>CM057454.1:460937500-470937500 GCA_016271365.2 Neoceratodus forsteri | reverse complement strand
ACTCTGCTTGTGACATCACAGTTATTCCTTTGGCAACAGATTGTGATTTCACAACAGAACATTTTAATTTCAAGTAGGGAATAAGCTGTAGAGGCAGACAAGCCCTAAGGGATAAAGATCTTGTTTTTGTGGGAATTTCTTCAGTAATAAATAATGAAGATGAGAAATTTATAAAAGATGCAGTGAAATATATGCTAAATTATGTCAAAATGTTGTGTTTTCCAAAGTTTTCCTAAAGGCATCCTCTGCTCTTTAATAAATATGTTAAAATATGATGGGTCCAGCCCTGACCCCTGTGTACCCCACTCAATGGTTCTTCTTTTTCCACAATCTACATGTGTCAAATCCTACCCCTGATTTGCCTTATGTTCTCCATGTATTCTTTTTTTTAACCAGGAGAGACACACTAAGTGGAAAGCTTGTTACAGGTGTGACCTGGGAGCACAAGGAAGCTAAGTGCCATGCTCAGGATCACACAGTATGCAAGTGGGGGCTGTGGGATTCAAACTCGGGTCTCCAGGTTTGTAGCTCAGAGCCTTAAACCACTGTGCTATGCTGGCTCCTTAGAACAGGTTTTATTATTTTCCTTGTCCCCCTGCACAGTTCTGTATTGTAGATATGGCCAGGCCTGCAACAATTATAGTAATGTAGTCCTCCTGTAACACCTTATACTCTAGTTTTTGCACTGTCCCCACATTCCTTTAAAATATTATATGCACTCTTTTTTTTCCCAAAAGCTTTCTGCTGGAGTTTCTTCAACACATACATAATTGTCCTTCTACAGGTTTTACCTATGCCGAATCGACAACACCATTGTCGAAGTTTGGCATGGCGAGATCCCCAATGTCGACAGGCGAAATTTTGCCTGTCCAACATTGGAGTGTTTCTCTCTGGGGCTGTGCCTCTAGAATCCCCATGAAGGCTATGCCCCACACCCCTTCTAATGTTATCAACTCCTAATTGAGTTGATTTGAAGGGGGGGTACATGCAAGAGGGCAAAATTTGCCTCAGGTCTCACAGCAACAATTTTGAAACCTGTCAAAATTGTTGCTGCAAGGGATTTCACCGTAAAAGTTTCGATGGTCAGTCAGCACACCCTCCTACAGTAGCCCTTGTTGCCCAACTATGGGGATATGTCAAATTACAATTTTGCCTTCATTATATGTTGTGTCAGGGTCTCGCACTTATCATAAGCACTCCCATTCAAGTGTATGCCATATGTCAATTTAGTCAACGCCATCTTCATTTTGTAGCACTGCCTCAAATGGGGGTAGTGTATAATTTTGTTGCTCACAACCTGCATTCATAGGTCTCACAGCCCATTGAACAGACAGCATGCACAGGGAACAGAACGTTTAGTACCAGAAGCATACAGTGGGGGAGAGTTTCCATTTTAGCAGGCAGAAGAATGTGAATCCAGTGTAAGTTCAGTTCTGCTGTAGAGTACAGACTGAGTGCAGTGCTGTTGTAGGCCCTCAGGAAGTCACAATGCCTGCATGGTTTTCTGTATGCTGAGCTTCAGTTAGTAACTGGCAGAAGGTACCTTACGGTTGCATATTGGAGGAGCGGTATATGGGTCACCAAGCTGGGTGGGCCCTGAACTGCACATTCATGGGATAAACAAAACTGTTGCCTGGTTGCTCTTCCAGACTGAGAGTGATATTCAATTGAGTGTAAGGTATTAATGCATTCTATGGATTCTCTTGGGGTCCTAACTTGAAGATGGGAAAAGGATTTCATGCTGGCAGTGTGGGTTAGAGAAAGGAACTCTTAAAGTGTCTCCTAAGTAGGAGTAGGAACCTTGTGGGTCATTCCCATGTGCAGGTCCTGTCCTTTGACAGGGCAAATGTTAGCTATTGGGCAGGGATGTTGTGGTTTCAGATGGGAGCAAGAGGAGATGTTCCTGAATGCGGTGCAGAGAGGGTTTTGATTAAAGCTGAAAGCAATTTGATTAGACCCTCAGATCCTGAGTAGAAGAAAACATTGAGATATGTGCTATACCTTCGCTGCACCCTGGAGGAATGCAGAAATAAATGAATTAAAAGCTGCTTGACTTCAGTGCTGGCTGTGGGCAGTGCGCTTTTTAAAGCAAAGATGGTTTACAAGTTGCCCCAGTGCCTCTGCATGTCCCATTGTCTGAAACCTACAGATTAAATCCTGGCCAGCCCCTTTCATCAAAATGAGGCCCCATACTGATCATAGATCTTTGGCTGGTTACACTTTGTTCATCAAACTTAGTTACTCAAGTCCAACTGGGCAGCACTGCAGGAGCCCATTGTGCTCCCATGCAGGAGACCTGAGTTTGCACTGTGACCTACCTTTTCACTCCTCAGACCTCTGGAGCCTAGGGCATTCTCAGACTCCATGGCAGGAGAGTTTGCTTACTCTAGTTGCACCTCCTGATGAGGATAAAGGATGGTTCTAATGTTGTGAATGACCATGCAATATTGCCACTTCACCCTTGCAGGCTATTACTAGAAGCAGACTGATATCAGTAATTCAGAGGAAGTGCGAGAGATGGAAGAAAAGAGGAAAAGCACTCCACTGTCACTGAACAATGTCCAACCACCACCACCAGTGACATCACTGATCCAAATGCGGCCTCCTGCCCCTTTCCCTGCTCCCTTGCACTGAACATATACCTTTCTCAGAGTGGCCCAGATCCCACCGTGGGGCTGTGAGTGCCCCACTTAATGCTAACATAGGGGTAGGGGTCTGGGTGGAGGGTAAAGTACAGTATGGACTAGTAATATGTTGGGAAACAAGCAGGGCAGGAGTGGCCCTGAGGGAGGAATACAACTAGGCGAGGGCTAAAGAGAACGTAATGTAGTATCCCATAATTATCTTGAAGTCAGTTCTATTGTAATTACTGAGACTTGAGCTCAGGCCATCCGGAACAGTGTTCTGGTTGCACTACCAGCTGCGCCACCAAGGCAACTGGAAACTGGGTCTCCCAAGGCACCTTACTCTTTCTGTAATGCACAGCCTGGTGTTGCACAGATAATTACATTTTCAATCACAAGAGTGCAGTGAGCATATTAATGGAACTCATACAAACAGCTGAGACTTTAATTAAGAGTATGATGCCTTGGAATAGCCAAGTTTCCAGTTGCCTTAGTGGTGCAGCTTGTAGTGCAACTGAAATGGTATTCTGGGCAGCCTGGGTTCAAGTCCCAGCTAAGGCACTTATTTCCTTTTCTTCTCAGTTTGTATAAGTGAAAAACTGTCTATAACACTTTTAGTGTCATGTTTGTGGTGGACTTCTGCATTGCACACTGCAAGCTTAAGTCATTGCCTTAGCCTGCATTTTGGCCAGATTTTTGTTTGACCTCTATCAGTAGGCTTGACTTACTGAGGTATATTTGTTGTGTCATTTGATTCCTATCAGGCATGTGAGTGTGAGAGTGTGTGTGTTTGAGACCGGCTGTCAGTTGACTGCCCCCCTAGCAGTTCACTGCACATGACCTGATTCTGTGTGCTCTGGTTTACGGGGACTGCATTCTGCATGTGATTGCAAGTTTGCTGTCCTCAGTGGTTATGACTTGACTCACTGAGATGTATTTTTTTTATTTGTGCCATCCAGTTCTGGGTTTACTTCTATGTGAAACTGAGGAAGGAAGTCAGCTAACTCTTCCTTCCTGAGGCTCACTGCGTGCAACTGTCTGCGGGAATCCCCTGGCTCTTTCACAATATATTGGCTTCGGTGTGGTCTAATTGAAAATACTTGCTAGCATTACTTTTTTGTGCATTGTAAGTGTTGCAGACACACATAATATATTAAAATGACAGATCAGTTCCCAAAACATGCTTGGTCTGTCCCCCAAAAATCTGCTGTGTCAGCAAGACCTGGTGAGGGTGAGAAACAGCCGGGCACGTTTACTGACAAAAATAATTGTTTTCACCTTTGCAGTAGGCTTTGAGAAGTAACAGGGAAAGTAGGATTAGAATTGCAGTTGTCTCTGTGTCACTACAGCTATTATAGCACTATCATTTTATTGGAGTAATGGGAAGTCTTTAGTACTTGGAATGACTCCTACTTATACAACCATTGTGTCCCCAGTAACCACTGTTTCTTCATCCACCACCACCACTGTGACCCGCTTAGCCATGACTACTGCCACTGTGAGCTGCCTAGCCAAGATTATTGCCACTGTAACCCCTTGACCTTAACTGCTCCCACAGTGACCCATCTGGCCATGGCTGCTTCCAAAGTGTCCACTGCTGTGACTTCTGACACTGTGATCATGGCCACGGCTTCCACCTCTAGGCCATAGCCAAGACTATGGTCTCAATAACCATGGCCCAAACTACTGCCACTATGATCATGGCCACGATTACTGCTGCTGCTATGACCACCCCCACTAGGTCTTCTGCTGATGACGTGAGTGTCTCCTCTTCCAAAGATGCTGGCGATGAAGAACACTTATCTGGTTTCAGATATCTCCCACCTCAAGACTTTAACCCTAGCAGTGTGACAGACTCCTCTGAGACACACATGAGCAACTTTCCAGATAAGGAGTATGTCGTCCGTCTTTATGATGATGCAGTTTGATACCATTGGATCTGCTGAGATGAGATAGCAAGAAACAAACAACTCACCTCACTATGTAATGCCTTCATTCAGGATGGCCATTCTCCAAAACATGCAGACAGAGAAATTAAACATGCTGTACAAATGTCACAAGAAAATCTACTAGAGTACAGACAAAGAAATTAAACTGATAGTATACCTGTAGTCATCACATACAGTCCCATGCCAACACTTCTTTAGCAAATGAGGAAAGAACTACAACTAAAATTACAACCCATGCTGAGTGGAAATGAAAAATGTAAAAGTTGTTTTACCTGAGCCACCTGTTATTGCCTACAAGACGCCTCTAATCTTTCTAAGATGATAATCCATTGTAAACTCCCAGTAGATCTAAATACTTGAATAACAAGAGGAACAACACAGTGCAACAATACAAGGTACTAAACCTGAACTCACTTACCGGTATGTACCCAGACCACCCTCAAAACATGGCGAACCAGCCAACCACAATAAAAATAAATGGATCCTACACATGTAAATCAAGCAATTGGATTTACCTACTGTAATTCAGTGCAAAAAGTACACACATGGGTGCTTTGTAGGGAAAACGTAGTCACCACTGCAAATGGGATAAACTTTCATCAGAACATAATACTAAACATGGTTATCAGCACTCCAGTGGGAAAACTCTTTTTCCAACTGACAGATACCTAGCTCCCACAAACACAAGACCAAATCCAAAAGAAATTCCATCAGTGATTTCTGGCTGGTGGTGACAGAGAAGGTTGCTGCATGCAGTTCTCTGGACTGGTTTTGTATCCTGTTCGATTTGGTTGTTATGGCTTTTACAGATTTAGGTAGTGGATAGAGGATACAGCATGCTAAGATGGCAGGGTAGGGTAGGGAGAACAGGTAGCGGCCTGTGACAGAATGATTTTTGGCAGCTTTTGTTGCCATTTTATTATTGATGTTTTTACCCATAGCGGTTTGTAGCATTTAACAGTGGGTTTTGAGCAGTTGTAATAGCTTGTAATAAACTGGATGTATGCTGTTTTTATGTGTTTTATGCTTGTGCTCTCATGCTGGTATTTTTAAAAGATAAAAAAATGATATTATTGATCACTGATGTAGTGTTATGTGAAATACTCAATACTTAATTGATGTACTTGGCAATTTTGGTAATTTGTTTTAGCTGCTATAATTACTAATTTCAGACAACTTTAAAACTACAAGTGTCAGAGCTTTGTGATTTAAATAACTTACTCTGAATAAATATGAATAGAGACTGGGATAATCAGCAAGGTAACAACATTAAACAAAAGAGAGTAAACAGAGAATTTTTTTGGAGGTTTAGTAAGTTTAGTAGGTGTTGTGATCCTTAAAATTTTAAACTCTAATCTTTAAAAGACCAAGAGCTCTAGGTGTACTCCTGGTATAATTGGTATAATTGTTTTCTTGAGTCTCCTCGTGCCTTTTTAGTGTTCACCTAATAAAGAATCCTAGGTGGAATTTCACTTATATAGTTGTCACTGGGCTGGTGTCATACACCATTAGTACTTTAACCCCCACTAGTGCAGAGCACACTTAGCAGCCAGTGGGTTAAGCAGCATAATGTGCAGGAGCTCAGATTGAGTACTTTTTGCATTAGCTAGCCCATTCCATTAGGCCTTCCCTGCATTATGTCTAAATGGAAAAGTATTTAAAGGAGAACAGTCATCAACAGGGTTTCTTCATGTCTGAAAGACCATAAAAACCTATTTTGAGTGAGCCATTGCATTTATCTGTAAGTCTTTGTAGTCCAGAGTTATTCATATGTAAACCAGCCTGTAATTAAGGGCTGGGGCAGCCATACTGTATGTTTTAGGCTCCTTACAGGAAGTGGTGTCACCGAGGGTCTTGGCCCTCCATTGACTGTAGGTTAAATAGGAAATTGTATGTTTTATTAAGTGTGTTTAAGGTGTCACTACAACATTTTCTACATTTATAATAATTGTTTTGTATGTGCATTGAAACTAATGAGTTATCACCTTTACATTTCAAACTGTTAGTAAAAATAATAAATTTTTAGGGTTGCTTTAACCTCTAGGCTATACTGCCAGCTGATCATCAAAAACTACACATCTCAAGGCTAGCTCTGTGGTGCCAACAGGTATTGGGTCCCCATATCAGGATTTCTAAACCCTGTCTGTAATAATAATAATAATAATAATAATTTTCATTTATATAGCGCAATTCAGATTATCAAAGTGCTTTACATAAAACATATTACGCAAATCACATAAATAGATCAACTTCCATTTAAAAATATAACATTTCTCATAAATACATCCAGAACAATTTAACATTTTCAAAAACATCAAATATTAAAAGCTAGTCTGAATAAATAAGTGTTTAAATCAATCTTAAAGATCAATTGCAGTGATGTTATTTTATGTACTTCGAATTAAGTAATTCTGTGACATCCTGTACCTAATAAAGACTTGTTTTTTACATACATATTCAAGTGGTGTGTTTTTCTTTCTTACTGCATGTCATATGGTCGTTTCTTGTTGTCAGTTGTCTCACTGAAAAAGCCACCAGCTTTCCCGATCGCAGCTGAGTACTGTTAGCCATTGACGTCATTTATGGGGTGACGTCAATGACTACCGTGCGAGTGACAGACTGTCAGAGCTGTTCAGAAGCCAGCTTGTGACTGTCACTCGTATCTACATTTCCTAAACAGAACAGCACATTCTTGTTTTGGCACCTATGGCTTCATAACAATTACAGTATTTACTGCCACTGAAATTCATAAAGTATTTAATATTTTGAAAACAGGTTTCTCTGCTCAGATCACTGTCAGTGCGAGACTTAGTGCATATTTATTTATCACAGGGAAAAGGAAAAGAGTGGAGCACATTATTAATCCGACACCTAATAATTTTTAATTGTTATGTGCTGTCATAGAATTAAAATAAGACGCAGATCTGTATAAATCACTTTTCCTGCTCTGTTGTCTGCCAGCACCACGGATACGTACTGAGGCAGACAGTTCAGTGCTGCGAGATGCACACATTTAAAAACTCAGAATCCAAACCACAGAACTCAACCAGTTTTTATTTAGTACCTGTATGTTGTGCTAGCTATAAGAATGTGATCGTGGTAAACATGGCTGATTTTTTTTTCCTCAAAATAGTCATCTCCCATTGTTGTTGCTCACTACGTTGGGAACCATATCATGGAGCGGTATTGCTGACTTGCAGACAGGTTTATTCAGGCAGAGTTTTACACTGCTGCTATAATGTTTGTGTTCTTACTGGCTGGCACATTGAGTTTCAGACCATTTTTTTTAAATTATTAATTTTGGTGCTGCAACTCCTCCGGTTTGATTCCCGACCTCTGTATCATTGCTCTTACAGCTCGGCTGTACTGTTCTGATTCCGTCTGGCACCCAGGGGCATATTATTGGTGACTCTTTTTTTCGTATATTTCTTTGTTGAAATTGCTGCTTGATAAAACAAGGTATTAATTTTCTCTTGTTTTCACTGCTACGTCTATCTCAATAAGGATATTTATAGTTGCTAAGATTACTGATATTTTATTGGGTTACAGTTGGTGAGGCAGCGATGTGATTCCTTGAGGAAAGGATATGGTAACTTTTTGAAATCCCTTTTGTCTAATAGCAAATATTCAATTTTCTAGTGCCTGATGTTTTTGCAGTTTGACAACCGCTGCTCTGCCCACAGACCCAACAAACGACCATATGACATGTAGTAAGAAGTAAAAATTATTAGCTGTCAGACTAATAATGTGCTCCGCTCTTTTCCTTTTCCCTGTAATAAATAAATATGCGCTAAGTCTCACACTGACAGTGATCTGAGCAGAGAAACCTGTTTTCAAAATATTAAATACTTCATGAATTTCAGTGGCAGTAAATACTGTAATTATTATGAAGCCATAGGTGCCAAAACAAGAATGTGCTGCTCTGTTTAGGAAATGTAGATACGAGTGACAGTCACAAGCTGGCTTCTGAACAGCTCTGACAGTCTGTCACTCGCACGGTAGTCACTGACGTCACTCCATGAATGATGTTAATGGCTAACAGCACTCAGCCACGATCGGGAAAGCGGTTGGCTTTTTCAGTGAGACAACTGACAAAAAGAAATGACCATATGACATGTAGTAAGAAAGAAAAACACACCACTCGAATATATATGTAAAAAACAAGTCTTTATTAGGTACAGGATGTCACAGAATTACTTATTTGAAGTAAATAAAATAACATCATTGCAATTGGTCTTTAAAGCGCTCCACGGTCCTGCAATCTCTGATCTGACGAGGTAGAGAGTTCTACAGGGATGGTGCCATGAACATAAAGGCCCTTGTGCCAGATGTCTTCAACCACACCCTGGGAACCTCTAACAACCCCTCATCAGTTGAGCGGAGAGGTGATCTGGTGCTATAAGGAACTAGGAGCTCTTGCAGATAGCTCAGTCCCTGTCTGTGCAGGGCTTTATATGTCAGAAGCCCGACTTGAAGGTGGTCCACCACTGTATAGGCAGCCAGTACAGATTCTGCAGCACAGGGGTAATATGACTGAAACGAGAAGTGCCAGTTAATCATCATGCTGCAGCATTCTGCACCAGCTGCAAGTGGCCGACATCAACCCCCGGAAGCCCCAGGTAAAGGGAGTTGCAGTAGTCAAGGCACGAGGTCACAAAGGTATGGATCAATGTGGGCAAATCATTGGACGGAACGAGGTGCTTAATTCTGGAAATGTTCCTAAGATGGTAAAAGGAAGACTTGATGACTGCTGACACTTGCTCATGCAGTGTCAGACCATCGTCAAGAACCACCTCCAGATCATGCACCTGTTCAGAGGTAGGCAGTTGTACCTCACTGAGCCAAAGCCCAGAGGGTAATCCCACCATCAGCCTCTCTATCTGATGCCCTGGATCCATCATCAACACCTGAGTCTTCCTGGAATTCAGTTTCAACCAGCTGGACTTCATCCAGTCATGGATCTCTGCTAGACAGCTATTAAACATCAAGATTACACTATCCTGGTCTGGTGCAAAAGACAAATAGAGCTGTGTGTCATCAGCATAGGAATGAAAACTCTGCCCATATCATCTAACAATGTCTCCGAGGGGCAGCAAATACACTGCGAACAACATGGGGGACAGCACTGAGCCCTAAGGGACCCCGCACGGCAGAGAGAATGGCTCTGAGGAAAAAATCCCTGAAACCACCCTCTGAGACCTACTGGCTAGGAAGGAATAAAACCATCTTACAACTGGACCAGTCAGGCCACAGATGACCCTCAGGTGTTCGAGCAGAACCACATGGTCCACAGTGTCAAACGCTGAGGAAAGATCCAGAAGAACCAAGGTGGAATGGCACTTCTGGTCTCTTACCATCAGGAGATCACTGAGCACCCGAACCAGAGTGGTCTCAGTACTATGTTTCTTTCGGAAACCTGACTGGAGCAGATCAAAGACATCATGGATGATTAAATGGTTCTCCAGTTGTGGCGCAACCACTTTTTCAATCACCTTTCCAACAAAGGGAAGATTAGAGATGGGTCTGTAGTTAGCACAGCTGCTTGGGTCTAAGGAAGCTTTCTTAAGATGCGGTGTCACCACTGCTTCTTTCAGGGAGCTAGGGAACTCTCCCATTTCTAAAGAACACCAAACAATCTTTGCGAGGACTTGGCGTATGATCTCAATACACCCTAATAATAGGTGTGTAGGGCCTGGATCCAAACTACAGCATGTAGGCCACAAATTCTGGACAATCTGCACAATGTCTCCTATCTTCTGCCAGTCAAAAGATATGTAAGAGTACCAAGGGGTAGTGACCATACACTGACCACCACTAACCCCCATAGAGGGTGCTGAACAGATTTTGGCACTGAGGTCAGCCACCTTATCCACAAATAATCGAGCAAAGTCATCACATTTTTCTTGTGAAAAAGCTCCTCAAACCTGTAGACAGGTTGGGTTGCACAGCCTGTCCATGGTTCGAAAAAGATGAGCCAGTCAATTCTGAGCAGCAGCTATCTCACAGGACAGGAATTCTGCCTTCTTACATGAGATTGCTGATTGATAGCTTTGATAATGATCTATCAATCTAAGGTGGTCGGCATCAAGAGTCGTTCTCCACCAGCGACGCTCCAACCTTCGTCCTACGCTTCTCAACTCCCTCAAGGTCCCATCAAACCAGGGGGGCCGAGGGAGAAGAGAGAGAGAGCAGATGAACACAGACTGGGGTGATAGCATCCAGACCTTCAGTAATAGCCTTATTATAGGCCAGAACTAAATTCTCTGGATCCTCGCCTGCCCTCGGTACTCCTGATAGGTCTAATACTGCCAAAAGACCTTCCAGGGTTACTCTCCTCAAAGGGCGGTATCTGACCATCTCCACAGGGGCAGGCCTATAAGGGAGGGGCTTGAAATTGAATCTAACTGTGTAATGATTGGACCACATGACTGGCTCCACCACCAAGTCGGTGGACTCGATCCCTAGGAAGAAAACCAGATCAAGTAAGTTACCCCAATTATGAGTAGCAGAGGCAACTACCTGTGTGAACCCCAATGAAGACATAAGTTGGAGGAAGTCTTGACCAAACTGTGAGAGTTCATCATCAACCCAGGCATTGAAGTCACCCAGGACCATCAGCCTGGGTGACTCCAATGCTGTGTCAACAATTAAGTCTGCCACTTCCTGCAGGAACAATTTCTCACCCCCAGGTGGACGGTAGATGAGAATGATCCCGCAGCCCACACCTGCTACTACGGTAGACTCAAATGATCTTGTTACCTCAACTGGTACACCAGCAAGACCCAATTCCAATCTAAAACAGATAGCCACCCCCCTGCCCATGCGATCTGATCTCAAGTGGTGTACCACCAATAACCTGGCTGGGACCGCCGATTCCAAAGTGGGGCCCATGTTGTCATCAAGCCAGGTTTCGGTGATGCAAGCCAGGTCTGCTGTCCCAACAACATCAGCAATAATTGCTGTCTTGTTTCTAATAGATCTGGCATTGCATAACATCACTCGAGTCGGATAAGGGTTTGGGGCTGACTGAGTCATCTGTCCAAACATACAGGAACCCATTCATGTCAGTAAGATTTCTGGGGCTGCCACAGCACCAACTTCTGTCTTTTTCTAGTCCCTCTCTTACAATCTTTTCTCTTACAATCTTGGTTGTGGGTGTAAACTCAGGCCTACAAGATGCAAATGTGACTACATACCTACTGGCCTGGCATATTGGGGCCAGCCTTGAAATGTGAAGTTTTTGATTATCAGCTGGCAGTACAGCCTGGAGGTTAAAGAAAAGAGCTATGAACAAGCTTCATTCATCCAGCAGAATAGGTTTTGATTCCATCATGCTCTACTTGTATATTGTGTGATTAGAGCAAGTCACTTAACCTCCCTGTGCTCCCAAAACACACACAGGAACAAAGCAGTGTGTGAGAGGCCTGTCAGCACCATGCATTTCTGCTTAAAGTTGAACCAGCATAATATTCTGTGGTGATTTGCATATGTAGCCCATGATGCTTTGCCTTGTGGGGGCATGTGTGATTTTGTATTTCTTTGAAACTTGGCTCCCCAGCCAAATGCCCTTTGGGGTAACCATTGCCTCGGTGCTTGCACAAAGAGGTTCTTTGCCTTTTAAAGCAGTAACTGTTACCTTTCCTGGACAAAGACTGTAAAAACAGTCTGAGCATGTGTTATGATTCTGAAAATATTATGCTATTTCTATACAGATTTGATTTGAAAAGAAAAAATAGGACACCATTACTTGTTTATTAATTGCAAGAACACATAGATGGACAACACAGTTAAAGTGTGCATAACCTGAAATGCATTATTAAAAGAATATTTTACTTTTTTTGATGACGTTAAAAGTATAACAGTTTCTTAATGAAATACGTTGGATGGAATGGGATTTTCTACCGTAAAGGAAAAAAATCTATCTGGTTGATCCTGCCACCCATACCCTTCGAGCATGTGTTACACTCTGCAGCTATGCCGATGGCCCACAACTTTCCAGAATGCCATTCCCACTGTAATGTAAAAGAAAAACAACAAAACAGAGGGAGAGACAGCGCGTGTGTGTGTGTGTGTGTGTGTTTGAGGTGTGTGGTGTGTGTCTGTGTGTGTGTGATGTGAGTGATGTGTGTGATGTGTGTGTGGTGTGTGCGTGTAGTGTGTGTGTGTGCGTGCGCGTGTGTGTGTGTGAGTGTGTGTGTGCATGTGTATCTCTGACAGAAGTGCTGCACTAACTGAACTGCGCTGATAGGGAAAAAAAATATCACCATTAATTAAATAAAATAATATATGGGTGGGTGGGTGTAAAAACCAGAATTTTGCACACACCCTCAGTGTGGGATGCTTTTATAAACCATTCGGACTTTGCCATTGGGGTTAATGTAGCATCCCACACCTTGGGTGTGTGTAAAATATTGGTTACACACACACACACACACACACGCCGCCGCGCACACACACACACACACACACTATTCTATATTTTAGTAATGCAGTTCAGATTATGCTTTTTTTAAACAATGTTGTCCATCCATGTGTTTTTGCAATTAATAAACAATTAATGGTGTCCTATTGTTTTTCTTTTCAAGTCAAATCTGGATAGAAAGAGCATAATATTTTCAGAATCATAACACATGCTCAGATTATTTTTACTGTCTTTGTCCAGGAAATGCACACAGCTACAGCTTGTTTCTGGGTGTGTTTTGGGAGCACAGGGAGGTTAAGTGACTTACTCTGGTCACACAATATACAAGTAGAGCATATTGGAATCAAACCCCATTCTGCTGGATGAATGAAGCTTGTTCACAGCTCTCTGCTTTAACTTCTAGGTTGTACTGCCAGCTGTTAATCGAAAAGTACACATTTCGACTTCTGGTTCCGGTTGCCTAGGAATGGAAGCCTAATTCCACAGCTCCTGACTCAATTAACACCTATCCAGCAACATCCAGCTTTCAAAAACCGACATCCTGTCTAATAACCGCTGCATCGACGACTTCATCATGCCACTGAAATCAAAATACAAAGATGGTCCGAGCAGCCAGCACCCGAAGCTAAAATTTCCCCCTCAAGGCCCTCAATCACAGGCCACACTCCACACTGTGATCGACAACCTGATAGCGCAAACCCCGCGACCCCAACACATACAGAAGAGGACTTCACAATTACATCTAAAACCCTCTGTAGCACACTTAAACAGATGAATGATACTCTAAGTAGGTTGGAGCAAAAAGCTACAGAAGATCGACAACATCTGGCTGATCTAATGGAGAAAATGGAACAACTGGAGGACACAGTATCTGAATACACAACAGTCTCTGATATCCACAATGCTGCCCTGATGGACCTCCACAAAAGAGAACAGGCCTTACAACAACAACTTGAAGATCTAGAGAACCGGAACAGATGAAATAACTTATGCCTACACGGGATACCAGAAGGTACAGAAACAGGGCCAATGATCCAGTTTATAGATAGTTTTTAAAAAGAGATCCTACACCTAGATAAGGAAAGAGATTTGGGCATTATCCGCGCCCATAGATCTCTAATTGCGAATCCGAAAGACCCCAAGGCTCGACCTCGCTCCGTGGTCATGGCATTTATCGATTACTGAGTAAAGGAGGAATTGCTCCACACAGCGTGGTCCAGAAAACAAATCCACTTTGGCGATGTTTGCCTATTCTTCGATCAAGATTACGCTCCCCAAACCTTAGCTCACAGACAGAAGGCGTATAATGTAGTAAAGATAATTAAGCAAGCAGGCCACCAAGCACAATTAGAATATCCAGCAAAAATTAAAATATATACTTCGGAGGGCTGGCAGCGATTTCCAGACGTAGAAGTAGCAGCAGGTTGGGCTAGAAAGCATGGCGTGCATATACCAGAAGAGGGCGCTGGACCAAAGGGAGAAACTTCGGGAAGAGAAGCTGGCAAGTGAAGGGATGCAAAAATACCCGCACACCAAGAACAGGGGACATTAATGCAGTGTGGGACGGTGTGTTCGCAAGAGAAGTCCCCCTGAGATCTGATGTACTATCTGTTCCTCATACAGACCCTCACGAAGATGAAGTGGCAACCTGAATGCAATAAGTACTGCATGTTACATTCTTTTATCTGGACAAGCCCTCTGAAGGGCAAGGGGTCCTTCCTATAGATTCCACTCTGGTGTTTGCCTATGTGGGCGAGGGGAGGAATAAGGCATATTATTATTGTTACTCCTTTTGAGACTTTATCTGAAGCAATTTAGATCACAGCTCTACTCTTCTAGGAGGGAGCTAATTCAGCTGATTTATTTTAATTGTGTTTTTTAGATGCATAGTCAGTTATTTTGCTTAAACATTTTGTTTATGATCCACGTTGCTGGATATACTGGAAACAAAATGGGTGAGGGGTTACCGATTAGTGTGCACCCATCTTCCCTTCAGCGGGGAGGCTCCGAGGTCAAGGGAGACTATGGAAAATTGTGTACTTCGGGGACCTTGGTACCCCAAACTTGTGGGGGGGGGGGTTTGGCCAATGATCTGGCGCTGGGAGCCTGGGCCTCCTTACTGTGGTCCTTGGCTTAACTCTCTGATTGGACATACTCTAAATTAATTGGGGAAGATGGGGGAGCCACGGTAAGATGCCACTTGACCATGGAGCACAATTCAGGGCTGTTATGGCTACCAAACTTTCCATTTTGGGCTGAATCTGCTGAGTTACAATGATGGGCAGGGCAAAGACTGGGTTGAGGTACCAGTGGGAGCCCCCTCATATCTCCCCCATCCCAGACCAGTTCAAATCCATAAGGATTTGTTTTGATGGCATCCAACACTGCGCAACCCAAGAAAGTTCTTGAATAGCAGCTCTTGGTATGGCACCCCTGCCCAGAACCCCTAAACTGACATCACTGTACACGACGGATGTTCTGGAGAGAGTGGCTTGGGGACGCAGCGGGGGGGGCGGCGCCTTGCTGGTGGAGAGCCGGTCGACCCATCCCGGCAGTTGGGAGAGGTTACCTCTTTGGTACCCCATGCAGGAACATGATCCCAGTGGTTGGTGGGACTTCTCTGGCCTCATGGAGCTTAACTTCCGCTGGGGGGGGGGTTGTGGGTCGATGCCCCCTCAACCCTCTGGAAATGTAATATTTACCTTTTCATTGAGTCAAATCTTGGCCAAAGGCTACTTTAATTTTACTAGGCAACCATTATCAGCCCGGCCGGAACTATCCACATTGTAGTGAATACAGCTCTGGCTGGGAGGCTAGATAAATAGTCTCCTACCCCACCTCACAGAATAGATCCAGAGGTGCGGACTTGGGTATATACACACCTTGAAGTACTAAGGTATGCAAAATCTGCCATTTAGATGATAGAATGTAAATAGTTTATGATCTAGTTTTGGTTCTATGTTCTTGGTTACAATAACTATGGTTAACAAAGCAGGCATTTAAATATCCTCTGAAATATTTAATTATGGAAAAGTTATTATTATGGGTGGCTTAAAAGTAGTATCCTGGAATGTGAGAGGTATTAACAGCTCTGTGAAATGGTCCCGTATTATTCAAGAACTTCAATGGCAACATGCTGCCATTGCGTTCTTACAAGAGGCTCATTTAGGGTCGAGGGAGCATAAAAAACTGCATCGAAATTGGGTGAGAACGGTATATGCTGCTGAATACCAACAGCAAACTAACAGGAGGGGAGTGGCCATCTTGATAAGGAAAGATGTTCCCCTTTCAGTATTACAGGTAGATTCAGACCCAGAAGGCCGGTTTGTGAGACTTCAGGGGGAATACAGAGGAACTAAATGTACCTTTTTAAACATATACGCCATGAATGAGGAAAGGGAGAGGGTTGCCTTCCTAAATGAAGTGATCACAGACTCGGTCCTAGACCCACATAGTCTTATAATAATAGGCGGGGACTTTAACTCTGTGATGGACCTCCACCTAGACAGGGTCGGCTTCAAATCCATGGGTCCAGCACGTGCCAGTAAGGCTTTGTCCAGACTATGCACTGAGCTGTCCTTGGTTGATGCCTGGAGATTTAGGGGAAGGGGGGGGGAAGGGGAAATTGTTTAACCAGAAAAGGCACACTAAGCCGGAGCTTGTTTCCAGGTGCGACCTGGGAGCACAAAGAAGTTAAGTGACTTGCTCAGGGACACACAGTATGCAGGTAGAAGCTGTGGTATTCAAACCCAGGTCTGGTCTGCTGGAGGTCACCAGATATGCAGCTCAGAGCCTTAGACCACTGTGCTATACTACCTCCTTACTTGCTCAAAGCAAAGAGATTACACATATTACTCTCCCAAATATAAAATGTATTCCAGAATTGACTTCTTCCTGGTATCCTCCTATACTTTACAATATCTTAATAGAGCGGACATAGGAAACATTTGTTTGTTGGACCATGTCTCAGTCTCCCTGGATATAGAATTAAATCCTTGACATCTGGCGTCCCTATGGAGACTGAATGTCAATCTTTTGACACACAATGACTTCAAAGACCTAACCAAGAAAACCACGGAAGATTTTCTAGACTTCAATCCATCAAAAGATGCAGAGGCAGGAGTTTGATGGGATGCACTTAAATGCTACCTAAGGGGAGCCATCATTAAATATGCCTCATGGCATAAAAAAAACTGAAATAAAAGAAAGATGTGACCTAAAATACAAAATCTCGCAGCTCGAATTAACCCACCAGGAGACCCTCGACCAAGCTTCTAAACTAGAGTTAGATAGGTTAAAACTGAAACTTAATAAAATCCTAGACACACAGATAGAGGACCAACTCCAAAACACCAAACAAAAATATTACGAACAAGGTAATAGAGCTGGGAAGTTGTTGGCCTAGCAGCTACGTAAAGAAATTTCTTCTCGGGCAGTATTGTAGTTGAGATCCTCAGTAAACAACATTTACTTACATCCCCCTCACTTATTATCTCACAGTTCCAAAAGTATTATGAAGTCCTCTACCCAGCAGAGAGGGGTCCCCTTCACCTCGAGGGAATCCACTCATATCTAAATAAACTTAAACTTCCTAAACTAATGGAGGCCAAAAGACTAGGTCTGGAGGAGCCTATCCTTAAAACGGAGATCATACAAAAAATTAAACAATTAAAAAATGGGAAGGCCCCAGGAATGGACAGCTATACAGCAGAATTTTATAAACAGTTTACTGACATTTTGCTACCTTCCCTGGAGGGTGCATTTAACGAGCTGCTGCTAGGAGAGGGGGCAGCCCCCAGATCTTGGGATCAGGCCCAAATTTCTGTCATTCTTAAACCAGGCAAGGACCCAGAAGACTGTAGGTCTTATCGACCTATCTCCTTGCTCCCAGTGGATCTAAAAATTTTCACTGGAATCATGGCAGATCGATTACAAGGAGTGGTGGGATCACTGGTTCACCGAGAACAGAAGGGCTTTATCAGAGGCCATTACCTACAAGACAATATACGTCGTCTCTTGAATGTAATCTCGACCCAAAAGACTACAAAACATTTCCAGCTAGCCATTAGTATGGATGCAGAAAAGACTTTTGACAGGGTCGATTGGATATTTTTAGAAGAGACCTTGAGGGGATTCGGCCTGGGGGAGAAGTTTTCCACAGTCATCAGAGCTCTTTATAACACCCCCAGAGGCAAGAATTAAGGTAAACGGCCACCTTTCAGATAGATTTCCCATATTACGAGGGACAAGACAGGGCTGTCCCCTCTCACCACTGCTCTTTGCACTATCCCTGGAACCACTGGCTATTGACATCAGGGCACAATCTCAAATAAAAGGGGTGAAGGTGGGGGGCCATACTCAAAAAGTTGCGCTATACGCTGATGACTCCCTGTTCTTTATCTTGGAGCCAGAGACTTCTGTTCCCGCGCTTATCAGAACACTTGAGGAATATGGCACGCTGGCAGGTTATAAAATTAACCCCAATAAGTCTGAAACCCTCATTTTAAGTGGGACCACTTCCTGGGAATCTAAGACAACCTTCCCCTTTACGTGGGCCCATAGAAATACTATCCGATACCTTGGCATTGACATATCCGTGGATCTCTCCCACCCCTACAAGAATAACTACTTAAAATTATTTCAGAACCTACAGGCAGACATGGCCAGATGGCAGTTATTACCTCTAACTTTGTATGGCAGAATTCAAGCCTTGGAAATGAATGCTCTGCCCAGGCTCCTGTTCCTTTTCCAAACACTTCCAATACAACCCCGTAGAGAATTTTGGACCGCCCTTCAAAAAGAGACACAGAGATTCATCTGGAACAACATACGACCCAGATTAGCCAGAAATATATTGCAAGCATCCTGGGAAAAAGGAGGCCTGGCCCACCCACACTTTTATCTATACTTTATGGCAGCAAGGGGGGCACAGTTTGCACTTGGGTGAAACGGAGGGAGGAATTGGGCTGGTACCTTCTCGAGGAAACAACTCTTAAAGACTAGGCACTTTGGGCCCTACCAACCAACACCATACCATTGGGTATACAAAACTCACTAGATAATCCTTGGGTCGCTTATTCTCTAGGGATCCTGAAAGCTTAGAAAGCTAACGTATACCTCTAGAGGGCCTTGGCCCAATGTCATTGATTAGATTTGAACTCTCTTTTACCCCACCAAGCTCTGATTCTGGCTTCAAGGTTTGGGCAGCTCAGGGCTCACCACTTTTAAACAGTGTACAGATAATAGAATCTGCCTTTCATTTGCTCAATTAAAAGACAAATACCAGCTTCGTAGAGAGGACCATTATAGATACTTACAGGTATGCCATTACATAACAGCAAACAGGATGCATTTGCTAAATAGGGATAGAACAGAACTTGAAATTTTTTTTTATTTTACAATCACGATCAAAGAAAACACGCATCTCCTTTCACAGCTATACAAAATCTTAGCTAGTAAAAACCTACCAGAGTTGGACAGAATAAAATGCAGATGGGAATTTGAGTTATCCATCTCCATATCACAGGCACATTGGGATAGATGATTGAACAGAGGTTGGGCAGTAACCAGCTCTCCCATGTGGCGTGAATTCCATTGGAAAATTGCCCTTCAATACTTTCTCACCCCAAATAGCGTCAAGCATTTTGGTCATTGCCAGTCTGATCTGTGCTGGAGGGGATATGGAGAGGTAGGGACATACACACATTCTTTGGGTTTGCATTAAAATTCAGATGTTTTGGAGAGCCATACATGCCCAACTGCAAACTGCTATGGGCTTACAAGTTCCCTTTATGGGATCAGACCTAGTTTTGGGCCTTCCAATGCTATTATATGGGAACAAACAGCAGAACAAACTAGCCCATGTAATGAGAATCATAGCCCTCAAATGTATTACCTCGAGGTGGTTATCTCCCCTTCTACCCACGATGCAAGACTGGTTGACCAAGATGACACAGATAGAAGCTATGGAACAGATTACCAGTACTCTGAGACTACAAAGTGAAGACTTTATACAAACTTGGACCCCTTGGCATTATTATATATGAGAACAGATGAAGATTTCTGATGAGATATGAAAATGCACCCATATAGCCTAAGTTTTTTATCAAAAAGAGGGTACAAGTTTGATCCTGTATGTTATTAAGTTTTATGTTAGAAATAAAGTTTTTCTAAGATTAAACCAATTAACTGTACAATAAATGTTGATATTACAGTTATGAAGGTTAAGCTAATCTGAAACCAGAAATTGGGATCTTTGTACAATTAATTGTATCTTTGTCTTTTTGTTTGTCTCTTAAGATGTCAAAATGTTATTAACTGTATAATCGAACTGTGAGATGCATTTGATATCAAATAAAAATGAAGGTTTAAAAAAAAAAATTACACATTTCAAGGTTGGCCCTATGATGCCAGGACAGTAGGTACGTAGCCACATTTGCATCTTGTACACCTGAGTTCACACCCAAAATTGTAAGAGAAAAGACTGTAAGAGAGGGACTGGAAAAATACAGAAGTTGATGCTGTGGCAGCCCCAGAAATCTGCATTGACATGAACACAGCCAGGGTTTAGAAATCCTGATACAGTATGGGGCCCAATATCTGTTGGCACCACAGAGCCAGCCTTGAGATATGCAGTTCTTAATGATCAGCTGGCAGTATAGCCTAGAGGTTAAAGCAGTTTGAAATGTAAAGGTGATAGCTCGCTAGTTTCAATGCACATACAGAACAATTATTATAAATGTAGAAAGTGCTATAATAACATTTTAAAACACACTTAATCATGATTTCCTATTTAACTTACAGTCAATGGAGGGCCAATATCCTTGGTGACATAATTTCCTGTCAGGAGCCTAAAGCATGACTGCCCCAGCCCTTAATTACAAACAATAACTCTGGACTACAAAGACTCAGATAAACACAATAGCTCACATTCAATGATCTTTTTATGGTCTTTCAGACATTAAGAAACCCTATTGATCACAGTTCCACTTTAACTGCAATTTGTGATTGGTGCATGACTTTACTGTCTTTTCACAGAAGTCTAAGTTTTGGAAATCTTTTGCAAGATTATCCTGAGAGCTCATTGAGCTCATATAGCAGAGTCAAGTGCTCCATGACATTTTTTCCCATCTGCATCACCTGCTACATACAGGCTGTGTACAACAAAATACACAAGCTGAGAGCTTGCTGACATTGTGGGAGAAGTGCAAGAGTGTGCTTTAATTGAACCCAGGTTGAGAGCCTCACCATGGAGCACACCCAGTATTAAAAGAACAAACTAAGAAGCAAGTTTGAAATAGAATTGAAATAGAATTCAGTTTACTGAGTTCAAAGAGGTTAAAAGTTAATTTAATTGGTTAGCTAATAATTATACTGTACATAAGTCATGAACTTTTGATGGTCAAGGTGGTAGATTACTCTAATTATCTGATATTATATATTTTACATCTCTGTTATATAGTGGTTCTTTTAGCTTTATTACAAATTTAAAATAAATTCAAAGTGTAGTGTCAGTATTGGATTGGTTTTATTATTAAAGGAGGTCTATTAAGTAGAAGTTTTTTTTTTTTAAATTGGAACCGATTATTAGCTCTTAGTTAGACTACTGACTAAATGCTATTTCATTAAATTCATTCCAGTGGAGCTCTGTCTTGTCCTTGGTTCTATTCTTGGAGGCTACTTCGGAGTCCCTAGCCACAAAGAGTCAAAGAGTTCTTGTCATCAAGTGAGGGATCCCAGAGGTACTGTATAAGTGCAGTCAGAAGACAAAAGGCTGTATGTAGAACATTTTCTCCCTGCCACACAGAGCATTTTCTTGAGTAGCTGTTACAGTTTCTAGCCTTCCAAGGACTGGTGATTTCTTTTCAGTGTGTATGTGTGCTTGCTAGAAGTGTTTCTAATTTTAAATTCCCCTTTCAGGGGATTATGTTTTTTCACTTGTCTAATAATTACTTCTGAAGTTCCTATGGAACAAATAAAAGTCACTGTTTTGTGCTTTTTTAGTGATTTAGTCTGTATATTTTTCTTCAAAATGGTTCAAACTTGTAATTAAAAAAAAATCTTGTATTCCTTTCTCTGATTGTGTACACGAGTCAAATTGTGATACTACTATTAAAAAAAGAGAAAAAATGGTAAGAGTAAAAAGGTCAGTCCTGTGGTAAAACTAGACTCTCTGAATACCATATATGTTGTAAAACCCAAGGAAATGAACAAACAGGATAAAAAGATTCCCTCTGAAAAAAATATTAACCAACCAAACACAACGGAGCACTTAGGCCCCCATTTTCATAAGGTTAGTGTGGCACAAACTGGGGTTGTGTCATGCTAACCTGGAATAGCGCTGCTGTCAGGGAGTGTGCCCAAATTCAATGGAGGCTTATGCACGGTGCACCACTGACAGCACCATCATGCACAATATTGTGCTGCAACTATACAAATGAGGGTTCCCTCATGCATATGCAGCACAGCACAGTATTGAAAGTTTTCAGAAGTGCTAATGACCGTCAGCAGTAGTGTTGTTTATTGCTTCTCAAACCCAGCCCTTAACAGTACGCAGAGGGGGGTGGGTGCCCCACACCCCATCCATGCACAGTTAAAGGCAGGGTACCCTAGTGATGCAGCAGTCCCTTGCTAGTCCCAATCCCCACATATATTAAATAAATGTCATTATTGGTCATCCAGTGGTCCCTCCCCATCACTGATCTCAAGTATTAGAATAATAATCATTAGTGATCCAGTGGTCCCTCCCCTGCCCCAATCCATGTACAAGTATTAAAATAATAGTCATTAGTGATCCAGTGGTCCCTCCCCATCACTGATTTCAAGTACTAGAATAATAACCATTAGTGATCCAGTGATCCCTCCCTGTCACTGATCTCAAGTATTAGAATAATAATCATTAGTGGTACAGTGGTCCCTCCCCTGCCCCAATCACTGTACAAGTATTAAAATAATGATCATTAGTGGTCCAGTGGTCCCTCCCCTGCCCCAATCCCTCTACAAGTATTAAAACAATAATCATTAGTGGTCCAAAGGTCCCTCCCTACCCTGATCCCTGTATATGTCATAAAACATATCATTAGTGGTCCAGCAGTCCCTTCTCAGCCCTGATCCCCTGGTATATAAGAAATAATGGCAGTCTTGGTGGTCTAGTGGTCCTTCCCCCATTCTCCGACCACCATCCTGACAAATAATACAATATGCTGGTGTGGTAGTCTAGTGGCACCCCACCCCTGCAGGTAGTGACCCACCACCCCGCTCCCCCAACCCAACCTGAACCAGCAACTGGCACAGCCCTCCTCACGGCGCCATGGCCGATCACCAACTGAACTTTCATAGAGCATACAGTATACAGTATGTGCTCATTGGTTGACTGGTCACCCAATGAACACGTACTGTTTAATATACACTCTGTGACAGTTCAGTTGGTGACTGGCCATGGCAGCGTGAGGAGGGTTGTGCCAATTACCGGCTTGGGTTGGATTGGGGGAGCTGGGTGGTGAGTCACTACCTGCCAGGGTGGGGGGGTCACCATACTGCTGGAGCATTGTATTATTCATTGGGACAGTGATCGGTGAACAGAGGCTGGGGAGGGATGACTAGACCACCAGTACTGTCTTTGTTTCATATAAACTAGAGGATCAGGGCAGGGCAGGGACCACTGGACCACTAATAATTAGTATTTTAATACTTGTACTGGGACTGGGGCAGGGGAAGGACTGCTGGACCACTAATGATTTTGTATTTTTTACATGGACAGGGATCAGGGCTTGGGGAGGGGGAGCCTGGCTAGGCACACTAGGCCATGATGCTCACATGCAGATGGGCCCATAATGGTTATGCAAATGTACCCTTAGCACCATGCATGCCCAATGGACTCATTTGCATGTTTTGGATGGATATTGCCCATAGGGGCTGCAATGCTACCCAGTGTTTGCCATGCGTTACCCCTATGGGCAGTCTTTGGCACAGAGCTCTGGTGGTACTGCACAAAGCATGGTGACTGCCTACTGTGTGCCATACTACCATGGCCCAATAGTCAAATGGATACTGCGGTCAGTTCAAATCATCCTATCCAAATATGGTGCCAGAGCCGGATGGCTCTATTTTTTCATATGTCACTCCGTATGATGCATGCTGCCAGATGGCTCTGAATATGGGGCCTTAGGTGACTAAAGCTAGGGATACCTCAGTGATTAATGATACCTAAATGAAATAGTAGTTTACTGAGTCATAGTCAAGACCATTTAACTTCTACTCCTAAATTTGCTGTTCTGGTTTGCAGTGAGCCAGCTTAGCTGTCTAATCCAGTTTTCAGTAATTTACCATATTCACTCGTGAGATCTCCAGTTCTAAACTTGGAAGAGATTATGTCTGAGGGCTGTGTTGAGGATTTCTTAAATGAGTTGCATGATAGAGATGAAACTGATGATGCAGTGTTCAATTGCAACTGCCCGTTCCTTCCTCCTCTTCCCACTTAGTCAGGTAAAAAAATAAACAATGATGGGCTGATATCTCTAATGCTATAGTGGCTGGGGTTCTTTCACATTTGCAAAATACTAATACTGGACTAAAAAATTTGGATAAAACAACTTGTCAGAAAATAGAAGAGGTGAATGTTGATATGTCTCAGTTGAAAAAGAAGCCTATATTGGTGGCTGCAAATAGTGTAGAGACTCAGAAAGTGTTTCAGTCACATAATGAGAAATTAAAATCCACCATTTATTTTCCTTCATTTTTGAGCAGGGACATTATTAACATAATGATCAGTCAATACGCAAGCAACATTATGTTCATGAAGCAGTTGGTTATCATAAGGAATGATTTAGACACTATTAGAGAGGATATTGCCATTAACTGTGCCAAAATGGATGACATCCTTAGGACAGTCCAGTTAATGCACTGACCTAGGGAGTCTTCCTCAGTGGAGACTGCTGAGCTGAATCAGCCTGCATTGCCTGGGCCTGATTTCAGCTCTATAGACCTCTCTGTGCAAGTCTTTCTGTTACAGAGTTAACTCAAAAAAGAACAGAATTTGGTCAGAGCCACTACAGCTACAAATACATTAAATTATATGGATGTTTCATGGCCTTAAGTGAAAAGATGAATTTCCATAGTCAGCTCCATGTGTAAATTTCATTTTTGGTATAGGTAGATCATTTATCTGGTTGATTCTGTGTTCCCATGTGTTTAAATGTGAGTGGCAAGTGCATGTTGAACTATATGCAGAAGAAGAGGGAGCTCCACACCCAAAGCCTCCAAGTAATGGAAGAAAGAAAGGTGCAGAGAGGAGAAGTATGTCTACATTGGGGACTGTGGGCCAAGCTAGAAGGATAAGAACCTATACTGAGGTGATGGCCTGTTTTTAACCAGGAGGCAACCACAGTCCTCAGTGGATGATTAAAATGTTACTTAGATATACATTTAAAGTAGCCAGGAGGGGTGGTGGTGGTGGTTGGGGAAGAAATATGGGAGGCAGAAAGTGGGCCACTATAAGCTGAGATAGAGAGTAGGGAGAATCCCAAGGGGGAGAGTCCCACCAGGATGCAAGTAATTTAAGGAAGCAAGGGTTTAGCAAAGGAATAAGGGGTAAATGGAGCAGTCAGAGGAGAAAGGTGTGGAAGGGGGAACAACTGGAGAATGGAGAAAGCGGCAGGAAAAGTGGTGAGTGCTGTCAAAATGGTGCAAGGGCTACATCAGAAGCCCTATGAAGAGATAATGAAAGAGTTCAATATTTACACCCTGGAGGAGAAGAGGGTGAATGGAGATTTTATGGAGACCTTTAAATATCTCTTGGGGGTTAGTAAGGTACAGGAGGGAGGTATGTTTTAGAAAAAAAGGTGCTGTAGAACAAGGGGTCATGTTATGAAGCTGGAAAGAGGTAAACTCAGGAGAAATATGAGGCAGTAGTTTTTCACAGAAAGGGTGGTGGATTCCTGGAATAGCCTTCCATTGGAGACAGGGGAGATGAAACCAGTGGTGGGTTTCAAAAATGCCTGGGATGGGCACAAAGGAATCCTAGGAGGAAGGAAGGGAGTGGAAGGTGTAAAAGAGACAGTGCTGTAGGGCAAGCTGGGTCTGCAGCAAAAGTGATCATAACTAAAAATGTGCAGACTAGAGTGGCCCAGCGGTCATTATCTGCCATCAGTTTCTATGTTTATGTAACACCCTCCTCCCCTTTGGGAGATTACTAGTCTATTCGCCCCTCCCTGGGTTTTTGTGACCTAATTTGACCCAGTAGGGAAAAGGATTGTGAATGTGTGGAATAATAACTCACACAACAAAGCAGGGATCAAGTGCATAAAACACAAACAAATGCGTTCATCAATTTATTTTCAGAAAAATACAAATATTTACATAAATGAAAAAAAAAGGAAAATAATTAGTCCTGCACAAAGAATTTCAGACCTCTGTTTCCTTCAGCCCAGGTAGTCCAATGAATATTTTTTTCAAGTAACCTGTGTGAAATCACACACACACACACACACACACACACACACACACACACACACACACACCCCAAATGTATGTCTTACCCTACTCACTGCCAACAGTAGACTGACTCAACTATCTCACATTCCCCTAGTGGTGAGCCCTTTTATAACTTCTTGTGATTACATCCCATAATTGGGGAGTTTCAATAGGCCGTGACATCACATAATTGGGGAGTTTCCATAGAACGTGACATCACATAATTGGGGAGTTTCCATAGGCCGTTACATTACACACAGTAATTGGGGAGTTTCCATAGGCCATGACATCACAGGCTTCATTATTCTATTTTATATGCAGCCCTCAATCACAATATCTCTGGGGCTGCATCTGTACAGAGTACACTTTATTCTAGACATTATTGGGCAAACAGTTACCCTTGACCGTAGTGTCTCACTAGCCGGCAGTCAAGTATTCAGGCGACTTTGATCTTGCTGCTAGTGCGGCAGTTGGCTTTTTCTTCAGAGCATGCCTTTGCTCTGAAGCAATCATTCTTTTATTTGCTCTGAACAAGGAGCATACATTCAGCAACTATATGTGGCTACACCAACACAGAGCAACCTGCTCCCAAAAAAAGAACTGGTCGGTTGCATTCAGCGACCAGCACTGTCCCTCGCACCAGAGCCACATAAGTCAAAACAGCTGCACTCAGCAGCAGCAGTTCTGGAGCTTGGTGCTCCAGAAATGGGTGCTACACTTCTTCTTAAACCAAGGGCACCAGACATTAAGAATAAAGTGCGACTTGCACTACTTCCTATCTCTACAATTGGGAGCATAACGCTGTGTGCATAAAGATGGGGTAAAGAGAATAAGGGACAGCAAAGAGTTTTTGGAGATTGCCAGGTTGACCACACTGACAAGAATTTAAAGAAAAAGGCAGAAAAAGTAAGAGGAAAGGAAAGAGTGAAAGGAAAAAAAGAGGGGGGATTGCACATATTCATATTTATGACAGGGGTTTAAACACATAACAGGGGGCTCCCTGTTACACCCCCTCACCAAGAGGCAACAGTATCACTGTTATCAGATACCCTCCCTAAAACCTAGGAGAACTGGGGCTTCTGCCTACCCACTTTGAGAAGCTCTGCCTCAGGGACCCTTATAAACTGAATCGATATCTATAATCAGGCATACTAAACTTATCTCTGATACCAATCTATTCCCTGAGGTGTAATATTAAGGGTTTAATACAAGTCCCTATCTCACATATCATATGTAAAACATTTCATCATCTTCACAGAAAGAAAGACACATTTCCTTAAGTTTCATCAGCATGGGCCCCATATCGACACAAGAAATCAGCATTCTGTTGTTTCAACCCTGCTCTGTGCTGAATGGTAAAGCAGTAAGGCTGTAAAGCCAGTTACCACCACTTTATTTGGCCTTTCTTGTTTTTCATCTGTTGGAGCCAGCACAGAGGGTTATGATCAGTGAGAACCTTAAACTCTGCACCCCACAGATAATATTTCAGTGCCTCTATCTCCCATTTTAATGCTAAGCATTCCTTCTCCACTGTGGAATACTTCCTCTACCTCTCATGAAGTTTGCAGCTGATGTATATGACTGGGTGCTCCTCACATTTCTTTGTCTGAGAAAGGACTACACCGATACCAGTATCAGTGTGCACTTCAAAGGGAGACTAAAATCAGGACTGATCAAGACAGGGGATGAACATAGTCACTTTAATGTTCTGAAAGTACTCATTATGTTCCTTGGTCCATAGCACCTTATTGGGACATTTGATATTGGTCAGATCTGTCAGTGGGGTTGCTATGGTGGCAAAATTAGGTATGAATCGGTGATAATAACTAGCCAGTCCCAAAAAGGAACATATGTGTTTCTTTGTCAGGGGGATGGGACTGTTAGCTACTGCCTCGATTTTGCTGATGTCTGGTTTGACTGTACCTTCCCCAATGATGAACCCTAAGTATTTGGTCTCAGTCTTGGCAGTGGCCCATTCAGTAGGATTTATGGTCAGTCCAGAGTCTTGAATGGACTGAACGACTGTACTAAGATGTACTAGGTGCATCTGCCAGTCAGTGCTGAAGATAACAACATCATCTAAGTATGCGGCACTGTACTGTGTAATGGGCATGCAATACTTGATCCATATAGTGTTGGAAGTTTGTGGGGGCACCATGCAGTCCAAAAGGAATGGTGGTGAACTGGTAAAGGCCTATCAGGGTGCTGATGGCAGTCAATTCCTGTGCATGTAAAGAGAAAGGGATTTGCTAGTAGCCTTAAGGGTGCTTATGCATTTGGCATTCCTTATTTTGTCTAGTAAGTCATCTACACAGGGCATGGGGTACCCATCAAAAGTGGAGACAGCATTAATCTTCCTGAAATCCAAGCAAAGCCAGATACCTCCTCTTTTGGGGGCACTATTACCACCACTGAGGACCAAGCACTTCTTGATGGTACTATAACCCCTAGATGTTCCATTTTCCTCACCTCGTCTATGACTTCTTGTCTAACTCTCTCAGGTAGCCGTTAGAGTTTCTGGTGTATAGGTTTCATTTGTACTACCTTTATGGTGTGCACTATCGCTTTGCTCTCCCTGGGGTGTTAGTAAAGGTCTGCCCATAATATCCCAGTAGTTGTTCAATCTCCTGTCTCTGGGCTGCACCCAACCCGGGATTGATTTGAACCCCCACCACTTCTGTGCCTTTATCAAATCTCTCATAGGCCACTTCAAGCTCAGTGTTCTCTTGCTCAGGGTATATAAAATAACTGGGTACTGGGTCTTGCCTATCAAACAATTTTCTCAAGAAGTTGGCATGGTAAATTTTCTTTTGGGACCTTTTTCCTAGCATTTCAATTTCAAAATTTATCTTCCCTTCCCAATTTGGCAGTTAACTACAAATGGACCTTGCCATTTCATTAATAACTTGTTTTTGGTAGATGGCAACAATAACAGTACTTTATCCCCCGGATGGTACATTTTACTTTTCAGTCCTTTATCATACCATTCCTTCTATCCTGCCTGTCTATGGACAACATTCTGGTGTGCTAGAGTAAGAAATTTCACCAATTTCTTCCTAAGATTGGTCATATAAGTTTCATAAGTGTTTCCAAGCTGTGGGCCTTTCGGCTATAATACTTGCCAATTAATTTAAAATAATGTAGTTTTATCAAAAAGGGTAATATCTAGACTTTGTTTAGAGGTATCCATACTAGGACTTTCTACCACTGATACAGGAAGTCCATTCCAGGCTGTAATTACCCTAATCGAAAACCGATTTTTTCTTAGATTTGTATTACATTTAGGTAGTTCAAGTTGGAATTAATGTCTTCTGTCACTGATCCAGCCAGAGCTAAAGTTTATTCCTAAAGCTTCCCTTAATGCTGTGTCCTTGATAATGTTATACATCATACATAAATCCCCTCTTAAACTTCTATAGTTTAATGAATAAAGATTTAGGGCTTCTAATCTTTCATTGTAAGTCATTTAATTTAATTCCGACACAGATTTGGTGGCTCTACGATGCACTCCCTCTACTCTGATCACATCATCCCTTTTCTGGGGGGCCCATACCTGGACTCCATATTCCAGGTGTGGTCTAACCTGGGATCCATACAATGGCATCAACACCTCCCTGCTTCGACTTGGCATATGCCTCAATATACAGTTTAAGGTCTGGTTTGCTTTTTTTACTTGTGCTTTACAATGCTCACTGAACTGCAAACTAGAAGTTATTTTGACTCTTAAGTCTCTCTCAGCAATCGTATCCATTAGGATATTTGTCCCCATTGTATACTGATATTTTTTATTCTGGTGGCCCAGGTGCATAACCTTACATTTGGAGATGTTAAGTTCTAATTTGTTGTTCTTAGTCCAAAAATAGATGTCATCTATGGCTTGCTTTAATGCAGAAGCTTCGTCCTCATTGGTTACTAATGCGCCAATTCAACAGTCATCAGCAAACTTGGACATCCATATGTTGGAAGATCCTATTCTCAAGGTGGAAATATAAATGTTGAAGAGACATGGTCCCAGGACTGACTCCTGTGGCACCCCACTTATCACATCTGCCCAGTCAGACACCACACCTCTAACCACAACTCTCTGCCTTCTCCCTGTTAACCACTCAGATATCCAGCTTATGATATTTTTGTTTACTCCTAAATTTGATAATAATTCAATCAATTCCATGCGAGGAAGTTTATCAAATGCCTTGGCGAAGTCCATGTAAATCACATCTATTGTGTTGTGTACATCCAACTCATAATTAACTCTTTCATAAAAAGTAAACAAATTCATCTGACAAGATCTAGACTTAGTAAATCCGTGTTGTACAGGGTCAGTTATTTTTTTTCTCTTCTTGATATTCCATGATGATAGTTTTCAGAATTCCATCCATGATTTTACCTATGAGTGATGGGAGGCTAATAGGTCTAAAATTAGATGGTTCTGTCCTGGTACCCTTTTTATGGATAGGAACCACCACTGCAGTTTTCCAGTCTTGTGGAACTTCACTGGAGTCCAAAGATGTTTGAAATAAATAGGTAAGTGGGGGTGTCAGGGGACCAGCTAACTCATAGAGTAGCCTTGGATGTATGTTGTCTGGGCCAGGGGATTTGTTTCTATCCAGTTTTTTTAGTCGTGATCTCACATCCTCTTGTTTTATAATGATATTCCCTGGTATAGGGTCCAATTTATAATTTGTATGGGGGATGTTATTAGAATTGAAGACTGAACAGAAATAGTTATTCTGAATGTTAACAACTTCTATTTCGGTATAGTCTACAACATTTGTATGGCAGACATCCTTCCCTTTGTTCCAATGTTCCCGCTCCACATCTAAAGAACCTCTGGGGTTTCTTTCATATAAGAGGGTAAAGGGTGACAACCCTGTAGTGGCTTAGGGCACCTCCCGGTATGCAAGCAAGAGATAGGGTAGACATTTGTCCCAATCCCGCCCTTCTTCTTGTACGTAGTTCTGGAGCATATGTTTTAGAGTCTTATTAAATCGCTCCACCAAACCATCAGTCTGGGGGTGGTAGGGAAATGTTTTCACTGCAGTTACCCCTAACAATCTGTACAACACAGTCCGAAGGTGTATCACCTCAGGACACCTGGTCGCGTAATCACAAATCACCAAAATATACTGATTACCTTTTGAACTTTTTGTTAGGGTGCCTACCACATCCATAGCTATTCTCTCAAATGGTGACATTACTGTGGGTATGGGCTGTAGGGGCAGCTTGTCTCCTTTTCCACCTTTGCCTACCAATTGGCATGCAGGACAAGTGCAACAATACTCAGCCACATTCTCATGTATCCCAGGCCAGAAGAACCGATTAGTCAATCTGCCTAATGTCCTATCTTGTCCTTCATGGCCAGCCACAGGGATATCATGGGCTAGGTACATCACTCTATCCCTATATTTCTGGGATACCATCATCTGTCTTACACATTCCCCCATAGAGGGGTTAGTACACATTCGATATAAAACATAATTTGTTATGACATACTGTGGTTGCCTTTTCTGCAACATCTTGGTCCACCTGTAAAAAAAAGGATTCAATGTCTCATCCAACTTTTGCTCTGTTTTTATATTAGTCCCAGCTAAGTCAGACCCAACATCAGATATTCCTTCCTGATGGATATCCCTCCATTTTCTTCTTTCGGCCCTCTTCTCCTTTCTTGATTTATTTGTTTTCCCTGGTACCTCATATACCTACTCATCAAATGGAAAATTGTTCTGTGACTGTTCTTTGCTAGCCTGGGCCTGAGTGGTTACTGCCACAAGCTGGTCACAGGCCTGTTGCTTTTTATCAACCGGTCAAAGTTAGGGAAATCCTGGCTGATAATAATAATGGGAACTGGCAGTCTAGGTACTAAACCAACAGAGGTGAGTTGTTTATCCTGCCCTGCCGTTATTTCCACCATGGTGGTAGGATACTGGTGGACATCCCCGTGGACGCAGGTTACCTTTGCCTCCAGCCTTTACTGCAGTAGTTCTTTAAAATGTCTGCCCTCATCAAGGTTTGTTTGCTTCCTGAGTCCAGCAATCCCACTATTTCATCCTGGCTGAGCCTCACTGTGGTAACATACGCCCAATTAGCCATTGCCAAGTGGACAGCTTAATTTCTTCTATTGGGGCAGTTACGGGCTATGTGTCTTTTTCCCAAACAGGTGTGACAAATAATGTCTACAGAATAGGGTCTTGATCTTCTGTTCCCTCACCAGTTATTTCCCACAACATTTAACTGTCTGGAATAAGTAGTTTTAAAAGGTCTTACCAGTGTTGTAGGTTGGGTGAAGAGCCTTGGCATCCTCTGGACTTTGATGGTCTGGCTGCCAGGTAATCCTCCACCAGAGTGATGGTCTTCTCTACTGTGTCGAGTTTGTGCTCCTTCCCCATACCTGGACGTCTTGGGGCAATACTTGGATAAATGTTCCTGCTGGGCTGCACTATTTTCATGCTCCACTCACTAACCACTCTCTCCCTATCCTACATTTTCCTTTCTCTTATATACTTCCTTATGCCATAGAGCACTTAGTATTAAACCCTTAATGAAACTCATAAGAAACTCTTAGCTATTTTCTATGTTTTTGTTACTTCCTGTACAGATAATTCAACTATGTCTGTATTTGTACTGTGAATTCAATTATGTACTGATATTTCAAGTATGTCTGTATTTGTACTGTGAATTCAATTATGTCTGCATTTGTACTGTTTAATGGACGTGGACCCTTTGTAAAAGAGTTCTTACTCAAAGGTTGTTTCTGAAATTCCAATAAATAAATAAAATAAATGAATAAATTGCTCTATAATTATAAATTCCAGGATTTGGTTGAGGGTTTTGTCCGTTGGTTGTAACCATTTCAGACAGAAACTTTTTAACCTGGCTAAAGTCTCATGAGGGGTATCTTGGTCCGTCATCTTTTGGGACCTGAATCATTGCCTATAGGTCTCGATATTGATATCATACCGATGGAAGATTTCCTCCTTGATCCAATTGTAATCATTAGAGTCGGGGCAGTAAGGTGACTATACACCAGTTGGGCCCATCCGGATAAGTAAGGGACAAGTCTGATGACCCACTGGTCTTGGGGCAAGCACTCTTCTTGAGGCAAGCACTATACACTCAAACGTAGTTAAGTAGGCTTCTATATCATCAGCCTCTGTCAGTTTTGTTAACTTCATGTCACATGGTACATTTCAGTCAGGTTGCCCAGGGGTCAGGGCATGGATGGCTTGCAAGGCATCACGCCATCCCTCATCCTGTCTCTTCCTTTCCTCTTCTTGTAATCTCCTGTTCTTGTCTCACTGTCGTTAGTCCTCTGCTCGCTCACACTCTATCTCCAACTGTTTTAGACAGTGCCAGCACAGCACGTTGCTGGGGTCTTCCGGTGCACTCTCCTCCATCTGCTTCCCATCCTCTTCTTCCAAGAGTTCCTCATCTGTGGCATCCTCCTGCTCTTTCTTTGCAATCTTTGGCCGGCACCAGGGTCTAACCCAGGCACTGTCTTCAACCTGAGCTTTTCAGCCATTGCTCGAGTCCACTGGACTTTCATCAGCTTCGCACTTTTACCCTGTGCATGAGTTGGGTACTGGACTATACCCTTGTGGCAGTGTCTCCCAGATAGTCTAGATGAGCCAGGTATCCCATACTGACACCAGTGTGAATGTGTGGGATAACTGACACAACAAAGCAGGGATCAAGTGCATAAAAAACACACAAATGCATTCATCAATTTATTTTCAGAAAAATATGAATGTTTACAGAAATAAAAAAAAGTCAAATAATTAGTCCTGCACAAAGAAATTAAGAACTCTGATTCCTTCAGCAGAGTATGTGGCTTTGCTTTAGCCCAGATAGTCCAATGAATACTTTTCTCTAGTAACCTGTGTGAAATCCACACACACAGACACACACACACACACACACACACACCAACTGTAGGTCTTACCCTACTCACTGTCAGCACAAGACTGACTCAACTATCTCACATTCCCCTAGTGGTCATCCCTTTTTATGGCTCCTTGTGATTACATCCCATAATTGGGGAGTTTCCATAGGCCATGACATCACATAATTGGGGAGTTTCCATAGGCTGTGACATTACATAATTGGTGAGTTTCCATAGGCTGTGACATTATATGATTGGGGAGTTTCCATAGGCTGTGGCATCACAGGCTTCATTATTCTGTTTCATATGCAGCCCTCAATCACAACATCTCTGGGGCTGCTTCTGTACAGGGTACACAGTATTCTGGACACTACGGGGTGTACAGTTACCCTTGCCTGTAGTGTCTCTAGCCGGCAGTCAAGTAATCAAGTGATTTTGATCTTGCCGCTAGTGCGGCAGTCAGCTTTTTCTTCGGAGCATGCCTTTGCTCCAAAGCAATCATTCTCTTACTTGCTCTAAACAAGGAACGTACATTCAGTCACTATATGTGGCTACACCAACACAGAGCAACCTGCTCCAAAAAAAAAAAAAAATTTCTCTGTCACACTCGGCAACTAGCACTGTCCCTTACACTGGAGCTGCATAAGTCAAAGGAGCTGCACTCAGCAGCAGTGGTTCCAGAGCTCAGCACTCCAGAAATGAGTGCTGCACTTCTTCTTTAACCAAGGGGCACCAGACATTAAAAATAAAATGCGACTTGTGCTATTTCCTATCTCTGCAATCGGGAGCATAATGCTGAGTGTATGAAGAGGGGATAAAGAAAATAAGAGACAGCAAAAACGTTTTTGGAGATTGCAAGGTTGGCCACCCTGACAAGAATTTAAAGAAAATGGCAGAAGAAATAAGAGGAAAGGAAAGAGTGAAAGGCAAAAAAGGGGGGGTGGGATTGCACATATTCATATTTATGACAGGGGTTTCAACACATAATAGAGGCCTCCCTGTTACAAGGGTTAAGTCTTCTTAGCACTCAGGTGAAGCCTTCTGTGGGTTGGGAGGTCATCACAGGTGCATGGGGGGATAAAGCCTAATGGTTTAGATGGGAGGGAGAGTTCCAGTTGGAGGAATGAGCGGTGAGGGAGTGAAAGTGAGTCGGGGCTGGGGTGGGTGATTGCTTGCTCCAGCACCTTGCCGGTGGCACTTGGGAGGACACAGAGGAAGAAGTGGGAGCCAGTAGCCGCAAGCTGCACAGTTCCTTGGAGGGCAGCTAAAGTTGAGAGGGGATCCAGTATCCACAAGTCACAGAGGGCCCTGACAGCCTGCACCAATTTGTGTAGGGATCCAGTGGGCAAGAATGCAGCAGGGAGTGTAGTTTCCAGAGAGTGAATTGCCTTGGAGCTCCACAGGACATGCCCCCCTTCTCAATTCAGGGACAATTGCTGCCAATTCTGTGAGAGGATGCAGGGGTGATGAGGGAACCTGCAAATTACCAAGCCACAAGGATTGCATGTTCTGAGGGGGACCCACTGAGCCAGTGCAGAGCAAGGGAGAGAGAGAGAGAGAGAGAGAGAGAGAGATGGGAATCGTTGAGAGTTTGGGTGCCTGTGAAGAATAATGTGAACCCTTTTGGGACTTGTGCTGCCTTCAAACTTTTGTGACTATAGCTGTCCTGAGTTAATGCTGCCCTAAAGACAGCGCAATCTCCTCAGTCCAGGTAACAGCTTCTATTATGGCCATACCAGTCATGTGAAAGCTGAATGCATTACCCACAGATTAACTGATGCTACCCAGAGCTATATGTGAATATGTTTAATGAATTTGGGATCCCTGTTGTTTCTTCAAGTTCTGAGTGGACAATCCATTATTGAAAAGAACTATTTAGTATGAATTAACCTGTTGTTTTCATCCAGCACCAGTGAGGAAAAAGGACCATGTGTGTGACATCTTGGCCTGGGAAATGTGGCCACTAGAAATGTTTCTGCTGCTGTGGATGTGCCTTCCAATGGACATACTCTTTCCTTACCGATAGACACATGGAGAGAGGGCTACATTCCTATGTATAACAGGTTATATGATTCAAATGGATAAGGCACACAGTTGTTACAGTTTTGCATCTGCACAGTTGGTTTACAGAGCAAGTTTAGATACAAATGTGTGTGGTGGTTTTTGGGGGGAGGTGTAATGAGATATGGGCTTGAGATTTAAAAGAAACTATAAATGAAACAAATTAAATACCTGTGCTGTATAGTACTATGCACTCCATCAAGCCCAGCAGTGATGAACATTACATACATATTCTGTAGGTTGCTCTTAGTGATTTCAGAAATACATATTTTTTTATCCAAGCCATCAGCCTCCATTCAGTGCACATAGTAAGCTTTATTTGTAAAAGGCTGGGAAATAATTTAAAAGTTTAAGCTAACAAAAAAGTCAAGTAAGTTATCACGTTTTGTCAGCTTCACATTTCAGCATTTCCCTGTATAAGTCTGGTCCAGAGACAGAGAGAGAAAGAGAGACAGAGAGAGAGAGAGAGAGAGAGAGAAGAGAGAAGACAGAGAGAGAGAGAGAGAGACAGAGTGGGAGAGAAAGAGGGGAGGAGGAATGGTAGAGCTCTGTTTAGCATTTAGTGTTAGATTAGTCCTGTAAGGGTTAAAAAACCCTACAGACAGCAGTAAATCATTGATCATTGTACACTGCCAGACACACACACAATTGGGCGAGAGAAACAGAAGTGTAATTTGAATCTCTGCTGGAGCAATGCAGTTTCATTACAAACTCAGTTTTGACCAACAGGCAGTGGTGTAGTGCTACATTTCGAAGTGTGGGGTCTCCATGAACTATGTTGTCCCCACCCCCCCAGACCAGGGTCTGTGGGCCACCTAGGCCCCCAGAAGCTATCAGACTTTAGATGCAGTCTGGCACATTTTGAGACTATTTGGCTGCTTTTAAATCCTTCTTTGACTTGTTACAAACAACCAATATCACTATCCAAAGAACTACTTTTTATTTTCTTTAAAAAAATTGTCAAAACTAAAGCAAAAAATCCCACTCTAGCCACACTTCCAACATCTGACTATATAACACTTCTCTTAAGTACAGTCATCTATCACTACAGCAGACATTGCACTTGTTACCTTGCAACCGGAACAGAAGACTCTGCCACCCCAATAGTGCACCACACAGTCAGACATACAAGGCAGTGAGAAGGGCACACAAAACACCATTCTGGAGGTGCATGTGTCTGTCACACAGCAGACAGGTACATACACCATCCATGCCAGAGAGTGGCATTGATACACAAAACCCAATGGCCCAACATTAAGGCAGGCTGTATACCAGGTCATGAATGCTTTACCTGCATGTACCCTGAACTGAGACGGTTGGAGCAGGGAGGGTAAGGCTTGGCAGGGATAGCTGCATGAAATACAGCAAGAGGTCTGCAAACTGTGTGAGACCTTGGACAATTCCATAACTATAATTTCACTGCTGTACAGCAGGATGATGATTCATATTCGTATCCAGTACATGGCAGCCAACCTCCAAATCCCTATATGTCATACACCAGAACCACAACACCATCAAGCACTCCAGCATAACCCAAACATGATAGCCAACCTTCAGGGGTGCACAGTCAACTGTAACATATGATGACCTAATGCCAAGCATGTCCCATGGCATGTACTCAGTCCAGTCACATGGCAATGGCAGGGGCAATGCCAGTGGTAGGCTTATCCCATCCTAAACACTCACTCAGAAGTCATCCCAGACACCAAAGTCAGAAAACACACATGACCTAATGCCTCATCCTAATGCAGCACAGGCTTTAATGCTGACAAATTGCCATCCATCATCAGATGCATGTGGACTTCATGTCATTGGTTCCATGCTCGCTCACAATGGGGGGATGGGAGGCTGATGGCAAGGGGTGTGCTTGAGGGAACGTGAGATCACTCAAGTCACTGGATGTAGCCCAGTCCCCTCACTGTCAGATAAGGCCATGCAATACAAACAAAATTATTAATACAAAACAGCACACTTACCTCACTGCTCCTTTTATGATAAAGCCAGGCTAGTTATTAATTCATATTGTTTTGTTGGCACCGACCATCTAGCTGACTTGGTCCCAGCCAAGTCCCAACTCCCGACTTGTGAGAATTAATCCCTCACAGACTCCAGCAGCATGACTAATCGGCTGCTCCCCGCTTGCACTCCGCATAGTACCAGCCACACCTCCAATTTCACAGGTACAGCTAGCAGCTCGCTGGGTTAGAAGAAATCTGAAGGGCATTCCCCAGATTGCAGATCTATCTTTCACATGAACAAAAAACTCTAGCCAGAGCTGATACTGCTGTGGTGAGCTGCCAAATGATCAAAGTTACATGTGTGCGTAGAAAAGTTTGAACACCCCCATTTTTTGGAGTTGTTTCACCAAATTTTCAACATGGCCTTTTTGGGAACCCACCTCATGAAGAGCGCCACTGTCATTTCGTCCACTTGTCCCAAAAGGTGATTTTGCAGAATGACCATGCCATTCTGTGCCACAGGTGCAAAAACATATTTTGGTCAGGATCTGAATAATGACAGCTGTACTGTTAATAAGGAGGTGTGCAAAAATGGCAATGTTATAAATCTGGAGTGAAAATATTAAAAATTGGAAAAGTTAAGAGCGTGCATAGAAACTGCTCACACACACTCGTAACACAGACATTTTTTGAAACTTTTTTCACCAAATGTGTAACATGGGCTTTTTTGGACCCCACCTCATGAACAGTGACACTGTCATTTCATTAATTGGTCCCAAAAGGTGATTCCATGCAACGGCCACGAAATTAAGTTTTGGGACTGAGTAACGAAATGACAGTGTTCATGAGGTGGGGTCCCAAGAACCCCTTGTTGAAATTTTGGTGCTAAAATTCCTAAAGATGGCTGATATATCAACATAAGTTGAAAACCCCATTGACTGCCATTATACTATGCTTACCTTTGATTCTTCAGTTTGCGGTTCGGCTTTGAAGAGTGCAGATGAGTCCCGGTCCAGAGAAGATGACAGCGCCAACCTCTTGAGGTAAGTATGGGGTAAGGGGGGTGCAGGGGGGTGGGTGCTCAGTGAGAGGGTGGGGATGGGGAGGGGGACTGGGTCAATGACGAGAGACCATTTTCTTTTTTTCAAGTAATAAAATAGACATCGGGGAATGGTTTTCTTTATTTACAGGAAAAAGAAAGGAACAAAAAGCATACATTTGGGCACACAGGGGTGGGCTTCCAGTGTGCCATATGAGTTGGGGTCTACATGATGTGGTCATAGGGATTGGGCATCCTGATGTTGGCATGGAGGGGAAGAAAAAAACATAAATTTGGACACACTGGGGTGGGATGGGCTCCCAGTGTGACACATAAGTTGGGGGTACATGATACTGACATGGGGATTGGGCACCTTGATGTTGGTGCAGGGATGGAGAATGGAGCGAGTGGGGAGGACAGCAGCAGTGGGAGGGAGTGGAAGAGTTTTATTTTCTGCCAGTGCTGGGAAGGAACTGAGGGAGCAGAGAGGACACGAGCAGTGGGAAGATGTGGGAGGAGTGCCATTCATAAGATAACGTCGGTGATGCAACTGAGCATGCACGGCATTCACACATGCATAGTTGTGGTGAGCAGCATTCTGCCATTTGCAATATGGTCACACCAGCAGAACTGTGCATATGTGTGAGGTGTGCATGCACAGTTCTTGTTCTAGAATAAGGAAGTAACAGTCAAAATAAAGTGGCTGTTACTCTGTAGTGGCCAAATGTGGTGGAGTGTTACAAGCTGCATTGGACTTTTGGAAGGATACTTCCAAAAGTCCAATGAAAGGTGCCACGTTCGGCTGTTTTAAGGCAAAAGATTAATTCCAAAACAGCTGTAGGCTCTGCCTACAGCCGTAAAAAGTATCAACTTCAAGACAAAAACAAAGTTATCACTGCCTTGTTATTAATCTTTCATGGAGAAGATATTTAAACATTCACTACTGCTTTGCCACATTACATAAGATAATTAAATAAATAGGTCCACAAAACTGCTCTATCCTGAAAAAGTACATAGTAAAAGCTGGACCCCAATGAAAATAAGAAATTGTCCCTCACTTGGGCTATCCTGGGTAAATGCATTATAAAAATTTGTAAAAGGAGGACCCCAATGAAAAAAAAAGATCTTGCATCTCCACTGTACTATCGTGGGTAAATACAGTGTAAACATTGGGTCAAACAGGACCCCGCTGCACACAAGATATCACAACTCATCTGGGCTATCCTGAGTAAATATATTGTAAAACTGTAAAAGCAGGACCCTACAGCAGAACTCCACTGAAAAGTAAATGTTGCATGCACAGTAAGCTAATCTTTCCTGGTAAAATACATTGTAAAATTATCCTGATCATCCATCTTGTAGCTGTCTGGTATATTCCTGGTGGTCTAGTGGTCCCCCCATAATGGCATCTGACCCCCCCGACTCACCCTCTCAGGCACCCCTCCAGCTCTGGTCACATAATGCAAACTACAGCAATAGTGATGACTGGCTTAGCCCTCTACCCACCACCTCAAGTGGTTTTGATCTGACAGTCTGAGCAATTGCAAGTATTGTACAAACACCTGTGTCTATTGTATTCATGATTGCTCACTGAGAATCAGATGGAAGCCAGCCAAGGTGGTGAGCAGAGGGCTGTGTAGGTCGTTGTCACTGTTGCCATACTTTGGCTTATCTGACCTTAGTGGGGGGGAGGAGGATCCTGAGCAGGTAGGTTGACAGAGGATCAGATACCCTTATGGGGAGGGGGAGATCACTAGACTACCAGGAATATTTAAAACAGCTACAGGACAGGTGAATGGGGGAGGTGGGGGACCACTAGACTACAAGAAATATGTAAGACAGCTACAGAATGGGGGGGACACACACATGTTAATGGGCTCTTAATGAGCATGCAAATTGATCATAGCACCTTCCATTCAAAAAGGGGTAATTTGCATGTTAGGGCTAAATATTGCCCACAGGAGCCCTGCTGCAATCCCATTTGACCTGTGCTACCTCCATTGCACTCCTGTCAGCCATATTCAGTTTGGGCCAGTGTCAGCATAGTAAAAAAAATCACTATGCACTGTACCAACATTGCCACATATTTAGAAAGTTTGCACGCTCCAGTTACAGTGAGCTAATTGACTGAATATAGTGTCCTCCAGGCAGGCTGTGTGCAAACTGCCACTGACTGCACATGGCCAGCTCTGAATATGGGGGCCTTTACTCCTTAGCCCAGTGGAACCAAATGTCCTTGAAACAATGGCTAATGGGGGTAAGAAATGCCTGGCTATAGTCTCAAGATACTGTTGTTCTAACTTGTAACAGCATGAAAGCAAACATGTTTGGCACTGACTTATGCTTGTTTGTTTGGACAGCAATACATACATAACATTACCAAGTCTGCCATTGAAGACTTTAAGAAGTATGGGAGCACTACACCCCTGCCAACAAGGTGTTGTTTAGATAATAACATGTAAAAAGAGAGTTTAGGTGTTCTTTCAGACTAAAACAAGCTGCCTGTGCTGTTTACACTCCACTGATTGTCATTTGAGCTAGCAGGAGAATGCTACATGTAGGAAAGGAACTCACCCCCCACCCCAGCATAGTGATTTCAGGTAGTGGAAGGATTGTGGTTCAACTTCAAAATTGTGTTTCAGAAGGAGTATGAGGTGCCCTTTTTCCCAAGTGATAGAAAGACATCTTGCAGGGCTCTGTCCCCTGCAGCCATAAAAAAGGAGTAAGGCTGTGATGAAGAAAGTTAAAAAAAAGAAAAGAAAAAAAATCTACTCAGTGGGCACAGAGTCAGTTATTGGTGGTGGGCTCACTTCTTGCAAATAAAAAGTGTGTGGTCCTTTCAAATTCATAAAGTAACAAGCTGGGGGAGGAGATAAGTTCTGAGACTCAGACATCCGGGCCAAAAGTTCTAGTTAAAAGTGATTGCATTTCTTTAAGTTAAAAGGATAAAATTGAAGCACCAGCTAAGACACAGAGCTACCAGGCACTATACACCCTAGATTCCAGCTTGCAAAAGCTATATCAGCACAACCACTGATTTAGGAAAAATCACTTCACATTTCTTTCATTTCTAGTATAAACAAGTGGTAGGAAAAAAAGCTATATACATAACATTTTCAGTGCTGATTTCAAGTGATACACTGCTAGCACTCTCCTTACCAGGTGTGTCACTTAAAACAGCACTGAAAGTTGTATGCACTGTATATACCTTTTATCTACTTCTTTTTATATTGGAAATGAAAAGACTGATGTTATTTTTCCTAAATCAGTGGTTGTACTGTTATATAATAACTGGTCAGCAATTTCTCTCAATGTACTGACCAGGTTGATATTTTCCATAACAACCAGCTGGTTGTTATGACATTCATGAGCCATGCCAGTCAAACTATGCTGCTGCCTCATTGGCCAACATTCTGTATGTGGGCAGGGCCAAACAGTCTCACAAACTGCTGGAGAAAAATTGCTGGTCTTTTATTATAAAAAATTAAAGATGGGGAGGGTGTTTCATATGAGACTTACTCATCATCATTGTGGGATGCTTGATAACCGGTCAGCCCCCGGGATTATGTGAGCATCCCACAACTCGCGTGTGCATTAAATTCTCATATCAAACCCTTCCCCATTCATTATTCTCTATATCTTTTACAAGCTGGAGTCCAGGGTGCATAGTACTCAGTAGCTCTGTGGGGGTAGCTGGTGCTTCATTTTTTGGTTTTTAACTTGTAATATGCTGTAAATGTGTAACACAGCTGTCAAAACATATGATGGAGTGATTATTCTTTTTGTTTTCAGGACATTTCTTTAGTAGCAAGATGCCTTTCTATCACTTGGGGAAAAAGGACACTTCAGACTCCTTCTGAAGCACAATTCCAAACTTGAATTTTGCAAACAAAGGCTCATAACTTTGATAATATTTCATATTTTTACCCCAAATTTTCAACATATCGATTTCCTCACAGCACCTCATGAATTTGATAGCTGTCATTTTTCAACTCCTACCCAAAATGTGTTATTGCATCCTGAAAGCTGATTTTGCAGTCCCTTCAAAAAATCACCTTTAGGTCAGGAATTGAACAGCTTCTCTGTCCTTCTTGATGAGACAGGGGTCATAATAAGGCCGTGTTGAAAATTTGGTGTAAAAATATTAAAAAACACATTTTCATTATTTTTACCCCAAATTCCTCAGTTGCAGCCCTATCAGCTCTGGCCATAGTTTGTTCATGAGAGATGCCTCAAGAATGTCAGAAGCACCAAGGGAGGTCGACAGTGAAAATGTCAAACTCCCTCACAGTAACGTCACAATATCGATGCAGGTATTGTGCCACATGAAGGACAAGTTTTCTGTGGGGGGCTGCACCCCAACACCCCCCATGTGGGGGCTCTTCCCTGGCACCCCCAGGCTTTAAGATTATCAACTCCAGGTTGGAGTTGGTCTGGGGAGGGGCAGAGCACTGGGGGATGGTTACACTCGGAAATGGACCATTACAGTGACTGTCGCTGTAATGGTCTTTTTTTGAGTGTAGCTGCTGGGGTGTTGAGATGGAGGTGGGTGTCGAGAATGTCTCCTTCATTAACCTGGAATTCTATTTTTACTTTAAACAACTGTATACTGGAGTCCAGTGGAGTAATATGTGACTCAAGAACTTCCTTATTGTAACCATTGACTCTAAGAATACCAAAACTATATTTCCTTAAAGTGGGGCATGGACCCCAAATACAGTACTCTTTATTAAAGGCTTGTCTGCAAGGAACATGGTGCATATAATCCTGGCTGTACAAACAATTAACAGGATTATCAAGGATCAATATTAGAGGCAGGATAGGAGGCCCCCATCTTGACCATTTTTCCCCATTATTATTTGGATATGTGATATAAAATGAGTTATCATTAGAAGCCACCCTCATAGCTACCCTTTTATCCTATTTATTCAACATTATGTCCCATCTCTCTTTAATGGTAATTGGTAACCATGTCTGCACATAGCCTCATAATTTAAGAGTTTTTTTTTGTATTTTTATGCCAGATTTAAAACATAGCCTTTGTATGACCTCACGTCATGAATAAAGTCAGAGAAAACTTTCAACTCCTGTCTGAAAGGTGATTTCATGCAGAGACCATGAAATCACCTTTCGGGAAGTAAAAAAAAAAAAAAAAAAAATTGGCCAAGATCTGAAAAATGACAGCTGTCACATTCATGAGGAGCTGTTAAGATATAATTATGTTGTACATTTTGGGCAAAAATTTCGAAAATTACCAAAGTTATGAGCCTGCATTCACAAAATTCAATGTAGGCTCATAACCTTATTGTTTTGTTAATATTTTTACACCAAGTTTTCACAACATAGCCTTCTTATGACCCCGCCTCATAAACAAGGGCAGAGAAAATTTTCATCATCTGCCAAAAGGTGATTTTGCAGAGGGACAACAAAATCACCTTTTGAGATGTAAAAAAAAAACCAAAAACATTTTGACCAGGATTTGAAAAATGGTAGCAGTCACATTCATGAGGTGCTGTAAAGATATGGCTATGTTGTAAATTTGGGGTAAAAATATTGAAAATTACATAAGTTACACACCTGCATTTGCAAAATTCAATGTAGGTTCATAACTTCATTGTTTTTTTTTTAATATTTTTTACACCAAATTTTTAACATAGCCTTCTTATGACCCCACCTCACGAACAAGGGCAGAGAAATTGCTCAGTTCCATCCTGAAAGGTGATTTCATGCAGGGACCACAAAATCACCTTTTGGGACAGATTTTTTCCAAGGTCAGTGCAACTGGTAATGAAGTGGGGTCCCAAAAAAGGCATGTTGAAAATTTGGGCCAAAATATGCATAAATGTCCAAGTTATGCCACTAAGTTGAAAATCCCATTGAAATACATTGAACCACATATCTGTTTCTTCAGTTCATGGTCTGGCTTTGATGAGTGAAGACATGTCTGCAGTCCAGACAGGATTATGGCGTTGGACCCCAATGGATACATTAGGGCTTGGGGGTTGTGGGGAGATGGGGAGGTGGGTGCTGAGTAGGAGGATTAGGTGGTGGACAGTAACAGCACCCCCAGTGTCACTGTTATGTTTTGGGGGGGGTGTGGGGTAGTGGGTGCTGAGAGGGAAGGGAAGAGAAAAAAACATATATTTAAAAAAATGGTCACAGAACATGATCATGACACTGGGGATTGGGTACCCCCAGTGTTACTGTTATGTTTCTGGGGATGGGGTGATGGGTGCTGAGAGGGAGGATAGGGTGGGGGGATATGTATAATTGAAAAAAGAAGTCAGCAGTCATGATGGAACATAGCACAGTCTGCCATGATCAAGATGGCTGCCGCACTGTACTGCGCATATGCAAGTAGTCGCACATGCACAATACAGTTTGGCAGCCATCTTGGACATGGCAGAGTGTGTCATGTTTTGCCATTACTGCCGACACAGCAAAAAAAAAAAAGTGCAGTGTGACTTCCAACGGTGACAATGAGCGGAGTGCTTCACAGATGCAGAGGTGACTGTGTTGCAACTTGTTTGTTTGTTTTATTTATTTATACTGGTAGGACCATGGACCAAAAATTATCTGTTTTCATGGGCAATCAGTGTACAAATAACAATGAATGCAATATAAAAAACATACATATTAAAAAATACAAACAAGAAAGAAATATACACAAAACAATACTTATAAATATGTCTCAACAATATCATTCAAAACATTTGCGCTTGCACTTAGTAAGTAGATAATTTTCAACCTATGCCTAAAACAGCACAAGGAAAGATTCACACAATCAAAAGCAGACTGGATTGTACTAAAAAGTTAGGTAACATATGTCCTAGCGAAGTACGCATTCTTGGAATGCAAAGAGAAAAATTATCTCTTGACCGTGTATTAACACTGGAGTTCTGTTGTTTAAAAATTGAAATAAAGCAGTCTGGGACTTTGTTAAATATCACCTTTTTTTTGCCAATAAACCCAATTGGAGTTTGTATCTTCCAACCAGAAGAAGCCAACCCACTTGCTGTAGAAGATTACAATGATGGACCCTTTGTGGGGATTTTACTACAAATCTAACAACTGAGTTAAGCAGCACTTTCACTTTAGATAACAGCCCCTCTTTTGCAGTATAATAAAGCAAAACCCCAAAATCAATTAACGAGCAGTAAAAAACTTTGAGCCAACAAGAGTCATGTGAAATCAGTTAGTAAAGGAGATAACCTATATAAGCGCTACTTGCACTTCTTGGTAACTGGCCAGGAATCCTGGACTTGGCCTCCTGCCTAGGGCTCCTCCCCTTCCCCTGCAGGCACTTACCACTGTCTTTGCTTCTGTTTTACTCCATTGTCCACCTCCCAATTACATCCCACCTACTCCACTCTATTGCAATGCACTGTGCCAACCTTGTCCTAGAGCCAGCCTTCAAATGCCTGTTATTGCTGGTATTTTACAGACTCCTCTACTGTCCGTGTATGAACATGGTGCCAACCTTGCTCTAGAGTCAGCCTTGAAATTCCCATTTACTCCCTATGTAACTTTCTCCATTCCTCAACTGTCCATGAATGTACTTTGTGCCTACCGTTCTCTAGAGCAAGTCTTGAATTGCCTGTTGTTCTTAGAGCCAGTCTTGAATTGCCTGTTGTTATGCTATGTATTTCTTTTGATTCCTCAATTGTTTAAGTATGAAGTTGTCCTCTGTGACTCTCCCGGGTCACACCTGAAAATAGGCACTTGGCTGTCTAGTGTGCTTATCCAGTTAACAAAAGCAAATAAATAAATAAATAAGGCCCCAAGCCACTGGTGGGTCACCTTCACCATATGGAGAATGTGAGGTTCATAAGAAAGACCCTCATTCATCAATAGACCCAGGTACTTACATTGTTTAACTTGCTCAATCAAAGTACCAGAGACAGTACATAATGACAATAAAGGATCCTGATTTAATCTCTTTTTAGCATTTGCAAAGATCATAGATTTCATTTTTTTTTTTCATTTAAAACCAATCCATGAGCTCTAAACCAATTCTGTACCTCCAAAAAATCATCAGCCAAATCTTTCTGGACTTTTTCAAATTGAGAATCACTTGTGGGGACCATTCCATCATCAGCATATAAATAAAATTGAGAACTAGTGCAAACAGAAGGAAGAGTGTTAAGAAAAAGACTAAACAAAATGGGACCCAAAATGGAACCTTGGGGAACACCCAGTGAAACCTTAGCAGGAGAAGAAAATTGACCACTTACCCTCGTGACCTGTATATGATTGACCAGGTAATTTCCTAGCCAATCTCTAACATCCATAGATATTCCCAGATAAACTAAAGAAGACAACAAAAGGGGATGATCAACCAGATCAAATGCCTTGGTGTGGTCCATGAACACGGCCCCCGTATAATGGCTTTTATCAAGGGCCTCATGCACCGTGCTCGTGAACCCCACCAAGGCAGTAATAGTACTGTGTCCTGGCCTAAAGGCATGCTGTTGGGTGTTACAACATTTTATTTAGACAAGTACTCCATAATCTGGTCAAAAACAACCCTCTCCAGGACTTTTAAAAGAGGAGCCAATAAAGAAATAGGACAATAGATTTATCAGAAATATCACCAGCTTTAAAAATAGGAACAATAGTTGAATCTTTCCAAATTTTAGAAAAGCTAGACCCACATGTTCAGTCAGAAGGAATACGCAGGTCCTTTTCTGATACCAAGAGGTCTGTAGGGCTACATCCACTGCAGCCCTAAAAATGAGTACAGTCAAGACTGTGTGCAAATCTTGTATGTGGTACACATAGGGTTGCCAATTATTTTTGAAAGAATGGGCACATGCTGTAAAAATCTAATTTTATTCTGACCTATTTAAATAGGCATATGTTTGGTCATAATGATACTTTTCACTCACTTGGTAAATCCCCATTTACTCTGAACCTGTTTGGGATTTAAAGTCCTCTTCATGAAACTAATCTTTAATTAACAAGATCAATGTGCTCTTTTTTCTCCAGTTATCTCCAAATACCATTGAGAAATAAGGGAGTTATTAGTGCCAGAAGATGAGAAGATCTTGATGGAGCACAGATACATGTTACATTTAGCTATCCAGACATTGTGAAAAATGGTCCTGGCAAAGTGTAGTGTCCTTGACAATGTTGAAACTTATGTTGTACTTAACAGCTGTTGTAAGCTTAATACTATTTTGCATGCTATCTTACTCCTTGTCAGTGAACATGTTTATTATAATATTCATATTACAGCTAGGTCTCACCAACTTGCTGGATATCACCAACTATCAAAGTCAGTATTTACTGATTTGAATAGTACCGTAGCTCAGTCCACAAAAATTAAATAAATAGGGAGTGCTTTTCTGATAATTTGATTTCATGGTATATTTCTGGGATTAAATCATGGGAGGATGGTGTGATACCTGATGACTGAAGAAGGACAGATGTGATTTCCCTTCACAAAAGTGGGAGAAAGACAGAGGCAGGAAACAACAGACCTCTAAGTTTGACCTCAGTGGTAGGGGAAATGATGGAATCACTTCTGAAGGAAAAAACTGTTGAGTACCTAGAGGCTAGTGGGACACAGGACCCAAGGCAGCATGGATTCCCAGAGGGAAGGTCATGTTAGATGAATCTAATCGATTTATTTGACTGGGTGACCAAAGTAGTAGACCAGGGAGGGACTGTGGACATGGTCTACCTAGACTTTAGCAAGGCATTTGACATAAAAGATTAATAAACAAATGAGCCAGCCTGGGAGTGGGTCCCAAGGTGGTAGCCTGGGTAAAACACTGGCTGGACAACAGGACACAGAAGGTAATAGTAAATGGAGTCCACTCTGAAGAAAGGGGGATTACTAGTGGGTACTGCAGGGTTCAGTACTGGGTTTGGTCCTTTTTAATGTCTTTATAGGTGACATTGTGGAGGGACTGGAATGAAAAGTATGCCTCTTTGCAGATGACACAAAGATCTGCAACAGGGTTGATACACAAGGGGGTGGAAAGGATGAGAAGGGCCTTGGCAAGGTTGGAGGAATGGTCAGAAGTATGGCAGCTTGGATTCAATGCAAAGAAGTGCAAAGTAATGCACCTGGGAAACAAAAACCCAGGGGAAGAGTGCACAGTGGGGGGGGGGTAGTAACAACAACAAAAATGGAAAGGGACCTGGGGGCAATCATATCAGATGACCTAAAGTTTAGCAAGCAATGTGATGAGGCAGTGGTGATGGCTGGGGGGGATACTGGGATGTATAAGGAGAGGCATCACCAGTAGAAAACAAGAACTTGTTATCCCTCTGTACAGACAGTTGGTGAGACCCCCATCTGGAGTACTGCATCCAGTTCTGGAGACCCCATCTCCACAAGGAAATAGAATGGGTATGCCACCCTAACAGTGACATTTCTATGGCGACATGTGTCAATATCGACAACAGCACCATGCCACTGTAGAAGTGCCACTGGAAGGGACAATCACTTCCCCTGACCTGCACCCTGTCCCTGAACTAACTCCGACCTGGAGTTAGAATCCTTTAGTTTGAGGGGCTTGGGGGGTGAAGGACCCTGTGTGGGGGTTTGGGGGCAAAGCCCCCTGATGTAAAAAATAGGTCCAAACTTTGTGGCTCCATGCCAACTGCAACTTGCAGTTGACATGGAGCCCGTTACTGTAATGTCGGTCACAATCTTTTTTGTCATGTCAGCATGGCAGAGCTGACAGGATGGAGACAGTTCAGAAGAGGGAAACTAAAATGGTACAAGGTCTGCAACAGAAGCCATACTAGAAGAGATTAAAGAAGCTTAATATGTATACCCTTGAGGAAAGGGGGGTTATGATAGAAACTTTTAAGTACCTCAAGGCAATCAACAAAGTCCAAGAGGGTAGCATCTTTCAGAAAAAGAGGTGTGCAAGAACAACAGGACCCAATCTGAAAATAGAGAGGGGATGGCTCAGGGGTAATGTGAGGAAGCATTTTTTCACAGAGAAGGTGGTTGGACACCTGGAACAGCCTTCCTGAGGAGGTTGTGGGGTCAAAAACAGTGGGAGAATTCAAGAATGCATGGGACTGACATAAGACAATTCTTATGGGGGTAGGAAGAAATAGGCTGTAGGTTAACTTGGATCTGCAGCTTATCCAGTAGGTAGAGAAATGGGCAGACTAGGTTGGCCAAGCAGCCCTTATCTTCCATTAAAGTCTATGTTTTTTTTTCTATGTAAATGAGGAGTTAGGAATGGGTTGATTTTGTCTCCCTTTCTGATGTTACGTTTCCAGGAAACCTGGTACTTAAAGGGACAGGGCATTGGTATTAACAATTTTGCATTATTTGATATACCTGCTAAATAAGATCATAAATTGAGTAAGGTCTTGTGTGGCCTGGCCTTCTTTGTGAAAATCCATAATAACATAGTCTCTAAACTTATAAAATTTACAGAGTTCTATCTTGTACTTTCATTAAAGATTTGAGACTTTTCCTTTATCTTGATAAATATCTATGTTCCTCCTTCCACTTCGAAATTTGTGGTTAATGATGCTTTGGTGTTGCTGGGTGGGCTGAATGAAGATCTCTGTGAAGGACTTCTGACTTCTCTGATTCTTATAATAGGTAATTTTAATGCCAGAATAGGCAATTTTGATAGGCTGTTGAATAATACTGCAGAGGGGGGTTTCAGTAACAACTCTCTACTACCTGAGAGGGTTTCTTGAGATGTTAACATAAATCAAGGTGATGTTGGTCTTATTGAGTTTATGCAGAATTATAATTTTTACGCACTTAATGGTAGGATCCTGGGTGATTAGAAGCATGAATTAACCTTTATCTTACCACTTGAGGCCTCTGCTACTGGTTTTGCTTTTTTGATGGTTCAGTTGATAAGTGGAGTGCTTTCTCAATCCTTCCAAGGGCAGAGAGTGATCATCTTCCCATAACAATTAAATGCACTTCCACAGTTAATAAATAATAAATAAATAGTTACATTTCAAGATCAAATAGCAAGGGCTAATACAGTGGCACCTCATTCCATGGAGGTGGTGTTAGGAACAGAGAGAGGGTCCCATGGTCTGAGGGTCTCTCTTTCAATCTGGATCAACAGTCCTTAGTCTATCTGGATCTTTTATTGCAACTGAAGTTTTCTTTTCAAACTACAGTATGGCAGAAATGCATACGGTACTTTGTTAGATTCTTCACATTTTCAGATTTGTTGTATTTTATATACTTTCTCACATTTTAATGTTGTGGTTGTTTTGATCAACAGTGTAGAGAGGAAAAGTCTAAACTTTTCGGTAAGATCAGGAATACCAGGAAAATCCCTCAATAGATAACTATAGGCTACTTTATGCAGAAAGAAAAAGTTATGCCTTTATTACATATTAAACAACTAGGATAACAGCATAGACAATGGGACATTATGCTGGAGGCTGTCTCTAGAAACGATGTTAGAACTTTCTGGCAATTTGTTGCCAAGGGCACTTCCAATTTTTAGGATACTATTGATTTGTTTATCTCCTCTGATGCTTTTTGTGCTCCAGTAGTACAGAATGATTATACAGGTTCCTCTTCTAGCTTTGAACTTAGTCCTTTCATTATATCTGAATTGCCCAATGCTCTTAATACTTTAGAACATAATGAGGCACCTGTCTCTCTAATGTAATACTTGCTGAGGTATACTTGCAGTTCCTTTATGGTGGCCTAACATTTTTCATATTCTTTAATAAATGTATTAAAGAAGGTGCCTTTCCTCACTCATAGCACAGAGCAGAAATTGTTCCAGTCTTCAAAAAGGGAAATAAATCAGATCACTGTCTGTATCGGCCAATTAGTCACTTGGATATTTCTTCAAAAATCATCTGTAAAGTTATATTACAGAGTTTATGTTTACAGTTATAGGGGGTTGTCACCTTTGCAGTTTGGTTTTTATGGAATGTTGCTCCACGTTGGACTACTGTTTTATGCTTAGACACCTATGGGAGAAATATGCCTTGATTCATAAACAAAAACTATATGTGGCATTCATAAATTATAATTCTGCATTTGATCTGTATCAAAAGTGAAATTATGGCAATTGATGAAAGAAAGAGGTATAGATCCAGATCATATTTTCATTATTTCAACGCTCTATAATCACACCTGGGCTAGAGTGAGGTTGAGGGTGGCAAGTGGTATCACTTGTGAAATTATGGCAGTTGATAGAAGACATAGGTATAGATCCAGAACTTATTTCCATTATTTCAAAGTTTTATAAGCACACTTGGGCTAGAGTGAGAGTGGGAGTGGGTGGTAGTATTTTACAGGAATTTAAGATTAATAAAGGAGTGCATTTAAGCTGTATTCTAGCCCCTACTCTCTTTAATATCTACATAGACCATATCTTAACAGCCCTGATATTAACTATATCTGTTTCTCCTATGATGCTTGGTAGAAGAATCTGAAAACTTAGCTATGACTACCAATGTTCATAGAAGTAATGTAATGGTTTTTGGTGGTGGAAAGTCTTCTCCTAAGTGGTGGGTTGGTACTCAGCTTATTTTCAGTTTCCAAATATGCCTATTTAGGAATGCACTTTACATCTAATAACTCTTGGAACTCGCATTTTCAGTGTACTGTAACCAAATAAAAAAACAACAACAACATTTTGAGGATTAAAAAGACTTAACTACAAATATGGTTTAAATAGTATTGGACCTTTGGTTCAATTATTTCTTCAAAAATTTAACCCACTGGTTCTTTATAGTACTGAAATCTGGGCTCCCTACAATATTTCATACTTAGAGAAATGTTCCATTCAGTTGATTAAATATTCCCTTCATTTAAATAAATCAATACCTTCTTCATATATTAGGGCAGAGTTAGGCCTATGTAGCTTTAAAACTCTTGCAGATGTCTTAGTATTGGGTTACTGGGTTAAAATTACCAGACATCCCAATGATACTTTCCTTAGAATGGGTCTTTTGGAGAAGGAACAATGGTTACAACACTATAATTTTAAATCTCCCTGGTATTCACATGTTATGACCCTTTTAAGGTAATATGATCTTGTATATCTCAATGACTGTGTTAAGCTGGAGATTCTTGTTAGCCTCTAATTACAGTATGTCAAGAATAAGATGTGTCTATATAATCAGAGTGATGATCTGGATATTATTTTGACCTTCTCATTTTTCTTCATGGTTCACTTTAAATTATGTTTGGTTTGGCTATAGGTTCTATTTGGATTGTATTATGGATTTTGACAAAAGGCACACCTTTATGTGTTATAAATTCGAGATATTCACAAGCAACATTTTATATGCAAAAGTTGCACAAATTGCATGTGCCCAAATTACTCCCTGTTCTTGTGTGACAGGATGTACTGAACATTTGTTGTATGTTGTTTTGATTTGTCCATGGTACAACAAGATTAAATCAGTTTGGATATTAGCAGGTATTTTGTATTTACCTGATAATCCTGTTACCTGTTTACTTATGGTACAGGATGTCTTCATACTTAATGAACTTGCTGAATATTTTTATGTAATAAAATGCATCAGGAAAAAAATCCTTTTTTGTGTGCTAACAAATCAATAGTCTGAGTTTTTTTCATTGCTCCCACTAGCCTCTGGCTGGTTCTGTCAGTTGATCATTTATCCCAGATTACATGTAGCTCTTTACTGTGTTCTGCATTTGCCAATGCACTGACCTTAAATGACATTGACTATACTGCTTACATTTTGCTCTTTGCCATTCAGGCACATAGCTATCTTTTGTCTGTAATGACTTGCCATTCCTTTGTATTTGCGATTACAGGTGAGATTCTCTTTGGTTTACATGGTCACTCATGAGCATCTGCCAAGACTAACAACATAGATACTGCTGTTGTTTTTTTGCCTATTATTCTGATGTTCTACATGTTTTATATACCTTTTTTGCCGCTATTAAAATATGTGTAGACTATACAATTATATGTGAATAATCTTTCCTCTGTATGCAGTGTTAAATACTGATTATACACTGTGTTATGAGGAACATGTTGTATTTTTTCTTTAAGATCTTATGTGGATTTCTGTTTGTTTTTTTGTTTGTTTGCTTGTTTATTTGTCTGTATTGTAATGGCTTGTGCTGAACAATAAAAGCTTTAATGACAATGACTTTTCCCAACCAGCCCACTCTCTCTTGGACCTGTCTGTAATATGAAGCAACTTCAAACTCACACAGAAGAGAAGGACAAGGAACTAAAATACACATAGCAACTGAACCCTAAACATAACAAATTCAACTGGTACACTGGTGTATGAAACTATGGAGAACTCTAACACCTGTATTACTAAATGGGACTTGTACTATTATACTTATTATGTGTGCACCTCCCTTGTTTCCAGTTTTTTTTTCTGTCCCACCTCCCCTTTATTGTGTGTATTTCATTTTACTGCCATTACCTCTGAAGAAGTGCAAAACCTTTACACTCAGAACAGAGTGATCCTGAACCTGGATGGCTTGGTTTTACTGAAACCTGAACTGAACTTCACTGTTTCAGTTTGAGTTAGGAAGTTACCATTTTAAGCTTTTTTAAGCTTTTCTCACTGTAGCTGTACTCGGTGCTTACCCTTCCCTCACTTACCAGTCATGTGCATCCATTTTTGGGAGTTTCAGGTTGTGACAGGCTCAAGAACAGGGCAGCACCCATGCCACACCATTCCTTTGGGCTGGGAATTGTGCTACAGTGCAATTGTTCCAAGAGGACTAGAGGGTTTCAATGCTGCTTGATGCCATTCCCTCCAACAGTCGAGCAGCTCTGAATGCTAACTGAGCTAGTCAGGGTTGATAGAGAGAATCCAACATGACTCTGTCCTTGAGTCATTTAAAAACAAAGGACAGAGACAGAGAGGACAGAGAAGCAAATGAATTATAAGAAAAACAACTATATGATAAAAAAAGATTGAAAGTTTCTTTTCTGACTGAAAAAAACAAGGCAGTCAATCTAGCCATGCTTTGTTGGAGACTGGGCAAGGTATGGCACTGGTGCTTGGGAGAAACGAGCTCAGAGTTCAGCCTGAGCCTTTTAAAAATAAATAAAAAAATAAAGACAAAAAAATGAAATAAAAAAGACACAAAAGAGGAACAACAAAAGGAAGAAAAAAGTGGATAACTGTATCCAACTGTGCCCACCACAACCTGCCAGTGTTGGACCACCTACTGTAGCCTAGCAGACAGCAAAACAATATATATTTTTTAAATCTGATCTTCAGCTACTGCATTTACATAGCCTTAGAAAAGAAATTAAGTTAAAGAGAAGCACTGAAGTTTTAAAAAATGGATGTTTGTTCACCCTGAGATGTCTGCAAGTGGGTGCATTTTTTTGTGGGTTGCATGCAAGCATACATATTTTCCATAACCCTTAAAAAAACACAACTCAACAAAAAAAAACCTATGTCATAGCCCAATAAAACAAACTGTGCCATGACCCAAATTAATTTTATTTATTTTTTGTTTTACCATAGCTGAATAAAAAAGTTGTACCAGGCTTGGTATAAGCTTGTGTCATGCCTGAAGCCTATTTGGTGGACTGGCAGCGCTCCGAGTAGCCCCTGTCTTGCAGTGCCAGTCACTAACCATTTACATGCACACAAACAAAAATATTTTTTATTTGTTGCCAGATCTCAATAAACTGTACCAGATTTTCTATAGGCTTGTATTATATATGCAATATTTTTTTCTGGGGAGAGGAAAGATCACTTTGGCAGTTGAGTAACTAGTATCTTGTAGTCTTACTAGCCAGTTATATTTGTGAAAGCAGGACTTTTTTTTACAGATTCCAATAAAAGAAATTGTAGCAGATTTGACATAGGCTAAGTTCATGTGTAAAGCCTTTTTTTGGGGGAAGAGGGAGCTCTGCTCTGGTAGCTGAGTATCCCCGGTCTCAGTCATTATCCAGTTACCTGCGTGCAAGCATGAATGTTTTTCTTTTGTTGTCCAATCAGTATACATTGTACCAGACTTTGTATAGACATGTGTCATGTGTAAAGTCTTTTTGGGAGGGAGATGGTATATCTTTCTAGCAGTTGAGTAGCCCCTCTATGCAGTCTCAGCCACTAGCCAATTACTTGCATATAAGCAGCAAGAGTTTTCTTTTGCTACCCAATCAAAATAAATTGTACCAGACTTGGTATAGACTTGCATCATGTGTGAAGCCTTGGAAAAGAAGGTATATCCCTTTGGTAGTTGAATAGCCCATAAGTTCAAGTCTCACTAGCCAATTACCTCCATGCAAATGCTAATATGTTTCATCCAGATCTTGATAAAAAAAATTAAGTAGTCAGAGTAAGGGAGCCCTGCATGCCAACCTCTTCCAAAAGTGACACCAATTACAATAAGTCTAAGTAAATGTTTTTTAAAAGTTGTGAAATTTGATTGGCTGAGGGCCATCTTTATCAGTCCTAATATCTCAGCATAATAACCCTGGATAATGATCCAGCAGCCTCTTCACACTAAAATCAGTACTAACCAGGTGTTCCTGATTACATTGCCATACAAACATGGCTGCCACCTTTACTCACTAAAAACCTTCAGCTAAGCCCTAAAAATAAAACTGCCTTAAATTTAGAAAATAATAGTTAGACTTTATTTGTCCTCAATTCTCTTTTTACACACACACATACATACATAAATTACTAAAATGAAGTACTACAGTACTTGCAATTTTAATTTTTTGGTGTTTCTTTGTTGACCATGAAAAATCCTCCTCCTATCCTTACTTGCTTACCAGGGAAATCTCCACTGTTTAACCTGCTACAGATACAACAAAAGCTCTGTTTCCATCTGAGGCCTCCTGTTATGTGATTGTGATGGTGAAGTAGTAGCCAGTAGAACCGAGCAGAGATTTAAATTCTTGTATTCATTCCATATCAAATATTCTATCTCTTGAATGAAGGAAAGACAGAAAAGAAGCAAAATGGGGAAGGGGGATAACATAAAGAAGAAAAAAGAAAGGTGAGGAAACAGGTAAACTGATGTGGTTTAGGCAAAATAGAGGGTTTAAGTGTTAATTAAAAATAAATATATTTTGCTGTGCACACTATTTGAACCTGAGATGTCATGTCAATGCTGAGATGTCTGGCACTATTTTGCTGGGGTAGATGAACATTTTTAAAATAAGTCATAAAAATGTTTCTTTTTTATTTCTGTGTATTTCCTCAACCCCCCCCCAAAAAAAAAATAATGGACACATTTTATAATTGTAATAAGACTCTGCATTGTGTGGTGCGATAACATCACTTCTCAGGTGGTTGAAAGCACTTGGCAATGCCTTCTGCCTCACAACATACAGTACCTGAGGTGTTCTGTTATTCCACCATGGCACCTTGCCATGTCTCTTTGCTTAAATGGAACACACACTGCTACAAATTAATTTGAATTATGTTAAAACATGGAGTATAGACACCTCAGCCTAACACCCCTATGTAGTGCCTTTTCCAGAAAGCTTCATCAGGGTGCAATACAGTGGTGGTGGTTCCTGCTCTAGGGGGATTTCATTATAACAGAAACATAGAAAACTAAGGAGCTCAGAATTCAGTCAGTATACCTGGAGACTCAACTGCGTAATCCAGCCCAGGATTTAGCGCCACTTCCTTGCTACCATGATGGAATGGAATTGGGAACAGAGTTACTAATGAGCATTTGTGAGAGGAATTTGTAGCCTTCAGGAAAGAGACACAAACAACATTTCAGTCCCTGTGCACAGCTGTAGATAAACTACAACAGGACACAAATGACCTTACCACGACCGGCACTATTTGAACTCAGTGAAAGATCAGACAACGTAGGTGACATGCCTCTTTATGTACATCACAGGCAGCAGCAATTAGAAAACAAATGCACAGACCTGGAAGGTCATCTAAGATGCAAAAATGTAAGAATTTATGGTGTCCCTGAGGGAGAGGAGGTAACAGACATAACTAACTTTATAGAAAAGCTTATTAAAATCACATTGTCACTACCGGATGATTTCCATCTTCAGCTTGAAAGTGTTTATCAAACCCTTGGACCTAAACCTGGACAAAATGAATGTCACCAGTCAATAATAATGAAGTTTGTAAAATGTAGTAATTAATTTTTTTTAAATTCCAGGCTAAAGAACAAGTTTTGTGAAAGGCCTGGTGACTAAAGCAAATATATTGGGGAACCACATAAATATACTTTCACAATGATTTTGCTCCTGCAGGGCAACAGAAATGCAGATCATATACCCCCTGCCCCAAGCACTAAAAAAAGGCAGGCCTCAAGTTTTAGATGCCATACCTGGCTCAGCTCCTGGTCAACTTTCCTGAGGGAGACATCTTGTGCCATACTGCCAAAGAGAAACCCAGAAGCCACCTACAGGTTGGGAGGGGAGTTGCTGGCAATCACAAGGGAAGAAAGAGACTTGGGCATCATCATCATGGCTGACCAGAAATCATGCAAGAAGACCACTAAAGCAGTAGGTAAGGCTAGAGTGATGTTGGGGTGTATTAGTAGGGGTATCACAAGTTGTAAGAGGGAGGTAATAATCCCTCTTTACAAGACACTGGTTAGGCCCCATCTGTAATACTGTGTGCAGTACTGGAGGCCGCACCTGCACAAGGACATTAACAAAATGGAGGCATTCCAGAGAAGGGCAACCAAAATGGTGTAGGGACTGCATCAGAAAACATATGAGGGCAGATTAACAGAGCTCAATATGTATTCCCTCGAGCAAAGGAGGGAGAGAGGTGATATTGTCAGAACAAAGGCTTATAATATCACTTTTTATAATAACGCACTTGGATTTACCTCAGGCCTTAACCAAAAATTATTTCATAAATTACCAAAAATAATGAATATTCGCATGTGATATTATCCTATGCTCTCCAGATTCAAGTATAATGGTAAATGACACTGCTTACCCCACGTACAGTTATATGAAAAATATATATTTTATTTACACCTATACAATGGTTCTAAATAGTCCTCATAAGCACAAATATCTATAATCTTGTAAACATCAACAAAATTGTTTCAGATAATCTAGCAACTAATAAACAAATCCTAGCAAATAAACAATGTAAAGAAATACACAATACTTAACATAATAAATGGCAACAGTTATACTACTTTTATCATACTCGGTATTTAACATAACCTTTATGCATAAGAACATATGCCTATAAGATCAATGTCTTAGATTATTTCTGTACAAAACTTGTTTAAAACTTCATTGCTTGTAAAATGTATTTTCTATGAGAACTAGCAATAACTCATTACATCAGTGATTTGTGCTACTTTTGTAAAAACTTAGTTTAACTTTTCAAATCATGCAAAATTCTTTTTTTTCATTCAAAGCTTTTAAGCTATATACCCAGATTCTTTAGTCAAAGGTAGATTCCCTCTTACTTTCCCAGATAAGTCAATTTAAATTACCAAGACTATTAATTAAAATTAGTGAAAGTAATTAAAAAAGGAATACTTATATTTCTGGTTGTAGAAGTGAGTCTTCTTTTCTTCACTTAGAACTCTGGCTGAGTCTTGCTTTTGATGACAAGGTTTCTTTGTCAGCTAACTTTGACCCTGGAACTTCTTTTAGCATGGATACACTCTGCAAGTTAAACCTTTACTGAACATCACTTTACCAAAAGTCAGTTCTTAGAGTTGTAGAACACAGCTTCAATCTGCACAGTCCATAGCAATACTGGATTCAAAGACCGTTCTTGTGAATGGCAAGCTGTTTTAATAACTGAAGCTTATTGACCCTTTCATGTTGTGCATCTGCTTTTAAAACCTTGGGACAAGAGACCTCTTTTTGCTCAGCACACTGTGTAGCCTGTGTGAGTCTTAAAAGTAAGTCTGTCTGCTTTTCAGCAGGCAACATTACTTGTCAAAATGCTCAGCAAATAACAGAAATCTTGCTTCTTTCACAATAAAAATGTTCTTATACTTCGTTCTTGCCTCTGGATATTTTCAGCAGCACTGAGCTCTGGCTCTTCATAGGCTAACCCCTGCATTTTAAACAGGTATGGCCCAAAGTTCTTTTGGCCTAGCATCAGTATAAAGCCATAAGATTCTTAGTTAACTGAACATAGGTCTTCCTACATCGATGGTTAGCTCAGATCTGAGCAGTGGCCAGCAGAGTTTACTAATATGAAATCTGCTCTTGTGATGTCATCACTAATTTTGGATTGGTTTTAGTCACTAAGAGGGTAAGGCATCTTATAAGATAAATGTGACATATGGACATGCCTCTTTAAAACAGCCCCTTTTCCTCAAACCTATTTTTGGGTCAATTTTTTTTTTAAATAAAAGTCTAATTTAACGTAATTTGAAAATTAAACTTGCATATTCAAGTGTTTTACATTAAGCCATAGATTCTTGAAAAAGTCTGATATCTGTAGTATGGATACTTTTTAAACTACACTATTAAGGTTATAACTTCAAAATTTCAATAAAACTTCTCGAAACAAAATAATAAGTTTACTCTTAATTGTCTAAATTACAGAATGATATTAGATTTGTAAGAAAAATCCATTCCTAAAATCCTTAAAACATTACTTTTTGTAAGACACACAATATTCTTTTGTTCTTGTCTTAAAGACATCAATCACTGTCAGAAAAGTTAATTCACTATAAACTTTTAAATGGTATTTCTCTCAATAGCTACAAATTACAAATTTAATATTCATCTTGTTAGACTTCCTAAGATGTGAGCTATGACAGGATACTAGACTTGTCTAGTTTTCTAATAAGAAAATGATATTAAAATGATATCATAACTTTTGAATGCTTCATTCTGCAACTATAAAACTTGGTAAGCTTATTTACCATACTAATGTCCTATAACTGTCCAATTTTTATAGCAGCAGTACATTGCATCTTTAAACTATGAATAAAACAACTTATTTCAATGTAAAGCAATGAAACTTTTACTCATTTTTTCTCATCTCCTAAGACTACTCAGTGTACCAGTCACATGATCTCTTATCTTGATAGTAACCATAGATACCTAGCTTTAGCTAAGGCTTTTCCATACAGACACCTATAAATCCTAATAAAAGTGTCTTCCTGGGACTGTGGAACATGTAAGTTAGGCCCCATCTTATCTTCTCTGTTCTACAGCTACAGCACAGAGCCCTGAAATTTAAAACAGTCTATTTGAAACCATTTTTTTCCTGAACTCTGAAGCTGACTCCATTTTAAATGGCACTATTTCCATTTTACTGTTTTTTTAAGACTTAATCAACATTAATCTTGACCGGAAATAAAAGTAAACATTCCTTATCTTAATACCATATTAAATCAGATAAAATAATAATGACAATTAATTTTTGAAAATAAAAATAATTTTTCCATCAAGGCTTTTGTCCCTACATTTCCCCCTTTGAAGTAAAATTCACCCCAAAAATGCATTTGCAATTCAAAACGATAATCATATTATATATGAGTATATAGGTTTAAGCATTGCAAGGAAAACAAAACATAAAAGAAAATGTTGCATCATTATGCAGTAACTTCTGACATTATCAGCACATTACATCATTACATATGACATCATAGATGTGCCATCACTGGATGATATCAGTGGAGGCATACTATTTTGCATAGATGTGTGTACAGTACTACATGAACTACCATGATTAAACATGTTTACAACTATGTACACTTTCAAAATAATTTTTTTTTACATTGTTGAACATTTCAATGCAACAAATTTTTCTGTTCATTAACTTTAAAAATCAACATTGCAATGGACTTTTCAGATTTTCTTGTTCATAATTTTCAATGTTTTTAGATTATTGTACCTTTTAAATCTTTAGTATTGCAGTACACATAAGGCAAGTTACTTTTTTTACATTTCATAAGTTCTGTCCCCCCATGTGCTGAAGGCACTACTAAACTGCCACCTATAACTTTTATCTGTGTTTACCAAGATATCATTCCTTGACTGGAAGTTACGTTTGGTATTACACATATTTAAGTTTAAGCTCTATTTGCAGTTTACCTTTATAGCAATCATAGTTACTCTGGGATCACTTAAATGAAATTTCAAAAGATTTTACCATTGTTACCTCATTATACTTTTACTAAATCAGAGTTAAAATCAAATGTTTACTAGTTCTTTGTAAATGTCTTTATCAAAATTAACATCAATCAAAATTCTCTATCTGAATGTAACTTGTTTTCCAGCATTTTTATTTTCATTGTTAACCACTTTAGTTTTACATCATCAACTACACATGCTTCTTGAAACCCTTTTTTTATCTCTCTTTTGAGGTAATACTTTTGTTAGTCTCCCCAATAACTGGAACAACAAATATCTCAACTGTAAAGGATTCCCCCCTTTAACTTTTTGCTAACCACAGTTAGTTTTAAAAGTGACAGGCTCTGTTTTTGGATTTATGTTTTAGGAGAAAAACATGCATTACTTTAGTGCACACACCTAGGCACAGTGTGGAATGCATTTTTAAACCCACATCACTACTGCAGGTTAGGCACAAACAATACAGTTTATAGCACATTTTCATTAACCTTAACAGAACATTAATTTACTTTATTTGAGACTGTTACAGTGAGCACCTCACCATTTGGCACACTTGAGGGATAATTTATCCAGACCTTGAGGCTGATGATGTCACTTTATTGGGTAGGGGGTTCCCTTAATTGTGACCACAGAATTTAATTGGCTAGGCTTACAGTATATACACACCCAGTTGTACAAGTGCATCAATCCCAAGGCATGGGAGATGTCAAACCTTGCATTACATACAGGATAGTATATTTGTTTCTATCTGGAGTTTTAAGGCAAGTGCCTATTTTTTTCAAACTTTATTAGTAGTTTGGGACATTAGTAACCATTAATTTTAAAACTGGGTAAACCTGTGCACTGCTTGGACAATACAGGACTTTATCAACTCTGTTGTTGTCTTGCATTTTAGCGTTACCTCTAGTTTTATTGAGTGGCACCTCTTTTTCCACAGTCCTCAGTGGGTCTGGTACTTAAGAGTTTAATGTTTTTGTCAAATACAGGATGGCACGGTGAAAAACAGGACATACTTTCTTTGTGAAGAAAGCTAGGCATTTGTTTTTATTACAGATTTATCACATCTTGTTTTGACACACAAGCCACATAAGTTTTACTTTTCCATTTAACCAATGCTTAAAATTACCAAAGCTAAATACATTAATTACATTTGAACCTACAAAATTTAATTTAATCATTAAATCATTTTCTTTACAGTAGCATGAATTTCATTGTTTAGAAACTTTGCTGACTCTTTCTAAATGGAATAGGCCTCGTCACCTGTGACCATAAGACTGTCTGGCCATAGTCTATAATAGGCTTAAACCTCCTTAGAAGGTCATTTCCCAATCAATAAATCATTACCTGTTTTTTTTGTAACATACATTGGATGTTTAATTACCATTTTACCAAAGCTTAACTTTAACCAAATTTTACCTAAGGTCTTTTGAGCTTCCTCTCCATAACCTACAATTTGTAAGTTGTCAGGAAGGGTTTTTCAGCTTCTTGGAGTTATCTAAGGTATCAGTCACTTTGTCATACAGACTTTTAGACATGAGACTTACTTTAGCCCCAGAATCTAACAAAGCCTTATGATTTAGACTGTTTCTAATGTTTATGTCACAGTAAAATCTTCCTGCTTTTCCTTCGGGATTTAAGTTGCCCAGGCAGAATTTCTCTCTCTTGTCTGGCAACACAGCAGTTATTTACAATGACATTGTACATTGGCTGATACTAGCTCAGGAACCTTTTGAGGAAGGTTAAGCACATAGTTAGCATTTTTAACTTTACTTGGCATCTCGTTTTTAAATCTCATTCCAATCTCATCATCCTTTTTAACAATAGTAGTATTTGTAACCATGTCAGCAGTAGTGTGAACAGGATCCACAAGTCACATATCCCTACTAGTCACATCTGTACAAGGTACAGTTGAGGAGGCATTTTTTACAGGCAAATGAACATAAAGAGATGACTGAAGAGCTTGGATTGATCTTTGAAAACTTTGAAAATGAGTGTTTAACTCTTTAAGCTTTTTGGTTGTTTCCTCTACTTCCTCTTGTGAATTATCAGTCATTTCCTCTTGTCTTGTACAACTATGTGTAGACTTGTTTTGAGTTGAACTATCATTTTGCTGATCATAGTCAGAATGGTGGTGCCCCCTGTGGTCAGTTTTGTTAACATACTCACAGCCATACCTTGCACCTGGACCCCCCCTTTTGAGAGGGACTCCAGTGCTGGTAGGGGTTTAAGTCTTGATAGGGCTGCCAAGCCACAGATGGACCAATCATGGGCTCAGATTGTTTTTCTTTGATAGACAGAGGTAAATTCTCTCCCCACTTAGCTGGAGTATTAGAGGTGGTAGCCTTTAACACTTTAGCTTGAGGTACAGAGGTCTTTCTTTTTTGACTAATCTTGTGCTTTTTCTTGTATTGCTTGAATGTTTCACACTCTGAATCCGAACCTGAATTACCTGTTTGTCTAGGGGAAATTATATTTTTGCTCTGAGGCAATTCATTTTCTGAGTCAGATGGCACACTCAATGACATACCAGAATCAGTCAAGTAATCTAACCTTTTGCATGCTTCCATTTTTCCTTTAACTTGACTTTTACTTTGTAAACTTTTATACCTTTTCCTTAATTTAACCAAATCCTTGTTAACTTGTGCATAAGCATCTGCTAGTTCAACTTTTTTTGTTTGCAAGTTCAAACACTGTTCTTGACATTGTTGTAACTCACTTTGCAAGTCAGCATTTTCAAACTTTAGCTTGACTAGGTCACAGAAGTCATTAGAAAGGTCATTTTTACACCCTTGTAAAAGCTTTTCTAAATTATCTACTTGGCCTGCAAACCTACCACACTCAAAACATTTATCCGCCAACATTTTTTTTCCAGCTGTTGTATCCTTTCATTTTTACTTTTAATAAAAGTTAGCTGGCTGGGTTATAAACTACTGTCTCAGTGCCAAGCATATCTGCAGTTACAGCTAATGTTGTCAAGGCTATGCAATAGTGTTTACAGATTTTTAACAACAATTAAGTATTTTTAAAAAAACAAAACAAATGAAACAGCAATAACTTCTTACACAACAATTTAAATAAAGTCTCTTTTTCTTTCTTGAGGCTTTAAAAGTTCTTTTTCTTGTTGCTTTACTGTTAGTGATTCTATTCTGTTCACTTGAATGCTTTAGCTTGCCTTCTCATTTGTTTAAGGCAACTTCAGACTCAGAAAAACAAAATAGAAAGTATTATTTCTGCAGTTTAGAAATATTGCAAATATTAAGAATAATAACAACACTTATTTTTCTTACACTGTAAGTGTGGATTGTCATTTACTAACAATTATGTCCTGGATGAGCCCCCAAAGATTTTGGAACAAAGGCTTATAATATCACTTTTTATAATAACGCACTTGGATTTACCTCAGGCCTTAACCAAAAATTATTTCATAAATTACCAAAAATAATGAATATTCACATGTGATATTATCCTATGCTTTCCAGATTCAAGCATAATGGTAAACGACACTGCTTACCCCACGTACAGTTATATGAAAAATATATCTTTTATTTACACCTATACAATGGTTCTAAATAGTCCTCATAAGCACAAATATCTATAATCTTGCAAACATCAACAAAATTGTTTCAGATAATCTAGCAACTAATAAACAAATCATAGCAAATAAACAATGTAAAGAAATAAACAATAATTAACATAATAAATGGTAACAGTTATACTACTTTTATCATACTCAGTATTTAACATAACCTTTATGCTTAAGAACATATGCTTATAAGATCAATGTCTTAGATTATTTCTGTACAAAACTTGTTTAAAACTTTATTGTTTGTAAAATGTATTTTCTATGAGAACTAGCAATAACTCATTACATCAGTTATTTGTGCTACTTTTGTAAAACTTAGTTTAACTTTTCAAATCATGCAAAATTATTTTTTTTAATTCACAGCTTTTAAGCTATCTACCCAGATTCTGTAGTTAAAGGTAGATTCCCTCTTACTTTCCCAGATAAGTCAATTTAAATTACCAAGACTATTAATTAAAATTAGTGAAAGTAATTAAAAAGGAATACTTATATTTCTGGTTGTAGAAGTGAGTCTTCTTTTCTTCACTTAGAACTCTGGCTGAGTCTGGCTTTTGATGACAAGGTTTCTTTGCCAGCTAACTTTGACCCTGGAACTTCTTTTAGCATGGATACACTCTGCAAGTTAAACCTTTGCTGAACATCACTTTACCAAAAGCCAGTTCTTAGAGTTGTAGAACACAGCTTCAATCTGCACAGTCCATAGCAATACTGGATTCAAAGACCGTTCTTGTGAATGGCAAGCTGTTTTAATAACTGAAGCTTATTGACCCTTTCATGTTGTGCATTTGCTTTTAAAACCTTGGGACAAGAGACCTCTTTTTACTCAGCACGCTGTGTAGCCTGTATGAGTCTTAAAAGTAAGTCTGTCTGCTTTTTAGCAGGCAACATTATTTGTCAAAATCTTCAGCAAATAACACAAATCTTGCTTCTTTCACAATAAAAATGTCCTTATACTTCTTTCTTGCCTCTGGATATCTTCAGCAGCAATGAGCTCTGGCTCTTCATAGGCTAACCCCTGCATTTTAAACAGGCGTGGCCCAAAGTTCTTTGGCCTAGCATCAGTATAAAGCCATAAGATTCTTAGTTAACTGAACATAGGTCTTCCTACATCAATGGTTAGCTCAGATCTGGGCAATAGCCAGCAGAGTTTACTAATATGAAATCTGCTCTGGTGATGTCATCACCAGTTTTGGATTGGTTTGAGTCACTAAGAGGGTTGGGCATCTTATAAGATAAATGTGACATATGGACATGCCTCTTTATGACAGCCCCTTTTCCTCAAACCTATTTTTGGGTCAAATGTATTTATTTTTTTTAAATAAAAGTCTAATTTAACGTAATTTGAAAATTAAACTTGCATATTCAAGTGTTTTACATTAAGCCATAGATTCTTGAAAAAGTCTGATATCTGTAGTATGGATACTTTTTAAACTACACTATTAAGGTTATAACTTCAAAATTTCAATAAAACTTCTCAAAACAAAACAATAAGTTTACTCTTAATTGTCTAAACTACAGAATGATATAAGATTTGTAAGAAAAGTCCATTCTTAAAATCCTTAAAACATTACTTTTTGTAAGACACACAAGATTCTTTTGTTCTTGTCTTAAAGACATCAATCACTGACAGAAAAGTTAATTCACTATAAACCTTTAGACGGTATTTCTCACAATAGCTACAAATTATAGATTTAATATTCATCTTGTTAGACTTCCTAAGATGTGAGCTATCACAGGATACTAGATTTGTCTAGTTTTCTAATAAGAAAATTATATTAAAAAATGTTATTCATAACTTTTGAATGCTTCATTCTGCAACTATAAAACTTGGTAAACTTATTTACCATACTAATGTCCTATAACTGTCCAATTTTTATAGCAGCAGTGCATTGCATCTTTAAACTATGAATAAAACAACTTATTTCAATGTAAAATAATGAAACTTTTACTCATTTTTTTCTCATCTCCTAAGACTACTCAGTGTACCAGTCACATGATCTCTTATCTTGATAGTAACCATGGATACCTAGCTTTAGCTAAGGCTTTTCCATACAGACACCTATAAATCTTAATAAAAGTGTCTTCCTGGGAATGTGGAACATGTAAGTTAGGCCCCATCTTATCTTCTCTGTTATACAGCTACAGCACAGAGCCCTGAAATTTAAAACAGTCTATTTGAAACCATTTTTTTCCAGAACTCTGAAGCTGACTCTATTTTAAATTGCATTATTTCTATTTTACTGTTTTTTAAGACTTAATCAATGTTAATCTTGACCAGAAATAAAAGTAAACATTCCCCATCTTAATACCATATTAAATCAGATAAAAGAAAAAGGATAATTAATTTTTGAAAATAAAAATAAAATATTTTTCCATCAAAGGTTTTGTCCCTACAATATGATCGAAACATTCAAATATCTTAAAGGCATTAACAAGGTGAAAGAGTCTGACATGTTTCAATATAACAAAAATAGCAGGACAAGAGGACACAGCATGAGATTAGAGGGAGGCCGGCTAAGGGGTAATGTGAGGAAGTCTTTTTCACAGAAAGGGTGATGGATGCATGGAACAGTCTACCTCAGCAAGTGGTGGATATGAATACAGTGCAGGGCCTCAAACAGTCTTGGGATAGGCATAAGGGAGCAATGCAGATGAGTATGAATAGATAGGTCATTGACAGAGTAAAGGCTGATGGCACATTCATAAGGTAGAAAAAAATGGGCAGACTGGATTGGCCTTGTAGTCCTTATCTGCTGTCAACTTCTATGATACTATGCCAGATAAGATCTGCAATGATGGGGACTGGAAATTGCACAGCCACCCAGACCCTTGAACAGATTTCAGGGGGACCATCACATGAGAAAACTGGAAGACCATAGGAAAATACAACAACCTCCTATGGATCCTGAACAACGAGCTCATCATTCTCAAGATGCGATGCAGATGATTAAGGACCTTTGGGGATAATATCAGAGACTTCCCAAGTAAAGGGACTTGTAGCGGCATACGTGAACATGTTTTGCTACTTAGAACCAGCAGACTTGTCAATACCAAAAAGCCCTAGCAAGGCATGGATATAAATTAACTGACCATCTAGGTATGTGGCTGGGGTGAGGGGTGTCTGGAGTTCCAGTGGTGGGGCCAGCCAGGCCTGCCTGGGCCTCCTGTACCATTTCCCAACATTAATTTGGGGGGGGGTGAACACCTTAGAAATGGAGGATACTATCAAATCTTACTGCCTTGACAGAGGAATTGAACCAGTTGATACAAGAATGCATTGTCAAGGGGGGAGGCCATGGTGGTGAGCTGGACTGGACTTGGCTTTTTCTTATATTATTGGTGGGCCACTGGCCTGGGGGCCTGAGAAATGGGCCAGCTAATCTCGATGCCCTCATAAAAACTATTAGATAATTAGCTGGGTTCATCACCTGCCCCCCCCACTTAGTTCTTTTGCTACATCACTCTCCAGTCTTATCTTTAATTTCATACCAGGCCCTATCATGGGGGCCCAGAATGTTGGGTCAGCCAAGATGAACGCCATCAGATATGAAATCTGCTAGCTGGGCTCACTCCCACCATTCCTCCCATTTAATAATTTCTGCCTGCCTGGTTTGTGGGTGGCATGGGGGTTCTGGGGAGCAACCCTAGCCTTGGGCATGGCTGTGTCCTCAGGGCACCTGGCAGTGTACCCCGGCCCCCAGCAAAGCAGTATTTAAATATATGCTCACCTCTGTTTTTCTTGGGTGGACATATCCTGAATGTTCTGGGCATGCACTCTTTAGACTTAAATGCTTTTGTGCGGTATTTCAGTTGTTTGTCTACCTTATAATGAAACTGCCTGCCAGTACTGAAGAGTACTGTGGACTTTTGCTTGTTAATTTATGGTGACAGGTTAGCCCTTCTAACTGTTAAACCCTAAGAAATATCATGTTCTTTTCCTTCTTGGGCTTTTATTATACCTAATGTGTGACCTGGGCAATATTGAAGAGGAAGAGGTATGAATGAGTTTGCCTCATGGTGTCTAGTTTATATATGTATAGGTTACAGTGGTTTAGAGGGCATGCATACTACCTGAGACTCTTGGTAAGGATCCAGGTGCTGAGCACTTTCCCTCATATGGGGTTGGACCATCAGGTCCCCTTAAGAGCAGAGTAAGAAGTATACTTCCTGACTAGGAAGCATTTATTAGTTGTCCACACCGCCTGCTCATATGAGTTACAGTATCATGATTCCTTACTGTTTGTATGTTGTTTTTTTAAGATCTGTTTGAGTTTCCTTATTATCTATGCATAATGCAGTCTGTGCTATTGGGTTTTACAATTATGTACAAGAGGATCAGTCCTATATAATAATTCTCACTTGGTCAGTTATCTATTTGCATTTTAAGTGGTGTTGCATGGCCACTCCTCTCAGCAGAGAAATATGGCTGTATCTCCAGTTAAATGTATTTCCTTTAGCATTATTGGAATGCATCATCTAACCTGCTGCACTAGACTAATTCAATGTGTGATAACAGACTACCCTGAGGTAGTTTTTCTTCATTAGACACATTTATCTCCAGAGGATCATACCAAACTCAGTACATATGGGTTTCCAGTTGTGATTGTGTCATCATATAAACAGGGCAAGAGGAAAGTCGTGGCCACCCTACTACCAAGTTCTGCTTGGTTGCATTTACAGGGCATATATGCAGAACCCAAAGGACATTTTGTAATCCTGGTTAGGGCCCTGCACAAAACATAAGTTACCCTAGTTAACATGTACTTACCTGTCTTAGCTTGTTAAGCATACATTTTAGTTAATACTAGCACAAGGTGATGTGGTTAACAGCTGAACAACAGACTTGAACGGATCTCAATGTTCTACTTGACATTAAGCCAGAAAATCCTAGTTTTTTAAGTGAATGTTTTTAATGTAGTATTATGGCTCTGCAATTGGATTTTGGTTTTGTAATGGAATTGTATACTCAAACTGTAATGGACTGCAATTGTTCTAAATAAAGTTTACAAAAAAAATATGTACTTATCACCCAATTCGAATAAACAGGTGATGCAAAGTTTCTTTGGTAAAGTTCTTGAACTGTTACAAGACCAACTTATTATGGGGGGACACTAATCTCATGCTGAACCCTGGTTTAGATACAACCCACCCCAGATGATTCTGTTTGTCCACTCTTCAAAAATATTTTAAAACAACGCTGGGACACTTAGATATTGTGGATGTCTGGCAAACATTTAATCCTGAAGGGAGACAGTATGCCCATTATTCTGCTAGGCATTCCAGTCATGCCAGACTGGACTATGTATTTGTATCAATAGAACATCTAGGTTTGGTGAGGGACATAAAGATGGGCCTCAGAGTGTTATCAGACAATTCTCTGGTTCTTTTTAAGTTTGATCTGGGGACGCAAATGTTCACTATCAAATAATGTTCACTCTTTTCACTGTAGCACTAATTTGTGCTAGAATAAATTTGTGCTAATTAGTGTTGATAAAACTTTTTCCATTACACTGAATATGGTGCTAATGGCTCAGTGCTAATTTTAATTTATGCAATTATGGTTGCATTTGTGTTTGAGCTAAAATTACTTTCATGAAAGTAACTAGTTTTACAGTACTACAGTACCTGGTAACTTAACTTAGCTCATCTCAGAGACCGAACTTTTACAGAACTGATACAAAACTCAGTAGTGGAGTTTCTAACCACTAATGATAGGTGGGGGGGAGGGTTTGATTTGACACTCTGGAAAGACAATAAGGCCAAGGCCATGTGTTTCAATTTTTACATACCACAGGGATCCTTCCTTTTTAAGAACTGCAAACTAAATATGGGCTCACAAGTAGGGCAGGCTTCAGATATCTGCAGGTTCAGGCACATTTGCTGAAGCAAGGCAGGGATCAAGCAAAACTACTGAACCGACCTAAATAAGATGTAATCTCTTTGGGGGAGATATTCAGAGCTGGCTGGCTGCACACGTGCAAAGATTCATCGTGCAGATCAGATGCTCCAGATGGCTCTGTGGGTATATTCAAACAGTATGTGTGATCGTTACTGGTCGTGCATACTGTCTGAATATCTGACCTTGGATATGCAGCCCACAGCGGTCAGCCACCTAGTCCTGCACAACGCAACTGGGGTCATTGCTGAATACTGCCAGTGGGCTGTGCATGGCACATACCTGGATGCGCCATGACCCCATGTGTGATATTCAGCCCGGAAATGCTAATGAGTTCATTGGGCATGCATGGCGCAAAAGGCACCATGCATGTTCACTATGAGCTCATTAGCAGTCTCCACCCTGAAGAATGTGCAGGGATGGCTGTTCTCAGCCCCAATTGCATACAACCAGCAGGTAGGACCCCTGCCAGCCCTGGTAGCCTTGTGGTATCCTCCATCCCCGATTGCTGTGTGAGTTACCCCCAACCCTTCCTATAGTGTAGTTGTACCCCCACCCTCCTCTGATCCCTAAACTCTGGTAGATCCACCCCAAACCCTTTTCCATAGTGTAGTGGTAGCCCTCTCCCATCCCTGATTGATGTGAGATAAATCCCCCAATCATGTTCCATAATATGGTGGTACCCCCCTTTCATCCCTGATTGTTGTTAAAATAAATGCCTCAAACATGTTCCATAGTGTAGTGGCCCCCCACTCAGGTGCCCCCATCCCACCCGCATCCCCGTCCCAGCACATCTGGTCTGTCAGCGAGCAGCACTGTCCTCCTTATGCCTCCATGGCTGCCCGCTGACTGAACCATTGGTGACAGTGCACAGTACATAGTACATGCCTATCTGGGGTGTAGCATACACTGTACACTGTCACTGATGGTTCAGTCAGCGGGCAACTGTGAGAGGTGTGAGGAAGGGCAGTGCCTCACCAGTGAACTGGAAATGCTGGGATGGGGAAGAGGCAGGGTGGGATGTGGCTACCTGAGGTGGGGCCACTATGGAACGTGTTTGAGGGATTTATTTAACATCAATAAGGATGGGAGGGGGGTACCACTACACTATGGAAATGGGTATGGGGTGGCATCACTAGTGTTCAGGGATCTGGGAAGGGTGAGGGTGACACTACACTATGGAAAGGGGTTTGGGGGTTATGTTTCACATCGTTCAGGGATTGAGGCTGGGAAGGGGGTTGCCACTAGCCTACTGGGGCAGACAAGCTGCTGTGCACATGTCTGCACTTCCACAGTCTGCCTGTGGGTGATTGGCAGTTTCAGGTCTGCTTTGTCTGGCCTATCATTGCACGGCACAGGGTTGACCCTTGAGGGGTGCATTCCAGATGAATATGCCCCTGTGGGGCATATTCATGGGAACATCCCATCATCTTGCACTGTATACATTTCTGTGGGCCATGGCCCATTCTCCTTTGGGTGGTGCATCACCGCCCTTTGAATATTGTTCTACAGTGCATTATGTGGGATAAGACGCGCATCTCCTTTGAATATGGGGGCCTTCCTGTATGCCTTTTAAGGAGAATGAGGACATCACCTAATAGGGCTTTTTTATAAAGGACTACAGGAAATTAATGGCATTGACACAAAAATTGTCTTGTGCAGATGGGCTAAAGATCCTCAATTTGATTTAAATCATGAGGACTGGGTAAAGTAGCCTATCTTAACAGTGAGTCACTTCCTCTCCCTTTTAGAGAGAGTTTTCATGGAAGTGCTGCAACAGATACTTCAGAACACTGGTAATACAGGCTACTTATATGGGGGACCAATGAAGGAAGTGATGGAGACTGCAGTGAAAAACAGGTGGACCAAGCTCACATCTTTTGACTGTGCCCAGCTTTGCAAAAATTTTGGACTGGGGCTGGGGAACATCTGACATACAGGATATGTTCACACACCTGCCACTTGTGTGACTAACATAATGGGTGTTTACTCACCTGGTAAAGGTGATTGTGTTGGTTGGCATCCATGGCACTCCAGACATTACCTCATGGGTTTTAGCCCACCTGATAGGCTAGTGATGCACATGACCCTAGATCAAATTTCTGGTATATCCAGGTCCCAGAAGCCCCTGCTCTCCAGTTCGAATCTTCCATAGCTGAAATCAAGGTTAGTGAAGAAACAAGAGAAACAACAATGCAATGTAGACCAAGATGATGGCCAGAACAAAAAAACAGGCTGGCTACGATGTAGTCTCAGAGGCCAGAGGCCGTATTTATTATACCTATTATTTACAATTTAAGAGACCGTGAAACCTTTTACTGCAACTTCCTTCTGCCCCCCCTTCCTAATGCTGCCACTTGGTTGAAACAGATTTTTATGTGTCCTGTTTACTCCTGAGCACTCTGACGGGAGGGCCTTGGAGTGCCATGGATGCCAACCAACACAATCACCTTTACCAGGTGAGTGGCAGACACCAATGTGATTGGTTGGGCATCCATGGCACTCCAGACATTACCTCATGGGTAGATAAGAAGCAGTGAACCCCCGAGGAAGGGATCAGAGTGGTCTAGGAGTGAGAGGACAAAGTTGCTGCTAGGAGTATCTGTGTGGCGAAGGTGGGCTGGGCAGCATGCAGGTGTTCGAGTCTGTAGTGTCTAGCGAACATGTGCAGGGAACTCCATGTAGCTGCCTTGCAGATGTCTTCGGAAGACACGTTGGCCCTTTCTGCCCAGGATGTGGCAAATGTCCTGGTGGAGTGGGCCCTGATACCCTGAGGAGGCAACAACTGCCTCACTAGGTAGGCGTTCTGAATGGTCCTCCTTAGCCAGCTGGCGATAGTGGACTTGGACACTGCCCTGCCTTGTCTCTGGCCCTTCGCGACTATGAATAGCCTTTCCGTCTTATGCAGAGGCTGCGTTCTGGCTATGTATACAGAGAGGATGGATCTGACATCCAGGTGATGTGGGATCAGGGGAGTGCCCTGCTGTGTGTCCACAGGGAAGGTGGGCAGCTCAGTGGGCTGTTCCCTGTGGAACACCATGGAGACTTTAGGCTGGAAGGCTGGTACCGTTCTAAGCCGGACTCCTTGAGGGGTGAAGATTGTATAGGGTTCAGCGCAAGATAGAGCCCCCAGCTCTCCAATCTGCCTGGCTGAGAAGATGGCCACTAGGAAATAAGTCTTGAGGTCCACCCAGAACAGGTCTGCCTCCTGGAGCGGTTTGTAGGGAGCCGTGCTGAGGGAGTCGAGTACCATTGGAAGATCCCAGGGTGCGATAGTGAGTTGCGTCCTAGGTCAAAGTATCTCCACTGCCTTTAGAAAACGCAGAGCGTCGGGGTGAGTTCCCGGGCTGTGCCCCCCGATGGGTCCCGTAGCTGCTCCTATTGCTGACAGTTGTACCCTGAGGGAGGAGTGAGCCAGGCCCTTGTCCACTCCCTGCTGCAGAAATAGTAATATGGTGGCCACGTCCGCCTGCTCGGGTACTTTACCTCTTTCTTGGCACCACCTCGAGAAAATAGACCATTGTCTACTGTAGGTGGAGGTGGTGGATGTCTGTCTGGACTGTAACATGGTACAGATGACGGACTCGTGGTAGCCTGCCTCTGTCAATCTCCTCCTTTCAGGATCCAAGCCATGAGCTTCAGTGTCCGCTGAGCCGGGTGGACTACTGGGCCCTGGGAGAGCATGTCTGCTCGGTATTGGAGTTGGAGGCTGGCCATGGCCATCTCGTGAAAGGAGGTGAACCATGTCCTTCATGGCCAATACAGGGCTACCAGGATGATTGTGCAATGGGATGCCCTTATCTTGGCTAGGACCTGAGGTATTGGGGGAGAGGCAGGAACACATATGCATGATCCTGATCCCAGGGCTGGGATAGGGCATCAGTTCCCTGTGATTGGCTCTCCCAGAATAGTGAGTAGTAATCCTTGACTTGGGAGTTCTCCCATGTCGCCATGAGGTCCATGGTTATGGGTCCCCAAGCTCTTTGGATCATCCGGAATAGGTCGGGGTGCAATCGCCATTCTCCTGGATGTACCTGTTGTCTGCTGAGCCAATCCACACGTACATTGAGTTTTCCTGCCAGGTGTACTGCGCCTAGATGGCTGAGGTTTGATTGAGCCCAGTTGAGGACTGATGTTGCTTCTCTCAACATGGCTCTGCTCCTGGTTCTGCCCTGCTTTGCGATGTAGGCCACTGTGACCTGATTGTCGGAGCGTATCAGGACCGATTGTCTGTGTATGAGGGGTTTGAAAACCTTGAGTGCATGATGCACTGCTCTCATCTCCAGAATGTTGATGGAGAGCCTGGATTCCCTTGGGGACCATAGGCCCTGGGCTGTTGAGGTCCCCATGCAGGCCCCCCAACCAGACAGGCTCGCGTCTGTCTCTATCATGGCTGTGTAGGAGGCCTCCAGGGGGAACCCCGTGACGAGGTTCGACTCCACTGTCCACCATGCTAGTGAGAGTCTCACTGACGGTGGTAGTGGAACAGAGACCTGTAGGTTGTGCTCATTTGGCGCTCCCCACGTAGGGACGTATGTCTGGAGCGGACGCATATGCCATCTGACCCAGGGTATAAGGTCTATGCATGATGCCATGCTTCCTAACAACTGGGCTATGCAACCCATGGTCATCTGGTGGTGGCCCTTCATCTGTTGGGCCAGGGTCATCAGGTTGCTGACCCTCGAGGGGGACGGCTTCACTCAACCATGGGCTGAATTGACCAGTGCACCCAGATGTTCGATCTGCTGTGTGGGAATGAGGTGGCTCTTTTTCTGATTGACCACCCAACCGTGCTCCTCGAGCGCCTGTAAGGCGGTCGCAGTGTCATGTAGGGCCTGTTCTCTGGAACATGCTCAAATGAGCCAGTCGTCCAGGTAAGGTATGATATCCAGCCCCTGTTCCCTGAGCCTGGCCACCAGGACTATGGAGACCTTGATGAAGACTCTCGGGGCTGATGAGAGGCTGAACGGCAGGGCTTGGTACTGAAAGTGATGGCCTAGGATGTGGAAGTGGAGAAACTGTCTGTGTCTCTGAATGATAGGGATGTGGAGGTATGCGTCCTTGAGGTCTATGGACGTCAGGAAGTCACCTACCAGGAGGCTGCGTTGGGTTGAACGTATTGTCTCCATTTTGAATCTGTGACACACCACATGTTGGTTTAGGTGCTTTAGGTCTAGAATGGGCCCAAGCTCTCCTGACTTCTTGGGGATGAGGAATAATATTGAGTAGACCCCTAGGTTTTTCTTGTATTGGGGCACGGGCTGAATGGCCCTGTTCCAGACCATGTCCAACAAGATGCGTTGAACCTGGTGAGGGGTGACCTTTCTTTTGGCTATAGGGGAGGAGACGAATCTGTGGGGAATGTCTGGGTGGGATAACTCTATGGAGTACCCCTGTGTGACCACCTCCCAGACCCATCTGTCCGAGGTCGTGTTGATCCATCGATGCGAGAACAACGACAGTCTTTGACCCACTGGCGGATAGGGTTTCTGATTGCAAATGGTTGGAGAGGCGTAGTCAGTACTGCTTCCCCCTGAAACCTCTACCTCGAGCTCCGAGCTTTTGCCTGAGGGCTCTGAAGGAGGGTGGATAATAGGCCTGTGGGAAGGGGTTACAGGCACTGTGGGATGTCTCCCTGCCTCGGAAGGAACCATTGTATTGTGTTGAATCTCTGCGGGGTTGGAATGGCCTGTTGCCACTCCGAAATCTCCGCCTCGATGAGTGGAGGTAATTGAACCTAGTTTTACTCTTGAGTAGATATCTACCTTCCTCTTTTTGATTCAGGTAATTCTGCAACCCCTCCCCAAAAACATACTTTCCTCCCAGAGGCAAATTCTGCAACAAGTTCTTAGATTCAGTGTCAGCATCCCACAATTTTAGCCATAATGCTCTCCGAGCACAATTGGTAATAGCTGTGGCCCTGGCGTGCAAGCGCAGGGTATCCACAGCCATATTGGCCAGGTACTTTGCTGCATCCAAAGTGCACTCTAAAAGTTCTGCCTCCCTGGATTTTGGGTTGGCTTGTTCCTGCAGTTCTTCAGCCAACGGATCTGTGCTCGGGCTGTATAGATGGCAGTCGTGGCTGCCTTCGCTGCTGTGCCCTCAACTTCGAATGCCTTCTTTAGCATGTCTTCCACTCTTTTGTCCGTAGGATCTTTTAGGGCTATTGTTCCGCATGGGAGCACTGCCCTTTTGCTGAGGGCTGCTACCTGAGGGTCAATGGTGGAGGCTCTACACCAAGCACTAGATGTTTCCTCCTGTACTGGATGCATTCTGTCCAGGTTCCTTTTGTTGGGCATTCTGCCTGGATCCTGGGATCGCCATTCCTTGTTGAAGACCTTCTTAATAGCTTGGCACACTGGGAATGTCTCGGGATTCGACACTTTCAGTTGTATCATAGGGTCGAGTTTCGACTCGGGCTTACTCTCTTCGATGTTGAACCCCATGGTGGTTTTGATAACCCTCATGAGCCCTGGAACTGTATCAAAGGAACACAACTTTGACATGAGGGACAGAGTGGTGGGAGGTTCCACTTCATCTTCGTCCGAATCTACCCCCCCTCCTCCTCTGGGGGAGTCCTTATCCTTTTCGGCGTCCTCGCGAGGGTTCTCCGGTAAGGGCTCGTCATGATCCGGGATCTCCTCCAGTTGGCCCCCTGCCCTGCCTGGTTCTGGAATCACTGGAACGGCTCTGTGCTGGGTGAGGGATTCGAGCTTTTCCATTATTTTTAACATAAAGTTTTGTTGGCTTTCCATCATGGCGACCGTGGCCTGCTGATTCTGAATCAGGAGGGAACCAGGGTCCAACCATTTGGTACCGCTGGGACCTGCGTTGCTGGGCCCCATGGGGGGGCGTTTGTTCCATGGACGAGTCGTCATCATCGAGCAGGCAGGTGGCACAGAGGGGTCCCGGGGTTTGGGGTAGGAGGGTGGTGCTACAAATGGAACACTTCTTTGCTTTAATCATCTGAGGAAGAGAAGAAGAGAGAAGATGGCCTTAGGTTAGATCTGTACAAGCCCCGTGTTGTCCTCTTTGTTTTGTCCCTTGTGACCCAGCACTGATGGCAGGTAAACACCTGGTGTCTGTATGGATCCTCTGAGAGATCAGTCAGAGTCAGGAATGTTGGGGGGAGCACTCTGTTCTTGTTTTTTCTGCAATTGATGATGCACATGGGTCACTGTAGGGAGGGACCCATGGCGAAAAGCTTAGGGGCCTGGGTAGTATTTTCCTGTACACCTGGGTCACTGTGGGAGGGACCCAGGCAGGGAAGGGTGGGCACCGAGTGCTTTTGTGACCGTGGACTGGGGAGGGTCACTTTGGGAGGGACCCCTCCGGGCGGTCACGCGGACGATCCCCGATGTGGTTGCTGTACATAAAACAAACCTTTTTGGAACATCCCCTGCCTCCTGGTGACAAGGGGAAGTGTCAGTTGTGGGAACAGGCCTTGGGTAAGGTGGTCCCACCCAGAAGACTGGGGACTGCAAGGCCCCCCCTTCTGCGGGGGGAAGGAGCAAAGCTGACAGGGTGGCCGGGGTCCCTGCGGGGTGGTATGCCCCCAGTAATCACTCGCTCACCTTGAAAATGGAGCCTCCCAGCATCCCCCCCATGCTTGTTCAGTTCCCTGCAGTTGAGAGCCTCGGTCTAGTGGTGCAGGGTCAAGGAGGACCGGCGGCGGCTCGTAGGGGGCCGAAGGGACCATGTGGTGGTGGTGGGCCAGAGGCCTATGGCGTGTACCTTGCAGGGCCAGCGAGAGAGCCTGCAGTGGGTAGGGCACTGGAGCCATGTGCTACCGAGGTGCATACCCAGCAGAGGAGGGTCCAGGTAACCGAAAAGGGAGCCTCTGAGGGAGCGAAGGCCGTGAATCTAACGCCTGCAGGCATGCAGCAAAAGGGGGAGGAGAAAAACAATGGCAGAGGCCACGTGGGAGAGGGAGTTCGGGGCGGCTGCTGTGGGCCTGAAGGCCAACGCCGAGGCGTCACCTCGCAGCCCACGAGAGGGAGTAAAAAAAAAACCCAGGGGACTTGACCAGGATTAACCCTGGCGAACACCATTAAACTCAGGGGAACACTCCTGAAGTAGCCTACGAGGCAATACGCGTGTTTTTAACATTCTATCCATACAGATATACACTTGAAAAACTTCTATAAACAAAACACAACCAACCAAAACAAGCTTAGGGGTGAGCAAAACTCCCGATCTGTGTATTTCTTTTTTCTTTGCACTTGGAATGCATTACGGCTGCGCTAGCGATATATTTGCATGCTCTTCAACAACAGGCAAACAAACAAATGCAAACAATTACCAAACACGTAGCTCAGGTACTGAGGGGAGTGAATAGGAAGAACAAGGTCTACCAGATAAGGGTTTTACTTCTGATTCTGCAGAAAAAACCGGGAATCAGATCAGGTAGAGCTAGAAAGAAAAACTGTTCCTGTCTCAGACCTCTCCAAAAATTACTCTCAATATAGCCCCCAGATGGGCAGTACAGCCCCAACAATTAACAACAATGAAGACTCAACAGTTTTCTTGCATTTCTTTTCTCTATATTAGTGGTATCTACTTATAAGATCAATTCCTACCTTGTATGGAGCAGACAGGGATTCCTGGTGTGCTTGTTGCCTGATCAGATGCACGATTCGAAACTGGAGAGCAGGGGCTTTTGGGACCTGGATATACCAGAAACTTGATCTAGGGTCATGTGCATCACTAGCCTATCAGGTGGGCTAAAACCCATGAGGTAATGTCTGGAGTGCCATGGATGCCCAACCAATCACAATACTTCTTAACATTCTTCCTTGGAAGTCTGGGATCTGTGGGAATACTGAAACTGTGCTGTTAATGTTACTAGTGACAACATGTGAAGCTATTTCTCAGCAGTGGCTGAAAAGTGCTGCACCTACATTTCAACAATGGGTTGCAATTGTTAAAAACCTATATCATATGAGCAGCTGACCTATTTTGTGAGAAATAGACCCACACAGTTTCTAAATAGAGTATATGGCAATCTTGAGTACTTTCTATTGCAGACATTGACTCTTCTTTTACATCATAGATTACTTTATGAGTCACAGATATGCACTTGTTATTGTGAGTAGCCAAAGATCACACATGCTGTTATTGTTGCTATAGATTTTATTGAATATATGACATGCTATGGCACTCTAAGTGACATTAGCTGGTATCTAAGTGGGAAAGCAGTCTGCTGTAACAATTAATTTGACTGTCAAATGTAATCTTGTCACCAGAATGCTGCTTATTATGAGATTGTTACATTGTCTTGTCTGTTTATCTGTACTTTTCTGAAAATCTTGGGGGGGGGGGGTGATTGCTTCTGGCCCCAGAGGGCCTTTATAAATGTTGCTACCAGCTGTGATGTCTCTCCTGTATGACAGTTACCTGAACACCCCCATTTTAAATATATACAGCCTGCTACAAACTGTCAGTACATTATCCTGGTGGGTATCCCCCAAAATGTTACACTGGCAGCAAGAGCGATGGAGAAATAGAGTGAGTAGCTTAGTAAGCAGCTGATAGAGAGAGAGATGATATTCCTGTCAGGGACATCCGGGTTTGCCGGATGTGCATACTGGTGCCTTGCTGTTCAAATAGCTACTGCTGTGCAATTGCTTAGGAAAAAGTTCCTACCAGTACTAAAATCTACTGACTGGCTGACACACCGAAACAGTAACATTAATCTCTATAAAATTAATAACAAAGTACCAAAAGTACTGGCAAGCACCAAATGAAGGGATTTGTGTTATATTAATAAAATATATGCGACTTGCTTAGTAATATAAGTTGATGGTGCTCTCGAGATGTATTTTGGCTAATCAAGAGTGTCTCCCCATGACATTTCAAGCTTCTGAACCAGAAGAAGTTACAGGGACATGCTATTATTTGTTTTCATTTAGTATTTCCTTTTCTTCCAACCCAAATTTGATTGCTAGGGGCAACATGATTGCTTTGAAGTAGATAGCAAAAAAAAACCCAAAAAACCCCCGCAAAGTTATACAACTAATATACGGAAGAGCAGGATCATACCGATCACCTCAGTGCCTGGGTTTCTTTTTGCACCATTTTTGTAGCTATTTTTAATAAGTATGCCATCTTTTTTTTTTTTTTTTTTAAATGCTCACTTTTTAAGTTTTCAATCATGCTAGCCTAAGACCCAAACCTCACAGTAAATATGCAGAGGAGGTTAAGGCCTCCATATACAGAGATGGTTATTTGTGCCACACAAAGTCTAACACCATGAGCAAATTTGTGCAGCTGTCAGACAGACATATATATATATATATATATATATATATATATATATATATATATATATAATGCACTGCCTGTATGATTATTGGGCTGTGGTCACATTGTGAAGTGTGCATACATGTGGTGCACCACAGCCCTTTACTGGCAACATACACCCACGAGCAAAGGCAGATAGTAAATCCAAAATGGTTAGCCCCTTTGCTGCTAGGTTCCATATTCAGGAGCCTGCATTCTAATGATCACATATAGCATGCAAGGTGCTAAGGGGCCACCTGTGTGCCATTATGTGGCCATTACCAGCTATGCACAATGCCTCATGCATATGTATGCACAGAAGTGGTGTTTAGAGCTTCAGCCACAGGCCCCACCCTCACCAGATCTTCATACACTTACATAAGTCCCTGAAAGTCTAGTTGTCCCCCAAACCCCTATCCCCTTTGCAAAATGAAATTACCCTGGAAACCAGTTGTACTCCCTGATCCCCGTTGTGAAAAGAAATCACCCTAGTAGTCCATTGGTACTCCCCTTCCACCTCATTTCCTACTGTGAAAAGAAGTTACCTTGGTGGTCCAGTGGCTACCCCTTCCTGCCCTGAACTCTGTTGTGGAAAGAAATAGCACTGGTAGTCCCCTAGTACTCCCCTCACACCCTGATCCCTATTGAGGAACAAAACTATCCTGTAGTCCAGTTGTACCCTCTCTCTCTGATCCTTAATGTAAAAAGAAATTACCCTAGGAATCTCATGGTATTCCTCTCTCACCCCGATTGCCATTGTGAAAAGAAATTACTGTGGCAGTCCAGTAGTACCCCACTTCCACACTCATTCCTGTTGTAAAATGACATCTCCCTACCCCAGCCCACCAACTCATCAACATCCACACCCCTATATGGCATACAATTCACCCTGAAAAGCCTGTGGACATGGCGGTTAAAGAGGTGTGTGGTGACCGGCATAGATCTTCCTCTTACCACATTGGCTAGTCACCATCTGAATGACAAAGACCAAGCATACATGTACTGTCTTTCCACAGTGTACACATCGTTGACCTCAGCCATTCAGATAGCAGCTGGCTGCGGTGGTGAGAGTAAGGTTTGTGCTGTTCGCCATCACCATACAACACTCTGTCCATGATATCTTTGTAGGATTTTTAGGGTAAGTTGGGTACTATATGGGGGGGGAAAGGATGCTAAGGTGGACTGGGCCAGGGATTGTGGGTGTCATTTTACAACAGGGATCAGGGCAAGGGGGTACTACTTGACCTTTTACACCTGGAGACCTGGCTTTGAAGCACAGTTCTTTGCAAGGGGAGATGAGTTTAGTAGTGTGGGGTCAACTCCTATTAAACAGTATTTAGCATAATAGCCAAGTCTGGCACAACCCAGGGTATGAGTTATACAACCCCCCCCCCCACACTTTTTTTTCAAATTTCCTTGGTAAATCTGTTTTGGGGAAACTGGCAAAAAAAAAATTCTTTCAAATTAATTGTATTCAACATTCTGACACAAGTGTAAATTGTGACAATTCTTACTTAGGACACACTGTAAAATCCAAGACCAGGGTACATAATCATAGGGGAGCACAGGACATAACTAAAAAACTAACATATACACTTATAGTATGACAACAACCAACCATCTGTGGCACATCTTAAATGTACTTATCAGCAGTTCATTCTTTATGTATATTGTTGCAGCTCAGTATTTACAGTTTCATCCTTGGATTACATATTCCCCTCACTTTTAGGGAAAAAAAGGTTTCCCATTTTCAAGAGGGTGTCATGTGAAATAATATATCGACTTGAAATAAGCAGTTTGATGTAGATGAAGCCTTGTGAGGCAGTCCAGAGTTATTACAATTAAATAGGAAAAGCATTTGGTGCCCATGTTGTTTAAAAGAAACCAGTGTTCTTGACCTGTAATAACTCCTTCATAAGTCCATTCTGTATCACAAACAGGCCATGGGAAACTGAAAACTGTTAAGAAACTAAACCTCTAATGAAAACTGCAGCTTGATAAATGACAACAGTGTTCCTTTAAAAAAGTCTCTATTTCCCTTCACTGGCTCTGGCTAAGGTTGTCAGGCCCACTGAAGTTCTAGTTTCTGGTTGTAGTCTAGAACGTTTGAAATGTTCTAGTCTTCTAATCTTTTTTAGAAAATGGGCTAAATACGAGGAGCTCTCTCACTGGCTGAGAGCCACATCGGGGGGTACATTAACTTTCGATAGACGCCCAGGTAAGAAAATGCCCCAGTGCCAACCAGCTGCATAACCAATATTATTGGGCACCAGAACATTCAAACCACAAAACTGCCATTTTCTTTTCTCGCTAACCAAAATGTACCAAGCAGCATACATATAGGCCAGTGCCTGCCCCCCCCCATCTCACAAACCCTTCCATTCACCGGCAGAACATATATTTATAATAAAGCCTAATTTTTACTCCCACAGTAACATGGTCAAATCTTTTCATTCTCCAGCCGATCAACTAGCTGCACAAAGCCGGCAGCATGTCTCTGTCAACGGAATGTGAAACTTCTCCTCAGATGCATTCTCCCGATCCCATTGTAACCCTGCTGAGTTCCCCTGTTCAAAACTGCACAGCAGTACATGTTCCTGTTTTTACAGATGAAACATTCTTTTCTTGGCACCAGCTTTCTCGACCTCCAATGCACTGCCACATCTCTCTCCCCTTGCGTGCTGTCATCCTCACTTCCTGATTCAATCGCTCGCTCCCCACTGACACTGATCCACATAAACATTTCTTAGGGGAAAAAAATGTTATGCTACAAATAAACTAAACGGAAGGGGGGGAGAGGTGGGGTGACTAAAAAACGAATCCATACAAAAGAGAGATGCTGCAATGTTGAAAACAAGGCTTACCATAAGCAACAGCACCCTCTAGTGGCATTTCATTAAATGCACTATTTTACAGAAACTGTTATTTTTAATATGTTTATTAATAATTTACCCTCTTCTTCCTTATGAAACCATTTTTATTAAAAAAAAAACTGAAAGCCCATTTTCTAAGTGTAATAATACCCTCCAGGGTGGGCGGCATGGGCAATTCCTGACCTTCCAGGTGCTATAAGGCCCTCTGTTTGTGGCGTTAGGCATCATTACACCCCTGGGCAGTCCGGTGTTGCACAATACCGCCCACCCTGTTGGGTACTATTGCTTGTTTAGACCTTTTTAGAACGTGAACCCTATTTTTTTAATTGTGCTGCCAGTAGCAAAGATAATAGTGAAATACATGTCATAAAATCGTAGACAAAAAGAAATAAAATCTGTGCAGTATAAGGAAAGAGAGAGAGAGATGATCAAGTGTGACTTTTATATGACTATAGCTAGGTTTATCTGTGGTTTCTTCTGTTTGCTGAAGCCAGCAGCTTACAGGTACTAACAGGGCTACCGACCCACCCATACATTAAAACTTTTCTTGCTGCAGCTACATTAGACTTCCTGAAAAAAGGAAAACAATAAATAGAACATTTATTTACTCAGCTATATCCTCCTCATCACGAAGGATGAAAAAAAGTAACTGACATTAGCAAATCTCAGCTACTTGCTGCTGTTGCTTTTAATAAGTAACTCAAACGATGCTATGTTTAAAACTTTGTATAACAAAGTCAAGGTACTGCAGCCGCAGCACGTGGAACTGGTGCACATATGTTCATAAATGCAGTCAGTCATTAGACATGTAAGTTAAAAAAAAAAAACACCAATCATTCATGTTGGCAAATTGCAATAATACCTACAACTTTCTAAGATAATGCATCAGCTGCTATATAATGTATTTCATATATAAATGGACAGTGGTTTCCTCACCACATAATATCTCAAGGAACATTTAATGTAGCTGCAGCAGTTAGTATGTGATGTTTAAGGGACAGTGTCAACCACCTAATATCTCAAATTGCCTCTATTTAAAAACACACACACACGCTTTATGATTGGTCACATTCTGTAAAGATTGCTGAAGTATCTAGTTGTTTGCTTCTGATTCCTTTTTTCTTTTTAAAAGTGAAAAACAGACTGTCCCTGGCCCATACTGACGTTATCACCACCACAAAGCTTGTTTGCACTCCTTGATCAACTTCCACTGCACCTTTCCTGGTTGGGAATACCCCCACATAGTCTAGACACTCATGATGCAGTGGGAGAAGAGGAGAGGAGACATAGCATCATGAGAGGTTAAACTTTGTGGGACTGTGGCTGTATTGTTCACAAGGTATGAAGTTAGAGTTGATCAAGACAGGATTTGAAATAAAGTAAAGTTGGATATAATTTAATTACAGCATTATCATATATTTAAAAGAGGAGTGCAATGAAACTTGGCAAACTTTGTGACCCTTTACACTTTTTTTACTATCAAAAATTCCAGACATTTTCCAGTTTTATTTGGTAGACACATGTTCTAGTTCCACCAAAAATTGAGCATTTTATGAGTTTTTTTAATATTGCTTATTCTTCCCATTGGGGACCCGGGCAGGCATGGCTGCTGTTCTCTCAGAGGATCTCAATCCACCCTGTAGCCATACCTCTCAATTGCACACATTACGAGGTATGTCACTGATTTTATCCCTCAGAAACCCTCTGTCCCACATTGAGAAGGTGAAATTCCACACTGACCACTGTGACTTTTAAGCAGAAATGTATAACAATATAAGATGCTAGGTTATCAGAAAACATTATAAACATTAGTGCACTTATTTCCACAGTATTCTGAGCTTGCAATGTCATGTTTGATGATGTGTCACACATTTTGTCCAGCTGTCACTCATCTTGTCACACATTTGGGTGATAAAAGGTTGAGCGGTATGCCTGTAGCTTCAGGGCTTCATTAGCCTGCCTTGGTATCCCATTTTTTGTTTTCTCTCCCGTTAGTCCTGGGACCCCAGAATATGGTTGCACATGTGCTCCATCGCTCCAGTGATGGCACCTTCCTATCACCTGTCCCCTTCCTCCCGCAATGCCTGGTCTCCCTTGTGGCTTGGTACTGCCACCTAACCTCCACCAAGTGGCAGAAAAGAGCTGGGGGAACCCCACATCCCTCTCTGGGAGAGGAGAGCTGCCAATCTAGCTCCATGCCCATCCCCCACCAGCCGACCCCCGATGACTCAGGCTTGTTCCCAAACCCGGGTCGGCAGCATGGGAGGAGATAAGGTGTCCAGCACCTCAGCCCTCCATGCCACTGGGCCTTTATATGAGTGTTGTAATTTAATTTTTTTTTTCAAGGTAAAAAGGTGGCCATCACAATTGGCTTAGAAATAAAACTGTAAACTTGGCAAGGGTTAGGAACAAGAGAATAAAAATAATTCATGGTGTGCAGCATAGAAGGGACCTAGTAAAGTAGATTTGACAGGTATGTAAATTACATTAAAATTAATTAATTGTAGCAGAAACTTGCTCTTTTAGGAAAACAGTTTTCATTGCACTACTGTTTTACATTATACTAAAACAGGAAGCAAATATAACAACCAGCAACATCAATGAGATTTAGAGAAGGTAAGAAATCCAAAAATATGGCTTTTCAACTAGAAATAATATAAGAGTTGACAATGTCCATTTAATGCCATCTGTCCTGTTCCCACCGATGTTAACTTTTCCTGTAAACAAACAAAAAAATTGCTGACTTTGAGCTCTATCTACAAATCGGTTTGCAATTAGACAGAAATGGTGGAAATGTTTTGTGGATATGGTCCATGGCAATAGAATGACAGACACCACATTTAACCAAAGTCTGTTCTTTAAACTTTTCTTTTGTAAACCCCCCCCCCATGGGTGGGGCTTACCTTGCTGCCTCCTGATGACTTGCCTTGCCAGTCCAGCAGTCCCGTTGTGGCTAATTAGCTCCTACAGAAATATAAGTGTGCTGTGTGCATGCAGAGTGCATGCCACGTGTTTAATTGTGCAATGTTTGCATGTGGTTCACATGCACGAAGTAAACCTAAGTGAACCAGTTCTGAAAAGCAAATTAGGTTTGGATGCTGCAAGCTTGACATGTGTGCAGCAGGTAAGCTGGTGCAAGCATCTTCTAAAATTCACATGAGGTTTGTGCGTTGCATGCTTGACATGAGTGCAGCAGTTAAGCTGGTGTGAACATCATTTAAAAATCACATTAGGTTTACACGCTGCATGCGTGCCATGTGTGCAGCAACTAAGCTGGTGAAAATCTCATCTAAAAACACAACAATTTCTATTTCTCATACTAGCAACCGATGCCATTAAAATACATTTTTCATTGATTTCCCATCAAAAATTAGGTAAACTCATTAATTCTGATTCTTTTGCAAGTTGTTTAATGGCTTTTGGTTTTTGCCATTAAATATCCATTAATTTGTATAGTATTGTTTGCTTAATACAAAAAATGCCTAGGATATAGTCAGCCAACATCCCCCATTCCAGATGTGCGAAGAGGGGCCTCTATGTCGTGAAGCCTGACCTTTTTGTTTTGGGCCATACAAATCTACTTGTGCATATTTAATGCTACAAATGTGTTTCTTCATGACTGTTTTGGTTCACTTACTTTCCCTTTGTCATTCAGTGTGGAGCATATACACTATGGCCATGCTCAGCACTCTTCGTACTGAGTAGAGTCTTGGAAGCATGCACCATACCTCACATTTTGTTACTGAAATGAGGGACATGGACACTCAAAATGAGGGACAGTGAGGGGCATTAACCCTCACTATGATCAGGACACAACCTGAAATATGGAGATACAGTACCTCAGAACACAGTGGAAACCACTGTATTTCCTTGTACCAGTATTAGCACATGAGAATGAATTTCTGCAATAAAGCAGGGGTGCCATTTAGCTAAGGCAGAAGGGGGAAGTTGCCCCCCCAACACATTTGTGCCTAGGTTATTCTTATAGTGTGACAAATATGTCATTAAATTGGATTTAGTCTTTTGCACAATAAGTGCCCCATGACCTGTGTGCACTCACACTTCAGGTGAACTCCTGACTCAGCTGTGTCTGTATTGTATCCACTCTCTCCATGTATTAGCAACAGCACAATCACACGTGATGTGGAGGAGCTCCAGTCGAGCAAGAGTACATGAGTCATGCAAGTAGGACACTGTCTTTCCCACCACAGAGTAGACAGGCTGCACACTACAGCTTGGAGGAGTCAGTGAGCACTGAACTCTCAATAGCAGTGCTGTGGTGACATATTTTTGTTAGTCTGTTCTTAGTGAGTCTTCATCTCCTATGGTGGCTGAAGGGGCAAAGTGTGAGCTAGAAGCTAACTTGAGACTAGGCTATCTACTTACTCTATTAGGCTTGCTCCACAAAAAACAGCACAGGTTCCCCCATGGCAGCAAGCTAGGCCTAACAACAGCGGTGAAAGCTGTGTGGGCAGCCTTCATAGGCCTTGATCAGTGCAGTATGGCAGCAGCCAAGCAAGAAGCAAGCAACATTGGTTGGGTGGGTTTGGTTGGTGAGGTGACTTGGTCGCAGACCATGTTGGGGACCTGGGATGGTCAGTTCTAGCATCCAGTTTCTGGCAAAAGGATGGAGGTGGAGTGGACTGAAAACTGGGCTGGTGGCATGCAGGACCAGGCTGCAGGTCCTGGCCAGAAGGCCGGTAAGTAAAAGTAAATTTTTTTTACAGGGGGTTGGGGAAGGATGAAGGACTGAAATATTGATATGTTTTTCATATTTCTGAACCTTTGGGTAGCTTCATGAGTCACGATCTTATGGGATGGGTATTGAATGGAATGGAACCGGGGAGAGAAATCAGGAAAACATAATACATTTTTTGAGGGGGGGTTCAGAACTTCAGCCAGGAAAAACATTGGTTAGTAACTAGGTGGGTTTAAGCCCAAATCTGATGCAATGCTCCGGGGTATAGACGGATGAATCTTATACATTTGAATTTTTCCTGATTTGAATATCACTTTTCAGTTACAACAAATACATCTTATCTTTTAGAGATGTTCCAGACATTCTAGAGCTTGCCACCTAGGGGCTAACTAGCACCTGGCTTCCACTGGTTGTTGGCCCCCCCCCGATGAAATCTGAAATGGTGCCACTGCCATAAAGTCTAAATTTACAGGACATCCTTTGTGTGAGCAGCACATTTCTGATGAGGGATGGATGAGGAGCAAAGCAGTTTTTGTGCATAAAATGAGGGTTGTCCCTTGCATTCAGGGACAGTTGCATGGTATGGCATGTATAGACTATTGGAGCCCTATTATAGTCAGAATTATGTCCCCCCAGTGAAGCTGACCTCCACATCCCCATGCCCGGGTGCAGTATGACATAGGACAAGGGAGACTGCAGGGGCGTGCACCATTGAAATGAATGGTGGTATTTTTTTATTACTGTTATATACATTATTGATGGCAAGCTGGAGATTAATGTAGGCCACTGCTTGACTAACACGGACCTTGTTAGTAGAACAGTGGTTTTCATTATTCTCAAACTCACCATCATGATGTATAAAATGTAATAAAAAATATCTCCTTTCATTTTAAGGGGGTTCGCCCCAGCACTCTGACCCATGGACATCATCTCTTAAAGACTCCTTCCTCTGGCTCCCTAGTACTCAAGTAAGAGACCCTCAGATTATACCTATACTTGGTGGGTTAGGTCTGTAGCAGCATGACAGCACCTGTTTCAATGTGTGTGCATGGTGGGGGTGGCGGGACTGGCCATATGGGTAGGTGTTAAGTTATTGCTACTTTTGTGTTTGGCCCTTAAAGTCTGTTTGCATGGAATCATTCAAAACTATGCAGAGGAAATAGAAGGAGTACAGGCCAGACAGAAGTAATTAAGTAGTTTTGTGGGTAACTGTGTGTACTGGGGGTGGGAAGAACCACATGTGTTTCCCTTGGTATGTGTGTTACAGTTCAGCTGTGTAGCTGAGATGAGGGGGGACAAGAAAACTAAAAAGTATAACAGTGACTAAGCATACCTTATGCATGCAGATGTATGCAGATTTGTATTGAACTACTGTACAAGCAAATCATATGTGCGCAGGCAGTATAGCTTAGTGGTTAAAGGCACTGAACTGCAAACCAGAAGACTTGGAGACCTGTAGACCTGGGTTTGAATCTCATTAACTCCCGCTTGCATATGGTGTGATCCTGAGCAAGTCACTTAATGTTCACATGTGCAGTTATCAGTGACCACTTGTGTTTTGCACATGTGTCACATACATAAAGTCTGTTCCAATTTAACATCTAAATCATGCAGGTAGCATGCATATCACATTGGGTAGTTTTATGTGTGCAGCATGAAAACATTTCATGTAATAATTTTTGTAAGGGAGGGCTCCTGTGAACCTTGTGGTGCAGAAATCAATTTGGGGGACCAGAACAGCAAGGTACAATGCTGGCTGCTCAAGTGTGTGAACTGGCATGTTGGCTTACAGTTCTGAATGAGCACTGTGCACTCAATGTAGAACCACTCTGTTGGCTCCTCTAGCCTGCCTCTGTGTGCCCTGGCCCATGTGGGCATAAATAATGATAAAGGGGATCTGGAGGCACTTGGTGGGAAATATATAAAAAAGTATTTTAAACGTGCTCTTAAGTGCTATGGATTTAAATTGCACCTGTATCTCTATGAATATTAATAGCCCTGTCTTCCACATAGGGAACTGTGTAATGGAGGGTGTGACAGGCAGGGGAAGCCATGTTTTCTGCCCACTCTGCCATCAGATACAAGGGCAAAGGGGCAGCTAATGGACAATGAGACAATTAGATTAGTGGACTTATCCAGAGGGACTTGGGGAGAAGGCAAGGACGATGTCTTGGTGCCAGAAAAGTTAACTAATAGGGTGTTGAGTGAGTCCAATGAATGTTAATTTTTCAAGTGGACAACTGTATCAGCCATTCAGGAGCTGCTCTGTGCCCCTGAAACCCAGAGGACAGAGACAGTTTAGTTCAGTTTGGTTGAAGCCCCTCCTGGGGGAGGGAGGTGCTGGCCCCTTGTTCAATATTGTTGCTGCAAAATGTGAAGAAGGTCTGTTTGGAGGCTTGCACAGCCACCAGCCCGGGACCCTGTATTTGCCTTCTGAGGTTTAGAAGGAGCTGCTTCAGAAGAAAGTGTTAATTTACTGTTCAGAAGCAAGAAAAGCTGTTGAGAGGTTCCCAAGAGAGGGGAAGCCTGCTGAGATCTTCGAGGGAAGGAGACCTGCCTGAAGGCTTATGCAGCCACTAGTTCAGGAGGTGCTCTACTTGCCCTGTGTTTCCTTCCAAGGGCTGGAAGGAGTATTTTGGTAGAATGAAAATGTAATTTGCTAGCCAGAGTTAGGGAAATCATCTGGGAATTTCTAGAAGGAAAGGAAACTTGTCCATGATGCTTGAGAGACGTATTTAGGCCCACTTGGGCAAGGCAAGGAACATTTATTTATATGGTGCCCAATTCTGGAGCATCTGGGTGCCTTACAAAAAAACAAGCAGGGTAGTACAAATTAAAATAAGTAACAAACAAATCAATTAAAATAAGACATACATCACATAGTACAGCTTTAAAATCAATAATTCTGATCTTAAAAAGTAACAGCTCTGATCAGTCCAGGAAGACCAGCTTGAATAGATGAGTCTTTAGACCCCTTTTAAAAACCTCCACCATCGGGGCCTCCCTAACGGAGATGGGAAGTGAGTTCCAAAGGATCAGTCCAGCAACCTCAAAAGCTTGATTGCCCGAAGTTTTTAACCTAGCCCTTGGAACCATATGGAGGCCCCTGGTGGAGGAGCAGAGGGAGTGGACTGAGGTGACAGGTGTCAAGAGAGCAGCCAGATAGCCAGGGCCCAGTCTGTATAGGGTCTTATAGGTCAGCAAGCCCACCTTGAAGATGATCCTCCACCTGACAGGCAGCCAGTGCAGAGTTCACAGGACTTGACCTGGACAGGCTCATCAGTAACCTGGCCGCTGCATTCTGTACCAGCTGCAGCTGGTGGAGGATCCCTCCACTGACCCCGACGTACAGAGCATTGCAGTAACCAAGTCTGAATGTAACAAAGGTGTGAACTAGTGATGGCAGATCCTTGGCCAGAATTAGGGTTTTAATCCTGGTGACATTCCTTAAAAGGTAAAAACCACTTTGGATCACTGAAGGCATCTGTGCTTCAAGTTTCAATCTGTCATCCAGGATGACACCAAGATTTCTCACCCTGGGAGATGCCATCAATGGGGTGGCTCCCAGGACCAATCCTCTAACCGCTCCAGAGGCACTCCCATCATGCCTGTGACCTGGCTCAGTCACCAGGACCTCTGTCTTGTTGGGATTCAGTCACAACCAGTTGGAGGACATCCAGTCATTGATCTCAACCAGGCAGTTGTTAAGCACTTCCATGGCATCATGTGTTCCAGGGGCAAAGGACATATACAGTTGGGTATCATCTGCATAGCAGTGAAAACCCAAACTGTAATGCCTACTGAGTTCACCCAGGGGTAGCATGTACTCCATGAATAACAGTGGCTGCAGAATTGAGCCTTGAGGAACTCCACATGGCAGGAGCTTTGGGAAGGAGGAGAAATTCCTCATCACCACCCATTGCTTCCTGCCCAAGAGATAGGACTCAGACTATCTGATGACAGTACTGGTGAGTCCACAGTATTCTCTAAGGTGATCCAGAAGCACAGAGTGATCCATGCTGTCAAATGCTGCAGAGAGATCAAGGAGAACAGGAATTGATCTGACTCCTCTACCTCTTGCCCTGAGGAGGTCATTTTGCACCCTAACCAATCCTGTTTCAGTGCTATACCTAGCTCTGGAACTAGCCCGAAATGGCTCATAGATGTCAAAGATCATGAGGTGTGCCTTGAGCTGCTGTGCCACTATTTTCTCAACAACCTTTCACAAAAATGGTTGGAAATTGGTCAATAATTTGCCAGGATATCAGGGTCAAGCCATGGCTTCTTCAAGAGGGGTTTCACCAGTGCCTCTTTCAAAGCTTCAGGAAAGACTATCTCCAACAATGAACACTGGACCAAAGGCCTCAACACATCTCAGCAAGAAATGGGTCAAGGCCGGGTCCAGTTCATAGTAAGTGTGCCTCAGCTTCAAGATCACCTTAATGACCTTAGCCACCCTCACTGGTCTAAACTCCTCTCAAACAATAGGACTGCCACTGCTCCTACCAGGCTGGTCACTGTGAGGTAAAATTGGCTCATTGATGAGAACTCTGACCGAATGGAGGACACCCTGTCAGAGAACTGAGCAAACTCATTGCACACTGCAGTTGAAAAAGCTTTTTTTGGTTGTAGACAGACAGGATGTGGCAGTTTGTCTACAGTCTGAAAAAGTGGAGATGGTCTGTTCTTCCCTGCAGCAATCTTCCTGGACAGGAACTCTGCATTCATATGGCTGATCATTCCTTGGTACTCATGATAGTGAGTATGCAGTGCCAGTTTGGAATGTTTCTCCTCAGAGTGGGTCTTCCACCAGCAATACTCCAACATCTGACCCCTGATCTTCATCACCTTGAGAGCCCCATCAAACCAATGGGGTCTAAAGCAAGAGGATCTAGGTCATATATGGACTGGTGTGATGGCATTGAGCACCTCAGAAACTATCTTACTATAGGTGGCCACCGCCTTGCCTTTGCCAATCGCACATGCAGCAGTCACACTAGATAAATTGGCTACCACCCACAGTCCCTCTGGGGACAATCCCCTTAAAGGACAATAGCTGATCATCTCAATGTGGGGGGACTATCAGGGGCACTCCAAATGAGAACTCCACCGTGCAATGATCGGATCAAGTGACCTCATAAGTCTTGAGGTTCATGATCTCAAGCCACAGTGAGAAGACCAAGTCTAACGTGTGGCCATGGTGATGGGTTGCAGAAGTAACTACTTGTGTAAGGCCCAGTGATGTCATCAACTGGAAGAGGTTGTGACCAAATTGTGAGGATTCATCATCGACCAAGGCATTGAAGTCCCCCAGAGTCAACCAGCTGGGGGACTCTAACACTCTGTGATGATGAAGTCCATGACCTCCTGCAGGAAATCTCCCAACCCCGGAAGGTGGTAAAACATCTGATCTGGTGTCCCACAAGGTTCCATCCTTGGTCTTCTACTGTTTAGCATCTTCCTAAACAATCTGCTGCATGCCTGTCAACTAAGGACGCTTCTCTATGCTGACAATGCTGTTATCTTTGCAAACAACCCTAATCCCTTGCGCTTGACGTAAACCTCCAACTTGGTTTCCTCAAAATTGAAAAATGGTTCCAAATGCACAAACTTGTACTGAACTACAAAAAAGACAAGCTCCTGTTGTTCTCCTCCTCTCGCCACAAGGATAGGTCACATGCCCTAACAGTCAAAAATAATGAGGCAGTATAGCGCAGTGGTTTAAGGCTCTAAACTGCAAATCTGGTGGCATCCAGCAGACCAGACCTGGGTTTGAATCCCACAGCTTCCACTTGCATACTGTGTGACCCTGAGCAAGTCACTTAATTTCCCTGTGCTCCCAGGTTGCTCCTGTAAAAAAGCTTTCGGCTTAGTGTGCTACTCCTGGTTAAACAACTAAATACAAAAAAAAAACCTTGGAGCCACCCTCAAACAAGTTAAACAATTCAAATGTCTTGGTGTAACATTGGACAGCCACCTTTCCTATTATAGTGTAACATTGTTATATTTCATTATTACATTTCACAACATTCAACACGAAAAGTGTCCTATGATAACCTTATTTCCTATGATAACTTTATTTAGGATGGTGTGCACTTGAAGGAAGGTGTGCAACAGAGAGGGTTGTGTAATATTGTGCAAGAAATGTAGTAAACACCTATGATATTGTGCAAGAAATGAAGTAATACCTATGTTTTGAGAAAAAGGTACATCACACCCTAAGATTAATATGTTATTTATTTATATGATTGGCTTATAATAGGGTGTTGGCATTTTTTCAAGATAACAATCCTTTATATAAACACTGTATGTAAATTAAATAAGCAGCTCCAATATTGATGAAAAGAATGAACATACATGTGAAGCTGCATAAACCGCAATAAACTCTTAGAAGAAATCTGAAGCCTCAAGTGAAATTCTTTTGCAAACACAATGCAACCTTACAATTGGTGCCGTGACTCAGATGTTTGAAGACAGTCTATATGGTTGCTGATGACATAAAATGGACCAAAGGGGCCAAGCTGTGGGGAATGCCTTACTGCACCTGACCTGATCAATCAAGTACAGAAGGGAGTCATAAAGGGACTCAAGAGGGACAAGTGTGAAGTCAGATGAGATTTGCCAGTCACAAGATAGACGTAAGTGTGGATACCATTTTAAGTAAATTTCTAGAAACTTTTAAAGGAAGGTCCATACTGCACTCCTGAACAATAGGAAGATGCGTACCTATGTTTTACTAAGCAATGTACAGACAGAGATGAGAAAGTTAAAGTGGATAGAACTAAGTTAGCCAACATCTGTCAAATGTATGTACAATATCAGTATGAAATAACAGCTAGAATGTATACCATGAAGAGGCAGATGTTAGAAAATGAAGAGAAATATACTGAAGGGTTAGCTCTCCAAGAAAATAAGTCAGGAAAATGTGTTACTGCAATAACAGATATGGAAGAGAAATTAGAGAAAGAGATGCAAAAATGTGCCACTTGTACCAAAGATATGGGGCTGGATATTCAAACTGCGCCCAAAATGTGTGCAATAGCAGAAGCAAGCACAAGTCCATTGCGCACATGCGCAATAGACGCAATATTCAAAAATGGAGCAAGCCAAATTGCGCAACCAGCCAACGTCTGAATATCGCACAACCTGCGCCATAGCGCAACCAGGAAGGACAGCTGAGCAGATACGATGCGCTTATAGCTAACAAGGTCAGCCCAGCTGAGCAGCCCAGAGGTGCCATAGTGCAAGCAGGAGCCCCAGCAGCAGAGCAATGGAACGGCACAACCAGGAGGTAGGCAGGGCCCACCACCCATGCCACAGATGGGCAGGAACACACTGCAGAACTGACAATGCACCCCACACCCCAAGCACAGCACAACTGGGGAGGACGGAATATCCACCGGCCCATGGGGACAAGCAAACAGCAGCACAGCTGGGGCATGGTGCCCCAGCACCCACTGGCAAGCTGAGATGCCACACAAGGGGCGGACCACCCCATTGCACAGCAGCCCCCTGCACAGCACACCCTGCACTGTGACCCCAAGACACCCCATGAGCAGTGACCATCACTGCAGGAATCCCCATGCACACCCCATCACACTGCAACCTCGTGTACCACAGAACCATACAAGCCAGAGCCACCATGAGCACCCAGCAGGGTGGCAGCACACGGCAATGCAACAATGGCAGACACAGTGCCAACATGCACAACCCCCTGAGGCACAGCTGAGAGACGAACATGTCCGCTATGGTACCCGACACAGGAAAAGGCGTGCCCTGATACCACTGCCATTGATACAGCACCCTGCACAGTAGACATGTGTCCAGCCGCGACCCACCACGAGCCACAGCAGCCAGCACAGACACCCACAGTGGTGCATGGAAGCATGCAGCACACCGGATGCAACACAGTGCAGGGGCAAACACACACCCCTACCCTTGGGGACACCAACACAGGGACGCAGTAGTGTGGCAACCAAGCCCCCAGTGTGGGCACATGTAAACTGTGCACACACAGCCTGCAGTCCACCATGGCACAGGGGTGACACCCACCCTGTGCATGTACTGTGGCACTGTATGCCACCAGCATATGCCTGGATCACAAGTCACAGACAGTGCTGCACAGCCCCTGCAACACACACAAGACACAGCATGGAGGTGGGACAGCAACTGTGGAGGCCACAGTGTCACCCGAGGCAAACATGCACCCCACCAGTGACAGGTGGCAACCCAGCATTGTGACGGTCACAGTGGATGACCTGCAGAGACAGCACCCACTGACAAGGCAGCAGACCTGGCAGGCCACAGACATGCAAGAGTGTCAGCTGCACAGGCCAAGGAGAGCTTGACAGGGCACAATGGTCACAGAGCAGGCACCATGGAACACTGCACACAGCAATGCAATGCACAGAGAAAACACACACCACAGATACCGACTGAAAGCCACTCCCACACCAGAGACACCTCCCCACGCACACACACACATACCCATGACTATACCTCCCCAGATGCCATGCACACCACTGCAACTGAACACCTATAGCCAGCTGCAAATCAGAGACCACCACAGTATTCATATCAAAATAACTGTATTACAAAAACAACTACAAGTACAACAATAACATCAACAACTATTTACATATGTACAAAACAGGGGTGGAGGTATGGGTACAAGGTAGGGGTGGGTAAGGGGCAGGGGTGAACAACTGGGAGAGGGAAGGCAGGGTGTTAGGGCTAGTCAAAGTGGGGAGGTGATGCCTAACTACTGTTCTCCAGCCTGCTCCCCTGCTGCCTGGTGCTGGTCCCAGGGTCTCTGTCTCCTCCGCACCCCATGCCACTGGAGGTCCTGCAGGATCTCTAGGGAGTCCGTGGCCACCCACAATAGCTACTGCATGGATCTCTCAATGCGTAGTAGTATCCGGACACCTAGGACAAGGGATCAGAGTCAATGGGTGTGACTGTCCATCTCCCTGAAGCCCACCCATCATGTATGGCATACAGCCAAGTGCCCCGCTCCTGTGATGGAGTGCACCCACCCACAGTGACCGTGTGCACAAGACATGTCCAACCAGGCAGCAACAGCCATGTGTACCACTGCACACATACACCACCCATGTCCAGCACAGCACAACCAAGGCCATACAGTAACATGGCTACGCGGTGGGCAGGCAGTGCCACAGCCATGTGCCCAGTGCACGCATGGACCACCATTGATGCACTCCCAGACATGCAGTGCCACTGGACAGTGCTGACTGTCACAAGTCACGTGCATGGCAGTGGTGTCCATGGATGGTGGCCATGCCCCGCTCCCCACCCTGTCACACAGCATGCAATATCAATCATGTTGTCATGGCACTCACCCTCATTGGGCTGTTGCTGGCATTGTGGTTCTCCACCGCCACGCTTGGGTACTGCTGCCACCACCCTCTGCTGCTCAGCCATGGCCCTCCTCCGGTCTGCCATGCCTGTGGGAAACAAAAGGTGAGAAACACATCAGTACAATCCCAAAGCATATTCCCCCTGCCCCAATGAGTGTGCCCACCCACCCAGCCAGATCCATACATCACATACCCTGTAAACACCACCACAGCCAACCCTAGACCAACCCTCCCCCATGTGCTGGACACAATAGACAGTGTTACCCATATGGACCATACAGGTGCGTAGACGGATCACCCACCTGGACGAGGCACCATGCCCCTCCTGGCACGCGACCGCAGACGTGCCAGTAGTCCCAGCTCCCTCCTTCTCAGGTCCCCATAGTGGTGCCTGCATTGTTCTGAGGTCCTCCTTCTGCCAGTGGCCACCTCCAGATCAGTGGCCACCTGTTGCCACAACTGGGTCCTGACCCTGTCCAGGGGAACCTCCCCATACAGTGGCCCATAGTGAGGCTCCACAATGGCCACCAGGTTGGCCAGCTCGAGGGCACTCCATTGGGGGGCTCTTCTGCGTGCCATCTCCAGATCTATAGTAGGCAATATGGTGCTCTGCAGTGCGGCAACCCCATGTGGAATTGCTGTGCAATACAATACGCCGCTATTCCCTATCGCGCTGTCAGCATAGCGCCGCCATTCCCTACCGCGCTGTCACCGAACAGTGTGATAGAGCTGCAGACATACCATACGTACAGTGCCAAGGGGGCAAAGGTCGGGCACAGGGTCATGGGTCTCTGGCACATGGCCACGCACAGCGCCATCGGATGTCTATGCATCCAGTGTGATTGGTCGCCTGTGTGCCATTGCCACAGCGAACTATTGCACAGCTGTGCCACAGCACCATGTAGTGACCGTCGCCATAGCGCCACTGGCACAATGGTGGCCATGCCATGAAGTGCCTACTGCTCACAGCACATCATCAGTGCGGCAGATGCCTGCGTAAGCTACCCGGGCATGCGCAGTGCGGTGTACTACGCATCCGCAGAACTGCGCCTTTGGCTCAGCACATACAACACAATTGCGCAAAGCGCAACAGCGCGATATTCAGTCGTCATATGCAAATCATCCAATCAGCCATTCAATGGTGCAGCAATGCGATTTGCATCTCATTAAAGTTACGCCACACCTAATTTGCATGGATTGTGCTATATAAATGCGACGCTGTTCTGCAGTGGCCATATTCGGTTACTGCAGTTTATAGGTGAGTTGCATGCTGTGTGATGTTCTGGACTATGGTCTCAGGGAATTGCTGTGTACTGCACAGTCACAGGTGACCACTCTCACCCATACAGGCTGTGATATGACCGAGCGAGGAATGGGTGAGGAGGATGATGGTGGGCGGAAGAGGAGGCCTAATTTTATGAAAGCTGAGACAGAGGCACTCTTCGAAGCCTACCTGGATGAAGAGCCACTTCTCAGTGGATGTCAGGGCACCCCTCAGACCCATGCTGCTGCATGGGAGGGGGTGGCATGTGCCGTCAACCTGCACGGCAGCCACCAGCGCTCTGTGCAGGAGTGTAAAAAGAAGATGGGGACCGACGGGAGGAGGGTGAAGGAGAAGGTGGCAGCCATCAGGGCGGCAAGTGCTGCAACAGGCGGGGGCCAGCCGGAGGTGGTGCAGATGACTCCGGCAGAGGACAGGCTCACTGCAAGCATGCAGCACAGTGCCATTGAGGGCATTCCTGGAGGTGGCTTCCAGACAGGTGGTAGCCTATCACTGCATGGTATGTCATGGTCAGGGGGGAAGGTAGATCACATGCACTAATGTGTTCACACTTTCTGTTACAGATCCTGTGCATCTGCAGGGGTCAGTGGTGGAGGGCCTGTCCACTGCGGACAGCCATCCGGAGTTGGAGGAGGGACCATCCACCTCCGCAGGTAGCCAGCGTGCATTGCACCAGTGTGCACGCCTGGCTGCCATCACTGATGTCATTGAGACAGGTGTGGGGGGTGCCCTTCCTGTGTCTCAGCAGTCTGGCATGCAAGCATGCCAGCACACTGTGGCTGTGGCTGTGGCATAGACCTGCACCATTGATGATACAATGACCACTATGGGCATTGACATGTGTGTGTCACAGAATGGACACACAGCAGGACAGCTCACGCCCATGGACCTAGTTGGTTCTGACATGTGTGCCAGCACATCAGCACAGTCCCAGGCTGTGCCTGTCAGCACTGGTGGGGCAGCACTGGTAGCTGTACAGGTCACTGGCACTGTTGCAGCCACAGCAGCGGAACAACTGATCCCTTGGACACAGCAGGCGGAGGGGCAGCAGCAGCAGTCACCCACCGGGACTGGGGGTACAGGGTTCAGTGGTGGCATATGTGCACTGCCTGTGGACTTGCCCATACCTGGTCCTGGTGAGCAGCGCCCACCCTCAAGGGGTGCTGAACATCAGGCCCTTCCATACCCTGAGGGACAGGTTGCCGATGTGGTAGACGACCTCTTTGATGAGCACACCCGCCTGCTGCAGGCATCAGTACAGTAGCAGATGTGGGTTGCAACATCTGTGGAGGCACTGTGTGTGGCTCTGGAGCAGGTCAAGGAGTGAAACAGCAGGGACAATGAGAGGATCCTGTCCTGGATTGACCATTTGCGGATGGATGTGACCGCCGCCATTGACAGGCAGACACAGGCATTGGTCGCTGTCGTGGCCACATTGGGCACACAGTCAGGTGCCCCTGTGTCACTCACACTGCACAGTACGCTATCCACTCCCCGTTCCTGACATCGTGCGACACCCACCCTGTCGATGCCGGGTTCAGCTGTGGGCATCCCGAGCACTCCTGGTGCACGTATGTTCAGTGTGCTGCAGACCCCTGTGCGGGCAAGGTCGCGTTCGCACAGTGGAACCCCTGGTGGACCATCGGTGCCACCCTATGAGGCCCGTGCTCAGCCTGCCAGTGCTGCTGGGTCTCAGCGGGGCAGCCCACGCATCTGAGGTGGCCATGGCACTGTGCCGCAAGACTGAGCTGTCTCCCAGTGTGGGCCCTGTCTGGTGCTGCCCTGTGTGCAATGTGTGTTTCAGTGGGCAGTGCACCGGTGAGTGCCCAGCCCTACACGCAGACACACGGACCACCTGCACACCCTCCCGACTGCTGTCCACAGGTGCTTGTGCATGATGATGCCTGCATTGTGCTGTACACCAAAGTGCGAAGGTACCCAGCATCTGACACACTCACATGGACAGTCAGTGGAGGTGGTGGCCTGTGGACATGTGTGTTTTTAGTGTCTATGTTCCGGCTCTGTTGTGCACCTGACCCCTGTGCACTTTGTGCCTATTGTGTGTGTGTGTGTGTCCGTCCATGTGGCGTGTTACTGTTCACCCCTCCCTGGTTGTATGTGTGTGCTTCTGTGCCCTGCCACTTCCCTTGCTGTCATGCACCCCTGGTGTGTTTCCCTGTGTGTATGTGGGTTGTGCCCTAGCCACTGTTGGTTGCACATGGCCCCATGACTTACCTGTGTTGGGTGAAGTGCTCCTCTGTGATGGTGTCCCGGTGCAGCTGGGCCAGCTGGATCAGTTGAGGGTCCCATCATCCAAGGGGGGCTACCCATCCCCATCATCACCGGCATCACCGTCGTCCCCATCGCTGTCCCCCTCTTCGACCTGTACGGCTATCCCACAGTCTTTGGCCATGTTGTGCAGGATACAACAGGCCAGGAATATCCCACAGGCCTTTGAGGGGCTATAGTGTAGGGCACCACTGGAGGTGTCTAGGCAACGGAAGCGCGCCTTCAGCATCCCAAACACCCGCTCAATGATGTTGCATGTGGCGGCATGTGCCTCATTGAAGCGTTGCTGCGATGGGGTCATGGGCCGCCGGTAGGGTGTGAGCAGCCAGGGACGGAGTGGGTATCCACTGTCACCTGTGTGGAGATAGTAGAGGTTAGTGTCTGGTTCAGGCTCAAATTGCCCCTAACCCTGTGTGCTACACCCATGGCACCTGTGGCTTACCCACCCTTGCCCCCAATTTGTCAGTTCTACATGCATACTCACCCACCAGATGTCCTGTGGGGATGTCCCCACTCTTGAATCGATGGCACAGTGCCAACTGGTACCATATAAATGAATCATGTGCTCCCCCAGGGTGCATGGCACAGACATTGATGATGCGCCCACTGGCATCACACACCACCAGGCAGTTGACACTGGCATAACCCTTCTGATTCATATAGGCGGCCCCATCTGGGCCAGGTGGTGTGTGATTGGCCACGTGGGTGCAGTCTATCACCCCTAGCACGCCAGGCATACGTGCTACCCTGTGAAACTCCTGTATGTTTGCTGTGCACTCCGCCGGGGTACTGGGGAAATGGATGTACTCCGCAGCATGTGGCAGCAGTGTGCTGAGGAATTGGGTGAGGATGCGTGATGTGGCCAACTGTGTTATGCCTGTGGTGTCCCCTGTTGGTCTCTGGAAGGTACCCGTGGTGAGCAAGCACATGCAGGCTGTTACCTTTGTCTCCACTGACAGAGCGTGACTCCGTCGTGAGGGTGCCTGCATCACATCACTGCACAGCTCACAGAGCCGCCTCAGTATTGCCCTGTTCAGGTGGTACTGGCCCACAATCTCGACATCTGAGTAAAGCTCAAAGCTGGTGCGGGCTCGGTACTGCCTGTTGGGGGCGTACCGCCGACGGGCCCTTCCACAGCCACGTCCCCCTGCAGCATGCCTTCTCACCCCCCTCATTATGGCTTCCATGTGGGAGGTGGCACTTTCCATATCCCTGGCTTGTGTTCCCCCCCAGCTGTTGTTGCTCTGTCCCCCCCAGCTGTTATTGCTCTGTTCCCCCCGCTGTCCTGACTGTTACCTCCACTGCACCGGGTACACCTACCGGCCTCTGCACTTTGTTGCCCCACACACCTTCCCTTGCCCCTATTTGGTCCTCTGATCTCCCTGGCCTGCCCTCTTTGTCCCTCTGGCCTTGTCTCTCTCCCTGCCTCATGTGGCTTCCCTGTAGCGTTCTTGCACCTCTTCCTTGCTCCTTTTTATTTTGGCTCATTTCCGCTATGGCGCAACTTCCGCCTGATCCACTGTTGCGCATTGTGCAAGTCTTTGAATATCGCACTGTGCACTTTATGCATGGTTCCACCCCCCTTTGGTTGTGCATGCCTTCATTAGCATTGCGCTGTTGCTCAGCATGTTTTCAGTAGCGCAACTGCCTCCTGCTGAATATCGCAGAATGGCGAATTTTCTGACTTGCGCAGGTGCAACCCTATTGCGCATTGCGCAACCCTTTTGAATATCCCACCCAGGGAGTATAAATTAAATGTGGCACAAGGGGAGGTTGGTGGGTTAAAAATTAAGAGTAATCAGTTAGGTAAGAATATTAAATTTGTAAATAAACAGAGTCAGGCTCAAATTAATGAACTGACTTGACAATTGCAGCAGGCAATAGAGAAATTAGATCATGCAAATCAAGAACATGCCCAAGACCTCTCATATAAGGAACAGTCCTTGTATACATTACAAGCAGAAGCACAGCTGCAGTGCCAAATCTCCTTAGAATTAAGACACCAAATTACCTCATTGGGCGACGATGTCCAAAAATATAAAATGGCACCTGTGCAGATTACACACCCCTTTCAGCCAAAACATGGTCGTGGCTGCAAGGTGGTTATAGACAGTCCCTTGAGCTCCAGTAGTTCTGAGAGCGAGGAAGAACCCAGAAGAAAGGGGAGAGGAAAAATGGCTCCATTTTGTGTTAAAACAAAGGGAGAAGTAGCAAAGGTACTGTAGCTCATAAAGGGACAAAACGTCTAATTAAATTGACAGACAAACGAAAAGAAAATATAAAGCTAGAAATGGAAGCTGCTAAAAGGAAATTACACCAACTAAAGGAAAAGCTAGATGAAGAAGACAATGCATCGCAGAAAGGTAATTTAGAACATAAAATCAAATATACCAAACAGTTAATTGAGAGCTATGAAAACCAAATATTAGAAAATTGTTTAGCCCGTGAGGAAGAACAGGCATTGCAAAAAACTAGCGAACAGCTAGAAATAGTCCAAAAGTTCGCCCAAAGAGATTTGACTAAACAAGAGTCTATGCAAAAACATTAGTTGCTAATTTTAATTTGACCACCAAAGATGCATGTAAAATAGTCACATTGTCCTTACCTGCTGTGCTGTTACAAAGCTTACCAGCAAAAATGATCGGAACTCAAGTTAATCCAGAGAGTGATGGAACCTGGGCAAATGTTGACGAGGTCCAAGCAGCACTGCAATGAATGCGTGGTGTGTCCCACACAGATTGGGGAAAGATTTATGAAGTACAACTACTTCCTGAAGAATCCCCGGTTATGTTTATTAATCGATTATATGCTGCATACGCCACCTATGGGGGTGTGGCTGATCCTAGTAAAGATAGGGAGCCATTTCTTAGTTTGATAGATCGGTAGGCTACTTTAGTACCTGCCATGATACGCATGTTGTGTAAACGAGCGGAGTTGCTGACAGACTGGTGGCGCATGCAACCAGATGATCAAAGTCCAGAAAAGGGAAAGGACAAGCAGAGAGTAGTCGCTATTGTCAAAACAGAAGGAAAGAGAAGATATACCTGTAATACTTGTAACAAAGAAGGACACTACAAATGAGATTGCTGGGCAAAAGGAGGAGACATGGGGGGAAAACAAAAACAGGTAATGGAAAGGAGATGAGCACAAAATCCTGGTAATAATGCTAAACCAGATGGTAAGACAGACTTGCAAAAATGTATTGAAATGCTCAGTAATTTGGTCAATACCAAGGCTGTGGCAACCATTAAAATGGAACCTGATGAAGAAGAACTGATACAATTAGATCACTGATGGAATGAAGCCCCCACTTTCCAAGTCCTAGATAAATTGATAGAGGACTGGGAGGGTCGTCCTACTGTATGGGCTATGGTCAGGGGCTGCCAGACTGTGATATTGGTCAATACTGGAGCTACAGTTAGCATTACAGATAGTGATATGCCCTTAACAAACCATGGGAGGCAGCAAAGAAGTTTGCAGGGCTTCTCGGGGTGTTATTTATTTAGTTTTTGTTGACCGGGTAAGTGCACTACACAAATTCTGCCTATTTTCAGGCACGACCCGGGGGAAGGGATACAGATGAATGCCAACTGACCTTGAACCAGATTAAGCTGTTGATGGTAATTTTCGTGAATGGAGGAAATTTGGCCATTACACCGGGGAAATTCCCCTGCTCTTTTCGAGAGGTGCCATGGGATCTTTAACATCCACCTGCACTACCACCAGAACAGGCAGATGGGACCTCGGTTTAACGTCTCGTCAGAAAAACGGCACCTCAGGAGCGCAGCACCCCCCTCATGCTGCACTGCAGTGTCAGTATTGGGATATTAACCCAAGTGCCTGTTGTGGAGATAGAACCCACAGCCTACTGATCTCCCGGCCTCAGAGGTGAGTGTGCTACCTGCTGAGCCACTGACACTGTTAACAGCATATTTAAAACCAGTTATGGTCCAGATTGGAGAACAGCAATTAAAATGTATGTTTTAGAAATGTAATACACATGAAGATACCATCATGGGTATGGACATTTTACCACAACATGGTTTGGTAGCAAATCTTAGTAACATGATTTTATGGAAAGGAAGTACTACTAACACAGGACCAAATGTGGATCATTCTCACAGTATATATACCATAAATCTTTGAAAATCTACCATGTAGAGGAATTATGAAAACACATACCTCAATGGATAGTATCTGTGGTTAAGCAACATGAAACAATTTGGGCTAAAAATGCTACAGAGTGTGGCAGGGTGTCTAATATGGAAGTTCAAATTGAAGGACCAGGCCCCCCTCCACAAAAACAATATGCTTTTCCTAAGGAAACTCATGAAGAAATATGTATGATACTGAAACAGTTACAGTCACAAAAGGTCTTTAGACCCATATGTTCCATAGTGAACAGTCCTCTTTGGACAGTAAACACACCAAATGGTACCTGGTGTTTAACAGTGGACTATAGGGTGTTAAATAAGGTCACCCCCTTGGTCACCCCAGTGGTATCGAGGCTTCCTGACTTGATATCTCGGCTGTCTCCTATGACTACAGTTTATACTGTACTAGATGTATCAAATGGCTTTTGGTCCATTCCTGTCCATCCTGATAGTCAGTATACATTTGCATTTACTTTTCAGGATAAACAGTATACTTTTCAATGTTTGCCACAAGGCTTCCACTCGTCCCCAACACTCTTCCATCAGTGTCTGACTGAGATATTATTGGGATTTTCCCTGCCAGCAGCAATAATGCAATACGTGGATGATATTTTGTTACAAACTGATACTTATCAGGAACATATTAGCTTACTTGGTGAATTGTTACAAGTACTTAAAAAGGGAGGGTTAAAACTAAACCCGAGCAAAGCTCAAATTGGGCAATTACAAGTAACCTTTTTAGGGATTTGTATTAATCAGGAAGGATGTACTATAGACCCAGATAAGAACTGGGTCATACAACAGTTACCACGATCTAAAACGAAAACAGCACTTTGACAATTTTTAGGAATGGTAGGCTTCTGTGGAGATTTTATAGAAGCATTTTCTAGTATGGCAAAACTGCTGTACAATTTTCTAAAGGGAGGAAAAGAGACAGATATCCTTCCATGGGAACCAGAGCATCAGCAGTCTTTTATGGCTCTGAAACAAGCACTAATGACGGCTCCTGTCCTCATTAGCCCTTCTGAGTCATCAGATTTTGTTATACAAGTACACACCACTGATCAAGTGATCAACGCAGTCCTGTTACAAAAGCGATCAGGGACTTTACGTCCAGTGGGATATTTTTCTCAGGTATTAACTCCAGTAGAAGAAACCTATAAGAATGTGTAAAACACTTATTAGCTGTATATTGGGCAATACCAGCTACTGAACATAATGTGGGGTTTAATCATATTGTCTTGCAAACCTCAGGGATATACGGGGAGTATCCTCTCAGAGACTGGTGAAATGGGCATTGGCCCTACAAGAGAAAAATATCACTGTGGAAAAATGTACCTCCCCCCATGTTAGTAGAGTTAATGACATGGGAAGGAGATGTGCATGACTGTGGGGAAGTCATGGGTATTGAATACAAACCAATTTTTGCTGCTGAACCTAATGTTATGGGTATCGATGTGTATGTGGATGGCTCCTGCTTTTGAGATGATGGCCATTTCCATACAGGGTATGTTTTGAACCCCAAAAAATATTGTGGCAAATCAGTAATTTGGGAGTATTAAGGCATGACCAAATCATGCGATTCCAAATACCAGGTGATACTATTATTACAGTATACAATAAATATGTTGTATTACCTAAACAACGTGTACAAGAACATGAAACCTTGATATGTGGGGAACAGACATCTATTGCCACGTGGTTTTCTGATCAATGTAAATTTACCTTAATGTCTGCAAATGAATACCGCCAAGCTATGAGATGGAGCCAATCATGGTGTGTAATAGCAAGTCAACCTTGGAATGTATGGGGGTGTAGTGACAAGACCTGGTGGGTTGCAAATTGGACCCTCCAGGAATGTCCTGCCTATAGCCAAATGAATGTTACCCATATTGATGGTTCCAGTATGGCCTTGGACTACCTCACTGATTTGGCCACTCCACCTCCTCTTGTATTACCCACATTTGATAAAATGACAATTAATGCCTTGTTGTATCGTCAACAAACTTAAGGGATTATTTTCTCGAAAAAGGCCTCTGCTAGAGAGGTAGAGAAGCAGTCATCATATATCCCTATTATATCCTGGTGGGATTGGGGCTCAGCTGCTTTTGGGTACTAGTCCAACCTTAGTAGTGGTGGGATGCGGTATTGCAGTAATCTGTGTTCTTATTATCGTACAATTGTTATTGTATCGTAAGATGAAACACATGATTCGACAAATACAAATGTTACAATGGCAACAACATGTCGTGTGATCTCCAATTATAGAGAGTCACAAAGGGGGGGATTGTAGCGTAACATTTTTATATTTCATTATTACATTTCACAACATTCAACACCAAAATGTCCTATGATAACCTTATTTCCTATGATAACCTTATTTAGGATGGTGTGCACTTGAAGGAAGGTGTGCAACAGAGAGGGTTGTGTAATATTGTGCAAGAAATTTTGTAAACACCTATGATGTTGTGCAATAAATGAAGTAATACCAATGTTTTGAGAAGAAGGTACACCACACCCTAAGATTAATATGTTATTTTGTTATATGATTGGCTTATAATAGGGTGTTGGCATTTTTCAAGATAACAATTCTTTATATAAACACTGTATGTAAATTAAATAAGCAGCTCCAATATTGATAAAAAGAATGAGCATGCATGTGAAGCTGAATAACCTGCAATAAACTCTTAGAAGAAATTTGAATGCTTGAGTGAAATTCTTTTGCAAACACAACGCAACCTTACACCTGTGTGCCTCACAATGAGATGGTTGCCAAGTCTGTGAATGCAAAACTAGGTTTGCTATACAGGCACAAAAGGAATCTGACCCCTGACACACTTAAGCTTGCTGTCTACAGTTCAGTACTCTCCACCATTGACTACGGTTTGGTAACATATGGAGCTGCCTCCGCCACATCCCTAAAAAGGCTAACTATTACCTTGAACAAAACCTGTAGGCTCATCATGGGTGCTGACTGCCTCACCCACGTGTGTGATCTGTATGCACAAACTGGATGGCTTACTCTCCAAGGACAAATCAAGTACCAGACTTGCATACTAGCCAAAAAGATACTACTTGGTATGCTGCCAACTGGAATCTCCTGCCTTCTGCCCAGATCCCTCAAGGCTTTTTATACTCGAGCCTCTGTCACTGAACACCTACTTGTTCCACGGGTCTGAACCTCCCAATGCCAGCAGTCTTTTCCCTATAGAGCCCCCAACTGGCTAAACAGCCTGGACTACGAACTTAATAGCCTACCTCATTTGACCCAATTTAAATGTCTCCTCTACAAGCTTATTATAAATGAAAGTACCTGTGACTGCCCCAAATAACCTCATGATTGTGCTGTCAGGTGCACCTAGTTCTGACTCATGACTGGACCTCCTCTGTTGCCTTCCCCCCTTACACCCTCTAATTTTCCTCCCTTATTCCTGCAAATCACTTCACCACCATGTCAGACCCCTGGCCTTTATGGCTCTCCCTGAACATCTTTCCTTCTTTTCTTTCCTCCCCTTTTGCCCTGTCTCTCACCCCCACTCTCCCCTTCTCCCGATCTCCGCCTACCTTACTACTCAGTGTTGGGTAAGTTACTTTTCTATTACTATCTATTACTTTTGGAAACTTGTTCCAGAAAGCTCTGTGCAGCCACTAGCAAGGATGGAGAAGTACTGGAAAAAGTAATACACCTTACAGTTATAATTACTTATGTCTTTTTATACAAAAGAATTACTTAACTGTAACTGACTACATTTATTTGAAAATAACTAGTAACTAAACTATTACCTTCATAAAATGTCATCTGTTATAGTTATTTATTATTTTGTATTGTTTTTATATAAAAAGAAACAAGTAACTATAATTGTAAGGTGTATTACTTTTTCTAGTACTTCTCCATCCTTGCTAGTGACTGCACAAAGCTTCCTGGAACCAGTTTCCAAACATAATAGAAAGTAATAGAAAAAGCAACTTACCCAACACTGTTACTACTTCACGACAAGGCCACCGGGCTGTAACATTCTCACTCTATATTTCTAACCTAACTTAACTTACCTTCGCTTCTATTTCACTTAGTTTACCACCACCTTTATATTGCTAATGTATCAGTGACTGTCATTTCAACTTTGTACTATGGTGTTTGCGGTAACTGTAAAATTATTTTTGCTCTCCTTTGTCTGCCTTTGCTTCCCCTCCCACTACTGATGTAGAACCTTTGTAAATGAGCAGTCCTCTGCTCAAAGGTACTTGTAATCTGAGAATGATTAAATAAATAAATTAAATAAATAAATAGACAAGGAGAATCCTGCAGCCCACATCTGGACCCCCACGTACTGCCACACATTCAAAAGACATTGTACAGCCCACTGGATGAATGGTGATGTCCAAGCTGGATCTAAAGTAGATGGTCACACCCCTACCCCTGTGTTCCCTCCTCGGGCTCTACACAGGTGCACTACAGAGTACCCAACAGGATGTCCATCTCCAAGACTGGCCTGGCGTTGTCACCCAGCCAGGTCTCCATGATGCAAGCCAGTTAGACTGATGAAATCAAGTCCGCCATAATTGCGGTCTTGCATTACATAGCACAGCCTGAAGGGGACTAGTGGATGCTTCAGGCCCACTGTCTGCCTGCCCTCTCTGTCCAATGGGAACCCTAGGAATGAACACCATATACTTGGAGGTTTGTATAGCCAAAGAGCCACAGGAAGCTTGCCTGATGTTCTGCTTGAGGGCTCATGGAGCCACGTTTAGCCAAGAGGAGCTGCTTATTATGTTTCTGTGGATGGAAAGTGAAATGAGAAGATTTTCATTCTTCTGTTAGTCTTTTATTTATTTATTTTATTTATTACATTTTTGGATTAATACATTTGAGCCAAATGGCTCATTTACAAAGGTTCCAAGTCAAAATGAAGACAGGACAATACAATGGATACAGTTAATAACAGACAGACGAGACAGTAATAACTAATTAGGTTACATATGGCAAATAGTGTTATACAGTTCAAGTTATAGAAGTTCTTAGGCTGAGTAGATAACAACAACAGTTCTTAAGTGCACTACACAGTTTAGGCAGAATCAAAATACAGTTTGTGCCAGAGGTGAATTTCCATGCAAACTGGGTACAAGGAGCTGTGTTGTAGGCAGCCAGAGGTGGCATTGTCATATGATAGTCAGGGAGGAAGTAGTATTGGGGGGAGGGGGATAGAGAAGTCAGGGAGCTGAGATATCTGCAGCCAGAGGTGGCTTTGTCAAGGGCACACCAGAGGGGAATAGCTTAGAGGGGTGGGAGTAGCAGGGAATGTGTAGGATGGGGGGGGTGAAGGGGTGGAATGAGGGAAATGAGAGAGGAAGGAGAGAGTGAACACGGAGTAATTCTAGTTTATAAGGTGCAGTGGCAGCCATTTTCACTGGTAAGGAAGGATCAGAGCCCTGATTTGAATTCACCCAGCTTGTTGCATTGAACGAGTGGGGCAGGGAGGTCATTTAGCCATTTGGGCCCCCCTGTAAGGTAGGGATCATTGTCCAAAGGAAGTGCGCTTAAAGGGCACCTGTAGCCTGCATCTGTATGGTAAGAATATACATTCTTTTGTCCAAGTTTGAGTCTTGGAGGAGAGAGGATGTGCCCCTATCTTCTGTCTCATGTCTGAACCTGAAATGTCTGAGTCTGAGAGACTGTTTCTTGCTAAAATCCGGTGAGAAGCCCAAAGACTGTTTCCAGTTAATGGAGAGTAACAGCTGGTAGCTGGCAGTGTGGCTGAAGCCATTTACAGCTGGATGTTCCCAAATACCAGTGACAGAGTGACTGCATTCTGAGGTCAGCTTGGGGAATCAGTCAGGTAGTGTCACTGCTTGACATTACCAGTGTGTCTCCCCCTGACTGTTCATGTCTGGAAGTGGGATTGAGTTGTGCTGGTCTGGGTCCCCATCACTGGTCTCTCCAGTTTTGTGATGCCACCTAAAGAAGAAGAGAACAATTTGCCAGAGAAGCTGAGAGGTGTCCAGCCTGCTAATGATGCAGGCACCTGCTGCAGAGAAGGCCCAAGCTTCAAGAAAGGCAGAGAGGAGGCCCAAAGCTGCAATATGCCTGCTGCTCATTCAGCAATCTGAGTGACCAATAGGGTTGCCAACAATTCCATATTTTATGGGCCATCCTGTATTTCAAGGAAAAATTGCCAGTCCCATATTAAATACATTTGGGACACCTGTTATCCTGTATTTCATGTTGTTGGGCTAAAAAGACTCAATTTCCCATAATCTCATGACTGTTCCCAATGGCTGGCAGTCAGCCCTCCATGCCGCACCACCAGTACACATGTCAGGAGTGTCAGGGACATCAGCTGAAAGCGGGAGGCTGAGGAATCTCAGCGTGCATGTGCCATTGTGCTGTCATTGACTTGTTCTACGGAACTAGTGAGCAGCTACATGTGTGACATGACCCTTCTGCTGTGGTAGTGTGACTGGTGGCAGTCGGGCTGCTGTCAGAAGTTCAAAACTTGAAGTTAATAAAAACCCAACTTGTCTATGTTTCAGAGGGGAGGAGAGCCTGAGGATTGGAGATCCAAAAACCCAAGTAAGTGGTGAATGGGGATTTCTGTCTGCATTTATGCAGTGGCTATGGAATGCAGAGTGGAGCAGAGCAGAGGTGGTCAGTGTAGACTCATAGAGACATGAAGTTTAATTTAGCTAATCTTTCAGTATAGAGTTTTTTTCATGGCCCCCCTGCTGACTGCTGCACCCATATGTACCGAATTCATATTAGTAAATTATGTTTTATTCTGTCTATCAGGGAAACCCAGTTTAGTCTTTATTGCCTGGCCCACTGATTTATGAAATGTACAGAAAAAAAGGGGATTATAAAATGTGTAGTTTTGTTTTTAAAAGAAGATGTGGGTGGGGTGCCACAAAATATACTTGGTTTTTATAACTGGAGTGGAAGTATTAACATTTGTGAAACTGGGTTCATATCCCCGCTACTGTATGGGGACCTCAGTTAAGAACTGTAGTCCAAATGAGGCATACATACGGTGTGCTGTATACTAGAGGAGTGATTCTTTTACGATTTCTGCTAAAATCCTCTCCTGATAGAACTAAAGACTATTCCCCAGAAGCAGCTTAATTATTACATGTCAGGCTTAAAAGTCTGGTAAACCACGAAACTATAATGCCCAGGTTGCTTTCAATTTCTGATATGCTAAGCTTATGTTCCTGCAAGTATGAGCATTAGCATTTTTTGATGCTAAATGTATCACTGCTGCACATTTCCCCAGGTCAAACTTAACTTCATGCCAACCTTATCCCATAAAGCAATAATGTTTAGGTCATTTTGAATAGAATTAATCTGAGCATCACACATGGAATCCCCACCTAATCTGGTGTCATCAAAAGTGGCTGGAGGGTGGGGGGGTGTAGCTTGGAGGTGCATGTGTGTGTGTGTGGGGGGGCATGCAGGGGTCTGTCCCTTATTTTTGAAATCCAGTGTTGGCAACCCTGGCCGACGTTCCTACTGACTCAAATGCCCCAGATCTACAGTCTGAATGTCATCAGCTGCACAAGCCTAAGGACTGTTCTTCAAACCATGAGTAAAACAAGGCTTGCCCTGCATCTGGGGAGCTGTAAATAGTTGCCATCAATTGTTGCCAAGTTTCAATAGTCAAATAGTAGTAGCCACCAAAGTTCCTAGCTGAGCTGCCTATCTAATGATCAAGTTTCATCAAGTAGTTTTTTTCAATCATGCAAGAAGGTTTGAATCTAATTTACTTTAAGTGCAACAATGCCAGGCAACCAGCTGCAACACATCTGGCCTGCAACGCTTCAATGGCTGGGTACCCAGGGATAGAGTGTTGGAGCTCCTATCTAATTGACTGTGAACTGGTACCAGTTGGGGTGTGGTCATTGGGCCTAGGCAGCTAGTTAGAAAGAAAGTATTGATCTGTATCCATCTTAATGCTGGTGGGAGGTGGGTGCTTTGAATGTTCTGGGTATTTCAGTTGAAGTGATTGAATGGTGTTTGCAATAATGCTAACAGTTGCCAAATGTTATCAGTTAAAAATGCTAAGATGTTTAACCTCTGCATCCATTTTCCCCTTCCTAACCCTACCCCATTGTAAATAGATTGTTGGTTAACCTTTTTACAAATGATTCATGAGCATATTATTAGCTTAAGTCAATAATTGCAAATGTATTGAGACAAGGTTTTGGTTTATGGTAATCCATGTGTGGGGTGACTGTAAGGGGAGGCAGGTAGGTAGATGCAGCATCCCAGGGTATTGTACTGCTAACTATCAAACCCACTATATTTTTCTCTGGGTGCAGCCACCAAGCTATTTATTTTTTATTTCTGGGAAAGTACCCCTTTTGCCACCAGAACAAGAACCCATGCCCCTCAGCTTTGTTTATGCCTGCAAGGCAGGGGTAGTAGCCTGGTGGTACATGGCACCTAGGTTACACTTTTTTTCCCACTCGGTATTTACCAGCCACCATCTGAGTTGTTATCATCATCCATCACTTGATCAGGATCAGCTGGTATACTTTTGTAGGGATATAAAAATCTTTCCTAGTAACTTTAATGAATGTTAATGTGTGTACTTTTTCTGACAGCAACCTACTTCTGGTGTTTGTCACAATATTGCCAGCTGTACTAAACATATGTTCTGAAGAGACACTTGTTGCAGGACAACCAATATATTTAAGGGCTTCTTCATACAGCAAGGGCCATATTAGCTTTTTTGATCTCCAGTATTCAAAAGGACATGCAACAAAAGGAATAAATGGTTCTTGCAGGTGACTGTCTACCACGATGGACAGAGAACACTCAAAAGAAGAATCAACGTAATCTGGTATGGCAGCGATTTGTGAAAGGTTTTGCCACAGATTTAGCTTGTTACTAGGGGTGGAACTGGGAGTTGTAGAAGAAATACTACTCATATTTGATGACTCTTCCTGTCCTGTATCTCTTTGTGAAGATGGACTTGCACATTGTGGAGATGAGAAGCTGCTATGTGTGTTTGTATTAGACTCCCCTGAGTGCTACTACTCAGCTAACAACAGCAGTTTGTAGTGCTCTACTGTACATTATCTGTTTTTGGAAGATGTATAGCCTTGAACCTGGGATCTAAGAGAGTTGCAAGTATGTAGTGTTTTGATTTCATTATTGCAACTCATTTTTCATAATTTGGGAAGTGCTCAGATATTGTCACAAGATTTATGTGATACTGCTGACATCTTATTTCATCTTCAGTTCTGTCACTTTCTATCTGTGGAGCCAGAACACTCAGATGATGTGTGATCAGCATTATAACTGGGATAACCTGACTCAGAGTTGCACCTTCTGAAGACATGTCCCTTGTAGCTGTCTCAAATGGCGTTAGGATGCAGCACACTGTCGACATTAATTTCCACTGTAGCACAAAAAGCATAATGCCATCACCAATAATGTAACTGGAGCAATATTCATCTATAGCTTGCTTTTGTTCCAAGAGGTGCTGGAACATATAAAAAGTTGAATTCCACAGAGTAGAAACATTTTAAACCAGCTTTTGGTGGGACAGATTGTGTTTCTTTTGCATTTTGAATAATATTCGTACAGCCCTGGTTGAATGAGAAAAGTGAGTCACAATTTGTTTTGCAAACAGCAATCATATCATCAACTTGTGTTTCATTGTTCAGGAGCCCAGCGACAGCTGAATGTAAGCAATGTGCAAAACAAGAAGCACGCACAAACCCTCCATCCTGTACTGCTTTCAAGATGTGTGTGGCTATTTAGTAGCTGGAGTAAGCGTACCTCAGGTGAAAGGTGGTTAAACTATATATAAAGCTTGGAAATTGTTTTATTTCTTGTATGTGACTAGATTGGAACAAGGTAAGGGGCCTTTTCCATCTGCAGAATACCTCAGTGGCACTATTGGAAGGCATTCTGGGATAGTGGTGGACTGTCCCAGCCTTCAATATCTGCTAATCCATCAGCAGGGGTTTGGTGAACCTAAGCTGTTTTCTGAGGGTCAGTGGCAGTAATTATTGCCTATTGTATTACCTACTAATACACAAAAAGTGTAATTTAACACTTTTTAATCTATCTTGTATTAGCGCTGAAACCGGAAGTCTGAGCTCTGTTCACTTCCGGTACAAGCTCTTGAAAAGGCTCGCACTAGTGAGCGGGGCAAGCGTGTGTGGGGCCACACACAGCTGGGAACCACTGGGACACTGGGTAAGTCTCTTTGACCTCAGGGGTTAATTTGATACTATCCCTTTACTTGTGTTACCAAAATGTACATCACAGAGGGATTTGTCAGTCTCAGCTCTGGGAAGGTGGCTATGCTTTGCATTATATTTAACAGATTTTGTCTAGAGAGTCAACCAGGATTCAATGGCCTTAAGTGTGAACAATGCCTGGAAATTCAAGTATTGAAACCCAGGATTGGGGAACCAGAGTGCATTATTAAAAACATCCACATGAAACAAACTAACAGCAATTCCAACTCTGACCAAGCATTTCCTACTACTACATCAGATGTCCTCCAGCAGATACATAAATCTCAGGAAGACTGTCAGAAATGTACCAGAAAGCATATTAGCAATGATGATAATGACTGGGGCCCTGTTGGGAATAGGAAAAAACATAAGAAAGGGAGGAAATGCATGGACTTTAACCTCCCAGTTCAAAATAGGTACCCCCCCCCCTCGGCTACAGGTAGTAAGAATTTTTCCTCTGGGTCAGTGCAAAATATAGACGTTACTAACCCTGATACCCCTAGCCTGATTACCATTGCTAGGAATGTCAGTGGAATAGATGTACCTAATAAGTCTATTTTTTTTAATTTATTTATTAAAAGATCAGAATTACAATCCTTTGAGTCAGGGACTCATTTGCAAAGGCCCCTCGTTGATGAAGTACATACAGAACAGGACAATACACATATTACAATTATAATGTGGAGGGTACCACAACCTGGAGTCAAACATGGTACAAAATTGTGTGCAACTTAAAAAAATTCTAGCATACACATTACAGTAATTCTACAAGAGTTCATACAGCAGAACAGTTATCAGTAGGAACAGGTACAGAATCAGTAAAAATTAAACAGGATAAGGAGGGGGAGAGAGGAGAGGAGAGGTTGTGGGGATGGGCTAAATGGGATTGGGATAGTACCAGGGGATGAGAGAGGGCATGTAGGCTAGCAAGTCTAATAACCCAAAACTGCTATTAATACTAGCAAAGAAAACAGTACCAATAAGAAGTGTACGGTAGTAACTACTGCCCAATTACACGCGGATCAATCAGGAGGGGCTTACTCCATATCCTGGTAGAAGCTCTGCACCTCAAAAAAATGTTGCACAAAATAGTGTTGTCAGAAACTCAGAGCCAGCTCAGACCAAAAGTACGAAGGATGATATTGCAATAGAAATTGATATGGAGGTCAATCAGTCCTCCTCTGACATTAAGAGACAAGTTCTCATATTAGGGGACTCCATTATTAAATATGCCGATGGTTACATCTGCAAGGGGGCAAAGAAAACAGAACCTCTTCTAGCTATAGAGGGACTTGGATTAGGGACATTGATAGAATGGCCCCTTCAATCCTAAAAAATGCAGACAGCAACCCACTAGTGGTTCTCCATGTGGGAACGGATGATATTGACAAATTCACCCTGGATAACATCAAAGCAGACTACATTAAACTGGCAAAAATATTAAAGCAAATAGGATGTGAATACTGCATCTCTGAAATCCTACCAGTTCCTAAAGTAAATACAAATAAACAAAAAAAAAATAAACAAGTTAATGAATGGCTTTGGAAATGGTGTTTGCAGGAAAAGATGAAATGCATTACCCACTGGGAAAGATTCTCCACAGACCTTAGCCCCTTTAGTTGGGATGGCCTCCACCTCAGTAAAAAGGGAGCAGCTGTGCTAGGCAAGAAACTCTCCCTAACCATCGAAGACTATTTAAACTAAGTAGCAGGGGGCAATCAGGGATGGCTCCAAACTATAGTATTAAAATCCAGAACAATTATAAAGCATTACTTGCTAACACCAGACATCTGAATGTGGTTAAAATAACAGAACTGACAGGGATTTTAATATAGAATCAGATAGATACAGCACCATTGTGCAAAATCTGGTGGGATGAGTCCTCTGAATGGTATAATGCTGTTCCTGGGTTTTCCATTTATTCAAGAAATAGGCATAACAGAAAAGGGAGGAGGGGTTGTATCTATGTTTCCAATGCACTTGCTACAGCAGAATATCCTGTACAGAACAACATAGGAGGAATCGAGGGTATATGTATACAAATTATACAACAAAATGAAAAAAACTTTTTATTTGCCAACTTCTACAGACCCTCCTCTACAGATCTAAATTATGACCAGCAACTAATTACAGAAATTAAACATTTACCATCTATCTCCGACATGGTAGTGGTCAGAGATTTTAATCTTCCAGGTATTCACTGGGAAGAACTAACATCCAAAACATCTCTAGAAGGACTATTCTTGACTCTTTTATCATGGCAGGGCTAGATTAAATGGTGGCTGAGTCAACAAGGGGGAATAACATCCTGGATCTTTCCCTTACTAATATGTCCACCAATATTAATAATGTCAGCATAAATGGACCAGTAGGTAAAAGTGACCACAACACAATTTGAAATAGGACAAAAACTAGTACTGGGTGGACTAATTATAAGTATAATTATAATAGTTAGAAGGATATAACTGGGACACTCTTTTCATTGACCTAAATATTGAACAGTCCTGGGAAGTATTAAAATTAGTCATTGCAGAATTAGAAAAACTCTATATCCCTATCAAAAAAAACTCTTTAAAAAAAAGGTAAAATCCCACCCTGGTTAACTCATCTCACTCTGTTCAACTCCAGATTCATAAAAAAGAAAAGGCCTTTAAAAAAATAAAAAAAAATCCAAGTTCTACTAACAGTATGCAATATAAATTAGAACTTAAGAAAACTAAGCAATTAATTAAGAAAGAAAGAAAGAAGGAAATTTGAACTCAAACTTTCAGTTACAAAAAACCCTAAAGCCTTCTTCTCATACATTAACAGTAATAAAAAAAAGCATGATAGCATTAACAAACTGATGGATAATGGTAGGGGTATAACAAGCAATTTGGGTATAGCCAATACATTTAACCAATATTTTGGGTCCGTTTTTAACAACAAAGTGAATTCAGAGGCCAATACAAGCCCCCATCTATAGTGAATGAGATCAGCACTGAGGAGGTAATTGAGGCATTACAATTAATCAAACCAAATACTGCACCAGGGCCAGATGGAATCAATCCAAATTTCTTGAAAAACATGATTCCATCAGTCTCTATACCCCTTAGATTAAAATACAGTGCCACACTACTTAATGGTAACATGCCCAGGGAACGGAAACAAACAACAGTCATCCCTATTTATAAAAAAGGGAAACATAGAAACTTAGAATTTGATGGCAGATAAAGACCACTTGGCCCACCCAGTCTGCCCATTTCCCTACCTAATGGATAAGCTGCAGATCCTAGCTAACCAACAGCCTGCTTCTTCCAACCTCCACCCCCTAGAATTGCCTTATGCCTGTCCCATACATTCTTGAATTCCACCACTGTTTTTTGACTCCACAACCTCCTCAGAAAGGCTGTTCCATGCATCCGCAACCCTCTCCATGAAAAAATACTTCCTCACATTACCTCTGAGCTGTCCCCCCTCTAGCTTCAAATTGTGTCCCCTTGTTCTTGCACACCTCTTTTTCTGAAAGTTGCTACCCTCTTGGACTTTGCAGATTCCCTTGAGGTTTTTGAAAGATTCTATCATGTTCCCCTTCTCCCTCCTTTCCTCGAGGCTATGCATATTAAGATCCTTAAGTCTCTCTTGATATGTCTTCTGGTGCATAAGAATGACGCAGGGCCCAGGCAATTACCACCCCATCAGTTTAACCTCTGCTATTTGCAATGTAATGGAATGAATACTTAACAGAAGAATAGAGGGGCCACTGGAATTCAATGGTATGAAAGATCTAAAACAACATGACTTCACTGTGGGCAGATTCTGTACTATGAGCCTGATTAGTTTTTTATGAGAAAGCCAGTAAATCCCTGGACCAAGGTAAACCAGTAGACATAATATTCCTGGACTTTAAAAAAGCCTTTAACAAGGTCTCTCACAGGATATTTGTTGGCAAAATGTCTAGTCTGAAATTAGATCCTTATATAATAAACTGGATTAGAGCTTGATTGTGTAACAGAACTCAGGTGGTTAAAATATCTGACACCTATTCTGACCCTACAGATGTCACTAGTGGGGTGCCCCAAATCTCTGTCCTGGGACCTGCTCTTTTGGGGATTTTTATACTTGACTTATATCATGAAATTACAGGACATATCAGCAAATTCGCTATGATACTAAACTCTGTAGTGAAGTTGATTCTGTCCACAAAATTGAGACTTTCCAAAAGGATATTACACTACTGGAGAGCTGGATCAACCTTAATAAAATGACATTCAACGAGGAGAAGTGTGTCACAATGCACCTGTGGGCTAGAAACCAGCATGCACAATATTATTTGAATAGTAAGCCTTTAAAACAAGTCAAATCTGAAAAAGACTTAGGTATAATTAATAACCTTCTTTTACAATGGGAACACTGTAGACACATAGTACTATGGGCGAATAGGATACTGGCTTCCATAAAGAGGGCATTTACATTTAGACAAGAAGCTTTAGACAAGAAGCCTGTATCCTACTCTTATATAAATCCTATATAAGGCCACATCTTGATTATGCAGCATCCTTCTGGGCCCCATTTTCGACCAAGGACAAGAAACTCCTGGACAGTGTCCAGAGAAAGGCAACCAAGATCATCCCCAGACTGCACAAACTCTCATATCAAGATTGATGTAGGGAACTTAACTTATTTAAATTAGAAACAAGACATCAGAGGGGAGACCATTTATTAATTATTGCACTGCCTGTTGTAATTTGTGTGTTTTAATTGTGAGCTTTTATGTTTTTATTATGTATAAGTGCTTTGGTATTTGAAAAGTGCTTTTTAAAAATAAAGTCTGACTTGATTTGACTTACCATTATTATTCAAAATCCTACTTGACGAACAACTGATGCCAGAATGTGACATCACATATGCAAATAAGCCTACCAATCTTTGGTGTAATAATAAACAATAGTGCCTAGGGCAGCTACAAATAAAAGAAAACATTTCTATACTATTAGGACTACTATGCTCTTGAATAAACTGCCACAAACTATTGTGGATGCTACCAATACTGAGCAATTATTTATTGTTATACATATAGATATATTTTATACATAAACATATCCTGGGTATCTAGCACTATTTTCCACAAGGTGTGGGGAGGTAGACTCGATGGGCCTTGAGCCTGCTTCTACCTTATGAAACCGAGTAATACTGAGTAATGTTGACTCCATTATTTTTTACTATGAAGCCAAAATTTAGACCATCAGAACAAATCCAATCATTGAGGAGTTCATTTAGTTTTTGTACAGTGGCGTCCCCTAGAGTAAAACACACTTTTAAAGCACTCTGCAGTATGCTGCAGCAGACCTATTGAATAAAATAGTGTAATTTCAATGGCAATAAGTCCATTTTGTCATGCAGGAAACTTTGGCATTCACTTCATCCTGGCAGTGTCACATTTTCCTGAATGACAAAGGGACTAATTATCATTGAAATTACATTGCTTTATTCAGTAGATCTGCTGTTGCATTCTGCAGAGTGCTGCAAAATGCTGCAAAATTGTGTTTCATCCTGGGGGACTCCACTGTATTTATAGCTGCATGACTTTGCCCAAACGTCTTTATATGCAGCTGCACCATCTTTTGGGGTGTGTTTGTTTTTAAAGAAGAACAAGAAAAACTGACCCAATGAGTGGTAAGGGACATTTAATTTATATTCTGACTGCTTGTCCACATATCTGTTGTGACATGAATGACCTCACCTTCAACATTTTTAAGTACATGTACCACTGTCGCTTTTAATGCCTGATAAATGGTACTTCAACACAGGCAAAGTACCGTCAATGAGAAACATTCTAATGAGGATCTTCAACTTTCATGACCTCCCAAAAATCCTCATGATCTATTAAAGAGCATGAGAAAAGGGCTCCAGCTAACATTTCCACAATTTTATGATTAAGATGAAGACTCTTTGGATGACTTTTGTTAAAAATATTCTTTCTCTCAAATGCCTGAGACAATGTTGGCATCATGTAATGTGGGCGAGTTAAATTGAGCGACTCAATTTGACTGCCGGTAGGAATAGTGAGCGTTAAGTTATAATGAAGATTAGTATATAGTGAGTGCAGCAATGAGCTACAGTAAACTAGCTGCAGCAGGCTATGGAGCTATGTTCAGCCAATCAGTTTCCAGCTGGCTGTTTGGTGTAGTGGCTTCAGTCACTGCCTCTGTAGCTGGAGGACCTGGGTTTTTAATTTCTGTTGGGTAATGTATATTTTTTTATGTAAGTGCTGTTCCCTTGCCCTCCCAGCTTTGTTCCCTCCCACCTGCAGGTTGCCACCCTCCGAGTAGTTTCCTTCCTGAGTTTTCTCTTTTCCTCTGTGTCCGACTCCACTGGAGTTGGTTATATTAATTTTGGGGGGCGTGGGGGGCATAGCCCGCCCACATAAACATTTAATTTATATTGCTCCAGCAGAGAAAGTAAGTGACTGTCGCTGTTTGCAGCAGTCATTGTAATTCAGATTGCCATTTTCACTTTTATCGAAGTTGGGTTCGCTGTTGTTGTCAGTGCTCTTTTTCAGTTGCTGGTATCACATAAAACCACAATGTTAGCTGCTTGCAACATGTCCCTGCTGGTTTATTAGACACAGTGTTTCATTTATCAGATGGACATTGGTATGGTGGAGTACTTACACATTCAGTGCCATCACTTGATGTGCTACTGGTGCTAATGGTGTTGGGGTAATGGTAGTCCTAGGACTGGCAGTGGTTCTGTCTGCATCAAGTTCACACAGATCACTATCCATTTCTACATCCTGATCCTTCTCATTAATGGTCTGGGAGGTGGTAGTGGAGGACACAATTTTTGGCTGATCGTGCTCAAGTAATACTAAATATGTCTTCAGATGGCATTTTTGAGCTGTAGTGCCAAGACATGAAGCAACTTTACCATGGCTTACACTTACAGGTGTACAGATTGCTCTGCAGGGATCAATTTTTCTGAAAGAAAATTAGTTCCATGCTGTAGAAGTAACAGACTTAGTCTGAGTGCTGGGAAGATAACTGAAAACTGTACCAAATTTTTATTTCACCTGTGCAAAATAAACTCAGGCCATCCATACTTGTTCTTCTAGTAGAGTGGGCACTTGAGGGATTTTCACTTAGCTCCAATGTAGAAGTAGAAGTAGTGGATTTGTCTTTCTCATTGCAAACTTTCATGGATTCTTTTGCAACTACCTGATGCTTTCTCAGCAGCCACACTCATTTGGCTTAGGTGAGAGGATGCTACTTCACCAGTGAGTAAAATGTCAGACTCAGATAAGGAGCTACTGTCTGAGTCAGAGTCACTGTCACTTGCACTAGTCATATTGCTAGTTACAGGGATTTTGACAGCATGAACAGCACACATTATAGTGACTCTACAAGTGACACCAACAGCAGCACACATTTTCTTAAAAGGTCTCCCTTTGTCATGGTTCACTGTGGCTCTTTTGATGCTAGTATTATCACCTAAAATATTTCTATTTTTCCTACCACCATCTCCTGAACCAGAACCACCAACAGCAGCAGCAGCAGAGCCAGATGCTTCACCTGTGCTGTCAGCCAAAATAGCACCAGTGATTGTGTACAATTCCTGCCTTACAATATAGTGTGACTTAAATTAATTTGTTTTGGGCTTTATGACAGCATAGTCCACAGTGGAAGTTAAGTGAAGAAAATATGAAGTTGGATGGATCCTAGGTTTGAGGCTTACAGGATGGACTTCGGCAAGGCACTAATGTCAGGAATTGAAATTCTCAATAAAAATGTTTTTTTTCCATACTGAATTTGCCTTTATATATCTCTAACCTGCCTCATCCCAAATATATCAGGAATTTATTTATGATACCACACAATGACTGCTGGGTGGCACACTTCAGTTCACAATCACAGTTGGCTAGTACACCACAAAACTGTACGCATAATGAATACATGACTTGTCTCTACTCCCCTGTCACCCAAAATATTTCTGGGATTTGGGATGCCACACAATGGGCACAGTGCATTCCAAGGGTACAGAGCACCACAGTTGACTAGTACACCACACAGAAGTCACAGATGGTGAATAAATTATTTGTCTCAGTCTTCTCCCTGTCATGCAAAATATTTCTGGGATTTGAGATGCCACACAGGCATACAATGGGCACACTGCAGTCCAAGGGAACACAGCAGCACAGCTGGCAAGTATGCCATGCAGGAGTCACAGATACTGAATACATGATTTGTTTCAGTCTTCTCCTCTATCATCCAAAATATTTCTGAGATTTCAGATGTCACACAGGTACATATGGGGCACAGTGCACTCCAAGGGAACACAGCAGCACATTTAGGTAATATGCCATGCAGGAGTCACAGACAATGAATACATGATTTGTCTCACTCTCCTCTGCTGTCACCCAAAATATTTGGGGATTTGATTTGCCAGACAGGCACACACTGATCTTAGAAAATGGGCAAAGACAATTCTCTCTCTTCTGATTGGCTGAGACACTTATTTAGGTGGGCATCTATCAGACAATAGATGCCGACCAAATAAAAAGCCCAAGCACATACCTTCCTCATACCCAGACAAGTATCCTAGTGCCCAGCCTGCTTTTCCATTGGCTGAGGCACTGAGCACACAAATTCAAACTGCCGCCATCTTTTTTCTCATCGCTTAGCGAGACCCATCAAGTCAGCCACACTCAATCCCCAAGAAATTTGCTGTTTTCTGTTTTTGTTTCCCCCCATAACAATAGGCACATATATTAAATTTACTTAATTAACTGTTTACTGCTCGTTTAAGGAGCAACGGGCACAATCTCCATGATCCACTTCCTCATCCCCATTCCCGCCGCCCGCCCTCAAAAGTTACCCGGCAACAGCTAACAGTTCTAAGTTTTCTCCCACAAAAGTCACTAAGTTAACTAAAGTAAAACATCCTGCGGCTGCCCGCCCTCTCAGCTGTCTCCCACAGTATTCAACCGTCAGCTGATTTAAGTAGAAAATTGCACCTCAGTATGTCATACACCATGAGCTGCGGTATTCTGTGAACTCGTCAGCTTCCTGCTACGGCGAGACTCAAGAAAATCCTATGACCGACCAACCTCTCAGCCTTTCCCAAAACTTGTCCCCATCAGTGTCTCTGTTTTAAAACAGAAACTCGCACCTGATTACAAGATGACGGGAGAGCTCCTGATGTTCTGCTTCCTCGTCACTCTCAGGACATTTGCGCTCTTCATGCTACATGTCAGCAGCATCCGTCTCCTGATGTAATTTAAAATTTGAAATGGTAGCACTGCCAATTAAGTAAGGGCACTCAGTGGAGCCGCATAACAAAATAAAAATGCACAGTAATCTGCCTGTTTTTATAGACTTACAACTTTTTTTTTTGCCAGCTCTCTCCGTTCACCTTCAGACCGTCTGTCCCTCTAAGCAGCTCCACATAGCATGATCGTTCTCCCACAGCCTCTCCTGCTCTAACACTGCATGAGTTTTTGGGGGGGAGCAAGGAATGACAAACCAGTTTGTTACCCAATAAATTAATAAATGAAACTCCATCACCAAGGAGTAAAAAAAGAGCACAAGGTGTGCACGCATGCGTGTGTGTGTGTGTGTGTGTGTGTCTGTGTGTGTGTGTGTGTGTTATGGGTCAGCAACAAGAAACTGCAGTAAAACAAATTAAATTGACAGTCTCTGTGCCTGTCTTTTTCTGTTGGGGTTGGGGGAGGGGAGCAGGGAATGAAAATATACTGCAGAAAAACAAAGGCAATCAACAGTCTCTGTCAACTTACAAAAGGAGGCAGTTTTTAAGTACAGTCCTCAGACATAAAAGACAACTGCAGGCGGAGGTACAATTTTATTTCAAAACTTACTTTAAATTTATTTATCATTAACATTTTTTAACTAATTTTTTTTTACAGTACCCATTTTTGAATTGCAATAATACCCTCCAGGGTGGGCGATATTGTGTTATACTGGACCTTCCAGGAGCTATAAGGCCCTCTGCCTGCGGTGTCAGGCCTCATTACGCCCCTGGGCGGTCTGGTATAGCACAATACCACCCACCCTGTTGGGTATTATTGCTTACAGAGAGCAGTCCATGGGAATACAGCACAGTTGGCTAGTACGCCATGTAGGAGTCACAGATAATGAATAAACGATGTGTCTCAGTCTTCTCCCCTGTCACTCAAAATATTTGTGAGATGTTGGGATATGAGATGTCACATAGACACACATTGGGAGCAGTGATTGGCACGTACACCACACAGAAGTCAAATATGCCCTCTGGGAATTGTTTGAGGAGATGACACAATAAACTACAACAACAACAAAATCTGGTCTCTCTCTCTCTGGTACTGTATATTTTTTCATTATTGAGAGTGCCACCTGCCCCCACTGCCTTTCTTTCTCTTCTTACCATGCCTATATATATATATATATATATATATATATATATATATATATATATATATATATATATATATATATATATATATATATATATATGGGATATACAATGAGAGCTATCAGATAAATGATTTATCTACACAGTTGCTGTTTGACCTCGGGTAACCTCACGCGTGAGTATGCTACGAGTGAGGTGTCCGAAGTCAAACAGCACAAGTGGAGACAAACATAGAAACATAGAATTTGATGGCAGATAAGGACTGCTTGGCCCACCCAGTCTGCCCATTTCCCTATCTGATGGACACGCTGCAGATTCTAGTTAATCAACAGCTTACTTCCTCCTGCCCCCCACTAGAATTGCCTTATGCTTGTCCCATGCATTCTTGAATTCACCCACTGTTCCTGACTCCACAACCTCCTCAGGTAGGCTGTTCCTTGCATCCACAACTCTCTCTGTGAAAAAATACTTTCTAACATTACCTCTGAGCCGTCCCCCTCTATCTTCAAATTGTGCCCCCTTGTTCTTGCACATCTCTTCTTCTGAAAGATACTACCCTTGTATTTTGTTAATTCCTTGAAATACTTGAAAGTTTCTATCATGTTCCCCCTCTCCCTCCTTTCCTCAAGGGTATACATATTAAGCTGCTTTAGTCTCTCCTCGTATGTCTTCTGGTGCAGACCTTGCACCATTTTGGTTGCCCTCCTCTGAACAGCCTCCACTCTGTCTATGTCTTTGCGGAGATGGGGTCTCCAGAATTGCACGCAGTACTCCAGATGGGGTCTCACTAACTGTCTGTAGAGAGGGATAACAACTTCCTGTTTTCTACTGTTTATGCCTCACCCTATGCATCCCAGTATCCCCCCAGCCCTCCTTACTGCCTTCTCACATTGCTTGCCCACCTTTAGGTCATCTGATATACTTACTCCTAGGTCTCTTTCAATTTTTGTCGTTATTATTAACTCACCCCCCATTGTGTACTCTTCCCCTGGGTTTTTATTTCCCAGATGTATTACCTTGCACTTCTTTGCATTGAATCTGAGCTGCCATGTAGTTGACCATTCCTCCAACCTTGCCAAGTCCCTTTTCATTCTTTCCACCCCACCTTGTGTATCAACCCTGCTGCAGATCTTTGTGTCATCTGCAAAGAGGCCCCTGCTGCAGATCTTTGTGTCATCTGCAAAGACGCATACCTTTCCTTCCAGGCGCTCTCCAATGTCACTTATAAAGATATTAAAGAGGACCAGTCCCAGTACTCAACCCTGCGGTACTCCTTAGTTACCCTCCTTTCTTCACTGTGACCTGTTTACTATTACCTTTTGCGTCCTGTTATTCAGCCAGTTTTTTATCCAGTCTACCACCTGGGACCCATTCCAAGGCTGGCTAACTTGTATATTAATCTTTTGTGTGAGACTGTGTCGAATGCCTTGCTAAAATCTAGGTAGACCACATCCACAGCTCCTCCCTGGTCTACTACTTTGGTCACCCAGTCAAAGAAATCTATTAGGTTTGTCTGACATGACCTTCCTGCTGTGAAACCATGCTGCCTTGGGTCCTGTGCCCCACTGACTTCTAGGTACTCAACAATTCTTTCCTTCAGAAGTGATTCCATCATTTTCCCTACCACTGAAGTCAAACTAACTGGTCTGTAGTTTCCTGCCTCTGCCCTGCTCCCACTTTTGTGAAGTGGAATCACATTTGCCCTCCTCCAGCCCTCATGTACCACTCCATCCTCCCATGATTTGTTAAATAATCTTTCTGACAGCTCATCATTGTATATTTCATTCAGTCAGTGCAGGCACATTTGCTTTTGATTGCTTATCTTTTTTTTTTGCAAATGTTTGTCAAAAAAGTTAACAAAAAATAGCATTTTCTACTCTTTTTTGCTAATTATAAAAAAAATCTATGAGGTATCTATAAATGAAACAGAACTCATTTTGTAAATAATTTTGTGCTGAACAACTTTCATGCTCACAGTACCATGCAATCTTTTTTCATTTTAAAGTTGTTCGCATTTGAATATGGGTAGTACTGCCACTGAGGCCGAACATTTTAAATGAGGTCCGGAGTGATTGTGACATAGCAACTATATGGATAAATTTTATCAATTCAATGGCTGTGAAGTTAAATAGAATAATAGATAAGTATGTATTACAAGGCAGTAATACCATCGAGAGGTTTTGAGGACATGGAACCTCGAGAGCCAAGCTCGAGAGGTCCTAAAGTCTCCAAAACCTTGAGATGGTACTACTGCCTTGTAAAACACTTATCTTTCTGTTATTTTTTGCAATGTATGGATCCATTGATAATACTACAGCTGGAGAAGACATTTGAACTGTAGTATTATCAGCAAAAACAATAGTATTATCACTTTTCAGGATAGTATTATTGAGACTAGTGATGAATTACAGGGAAATTTTTGTATAACTTAGCATGGTATTATTGAGGCTTATCCATATATTACAAATGGATTTATTCAATGAGTTTTGAACCCACTCCTATTGCATAACTATATTTATTTATTTAGTTTTAGTTGACCTGGTAAGGTGCAATAGCCATAGCAATGACTATTTTCAGGCATGACCCGGGAGTATACAGAAACAAACATTTTTAACAATGACAGTACAATCATATAAACAGTAGGTGCACAGAAAAATAGTAATACAGTGCAAGTAGTGGAACAAATTGATACAACTGATTCTGCAAAATGATATAACATAGAAATATGAAAGAGCAACAGTAAAAATCTTTAGGCAACATTTAGGTAGCAGTGCATTGAGCTAAAACAAGCAAAAGGTGCCAACTAATAGTCGAGGAAGATGGAATACAAAAGAAGGAGGAGCAATTGGGGGTAGGTAGGAAGTATATGGAGGTGGGATAGGATAGGTTGGAAAGAACTGATATGAGGTAAGGGATGATAATCATCTGTAATTAAAAATTAAATTATAACAAGATAAGAGGATGTCAGTGCAGAACTATTTTATTGAGGAAAGGAACACAGAAAGGATGTTGGGGTAGATGATATTATGTAGATGTACTGAGCTAAGGGGGTTTGAAGCAGGAGCAAGAGCATGAGAGAGCAAGATGGTCACACAGCAATATTTTGAAAGAGGCATGGGATGATGCCAGATGAATAGTTAGTGGGAGTTAGTTCCATTTTTTCGGGGCATGGCAGGAGAAGGCACTAGCTCCTTTGGAGGAGTGATGTCTAGGGATGACAACATAGGTATTGGCAGCTGAGCGTAGTTCATAGCTGGATGGCTGGTTTAGAATAGTTCCGCCAGTGGCTTTGGCATTTGATTTCAGATGATATATACATATATATATATATATGTATTCTTCTTTTATAGTTACAGTGTGTTCTTCAACCCTGAGTACACACAAGGAGGAAATATTTGTTTTTTAAATTTAGGAGGGTTTATGGTGGAATGATAATCCCCCAAAGGAGAGACGTAGCAGTTATCAACCCTTCCCTACCCCCCGACTGTCCCTCCCTGACTCATTTTTTTCACTATTCTGCTTTTGTGTTCTTACTTTTTTTCCTGCTAGTTTTTCTCCAACACAAGGAGAAAAATAAGGATTGCTTGATTTGATGGGGACTACTATTGGAGTCATGCTGGTGGACACACACTGCTGCCTGCCCAACAGTGAGGTCTGCTTTCAACTTCCCTGTGAACTAACTGCACAACATAACAGAATTCCACAGCCTGCTACTGCAATTCAGTTATCACATGACTGAATTACAAGCAGCACAATCACATCTTACAAGTTTTCACTGGTTCCGAGTCCTCACCCACTCAACCCATCGCCTGCTCCACTCTGCCCCCACCAGCTCTGTCAGACCTCTCACTTGTCCTCTCTTGCCATACAGCAGCAGCCAGCTCCTGACCCTTAGTCCTCCTCTTCCCACAAAGCCCAGTGCACCTTTGCACAAGCTGCAAAACCCATCCCACTGTTCCATGAATGACAGGCAGCATAGGCCCGGCCCTCTTGAAATCTCCCCAGCTTCTATCCACTGTCACCCAAAGTTCCACCCCAGAGCCAAAATAAAATAAAGTTCTGAACTGTTCTGAGAACCCTCTAGTGTTCGAGTTCTAAATTAGAACTCGAACACTAGAGTTCAAGCATGGTTTGAATCTTATTTTAAACTAGTTCAGACAACCCTAGTCCTGACTCCTTCCAGAGAGAGGAGAGCTTACTTGGGCTCTGTGTTTTCCTCTCTGCTGGATGCCATGCCCATTTCTTTTTAGTTAAACTCTGCATTGCCCCTCACTGGTCCCAACTCCTGTCAATGAGTGAAGGCTCACTCAGCCTCAATGCTTTTTCTCTGTTGCTCTTCAATACAGGTGGATCCACAAGGTCCAGTCCCAGACCTGGAGAGGACAGACAAGGAATCTGTGCAGTGTAAATAACTGATTGTGGAGAGCCATCAAAAGAGATAGTCTAGTACTAATATTAGAAGGGAGTTGACTAAGAAGAGCAGTCATTAGAGTCCACTGCTGCTGAATTGGTCTCTGTTTTTAGCATTATTTTGGGAATGCTGTATCACTGATCTCAACCCAAATGTTGATAATTCATATTTCCTTTTTCAAATTTCAAACACTAGTCCTCATGACTCTGTGGTGTCCACTCAACTATCAGACTGGTGAGCATTGGTATATTCATTGTTATTTCATTTTATTTAAACCAGGTTCTCTAGACAAAAATTGCCCATTTTCAAGGACACCCATAAACAAAAGCACAGATACAACATTAAATGCATAAAATACAATAGAAAAGAATTTACAGAAGATTACAGTGTTTTAGAGGAATGTACATACAGTACTTCTGAATTTGAGATAAATGTGTATAACATTTGTAAACACCCCTTAAAGTATTTTGGCATAGAATTCCAGAACGAGGCAATACGGTAATGAAATGACAACTGTCCTACATTTTTTTACATTTAGGCAATCTATAAAGTGAGTCTATAAAGATCTAGTAAAAATTGCAGTATGAATTGGGACCATAGCATGTGAAATTAGTTTAACAGGGGCATCATTATTTTTCAGTTTCCAAGACCAATATCCAAATGGATAGTGAATGCACTGGGTCATATTTAACCAGCACAAAATGTCTTACAACTTATGAGTATGTTTATGCATTGGCAAGTTAAAGACAAATCCTCACACTCTGTTTAGCAATATTTCTATACGGTATAGGCTGCCTGAGGAATAAATGATATTCAGAGGTTAAGAACAAAATGAAAAAGGTCTCAGCCGTCATTCTACTGCAGTTTTACATGGTTGCCCTACCCCTCTATGCTCTTACTTTCTGGTGATTGCCAGTATTCAGCACATTCTGCTAGGATAGGCAAGTGGTGGCAGCTGAAGTCTTCCCTGTTATGTGGATGTAACCCCCCTGTTACCTGGGGTTACTAGAATTCCAGTAAGACCTAGTGGTAGGCAGGGAAGGCAGCCTGTGAAACTCCAGTTAAATGGATTTCACACTGTCTTACTCTGTTCTCAGTCTCAGCTGAGACTGAGGGATGACATCATAATAGAACTTTTGCAGCTGAATAAGCCACACTGGAATGTTGCAGTTGGAGGTTAGAGTAGAATGTTGGGGAATCTGAGGTCAGTCTGTGAGCAGTCTGAGTGAGAGACTGTAGTGCAGCTGAGTGTTGTGCAGGCTCTCAGAGCTTTAAGCTCTGTTTCAGAGCTACTTTTGGAAGGTGTGTGTTTCCACCTGAAGAGGAACACAGGAACTGGTAATTGAAGTGGTGGAGACCGTCTTCAATGGTTCAAGAGCCCCATCCCTGAGGAGATGGAGGGAAGGTTTTTGCCTGTTTTCCAGGGGCAACCCTCCTGGGTCCGGCTAAGGGAAAGAAGCTGCCTGTTCAACTTGTGCTGAGGTACCAGAAGCTCTGAGAGAGAAATTCCTTGTGGAGGAAATGCCTGTGGGGCACCTGCATCCAAAGGGTGAGTTTGCTCTGAAAAAGGGCCAAGTGTTTTTCACCTGAACAGAAGGAAACTAGAGGAACTGTTACTATGGGGTCAGGAAAAGACAGCCAAGTACAGTTGGAAAGTGGGGATTGGACTGCTTATTCTGTGGGAGGTCTAGAGTAATGGACAATGCCACTTAATTCAAGTATGTTCAAGTCCAGCACAAAGAGTGAAGGAAATTGGGGATTGGACTGCTTAACTCAGTGGGTGTCTAGAGTAATGAACAATGCCACTTAAAAGTATGTTCAAGTCCAGCACAAATGGGAAGTAAGACAAGCAGATGGAATGTGAAATACATTTAGCAAGAATCTACATTACAAAGCTTTACAGGATGAGGTGTTTACTGTCCAGAGAAATGGCCGGGTATGAATTGTGGGAGCGAGAGGTGGGAGACCCCCCCATCAGTAGTAACCAAATTTACCTCTACAGATTTGCTCTGAGACACCTTTTACTTTCTCTCAGGTACTTGGTCAGTACCTGAGGAAAGTACCCAGATGTGGGTTTGAAAGGAAGATTCCCTGATGGAGCCGTGGTGCTCTTAGGTGGTTTAGGGAGCCACCAGAAAGTGTTTCCATGAAGTATGGAAGGTGTCCAAGTGGCTGGCAAAACAGCCGAGCCAGGGAAAACCCAGAACAGTGTACAAGTTTGGGCTGTGTAACCCAAAGCAGCGTACAAGTCCAGGCTGTGTGCCCAGTGGGTTCAGAGCCTGAGGGCTAACGTGTTGAGGAAGTGTTATAGTCTTTTTTAATCTGCATTACCAGGAGTGTAGTCCTGTGGGGGTCCATCTATGCTTTGTTTATTCTGTTTGGATGTGAATAAAAAGTCACACTTTAGAATCACACTTCCATAGCTTGGCAGAATACACCAGGAGAAAGGACTGCTGTGTGACTGAACTTCTCTGCTGGGGCTAACGTTGAAGAACTTTTGTACTTGGACCTTTAATTTAGGGTAAAAAAAAAACTAACATACAAAACAAAAAAAAAGTGTGTGTTTGTCTGGGTTAACTGAACTGAATGGGTATCTGAACAGTTATCTAGGTGTAAATATCAGGTGATTGAAAGGACTTACTGTATAAGACATAAATTTCACTATCATTTTATTTTTGCTATATTCACTGATAGAATAAGTAAGCGAAAATAAAATGCCAGCGAAATTTAACTTATCTTTGCCTAGCTCGCAATGCTTTTTTTTTGTCGTTCCCCGTGTTTCCCAGTCCTCGTGTTTCCTCAGAGCAACATTGTAATCAACACCAGAAGACGTTTATTGCTGCAAAAAATACTTTGTTTAATCAAAAAAAAAGAAATTGATGGCTGTTTTTATTGGCATTTCCTCATATCTTGTCAGAACCGTCAGACACGTGGTCACATTCTACACCCGTCTCCATGGATGCGTCTTTTGGCGTGATGACATCAGGCGATACAGACACCTACGTTGTGGGAATCGAAAAGAAAACAAATCACAAATAGGATCACCGATGTGAATTTCTGTAAGTAAATCATAAAACCTACCAAATTCAGACTGTTATTGTGGGCATTTAGAATCCCAGCTTCAGAAAACCCACGGATACAATCTTGTTGTCGCAAAGATAGCTCTGCGAAGCTAGCCTCTAGCCAGGCGGTGTGATGCTCCTTAAAGTGATGCTGCTTGAAGTCGATGTTGTACTCTTCACTATCCTTGGCCAGATTGTCTGCTATTATTCCAGCATACCAAGCTGTAAACTGCTTTCGCAGACTGTCCTTAAACAGTTTATTCACAGCAATATCCAAGGGCTGCAGTAGGTCAGTGCAAGAGGCTAGGATGAATATAGGCACGATATTGTTTAGCTCTAGTGCCTTCAGGACTTCAGGCGTAGTATAAGCTCTGAAAAGATCCAGGAGCAGGAGAGCTTTTTGTTCGCTGGTCAGTTCAAGTTTATCTTTAATACACTCAAAGTAAGGGACAATAACATTTGAAATGTATTGCAGGGTGGTGGTTTCATTGGCCCAGTGATTAGGTGACTTTGTAATATCCCAGTCCTGAGGGAATCTGTATGCTGGGTCGCATGCGTGGGTTTTACCCTTGTAGATTACCTGTGGTGGTAAATAGAAACCTGCTAATGTGCAAGCCAACACCATGGAGACTTGACGCTTGTCTCCAAGTCCTGCTACAGATACCTGTTTTGAGCCAGTAGCAGCCATGGTCCACTCGGACACAGGCACCATACTGACACCGGTCTCATCCAGGTTAATGACTAGCTCAGTTGGAATAAGTTCTTGGGCCACACAATTTGCTATACGCGTCAAAAATGATGCTTTTAAATAAGGGAAATCAGAAGGTGTCTTATGGGCTGTTTTAGTTCCTTTTTGTTTACTATAGCCCATTCCACTAAGAAACTGCAAGCCCATTTCATGGACAGTTAACATTGCCACCGCTTGCTTTGAGGAGGTGTGGGCGCAGACTTAATTCCCTGGGCAACAGCAAGTAACACACGGCATTAACAACAGCACCCTCGCTTCTCAGTGTTATCACAATCTTCTGCAGCTTGGCTATGACATCTGACATTAAAGTGCAGTTCTGCCTAGAGCTTTGTGGCAAGGAAGGGGCAGCTGAGAGGGTCAGGCATTTTATTTAGCGGTTCCATGTAATCTTTTTTAAATTTCCTGACAGTGCTCTCATTAATTTCAGTTTGACTTTTCTGGCAGTAATACCTGACCGCAGACATTACGCCATGCTGAGTTGCATACTGTCCCAATTCAAACTGCAGCTCGGGGGTGTAATGAGCATAAGTATTCGGTCACTTCTTTTTTGCAGGTGGAGGGTTTGACAGCTCCTTAGCAACCGCTGATGCTACTTGCGGTTCTACACCTGAGGTCTGAGCGAGAGCCTCGGGGTTCACATTGGACAGCTCAAGTGGGTACTCAGTCTTCATTGCCTTAGGTTTCAACCAGGATAGAAGTGACATTGCATGAGGTAAAGATCAAAAATCTGCAGAAGAGAACTGTGAAGAAATGCAAGTGTTTTATTCGTTGTAATCACGCTAATTTATTCTGACGCGAATACGTAAGCGGGATTACGATTGCAAAATTTTTCTGCCATGAATTCAAAGTCTTATACAGTAACTGCTGTGAGGTTTAAATTACTTGTAGAAAGATCTAGTAAGTGGGGGAGTGGCTTAGCTAGAAGGAAGCTACATTTAAAGACTGCCTTAGAAAGATTCTGCTAATAGCTTGGCAGAAGACACCAGGAGAAAGGACTGCTGTGTGACTGAACTTCTCTACTGGGACTATATTGCCCTCCTTCCCTCCCCTCCACCCCCCCAAACAAAGCTAGTTCTATTTTTATAGGCACAGGATTTGACTGACAACAGGAACTTCCTGTTTGGGAGCAGGAAGTGAGTGATCACAGAACTACCAAAGACCCACCATCCTAGAAGGGCAAGAGTAGCTCTCCGGCCCCCTCTAGCTGCTGGAGGTCTGCCTCTGAGCAAGTAAGTGGTCTACTGAGAAATATATAAATCTTGTCTCAGAACAGGACAATCAGGAGCTTAAAGAGCACACAGGCAGAAAGTAAGGAGAGAGAGAAAAAAACAGAAGAAAGAGTAAGGATTGCAAACAGTTAAGGGGCCATAAATAAGACATGATTGGAGTGGTGCAGTGCAGTGGCTGTGGAGCAGCAGTCTTCCAGGAGACGTTCTGGAGGATGCAGTGTTGTCCCATCTGCAGGCACCTCTCTGGGCTGAGGGAGGAGGTTGCTCATCTCCAGGCTTAGTTGGCCAGGATTTGGGGGACCTCCTCTTCCATCCAGGGACCACCAGTGCCACTGCCGTTGCCTCAGAGGTTGCCAAGAAAGAGGAGCGGTTGGACCACAGTGGGCTTAGGGAGGGTGAGGGTGGTGGAACAGAGGCACATCCCTCCAGTTGTACCTCTCCACAGTTCCTATGCCATTCTGGCAAAGTGTGGTTCCTCTATGGAGGCACCTGCAGTGGAGACCAAGGAGGATGCTGGGAACCTCCACAAAGGAGACCCACAGGAGGGTGGCAGGGATCCCTGCAGGGGAAGAAAACAACTCCTGGTGGGGGACTCCATTGTTAGGAAGGTAGAACTGGGGGAGGAAGGTGAGAGGGAGGTAAGGTGCCTGCCTGGCACCATGGCTTGGAGGAACAGGGAGCGAATCCTCAGGATTGCTGGAGCAGCTTCACAGGGGAGGGAGCTGGATGTCCTTGTCCACCTAGAGACAAATTACCTGGCTAAGAAAGGGATTAGAGAAGTGCAGGAAGAGTTTGTGGAATTGGGGAAGGGCCTTAGTCAAGTAGCATGCACGGTAACCTTCTCGGAGGTGCTGCCCTTCTATGGCATAGGAGAGGTTAGGGTGTTCTGCACTATGGGATTCAATCAGTGGTTGAAAAACTGGTGTGGAGCTCAGGGATTTGGCTTCATTGGGGACTGGGGGTCCACCTGGAGTGATGCAAGCCTATACTGGCATGATGGGCTGCATCTGTCCGGGAGGGGAACCAGGATCCTAGGTGACAGGTTTAAATGCTTCATTGGCAAGCTTTTAAACTAACCAAGGGGGAGGCACTGGAAAGTAGCAGGGAAATCCTAGCCCCCCCCAAATAATCACGGTAGTAATTGTGGCAAACACCAACATAGAGTTGTCGATAGGGAGAAGGGCAGGGGTAAATGGAGAAAGTGACAAAGGCAAGAAGTACAGGGATGGGGCAAAAGAGAGTAAGGCCATCAGGAAATGGAGGGTAATGAGTACCAATGCCCGTAGTCTGGGAAACAAGCTCCCTGAGCTGGTGGCCTTGATGGAAGAGGGATGCCTGGATATCATAGCAGTCACAGAAACATGGTACACAGAGAACCATGACTGGGATGTTAACATACCAGGGTACATATCCTACAGGAGAGACAGGCAGGGGAGAAGAGGGGAGGAGTAGCTCTCTATGTAAAGGAAGGGATAAAAGCAACTGAACAAAAGAGTAAACAGGGAGGAGAGGAGGCATTGTGGGTCACCTTGGAGACTGGAAAGGGCACCACAATCCACACAGGGTTGTATAGACCCCATGTCAGGGGAGGAAATGGACAAGGATATGATAGAAGGCATTCTTAGAATGGCAGAGAAAGGAGATACTGTTGATGGGAGACCTGAATATGCCAGATTTTAACTGGAGCACATTTCTGCAGCCACATCCAAGAGCAGGGCCATTCTTGATGCCCTACAGGTGGCAGGCATTAGACAGCTAGTTTCGGAACCCACTTCTGAGGGAGCAATCTTAGACCTCGTACTCTCAAACGGGGGCAGTGAGAGGATCTCAGATCTAGAAGTGGGTTGCCATCTGGGGACAAGTGACCATCAAACAGTGTGGTTCACGTTAAACTCAGCTACAGAGTCAAGCCGCACAAAAGTGAGGGTACTGGACTTTAGGAGGGCTGACTTTGGCAAGATGGGAGAGTGCCTCAGAAAAGCACTAGCAAACAGGCTAGAAGGAGGTGTGGAGCAACAATGGGAATCATCAAAACTGCCATCACAGAGGCAACAAGCCTTTGTGTGAAGCAAATAAACAAATCAAAACAAAAGAAAAAGCCACTATGGTTCTCAAAAGAGGTGGCTGTGAAAGTCAGGAAGAAAAAGATAGCATTCCAGAAGTATAAGGAAACACAGAAGAAGCAGGACAGAGAGTTGTACCAGTTAAGGCAGAAGGAAGCAGGGAGGGAAGTCAGAATAGCAAAGGCCCAAACTGAGAAAAAGATAGCCAACTCAGTCAAGAAGAGGGATAAAACCTTTTATAGGTACATCAGCGAGTGTAGAAAGACAAAGGGAGGGATAGTGAGGCTGAATAGAATGAACGGTGGGTGGGCAGAGGGGGACAGTGAAAAAGCAGGGATACTGAATGAATATTTCTGCTCAGTATTCACAAAAGAGGAGGGGGAAGTGCCTTATCCAATTAACAGAAGCACTCTTGATAGGGGGGTCGATCCCAGTCCTTTCACAGAAGAAAGGGTTCTGCAAGAACTCCTAAAGCTGAAGGTGGACAAAGCAATGGGTCCTGATGGAATTCACCCCAGAATTCTAAAAGAATTAAGGGAGGAACTAGTGAAACCACTGGCTACTCTTTTTAATAAATCATGGGAGGATGGTGTGGTACCCGAGGACTGGAGGAAGGCGGATGTGATTCCCCTTCACAAAAGTGGGACCAAGACAGAGGCAGGAAACTACAGACCTGTCAGTCTGACCTGTGTGGTAGGGAAAGTGATGGAGTCACTTCTGAAGGAAAGAATAGTTGAGTACCTAGAGGCCAGTGGAGCACAAGACCCAAGGCAGCATGGATTCACAGGGGGGAAGGTCATGTCAGACGAATCTAATAGATTTCTTTGACATGGTGACCAAGGTAGTACACCAGGGAGGGTCTGTGGACATGGCCTACCTAGACTTTAGAAAGGCATTTGACACAGTCCCACACAAAAGATTAATAGTCAAATTAACCAGCCTGGGAGTGGGTCCCAGGGTGGTAGCCTGGGTAAACATTGGCTGCATAACAGGACACAGAAGGTAATTGTAAATGGAGTCCACTTGAAGAAAGGGGTTACTAGTGGGGTACCGCAGGGTTCAGTATTGGGTCCAGTCCTTTTAATGTCTTCATCAGTGACATTGCAGAGGACTGGAAGGAAAAGTATGCCTTTTGCAGATGACACAAAGATCTGAAACAGGGTTGATACAAGGAGGCATGGAAAGGATGAAAAGGGACTTGGCAAGGTTGGAGGAATGGTCAGAAGTATGGCAGCTAGGATTCAATGCAAAGAAGTGCAAAATAATGCAGCTGGGAAACAAGAACCCAGGGGAAGAATACACAATGGGTGGGGAGGTAGTAACAACAATGAAAAAGGAAAGGGACCTGGGGGTAATCATATCAGATGACCTTAAGGTTAGCAAGCAATGTGAGAAGGCAGTAGAGAGGGCTGGGGATATACTGGGATGTATAGGGAGAGGCATCAGCAGCATAAAACAGGAAGTTGTTATCCCTCTGTACAGACAGTTGGTGAGACCCCATCAGAGTACTCTGTCCAGTTCTGGAGACCCCATCTCCGCAAGGACATAGACAGGATAGAGGTAGTCCAGCGGAGGGCAACTAAAATGGTGCAGGGTCTGCAAGAAAAGCTGTATGAGGAGAGACTAAAGGAGCTTAATATGTATACCTTTGAGGAAAGAAGGGAGAGGGGGGACATGATAGAAACTTTTAAGTACATCAGTGGAATCAACAAAGTCCAAGAGGGTATCATCTTTCAGAAAAAGAGACTTGCAAGAACAAGGGGACACAATTTAAAGATAGAAGGAGGACAGTTCAGGGGCAATGTGAGGAAGTATTATTTCACAGAGAGGGTAGTGGATGCATGGAACAGCCTTCCTGAGGAGGTTGTGGGGTCTAAAACTGTGGGAGAATTCAAGAATGCATGGGACAGACATAAGGCAATTCTTGTGGGGGGGGGGTAGGAAGAAATAGGCTGTTGGTTAACTAGGATCTGCGGCCTATCCTGTAGGTAGGGAAATGGGCAGACTAGATGGGCCAAGCGGTCCTTATCTACCGTCAGAGTCTATATTTCTATGGTATTGGACATTACAGTTATTGCTTCCTGTGTTCGGAGTTACTTGGGTGCCCCTGTGCAGAGTAGCCAAACCTAGCCTTTGTGCCAAGTGACCTATTCCTCCTCGAACCCAGCCCACCTAGTATTGCTGTCAGATGGCAACGGCAGATGGGGTAGGGGTTACAAAAAGGAGGCACCGCTGAGGATTTGGGTTTGAAATTAGAGGAATGCAAAAAGTGTGGGCAAAGGCTTGTGTTTTGGCTATCTGACAGTGGTAGCCCAAAAATCTGAAGCAAGGTTAACTAATGTGCCGCTGTGTGCTGTTTTCCATGTGCTGCTGTTAAAATGCCAACTGTTTACCAAGGAGCAGTAAAGCCCGAGAGAGTATGCCCTTGTCCTGCATTAAAATTACAGCATTTTGCCAGCTTTTAAAACTGCTGTGACAAAGAGAAGTGTGGAAAACTAGGGGTAGCAAAAGGAAAATTGTGCCCGGATGTTGGAAATGCTTTCTGTGAACTGAGAGACTTGTTGTGTTAATGGCCATGAAAATGGTTAAAATGGGCTCCCACCATGGAGTCAGTTGAGAAAAAAAAGTGTGGCTTTGCAGTTTAAATTTGCCTGCTCGACGATCGCCGTGAGGAGAAGAGCACTTGCGAGGAAAGAGGCTCATTTGCATGGTGTTGAGTAATTGGTAAGACTGCAATCAGTCCGCCTCCCAAGCCAGCCAAAGCGACTTCCCCATCTCAGAGGAGTGTGAGGGGAGTCGGCATACTGGCTTACAGAAGGAGCGTCGCGGAGACTGAAAGTGCGTAAAAAAGTGTAAAAAACTGATTTTTCTGTTTAAATTCGGGCTCAGCCCGCATCTCGATCGACTGGACTGTGAGTGTGGTGTTCAGAGGGGTGATCGGTAGGACTGCCAACCTGCTTCTTTCCAGAGGCCTCCAAGACTGGCTGCAGGCTGTTTTCCATCGCAGCAAACAGCTACTGATAACAGTGAGTACCAACAGAAAAAATTGCTCAAACTAGTGATTTTTGCCAAAAGCCAGCTGAATCTAAGTATACCAGTGTAGTCGCTTTGCAAACACACACACTGCTGCCTGCCCAACAGTGAGGTCTGCTTTCAACTTCCCTGTGAACTAACTGCACAACATAACAGAATTCCACAGCCTGCTACTGCAATTCAGTTATCACATGACTGAATTACAAGCAGCACAATCACATCTTACAAGTTTTCACTGGTTCCGAGTCCTCTACCCACTCAACCCATCGCCTGCTCCACTCTGCCCCCACCAGCTCTGTCAGACCTCTCACTTGTCCTCTCTTGCCATACAGCAGCAGCCAGCTCCTGACCCTTAGTCTCCTCTTCCCACAAAAGCCCAGTGCACCTTTGCACAAGCTGCAAAACCCATCCCACTGTTCCATGAATGACAGGCAGCATAGGCCCGGCCCTCTTGAAATCTCCCCCCAGCTTCTATCCACTGTCACTCACCCAAAGTTCCACCCCAGAGCCAAAATAAAATAAAGTTCTGAACTGTTCTGAGAACCCTCTAGTGTTCGAGTTCTAAATTAGAACTCGAACACTAGAGTTCAAGCATGGTTTGAATCTTTTTTTAAACTAGTTCAGACAACCCTAGTCCCGACTCCTTCCAGAGAGAGGAGGACTTACTTGGGCTCCGTGTTTAACTCTCTGCTGGATGCCATGCCCATTTCTTTTTAGTTAAACTCTGCATTGCCCCTCACTGGTCCCAACTCCTGTCAATGAGTGAAGGCTCACTCAGCCTCAATGCTTTTTCTCTGTTGCTCTTCAATACAGGTGGATCCACAAGGTCCAGTCCCAGACCTGGAGAGGACAGACAAGGAATCTGTGCAGTGTAAATAACTGATTGTGGAGAGCCATCAGAAGAGATAGTCTAGTACTAATATTAGAAGGGAGTTGACTAAGAAGAGCAGTCATTAGAGTCCACTGCTGCTGAATTGATCTCTGTTTTTAGCATTATTTTGGGAATGCTGTATCACTGATCTCAACCCAAATGTTGATAATTCATATTTCCTTTTTCAAATTTCAAACACTAGTCCTCATGACTCTGTGGTGTCCACTCAACTATCAGACTGGTGAGCATTGGTATATTCATTGTTATTTCATTTTATTTAAACCAGGTTCTCTGGACAAAAATTGCCCATTTTCAAGGACACCCATAAACAAAAGCACAGATACAACATTAAACGCATAAAATACAATAGAAAAGAATTTACAAAAGATTACAGTGTTTTAGAGGAATGTACATACAGTACTTCTGAATTTGAGATAAATGTGTACAACATTTGTAAACACCCCTTAAAGTATTTTGGCATAGAATTCCAGAACGAAGCAATACGGTAATGAAATGACAACTGTCCTACACTTTTTTACATTTAGGCAATCTATAAAGTGAGTCTATAAAGATCTAGTAAAAATTGCAGTATGAATTGGGACCATAGCATGTGAAATTAGTTTAACAGGGGCATCATTATTTTTCAGTTTCCATGACCAATATCCAAATGGATAGTGAATGCACTGGGTCAGATTTAACCAGCACAAAATGTCTTACAACTTATGAGTATGTTTATACATTGGCAAGTTAAAGACAAATCCTCACACTCTGTTTAGCAATATTTCTATACGGTATAGGCTGCCTGAGGAATAAATGATATTCAGAGGTTAAGAACAAAATGAAAAAGGTCTCAGCCGTCATTCTACTGCAGTTTTACATGGTTGCCCTACCCCTCTATGCTCTTACTTTCTGGTGATTGCCAGAATTCAGCACATTCTGCTAGGATAGGCAGGTGGTGGCAGCTGAAGTCTTCCCTGTTATGTGAATGTAACCCCCCTGTTACCTGGGGTTACTAGAATTCCAGTAAGACCTAGTGGTAGGCAGGGAAGGCAGCCTGTGAAACTCCAGTTAAATGGATTTCACACTGTCTTACTCTGTTCTCAGTCTCAGCTGAGACTGAGGGATGACATCATAATAGAACTTTCGCAGCTGAATAAGCCACACTGGAATGTTGCAGTTGGAGGTTAGAGTAGAACGTTGGGGAATCTGAGGTCAGTCTGTGTGCAGTCTGAGTGAGAGACTGTAGTGCAGCTGAGTGTTGTGCAGGCTCTCAGAGCTTTAAGCTCTGTTTCAGAGCTACTTTTGGAAGGTGTGTGTTTCCACCTGAAGAGGAACACAGGAACTGGTAATTGAAGTGGTGGAGACCGCTTTCAATGGTTCAAGAGCCCCATCCCTGAGGAGATGGGGGGAAGGTTTTTGCCTGTTTTCTGGGGGCAACCCTCCTGGGTCCGGCTAAGGGAAAGAAGCTGCCTGTTCCACTTGTGCTGAGGTACCAGAAGCTCCTGAGAGAAATTCCTTGTGGAGGAAATGCCTGTGGGGCACCTGCATCCAAAGGGTGAGTTTGCTCTGAAAAAGGGCCAAGTGTTTTTCACCTGAACAGAAGGAAACTAGAGGACTTACTATGGGGTCAAGAAAAGACAGCCAAGTACAGTTGGAAAGTGGGGATTGGACTGCTTATTCTGTGGGAGGTCTAGAGTAATGGACAATGCCACTTAATTCAAGTATGTTCAAGTCCAGCACAAAGAGTGAAGGAAATTGGGGATTGGACTGCTTAACTCAGTGGGGTGTCTAGAGTAATGGACAATGCCACTTAAAAGTATGTTCAAGTCCAGCACAAATGGGAAGTAAGACAAGCAGATGGAATGTGAAATACATTTAGCAAGAATCTACATTACAAAGCTTTACAGGATGAGGTGTTTACTGTCCAGAGAAATGGCCGGGTATGAATTGTGGGAGCGAGAGGTGGGAGACACCCCCATCAGTAGTAACCAAATTTACCTCTACGGATTTGCTCTGAGACACCTTTTAATTTCTCTCAGGTACTTGGCCAGTACCTGAGGAAAGTACCCAGATGTGGGATTGAAAGGAAGATTCCCTGATGGAGCCGTGGTGCTCTTAGGTGGTTTAGGGAGCCACCAGAAAATGTTTCCATGAAGTATGGAAGGTGTCCAAGTGGCTGGCAAAACAGCCGAGCCAGGGAAAACCCAGAACAGTGTACAAGTTTGGGCTGTGTAACCCAAAGCCGCGTACAAGTCCGGGCTGTGTGCCCAGTGGGTTCAGAGCCTGAGGGCTAACGTGTTGAGGAAGTGTTATAGTCTTTTTTAATCTGCATTACCAGGAGTGTAGTCCTGTGGCGGTCCATCTATGCTTTGTTTATTCTGTTTGGATGTGAATAAAAAGTCACACTTTAGAATCACACTTCCATAGCTTGGCAGAATACACCAGGAGAAAGGACTGCTGTGTGACTGAACTTCTCTGCTGGGGCTAATGTAGAAGAACTTTTGTACCTGGACCTTTAATTTAGGGTAAAAAAAAAACTAACATACAAAACAAAAAAAAAAGTGTGTGTTTGTCTGGGTTAACTGAACTGAATGGGTATCTGAACCGTTATCTAGGTGTAAACATCAGGTGATTGAAAGGACTTACTGTATAAGACATAAATTTTGCTATCATTTTATTTTTGCTATATTCACTGATAGAATAAGTAAGCGAAAATAAAATGCCAGCGAAATTTAGCTTATCTTTGCCTAGCTCGCAATGCTTTTTTTTCGTCGTTCCCCGTGTTTCCCAGTCCTTGTGTTTCCTCAGAGCAACATTGTAATCAACACCAGAAGACGTTTATTGCTGCAAAAAATACTTTGTTTAATCAAAAAAAAAGAAATTGATGGCTGTTTTTATTGGCATTTCCTCATATCTTGTCAGAACCGTCAGACACGTGGTCGCATTCTACACCCGTCTCCATGGATGCGTCTTTTGGCGTGATGACATCAGGCGATACAGACACCTACGTTGTGGGAATCGAAAAGAAAACAAATCACAAATAGGATCACCGATGTGAATTTCTGCAAGTAAGTCATAAAACCTACCAAATTCAGACTGTTATTGTGGGCATTTAGAATCCCAGCTTCAGAAAACCCACGGATACAATCTTGTTGTCGCAAAGATAGCTCTGCGAAGCTAGCCTCTAGCCAGGCGGCATGACGCTCCTTCAAGTGATGCTGCTTGAAGTCGATGTTGTACTCTTCACTATCCTTGGCCAGATTGTCTGCTATTATTCCAGCATACCAAGCTGTAAACTGCTTTCGCAGACTGTCCTTAAACAGTTTATTCACAGCAATATCCAAGGGCTGCAGTAGGTCAGTGCAAGAGGCTAGGATGAATATAGGCACGATATTGTTTAGCTCTAGTGCCTTCAGGACTTCAGGCGTAGTATAAGCTCTGAAAAGATCCAGGAGCAGGAGAGCTTTTTGTTCGCTGGTCAGTTCAAGTTTATCTTTAATACACTCAAAGTAAGGGACAATAACATTTGAAATGTATTGCAGGGTGGTGGTTTCATTGGCCCAGTGATTAGGTGACTTTGTAATATCCCAGTCCTGAGGGAATCTGTATGCTGGGTTGCATGCATGGGTTTTACCCTTGTAGATTACCTGTGGTGGTAAATAGAAACCTGCTAATGTGCAAGCCAATACCATGGAGACTTTACGCTTGTCTCCAAGTCCTGCTATAGATACCTGTTTTGAGCCAGTAGCAGCCATGGTCCACTCGGACACAGGCACCATACTGACACCGGTCTCATCCAGGTTAATGACTAGCTCAGTTGGAATAAGTTCTTGGGCCACACAATTTGCTATACGCGTCAAAAATGATGCTTTTAAATGAGGGAAATCAGATGGTGTCTTACGGGCTGTTTTAGTTCCTTTTTGTTTACTATAGCCCATTCCATTAAGAAACTGCCAAGCCCATTTCATGGACAGTTCAACATTGCCACCGTTTGCTTTGAGGAGGTGTGGGGCGTCAGACTTAATTCCCTGGGCAACAGCAAGTAACACACGGGCATTAACAACAGCACCCTTGCTTCTCAGTGTTATCACAATCTTCTGCAGCTTGGCTATGACATCTGACATTAAAAGTGCAGTTCTGCCTAGAGCTTTGCGTGGCAAGGAAGGGGGCAGCTGAGAGGGGTCAGGCATTTTATTTAGCGGTTCCATGTAATCTTTTTTAAATTTCCTGACAGTGCTCTCATTAATTTCAGTTTGACTTTTCTGGCAGTAATACCTGACCGCAGACATTACGCCATGCTGAGTTGCATACTGTCCCAATTCAAACTGCAGCTCGGGGGTGTAATGAGCATAAGTATTCGGTCACTTCTTTTTTGCAGGTGGAGGGTTTGATAGCTCCTTAGCAACCGCTGATGCTACTTGAGGTTCTACACCTGAGGTCTGAGCGAGAGCCTCGGGGTTCACATTGGACACCTCAAGTGGGTACTCAGTCTTCATTGCCTTAGGTTTCAACCAGGATAGAAGTGACATTGTGTGAGGTAAAGATCAAAAATCTGCAGAAGAGAACTGTGAAGAAATGCAAGTGTTTTATTCGTTGTAATCACGCTAATTTATTCTGACGCGAATACGTAAGCGGGATTACGATTGTGAAATTTTTCTGCCGTGAATTCAAAGTCGTATACAGTAACTGCTGTGAGGTTTAAATTACTTGTAGAAAGATCTAGTAAGTAGGGGGAGTGGCTTAGCTAGAAGGAAGCTACATTTAAAGACTGCCTTAGAAAGATTCTGCTAATAGCTTGGCAGAAGACACCAGGAGAAAGGACTGCTGTGTGACTGAACTTCTCTATGAGGCTATATTGCCTCCTTCCTCCTCCACCCCCAACAAAGCTAGTTCTATTTTTATAGGCACAGGATTTGACTGACAACAGAAACTTCCTGTTTGGGAGCAGGAAGTGAGTGATCACAGAACACCAAAGACCCACCATCCTAGAAGGGCAAGAGTAGCCTCCGCCCCTCTAGCTGCTGGAGGTCTGCCTCTGAGCAAGTAAGTGGTCTACTGAGAAATATATAAATCTTGTCTCAGAACAGGACAATCAGGAGCTTAAAGAGCACACAGGCAGAAAGTAAGGAGAGAGAGAAAAAAACAGAAGAAAGAGTAAGGATTGCAAACAGTTAAGGGGCCATAAATAAGACATGATTGGAGTGGTGCAGTGCAGTGGCTGAGGAGCAGCAGTCTTCCGGGAGACGTTCTGGAGGATGCAGTGTTGTCCCATCTGCAGGCACCTCTCTGGGCTGAGGGAAGAGGTTGCTCATCTCCAGGCTTAGTTGGCCAGGATTTGTGGGACCTCCTCTTCCATCCAGGGACCACCAATGCCACTGCCGTTGCCTCAGAGGTTGCCAAGAAAGAGGAGCGGTTGGACCACAGTGGGCTCAGGGAGGGTGAGGGTGGTGGAACAGAGGCACATCCCTCCAGTTGTACCTCTCCACAGTTCCTATGCCATTCTGGCAAAGTGTGGTTCCTCTATGGAGGCACCTGCAGTGGTGAACAAGGAGGATGCTGGGAACCTCCACAAAGGAGACCCACAGGAGGGTGGCAGGGGACCCTGCAGGGGAAGAAAACAACTCCTGGTGGGGGACTCCATTGTTAGGAAGGTAGAACTGGGGGAGGAAGGTGAGAGGGAGGTAAGGTGCCTGCCTGGCACCATGGCTTGGAGGAACAGGGAGCGAATCCTCAGGATTGCTGGAGCAGCTTCACAGGGGAGGGAGCTGGATGTCCTTGTCCACCTAGAGACAAATTACCTGGCTAAGAAAGGGATTAGAGAAGTGCAGGAAGAGTTTGTGGAATTGGGGAAGGGCCTTAGTCAAGTAGCATGCACGGTAACCTTCTCGGAGGTGCTGCCCATCTGTGGCATAGGAGAGGTTAGGGTGTTCCGCACCATGGGATTCAATCAGTGGTTGAAAACTGGTGTGGAGCTCAGGATTTGGCTTCATTGGGGACTGGGGGTCCACCTGGAGTGATGCAAGCCTATACTGGCATGATGGGCTGCATCTGTCCGGGAGGGGAACCAGGATCCTAGGTGACAGGTTTAAATGCTTCATTGGCAAGCTTTTAAACTAGCCAAAGGGGAGGCACTGGAAAGTAGCAGGGAAATCCTAGCCCCCCCCAAATAATCACGGTAGTAATTGTGGCAAACACCAACATAGAGGTGTCGATAGGGAGAAGGGCAGGGGTAAATGGAGAAAGTGACAAAGGCAAGAAGTACAGGGATGGGGCAAAAGAGAGTAAGGCCATCAGGAAATGGAGGGTAATGAGTACCAATGCCCGTAGTCTGGGAAACAAGCTCCCTGAGCTGGTGGCCTTGATGGAAGAGGGATGCCTGGATATCATAGCAGTCACAGAAACATGGTACACAGAGAACCATGGCTGGGATGTTAACATACCAGGGTACATATCCTACAGGAGAGACAGGCAGGGGAGAAGAGGGGGAGGAGTAGCTCTCTATGTAAAGGAAGGGATAAAAGCAACTGAACAAAAGAGTAAACAGGGAGGAGAGGAGGCATTGTGGGTCACCTTGGAGACTGGAAAGGGCACCACAATCCGCACAGGGGTTGTGTATAGACCCCCATGTCAGGGGGAGGGAATGGACAAGGATATGATAGAAGGCATTCTTAGAATGGCAGAGAAAGGGGAGATACTGTTGATGGGAGACCAATATGCCAGATTTTAACTGGAGCACATTTGCTGCAGCCACATCCAAGAGCAGGGCCATTCTTGATGCCCACAGGTGGCAGGCATTAGACAGCTAGTTTCGAACCCACTCATGAGGGAGCAATCTTAGACCTCGTACTCTCAAGCGGGGGCAGTGAGAGGATCTCAGATCTAGAAGTGGGTTGCCATCTGGGGACAAGTGACCATCAAACAGTGTGGTTCACGTTAAACTCAGCTACAGAGTCAAGCCTACAAAAGTGAGGGTACTGGACTTTAGGAGGGCTGACTTTGGCAAGATGGGAGAGTGCCTCAGAAAAGCACTAGCAAACAGGCTAGAAGGAGGTGGAGCAACAATAGGGAATCATCAAAACTGCCATCACAGAGGCAACAAACCTTTGTGTGAAGCAAATAAACAAATCAAAAAAAAAGAAAAAGCCACTATGGTTCTCAAAAGAGGTGGCTGTGAAAGTCAGGAAGAAAAAGATAGCATTCCAGAAGTATAAGGAAACACAGAAGGAGCAGGACAGAGAGCTGTACCAGTTAAGGCAGAAGGAAGCAGGGAGGGAGGGAGGAAGTCAGAATAGCAAAGGCCCAAACTGAGAAAAAGATAGCCAACTCAGTCAAGAAGAGGGATAAAACCTTTTATAGGTACATCAGCGAGTGTAGAAAGACAAAGGGAGGGATAGTGAGGCTGAATAGAATGAACGGTGGGTGGGCAGAGGGGGACAGTGAAAAAGCAGGGATACTGAATGAATATTTCTGCTCAGTATTCACAAAAGAGGAGGGGGAAGTGCCTTATCCAATTAACAGAAGCACTCTTGATAGGGGGGTCGATCCCAGTCCTTTCACAGAAGAAAGGGTTCTGCAAGAACTCCTAAAGCTGAAGGTGGACAAAGCAATGGGTCCTGATGGAATTCACCCCAGAATTCTAAAAGAATTAAGGGAGGAACTAGTGAAACCACTGGCTACTCTTTTTAATAAATCATGGGAGGATGGTGTGGTGACCGAGGACTGGAGGAAGGCGGATGTGATTCCCCTTCACAAAAGTGGGACCAAGACAGAGGTTGGAAACTACAGACCTGTCAGTCTGACCTGTGTGGTAGGGAAAGTGATGGAGTCACTTCTGAAGGAAAGAATAGTTGAGTATCTAGAGGCCAGTGGAGCACAAGACCCAAGGCAGCATGAATTCACAGGGGGAAGGTCATGTCAGACGAATCTAATAGATTTCTTTGACATGGTGACCAAAGTAGTACACCAGGGAAGGGCTGTGGACATGGCCTACCTAGACTTTAGCAAGGCATTTGACACAGTCCCACACAAAAGATTAATAGTCAAATTAACCAGCCTGGGAGTGGGTCCCAGGGTGGTAGCCTGGGTAAAACATTGGCTGCATAACAGGACACAGAAGGTAATTGTAAATGGAGTCCACTCTGAAGAAAGAGGGGTTACTAGTGGGGTACCGCAGGGTTCAGTATTGGGTCCAGTCCTTTTTAATGTCTTCATCAGTGACATTGCAGAGGGACTGGAAGGAAAAGTATGCCTTTTTGCAGATGACACAAAGATCTGAAACAGGGTTGATACACAAGGAGGCATGGAAAGGATGAAAAGGGACTTGGCAAGGTTGGAGGAATGGTCAAGTATGGCTGCTAGGATTCAATGCAAAGAAGTGCAAAATAATGCACCTGGGAAACAAGAACCCAGGGGAAGAATACAATGGGGGGAGGTAGTAACAACAACAAAAAAGGAAAGGGACCTGGGGGTAATCATATCAGATGACCTTAAGGTTAGCAAGCAATGTGAGAAGGCAGTAGGGAGGGCTGGGGATATACTGGGATGTATAGGGAGCGGCATCAGCAGCAGAAAACAGGAAGTTGTTATCCCTCTGCACAGACAGTTGGTGAGACCCCATCTAGAGTACTCTGTCCAGTTCTGGAGACCCCATCTCCGCAAGGACATAGACAGGATAGAGGTAGTCCAGCGGAGGGCAACTAAATGTGCAGGGTCTGCAAGAAAAGCTGTATGAGGAGAGACTAAAGGAGCTTAATATGTATACCTTTGAGGAAAGAAGGGAGAGGGGGGACATGATAGAAACTTTTAAGTACATCAGTGGAATCAACAAAGTCCAAGAGGGTAGCATCTTTCAGAAAAAGAGACTTGCAAGAACAAGGGGACACAATTTAAAGATAGAAGGAGGATGGTTCAGGGGCAATGTGAGGAAGTATTATTTCACAGAGAGGGTAGTGGATGCATGGAACAGCCTTCCTGAGGAGGTTGTGGGGTCTAAAACTGTGGGAGAATTCAAGAATGCATGGGACAGACATAAGGCAATTCTTGTGGGGGGGGTAGGAAGAAATAGGCTGTTGGTTAACTAGGATCTGCGGCCTATCCTGTAGGTAGGGAAATGGGCAGACTAGATGGGCCAAGCGGTCCTTATCTGCCATCAGAGTCTATATTTCTATGTTTCTATGGTATTAGACATTACAGTTATTGCTTCCTGTGTTCGGAGTTACTTGGGTGCCCCTGTGCAGAGTAGCCAAACCTAGCCTATGTGCCAAGTGACCTATTCCTTCCCGAACCCAGCCCACCTAGTATTGCTGTCAGATGGCAACGGCAGATGGGGTAGGGGTTACAAAAAGGGAGGCACCGCTGAGGATTTGGGTTTGGAAATTAGGGAGGAATGCAAAAAAGGTGCTTGGGCAAAAGGCTTGTGTTTTGGCTATCTGACAGTGGGTAGCCCAAAAATCTGAAGCAAGGTTAACTAATGTGCCGCTGTGTGCTGTTGTCCATGTGCTGCTGTTAAAATGCCAACTGTTTACCAAGGAGCAGTAAAGCTCGAGAGAGTATGCCCTTGTCCTGCATTAAAATTACAGCGTTTTGCTAGCTTTTAAAACTGCTGTGACAAAGAGAAGTGTGGAAAACTAGGAGTAGCAAAAGGAAAATTGTGCCCTGGATGTTGGAAATGCTTTCTTGTGAACTGAGAGACTTGTTGTGTTAATGGCCATGAAAAATGGTTAAAATGGGCTCCCACCATGGAGTCAGTTGAGAAAAAAAAAAAGTGTGGTTTTGCAGTTTAAATTTGCCTGCTCGACGATCGCCGTGAGGAGAAGAGCACTCGAGAGGAAAGAGGCTCATTTGCATGGTGTTGAGTAATTGGTAAGACTGCAGTCAGTCCCGCCCCCAAGCCAGCTGTAAAGCGACTTCCCAGCATTCGAGAGGGAGTGTGAGTGGAGTGTGCATACTGGCTTACAGAAGGAGCGTCGCGGTGACTGAAAGCGCTTAAAAAAGTGTAAAAAACTGATTTTTCTGTTTAAATTCGGGCTCGGCCCGCATCTCGATCGACTGGACTGTGAGTGTGGTGTTCAGAGGGACGATCAGTAGGACTGCCAACCCGCTTCTTTACAGAGGCCTCCAAGACTGGCTGCAGGCTGTTTTCCATCGCAGCAAACAGCTACTGATAACAATGAGTACCAACAGAAAAAATTGCTCAAACTAGTGATTTTTGTCAAAAGCCAGCTGAATCTAAGTATACCAGTGTAGTCGCTTTGCAAACAAGGACAGTTAAGTTTTACCAGCAAAAGCAAGCCTGTTAAGCCATTGACTGTGAGCATAATTATAGGTTCAGCGTCAGTACAAGTTTCAAAGCCATGAGAGAGACTGTGAGTTGTATCAAGTTATACAGCAAGAGTTACAGGCAATCCTGTGCTTGAAATACTGAGGCTTTAAGGGACTATAAGCTAGAGCAATGTCTTCAGCAAGTGAAAAGTCCATGGTAAATCATATTAATGTGCTAGGATAAAGAACAGTGCAAGTTTGTGCAGTTTGATCAAAGTTATCAGTAGAGTGTGTAAATCGGATGTGCAGTGGCTTGACCCAATTTCAGAATGTTGATGCATGGGAGTGCTGCCGCCATTACAGGGTGGGGTAGTAATGTAAACACAGCAGCAGAGGCACCATTTTGAAAGAGAAAGAAAGCTTTCAGTGATATGGGACTTGCAATAACAGTGAACGTTGTTTTTTTTTTCTCTGCAGTCATGGCCTCAGGACCAGCCCGCTACCTGGATCATGCCCGGGCTGTGGTAGCAGTAGAAGTAAACAAGGTAAGGGACATTGAGAGGTGTTACTACGGAGGACGACTGCCTCCTCATGTGGCGATTCCTGGATATCCAGTGCAAGTCTGTTTGATATGCCTAAATGCTGGAAGGGACGTCTTCATGGTACCTCACTGTTCTGGGTGCCTAGAGAAATATGGTTTATTTAAAGTGCCAAAGATTCGTTTGGCTCCCACATGGACAAAAGTTCAAGAATCTGCAGTTGGCAGCATACAGCAGCAGGCGGAGACTGTTGGAGAAGGCCCCTTGGGGGAGTGTGGCACAAAACTAGAGGGTGCAGATTTACAGACAGAACAATGTGCTGATGTTTTGGATTCTGAATCGCAGAGAGACAATTCAGGAAGAGCATCAGTAGACCCTTGGAGAGCAAGGCCTAGCCCAAGTCTCATAGGAGAAGACGAGATGAGGGAGGTCTTTGAATGGGAGGTTTCGACCTCCGCTCCCAGAGAAGAGTGGATAGTCTCAGGAGTGAGGATGACTGCTCACTTCTGGGCACAGATTCTCAGTGAGGAAGAAGAAGAAGAGGGGGAACCTATGTGTCCTTGTGAAAAAGGAACTGGTACACAGCCTCAAGCTCTTGCCTCAGAGGAATGCAAGGAAGAGAGTGGTGATGCCACTGCCCTGGCTGTGCAAGAAGAAGAAGCCAGGGATCCATTTTTTTGTCTCGTTGAGAATGCGTAGCTAGCAGAACCAGGACTGGCCACCCCCAAGCCAGGCCAGAGGTCTCAGGTTGACCAAAGCTAGTAAACAGGAGAGACTGGTTCATAGGAAGGTGAATGAAATCTATGGGATGTCCTTTCCTACCTTTCCTCGGAGAGTCTGGGAGGAAATTGAACAAAACAGGAAGTCCTAGATTTGGGCAGAAGCAATGAAATGTGTGCATCCTGGTGCAAACAAGCATGTCAGGAACAGAATGTTTCATGAAAAATACAGCCAGTGGAAAAGAGGCTGGACACTGTTAATGGACACTGTTCGAATAGTGGATGGAGAGGGACGTGAAACCTTTCACAGTGTGAATTATATGCGCTCAGACGGGGTAATAATTCAAGCACCTGACCCATTGTGCTATTGGCCATAATGCAAAGACCTCCCTGCGAATGTGCCTATGCCTACCAAATGGAAAGCAGTGCAGTGGTAGCCAGTGCTGCCACTCCAGCCTTTGCAGTGCCTTTGTTGTTCTGCCAGTATGGACGTCCAGGACTCAGGTGCCCCACATTCATCAGTTCTACAGTGTAATGACTTTCCAGAATCCATCGACAGGCCCACCAGATGACTTCAGATCCAGAGAGGACACCAGCCCAGCTGTATCCTGATTCATTGCCTGGTAATAGGATGACTTCAGATCAGTTGTTTTCCTTTTTGTTCCTGTTCCAAGGTTCCATCTCCAGAGATGACATCAACCCAGCAGTTTCCAGATGTGCCCTCATGTCATTCCAGGAAGATGTCCGCCCAGCAGTATTGGAAGAATGCTGCCAGGGAGAGTCTTCGGCTGAGGACCAGGTTGGTGCCGTTGTCATTCTACAAGGGACTGGTAAGTCCAGACTTTTCTATTCTTATGACATTGCAGTACACACCCTACACTAGCAGACTCCAGATGTTTGAACTGTCCTCAAAGACTCTCCCATTCGGGACTTTGGCCTGCTAGAACTGTGATTCACTGGCTCCGGCCCAGGAGAGACTCTTTAATGGACTTGCCTTTGGGCACTGTGGTCACTAGATGGGACTTTTAGGGCACTTCATCCGCCAAATGGTGTATCGTAAATAGTGTCATTGTTTTCTACTGTTTTTCTAATGTTTATACTGTTTTCTACTTTTCTAAAAAAAATCTTTTTGGGATTCTCCAGTGTTTTAATGGTAGGGGGTTAGATAGACTGTGTATGCAGATTAGGAGTGTGTGTTGTCTTTCTTTTTCTTGCAGGTGTTCCTGAAGAAGATAGAAGAGAAGACAAGAAGAGGAGGAGGGACTCATCAGAGTTCCTCACTAGTACTTTAGTGTGTAGTGTTTAAAGTACTGTTGTTGTTGTTACTGTGTGTAACCTTTTTTCTTCCACAGGTATGGTTGTGGGGGAATGTGGGAGTAATGCATAAAGTATGGTATTAGCTCCTGGTGTGTGGTTGCATGGTGTCCAGGGTTGGGGAGGTCCCCTGTTTGTTTTGTTTTGGGATTTGAGTTAGAGGCAGACAGATTTTCCCTAGAGGGCTGGGGGGATAGACAGGCTGTGGTCCTGAACGGCTGTAGGGACTGCAATGCAGATCTATTAGGGCTATGCTCTGGACAGTTCTTCCACAGCCACTGGGTACCCATAGTCAGCAGGTAGAGTACAGGCTGATGCGTCAGCCGATGGCCTCTGGGCCCTTAGTGTTGCCTGCCTGTGCCTAGCACATGGTAGGAGGGGGGCCTGATCATGCCTCTCCATAGGTAGCACATAGGGTAGGATGGCCTAGGTCAGGTAACTAATGACTGCAGACAGTCATTTTCCTGGCCCAGGGTGAGTGTAACCCTCCTGTTACCCGGGGTTACTAGAATCCCAGTAAGACCTAGTGGTAGGCAGGGAAGGCAGCTTGTGAAACTTCAGTTAAATGGATTTCACACTGTCTCACTCTGCTCTCAGTCTCAGCTGAGACTGACGGATGACATCATAATAGAACTTTCGCAGCTGCATAAGCCACACTGGAATGTTGCAGTTGGAGGTTAGAGTAGAACGTTGGGGAATTTGAGGTCAGTCTGTGTGCAGTCTGAGTGAGAGACTGTAGTGCAGCTGAGTGTTGTGCAGGCTCTCAGAGCTTTAAGCTCTGTTTCAGAGCTACTTTTGGAAGGTGTGTGTTTCCACCTGAAGAGGAACACAGGAACTGGTAATTGAAGTGGTGGAGACCACTTTCAATGGTTCAAGAGCCCCATCCCTGAGGAGATGGGGGGAAGGTTTTTGCCTGTTTTCCAGGGGCAACCCTCCTGGGTCCGGCTAAGGGAAAGAAGCTGCCTGTTCAACTTGTGCTGAGGCACCAGAAGCTCTGAGAGAGAAATTCCTTGTGGAGGAAACGCCTGTGGGGGCACCTGCATCCAAAGGGTGAGTTCGCTCTGAAAAAGGGCCAAGTGTTTTTCACCTGAACAGAAGGAAACTAAAGGGATTCTTACTGTGGGGTCAGGAAAAGACAACCAAGTACAGCTGGAAAGTGGGGATTAGACTGCTTATTCTGTGGGAGGTCTAGAGTAATGGACAATGCCACTTAATTCAAGTATGTTCAAGTCCAGCACAAAGAGTGAAGAAAATTGGGGATTGGACTGCTTAACTCAGTGGGGGGTCTAGAGTAATGGACAATGCCACTTAAAAGTATGTTCGAGTCCAGGACAAATGGGAAGCAAAACAAGTAGATGGAATGTGAAATACATTTAGCAAGACTACATTGCAAAGCTTTAGAGGATGAGGTGTTTACTGTCCAGAGAAATGGCCGGGTATGAATTGTGGGAGCGAGAGGTGGGAGACCCCCCCATCAGTAGTAACCAAATTTACCTCTACGGATTTGCTCTGAGACACCTTTTACTTTCTCTCAGGTACTTGGCCAGTGCCTGAGGAAAGTACCCAGATGTGGGATTGAAAGGAAGATTCCCTGATGGAGCCATTGTGCTCTTAGGTGGTTTAGGGAGCCACCAGAAAATGTTTCCATGAAGTATGGAAGGTGTCCAAGTGGCTGGCAAGGGAGCCGAGCCAGGGTAAACCCAGAACAGTGTACAAGTTCGGGCTGTGTAACCCAAAGCAGCGTGCAAGACCGGGCTGTGTGCCCAGTGGGTTCAGAGCCTGAGGGCTAATGTGTTGAGGAAGTGTTCTAGTCTATTTTAATCTGCATTACCAGAAGTGTAGCCCCGTTGGGGTCCATCTATGCTTTGTTTATTCTGTTTGGATGTGAATAAAAAGCCACACTTTAGAATCCCACTTCTGGTATTGGACATTACAGTTATTACTTCCTGTGTTCGGAGTTACTTGGGTGCCCCTGTGCAGAGTAGCCAAACCTAGCCTTTGTGCCGAGTGACCTATTCCTTCCCGAACCCAGCCCACCTGGTATTGCTGTCAGATGGCAACGGCAGACCGGGTAGGGGTTACATGAAGCTTTGTGAAGCCTCCACTGGATCTAATGGAAGAGGTAATCTTTCTAGTGGAGGGGAGTGGAACAGTATTTTACGTTTAAAGCTATTTTTCATTTTTTCCCCATTTTTTTACTTTAATTTGAAATTTAGTTGCAAACAATTTCATAGAGATTTGAATTTCAGGACCCTCTTTTTCATTGCAAAAGTATTTTTAATGAAAACAGAATATTGTTCTCTCTTAGACCTTGTCTATTCCTGCTGCCTGATGTCATACTCCTTTGCGTGTGACAGTCATTTGCTGTGGAAATGATTCAGTGTCACAAGGCTGAGGATTACTACAGGGCAGCTATATGTAGCAGGAACAGTCCATGGCAAAAGGCTATGTATCATGCAAACGTCTTTAGTAATGAAGAGTAGAATGTCCCAGAATGTTTTGCAATGTTATGAGAGACTCTTAACTGTGGGGAGGTGTCAGGAGGATGTACTTTTTATTTATTTTTGGTGTTGAAATTACATTTAAAACAGTCATGTAGTCCAATCAGATTCCTAGTGATTCATTATATATTTACAGGTACTGTATACCTTTTACAGGGTCTGCCAGCAGAGAAGGCTGCTATCTAGTCAATCCTGAGATACATACAGGATTTTCAGGATGATTTTAATTGTGCAATAAATTACTGCAATGGAATATTTTTCTATGAATTGTGTAGTATTTGAAGCGATTGGGCGGGGTATAGCGGGACTATTTTATTTGTGGTGCTGTAATAGATAAATGAAAGACTGTAATGTATGCTCTTATTGCTGTATAGTCATGATGTATCATTTGTATTTTAAATTGTAAAAGCTATTTAGCCAAACAATAAAGAAAACTATTGCTTGATTGATTGTGTCTGTCAACAAATTCATGGCTTGATTTACCCAAGTAGCTGCAATTGAATGTTGCACATTATAAAATGCTGACTAGGTTAAACAAAAGCAAACTATGAATATTTAAAATATAGCATAGAAAATAATGCAATCATCTGCACTATATGTTGGGGACGTGCACTATATCCTGAGCCTGGGACATCAGGAACAGATGCCAGCAGGGAGGACTCAGAGTATTCACACAGATATTCACCTCCTGTGTGGGAGTAAAAAGAGTGCACTGTCCTAGCAGCTGCTTCTGGTGGTGACATATATGAAATGCCCTTGATAGCATGGGTGAGCATGCACCATCAGGCACTGCCCCCACCAGGCTAGCTGCGGCATTCATGTTGGGGTAGGGTGCGAGCAAAGCTGGAGATGTCTTGATTGCCCCAGATGATGGTTGCCCTTACCACTTGACATACTGTACGATCATTCGAAAGTTGCCAGCAGCAAAAGGCTGTCCTGGTCTATCTAGGCTGCTCGAGATTGCAGCTAGCTCCCTATTCAGCAGCTGCCCCTCCCCTTCTCTCTCTTTACCCTCCCCTTTGCCCTGTCCCACCCCTTCTTGAAGCATTCCACTGTGTTACATGTCACCACCTCAGCCTGTATGGGGTTCCACTTTACCACCACCCTCTCTGTAAAGAAATGCCTCCTCACCTCCCTCCTTAATCTACCCCCCCTCCAATCTCATGTCATGTCCTCTGGTGTCTCTCCCCACCCTCCTCCTGAATAGATCCTCTGTGTCTGTTTTGATTATCCCCTTCATGTATTTAAAGGTCTCAATCATGTACCCCATCTCTCCTCTCCTCCAGTGTGTATATGTTTAACTCTCTTACTCTGACCTCATATGGCAATCCCCCCAGGCCCTGAATCATCTTTGTTCCACTATGCTGCACCCCCTACAGCAGCCTAATGTCCTTTTGTAGGTACGGGTGCCAGTACTGCACGCAGTATTCCAGGTGTGGTCTAACTAATGATCTGTATAATGGTAGAATAACCTCCCTTCTTCTCGAGGTAATGCTCCTTGCAATGCACCCCAGCATTTTGTTGGCCATTGCTGCTACCTTTCTGCATTGCACAGAATTATTCATTGCTCCCATGATGAGCACCCCCAGATCCTTCTCTTCTTCTGTTACCTCCAGTCGCACCCCCCCCCCGATGGTAGCTTCTCCTCGGATTTTTTTTCTGAAGTGCAGTACCTTGCATTTTTTTGCATTGAACCCGAGCTGCCATCTGTCAGACCATACTTCTAGCCTTGCCAGATCCTCCTGTGCCTCTGCCATCCAACCTGGTCATCCACCACCACTCCCATCTTGGTGTCATCCGCAAATAGGCTGATTTTGCTGCTGATGCCGTTCGAGATGTCTGCAATAAATATGCACAACAGCACTGGGCCCAACACCGACCCCTGTGAAACACCACTTGTCACAGGCTTAGTGGATGAATATTTCCCACCTACCACCACCCTCTGCTGCCTATCTTTTAGCCAGTTCTCCACCCACCCCACCAGTTTTGCTCCTGCTCCTGTGCCCCATAGCTTGCTTCCAAGTCTCCCTTGTGGTATTGAATCAAAGGCCTTACTGTAGTCTAGGTACAGGACATCCACCGCATGGCCCCATCAATTTGCCTAGTCAGCCAGTCATAGTATTCCACCAGGCTGGTCTGGCATGACTTGCCCTTGATGAAGCCATGCTACCTCCTGTCCTGCACCCCATTCACCTCCAGTAGTGCCACTTGCCTCTCGTTTAGGATGGTCTCCATTAGCTTCTCCACTATGGACATTAGATTTACCGGCTTATAGTTCCCCTACATGGTGGTGTGCATACCAGCCCCCTCTCAGCATTATCTCAGGACATCAGGAGCTGATGCTGGCAGGGAATACTTGGAGCATCCACATGGATGCTTTCCTCCTGTGTGTGGATAAGAATGGTGAACCGCCCTAGCAGTTGCTCCTGGTGGTGGTGTACAGGAGGTGCCCTTGATGTAATAAGTGGCTACCTGCCATTGGGCATCCCAGGATTCCACCCTGAACCAGTGACATCAGGAACAGATGCATGTAGGGGAGATTCAGAGAATCAGCAAGGATGTTCTCCTCCTGTGTGGGATTAAAAACAGGAAGAGGAAGGGGAAATTATTTAACCAGGAGAGGCACACTAAGCCGAAGCTTGTTTCCAGGTGCAACCTGGCAGCACAAGGAAGTTAAGTGACTTGCTCAGGGTCATACAGTATGCAAGTTAGGGCTGTGGGATTCAAACCCAGGTCTCCAGATTTGCAGCTCAGAGCCTTAAACCACTGTGCTATACTGCCTCCCAGTGTACCATCCTAGCAGCTGCTCCTAGCTGTGGCATGCTGGAGGTGCCCTTGACGTCATGAGTGACTGTGTGCTGTAAGACACCCCTTAATAGTCCAGCTGTGGCACTCATATTGAGGCAGGAGCAAAGCTGAAAATGACCCGTGTTGTATGCTCCAGATGACAGATGACCTGGTCACCTGACCCTTCATGGCAGTGCACCCCCCTGAGCTTCCAGTCAACAAGATGCTTCTCTCCCCTCTGGTAGTTGTGGGAGGGGGATATAAATTGTACCTTGACTGAGGACACTCTGCACAACCTGGTGGTGTGTGATGACTGCACAGCAATGAGTGTGGTGGGCAGAAGGAGCAGCGCTGATATGACAGAAAGGGGAGGTGCACATCGGGACCAGGAGCAAGAGGTTAAAAAAATGCTTGTGAGAGACCGAAAATGGGAGCTTTGTTGGTGCTTTCTTGTGACACTGGTACAGCTAAGGATGTGAGTCACTTGTAGCAGGGTACAAAGGAAGGTTCAAGTCAGTTCATAGCAAATCACTGACTCCCTCAAACAACAACAGTCAATGCCACAGTGAACAGTGTCCACATAAATTCATTTATTTTCAATACACTGTAGTGTTCTCCCTGTTGTTGCCTTTAAAAGCAGTTAATGTTATTCTCATGATGTCAATACAATCATATTAGCAGCCACTGTGGCTCTGACTAGAGAACGTGTTCTGTGTGTCAGCTGCACATTAGAAACAGACATGCTGCTCTACACATTGCAAGCTTTGAGAAAGAAGGCTCCCAGAAAAATAAACCTTCAAAATATCTGTTAGTCTTACTTTTACCACCCTGTATCAGGCTAAATGTCTATCCTTTTTTTTTAAAGCCGTACCTTTGTAAGCTAACTGTTTGAAATAGGGGTGGCATGGTTAATGCTGTCTTGCCTGCATTGTCCTCGATACCTTTTATTATTATTATCTCAATAAACTTGAGGTTTTTTTTAATCCCTCTTAATTACTGGCCAAATGAGTTAATTGGTAAATTATTGTAATCTGGTATACACCTGGGATGGGGTTTTCAAAGGATGGTGGAGGGCTTGCATCAAGCCCTCCGACACAACACGTTGAATCTGGCATGGCACCAAATGCTTTTGCTGTACCTGTATCTGATTTTAATGGGTCAAACACAGCTGTGACAGCTTACCTGATTTATGGCAGCTTGCACCAAATTTGTGGCATAAGCACCATGAAAAGGGTCCCTGAGACTGATGCAAGTTAGACAACAGAAAGCTGGTCTAACTTGTGGCAGTTGCTGCATAGGATAGAAAATCCTATTAGATTGCAGCAAGCCCGGTGCGCCATGTCTGTGGTGCACCTGGGGCATGCGGCAATCCAGGCCCTTTGAAAATCCAGCCTCTTATGTTTAGTTCTTAGTCTTTGGCCATATCTTTGCCACTGTATGTACTTATTTGGTCTAGGGATTCATTGCAGTACCACATCAGGTTTAATTATCTTACTGATTGTTCTTTTGTTTACCAATAATTCTGACAGCCTTTATCTTGTCATTGCACTTTTCTGATTGTTCACTGTCTTTGTACCCAATGTTCCCCTTCCCCAGGCTGCTCCTGAAAACAACCTCTGCCTCAGTGTACCTTTCCCAGTTACCATTTTTAAGACAGATAAATAAATAAATCTAAGACTATACAAGCCAGAGCATATTTAACCATTACGCGCCTCAGCTTATCTCTAGTCATCAACATTTTCCTCTCTCCTGTCATTTACCTTGCCTCCTCTCATATTAGTCACCATGTCATGTTACTCTTATGTGCAGCTGATTAGCTAGCAAGCAAGACTACAAGCTAGCTGCTACTAAAATTCTCGCTATACCTCTCAAATACCTTTCAAGATAATTTCCTGTCTCCTCCAGAGCCTACCAAAAGCTTGTACTTACTAGGTGTGCCAAATAAAAAAACTCACAAAGAACACTGCACTCACCACCTCTTCCAGACCTCCATCTGAATTTATCATATGAAGGTCAATGAAGTCCCAAGATAACTTGGTATAGCTTGGAATGTACAGGCAGCCCACAAGGTCCATCGGGAGTGGCTACAGTAAGTTATTTAATGTAATAATGTAGCTTTGAACCACACAGATTAAGTTGGTTGATTCTGTTTTCTATTATGACTCTCAACAATCTCTTGATAGAGATTATTCCATATATAAATTATTTTGTGAAGAACTAGCCACTGACCTCCTGCTGTGACCAGCAACATGTTGGAATCTTCCTCATGCCAGATTCTGGAAATTCAAGAAAATGCTGCAGTACAATTACCAGAAAAAAAGGATATTTTGTTTTCCTTTTGTTCTGTTAATTGATTGCTGCAGCACCCGTGGTAGTGCTGCCACAGAGAAACAGCAGCAGACATCAAATGCTAAGGGCCTTGATGGAATTTTTCATTTGATCTAATCTGTTTTTTATGTCTTCTAGTGATATTTTTATTGTTTTAAATATCAAAACCCAAGCTTGTTCTTAGTGTGATGGCACGGATTACAGAAACAGCAGTTCTCCATTTACTCTATAATTTTCAAGTGACATTGGCTCTAATTTATCAAGACAACTTCGTAGAAGAGGTCTCTAATATTCCAAATTAAATTTGTAGCTTTCCTTTGTACGCTCTCTAGTATAAGCATGTCATTGTTTAGGTATGGGTTCCAAACAGGGGAGCAATAATCAAAGTGTGATCTAATTAAATTCCTACATAAAGGGAAAATAACTTTTCATGCCTTGAGGTGACGTGGCATTTAATATATTAGATTATTCTAACTGCTATAGTGGCAAAGTTCTTGCAATATTTTAAGGGTTTGAAGTTATTAGAGATTTTTATCCCTAGATCTTTTTCTCCAGTAGTACCTGTATTATTAATTTCCTTACCTTTGATTCATTTTTTTACTATTATTTTTGTCCAAGTGCATAACCTTACATTTGTTTACATTGAGCTCCATTCCACAAGTTTCTGTTTGATTAATAATATTGTCTAGATCTGACTGTAATGAAATATTATCTTTTTCTGAGGTAATCTAAAGTCCCATTTGGTGTTGTCAGCAAATTTGTTGTAACATGATCTTAGGTCTGTGACCACGTTTCTCACAAAACTATTAAAAAGGATCTCTCCTAGGACAGAACACTGGGGAATACTGCTCAGCATTGGCCTTTAGATAAATAATGTCCACATAATTTGACTCACTGTGACTTATTGTCAAACCAGTTATTAATCCAATTTATTATTTCTGTGCTTATTCTGAACCTTATTATTTTGATTATTAAAGATTTGTAAGGGACTTTGTCAAAAAATCCTCTGTGTAGTCCAAGAATATAACACTGACTGATTTTCCTTTATCAATGTTTCTACTTACTTTATCAAAAAATGTTATTAAGTTAGAGGTGCAAGATCAACCAGCAGTTAATCTGTGTTGAATTAAATCAATGTTACCATTTGTAGCTGTTTGTTCAATTGTTTATTCTTTTATGACACTTTTCAGAATTTTGAAGATAACTGATGTTAAGCTGATACAGTAGGTCGATGGTTCCAGCAATCAGATATCGGTCCCTTTTTGAAAACTGGAACTATGGATGCAGATCACCAGTTAAGTGGAATCTGATCTGATAACAGATAGTCATTAAAAATGTTGTATCAGGGGCTAGTTAGCTCAGAATCTAGATATTTGATCATGGTAGCTACAAATCTGTCTGGTACTGTAGATGTAGAACTTTTTAATTTCTATTTCCCAGCTAGTTTATTTTTATCCCCAGTAGAACAAGATAAGAAACATTACTAGGTGACACAGCATAATCTTTTTTTTTTAAATACCACAGAAGTAGTTGTTAAAGGCTTCAGTCATGTCTTCTTCTTTGGTTAAAATGATATTCTTAACAGCTAATGGTCCTACAGGCTTTATTAATTTTGTTATGTAATGTATGTAATAATAAAACTGTAATGAATTATAATTGTTTGATGTGAACCTGTACTCGGTATTCCTTTTTCCGGGCATATTGCCTATTTGCATTACTTCAGTTTAGTAATATAGTTAGTTGTATTTGTGTGTGAATTAGTTTCAATGTTTTATATGTCACTTTTTTTGTTTGAATGAGGAGAGAAGCCTTTCAACTTAGCCATTTTATTTTACTAATTCTTTTACACGCTTTCATCTACGATGTGTCTGTCCCTAATTTTTTGGATTTTGTTTTTTAATTTGGACCATTTGGTGTAAGATCACAGATTTTGAATTCCAATTTCAAATCCCACTAGGAACATTTTTGTTTAATCAGAACAGGGCCAACTCTATTGTATTTGTAGTGTTGGGTTATACCTAAGCCTTTCTCTGTTCCTCAGGTTATATTAAATGTAATTAAACTGGTTTACCTATGCTGACTCGACAACAGCATTGGCGAGGTTCAGCATGCATGATCCCTGATGTCAACAGGTGAAATTTTGCCTGTCAGACATCGGGTGTTTTTCTACCGGGGGATGCACCCCTGAACTCCCCATGTGGGGGGCTGTGCCCCCCACACCCCCTTCTATGGATTGTTAACTCTGAGTCTGAGCTAACTCAAAGGGGGAGCAAAAGTCAGTGAAAGGGCAAAATTTCACCCATGGGTCCCCCACAGTGACAATTTCTAATCTTGTTGAAATTGTCACTGTGGTGGATTTTGTGGTTGGGGTTTCACCCTCTGGTTGGCATACCAATTAAATTATGGCTGGATTGAAAGAGGTTCTTTTTATCTCACAGTTGTTAATACCACTGGTTGTATTACATAAAATTAAATCAAGTTCCTTGCTAGATGAGATGCAAATACAGAGACCTTTGCCAAGCTGCTATTGCAAAAGTAAGAAAAAAAAGACAACTTTAATAGTGCTAGTATGCTCACACAAATGAGGTGCTCACAAACAAATGGCTCATTCAATGTTTCATGTCTGCACTTGCCACTTTGTCAAATGTAAAGGAGCTGTTTTATACTCAAGTATTTTTTCCCATCCTTTGTTTATCATCTGGCTTGTCCCCTTCTATTCAGTCTCCCAGCCCAGTCTACCATTGAGGCACAGGTTAATTTATTTAGTTGTACATCAGTTTACAACCTTTGAGTCAGAGGCTCATTTCTAAAGGTACCTCATCACATTGAGGACATACAGACACAAATGAAGGTTACAGTATACAAGTCCACTGACTTAACATTACACAGAAGTGGTTTCATACATTCAAGCAATTTATTAGCAGTTTCAATGATACAGCTGATCACAGGCTGTGCATAATAGAGGCAGTGTGTATGGGGTAGAAAGGTGGAGTGCAGTGGAGATCCACCCAGTGGGCGTTGTCAGGTGTGGAGAGATCATGGCCGTAGTTAGTGACAGGAGCAGCTGCGAGTTTTATACAGTTGGCTCCGAAGTGCAGTTTTAAAGTTGGAGCTTGTGGGGGTATTGGAGATGGGAGCAGGGAGGGAGTTAAACCAGGATGGAGCTCTGTATCAGAAGAACCTCTGGCCATGAGTGGTCCTGGATCTGGGGACCCGTAGGGTGGTCTTATTGGTGGTTCGGGTAGCAATGGTGGATTGGGCATGGTGGATGGAGGCTGTCACCCCGGGTGGGGATAGCCAGAGTAGGGTTTTTTTTGTGAGGAGGCAGGTTTGATAGCATAGCCGTTCATCAAGGTTAAGTAGTTTTGCCTCATCATAAAGTAGACAAGTATGTGTGAGCCTAGAGGCACCAGTAATCAGCCTGCAGGCCTTATTTAGGGTGAGGTGAATTTTGTTGAGGGCGGTAGAGTCAGCAGCACCATAGACTGGCAGTCCTTAGTCAACGAGGGACAGTACTGAAGATGTTACCACAAGTTGGAGAGCATCGGGGGGAGGCAGCTTTTGCAGCAGTAGAGGATGCCAAGCCATGTATTAGTGGCAGATGCAAGGGCATCAATGTGGGTGTGGTAGGTGATGGCTGAATTGAAAGTAACCCCAAGGTATTTGTAGGAGCAGACTTGTTGAAGCAGTTGTTTGGTACTAGGGAGGATATGGAGTGGGGAGTTGCAGGCTTTGTTTTGGGGGTGGGCAAAAAGCATTGTTTTGGTTTTTTTGAGATTGATGATGAGTTTGTGCTCTTTAAACCAGACTTCGGCATCATTGTAGGATCATTGCAGGGTGTCCTGGAGGGAGATGGGATTGTGGTGGGTGGCAAAAATGACAGCATTGTCTGCATACATAAGAATTTTGCCAGAGAATGCACTGGGCAGGGTGTTTAGGTAGAGTGAGAAGAGTAGGGAGCCCAGGATGGGGCCCTGGGGTACTCCTGAGTGGATGGGATGAGTTTCGGAGAGTGTCCCATTGACCTTTATACATTGGGAGCGGGTGGATAGATAGCTTGTGCACCAGGCGAGTGGGCCAGCAGAGAAACCAGTGTGGCAGAGGGCATCCAGCAGAAGAGGGTGGGAGACAGTGTCGAAGGCCTTACAGAGGTCAATGAACACTGCACCAGCTAGGGAGCTGGCATCCAGGGAGGAGTGTAGGAAATTAGAGAACTTGACTAGTGCAGTGCCGGTACTGTGATCTTCACGGAAACCATGCTGCTCTGGGCATAAGATGTTATGCTTAGTCAGATATTTATTTATTTAAGAGTTTAACCAGGCAGGCATACTGAACAGAGAACCACTCATTTCCAGATGCGACCTGGGGAGAACAGGGGAAGGGACATAGGTGAAGGACAGCAATACACATATGCTCTGTACATAGATGAGGCACTTTATGAGAGACTATACTATAGGCAGCTAGGGCAGACATGCACATCATATATATAAACTATAACAAGCACAGTGAATAACCATACATAGCACTGAAAATTTATCTCCACTACAGGTTTACAGAATTAAGAGAGGGACAATGAAGGGTGCGAACCCAGTGCACACCGTGCCAGTGGTTAAATTGTTATCAACATGGTGGAATAGACCAGCAGGACTTGGGGCCTACTATTGTGTAGGCCGGGAGCAAGAGCTGACTGTAAGAAAATGTTCGAGGAGGTGGGTGTTGAGGTGTCTATGATTGGAGGAGTGGCGGATATCTGCAGGGAGGTCATTCCAGAGTTTTGGTAATTGGTATCTGAGCGCCGCCTGATCCATAGAGGTACGCATGACAGGGATTTGGAAAAGCCTGGGATCTGAGTGACGTAGCGAGTAGACCGATGGGGGTTGAGATTTTAAGGTAGAATCCAGGTAGGGAGGAAAGGTATGGAGCCAGTATGTCACAGCAACTCTAGAGCAGTGAATTAGTCTGCGGGCCGAGAGTGAGGGAAGGGCCAGGTAGCTGTATAGGTCGCAGTGGTGTGTCAGTATTGGGCATTCCAGTATGAAACAGCAGAAGGAATGAAAGAGTGTGTCCAGGCTGGCCAGAGTTGATGGTGAGGCGGCCCCATAGACCACATCCCCGTAGTCAAATATCGGGAGTATCATCTTTTGTACAAGTTCACGCCTGACCGGGGTGGACAGGCAGCCTTTGTTACGATAGAGGGCCCCTAGTTTAGGATGCAGTTTCTTGTGAAGGGATTCAACATGTATTAAGAACTCTAGGTATTGGTTGAGCCAGATGCCTAGATAGCGGAACGAGGTGCAAAATTCTAAGGGAGAAAGGTCCAGGGTTGGGAATGGGGGGCGATTGGTGAGCTGGGAGAGCTGCGGTTGTGAGCCAAAAGTTAGTGAAACTGTTTTGTTTTGCATTTAGGAATAACTGGTTTGATCTAAGCCAGTGTTGTACAGTGCTGAAATCCTGCTGAAGTCGGTAATGCACTGTTGCCGTGGAGGGACCAGTGTTGTATAACACGGTATCATCCGCATACATTTGGATGGCTGAGTAGGAGCAGACTAGCGGGAGTTCATTTAGGAATACTGAGAAGAGGATTGGGCCCAAGACTGATCCATGTGGGACACCCGTAGAGATAGGGAGGGGGGTAGATATGTGGGGGCCAATTTTCACTGCTTGGTGTCTGCCACTCAAGTAAGCCTGAAATCAGTTAGTGGCATGGTTGGAGAGGTCAGCAGCCTTTAGTTTGTCTATAAGGAGCATGTGGGAGACGGTATCAAAAGCTTTGGCCAGATCGATGAAAATTGCCGAGGTGATATGGACTTTATCCATACCTGAGAGAATATCATTTGTTACTCTTAGTAGGGAGGTGATGGTGGAATGTGATTTTTGGAACCCCAATTGGTATGGGGTGAAAAAGGAGGAATCGACTAAGTATTGGGAAAACTGAGCAAGGGCAAATTGTTCTTGTATTTTTGCCAGAGTTGGGAGAAGGGAGATGGGGTGGTAATTCCCCGGAGAAGAGGGGTCGCCCCCCCTTTGGCAGGGGGATGACAGTTGCCAGCTTCCAAGTGGTGGGTATTGTAGAGCGTCGAGAAGGAGAGGTTAAGCAAGTGGGTTAGCAGACAGCTATAGCGGGGGCTGATAGCTGTGGAAGTCTGGAGTCCATACCAGAGGGGCATTTGCCCTTGTTAGGGTTTAGGTTGCACAGTGCTTGGTAGACTTCGGCCGAGGAGACAGGATGGAAGGAGAAGGGGGGGGGAGGTGTTCTGCAATTTAGGTGCTGTAGTTGTCTTGGGTGAGAAAGTGGGGAGGCTACGTACCAGAGAAGCTGCACTGTAGGTGAAGAAGGTGTTGAAAGCCGTGGCTACTTCATATGGGTCAGTGACGGCCGAGCTGAGGATTGATAGAGCCGGGGTAAGTGGTTGTACAGGCATGGATAGGAGGGATTTGATGGTTTTCCAGAAGTTGGTTGGGTGGTTAAGATTTGCGCTTAGTGCCGACGCGAAGTATTTCTGTTTGGCTAGACGGATCGATGTAATGCAGGAGTTACGATGGGAACGATAATTTAGTAGGGCTTGTTGGGAGCTAGTTGATTTGTACTTTTTCCAGGCCAGGTCCCTGGTGCGGCATTGGCTGATGATATTGGTGGATATCCAGGGTAGGTGGGAACCCCTAACTCTAGTTCTTCTTAGTGGTGCATGTTGGTCCCAGACACCCAGGAAGTTATTTTTGAATCTGTTTAGTGCAACGTTTATGGTAGGGGCCTGTGGGATGAAGGACCAGTCTACCATAGCCAGGTCCGATAGGAGTGGTGTTAGAAATAGTGACTTGAAAGACATGGCTAGCAGGGTCCGGGGGGGGGGTTTAAGGGGTTTATGAACTTTTCTGACTAAGTAAACCATGTGGTGATCACTTAGGGAGTTGGGGAGTAGGCCTACTCCAATTGACCTATGGGGGTGTGTGGTCAGTGCCCAGTCCAGGAGGGAGTGGTTGTGCATTTTTAGGTTTAGCCTGGTGGGTTGGGAGATTTGTTGTGCGAGGTTCAGGGCGTTTACTTTGGAGCGCAGCTTGGCACAGTTAATTGCAAGCCAGTTGTAATTGAAGTCCCCTAGGACATAGAGCTCGCCTGTTGTGGCGGAGGATTGTAATTTGGCCAGGTGGTCTAGTATACTAGGCATTGAGGTGTTAGAGGTGCAGTAGGATCCTGCTATAAACACTGGGGCAGAGTATGGGAGTGCCATTTTGACAGTTAAGGACTCAATTTGTGGCGAGGGTGTAGGGATGTGGACCGGGGTGAATTGGTGCCTGGCAGCAATGAACATGGCGAGGCCACCCCTTTTCTTTCCCATACGGTCTTGCCCAATAAGGGAGTATCCTGGAATGGCACAGTGGAATCTGGGTGGTGGGGTCTGAGCCAGGTCTCAGAAAGTATAAGGATGTCAGGGCGAAGTGTTAGGACTGATAGTTGTAGTTCTGGGATTTTGTTAAGGATACTACAAATGTTTAGGTGCAGTATTTTCAGGCTCTTTGGGAGAGCCAGGGGGGGTGTTAGTTTGGGAGGGGTGGGTCCAGGGTTAGTTTCTATATCCCCAGCTAGTAACAGAAGCAGTGCTGTAAGATGCAAGAACTTGTACCATGTGGCCCTGGTTTTGCGATGGCAGTCAAGAGAGCAAGGCACTGTCCTGTACAAGTCAGCCTTGAGACAACACAGCACAGATAGTTCAGGGGTTGGGGGGGGGAGAATGGAGACTCCGAGTAGCCAGTTAAGGTGGGGGCTTGTAGGAGCTAATTGTGGGAGTGTGGTAGAGCGCGATAGCTCAGTAGTTAAGACAGTGTGGTGGAGATGTGTCAATGGTTGCCTTAGAGGGTGAGAAGCTTGGGGGAAGGAGGCTATTGGAATGGCAAGAAGGAACAGAGAGAGGGCGAGGAGCGTCATTTCTAGTCTGTGGTAGTCAGACAGGCAGGCTGTAGCGGCCACTAGTGGAGAAAGCAGATAACCTGCTAATGGAAAAGTGGGCTGATTGTTTTTCAGTGATTTGAATGGCCACCATTTTTTCTAGGGCTTTGGAGGGGGGGATGGAGATTGGTTGGTAATTCCCAGCGGAGAACCTGTCGCCTCCTTTATGAATGGGTGTGACTATGGCTGTTTTCCATGCAGTGGAGAATTGCCCTAGATAGAGGGATCGATTAAGTAGGCTGGTGAGTGGTGCAAGGACCTCATCCAGCACCAGCCAGAGAATGCTGGGGTCCAGGTAGTTGCTGCTGGGACTATTGCTATTTAATGCTTTAATTAGGAGGGGTCTAGATTCCTGAGCAGATACCTTGCGTAGGTGGAAACTGGGACATTGGAGGACAGGGGGAGGTAGAGTGGAGGGAGGGTCAAAGAAGTTACTGGGGAGGACAGAGCTAAGGTCCGTAAAGGAGGTGTTGAGGCAGTTAGCAATGCAGGCAGGGTCGGTGGAGGTAGATCCATCAATAGTGAGCTGGGATGGGGGAGGGGTGCATGATTTCCCATTTAGTTGTTTAACATTGTCCCAGAAAGTCTGGGCATACCCCCAGTAGGAGGTGAGGGTAGCCTGGTAATGTTTGGCCTTGGTTTTACGGATGGCTCTTGTGCACCTGTTCCTTGCAGCATTGTAGGCCTGTCTATCGCCCATCTAGCCCATTTCAGTTGCGAGGCGACAGAGGTTATCCCTATCTTTGATCATTTTTAGTAGGGCAGGGGTGACCCAAGGTGCATTACATTTTTTGGATCGAATTCTTGTGAGGGGTGCAGAGGTCACAGGCCTTGTTAAAGGTTTGGGAGAAAAAGGCGAGGGCAGTGTCTATGTCGGGTGCATGATGAATGGGGGATCAATTGATCTGAGCAAGAAATTGTTTGAGTTTTAACAGCCCACCAGGTCTGAGGCACCTGCGGAGTGTGGTCTGGGCTGCTGATTTTGGAGTAGGGGCCGACCAATGGAATAGGATAGGGGAGTGGTCACTCAGTGAATCTGGGAGGACCTGGATGTTACGAATTTTTTGGGGGTACTGGTTCCTCTCTTAGAGTTTACTCTAGTGGGCTGGGAGATGAGTTGAGTCAGGTCTAGGGCAGCAAAAGAATCTCGGGTAGTGGAAGAGGAGGTGCTGAGCCAGTTCACATTAAGGTCCCCCGCTAGGATTTGTTCCACCTTGTGGTGGAAGGTGGCAAGATATTCTGTTAAAGATATCAGTGCTGGGTTCTGATTCTTAGGGGGAACGTAGGCAGTGGTGAGATATAGAGGACCCCTGGAGGGGTCTGGAGCAAGTTTTAGGGTAAGGGCCTGTGCTCCATTTACAAGAGCAGGGGCAGGGAGCGCTTGCCCGATGATTGTGTCCCTAGTATAGACTGCACAGCCACCCCCACATTTGCCTACTCGATCCTCCCGGTATAGGGTATAGCCTGGGAGGGGGACAAAGGAGTCAGGGGTGGATTTTGACAGCCAGGTTTCAACCAGAGCTATGATGTCTGGTAGATGTTGCATGGCCCAACATTGGAGGGCATCAAATTGTTTCAGTAGGCTGCATTTGTTCATGGAGGTTATGCGGAGACCAGTAGACCCAGCTGGTGGGCTGGAGAGGGCAGGGCCTGAGTTTGGATGTATATTACCAGAGAGGAGTAGCAGGAGGAGCAAGGCCCTGACCAGGGGGTGGTGGTAAGTCAACTTCCAGGGGGTACGCTGGGATGGGGATGAGGCTGCAGGGGAGAAAGGGATGGGCAGGGTACGAAGGGTCAGGAGGGCGAGGAGGAGTGACAACCATGGGGAGCCAGGGCAGGCAGTGGGGTGGCATCCAGGGGGAGGGTGCTGTGGGTCAGGATACACGATCAGTGTAGGGTGGGATCGGACTAAGTCAAGGAGATTTGGGGGTGCTGGTACAAGTGGGCCAGGGGGGGATGCCTGGTTGATGCGATGTGGGTACTAGCATGCAAATGAGGGGGAGACATTTGAGGAGGAGGTGTACTAACATAGGGCCTAAGGTAGCGGCAGGGCAAATAAGGTTCAAGTATCTTGGCAGCCCCTCAGAAAGCGTAGATACCACTTTGGAGTAGTGGTAGTGTCACGGATTCTGGTAGGCAGGGTACAAGGTTTGAGACTCTGGCAGGGCAGTTGAGATAGGACCTGGGTGACAGCAGTGATCCAGGTTTGGGGGGACTCAGGTTAGCCTGGGTTTGGGCCAAAATTCAGGGTGGAAATAGAGACTCCTAATGGTCACTGGGTTTAGTGGCAGGCTGGGTGAGGGTCCGGTGGCAGGGCAGGGGGTCAGTATGTAGGAATAGCTGGGTGGCTTGGTGTGAGGGTGAGGTGTGGGCAGAAGCAGGGATGAGAGTATGGGAGAGAAGTAGCGTATGTGGGTAGAGGGGTTCCAGGAAGTAGTAGTTGGAGGATAAATTCAGGTAGAGACACAGAGGTGAATATTCAGGGTCCCTCTGGTGACTGGCAGGTATAACCTGCAAATGGAAAAGTGGGGACTTAGAAATACAGCAGACAGGAAGTGATGTCATAGGAAAGAGCCAATAAATTAAGGGACAACCCCTGGGTGGGTGGGTGGCTGGGGCAGTCGACACGCAGTGTCAACGGGCTAACACCCCTCACAGGATGCAGCTCTTGGAAGGAGGTAGTCTTTACCTCTTAAGGCACTTCTCAGTTCCCCAGCTCCAGGAGAGCTTGTGTCCTGCTTCATTTTCGGCGTCTGTGTGTTGGGGGGTGTGTGCGAGGCCTATATGAGGAGAGAGGAAATAATGGGAAATTAGTATGCAGTGGGAGATAAGCTGATACCTGACACCTACCGCGCATGTGCGTGCTGTTGGGCTATGTCCCGACTATAGCAACCCTACTGCGCATGCGTGAGAAAAGTCAAGATGGCGATATACAGCATTAGGCACAAGAGCTCACTAGAACAGGTAAGCCACCTGACTTGCAATTAAAACAGTTTGTAACTAGCATTGAACACACAGCATGGTTATCCCCAGAAAGACAGTGAGATGCATAAAAATAAAACACAGTCGCTAGCAGTAACACTCTCGTGGCTTAAAGCACCCTTGTTAAAAGCCAGAATTTAAGTAGCTGTAAGGCAGACTTCTCAGTGTCCAGAAACTATCAGTCGCTGTGCAGGGATAAAAAATGTCCAGAGTAAAAAACACCCCTCACAGGATGCAGCTCTAGGGAGGAGGTAGTCTTTACCTCTTAAGGCGCTTCTCAGTTCCCCAGCTCCAGGAGGGAGCTTGTAGTGTCCCACTTCAGTTTCGGCATCTGTGTGTTTTGGAGGGGGGGTGCGAGGCCTCTTAAGGTGCTTCTCAGTTCCCCAGCTCTGGGAGGGAGCTTGTAGTGTCCCGCTTCAGTTTCAGCATCTGTGTGGACGTTAGGAAGCATAGGAAAAATGGAGCAGTTTCAAAATTCGCAAATAGTGTTTTATTTTTCTCAATAACAGCAAAATAAAAAAATAAGAATTATTCAGTATAATTATTTACTAAGGCAGTACAAATAAAGAAAACTAAGTCCTTCTTTTGAGGGTATCTCTTATTTCCAATTTCAGTCCCTAAGTCTCTCACTCTTCTTGTTTCGCTAGCAAAGGCATTGCTGCTCTTTTCATAACAAGTCTTTGCAGGGAGCTCATTAAGAGATCCTGCTTCTCACAGAATGTTCTTGTAAGTTTACAGAATGTTCTTTTAAGTTTCATTCCTTGCAGGTGCAGCAAAACAGTACATGGTGACCAAGAACTAACCTCTTGTTGCCAGCATCTCAGAGAGTTTGCAAACCAGCTTCTCAGGCTAACCCCTTGAGTTCCAAATAGCTTTTTGCAATCATTTCACCAGTAACACTATATACAGTTTTAAATAAAGGGATCCCAATATCAGTGACATTTCCTCATAAAGATTAACATACATTTTTGTACTCACAGATATGCAAGGGGGAAGAAAAGACAGAAACAACAAGAGAAGGCAAAGAGAGACAGTGAGGGGCGGAGAATTGCGAAACCGTCAAGTGATCAGTTCCTAGATCTCACAAGAAAATTTAGTTGTGCAACCAGACAGACTAGAGACTGAAAAGGAGAGAATAGAACAGACCCTTGTATTTAAACTCTTTCTGCATAACAAATGAGGAAGGGCGTTATCCAGACAGGTCACACAGTCACCTGACTTCCCTGTTACTTAACTTCTCACTGATGTCCTCGGCTTACAGGACTGTGCCAGGATGCCCAGTCACTGTTGCAGGGCCTGTGAGGGCACAGATGTCATCCTGTGGCCAGAGGGTTTTTCCTCCATGGTTTTCTCTCCTAAGCCACACATGTGCAATGGCATAATGGGTGAGCTCCACCTTCATGGAGATATCTTCAAACACCTATATGTGGCTGTCTTCTTGCATACCCAGACTGTGCTACCAAATGGATACCTCCAGGTGGCAGACAAGTGGCAGATCATGTAACCCCTCTCTCCCAAGGGAGAAGAGCAGTCCTATGGACACTCAAGCCTCCCTTCTCTGGCCAGCTCCTGAATGACCTAAGTCCATTCCCAAACCTGGGTCACTGGCATGGCAGAAAGTAAGGCACTGAGTGCCTCAGCCCTCCATGGCACTGGGTCTGTGCCCTTATACTCAAGATTTAAAGGGGTACACATTTAATACATGTATCCTTTAAGACATGTTTGAAGCAAAGTGCAAAAATGCACCATGTTAATAATACATTTTATTGTTCTTCCTAAATTAAGCGCTAACAGATCTCATAATATATTTACCTATATTAATCTTTATTATACTTAAAAATGAAGGAATGGAGGAAGTTTTACAGCAGTAGCCAGCACTATCTGTAATGATATCATAAGTTTGAAATACAGAAACATGGATAATGATGGCAGAAAAAGACAATGGTCCATCTAGTCTGCATGTACTGTAGTACACTAGGATCCCCGGAGAAAACTCGGCGCCTTCGTCGAAAGTGGCTGTCAACGGCCGCCGCACCAGCTCCTCCAGCTGCCACTGCCCACCTCCCTGGAACTCAGACTCGGATCCCACCAACAGGATCCCCGGAGAAAACTCAGTGTCTTCGCTGAAAGCGGCGCTCAATGGCTGCTGCGACGACTCCTCCAGCTGCCACTGCCCACCTCCCTGGAACTCAGACTCGGATCCCACCATCAGGATCCCCGGAGAAAACTCAGCGCCTTCACCGGAAGCAGTGCTCAATGGCCGCTGCGCCGACTCCTCCAGCTGCCACTGCCCACCTCCCTGGAACTCAGACTCGGATCCCACCAACAGGTACTAGTGCCAACACTCTGTGGAGCTCCATACTCTGTGGCTGCCTCGCGATTGGTGCGGTGCTGCTACCAGTGGTCCTTGATAGCTCTTGCTCCTCAGCCATTGGTGCGCCCACGAACTGCTGCCTAAGTGTACTTTTCGGGTCTCCTTTCTGACCTATTTTTTCTCCCACCCCCACCACCCCCTCCCAGGCCTCCTTTAAATACACTGACGCCCCTCCCACCTGGGCTGCTTCACCTATCAGAAGCACCACTCTCTAACTCACCTATCCTACTGGTCTCTGCTGATTCCCTAACGTTCCTTAATTCTCTATTTTCTTCCCATACAGTGCCCTCTCTCAGTCAAACTGTGTCTCCCACATTCCCCTTGACATGACTGCTTATAACCTGCATCCAGCACTGCTATTTTTTGTGATGACTGTGCTGCACTGCCTTACCCATCAAGTGACTACCTCCCCCCATTCCCAAGGCCAGCTCATACCAACCTCAGCTCTGCACTACACATTAGGTATGACCACTGGGATCCAGTTTAATAACTTTGTGCCTCTCAGCTTCCCAATCTAGCACACTAGCTTCATTCTGAAGCACCAAGGGTATAGCCCTCAGGGGAACATATATGTACTAGCAGCTCTCTGTAATAAGCCAGGCTCACACCATTGCCTCAACACACAGGCGCGCAGAAGGATTTCCAGCAAACAAGCCTTCAAAACACTTCAAACCTCTCTTCTGAGATTTCTTCTACTGCTACGGCTCCTCTCCAGAAACATTCACCCTAACCCAGGCCCACCAGGACCATCTGTGTACCGCCAGAACCGGAAGTCAGGGTCTCTTACCTTGACGTCCATCAATATCTGCAGCCTCCTCAGCAAACTTGATAACCTCCAAACCTGGATTCAGCAATACAATCCTGACATCCTGTCTGTCACTGAAACATGGCTAACTCCAAAGATCCCTGATAGTGCAGTTGCTATTCCCGGATACACGATTTTCAGGCAGGACGGGAGCTCTAAGCGGGGTGGTGGCTGTGCCATCTACCTGAGGGATACTCTCATGGGACATGCCATCCCTCTTTCTAAACTGGGATCAACATCTCTGGTCCTCGCTATCAAAGTTCTCCTCGGGGCCCACAACAAAAACCTCACTATAGTCTCCGTTTACATCCTCCCAAAGGACTTGGCTAATGGCTTCTAGAATGTCATGGAATGTCTTAAGGGTCTAGGCCATAACTCAGAGTCCATCATCATGGGAGATTTTAACATCAACTGGCTTGCACCTGAGGCCTGCACCTACAAGGATGCAGTTACAGCACAACATCTCACACAGCTAGTTCCCTCTCCTACCAGGTGTAATTACAGGACAGGGACCTACACCCTTATTGACTGGATTCTGTCCAACCACCCTGAAAGAATCTCCATGGTATTGGTTCTCCCTGACTCCTTAAGTGACCATTCGCCCATCATCTGCACTTGGGCTAATAACTACATCACGCCCCCCCTAAAATAATACACACCAGGGTACTCAAGAAGGGACACCTACAACTACTAAAATCCCATCTAAGCAGTCTAGATTGGTCAAAAATAGACTCATTCAAGGACGTAAACAAAGTGCTAGATCTGTTTATCAGCCGATTCACTGAGGCTTGTGATATCCATGCACCGCTAAAAAAAAATGAAGGTTAAAGGCAGAGCTAACCCATGGATAAACACTGAGCTTGTCACACAGCTCAAACAAAGGGACCACCTCTGGCACTGTGCTTGAGCCTCAGCTGCCCAAGCAGACATTCAAAAATACAAACAAGCAAGAAATAGCTGCACCCGTGCTATATGGATGGCCAAAAGCAAATACTTTAGAGAAGCACTGTCCAACTCGTGGGGGGATGGGAAAAAATTCTGGAAAAACCTTAAGGACCTCTCTGGCAAAGACACCAAGTCTCCACCCACCATGTTCAACACTGATGGCACTCCTATGTTGGACCTAGATACCATCCCCAATACGTTCATCAATGCCTTCTCTAAACTGAGCAGTGTCCTCCCACCTGACTTCTTCGCCGCTCCCACCACTGCCACACCACCCCACGCACACTCAGCTCTGTAGTTCTTCTTCAAAAGGATCCCAATGCACTCAGCCAGAACCTATATTTGTAAGGCTATCAGCAAAACTGGCTATAGTGGTGACTCACTCGACTTGAAGCTGCTCACACTAGTCCTTGACGAGATCCTTGAACCCCTGACAATGATCTTCAAACTCTTCCTAAGGTATGGCCAGTTCTCATCACTCTGGAAAAAGGCTAACATCACACCAGTGCATAAGAGTGGAGACAAGTCACTGCACACCAATTATAGGCCCATCTCCATCCTCCCCCCATTATCCAAAGCACTTGAACGTATAGTCTCTGACCAGCTTGTAAAGTTCCTGGAAAAACACAATATTCAGCTGAGCAGTATGGCTTCCGTAAAGGGCACAGTACCACCACAGCATTGTTGGAATTCACCGGTTGTATAAATGACGCCTTGGACCAAGCACTTTGTGGGGGGCCATATTCATTGACCTGACTAAGGCCTTTGATACAGTTAACCACCCCCTCCTACTCAGACAACTGACTGCTCTTGGGCTCTCCAAGGATGCACTGCCCTGGTTTGCTAGCTACCTTGGGGAGAGAGTTCAAAGTGTTAAAATTGCTGGAGTCTCCTCAGTTGAAAAGCCAGTCCTCTCGGGTGGCCCTCAGGGGTAAATACTGGGCCCATTAATCTTTTCTCTCTTCCTTAACAACCTCCCTGGCATCTGCCAACAGAGGAAACTACTCGACACAGACAATGTGGTCCTCTTCTCTAGCAACCGGGACTTTAACCTACTTGAGAGTCAACTGCAACATGATTTCAGCCTGGTGGAAAAATGGTTTGGCTCTTACAAACTTGTCATGAATTATAGTAAAACTAAGGTCATGTCTTTCTGCAATGCAAGTATCAAGTATAAACCTCTACCCCTCACCATCAAGAATCAAGATGGGACCTCACTTGATCAGGTTCATGAGTTCAAATACCTCAACATCACCCTGGACAGCTCACTCTCTTACTCCCAGCACATTGGGAAGGTTGCAAAGTCTGCCAACATATACCTTGCCGTGCTCCACAAGTACAAACACTGTATGACTTCTGAAGCCCTTAGACTGACTATCCACAGCTCTGTTACCTCCATTGTCGACTATGGTCTAGTTGTCTATGGCTCTGCCTCTGCTACTGCCCTTAGGAGGATATCTGTGACACTTAACAAGGCCTGTAGACTTCTTATGGGGGCTGAATGCCTAACGCACACCTGGCTGGATGGCTACCTCTGATAAGTGGAATACAATACCAGACCTGTCTGACTGCCAAAAAAGTTCTTCTTGGACTCATGCCTCCAGGCGTGGTGAGACTCCTTACTACCAACAGCAGCACCCTGCAAACATGCAGTTCTCAATTCCAGACGTTCCAGGTCCCCTGGTGCCGGACCTCACTGGGTCAGAGATCCTTCATGCACAGGGCTCCTCAGTGGTTCAGTACCCTTAACAAAGAAACTCTTGCTGCTGCAACACTAAGCCACTTTAAAAGGAAACTTCATCTATTCCTCCCCTCTACCTCACACTGTGACTGCCTCCCCTAAGCCATGGTCATCACCCTCTTCCCTAGTTGGAACTTTTATCAGCCATCAGAGCCTTGCATTTGTGGCACCAGCCCCCTCCCTCTCTCACTTTGCCCCCCCCCACCCACTCATCCCCTCTCTTTGACTCACTCATACCTTTGGCCACTGGCCCTGTCCCCTCGCTCTTTCATCCCTGTCTGACAATGGCACCCTCCAGATGGCTTCCTCCTGACTCCTTCCTACCAAGTATACCATTGCACCATGAATTCTGATAGAAGCTAGCTAGTGTTGTTCTACTTCAACATATTGACTGAACCATTTATGTACATGTAATCTGTATGTTATGACTGTTACCATTGTTGTGTGTTACCCCGCCATCCTCCGACATGGAACCTTTGTAAACGAGCAGTTCCTGCTCAAAGGTACTTGTAGTCCTAGAGTTTAATAAATAAATAGTTCCCTATCAAACCCTGGGAACTAGTGTCCATACAGAGTACTAGACTTCACGTTTCACCCCACTGTTCCCCTCCCTACTACTACTACTACTACCACCATTCTGAGAAACCATTATGCCCTTCACTCTGTCTCCGCCATGCTTGAAACCATATCTGGTTTTGGTGCCCACAACCTTTGCTGACAGACTGTTCCGTGATTCAACCACCCTTTCTGAAAAATAAAACTTTCTCATATCCCTGTTGAACCTCTCTTCCCTCAGTTTTCACCCATGATGCCATGTCCTTGAACTGTTTCTCATGCTAAATAGTTCCTCACAGTTCACCTTGTTTATTCCTTTCAGGAACTTGATGGTCTCTGTCATATCATCCCTCTCTCATCTGGTCTTCAGCAAGTACATGTTTAGTGCCATGAGCTAATCCTCATGAGATCTTCCCTACTGGCCCTGAATCATCCTGATCACCCTTCATTGCACCATCTGTAGCCTGTCCTTCACTTTCCTGAGGTGAAGACTCCAGAACTGGGCACAGTACTCCAGGTGTCACCTCACCAATGATCTAGGAAGAGGTAGCAATATCTCTTTTTATTTATTTACTTATTAAATTTTGATGACCAGGTAGGCCCACTGAGCCCCGAAGGTCCCTTTTTCAGGGGTGACCCAGAGAGACATTACATAGAAAAATACAGGCAGTGAAAAGGTTACAGAGTACATACAAATTCATTAATAGTTACAGTTTTTGTCATAGAGGCAGAGCAATAATGGTATTTCATCCATAATGGTATGGCATGACCCATGAACATTGGTGAGTTACCAAGATAAGGGATAGTGCTGTGCCAAGGTTGTATAAGTAAGGTGGTTAGCATAAGTTGGTGGGGGGTGGACTGTCAGGTGACCTGACATCAGCAAGTGCTGGCCTCAAGCAGGTGTGCCTTGAGCCTGGTATGGAAGTTCATGAGAGAGGAGGCTTCCTGTACCACTGGTGGAAGTTTGTTCCATAGATAGGGGGCTGTGAAGGAGAATGACTTGCCACCTGCGTAGGTCCTGACCCTGGGGTTTTCTAGCAGAGTCTGCCCTGAGGTCCTCAGGGTCCAAGGGTTGTGCTTGGAGGCAATGGTAGCTTCTAGGCTGGGTGGAGCCACCGGGCTGAGTAGCTTAAATGCTAGGTAAAGGAGGGAGTATTGGAGGCATGCTTCAAAAGAAGGCCACTGTAATTTAACTAGAGTATCACAGTGGTGGCTTCTGGAGTGATCCTGGGTAGCAAACTGTGCTACCTTGTTGTATAGGATCTGCAGCCGGTGGACCTCCTGCTTGGCCATACCCTGTATTACCGAGGCAGTGTAGGTCTGTGTGGGGAGCAGGACGCTGGAGGCAATGGAGAGCCTATCTTTTGGTATAAACTGGTCCTTAATCCGATACAGGATGCCTAGTTTCCCATGGATGGTCTTGGTCACCTGTTCCACATGGTTCTTGTAGGTGAGACCTTGGTCAAGCGTGAGCCCTAAGTATTTTGAGGAGGCCACAACTTCAATGCTGGTCCCTGCAAGTGAGTTAAGCTGTAGGGAGTTGGTCCTATCTTGCCCTAGGGATCTGGGCCTGAACAGCATGGCTTTTGTTTTGCCTGCATTCAAGACCATTCTGTTCATTTTCAGCCAGTCCTCCAGTGATGTTGGGTGAGCTTGGAGTAAGGGGCCAAGATCCTCCAGGTTGTCCGAGGAGCGGTAAATGACTGTGTCATCTGCATATTGTATGACCGAGCTACCCCCACAGTGGAGGTTTAGGTCATTCGTGAACAACGAGAAGTTGCAGCAATTGACATGTTCAGATATATTCAGATATTTCATGATATGCCTGAGGAGATTCTCTCTGCTGGCCCTACTGAGGAATAGCAGGCAGGCAGGGAACATCTTTGGAGATATCACAGAAATTTTAGGAAATATCTGCCCATGTCAGCTGCTGCAACTGTACTGAAAATACCCCTTCTGATACATTCCAGCATCCTATTTGCCTTGCTGTAGGCCTTGTTGTACTGGCTTGGTTGTTTAAAGGAGCCACTAATGATGACTGTAGGTCCTTTTTCTTAGCCCTAGTACTCAGCTTTACCCCTCCCATCCAGTACTCTGCTCTGGTGTTCTTGTTCCCTAGGTGCATTACCTTGCACCTTCCGGCACTGAAGTTCAACTGCCAAACCTTAGACCACCTCTCTAGTCATTGCAGGTCACTCTGCATCTCTCTAATTCCCTCGCTGCTATCTACCTTCCCACAGAGCTTAGTGCCATCTGCAAAGAGATGCAACTTGCCCTATATTCCTTCTCCTATGTCACTGATGAACACATTGAAGAGGACAGGACCCAGGACAGATCCCTGTGGAATCTCACTCATGTCCTCCTTCTCTTCTGATTTGACACCATTAATCACAACCCTTTGCTTCCTCTCCTTGAACCAATTTCCTACCCATCTTACTATGTCTCGTAAAGCACCCAGTTCCTCATCTTCTTCAGAAATCTTCTGTGAGGCACCAAGTCAAAAGCCTTGCTGAAGTCAAAGCAGAATAAATCCATAAAGTGGCCCATATCCAATACCCTCATCATCCAATCAGTGAAAACTATCAGATTAGTCTGACAAGACCTACCAGCCATGAACCCATGCTGTTTGCTATCCTGTTGCTCTCCAGGTAGTCCATAGGTCCTCTTTGACCACTGACTCCATCAGTTTATCTGCAACAGAGATAAGACTGACAGGTCTGTTATTCCCCACTTGCTCCTTGCACCCCCCCCCCCCCCATAGAGCAGAACTACATCTGCCACCCTCCAATCTTTTGGAATTTATGTTCAGAAATAACCCATATTCATAGCCATTGGTAGTGCTGCCTGAGGGGAACAGTTAGTACAAAGGGCCCCCACACTCTAGTGTGGGGCTTGTCCCAATGTGTACTTTGTATGTAAAAACATTTTTGTTTACTTACTGTTTACTGTAGTATAGTGGATTGTATCAGACTAATTTTGCTTAGTTCAAGGCTGAGATGATGTCTTCTTTTACTACAAATCCCATAGTCCCCTGCAGCTGACATTAGAGCAGTAGGCAGCAGTGGGAGGTTCAACAGCCTGCAGTATATGTTAGATATTTTATAATCTTCAGTCAGATGTTTTCAAGTTTGTTTTTCTCTATGGGCTAAATATTAGCCCAGGCAGGACAGCAGGACCAGCAAACAAAAGATCAGAGCTTATATAAGAAGATATTATATCAGTAAAATAGCAGCAGCTGCCATGTCCTGTTATTGCCACAGATGGTGCTAGCTGCCATGGTATATTGGATACTTAATGGCCATGGACTTAAAGCCAAAACCAGGAGAGAACTTGCAAAACCAAAACCAGAACCAGAACTTCCCCAGTTCTGCACACCTCTAATTACCCCTTCCTGGTTTCCTGTCGTAAAATGGTTCATATTCTCTTCTGTAACAATTCACTGCCTCTAAAGCCTTTTGTAGCCAACTCTCTCATATGAATGTCTTAGCACCCTCCAAAGGCATTCCCTCCTTGCTGAAGACCTGTTTCTTCTCTGTTGTTTACCCACATAACACTTCTCACTTTATCTAAACTATTGTGTCATAAATTATTTTGAAACAATGCAACTTTAAGTATAAATGTTGCTTCCTCTGTACAGAATGCTAATAGTTCTAATACAGAGACCTGTGTATGTCCCTGAAAATCTGAGCACTGTGCCATCTTTGTACATGGCAAATGTTGGTTCAGCTATCCAGTGATTCCTATGATAATAATGAAAGACATAAAACATGGGAAAAAAAATCTCAAAGTCCAGAGATAAGATAAGAAAAATAATTCAAGTCTCTCTCCTACAAAGAATATAAAGTAATAATCCTGCCATTTTTACGTGCTTCCACAGGTTCAGGCCTAACAAGCAGAAGAGCAGACTGTGGCACCAGTTGTCATGGCATGGTGCAAACAAAACAGGGCCCTGCACCCAAGTCTTGGGATGCAAAGTGTAGGTGTGGAGGCTATGCTGCCAAAATAACTATTGTCCATGACAATAAAAGTGTGGCTTGGCTGTATTTAATACTACAGACAGATATCTGATCTCCCTGTCTTGTAATGATAATGCTTGAAGTTCTCCTACCCTTTTCAAAACCTATTTAATAAGCAGGAGGTCAGAATCCCAGAGAAGCAATCTGTTTTAAAGAGTTGGGGATACTAGTACTGTATTAGAAGCCAGCACCAATATGTGTAATTAATATTCAAATGAAAGCACATTTAGGCTGGGCAGGTGGCGCAGAAGGCTGAGGCGCCTTGAATGCCTTATCTCTCCCATGCCAGTGACCCAAGTTTGGGAACAAGCTCGGGCCACTGGAGGTCGGCTGTGGGGAAGGAGGGCTGGAAGTGGATTGAGTGGCCGCTTGGAAGCTCTCCTGTCTGGGACCAGGGAGCCAAGCCTTCCTGGCTCTTGGCTGTCACTGAGTGGACACTTGTGGCAGTGCCAACCAAATGGGGGTCTGGCGTTAGATCAGGGGTGGGTGGAATGGGGTCACCAGTTCTGGTGTGCATGTGCACCTCCACGTGCATGCATGACTATGTTGCCAAGGCCCTGGGGATCTAGGGAGGGAGAAAACCAGGAAAAAACCATTGTCCCCTTTTTGCCATGTGTGACAGCCCTTGAGGGACTCCTGGGTCCTGCTCCATGTAGATCCCTGCTGGTGTGACAGCAGGGAGAGCAGCAGATGGGAGTGGGGGACCCTAGAGACAGAGCCCAACGGGAGGTGTAGGTGGTGACAGGCAGGCAAACAGGTCTATGAAAAAAAAAATGAAAACACATTTTTAACATGGGTTCTCCTAAGGGTGCTACTTATATTGTAGATATATTTTAGCATGTCAATTACCACTGGAGAATTTCTTGCTCCTTGGAAATAAGACCAAATCCAGCGTGCCCAATGTCACATTCCCTAGTGTCAGTCCGCATCTTGAGTGAATAACAGTTGAGAATAACCAGGGCTATCACTTTGTACTTGACTGTCTTCTTGCATTATTGCAGCTGACCACTAGACTCCACAGGATAAAAGGCTTGTGGAGGCACACGCATGCCCAGCACTGTTTCTGTACAATGCTACCTGTGGACTCTTTTATCAATCCTGTAGATGATGTATATATTTAGCGTTTAAAAAGTGACATCAAGCATGGCAACTAGTTCCAGCAATGACTCAGTGACAGGAGTAACTTGATGTCTTCACTGGGCACTCACTGTAACATCAGTTTTCAAATGGAGCTTAAAATCTAAAATTGGAAACCACAGTATCACCTCATATGATTCTCACCAGCTGTTTCCAAGATTACAGAAAAACACTTATTTCTGATTTAATAATATGTTTGAGATGACCTGATATTGTAGTGGAAGCACTGCCACAGGCTATGCCAGCCACCTGGTATCGGGAGTGAGTCTCAGTTGTCAGAGGCCAGTCAGGGGGAGGAAGACTGAGCATCTTGGAGGATGTTCTCCTTCTCTGGGAGGGGAGGCAGCAGGCTCCACAATCCAATCACCACCCAGTGATGCACATTTGGCATCACAGCTGGTGCCACTTGCAGAGGGTGAGGAGACATCATTTGGCAAGATGCACGCATGCTCAGCATGTGCGTGTGAAGTTTCTCCTCGTATGGGACATTTGAGGGTGGGCTGAGGAGAAAATGTGACAGAAGAAACCCCAACCACAGCAAGAAGAAGCTGGCTTCCCTTGCAAGTCCTGCAACATCAACTGGGTACTCTCCGACTGAATCCTGCTCTGAGAGAGCTTGTGTAATTCCCTCAGCCCCATCATGAGGAGTAAGATGTGAGATGTCTGGAGGGGTAATCCAAGAGATGATCTGTGATAGATCTAGAGGGAGGCTGAATGGGGCAGGCTGGCAGCAGGAAGTTAAAAATCTATGTTAAAAAATACAAATATTTTTGGATAAAAACATCTTCAATCCAATCTGGTCTCAGGGTATTGCAGCACAACTGTTGCTTTGGTCAAGGTGGCAAGTTACATCCAATTGTTATCGATAAGGCACTTCTTATGGTTGCAGTTTTTATTGCTTTATCAAAAGCCTTCAGTATTTTGGACCATGGCATCCTATAGTCAACATTAATGTTACTGGACTTGGATAGTTGTTCCTCAGTATGGATTACAATCTGCATAATAGGTAGGCAGAAAAAAGGACTAAAGAGCTATCTTCAGGGAATGGCAGTGATCTGCTAAAACAGATCAGTTAACACAGGCAGGAAGCAGGACAGTGCTTTTCAGGCAGGGGGCTCACAGGTGAAAAGATCATAGAGTGAAATGCACTGGGCATTGTTGGGTGTTACCTGTTACCTGTACTGATCTAGCACAAATAAAGATGAGCGATTCATGCTAGCAACTCCTGTACATGCATTTGTTTCTGCAAATAAGCCTTGTGCTTGCTTCCTGCCTGTTTAATCATACGTAGGCACCAGCGTACTTCACTGAAGGGTGTTAAATCTAAGCTCACTTCAAGTCATTCCTGGTGTGCCCAGGGCTCAGTCCTCATTTAATTTTATTTTATTTAACCAGGACAATCTCGCTGAGAGCCCTTATTCACAGTAGGCCCTGGGGACATGGAAAATATGAATACAAAGTAATTTAAAAATGCTAAAAGATAAATATTAAGTGCAGGGCTCAATATTCAATACACAGCCTATCTGGTTAGAGCACTTGAGTATGCAGCAATGTTGAAACTGGCTCAGTCTGTCCCAAAGCTGCTTGTATAAAATGTGTTAACCTGCTAGCCAAGACTATCTGCTCTCATTTCATGCACTATCGGGATGGAGTCCATGAGTTTGTAGCTGCTTCTTTTATAGGGTAGTCTGTTAAATTTACTTGACTTTTAATACTGTTTTAGCCTGCTAGCTCAGTATAACTGCCCTCAGCTTGCATGCTATCTCATCTAGAGCCAATGAGTGTGCAACTGTTTTGAAACTGGTTTATCCAATTAATGGAATCTGTGTATAGCTGCTATTCTAATTCTAGCTGACTTCAGCCCACACCCTATCTGACTGGAGTTCTTGAGTGTGTTACTGTTTTGAAACTAATTTTAATTCTGAATGAAATAACTGCATTAAGTCTACCCCAAGTCACCACCCTAACTGAGTAAAGTACATGAGTCTGGTGCACATGGAAACTCTGTCCTATAACTCCATTTGACCAAGCATTAGAATTCTAATTAACTGTGTTGCCAACTTGCCCCACTTCCAGGTACACCTCCCTAGTTGGTTCCTGTGATTGCCTAAACTGAGCACATTAATCTGGTCTCTGTGTGCACAGGACCTTAACCCCTACCCCTTCCTGGCCAAGGTAGTGTTCCATTGATTAAGTGATGCAAACTGCATCTGCTTCGTTCCATAAGCAAGTTACAATTGAAAATGCTTATAGTACTGCTCGTGCTCCCTGGCCTAGTTCCTACAGGACTAGTAAGTGAATCTGCCCTATGTACCAATGTCACTGTTCCAATTCCATTTGTTAATGAGGCTCACTCACCCCTGCTACATGTTTCCTCTGACACTGCTAGCTCACTGGCCCCACTGCCATCAACCCACTATTTGAGCCTGTCCTTACTAATAGTGGAATGCTACAACACTGCTAGTAGGACATGTCTAAAGCCCACCACCCTCCAACTTCAAAATGAACAGGATAAAGAAAGCTAGCCTTAGGAGCTGTCTCAGGTCATGTAGGGGCTTTCTGATGCTCCTAGTTTTGCTATCTGGTAACATATACACCAAACCCAGGCCTATCCTGAGTATGGAGCCCACCCGCCACAAATCAGGGAACCTAAAGGTTGTCTCTAAACACTGGGAGTCTCATGGATAAATCGAAGAAATTAGAAGCCTGGATGGAGACAATCCACCCAGACCTAATAGCATTAACTGAATCCTAACTCACTCCAAAAATCCCTGATGCTGCTGTAGCACTCCTGGATTTTAACCTCCTAAGGGAAACTGCCTCAGTAAGTGTGATGAGGAATGCAGTATTTACTACAAGGCAGATTTAATAGTCACTAGAAGTAAACTAAAAGCTAGGTCACCTGACTGTGAGTGCCTGGCCACTAAACTGGCTCTGGAAAATGGCCATAAAAAGTTTGTTCCATCTGACAACCTACAGGTACATCCCACCAGGGCATTAGAACAAGGGCACCTTCTGTACTGTAACTACTATGCCCAAATCAAACCCAACTGGGAAAAGATAGTACTAGGTGACTTTAACTTCAACTGGAACTCTAAGAACAGCACCAGCTGTCAGGATCAGATCGCAAGTCTGTATCTATGCCAAAAAGTCACTGTGCACACCAGGACCAACTACAAAAGTGACACCCAAACACTCCTCGATTGGCTACTGACACCCCCCAACACGGTAACAGAGATTTCAGTCCTCCCTGATAGCAAGTGACCATTCCTTGATCCAGTGCGCATGGACTGCCAAGCATCCCAGCCCCCCGGTCACCTTTAGTCATGTACTAATAAAGGAAGAACTAGTCAGTTTCAGGAGAAAGATAGCACAAACTGACTGGAACTACCTTGATCTGATCTCAGACATTGACTTGACCCTAGACTTTCTGATAATAGTATTCAGCAGAGTCTGCAACCAATTTGCCCCAATCAAAAATGGATGGTCAGATCTTATACAAATGTTTAGCTCTCTCTGGATCTCCTGATGCTGGTGAAAGACAGGGACAAATGGCGGACTACTGCTAGGGAATCTGGGCTCACTCCTCACCAGCAGAAATACAGAGAGCACAAAAATAAATGCATGACGATTGTTAGAGAAGACACATCCAACTACTGTAAACCCAGCACACCCTAAACTGGAGCAATGGCAAGAAATTCTGAGAGAATGTCAACTTCCTACTTAATAGAGAAGAAAAGAAATCCCCAACAGTCTTGAACATTGATGGCTCTGAGGTTCTTGACCTCATAGATATTGCCAATAAATTCAATGATGCATTCACCAAACTTCGTTCCTGCATCCCTATAGGCTCCCCCACACTACAATCTGATGACCCAGAGGCCAAGTTATAACTGGGGGAGGGTACGAACCTTGGCAGCCTGAAATTCTATTTTAGGGTCATCACCAAAAGAGAAACCCTAAGATATGTAAAAAATGTGTGGGTAAAACCAAAATGGAAAGTGACTCAACAGACATGAAGCTAGTATTTCTGGCCCTGCCAGAACTGACCCACTCGATCACCATAATCTTCAGACTCTCACTCTGCCACTCCCACTTCCCTGGAAAGTAGAAGTCTGCACTAGTCACACCTGTTTTCAAGAGTGGTGACAGGACCAGCATGTCAAACAACAGGCCAGTCCTTATCCTCTCTCCACTGTCCAAGGCGCTTGAGAAGGTTCTCACCAAACAACTCACCTCATATCTTGACAAATACACCATCCACATGATTATCACTGTCCTGGTGGAATATATTAATTTTCTCTGTGAGCTCTGGATAGTGGTGACGTAGTAGGGGCAATCTACATAAACCTAACCAAGTTCTTTGACCTAATCAATCACAAGCTCCTGCTACAAAAGTTGACAGACCTTGGCCTATCATTGGACACTGTTCTTTGGTTGAAAACTTAGTTTACCAACCAGACCCAAGAGTACAACCTCCTTGTATAGGGTAATCTCAGTGGGGTTACCATAAGGCTCTATGTTGTGTCCCCTGCAATTTGGTTTCTTTGTAAACCAAGTGCCTGAAGCCTGCCACACTGCCAACATTCTCCTGTACACAGATGATGCTATTATCTACACTAGGCACCACAACAAAGACAGCCTTACTCATGCCCTGCAAAGCAACTGTGTATCTGTTGAAACCTGGTTCTCCAAAAACAGTCTAGTGCTCAACTACAAAAAAAAGACCATGCTGTTCAGTAGTACACACTCTAAGAAAAAACTCACCCTTCTAGATATTTTCAATGTACTGGGCACTAGGCTGGAACAGGTAAAGCCCTTCAAATACCTTGGGCTCTACTTAGATGATACCCTATCTTTTGTCCCTGTGTGGATAACCTTGTTAAAACAGTCAACAAATAGACTTTGTAGACAGTGAACTCTGCAAACAGGGGAACATCTTGGCTGCCCAACCCCCATGTCAGCCAGAATGCCTGGACTGGTGCCGTGTTTGTATGCCCACCGTGTTCTGGTAAGCGGGGGGGGTGGTGGCTACCGAAGGTGGAGGAGGTGATGGAGGTGTTATTGGAGGTGGGCTGAGCCTACTACAAAGGTGCAGTCATGCCAGCTGAAGGAAAGGTGAAATAGACTTTGTGTACTGTGACCTCTGCAAACAGGGAAACATCTTGGCTGCTTACCCCTTGTCAGCTAGAGCGCCCGGACCACTATGTGTTTGTGTGTCCACCAAGTCCTGGTAAGCAGGGGGGCTACTGTGCTGGAGGCGGTGCTAGAGACATTATTGGGAATGGGCTGAATCCACTACAAAGGTGCAGCTGCATAAGCAGCTGCCCATGGAGTGACTGAATGCATGAGTGGTTAATGCAGGAGTGGTGAGAGTAATCCTGTGTGAGTCCACCTAGGGGAGACCATGGGGGAGGTCTTTTAAAAATGTTGCTTTCCTTTTCTCACTTGAGATTTGGGATAGGTCAGACTAAGATCTCCTAAAGTTGTGAAGTCAATGTATTCAATTATATTTGGTTGGAGGTGTTGACTGTAATTGTGGGTAGAATACATGGACCCCTATAACACAGGTAAAAAACCAAGCTCGAATTACAGAATTAAAATACTAACTGTTCTGTTTGCAAGCCATGATACTCCACGGGCAACCAGACCACTAAGTACAAGAAATACATTTCTACATCATTTGAAAAATGTTCAATTAGAACCAATGTTTAAAGTACCAAAAATGTCTTTTGGATCAAAGTAAGTTGGTATAAGTCTAAATAGAGGACTAATTTTAGCTGTGGTGAGTAGGGACATTGAGATAAAGCCAGGTCCAGTATAAATGATAAATAGTCTTAAATAAGTGCATGACAATGCAAGGAGTTTAGCAGAAAAGGTGGACATATTTGAAAGCTGATTAGCAAGGGACGCATATGATCTAGTGGGGATCTTGGAGACATGGCTGACAAAAAGAAATCCGGACTCAGAGATTGAGCCAGAATCTAACCATACTAAAATGAGGGTTCTAGACTTCAGGAGGGCCGATTTCAAGAAAATGGGAGCGTGCCTCAAGGAAACCATAGCAGGAATAGGGAAAATGGGTGGGGTGGAGGAAAAATGGGCAAAAATAAGGAAACCCATTGAGAAGGCAACTAACCTCCGTGCAGGCAGCTTAAAAAAGCAAGAGAAAAAAGAGACCACTATGGTTCTCCAAAGAAATAGCAGGAAAAGTAGCAGGCATTCAAAAGGTACAAGTCCACACAGAAGGAAGAAGATAGGGAGAGTTATCAGGAAAAACAAAGAGAGGCAGGGAAGGCAGTTGGGAGAGCAAAAGCATGAACAGAGGAAAACATTGCCATGTCAGTTAAAAAGAGGGATAAAACATTCTTTAGGTACATAAGCAAAAAGAAGAAAAGCAAGGCAGGGATATTAAGTCTAAAAGGGGAAAGGGGGGTAGGTTGGAAGAGGACCAGAATAAAGCAAACATATTGAACAGGTACTTTTGTTCAGTATTTACAAACAAAGGGGTAGGTGACATCCCACATATAGGTGAAAATGGCATTAGGGGAAGGGTGGTGGACACTAGCCCTTTTACAGAGGAGAGAGTCCTCAGGGAACTAGCTAAACTAAGAGTAGACAAGGCAATGGGACTGTATGGGGTTCACACTAGGCTACTGAAGGAACTAAAGGAGGAACTGTCTGTGCCTCTGATGGCCTTGTTCAATCTATCACTGAATATAAGGGAAGTTCCAGGGGACTGGAAGAGGGTGGATGTGGTCCCACTACACAAAAGTGATAATAGGGAGGAGGCAGGAGACTACAGACCTGTAAGTCTGACTTTGGTGGTTGGCAAGGTTATCGAAATGCTACTTATAGAAAGGATTGGGGAATACCTTAAAACCAGTGGATTGTAGGATCCAAGGCAGCATGGATTCACAGGGAGGGAGATCTTAACAAACAAACCTGATATAGTTCTTTGGGTTTACCAGGGAGGTGGATCAGGGAGGAGCAGTGGATGTGGCCTACCTGGATTTCAGTAAGGCCTTAGATGACATGCTGTCTCCATGTTGACACCGGCTCAGTGAACCCCCCACAGTGAAACCCCAACCTTGCCTATATGAGCAGTGACAGGGATTTCACATCTATGGACTTTGTGGCGATGGGGGGTATATACCTAACTCCACTGTCTGTGTGATGTGGAGTTAGATATCTAAAGTGGGGGGTGCAGAGTGGGTGCAGCCTCCCCACATTGGGCATTGTGGTAATGCTGGGCATTGCAGGAATGCATTGGTGTTGGGGATGATAACAGATTTCTGACGCTGTTGAGGATGTCACTGTGGGAGATGTTGTGCCAGCATCATACATCCGGTCTTCAACACCGTTCCACACAGAAGACTGGTAAACAAGCTGGGCGGCCTAGGAGTGGGTCCAAAGATAGTAAAATGGGTATGAAGTTGGCCAAGTAACAGAACCCAGAGGAGGGTGGTGGTGAATGGAGTTCACTCAGAAGAAAGTAAGGTAACCAGCGGGGTGTTTCAGCGGTCAGTACTGGGACCGGTCCTTGTCAATGTCTTTATTAGAGACATTGCAGATGAGCTGGAAGGAAAGGTATGCCTGTTCATGAATGACATAAAAATCTGCAACAGAGTAGACACACCAGGGGGTGGAAAAAATAAGGGAAAATCTGAAAAAGCTGGAAGACTGGTCAAGAGTTTGGCAACTGGGCTTCAACGTCAAAAAGTACAAATTATGCAAATGGAGCACAGAAACTCAATGGCAGCATATTATCATTTTTTTTGGGGGGGGGGCAGGTGTTAACCACAAAACAGGAAAGGGATCTGGGGGTCATCATATCTGATGACCTGAAGGTACAGTAGCAAAAGCAGTGGGAAAAGGCAGTGGGAAAGGATAGTAGAATGTTGGGGTGCATAGGAAGGGGTAACACCAGCAAAAAGAGGGAGGTAGTGTTACCCCTGTATAGATCAATTGTGAGGCCCCACCTGGAGTACTATGTCCTGTTCTGGAGGCCCCATCTCAGGAAAGACATAGATCTGGTAGAGGCAGTACAGAGAAGGGCAACCACAGTGGTGCATGGCCTGCATCAGAAGCCCTACAAGGAAAGACAGGGAGTTAAATATGCACTCTCTCGAGGAAAGAAGGGAAAAGGGAGACATGACAGAAACATTCAAATAACTCAAAGGTATTAATAAGGTACAGGAGGGTGACATTTTGCATAGAAAGAGATGCTCAAGGACAAGGGGGCATGTTATGAAGCTGGAAGGGGGAGACAGAGGGGATTTGTGCTGACAGCTTCTATGTTTCTATGTATGCTTCTATCTCTGTGAAGAAGTATGGTCTCTTCAGCTATGACAGGCCACGTGGTGGTGATGGGGTTGCATTATTTGTTAAAAGTAATTTGGGTCAGACCAAATTATTGTCCTCTGGCAACTTTACCTCTTTAGATTGAAGTTATGTGTAGGTGTAGTCTATTCTCATCTCAAAATTAAAATTAAAATTAAAGTAGCAGCATTTGAAATTCTGACCTTGAAATTAACACCCTTGATTGAAAAAAAGGTAAACTATTTTATTTGGAGATTTTAATGCAACGTGGTGGTGGGAGGGGATTACTGGGGATAAACCTTGCTTATAGACTCATGTCTCTTGGTTTAAATCAGATTATAGATACTCCTACCCATAAGAGTACCCACTCCAGTAATGGAAATATGTTAGACCTGATTTTTAGAATCTCTGGTATCGAAGTATCTGATGGAACACTGTTGTATTGAATGTGAACAGGAAATTAAATTTGAGAGAGTAAAGTCAGTTACAATATCATATATTAGAGATTTTAAAACTTTAACAAGCAGGCTTTTGAAGTGCAAATGAGACAGGTTAACTGGAAAAGACTGAACATCATTCCAGAGGTGTGGCTCTAGCTATTAGGAAATTTACATAATCCTCTGTGGATGTCTGTAATAAAAATACCCCCTTTAAACCAAATAGAGAAAAAAACAGACCTCTACCATGGGTTGAGAAAAAGATAATTTTTTTTGTTCCCAATTGTTTAACCAGGTGAGACACACTAAGCTGAAAGCTTGCTTGTTTACAGGTACAACCTGGGAGCACAGGGAAGTTAAGTGACTTGCTCAGGGTCACTCAGTATGCAAGTGGGGGCTGTAGGATTCAAACCCAGGTCTCCAGATTTGCAGCTCAGAGCCTTAAACCACTGTGCTATACTGCCTTCTAATAAGATGGAAAGAGAATCTGGAGGAAAGCTAATCAAACTTTGCAGCCTGAGGACTGGAATCTGTTTAAAAAGGTTAGAAATAAGTGTAAAGGCATGATAACAAATCAAAAATAAATTACTATTAGAATAAAATCAAACAAAAAGTCCAGCACAATATTGGAATTTAGTAAGATAACTAGAAGGTAACACAAAAAGGATCAAATAATGAGTCTAATGGATGATAATCGAACTGAGATGTCTATTGACTGAACAGCAAATAGTTTAAATCAATATTTTTATCATCTTCTGGATGTAAAAATTGAGAATCTTTCCAAAAGTGATACAATCTGTTTGGAACCTACAAACAGTGGGAGCATTCTGGACAAGAAGATTCCAAAGTTCTGCTTAAGAGCACTGAAGCCAAGTGAAATTTTAAAACAAATAAATAAACTGAATTCACAAAAGGCTACTGGCACAGATCAGGTACTGTAGAGACACAATTCTTAAAGTATTCAGCAGAACAAATACAGTAGTCCCAGTCTTGGCTGGAATATTTGATTCCAGCCTGGAACAGGGAATATATCCAGAATTTTGGAAAAATTCAAAAGTCATTCTGATTTTCAAGGGGGGGGGGGGGAGAGAGAAAAACAATTGACTAACTGTCGACCTACAGCCCTCCTTATCAACAGTGTCAAAACTATTTGCGAAATTGGTGTGCATTCAGATTCATGATTATTTGGAGAAATACATTTTTTTGTCTCTTTGCCAAGGTGCTTTTAGATCAGGGAGGTTGACAGACACTGCACTGGTAGACTTTTATATTGTTTCTAATGGTTTGGAGGAGGATGAGTCTGTCGGTTTGGTGGTCATCGACCTCTCTAAAGCTTTTTTTTGGTCAATTATCAAATTTTGTTAGATCAACTTTCATCCATTGGCATGTCTGATCTAGTGATAAGCTGGCTTCTATCATAGTTAGCAGAGCGTATGCAGCAAGTCACTATTGGAGGCTGTCTATTGGACAAAGAAGAAGAAATTTAGAGAGATTCCCCAAGGTTCGATCTTGGGCCCTCTACTATTTTTTGATTTATGTAAATTTCCCTTCCACAGATGATCACTAAATGTGAAATATGTCTCTAAGTGGATGACATACATGCTATTGATTGGTAGAGCTAACAGCACAATCAGACTTCAAGATTTACTGCAGTCTGATTTTGACATGCTACAATATTGGCTCAGGGATTCACATAGTGTTAAGTAGGAAAAAACTCAGGTTATGGAATTTAGGGCCAATGGTACTAAATTAACTACAGACAACAAGTTGGATATATTTACACTAGATAAGCAAAAACTGGAAATGACAACTTCATATAAATACTTGGGAGTTCAAATTGATAACAAGCTAACCTTTAACAAACATATTGCAAATACTGTAAACAAAGTAAATACAGTGGATTCCGGATGTATGCACATGTTCAGGACAAACCGAATTTGTGCATACAAACAGAATGGGCATACAACCGGAACGCTAAGAAATTAATGGAGTCAGACCCAGGCAGTGTAAGTTAAATAAGCTCAATGTTTACTCAAAATCATTAAAACTCTTCATAAATCTTTAAAAACAAATGCATTTAGTGTAAACTTGTACAGTATTATTTATTGTCAGGTTTAAAAAAAGCAGAAATGTCTCTTTATTTATTGCAGTCAGCCAATATTGATTCAAGGCATGATTCAAATGTGTAAAACCATGCAAAGTCCCTTGTTTCTTTTCACGCCACATAGTGGCAGATTTTAAGTACCATTTCCCAAACCTCAGGCATAGTTTCATAGTTTGAAAACAAGTTCAGAAAGACCGAGGTCAACGAATGAACTTGCCGCCATTCCATTTTCAAATGGTGGAACAAAAAAAACTTTCTTTCATCCATAAAAGTATCAAGACTACCTTTGAAGGATATCATGTTTCACTTTCGACCACATGTCTGGGCAGTGTATTCCATATGTTAACAACTCTTTGTGTAAACCACTGACTTCTTTTGACAGTTTTGTTCTTTCTCCAAGCAATTGGAGGTTATGTGATCTTGTATCTTTATGATGCGTTATACTTTTATTTAAACCTATTAGTTCAAATAATTCTGGATTATTGAATGCTCTGAATATCAGACATAATTCACCCCTCATTCTTCTATATTCCATAGAGTAAAGCTGTAAATGCTTTAATCTGTCATGATATTGTAAACCTTTGAGGGCCGAAATACATCTAGTGGCTTTTTTCTGAACCCTTTCTAGTCTGTTTCTTCCCTGGACAGAGTAGGGGGCACAAAAAGGTGAACAATATTCCATATGCGGGTGTACAATTGTTGTATACAAAGGAAGAATAATTGCAGAGTCTCTGCTGCTTATGGATCTCAGAATACAATGTATGATTTGATTGCATTTCCTAAAAATTAAATCTGTATGGTAATCAAACTTTAGGTTATTGGTAACCCAAATTCCAAGATCTTTTTCATTAGTACTAACTTCCAATGGAGAATTATTAATTTTATATTGATAATTTAGGTTATGAATTCCAAAGTGCATAACTTTACACTTTTTCTCATTAAACTCTAATCTGTGTTTGTGTGCCCAATTTAGGGTCTAAATTATTTTGAAATATTTTGGCGGTTTCCATATTATAGACTATACCATCCATTTTTCAATCATCTGCATACATGCATAACCAAGAGCATGATGAGATTTGCATAGTGGATAAGAGGATGTTAAATAAAATTGGGCCTAATACAGAGCCCTGTGGAACTCCACTTGTTACCTCTCCCCAATGTGATTTATAACCCCTTATTGATACACATTGAGTTCTATTATTAAGCCAGGAATTAATCCACCTTATTATATTTGGGTGTAGTTGGAGTTTTATCAATTCTTGGACAAGGATTTTAATAGAGACAGAATCAAAAGCCTTAGAGAAGTCGAGGAACACCATATCCACTGGCATTCCCTTATCCAAAGCAGCACTAATTGGTTCAAAAAAGCATAATAAGTTAGTCAAGCATGATCTACCAGATGCAAAACCATGTTGTGTCAAGTCTATTTGTTTTATATTTATTAAATGTTGTATTATGTTTTTCTGTAATAATCTTTCAAATACTTTACCTAACACAGCTGTGAGGCTTATAGGTCTATAATTTTTGATGTCAAGTTTTTTTCCTCCTTTATGAATTGGGGTAACAAAAGCTTTATTCCAAATTTTAATGGAATTCCCACTTTTCGAGGAGGCATTAAATAAAACTGAAAGAGGCCCAGCTAGGTGGACAATTAATTCCTTCAAAAAGTTTACTGGTATACCATCAGGGCCTACTGAGTTATTATTTTTTATTGATTTAACTGTTTGTATAATATCAGAGGGGCTAAATATAGGATGATGAGATTTCAAAGATTTTATTTGTAATAGCCACACACTCTTGTTTTATTTCATGAATGGTATCATGTAGAATATTATTTACACCAACATGCACTATAACTAGTGTGTTTTTATTGGTATCCTGCAAAATATCTGGGATCATAGGTGTAATGTCAGAGATTTTCACTCCCCTGAAGCAAGAAAGGGTCCTATTTGCTTTGTCCTGATTACAAATTATTCTTTCTAAGTGTTTAACCATTGAGTCCCCTAGCACAAATATCTGTTTTGGGGTTGATATCTGCTATGGGTTATTAGTTTCAGTCCCTTCACTGTGGAGACTGACATCCCTTGTATTATTACATTCAGATGGTACTTCACATTGAATCATGTAACATTTGTTGAAGGAGCATGTAAAGGGGAAGTAACTTCGATTTCCTGCAAATCAGGGTGGACATTATTTAATACAGCAAAATATTTTCTGTAGGCAGAGAAACATTTCCAGCATTTCTTCCTTTTTTGGCTGCTTTTTTCCTTTTTACTGAGGACCACTCAGAGTCTGATGTCTCCATATCATGTTCATCCCTGGAATGTTTTTCATTAGTTTGGTTTTGACTTCTGGGAGTATTATTAATTCACAACCAGTAGCTATTGTACCTCCCTCTGATCTATTAATACCTGCTACATTGGGTATCAAAGGTATTGGGTCCACAGTAACAGGATCCATGTTGTTTAACCTTTCATGAAATCTGACTGCCATTTGTTGTTGACTATTTTCTAAATCTCTTAATCTACCATTAAAAAGCATTATTTCATTTTCTAGTTTTTCATTATGTATGCACTTGGCGCATTTATATTCATTAGGTAAAGTTTTATATTGTATTATACTATACATGTTGCAAATTGAACATTTAATCCCCACATCCCCATTGATGGTCATTAAGGTCTGTAGCATTTTGAACTAAAAGTCAGAAGCAAGTATCACCTGCACAAACTATATAGGTAACAGATATTCAAGTGGGGACACACTATTAGTAATGGCTATGCATGGAAGTTTCACCTATCCTTTACCATATAGCTATCTGAGAGCTATCTAACCTACCTTTAGTATGTACCCATAACTCCCACAAACACACCAAACACGTGCTCCCACACGCGTGGTCTTTAAAGACATCTTAAATGCTGACAATGCCACACACACCCCACTTCATGCTTGCCTCCTGCCACAGCAGGGCTCAAATTTATAGCAGCTCATACCCAGATGAACCAATGGGGTCACGGAGCACTCATTCCATGGAATGCCTTAAAGCTATAGGCTTTAAATTAAAATCGCAAGTGAAGTAAAATTTGCACCTAAGCTCCCCAATTAGTTTATATGGGATTCAGAGACTGTATATGAACAGTAGAAACTACTGTCCCTCTTCCTGTTTAGTGAAATGGGCTCACAGTGCACAATAAAGCATATGACCACAACAGTAAATTAAAATACAAGTAAGCTTCCCAAGCAGAGCAGTGTCTCACTCAGGGGAGATAACTCTTAATTTAAAACAGTATACTTTTCTGAGCAGAGCAGTGTCTCACCCAGAGAATCTCTTGGTCCTCCTCATTGTCATCTTTTTTCTTGGCATTGAATCAAACCGAGGTGCAGATGTCCACATCTGTGAGTGCTCCCATAGTTGACTCTGTAGCATCAGTCTGTGTGTAGGCCAGGAAAGTGACTTGATCCATACCAGCATGAAGCAGTACAGGTGGTGGTGATGCTATGGGGGTTTTGCTTTCATCTATCATACCTATGCCAGCCTTTTGGAAGCAGTGCTGGAGGGTTGGCACAGTAACATCTGTCCATGATGTCTGCAAAAAATGAATTGCAATGAGGACACTGATCTCCTTTGCCATTTTCCAGAATTCTTGTTGAGATTCATCTATGGCACCAATCAGTTTTCTGACTATCCATTTTCGGTAGTGGATCTTTACGTTCTGCTGTATTACCCCCGGTCCATAGGTTGCACTATGGCAGTACAATTTGATTTGGTGGGAGAAAAAAGAGTTTGGTATAGGGAAGGGGGACTGGCTTATGGGCAGGGCAATCATCAACAATCATGCAGATTTTTTTACATTTTCTGATAATTGTTTTGTCTAACTCAGTCAACCAAGAAGCAAAAATGTTAGCAGTCGTCCAGGCATTTGCATTTGCCTGGTATTGAATTGGCAAAGCTTTCACAGCAACAACACAAAAACAATGAGTTTTCTTTTGATTTTCCGATTAGCAGGAGTGGGACCTTATCTGAACCATCTGTGTCACTTGCCACAAGCACTGACAATCTTTCCTTTACCTTCTTGTAGCCACATAATGATTCGTTTTTAAAACTGAGTGTTCCATCAGGTGTAGCACAAAAAAAAAATAAAGCCATCTCATTGGCATTGTAAATTTCAGATAGAGAATAGCCCCAGAGAATGTCAGGCAGAACATTACCAAGCCAGTCCTCAGATGCCGCAAAATCAGACTCTGCTTTTCATCATGTATGCGGCAGTAGCTGATTTGAGTATGGTCCTTCCACCATGGCAGTCAGCCTGCTGTTGGCTCAAACTCATTAATGTCCATTGTCTGAGCAAACTGTCTGGATTTTTCTAATAGAATCAGATCAGACAAGGGTACCCTATGATCCTGGGACAGGGTAAATCAGCACAAAAGTTCTTCTTCAACATGGCCATCCTTCCCCTCCCATTTTCATTTTCTTTCCTTGTTACAGTCATGGGTCCAGTCATCCTGGAGAGCTTCTTGTCATTTTAAAATTCAGCCAACAGGCTGGCCCGGTGGCACTGAGGGTTGAGGCACTGGATGCCACATCTCGCGCAACATCGGCGACCCGAGTTTGGTGACAGACTCAGGTTGCCAAGGGTAGGCAGGGGAGGGAGAGGATCAAGCATCTGGAGGACAGGTCTCCTGTCCCTTGGGAAGGCTCCATAGCAGCTCGGTGTCCTGGTAACTCCCGATGAAGATTGGGGGTACCGCAGGTACACCAGCCAAAACATAATGGGCAGAGTGAGGCAGATGCTAGCAGGGCAGCCGTGCGCAGGCATCATTGCATGCTACACTCTGAGGAGAGAAAAACAAGGAACATACCCCTGATGGTCAGGTGAGGTGATATCTGGTCTCTAGGGGCTGACCCCCACGTGCTCAACACCAGCCACGATCCTGACCCTACCCCCTTCCGGGATCCTCTGCCTGCTCCTGTATGGGTCCGGCAGGAGAAGAGGGGATCCGAATCCCAATGTCTCAGTTGGAGGATGTGGTTCAGGCAAGTGGTTAGGGGGAATGCCGAGTGAGCCAGCCCAAGAGATGCCCCAGACCACCAGGTGAAGAAATAATAAAAAAAAAAAAAATTCGGCCAACACTGGACATATCAATGCCAAACTCCTGGGCAAGCTCTTTTCTTGACACACCAGGGAGCTTGGACTTTTTAAGCAGCTTTATTCTCTGCTCCAGTGAAAGAATTTTACATGACACCTTCTCCATTGTGGCAGGAAAGGAATTCAAGTGCACATCTAAGGTTCTATGATGCCAGTTCGACAACAATTTTGTCAACCGGCATTACAGCAATGGAATTTATGTTGACCGCAAGTTGTGGTCAACATAAATCCCGATGGTCTCCTGGTCCACTTTTCCATTTGGGGGCTTCGCCACTCTAAGCCCCATGTGGAGGGCTCTGTCCTCGCACCCCCCCCATTCTTATTGTAATCAACTCCGACTTGGAGTTGATTCGGGGATGTGGTGCAGGACTGGGAGACAGTGTGACCCTGTCTCAGGTGCACTAACACAGCGACCTGTTGATGAACTGCCGATTTTGTCAACAGCGAGGTAGGTCGCTGTGTTTGTGTCACTGTTGGGGGGTATACCCACATCTCACACCCACATTAAAAACCCCTTACCAAGCTGATTAGCTGATTAACAAATTTTTAATGGCTACAAGGAAAAGGCAGTTTGTTATCATAGTTATCGCCAATGAGCACTAAAAGCTGTGTGTTCAAGTCTGATTAGGACCAGTTATCACCAATTATCACCCTAGCTCCATAGAAAACAAATGGTTGTTTTATAATGGGAAGAATAGGGGAAAAAACAGAGCATGGAGATTTTGTGCATTCATCCGAAAAATGCATACACCGAATGGCATACAAATGGAATGCACTGTACTAGGTTGGGAGTTCATTGTAGAAAAGCTCTTATACTCCCAAAAGATTCAAGGAATAAGATTGTGCAGCAACTTTTTCTATATTAGAAAATGGTGATGTAATTTATCAACATGCCACCTTGACATAATTAAATGGATTGGACAAAACTTACTGTAGGATGGCTCATTTTGCTTTGAGGTGTCACTTTGGCAGCCATCACTGCAGTATGCTAAATCAGATGGGGTGAGACTCTCTAGAACTACAAAGAAGAAAGAAGACTTGGTGGTGGCATTTAAAGAATTTAGTGAGAATGGAATGTATTCATACATATTTGCTCAGTCAAATAACCACAAACATAATCTGAGAAAATAAAAAAAAAAACAGGCATGTATGGTTCCCCGTTGCAAACATTTTTTTATAGTAAAATGCAATGCAATTATTGTTTACCAAATATTTGGAATGAACTACCACCAGAGGTTTGGAATGCAATGGTTTTTAAGATTTTTAAAACTAGTATTGATACTGTATTGATGGATAGATTTATTTATTTAGTTTCTGTTGACCGCGTAAGAGCACTAGACACATAAGTGACTATTTTCAGGGCTGACCCGGGAGGTTACATTGTATAGTTTGGAATACAAATGAACAATGATGAACGATCTGGATAAGACACAAAATGCAAGGTTACAGCATTACATATTTACAGAAAATGTAGGAACAAAAATGCAGACAAGTTAAAACAAGGGCAGGATACATGACAATTCAGTTAAGTGCCAGGGCAAATAGTGCCCAACAAGGTATTAAGGACAGTATGTAAACAAAATACAAAAATAGCTGTACCTGTTTGTATGAAATTATTTGGGGCCTCTCTGTCTTGCTCATTATTGTAGGACTGTAGTTTGTAGCATTGTTAACAACTGTTATTTTAAATATTGTATATATGTATATACATATATACTGTATATTGTAAAGTACATGTAATATCATGTATCTGTATGTGACCATTAACATTTCAGGACAACTTGGTTAAACAGGGCTTAACAGCCCTAATAGTTGATCCTGTTGAAAAATCAATGCTTTTATCTATCTATCTATCTATCTATCTATCTATCTATCTATCTATCTATCTATCTATCTATCTATCTATCTATCTATCCATCCCAGTGCAGAAATAGGGAACACCTCACCCTGGAAGCTAGATGCCTAATTGTATCTAGCTATGCCCTATCACTAATTGATTATGGTTTGCTGGTTTACTCTGCAGCTAATGAATCAACTATGGAGAGACAGAGAGAATATTATGCAATAAAGCCTGTAGACTGGTCCTGGATGCGAATAAATGTACTCATAGTTGTGACAGGTATTCTCTAACTATTTGGCTACCCCTGACGAGCAGAATCAAATACCAGACCTGTATACCAGGTAAAAAGGCTCCCCAGGGACGTACTCCCTCCAAACTTAAAAACCTGCCTGAACATGGTCGATAATCAGTACCACACTAGAAGCATGTCTGACTGTAGGCTCTTGAAACCTTTCTACAGGACTAGCCATGGACAACGCTCCTTCATGGCTAGAGCAACAAACTGTTTGAATGACCTTGGTAGTTTGCTCTGTAATATAACTTAGCTGAGCCAATTTAAAAGCTCACTCTGGGTACATCTAACAGAACAGGCTCACTGCTCTTGTATCTAATTGGATGACCCTGTATCCATGTTTATCCTATGATATCTTCTATGTTAACCTCTGTTATTGACCTGGAATTATTACGCTCTCTATTGACCTTTGTTATTGACTCAGTGTAAGCTGTGCTGCATTATATAATCTACTGCTGTTTTTTTTTGTAAACTTTATTTAAAAAGTCAGCCCAATGAACAATTGGTTATATAACAATTTGTAGTACAGCTTAATATGGTAAATATATCCATACATCTGTTACAGTGGTAAATCAGGTCAACTTTTAAGTAAAGCAAATCAAACTTTATTTATATAAGATGCTCTTCCAAAGCTCAGGGCACCTTTACAAAAATACCATGCAAATTTTAAGACTCAATATATTAAACAACATCTTAAAAATAAGAGTAAAATTTGTTAAAAACCATTGGCACCCATAATATGGCAACAATAGTATATCAAATTTCAGGTAAATCAGCAATGGTCATCAAACGCTTGTGGAAAAAGATGTGCTTTCAGGGATTTCTTAAATTCTTCTATGGTCAGGCTATCGCGTATCTGACATGGCAGAGAGTTCCACAGGGTAGGAGCCATAAAGGCAAAGGATCTACCTCCAGATGTTTTCAAATGTACCCTGGGAATCTCCAGCAATCCCATGCCAGAGAATCGGAATGAATGAGAGGGACAGTTGGGTAACAGCAGATCTTGCAGGTACTGAGGTCCCTGGTTGTGTAGGGCTTTATAGGTCAGCAGCATGACCTTGAAGGTGAGCCACCATTGCACTGGCAGCCAGTGCAGTTCACGCAGCACAGGTGGACCTGGAAGCTCTAGTTAATAGCCTTGCCATCGCGTTCTGCACCAGCTGCAATCTGCTGATATCCACCCCCATTAACCCTAGATAGAGGGCATTGCAATAATCAAGATGTGTGGTAACAAAAGCGTGGACCAAAGTACGTAGATCTTCAGATGGAACCAGGCACTTCACCATGGAGATGTTCCTTAGATGGTAAAAGGAAGACTTGACAATAGCTGACACCTGAGCCTTCAGGGTCAAGCCTTTGTCAAATATTACCCCCAGATTCCACACCTGGCCTGAGTCATTGAGCAGGATCCCCCCAAGATATAAACCCGAGGGTTTCCCCTCCATGTCCCGGCCATCCTCAGATCAGGGTCCACAACTAGTACCCTGTTTTTCCAGGATTCAACCTCAACCAGCTCGAACTCATCCAGTCCTGTATCTCCTGGAGGCAGTTATTAAACACTAAGAGAGTTACAATTGACTTATCAATCCTTCTAAGGTACATTCTTTTTAGTGTTCACCAGCACCTACAGTACATATTTTCAGGTATTAGACTGGCCGTGTATCAACCAGTACTACAGATGCTTTCACACAGCTGGCATGGCTCAATCGGGTGACCTATTCGAATTGCCCATTGCATGAATCAGGGAGTTGGGTAAGAGTTAAGATGGGAGGTGATTTAGAATAGTGGGAACCAATTCTGGCTCAGTGCCTCCTCCAACTGGGCCCAGATTTCTTGATAGTTTGAACTCTGGTTTTTAACCATGTACTGGGTGTGTTCAACCTTCATAAGTGTTCAATTGGGGGCGTAGTGTCTGATCCCCAATGCTGTGCCAGGACTTGCTTTCCCACAACTATAGTTAAATGCTTGATGGAGTGGTTACTCATCACCTGCCCTTTCTTTCTCTACCCCCCCCCACCCATGGCAGCCCCAACACATCTATGAGGTCTAGTGAATAGTTACTTTTTACAATTCTGGAGAGCAAATCTAATACTCCCCCCCCAAAAAAAGCTCAAGACCTTTGGGCATACCCATATTAGATGGAAGAAGGTACCTGTCCCTATTCCACATTTGGGGCACATCTTGGAGGAGGTTGGGTCTATCCTATGTGCCAAAGCTGGTGTAAAATATGTGTGATGTAACACATTATAATTAATGGCTCTTAGCCGGTTATTCACCAAACAGAACATACCCCACTTAATGATCAACTCCCAATCATCTTCCGTTAGTTGCTGTGGGAGATCCTTAGACCATTTCTCTCTCATTTGTATGAAGAGATCAAAAGAGCCCCCTTCAGCACCTTATAGCACTTACTCATCTGTTTCATAGCTGCACTGCTAGCATTTTGTCTAAATATCTCTTCCAGTGGGGACCTTCTGAAAGGTACCTTGTCTGGTGAGTCCTTTAATAGTTCTTGGAACCTATTTCTAAGTCTCAAATACATAAAACAGTGAGAGGTACTGATACTATATTCCTTTTTAAGCTCTGTGAAAGTACTTACATTCCCATCTCTATAGATCTGGGATAACTGGGTAAGTCCCCTCCTATGCCATTGGTTAAGGATTATGTTCAAGTGCAGTGCAGACTTGCAATGTGGTTTAAGTACTGACCCAAGGGAGGCATCTGGTGATAGCGTGGACCCAGGGTTAATAATTTTATGAACCTGAACCCAGGGCTTGACAGTGGACCTGGTGAAGGGATTATTATTCTTATCTAGACTTTCACTGAAAATAGCTGGAGTGAGTAGCTGGTGCAGTAGGGAACCCTCCCCTCCCCTCTGGAGACTTCAGGTCCACCCATGCTCTAAGCATAGTTTGTAGCGGTAGCAGGTCTTGTGTAACGGCCAGCTGCACAGCCAAGTAATATAACTGGGTCTGGTATGATTTCCCGACTTGCGTTCTCCCATCTAATACTATCCCGATCTTCTTTTACCGACTACTGTAATCCTGCCTGCACACTTGCCCGTTCTACTATCGGCCGACACATAGTACAAGTAATTGTTGGACTAGTTGGACTTTTCAGAGTTTGCAGCACTGAACAAGCATACTTCGAGCTGCATAAATTACATACGGACTAGTTTACAGCACTGAATAACTGTGCTATGCACAAAATACTGCAAGCAGCTGATACTGCATTAATTAGAGATCCGTAAGGACAAGTAAGGATTTTCATAGTTTCCCTGTGCAAGCATACTTCAAGCTGCATTCAGCATTGAATAAAAAACTAATAAAAAGCACTATAACTGATTTGCAGCACTAGCTCCAAACTTCATTAATTACATACGGCTTTTCAGATTTTGCAGCACTGAATACCCTAGTTCAAAACTGCATTAATTATGGCACTAATTGTTTACCTGTGCAAGCATACTTCGAGCAGCATTCAGCACTGAATAAAAAAGTACAATTAATTGTTTACCTGTGCAAGCATACTTTGAGCTGCATTCAGCACTGAATAAAAAAATAAAACTAATTGTTTACCCGTGCAGGTATATTTTGAGCTGCATTAATCACATACAGACAGCCTCTTTTCAGTGAAGGTGATCTGAAAAATTTGCTGGACAGGTGCATTGCCGACTAATTGCATACGGACACTTTTAAAATGGTAGTCTGTTTTCAGCCTCCTGTTAGCCAATTTGACATTAGCAAACAGTCTGCTATCATGAGCAGTGAAGAGGCTATCGTTTGTGCTGTTGTTTCTTCCAAGCGCGGGCATGACAAGTTGTCAGTTGATGGCCACTTATATGTTAAGGAAAGAAGCCAGGGGGATTTGTTTTACTGGTACTGCCAGCTACGTAAATCTTCAGGTTGTCATGGACGTGCATCAACAACTCTTGTTGGTGGACAACACCATTTAAGAAGCACTGCAGAGCACAACCATTCCCCTGATGCAAATGACAGTCATATAGCGATTTCTTTAGCATCGCTTAAATTGACAGTGTTGACAACTAATGACACTCCGGCTTAGCTTATACAAAATGAACTGTCTAAACTGTCTGAGGAGGTGCAGCATAACATGCCTAGCTGCCAGTGCCTGCAGCAAGTTGTCAAACATGCCAGGAGAGAAAACATGTCAGTAGAGCCGCAAACATTGACAGACATAAGCATTCAACCCGAATTACAAATTGTGAGTGGGAAACAATTCCTATTGAAAGATTCGGCGTTTGGCACTGATAGAGTGTTAATGTTCAGCACAAAAAAAATATTGAGAAATTAAGCACTGCAGATTTGTGGCTCATGGATGGCACTTTTAAAACAGTTCTCACACTATTTCAGCAGCTTTATTCAATACATGCCCCTGTAGGTACTGTGGAGACAACTCGCATTGTGCCACTGGCATATGCCTTGATGTCTGCAAAATCTAATGAGTGCTACCTAAAGCTGTTCCAGGATTTAAACGATGCAGCAGATGAATTTGACTACAGCCTGTCTCCAAAATTTATTTTAACAGATTTCGAGCAGGCTGCAATCCACACTACGAAAGTTGAATTCCCTGATGCAACAAACAAGGGTTGCTTGTTTCATCTGGGACAGATAGTGCGGAGGAAAATCCAGAGCTGTGGTCTAGCAGTAACTTATGGCTCTGATCCCGAGTTTAGTTTACTGAGGCAGCAACTAGCAGCACTAGCCTTCCTTCCTTCCACCAGATGATATCCCCACAGTGTACAGTGAAATCAAGGTTGAAATGCCTCCTGTTAGTGTGTCAGTCCTTGAATGGTTCGAGAAGACATATTTGTTTGGCAGAGTATGCAGGAGGATGTGAAATAACATGGTCATCAGAGCAAACTCCCTGTACCCTCCGCAGTTTTGGTCAGTACATGATCTTACAATTAATGGAATGCCCAGAACACAGAATAATGTTGAGGCGTGGCACCAACTTCTTGGAATGCTGATTGGAGGCTCACATGTGGGGGTAACAAGATGTATCAATGAACTGAGGCATGAGCAAACCGTAACGGACTCAACTATTGAGAAAATTAATCGTGGACTGCTGAAATCTCTGTATAAAAAGAAATATGCTAAGCGGGAAGAGAAGATCAGCAATATTCTGTGAGACAGAGAAGCAAGATCTGGAAAAGACTATGTGCGAGGGATTGCACACAATATGGTGCTGTAAGGAGTGTAAGAAATGGACAGAGCATTTTTAATCTTCTACAATAAATATTTGACCTGATCGTTTTTAATCTTCTACAATAAAGATTTGACCTGAGCATTTTTAATAATCTAGAATGAAGATTTGACCTGTGCAACGTCTACCGGTAAGTGCTTTACAGTGTCTCCTATTTCAGTTTCTGCTGCTACTTGCTTAAATGTTGCTACTACAAATCCCTGCTTAAAATGATTTTCAGCTGATATTTGCTTAAATTGAGTTAGTGCTGATATTTGATTATATGCTGCTACTTGCTTAAATGCTGCCACGTTGAGATAATGGCGTTCGGGAATTTATATGTCGGTGAACACAGTTTATCGGGCAACAGACGTCAGTCAAATATTTGTCAGCAAAACACATTACGGGCAATCGTACGGATCCCATATAACTTAATGTTTGGAAGGCCTAGACCATCTTTAGGTACCAGTCACCACAGGATTGATTTTTTGATACAAGGATGGCATCTCTGCCATATCAGAGAGGTAATTGCCCACTCAATCACTCTAATATACTTTTGAGGGAGATAAACAGGCAAGTTTGGAAAAGATATAGACATTGGGGAAGCATGTTCATTTTGACCGTGTTTATTCAGCCTATAAGGGTTAAAGGTAAATTTTGCCACTGCCTACAGTTCTCCCTAATTTTACTGATAAGGGGCTTATAATTAAATTCTTGTATTTTTGCTAGGATTCAGAGGAGCTGGATCCCCAAATATTTAATCTCCAAGGAAGGGGGAATGTCTGTTCCTGCTACTGTGATGTGAGATCTGTTACTGTCCATGAGCAACCACTCACATTTGCCCCAGTTTATCTTATGCCCTGAGAATGGACCGTATTTCTCAAAGAGCTCTGTTAGGGCTTTGAGGGATTTATCTGGTTATGCTAAAAATAGTAGTATATAATCAACAAAAAGGGAAATTACATGCTCATAGCCACCTATATTGAATCCTTGTATATCTGGATGATCTCTAACAGCAGCAGCCAGGACCTCTATGATCAGTACATATAACAGAGGGGAGAGGGGACATCCCTGTTGAGTTCCCCTGGTTAGGTGGAAGGATGTTGATATATTATCATTCATCAATATCTGAGCTTGAGGGGCGTGATACAAACTGTGTACCCAGGAGCATAAGGGGGGTCTAAATTTATATTTCACCAATATCGCAAACATGAAAGGCCATTCTACACAGTCAAAAGCCTTTTCCATATCTAGTGCAAGGAGACCCTGGCTGCCACTACCCCCCCCACACACTTTGCCCAGCCTTGCATTACATTCAGTGTGCACCTGATGTTATGCTTCACTTGACATTCTGGCACAAAACACCCCTGGTCGGGGTGTACCAAGCCGGGTAGGAGAGATTGGATTCATTTTGCCAAAACTTTAGCAATGATTTTATAATCCGCATTTAGTAAAGGTATCAATCTGTATGAACTGCATTTCCTAGAGTCCTTCCCCAGCTTGGGCAGTACCATAATTGTAGTCAGGTATTGAGTTTGGGGAAGTTCTCACATGTCAAGGGCTGTTTGGATCATTGTAATCATCGGTCCCTTGAGAACATCCCAGAAAGTTTTGTAAAATTCTGTTGGTAGGCCATCAGGGCCTGGAGCCCTGTTTGATCTAGAGGTCCAGACCGCAGATTTCACCTCATCCCTAGTAATTGGTTGGTCCAATGTGGTTTGGCTCTCACTGTTCAGAGATGGGAGGGTCAATCTTCTCAGAAAGGATTCAGGATTGCTGTGCTTCAGGGTTTGAGAGGTATACAGCTCTTGGTAAAATTGACAAAATGTGTCACTGATTACTGCAGGCTCTGAGGAAATATTTCCCACCTGGCCCCTCAGTTTCTAGTATGATTCTACCTGATCTTTGTTTTTTTGAGTTGCCATGCCAGCCATTTATCTGATTTGTCTCCCTCAAAGTAATTATGGGAATGGGTGAATAACAGGGCTCTCTCTATACGTTTGGATACATTTTGGTTTAAATTCCCCTTCATACTTAGTAGCGTGTATCTATCTACTGACTGGTTGCCTTGCATCATACTTTGCTCTAGCTCTATAATGTCCGTTTTCAGTTTTTCCTCCTCTTTCCTTTCTTTCTTCCCTTTCAATGCCGCATAAGAAATTATTTCTCCCCTTGTATATGCCTTCATGGCATCTCATGTAATAGCAACAGAGATGTTGGATACCTTATTATTAGTAAAATATTTCCTTAGTGAAGCCGATACATATGCCACAAAGTCTGGTTCACTAAGTAGGGTACAATCTAGCCTTAACTGTCTGGATTGCAGAGGGTTCTGGCCTAACACCAGTGTAGTCCCTAGTGGGGCATGGTCCGATACCAAGATTGACCCATAGGAGGCTGCTAGGCCTCACCTCACCAGAGATGAGGACAGGAATAAATAATCTAGCCTGGTTTATAAGTGGTGAGCATGCGAGTAGAAGGAATACTCCTTCCTGGTGGGGTGGCAATACCTCCAGGCCTCAATTAGGGCCCTCTCTGTGGCCAGGGACCCAAGGGCTGAAACACTCTTGGGTGGGGATCTGACACTTGTTCCTGAATAGTCTAATAGGACGTCTAGGTAGGTGCTGAAGTCTCCTCCCATGACTATAATGTCTTGGTATGGAGCCAAGGTCTCGGCCATATGGTGAAAGAAATCTGGGGAATCATAGTTTGGCCCATAGATTGACACACAATTATATTTATACCTCTCAGCTGTGGCTTTTACCATCAGGTATCTCCCCAATAGGTCTGCCACAGAACAGTGGACCTTCACTGTGCCGCTCAAACCATATAGCTACACTCTACACCTTAGAGGTGAAGAGGGCCGCCATAGGGTCCCTCTCCAAGAGGTGGCCAATTTACCCACCTCATACTTTGCCATGTGTATCTCCTGAAGTAGGGCTACATCTATCCTTTCACGTTTTATATAAGACTACATTATTTTCCTTTTCACTACTCTCTTAAGCCCACTGACGTTCCATGTCAAGACATTCAAGGTACCCACTGTGTGAAAAGGAGTGCATATACCTTACTGTAACCAAATCCAAAATATAAAAGCTGTTAGGGTAGTACATAACGTTCATAAGCTGACTTAAACATTTTTGACAAACTTGAAAACTGACCATGAACCTTCCCCCTCACGATACTCTGTAAACTCCTACCTTCCCCATTCGTTATGTAAGCCCTCTCCTCCTTCCTTGGTCCCCCGAGAAGAACAACACCCAAAAAGTGCAACTGGTGCCAACAGTAACTTACTCGTCCCCTCCAACAGCTTCCCAGATGGAAAAACTGAAAACCCACTACTTCTGTGGAATTTTGCCAATCAACCAATCCTTTGTACCATGTTAACCATGTGCTATTGGTGCTTCTTCATTAATTAGAAAATCATACAGAAAAGGAAGCATAAAAAAAGGAAGTAGTGGGAAACTCCCCACATTCTGGTTTACAATCCCCCACTACTGAAAGTACGTGCACAGTTTGCATATTTGACATCTGTGTCCCCAGGGCAGGACAATAGAGTCAGCAGTCGATTGCTCACTGCCTACAATACATCAAACCCGGCAGAGGAGAGAGTGAGGGGCTCCAGAGGTTGACAGAAACCACCCCCCCAATCCCAAACAACAATCCCCTCAAAATGCTTACTACAGATTAACTTCAATTGCTCAGCTGTCCTGTCATATCTGTTGCCATGGCTTCATGCAACTGATCACCCCCCCCCCAAAATGGTAGGAAAGGAGGAAGAGGAGGAGGAGGAGGAAGAGATCCTCCTGCTTACAGCTTTGTTCCCACCAGGGTGTCCTCTTTTAAATAAATGATAAAGAAAAAACTTGTCTCTCATATAGCACTTCCAAGCTTCCTCCCTCCGAATACCATATTGTAATCCCCGTTTCCCCACCACTCCTAATATTTGAACAAACAAGCTTAATATTTGCAAAGTGTTTCCAAACTCTAAAGATCAACTATAACATATATGAAGAATAAAAGTTTGTATTATCAAAAATTAAATAACAAAACATCCAGCACTATTAGAACAGTCTTTATACTCCAGCCAGCTTTGGAAGTATTGTCCAAAACGAAACTAAAAATGTAGATATGCCGGATGATCATTGCCAAACAGGATCCTAGATGGGCCCATCCTTTGGGATTGTCTGCTAATTAATAAAAAAAAAAGGCAGTGAAAAGTGCCTAAGAACATAGGCAAGAGTACAGTCGGCAGTGCGCACAGAAGGCCTTTCCAGAGAGACATCCACAAGGCCGTAGGGTTCAAGGTGCAAGGGGAGTAACTCATGTCCTAGCCTTATAGGCCTCCTTAGAGTTGTAGGGCATGGAGTTATGTAAACCCCACCCCCCACCCCAGACCCCTGCCCCATTGCATAAATGCAGAATGCCACAGTACCTTCGGGGAATAGGTTCAAGTGTCTATATTCTGTTCTTGTGGATTAGCTACCACCTGAGCCATTCCTTCCTCATGGATGATATAGTCCATTGCTGTGTTGGGACTGATAAAGGCCTGCAACACCTTACCCTGCTGCCGTATAATCAGTCTCACCGGGTATATCAGAGCAAAGGGCCATTACAGGGTGTGCAGTTTTTTCTTGACCTCCTGGAATGCTTGCCTTTCCATTTATACTTGTCGGGAATAGTCTGGAAACAAGCTGATATGTGTCCCCTGGATACAAATAGTGCCCTGTTTTTGAGATGCTTCTAGGACTGTTTGTCAGTCCTGATATCAGATAAATTTAATAATAACCTGCCTCAGGCATTCTTCAGGGCTTGGCTTATGACTCAGAGATCTGTGGGCCCATTGTATTTCAAGGAAGAATGATGCAGGAATTTGTAATTGTTTCCGCAGCCAGGATTGCATAAATGTAGAGCAGTTGTTGCCTTCTAAGTCTTCTGGTGGATCGACCACTTAGATATTACACCAGTGCTCCCAGTTCTTGTGGTCATCGAGCATTGCCTTTAACGTGTTGATGTCTTTGAGGGCCTGTTTGAGAGAGGATTCTAGCTGCCGCACAGCATTGTCCTGAGTCCCCACTCGTTCCTCTAGGTTGCCGATACGAGAGGTATGTTTCTCAACTGTTTCTCCCAGCAAATTGAAAGATTGTTGTAAATGTGATAGCTGGGCAGTAATATTGTCGAAGCCAGAGTTCATTTATACCGTAAGATCGTATTTCAGTTTCGATATTAATTTTTCCAGCTTTTGAGTTTGCAGAGCCATGCTTGATGTGCTAGCTGGGCCTGAGTCTCGCTGCTCTTCTACACCCATTTCAGCTGCTGCATGTGTGGTCAGAGGGTCTGGGCCTTGGGATTGTGCTTGCTCCATGGCTGTTTTAAAGGAAAGCAGTCCTTTCCCCTGCAAACCTTACCCTCTGGTTTAGCTTTTCTGAGAAAATCGTCTTTTTTATTGCACTGCAAAGTAGTTTAATTTAATTACGAAAAGCCTGGTACCCAGAAGTATGGTGGATGCTGGGGAGGCTCCATTAACTGTAAAGGTGCGGTGCTGCACTGTGCACTTCAGTAAAACTGCATTGAAGTGCATAGTGCAGTGCCATATCTTTACAGTTAATGCCAGGAAACCATGTGTCACTACTTCAGGTAATGGACTTTTCATAATTAAAGTAAACTACTTTGCATCATAAGAAAAAGGCACATTCTCAGAAAACCTAAATTGAGGTAAGGTTTGCAGGGGCAGGAACCCCTGCAAAGAACTACTTTCCTTTAAAATTCAAATGCGATTGTTTCTTGGCCATTTTGTTTCTGGTCAACCTTACTGATCATATGAGCATTGAAGCACTGATTCTTTATTAATAGAGGAATGGGATGGCTTTGATAAATGCAGAATGGAGTGGAGCTCCCAGACTAAGCTGCCGTCATGGATCCTGGCGTGGCCACGCCTATATAATCTATTGTACTTGACTCATTTATCACGTTTTCCACTGTATTGCCTGTACTATCACCATTGTAAACATTCCTAATGCAGAACCTTTGTAAAAGAACACCTGTGCTCAAAGGTTTTCCTGGTAATGATAAAATAAATCAGTAAAATAAAAAAGTGCAATAATACTGAGTAGAACAAGAAAAGAAAAGAAAGTAGGTCACAATCACAATCAGCATGACAGATACAAGGGGAAAGCAAATACTGTATATTATAGTAGGAAAAAAATATAGACCCCGTTGTGTTCCATAAGTAAAAACTACACATCAGAGATCAAGGATCACTGGATAAGTCCCAGTAACAAGGCTTTTTTGTTAGCCCTAATAAAAAAAAATAGGCTTTAATTTTGTCAATGTATACTAGACTGAACTGATGTGGGATTAGGTTGCCTGGAAACATGTTCCATAAAAATAGACCTGAGTAATGAATATCCTTTGTACCAGAAGTATTTATTTATTTATTAAATTTTGGTGACCGGGTATGCCCACTGAGCCCTGGAGGTCCCTTTTTCAGAGGCGAGCCGGGATAACACTACAATACAAGATATGGTACAGAGGAGATAACATTTGCTCACATAAGTTGTGGAAGCATAAGGTAGTTACAGACAGTGGTTTTGGAAGTATAAGGTAGTTACAGACAGTGGTTTTCTAACATGGTTATCAGCATGACACAGCTCTGCCTTGACAGTACTTGGCATAGCAATTTGCATGAGGTAGCTTTGGTCCCTAGGTATCATAAGACTACTAGGAGATCCAGGGTAGTACCACCTTTAGGGGGTTTGATATAGAGATGCGAGGGGGTACCTTGAGAGCTGTGGCAGTGGCATGCGCTTGTGTCCAGCATGTGGACCTTGAGCCTAGTGCGGAGGCGTCCTGGACCAGGGGAGGGAGCTTGTTCCTTAGGCTAGGGCCTTGCCAAGAGAAGGATCTGCCACCAGCATTGGTCCGAACTCTGGGGACTTCAAGCAGTGTTCATTCTGAAGTCCTTCAATTCCTAGGGTTGTGTTTAATAGCTATGATTCCTGCTATGCTTGGAGGAGCAGGGGGTTTGAGTAGCTTGTAGGCCTGGGCGAGCAATGGTTGTTGTAGCCAGGCAGCCAGTGTGGGTCACCGGAGCTGGGCCAGGGTGCCACAGTGGTGACATCTCGGGTGGTCTTGGGTAGCGAACTGAGCTATTTTGTTGTATAGGATTTGCATCCTGGATACTTCCTGCTTTGCCATGCCCTGTATAATCGGGGCTGCATAGGTCAAGGTAGGGAGCAGGACACTTGTCGCAATGGAGAGTCTGGCCTCAGGGATGAGCTGGTCCTCGAGACGGTACAAGGTTCCAAGTTTGCGGTGAAGGGTCCTGGTGACATGGTCAATGTGGTCTTTATAGGTGACTGACTGATCTAGAGTTAGGCCTAAGTATTTTAGGGAGGGGGCTACTTTTATGCATTTGCCAGATAGTGTGGTAAGATGTAGGGATGAGGACCTGTCAGTTCCCAAGGATCTTGGTCCGAATAGTATTGCCTTGGTTTTGTCCGCGTTAAGTACCATTCTGTTCTCGCATAGCCACGTCTCTAGGGATGTGAGGTCCTTTTGGAGTAGGGGACTGAGAGCAGTTACATTGCCTAAGGATCGGTAGATGGACAGTATCATCAGCGTACTGTACAACTGAGCTCTCCCCACAGTAGGTACTTAGTTCATTTGTAAATAGGGAGAATAGGAGGGGGCCTAGTATTGAGCCTTGAGGAACTCCCAGTTTTAGTGGTAGTGGCCCAGACATGGCCCCCTTCCAGATGGCCCGGACAAGTCTATGAAGACTGCACCTGTGGGTATCCCTTTGTCCATAGCCCTGAGCACTTCGTCAGAGAAGTTGATGAGGGCAGTATCAGTACCATGGTTTGGTTTGAATCCATGTTGGGAGGGGGAAAGGAGCTGGTGAGCTTCCAAGTAGTCCTAGAGTTGGTTGTAGATTAGCCTTTCTTGAATTTTGGCTAGTGTACAGAGGAGAGAGATAGGCCTGTAATTGGTTAGTTTGTCCCTGGGTCCACCTTTGTGGATAGGGACTACATTGGCCTGTTTCCACTGTTCAGGGACTTATCCTTCCCTTAGTGATCTGTTAAGGAGCATGGTTAAAGGCCTGGATAAGGAGGTGGCTCCAGCCTTGAGTAGCCGAGGGTTGATCCCATCTGGTCCCCCTGACCCTTTGGGTTTCAGCGCCTTTAGGAGGGTTAGGACCTCAGTGCCCTTTACCAGTCGCAGGTGGAAGGAGAGTCATTTGAAGTGTGTCGCTTCGATTGTGATTGGGGCTGAGGTCAGGGGAGATTGGCCGGCCTTGTAGGCCCCCAGATCAGTGAAGTGGTTGTTGAGGGCAGCCGTTATTAGAGCAGAGTCACTAGTAAGCTAACCGTTGACCTCAATGGGGCTGGGCTCCGACTTTTTGGTGCCCTTGATCAGGTCATTGACATGATTCCAGAATTGCTTAGGGTTGCCTAAGCTAGTTTTCTGGAGGTGAGTGATGTACTCTCTTTTAGCAAGTTTAATGGCTCTCTTGGCTTTGTTTCTTAGTACTCTGTATTCCAGTAGGTCTGCAGGGAGGGAGGAGAGCTTGAATTTCTTCCAGGCTTTGTCCCGAGTTGTCATTAGGGATTTGAGGGATGGAGAGATCCAATTGTAACAGCTGCCCTTCGCTCTCATGCTCTTCATTGGGGCGAAGAGGTTGGCAGCAGTACCTAGTAGATCTTGGAAGTATTCCAAGGCTTCAGCCAGCGTTGGGAGGAGCGTTATGGGGCTCCAGTCCCAGCTGTCAAGGTAGTGATTGAATTGCGCTTCTGAGAAATTGGTGTAGTCTCGGACAGTAAGTATTCTTGACTGGACCTTGGGTGGTTTGTTCTTCCATGTACAGAATATCAGGGAATGGTCACTCAAGGAGTCTGCCATTATTCCCACGCTCTGGATGTTTGCAGGGTTTGACACCAGGGCCTAGTCCAGGGTGGTGTGATTCCAAGTTTTGTAATTCAGTCTGGTTGGTTCAGAGATGACCTGCGTCAGACCTGCTTCCTGAGTCAGAGACATCGAGGCATGGCCAGGGTCCTGGGCCCAGTTGAGGTTGAAGTCGCCCAATATGAGTAGCTCCGTAGCTACCTCTTGGGCCAATGCAGTTGTGATGGCTTCAAGAGACTGGAGAGCAGACTTTGGTGAATGGTACACACAGCCTATGGTTAGTTGCTTAGTGTGTCCAAGGGTTAAGCGGATAAATATAGCTTCGCCCTCATAGAAACATAGAAACATAGACCTTGATGGCAGATAAGGACCACTTGGCCCACCCAGTCTGCCCATTTCCCTACCTATTGGATAAGCTGCAGATTCTAGTTAACCAACAGCCTACTTCCTGCAACCCCCCACTATAATTGCCTTATGTCTGTCCCATGCATGTTTGAATTCCCCCACTGTTTTAGACCCCACAACCTCTCCAGAAAGGCAGTTCCATACATCCACCACTCTCTCCATGAAAAAGAATTTCCTCACATTATCCCTGAGCCGTCCCCCCTCTAACTTTAAATTGTGCCCCCTTGTTCTTACACATCTCTTTTTCTGAAAGATGCTACCCTCCTGGACTTTGTTGATTCCCTTGAGGTACTTAAAAGTTTCTATCATGTCCCCCCGTCCCTCCTTTCATCAAGGGTATACATATTAAGCTCTCTCAGTCTTTCTTCATATGGTTTCTGATGTAGACCCTGCACCATTTTAGTTGCCCTCCTCTGGACTGCTTCCATCCTGTCTATGTCCTTGCATAGATGAGGTCTCCAAAACTGCATGCAGTACTCTAGATGGGGTCTCACCAACTGTCTGTATAGAGGGATAACCACTTCCCTTTTTCTACTTGTGATGCCCCTCCCTATGCATCCCAGTATCCCCCTGGTTCTCCTTACTGACTTCTCACATTGCTTACCCACCTTTAGGTCATCTGATATGACTATACCTAGATCCCTTTCCATTATTGTTGTCGTTAGTACCTCCCCTGCTATTGTGTACTCTTCTCCTGGATTTTTATTTCCCAGGTGCATTACTTTGCACTTCTTTGCATTGAATCTAAGTTGCCATATGTCTGACCATTCCTCCAACCTGCCAAGTCCCTTCTCATCCTTTCTACCCCCTTGAGTATCAACTCTGTTACAGATCTTTGTGTCATCTGCAAAGAGGCATACCTTTCCTTCCAGACCCTCTGCAATGTCACCTATAAAGACGTTAAAGAGGACTGGACCCAGTACTGAGCCCTGAGGTACTCCACTAGTAAACCCCTTTCTTCAGAATGTGTTCCATTCACTATTACCTTCTGTGTCCTGTTGTGCAGCCAGTTTGCTACCCAGGCTACCACCCTAGGACCCACTCCCAGGCTAGCTAGCTTGATTATTAATCTTTTGTGTGGGACTGTGTCAAATGCCTTGCTAAAGTCTAGGTAGGCCATATCCACAGCCCCTCCCTGGTCTATTACTTTGGTCACCCAGTCAAAGAAATCGATTAGATTCGTCTGACATGACCTTCCTGCTGTGAATCCATGCTGCTTTGGGTCATGTGCCCTGCTGGCCTCTAGGTACTCAACAATTCTTTCTTTCAGAAGTGATTCCATCATTTTCCCCACCACTGAGGTCAAACTAACAGGTCTGTAGTTTCCTGCTTCTGCCTTGCTCCCACTTTTGTGAAGGGGAATCACATCTGCCCTCCTCCAGTCCTCAGGTACCACCCCATCTTCCCATGATTTTTTAAAAAGTGTGGTTAGTGGTGTCACTAGGTCCTCCCTTAGCTCTTTTAGGATTCTAGGGTGAATCCTGTCAGGCCCCATTGCTTTGTCCACCTTAAGTTTTAGGAGTTCTTTCAGTACTCTTTCTTCTGTAAATGGACTGGCGTCAACCCCCTATCCAGAGTGCTTCTACTGTTTGGTTTAGGTAACTCCTCCTCTTTTTTTGTGAATACTGAGTAAAAGTATTCATTCAGTATCTCTGCCTTTCCACTGTCTCCCTCTGCCCACCTCCCTCTCCTTTATTAATCTTCACTATCCTCCTTAACCTTTCTATGCTCCCTAATGTACCTATAAAAGGTTTATCCCCTTCTTAACTGAATTGGCTATCTTTTCCTCGGTTTGGGCCTTTGCTTTTCTGACTGCCTTCCCACTTCTTTCTGCTTTAATTGATACAGTTCCCTGTCGTGCTCCGTCTGTGATTCCTTATACTTTTTGAATGCAGCCTTTTTCTCCTTAACCTTCCCTGGCACCTCTGTTGAGAACCATAGTGTTTTTTTTTATTCCGCTTTGCTTTCTTTATTTGTTTCACACAAAGGATTGTTGCCTCCGTGGTGGCAGTTTTGATTTTTCTCCATTGTTCTTCCACCCCTCCTTTCTGGCCATTTGCTAATGCATTCCTCAGGTATTCACCCATTATACCAAAGTCAGCCCTTCTAAAATCCAGTATCCTTGTCTTTGTATGGCTTGTCTCCATGGTTGTGTTTATTGTGAAGCACACTGTGCAGTGGTCACTTGTTCCCAGATGTCTACTGACTTCTAAATTTGTGATCCTCTCTCCATTTGAGAGTACCAGGTCTAATATTGCTCCCTCCCGAGTGGGTTCCACCACTAGCTGTCTAAGGCATGCCCCCTGTAGGGCATCGAGAATGATCCTGCTCTTGGATGTGGCTGAAGTCCATGTCGCCCAATTAACATCTGGCATATTCAGGTCCCCCATCAACAGTATCTCCCCTTTTTCAGCCATTTTGAGAATGCCCTCTATCATTTTCTTGTCCATTTCCTCCCCTTGAGACGGGGGTCTGTATACAACCCCTGTGCGGATTGTGATGCCATTCCCTGTCTCCAAGGTGACCCAGAGTTCCTCTTGTCCTCCCCCTTTACTTTTTAGTTCTGTAGCTTTGATCTCTTCCCTTATGTAGAGAGCAGCAGGGAGTTTTTCCTGCAGGGTTAGAAGTGACACAGTGAGGTCGATCTTTGTGTAGATTAGCACCCCTCCTCCTTTTTTGGATTCCCTGTCCTTGCGATAGGTACTGTAGCCCAGTGCTTGTATCTCATGATCAAGGATGTGGACTTTTAGCCAGGTTTCTGAGATGGCTAGGACATCAGTTTTGTAGAGGTCCAGCCAGGCTTGGATTTCATGTATTTTTGGGTCTGAGGCTACACACATTCATAGGTGCTATCTTCAGTCCCTTTGCAGACACCCAGCGAGGGTCCTGAGGGGATGCCACCGAGATATTGGTGGTATTGGGGCTGGGGTTGGGTTGAATATCACCTGCCAGGAGTAGTAGCACTGCAACTAGGCTGAGTAGTTTGGCGCTAGGTAAGGTGATGAGGTTCCTTTGATGCATCCTACCCATAAAGTAGGACAGGTTGTAGCATACCCCCTTTTTTACCATCTCATGTGCAGTAGAGAGAGTAGTCCTGTCTGAGATGGGGTAACTGCTGTGGAAATGGTGAGGGGGGCGGATCATTGTGCAGATAGCCCCCAGGTTCAAGGTGGCCTGGGTCAGTGAGCCTATCCACCCAAAGGAGGGTCAGTGAGTAGATAACGGCAAGAAGTGCCCCCCTGTTAGGGAGAGCGATGCCTAGGTTCCGTGCACTCCAGGGTGTCGGGGGGAAGCATGCGCTTGGTGAGCCATGGTTGAATGGTCTCAGTTAGATCAGTTGGAGTTTATATTTAGTGAGAGGCCTCTGCCTCGTTTGCTGGAGGGGGAGAAAAAGAAGGGAAGAAAAAAAAGGCGATTTAACTAGACCAAGCTAGACTAGGCTGGAAAGCAGTTCAGTCAAGGTACTGACAGTGTGTTATTAGCTTTAGTTGACTAGAAATTTATAACATGTTAAGACAAATGCACAGTTTAGAAGCAGCTAGCGTAGTCAGTTTCAGAGATTAGGTGAAGATCCAAAGGTTTAGCATAAGTTCAGTTAATATCTTAGTAGAGCATGCAGGCTATTCACTTGCACTGACTGTATATTGCTAAGCTTGTAAGGAGACACAGTTTTAAAATAAGGCTAACTTGGCTGGCTATACAGCTTAGGCACACAGCTGACAGACTACTATAGTCATTGACAGGTTATTGTTTAATTACCGATTCTGACCTAGTACAGTGTGGAAGCAGCTAGTGTTGTCACTTTCAGACAGCTAGAGGCTTATTCTTGTATGCGATATTTTGGTAGAAGGAGGCAAGAGAGCACATGCAGTAGCCTGTTGTATTTATGAAAAGAGGATTAAGTAGTCCAGGGCTCAGTTGCTTCTAAATTGTATGGTGGGCCAGAGATCGGTGTAGTGTTGCTGTTGGAAGAGGGGGGTTTTAGGACCTGCGCCTAGAAGAGGTGGGATTGGAATCTCTAGCAATCCCTCCTTCCATTCCGCAGTTTGGCTGGGGCATCCAGTGGGCGTGGCACTCCCGTATTTAATGGGAGGAGGGAATGGGCGGGTGGGCGGGAGAAAATTGAAGAAGATTGCAGGTCTTCCGCCTGCTCTGGTGCAGAGGAGGTAAGGGCTTCAGGAAGAGTGGGAGGTCTGGCCGGTTCCTCAGCTCCACAACACCTCAGTAGTTCAGAGTGCATGGGGGGGCCCTCTTGCAGCGAGGTCTCCCTCGCCTCCCCAGCTGAAGGTTCTCCATGGCAGTGGTGGCTTGTGCTCCATGGAGCTCCGAGCAGGCATTTAAGTCTAGCCTGGGTCGATGTGTCACCGTGGGCAAGGAGCCCAATCAGATGCAAGTGTTGTTGTTCAAAATTGGTGCCCAGATCTGAGCTTGTAGTCGCTATGTTGCCTACATAGAAACATAGAAACGTAGAATTTGATGGCAGATAAGGACCGCTTGGCCCACCCAGTCTGCCCATTTCCCTACCTGATGGATAAGCTGCAGATCCTAGTTAACCAGCAGTCTACTTCTTCCTACCCCCAACCCCTAGAATTGCCTTATTACTGTCCCATGCATGCTTGAATTCCACCACTGTTTTTGACTCCACAACCTCCTCTGGAAGGCTGTTCCATGCATCCACAACCTCTCTGTGAAAAAATACTTCCTTAAATTACCTCTGAGCCGCCCTTCTATCTTCAAATTGTGCCCCCTTGTTCTTGCACACCTCTTTTTTTGAAAGATGCTACCCTCTTGGACTTTGTTGATTCCCTTGAGGTACTTGAAAGTTTCTATCATGTCCCTCCTCTCCCTCCTTTCCTCGAGGCTATACATATTAAGCTCCTTAAGTCTCACTTCATATGTCTTCCGGTGCAGACCCTGCACCATTTTAGTTGCCCTCCTCTGGACAGCTTCCATCCTGTCTATGTCTTTGCGGAGATTGGGTCTCCAGAACTGCACGCAGTACTCCAGATGTGGTCTCACCAGCTGTCTGTACAGAGGGATAATAACTTCTTGTTTTCTGCTGGTGATGCCTCTCCCTATGCATCCCAGTATCCCCCCAGCCCTCCTTGCTGCCCTCTCACATTGCTTGCCCACCTTTAGGTCATCTGATATGACTACCCCAGGTCCCTTTCCATTTTTGTTGTTAGTATCTCACCCCCCATTGTGTACTCTTCCCCTGGGTTTTTGTTTCCCAGGTGCATTACCTTGCACTTCTTAGCATTGAATCTAAGCTGCCATACATTTGACCATTCCTCTAACCTTGCCAAGTCCCTTCTCATCCTTTCCACCCCACCTTGTGCATCAACTCTGTTGCAGATCTTTGTGTCATCTGCAAAGAGACATACTTTTCCTTCCAGTCCCTCTGCAATGTCGCTTATAAAGACATTGAAGAGGACTGGTCCTATACTGAACCCTGTGGTTCCCCACTGCTAACCCCCTTTTTTCAGAGTGGACTCCATTTACTATTGCTCTCTGTGTCCTATTCTCCAGCCATTCTTTTACCCAGGCTGTCATCTTGGGACCCACTCCCAGGCTGGCTAACTTGTATATTAATCTTTTGTGTGGGACTGTGTCAAATGCCTTGCTAAAGTCTAGGTAGGCCATGTCCACAGCCCCTCCCTGATCTACTACTTTGGTCACCCAGTCAAAGAAATCTATCAGATTTGTCTGGCATGACCTTCCCGCTGTGAATCCATGCTGCCTTGGGTCCTGTGCCCCTCTGGCCTCTAGATACTCAATAATTCTTTCCTTCAGAAGTGATTCCATCATTTTCCCTACCACTGAGGTTAAACTAACAGGTCTGTAGTTTCCTGCTTCTGCCTTGCTCCCACTTTTGTGAAGGGGAATCACATCTGCCCTCCTCCAGTCCTCAGGTACCACCCCATCCTCCCATGATTTGTTAAAGAGGGTAGTCAGTGGTGTCACTAGTTCTATCCTTAGTTCTTTTAGAATTCTGGGATGAATCCCATCAGGCCCCATTGCTTTGTCCACCTTCAGTTTTAAGAGCTCTTTCAGAACTCTTTCTTCTGTAAATGGGCTGGTATCAACTTCTGTATCCAGAGTGTTTCTACTGTTTGTTTTAGGTACCTCCCCCTTCCTTTGTAAATACTGAGCAAAATATTTGTTTAGTATCTCTGCCTTTCACAGTCACCCTCTGCCCACTCCCTCCTTATTAAGCCTCACTATCCCTCCTTGGTCTTCCTTTGCCCCTGAGTGTACCTATAAAGGTTTTATCCCCTTCTTAACTGAGTTGGCTATCTTTTCCTCGGTTTGGGCCTTTGCTGTTCTGACTGCCTTTCCAGCTTCCTTTTGCTTTAACTGATACAGTTCTCTGTCCTTTTCCTTCTGTGATTCCTTGTACTTCCTGAATGCTTTCTTTTCTCTTGAACCTTCACTGCCACTTCCTTTGAGAACCATAGTGGTTTCTACCTCGTTTTGTTTTATTTATTTGCTTTACACAAAGGCTTGTTACCTCTGTGATGGCAGTTTTATTATTCCCATTGTTCTTCCACCCCTCCTTCCTGCCCATTTGCTAGTGCATTCCTTAGGCACTCACCCATTTTGGCAAAGTCAGCCCTCCAAAATCCAGTATCTTTGTCTTTGTATGGCTTGACTCTATTGCTGTTTATTGTGAACCATACTGTTCGATGGTCGCTAGTTCCCAGATGGCTACCCACTTCTACATCTGTGATCCTCTTCATCTCCATTTGAGAGAACCAGGTCTAAGACTGCTCTCTCGAGTGGGCTCCAATACTAGTTGTCTAAGGCATGCCCCTGTAGGGCATCCAGAATAACCCACTCTTAGAAGTGGCTGCTGCAACTGCACTCCAGTTAACATCTGGCATATTCAGATCACCCATCAGCAATAGCTCCCCTTTATCTGCCATTCTAAGTATACTTTCTATCATTTCCTTGTCCATTTCCTCCCCCTGAGGGGGGGGGTCTGAATACATCCCCTGTGCGAATTGTGTGCCATTGCCTGCCTCCAAATTGACCCACAGTGCTTCTTCTCCTCCCTGTTTACCCTTTTGTTCTGTTGCTTTGATTCCTTCTCTTATGTAGAGAGCTACTCCTCCTCCTCTTTTACCCTCCCTGTCCCTCCTGTAGATAGTGTATCCTGGTATGTTTACGTCCCAGTCATGGTTCTGTGTGTGCCATGTTTCTGTGACTGCCACAATATCCAGATCTTCCTCCTCCATCAAGGCCACTAATTCAGGAAGCTTGTTACCCAGACTACGGGCATTGGTACTCATTGCTCTCCATTTTTTGATGGCTTTACCTTCTGTAGCGGCAACCCCCACTGACCTTTCTACCTTGGTCTTTTTCTCATTTAGTACCCTGTTTTGCCTGGACTTAGAATCAGCCTGCTTGCTGACCTACTGCAGCGTTTCCACAAGGTGAGGGGATAAGCTACACCATCAAGTTTGCACACCATGACACAGCAAAAGTTCATCTCCAGAAGGTGAGGTTAAATAAAATTGAAAGTAGCCTTAACTCTTGGTATCTGGAGTTCCAAACTATTGGAGGACATTAATTTAGTTCAATTTTGGTAACCAGGTACTGTAACTGCACTAGGCAATTAATTGCAAATTTAAGGCACAACCTGGGACAATGTTATATCACAATACAAAAAAGTTCCAGGACAGTGCGAGAGTGAGAAGACAGTGATATAAAGAGGTTTAAACAGGGTCAGTGTTACTGTAAAAACAGCTTCATACATTGATTTTATCAGCAACTTATGTAACACTGTTCTAAGGCGCAGATGAGCATCCGTACTTCTAATTTATCCTTTTCAGTCCAGCTCCAGCTTTTATACTTGGAGACCTCAAACAGCTGGGAGACAAGAAAGAGAGCAGAGAAGAGATCAGCTAGCCTATTGTTGGAACTCTCTTGTGAGGAGAAGAGGTGAGTCTGCCAGACATTCACATGCTAGGAGGAATTTGGGACTGTCTGAATCTGAAGTCAAGTTGTTTAGTAAAAGAGGCTTGCACTGGGCTCAATTTCTACCTACTTTGCAAAGACTACAAGACTTCTTACTCGCCCCAGATGTACTTATTATACACTTACATATTGGAGGTAAGGATTTAGGCTACAGAAAGGGTCTTAATCAGATTTTGCAAACAAAGTCAGATCTTTTGGAATTTTTAGTATTCTTAAATCAGATTTATTTTCTTTTTTTTCAGACTTTGGTAACCGGGTAAAGCCCACTAGGCACAAGTGCCTGTTTTCAGGGGCGACCTGGGAGCACTGGACAGTTAAGTGACTTGCTCAGGGTCATACAGTATGCAAGTGGAGACTGTGAGAATCAAACTCAGGTCTGGTCTGCTGGATGTATCAAGCTCGTTCACACCTCGTTCCTCGTTCCTCTAACCTCTAGGCTATACTTCCAGCCCAACTGCAAGCAAAGTCAGTTGTTTTGTAATTTTTAATACATTTCCAGGCTTCAAGATGCTGTATTCAGATATTGTACAGTGCGTGGTTATGAAATGTTAGTGTTACACACTTGGCTTGGAGAAAACCCACCAGAATATGAATATGAATATACACATTTCAGCATTTCTTAACAATAAGGGCCTGGGGGTGATAATGGCATCCACTAATTAAGTATTCTCGTGATTGGCTTTTTTCCTTAAAGATGAGTTTCAATTGTTTGACAAAGGCAATGATTTTTTTCTTACTGGCTACCAGCATGCATTGAAGCACTTATGAATGTCACCATACACAACACTTTCCCTGTTAAAGCTGTCATTTTTCAAAGAAAGGCTAATTTTAGAACCATTCATAACTGTAAACAAAATGAGTTACTAGTGCAAAATAGTGAAAATAAGGACAAAACTGTCATGGACACCTTTTACGTAATAAAAAACACATACTGTAACTGAACATCACAGTTTCTATTTATGCTTATGTTTGAGAGAGGGGATTGTCCCTTGGTCCCTTCCCCCTATTCCAGTTTGAGCCTCAACCTTATTTGTGCCCACTGTACTGATACAAGCCCCCAGATTAGGGGGAGTACTAGCAAGGTTTCCTTTCCTTATTTATAATGTTTAAAGTCCTTCTCTGCCATCATTAGTAACCATCTAAACAGGGCTGAATTGTACTGTCATTTTTCTTCAACTGTGGACTTTGATACTTTATGGAATTAAGTTACAGCATCCTGTTCCCAGGGGCAGTTAATGATAATGGTTTTATTGGAATTGTAATAAAGTTTTTTCCAGAGACAATTTTGTTTCACCATCTGAACCTTGGGGATGAGTATCATGCGTGTTTTGAGCTACTGTTTAAATTAACAAAACTACTTTGGACATGTAATGTCACTGTGATTTAATAGCAACAATATGGATGTGTCAGATGTTTTTCTCCTAATGGTCTCCTTAACTACCAGAATTTCTGATCTGTGTGGCAAGTTTGTATTATCTTAAATTAAAAAGTATACTGAACCATCTTTCCTTGGTGAAAAGATTAATGAGCTACATTTACTGTCAGAAATGTATTGTGAAATAAATGTATTTCCAGATACACACTGACTGCACTGCCCACTTCATAAACTATAAATTCAAACAAAATGGTCTGTTGGGTTTGAAGAGGTGGCTGCTTTCTTTCTGTAGGTCCCTAACTCGTTTTGACTGTTTGTCTTCGAGGAGTGTTTTCATGTTAGGACCTTGCTGTCTTTGTTCCATGAGGGAGTAGTTACCCATTTACAGCCAGAGTACAACATATCCCTTTATTTAATGCATCACATATTGCTGAAAAAAGGCAAAAAACTTTTTTATCAGAAAACATAATTATCTACCTATGCTTTTGCAGACAAACCCTGTGAAAGCAAAAAAGATTGGTACTGCTAGAGAGGAGATTGAAATGTTTGCAACGTGATTAAGAGAATAAGATGAATACAAACTATGTTGTGAACTACACAGTTTCTAATTAAATAATGCGTAGCATTTCCAAAATTCAGAAAAAGTTAGAAAATATTTTTTTATAAAACAAAAATGTACCTTTTAACCCCGTCATGTAATTTATAGTGTTGATACATGTAAACAGTATCAACAGAGTTCATTCTTAACAGCTGGACTCCAAGCTTTCAATTAAAAAAAAAAAAATTTCTAGCCCTAGTATTTCAAAGGTTAGACCTTAATAGTTCAAAAGTTTGAGCTTAAAAAGATAATTTCTTTACAAATGTTAACTTTGAAAGCATTAGGGCTAGAAACTTAATTTTGTTGAAATGAAAGTTTGGAGTCAGTTCAGTTGTTACCGAAATAAGATATTACTTCAGCTATCATAACTCGATATATAAAAACATAAAATGGTTCACTAAATTTTTAAAGTCTTGTTACTGTCACAAACGCACTCCGCAGGTCAGGCCCTCTGCTCCCATAGTGCCAACCTCAGAGCGCAATAGTGTGACCAGGTAACAGACATGGTAACCCTCCTGTCTGCTTTTGGGTCTGAATCACCTTTAGTCTCAAGTTCTGGGGGGATTCAAACTGTGAACCTTATGGTAGCGTACCCAAATGTACAGACTCAGATAATATTCTCTTCGGGGGGATGCAATATATCTTTTGCCTAAGGGCACCTAACCAGGCATACAAAATAAACCCTTAAAACTCTATAAGATACCTTAGGTATATTCTTACCTTTTATCAAGCTTAGTAACACCATCAAGCTGTTGAACAGTTGTCAGACTTAACCACCTATACATCACATGCAAAAAGAACTGACAGACACCCAGTCAGTCTTTCAAAGAAAAGGTTCTTTACTAAAAGATTATAAAAATATGAAAAAAATGTAAACACAGCACAATATATCAAAGAGCTCACAATCACATGAAAGAACAAGGGAAAATTACAAAGCAAAACTCCTACCACAATACATTTAGATTTTTGCTATCTAAGGTATTACCTCTGGAAGTGCTTTTAGTTAGATCAGAGAACTGTTTTTCTCCTGGAGTCCCAAAATAATATGACCTACGATTCAGACACAAGTATCAGCTTAAACTCAATGTCTCCACACCCCTTCTGTGAATCATCTAGCTCCTTCTTTTAGAATATAAAATTACAAACATGATTTCCTACCAGGAGGTATGTTAAGTAATGTGACATCAGAAGAAAAAAGACATTTCCTATATATGACTCCTTAATTAACCATTTTTCCTTTGAACTTAGCAATCCCAGCATTTGTCATTTAGGTGTTAAACTTGATAGGAACAGTCAAATTACCCTTTCTTTCTTGTCATCATAAACTTTAGATTTTGTTTCCACTTCAAAAGCCTGAGCCTGTGATAAAAGATAATAAAATGCCCACTGGAAGGAAGGTAGTTAATTAACTGGTTCCCTTATCAGTTTTAATTACATCTTGTGATTTCAGCTGCTGACACCTTGTCATTTAAAGGGCCAAATCTCACAGACTGCCATTTTATACACTGACCATTTATTTATAATACCAATATCATACAATAATCATAACCAGCTGGCCAAGCGTCACAATCCTCCCCACCTACACTGAATCTGGGAGCTCTATCCCCTGCATGGGATGAGCTCCCTAAGTCAGTTCACTCCTCATATAGACACGACAAGCCATCTGCATTCTGATTGGTTGCTCCAGCCCTATGTAAGATCGTCATGTCATACCCTTGCAAGGCAAGACTCCATCTTAATAGTCTACCATTCATTTTTCCCATTTGTGTCAGCCAAACCAAGGGGTTGTAGTCAGTGTGTACCTCAAAATGCTGCCCGTATAAGTATGGCTCTAATTTCTTTAGGGCCCACACTACGGCAAGACACACTTTTTCTACAGTAGAATATGCCTGCTCCCTGGGCTTTTTACTCAGGTACACTATGGGGTGATCTTTCCCTTGGTTGGATGTCTGACTCAATACTGCCCCAATACCCACATCTGAGGCATCAGTCTGGACCATAAAGGGTTCGCTATAGTCAGGACTTGTCAATACAGGAGCACTGCTCAGTGCCTCCTTCAGTCTGGTGAAGGCTTTTTCGCAGGCTGGTTCCCAGGTAGTTTTCTTAAGGATCCTTTTCTTTACCAGGTCAGATTGTGGAGCAGCCAGGGCACTGTAATTGGGTACAAATTTCTAATAGTACCTTGCTGTCCCTAGAAAATTTCTGACCTGCTTCTGCATTTCTGGTCTGGGCCACGTCTTGATCACCTCTATTTTTACTTGGTTGGGATGGAACTGCCCCCAGCCTACAACATGCCCGAGGTATGTCATTTCAGCCATGGCCACCTGGCACTTCTCAGCTTTGACAGTAAGCCCGGCCCTCTGTATCCTGCCAGGCATTTCCTAAGGTGGGAGAGGTGTTCCTCCCATCTGGCACTAAAGATGACAATGTCATCCAGGTACACCACGGTGTACACCTCAGCACCATTTAACATCTGGTTCGCCAACCTTTGGAAAGTGGCCGTGGTGTTCTTCATTCTGAAAGGCATTACTTTAAATTCAAAGAAGCCTATCGGAGTGATGAAGGCTGACCTCTCCCTAGCTCTGTCAGTTAAGTCTACCTGCCAGTACCCCTTTGTCAGGTGAATAGTCAAAAGGTAGGTCGCACCTCCGAACTTGTCCAGGAGTTCATCTGTCTGGGGCATCAGGTGGGCATCTGACTTCATGACTGCATTCAGTCTATGATAGTCCACACTGAAATGAGTAGAGCCATCTGGCTTGGGCACAAGGACTATGGGTGAGGCCTAGGAGCTGCGGGATCTCTGGATTGCCCCCAAATCCAACATTTCCTCCACCTCCCTCCTAATGTCCTTTTGGGCAGCCTCTGACACTCGATATGCTGTCCCCCATATGGGTGTCTGTGTCCCTGTCTCTACAACGTGTGTCGCTAAGAGGGTTAGTCCAGGCTTGGTGCTAAACAGTGGGGCAAAGTCTGCTAAAACCTCCCTTACTTCCTGGATCTTGTCTGGGGCCTGCTGGGGTGACAATTTAACTGCCTCCACAGAGGACCCCCACTTGCTTTCTTCCAGAAAGTCCAGAAGGTGGTATTCTTTGTCCATTCCCTCCCCAGGACTACAGACTGCAAACACCACGTCAGCCCTTTTAGCATATGGCTTCATCATGTTGACATGGTACATTCCTTCTGTATGTCTTCTGTCAGGTAATTCTATGATATAGTTCACATCATTTACCTTTCTGACACTTTGTATGGTTCTGCCCACTCAGCCTGCAGCTTGTCATTCTGTTTTTTGAAATTCACACTTTATTTATTTTAACAAGCAGATGAACAAGCATACGTAAAAATACCTTCATAGCAAGCAACATGGTAGAACAGCTAATTAATAAAGTAACAAAGCATCAAGAGAGTAAGACAAAAAACAACAAAACCCCACACCCACCCCCCTCCCCCTCCCCCCAGGAGGATGCCGCCACCAACAGCCAATGAGCCCCAATAAAGCGATTAATGTCTAGGTATAAAGAAGGGAAAGGGGGTTAAAAGACTGACCAAGTCAGGTTTCATAATACTGGTAACAAGGAGGAGGGGAAAATATAAGGAACCCCAAATAGGATCCTAGTGGAGATATAGGGCATATAGTTTGCCCCATTTCTTGTGGAATGCTGACAAGGCATGCCTGGAACTGGCAATCAGTTTTTCAATTTTAAAGCTTTGGGACATTTCCGCCACCCAATCCTGGTATGAGATTTCGGATTGATCTAACCAGTGGCGAAGAACTAATCTTTTGACAGCCATTGAAATTAGGGCCATGTGTATTTCCTTTCATTAACTTTGATACTGGAATAAATTCCTAGTATACAAATTTCGGGTGAATAGGTTCTTTGCTTCAATAATGGATCCAAACTACCCCTAATATGTCTCCACAAGGAGCAACCTTCACAGGCCCAGAATATGTGTAGTATATCACCCTGATCCTCTCCACATCTAGTACATTTAGGAGAATTTACTTTCCCAAGTTTAAATAGTTTCACCGGAGTATAATACATTTTGTTGACTATTTAGAATTGTGAGCTTGTACCTATCCAGAGAGAAAACCTATGTAAATCTGTCCACACCTGATTCCAGGGCAGAGGAGAGTTGGCAATCAATGGTTCCCACACCTTGGAGCCAGCTAAAGCTTCAGGACTTTACTAAGAAGGAGCAATGTAGAGTTTGGCTATGGTATGGGGCTCATTTGCCTGAGATTTAAGTGATTCCAGAAAGGGTCGAACACTGGGCCATCTTTTTCACCAACCAAAACCTTAACTATGAGGTGTGTCTCAATTGGTATACCTTAAAGATGTACTGTGAAGGAATATTGAATTTAATCATCAGGTCACCGAGGAACCAAGTAAGTCTTGAAAATAAAATCTTCCACCGCACAATCACGGAGATTTAAGTGTAGCAACCAGCATGAACCAAGCCTAATGTTAGATTAAGAACCAAAGGTTGGCTGGATCCTTAGAGTTATTAATTCTGACTGAGTTGCAGTGCTGATTAAAAACCTTAACTGAGGTCCCAATCACGGAGCTGCCTATTCGGGCTGGTAGCACTGAGAGGTTGCAGTAGAACAAGGATTGAGGGTCTATATTATGATTCTTCAGAAGTTCGGCTCTCAGCTGCAACCATTTAGGCTTATAAGGACCCAAGGAGGACAAAGCTATTTATCCATTTTGCCAGGTGACTGTGCCCGATAATAAAGTTCAAGATTGATAGGTGAAGTCCCCATTAGCTTTGGGCACACACAATTTGGAAAAGGATCTTCTTGGTTGTTTACCTTTCCAGATGAATTTAATTAAAGTTGAGTGGATTTTTTGGAAAAAGGATTTCGGTAGCCATATGTTTAACAGGCTTAAAGGATAGAAGATACGCGGAAGTATGTTCATCTTAATTATGTTAATTCTCCCACCTATAGATAGGGAAGGTTTGACCATCTACTAAGGTCACTCTGAACCCTATCTATCAGATCATCCAGATTAAGTTTCTTAATTGTGTTAGTGTCTCGGGCTAAATAAATACCTAAATACTTAAGGTGATCAGGCGTCCATTTCATACCGAAATGGGCTACCTCAGCTTGGAAAACAAATGGGTTAAGCGGAAAGATTTTGGATTTGGTCAGGTTCAACCGGTAGTTAGAGACCTCCCCAAATTGTATGACAATCTTTAACACCCCTTGGATAGAATTAACTGGATTCGTGAGATGTAACAGGATATCATCTGCAAACAACGATATGGCTAGTGATTGCTGACCGATAATACAACCCGTAATGTCAGGTGAGGATTTGATACGCACCAGTAGGGGTTCCAGATAAAGGTTAAATAGGTAAGGTGATAATGGGCAACCTTGACGAGTACCCGAGTATAGGGAAAATCTGGAAGAGAATACCCCGATACAATAGACTTTCGTGGAAGGGGAACCATAGATCACCTTAATCCACTGAATGAACTGTGTCAGAAAGCCCATCTTATCCAGGGTAGCCCACAAAAATTCCCAGCTCACACGATCAAAGGCTTTTTCGGCATCTAAGGCTACCAAAGCCATAGGGAGTTGGGAGTCTTGAGCGGCGTGGAAAATATGTGCGAGAGTCCTCATATGATCAGCTGCAGATCTGCCCTGAACAAAGCCCACTTGCTCCACATTGAGGAGTACCTGCCACACTTGTTTAATTCTCAATGAAAGGATTTTAGTCAGAATCTTGATATCATAATTAACAAGGAATTGTCTGTAACTAGCAGGGTCTAAAGCCGACTTATTTGACTTAGGTATTAAGATGATAGTTGCTTCTAATAAAGAGGGATCCAGAGGTCCAGGAGTCAAGATATAGTTAAACAATTTTAGTAATGCGGGAGCTAGCTCGGTACAGAAGGATCTGTAGAAATTTGGAGAAAATCCATCTGGGCCAGGGGCCTTGTCCAGGGTGAGACCATGAATAGCTTCTGTGATTTCCTCAAGAGTTATAGGGCCTAACAGGACTTCACGTTGATCAGCATTGAGCTTGGGAAGGGGGGTATTCTCAAGGAACTCTACTATACTCGGAGAACCACTGGGGTTAGTCCTGTAGAGGTTCCTGAAAAATCTTCAAAGACCCCCGCGATATCCCTCGGGTTGGTTTTGATGGAACCATCACCAGCTTTGATGCCGGGAATCAACTCAACCTCCACTTCTTAGTTTCAAGGCTAGTAGTCTACCTGACTTCTCACCTGTTTGAGATATTTCGTTTTGATTTCAAATGATGTATTCTGTTTTCTCTCTGATTAGGTCCTCATACTCGTCTTTAAGCCTATACAAATTTTCTAGAACTCCTTGAGAGTATGAGGCAGAGAGTTTCTCCTCAACAGCTTTGATCTGGCTAGCTAAGGAATTGATTTTTTCTACTCTCAATCATTTCCGACTAGATGATTCCTTAATAAGTTCACCCCTGAGGAAACATTTCAATGAGCACCAAACTAGATCGTACCTGGAGACTGAGCCTTGATTAGTCTCCAAAAAGGACGAAATCAAAACTTTGAAAAGTGAAGTAATCCGCTCATCTTTTAAGATCTGGTTGTTGAGCTTCCAGGTGGTGTCCCGTTGACCAGGAGGACCTGGAGCAAGCTTGACCCATGTCATAGCATGATCCGAGATAACAATAGGCTCAATGTTGGTGGAGGAAATATTAGCTAACATGTTGGTGCTCACTAAAATGTAATCTATCCGTGACCAAGAGTTATGAGTTGGAGAGTAGAAGGATAAGTCCTGGTAGAAGGATTCAGGAGTCTCCAAGATCCTCCAAACCCAGCAACGAACATAGATCCACTAGAGCTAGCTGAGCTGGACTGACGTGGTTCTAACAACCCACAGATCTGTCTAGTATCTGTGAAGGTGCATGTTCCAATCCCCCCAAAACAAAGTTAGATGGGAGAAAAACACTCAGCAGGTCAGCCAGACCCATCAAGAATACGGAGTCACCTCAACAGGACAGTATATAGAACCTAAAACAACCTCAGTGTTGTAGACGTACTCCTGAACAAATACATATCTGCCGCTTGAGTCTTGTACATGCTTCTTCATCACAAAGGGTACATTGCGTCTGATCAAAATAGCAACCCCTTTACTGTTGGTCGACTGACCTGACGCAAAAACTTGTGAGAAACCTTTAAACCTTAGTAAATTGATTTCCGTTACCATAATATGAGTCTCTTGAAGGAAAAGTATATCTACCCCTACTAATGAGCAGTTTAGCGAAATCTGACCTCTTTTGGACTCCTCCCTTAATCCCTCACATTCCAGGTAGCAAACTTAACATGATTTAATACCATTGTTACCAGTAAACTGTAGTTTTGACCTGAGATTAACACTTGATACCTGTTAAAGATTTAGTGTATGCCGTATCCTCCCCCCAAGTACACAGCTTGGGTACTCAAAACATTTATAATGCAGTATAAAATCAGCTACAGAGCATACTAAGGTGTAACATAAAGTGGTTAAACAGAATGTCCTCCAAGTCATGGACCAGAAACAATTAGTATAAAAACTCTGAGTTTGCTCTTCTGGTCCCTAGCCCACCCTCCCTATCCCTCACTTAAACACAAACAACTATATACAAACCACCCCATAACAGATAACATTGTAAGTCCAAAAATAGCACACTTGATTTCAGAGCCTCTTTCGATACCATAGGTAGCACTTGGTTCGTTGAGTACTCGAACGAAAAGTAACTAAAATACCACTTACCAAGGCCCTTAGACTCAGGGTTAAACCACTAGGCTTAGTAACATAGAAAAAGCCATGGTATCCAAATGCCCCATCTACAGTCGTGAGGCAAGTTCTAAAAGCCTCACTTCACCTCCGGCCTCTCCCCCCCCCACCAACAACAATCTAAGTGAAAGATATCTTTAAAAATAAACATATTCCGGAGTAACAGCTGTATGAGTCAAGTAAGTGGAGGGCATACTACAACCTCCCATTGAACCCAAATAGAGGCAAATTTACAGCAAACAGGAGTTGAATCAAACCAGCAAAACCAATAAAGTGGAGTCTTTACCTGCGAGGAGACCCTCAAGCACGCTGGCCAGTAGATGACCCCTGTGAGGCCTAGATCTTAGACCGGAGCGATGATTAGGAGGAAGCGTGAGTCGGAAATAACCGGGACGGACCGCAATGGTCCGAGAGCTAAAGGTTCCTCCCGGAAACTCAAACCCACACTCATGTTCCGGCCCCAGACTAAGCCAGCAAGTGTGGAACCTCCGATCTTCGGGCCTAGCTAACTACATAGGCCTCGCGGCCTATTCCGGCCTCCACTAACCAGCTACCCCAGATCGACCGTGACCCTCATGGGCCCAGGTAAGCCAGACCAGAAGCTAATCACGTCTAACTGGGGGAAGACAATAAAAGGATGATAATTGGGATGAAAGTGTTTATTTATGTAGAAGTCACAAACTGCCTATGGTGTAGCTAAGCAATTTAGACCCCTTTAAATAAGTTGGGGAGCCTGTTCGACAAGTCGGCCAAAGCATGGTCCGGATCCTCGTAGTACTGCCAGCTGTCATTCAGGAGACCCCAAATTTGCCGGTAGACCATCCTGAATCTAATATCGGCAGCAATTAATTTTCCAACGATTGGATGGAATGCCGCTCTCCTCTTTCGGACCTCGAAAGGTAGATCTTGAGTGATTCTCAGCCTAACGTGGCTCCATTGCACAGAGTCCAGTTCTTTGATTTTAGTTAGGACATGTTGATGCTCAATATAACTTAAAAATTTAATGATGATTGGTCTGGGAGGGGCGCTCGGTGGAGGTTTGGGTTTCAGTGATCTGTGGGCTCTCTCGATATGGTAGCACTGGTTTATCGGAGAGGGACCAATGACTTTATTTAGAAAGTGTTGGATGAATTTGATGGTGTCATTCCCTTCTTCAGCTTCCGGTAGCCCCAAGATAAGGATATTATTCCTTCTGCTCCTTCCCTCAAGATCTTCTGTTTTAGCCTGTAGCTTCTTTATTTGTTGTTTTAATTTGGTAATCTCTGGTTCTGCTTTGTTTCTCCAATGGTCCAGTGAAGAGACATTGGTTTCAGATTCCAACTTGTCTGGATAAATCTGAGAAGTCCTTTTCTAATAGATTTAATTTCATTTGATATCTCCTGCAATGATTCTTTGAAAGGTGCCATTACTTGAAGAAAACGATCCTCAGTTAATGGGGGTATTTGAGGTTGTAGACGTATTTTGCTTGGTAGAATGAGCAGGATTGGTATTCCTAGCTTTTTTAGAAGCCTTTTCAGGCGTTGATGGCGGAGTGTGTTTCACACTGGCTGTTTTCATGTCAGCCTCCATTGTTGTTGTTAATCCCTGGAAACAGGTTCAAGCGCCCTAAAAATCAGCCCAAAGATACTGCAGGTAGTCAGGAAGCCTTTAGGGTCGCTATAGTTTGAAAAGATATCGATATTATAGTTGAAAATAGCGATTTTGGTAGGTAGAGGCAAGGGAGCTCAGGAGAGAGCTGCTTTCAGGCACACTGCATCACGTGACCTCCCAGCTTGTCATTCTGGACCGGGATAAGGACCATGACTTACTGACCCACTGTGTAATAGCAAGCTCTGGCTCTGCGGTCGTACCACACTTTTTGTTTCTGTTTGGCGGCTGTCAGGTTGCTCTGGGCTGTCCCCATAAACTCCTTCAGCCTTTACCTAAACCTAAGGACGTGATCCACTATGGGAGTTCCCTGGGTGGCGTGCTTGCCTTCCCGGTCCGCCTGGATCAAGTCTAGGGGCCCATGTACCCAGCATCCATATAAGAGCTTAATAGGTGAAAACCTGGTCGATTCTTAGGGCACCTCCCTGTATGCAAACAACAGGTGGGGAAGGTATTTCTCCCAGTCCCTCCCATGCTGTTCAGCAAATGCTTGGAGCATTGATTTCAGGGTACCATTAAATCTTTCCATAAGCCCATTGGGTTACGGATGATAAGGTGTTGTGTGTCTCTGCACCACCCCACACTTTTCCCATAAACATTTCATCAAGTCCAACATGGAGAACCCCCTTGATCAGTGATAACCTCCTGTGGAAACCTAACATGGGAGAAAATCCCTACTAAAGGCATTTGCCACTTTGTCTGTCCTCAGTGAGGATAGCATGACTGCCTCTGGATAGCGGGTGGCATAATCCACCACAGTCAGGATGAACCTCTTCCTGGAAGAACTGGGGGTATTTAAAGGCCCCACAATATCCATTCCCACCCTCTGGAATGGCTCCTCCACTATGGGCAATGGAATTAGGGCGGCTTGGGTTTTCTTACCCACCTTCCTTATTTCTTGGCACCGGTGACAAGACCTGCAATACTCCTTCACCTGCTGGGTGAAGTTGGGCCAATAGAAATTCTGGGCCAACAGCTGCATAGTGTGTGCAATTCCCAGCTGACCAGACAAGGGAATATTGTGTGCAATCTTGAGCAACTGCTCACGGTACCCCTGGGGAACGACAAGATGCCTGCCTATCACCCCTGTCGGAACATTCTGAGTATGCATCAGTCCATTTTCCCAATAAACTTTATGTTTTCCTTCACCTCCCTGTGCTCCATCAGAGTCTGCCCAAACCCTCAGCTTCTCTAGACTAGGGTCACTTTTCTGAGCAGCTGCAAACTCCTTACACATTCCCAAGGTATGGGGTAGGTCCCCTTAAGTCTTTAAACTAGGGTCCCTAGCTCTAGCGTCAGGGCATTCAGGATCACTGCCATCCCTAACCCTCTGAAAATGGGTCACCCCTCCTTCTTCGGAGTAACCCTCTGTAGCTGTTTGGTTAACTGCTACTGGGGAAGTGTCTACCCCCTTTTCATTAGTCTCCATATCAGGAGACAGGCTGGGGAACCAGCCTCCCAGTGGTTTCCACAGTGGCTTCTATGGGGTCCTGGGAACTGCAATTTTCCCTTGCTGCTTGGCTATGGGTAACTGCAGACACTATCCCCTGTTTGAGATTATTGCCAAGGATAATGTCAACTGCTCAAGTTTTGGCTACAGCCACCTGTTGCACAGTTCCCCCTGTTTCACCCCAGTCTAGGAGAACACTAGCGAAGGGCAATGTTTTCTCCTTCCCAGTGAAGCCTTGTACAGTTACAAATTTATTGGGTTTAAGCCGACAAGGCTCTACCAGATCCCCTTTTACCAACGTCAGGGATGCCCCTGTGTCTCTTAACCCTTGTGTCTGTACACCATTCACAGTGACTGGGTGCATGAGTTCCATCATGTTCACAGGCATGCTTCCAGGGACACACAAACAACTTTCTTCTTTCCTAGCCCCATTTTGCATATTGCTCATCCTTTTGGGACACTGTCTGGCAATATGCCCAGTTTCTTTGCAAACCCAACATTTGTTTCTTTTCTCAGAAAAATCGTTTCTTTGAAACATAGGGCTAACTGGTTTCGGTGGAGGCAGTGAGGGTTTTAGCTGTCCTGAAGGTGTGCTTTTCCCCTTCTACACTGCCACACCTGCCCCATTTGCTCTCAGAGCAGGTCTGCTCTTGGCATAGCGGTACGAGAGTTCAGCAGCCTCTTGCATGGTTTTGGGATCTCAGTCCTCCAGCCAAGTTTTCAGCTGTGCTGGGCATGCCCCAAAAAACTGTTCTAACAATATAGCATTTTCAATTTTATCTGCAGAATTTGCTTCGATTCCTTCCCACCAATATTTCAAACACTGACGTTGTTTCATGGCTAGCTCCTCGTAGCTCATGTCAGGGCTTCTCCTGAGCTTACGGAATTTAGCTCTGTATGCTTCTGCAGTTAAATCAAACATTTTTAAAAGTGCAGTTTTATGTTTGCTGTAATCATTACTGTCCTCATTGTCCATTTGACCCAATGCATCCCGAGCTTTCCCGATAAGTAGCAGGGATAGCTGGAAGTTCCAGGACCCTCTAAGAATCTTTGCCTGAATACAAACTTTTTCAAAGGAATTTAAAAAGACATCCATATGTTCCCCCCTCCTTAAATTCAGCTATCAATTTGGAATTTAATTTATAACCCAGTCCTGTAGTTCCAGTTAAACCAAAGCCACTTACCTGTTCTGGTGCTGGTGGTTGGAGTTGTAGCTTCTCCAGTTCATGTCGCCTCTGGTGCTCATGCTCTTCATGGTCAGCCTCTTACTGTTCACATTCAGTTTCTCACTGTTCTCACTCTCTCTTCTCCTCTGCAGCTCACTGGGCACCATGCTCTTCATGATCAGCTTCTCACTGTTCTCTGCCTCTCCTTATTGCTGTTCATTCTTTGGAACTCCAGCTCCATCCTCCGTAACTCCATTTGCAGCCTGATGGCTTCTGGCTCCAGAATGCTGGTGATCTTCTCCCTGCTGCTGTGGCCTTGCTGCACTGGCCTTGCTATCCTCCTCACTGGATCTTGACACTGCACTGGCTGCTGGTCTCCCATGCCCAAGGTTTGGTCCTTTATAGTCACAGTCTGTGACTCAACACCCTGGAGTATCAGCGCCATCAGAGCATCCCAGGTTATGCTTGGTGGCTCTCCCCTGTGCAGGACTCCTCTCTCCTCTTGCACAACTGCTTAGGTAGTCTGCAGTGTGCTCACTTTAGTTAGGAAGCCATCTTCTTCCCTAACTATGGCTACTCTAACTTGCACTTTGAAAAAAAATAAAACAGGTAGGAACTTTGACTATAAACAAAATGATATTGTTCTGTTTTCTCTTTAAAAATAAATCACTGCCTTATTTTCCTAGTGAGCTGTAAGTAGCTGACACTGAACTGTTTAAAGCTTGTGTTACCAAATTTATCGTGACTGCTGCCAACCAAATTCCAATACAAACGACTCTGCGGGTCAGACCCTCTGCTCCCACAGTGCCAACCTCAGAGCAATAGTGTGTACAAATTAAATTCCAAATTTTGAGTAATCCTCCTGTCTGCTTTGGGTCCGAATCACCTTTAGTCTCAAGTTCTGGGGATTCAAACTATGAACCATGCTAGCTGTACCTAAATGTACAGGTTCAGATAATATTCTCTCGGGGATGTAATATATCTTTCCTAAGGGCACCTAACCAGGTATCCAAAATGAACCTAAAGCCCTATAAGAGACCTTAGGTATATTCTACTGTTTACTGCTTAGTAACACCATCAAGCTGTTGAACAGTTGTCAGACTTAACCGCCTATACGTCACATGCAAAAAGAACTGACAGACACCCAGGCAGTGTTTCAAAGAAAGGTTCTTTACTAAAAGATGATAAAATATGAAAAAATGTAAACACAGAAAAATATATCAAAGAGCTCACAATCACATGAAAGAACAAGGGAAAATTACAAAGCAAAACTCCTACCACAATGCATTTAGATTTTTGCTATGTAAGTTATTACCTCTGAAGTGCTTTAAGTTAGATCAGAGAACTGTTTTTCTCCTGAGTCCCAAAATATATGACCTACATTTCAGACACAAGTATCAGTTTAAACTCTGTGTCTCCACACCCCTTCTGTGAATCATCTAGCTCCTCCTTTTAGAATATGAAATTGCAAACATGATGTCTCTACCAGGAGGTATGTTAAATAATGTGACATCAGAAGAAAAGACATTTCTATATATAACTTCCTTAATTAACCATTTTTCCTTTGAACTTAAAATCCAGCATTTGTCATTTAGGTGTTAAACTTGATAGAACAGCCAAATTACCCTTTCTTTCTTGTTTAATTTATAACCCAGTCCTGTAGTTCCAGTTAAACCAAAGCCACTTACCTGTTTGGTGCTGGTGGTTGGAGTTGTAGCTTCTCCAGTTCATGTCGCCTCTGGTGCTCATGCTCTTCATGGTCAGCCTCTTACTGTTCACATTCAGTTTCTCACTGTTCTCACTCTCTCTTCTCCTCTGCAGCTCACTGGCACTCATGCTCTTCATGATCAGCTTCTCACTGTTCTTGCTCTCTCTTCTCCTTTGCGGCTCGCTGTTCTTTGGAACTCCAGCTCCATCCTCCGCAACTCCATTTGCAGCCTGATGGCTTCTGGCTCCAGAATGCTGGTGATCTTCCCCTGCTGCTGTGGCCCTTGCCTTGCACTGGCCTTGCTATCCTCCTCACTGGATCTTGACACTGCACTGGCCGCTGGCCCCTCCATGCCCAAGGTTTGGTCCTTTATAGTCACAGTCTGTGACTCAACACCCTGGGCATCAGCGGCCATCAGAGCATCCACGAGGTTATGCTTGGTGGCTCTCCCCTTGTGCAGGACTCCTCTCTCCTTGCACAACTGCTTCAGGTAGTCTGCAGTGTGCTCACTGTAGTTGGAAGCCATCTTCTTCCCTAACTATGGCTACTCTAACTTGCACTTTGAAAAAAAATAAAACAGGTAGGAACTTTGACTATAAACAAAATGATATTGTTCTGTTTTCTCTTTAAAAATAAATCACTGCCTTATTTTTACAAGTGAGCTGTACAGTTAAGCTGACACATGAACTGTTAAAGCTTGTGTTACCAAATTTATCGTACTGCTGCTAACCAAATTCCAATACAAACGACTCTGCAGGGTCAGACCCTCTGCTCCCACAGTGCCAACCTCAGAGCGCAATAGTGTGTACAAATTAAATTCCAAATTGAGATAACCCTCCTGTCTGCTTTTGGGTCCGAATCACCTTTAGTCTCAAGTTCTGGGGGGATTCAAACTATGAACCTTATGCTAGCGTACCCAAATGTACAGGTTCAGATAATATTCTCTTCGGGGGGATGTAATATATCTTTCGCCTAAGGGCACCTAACCAGGTATCCAAAATGAACCCTTAAAGCTCTATAAGAGACCTTAGGTATATTCTTACTGTTTACCAAGCTTAGTAACACCATCAAGCTGTTGAACAGTTGTCAGACTTAACCGCCTATACGTCACATGCAAAAAGAACTGACAGACACCCAGGCAGTGTTTCAAAGAAAGGTTCTTTACTAAAAGATGATAAAATATGAAAAAATGTAAACACAGAAAAATATATCAAAGAGCTCACAATCACATGAAAGAACAAGGGAAAATTACAAAGCAAAACTCCTACCACAATGCATTTAGATTTTTGCTATGTAAGTTATTACCTCTGGAAGTGCTTTAAGTTAGATCAGAGAACTGTTTTTCTCCTGGAGTCCCAAAATAATATGACCTACATTTCAGACACAAGTATCAGTTTAAACTCTGTGTCTCCACACCCCTTCTGTGAATCATCTAGCTCCTCCTTTTAGAATATGAAATTGCAAACATGATGTCCTACCAGGAGGTATGTTAAATAATGTGACATCAGAAGAAAAAAGACATTTCCTATATATAACTCCTTAATTAACCATTTTTCCTTTGAACTTAAAATCCCAGCATTTGTCATTTAGGTGTTAAACTTGATAGGAACAGCCAAATTACCCTTTCTTTCTTGATGTCATAAACTTTAGATTTTGTTTCCCCTTCAAAAGCCTGAGCCTGTCATAAAAGGTAATAAAATGCCCACTGGAAGGAAGGTAGTTAATTAACTGGTTCCCTTATCAGTTTTAATTACATCCTGTGGTTTCAGCTGCTGACACCTTGTAATTTAAAGGGCCAAATCTCACAGACTGACATTTCATACACTGACCATTTACTTATAATACCAATATCATACAATAATCATAACCAGCTGGCCAAGCGTCACAGTTACTTTTAACAACATATTATGGTCCCCATGTTCAAAGGGTTAGTAATGCACCAGCCAGGTCAATGCTATGCTAACTGACAACAGTACAATCTGACAGAGCCATATTTAAAGGCCCCTGGTGCATGGCACTGACCTGACATCATAATTGTACAGAATATATTGATTGCTGCGTCCATGCAAATAAGGGACCCCCAAGCATACAGGATGCATCAGTATACTCAAAGGTTTTGACAGCACTAGACAACCACTGTTGCAGTACTGTTTAACATTGCCAAAACCCTACCTATAGTCCTTCCCACAACATTCTCCCCACCTCCCTCTCCCCCATGTATTAGTGAAAATCCCTGGTGTTTAAGTGTTCCCCCACCATGATCTCCAACCCTGATGTACAGCAATAATGTGCACCTGAGACAGTGACTGGCACAGTCCCTCCTCTCATTACCTCAGCCAGCCACCACCTGAATGATAGGGAGTGACTGTATGTGTTCTGTAGAAACAGCTGTTTCTATTGTAGGCACACAATCACTCTCTGTCATTCAGAAGTTGGCTGGCCAATCTGGTGAAGGGGCTGCTTCTTCCCATCTCAGGGGCACCTTATTGCTGTACTGGGTGAGTGGGGGCCAGGAGGGATACAGGTGAAGGGACCTGAGCAGGCAAGACAAGTAGGGATTGAACTTCCTCTCGGGGGTGGGGATCCACTGGACACCAGGAATTATATATACTGCATGGAGGAGCAGCGATCAGGGTAAGAGGGGATCACTGGACACCAAGGATTGTTTTTTCTATGCGAGAGGGAGGCGATCAGTTGAGGGGAGCAGTTTCATACAGTGCCTCTGCACAGCTGTGTGTGGCGGCTCAGCATGCTAATAAGCTCACAAGGGACATGCAAAGACTTCTTAGTGCCTTGCATGCCTAATTGGCATATTAGCATGACAGGGCTGAATGTGGCTTGTCAGAGTACTGGTGCTATCCTGTTTGGGATGCACTAGTTCCATTACACCCTGTGGAACACACTTTGGTAGAGGGCTGTGTTAGCACAGCACATAGTCACTATGCACAACACTGACACAGCCTCCAAATTCTCACAGTAAGCATACTCTGGTACGTTATCTGAATACTGCTTCTGAGCCTGAATGTCGGGGCCTACAGTATATCGACATGTATAGACATGTAGTGACACATGACAACTGTATTGTTAGAATCTGATTATGTTGATTGGACTCAAAGCTTTCATTTACAGAAAAAGAAAACTTAAATTTCTACACCTAATGGTTCAGATGTGACAGTTTTTGAGGTATAATTTCAAACAGTATAAAATATCTTCAAATATTATTTTTAGAAATAATAGGAAGATAATAATGGTTGTCCTGTCTAACAATAAGCACATTCTTTTCCAATTTTATCAGTTACGTTTTTGAGGAAAAAACTTGAGATTGAATGTGCTTTTTCTGGATTCAAACAACATAAAGGTAAACAAATGCAAATGTTTTGCAGAAGGTAATTGAAAACGTCAGCAGAAGTTTCACTGTGTATTTTTAAATTTTACAAACTTTGAATGCAACCCCTTCCCCACCAGCACTAGATAGGGCTCATCCAAGGTTTTGTGAGTACCAGGTATTGTATGCTCGTCCTCGAACCTGGGTCACCAGCTCTGCAAGAGGTAGCACTACCATTTCACTAGTAGTCTGGCTAGTAGAAGCATAGCATAGAATTTGTCAGCAGACAAGGACTGCTTGGCCCACCCAGTCTGCCCGGGTGGTTCCTGCCTGGCATGTCTCTGCAGACCCTATCTGATCTCCAGTGCCCCTCCCTCCTCCCTACCTACTTAGTAATTTTGTATTCCCCTGTGTCTATCCCATGCATGCTTAAAGTCCCTTACTGTGTTCACCCCCACCACTTTCATTGTCAGTCTGTTTCAGGTGTCCACCACTCTTTCAGTGAAATAGTACTTCTTCACATCCCTCTTAACACCCCCCCCTTTCAGCTTTATCACATTCACTCTGGTCCTGGGACTCTTTCTCATTTGAAAGAGACTCCCCTCCTAGAGTATACCTTGTTCACATCCCTGAGGTATCTGTAGGTCTCTAGCATGTCCCCTGTTGCTCTCCTCTCTTCTAGATGCACATGATGAGGTCCCACAGTCTCTTCTCATAGTGCTGTTGATGCAACCCCTGCACCATTTTAGTTGCCGTCCTGTGCACTGTCTCCACCCTGTCTATGTTCTTTCTGAGGTGTGGCCTCCAGAACCGGACACAGTACTCCAGGTGGGGTCTTACTAGCGATCAATACAGTGATAACTCCCCTCCTGCTGCAATACCTCTCACTATGCATCACAGCATCCCACTAGCCATACCCACTGCTTTGTTACACTGCACTTCCACTTTGAGGTCATCAGAAATCATAACCACAAAGTTCCTTTTCTCCTTAGTAACTGTCAGTATCTCCCCCTCCCATCCTATACTCAGCTCCTGAATTCCTGTGCCCAATGCATGATTTTGCAATTTTTGGCATTGAACTACAGCTACCATGCCCTTGACCACTTCTTGAGTTTCCCTAGTTCTCTACTTATGCTCTCCACCCCCTCCTGAATATCCACCCTATTACAGATGTTGGTGTCATCTGCAAAAAGGTATACCTTCCCTTCCAGTTCTTCTGTAGTGTCACATATGAAGACATTGAAGAGTACCAGTCCCAGTGCTGAGCCCTCCGGTACTTCACTGGTCACTCTCCCCTCATTAGAGTGCCGTTATCCACCACCCTCCATTTCCTGTCCATTAATCAGTTTCTTTCCAAATTTTCCACTTTGGATCCCACCCTTAGGCTGCTTAGTTTCTTTCTCAGTCTCTTGAGTGGCACAGTGTCAAAGGTCTTGCTGAAGTCCAGATAGGTTGCATCCACTGCCTCTCCTAATCTACTTCTCTGGTCACCCAGTCAAAGAACTCAGTCAGATTCATCTGGCATGTCTCCCCCCCCCACCAGTGAATCCATGCTGCCTTTTGTCTTTTAGCCTATTGGACTCATAATATTTTCTTATCATTTAAAGACAAAGTGTGGGATTGTGGGGCCCAGTTCATGAAGGGATTTGTATTGGCACAGGGGAATGCAGCAGAGGGTTTGATGCAAGGGGTGACTTGCATCAAACTGTGAGGCAAATGCGATTCAGTATGGACCTGTGCTGCAAACTGCCAGCTGCATGTCTCCTGCACCAATCACAACAGGTTAGACCAGCTCTTCCCTGCTCTACCTGTGTACCAGTGGTGGACGCATATTGTGGGGCTTGCGCAAAAGCAGTGATGCAAGCTGCTGTAATATGAGGGAACTGTCGCAACTGCACCAGCCTTTTGAGAATCGGGCTATGTTGTGCCTGAGGGCTTTGGTGCAGTTGTGCCACACTTTGTGAATGATGCAGGACTTGGTGCAAGCCCTACGTCATCCTTCCTGAATTGGGCCTTTGGTGTTTTGCAAGATACAGGTGTTTTCACTAAGGAGAACCTCATATTTGTTTTCTAGTTTTTTGATGGGACCACCCAAAATAGTTGAATAGATTTTTCTTATAAATATTTATGTGGGATTGAAAATCTAATTTTGGTTAAGAAATGACTTTTTAGAACAAGGGAGGCTAAAGTATTTATTTAATTTAATTTCACCAATGTGAAACTCTGTAAGTTAATATTAAGATGACATTGCAGGTTCCATGGCCTCAGGCAGCATGGGAATACCTGACATGCTGGCAGTCTGGGTTCATATCTTGAGCCTAGGACGTCAGAAACAGGACAGCAGGAGGAGATTTCTGTATCTGCTTGGATGCTTGACTCCTCTGGTTGTCCAGGGCTTGAGTGTCAGTGTGAAGTAGGAATGTGCTGTGTGGATGAAGACAAAACATTGGGCAATTAACTGTGTTAGCATCTAGGGAAGGCGAAAACAGGAAAAAGGAAAGTGGCTCAGGCAGATGACGCTGCCCCCTGCCCCCCCCATCCACTCTGACCACTTTAGATGCTGTGATTCCTTGGGCCCCATCCCCTGACTGGATTCAGTTTTAGCCAGCTCCTGGGTGAGTGCTGTCCATCCAACCAGGGATCGAGACTGGTTATGGGTTGTGGCGAGTAAATAGTATGTACTCCAGTGGTATGGAACTCTGTCTTTTAATCAGTTGAAAGAGGTCTCACCCACTCCATAGGCATTATTGGGGTATAAAATGTAAGTCACTATTTAAAGAAAGATGACATAATGCTATTTCACATTTGCCTTGCTTGTCCTCTTCTCCAGGAAATGATTTCTCAACAATTTTGCACCATTCTGAGGCAATCTTATCGTTCTCATCATATTAGCCTTTAAATAATGCAACACATTAATAGGATGTTAAAATGGAGTCATTTACATATAAATTGCCCTTTGGTGAGTTAAATCATTCAAGGTGTCAAAAATCATATTAATTAATGACCAAAGTGTTGCTGAGATAGAGCATGTGGTAGCCAAAATTGATATCATTGTCCCCGACTGCATTTGCTGAATTATAGCCAAGGATGTATCAGTTTTTTTTATCCTACTCTTGCATTTTGCAAACTGCAAAATCTACAAAACTGAAACATTCCATGCCTTTCATACAACCTAAGAACATGTTACTATGTTTCAGCTTGATAAATGCTGTAGTTTTCACTTAGCAGTATTGTGGCAATTGGAGTGACAATCTGAGCAATCATGCTACTGTAATCCCCAACCCCCAACAAGATAATTAGTGTCCCAAAGGGATATCAGATTTAAACTTACAGGGCCCATATTCGATTGGTGCACAATTAGGGTTCCAGTTCCTATCAGGTTTCCAATAGATAATGTGAGAGCAGAGCAGAGCACAAACTCATGTGGAAGGGCATACCCCATACTGTTTGCACAAAAAGGAGCTGCACTTTGAGGAAGTTGAACAGTTTGGTAGGAGGCACAAATCACCACTGCAGTGCAGAAATGCAATATTATATACATAAAATACTAATGACCCAACTCAACATGCTAGGCCCTAACACCTCTTTACCATATGCTTGCTATATCATTACCTGCCAGTCTTCATGTAATTACTGTATCATCTCACTGCTCCACACAGTGGATGGAGGCTGTGATCTACATGGTACAACAGACAAAACAACAATGACAAAAAAACATTCTAGCTTCCTGGATTATGAATATTTAAATTATGCAACAATATGTGGACATAATACAGCTCCTTAGGATAACCAGTGTTACAGATTTATGGGATCACTAAAACAAGGTCATGAATTCATTCAGTTGTTCCCATAAATCACCAAAGATTAAAAGAAGGGCTGCTGACAGAATGTGAAGTCCCCTCATATGGGGGCTATAGGTACAGAGGGACTCCACATCTGTAGTTACAAGCAGTGATCCTGGTTCCAGTTGTAAATCTCTGACTGCTGTAAGAACATCAGTGGTGTCCCTCAAGAGAGAGGGAAGGCCAGACACTGTCCCCTTGATGTTTGTATCAACACATTTGGAGAAGGGCTCCCTTATGCTTGCTATTCCAGGAATTATCAGCCGGTCAGGTGGGGCCATTAAACGCTAAAGTGGCTTCTTCAACATAGGGGATGATGTACGGTCACTGTGCACAACAAGGCTGTGCTTGCTTTGAGAGGCTGTCAGAACAACCTGCAGACCTCAAGAGCAAAGCTTGAGAGGTTAGTGGTTGTTATGACAACCTGGAGAAGCAAGCACAACCTTGTCTGTGCACAGTGACCAATACACTGTTTTTTATAGTATATAGGCCACTGTGTATGGGTTGTTTTTGTATTAAAATTAAACTTCCAGTATGTGTCATCATTGAACATCTTCGGTACAGTCCCTTCCCCCAACCACATAAGTACCTGCAAAAACATCCGGAAGTGCCGATTTCAAAGAAAATTATATATTTAGGTGGTCTAATAACACACGAACTGACAGTACCATTAAGACAGTTCTTTTTCAGTAACCCAGAGAAAAAGTTCTCCTACTTTCTGCTGTTTTCTTCTTTCTTCGTTGGCAGCGAGCAGGGAACAAAGTGTATGATCAGCTGTGTGCATGGCAGTTTAGAACCCCTTTTGATCACACTTTGCATCCAGTGTTGTTGTAATATAGTAGCGATGTACTCAAAATGGTACAACAGCTTCCTGATGTCGCTACAGTACTACAACAGCTCTGGAATTGTTGCTGATTCCCATGTGGAACAGCACTCTCCCATGTACTATAAGACTATTCTTACAGAGGACACTTGCATGCTTTTTTTGATCTCATAGACATTTGAACAGCCTTGTGATATTTATAGGAATTGTAATGGAACATTATATTTTGGTGACTTGCCAAATGAATGTATTTATTAGGGCATTTGCATGATTTCCTACTCTTTATGCTTATCATATTAATTTGTGATCTCAGGTGTTATATACTTCTTTGTTAATTCAAGGGGAAAATAGATGAATGTGTGATCATCTTTTAGTGATCCCATAAATCTAGAACACTGGTGATCCTAAGGAGTTATATTAAGTTCTTATCTTGGCTTAATTTAAATATGCATGATCCAGGAAGCTAGTGTAATTTTTCATAGCTTTTTAAGCTATTTTTATCAATTCACTATTTTCCACTATTTGTATCTTTTTTTGCACTGTGTCACTTTAATTTACATGTACAGTATGTAAGCAGTTCTACAGTAGAATGCAGTATCTCTTTTTCTTCAGTTTAATATACTTTAATGAACATTTTCACATATCACATAGACAACATACTAACATATGTCATACGTCAATAGCTACTCCCAGAACTCAGTAATAGAATGAACCATACCAATAAAGAGAGCTATGACCATAAATCTGTAAGACCTGGTGAATATGGAAACCTATTTTACCAATGGGTAGGCCTGATTGGGTTAAACATTTCTACATCCTAAAGAATGTAGTATCTCTTGAGAAAACACACACATGCATGAAATGGTGGGCATCCAGATCCCTCGTGTACTGCTGTTCTGCAAGTCTGCACTGGTGTATGCTAAGTAATAACATATTTTCTACACTTCCAACACTGGAGTCAGCATAGGACTCATTATTTACAGTAAGGCCATCAGTGCCCGGTTTGTTGTGTTTGTTGTTGTGTTTAGTGTGCTCGAGTGTACAATGAGCACTGACCATCCCTTCGAGCAGGCTCTTTACCAGCAGAGCAGTCCAGATCCACATGTGAAAAGGTTGAGACATGACCAGGTGAGACATAGCTGTCCCTTGATACAGTGGCAGCTCTACTACCTGTGGTACCAATGACCCAGATTCAGAAGTGAACTTTGGGTATTGGAAGGCTGTCGGTGGGGGGATTTAGCATCTGAAAAACTGCTCTTTTCCTCTAGTGGAGGGTGGGTACAGCCCGGCACTTGCCAGGCCCTGGCAGAAGCTGAGGGAAAGGCAGCCCAGACCTGAACATCAGGGAGTGTGGCAGACACTGATGCATGTTGCATGAGAGTGTGTGGCATGCATCCTGATGTTCATACATGCCACGCCTCTTGGGGGCACCAAAAATGGAAATTACTGGTGGCGGGGTGGCGCTGAGCTTGTGCAGGCTGTGCAATGACCAGCTGGGCTTGCTGGCCTGAACTGGATCCTTTACCACAACTGGAGTTGGAGAACCCCATCAACCCCACCAGGGGGCAAGCCCTGAGGGAAGATGGCTGGTGGTAAGGCAGTAAGTCCTGGTGGAAGTCAAGGTGACAGGCCTGGGGCACTTGGCAGATGGGGGATGACTGGAAGGGGGATAAATAGAGACCAAAACTGAAAAGGGTGAGACATGAGGATGCAGCACGCATTTGGCCAGAGAGTGAAATAAATGGATTGGTATCTTTCATGAGGCAAGTATGCCCTTGGTCCCATGCTTCTCTATGGCCCACTACATCTATGCCATTATATTGAGGTCCACTGGCTTTGTAAGTTTCAAATAAATCAAAGTACTCCAGCATCCTTTAACAATACTGCAGAGAGCTCCAGTACAAGTGTTTGTCCATCTCCTTGGTCTGCCACTCAGCATAAATGACTGTTATACATGTCAACTAGATTATTTCTTATGGTTAGCACTATTTTGATGCAGTTAAAACATGCTTTTGCCAAACATTAACTACCACTGAGCAAACAGCCACTTAACATAGTCACTGGGCTTTCAATATACCATTGTGCTACCTGTGCGTGGCTCTGCCTATTATCTGCATACGCTGTAGCCTTACCTTTGCATTAATGTGCAAACTGCTTTGCATATGGTATTAATGGAGTAATTTTGAACCCTCAAAAGAAGTAAGGGATTTATGTGTGATAATAATAAACAGCAGTAGGAAATCTTCATCTTAGTATGAGAAAGCAGGTGAAAAAGCAAACAGGGTACTGAGGTGTGTCACACTGGGCTTCACTACATGACCACGCAGGTGATCTTGCCACTGTGCATGTAATTGGATAGGCCACACCTTGATTACTGTGTACATGTTATAATCTGTTTTTGTGCATTTTTTTCTCTCTATATAAATTCAGGATGTGTATATATTCCCACAGTACTGTAAGGGTTAATAAGATGCAAAACAGTCTGAAAAAAATCATGATCTTCATATGCAACTGAACTTTTCACCAAAATCTCACTAATCAGAAATTTACCATCAACTTTCCATGCCTCATAAGTGGCAACTTTTAAATCCCGCCCCAAAATGTGTTGCACAACCCTTAAAACACATTCTGGGTGGGATTAAAAAGTTGCCACTAATGTGGTTGTGAGGGAGGTTGTAACTTGCAGACTTGTATCATTTTTGAAAAGCAGTATTGATGAATATCAAAGTTATGAGTAAAAGAAAAGTTAGGCAGGAAAAAATGCCTGCATGCACAGTTTGTTTTCATGGATGTAGTCCTTTTACACGAAAAAGAAGATATGTCCAAAAATGCACAAACTGTGCATGCATAGGGGTTAAGGTTTTCTTTTACATACAGCCTTTGTGTTTTTTTTTATTTTTTCTCCAACATTTCACTAATTAGCAAAATAATACCCTCCCTTACAACTGCATATATGGCAACTTTTAAACTCCACCCAAAAAGTGTTTTGGGGGTACAACCCTGAAGACAAATTTTGTCTGGGATTTCAAAGTTACCACTTATGTGATTGGGATGAAGGAAATAACACTTGAAAATTAGTGAAATTATTGAGAAAAATATTAAACAATACAAAAGTTATAGGCAATAGAAAATTAAGGTTAAGAAAACTTAAGTTCATGTGCATGTGTAGTTCCCACATTTTTGGACTTAGTTTTTTTTCCATATTTTGCATTAAATCGGTAGGTTGCGGCTGATCAAGGTGTAGGGAACGCTGTGCTGGTCATCTGCCCAGGGACTAGAAAATATCCTTTGGGGGGTGCTAGAGGGTGGTTGATCTGGGGGTTATTTTGACCACAGGAGAGAGCGTGAGATGCAGAGGCAATGATGTAACTGGTAATGAGGCTGGGCTCTCAACTAAATTGAAACGGCAGAGGAGCACCTTTTAGGGGACAGGTGAGAGGGAGGGAGTCAAGAACCAGCAACTGTCCTAGGGCTGTGTGAACCTCAGAAAGTTCTATCTCCTGAACTTTCTAAGTAGAATCCAAAAAGTTCTACCAGGTTCTACCTCATTCTACAAAGTAGAACTTGGCAAAAACAGGTTCTACCAGATACAACCAGGTTCTACAAAGTAAAACCAGGTTCTACTGGGTATAACCAGGTTTTACAATATATATCCAAGTTCTGCTTGGTTCTGCATGATTAAAAAATCCACACAAGTATTTTGCATGTTTGGGAAAGCACATGTAGTACTAAGAATGGCACATTTTGCAAAATTTTGGTGCATAGGATTCTCAATGCACAAAATATTTTGCAAAACTTACCATTCTTAGTACTACATGTGCTTTCCCAAACATGTAAAATACTTGAGTGGATCTTTTAATCAAGTAGAACAAGGCAGAAGTTGGTTATATATTGTAGAATCTGATTATACCCAGTAGATGCTGTAAAATAGTGTAATATATCTTCCCTGACATCTAGTGCCTTCTAATCTAAATCTGTTTGCAGACCAAAGGGTCAATCCCTTGAGCTACTCCCTGTTAAAATAATTTAAATGTTTCCCCCATTGCTGGACCCAGGTACAGATACTGTAGCTCCCCAATTTCTGTGGCTATGGGCCATAAAGAAATGCATAGATGGCTGCTATTTGCTAACAGTTCAGGGTTTTCAGTTATTTTGAGTCAAAATTAATATTACCCCCTGTTCTTGCCTGTCCCTCTAGTACACTCTCCTGCCCTGCTCATCATACCCTCCAAAACTATGCCAATATTACTCCATTTGTCCCACCCTCCCTAGCACCCCCCCCACCTCTCTAACCACATAACTTTTTGGCTTATATTATATATGGTAGTAGTGATGAAGACAGCCAGCATGTACTACTTTCATATATGAGAGAGAGAGAGAGAGAGAGAGAGAGAGAAGCAGCTGTTTCTGGCAGACTGATCAGGTGCAAGTCCAACCAAGGAAGGAGGGAGAGTGTCCAATGAAGTGCAATGAGGAATGGGAGCTAATTGATCTGTCATTTTTTTGATAGTATTCCTTGAAGGGTGAAGAAGAGTGGTAGATGTTTGCTAAAAGCCAAAGTGTTTAGGGAAAATTATCTGTGATATCACTAAGGATCCATTGCTAATCCAGCAAATCCTTATACAATTTGTATGTTACATCCTACTGTCACTCGCTGTATCTCTGCCTCTTGTATTTTTATGCCTTTGTATTTCTTCATGCCTTCCTGTATTTTTACAGTGCCATCTCTATGACCCGGGTCATGCCTGAAAACGGTTTCTTGGACCAGTGTACCCACCCAGTTAACAAACAAATAAATAAATATATAAATAAATAAAGGAGAAGGATGTGGGAGGGGTGTGTTTAAGGGTAGGTGAAGGGGGAGGTATTGGCATACTTGGGGGTCTGGTTGAAGGAGGATGGGAGTCAGTAATCAAAGTGTGCTTGTTGGAAAGGCAAAAAAGGGGGATCCTGAGTGTGTCCATCAGTAAAGATGACAAACATACCCGGAATCCCCACTATCATCTTTCCAACATGCACACTGACTACTGACTCCCAACTCCTTCAACCAGATGCTCAAATATTGCATGCCAATACCTCCCCTTTACCTACCAGTAAAGATGCTCAAAATAATGAAAAAAAGACCCATGACAGTATTATACTTTCAGCAATTTCTCTTTATGGTGTAGGTGTGTGACTGAGGGTCTAACAATGGAGAATGGATTATATTTGTAAGAGTGAGTGGCACAAGGAGTCTGCAATTGGAGTTGGGGAAATTAAGATCAGGGCTTTTTCATTTTTATTCTTGTAATGGTCAATCAGTACATGGGAATATTATTGTTTTAAATTCTAGTCTTTCATTTTTATTTTCCTGGTTAGAACGATACCAATTTTTATCTGGAGGATATCATGAGGTTAGGCCTCAGTGGCACATAAAAAAAACAGCAGCAGATAGTTGTTTGAGATTTAAAATGATTGGAACTTCAGGAAGAGAACAGAAGGAGGAGCCAAAAGAACACACCAGTGGAAGAAAGACAGGTGGAAAGGCTAGTGGCAACAGAATCCCTTGCCATCATCATTATCATCTATATGATGTGCCATCTGGGTGCTAGTGTCAGCCTGCATAAATCTTGGACAGTATATGTTTTTGAATTGGGGCTGGGTCATTTTTAGAAAAGTGAGCCTTTCTACATTTTTTGTGGAAAGACATGTTCTTTTGTCATGTACTATTGCTCCAGTAGCACTGAAAATTCTCTCTCAATAAGTGCTGGAGGGTGGGAAACTGAGGTATTCAGTTGCAATCTTAATTAAATAAGGCCATATAGATTTCTTCTGTTGACATTACAGTTCATCATCTGCAGTGAGATGCACAGTCTTCTCCATATAATCCTTCTCCATTTTTGTAGCAGGGACTTCTGGTACCACAGTGGCTAACTGAACCTTTCCAGCTGCCTTTATCAGCTCAAAGTCTGACAGCTTGCTCCACAGTGATTTGTCTTCTTGTGGTATAGCAGCAGTCACCCTGGTAGTAGCAGCAGTTCTGGTTGGCAGTCAAAAGCATCACTGGTGGTAGTACCGGCAGCAGCAACAGCAACAGCAGCAGCAGCAGTGGTGGTGGCAGATTGGGTTCCCTCCCTCTCTACCAGACCTTTTGGAGATGGCCATAATGACATTGATGGATTAGTACTTTTCTCAACTATACATGCTGACACTTTCTCAATTAATAGTTCACAATAATATTCCAGATCTTTAAAGTCATGTGGTTGGAAGAATGTTTCAATTGTGTCCTTAAAGCGATGATCCAAAAGTGTGGCCAAAATGTAATGTTCAGTTTTGCCCATTTTTATAATGCACTAGTCACTCAGGAAGGTGTTTAACAGTTTTCTCACAAGTGATGCAACACTGACATTATCATTTTGAGAAACTGTGACACGAGATGTTCCAGTCTCAGCTTTATGAGGGTTAGCCCAGTATCATCAGTGCTTATAACTTGGGTATGTTCTTCAAAGTGTTTAAGGCCACAACAAAAATTTTCCATCAGATGCCACTGGTTGTAGATGATGGTCACGTCTCCTTTCCTAATGCCATGTTGGACTGCATACTGATGGATGGCTTTCTGTTGTTCAGACATTATCTGTATCATATAGTAAGTGGAATTCCACCGGGTTGGAACTTCTGGTATCATCTGGTAGGGAGGGAGGCTATTCTCAATCTGAATCTCCCACAACAACTTTTGGGCTTTTACATAATGTGCTAAAGTGGCCGCACACAATGCGGACAGCTGCAATCCAGCTCTGAACATTTCTGTCTCCATCTGTGAAGTCTTTCACTACCAAGTTTATACAATATGTGCAAAGTATGATACATGTGCACAGTTACCAAGTCTTACTCTCTTCAGGATATTTGAACTGTTGACAGACACTCTAAACCCAGGCTGCAAGGATTTTGGAGCCAGCACGCAGCAAACTTTTCTTGAAGGCCATCTAGAAGATGTTCTGCTTTGTGGTCTTTTCCAAATCCATAAATATGTAGTGCTACCTATCTGTGAACAGTGAAAGTCCCTTGCTTCTTGCTGCTTCTAATGCTGCTGCTGACAGTACCACTAGATGATGTGAAGGAGGAGGATGAGAAAGGAGGAAAGTTTACCAACTGGCCAATCACAGCCATATAGTCAATCATCTGTCCACTGGTCCACATATCTGTGGTGACATGAACCTTTCTTCCCACTGAACCTTTCCTGCTTTCCCGAACAGTGTCATATAAATCTGGAATGGCAACACTTGAGAAATAGGTCTGGCTGAGGACCTGGTACTTTGGCACTGCGATTTCCATAAGTTCCTTAAGACCCACGTTCCATTCATTTCCTGAAGTTCCATTCATTTTAAATCTCAAATAACTATCTGCTGCTGGTTTTTTCACGTGCCACTGAGGCCTAACCTCATGATATCCTCCAGATAAAGGTTAGCCATAAAGGAAAATGGGAGCAAGTCAGTGACTATCATCTCCCCAATTGCCTTTGCTAATCGCCTTGCCTCAGGCCTGCTGGGCTTATATTTCTGTGACCATTCAAAAGAGTCTTTCAAAGAAGTTTGATGACTGCTATCCCAGCTGACATCACCAGATTGTTTGGGCTGCTTTCATTGACCTTTACCCTCATGGGGGTGGATGTTGTGTTCGTGGATGGTATACGACTCCTGTTAGGCTGTGGTGGTGGTGGACTCAAAAGGGTAAAGAAATAAGAAGTGGAAGATGTTGTGCTTTGACTAGAAGGCAGACTTTCCTCATCCTCCCTGTCTTCATCAATTACTTCCTCACCAGGTTAACATCCATATCCTCATCCTCCTCATCTGAGTGTGGCAGTGCAGCAACTTGTGTGTGCTCCTTTTGTGCTGTTTGATACTGATAACTGTGAGATTTGTTTATATGTCTTATCACTGTTGATGTTCCCATTCAAGTCCCTGCTTTACCTCAACTTAGTTTTGTACTGCATAATTTGCAAACTGCATGGTTGCAAGATGATTTATCTTGTATTGAAAAAAAATCCCCACACTATGCATTTAACAGATTTTGTTGCACTGTTGCTTATGGGGAGAGTATGTTTGCTACCACCATAGACATAAGCATTGCTGGTAAATCTCTCTGAAATGTTTCCATGCCCACCTGCATGACTTTTTGATGCACAGCCTCTCTGACTGGCTCAATTGCTTCTGTTTCTACTCCTCTGGAAGCCTGACCATCTTCTGTCCTCTATTTTTCTTCTGCATGTGTGGCTGTCTCCTTATTCCCCACTATATAATGTTTTTTTCACCATCACCATTCTTCCTATAAGTCTGTTTTGTTCTTTTTTGCTCTTGGATTTCTCCTCTTCATCCCGCTTCCTTAAAGAACTACTGCTACTTGACAGATTTACTTCTACTTTATCTACTACAAACTCAGGATCTGTCCCACTGATTTCCTCCTCAGTCTCATCTGTCCCTTCCTCACTGTCATCCATCTCTCTGCTTAGGAAGATTGGCTGCCACATTATGTTGGCCCTTTTGCTCCTCCACTAAGTGCCATGACAAATAACTCCGGCAATGTCCTGAATTTTCTGCACCGATGTTACTGTTCCCTGGATTGCCTGAGAAGTACAGCTACTGTTTTTTAACACCCACTGTTTTGCCTAAAGACTCCAAAACATTAGCTTCCTGTCATTCCATAATGGAAATAATTTGTTTCTAATTCAATTTTTTAATATCAAATGGTAGGTGCACCTCTCGGTGCAAATATGGGGAAATGTATTCTCAAATAGATCAGTAAAGCACTGCTGGCTGTGTCAAATTAAGTCATGATCATGCAAACATAGGGTGATTTATTCTCACGTAGTTCAGTAAATCACTGCTGGCTGCATGAAATTAACTCTTGACTGGATCATGAAAAGCTAGACTTACTATTAAATAGGTCAATAAAGCACTGCTGGCTGCATCAAATTAAGTCATGATTGGATCGTGAAAAGTTATATTTATTACCAAATAGGTCAATAAAACACTGCTGGCTGCATCAAATTAAGTCATAATCAGATCATGGAAAGCTACATTTATTTCTAAATAGGTCAGCAAAGCACTAGTGCCTGTTATTTCCAATCTCACTAAAGCACTGCTGGGTGCATGGAATACTTCTGAACACAGGGGGGATATTTTTATTCCAAAATAGGTCAGCAAAGCACTAATGGATGCGTTCAGTAGCTGTCAACATATGGGAATTTATTCCCAATCCCTCCCAAATAGGTCAGCAAAGCACTAGTGGCTGCGTCCAGTAGCTGTCACCATATGAAAATTTATTCCCAATCCCAAATAGGTCAATAAATCACTGCTGGGTGTGTGGAGTACTTTGGAGCACAGGAAGATGTTTATTTCCAAATAGATCAGTAAGGCACTAGTGGCTGTTATTCCCAATCCCTCCAAAATAGATCAGCAAAGCACTAGTGGCTGTTATTCCCAATCCCTCCCAAATACGTCAGCAAAGCACTAGTGGCTGTGTTCAGTAGCTGTGAACACAGGAAAATTTATTCCTAATCCCAAATAGGTCAATAAAGCACTGCTGGTGTGTGAAGTACTTCAGAACACAGGGAGCTATTTTTTATTCCCAAATAGGTCAGTAAAGCACTTTTTGTTCACTTCCTCAGGCTGTGTCTGCCTTGTAGCTGGATGAAACATATAAACATAGAAGTTGACGGCAGATAAGGACAGCAAGGCCCATCCAGTCTGCCCATTTCTTTTTCTACCTTACAAATGTGCCATCGGCCTTTGCTCTGTCAGTGGCCTATCTATTCATACTCATCTGTATTGCTCCCTTATGCCTATCCCATGCCTGTTTGAAGCCCTGCACTGTATTCATAGCCACCACTTCCTGAGGTAGGCCGTTCCATGCATCCACACCCGTTTCTGTGAAAAGAATTTCTCATATTCCCCTTAATCAGCCTCCCTCTATTCTCATGCTGTGTCCTCTTGTCCTGCTATTTTCTTATATTTAAACATGTTAGACTCTTTCACCTTATTAATGCCCTTAAGGTGTTTGAATGTCTCGATCATATCACCTCTCTCCCTCCTTTGCTTAAGGGTATACATATTGAGCTCCATTAATCTGTCCTCATATGTCTTCTGATGCAGTCCCTGCACCATTTTGGTTGCCCTTCTCTGGACTGCCTCAATTTGGTAAATGTTCTTGTGAAGGTATGGCCTCCAGTACTACATGCAGTACTCCAGATGGGGCCTAACCAGTGTCTTGTAAAGTGGGATTATTACCTCCCTCTTACGACTTGTGATACCCCTACTAATACACCTTAACATCCCCCTAGCCTTACCTACTGCTTTAGAGGTCTGCTTGGATGATTTCAGGTCATCAGTGATGATGATGCCCAAGTCTCTTTCTTCCTTTGTGACTACTAGCAACTCCCCTCCCAGCTTATAGGTGGCTTCAGGGTTTCTCTTCCCTATGTGCATGATCTTGCACTTCTTTGCATTAAATCCCAGTTGCCACTCTTCTGACCATTTTTCTAGTTTATCCAGATCTCTTCTCATTCTGCCCACCCCATCTGGATCATCTACTCTGTTACAGATCTTGGTGTCATCTTCAAACAGACAAGCTTTGCCCTCTAGTTCATCTGTAAGGTCACTAATGAAGATATTGAAGAGGACTGGCCCCAGGACTGATCCCTGAGTTACCCCACTTGTGACTTGCATCTCTTCTGACTATATACCATTTACCACCACTCTCTGTTTTCTGCCGTCAACCAGTTTGCCACCCAGTTGACCAACTTCTGACCCACCCCAGGCCTACCCAGCTTATTTATCAATCTTCTATGTGGAACAGTGTCAAAGCTTTGCTGAAGTCAAGGTAGGCACATTAACTGCTCCCCTTGGTCCACCACTCTGGTTACCCAGTCAAAGAAATCTATGAGATTAGTTTGACAGGACCTTCCTTTGTAAACCCATGCTGTCTTGGATCCTGTGCCCCTATGGATTCCTGGTGTTGCACTATCCTTTCCTTAAGGAGTGACTCCATAATCTTGCCCACTACTGAGGTAAGACTGACTGGTCTGTAGTTCCCTGCCTCCTCCCTGCTACCACTCTTGTGGAGTGGGATCACATGAGCCCTTCTCCAGTCTTCTAGGACCTCTCCTGTGCTCAGAGACTCACTAAACAGTTCTGCTAATGGCTCTGATAGTTCCACCCTTAGCTTCTTAAGTACCCTGGGATGTATGCCATCAGGTCCCATTGCCTTATCCACCCTGAGCTTAGCGAGCTCTTGTAGGACCCTTTCTTTTGTGAAGGGAGTAGTGCTCACCTCCCTTCTCCCTGTGTCCATGGTGCTGAGCTGTGGGCCCTGCCCTACCTTCTCTTCAGTAAATACTGAGCAAAAGTATCTATTTAGGATAGATGCTTTTACAGGGTCCTCCTCCTCACATGCCCCCTTTTCTCCATTGAGCTTAGCAATGCCCCCTCTGGACTTTCTCCTTTCACTAATGTATCTATAGAAAGTTGTGTCACCTTCTTTTACTGTTAGTGCTAGTGTTTCCTCAGTTTGGGACTTTGCCTGCCTTACTGCCTTCCCTGCTTCCCTTAGTGCAGTTTGGTACGCCTCCCTATCTTCATCCCGCTGTGTTCCCATATATTTCCTGAAGGCCAGCCTTTTGGCTCTGACCTTTTCTGCTACTGTATTTGAGAACCAAAGTGGTTTCCTTCTTCTTTTGCACTTCCTTTTCTGTCTAACACAATGTGATGTTGTTTCAAGTATTGCATCCTTAATGCTTGCCCACTTTGCCTGTACCCCCTCACCTGTGTTTCTTTTTGCCAGGGCTAGCTTAACTCTGTTGGGCATCTTATCAAAGTCAGCTCCTCTGAAGTCCCATATTTTTGCCTTGGAATGGGATGAGTAGATGTAGTGGCCAAATTGAACCATACCATGTGATGGTCACTGGCCCCCAGGTGACCTTCTACCTGGAGATCTGTGATCCCTTCTCTGTTAGTTAGTACTAGATCTAGAATAGCCCTGTCTCTTGTGGGTTGTTGTAGTACCAGTTGTTTGAGGCCCTCCCCGCAGGGAATCCACCATGTGTCTAGTTCTGGCAGATGTTCCTGCTGGTATTGACCAATCTGTATCCGGCATGTTGAAGTCTCCCATTATCAGAACCTCCCCTTTAGCTGTCATGTTTTGTATATCTTCTAACAGTAATGTGTCTATGTCCTTCCCCTGGTCTGGGGGCCTGTAGACAACCCCGGTTCTTATGGCTGTCCCATTTCCTGTTTCCAGGGTGACCCACAGTTCTTCTGGCTCCTTGTGTGTATTGTGAATTTCTGTAGCTTTGATATTTTCATTGACATACAGGGCCACTCCACCCCTTTGCACCTCGTCTCTTCTGAACAATACATAGCCAGGTACTGAAGTCTCCCCAGTGAGAGCTACTGGTAAACCACGTCTCACTAATTGCTACTATGTCCAGTTTAGCCTCTGACATTATTGCCTGAAGGTCTGGGATCTTATTTCCCAGGCTGTGAGCATTTGTGTACATGGTTTTCCATTGGCCAGATTTCGAAGTGTTAGTTGGGTGTGGTTTGGCATTTCCCCAGTGCGTCGTATGGGGAGATGGACCTTTTTTCTTACCTGGTGATGCAAATGAACTGCAAACATGCTGAATCCCTGTTTGACCAATAGTTGAGGGGGGAGGGGTGTTCTTCCCATTCGACGTATGGGGTGCTGCACCCCTCTCTCCATTTGCTAGTTTAAATATTCTGCAAAGATGTCAAACGTCTGCCCCAATGCACTGACTCCCTCCTTAGTCAGATGTGGTCCATCAAATTTAAAGAACTTTCGCTCCCAGAACTGTTGCCAGTTCCCTACAAATCTGTGTCCTTTTTTCTGGCACCAGCCCTTGAGCCACATGTTTAGCTCCCCTATCTCCCCTTCTCTGACCTTCTGTCCATCTGCCCCCCTCCCAGACTGGCAGGATCTCAGAGAAAGAGATGCCGGATGAAATGGATGATAGTTTGTCACCCAGCCTGGTCAGGTGTTCCTTGGTTTCCACAACTGACCGGCTGGCGAGATCATTAGTCCCTATGTGTACCAGGACGTCAATGTTTTTTCCTGCTTTGTGAACAATTTTAGCAATGCAGTCAGTGTCTCTCCACACTGATGTACCTGGGAGACATCTGACCATTACCCCTGGCTGGAGATGGGTATCAACTCCCCGAATCATGGAGTCTCCTATGACCAGAAGTTTTTTGGATTTCCTTTTTGCTTTTTTTGTTTTGGTTCCTGATTTGGGCGAGTTTTGTTGTGCTAGCTCCTGTGCTGCAGTGTTCTCTGCCCCTTTGTTTGATTTCAGAGATAGAGGCAGATACCTGTTTGTAGTGTTTATATGCTTTTTGGAGGTAATATGTTGGAGAGCAGAGAGTGATGGGGCACCCGATTTGCCCTTCCTAACCACCTGCCAACCTCCTGGACCAACTACCCTCTGCGGTTGAGGTATTTCTGTTGGATTTTGGGGAAATGGTGGGTGGTTCTTATAATGTATTTCCTCTTGAATATGAAATTTGAGGTACGCAATCTCTGCCCATGCTGCCTGGAACTGAGCCCTAAGATCTCCAATGGCCCAGCATGTAGAACAGTGTCCTAAATCCTGTAAGACTGTCCTTCTGGAAATTGTTACACAGTACCTGCAGTTAATGATATCCATTCCAGATAAGCTGCTGGGTTTATAACCTAGTCAGAGTAATTAGAAGGAAGAAAATGCAAGTAATGGTTTGATTTTGTGTTTTGTTTTTGTATAACTTGTTATAACAAGCTAAATTACTAGTGCCGTGTAAATGAGCTGACCTTGTGGATGCCCCACTGATCAGCCTCTTCCTGCTCTGCCACAGGAAATGTCGCAACTGTGGTACCCTATAAAAGGAGTGTAGTGTGGGGTGGTTGGGGATGGGGGTGGGTGGCTGGCCCTTCCCCTGCCGAAAAAGAAGAACCATGGATGAAAGAACAAGGAGGTAAGAGCAGAAACAATCAGTTAACAACAAATGCAGTAACCCTGAAAGCTTATCCTAATGTTAGATAAAACTGTAAAACCTGTAAAGCACCACCTGTAATAATTTCAGAGAAGATATACCCTGTAAGAAACATTTTGCTACAGAGAAAAACAAAGCAGTAACAGAAGATATACCTTTCAAAAGACAATTTGAATCAGAAGATTACAGCAGTAATCTGTTAGCACACACCTGTAGGTACACCTTGTAATAATGCAGAAGAAGGTATACCAGCAACAACAATTTGAATCAGAGAAAAATAAAACAATGAAATGTTAACAACAAACAGTAGCAATCCCTGTGAGTACAAAATAAAAACAACAACACACAGTAAATCTGCTTAGCCAGAAGAAGTCTTAATCCTTTTCCCTTGCTCTGGTAAGGTTCTGTACTCTGCCTTTCAAGCAATCTTAGAAGGAAAGAGCTCAGGTGAAGCTAGGTGCCTTGGCCAGCAAACCAAGTCTTCTACCTCCTTGTGAATTCACACTTGGTTGCTTTAATTTTTTAATTTTAATTTTTTTTGTTACTTATCATGCACTCCACTGTCTGATCACACTGACACATTAATATATAGGTCAGTGGCAACCAACCCCACCCCTACCCACAAAACACTCACCCTATGCAATCTGAGTCCTTTCCTTCCCTCAAATCAAATTTTTCTTTTTCTGTTTAGTTTTTTCTTACTCTTTTCTTTAAGCAGGGAGGAGTTTCAGTCAGTCCTTCTTGGGCATTTGCAGGAGAGAGAAGTGCTGAGGAGGACAGTGGAGGGCCTGGTGGAATTCTGTTGAAACTGCTGGAGTTCAATCTGAAATATTGTTGTGCTGGTGAATGATACAAAACTGCCATATCAGCTTGCCGTGCCAAAACTGCTATAATCAGAGGTAGGAACTAGCCTGTTCTGCCTTGCTTGGTGTGACCGAGGGAAGAGGTGGTCAGAAGCTAGTCTCCAGGAAACTGGGTACCCTTGACCAAGACAGTGCCCAGTGGATTGAAATGGGGAGCTCTTTGGTCTTGGCCCCTCAGAACTCACCATACTGCCACACTGATGGAAAGTGTGAAAAGAGCTGCAAGGTAAGTGCGACCACTCCCAGCCTAGGCCTGCATCCAACCCACTGCCTGTAATCACTGGTGCCAGACTGTACCAGAGGCCTTTGAGGCCATCCACTTGGAATCCTGCTGTAGCTGCTTCTTCATAATCCATTGATGAGTAAGTACTGGTCTAAGCAGCCAGAGTGTTGCATCTCAGTTTTCCTTGTGATTTACAAAAGTGTTGTTGAAATCAAGTTTCCTTCTATTAGGCAGAGCAAGGCAAGTTTTATTTTTCCAGGCACCCAATCCCAGAGGCTCTGGGCACCATACACAAACAATACAAATGTCGATAAAATAATAAAATTATCAGCCGTAGAAAAGCAGACCATACAATTAAATAAATAAGGTCTAACTAAAAACTAACTAGTGTGGGCTATCCCAAACTAAGATTTAATATACAGTGTCCGGGAAAGCCAGATTAAACAGGTGAGTCTTAAGGATGGCCTTGAATGCCTCCACCAAAGGGGCCTCCCGTAGAGATGGTGGCAATGAATTCCACAGGATGGGGCCGGTGACACTAAACTCTCTATCGCCGGCAGTTTTCAGCTGCGTCCTGGGAATCGCAAGGAGGCCTCTAGAGGAGGAATGGAGGGAGTGGACTGAGGCAGTGGATGAAAGATCAGTCAGGTAGCCAGGGCTCAGTCCTTGTAGGGCCTTAAAGGTGAGCAAGCCCACCTTAAAGAGGATCCTCCACCTGACCGGCAGCCAGTGCAGTTCATGCAACATCGGGCTGACATGGCAATATTTCGACTGCCCTGTCAGCAACCTGGCAACTGCATTCTGCACTAGCTGCAGCCTGTGCAGGATACCTCCTGAGACCACAAGGTACAGCACATTACAGCAGTTAAGCCTTGATGTCACGAAGGCATGCACCAAGGTGGGGAGGTCCAGGGGTGGAACTAGGGGCTTAATCCTGGTGATATTCCTAAGATGGTAAAAGTTGGTCTGGACAACGGAAGACGCCTGAGCTTCAAATGTCAATTCGTTGTCGAAGGTCACACCAGGATCTCACACCCTAAAGGAGGTCTTCAAAGCCACAGATCCCAGGAACAAGCCTGTTTCTGCACATGAGGCCATCCTATCATGCCCTCTGTTTGACTTCACGACCAGTACCTCCTTCTTATCGGGGTTCAGTCACAACCAACTGGAGGCCATCCAGTTGTTGATCTTGACAAGACATACTGTACACTTAGCACTTCCACCACATTCGGTGTCCCAGGGGCAAAGGAAAGATACAGCTGGGTATCACCTGCATAGAAATGAATACCAAGACTGTACTTCCTAATGAGCTCTCCCAGGGGCAGCATATACATGGCAAACAGCATTGGTGACAAGACCAAACCCTGAGGAACTCCACACGACAGGAGGCTAGGGGAGGACGAGGAATTCCCCATCACTACCGAATGCCTCCTATTCATGAGAAAGGACTCAAAACAGCAGATGACAGTGCTGAGTCCGCAGAATTCTCTCAGGTGGTCAAGCAACACACAATGGTCTACTGTGTCAAAAGCTGAGGAGAGATTGGGGGAACGAGAATTGCCCCTCACCTCAATCTCTAGCCCTGAGGAGGTCATTATGCGCATGAACTAATGCAAACTATTACAGATTGGTTGTTTTTAAAGTGCTGGTCAAATAAAATCAGTTGGGTGGATAAATTACAAGCTTGAATTAGTAATTAAGTGCACTAATGCAGGATCCCAAGTATTGCGACATCGGGTCTGTAACTGTGTGTTGCACCTGAGTACCCAGTAGTTTTTTTGTTTGTTTATTTAACCAGGAAAGGCACACTAAGCTGAAAGCTTGTTTACAGATGTGACCTGGGAGCACGAGGAAGTTAAGTGACTTGTTCAGGGTCACACAGTATGCAAGTGGGGGCTGTGGGATTCAAACCTAGGTCTCCAGGTTTGCAGCTCAGATCCTTAAACCACTGCGCTATACTGCCTCCCATTTAAGTGTAAGTTTAAGTGGACTGCAGTTAAAAGTACAGTGTTGAAAGTGTCTTGCAAAACTGTGGGGATCTGCTACTATAGGTGGTGGGGGGACCTAACAGTACAGTTGGCCTCACAGGGCATTGTATGGGGGTGCAGTCTGAGCATGTGTAAGATCTCTGAGAAGACGCATAACAAAATCAGAAGCTGTTTGTAAGGGGGATAGCACTGCTCATTAGTATTTCTCATTATCTGCTATATCGTTACAAAACTGTTTAACTGCTGTACTGCATAACACCTAGTCCTGTACAAAACCAATTCCAGTGATTAATATAGTCCTGTTAGCTTACTAAATGTTTGCGTGAACACATTATTAAAGATCTACAGTAATTGGTACAAAAGTGCATTAGGCTAAGGTTAAAGTGTGGGTACTTGGTTTCATGGAGGTGTGCAATATTCATTGGGAAGATGGGTTGGTACTGCATTCCAGGGTTACATAAACAAAACTCCCTAGAAAAACAAAAAAAGCAGAGGACGGAGTGCAATTTGTTTTGATTCTTAAGTGGAGGACACAAACCATTCATCCAGGAAGTAGCACAACTCCTAGTTGCACTCACATGCCAGTGCAGAGCTTGGCAACTTTGTTGGGACCAGACAAAGAGGTGTGGCTTGGTTTGGCACCATCAGATGTCTGGCTCAGCCTCCTAGTTGATCTCCTTTTACATTCTCATTGGGGATCCTGGGATGTGCTAGCCCAAGGTTATGACAGCTATGGTATATCCCTTACACATTGGGGAATAGCCTGACATTACTATGTTGCTGGGAATGATCATGTATGGGCCCATACCATTTGGTAGAGGCTATCTGTCTCCTGGGAAAGTAGGTGGCAGGGGTGCGTGGGTAGGTAGGCACTTACAGCTGGTATCTCCCAGCCATGCTGCACACAGCACCCATGCTGCTTCTGTCCACCCAATAGTGACATTGTAAATGCTGAGTATGGTGGCCACTCCCCCACCAGGCTCACAGTCTAGCTAAATGTACTGCTATGTGCAACCACAGGGTTTGGGTTAGGGAAGCGCCCATGCCTAGTAGTGTGTAGGATCTTGCATGCAGCAGCGATCCCTTTGGACCCCCATAGCTGAGCAGTTGGACTTTAGTACAGGCACTGTGCATAGTGGTGGGTAACTGTAGTGCATAGGGCACAGTATTTGTATACGAAATTCAAGCAAGTATGCTGTGACTCAAAAATTCAGAAATCATTTTGAATGCCAATGAAACAGTTTGTCATCTCTAACATCTGTGACCTTCGGTCTCACCTACAAGAAAGTTATAATTCATTACAGAAGTTGTTCATTACATAGAAACATTGAACATGATGGCAGGAAAAGGCCCACTGGCACATCCAGTCTGCCCAACCTTACCTACAGTGATATCTTTGCGGCATCCCTAATGATCATCTTCCTCCCTTCCCCCTCCCCCTTTTCACCTCCTTCTGCCTGCATCAGGCCCTTTTGCCTGTCCCACCCATGTTTGTAGCCACTCACTGTTTTGGCACAGACCACCTCTTCTGGCAGTCCATTCCATTTTCCACCACTCATTTTGTGAAAAACTGTCTGGAGGCATCCCTCCAGAACCTTCCTCCTTGCCAGCTTTAGAGGATTCTCTTTTTTGTGTTCATGTTTGCACTAAGGTTAACCAGTTCCTTGCATTTCACTCTGTTTATCTCATGCAGATATTTGTACATTTCAATCACCCCCGTGTCTCCAGGGTGTACATGGTAAGATCCCTCAGTCTTTCTTCATACGCTTTCCCTCTGCTTAGTGCAAAGTACTGAACTTCGGAGCTAAGAACCAGGGGAGGAGCTATCAGCTGGAAGGGATACAGTTGGGGAGCACAGAGGAGGAAATGGACCTGGGAGTGATTATAATGGGGAATATGAACAACTCAGCTCAGTGCAGGAAAGCAGCAGCAAAAGCCAACAAGATGCTGGGCTGTATAGCAAGGGGAATCTCCTCTAGAAGTAGTGAGGTGATCCTTTCCCTGTACAGGTCACTGGTCAGGCTGCACCTGGAATACTGCAAGCAGTACTGGTGCCTGTTCCTGAAAAAAGGACCTCAGATTGTTGGAGGGGGTGCAGCACAGAGTGACTAAGATGATCCAGGGTTTGGAGGGGAAATCCTGCGATGAACTGTTGAACGTGCTTAGCATGTATTCCCTGGAGGAAAGGAGGGATGGGGAGATATGATTGAGACCTTTAAGTACAGTACCTGAAGGGGATAAACAAGACTAATACAGGGGAGATATTCCGGATCAGAAGAGGGAGGGATAAAAAAGAGCATCAACCGAGGTTGGAGGGGGGAAATTCAGGAGGGAAATCAGGAGACATTTTGTCACTGAATGGGTGGTAGGCAAGTGGAACACTCTACCTGAGGAGGTGGTTTCCTGTAGGATGGTGGGCTGTTTCAAGAGGGGATGGGATAGAGTGAGGGGGGATGACTGTGAGGGGAGGAGGAAAGGGTAAGGCAGCTGCAAGTTGAGGGGCTAGCTGCAGAATCGAGCAAACTCGATAGACCATGAGGCCTGTTTCTGCTGGCATTTTCCTATGTTTATATGTTCCCCCGCCCTTTGATCATCTTGTTTGCCCTTCTGTGTACAGCTAGTGGGCTCAAATCCAGGCGCCTGGAGCATACTCTGGAGCTAAACATGGTGGTGGGGGGACCATACCCATCTAGTACTCCAAAAGGAGACTTTTTGAATTTCTATATTGGGAGCACTGACACCCTGTGGCTATCATGAAGAAATTGACTATAAGCCATGTCTGTGTTGTGTGACATAAACATTTCTATGATAGCTGCATAGGATTTCTGTTTTATTTTTATGAAATTAGTTTAACTGACATGTGTGTTAGTATTATTCTTGTACAGAGCACATTCTTTACTGGAAAAGCTTCTGTTTTGTTGTTAACATGGATATGGTTATCTTTGGAACATTTGTCCTGAGGTCAGTTTTTAGACCCTTGGGTCATTTCTGAAAAACAATTTCTAAAATTAAACACTACAACCTCCCATTTCTCTGCTTCCCTTAGAATTATGTGCTGGGGAGTTCTGCAGTGTAATTTCTATTTAGCAGTTTCATGTTAATGTAGCACATTTTCTAACAAATATCAATTTGGCTGGATGGCCATTAGCATTCAACCCTTTAAAAATATTTGCCATCTCTATGGTTTGCCTCCACTGTTTGCACTTGTTTGTTCCCTATTTCCCTTATCCTCATGCTCTAACCTTCATGCCTCTCCCCTTGTCTTAATTTACCTTCCTTGTTTCTTCCTCCCATCCTCCTCCCCCCAACTTTTCTTCTGTGCAAACACTGCCATTTTTCTTGCTATTTTTTGTATTTTCCAGACTATGGATTAGTAATTTATAATATTCAAGGAATGCTATTTCACTATTTGAATTTACTTGGGTATGTAAAGGTCTTCTCTTGGGCGAATGAATGTTGATTACACTGCTCTTTATTACTGTATAAATCATGCAAATACCTACCCCCAATTGAAGCCCCACATGTAGGGCACTATGTTGGGGTTGTTTGCACCATGTCCTCTCATCTGCACTTCAATAACTCTTATTATTTTAGTACCATAGTACCAGTGTGTACACCATCTCTTTTTTGTTTCCAGTCAGTGTGACACATAGCCTTGCCAGAGGCACTTTTTATGGCTGTGGGCAGAGCCTACAGCCATCCTGCTTTCCCTTGAAAAAAGATGTTTCTGTGGAACACATCTTTTAGAAGTTTTCTGTGTATCCTTCCATATCTGCAAATCACTACGGCAGTTAAATAATCCCTTCATTCTGTTTCCAATGTTGTAGACAGAACTCTCAGCTGCTCATCAGATGGCCATTAGGAAACTGAAACAGCTACTTAAATATTGGTTGCCTATTAAACTGGAGATTTCTTTACTACCTTAGAAATGCAGCAACTTGCACATTTCAATACTAAGCATTTAAGCATTTGATAATAATAATAATTAATTTATACTGTGCCTTTCAAAAACCAAGGTGCATAACAAGTTAAAGCAACATTGGGCAGTGAGTACTGATTCATAAAATACAAATAAAATCTGGATAAAAATGAATAAAATCATGCAGGTTAGGCTTGAAGCCACAAATAAGTTTTTAGGGTCTGTTTAAATCTCTCCATAGACGTGCTGTCCCGTAACTGACGGGGTAGAGAATTCCAAAGGGCTGGGGCCATGTACATAAATGCATGGGCCCCAGAAGATTTTAAGGAAATTCTTAGAATCTCTAGCATCCTTTCGTCAGCTGAGCGGAGCGATCTCCCAGGGCAGTAAGGAATCAGAAGCTCTTTCAGGTAGTCTGGGTCCAGTCTGTGTAGGGTTTTTTAAGTCAAAAGTCCGACTTTAAAGGTGACCCGCCAATATACTGGCAGCCAGTGCAGTTCACACAGCACTGGAGAGATGTGACAAGATCAGGAGGTCCCCATCAATAACTGGGCTGTAGCGATCTGCACCAGCTGTAGGTGGCGGATATCCATCCCAGGTAGCCCTAGGTGAAGGGAGTTGCAATAATCAAGGTGTGAGAACACAAAGGCATGGACCAAAGTAGGGAGGTCACCAGTCGGAACAAGGTGTTTAATCCTGGACATGTTCCTCAAATGGTAAAAAGAGGATCTGACAACTGCCGACACCTGCGATCGCAATGTCAGCCCTTCATCAAAAATCACCCCCAGGTTTTGCACCCGCTCAAATGTTAGGAGTCGTAAACCCCCAAGGAAGAGTCCCAAGGGTGAACCCACCCCCAACCCCTCTATCCAGCACCCCGGGTCCACAACCAACACCTCAGCCTTTTCTGAGTTCAACCTCAACCAGCTCAAGTCCAGCCAGTCCTGGAATTCAGCGAGGCAGTTGTTGAATACTGAGAGAGCTCTATCCTGGTCAGGTGTGAAAGAAAGACAGAGCTGGGTATCATCCACATAGCAGTGAAACCTCAGCCCATACCTTCTTACAATGTCTTCGAGGGGGAGCATGTACACTGTGAACAACATGGGGGACAACACCGAACCCTGAGGAGCCCCAAATGACAGAGAGACTGGGTCGAAGGAATAAATCCCCAACACCACCCTCTGAGTTCTGCCAGTGAGGGATGTAAACCACCTGAGGACTGTACCCGACAGGCCATAGAATAATCTCAGGTGATCAAGAAGAACCCCATGGTCCACAGTGTCAAATGCTGAATGCTGATGAGAGATCTAGAAGAACCAAGATGGAGCATTATTTCTGATCCCTTGCCATCAGGAAATCATTGAACACCCAAACCAGTGCTGTCTTGGTGCTGTGCCTCTTTCAAAAACCAGATTGGAGAGGTTCATAGATGTCATGGATGGTCAAATGGTTCTCCAGTTGTAGGGCCACTACTTTCTCAATCATCTTCCCTATCAAGGGAAGGTTTGAGATTGGTCTGTAGTTGGCAGGGCAGTCTGTGTCCAGGGAAGCTTTCTTCAGGAGGGGTGTCACCACCACCTCCTCCAAGGAGCTAGGAAACTCACCTGTCTCCAGGGAGCACCAAACTATACGTGCTAGGACTGGGCCAATGATATCACTACAACCCATAATCAAGGTTGTCGGTACCAGATCCAAACTACAGCACATAGGATGCATATCCTGGACAATCCGCATGACATTCATGAACTCAGGCTGGTCGAAGGTACTCCAAGAAAACTGAGGGACAGCGTCCGAGTGCCGATCCAAAGCAACACCCATACAGTGTGCTGGCTGGAGCCCCACCCTGATGTCAGCCACCTGAGCTGCAAAGAATCGAGCAAGCCCATCACACTCCACTTGTGAAAAGGCTCTTTAAATCTGAAGGCAGGCTGGGTTGCACAGTCTGTCCACAGTTTGAAAGAGCTGAGCTGGTCAGTTGTGAGCAGCCGCAATCTCCCCAGACAGGAACTCTGCCTTCTTACGGGTGATTGCAGATTGATAGACTTGATAATATTACATCAATCTAAGGTGGTCAGCATCCAGGGTGGATTTCCACCAGCAGTGCTCTAACCTTCGTCCTAATTGCCGCATCTCCCTCAAGGTCCCATCAAACCAAGGGGACCGAGGGTGAAGGGAGAGAGGACGAACATGGACTGGAGCAATGACATCCGGGGCCTAAGAGATGGCCTTGTTATAGTCCACCACTAACATCTCTGGGTCACTGTTTGCTACTGGAAGAACTGATAGTTCAAGCACCGCTGCCAGGCCTTCAGAGCTTATCTCTTATAAAGGGCAGTATCTGACCAGCTCCACAGGGGTAGGCCTACGAAGGGGGGGGGCGTGAAAACTGAACCCCATGGTGCAGTGATCGGACCATCTGACAGGTTCCACCCCCAAATTGAAGGCTTCAATCCCCAGGAGAAAGACTAGGTCAAGAGAGTGACCATGTTTATGGGTAGCAGTGGTAACAATCTGTGTGAGGCCCAGAGATGTCATCAACTGGAGGAAGTGTTGTCCAAAGTGTGAGAGTTCATCATCGACCCAGGCGTTGAAGACACCGAGGACCATCAGCCTGGGCGCCTCAAATGCCATGTCAATCACAAAGTCTGCTACTTCCTGAAGGAAATGCTTCTCATCCCCGGGTGGATGGTAACCTACACCTACTACCACGGCACACTCAAATGACCCACCCTCCTCAACTGGTACACTCGTGAAGCCCAGTTCAGTCTTGAAACAGACCACAACCCCACCACCCCTGTGATCCAATCTTAAGCGGTGTATCACCGAGTACCTGACTGGAGTTACAGCCTCCAACATGGGGCCAGAGTTCTCATCCAGCCAGGTCTCGGTGATGCATGCCAGTCTGCCGTCCCAACAAGATCTGCAGTAATTGCAGTCTTGTTTTTAATGGACATGGCATTGCATAACACTGCTCACGTTGGATAGGCTTCCAGGGCCACCCGAACTGCCTGATCAAAAATATTGGTGGTGCCCTTGGGTATGGCATGGGAATTTTTTTGCTACTTACTTAAGTTGGATATGTATTCTCTTTCAAGAAAGATTTATACCTCATAAATGTCATCCATTCTCAGCAAGGAATGTCCAAGATTTACACTGTGTTTTAACCTCTTAAGACACTATCCGATAAGAACTGTCTCAGACCTAGTTTATTATATACAGCACACACACACACACACACACACACACACACACACACATCATCATCCTTATGGCCACAACATTCAAAATAAGTACTGCAATCTAATATGTCGTAAAACAATAAAGAAATTGTTTATGTCAGCTTTGGTTATGTGGAACACAGTGAAGTTCAGTTTTCAGTAGAGTTCCTTTAAATCTTTGTTATCCTATATTTTGTATCCTGGATAGCACAGGGGAAATGCTACATCTCATTCTCATAGTGATCTTCATTTTACACATTTTTGCATTGTATTTACTCAGGACATCCCAGATTACATACAATATCTTTGTTTTCAATGGGGTCATGATTTTACCATTTTTATAATATATTTATTCAGGGTAGCCTAGTCCAGATATAAAATATTCTTTTCAGCATGTTCTGATTTCATGCAATGCATCATAATATTGTGTAGATGTACAGTCCCACTGAAAATAAGATGCCACATCTTCTGTGTACAATCCAGGCTAAAAACAGTGTATATAGCAATCAGCAAGCATGTTCTAGGAAAACACATTGTAAAAATATGTAAAAGAAGCCAGCCCAGTGGTGCTGAGGGTTGAGGTGCTGGACGCCACACCGGCGACCCGGGGTCAGGGATGGATTCGGAGAGCCAGGGGTTGGCAGGGGAGGGAGAGGATTGAGCATCTGGAGGACAGCTCTTCTTTCCTTGGGGAGGGATCCTGGGGCTGCTCGGTGCCCTCACGATCCCCAATGGAGATCGGGGGTCTAGCAGGATCACCAGCCAGAATGAGGAGGTGGCAGTGCGGCAGATGTCAGCAGGCAGCCTTGCGTGGATGTCTTTGCATGCTGCACCCCCGGGGGAAACATATATACACAGAAAATCTCCAACTCAGGGATAGGCCATGGCACCTTCACCCACTCAGCCACACTCCACCACCGGTTGCCCTCCTCTCCTGGGCCGAGCCAACTCCGGCCTGAATTCAAGATAGAGCACCCTGGGTGGATAGGGCAGCCCTACCTTGGGAGGCTTAGAGGCTGGGGGATAGCCGGGCTGGTGACAGGAATCAGAGGCCTCTCAGGCACTGAGGTAGAGCTGAGGGTGTTGGAGGATGTCAGAGAGAGTTCACCGGGTCGGTGCAAAAATAGACTTTAAAAAAATATATATACAGTATGTAAAAGGAAGACTGCACTGAAACTGCCTCTCAGTAGGTCTGCATTGTGCAAAATCATTAGAAATAATGGGTAAAAGTATGACCACACTGCAAGTGACATTTTACAGGATTTGCCAGTTGAGATTTGATGCTGTTTTAACCTCTTAAGACACAATCTGATACTGTCTCAGACATAGTTTATTATATACAGCAAACACACACATGCACATGCACATGCACACACACACACCCACCCACACACACACAGTACACACCATCCTCATGGCCCCAAGATTCGAAATAAATACTGCAATCTAATATGTTATAAAACAATAAATAAACTGTTTATATCAGTCTTGGGTATGTGGACCACAGTGAAGTTCAGTTCAAATCTTTCTTATCCTTTATTTTGTATCCTGGATAGCACAGCGGAAATGCTACATCTTATTGTCATAGGGATCTTCATTTTACACATTTTTGCACTGTATTTAATAGGATGTCCCAGATTAAATCCAATATCTTGTTTTCAGTGTGGTCATGATTTTACTATTTTTATAATGCATTTATTCAGGGTAGCATAGTCCAAATGTGAAATATTGTTTTCAGTATGTTCTGATTTTACGCAGTGCAGCATAATATTGTGTAGATGTAGAGCCCTGCTGAAAATAAGATGCCACATCTTCTGTGAACTATCCAGGCTAAACACAATATATACAATCAGCAGGCATATTCTAGGAAAACACATTGCAAAACTGAGAAGAAGCCAGAAGGGGAAGGAAGGAAGGAAGGAAACATATTCAATTCAGTGCTTTAGAGTAACTGGTAATTGCTATTTTTCTTTTAAACTTAGATTGTGGGCTTTTAGTGACACTATACTTTCTTTGTTGTCTTTACTTATAATTGTTTTTGGGCTGTTGAAAATTTAAAACATAGTGGTGGTGTAATTCTGTGCTGTCTTTAATTGCTGCAAATTATATCTTGGCTTGCCTGACTGCCCTGTAGTTGGGTGAAGGGTGTTAATTGTCTGGCCTCTGACCTCAGCTATGTGATAACTGGAGGTGGGGCTTAGTCAGAGTTGAAGTAGCAAGTAGAGTTTTATTTTCTCAGAAGAAGCCAGAAGGGGAAGGAAGGAAGGAAGGAAACATATTCAATTCAGTGCTTTAGAGTAACTGGTAATTGCTATTTTTCTTTTAAACTTAGATTGTGGGCTTTTAGTGACACCATACTTTCTTTGTTGTCTTTACTTATAATTGTTTTTGGGCTGTTGAAAATTTAAAACATAGTGGTGGTGTAATTCTGTGCTGTCTTTAATTGCTGCAAATTTTGCCCCTCCTCCCCTTCCCCCAACTCTTAATTATATGCCCTGTTAAATCTGATTGACAGGAGCTAAACACAGGGTATAGTAAGGGGTGTGAAGTAGGAGGGGCATAAGGGGGAAGAAGCCCACCCTCAGCACTACAAGTGTTTTGACTCATTTATTTTTTTTTTATTAAAGAAAATTATCTGAGGATCAATGGCAAGATTTTTAGGACAATAAATTAATAAAAAGGGAACTAGGAGAGCTTCAGTAACAGACAAGTAGTGGAATTGCAGTATAATGTGGGGAGTGGTGCAATGCAGTGGCTGTGGGCAGCCATATTCAGGCAGACCTTCTGGACACTGAGGTGCTGCCTATCTGCAGCCATCTCTGGACTGCGGGATGAGGTAGCCAGACTCAGGCGGAAGTAAACTGGGTCAGGAGTACCATCACCCCTATCCAGGGACCACCCAGTCCAATGCAACTGCCTCAAAGGATGCCGAGCGAGGAGCACTTGGATGACAGTGGGCTCAGGGAGGGTTAGAGCAGTCAGGCAGAGGCACATCCCAGATCCTATTCCACTCAAGAACTCATATGCCACACTGGCAAATGAGGACAACCAAATAGAGGTACCCAGAGAAGTGGAAGGAAAGGATGTGGAGGTTAGCCAAGGAGGTGACCTCAGCGGGGAAAGCAGTGGACCCCAGAGGAGGAGGAAGCGAATCCTGGTGGGGGACTCCATCATAAGAGGGATCAAGCTAGGAACACAGGAGGGGGAGGACAGGGAGGTGAGGTGCCTACCAGGTGCCACGGCATGGAGGGATGGAAGGAAGATCCTGGGGATCACTGGGAAGGCAAGATGGGAGGGTGAGCTGGATGTCATTATCCACCTAGGTACTAATGACCTGGCAAATGGGAGCCAAAGGAAGTTCAGGAAGAGTTTAGGAAACTGGGGAGGGGTCTCAAGCAAGTAGCTACTTCTGTCACTTTCTCAGAAGTACTACCTGTGAGAGGCAAGGGAGAGCAGAGGAGTGCATGCACAGGAACTTTAACTTATGGTTGAAGAACTGGTGCTGTGAGGAAGGGTTTGGATTCATTGGTGACTGGGGACCCACCTGGGGCGATGGAAGTTTGTTCAAGCCTGCGACCTGCATCCATCCTGGAGGAATCCAAGCACTCAATGATAAGTTTAAATGCTACATTGACAAGCATTTAAACTAGCAAAGGGTGGCAGGCCAGCAAGGAGGTACCTACTTGCTCACCCCCCACAGCTAGCAGTGTAACCAGTGAACCAGAGGGTGGCTATCTCTGCAAAGCAGTGTGAAAAAGATGGAGATTAGTGCCCAAGAGGTGGATAAGCAGAACAGGGCAAAATTCAGCAGAAGGGCAGACAGCAAGGAGAACCAGGGATAAATGACAACCAAGGAAGGGCTGGAGTAGAACAGTGAAACAGTTTAGGAGGTCAAATCATGAAAGCCATGTGTGCAAATGCCAGGAGCCTTAGCAACAAGATGGAAGATCTGAGTCTGTCATGGTGCAGTCAGATCTGGACATTGTGGCCATCACTGAAACCTGGTGTAATGATAACCACAACTGGGAGATGGCCATACCTGGCTACAACATATTCAGAAGAGACAGAGCAGGCAGGAAGGGAGGAGGAGTGGCACTGTATGTGAAAAATGACATAAGGGCCACAGAGATCCAGGAGGAACAAAATGGGGGAGAGATACTGTGGGTTAAGCTGGAAAGGAAAATGGGGTCAGCCATCCGCACAGGTGTGGTCTATAGACCACCAGCCCATGGAGGAAGAAACAGATAGGGAGCTGATGCTAGCCATCCAAAGGATGGCAGACAATGGTGAGGTAGTACTGGTTGGAGACTTCAATATTCCAGATGTGGACTGGAGCATCCCAGCAGCAGCATCAACTAGCAGCAGATTTATCCTGGACTCCCTTCAGGGTGCCTTCCTCAAGCAACTGGTCATGGAACCAACTCGGCAGAAGGCAATACTGGACCTTGTGCTCACAAACAGGGACAGTGTGAGGGGGGTAACAGTGGGGAAGCATCTGGGAAACAGTGACCACCAGTCATTGTGGTTTGAAATCACAGAAAGAGCAGAACCAAACCACACAAAAACACGTATCCTGGATTTTAGGGGGAAGATTTTGGGAAAATGGGGAGATACTTGAAAGAGGCATTAAGGGGAATGGGACAGGAATCAGGGGTTGAGGAACAGTGGGCAGTATTTAAAATGGGGATTACAAGAGCAACAGAATTATGCATTAAGCAGGTTAGCAAGAGGAAAAGGAAGAGGAGACCATTATGGTTTTCCAAAGAGGTAGCAAAGAAAGTGAAGGCCAAAAAGATTGCATTCAGGCAATACAAAAAGACACAGGCAGAAGGGGATAGGGAGAAGTACCAGGAGAAGCAAGGAGGCAGGAGGTCAGTAAGGGAAGCCAAAGCTCAGACAGAAGAACACATTGCAAAATCAGTGGGTAGAGGGACAAAACCTTTACAGGTACATAAGTGAAAAAGAAAGACAAAGGGAGGGATGGTGAGACTGAAGGGGAGGATGGGGCGCGTGGAGGTTGACAACAGTAAAGCTGACATATTGAACAGGTATTTCTGCTCAGTCTTTACTGAGGAAGAGGAGGGTAATGGGTCTGAAGGGAGTACAAGGGGTGAGAATGGTGCAGAAATGGACACAGGTCCCTTTACACGAAAGGGTCCTGAAGGAACTGGAAGAAATGTCTGAGTTGATAAAGCAATGGGGCCAAGATGGGGTGCACCCAGGGTCATTAAGAACTAAGAGGTGGTGGCGGAACCTCTGGCTATCCTGTTTAAGCCGATCACTTGAAACAGGAAAGTACCCAAAGACTGGAGGACAGCAGATGTAGTCCCTTATACAAAAGTGGGAACAAAGAGGAAGCAGGAACTACAGACCAGTCAGCCTCACCTTGGTAGTGGGGAAGATCATGGAAGCACTACTGAAGGAGAGATTGGTGGAGCATCTGGTTGTCAATGGACTACAGGACCCAAGGCAGCATGGTTTCACCAGGGGGAGGTCATGTCAGACCAACCTCATTGAATTTTTTGACTGGGTGACTAGGGATGTGGATCAGGGAAGGGCAGTGGACATGGCCTATCTGGACTTCAGCAAGGCCTTTGACACTGTGCCACATAGAAGACTATGACACAAACTGGGGAATATGGGTGTGGGCAGGACAGTAGTGTGGTGGGTAGGTAACTGGCTGGGTGGCAGGACACAGAGGGTGGTGGTAAATGGCTGTCACTCCACAGAGGAAGAGTGACCAGTGGGGTACCACAGGGATCAGTGCTGGGACGGTCCTATTCAACATCTTCATCAGTGACATTGCTTGGGACCTAGAAGGCAGAATTTCACTGTTCGCTGATTACACAAAGCTCTGTAATAGAGTAGACACACCAGAGGGTGGAGACAGAATGAGAAGCGACCTGCAGAAACTTGAAGAATGGTCAGGGGTTTGGCAGTTGAAATTCAATGCAAAGAAGTGCAAGATAATGCATATGGGGCACAAAAACCCTGGCACAATATATCAGTTGGGGGTGAGGATATAGCATGCACCAAGCAGGAAAGGGATCTTGGGGTTATCATCTCTGATGACCTCAAGGTAGGGAAACAGTGTGACAAGGCAGCAGGTAAAGCAAATAGGATGCTGGGATGTATAGGCAGGGGCATCACCAGCAGGAAAAGGGAGGTCATAATTCCACTATACAAGACACTAGTAAAGCCCCACCTGGAGTACAGTGTACAGTTCTGGAGACCATACGTACGTAAGGACATAGACAGGGTAGAGAAGGTTCAGAGGAGGGCAACAAAGATGGTGCATGGATTGCATCACAAGTCCTATGAAGACAGGTTGAAGGAACCAACATGTACTCCCTGGAGGAGAAGAGGAGAGAGGCGATATGATAGAGACATACAAGTATCTTACAGGGAGGAACAGGGTGCAGGAAAACACTATTTTTAAGCGAAAAGATGTTCCAGAACTAGAGGGCATGGGATGAAGTTGGAGGAGGAGCGATTCAGAGGAAACATGAGAAAGAATTTCTTCACAGAACAGGTGGTGGACAAGTGGAACACCCTGCTAGAGGAAGTGGTGGGGGCTGAAACAATCACGGGATTTAAGAATGCATGGGATAGACATAAAGGAATTCTGGAGGTCAGGGGTAAGGGGCAACAGACTTCTAGGAAAACAAACTGAACTTACAAGCTCAAATGGGCAGACTGGGTGGGCCATAGGCCCTTATCTGCCGACACTGTCTATGTATCTATGTATCTATGTAAAAGGAAGACTGCATTGAAACTGCCTCTTAGCAGATTTGCATTGTGCAAGTTCATTAGAAATAAAGGGTAAAAGTATGACCACACTGTAAATGACATTTTACAGGATATGCCAGTTAAGATTCAGTATAGCATGTATTGAATCTTAACTGCCATATCTTGTAAAAATGCAATATTTAAAATGGTTTAAATGCTTAACCCAAATGAAATAAATGTTTAAATATCAACTTGGTTAATCTTTCCTCATCAGTCTTATCCCATATGCCCTGCGCCATTGTAGTTGTCCTCCACTGTACCACCTCCACCTTGTCTACGTTTTTTACTCAGACGGGACCTTCAGAACTGGATGTAGTATTCTAGGGGCGGTCTCATGAGTGTCTTATACAGCCGTCAGTCACATCCCCACCTTCTCTTGCTGTAGCTGCTTCAGCTATACTACAACCTTCCGTTGGTGGCAGGCTGACTCCGGTGCAACGAGAGCACCACCTATTCTTTTTCAGCACTCTTGCCACTCCTAAAAGCTTTCCACAGCCATATCAGCTCTGACCAGATTTTGCTACAGTTTGGAATGCAAGTTTTTTATTTATTTTCTGCTCTTTATTTTCTGTGCAGCCTCCACACTGTCAAAATCCTTGCACAAGTGTAGGGTCCAGAACCTCACACAATACTTAAGTTGAGGGTGAATCAGGGACCTACAGTAGAGAAAACCAGGATGCAGTACAAAACTACAGCATTCTACAGCAGAGCTATTGCAGTAAACAAGGCAGTCTGAGTGGCAGTTCATCTCTTCGTCATACAGGAATCTGTAACACTACATTGCATCCTGGCAGGCTCCACTGTGTACGGCTTCTACTACTGATCAACCTTCCTATGCTCCCCAGCATCCTGTTTGCCTTCTACACTGCCTTGCTGTACAGCCCTGTAGATTTCAGGCTTTCCGAAATAATCAGCACAGGTCCTTTTCTTCTGTTGTTTCCTCCATTACCATCAGGTATTGCATTTTCTGGTTCTTTTTTCTGATGTTCATTACCTTAAATGTCTTGGCATTACATCTCAACTGCCATACCCTGGACTACTTTTTGGGTGGATCCAGGTCTTCACTCATTACTCATTCAAAATAAACTGTTAATCATCATAAGTAAACCAAAACAATGATATCTGGTACCATGCAAAAGCACACTTGGCTAGCGAACATCTTGATCATAACAAATGATAGTGGAGAATCACTTGTGGCAGTAAATATCTTTTAAATACCTGCACATCCTGCTAGATTGCAGTAGCGGTGAGAGCAGTGCTGACCTGATTAAGTGCTATAAAGTCAATTTGCAATGATTTTTTTTTGGGGGGGGGGGATAAAACACAGTTTGTGCTGTTTGAGGGCTGTGCTTACTTTTTAAGGAACAAGGAAATGGGCCATCTTAGGGTGGGACTTCGGCAGCCACTGACCAACCAGGGAGTGGCAGGAAGCCAAAATCAAATGATAGGAAGCTGAACAATTTTGAACCTGGTGTGCAGCTGGTGAGAGCGGTGCAGACCAGGTTAAGTGTTTTAAAGTTAATTTGCAATATCTTGGGGAGATAAAACACTGCCTTATTTGTTTGGGGATTGTGCTTACTTTTTTGCAGGAACATGGAAGTAGGCCATCATAGGATGGTACTTTGATGGCCACAGACTAGTCAGGGAGTGACAAGAAGCTGAAATCCAAGGATAGAAGGAGCTGATGCAGTGTATCCCATCACTTGAGTGGGACAGATCAGGAGTGCATAATCTGCCTTAGGGATCTCTGCAAGGCATCTATTGGGAGACAGCTGGCTGCAGGAGACTCTGGAGGTGGGTCACCAGATTAAAGTAAGGGGTAACACTTAATCTGTTTATTGCATACTGTGACAACCAGCTAGGAAACAGGTAGCTATAGCTTGTTTCATAGCACAGGTGTGTAAGGGGCAGTAGACACCAGGAAAAAGTAGGAACAGGTAGGAGGGTTAAAAAGGGAATGCAGAAGACACCCTATCTAGGGTAGGGTAACAAACTAGTTTCAGGGAAACAATAGGGAGAGGTGTAGTGGAGCCAGCCATGATGCAATGCAGTAACTTGCAATAAGTGACATGTCACAGAATACTGCATAATGAAAGTGTTAATGGCATTGCATTACACTGCTCCCTGCAGTAAACTGCAGCGTTGTGTGACATACTGCAGCATTTCTGTGTGGCATCCTTGCTGGCACTGCTGTATGAGTAAAGTGGGAGTATGAAGGAACTAGAAGTACACAGTAGAGCTTGCATAGGCTCTAGGCAAACAAAGGAAAGATCATTGGAGTGGTGCAGTACAATAGTTGTTCTGCAGTCTTTCTGGAGACGTTCTGGAGACTGAGATGCTGCCTCATATGTACTCACCTGTCTGGTTTGCAGGCACAGGATGATGGACTCCACACTAACCTGGTAAGGATACACAGGACTTGCTGCCCCACCCAGGGGCCACTAAGTCTGTTGTTTCTCCCCCAGAGGATGCCTTGGTAGAGGCAGAGCAGGTGAACCTTGTTGGGCTCTGGGACAGTGGGAGCAGTGGGAAGGGTACACACACTCCTTTACCTATACCACTGCAGAACTTCTTCACCATACTAGTGGGATGGACAGCAAGAGGAGACACTGTTGCAGTGAGAAGGGAGAATGTGAAGGTACTCAGAAGAAGAGGCCCCAAGGAGAGAGGAAGAGTCCCCAACTGAAGAAGCAGCAGCTACTGGTAGGGGACTCTATTGTAAGGGTGATAGACTTGGGAACAGGGCTAAGGAAGATTAGGTAGGCTGCATGCCTGAGCAGTGCTTTGACTTATAGTGATGAAGAGTGTCTCCAAAGGATAGCTAGGGCAGCAGGAGCTGGGAGGGAGCTAGACATCATTGTTCAGCTCGAGAGAAATTACCTGGCAAGGGATATGGTAGGAGTAGTGCAGGGTAATTGTAGGGAACTGGGGAAGAGGCATCAAGCAGGTGGCATTTGTAGTGGTTTTCTTCCAAAGTGTTACCTGTGTACTGATAGGAAGAGACAAGGGTACTCCACAACAAGGCATTTAAGAATTGGTTGAGGGCATGGTCCATGGAGGAGGGCTTTGGTTACATTGAGGATGGGGCCTCTCTGGGGAAGTAAGGTGTGGAGAGCTATGTGATTGTGCGCCAATACAAAAAGTCTTGAACACAAATTTCCAGAGCTGAAAGCCATCACAGCAGAGGTTAACCTGGATTTTGTGGCCATAATGGAGTCATTGTGCACTAAGTGCACTGAGGAACCTGAATGGGACATGGCCATACCTTTCTTCTCTCTGTTTAAGAGAGGCAGGGCAGGGCGGAGGGGTTGTGTTATATGTGAGGGAGGGAATCAAGACCATGGAGGTACAGGGGTGCCCAGAAGAAAAGGTGCATCTAGAGGTGCTGTGGATCATCTTGGAGACAAGCTCTGGGGCCACTATTTATACTGGGATAGTGTACAGATCTCCAGCACAGGAAGGGGAGTTGGACAAGGCACTTGGTGAAGCCATCATCATCATAATGGCATGTAAGGAGGAGTTGCTTCTAGTTGGTGACTTCAGTCCCCCAGACTGCAGCTTTGGCAAGGAGCAGGGCCTTCCTTGACACACCATAAGGGGCTTTTCTCAGGCAGCTAGTCAAAGAAATGTATTAATTTAATCTTCTCCCAGGCCAGGTTCCTTTTAAAGTATTTGTTGTGGAGACCTCACCAAATACCAGTGGCACAAATAGAAATTATACAGACAGTGTAGGATCTCAACTTTTATTACTTCAGAACATCCTGTCAAAATAGTTTACTCATAAGTGGATATAATGCCCAATTTGTTTCAGCACATTAAATTAACTACTTATCAATTTAATCACAAATACATTGTTTTTTTTGTTTCCTGACTTCCAAATGCACCAATTGTTACACTTGCTATTAGTGGAACCTTTATTCCCTTGTACTCCAGTGTTTATTCCAGGTTTATTTCAATTATTGTTCTCTTTTAATTATTTGCTTCTTATTAGTGCTGCCTTCATAAAGTGCTGTGAGGGCAGGAAACACTACTGGGTAATTTCTATGGCACATTGTGGATCTGCACTTTTTGGCTATAAGCCCAGCACCTTAGCATCCTTTGTGATTGCATGTACAATAAATCTTTTCTACTTGCAACATTCATTGTGCATCTTATCCTTCTGCAATAACACTGCAAGCATGTGATTTCTTTGGTTTGAAATTAATGGAAACCATATTAAAGGAAAGACTGGTAGAGTATCTTGAAATAATAGGCTGCAAGACCACAGGTAGCATGGACTCATGATGGAAAGGTAATGCCATATGAATCTGATAGGTTTCATTGACTGAGTGATCAAGGAAGTAGATCAGAGGAGGGCAGTGGGTGTGGTCTAGCTGGACATTAGCAAGGCTATTGATTGTGTGCTGCACATGAGGCTGATAAAGAAATTGGACAGCCTAGGGGTGGGATCCAAAGTGGTGAATTGGGTGTAAGACAGGAGACAAAGGGCAGTGCTTAACAGCACACACTATAATGATGTAACAGTAACCAGTGGGGTACCACAGGGTTAAATACTGGGACCAGTCCTTTTTAATATCTTCATAAGTGACATTGCAGAAGAACTGGAAAGGATGGCATGCCTTTTTGCAGATGATACCAACATCTGCAGTAGGATGGACACTCAGGAGGGGACCGAGAGAATGTGTTGAGATCTTGGGAAACTTGAGGAGTGGTCAAAAGCATGGTAGTTTCAATGCCAAAAAGTGCAAAATCATGCATAGGGCATAGGAACTCATGAGCTGAGTATTCGATGGGGGAGGTACTGACATCACTAAACAGGAAAAGAACCTTGGGGTTATCGTATCTTAGAACCTCAAAGTGGCAGGGCAGTGTGACAAAGCAGTGGGTAGAGATAGTAAGATACTTGGGTACATGGTTGGGTGCCTCCAGCAGTGGGGAGGGAGGTGGTGTTGGCATGTATTGCTCGCTGGTGAGACCACACCTGGAGTACTGTGTCCATTTTTGGAGACCTCAGAAAGGACATAGGACATAGACATGGTGCAGGCAGTTCAGAGTAGGGCAACTAAAATGGTATATGGTTGCATGAGAAGCTCTACAAGGAGAGACTGAGGGATCTCAATATGTGTACCCTGGAAAAAGAGGAGAACGAGAGAGAGAGAGAGAGAGAGGGAGGTGACATGTTAGAGACCTACAAGTACCTCACAGCAATGTACAGGGTGCAGAAGGGGAGTCTCCGTAAAATTAGAAATAGCTCCATGACCAGCTAGCATGCAATGGTGAGTTCAAGAGAAATGTGAGGAAATACTTTCTGCACTGAAGGGGTGGTCGATGCCTGGTACAGACTGGCAGTGGAAGTGGTGGATGCTAAATCAGTGGGGTTCTTCAGTCATGCCTGGGATTGACATAGGGCTGTATTAGAAAGTAGGTAGGGAGGTGGGAGTGTCACCAGTGATCAGATAGGGTCTGCAGAGACAGATTAGGCAGGGAACATCTGGGCAGACTGGATAGGCCAAGTGGTCTTTTTCTGCCAAAAATTTCTCAGTTTCTGTGTTTCTATCAAAATATTTTGCTTCAGTGGTTGTTTACTACTTAGCTAATATACAGACCTTAAATGGTTTCAAGGCACAGTGGGTTAATTTTAAGTCATTTATTTGGAAATACTAGAGAAAGTGTATTGGGGGATGGAATATGTATGACTATCAATGAATAATGTGAAGTAGAGACTAAAGACAGACCCGATGGACTGATGGCATTTTCTGTCCTTACTTTCTATGTCTTTATGAGACAGGGTACCCCAGATTTCGTCAATGAGTTGACTGTATAGTATTTAATGAGTGATCACATCTAAAGGCTTGTGTACATCAACTGTCAATAAACCTGTTCTTTGTGTCCTTGCAACAGGTGGTCTGAGTGCTCTGTTGCTACTTGCCTAATGCAGTGAGCAGTGATTTGATTGTGTTGAAGGATGCAATGAAGATTGAAATGTAAACTGGGAAGTGTTGTTTAATGAAGTTAAACCAGCCACCATAGGTGAAAAGAGAACCCAGCTGTATCTGCAGCTGCAGAGCTTAAACCAGGGACCTACCATGACCCACCAGAGACAAGGAATGCATAGTGCCACCAAGCCATGTAATGTATATTTCCCAAGGGGAAGCACCTCTCAGTATGCCTAAAATGGAGTCACCTCAGTCACCATGAATTGAACCAAGAAATTTTACAAGTCCAAACCTGTGGCCATCTACCCAAAGACAGAGCCACTAAGCCCCTTCTGATGTCTTTTGTGCCAGAGCTTAGACAACCCTTTTAGGCAGGGGTGTTACATATAAGTTGAAAAGACCTTCTAAAAATAGAAAATAAAATTAAAATGGCCATTTCATCCATTAGATCTTTTTCAAAAATGGTTTGTAAGGAAGAAATAATCAAAATTGGTCACATTAAACTTGTTAACTTGCTTTGTCCCTACAGATCATTATTAAACATGACCTTATGGTTGAAATATCTGTTTTGTTTATCCAACACAGAATGTATTTAACAGAACCCTTTCATTTAATTGAACTAAAAGCAGTTAAAGGGGACATGACACTTTTATGAATTTGCAGCTTTTTGTAGCTCAAAACAGTGTTTTGTATTATTTCCTGTTTATTTGCAGCATTCTGTACAGTTCCCTTCCCATAACCAGACATTTGGAATTCTGACCGTGTCTTTGCATGGATTCATAACTTTGAGCACTGCTTCGAACAGGCCATGGCTCATGGTCAGTGTTCTGAATCTATGCAGTGACATAGTTAAAACTCTACAGTCTTGACTCCATGAAACAACGTTGCCTATGCAAAGAAAACAATATCAAACACATTTGAACATCAGCATTTATTCAGGTACAGTCAAGTATGAATAATTTGGGAATGATTAAAAATAACATTTCTGAAGCTGAGAATTGTACAAAGAATTGTAATAATGTACACAATTCCTGTCCCTTTTAAGGGCCCAGAAAACAAGGCACTATAGGAAGGAGCATTAAATGTTGACGGTAATGTGGTTAGTGATTAATATAGAGCACAGATTTGTGAACCTGGAGAATAGCAAGTTGGAATCACACTACAACTTCTGGATCAGTGTATAACCTTAAGCAAGTTGCATGTCTTGCCTGGGCTTCAGCTCAGATAGTGTAAAACTGGGTAGAAGTGGAACCCCACTGTGAAGCAGATGTTGCATTTTAGGTGGGCTATCCTAAGTAAATAAAACAAGAAGCTATATTCTTACTGTATTTACCTCCTGTTGAATAAATCCTGGATCACATATGACAACAGGTACGTAATGCTCCTGGATCTTTCTGGTTAATAAAATTTAAACTGAAAATCTGAGAACCACCTACAGTATTTAAAGAATAGATAAAAAATAGTGACCTATTAAATGCATGGGAGGGGGCTAAATCCCTTAGAGCATCCTTGAGAGGAGCCATAACAACTGAAGACCCTCAGGAGAATTAGCAAACTGGAGACCTTTGAGGGCAGCATGTAGAATCAGATATCTACAAATGTGAACAACTTGGGGTGGAGGGGGCCAGGCAATGCATTTATACTAGTGAGGGGTACAAGCCAAGAAATGAAATTCATGGAAAAATGTAATTACAAAACACATATGGATACTTGTAGCAAAATCCATACCTTCACAAGTTGTAATATCCAAAGGAATGTTGGCCATGGTGACCTACTGCAACTATTTATTGGCACTGCCTTGTGATTTTCTATGATTGTTGTGGCTATTTATTGAGAATCCCTTATCCCATTGTGATCACATCTGGCCTATACTGTATAGTAAATCCATTAACCAGACCTCTCGAGGATATTATAATCTCAGCTACCATACTGTAGATAACCTAATTATGTATGGGTTCTGACTAGTGATTTTCTTTTATATTTATGGCTATATTTTGAGAATCACTTTCATCCAGTTTATGATGGGACTAGTTCTAAAAGTGTGTTTTTAGTATTTCTACAGAATATTGCAACCCTTGCCCTGGTGACTTAAATATGCTTGAATTCTGACTGATATTGCACTGTTATATTATTTATTGTTTGCACCATGCAGTATATTGTGACATTCTTTTCTGGCAGTGATCAGACTTGGTATATATTCTGAAGCCTGGAAGTCTGCATTGCTCATGTATTGCCTTACAAATAGTGCTTCTAATCAATTAGTTGCATCCTCTGTGGAAGGAAATGTGCTGCTGACAAGATTCATTGAACTATGCTAAGCTTCAACAGAGTAATACACTTGACTACAGTTTCCTGTTTCAGTCTGTAATGTTTTTGAGACCTTCTGGCACTTTACAGTCCTGTGTAGAGCCTTACCAGTCTCAGTTCCTCTGGGCAAGTTCTTCTTGATAATTTGCATACATTACTCATGATGACTTGCATCCAGGGAATATGTGCAATTCAGATCTTCTTTAAAGCTTAGTTTTACTGTCAACATGCTCTTAACATAACTTTTGCCTCAATGTTTTTGTACTGTGCTTTTAGCCACCAAACAGCGTTTGCTGACCTGAAGAAGAAAATATAACTTTCAAATGCTAGCCTCTCAGAAACAAATGTTTTTAGTTCATCCAATAAAAGGTATCACCTGCATCATATTTTTTTTCTTCTGCATGTTGCTGGGATCAGAACTTCTTTCCATGAGTGTATGCTGTCTAGGAAGCAAGCATGCTGTGAGTGCTCCGGAGTGGTAATGTGTCCATCTTGAGTTGTATGACAGCATTTTTCCACTGAACTATAATAGGTTAAAAAGGCAGTAGTTTTGAGGCATTTAAGAAGTAATGGATCCCCAAGGATTGCATCTGCCACTCGATGCTGCTCAGGAAGGGGGATTCCCAGAAGTTACCCCCCAGACTACACAAAGGACACTATCTGAGAAACACACAGTGCTTGCAGCTCTGAACGAGTGCCCTCTAAACTATTTAGCCTGCTACCCACTTCAGCAACTTGGCTAGCAATAAAGGAACATTGTAAGCAAACTAAAAAAGCATAAATATGCAACTCCTAATGTCTAGGTTTTCTGCGGGCCAAGAAACAGCATGACACCCAAATAGGCATCACAACAGGCCAAAAAGCTGGAGAAGCAGGGACTACAGAGTGGTGCACACTCCAGGAGGAGGCTGGGTGCTGGCCAATATGAACTGTGCAGAAGACAGAAAGGCAAGCACTCTTGTTGTATCAATAGATATCCATTTCTTTGTGCAACATAGTGCTACAATTGCAGAGGTCCTGAGGACAAGAAAGTAAGCCTCATTGCTTTAAGGTGTGGGCACCTCTTAATCAAAGCCAGGGAAGCATAGTGAACCAGGAGTTGGGGGGAAGAGGCAATATAAGGTGAAGTGGACCTCCCTCTGAAACAGAGCCAACTACTTACAGAAATGTGGCTATGCTTCATGGCCATGAATGATAAGCTAACAAATATTCAAAGCAATGTTATTCAAGTTTCTATAGAAATAACAGATCTGGATCATTGACTTAGCCAAGTAGAGTCACGGGTCAGCACCAATGAGGACAGCATGGCCCTCATGGAACTCTTTGTAACAAAACATGAAAGAAAGCTCTCCCTGCTACAAAAAACAATTGACCACCTTGAAAACCACAGCCATTGGGACAATTTAAAGGTTGTTATGTGTGATTCATAGCTCAGTGCATGTGCTACGTATGGTAGCTGAATGATGTAGGTTGTGCTTGGATACAGAGGCCAGACCAGTAAGTAGGGCAATGCTTACCAGATATTAGTCGTATGAATGATTAGTGCTTAGATACTTAGCATAGACATGAGCAATTCAGTGGTCATAGTACTTGTGAGCTGGATAATATACAAGGTGTTTAGCTGCATGAACTGATGAGGAACTTGTTATGACTTGGTGTCTTGGCTTTTCTCTGTATCCCACCGTAGGAAGGATGTTTAGTCAAGTAGGAAAAGACCCCCCCAAAAAAATAATGATATTATACGATTATCTCCTCCAACTCCTGAGTGTGTGGCCAGTAGGAGAGGATAACCCCCCTTGGGGGAAAATCTCTGAGGACCCATGGCTACTGACCTACCCGTCCTTCTGGGCACACTAAAGGAGAATAATCCTAAATAAGATTTTAAGTTGTCAGCTAATCTGACTCCAAGTTATAAATCCTGATCCAGGGAAAGCAGGAAAGCTGAAAGAAAGTACTGATATTAGAGTGTCGGTGAAGATGGCAGTACATCAATCTAGTGAACTACTAGTCCAAGAAATCCATGTCCTGGGCAGAATCTAATAGTAGATCGGAATCCATGGTTGAACATAATGATTCAAAGTGTTGAAAGTTGCACTGGTGAATGATCTAGAAGGCGAAGAAATCTTTCCAGAGAAGAACCAGCAACCAATTGACTAAGTCTCCAAGCCCAGAGTATGAGGCGTGGTGGTTCATATTCCACTTGGCAAGCTTGCAAAAGAAGGCCTTGGTGAACAAGCACAGGAGCTAGGTGCAGGCTGCATGATCTGGAAAGGGCAGAGCAGTAGGAACTTCCGGTCAGGAGTGGGTGAGACAAGTAAGTGAATTAGAATAGATCTTAGTGCGAATAAATAGACATAAGTTAGATGGACCTCAGGTTCTGAGGGGCGAAGCAGGTTGTAGAATAGGCAAGATAGTCTGTGATGAACCTCTAGGTCCTGGAAGGGTGAAGCAGGTAACTATGATTAGGTAGTATGAATAAGTGGACCTGTACATAGGTCAGCAGTAGTAGTAAAATTGAAGCTGCATGATACAGACATAGTAGCAGAGGAGTAGTATTGCATAGACTATGTGTTGTATACAGTGGAGAGCATGAGGGAATGTAAATAGCATGCATTTCGAAGCTTTCGTCTGGTTATCAAATAGTTGTATAGAGCGAGGTAGTTATCCACATTTCGGAAGCCAAAATGATACAGCTGCTGGAATTAATATGTAGACATGGTCTGAAAATTCCTGGATTGTCGTGGTATAGTAGTCATGGATGATAACTGAAGAAGAGTTCTGAGTCAAATGAAGTAACGTTGTAATGGATCCAATAAGCCTTAGATGACTGGAGTAGAGTTATGTCGAGGCCTAATTCAGGAGATAGAAGGTTTACCTGTTAGAGCTCAGCTAAGTGTCCAAGCAGGAGTATAGTAGTAGTTATCCTGTCACTGATGCAGTAAAGCAGAAGCATCCAAAGGGATTGATGGTGGATGTCCAACTAATTCAGATGTAGGTCTGTGGCGGGGCGAAGAGCTTCTGGAAGGCAAGCAGCTGGGGCAGGCAGGCATATAGTAGAGTATGGGTATGCTTAGGCCCCGATGCTGGGTGAGGCAGGTGTGAAATAGGTTAGGTTTAATGCTCAAGCCGAGAATTAGGAAGGCAGAAGGGAATAGAGCTTGGCTGAGAATCCAGACATTAATTGGAGTGGTAGTAGATCGAATGAATTGAAGCATCCTGATAAAAGTATCCAAGGAGGGAAAGGGAGCTAAGCCCAAATGAGGTGTAGGATGTGTGGCTGGACCACACGTAGGTCAGTCGGTAAAGTGTGAGGAGAGTGGCAGCTAAACCACACCAAGGCTAGCATGTGCAGCTGGACCACACGTAGGTCAGCCAGAAAGTGAGGCAGTAGCAATAAATCCAAAGCAAAGCTACATGTCAAGCATCCAGAGACATTGATATAAAATCCTTATGACATAATCCGATAGTAAATCCACAATGGAGCATAGATGGGTCCCAAATGGATAGTGAGGTACGAACAGGCAAGGTGAGGCTGCTGCATCCAGAACTCAGTTGGGATGACTGAAGGCAAGTCATCCTGGAGTGTGTCCAGTCTTGATGGATAAGCTTGGATGATGGTCTGCAGGAAGGATCCAGAGCAGGACAATGAATGCAATGATGGGGCACATGGCTGAAGTGCATGGCAGGAGTCCAGATGCCGGAGGCAAGGAAGTGGCTAGGCCCTTACGTGGGTAGGATGAGTGGCTAGACCACACGTAGGTCAGCCAAAGGAAGGAGCACAGAGCAGCAGCTAGGTCCATGAAGGCTAGCAGGCCACAGTAAGTGGAAGGAGAGGGAGGCAAGCTAGACCCCACATAGGCTAGCTTGACCGTGTGCTGCCATGGGGGCTGCTCGACTGGACAGGTAGCCAGGGATGAAGCTAAGTGGAAGTTAGTTGAGTTGTAATGTCACAGAAATTATATGTTTTAATCACTGGCAAGCATCCAATCCTGATGGAAAGTCAGAAAGGTGAGTGACATGGAAACAGCAATAGCCAGCATGAATGGTAACACAACAGGCAATGGATAGTACCTGTGTAGTCTTCCAGATGACAAGATAAGGGTTAGGTGAGATGAACTCCATCATGCAGGGGTTAGCCTTATCACAGTATAAAAAAATCCAAGTTTGGTAACAAATCCCCTTCTCCAAATGAATATATTTAGTGCTTCCAGGGCCCCCATTTCTCTTTCTCACTGAAATACCATAATGTGACGCATACTCCATTCAGTTTAGATTGTCCTGTAGTTGCCAGAATAATCAGTGCAAGCGTTTGACAAAGTGCTAATGCCTGGTTAAATGCAGGGTATCTGGAATTGTAGTTCAAGTGCAAAGTTCTAATGGAGGCAGAGAGCAGAAGTGTGAACTCAGCATGGGAGGCCAAGTACAGCAGTAAGCAGCCACACACGAGCTGCACAAAGCAATCCAGGAGGGACGAGAAGGAGTCCAGGAAGCAGCAGGGCACCATGCCAGAGAACGTGAACAGCACGGCTGCATGGAGCAGCCACTCAGAAAGAAGAAGAGTCAGCAGCTGCACGAGCAAGGTGCAGCTAGGCAAGGAGCCTGCAGGAGGAGGGGAAGGAGCAGAGCAGTGGCAGCAAGAACGAATGCTGCAAGGGAATAATGCGGCATGCAGGGAGCAACCACAGGAGAACCCCCCCCAAAAAAAAGAAATAAACAAGCATGAAGACAGGGAAACAGAGAAATGGAGGGGCAACGGAAGCAGCAGAAGGAGTGGGAGAAAACAAAACCAGGCAGGGGGAGGAGGGCAAGGAAGCAAAGCAAAAGAAGGGGCGCAAAAACAGAAGGAAGGAACAAAGAGAGCAGCCAAACCAGCAGCAAGACGCCAGTGAGTGCCGAGTGCGACTCGCTCTAAGCAGAGCGTCTGTTTCCTGCTGATTTAAATAGTATGTGGGAGAGAGGAGTTCTTCCCCCACATAACTACAGGCATGCGCCTTTCAGTTGTACTGCTGGAAGGACTGGAGGAAGAACGTTCTGAAGTATTTTTTAGTAAACTATTAAAATACTTTCAGGCTCCTGAAGGCTACAAAGGCAGCATGGAAATAGATCACACATACAGGGCCCTCTGTGGGAGACCAACATGGACTGTGAAGCCCTGCTTAACACAGAAACATAGACTTTGACGGCAGATAAGGACCACTTGGCCCACCCAGTCTGCGCATTTCCCTACCTATTGGATAAGCTGCAGATTCTAGTTAACCAACAGCCTACTTCCGGCAACCCCCCACTATAATTGCCTTATGTCTGTCCCATGCATGTTTGAATTCCTCCACTGTTTTAGACCCCACAACCTCTCCAGGAAGGCGGTTCCATGCGTCTACCACTCTCTCCGTGAAAAAGAATTTCCTCACATTACCCCTGAGCCGTCCCCCCTCTAACTTTAAATTGTGCCCCCCTTGTTCTTACACATCTCTTTTTCTGAAAGATGCTACCCTCCTGGACTTTGTTGATTCCCTTGAGGTACTTAAAAGTTTCTATCATGTCCCCACTGTCCCTCATTTCATCAAGGGTATACATATTAAGCTCTCTCAGTCTCTCTTCATATGGTTTCTGATGTAGACCCTGCACCATTTTAGTTGCCCTCCTCTGGACTGCTTCCATCCTGTCTATGTCTTTGCGTAGATGAGGTCTCCAAAACTGCACGTAGTACTCCAGATGGGGTCTCACCAATTGTCTGTATAGAGGGATAACCACTTCCCTTTTTCTACTTGTGATGCCCCTCCCTATGCATCCCAGTATCCCCCTGGCTCTCCTTACTGACTTCTCACATTGCTTACCAACCTTTAGGTCATCTGATATGACTACACCCAGATCCCTTTCCATTATTGTTGTCGTTAGTACCTCTCCTGGTATTGTGTACTCTTCTCCTGGATTTTTATTTCCCAGGTGCATTACTTTGCACTTCTTTGCATTGAATCTAAGTTGCCATATGTCTGACCATTCCTCCAATCTTGCCAAGTCCCTTCTCATCCTTTCTACCCCCCCCCTTGTGTATCAACTCTGTTACAGATCTTTGTGTCATCTGCAAAGAGGCATACCTTTCCTTCCAGACCCTCTGCAATGTCACCTATAAAGACGTTGAAGAGGACTGGACCCAGTACTGAGCCCTGAGGTACTCCACTAGTAACCCCCCTTTCTTCAGAATCTGTTCTATTCACTATTACCTTCTGTGTCCTGTTGTGCAGCCAGTTTGCTACCCAGGCTACCACCCTGGGACCCACTCCCAGGCTGGCTAACTTGATTATTAATCTTTTGTGCGGGACTGTGTCAAATGCCTTGCTAAAGTCTAGGTAGGCCATATCCACAGCCCCTCCCTGGTCTATTACTTTGGTCACCCAGTCAAAGAAATTGATTAGATTTGTCTTGATGAAATTCCTTCATTACTCAGATAAGGAATGGATCATGTGTAAGTCCTGCTAGGAAGCAGAGGTTCCCTAATAGAACTATAAGCTTCAAATATATCTGGATTTGAGCGCTGAAATTTTTGCCAAGTGCTGAGAAGTTGCAGAGGTGAAACGTGCTAATACAAAAAAAAAACACTGCATTTGCTTAGTTAATGTCAACCTAATTGTGCATCACCGTGAATAGGAAATCCACCTTTTTCATGGAGTAGAACAAGGCTAAAGAATTTGTGAACTTTCCAAAGTGAGGTACAGCCTGTCTTTGATCACACAGCATTAATCTCCATGGGGGGAATGATAATTTAGTATGTGATCCTTCTATGTAACAGTTTGGTATGTTTCACAGTTGATGGGACATAGTCTGTTGCCTTCTCCCTCTCACCTGCCTTATTTTGGTACACTGGAACACTTTGGATTGTAAATGGATGATGCAAGTGATCATCTTTTTGCACAGCCATACTGCATTCATAGATTCACAGATTCATAGATGTGTCAGCAGAAAAGGACACTCCTGGGTGCATTATATAACCTAACAACATGGTGACCTTCTCCATTGTGCCCCGCTTTCTTGTCATCTCCACTGTGCGTGATGCTAAGATGGGGTACCTCAGGGATTAGAGGAATCCCTGCTTTTAAGTTCGGCAGGGCTCAGAGTTAATAACTTTGTTTTGATCTATTTAATTTGCTGAACTCAGTTAGGACAGACTATCAGGGCCAGATTAAGGCAACCTGGGGCCCTAGGCCCAAGAGAAATCTGGGGCCCCTCTCACTGTAACCCCTTACTTTGGACAATCACCGTACTTATGCACCTCACATTGAAAATGTTGCCAAGAATGCGAACACTAAACTGGATCAACTATTCAGACATACAAGTAGTCTGACTCAAAAAGCACTTAAACTTGCTGTTCACAGCTCAGTACTATCCATTATTGATTATGGTTTGGTAATATATCATAGTATCATAGTAAAAGCCAGCAGAATAGGCCCCATGGTCTATCATGTCTGCTCGGAAGCTAGCCCCCTACTGGGAGCATGCTCCTCCACCCCCCTCAGCCCCACAGGTGGTCTTCCATGGCCTCAGCTTCCCTCTGTACCTGACCCAACCCTTCTTGAATCCTTCCACTGTGGTCTCTTCTACCAGACTCTTGGGCAGTGCGTTCCATGGTTCTACCACCCTCTCGGTGAAGAAGTGTCTCCTGCACTCCCCCGTACTTCTCCCCCTTCCAGCTTCCACTCGTGCCCCCTGGTAGTTCCCCCCTTCTTGAGCTTGAACACTTCCCTGGCTCCGCCCTTATTTATTTCGTTTACATACTTGAAAGCCTCTATCATGTCCCCTCTGTCACTCCTCTCCTCCAATGTGTACAGATTGAGTTCTTCCAGTCTCTCCTCATAGGTCCTACCCTCCATGCCCGGAATCATCCTGGTTGCCCTCCTTTGGACCCTCTCCAGCAGCACTATGTCCCTCTTAAGATGGGGTCTCCAGAACTGCGTACAGTACTCAAAATGCGGCCTAACCAGGGCATTATACAGAGGGAGGATCACCTCCCTCCTCCTGGAGGTAATCCTCCTTGTTATACAGCCCAGTATCCTGTTTGCTTTTGCTGCAGCTCCTTGACAATTCTCAGTGTTATTCATTTTGCTGTCCACCACTATCCCTAGGTCCCTCTCGCCTGATGTGACTTGCAGTGTGGTCCCTCCCAGGGTGTATGCATGTCCCGGGTTTCTGACCCCAAGATGCAGCACCCTACATTTCCCTGCATTGAACTTCAACCCCCACTTCCTTACCCACCCCCCAAGGGTATCCAGATCCCCCTGCAGGGCCTCTCTCCCCGCCTGTCCATCTGCCCGTGCTCCCAGTTTTAAGTCATCCACAAAGAGACTCGACCTACTCCTAACACCCGACCCTATGTCCAAGACATAGGAATTGAACAGGAGTGGCTCCAGGACTGAACCCTGGGGAACTCCACTGATGACCCTCCTGGGGGAGAAGACTATCCCTGCAACCACCACTCTCTGTATTCATCCCATAAGCTAGTTCTCCACCCACCTGAGCAACTGCCCCCCCCCAGCTTTGTTAGTAGGCCGCTGTGAGGTACTGAGTCGAACGCCTTACTAAAATCCAGATAGAGGACATCCACCGGCCTATGTCAGTCCAGGGCACCCATGTCCCAGTCATAAAACTCCACCAGGTTAGTCTGGCATGACCTCCCCAGTACAAAACCATACTGCTTGTCAACCAGGTGCCCCAACCTTTCCAGCTGCCCCACCAGCCTCTCCTTGACAATGCCCTCCATAACCTTGCCTACCACAGGCATTAGGCTAACAGGCCTATAATTCCCCATCTCCTCTCTGGACCTTCCCCTTGTGGATAGGCACCACATGAGCCACCTTCCAATCCTCAGGCACCAACCCTGTCATCAGGGAGATGTTGAAGAGTGAGGCCAGTGGAGCTGCCAGCACATCAGCCAGTTCCTTGAGCACCCTTGGATGCAGCCCATCTGGCCCCGGCACCTTCTCAATCTTTAGCAACCAGAGGGCCTCTCTCACCCTATCCACTGTGGTTTTCCTCCCATCCCACCTCCTCATGCATCCTCTCCTCCCCTTCTAGATATGACCTATCCCCTGCCCTAGCCTCATCCAATCCTTTAGACTCCAACTGACCTCCTGGTTCAGTGGGCTTCACTTCCCTCTGATCGGGTTGGAAGGATCCCACACCTCCTGCAGTAAAGACAGAGATAAAGTGCTCATTTAGCACCTCTGCTTGTTCCCCATCTTCCTGCACCCCCACCCCCCAGTTCTAATCCTGCTGATCTGTGCCCTCATTTTTCTTTTCTCCCCTATGTACCTAAGACCCCCGCGGATATCCCTGGCCAGGTTAAGCTCCTTCTTCACCTTGGCCCCCCTTACCACCCTGGTGACCTTTTTAGTTTAGTTAGTTTTTGTTGACTGGGTAAGTGCACTAGACAAATCCTGCCTATTTTCAGTCACTACCTGGGGGAGGGGGATACAGATAAATGCCAACTGACCTTGAACCAGATCAAGCTTTTGGTGGTATTTTTAGTGAGTGAGGGAAATTTGGCCAGGACACTGGGGAAATTCCCCTGCTCTTTTCGATAAGTGCCATGGGATCTTTAACATCCACCTGAACTACCACCAATCCAGGCAGATGGGACGTCGGTTTAGTGTCTCATCTGAAACGGCACCTCAGAAGTGCAGCACCCCTCTCATGTTGCACTACAGTGTCAGTACTGGGATACTCACCCAAGTGCCAGATGTGGGAACTGAACCCACAGCCCTCTGATCTTCCGGCCTCAGGCGGTGTGCTACCTACTGAGCCACTGACCTCTTCCTCTCCCTGGCCTCCCATGAGTGCTTTATGCAGCTTAGGCAGCCTTTTTTCCCTCACCGCCTCCTGCACTTCCTGGGTCCCCCAACATGGCTTACTGGCCCTACATTGCTTGCACCTTACCTTTGTGCAGGCCCTCAAAGCCTCCTGCACCCCCTTCTTAATGGTCTCCCACAAGCTACCAGCATCCATGTCTGGCCTTATTTCATCCAAGCACCCTTTAAGAATCCTTTCCATGCCCTTAAAGTCTGCCCCCCTGAAATCTAGTTCTTCTGTGTTAGTGCGAATGTCCTCTACCCCTAGGAACAAAAGAAACCAGACCGTGGCATGATCACTTCCTGCCAATGGGTTGCTCACCTCCAGGCCCCTTATCGGGTCATTATCTGCTAGAACAATGTCCACAATATGATCCTGCCTGGTAGACTCCCCCCTATTCTGAACTAGGAAGGCATCCTAGAAGACATCCATCACCCTCTGCTCCCTGGCCACCGAGGATGTCATAGTGCCCCAGTCCACCCCTGGCATGTTCAGGTCACCCATGATCACTACCTTGCCCTTTCCGAGGCCACAGTGACCCCGATGTTCTCAGCCAGATCATCCTTCAGTTCTACTTCCATTGCAGGTGGGTCTGTACACCACCCTAATTTTTATTCTTTTACCCCCCCCCCCGTTTGTAGGGTTACCCAAATTGCCTCCACATCTCCCTCTGCCTCCTCGATTCCACTAACTACAATGTCGTTTTTGACTATCAATGCCACACACACATGTAACCCCTAGGTGGCGCTATCCCAGGGCTACTACTCCTGCCTGTTTGACTACTGACAGGTTGAGAGGCCTAGGTCCTATGGCAGGTGCCTCCACCCAGATGTCAGGGTTTGTAGTGGTTAGACTAGCTTGGTCACAGCCCTCTGGGACACTAAGACCCCCCTTTTATTCCCTCTAGCGGCTCACACAGTACACCGGCGTTACAGCCCCAGTACCCGCGTATACACACTGTTCATTCATATAGATACCACTTACCCTCGAGACTGATTCTGCAGCACGTCTCTGAGGACCTCCTGTAAAATAAGGTTAAACAACATACATAGCAAAACACAATACTGTTTCCATAAGTACCAACACCACAGACAGTATATAGTATAACAACAACAAATCTGATTTATTTAGCGGGCAGTAACATGGGAGGGGGAAATCAGGTTAATTGATGGCATTAAATCACAGTACTGTGCACACATACAGGGGTTGAAAAGTCACACTCTGGGTACCCTGGTTGGGGGGGGGGGCTAGCCAGTTCCGTTGCCCGGGGTTGGCCAGCAGGTGCAAATGGATAGGGCCCTGTAGAAGAAAATACATGCACAACACCCAATTGTAATCCGGAGCCAGATGGCTCAGTCCATGAAGCAGTAAAACAACAAGAATTAGTTGACACACTTGTGATTGAAAACAGGCTGCAGGGGAATACCCTGACTTGTACTCACAATACCCAAGCTGAAAACCGGATTGATGGTGGACGTTCTTTTGGATTGCCAGAACAACAAGGCATGGAGACAAAGTCCTTGTGACTGGACCCCACTGCAGTTGATAGCAAACAGATTTAGTCCGAGACAAGCTGGGGTTTGCTTCCAGCTTCAACACACAGCACACAGCACTCGGGATTGGAAATAGCGATTCCTCACAGCACTATGCACATTCATGTGTAAAGGAAAAGTACTGTACCAGGCAGACTGGTCCTCGATCCTGATCACAATTACTGCAAAATACCGGGGAGCACACATAGCGGCTTCAGTTCCTGACAGACCGAGCACAATTCAGCAATTTCTCCAGTCTTCTACAGGGTGAGCCTGGTTTCTACCTTCTAGTGCTTCTTTCTCCTCACAACTCAGATTCAGTCCAAACTGGCACTCAGAAGGCTGCAGACCAAAGCTCAGGGCCTCCAGCCTTCCACATGAAACTATACACCGCATAGTTAATAGAGCTCCTTCTCTCTTCACAGTCACAACTGACTTAATCTTTCCAGTCACAGAGCAGGGCATTTCCTTTAGCTCCACACCATTCTGTTGGCTGGTTCAACTGTCACTCACAATAAGACTCCCTTTGTTGGTGGAAAAAGGCACCAAGGTTAAAACTACATTCCCAGAGTCACTGCCCATACAATCCCTTGTGGCTGGCTCAAAATTGAGAGTCAAGTTCCGATTAGTCCACAGGCTCCATTTTGGGTCTCCCTATCATCCTGATTGGTCCAAGTCAGCTATTCAGGACCAAAATGAAAGAGTTACACTGAAACAGTTTGTGCTGAAATGAAGACAGGTTAGACAAACTACATTTTCTCAGTCACTCTAAATGATTTCTGGCAAACAGTTGTATCTTTCAACAAGGCTCCCTCTGCACATGTAGCAATGGCAGAAACGGAGTGAATTGACAGCAGCCCAGTCGGGATTCGAGCATTAAATACACAGTCCCCCCATACAAACTAATTAAGTCTGCAAGCAGACAGCTCTTAAAGAGACAGTATGTGGAGGCTCAAATAGCACTCACTTGGAACCACATTTAAACAGCTTCAACGCCAAACGCCGCCCAGACTTGGAGCATTCAGGCAAGCTCCTGGAAGACTTTTGGGAACCCCCATTTGCACGGGGTTACACACACACACACACACACACACACACACCCTCTTTCCACCTCCTATCCTTCCTAAACATTGTGTAGCCCTCTAAATCTAGGTCCCAATTGTGCCTCTGGGTAGCCCATGTCTCAGTAATTGCTGCCATGTCTGCTACACCCTCAATTAGCATTGCCTGGAGCTCTGGCATTTTATTGCCCATGCTCCTGGCATTGATCAGGACTGTCCTCTCCCCTCCCCCCTCTCCAGTTTTCTCAGCCCAGCGCAATTCCCCATCTCTCTTCCCCACTCAGTTCCCCCTGGTCTGTTAACACTACCCGCAGTCCACTTTACATGGTCTAGTCCTGAACCCTCAAGCTTCCTCACTGGGGCTTGCAGTCTTTATATCCCTCCTCCTTTTACAAATTTAAATCCCACCTGTCCCACATGAATCCAAAAAGTTTCAGTTTAAGGATCTCCCTCTCACCCTTGGTACTGGCAGTATCTTAGAAAAGGAGATTGAACACCCTATAGAGTGGCAAACCCTGACCAATTCTCTGAATCTTGCCTGAATCTCCAGTTCACTGTTCCCTTCTAAGTCGTTTGTTCCCAGGTGAACTAGAAAGTCTGGGGATCCTCCGCATTCCCTTGCCATTGAGCATAGCTGGAATTTGGCCTTATTCACTGATAGGCCTGGGATACATTTAACCTTGACTGGGCTGCCTTTTCCCTCCCCAGCCCCTTCCCACTGGACACTCCTAATCATGGAATCACCCAGAAGGAGCACCTTCACCTCTCCCCCCCAAGTTACTAGCCCGTTTGTGCCCCTCCATACTCCTTCTTCTGTCTACATCCCCCAGCTTGCTCCTCACATCCCCCACAGCCTGGGTGTCTTTATTTTGTGTGTGCCCTTCCAGTCTCCCTCTTCTGCCTACGTCCCCCAGTTTTCTCCTCTCACCCCCTGCAGTTTGGGGGTCACAAGTCTGTATGTGCCCTTCCAGACTCCTTCTCCTGGCTATGGCCCCCTGCTTGCTCCTTGCCCCTCCCACAGCCTGGGTGTCACTAACTCGGTTGTGCCCTTCCAGAATCCCTCTTGTGACTCCCTCTCCGAGCTTGCTCCTCATTCCCCTCACATCCTGAATATCACTAGTCACTCCCCCTTAAGTCTTCCCCAGTTGGACTGTTGCCATTGGCTCCTCCACCCAGGCCTCCTATTACTGCTTCCCTTCTCTCTTCCCTTCCCCCCTCAGGGTCTGTGGTAATGGGCCCTAGTGACCTAGTGCTCTTTACACTCCCCTTTTCTGGAATTTCCAGTCTCGGAGCTGGCCTACCCAGACTACTCCCCTCCTCACCCCCCCTTCCTGTATGCTTTTCCCTTCCTCATCTCTGCCCTGTCTGCTATTCCCCTCCTCAACTCTGCCCTGTCCTGGGTCCTGGCCTCATCCACCCCATCTCTGTTCTGTGTGTCCCACTTTGCCTTGCCTCCCTCAGAACCAGGCTTCTGCCCCCTTCCCTGCCCATCTGGTGCCCTGGTCTCAAGTTCCCCGAGCCTCTGCCCCAGCCACATCTTTCAAAAGGCTAAGCACTGCCCTTAACAAAGTCTGTTGACTTATCACTGGCACTGATCAACTCACACACACTTGTGACCTCTACACCCTGTCTGGCTGGATAAAACTACAAGACCAGATCAAATACCAGTCGTGCATACTTGCCAAACAACTGCTACTTAGAGTCATGCCAGCTGGTGTCACCTGTCTTTTGCCTAAGTCCCTCAGGTCCCATCACACACAGACCTCTGACACTGAACTTTTTCTAGTTCCTAGGGTACAGACTACCCAATGCCAGTGATCTTTCGTCTACAGAGCCCCTAACTGGTTAAATGGTCTGGGCCTCCAGCTGATCAATCTTCCATATATTACCCAATTTAAGTGACTCCTGCACCAACACATCGTGAATGAAGCTGCCTGTGATTGCCTCAATTAATTGTACTCCTTGCCATCTGCCACTGCCCAGCTGACATTTACCACAATAATGCTGGCCCTGGCTGCCTCCTCCTCCTCTGATTGCACCACTTTGCCCCTCCAACTCACCCCTTTCCTTCTCGCCTCTTACCCTCTTCCTACTCTACCTGGTTTACCCTGTGACCACTACATGTGCCACTTCCTTTCTCATCCTCCTTCAACTCTTGCTAATACCCTACTGTTTAGACACCCTTGTCCCCCCTGGTGTCATCCTCTCTCCTCCTCTTTCCTCCCAGCCACCTTCATACTCCCCTCCTACCTTGCTTCACTTTCCTAACAATGCCTCATGGCTGCAGCCTTTTCCCCTACTATGCCCTGCCACCTATCCTCTTCCCTTGTTTCCCCTACACCTCTCCATCTCCTGTATGACCTCCCTCTTTTCCTTACACTACTGTTTTTGAAATGTTAATAGCTATGTGTAGTGATTTTGTTTTCACTGTACACTAGACTGTATATGCTTCCTCCTCTGTCTGTTTTTATAACCCTCTCCCATTATGATGTAGAACATTTGTAAATGTGCCCCTTTATGCTCAAAGGTATTTCTAATCTGAGAATGAATGAATAAATAAAATGCCCCTTCCCCATGACTGCACCTCTTAGCTATTGCATGTCAGTTACTGAAACATGGAAGCAGTGTTCTTACTGTCCCTAAAAAGTGGCATAAAATGTTTTAAAATTAATTAAACTAATATTATCAGTGTGGAAAAATAACAAAAGCCTGAGTTTTGATAATTTAGAGAAAATAATAATAGGCCTGGTAAAAATAATTTTTTGTATGCGAAATGTTATGATTTGCACTCTCCAAAGCCCCCCACCCCCATACACACGTGTGCACTTGCAAACTAGGTGTTATCATATTGTCCTGTCAGGTAGTATGAACCAGGATGTGAGAGTTTTGTTGAGTTGGGTAGGGATCAATCTCTAAAAGAGGCTAGGTCCTGGGTGGTGTAGCAGTTTAGTTTGTGGTTTACTAGGGGGTTATGAACTTTAGAGATAATACTGCAAAGTGAGTGAGTATTGGAAGAATTTGAAATCATTCTTAGGATCAAACATTTCTGTTATTGATAAGTAAGCCAGGATCCATGAACGGCAAGATTTACTGATGGGAAGTTTGAAATACATTCATTTGTTCACCCTGAAAACAGAGCTGTATTGGGGTCAGAACGTGAGTATGAGCGAGATGAGAGAATTAAAAAAAAAAGTATGATTTTTAATTATACCATTGAAACTTATTGTAGATTTCTTAATTTTAGGAGTGAGATTAAATATTTATTTTTTATTTATTGAGATATTGGAACTACAAACCTTTGAGTCAGAGACTCCTTTGCAAAGCTTCCATGTCATGGAAATACAAAACAAGAGAAATGAACAATACAATGAAAGGTATTACAAATGAATCAGGAGGGTAAAACAGCCCAGAGTCAAACATGGTACAAAGGTTTCAAACAAATTAAGCTATTGCGTACATTCAAAGTTCAAGGATGATGCAAGGTTTCCTAAGTCAATAAAACAGATACTTAAGAAAAAATACAAAGCATACACACTGAATTGCACTGTTAATCTTTTATAGTTAGGAGTAAGATTCTAAGCTTGTATTCTAAATGTGTGTGGGAGACAAAGCAAAGGAGGTGGGCTTATTCACACCTTAAAGGTCATCCTGTCTGGGGCCCCTGAAGCTGTCAACTGGACTTGACACCTAATCAGGGAGGTGAGAGTCATGTCACAGTTCAGCCCCTGACTTACTCAGTGGCTGAGTCCTTTACAAAAAACATGCAGCTCAGGCCAAAAGAAAAGGATACATAGTAAGTATATGTTGAGGATTGCTGGGGGCCCCCTGGCAGGCTGGGGCCCTAGGCCTGTGCCTATGTTGCCTATGCCTTAATCCGGCCCTGCAGACTATTGTAGTGTGGGGAAACAGTAAACCACATTTGCGGCAGAGAATGGGGAAAGAGTGCGGCATGACTTGCAAATGCAACCTCAGTGCAACTAGGAATCAGACATTTTGCTATATCTCTGGTTTCTGGGGTATGACTAAATGGCATAATGCTTTACTCTGTGAACAGTTTGTATAGTTATTGGTGGCACTCAGCCTACTGAGAATTTTACGGGTTCCACTTACAAGTTTATTCTGCTGTATGTCAATATAAATGTTGCACATGTATGCTTAAGTTCTTTGGTCTGTTCAGTAATAGGTGGTCTTGTATAAGGTAGTGCATCATGCTCCAGGGTGGGGAGTGCCTAGGACTTTCCCAGGCAGGGATCTCTGGAGGCCTGAGCCTCTTGGGACCTGGTAACGTCCTTTGAATTAGCCGTGTCAGAGACTGGTATGGTATATCCACGTGCAGTCTGAAGCCAGCGTTGTTGCACAACTTTCACTTTAAACTTTTTTTTGCTTTTTATCGCCATGCTAGAAGTGATTAATATTCATTTGACAGAGCAACACTGTCACTAATGATGCCCAAATGGGTATAGCAGTTTGTTAGTTCTTATATCTTGGAACTACACTACAGCTCTTAGTGTTCATAAAGTCCATCACTACAAAGGGTTGGACAGGTTTGGCTGGTACCGTATTTGTGCTACTCCTGTTCTCCCAGACCTTGTCTAGCACACGGATCTTGCTAAATCTTATATGTTTGTTTCCAGTGACCTTCCTGTTCATGGTTGGGTATGGAGAGGTCACAGAATGTTTTGTTATTGTTCCTAGTTTTACATTTTTTTTTAACTTTCTTTTTATACTCCCCCTGCCCCTGTACTCCACTCCCTTTGAGAGTTTTCTATGGCATCTGTCCCCACCCTCTTACCTGGAGCCTGAAGTGGTTGGTCCCCCATGTAGCCTTGGTTTGCCCCCCAGGTGAGGACGAGGTGGGGCCCGTACACCCTGAGTCCCTTTGTGTTGTCAGGACACCAGTCTGGGACAGGCAAGGGCATTGGGGATCTGTGCCTGGTGCGCCATCTACCGAGAGCACAGTGAGCCATTTTCCTATGTTCTCTGTGTGACGTGTGCCCTGATGTCAAGGTGCAAGTGCTGACGTCCGTCACACAGCCCCCTTCTGTGTGACTGGGCTTGCTGTACCTCAGCCCTCTGCCTGAGGTCAGCCAAGCACTGAGCCCCAGCTCTCCCTCCCTCTCACAAAAGAAGAGCAGTCCTGGGACACTCAAGCCTCCTCCCCCCTGCTGGCTCTCCGGTTCCCTGTGCTCATTCCCACACCCAGGTCACCGGCGTCATGAGCTGTAGCTCTATTGCTGCTCTAGTGGGCTGGCCCTGTTCCAAGTTTTACATGTTTACTGTTTTGTACTGTTATTCCAGAATATGCATACTTGTTTTTCAGGTTCCTTAAGCTCTTCTGGCACTCTGACATGAAGTATGCTGAGGGTGATGCCAGTTGTTGGGGTCGTCCTCTGCAATTTAGGCTGGTATGCTTCTAATGGCAGACCAAGTTAATGTTATCTCTTGGAATACCAAGGGGATGAATCACCCTATTAAAAGGAAAAGAGTGCTTTCCTATCTTAAAAAACAGGCCACGGGCATAGCGTACCTGCAGGAGACACATTTGCCTGACTTGGAGCACCTTAAACTCTGCAGGTACTGGGTGAGCAGGTTTTGGGAGGCTCATATACCTCCCACACAATGGGGTTGTGATTTTGGTGCCCAGAAGGGTCTGTATTCAAGTCCATGACACTAAACTGGGTGCATCTGTGTGATGGATCCTGGTGCAGGGCAGGCTGCACTGCTATCCGGTGGTATTGTTAAATGTATGTGCCCTGAATTATGATTGTGGGCAGTGTTGCAATTACAGGATGCTTGCTAGGGCTAGGCCACTGTACCTCACAAGAGAGCCCCAGTAGCTTACACATCACTGCCATTGACCTATAATGGAAAGGGGGGCTAAATTTGAAGCTAGGGCCCTTATGTACCCCACCAGCTCCCAAAGATCATAAAGTGTGATTCCAACACTGACTGTGTTTTTTTTTTTCAAGATTTGTTGCTACAACTGGGACAGATTAGAGGTACAGTTCTGTGGGGTGGGGATTTCCATCTAATTATCAGATGAGTTCCTAGACTGCTCCTCTGTGCATTCCTACCAGTTACTGAAAACAGCTAAATTGCTGAACTCACAATTGGGAGGTCTGGGACTTCAAGATGTTTGGAGGATGCCACATCCTGCAACAAAAGAGTACTCATTCTATTCCCCAGTACACCAGTCACATGCCAGGACTTACTTTTTTTGGCATGGGTAGGGGTTGTGCGGGCACTCACTACCATGAATACCTCTCCATTTTGATCTCAGACCATGTCCCTTAAAGTTAGTCTGGGTGTTGGTTCGGGTTGCCACTTTCAACCAGAGAGCATGGTGGTTCCACCCCCTACTGGTTAATTGGAAAGACTTTATTGAACAAATCAGTGGTGAGATGAAAGACTATTGAACGACAAAAAAAAATGTTATAGAGGATATAGGAATGGTCTGGTACTCCCCAAAGGCCTTTATAAGGGGGGAAAGCCATAGGTTTTGCCAGTAAAATTAAATCAGAAAGTTAAGCCTACCTGGTGTCTTTGGAGGCACACATTAAAGTATAGGAAAAAAACTTCCGGGATAATAAAAAGCAAACTTAGTACTATGAGAAAGTTAAGTTAAACTATGAACACAGTGAGTTACACTCAAAACAGAGATAAAAAGCTTTAGAATTTCATAAGGCCAAATTCAACAAAAAAGGGAATAAATGTGGCTAATTGTTAGTGTACCAATTAAAACAGGAAGGCTTGCACAGGCAGATAGACAGTATATAAGATGAAGGGGTCCATCAAATATAAACCCCAAGAAATAAACGTGGAATGTGTCTCCTAGTTTGCACAGTGTTATTCCTGGGGGTCTGGGAACCCTGAGACATTACCTGGAATTGACCCTTAATCATTTTACCAAAATGTGTACTCTTTCACAGAAGAGGAAGCAAAGGTATTAGAGGTGCTGTTAACTGAACAGGAGGTCTTACGGGTGTTGGAGCAATTAAATGCTGGGAAAGCCCAAAGCCCAGCTGGCACAGTGATAGATATTTACAAAACACTAGCCCCTGTGATCCTGGAATGTCTATTTGAAACTCTACGGGTAGTTTTTGAAAGGGGTAGACTGTCGGATTCTTTTGCACAAGCAGGTATTACGGCCCTCCACGAGTACTAGGACTGGGTAACCTTATACAGGCCTATCTCCCTTTTAAAGCAGAAGTATTTGTTAGTCAGCAAGACATTTCATAATATAGTTTTTTTTTTAAGGAAAATGTATTTCTCACATCAAAAGATTCATGCTCAGTGTATTTTTAGTTTTCTCAGATACTGTTAAAACTCACGCCATTAAAGATGACTGGCACGCACAATTTTTAAAAATCTCTTCTGCTGAGGTTACCGGTTACATGCTAGATTCATCCTGTGGATGTATTAGGATTGTGCTACCACTTGTTTTTGATGCAGGCAGCCCAACACCGTACAGAGATATTTGTTTTTTTCATTGTGGGCAGGGAATGTGAGTGGGAAGTTTTAAAAACTTCAAAATCCTGACTCTTGGTTCTGGAATAAAAAAACCAAAAAGAAAAATGTGTATCCTGATATTTTTGCCAGACAAACACTATTGCTGAAAGCAACTATGTGGTTATTAACAAATACTTCTGCTTTAAATGCCGACTTTAAAGTCTGTGCAAAAGTTTTGGTGGGGAGGTTGGAGATTGTCTTGCCTAAATTGCTACACGAACACCAGGCGGGATTTAATAAGAGGTGGGACACTCTTTCAAATCTTTGCACCTTACTGCAGGTTTTCGTGACGGGGAAAAAACACACACATAACTGGCCAGTGGTGGTCTTGTGCTTGATGCCAAGAATGCTCTGAAAGGATCAAGTGGGACCACCTCTGGTGGACAATGAGGATTATGGGCTTCTGAGTTCATGCTACATATCAACAACCCAAGGCCATGGTTTAAATTAATGACTGGGTTTCAAACCCATTCTTGCTCATCAGAGGGATCCGACAATGGAGCAAGCTACCCCCCCCTTCTATTTGAGCTAGTGTTCAAACCTTTAGCCTAAGTAATTCAGGATTGTGAAGACATTAAGGGGGAGATGGGGTTTCTTGTGGGGGCACTGGGAAACGTTTCATTATATGTGGATGATCTGCTGGTTTGTGCCGCTCATTCTAATACATCTTTGCCTGCACTGACATGGTTACTGCACCCTTTCGGAGCTTCCTCAGTTTATAAAATTAACCTAAACAAAACTATTGCCTTGCCTTTGTGTGACTGTGGTCACATCTTCTTGCAGTGGGAGTTACCACTGCAGTGGATCAAAGAAGGATTTAAAGATCATGTGCAACGGTTTTTACATATTTTTAATAAAAGCTTAAAAAGTCCAGTTCAAGTCCTTGTGTCATGATTAGCATTTCCTGAAAATATCATGCTGTTTGATTTTGTGGTTTTCTTTAAATCAGCGTTTGTTAACTTGCTCTGTAGTGGCTGAAAACAGTGGAGTTATTTCTGTTCTCTCAGTCAAACTTAGTGTGCGATTACATCATTTTGGAGTAGCTTGCTGTTTCAGATTCCCAATCAGAGCAGCACTCTGTAGAGTTTATGGTTTGCTGAGCTCTCCAGGCTTCTTACAAATCCAGTCTCCGGTTTGTGTTTAGATAGATAAGCTTAAAATACATAATTCTTTTCCTTTAAAAAGCTGATCATTTTAGTTTCAATGCTGAATTGAAGTAGTGGTAATCTTTTTCTGTGAGAAATCAACTTGTCTGTATCACAGCTCTGTTCTCTCTAATCAAACCTCAATTTTTTTTCTAACTATGTAACACAGGGCTGTTTAATGAATATAAAATAAATCTAAATTTTGCTCATTCACAGAAAGTTTGTTTTTGATATAGCCTTCATAAATATAATCATGTAAGAAATGTTTTCATGTCAGATTAACAAACAGGTGCTTGTCACATTCTGCTACAGTATTTCAAGCACATGTATTGTCAGAACTCACAAATTTCAGTTCTTTGGTGGTTTCTATGTGAAAATACTTCATGTATGTGTATAACTAAAAACACTATGTGGCATCCCAATGCACCATGACTCTGACCCACAGTTGAGGCAGCTGCAGTCTATTGCCACCAGTCTCCTGCCCCACAAGCCCCTTGCCTTCTGCTACACATTTGAGACTGCTACACCCTGTTGTCCACTGTCTTCTCCCACAAAGTCAGGGATTGTGCACCCTGCTGCCTCCATCCCTTGCTTAAAGAATCAGGACTACTGCACCCTGCCGCCCCCTGCCCAAACAATTGGGGTTGCTGCACCCTACTGCCCACTCTCCCCTCACCCTCACAGTTAGGGATGCTGCACCTGTTGCCCCATTCCTGTCTCCACAGTCAGGGCTGCTGTACTGTGCTAAGCCCAAAAGTGCCAGGTTCCCTGCCTCCACAGCTGGGGCTGCTGCACCATGCTGCTCTAGCACCAGAGATGGGGCTTTTGCTGCACCCTGCTTCCCACATCCATTGCCCCAAATGGTCAGAGCTGCTACACCACATGTACCCCATCTCACAGTTAGGGATGCTGTACCCTGATCCTCCATGTGTCCTGCCCCACAATTGAGGCTTTTGCACCATGCTATCTTCTATCCCCTGTCACCACTTACAGGGCTGATGCACCCTGCTCCTTTCTATACCGTTGGGGTTGCTGTGGCCTGCTGTGCCCCATATCCCATGCCTCTGAAGTTAGGGCTGCTGCACCATGCTGCCACTCGCCACAATATTCAGGGCATTTGCTGCACCTTGCTGCATGCCTTCACAGTTGAGGCAGTTGCACCCTGCTGTCTCCCTGCCACCAGAGTCAGATCCTTTGCTACACCCTGCTGAGGCAGGAACAGAGGGCAGCATGTGCAGTGTCCCTGACTGTGAGGTGAGAGAGAGAGAGAGAGAGAGAGAGAGAGGGGGTAGCAGGGTGTTGCAACCCCAGCTGTTCAGGAAGGGTATAGCACAAGATTAAAGGCATTTGCTGCACCATGTCCCCTGCCTGTGGAGGCAAGGGACTCTGTGGTGCAGCAGGGCACAATGGTGGCAGGGGACAAAGGACAGCATGGTGCAGAAGCCCTGACTGTGGGGCAGGACACAGGTGGGCTTCAGGGTACAGCAGCCCTGACAATAGCACAGGGTACATATTGTGCAGCAGCCCAGACCATTTGGGGGCAATGGAAGTGCATAGCAGGGTTCAGCAGCCCCAACTGTAGATGCAGGCAGCCTGAGACTCTAGGGTGTAGCACAGCACAGAAGCCCTGACTGTGGACATAGGAACATGGGACAACAAGGTGCCATGGCCCTGACTGTGGGTGTGGGTACAGAGGGCAGCAGGGTGCAGCAGCCCTGAATGTTCAGGCAGGAGATAGGGGTGGCATCAGGATACAGCAGCCCAAACTGTGGGACAGGGTGCAGCAGTCATGCTTGTTTGGGACAAGGGTTGTGGGGAGCAGGGTATAGCAAAAGATTTGACACTGGTGGCAGGGGGGAAGCAGGGTGCAACTGCCTCAACTGTGGAGGCATGCAACAGGGTGCAGTAAATGCCCTGAATCTTGTGGCAAGTGGCAGCATGGTTCAGCAGCCCAAACTGCAGAGGCATGGGGCTCTAGAGCACAGCAGACCATAGGAACCCCAACTGTGTAGAAAGGAGCAGGGTGCAGCAGCCCTGTCTCTGGTGACAGGGGATAGAGAACAGCATGGAGCAGAAGCCTTGACTGTGGTGCAGAACACAGGGGGATCAGGGTACAGCAGCCCTGACTGTGAGATGGGGTACACATGGTACAGCAGTCCTGAACATTTAGGGCAATGGAAGTGAATAGCAGGGTGTAGCAAAAGCCCCACCTCTGGTGGCTAGGGCAGCATGGTACAGCAGCCCCAGCTGTGGAGGCAGTGAACCTGGCACTCTATGGCTTAGCAAAGCACAGCAGCCCTGACTGTGGAGACAGGAACAAGGGGCAACAGGTTCATCTTCCCTAACTGTGAGGATGGGGGAGAGAGAGCAACAGGATGCAGCAACCCCAACTGTTTGGGCAGGGGGAGCAGGGTACAGCAGCCCTGATTCTTTAGGCAGGGGTGGAAGCAGCAGGGTGCACAATCCTTGACTGTGTGGGAGAAGATGGTGGAAAGCAGGATACAGCAGACTCAAATGTGGATCAGAAGGAAGGGGGCTTGTGGGGCAGGGACAGGTGGCAGTAGGCTGCAGCTGCCTCAGCTGTGAGGCAGACACATGGTGCATCAGGATGCCGCACAGTGTTTCTAGTTATACCTAATATAATGTATTTTCATACAGAAACCACCAAAGAACTGAAATTTGTGAGTTCTGACAAGTGCCTGTCACACTCTGCTACAGTATTTAAAGCACATGTACTGTTTGTCAATCTGACATGAAACAAAAATGTTCTTACATGAAATCTATTTATGGAGGCTACATCAAAGACAAACTGTTTCTGTGAATGAACAAAATTTAGATTTATTTTATATGCATTTAATAGCACTGTGTTATATAATTAGAAAAAGCAATCTGAGTTTGATGAGAAAGAACTGAGAGCTGTGATACAGACAAGCTAATTTCTCACAGAAAAAGATTTCCACTACTTCAATTCAGCATTGAAATTTAAATGATCAGCTTTTTATGAGAAGATAATGCTATATTTTAAGCTGATCTATCTAAACACAAGCCAGAGACTGTGTTTGTAAGAAACTTGGAGAGCTCAGCAAACCACTAACTCTACAAACTACTGCTTGATTGGGAATCTGAACTAGCAAGCTACTCCAAAATGATGTCATCGCACTCTAAGTTTGACTGAGAGGACAGAAATAACTCCACTGTTTTCAGCCACTGTAGAGCAAGTTAACAAATGCTGATTTAAAGAAAACCACAAAACCAAACAGCATGAAATTCTCAGGAAACACTAATCGTGACATAGGGACTTGAATTTCAGCTTTTCCAGCTTTTATAAAAAATATGTAAAAACTGTTGCACATGATCTTTAAGTATTTGGGGGTCCAAATGCATAAGAAAATGTGGGATATTTATGGAGTCAATTATCCTCCACTTTTAGAAAACGTAACCTTCCTATGCACCAAAGACAATCCCTTTCACCCTTTGCCACTGTTGATGCATTTGAATGTCTTAAAAATTGCAATAATGCCTACATTTCTGTATTTGTTTCAAGTATTCACACAATGTTCCAGGATGCCCAAGGTCTTGCTAAACCCTAATATGAATCTGGTGGAGAAACTCTTCTTGTGGCAGACAAATGCAAGTAATACCATTAGCAGTTCCCATGCAGTTTTTTTGAGAAACTCAGAGCATGCACCACTGCATGGCTTTGGAACAACAAAACTCCCGGGTTAAAGTATGATCAATTGATCCAACCTCCCGATAGTGGTGTGTTGGAACATCACCCTTAAAAATGATTACTGGGCTGGTCAGCTGGCTGGACTGCGAGAATGGCACAATATGGCATGTAAAAACACAGGTATTCTGTTAGAAAAGGAGTGGTCACTTGTGCCATGACTGACTGACTCATTATATAGTTCCTCTACACATAATATTTCTTGTATGAAACAAAATGCGTAAGTACTGCATTTGTTCTAATGGTGGCACACAGTACATAAATATAAATAAGTGACTGCACATTACATGGTATTAATGCCACTCTTGAACAATCCTATCTCGCCTCTTTTTCTAAAATACCCAGAGTACAATGTCTGGGCAGCCAACGCTATTTTTGTACAAGGTCATTTGTATTCATTGGGCACCTTGATGTCATTTGCTGAATTAAAATAGACATATTATATGCCAAATGCCCATTTTTCTCGGTATCTGCAGTTAGGACACCGACTTGTTGTTCAGTTAGGGAAAGAATACAAATTTCAGAAGCCCTCCAGGATTGCTAGCATTTTAGACAGTGCTAGAGAAACTAAGGGTCTAGTTACTAAATTATTCAAAATCTTCACCGTTCCATCTCCAGCATGAGGATCACAATAGAGCTGACTTGAGAGTTGGCATTACACCAGAAGATTGGGTTGAAATGCTGAAAGAAGGGTGGCACATGCCAATACAGAATACATTTAAGATTGTACAATTTTTTTTACAACACAGAAGGCATATTACACACCAGCTAAACTTACAAAATTCATACCATACTATGATAGAAAGCACCCTAGATGCAATCAGGAACACATCCAAGACTCACCACATTATGACAGGACATTGATAGATACATATATATAGATAAAATGTTTATTTTTATGCAGGATAAATACATGTTATTAGGGAATAAAACACAGTTTACAAAACAGTCCTGTTTCAAAATAACATTTACACATAAAAAGAAGAGAAAACAATAATATACATATCATAAGTACATAGTGTACATTCCATCACTCACAGTGGACCCACAGACAGTCATGAAGTCAATATGTTTGTATAACTTGAAAGTTAACAATTACACACCAGTGAAAAACAGATTTCAATTTAGTGTTAAACTTACTGTAAAATGTAGTGGCACGCATAGTGAGAGGAAGCTTATTCCATATGGCTGCAGCCTGATAACATAAGGTTTTAGCTCCATATCTGGTCTTATATATGTCAGGCAATATTTTGTTAACATGAACAGATCTAGTTAGTCCACAAGTTTACTCTTCTATTCTACCCAGAGCAGTTGGTGAAATACAGTGCCCTGGATATTTTACAAAACGTTTGTGTAACAATTTTAACCATGCCATATTGTTTTTGATATCTAATGTTTGCCACCCTAATGTTTTCAACATAATACAGTGGTGAGTATTGAAATTACATCTAAGGATGAATCTAGCCAATTTAAATGGTACTTTATCAAGTTTATCCAGCATCCTTTTGTTTGCAACTCTATAAATGATGCTACCATACTCTAAAGATGGTAAAACCATCTGTTCTATTAATGTTTTCCTAGCTCTTTAACCTAAACATTTAGTGGTATGCCGAAGGGCTCCCAACTTCCTATTAGTATTGGTAACTAACTCAACAATGTGTTGTGAAAAGGTTAGCTTGGAATCAAACACCAATCCTAAATATCAATATTCAGTCACCTGTTCTATCTGTTCCTTATCACTGATATAGATGTTTAGTTTGGGTTTACTTCTTGCTCTAAAATAAAGCACCTTGGTCTTTTTGGTGTTCATTAGAAGTCTCAACCTGGTGAACCACTCCCTTATACAGTCGAAATCCTTCTGTAATTTGATTTCCAAATCTGTCCGACTCTCTCCCATAGCAATCAGCACTGTGTCATCAGCATATAATCTAATTTTTGAATGCTGCACTGCCTGTGGAAGATCGCTATTGAACATTAGGAACAGTAAGGGTGCTAAAATTGACCCTTGGGGGACTTCACAGTACACCCAATTGCTAGTGGAAAGAGTCTAGGACACAGATACTCTCTGGGACCGACCAGTCAAATAAGACTTGATCCAGTCCCAGGGGCCACCCATTATGCCTAACAACCACATTTTTTTCAACAATAGGGAGTGGTCCACCAGGTCAAAAGCCTTTGACAGTCCACAAAAAGAACAGCAATTTTCAGCCTCGCATTCAGGGAACTGGACACTACTTCATTAAATTCCACTAGCACTGAGGGACTGTAGTGGAGTGTGCACCCCTGAATCCCAACTGGAAAAGTGTTAATAAGCTGTGTTTTTCCAGGTACTCCATCAGCTCAGAATGTACGTGCTTCACTAGACATTTAGACAGTATTGAGAGTAGCACAGTTGGTTGGTAATTTCCTGGGTCTTGAGCCCCCCCCCCTTAAAAAGGGGTACAGCCTTACTTTGTTTCCACAAGGACAGGAAGGAGCCTGAACACAGGCTCCAGTTAAATATATTTGTGACTGTAGGTGCAATATAGTCTGCAGCTAGGTGTAAAATCTTTCCTTGCACCTCATCCAGTCCTGGAGATTTATGTTTATTGATTTGTCTTAGGCCTTTCCTAACTTCTGGTATACTCAACTTTTTAAATTACAAAGCTGGAAGGGATCCTCTGTAAGCAGATTCCTCTTTTGCTGTAGTTTTTAGTGAGGTATCTTTTGTCTCTAAACTTGGCAAGTTAACAAAATAATCACTCAGTAAGTTGGATATTGCAAAAGGCTCATTTACCTGCTCCCCTTTATGGACCAATTGCATAATCTATGGTGTGGCCTCTTTGCCATAGAAACGGCTCTCTCAGAGATTTTCACTAAACAGATCTTTATTACTCCCAGGATGGGTCTTTTAGGGGACTGGCACTTTTTTAGGTATTCTTGTGATCACTTCTTTCCAACTGTATTCAGGCTCCATCACCCTGCCTGCTATGCTGCATTTCCACCCATTTCTCAAAGGCCACACAGGAGGAAACGACTATGGAATTCAAAGAAAAAGAAAAGGAACTGATAGAGTTCGCAAGTGGTCTGGACTTTAAAAACTTTAATGAGGAACTGAAGCAAACCATTAAGTTTAATGACAACAAAATATGTGGAATTAAAGGAAACAAATTGCACGGAAAGAGAATGACTACTACTATTCAGTTGGGGAAAGGTCAATAGCCAATGGCAGAACAAACAGTGAAGTATATGCTTCAAGCCACAACCTATTCTGAGAAGGCTGACAAATGAGTTGGAACAAAGTACAAATAGTGATTCAGACGGATCCTCTGGTACTCTTTTTTTCAGAAGAGGACTGGCGGCAACTGCACCGCAACACAAGGGACACAAGGTACCAGAGAAATAGGTCAGGACAAGACAGGGCCAGTGGAGGCTGCAGGGGATGACAACAACGCTTCAGAAAATTCCAGAACAGGAGTGAGATTAATACAGAACACCAGAGAACAATGGGATCAACCTATTCACTCACAAACTTATTGATGTTGAGGTCAATGTATTGAACAAAGGCCTGTCATTTGTACCTACAATTGGCTTCAATCTTTTTGATACACTCATTGATTTGATTAAAATGTGCTGAGTTTTTAACTTACACAGTTTTACAGCCATAATGATATAGGTTATTTTGTGGACAATGTGGTACCATTCACATAAGAAATCTTGGATGCACTGGGAGCTACACCGGAGTGGGATGCATAAATAGAATCAATTGAGAACATACAATAGATGAACAGGGGCACGCATCTGAGAAATTGCCCCAAAGAAAGAAAACAAATCCACTTTCTGTACCCTCCCAAACATGGTGGTGACAGTTTTTCAGAGGCTATGTGAGAGGGATATAGAAAATCTGTCTACAGAGGATGTTTTCACCTCATTATGTTAACATGAGTTATTCAGAACAACAAAATTCTCTTAAGCCCCTTAAAGACAATGCTGACATCACAATCAAGCCCACAGACAAGGGTGACAGTGTGGTTGTTCTTAACACAAGTGACTAGGTGAAAGAAGTTGAGTGCTAGCTGGCTAATATAGAGTTCTATAAGCCACTCAGTTTCAACTCCACACTGTCGCTCAAAAATGGGTTGATACATTTATAAATTGAGCATTCTCAGAGGGACATATTAATGCCAGGGAAAAAGAGTTCCTGACAGCGGAGCACTCCCTAAGACCCTAGATGTACAGTATGTAATGCCTAAGGTTCGCAAAACCCTAGTTAACCCCTGGTGAGGCCAATCATCTCAAGGGTAGGTTAACTCACAGAACTGATGTCACACTACATAGATGACCACATCAAAGGGTTAGCCATGACCTTATCATTGTAATATTGGACACTGTCAAAATATTCAGGATATTGGATGACTTGGACATCTGGGGTGACTGCTTCCTAGTTATCCTAGATGTTGAGTTGCTATACACTAACATACCCAAAGAGCGGAGTATAGCAGCCCTAAGTCAGTTTTTGGATAAGAGACCACAGAATGGCACACTGTGTACTGAGGTACTATCAGAATGATGAGGTTTCTGCTAGACAGCAATGTTTTTAGCTTTATTGGGAAGCAGCTTTTGCAATAAAGAGAAACAGCAATGGGTACATGGTTTGCTCCCAGTTATGCTAATTTGTTTCTTGGTCAATAGGAGGAGTTCTTGGCAAGAGACCCTGAAATAAAACTCTGTTTGAATAAGACACAACTACGAAATGTATATTGATAACATTTTCATGGTGTGTCAGGGTGTGTGAAAGTAAACTACATGGTTTTCTGGATTTTCTACATAAGGGAGAGTTTCTGCAGGAAATTGTGGAAGTTGTCACTGGCAGAGTGTTGGAGTAACCTAGTTTGATTATCCTGGGTGATTTCAGTGCTTTGGTTGATGATGAACTATTGCACTTTTGACAAGATTTCCTGTAAGGCATGGAATCTCTGGGCTTCACACAAGCTGTTGCTTCTGTGAGTCACCAACATGGCCATGCCTTGGACTTGGTTTTCTTTCTGAGGCTCAAGGTCATGTATCTTGGGATTTATACAGTCAGTTGCTTGGATCATTTCACAATCAGGTTCTTTTTCAGAGCACGCCCCCTTGTAGTGCATCTCTTGTGGAGATGGTCCTGTACCACGCTTTACGTGGGCTTTGGCCAGAGGGCCCCCTGGTGATGCTGGAAATTTTGGGTATGATGGCAGCATGTGCTAAGGGATCAGAGGAAGCTGTGGGGACCTATAATAGGACCATTACAGTTGCCTTCAATCTTGTGGTGCTGATCTGTGCATGCCCGCTGGTTTCGTGCCTCGGCTTGCTATAATAGGACAGTGAGCTGTGGGAGATGAAAGCAAAGGGGCAGAGGTTTGAGCATTGTTGGAGGAGATCCAGGGCCCAGGAGGGAAAAACTAGCTTTGAATACTCACTATAGTGAGTATCAAAGGGTGATCACCCAAAAGAAAGTAGGATTTCTGTCTAGGGAGATTGCTGCTGTGAAGAACCAACTGGTTCAGCTCTTCTGAACTGTAGACAGACTTCTTCGTCTGGCCTGTCTGGAGCCCATGAGAACATCTTCACTTGTGAAATGCAAGGAATTCATTCAATTCTTCTCAGACAGGGTGTCTTCCATTCAGGCAGTGATCTCACCAAGTGGGCCATCACAGCCCAGTGGGGGAGAGCTATTGGGTTTCAGACTCAGTCAGTGGTCATGGGGAGAGTTCAAGCTAGTGACAATGGAGGAGGTTTGTGGTGTGATCTCTGAGCTGAAGCCAATTTGTTACAGGGCAAATCGATTACTAATGAGTTGTGCTGGCCAACTGGCCCTGGTGTTCACCAAGATTATTCGGTGCTCCTTATTGGAGTTTTTTTTTTCTGGTTGCATTGAAAGATGCACTGGTGAAGCCCCTTCTGAGAAAAACATCTTTGTACCCAGAGGTCCTGGTAAATTATTGACCAGTCTCTAACCTGCCCTTTTTGAGCAAGGTCATTGATAAGATGGTTGTGCAGCAGCTCTAGGCACATCTCACTGCTTCTGAGATCTATGAGCCTCTCCAGTCAGGGTTTAGGGGTAGGCACAGCATGAAGACTGCATTGGTCTTGGTGCATAATGACCTTCTCAGGGCAAGGGAAAGAAGGGAGTGGTCAGTTCTCGTTCTCCTAGATATCTCTACAGTGTTTGACACCATGGACCATGGGTTGTTATTGGATCAGCTCAGGAAATATGTAGGACTCACTGGTGAAGTCATCTGCTGGTTTGAGTCTTACCTCAATAGCAGGTCTCAGAGAGAGATGTTGGGAAAGTTATCTTCACCTCCTGTGGTATTGCCCTGTGGCATACCCCCGGGCTAAATTCCTTCACCCATGTTGTTTGTGGTGTACATGCTGCCCATGGGGAGGATCATTAGACAACATGGAGCTGGATTTCACTGCTATGCAGAAGATACCCAGCTCTATCTATCTTTTGCATCTAGGACACTTGGTGCAGTCAGTGTGCTAAACAAGTGTCTTGCCGAGATCCAGAACTGGGTGTCACTGAGCTGGTTGAGACTCAACCCACACAAGACTGAAGTACTGCTGGTTGAGCCGAGTCAGAGGAGAAGTGGCAGCTACTGAGAGGGAGTCTGGGCTTTGACTTGGTTCCTCTGGGCTTTTGGTTGCCACAGCAGTGAAAAATCAATCATTCTGGATGAATGGCTGACATTTGAGGCTCAGGTGTAGGCAGTAGTCTGGAATGGCTTTTACTATCTCAGGAACATCAGCCAGATTAGAACCCTTATCCCCACTGCAGATCTGGCAACCCTAATACATGCGTTTATGTCGAGGCTCGACTACTGCAATGCTCTGTACCTCAGGGTTAGTGGGGGGTACACTGTGGTGCTTGCAGCTGGTGCTGAACGCAGCTGTTAGGTTGCTGACCAGCTGTTTGAGAATGAGTCACAATTTCCCTGCACTGCGTGACCTGCACTGGCTGCTGGTAAATAGGCGTATCTCCTTCAAAGTTGGTTTACCAACTTACAAGTCCATACACAGGTTGAGCCCATGCTATCTACTAGACCTTCTGCATCCATACGTGTCCTCATGCCCCCTCTCCTCTCCACTGAGGAAGGCCTTTTGTGATACCCAGAGCTAGGCTGAAAACCTCAGGAGACTGGGCCTTTAAGGTGGCAGGCCCAGTATTGTGGAACTTGCTCTCAAGGGCCCTGGGGCAGGCCCCTTGTTGGAAGTTTCTTCAAACAGGCTTTTTGGGGATTGAATTTCCATCAATGTTCCTACATCCCAGTCCGTTGTCTTTCTTTAAGTTATTTATTGAACCTGATATTTAAACATTTTATGAGGTCTAGGTGGCTATACCCTGTATATTTATTTTATTTATTATTTTATGATGTTTACTTTTTTTATTTAATCATTGTGGTTGTTCTACCTTTATGTGTAATGTTTATAATTGCACCCTGAGGCACCGTGGAAGGGGTCCAGATAAAATGAAAGCTACTACTACTATTACTACTACTAAAATATTGAGCTGAGGTTCTCTATGACGTACAGCAAAAAGAAAATCTTCTTTCTGGATATTTAGTTTGAGAAAGACATAAGCAGCCAGATCTGTATCAGCATGTTCTGTAAGCTGACAGACCAGAATATGATACTATTGCCTAGCATTTGCCACACCATAGAAAAAGCACCCAAAAGCCAATTTTTAGGGCTCAGAGAATATGCAATGAATTTGAAGGCTATGAGGCAGCCAAATCAGATCTAGCTACTAGATTTGAGTCTAGGGTTTACAGTAAAATCACAATTGAAAAGGCTAGGGAGGCCAGTGTCAGCAAGAGTAGAACTGCCCTTCTGGAACCAAGAAAACATGGTATGACTAAGAAACAGAAAATCAATGTTGCTACTACAAACTCCATGGGGCTCTATGCACATAAGTGTGCAAAGCCTACACGCCGCGTATCTGTGGCACATAGATTTCCTATGTTGGGCAGCTGCACACTGGGGGTCCTGCAGACCCCCGCATAGTCATGGAAGGGTGCACAGCTCTTCTGTACATGATCCCCTGTCTATCTGCACAGCTACATGCATGGACAGATGGGGGACTTGGCCGGGGGCATTCCTACACACCGTACTATCACTATGGCACAGAGTGCTCTTAGAGGGGGTGCATTTCACTTAAGCAGGGACCCTGCCTTCTGCACCCCACCCACTTAACAGTACTTGCTGGTCATGGTGGGACTGCCGCCCTGCCCACCATTTTGCCCCAGTCCTCTGGTCAGGCAGAGAGGGCTGGGGGCAGCCACTGAGGCATGTGCCTGAATTTTCTCAAATTGCAATACACATAGTGTCCCACAATACCCTGCTCCACACAGAGCAGGGGATCCACTCTATCCCCAGAATGGGCATTCAATTGGATGCCTACCTGTTTCTGCCCCCATGCAAGGGAGGGGGTGGGGCCACAGACAGGTGGCCTAAGGTGGCCGACAGTAGTGAATGTCATGCCCTGTGAGCCTGTCCATGGGTGCAGACATATGCAGGCCAGGTACATGCTTATCGCACATACCCAGATCCCATTGGTGCAGAGGCACTCATAAGAACAAACAAAATAGGGTAGATAGTCTGGAAGCATTGTCTGGTATTGGGTTCATAACAAAGGTTTAAAGATATCATGAAAGAGCCCCACTGTATTATGTATAGGAGAAACAAAAACTTGAGAGATGCTCTTGTCTACTAGGAACAGCTGACTGAAAGACCAAAAAACTTGCTCTCAACCTTGCCCAAGAGACACATAAAGTGCAAAAGATGTACATTTTGTTCTGTGATTAATAAATGTAACCACATTTTAAATCCCAGTAATGGCAAGGAAATATACTTGTATGAATTTATGAATTGTGATACTATGTATGTCATCTGTGTAGCATCTTGTAACCCTGGAGCATTTTTTGTAAGGCTCACAAATTTTTGAAGAAAGGGAGGGAAACCATGGCAGGGTCATGCAAAATGGAAATAAGTCTAATGTTTAGCCACACTTTTAAAAAAGGTAGGTAAAAGGGAAGGGCATGAGACAGTGTTCATTGCCATTGAGGATGTAATGACAGGCCCTAGAGGAGGAGACAGGAACTTGCAACTTGCAAAAAGAGAATAATTTTGGATTTTCCACTTACTGGCACGCAAATGGCCTGGTCTTAATGATCTATTAGAAGTCACACCTTTTTTGTTCTTAATAATATAAAACTTGAAACAATATGATGATTCCAAAAGCACAAAGGCGGCTCCCAAATATTAGTGGTGCTACCCAAGAAACAGTCAATGCAACAGCTATGGGTGGGCCACTTCACGCTCTGAAATGATCCACGCTGATAAAAATTTCAAAGCTTTTATGAAAAAATGGTAAAACTTCAGGCAGCGATAGCAACACAGACCTCTCCCCCTAAAGTCAACAGATTGGTACTATGAGCTCTCTATCAAGACTAAAATTTACTCTGACACCCAACACTGTAATATGTGCACAGTAATTGATCACCCTCAGGTGTATGACATTAAAAGTGCTTGAGTGATCAGTCTTAAACCAGCACATCTAAAACACTAAATAGACAAAGAAAAAAAGGAGAGGGAACACAAAGAGGAAGGGGGAAGAAAAGAAAAGAAAAGCAAGAAAAAGCAGACAAATAGCCCTTTAAATATGTAATAGGCATTTTGTAATTATAAACGCATATATCTATTTGACAAATAGCAATATCTATGAAATACAGGCAGATGACCCTTTAAATGTTCCTATGCATTTTAAACATGTATGTTTTTATATATAATAGATGGCTAAATCTCATATTATTCTTAGTTATAATTATGTCTGCAAGAGTGCTTATAAATATATAAATAATGGTATACTCTAAAAACAGGACCTAGTGAAAAAGGGAGGAGACAGGAGAGGGAAGCAAGGGTGTACGTGGAAAACGAGAGCATAAAGCAACAATGCTGACAGTAGCCTGCTATGTACACACAAAGTCCCTTATCAATAAATATATTTCTACATCTCCTGGGTTGCATCTGAAAATAGGCACTTGACTGTCTAGCGTGCTTACCCGGTAAACAAATCAATCAATCAATCAATCAAAACTTTATTTCTAAAAAAGGCGTCTTTCTAAAAACCAAGGTGCCTGTACATCACATAGTAAAACAATATTAATGAAAACAATAAATTAACCACACTAATAATACTTAAAAATCATTATATGCTTGTTTAAAAAGATATGTTTTAAGTGCTCCCTTAAAAGTTTTGACGGTCAGGCAATCTCGTACCTGATGAGGTAGAGAATTCCACAGGGGTCAGGGCCACAAAACTAAAAGATCTGGCCCCAGAGGTCTTCAAACGAACCCTGGGAATCTCTAGCAATCCCTCGTCAGTGGATCGGAGAGAGCGGGGGGGGGGGACAGTAGGGATGAAGAAGATCTTTCAGGTAGCTAGATCCCTGATAAATAAATAAATAAAAACACTGAAAAAGTGAGATGGGGAACAAAAACATAGAGGTTAATACATATTGGTTAATAATCAAGACCGTATGAGCAGAAATTCACATAATGGAGAGTACACAATATACAATATGACAACCCTATGTAAGCAATAAGGCACAAAGGGGGTGTGTATAAACCATATTTTACAGCATGGCCAGGGGCATAGTAAGGCACAAGGCTGAAAGCCGAGTGACTTCTGCTGTTGGCCGTGCTGTAAAATATGGTTTACACACACCCTGAGTGCCTTATTGCGCTTATAAAATTGGCTCCTTTTTTTCTTTACTTTTGACTGTGGGGAAAAGCAATGTTTATATGTAGAAAAAATAGATTTACTTGTGTGCATCTATGATAAAATAGTCCTTCTGCTCACTGCAAGTGATGTCATTGATGATGTAATTGTATTCTTGCTACTTTCTTCTTCCTGTTTTTTTTTCTCTGTTGTCCTCCACATTCAAGATATGGAATGTTTATCATGGAATGTTTATCACGGAATGCATGGATTCAAAATTCTGCTCAGTTCCACTGGCAGAATGTTTCTCTCCCAACACACTGTACTCACAGACAACATAGAGGATAATGTATGGTCCTCTATTGTTAACCGGTCAGTTAACAGTCGAGAGGTTGCCAGGGTGACCATGTAAACCTCGAGAGCAAAGCTCGAGAGGTTTATGTGGCCATGGCAACCTCGAGATGGTTAAAATTGACCGGTTGCCAATAGAGGGACCATACATTATTTTTTTATAGTGTATGGTCCCACTATCAAAAATTAAATGGCTTACGTTTTTTAAAAAGTCACCGCCGCCGCTCCTTTCAGTCCTTCCCTGCCGGTTTCTTCAGTCGGTTCCCCGTCGAAAAAGCGCCACATGCAAGAGATCACTTGTTGTTGTTAACCCATCGATGTGACGAGGATCGACAGGTTAACAACATATCTATGTCACATCGATAGGTTAACAACCTTAGGAAATGATGATTTCCTAAGGTTAACAGCGTTCTAACATACATTATATATAGAATAGTGTATGGACAACCATACACAACAAGGCTGTGTTCCCATCGAGGGTTTGTGATGACATCTTAGAGACCTCGAGATCGTAGCTTGAGAGGTCTCAGATGTCATCACAAACCTGAGATGGGAACACGGCCGAGTTGTGTATGGTTATCCATATACTGTTTTTTACAGTATATGACAGCCCTAGATTGCGATAAAAACAAAAGAAAATATAAACACAAAGATGCTGCTTGCTATTAAGGATATGTATTTACTGATCAGAAACAAAACTGAACAGAACAGAAAATGAGTTAGCACATATTAGGCAACACTTGGTACAGTCCACTAATTCTACTAACAAGGCAATTGAGAGGCTTTTCGTTCAGAGAACGCGATGCTGCAACACACGCTACAGTCCACAAATTTCCATAACAAACTAGAATTAAAAAATGACTGTACGTATTTATTTGTCTCAGTACAAGTGAACAAATTTTGAAACTCGTGAAATAAGTAGAAAGGATACAGGATATTTTTGCGTTTCCAGTACTTCTTGACGTTATTTCTGAAAAAGAAACATAGAGAAAAAAAATTCCTGTTTACTGTGCAGTCGCAAGTTTGGTACACCACCCACACACACACACACTCAACAAGGGCAGTTTACTATTTAAAGGGAAGGCGGTTTTCATCTCTGTGGTGTGACTTACCTAGTCAGAGTCACTCGAATCATAAATAACTGCTACTCTGCGGCGCTTCTCCAGTTTCGGGTCAGGTTGCTTATAGTGATTTATGGTGACGGTTACACCTTGCTGGAATATGCAGTGCTGGCCAAAGATTTGAACAGCCAGTATTTCGTCTAGGGTGGTATTTTGCCGTTGAACAGGAACTGATGTAATGGGGTTGGCTGGTCCATTGGGAACTGTTTCTGCAGAGGAAGTAATTGTAGAGGAAGAGGTCGCCGGGTCTTCGGCTGCTATTCCAGAGAAGATGGAAGAATTTCTGAATTGCTTGTTTTCTGACAGGACGCTGTACGAATTTATGCTTTGTAAGTTACGATGTCCTGAGATTTGCACTACTTCTGTGGGGGGCACACTATGGTCAAACTAGAGTTTGTATTGAGGTTTTTCAGGTCGAGTGGTTGGTTATTTTCTTCGTTTCTGGTAAGCCTGCTGCTGTCTTTATGTTGCGCAGCAGATTTCTGATTTTGTTTTCACCGATGGTCATGCTACGGTACCACAGCGAGACTCCTGGCTTATAATTTATATTAGGGGCAAGGTAGAATGGGGATTCTGGGGTATTCATAGATTCAGGCCTCTGGGATGCATATTTACAGTATGCTGTGATTGGGTCTCGGTCTTTTCTCGAGGTATTTTCATACATACGGGGTTTAACGGTTCTAATGTTTCTTGGGTTTTCCCCAGTGCGGGTCTTGGTCTGCTGCTCATTGTATTCCAAGTACCTGTGCCCATTTGTGTCGGTGAGTAGCGAGAGATCTCTCCATTTTAGTCTATATTACTCCATGGTTCTTAAGAAAAAATATAAGCCTATGTTGAAAAAAATCATGTTCAGCAATGATACGGGGTTAGTGAGACCAAGTGTGCCTGTGCTGTATAGGAGGTTTATGTCCGTTTCTGACAGGGCTTCTGCTGTGTTAGGCTTGTTGCCCTTGCCTTGTTTTTTTAAATATTTTAACTTTGCGGTCATGGTTCGGAGCATTTCTGTGAAGGGACTGTTTTTGCCGTGGTAGATTGAGTGCCCGTAGTTATTTTAAATTAAATGCCTGTCTACACTGCCCAACATACCTCTAACTGTGCCAGGTTCATAATCGCTACTGTCTACTCTCTTGACAGCAAACACGAAGTTGGCCAATAAGATGTCAAGCTCATCTACTGGGATAGTATACAGCTCTCTGGCTTTTCCTTCGTTTCACAGGTAAGTTTTTACTATTTTTATATCTGCTGCCATTTTTTGAAGGGTTCTGGCATTTTCCTGCTCGTCTATGAACTGGTGCCGTTCTGAATTGTATTGCGAGTTTGCCATAGCTGCTTGTTTGATTTCGAGGGTAGGGTTGTTAATGTGGTGGTTTTTGAAAGGAAATCGTTGGGGATGCGATGAGAGTCAGTGACAGCTCACGCTGCTTAAAAAAGAACTAAGAAGTTGTTGTACTATCGATCTGACATCAGAACAATAGTACAACAGCTTTCTTTGACTTTTGCACTGCCCTACAACAAGGATTTTGAAGCTTCTAAATTCCGTGTACAATCGAGGGCTGTCATATACTATAAAGGCTTTTGTTACAGCCAGAGACTTAGTCATCTCACTGTCAGGGCAACGAAAAGAGAGTTCCCCAATAAGCAGGTAAAGATAGAAGGGGGATTTTTCACTGTCAGCAAAGAAACAGCTGTAGTGAAAACTATAAACAATACTTATTGTTTCTAATTTGTTTATATATGTAAGGAGAGTGCTAATCAGGGAAACAACGTTTAATTAATTTGTTTTATTTTTTATTTAAGGTAGCTTTATTTTTAGGGCCCAGTTGAAGTTTTTTACAGTGTAAAGGTAGGAGCCATGTTTGTGGTGGAAGATCAGTTCCGGCAGTAGGGAGCTAACTGAAATGCCTGTGTTCCAAATGCCCATTGATCTATGTTGCAAACTGTTCACTGCTGAGCAGTCCTTTTTTTAACCACATGTAAACCATATTTTATACATAATTCGATAATGGTTGAAAAAAACTAGAATTCTGATTGGCTAGCACACCCTGCACGGGTTGTTATTTTTCAAAAACGGCCTGCTGAAAAACAAGTACCTCCTGCCAGCATGCATCACCACCTGATATCCCTCTGCCGACATTCCACCGCCATTTCTTTCTCTTCAACTAGCGAGACACTGATGCGCAGGCCTTCTGACCCCCCGCGCCGTCATTCCTCAATACGGTCCCTACACCTGCTCTCACCGCATTATATTAACACCACAAAAACATATTTTCCTTTCTTACTTACTACATAGTACGGCTGCGACCACTCCCATCCTCCGCTCACCACCCACTGTCACAACCGACGGTACCCAGCAGCGCAACTCCATCTCCGGCATTGATTTCAGAGAAGTTCTGCTTCTCTCCTTCCCTGACCGTACTGAAATCCCAAACAGCAGTGGCACTGAAAACAAAAACCTTCCATCTGGCCACAACCATATCTCCACGTCAACAAGCTTCCAACCTGTAATTTAAATAAAAATACCTTCTTTTTTCAGCAGCACAGTTCATCAGCCAAGTGGACTTCTACAATTGCGCCTAACACCATTCTCATTACACTACTGCCGCTCCTTCGCTCCCCAGCTAGTCTCAAAACAAAAACAATTTTTTTACAATACAAAACATTATCTAACAGTAGCCTGAACAGAAAATTCATGAGGGTGCGGGGGTACTGAAAAGCAACAGAAATATTTACCACTAGCCATATAAGCGAAACACTCCACTGCAATATAATACAACAAAAGACATTCTCTTAACCAGCAGCAACCTCTAGTGGCACTAAATGGACTATTTTACAGAAAGTGCCATTTCTGTTCATTTTTATTCATATTTCACCCTTTTTTTTATAAATGTTAATACTAAAAAAATAATTTTACCCATTATCTAAGTGTAATAATACCCTCCAGGGTGGGCGTTATGGGATATAACGGACCTTCCAGGGGCTATAAGGCCCTCTGCCTGTGGCGTCGGGCCTCATTATGCCCCTGGGCGGTCTGTTATATCCCAATAACGCCCACCCTGTTGGGTATTATTACTTCATAAGAGCCAATCAGATTACGTGGATTTTACCCTGCCATTTTATAAGTGTAACCCTCACCCCTGCCTTTTTGCAAAATGACAGGTGGCATGCTGTTGAAGCTGGCAGCAGTACCTGGTGGGGACTGGGTTCAGGGAGGATGAGGTTACTCGGCACAGGGGGCCTAGGTTTGGCTACTCTGCACAGGGGCACCCAAGTAAATCCGAACACAGGAAGCAATAACTGTAATGTCCAGAACCAGGAATGGGATTCTACAGTGTGGCTTTTATTCGCATCCAAGCTGAACAAACAAAGCATAGACGGACCCCCATGGGGCTACATTCCTGGTAATGCAGATTAGAGACAACAGAATACTTCTTCACTATTTCCAGCCCTCAGGCTTTGAACCCACCAGGCACGCAGCCCGGACTTGCACGCAGCATTGGGTACACAGCCCGACTTGTACACTACTTGGGTTTTCCCCACTGGCCTGACTCCCCTGCCGGCCACTTGATCCGCGGTCCATTTTGGGAAATGAACCAGTTTTCCTGTTGTGGCTCCCCAAACCACTTTAGAGCCTTCGACTCCTAGAGGGAATTTTTCTTCAATCCCACGTCTGGGTACTTCCCTCATCACTGGCCAAGCGCATGAGGCAAAGTAGAAATCCACAGAGCAAATCCGTAGAGGTGGACCTGGTCACTAAAGATGGGGGGTCTCCCACCTCCAGCTCCCACAATCCATACCCAGCCATTTCTCTGGAAACCAAACAACTCTTTTCTGAAAGCTTGGCAATGTAGATTACTGGGTAGACATATGTCACATCTTCTCTACATGTCTTGACTTCTACTATGTGCTGGACTTGAACATACTTTTACTTTTGGCTAAGCCTATTACTCTAGGCCTCCCACTACTTCAGTAGTCCAATCCCCACTATCACACAAGTCCCAGGGTGAAAACATGGGCCCTTTAGAAAAGAGCAGAAACTCACCCTCTGGTTGCAGGTGCCCCACAGGCGAATCACAAAATCTTCTTGTTTCCCAAGACTCTTGGACCAAATAAGGCAGCGTCTCCACTAGCAGAAAACCAGAGGGTTGTCCCTGGAATATGCAGGACTGAGACCCGAATCAGAGGTCTCCACCACTTTAAAACTATCTTCTGTGTCTCTCTTTTTAGGTGGAAACACACACCCTTTTACCTAAATGTAGCCCTATGTCCGGGCTGAGGCTCCACAAGCCTATGCAGAGCTGCTGTGCTCCTCTCTCAGCAAGCTCCAAACTCCAACTGACCTACAGACTACTGTTCAAACCTCCCAACATTCTACTCCAACTCCTTGCTGCAGATTCCATTGTGGCTCATGCAGCTGCGATAGTTCTATGGTGATGTCATCCCTCAGTCTCAGCTGAGACTGACAACAGAGTGAGACAGTGTGAAATCCATTTAACTGGAGTTTCACAATCTGCCTTCCCTGCCTACCACTAGGTCTTACTGGGATTCTAGTAACCCCGGGTAACAAGGGGGTTACACTGGCCCTTGACCAGGAAAATGACTGTCCGCAGTCATTGTTTACCCGGCTTTAGGGCATCCCACCCTATGTGCTACCTGCAGAGGGGGGTGATCAGGCCCCCTCCTACCGTGTGCGAGCACAGGCAGGCAACACTAAGGGCCTAGAGGCCTTTAGCTGATATATCAGCCTCTACTCTACCCTACCCACTTACTAGGGATGCCTAGTGGCTCTGGTAGAACTGTCCAGAGCATAGCCCTAATAGCTCAGCACTGCAGTCCCTATGGCCTTTCAGGACCACAGCCTGTCTATCCCCCCTAGCCCTCTAGGGAAAATCTGTCTGCCTCTAACTTAATACCCCAAACACAAAAACAACCCGGGGACCTCCCCGACCTTGGGCAACCTGCAACCACACACCAAAAAAATAATACCACAGTATTACATCACTTTACTGCCTCCTCCCTACCCCCACAACCACACCTGTGGAAGGAAAGGGTTAATACAGTAACAACAATGATAACAACACCACAGTACTTTAAATTTTCCACACTAAAGTACTAGTGAGGAACTCTGATGAGCCCCTCCTCCTCTTCTTGTCTTCTCTTCTATCTTCTCCAGGAACACCTGCAAGAAAAAGAAAGACAACACACACTCCTAATCTGCATGCACAGTCTACCTAAACCCCTACCATCAAAACACTGAAGAATCCCAAAAAGATTTTTTTTTTTTTGAAAAGGTAGAAAACAGTATATAAATTAGAAGACAATGACATTATTTACAATACACATTTGGGGGGATAGAGTGCCCTAAAAGTCCCTACTAGTGACCACAGTGCCCGAAGGCTAGTCCGTTAAAGAGTCTCTCCTGGGCCGGAGCCCGGTGAAGCACAGTTCTAACAGGCCAAAGTCCCGAAGGGGAGAGTCTTTGAGGACAGTTCACACATTTTGGAGTCTGCTAGTGTAGGGTGTGTACTGCAATGTCATAAAGATAGAAAAGTTCGGACTTACCAGTCCCTTGCAGTACAAAAAATCTGAACCGACCTGCACCTCTGACGAAGACTCTCCCTGGCAGCATTTCTTCCGATACAGCTGGGCGGACATCTTCCGGGAACCACAGGAGGGCACATCTGGGAACTTCTGGGTTGATGTCATCTCTGGAGATGGAACCTTAGAACAGGAACAAAAAGAAAACAGCTGGTCCGACGTCATCCGATTACCAGGCGATGGCTCAGGATACAGCTGGGCTGGTGTCCTCTCTGGATCTGAAGTCATCTGGTGGGCCAGTCGATGGATTCTGGAAAGGTCAGTACACTGTAGAACTGAAGAATGTGGGGCACCTGAGTCCTGGATGTCCATATTGGCGGATCAATAAAGGCACTTCACAAGCTGGTGTGGCAGTATTGACTACCACTGCTCGGCTTTCCATTTGTAGACACGGGCACATTTGCTGGGAGGTCCTTGCACTGAGGCCAATAGTACCGTGGGTCAGGAGCTTGAATTATTACCCCATCTGGGCGCACATAATTCATACAGTGGGAGATTTCACGTCCCTCCTCGTCCACTATTCACACTCTGTCCATAAACAGTGTCCTGCCTCTCTTTCACTGGGTATACTTCTCATGAAACAGTCTGTTCTTTACATGCTTGTTCGCACCAGGATGCACACATTTCATTGCTTCGGCCCAGATCCAGGATTTCCTGCTGTTCTCAGTCTCCTCCCAGACTTTCTGAGGAAAGGTAGGAAAGCTCATACCATAGATCTCATTCGCCTTTCTATGAACCAGTCTCTCCTCTTTACTAGCTTTGGTCAACCTGAGACCGCTGGCCTGGCTTGGGGCCGGCCAGTCCTGGTTCTGCCAGCTACGCATCCTTAACGAAATTAAAAACAGATCCCTGACTTCTTCTTCCTGCATAGCCAGGGCAGTGGCATCACCACTCTCTTCCATGCATTCCTCCGAGGCAAGATCTTGAGGCTGTGTACCCGTTCCTTTTTCAAAAGGCCACATAGGTTCCCCCTCATCTTCTTCTTCACTGAGGATCTGAGCCCAGGAGTGAGCAGTCGTCCTCACTCCTGAGACTATCCACTCATCACTAGGCGCGGAGGTCAACACCTCCCACTCAAAGGCCTCCCGCATCTCATCTTCTCCTATGAGACTTGGGCTAGGCCCCCCCTCCAGGGGTCTACTGATGCTTTATCCGAACTTTCCTTCTGAGATCCAGCATCTGAAACTTCAACATCTGGTTCTGTCTTTAACTCTGCACCCTCTAGATTTGTGCCACACTCCCCCAAGGGGCTTATTCCACAGGCTCCACCTGGTGCTGTGTGCTGCCAACTGCAGATTCCTGAACCTTTGTCCATGTGGGAGCCAAACGAATTTGAGGCGCTTTATACAAGCCATATTTTTCTAGGCATCCAGCACAGTGAGGTATCATGAAGACGTCCCTTCCAGCTCTCAAGCATATTTGACACACATGCACTGGAAAACCAGGAATCACCACATGAGGAGGCAGTTGTCCTCCATAGCACCACTTTCAATATCCTCAGTCTATTTACTGCTGTTGTTACTGCAACCCGGGCATGGGCCGGGTAGCGAGCTGGTTCTGAGGCCATAACTGCAGAAAAACAAACAAAAGCTCACTGTAACTGAAAGTCCCACTTTACTGAACACCTTCTTTACTTTTTAAAATGGCTCCTCTGCTGCTGTGTTTACTTTACTATCCCACCGTGTAATGGCGGCAGCAGCACTCCTGTGCATCAACATTCAGAAATTGGGTCAAGCCACTGCGCATCCGATTTACACACACTACTGATAACTTCTGCTCAAACTGCACAAACTTGCACTGCTCTTGTTCTAAACACATTTACATGACTTCCCACAGACTTTTCACATGCTGGAAACATTTCTTTACCTCACAGTCCCTTAAAGCTTCAGGTTTTTAAGCACAGGATTGCCTGTAAAACTAGTGCTGCTCATTTGGCTACAACTCACAGTCTCTCTCTGGCTTTAAACTTTAAACTGATGCTTAACTCATTACTATGCACACAGTCAATGGCTTAACAGACTTGCACTTGCTGGCAGGACTTGACACAGTCGTTACTCGCGAAGCGACTACACTGCTGCACACACATTTGGCTGGCTTTTAGCAGAAAATCACTGTTTGAGCAATTTCATTGTTGGTACTTACTGTTATCAGTAGCTGTTTGCTACGATGGGGAAAAATGGCCTGCAGCCAGTCTTAGAGGCCTCAGAACAGAGACGGGTGGGCAGTTCTGCCGATCGTCTCCTCGACCACCACACTCGCAATTTAGACGATCGATAAGCGGGTTGAGCCTGATTTTAAACAAGCAAGTCTATTTTTAGAAGGTTTACAGCGCTTTTTAAACTCCGCAATGCTCCTCCACAAGCCAGTACACGCACTCCACTCACACTCCCTCTCAAATGCTGGGGCAGTCACTGTAGAGCTGGCTGAGGGCCGGGACTGATTGCAGCCTCACCAATCACCCAACGCCATGCAAATGAGCCTCTTCTTCCTCATGAGTGCTCTTCTCCTCACGGCGATCGTCGAGCAGGCAAATTTAAACTGCAGAATGCATTTTTTTTTTCTTACCTGACTCCATGACGAGAGCCCATTTCAGCCATTTCACAAGCCATTCACACCTGCTAGTCTCTCAGTTCATTCAAAAAGCATTTCCAACGTCCAGGGCACAATTTTCCTGTTGCTACCCCTAGTCTTCCACACTTTTCTTTACCACAGTTCTATTTTAAAAGCATTTCCAACGTCCAGGGCACAATTTTCCTGTTGCTACCCCTAGTCTTCCACACTTTTCTTTACCACAGTTCTTTTTAAAAGCTGGCAAAACGCTGTAAACAATTGATGCAGGACAAGGGCACACTCTTTGGCTTTACTGTTTCTTGGTAAACAGTTGGCATTTTAAACAGCAGCACAAGATCCACAGCACACAGTGACACACTAGTTAGATTGCTTCAGCTTTTTGGGCTACCCACTGCCAGACAGCGAAAACGCTAGCCCCTTGCCCGAGCACCCTCCTTCCCAGAATTAAATCCAAAGAGGTGTCTCCATTTTTTTAACCCCTCACCCCTGCCTTTTTGCAAAATGACAGGTGGCATGCTGTTGAAGCTGACAGCAGTACCTGGTGGGGACTGGGTTCGGGGAGGATGAGGTTACTCGGCACAGGGGGCATAGGTTTGGCTACTCTGCACAGGGGCACCCAAGTAAATCCAAACACAGGAAGCAATAACTGTAATGTTCAGAACCAGGAATGGGATTCTACAGTGTGGCTTTTATTCACATCCAAGCTGAACAAACAAAGCATAGCCGGACACTCACGGGGCTACATTCCTGGTAATGCAGATTAGAGACAACAGAATACTTCTTCACTATTTCCAGCCCTCAGGCTTGAACCCACCAGGCACACAGCCCAGACTTGCACGCAGCTTTGGGTACAGCTTGACTTGTACACTACTTGAGTTTTTCCCCACTGGCCCGGCTCCCCCGCCGGCCACTTGATCTGCGGTCCATTTTGGGAAATGAACCAGTTTTCCTGTTGTGGCTCCCCAAACCACTTTAGAGCCTTCGACTCCTAGAGGGAATTTTTCTTCCAATCCCACATCTGGGTACTGCCCTCATCACTGGCCAAGTGCATGAGACAAAGTAGAAATCCACAGAGCAAATCCGTAGAGGTGGACCTGGTCACTAAAGATGGGGGGGGTCTCCCACCTCCAGCTCCCACAATCCATACCCAGCCATTTCTCTGGAAACCAAACAACTCTTTTCTGAAAGCTTGGCAATGTAGATTACTGGGTAGACGTATGTCACATCTCTACATGTCTTGACTTCCACTGTGTGCTGGACTTGAACATACTTTTACTTTTGGCTAAGCCTATTACTCTAGGACTCCCACTACTTCAGTAGTCCAATCCCCACTATCACACAAGTCCCAGGGTGAAAACATGGGCCCTTTAGAAAGAGCAGAAACTCACCCTCCAGTTGCAGGTGCCTCACAGGCAAATCACAAAATCTTCTTGTTACCCAAAACTCTTGGACCAAATAAGGCAGCTTCTCCACTAGCAGAAAACCAGGGGGTTGCCCCTGGAATATGCAGGAAACCCTTTCCTGCCCCATCCCCTCAGGGATGGGGCACTGAGACCCGAATCAGCGGTCTCCACCACTTTAAAACTATCTTCTGTGTCTCTCTCTTTTAGGTGGAAACACACACCCTTTTACCTAAATGTAGCCCTATGTCCGGGCTGAGGCTCCACGAGCCTATGCAGAGCTGCTGTGCTCCTCTCTCAGCAAGCTCCAAACTCCAACTGACCTACAGACTACTGTTCAAACCTCCCAACATTCTACTCCAACTCCCTGCTGCAGATTCCATTGTGGCTCATGCAGCTGTGATAGTTCTATGGTGATGTCATCCCTCAGTCTCAGCTGAGACTGAGAACAGATTGAGACAGTGTGAAGTCCATTTAACTGGAGTTTCACAATCTGCCTTCCCTGCCTACCACTAGGTCTTACTGGGATTCTAGTAACCCCGGGTAACAAGGGGGTTACAAAAGTATCAGTAAACATGCTACAGTTTATGCAACTTCTTTATTTCTGTTCATTCTCTTTTGTTTTCTGCAGGTTGTGATATACAGTACATATATAAATATATGTATATTTTTGAATTATGTGTTGATAAGGAACTGTTACTAGAAGGCTTCCATGTAAGACCAGAACCAGAAGCAAATGGTCTAATACCTTTTATTGGACCAACATAAGGACAGAAAAAAGTTTTCCTGCACTATGCCATGGCTATAGGACATACCACCCATATGCCTGCTCTATATGCAGTATTTGAAAAAACTAGGCATTTAACAACTGTTTTTCAATGAAAAGTATACAGTTTGCCAATACTGTAACACTCAGATGGATAACTGTATTATGTCCTTTAGTCTTTTTCAACAAATGTTTCTTAGCACTGTATACATTGCACCCTATCACTTTACAAGTGTATCTGCAATGTAATGGCAATTCTGATGTTTAGGGACATTCTCTGGTGTTCCAGTAACCCCATGTCAAATTCATAATGATTTGCCCAGTACATGATGGCCATCTAAACATTTAAAATACATAACAAATAACATGGGTTGCCATGCTTGGTTTTAAGTTACATAGTGAGACTTAATCCCTCTTTTTTTTGTGGTTAAAGATTTTTATTGTTTTCAGAATTAATGTTTATTTTATTTACTTTATTTTGTCTTTGGTAACCAGGTAAGGCCCTCTAGGCACAAGTGCATGTTTTCAGGGGTGACCTGGGAGCACTGGGTAGTTAAGTGACTTGCTCAGAGTCACACAGTATGCAAGTGGAGGTTGTGAGCATCAAACCCAGGTTTGGTTTGCTGGATATACCAAGATCATACACAGCTCATTACTCTAACCTCTAGGCTATACTGCCAGCCCATGCAAATTAAGACATGCAAAATGGCTGTTTTAATACAACAAAGTACATACAGCATCAATGACACTATCTGTCAAAATACAGCAGGTAAAAAGGCATCTGGCTCACGGATCCACCCCATGCATAGGCTCACAACATCTGCCTTATAAAAAAACTGAAGTTATGGGAGAGCCTCCAAGAGCTGACACACCTATTAATAATGACTGTAACGTGGCCTACCTGGTACAGCATGGAGTATCCACTCTAGGAGGTGATTCTCCCTCAGACTCATATATCGGCCGTGCTGCTCCCCTGCTCTAAAGGGGATGCCCCTTCAACAAAAAACAAACATAAGACACACAAAGCATCTACTTATGTCAAGCTTGGTACCAGCTGATTGTCCATGAATTTTGAGGTATCTCATACAGCTAGCGTCTTGGAGCCTCTAGGCCCAAAGTACCTATTGGCATATCTATCTTTTGCAGATTGGTTAAGGGTCATGGGGGGGGGAATGCCTGTGAGGTTGGCTTTAACCAATACCTTTCTTAGGTTTCAGGAAGGTAGTAAATGGTTGCCATAGTGTTGCATATTGGGGCGGGGGAGGGTATTAGCCACAACATGTGTCATTCATGACAGATTGGCCACCTGTGTGAGGGCGTTGAGGATATCTGTGATCGAAGGTACCTCCTGCGACCTCCATCTGCATAGGAGGAGTCCCTTGGCCTGCATACTGAGAACAGCTGTCCATATTTAGTCCTGTGAATTGAGTTAAGGGGTAGTTGTGTGGATGCCTAGTAGCAACATCATCAGTGAGACGGAGATTGGCTTCTGCAGGACCTTAGATCCCAGGGTACATACTTGGAGCCATAGCAGCTGCATTGTCTGGCAATGCTAAAGTATGTGCAGTAGGTCCCCCCATTCAGCCTTACACCTCTAACAGAGGTTGTCCTGAGAAAGTTTGACCTTGTGTAGCACTGCCGGGGTCTTGTACCATGAGTGGAGGATCTTATTTTGTATTAATACACTCCTGGCATCAGGGTAGGTCCTATGGGCCAACTTTAGACAGGACTTCCATTCCTGCTCTGTGATCCAGGCTTCCAGAGTGTTTTCCCATTTGCTTTTGGAGTCGAGGGATTGTGAGGGGAATCTCACCCTAAGTGCTGTATTATATACAACTGGTCTGGCCCCTTGTTAAAGACAGCCAATGTTCGAGTGGTGATAAGAGTGCGCCAAGGGGAATCATAGGTTTCATAGGTTTTCAGAGCTTTATAAGACAATGTCCATATGCTCGCCTTATAATTAAGAATATCCCATTATTCCATTGTTTACTAAGTAACTATCCAGTTTACTCTTAAAAATTTCCATGTCCCCACTATCAATTATTTCTACTGGTAATCTGTTCCAGATCCTTGGTGCTCTAACTGTTAGCCAGTACTTTCTTTTATTTGATTTGAATCTCTCCATTTTTATCTGTCCTCTGGGAATAACTGGTTATGGCACTCCTTAGTTGAAGGAATCACCAGAAGTCCTTGGGAGGGATCCCATGTCTGTCACCCAAGCCCTTAAACGAGTCTAGGGTAGCGGTACCTGGGATATATAGATCTCAGTGGTGATTCAGCCCGGCATCAGCCCAGGGTGCCCAATGAATAGGTTTTTTGTCCACTGTAATATCTATATTACCCCACAGTGGAGTAAAGCATGGGGGAGGCAGGGCTGGATTGCAATTTCTTATGGAGTCTACCCCAGTACTCCAGAGAGAGGCCGATAGTGGGATGCATGTGGATACGCCTTAGGGGGCAATTGTACAACAATAAGGGTAGGTTTGCCACCTTACTATACACTCTTTCCATACCTAGCCATTGGGGAGCATTCTGGCCTGGCTCGATGAACCACTTGATTGTTTAAGTGACCAGAAATGCCCATTTATACCCCTCAAACCAGGGAAGGCACCACCCCCTTCTGACCAATGAGACCTCAGTTTGTTTCTATTGTACCTTGGTTTCTTATCCGCCCAGAGAAAAGCCCCTAGCATGGAGTCATACTTCTTGTACCAAAGGAGAGGGAATTTTAATGGAAAGTACAGTAATAGATACATGATCTTGGGGGCTGTGACCATTTTTATAGCCGAGATGTTTGCCGGCCATAGCGAGTTGGAGAGCCCTTCATCTGTCCAGCTCAGTTCAGATGCTGGCAAGTAGGGGTTTCAGGTTTATCTCCCACCCCCAGTTAGATCTGTATTAATACATATTCCCAGGTTGGTAATGCCACCTGGAGACCAGGAAAGGTTGTGTGCAGTGGCCATGCTAGGAGTACCTTTCCCGTTCAAGGGAAGAACTTCTATTTTTGTTTGGATCAGTCTTAAGCTTGAGAAGGTGTCAGACTCCAAGAGGGTGTTCAGTAAAGGGAGAATAGCATTACTGATGTCAGCTAGTGGGATCAGGAGGTTGTTGGAATACATAAGAGTGGTGTATTCCTCCTTTCCAATAGTCACCCCCTGAATTCAAGGATTCTGTCTAATGACCATGGCTAGGGGCTCCACTGCCAGTACAAAGAGAAGTGGTGACAATGGGCAGCCCAGACATGTGCCCCTGCCTAGAGGGAAGGGGAGGACAGCTTAGAATTTGTGAAGACTCTAGCCATGGGGGAGGAGTAGATTGCCCTAATCCAGGATTTGAAACCTTCGCCAAACCCCATTATGGCCAGTACTTGTTGTACAAAGTTCCACTTAAGCGAGTCAAAGGCCTTCTTAAAGTCAATTTCCATGGCCATGGCTGGTGAGGGAAGGGTTTTGGCCTTGTGCATCAATTTCGCCAATGACCTGATATGGTCTGCACTGTAGTGGCCTTTAACAAAGCCCACCTGCAATAGGTGTATGAGGGTGGGCAGGAGGGGGTTAAGCCTGTTGGCTAGTATTTTGGCCAGCACCTTGCTGTCAGTGTTCAGCAGCAATATGGGCCTGTAGCTGTCCATTTTCTGGGGGGGGTCTTCCCCTTTCTCGGGAGGACTGTTATTATCGGCTCTCAAAAAGTGGGGGGGAAGAGCACCCACCTTCAGGGCTACTGTGTAAACCTGTTGGAGGATGGGGTGATTATAGAGTGCAGCATTTGCCATATTTCCAGTGGGAAGCAATCCTCACTTGGAACTTTACCCTTCCATAGGGATCCCAGCATGGAAACCACCTCTGCCGTGGTCAGGAGGGCATCCAGGACCTGTACCTGCTGGTCTGATAGTGTAGGGAGGTGGAGGGCCTTTAGGATGGGGAGAACCACCTTAGGGTCAGGGTTCCTGGAGGAGGTGTAGAGTGTGGCATAAAATTCGTCCATCACTTGACTGATGCAGTGAAACCTCGAGAATCCAGACCTCGATTATCTGGATAATAGATTTGGTGGACTGGCCAGTCGGTCCCAAAGTTTGCTGCACTATTTAACATTTTAAATTTAGCCTTGACAAGGTGAGGTTTGTCAAATCATGCTGCTAACTATTGTAAGTTTTATGAAGTGAAGCTCCATGGTGAAGCTCTGAATATCACATCTAATGAGGTGAGAATGATGCACGATTAGTGCTGCTGCCAGAGCAGGTAAAAACAGCCAAAACAGCAGGTGATAATCAATTACAGAGCCCCATACAAGAAATCTCAGTCATTTAGTCAGACATTGTTCCTACCCAGGTCCACAATGGAGGTGTCAGCTAATGCTTTTGCTTCTGCCACAGAAAATGAAGTCAAAAGAAAATGGAAGATTCTGCCACTTAGTGAGAAGCTGATTATACTTGACAGGTTAGACAAAGGTGAAAAAGACAAGGACATTGCTGCATGGAATTAGAAAGCAGCAGGTCTTGGACATTAAATCTAGCAGAGACAAAATATTGTCTCATGCAACTACTGTAGAGGACCAGAGGAGCAGAGGGTTCTAAAAAAATGAAAAACCTTAAAGCGACCCGAAGATGAGAGGCTGGAGAGAGAGCGGCTTACATTTGGTCCACACAACAGTGCAGCAAAGGAGCCCTGGTTTTGGATCTATTCTCCAAGAGAAGGTGCTGCAGTTTAACATGGAATTGAACAGTGCAGAGAACCAAAATGATTTTAAGGCTTCAACTGGCTGGCTACAATGCTTCAAAGAGCGACACTCCATATGGCAGCTTGAAATACAGTGGGAAAAGCTGTCAGCTGATGAGACACTTGTTAAGCCCTATTTAGATAAATGACATACTGTTATCTCTGCTCAGGGTTGCACACCTGAGCAGGTTTATAACACCGATGAGACCGTGCTTTATTGGAAACTTCTCCCGGACAAAATGCTAGCTAGCTTATTCGAACAAACTGCTTCAGGCTACAAAAAAGTGAAAGATAGAATCACTATCCTGAGGCTCAGCTGCTCGAATGCCTCAGGGACACATAAACTGAAACTCTTGCTTATGGGCAAATATGCAAACCCATGCTGTTTCAAACATGTCAATATGACAGCTTTACCTGTCATATATGTGTCAGCCAGGGCAATGCGTGGATGAGCAGCGATCTCTGTGTAAACTGGTTCCACAAGCCTTTTGTCCCTGCCATCAGAAGGCATTTGCACCAACAAATACTGCCACCTAAATCTCTCCTTCTGATCGACAACTGCTCAGCACACCCTCCAGGCCTGAATTCTAGTGATGGTTGCATAAAAGTAGATTTCTTCCCCCCAAACATGATCTCCATGCTGCAGCCATTCGACCACGGCATCCTAGAAGGTCTCAAGAAACACTACAGGAAAGGCTTTCGTGCCGCATCTTATCGGATTCAGATCCAGAGACATCCATCGTCTGCCTGCTAAAAAAACTTACTTTAAAAGATGCAGTGTACATGCTGGGAGAATCGTGGGATGAGGCTAGCCCTGAAAGTATTTACAAATCGTTCTGGTGCACCCTTAAAATTGGCACTCCTGAACTGATAGAAAATCCATCCTCTGACCAATTGGATGAAGAGATTGAGGTAAACAGTGGAAACGAGGAAGAGGAACAGAGAATGGCAGCGAGTTTGCTGAAGAACCCCTACAGAAATAATTATATGAAATGCTTTCATGCTGCACACATAAAACTACCCAAGTGATATGTGTGCTGCAAGTATGATTTAATTGTTAAATTGGAGCCAATTGCATGCATATGGCATGCGTGCAGCAAGCAAGTGTGGAAACCATGATTTTTATGTTGAATTGGGAAAGCTTGTGGCATGCATGCAAAAAGCAAGTGGTCACTGATAACTGCACACATAAAAGTTAGGTGACTTGCTCAGGATCACACCATACACAAGTGGGGGTTGATGAGATTCAAACCCAGGTCTTCATGCCTCTAAGTCTCCTGGCTTGCAGTTCAGTGCCTTTAACCACTAAGCCATACTGTCTGTACACATATGGCTCACTTGTACTTCAACACATACTGTATCTGAATACATATGCACGTGCACAACATGCTTGTAGCCACTGTTATGCTTTTCAGTTTTCTTCTCTCCCTCATCTCAGTGTCACATTTGAACAGTAGCACACATGCCAATGGAAACACATGTGGTGTTTCCCACCCCCAATACACAAACTCACCCACAAAACCACTTACTTACTTCTGTCTGACCTGTACTCTTTCTATTTTCTCTCCATAGTTTTGAATTCTTCCACGCAAACAGACTTTAACGTGCAAACACAAATGTATTAATAACTTGACACACACCCACATGGCCAGTCCCCCCCATGCACACACACACACTGTAGTGGGTACAGCCATACTGCTACAGACAACCCACCAAGTATAGATATAAGTAACAAGTCTCTTACTTGAGTGCTAGGGAGCCAGAGGCAGGAGTCTTTAAGAGATGATGTCCATGAATCACAGTAGTAAGTGCGGTAAACACCAACATAGAGGTGTCGATAGGGAGAAGGGCAGAGGTAAATGGAGAAAGTGACAAAGGCAAGAGGGACAGGGATGGGGCAAAAAGGAGTGGGGCCATCAGGAAATGGAGGGTAGTGAGTACCGGTGCCCGTGGTCTGGGCGACAAGCTCCCTGGGCTGGTGGCCTTGATGGAGGAGGGATGCCTGGATATCGTGGTGGTCAGAGAAACATGATACACAGAGAGCCATGACTGGGATGTTAACATACCAGGGTACATAACCTACAGCAGAGACAGGCAGGGGAGAAGAGGGGAAGGAATAGCTCTCTATGTAAGGGAAGGGATAGAAGCAACTGAACCAAGGAGTCGACAGGGAGGAGAGGAGGCACTGTGGGTCACCTTGGAGACTGGAAAGGACACCACAATCCGCACGGGGTTGTGTGCAGACCCTCATGTCAGGGGGAGGGAATGGACAAGGATATGATAGAAGGCATTCTTAGAATGGCAGAAAAGGGGAGATACTGTTGATGGGAGACCTGAATATGCCAGATGTTAACTGGAGCACATTTGCTGCAGCCACATCCAAGAGCAGGGCCATTCTTGATGCCTTACAGGTGGCAGGCCTCAGACAGCTAGTTTCGGAACCCACTTGTGAGGGAGCAATCTTAGACCTCATACTCTCAAATGGGGGCAGTGAGAGGATCTCAGATCTAGAAGTGGGTTGCCATCTGGGAACAAGGACCATGAAACAGTGTGGTTCACGCTAAACTCAGCTACAGAGTCAAGCTTCACAAAGTGAGGGTACTGACTCAGGAGGGCTGGCTTTGGCAAGATGGGAGAGTGCTCAGAAAAGCACTAGCAAACAGGCTAGAAGGAGGTGTGAGCAACAATGGGAATCATCAAAACTGCCATCACAGAGGCAACAAGCCTTTGTGTGAAACAAATAAATAAATCAAAATGAAAGAAAAAGCCACTATGGTTCTCAAAAGAGGTGGCTGTGAAAGTCAGGAAGAAAAAGATAGCATTCTAGAAGTATAAGAAAACACAGAAGGAGCAGGACAGAGAGCTGTACCAGTTAAGGCAGAAGGAAGCAGGGTGAGAAGTCAGAATAGCAAAGGCCCAAACTGAGGAAAAGATAGCCAACTTGGTTAAGAAGGGGGTTAAAACCTTTTATAGGTACATCAGCGAGCGTAGAAAGACAAAGGGAGGGATAGTGAGGCTGAATAGAATGAACGGTGGGTGGGCAGAGGGGGACAGTGAAAAAGCAGGGATACTGAATGAATATTTCTGCTCAGTATTCACAAAAGAGGAGGGGGTATGCCTAATCCAATTAACAGAAGCACTCTTGATGGGGAGTCGATCCCAGTACTTTACAGAAGAAAGGGTTCTGCAAGAACTCCTAAAACTGAAGGTGGACAAAGCAATGGGGCCTGATGGAATTCACCCCAGAATTCTAAAAGAATTAATGGGGAACTAGTGAAACCACTGGCTACTCTTTTTAATAAATCATGGGAGGATGGTGGTGGCACCCGAGGACTGGAGGAAGGTGGATGTGATTCTCTTCACAAAGTGGGACCAAGACAGAGGCAGGAAACTACAGACCTGTCAGTTTGACTCTGTGGTAGGGAAAGTGATGGAGTCACTTGAAGGAAAGAATAGTTGAGTACCTAGAGGCCAGTGGGGCACAGGACCCAAGGCAGCATGGGTTCACAGTGGGAAGGTCATGTCAGATGAATCTAATAGATTTCTTTAACTGGGTGACCAAAGTAGTGGACCAGGGAGGGGCTGTGGACATGGCCTACCTAGACTTTAGCAAGGCATTTGACACAGTCCCACACAAAAGATTAATAGTCAAATTAACCAGCCTGGGAGTGGGTCCCAAGGTGGTAGCCTGGGTAAAACATTGGCTGGACAACAGGACACAGAAGGTAATTGTAAATGAAGTCCACTCTGAAAAAAGAGGGGTTGCTTGTGGGGTATCGCAGGGTTCAGTTTTGGGTCCAGTCCTTTTTAATATCTTCATAAGTGACATTGCAGAGGAACTGGAAGGAAAAGTATGCCTCTTTGCAGATGACACAAAGATCTGCAACAGGTTTGATACACAAGGAGGCATGGAAAGGATGAGAAGGGACTTGGCAAGGTTGGAGGAATGGTCAGAAGTATGGCAGCTAGGATTCAATGCAAAGAAGGCAAATAATGCACCTGGGAAACAAGAACCCAGGGAAAGAATACACAATGGGGAGGTAGTAACAACAACAAAAGGAAACAGACCTGGGGTAATCATATCAGATGACCTTAAAGTTAGCAAGCAATGGAGAAGGCAGTAGGGAGGGCTGGGGGTATACTGGGATGCATAGGGAGAGGCAAGCAGCAGAAAACAGGAAGTTGTTATCCCTCTGTACAGCCAGTTGGTGAGACCCCATCTGGAGTACTGCATCCAGTTCTGGAGACCCCATCTCCACAAGGACATAGACAGAATAGAGGCAGTCCAGAGGAGGGCAACTAAATGGTGCAGGGTCTGCAAGAGAAGTCGATGAGGAGAGACTAAAGGAGTTTAATATGTATACCCTTGAGGAAAGAAGGAGAGGGGGACATGATAGAAACTTTTAAGTACCTCAGTGGAATCAACAAAGTCCAAGAGGGTAGCATCTTTCAGAAAAAGAGACATGCAAGAACAAGGGGACACAATTTAAAGATAGAGGGTGGGCAGTTCAGGGGCAATGTGAGGAAGTATTATTTCACAGAGAGGGTAGTGGATACATGGAACAGCCTTCCTGAGGAGGTTGTGGGGTCTAAAACTGTGGGAGAATTCAAGAATGCGTGGGACAGACATAAGGTAATTCTTGTGGGGGGTAGGAAGAAATAGGCTGTTGGTTAACCAGGATCTGCGGCCTATCCTGTAGGTAGGAAAATGGGCAGACTAGATGGGTCAAGCGGTCCTTATCTGCCATCAAAGTCTATGTTTCTATGAGTCAGAGTGCTGGGGCGTACCCCCTTGAAATGAATGGAATTATTTTTTATTATTATTTTATACATTATGATAGTGAGTTGGAGAATAATGAAGGCCACTGTTCTACTAACAAGGCCCTTGGTAGTCAAGTGGTGGCCTTCATTAATCTCCAACTCTCCATCAATAATGTATAAAATAGTAATAAAAAATACCCCCATCCATTTCAATGGTGCACACCCCTGCAGTCTCATTTGCCCTTTGTCATAATGTGCATGAGTGTGGGGATGTGGAGGTCAGCTTCACTGGGGGGAGGGGCATAAGCCTGACTATGGTGGGGCTTCAATAGTCTGTGCATACCATACCACTCAACTGTTCGTAATTGCAAGAGACAGCTCTAGAATGTCTGTAACATCTCTAAAAGTTACAACTTATTTGTTTTGACTGAAAAGTGATATGCAAATCAGGAAAAATTCTAATGTATAAGATTCATTTGTATAAACCCCAGAGCAGTGCATCAAATTTGAGCTTAAAACCCACCCAGTTATTAACCAGTTTTTTCCTGGCTGAAGTTCTGCCCCCCAAAAGAAGAACTTTGTCCCGATTTTTCTCTCCAGGTCCATTCCATTCAATATCATCCCCTGTGGGTCATGAAACTGCCCAAAGGTGAGGAAACATGAATAACACATAAATATTTCAGTCCTTCCTCCTTCCCCAATCCCCCTGTAAAAAAAAAGTATTTACTTTTACTCACCCGGACATATGGCCAGAATCTGCAGCCTGGCACAGTGTGCCACCAGCCCAGTTTTTGGTCCACTCCCCCTCTCTCCTTCTGCCAGAAGCTGGTTACTAGAACTGACCATCACAGGTCACCAATGTGGTCTGTGACCAAGTCACCTCACCAACTGAAACTACCCAACCTGGGTTGCTTGCTGCTTGCTTGGTTGCTGCTGTGGCTGCTGCCACATTGCACTGATCAAGGCCTATGAAGGCCACCCACACCGCTAACAGCTGTAGGTTAAAGACAATTTTATCATGGAATATTTCTGGATTGGGGATAAATTTGTGGATCCCGAATTGGAGGGACAACTGAACACATTTAAATTTACATGTGTCCAGGAAACGTGGAATAAAGAGGAAGTGTATTTGAATTGATTCAAAGCTTATAGTAAAAAAAGCAAAGAAACAAAAGAAATATGGAAGGTGTCTGGAAGGAGTGGCAAAATCTGTAAATTAAATAAGAATATCTTTACTTCAGAAGTTCAGACAGATAGTGAGGATATACTGAGTATAAGAATTGTACAAGATGGAAAACAAGAACTAATAATAATAAATTGGAATTGGACATAGGAAACTCAGTTGATGTGATTTATTTGAACTTTGCAAAGACATTCGACAAATTGCCTCATATAGAATTATTAAAACTGTTGGAGGAGATCAATTTGAATCCAAATATTTGTAACTGGGTGACAGCATGGTTACAAGGGAGACAACAAAAGGTATCCATTATGGGTACATTTTCAAATTGGTCTTCTATTACTAGTGGTGTTCCCCAGGGTTCTGTTCTGGGACCTAGTTTATTTCACATATATATAGCCTCCCTACAAACAAACAACCCTAGGGTATGGTTGTATAAGTTTGCTGATGACTGTGGGGTGGGGGCGGTTGTAAACACTCAGGAAGAAATAATGGAATTGCAGAACACCATAAATAGCATTTCTGATTGGACCATTATTAATAAGTTGGTGCCGAATACTACTAAATGTAAAGTAATGCATATGGGCAAATCAAATAAACATAATAATTACAAACTTGCTAATTCACCACTTATAGTTGCTAACAAAGAAAGAGACCTGAGTATTATAATTAGTTCCGATCTTAAGTTCAGTACCCACTGTAGATACCAAATAAAAAAGGCTAACCAAAACTTGAATTGCATTCTAAGATATATTGCAAGCAGGGATGCAAAAGTGTTAATTCCACTCTATGAAGCACTGGTGAGACCTCATTTGGAGTATGCTGTTCAGGTGTGGTCCCCTCAAAACAGGGAAAATATTATTAAATTATGGTCTGTTCAGAGGAGATTTTCTAAATCTATACATGGGTTGAAAAGAAAATCATAACAAGACAGATTGACTTCCCTTAATTTATACTCTTTAAGTTATAGGAGGTTTGGGGGGATATGTACCTATTGTTCAAGGTAATTGGAGATGCAAACTGTCAGACAGAATTAGGAATTTTTCAAAGGACAGATGAATATGGAAGTAGAAGGCATAACAAACAATTGACACGATCTACTTGGAAGCACATCTTAAGAAGACACTGGTATAGCCAGAGGGTGGTTACTCTGTGGAATACCCTACCAGTGACCGTAGTCAACAGTGGGAGTATGAAACAGTTTATGGACAATTTGGATTTACATTTTGGGGATCTGACAAACAAGTTTTAAACTTAGTGGTTAAAATGGCAAGCATTAAGGATGTGAGTCTATTTGCTTGAAAATATCTATGAAATCAATGAAATTGCTATGTAAGACCTATGCAAAAACAAACACTAAATGAAACCTGGTTGAAGAAGTTAGGAAGATTACTAGATGATTTAATAGAGAAGTACCCTCGGCTAACCTGATTGTTTTGGGTGACTTCAGTGCAAGGGTTGGGTATTTACAAGGCATATCAGATTACATTGAAAATGATCTGACAGCCGTTCCAACTAATGGAGTCAATATAACCAGAAAATCTAGGGATAATAGATGCAGTAAGAGAGGGAGGGACTTAATAAAATTATTACAAACAAGAGAATTACTTTAACTGAATGGTAGGACACAATAAGATGAAGAGGGGAATTATTCATATTTAGGAGTCATTGAAGCATCAGTAATAGATCTGGTGTGGGTCAGTAGAGATATTTTGAAAAATTATTGAAGTTTAGAAATGATACCGAAAGGTGAATCACCACATAATGCTGTAGAATTTGAAATCAATAAAGAGGAAATAACCAACATTAAAAACAATAAAAAAGATGCAGATCTAGGGGGCGCTGTTGAGCAGCAATCTGGCAAGATGTGCCTTGAAGCAGCTCTCTACATCCTAGAGATTAAATTTGTACAAACCAACAAACAAGTGAAGGAAAAGTGACTAAAAGTAAAAGATCTGACTGGGTAAAGGGGTACTGAATCCATTGATATTAAACTTAAAGTATGGGACGAACCCAGAAAGAGACTGGAAGTGCCTCCAAAAACTCATCGGCATCGCAAGAGCAGGTCATGAGCTCCTTGATGCAGATGGCAGCAGAGCCTCCATGGAAAGCGCTCCAATCAGCCATAAAAGCTATCGATCAAAAAGTGGAGTCGATACGCCAACAATTTGTCAAGCAAGATGCCAAAATAGGCTCGGTGATTGACATGGCCAAGACGGAAGAAAAATCAGCAACTCAGGCCTTAGCCACCACATCGAAGCTGGTCCAAGAGAATGCCCAGTTACATTACAGGGTGGAGGCATTAGAAAATTTGAATCAGGCCTCTCATGTTCGGATTATAGGGCAACCTGAAGGCTCAGAGGGGGCAGAGCTGAATTATCCTATGAAGGTGCTACAGTGCATTTGTTTCCGGACCTGTTGTTTGCAACCTGTGCCAGGAGAAAAAAATTTGACGCAGTTCAGGCCCGACTTAGAGCCCTGGGGATTTTACATTCTCTCTTAATGCCCGCTAGGCTTTAGATCCACTACAGCGGGCACACATACCAATTCAGTGATCCGATGGAGGCTAGGAAAAAGCGGAGGCCTTGGCACAGGAGTTTCAGGCTTCAGAAGGGCAACAATTTGAAGATACAGATGAGGAGACCTGAAGAGGACTTTGTACCCTGATGGGACTTAAGTACAAGTTAAAATTGTTTGTTTAGTTCCTATCTTTAGCCAATTAAAAATAAAATACTTCTGGGGTGGTTTAGTCTCATACAAATAACTCACTCAAGACTATTACTTATAAATAGGCTACTTCTTTGGAAAAGAAACTCATAGTTTTGGGAATGGACACCTACATTACTTTGCTTGTTTTTCTTTCCTTGTTGGAAACTGCATATAGTGGGGATGATTGGGCAGTTTTTTAGAGGCACTAATTGTGTGAAGGTACTCATTTTGGACTTGGGGGCATATCAACACTGGATGCTGAATATTAAAATATGTGAATATGACACGTTTTGGATTGGTACCCCAAAAGCCTTAGAATGCTATAGCCATTTAGTTAACTTAAATGTATAAATGCCCATTTGTTTCTTTCCCCCAATACCTGAAGCAATTCTATATAGGCTTTATATCCTGATGTACATTGGATGTATTTGTGCTAGCCTTTATGCTTTCTATGCCTTGCAGACGATTGTACTCTATTCTATTTTCTTTGAAAAGAGCAATAAACATAAAGTTAAAAAAAAAAGATGCAGAGTTAAAGGTTATTAGGAAAAATTGTATAGGATGGGACTTGATAGACTGAACTGACTTTGTTAAGAAATTAGAGATATATGGGATTTGGGGAGATATGAGATTGGTAGTTAATAAATCCAATAATTTATTAATTTCAGGATTTGAACATATAATAAAAAGAGTGGCTAGGGTCATCAAGAAAGAAATAACTATTAATACTAAAAAGAGGAAAAATGGTTTAATGAACCATGTAGATTGGCCAAAAGACCATTAAATAGACATCTTAGAGTCGTAATGTTAAACCCATCAACTAACAATAATAAGATCATGAATGATTTAAGAAAGATTTATAAAAAGACATTACAACTCAATAGAGGAAAATATATTGAAGAGTTATGGACAGACTTAAGAAAAGCAGTGGAGGAAAAATATAGTAAAAAATTTTGGAATATAGTGGGTAGAGGGACAAGAAGTTATCAAGAAGATTTAGAACATAATATAGAGGCTGACAGATGGATTACACACTTCAAAACACTTTTCTACAATAATAGGTTTGAATATATACAATAGAAAAGTTGAAAGAAACAAATAAACAAACAGTAAGTAGAAAGAAAATAAATCAGTTTACAGCAAAAGAAATTAACATGGCATTAGAATCATTTACAGCTCATAAAGCACCAGGACCAGATGGTGTCCCCTCAGATGCTATTAACAAACCAAAAGAGTTATGGGTACCTTTGTTACATGTACAATTATATAAGAGAAACAGGAATAATACCTGACAGTTGGAAAAACAGTATAATAGTCCCATTATACAAAAAAGGGGATAAAAAGGATCCGAGCTGCAATAAGTCTAATTGATTGTTCGGAAATTTTTTTTGCTTATATTATTAATAATAGAATAATAGCTAGTGACCCCCGTTATCAACTCGTTTTTGAGTACTTTAAAAAGTCGTATCATGAAAATACTTGTATCAACCCGCGGGTTGATACGAATTTTACAGTCTCGTGCCAAGAAGTCTGCAGCAGTTCAGACCAATCAAACAGGCTGGATTTGCCATGACTCAGTCTGCGTTGAGTCTGATGTAGCCGCCGTGCTGGGAGCAGCTAGTAGTGTCCTGTAGTTCGGCCTAAAACTGTCGATTCAGCTGACATGCTGTCTGAACCAGGGAACTGCCACGTATCTGTAAGCTCCTCTAGGGCTGGTGTGGGAAGGAATCAGGAGTAAGGAACAGTCACTTGGATGGAGATTTTGATAGCTCTGTGAAAGTTTGTGGCAGGCTTCTTTCGTCAGTTGCATCTGGCTAGACCGAGTTACACAAGTTGAGTAAGTGGGCTTTTTTTGAACCAGTTATTATAAAAAATAAAATATTTGTAGGGGGTTGATATGCAGTTTTTTTACACACCCTTGGTGTGTGATACTGGTGAGGTTTCTCTAATATCACACATCTTGGGTATGTAAAAAAACTGCATATCAACCCCCTACCTATGCATTATTCTATATATAATCACTTGGGTCAAAGAAAATCATTTCTTGGATGAGGCACAAGCTGGATTTTGAGCACAGTGTTCAACTATTGATCAGTCATTTGTTTTGGCACATCTAGTACATAAATATTAAATTATAAAACAAAAATTATATTGTGCATTTATAGATTTGAAAGCAGTGTTTGATAGGGTAAATAGGGTATTACTATGGGCAAGATTGGAGAAATTAAAAATGGAGAAACCAACAACTGACATGCTGAAAAGATTATATACAAATAACTCAATATGTATAAGACTTAATGCAGAGGGAGAGTTAAGTGAGAAATTTGAAGCAAATCTAGGGGTAAAACAAGGTTGCAGTATTTTGCCAATGTATTCAATATCTTTTTTGAAACAGTGCTTAAAAACTTATATGATGAAGAGTTTCATATACCAAAAATAGGAGAAAGAAAATGTCCGTATTTAGCCTATGTGGATAATGTGGCACTAATATCAATAAGTGCATTAGGCTTAAGAAGAATGCTGAATCAATTTCATATGGAATGTGAAAGGGCTGATTTGCAAATTAATTATGATAAGATAAAAGTGCTGGTATTTGGAGAGAATCACAGGAATTACACATATTATATTAAGAACACCAAATTAGAGGTGGTAAAAGAATTTAGCTATTTGGGAATTAGAGTTTCAGTGGATGGTTCTTGGAAGACGCGTATAATGCAGATGGAAAAAAGGTAAAAGATTTTACACCTGTAATAAAATCCTTCTCTTATAAGTATGGCAGTAAATCTGTCAAAGACAACCTAATGGTCATCAATGCCAAAATAAACAGTCAGCTGCTCTTTGGGGCTGAAATATGGGGGGTATACCCAAAAATATGCATACAGCCATACTTAAATAAGTTCTATAAGTCTCTGATGGGATTACCTAAAGGGATACCATCGGCTCTAGTAAGGGCAGACTTAGGACAATTACCAGTAGAGTGTCATACAAAACAAAGAGGGATAAGGTATTTCATTAAGGCATTTGCAATGAGCCCTTCAGGATTACCTAGGATATGTAGAGATGAAGCAATAAAATAGTGATCGGAACTTACTGTTTCCTAGCATGTCAATTGTGGAAAAAAGTATCAAACCCTATGGGTTATTGCATTGTATTTATGACATATTCAGAGTTCCACTAGACCAAATTAATAATGTAATTTCAGTAAGGATTAAGGATACGTATAAACAAAAAGATATGGAGATGTGCAGGCAATATAAAATCGGCAAATGGATGTGCAAAAACAAAAGAGATCACAGGTTGGAATCATATCTAACAATAATGAAAAATCCTAACCATAGAAGAATGATATCGAGATTCAGGTTTGAATGTAATACCAGTAAATTGAGAAATGAAATTTATAGCAATAAGGAAAAAACTAATAGAAATAAAGGGAATTGTAAGTGTGGGATGGGAAAAGATGACCTAACACACTTATTGATTTTATGTCCCTTATATGAGCGAGATAGGGAAAAACTATTAGGGGATTATTTTAGGCACTTAGAATATGAACCATAACATTTGGCGACATATCTTTTAAAATCAAAAGATGTGCAGATGTTAACTCAGGTGGCCTCCCTCCTTAATATAATTGATAAGAAACAATACCATATTGTTCTAAGCAATAATAAGACTAATTGAAAGTCTTATAGGATGTTATTATGATTATTAACCATCCCAATCAATCTGATTTTAGAATGTAATTAAAATGTAGAAAGTGTAATATGTAAATTTGGTAAATATTTAAAATGTATATGTTTGTATGATGTCCTTGTAATGACTTTAAAAAGTCAAACAATAAATTACTACTACTACTACACCCACACCACTGTTACTACTGCTGCTAAGACTAGCTTGCTGCCATGGGGGGTTTGTGCTATTTTTTTTTGCAAGGCAAGCCTGGTAGAGTAAGTAGGTAGCCTAGCCTAGCCTTGCTTTAACTTCTAGCTTACCCTCTGCCACTTCAGCCACCAGGGGAGATAGAGACTCACTAAAAGTAGACCAACAAAAATATGCTGCCACAACACTGCTATTAAGAGTTCAGTGCTCACTGACTCCTTCAAAATGTAGTGTGCAGTCTGTCTACTCTGTGGTGGGAAATACAGTGTTACACTTGCAAGACTCATGAGCTTTTTCTTGGCTGGAGTTCATCCAGATCACATGTGACTATGCTGCCACTAATAGGTGGAGAGAGTGGACAACACAATACAGACACAGTTGAGTCTGGATAGTACCTGCAGCATGAGCACGCACAGGCCAGTTGGGCACTTATTGTGCAAAAGATTAAATCCAAATGTAATGCCATCATTACCACACCATAAGAACAACCTAGGTACAAACACAAGGGGAAGGGGTGGAAAACTGACCCCCTCTGCCCTACCTAAATGGCACCCCTGCTTAATGGTAGAAATTAATTCTCACGTGCTAATGCAGTGGTTTCCATTGTGTTCTGAGGTACTGTATCTCCATGTTTCATGCTATGTCCTGATCATCATGTAGGTTAGTGTCCCTCATTGTCCCTCATTTTGAGTGTCCATGTCCCTCATTTCAGTGGCAAAATGTGAGGTATGGTGCATGCTTCCAAGACCCTACTCAGCACAAAGAGTTCTGAACATGGCCATAGTGTATATGGTCAATACAGAATAACAAAGGCAAAGTAAGTGAGATGAACAGACATGGAGAAACACATTTGTAGCACTAAATATGCACAAGGGATTTGCATGGTCCAAAACAAAAAGGATAGTCTTCATAACACAGAGGCCCCTCTTCGTACATCTGGAATGGGGGATGTTCACAGGCTATATCCTAGGCATTTAATGCAGTAAGCAAACAATACTTTACAAATTAATGGTGATTTAATGACAAAAAATCAAAAGCCATTAAACAACTTGCATGATCAGAATTAATGAGTTTACCTCATTTTTATGGGAATTCAAATAAAAATGTATTTTAATGACTTTAATTGCTAGCAGTAGTATAAGAAATAGAAACTGATGTGTTTTTTGGTTGAGATTTGCAGCAGCTACACATGGCAAGCATGCAGCATGTGAACCTGATGTGATGTTTAAATGATGTTCACACCAGCTTAACTGCTGCACTCATGTCAAGCGTGCAACATGCAAACCTGATATAATTTTTAGAAGATGTTCATTCCAGCTGACCTGCTGCACACATTTCAAGCTTGCAGCATGCAAACCTGATTTGCTTTTTAGACCTGGTTCGCTTAGGATCACTTTGTGTATGTGAACTGCATGCAAACATTGCATAATTAAGCATGTGGCATGCATTCTGCATGTACACAGCACACCTATATTTCTGTAAGGGAAATAAATTAATTGCACACCAGAGACCAAGAGCTGCTAATATCCCAAGACTTGTCTGATGTGGACATTCTCGGACTTGTCAGTGAGCTGTCAGAAGTTAAGGAGGAGTCAGGCGAGGAGAGTGATGAGGAACAAGAGAATGTAAGTGCTCAAGATGCTATATTTCAATTTTCTAAATGCATCAGATGGCTAGAGAGACAATCAGATTCAAACCCGATTCACTTACTGACTTTGAATTGGATGCTGGCATATACTTCAGCAAAGAAATATACTGCGGCAAGATAGCTAAATGTTGTTGACTTTTTTGGCAGCACACAAGATGAAAACATTACTGAAACTGTTGCAACACAGCGTAAGGACACAAATGCGGAAAATTGCAGGAGCAGTGTTTTTAAACATGTTTTTATACTAACATACTAATTTTTAAATCTAGTTTGCTACTTTCCTACTCTACTAAAAATGCATGTTCATTAATTAAAACCAGTTTATACTTATAAAATCTCTGTGCTGCCTTTTATTCAATTCGGGGTTATAAGTTTGGTTAGAGTTTTCTACATGGTACTGTAACACCAAAATTCGGTTTTCCGGATGATCGATTATCTGGACCAAAGTCGGGTCCCCCAATAGATCCGGATAATTGAGGTTTCACTGTGTCCTCCATTTTGGGTTGAACTATCCCTTGTTTGTCTACCTGTGCAGCAATGTGCCTTTTGGCTTCTTGCTTTATCAGCCAGTATGCGAGGACCTTCCCACCCTTCTCCCTCCCCATCACAATACTTGTGCTTAAGGCAGACAATTGAGACCTTGACCCTCCTGGAGAGCAACTCATTCACTTTCATCCTCAGGGTGGCCACCTGATGGCTAGTCTTGGTGTGGATTGAGGGGTTTTGCAGAGATTTAAATCATTTCTCTGCCTCCATTAACTGCTTTTCCAGTTCCCTGAGGTGGAGTTCCCTCTTCTTCCTCCTTTCATAAGCATAGCCCATGATCATCCCCCGGAGGGTGGCCTTAAATGCCTCCCATGTATTACTGGTGGAGTGTCGGAGATTGGATTGTTTTGGAAGTACATGGTAGCCTCCTGCTGGAGCCATGAGGCAAAATTGGGGTCATGTAGGAGTAAGGGGTCTAGCCTCCAGGATGGGGAGGCAAGGGAGGGGGGCCCTTAGTGTAGGTCAAGTGCACCGGTGCATGGTCAGAAATGACCAGTGGCAGGATGATGGTTTCCATGGTGCTTTGGGTGATACTTGGGGAGGTAAGCCAGAAATCTATTGGGCTGTGGGAACTATGAACAGGGGAATGGAAGGAGTAATCAAGCTCCTTGGGGTGGAAGATTCTCCAAATATCTGAGAGGAGCATATCCTGCTGCAGTTGTGCAAGGGCCTGGACCCTCCCCTTGTATGGGGATCTATGTTGGAGGGGCATTGATCTAAAAATGGGTCATGGGTTAAATTAAAATCTCTGCCTAATAGTAATGGGACATTTTCCATGGTCACTGCCCCCAGCTCCTGGGCTAGGCTGTGGAAACAGGATGGTATATCTTAATTTGGGCCATAGACATTACCTAAGAGCAGAGGTCCTTCTGGAGTGTCCATCAAGGCTATAACCCACCTCCCACTAGGGTATTTAAACCTTCTCCTGAGTGACCAGTGGAGGTTTTTGTATATTAATATTGCTACTCCTCTCTTTCTGGTGGGCACCGAAGCATGTATAATCTGACCTACTCATTCCCTTTTTAATCTGTCATGATCCCCTCCCATTAGTTTGGTCTCCTGTAGGAAGGCCACTCCTGCCCTCAGTATCTTGAGATGCGAATGCACCTGCTTCCTCTTGTTGGGGGTATTAAGCCCCCTAACATTCTATGTAATACATGTTACTGTACTGTATGTCACCCATTGAAATATGGAAGCAGATATATTCTTTGGCAACAGTGTAAAGAGGAAGGGCGAGGCTGAGCGCAGAGTAGTGGCCCCCAGCAGGGACACCAAAATCCCCTATCTGAGCAGGGTATGCATTGGGGACAGTAGGTGGCATTTCCTATCTTAGTCCAGCTGATGTATAACTATTACAAGCAGTTACCTTTGTGTGTGACATAACCAACATAATAAACATTTTAAACTCAAAACTATATACAGCATTATGACCAATTACTACAATTGGGGGTATTGAGGCACCTTAGTGGCTACCTTCATTTGCTGTGAGCCCGCCTCTAATCCTTGGGTGCAAACATATGCTGCTGACCCCTGGAACTCACTATCACTGAACCCAGGGTGGGGGAAGCCCTGGATATGCTGCAATGTCGGCTCTATATACCTTAATAAAAAAACCATCTTACCTTACAGCCTAGAGGGAAGGCTGCCAGTGATGGAGGAGAGATGTTGGGGGGGCTGAGCAAGAGGAGAGAGTCGTCCACATCCTACTTGATACTGAAAGGGGGGGTAGGAGCCTAGGTTAGCTCATGGAGGAGGTATTACCTGTTGTAATTGGGCCCAAAACTAACAAAAACCCTTACATCATTACCACCAGCTGCAATGGGATGCACAGTGGTGGGGAGTGGAGAAGTTTGCCAAACCCTGGATGCCTGTGTGAGGAGACCCAGAGTGGGAACAAATGGGGAACAAAACCCCAGGGTAATTTTTGGAAAATTAAGTGTTGGTCAACAGAACTCCAAAATACCCCGAAGTAGAAGTAGAAGCACTTAGCCTTCATCTAGGGATCTCCAGAGTGCCCCTCAGGTGAGTCTTACCTCTTGTCCAGGCCCCTCTCCCCTTGGCCCTTTAGGGCCCTGTCTGTCAGCAATGTGAAGCATCATGTACATCATGAAGTTAAAACTATCCCTGAAGCCCCCCGTGAGTACAATCCTGGATAACATTACATGAGGCCCTGTGATTAAAGGGGAGGAGGGTCATCGTTAAACAGGATTACAGTTCAGAAAGTGCAGCAACCTTCTCCCCTCTGCCTGCTCACATGAGAGAGTTAGCTGTTGCCCCTGAAGGATCCCTCCCAGTATCGGAGCAGGGTTTGTTGCTGGATCTTAATGCCGCTGCATCTGTACAGGTTCCAAGCCTGGGGGGTAGGGAGCAAACGCCTCATCCCAAAATCGAGAGTCCAGGCTTGGCCTGATAGTGGCAGTTTGCGCAGCAGTACTGCTCAGTACATGTTCAGCCCTCTGGAGCCTCGTGCACCCCACCCAGCCCCAACCTGAAGTAGAATCAGACAAAGAAACAAAACAGGAAACTGATTACTTATCTGAACTCGTTGGTCTAGTTGGAGAGTGCTGAAGGTTTGGAGCAGCCTGGAGCAGGTTACGGTCAGGTCTGCTGGCACTTGGGTGGACTTCATATGGCGTAGTCAGTGGTGGTCCCTTCTGGAAGTTGGCATGGGTGTTACTGGCCTCTGGATCTGCTTCTGCTGCTGGGAAGGGTGTTGGCTGGCTCACTGGGGTTGGAAGGCTTTCCATAGGAGCTTCAGAGGTCTTTGGATGCTGCTCTGGGGTCCACGGTCTCCAGGACTCATATCGATTTTCTGTGCAAAATTCCTGAAGGGCCCAAGCTCTGCAGTGTCCATCTGGTGTAAGCCCAGGGTCTCACTGGGCCTTCTGTCTGCCAGATGCTCCCTCTTGGCATGTCACCTGGAGGCATTCCTTTTTCTGTTACCTTTAGATAGGACTTCCCAAGGAGAGTCAGGGTTCTCCAACCAGTCCTCCCTACTCACTTGCTGAATAGGTGAGCGTCTATCCAGCCCCTCGGTGGCTTCTCTGGGAGAGGTGTGCTGGTGTGCTGGGGGGCTGACGTCTTTGGGCCAGTTTTGCCTAAGCAAATCCATCAGAGCTTCAGAGGAGTTGAATGTTAGAGGAATCCCATTGTGCTCCACCCTCATGGCTGCCGGATACTGCAGGGAAAAAGGTAGCCCTATTCTGTGCATGATTTGCCTTGCATCAGTATAGGCCCTTCTCCTGTCCGAGAGGTCCTTAGAAAAATCCTGGAAGATGCTGATCCTGTGCGAGCACCGCACAACTTGTTTTTGCTCCTGTGCTTTATCCATAATCAGATTTTTTCCCTGTAACCCATGAAGCAGGCAATTATAGGATGGGGTCTGTCCTGAGCTTTGGGCATTGGAGCCAGAGAACAGTGGGCTCTCTCCACCTGGGGCAGCCACGCTGGGCCCAGCTTGAACATCTCGATAGTGCATTTTGCAGAAAGCACTCAGTGTCACTCCCTTCAGCCCGCTTGGGGAAGCCCAGGAACCTGAGATTATTATGACGACCTCGATTCTCGAGGTTGTCAATTTTGCTGCACATAAGCTGGATGGTATATTGCTGGTCCCTGAGGACAGATGAAATGTCCTGTACTTTTAGCTCCATTGCCTGCATTTTCCTCTCCATTTGAAAAACTCTGGCTTCCATGGATTGGAGCACCTGGGTGTTTCACTTAGTTGCTAGCGTTACCTGGGACATTTGCTCTAACAAGTGCCTGAACATCCTGTTAATGGATAAGTGTTCCCCAGTCGCAGGCTGCTGATGTTATGCCATGCTGCTGGTAGTGGGCCCCTTCACAGACCAGTCCAGAATCACAGCAGAATACCGGCGAAGAAACTAGTGTTTAGGCAAAAAGAAGTCAATATATTAAATCCCTGTTTCGGTCTGCCCCGCGATATCTACTTTAGATCTGGTTTAGCTGCAGATATCTGCAGGATGCTAAAGGATTTTACCTTTGAGGCTGAGGAGTCGGCAGGTTATGCTGTCATCTTGTTAGGCACCCCAAGTGGCACCCCGACTTAATCCTTCTTTATAGAAAAAATCTGTAATGGGTCAGATTGATTTATGCAGTTATAAAATTAATGTTTTTGGTGTCAACGTGAGTGTGAAAGTAAAAGTAAAACAAGGAGACATCATTTGTCATGATGTCTGCTTCATTTAAATGCAATAATATAGAACACAGTTTCAGAGGTGGTTGGCTCAGGACAACAGCAATTGAAAAATCTCAATAAAAAATAAAACTTGCCAGAAAGGTATTCAAACAATTCAAAAGCACATGCTGAGTGACAAGGACAGTAATATAAAAGAAACAGAGTAACCAATGACGGACAGGCATGCTTGTATGTAAAGCGTCTTGAATGATATTAACAGCTGAAGTTGTGGGAGCTAATTTTCTCACTGCCATCCTGTATATATTCTTAGCTAGACATTGCATAAATAGAATAATAAGTAGGGGACTGTGTATTATGAGGCTATAATAACATTGAGAAGTTCTGGTGACATGTGAACCTCGAAAGCGAAGCTTGAGAGGTTCCAACATGTCACCAGAAACTTGAGATGGTATTATAGCCGAGTGATGCACTGTCCCCTATTTTTTATTTTTCATAGTATATGGATCCAGGCAGTTCCAAGTACTGTCCAAAATGTGGTGCAAATCTCCAGGGTGGTGAAATATGTGTGCAAATTAAGTCACTGTTTTTGGCTGGTTACCAGGAGGCTGCTATGGATGCTATAATGTCCAGACACCTCTGAAGCACCCAGCGTGTTTCTATTGGTTGTTTGCTTGTTTTTTAAATAACTGTCTTAGAAAACTGGTGGTGTCTTTATGCAAGTAGTCAAGAAGAAGCTCCAGGCTTCTGTCAGTGCTGTGGTTTCATTTTTAATGAAGTTAATTAAAAACATTTTTTTTTCAGTTTCGTTGTGCCAGGGGAGCCAGTGAGTGGCCGGGTCATTGGGTCTGTGGGAACTGGAGTGGAAAGGAGACAGAATCTGTGACTGAAGGTGAAAGGCAGCTGTGAAAAATGTGCATGCAGCTAAGGGAAGCTGGAGTCCCGTAGTACTGTCTTAGGAAATCCATCGATAGTATTACGGGCTCTCGTGAGATTATTGATGAACACGGAATGATAGTATTACGAGATTCCATAATACTTTACTATCGATGGATTTCTTTGACAGTATTATGGGAAATTAATTGAGTTCCAGTACTGTTATTCGGGCTATCCATATATTACAATATGATAAATTATTATTGTAATAATGCTTCCTTATATTTCAGAATGTACTTATGCTAGTAAACATCCTTGAAAACTTTTTTAGGTGCAACAGAAAATTGGGAATTTGAAAAACCAGGGAATGTCTTTAAGCAGACCGCACTAGGGGTCATGATACCTTGACACAGTCCTGGGTAGGGGTGACATGCTGGAGGAGGTTGTTTATCTCATTGGTGTCTCTCCTGACAGGCTTTTACAGAGCTGTGGGTGTTTTGCATATAGTAAGGAAGAGCAAAAGTGACAATCATTTCAGCCTTCATTTACTGCAAGTGGAGTAAGTGCCTGGACATTTTCTTAGTTTCCACTGTAGGCATTGTTTGCCCAGAGGCACCACATTAAGTGGTGTGACCATCTCGATAATACCATATTAAGGTTCTAGGGACATGTTGAAATCTCTCGAGTTTTGCGCTTGAGGTTCACATGTCCTAGAGCCTCACAATCATAACACACAGTCCCCTGTCTATTATTCTAGTTACATGAGTACACAAAGACATCAGCACAGCAGGTTGCAAGCATGCTACAGCACATATAATATCTTTGTGGCCTACTAATTACTGCCATGATAGTCAGCATTTCAGAGTGGCTAGAGTACAGCCTTGGGAGCAGAAGAGCCAGGTTCAAATCTTACCACAGCTACTTACACCCAGGATGACCCAGAGCAAGTCACTTGACAGATCAGTGCTTCTGTCCACCAGCTGGTAGAATGGATAAAACAAGGACCACACTGAAAATGAGATCTTGCATCCTAGCTGAACAGGCAGAGAACACCAGGAAGAAGGAGCTGCTGTTATAACTATACTTCTCTACTGGGACTAAAGAACTAGAACTCTACTACAGGGACCTTCAATTTAGGGTAAAAACAAAACAAAAACAAACAAAAAAATCTAGTGTGTTTGAGTTGGCTGAAGTGAATTGTTATCTTTGCAGTTATCTAGGTGTTCGTCTCAGGTGGCTGAAGGGAATTATTATCTGTGCAATTAACTTAACTTAAGTGTAGAAAGCTGTGAAGTAGGGGGAGTGGCTTAGCTAAAAGGAAGCCAGGTTAAAGCCAGATTTAAAAACTGTCCTAGATAGCTTCTGCCAGAGAACAGGCAGAGAACACCAGGAAGAAGGAGCTGCTGTTATAACTATACTTCTCTACTGGGACTATATTGCCCTCCTTCCCTCCCCTCCACCCTAAGCCAGTTCTACTTTTATAGGCACAGGATTTGACTGACAACAGGAACTTCATGTTTGGGAGCAGGATGTCAGTGATCACAGAGCCATAAAATACTCACTATCCTAGAAGGAAAAGAGTAGCTCTCCGTCCCCCCTACCTGCTGGAGGTCTGACTCTGAGCAAGTAAGGAGATTACTGAGAAATATAGGAACTTCTTGTTTCAGAACAGGAAGATCAGGAACTTAAAGGGCACAGAGGCAATAAGTAAGTAGGGAGAAAAAAAAATAAACAGAGGAAAGAGTAAGTATTCCAAACAACAGTTAAGGGGCCAGAAATAAGACATGATGGGAGTGGTGCAGTGCAGTGGCTCGGAGCAGCAGTCTTTTGGGAGATGTTCTGGAGGATGTGGTGTTGTCCCATCTGTAGGCACCTCTCTGGGCTGAGGGAGGAGATTGCTCATCTCTAGGCTGAGTTGGCCAGGATTTGGGGGACCTCCTCTCCCACCCAGGGACCACAAGGGCCACTGCCGTTGCCTCAGAGGTTGCCAAGATAGAGGAGCAGTTGGATGACAGTGGGCTCAGGGAGGGTGAGGGTGGTGGAACAGAGGCATATCCCTCCAGTTGTACCTCTCCAAAATTCATATGTCATTCTGGCAAAGTGTGGTTCCTCTATGGAGGCACCGACAGTAGAGACCAAGGAGGATGTTGGGAACCTCCACAAAGGAGACCCACAGGAGAGTGGCATGGGACCCCACAGGGGAAGAAAACAACTCCTGGTGGGGGACTCCATTGTTATGAGGGTAGAACTTGGAAAGGAAGGGGAGAGGGAGGTAAGATGCCTGCCTGGTGATATGGCTTGGTGGAACAGGGAGCGAATCCTCAGGATAGCTGGACCAGCTGCACGGGGAGGGCGCTGGATGTCATTGTCCATTTATGGACAAATGACCTGGCTCAGAAAGGGATCAGAGCAGTGCAGAAAGAGTTTGTTGAGTTGGGAGGGGCCTTAGACAAGTAGCACGCATGGTAACCTTCTCGGAGGTGCTGCCTGTCTATGGCATGGATGAGGCTAGGGTGCTTCACATCATGGGATTCAATCAGTGGTTGAAAAACTGGTGCAGAGCTCAGAGATTTGGCTTCTTTGGGGACTGGGGTTCCACCTGGAGTGATGCAGGCCTATACTGGCATGATGGTCTGCATCTGTTCAGGAAGGTAACCAGGATCATAGGTGATAGGTTTAAATGCTTCATTGGCAAGCATTTAAACTAGCCAAGGGGGGAGGCACTGGAAAGGAGAAGGGAAATCCTAGCCCCCCCCAAACTAAATCAGGGTAGTAAGTGAGGTAAACACCAAGACAGAGATACCAATCGGGAGAAGGGCAGGAGTAAATGGAGAAAATGACAAAGGCTATAAGGACAGGGATGGGGCAAAAAGCGTTAAGGCCATCAAGAAATGGAGGGTAATGAGTACCAATGCCTGTATTCTGGGTAACAAGCTCCCTGAACATGTGGCCTTGATGGAAGAGGGATGCCTGGATATTGTAGCAGTCACAGAAACATGGTACACAAAGAACCACGACTAGGATGTTAACATACCTGGTACGCAACCTACAGGAGAGACAGGGAGGGTAGAAGAGGGGGAGAAGTAGCTCTCTGTGTAAGGGAAGGGATAAAAGCAACAGAACAAGAGAGTAAACGGGGAGGAGAGGAGGCACTGTGGGTCACCTTAGAGACTGGAAATGGCACCACAATCCACACAGGGGTTGTATACAGACCCCCATGTCAGGGAGAGGGAATGGACAAGGATATGATAGAAGGCATCCTTAGAATGGCAGAGAACGGGGTGATACTGTTGATGGGGGACCTGAGTATGCCAGATGTTAACTGGAGCACCTTTGCTACAGCCGCATCCAAGAGCAGGGCCATTCTCGATGCCCTAGAGGTGGCATGCCTCAGAAAGCAAGTTCTGGAACCCACTCGTGAGGGAGCAATCTTAGACTTTGTACTCTCAAATGGGGACAGCGAGAGGATCTCAGATCTAGAAGTGGGTAGCCATCTGGGAACAAGTGACCACCAAACAGTGTGGTTCACGATAAACTCAGCTACAGAGTCAAGCCATACAAAAGTGAGGGTACTGGTCTTCAGAAGGGCTGACTTTGGCAAGATGGGAGAGTGCCTTAGAAAAGCACTAGCAAACAGGCTAGAAGGAAGGGTGGAGCAACAATGGGGAAACATCAAAACTGCCATCACATAGGCAACAAGCCTTTGTGTGAAACAAATAAATAAATCAAAATGAAAGAAAAAGCCACTATGGTTCTCAAAAGAGGTGGGGGGGGGAGGTTAGGGAGAAAAAAAATTGCATTTAGGAAGTATAAGGAAACACAGAAGGAGCAGGACAGAGAACTGTACCAGTTAAAGCAGAAGGAAGCAGGGACGGAAGTCAGAATAGTAAAGGCTCAAACTGAGGAAAAGATAGCCAACTCAGTTATGAAGGGGGATAAAACCTTTTATAGGTACAGCAGCGAGCGTAGAAAGACAAAGGGAGGGATAGTGAGGCTGAATAGAAAGTAGGGTGGGTGGGCAGAGAGGGACAGTGAAAAGGCAGGGATACTGAACTAATTCTTCTGATCAGTATTCACAAAAAAGGAGGAGGGGGAGGTGCCTAATCCAATTAACAGAAGCACTCTGGATAGGGGGATCGATCTCAGTCCTTTCACAGAAAAAAGGGTTCTGAAAGAACTCCTAAAACTGAAGGGGGACAAAGCAATGGGGCCTGATGGAATTCACCCCATAATTCTAAAATAATTAAATGAAGAACTAGTGACACCACTGACTACCCTTTTTAACAAATCATGGGAGGATGGTGTGGTACCTGAGGACTGGAGGAAGGCAGATGTGATTCCCGTTCACAAAAGTGGGAGCAAGACAGTGGCAGGAAACTACAGACCCGTCAGTTTGACTTCTGTGGTAGGGAAAGTGATGGAATCACTTCTGAAGGAAAGAATTGTTGAGTACCTAGAGGAAAGTGGGGCACGGGACCCAAGGCAGCATGGGTTCACAGAGGGAAGGCCATGTCAGATGAATCTAATTGATTTCTTTGACTGGGTGACCAAAGTAGTAGACCAGGGAGGGGCTGTGGACATGGCCTACCTAGATTTTAGCAAGGCATTTGACACAATCCCGCATAAAAGATTAATAATCAAATTAACCAGCCTGGGAGTGGGTCCCAGGATGGTAGCCTGAGTAAAACATTAGCTGGACAACAGGACACAGAAGGTAATTGTAAATGGAGTCCACTCTGAAGAAAGAGGGGTTACTAGTGGGGAACCGCAGGATTCAGTTCTGGGTCCAGTCCTTTTTAATGTCTTTATAAGTGAGGGACTGGAAGGAAAAATATGCCTCTTTGCAGATGATACAAAGATCTGCAACAGGGTTGATACAGAAGGAGGCGTGGAACGGATGAAAAGGGACTTGGCAAGGTTGGAGGAATGGTCAGAAGTATGGCAGCTTGGATTCAATGCAAAGAAGTGCAAAATAATGCACCTGGGAAACAAAAACCCAGGGAAAGGTTACACAATGGGGGGGAGGTAGTAACAACAACAAAATTGGAAAGGGACCTGGGGGTAATCATATCAGATGACCTTAAGGTTAGCAAGCAATGTGAGAAGGCAGTAGGGAGGGCTGGGGGGCATACTGGGATGGACAGAGGCATCACCAGCAGAAAACAAGAAGTTGTTATCCCTCTGTACAGACAGTTGGTGAGACCACATCTGGAGTACTGCGTCCAGTTCTGGAGACCCCATCTTCGCAAGGACATACACAGGATGGAGGCAGTCCAGAGGAGTGCAACTAAAATGGTGCAGGGTCTGCAAGAGAAGCCATATGAGGAGAGACTAAAGGAGCTTAATATGTATACCCTTGAGGAAAGGAGGGAGAAGGGGGACATGATAGAAACTTTTAAGTACCTCAGTGGAATCAACAAAGTCCAAGAGGGTAGCATCTTTCAGAAAAAGAGATGTGCAAGAACAAGGGGACACAATTTGAAGATAGAGGGGGGGATATCTCAGGGGCAATGTGAGGAAGTATTTTTTTACAGAGAGGGTGGTGAATGCATGGAACAGCCTTTCTGAGGAGGTTGTGGGGTCTAAAACTGTGGGAAAATTCAAGAATGCATGGGACAGACATAAAGCAATTCTTGTGGGAGGTAGGAAGAAATAGGCTGTTGGTTAACTAGGATCTGCAGCTTATCCTGTAATTAGGGAAATGGGCAGTCTAGGAGGGCCAAGCGGTCTCTATCTGCCATCAAAGTTTATGTTTCTGTGTTTCTATCCTGGGCAAACAAGTTATAAAAACAATGATACTCCATGATACTTCAACCTTCACTTCTCTGTGCCTTAGCTGGCTTTGTTAAAGTGGCAAAGATTTTGGTCCAAGTGAAATTGCTATTTTATTCTTCTGAAATATAGAATTTACTTTGATCTTTGAATAGTTATTTAGTGTTTCCAGAGCTCACACATATTTCTGTTGGGGACTGAATCACATCTGAAAGACAATATTTTATTCTTATTTTCTTTTGTCCTTATAGTCTTCAGTCTTTTCTCTACATATACCCAGGTACCCCATCTTAGCAAGCCATAGAAAAGCGGAAGCTGAAGAAGCTACTGGTGGTACAATTAGCAAAAAATTATACATGCTTACATTTTTTTGCATGCTGCATTACCCTTAAGGGATTAAAATACGTCCTCTTCATATGGGCCTTTAGTGAGGGGAAGCAGCTACTGTAAGTTACATTGAGTTGCATTAAACTTACAAGGGAAATGTTGCAGATTTTGTATCGTTAAAATTCCATGAATATTTTTTGAAATTTTCCTAAATTATTAATGAAACAGATTAGGTAAGGTTAACACAATTCTACTGGTGAAATGTTATTTTGCAAAGCACTGATCACCCCTGCATCTGATTTGACTGTTTTCCTAATTTCCCCAAGCAGCAGGATATCAAGCTCTGCTGACCCATTTGCAGTTCTGCAGCACAACCTTCAGTGACTATTTTGCCCCCCTTTTCCTATAGCTAACTCCAGATGGACTCTGTGGCACTGTTTGTCCCCTTGATAGTCTTTGTCTGCTTCACATTGACACCCTCCTTTAAAAAGAGAGCCACCCACTCTCCTCCCTGGGAGATCTATCCCTTCAGAATAGCTTAAATCACTCCTCCTTCTTGGTGTCCTAGTCACTTTCAGATCCTACTGTATACCCAACCAGGTCTGTTAGAGTGCCACTAAATCCCTGTTGTCTAAGTGGAACAGGCTATCAAGCTCAACAATTAAGCAGGGTGTGAGTCTTATCTTGGCCTGTTTTCAAGTGAGAATTGTTGCCACTCATTGTTTCCTTGCTTCTCCGGGAGTCTCCTCTTCTAGGGCTACTCAGCTTTGCTATCCTTTATTTTGTGACCCCATACATCTGACTCCATCCCTTAGTGATTCTTTTCCGCAACTTCCCCATACTCTAGCTTATACCTCCCTTACTACTCTATCCATTCTCTTGGCCAGCACCCCCCGCTCCCTCCTGGTACAGGTGCAGACCACCTTGGGTGTGCAGGCATCCCTTGCTTCATAGTGTCCATTATAGATCGAGGTAGTGCTTGTGGCCAGTTGGAGCACTCTTTTTCTCTGCGCATGAGGCACTACTGTTCTGTGAAGAGTGTCTCACACGCTACTGCCCTGTAAATGGACACATTTGATGTAGGTTTTAACATTTTTAATGTATTATTGATCAATTTTTATCAAAAATATAATAATACTGCTGCCAAGGCAATTTTTATGGTTCTAAGAGTGGTCTCACTCACATCCTTAAGGTATCTGAACCACTCAACATTGGGTCATGGTTGTCATACCCAAAGAATTGAGCATGTGATCAATATTGAAAAAAAAAGGCACTTCTCAGGCTCCTGCCTTCTGGTGTTACAAACTTACTCAACCGCTCTTGCAGCTCCCAGCATATGCATAGCTTAGCTCAGTCAACCAACTCTTCTCTGTCCCAAGATGCCAGACTACACAAGGGCAACAATTGTTTGCATATAGAGCACCACTATGGTTTAATGTGCTGCCCAGTGATATCTCTTCCTTACCAAAGATGGGACCATTTAAAGGCATTCTTCATCAGCATCTTACAGCTAACAGTTTCTGTGACTGTTTCAACTGACACGGCATTACCTCAGCAGTATTGACACATTCTTGTGTATCTACTTCTTCCCTTTCTCTGTGAATGACCTCTTTCACCCTAACCACTCTGCCCTATTTCCTGCCTCCTTCCCTGATCCTTCTTTCACCTCTCCCCTCTCACCCTCCACCTTCTTTCCACTGTTTACCTTCACTTACCTGAACTTTTGTTCACCCAAATCTACCTATACCTATTTGATAAAGCACCTTGGGCTGCCCCCTTTTACTTGGTTATTTTTTATTTCCTACCCATTCATAGTTTTAATTTTAGTTGCAATGTTAATGTCACATTGTCATTTTAAATACTTTCTTGTCAAAATGTTATTCAATACCATCCGGTGTACGTCTGTCACCCTTACCACTGATGTGAAACCTTTGTAAAAGAGCTGTTATGTGCTCAAAGGTATTGTAATCCGAGAATGAATGAATAAATAAATAAATAAATATTGCAACTGTAAGAGTGGTCTTGGTGGCAGTATTAACTAAACATATTATATTAGCTGCAGAAAGAATATGCCAGCTCCTGCAACAGCCCCTTAGCAATAGTTAGGCTGCTTAATGGACTGCTGCCGTTTCTCAAAGGGCCCCTAGGATTTTGAGCATTTCAAAAATTATCACCCTGGATACTGTATACCCTTGCACTGTTCTATGAGGGACCTCCTCATGTCTTTAGGACCTGTGCTCCCTATGACATTCATGCAAATGTGAACAACAACAGTGTGCTGCTCCCTCAAGCTGCACTGCTTGGTCCTGGATTGAAATTTTTCAACCTATGCTTTAGGCAGGCAAATCACCTTATGTACACTTCCATCATGGTCCAACATTGCCTCATTACCTCTGCCATGGTGCTATGGAGTTCCCAATGAATTCTACCTTCTTGACACACCTTCTAGCCTTTTCTTACCTCCTTTGTACCAGGTTAGGTGTATTGCTGGGGAAATTCATGGATAAATATGTTGTTCACAAAACATTTACCAAATAGGCCATGATGCACAGTAGTGCTAGCAACACAGCTGTCCCCCAGCATCCTCTCCCTGTAATTTTGGCCTGCTTTTGGACATTCCACCATGTGCCCTGCTGGTACTTAATGATCATCCTTATTGGTGTAGTGGTTCTTCACAGCTCCCCATGAGTATTCCTGCAGTCCCTGGTGTGTGGTGGACCCCTCTTTCAAGCCTTGTTCCTCTCCTGATGAATTCAGTAGGGCTGTACACCACTTAATCCTTCTTCCCGACAGAACTTTTATTCTGGTCCGCAAGCCTGGGACCCACCATAGATCTGATTGTACAAGGTCTGCCATAGTTGAGTGATGTTGTGCCTTGTGATTGGAGCTCAGGTGCCAGAAAACTGCTCAGCATAGCACTGTGGCTTGTTAGTGTGTCAGAACTTGAATTATACTGGCTGTCACTACCACTTTCTCTGTGCTGTCACAATGTCCATTGTGACAGTTTCCAGAAGGGCTTAGGATCGATCCCTTTGCTTTATTTATTGAATTTTGGTAACCAGACAGGTCCACTGGGAACAGATGTCCCTTTTTCAGGGGAGACCTGGGATTACTTACTGGCATATATACAGACAGTACAAGTACAAAGCATGCAATCACTGACAAGGGATTGGAATAATAACAATACACAGAGTACACAGTACATCACAGATAAATAATCTCATGACATTATAAGACAACTTACGTGAATCACAACAGTAGACAAGGGAAAATCCTCTTACGACAAAGTGTAGGAAGTACACATAGCATGGTAATCGATCAGTGGTGGCAAGTACAGTGGCAGTGTGCCAGTAGCAGGGTCTTCAGCCCTTTTGTAAGCCCCTAAGAGAAGAGGAGCTCTGTAGCAGTGCTGGAAATGAATTTCAGTGGAATGGGGCAGAGTAGACAAAAGACCACTTGCCTGTATTGGTCTGAATTCTTAGAAGCTTAGGGCATAGCTAGATTGGAGGCATTGCAAAGGAAAGCTACAAAGATGATACAGGGACTGCATCTGAAAACTATACGAGGAATGGTTGAAGGATCTCAACATGTATTCCTTGGAACAAACGAGAGAGAGGGGAGACATGATTGTAACCTTCAAGTGCATGAAGGGAATAAATAGGGTACAGGTTCAAGACCTGTTTCAGGTCAAGATTTATACAAGAAGAGGTCAAGATATAAAACTGTGAGGGAGCAAGTTCAGGAGCAACACATGTAAGATCTTTTTCATGGAGAGAGTAGTTGACGCATGGAACAGCCTTAAACAGGGAGTGGTGGAGGCAAAAACAGTTGGGGCTTTTAAGAATGCTTGGATTAATTACAAAGGTATCATAACACTGAGTAGCAGTTAAGGGAGGAGGTAGGGACATGGGCAGACTAGATGGATTTTATGGTCCCCTTCTGCCGTCACTTTCTGTGTATCTACTGTATGTATCTATGTATGTACCCAAGGCACCTCAAGCAGATTACAGTTAGAGGACTGGAGTGACTGTCTCACAGATTTAAGAGCTAATACACTATTTAGGTATCATAAGGGTATAGACTTTAATCAGTTTAAGTGCCAGGCACAAGGGGGGTACAGCATCTTCCCTTCCAGAGAAGGCCAATTTAAGGAGGAGAGAGCTTCACAGTGATGTTTCATGGGAGGGGCCTGGGATACAAAGCAACTAATTATGTTATAGAGAACATTGAGCCTGTTAATCTCTGAGTTCCTGAGAAACTGATGAACTATGGCACCAAACAGCAATATGGGGAGCAAGGTGCTGTTTGCTATGGCAAGCCTAGTGTCCATTGTTAGAAGACCACCCAGGCAGTCTAGCAGACTAGCTTTCAGGTGCAGTGTTTTTGTGATGTGGTCCACATGTGACCTGAAGTTAATTTCCTGGTTGATATAGACCCAAAGATACTTTAGCATATCAACCAGTGGAAGTGGTTAACAGGTGTTGCCTGTCAGATTGAAGCTATTTTGGGCCAAAGAGGGCAGCCTTGGTCTTTTTTTTTTTGTTCATTACCAGCTTGTTATCAGAGAACTACTTTTCAAGTATACAGAAATCAACGAGCGGGACACTGACCATGCTGTCTATATTGTTTCACAACAGGATGCACAATCAGACAGTGGCATAAAAGTGGTAATTCTGACCTCTGCATTAGTAAACTGCTCCTATCTATGGGCCCACTAGACTTTTGCATTCTAATAGAAATAATGATGTCATGCCAGCAACGATGTCATGCTAGTGTATTTCCAGGAAAAGTAAGGTCGGGTGACTTTGAGTTCTCCAGTTGGACATCAAGTGTCTGTATGTATCCAGGTCATGCCTTCCAGCTTTCCCTGATTATGAGGGACTCCCCTAATGTTGAAACTACTGTGCAGGCATAAACTTCTGTTTTTCCTTATGTATAAGGAGGAATTTTGAAGCATTAACTAATGCAGAACATTACAGTTCTAGTTATACATTTTATATATATATATATATATATATATATACAATAATTAACATGCATCTGTTAAGATTAGTGCTATTAGGACACTGAGAGGTTCTGTGACATCACAGTGCCACCTGAGCAAAGCGCGTGCGATCCAGTCAGTGATTTGGCAGAACCTCAAGGTGTCCTAATTGCACTGTTCTCAACAGACAGGTCTTTATTTTATGTATTGCATTTACCAGGTCATCTGATGACACAAACTACAGAAAAACAAAAGCAGCAGGTGTAAGGAAAATATATTACCACATCTAAGGGGATTTAATTTGATAGTGCTAGTGAATGTTTGTTGCCATAGTCAAACAAGCCCAGAACCCCCATTTAGGGGTTCGGTTAATTTATTTTTTGTGGAAGTCAAATACTTCCATTAGCAAAAATCTAGAAGTAATTTCAATTTTCTGGAAGTCAAAATGCTTCCCAGATCCCACAATTTGAAAGCCAGTATTCTAAGAAGGATCAATTTATGGAAGTTAATACAAATATTAGTGGTGAAATACAATTTCTTTTAGAAAAATCCATCATTTCTTAGCTTCTGTGCCTTCAGTTTTGGAAGTCATCCAATTTTGTTTTTTACATTTGGAAGTCAATACTTCCTCCCCCTTTATTTTGGAATTTTTTGCCTTATTTTTGGGAGTCAAATACTCCCAGAATGGAGTTAACTGAAGCCCTGCCCCCATTCTTCACATTCTTAAAAAAAATTCTGCATGGTTTTCCATGCAGAATGACTTTTTGTTAAAAACACTTTCAGAAATATTAACCTGATCATCTAGTATTTCTTAAATGAATTTCATTCCATGCTTCCTGGGCTTCTATTAACTCTTCTAAAAGGATGGCCTTGATTCTGCTTAATGGTTCCTGTTGTTCTGAGTGTTGGTTCTAATTTGTCTGTCAGTGGGTTCAAAGATTTAGTACTGGTCATGATTCATTATTGTCTAAATAACCTCATTTTATTACTGATTTTCAAAGAGTCTCACTCTGATCCCAGGGTCCAATAAATTAGTCTCTAATGAGAGACTTTTTGATTGCTTTTAAAGTCTTTTGTTCCATGATTGAAAAAAAAAACCTTTAGTAGCCTTGAGACTTTAAAATTGAAATTAGTTACCTCGTACAATAGTCTGTCTGCAAATCAAGACATCATCCTTTATGGGTGGAACTAGTTTGCATTCTCTCTCTCTCTCTTAAAGAGACTCATCCACCAAAATTGAAAACCTTTCAGCCACTTGTTAGGCTGCCTGTGTTCCCAACTTTCAATTAATCTATAAGTTAGAGGGGTGTTGGATTGTGGGTGATATTCTAGCCTAACAAATGATGGAGAGCATTCCTATGTATGTGAATAAATTACTTGGATTGCAGAAAGAGAGAGAGAGTGCTTGATAGAGAATGCAAAAAGTTCCTTCTGTACACTGCTTATTCAAAAGATGATTTTGAACACATCCTCTGTGTGTCCTCTTGCCTGCAGGCCTATTGTCAGAAGTCTGTGTCTGCCAGACAGGGTATTGATTCATTTTTTAATTTGCTCAGTGGGGTATCAGAGAACAGCCACAGTTAATATCATTAGGTTCTAGAAATAAGCTCATGTTGGAGGGAGCAGGATGCACGCTGATGTATTGCTGTTACTAATTTGAGTTAGAGATGCCTCAATGATTGGTGCATGTGTATCAACTCCAATATCTCATATGACACTAGAGAGTACAAGGGCGTTTTCACAAAACTGCATGAGTGTTTGTATCTTTAGCACTGCTAGGTAGTTAAACTGAGTGATTATTGGGGGGGGGCGCTGTAGTGTTTAAATGCCACTCAGAATAGAATAACCTTGTCTAAAATGTATCAGTAAGAAGGCCAGTTTCTTGCTGCAGCACTACTCTTCCGTCTTTGTTCCCAAATGACTTTTTTTCAAGTCCTTCCCTGCTTGCTGCCTATTCCTGTTTGCCAAACAGTTTCAGCAAAGGTGATGCACTGTGGCCTTCTAAAAACCATGGGATGATGACCTCTGCTATAATGTAGTACAGCAAATTAAAATCCTAGCATCAATAGTCAAGCTAGACATGAAACGTGTGTCACTACAATCAGGTTTTGGATACTGGCATACTATGTTTTTTGCTCCTCATTACATACTGTAATGGTTGCTTCATGGAAAATGAGAGAAAAAAAGAGAATGGGTAACACTAACTCAAATGCAGATTAACCTGGCTGACTTTCATACTGTTGAATGCAGGCCAGAGCCATCCTGGCACCTCTTCCAGGAAGCCTGCAATCCACATTTCTAACCTACCTTCCTGGTGTGTGCCCCATTAAACTGAGGACAGTGGAAACAGTACAGATGTTAAGTGATAAAACAAAACAAGGAGTGTATGGAAGGAAAGGAGAAATGATTACAAACCGCAAGAGACATTTCCTTAATGGGGATGGTACATCCTTTTGTAATAACCTTAATGCTTTATTGTTTATTTGCTCACTTTTTAATGCATACATACATATGCCCTGTTACTCATTTGCCATTGTGTTTTTGTGGATTACTTTTTATCTTTCCATCCCAGTTGTTACAGTACCATCTCCCTGTATTCACTCATAGCACTTATCCTCAGTTCTCCTCAAACAGTTGCTTTACATTCATACTGTGGTGTTGCTGATTGTATTGCTGCGTTATAACTTTATGATGTCTTTTTTATATTGTATATTGCTCTGTATGTTTGTTCCTGGTGGCTCTGTCACATTTTCTCCCTGCATTCATAGAAACATAGCAACATAGAATTTGACGGCAGATAAGGACCACTTGGCCCACCCAGTCTGCCCATTTCCCTACCTAATGGATAAGCTGCAGATCCTAGTTAACCAGCAGCCTACTTCTTCCTACCCCCACCCCCTAGAATTGCCTTATGACTGTCCCATGCATGCTTGAATTCCACTACTGTTTTTGACTCCACAACTCTTCCGAAGGCCGCTCCATGCATCCACAACCTCTCTGTGAAAAAATACTTCCTTAAATTACCTCTGAGCTGCCCCCCACCATCTTCAAATTGTGCCTCCTTGTTCTTGCACACCTCTTTTTTGAAAGATGCTACCCTCTTGGACTTTGTTGATTCCTTTGAGGTACTTGAAAGTTTCTATCATGTCCCCTCTCTCCTTTCCTCAAGGCTATACATATTAAGCTCCATAAGTCTCTTCATATGTCTTCCGGTGCAGACCCTGCACCATTTTAGTTGCCCTCCTGACAGCTTCCATCCTGTCTATGTCTTTGCAGAGACTGGGTCTCCAGAACTGCATGCAGTACTCCAGATGGGGTATCACCAGCTGTCTATACAGAGGGATAATAACTTCCTGTTTTCTACTGGTGATACCTCTCCCTATGCATCCCAGTATCCCCCCAGCCCTCCTTGCTGCCCTCTCACATTGCTTGCCCACCTTTAGGTCATCTGATATGACTATCCCCAGGTCCCTTTCCATTTTTGTTGTTGTTAGTATCTCACCCCCCATTGTGTACTCTTCCACTGGGTTTGTGCTTCCCAGGTGCATTACCTTGCACTTCTTAGCACTGAATCTAAGCTGCCATACATTTGACCATTCCTCTAACTTTGCCAAGTCCCTTCTCATCCTTTTCACCCCACCTTGTGCATCAACTCTGTTGCAGATCTTTGTGTCATCTGCAAAGAGACATACTTTTCCTTCCAGTCCTTCTGCAATGTCGCTTATAAAGACATTGAAGAGGACCGGTCCTAATACTAATACTGAACCCTGCGGTACCCCACTAGTAACCCCCCTTTCTTCAGAGTGGACTCCATTTACTATTACTCTCTGTGTCCTATTCTCCAGCCAATTCTTTACCCAGGCTGTCATCTTGGGACCCACTCCCAGGCTGGCTAACTTGTATATTAATATTTTGTGGGACTGTGTCAAATGCCTTGCTAAAGTCTATGTAGGCCATGTCCACAGCCCCTCCCTGATCTACAACTTTGGTCACCCAGTCAAAGAAATCTATCAGATTCGTCCGCATGACCTTCCCACTGTGAATCCATGCTGCCTTGGGTCCTGTGCCCCTCTGACCTCTAGATACTCAACAATTCTTTCCTTCAGAAGTAATTACATAATTTTCCCTATCACTGAGGTTAAACTAACAGGTCTGTAGTTTTCTGCTTCTGCCTTGCTCCCACTTTTGTGAAGGGGAATCACATCTGCCCTCCTCCAGTCCTCGGGTACCACCCCATCCTTCCATGATTTGTTAAAGAGGGTAGTCAGTGGTGTCACTAGTTCTACCCTTAGTTCTTTCAGAATTCTGGAATGAATCTCATCAGGCCCCATTGCTTTGTCCACCTTCAGTTTTAAGAGTTCTTTCAGAACCCTTTCTTCTGTAAATGGGCTGGTATCAACTTCTGTATCCAGAGTGTTTCTACTGTTTGTTTTAGGTACCTCCCCCTCTTCATTTGTAAATACTGAGCAAAAATATTTGTTTAGTATCTCTGCCTTTTCACAGTCACCCTCTGCCGACCCTCCTTCCCCTTTATCAAGCCTCACTATCCCTCCCTTGGTCTTCTTTCACTCCCTGATGTACCTATAAAAGGTTTTATCCCCCTTCTTAACTGAGTTGGCTATCTTTTCCTCGGTTTGGGCCTTTGCTGTTCTGACTGCCTTCCCAGCTTCCTTTTGCTTTAACTGATACAGTTCTCTGTCCTGCTCCTTCTGTGATTCCTTGTACTTCCTGAATGCTTTCTTTTTCTCTTGAACCTTCACTGCCACTTTCTTTGGGAACCATAGTGGTTTCATACATCATTTTGTTTTGTTTATTTGCTTCACACAAAGGCTTGTTACCTCTGTGATGGCAGTTTTTATTATTCCCCATTGTTCTTCCACCCCTCCTTCCTGCCAATTTGATAGTGCATTCCTTGGGCACTCACCCATTTTGGCAAAGTCAGCCCTCCTAATGTCCAGTACTTTTGCCTTTGTATGGCTTGACTCTATTGCTGTGTTTATTATGAACCATACTGTTCGATGGTCGCTAGTTCCCAGATGGCTACCCACTTCTACATCTGTGATCCTCTCTCCATCTCCATTTGAGAGAACCCGGTCTAAGATTGCTCCCTCTCGAGTGAGCTCCAATACTAGTTGTCTAAGGCATGCTCCCTGCAGGGCATCTAGAATAACCCCACTCTTCAAAGTGGCTGCTGCAACTGCACTCCATCAGCAATATCTCCCCTTTTTCTGCCATTCTAAGTATACTTTCTATCATTTCCTTGTCCATTTCCTCCCCCTGAGAAGGGGGTCTGTATACAACCCCTGTGCGGATTGTGGTGCCATTGCCGGTCTCCAAATTTACCCACAGTGATTCTTCTCCTCCCTGTTTACCCTTTTGTTCTGTTGCTTTGATTCCTTCCCTTATGTAAAGAGCTACTCCTCCTCCTCCTCTTTTACCCTCCCTGTCCCTCCAGTAGATAGTGTGTCCTGGTATGTTTACGTCCCAGTCATAGTTTTGTGTGTACTATGTTTCTGTGACTGCCACGATATCCAGATGTTCCTCCTCCATCAAGGCCACTAATTCAGGAAGCTTGTTACTCAGACTATGGGCATTGGTACTCATTGCTCTCCATTTTTTGATGGCTTTACCTTCTGTTGCAGCATCCCCTACTGACCTTTCTACCTCGGTCTTTTTCTCATTTAGTACCCTGTTTTGTAGGGAGAGGCTGGGATTTTTCTACAGCTTATCAGTGCCTTCCCCCTTGACTAGTTTAAAAGCTTGCCAATGAAGCATTTAAACCGATTGCTCAAAAGACTTGTTCCCTTCCTGGACAGATGCAGACCATCCTGCCAGTATAGGCTGGTGTTCCTCCAGGTGGAACCCCAGTCCCCAATGAAGCCAAACCCCTGTGCTCCACACCATTTTTGCAACCATTCATTAAACTGCATGGTACAAAGTACCCTCGCCTCACCCATGCCATTGACAGGCCGCACCTCTGATAAGGATACTGTGTGTTCTACCTGTCTTAGGCCCCTCCCCAACTCTACAAAGTCCTCCTGCACTTCTATAATCTCATGATGAGCCAAGTCATTTGTCCCTAGGTGGACAATGACATCCAGCTCAGACTCCCGTGCAGCTGTTCTCGTGATCCTGAGGATGCGCTTCCTGTCCCTCCAAGCCATGGCACCAGGCAGGCACCTTACTTCAGTTTTCCCTGCTCCCCTCAGATCTATCCCCCTAATAATTGAGTCCCCCACCAGGAGCTGCTTCCTTTCCCTGTGGTGTCCTCTGCCTCCTTCCTGTGGGTCTCCCTCAGACAGTTGTCTTCAGCCTCCTTAGACCTCTGTGGTGTATCCATAGGGGAGCTATGCTCCCCTAGAATGGTGTATGGATTGTGGAGTGGAACAACTGACTGGGTGTGCCTCTGTTCCACCATCCTCACCCTCCCTGAGCCCACTGTGGTCCAACTACTGTGCTTTCTTCTCAACCTCTGAGGTAGTGGTGGTGGCTCTGGTGCTTCCTGGATGGGGGAGGTTCCCTTCCTACTGTCCAGTGCGGCCTGGGGGAAGGTTCCCTTACTATTGTCCAGTGTGGCCTGAAGATGGGCAACTTCCTTCCTCAGAGCAGAGAGTTGTCTGCAAATAGGGCAGCATCTCAGCCTCCAGAAAGACTTCCGGAAGACTGCTGCCCCACAGCCATTACATTGCACTACTCCCCACATGTTTATCTACTTTTTTTTTGTGTGTGTGTGTGTAATTGGTTTGTTATATAGAAATATATATATTATACAATGTGTATGTTTATATTGTCAGTGCAGTGTGCTAGAGAGGATGTGACAGTGATATACCTTGCACTCTTGAGGAAATGATTCAGAACCCGGGTATAAAGGAACTATTTCCAGGGGTGGGTGAGTGAGGGGTGGGCAGGGGTTGGCCTAAACTGTGCCCTCATGAAACAATCAGCTAAAAGCTCTGACCCACCACTGCGATGAGTGCCTTCCTGTCAGCAAGATGCCCTACACAACAATTTGACAGAGAAAATACCCTGCTAATCAAACAGAGAAAAATCCAGACATCTAAGTCAGACACAGGTAAACCTCCCCAGCCCCAAAACAGCCCGGTGGTTTGTGCTCTGAAAGCAGTCAGCCCTAAAATAAGTCAGCTGTGCTTTAAACTCTTCCTGCACTGAAAATCTTAAGAATTGTAACAAAAGTAAATCTAAATCCACCTCCCTCTGTTGCTTGAAAGACTGTCTTTTCCTGATAATTCTAAGTTCCTTATTTCATCTTTCAGTTAGAAGTAGCCTCCACCTGCAGAATATCTGCTACAAACCAAAGACAATTGTAAGGTTCACCTTCCTCTGTTGTGAGCACAACTCACTTTCTTGCAAATCCTATGTTCAGTATTGCAGCTTCCAGTCAGAGATAGCTTCACCTGAAGAATATTAGCTGTTCTGATGAGTTTGCTATAAAACACTTGCTTATAATACTATTGTTATCAGATCTGTAAGACTCTTCCAAAGCTATTGGCAGATAAGTAGCTATGATGTAAGCACTTCCTGACACAGTCTGGTCTGGCCTTTTAAGGCACCCAATAATGCTCCCCCAGTTTTCTGCCCTCCAGTGGTTTTCATTCTGCAGTGTCAGTGGTTTTGCTGCCTTATTGTGTTATATATTGTACATCTGTAGGGGCTACTGCACCCCAAGCAAGACTTTCTGCACTCACCCATGATATTTACAGTCTCTCAGTGTTTGTGAAGTGTGTAGTATGTTCAGCATTTATGGGTACATCATCCAACATCGCAGCTCTGAGCATTGTAAGTAAACAGTGGGGTTATAAAATTATTACATATTAACTAATTAAATTGGGAAGGGGTAACTAGCCATATACCTTAAAAGGGTCAAATACAGTGCAGGTTATTTTAATGCTGTATCTTATACAGTTTAAATTAATACTCACTGATATACATTTTTTGATGTGAGTATAGTTAAGTGGTGATGCAGTGTGTGATATACATAACTGTAATAGGTAAGAAGAAATATTTAATCTCTGTTGTTTTCTTCATAGTGAAAAACTGATTTACAAGGTATCTAAGATACTTAATCTATTGTAGTAATATTTTGCAAGGAGTCACTACAAAGTTAATGTGTTGTTAAAAAAACCTATTAGGTTAGGCCCAAGGTGTTTCCCCCAAAAAAGGGGTTAGGACAGGGAACGTAGGGTATAATATGTAGTAGGTTGAAAAGTAAGTACAGGGAAAGACAGAACAGGGGAATAGAAGCAACAACAAAGTGGGAAAAGTCAGAAGAGTGTAGGGGGTAATCCAAATTAGGGTAGGTACTAAGTAAGTACAGCAGAAGAGGTTATGATCATATGGGTTAGTGCAGTGTAATGCATGTGGTGTTGCAGATTCTTGGGAGAACTTGTGGAGACTGAGGTACTGCTCTACCTTTACTCACCCCTCTGGGTTGTGGGCACAGATTGCCAGATTCCAGGCCAAACTGCCAAGGGCACAGTAGACCTTCAGTTCTGCCTGGGGGGGCACCAAGTCCACTGCCCCTCTGCCAGAGGATGCCTAAACAGAGACAGAGTGGATGAACCCCAGTGGGCTCTGGGAGGGTAGAAGTAGGGAAAAGGTGCATGTTCCTCCACCAATACCATTGTGGAACAACTTTGCCATATTGGAGGAACAAGGAAATTGAGAGGAGGTTCCTGTTGCAGAGGAAGTGGGGGCTCAGTACTACAGGATCCAAGGAGGGAGGGAGGTAGGGGCTCCCAGCACAAGAAGACAGTTGCTGGTGATAAACTCTATAGTGAGGGACCTAGAGTTAGGAGCTGGGCAGGGAAGGATAGGGAGGTGATGTGCCTGAGAGGGTTCCAATTGGCCTCAGGATGCCCTAGCAGAGATAGTGACGGCATTCACGTGGTAGAGCATCTAACAATCCTGGACAACGTCATGTCCAGACTGCAGTGGTATGGGGTGAGAGTGAAGCTAGCCAAATATTAGTTTCTACAAGATTCTGTTGAGTATCTGGGCTACCAACTCGATGCCCAGGGCCTGCACCCAACTGAGAACAAAGTGGATGCAATTGTCAATGCACCAGTGCCAACAAATATGACAGAGCTAAGATCAATCTTGGGCCTGTTGAACTACTATTAATGTTTCCTGGCAAACGTGTCCACATTGTTGCAACCACTACACAATTTGCTGCAAACAGATGTGAAATGGAATTGGTCACCACAGTGTGACGAAGCATTCCAATCGCGCAAGCAACGACTTCTGAACAGCAAGTAACTAGTGCACTATGATCCAGCAAAACCATTGAGATTGGCATGCGACACATCCCCATATAGGGTGGACACAGTAATCTCTCATGTATTACCTTCAGGGGAGGAACACCCAATCACTTTTTCTTCAAGAATCCTGTCTCCAAGTAAAAGAAATTATGCTCAGATTGAGAAGAAAGCCTTGAGCATAATCTTTGGGGTCATGAAGTTTTATAAATACTTCAATGGATGTAAATTCAGTTTTGCTAACAGATCACAATCCTCTATTGGCCATTCTGGAGCCAAATTCAGCAATACCAATGCTTGCAGCACTAAGGATACAGCGATGGGCCTTGACTTTGTAGGCCTGCAACTACGACATTGAATACAGAAGTTCTCAGGATCACGCAAATGCAGATGTACTGTAAGACTGCCATGTAAGGAGGTGATAGAAAAGGAGGACGATGGGGCAATGTTCCAACTTTCACACATCAAGGAGCTACCCATTGCTTCATGGGATGTAGCACACTAAACAAGATGGGATCCAGTTCTCTCAACGGTCCTGGATTTCTTCCTCAATGGTTGGCCCAACTTCATGAAAGACCCAACTCTTTGACCTTTCTTTGATAAGAAGGACCAATTGTCCACAAATCAAGGCTGTATTCTGTGGGGTGCCTGAGTTGTGATACCTCCAAAGTTCCAAAGGAGGTTACTTTCCAACTTACATGAAAGTCATCCCTGCATCTCTCAGATGAAGGCATTGATCCTGGGATACCTCTGGTGGCCGGGACTTGATCAAGATATCCAGCATCTTGTCAGACAATATGCACCTTGTGTGGCTGTCTGCAACCAATCTGCAACTGCACCTCTGAATCCTTGGTCCTGGGCTACCATACCTTGGGAGCACATCCGTGTTGACTATGTCGAAGTGGACCAACATCATTTCTTAGTATTGATAGATGTCCAGTCCAAATGGATTGAAGTGCTTCCCATACAAGTAACAACTGCAGAAAGGACTGTAAGTCTTCTAAGACATCTCTTGTCATCTTATGGACTACCATGGGAGCTAGTATCAGACAGTGGACCCCAGTTTTCTTCCCAGGAGTTCAAACTGTTCTTAAAGCAGAATGGGTTCTGACATATGTTGTCTCCACCATACTGTCCAGCCTCAAATGGTGCAGCTGAGCAGGCTGTACAGACATTCAAGAAAGCCTGGATGAATCAAAGTTCTCAGTCAATACTTGCAACCCAATGGTTGGCTCGTTTCTTGTTCACTTATAGAAACACTCCTCACACTGTAACAGAGCAAACACCTGCTGAACTGTTCCTCAAATGTCAACCCCATATCCATTTGGCATTGCTCAAGCCAGACTTGTCCAATACCATAGCAAAATATCAACTGCGACAACAGAGAGGTGATGACAAGTCGACCAAGCCAGTTCAGATCTTCCATCCTGGGGAGAAGGTGATGGTTCGTGACTTCAGGCACCCCAACCATCTTCATATTCCTGGGGTATTAATGGAAAAAAGTGGACCTTTGACTTACGGAGTCCATGTGGGACACTGACTTGTTTATGTACATGTGGATCACCTGTTACTTTCAAGGGTTCCGGTGCATTCAGCAGAAGATGTCACTCCAGAAGAGGACAGTGACACTGAGGATTTTGCTCCTGCTTGTGAAATGCCAGTGGGAACTCTGTCAAATAGTGCAGAACTCTATATGTCACTGGCAGCAGTTACTCCAGCCCAGAGAGAGCCCGGGTGGCAGTGAAGAGCACCACAGAGACTTGACCTTTAAGTCATGAATTGAACCTGTGTCTCTGTGCAACTGGACATGATACTGGTTGTGTTGCTTAGTTAGTAACATATTCTACCTGTGGGGCAGAATAATCTCTCAGACTTGTTCCTGGGTACTGAACAGTCTATTTCAGCCCAGAAGTTAGAAACTGTAAATGTTGGGTAGACTATGTTTTGTTTAAGGAGAAGTGTAGTGTATATATATTCAATCCAATCCAACTTTATTTATATAGCGCCTTTCAAATCCAAGACGCTGTACATGAAATATATACAGAATAATAAAATTTCCATACATTAAAATATGACAGCCATGACTAAGTAAAAGCTAAATTAAATAAATATGTTTTTAAACCAACCTTAAAACTATCAACAGTTGGGCATTCTCTCAACCAACGAGGTAGAGAATTCCACAGGGTTGGTGCTGAAAAAGCAAAAGCACGAGATCCTGATGTCTTTAATTGAACCCTGGGAATCTCCAGCAATCCCTCATTGGCGGAACGGAGAGGATGGAGGGGGCAGTAGGGAATCAGGAGATCTTTCAGGTCACAGGGCCCTGATCATGTAGGGCTTTTTAAAGGTTAGTAAACCAACCTTAAAGGTGATCCACCACAAAACAGGCAACCAGTGCAGTTCGCGGAGCACAGGCAAAATATGACTGGTTCTGGAAGTCCCAGTCAAAACCCTGGCTGCCGTGCTCTGCACCAGGCGGAGGCGGCGGATATCAACCCCAGGTAGCCCTAGGTAGGGGGAATTGCAGTAGTCCAGATGGGTTGTGACAAAGGCATTGACCAATGTTGGAATATCCCCCGGAGAAACCAGGTGTTTCACCCGGGCGATATTCCTCAGATGGTAAAAAGAGGATTTGACGACAGCTGACACCTGAGATTTTAGGGTCAGACCATCATCAAAAGTAACGCCCAGATTTCACACCTGATCAGAGGTAGAGAGTGGTATACCACCAAGTAACAAACCTGATGGTTGTCCGGCTCCCAAACCCACCCCCGGATGACCTGGATCCACTACCAATACCTCAGTCTTATCCGGATTGAGTCTCAGCCAGCTGGAACTCATCCAAAGTCTGATCTCCGCAAGGCAGTTATTCAGTACAGAGAGTGCATCACCCTGACTGGGGAGAAAGGACAGATACAGCTGAGTATCATCTGCATAGCAGTGGAAACCCAGACTGTATCGCCTGATGATTTCTCCCAATGGCAGCATATACACTGCAAACAACATGGGAGCTAAATGGAGCCCTGTGGTACCCCACAAGGCAGGGAGTGAGCGCCAGAGGAATAAATTCCAGTGACAACTCTCTGAGACCTGTCCGTGAGGTAAGAATGAAACCATTTGAGGACTGTACCAGACAGCCCACAAAAAACCTGCAGGCACTCCAACAGCACTCCATGGTCTACAGTGTCAAATGCAGCAGAGAGATCAAGAAGGGCCAGAATGGTACATGCCTTTCGATCTCTAGCCATTAGGAGGTCGTTCAATACCCGGACAAGGGCAGTCTCCATGCTATGCCTTTTCCTAAAGCCAGACTGGAGAGTATAATAGACATTGTGAGTTATAAGATGATCATCCAATTGCAACGCAACTGCCATTTCAATAACCTTACCAACAAATGGCTGGTTAGAGATAGGCCGGTAGTTAGCTAGACAATCTGGATCCAAGGAGGATTTTTTAAGGAGTGGTCAAATGACTGCCTCCTTAAGGGGGTCAGGAAAGACCCCCCTCTCCAAAGACTTCCAGACAATGTCAGCAAGATTGGGCAGATAACTTCTACACGCCCTACTAAAAGAGGTGTAGGGCCCGGATCCAAACTACAACTAGTTGGTCGCATTGTTTGGATGATCTTCACAATGTCCCCGAACTCCAGCGGGCGAAAATCTGACCAGACAGACCGAGGGCATGCCACTTCTCGCCGACCACTGCAGTCCCCGATAGGAGAGGTCGGACCGATGCCGGACCTGATACTGGCAACCTTATCTGCAAAAAACCGAGCAAACTCCTCTCATCTTAGCTGAGAAAAGGCTTCTCTGGGCTGAAGACAGATTGGATTGCACAATCTGTCCATGGTCCGGAAAAGCTGAGCCGGTCGATTTTGCGCAGCAGAAATCTCTCTGGACAGGAACTCTGCCTTCTTATGAATGATTTCTGATTGATAGCTATCATAATGTGCCATCAACCTAAGCCTGTCAGCATCAAGGCCCGACGTCTGCCAGGCTCTCTCCAGCCTTCGGCCAACTTGCCTTAACTCCTTCAAGGAGCCGTCAAACCAAGGGCTCCTTGGATGGAGGGCGAGAGGCTGAACACGAACAGGAGTAATTTTGTCCAGAGAATCTCCCACAGCCTTATTATAGGCTAGTACAAGATCATCTGGACTCTTGCATTCACCCAATAAACTCAATAGATCCAGTACCGCCGTTAGGTCACTGAGGTTAATACCCCTTAAAGGGCGGTACCGAACCATCTCCGTCGGGGCAGACCTGTTAGGGGAGGCCCTGAAACTGAACCTTATGGTGTGATGGTCAGACCAGCTGACAGGTTCCACCCCCAAGTCAGTGATTTCCATACCCAAAAGAAAGATCAGATCCAGTGAATGACTCCCTATATGGGTTGAGGAGGTAACCACCTGTGTTAGGCTCAGCATAATCATCAGCTGGAGGAGATTTTGACCAAAATGCAAGAGTTCATCATCGACCCAGGCATTAAAGTACCCCAGAACTATCAAATGGGGGAACCTCAACACCAAGTCGACGATGAAGTCTGCTATCTCCTGCAGGAATTCTCCACCGTCACCTGGTGGACGGTAGACGAGGAGAATCCCGCAGCCTACACCCCCCAGGATATATTCAAAGGATCTGGTACTTCCCAATGGCACATCCACAAGGCCCAGCTCAGTCTTAAACATAATGGCCACACCCCTGCCCCTCACGATCCAACCTTGATGGTGTGTCACCGAGAACCCGGCTGGAATTGCCGGGTTAATATAGGGCATGGATTCATCCAGCTAGAAACTGGTGATGCAAGCCAGACTGTTGATCAACAAGATCAGCTATAATAGCTGTCTTGTTTTTAATAGATCTGGCATTGCATAACACCGCCAAGGTAGGAGGAGCTGTCGGGGAAGACCTCGGCACCTGTCCATTTACATCGGAACCCTTGGGTATGGGGACAAGACAGGAGTAACCTCTATCCTGATATACACACACATGTACACACATGTGTGGGCAGGACAGTAGTGTGGTGGGTAGGTAACTGGCTGGCTGGCAGGACACAGAGGGTGGTGGTAAATGGCTGTCACTCCACAGATGGAAGAGTGACCAGTGGGGTACCACAGGATTCAGTGCTGGGACCGGTCCTATTCAACATCTTCATCAGTGACATTGCGCAGGACCTAGAAGGCAGAATTTCACTGTTCGCTGATGACACAAAGCTCTGTAACAGAGTAGACACACACCAGAGGGTGTAGACAGAATGAGAAGCGACCTGCAGAAACTTGAAGAATGGTCAGGGGTTGGCAGTTGAAATTCAATGCAAAGAAGTGCAAGATAATGCATATGGGGCACAAAAACCCTGGCACAATATATCAGTTGGGGGGTGAGGATATAGCATGCACCAAGCAGGAAAGGGATCTTGGGGTTGTCATCTCTGATGACCTCAAGGTAGGAAAACTGTGACAAGGCAGCAGGTAAAGCAAATAGGATGCTGGGCTGTATAGGCAGAGGCATCACCAGCAGGAAAAGGGAGGTCATAATTCCGCTATACAAGACACTAGTGAGGCCCCACCTGGAGTACAGTGTACAGTTCTGGAGACCATACCTACGTAAGGACATAGACAGGGTAGAGAAGGTTCAGAGGAGGGCAACAAAGATGGTGCATGGATTGCATCACAAGTCCTATGAAGACAGGTTGAAGGAACTGAACATGTACTCCCTGGAGGAGAGGAGGAGAGAGGGATATGATAGAGACATACACGTATCTTACAGGGAGGAACAGGTGCAGGAAAACACTATTTTTAGCGAAAAAGATGTTCCAGGACTAGAGGGCATGGGATGAAGTTGAGGAGGACGATTCAGAGGAAACATGAGAAAGAATTTCTTCACAGAACGGGTGGTGGACAAGTGGAACACCCTGCCAGAGGAAGTGGTGGGGGCTGAAACAATCATGGGATTTAAGAATGCATGGGATAGACATAAAGGAATTCTGGAGGTCAGGGGTAAGGGGCAACAGACTTCTAGGAAAACAAACTGAACTTACAAGCTCAAATGGGCAGACTGGGTGGGCCATAGGCCCTTATCTGCCGACAATGTCTGTGTATCTATGTATCTATGTACTTACCACAGGAAGTACTCAAGTAGCCATAGCTGTTGCAGTTCATGCCTGTCAGTACTGTAGTCCTACTGTGCAGTTCCTGTCATGCTCAGCTGAGCACTGGGTGGGTAGTGCGTTCAGTCTGAGAATAAAAATGGCTGCAAGCAAGTTCCTCTGTGTCTGAGTCTGTTTACCTCAGATTATCACATCCCACACTGAACAGTTCATACTAAATAGTGGAACTGAGCCAGTTTCTCAATTTATTTCTATTTTTTGGGTTGTTTAGCCCTCATTATTGTCTTGTATCTGTCTCTGTTTACATTTTAGGAAACCCTGAATTAAAAAGCACCAAATCAGAGCAGTCTAATATGAATGTAGTTGTTGTGTAAGGCTGAACAGTTCATAAAAGTACACTTACTTTTGCATGAAAATGTTTCCCCATATTGCAGTACATGAAATAATTTTGTCTGTCAGCTGTTGCAGTGAACTTGATCATGAGTCATGACCGTGCTTCCATGTTGCAGCAGTGCGGTCATGTGACATCATAGTACTGTAGGTCGCACTGTGTAGTGCTGCTGCATAATCCTGTATGGCAATGGAGCATACCTGAAGCAGTGCAAACATGGAAAACAGCAGATCGTGGTCTACTACATCTTCCTCTGTATCTGTCATACTTCAGCCTGACAGTTCAGAGTCCAAGGAAGACGTTCCTCATGCCAGTTTCTCTCAGTTAGGAATTTGCCCCTATCAATATGAACTGGAGGAGAACAACAGTAGTGGTAGTTATGAAGCAGGTCCAGCATCACAGGAATCATTTCTGTCTAATCCATCCAGGTTAAGTGTTATGTCCTGGTACGTCATTGTTATATCTATGCTACTGTTCCCATGCTCTGAGTACTGGGGCTTGTTGTTATTTTGGTTGATAGGTAACATGAGAGAATGTAAAGCACATGGGCATCATGTAGCAGTGTATGACTATCACTATGCTACGGACCCCCTTTGTACAGTATAAGTAACATAGCAATGTAACAGTAGAAAATCCTGTCTGCACTCTGTAAAATAGATGTGTCAGACTAGGAATCATCTCTGCAACCAAGATTCTTTGTTCTCTACGGCCCAAAAGTTGGGAGCTGTGGTATGTCATGACAGTCATGTCTCAGTGCCATATGTTCATGCCTACATTACTCAACCATGGTACATTTTATTCCAGTAGCACTGTGCTTTGGGATTTTCTTCTGACACTACCTGAGGTTCCACAAACCATGCTCAATATGTTGTTATGAATAGCTATGTATGAATTTCATGGGGTCCAGTACTGTTTTGGGTGGTGTGGAGAAAAAGGATGGAACAAAATGTGCCATGGTTGAATAATGTAGGCATGAATTTATGGCACTGAGACATGACATAGAAACACAGAATTTGGTGGTAGATAAGGACCACCAGGCCCATCCAGTCTAACTTTTTTCCCTTCCTAGCCCAAAAGCCTCAGATCCTACTTGATCTCCAGCCTCCTCTCCTCCCTTGGACCCCCAGGGTACCCATATGTACATCCCATGCAGTTTTGAATTCCCCCACCGATTTTGTTCCCACCACTTCTGCTGGTAGGCTGTTCCATGCCTCCACTACCCTTTCCATGAAGAAGCACTTTCTCAAGTTGCCCCTTAGTCTACCCCTTTCCAGTCTCATATCATATCCTCTTGTTCTATAGCATTTCTTCATCTGAAAGATGCTGCCCTCCTGTACCTCATTTATTCTCTTTGTGTACTTGAAAGTCTCAATCATGTCACCTCTCTCTTTCCTCTTCTCCATGGTGTACATATTGAGTTCCTGCAATCTCTCCTCATATGATCTCTGGTGTAGGCCCTGTACCATTTTTGTTGCCCTTCTTTGAACTGCCTCCACATTTTCTATGTCCTTTTGGAGATGTGGCCTCCAGAACTGGACACAGTACTCCAAATGAGGCCTCACCAATGACCTGTACTGTGGGATTACCATCTCTTTCCTTCTGTTGGTGATTCTTCCCCCTATGCACCCCAGCATCCCGCTGGCTCTCCCCAATGCCTTGGTACATTGCTTGGATGGTGTCCTTATGGTTTCCTGAGGCTGACTGTCTGGATACTGACCTGCCCAGGCACTATTGCCAGACAGGTTCAGTAGCCAGACAGTGAGCAGCCAGACAGTAAGAAAACCTGATAGACATTACAGGGGGTAAGGTAGTGGATACGATGCCTTGTTATCTTACCCCTGTACATGCACTTGAAATAGTGCAGGAATTGGAAGGCTGGCCAAGCTGCCCCAGTGGTGTTGAGGGCTAAACCACTGGCAGCTAGGCCAATGTGTTCTGGGAGGCGTGGGTTCTATCCTGTGTTGTGCCCTGTAAATTTTGCATTATTCCACCCCCGTAACTGTTTTTTTCTAACTCCTAGGCCCGCTCCCCCTCAGAGTTAGATATTTTAGTTATGGGGGGTGTGGGGGTGGAGCCCTACCTCATGGGGGGTTTGGGGGGGGCAAAGCCCCCCATTTCGCTCTGTAAATATTACAATCAGATGCCAGAAATAGTATTTTTGGGCATCTGATTGTTTCAGCTCAATGACTTTTGGGTCACTGGAGTCGGTATCCCGAGACTCAGGAAACTGGGTTTAGGGATATCATAGTATATCCATTTGGACACCTTTAGGCCATAAGATAAAATCACCCTGAGATCTCTTTCCTCTCTTGTGGTCTCTAACAACACTCACTCAATCATGTAATCCTCCCCTGGGTTTCTGTGCCCCAAGTGCATGATTTTGCACCTTTTTGGCATTAAATCGCAGCTGCCACACTCTGGACCATTCCTCCAGCTTGGCCAGATATGTCATGACATACCATGCCTCCTGACTTTGGTCTATAGAAAACAAAGAATCTTGGTTGCAGAGGTGATTCATAGTCTGACACATCTATTTTACATGGTGCAGACAGGATTTAGTACTGTCATGTTGCTCTACTACTACTACAGAGGTGGGACCATAGCATACTGACAGTCACACAGTGCTACATGATGGTGTGGTGACATGTGTGTCCAATAAATATACGTCAGATGTCTGAGGTGGTGAAAGGCACACTGTGCCACATGATGTGTGGGGTCCCATGGCAGAAGCAAGTGTGGTAAGGGGCGGTGAAATTGTGATGTATACAGTGGTGTTGAGGTTGCCAGGGGCAGCAGCAATCATAGACTTCTTTCATGAAAATGCAGGCAGTGATCAAGGGGTGTGGGCAAAGTACACACCAGGAAATGGGTTAGTGTACTGTTGCCATGGATTGGAGGATGGGGGCACCACTGTACAGTAAGACACGATGCGTGTGTATCATGTCCGTGCACTTAAGGGAGGACCTCTGGCCACTGGGGTAAGATTTCCTGTTTATCATAACTAAATGTGATGGGAGGGAGTGTGGAGCAGTGCACGCCTGCTGTCTGGGTGTGTGCATTTTCCCAGTGTGTGATCTGAAGTTCCCAAGCAAACATTGAAAACCCTGTAATAAAAGGTCTACACTGTTGCTAGCCTCAGGCAGACCACTGGCATATGTGATATGGGCTTTACCACTGACGCAATCAGCCCGACATGGTGCACGACCAGGGATGTGGCCAGTCACCATCTACCCCTGCCTGTTGTGTAAACATAGGTTCAGTGGTGGCAGACTGCGGTAGGTTGGGCAGACAGTAAGGGTTAGCCCACTGGTTCCTTGCTGTAGGATCATACCGGAGATCTAGTGGCATAAAAAACATATTAAAAAAATACAATACAGAACAAGTGGATGAAGAAATAAGTTACTCATAAGGCACCGAAACTTTGCATTGGTAAACTATTTCACCAGGTAAAGGAACACTAACAAGCACCTTTGTTCCCGGTGTTGCCTGGGAGCACAAAGAAGGTCAGTGACTTGGTCAGTATTACACAATCTGAAAGTGGTGGCTGATGTGATTTCTACACGTCTCCAGTTTTACAGATCGCTGACTTCATCCTATACTGTCTGCATGAAAAAAAAGTACAATGTCTAGACCAATTTCTCTGCTAATTAGAAGGGTTGGAGCCTGCATTTGCTGTATCATCATATGGACTTACTCTCCACCTTTCCTGGTTTGTGCACTGCTTGTCACACCACCACAAAGTTTTGAGCATAGTACTTTCATTGCTACATTAACCAATGACATTTGATACCTATTGTCTTTTGTATTATTCTTTCATGTTGCAAATGTCCAAAGAAATGGATTCTGGTACTTCCATGTTTTCATGATATACCTATGACAAATGTTAATGATGGCCACAGAGATACGGTTGATAGCATCCATGTGTCACCAGGAGGATAACAGTCTGACTCCTGTTATGCCCTATTGAGGAAACATTTGTGGTTATTCTCAACTGATGCTTTATATTACCTGTACTATGTGTTTCGGTGGGCATTGTGTCATTATGCTGACTGCTCTGGAGTGTCGCTGCTGCTGCTAGATTGTGGAAGTGAAGAATACATTCGCGGAGCACCATCTGGAGGAATCCTGTATTACTACACACTTTGGTTTCCAGGATGTCTGCTTGCATGTCTGCATTCTGCAAATCTGTATTTTCAGTTCCGGCAAGAACATGGCACTCCGGATCCAGTTGATGAACATGAGTAAGTAATAGAACATGTTTATCTCCCCAATATTCTTCGAAGGATGTTCTATTTGTTGAGAACATCATTTTACAAGTGCTAGAGTCAGAATACTGCCAGCTAAGAACAGTGCATGAGCAACAATCGCACCTAAAAATGCAATGATTTTCTTGTTGGGGGCATACTTTGAACCCCTAACATGGAGGCTCTGCCCTCCCATACTAAAGATCCCAACTCGGGTGAGGCGGATCACGGGGAAAGGAAGAATTTGTGGGGCCATGGAATACTCGTTTCCATGGCCCCTTGAAAAAATAAAAGAAGTCCCTATCAGCAAACATGAGCAAGACCTGGATTAGAACCCTGGTCTCCACTCCCACCCCACCAAGCTGCTCTATGCCTCAACTCTGCACACCACAGAAGCAGCTTGGCCAGCCTCCTGAATTCTCCTCCCCTTGTCCTGTAGCAGCACCATGGACAGCGACTTGAGAAGAGCTTACTCAAACACTGTAAATCCCTCTCACTGTCCATGGCAGCACTGTTCCGAGTAGTGCTGCCTTTCTTTGTACTATTCTGATAGCGCTGTTCTGATTGGGTGCCATTTTACATGGGTTCAGCCGCACCTATTCTGAGGAAGCATCATTGCTTCTTCACCCTAATGCCCCAGTTTCCCTTTTTTTACTTTGTCTTTTTAAATTACTCTGTGTATGTGCCCCTCCGCGGTGCAGTAAAGTCATCCATGGTCCTCACTGGGCCCAAAGTGCAGCACCCAGGGACTTACCTCACCTCCCCAACTTTCCCCAGTGGCTTACTCACGCTGGAGTGCCCACTGCCAATGAAACCCATTTGGAGTACCTCCCTCATGGCTTGCCCCCCCGGTGGGGTTTGAAGACAGGGGCCACCCTCTGGGGGAACAGATCCCGTTTGCAAGAGGGGTCCTGTACTCCAGTGCAAAGCCTTCATGGTGGTTGGCATCATCCGTGGTGCAACTAGCCATTTCTCTGTTTCCCGCGAGGAGAGACAGATGTGCAATGCCATCTCGGATGCACCATGCACGCTACCGTTCATTGGAGTCATCCTAGAATCCCTTCAAGGGGAATTTCTTAGGCAGCTGGTTACAGATCCTCCTAGAGATGAGTCAGTGTTGGATCTGGTACTTACAAACAGGGACAATATTATAGACATCACAGCACCCTGGGTACAAGTAATCATTGTACTGTGTGGTTTGGCATACAGATTGGGCAGAGGAAAATACATGCTAGGACAAGAGTCCTGTACTTCAGGAGAGCTGTTTTTAAAGAAATGGGGACTGCCAATATAAATACCTTGGGGGGGGGGATAGCAGGGGCGTGTGGCAGCACAATGGAATAGAATGAGGGAGGGAATAACTAAGGTAACCACAAGCTGTTTAAAGGTAATAAGCATTGGTAACAGGAGAAAAAGGTATGGGAGAAAAAAAAAAATCAACTTTCAGGAAGTACAAAGAGACACAAACAGAGGAGGACAGGGAGGTATATCTAGAGAAACAGTGGGAGGCAGGAATGAGGGTAAGGACAGCAGAGGCTTATACAGAAGAAATGTCCAAGAGACCAAGAACGGGGATAAGACTTTTTTCAATTCATTTCAATTCAGCTTTTATTTTTTTACCAGTAAATACACCATTGAGATACTCATTTGCAAGGTGGATCTGGGAGGACAACACAAAGTACAATGAGGCACTAATACAATTTACAAGGCACAGAGAGAAACACAATTTAAATAAAATTGACAAAACAACTTCACAGTAAATACAGACGTATCAGTTTGACAGTAAATAGGTCATGAACAGGCCTAGGCATAAGTGCAACATTACTGGCTAAAATGTCTAGGAGACAAAACAGGAGGTAAGAGAGGCAGAGACTGACTGAGGATATATGAGATTGGAAGGGAGAGGGGAGATGGGCAGAAAATGACTGATACAGGAGGAACAGAATGCAAGAGATGGGAAAGGGAGAAGGGGGTACGGGTCATTTGACAAGGAGAGGGGAAGTGGGGAACTAGGACTGGGGGGAAGGAAGGAGAGGGATAAGAAGGGGTAATGCGGCAGGGAATGCCAAGGCAAAAAAACGGGGTATAAGTGCTTTTGTGGTCTCATAGAGAGAAGGGATTAGGAGTAACATTGGCAGTTCTCCTTTAACAAGGGTGTTAAAAGTGATTTGAAGGTGGGTAGTTTTACAAGGTGGGTCAGCTTTAAGGTCTTTTGAAGGGAGTTCCACAAAGTGGAGAGGGAATGACTGATAGAGAAGTAGCTGAACTGGGATCTAATCCCGGGTATATCAAGTTGTATAAAGGCATATTTTCTAAGCTGGTATGAACATAGTGTAACTTGAAAATATCAGAGATGTTTTGTGGGAGTTTTTTAGTAAGGACTTTAAAGGTTCAGATGGTGGCATTGCGCCACCTTCTGGCTGCTAATGAGGTCCAGCCTATCTTGTCATAGAGCAAGCAGTGGTGAGTTTTATACAGGGGGTCAGTCACAAATTTTAATGCCCTATGGTATAATACATCTAGTTTAACAAGAACAATGCTGGGACAGTTACTGGATAGAATATTTGCATAGTCTAAGAGAGGTAGGACTGTAGATTGTACTATCCTTGCTTTTACGTGGGTGGGGAGTAATCGCTTGATGCGGAAAAATAATCCCAGTCTCTGTTTTAATTTTTTGGAGAGCTCATCCCTGTGAGGGATAAAGGAGAGTTTACAGTCCAGCCAAAAACCTAGGTATTTAAATTTAGCCACTTTTTCCAGAGATTCACTCATCATAGTTGTAATTCCAATCTAGGCAGTAGAGTCTAGGACTAGCATAGCCTTAGATGGTGGCAAGATAACCATTATTTTGGTTTTCTTAGCATTGAGAAGCAATTTCATCTGGATCAGGTTTTGCTGTAGTGTGTCAAATTCTTTTTGGAGAACTTCATATGCAGATTCAGAAGACGGATGAGCAACATAAAGAACAGTGTTGTCTGCAAATAAATGAATACTGGCAGAGCTGATGTTATGGTCAATGTTGTTGATGTAGATTGTGAATAGTAAGGGGCCTAAGACTGAGCCTTGGGGACCCCTCGAAGGAAGGTTTTGCTGGTAGAGGGGTCACCTTGTGATTTCACCAGTTGTAGTCTACTGACAAGATAGCAGGAGAACCAATGTAAAGCAGTGTCATCTAGTCTAATGTTTTGCAACAGGGGCAGTAAAAGATCATGATCCACTGTATCAAACACTTTGCTTAAGCAGAGGAATAGTGCAGCTATGTGATTTTTGGCGTCAAGTGAGGTTTGTCAGTTGTTAGTGACTTTAGCTAGTGCCGTGACTGTACTGTGGTTCGGTCTAAAACCAGACTGAAGGGGATTTTGGAGAATATGGCATTCTAAGAAGTCTCTTAACTGGGAATTTGCAAGTTTTTTGAGAAGCTTCAGATACAAAAGTGAAAAGTGGAAGGCAAGGTATGGTATAATGAAGATCAGGAGACAAGGAGGTGGGAACTGTGCAAAGGAAGGCCAAGAGAAAGCTAAAATGTTAAAGAAATACTTCTGCTTGTACTTCACAGTGGAGGGGGATGGGCCAACATGCATTAAGAGGCACTGGGGAAAAGGGGTAGACACAAGTTCATTCACAGAAAAGAAAGTCTGCTGGGGGTTGAAAGCCCTAAAGGAAAACAAGAAGATGAGGCCAGACAGAATCTACCCAGGGGTATTTAAGGAACTGAGCACAGTGCTAGTCATCCCTATAGCAACACTATTTAGCATCTCATTAAAGATGGTGGTGGTTACACAGGAATGGAGGAGGGCCAATGTGGTCCCTCTACACAAGAGTGACAGCAAAGAGGAGGTCAACAATTACAGACCAGTCAGTCTCACATCAGTGGTGGGGAAGTTAATGGAGTCTCTGATGAAGAAGAGACTGATGGAGTGCATGGAGACATATGGGCTATAGGGCCACCTGCAGCACGGTTTCACAGGAGGGAGATCATGTCAACTAAATCTCATAGATTTCTTTAACTGGATAACTAGGGAGATGGATCAGGGAATGACAGCAGCTGTGGCCCACAGTATCTGGACTTCAGTAAGGCCTTTGACACTGTACTAAATAGGAGGCTGTTTAAGAAACTTAGCAGGTTGGGCGTGGAGGAGACGGTGGTGAGCTGGGTCTCCAACTGATTCAAAGATATGTGGCAGAGGGTGTTGATAAATGGCAGCTGGGAGAGTGACCAGTGGAGTGCTGCAGAGATCAGTACAGGGCTCTGCCCCCTTCAGTGTCTTCATAAGTGGCATTGCTGAAGAATTGATGAGGAAGGTATATCTCTTTGTGAATGACACAAAAATGTACAATAGGGTGGACACCCAGGAGGGGTGAAAAGAATGTAAAGAGATCTGAGAAAACCATAGAAGTGGTCTAGGCAAGTGCAAAGTCATATACCTAGGTTGGGGAAACCCAGGGTCTGTGTATAAGAAGGAGAGAGAGGTACTTACACTTGTGGGACCCCACCTGAAGTTCAGTGTCCAGTTTTGGAGGCTGCACTTCTGCAAGAAAATTGACAGGGTAGAAGAGATCCAGAGGAATGCTACTAAAATGGTGTGGGGGTGGCATGAGAAATCATACAAGGAGGTGCTGCAGAAGCTCAATATGTACTCCATGGAGGGCAGAAGAGTGAGACTGGACATGAGTGAGACCTATACTGCAAGTACCTCACAGGGAGAAAGAGGTGCAGGATGAGAGTCTCTTTCACAGGAGAAGGAGCACCAGAACACAGGGGCATGCTGTAAAGCTTTGGGAGAGTTTAAGAGGGATGTGAGGAAATACTTCTTCACAGAAAGTGTAGTGGATACCTGGAACAGCCTGCCAGAAGATTTGGCACAGGCGCAGACAGTGGGGAGCGTCAAACATGCATAGGATAGACACATGGATATAATAAATGGATGTATGAGAGGAGGAAGGGAGGGACAGCTGTGACCAAATAGAGTCCAGGGAGAAGTGTTAGGCAGAGAAAAGAGGGAAGACTTGATGGGTCTACCAGTCCTTTTCTGCTGACGTATTCTATGTTTCTATATACAAGTTACTGCCATCAGCCCTCTGCCATGGTAGTGCTCTCATGTACAAGGATTGTGAGGGCAAACTATGGCACATCATTGTGCTTTAATTTAATGTACTCTGGGGAATGTAAGGGATGACACTAGCCTGAGGCAATGCCGGGGGGGGGGGGACCTGGTGGGACATGGTGCATACCACTGGTGGATGGAGACCAGTTGTTTATACCATGTACCTAGCAGTGCCATGCCTGGGGGGCAGAAGACTTAGGGGACATGGTATGTACCACTGGTGGATGGGGGCCAGTGATGTGCACCATGTCCCTAACAACCCCCTGCTGCTCACCCACCCCGGCATTGCCTCATGCCAGCTCACTCTGCATTAAATAGATGATTATGGGGAAGTGTGGGTTGTCATTGATTGTGAAAGACTTTTTTATTTAAATATTTTTGTTCATTTACTTCTGGAGTGGGAGTACTGCCCCAGGTGATGCGTGTGTGTGTGTGTGGGGGGGGGGTTGAGGGGCCTGTGGGGACATGGAGCATATCACTGGTGTTTGCACTTCTCTGCAAATTCAATCTATGTGTTATCGGACTTGAAATTAATGAAGATAAAAAAATATTGGTGTGTCTCGATATTCATGGTGTGTTTCATAGTGTGTCTAGACATTTTTGTAATTAATGTGAAGTTTAGTTAAACAATAAGGCATGACAGGGCATGGGTTATTGGGGGATTACACCAATTACCTAAGTCCTGGAATTCCTTATTATGATTATACATTGGATCAATGAGTAAAATGTTTCAATATAAGAAAAAATAGCAGGACACGAGGACACAGCATCAGATTAGAGGGAGGCCAATTAAGGGGTAATGTGAGAAAGTTCTTTTTCACAGAAAGGGTGGTGGATGCATGGAATGGCCTACCTCAGGAGTGGTGGATATGAATACAGTGCAGGGCTTCAAACAGGCATGGGGTAGGCATAAGGGAGCTATACAGATGAGTATGAATAGATAGGTCATTGGCAGAGCAAAGGCCAATGGCACATTCATAAGGTAGAAAAATAAATGTGCAGACTGGATGAGCCTTGCAGTCCTTATCTGCCATCAACTTCTATGTTTCTATGTTTCTATGTTAAAAGAAATTTTAAATGTGATTATGTTTTTTTAATGTTTTATGTCAATTGTATAATAATACTTTCAGACTAGAGTAGGAGTGTTACAGTGTACTGTTTTAAACAATGACATAAACCAAAATACTGTTCAGAACTGTTCTTGTCCCACCTTCTCTGGCCTTAGAGCTATTTTAATGGAATAAAGGTTTAAAAGTCTGTCATTTTTCCCTGTACTATGCACATTTATAAGCCCATAAGAAGTTCTCTGACTTATAAAATGGTACAAGACTAGGTATCTTTTTAAACCTGTATGATATAGATTGTGCACCAAACATAAGAGAAGAAAAGGGTCATAACCTACATGATACACTTCTGTAAAAATGTCAATCAGAAACACCCACTAGGATAGCTGGAGGGAACAATGACAACCTTTTAAAGATGAGCCGTGCTGAGCATGTAGGTGTGAAATCAGGTTAGGGAGACAGGATGTGTGTGCCAGTTGTGCATTTACAAGAAAAGGCTGAATATCATTCTAATGCATAGTATAGCAACACACCCATTAACTTGTATGCCTGTGCTTAGCAACTGCAAAGTGAAATAGAAACATTTATCAGGGATGAAATAATTAACCAGGCAATGGTAAGCAATATAAGTGTAGTAGGGACTATAATTAAAAACTATCATCACAAAAGGAAGACAAATCTCTCTCTCTCTCTCTATATATATATATATATATACATATATATATATGTATATATATATATATTCTTTGCAAAAAAAACTGCATCAATGCACCAGTTAGGGTTCAACTCAATGCCACAAAAGTAGGGAAATGTGGTGGTAGAGTTTCCAACCCTAACTCCCCACCCCTTCCCTGAAAGTGTAAAAGGACAAGACCACACAAGCAACCACAGACAGACATCATTAGGTAAGACAAACAACATACATCTGTTTACAGATGGCACAAAGGAAGCAGCACATCAGTGCTACTTTCATAGATTTGTGGTATGCACACTGGAAGATGTATACAGCCACTTTTGGCTACAGATAAAAATACAGTACATGATATAAAAACCATAACACAGCTTCTGTGTACAGAAGCACAGACCTCAGCAGCTATATACATAAATCCACAATCCCCAGTTTACAAGAGTTATTTTGTCTGCAAAAGCACAGACCTCATAGGGCCATTGCTTCTGCAGCCATAGGTAGTTATCCACACTGTAAGACATACAAACAATTCTGTCTGCAGAAGCGTTCACAATAACTTCTGGCTGCAGAAGCACAGCCATCATGAAATCCATAATACCAAAATTACAACAGTACTTCTGTCTGCAAAACTGCAGTCCCCTGAGAGGCCTGTGCCTCTTCAGCCACATGTCTAAGACGGAATCCGTACTAGTTCCCAACAGTTGATCACCCGACTCTCAAATCCCTGACACCGCATTCCTGACACTGCATTCCTAACAGCATCAAACACCTGACATTTTATTGCCCAAATTTTAATTTCACGAAATCCATTAGCCCCGACATTTAATCGCCTGACCTTTGAAAACCTGACTATTGCTGTGTCAGGCTTTGTCCATCTAACTGACAGTAAGCACAGAGGATGGAGATGGAAGCTGCATTACATGTAATGAATGCATTACAGCATTTTTATGAAAAGTAAAAATGCAAGCTCTACCTTGACAGTCTTTCTTTATGTCTAGTCCCCAGGTCTCCTGGTCTCTGTTTGTCTCTGTTTGTTGGGCACATATTGTTTATGCCAGCATTGCAGTTTTTTCAGCTTTGGTCACAGTACAGTGTTTTCAGCATTGGTCACAGTGCGGTGTTTTCATCATTGGTCACAGCACCACCGTCTGCTCACAATTAGGTAGTCACTGATTTCTTTGTTCTTTTGCTCACTGTAATCAGTTCTGCTGATTGTCGGTTGCATCACAGTGTCATCATTGCACAGATGTAGCTAATGACAAGTACTACAATAAAAACTGTACTACAAACTGGCCTTTTTTTTATGATGGCTAAGGTTGTTATGTGTGAGACAGTTCCCTCACAGCAAGGTAATATCAAGCTCTGCATCAACGGGTACATGTATGTTAAAGAAAGGAACCATGGTGACCTCTCTTTTATTGGTGCTGCTACAGTTGCAAGGGAAAGAAAAGCTTGAGAAGAGCATCCAGCATGTCGGGGAAGGGGGGTGCAATATCACTTTCAAAAACAGAATGCACATAATCATGCTCCTGATGCAACATATTTTCCTATTGCCACATCACTGGCTTCTGTAATGGACACACCAACTCAATTAATTCAACATGAGCTGTCACAGCTTTTCTCTGAGATCATGCAGAGCATGCCCTCATAACAAGCTCTATAATAAATTGTCAAGCATGCCAGATGCCATATTACCACCCCTGAACCATGAACATTGGACTAGCTGATCTTTCCAGACCATCTCCACACTGTAAATGGCTCACGTTTTCCACAAAAGAGTCCTTACTGGAGGAGGACAAGAGAACAGGAAGAGAACACCAAGAGGAAGGAGCTGTTGTTGTAACTATACTTCTCTACTGGGACTAAAGAACTAGAACTCTACTAGTGGGACCCTCAATGCAGGGTAAAAACAAAACACAACAAAAAAAGTTAGTGTGTTTGTCTGAGTTGGCTGAAGTGAATTGTTATCTGTGCAGTTATCTAAGTGTTTGTCTCAGGTGGCTGAACGGAATTGTTATGTGTGCAATTAACTAAGTGTAGAAAGAGTTGTAAAGTAGGGGGGGTGGCTTAGCTAGAAGGAAGCCAGGTTAAAGCTAGATTTAAAAACTGCCCTACATAGCTTCTGCCACAGAATAGGCAGAGAACACCAAGAGGAAGGAACTGCTGTTTATACTTCTCTACTGGGACTATACTGCCCTCCTTCCCCCCTCCCCCCCAAGCCAGTTCTACTTTTATAGGCACAGGATTTGACTGACAACAGGAACTTCATGTTAGGGAGCAGGACATGAGTGACCACAGAGCCACAAAAGACTCACCATCCTAGAAGGAAAAGAGTAGCCCTCCATCCCCCCCCAGCTGCTGGAGGTCTGACTTTGAGCAAGAAAGGAGACTACTGAGAAATATAGGAACTTCTTGTCTCAGAATAGGAAGATCAGGAACTTGAAGGGCACAGAGGCATTAAGTAAGTAGGGAGAAAAAAATAAATAAACAGAGGAAAGAGTAAGTATTCTAAACAATAGTTAAGGTACCAGAAATAAGACATGATGGGAATGGTGCAGTGCAGTGGCTATGGAGCAGCAGTCTTCCAGGAGACATTCTGAGGATGCGGTGTTGTCCCATCTGCAGGCACCTCTCTAGGCTGAGGGAGGAGTTTGCTCATCTGTAGCCTGAGTTGGCCAGGATTTGGGAGACCTCCTTTCCCACCCAGGGACCACCAGGGCCACTGCTGATGCCTCAGAGGTTGCCAAGAAAGAGGAGCGGTTGGACCACAGTGGGCTCAGGGAGGGTGAGGGTGGTGAAACAGAGTCACATCCTTCCAGTTGTACCTCTCTACAATTCATATGCCATTCTGGCAAATTGTGGTTCCTCTATGGAGCCACCTGCAGTGGAGACCAAGGAGGATGCTGGGAACCTCCACAAAGGAAACCCACAGAAGGGTGGCATGGGACCCCATGGGAGAAGGACACAACTCCTGGTGGGCGAATCTATTGTTAGGGATGTAGAATTGGGGTCGGAAGGGGAGAGGGAGGTAAGGTGCCTGCCTGACATCATGGCTTGGAGGGACAGGGAGTGAATCCTCAGGATTGCTGGAGCAGCTGCATGGGGAAGGGAACTGGATATCATTGTCTACCTAGAGACAAATGACCTGGCTGTGAAAGGGATCAGAGCAGTGCAGGAAGAGTTTGTGGAGTTGAGGAGGGGCCTGAGACAAGTGGCATGCATGGTAACTTTCTCAAAGGTGCTGCCTATCTATGGCTCTATATAATAATATGAGGCTAGGGGGCTCCACACCATGGAATTTAATCAGTGGTTGAAAAACTGGTGCAGAGCTCAGGGATTTGGCTTCATTGGGGACTGGGTGTCCACCTGGAGTGATGCAGGCCTATATTGGCGTGATGGTCTGCGTCCGTCCAGGAGGGGAACTAGGATCCTAGGTGATAGGTTTAAATGCTTCATTGGCAAGCATTTAAACTAGCCATGGGGGGAGGCACTGGAAAGGAGCAGGGAAATCCTAGCCCCCCAAAAAAAATCAGGGTAGTAAGTGAGGTAAACACCGAGATAGAAATGTTGATAGGGAGAAGGGCAGAAGTAAATGGAGAAAATGACAAAGGCAATAAGGACAGGGATGGGACAAAAAGGGGTAATGCCATCAAGAAATAGAAACATAGAAACATAGACTTTGACGGCAGATAAGGACCGCTAGGCCCATCTAGTCTGCCCATTTCCCTACTTACAGGATAGGCCGCAGATCCTATTTAACCAACAGCCTATATCTTCCTGCCCCCCTCAAGAATTGCCTTATGTCTGTCCCATGCATTCTTGAATTCTCCCACAGTTTTAGACTCCACAACTTCCTCAGGAAGGCTGTTCCATGCATCCACTACCCTCTCTGTGAAATAATACTTCCTCACATTGCCCCTGAACCGCCCTCCTTCTATCTTTAAATTGTGTCCCCTTGTTCTTGCAAGTCTCTTTTTCTGAAAGATGCTACCCTCTTGGACTTTGTTGATTCCCTTGATGTACTTGAAAGTTTCTATCATGTCCCCCCTCTCCCTTCTTTCCTCAAGGGTATACATATTAAGCTCCTTTAGTCTCTCCTCATACGGCTTCTCTTGCAGACCCTGCACTATTTTAGTTGCCCTCCTCTGGACTGCCTCTATCCTGTCTATGTCCTTGCGGAGATGGGGTCTCAGAACTGGACACAGTATTCAGATGGGGTCTCACCAACTGTCTGTACAGAGGGATAACAACTTCCTGTTTTCTGTTGCTGATGCTCTCCCTATACATCCCAGTATACCCCGGCCCTCCCTACTGCCTTCTCACATTGCTTGCTAACCTTAAGGTCATCTGATATGATTACCCCAGGTCCCTTTCCTGTTTTGTTGTTACTACCTCCCACCCATTGTGTATTCTTCCCTGGGTTCTTGTTTCCAGGTGCATTATTTTGCACTTTTTGCATTGAATCCTAGCTGCCATATGTCAGACCATTCCTCCAACCTTGCCAAGTCCCTTTTCATCCTTTCCATGCCTCCTTGTGTATCAACCCTGTTGCAGATCTTTGTGTCATCTGCAAAAAGGCATACTTTTCCTTCCAGTCACTCTGCAATGCCACTGATGAAGACATTAAAAAGGACTGGACCCAATACTGAACCCTGCGGTACCCCACTAGTAACCGCCCTTTCTTCAGAGTGGACTCCATTTACAATTACCTTCTGTGTCCTGTTGTCCAGCCAATGTTTTACCCAGGCTACCACCTGGGACCCACCCCAGGCTGGTTAATTTGACTAATAATCTTTGTGTGGGACTGTGTCAAATGCCTTGCTAAAGTCTAGGTAGGCCATGTCCACAGCCCCTCCCTGGTCTACTACTTTGGTCACCCAGTCAAAGAAATCTATTAGATTCGTGCCTTACATGACCTTCTCACTGTGAACCCATGCTGCCTTGGATCCTGTGCTCCACTGACCTCTAGGTACTCAACTGTTCTTTCCTTCAGAGTGACTCCATCACTTTCCCTACCACAGAGGTCAGACTGACAGGTCTGTAGTTTCCTGCCTCTGTCTTGGTCCCACTTTTGTGAAGGGGAATCACATCCGCCTTCCTCCAGTCCTCGGGTACCACACCATCCTCCCATGATTTATTAAAAAGAGTAGCCAGTGGTTTCACTAGTTCCTTCCTTAATTCTTTTAGAATTCTGGGGTGAATTTCATCAGGACCCATTGCTTTGTCCACCTTCAGTTTTAGGAGTTCTTGCAGAACCCTTTCTTCTGTGAAAGGACTGGGATCGACCTCCCTATCAAGAGTGCTTCTGTTAATTGGATTAGCACTTCCTCTCTTTGTGAATACTGAGCAGAAATATTCATTCAGTATTCCTGCTTTTTCACTGTCCCCCTCTGCCCACCCACCGTTTATTCTATTCAGTCTCACTATCCCTCCCTTTGTCTTTCTACACTCCCTGATGTACCTATAAAAGGTTTTATCCCCTTCTTAACTGAGTTGGCTGTCTTTTCCTCAGTTTGGGCCTTTGCTATTCTGACTTCCTCCCTGCTTCTTTCTGCCTTAACTGGCACAGCTCTCTGTCCTGCTCCTTCTGTGTTTCCTTATACTTCTGAATGCTATCTTTTTTCCTGACTTTCACAGCCACCTCTCTTGAGAACCATAGTGGCTTTTTTTTCGTTTTGATTTGTTTATTTGCTTCACAAAGGCTTGTTGCCTCTGTGATGGCAGTTTGATAATTCCCATTGTTGCTCCACACCTCCTTCTAGCCTGTTTGCTAGTGCTTTTCTGAGGCACTCTCCCATCTTGCCAAAGTCAGCCCTCCTAAGTCCAGTACCTCACTTTTGTATGGTTTGACTCTGTAGCTGAGTTTAACGTGAACCACACTGTTTGATGGTCACTTGTCCCCAGATGGCAACCCACTTCTAGATCTAAGATCCTCTCACTGCCCCCGTTTGAGAGTACGGCGTCTAAGATTGCTCCCTCACGAGTGGGTTCCGAAACTAGCTGTCTAATGCCTGCCACCTGTAGGGCATGAAGAATGGCCCTGCTCTTGGATGTTGCTGCAGCAAATGTGCTCCAGTTAACAACTGGCATATTCAGGTCTCCCATCAACAGTATCTCCCTTTCTCTGCCATTCTAAGAATGCCTTCCATCATATCCTTGTCCATTCCTTCCCCTGACATGGGGTCGCACACAACCCCAGTGGATTGTGGTACCCTTTCCAGTCTCCAAGGTGACCCACAGTGCCTCCTCTCTCCCTGTTTACTCTTTGTTCAGTTGCTTTTATCCCTGCCTTACATAGAGAGCTACTCCTCCCCTCTTCTCCCTGCCTGTCTCTCCTGTAGGTTATGTACCCTGATATGTTAACATCCCAGTCATGGTTCTCTGTGTACCATGTTTCTGTGACTGCTACGATATCCAGACATCCCTCTTCCATTAAGGCCACCAGCTCAGGAAACTTGTTGCCCAGACTACGGGCATTGGTACTCATTACCGTCCATTTCCTGATGGCCTTACCCCCTTTTGCCCCATTCCTGTCCTTCTTGCCTTTGTCACGTTCTCCATTTACCCCTGCCCTTCTCCTTTCGACACCTCCATGTTGGTGTTTGCCACACTTACTATCGTGATTGTTTGGGGGGGCTAGGATTTTCCTGCTCCTTTCCAGTACCTCCCCCCTTGGCTAGTTTAAAAGCTTGCCAATGAAGCATTTAAACCTATCACCTAGGATCCTGGTTCCCCTCCCGGACAGATGCAGCCCATCATGCCAGTATAGGCTTGCATCACTCTAGGTGGACCCCCAGTCCCCAATGAAGCCAAATCCCTGAGCTCCACACCAGTTTTTCAACCACTGATTGAATCCCATGGTGTGGAACACCCTAGCCTCTCCTATGCCATAGATGGGTAGCACCTCCGAGAAGGTTACCGTGCGTGCTACTTGACTAAGGCCCCTCCCCAATTCCACAAACTCTTCCTGCACTTCTCTAATCCCTTTCTTAGCCAGGTCATTTGTCCCTAAGTGGACAATGACATCCAGCTCCCTCCCCTGTGCAGCTGCTCCGGCAATCCTGAGGATTCGCTCCCTGTCCCTCCAAGCCATGGTGCCAGGCAGGCACCTTACCTCCCTCTCCCCTTCCTTGCCCAGTTCTACCTTCCTAACAATGGAGTTCCCCACCAGGAGTTGTTTCCTTCCCCTGCAGGGTCCCCTGCCACCCTCCTGTGGGTCTCCCTTGTGGAGGTTCCACATCCTCCTTGGTCTCCACTGTAGGTGCCTCCATAGAGGAACCACACTTTGCCAGAATGGCATAGGAATTGTGGAGAGGTACAACTGGAGGGATGTGCCTCTGTTCCACCACCCTCACCCTCCCTGTGCCCACTGTGGTCCAACCGCTCCTCTTTCTTGGCAACCTCTGAGGCAACGGCAGTGGCACTGGTGGTCCCTGGATGGAAGAGGAGGTCCCACAAACCCTGGCCAACTCAGCCTGGAGATGAGCAACCTCCTCCCTCAGCCCAGAGAGGTGCCTGCAGATGGGACAACACCGCATCCTCCAGAACATCTCCCGGAAGACTGCTGCTCCACAGCCACTGCACTGCACCACTCCAATCATGTCTTATTTCTGGCCCCTTAACTGTTTGCAATACTTACTCTTTCCTCTGTTTTTTTTCTCTCTCTCCTTACTTTCTGCCTGTGTGCCCTTTAAGCTCCTGATTGTCCTGTTCTGAGACAAGAATATCCTATATTTCAGTAGACCGCTTACTTGTTCAGAGGCAGACCTCCAGCAGCTAGAGGGGGCCGGAGAGCTACTCTTGCCCTTCTAGGATGGTGGGTCCTTGGTGGTTCTGTGATCACTCACTTCCTGCCCCTAAACAGGAAGTTCCTGTTGTCAGTCAAATCCTGTGCCTATAAAAATAAAACTAGCTTTGGGTGGGGAAGGAGGGCAATATAGTCCCAGTAGAGAAGTTCAGTCACACAGCAGTCCTTTCTCCTGGAGTCTTCTGCCAAGCTATTAGCAGAATCTTTCTAAGGCAGTCTTTAAATGTAGCTTCCTTCTAGCTAAGCCACTCCCCCTACTTACCAGATCTTTCTACAAGTAATTTAAACCTCACAACAGTTAATTCCTTTCAGTCACCTGAGATTTACACCTAGATGACTTTTCAGTTACCCATTCAGTTCAGTTAACCCAAACACACACTTTTTTTGTTTTGTTTTGTATGTTAGTTTTTTTACCCTAAATTAAAGGTCTAAATACAAAAGTTCTTCTACTTTATTCCTAGCAGAGAAGTTCAGTCACACAGCAGTCCTTTCTCCTGGAGTCTTCTGCCAAGCTATTAGCAGAATCTTTCTAAGGAGTCTTTAGATGTAGCTTCCTTCTAGCTAAGCCACTCCCCCTACGTACCAGATATTTCTACAAGTAATTTAAACCTCACAACAGTTAAGTCCTTTCAGTCACCTGAGATTTACACCTAGATGACTTTTCAGTTACCCATTCAGTTCAGTTAACCCAAACTCATACTTTTTTTTTGTTTTGTTTTGTATGTTAGTTTTTTTACCCTAAATTAAAGGTCTAAATACAAAAGTTCTTCTACTTTAGTCCCAGCAGAGAAGTTCAGTCACACAGCAGTCCTTTCTCCTGGAGTCTTCTGCCAAGCTATAAATGCTATAAATGTAGGGTAATGCTATAAATGCTATAAATGTAGGGTAATGAGTACCAATGCCCTTATTCTGGGCAACAACCTCCCTGAACTTGTGGCCTTGATGGAAGTGGGATGCCTGGATATCGTAACAGTCACAGAAACATGGTACACAGAGAACCATGACTGGGATGTTAACATACCAGGGTACACAACCTACAGGAGAAACAGGTAGTGGAGAAGAGGGGGAGGAGCAGTTCTCTATGTAAAGGAAGGGATAAAAGCAATGGAACAAAAGAGTAAATGTGGGGAGAGGAGAGTAGGCACAGTGGGTCATCTTATAATAATAATAATAATAACAACATTTATTTGATTAAGTGCCTTTCAAAGTTTTCAAAGCGCTGTACATAAAGAAAAACACAGACATATTCAATACATACAATTAAACAACTCTAAACGAATATTACAAAACTACAGTGTACAGTTAAAACAAAGCAGAAAATGTCTTCTCCCATAGGAAAGTCTTTAGTGCCTGCTTGAAACTCCCCACCGTCCTGCTCTCCTGGAGCTGATGGGGCAGAGAATTCCAGAGGGTAGGTGCAGCAAATCCAAAAGCACGAGCTCCAGGAGACTTCAAATTTACCCTCAGAATCTCCAGCAACCCCTCGTCAGCTGAGCGGAGCTGTCTCAGAAGGGTGTAAGGCACCAGAAGTTCTTTCAAACAGTCGGGACCAAGACCGTGTTAGGGCTTTGTAGGTCAAAAGACCCACTTTGAAGGTGATCTGCCACTGTATTGGCAGCCAGTGCAGAGTGCTCAGCACAGGGGTAATATGAGAACTTCTGCATGCCCCAGTCAACAAATGTGCTGCCGCATTCTGCACTAGCTGCAAGCGGTAGATATCAACCCCAGGAAGTCCTAGGTAAAGGGAGTTACAGTAATCAAGGCAAGATGTCACAAAGGGGTGGACCAAAACTGGCCGGTCGCTAGGTGAAACAAGGTGCCTAATCCTGGCAATGTTCCTAAGATGAAAACATGCTGTCTTGACAACTGCAGACACCTGCTAACGGAGTGTCAGACCAGTGTCAAGCTCCACTCCCAGGTTGCGAACCCGTTCAGAGGTGAGGATCTGGTCCACCCCCAAGATTAATCCAGAGAGGAGCCTGGTCCTCAAACCCTGTACCCTGCTACCCGGGTCCACCACCATAACCTCAGTCTTTCCCGGGTTCAACTTTAGATCGCTGGTGTTCTTCCAGTCTTGGATGTCAGCGAGGCAGTTGTTCAGTACTGAGATAGCACTAACCTGGTCAGGCGCAAAAGACAAGTAGAGCTGGGTATCATCAGCATAGCAGTGAAACCTCAGCTTATACCATCTTACAATATCTGTGAGGGGTAGCATATGTACAGCGAATAACATGGGGGAAAGCACCGAGCCCTGAGGTACCTCACAAGGCAGAGAGAAGGCCCCAGATGAATACAAACCCGAGACCACTCTCTGCGTTCTCCCTTCGAGGAAAGATGAAAACCATCTGAGGACCATACTCGATAGTCCACAGATGGACCTCAGGTGTTCGAGCAAAACCCCATGATCCACAGTATCAAAACCTGATGACAGATCAAGGAGAACCAAAATAGAATGGTGTCTCTGATCTCTTGCCATCAGGAGATCATTGAGCACCCGAACCAGAGCAGTCTCGGTACTATACCTCTTAGAAAAACCAGACTGGAGAGGTTCGTATAAATATGGATGGTCAAATGGTTATCCATTTGGACCGCCACAACTTTATCAATAACCTTCCCCACAAAAGGGAGGTTAGAGATTGGTCTGTAGTTTGCTAGGTCATCCGGGTCTAAAGAAGCTTTCTTCAGAAGGGGAGTCACCACCCTTTCCTTCAAAGAGCTAGGGAAGACTCCCATATCTAAAGAACACCGGATAATCCGAGCTAAGGCCGGGCCAATGATCTCACTACAACCCATAATCAGGGAAATGGGGTCGGGGTCCAAACTACAGCATGTTGGATGCATCTCATGGACAATCCTCATAGTGTCTATGAAATCCAGCAGGTCAAAGGCACTCCAGGAAATTCCAGGCTCTGCGACAAGACACTGATCAACTGCAACAACCCTGGAGTGAGGTTGGAGGCACTGCCTCTTGATGTCTTCAACCTTATTTGCAAAGAATCATGCGATCTCCTCGCAATCAGTTTGAGTAAAAGCTCGACAGATCTGCTGACAGGCTGGGTTGCATAGTTTGTCAACAGTTCTGAAGAGCTGAGCCGGTCGATTCCGTGCAACAGAAATTTCCTTGGACAGGAATTCTGCCTTCTTATGGGAAATTGCTGTTTGGTAGAGTTTATAATGCTCTAGCAAAATAAGATGGTCAGCATCAGAGGCAATCTTCTTCCAACGATGCTCCAACCTATGCCCCAACCTACGCAGCCCTCTCAAAGCCCCATCAAACCATGAGGCAACGGGATGACGCGGAAGGGGGCGAACATGGACTAGTGCAACCTGATCGAGTGCAACTGATATGGCCCTATTATAGGCCACTACCAGCTGCTCAGGATCAGTGCAAAACTCATCAAACAACAAGAGGTCAGTAACCGCCATCAGGTCTTCAGGGACAACATCCCGGAATGGGCGGTACCTGATCAATTCCACAGGGGCTGACCTACCCAGGGTGGCCTCAGAATTGAACCCAACTGAGTAGTGATCGGACCAACCGACTGGTTCCACCACCAAATCGGAAGCCTCGATCCCCAGGAGGAAGACCAGGTCAAGAGAGTGACCTCCCTTGTGTGTAGCTGCAGAAAAAAACAGTGTAAAGCCCAGAGATGTCGTCACCTGGAGAAATTGTGTACACAAAAAGCGAAGATTCGTCATCGACCCAGGCATTGAAGTCACCCAGAACCATCAATCTGGGTGACTCCAAGGCCATGTCGGTGGCAAAATATGCTATTTCCTGCAGGAAAAGCTTCTCATCACCTGGTGGATGATAAATAAGAGCAATCCTGCACCCTACACCAGCTACCACAGTACACTCAAATGACCTGGCCTCCTCGACTGGTACCCCAGTTAGGCCAATTCAGTCTTGAAACAGACCGCCACCCCCAGATCCAATCTCGGCGTGTATAACTAGGTACCCTGTAGAACGCGGCCTCAAAGGGGCCACATTCCCATCCAACCAGGTCTCGGTAATGCAAGCCAGATCTGCCCTTGCAACAAAATCTGCAATAAGACCAGTCTTGTGGCAGACAGATCTGGCATTGCACAACAACACCAGAGTTGGACGAGGTTGGCGAGTTGTCCCAACCACTTGCCCTCCAAAACTGGAGATGCCCTTAGGTATGGGAACCAGAACGGGATTACCACGCTTCAGAAGCCATTTTGCCCCAGGGTGTCTTCTAGGCCTAACCACCCCTATGGGAAAGCACCGCTCACTCCACTATCCACAACCCCACCCCAGTTCCCCCTCCCCCTTCGAGCAATCCCTAGCGCCCGACACCAATGATAGATATGAGCGGGCGGGGGGGGTAAAGAGAAGGAGCGGAGGGCCTGGAGAGTGGAGGCCAAATAGCACAAGACAGGCGGGGCAGGCAGGCACATCAAGCTGCTCAAAATTTAAACAATAAATATAATAAAACAACCCACAATCTTCCTACAACTAAAAACTAACTAAAATAAAAAAATTAAACTTAACTGGCACTCTAACACAAAACCTGATTAATTATTTTATCCCACAAGCCCTCTCGCAGCCTGGGGGACAACCAAAACTTAACCAACACAATTCTAAATTATTCCCAGGTCCTCTCACTACCTGGTACTTAAAACAAAAAGCAATAATAATTAAATCATAAAACTAATGATAAAATAATAAACAGGGGGAATAATTTAAAAACCACCCTCCGGAACTCTCTCTCACCGAGCCAAATACAGGTGGAATAAAAGATGTAATAAAGCACTCTCACTGCTCTAATTGTTCCCTCAAATGAAATATAATTACTATACAAAATTATAACTGCAAACGATAAACATCCTGTCTATATACAGCAAAATATAAATATAATGTAATCCGCCCAACATCAACAAGTATATTTCAGTTTCCGAAAATCCAGGGTTTCAGAATCCACATCGGTTTGCCTCGAATAAAAGGCCACCTGCGGGCCACAGGATCCAGCCAGCCCAAAAGATCAGTGGCCCACTACTTCCACTCCAAGAGAGGCCAGCCCCCCTGGCTGGCCGCCCCAGGAGTGTAGAGTAAGGGGGAGATTAAGGACAGGCCCTCCAGCCTACCCCGCTCCCCACCTCTGTGTGTAACACCGACCCAGGGCCCACCAGAACACTGCAAGCCCAACTAATAGGCTAAGTAAAGTCAGTTTCTCAGAATAACATTTAAACAGTCAGAAATGTCATTAAAAGTTTCAAAGTCACTTACCTTGCAGGAGTCTTCGGCGCTGAAACACCACGGTTTGTCCCGGATTTCCACAATCCAACCCCGAACAAGGTCCCAGCCCTTAAGGTAGAACACAAAAAAGCCCAAACCAAAATGGAGGAAAACGCGTAAACTGACCGAGTCTGTTAACGTGGAACAAGGCAGGCAAACAAAGTGGGTAACAGCAAACATAAAATAATGCCGCAGCAGAATTTAAAAAAGCAGCGAAATTACAAACAAATAAAATAAAGTGGGCAAGGCAAAATAAACAAAATGAAGTAGAACAGTTCAACAGTCCCACAAATTTCACAGTCAGAGCTGTTGTGCTAGTAAAAAATGTCAAATCTTCATTTGCACAGGATATCCACTACTCACGGACCAAAGGATGCTTTTTGCCAGGTAGTCCAAATTTATGTCAGCAGCTCCAGAACCACGACAAATTATCTCACATATACTGCAAACTGTGAGATAAAATACATAATCAAAGGTAATCCACATGATTCAACTCAGCTCCTCATACAGTTCACTCCCCAAATTACTCAACAGTTTGTTTCAACTCTATTTGAATAATCAAATTCATGCCCTCGTAACCTCCATGAATCCACAGGTCCTCTACACAAAGATAGACAACTGTGTCGAAATTAACTCGCAATTCTTCAGTTCGTTCTTATGGTCCATATGTCTCAGCCCATCCCAGCCTGTCCTGAATACAGCTGAAAATACAGCTGAACTGGTTGCCGGCATACAGATCCATGTCCCACACAAGCAGCACACATACTGCAAGCCTCCGGCTGTAGCGCAACACACTAGCGCTAGCACAGCCGAAGACTGGAAATGGCACCACAATCCACACAGGGGTTGTATACAGGCCCCAATGTCAGGGGGAGGGAATGGACAATGATATGATAGAAGGCATCCTTAGGATGGCAGAGAAAGGGGGGATACTGTTGATGGGGGACCAGAATATGCCAGATGTTAACTGGAGCACCTTTGCTGCAGCCACATCCAAGAGTAGGGCCATTCTCAATGCCCTACAGGTGGCACGCCACAACAACTAGTTTTGGAACCCACTCATGAGGGAGAAATCTTAGACCTTGTACTCTCAAATGGGGACAGTGAGAGGATCTCAGATCTAGAAGTGGGTAGCCATCTGGGAACAAGGACCACCAAACAGTGTGGTTCACAATAAACTCAACTACAGAGTTAAGCCATGCAAAAGTGAGGGTACTGAATTTCAGGAGGGCTGACTTTGGCAAGATGGTAGAATGTCTTAAGAAAGCACTAGCAAACAGGCTAGATGGAGGGGTGGAGCAACAATGGGGAAACATCAAAAGAGAGGGCAGAGAGGGACAGTGAAAAAGTAGGGATACTAAACGAATACTTCTGCTCAGTATTCACAAAACAGGAGGAGGGGGAGGTGCCTAATACAATTAACAGAAGCATTCTGGATGGGGGGGGTCGATCCCAGTCCTTTCACAGAAGAAAGGGTTCTGAAAGAACTCCTAAAACTGAAGGTGGACAAAGCAAGGGGGCCTGACGGAATTTACCCCAGAATTCTAAAAGAATTAAGGGGAGAACTAGTGACACCACTGACTACCCTTTTTAACAAATCATGGGAAGATGGGGTGGTACCAGAGGACCGGAGGAAGGTGGATGTGATTCCCCTTTACAAAAGTGGGAGCAAGAAAGAGGCAGAAAACTAAAGACCTGTCAGTTTGACCACTGTGGTAGGAAAAGTGATGGAATCACTTGTGAAGGAAATAATTGTTGAGTACCTGGAGGCCAGTGGGGCACAGGACCCAAGACAGCATGGGATCACAGTGAGAAGGTCATGTCAGATGAATCTAATTGACTTCTTTGACTGGGTGACCAAAGTAGTAGACCAGGGAGGGGCTCTGGACATAGCCTACCTAGACTTTAGCAAGGCATTTGACACAGTTCCACACAAAAGATTAATAATCAAATTAACCAGCCTGGGAGTGGGTCCCAGGGTGGTAGCCTGGGTAAAACATTGACTGGAGAACAGGACACAGAATGTAATTGTAAATAGAGTCCAATCTGATGAAAGAGGGGTTACTAGTGGGGTACCACAGGGTTCAGTACTGAGTCCAGTCCTTTTTAATGTCTTTATAAGTGACATTGCAGAGGGACTGGAAGGAAAAGTATGCCTCTTTGCAGATGACACAAAGATCTTCAACAGGGTTGATACACAAGGAGGTGTGGAAAGGATGTGTAGGGACTTGGTAAGGTTGGAAGAATGGTCAGAAGCATGGCATCTTGGATTCAATGCAAGGAAGTGCAAAATAATGCACCTGGGAAACAAAAATCCCGGGTAAGATTACACGATGGGGGGGAGGTAGTAACAACAACAAAAATGGAAATGGACCTGGTGGTAATCATATCAGATGACCTTAAGGTTAGCAAGCAATGTGAGAAGGCAGTAGGGAGGGCTGGGGGGATACTGGGATGTATAGGGAGAGGCATCACCAGCAGAAAACAGCAAGTTGTTATTCCTCTGTACAGACAATTAGTGAGACCTCATCTGGAGTACTGTGTCCAGTTCTGGAGACCCCATCTCCACAAGGACATAGACAGGATGGAGGCAGTCCAGAGTAGGGCAACTAAAATGGTGCAGGGTCTGCAAGAGAAGCCATATGAGGAGAGACTAAAGGAGCTTAATATGTATACCTCTGAGGAAAGGGGGGGATGATGATGATAGAAACTTTTAAGTACCTCAGTGGAATCAATGAAGTCCAAGAGGGTAGCATCTTTCAGAAAAAGAGATGTGCAAGAACAAGGGGACACAATTTGAAGATAGAGGGGGGACAGCTCAGGGGCAACATGAGAAGCATTTTTTCACAGAGAGGGTGATGGACACATGGAAGAGCCTTCCTGAGGAGGTCGTGGGGTCTAAAACTGAGGGAGAATTCAAGAATACATTGGACAGACATAAGGCAATTCTTGTGGGGGGTAGGAATAAATTGGCTGTTGGTTAGCTAGGATCTGCAGCTTATCCTGTAGGTAGAGAAATAGGCAGACTAGGTGGGCCATGTGGCCCTTATCTGCCATCAAAGTCTATGTTTCACTACAAAGCTTAACACGTTAAAGCTGGCAGCTTCTGAATACTGGAGCATGGATGGAACTTTTAAGACCATTCCAACCTTATTTAGGCAGTTATATTCGATATATGCCACAGTGGGCACCCCATAAACTGCACGTATTGTACCCTTGGTGTTTGCCTTGATGTCCTCCAAATCTCAGGAGTGTTACATCCGCTTATTCCAAGACATGCATGATTTAGCAGATGTATATGGCCTAACTTTGTCACCAAAAGTTATCATTACTGATTTCGAGCAAGCTGCAATAAATGTATCCAAGAGTGGATTCCCAGACAGTCTAAATAAGGGATGCCTGTTCCACTTCAGTCAGACTGTCTGGTGGAAAATATAAAACTTGGGTCTGGCCACTCAGTATGGCACAGGCACAGAGTTCAGTCTTAAAATGAGGCACTTAGTGGCATTGTCTTTCCTGCCACCAGAAGATATAGAGGGTGTCTTTCTTGAGATCAAGAATGAAATGCCAGCAACAAGTGCAACACTTGTAGAGTGGTTTGAGGACAATTATGTGCTTGGTCATGTGAGGCATAGGATGAGAAATGATACCATAGTATGTAGCCCCTCCCACACTATTCCCACCATTTTTCTTATCTAGTCATGATCAAATGGCCACGGGGTTCCCTCGTACTCAAAACAATGTTGAAGCCTGACATCGTAGGCTTGCTGCACTAATCAGCTCAGCCCATGTTGGGGTGTACCGCTTTGTTGCAGAGTTACAGAGAAAGCGACTTATAACCTCCAGCACTACTGAAAAATAAACAGAGGACTTCCAAAGTCTCCTTTGAAAAAATGTTATCTTGCCAGAGAGGAAAAAATAGCAAATATAGTCAAGGAGAGAACAATGAGATCAGTGGTAGAATATATTCGTGGCATTGCTCACAACCTCAGCCTGTGAACTTATAAAGTGTTGTGATCTGCTTGAGACTATGAGAAAACTGGTGAAACTACTACCGAAGTGCAGAGAATATTTTGATATTTTTAAATCTTTATAATAAAGTATTACTTTAAACTGTGTGATTTGACATTTGAAACTTCCCTGGATTACATGAAAAAACAGAACCCATGCTTCGGTATGATGAACCTATGATGCAAATAAGGTGTGTCAGAACCACTGCCAAGATCGAGAAACAGAGACAAACAGAGATTGGAAGACCTGGAGACCAGACCAGACCTGAAGAAAGACTGTCACTGTAAAATTTGCATTTTTACTTTTTATAAATATGCTGTAATGCACTGTAATGCTTGACACACTGTCCACTTTACTGTGCAGCTTCCATCTCTGTCCTCAGTGCATACTGGCAATTAGACAGACAAATCCCAACACAGCAATATTTGGGTTTTCAAAGGTCAGATTTGGGTACTCGTTGGGAATTTATTTTTCAATAAATGGGAGTCAGGAAATTAACAGTTGGATTTTAACAGTTGGGAATTGGTACATGGCCCATGTAAGACATACACACCGATTTCTGACTGCAGAAGCATAGACCCCTGTAGGACCTGCACTTATGCCACTACACATAGAAAACCATGCACTAGAGGATCCAGCTATATAGCGAAGTAGTACCCGCTACCCCTTAGGTCAGCAAAAAGTAGCTGTTTTAGCCTAATCTACACTTTTAAAGCTGACACTTTACTTTCTTGGAGAAAGTGTTACCCCACAACAAAACTCCTACCCCCTTGAAAAATTTCTAGATCTGCTGCTGAAACCATGATATCCACATTGCAACAGTACTTCTGTCTGCAAAAGTGCAGGCTCCCACATGGTCTGCACTTCTTCAGCCACAGATACTCATAAATGCTGTATGGCATACACACACAGGTGTAGGACTTGTGCTTATACAGCCACAGATACAAATCCATGAAAGTAGCACATCAGTGCTACTGTATTTGTGTCATCTGGAAACAGCTGTATGTTGTTTTTTTACCTGACAATGGCTGTCTGTGGTTGCTTGTGTGATCTTGTCCTTTTTCTGCTTGGAGAGAGAGGGGATGGGGAGTTTAACAATGCATTTCCCTACTGTTGTGGCATTAGGTTGAATCCTAACTAGTGCATTAATGTAGTTGTTTTGCAAAGAATTTGCTTTCTTTTTGAGATAGTGGAATCATATCCTCATATATGCAGGTCCCAAAGGGACTTGAGTGACTAGATGCAGACACGCAGGGCCCTCTGGGCCCTGTACCAAGGGAAGAGTTCATCTGCCTGTGGAAGTGCAGTATCCTCCAGGTTCTGCACTTCCATGTGGTAATGGATGTCAAGAAATTGTGTGGCTTCCTAGTAGGCTGAGGAAGCATAGGATACTCTGGGCCTTGCACTTCTGTGTGGTTATAGATACAGACACACAGGGCAAAGAGTATATCAGCAGAAATGCAGGGCTCTGTGGCACCCATGGGTGCAGAGGTGCAGGACCCTATGCCAAGAGAAGATTTGTCTTCACTATATGATAACTGGGTGCATGCAGACAACCTGGTACATTCCTTTCACAGACTGGGGGGTGGTGCTGCATCACAGCACAGTCCTCCCAGCCTAGGCCCATCTAGCTGGCTCATGGAGCGCACACCAAAACTCAGCTCACCAGCATGGAATCACAAACACCACCTGCTGGGGTAAAATCTGCAGTACACATGTTTCTTAATAATTGAATTTTTTTAAATTTTGACGCCAAATTTTCAAGGTAGTTGTTTTATGACCTCCACCCTTATAAATAGTTATTAAGGTGCAAAAACTGACTTTCACACTGACCACTCCACTCAACCCTATTTTCAACAAGTACATGACAACATAGTTACCCACGGCTAGGCTAAGGTTCTGGAGAACAGAACTGTACAATAAATCTGTGAGCCTTACATAACCCATGACTTCTTCTTGCTCATATGGAGTACTTTTAATTATTGACAAGCAGAAGCAGGGTGTAGTAAAAAGGAAATGCATGGCTTCCTTTCAAAAAGGTTACTGTCAAAATAAAACACAAGTTTTAATAATAGAAGTCCCCTTGAACCTACAAGCATTAGACCACAAGCAGACAAAAAGAATTTTCTGTTCCATGAGTCAAATGTTTCAATGCAATTAACCATAATTTCAATCATCTTCAGTCCAAAAAAAGGAACTAAGAACTCTAAACTAAAGTCCAGAAAGTTGGGTGGCACACACAGTTAACTAAATACAATTAGAATGGCTTATTCAAGATCTATAAATTCTTCCTGGTAACCGTGGTTGTGAATTAATAGAAATACAATGTGAGAGCGATAATAAAATAATAGTTTTATCACATCCTTACAACAGCATCTTGGAATATTAGTGCCAATAATTCTTACTAATTTAGATATATTTAATATGAGGTATTGTTAATGACTAGAAAATAAATGACTTTGTAATCTGATTAGATCTGTTGGCGCATTTTATTTCTGGTTTTATTTGCACAAATTCTGAAACCATCAACCCATGATGATCAGACATGGGAACATTTGTTTTAACTTTGTCATAACTGACAGAGTCTTAAAATTGATGTGCATCCTACCATGCAACAAGAAACTCATTTACTAATGCATCGAACAGTCTGCATGTTCCTATGTAGGCTGAATTTATTTTAGTATGTCAGGCATGCATTATTGAGAAGTTTTTTCTGTTTTTTTCCTGACATCCACATGGAAACTGGACAAAATTTAGACATAATGATTTTATTGCATGGTCTGGAACAAGCATGTCCTTGTTCAAATCCCACCAGTGCCACATAATCAATGTATGTCTGAGCAGTTACCATAAACACTAAAGCAGATCTGGGTGTGCTGGCCCATACTACTTTTATGAAAGTGCAGATACAATATTTTTGCCATTTCAGCATACAGTCTCCTGCATTTCAATCAATCCCTTCACCACTCCAATGAAACCCTGTCAAGAAGAGGGTATGCGGCTCTTGGGTATGATAGGGTGAGGGTGGGAAGAGTCGGGTTGTGTTTGTTTAATTTCTGCTTATGCCATCATGTTTTAAATCCTCATGACCTGGGAGTGAACACCTTGTATTTTTCATACATTGTTTCTTTCTTTGTTACTAACTCGTGCTTGCCTTGGTTAGAACTGACTGTTCACAAATACTGTTTGGAAGAAATTGACCATATTTGCAAAGCAGGCAGCACCCAATCCATGCATGAAAATGTGTGTTGAGCAAGGCAGTGTAAGGCAACACAATGTTATAGGTATGTTCTTCCTAGGGATGGGCGGACTGGTCTGTCAAGAATCAGACCCCCGGATCTCACAACGTCCATCAGACTCGGGTAAATAAGAATGTTGGGCAGCAGTGTACTGGGTAGACCCATAGAGCTTTATTTTTTTTTTTGTAACAAAAAAAATATAAAATGTCAATGTCCTATCCAGCTTGATCCCACAAGGACAAAAACAAATTGTATTTTATATTTTCTCTTCCCATGTCGTCTGGTGCCCGAGACAGGGCTGCACACTCTCTCTTCCAAATATTCAAGTGCGCATGCTTCAAGGTCAAGAGAGAAAGCACGGCAGTCATCAGCCTCTTCGAGTGATGAGAAAAAGCATGAAAGCAGCATGCCTAAAGACAGATGTCTCATCTGTAGTGTGTTTAGCACAGAATTGAAAAGAAATCAACAGCAAAGGTAAAGACAGAGGAAAGATAGTGTCTGGCTTGGATTGTAGACATAAATAAACATCAACATTAAATACTGGGAGAGGAAGAAAGAGTTCTGTGTTGTTCAGGCAGCTATTATGAGTGCTCAGTCCAGCACAGCGGTAATGGCGGTGATAGCGGAAGTGGTGGATCTTATCATCTGCTGTATGTTAACCCCTGAAACAACTAATCACATCTCTGTGGCTGTCTCATCCTGTGAGTGTGCAAACCTGGCAGAGTGGAAATCAGCAGATGGGAGGAGGAGGAGGGTATTAATTTACTTATTTATGGACTGGGGGTATCTGGAGAGGGAGGGGATATTCATTTTTTTATTTATGGACTGAGGGTATCTGAAGATGGAAGGGGATATTCATTTAAGTATTTCTGAGATTGGAAGAGGGAGGGAATATTCCTTTATTTATTTATTGACTGGGGTATCAGAAGATGGAAGGGTTACATGTGGGAGTAGTCATTTAAGTATTTCTGGACTGGGTGGGGGTAGATATCAGGCACAGATGGGAGGGGAGGGGTATTCTTTATATTTTTATGAGACAGTGCTGGTGAGAATCAGCAGATGAGACATTCATTTTATTCTGGGGCAGGGTGGGTGGGTAACAGTAGATGGTAGGAGGGAATAGGGTGTTATTCTAGAATAAGATGTTTTTCAGGAGCTAGAAGATGGGGTAGTAATATTAAGTCTGGCACAGGGTAGGTAATACAAATAGAAAGAGGGGGCAATGCTACTAATATTGGGGCAAAGTGGTAGAGTATTAATTCTGGGGCATGGTGGATATGAACCAATGAGAAGAGGGGTAGGGGCATTAATTGAGCTGGATGAGTATCAGCAGGTAAAATAGAAGAGGTTTGCATACTGAGGCAGGGTGGTTGGTGGCATATTTAGGAGACAGGGGTATACATGATGTGGAAGTGTGGGTTTTAGCAAACAGTTTGGGAATTCAGGGGTGTGCTGCATATTGGTGGGAGGTTATCATTGGATGGAACAGGCTGAGGAGAGATGAATAATTACTGTGGCAGAATGGGGGAGTGATACCATGCCCCAGCCACACAGAGGGTAAGGAACAGAAGTAGATAATATATAGCCAGCAGATGAGCACACAGAATCCCTAGTTCTTCTCTGTTTGGTACTGTGAGTAAATAAGTCAAGTAAGGTTCCAGTGGACTTAGTGCACTCTTACCAGTAGTGACATAGACCATAACTATTGACAAAACTGCATAGTATACCAAGGAACATGTTCCCATTCCAGGTACTCCCAAACTATGCCACTGTATCCCATTACCAATCTGTCACAGCTTAGCTGAGGTTCATAACCTCATCCGGTGAATGCACTTCATCTGTAACCCTTCCCAGCCCTGGCATAGCATGTCTGTCACATCATCTCACCACCAACATGACTCCCCACTGAACCATCTGGCATGGCAAACACTGGCAGCAGGTGCCCACCATGCCTCCAGACTCTCACCTCTGTAGTATGCAGTTACAGAAGTCAACAGTAGAGTTTCCATCCCTCTACCAATTTGGAGCAGTACAGTACCAATGCCAATAATAGCATGGGAAATAGGATGCAGAGAGTACTTATACCTTCCAAAATAGGGACGATGTCTGAGCGATGTCCTCATTGGGATCCAGTACAGTCTGCTTTTATACTGTACAACATTCAATATGTGCAACCTGTTTATAAGGGACTACATAGTGTATAGAGAGGTCTGGGTCCATTATAAGCTAGATGGTAGCGGTTGTACTCACTCACTCACTTGAACTGCACATCATGGACCAACTTGGGTAACAGTATCTCCATGTCAGAGACCCCCAGGACCTCCACCTCCATGCTGCCCTGACATACCACTCACTGATGCAGCAACAGGCAGCTGATAGTTTTGCTCATGGGTTTACATTGATAAATATATGGGTATTGCTCCCACATAATAATGGTAGCAAGTGACCCCCAAAAAATGGCTTTCTGGAGTATTGTTTAATGCTAAATGTGGTACTGGTCATCTGCAGGGTGTATTTTTTAATTAGGTATGCTGTAATAGGTTGTGTGCTTTACAGTTGCAATTTAAAATGCTGGCAGTACCCCCCCTCCACACCCACACACACGAACATAAACATTAAAAAAATCAATTTCATTCATAATCACTAGAGTCACATTTAATGACCAGTTGAAACATATATATGGGTAAAATCTTTAATCATAAAAAAATTGATTCAAGTATTTATCTAACTTAATATTATAGTGGCACGGTAGCACCATTATAGTTAGGGTTGAGCAGGGGGTTCTGTGTTAAACCTCAAATTTTGCACTTTAATATTTTTACAACTATTTAACAGATTTGCATGACATTTTATATTCTTAGTGTTGTGGGGCAGATATCTTACTAACATACTAACATAATAAAATGCCAGCAGAATAGGCCTAACGGTCTTTCGTGTCTGCTCGTTTGGTCAGCCCCCACCCTGGATGCTGACCTTGCTATCCCCCTCGCCTTCTCTGGCTTCTCCCTTCCCAATTCTGGATATTCTTGCTGCATTGGATTTTGCTTCCTGAACCCTTCCCCTGTACCTGTCCCACCCCCTCTTGAACCCCTCCACTGTCTCTGCCTCCACCAGCCCCCTAGGTAGTGCATTCCATGGCTCCACCACCCTCTCAGTGAAGTAGCACCTTCTCCTTTTTCCCCTGAATCTTCCCCCCTCCAGCTTCCACCCATGCCATCTTCATGTGCCAAGTTGTATTCCTGGCAGATGTGCGGATTCTGAGATGCGGATAGCAAAAAACTTAAAACAAATTGCTGTTTGTTGCTGTTTTTTGCCATTGCCTAGTGCCCAGAAGGTTTGGAATTTTGGTCTGAAAATTTCAGGGTAGAAAGGGCTTGGCCCACGGACATGCCTTTCACTGGTTTGGTGAAAAAGTATAAATCTGTTCCAAAGTTATTACATTTTAAAATGTCAGTTCTGAGCATGCTCTGTACAGTCTTTTGGCTAGCTACTTGGAACGAAAAAAGAATTTGGTCCATATGAAAAAGGATCCTTTGTAGGGCTGTGGGCAAAGCCTACAGCCCTATTGGAATCAGATTGTAGCTCTAAAAATGGCTGATCGTGGAACTCACTTTTTGGACATTTGGAAGTATTCTTCTACAGATGCAAAACAGTGCACTCCCCCTCTGATTTTTGCTATTTGCTGCTCAATGTTAAAAGCATCGGTGGGGGGGGGTGCTACTGTATTATACCTCTGAACTTCTCAGGATATTAACAAAAAAATAAACTTTTGATACCGGTGTTTCCAGACCCTCAATTGAACCTTTGCAGGGCTGCAGATTGAGTATCTGTCTAGCTTAGTCTAATAAATTTATTCTATTTCTTTCAGCAACCTAGGGGTTAACTCATTATCTGTTGTGCTGAAAGTTCTTGAAGCTCTGAAACAGTCTGGCAGACTACAGTATTAGATTACAGACAGTCCAGCTGCAGCTTTGTTAGCTATAGCACTAGATGGTAAACTAAAGCTCTTTGTTTATTAACAGGGACTGGTACTGTGTAGCCCCCCTCCCCACACACCCACTGTGATGAATTTAGTGCTGGTAAAAAGCAGATTAAGCCTTCAGTTTATCCACAGGTACAGTACAATGTGGGGCAGGCTCAGTGCAAACTTATTCACACTGTGATGAATTTAGTGCTGATCCAGAAGCATATGATTTGATACCTTTCATTGGACCAACATAGTTGTAACAAAAAGAACAAAATGCTTCAGCTTTTGGACCAACCCAGTCTTTCCTCAGAAGCATAATGACAGTTATTTAGAAAATCCCATACTTTTAACTCCCAGATCATGCAGAAAAAAATTCCAATTGGTTTAAAATACTGATTTAAAAAATAACATAAGATACATCAGAGAAGGTGAAAAGTACCAGTTCAGCTGAAAGGGCCTAAAGGTCAGATGTGCTTAGAGCATATGAACATGCAGGAAGTACAGGATTTAGTGCTGGTAAGAGGTAAGGGACTGACACGACTTGGGCTTTAAACCCTTGGATAATCCACAGGGAGAGCTACAGTGTGGGGGCAGAGTAAGTGCTTGGTTTCCACACTGTCTGCATTTAGTTCTGGTGAATGGTGACAGACTGCCAGAACTGGGGACTATAGCATTTTGTTTATGTACAGTGACAAGCTGCGTGCACTCACACATACACACACACACAGCCGCATGTACTCTGACTAAATAAATTCAAGAGGACCGAATTAGCAGCATGCCAGTTTTTTATGATTGTGACTGAACAGCACTATACGGTGCCAACAAGAAAATAATAAATTGCTATCTGAAATATTTATCCAAAGTAATATTAGAGCGAAAGTATGCAAAAATGTTTTTAATAAAAGATGTTTTCCATATTTGACCATTGCTTCTTAATAGTAATATTACTTCAATATGTAGTGTGCAGTTTAAATATTTAACTTGTAAACACTGTTTATACTTGTTGTTATGACCATGTCATGTACAACAGCAAAAATAATGTCTTTCAAAATAAAAACTCAAAAACAGAATGTGTTTGTATTGGAGACAGAGATATTGTAAATTTATAGTTTGCCAGCGATGTTGGTAAAAATCTGGGAATATCACACTTCCCGAAGCTTTACAAAGTTCCCCAACCTCATATCAAGTTCACTACCACTTTCTGAATATTAAAAAATAGAGCGTTCGCTCTGCGAAATTACCTTTTGGGACAAGTGAACATAATGACACTGGCGCTTTTCATGAGGAGGGGTCCGAAAAGGCCATGTTGAAAATTTGGTACATACCTCAAAAATGGCTATGCTTATACCATGCGTTGCATAATTTCTATTCACATTTGTAATTTTGGTCATTTGCTAGCTCTTCACAGCCTTATTGACTCTGGCTAGAGTTTGTTTTATGATGGCAGTCCTTTTTCTATGAAGAAAAATCCTTTTTCATATGGCTACCATCTTGTTCATTTGCGGGTTGTGCATTGGGGTTGTCAGCCCCAATGCTCACGCCATTCTTATATATTGTACACATCTCTAGCTTATTTACTGATGGAATGGGGGAGTGTTAGGGCTGACAACCCCAATGCACACCCCACACCTGATTTGTGAATATGCAGGAGAGGTCAAATAGTAATGGCTTTCCCTGTTGTTGCCTGCAGGGTGAAAGTGGGTCATAAAGATTGGGAACCCTAACACCTCATTTCCTTACTTTTGTCAGTTTAACCCTAACTAGTATATTAATGCCGTTTTTTGCAATAAATAAAATCAAGTACAGCTAGAGCTCATTGGATGTGCTCAGTGAGTGTATATAATAATGCTCTGCCACAAAAAAAATCATAATATGCTGGGAGGGACTGCATGAGTACTAGACCCTCCTAAAGTGTTCCCCACACACAAAGATTTCAAATTCCTGGTAACTTGGCCTCGCACCAAAAGTATAGCTATTCTTTTTTTCTGTCTGTGGCCATCCAAGTTGAGTCAGGGGTCTTCAGCTGCTGAGGGAGGGCTATAACCAGGGGTGTCTGCCCTCGCAACCCACTAACACTGCTGGAGGAGTGGCTCACAACTGAGCCAGGAGGCTTGGGAAGGAAAATAAAGACAGTAGTGGGTATGATGCATATTGAAAGGGGAACGTGCAAACAGGCTATCCAATCCAAACTGTAACTGGCCACAAACGAGAGAAATACTAGAAATATTTGAACAAACAACTTAGTGCAGGAAAACAAAATGAAAATAATGGTGTCAAGACAACTACTAGAAAATGCCATGAATTAAAACATAAGGCTGTTGGCTAAAGTAATACTGCAAGTTAATGTTGAAGCTGCAAGAAACCTGATGAACAGGCATCAATGAATTTATGATAGTGCAGAAAGTGATTGTACATGATATTATTTAAAACTACTAGTGAAAACAAGATACTGAGTGAAATCAATCACTAGTGACTGCTGTACATGAATTGCTGCTAGGAAGAAAATCATTTAAAACAGTGGAGTGTCTTAGTAATAAACCTTGTTTGTTGAGCCCCCTTTGTCCTCAACTGATGCCAAAAGTATACCTATTCTTTCTTTCTGTGTGTGGCCATCCAAGTTGAGATAAGGGGTCTCCGGCTGCTGAGCAGGGAGGGCTATAAACAGGGGAGTCTGCCCTTGTGACCCATTAACACTGCTGGAGGAGTGGCTCATGACTGAGCCGGGAGGCTATTCTTTCTTTCTGTGTGTGGCTGTCCGAGTTGAGGCAGGGGGTCTCTGGCTGATGAGTGGAGAGGTCTATATCCAGGGATGTCTGCCCTCGCAACCTCCTAACACTGCTGGAGGAGCAGCTCATGACTGAGCCAGGAGGTTGGGGAAGGAAAATAAAGAAATCAGTGGATGCGATGAAAATCGATAGGATAGTGTGTAAACAGACTATCCAGTCCAAGCTATAACAGACTACAAACAAAAGAAACAATGCTTAAACAATAAACTTAGTGCAGGAAAACAAAAGGAAAATAATGGTATCAGACAGATACTAGAAAATGCCATGAATTAAAACATAAGGCTATTGGCTAAATTAATGCTGCAGGTTAATGTTGAAGTTGCTAGAAACCTGATGAACAGGCAACAATGAATTTATGCTAGTATATGCTGTAAGTATTAATGGGCATGGGGGAACTGTTTATCAAGAGCTGGGACAAGTTCTTTAGCTCACTATCAGCGGCAGAGGCCCTCATACTATAAGAAGGGGTGATCTAATGGTCTGAAGTGCTCTTACAGTGATTGTCCTATACAGCCTGACATGATACAAATATGCATGAAATGAAAATGCAATGACGTTTACTAAACTCTGTAACCTTTTGTTTGTAATTTGTATTTTTGGGAGGGGGGGGGTCGGAGGTGGTATTGTATAATGTGATATGTGTTTTTATTTCAGACTCATGCATGTTACCAAGTTCCATACCTTATGTTTTGTGATGTCAGACTGGTACTGTGTGTCTCCTTTTTCATATATGAAAAATCAAAACATTATTCAAAAAAAGGGACAACTTTCTTAACTAATATATGGTAAGCAATGCAAATGCAGTGGGGGGACTGCACCAGAAGTCATATGAGGAGAGGCTAAAAGACCTCAACATGTATTCTCTGGAAATGATGAGAGAGAGAGGGGGGACAGGATAGAGACATTCAAATACCTTACAAGTATAAATAAGAAACAGGGGGGTAGCATCTTTCAGAAAAGAAGACAGACAAAAACTAGAGGTCATGATATGAAGTTGAAGGGAGGTAGACTCAGGGGTTGCGTGAGGAAGTACTTCTTTATGGAAAGGGTGGTGAATACTTGGAACAGCTTCCCCATAGGGGTGGTGGGGGCTCATATATAAAAAGCATTTGTCACAAAAGCAAAACATAAATATAATATTAAAGTAAAGTGAGACTGAGATTAGCATTAAAAGTGGACAACGCTGGCTCCATGGTGCCGAGCAAAAGGGGTTCGCTCAGCACACTGTCGACCCAGGTTCATGTCCCTCAAGCCTGGGTGCCAGAAGCAGAGACCGGCAGGGAGAAGTTCCAGAGCATCCATTGGATGCTTCCCTCCCAGAGGGGTGGGCAGGGCCTTGGCACCTGCAAGCAGATTGGAGATGGGCTGGGAGGAACATGTAGCCTCGACATGCCCCCTGCACGTCCCCACTGCAGGCCCATTCAGGATTGAGTGAGCTGGCCAGAAAAAAATGAAAATGCTCCCTGGCTGACCAGATGATGGCCACCAGTCTTTAGCATGTGACGAAGCCCAGGATAGCCCTGTGCTAACCACCCCACCGCCGATGCCAGGGTTAAGCAGTTGTGCCCCATGGCACTTTTCCACCAGAGGGGAGACCCATCCAATGAAGGGTTAAATCAGGTCACCAGGGGGATCAGTAGGCAGTTGCAAGGGCAGCAGGATGGCAACTGGTGGAGAAGGGTGACCGTGGGGCCCAGGTGGCCCGAAGGAGTGACCAGCCGGGGGAGGGGGGGCCGTAGGAGGAGCAAAAAAAAAAAAAGTGGACAATTTTCTTACCTAATATATGGTAAACAATGAAAATGTAGTAGAGTTCATAATTAAAAGTGACTGACAGAAAGGCGAGACAGAAATATATATAAAACTAAAGGGAGACAAAGATTACCATTAACAAGGGATGACTTTTTTAACCAATAAATGGTAAGCGATGAAAGTGTATTACGGACAATGATTAAAAACAATCTCCACAAAAGGAAGACATAAATATATGTAATAGATAACCCACTCTTAGGTGTGTGGTCTCGCTCTGATATACGCATGCCTTGGCTTGCATCAACCACCCAAGGCGTGCATATATCAGAGCTCAACTGCACATCCTAGAGTGGGTTATCTATCTTATAAAATGGAAAATTGTTTGTTTGAGGGGTAAAAGTTCAGGTGTGTGGTCGCCGCCTGATATATGCATGGTCATGTGATGTGTTTTATACAATCAGGGGACTGATTTTATAGCCTTTTTCACCATTATATATATATATATATATATATATATATATATATATATATATATACATATATATATATATAACATGGTAAAGAAAGTGTGTATATATATATATATATATATATATATATATATATATATATATATATATTAAACTAAAGTGAGCTACACATAGGCATTAAAAAATTATTACATTTGTAGCCAATAAATAGTAAGCAAGGAACGTGTAATTGGTTCCATAGTAAGAGCTCACATCAAAATAGAAATAAATAAAAGTGAGGAGGATTCCATCATTTTTTTCTAACAGGCAGTGTGACATAGTGGTTAAAGGAACTAAGCTGCAAACCTGGAGACCTGGGTTTGAATCCCAACAGCCCTCACTCACATACAGTGTGATCCTGAGCAAGTCATTTAACTTCCTTGTGCTTCCAGGTCACACTTGGAAACAAGGTCTGGTTTAGTGTGCCTTTCCTGACTAAACAATTTCTCCTCTCTCCCTCTGTGAAGCAAAATACTGTAGAAACATGACCATGACAGAGCTGAATACTTAAGGCATTAAGGGAAAAAACATGAGTGGGGACAGCTAGGCAAAGAACCTTGAATAAACAATTGTACTGCTGTAGTGCTATTTTTGTGTGGTTACACAGAGTGAATATTTGGGTTTTTATTAGGCTAGGTCATCTACAGTATAACCTGGTGTTCCAGCATATTGCTGCCTGCCAGCCATGCTCAAGGTTGACACACGTACTGTATGAATGCCAAATAGTGACATCTGCTGGCTGTCACAGGAACTATGATGCAACGATAAAGTTTGCTTTTGGAGCATAACAGAAATTAAACAAGCAACACAAGTCCAATGCCCAGTGCCATGTTTAAAAATTTTTAAGTGGTGATGGCTCCACTGTACCCACTCTGCTCGTCACCCCAGTGTCATAACTCTGATGGCTCACTCTGCTCTTCTCTGCTAGTCAGTCTTGCTGGCACCTCACACATGATCAGCTGTGATTTCACTCCATTGATCTCTTGGGGTTTCTTGCGGGTCCTAGGCCTCTGCAGCTCACCTGTAAAAGCCTCTTGGCAACTTTATTTGCAGGATGTCTCCTGGTGGTTTTGATCAGCATGGAGGCTTTAGGCCTAGCAGTTTATTTCACAGCGAATACCTCTCAGATCTGATCAGTAAAAAAATATTTCAGCTATACACCAAGGCTCAGCTGCAGGGTGGCTTACCGCTATAGACCGAATCCTACAGCTTCCAGCTCTCTCTCTTTCTTTCTGTCTCTCTCTCTCTCTCTCACACACTCTCTGCTATGCTGCAAGCAGCAGCCTGCTCCTTTGTGGCTATAAAATTATATTTCTCCCCGAAGTATTTGTGCAGCTCCTTTCTCACCCTGGCAAATGCTAGATCTGCTCTTTACTCCAATCCACAGCAGACTGAGGATGTGCAGGTAGATTCCCCAGTCTAAGTGCAGCAGACAGCCTCCTGATTGTCTAAATCCTTTGGTTTGTTACTTGGGAGGATCTGCCTGACTGTCACTTGATTGCTGATTAGTAACCCATCTCCCTGGTGAGTTAATGAAGTCCTCCACATCCTTGTAGACCCTGGGGTTCCTGGATCAGGCTTCTGAGGCCAAATGGCTGTTGTGATGCCCTCTGACCCCACTGCTATGTTAAGAAGGGTAAAAGGGTGAAGAAGATGGCTACCATGTCTATAGTTTGGGAGGCCAGCTTGGTGGTGCTGAGGGTTGAGGTGCTGGACACCACACCTCACACCATGCTGCTGACCTGAATTCAGGAGAAAACTGTGAGTTGCTGAGGGGGGTAGGCTGGGGAGGGAAAGGACAGAGTGTCCAGAGGATGGCTCTCCTCCTTCAGGGAGGAAGAGTTTCCACGGTTAGCATTCATCTGTCCCCAGGTATTGACTGGGGGCAAGGAAGTCGGGGATTGTCAGCATAGAGAGAAGGGAGTGGCGAGTGCAGATGCTCCACGCATGGAAGCATGTGTGGAAACATCTGTGCAGCATTGCATGCCACCTCGCAAGAAGAAAAATGGGAAGTGCATTCTGACTTTCCCCTGATCACAGCCACCCAGTAGCAATGCACCCCAATGAACACCCAGGCCATGCAGCATTAGCACAAATGTAAGTCCTGGAGAAAAGTTGGGGGAGTGAGGCTGGGCTGGTTGGCATCTGAAGGGTGGCTTGGGCCAGAGGGGGAGAAAAATCACTAACTGAAAAAAAATTCAATAGTTTGGGGATACTGGCCCCAACTGCCTTCATTTCCAAATTGAGATCCTACCCTTAAATATATTCTGTGCCCCAGGTTGTTGCTGCTCAGTTACACTTGAATCTCTGGTTTGGTCAGAGCAGTCATTGAGGGGTTTCCCCTGTCATCATGAGCATAGTTGCTCCACTCTGTCAGTGGCAGGGAAAGTGTGACTGGAGCCATTTTGGTGCATGGCACATATGCCTTTAAAAAAATCCACACTCCTCTTCATTTCCATTCCCCATCAGCAGCCTTGGGGGACCAGAGAGGAAGGATGCTGGTTACAGTGGCAGTCTGGGGCTCCATAGAACCAGGAAAACCCCACATATTGGGAAGGGGAGTTACATTAAAATTAGTTTGGACTGTTTTTACCAGTTTTTCATCCATTTGATCAACATTTCCTTTAGAGGGGTCACTCCGATGGTTGCAATCTATCCATAGGTGAACCCTCCTGAAAGGTTTAAGGGTAAACTATGTGCAACAAACCTTTTTCTTGAGCCAGCGTTTCCTGGCTGCCTTAACCAAAGTCATCCTAGGAAAAAGAGAGTAGTTAAAAAACAGTAGGAGTTTTCTTTAGGTAAGTCTATCCATCTTGGTTCTGGCCAGGGAACAGAAGTGCACTAATCAGATTCCTCAGATCCGTCAATAGAACTTCAGCACCTGTCTTTCTCAGACCAGGACCCTTCAGTACGCTTGAGTGGAAAGCACAGCAATTCCTTTCCTGAGGAATGGCACTAGTAGTGGGAACAATTTGGTTTCAGGTTCAGAACCACGCCCAGTGTCAACTTCAGTTTCCATCCTTCACAATTCTTGACCAAATTTTATGGTATCAAGCACCAAAGAAACTTACACAAACAGCAAATAGGTTAATAAAAACTGTACAACGATCATTTGTATCTAGGAATGAACATTGTATCCTTCCCTTGTATCATACATACATAAGACCTCATTTAGACTACGGGTCCCCCTTTCGGAATCTATACTTAAAGGGGACATCAACCTGGTGGAGAGGGTTCGAGGTGGGTGACTATATATATATATATATATATATATATATATATATATATATATATATAACAGGAAGGGAGAGAGACATGGGAGTGGTGCAATGCACTGGCTGTGGGAGACAGTCTTCCGGGAGACATTCTGGAGGCTACAATGCTGCCCTGTTTGCACGCAACTCTCTGCTCTGAAGGAGGAGGTTGCTGTTCTTCAGGCTGACCTAGCAAGGATTAGGGAAACCTCCCCCACCCAGGGAACACCAGGGCCACCACCGCTGCCTCAGAGGTTGCCAGGAAAGAGGAGTGGTTGGACCATGCTGGGCTCAGGGAGGGTGAGGGTGGTGGAACAGAGGTGCATCCTTCCAGCTGTGCCTCTCCACAATTCATACACCATTCTGGCAGAGCATGGTTCTTCTATGGAGGCACCCGCAGTGAACACCAAGGAGGATGCTGGGAACCTCCACAATGGAGACCTACAGGAGGTGGCACGGGTTGCCACAGGGGAAAGAAGCAGCTCCTGGTGGGGGATTCAATTATTTGGGGGGTAGAACTGGGGGAGGGAGGGGAGAGGGAGATAAGGTGGCTGCCTGTGCCATGGCTTGGAGGGACAGGAGGCGAATCCTCAGGATCACAACAGCAGCTGCACGGGAAAGGGAGCTGGACATCATTGTCCACCTAGTGACAAATGACTTAGCTTGGCATGGGATTAGAGCAGTTCAGGAGGGGTTTGTGAAGTTGGGGAGGGACCTTAGACAAGTAGCATGCACATTAACCTTCTCAGAGGTGCTGTCTGTCTAGGGCATGGGTGAGGCTAGGGTACTCTGCACCATGTGATTCAATGAATGGTTGAAAAACTGGTGTGGAGCACAGGGTTTTGGCTTCATTGGGGACTGGGATTCCACCTGGAGGGATACATGCCAGTTCTGGCACGATGGTCTGCATCTGTCCGGGAGGGGAACCAGACTCCTAGGTGATAGGTTTAAATGCTTCATTGGCAAGCTTTTAAACTAGCCAAGGGGGGAGGCACTGATAAGAAGCAGGGAATTACCAGCCTCCCCCCACAAAACAGGATAGTTAGCAAGGTAAACGACATGACAGAGAGGTTGATGGGGAGCAGGACAAGGGTAAATGGAGAAAAAGGCAAAGGCAATAAGGGCAGGGATGGGGCTAAAAGGAGTAAGGCCATCAAAAAATGGAGAGTGATGAGTACCAGTGCCTGTAGTCTGGATAACAAGCTTCTTGAACTAGTGGACTTGATGGCCTGAATATCATGGCAGTCACAGAAACATGGTACAAGGAGAACCATGACCTGGATGTCAACATACCAGGGTACACAATCTACAGGAGGGATGGGGGGGTAAAAGAGGAGAAGTAGCTATCTACACAAGGGACGGGATCAAAGAAATTGAACTAAAGGGTAAATGGGGAGGAAAGGAGGCACTATGGGTCACCTTGAAGATAGGAAATGGCACCATAATCTGCACGGGGGTTGTATACAGACCCCCATCTCAGGGGGAGAAAATGGACAAGCAAATGTTAGAAGGCATCTTTAGAATAGCAAAAAAAGGGGAGATATTGTTGATGGGGACCTAAATATGCCAGATGTTAACTGGAGCTCATTTGCTGCAGCCACACCCAAGAGTGGGGTCATTCTCAATGCCCTGCAGGGGGCATGCCTCAGACAGCTAGTGTTGGAACCCACTCAGGAGGGAGCAGTCTTAGACCTGGTACTCTGAAATGGGGACAGAGAGAGGATCTCAGATCTAGAAGTGAGTAGCCATCTGAGAACAAGCGACCACCAAACAGTGTGGTTCATGATAAACGCAGCCGTAGAGTCAAGCCATACAAAAGTGAAGATACTGGATTTTAGGAGGGCTGACTTTGGCAAAATGGGTGAGTGCCTAAAGAATGCATCGAAAAATTATACCAAGCACCAGGATGTTTTGTTATGGTGCTACTGAAGAGTAGAACAAAAATGAGTAAGAGTCTTAAGCACCCGTAACCACGAACATAAAGCACACCGACCGAGAACAGTGTCAATTAGGTCGAATTTTTAATAGCTGAAAGTGCAATAACCAGCAAAAAGGATGGCTTACAACCAAATAAAAACAACTAACGTTTCCCCCAGCATGCTGCCAGGGTTCATCAGAGTATTCTTTGACAAAGACTTTAGTACTATCTTTTATATATCATTCAACAAATCATGTGTCATTATTTGACCAATCAGTATTTACACAATTAAAAATCACCGCATCTCCACAATTAAAGTGCTCAGTGCATGTAATACATGATTCTCTTACTTAAAACATGGAGCAAACTTACTGAGGACTGCATAGCAAGTGTACCAAATAACAGTATAAGAGGAGGCAAACATCATGTTTCCCTATATATTCCTAGATGGAAGTGTATAACTTATGTATCACCCCACTATTTTGTTGTTAACTTCTAACTTGTATTTTATTTATGTTAATGTACTAGTTATAAAAAACCTTTTTACACAACTAATATTATAGTTAGTAGTACACCAATGCTAGTGCTGCAGTCATGGTTCCAGGCATTTACTTATTATGTCTTCATACAACAGATAAAAAATTACTCTTTTCTCTCCCACCCCCCCAGAATTGACTATCAAAATGCATGTTGACAGTGGTTTATTTCACATCAAGGCATATATAACCTATCTTAGGAGCACCTGTTATGGACTGAATGGCTAACATGTTAGTTACTATATTTTTTTTAAAAAGCAGTCAAGTCAATGTCGTCATTCAGTCCTTTGTTTTGATGCGCTCCCAATTCATAAATCCAGAAACTTTCTCTTTGTCCTATGATTTTATTTAAATCCCTTCCCCTTCTACTTGTTTTAACTACTTCAATTCCAATAAACCTAATATTATGATATTTATTTCTATCCCCTAGTGTATGTTTGGCTATGGCATATGACACATCACCTCTTTCCAGAGCTCTTACATGTTCCCCCATCTTGATACGAAAATTCCTGGTGGTTCTATGTAAAATGCTCTGCAACTACACTCAAGCATGTATACCACCTCACTGCTGTTACATGTAATGAGATCTTCAATAGGTACATTTTTGTTTGTTAATGGGTGTACAAATCCTTTGCAAGTATGTATATACTTGCAATAAGTACATCTGCCACAACTATATGTACCTACTGGTGCAGGTGCAAGTAGTGCTTGTTTTACCAACTCAGGACCTGATACTGGATTACTGACTATTCTGTCCCCAATACTTTTACTTTTACGAAATACTGTTTTGGCTCCCAACTCAACTGTTGATTTAAGTCTTGGTTCTGGTAATAATAAGGACCAATTGTTGTTGACAATTTGTTTAATTTTTAAATTTTTTAATTTTCCCTGTCCTACTTGAAAAATCTGTCACAAAGGGGCAACCCATCCTTTCATTCTTGTTTTGGTTTTTGTCAGCATACTGTAGTGTGCTTTTCCTGTCCATATTATTAACTTTCTGAATAGAAGTAGCTATACTGTGGCTACTGTACCCCCATTCCTGAAATCTATGAATTTGTATCCCTCTTTTTTGTATGTACTCTGTTCTCAGTACAATTACGCAAAGTGTGAACCTACTGCCCCTTTGATATATTATGGCGTACATGATATGGATGGCAGCTTTCAAACCGTAGCAGACTGTTACGGTCAGTCTGTTTTTGGACTAAGGCGGAGCACACGCCCCCCCCCTTGCGATCTTTATACAATTTTAAATCAAGAAAGTGTGTACAGTTATGGTCCAGTTCATACTTAAAGGTCAAAAAGCCACTGGTTTGTTCCATCCAGCTAACAAAGGAAGCAAATTCCGCTCTGGAACCCTTCCAAACAATTAAAATGTCATCTATAAAGCACCACCACAAATCCACCTTGGCAAGAAATGAATTTGCGGCAGCACCATACAGGTAATTATTTTCCCATTTCCCCAAAAACAAGTTTGCGTAACAGGGTGCAATCAATGCAAAAAGGAAAATACTTTTTTTGAGTACTGTTCTAGCTAATTCCACCTGGAAATGAGTGGGAGTTGTTATACATTCTAATTCAGTTTGTGTGTCTAAAAAGTAAGATAGTGCATCAAGTCCCTCTGTATGGGGGATCACAGTGTATAAGGAATTGACATCTGTCACTGCAAAAAAAATTCTGGCTCCATCCACAAATCCTCCACCAATTTTACATTTTCAGTTGAATCTCTGATGTAAGACCTGAGATTCTGTACTAATGGTTGCAAAAATTGATCCAGGTACATTGACAATGATTCTGTCAGCCACCCATGCCCAGAGACTATAGGTCGACCTGGGGGCTGGGTCAGACTTTTGTGAATTTTGGGTAGTATATATATGACAGGTAGAGTGGGGCAGTGTATAGTCATGGTTCTAAAGATCACATTAGTAGTATACCCCTTCGCAAAACTGTTACTGAGTAATTTGTCGATTTCCCTTTTGAATTGCTTAACTATTTGTTTAGACACTATTTTGTAAAACGTGTCATCACTTAGTAATCTAAGCACTTCACTGATGTAGTCCCTGGTATTCATGACAACAACTGCCCCTCCCTTGTCAGCAGCCTTAATTGTTATTTTATTATTGCTGCTTAATGCCTTAATTGCCAGTCTCTCTTCTTTACTTTACTGCAATAAGCCATGTGGGTTCTCTCTGCCTTTCTCTCACCTCTCCTCCTCCTCCTCCTCCTTGCCCTGCCCCCTCTTCTATTTCCCTGGTCCTAGCCACTCCCACCCCACCCCACCCCACCCCACCACCTCTACTCTGGTTTCCACTGCTACTCCAAGGGAACCGCCACTTCCACTCGAGACTTGTGCTTGGTGCACCGTTTGGATATTCCTGGTTACTTAACCTGACCACTACTGTCAACAAGTGTGGCCACCTCTCTACACTGTACCACCTTGCAGTCCATATGGGATACCACCTAGAATCTTGCAGCCTCTACTCCCGGAAACAACGATCAAAATTATCTTTCAAAGAGCTGCGACTCTTCTCCTTAAAACTCCTACTCCTCCTCCTTCTCAGGCAGCGTCCATCCCAATCCTGGCCCTAGAAGCTCAGGCCACACACAAACTCCAGGTGCCCTTATCCTTGCAACCATTAATATCTGCAGCCTACTACCAAAGCTGGATGCACCTCAAGCCTTCATATGCCAACACAACCCTGACATCCTTGCAGTGGTGGAAACTTGCTGACACCTAAGTTCCTGACTCAGCAGTAACAATACAGGGCTACAATGTCCACAGGCTGGACCGGATATCCAAAAAGGTGGTGGTTGCACAATCTATATCAAAGACTCCCTGTCTTGCCACCCTGTAGCAACTCCATCACTTTCTGCCTCGGCCCAGATTCTGCCAATAAAAATCATCCTAGGTCCCAACCATAAAGCCCTGACTATTGTCTCTGTATACATCCCACCAAGGGACCCTAAACATGGCTTCAACGATGTCCTAAACTTTATCAACTCTCGTCCTCCTGAAGCTGAACTTATTCTACTAGGGGATTTCAACATAAACTGATTAGCATCGAGTGCCAGTGAGTATAAAGACTCCATCTCAGCTGCTAACCTCACGCAAATGGTAAACTCCCCTACTAGGATTAACTACAAGACTGGTACCAGTACCCTGTTGGATTGAGTCCTCACCACTCACCCCACAAGGAATTCTCGTACAACCGTTCTCCCAGACTCTCTCAGTGACCACTCCCCAGTCATGTATGCATGGTCTAACAAATTTCTTAAGCTCCCTCCTAAAATTATTGCTAGCAGAGTCCTTCCTCGTGGAAAACTTCCTCATCTCAAACAATACCTGCTTCTACAAGACTGGCTACCCATCTATGAAGCAACAAATGTTAACTTGGCTCTTGATCACTTCATCTCAATTTTCAACAAAGCCTGCGACCTCTTTTCCCCTGCTAAAAGGCGCAAAACAAAATCTCTCTAACCCATGGGTCACCGGCTCTTCTCCTCACAGCTAAAACTAAGGATCACTCTCGGCAGCTGCCAGGGCCACTGACAAACAACTGACATCCAAAATTACAAACAAGCACGAAATGCCTGCACAAAAGCCATATGGCTAATGAAATCTACCTATTACAAAGATGATCTCACCAATACATGGGGAAATGGTCGTACTTTCTGGGACAATATCAAGGATGTCACAGGGAAGCAGCCAAAAAACTCTCCAGCCATGTTAATGGTTGATGGATCCTCAACCCTCGAACCCAAGGTGATCGCAAACATCTTTAACATGGCTTTTTCAGACCTTAGTGCTGTTCTACCCCATGACTTTTTCAAAAACAGGGCCTACTCCCCAAATACCTCAGACCCTCAGTCTAACCATCCCCTCTTCTACTTCAGGGAGGTAAGGCTATATTCCTGCAGCTATCTCTAAATCTAGATCTAGTGGTGACACCCTGGACCTTAAGCTTCTGTTGCTTTCCCTCGATGAGGTAATTCATCCATTAACAAAAATCCTAAACCTCTCTCTCTCTCTCTCTCAGCTGTGGAAAATTCCTGGACCTAGGGAAAACAGCCACTGTGACACCCGTCCATAAAAGTGGGGATAAGATGAATCACTCAAATTATTGCCCTATCTCCATACTGCCCCCACTCACTAAGGCACTCGGGCGCATTGTGGCTGATCAACTTACCAACCACTTGGATAAATACAATATACCTTGTCCACAACAACATGGCTTCCGGAAAGGTCACAGCACCACCACAGCCCTTCTTGAGTTCACTGGAGCTTTGCACAAATCCCTTGACAACAGCCTTCTCACAGGGGCCATTTTCATCGACCTCGCCAAGGCCTTCGATACAGTACACCATGGACTACTAATTCACCAACTACTGAATGCTGGGCTATCACCTGACTCTTCTCTCTGATTTAAAAGCTACTTATAAAACCGGTCGCAGAGAATAAAAATTGCGAACGCTCTTTCTGACACGCTGCCTGTTCGCCCGGGTGTCCCACAGGGATCCATACTGGGACCCCTCCTTTTTAGCCTTTTCTTAAACTCCCTCCCTTACCACTGCTCTGAGCAGATCATACTATATGCTGATGTTGCTATTGTATTCTCCACTCACAAAGATCCTGCAACTCTTCAACACAACCTTCAACCTGGTTTCAGTTCTGTAGAGACATGGTTTCTTAATCATAAACTGATCCTCAATGACAAGAATACCAGGTCTATGCTCTTCTGCAGCTCTCATAACCCACACAAGCTACACCACTTGGCTATCTCCACCACCCAGGGGAACACTCTAGATCAGGTGGGGTCCTTCAAATACTTAGGGATACAGCTTGACCCTAATCTCTCCTATGGACTTCATGTAGATAATGTAGCTAGAGCTGCTAATATATGGCTTGGTCTCCTCTACAAACACAGACCACACCTCACACCAGAAGATTTGAAGGTTTCAGTCCTGAGCTCTGTGATCTCTGTAATAGACTGTGGTCTCATCATTTATGGCTCAGTCACAACCACAACCCTTAGACGCCTCTTAACTGCCTTAAATAAGGCATGTTGGCTCATCACTGGTGCTCACCATCTCACCCACACATGTGACCTGCACACTCAGACCTGCTGGCTCCAACTATCAAACCACATAAAGTTTCTCACCTGCTCCATGGCAAAACAAATCTACCTTCGTCTTGCACCTTCTGGGGTCTCAACTCTGTTACAACACTGAATTAACAAATGGTGCCTTAGGAGATCCACGCTACAGCTACTGAAAGTCCCCCACTGTCACACTTCACAGGGACAATGCTCTTTTGCTTGAGTGCCACTCTGGTTCAATGGCCTCAGCCCCACCATCTCCTCTGCCCCAACAATTAGTATGTTTAAAACTAGGCTCCGGGACTATCTCACTACCAACAGCTCCTATGACTGCCCAACTTAACCTTGTTTCTCCACTTCCCTTCCTGCTCTAGTGGTCCCCCCCTCCTCACTGGATTCTACCTCACATCTTGGTATACCCAATGCTACACTTTTCACCCTCCCCACCCTTCCTACATTCCTTCCCCGTGACTCTGGCACTTCTTATCTGTTGTCTATTTTCTGACAAATGCCGCTGGCTGCCTTGTTACAATGCTACCCTTGAATTGTATTAATCTGTACTCTGTTTGCAATGTCCACATTGTTGTAATGTCTGTCTTGATGTTCCCCATAATTTGTATTTCTCTGATGTGGAACCTTTGTAAAAGAGCCAAGGCTCAAAGGTATTTGTAATCCTAGACTTAATAAATAAATAAATAAATAAATAATAAATAATTATCTCTATGCATGTTCATTGGTGTTTCCCTTAACATTTCCAAATCTAATTCACATTTGTGAATAAAGGTGGATACAATGAGATTTAATGGTGGACAAAATTCAGACCTAGGACTCAGCCTGGTATATGGACTATTATTTGCATCCACACTGTCAAACATGCATTTTAAAGTTTAATTTCTGTCAAACTTATTTAAGTCTATACAAGTACCAAAAAGTTTATATCTGACATTGAACAGAATACTAAACTTTTACTAAGTATGGATAATTCAGCAGTTGTTAACTCATAATCAGATAAATTAATCACAGGTGTTAAATCTACTTGTGATAGTTTATGAGCCTCAGTATGAGTTTGCTGGGTTAAATCTGTATTAGCAATATTCATTACAGAATGAGTTTCAGTGAAACTTAAAGGGGTAACAGAAAACTCTGATAGTTCATCCATAAAGATTATGTCCTTACTTATTTCTGGTTCATAGTATGTTCCAAATCGAGATCTTTTGTCAAGATTTAGTCTAATAAAGTCAAACGACTCTTTAGTGGGGACAGGGGCAGATTCAAATGTGTCTAACATGTGTGCTTCTTTTAAAGCTATTTCAATTAATAGTTGTTTCTGCCTCTTCTTCCACATTGTCCCCCCCGTCCTCCTCTTTGATGGTAGTGAATTTGAAAATGTGTCCTGCGCTGCGGCTGTCTGCGCCTTGCCCCCTGGACATATGTAGGAGACAATCCTGCTTCTGATTCCCCCATTTCACTTCCCATGTTTGTTTTACCAACTCAGGATCTGACACTGAATTACTGACTATTCTGTCCCCAATACTTTTACATTTATGAAATACTGTTTTGGCTACCAACTCAACTGTTGATTTAAGTCTTGGTTCTAGTGATAATAAGGACCAATTGTTGTTGAGAATTTGTTTAGTTTTCCCTGCCCTACTTGAAAGGAATGCACTAGCAAATGGGCAAGAAGGAGGGGTGGAAAAACAATGAGGAAAAATCAAAACTGCCATCACAGAGGCAAAAAGCCTTTGTGTGAAGCAAATAAACAAAACAAAACAAAGTAAAAAACTACTATGGTGTTCAAAAAAGGGAGCAGGGAAGGTTAGGGAGAAAAAGATAGCATTCAGGAAGTGTAAGGAATCACAGAGGGAGCAGGACAGAGAACTGTATCAGTTAAAGAAGAAGAAAGCGGGGAAGGCAGTCAGAATAGCAAAGGCCCAAACTGAGGAAAAGATAGCTAACTCAGTTAAGAAGGGGAATAAAACCTTTTTTTAGGTACATTAGAGAGGGAAGGAAGACCAAGAGAGGGATAATGAGGCTTATTAAAGGGAAGGGGAGGTGGGCAGAGAGTGACAGTGAAAAGGCAATGATGATGAATGAATACTTTTGCTCAGTATTTACAAAAGAAGAAGAAGCAGAGGAGTTACCTAAACCAAACAATAAAAGCACTCTGGAGAGGGGGGTCGACACCAGTCCATTTACAGAAGAAAAGGTCATGAAAGAACTCTTAAAACTCAAGGTGGACAAACCAATGGGGCCTGATGGGATTCACCCCAGAATTCTAAAAGAACTAAGGGGAGACCTAGTGACACCACTGACTACCCTTTCTAACAAATCATGGCACGATGGTGTGGTACCTGAGGACTGGAGGAGAGCAGATGTGATTCCCCTTCTCAAAAGTGGGAGCAAAGCAGAGGCAGGAAACTACAGACCTGTTAGTTTGACCTCAGTGGTAGGGAAAATGATAGAATCACTTCTGAAAGAAAGAACTGTTGAGTACCTAGAGGCCAGTGGGGCACAGGACCCAAGGAAGCATGGATTCACAGTGGGAAGGTCATGTCAGATGAATCTAATAGATTTCTTTGACTGGGTGACCAAAGTAGTAGACCAGGGAGAGACTGCGGATGTGGCCTATCTAGACTTTAGCAAGGCATTTGACACAGTCCCACACAAAAGATTAATAAACAAGTCAGCCAGCCTGGGAGTGAGTCCCAGGGTGGTAGCCTGGGTTACAAATTGGCTGGACAACAGGACACAGAGGGTAACAGTAAACAGAGTACAGGGAGCTTAAGCAACAGGTTGGTAGAAAAGAGGCCAGGAGTTATATTTTGTTTTAAACTGAAATATTTGAATAGTTTGTAAGTGAAATTAGTTCTGTGTTTTAAAAATTATTACCTTGAATTTGAACTGATACTTGGGCTGTGATATTGTAGGTTTGGGGATAGATGTTTGGCAGGGAAAATTAGAGGGTAATTTAAATGTGTTGTTTGCCTGGTGTTTGGTAAGAGCCTCCCACCCACCCTGTTTTGTAGGCTTTCTTAAATACTGGAAAGCCACTGAGGGTTGGGATTGAAGGGCTGAGTATTTCTGTTTGGGACTGAAATTTGAAGCAACAGGAGTTGGTGGGCCTGTGACATCATACGGTACCTGGTGTCTGCTTACACACACTGTTAGTGGGACTGAACACATACTGGACTGTATGTGTGTGTGAGACTTGGGAACTTTGTTGGTGGGGTTGAAATTGGGTTTGTAAATAACTACAGTCAGTATAGAGAGAAACTGTACTCCAGGGGAAAGGGACTGAGAAAAGGGGGTGTGCTATTATAAACAGAGGAGGATAATCAGGGTGGCCATATTCCACCATGGCAGGCATCTTCGGAAGGGTTGTAGACTGCACAGGCTGTGGGATGGCAATAATTCTAAATTGGGCCTGGAGAGAGGGAGGCTGCCCACTCTGTAGACAGCTATCTTGTATCAGGAGTGAGGTATATTGGTTAAGGAGTAAGCTGTGGAGCTGGGGTGTCCAAGGATAAGGGTGTGGATATAAGGGCAGCAGAAGGGTGGCTGAGGGAGGCTGGGGCAACCTGAAATTACAGGACATTATGCTACAGCAAGCAGAAGGGGGGATATTAGGACAGAGGACCCTTAGATAGGAAGTTGATGCTAAGGGAAAGCTCATAGGGTGAAAATTCTGAATTCAAGGAGACTGGAGGGGAAGAGTCAGGAGGGGCTGTTGTGCGGAAGCCTAAAACAGCAGACTGTGGGAAGGAGCTCTAAGGTGAACAGTGCAAGAGAGGAAGAAGAGGGTCAGTTTAGAGATGCAGTCAGGGAAACTGGGTTACTTGATGGAGGCTGACATAGAGTGTCACAATAAATTTGAGATACTAAGCATCCTAGAGGGGAGGAAGGGTTGGTGGAAATGAGGAAACTTATACAGAGGCCGGGGGAGGAGTCAGATACCCAGAGGGCATCACAGAACAGCTATGGAAAGGATAGACATAGTCCCAGAGGGAGAAGGGAAACATATATGTTAAGCAAATGGGGAGATGCAACATATTCCAGACATGAGGGAGGAGAGCATGATTGGAGAGAAACTGGGAGACAAGGAGGTGGAGAGGAGCCCCTTCAGCAGGAAGGTCAGTACCAAGGATGGGGCCCTAGCTAAGGGGACCCACAGAGAGCCTGGAGACAGGGTACTATTACAAAGGGAGGGATGGGGTGCGGGGAAGGGAAACCATCAGGGCCAGGATAAATGGTTCAGATAAGAGAGGGTTAAAGGGGACACCTATTCAGAGGGGGTTTGAGTTAAGTGGGCAAAATAGCAAGGGAGGCAGAAAGGGAAGGGTGACAAGGGGGTCTCTAATAAGGCAGGAAGACTCCCATGAAATTGCGATCATGAATAAAGTGGAGGAGGGGGGCTGAGAGGGCATAGTGGAGGTAACCATAAGGATGATGGCGGTGTTAAGGTTCTGTTACTGGGAGACTGGATGATTAAGGGTATCCATTGGGAGGGACAGGGGATGGATGCCATAGCCAGGTGAAGGTAGTGAGTATCTCTGGGCTGACAGTGCACAGAGCAAAGTTCATGGTGTATGAAATGGTTAGGGATTGTGGAGGGAAACCGGATTTCCTGGTGCATTTGGGAACTAATGATCTAGAGGGAAATAGCATTATGGAAATCCAAGCAAGGTTCCAAGAACTTGCCAGAGTCTGTCGGGATAATGGATGCAACATTTCTTTCGGAGATATTGCCAGTACCAAAGGCCCCAGTGGAGAAAATGAATACCACAGAGGTTAATGAATGGCTCAGAAGTGGGAAGAGAATGGGTTGGGGGTGTTAGGAACTGGAATGGAGTTTGGGAGGATAAGGGACTATATGCCAAGGACAGGTTTCATCTTGCCCCATTAGGGAAGGAAGTCCTTAAACAGGGATGGCTGACTACATACAAGAAAGGTGGGGTTTAAACTTGTAAGGGGGAAGGGATAAGGGAGGGCTGACCAGAAGCCCTCCCTCCAGATGAGGGGAGTAGCCTCAAGCCCAAGAGGGGGTGGGGGGAAACAGACTGGAGGTGGAGGTTTCAGGAGGAGCAGGGGGAGGATGGAAGTATAAGGAATCTGGGTGGGGTTCGACAAAAGGATCAGGGATAAGGGGTGGGGGTTAGTGTTAGTAAATGCCAGGAGCTTGGGAAACAAGTTGCCAGAGTTCCAGGCCATGCTGTTCGAGGGGTGGATGTGGCAGCAGTCACGGAAACGTGGGCCAACAAAAACCATGACTGGGACCTAAATGTACGGGGGTACACTATGCTTAGGAAGGATAGAAAGGAGGGCAGAGGGGGGTGGAGTGGCTATGTTCATTAGAGATGACATAGAAATTGCTATGGTAGAAGAGGCAGAGGGAAATGTGGAGGCCTTATGGGTCACCTTACGATCCCCAGCAGGAGATAAGGTCAAGCTGGGAGTAGCATATAGGCCCCCCGGGATGAGTGATGTTCTAGAGGATGGTTTGCTGGACAACATCATTGCCCAGTGTGGACCAAAAGGGGAAGGAGTGGTGTTGATGGGGGACCTTAATATGCCAGGTACAAATTGGGGAACCATGTCCGCTAAGGTGGCCAAGGAGCAGAGGCTGCTGGATGGCTTCCAGGATGTGTTCTTAACACAGCATGTGATGGAGCCCACAAGGGAGGGGCATGTCCTGGATGTGGTTCTGGCAGATGGGGATCTGTTAAGGGACATGGTTGTACAGGACCCTCTGACTGGGAGTGACCACAATACTGTCTGGTTTCAAATAAGCATTGGGGGAGTGGGGTGAGATCTAGGACACTGGCAGTGGACTTCAGGGGGGCAGACTTTATGGGCATGGGAAATATTCTCAAGGATCACTTGAAGGGGATTACCTCAACGACAAGTGTGGAAAGGAGATGGGAGGTCATAAAACGGGGACTTCATGAGGCAGTCAGGATCTGCGCTAAGTTGAAACGTAAGGGAGCAAGGTCACATAAACCATGCTGGTGGTCAAGTGAGGTCCAGGTAGCAGTCAGAGAAAAGAAGGCGGCTTACAAAAAATATAAAACAACAAGAGGATAGGATAAGGAAATGTACCAGCTTGTATCTAGAAAAGTCACCCTGATGGTGAGGGAGCAAAGTCCAGTAAAGAGCAACGGCTGGCACAGGGGATACATGGAGGGGAAAAGGGGTTCTTCCGGTACATTGGGGAGTGGAGAAAAACTAAGGGCCATCTCAGCAGATTGAGATCAGAAGGAGGGTGGGTGGAAGAGGCGAGGGACCAGGCAGAGGTATTTAACGAGTACTTTGCCTCTGTGTTCACTAGGGAGGGGGATGAGATATCTACAAAGCAAGGCACAAAGGGGATAGAAGCGGCAGGGAGTGGGATCAGGGGAGCAACTGAAATGGAGCAAAAGGAAGGGAAAGGTACCCCAGGGGTGTCACATCTGGATAAAGATAAAAAGACCAGTAAGGTGGAGGGGACGGATGATGCCATCCCCACCAAAAGGGTGTGGTTTGCCCTCAAGGCCCTAAAGAAAGACAAATCTCCTGGGCCAGATGGCATTCATCCGAGAGTACTATGGGAATTGGCGGACATACTGGCTGCACCTGGCGAGCTTTTCAACAGGTCACTTGAGACAGGGAGGGTACCTAGGATTGGCGAGAGGCACATGTGGTACCAATCCATAAAGGGGGGTCAAGGAAGTACCAGGAAACATAGACCCATCAGTTTAACCTCGGTGGTGGGAAAATTAATGGAGAGTATACTAAAGGAACGATTGGGGTTTACTTAGGGAGGTGGAGGTCTGGATAGTCGGCAGCATGGGTTTGTGCCAGGTAGATCATGTCAAACCAACCTTGTGGAGTTCTATGAATGGATAACATCAGAACTGGACAGGGGTAAGCCTGTGGATGTATTATTCTTGGACTTCAGCAAGGGTTTGACTCTGTCCCCACAATGGTCTGGTGGAGAAACTGATGGGGTTAGGAGTAGGCCTTTGATGGTCAGATGGATTGAAAACTGGATAGCTGGACGCACTCAGAGAGTAGTGGTCTGTGGGGAGCTCTGAACCCTACAGAGGTTGGTAGGGGTACCACAGGGCTCGGTCCTGGGTCCAATCCTGTTTAATGCATACATATCGGACATCAGGGATGGTATAGGGTGAAATGAGTCTCTTCATGATGACTCCAAGATGGGAGCAGTAGTTGAGGGAGAAGAGGGAGGTTGGCCCTGCAAAGGACCTGGACACCCTGGAAAGCTGGGCTCACACATGGAAATTAAATTTCAATATCACCAAATGCAAGGTGTTGCATCTGGTCGGGAAACCCTAAACACAGGTACACCCTGGGAGGAGGTGCTGGAAGCCTCAACAGGGGAAAAGACCTAGGGGTCATGGTGGATACATGTATGAATAACTCTGAGCAGTGCAGGAGAGCAGCTAGAAGGCAAACAGGATGTTGGGATGCATCGCAAGGGGATCACCTCTAGGAGCAAGGAAGTGATTCTGCCACTGTACAATGGACTGGTTAGACACCTTGAGTACTGTGTACAGTACTGGAGACCACACTTGAAGAGGGACATACAGCTCCTGGAGAGCACAGAGGAGGGCAACAAAGATGATACGAGGGCTAGGGATTTGACTTACGAGGACAGACTTGAGGAGCTCTGCCTGTTTTCATTGGAGGAGAGGAGAGACAGGGGACATGATTGAGGTCTTCAAGTACCTCAAGGGAATAAATAGGTAAACATGGAGGGATCTTTAGACTAAAGCAGGAGGCATCACCAGAGGGCATGGTTTGAAGTTGGAAGGTGGAAGGGTGAGGGGGAAAAGAGGAGAGGTTTTTCTGAGAGGGTGGTGGACCTTGGAATGCTCTGCCTGGTGAGCTGGTTCAGAGATCCACAGTGGAGGGCTTTAAGAGAGTGGGACAGACACAGAAAGTGGATGTATCAGATGATGGCCTGTCCTGGGGTGGGGTGGGGATGGATGATAGGGTTTCTGGAGCACAAGGATGGGAGGTCTCGCACCCAACTAAGGATCTAGGTTCAAGCAGACTTGATAGACCATAAGGCCTAATCTGCTGGCAACAGTATGTTAGTATGTTAGTGGGGGTACTGCAGGGTTCAGTACTGGGACAGGTCCTCTTTAATGTCTTTATAGGAGACATTGCAGAGGGGCTGGAAGGAAAAGTATGCCTCTTTACAGGCGACACATAGATCTGCAACAGGGTTGATACACAAGAGTGGGTGGAAAGGATGGGAAGGGACTTGGCAAGTTTGGAGGAATGGTCAAAAGTATGGCAGCTTAGATTCAATGCAAAGAAGTGCAAAGTAATGCACATGGGAAACAAAAACACATGGGAAGAGTACACAATGGGGAGAGGTACTAATAACAACAAAAATGGAAAAGGACCTGTGGGTAGTCATATCAGATTACCTTAAGGTAGGCAAGCAATGTGAGAAGGCAGTAAGGAGGGCGGGGGGGATATTGGGATGCATAGGGAGAGGCATCACTAGTAGAAAACTAGAAGTTGTTATCCCTCTGTACAGACAGTTGGTGAGACCCCATCTGGAGTACTGTGTGCAGTTATGGAGACCCCATCTCTGCAAGGATGTAGACAGAATGGAGGCAGTCCAGAGGAGGGCAACTAAAATGGTGCAGGGTCTGCAACAGAAGCCATATGAAGAGAAAGTCTAAAAGAGCTTAATATGTATAACCTTGAGGAAAGGGGAAGGGGGACATGATAGAAACATTCAAGTACCTCAAGGGAATCAACAAAGTCCAAGAGGGGAGCATCTTTCAGAAAAAGAGATGTGCAAGAACAAGGGGCCACAATTTGAAGATGGAGAGGGGATGACTCAGTGGCAATGTGAGGAAGTATTTTTTCACAGAGAGGGTGGTGGATGCATGGAATCACCTCATAAGGAGGCTGTGAGGTCAAAAACAGTGGGGCAATTCAAGAATGCATGGGACAGACATAAGGCAATTATAGTGGGGGGTAGGAGGAAGTAGGCTGCTAGTTAACTAGGATCTTCAGTTTATCCAATAGGTAGGAAAATGGGCAGACTAGGTGAGCCAAGCGGTCCTCATCTGCCATCAAAGTCTATGTTTCTAAGATGATCCCATGGTTAAGAGATATTACTTATGGGAAGAAATTAATGGAGACTAGACTATTCAATTGAGAAGAGAAGGCAAAGGGGAGATTTATTTCTGTTATTCAGAATTCTAAAAAACCCTGAATTATTGTCCCAGTGTGGTCTTGAGTTCAAGTAATGACAGCCAAACTAAGGTCACACAATAAACAGCTCATTGTTACCAAGGTAAATTCTAAAAAAAAAGATAATTACTTTACTGTATGATCTGCTAGAGCATGGAATAAATTGCCCCAACAGTTGGTGAAATTAACATCCATTACTAGTTTTAAAACAGGGCTCGACAGCTACTTACTTTTGAAGCCAAACAGAATAGTTCACCCACTAAGAGTGGGAGACAATCCCGATGGGTGCTTAGCCTACTTTTGTCTTACAAAGCCAAGTAAACCAAGTAAGTCTGCACAGCTAGTTTCTGGCCCCAAGGAGACATGGTGCAGGTTATGCTGGCTCTGCTAGGTCTTCTGCTTCACCAAATCCAGCAGGGAAGGAAGACTGGCATGGGCTCACATCTATGGGTTTCCTTCCCCCTCATGTAACTTCCATCCTAGCTTGGGGGGGGTGCATATTAGCTAACGAGAGAATTAGCTGCATTTTGGTTTCCAGTCTCAGTGTAAGATGAAATTCTGGTTTAGTTAAGACTGGAGATATGCTGTGTCCAGGAATAGAAACTCTGTAGCTGTGGAACTCATTCTTGCTACAACAGCTTCCATAGGCCTCTAAATTTGGCCCTGCAGTGAGTGGACAAGTTAAATGCTACAGCCTCTGCAGAAGTAAAGGGGGTGTTGCTGAAATAAAGTGCTGGCAGTGTTATAAATGAAATGTATTTTAGTTTATGTGCTGTGATTTTACATAGGCAGAGTATACCTGCACATGAGCCCTACTCCCTTGCGGAAATAGGAAGAGAGGCACAGTAGTCTTGCAGTACTCAGCACGAACTACCAAACCTATTTTGGGCACATTTTAACTTTTGAAAAGTGCTTGTGTGTAAACCATACAATGCCACAACCCCAGTGGCAGTTTAATTGTATTTTAAATTACTTTGCAGTACTTTGTTTTGCAAGGGGGCTGTGGTCTCCCAAAAGCCCTTCCAGGTCACATAGGCTTCTAAATTTGGCCCTGCAGCGAGCAGAGAGCACGTGGGCAGGGCACGCACAGTTGCACACAAAGACACATGCATCTGCGTGTGTTATGTGTGTTGTACGAGGGTAGAGGTGTAGAGGGTGCCAACAGGATAGACCTTGGATAGTGCAGTAAAACACTGGTTAGACCCACAATAACAGGTAAAAGGCTAACATTGCCACAGCTGTTACTACTATAGATTTAATACAGTTACTAAAAGATAAAATGGGGACACTATGTGTAGCATGTGACATGTATCTGATTACAGACCTACCTGTGCTCGAGACTCCATTCACGTGCTTAAAATGCAAACAGAATACTGATATGCAAATGGTAATTTCACTGTTTAATACTAGATTAAAGGCACTGGAGAACAGCCAACAGACACTAATCAGAAAATAGTTATAGCAGACATATGTACTGACCCCACTATGGTATCTGCATGTTCTTCCCCATCATTGCAAAATGACTGTGATCCAAACTTAAGCCAAACCCTGCCCCCCACAAATGGAGCTTAACCAGAAACCAAAGCCAACCCCAAACAGAGCCCCAACTCTAACTCTAAACTGAAAGAAAATAAGAGATGATGAAATACAGGATAACCCTGATGACGATTGGTTTGATACACAGACCAAAAGACCATTTTAAAAAAAGGGAGGGAAGCTAAAGCATTTACCCTATCACTTCACAACAGTTTTGACCCTCTTATATACTTAAATGAAGATGAGAGTATCATTCCCTCTGACTCAACTATCCTCCCCCAGCTGATGCTCACCAACGAACCTGGAGATATCAATGTGCCACAGGAAATTTCTCCTGAGCCTCTTTCAATAGATAATAGTCAGGCAGTTACAAACCCAACTACTCCTGACACCATATCACAAACAATTGAATCACCAGAGCAAATCTTTATACTTGGAGATTCAATTACATGGTTTATGGACAGATACTCCAAAAGGGGTAATAAAGAAAATGTAACAAGTTGCAGTTACAGTGGGGCAACCATAAAAGACATAACTGCATTGCTCCTGGGTATCCTACAGAACATCCCAAATCATCATTCTTCATGTAGGAACAAATAACTTTGGTAAACAAGAAGTGGGGGATATAATCCAAGATATGGAGATTGCTATAAAAACATTACAAGATCTGAATGCAACTCCAATAATTTCAGAGGTTCTACCAGTACCTAGGACTAGTTTTAAGATGACTAAAAGCATTAAAAGCATTAATAATTAGTTGTGGAGATGGTGCCTCACAAACAATACAAAATCTATTAAAACATGGGAAAGATTTGAAAATAACAACATACTATATGGACATGATGGGCTTTATTTGAGTAAGCAAGAATCCCGGCTTCTAGGATGTATATTTTACAATGCATTAAACCAAGAACAGCTAAAAAAGCTAGGTAAACTGGGGCAAGGGGAATCTTTCAATTCCTTGAAAAATAGCTTGGCTAATAGTTATAATATACATAAAAAGTTAAAAGGCAAAGAAATCATCCACAGTAAAAAATCTGGCTTGTCTTTTCTCTTAACAAATACAAAAGCCTGCACAGAACAAAAATGGATGAATTACAAATTTTGCTGAATAAAGACAACATTGATATAGCCGCAATAATGGAAACTTGGTGGGATGACTCCTACAACTGGAATATTAATATACCAGGGTATACAACCTATCATAAAAACAGAATCAGAAAAAAAGGAGGTGGGTTAACCCTATTTATCAAAACAGTATTACATCTAAACCAATCAAAGATCATATGGAAAGGACAACTTGTGAAATTATCTGGATGGAGTTAATTAAGGATAAACAACCTAAGCTATTCGTTGGCCTATGTCATAGGCCACCAGACACTAACCAACTAGCACATCAGGACATCCTCAACAGCATAAATAGTAAATCTAATTACAAAGAAACAATATTATTGGGAGATTTCAATCTCCCGAGCATACATTGGGATGAGGCCATAGGTAGTAATAATCAGGAAAATTCATTCCTAGATGTATGTTCCACAAACAAACTCTACCAATTAATTAAAACAACAACTAGAAAAAACAATATTCTAGACCTACTCCTGACTGATATTCCCAACAAAATCAGTAACATACAAATTAAAGAACCCATTTTAAGTAGTGATCATATGACTATAACTTTCAACATTGATATACATATAAAACCTGAATTAGGAAAAACTGTGTTTAAAAACTATAATAAAGAAAATGTTGTCCAATTGAAATATGATCTCTGGGATTGGAACTGGGATAATGGGTCTAATTCCCCAACCGAGCTCTGGGCAAGAGTCAAAAATAAAATTCTAGAACTCAAGGCAAAATATGTCCCAAACAAGGTAACCTACAATAAAAAGGGTAAAGTCCCTTTGTGGATTACCCCCCAGCAGAACCAAATTAATAAAGCAAAATAGGGGGCATACAAAATTATAAAAAAGGACAACAGCGATTATAACAAATGGAGATATAGGACAATCCTAAAGAAGTGTAAAAACAAGACTAAACTGGGAAAAAAAGGTTTGAGTTTAGACTAGCCTACAGGACTGATGGAGGTAAAAGTTTTTATTATTATATTAATAACAAAAAACAAACATCAAAGACTATAGGGCCCCAGACTATAAATTCAAAGGAAGTCACTGCACCTCAGGCTATCACTGTGGAATTTAATACATACCTTAGTTCAGTCTTTAACACTAAAAATATAATCAATAATATACCTCCTGAAAACAAGGCTAATAACCTTTTGGAGATGTCCAAAACTGATATCTTGGACAAACTGAACAGCATTAATAAAAACAAATCTCCAGGACCTGATAAATTGCACCCAAGATTACTTAGGGAAATTAGGAACTGGTTGGTGGAACCACTCCACAAAATATTTAATATGTCCTTAATCTCTCATGAGATACCAAGTGACTGAAAGACTGCTGTTGTTACCCCCATTTTTAAAAAGGGCAATCATGGAGACATCTCAAACTATAGACCCATTAGTTTGACCAGTATTCTGGGAAAGATCTTTGAGTCATTACTTAAAACTAAATTGGAAGATGAGTTAAAATACAAGGGACTAGTAGACTGTACCCAACACGATTTTAAGAACAACAGGTCCTGCTTATCTGTGAACCTAATTTTCTGTGAGTACATTAGTAAAACCCCTGAGAGCAATATACCAATGGACATTGCCTATTTGGACTTCTGTAAAGCTTTTGATAAAGTGCCTCATGACACTTTAATAACTAAAATGAGAACACTGGGAATAAATAACTCAATTACAAACTGGGTGGAAGAATGGTTAAACCACCACGCTGAGAGAGTATGTATTCGGGGGGAGGTACATGTCTGACTTATGTCCGGTTAGCAGTGGAGTGCCTCAGGGGTCAGTATTGGGCCCAACACTCTTTTCCATTTTTATATCTGACCTGACCACCAATATAGATAGTTTTGCCATCAAATTTGTGGATGATACCAAGCTAGCTGCTCAAGTTAAATCTGAGGATGATATTTTAAATCTCATAAATGATTTAAAATATCAGAGAACCGGGCTCATAACAATCATATGACATTCAACAGTAGTAAATGTGTCATTGTGCATTTGGGAACTGCAAATAAACAAAATCAGTATACATTAAATGGTCATGTATTATCTCCAGTTGCGGAGCAAACTGATCTTGGTGTAATAATTACCTCAGATCTATCCTTCCAGAGTCATTGTAACCATATCATAAATCATACAAATAGACTTATAAGAAGCATTAAAAGGACTGTTATTTCAAGGGACATGGGTTGCATTTTGCCACTGTACAAGGGCTATGTAAGATCACATCTAGACTATTGCTGTCCCTTGTGGAGCCCATACCTAAGGAGAGATATTAATAGGTTAGAGGCGTGCAGAGGAGAGTTACAAAACTCATCACAAATATGCATGATAAAGAGTACATTGTAAGACTGGATGAATTGAACTTGTGCTCCCTAAAACAGTGAAAAATGAGAGGGGATCTCTTATTAATGTATAAGATATCAACTGACAGGGAACTAATGTCAGAGATGGGCATGTCTTATAGCATACGTGACTGTGATCTTAGAAGTCACAAACAGCAGTTGTCACTCACGTATCCTAGAACTAATAAAAGGCGTTCTTATTACACCCAAAGAATTATCCCCCTATGGAATTCACTACCTAGTTCAATATTAGAATCCAACAACTTTACCGATTTCAAACAAAATCTAGACCATTATCTATTATAGCTCTGGGTGTTGTACCAGCTTGGCTGGAGATATACATATATGGGCTACGGCCCTCTGTATATCTACCTTTCCTAGTATGACTCCTAGTATTACCTTTTATTACTTTCTCATCCAACTCTTCTGATCACAGCACTGGCTAAATTCATGAGCTGAAAGGAAGATGCAAATTCATCCCTCTCTAGCCTCTAGTTGATCATTATACCTGACCTCTGCAGGAAAGTATCATTTTAACCTTTGGTCTGTTATACTGTCAAAAGTGGAAACATTTTTTTAAGAAACAGACAGTTTGTGTACAGCAAAGACGAGTCTCAGCAGATGTTTTCAGTGACTCTGGGTCTGCCCTGGCTGGGTCAAGCAGACCTACAACAGCTGCAATAGGGGTTTGTGATGTCCTACTTATGCCCAGATACTGGATGAGTAATTGAGAAAGAAATCATTGTTGCACTATGAAGAAGGAAACATTGTTGCACTACAAAGAAGGACTTTCGTAGTGTATATGTAAGTTATAACCCACGACAGGCCATAGATATACTAGGCATTAATGAATGCCCCAGGTGCATTGTTAGGCATGAGGGCACAGCCCATGTGTCCGCCAACCAATTGGGACATGCATTAATGCCTAGTATACCAAAGGGCCTGGAGTGGGTTATTGCACTTATAAAATGGCACTTTTTCTGAGTGAAAAATATTATCCAACCTGTATTAAAACTTTTAAAATCCTCTTTCTTTTTACTGCATCCATCCACTGTAAAAAGTAGTTCTGTCACTTTACTCTACATGTAACGTGTTCAGATGGGGAAGTGCAAGGCAGCTTCCATTACTGACTGTAAACTGCACAGACTTACCTATTCCAGGCGGCTAACTTTACAGTTATCTTATATCTCAGCAGTATTTTTTTTCTCCTTATCTGCAAAAAAGTTCCCCTAACACCCACCCCATGGACCTCTGTGCCCTGACTGTACACTCACTGTCCAGCAACACAACATAAGGATGCTCCGGCCGCCAACTCCCCCCCATGCACAGTGCTACCCGCAAGGTGCGTGTTATCCCACAACCAGAATATCTGTCCTCCCCTCCCAGTGATCCACATTATTCCCCAGCAACTGTCCACATGGCATTGTCTGTGGTCTCTCAATGTGGCCCCCTTGCACCCACCCCCACCATTACACCCTGGCAGACTGGTCCCAGTAGTGAGTGGGGGAACTGTGGAGAGTGAGTGACAGCACCTTGCATTACAGCAGCCAAAGAGAATCATGGCAGTGTGTCTGTCTCTCTCTCACTGCTAGTGTGGAGTATTGGGCAAGCCTGGTATGTCTGGTGGGGGATGTGTGATCGCTTTTGGTTTTAGTGGCCTCACTTGTTAGTCACTGTGCATTTCTAGTCAGGCCAGTGGGAGCAGAGCACCAGAGAGAGCGAGAGAGACACGGAGAGAGAATTGTATGGTTGTGCAAGTCCCAGGGTCCTGAGGCGGAAAAGCTCCGGAAGTCACAGAGGCATAGGGAGCTGCAATCCACAATGCATGGGGTAAGAGTGTGGTGCTGTGAGGGACTGGTGGAAAAAATGGTATCAGGATAATTACAAGAGGGGGATAGATAGGGAAGCCACATGATGACGCAGTTACGCTGGACGGGTTGGTGGGAAATACAAGTTGCAGTAGTTAGATGCTCGCTTTTGGGGGGGGGCACATGGGGTCAGGGACTGTGTTTCCCAATTGCTGTGTGCTTGCCAGTTTACACAGAAATTAGAGGACACAACAACAGCAGCCCGATGGGGATCTCTCGCTTCCCCACAATTACAAATGGCTGACGTTCACTTTTGGGATGACAGGAATGTAACGAGTGCAGTTATACCCACTGATACTGCCGGCTGCCCCATTACAGTAACTGTGTGTATACTGGGGATTAATCAAAGGCCATGCAGAAGAATGAAGCTAATGGGAGCTCTCGTTTTCACTAACCCATTTTATAAATTTCCTTCCAAGAGATGCTAGATGGTCCCTTTTGGCAGGTTCCTATATATTACATAGTCTCCTGTACTTTCCCCTTCCCTAGCATGTCAATGAATGGGGTAGCACTAGCATTACAGTATCTCTTTTGCAGTTTTCAGTGTTTTTTTTTTATTTACTTATTTATTTATTTCAATTGTTTGGAAAACACCTTTGAGCTAATGCTCTTTTTCAAAGGTTCCACATCAGGAAAACAACATACAATCAAGTTACAAGAATAGACAGAAAATACAATGAATGCTATACAATTAGTACAAAGACAAACAGCATGACTCATATAAATATTTTAACAATGCCTGGTGATTACAATGTCAATTCAGTAAAGGTGGGAATACATTCTGCAAGTTGAAGAAAAACCAAAAATGAACCAGCTACTGACACCCATCATGAGATGAGCATTAGGGGAGCACAGTGCAGAGAAAGGGGTAGAAGCATAGAAACATAGAATTTGACAGCAGATAAAGACCGCTTGGCCCACCTAGTCTGCCCATTTCCCTACCCGATGGATAAGCTACAGAGTCTAGTTATTCAACAGCTTACTTCCTCCTACCCCTACTAGAATTGCCTTATGCCTGTCCCATGCATTCTTGAATTCTCCCACTGTTCCTGACTCCACAACCTCCTCAGGAAGGCTGTTCCATGCATCCACAAACCTCTCTGTGAAAAAATACTTTCTAACATCACCTCTGAGCTGTCCCCCTCTATCTTCAAATTATGCCCCCTTGTTCTTGCACATCTCTTCTTCTGAAAGATATTACCCTCTTGTACTTTGTTAATTCCCTTGAGATACTTGAAAGTTTCTATCATGTCCCCCCCTCCCTCCTTTCCTCAAGGGTATACATATTAAGCTGCTTTAGTCTCTCCTCCTATGTCTTCTGATGCAGACCCTGCACCATTTTGGTTTCCCTCCTATGAACAGCCTCCACTCTGTTTATATCTTTGTGGAGATGGGGTCTCCAGAATTGGATGCAGTACTCCAGATGGGGTCTCTGTACAGTGGGATAACAACTTCCTGTTTTCTACTGTTGATACCTCTCCCTATGCATCCCCCCAGCCCTCCTTACTGCCTTCTCACATTGCTTGCCCACCTTTAGGTCATCTGATATAATTACTTTTAGGTCTCTTTTGATTTTTGTTGTTGTTATTAACTCACCCCCCATTGTGTACTCTTCCCCTGGGTTTTTGTTTCCCAGATGCATTACCTTGCACTTCTTTGCATTGAATCTGAGCTGCCACATATTTGACCATTCCTCCAGTCTTGCCAAGTCCCTTTTCATTCTGTCCACTCCACCTTGTGTATCAACCCTGTTGCAGATCTTTGTGTCATCTGCAAAAAGACATACCCTTCCTTCCAGGTGCTCTCCAATGTCACTTATAAAGGCTTTAAACTGGTCCCAGTACCGAACCCTGTGGTACCCCACTGGTTACCTTCCTTTCTTCACTGTGGACTCCGTTTACTATTACCCTTTGCATCCTGTTGTCCAGCAAGTTTTTTATCCAGGCTACCACCTTGGGAACCACTCCAAGGCTGGCTAATTTGTATATTAATCTTGTGTGTGAGACTTCGTCAAATGCCTTGCTAAAATCTAGGTAGGCCATATCCACAGCCCCTCCCTGATCTACTACTTTGGTCACCCAATCAAAGAAATCTATTAGGTTCATCTGACATGACCTTCCTGCTGTGAAACCATGCTGCCTTGGGTCCTGTGCCCCACTGGCATCTAGGTACTCAACAATTCTTTCCTTCAGAAGGGATTCCATCATTTTCCCTACCACTGAAGTCAAACTAACTGGTCTGTAGTTTCCTGCCTCTGCCCTGCTCCCACTTTTGTGAAGCAGAATCACATTTGCCCTCCTCCAGTCCTCAAGGACTACCCCATCCTCCCATGATTTGTTAAAGAGAGTAGTCAGTGATGTTACTAGTTCTACCCTTAGTTCTTTCAGAATTCTTGGGTGAATCCTGTCAGGCCCCATTGTTTTGTTCATTCTCAGTTGCAAGAGTTCTTTCAAAACCCTTTCTTCTGTGAATGGACTGGTATAGACCCCCCTGTTCAGTGCTTCTCCCATGTTTGGTTTAGGTACCTCCTCCTCTTCCACTGTGAATACTGAGCAGAAATATTAGTTCAGTATCCCTGCTTTTTCGCTGTCACCCTCTGCCCACGTTCCCTCCCTTTTAAGTCTCTGTATCCTTCCCTTGGTCTTTCTTTGCTCCCTAATGTACCTATAAAAGGTTTTATCCCCCTTCTTAACAGAGTTGACTATCTTTTCTCAGTTTGTGCCTTTGCTATTCTGACTGCCTTCCCTGCCTTCTTCTGCTTTAACTGATTAAGTTCTCTGTCCTGCTCCTTCTGTGTTTCCTTATGTTTCCTGAATTCTATCCTTTTCTCCTTAACCATCCCTGCCACCTCTTTTGAGAACCATAGTGTTTTTTTCCTTCATTTTGTTTTGTTGATTTGCTTCACACAACGGCTTGTTGCATCTGAGATGGCTGTTTTGATTGTTCCCCATTGTTCCTCCACCCCTTCTTCTTGCCCGTTTGCTAGTGCTTTTCTGAGGCACTCTCTCATTTTCCCAAAGTCAGCCTTCCTAAAGTCCAATACTCTTGTTTTTGTATGGCTTGACTCTATGGCTGTGTTTATTGTGAACCACACTGTTTGGTGGTCACTTGTTCCCAGATGGCTACCCACTTCTAAATCTAAGATCCTTTCTCCTTCCCCATTTGAAAGTACCAAGCCTAAGACTGCTCCCTCCCAAGTGGGTTCCTACACTAGCTGTCTGAGGCATGTCCCCTGTAGCAGCCTGGAGATCAGACTTAGTCAAAGGTCCCTGAAGGGGGAAGGAGGTCATGATTATGCTAGTGGAGAAAAAGGAAGGGGTCAAGGGAGCTGGTGCCAGGTGGGAGGGGATGAAAGCTTGATATGAGTGGGACCACGAGATAAAGGGAATGGAAAGGTGCAGGGGAGATGCAAGTACAGTATTGGAGGTACTAGTCAGCAGAACAGCAGTGTTGCTGGGACAGCTTCAGTCTGGGAAAGGGGTAAGCTTTTTTTTTTTTATTCTGTGGTAACCAGATAATGCCTACGCCAAGGCCTGTTTTCAAGGGTGATCCTGGAGCACTGAGGAGGCTGAGTGACTTGATCATGGTCACACAGTGTGGAAGTAGAGGTTGTGGGAATCAAACCTAGGTCTGCTGAATGTACCAAATTCATTCACCGCTCCTTACTCTAACCTCTAGGCCACACTACCAGCCATGTAGGCTATACTACTGTTAGAGTAAATAAATTACTGCTAGTTGTTTTTTTGTAATGGAGTATGGCAGTTCCCCTTACTTACTGTAGCTTGATAGGTACATAGTAGGTGACTACTGTATCAACCTAGCTTTACTAATCAGGATACTACCTCTTTAAAACTGTTAAAGATGAATTACTTTGTTACTTGTTAGCAAGATTTGAATAAAGTATACTGTTTACATAACAATGTTGTAGATTAAGAGGAACATTCAGTTTGAGTCTTCTACAAAGCCATAATTGAATGTTCTGACATTGCAGTGGAGAATTATGGGATTGTGACAACTGTGAATCAACAAACAAGTACTTATTATGGGCTATCTGTGAATTACAAGCACTGACCATCTATTATAAAACAGCATGACAGCATGTCAAACCAGTTATCATTTTCCCCTCTTTGTTAAATCAGTGCACCAACACATCCGTATCTGTGGAGCTGACAGCAGTGAAAAGTTATGCTGTCTCCATGGGACTCGTTAAGCTGTGATTGTTGAACTCTTATAAGAATAAAACTGGGCCTTTCCATCAAGTGTAGCACTTTACAACATGAATTGGGATGACAATAATCCCTCTCACTACTGATGAGCTGGACATGCAAGGCAACCCCAAGTATGAGTTTGGCATAAAAATGCTGGATGCCTAGATGCGAACCAGGTTTAGACTCAATATAAAAATCAATGGCTAGCATTAAGTTGTGCTGTATGGAGGCTATCAACAAAAGAAATGGCATGGGAATGTGATTATATCCAATAAGATTATACAGATGCTCTCAGCCTCAGCACTGATGCATTATTAGGAAAAGGCAAGACAAAGCATGCATTCTGTATGCATAAGACATGAGGACTTGGACATAATTCTCCTTGTTTGGTAAGTACTTATTCAATACCAAAAATCCGCTTAGCTTTTTCAATATAATACAAAATATAACTCAAGTTAGGCTGTATTACATATAATAACCTTGTAAATGGTCCCTGGAGGTTAGTTACAGCAGACTGCAGATCCCAAACAATGAGACTGGGTACTGACCAAGGTTCTTAGGTATGTCCAGGCACTAGCGGCAAAGGTGGCCCTTAAAACATGTTGCTGCCTACTATACTATACAGAGGCCATTGTCCACAAACATGAGGTAGAGTCTGCCCAGAAAACATTTAGTGTCCAAAACACAGAACGAAGTCCAAAAGAGGCACACTACATTTACGGGGACACAATACATAGGGCTTTTCTACTCACAGGTTACTTAGGTACCAGAAACCCCTACACAATCAAAAGCCTAAAGCACGTAATACATTTCTCCATTTTACACAATATTCATATTTACATGGGCTCTCAGGGTCTCTCAACATAGGGGCTGTCTACACATACCTGTAGCCCTTCATTATATTCACACAATCCCTGTGATTACAGTGACTGCTGCACCAAAAGGCAGGAGTTGCACTATGTAGTACATGTACAATGACCCATTCTCTGGTGTTAAGGGATCTGGTGTCCCAAACCCTTTAAAGAGATGCCCAAATTACCTAGGCAACTCCCTTCCTCCCTGCAACCTGATGATGTATATGGAGGAATAGAACTGATTTAGCTTGATTTTCAAAGCCCCAAGATTGACGTACAGTGCTTTTGCCAAAAAGAACTGACAGAAGGGGCTGCTTTCACCACACCATGCATCAATCCTGATTTTCAAAATGGTGCCTGCGCCTGAAGGGAGGCAACTTGCACCAGCTAAGCTTTTGCTGTGCTTGCAGCAGATGCACAGCTGTTATGGTGGAAGGGGGCTTGCACCACAACAGTGCTGCAGGATCCCCTAAATTGGAATTTTCTAAGTCCCTACATGGCTGCAGGTTCTGCAGGTTGATAGACCAGGCAGAGCTGGTGTAATGGCTCTGTGTGCTGCCACCTTCCCCCCGGTAGCAGAGTTATGGCCAGAGAGATGTGAGAGGTAGACATAGTGGAGAGCATAAGTTGCCAGTGTGGTAACAGGGGAAAACCGGTGTACAGGACAATATTGGGAAAATTAGGACATACATGACATCATGCCATAAGTGGTGGTTGCATGTGGGAAGCTATGCAGAAGTGCAACATCTGTGGAGATGCCCGTACAGGGGCTTACAAGAGGCAAGACCTATAACAGAGCATTCCAATGCAGTCTTCAGGGTCACACAGATGGTACTTTGTTGGCCAAGCCACAGCTACTGGGAAGGCTGACCAAGTGACATCACAGGGATGCCCCAGGCATGGTGGCAGTGCCATATGGAGGTGAGTGTCAGTGGATGGGCACATGAGATGGGATGGTGAAAATGGCATGCCATACCATATCACATGTGCCTGGTCATAGCACCCAGCCATGCCATGCACTGTAGGGGTGTGCGGGTGACTGTATTCCCATCTTCCAAACACAGATGTCTGGCACAGCACCATGCAGAGTTGAACACTGTAGCACAGTATACCGTAGTGTACACAGTGCACACACCTACGAGGCATTGGATGGGACTGGGCATGCGTACTGACCACCATCAGTGTGTCGTACCACACAGAACATCCAGCTGTCCAGAGGACCAGTGTGCCACAGTAGTGCTATGGGTAGTGTCTACTTTCTGGGTGAAGTAGTAGATGAGTGGTTGGTGTGGTTGACCGGTGGATGCATGTCCTGCTGCTGGTACTGTCCAGTGAGTCTGGGTACATGTTGCTACACTTACTGTACTTCCAGAAACCTGCCCATAGCACACATACTTCTACCCTACATCATCACAATGACAGCTGGATTCGTGATTGTTTCCCAGGTCTACCATGAGCTCTCTACCTGCTGTCTCTGAGCCCTGAGGCTGTGTCCATGCCCACATATATATGGGTACTGTCTCTGCAGGCATCTGCACAGGACAGGACAGGACAGAGTGGATGATGTTGACTACCAGGCTGGGCTGTAGATCTCTGCCATGCCCATGACTGTGTAGTGCTGTGACTTTGCTCCTTCACTGCACTGTTTGCACTCTCTGAGCTGGCAGTTCCCAGGTGGGGGAGACAGCAGCCTCTGCCAAACATCTCCCATGTGGCATTTGTTTGATGCACAGGAGTGGTTGCTGCAACTTTGGAGAGTTTGTCATCAGGACCCCTCCTGTACCAAAATCTGGTGCGTGATCCATGGTGCACTGGGCTCTGATGCAAGCTGCCATTTGCCACAGCTTGTGCCGGTCTTATGGGCTATTTGAAAATTGAGCCCATTATGCCAGCCTCCAAGTAGAGGGCTGTTTCACAAATCCCACCTAGTGCCACCAGGAATAAAACCTTCTAATTAGAAAAACTAAACAAAGAGTACTACAGATGTAAGAAGTGATAGCTCACTACTTCTGACAGTTACTGTTTATTTCCTGTCAGTACACTAGCTCTTTAATTCAAGTCCTAGTTCAAACTTTAAGCAGTCTGCAGAGTTAAATGTGAATTCATAAAAGTACTGTGCAGAGGATGTTCAGGAAAAAGCAGTTATCCTAAACAGATACTTTTGCTTAGTCTTCACAGTAGAGGCAGAGGGAGACAGACCACATGAAATCAGCAGTAACAGTGGGGAAAGTGAGGTATGCACAAATCCATTCTCAGAGGAAAACATCATGAGAGAAGTTACAAATCTGAAAGTAAATAAGACTAAGGGGCCAGATGGGGTGCACCCAAGGGTGCTGAGGGAGTTCGGGGAGGTACTGCCTGCACCACTGACATCCCTATTTAACAACTCAATGGAAATGGAAGTGGTTCTGCAGGATTGAAGGAGGGCAGATGTAGTCTCCCACTTCATAAAAGTGGCAGCAAGAAGGATGCTGGCAATTATAGGCCAGTCAGTCTAACTTCAGTGGTGGGGAAGTTAATGGAAAAATTTTTAAAAGAAAGGCTAGTGGACTATCTTGCATCCAGCAGGTTACAAGACCCAAGGCAGCATGGATTAATGGCAGTGGGGGGTGGTGGGGTGGTGGTGTATGTCAAACAAAACTGACTGATTTCTTTGTATGGGTGACCAGAGAAATAGATTAGGGTGGGGCAGTGGACATGACTTACTTAGACTTCAGCAGGGCCTTTAACACAGTACAGAACTACATAAGAGGCTTATAAGGAAACTGGGCAGTTTGGTGGTGGGATCCAAAGTGGTTTACTGGTTGTTGAATTGGTTGATGGACAGACAACAGAGGGTGATGGTAAACACCACTCACTCTAATGAGGGGAGAGTGACCAATTGGGTACCTCAGTGCTCGGCACTGGGATCAGTCCTCTTCAATGTCATTAAAGTGACACTACAGAAGAGCAGGAAGGGAAGGTGTGCCTCTTTACAGATAACACCAAAATCTGCAATAGGGTAGATACTCTGGAGGGTGTGGGGAGAATGGGTAGAGACCTAAGAATACTCAAAGAGTGGTCAATTGTATGGCAGCTGGGGTTCAGTGCAAAGAGGTGCAAAATCATGCACCTAGGGCTCAGAAACACAGACACTGTGTATAGAAAGCGGGAGGAGGTATTGATAGTCACTAAACAGGAAAGGGACCTTGGGGTAATCATATCTGATAACCTCAAGCTGGCGAGGCAGTGCAACAAGGCAATAGGCAGGGACAGTGGGATGCTGAGGTGCTTAGGAAGGGTACCATCAGCAGTAGGGGGTGGTGTTATCACTGTACTGATTGTTTGTGAGACCCCGCCTACAGTGTTGTGTCCTGTTCTGGAGACCACATCTCAGGAAGAACATAGATGGGGGAGGCTGTCCAGAAAAAGGGCAACTAAAATGGTGCAGGGGCTGCATAATAAGTCCTATGAAGAGACACTGAGGGATCTCAGTTAGGGTTGTCAGAACCCTCTGGAGTTCTGAGTTCTAGTTCTAGTCTAGAACTTTCCAAAAGTTCTAGAGTTCTAATCTTTTTTTTAGAACTTTTTAGAAGTCATACCCTATTTTTTTAATTGTGCTGTCAATAATGAAGATAATAGTGAAATAAACGTGAAACTGAGCACATGTTGCCAGTAATGAACATAATAATAAAATACACCTGACATGTCTGTTCAGTATGCAACCCCTAGGTGGTGCTATCCCAAGGGCTACTACCCCTGCCTGCTTGGCTAGTAGCAGGTTAGGGGGCCTGGGTTCTGAAACAGGTGCTTCCACCCAGAGGTCAGGGTTGTTAGTGGTCAAGCTAACCTGGGCACAGCCCTCCAGGACACTGTAACCCACCCCCTTTCCATTCTAGTAGCCTGAACAATATACAATAATCACTTTCACAATGACCCTTATTCACCATGCAATTACCCACACTGTTTTCACTTAACACCAGGGCTGGTTCCTCTAGCTCGACCCTGGGGACCCCCTGTAAGACAAAGTTATGCACAGCAAATAGCAACAGTACAGTAGTCTTGACGCAAACTGGAACCATAGTCAGGTTAAATGCAAAAAGAGTTAGATCTGATTTATTCAGGGGACTTGAACAAGGGAGGGTGTAATCAGGTTGATTGTCTTAAGGGCTAAATCAATCAGACAGTTATGCATGCACTTCAGAGTCCCTACACAGTCACACACTCTGGGTACCCAGGTAGGAAAAAAGTTGGCTAGCCAGGACCATTGCATTGCCTGTGGTAGGCCAGCATCATAGCTGGTTGGGGCCCTGTGATGGAAGAAAGCAACATGCACAACACACACTATTTGTAATCCGGAGCCGGAGGGCTCAGTTTGTGCAGGAAAAGACAACAAAGCAATCGGATGACAACACTTTCGATTTAGCTGTTGTTGCAGGGAGCTACCCTGATGTTTGCTTATGATACTCAATACAGGACACAGGCAAGACGAAATTGAGATTGTAGGTTGTTGAGCTGGAGTGTCAGGAGAAGCAGGGCCCGCACGAATCACCGAGGCGTTGTTCCTGTTCAAGGCATTGAGCAGGGGGCTGATCCCCAGGCAGGTCTCTCGTCGATGGCTTTCTCTGTTTAGCAGGTAGTCTGGCTGGGCCAGTGTGGCAAGGCCCAGGCCAAATGGAGATGCAAATGGATTTAGCCTGTTGGAGCTGGATGCAGTCTCCATCAAGCAGAACACAGTTCAGCACACAGTGGGGAACCAAGTCACGACCCACTAACAGCACACAGCACATTTACATGTAAGAAATTCTATTGTACCAGGCAGATTGCTATCTGGTCACAATTACAGAGTCTCTGCACAAACCGGAAGTTCAAAGGTGGCTGGAATTCCTAACAGGCCAATTGCATTTAGCAAATCTTCGGTCTTCTTCAGGTTAAAGCCTGGTCACAGTTCTGTGGCTTAAATCATCCTCACAATTCAGATTCAGCCTGAATAAACTTAAATTTCCCTCTCGGGGACAGCAGGCAGACAGGCAGGCCAAAACGCAGCCCTTTCACAGTTCTCTGGCACAAATCTATGCATGATTACTGCTCGACTGTCTCAAGCTGTTACTCCTTCACTTCCCAACTCAGATCTGAACTGAAACTGTAAACAGTCTGGGACTCTCCCCAGGATCCAAAAGGTTCGTTTTGGCTGATTTCTCTGTCGGTCACAACAAGGGCTCCCCCTCCAGGTTATTTAGGCGCCAAAAGCCCAAAACTACAATTCCTACAGAATTTTACTCCCACAAAGCCCCTGGGGACAGGTTCCATTTTAGAGTCCCCAAAGATACTGATTGGCCCATTTCAGCAGTCCAGGACCAAGATGGTGGAGATAAACAGAAATGTCCATGCTGCAAAGAGGGCAGGTTAGACAAACTGCAATATTATTACTATTCAAATAAATGATCAGCAAACAAGTACATCTTCTAACAGAGCTCTCTCACAGATTTATTATGACTGAAATCCAGGCAGCTCTTAAAGAGACAGTACACAGAGGCTATACTGGCACTCTCTGGCAATACATTTAAACTGCTAAAACGCAGTACACCAGCCTGGCAGTGCGCATGTAGGCAAGCTCAAGGAAGACTTTTTGGGAACCCCCATTTGTAAGGGGGTTACAAGTATAAGAGGAGAGAGAAATGATCATGTGTGACTGACATATAAGGTACAGTGCAGCAGTCGAAGGGCACACAGCAGAATGATGGCCAGTATTATGCCATATAGGAGTCACATACACACTGGATACAGTGCAGCAGTCAAAGGGCACACAGCAGGATGATGGCTAGTAGTACACCATGTAGGAGTCACACACACTGGGTACAGTGCAGTAGTCAAAGGGCACACAGCAGCATGATGGCCAGTATGACACGTAGGAGATGGAGTCATGCAAGACACAACACACAGAATTTATTTTATTGAGAAAGGAATATTTCTCTCCCCCCAAAGTCCCCCGAGAAAATATTTCTGGCATGTATTTACTGTAAGGATACCACACAACTGGCTGCTGGGCTGCACACATGGCCACACACACTCTGGGTAGACTACAGTGCAGTCAAAGGGCACACAGCAGGATGATGGGCTGGCCACAGTATGCCACAGGAGATGGAGTCACACAACACAGTATCACTAGTATTACTAGGTATTACTAGGTTTGTAAGACAGAAGTATGTCACGGCCCATTGGGACTGTCTCCAGCACTCTGTGGGGATATTAAATTTATGTCCCAAGTAGGAAGTGGTTCAGTGCAATTTTGAATTTTTGAAATTTATCTATAAATTTCAAAACTGTTATATTCCACTGGACATGAGAACAGATGAGACTTTAAAGTCATTTTCTAATATTTTCAATGAATCATGCAACTCTAATGACACCCTAGTTATAGGAGACTTCAACATGCCTGAGGTTAATTGGTCAAATAACTCTGCAGTATCAAATGTGGGTAATAATTTCTTGGAACTCACTAATGAATGCAGTCTAATACAGCATATAAGTAAACCAACCAGAGGAGATATTTTATGAGAACTTGTTTTTAACCAACTTTAATGATAATTGTACATATGAAATTTTAGACCCCTTATGTAGTGATCATAACATGATATTGTGTAAAATAAGTAGAAGTATCAAGACTGCTAACAAGGTAATCGAGATTCTTGATTATAACAAAGTTGATTATGAAAGCATAAGAAATAGAATGAAGAAATAGGACTGGGAAAAGGATATTGAAAGTTTGGATACAAACAAAGCATGGGCATCTTTAAAAGTAAAATTAAAGAAATGAAAGAAATAAAAGACACATGTATTTCCAAGAAAAGAATGTACAATAGAAAAGGAAAGGTACTGCTGTGGCTCACTCCTAAAGTAAAGAAATTAATCTCTAGAAAGAAAGGATTTTATAAATTAATGAGGTCAAACCCTACAGCAGCAAATGTAAACAGATACAAGGAGACAATAAAGTTATGCAAGAAGGAAATACGGAAAGCAAAAAAGGTGCTGGAGGTAAAATTAGCCAATAACAAATCAAACCCTAAATTACTATATGGATATATAAATTTACTAAATAAAAAGGCACATACAGTAAGGCTGCTTAAACACAATGACAAAGAAAGAACAGATAATAAAGAGATGGCAGAGGTTTTTAATAATTATTTTGCCAGTGTATTTCAGGAATCAACATTATCAGATAGATTGAGTAAGAATAGAAAGAAAGAAAATGTGTTCAGAGAGATAGATACTAAATAAACTTTTCAAGCTTGACACGGCAAAATCTCCAGAGCCAAATGATATGGGACCGAAATTGCTCAGGGTGATCGCATTAGAGATATCTGCCTTTTTGACATGCATTTTCAATACATCACTAAAGATGGGAGATGTTAGTAGGGACTGGAGATGCGCAAATTTTGTACCAATTTTTAAAAAGGAACCAAGAAGTAACCAACTGAATTATAGGCCGATTAAATTAACAAGCATACTAGGTAAATTAATGGAGGGGTGTATTAAGGATAGGCTGAATACTCAGATGGAACAGTTACATATAGAGGACAAACACCAACATGGATTTACATGGTACGCCGACTGAAAGTCGTAACCCCATGGCGAAATCCCCCATAGGAATCATTTCAACAAATTTCTAAATTGTTGCTGTGGGGGACAGGCGGGTGAAATTTTGCTCTTTCACGGACTTTCACCCCCCCTTCGCGTTAACTCTGACTTGGAGTTAATCCTGAAGAAGGGGGGTGTGAGGGGCACAGACACCCACATGGGGTGTTCGGGGGCACAGCCACCCGATAGAAAACAACCCGATGTCTGACAAGCAAAATTTCACCTGTCAACATTGGGAATCTAGCTATGCCAAACCTTGACAACAGTGTTGTTGTGTTGGCATATGCAAACTGATTTACACAGGAGCATTAATGTGTAGCAAATCTGATTAGTTTTTATGAGACTATAAGTGAAGGCGTGGATAATGGAATACCAATGGATGTCATATTCCTTGTTTTCAAGATGGCATTTGATGTTGTATCCTATGCTTAGCTAATAAATAAGGTACTGGACCTTGAATCGACTATACCTTGATCAAGTGGATTGAAAACTGGCTATCTGATAGGGATCAGAGTGTAAAAATCTGATAGAGAGAAGAATGTAAAAATGAAGGACAATGCTTCCCCACCAACTAGGTGACAAGTGGAGTGCTGCAGGGTTCTATACTGGGTCCCCTATCATTCAGATTTTATATATACGATATTGGAAAAAATCTGAACTTGTGTTACAGTGTCTTCACTGATGATACAAAATTAGGGGGGAGGGTGTATACAACTGCTAAATATAGTGCCCTTCAAGATGATCTAGGTCAACTGGAAATATGGGCACAGAAATGGGGCATGACATTTAATGTCAGTAAATGTAAAGTTAAGCATTTTGGGAGTTCCAACCTCAGACACAAGTATTTCCTGCAGAACTAGTTGATAGAGATGATTAGGGAAAGGGATCTGGGGTAATTATAAAAAATGACCTTAAATGGCAGAATCAATGCCTGCAGGTTTTCAGAAAAGTAAATTACTTGACAAATCAAATTAATAAACATTTTGTCAGCAAATCTAAGGAACTGAGACTTCCTCTGAATAATCCATATATAGGGTCACATTTAGATTATTGTTCACAAGTCTGGGGTACTTTGAATAAAACAGACAGACTCAAAGTCAAATGTATACAAAGAAGAGCTATGGAATCGATAAGCAGACTGGATGACAAATCGTACGAAGAGCATCTCAAGATTCTTAAACTAAACAGTCTCCACAGTAGACGGACTGGGGGAGGGGTGGTTGCTGGCCTTTGGGGGGGGTTCATCTACCACCATGGGTTTTATCTGTTGCTATTCCTGGGAAGCCGATGATTGTTTTTTCTTATTATTATGGGGCAATTTTCTATTCTGACATGGAATGTACAAGGTATGAATATCCCTGTTAAACGTAAAAAGGTTCTAGCCTATTTAAAATCATGTAATTGTGATATTATGTTATTACAGGAAACCCATCTTCTCCGAAAGGATGTGGGCATCTTGGAGCAAATGGATGGATAAGCAGAGCATATTCTAGCACTTACACTACAAAAAAGAGGGGTCTCAATCTTGTTATAATGTGGGTGCCCTTTAATAGTGATTCGTGGGAGGCTGATCAGAAGGGGTGTTGGGTGTTTCTTTTGGGTAAAGTGGAGATGGTTCCCATCCTGTTGGTTAATATTTATGCCCCAAATCCTGATTCCCCCGATTTTGTCTCTCAGTCGACCCAGCTTATTATTAATTATTATCAGCAGTCTATGGTTACTTATAATGGGGGAGATTTTAATTTTGTCTTGGATCCGCTGGTGGACAGATCCCTGATGGAGCTAGGGTTCCCCACACATCAGAGATCGAGGGAGGTTCTCCTTCATTTCTCTACAGAATTCCAACTTGTGGATTGCTGGAGGATTTTCCACCCTGTTCTTAAGGATTTTACCTTCCAGTCTGTGAGATTCCAGTCATATAGCTGACAGGATTACTTTTTATGCAGTTTCAGTATTTTGACGGATATTCTGGAGGTGGTCCGTAGACCTATAACTCTATCTGATCATGTTCCAGTATCCCTTGTTTGGGAGCCTTGGCAGTCATTGGCAAAATTGCCTTGTTGACATTTTAATCCTGAGTTATTACTTTCTGGGGATTTTCGTTGGTGGCTGAAGGGTGAAATTCAGTTTTATTTTACATCAACTTCGACTCTGGAGGTTTCATCTTTTATTCTATGGGATGCCTTTAAGGCCTTTTGTACGTGGTAGAGAGATATCATATGCTGTTCATACTAATAGGAGAAGTTGGAGAATCTTTTGGGGAGGATTAGGCAGCTGGAACAGGATCTTTATGAGTGTGAAGGGAATTCAGATAGGTTTATACCGGAGTTGGTTTCCTGTAAGGAGCAGGTTAATATGATTTATTCTCAAAAAGCTCAGCGTGCTTTGTTTTTTCTAAAGCAGGCCTATTGGGAATCAAGGGATAAGGCCATGAAATTGCTGGCATATTGATTGAAGTGTAGAGCTTTGTAAACGCAAGTTCCCTACTTAGTAGATGGGGCAGGGGGGTTATTTCGGAGGCTGGAGCTATTGTAGAAAAAAATTCTGGAGTTTTATTCCCGATTATATTAGTCTTCAGTCAATCCATCTGTTGCTGAGTGTGAAGCCTTTTTTACCCGATTTCAGATGCCCAAGTTGTAAGAAGAACTGGTATCTTCACTTGAGACAAACTTTTCATTGCAGGAGGTACAGGTTGCTCTCGAGTCTTTGGCTGTTGGTTAGGCACCAGGCCATGATGGGCTTAGCTTAGACTTCTACCATGCCTTTGAATCCTTGTTATCGTCTTGGCTGTTGAGGAGGTGGGTTCTCTGCCAGAGTCTATGAAGGAGGCTATTGTCACTGTTTTGCCAAAGCTCAGTAGAGACACCACCTTCTGTGCTAATTATTGTCCTATCTCTCTTTTAAATGTAGACAGTAAAATATTACTGAAAATTCTTGCTATGTGATTGGAGAAGGTTTTGAGAGTCTTAATTAGTAAAGCTCCATCTGGGTTTATGATGGGTAGGCAGGGCAATGATAATTTGAGGGCAGTCATTGATTTAATTCAGGTTGTGGCTAGTGGTTCAGATTCTGCTGCTCTGGTGGGGTTAGAGTCTGAAAAAGCATTTGATTCTGTTGAGTGGCAGTATTTCCATTTGTTCTTACTAAAGTTGGCCTGGGCCCTAGATTCCGCCGGTGGATAGCCTGTCTATACAGTGGCCCACAAGCTAAAGTGAGAGTGAATGGGATGCTCTCCTCACCTTTTTCCCTCTTTCAGGGGACCAGGCAATGGTGCCCCCTAGGCCTCTTGTTTTTTTGGCTATCTAGCCTTTATATTTAGCACTCTCACAGCACCCTGAGGTATTACTGTGGGGAAGAAATCTTACTCAGCATTGCTTTATGCTGATGGTTTACTATTATTATTATTGTCAATAGTAGAAACCTTCATTCTGAAGGCATGGGAAACTATCAATGCATTTAGTGCTATTTCAGGGCCATGAATTAATTGGGAAAAGACTGAAACTTTACCTTTGTGTAAGGCTGATAGCTCATGGGCTAAGTTGGCTGTGCATACTTTAAAATGGCCACTAGGAGGGTAAAGTATCTGGGGATGCAGGTAGTGTCTCGGTTAGAGGAGATGTGTTCTGTTAATCTAAAGAAGGTGATGGAAGACCTTTTGCACTGGAGGAAATTACATTTTTCTCTCCCTGGTAAAATTACCACCATTAAAATGATAATTTCCCCTGCTTATTTTATAGATTGTGCAATTTGTCTTTGGTCTTGCTCCAACAGTATTGGATCCAATTGGACAAGATTATTACGAACTTTATATGGGAGGGCACCATCCAACGTTTTAGCAGGAAGACTCTTCATGCTCCTGGTATTGCTGGGGGATGAAATCTACCTTGGTTTTGGGTGTACCATTTGTGTCACAGGGTGAAGCAAACATTGAATTGGGTGGCTCACTCGGGGGAGGCTTCTCCTATATGAGTGGATATTGAACAGGAACTATTAGGGGCTGCTCCTCTTGTGACGCTTCTTAAGAAAAGTGGAAGGGGAACTGGTCATCTTTCTGCACCCATGGTTTTCTCAAAATGTGCCTGGAATCATTTTTTCTTTCCCTTAAATGGGACGCCACCTTCTTGGGTAGATGGCAGCCCCATGGGGAAATCTGGGATTCAGATAGGTAACAGTTCTGTCTGGTGGAGTTCTTGGTGGGACGGGGCATCCACCTTCTTGAGGATCTGGTAGATAGTAAGGGGGGTTTATGCTCACTTTTCAGGATTTGCCAGACAAATATGACCTTCCTGGGGGGGGGGGGAGTTGTGGCATTATTGTTAGATTAGACATGTCCTTTTGAACACATTTCTACAAAATTATTATGTTAAGGACATGGATTTTACAAAACACCTGGGTAAGTGGCTTACTTGCTCTGGAGGACATATGCTGTTTATATAAAGTGTTGCAAAAATGTTTTTGTCAAAATTGGGAAACCCATAGGTTGAAATGGAAGCAGGATATGAATTTTGATTTCAGTAAATAAGTATGGAATAGATGCTAGGTGGCTGCACATTTGACTTCTCTAGATCCCTAGCTTCAGCTGATCTGGAAGAAAATACTGGGGAGGTGGCATCGTACAGTTGGACTTGTTGGGTTCGGACGTATGTTGGCGGTGCTTTGCTGTATCTGGTTCTATTTATCATATACTTTTGGAATGTGACCCACACAAGGGGTGGCGGGTGGTATTTTTGACTGTTTGGAAGCAGTTTTGTAAGTCCCCATTTTGAAAGCTCCATTGTTTTGAATCTTGGGAGACATGGACTTATTGGATGATTCTCTACAGCAGCTTGAATGTTTTTTGTTTACTGCCACCTTAGAGGCTAAGTGGCTTTTATTTTTATGTTGGAGTTCTCAGTCACTTCCACCGATCAAAAGGTGGATATAAGCCTTAAATAAAGCAGCTGCCTTTCATCAAATTTTATTTTGCAGGCGCAAAGCCTTATTTAAGTTTTGTCAGGCTTGGGGTAAGTGGGTTAAATATTCAGGAGTTTTTAATGGGGATTTTGGAATGATTGCTTCTGAATAATAATTGTTTTTGTTTTTTATGGGTTGGCGGTAGATGACGGGCTGGGGTGGGGCCAACATTTTCGTGTGTTATGGCTTGTTGTATATGTTGATCCTAATATATTTCTTAGGGTCTGTTTGTAATCATCTGTTCGGCTAGTTATTTTGTGAACCTAATGATGTAATTACTTTCACTTTTCTGTAGTTGCTTAGTTGATGTACTGGGTTGTGTTATGGTTTTCTAATAAAAAGTCTTTAAAAAAATGGAGGGAATGAAGTTCAAATATAGAACACATCCGAACAGTAGAAAACACAGTGACCCAGATACTCAAACTGTGCCATTTTGTGGCGCAAACCCCTACGCCGCTCAAAATAGTTGTGCAGGGATGTGGCCAGGGCGGTATTCAACGGAGTTGCGTATGGCGAACCTTCTTTGAATATTGCCCCCTGGCCACATCTACTGTGCATGGTGCAGTGGAACTGCACCAGTGCAAGTGGTCAGAATGGAGCATTGAGATGCAGTGGTGCAAGTTCCATTGTGCCATGCACAGCACCTGTGATATTCAAAGGGTGACATGCAAATGGAGCCATAATTTATGCAAGGTGCACGAGGGGCCATTTGCATCTGATTACAGCCCCATTTGCATGCCATTAGCATGCAGGTGCGCCGATCCCCGACGACTTGCGCCTGGTGCCCTGCCAGGCAGCAGCCATTGGGACTGATGCCCCCTGCAGCCCGATCGCAGGCATAAGGTTGTCCCCCCCCAGTAGCCCGATCACAGGCATAACATTGTTTCTCCCCTGGTAGCCCGATCGCGGGCATAACATTGTCCCCAGTAGCTCGATCGCTGGCAAAACAGTATTCCCCCACCCGAGTAGCCCGATCACGGAAGAACAGTATTTCCACCCCGAGAGCAGCTCGACAGGGCATCAGACCCTCTAAGTCTAATATCCCTGGTGGTCCAGTGGACTGCGAGTAGCCCGATCAGGCGGCATTCCTCCCTCCCAAGTATGAAATCCCTGGTGATCTACTGGACCCCACCTGCCCAGAGTTTACCACCTCTCTTCCTCCGCCAGCCAGCGGTGGGCAGCAGTACACCATCTGTCACCCCCGCCGCCCACTGACTGACAGCTGTGCTGGCCGCCTATTGGTTCAGAGCATGAGCCAATGGGCATGTAGCCCATACTCATAAGTCGTCCAGATATGTGAATGAATTAATTCATTCACATATCTGGACTGACTAGTAGAGGTTTCACGCCCATTGGCTCATGCTCTGAACCACTGGGCGGTAGCCCCACCGAGCTGTCAGTCAGGGGCGGGCGGCAGGTGGGTGGGTGCTGCCGCCTGCTGGCTGACAGCGGGGAGCGGGTGGGGGCCCATGGTGGGTGGGGTGGTGGTCCACTAGATCACCAGGGATTTCATACTTGGGGGTGAGGAATGCCGCCCGTGATCGGCTACTCGCGTCCATTGGACCACCAGGGATATCGGACTGGGGGTCTGATGCCCGTGATCAGGCTACTCGGGGTGGGGGAATACTGTTCCTGCCCACGATTGGGCTACTGGGGGAATAATGATATGCCCATGATCGGGCTACTGGGGGAACTATGTTATGCCTATGATCGGGTACTGGGTGGAGTACACTCTCCCCGCAATCTGGGCATGGGGCACCGCTTAGGTGCGGTAGAATGATGAGGTCACCCAGGTGGCAGCTGCTGTGTTGCACCCTGCAATGCGGGCAGCTCACCTGTGGGTGGCCCTCGACTTGTTCCTTTTTTTTTTTCGGCTCAACTTTGTGCAGGCGCAGGTAGGGGTTGCGCCTGCATAACTCTGCATGGCCCAGGCTGAATATCGGGCTGTGCAGTTTATGCATGGTTCCTCCCCCTTCGGTTGTGCGTGCCTTCATTATCATTGCGCTGTTGCTCAGCATCATTTCAGGGGTGCAACTGCCTCCTGCTGAATATCACAGAATGGCACATTTCGGACTTGCGCAGGTGCAACCCTATTGCACATGGCTCAACTCTTTTGAATATCTGGGCCAGTAAGCAAATTCAACCAACCAATTTTAGAACTGAGAAATGCAAAAACTATTTTACCCGAAGAGTTATACATATTTGGAACAGATTGCCATCAGAGGTGGTGGAAAACAAGGATTTGGTTAGCAGAAAGTGGGCTAACAGATTACTGTCATTAGTATGGGATAGCATCTATGGGCAAATTGCCCTCTGCAGCCCCTAAAAATCTAGGTAAATCAAAGTAAATCACAAGGTTCTAAAATGGTGATAATGTAGTATTAGTATGGGGCAGACAATCATTATTATCTCTTGACTGCGTCCAGCTACAGAGGACACTCCAATTCTTAAATGACCTTTTTATGGACTTTTAATCAATAATGGGCACAGTTTATGAATATTCTACTTTGAGAATTGAAGACTAGTTTATAGAGATGTGTTTTTTTAAAAGCCTTTATGAATGGGTCTAAACAAATAGGCATAGGTATGGAATTCCACTACCATGGGGAAACTATGGAGAAACTATATCACTCACTATTTTATCCTTGTTTTAAGGATGGAGAGGAACACATTGTTCATGGCATGCAGACTGCCTGTAGGAATACACTAGACTAGAAGGCTGCACAGGTAGACTGAGCCAGAGCAATACAACAGGGAAGGTATCAAGTTTAAAAGATCACATTTTGTGAGGAGGGATTCTAGACAAGCAACAGTTTACATCTGACAGACAGATGCTTTGACTACAGAGGAAACAGTTGATGTATACAGCTTATATAGAATAGTGGATGGGTGGCCATCCACAACAAGGTTGTGTTTCCATTGAGGGAGTTGATGTCATAGAGACCTTGAGAGTGAAGCTCGTCACTATGACATCATCAACTCTCGAGATAAAAACACAGACTTAGTTGTGGATGGCCACCCATCTACTATTTTTTTATAGTATATGGTTCCCTGAATACCAGAAAATTAAAATATTTTCCAAGGTATCATACCTTGGGTTCCCAGTCCTAGTTCGTCCTGGCAGGTCACTATGGTCCCACTGCACTCCTGTTCCTTTAGAGATTCACTGTGGCTGTTCTCCACTCCTGACCCTAAACACATGCTCTGCAGGAGTTATTTAAAACAAAATAAATCCTGACATTTGTGCAGTTTGGAAACACAGAGCCAGCCACGACTGTCCCTGTCCAAACTGTTTCTGTGAGGTTCTCGTTAAGTGCTGCCACCATGTTTTAGTTTATTTTTCTTAGTAGAGCACTGTTTCCTCCAATCAGATGGTAGGACAAGGCTGAAAAGTTGTTGTACTGTCAATGTGATGTTAGAACGATAGTACAATAACTTTTGTGACCATTGAATTGTCCTACAATAGGATTTTGAAAAGCTCCTATTTACATCCACAAAACACCCTAACCATATACTATAATTCATTATCTCAGCTGAAGTCTAGAAAGATTTGGGCTTCTTCGGAATGCTTAAGTGGTTCAGTATTCTATCAAATATGCAATAGGAAGGACAAGGCTTGATCTGAGTAATCCACCCATGGTGCATATGCAAAGGACTTCAGTTTTGTTAGGCTGTTTATGAACATATCTCATTACTACTGTAAGTTTCTACTAAAGAACTATTCTCTCCTTGTGACATTAACAGCTCCAGCAAATTCCCCGAGCTGTTGGACTCCATAAGGCTGAAAACCTTTCTACAGCACCAGACAGGCCAGGTAAACTCAATGTCTTCAGTTTGGGTTTGTTTCTGGTATTCGGAGGGGGGGGGGGATTATTTTTTTACAGTTCGCATAACAATCATCGCACCCAACAGCTCACAGTCAGAAATAACATGGGCGTACCTCTTGAACAGACTCAATTGTTCAAGTACCAAGATGTGGCTTTGGACAGCACCTTATCTTTTACCAACCACATTGATAATGCCACCAAAACTGTGAATACCCACATTGGTCTACTTTTCAAACACAAATCCTGTCTGACCACCGAAGCCCTCACTCTTGCAATACATAGTTTGGAAGTCTCAGTCATTGACTATGGGCTTGTGGTCTATGGATCTGCTATGGACACTGCCCTGTACCATATCACTGTTGCTCTAAACAAGGCCTGCTGTTTACTTACTGGAGCCCCTCGTCTGTCACACATCTGTGACATCTATGATCAGGCAAACTGGGTTCAGCTAATGGGCAGACTCAAATACCAGACCTGCCTAATAGCAAAGAAGACCTCCCTTGGTCTCATACCCCCAGGGGTTCAGATGCTCCTCAGGCCACCCAGCAATGCCCGCCACACCAGAAACTCCATTAACCAGATGTTCCTAGTACCTTGATGCTGTACTACTCAAGGACAATGCTCATTTGCAACCAGGGCACCAATGTGGTATAACTCTCTTTGTTGTGATGTTACCAACACTACTTCATTGGGCACTTTCAACAAAAACTGCAGTAAACCCTAGTGGCCAGTGCCACATGTGGTTGCTTCCTCTAGGAATGGGATAGGCCTGCTCCTCTCTGCCCCATAATTCTACAGCACTTACCCCTGACCCCCATCCCCACTCTATCACTCTCCCTTTCCTTTCTCTTTATCTACCTTTATTCCCACCAGTATTATATTCACTGCCTCCAGCTCTTCCACCCTCACACCGCCCATCACCAAGCTCCACCCTTGCCGTATCTCTCCCACCATACTCCTGACAGCGCCTCTTGGCTGCTTTCCTTCCTCTCTGCGCAGCACACTATTTAGTTTCTCAGTTGTATGATTGTTATTTGCCATAGAGTGCCTGTGCACAATCTATCTATATGTAATGGTCCTACTAACTGACAAGGCCTCTGTGCTGCACCTATACTTGTCTCCTGTGCAGCAAGAAGGCTAACCTCAAACAATTAAAATCGACCCACAAGATTCTGGCTTTAAGCCCTTCCTGTGACCCATTTGAGCTATAACTGATTGTAATGTATGCTAATTCTGTATACTGTTTTACTGTTTGAACTCACTGTTTTGTATTTTGTCTTTGTACCATGATGTGGAGCCTATGTAAAAGAGCCATTGGCTCAAAGGTGTTAATCCTGAGTCTTAAATAAATAAAATAAATGTTTCTGACTCTACAAGATTCTGGTGTATAGTCAGCAATCTATTACACCCTACAAGGAGTTCAGCTAGCACTTCTGCATTACTTATTGGCCCTATTAGCTGCAGCAATCTCAAGGTTATTGCCAACACCCTAAAATACTTTACAGTGGGTCCACAGTCTCTAATAAACCTCCTTAATTTGCAACACCCTAAACACTGCACCTCGTGTCATGGCAGGATCAGTTCTCACCCCTTCCTTAGGCCAATTAAGATTCTGCATGAGCTACACTAGATCAATCCTATGTCTTACTGTGGTTCTCACGGATTCCCTTTAAATTTTACAAAACACAAAACAGCAACAAAGCGACCCTTTTTGCTCATGTCTGTTAAGTTTTCCTTTATGTTAGTGATATTCCCTTCTGTATCGAGACAGACGATTCTGAAACTCCTACATGAAGGAGATGCTACTGACACCACTGGTAACTACAGGCTCATTTTCCTTCTCCCTGCACTCTCAGAAGTCTTAGAAAGGATGGCCAGGAAACAGTTGATAAACTTCTATGGTAGGGCTAAATTAATTACCCCTCATCTCTCCGTAACATTTAACTGGCTAGATTCTCTTCAACAGGTACATGGGCTTCCCCACAGGTATCAACTTTGACCTTGCAAAGGCACTTGATATAGTCATCCACTTTCTTCTGTCATACAGTACATGCAGTAATTGAAGCTTCTGGCACATCTGGTCTTTCCTTTCACTAGTTTCACTCATAGCTTAAAGGAAAGTATCAATCAGTGGCTGTGGGACTGGCCTCCTCTGTCAAATCAGCATGGGTGTCCTTTGTGGCTCTATTCATGGGGTATTTCTATTTAACATCTTTGTTTAATGGTCACCCTCCCTCTCCCTGTTAAATCCATCAATCTGCATATGTATGCAGATGATACTATTCTCTATACTGCTGCCCCCAACTTCCAGATTTTAATCAACTCCTTGCAAAATGACTATTACAATTTTGGGAAAGTGTTTTCAACCAATAAATTAGTGTTAAACAAAAGTGATTACTTTTTTTTTTTGTTTTTGTTTCTGCACTTCCAAGTCAGCGGGGATGTACCCCCTGTGAGACCCCTCCTGAAGAAGCCATCTTTAGACCCTGATGTTCTCTCGAACTACAGGCCTATCTCTAATCTTCCCTTTTTGGGGAAAGTTATTGAGAAGGTGGTGGTTGATTAGCTGGTTGAATGCCTGGAGAGTTTGTCCATCTTTGAACCTCTCCTGTCAGGTTTTAGGCCCCGGCACAGCACTGAGATGGCTTTAGTCAAGGTGGCACATGATCTCTTCAAGGCGAGAGACTGAGGACAATGTTTCATCTTGATACTCTTGGACCTATCTTCAGCTTCTGACATGGTAGGTCACAGTGTGCTGTTGGATCACCTACAAAACTATATGGGCACCACTGACTCAGTTCTGCATTGGTTCAGCTCATATTTAACCAAGAGCTCACAATGCCATAGTCCTTGGGAATTTCTCCTTGTAACTTTTTGTGCTGCCTTGTGGTGTTCCGCTGGGTTCTAGTCTGGCCCCTTTACTGTTCTCCTTGTACATGCTGCCACTTGGGGAGATCATTAGGTGGTACAATGAGGGGTTTCACTGCTATGCGGATGATGCCCGGTTGTACCTGTCTTATGTCCTGGATGACCGCTCCATCTCAGTTACATTGAGCCAGTGTTTGGCCGAGATAAACAACTGGATGTCTGCCAATTGGCTATGTCTTAACCCTGGCAATACTGAGGTTATGGTGCGTGAGCCTGCTCGTAGGGGTGTTTCCATGGATGGGAGGTCGTTTTCCCCAACTGTCGGCGGGGTTGGCGGCCCCTGTCAGTGGTGAGTGTGGTTAGAGATCTTGACATTTTTCTGCACAACCGACTGACCCTCGAACAACAGGTGTCATCAGTTGTTTGGTCCAGTTTCTTTCATCTCCAGAATATCACCAGGATCCGGCCATTCTTAATGCCTGAAGACCTGACTACTGTCACCAACGCTTTCAACACCAACAGACTTGATTACTGCAATGCTTTATAACTAGGGCTATCTGGAGGATTGATGCATTGATTGTAGCTAGTTCAGAATGCTGCAGCCAGGATGTTGACAGATGCCTGAGGGATCATATCACTCCTGTTCTGCACATTCTGCGCTGGTTGTCTGTGAGTTCACACATAACCTTTAAGTACTGCTTGCTGAAATACAAGGCTCTACATGGATCGGGACAGGACTACCTCAATGAGCTCCAAGTTTCCCATCAGCCACTCTGCTCTCTACGCTCTGCTGAGGCTGACCTGCTCATGGTGCTTTCCTTGTGTCTTGGGATATTGGGCGACAATGTTTTTGGTGTTGCTACACCAGTACTTTGTAATTCTCTGCCACATCACATACATGCAGCCAGCTTGGTGGAGGCTTTTAAAGCCTCTTTAAAAAAATTTATTGTTTGATAAAGCTTTTAGCATTATATAACTGGTAATTTAAAATCTTGGGGTTTCTGTATTTATTCATTGCAATGCACTGTGAGCCTTTGGATAGAGCACTATATAAATAAAATGTGCCTTTTTTGGCCAATCCAAGTATTTACTCCAGATGGCTATGGGAATCACCTTAGTTACAGTACCCCACTTTAAATACTTTGGGGCTCATTCTTGACCCAGCTCTGGATTTTTCTTTGCCCATTCCTTCCTTGGTCACTAAATCCTACACAAAAGCTTAATGCCATCTATATGGTAATCTACAGCCTCTCCCAAGGGATGAGAAAATGGCTTGTTGAACAAATGATTCTATCATTGACTATGGGACATCATTTATGCCCCTGCCCCCTGAAAAAAACACTTGGCCAAGTTAGACACTATCTTGTTTTGTAATAATCAAAATAAAGGGTTCATTAGAATGTGCAGTCATACTTTATTGCAACATGCTTCAGCTACATACAGACAAAGACTAATGGTTCAGAGACACCTTGAGCAGGCTGCCTCCCTGTTACATGATCTCACTGTTGGACTGTCTAACCTTAAAAACCTCCCTTTCTCTACTGAGATGTAACAGAGCCTTTCCTGTCTGACATTTATTACTTGTTATTTATAACTAATCTATCTATACCTTATAAACACATTCCCTGTTTTCTAAAGAAAAAAAAAGAATGATTGCACCAGAAAAATTACGCCGTTTAACATAAAGCCATCTTAGTGAATTCTAAGTACAGCACTTTTTTTCATAAGCAACATATACCATCATTTTATATTTTAACAGACTTCAATAAGTCTCTTTGGCTTTTTTATTAGCCTTCCGAATCTCAACCTGCCCAGTTGATCAGGCGTCTCATGACTAACAGTTTTATTAGACATCTGAGCACTAGGTATCAGTTCAATATTGTGTTGTGGATTTCAAGAAAGCCAGATAAAGCCTTGTCTAGTGAACTAGAATTTCTTTCCTGGTCATGGTCCTCAGTCATGGGCATTCCACTTTCCTCATACTGTTTTTCTGACCAACTCCTGTGTCCCCAGGTAAATACTCTTTCTCCGTCTGTACTGTCCCTGTTGATGCAGGAAAGTGTCCTGAGCTTGCTGGCACTGGCAATAAATGCCTCCTGTTTCATCTTATCAGTTGTCCACTTTCAGTAAGTATCAAATAGAATCTTGTAGCCACAAGTCTCTGAACGGTAGCCAGTTCAGCTCAGTTGCCCTCACTTCTCATCCTACTGTTTCTCCAGGTTGCAATGGTCTGTGATACTTTGTTGTTTTATCATAAGCATCACATTGTTTCTTAAATTGCATGGTCTTTTTCTTCAGTATACTTTTTATGTCTAAATAACATTCTAATTTTATCTTAGGTAATCGGGTACGAATTTGATGGCTCGTAAGCAATTCTGCCGGGGATTTGCCATATTCTAATGGTGTTGCTCTGTAATTCAGTAATGCAACCAATGGGTCTGAGTCTTCCTCTATAACTTTTTTAGGTAGATTTTTGTATGATTTTGACCCCACATTCAGCCAACCCATTTCCTTGTGGATATGTAGGACTGGAGGTGATGTGATTGAAACCGTAAGACTTTGCAAAGGCTTTAAATACTGCATTTGCAAACTGCAGTCCATTATCAGTCCTGACAATCTGTGGTATCCCAAATCTTGCAAAGGTTACTTTAAGCTCTTGTATCATTTGGTTTGATGTGGCTGTCTCAAGCTTCAGTACTTCAGGGTAACATGAGAATACATCAAACACAGCCATGTACTCTCTGCCTTTTAGCGTGACCAAATCGACACCAACTTTTTCCCATATGGTGTCATTTTCTGAATCGAAATTAAAGGTTCCTTCTGCAGTGCAGGCCTATATTTCTGACATATACAACAGGCCAAACCTGTATTTTCCACATCCTTAGTAATTCATGGCCATTACACTACCTGTCTGGCTCTGTGTTTACATTTTTCAATACCCATATGACCTTCATGGATTTTCTGTAGCATTTCCTTTCTTAGCACACTAGGCACTACAATTCTATCACCCTTAAACAATACTCTATCTATCAAAGATAATTGAGCCTGATGTGGCACATACCTGCGTTTACAGAATTGTCCTTTCCATCCATTTTGCATTGCTGACACTACTGCTTGTAATGTTTCATCTGCCGCTGTTGCAGTTTGCAGTCTTTTCCACATCTGTGCTGACATAGCTCTAGAAGTCGTTATTCTATTTATGTAAGTGTCCACTTCTGTTTCCATGCTTTGATCGTTGGTCCTGTAAGTTTCATCCCATGCTCTTGACAAAGCATCAGCCACATTCAAATGTTTTTCTGGTACGTATTCTATCTTTTAATCATATTTCTGCAGTTTGATTAAAAGTCTTTGAATCCATGGAGGCACTGGCCATAAGCCTCATTTTGAAACAGTAATCAGTGGTTTGAGATCCATTTCTATCACAAAAGGGATTTCAGAAATGTAATTATGAAGTGTGTTGCACCCAAAGGCTATGGCTAACATCTCCTTTTCTATTTGAGCATATTTGTATTCTGTTTTTGTAAAGGCTCTGGATGCATACACAACAGGTCTCTATCTTCTATTTCTGAGTTGTAGCAATACTGCCCCTACGTCACCCTTTGAGGCATCGGTGGAAACTTTAGTCTGACAAGCAATATCAAAATATTACAGGGTAGGTACTGTAGTCAATAGTTGTCGTATTTCTTGAAATTCATGCTCATGTGTGGGTGTCCAAGCCTATGTGGCTGACTTAATTAGCAGTTTTCACAGATTGCATGTTTTGTCAGTTACATTTTTAATGCACTTCCCCATCCCCAGAAATCCCTGTAACTCTTTCTTAGTCTTTGGCTGTGGAATCCTGTTTACAGCTTGCACTTTGGCTGGGTCAGGTTTCATGCCATCCTCTGAGAGGATCTCTCCTAAGTACATCATTTCTGTCTTTCTTATCTGACATGTTTCTCTGTTGAATTTAAGGCCAGTTACCCTGGCAACTTGTAACACTTTTTCTCAGCCTGGTATCATGTTCCTGCACTGTGGAGCCCCAAATCAGTATGTCATTGATGTAAACTTTAACTCCTTCAATGCCTTCTAGCAATTGCTGCATTGTTCTGTGGAAAATTTCTGGTGCTGAGCATATGCCAAATGGTAGTCTTTTAAAACAATGTCTCCTATGTGGCGTGCTAAAGGTACATAAGCATGCACTTTCTGGTGCTAGAGGTATTTGTCAGAATCCTGAGGAGGCATCCAATATTGAAAAATTTGCCAGAATCCTGAGGGGGCATCCAAAATTGAAAAATACTTGACCCCTGTCATTTTATCTAGTATTTCATGTCTGGTGGGGATATGAAAATGCTCTCTTTGATGCATGCATTCAATTATTTTGGGTCTAAACACAAGTATAGTGATCCATCTTTTTTCGCAATGATCTCCAAGGAGTGAACCCAAGGTTTTGGCTCCTCCATTTTTTGCTATTACATCCATGTCTATTAAACATTCCAATTCCTTGTTTCAGTCTATCTCTCAGGGCCACAGGGACTCTTCATGCAGCATAAATCCCTGGGACTGCATTGTTGTCCACTGTGATGTGATGCATAACAGGCAGCTTGCCCAGTCCCTTAAAAACATCATTGTATTCAGATATGATATTATAAGTTAGAGGCATGTCATTTTCTATTGCAAACAATTTTTCTATCGGACCCAACTTCTGACTGGTGTCTAGCACACAAGTTGGCTTCTTGTCCCCAGGAACAATTACACAATTGTGTTTACGAACCTTGACTTTGTGCTGGTGATTCAGTGCACAGTACTCTATAGTGGGTATAGTTAGTCAATTTTATGCCTTTAAAACAATATCTTTATCTGTGGCTTGTTTGGTATCCTATGCCACAGCTCAGCTGGGAGAACGTTTATTTTAGCACCAGTATCAATCATGTAGTATACCTTCACACTGTTAATATCTAGTTGAATCATTCATTCATTTTTCTGTGAGATGCCTTGCTTATCTAGAGCCCCTATAAAGAGTTCATTTTAACTATTTGAGTCTTCTGTTTCAGTGAATACATGCACTGCAGTTCTCTGTCTGCAACATCTTGCAAAGTGATTAAGTTGTCCACAGGATCTGCACTGTTGGCCATAGATGGGACAATTTCTGAATGCATGTTGTTTACCACAGTTGCGGCAGAGTTTACTTGTACTCTTTCTTTGTATGGCAGCAGCTCCTCCTGTCTCTTTTCCTCGTACCTCTTACTTTGTGACACTTATAGGGGTCCTTTGGACTCAATTCTTCACTGTTTGCACTGCAGCAGCCTCAGGGTTGTGCTTTGTGCCTTTTGCTCTGGTGAGGACTTTCATTTGCATGCAAGTTTGCTCCACAGCCTCACAAATCAGGATGGCTTTTTCCATGGTGAGTCTTTGAGAAGATGCTCTTTCACTTTTTCATCATAATAGCCCATAACAATTTGGTCTCTTATCATAGACTGGTAAAGAGTGCCAAAATTACAGGACTCTGCTTTTAGTTTCAAATCAATAACACATTCTTCTATTGTTTGTTGTTCATTTTGCATTAGGGATCAGAATACATATCTTTCATAAGTCTCATTTTTTGTCTGGGCACAAAGTGTGCTTCAGACTGTTGGATTACAGTATCACAGTCCTGCCTGGCTTGTTCAGAGAGTTGAACAGTACTATATATGTCTAGAGCTTCTGAACCTGCTACAGTCAGTAATAAAGTTACTTTTTGTGGGCTCTCTCTTTTGTCTGCACCAGTTGCTTGTAAATAGAGGTTAAAACCTTGCTTGAAACATTTCAATGTTTTTTTTTCTAAATTGCCCACAGACCTGATCTCTGGTGGTGGTCCTAGGTGCTGCACTTCACCATTTCAGCAAACTCCAATATCAGTGAGACCAGCCTGTCAAAATCTGTATTCACTTGAACCCATATCCTGGGATACTAGTCTGTTCCTCTCACACAAGAGTTCATCATCTTTGTTGCTCTCTTTCATTTGTGTTTTCAGAATGGACACAAAATCATTCCTGGTACCATGTCTTGTTTTGTAGTAATCAAAACAAGGGGTTCATCAGAATGTTTAGCCACACATTATTGCAACATGCTTCAGCTACATACAGACAAAGACTAATGGTTCAGAGACCCCTCGAGCAGGCTGGCTCCTTCTTAATCTCTTTGTTAGATTCCCAGGCCTTTTAAAACCTCCCTTCCTGTACTGAGATGTAACAGAGCCTTGCCTGTCTTTTATTACTTGATAATAATTACTGGTGACCCCCTTTATCAAACTGTTTACAAAGGTCCCCAAAACACTGTAATAACCTGAAAACGAGTTATTAGTATGTCCACTAAACTTTTTTTCACCTCCAGTATCATTTGTGTGTCACTCAAGTGTATTGTACCACTTCATTGGCTCACGCTCTGTGTGTGAGCAGGCTGAACAGTAAAAACAAAATGGCGGCTTGGTTTTCCACTTACCAACAGCCACTGTTCTTAACTACCTTCCCGATATTGGTTGCATTTTTTATTCTTTATCTGGTTGATCCTGCCTTTTAAATCCCCCTAAATATCTAGTTGATCCCACTGTGTCCTCCAATCAGGAGATGTCAACTCGGAGTGCAATCCAGGATGAGGAAATACTGCAGACATGGTAGCTAACAAAAAAACAAAAAAACAGTCCATCTGAGAGAGTGACAGAGTGTGTGTGCAAGTGAGAGAGAGAGAGAGACAGAGAGAGAGACAGAGAGAGAGAGAGAGAGTGTGTCTGTGTGGGAGAGCAAGTGAGTGTGTGTGTGTGTGTGTTTTGACAGCAAGTGAGAGAGGGAGAGAGAGAGATTGTGTGCCTGTAGGTAAGGGAGACATGGTCTTGCACCAGTAATTATAAAAAATAATGCATATGCAAGTGTGTTCTTATGGATTTATTTACACACCCTTGGTGTGTGATGACCTCATAAACCTTTTGATCTTCACTGTCGAGGTTCATGGGTCATCACACACCTCAAGTGTGTAAAAAAATCCATAACACACACTTGCATATCCATTATTCTCTATTTTATAACTAGTACCTTATCAACACAGGCACCTTGTTCAACTACCTCTGCTCTTTTGTTCTTCATTACCCTCCTTGTACTGACCACTTTGCTTTGCATGACTCTCTGCTCTAGTCTTCAGTTGATCACAGGTGTTCTCAGCATCCCAGTTTGTCTGAATTTAAAGAGTTCCTGACACCATTAGAATAACTTGGAAAAAATGAGAGATTTAGACAAAATTCAGTTTATATATTTTCTATAATTTTCCCATGTTTTCTTTATTGCTGAGGACAATAGTATGAAGTAGGATTACTGTCCCTTAGACATTATCTGCACTTTCTGCTTGCCTACACTTGACATCATAATACCATTTTTCTGACATTACAATTATCTCCACAGCAGCAGACTGTGATGTCATAAACAAAAATGTGATGTCATGTGCAGGCCAGCAGCCAGAACAGATAGGGCAGTGATCATGTTTACATACAAACATTATGTGCAACATAGAAGTAATGGTGAGAATTACAAAAAAATTATGACTAAATATTATATTTTTTTCACAGTTGTCACAACGGTGTCAGGGGCTCTTTAAATACTGCACTGTGAAACTTCTGACTTACACTACCTAAATAAATTACTTAGTCCTGCTACAAACTCTTTCAACAATCTGTGCTCCCAAGGCAGTTCCTAGTTTCTTATCAAAGATGTAAATGGAAATATGGACAACTTGCCTTCTGTTACAGGCTGCTTCACCTTTCTGATCTAAAACTCTCCCCTTTGCAGCTTGTCCCCAACCAACATTCCCTCTGTCAAACAGATCTTTAGGCAAACCACAATATCTACCTGTAACTGCACCTGCACTGTTGCTGTTATCTGTTATCACCTGTACACTATGAAGTCTAATTTCTGTATACAATATTGTTGATACTCAAGGATATTGCTTTCATCAGGCCACCCCTTTGGCACTGCAGCTGCCAGGCACTACAACCACATGGAAACATTTTTGTAAGCAGTCCATTAGGGGCCACCCATGACAACATTCTACATTAGCACTTCCCATATAAACGTGGGTGGCCCCTTCCCTCCTCAGTACTTTTCCCACCATCAGCCATACTCACTGGACCCTATGCAGAAGTGCCACCACTATAGTCAACCGCTCTTATAGGTATTTCTCTTCCTAGTTTGTCATCACTTTTTATAAGTGATACTCAACATTATGTATGTTGACTAAAGAGTTGTTGAAGCTCTTCAGATAGTACGAATGCCATGAGAAGATATATTTGGGTGATTCACATGACTTCTGCATGTGCTGCCTGGGTGTAGCCCAGAATGAGAAGCCCTACCAGATTTGCTGTAAATTCAGTACTGCTACCCAGTGATGCTGAAAGAACACCTTGGAGACTCACCTACTTAAGCAGCAGGTAGCCAGAATGGAGAAAGAGCTCCAGGAAAAGAGTTCCACCACATTCTTGGCCCACTTCTCGGGCTTCCACTCACTGAAGTCCTGGGAGAAACTTCAGGACAGCACAAACACAAGCACCAGAAGAGGGAACACAGTAAGGAGAAACCTTCCTAGTTCTCTCTTGATCCCCCTTTGAGACCAGTGCAACCACTTCTGTGCCGTCGACTGCCCCAGCAGTAACACCAGCAGCCAAGCTGGCACGGTGGCGCTGAGATTTGAGGCGCTGGACACCACACCTCATGCCACACCAGCGACTCAGGTTCAGGAACAAGCCCGGGCCATCAAGAGTCAGCAGGGGAGGGAAGGGACAGAGCATCCAGAGGACAGCTCTCCCTTCCTGGGTAAGGGGTTTCCAGTTCCTGCTGTCTAGTGGCCTCTGATGGTTCCAGGGGCTCACAGCAATCGGGAACCAAAAGATCGGGGATTGTTTCAGAGGCACTTCTGTGGGCATGCTTGGAAGTGAGCATGCAGTGTGCTGGAGTGCATTGCACTTCCCAACCAATGGAGGAAAGTAAGTAAAAAAACCCTTACCTGGAGGATAGGCAAAGGCGCCACCTCCCAATCCACACTCCCAATGCTGGGTGCTCTCTTCCCTCTCTATCCCTTGGCATTCCAGCCCAGCACTCTATACTCTAGATAGAGCACCCTGGGAGGATAGGGCAGCCCTTCCCTGTGAGGGCTCAGATCTGGGAGTTTCACCAGGTCGGGGTAAGGAGAATAGATACAGTGCCACAGTGGGAAGTAGAGATCAGGTAGGTAGGTAGCTGGAGAGAGTTCCTCTAGGACAAGGGCACAGAAACAAAGTCTACAAAAAAACACAACCCACCAGCAGCCACCTAGACCATTGACCCTTCCAGGTTGGGACAGGCTACAAGCACCACCAGGCATAGTACAGCTGGTGTGTTGCCGTCGATGTCGGGGATGGTGCCTCCTCTGTTAATATCACCTGGTGTTCCTGCCAAGCATGTGGAAGCTGATGTTCAGGCATTTTCATCCTTTGCAGACATATTAAAATGCCTGCTAGCTCCTTCTCCTGTAACAGGAGCTGCATTGACAGGGAAGTTTCTGCATACCTCAGTGCAGACACCTGTTCGGCTGATGCAGCAGTTCCCATCTTGGACACTGACGGCTTCACCTACTCCCTCCTTGAGGCCTACTGAACATGTCCATGAGGACCAAGGGTACAACCCTAGCCTCATCGTGAAGGAGGAAGAGGAGGAGGAAGAGTATGTGGAAAGCTCCTATGAGAGGTACAGTTCCACTACATCTACAGAGAGTGAGGACTCTGTAGTGTGTACACCAAGGTCCCCTACTAAAGACCCATCATTCATCTCCTTGATGGAGCAACTCCAGACTGCAATGGGATTTGAATCAGATGAACAGGACATAACAAAGTGAAGTTTGGTGGACTTCCTGCAATTACCTGATTCCTCACACATCATTATTCCTTCCCTACTGCCTGCCTTGCAAGATGCCACCCTGGCTGCCTTGCTTAGGCCAAACTTGTACCTGTCATACCCAGGACGGCAGATAAAATGTATCAGGCCCCCTCTGGTAAACCTTTTTTTGCAGGTCAACCTGAGGTTGATTCTGTGGTCATAAATGCTGCCCATGACAGATCTAATGCACCAAAACACCTTAGTTGCCTCCCTCCTGACAAAGAGTCCAGGAGGCTAGAGGTCTTGGGAAAGATAACTTTTGCTTCTAGCATGTTAGGCCTGAGAATTGCAAATTATCAGGCCCATATGGTTAAATACCAAAACACCCTCTGGAGGAAGGCCAAGGCAGAAGCCCAAGCCCTCACAGTAGAGACTGGCAGATGTCTGACCTAATGTCACAACCCGACCGGTATTTAAGGAAATGAGCTTTGAACCAGTCTGGTCAGATGTCAGTGGCATTTTTGTGTCAGATTGCTGCAGCTGCACTAAATGTGCTGCTTCTGCAGGCAAGCATGAATGTGTGTAAATGAGCTTTCAAACAAGCCGCAAATAGTGCTGCGGTAGCATTTTGTTCTTGTGTGGAACTGTAACTGGCAGAATTAAGAAGAGGTGAGCCCTTTCTTTTGTTCAAGTTAAGTTTCCCCTGCAATTATGGCAAAACAAGTCTCTTGTGTGGCAGTATTACACTATTGAGAGTGAGACAGACTGTAAAGCAAAATGCTGTCTGTGCTCATCTCTTATCAGCCGTGGCACTACAGTTAAAACATTTGGCACCTCTAGTATGTTTAATCACATCAGGAACAAGCACAAATGTGAGTTTTCTGACCTGCAGACACAAAGAGCTCAGCTTGAATTAGCAAAGCAAGACATGTCCTGTTGTGAACCTCCCCCCAAAAAAATAAAACGTGAATGCCAAACAATTGAAGCATGCTTTGGTAGAAGTAATCCATTCCCAAGCAACCACCCCAGAGCAGCACAAATAACTGCCTCAATTGCTGAAATGATAGTCCTAGATGAACGGCTCATATCTGTTGTGGAGAACGAGGGCTTTAAACTACTAATGTCCTGTTTGTAGCCATGTTATAATGTCCTATCCAGAAAACATTTTTCTGCCACAATTATCCCTGAGATGTGTAACAAATTACACTCTAAGATGCAGTCTGAGATTGACAATGTAATTGCCTTTGGGTTCACTACAGGCACTTGGATCACTGAGTACTCAACTGTTTCCTATTTGCCAATTACAGCTCATTGGGTTGATGGCTCTTTCAATAGGAAAACAGCACTGCTAGAATTGCAACACCTGTGCCACAGACATACTGGGGACAATCTGTCCAAAGATTTTCTAAGTGTGCTGGATGGATGGGGAAACAAAGCTTGCTCCAGGCATACTGTAATCAGAGGCAATGGCCCAAATATAGCTAAAGTTATGTGATTAAGCGCCATATCAAGTAAGGGTTGTCTTGTACATACTCTACAGCTCATAGTGCATGATGCTATCTTTAAACAGAAATCTGTAGAGGAAATGCTGGCTACAGGTCACTCAGTGGTAGCACACTTTAAGCATTCACCTTCAGCAACTGAAAAGCTGACTGAAGTACAAAATAACATTACAAGTTCTGGTTCATAGGCTGATGCAGGATGTCCCAACAAGGTGAAATAGCTCTTTTTACATATTGGAATGCGTAATAGAGCAGAGGAGGGTGTTAACTATGTATGCCTCAGAATCTGAAACTAGAACTTTCAATTCAGCACAGCGGAGTCTGGTAGAGAATGTATGCAGTTTGAGACTGAAACCAAACACCTTAGTGCAGACAATGCCAACATCTCTGACATTGTACCCACATCCACCATATTATACCACACCATAGAGAACATCAAGGTCCCTGGGCTACAAGCTATAAGAAAAGCACTCCTAGCAGCAATGGACAATAGACTGCTGCAATATGAATCTTTTAAAGAAGTTGTGGTAGGAACTGTGCTTGATGTTTGCTACGAAACCCATTATTTTCACACTGATAGTAGCAAGGCATTTGCTTGTGCTGTTTTTAAACAGTTTGTTGATGAGATAGAGGGAAAGCAAAATGTGCAGCAATCACAGGATAACCAGACCCTGGTAGATGACAATGAGTTGGATGATCCATGGGAGCATTTCACACAAACTAATTGCATAAGGCATTGTGAATAGAGGTAGTTCACACAAAACACAGTGGTGAAGGTTTGAGTGTAGCTTGTGGTGACCCCCCGCCACAGACACACAAGGTGATGGTGATGGTTTGAAAACAGACAGTAACAGTAACAGTCCCCAACTCCCTCCTCCGCCCTCCCACTCACACACAGACACACACACATACACAAATGGTGATGGTTATGGTAATGGTGATTATTTGACACACTAAAATGCATTTAAGACAACAAAACATAAGTGGAGATGGCGCTTGTGAGTTATGCTACTTCACCCCTTCCCCTGTTGATGGGACTCAAATCATGCCCACCTCCTGGTACTGTCACTCGGATCTCCCTCACCCTGAACCCCTCCACCCACAAAACCAATACTTAATGCATAATTTTTTTTTTCCAGCTTCATCATTAGAGGAAGAGGAAAGCCACAACACAGAGCTTGACACCTACATGTTAGAGAACACAGTTCCAAAGAAAAGCAATCTTGACACACTGCTGTACTAGAAGATGCACTGTGCTCAGTTTCCAACTTTGGCTTTTTAGCGAGGCATTACCTAGCAGCACCACCAACGAGCGTTTCTAGTGAGACAGTGTTTAGCATCGTGGGTGGCATCAATAGCGAGTGCCCTCAAGACTGTCCATGGAGAATGCTAATATACTTCTTTTCTTGAAGCATAACCTCCACAGCTTTTAAAAAAGAAGCCCAGAATATAGCTGCAGCTAGCAGGTGAACCACAACTGGACTCAAGATAACAAACATGCGGACTGATTTTGATCACTGCATTAGGCTGCATTACTGTGGACTTGCGCTACTTCAAGCAGCATACTAATCAATCTGTGTATAGCTTTGTACGGCAGGATTTACTTTTGCTGCTCAACAGATCAGATCACTGATTCAATTGAGGGGTTCTTTTACAATACATGGGACTGTCGGTTGCAGTATTCTACTTGCTATTTAAGACTGAAATGTGGCTTTCAAGTTTGAAGTTTTAACCGTTTTTGTATAGCAAGAAATCCTTGTGGTGTTTTTAAAACATAAAGTCAGTAAAAAAAAAAACACACTCAATGTTATAAGGCTTTGATTCTTTATTATACAAAGTTACATGATTATTTGCACTATCCGACCTGGAAAAAAAACGACCTGCTAGGATCATGACACAAAAATATCTGGATCCGATATCCAGTACAATTTCACTATCTGTAGTTGCGGATCCAGGAATTGACAGAAAGGGGACGCAGTTTGCTATGAAAACCAAACCTCTCTAGGGGGTCTGGGGCATGCCCCCCCATGAAATTCTGAAAGTATAGTTGTGAAATGGTGCATTTCAGTGCATTTTAGGCCCAGTTTCTGGAGAAAAGTGTTGAGTAGCCCATCAGAAAATCTAGTGTCCTTTCCATCTCCCTCTCTCTCTCTCTCTCTCTCTCTCTCTCTCCTCCCTCTCCCTCTCCTCTCTCTCCTTTCCTCTCCTCTCTCTCATCTCTCTTCTCTCTCCATCACGTGGTTTCATATTACTTACTGAACAACAGCAGTAGAGGGTGCCTTCCTCAAGCAACTGGTCATGGAACCAACTCGGCAGAAGGCAATACTGGACCTTGTGCTCACAAACAGGGACAGTGTGATGGGGGTAACAGTGGGGGAGCACCTGGGTAACAGTGACCACCAGTCATTGTGGTTTGAAATCACAGAAAGAGCAGAACCAAATCACACAAAAACACGTATCCTGGATTTTAGGGGGGCAGACTTTGGGAAAATGGGGAGATACTTGAAAGAGGCATTAATGGGAATGGGGCAGGAATCAGGGGTTGAGGAACAGTGGGCAGTATTTAAAATGGGGATTACAAGAGCAACAGAATTATGCATTAAGCATTAAGCATATTGCAAGAGGAAAAGGAAGAGGATACCATTATGGTTTTCCAAAGAGGTAGCAAAGAAAGTGAAAGCCAAAAAGATTGCATTCAGGCAATACAAAAAGACTCAGGCAGAAGGGGATAGGGAGAAGTACCAGGAGAAGCAAAGGGAGGCAGGGAGGTCAGTAAGGGAAGCCAAAGCTCAGACAGAAGAACACATTGCAAAATCAGTGGGTAGAGGGGACAAAACCTTTTACAGGTACATAAGTGAAAAAAGAAAGACAAAGGGAGGGATAGTGAGACTGAAGGGGAGGATGGGGGCCGCGTGGAGGATGACAACAGTAAAGCTGACATACTGAACAGGTATTTCTGCTCAGTCTTTACTGAGGAAGAGGAGGGTAATGGGTCTGAAGGAGTACAAGGGTGAGAATGGTGCAGAAATGGACACAAGTCCTTTACATGAGAAAGGGTCCTGAAGGAACTGGAAGCAATAAGAGTTGATAAGCAATGGGGCCAGATGGGGTGCACCCAGGGTCCTTAAAGAACTAAGAGAGGTGGTGGCTGAACCTCTGGCTATCCTGTTTAGCCGATCACTGGAAACAGGGAGGTACCCAAAGACTGGAGGACAGCAGATGTAGTCCCCTTATACAAAAGTGGGAACAAAGAGGAAGCAGGGAACTACAGACCAGTCAGCCTCACTCCTCGGTAGTGGGAAGATCATGGAAGCACTACTGAAGGAGAGATGGTGGAACATCTGGTTGTCAATGGACTACAGGACCCAAGGCAGCATGGTTTTACCAGGGGAGGTCATGTCAGACCAACCTCATTGAATTTTTGACTGGGTGACTAGGGAGGTGGATCAGGGAGGGCAGTGGACATGGCCTATCTGGACTTCAGCAAGGCCTTTGACACTGTGCCACATAGAAGACTATTACACAAACTGGGGAATATGGTGTGGGCAGGACAGTAGTGTGGTGGGTAGGTAACTGGCTGGGTGGCAGGACACAGAGGGTGGTGGTAAATGGCTGTCACTCCACAGAGGGAAGAGTGACCAGTGGGGTACCACAGGGATCAGTGCTGGGACCGGTCCTATTCAACATCTTCATCAGTGACGTGGCGCAGGGACCCAGAAGGCAGAATTTCACTGTTCGCTGATGACACAAAGCTCTGTAACAGAGTAGACACACCAGAGGGTGTAGACAGAATGAGAAGCGACCTGCAGAAACTTGAAGAATGGTCAGGGGTTTGGCAGTTGAAATTCAATGCAAAGAAGTGCAAGATAATGCATATGGGGCACAAAACCCTGGCACAATATATCAGTTGGGGGTGAGGATATAGCATGCACCAAGCAGGAAAGGATCTTGGGGTTATCATCTCTGATGACCTCAAGGTAGGAAACAGTGTGACAAGGCAGCAGGTAAAGCAAATAGGATGCTGGGATGTATAGGCAGGGGCATCACCAGCAGGAAAAGGAGAGTCATAATTCCGCTATACAAGACACTAGTGAGGCCCCACCTGGAGTACAGTGTACAGTTCTGGAGACCATACCTACGTAAGGACATAGACAGGGTAGAGAAGGTTCAGAGGAGGGCAACAAAGATGGTGCATGGATTGCATCACAAGTCCTATGAAGACAGGTTGAAGGAACTGAACATGTACTCCCTGGAGGAGAGGAGGGAGAGAGGGGATATGATAGAGACATACAAGTATCTTACAGGGAGGAACAGGGTGCAGGAAAACACTATTTTTAAGCGAAAAAGATGTTCCAGGACTAGAGGGCATGGGATGAAGTTGGAGGGAGGACGATTCAGAGGAAACATAAGAAAGAATTTCTTCACAGAACGGGTGGTGGACAAATGGAACACCTTGCCAGAGGAAGTGGTGGGGCTGAAACAATCACGGGATTTCAGAATGCATGGGATAGACATAAAGGAATTCTTGAGGTTAGGGGTAAGGGGCAACAGACTTCTAGGAAAACAAACTGAACTTACAAGCTCAAATGGGCAGACTGGGTGGGCCATAGGCCCTTATCTGCCGACACTGTCTATGTATCTATGTATCTAATAATGTAGCACATTATGTTAGGACAGATCCAATGAGGTCCTCATACATCTTAGAATAATGCCCAATCTCTTGCTATCTTTAGAGTGCTTACCCATGGGATACATTTCTGGAGCTGCTTTGATTAGTGCAGAGAATATATGAAAAAAAAACAAAAAACGTTTCCAAATATCAGAGGTTCTTCACAGAAGAAGTTTGGAAAAGTTTTTAGTTCATATATTCTCTGTACTCTCAATCAAAGCAGCTCTTGTATCCCATGGGTGGCATGTGAAAATGAAGACTGGACAAACTTGGATATGTATACATGGCATTGGTGTGAACGAATGCAGAGCCATGTGCATTGCAACAATCTCTTTTAACACAATAAGTATGGGGTTTTCTATTCCAGTCTGGATAGTAATTATTTTGGCTGTATGATACAGCCACAATAATTACTTTTCTGAAAGGCATTGCTTTCCTATTAAGTTTGTTTCAACAATACAGGACCATCTGTCATTTGGTTCTGTCCGAACCTCAGTACTGCAGGGAAGCTGATGATTTTATATTTGTTATAGTGTAGTTACACTTAAAGTGAAGATGCCATGCATTTCTTGAAGCCATGATGTTTATGGCAGCAGTACCAGCCTAGTACTGCAGCGCTACAGCTTGTAAGAAATTCAGCATGGCATCTATGCCTTAAGGGCAGCTAAGTACAGGTTACCTTTGTAAAACCAGGGTCAGCATCTCCTAAGTGCTTGGCTACACTACTGCTGAACTTTAACACTTCTGTGCTTTAAAGGTACAGAGTCTGTGACTTAATTTAATAATGATCTGAGCTGTACAGTGCATTTACATTTAAATAAATAATCTGTCAGCGCAGTCAGGGTGGTTGTGCAGTCGAGGAAAAATGATGGACCAACAATTCGGGAGATCGAGCAAGCAGGAGAGCAGGTCACATGGCAGTCAATTTTTTTAAAATGCTGAACTAGAAGCACATTTAAATGATATAAAGCAGCAATGCATTAGACAATAGAAACATAAAAACATAGAATTTGACGGCAGATAAGGACCGCTTAGCCCACACAGTCTGCCCATTTCCCTACCTACTGGATAAGCTGCAGATCCAGTTAACCAGCAGCGTACTTCTTCCTACCCCAACCCCCTAGAATTGCCTTATGACTGTCCCACGCATGCTTGAATTCCACCACTGATTTTGACTCCACAACCTCCCGAAGGCTGTTCCATGCATCCACAACCCTCTCTGTGAAAAAATACTTCCTTAAATTACCTCTGATCCGCCCCCATCTTCAAATTGTGCCCCCTTGTTCTTGCACACCTCTTTTTTTGAAAGATGCTACCCTCTTGGACTTTGTTGATTCCCTTGAGGTACTTGAAAGTTTCTATCATGTCCCCTCTCCCTCCTTTCCTCGAGGCTATACATATTAAGCTCCTTAAGTCTCTCTTCATATGTCTTCCAGTGTAGACCCTGCACCATTTTAGTTGCCCTCCTCTGGACAGCTTCCATCCTGTCTATGTCTTTGCAGAGATTGGGTTTCCAGAACTGCACACTGTACTCCAGATGGGGTCTCACCAACTGTCTGTACAGAGGGATAATAACTTCCTGTTTTCTACTGGTAATGCCTCTCCCTATGTATCCCAGCACCCCCCAGCCCTCCTTGCTGCCCTCTCACATTGCTTGCCCACCTTTAGGTCATCTGATATGACTACCCTCAGGTCTCTTTCCATTTTTGTTGTTGTTAGTATCTCACCCCCCATTGTGTTCTCTTCCCCTGGGTTTTTGTTTCCCAGGTGCATTACCTTGCACTTCTTAGCACTGAATCTAAGCTGCCATACATTTGACCATTCCTCTAACCTTGCCAAGTCCGTCTCATCCTTTCCACCCCACCTTGTGCATCAACTCTGTTGCAGATCTTTGTGTCATCTGCAAAGAGACATACTTTTCCTTCCAGTCCCTCTGCAATGTCGCTTATAACGACATTGAAGAGGACCAGTCCTAATACTGAACCGTGCAGTATCCCACTAGTAAACCCCCTTTCTTCAGAGTGGACTCCATTTACTATTACTCTCTGTGTCCTATTCTCCAGCCAATTCTTTACCCAGGCTGTCATCTTGGGACCCACACCCAGGCTGGCTAACTTGTATATTAATCTTTTGTGTGGGACTGTGTCAAATGCCTTGCTAAAGTCTAGGTAGGCCATGTCCACAGCCCCTCCCTGATCTACTACTTTGGTCACCCAGTCAAAGAAATCTATCAGATTTGTCTGGCATGACCTTCCCGCTGTGAATCTTGTGAAGACTTGGTTTGCTGGCCAAGGCACCTAGCTTCACCTGAGCTCTTTCCTTCTAAGACTGCTTGAAAGGCAGAGTAGAGAAACTTACCAGAGCAAGGGAGAAGGATTAAGACTTAGTTTAGCTAAGCAGATTTACTGTGTGGTGGTGTTTTTATTTTTTACTCACAGGGATTGCTACTGTTTGTTGCTAACATTTCATTGCTTTATTTTTCTCTGATTCAAATTATTTGTTGCTGGTATACCTTCTTCTGCATTATTACAAGGTGTGCCTACAGGTATGTGCTAACAGATTACTGCTGTAATCTTCTGATTCAAATTTTGCAAGGTATATCTTCTGCTACTGCTTTATTTTTCTGGAGCAAAGTGTTTTACAGGGTATATCTTCTTTGAAATTATTACAGGTGGTGCTTTACAGGTTTTACAGTTTTATCTAACATTAGGATAAGCTTTCAGGGTTACTGCATTTGTTGTTGACTGATTGTTTCTGCTCTTACCTCCTTGTTCTTTTCGTCCGTGGTTCTTCTTTTTAGGCAGGGAAGGGCCCAGCCACCCACCCCTATCCCCAGCCACCCCATCGCTACACCTTTTATAGGGTACCACAGTTGTGACATATCCTCTGGCAGAGCAGGGAGGGGTGGATCAGTGGGGCCTCCACAAGGTGATCTCATTTACAGGGGCACTAGTAATTTAACTTGTTATAACAAGTTAAACAAAGCACAATTAAACCATTACTTGCATTTTTTTCCTTTTTTTTCCTTCTAATTACTCTGACTAGGTTACAAACCCAGCAACTTATTTGGAATGGATTTCATTAACTGCAGGTACTGTGGAACAATTTTCAGAAGGACAGTCTTACAGGATTTAGGACACTGTCCTACATGCTGGGCCTTTGGAGATCTTAGGGCTCAGCTCCGGGCAGCATGGGCAGAGATTGCACACCTCAAATTTCATATTGAAGAGGAAATACATTATAAGAACCACCCGCCATTTCCCCAGCATCCAACAGAAAAACCTCGACCGCAGAGGGTAGTTGGTCCAGGAGGTTGGCAGGTGGTTAGGAGGAGCAAATCAGGTGCCCCATCACTCTCTGCTCTCCACACATTACCTCCAAAACCATATAAACACTACAAACAGGTATCTGCCTCTATCTCTGAAATCAAATAAAGAGGCAGAAGACACTGCAGAGCAGGACACTGCAGACACAGGAGCTAGCACAACAAAACTCACCCAAATCAGGAACCAAAACTAAACAAGCACAAAGGAAATCCAAAAACTCTGATCATAGGAGACCATGATTCGGGGAGTTGATACCCATCTCCAGCCAGGTGATGGTCAGATGTCTTCCAGGTACATCAGCATGGAGAGACACTGACCGCATTGCTAAAATTGTTCACAAGGCAGGAGAAAACATTGATGTCCTAGTACACATAGGGACTAACGATCTCGCCAGCTGGTCAGTTGTGGAGACCAAGGAACACCTGACTAGGCTGGGTGACAAACTATCATCTATTTCGTCCGCATCTCCTTCTCTGAGATCCTGCCAGTCTGGGAGAGGGAGCAGATGGACGGAAGGTCAGAGAAGGGAGATAGGGAGCTAAACATGTGGCTCAAGGACTGGTGCCAGGAAAAGGACACATATTTGAGGGAACTGGCAACAGTTCTGGGAAGCGAAGGTTCTTTAAATTTGATGGACTGCATCTGACTAAAGAAGGAGTCAGTGCATTGGGGCAGAAGTTTGACCGTCTTTGCAGAATATTTAAACTAGCAAATGGGGAGAGGGGTGCAGCACCCATATCGTCGAATGGAAGAACACCTCCCCCACAGCTAGTGGTCAAACAGAATTCAGCATGTTTGCCGTTCATTTGCATCACCAGGTAAGAAAAAGGTTTGTCTCCCCACACGATGCACAGGGTAATGCCAAACTTCACCCAACAACTAACCCACCAAAATCTGGCCAATGGAAAATCATGTACACAATGCTCACAGCCTGGGAAATAAGATCCCAGACCTGCAGGCAATAATGTCAGAGGCTAAACTGGACATAGCAATTAGTGAGACGTGGTTACCAGTAACCACACTTGGGAGACTTCAGTACCTGGCTATGTATTGTTCAGAAGAGACCGAGGTGCAAAAAGGGGGGGAGGAGTGGCCCTGTATGTTAATGAAAATATCAAAGCTACAGAAATTCAGAATACACATAAGGAGCCAGAAGAACTGTGGGTCACCCTGGAAACAGGAAATGGGACAGCCATAAGAACTGGGGTTGTCTACAGGCACCCAGACCAGAGGGAGGACATAGACACATTACTGTTAGAAGATATACAAAACATGACAGCTAAAGGGGAGGTTCTGATAATGGGAGACTTCAACATGCCAGATACAGATTGGTCAATACCAGCAGGAACATCTGCCAGAACTAGACTCATAGTGGATTCCTGCAGGGGAGGGCCTCAAACAACTGGTACAGCAACCCACAAGAGACAGGGCTATCCTAGATCTAGTACTGACTAACAAAGAAGGGATCACAGATCTCCAGGTAGAAGGTCACCTGGGGGCCAGTGACCATCACATGGTATGGTTCAGTTTGGCTACTACATCTAAATCATCCCATTCCATGGCAAAATATGGGACTTCAGAGGAGCTGACTTTGATAAGATGGCCTACAGAGTTAAGCTAGCCCTGGCAAAAGAAACACAGGTGAGGGGTGCAGGCAAAGTGGGCAAGCATTAAGGATGCAATACTTGAAGCAACATCCCATTGTGTTAGACAGAAAAGGAAGTGCAAAGAAGAAGGAAACCACTTTGGTTCTCAAATACAGTAGCAGAAAAGGTCAGAGCCAAAGGCTGGCCTTCAGGAAATATAAGGGAACACAGCGGGATGAAGATAGGGAGGCATACCAAACTGCCCTAAGGGAAGCAGGTAAGGCAGTAAGGCAGGCAAAGTCCCAAACTGAGGTAACACTAGCACGAACAGTAAAAAGAAGGTGACAAGACTTTCTATAGATACATTAGTGAAAGGAGAAAGTCCAGAGGGTATTGCTAAGCTTAATGGAGAAAAGGAGCATGTGAGGAGGAGGACCCTGTAAGGCATCTATCCTAAATAGATTCTTTTGCTCAGTATTTACTGAAGAGAAGGTAGGACAGGGCCCACAGCTCAGCATCATGGACACAGGGGAGGGAGGTGAGCACTACTCCCTTCACAAAAGAAAGGGTCCTACAAGAGCTTGCTAAGCTCCAGGGTGGATAAGGCAATGGGACCTGATGGCATACATCCCAGGGTACTTAAGGAGCTAAAGAGGAACTAGCAGAGCCATTAGCAGAATTGTTTAGTGAGCCTCTGAGCACAGGAGAGGTCCCAGAAGACTGGAGAAGGGCTCATGTGATCCCGCTCCACAAGAGTGGTAGCAGGGAGGCGAGGGAACTACAGACCGGTCAGTCTTACCTCAGTAGTGGGCAAGATTATGGAGGCACTCCTTAAGGAAAGGATAGTGCAACACCTGGAATCCATAGGGCACAGGATCCAAGACAGCATGGGTTTACAAATGGAAGGTCCTGTCAAACTAATCTCATAGATTTCTTTGACTGGGTAACCAGAGTGTTGGACCAAGGGGGAGCAGTTGATGTTGCCTACCTTGACTTCAGCAAAGCTTTCGACACTGTTCCACATAGAAGATTGATAAATAAGCTGGGTAGGCTCGGGGTGGGTCAGAAGTTGGTCAACTGGGTGGCAAACTGGTTGACAGGCAGAAAACGGAGCGTGGTGGTAAATGGTATACAGTCAGAAGAGATGCAAGTCACAAGTGGGGTACCTCAGGGATCAGTCCTGGGCTCAGTCCTCTTCAGTATCTTCATTAGTGACATTGCGGATGGACTAGAGAGTAAGGCGTGTCTGTTTGCAGATGACACCAAGATCTGCAACAGAGTAGATGATCCAGATGGGGTGGGCAGAATGAGAAGAGATCTGGATAAACTAGCAGAATGGTCAGAAGAGTGGCAACTGGGATTTAATGCAAAGAAGTGCAAAATCATGCACATAGGAAGAGAAACCTAGAAGCCACCTATAGGCTGGGAGGAGTTGCTAGCAGTCACAAAGGAAGAAAGAGACTTGGGCATCATCATCACTGATGACCTAAAATCATCAAACAGACCTCTAAAGCAGTAGAGTAAGGCTAGGGGTGTTATGGTGTATTAGTAGGGGTATCACAAGTTGTAGAGGAGGTAATAATCCCTCTGTACAAGACACTGGTTAGGCCCCATCTGGAGTACTGCATGCAGTATTGGAGGCCACACCTTCACAAGGACATTAACCAAATTGAGGCAGTCCAGAGAAGGGCAACCAAATGGTGCAGGGACTGCATCAGAAGACATATGAGGACAGATTAACGGAGCTCAATATGTATACCCTTGAGCAAAGGAGGGAGAGAGGTGATATGATCGAGGCATTCAAACACCTTAAGGGCATAAACAAGGTGAAAGAGTCTAACATGTTTAAATATAAGAAAATAGCAGAACAAGAGGACACAGCATGAGATTAGAGGAGGCTGATTAAGGGGAATGTGAGGAAATTCTTTTTCACAGAAAGGGTGGTGGATGCATGGAATGGCTTACCACAAGAAGTGGTGGCTATGAATACAGTGCAGGGCTTCAAACAGGCATGGGATAGGCATAAGGGAGCAATACAAATGACTATGAATAGATAGGTCACTGACAGAGCAAAGGCCGAAGGCACATTTATAAGGTAGAAAAAGAAATGGGCAGACTGGATGGGCCTTGCGGTCCTTATCTGCCGTCAACTTCTATGTTTCTATGTTCTATGAATCCATGCTGCCTTGGGTCCTGTGCCTTTCTGGCCTCTAGATACTCGACAATTCTTTCCTTCAGAAGTGATTCCATCATTTTCCCTATCCCTATCCCTATCACTAAGGTCAATATTTAAGTTTGAAACCTACCCTCTATCCTATGTATACTTACAGGTTGTGTTGTGCCAATCTGTATCCAGTGTCTTACTCTCTCCATGCTGGTACAATAAGTGAAGCTTCCTGAAAGAACTTCAGTACATTTGGGGAAAGTTTCCCCAAATGTACTGAAGTTAATTCTAGGCAGCACTGCTTGAGGTAGTAAAAGTAATTATTGTCCCTCGTAAAAACACTCCCCCACACCCACCCACCACAGCAACAGTGACTTAAGTTAGTGTCTCTTTTTGATAGTCAGCCTCTGTATCAGGGGCTTCGGAATAAGTTGAAAGAAGAGCTGTAGCTGGGAGTAATTTAAACAGGACAGCTTCCTTATAAGCCAGTTGCCTTAACCCTGACTGCTCCATGACCTGAATACCTTTCTTAACAGCAGTTGACTTCACAGCCTGAATTTTAAATCCAGCTAAATTTTAGGTGGATTTAACATTGAAATTGCACTGAAAGTTGAATTTAAAAGTCAGGCTATGAAGTAAACTGATAAAGTGTCGACAGCATTTAGAGATGCAGCATCCTCTTGCAAGGTTTTTTTTTTTTCAGTCCCATTGAGCAAATTGTGAACCTGGTACATCAAAATATGTTACACAATTTAAACCCACCTCCCAAAAAATAAAACCTAGTACCATGGCATACAAAATTTCAGTTTCAACATCAAATACTTGAACCTGATGGAGGCATTCCAAGATGACAATGAATTCACAGAAGACGAGGACTGTCAGCCTTCAGTAAATAGGTGGCATATGGTCCTAACAGACCAGTAATTCTGTAATTAACAGGGAAGGGTCACTTCCCTGTTAATCACAGAATTGCTGGTCTGTTAGCCCCATATGCCACCTATCCCTACTAATTACAGCCATTGCACTCAGGCCAACCGCTCACACTTCCATTTAAACCTGTAAATAGCACCTCAAGGGTTAAGATATGATCAAAGTCTATTTAGAATATGAAAGTAATTTAATTTGGAGAGCAGTTAGTGTGACATCACTGGAGGACTGCCTGTAGTATGTTTATGCTCAGCTTGATCCTGATTAGGAAACCATAGTCATCGGTTGACTGACAGTCAGCAGAGGATAAAGATGCCTGATGGTCACAACTGTTATTAGGATAGCAGTGCGTGGGTTAAATTAAGCTGCATCCTTGTAGAAATATTCTATGATTTCTTTTCTCAGGCTTGATGAGGTAATGAGTTTTCCATCCTGTGTTTCATAGGTATTATATCTCAGAAAACTACAGAGATTTCAACAACTGTTACCTCTAGTGCCCTAAATCACTGACCTGACACACTGTGTTTGATGTCTCCCAAATGTTTTATATGATTACAGAGCAAACAGCAATACAGCTTTTTGCAATTCTGCCCTGTATATCCCATTCTTGGGTATAGTTACTGATATACATTGAAGTTTTTCAGACACCCTTTGCATGAATGTTGATTCCTTCTACTTTCTACAAATGGAGTTTAAAAATGTAAAATTATTTGACATTTTAAACACCATTTGTTGAAATTCTACTACATTTAGGTATCTAAACCTACTTTATCCTTCAGAACTGGTAGTCAGCTATCAAACAATAAAAGAAGAAAAGATTAAGAGGTAGCTCAGACTGGGAAACCTACCCCTGCTAGAAGCCACATGAAAGTTGCAGTATCCCATGCTAACAATGTTTCATGTTACTGTACCCATGAAAAGAGTCTTCAGTTCAGGAAGAGTAGGGACCACAATTTGCAGTTTGTGATTTGATATTTCAACCCATGTTGCATGGCTTGAAATATCAAACCACAAACTGCAAATTTCTGTGAATTCAGCATTGGTTGCCATGTCAATCAAAGTCTTTATTTAACCAGATGATCACCATTGACAAAGCTAATTTTTGAGGTGGACCTGGGTTGTCAACAAGGAACAAGGGACAATACACGTGGGATGCAACACAAGAAAAAAATAATAATAAAAATAAAGTGAGATACAATAATACAGTATATACAAAGTATCAGCAGGTAGCATTGACAGTAGTATATGTTTGGAACAGAAGATAGAGCTAGTTTTTGGTAGGACACAATTCTTCATATAAGTAAAGAAATATACATGGCAGGTGCACCAAACATAAGTAAAACCTAATATAAAAAGATATATAGTGATACGGTATGGAAAATTAGAGCTGGAACCAGGGTCAAAGGAATGTCGAAGGGACAGATATGGTGGAAGAAAAAAAGGAGAGGAAAGAGTCGATTATAGATGTGATCAGTCTTTTAACAGTAGTAATTAGAGTGTACTTGGACTTATAGGAGTCACTATTTAGGGTAGACAGGCACAGGACTCCTTATTATGATGTAGATATAGAGATTTAAAAGCTGCTAGGCTGATAGGGTGAGTTAATTTCAAAGTTTTTTGCAGCTTGTTCCACAGTTGGGGGAGCACAAAGCTGATGGCTGCTCTGCCAATGCAAGATTTTGCTTTGTAAACACAAATAGATATATGAGATGCTTCTCAGGACATACTTGACCAGAGTGCAAAGAGGTAAACAGACAGAGATATACTGGGGCAGTTTATTTGAGATAGCTTTGTATGTCCAAACCGCAGCACTTTTTTGCCATCTGTAAGCAAGGGATGACCATCCCAGTGCCGTGTACAATGCACAGTGGTGGGTTGAGTAAGGAAGACCCGTGATAAATCTTGTGGCTCTGTGATAAAGCGTATTAAGTTTGGCTAGGGTACTTGCAGGTCCCTGACTATATAGAAAATATGTGTAATCCAATAGAGAAAGAAAGGTAGTTTGAACCAGTTTCAGTTTAGCATCTCTTGTGAGGAGATTATTAATCCTAAAGAACAGACCAAGTCTTTGTCTAAGTTTCTTTGCCAGTTCTTCTAAGTGATCTGTGAAAGTAAGTCTATGGTCTAACCAGACCCCCAGGTACTTGAACTTTGGTACGTAGTCCAACTGCTCACCTAGAATGGTAATGATCTGCAGGAGTGTCCCAGCAATAGCAAGATTTATTGCATTGTAAAGGGGCAAGAAGAACATTGCTTGGTTTTTATTTTTGCATTTAAGAGCAGTTTCTGGTTTATAAGCTGATGTTGCAGCAGATTAAATTCATTTTGAAGGGCTTTACAGGCCGCATCAGGGGTGGGGCTACTAGCATAGAGTAACATATCATCCTCAAATACTGAAGGTGTATTTGTGCTTCTTTGATGGGGGCATCAATGTTGTTAATATAAATGGTGAAGAGCAAGGGACCAAGAATGGAACCTTGCGGTACACCCCTCAATAGGGGTTTTGGTGGAGAAACTTCCCCTTCTGCCTTTACTTGTTGAAGTCATCCCACGAGGTAGTTGCAGAACCAATTAAGGGATAGGGAATCCTAACCAATGTTCCAGAGGGATGACAGAAGTAGTCTGTGATCAATGGTATAGAACACCTTGCTTACGTCCAAGAAAACTGTGAAAGTTTTTTTTGTCTAATTCAAGCTGTCAGTTGTTTGTCACCTTGGCTAGAGCAGAGATTGTACTGTGCTGTGCTCTAAAACTGGATTGTAATGGGTTGAGCAATTTTTCTGATTCCAGGTACTTCTGAAGCTGGGAGTTCACTATTTTCTCCAGCATCTTTGACAGGATTGGAAGTAGGGAGATTGGCCTGTAGTTATTGAGGTCACTAGGATCTCCTGACTTAAACAAAGGAAACACAAGTGCATTTTTCCAAATGGGTGGTAGGTCACCCTGGGACAAGGATAAGTTGAAGAGATGAATAATTGGGACTGCGAGGACACGGTAGCTGACCTTTAAGAAGTACGGGTCAATGAGGTAGGCCCCAGCACTTTTTCTAGTGTCCAACTGAAGGAGAAGATCTTCGACTTCTTTCAGGAAGGTAGGCTGCAGAGAGAAGGATGGACTGGGAATGGGCTTTTCTTGTGTATCCAATCCAAGTTGTTGGCGGAGGATATTTGTGGGAGAGGAGTCAAAGGCTATCCCTGCAGTGGCAAAATGATTATTGAGAGCATTGAGGATAGACGGTCTGTTGGAGATGACAGTATTGTCGATCAATAATTTAGTAGGTAGGGAATTAACAGTGGTGTGACCTTCAATGTCTTTAATCACCCTCCAGAATTTGGAGGCATTTCTTGAGGAACTCTCCAGCTGGGAGTGGTAGAAATTAGCTTTGGCTTCTCTGACCATTTTGGTGCAGAGGTTTCTCGCCCTCCGGAAAGAATTCTAGTCGTTTATTAAATTAGTTTTCCTAGCAGTTCTCCAGAGTACATCCCTTGCACCGTAGAGGTGCTATAGCTGGATCATGACTGCTGCCTGTGGGGGCAGGTGGCACCTTATCTATCTCTTTGGGCGTCGGGTGGATCAGGATCCTTACACCATAGAGGTGCTATGGCTGGATCATGACCGCTGCCTGTGGGGGCAAGTGGCACCTTATCTATCTCTTTGGGGGTGTGTGGATCAGGCTCCTTGCACCATAGAGGTGCTATGGCTGGATCGTGACCACTGCCCGTGGGGGAAAGTGGCACTTTATCTCTTTGGGGGGGCGGGTCGATCAGGCTCTTTGCACCGTAGAGCTGCTATGACTGGATTGTGACCACTGTCTGTGGGCCTGCTGTTGCGATTCACATGAGTTTACAGAGGTTACAACTTTGAAGTGTGGTTTCTGCTGGATTTCTGTTTGCAGTACACATTCATAGTAACATGCAACCTCTCTACCTGTGGCAGACCATGATGAAGTTCAGCCTGTGTACCAAAAGCATGCAGCTCCTGACAGTGCAAGGAGAGAAGTACCGGGGGGCAGTCAAGCTGCTACTCAGTTGGAACCCAACTTCCTAACCTTTTATATATAGTCTGTGCAGTTACATCACAGAACATTGCAACTGGGTGGGGAAGACCATGGCAGTGATATCTACAGGAGTGCTACTCTTATTTGTGTCTCTATTTTTTTATCCATGAGTGCTTCCACCTGCAGGTGATGAGGGGGTCTAGTCCCACTTAACTTTTTATACCCAGCAAAATAGCCAAAGATATTGACATCCATGTGAATGGTAGATCCATGCCCCACAAAACACTTTCTACTCATGCCCCCCTAACCCTGACAGGGTGCAGCCCAAGGTGGGACATCTTTCTATCTAATCCCATACCACTCTCTGACACTGCCCAGCATAGGACTAGATGTACTGTATGGAAAAGGGAAAGGGAAAATTGTTTAACCAGGAAAAGCATACTAAGTCAGAGCTTGTTTTCAGGTACAACCTGGGAGCACAAGGAAGTTAAGAGACTTGCTCGAGGTCACACAGTATGCAAATGGTGGCTAATGGGATTCAAACCCAGGTCTCCAGGTTTGCAGCTCAGTGCCCTTAACCACTATGCTATACTATCTCCTCTCCTCCAGTCCACCTTGTCCTATATCCTCCATAATGCCACTGATAGAGTTTCATCCCACCCCACCTAGCTCACCAGCCTTCAACCCCACAATTTACTGCCAGACTTTGAGGACAGTTGCACCATATATGGGTTCTCACCCAAGTCATTGATACAGTATATGGGTTGCATATTTTAGCTTTTTTTTTTCATTTTTGGTAAAGGTATACACTGACTTGCATTACAATTCCTTTACTTTCAAAGACAAGCAATGCAAATTCTCCTCTGTGCACTACTTGTAATGCACAAGAGACAGCTGGTTTGAGACAGGTACAGAAATATACACAGTCAGTGCACCATTCAACTGTTGAATGAATTGCTTTAGAAAGAAAGGGCTACAGTGAGCACAGCATTGATCTCCAAGATGAATTTACACTGTCCGACTTCTGTAGCACGTGAAAGGAGGGACAATTTCTCCACAAAGAAATCAATTTGTACTTGGAGTTTGTGTTAAGTTAGAACTCCATCCCAAACCAGACATGATACTGGGAATGTTATAATTTAGCCCCCCCATATACAGTACTGAGTTTCCAAATCAACACAATACAGTAGAAAGCCTAGCAGTGAGGAACCTTACCTGAGAAGAGAGTCACCCCGGATCAGATTCTAACAAGTCAGCAGTACACAAACGGGTCTGGAGCAGCAGCAGTAGATGGGCATGAATGCTGACGACAGACAATGTGCAGCTCCAGTCCCACAGGCAGAATTTCGGGGAGTAAAGCAGCAGCAGTAGGATCCAGCAGTCCTGAGGCAATTCATATACACTTCAGGACTGCTAAGCACGCTGGTGGGAATAAAAAAAAAACATTCTGCAAGCAAGAATCAATATGGATTGGTCCAGTCTCCAGTGTCCACGCTGTGCGCATGTGAAACATGCAGGAGTGGAGTACTGGACCAATCCATGACAGAATTCCAGGTTGTAAATTTGGGCTGTTATCAGCTCGAGCCCAGGAGACTGACACTGACCAGTGCCAACCCCTGCTTAGTTTTACAACTGGTCCTGCAGCTGGTATGTGTCTTCCCCTCATAAGTGTCTGTTGCTTCTCTTTTAATGTGGGGGAGGATTAAGACACATACCAGGCAGCCAGCGTTTGCATTCCTTTAACATTTAAAAAGAATGGTGAGGATTAGTAGCATGAGCAGGGTGGTGAACACCCTGCTCATGAAAGGGGGTGGTGCACGCGCATGCACCACTGCTTGAATCTGCCACTGATCTGCCCAGCCCTACTAAGCAGGAGCTCTTAAAAGATCTACAAGCAGGGGCAGATATAGGTAAGCATATCCTATGTTCTACCTATGGTATTTCTGAGGCTTCTTCCAGGGTAGGAGGTTCTGGGGTATGCCTCAAGAGACATTCCTGGTTAAGGGTGGTGGGCTTTACGAATGATGTTCAACGATCCATGCTCAATGCCCCTTTAGAAGATATATATTGTTCGGTGCAGATATATTAGATACCTTCTCTGACCTGCAGGCCTTGGGTAGAACCCTGAAGTTGGTACATTTTCTCTACCACACTCAACCAAGGAGTAGACAGAGGGTACCTTTTTGTCCAGCCAGCAACAGACATCATTCACTGGCCAGACAGCAGGGTAAGAGTAGAGGAGCATCAGCTTTGCCTGCCCCAGGACACATCCCATGTGCCCACTCAAAAGCCCCTGGGGGTGTGTAGCTGCTACCACAGGATCTGGCTCTGCATGAGTTCTTCTTCAACCCCCAACCATCAATACCTCCAGGGGTGGTTGTAGAGAGTCACCTCTCATTACACCTCGATCAGTGGAGGAGGGTAACATCAGATGCTTGGGTCCTGCAGACAAAAAAACGAGGCCATGTTCTAGAGCTTCTGTAATCACCTCCAGATCATCCACCAGTGCCTTTCTTCTGTCCTCCAGAGCACATACCCTTGCTGCTAGAGGAGATCCATACTTCGCTCCAGAAAAGGGCCATAGAACCTGTTCCATGGGAACAAAGGAACATGAGGTTCTATTCTCGGTACTTCCTAGTCCCAAAGTTCACAGGAGATCTGAGGCCCCTTCTAGATTTCAGAAACCTGAATCTTTTTATCCAATACAAGAGGTTCAGAATGGTAACTCTGCAAGCCCTACTGCCACTACTTTAAGTAGGGAATTGGATTTTTTTTCCCTGGCTATGCAGGATGCTTTCCTGCATTTCAAGATTTACCCCACTCACAGAAAATATCTCAGGTTTCTGTTTCAGGGGGATTACTAGCAGTTCAGGGTATTGCCCTTTGGCTTATTATCTGTGCCAGTTTACCAAATGTTTAGCAGTAGTGGCAGCAGCCTTTTGCAGGTAAGGACTATACGTCTTCCCCTGCCTGGACAATTGGCTGCTCAAATCTCACTCCAAGGAGCAGCTTTGGCACACTCTAGCATGCACCAGGCAACTGTTCAATGCTCTAGGGATTACTGGCAATGTGTCGAAGATGGTCTTGACCCCTTGCAAATGTCTGCAGTACATATGGGCAGTCCTGGACACAGCCCCAGGGCTTAGCATCTCTGCCCCAGGACAGGGCTGAATATCTGACTGCACAGGCACAGATGGTGTACAACAACAGATATGTCACAGCCAGGACATGCCTGAGACTCTTAAACCTGATGGCAGCAGCCAGTGTCACAGTACCACTGGCCAGACTGCATATGAGAATTTGCCAATGGACATTAAGAGTCCAATGGGACCAACACACAGATGACTTATGTAACCCCTCCGTTACATGGGGTTACTAGAATCCCAGTAAGACCTAGTGGTAGGCAGGGAAGGCAGCATGTGAAACTCCAGTTAAATGGATTTCACACTGTCTCACTCTGTTCTCAGTCTCACCTGAGACTGAGGGATGACATCACCATATAACTTTCGCAGCTGCATCAGCCATATTGGATTCTGCAGTTGAGAGTTAGGTTAGAATGTTGGGAGTTTTTGAACAGTGAGCTGCAGCAGTTGTGTGTAAGCAGTCTTGAAGAGAGGAGCACAGCAGTCTGTGCACAGGCTGTTGGAGTCTAAAGCTCTGATATAGAGCTACTTTAAGGGAGGGGGTGTGTGTTTCCACCAAAACTGAGCTCAGGATTCTCCTCATATACCGTCCACCCGGTGATGGTGGTGAATTCCTAAAGGAGTTCGCGGACTTCATCATTGACATGGCACTGGAGTCGCCTAGATGGCTAATACTGGGTGACTTCAATGCCTGGGTCGACGATGAACTCTCGCACTTTGGAAAGAACTTCCTCCAACTTATGTCTATGTTGGGCCTGTCACAGGTAGTTACCTCTGCTACCCATATAGGTGGACACTCTTTGGACCTGGTGTTCCTACTGGATTTGGATGTCTCACATTTGGAGGTGGAACCAAATGTGTGGACAGACCATCACACCATAAGATTCAGTTTGGGGCACCCCTAATAGGTCTGCTCCTAGGAGATGGTCGAGTATAGCCCTTTAAGGGAGTAAACCCAGAGGGCCTATTGGGCGTACTGGACCTATCGGGTGTTTGGGATGAGAGCATGGGTCAGGGGACTGGTTATTGCCTATAACGAGGCGTGGCAGGCCTGGACAAGTAGCTCCTGTTGTTAGCCCATCACACTCAGCGCCCAAAGACTCCTTGGTTTGATGAGTCTTTGAAGGAGCTGAGGAGGAGCGAAAGCTAGAAAGGCATGGCGGAAATCTTGCCTGGATGCTGACAAACTTAGATTGATGGATCATTATGATCTCTATCAATCAGCAATATCCGTAAGAAGGCAGAATTCTGTCCAGGAGATTGCTGCTGCGCTAAACCGACCAGCTAAACTCTTTTGACTGTTGACAGATTGTGCAAGTCCACTCTGTCTGCCAGTCCAAGAGATTTTTTCACAAATAAAGTGTGATGAGCTTGCTCGATTTTTCGCTGATAAGATTGCCAGCATTAGGTCAGATATCAGCCAAGCTCACTCTTCAAGGGTTTGCAGTGATCGGAGGGAAGCAAACACCTGTGTCACCTGGTCTGACTTTGGTAGGCCGAATTCATGGATATTGTGAGGATTGTCCAGACTATGCGTCCAACCAGCTGTAGTTTGGATCCGGACTCGCCTCTATTATTGGGTTGCGTAGATATTATCTGTCCGACCATTGCTGAAATTGTCTGGAAATCTTTGGAGCAGGGGATCTTTCCTGAACCCTTAAAGGAGGCGGTCGTCCGACCACTCCTAAAAAAACCTTCATTGAATCCTGACTGTCCAGCTAACTACAGACCTGTCTCTAACCTGCCCTTTTTGGGTAAGGTTATTGAAAAGGTGGTTGCACTGCAACTGGATGACCATCTTACAAATCACAATGTCTATGATACTCTTCAATCGGGATTTAGGAAAAGACATAGTACTGAGACTGCTCTTGTCCGGGTTCTAAATGATCTCCTGATAGCGAGAGATCAAAAGGCTTGTACTATTCTAGTCCTTCTTGATCTCTCTGCAGCATTTGACACTGTGGACCATGGTGTGCTTTTGGGCAGCCTCGGTTTTATTGTGGACTGTCTAGTGCGGTTCTGCAATGGTTTCAATCTTTTCTCACAGGGCGGAGACAGAGGGTTATCACTGGAATTTATTCCTCTGGACGTTGTCTCTTTGCCTTGTGGGGTTCCATAGGAGTTCCATTTGGCACCCGTGTTGTTCGCTGTCTATATGCTGCCATTGGGAGACATTATTAGGCAATATGGCTTGGGTTTTCACTGCTATGCAGATGATACCCAGCTATATTTGTCCTTTAGTCCTGGGCAGAAGATGCAGTCTCTATACTTAACAACTGTCTATCCGAGATCAATGATTGGATGGGTGCTAGCTGGCTAAGGTTAAACCGGATAAGACTGAGGTGGTGGTGGTGGACCCAGTTGCCTTGAGGGTTGTGGGCTGGTCTCCCTTCGGGCGTATGGATCGATGGTGCCCAACTCTCGACCTCAGACCGGGTGCGTAACCTGGGCGTTATTATTGACGACAGATTGACGCTGAAATTTCAGGTGTCTTCTGCTGTCAAATCTTCCTTTTTCCATCTGAGGAATATTGCTCGGGTGAAACACCTTGTTCCTCCGGCTGACCTTCCGACTTTGGTCCATGCCTTTGTTACTTCTCGCCTTGATTACTGCAATGCCCTGTACCTAGGGCTACCGGGGGTTGATATCCGCCGCTTGCAGTTAATGCGGAACGCAGCAGCCAGGCTTTTGACTGGAACATCTATGAGGAATCATATTACGCCTGTGCTTCGCGAGCTGCACTGGCTGCCCGGTTCGGTGGCGGATCACCTTTAGGTCGATTACTGACCTATAAAGCCCTACTACGAACAGGGACAGCGGTATCTTCCAAGATCTGCTTGTTCCTACTGTCCCTCTCGCTCACTCCGCTCCGACAAGGGTTGCTAGAGGTTCCCAGGGTTCGTTTAAAAACTTGAACACGAGCATTTTCTTATGCTGCCCTACCCTGTGGAATTCTCTACCTCGTGATGACTGAACTGCCTGACCGTTGAGAGCTTTAAGTCAGAACTTAAAACTTATTTATTTCAAATAGCATATGGGGAATGACTTATTGTATTTTATTGTAATTATATTATTATTTCTGTTGTTGTGTTATATGTATGAAATTTGTATGTATTTAAATTGTTCTATTTGTACAGCGCTTTGATATTGAAAAGCGCTTAAAAATAAATTTTTACTTACTTACTTACTTACAAAACAGGAACACAGTAAGCTGTTCATGAAGTGGTGGAGACCGCTGTTATTGGTCTCGGTACCCCATCCCTGAGGGAATGGGGGTAAAAGGTTTGCCTGTTTTTCCAGGGGCAAATTCCTGGTTCCGGCTAGGGAAGAAGCTGCCTCATTTGTCTAAGTTGTGCTGCGGCACCAGAAGCTATTAAGAATCGCCTGTGGGGCACCTGCAACCAAAGGGTGAGTTCTGCTCTTATATGGGGCCTATGTTTCACCTGAACTGTTGTAAAGTGGGGATTGGACTGCTTAACCAGTGGGAGGCCTAGAGGAACGGGCTAAGCCAAAGTAAAAGTATGTTCAAATCCAACACAAGGGGAAAGCCAAGACTTGTAGAGGAAATGTGCTATGCATTTACCCTTTAATCTACACTACCAAGCTTTTCAGAGAGAGATGTTTAAGTATGTTCGAGTCTAGTACAAGGGGAAAGTCAAGACATGTAACACAGAAACAAAGACTTTGATGGCAGATAAGGACCACTTGGCCCATCTAGTCTGTCCATTTTCCTACCTACAGGATAGGCCGCAGATCCTAGTTAACCAACAGCCTATTTCTTCCTACCCCCCACAAGAATTGCCTTATGTCTGTCCCATGCATTCTTGAATTCTCCTACAGTTTTAGACCCCACAACCTCCTCAGGAAGGCTGTTCTGTGCATTCACTACCCTCTCTGTAAAAAAATACTTCCTCACATTGTCTCTGAACCGCCTCCCATCTTTAAATTGTGTCCCCTTGTTTTTGAACGTCTCTTTTTCTGAAAGATGCTACCCTCTTGGACTTTGTTGATTCCACTGAGGTACTTAAAAGTTTCTATCATGTCCCCCCTCTTCCTTCTTTCCTCAAGGGTATACATATTAAGCTCCTTTAGTCTCTCCTCGTACGGCTTCTCTTGCAGTCCCTGCACCATTTTAGTTGCCCTCCTCTGGACTGCCTCTATCCTGTTTATGTCCTTGAGGAGAGGGGGTCTCAAGAACTGGACGCAGTACTCCAGATGGGGTCTCACCAACTGTCTGTACAGAGGGATAACAACTTCCTGTTTTCTGCTGCTGATGCCTCTCCCTATGCATCCCAGTATTCCCACAGCCCTCCCTACTGCCTTCTCACATTGCTTGCTAACCTTAAGGTCATCTGATATGATTACCCCCAGGTCCCTTTCCTTTTTTGTTGTTGTTACTACCCCCCCCCCCCACATTGTGTAATCTTCCCCTGGGTTCTTGTTTCCCAGGTGCATTATTTTGCACTTCTTTGCATTGAATCCTAGCTGCCATTCTTCTGACCATTCCTCCAACCTTGCCAAGTCCCTTCTCATCCTTTCCACGCTCCTTGTGCATCAACCCTGTTGCAGATCTTTGTGTCATCTGCAAAGAGGCATGCTTTCCTTCCAGTCCCTCTGCAATGTCACTTATAAAGACATTAAAAGGACTAGACCCAGTACTGAGCCCTCACGGTACCCACTAGTAACCCCTCTTTCTTCAGAGTGGACTCCATTTACAATTACCTTCTGTGTCCTGTTGTCCAGCCAATGTTTTACCCAGGCTACCACCCTGGGACCCACTCCCAGGCTGGTTAGTTTGACTATTAATCTTTTGTGTGGGACTATGTCAAATGCCTGGCTAAAGTCTAGGTAGGCCATGTCCACAGCCCCTCCCTGGTCTTCTACTTTGGTCACCCAGTCAAAGAAATCAATTAAATTCATCTGACATGACCTTCTCGCTGTGAACCCATTCTGCCTTGGGTCCTGTGCCCCACTGGCCTCTAGTCACTCAACAATTCTTTCCTTCAGAAGTGACTCCATCACTTTCCCTACCATAGAGGTCAAACTGACAGGTCTGTAGTTTCCTGCCTCTGTCTTGGTCCCACTTTTGTGAAGGGGAATCACATTCGCCTTCCTCCAGTCCTTGGGTACCACACCATCCTCCCATGATTTATTAAAAAGAGTAGCCAGTGGTTTCACTAGTTCCCCCCTTAATTCTTTTAGAATTCTGGGGTGAATTCCATCAGGCCCCATTGCTTTGCCACCATCAGTTTTAGGAGTTCTTGCAGAATCGTTTCTTCTGTGAAAGGACTGGGATCGACCCACGCCCCATCAAGAGTGCTTCTGTTAATTGGATTAGGCACTTCCCCTTCCTCTTTAGTGAATACTGAGCAGAAATATTCATTCAGTATCCCTGCTTTTTCACTGTCCCACTCTGCCCACCCACCGCTCATTCTATTCAGCCTCACTATCCCTCCATTTTTCTTTCTACGCTCTCTGATGTACCTATAAAAGGTTTTATCCCCCTTCTTAAATGAGTTGGCTATCTTTTCCTCAGTTTGGGCCTTTGCTATTCTGACTTCCCTTCCCTCCCTACTTCCTTCTGCCTTAACTGGTATAGCTCTCTGTCCTGCTCCTTCTGTGTTTCCTTGTACTTCCGGAAAGCTATCTTTTTCTCCCTGACTTTCCCAGCCACCTGTTTTGAGAACCATAGTGGATTTTTCTTTCATTTTGATTTGTTTATTTGCTTCACACAAAGGCTTGTTGGCTCTGTGATGGCAGTTTTGATGATTCCCCATTGTTGCTCCATACCTCCTTCTAGCCTGTTTGCTAGTGCTTTTCTGAGGCACTCTCCCATCTTGCCAAAGTCAGCCCTCCTGAAGTCCAGTACCCTCACTTTTGTATGGCTTGACTCTGTAGCTGAGTTTAACGTGAACCACACTATTTGATGGTCACTTGTACCCAGTTGGCAACCCACTTCTAGATCTGAGATCCTCTCACTGCCCCCATTTGAGAGCATGAGGTCTAAGATTACTCCCTCATGAGCAGGTTCCAAAACTAGCTGTCTTGAGGCCTGCCACCTGTAGAGCATCAAGAATGGCCCTGCTCTTTGATGTGGCTACAGTAAATGTGCTCCACTTAACATCTGGCATATTCAGGTCTCCCATCAACAGTATCTCCCCTTTCTCTGCCATCCTAAGAATGCCTTCTATCATATCCTTGTCCATTCCCTCCCCCTGACATGGGGGTCTGTACACAACCCCTGTGTGGATTGTGGTGCCCTTTCCAGTCTTCATGGTGACCCACAGTGCCTCCTCTCCTCCCTGTTTACTCTTTTGTTCAGTTGCTTTTATACCTTCCTTTACATAGAGAGCTACTCCTCCCCCCTCTTCTCCCCTGCCTGTCTCTCCTGTAGGTTATGTACCCTGGTATGTTAACATCACAGTCATGGTTCTTTGTGTACCATGTTTCTGTGACTGCTATGATATCCAGGCATCCCTCTTCCATCAAGGCCACCAGCTCAGAGAGCTTGTTGCCCAGACTACGGGCATTGTTACTCATTACCCTCCATTTCCTGATCACCTTACTCCTTTTTTCCCCATCCCTGTCCTTCTTGCCTTTGTCACTTTCCCCATTTACCTCTGCCCTTCTCCCTATCGACACCTCTATGTTGGTGTTTACTGCACTTACTACTGTGATTTATTTTGGGGGGGTGGCTAGGATTTCCCTGCTCCTTTCCAGTGCCTCCCCCTTGGCTAGTTTAAATGCTTGCCAATGAAGCATTTAAACCTATCACCTAGGATCCTGGTTCCCCCTCCTGGACAGATGTAGCCAATCATGCCAGTATAGGCTTGCATCACTCCAGGTGGACCCCCTGCCCCAATGAAGCCAAATCCCTGAGCTCCGCACCAGTTTTTCAACCACTGATTGAATCCCATGGTGTGGAACACCCTAGCCTCTCCTACGCACTAGATGTACAGCACCTCCGAGAAGGTTACCGTTCGTGCTACTTGTCTAAGGCCCTTCCCCAATTCCACAAACTCTTCCTGCACTTCTCTAATTCCTTTTTTAGCTAGGTCATTTGTCCATAGGTGGACAATGACATCCAGCTCCCTCCCTTGTGCAGCTGCACTGGCAATCCTGAGGATTCACTCCCTGTCCCTCCGAGCCATGGTGCCAGGCAGGCACCTTACCTCCCTCTCCCCTTCCTCCCCCAGTTCTACCTTCTTAACAATGGAGTCCCCCACCAGGAGTTGTTTCCTTCCCCTGTGGGGTCCCCTGCCACCCTCCTGTAGGTCTCCTTTGTGGAGGTTCCCAGCATCCTCTTTGGTCCCACTAGAGAAGTCCAGTCACACAGCAGTCCTTCCTCCTGGTGTCTTCTGCCAGGCTACTAGCAGAACCTTCTTAGGCAGTCTTTACATTTAGCTTCCTTCTAGCTACAGTAAGCCACTCCCCCTACTTACTAGATCTTTCTGCAAGTAATTTAAACTGCACAGCTATCAAGTCCTTTTAATCACCTGAGATTTACACCTAGATAACTGTTCACATAACCATTCAGTTCCGTTAACTCAGACAAACACACTTTTTTTTTGTTTTGTTTGTTAGTTTTTTTTACCCTAAATTAAAGGTCCACGTATAAGAGTTCTACTTCATTAGTCCCAGTAAAGAAGTCCAGTCACACAGCAGTCCTTCCTCCTGGTGTCTTGTAGAGGAAATGTGCTATGCGTTTATCCTTTAATCTACTTTGCCAAGCTTTTCAGAAAGAGTTGTTTAATGTCCAGAGAAATGGCCAGGTATGGATTGTGGAAGCTAGAGGTGGGAATCCCTCATATTTAGTAACCAGGTTCACCTCTACGGATTTGCTCTGTGGACCTTTTACTTTGCTTCAGGCACTTGGCCAGTGCTGAGGGAAGTACCCAGACGTGGTATTGAAAGGTAAATTTCCCTTAAGGAGTCGAAGGCTCTAAGGTGGTGTAGGGAGCCACCAGGAGATTGTGTCCATATCATATGGACGGGGTTCGAGTGGCTGGCAGGGGAGTTGAGCCAGGGAAAACCCAAATAGTGTACAAGTCAGGCTGTGTACCCAAAGCTGCATGCAAGTCCATGCTGTGTGCCTGGTGGGTCCAGAGCCTGAGGGTTGAAGTGTTGAGGAAATGTTCTGTTTCTTTTATCTGCATTACCAGGAATGTAGCCCCGTGGGGGTCCGTCTTTCCTTTTTTTGTTCAGTTTGTATGTGAATAAAAGCCAGACTTTAGAATCCCATTCCTGGTATTGTACATTACAGTTATTGCTTCCTGTGTTCAGATTTACTTGGGTGCTCCTGTGCAGAGTAACCAAACCTAGCCCTTGTGCCAAGTAACCTAGTCCTCCCCGAACCCAGTCCCCCACCTGGTACTGCTGTCAGCTTCAACAGCATACCACCTGTCATTCGCAAAAAAGACAGGGGTGTAGGGGTTACACTTAGAACAGAAGGTTCTAGTAACCTCTCCTGTCCAAAAGGTGCATCAATGGTGGATGGAACTCAGTCATTTATTGAAGGGGTTCCTTTTCTCATCCCCTCCCCTCATCAGATTCTCACTACAGATGCCTTGGGGATGGGCTAAGGGGCATATTTGCAGCCCCATCAAACATAGGGGACATGGACTAAGTGGAGAGCACTCTTCACATAAACATCCTAGAAATAAGGGCTGCTCTGTTCCATCTACAAGTCTTCCAGACCGGAACCTCTGCTAGTGCAAACAGACAACATCAGAATGATGAAATAACATCAACAAGCAAGTTGGAACTCATTTCTACCCCCTATGCAGCGAGGCAATGAGAGTTTGGTATTGGGCTCTAGAACACAATCTAAAACTATCAGCAATACATGTTCTGTGCACCCAAAATATCTTGGCAGACAGGCTAAGCAAGTTAAAGTCCAGGATTCATGAATGAGAGCTGCTGACCTTGGCAGCAAAAGACCTATATGACAGATGGGATCATCCTGAGTTGGACCTTTTTGCCTCCCTACACAATGCAAAACTGATACTTTTCTGCTCGCTCATTTGAGGGCCTGGAGTTTTCTAGCAGGATGTGTTGTCCTTCTCTTGGGGGGGTGCCATATGCCTTCACTCCCTTTCCTCTAATTCAGAGTGTGCTAATCCAGCTCTAAATGGAGTTGGCAACTCTGATCCTCATTGCTCCTCTTTGGCCTCTTCAGATCTGGTTCCTCTTACTGCAGCAATTGGCAGTGGAGACACCATTACCTCTGCCATTATGCCAGGGCCTATTGTTGCAGGAATGAGGAACCCTGGTCCATCCGGACCTCTGGTTACTCTATCTTCATGCATTGCTCCTGAAGACATAGCCATAGCTCATTTTGGGATGTTACAAAAAGTGACTGATGCCCTGGAGGCTGCTGGAAAACCCTATACCAGGGCCACTTATTCCATGAAATGCAAGTGGTTCACTTTGTGGGCCACTTCTCATCCTCTAGATCCATTTACCTGACCAGTAAACCACGTTCTGGAGTATTTGTTTTCCTTGTCAGATGCAGGCCTGTGATACTCTTCTATCAAAGTGCCCTTGACTGCCTTTTCAGCATTCCATGTGCCTACTGATGGTCATACTGTGCCTCAGCTGGAGTAGCCAATGCATTTTTGAAAGGCATCTGCACTTGAAGCCCCCTATCTGCAATCCAGTCCTGGCTTGGGACTTGAATTTTGTTTTGGAGAAGAATACTTTTACTTTGACTCTGTTTGAGCTGGCCATGACTTGTGGCCTACGCTTCCTTTCTTGGGAAGCATTATTTTTAGTTGCCATTCCTCTTCTCAAAGAATTTCAGAGCGTCTGTCTCTAATGTGCTAGCTTCTTTATCTGTTTCTTCCAAAGATGGTGTTTGAGTTTTCTTTAAATCAAACCATTCATCTGACAGTATATTTTCCAGAGTATGCCAATCCAGGGTAAGCATTGCTCTATGCTTTAGATGTACACAGAATACTCAGGTATTATATGCTGTACACTGCACGAAGGACTGCAGGAAGTCCTCACAGCTTTTTGTTTCCTTCACCCCTGGGAAAGAGGGTGTATCTGTTTCTAATCAATCAATCAATCAATCTTTATTTTACCAGGTGAAACAGCATTGAGGTGAACTCATTTACAAGGTGGATCTGGGCAATATCACTGCCTGATGCCAAAGAGGGTGGGGTGGGTGAGAGAGGGGGGATTGAGATGGGGAGGCGGTGGGGGACATGGAACTGTATATTTTAATGTACCTTTTTTATGTGTTCATGACTTATGTTTCATGTCATGTATATGATGAAACTAATAAAATGTCTAATTTAAAAAAAAAAAAAAGGCAGACCTGGGCAAGCTACACATAATAAACACAATAGTATAGACTCAATAACAATAAAGAGCCTAATATACAAAACATGTGACAGCAGAGAAAAACAATGCAGGAGTAGTAGTCAACTAATACGGCACTCTGTATACATACTAAGCATAACATATATACAATACAATATATATTAGGTAATCCTCATAAGGTGAATGGTTAAGAAGCAAGTAAATATTAAAGACATGGAGAAAAAAGTAAATGAAGGACAGCCAAGGGTAGTGAGTGGTCAAGGAAACAAGCACTAGATTTACAGTAAATATAAAAGACATGGATAAAAGTAAAAGAACAAAGAAACATAAAAGTTGATGGTAGATAAGGACCGCAAGGCCCATCTAGTCTACCATTTCTTTTTCTACCTTGTGAACGTGCCATAGGTCTTTACTCTGTCAATGGTCTATCTATTCATACTTATCTGTATTGCTCCCTTATGCCTATCCCATGTCTGTTTGAAGCCCTTCACTGTATTCATATCCACCACTTCCTGAGGTAGACTGTTCCATGCATGCACCACCCTTTCAGTGAAAAATAACTTCCTCACATTACCACTTAATCGGCCTCCCTCTAATCTCATGCTGTGTCCTCATGTCCTGCTATTTTTCTTATATTGAAACGTGTTAGACCCCTTCACCTTGTTAATGCCCTTAAGGTGTTTGAATGTTTCAATCATATCACGTCTCTCCCTCCTTTGCTCTAGGGTATACATATTGAGCTCCGTTAATCCATACTCATGTTTTCTGATGCAGTCCCTGCACCATTTTGGTTGCCTTTCTCTGGACTGCCTCCATTTTGTTAATGTCCTTGTGAAGGTGTGGCCTCCAGTACTGCATGCAGTACTCCAGATGGGTCCTAACCAGTGTCTTGTAAAGAGGGATTATTACCTCCCTCTTACAACTTGTGATACCCCTACTAATACACCCCAGCATCCCCCTACCCTTACCTACTGCTTTAGTGGTCTGCTTGGATGATTTCAGGTCATCTGTAATGATGATGTCCAAGTCTCTTTCTTCTCTTGTGACTGCCAGCAACTCACCTCCCAACCTATAGGTGGCTTCAGGGTTTCTCTTCCCAATGTGCATGATCTTGCACTTCTTTGCGTTAAACCCCAGTTGCCACTCTTCCGACCATTTTTCCAGTTTATCCAGATCTCTTCTCATTCTGCCAACCCCATCTGGATCATCTACACTGTTGCAGATCTTGGTGTCATCTGCAAACAGTCAAACCTTACCCTCCAGTCCATCTGCAATGTCACTGATGAAGATATTGAAGAGGACTGGCCCCAGAACTGATCCCTAAGGTACCCCACTTGTGACTTGCATCTCTTCTGACTGAATACTGTTTACCACCACTCTCTGTTTTCTGCCCATCAACCAGTTTGCCAACCAGTTGACCAGCTTCTGACCCACCTCAAGCCTACCCAGCTTGTTAATCAATCTTCTGTGTGGAACAGTATCAAAAGCTTTGCTGAAGTCAAGGAAGGCGACATCAACTGCTCCCCCTTGGTTCACCACTCTGGTTACCCAGTCAAAGAAATCTATGAGATTAGTTTGACAGGACCTTTTTGTTGTAAACCCTGGCTGTCTTGGATCCTGTGCTCCTATGGATTCCAGGTGTTGCACTATCCTTTCCTTAAGGAGTGCCTCCATAATCTTGCCCAGTACTGAGGTAAGACTGACTGGTCTGTAGTTCCCTGTCTCTTCTCTGCTACCACTCTTGTGGAGCGGGATCACATGAGGCCTTCTCCAGTCTTCTGGGACCTCTCCTGTGCTCAGAGACTCACTAAACAGTTCTGATAATGGCTCTGCTAGTTCCACCCTTAGCTCCTTTAGTAGCCTGGGATGTATGCCATCAGGTCCCATTGCCTTGTCAACGCTGAGCTTATCAAGCTCTTGTAGGACCCTTTCTTTTGTGAAGAAACTAGTGCACACCTCCCTTACTCACCCGTGTCCATGATGCTGAGCTGTGGGCCCTGCCCCACCTTCTCCTCAGTAAATACTGAGCAGAAGTATCTATTTAGGATAGATGCCTTTCCATGGTCCTCCTCCTCACACTCCCCCTTATCCCCTTTGATCTTAGCAATACCCCCTCCGGACTTTCTCCTTTCACTAATGTATCTGTAGAAAGTCTTGTCCCCTTCTTTTACTGTTCGTGCTAGTGTTTCCTCAGTTTGGGCCTTTGCCTGCCTTACTGCCTTCCCTGCTTCCCTTAGGGAAGTTTGGTATGCCTCCCTGTCTTCGTCCCGCTGCGTTCCCTTATACTTCCTGAAGGCCAGCCTTTTGGCTCTGACCTTTTCTACTACTGTTTTTGAGAACCAAAGTGGTTTCCTTCTTCTTTTGCACTTCCTTTTCTCTCTAACACAATGGGATGTTGCTTCAAATATTGCATCCTTAATGTTTACCCACTTTGCCTCTACTCCTTCACCTGTATTTCTTCTTGCCAGGGCTAGCTTAACATTATTGGCCATCTTTATCAAAGTCAGCTCCTCTGAAGTCCCATATTTTTGCCTTGGAATGGGATGATTTAGTTCTTGTGGCCAAATTGAACCATACCATGTGATGGTCACCGACCCCCAGGTGACCTTCTACCTGGAGATCTGTAATCCTTTCCCTGTTAGTCAGTACTAGATCTAGGATAGCCCTGTCTCTTGCGAGTTGTTGTACCAGTTGTTTGAGGCCCTCCCTATGCAATGAATCCACTATGTGTCTATTTCTGCCAGATGTTCCTGCTGGTATTGACCAGTCTGTATCTGGCATGTTGAAGTCTCCCATTATCAGAACCTCCCGTTTAGCTGTCATGTTTTGTATATCTTCTAATAGTAATGTGTCTATGTCCTCCCCTTGGTCTGGAGGCCTGTAGACAACTCCAATTCGTATGGCTGTCCGATTTCCTGTTTCCAGGGTGATCCACAGTTCTTCTGGCTCCTTATGTGTATTCTGAATTTCTGTAGCTTTGATATTTTCAGTGACATAAAGGGGCACTCCACCCCCGTTTTGCACTCGGTCTCTTCTGAACAGTACATAGCTGGGTACTGAAGTCTCCCAAGTGTGGTTACTGGTGAACCATGTCTCGTTAATGGCTACTATGTCCAGTTTAGCCTCTGTCATTGTTGCCTGCAGGTCTGGGATCTTGTTTCCCAGACTGCGAGCATTTGTGTACATGATTTTCTATTGGCCAGATTTCAATGTGTGTTAGTTGTTGGGTGAGGTCTGGCATTTCCCCTATGCGTCATATGGGTGCGTATAGGTGTGTTAGTTGTTGGGCGAGGTTTGGCATTTCCCCGTGTGTCGCATGGGGAGCCGGACCTTCTTCCTTACCTGATGATGATGCAAATGAACTACAAATGTGCTGAACTCCTGTTTGATCACTAGCTGAGGGGGAAGGGGTGTTCTTCCCATTCGACGTATTGGGAGTTGCACCCCTCTCCCCATTTGCTAGTTTAAATATTCTGCAAAGATGTCAAACTTCTACCCCAATGCACTGACTCTGTCCTTAGTCAGATGCAGTTCATTGCATTTAAAGAACTTTCTCTCCCAAAACTGTTGACAGTTACCTACAAATTTGTGTCCTTTTTCTTGGCACCAGCCTTTGAGCCACATGTTTAGCTCCCGTATCTCCCCTTCTCTGACCTTCCGTCCATCTGCCCCCATCTCCCAGATTGGCAGGATCTCCAAGAAGGAGATGCCAAACTAAATGGATGATAGTTTGTCACCTAGCCTGGTGAGGTGTTCCTTGTTCTCCACAACTGACCGGCTGGTGAGAGCGTTAGTCCATATGGGTACCAGGACATCAATGTTTTCTCCTGCTTCCTGTACAGTTTTAGCAATGCAGTCAGTGTCTCTCCATGCTGATGTACTAGGGAGACATCTGACCATTACCTTTGGCTGGAGATAGGTATCAACTCCCTGAAAATCATGGAGTCTCCTATGATCAGAACTGTTTTGGATTTTCTTTTTTCTTTTTTTGTTTTGGTTCCTGTTTTGGGTGAGTTTTGTTGTGCTAGCTCCTGTGCTGCAGTGTCCTACTCTGCAGTGTCCTCTGCCCCTTTGTTTGATTTTGGAGGTAGAGGCAGATACCTGTTTGTAGTTCTTATATGGTTTGTGGAGTTGATATGTTGGAGAGCACCGAGTGATGGGGCACCCGATATGCCCCTCCTAACCACCTGCCAACCTCCCGGACCAACTACTCTCTGCAGTCGAGGTGCTTCTATTGGATGTTGGGGAAATGGTGGGCGGTTCTTATAATATATTTCCTCCTGAATATGCAGTTTGAGGTGTGCAATCTCTGCCCATGCTGCCTGGAGCTGAGCCTTTAGATCTCCAATGGCCCAGCATGTAGGACAGTCCTAAATCCTGTATAACTGCCTTTTTGAAAAGTGTCCCACAGTACCTGCAGTTAATAATATCCATTCCAGATAAGTTGCTGGGTTTATAAAGAAGGACAGCCAAGGGTAGTAAGTGGTCAAGGAACAAGCACTAGATTTGCAGGACATCAGGGGAAGCAATTACAGGACTCCTTGAAGGAACGTACAAACAGAGTTTTAAAACAGAGTCAGTTTTGGCCGGCCCAGTGGTGCTGAGGGTTGAGGCGCTGGACACCACACCTTGCACTATGCCTATGACCTGGGATCAGGAATGAGCCCGGGCTGCCAGGGGTTGGCAGGGGAGAGAGAGGATTGAACATCCGGAGGACTGCTCTCCTCTCTCAGGGAGGGAGGGATTGCTGTCCTGCTCATTGATCTCCCTCTGTCGGTGGCCAGAGGAGATGTGAGTCAGAACGCATGTTGCTGATGTATGTCATCAACTGGGAGGGAGGTGGAGAGGAAAAAAGTGGTGAAAAATGGAACTGACAGGCTCTATGATGGCTCTTCTGCACCTGTCCTGGCTCCCCAAGCATCTGGATTTCATCCTGGGGGTGCAGGAAAGCCAGTGCCCCATTGCCTTGGCCCTGTCATGGGGGGGGACCCTGTGGGGAATTGTAGGGGAAGTTGGGTGTAGAATGGAGAGCCGGAGACTGAGTCCCTATGAGGGAGGGACCAGAGCTGCCTGCCAGGCTCCCAGGAGCAAAAACAAACAACAGGAAAAAAGTCAGTTCTACTGGAATAGCAAGCTTCAGTGTTTTTTGAAGGTTATTCCACAGGACAGGAAGAGCATGACTTATAGATGATTTACCAAAACGTTTTCTGACTTTTTGTGGACCTCTTCAAGGCCTTTGATCTTGTAGAGCATACTTTGCTCCCTGGTATCCTGGACAAATTGCAATTTTCTTGTGAAGCTATTGAATGGTTTTCCCAATACCTCATGAACATTACACATGTGGTCAGTATTGATGGTTGATATCCTTCTCCTAAGTTAACTAAATGTGGAGTACCCCAGGGGTCCATCCTGGGCCATTCATTTTTCTTTCTACATAAATGCTGCTCCTAGTTCATGTATTTCAAGCTCTGTCATAATGTATGCAGACGATGCAGTAATTTATGAGGTAGGTCAAACACCAAACGAAGCCCTTCGTAAGACTCAGGCTAACTTTGACTCTTTTCAGAATTGGCTGATTTCTAATTCTTTTGTGCTTAATTCTGTTAAAACTAAAATTATGTTGTTCTTTAATAAAGAGAACAGCATAGATTATTTACAATCTGCTCACGATGTTTAGGAAAATACCATTGAATTGGTTGATACTTTTAAATATTTGGGGCTTGTACTTGACACAATCACACCTTCAAACATCGTGTTACGTATATCACTAAAAAAGATACATATACATCAAAGACTTGGCTGTTTATTTAGAATCAAGCCTTTTCTAACAGCAGAATCCAGAAGTTATTGGCACCTAGTTTTCTTTTCAGTGTTCTGGACTATGGGTTAACGGTCTATGCAGCCATGAACCATAGATTCTTAGAAAAATTAAGTTATACCTACAATTGTATCTTAAGATTTATGCTCTGTGTCCCTGCAAGAACTCATAATTGTCTTCTTCTCCTTGCTACTACTTTCTACCTTTTCTGGCCACCTCAGTCTGCTCCCCTCTTGTCCCCATATCTGGTCCAGCGATTTCGTCTGCCGTCCGCCTCTGCCTGGTCGGTCCCAAGCACCATATGCCCCTGCGGTTGTACCCTCTGCAGCAGGGCTGCAGGAGGCCCCCCAGACTCCCTATGGAACACGGATCCAGCCTAGGTGCCTGGCCACTGGGTGAAGCTCATGGATGGCCATCAAGTCGTTCAACTGGGTGTCCGTTTTCATCCCTCAGAGCTGAGGGCATGCAATGACATCGCTGGAGGGGGGGCTCACATGCATCCACACACACTCCCTCCAGACATCTGCCCTCAGCTCCACCCCAATGTGCAACAAAGCGTGTAGTCTCCTAGCCTCTGCCAGGAGGCAACCATGCACCGACTGCCGTGGACCCCCCTCCCCGGAGAAGGAGAGCAGTCCTTCGGATGCTCAATCCTTCTCCTCCCCAGCTGACCCCCGGTGACCCGTGCTCATTCCCGAACACCGGTTGCCGGCATGGAGCAAGGTGTGGCGACCAGTGCCTCAGCCCTCAGCGCCACTGGGCTGGCCTATTGTCTTCTTCTGAAACTTTCCAATTGTCTCTCCCTTATAAACAGGATTCAGCTTAAAATGAGTAGTTCTCTATTCAAAATTAAATCTGGTCTTTTGCCCTTTTCAGTAAGTTCATATTTTCCCAGGTATGTAAACTGTAATGGTACTAGAATCCAATCAAAATTCACATTTGATTTACCACTTTTCAAGAAAACATTAGGTCAACGTTCCCTATTATATAGTGGCCCATATTTCTTTAACTGTCTTCCCCATGATGTGTTGAACTGTAATTCATTACTGTCATTTAAATCTAGACTGAAAAGGTACAGTACACTCTCTATTATCTGACCTCTGTTTATCCGAACTCCTTATCTAACGGACGGTCGGATTGTCCCCCACACACTGTGTTAATTTAGTCATTAACACTGCATTGTACCTGCTGCTGTATTAGTACCAGTTAACACTTGATTGCACATTGATAGCACCTGCTGCTGCTCTTACTTAAGCCCCAGTTAGCAACTGTTTAGTCAGGTTTTGTATTCACTTAATGAGATGTCTACCAAACGGAAACGAAGTTGTCCTCAATGTGTCCCAAAAATAAGAATTGTTGAGCTCTGGAGAATAGGAGAGCTGCCGTTTCACGATGAATATGGCATTGATAACTCGACTATCAGTGATATAAAGGCTGCCAAAACAAACTTAGAGACTTTGCTTTGACAATGGACTCGCAGCAGGGGCAGAGGAACGAAGAACATGCGCTGCTGTAAGGACGAGCAGCGTGACAACGCCCTTTATCTCTGGTTCTGCCAGGAGCGTGAGAAGGGTACACCACTGTCTGGACCCCTTCTAAAGGAGAAAGCACTAATTTTCCACTCCAGGATGGGGAACACAGACCCCTTCGTAGCTAGTGAGGGATGGCTGACACGCTTTAAGCGGCGTCATGGGATTCGCCAACTGCGCCTTTGCGGGGAGAAACTTAGCGCTGCTGAGGAGTCTATTTCTCCCTTTTTAGCAAATTTCCTGGACATTGTAGAAAGCACCGGTCTTGTCCCTGACCAAATCTACAATGCAGATGAGACCGGGCTGTTTTGGCGATGTTTACCAGATCGTACTCTGGCACATGGTGGTGAGTGAGAGGCTCCTGGCTTCAAAAAAGCCAAAGACAGGGTCACGATCTTGGGCTGTGTTAACGCAGCTGGGACCCATAAACTTAAACCTGTGCTTGTGGGCAAATCCAGGCAGCCTCGGTGCTTTAAGCACATAAATCTGGGTTCCCTTCCAGTGCACTACGAGGCTCAACACAATGCCTGGATGGACAGTTCTATTTTTATTAGATGGTTTACAGACACTTTGTGCCCCAAGTAAAAGCTCATCTCTACGAGCAAACATCTCCCCCTCCGTGCCATCTTGCTGGTTGACAATTCTCCAGCACATCCTAAAATTGCCAATGTCAGGACTCGGGATGGGTACATCATGTATGTTTTGCCTGCAAACACCACTAGCAAACTGCAGCCCTGTGACCAGGGCATATTAGAAATTTTCAAACGCTGCTATGGTAAAAACTGCTGCAAACAATTCTGGCAGAAGCAAACCAGCAATTGTCCATCAGTGCAATCATTAAGGCACTACACTGAAAGATGTTGTGTACATGTGTGCGAGGCTTGGGATGCTGTACTGCCAGAGACAATTCAGAAGCATGGGTGAAGGGAGGATTCGAACATCCAGAGATGATGTTGCACCAGAACAGGATTCTACAGACTCAGCCGATCCGGCACTGAGTTCTGAGTTAGATGAAATCTGCAGATTGGCATCATTGTTGCCAGAACCCATCCTAGCAGACAAAATAGAGGAGTGGCAGATGTGTGATTCTGGGGAGAATGGGCAGGAGCTCATGACGGACGAAGCGATTATCGACTTTGTCCAGAAGTTGGAATCTGATCCTAATGACGAGGATGAGAAGGACTATAACTCAGACAGCCCCATTGTGCCTAATCATTCAGAGGCTGTAGAACATTTTACACAGTGCATCCTGTACTTGGAGAGCCAGCCTGACTCAGATCCAGTACAAGTTATGCTTCTACGGGCGATGAAACAACGAGCATGGGGGAAGTCACTTGATAACCGAAAACAAAGGGCTGTGACAGACTACTTCAAATAGTTTAAAGTACTGTACTGAACACTGCTGAAGTTTGTTGTAGCTTATTTTAATTTCTGCCAATAAAGTTGATTTAATAGCATTTCGATCTAATTTCTCGTTTATCCGACCTCCCGATTATCCGACCATTTTGGATGTCTCCGAAAGCGGTCGGATAAACTGGAGTCTACTGTACTTACAATTTTCACAGGAATATATTTGCTGATTTTACATCTGTATTTATATTTGTAATGTCTGTTTTGTATCATGTTATTGTATTTGTATATTTATGTATTGCTTGTTGTCTGTGAAAACTGGCAGTTATGCTTATCAGACTTACAAGGATAAAAAATAAAATGAAATAAAATGAAGTGACTTTAGGGATGATAAGTGAGATGTAGGAGAGGCTTCTCACGGAGTAGCTTCCAGCAGTACAAACAGGCAGGCAATCCAAAATGTACTGGGGTAGCTTGTTGATAATTGCTCTATAAGTCGAGAGGGCTGTGTTTTTTTGCCATCTAAAATTAAGTAATATCCAGCCTACTTTAGCATAGAGGGAGCAGTGATGGGTGGAGTACGGTGCTCCAGTAATAAATCTAAATGCTCGGTGATAAAGGGTGTCGAGTTTAGATAAAGCAGTGCTAGGGCCTTGACCATACAGGAAGTCAGCATAATCCAACAGCGGCAGAAAGGTGGTTTGAACCAATCTAGTTGTTGCTTCCTGAGTAAGTAAATGCTTAATCTGGAAAAAAAGACCAAGCCTTTGTTTTAATTATTTTGTTAATTCCTCGATGTGATCAATAAAGGATAGTTTATGGTCAGTCCAGAGGCCCAGATATTTAAATTTCACCACAAACTCCAGAGACTCTTCCAAGAGGGTAATTATTTAAGCAATAAGGCACAACAGAGTGTGGGTTATTGGGGATTTACCAACGCCTTGTGTGGTGTGTCACAAGGCACAGCCGAGTGGCTTAACCACACAAGAAATGGGTAAATCACCCAATAACTCACACCCTGGAGTGCCTTATTGCGATTATACAATGGACCCATGTGTAAAATTAATTTAAAAAGGGTTTAATTATGTTTTTTTATAAATGCTATTCTTCAGCTGTGGGTTATGCATGATTTACCAATGGTCATGTGACATGTTTTGACCAATGAAGTTACTGGATTTTCACACATCATTGTATAATTGAGGAACCATACCAGAAGTGCAGGGATTAGATGCATTGGCTGGTGATGAGAAGAACATGGCCTTGGGTTTTTTTTTTTTTTGCCATTTAAAAGGAGCTTTAAGTTCAGGAGATTTTGCTGTAAAAGGTTTAAGTCATGTTGAAGATCCTTACAGGCAAGTTCTGGGGTAGGCCTGTCAATATAAAGGACAGTATCATCGGCAAAAGGTGGATATTTGCTTGATTTGATACCGGTGTTAATATTGTTAATGCAAACTGCAAATAGTAGAAGGCCTAAAATAGACCCCTGGGGCACAACTCTTAGAAGAGTTTTCAGTGGGGAGAGGTCCTTGTCTACTTTAACCTGCTGCTGACGACCAGTGAGATAACTGGTGAACCATTTCAAAGCCGAATAATTCAGACCAATGTTTCTAAGAATGACCAGAAGCAGATCATGATCCACCATATCAAAAGCTTTACACTGGTCAAGGAACAAGGCACACACATCATTTTCAGCATCCAGGGCATTTTGTCAGCTATTTGACACCTTTGCAAGGGCAGATATTGTACTGTGACATGATCTAAATACTGACTGTACTGGGTTAAGCAGATTGAACACTTCCAAATGCTTTCTAAGTTGTGAGTTGACTATCTTTTTCAAGCATTTTAGAAAGGATAGGAAGCAGGGATATGGGTCTATAATTATTTAGATCAGTCGAATCACCAGACTTAAACAGTGGAATAACATGGGCAGTTTTCCAGATTAATGGGAGAACACCCTGAGTAAGAGACATATCAAAGAGGTAGGTGATAGGAGCAGACAAGGCATAATGACCTAATTTTAAGTAGTAGGGATCAATATGATCAGCAGCCATGCTCTTTGTGATGTCCAGTTCCAGTAGTAAGTCTTCCACTTGTTTCAGGGAGATGGGTCAGAAAGAGAAAATTGCTTCTTGTGCAGGGATGGCCAATGTTATACATGCCGGGTCCTGGGCACAAAGCTGAGCATGTAGGTTATTGGCCAGAGAGGTATCAAAAACTAACCCGGCAGTAGCAAAGTGGTTGTTGAACCTGTCAGCTTATTGATAGTGGAGGAACCACTAGAGGAAAGTTTAGCTGGGAGTGAGCTAGCCGGGCTGTGTCCTTCAATGTCCTTTAAAGTCTTCCAAACTTTTGCTGAACAATTGGAAGAAGAGACTAGATCAGTACAAAAATATTTAGTTTTTTCGGCTCTAGTAAGTTTAGTACATTTTTTCCTAGCTACTCAAAATGCTTCCCAGTCTTCTGGTAGTTTAGTTTTATGTGAATTTATCCAAAGGGCATCCCTATGAAGCAGTGCCGCTTTTAGGATGGCCATGAACCAAGGACAAGATTTCTTCTTAGTATGATTTTGACTTAGGTTGCGTAATGATTTATAATCTCGAGGACAATATTTTGGAACACCTCATAAGCCTCAACCACCATTGGGGCGAGGTAGATGTCTTGCCAATTTGAGTACTGAAGATCAGCAAGGAAGGCATATTGGTCAAAAGTACAACAACTTCTATTAAAGATGCACCTCGAGGTGGAAGCTGGTTTAGGGAGACCTCACACAGACTATGGAACAATGATCATTGAGATCATTGAAAAGACACCAGAATGGGTAAAGAGGTGAGGTTCATTCACTAAAATTAAATCAAGTGAGGTATTATGGGCTGGATTTTTAGTATTAGGATAGGTAGCTTCCGTAATAAGTTAGGTAAGCCCAAAGCTATCGCAGATGTCTTTTAGAGGTTTGGAGATAGCAGAGAATCAGTCAAGGTTGAAGTCACCCAAGATGATGACCTCTGAAGACAGGGGGCCCAATTCAAAGATGGGTTATGAGTGTCACAAGGTGACTTGAGCCAAACTCAATGATGCAAGTCACACCTTGCAACACGCGTTACTCTGCCCGTGATTCCAAAAGGCGGCCTGCGACATGGTGCAGGCTTGCTTGTACCAACAGCGGCTACACTATTGCTGCTATAGCAGAAACCCCCGCACACATGGTGTGCGATTTCCGGCATCGGTTACATCTGTATTCCAAGTGGCTAGCCGATGGAATGGCAAGTCGCTATTCCAGGAGGGACCCTGGCAGACAATGGTCTAAGTACGGTTAGACCAGCTATTAGCTGATCTAACCATACCCTACATCTACCAGGGTCACACCTCCATGCCTCTGCCCCTACAGTTGACCCCTCCAGGGTCTCTCATAGGTCTCCACCCCACACCCAGTGGCAGGGCTGCCAGCTATGCACAGCTGGCACCTCCATGCCCCCATCCCTGAGAAGTATCCTGCAGGGCAGTACATGACCCCCACCTGCCATGCACCCCAGGGCTGTCTGGTGGCCCCTCACCCCTCCACAGCCCTATGGGGCATTGCCGTGGTGACCTGGTGCAAGGTTTTGGGGGGACCGTGCCATGCACGGCTTGCACCCTGTGGGTGGGCATTGCTGTAGCTTGTGGCAAAGAGGTTGGGTGTGCCCTTCCTGTGGCACAACCCTGGAGCTGCTGCAAGTCACAAGGAGTAGGTGCCAGGGACACTGTCTGTTCTGGAATCTGGTGCAGGGTCCACGGCATAGTGGCATATGTTGCAACTTGCATCCACCCATGAGTTGCGCCATACATTCTGGAATCAGGCCCAGTGTGTCCAGCACATCACACAGATCATTCAACACCATGAGCCATGTTGAGAGAGGCCTGTAACATCCAATGATGCAAAGAGACACCGAAGATGAAAGCTGAACCTTTAATGTACTGTAAGGTTTTCAAATTCCTCGGACATCATAGTGGAATCAACTAATGAAGCAGTAAATTTGTCATGCATGTAAATTTCTCCCCCCTCCCCCTCTGGTATGTCTGTCAGCTCTAAAGACATTGTATGAAGGAACATTAATTTTATGGTCCTGAGTAGAGGGTCTAAGCCAGGTCTCAGTAACCACCAGGACATCTGGCTTGGCATGACCAATCCAAGACTGTATAGAATCAAATTTTCTTAACAGACTGCAGGCATTTATATGAAGTAGGCTCATCCCCTTTAATTGTGCCAGTTCAGTGGGTGCAGAAATACAGGAGAGGGGCCCTGGGATTAGCTATACAAGGCCTATGCATAAAAGCAACAGCAGCAGAAGTTTTTTAAGTGCCTGTCCAAATGGTTAGTCAGCCATATTACTTTTTGTTATAGAATATATGCTAAGGAAATTCCTGGTGTTGTTTCTGGTCATTCTACCAGAGGCATGGCCACTTCTGTTGCCTGTTTCAAAAATGTGTCGGCTGCAGAGATCTGTGCAGCTGCCACCTGAAGTACTGTCCACACCTTCACTAAACACTACAGTGTGGATATTGCCTCCTTAAAAAGGTCAGGTTTTGGCCTAACTGTGTTTTAAGACCTCCTTAGGCCTGTGGGCTCCAGCCACCCAGACTGTTCACTGTAAGTACTGTTGCATAAGTGTGGCATGATGGAAGAGATATCCACGAAGAAGCTAGAACAGTTACATACTTAAGATAACAGTAGATCTTCAAGTGAATCTCTTTCATTAGGCCATACCATCCCACCTGCTGTCCCCTAAGATTTAGAGCTCCATAACTCCTGTTTCTTTCTCCAAGATGGATTGCCTGCTCTTTCCTGCCTTACCTGGTAGGCGGAACCATAGGTTCCCTCCTGGTTCCCTAGATGGAGGTTCTCTGAGCATGATCTCTGGCAAGGAACTGAAGACGGAAGGGACTGTCCATGTTTATATGGGAAGTGTCAATGTATGACGTTGTCATGGGTGACCCCAGTGGACTGCTTGCAAAAACATTTCCATGTAGTCCTAATGCCTGGTGGCTGTAGTTCCATAGGTGTGGCCTGATGAAAGAGATTTTCTTGAAGATCTACTGTTACGGTAAGTACATAACAGTTCTATCCCATTGCATATTTACTACATAAAAGTGTTAGTATGTCTCTGTGTTGTTGATCGACATGCATATTTACTGCCTGGAGTTTTCAGTCATTTTAATACATTTGTGAAGTGTTGATTGTCATGTGTATTTACTGCATGGAATTTATAGTATACTATCTGTATAATGTTGATTGCCATGTATATTTACCACCTGGAATTTGTTGTATAATATCTGTATATTGTTGTCATGTATATTTACTGCCTGGAATTTGTAGTATGATGCACAGATTGCTCCACTGTTAATGGCGTTGGGTCACTAATAGAGCCTCTTTCCAAATTCTGACTTTTATCTGAGACCAATAGTGGAGAAATTACCTACTGTACATATCTACAAGACACTAAGTAAGTTCTTAACCTGATAAAGACAGTGTCAGTGGCTCAGTAGGTAGCACACTCACCTCTGAGGCCGGGAGATCAGAGGGCTGTGGGTTCAGTTCCCACTTCTGGCACTTGGGTTAATATCCCAGTACTGACACTGTAGAACAGCATGAGAGGGGTGCTGCATTTCTGAGGTGCCGTCTTTCGGATGAGACGTTAAACCGAGGTCCCATCTGCCTGGATTGGTGGTGGTTCAGGTGGATGTTAAAGATCCCATGGCACTTATCGAAAAGAATAGGGGGAATTTTTTATTAAAGTTGGAAAGGAACATACAATCAAAAAAATGTACAAAACCTAAAGCAATTTATACAAATCAATATACAGACACCAAATGTCAAAATAAAACCAGTGTTAAGTCACACAATAATTTTAACTAAACCATATGTTTAAACACAATCACATAATTTATAGGTATAGTCGTATAACACAAACCCTAAATTATTTATTCTATATCATGCTTAAATATAATAGGCATATATACTTACTATACATACTCATTTTACTTATATCTATTATAACCAATCAATAGAGGCCCATCTTCCTTGAAAGGTTGTTGACTGGATTGAATTATAATCTTGCAACCTGATGTTTTTAATTGCTGTTTCTATCATAAAAAAACAACTCATCAGAAGTAAAACGTAGTTGTTGAATAGTCAATCTGCACCAGACAGACCATATGTAAAATTTAAAACAAACAAGAAATAACCATAGTGTTACTCTATCATGTTTAGTCCACAGAAAAGGCAAAATACCAAGGCATAATATTTCTAAAGTCATAAAACCAAATGGAGATGTAGGCCATCGACGTTGAATAGATTGCCAAAATCCTTGAATAAAAGGGCACTCTAGGAATAAATGCTGCATTGTCTCAATTACATCTGGACATGTTTCTCCAGGACAATATCTCTCTGACACCTGTCTTTGCTTTAGATTTCCTCTTACATTTAGGTGACCATGCAAGGCCAGCCAAGTTACATCCCACATAAAAGTAGGAATACGAGGGGAAATCAGCATTTCACCTATCAGTAATCTATCTGGCAAAGAACAAGAATCAAATTCTGCTGTCTTTTGAAAATATTTTAAAATCAAAGATTCATACAAGTTTTTCCGAGTATAAGAAAGGAGATGCTCTTTGGAAATACCCCATAGCTTTATTTTAGCAAAGCAAGTTCTCATTGGATCAGGTAAATAAGAAATCAAAATTTGTCAAGGAAGGTTATCATACATGGACCAAATAGAGAATATAGGTCCCAAGGAATCTATGACCCAAGGGGACCATCTATTAATTTTTTGAGCTACCAAGGGGAATAAATTGGCATATAACTATATGGTGAAAAAAAATACCACAGGTTGTATCATCTTCAACCCTCCATTTCTTTTTTCTCTCAATAGTAAGCCTCTTTTAATTGGATTTAAATGGTTTTCCCAGATACATGAAACAAAAACAACTATATATTCTGGTTTCTAAAGTTGACGGTAAGCTATATACTGTACTTAAATATAAGAATATGGGTAACAAAAAGGTTTTTATCATGTAGATTCACTTTAATTTAGCTAAGCGCCAAGTATTCCAAAGATTAACCTTATTTTGTGCTTCATTCAATTTAAGTATCTAATTCTGATAAGCCAAATCTCCAGAACCAAATAAGATCCCTAAAATAGGGGCTGTCCCTTTTAATACTGGTACCCCAAGTATTATATCATCTGTGACATCTTCAGTATTAAGAGGCAGGCAACAAGATTTCTGGTAATTTATTTGAGCTCCAGTATGAGTCGTAAAATTAGTTAAAATTATTCCCAGATTATGTGCTGATGGGATATTTCCTATTATAAAACAAATGTCATCTGCATATGCAATGCTCTTTATTTCAGGGTCTTCACAGGAAAAGGATACACCCTGTATACCTCTAGTTTTATCCACCATTCTAAGAAGCAAATCAATGGTAAATAAATATAGTAAAGCACTCAGAGGGCAACCTTGCTGTACTCCCTTTAAAACAGTACACCTATGACCTATCCACCCATTACAAAAGGCTTTAGCAGAGGCAGACTTATAACATGTTTTAATCCAATTAATAAACATTTCAGGAATGCCATATGTAGCCAAACAACTCCATAAATACTCATGATTAACGTTATCGAAAGCCTTAGCTTGATCCAGACTAAAAATAAGACCTGTAAGCTCACCAGTATTACCCCTATGAAATATTTCTCTAAGTAATATTAAACCATCAGAAATCTTTATTCCTGGTATTGAACATGCCTGAGAACTGTGTGATAGAAAATCAGCCATTGGTATAAGTCTATTATGTAACCGTTTTGTAAATATTTTAAAATCTGTATTAAGCAGGGTAATTGGCCTCCAATTTGATAACTTAGTTTTATCTCCTTTTTTGTACATAAATGCCACTAAACCATTCGACATACTATTTGGTAATAATCCTGTAATCAGAATTTCCCTTAAGACCTCTAAAAATTATTGTAATAATATTGTAAAAATTATTTTTGTATATCTCATATGGCAAACCATCACTCCCTGGGGCAGTACCTGCCTTTGTTAATGAAAAGCTAGCCGATACGTCTAAAGATGTTATATCAACAAGCAACATGTCTCTGCTATGTTTATCAAGCATAGGTGGAATCACTTGAGCTATCCATAAGGAATGTGGGGAACCAGAAACAGTAGCATATCCAAATAATTGCTGTATATGATTATCTAAAGCATTCATAATATCTTTCCTGGTTGTACATTTTTTACCTGTAGAGTCACAAACCTCTGCCATATATTTTTGATGTCTTTGTTCAGCACAAAACTGATAGGGGTCCATAAAGGCTTTACCTCCTTGGGAACCAAATCTTCTTTCTACATCTAAGGATTTATACCTACTATATTGTGTTGAATTTAATAATTTTTGAATTCTATCTAATTCAGATAAGGCTGTATAATCCTCTTGTGCAACTATAAAATGTAAGTCTAAACACTGTTGTTGAGTTTTTATATATGTATCTTTATTAAATGTCCCATTAATCTTGCCAATTATTTGGAAATACTGTCTTATATCTATTTTTGTATCTTCCCACCAATCTCTGTACGAATCATAGAGGCTAACCACTGATTTCCTTGCCTCTAGTACTGCCAAAATTCCTTCTTCAACAGTTGGTAACTTAAGTAATTCCAGGTTAAGATACCAATATCCTGGTCCTCTAGGCATTATTTCATAACTACCTATCGTAATCTCAAGTATCACATGATCAGAAGGTGCAACTGGCATAGTTTGAGCTTTTTGTATTGTTAAAGTATCTGAAATAAACCAGAAATCTATCCTTGTTGCTTTAGTACCTTGAAAAAATGTTTTTTTGTGGTTTACCTAATAAATCAAAAACATCAACCAATCCTGACTGTGTCAATAAATCATTAAGACACTTAGGGCCAGATATTCAAAGCTTTGCGCTGGGCAAAAAACGTTTGCGCGGGGTTAGCGCGGGATTAGCGTGGGTCTGCTATATTCAAAAGGCTGAATAGTGCAGGCAAACTGCATTAGCACAAGGCAAACAATAATTATATGCAAGGGGAAAAATGAACATGAATACATGTGCAATGAGATATTCAGTGACTAGCGCCGCGCTAAGTTGTTTAGCTGCCGACTTAGCTGCACCATAGCGTACAGTAAGCAAATTACCGCCCAGGAAAATGGTCTTAACTCCTGGGCAAACAGCTTTGCATGCTTTGCGCGGTGCTATCTCATCATTAGCGTGACTTGTGCGGCCGTAACATATCAGTATGACACTTAGATACTGCCAGACATGGAGGACACATGCTGCTCACTGATGGCACCACCATGATGCCATCAGCTGCCACCAGTCCGAGCCATGCACAGACAGTGATGGGTGATCTGACCCACAGGGGACAGCATGGTAGTGTGGCCATATAGCACACACCTGCAGACCATACGTCTGTGGTGTGTAACAGATGCCAGCACACATGCAGCACTGTGGGCATGGTGGCCAGTGAGGGGAGGGTATATGGGTGGCCAGACCTCACCACAGCCCACGTGTGGCCACAAAGCTGGGACACATCACTCAGTGCACATGGGCCAGTAGTGGGATTATGCCACCAACTGTGTGCCTGTCAGATCCCACATGTCCCCGAGCCACCTACCACACAACTGTACAGATGTCACAGCACACACTGCCAGCCATGTACATGACACTGTGTGCATCCTGTGTCACAGGTGCAGCATCTGTGGATCACACAACAGCGTGATAGTACTGTCCACTGTCAGTAATTACCTGCAAGCTGTGTCTGGCACTGTGTACAGTGCAGTGGTCATCACTGCCCTACATACCCTCACACTACCAGCCCTCTTGCTACTGTAATGTCTGCTGTGCACTGTAGCATGACTTACAGTGTGAAGGTTGCATGCAGCACTACCACCACCTGTGCCTATGCTGTGTTGTCCCCTGGGGTACGATATGCTATGCTGTGCTGTACTGTTTACATGAAGCCTGCAGCTATCATCATGCACTGCCTGAATGACCTACAGGTGGAGCTGTGGGACCCTGCAGTAACGCTGTGCAAACTGCATGCAAATCAGGGCATAATGAGATGCTAATGTGGCTGTTTGCCCACAGACTATCTAAGTAGGCTCATTTGCATGTCACTTTTGAATATGGCAAAGTTTAGCGTGGGGCTAATGTGTTTGCACCGGGCAAACTGCTTAGCTCCGCGCTAAAGCCGCGCTAACGTGTTAGCGCAGCGCTAACGGTTCGGGGAATATTATACAGTTTTGATCACTGTTTTTTTCATGTGTGCTGCTGCCTGCAGCTGTACTGGGTCCCTGCATTTGCCAGAACACACATTGGCCACATAGTTCCTCTCTACCTACCCTCACGTCTCTGTGCACTGTGTTGTTGTTGTGGTTTGCACTTCCTGGTTGCTGTATTCAGTGCTGTCTTATTCCAGGGCTACATTTGCCCTGCACTCCCAGCCCAGTTTGCACGGCCTCATTCCCATGCTATATTCAGAAGCTGTTTGCCCTGGGCTATTCCTTTTGAATATAGCTTGCTTTGTGCTCCAGGCTAAGTTTGCCCACCGGGCAGAGCTAATTTAGCCCAGGGGCAAACCTTTGAATATCTGGCCCTTAGTATCATAAAATAACTTTGTGGATCATATACCTCTATCCGTATGATAATGGCTACAATTAAAATCTCCACCTAAAAGCACAAATCTAGAAGTGAACAAATAGGGCAATAAAGTCTTAAATAATGCTATTTTCGCAGATTTAGCATGCGGAGCATAAACATTAATAAATCTACAGTGTAAATCATCATGTATCATATCTAACAATAATATGCAACCTGGCAAAACATCTATAAGTTGAACTAGGCATGCTGTAGGATTATTAACTGTTATACCTACCCCTGTGCATAGCTCTTCACCAACAGACCAATAAACAGTACCCCATTTCCACCTTTCAGTGGCTTGTTCTACCTCAAACCTGGTATGTAACCAAGTATTCAGTCAAATAGGAAGCAAATGTTGATATATTCACTATTTTATGGAGGCAAGTATCTTGAAAATAAACTACATCATCCTTGCCTCCATAAAATAGTGAATATATCAACATTTGCTTCCTATTTGACTGAATACTACTAACATTTAAGGATGCCAAATTTATATTCAAAAACATAGACAAAAGAGGAAGGGAAAGAAGGTGTTGTCATAACTCATATCAATGTTCCTTTTATTTTTATTATTTCTTTTTGTAGATTTTCTTGTCCCAGGTTGACCCTTTTTTATTTTCACTGTATCCATAACATCAGCAGATGGTTCTGGATCAGAAGATCCTTCAGGTTGTGAAGAATGGACCGAGGTGGAATCTGACTCAGTACCTATGTCTTCCTGTAATACCAAAATGCATTCTGGAGGGTATCAAACCTTGTTCAGATATAGGTATTTTAGAGGTCCTGGATCTTAAACTGCGACGTCTAGCAGTAATGAGGTTAAAAGATTCTTCAGGTGGAAGGGGGGGGGAGGCATAGTATTAGGAATAACCTGGCCCACAACAGAATTTGTAAGAATCACCATTTTAGTAGATATTAAGTTCTCCTCTTCCTGGGAGGGAGTAGTTGATACAATTTCTGAAATGTCTGCCCATTCCATACTAGGTATGGTTTCAGGCCTACTTGGGGTTGGGGGCGGAGGTACAGGTTTTTGCCTCTGGACTGCATATACTGCTGTATTTAGGTAAAATCCTGTATGCAAAAATCTCCATTTGTTTTATTTTGGGCAGCCCAAGGACAGTCAGTAAATACATGGGGTTCTTCACAAAGTGAGCATTTAGCTGGATGATGACAATCTGACATTGTATGCCCCAATTCTCCACAATGGACACATTTGATGTCTTCACAATTCCTGCTAAGGTGTCTACTAGAACCACATTTATAACAGTGATGGGGTTGTCCTGGATAAAAGATAAATCCATTATCCCTTCCCAAATAAAAGCAACTGGGAAGATGTTGTAAATCTTCTTTGGTTTGGTTTAAATTAACTTTAAATCTCCAACCACCATTCCAAAATCCTTCTGTATCAAGAATGGGCTCTGGGTTTCCTTTCAGGGTACACTTTTTCTCTAACCAATAGGAGATATCCTCCACATTAACTCCTTCATTATGGAACAATACAGTAATAACCTTGAATGTCTGTTTGGTTAATGGTATGGCCTGAAAATGGACCCAAGCAGGATTAGTCTTTAATAATGCGTATTTCATCCAAAATCTGTTTAACATATCTGGTGTATGAAAACTAATGTCATACCTATTGTCCCCTGGTGTATGAATCAAGGCATACACCTCACTGGGCGTTAAACCCAGCATTTGTTTAAGTAAGACTTTCCCCACATAGAATCTGTCAGGCATGGTATCAGTGGGTCCCAAAAATCTCAGCATTACAGCATTTCATCTTTTAGCCAAGGAAACAGATTTATGAAAAAGGCTAGCATAGGAGGTACTTGGGGTTGTAAGACGTGGTAGGGTATTTTGATCAACATCAGGCCCTATATCATTAGTAGCTTTATTTTGGTAGGCATTTTCCTCAAAATCCCCACTTTGGCATTGTTGAAGTGATTTAGATCCTAGTTTAGGACTAACTGGCTGGTTGTGGTTAACCAAAGCACCTGGATCCATTAAAGGCCTGTTTATGTTGGATAATTCTACATTCTGTATTATAGAACCAGGGTCTAAACTACCCTCAGATCTAGCTGCAGGAACACTAGTCTCAGAATTGGGCCCATCTAAAACTGCAAGAGGGGTATGATCCATACCTGGAATTGGTATGGCAGGGTCCGCGATCCACTGACCCGAATCTAACAGCAGCCACCCCGCCCTTTTCAGGGCGATATCTGGGGACCATGCGGGGAGAAGATTCTACTTCTATATCCCCTGAAATCTTCGGTGAACAAGCTTGTTTCCCCTCAGGGCTGTTTGCACCTTTATGTATTTTCAAGTCGGTACCTGTATGACCTGAGGGTGAATCTACCTCGGGTCTCTTCCGTTTTCGAATCTCTTCTTTAGCAGCAAGCTGAGCAATTTGATAATCCATAGCAGCCTTCTCCCAAAGGTGTCATTTCTCTTGTAATATAGTGAGAGCTTGTTGATCTTCCGAAGCATCATCGGCTGTCTCGGCATTTAGAAGTCGCACTTCTGGGTTTGGATTTAAAGCCGATGTGCTCTTGCAATTAAAGCTAGACATACTCCTCATATGTGCTGGACTTGCGGTGCATTTTTCACCTTCCAGCTGAAAACTGTGTTTTGAGGGGTTAGATACGTTTTGCTGGCCACCACTCAGGTGCATTCCAGCCGTATCATTCCCCTCTGCTCTGGGTAAAGCCTGTGAGCTCTCTTGCATCTGAGCTCCTCCACTGTCATCGGCCATCCTGAGACTGTTCCTCTTTTGCAACAGTGTCACAGCGCCACCATTGTCCACAAGAGATACTGGAACAGAAAGGGATTCCTTGTCTTCTGTCTGTGTATCTCCTGTATGCAGCCCTCCTCCACCAGGATCCATGGGAGCTGCCATCTTGGTCCCACAGGAAAGTGGGTCCCCCTGCTCATAGGAAGCAAGAGAAGGGGAAGTCCCCCAGTGTCCTGGCCAAATTTCCCTCATTCACTATAAATACCACCAACAGATTAATCTGGTTCAAAGTCAGTTGGCATTCATCTGTATCCCCCTCCCCTGGGTCATGCCTGAAAATAGGCAGAATTTATCTAGTGCACTTACCCGGTCAACAAAAACTAAATAAACAAAAATTAAAAAAAGAGCCTGACCCTTGACGACAGCATGTATTTTGTGACAATGGACAAAGAAGCATTCTACATGAATGTACCTCAAGAAGGTGCACTCGATGCAGTACCATTTTACCTGAACAAAAGAATGAAGGAAGGATATCTCCCCACTGAGTTTGTTATTAAACTACTAGAATTTGTGTTGAAATGTAATGCTTTTATGTTTAATAAAGAAATGTATTTAAAAATTAAGGGAATAGCAATGGGGTCGACATGTGCCCCCTCCACTAAAAATATTTATGTTGGGAAATGGGAAGTTGCCATTCCAAGGCAAAAATATGGGACTACAGAGGAACTGACTTTGATAAGATGGCCAACAGAGTTAAGCTAGCCCTGGCAAAAAGAAACACAGCTGAGGGGGTACAGGCAAAGTGGGCAAGCATTAAGGATGCAATACTTGAAGCAACATCCCATTGTGTTAGACAGAAAAGGAAGTGCAAAAGAAGAAGGAAACCACTTTGGTTCTCAAATACAGTAGCAGAAAAGGTCAGAGCCAAAAGGCTTGCCTTCAGGAAATATAAGGGAACACAGCGGGATGAAGAAAGGAGGCATACCAAACTGCCCTAAGGGAAGCAGGGAAGGCAGTAAGGCAGGCAAAGTCTCAAACTGAGGAAACACTAGCACGAACAGTAAAAGAAGGTGACAAGACTTTCTATAGATACATTAGTGAAAGGAGAAGTCCAGAGGGGTATTGCTAAGCTTAATGGAGAAAAGGGAGCATGTGAGGAGGAGGAGGACCCTGAAAGGCATCTATCCTAAATAGATACTTTTGCTCAGTATTTACAGAAGAGAAGGTAGGACAGGGCCCACAGCTCAGCATCATGGAAACAGGGGGGAGGGAGGTGAACACTACTCCTTTCACAAAAGAAAGGGTCCTACAAGAGCTTGCTAAGCTCAGGGTGGATAAGGCAATGGGACCTGATGGCATATATCCCAGGGTACTTAAGGAGCTAAAGGTGGAACTAGCAGAGCCATTAGCAGAACTGTTCAGTGAGTCTCTGAGCACAGGAGAGGTCCCAGAAGACTGGAGAAGGGCTCATGTGATCCTGCTCCACAAGAGTGGTAGCAGGGAGGAGGCAGGGAACTACAGACCAGTCAGTCTTACCTCAGTAGTGGGCAAGATTATGGAGGCACTCCTTAAGGAAAGGATAGTGCAACACCTGGAATCCATAGGGGCACAGGATCCAAGACAGCATGGGTTTACAAAGGAAGGTCCTGTCAAACTAATCTCATAGATTTCTTTGACTGGGTAACCAGAGTGGTGGACCAAGGGGGAGCAGTTGATGTCGCCTACCTTGACTTCAGCAAAGCTTTTGACACTGTTCCACATAGAAGATTGATAAATAAGCTGGGTAGGCTTGGGGTGGGTCAGAAGTTGGTCAACTGGTTTGCAAACTGGTTCACGGGCAGAAAACAGAGAGTGGTGGTAAATGGTATACAGTCTGAAGAGATGCAAGTCACAAGTGGGGTACCTCAGGGATCAGTCCTGGGGCCAGTCCTCTTCAACATCTTCATTAGTGACCTTGCAGATGGACTAGAGGGTAAGGCTTGTCTGTTTGCAGATGACACCAAGATCTGCAACAGAGTAGATGATCCAGATGGGGTGGGCAGAATGAGAAGAGATCTGGATAAACTAGCAAAATGGTCAGAAGAGTGGCAACTGGGATTTAATGCAAAGAAGTGCAAAATCATGCACATAGGGAAGAGAAACCCTGAAGCACCTATAGGCTGGGAGGGGAGTTGCTAGCAGTCACAAAGGAAGAAAGAGACTTGGGCATCATCATCACTGATGACCTGAAATCATCCAAGCAGACCTCTAAAGCAGTAGGTAAGGCTAGGGGGGTGTTAGGGTGTATTAGTAGGGGTATCACAAGTCATAAGAGGGAGGTAGTAATCCCTCTTTACAAGACACTGGTTAGGCCCCATCTGGAGTACTGCATGCAGTATTGGAGGCCACACCTTCACAAGGACATTAACCAAATTGAGGCAGTCCAGAGAAGGGCAACCAAAATGGTGCAGGGACTGCATCAGAAGACATATGAGGACAGATTAACTGAGCTCAATATGCATACCCTTGAGCAAAGGAGGAGAGGTGATATGATCGAGGCATTCAAACACCTTAAGGGGCATTAACAAGGTGAAAGAGTCTTATATGTTTAAATATAAGAAAATAGCAGGACAAGAGGACACAGCATGAGATTAGAGGGGTCCGATTAAGGGAGAATGTGAGGAAATCTTTTCACAGAAAGGGTGGTGAATGCATGGAATGGCTTACCACAAGAAGTGGTGGCTATGAATACAGTGCAGGGCTTCAAACAGGCATGGGATAGGCATAAGGGAGCAATACAAATGAGTATGACTAGATAGGCCACTGACAGAGCAAAGGCCGATGGCACATTTATAAAGTAGAAAAGGAAATGGGCAGACTGGATGGGCCTTGCGGTCCTTATCTGCTGTCAACTTCTATGTTTCTATGTTTCTATGTAAGTGGAGGTCATTTATGATCCCAGGAAGAATGAGTTCTTAGACTTGTTTTATAGAAGCAATATATAGATGATGTATTGCTAATATGGAAAGGAACACCAGAAGAACTTAAGAATTTTGTCAAATTTATTCATTTTATTGATTTGAATCTTGGATTAATACATTTCAGCTGAAAACTCTTTACATAGGTTCCACATCACAGGATACAATGCAGACACTACAAGCAGACAAGATGTTGTGAATGGTATGCGATACTTAATACATTACAATGGTGAGTTGAATAACACTGATCAAAAGAAAAAAACTAGCATAACACACAGGAGGAGCTATGAACTGTAGACATTGCAAATGTATAAGTTGGGCAAAGAGTGTGGGGACAGAACAACAAGAGTGGTGCGAGCAGTCCAGGAGGCTTTATCCATCGGGTGGATATAGGAAAACAAATGTAGACAAAATGGAGGGGGGGTTAGAGTCAGCCCACAGGGCTTCATCAATGTTGCAAAGGTTAATGAGAGGTAGGGTGAAGTAGAAGGTAGATGTTCCAGAGGATGGGAGAGTGTAGAGGGTTGATAGTGGACAGTGGGAAGAAGGACAGACGGGAGGCAGAAGGACAGTGAATATAAATGTAGTGGATGCCAAGTTAGTGGAAGCAGTCACAGCTAGAGGCAGTGACAAAGTGTTGTCTAATCTTTTGTTTAAAAGATCCTGATATGGGAGCAGAGGATATGTCAAACAGTAGGGAATTAAATTAAAATGGAGCTTGATAAGCAAAAGGCCTTTGACCTTGGAAAGTGTGACATCAGGGGATCATGAAGAACAGGCAACTAGAGCTTCAGGTATGAAGTCGGTTGACATAGGGGATGAGAAGCTTGTGGATCCTGGGAGGACTAGAGTTAAGCATGATTTCTTTAGCTAACAAGCAAGCTTGGTAGGAGAGTCTGTTCTTGAACTGGAGCCAGTTAACCTGGGCTTAAAGGTCACAGGTGTGAGTTAGTCTCGAGGATCCTGTTAGAAGTCAACATGCCTGGTTTAGGGCCACTTTGAAGTGATGAAGGGCTATGTCAGTGGCTGACCCATAGATAGCTAGCCCATAATTAATGACTGAAACCACCGAACTGTGAAAAGCCACATTAAGAGCTTCAGGGGTCAGGCAATGCTTGTGCCTATTGAGCAGCCCTATACGCATATTTACAGGTTTTGGCAATATTGTCAATATGGAGACCATAAGACAAGGTGCTGTCAAGCGTTATCCCCAGATATTTAAAGTGCTGGACTAGTTCAGCCCATGTCACTGGTGCTAGAGAGTGGGTAGGCTCTGTGTTTGCTTTGAGGGTTGGTGAACAACATAATTTTAGTTTTTTTTGTAGTTCATAATAAGTTTCTGTTTACTGTACCACTGTTCTTCTTTGGTAAAGTTTCACTGAAGCTGGATCTCAAGGGCCCATTCTTCAGGATCGTTAATGAAGAGAATAGTGTCATCTGCATATAAGAGAATATGCCCCTGGCAGGCACTGGGGAGATTATTCAAGAAAACGCTAAACAGGAGAGGTCCCAGAATAGACTCTTGGGGGACACCAGATTGGATGGGTTTACTGTCAGAAAGTATATTTCCAATCTTCACCTGTTGTGAATGGTTCTGTAGGTAAGATTCAAACCAAGTTACCATATCATGTTAGAGACCAATGGAGGTGAGCTGGTTAAGCAGTAGGGCATGATTAACTGTGCTGAATGCAAATAGTTGCATCATTTGAATCCACACTTGAGATTCACCTTCCAATATAACAAAGAAAAAATCTCATATCTAGACTTGGCACTCACTTAAAATTCCAGGAGAACTGTGGACAGTGAGATTTTCAGGAAAGAGGTAGAATGGAATACCCTACTACTGGCATTCAATTGCCACCCCCCCACACGTAGCTAAAAATATCCCTAAGAGACAATTCTTAAAGGTAAGGTGTAACTGTAGTGAAGAGAAAGTTTTGAGAAGGGCATCGAGACTGAAGGAGAGGGGCTATAGTTACAATAAAATTGTGACAGCCATAGATATAGCTAAAAAACACTGACAGAGAGAGAGAACTATTATTACCAAAAGCGGAAAACAGACAGTCATACCAAAGACAAGCAAGGATATTAGAAAACATTTTGAATAAACACTTGCATGGCTTAGCAGCAGATACAGGCCTAAGAGAGATTAGTCAGGCCCCTCCTCGAATGTGTTACAAAAGAGCGCACACTTTGAAAGACAACCTGATGCGCAGTCATTTTATGGAGAAGCAACCCACTATTTGGCTCACTCAGACACAAGGTTGCTACCAATGGAAAAATTGTATATACTGTGAATCTGTACAAACAGGAAAAATGTTTAGCTCCTGAAATATAGTGAGAGTTTATGATTTGTTTTTTATTTATTGAGAACTAGGAAAGAAATACCTTTGAGCTAAAGCTCATTTACAAAGGTTCTGCATTAGAGAAAAGTCAAAACATACATAGTATAACAGTGTGCTTAACAACTTGTGGAACAAATAGCAACATTACATGAAGTACAAAAAAAAGTGGTGGGTACGAGGGAGTAAATAATTGGTGGGTAATAGGTAAATAGTAAGAATGTATACAGTAGTCCAAGGCTACATACTGCCAATAGTCATGAGAAGTAGTTGTGTTCAGAGTGGTAGGGGGAAAACTGAACATAAAACTAAGGTAGGGAACAGATTTGGGGAGCATATGAAGCAGGGCTGAAAAGCAACAGATACAAGGGGGTGGTGAAGGGGGGCAAAGGAGCAGCTCAAGTGCGCCTTGTTGTTGTAAAGGTTAGGAGAGGGGGCATGGGTCAAGGGGTAGGGGATAGTTACTCAGTAGTAAGAGGTAATCACTAAGAGAGTGGGCAGGAATGGTCGGGGGGGAGTAGTACCACCGAGAATGGGAGAGGTCATGTACCTGGAGTCATTTTGTAAGTGCAGAGGGTGTGCCAGGGTCAGCCATCATGGACGGGGGGAGAATTAGAAACTGCAATTGCACTTAGTGTTATTGGTCATCAGGTGAGCCTTCAGTTTAGCTTTAAGTTGGCCAAGTTTAGTACAGGTCTGGAGGTCACAGCTTAGAGAGTTCAGCCACTTGGGGGCTCTATATCCAAAGGATCGCTGTCCTTGTGAGGTCTGATGGAAGGGCACTTTTAGGGACAGATTTATTCTGGTGCTCCTGATGCTGTCATTTGAATGGAGGAGGTCAAGTATCCCTGGGATAGTGAGGCCAAGTGTGGTCTTATTGGCTAGCAGGCAGGCTTGGTACTGGATCCTGTTTTCTAGGCTGAGCCATCCAGTCTGGGAGTAGAGTTCACAAGAATGTGTTAGGCACTGAGCTCCTAGGATATGCCTACAGGCTTTATTAAGTGCTGTTTTGATTCTTTGTAGTGCTGTATCAGTAGCTGCCCCATAGATTACCAGCCCATAGTCAATAATTGACAGTACAGAGCTTGATACAGCAAGTCTGAGGGCTTCATCTATTAGACAATGCTTGTGTCTGTACAATAGATCAATTCTGGAGTTGTCAGCCTTTGCAACCAGATCAATGTGGAGCATGAAAGAGAGTGACCAATCTTGGGTGACCCCAATATATTTGAAGGTATGAACCATTTCTAATACTTTGCCTTGATTGTTGTGAATTTTCAGTTGATAGGATCTGTGTCTGTTTTGTGGTACAGCAAAGAGCATGGTCTTTGTCTTCTTGTAGTTTAGAAGAAGCTTGTGGTTTAGGAACCATGACTCCATGGCCAAGAAGCTTGACTGCGTTTGTTGCTCAAGGGCAGCAGGGTTGCCCTGACCTGAGAACAGCACAGCATCATCTGCATATAAGAGGACTAGGCTTAAACAGGTAATTGGAAGATTATTTAGAAATAAGCTGAAAAGTAGGGCACCCAGGATTGGGCCTTAGGGTACCCCAGTTGTGACATCGCAGGGATCAGAGCGGGTACCTTGCCTTGCCTATCTAGGATTTTCACTTGCTGTATATGACCCATGAGGTAACTCCGGCACCACTCCACAGATTCAGGTGAGAGGCTGGTAGATGACAGTTGATATAAGAGTAGCTTATAGTTGACCGTGTCAAAGGCCTTTGTTAGGTCACTGTAAGTAGCCCCAACCATGTGACTGTGGTCAAGGAATTGTGGATGAAGGTGGTGTACTCTACCAGAGCAGTGGTAGTGATGTGCTGTTTCCTGAATCCATGTTGTTGCTGACATTGTAGCTGGTATTTGTTAAAGTACTCTACTAACTGGCCACTGACAATCTTTTCAAGTGCCTTGGAAAGAGGTGGAGTACAGAAATAGGCTAGTAGTTAGAGTAGTTGGTCCAGTCACTGTTTTTAAAGACTGGAGTGACCATGTTTTTTTTTCCAGATCTTTGAGAATTTATATGTTCCAAAGGAACAGATTCAGTATGTGGGTTAGGAGATGGATTACCTCATTCAGGGTGTCAGTGAGTAATCTGAGGCCCAGAAAGTCACCACTGGAACTTGTTTTTCCAGTGGTCTTAGTGAGGTATTTTTTGGCCTCAGATATGGACACAATTTTGAGGTTGAAGGGAGGAAGTGTGTGTATTTGAGAATTACCTTTACATGAGGTGTTGGGGTCACACTGAGGGTTGAGGCAGTCAGGGGGAACAACCCCACTAAGCTCTGTGTAAGCCTTGTTGAAGGTATTGGCAATCACATTAGCATCCTGGGTCAGCTTCCCATTGATCTGGAGCATTGAGGGGGGTGTTTTACTAACTTTCCCAGTTAAGGTTTTCATATTTTCTCAGAAATTCTGGCTATCATTCCAGGATCTGCTTAGTTCCTGCTTGTAGTACTGGCTCTTTGCAATATGAATGGCATACTGTAAGGGCATTTGTTTTGAGCTTCTTTGTAGCATTGTATGTCTGAATGAGATCCTGTACATTGGGTCTCATACCAGAGAAGGGAGTGAGTGATCCAGGACTTGCTGGCTTCCTTTACTTTCTGCTTCTTGTTGGGGGCATAGATGTCACAGGACACACTGAATGTGCTCACAAAGTGCTTGAGCACCAGGTTTACATCATTTGTATTGTAAATGGCAGACCAGCCTTGATGGTTAAGGTGGGACTTTAGGGGGCCTAGTTGCCCTGCCTTTAGTACTCCAGAGTTGATTGTTTTTGGAGGGGTTTTGGGAGTCTTGTTTGTCCATGTTCAGAGGATTGGGGAATGGTCACTTATATTGTCTGGGAGTACAGCAGTTCTAGTTATCCTCTCAGGGTGATTGGTTAATAACCAGATGAGGAGTGAGCTGATTCTACTATGGTAGTTCATATGGGTGGGGGATATCACTAATTGGGTCAGGCCGATGGAGGAGATGGCATCTATGTATGGGGTCGCTTCAGGGGATAACCAGTTTACATTAAAATCCTGAGTACTAGGACCTCTGAGTCCTTGCGGAGACCATCAAGATAGTCAAGGGTTGATTTGAGTCCCAGAGGTTGCTCTTTTGGTGGAATGTGAACAGTAACTAATGTGAGGATTTTCCCTGGGATCTAAGTTGGACCTGGATAGGTAGTATTTGAGTGTTGCCACTGGTGATAGGATGCAGTAAAGCATGATCCTGGAGGGCATCTCTGACATAGACAATACAGCCTACACCATGTTTACCAGTTCTATTCTGCCTAAAGGAGGCGTACCCATCCATATGAATGGCCAGATCAGGAATTCTTGGGGTTAGCCAGTTTTCCATGACTGATAAGATGTCAGGATAATGCAAGGCTGTCCAGGCCTGAAAGGAGTCATGCTTAGCCAGGAGGCTGCAAATGTTCATTGAGGTAATAGTTAGGGCACCTTCCTTTTTTAGAGGTGTAGATAAAATAGGCCTAGGTCTGGGGTTGGGAGGGATGTTACCAGATAGCAGTAATAGAAGCCATGCCAGCCTTATAACTTGCCATTTTAGGAGTTTTAGGGCCTGTGCTCAGGTGCAGGTGTTTGTTCTAGTTTTCGCTGATTTGTTATTCAATAAAAGAAGTTTAGGTAGTGCTGGGGTGAGGGGTTAAAAATGTTTTAAAGTTGAGAAGGCCCACATAGCATGTGTATTGTCCCAGGAAGGGGGGCAGCCATTGTTGGGCCCGGAAGAAACAAGGTTTCCCATTGAGAGAAGTATTATGTGTCTGAGTGGTAAGTACAGGGTGTATTGTGCCCCTGTTGAGAGGACAGTGGTACAGCTACTATTAGGAATGGGGTGAGTACAAGGAGATGTATTCCCATTATGTTGACTAGCTTGTACTACCCAAGAAGGAAGAGAAGAGAGCACATTTACCACCAAGTGTGGGGAGATTAAGTGTATAAAGACACAAGGAGGGTGGGCAGAGGATGCCAGAGCCTAAAAGTATATGGTACAGATGAGATTCAGAAAGCAGTGAGGTAGCAGGAATAGCACAGTGGTAGGATGTCTGCCTTTGGTGCAAAGGGTCAGGGATTCGGGGCTAGCTGCTGCAGAATAGCTGACCAAGGAAGATAATGTAGATACTGGAGGGTAGCACTAGGGGGCAGATGGAGAAAATCATGGTAGATAGAGTGTCAGGAGTTTGTGTGGCATCAAGAGGAAGGAGGCAACTAGGGGGCTCACTGGTGACTCCTAGTGGTAAATAGGTATATACTGCTAATGGCAAATTGGGTACTTAATAAAACACTCCATGGTCTCATGACTAGTCACATGACCTAGGTTTCCCAATAATCATGTGACCAGTCACATGACCTAGGTCTCCCAATAAATATAGGGACAGCCCAGGGTGAGACAGTCAACACATAGCATCGACAGGCTAATACCTCTCTAACAGAAGTCCAAGTCCAGCAGTGGATTTTTCAGTACCTTGCCTGGCTCCATTTGCTCCATTCAGCTTATTGTGTGGAGCAAGGGGGTGGGTCTCTGAGCCTGAAGATAAGTGAAGAGGAAACAATAGGATTAGGGTAAGAGCAGGAAGATTTGAATAAAGAAAGTAAGTCTGAACTGCACATGCACAAGATAGCCCGAAGACGAGAGAACAGAGGTAAGCCCAAAGATTTAGAAGTAGCTATAACAGCAGTAATTAGAATTAAGGTTAACAGAGTATCAGCAAAGCATCAAACGAATTGCAGATTAAACAAAGCATCAGATTCTTAAAGTGACTGTGCTTGACTAGCCAAAATATATAAAATATCGAGATAGCAGGTTACAATTAAAACAATCAGTTGATTCCGCCGATTAAATTTCCCTCAAAATTAACCCAAAACACAGCTTACACTGCAGAGTGTACAACAACATAATAATGTCCTTTCTGTTTTATAACACCACTCTTACAAAAGTGCAAGTTCAGCAGTGGAGTTTTCAGTACCTTGCCTGGCTCACTTTGCTCCGTTCAGCTTGTTGTGTGGAGCAAGAGTGTGTATGTGGGGCGGGGTCTGTGAGCCTGGGGATAAGTGAAGAGGAAACAATAGGATTGGAGTCAGAGCAGGAAGATCTGAATAAAGAAAGCAGGTCCGAACTGTACATGTGCAAGCTGGCCCGAAGAAGAGAGAGCAGGGGTAAGCCATTCAGCTTGTTGTGTGGAGTGAGAGTGGTGGGTGGGCTCTGTGAGCCTTGCCTAGCTCTGTTTGCTCCATTCAACTTGGGTGGAGTGAGAGTCAGAGGGGGTGCTCTATGAGCCTTGCCTGGCTCCGTTTGCTCCATTTAGCTTGTTGTGTGGAGCAAGACAATGTATTAAATGCAACACCGAAAGAGTAATCTATTTAGTAACCTGTTCTTGTTAAGTAGTTTACATTGGTAAAATGAAAAGATGTTTTAAAATATGCATGGGCAAGGACATTCAAGCCATTACTAGACAAGACAACACTTTTGCCATAGCATGCCATGTGATGGAAGGGAATAATGAGGCTGTACATACTTTTAAGTACAGTATATGGCTAAAGATAAAGTAAGCAATAACCCCAGAGGTGGCAGTTATGATAACCTGATGCTGAAGAGAGAAAATTTCTAGATTTTACAGCTAAAAGCTATGAAAAAAACAAGGCTAAATACTAGTTTTGATGTGCACCAGTATCTGGGAAAAAGAGGATTTATACCCCATTGTCTCTAATTTTATGAATAATATTTAATAGCCAAATGGATATTCACACTTTAATATACTGTATATTTTTTGAAGCACCTTATTAGCATGCACTATGCACTTTAGATAAACTTGGGTATATTGTGGATGTGTTTGTAGTGGAAAAGTACTATTGTTTAAGAGTATTTTGTTATCCTGTTTCTATTCCTGTTTCCATCCCCATAACCCTTCCCCCATTCCCTTTAATTAATGTACTGATATTTCATTACTTATAAAAATTATTATATGTTTTAGCCTATTTTTAGTCCAATATCAATGTCAGATTCACAATTAATGAATACAATTCAAAAATTGTTTTAAACCAGTCAGAAGTGGATCTATGACATCATGACATCACATGGTTATGAACCAGTATTTAAATGTTTGTCTGAAGTATGTATCCGAGCCTTTGATAAAGGACCTAAACTGGTCCAAAATGCATCAGGCAGGAAGTTCTGTATGTGGTTCTATGCTGATTAAATAACATTTCAAAATGTATGTGCTGAGTGGCATCGTGAATATAGAATGGGGGTGAGAGCAAGAATTGTATGGTGTTATGAACTTTGACCTGCCAAAAATGCTACCTTGCTGTTCTTTAATGAAATATACCTCACTGTGTGATAATTTTAAACTGTGACTGTGTATTCTGTGTTTACTTGCTAAATGCAAGTTCCTGGAGCCCTGTTACCAAGGCAACAAGCCCAAACAGGAAGAGGGGTCAGACCTTCATGGACTACCCATTACTTTGGGCAGTTTTAACTGTTTATTTTCTATAGCCTGGGCTTACAAGGGCTACTTTGACCATTTGTTACCAGTTGTGAGCTGTAAAAAGGTGTTTTTTATTCACCGAAGGGTTTTAGTGCTTGGTGACCCCTGGGAACACTTCTGGGTCACTCCAGGGCATAAGAACAGAGCCCTGCAGTGAGCAGGATGAGCCCGAGCAGGGTGAGTGTGCCTCAGCGAGCGTGAAGATGCGCACAAAGACATGCATCTGCGCGTGTTAGGCATGCTTGGAGGGTTAAGAGGGACATTGAAATATAAAGTTGAGCACCTGAAAGAAGGTAATCTGAGCTATAATACTCTTATCCCTACTACTAGGCATCTGACTAATTATATAAGGTCGCTAATTAAACTTAGTAGAGTCCAGGTAGTATCGGGGGACATCATATTACAAAATGGCAAATGTACTAACTGTAAATGAAGATGAAAATCTTATACAATGTACTAGCTGCTTAATGTACCTGTTAACTAGACAAAACCTGACAGAAGTCTTTAAATGTGTAAAATGTATCCATAACGACGACTTAATAAAATAACCTAACTCTTTCACGAATAGATTACTACAACTTGAATCCAGTCAAAGAAATATGGCACATAGACTTGGAACAAAACTGGGTACTAGGTATAAAGGGACTTCCCCTGCCCTTCATTTACTGGCCCCCACCCCAAATACAACTAATACTCTCATAAATCCAAAACACCCTGACATCTGTGGTAAAGGAGACCTTTAACTAAACAACAAAAAAATAGTAAAAGAACCAGAGAAGAAGAAAATACACATGATGAGGATAAAGAATGGTACAGTATTCAATACACTAAACCTGCAAAAAAAGGAAGGCATGCCACAACATTTGAAATCCCTTTAGCAAATAGATATTCTATATTAGAAAGCCTAGAAACTATTCTTGAAAACACTCAACTATCCACTAAAACAGTTCAAGAGACTTCTGACCTCATAACTATAGTTGATACTAATACCAATAATAAGTCTATTAGATTAACTGACTGGGAAAGTAATGTCAACATTGCTGACTTGGAATCCAACTGCACTACTCAGTCGAACCATAGAAATGTTTTGGTAATAGGGGATTCTATGATCAAAAGAATGGACAGGAATATATGTAACCCAAATAAATCACACAGGACTCTATCAGCCTTTAGTGGGGCAAAAATTGCTGATTTAACTAAGATGTGGAAAGAAATGGTTAATGGTTTAGGGCATAATCCCCTAGTACTTACACATGTGGGAACCAACAACATGTTTAAGGATTCCCTTGAAGAAATTAAACAGGATATGGTGGCACTAACCAATAGGTTAACAAATCTTGGCTGTGAAACTATAATCTCGGAAGTACTTCCCATTCCAAAAGCCTCTCCCCATAGCAATCAAAAATATATAATTTTAGTAACTGGTTAAGAAAATGGACCCTTAAACAAGAAATCCACTGCTTGACCCATTGGGAAGAATTATATCTAAAAGAAGAGCTTTTTCATTTGACAGATTACACTTGAACAAAAAAAGGGAGTGACTTACTAAGCAAAACGTTCATTTCCTCACTTGATAAATATTTAAACTAGATTGGGAGGGGGACTCTTGAAGGAAAAATGAAGCATGTATCGCAGTCCAAAATTATAAATACTGATTTCATAAATAACATAGTTACAACTGAAAACCATTCTTATTTACAACACCAGAAAGGAGAAATAAAATATTACTTTTAAATGCTAGAAGTCTGACAAATAAAATAGACGAATTAAGATATAAAATACATAAAGAAAAAAATGTCTATTTGTGGGGTCACAGAAACATGGTTCCAAGATGACAGTTGGAATACAGATATAACAGGATTTAACAAAATAATAAAAAACAGAAAAGATAAACAAGGGGGGAGGTATTGTATTATACATATCTGAAGAATACCCATTTCACTGTTATACAGAATAAAACCATGAAGCTGAAATATTGTGGACAGATATTAATCTACCATCCCTAAAAATATGTATTGGATTAGCCTATCAATCTCCCAACTTAAATAAAGACCAGAATATTGAATTTCTAAATCTAATCAATAACTTTCAGCCAAAAACTAATTACATCTTAATGGGTGACTTTAACTTTCCCAATATCAATTGGGAAACTCATACCTGGAAGGGAAACATTGAGAAAGAATTCCTCGACATAACTATAAATCAAAACTTGGACCAAATAATCAATGATGGTACAAGACATAATAACATCATAGACCTTGTATTAACAAATATGGGGGATCTAGCAAGTAACATCTGAATTCTAGAACCACTAGCAAACAGTGACCATAACATGATTCTGTTTCATATAATATCAAAAGTCATGGATACAAAAGGAAACACCTTAAACAAAGATTTTACCAGAGCAGACTATACACAAATTACACAACATTTGAATTCATGGGATTGGAGGTCCCAATGGACAGGACTTAATGTACACCAAGCCTGGGACAGTTTACTAGCCAAACTTAAATATTGCATTAATAATTGGGTTCCAACTAGAAAGAAATACAACAAAGGATATAGAAATCCAGTCTGGTGGAACAACAAAATAAAAAAATTGATTGCAAAAAAAACAGACATTTTATAAAAAGTATAAAAACCAACCAACAAATAAAAAATGGGAACATTATAAAAAATATGGAAACACAATAAAATTAGAAATCAGAAATGCCAAAAAAAATACAGAAAATAAATTAGCCAGTGACACACTGGATATTAAGAAAAAAAATTACAACTACATTGGTTCACTGAGAGGTTCCATAGCAACCATAGGTCCTCTAGTTACAAACTCTGGAATAATAAGTAACGAAATACAAATAGCTGAGGAACTTAATGAGTATTTTCATAAAAACTTCTCTAATAAAGAACTTTTTCTCAATAACTCAAACATATACTTTAATTATACAGTTGTTAAACCAATCACTGAAGATGAAACTATGAAAGAATTATTAAAATTAAAAATCACTTCCTCAGCAGGACCCAATGGGATACATCGATTCTTCTTCAAAGAAATTTCCTCTTGTTTATCTGGCCCTCTGAGTAAGCTATTCAATCTATCTCTTGAGGAAGGAGAAAGCATATTAGATTGGAAAGAAGCAGTAGTTATCCCAATATATAAAAATGGAAACAAATCTGAAGTTTCTAATTATCAGCCTATAAGTCTGACCTCAGTTATAGGGAAAATCCTTGAAAGATTACTATTATACAGAATGGAAGAACACATTAATTACTATAACTTACATGATACAACACAGCATTGCTTTAGAAAGGGAAGATCATGTCTAACTAATCAACTGAACTTCTTTGAAAATGTGAGTGCTGCTCTTGATAAAGGACTTCCAGTGGATGTTGTGTTCCTGGACTTAGCCAAGACATTCGATAAAGTATCCCATAGAATTCTTTTGGAACATTTGGTAAAGCAAAAATTCCCATATATCCTAATCAAGCGGATTAACTCATGGTTATACTGCCATAAACAATGAACATCTGTTAAGGGTACATTATCCTCTTACGTAGAAGTTACTAGCAAGGTTTCACAGGGTTCTGTCCTGGGCCCTGTTCTTTTTAATATCCTAATAACATAAATGCAGCCAACTGATAGCATGTGGATATCTAAATATGCAGATGATTGTAAAATTGGAACTATTGTTAATACACAGGAAGCAACAGAAATCCTTCAAAAAGGACTAGAGGCATTAGAAACCTGGGCAATGGAAAATAAAATGAAATTTAATGAACAAAAGTGCAAGGTAATGCATTTGGGACACAGCAACCAAAAAAAGGGTACCTTTTAAATAATGTAATTCTACAGGTAACGGACAATCGGACAATGAAAAAGATCTTGGCATAAATATAGACAATAAGTTAACCTTTGAAAATAACACCATACTCAAAGTAAAGAAATGTCAACAAATTATGGGTAGTATATGGAAAAACATTAAAAGTAGACAACCACAGGTCATTCTTCCATTATATACCAGTCTAGTAAGATCACATCTGGATTACTGTGCCCCTTTTTGTGCACCTACTACTATATATGGAATGAAACATATAGGGAGTTCAAAGAAAAATGACCAAAAAACTTAATGGCATGTCTGAAAAAATATATGGTGAAAGACTGAAAACACTTGGTTTATACTCAATTAAATACAGACATCTTAGAGGAGATTTATGTATGATATATAAAGCACTTAACGAACCAGGACTAATCGAAATATTAGGCATTGAAAGAAAAATCTGCATATCAAACACTAGATCACATAACTTGAAATTGAAAGGAACTAAATGTCAGACAAAAAAAAGATTAAAATGGTTCACTCAGAGAATTGTTAACCTATAGAACACACTACCAGGTCCAATAGTAGAAAGTAAATCTATGAACTTCTTTAAAAATACACTTGACAAATACATGGGTAATAAAAAATTTGAATACATAGACAATTAAAACCACCTTTGGGTGGCAAGTTCAATAATAGGCTTTGTCTCCTGAACTTGTAAACAACTATGAAACTATGAAACTATAACCTTTCTAGAGCACCACAACTTCTAGCGCAAACTTTTATATGGGACTGTAGTATGATATCTGTATATTGTTGATCCTCATGCATATTTACTCCCTGGAATTTTTAGTATAATATTTGCATATTGTGGATCCTTATGTACAGTATATCTACTGCGAGCAATGTTTTTGTTATATTGTGGTGAACTGCTACTCCTTTATCCCCTCCTGTTACATCTGTAAATGAGATTTTACTGTGTGCAGTACCTCTGCATATTTACCAGGTCAAACAATTTCAAACTGATAAATAAATAACAGTATAACCCTGGGCCTGTGTTAATTACAGAAAGGTTCAGAGGCATTGCAGGACTTGGTAGAAGGCAAATCTTTAATTGAGTTCCTATTGGAATTAAAAGCACGAGCAGGGCATTTTGATTTTTAAAACAATAAGTGGATGAGGCGCTTCATGACCATTTGTCTTTTACTGGATAAAGAGAGAATTCATTGCAAATGTTTTGTCAAGAAGGACCTTTACTATGAAGAAGGAATTTGATACTGCACATGGAAATTAGGTTGCTGAAAAATTAACTGAGAATGTAAATATTTCTGATGACTCTTGTGACGTGGAATTAACTTGGTTTTTACATTCCAAATTGTTGGACTGTTTTCTTTTTTAAGTATAGTGACCACAGAGCTTTAAATGCAATTGGAAATGTGCTATGTGTTGTAAGTGTAGAAAAACAGGCATATTCAATATGTAAGTAGACTAGGAACACAATCTAAACTTGACTAGAAGAATCGGATTAAGGTCACATTATTGTATTCTCTGGAGACACCCATAGTTTGTCAGACTGACTTAAAACAGTAACAATTATACTGCAAGACTCTCACTGCACTGTATTATGTAAGAGATAAGACCTGCCAGGTTGTGGGATGTTGGGGGATAGCCACTCACCCAGAGCATAGTGTGGCCTGATGCTACAAGTGGGGGGACATACAGCCTCTGAACGGGTATGTATCGCTCAACATCCCACACCCTGAAGGGTCTCATTACGCTTAGAAAATGGACCTTGTTGGTCTAACATAACCCATTTTCCAAGAGTAAAACACCTGGGGTGTTCTGGGAGAAATGCTGCATGCCTGAACAGAACAGAGGGATTGCAGTGTAAGCAAAGAGCAGGGAACATGTTTACTGTGCAGTGTTGCCTGATAGTTGCATGGGTAGAGAATTCTGTCAGCCAATCACAGGCCATTGTTTCTCTTACCTATTTTCTAAGCATGATTTGAGTTCAGCAGAAGAGATTGAAAGGACAGTCTCAGAGAGGAGCCTGCCACAAATGCATATGCACCCCTGGCATAGCACATATTTGGGTTGGTAGCACCCTACAACAAATGACAGCCTATATTGCAGTGTCAGTGGCTCAGTAGGTAGCACACTCACCTCTGAGGCCGGGAGATCAGAGGGCTGTGGGTTCAGTTTCCACATCTGGCACTTGGGTTAATATCCCAGTACTGACACTGTAGTGCAGCATGAGAGGGGTTCTGCACTTCTGAGGTGCCATCTTTCGGATGAGACGTTAAACCGAGGTCCCATCTGCCTGGATTGGTGGTAGTTCAGGTGGATGTTAAAGATCCCATGGCACTTATCGAAAAGAGTAGGGAAATTTCCCCGGTGTCCTGGCCAAATTTCCCTCATTCACTATAAATACCACCAACAGCTTAATCTGGTTCAAAGTCAGTTGGCATTCATCTGTATCCCCCTCCCCCGGGTCGTGCCTGAAAATAGGCAGGATTTGTCTAGTGCACTTACCCGGTCAACAAAAGCTAAATAAATAAATAAATATCCTGCCTTCCTTCTTGCCATTTAAAATTTATTTATTAAAAAGTTGATAACCGGGAAAAGCACAATGAGCCAAGGCTCGTTTCCAGGTGAGACCCAGGGTAACACAAACAGGGGAAACATTAAAGAACAAGGTAGGTGCAGACACAGAACATTGTAAATAATACAATAATACAGTAATGTGCATTGCAGTGCAGATAAGGAAAAGAAATAAATTTAGTACAAGCAATGGATTGAGAATACATTCAGGAGGAGCATTGGGCAACATGACAAATTGGGTTACACAGTTATGAAGCATATTTAATGCAACAGGGAATCAAACCACGAGGTCAAAGACTCATTGAGGAATAATGTTACAGTAAAAAGGAATGGTTATTGGTGGAGGGGGCTGCAGAAGGGAGACAGGGGGTGGAGAATGGCATGAGCTGTCTGTGCTTGGTAGAGATCAGAGCAGGGATTTGAGGGCAGTAAATGTAGCAGAGTGGCACGTGTCCCGGGAAAGTTGATTCCAAAGGTGAGGGAGATGGTAAGAGAATGCTGCTTGATGAATACTGGTGCACAGATAGGGAGGAAAAATGTTTGAGAGTCCCTGGAGTGAAGGGAATACATGGACATGCTTGCAGGTGATAGGGAGGAGGAAAAGTAGGAAGGAAGAGTACCAAACCAGGATTTGGTGATGAAGGAGAGGCTATGAACCTCATGCCTGACAGATAGTGACATTCTGGAGAGGAGGAATAGAGGAAACAGTGGTGAGTAAAGGGGGGAGAAGGTGGCAAAATGAGTTAAGGAGAATGTTGGGTCTTGCAAGAAAGTTTCATGGGCAGAGCCATAGACAATGTTGGCATAGTCAATTTCAGGTAAAATAGTTTTTGTAATCAAGTCTCGGTGGGTTGGCAGAGGTAGGCGGTCCTTGTGGTGGTAGAGGGCTCCAAGTTTAGGGTGAAGTTTGGTGCAGAGAATCAATATGGGATGAGAAGTCAAGACTGTTGTCCAGCCAAACCCCAAGGTATTTGAAAGATTTGACAATGTCTAAGGAGGAGCCACTAGTGTGCCAAATGTTGGAAGGTTCTGGAGTCTGGATGTTTGCCTGGATCCAAAGTTCATTGAGACCATTTTTTTGGTGTTTAGTTTTAACTGGTTTTTCAGCAACAAGTGCTGCACTTTATCGAAATCGTGTTGTAGGGGGGAAGTTGCATCCACGGCAGAGGGGTCAGAAACATAGATCACAGTGTTGTCCACATACATATGAATTTATGAGACAGAGCTGATGGAGGGGAGGTTGTTTATAAAAATGTAAAATAGAATGGAGCCAAGTGTGGATCCTTGCAGGACTCTGGCTAGGATAGAGAGTGGAGAGTAGAGGGCATTTCCTACTTGTACTGATTGCTGTCTATTATGTAGGTACTGTAGGCTGTAAACTAATTTACAGCAATTAAGCCAACCCAGTGGAGTGAAGTGTTTGGATTAGGAGGTGGTGAATCAAAGGCCTTTGCCAAGTCCGCAAAGATGGCAGCAGTGACTTGGCCTTTGTCCATGGCTGAATATATATATAGTCAGTGACTCAAATAAGGGAGGAAATCATAGAGTGCTTCTTCCTGAAACCTGACTGGAAAGGTGGCAGACTATCAGCAGCAGTGAGATATTCCAGGAGCCTTGAGTAGTGTGGTGAGAGTGGGTGGGAGGGAGATGGGCTTATAGTTGCCGAGAGAAGTAGGATCACCACCTTTGTGGAGTGGGAGCACCTTGGCTACTTTCCAGACCTGGTGGACAGAGCTGGTAGTGAGGGAGAGGTTAAGGAGGTGGGCGAGGGGGGCGGCAATTGCAGGTGCTGATATTCATAGGAGCTAGGGGTGCAGGCCATCTGGACTGGATTAAGCAGGGTTGAGTGACATTAGTGCCTGATAAACTTCTGGGGGGAAGATAGGGGGAAAGATGAAGCCAGTACTGGATGGAGTGGGAAGGGGTCCAGTAGGGGTAGGAATAGGATGATCGGGGAGAGCACGGGTTGTGAAAAATGTGTTGAAGGTATCGGTGATGGATGATGTATCGGATACTGTTGAGCCTTCAAAATTCAGAACATGGGGGCATGAGTAACAGGTAGGTATATGAGAGAATGAAGAATTTTCCACAAGTTGGGGAGTTGGCACTTGCCTGCAGCAGGGATTTGAAAAAGAGTGATTTGGCTAATCTGATTGCCTTATTACAGGCATTTCTGTAGGATTTTTATAGCTGAAGATGTGAAGATAAAATGGAAGCTTTGAACTCAGCCCAGTATTTATCATGGGTTCTGCAAAGGGTGAGGAGGTCAGGTGTGATCCATGGGTGGTAGTGATGCTTTATCTTGCCTTTTGTAGAGGAGTGTAGATATAGCGTGAGTTATGGTAGCGTTAAAAACTGGAGTGCTGTGACGACATCAGGGGCTTAAAGCATAAGAGACCAGTCTGCTTGAGGTAGGTCCTGGAGAAGAGTATTGGATTCAATGGTGTGGAGATGGCTATCCCAAATATATTTGGGGGCAGATTGGGGGCACAGTAGCTTTTCTTATACAGAATGTGATACAGTGATCACTGAGGGCATCTGGGGGGGACACCAATAGCAGTGATTATGTGGGGGTGGGAGGTGAGCACCCAGTCAAGGAGACAGTGGTTTGGAGATTCAGAGTTTAGGTGCGTTGACTCAGAGATCAACTGTGTGAGGTTTAGCAATTTGATTTTGAGGAGGTTGGATTTAGAGGAGTGGAAGAGCCAGTCCAGATTGAAATCGCCAAGTAGGATGAGCTCACCCTTTCCTGAGTGGGAGGAGATGCACTCTACAAGGGAATCATGGGCTGAAGCATGAGATCATCAGCAATGTCATGCTTATGTTTTTATGTTTGCTTGCACAAATGTGCAAGAAACATAGTGCCACCATGAGAGTTTTCATAGGTATTCCACCCCCACTTCTAATGCTCTGCTCCTTTTTGCAGGCATGGTCACTCCCACCAATGAATGTCTGAGCTGTCAATGACAGCCATTCAGATGCAGTGCCATACAGTTCTGAGAAAACCACTGCTACAATCAGCGGTGGTAACATGTAGGCAATTCGCATACTGTCGTCTGCAGGCAATTTGCATACTACCGACGGCAGTAAGCAAATTGCCTACACGTCAGCACTGTGTCTGAACTGTCATAGATAGTTAGTTTCTGATCCCCTTTGGATCCAGTCTCCCCCTCCCGAACACCTAGGTAGCATGCTGGGAGCCCACCCCAGTGTGCTCATGTGGTTCCCTCCACCCCCGCACACTGTATGACTGACGGAGGTGTCCAATCCCCTGTCGGCTCCACTGCCCCCCCCCCAAAAAAAGCAAACTTCCAGGTGCCACGCTGAGATCCCACCCCAGTGTGGCAAAAGTCTGTGGCCCACGGGGGTGCCCAATCCCCATCAGCTCCACTGCCTCCCAACAGACTTTCAGGTGCCATGCTAGGAGCTCAACCCAGCATAGCAAAAGTCCAACATCATCTTTATAAAAAAAAAAAAAAACCCACCTAGAACAAAATAAAGCGGTTCTCGTTGGCTCTCTTGTCCCCACCTCAACCACGCTCACTCTCCTCCTCACCTCCACACATACACCTCCATACTTACCTCCAGCGATGATCTCGTGGACTGGGAACACGTCTGCACTCTTCCAAGCCGACTGCGAACTGAAGAAATGCCAGTAAGCTGTATAATGACATAAAATGTTTTTTTTTCCAACTTTGGTGCATATCTCGGCCATTTTGAGGAATTTTTCTCACCAAATTTTCAACAAGGGGTTCTTGGGACCCCACCCCATGAACTCAGCCACTGTCATTTTGTTATTTGATCCCAAAAGGTGATTTCGAGGTCACTGCGCGGCATCATCTTTTGGGACTGAGTAATGACAGTGTCAGAGTTTATGAGGTGAACCCCAAAACCCTATGTTAAAATTTGGTGAAAAATTCCAAAATGACTGTTTTATGAGTGCGCGTTGCGCAGTTCCTACGCACACTCATAACTTCGAGAATATTTACTATTTTCACTCCAGATTTTCAACATTGCCATTTTACCACACCTTCTTATGAGCAGTACAGCTGTCATTTTTCGCATCTTGCCCAAAATGTGTTTTCGCGCATGTAGCACACAATGGCGCAGTCGGTGTGTGAAATCAATGTTTGGGACAGATTAAGAAAATTACAGTGACACTGTTCATGAGCAGAGGTCTTAAAATGGCTATGTTGAAAATTTGGTGACAAAAGTTCATAAAATGACTGTTATGAGTGTGCATTGCCCAGTTTCCATGCACCCTTGTAAGATCATGAATTTGTAATATTTTCAGTCCAGATTTTCAACACTGGCATTTTTCCACACCTCCTTATGAACAGTACAGCTGTCATTGTTGTCACCCTGGCCAAAATGTGTTTTTGTACTTTCAGCACAGAAATGCACGGTCGCTATGAAAAATCAGTGTTCAGGACAGATTAAGAAAATCACAGGGACACTGTTCATGAGCAGAGGTCCCAAAATGCCTGTGTTGACAATCTGCTGTAAAAAATCCCCAAACTAATTACATTACTGTTGTACATTGCGCAGTTTCCATGCACACTGGTGACTTCACCAGTTTTTTTATATTTTCACTCCAGATTTTCAACATTGCCATTTTCTGCACCTCCCCATGAACAGTACAGCTGTCATTTTTCACATCCTGTTCGAAATGTGTATGGCATAGTCACTGTGCAAAATCAGCTTTCAGCTAACAAACTGATATTGCCACTGTTCATGAGGTGGGGTCACGAAAAATCCATGTTGAAATTTAGGAGTGAAAATACCAATGAACGCCTGGGATGTTAGGGTTTCCAACCATAACGCCCACTCTGTACAGACCGACAGGCATCAGGAGCGTGACTTGGGATTGTTGCCTGTAATGCTCATGCCATTCCACCCACACCCACACCTTGCAGCTAGTGACAGGTATTGAAGTGTGCCTTGGCCTCTTCGGCCCTAAAGTTTACCCCATTCTCCTATATTGCACCCATCTCACCATATTTCCTTATGGAATAGGGTGAGCGTAAGGCCCAAAGACCCCAAGGGACACTGTGACACTTGTCAGTGTCTGCAGGGTAGGGTGTGATGAAATGGCATGGGCATTATGGCCAACGACCCAAAGGCATACCCCAATGCCTGTAAGTCTCTGCTGTGTGGGGATGGGGTTGGCCTCAGTTCAATACTTCACTGCCATTCCTATTATGCAGCTTTCTAATTCCTACACTACCAATGCCAATGCCAGCAAGCAAACATTTGGCATTGACAAATGCTTGTTTTTTTAAGCTGTTTATCTGACTGAAGAGGATACAACAGCCCCATTCATGGACTGCCATGTCCTATAATCAAAACGGAGGAACTGTGCCTGCTACTTAAACAGTGGTCTGCTGCTTGAAATGGAGACACGGCAACAAAAAAAGACAGCATTCACTTCACAGCTGTTAAAACTGCTTTTAATTAAGCAATATTAAGATAGTGGATTTACTATATGAGGCAATAATCTGATTGTGGAGTGGAAAAAGCGTGAGGCTGAAAACTGAGTACTTGATTTGCATAAGACAGCAATAAGATTTTTTTGCTCATTAATAGTAAACCCACTACCACAGTATTGCTATAATGTGATATGTTTTACAATGAATAAATTATTTTGTATTTTGTTCTGCACTTCTAGCCCAATTAGAATGAAAAGTACTGTTAGATGATGTTGTCACTACTGTCATTTTATTCTCGTCATTTTATTGAAAATAAAAATGACAGTTGGGAGTTTGCTGTAGGATAAACTGCTTGTAACACTGCCTTCTGATTGGAGAAGAGGTTCCACATGTAGTTCAATAACAAATGGTTAGTACCCTTGTTGCAACTACAAAACAAGCATTTGTCAATGCCTAATGTTGTCTCGCTAGCATTGGCATTGGTAGGGCAGGAGTTAGAGATGCATAATAGGAATGGTAGTGAAGTATTGAAGTGACACCAACCCCATCCCCACCCTGCAGAGACCAACAGGCATTGGGGTGTGCCTTTGTGTCATCTGCTATAACTCCCATGCCATTTTACCTCACCCTACCCTGTAGACACTGACAAGTGTTGTGGTGTGCTTTGGGGTCTTTGGGCATTATATTTAGCCCATTCCATTAGGAAATACACTGAGGTGGGTGCAGAATAGGAGAATGGGGTGAACTTTGTGGCCGAACACTCCAAGGCACACCACGATGCCTGTCACTGGCTGCACGGTGGGGTGGAGGTGGAATGGCGTGAGCATTACAGCCGATGATCCTGTCACACCCCTGATGCCTGTCAGTCTCTACAGCGTGGGGTGCTACAGTTGGAAACCCTAACACTGTAGGCATGTGTTGGTATTTTCACTCTAAATTTTCAACATGGGCTTTTTGTGAGTCCAGCTCACGAAGAGCGGCACTATCAGTTTGCTAGCTGAAAGGTGGTTTTGCACAGCGGCTATGCCATTAGGTGACACAGGGATGAAAACACATTTTGGACAGTATGTGGAAAATGGCAACTGTATTGTTCATGAGGAGATGTAAAAAAACGGCAATGTTGAAAATCTGGAGTGAAAATATGAAAAATTGGTGAAGTCATGAGCATGCATAGAAACTGTGCAGCATACGTCCGTAACCCAATTATTTTGGGATTTTTTTTAACTACATTTTTAACATAGGCATTTTGGGACCTCCCTTCATGAACAGTGGCACTGTGATTGTGTTAATTTGTCCCAGACATTGATTTCCCACAGTAACCACGCCATTCTGCACCACAGGTGCGAAAATACATTTAGGGTAGGATGTGAAAAATGACAGCTATACTGTTCATAAAGAGGTGTGAAAAAATGCCAGTGTTGAAAATCTGGCATGAAAATATTGCAAATTTGCGGAGTTACAAGGGTGCTTGGAAACTGTGCAATGCACACTTGTAACACAGTCATTTTATGGAATTTCATCACCAAATTTTCAGCATAGGCATTTTAGGACCTCTTCTCAAGAACAGTTTCACCGTCATTTCTGAAAACTGTCCCGAAAACTGATTTTGCACAGTGACCGTGCTATTCTGTGCGGAAGTGCGAAACCACATTTACGGCCAGGATGTGTAAAATGACAGCTGTAGTGTTCATAAGAAAAAAAAGCCCCGCAATGTTTTTTTTTTTTTGCTACCTGCAAAAGAAAATGGTCTCTCTAGTTTTCCTTTCTTCCTCAACCCAAGCTCACCAGCACTCCTGCCTCACACCCCCCACCCCATACTTACCTCCAGATCCCAGTGCAATGATCTTCGGTGTGTAAAAATGCCAATTTTGAAAATCTGGAGTGAAAATATTACATATTCATGAAGTTACAAGCGTGTGTGGAAACTGCACAATGCACGCTTGTAAAACAGACATTTTTTTTTATTTTTTCCACCAAATTTGCAACATAGGCTTTTTGACAGCCCCCCCTCATGAACAGTGGCACTGTCGTTTTGGTAACTGGTCCTGAAAGGTGATTCCGTGCAGTGACTGCAAAATCACCTTTCAGGATGGAATAACACCATGACTGTGCCTGAATTCATGAGGAGAGGTCCCAATAACCCCATGTTGAAAATTTGGCATCAAAATTCCCCAAAATGCCTGAGACATGCACCAAAGTTGAAAAAAACCTATTTATGCCATTATACAGCTTACCAGCATTTCTTCAGTTTGCGGTCGGCTTTGAAGAGTACAGACATGTTCCCGGTTCACCGAAGATCATCGCGCTGGGATCTGGAGGTAAGTATGGGGTGGGGGGTGGGGAGGCAGGGTGCACAGAGGGTGGGCTTGGGTTGGGGAGGGGCAGGGAGACCGAGAGGGACTGTTTTCTGTTTTGCAGGTAAAAGTAAAGAAAAAAAAAACATTGCAGGACTTTTTTTTTTTAGCAGGGTAATTTGGCACACTGAGGTGGGCTCCTAGCATGCCACCTGAGTTGTTTTTTTGAGGGGGCTGTAGCCGATGGGAGATTGGGCACCCCTTTCGGCAAATACCAGTGGGGGTGCGAGAGCCGAGGGGGACTGGGCACCCCCCCTTGCCACACAACAAATGGGGGAGGGATATTATGACGATGAGGAGTGGGCTTCCCCCGGCAGCAGATTGAACTGGGAAGGGGGGACTGAAGCCGACGGGATTGGGGCCCCGCTGGCAAAGAAAGATTTTGGTGGCGCCTGATGTCAAGGGGGATTGGGCACCCCCTCGGCACACAGCAGAAAGGTGGGGGGAGACATTATGCCAATGGGGAGTGGGCTCCCTTGTCGGCATTGTAACAAGTGGTGGCAGTCACTGCCACCATGTTGCTTGCACGTCGGGAGGCGTGTTGTGGTCCCACTGCATGAGAGCTTTGCTCTCATTGCAGCGGACCTTTTCTTAGATCTGGTGGCCACATTAGCTATGCATGATGTCAATGCCTGCTGCTGGCTTATTGGGGAATAAGGGACGCACCCACTGATGCGTGCCTTCCATTCGCCCACAGTGACCGCACCTCCAAATCTGCTACTACCACAAGATGTTGGCTGCGCAAGTACTAGCCAACATAAAAATGCAGGTGCAAATACAAACCCCAATGTTTTGAGACAAAAAGGCCTCTTTCTCAGGAGGGGCTGTTGTCTTCCCAGTGACACGCTTCTCTTCTCTTTATGCTGCCCATTTAAAAACTGTAGTAGCTTACTACAAATAAATGTATTTTGCCAATGGTTTTCCCACAGCAGGGTCACAACCTAGTACATTAAATACTGTTTCCTTTTTATGTAATTAATAGTAAAAAAATATAATTAATAATTCTATGATTAAAATTTAAAAAAAAATTAAATTGTAAAATAATTAAAAAAGGGGAAAACACATTTGATGAGATAAAGGGAAAAAATGGCCACCAAATAAAGGAGTTCAGACCTAACTTCAAATTCATTATAAACAATTTAATATTTTAGGTTAATGACTTAAAACTCTGCAGTGAGAAATTGCCAGATCCATGACCACTCTTGATGACTTGCATGGCCCTGTACACACTGGTGGACCATTTTCTTTTAACCATTTTTAAAAAAGGTCTTAAACTTACAACACTTGTCCATCTGCACTGTCCAAAACCATGTCTGAACGTGGTAAACCTGCATCTACATCAAAGGCCAGTAATGTTCCCAAATACAGTTCTGCTTCTATGTGGAGCTCACTGTGAAGCAGGGTCTCCTGGTGCAGAGGCTGTGGCTGAAGGAAAAACATGAAGTGATCATCCATCTGCACCACAAGGTAAAGCATGTTTACTCTGAAACTGTGTTTAAACACGATTTTAAGAGTAGGTCCCTTGCAGGGTTTAAACGTGGTTTTTAAACATGGTTTTGAACCATCTTCAGTGTGGATACAAACTGTGTTTGGGCTAGTTAAAATGTTTTAAGTCTTATAACATACACAACACAACAAACAGGTGGGTATCGGAGAAGATATGGGGGTGGACCAAAGGTAGTTCATCATTAAGGAAGAAATACTGGTTGCAACAAAAGAGTGCATTAGGCTCAGGAGCAAGAACACAAGGGGCAAAGCACCCAGCTGGTTCAGTTCTGGAGTCACCCATGCAGTAAGGGAAAAGAGGTTAGCCTACAGAAAATTCAGGAAGACCAAGAGAGAGGTGGATAGAGAAAATTACTTACAGTCAGCTAGTGAGGTAAGTAAGGAAATCTGGTGAGCTAAGGCACAGAATGATCTGCAGATAGCTAAAGAAATTAAGAAGGGGGAGAAGACCTTATTTTGCTACGTAAGTGAAAAAAGGAACAAGAAGGACAGGATTGTTAGGCTTAAGAAAGGGGAGGAGTAGGTGGAGAATATGGGGGAAAAGCAGAGATACTAAATGAATACTTATGTTCCATCTCCACCAGGGAGAAGGCCGGACCAGTGCCTTCAGAAGGGAGAAGGGGGGGGGGCACAGATGTAGTGATAGAGGAGAATAGAGTGAGGGAGAGTCTGCTAGCATTGAAGGTGGACAAATAATCAGGCCTGGACAGAATACATCCAAGGATACTAAGGGAACTGGCTGAGGAACTGGCAGGGCCACTGACAGGCCTATTTAATAGTTCACTGGAGTCTGGCATGGTACCGCAGGACTGGAGAACAGCATATGTGGTGCCCCTCCACAAAAGAGGTCCACAGAATGACCCAGGGAATTACAGACCAGTCAATCTGACCTCAATCGTGTGCAAGCTCATGGAGATCATACTTAAGGAAAGATTGGTAGACTATTTAGAGGAGCATGGTCCCCAGGATTCGAGGCAGAACAGATTCATGGGGGGGACTGTGACAAATGAATCTGACTGACTTCTTTGACTGAGTCACTAAGACAGTAGAGAGGGGCCAAGTCATAGACATACTTTATCTAGATTTCAGAAAGGCCCTTGACTCTGTGCCCCACAAAAAGTTGATCAGGAAGTTCATGGATCTTGGGGTCAGGGATAAGATGACCGGATGGGTAGAAAACTGGCTGAGGGACAGAACCCAGAGGGTGGTTGTTGGGGGAGAGTTATCTGGTACCAGAGAGGTCACAAGTGGGGTCCTGCAGGGCTCTGTGCTGGGGCTGGTGTTGTTCAATGTCTTCATCAATGACATTGAGGATGGCATTAAGGGCAAAATGTGCTTAATCATGGATAACACAAAGCTCTGCAGGAGAGTGGACACAGCTGAAGGGATAGAAGACCAACAGGATAATCTGGAAAAGCTGGGGAGGTGGTCCAGGATATGGCAGTTTGGCTTCAATGCTAAGAAATGCAAAGTTATGCAAATTGGAGCCAAGAATCACAGGATGGAGTACTACCTGGGTGGAATACAGGTATCTGTATCAGAGGAGGAGGAGGAGGACCTTGGAGTGATGATCACTAGTGACCTGAAGCACTCCACGCAGTGCAAGAAAGCAGTAGCAAGGACAAACAAGATGCTGGGATGCATAGCTAGAGGGACCAGTAGTAGCCGAGAGAGGTTATGCTGCCCTTGTACAGGTCACTGGTAAGGCCACGTCTAGAGTATAGAGTTCAGTATTGGTGCCCACACCTCAAAAAGGACATTAACTGGCTGGAGAAGGTCCAGAGGAGGGCTACAAAGATCATAGTGGGTCAGCAAGGTAAGGCATATGAGGAGATGTTGAGGGCACTGAACATGTACTCCCTGGAGGATGGGAGAGAGAGGCTACATGATTTGGACCTTCAGGTACTTGAAAGGGATAAAAAGAGTGACTAAGGAGGGTCTCCTTAAGCTGCATAGCAACCATAACACAAGGGGACACAGTCTTAAGCTAGAGGGGGGAGGTTTAGGAGGGAGGACAGGAAGCACTTCTTCATGGAGAGGGTGGTGAACACTTGGAATGCACTGCCAGAAGAGGTGGTCTCATTGACGACAGTGGGCAGCTTCAAGAGAGGCTGGGATAGGTGGTTGTTATCAATGAGAGTGTAGTAATTTCAGTTAATTCTGGTGGGCGAGTCCTGGAGAGTGGGCACTGAAATGGCGAATGCTCAGAAAGGCCACCCGACAGATGAAGAGCAAAAAGAGCCATAGCACCACTAAGGGCAAAGTAACAGCAGCCAGTAACATGCAGGTGAGTGCCAGGCAGCAGAGACCTGGGATGGCACGAGCATGGCCGGCAAGCCCCAACAAGGCACCAGCGCCCTTGCAGTACAACAGGCCTTGTCACAGTGTGGGAGGTGGGTGGGAATAATGGCTGCATAGATGGACAGGGGGCACTAATGGGGGTGAGAGTGAACAGATCAGGGTAATGGAGCTGCACAGAGGCCCACCCCCATGCTCCACAGCAGGAAAACAAATGCACCCAAGACATACGGATTGTGGTGTCGCAGCTGCACACCTGCCTGCATAGACCTGGAAACATCCTGGGTCCCCATGGGACAGTGAGCCTCTGGTAGCGGACACTACTGGATGGGCATGACAGCTTCTTGCCTGATTTCTACTGTGCAATGGTGCAGTCACACCTATTCCCAGGTGCCCTTTATCCCCATCACCCTTAGTGTGCACTTCCTTATGTAGTTGCCCTTTCAGGATTCGCTATTATGGCAGTGCTCACATCACATAAAACCGGATTGGCATAGGGAAAAGTAAGGATCATGGGTAAAGAGGATGGGAGGAGTGGGGGGGCAGGGACAGTAGCTCAAGCTGTGGACTCTGCAGTACGAGCAGACCAGATACCAAATGTCCTTCTTCTGTTGGCGTCTTTGTATGTATGTTCATATGTATGTAAAACATTTTAACAAGCCCAGTCTGTACAGGGCCTATGTCAATGAGTGATTAGTCTGTCTCTCATAGAGCCTTCCAAGACATTAAAATTCATAGATACTGAAGGACATTACTACTGCCTCTCAAACCAATTGATGAGGTAGAGATATATCAAAGGCAAAATGCCCACAATCAAGTCCTGCAGCTACAGTATATGTCATTAATTTTACTAGGTGGTCTGTTACAGTAGCTTAATGGCAAAAGGAGAGGAAAAACAAGGCACCTCAATGTGTACACTCTTATTACCATTTGCATGACATATTAAATGCTGAAACTGAATTAATTATAAGAATAAAGGGTGCCTAGTGGATACCAGAGGAAACTAAGCAACAAAAATACTATATTATGCCAAAACAACTAAGATATTACATCATGTCCATTAGTGAACAGCAAATTTATGAAAATAGGTGTAAATGTGAAAAGCTGATTAAAACCTTTCACCCTCAAAAGGGCAGACAGAAAAAGGAAACCTTTGATAAGGAAAATCCCTGAAATTGTGGCATTAATATTATTTGATAAATGAAATCCCATAAAGGAAAAGTCTGAATATCAGGATCAATACACAGTTCAATTTTGTATCAGATTTTAATAAGCTATAGGCCACTATATGCCTTAGCCTTAGCAACAAGATGGAAGATCTGGAGGCTGTCATGGTACAGTTAGACCTGGACATTGTGGCCATCACTGAAACCTGGTGTAATGATAACCATGACTGGGAGATGGCCATACCTGGCTACAACATATTCAGAAGAGACAGAGCAGGCAGGAAGGGAGGAGGAGTGGCACTGTATGTGAAAAATGACATAAGGGCCACAGAGATCCAGGAGGAACAAAATGGGGGAGAGATACTGTGGGTTAAGCTGGAAAGGAAAATGGGGCCAGCCATCCACACAGGAGTGGTCTATAGACCACCAGCCCAGGAGGAAGAAACAGACAGGGAGCTGATGCTAGCCATCCAAAGGATGGCAGACAAGGGTGAGGTAGTACTGGTTGGAGACTTCAGTATTCCAGACGTGGACTGGAGCATCCCAGCAGCAGCATCAACTAGGAGCAGATTTATCCTGGACTCCCTTCAGGGTGCCTTCCTCAAGCAACTTGTCATGGAACCAACTCGGCAGAAGGCAATACTGGACCTTCTGCTCACAAACAGGGACAGTGTGATGGGGTAACAGTGGGGAGCACCTGGGTAACAGTGACCACCAGTCATTGTGGTTTGAAATCACAGAAAGAGGAGAACCAAACCACACAAAACAACGTATCCTGGATTTTAGGGGGCAGACTTTGGGAAAATGGGGAGATACTTGAAAGAGGCATTAAGGAATTGGACAGGAATCAGGGTTGAGGAACAGTGGGCAGTATTTAAATGGGGATTATAGAACAACAGAATTATGCATTAAGCAGTTAGCAAGAGGAAAAGGAAGAGGAGACCATTATGGTTTTCCAAAGAGGTAGCAAAGAAAGTGAAAGCCAAAAAGATTGCATTCAGGCAATACAAAAAGACACAGGCAGAAGGGGATAGGGAGAAGTACCAGGAGAAACAAAGGGAGGCAGGGAAGTCAGTAAGGGAAGCCAAAGCTCAGACAGAAGAACACATTGCAAAATCAGTGGTTAAAGGGGACAAAACCTTTTACAGGTACATAAGTGAAAAAAGAAAGACAAAGGGAGGGATAGTGCGACTGAAGGGGGAGGATGGGAGTCGCATGGAGGATGACAACAGTAAAGCTGACATATTGAACAGGTATTTCTGCTCAGTCTTTACTGAGGAAGAGGGGGGTAATGGGTCTGAAGGGAGTACAAGGGGTGAGAATGGTGCAGAAATGGACACAAGTCCCTTACACGAGAAAGGGTCCTGAAGGAACTGGAAGTAATAAGAGTTGACAAAGCAATGGGGCTCAGATGGGGTGCACTCAGGGTCCTTAAAGAACTAAGAGAGGTGGTGGCTGAACCTCTGGCTATCCTGTTTAGCCAATCACTGGAAACAGGGAGGTACCCAAAGACTGGAGGACAGCAGATGTAGTCCCTTATACAAAAGTGGGAACAAAGAGGAAGCAGAGAACTACAGACCAGTCAGCCTCACCTCGGTAGTGGGAAAGATCATGGAAGCACTACTGAAGGAGAGATTGGTGGAACATCTGGTTGTCAATGGACTACAGGACCCAAGGCAGCATGGTTTCACCAGGGGAGGTCATGTCAGACCAACTCATTGAATTTTTGACTGGGTGACTAGGGAGGTGGATCAGGGAGGGCAGTGGACATGGCCTATCTGGACTTCAGCAAGGCCTTTGACACTGTGCCACATAGAAGACTATTACACAAACTGGGGAATATGGGTGTGGGCAGGACAGTAGTGTGGTGTGTAGGTAACTGGCTGGGTGGCAGGACACAGAGGGTGGTGGTAAATGGCTGTCACTTCACAGAGGAAAGAGTGACCAGTGGGGTACCACAGGGATCAGTGCTGGGACCGGTCCTATTCAACATCTTCATCAGTGACATTGCGCAGGATCTAGAAGGCAGAATTTCACTGTTCGCTGATGACACAAAGCTCTGTAACAGAGTAGACACACCAGAGGGTGTAGACAGAATGAGATGGGACCTGCAGAAACTTGAATAATGGTCAAGGGTTTGGCAGTTGAAATTCAGTGCAAAGAAGTGCAAGATAATGCATATGTGGCACAAAAACCCTGGCACAATATATCAGTTGGGGGGTGAGGATATAGCATGCACCAAGCAGGAAAAGGATCTTGGGGTTGTCATCTCTGATGACCTCAAGGTAGGGAAACAGTGTGACAAGGCATCAGGTAAAGCAAATAGGATGCTGGGATGTATAGGCAGGGGCATCACCAGCAGGAAAAGGGAGGTCATAATTCCGCTTATACAAGACACTAGTGAGGCCTCCCCTGGAGTACAGTGTACAGTTCTGGAGACCATAATTACGCAAGGACAAGACAGGGTAGAGAAGGTTCAGAGGAGGGCAACAAAGATGGTGCATGGATTGCATCACAAGTCCTATGAAGACAGGTTGAAGGAACTGAACATGTACTCCTGGAGGAGAGGAGGGAGAGAGGATATGATAGAGACATACAAGTATCTTACAGGGAGAAACAGGGTGCAGGAAAACACTATTTTTAAGCGAAAAAGATGTTCCAGGACTAGAGGGCATGGGATGAAGTTGGAGGGAGGACGATTCAGAGGAAACATGAGAAAGAATTCTTCACAGAACGGGTGGTGGACAAGTGGAACACCCTGCCAGAGGAAGTGGTGGGGCTGAAACAATCACGGGATTTAAGAATGCATGGGATAGACATAAAGGAATTCTAGAGGTCAGGGGTAAGGGGAAACAGACTTCTAGGAAAACAAACTGAACTTACAAGCTCAAATGGGCAGACTGGGTGGGCCATAGGCCCTTATCTGCCGACACTGTCTATGTATCTATGTATCTATATGATCCAAGTGTGAAACGATAAATGGTCAAGGCATGCAAACAGAATGTGCATGATCTGTAAAAGCCCAGAGTGTGGCAAATCATGTAATTCAAGACTAACCAACAAAAGATACGTAATAAAAACAGCAATTAGTATGTTACAGATTGATTTATAAACTCTTGACAGATGAAAAATTTATATAATCTAGTTCATCATTTAAGCAATGGGGATGGAGTGCTTTCAAGGTAAAAAAAATCACCTGCTGTCCTATTGAAGTAGGAAGCAAGTGCAGCCAGTCACCACCCCAGGTGATGGTAACACTGCCTCAATGCCAATGAATCTTACTGCAGTTATACTCCCTTGATGGAATTGGTTATAGTTGGAACCCATTTGATGGTCCTGTATATCATGAACGATGGCATGAATGTGCTTGTGCACTTAAACTTTGAGGGTGCATATAGTGCCTTATGCACAAAAAAAAAGATTGTCTAGGCGTCGCATATATGAGGCAAGTAGGTAATCCTTAGCCAGAATGCCACTCAGTGGGGGTTTGCCAGGCCCCGGCAGCATTTTTGAACCACGTGCAAGGCAGTTACGCACCCGATCCCCCAGCTACACGGTCAGAAATGTGCCAGGAGCTAGTGGGTAGGGGCGTGTTGGGGGCATGCCTGCACTACATGCCATTTACTAAGGGGCATTGTGCTGTGCACTGGTGGGTGTAGGAGGTCACTGGTTACACCAGTGGGGTCCCTGCCATAACCACTGTATGTGCCCAGCCCTTTCCCGCACACGTCCGCCACATGACCCCAGCACCAGTATGGTAGCCCCACCACACACACCACTTGTCTGCCCCGACCCATACTCCTGAAGCACACACCCTCCCAACAAAGTGCAGCCCATCCCCGTACTCCTGAAGCATACACCCCCAACACAGTGCAACCTTGTACCTGTATGTGCCAAGCATACACCCCCACAACACTCGTTGTCCCCGTCCCCGATATTGTACAAGACTCAAGGTAGGGAAACAGTGTGACAAGGCACTCACACTCACAGAGGAGAGCTGGTCCCCACAACCCAACCCCCAAACCTGGTACCCGAGCAGAATCATTGGTGGCCAGTGGTCCTCCTACCCACCTGTGGCACTGACACCCCTGTCAAAAGTGCATAGCTGACATTTGGTGCCGTGGGCATAGACAACCAGTGGCAAAGCCCTTCTTGGCCGCCAGTCATCCAACTGATGCTGGGGGCATGCTGTCTATTTATAGCAGCATGCTTCCAGTATCAGTTGGATGGCCAGCAGCTGAGGAGGTATGCAGAGGGCTGTGCTGCTGTCCATCTATGCCCATGGCACCAAATGTCAGTTATGGACTTTGGGGGGGTATCAGTACCACAGGTGGATGGGGGGACCACTGGCCACCAATGACTCTGCTGGTGTGCCGCGGATTCGGGGGTCGAGGTTGTGGGGACAGGCTCTCCTCTATGAGTGCAGGGGAGGTGTCCTGTGCAACACCGGGGATAGGGACAATGAATGTTTGGGGGGGTGTATGCTTTGGGAATATGTGGCCGGGATGGACATGTGTTGTGGGGGTGTATTACAGAGAGTGCATTACAGAGGTTCAGGGTTTTCTGATTTTGGGGTTGTTTCAGACAGGAAGGTTCCTGTCTTAAGGACTTTTTTCATTGTATTTTTTATCACTTGTGTGGTGAATATATATAGAATAAAGGATGGGAAAGTCTGTGGTATGAGAATTTAATGCATGCCCAAGATGCAGGATGCTACATAAACCCCGAGAAGGGGATTATTAAAGTATCCCACACCTACGGTGTGCATTAAATTTGAGTTTCAGACACTTCCCCATCTTTTATTTTACATAATATCTGGTGATCAATTTTTTTCTAGCCAGACACACACACACACACACACACATGCACACACACACACACACACATACACACAGTCTGTCTGTCCCCCTCCTTTTTTTCTGGCATCATAACTTAGTTTTTTTATTCATTCATTCATTTATTTATTTTAAGTTATTGTTGAAATCAGGATTGCACTTACAGACAGAACTATTAGTGGTCGCACTCTGCATTTCATGTAGGTGGTGAAGCGCAGGATGAACCAGATAAGAGATTTTTTCCATTTAATTTAAATGCAGGATCAGATAGATAAAAAAAATTGTTTTGTAAAGGTGAGCAGTGTTGTTTTGGAGGCTCCTTGCTAATGGAGATTTGGAGCCATCATGTTTGAGAAAGTGTTCTGCCTGCCCACACACAAGATGAGGGCAAATCAGGGAGTGCTTGATTTTGACAGACGGAGCGCATGTTTACCATAATAACCCACGGTTAGCCTTAGAAAAAGAAAATGATAGCCAGTTATTATGAAATAATATCAAATTTGCTGGTGAGTTAACTTCTTAATAAAGACTACTAGGCCTTGTACACACTGGGTCTGCTAAAATGTTTTAAATCTCTTAAAACATTTTAACATGTCAGATAATGATATGAGATTGGAGGGCGGTAGGATAAAGGAAAATGTGAGGAAGTTTTTTTTCATGCAAAGGGTGGTGGATGCATGGAATAGCCTGACACAGGAGGTGGTGGGAGCAAGCACAGTGAGGGGATTTAAATATGCATGGGACAGGCATAAGGATATCCTAGAGGTAGGAAGGGGAGTCTAAAGCTGATGACCAAGTAGGGTCAGTGGCCGCAAATAAGGGTAGGGTATATGGGCAGACTGGATGGGTCTAGCAGTCCTTATCTGCCACCAAATTCTATCTAACACAGTTTGTGTCCACATCAAATACAGTTTGAAGCAATGTTTAAAAAAATGTTTTTAAACCCTACAAGGGACCTAGAATTAAAACTGGTTTTAAACATGATTTCAAACCTAGCATGGATTGCATTGTAATGTGGATGGGATTGTGGGACACTAGCCAGTCTGATTGCACAGAACCATGCTACAGACCATGTTTAAACATGCCACTGAGGCACCTTTAACTCCTGCAGTGTGCATACAGTGTGACCGTGTTTAAACATGGTTTATAGGACTTAGGTGGCAGTGTGGATGGGTGAGTGTAGTGAGTCAGAATTTTTTTTTTATGATTCTAAAAATGGATTGCCAGTGTGTACAAGGCCTTAGGGTATAGTCACAAATATGTATTGTGTGAATGGTATCGTGTTCTAAATAGGAGTATATCTAAGGAATTCTGGACCTTAGTAATGTGCACTGTTGCTCTATGTATGATTTTCTACAGTACGTGTATTGCAGGGGATCCACTAGATGTCCAGATCAGGATCAGATTCTGACTGGAAGCCTTTCGTCTGGCACTGCTCTTCCTCTCTCTATCTCTCCCTCTCTGAGACCCCTTTCCTCTTTGAGAGCTCCAAACTGGTGTAGTGGGGTGAGTGCACACAGCACATGCCAACATTGCACAATGCATACCCTGGTGCATCACTTATGAGGAGATGCAGGAGCTGCTAATGTACAGTTTGCATGTGTGGCAGTCCCGGTCCCCAAGAGTACGTCTGGCTCTCATTCCTGTTTAGGACAGAAGGTTGATTAAGGGGAAGACTGATGGTTTCTGCTTGGATTATTGTTCCATATTTCTGATACTGCCTGTCATATTTCATTTACTACCCAATGCTTTCTTCTCATTGATAAAATATAGCAGCTTGATGGGACTTTTTATGCAGATACCTTGCTCAACTATTGCATCAGTTCAGCTATTTCTTCTGAATAAGAGCCTTTTTCAGTCATGCTTCATATCTTTTTCCCCCATGTCATTCCATGCAATCATTATATTATGGCATTATCATTTATTTTAAAATCCCAGCTTAAGAAAAAGTCGACAAAAGAACATCTACCTTTTCTGTAATATCTGAGCACCATATTATTCAGTTCATTCTGAAAACAATTACTGTAGACAATCAGGTCTCACTAATCCTACTTCTAGTGGCAAAATCCCCAGCCAAACTCACAGGGTCACGCATGCTACACAAACATGTTACAGGCTGTCATTGATTGTCTGCAAATTCGTAAGTGTTATTGCTAAGAGGCCTATAGTTGACAGCAGAGACATATTTTCCTGCCAACAGAATTCCGTAATACTTTAGTTTAGAGACAGCATGCATCAACACTGGAACAATGTCAAGGCAAAGAATATCCTTTACTGGGAATGGGGGCTGAGGGGAGGTGAAGTTTCACCTGTGCATCATCAATTTTCATGTTTTCCTGTTAAATAACGTAGTTTAGCTTTAGGAGAATTTCACAACTACCATAACAGCCAATAAATACCAGTCATAAAAGAACTAGTGAGGCCTTGAAAATGGTAATTAAAATAGCTGATGTGTGTCTAATGCATTTTACTCCGTACTTTCAAACTGCAAGTCGTGGTTATGTTTAAGTTTTACTGCCAGAAGATTGAAGTCATTATCAGTGCTGAAATGCAATCCCTAACAGCCTGTCAAGATATTAAACAATATATGGGCCACTGCTGATGTGGGAAGCTTTCTAATGAAGATACCTAGGAAACTTGGAGTTCACTTATTTATCTTTTGTTTATACCCCATTTAATACCAACAGTTATTTGAAATGTTGCTCTCAAACGGATGGGTTACCTTTCAGTCCCTCAAGGCGAAATTATACTTTAAAGTAGAAGTCCTAGATGTAGACAGAATTATACAAAAGGAAGTGGCACCTTCAGCTTGTTCAAATGAATGAACGAATGAATAAATCAACCAAAAACTTGGATTCTCTGTCCAGATAGGCTTGCATGATCCATGATTTGGTGTTTGAGTAATTTATATGGCTCCAGGTGTTTCAGCCGCAACTTCATAAACATTTTGATATACTGTATATAGTAATTAAAAATAAAGAAGCCTATTTGGGCAATGAGTATAAATTTTTGATTATTTGCTTGAAAAGAGGTTGATGGGACTGCTCTCTTTTGCACTGTCAGGGTTGAGTTTTGGCCATTTTCTTTGATGAATCATTTTAAGATGCTGGATTGTCTTTTTCTCTCACGTTTCTCATTATATTCCGTATACTGTTCTACAAATGCTTTCCTTGAATATACTGTAGTCACCAATTGCAAAACCTCATGGTCCCACTCAAGCTTCCCTGCATCAGTTTCTGTTAAATATCACATGTCGATGAGCTGGCCCATCGGCGTAGTGGTTGCATTACAACTTGCTAAGCTGGCTGCCCAATTTTGTGAATGAACCCGGTTCATCATGGGCCAGCCGGCTGGCCAGGGGAAGGATGACTGAGCATCTCTCCTCATCCGAGGAGGAGGGAGGGCAGCCAGCTTTGCTGCTATACTGCCCCTGCAGTCAGAACGGCTTGTGGTTGGGAGGACATTGGCTGCTTACATACCATGCATGCTTGCATGCCTTCATCATCAATGTCCTGGCAGACAATGGGAGAATAAGGAAAGATCCAGACTGGCTTGATAATGCTGGCCTGCTCACAGGCCCCACCCCTTGCTACCTAGGCACTACCTCCCACAACCAGATCCTTCAGTGGTACGGGAATAGTGGAACCCTGTTGCCCTCACCAGAAAGAGGGAAAGCTCTGGGGGCATACAGGAGGTAAAGGTAAATCCTAAAGGATGCCAGGCTGGGGAGGGCAAGCAGATGGGGCTGATCAGAAATCAGGGGGCATAAAAAATTACACAGAAAAATACCTCATATCAATGAAAAAAGTTTTAAAACCCATATGTCAGCCAAGGGGTGATGGGGCAAAACAGGAAGGAGTGTGCTCAGAGGTTTATGGCCTCAATGCTAGGTAGAAATCTCCACTTCTACATTACAATTACTAGACAGGAAGATCCCAGCACTCCTGGAATACTCGTGTGGAAATAGAAGCACTGACAAATGCAAAAATCCTTTTAAAAAAATGTATTAATGTCAATATGTGCAGTGAAACCAAACACAGAGAACTGCTGTTTCTCTGTCTCAAGCCCTGGCGCTTCAACCCTAGTCTTCATTGGGGAGCTGAGTTTGAACAGAGAGAAGTCCCACCATTGTACCACTTAAATGAACAACCCTATAATTCAGTTAATTGGATTAAATAGTTAAGTAACTATGGGATCTATGCACTATGCCAACACACCACGTAAGCCGGGCGTGTTGGCATAGCTACATCAGAATGGCATGGAGCAGGGTCCCGCAGATCCCATGCAGCATTCACCAAGGGGATGAAGGGCAGGTACATGCCCGATCCCCTGGCTGCACAGAGAGTAATGCAATGGGGGGGGGAAAGGGGTGTGCCCACACTCTGCGCCATTCACAATGGTGTGGAGTGCTGGGCATGGGGGGTGCACTTTACACTGGGTAACACCCTGTCGTAAGGTATACATGCCCCCCAGGATGCTGCTGCCAGGCTGTGGTGGCAATGACAGAGCACAGCAGACCTCCTCAACATGCTGCCCCAGACTATTGGGCCCACACAGAGGGCTGTAGGCAGCCAACCAGGCACCTGCTGCCCCTGTGTCACTGGCACACAATGTGCCATCTGCCACCATCTGTGAAGTGTGAGTACAAGGGATCCACTAGTAGACCAGACATGGGTATCCCATTGGATGCGTACCTGGTCCATGGAACAATCCTCTGAGCACCTGCCTGCTGGGGGGGGGCTCAGACAGGTGGCTGGGTTAGTGAATGCTGGTATTGGCACACCTGTCTGCAGTCGTGTAGCTACATGGTAGGGCTACGCACCTCTTACGTGCACCCTCTGCTCAATAGTGCATAGCGCCCTATATAAGAAACACAAACAAGTGGTCATGGTGGGAGTAGAACAAGCAACCCAAGGAAATTACAATACCTCGATAGTGCGTAAAACATATGTAGTCTAAGGCGGATCAAGTTATGTAAATTAATACAAATTAGTTGAAGATGAAATTTGCTAATACAAAAATGTTTAGAATGCCAATGACAGAAGTTCATTTTAAGTCCATACTGATAACTGTTCTATGGTCAGAAGCAGAAATGCGAGAAATTTAGCATTACAAACAACCATAACCCTGTAATGGGAAAATATAAAGTGATGTAAAGATGAAAGTGTTCTTCAGAACAACACCTTTACCGGTGATCTCACTTAAATATCCAAATTCAAAGGAAATACAAAGGGGATCAGCAGGTATCCAGTTCTTGAGCTTCTGTGGAATACAGGCTGTGGAAAAATGAAAAAACAGAGTCAGTGAATAGATCCATACACGCAAACACAAAAAAATGGAAGGAGAGTTCAATATATGGGGCGACAGTTTAAAAAATTGAGGATGCTGAGTGACTGAGAAAGAGATGAGAGAAGTAGAAAAATTGGTTCAAAGAGGCAAAGCCTGTAATTCATTAAAACAATAGTTTAAGATCCCATTCCATATTTAAACCCACTGGGTGAATAGTGCCCAATGTAAAAATTCAATAGCTTTCAATTCTGAATAATAAATTTTGTCTATCGCTCCCCTGGGGATCTCTGTAAATACATTCGACACCTATCCATTTGAAACAACCCGTATCATTTTTGTGACATTATATAAAAAGTGTTTACCAACAGGGGTGGCAGTTTGTCTGGACCTGTTAGCCCTAGAATAGAAACATAGAACATAGAATCTGATGGCAGATAAGGACCGCTTGGCCCACCTAGTCTTCTCATTTCCCCACCTAACAGATAAGCTGCAGATCCTAGTTAATCAACAGCCTACTTTCTCCTATCCCCCACTAGAATTGCCTTATGTCTGTCCCATGCATTTTTGAATTCCCCCACTGTTTTTGACTCCACAACCTCCTCAGGAAGGCTGTTCCATGCATCCACAACCCTCTCCATGAGGAAATACTTCCTCACATTACCTCTGAGACGTCCCCCCATTATCTTCAAATTGTGCCCCCTTGTTCTTGCACATCTCTTTTTCTGAAAGATGCTACCCTCTTGGACTTTGTTGATTCCCTTGAGGTACTTGAAAGTTTGTATCATGTCCCCCTTCCCTCCTTTCCTCGAGGCTATACATATTAAGCTCCTTTAGTCTTTCTTCATATGTCTTCTGGTGCAGACCCTGCACCATTTTGGTTGCCCTCCTCTGGACATCCTCCACCCTGTCTATGTCTTTGTGGAGATGCAGTCTCCAGAACTGCACACAGTAAACTGTCTGTACAGAGGGATAACAACTTCCTGTTTTCTATTGGTGATGCCTCTCCTATGCATCCCAGTATCCCCCCAGCCCTTCTTACTGCCTTCTCACATTGCTTGCCCACCTTTAGGTCATCTGATATAACTACCCCCATGTCCCTTTCCATTTTTGTTGTTGTCAGTATCTCACCCCATTGTGTACTCTTCCCTTGGGTTTTTGTTTCCCAGGTGCATTACTTTGCACTTCTTTGCGTTGAATCTAAGCTGCCATACATTTGACCATTCCTCCAACCTTGCCAAGTCCTTTTCATCCTTTCCACCCCACCTTGTGTTTCAACCCTGTTGCAGATCTTTGTGTCGTCTGCAAAGAGACATACTTTTCCTTCCAGTTCCTCTGCAATGTCATTTATAAAGACATTAAAAAGGACCGGCCCCAGTACTGAACCCTGCAGTACCCCACTAGTAACCCCCCCTTTCTTCACTGTAGACTCTGTTTACTATTACCCTCTGTGTCCTGTTGTCCAGCCAATGTTTTACCCAGGCTACCACCCTGGGACCCACTCCCAGGCTTCCTTTGCTCCCTAATGTACCTATAAAAGATTTTATCCCCCTTCTTAACTGAATTGACTGTCTTTTCCTCAGTTTGAGGCTTTGCTATTCTGACTGCCTTCTGCGCTTCCTTCTGCTTTAACTGGTACAGTTCTCTGTCTTGCTCCTTCTGTGTTTCCTTATACTTCCTGAATGCTATATTTTTCTCCCTAACCTTCCGTGACACTTCTTTTGAGAACCATAGTGTTTTTTTCCTTCGTTTTGATTTGTTTATTTGCTTCACACAAAGGCTTGTTGCCTCTGTGATGGCAGTTTTGATGTTTCCCTATTGTTGCTCCACCCCACCTTCTTGCCTGTTTGCTAGTGCTTTTCAGAGGCACTCTCCCATTTTGACAAAATCAGCCCTCCTGAAGTTCAGTACCTTCACTTTCATATGGCTTGACTCTACAGGTAAGTTTATCATGAAGCACACTGTTTGGTGATCTCTTGTTCCCAGATGATTACCCACTTCTAGATCTGAGATCCTCTCTCTATTCCCATTAGAGAGTACCAGGTCTAAGATTGCTCCCACCTGAGTGGGTTCCAAAACTAGCTGTCTGAGGCATGCTCCCTGTAGGGCATCGAGAATAGCCTTGCTCTTGGATGTGGCTGCAGCAAAGGTACTCCAGTTAACATCTGGCATATTCAGGTCCCCATCAGCAATATCTCCCCTTTCTCTGCCATCCTAAGGATGCCTCTATCATTTTCTTGCCCATTTCCTCCCACTGAGATGGGGGTCTGTATACAACCCCTGTGCAGACTGTGGTGCCATTTCCAGTCTCAAGGGTGACCCACAGTGCCTCCCCTCCTCCCTGTTTACCTTTAGTTCCATTGCTTTGATCCCTTCCCTTACACAGAGAGCCACTCTCCTCCTCCTCCTCCTCTCATCTTCTTCCCTCCCTGTCTCTCCTGTAGATTGTGTACCCTGGTATGTTGACATCCCAGTCATGGTTCTCTGTGTACCATGTTTCTGTGACTGCCAAGATATCCAGGCATTCCACTTCCATGAAGGCCACCAGTTCAGGGAGCTTGTTACCTAGACTACGGGCATTGGTACTCATTACCCTCCATTTTTTTGATGGTCTTATTCCTTTTTGCCCCATCCCTGTCCTTACTGCCTTTGTCTTTTTCTCCATTTACTCCTGCCCTTCTCCCCATCGACTGCTCTATCTTGGCGTTTACCTCACTAACTACCCTGATTTTTTAGGGGAAGGGCTAAGATTCCCCTTCTCCTTTTCAGTGCCCCCCCTTGGCTAGTTTAAATGCTTGCTAATGAAGCATTTAAACCTATCACCTAGGATCCTGGTTCCCCTTCTGGACAGATGCAGACCATCGCACCAGTATAGGGCTGTATCCCTCCAGGTGGAGCCCCAGTCCCCAGTGAAGCTAAAACCTTGAGCTCTGCACCAGTTTTTCAACCACTGATTGAATCCCTTGGTGTGGCATACCCTAGCCTCACCCATGCCATAGACAGGCAGCACCTCCAAGAAGGTTACCGTATGTGCTACTTGTCTAAGGTCCCTCCCCAACTCCACAGACTCCTCCTGCACTGTTCAATTCCCTTTCCCAGTCAGGTCATTTGTCCCTAGGTGACCAATGATGTCCAGCTCCCTCCCCCATGCAGCTGCTCCCGCAATCCTGAGGATTCGCTCCCTGTCCCTCCAAGCCATGGCGCCAAGCAGGCACTTTACCTCCCTCTCCCCTCCCTCCCCCAGTTCTACCCTTCAAATAATGGAGTCCCCCATCAGGAGTTGTTTCCTTCCCTTGTGGGATCCCATGCCACCCTCCTGTGGGTCTCCTTTGTGGAGGTTCCCAGCATCCTCCTTGGTCTCCACTGCAGGTGCCTCTGTAGAGAAACCACACTCTGCCAGAATGGCATATGAATTGTGGAGAGGTACAGCTGGAGGAATGTGCCTCTGTTTCACCACCCTCACCCTCCCTGAGCCCACTGTGGTCCAACTGCTCCTTTTTCTTGGCAACCTCTTAGGCAATGACAGTGGACCTGGTGGTCCCTGGTTGGGAAAGGAGGTCCCTCAAATCCTGGCCAACTTAGCCTGAAGATGAGCAACCTTCTTCCTCAGCTCAGAGAGGTGCCTTCAGAAAAGACAAAACTGCATCCTTCAGAATGTCTCCGAGAAGACTGCTGCTCCACAGCCGCTGCACTGCACCACTCCCAACATGTCTTTACTTGTGATTGTTGTTGTATGCGGGTGCACATAGACCTAACTGTGCGTCCCACATAAATGCGTGGATATGTGCACCACAGTGCATAAACCACAAAATTGCTGTTGTATGAAATGAACATGTTTCTGCTAACTTCTTTGCTGTACCATGGCATTTTAAAACTGTTTCCTTGATGGCAAAATTGGAACACATTACAGTGCCCACACCTATGCATGCTCAAGGGTGGTGGAGGCAGTCATCTTCTAGGTTCTGAGTGGCTGTCAGTTCTTTTGCAATTAAATAAACTTTATTCAAGTTGTAAGAATGAACACAGAGAAAATACATCAAAAATACAGGCCTATTACAACGCAAAATATCCCACCCCTACTTCCCCCCACCCATGATCTCAGTCCCTTGGTGACAAATATCTCTAGGCCAAGTGTAAGAACATAACTATGATCTGTAATGCCCCTCCGCCCCATGTAGATCATACCACCCCCATCCATCCACTCCCTCCACCCAAAAGAACCATATTTCTCTGAATGTATGCAGAAGATACCATATTATTAAAGTCTAACATCAAACCCAACTTTAGATAAAATGCTGATTCTTGTAGAGATTATAGATGGAGAAAGAGAGGGTAAGCAAAATCAAATTCCTCTTGACTTCACTCACCTCCCAGCTAAAAATTGTATGAATGGATCCCAGAGATCACAGAACTGTGGGAGCCTGTTGTATTGCACTGAAATGGACCGTTCTGCATTCAGATCTATATACATTTCCTGAGTCCATTCACGAAACGTGGGAAGAGAATCATTAATCCAATGTCTTAATAAAGGTAGTTTGGCTACTGCAGATGTTAAAGCCATGTAAAATCTGTGTTTAGCAGAACCAATAGCAGAATAGTTGCCTATTACACACATTTCTAGTGAAAAATATATTGCACTGCTGAAGAAAGGGATAAGCTAAGTCTCAATAGAGTTCCAAAAGGAAGACACCCTGGGGCATGCCCATATCATATGTGACAATGAACCTTCCTCCAGTTTACATTTAGGACATGTGGCATCTTTCTTTCTGCCCACACGATAAAGTCTGAGAGGAGTATAATATAAATTACGAAGAATATTTAAGCAATAAGCCACAAGGGGGTGTGGGTTATCAGGGGATTTACCATGGCTGGAATGGTTTGCCCATGAGGTGCAGCCGAGTGGGTAAATCCTCGCCAGCCGTGGTAAATGCCCCAATAACTCACATCCTGGAGTGGTTTATTGTGATTATACCAAGGTTAATTTTTTTACTATAAAAAATGCAGCTTTTAAAGAGGTTGCTTTGTTTTTTTTATTTTTATTGTATTTATTCCTATGCTGCAGATGATTAGGATTAGATACTCATCAGCAGTCGTTGGTTATCAGAGGATTTACACCGGTGGTAAACTACCAGTCTGACGATTTCATTGGCTGTCCACTTATGTTCATGGTATAATAAATTGTATTAAATGCAGTCTATCTTGTTTGATGGTTCTATATATGTCTTTCCATATTTTCCTCCAGTCGGCAGAATCATAAACCAAATTAGCAGCCGAAGCCCAGTAAAAAGCTGTCGGCAGGATAGACTTCCAAACTAAAATTTCCAATTCTTTGTATAGTTTAGAGATTTGCCTCTTCTGGGACATTGCAGTAGCCAAAGCTTGAAGTAATAAGGTAGCAGTAGAAGACCAAGAGGGTTTCCCCACCATGTTTAAGCTGAATGTAGTTGAACAGAGAGAAAACCGGGAGGTGAAATATGTCTCTGAATTTGGCAGGAGTTAGGGGCAGTCAATTCTTTTAAAATGACTGTGGACTAATTTGTCTTTCAAATTGGGAGCATGAGAGAATGCTACTCTGGGAGCCTCAGAGACTCATTTGCTATTACAGCGTCACTCAAAAGTATATGCCAATGTTTTCTGACTGCATTTCTAATCTTGGCTGACACTGAAGTATATTTTGTGATGCAATTCACCTGTGTATTAACATCCTCATTTTCTATAGATTTCAGTATCAAAAGTGATTGTCACTTTTCCTGGCTTTTTGTAAGACTTCATGTAAAGTGTCTATATCATAGCCTCAAGCTGAAAATCTATCAGTTCACCTGCCTGATGAGCAAAGTCAGTATCAGTAGAACAGTTTCTGTGAATTCTTAGGAACTGTCCATAAGAGACAAACTTTTGTGACCCTATATTACATAGAAAGTGAGCTCTCTGAGGCTCCCAGAGTAGTATTCTCTCATGCTTCCAATTTGAGAGACAAGATCTGACTGCCACTCACAACCTAGAAACTGGCTGCCTCTACCACCCTTGTGCATGCATAGATAAGGGCACTGTAATTTGTGTCAATTTTGCCACCAGGGAAACTGTTTTAAAATGCCAGGATACAGCAAAGAAATAAGCATAAAAATGCCATTTCATGTAATAGCAATTTTGTGGTTTATTATGGTTTATTTTATTATGGTTGCTTGCATGCATGTGCAAGAAATATAATACCATCATCCGAGTTTTTCGGCGGTGTGTCAGCGTCTTCCAATGCAGTCAATGTGTTTGCAGGCGCGGTCACAGTTCTTCAATCACTGCTGGAGCTGTCTGTGACAGCAGTTGAAAATGCAGTGGCGTACAGTTGAAAGAGGGAGCTACGCGTCAGTGAGCAGCGATAAGATATCGACTGCTTATTCATGCTCCCCCCTTACACACACATGCATGCATACTGTGTGTTCACCCCCCACATACACACACTGTATAGCCAATGGAGGTGCCCAATCCCCTGTCGGCTGTGCTGTGCTGTGCTTCCCCCCAAAACAGAGTTCCAGATGCCATACTGGGTGCCCACCCCAGCATGGCAACACATCCGTATAGGCAACGGGGGTGCCCAATCCCCCGTCAGCTCCAGACCCCCCCAAACAGCCTTACAGCTGCCACGCTGGGAGCCCACCCCAGCGTGGCACAAGTCCATATGGCCATCGGGGGTGCCCAATCTCCTGTCAGCTCCAGCCCCCCAAACAGCCTTCTAACTGCCAAGCTGGGAGCTCACCCCAGCATGGCAAACATCCCGCATCGTCTTCCTGTTAAAAAAAAAACAAAAACCTGTAAACAAGAAAACATTCCCTCAGCGTTCACCCAGCCTACCTGTGCCCACCCACTGCACACCCTGCCTCCCCACACCCCCCCATACTTACCTCCGGACTCCGGCGCGACGATCTTCGGTGGACTGGGAACATATCTGCACTCTTCAAAGCTGACTGCAAGCTGAGGAAATGCCGGTAAGCTGTACAATGGGATAGATATTTTTTTTTTAACTTTGCTGCATATCTCAGGTATGTTTTGGAATTTTTGCACCAAATTTTCAACATGGGGTTTTTGGGACCCCTTCTCATGAATGCTCTTACTATCATGGCATTAATCGGGCTGAAGGGTGATTTCGCAGTCACTTTGCAAAATTACCTTTTGGGATTGAGTAACAAAACAACACTGCAACTGTTCATAAGGTGGGCTCTCAAAAAGCCAATGTTGAAAATTTGGTGGAAAAATTCCTAAAAATGACTGTTTTACGAGTGTGCGTTGCGTAGTTCCTAATCATGCTTGTAAGTTTGTGAATTTTCAGTATTTTCACTCCAGATTTTCAACATTGCCATTTTACCACACCTCCTTATGAGCAGTATAGCTGTCATTTTTCACATCTTGCCCAAAGGTGTTTCTACCCATGTAGCGCACAATGGCGCAGTCAGTGTGTGAAATCAATGTATGGGACACATTAAGAAAATCACAGTGACACTGTTCATGAGCAGAGGTCTTAAAATGGCTATGTTGAAAATTTGCTGAAAAATATTCCTAAAAATGACTGTTTTACCAGTGTGCGTTGCGCAGTTCCTATGCACGCTCGTAAGTTTGCGAATTTTCAATATTTTCACTCCAGATTTTCAACATTGCCATTTTACCACACCTCCTTATGAGCAGAACAGCTGTCATTTTTCACATCTTGCCCAAAATGTTTTTCCGCCCATGTAGCGCACAATGGCGCAGTTGGTGTGCGAAATCAATGTATGGGACACATTAAGAAAACCACAGTAATACTGTTCATGAGCAGAGGTATTAAAATGGCTATGTTGAAAAGTTGGTGAAAAAATTCCTAAAAATGACTGTTTTACGAGCATGCATTGCGCAGTTCTTACGCACGCTCGAAAGTTTGCGAATTTTCAATATTTTCACTACAGATTTTCAACATTGCCATTTTATTACACTTTCCTATGAACAGTACAGCTGCCATTTTTCACGTGTCGCCCAAAATGTGTCTCCGCACATGTTGCACACAATGGTGCAGTCGGTGTGCGAAAACAATGTTTGGAACAGATTAAGAAAATCACAGTTACACTGTTCATGAGCAGAGGTCTTAAAATGGCTATGTTGAAAATTTGGCAACAAAAGTCCATAAAATGACTGTGTTATGAGTGAACATTGCGCAGTTTCCACACACCCTCGTAAGTTCATGACTTTGTAATATTTTCAGTCCAGATTTTCACCAGTGGCATTTTTTCACATTTCCTTATGAACAGTACAGCTGTCATTTTTCACAACATAGCTGAAATGTGTTTTCACACTTTCAGTGCAGAGATCTTGTGGTCGCTGTGGGAAATCATTGTTGGGACAGATAAAGAAAATCACAGTGACACTGTTCATGATTGGAGGTCCCAAAATGCTTGTGTTGACAATCTGCTGTAAAAATCCCCAAACTAATTACATTACAGGTGTCGTTGCACAGTTTCTATACTGGCTCAAATGACTTCACCAGTTTTTATTATTTTACTGCAGATTTGCAACATTGACATTTTTTACACCTCCCCATGAACAGTACAGCTGTCATTTTTCACATCCTGTTCAGAATGTGTTTTTGCACCTGTGGTGCTAAATGCCGTAGTTGCTGTGCATAAGCAGCTTTCGGCTAACAAACTGATATTGCCACTGCTCATGAGGTGGGGGTCACAAAAAAACCATGTTGAAAATTTGGAGTGAAAATACCAACGAATGCCTGAGGTGTTAGGGTTTCCAGCCATTATGCCCCACCCTGTAGAGAATGACAGGCATCAGGGATGTGACTTGGGATTCTTGCCTGTAATGCTCATACCATTCCACACCCTGCAGCCAGTGAGAGGCATCAAGGTATGCCTTGGACTCTTCGGCCCCAAAGTTCACCCCATTCTCCTATACTGCACCCATCTTACCATATTTCCTGATGGAATGGGGTTCGCATAAAGGCCAAAGACCCCAAGGCACACTGTGACACTTCTCAGAGTCTGCAGGGTAGGGTGTGGTGAAATGGTGTGGCCGTTATGCCTGATGACCCAAAGGCACACCCCAATGCCTGTCACTCTCTGCAGGGTGGTGGCGGGTTTGGCTTTAGTTCAACACTTCATTGCCATTCCTATTACGCAGCTCTGTAACTTCTACACTACCAATGCCAATGCCAGCAAGCAAACATTCGGCATTGACAAATGCTTGTTTTGTATTAGCAATTTTAATCTTGAACTAATTTGTATTATTTTACAGAACTTATTCCAACTTGGACGGCATATGTTTTATGCACTATTGAGTTATTATAATTTGTTTTGTTTCCTTGTTCTACTTAGAAACATAGAAACATAGACTTTGATGGCAGAAAAAGACCACTTGGCCCACCCAGTCTGCCCATTTCCCTACCTATTAGATAAGCTGCAGATTCTAGTTAACCAACAGCCTACTTCCTGCAACCCCCCACTATAATTGCCTTATGTCTGTCCCATGCATGTTTGAATTCCCTCACTGTTTTAGACCCCACAACCTCTCCAGGAAGGCCGTTCCATACATCCACCACTCTCTCCCACCACGACCACTTGTTTGCTTTACTATTATAGTTACTTAATTATTTAACCCAATTAATTGAATTATGGGTTTGTTCAATTAAGTGGTATAAAGGTACGACTGTTTTCTACTCAAACCCTCCCCCTAACAAAGACTATGGTCGAAATGCTGGGGCTTGAGTCAGAGAAACAGCAGTTCTTTGTGTGTGGTTGCACTGCATGTATCGAGATTAATAATTTTTTTGTAAAAGTATTTTTGCATTTGTCAGTGCTTCTACTTCCACACAAGTGTTCCAGAGTGCTGGGATCTTCCTGACTAGAAGTGGCACTGAGGGTTGTGGTGCTGAACACCACACCTCGCATCACACTGACAATTCAGGTTTGGATGAAGACTGGGGTCATCAGGGGTTGGGAGAGGACTGAGCATCTGGAGGACTGCTCTCCTCAATGGAGGGATGGTTACAGTGCCCAGCCCCTGACTGGTCCCTAGCACTGGAAGACAGTGGGGAGTGGCAGCTGCCAACATCCCACATATGGAAGCATGTATGGGAGTGTCTGGGCAGCACTGCACAATTACTCCTGGGGGCGGTGTCAGAAAATCATAAAAATGGAGGTCTCCTGAGCAGCTGCTGATATCTAGTCACTCAGTAGCCCTACACCTGACAAACACCCAGGCCGTACTGCTTTGAGTGAAGGTCAGCCCTGGAGAAAAACTGGGGTGATGGGGCTGGAGTGGCTGGCATCCAGTAGGCTGCATGGGGCCAGGAGAGAAAGAGCACTCACTGCAAAATACATAAATATATATATATATATATATATATATATTAGAGCAAAAACTCAGTTAAATGCATCAGTTAGGGTTGTTCCACAGTGACAAAAGACAGGAAATTCAGTGTTAACCCCCCTTGCACCCCTCAGCCGGCCCCCCCAACTGGCACGAGGATGTGCATTGGGGTCATTGGCCCTAACTCTCACCCCATCACATGCGTGAACAAGCTGAGGCATAGGAGAATGGGGTGAGAGTTAGGACCAATGACCCCAACGCACACCCCAATGCTGGTTGGGGAGGTGGGCTGAGGGGGTGCAAAGGGGGTTTTCAATCCTAACACTGAATTTCCTCACTTTTGTCACTGTGGAACAACCCTAACTGATGCATTAAACAGAGTTTTTGGCCTCTAATTTTCCTTCTTTTTGAGAATGATGACTATAAATAGTGAATGGAATGCTCCCACCAAGTGATTTTTTGTGACATAGTAACGGTAACAGCAAAGCAAATGCAAGTGGCAATGGTTATGCACATGGTGACACAAACATAAATTGTAAAGCAAGCGTTAATAGAAACACAGGTGCAAAGGGACGTGAAAGTGAACAGTGACACAAATGGAGATGCAAGTGCATACGGAAACACAATTGGTAACATGCACAGTCATGGTACCACTATTGTAAATGCAAATGATAACTGTAACAGCAACAGTAATGTGAAAGGAAACAGAAACGGAAACACAAACGCAAACGCGTACGGAAATGCAGACCATAGTGCGTACGGTGACGGTACCACACTTGTAAATGCAAATGGTAATGGTAACAACAACAATAACACCAAAGAAAACAGAAACACAAACGCAAATGTAAACACGTATGGAAATGCAAACTGTAATGCACACAGGCATGGGAACGCAATTAGAAATGCAAATGATAATGGTAAGAACAACAATGACACAAAACGAAAGACAAATGCAAATGAAAAAGGAAGGGCGGCCGCCAACAGAAATGGTAATGTGCACGGTGATGCTAAGCAAAAGACAAAGACAAACAGTAGTGGAGACACAAATGGTAACAGTAATGCAAATGGAAACGCAATGGGTAAGGCACACAGTGGCATACACGGGAATGGTAATGCAAACCGGCATAGAAAGAGAAGTGCAAAGCCTACATGTAACAGTAACTGCAGCACACACCATATTTTTCCCCAAAAGCTCCACTGAGAAACACAGTGAAAACAAAGAATGTATGCATAATAATGGGCCTCGGAGCAGAAAACGAGCAGTTGTACTACTAAAATGGTAATATCTCAGTAACCGTGCGAAGTAGAAAAAAATGAAATTTCACGTGATTCATCAGTGTCCTGGCTATGCTGAGTTGTGATGAAAATTCCGTATCTTGCACTGTTTCTGAGATACGAGCCCCCAAAGGCGTGGCGGACGCCACCATGTTAGTCTGTGGGAAAAAATTTCAACTTTGGAGTAGCTTAACTTTGCATTTGTGCAATAATTTTTCACCAGACCACCAAAAGGCACATCTGTGAGATATTGGCTGCCTTCCCTCCAGATTTCAGCCCAAAAGACCAAACTGTTTTTTCGCAGCAGGGTGACAAAGAATTCTTGTCATTTTGGCCATAGTCTAGAAAAGTAGTGTTGTGATTTGCGACACCTTTCGCAAAAATTTGCAAAAGTGTTGTAAGTGTGACACTGCTTTTCCCAGAAATTTGAAAAACATATTTCTAGGGTGTTTAACCACAAAATAAAGACATGGCTAGCATCCTCAGTGCTTGAATAGGTAAACACAAAAATAATTATGTCCCTAGATGGTCCCAATTTTAAATGCCAAGCATTTCTGTGATCAGTAACTGAAAAAAAAATGGCAGATTTATAACACTATTAGGGTCACTTGCGACACTAAAAAGTGCATTTTCGAAAGTGTCAAACTTTTTGTTAACTTTTCCCATTGACTTATAATGAGAACTCATTTTTTGAATAACTTTTGAACCGTTTAATATTTTTTCACAAGATCTTCAAAAGGCACATCGGAGACCCCAGACACACATTCCCTTGAGTTTTTGGACTGATCGTGCAAACCATGCGACCTGTAGTCATGAACAAAGAATGCACAAAAAAACGTAATTACATGCATGGATGTTACTTAATAACTCCACTGCCGTATATCTGACCAGTACAAAAGTTGCCAGATCCCAAGATCTATTGTTACACCCCATGCCTGCCAAATTTCAGGCAAATCTGTTGAATGGTGGCAAAGCTATTAAGGTGCAAAGTTTCACCATTTAACCTTAAACGGGCTACTCAACCTAATTACGGTAGCACTAATACACGATTATATATATATATATATATATATATATATATACTATATATATATATATATATATATATATATATATATTCTATGCAAAAAACTTCGTTAATGTATCAGGGTTCTTCTACAGTGAAAAAAGTGAGGAAATTCTATTTTAGGGATCCCACTCCTTGCTCCCCACCCCACCCTGCCCCCACCAACAGGCATTGGGGTGTGTTGAGTCATCAGCCTAACTCTCACCCCATCCCATGAGTAAACAAGCTGAGGTGGTGCAGTGTAGGAGAATGGGGTGAGAGTTAGGGCCGCTGACCCCAATGCACACCCTGATGCCTGTTGGTGGGGGCAGGGTGGGGGTGGAGTACAGGGGATGGGAACCCTAAAATTGAATTTCCTCACTTTTTTCACTGTAGAAGAACCCTAACTGATACGTTAATGAAGTTTTTTGCATAGAATTTCCTTACTTTTTAAGAAAGAATAGAAAAGTAGAAATTTGCACAAGTTGGTGGGAGTGTGGGGCCCAACTTTTAAGTGCCAATTACACAACCAATGACTAAAAAGTACATTCACAACAGCAAGGCCAGCCACCAAACATATGTTAATCTAGTAGAACCATAGAAAACGCTGTCCACAAAACGTAAACTGCACCACACAATATTTCTGCAAAAAATATATTGTCTGACATGTAAACACCTCTATTAACATCTACAGGACATACTGTCAACACCATCTAAATTTCAAGTAAAAAGACCAAACCGTGTCCAAGATATGACATGTCAAAATTTGAATTTTTCATTCATCAGAGTGGCACAGTTCCTCACCTGTTGACATTTAACACACACAACAACTGAAAACTACATCCATGACACTAAGGCTAGGTATCCTATCAATTTCAAGCCACCACCACAAGCAAAACACTGTCCGCAGAACATAAACTGTGCCACGCTATATCTCAGCCAAAAAAATATTTTCCAATACAGAAACACTGTAATTAGCATCCACAGGAAATCCCATCAACACCCTCCAAATTTCAAGTGAAAAGACCAAACCGTGTCCGAGATATAACATTTTAACATATGAGATTTTCATTCATCAGACTGGCACAGTTCCACTCTTGTTGACATTTAACACACACAATGACTGAAAACTACATCCATGGCATTAAGGCTAGGTATCCTATCAATTTCAAGCCACCACAACCAGCAAAACACTGTCTCCAACACATGAAGTGCATCATGCAATATCTCCACAAATAAAGTTTCTTCCATATGTAAACACCATAATTCACATCTATAGGACATGCCGTAAACACCCTCCAAATTTCAAGTAAAAAGACCAAACCGTTTCTGAGATATTCAATGTTAAAGATTGGTAACATTTCCCTATCTATTCCATTATAAAAAATCTGGCCATCTTGTTCTGCCCTCGCGATCAAAGAATCTCACAATCAAAGAATTTCCAGACTCATGAACAAACGACTAAAAATCTTATAAATCCAAAAATTTATGGAATTGTGGTATATCACTGCCACGGTTCGACAAAACGAAGCCCCCTGAGTAAAACCAACCTTCATTTGTCTTCCTAGGACACCCCTGGGCTGAGAAAATTGATTTTTTATCTGGTCATCTCGTCCCTCGCTCACGATACATGATCGTGATCAAAGAATCTTGCGATCAAAGAATTTGCAGGCTCGCGATCAAGGAATTTGCAGGGTCACGATCAAAGAATAAAAACTGTTCAAATTTAAAAAATTAAAAGAATTGTGGTAAACTACCACCATGGTTCATCAGAACGAAGCCACCTGAGAAAAACCCACCCTCATTTGTCTTCCTAGCACACCCCTAGACTGAGAAAATTGATTTTTTAATCTGGCCATCTCGTCCCTCACTCGCGATGCACGATTGTGAGCAAAGAATTTGCAGGCTCGTGATAAAAGAAATTGCTCGCTCACGAACAAAGAGCGAGGGACGAGATGGGCAGATTTTTAAATTGATTTTTGTAGCCCAGGGGTGCCCAAGAAAGTTATATGAGAGTGGGTTTTGCTCAAGGGGCTTCGTTCTGTTCCATCTGAATAAAAAAACACATGTTTTCGATATCCCTGGTAGTCTAGCGGCCCCCTGTCCCCGATCATGATAATATAGATAATTATGTCTGTATCCCTGGTAGTCTAGTGGCCCCCCCAATGTGTATTTTATTCATATCTCTTTTCTTTATACCTGGTAGTCTATTGCCCCCCATGTGTATTTATTTATATTTGTTGTTTATATCCCTGGTAGTCTAGTGGCCCCCCAATCTGTATTTAATTATTATTCATATCCCTGGTAGTCTAGTGGCCCCCCATCATAATGAAAAAGATAAACATTTGCTATTTCCTGGTAGTCTAGTGCCACCTCCACACCCCACCCAGCCGTGCCAGCCCACCCAGGACCCCCCCACCCTTCCCCAGCTGGTGACCGGCACAGCTCAGAGTGCCTCTTTGAATTAGCGCTCATAATACACACAGTTGGTGGCTAGCCGTGGAGATGAGAAGTGGGCTGTGCCAGTCGCTGGCTGGGGAAGAGTGGGGGGTGCTGGGTGGGCTGGCACAGCTGGGTGGGGGGCCACTAGACTAGCAGGAAATAGCAAATGCTTATCTTTTTCATTATGATGGGGGGGCGCTAGACTACCAGGGATATGAATAATAATAATTAAATACAGATTGGGGGGGCCACTAGACTACCAGGAATACAAACAACAAATATAAATAAATACACATGGGGGGCACTACACTACCAGAGATTAAAAAAAAGAGATAGGAATAAAATACTCATTGGGAGGCCACTAGACTACCAGGGATACAGACATCGTTATGTATATTATCATGATCGGGGTGAGGGGCCGCTAGACTAGCAGGGATATTGAAAACATATGTTTTTTTTATTCAGATGGGGCATAACAAAGCCCCCTGAGCAAAACCCACCCTCATATAACTTTCTAGGGCACCCCAGGCTACAAAAATCAATTTAAAAATCTGCTCATCTTGTCCCTCTCTCGCAATGCACGATCGCGATCAAATTATCTCACGATCAAAGATTTTGCAGGCTCGCAATAAAAGATCATTAGCAAGCTGTGAATGAAGATTTTAAAAGCTCAAAACTCTATGTTTGGACCAATTTGGATAAAACTAAAGCCATGGCTTGATAGATCAGAGTCCCCTGAGTAAAACCCTTCCAAGTTTTACTTCAGAAGTGACCCCTGAGCTGAGATATTTGTGTTTTTTCCAATCAAAAACCTGAAAACAAGATGGCGGACCTTGCGATCAAAGAATTTTAAAAATCCTCAGGGACAAAGATTCTTGAACCGCGAGGCTGCAAATTCTTTGATCACCAGGCGGGACCAGATGGCCAGAACCCAATTCTTTGTTCACAAAACATACATATAAATGTTCCCATTGACTTATAATGGGAATCTAAAAGTGGCAAAACTTTTGCATGTCTTAATATTTTTTCACCAAACAAAAAGCAGCACATTTGGCCACCAAAGCTCTTTCAAATGAGCCATCTTGCAGAGTGGCATGCCACACGACAGCCGTGTAGGTCCATATCCAAAATCCCAAAAGCTGCCTTCAAAAACAGATAATTTTGCATTTTACAGCACTTTCGTATGCAAAGACCGTAAGTCCGACCAAAACATAATTTAGCAGATCAAGAGATCTACCATGCCCCACCATGCATACCAAATTTCAGGCAAATCTGTTAAACAGGTCAAAAGTTATTAATGCCCAAACGTTTAACTTTAGCATGTAACTGACCGCTGAACCCTAACTATACCACTATAATATATATGCATATGTATAAGTGTGTATATATATATATTTATTTATTTTATAGGGACACAGTTGCGCCCTATAGTTAAGGTTGTACTGACACGTCTATGTTAAATCCAAACATTTGCACCTCAATAAATTTGGCATTCTTTGATGAACTAGCCCAGCATTTGGCATGTGTGGTCACTCTGCCAGAGTTTCAAAATGTGAAAAGTTTTGTGATAGCATCTTGTATGGTTTCTGAGATGTAAAGTGGTAAAAAATTGAAAAAAAAAACAGTTTTTCACCATTGATTAACATGTTTTTTTTTTGCCCTCATCTGCAGCCCAGATGGTATAACATTTTTCTCTGAAATGGTCAGGGATGATGGGGTCTGTGCCAAAGGCATGCCTTTGGGTGGTTTGGTGAAAAAATATGCTACCATTTTTTAATTATAATGATTTTTGTGATAGCTGCCAGACAGGAAGGTAAATGAAAAATGTTCTGTAAATTGTTAAGGATTCACTGTTCATGCACAGAGAAATACTGTTCATGATGTCAGCCATTTTTTTCCCAGTTTTAATGATAGTTTTCCACACAAGTACATCCTTGTAACTAATGAAGAAGACCTGTAATTAGGTCTCCTTCACATACTTTGTTGGATTCTTTTATTACTACTTTAAAATGAACACTGCAAATGTGTGTTAGTGTGGTGAGAACAATTTTGCCTTTCACTCTCATAGGTAAGGATTGTTTGATTGAAAAATAACCATTCACATTTATTTGCAGTTTGAACTTTACTGTTCACACTGAAAAGACAGAACAGTAAAGGTCCATGATGGTGTGACAGGGTGACCCCTGTCAAGGGTAGGTATTCTGATGTTGCTACAACCCCTCCCATAAATAATAAAATAATAAAGTGCCTAAGGGAATGTACTAGGTACAAGAAGGATAAGGCAGGTTATAGCATTAAAATGCCCATAAACATGCTGCTGTGTTTAACCCAAGGGGCTAAGTATAATTATGTGTAATATGCATGCTGTATTCAGGTTAGAAATGAAGTCAGGACAGGAGCAGCAGTCCTGTTATTTTCTGTACCCCTTTCCCTACTGTTCCTTGTCCAGTGGTTTTAAGATAAAGAAAGCCAAAACGAAAGGTTTTATGATGGCTCTTGCCACCCTGCTTTATAGTTAAAATAAAATATGCCCCTGTTTCACTGGAGAAGCTCAGGTTTATGTGTTTTATATGTGTCTTTTCTTTTTAGGAACTATATAGGAAACAACCAAGGGGTTCCAAGAGAAAAGACCGTGTGGGTCTAAATAAATATACATGCAAGCGCTTGCATGTGTAGGGACAGGGAAGTCCCTAAAAAGAAAAGACACAAATAAAACACAATAAACAGAAGGCTATAAAAGTAATTGAGGGCCACAATGAAAAGTTAGCAGTCAGGCTAAATTTCTAGTAATGGGATATACAGTATGTAATTAAGGTTGTTGGTTAAAACAATAAAAAGAAAGAGATTGTACTTTAAAAACACGAAACAAGGGCTTAGCAAAAGTATTACTATATCTTGGGTTATTTTGGAAAGTTCACCCAAGCAAATAAAAGCACAGAAGAATGAAAATAAGTACATATCACTGTTTAAAATAAAGGGATTGAGACAGTGTATGTCTCGAAGGTGTTTTTCCCCTAAAAGGTAAAGTCCCATGAGATAAATTGGAGGGCTGTTTCTAACAAACAAACAAACAAACAAACATACAGAGCTGTTTTATACAACTACAGATTAAGGGCTGAAAACTGCAGGAATAGATAGAAGCAGCCTAGCCCTTCCTATTAAAACAAGTAAGAGGTGAGTACCTTTTGTTTCAAGGTTCCTTCTGTGTAGGCTGGTGAACTAACTAACACAGGAAGGAAACCAAAGGACTTATCTGTTTGCAGGAGAGCTCATAGTCCATGTCTGAAGGCTATAGGGAAGCAGCAGCCCCTAGTGGCCTATATTTATACTAAACTGTAGGCAAGACATTTTTCTCAGAGGGAGGAGCTTACAGTAACTGAGCAAAATTAAGCATATCGAGCCATTTTCTAAACAGGATTATGTTTAATGATATTACTGTAAGAAAGAAGTGATTACTAAAGCAATAAGGCTTAGAAGCAACATTTTACGTTATGTATAGGTGCAGGTTGTGAGCCTAGGATGTACTAAATTGGAAATTGATTGGATGTCACATGACAGTGACGTGAGCAATAGATGGATATATAAGCCTGCCACTAGGGTGGATTTTTTAGATAGGGAATCAGTCTAGAGCTGGCTGTGTGAGGTGTAAAAACCTTAAGATGGGAGAGCATGTGTTTACACACTACAAAGCCTTGTGTTTTTCAGAACTAACAACAATTTTCTTATTTTCTGTCATATCCTGAATCATTTTATGGTGAGAAAATAAAATGATAAATGCCAACCTGGCATTTTCATGCACTGATTTTGTTGTCTGCCTGCATTTGTCTCCTGATCAAGTGACCCTATGACAGATGGTTCTAACTGTCATAGCTCCCTGGTGTCTAGTGACTTCTCCTACCCACTGATTTCCATCCCCTGAATAAAATATTGTATTCCCTGGAAGTCCAGTGGTCCTTCCCCCTCCCCCATTCTCTGATCACAGTCCCATGTCAAATAATATATTCCCTGGTAGTCCAGTTGTTCCTCCCCCATTCTCCGATTGCCGTCCCCATATGCAGCAGTGGATTCCCTGGCAGTAAAGTGTTCCCCCCCATTCTCTGATCACATCCTTGTGCTACCATTATATGTCCCTGGTGTCTAGTGGCAACCCTCACTCCCACCCCCATCGGTGTCCAGGGCTGAAATATAGAAAACTGTTCCTCAATGTTTTTTTATTGGTTGACGCTGCAAAAAAAAAGGTCCCTTGCCAATCAGCCACCCCACCCCTACCTCTCACTCAGCACTCACCACCCCACATCCCCCCCAGTACACACCCACATGCCCTCTCTCTCCTGAACAGCTCCCAGGTTTGAGATCCACTCTCTGATGGAAGACACATCTTGCTGCTGGAACTGGCGACTGCAATATGAGAAGCTAAGGTACTGTAAGTGCGGATCAATGTATTTCAATGGGATTTTCAACTTTGATGCATAACTCAGACATTTTTTGACATATTGACACCACATTTTCAACATGGCCTTTTGATGACCCCACTTCATGAACAATATGTTGAATGAACTATAAGGGGGAAAGGATCAGATCTGTTACAGTACAGTACAGTAGCTTCTTCTTGCTGTTTTTACATTGTTTCTTGTGGATTCTACTTGGTAGAAGGTTATTTCTTTTCTTTCTTACTACTTCTAAGGGGCTAACAGGGTATTGTTTGGGGCTGTTGGAATGTTGAAACCTGTTTTAGTAGCTATAACTGGGCTCATTTGTTTGATGTTTCACTGTGTAGCAGGCTGCATTTGTAAAGGCCTATTTCTTCTGATTTAAAACCTATTTGGTGTGATTTAACTGGGGCTGTTTCTTTGAATTGGAGACCTATATCTTCTAATTTCAAGGCTATTTTGATGTGTTGTTGGTGAAGCTGTTTGAATTTCAGTCCTGTTTCTTTTGGTAGCAAACCTATTTTGGGGGCTTTGAGTAGAATTGTGATTCATTTTTGCTAGCTTCACTAGCTGCAAAGTTTATTGCAGAGTGGGGGAAGGGTGCTAATGGTCTGACCAGGGGTCTCAGCTACCTGATTGTTTCTGGAAGACTTGGGCTGGTCCCACCCTAACCCCTCACTCCATCCACCCCTGTTCCATTATTTCCTTTATATCAAGGGTTCTGACATCACTTCCTCAAATGGGCAAAGGATATGCACCTGTCATAGCAGAAGTAGACATCCAGGAAAGGAACAGCAGCAAGTGAAGAGGTGACTGCTATCTCAGTGAAAGGGAAGTAACCGCAAATCTAGGAGCTTTCATTGTTACTTCTTTGCATTGCTATTGCATTGGGGAAAGGAGGAGTATGAGTTTGAGGAAGGTTGTGCAATAGCTACTTAAAGTATCTTTTTGAGTATGGATAGGAAGGATAGGAATATAAAAAGCAGTTGCTCAATCCATCTAAACGTGTACAACAAAGGGGGTAAGGGAAATAAAGAAAATAATGTTTTGCACTGACACAGAAGGGAGAGGGGAGACTTGGGGAAGTGTTTGCTATCCTGCATCTGGAAGGGTGGGTGGTTGCTGGTGGGCAACGACAGGAATGGGTAGGGTGGTAGGCTGCAACAACTGTGGTGCACCATTTCTAAAAATTTCCTGGAGTGTGGGAGGATGTTTAGTATGCAACCACATAAAGAAACTTAGAAAGGAGATCGAGGGTCTGCAGGAGGAACTAAGACAGACAAGGCAGATTGGGGGTGGCTTTAGCCCAATACTGGAGAGAGGAAGAAGGGGAGATGAGAGAGGATGATTTAAGCCAACAGTGGTGAGGAGAGGGTCAGAAGAAGGGAAGCAGAGACAAAGGGGCCCAGGCCAGGAAGAACGATTGTTGGGGAAACCAGGTCAGGAGACAAAAGACAAATAGAAGGAGATAGGGACTTGTGAGGGGAGGCAAAGAAGTGGCAAAAGTCATGGAATGGAAAGGAGAGAAATGGTTACTATAAAGAGAGAGGGAGAGTGGGCATTTGTGAAGGGTCTTCAGAAAATAGTTTTGCACTGCTAGAGAGGAAGAAGGTGGAGGAGGGAAATTATGAAATTAGTGGAGTAATTGATAAATGCCTGGACCAAACTGGAGCGGGGGGAAGTTCTGCTGGGAGAATTGCAACAGGGGCAAAAGGGGGAAATAATGTGCAGGAGGAAGAAGAGGAGCTGGAAATGAGAGAGGGAGATGAATGGAAGCAAGCAGGGAGCAAGAGTGGTGGAATCTTAGTGCTGGGGGACTCAATACTAAGAGGAGTCAGGTGGGATAGCAAGGGGGGAGGCATAGTCACATTTGGGTGGAGGCCATGCCAGGAATGACAGCGGAAAGGGTGGGACAATCTGTTCTGAAATATGCTAGAAGGGGTAGGGACAAGCCTTATTTAATTATACATCTTGGGACAAACAACCTGGCTGACAAGACATTAGATATAGTCCAGAGGAGGTTTGAGGAACTAGCACAATTATGTAAGGGGGCAGGAAGATCAGTAACTTTTTCAGAGATACTTCCAGTGCCCAAGGCAAGCACAACAAGAAAGCTGAGAATAAAGGAATTTAACAGATGGCTAAGAACCTGGTGTTGTGCTAAAGGGTATAGGCTGTTGAGGGGGTGGGGAGGGAACTGGTAGGACATTCGTCTCTATGCCAGGGACAGACTACACTTGAGTGAGGAGGGAAATAAAGTGTTGAAACAGATGTTGGAAGAGTACATAGAAGAAGTTGGGAATTTAAACTAGGAGTGGGGTTGGCAATTGGGCAAGAAATATGCAGAGACCACAGGCTGGGAAACCATATGAGCTTACCCCCCATAACAGTGACAAAGGACAAATGGCAAGTACTATTAGTGATGCTAGTAAAGGAGGGCAGGATGGGAGGGGGGGAGAAGGGTGGAAGGTGGTTACCCTTAATGCTAGGAGCCTTGGGAGGAAAACTGCAGAGTTACAGGTACTCATGGCAGAGGGAGAGGTGGACATTGCAGCCATCACAGAAACATGGGCCACTCAATACAATGACTGGGACCTGTCTGTACCAGGGTACAGGTTATTTTGTAGGGACAGGGTGATTGGGAAAGGAGGGGGTGTGGCACTATATGTGAAGGAAGGAATGAAGTGTATAAGGGAGGAAGGGGAGGAGGGTAGAACGGAGTCACTTTGGATGCAGATTCAGGATTCCAAGAATAGGAGTCTTAGAATGGGAGTGGTGTACAGGCCACCATCTCAGACGGAGGAGTTAAACAGGGAACTAGTGGGACAGATCAGGAGGACCTGCGAGAAGGGTAGGGTGGTGATTGTGGTGGACTTCAACATGCCAGGAGTGGACTGGAGTACCCCAACAACCAGGACCAGAAGGAAGCAGGTACTGCCGGATGCCTTCCAGGACAGCTTCCTGCTGCAAATGGTCAGTGAACCAACCAGGTTAGGAAATACCCTTGACCTTGTGCTGGCAAATGGGGACTTTGTGAGAGAACTTACAGTGGAGGAACCACTGTCAGGGAGTGATCACCACTCAGCATGGCTCACATTGGATACGGACAAGGAAGGAGTGGAATCTGGCACAAGAGTACTGGACTTCAGGAGGGCTGACTTTGGGAAGATGGTGGAAGTGGTAAAAGGGTACCTGGCCAGAATTAAATCTAGTATGGACACTAATCAGACATGGGAGCTCATAAAGCTGGGGATAGTGGAGGCAACCAAAACCTGCTGCAAGGCCCACAGCAAGAAGGCTAGGGCTAAGAAACCGAGCTGGTTGAGCAAGGAGGTCATGGAAAAGGTAAGGAGGAAAAGAGCTGCCTTCAGGAAGTACAAGAAAACAGGAAGGGGGAGGACAGGGAGGAGTACTTGACAGAATCGAAGGAGGTGACAAGGGCAGTAAGGGGAGCCAAAGCATCTACAGAACTCAGGCTGGCACAAGGCATTAAGAAGGGGGAGAAGGACTTCTTTAGGTACATCAGGGAGAAAAGGAGCTATAAGGACCACAGAGTAAGGATTAGGAAGGAGGGAGGTTGGGTGGAAGCAGGGTGCGATAAGGCAGAAGCACTAAATGAGTACTTCTGCTCAGTATTTACTAAAGAGAAGAGGGGAGTGACACCCAAGGGGAGAAATGGCAGAAATGGGGGAGGGGTGACAGATGGGGAAATCATGGACGGCAGAGTTTGGGAGGGTTTGAAGGCACTGAGGGTGGACAAGGCTCCAGGCCCAGATGGCATCCACCCCAGGGTACTGAAGGAGCTGGCATAGGTCCTTGCAGGACCTTTGGCAGACCTATTTAATGCCTCACTACATTCGGGGTGTGTACCTCAGGACTGGAGGATGGCTCATGTAGTGTCCCTCCACAAAAGAGGCCCCAAGGATGAACCGGGAAACTACAGACCAGTGAGCCTCACATCTACCATAGGTAAGCTAATGGAGACTATCCTGAAGGAGAGGCTGGTGGCCCTCCTAGAGGCCAAAGGACTACAGGACAGCAGACAGCATGGCTTCATACGGGCAGATCATGCCAAACCAACCTGGTGCAGTTCTATGACTGGGTAACTAGGCAACTGGACAGGGGCCATGCAGTGGATGTCCTGTATCTGGACTTCAGTAAGACATTCAACTCGGTGCTGCATGGAAGGCTGGAAAGTAAGTTAGTAGGCACAGGAGCGGGTGCAAAGCTGGTGAGATGGGTAGGAAACTAGCTTCAGGGAAGGCAACAGAGGGTGGTGGTGGTGGTGGGTGGGGAGCTCTCACACCCAAGGGTAGTGACGAGCGGTGTTCCACAGGGCTCAGTGTTGGGATCAGTGTTGTTTGGGATATCCATTGCAGACATATCATTAGACATCAAAAGCAAGATCAGTCTGTTTGCTGATGATATCAAGGTAGGAGTGGTGGTTGAATGACCTAGGGGGATGGCAGGGGTTGCAGGATGATCTGGCAAAGCCTGAAACCTGGTCAGACATCTGGTAACTGCGGTTTAATGCCAAAAAGTGCAAGGTGCTGCATTTTGGGATGAAGAACCCAAGAAGGAGTTACCAGCTGGAGGGAGTGCAGCTAGCCCAGACAGAGGAGGAGAAGGATCTGGGGGTACTCATTACAGGGTCAATGAACAACTCAGCATAATGTAGGAAGGCAGCTGCAAAGGCCAACAAAATGCTGGGTTGTATTGCAAGGGGTATATCCTTGAGGAGGGAGGGGGTGATTCTGCCACTGTATAGGTCTTCAGTTAGACTGCACCTGGAGTACTGCATGCAGTACTGGTGCCCGTATCTGAAGAGGGCATTAAGTTATGGGGTGCACCATGCGCCACAAAGATGATCAAGAGGCTGGGGGACTTATCTCATACGAGAGGAGGCTGAGGGAGTTGAACATGTACTCACTGGAGGAGAGGAGGATGGGGGACATGATTGAAACCTTTAAGTACATGAAAGGAATAAACAAGACAGGTACAGAGGGCTGTTCAAGTAAGGGATGGAGGGACACCAGGGGCCATGATATGAGACTGGAGGGAGGAAGGTTCAGGAGGAGATGAGGAGACACTTTTTTACAGAGGGTGGTGGCTGGGTGGAATGCGTTACCTGCAGAAATGGTATCCAGTAGAACATTGGACTGCTTCAAAAGGGGATGGGACAGGACAAGGGGGAGGGTTAATGAAGGGGAAGGGTGGAAGGGAGGGGCAGCTGCAGAATAAGGGGTGCTAGCTGTACATTCAAGCAGACTTGATAGACCTCTAGGCCTTTATCTGCTGGCAAATTTCGTATGTTCGTATATTCGTAATATCAGTGACATTACGCTGCTCCTGCCAGAAAGATGATTCCAAGGTTGCTTGGCCAGTTCACCTTTCATGCAGGATTTGAACATTTTTTCTGCCCTTGTTCATGGGGTGGGGTTATAAGAAGGCTATGTTGAAAATTTGGGGTCAAAATATGTTAAAATGGTAAAGTTATGACCATTCTTTGCAGTTTTGCTACAGTATGCACATTCGTAACTTTGGAAATTTTAAATATTTTGACCCCAGATATTGAACATAACCTTCTTATTATCCCCCTTATGTATGTCACAGCTATCATTTTTCAAATCCTGGCCAAAATGTGTTTTCACACCTGTGGCACGGAATGGGGTTGCTGTTGCACGGAATTACGTTTTGTCTGGGATTCAAAAATTTTCTGTACCAGGTGCATGAGGTTTGGTAATAAGATGGCTATGCTGACAATTTGGTTGCTGTTGTCCTATAAAAGAAAGCGCAGAGCCCTTCCACAGCTACATACATATATGCATCTACAGAGGGATGGGAGTACAGGGCACACCAGGCAAATAAAGATTTGATTACTGTACCTCAAACACTATGGATGGATAGGATTGCAGGGCCCACAGACAAATAAGGCTACAATTACACTATCTAAAAAGTAAGAAAATTATTTGCAAAAAACTATGTTAATGCATCAGTTAGGGTTCAAGATAAAGTGACAAAAGTAGGGAAATATGACATCATGGTTTCAACCCTAAAACCCCTGCCCCGCCCCTGAAGTGAATGAGGGGTGGAGTCTTTCTTGGGTTTGTCAGCCCTAATACTCACCCTATTGTATGCACCCATGAAACATACGCTCTTATCTTCATCACATCTTAGCTTTTCTGTTACTGCAATGGGGTGAACATTAGGATTGACAACCCCAAGGAAGACTCCACATCTCATTCGCTGTGACAGTTAGCTCAGATGTGAGCCAGGCGAAAACCAGCACAGGGAATCATTACAGACGCTGGACATGAAACAAAAAATGAAGGTCAAAGAAAGAAATGACACGAGACACACATCATATATTTTTATTTATTTTGTATTATACAAACTCATAAAAAGGCAGTGTAATTGATTTTATAAACTGAACATTGGCCTGGACACACATCAAAGGCCTGGAATCTTATGCATTTCCCCACCCCCTGAACTTGGCCATCACTGACAAAATCTACAATCTCCAGAGCTAGAGGTGTGCTTGGGGCAGAGCAGTTCCAGTTATCCATGTTGACTCATGAGTCAGTCTCCTGCTCTGCACAGTGCAGGAGATTCTGAGATACAGAAATCCTCCAAGGACTGCTGTATCTTAACTGTTCAAGATAGCAGAGAGCACTCACCACTGCAAAGGACCAGGTTCCAACACAGTGAGTCTTACACTTTAGTGATGCAAATCCGGTTTATTTCTCTCCGACATGGTGCAATGCAAAACAGCAGAGGCAATGTAGAAACACTGCCATCTTACATTTCATCCAATACAATGGGCATCTTCAGAGACTAGTGAACTCAAACTTAAATAGCCCTTTTACCCACAGTGCAGTAGTGTGGCAACCAATCAGAACACAGTACATAGTGACTCCTTAACCTATCAAAACTGCACATACAGTTCAAATTGTTTTTTTCTTTTTAGACAAGTCTGTCTTACTTTGTAGCTCCAGCTAGAGTACTTCTTCAAGGTATCTGGGTCTTTAACACTTTAACACTGTGACAGGGTAGAATAGGACCCTGTCCCAGTTGTTATGGAGAAAGTGTTTAAATGCAAGGTTCCATTCTGTTCTATTCCTTTTCTATTCCTTTTCTGTCTCTTTTCTGTCTGGTTGAGCAACCAAATTTTCCTGTTAGACTTAGGACTTGATCACCCCGACAGTCTCACAGTTCTATTCCTCTCACTGTCTCTCAGTCTTCCCTTGCTGTCTGTTTTTCCTCCCTTGCATATCTACTAATATAAAAATAAATGCAAGTCATTATGTGGAAAGGTAACTGATACTGGGATCCCGTTGTTTAGAAATGATATAGTGTTAATTTTTGAAATGTATATAATTGTGGTTTGAGATGATTACAAAAACTATTGGAAATGCAAGAGGTTACCCAAGTGCAAGTTTTAAACCTTTTACAGAAGAGCTGTGAAAAAGTGGCCTCAGCTCAGGGATGCTGTGTTCCTGTCAGCACCTGCCTGAAATCATAGGTATCATAGGTAAAATCAAGCTAATAGACTAATGTCCTTAGAGCTTGCCATATACCCAATTTAAAATTGAGTTGTTAACTCGCTAAAGTGTCGATCCAAGTTGTTCTTAAAACTATTCATACTGGGACTTTCAGCAACAACTAATGGAAGTTCGTTCCAGGGAACCAACACCCTTTGACTAAACCAGCTCTTTCGTTGGTAGCAGTTCCATTTAAAGTGAAGAAGTTGGCTATTATGTCTCCTAGCACTACACCAACCAGTTTGGGGCTGGACTCCAATCTCAGCCCAAAGCTTGGCATCTTCCATTATTCTATATAGTTAGCGCAGGTCTCCCCTAAACCTCATGTAGTAAAGGGGAATAAAGGTTGAGGGATGATAATCTTTCTGCATACGGTTTGTTCTTTAAACTCTTTATAGATCTGGTAAATCTTCTTTGTACTCCCTCCAACCTGTTAATATATTCCATATTCTGTCGGGACCAAACCTGTGCACAGTACTCCAAACGGGGCCTAACCAGTGCAACATAAGGTGGAGTCAATACGTTTTCATCCTTGCTGGTTATATGTCTGAGGATGTAATTCAGATTCTGGTTTGCTTTTTTTACCTGTGCCCTGCAATGGGAACCAAACTTAAGATCAGCAGTAATCATAATCCCCAAGGCCCTTTCCTTGTTGGTATCTATGAGTGTAGTATTTGCAAGTTTATAAGAGACCAGTTCATTGTGTTTGCCAAAATGCATGACCTTGCACTTTGCAGTGTTCAGGACTAATTTGTTAGATACTGTCCATTCAGAGATCACATCAATAGCACTCTGTAAAGATGCAACATCTTCTTGATTGTTCACTACTGTCCCCAATCTGGAATCATCTGCAAATTTATATAGCCAAATGTTTGGGTTGTTTAGTTTAAGGGAAGATATGTATATATTAAAGAGACTTGGTCCTAGGACTGAGCCCTGGGGAACCCCACTAGTGATAGGTGCCCACTTAGAAAGCACCCCATTTATGGTTACCCTTTGATTCCTACCCTGCAGCCATGCCAATCCCCAGTTACAAATATTGCTATTCAGATTAATCTCCTCTAATAGGGTTAATAGTTCCATGTGCGGCAGTTTGCCAAACACCTTAGCAAAATCCATATAAACCACATCAACTGAATTCCCAAGATCCAACTCTTTGTTGACATTCTCATAGAAAGCCAAAAGGTTTGTTTGGCAGGATCTGGATTTTGTAAACCCATGTTGTTCAGGGATGACCAGGCCATGAGTCTTTAGAAAGTCTGAAATTAAGTCCTTAACTAACCTTTCCATAACCTTCCCTACCAGGGAAGTTAAACTTACGGGTCTAAAGTTTTCAGGTTTTGACTTGGGCCCTTTTTTCAAAATGGGGAATATTATGGCAGTTTTTCAGTCTGAGGGTACAGTTCGTGTGTCAAGAGAGGCCTGGAAAATACAGGTGATTGGTAAACCCAATATATATGCAGGTTCCTGCAGGACTCTTGGGTGTAAGTCCTCAGGGCCAGGTGATTTGTTAATATCTAACTTACTGAGCCAATCAAATACATCTTTGGGGTTAATAATTATTTTCTTGGGTCTAGATGCATCCTTGTCAATGTGTATTACGGGATTACTATTATTATAGATTGAGCAAAAATATCTGTTCTGAATATCAGCCATCTCCACGACAGTAGCTGTCTGTCCTGAATCATTAAAAAATCGGCCTATCATGCTATGGCCTGTTTTCATGCTGTTAATGTAAGAGAAGAATGATTTTTTACTATCCTGCACTTTATTTGCTAGCTCCACTTCAAACTGCACCCTTGCCATCTTAATTTTTACTATAACTTCCTTGACACATTCTCTATAGGCCTGATAAGTCATAGGAGAATTAGTTTGTTTTAGTTTTTTATACATTCTGTTTTTCCTATTTATCAGTCTGTTAATGAAAGCATTCAGCCAAGCAGGGTTTTTTTTCCTATCGGTGTTGTATTTTGGAACACTATGTATATAATTTTTAGTAAGATTACTTTAGTTATCAACAATTTCCACATACCCTGTACAGATGCATCTTTGAAATCCTTTTCCAGTCCCAAAGTGAAAGTTGATTTTTGATACTTGAGAAGAAGCCAGAAGGGGAAGGAAGGAAACATATTCAATTCAGTGCTTTAGAGTAACTAGTAATTGCTATTTTTCTTTTAAACTTAGATTGTGGGCTTTTAGTGACACTGTACTTTCTTTGTTGTCTTTACTTAGAATTGTTTTGGGGCTGTTGAAAATTTAAATCATAGTGGTGGTGTATTTCTGTGCTGTCTTTAACTGCTGCAAATTTTATCTTGGCTTGTCTGACTGTCCTGTAGTTTGGGTGAGGGGTGTTAACTGTCTGGCCTCTGACCTCAGCTACGTGATAACTGGAGGTGGGGCTTAGTCAGAGTTGAGGTAGCAAGTGAGTTTTATTTTCTCAGAAGAAGCCAGAAGGGGAAGGAAGGAAACATATTCAATTCAGTGCTTTAGAGTAACTGGTAATTGCTATTTTTCTGTCAAACTTAGATTGTGGGCTTTTAGTGACACTGTACTTTCTTTGTTGTCTTTACTTAGAATTGTTTTTGGGCTGTTGAAAATTTAAAATGTAGTGGTGGTGTATTGCTGTGCTGTCTTTAATTGCTGCAAATTTTATCTTGGCTTGTCTGACTGCCCTGTAGTTTGGGTGAAGGGTGTTAACTGTCTGGCCTCTGACCTCAGCTACGTGATAACTGGAGGTGGGGCTTAGTCAGAGTTGAGGTATCAAGTGAGTTTTATTTTCTCAGAAGAAGCCAGAAGGGGAAGGAAGGAAACATATTCAATTCAATGCTTTAGAGTACCTGGTAATTGCTATTTTTCTTTTAAACTTAGATTGTGGGCTTTTAGTGACACTGTACTTTCTTTGTTGTCTTTACTTAGAATTGTTTTTGGGCTGTTGAAAATTTAAAATGTAGTGGTGGTGTATTCCTGTGCTGTCTTTAATTGCTGCAAATTTCCGCCCCCCCTTCCTCCAACTCTTAATTATATGCCCTGTTAAATCTGATTGACAGGAGCTAAACACAGGGTATAGCAAGGGGTGTGAAGTAGGAGGGGCATAAGGGGGAAGAAGCCCACCCTCAGCATGGCAAGTGTTTTGACTCATTTATTTATTTATTGGTTTCTTTTCTTTTTTTTTAAAAGAAAATTGTCTGAGGATCAGTGGCAGGATTTTTAGGACAGTAAATTAATAGAAAGGGAACTAGGAGAGCTTCAGTAGCAGACAAGTAGTGGAATAGCAGTATAATTGCAGAATAATGTGTGGAGTGGTGCAATGCAGTGGCTGTGGGGCAGCCATATTCAGGCAGACCTTCTGGACACTGAGGTGCTGCCCTATCTGCATGCATCTCTCTGGACTGTGGGATGAGGTAGCCAGACTCAGAGTGGAAGTAAACTGGGTCAGAAGTACCATCACCCCTATCCAGAGACCACCCAGTCCAATGCAACTGCCTCAAAGGATGCCGAGCACGAGGAGCACTTGGATGACAGTGGGCTCAGGGAGGGTTAGAGCGGTCAGGCAGAGGCACATCCCAGATCCTATTCCACTCAAGAACTCATATGCCACACTGGCAAATGGGGACAACCAAATAGGGGTACCCAGAGAAGTGGAAGGAAAGGATGTGGAGGTTAGCCAAGGAGGTGACCTCACCGGGGAAAGCAGTGGAACTCAGAGGAGGAGTAGGAAGTGAATCCTGGTGGGGGACTCCATCATAAGAGGGATCCAGCTAGGAACACAGGAGGGGGAGGACAGGGAGGTGAGGTGTCTACCAGGTGCCACGGCATGGAGGGATGGAAGGAAGATCCTGGGGATCACTGGGAAGGCAAGATGGGAGGGTGAGCTGGACGTCATTATCCACCTAGGTACTAATGACCTGGCAAATGGGAGCCAAAGGAAGTTCAGGAAGAGTTTAGGAAACTGGGAGGGGTCTCAAGCAAGTAGCTACTTCTGTCACTTCTCTCAGAAGTACTACCTGCCAGAGGCAAGGAGAATATAGTGCACGCACTGAGAACTTTAACTCATGGTTGAAGAACTGGTGCTGTGAGGAAGGGTTTGGATTCATTGGTGACTGGGGACCTACCTGGAGGGATGGAGGTTTGTTCAAGCCTGACGGTCCGCATCCATCCTGGAGGGGAATCCAAGCACTCAATGATAAGTTTAAATGCTACTTTGACAAGCATTTAAACTAGCAAAGGGGGTGGCAGGCCAGCAAGGAGGGTACCTACTTGCTCACTCCCCACAGCTAGCAGTGGAACCAGTGAACCAGAGGAGTGGCTATCACTACAAAGCAGTGTGCAAAAGATGGAGATTAGTGCCCAAGAGGTGGATAGGCAGAAAAGGGCCAAAATTCAGCAGAAGGGCAGACAGCAAGGAGAACCAGGGATAAAGGACAACCAAGGAAGGGGCTGGAGTAGAACAGTGAAACAGTCTAGGGAGGTCAAATCATGGAAATTCATGTGTGCAAATGCCAGGAGCCATAGCAACAAGATGGAAGATCTGGAGACTGTCATGGTGCAGTCAGGCCTGGACATTGTGGCCATCACTGAAACCTGGTGTAATGATAACCACGACTGGGAGATGGCCATACCTGGCTACAACATATTCAGAAGAGACAGAGCAGGCAGGAAGGGAGGAGGAGTGGCACTGTATGTGAAAAATGACATAAGGGCCACAGAGATCCAGGAGGAACAAAATGGGGAGAGATACTGTGGGTTAAGCTGGAAAGGAAAATGGGGCCAGCCATACGCACAGGTGTGGTCTATAGACCACCAGCCCAGGAGGAAGAAACAGATAGGGAGCTGATGCTAGCCATCCAAAGGATGGCAGACAAGGGTGAGGTAGTACTGGTTGGAGACTTCAATATTCCAGATGTGGACTGGAGCATCCCAGCAGCAGCATCAACTAGGGCAGATTTATCCTGGACTCCTTCAGAGTGCCTTCCTCAAGCAACTGGTCATGGAACCAACTCGGCAGAAGGCAATACTGGACCTTGTGCTCACAAACAGGGACAGTGTGATGGGAGTAACAGTGGGGAGCACCTGGGGAACAGTGACCACCAGTCATTGTGGTTTGAAATCACAGAAGAGCAGAACCAAACCACACAAAACACGATCCTGGATTTAGGGGCAGACTTTGGGAAAATGGGAGATACTTGAAAGAGGCATTAAGGAGAATGGGACAGGAATCAGGGGTTGAGGAACAGTGGGCAGTATTTAAATGGGGATTACAAGAACAACAGAATTATGCATTAAGCAGGTTAGCAAGAGGAAAGGAAGAGGAGACCATTATGGTTTTCCAAAGAGGTAGCAAAGAAAGTGAAAGCCAAAAGACTGCATTCAGGCAATACAAAAAGACACAGGCAGAAGGGGATAGGGAGAAGTACCAGGAGAAGCAAAGGGAGGCAAGAAGGTCAGCAAGGGAAGCCAAAGCTCAGACAGAAGAACACATTGCAAAATCAGTGGGTAGAGGGGACAAAACCTTTTACAGGTACATAAGTGAAAAAGAAAGGCAAAGGGAGGGATAGTGAGACTGAAGAGGGAGGATGGGGGCCGCGTGGAGGACGACAACAGTAAAGTTGACATATTGAACAGGTATTTCTGCTCAGTCTTTACCGAGAAAGAGGAGGGTAATGGGTCTGAAGGGAGTACAAGGGGGAAGAATGGTGCAGAAATGGACACAAGTCCCTTTACACGAGAAAGGTTCCTGAAGGAACTGGAAGTACTAAGAGTTGATAAAGCAATGGGACCAGATGGGGTGCACCCCAGGGTCCTTAAAGAACTAAGAGAGGTGGTGGCTGAACTTCTGGCTATCCTGTTTAGTCAATCACTGGAAACAGGGGAGGTACCCAAAACTGGAGGACAGCAGATGTAGTCCCCTTACAGAAAAGTGGGAACAAAGAGGAAGCAGGGAACTACAGATCAGTCAACCTCACCTCGGTAGTGGGGAAGATAATGGAAGAGCTACTGAAGGACAGATTGGTGGAACATCTGATTGTCAATGGACTACAGGACCCAAGGCAGCATGGTTTCACTGAGGGAGGTCATGTCAGACCAATCTCGTTGAATTTTTTGACTGGGTGACTAGGGAGGTGGATCAGGGGAGGGCAGTAGACATGGCCTATCTGGACTTCAGCAAGGTCTTTGACACTGTGCCACATAGAAGACTATTATACAAACTGGGAATATGGGTGTGGGCAGGACAATAGTGTGGTGGGTAGGTAACTGGCTGGGTGGCAGGACACAGGGGTGGTGGTAAGTGGCTGTCACTCCACAGAGGGAAGAGTGACCAGTGGGGTACTACAGGGATCAGTGCTGGGACCGGTCCTATTCAACATCTTCATCAGTGACATTGCGCAGGACCTAGAAGGCAGAATTTCACTGTTCGCTGATGACACAAAGCTCTGTAACAGAGTAGACACACCAGAGGGTGTAGACAGAATGAGAAGGGACGTGCAGAAACTTGAAGAATGGTCAGGGGCTTGGCAGTTGAAATTTAATGCAAAGAAGTACAAGATAATGCATATGGGGCACAAAAACCCTGGCACAATATATCAGTTGTGGGGTGAGAATATAGCATGCACCAAGCAGGGAAGGGATCTTGGGGTTATCATCTCTGATGACCTCAAGGTAGGGAAACAGTGTGACAAGGCAGCAGATAAAGCAAACAGGATGCTGGGATGCATAGGCAGGGGCATCACCAGCAGAGAAAGGGAGGTCATAATTCCACTATACAAGACACTATTGAGGCCCCACCTGGAGTACAGTGTACAGTTCTGGAGACCATACCTACGTAAAAGGACATAGACAGGGTAGAGAAGGTTCAGAGGAGGGCAACAAAGATGGTGCATGGATTGTATCACAAGTCCTATGAAGACAGGTTGAAGGAACTGAACATGTACTCCTGGAGGAGAGGAGGAGAGAAGGGATATGATAGAGACATACAAGTATCTTACAGGGAGGAACGGGTGCAGGAATACACTATTTTAAGCAAAAAGATGTTCCAGGACTAGAGGGCATGGGATGAAGTTGGAGGAGGATGATTCAGAGGAAACGTGAGGAAGAATTTCTTCACAGAATGGGTGGTGGACAAGTGGAACACCCTGTCAGAGGAAGTGGTGGGGGCTGAAACAATCACGGGGTTTAAGAATGCATGGGATAGACATAAAGGAATTCTGGAGGTCAAGGGTAAGGGGCAACAGACTTATAGGAAAACATAAACTGAACTTACAAGCTCAAATGGGCAGACTGGGTGGGCCATAGGCCACTATCTGCTGACACTGTCTATGTATCTATATAGCTCTACTAAAGTTTAACTTAGTTGTGATGCCTGATGTTTTGGTAATTAGAGATTCCCTGATACTAAAACTGACTGAACAGTGGTCACTGTTTTCTAAAGGACTGTTAACCTGGACTTTATTAACTGATTTTCCCATATTAGTGAGTACTAAATCAAGGATCCTAGTTCCTCTGGTACTATTTTTGGACCATTTGTTCAGTCCCATCTGACCAATAATATCCAGATACTTCTTATCCATGTTACTACTTCTGTGCCACCTCATCCAATCTATACTGGGTAGGTTAAAGTCACCCACCAACAGTATTCTGTCTGCTGGGGTCAGATCACCTATTGCATTAAGTATTGCCATATCATCATCTAATGACGTGGAAGGCGGCCTATAAAGTAAGCCTAAAATGATCTTGGTACCTTTATGGGGAAGCAGATTTACCCATATTAACTCTAGAGCACCCATGTCCCGCTGTAGGTCTTCACATTTTATAGTTTCATGTACATACATGGCTATACCTCCCTCCTTTCTATGATCCCTAGCTTTAGAGAACAGGTTATAGCCTAGCACATTCTTCTCCCACAGGTTGTTATCATCCCATCATGTTTCTGTAACCAGGGCCAAATGCATATTTTGTGATTGTAGCAACAATTGGAATTCATCATATTTGTCCACCAGACTCCTAGCATTAATAAGGACTGCCATCCATTCCAGGGTCTGATTAGGAACATTAGTTGTGTTAAACCTACTATTCATGTCATTAGCCAAAAATATACTAGAACATTTTGGAACAAACAGGATGCTTGTTAAGAATGGGGGTTGGAAGGACTTATAAGAGAGCTTAACTGCAATTGCTTGCAAAAAGGGGACACAGAGATTGAAGGAAACTCAGATGGACTTTTTTCTGTTTATTTGGCCTTTGTATATACTGTAGTTATACTGAACAATTTTAAATTTTATGTTACTGCTAGTAGAAATAAATACTCTTGTTACAAATTTTACAACTGCTCCTGGTTTTTCCTATGCTTCCTGGCCTGTGCCTCGATGACAGATTGGTGGCAGCCTAAGTGGGATTTTCACCATGCATACTCTAATCCAGGAGTTTTGTGCATGGGTATTGGACCTAATACCAGGGAAGCATAGAGAAAGGTATGGATTTTGCAGAAGCAAGTCCAGGAGTGGCTACCTGGAGAATGGCAGCCAAACTGGCAGAGACAGAAGTCCATGCTGAGATTGTACAGCCAACACAAGTTATGGAAAATGAACAGGCAGTGACAGAACCTGAAAGCCTGATGGACATTTTCAAATGGTGGGCTATACAACAAAAAAAAGACGGAGCAGCAGAGGAAAGAAGAGATGCAGGGACAGGAGCAGCAGATGAGAGAAGAGATGCAGCAACAGGAGCAGCAATGGCTGGATCCCTTGCAGGCTATCAAAGGCAGAGGATCTGGCACAGATCCAGATGAGCAACAAAACACGAGCAACTTAAAAGCCATTAAACATACAATTGTGTCCCTCGGATGATATGGAGGCATACCTGACAACTTTTGAAAGAGTTGCCACAGGCTGCCAATGGCCAAAGCAGCAATGAACAATCAGACTGGTACCCTACCTGACAGGAAAAGCCCAACTGTCCTATAGCAATATAGACACTGCACAGTCAGAAAACTATGACCTGGTGAAAAGTGAAATCCTGAAAAGGTATGACATCTTTGGAGAGACCTAAAGGCAGAAATTTCAATCTCTGAGGTACAAATTGGTCAACAATCCTCGAAGTCTTCACCTGACTCAGAGAACTCCTGATAAAATGGCTCCAACCAGAGAACAAAACAGTCCCACAGATCACTGACACATTTGCCATCGACGCATTTGCCACTGTGCAATTCATCAACATCTTGCCTACAGATGTGCAGCTTTGGGTACAGGAACACTAACCAGAAAGTAGGGGAAAAGCTGTTTGTTTGGCTGAGAACTACCAAATGGCCAGACAGATGCCATAGTAATAAAGTAACAGCCAAGCACTAGTAAGACACTCTTTTTCCCCATTTAAACTCCAAGTCTGATAAGAACGCTGGTGGGGGTAACAAATCTGTGCCCAAAGACATTATTTGCTATAACTGTAATAAGCCATTCCATATTGCAAGAAACTGCCGTATTAGGGAGAGTGGCACTAGAACAGATTTGTCCTTGGCAAATTGGGACAAGTACTTAACAGATGTGAAGGTGGAGGATAAGACTGTAAAAGGACTCATTGATTCAGGAGCAGACAGACCCTAGTGCATGTTGAAGTGCTGGGAAAACATTGTGCAAAAGCACTGTGTGCTGATGTCATCTGCATCCATGGGGACACTCGATACTATCCCATCACCCAAGTGACTCTGACCATTAAGGAGTAGTCACACCAAATGAAAGTGGAGGTAGTACCTAAGTTATCTGTACCTGCGATTTTTGGAAAGGACTTTCCAGGATTTACTGAGTTAATCAAAGAAGGAGTAAATTTTGATGTTTCAGCAGCTGTGGTGACAAGAGCTGAGGCAAAGAAAATCTCAGACAGTGGGGACCCTTTCCTTTCGGTGATTTTGATTTGGACTTGTTTGAGCACAGCTCCAAGATCTGGAAATCCAGGCAAGAAAGATGATGCCTGAAAAAACTGCAGCAACAAATGACTAATGGACATAAAGGGTTAAAATATGAAAATGCTTAAACTAAGCTGATAACTGATTGTGATTTTCTTTCAGAACAAGCTAACAATGTTTCTCTCCAGGGTTATTTTAAGCAGCTGGGGGTGAAATCAAAACAGGGTGGACTAACGTTAAAAAAACATAATGGGTTACTATACAGAGTTTGGGTTAAACCTCAGACATAGGAACAGACAGAACAATTGGTTATTCTTCAGAAGTATAGAACAGAGTTGTTACAGTTAGCACATGATAGTTCCATGGCTGGTCACTCAGGGAGGGATTGCACCCTTGCCAGATTGCTGTATAGATTTTACTGACCTGGAATTCATCAAGATGTTGCTACATGTTGTAATTCCTGTGCTGAGTGTCAGAAAGTAGCCCCAGTCACCAGAAAAGACAAGGTGCCCCTACCCTTGATAGATGTGCCTCTTCAGAGAATTGATATGGATGTGGATGGTCCTATAGACAAAAGTAAAAAGGGTAATAGATGTATCCTGGTAGACTGTGACTATGCTACTCAATACCCAGAAGCATTTCCAATGTGTACTGTCACAACTTCAAAAATGGCAGCAGAGCTTGCAAACATTTTCAGCAGAGTGGGCATACCTAAAGAAATTATTACTGGTCAGGGTAGTAACTTTGGTGCTGCATTACTTATGGAGCTATACAGACTACTAGGTATCACTGCCATAAGAACCTCCCCCTATCACCCTCAGACAGATGGTCTTGTTGAGCATTTTAACCAAACTCTAAAACACATGTTAAAAAGGTTTGTAAAAGGGGAAGGGAAAGACTGTGACCATTACTTGCCTTACCTACTTTTTGCTTACAGAGAAGTGCCACAGGCATCAACAGGGTTTTCACCATTTGAAATGCCACTGGATGTGATAAGAGAAATGTGGGAAAATAACCCCACTCAGAAACAATCTATAATGTCTTATATGTCTACCCTAAGAAAGAAGCTGGCAAAATATGTTGAAATTGCCCATAATATTTAGGAAGAGGCCCAAAACCAACAGAAGGTACAGTATATTATGACCATGGGGTAAAAGAAAAGGTTTTTGAGCCAGGTGAAAAGGTTTTGCTACTGTTACCCACAACAGAAAATGAACTGTTAAAGTAGCAAGGGCCTTATAAGGTTCCTAGATGTACTGGCACAGTTAACTATGAGACTGAGATCCCTGACAGGAAAAATCCTGCTAAGATATACCATGCTAACCTTATCAAGAAATGGGTTGAAAAAATGCCAAAACTGCTTTGCTAATTTTACCACAAACCAATAAAGAAGACATTGATGTAGCTTATGATAGACTGGAACAAACTGTAAATGTTGATGCTGTAAAGGTGAATGTTTCCTTAACCTCAGAACAAACTGCAGAAATTCATGATGTGCTAAAGACATTTAACAGTACTTTTACCACAGTACCAGGCTGAGCAAAAGGGATTGAGCATGTTATAGGGGCAAGGAATGCTTGTCCTATTAAGTAAAAGACATACAGGTTACCAGAGCGGTTAAGAGCTGATGTGGTTAAGGAAATGCAAAAAATGAAAGAAATGGGCATCATAGAGGAGTTGAGGAGTGCTTGGTCATCTCCAATGGTAAATGTAAACAAAAAAGAAGGGGATATTAGAATATGCCTTGATTTTAGAAAACTTAATCAAGTGTCAGAATTTGACTTCCCCAGAATAGATGATTTGGTGGACAGACTGGGGAGTGCAAAGTATATCAGTACCCTTACTCTCACCAAGGGTTACTGACACATACCTTTAGCTAAAGAATCCAGAGACAAAACTGCATCTGTCACTTCTGTTGGATTCTATCAGTTCACCACCATGTCATTTGGTTTACATGGTGTGCCAGCTACATTCCAGCGGTACATGGATGTAATTTTATCACCTCACACTGGTTATTGTGCTGCATACCTGGATGATGTTGTGATGTACAATCCAGATTGGAAAAGCCACCTGGAATGCCTATGATCAGTTTTCCAAGCTATCAAAAATGCAGGTCTGACAATTAATCCTACCAAATGTGCATTGGGCATGCAGGAAACCAGATGTTTGGGCTATGTGTTGGGAAATGGAAAAGTTAAGCCAGAGATTTCTAAAATAGAAGCCGTAGCTAACAGCCCTGTCCCTAAAACAAAAACACATGCCAGGTAATTTTTAAGGCTAGCTGGTTATTATCGGAAATTTGTTCCCAACTTTGCTGACTTAGCTTCTCCCCTCACTGAACTCACGAAGAAATGGTTCCAAAATAATGTAAAATGGATCCCAGAGTGTGATGAAGCTTTTCAAGCCATTAAGGCTGCATTATGTTCAGCTCCTGTTTTAAGAATCCCAGACTTTGAGAAACCATTTTTGTTACAAACAGATGCATCAGAGGCAGGCCTAGGTACAGTGCTGAGTCAAACTATAGATGGGACAGAACATCATATTCTGTACATAAGTAGGAAGTTGCATGACAGAGAGAAAAGGTACTTCACAATCGAAAATAAATGTTTAGCAGCAAAGTGAGCCATGGGGTCCCTTAAGTTTTATTTACTAGGAACTGACTTTGTACTTATAACAGATAACAATTTTCTCTGTTGGCTTAACCAAATGAAAGATACAAACTCCAGAATCACAAGGTGGTACCTGGCACTACAGCCATTTAAATTCAAGGTGATACACAAATTTGGTAAAAAGAATAGCAGTGCTGATTTTCTGTCAAGATATGGATCCAGAATTGAGGGTTCTGAAGGTTGACAAACAAATGTATGGGTTTGAACTTTACTGTTTGCTGTACTGTGTGCTAAATTTCTGAAAGTTATCAAAGTTATGGGATAATTAATAGAAAGTTTTGGAAACCTGCTTGATAAAACAGGTTCCTCTTAAGGAAAGAGTAGAACAGGACCCTGCCTCAGTTGTTATGGAGAAAGTGTTTAAATGCAACGATATGTTCTGTTCTATTCCTTTTCTGTCTCTTTTCTATCTGGTTGTGCAACCAAATTTTCCTGTGAGACCTAGGACTTGATCACCCTGACAGTCTCACAATTCTCTGCCACTGACTGTCTCTCAGTCTTCCCTTGCTGTCTGTTTTTCCTCCCTTGCATATCTGCTGTTATAAAAATATATGCAAATCATTATGTGGAAAGGTAACTGATATCGGGATCTCCTTGTTCAGAAATTATATAGTGTTAATTTTTGAAATGTATATAATTGTGGTTTGAGATGATTGCAAAAATCTATTGGAAACTCAAGAGGTTATCGGAGTGCAAGTTTTAAGTTTTTTGCAGAAGAGCTGAGAAAAGGGGCCTCAGCTCAGGGACACTGTGTTCCTGCCAGTACCTGCCTGAAATATATTAGAACATTATGGAACAAACAGGATGCTTGTTAAGAATGGGGGTTGGAAGGACTTATAAGAGAGCTGAGTTGCAATTGCTTGCAAAAATGGGACCCAGAGATTGAAGGAAAACTCAGATGGACTTTTTCTGTTTATTTGGCCTTTATAAACAGTTATACTGAACAATTTTAATTTTTTTGTTACTGCTGGTAGAAATAAATACTCTTGTTGCAAATTTTACAACTGCGCCTGGTTTTTCCTATGCTTTTTGACCTGCGCCTTGATGACAAACACACTTTATGTCCACCTTAATTCCAGATTACCTGCATAGAAAAAACACGAGAAGATAAGTGAAATAAGACGTATGGTATCTGTTTTTACTACTTCAAGATGTTTTCCCTATGTTATATTGCATAATAATCATATTTACAAAGAAATCAGATTCCTAGAGATCAGAATTTTTTTTCTCTCAGGGTGAGGGGGGGAGTATTTCTTTTTCCTGAGAAAAGGTTGTAACTCAGACTTATCATTGAGTCTTGGATTTTTAACAGACCCTTGCTTGTAAATCCATCTTTGTTTCTTTTCATTCAGTATGGATTCAGTATCCCCTCCTCTCTCATTCCTTCACACAGATTTTAACCCAAAAGTTTAATCTTATGGTTTTGTCTATCACCAGACTGTTTAATGTGTAATGCCATGGCATATTCACAATTCTGATTTTTGATTGCAAGGATGTGTTCATTAAGTCCGAGTCTTAGCTTTCTCTTTGTCTGGCCCACATACATTAGAACTTGCCATAGCTACATGTAAGCATGTAAACCACTGCCTCTCTGTTACAATTACTCATGCCTCTTATTATTTCCTGTCTGCCAGTTTTGGGATTCTGAAATGTTTCAACGTTTTCCATAATGTGGCAAGTATTGCAAAAGCCACACAGTTTTGATCCCTATTTGGGTTTACAGGTGTGGTTTTGTGGTTTTGGTTGGTAGCTCTGGACCAGTTTATCATGAAGATTTTGTCTTCTCCCATAGGAGATCCTAAATGGTTTCTCAAAGAGCTTAGCTAAAGGTGTAAGTCCCCTAAGGATACGTAGGTTACTTTTGACTATATGAACCAGTTCTTTTGTTCCTCTAGCAAAGGTGGTTACAAAACTAATGGGTTGTTCTGTTTCCTGGTTAATCCTATCTCTAGTCTGTAGTAACACATCTCTAGGCATGTTGTCCACTGAGTTCATAGCTGTTCTAATGTCTGATTTTGAGTAGTTTCACTCTCTGAGTCTTTCTGTAAGCTCATCTGACCTTTTGTGATACAGTAGTTCATTACCACAGTTCCTTTTTAGCCTCATATAATGTCCTTTTGGAAGGTTATGCACAATATGGGAGGGGTGACAGCCGGTGGCAAGCAACAGGCTATTCCTGTCTGTTTGTTTCTTATACAGGTCTGTTAGCAGGGTACCATACATTTCTTTCATAATGGGTAGATCCAATAAGTGGATCATTGTCTGATCAGCTGTTACTCTAAACCTTAGATATTTGTTTGAATTTTCAAGATATTGCACAAACATATCAAGTTCATTTCTAGTGGCCCTCCAGATTAGCAATAAGTCATCTATAAAGCATTTCTACAAGTCTATCTGACTATAAAAAGGGTTTACATCAGCATCACATACACATTCATCCTCCCATTTGGCCAGGTACAAATTTGCCAGACTGGGTGCCAATTTTTTGAACTGTGTGTGTACACTTTTGCTAGATTAAGGAGTCATTATGTACTGTTTTCTGATTGGTTGTCACACTACTGCATTGTGGGTAAAAGGACAATTTAAACCTGTATGAAGTTTGAGCTCACTAGTCTTTGAAGAAGCCCATTGTATTGGGTGAAACGTAAGATGACAGCGTTTCTACACTGCCCATGCTGTTTTGCATTGCACCATGTTGGAGAGGAATACATCTGATTAGCATCACTAAAGTGTAAAACTCATTTTGTTGGACCCTGGCCCTTGTCAGGGGTGAGTGTAATCTACTCTCTTGAACAGTTATATGAATTTTAGAGAGGCATCACAGTCATTGTGATCACCACCATTCAATTTAGACTGCTGTACCTTAGTCATAAACTCTAACAACAAAAAATTAAGCTCAGGCTCTCCATGCCTGGGCAGAGAACTGGAAGAATAGAAATGGAGGCAGAACAGGCCCCAGGAAGGTTAGAGACAAAGGTTCATAATTGTTACTGCCTGTTCTCCTCAGATGTAAGGCTGCCGCCCTCCTCATCCACTCTGCGGCACATATTTATTGTTCAGTGTGACAGGGCTGAATAAGGCCCTGTCCCATTTGTTATGCAGAAAGAGTTAAATGCAAAGATCTGTTTTGTCCTCTCCTTTTCTGTTTCTTGTCTGTCTGGTTGCACAGTCAAATTTTCTTGTGAGACCTAGGAACTGATCACTCTCAAGTACTCATGATTTCTACCTCTCACTATCTCTCTACCTTCACTTGCTGTTTCTGTTTTTTCTTCCCCCTTGCATATCTGTGGTTATAAAAATATATATGAATCTTTATGTGAAACTGGGATCCCTTGGTTTGAAATGTATATAGTTAGTACTATTGAAATGATTGCAAAAAGCTATTTAGAATTTAGGGGATTGACCTGAGGTACAGTTTGAGCTCCTCTTAGGCTTGTTTGCAGACTCTTTTGCAGAGCTGTCAGCAGGAGGCCAGCTTTGGACCCTATTCTATTTGCAAGCCTGCTCTGCAAAGAAACTGATAAGAATATTTTGTGAAAAACAGGATGCCTCCTTAAGGTATACCATCTCTACAGTGACAACTTTACAGTGATGTGGTTGATACCGACAACATTGCCATGTCGCTGTAAAGTCCTCCTGGGACCACGGCACCCTTTTCCAAGCTCCTGAACTCCACCCCCGACTCAACTCCATCTTGGAGTTGGGAATGCTACAAAGGGGGTGCAGGGAGCATAGCCCCCTGCATGGGGGGGTGTGGGGGATGCAGCCTCTGCAAAACTAGTTGTTTTCACATACCAACACTCTCCTGACCACAACTACGGTCGATGTAGAGGTGTCGGGGTAACATTGCGTTGACATAAAATTGTCGATGTGACATTGTAGATCTTCTTCTTATAGGTGACAGGAAACAGTTTTTACACCTCTAGATGCCCTTCAGTTGTTATTGTGTTGGATACCTGGGCCCAGATATTCAAAAGGGTTTGCATGCATAACAGGGAGTTGCATGTCATCGCAAGTCAAAATCGCCATTCTCGATATTCAGCAGGAGGCAGTTACACCACTGGCACCAGGTTGTGCTGGAGAGCAATGCAAATGAATGCATGCTCAACAGGAGAGGAGGATCCATGCATAACCTGCGCAACCCGATATTCAATTACGGGTTGCGCGGGGTCAGCGCAGCGCCTAACTCGCCCGCACAAGCAGGCCAAAGGGCAAGTCGAGGGCCACCCACAGGGTGAGCTGCTGCGTGCAGGGCGCCAACACAGCAGCCCACCCTGGCTGGCCCCAACTCACTCCTGTAAATCTGACTGTCATGTACGGTATGGGCTGCACGCCCATTGGCTGTAGCTCTGCACCAATTGGGTGCAGCCCTACCGACAGTCAGTCGGGCGGCGCGGGCGGCAGGCGGTGGATGCTGTCGCCGCCGCGGGGGGGAGCGGGTGGAGGGGCTTCGTGGGTGGGTGGGGGGACACTAGACACCAGGGAGATGTTTGGGGGTTCTTCTGTGACATTCTGCTCATGATCGGGCTTTACGGTCCACTGACCACCAGGGAGTTATTCGGCTGGGGAGGGTTACATTCTGCCCGCGATCGGGCACTGGGGGTTTATGAGGTTCTGCCCACGATCGGCACTGGGGGTGACATGTACGATTCTGCCCGCCGATCGGGCTATGGGTGATGTGTGGGGGCGATATGTATAGATTCTGCCCGCGATCGGGTATGGCGGGTGATGTGGGGGGGCTGCGTAACTGTGATGCCCGCGATCAGGCTGCATTCAGGCGTTGGTCCTCGACGCTGCTGCCTGGCAGGGTAGCCAGGAGCAAGTCTCGGGATCGGGCACCTACATGCAAATGGCATGCAAATGGGGCCATAAAGAGATGCAAATGGCCCCCTGCGCCTTGCATAAATTATGGCCCCATTTGCATGTCACCTTTGAATATCGGAATTTCGCATGGCGCCCAATGGCACTGCGCCACCGCCATTGAATGCTCAACTCTGGCAACTTGCGGTGGCGCAAGTTTCACTGCTTCATCACGCAAGTGCTGTGGCTGGGGCGATATTCAAAGGAGTTGCTCAACAGCGCAACTCCTTTGAATATCACCCCGGCCACACCCCTGCGCAACTATTTTGAGCAGTGCAGGGGCTTGCGCCTCAGACTGGCGTAGTTTGAATATCTGGGCCCTGGTGTTCTGACATACTTTTGACCTTTTTTGTTAAATTAATAATCTAATTTTGTTGCTTTTGTGACCACCATGAATCTCTCTCTCTCTCTGCTTAGCTGTTGCTGCTGTCTCTTTTCATACTGCCTGAACATTCTGTGACATCACAAACTCCTTTCCAGGCCATTCGGATGAATGGCATGGAATGGGAGTCTGTGATGTCATGGAATGTCTGAGAGATATGAAAATCAAGAGCAGTAACTGGTAAAGAGAGTGGAACCCAATGTAGATCTGAGGGCACCCTAAAGCTACATTATTTATTTATCAAAAAATCATCAAAGCATATCAGAATACATAACTGGCATGGCAAGGAAGATGGAAGGGCAGTTAAATTTTCAAAAATAATTTCCTATCTCCTTTAACAAGCTCAGGATGAAGAAGTTAATTATCAGGCAGACTTATTATAAAAAGAGCAGCAATCTTTTGCTGGGAAGAGACTGAACCTTGGAATTAAAGATACCCTCAGATGAAGGATTTTGTTTTCTCTGTTTGTAGAGTCTTTGTAAATAGTCCTACTGAACAATTTTTATTTTTTATTTTACTGTTATTGATAATAATAAAATGTTACTTGCAAATTTTATAACTACTCCTGATCTTCCTATGCTTCCTGACCTGTGCCTCGATGACATTCAGATTTACACAAAAGTACATCCTTATCCCTCATCCAGCCACCCACATAGATGCAGTGGCAGAGCAGAAGCGGGTGCACAATCACAACTGTGAATGCTATCAATTGACCCGCATGTGAGCAGGGGCTTTCTGTGACCATGCAAGGCACCATGAATTTGCTGAGGGCACCAGTTGTTTCATGTGGACTGGTCCCTTATATTGTAAACCCCAAGGAAGATTACTGAGAATTTGAAGGAGATAGGAAATGTTTTTTTACACAGTTAACTGCACTTCAATCTTCCTTTCCATGCCAGTTATGTATTTTAATGTGCTTTGATGATTTTTTGATAAATAATCAATCCAGCTTTGGGGTACCCTCAGATCTACACTCTCCTCACCAGCTACTGCACTTGATTTTCATATCTCTAAGATATTCTGTGACATCAATAACTCCCATTCCATGCCATTCATCTGAATGGCCTGGAAAGGAGTTTGGGATGTCATAAAATGTTCAGGCAGTATGGAAAGAGAGAGAGCAGCAACTGCTGAGGAGAGAGGGACTCTGGATCCTTAAAAAGACAACAAAATTAGATTAATTTAACAAAAAAGGTCAAAGACCTAACAGAATACTTGGTAGCCAATGAAAGCACAACTAGAGGGATCCTAGAGGTGTAAAAACAGTTTCCTATCACCTTTAGGAGGCTAACTTAAATCTAAAAAATGGTACTCTTAAAAATTAATTGAACTGTATTTTTTAGAAAAGCATTATGTCCTTGACCAGCCTTTACTGGTTCTGTATACACAGCAAAACACTTCTGTTTTTTTTTTTTGTTTGGTGTGTCTTTTTTTAACCTGGTGTGTCCCCTCACCCCTCCCAGTCTTCCACCTAGAGACTTGGGACCAAAGCCAGACCTGGTCTTTTGTTTCTGGAGGCCCCAAGCAGGGTTTGTCATGGGGGCCCTTGAATGTACCTCAGTGAGCATTCTTTTGGCATTATGATACATATTTGAAAGGTTTTGCTCAACCCAGTGGTGTCCCTTGTGTGATCATTCAGTAGTTCACATGGAACAAAATACATAAACTAAAGCAAACATAACATTTGAAAGACTGATTACCTGCACTGCTCTTGTCTGTGGCCCCAAGAAGTAGAGGGCCCCAGTGACTGCTGGGACTCTGGATGCCTAAAGCCAGCCCAGATCATTACGAATCCACCCCACTTTCACCTGCTAGGGGAAGCCTGCAGCTGGCTTCAAAGCTTATGCAGATACTTTTCTTTGGTTGGCCAACAGGCGTGCATGAATGTAGGGCAGCCTACATCCTCCATCTCTGGAGGCAAGGCACCCTATTTTCATTATGCACTTACCTCCCCAGCCAGTCACAATGTGGGTTCAAGGCATTACATGCGAACCCCAGGTTCAAAGGAAACAGCATTCTGTTCTGTTGCTGTGCCATGTGATCTGCCTGGAGTGCTTGTTATGTCAGTGTGTTTTTTAATGTAAACTTGTCTTTAAACATATTTTTCCCTAGGCAACTATTTAGTTTCAAGGATAAGATAGGTTCTGGCATCTTACAAAGCTTTTAATCAGCTATTTCAAATGTTCACATAATGCTTCTTACTTCAACTTCTATTTAATTACTATGCTTTTATTTGGACATGTTTGTAATATTGACATTTTCTGTCAGCTTATATTTCTAGTAATATATGAGGATGACTTCACCTTTCTATATAAAATGTATGGCAAAAACTAGGTTAATGCTCATTAGGGTTACTGAGAGATACAAGCTCAGAACACTGTGGAAACTATTGTGTTTACTTCAAGTAGAGGGAGGAGACAGTCGCTGTATGCTGCCGTATTAAGAAGTGTGGATAGGAGGAGCGGCTCAATGCTTGATTTTGCTCTAGATAAGGTATGCCAGCATTGCTTAGAAAGATTTTATTCTAATTTCATGTCTGCCTAAGTGAGCAGCCTTTCCAGGTCGACTTGTGTGGCTAGTTTCTGGTCCTTTCTTCCAGCCACTTTCCCTTTCTTTTGCAGCCACCAAAGTTCAGATGGTGATGTAGCCAGTCATGCGGGAGACAGCAGAGAAAACCCCACGGGGGTCCCTGCAACAGAAGAACAGCTCAGTTTGCCCTGCAGTGCTGTTTTCCTGGCGAAATACCTAAGAGGGCTTGATGATTTGCATCCCCTAGGCTCCTCTCTTCACACTTTTGTGCTGTTTCATTGCTGTTTACTGGCAAGGGAAGTTTTGTTTAAATAGTTTTACTTATTCAAGCCATCACAGTTTTTAAGCTATCTAGCTATATGTTTATACTTCCTTTTTTTATTGCTTTTTTGCATTTAATGTTGTGCTTGTGTGATGTAGATGGTTCATAGAGTGTTTCTATGTTTTGTACTTTTTATTTATTTTTTGCTTTAATATCCCCTGGCCATATCTTCTTCTGAAAACCACGGGTTTAGACCACGTGGCCTGCTTATTTAAAAGTGCATGTGCTGGCATTCTCCTGTGATCATGCCTTTATTCACAAGCAGTGCTGCTAGCTGGTACCTTTATGCTTGTGCACATTCCTCTGGGGTCAATTGGACTATTGATTTTGCTGCTATGATATTGGGTTTCCTTTCCAGAGAATGTGTAAGTCAGATTAAGCTATTGTTTTACTTTACTATATTTGTACTGCTTGTACAGTCATTTATTTTGTATGCCTTCTTAAGCAAAGTCACTGGATTTTAGCACTATAGTACCATATTTTTATTGAATTTAAGACTTGGTACATTGATTTTTTTTATAAACAGTGTCCTTAAGCCACTTTTTTATGCCTCCTAGATTCTCTAGCACTGACTTTGGATAGAGGGAGTTCTTCCCGTGGCCCGTAAACACTGACTTGAGCTTCAAGCTTCATTGCTCAGCTGCTGTTACATTTGGGGAGACTGGGGCCCTTGGAATTTACAAAGTGTAAAGACTCTGTGCCTTAGATTCAACATTCTACTTGTGGTCAAGTGACCCGACTTGGCCATGGAGAATCAAGGAAAATCAAGAGGTCTTGCAAGGTCTGGAAGAGCTGAAAAAGAGTCAAGATTTTAATTGTGTGGCATAACTGGTTGAGGATATTTATTTATTTGCTTTTGTTAACCGGGTTAGCACACTAGACAGCCAAGTGCCTATTTTCAGGTGCGACCTGGGAGAGTTACAGGTGAGGAACTTCATACATAAACAGTTGAGGAATCAAAAGAAATACATAGGAAAAGCAGGCATTTCAGGGCTGGCTCTAAGCAAGGTGGCATGAAAATTCATACAGTGACAGTTGGGGAATTGAGAAAAATACATAGGAAATAAACAGGGTATGACAAGGCTAGCTCTAGAGCATGGTTGGCAAGAGTTCACACATGGACAGTTGAGGAGACAAGTAAACATACCTAACGTAACAAGCATTTCAGGCTGGCTTTAGGACAAGGTAGGCACAGAGCATAACAAAAGGATGGGACATAAAGGATATAAATTAGGAGGTGAAACAGTGGAGTAGACAGAAGCGAAGACAATGGTAAGTGCCTGCGGCGGGGGGGTGCCCATTGGCAGGGGGTCGGGACCAGGATTACTAGGCAGGGACTGGAGAAGAAGTGCAGGTAGGGCTGATGCTGAGGCAGAGGCTACGGTCCCCACCCAACTGGGCTAGAGGGAGGAGAGGGGCAGTGGAGTAGGCTACGAGGAGCAGAGACAGGGGGAAGAAGGTTTTAGGAAGTTCCAGAGAGAAGCTTTGCAGCTTGGATGGGAGGAGGAGGCCCTAACTGGCTCAGGGAGTGAGTTTCAGAGTTTGGGGGCATATATGTGGAAGGACCGATCCCTCTGCAAGGGTGCGGGTCCTAGGAACCAGGCGTTCCTGGTTTGTCCCAGATCTTAGGTGGTAGGATGGGGCACCAGGTTTGAGGGGAAGGGCTAGGGCTGGAGGAGTGCCAGAGCGGATAATGTTGTCAATGAAATTACCCAGGATGAAGGAGCGGCACTTCTCCAGAGGAAGCCACTCCAGGCAGTTATAAAGATCACAACGGTGGGTGAGGGGAGGGGTGGAAAGAGCAAAGCAGAAAACATTGTTGTAGGCCGTGTCCCATTTTTGAAAGGCTGGATTTGGGAACTGGGGCAAAAGTTACGAGGCCGTAGCAAAGTGAGGGGGAGGAGGACTCCCCTGGAGAGGGCCAAGCGGGCGGTGGGGGTGAGACAGTTATTGGGTCGATAAGCTAGGCTGAGTTTACTGTTAGTGACCTTGCAAACATTACGGATGTGTAAGGTAAGGTCCAGCTGTGAGTCCAGGGTGACGCCCAGGTACTTGGTGGAGGTTACCGTCTCAAGGGGCGAGCCATCGGCCCCGAGGATCAGCAGAGGAGCAAGGCAGGATTTTATTTTGTTCTAGGACCCAAACAGCATGACTTGGGTTTTACTGAGATTGAGGGTGAGCCTGTGGTCCCCCAGCCAGGTATGGATGCATTCAAAGTCGGTGTTCAGTTGGGAGTGTATTGTGGAGATGTCCCGAGAGCTGGTCAGGAGGACGAGGTCATCCGAGTACAAGGTGGTGTGGGCATGGGTTGTGAAGGATGGTAGGTCATTGATGAATAGTGAGAATAGGGTTGGGCCAAGGATGGATCCTTGAGGGACCCCACAGAGGACTGGAGAGAGTTTGGAGAAGGTCCGATTGAAGTTGGTGTATTGCTGTCAGTTGGAGAGGTAGTTTAGGAACCTAGCGTGGGTGGAAGAGGAGAACCCGAGGGATTGGAGCATGGAACCAAGGAGGGAGTGATCAACCCTGTCAAAAGCTTTTGAAAGATCCATGAAAATAGCTCCAGTGAGATTGTCTTGGCCTGCACCTGCCCTGATCAGTGAAGTGACAACAGCAAGGGCGGTGGACATGCTGTGCTCTTTCCTGAAGCCGTGCTGAGCAGGAGAGAGGATGTTGTAGTCCTGGATGTATTAGGAGAGCTGGGATGCAATGGCTTTCTCAAGCAGTTTACTGGTGGTGGACAGAATGGTGATGGGGCGGTAGTTGCGAGGATCTTTGGGATTCCCTTGTTTTAAGACAGGAATGACGTTGGCCACTTTCTAGAGATCGGGAATGATCCCAGTGTTAATGGAGGAACTGAATAGATGCAAGACGGGTCTGGCAAGGAGGTGGGCCCCCAGTCTGAGCAGTTTCAGCTCAAGGCTGTCATGTCCTGCTCCGCTGTGGGGGGAGAGGCCTGAGAGCAGCTTCTGGGTCTCCTTAGGTGACACTTGTCTCAGATGGAATGGGGGCCAGGGGTGGAGACCGGGTGAGGGGGTGCCAAGGGGCAGACGCTTGGGGACTGGGGGAGAGGCGGCAGTTCGGAAAACAATGAGCTGAAGGAGTTTACAATGGTGTGGGGGTTATTGCAGCTGACCCCACTAACAAGCAGGTCAGTGACCTTTTGCTTTAGCTGACCCCCCAATGGCATTTTTAATATTTTGCCAGAAACTCCTCGAATTGCTGCCAGAGGAGAGTAAGGCAGCTTTACAAAACTCACTTTTTGCTGAGCGGATGGCACTTTTGCAGGAGTTTCTGAGGTGCCTATAAGCCATCAGATCATTATTGTTATGGAATGCCTTGTAGGTTGCCCAACATTTGTCCCTGGCCTTCATTAGGGAGAGTAGGCCCCCATTTAGCCATTTGGTGATGGTACCCCTCACCCTTCTCATAGTGAGGGGGGCATGTTTATTCTGAAGGGGGATCAAATTGGCTAAGAATAGATCCAAAGCTCGTGAAGGGTCATTGGAAGCAGCGACCTCTGTCCAGTCAACAACTAGGAGGTCAGACGGGAAGTCGTGGGTATTAAATTTGGAGTAGTCCCTCAGTTCAATCACTTTGCTAGGGAGTTTAGGCTGAGAGATGCCCCAGACACAGTAGATAGGAGAATGGTCAGAGATGACATCCGGGAGAGTGCCTGAGGATATGATATTGGCAGGCCTGTTGGACAGGATCCAGTCGATAAGGGATCCTGAGTTCCCCCGAGCGGAGAGCCTGGTGGGTTCAGTTATGACTTGGTTTAGTGTAAGGCCCGAGAGCAGTGGTTCATACAAATTGCAGTTGGTACCCAACCAGTTGAGGTTGAAGTCACCTATTACTAGGGTTTCATTGGGACCCACTTTATTGCCGATACAGTCAAGCAGGGAGGAGAGATCAGGTAGACCATTCTTTGGTGGGATGTAGGTGCATACCAGGTGAATCTTCTTAGAGTGACCCAGCAGGAGAGTGTGCAGGAACTCACATGCTGGCAGATTGGTAGGTGAGTGGTCGATGAGGGTCAAGTTTAGGTGTGCCTTGTAGTAGAGGATCACCCCACCGCCCTTCTTCTTGCCCGGTCTGTCACGTCTGAAGTGGTTATAGCCTGGGAGGGTGCACTGAGCATCAGGTATATGGGGTTTGATCCAGGTTTCAGAGAGGCCCAGGATATCCGGCTGGTGGAGGGCGACCCATGCTGTGAGCTTGGCTAGGTTGCGTAGAAGGCTACGCACATTCAGGTGGGCAATTTTGAGCCCTTTTGAGGAGAGCCATGGGGGGCAGTTAGGAGTTGGAGGGGTGGGTAGTGGATTGAGTGGAGGGGCCATATCCTTAGGTGGGTCCTACTGGCAGCAGGGGAACTTTAGGACTGAGGAGTAGAACACCTTACAATGGAGCAGGGTGGAGGGAGAGATCCAGAGAGATGAGCTGGGAGTATGGGGGTTTGACCATAAAAGGGATTCAGACACTGTGTATGGGTGCCTACCTAATGTGTGCCGTGCAGGGAGAGCAGAGAGCGGAGCTCAAGGTGATTAGGTAGAACAAGGGGAGAAGAGGAGAAAAAAAATGAATGAAGGAGGCTGAGCTAGATTTAGATGGGTTACAAGTAGGAGAGAGTGTGCTAGGCTGATAGTGTGGTTACTAGTGGTGATAGAAAATAACCTGCAGATGGCAAACAGGGTTGATAGGATATTTTCAGCACCACGTGGCTCACTACAGCCTATTTAATGGGGAGCCAACCAAGGGTGGTGGCGGGGGCAGTGGGGAGCCAAACGTGCAGCGTTCGGCGGGCGCAGTGCCCAGCACTGCCATGAGGGCCCGCTGTTTGAAATTGGTGCCAAGGGGCTACTGTGCCACAGGAGGGGGAGTCCAAGATGGAAGGCAGCAAGCGGGCCAGTTTCTAGCGGTCTGAAGAAAAATGTATCACTGGGCCACAGTCAGTCATCTGGGCAGTGAACTGCTTCCAATAAGAGGGCTGAATTACCTGGGCAAGAGAGTCAGAGGTGTCCCTGCAGGGCTGCTGGGGAAGGACCGCTACCAAGACCCTTATGACCGCCGTGTCATGGAGGGGGGACATCTGCGAAACAAAGAAGCACAAGGGATTAAGTAAGGTAAGGGGGGGGAGATTGCAGAAACAAAAGAGAAAAGCAGATGGGGGGGTTAGGCTTGGAGGGGGTGCCGCTCGTGCTGTTCAGGCAGACACCAGGCAGGATAGTGTTTCAGGATTGCATTTTTGGCACAAAACAGGTAATCATACAAATTTTAGCACTCTGCATATCAGTAAAAAGCAAACACAGGTTATTCATGAGGCTATGTAATGGCAAAGGAGAAATTTGAGTCAATCTTTACTCCAGCACCACTGCAGAGGGGCTCCAGCTGTTTGAAATTGGTGCCAAGGCTACCGCCCCACAGGAGGGAGGGAGTCCAAGGTGGAAGGCAGCAAGCGGGCTGGTTTCCGGCGCGGTCTAAAGAAAAAATGTATCACTGGTCCACAGTCAGTCATCTGGGCAGTGAACTGCTTCCAACAAGAGGGATGAATTACGTGGGCAAGAGAGTCAGAGGTGTCCTGCAGGACAGCTGGGGGGAGGGCCACTACCGAGACCTTCACGACCGCCGTGTCACCGGGGGGATATGATCCTCTGCCCTCCCAAATGGTTTCAATTATTGCTTGAAGTCACTTTTCATTACCACCTGAAGCTGCTTTCTTTGGTCCTTGCTCCATTTGTCCATTTGTGTTAGTAACTTTTGCTTGTGAATTGGAACTAGAGAGTTGGGGACCTTTGCGCACAATAAGAACTACAAGGTTTGTTAAGACTTTCATTTGTTTGCTAAGTAATGACTGCCTGGCTTGCTGACTGGGTTATTTTTAACGATAGTCTTTTACTTAGCTACACCTGATAGCAATTTACTGAATTATTTGAAGCATTGCCAGTTTTTATTTGCACTCTTTGTTAGGTGCATTGTACATTTTAATCCAGTGGCTATTTAGTTGTATTTTCACTGCCCCTTTTGATTGTTTTTACTTTCTCGTTTGGATGTATTGTAATCCTATACAGAAACCTACTGGAAATTATTTATGAATTAATCCCTATAGGCCTGCTTTGACACTGGTCTCTGCTTAAGTATCCCATACAATAGAACTGCTGCAATCATTTGTATTATAAAATGGTAATTGCAAGAAGTCAGCAAAGTTATTCACTAATAACACAGGACAAGTGCCTTTGGAAAACCTTGGTGCAACAGAAATTGTTAGCCATGGGATTTCCCATGACAATCTTTCTTTAACTGATAAAGATAGTACTCAAACCACTGAGGCCAAAGGCAAAATTGTAGCTAAGAAGGGAAGAGATAAACAAATCACAGAGAAGTCAAAACATGTATCCCCAAAAACATCGGAGGAAAAGGGAAAGCAGGTTCACTGAAAGCTTAAACAACAAACATTAAAGGAAATTTTTACTAAAGAGGCAAGTAAGGGAATAAATATTTCCTCCCCATCTGCTTACTCAAGCTTTAAACATAGAAACATAGAAACATAGAATTTGACGGCAGATAAGGACTGCTTGGCCCACCCAGTCTGCCCATTTCCCTACCTAATGGATAAGCTGCAGATCCTAGTTAACCAGCCGCCTACTTCTTCCTACCCCCAACCCCTAGAATTGCCTTATGACTGTACCATGCATGCTTGAATTCCACCACTGTTTTGACTCCACAACCTCCTCTGAAGGCTTATGCATTCACAACCCTCTCTGTGAAAAATACTTCCTTAAATTACCTCTGAGCCACCTCTCCTCTATCTTCAAATTGTGCCCCTTGTTCTTGCAGACCACTTTTTTGAAAGATGCTACCTCTTGGACTTTGTTGATTCCCTTGAGGTACTTGAAAGTTTCTATCATGTCTCCTCTCTCCCTTCTTTCCTCGAGGCTATACATATTAAGCTCCTTAAGTCTCTCTTCATATGTCTTCCGGTGCAGACCCTGCACCATTTTAAGTTACCCCTCTCTGGACAGCTTCCATCCTGTCTATGTCTTTGCGGAAATTGGGTCTCCAGAACTGCACACAGTACTCCAGATGGGGTCTGACCAGCTGTCTGTATATAGGGATAATAACTTCCTGTTTTCTACTGGTGATGCCTCTCCATATGCATCCCAGTATCCCCCCAGCCCTCCTTGCAGCCCTCTCACATTGCTTGCCCACCTGTGAGAAAAGTGGCAGCCTTTGTTGTCTGAAACCAATCCCCAAAAATTACTTCTACCTCAACTCTGAAACTTTCTATATTAACTAATAGCAACTCGCAGTTGTTTGAGAATGGGCACTGAGGTCTCTTCCTGTAGACTAATTGCTGCCACTGATGTGAAACTTGCAGCTTAACAGAACAGAGACTGAAGTACAATAAGTTTGTCATTGGAAGATGAATTTATTGGATGGGCCTCAGGTGTCTTAGCAATGATTCAAAAGTGGCAGCCTTTGTTGTCTGAAACCAATCCCCCAAAATTAGTACCAGAATTGCAATCAGATTTACAATCTAGTATTATTCCAATTTTTTTTTATACTGTTAAGTTAGATAGCACTAGTCCCAGTGAGGCAGCAAAGGGAAAATCCACAGTAATGAGGTTATGAACAAGCTAGAAGAGACCATTCTGGGACTTGAACAGCTTGATGCATCACAGAAAAACATTACCATAAATCAACCATCAATCTCGACATCAAATCAGAATCTAAGGAATAGACAATATGCTGGTAGAGATAGTTTAATTCAATACTTTCATGATTTTGAAATGACAAGTCAATCAGTGTATAAATGCAAAATCAAGTAGTATAGCCCTGATTTAAACTCCCTCAATCTTAAGTGAAGACATTATTAACGTTTTAAAAAATCAAAATGCAGCTAATCTTATTAAGCAATATACAGCAATAAATGGTGCAAGGTTGGATGACGTTCTTAGAATTTTAAAATAAATTCATCCTTCTAGGGAATCTTCTTCAGTCTCCCTGGAGGAAAATGATTCAACAGCAGCAGTAATTAATGAAGTCAGACCTGATTTTTCTACAAGTGACTTCTCTCCTGATATTCCAGTGGCAAATAAAAATAAGGTGACAACTGTCAGTAATATCCCAGAAAATGTCCCTGATCAATTAGATTCCAAGGTGAAGGAGAAAAAAATGAATAAAGAGGAGTGACCCCTGTTAAGAAAGAAGCAGGCAAGGGAAATGCTAAACAAGGATTTAAAAAGGAAACACGTGTTAATCTTGAAAAGAAAAAAAGGAAAAAAGAAGAAGAAGGGATCGGCCACCCTAAAATCTAAGGAAAATGCAATAAAAGAATATAATCAGTTTATTCCACTTAATAAAGAAAGTGGAAAGGACACGTTTATTAATAAATTGCAAGCTAATGATATTTTGAATAATGGGGAACATCTTCATATCCCACTAACCTATCCTTGGATTGGAATCTATGACCTTAAAAATTCCAGGGAGGAATCATCACTGGAATTAATAGTTCATCAAACTAATGATACATTGAGCCTGGACATAGCAGTTAGTGACTTCTCCACTATAAAAAGAAATGCAGGCCTAGATAGGAACAACATTGTAGATAGTGTTGATATATTCTTTTCTTCTGAAAGGGTCACACATTATGTTTGGAGAAATCTTTCAAGTATCCTAAGTTTTAACTTAAATGCTGATCTACTGGATAAAAACTCCACAGTTATCGATTCTATCAATTACACTAAAGAATGTTTAATGAAGGCTGGAGAAAGGAATGGTCTTCCATCACTTGAGCCTGATAATGCACCAGTTATATTGAGCTTATTTGGTCGTAAGAAGCTCTATAACAAAACCAACTTAAAGTTGACAAGAGTTTTGTGTAACTTACTTGCTGGCTTTCTAAATACAAGATTGGGATGTCAAGGCGTCCTAGGAGTCTATAGGCATCCAAGTCTAAGAGAAGATGGGCAAATTCATATAACTTTCAATAACTCCTTAATTGCAAGCAGAGTTTGGTATGAGGCAGCTAAATTAGATGCCTTAGGCCTCTACTTGGTAGATTTTACCAAAAAGGATGGGACTCCTTCTTACTTCCTCCATCATTCTCAAGAAATCAAGGGTAACTTACTGGATCAATCTCATAATATGAGAAATTCATTTACTGTGCCAACTACAAATAGATTTGTGGCTTTAGCCAGTTATAATAATTGACTACAACAGATCTCTCCATCTTACAATCAAGTAGCCTTCCTACAGATAACATTATGGATGCAGGCCCTGAGGAGATCACTGAGAGTTCAACATCAATTCGCCACTCTTCCTCTATCCACTCACTATCCTATGCCTTTGCCAACCACTGCTCAGTAAACTGCTCCTGCAGCTAACGCTCCAATCTATTCTACCTCAGACACTTCTATATTTCTTCTCCCAGTAGGCCCAATGGTGCTACTTTGCTAACCACACCCAGCTACTGCACTTGATCCCAACTTTTGAGCTAGCTTTTACCCCTATCTCATTATATACCACAACCCAATACCTTAGCAGGATTTCCTCATTGTAACTGTTACTCTCGACTATTAGGGTATATGTATTAATCCACACTTACCTATTCCTGTCAAACATATGCAGCTGTATTATCTAATTATATGTTTTCAAGGTATGACTTCCCCCATGTAATTGCCACTATACTATAAGTAAGGGTAAATTGTTATCTACGCCCAACTATTTCTGTCAAATGTTTTTAACTGTATTGTAATTGTATGTATATACATCAGGACCTGGACTACCCTTGTTCTCTTCCCCACTGTACCTCTCCCCCCAGGTCACACAGGGAGACGAGCAGTTCTTGCTCAGTGTGCTTTTCCTGGTGAAACAATTTCAATCAATCAATAAATAAATAAATAAATTATCCTAGACAATACTGCTGTTTTTCTAATTTCATGTAACATTGCAGGCTTTAGGTCCAAAATGCAGGACAAGGACTGGCTTGAACACACATTCAGTTCTTTCATCTTACTTGTTTACAGGAGACCTGGCATAATCAGGAGGATGCTTTTGACACAAATGGTTATATTGTGACACATATGCCAGGCTGTAAGTCTGGCAAGATGGGCTGTAGTTCAGGCAGCTTATTGACTTTTGTCAAAACAGGATTTTTCTTTGCCATAAAAAGGGTGGCCCTGGATCAAAATCACCTGGGGATTCTTTTGATATTTTTAGGGATTCCATTACTCTTGTTTAATTGTTATATTCCTCCAAGAAGAAATAGGAAGTTGCTAAATGACATAAGGAATAAATTAATTAATTAAATTAGAGTAGCCCAGATGGATTACCCTAATGCCTACCTCTTACTCACGGGAGATTTTTAAGCCAGAATAGGCTCATTCAATGGATTATGTGATAAGTCTATGCTTGGGTATATGTATCCTAAGGTCAATAGAATCAAAAGAGTCACTTCTGATTTGAAATATAATTATAATGGTCATAAATTAATAAAACTCATGAGTTATAATTGAATTTATCCTTTAAATGGCAGAACCCCTGGTGATAATACCGGTTCACCCTCTTACTTTTCTAATAATGGATCATCTGTTATAGATTTAGCTCTTTGGCAAGGACCCCCAAATGTCTGGGAAGACCTCTCAATTGTTAATAGAGTTGAAAGTGACCATTTTCCTATTATTCTGTGCAAGAAGGTTACAGTAGAGCAGGAGATCTTTCTGACGTCTATTCCTATTTCAATTAGATACTCAAAAAAATTAGAGTGAACAAGGTCTCTAGAAGAATGTGTGATAAATAAAATATTCCTTTTTGTACATTTTTGGGATTACTCTATTTGTGATCCTCACTTAATCTATGGAAATTTACAGTAGTAGCAGTAAAAACATTTTTATTTATACAGGCAAAAAAATTTGACAATGCAAAAAGTTTACACCATAGGTCTTATACAAGGCCTGTTTTCATGGTGATCCTGTTATTGATGTTTATGTACAAATTACAAAAGGTTCCAAACATTTTCAATATTGCACATATTACACAAGATACAAATATTATATCATACTAAAAAGGAAAATGTTATAGCAATAACACACATACATATTAATAACAAATTTTATACATCACACGTGATAACAACATATTTATGTAAATAGCAATACGATCCAATATCCTATGTCTTACACTAATCTAGTAACTCCTCATTTATCTATTGGGAACTAACAACAACAAGGTGTTACTCCAAACTTATGCATACATATTTAAGGCCCTGCTTAATTCTTTGTCCAAATTCCTTTATTGTTAAGTTAATTTCTCTTCTCTTAGATCCTTCGATAATCTATTCCAAGAACTAGCAGCTCTATATTTAAATTTAAATGTGCTGTATTCATTTTTAATCCTAGGTAATTTTAGTGTACTATCCATATTTTTTAAACAATAATTATAATTTACCCATTCTAATTGTTTCACAAGTCTTTCAGGCATTTCCAATTTCATAGTTTTATACAGTAAGATATTCCATACTATTTTCTTTTATGATACAATGGGATCCAGGACAAAGCATCATACAGTGAGCAGTGATGGACTGTGGGACTACATCATAATACATATCTAGCTATTTTATTATATGATACATCCAGTTTATGTAGAGATTTTTTTGTAGAAAAACAATAAACATGTGATCCATACTCCAACGTAGGAATGATCAATTGATTTGCTACCAACTTACGGACATTTTTAGTCATGCAAAAAGTAACCCTTCTTAAGGCCCTCAATTTCATTTTAGTTTTCTTTATTACACTATCTATGTATTGATTAAAGGTAAGGCCAGAATCAATTTCTACTCCCAAATAAATATATATATATATATATATACTTTATATATATATACCTGTGCCAATATCTACCCATCTATAGTCAAGATCTGCATAGCACTATCCAAGCTTTTATTTTTAGATTTAGAAGTTCTAAACAACACTGTTTGTGTTTTTTTTTTGTATTCATCAATAAATGATATAAGAAAGCCAGCACAGGTCTTACAGCAAAAATACCTCTTTTTAGGCTGCGCCTGTTTATCCCATCTGTGGTTAACACCGTATCATCAGCATATAATATGATGTTTGAATGGTTTATACAATTTGGAAGGGCATTCATATAAACAAGAAACATCAAGGGGCCCAGTATTGAGCCCTGTGGAACACCACATTTCACAGGGTCCAACTCTGAGCTAACACCTGCAATGGAAACCAGTTGAGTACGATCTTTTAAATATGATGGAAACCATTTTGATGACTGATTGGTGACCCCTATATTTTCAAGGGATTCTAACATCAAAGCTTCTCTTTAATGAATTTGAAACAAAATTATACAAAACCATAACTCTTAACCCACAATTTTCACCTGCCTTGAGATGGTTTGATAAGGACTGTAAAATATAGAAAAGACTCTTGTGGAAAACATCTAGGAAAGCTAAAATAAAAGCAGATAAAGCTACTGCAATTGAATTAAAGAAAGTAAAGAAAAATTACAGGTCCTTATTAAAGCAAAAACAGAAACTATTCTATGAACAACAATGGGGAAGAATGCTTGCAGCTGTAGATAACAATGATACTAAGACATTTTGGCTCTTAGTAGCCAAAGGATGCAAGGGTTGGACTAATGATTTGCTTCATCATATTGAACCAAAAAGATGGGTTGAATTCTACGGCAGTATGCTGTATGACTCAAGCCTAGAATGAATATGGAATAGCATAGATAGAAAAGATATAAAAACTCAACATATTCCATTTTCCAAACAAGAAATAGTAAAAAACATACTCAGTCTTAAGGCAAGGCAAGGCAAAATTTATTTAAAAGATGCCTAATCCCAGAGGCTCTGGGCACCGCAAAAATATACAAACACATATTTCAAAAATATATCGATAAAACACAGAAATTGTTAAAATAAAATAATACATATAAACATTAAACAAATAGCAACTTTTCAGCAACTATACTCAAATCAGTACTTGTAGATTAATATTAATCTGAAAAAGCCTGGGCAAATAGGAGGGTCTTAAGGTGAATCTTGAAAACCTCCAAAGTGGGGGAACCTCAACCCCAGAGGGGAGCGAATTCCACAGGGCGGCGGCAACACTAAAAGCCCTGTCTCCAGCCAATTTTAGCCTCAACCTGGGATTCGATAGGGGGCCTCCACAGGAAGAGTGGAATGGGCAAGTCGAGACGGCAGGTACAAGAAGGTCTAACAGGTAACCAGGGCCCTGACCATGTAGGGTCTTATAGGTGAGAAGCCCCACCTTTTTTTTATACTTCAATTTTTATTTAAAGCCCATGGAAAACAGTGACATACATCTCATGTTAACAATCCATTGTAACTGCTATTTTCTAATACATAAGTTCTCTACTTTGAACTCTGGTTACAAGTTCTTTAGTTAAATTGATTTCTGTGTTTTTGGAAGCAGAATACATGCTAATAAAAATAAGAAAAAATTCCAAGACCAAACATAAATAATAACATTGCTTGAGTCTATTACATAGATACATAGATACATAGACAGTGTCGGCAGATAAGGGCCTATGGCCCACCCAGTCTGCCCATTTGAGCTTGTAAGTTCAATTTGTTTTCCTAGAAGTCTGTTGCCCCTTACCCCTGACCTCCAGAATTCCTTTATGTCTATCCCATGCATTCTTAAATCCCGTGATTGTTTCAGCCCCCACCACTTCCTCTGGCAGGGTGTTCCACTTGTCCACCACCCTGTTCTGTGAAGAAATTCTTTCATGTTTCCTCTGATCGTCCTCCTCCAACTTCATCCCATGCCTCTAGTCCTGGAACATCTTTTTCGCTTAAAAATAGTGTTTTCTGCACCCTGTTCCTCCCTGTAAGATACTTGTATGTCTCTATCATATCCCTCTCTCTCTCTCCCTCCAGGAGTACATGTTCAGTTCCTTCAACCTGTCTTCATAGGACTTGTGATGCAATCCATGCACCATCTTTGTTGCCCTCCTCTGAACTTTCTCTACCCTGTCTATGTCCTTACGTACGTATGGTTCCAGAACTGTACACTGTACTCAGGTGGGCCTCACTAGTGTCTTGTATAAAGGAATTATGACCTCCCTTTTCCTGCTGGTGATGCCCCTGCCTATACATCCCAGCATCTATTTGCTTTTACCTGATGCCTTGTCCACTGTTTCCCTACCTTGAGGTCATCAGAGATGATAACCCCAAAGATCCTTTCCTGCTTGGTGCATGCTATATCCTCACCCCAAATGATATATTGTGCCAGGGTTTTTACCCCATATGCATTATCTTGCACTTCTTTGCATTGAATTTCAACTGCCAAACCCCTGACCATTCTTCAAGTTTCTGCAGGTCGCTTCTCATTCTGTCTACACCCTCTGGTGTGTCTACTCTGTTACAGAGCTTTGTGTCATCAATGAACAGTGAAATTCTGCCTTCTAGGTCCTGCGCAATGTCACTGATGAAGATGTTGAATAGGACCGGTCCCAGCACTGATCCCTGTGGTACCCCACTGGTCACTCTTCCCTCTGTGGAGTGACAGCCATTTACCACCACCCTCTGTGTCCTGCCACCCAGCCAGTTACCTACCCACCACACTACTGTCCTGCCCACACTCATATTCACCAGTTTGTGTAAATAGTCTTCTATGTGGCACAGTGTCAAAGGCCTATCAGTATCATACTTTTTGCCTGTCTCACTTTTGCACATAGATTAATTCCTTTTCCAGATCAATTATATCCAATATAAAGTGTTTTATATTTTTACAAAAATTCATTCTTTTCTGTACACCGCCCTCTCCATCTCCACCTGATTTATTTTTTTGCAGGGTCCATCAAGAGGAGCCAGCTCCATCAACTGTCATCTCTCCATGCTCGAGCTATTTTAGTCACCCTGTTGTTGATCCATATGAGAATCTCAGGTCTTCCTACCTCTCCATCCCGCATTCGTGAGTATTTCTGTACATTCAGACCCCCAATTCCAACTTTTATTCTTCTTTGTTATTTCCTCAGATCTCTAAGTTAACAAGTCTGTAGATAAAAAGGTCCTAAGTGACCCCTTCCTATTCCCCTCCTAAGGTGAGGTCCCATCTTGTCCACCTGTTTCCGTACTGCAGGAGGGTTTGTCTAATGAGGAAGGTGATTCTCTCATAATTTTTTATGTTTTCCATCAACTCTTTCTACTCATCCAGGGTTGAGCCATCTCTTAATAATTGCTTTACAAGCTGCTGCTATTACTATATCCCAGAGGCATTTTGCCTCTTTACCCCTAAGATCAGCTGGGTATAATCCTAGGATTAAATGTTCTGGGCCTAAAGAGTTCTAGAGGGTAAACAGGGTCTGAATGCTTTATTGAAGTCCTTGCCAGAAACTCCGAAGAACAGGACAGTTCCAGAACATAAGTGCCTGGTTGGCAGCTGTTTCTCCACAGCTTCTCCAACAATGACTAGGGACCAAGCTCTGCCACCTTACCACCTAAGTCGGAACTCTAAAATATCTGATTCTCACTTTCCAGGTGAATTCACTACATCCTGGAGAAGAGGTGGCTCACCTGGTGTTCTGCCAAACTCTGTCCCAGTCATTAGCAATTATTCTGAGAGCTAGGTCCTGCTCTCATTTCCCCCTTATATAATCTGTTGAGTATTGCTGGTCATTAAGGTAGTTTTGATATAGGAGACTGATTGTTTTCTCTCTTCTGTCTGAGTTCCAGATAAATTCAAATGTTACTGGAGGAGGCTGGCCTTTAGCTTTCAGAGCTGAGTTATGCAATTGTGAGCCTATATATCCTCTAATCTGGCAAAAATATAACAAATCTCCTGCTGTCCACCCAAATTTGGCCTGAGCCTCCTCAAATGAGATGACCATATCCACCTTGAGCAGCTGCCATGGAGCTCTACATTCCAGATGCTTCTGCTTTTTATACCATGGATTGGCTGCTGCCAGATTCATACCTACCTCTAAAGACCACCACATATAGTTCCATGCATATGTTTTTGTTGCCCCCTTAGCAAGCCCTATTCTATATCCCTGCATAGCTGTTTCTGTTCCTATATATGGGGTTCTTGTCTAGTTCTCCTTGGAGTTTAGGGAGGTACTCTGTGTCTGTATGGGGGGGGGCTCACAGCAGTATTGAGGTCTATCTCTTTCCATCGAGCCGAATATTTGGGATGTTGTAATAATAATATTATTCTGGTCTGGACTGCTATCCAGTACCCCAGAAGCAAGGGGACCACCAGTCCACCCAGCCTCTTAGGCAAAAACAGTATTTGTTTTCTGATCCTTGGCCTCTAGTTCAGCCAAATGTAGTTCAGAATCATTTTCTGCTATTTTCTTATTTGTCAGAGTGGCAACGGAGCCAGGACACATTGAAACAGAAATCAAAAACATGGCAATACATTCATTATGAGTGCCTGTATTGTGGAGTGTAGTGACAAAGGGAGGACCATCCATCTCTGTATATCTTCACTTATCTGCTTTATTAAAGGAGGATAGTTCAATTGCACCAATTGTGCCATTGATGTGGCTAATCTGATTCCCAGATATTTCATTGTGGGTAAGTCCCATCTCATAGGATATTGGTTCTTTAATGTAGTGGATGGGTAAAGTTGTACTTTAAAACTTCCATTTTCATTTTATTTAATGTATAGCCTGAAAGATCTGAGAATGTTTTAAAATGCTCGAATAGCATTACATAGAAACATAGACTTTGACAGCAGATAAGGACCGCTTGGCCCATCTAGTCTGTCCATTTCCCTACCTACAGGATAGGCCGCAGATCCTAGTTAACCAACAGCCTATTTCTTCCTACCCCCTACAAGAATTGCCTTATGTCTGTCCCATGAATTCTTGAATTCTCCCACAGTTTTAGACCCCACAACCTCCTCAGGAAGGCTGTTCCATGCATCCACTACCCTCTCTGTGAAATAATACTTCCTCACATTGCCCCTGAACCGCCCCCTTCTATCTTTAAATTGTGTCCCTTGTTCTTGCACATCTATTTTTCTGAAAGATGCTACCCTCTTGGACATTGTTGATTCCACTGAGGTACTTAAAAGTTTCTATCATGTCCCCCCTCTTCCTTCTTTCCTCAAGGGTATACATATTAAGCTCCTTTAGTCTCTCCTCATACAGCTTCTCTTGCAGACCCTGCACCATTTTAGTTGCCCTCCTCTGGACTGGCTCTATCTGTCTATGTCCTTGCAGAGATGGGGTCTCCAGAACTGGATGCAGTACTCAGATGGGGTCTCACCAACTGTCTGTACAGAGGGATAACAATTTCCTGTTTTCTGCTGCTGATGCCTCTCCTATTGTCCCAGCAGTATACCCCAGCCTCCCTACTGCCTTCTCACATTGCTTGCTAACCTTAAGGTCATCTGATATGATTACCTCCAGGTCCCTTTCCTTTTTGTTGTTGTTACTACCTGCTTCATTGTGTATTCTTCCCTGGGTTCTTGTTTCTGGGTGCATTATTTTGCACTTCTTTGCATTGAATCCTAGCTGCCAGCCTTCTGACCATTCCTCCAAACTTGCCAAGTCCCTTCTCATCCTTTCCACGCCTCCTTGTGTATCAACCCTGTTGCAGATCTTTGTGTCATCTGCAAAAAGGCATACTTTTCCTTTCAGTCCCTCTGCAATGTCACTGATGAAGGCATTAAAAAGGACTGAACCCAATACTGAACCCTGAGGTACCCCACTAGTAACTCCTCTTTCTTCAGAGTGGACTCCATTTACAATTACCTTCTGTGTCCTGCTGTGCAGCCAATGTTTTACCCAGGCTACCATCCTGGGACCCACTCTCAGGCTGGTTAATTTGACTATTAATCTTTTGTGTGGGACTGTGTCAAATGCCTTGCTAAAGTCTAGGTAGGCCATGTCCACAGCCCCTCCCTGGTCTACTACTTTGGTCACCCAGTCAAAGAAATCTATTAGATTCGTCTGACATGACCTTCCGCTGTGAACCCATGCTGCCTTGGGTCCTGTGCCCCACTGGCCTCTGGGTACTCAACTATTCTTTCCTTCAGAAGTGACCCCATCACTTTCCCTACCACAGAGGTCAGACTGACAGGTCTATAGTATCCTGCCTGTGTCTTGGTCCCACTTTTGTGAAGGGGAATCACATCCACCTTCCTCCAGTCCTCGGATACCACACCATCCTCCCATGATTTATTAAAAAGAGTAGCCAGTGGTTTCACTAGTTCCTCCCTTAATTCTTTCAGAATTCTGGGGTGAATTCCATCAGGACCCATTGCTTTCTCCACCTTCAGTTTTAGGAGTTCTTGCAGAACCCTTTCTTCTGTGAAAGGACTGGGATCGACCCCCCTATCAAGAGTGCTTCTGTTAATTGGATTAGGCACTTCCCCCTCCTCTTTTGTGAATACTGAGCAGAAATATTTGTTCAGTATCCCTGCTTTTTCACTGTCTCCCTCTGCCCACCCACTGTTCATTCTATTCAGCTTCACTATCCCTACCTTTGTCTTTCTACACTCGGTGATGTACCTATAAAAGGTTTTATCCCCCTTCTTAACTGGTTCAAACTCCTCTGGGTTGGACAGATAGAGAAGGATATCATCCGCATACAAGGCTAATTTCTGTTGTGTCCCCCCTAGCTGAATACCCTTTATGGTGGGATTAGCCCTGATTCTCTAGGCTAAGGGTTCTAAGTATAGAGCAAATAACAATGGAGAGATTGGGCATCCCTGTCTGGTACTCCATTCCAGGATGAAGGCTGTCAAATGGTGGCCATTTGCTCATATATAACCTTTAGGTGATTCATATATTTTCATTATTAGTGTGGTAAACTGCTCCAGAAACCCAAATCTGACTAACACCACCCGAAGGAACTCCCAAGAGACTTTATCAAAAGCCTTCCTAGCATCTAAGCTGAGAAGGGTAGCAGATTGATGAGTGGCATTAATATGATCGATAATGTTCACAGTTCACCTCAAATTATCCTGGGCTTGGTGCCCCGGAATAAATCCCGTCTGATCCAACTGGACCAAGGAGGGTAAGACTTGTTGCAATCGATGGGATAAGACCACCATAAACAGCTTGTAGTTAGTGTTGAGGAGAGAGATGGGGCGATAGGATGGGCACAGTTTGGGATCCTTACTTATTTTAGGTATAACTGAAATAATGGCCTGAGACCATGAGTCCGGTGGGTGTCCTTCAGATTTCAGTGTTTCGTTAAAGACCCTGATCAATAAGGTGGAGAGTTGTGCCTGAAACTGCTTATATAGCTCGGCTGGATAGCCATCTGTTCCTGGACACTTATTGGTTTTCAGTCGGGCTATCTCCGCTCCCAGCTCTTCCCTGCTTATTGGTTTTATTAATTGTTGTCCTATCTGAGTTGGAATCATAGGGAGAGGTATATCCCTGAGATATTGTTCTATTACTGTTCTGTTCAGGGGGGGTGGTGCAGCATATAGTTCTGCGTAATATGCTTTGAAGGCTTCTACTATGTCAGGTGTCTTCTGCAAAATCTTAAGGGTTTGTGGCTGTGTCAGCCTAGGGATATGGGATCTAGTTCTCTGCATTCACAGCCTAGCTGCTAGTAAATGAGAGGCTCTCAGCCCCCCTTTATAATATCTCTGCTTGAGAAAAAAACACCTTTTGCTCTACATAGTAGTCTAGTATCCCATTTAATTCCTTCTTAAGCCTGTTTAATCTTTTAAAACTCTGACCCTCGTATTTATCCTTCAATTGTGATTCAAGCTTAGTTATTTCTCCCCGTAGAGACTCCATTCTTTTTTCTCTTTGTTTTTTTATAGGTTGCAATTGAAATTAATTTCCCTCTGAGTATAGCCTTTGTGGTGTCCCATAGCACTGCTGCTGATATTTCTGGAGTACTATTATCATCTATGGCTAGCTTAATGGCGTCAGTTACCTGTTGTTTGGTTTCTGTGTCTTGGAAAAGGGAGACATTTAGTCTCCAAAATATCCTTTTTTGGACGACACCTAAAGTTACCTGGAGAAAAATAGGTGCATGGTCCGATAACTGGATATCCCCAATCCAAGCATCCCTTACCGATCCCATTGATTCCTTTGGGAGGAAAAAATAATCTAACCTCAAGTATGTCTTGTGGGGTGGAGAGAAAAAAGTGTAGTTCCTTTGTTTGGTGCGTGTTTGTCTCCATACATCAACATAGCCTGTCTCCTCCAGAAGTTTAACCACCCTTCTTGAGATCCTCCTTTTTTCTCTTTGGCTTCTCTGTGAAGTACTGTCTAGTTGTGGATTCAGTGCCATGTTAAAATTCCCCCTATAATAACCTGGCCTTCTTCCCACTCCTGCAATTTAAGTAGAATTGTTCTATATATCTGAAAATTTGATCCCGGGGGAACATACACTGAAGCCAGGGTTAACATCTTTCCCTGAAAACAGCCCTTAAGGAACACATATCTCCCCTCCTTGTCCACCATCCTCTCTGCTACCTCAAATACCGTCTTATTTGGAATTAAAATAGAAACCCCTCAAAGTCTGCCTTTCCTATATGAGGCACTAACTGAGTAACTGAAACCAAGTTTCCCCAATTTAATATGTTCATAAGGGGAGAGGTGTGTTTCCTGTAGCATAATAAAATCTGGCCCCTCTCTTCTCAGTGCTGCCAATGCCTTGCTGTGTTTAATAGGGTTAGTGAGCACACTTACATTAAATGAGCATATTATTGTGTGTTTATCCATATGGGGGTAGAAAGATTCTCCTCTGTTCTCTTGCATCCAGACCCTCCCCTCTTTCACCCAAAAGATCAGGTGGTAGCTTACTTGGAGGTAGCCATGCACAGTTCTATGCTTCAGCACCTTACAATTTAACAGCTCAAGCTTAAGAAACTTTATAAATAACATAATCAACTTGTATAACAAACAAACTTTTAAAAAAATATAACTAGAGCAATTAATAAACTATTAACTCTTAACTATAGGAACTTTTGTTGCTTCCAAGGTTGGGGATCCCAGCACAGTGGGTCCCTATGTCTGCCCACATAAGGTGTAAGAGCAGGCAGCTACGAGCAGAGATGGCCCCGTAATCATGGGGACTTTCCTTGTAAAAGCCCTTGCTAGGAGGAGCTTTGTATCTGTATGTGCCTATGTACTGTCAGGCAGCCCCAAAATCTTTGGGCTTTGGCGTTTCTTAATCCCCCCCCGCCCCTCTTTTTTGTTTGTTTATATATCCTTCCCCTTAGTCTATATACTCCAATTCTGGTGTAGTAACACTGATATTACATGGGGAAGCTTATTTATTCTTTAAAGTCTCACCTCTGGATTAAGAATCTTGGAGATCTTGCTTTTAATTGCTGGTTGCATCTCTCCTTAGGCTGTTTTGCTGGTGCCGTTTGTACAGGTCATCACAGGCATGAGTCAGAGAACCAGGGAGCTAAGATTCACCCAGGACCCATGGAATAAGGCTCGGACATTCCCACTCCCCCTTCATTTTGAGTGCTATACCCCTATATCTGGGTCTCCCCCTGCTAAGGTCATCACTTCATGTTGAATCTTGTCCTTGAACTATTACACCATATAAAGCAGTCATTAAGACCTCTATGCCCCATCTATTACCAAGATATCCCATATTGGGCATGTATCACTGTACCATTGGGGGTGGGAACAGATATCTACATGTGATCTATTTTATGTACAGGTACGGCGTCACCTTTTTCTTTTTTCTTTTTTGAAAAAAATTTTTTACTCACATTCTGACCATTATGGAGTTTTCTCAGTGTTGTACTACAGTTTGTAGCAATGAAAGGTTGCATAGGGAGAGGCATCACCAGTAGAAAACAGGAAGTTATTATCCCTCTGTACAGACAACTGGTGAGACCCCATCTGGTGTACTGCGTGCAGTTCTGGAGACCCAGTCTCTGCAAAGACACAGACAGGATGGAAGCTGTCCAGAGGAGGGCAACTGAAATGGTGCAGGGTCTGCACCGGAAGACATATGAAGAGAGACTTAAGGAGCTTAATATGTATAGCCTTGAGGAAAGGAGGGAGAGGGGGGACATGATAGAAACTTTCAAGTACCTCAAGGGAATCAACAAAGTCCAAGAGGTAGCATCTTTCAAAAAAGTGTGCAAGAACAAGGGGCACAATTTGAAGATGGGGAGTGGCTCAGAGGTAATTTAAAGAAGTATTTTTTCACAGAGAGGGTTGTGGATGCATGGAACAGCCTTCCGGAGGAGGTTGTGGAGTCAAAAACAGTGGTGGAATTCAAGCATGCATGGGACAGTCATAATACAATTCTAGGGGGTTGGGGTAGGAAGAAGTAGGCTGCTGGTTAACTAGGATCTGCAGCTTATCCATTAGGTAGGGAAATGGGCAGACTGGGTGGGTCAAGCAGTCCTTATCTGCCGTCAAAGTCTATGTTTCTATGTTTCTATGTACAGTCTTCAAAGCACAACACACTGTTACCAATAAGTGTCCTTATTTGAGTTCGGGGGGTGTCAAGTCTTTCTGATTGGTCTTAAGTGTTAGTTACAATACCCTCATCAGAAGTAGAGGTAACAAGGGTTTACTGTCACCTTTTGTTTTGTCGCTGTTCAGCCCTCTGCCTCATAACCAGCTCGATCTCCTCGCCGCATATTATTCTGCGGCATGTTCTTGAGCTTCTCACATGCCTCTCGGAGTACCTTCATTGGAGACGTTCCCCGGCACTGCGTTGCTATTTGAAACCAGTCTGGAGGGGGCCCCTGGCATTTGGAGATCCATTCCTCCTCCTCCGCTGGAAGGGCAAGCCTCTTCTACCTAAATGCTTCCAATGCTTTATGGGGGGTCCAATCGAGCTGTGTGCTTTCATGCCAGAACACCCTGAGTTTAGCAGGGAATGGTGTCTGGAAATGAATCCCCTTGTATTTTAATCTCTGAAGGATTGGGGTGTATTGTTGTCTAGCCCACTGGATCTCGGCTGGGTAATCATGGTCCAAAGATAGCTTAGAGGACAAATAGTTAATTTCTTTTTTAGCCCACACTCTATGTAATAGGTCTTCTTTGGTTTGGTAGCTGGTGACCAGGAATATTATGGAGCGTGGGCACACTTTTGGGTCCTGGGGTTTCTGTACCAGAGAGTGATGAGCCCACTCTATTGTTAAGTCATAGTTTGGGAGGAGCTCCAGTACATCATGGAATAGATTTTCAATGAAAGCATGCATTGATACTGTCTCCACTTCTTCAGCCAAGCCATACAGCCGCAGATTATTAGTGAGATCTGCTGTCTAAGTCTATGCTTTTTGCCTGTAGGGCAATCAATTTCTGCATCAGGGCCCCAACCGTCTAGTTCAGGTAGGTCACTGTATCCTCTGCTACAGCTATTCATGACCCTGCCTCTTCTAGTCTATTATCCAGCTTTGAAATTTGTTGCACGAGAACCTGCAAGTCCTTTTTTGTCTCTATTCTGGAGCTGTGTATTTCTCTCAGTATAGTTTCAAATCTTGAGCGGGTTAACTTGTCCTGCTCCCCCTCTGTGTTGTAGTCGGACCTGCGAGTGCTACTGGGTGAGCGGCTGCAGCTCTGCGGCCTATGCTCCAGAGCAGATCAGTCTACATCTCTCATTTTTGCCATGGCTTTGCCTTTCAGTGTACCCCCCTATCCTTCTTTCTTGCTTCCTTAGACATTTTCTCCCTTATTTCTTTCCTGTAGTTCGAGATGAGGCTTATTCTATTATTTTTTCAGGTAGCGAGGGAAGGAGTGTCCTGGAGGTACTGCCTAGCTGTCTGTGGTGGAACCAGAAGTCGAGAAGCCCCACCCTATAGAGGATCCTCCACCTGACAGGCAGCCAGAGCAGATCACACAGCACAGATGTAATATGACAAAACTTCAATTGCCCAGTAAGCAATTGAGCAGCTGCGTTCTGCACTAGCTGCAGTCTGTGGAGAGATCCTCCTGTGACCTGAGGTAGAGCACATTACAGTAGTCAAGTCTTGATGTAACTAAGGCATGTATCAAAGTGGGGAGGTCCAGAGATGGAACAAGGGGTTTTATCCTGGAGACATTTCTAAGATGGAAAAAACAGGAGCAGAGAACGGAGGATATCTGTGCCTCCATAGTCAAACTCCTGTCAAGAATGACGCCAACATTACACACCCTAGAGGAGGCCTTCAATGAAACAGAGCCCAGAACAAGTCCAGTCTCTGAGTCACAGGCCAACCTAATATGCACTGTGTTTGACTCCACCACCAATACCTCCGTCTTAGTGGGGTTCAGTCGCAACCAGCTGGAGACCATCCAGTCGTTGATCTCAGCAAGGCAGCTGTTTAGCACATCCACTGTGTTAGATGTTCCAGGGGCAAAGGATAAATATAGCTGGGTATCATCAGCATAGCAATGAAAACCCAAACCATATTTCCTAATGATACCCTCCCAGGGGCAGCAAATATACTGTGAACAACATTGGGAATAAGACCGCTCCCTGAGGCACTCCACAAGAAAGGAGACTAGGGGTAGAGGAGAAATTCCCCATCACAATCTGTTTCCTCCTATTGGTTAAAAATTACTCAAATCAGTAGATGCAGCATCGGTGAGTCCGCAGAGTTCCCTGAGATGGTTAAGCAACACACAATGGTCCACAGTATCAAGTGCTGAAGAGAGATCAAGGAGAACAAGAACTGTCCTGTCCCCTCAATCTCTAGCCCTGAGGAGAACATTCTGCACTCACACAAGCACAGTTTCAGTGCTATACCTTACCCAAAACCCCAAATGGAACTGCTCATACAGCTCATGGGTTATGAGGTGCTCCTCCAACTGAAGCACCACTACCTTCTCCACAACCTTCACCAAAAAAGGGAAGATTGGAGATAGTTCAGTAATTTGCCCTGACCTCTGGGTCCAAAGATGGTTTCTTTAAGAGTGGTCTCACCAATGTCTCCTTCAAGGCATCAGGGAGGACCCCCTCAGGCAAGGAGCACTGGACAATCAGGGCAAACACCGGGCCAATAGTGTCGATGCATCTCATCAAGAAATGCTTCGGCACCAGATCCAGTTCACAAAAGGTGTGCTTCAGATTGGTCGCAACGTCAATAACCTCACTTGCCTCCACTGGTTTAAACTTTCCCAAACCAGATGGAGTGCACTTAGAACAGATCTGGTGATCACTGTTAGCTATAGCATTGCTGACTGGAGAAACCCCCTGCCAGATACCGGACACTCTGTCTGAGTAAAGCCAAGTAAACTCCTCACATTCAGCATTTGAAAAAACCTTCTTTGGCTGCAGATAGGCAGTATGAAGTAGCCTGTCCACAGTCTGAAAAAGTATAGCTGGTCAGATCTTCCCAGCAGCAATCTCCCTGGACAGGAACACTGCCTTTTTATGGTTGATTGCCCACTGATATGCATTATAATGCATTATAATGCACACGCAGGGCCAGTTTGTCCTCCTCCAGGCCATACTTTCTCCAGCAGTGCTCCAACCTTTGATCCTTTCTCTTCAACTCCCTGAGGTCCCCATCAAACCATGGGAACCTCAGGTAGGAAGATTTTGGTCATACACGAACAGGTGCGAGGGAGTCAATGGCATCAGATAGCACTCTATTACAAGAGTCCACCATGACACCAATGCCTCTGATGCATGCATTACCCACATCAGATAGATTAGCTGCCACCAAAAATCCCTCGGGGGTCAATCCACACAAAGGGCGACAGCTCATCATCTCTGTAGGGGGAGGGCATCCGGTGGGAGCCCCGAACATGAACTGCACCGTGCAATGATTGGACCAAACTAAACGTAACAAGGCCCCTTGCCCTGATAAAATCTCCGGGGAAATCTTTTTATGCATAACTGAAGACTGGACAGATTTCCTTACTTCTTTTTTTAATGACTGTATTTGGAGTAACTATATTCCAGACTCCTGGGCCAGCACAATAATTGTACCAATTTATATAAAGAGATCAAAGGAAGATCCTTCAGTATACTGTCCTGGACATCCTAGGCAACATTTTTGTGAAAGCCTTGTTGTCAAGACTCAAGGAAGAAATAGAAGTACTGGGGGGTCTAGCTCGAGCTCAAGCTGGTTTTCGAGAACACTTCTCTACTTTAAGCAATTGCTTTATGCTTTCCCATTTAATTGAGAAATATGTCATAGTCAGAAAACAAAAATTATATCATGTCTTTGTTGACTACAGCTCTGCATTTGATACAATTAATAGGTCAACCTTATGGGTTATAATGCTAAAACGTGGTATTTCACCAGTTCTTGCCAATGGCATTAGGATCTTATATTCAGATACATGGGCTCAGATACGAACTGGAAATACTTGCTATCAAGTAAGTTAATCACCAAACAAAGGTGTAAGACAGGGGTGTATTCTGGCACCAGTGTTATTCTCCATTTATTTGGATAACTTATTAATTGAATTATAGGCCTTGAAATCAGACTCTCCTAAAATTGGAACAAACATTTGTTCTTCTGTTGCATATGCTGATGATTTGGTACTGTGTTCCCTCACTGTTTCAGGTCTCCAGAAAAAATTACATTCTCTAGCTAAATCCTCTGATTATCTTTGAAAATAAATCTAGTAGAAACAAAGGTTATGGTCATTGGTGCCAGAATTACCAAGTATTAATGGAAATTGTGTGGTAACTCCCTGGAGACAGTCTCTAGTTATCTGTACTTGGGAATCTATCATACACATAATGGTTCATGGAACTGACATTTTGATTATATACTTACTAAAACAAATAGAACTACAGGGGCACTGACAAGATTCAATCATGCCTATGGTGGCCACTCCCTCAGACCACTCCTATATGCCCTGCAAGGAAAATTAAATGCTCAAACCCTTAACGGAACAGAAATTTGGGAACTTCGCCACACTGATCATTTAGAAAATCAGCCATTAAACTCTCAAAGAATGTAATGGGTTGTCAAAAATCAATCCCTGCTTCTTTTATAAGGGCAGAGCTGGGTATGTCTAAATTGCAAGCATGGGCTGATTCTAGGATTATTAATTATTGGATTTGAGTATTAAGCTTACCTGATGAAAGATAGGCAAAATTTACCTATTAGAAAAGGAGGCCTGGGTAAGCAGGGTTCTAAACATTGAAATTGGCTTAAACATATGAGTAGACGCCTGCATAAATATTCACTTTCTTTTCTTATGTCATATAGACAACAAAATGTTGCCATAAGTGAGCAATACAGATTTTATGTAAAAAAAGAAAATCTTGTAATATCATAGAGACACTGATATGACCTGTATTGCTGCATCCAACTGTTAAATGGCAGCATAGTCTCACGTGACTTCAAATTCTATCTTGACATTCTGGAGGATCTTGATATTCATAAAAATTATACAAGATTTAGGCTTGAATTGTTCAAATCAAATGTGAAAATTGCCCTGTACGAGAAATCTAGGGGCCCCAAAGACACCCTTTGTAACTGTAATTAAAAAGAAAAAGAAGATTTTGTACATGTTTTGTTGAGGTGTCCTTGGTACACTAAAATTAGGTATCGGTGGTTATTACCACTGATAACTGGTATTTCTATCACTAGTGAAACAGAATTAATTCAGGTCCTCCTTTCTACTGAAGATCCTTTTATTATACATATTGTGGGGAAATGTGTACATCTTACTAGGAAAATAAGAAGAAAGAAAGTACTCTGACCCAGTGGCATAGATTATGGGGGGGGGGGAGGTGCAGGCAAAGAGACTGGGACTTTACAGTTTACTCGCTTTCATTTTATTTCTTTTTTGTTGTTGTTGTTGTTGCTTTTTTTGCTCTTGGGCTGGATCTGGCTGGGAGGAGATGGACCCGGGGGGGGGGGGTTGCAGTTCCGAAATATTGTCCATCCGACTCCCATCCTGACTGTCCTTAAAATCCCTGTTTCTGATTGGCTGCAGGCATGCTGTAACCACAGCAATGGCCAACAAACATTTTTCAGCCAATCGGAGAACACTGCAGCCACAGTTGTGCATGCCTGCATGAGCTAAAAACTGTTACAGTGCCATTTCTTGCTCAGTTGCCTGTCATTGAGAAGAGAGCAGAACAGTAGTGAGACTTCATTGTAGCCAGCATACATTCATTGTCTGAGTGGTCAGGACTACTTGGTCCACTCGTCTCCACTGTGAGTGGCTCACCGTTGCCGTCCGCCCATCAGTTGAAGTATTTTCTCCTCAGTCACCACTACTCACCATCACTAACTCACCAATCAGATCATTCCTCTCCCCTTCTGAAAGGAACAAATTAGAGAGCTGAAGAGGAGAGAAGTTGGACTCGGTGTCCATTCGACCATGTTGAGCTGCTACTGGCTCCAGCACCAGGCCACATCAGCAGGTTGCAAGTGCTACAGTAGCAGGAGACAAAAGTGGAGAGACTTAATCGCCACTGGCCCAGGACCCACAGTTAGAGGAGAGAGAGCCAGAGCAGAAGGACTGACTGGCAGAGAGAGGCAAGACTCAAGAGACTAGAGAGCCTCAATTAAACCAGCCTGCTGCCTGGACTGGAGTGCCTGACTGAGTGTAAAGTTCAGGTGAGGTACTGAAGTTCCTAAAATATTTTCAAGTAAGTCCTAAGTCAACTCCTGAGGCCAAAGAAGAATTCAATTTACAGAATAAAAAAAAAATCTCAGTCTCTCTGGATCAGTCAGTTTTTGGACTTGGTGAGAGCTTGGGATGAGCCACTGAGGCCCGAGCTGGCTGTAGTAAAACCGGGGTAGGGTGGCCATGGTGGGGGGGTGGCCATGGCCGGGCCCAGGTGGTGCTCCTCTGATTGTGCTCTGACTTGGCCTGAGGACCCTGGGGAATTGGTAGCCTCTTTTTTGGAGTTGGGCTGAGTCTGAGCTGACTGCAGTGTCACTTAGTAAAACCAGGGAGTGAGGGGGTGGGGCTGGGTGGTGCTGTTAATGGGGAGGGAGAAGAAAAGGAGAAAAATATTTTTTGTGTTATGCTCTTTATGTTTAATGAAGCGGGTTGTCATCAGGGAGCTTCTAATCCTGTCCCTTATGAACTGTGTCTCTCTTCCCTTTAGATTTACCATGTCACTGTAACATTAATAGCAAGGTAAGCACTATTAGCAGACTGTATTATTAAAGCAAGTGGTGATGCTGTTACAAGGTCATTTGATCATTTATCTTTCTGATTCAAAACTGTAAAGCAGTTTGGCATAATGGTTAGAGAGCACTGCAAAGCTATGAACCTGGAGATTCAGGACTGAATCCCACAACCACCATTTACTGCATGACCCTGCCTGCGCAGGTCATTGTCCCTTTGTAATTTGTGAAGTTTAAACTTCCCAATGCACCCAAAAAAGGCAGCAACAGTCTATTTCTTTCTTCTCCTCAATTGCAAAGCAGTTTCTGAAGGGAGCCATATAGAACCAAACTCCTTTCCTAGCTTTTAAAAAACACTACAGGGAAAGAACCACCACATCTTGTGAGTTGCAACAAGGAGCAGTCATGTGGGTAGGGTTTGGGCCATTTGCCTTCTTGCTTAGCCTGATGAGACTTCAGGCCTGCCTGAATTTATTTTTAGCCAACTGCAAGGCACTGCAGTGCCAAGGCACTGGAGGTAGGATCCAGTACAGAGTCCCCAGCACCAGCCTGCCCTGCCCAGGCCCGCCTGTGTAGTGTTCTTTTATGAAGTGTTTTATTTTATCTTTTTTTACACTGACTGAATGGGAATTTGTCTGTGCTAAGGAAATTAGAAAGGAAACCATTGTTTAGAATTTCTTATTTATCATGCTAGAAAATACAAAAACAACTGTTTAAAATATAGCCCTGCCTTTAGTGCCTTATAACATCATGTTTTCTGGAGTATCCATGTTTTCTTTATACTAGAATGGAATATAATTGTAAAGCTAAGCTTGTTGGATGTTTGTTTAGAGTACAAGTTCTCAGAGATGCTTTCTCAAAATGTTCAAGATTCAAGACTGTTCCCTAAAGAACGGTGTGACAGTGTAAACACTACACTGGAAAACAAGAGGTTAACATCTTGGCTGAGGTTAAGGAAATGCAGGGAATGCAACATGAGAAGGAAAGGGGAGGTGCCTCCTCAGGTGTTGCTGATTAGAGGGATTGCTGAAAGGCAGACAGAATCCAGCAAGGAGTCAGTTGAAAGCTGGAAACTGCTGCAGGGAGGATATACTCCTAGGCAGAGAACCCTGCAAGATGGAGGGTGGAATGTTAGACAGGAACCAAAGCAGAAATCCAAAGAGAAGGGTTAATTGCTGGAGAGAGCATTTGGGGAAAAGGTGAAACCTGCTGCTGAGAAAGAGACCATTTCTAGAGCAGAGAATCCTGAGGTAAAGGATCAGCCTAGCCAGCTGGGCCAAAACAGTGAGTGGAATGTACTGCCAATAACAGCCTGCAAATAAGGCTAAAGGGAAAACTGTTTATGTTTTGTTTGACTGTATATTCAAAAACTGCTTGCCCACATAGATGGTTCCTCCTTTTGTCAAGTCAGCCTGAAGTAACTGTTTTGTGGTAACCTTTATGTTTCCTGACTAGGCTGGAGAAGTTTGAACTGACTGGTTATGCTTTTCTGGAGCAATAACTTACATTTGGAGTAACAAAATTACATTTTCTTCTGTGAACTTTAAACCCAGTGTGTTGCCTCTTCATCTACCATAGGCCAGCTTGTCACACGTGGTGTTGAAGTGGGATTCGAACCCCTGCTGGAGTGGGCAGGACTAGTTACATTCTGGAAAAATGGATATGGAGAAATTGCTGAAGTTCTTCTCTGAACAACAACAACAGGCTTTCAGGCAGCTGGCACAGCAGCAGCAGGATGCGCAACAGTGGGTGCAACAAGCACAATAGGCTCAGCAACAACAAGTTCTCACTCAGTTGGCTCAGCAGCAGCAGGAGGTACAACAACGGGCCCAACAAGCACAACAAGCACAACAGAAGGCACAACAGAAGTTTCTTATACAGCTGGGGCAACAACAACTGCAGATCCTGCAGTCCCTGGTGCAACAGCCACAACAAGATCCTACTGGCGAGCTGGTCCAGCTATCATGGGGTATGGAGTTCTTAGGATGAAGGCCATACTGACCAAAATGACATCTGAGGATAATCCTGAGGCCTTTCTGGTAACGTTTGAGTGTGTGGCAGAAGCTGCTGGATAGCCCAGACTCCAGTGGGCTGTCCACCTTGCCCCCGTCTGACTGGGGAAGCCCAAGCAGCCTATTGAGCTATGGACAATACCACAGCCAGGGAGTACACAGAGGTGAAAGCAGCAATCCTGGACCACCTAGGCATCAACTTAGAAAGTTACCAATGGAGGTTCCGGAGCTTCAAATTTGCAGCAGGTGCATGACCTAGAGCAGTGGGACAACAACTGTGGGACCTGTGCTGGTGATGGCTAAAACTTGAAGGATGCAGTGGCCTGAGGTGGCTGAGTTAATTGTCTTGGAACAATTTCTGAACATCCTGCCCATGGGAATTCAGAGCTGGGTCTGCAAGCAGAAGATCACCACGTTAGCAGAGGACATGGAGATCTCAGAACAAGTGTTGGATGCTGAACTCTCCTCCTGCCCCGTGACCCAGCTTACAAGGCCACCTGAGAAGATGGGGGATCATCCCAGGAGCCAGACTGAAGGAATATTGGCTGGGACTGTGAAAGGACCTTGGGCATGTAGGGAGTGGGGTCATGGGCCAAATAAGGGTCAGACTCTGGGAAAGACAGCAAACAGTAGCCCAGGGAGACATATCCTGAGGGCCCACTGCCTAAACCCAGAGGCTTGCCCCATAACCAAGACAAAGGGGCATGTTTCTCATGTGGACAGGAGGGTCACTTTGTGAAAAACTGCCCCCACATGGACTGTACTGTCATAGACTGCACATTTACAGATGTGTATTCACTGTACAGTGGGGGTGGGAGCTCCGAATCCTGAGGTTTTGTGATCCCAGTTGAGGTAGAAGGGATAGAGGCGGAGGGTCTGTTGGATTCAGGAAGCCACCAGACCCTAGTCAGGGTGGCCTTTGTGAACCCCCCAACATTGGCAGAACCAGAACACCTATCCGATGTGTACATGGGGATGTAAAGGCTTACCCTGGTGCTATGGTTACACTTACTTTGGGGGCCAAACAGAGACTATAAAGGTGGGGGTTGCCCCATGTTACCCTATCCAGTGTTACTGGAGAGAGATTGGAAATGGTTTGGTGACTTATGGAAAGCAGACTTATCTTTGGTAATTACCTGGTCTCAGGGTCGTGAAGGGAGGAGGCCTGACACCTGCAGCTGGGGGAAGTTTTTCCCTTCCTGGACCAAGGGATTTTTAACACCCAGATGAGAACCTGCAAATCTAAGCAAGAACATAGGGCAGCAAAGGAAAGGGGTCCCAAAGAGGCAGGTGCACAGGAGGGAGGTGAAGCAAAGGTAAAAGTGGGTCCATACCCACAGCCCACCCTAACACTGACTCACCTAACCAATGTCCTGGAGGGCCGTCCCTATCAGAGCAAGATGTGTTAAAGCACTGCCCGGACATTACCAAAGAACAACGACCCAATGGTATACTCAGCTGGGTATACACCCAGTTGGCTATCAGGGAAGGGGAAGTGGTAGATGCAAATAGGGCAGAATGCTATCCTCATTTTGAGTTACAAGGGGGTATCCTGTATCAAGTTAGTAAGGAGGCACAGACAGGGGATACCAGGCATCAGTTGCTAATCTCTCGAGTCTTGAAACCTGCTGCTGAGAAAGAGACCATTTCTAGAGCAGAGAATCCTGAGGTAAAGGATCAGCCTAGCCAGCAAGGCCAAAACAGTGAGCAGAAAGCACTGCTAATAACAGTCTGCAAATAAGGCTAAAGGGAAAGCTATTTATGTTTTGTTTGAGACTGTATATTCAAAACCTGCTGGCTCACATAAGTGGTTCAAAGACTCCTTTTGTCAAGTCAGCCTGAAACAACTGTTTCGTGTTAATCTTTATGTTTTATGACCAGGCTGGAGAAGTTTGAACTGACTGGTTATGCTTTTTTGGAGCAATAACTTACATTTGGAGTAATAAAATTACATTTTCTTCTGTGAACTTTAAGCCCAGTGTGTTGCCTCTTCATCTACCATAGACCAGCTTATCACACGTGGTGTCGAAGTGAGATTCGAACCCCTGCTGGAGTGAGCAGGACTAGTTACATTCTGGAAAAATGGATATGGAGAAATTGCTGAAGTTCCTCTCTGAACAACAACAACAGGCTTTCAGGAAGCTGGCACAGCAGCAGCAAGAGGCACAACAGTGGGTGCAATAAGCACAACAGGCTCAGCAACAACAGGTTCCCACCCAGCTTGCTCAGCTTCAGCAGGAGGCACAACAACAGGCCCAACAAGTACAACAAGTGCAACAGGAGGCACATCAGCACTTTATTATACAGCTGGGGCAACAACAACAGCAGATCCTGCAGTCCCTGGTACAACAGCCGCAACAAGATCATACTGGTGAGGCTGGTATGGCTATTGTGGGGCCAGGGGCTCTTAGGATGAAGGCCATGCTGACCAAAATGACATCTGAGGATAATCTTGAGGCCTTCCTGGTAATGCTTGAGCGAGTGGTGGAAGCTGCTGGATGGCCCAGACCCCAGTGGGCTGTCCGCCTTGCCCCCTGTCTGACCAGGGAAGCCCAAGCAGCCTATTGAGCTATGGACAGTACCACTGCTGGGGATTACACAGAGGTGAAAGCAGCAATCCTGGACCACCTAGGCATCAACTCAGAAAGTTACCAACCGAGGTTCCGGAACTTCAAATTTGCAGCAGGTACATGACCTAGAGCAGTGGAACAACAACTGCGGGACCTGTGTTGGTGTTGGCTGAAATCTGAAGGATGCAATGGCCTGAGGTGGCTGAGTTAATTGTCTTGGAACAATTTCTGAATATCCTGCTCCCGGGAATTTAGAGCTGGGTCCGCAAACAAGATCACCACACTAGCAGAGGCCATGGAGATCTCAGAACAAGTGTTTGATGCTGAACTCTCCTCCCGCCCCATAACCCAGCTTACAAGGCCACTTGAGAAGATGGGGAATCATCCCGGGAGTCAGACTGAAGGAATATTGGCTGGGACTGTGACGGGACCTTGGGCATGTGGGGGGGTTATGGGCCAAATAAGGGTCTGACCCTGGGAAAGATGGCAAACCAGCAGCCCAGGGAGACATTTCCTGAGGGCCCACTGCCTAAACACGGAGGCTCACCCCATAGCCAAGACACAGGGACATGTTTCTCATGCGGACAGGAGGGTCACTTTGCGAAGAACTGCCCCCACATGGACTGTACCTTCATAGACTGCATATTTACAGATGTGTATTCACTGTACAGTGGGGGTGGGAGCTCTGAATCCTGAGATTTTGTGATCCCTGTCGAGGTAGAAGGGATAGAGATGGAGGGTCTGGTGGACTCAGGAAGCCACCAGACCCTAGTCAGGGCAGCCCTTGTGAACCCCCAGCACTGGCAGGACCAGAACCTCTATCTGACGTGTGCATGGGGATGTAAAGGCTTATCCTGGTGCCATGGTTACACTTACTTTGGGGGCCAAACAGAGACTATAAAGATGGGGGTTGCCCCAGGGTTACCCTATCGGGTGTTACTGGGGAGAGATTGGAAATGGTTTGATGACTTATGGAAAGTAGACTTATCTTTGGTAATTTCCTGATCTCAGTCGTGAAGGGAGGGGGGCCAGCCACCTGCAGCTGGGGGAAGTTTTTCCTTCCCCGGACCCAGTAGTTTTTCATGCCCAGATGAGAACCCACAAATCTAAGCGAGAACATAGGGCAGCAAAGAAAAGGTGTCCTGAAAGGGGCAGGTGCGCAAGAGGGAGGTGAAGCAATGGTAAAAGTGGGTCCAGACCCACAGCCTAACCCTAACACTGACCCACCTAACCAAAGTCCTGGAGGGCCATCCCTATCAGAGCAAGATGTGTTAAAGCACTGCCCGGACATTGCCAAAGAACAATGGGCCAATGGTATACTCAGCCGGGTATACACGCAGTTGGCTGTCAGGGAAGGGGAAGTGGTAGATGAGAATCGTGTAGTATGCTATCCTCATTTTGAGTTACAAGGGGGTATCCTGTATCAAGTTAGTAAGGAGGCCCAGACAGGGGATGCCCAGTATCAGCTGCTAATCCCACGAGTCTTTCAGGGGGAATTACTAAGCCTCACCCACTCTATTTCTGTGGCAGGGTACTGTGAGGTAGAGAATACATTAGCCCGACTGTTGCCCCAATTCTTTCGGCCGGGCATCTATCAACATGTTAAAGATTATTGTGCATCTTGTCCTGAGTGCCAGTTAGTGTCTCTAAAGAACAGTCCAAGGGCCCTTTTAGTGCCCTTACCTGTTATGGAGGCACCATTTGACTGGATTGGGGTTGATATAGTGGGACCCCTTGAAAAGAGTGCAGGGGGCACCAATACATTCTGGTGATTGTAGACTTTGCTACCCAGTACCCTGAGACCATCCCGTTATGAACCATTTCGGCCAAAATTGTAGCCGGGGAACTATTAAAGGTCTTTAGTCATATGGGAATACTGAAGGAAATGTTGACTGACCAGGGAAAAAACTACATGTCCCGCCTGACTCGGGAGGTTTGTGCTTTATTGGGAATCAGCTCCCTAAGGACCTCGATCTACCATCCCCAGATGAATGGCCTCATGGAACGATTCAACAAAACCCTTAAAATGATGTTTTGAAAGTTCATAACCACTGGGATCAGGGACTGGGGCAATTTACTTCCCTTACAGATGTTCGCAATGCAGGAGGTCCCTCAAGCTTCTACAGGGTTTGCTCTTTTTGAACTCCTCTATGGGCACCACACACGAGGTGTTCTTTATGTAGTAAAGCAGATGTGGTAGAAGACCGACCCCATGACTGAAAATGTGGTGCAATATGTCCTGCAATTGAGGGAAAGATTAGATCGGGTGGGGAAATTTGCCCAAGAGAATCTAGTGAAGGCTCAACAAAGACAAGAGTACTACCATAATTAGGGAGCGCGGCTGAGGGAATATAAACCAGGGGAATCAGGTACTAGTTTTATTGCCAAGCAGCCAGAATAAGCTTCTAGACAAATGGAAGGGGCCTTATGAATTTACCCAGAGGGTGGGCCCAGCTGACTATGAAGTTTGCCAGCCAGAGAGGCAAAATGAGACCCAGATCTACCATGTTAATTTGCTGAAATTCTGGAACCAGAGGAATAGCCTATTGATTTCCCCTGAACCAGACATAGTGGATCTGGGACCCCAAGTGCCGTAAGAGAATCTGGGGACACAAGTCCCAATGGGAGAACAGCTGTCTCACAAACAGAAACAGCAACTAGGAGAGTTGGTAAGCCAGTTTTTGGATGTTTTCTCCTTCCTCCCAGGGACAACCCATATGATAGCTCATCATATAGAAACAGAGCCAGGGGAGAAGGTGCAGCAGTGACCGTATCACTTGCCAGAAGCTATACGAGACACTGTTAAGAAGGAGTTACAGGACATGATAGAGTTGGGGGGATTGACGAATCCAGCAGTGATTGGTGTAGCCCCATAGTGTTAGTACCAAAAGAAGGTGGGGCTAACCGATTTTGTATTGATTTTCGCAGGGTCAATGCCATCTCAAAGTTCAATGCCTACCCCATGCCCTAGGTAGATGAACTGTTGGATAGACTAGGGGAAGCCAAGTACATCATGGCTTTGGACCTAACAAAAGGGTACTGGCAAATCCCTTTGACCCTGGAGTCTTGGGAAAAGACAGCATTTGCTATCCCCTTTGGACTATACCAGTTCTGTACCATGCCTTTTGGCTTACATGGGGCACCTGCAGCCTTTCAAAGGCTCATGAATTGCTTGCTGTGACCCCATACCCACTGTGCAGCTGCTTACATAGATGACGTGGTGATACACAGCACTGATTGGGAGTCTCATGTATCCAAGTTGGCAGCAGAACTACAGTCCTTACGAAAAGCAGGGCTGATGGCCAATCCTGTGAAGTGTGCTTTGGACAAAGATGAAACAAAGTACTTAGGGTACTGTATAGGCAATGGACAGGTGAGACTCTTGGTCAGTAAGGTCTGCGCCATAGCCAAGTGCCCAATACCCACCACAAAAACCCAGGTGAGGGCCTTCTTAGGACTGGCAGGGTATTACAGCAGGTTCATACTGCACTTCTTCACCCTTGCCAGCCCCCTTACAGACCTCACCCATAAATCTGCCCCCAGTAAGGTTCAATGGTCACAGGAGTGTGACCAGAACTTCACACATCTCAAAGCGACACTGTCCAGAGAGCCAGTGTTACACAGTCCTGATTTCACCATGACCTTTATCCTGCAGACAGAGGCCTCTGAAGTCAGGCTAGAAGCCATGCTCTCGCAGAAGTTTGAGGGGGAGAAGCATCCTATCCTCTACCTCAGTTGAAAACTCTTTCCCTGGGAGAAAAACTATGTGGTGATAGAGAAAGAGTGTCTCACAGTCAAGTGGGCTGTGGACACCCTCCGCTACTACCTGATTGGCCAGCAGTCTATCCTGGTCACAGATCATGCCCCTCTGAGGTGGCTACAGGTGATGAAGGATGACAACCCCCACATCACTAGGTGGTATTTGGCCCTCCAGCCATTTTCCTTTATGGTGCACCACTGGGCTGGGACCCAGAATGGAAACATGGACTTCCTGTCCAGGGAGGGGAATGGTTAGGGGCTGACCAACTGTGCTTTTGCACAAGGAAAGAGGTATGTTACAGTGTAAACACTACACTAAGAAACAAGAGGTTAACATCTTCACTGAGGTTGAGGAAATGCAACATGAACAGGCAAGGGGAGGTGCCTCCCCAGGTGTTGCTGATTAGAGGGATTGCTAAAGGGCAGAGAGAATCCAGCAAGGAGTCAGTTGGAAGCTGGAAACTGGAAACTGCTGCAGGGAGGAGATACTCCTAGGCAGGGAACCCTGCAAGATGGAAGGTGGAATGTAAGACAGGAACCAGAGCAGAAAGCCAAGGAGAAGGGTTAATTTCTGGAGAGAGCATTTGGGGAAGAGGTGAAACCTGCTGCTGAGAAAAAGACAATTTCTACAGAAGAGAATCCTGAGGTAAAGGATCAGCCTAGCCAGCTGGGCCAAAACAGTGAGTGGAATGTACTGCTAATAACAGCCTGCAAATAAGGCTAAAGGGAAAACTGTTTTTTATTTGAGACTGGGCATTCAAAAACTGCTGGCCCACAAACTGTTTATGTTTTGTTTGAGACTGTATATTTAAAAACTGCTGGCCCACATAGGTGGTTCAAAGATTCCTTTTGTCAAGTCAGCCTGAAACAACTGTTTTGTGTTAACTTTTATGTTTCCTGACCAGGCTGGAGAAGTTGAACTGACTGGTTATGCTTTTCTGGAGCAATAACTTACATTTGGAGTAATAAAATTATATTTTCTTCTGTGAACTTTAAACCCAGCGTGTTGCCTCTCCATCTACCGTAGGCCAGCTTGTCAAAAATGGCAACTGAAAATAATAATAAAAAAAAGACTTTTATTTAGGAAGAAAATATTATCTAAAGTTATTATAACACAATTACATGGAACTATAGATGTGTTTCACCATCGCCTTTGATATGAGTTGTTTCAGACATGAAGATATTTAATATTTAATGAATAGTTTTGTAGTAAACTATGAATTTGTGAAAGGATGCAGGAAGATCTTGTAACATCTCAGTGAACACTGCTGTGTGATTTGATTCTATTTTTGCTGTCTTGAAATAGAGAACTAGACACAGACAATTCTGCCTATTTTCAGCCTGCCTTCATCAATAGGCTGCTGAGGGGGAGGGGGAATCATGTGGTTGGCCAACTGACATGATTTAACCACATTAAGCTGTTGGTGGTATTTCTATTTACTATTTCTGCACAGTCTTCTCTTCTGTTGTATGTGGTTTGGTTTGGTATGGGGCACTACAGCGGGTACAGTATTGGAGGTTATTGGAATAGATAGTCACAGCTATTTTATTGAGTTTTGCTCAGCTGAACAATATGAAGCACCATTGTTTTGTTTTTTTTCATTTCACACTTTTTATACCAAGTGAGTCAGTGCCCCAAATATGGACAGTGAATATGCAAAATTGACCCTACTTTTTGTACACCATGTCTCATCATCACAACAGCAATGGGTGGAATTTATTTTATGCCTTACAGTATTTTGTTATGTGAGAAAACAAACTGTTTTTCACATGTTCTGTTATGTTTTTGAGAGACTGTGGAATGCTGGTTAGTTATTGGGTGTGATTGTCATCCAGGTAGGGCAGTTAAACTAAGCTGGGTCAACTTGATGATGTGTGGTGGAAAGTTAACATTGCTTTTTGGCAATGAAGGTCGGGGTTTTCACCTCTCCGTTCTGTCCTGTACACATCTATATACAATTAATACTTTTATTATCTGAGCACTTGTAAAAAAAAATCTGATAAACCTCTGATGTACACAGCATTGTAATTATGATACTTCTCAGCCACCTCCACCCATTGGATCTCATTGCTAATATTGTGAGAAAATTATGCATTTCCCATCCTTTACTAGAGCATTAACTGTTTCTTACTACTGTCCTAATGTAATGAGTTTCCAATGTTTATATTTCTGCCCAGTGATGTAAAAGAATCTGTCTAAATACTATTGGTCCCATGGGATTTAGGCAAATGCTATATAAAAAAGCACTGGGCATTTGATACATAGACATTGGAAACTCACTGTACATAAGTGAACAATTATGGGACAGATAGGGCAGCATCATTTTCCTGTGGTATTACCAGCAAGACCTGGGGGAGGGCACCACCATAATTAAAACACAGGGTACATCATAGTTTTGGGAGATTTTTATGAATGCTCTAATTATGAAAGTATTTACTGCATATAGGTGCCTATAAGAGGGATCAGAAAGGTGAAGCCCCAATCTGTCCATAAGTCATTGCTTAAAGTTAATTTAATGTTATTTACACTCATGAGAGCTCTCCCTCACACACACACACACACACACACACGCACGCACACACACACACACACACACACACACACACACACACACACACTTCCTTAAAATTTAAGTACTATTCAGAATTTCTATGGCTTGCATTTCATTTATTATGAAAAATCCTTCCCCTCTTATCCCAACTACTTTGTCGGAGAACGCCATAATGCTTACCTGCAAGACCTCCTATTTCCCTACTATCCCTCCTGTTCACTCCAATCCCCTGACGAGGGATTGTTAGAGGTTCCCAGGGTGCATTTGAAAATATTTTGGGGAAGATCTTTTGCCTTTATGGCTCCTACCCTGTGGAACTCTCCACCTCGTCAGATACGAGAGAGCCTGGACCTCTGGCCTCATAACTGTTGTGATATGTGAAAATCAGGACTTTTTTGTTACTTTGCCCCACATAAAAAAAAAAAAAAATACACCCCTGCTCTGACCCTAAGTGTAAGTTTTATAATAGACTTAGGCATCTTAACAGTACATGTGACTCGCTTTTGCTATGTCATTACTTGTTGAGTTTTACACAATTTTGTTTGTAATTCTGTCTTATGTCAATTTACTGGGTTTGTTACTATTTATTATGTCCTTTCTTACTGTACTTTGTGAAAATTAATTTTTAAAGACTGAACAAATAAAATGAACTACTACATTGAACTACATTAGGGTTGCTACCACAGTAAACTCAAACCCCACAAAAGCTGGAAATGAATTATTATAGTTGTCAATCCAATCCCAACAAAATTTGCAAATGTGCCATTAGGGTTGCAATTATAATCATTTGGTGTGCAAACCTTTGTAGGTTTACATCTGTTTATAATATGTGGTTTACATTGTAAACTATATTGTAGACCCTCACAAAGCATTGGAATTGCTACATATGTGTGAGCACTATACACTTGGCACACTTGTAACTTGCTTTATTTAAGACACATACCTGGAAATAGTCAAAGCAAGTACATGTATTTTGTTTTACAGTACACAGGGTCTTTCAGTAGCTCCATAAAACAAGTTACAATTGGATGTTACATATTGTGTGGTACTAGGCAATTTATGGCATAAGATATTGCTCTAATGTGTATGTCATGCTATACACAAGGTTAACATCCATGCACCAAAAAATATACAACTGTTTGGTAACTGTGCAAATTGGCATTGAACATTTACAGATTTACTTAACCCGGCACATAACTATAGCATAGTACTGAGCCTGCAGCTTGACCTTGGATCACAGGCATGGTGAGACAAATCAGTTTGTGAGCAGGAAGTGAGTTTTGCCAGCTACTTTGAAAATGCAGTATCCAGATTAATATTTTTAGTGAGCACCATTGCTAAGTGCTCAAAAATCACTTCATGGGCAAGTAACCAGTTGGGCAGTATCTTTCAAAATCTAGTAGCAAAACCAACTGTAATAGTGATCACTGGCTACCTGGCTACCTGATTTACCACTCCCTACTCTGGAAGTTAGAGTCAGGGAACGGTCTGGAGATTAGGTTGCTATTTATCGATTTTCAATATATTGAACCTGTATGAGTGAGGTATCACACCACTGATGCATGGCCCTGTACCTGTAGACTGGCCTTACATCATGAGGGTAGGGGAAATGGGAGGAGGCAGGGGTGGGAGATAGTCTCAACCCTAATAGGACATTTCCAAACTTTGTGGCATTGGATTGACAACCCTAATAGTTTATTTCCAACCTTTGTGGGGGCTGAGTTTTCATTTTTTTTATTCTTTGGTAACTGAATAAGGCCTGTTCATAGGGGTGACCTGGGAGAACAGAGGAGGTTAATTGACTTGTTCAGAGTCAAGCAGTATGCAAGTAGAGGTTATGGGAATAAAACACCAGATCTGCTGGATGTCTCAAGCTAGTTCACAGCTCAGTACTCTAGCCTCTAGGCTATACTGCCAGCTCAGTTTCACCCCTCATTAGCACTGACATAGTCTTTTGCCATACATTTCTGTACTATTTCAGAAATTTCTATTGCAACTTAATTTATACGCGGTCTTTAAAATCCTACACAAAGCAAGCGGTTACATATAATGCTTTTCTCATGGCCCTTTGTGGTCTCTTAAACCAAGAAGCAGTTCTGATAATAGGGAAAACACCAGTCCATCCATAGACTGTTGTATACTATGATCCCATGCTCCCATAGGCCATGGCATCATGTGTGTCTTTGAACTGAAAGTCAACAAACCAGCTGAAGTCTGCACTGCCATGTGGCACCAGAATGTGCACAATTGTACAGAGCCATGCATTGCTACAACCAGGGATAATGCATGCCAGCTTCACTTGTCTGGCTCGTGGCCATTGCACAGTACACTTGGACAACTTGGTACAAGCCCTTTGTGGTGCATATTGAAGCCAGTGATGCAGAGTGCCCATTGTGTGTCAAGTTACACCTATGCTTCACAAATAGTAGAATGTCATCCTTAAATGTTTGTTTTTTATCCAAGTTCACTCTACCACCTTACATCTCGAGTCTCAGCCAGCACTGTCTTTTTGTCGAATCCCCACTGCTTAGGCCAGACATCAATGCACTCCAAAATACAATAATCTAATAGTTGTCCCCCTGATCCCCACACCACAATTTTAGGAATGAGGGGCATCAGTAGTTAAAAGCCATGTTAGAGTAGTTGGGCCACACTCGATCCTCTTTCCTCCCATACATTAAAAATGTGCATGATATTAGTAGTCACACCTCTCTCTTGCCCGCTCTACAAAGCCCCAATATTCCTACAGTATATTTACAAAAGACTCCTCAACCCCCAATCCATGATCTTAAGGGAGGGCCAATAGCAGAAAGTGCCAGGCTGGTTCGGACTTGGGGGGGGCAGTGCCCCTCCAAAAAACATGGTGACAACTAATTCCAGTCATACACTGAGCATGTACCTAGGAGGGAGAGGGCAGAGCTGACTGAATCATTGATGACACTGGTACACTGACAATTGCAATTTAGCCCCAAGCCTTTGCAAGAGACTGCAAGAATTTGTTTTGAAAAAATATAGTAACATAAAGTAAGATTTACAAAAGTCTGATGTTTCTGTTTTTGCATAATAATAAAAAAAAAGAATAGAAACATGGGCAAGGCTCACCACTGCCATTAATGGCAGCACAAATTTGTGGTGCAAAGAGGCACCCTGTTGTGCTGGGCACGGGGTCATTCTGCAGAAAGCAAAAACTGCACAGCAACCAGTGCCACAAGCAAAAGGGCGTGCACTGCAATATCGCTGGGTAAAACACCGACCCTATACAAACAGCACACGCCCTTTAAAACAATGGGAGTCTTTGTGGTTTTGAGGGGGCTTTGCTTGCACACCCCCAAAATTATAACAAACTCGGGGGTTGGACTTGAGGATGGGGAGTAACTCGGGGGTCTTTTAAAAAATAAAAGCTGCAAAAAGTTGCAGCACATGGAGACCTGGTAGGAACCGAATCACAGTCCCAGATCTCCGTTTCTGTCATGTGCTGATGCCTTAACCACTCCATCACAAGAGTGGCTCAGCCAGCACCCCAGCCCACGGCAACATAATACTTCTGCATTTTTAGTGTGCAGCAATGGGGTAGTGATAATTCCTTACCGCTGTTCTACCCCTGACACTGTAATTCCAGGTGCACACAGTGCAGTTAATACCACGCTGTTTTTCTTGCATGGTGTTGACCCAGCACCATTGTGCTACTAGCAAAAATTGCCGTTCAGACATGGCAGACTTAGCTGGAGGGGGTTGAAGTCTCCACAGCGACTAAGGCACAGTACAAATCCCTTAGATAGATAGCAATGTTCACAAATGGGGTTTGCACCTTATTACAAGCAGCTTTCAACCTCTTATAGTCCTGCACATGTCACAGCACCATCAAATGGCACTATACCATCAGAAGAACTCGGGAGAAATGGCACTAATGCCATAGCTGTCCCCCCAATTATCCAAGTCTTATCTTTAGGCTGATTCTGGGCCAAAGATATACCGAATTTTCTTTGTCCTCTCTGGACTTTTCTGGTGGGTCAGTGCCCGTCAGCTCCCCCTAGAGCCTTAATTTGACCATGGCATCCCGTGGAAACCTCATCCCTAGCCATATTTCCAATGGCTGACTAGCCTCGCTCCAGTGCCATGACAATATTTGTCCCCTGCTGACGCCTCTGGAGGTGGTCTCTGTTTTGTGACATTCCTGCCACCTGCCTGTTATAATTTGACTGGCAGGGGTATCACAAAACTATTTAACTGATACTGCTGCAGTCACCATGTTTTGTACATGGCAATCTCCACCCTTTCCCTGCACAGTCACAATGTCATAAATTACTGTCCAAGAAAAGGCTCGAGATCCCATTGTACAAACACAAGCCTAACACAAAGGACTGGTGCAAAGGGGTTATTGTGACAACTTAGCAACAGTCACTTGTGGCTCTGTATAAGGTTCCTCATTTTCCATGATGTCTCAGCTGCTCAGTATTTTGTTTCTGTCTTTCTCTTGGTATCCCATTGGTGTATCATTGCAAGATCCCTGCAGTCAAACTATAAGCACTGGCTAATTGGGTAACCGAGAAGACAACCTTTCATGCTCCATGCAGCCAGAGATTAGGTGTGGCATGTCTGACATGGCTGAAGGATCATGCTTAGAAAAAGGGGAAAGAAGGCTGAAAAAGATTATCCCCACAAATCAGAGAATACTAGTGCTGTTTCCAAACTACGAATTACACGTTTTCTAATTTATTAAACCCATAATATATTAAGACAGATCCTACATTTTCAAGACAGAGCTGGAGAGTCAAAAGTAAATTCATAGGACCCTTTTTTTTGTTACTTAATATACTTTATGCCCCCTTAATCACCCAACCTTCCCCCTCTACCCCAGCATCATCACCCTGCCATCCCTTGGACTTACTAGTCCCGACCATTGCAGTGCACCATGGTTTGCACCCCATGTCAGGGTCCCCGTGGTCCCCCTCTAAACCCTGAAGGACCTCTAGTTTGGTTGTGGGTTGGAAGGCCCAGTAGGCAGGTATAGCAGCTGTGAGGATAGGTGGCACCATCCTGCAGACTAGGGGTTTTCTGTTTTCATCCCAAACCTGTGATGTTAATGGAGCAAGAGGCGTGCGTGCATCCATGAGCGCCCCCCCCATGCTAACATTGTTCCTCCTGCTTCTGGCTCTGTTGCTCATCCACCACCCATGGTCACCAAGGCAGTGGCACAGCACCAGAGGCACATCACTCCCCTCCCCCCAGAGGTAGACAGCATCCGAAAGATGCTCAATCCATTCCTGAACTCTAGTCATTCATGCCACAATCTGTAGCTCTGCTGCTGCGCTGGTGGGCTGGCCCAGGACCCATTTTTGAAAGCCTATACACACACATAGCTTGTACAAAGCAGAGCAATGAAAGTCTTCTATGTGAATGCCACATGCACAGAACATTTTCAATGACAACAAGCAGTGCCCTTTTCACCCTACTTTATACAGACACATATTGGCCAAGGAAGGTATGGCTAAGGACATACATATGTAACCCCTAGATGGCGCTATCCCAGGGGCTACTACCCCTGCCTGATTTGCCACTAACAGGTTGAGGGGCCTGGATCCAATGGCGGGTGCCTCCACCCAGAGGTCAGGGTTTGCAATAGTTAAACTTACTTGGTCACAGCCTCTGGGACACTGCAACCCCTTTCTTCCCACTAGTGGCCCACACAATATATCAAATTATCTTCACAGTATACACTTACCCCCAGGGCTGGTTCAGGCACTGGGACCTCCTGTAAAATAAGATACAGTGCAACAATCACAGTACAATACTTTAACATAGACAAATACCTCAGGCAGTATAACTTTGCTGAAACAAGCAGCTCTGATTTATTTAGGGGAATATAACAAGGACAGGGGAAATCAGGTTAATTAGCTTATCACTTTACTCATCTACCTATGGCTCTGTGCAGGCCTATCCCTACCAGTTACTGTCCTAAATTTTACCCAAGCCCTAGTGGCTAGTCAAACCGTGGCAGCTGGTAGGGACCCTTTCCACAGAAAAGAAAAATTAGTTTAAACAGTCAGCAGTACAGTGATTCCATTTGGATTCAATGTGCAATTCAACAGGAGCGACCCTGAATTAGTACTCATGACCTCCAAACAAGATAGGGTCCTTCAATGTCAAGCAGGGCTACTCTTGAGCTCCACGAGACTCCTCACACATTTATATGGCAAACTGCAACAGGCAAAAGTCCTTTAATGGCAGCAGGATTCACTTGAGGTACACAAGCCTCTTCACACATTTATATGGTAAAACAGAAAGTACTATACCAGGCAGGCTGCTTCTCTATCCCGTCGCAATTACTGCACAATACCCGGGAGAACACACAGCAGATTCAGTTCCTAACAGACCGGTGTCAATTCAGCAATTTCTCCAGTCTTCTACTGGGTGAGCCTGGTTTCTACTCTTCAGATATCCTTTGATTCTCTTCAGGGGAATGATTCAGTCTAACAAGCAGTTACTCAAGCTGCAGACCGGAACTCTGGGCCTACACACGTTTCCCGACTAAAACTGCACACTGAAAAGCACAGGCTCCTTCCTTCTTCACTGCCAGAGCTCAACTGAAACTCCAACAGACAAAACTGGGCACTTCTTTGAGTTCCTCCCAGTTCTTGACTGGATTGGCTGTCACTCACAATAGACTGCTCCTGTTGGTCCAAAAGGTGCTGAAGTCTAAACTACATCTCCAGAGTCACTGCCCATACAATCCTCTTGTGGCTGGCTCAGATTATGAGTCCAAGTTCTGATTCGTCCAAGGCACCATTTTAGAGCTAGCTTACCCCACACTGATTGGTCCAGTTCAGCAGTTCAAAACCAGAATGGGAACTAGGCAGACACAGTTCTGACTGCAAAGAAAGCAGGTTAGACAAACTGTAATTTCATTATTACTCTAAATGGTTTCTGGCAAACAGTTACATCTTTCAGATAGGTTCCCTTTGCACTCCTAGTGACTGCAAAAATGGAGTGAATTGGCAGCAGCTCGAGTGGTACTCAATCAAAGAAACACACAGTCCCCCATACAAACTAATTATGTCTGCAAGCAGACAGCTCTTAAAGAGACAGTACCAGAGGTTCTAAAAACACTCACTGATAAATGGCTTAAACGCCAAACACCATTCAGGCTTGGAGCATTCAAGCAAGCTCCTGGAAGTCTTTTGGGAACCCCCATTTGCAGGGGGGTTACACATAGAATGCTTGACTGCATAAGCTCCAGTGGGCACACATAACTGGGGCTACTTGTGACCATGCCTAAGGTCTGTTCTGGACCCTACTAGCACTGTCAGCTACCCCGACTGGCACTGTGCACTTTCTGTTATCCTCTCACATTTGTCTACATATCATTGCATTAATCCATGCTGTTACTTTTTACCTGCTCATTGCATTGTTCCTGCATTCTGTAATGCTGCCTATGTAACTACACTCTATGTTTTGTAATTTTATTCTCTCTGTACTCCCCTTCTGTCCTCCCCCAGGTTGCACCTGGAAATGAGCCCCAGCTCAGTGTGCCTTTCCTGGTTACCAATTTTTAAATAAATAAATACACACATTACTAAACACAAAGAAATAGAAAACTCATTCATTCCTGGAGCATATATATGAGTTGAAATGTTCTATGCTGAACCTTTTTCAAAATGGTCACCTCGAGCTGAATGAGTGAGCAATCATAATGCCTTACACTAAGATGCAGCATTTTTATTACCAACTTCACTGGCAATGAAAGAGGCAATTGCTGTTCTACATGGCAATGTTTTCCATTTGCCATCTTAATATAGTGTATGGTGGAATGCTGTTCCGCATGGAAATCCATGCCTGGAACAGCATTGTGCTGCACTCAGTACATCATGATCTTGTGTGCTGCACTGAGTACTTCACCAGTGCAGTACAACAAGATCGAACACATTCACGCATGCACGATGTTGGGCCGCGGCAGTGACAATGGATGAGGAACAGAGGACACAAGTGGTGCTTGAATAAAATGTGCCAAGAAGGTACTTTGCATACTGTTAAAAACTTGTCTGGACTCACCATGCATTACAAAAGATTGTCTATAATGAGTCATTCACAGACAAGGATATTCTCAGATCTTGAGGTCTCCATGTCAACGGACAACCTCTCAAGCTTTGCTCTCAAGGTCTAGCGTTGCCATGGAGACCTCTCAATTGAGAATAGCCTTGTTGTGAATGACTCCCAGTAGATAATCCTCTATGTTGAAAATAGCAACATGGCACTGCTCAATTACAACAGTGTCAGAAGCATTCTTTTTGGACCTCAGTCTGCTGGGACAATGAGCCCATTTCCTTCTTCCTCTGTGGTGTGCCTCCACCTATAGTACATGTAATTCCTCTAGTGGCTCTCACAAGTCTACATAGCCCTGTTCTTGCCCTCTGTTACTGTCCCCATTGGTCAGGAGCAACACAGAACAAGTAGGTCAGTCTTTGTATTTTATGCTGCAGTACAACAGAAGGCTACTCAAATGCATCATGGATGAGCTGCAAGTGTGAATTATGACAGATTAGTGTGGTAACATACAATTTTGTGGCATGTATGACCTCCAACTACCAATTCTGCTTGCCCCAATAGTCATGACCACTTTACTTTAGGTCAGTAAACAAGACAAGCTTCACCTACCTCTTCACCTTTCCTCCACCTCCTCTTCACTGCTTCTACAGTTGTAGCCTACATAAAGGTTCATCTCTAGTCCTCCCTTTTAATCCAATTGTTCTTCCTTCAGTTACCATCTTTGCAGTCTCTCAAACAGGTAACACAGAGACCACACCAGTCCAAGGGCATTTCTGTTAGCGTGTGCATTTTGCACAACCATGTCCAATCACATTTGTCAACAGCGCAATACAGGCATTTCATGACACATTTAGTATAGTAAGGGAAGGACTGTACTGTATAGCTGAATACACCAGGAAGTACGGTAGCATGGACAGCAGAGTACTATACTACAGAAACTGAAGCCCAGGGACAACCCCCACAGGGAAGCCTGACAGTCCCAGCCACAGCACACAGACAGCCGAGTCAGTCAGGATTTAGTGCAGTACCATGCAAGATTTCTGCAAAGTGCTGCAGGATGCTACAGGGAACAGTGCAGTCCAATGACAGTTAAGGCCTTATGTCAAGGGGTATTTGGTGGCATGTCTTTTACTGTGCTACATCCTGGCTGACTGCACTGAACCTGCACAACAGCAAGCACAACAGATGCATAATAAGAAGGCAGTGTAAGTACCAAGCCAAATCAGATGCATGTGGTAACAAGACCTGTAAACCAGCCCTGTTAGCAAATGAAAGCACAGAAAGATCCTGATACATAAATATGGAGGCTTTAGAGGACAGGAGACAGGGAGTCTGCTACCATATTGCTGAAGGATGGATGGTATGATAACTGGTGAGTTTTTGGTTCAGAGTCACCACTTTGTGCATCCGACATACTGTATGAACTGCAGTTCATGAGCGCGATATGAGAATTGTCTCTGGCATACAGTATGTGTGAGAACACAGTCTAAGCAGGGTCAAGCAGTCTCAACAATTAGCATACTAAATGGAATTATGGGTCCCATCCCAGAAACACACAGTGTGAAGCCATGTTCTCACCTATCATGCAGCAGAGCAACCTAATATCCTATAACTGTAGAAACCTCATAAGGGGCAGCAGTGAACAGTAAAATGGCCACTGTTTGCCAAGTCATCAACTTTGGCTGTCTTCTTGATAAATCCTCACAGGGAATGTACTGAATGTGTGCTTGACTGCGAGTGTGTCACATGGAACCATGAGAAGTAATATTTTGCACCAGAAAAAAAATGTTATGGGCCTGAACTCCTTGGCATCAAATGTTTATGGTAGTACCTGTTAATGCCTTGCACATAAGCATCCATCTCATTTTCTGCACCTGCTTATTATGGGATGATGCCTAAAACATCAATATGACTCTGCAGACAGATCATAGGAAATAGATGATGATCATCAGCAAGAGAGGGAAGACAGGTGGAAGGAGCTATGGGATGTGCACCAGCTAGGGGGAAGATACGTGATGGGAAAATTGTAGTGGATCCTTTCCACCAAGTGTAGTTTAAGGTCAAATGCACACAACTTAAACCAGCTATCTAGAGTTCAGCAATGCTGCCCACACTGAAGAGTGACGTTGAACAGCAAACCTACACAGAGCACCGTCTTATGTCCTGACATACAAGGTGACCCTTTGGCCTGCTTATTGGGCCTGCATATGCTGTAGTGTCCTTCTATGACTTTTGCAGGTAGTTATATGCTTTCATTTGCCTGGAGTTCACCATCACCCATTTTCTATGTCTTATACTCAGCTGCTTCCACTTTTGTTGTGGTTGAATGCCAGACCTACTAGTGGATGACAACCCTGCTGGTTGGTGCTGGTGACCCAAAAACAATTTTGCCAGTCATGGGCCCTGTGATGGGATTGTGTGGCTAAGGGCTGACATTTTGCTGGTATTTTGATGATTACAAGCACATGTCTGTCTATAGCTTTCAACCTGGCATGTCCCATGCAGTCATTTGCATGTATTTACTATTTCCCCAAAGCAGGCAAAGCTTAGAATACTGTATCATTCTACTTGGTCAGGTATGTATGTCCCTTGATACCTGTTAGATGCTTCTATGCCAGAGTGATCACTGTCTGGTATTCACTGTGGGTTCAGACATTTCTCGGGTTCCTTATGAACTGTTGGCTTCAGGGTTTGCCCCATGTGTTTCACCTGTTTAGGTTGGAATTTACTGCTAGCATCTTGGAAGAGTTGTAAGGTGGGTGCATGGGACATGGACTCTGTGGCAGGTTTGTCATGCCTTGCCACCCATGATACAGGTAGTGTGTGACTACTTTCTAACTGTATGGTGCTTATGATAGCTGATTGACCTAAGAGGGTGACACTGGCATGGCGGTGCTGATAGGGGTAAAAGCAGGTTCAGCCTCTGGCCTCAAGTTGGAGAACATTAGGTTTCCTGTGTATCATTTCCTCAGGTTTTTTAATGTGGTTTTCTGGTTTGAACATCACTGCAACCATAGCAAGTTGATGACTTTTTGTCAGAGACACTATATCTTGGAGTCTGTTCTGACTGTCTGCTGTTGCCTGTTGAGCTGGCTGCTGGTGTGATTAGACTGTGTTTAGGTGGTGAATTTTTTAGGTCCTTTATGTAATAGTTATACCATAGTGGTTTTTATCTTTTCCATGGTCTGACTCTCCAACTAGTGTCTGGCTCTTGATGGGCAGGCTATCTTTCTCTTCAATCTCAGTATTACAGGACTCATGATATCCTGGGTTTACACCATAGTGGGATATGTAGATGTTGAACAGCAAGAGATGTGCTGTTGTTGGCAGATGTGGCAGGGGTGTTTTATACTTCATTGTTTTCTGAAGTGTTCTAGAAAGGCCATGCTTGTGGCCCATAACAAGATTGTCTAGACTATCATACTCTCAATTTATGGACACTTTGAAGAGAGTGTTTGCCCTGTTCTCCCTGATGGATGTGAGTTCTAGCACATCACAGGACCTTACTCCAGTTTGGTCATGACTTCTCTTCTTTAGTTGCCTTTTTTTTCTCAGAGTTCTCAGGTACCACCATTTATTTTTTAGCTTCCCATGTTCATGTACACCTCCACCGCATGGACATGGATCTGAATCTCTTTCTATATTTTGTGACAGTTCATAGCCTACTATTTCAGGACACTGGCATTAAATGTTTATGACAGTGCCTGTTAATGCCTTGCATAGAGGCAACCATCTCATTTTCTGATAATTTAGACTTTTGTTTCTGTGAATCATTGGTCTTTTCAGCATGTTGTCCTACATAAGTAGTTCCTATCCTCTAGAGTCTTTCCTTGGTTTCCCACCATGCCAGCAAGCCAAAGGACATCTGCTTCGTCTACTTAAAGTTTGTGGTATGATCCTTGGATGGTGCCTATACATGTCTTACACAAGTTTGTTTCTCTTGCACTCATGCATAGTCAGGATGAATAGTTTAAGGGACATACACAAAACTGGTGTGGAGGAGGGGCAGACTACATAGACAGCACACACACTACAAAGGTCTACTGTACAGTACATGCACTGTTCTGTGTCACCATTAACCAAGGACAGCCTCACTGCACACTAGAATTCATAACTGCATAGCATCAGGACCTTATGGGAATATTTTGCTGGATGGGGCTGTTCATGTCAATGTACCTACTTGCACATCATTGCACATGTTATCACATATATAATTTGGGTGCCCCAAACAAAATCAGTTTCTTGCTGTCAGTAAATGGAGTTCTAAACATCCATCAACAGCATGCTTGAGATCATCTCCATCAATCACACAAAGAGAGGCAGGAGGAGTATAGCAAACACAGTACAGCATACAAGCAAGTGGTGGCACGAGAAAAAGGTGGTAGGTTCACCATACAGTGCCATGCCAAAAGCTCAAGAGAAAGGGTCTGCCATATCAGAGAGATGGTTGGCTGGAAGACTTATGGCTCCATATAGATCCTCTCAAAGATCTACTGTTACTGGTAATTAACAAAACAATCATCTTCAAGGATATCTCCATAGAGCCGTAATACATTGGATGATCACCAAGCAGTACCAACCCAAACAGAGTGGCTGGCAAACCAGTAGACTGACTCCTCAGAAGTGCAGGCCTCACAATAAAGTAAGGCTGAAACCTGCTCTAGTAAGGGAGATCAGATCAAACTCAATACTTAATTAAAACCCGAATCCTGTGCCAGGTAGCAGCCCTGCAAATATCAGTATTTGAAACTGACCAGAAACAGGCAACAGAGACTGCCATGCCTTCCATGACACATCCAGTAATGGTATCCAGCATGTCGTGCTCCACATACTTGTAGCAGAACTTGATGTAGGAAGTCTTCTACTGGTGTTGGGCAAAAGGAAATAAATAACTGAGAGGACTGGGCACCATCCTTGTTATGGACCGGGTAGTACTAAGGGGTACTGTGGCTGTCCAAGGGTGGGACATCCCTCCTCCTGGGTTCTGAAAGAAAGGAGAGGAGAGGAGAGGAGAGGAGAGGAAGCAAAAGGAAAGGAAAAGAACATGGTTAAATCAATGAACTGATTTAACGGCGAAACATAGAAACACTGTGGGTCACACTGGAGTCAGGAAATGGCACCACTATCCACACAGGGATTATCTACAGACACCCCCCCCCCGGCAAGGGGAGGAAACAGATAGGGTAATGCAAGATAACATCCTTAAAATGGCAGAGAAAGGAGAAGTGTTGTTGGTAGGAGACCTAAATATGCCTGATGTTAACTGGAGCACCTATGCTACAGCCACATCTAGAAGCAAAGTCATTAGAGATGCCCTGCAAGGGGCATGCCTCACATAGCATTTGGAGGAACCCACCCATGAGGGGGTGATATTGCACCTGGTGCTCACAAATGGAGACAGAATAATAGATATATCAGTCGGCAGCCATTCAAGGTTCAGCAACCACCATACAGTATGGTTCCAGGTAAGACAGTAGAAGAATCAAGCCACACTAAAGCCAGAGTCCTTGACTTCAAGAGGGCTGACTTTACTAAAATGGGTGAATGCCTCAAGAAAACACTGACACAGGTTGAGGAAGGAGGAGTAGAGATACAGTGAGAGAACCTTAGGAGAGCCATAACAGAGGCAACAAGCTTTTGTGTGAAGCTAGTGAAAAAAGCCAGAAGAAAAAGAAAAACCATTATGGTTTTCAAAAGAAGTGGCAGGGAAGGTTAGAGAGAAAAAACTAGCATTCAGGAAATACAAGGAAATGCAAAGGGAGGGAGACAAGGAACTGTATCAGGCAAAGCAGAGGGAGGTGGGTAAAGCAGTCAGAAGTGCAAAGGCAAAAAACAGAGGAAAGGATAACCCAGACAGTGAAGGAGAGGGACAAAACCTTCTTCGGATACATAAGGGAAAGAAGAAAGACCAAGGGAGGGATAGTGAGGCTTAATGGGGGGGGGGGAGAAAGTGGAGCGGGACCTGGAGAAGACTGAGATACTCAATGAATACTATTGCTCAGTATTCATAAAAGAAGGGGAGGGAATGCACTGATATTAGCAAGTAGACACACACACACAAGAAAGAGGGGTGGACACCAGTCCATTCACAGAGGAAAGTCCTAAAGGAGCTCTTTGAAACTGAAGGTGGATAAGGCAATAGGGCCAGATGGAATACATCCCAGAATACTAAAACAGCTCAAAGAGGTGATACTGTCACCACTGACAGCCCTATTCAACAAATCATTGGAGGAAGTATTACTAGAGGACTGGAGGAGGGTGAATGTCATACCCCTTCACAAGAGTGGGAGCAAGGTAGAAGCAGTTAACTATAGACCGGTCAGTTTGACCTCCGTGGTGGGAAAGATGATGGAATCCCTGTTAAAGGGAAAGAATTGTAAAACATTTTGAAGCCAGCAGGACACAAGACCCAAGGCAACATGGATTTACAACAGGAAGGTCGTGTTAAACAAATCTGATAGATTTCTTTGACTGGGTGACAAGGGTAGTAGATCAGAGAGGGGTGTTGGACATCGCCTATTTAGATTTTAGCAAGGCATTTGACACTGTCCTGCACAAGAGGTTACTAAACAAGTTGGGCAACATGGGAGTAGGTCCCAAGGTGGTAAAACTGGGTCAGAAATTGGCTTAGCAGCAGGACTCGGGGTGGTAGTAAACAGAGTTCAATCTGAAGAAAGGGGGGTAACCAGTGGGGTGCCGCAGGGTTCAGTGCTGGGGCTGGTCCTCTTTAATGTCTTTATAAGTGATAGTGCAGATGGACTCAAATGAAAAGTATGCCTCTTTGCAGATGACACTAAGATCTGCAATAGGGTTGACACTCCAAGGGGGATGGAGCAAATGAGGAGAGACTTAGGCAAGTTGGAGGAGTGGTCAAGAGTGTGACAGCTTGGATTCAATGCCAAGATGTGTAAAATCATGCTCTTGGGGAACAAAAACCCAGACGAGGAATATACAATGGGGGGAGGTACTAACAACAACCAAAATGGAGAAGGACTGGGGGTAATCATGACAGATGATCTAAGAGTAGCCAAACAATGTGAGAAGGTAGTGAGGAAAGCCAATGGAATGCTGGGGTGCATAACGAGAGGTATTACCAGTAAAAAACAGGAGATGGTGATGCCACTGTACAGGCAGTTGGTGAGGCCTCATCTAGAGTACTGCATGCAGTTGTGAAGCCCTCATCTCTGAAAGGACATCAACAGGGTGGAAGCAGTCCAGAGAAGGGCAATGAACATTGTGCAGGGGCTACACCAGAAAACATATGAGGAGTGATCAAGAGAACTCAATATGTATACTCTGGAGGAGGGGGGGATATGATAGAGACATTCAAATACCTCAAGGGGATCAACAGAGTTCAAGAGGGCAGTACCTTTCAGAAAAGGAGATGTGCAAGAACAAGGGGTCACAATATGAGGCTGGAGGGGGGGGAAATTCAGGGGCAATACTAGGAAGTATTTTTTTCAGAGAAAGGGTGGTGGATGCATGGAACAGCCTCCCAGAGGAGACTGTGGGGGCAAAAACAGTTGTTGAATTCAAGAATGCACAGGACAGGCAGAAGGCAAAACTAGTGGTAGGAGGTAGGCCACAGATCAAATAGGATCTGAAGCTTATACAGTTGGTAGGGAAAAGACAGACAAGGTGGGCCAGGTGGTCCTTATCTGCCATCAAGTTCTATGTTTCTATGTAATGTGAAATCAGGTATCACCTTAGGCACTAATTTGGGGGTGGCTATACAATGCCACCTTATCCCTGTGAAACACAAAAAAAATGTTTCACACACCAAGGCCTATAGTTCAGATACCCACCAGACAGATGCAGTAGCCACAAGTTATAAAGTCTTTGATGACAGATACTTCAAGTCACAGAAGATGCAGGCTTAAAGGGGGATCTTTTTAGAGATTCAAGGACAAAGTTCAGGTCCCAAAGTGGAAAAGGTCTGCATACCAGAGGGGTCAGATGCAACAGACCCTTCAGGAACCTGTGGATCACATCCAGCGTGGTTGCCATCTTGTCTCCAATAGGGGCCTAGAGAGTCAAAATGACCAACAGGTGAACTTTTACCAAGGAGTACTGCAATCCTGACTGAAACAGAGTCAAGAGGTAGTCCAGCATCTTCTGCACTGTGAAAATAAAGGGGTCCAGGGATGCTGTCTGGCACCATAAGGTGAAACGCTTACACTTTACTGAGACAGTGTGCCAGGTAGAAGATTTCCCAGCAGCAAACAGAAAAGCTGAGACCTTGGCTGAGACTCCAAACCAAGGAGCCAGGCACAGAGTCACAGCAACTGGAGATCCAGATGCAGCAGTGTACCATTATATTGGGACAAAAGGCCTAGTTGTGGAGGCAGTAGAAATGGGGCCTCCACCACTAGTTCCTACAGTAGTGGGGACCAGATCTTCTTGGGTGCTATTAGGATCATCCTGGCTGGTTCCTACCTGAGCTTGTTCAGAACCCTTGGGATCAGTGGCACAGGTGGAAAGGCATATAGGAATTTCCCCTTGCAGACAAGGGACAATATGTTTCTCCCAAAATACCACACCCTGCAGTAAGCAAGCAAAAATGCGATAATTTTTCAGTGTGTGCGAATGCAAATAGGTCTAACTCATAGATAAATAGATACATACTGTAGATACATAAACAGTGTCGGCAGATAAGGGGTCTACGGCCCACCCAGTCTGCCCATTTGAGCTTGTAAGTTTACTTTGTGGTTTCCAAGAAGTCTGTTGCCCCCTTAACCCTGACCTCCAGAATTCCTATAGATACATAGACAGTGTCGGCAGATAAGGGCCTATGGCCCAACTCATCAAACAACTGCTCTGTAACAGCCTGATGGAGGTCCAGTTTATGGTGCTGAACTACAGATGGGCTGAAGTTATCTGCCCGGACATTCACTGAGCCTGCAATGCAGACAATGATGAGTGAGACATACTGGGCTACCACCCAGTCCCACACCCTCATCACCTCCCAGTACAGAGCGTAGGAGTGTGTTCTTCATTGCTTTTGTATGCAATGTAACACACTCTGTCACCAGAAGAGAAATCCCATGAATCTGAGAGGCTAGGGCCTGGTGACCATGCAGAACTGCCTTCATTTCTAGTATATTTATGTGAAGGCCTCATTCCAACAGAGACCAGGAACCCTGGTTCTGCTGAGGACTTACAGTGGCAGCCATAGACATGGTCAGATATTTCCTGGAATGTCTGTGATATCGCTGGAGAAATTTCCTGCCTGCAGTACCACTATGGGCCACCAGAGAGAATCCCTTAAGATATATTGTGAAATATCTGGAAAAATCTGACCATATCTATGGCTATAACTGTAAGTAGGTGCTAGGGTTGTCAGAACTAGTTCGGTAAAGATTCGAACCCTCCTCGAACCCTGGTGTTCGAGTTCTAACTTAGAACTCGAACACTAAACGGTTTGCAAAAGGGTTCGAATCACCGTGAGATGCGAGACGTCCTCTGTTTGCACTTGCATACCTACGTACGGGTCAGGTGGGGGTCGAGTAAGCTGCATGAGCCGCGGGATCTGTGGGGGTATTTAGGGAGATGTGCCGCGAGGAGGAGCGCCATTTGCAGAGGATCGGAGTGGAGGCAGCAGCAGCCTATCTAAACTGTAGCGTTAGCAGTTAGTGTACCGCTACTCTTGTCCAGTGGCCACTTCCATCATCCATTTTCCTGTGAGACCGAGAACAAGAGAAAGGCTGAAAAAAGCTAAAAATCGGGTGGGAGTGGGACTAGGGGGAGGTTCAGGACAGGTGGAGGATTAATCAAGAATTGGGAAGGGACTGGGGAATAGGGAGGATCGAGACCGAGATCAATCAATATCAGGACTGGAGGAGGACTCAGGAGGACCTCGGAGAGAATAAAAAATAAGAAGAAGTGAAGAACCTGTGAAATGCGATTATTTGAAACTGCAGCACTGCTCAGTCAGTGGTGCACACTGCACACTCAGCAGCTGCCAGCAACAAGCATACAAGGTGGGCAAAAAAAGGCAAATAAATCTGAACCCTTCCCAGTGTAGTGTGTGTGTCATAGAGAGAAGCCCAGTGTGTGCCCCTTGACTGCACTGTACCCTACCCAGTGTGTGTTACAGAGAGAAGCCCACTGGCCAGTTGTGTGGTGGCATTAACCTTACATGACAGAAATGTAGAAATATAATTCTCATTCCCTGGGTTGTGTATGTGACACCGTCTCCTGTGGTCAGCCCATCACCCTGCTGCTGTGTGCCCCTTGACTGCACTGCACCCTACCCAGTGTGTGTGTTACAGAGAAGCCCAGTGGCTAGTTGTGTGGTGGCATTAACTTACATGACAGAAACGTAGAAATATAATTCTCATTCCCTGAGTTGTTGGTTATGTATGTGACTCCGTCTCCTGTGGTCAGCCCATCACCCTGCTGCTGTGTGCCCTTTGACTACACTGTACCCTACCCAGTGTGTGTTACAGAGAGAAGCCCAGTGGCCAGTTGTGTGGTGGCATTAACCTTACATGACAGAAACGTAGAAATATAATTCTCATTCCATGGGTTGCGTATGTGACTCCATCTCCTGTGGTCAGCCCATCACCCTGCTGCTCTGTGCCCCTTGACTGCACTGTACCCTACCCAGTGTGTGTTACAGAGAGAAGCCCAGTGGCCAGTTGTGTGGTGGCATTAACCTTACATGACAGAAACATAGAAATATAATTCTCATTCCCTGGGTTGCGTATGTGACTCCGTCTCCTGTGGTCAGCCCATCACCCTGCTGCTGTGTGCCCTTGACTGCACTGTACCCTACCCAGTGTGTGTTACAGAGAGAAGCCCAGTGGCCAGTTGTGTGGTGGCATTAACCTTACGTGACAGAAATGTAGAAATATAATTCTCATTCCCTGCATGGAGTGTGACTCCATCTCCTGTGGTCAGCCCATCACCCTGCTGCTGTGCACCCCTTGATTGCTATGTGTATGCCTATGCCCAGCAGCCCAATCATTCTGTAAGCCTTGAACCTGGGATCCTTTAGTTGTAAACTGTCATACTCTTCAATTACTTTCAGTCCACGGTATCACAGTGTCACACAACCAAAATAAAATTTTGGAGTTGTAGCCAGCGATCACAGATCACATTGCTTTGTTACACAGGAATTGTTTGGGTGTGGGTGTGTTCACCGTAGTATACTGGTAGTACTGGTACTTACTGTCTGTTATAGCTGACAGCAACATAGATGAAGCATCTAGTGCTGGTGTTGGAGCAGGTGTTGGTGGTAGTGGTAATCCTGGTGCTAACAGAAATAACCAAAATGTTTCACGTGATAAAATTCAACAAACAGCAAAAGAGCACAGTGAAGTGTGGTAAAGGGGACCTTTAAGAAAACCTGTACAGCTGCTGGGGTCACACGGAGAGGCACCATAAGGTATGCCATTCATGCTGTTAAGATCCCTGTGACTAGCAGCAATAATGCAAGTGACAGTGAGTCCCTCACTGACTCAGACAGTAGCTCTTTGTCTCAGTCCGACACTGTTGTGTCTCGAGACAAATCATTACTTCCTCAACAAAGTGAAATGAGCAAGTCTGCTGACAATGAATCAGGTAGTGCACTTGCAAATACATCCAGCACTGTTGGCAATGAAAAGGACATATCCATTGAATTCACCACTTCTGTGTTGGCCAGCAATGAAAATCCATCAGAGTCTTCTGCCCACTCTTCTAGCACCAAGGAGCATGTCCCAGGTTCTGTTAGGACAGGTGAAAAGACACAAACAGTCTTTAGCTATCTTCCTAGCACTCGAACAAAATCTGTCACATCTGAGGTGTGGAATTATTTCTCTGTCAGTAAAACTGATCCATGCAGAGCAATTTGTTCCCTGTGTAAACAGAGTGTAAGCCGTGGTAAAGTTGTGTCATGCCTTGGCACTACAGCTCTTAAACGCCATCTGAAAAGCATTCGGTTTTGCTTGATCATCCAAAACCCATGTCCTCCATCTTCCAGACCGCACGTGAGAAGGGTCAGGAATCTGAAATGGATACTGAATTGTCTGAACTTGATGTGGGCAGAACCACTGCCAGCCCTAGGATCACTGTTACCACCAATGCCAGCACCATTAGTACCAGTTGCACATCCAGTGATGGCACTGAATGTATAAGTCCTAGTCCACCATCCCTGCATCCATCTGCCCATCAAAGCACGGTGTATAATAAACCAGCAGGGACATGTTGCAAACAGCTAACACTGTCTTGGGCATTTGAAAGGAAGAATACCTTTACTAGAAATCATCGAAAGACCCTTCATCTTAATCACCGAATTGGTGAACTGTTAGCTGGAGCCCTTCTCCCATACTCTTTGGTAGATCATGAGGATTTTAGGGAGCTCATGACATTAGCAGACCTCGTTACAATGTTCCTCATCGAAGGTACTTTTCCTATGTTGAGATACCAAACATTTATCAGGCTTTAAAAGCGACAGTGATGCTTGCACTTAAAACTGCAGAGGGTGGGGTTATTCATGTCACAACAGATATGTGGACCAGCCTCAAAACATAGATTACATGTCCTTACGCTCATTGGGTCACGTTTTCTTGTGCTTCTTCAAAAACAAAGACACCCCAAAAGATGGCACTGCTGCATATAAAGAAGTTTGGGCAAAGTCATACTGCTGCAAACATCTTGCAGGAACTAAATGACCTCCTTGACGAATGGGTTTATTCTCACAGTCAAAAATGTGGCTTCATAGTAAGTGACAATGGAGCCAACATCTTGAAAGCAGTACAGGATGGATTTCTGCATGCTTCTTACTTTGCACATTGCTTACACTTAATTGTCACGGGATTTCTCAGCAATGAAACACAAGTGGATGGTATGATTGCTGTTTGCAAAATTGTGACTCACTTTTCACATTCAACTAAGGCTATACGGACATTGTCCGAACTGCAAAAACACAAGCTGCCCCAGCAAAAGCTGATTCAAATGTTTCCACTGTTGAACTCAACGCTTTATATGGTGCAGCGCCTTGAGCAAAAAGCAAGCTGTACACGAGTACTGCTCCAGTTACATTATTGAGATGGCATTATGCTGTCTGTGCTGCAGTGGAAATTAATGGAGACAGTGTGCTGTATCCTAGCTCCTTTTGAGACAGCTACAAGGGACATGTCTTCTGAAGGTGCATCTGTGAGTCAGGTTATCCCACTCATAATGCTCATTTCACATCATCTTAGTGTTCTAAATCTACAAATAGAAAAAGACAGATCTGAAGCGCAGACAACATGTCGCCTGTATCATGGGAATCTCGTAAAGAGAATGAGCGAGCGCTTCAAAACCAATGACAAATTAGTTGCAATGACGAAATCAAGACACTACATCCTTGCAACTCTCTTAGATCCCAGGTTCAAGGCTATACATCTTCCAAAAACAGATGATATAGAGCAGTACAAATGTATATTGCTAGATGAGCTGCAGCACTCACAGGAGTCAAACACAGACACTCACAGTACCCTCAGGTTGTCATCACCACAACATGCAGGTTCATCTTCACAAAGGGATACAGAACTGGAAAAGTCACCAAACATTAACACTAGTTGTTCCACAACTGCCACTTCTTCAGCCCTTAGTAACAAGCTAAATCTGTGGCAAAACCTTTCCCAAATTGCTGCCATACCAGCTGCTTCTGCTGATTCCTCTTCTGAGTGGTCTCTGTCCAACATGGTAGACAGTTACCTGCAAGAACTGCGTATTCCTATTGATGCATGCCCTTTTGAATACTGGAGATCAAAAAAGTCAATTTGGACAGAGCTGTATGATGAAGCCTGTAAATATCTTGGTTGTCCTGCAACAAGTGTCTCTTCAGAACGCATGTTTAGTACAGCTGGCAATATTGTGACAGACACCAGAAATAGGTTGCTGCCAGAAAATGTACACGTTAACTTTTATTAAAGTTAATAAGTCAAGATTTTCGTATCCTACAAGAGTATACAAACTGATCCTGAAGTGATTGATGTTGTGGATGTTGATGGTGATGACAACTCAGATGGTGGTGGCTGGTAAATACTGTGTGGGACGAGTCTCTGCACCAAAAGGAAACTTTACAGACTGTGATGACTTTGGTTGTCGTCTCTCTCCTTTCTCGATCTACTACCTTGGACTATATACCCCCCAAAACTTTCACCATTTCATGGCAAACTGCTTTGTAGCTAGGGTCTAAACTAAAGTCAACAAGTTTTATATACAGGGCAATTTTAACATCAGTGGGAACAGGCCCAAATTTGGCATAACAGGGACACTGTCACGTGAATCCTTTCTGTATCATATTATTTATAGTTAAAGTGCAAACATATATTTTTGGATTTACCTTCTGTGACTTTGTGGTGCATCAGTATGGGCTGGGACAGGAGACGGTCTATTTTTCAATTTTAAAGAGGACAAAACAATGAGTTCTAATTGGTAGCTGTTTATTATTTTTCAATTACAGAAATGTGCCATAAACGAAAAATGGATACTAGTACATGGGTGAGGGTTGAGGTTGGTTTTAACATGGGTGTAAGGGTGGCATGGGTGCTACTGCACAGATGAGGGTGGTGGAAGAAAAGTGGAATGGGTGATGGGGTGAAAGGTGGGTGTTGTTTTAGTTCTTTCATTTACAGATTAGTGATCAGCTGGGGATGGTGAGGAAAAAATGATGACAGACCGAACCTACTGTACACATAATATATATTCTTATTAAATACATTGCAAACTGCTGCCACCTAGCACAATTGTCCTGTCCCCTTTAAAAAGAATAAGGAATCAGAAATAAAAGAAAATCTGCATCAGCAGTTTTCACAGAATGTGACGTATCATAAAGTGTTTTTGCTTTACAAGTAGTGATAATTTGATACATAATGGGGTTGACAGACGCTGTCCCTTAAACATCACATGCCAACTGCTGCAGCTACATTAAATGTTCCATAGTATGTGGTGAGGAAACCACTTTTTTTATTTATGTGACTGAAATACAGATTTTATTGAAGTATCAGCTGCAAAAATGCATCATCTTAGAAAGTTGTATGTATTACTTCAATTTGCCAACAAAAATGTTGGTATATGTATGCATTACCTTAGAAAATTGCATGCATTTTTTGCCAGCAACAATGACTGGCGTATTTTTTTTATTCAAATGTCTTGACTGACTGCGTTATGACATAATATGTTTTGCAACAGTTCCACATGCTGCTGCTGTAGTACTTGGCTTGACTTTGTTATAAAGCTTTCTTTTAAACATAGCAACTTTGATTTACTCATTTAAAACAGAAAGCAGCAAATAGCTGAAATTAGGTAATATCAGTTATTTTTCTCATAATTCATGATGATGAGTATATATAACTGAGTACATAAATGGCTAATGTGCCTCTTTCTTTCACTAAGGAACTATGATGCAGCTGCAGCGGAAAACTTTTAACATATGGGTGGGTGGGTGGGCCTGTTACGTATTAAGTTGCTGGCTTTAGCAAACAGAAGAAACCATAAATAAACCTAGTTGTATTCCTATCAATGTCACACATGATAATTTCTCTCCCCCTTATATTGAACAGTTTTTCCTTTACATGTATTTTATTACTATCTTTGTTACTGGCAGCACAATAAAAAAATAGGGTTCGAGTTCTAAAAAGTTCTAAAAAAGATTAGAACCCTAGAACTTTTTCAAAAGTTCTAGACTAGAACTAGAACCCAGAACTTCAGAGGGTTCTGACAACCCTAGTAGGTGCCCCACTCAAGGTTGGAGGGGTTCATAGTTATTATCACCTGTGGCTAAGTTTGCAGAAGAGGAGAACCCACAAGCAGGTGATCCCTTTTCTGTAACCACAACAGGGCATCCTGTGGGGATCAGCAAACAGTAATAAGGTGGTGGTCCAGTGGCTGTGAAGCCTGAGACCACTGTGCTTGTAGTAACCATTGAGGCCTCAGCCGATCATGTTTCACTATAGGTAAAGACATCATTATTCATTCATTCCAATACTTACAGAACCAAGATGATGTCTCTACAATGTGGGATTTTTTTTTTTTTTACAGATACTTAATGGCATTTTTCTGGATGTTGGGAGGAGAAGAAGGTGGATGCAAGAGGGAAGCTGGGTGGGGGAAATTCACTTAAAGATAGGGGTTGGATTAGGTGGGGAAGTGTGGCAGTTGGTTTTGGCATGTGGACGTGAGGGAAGAGTTACTTGTATAATAGCAATTGAGAATTGATTATTATAGAACAGCTCAGTATGCTGGCACTGAAGAACTTCATGGCGGAGGGGGGTCACAACAGAGGGCGATATAGGGTGGGAGATATACAATTATCAGGCATTGGGTGGTGGGGGGTGGGTACTACTAAACCATGGGGGGGTTGAGATTTAAATGGAAAGTTTTTTTTTTTTTAATTAAGCACAGTCACACAGTCTTTTGCAGGGTAAGTGTCACTCTATGTTGCTGAAAACTACACAAAGTGTAGTTCACTGGATTCCACCAGTGAGTGCCTTTTTGTGTTGTTTTGCTAGGCAGAGTTTAATACTTCACTAGGATAAGAACTATACAAAGTGACATGTCACAAAGTCAAGAAACATCATGAAGCAGCTTTCAGAAACAAAGTTCTCCAACTTCACACATCTCTACTTGGCACTCTGGGGTGTGCACTCAGTCTTTGTAAGTGTGTTAGCCTTATTATGAAATGGTTTTGATTGCGAGTCACAGTTGACTGCTACATGTACATCTGACAGGCAGCTAGGTTGCAGGGCAGACAGCTAATTGAAAATCTGACTGCTGCTTTTCAACTAATTAATTAGCTAATGTGCTCATCTCAGTGGAATAGTAAACAAATAACATCAGCCTTGAGCTAGCTTTCAGGCAGATACTACTCGGTTAGCATCAGTGAAACAAAACAGAGAATGGTGGATGGGCAACCATGCATGTAAGGTGTGGGTATTGATGGAGTCCAGCACTGTGTCAGGATGCAACAAAATTCAGGATTTATTTCTGCAGCACTATAAACAAAAGCAGACTTGACACAGCAAAATAACAGAAGATAAGAACAAAACAATAGAACATAAAGCAAAGCAAAGGCATAAATCCACAGTTTCCAACACTGTGCATAGTACCACCTAGAAGCAAGCTAGGGGACCAAAAGGGTTAGCACCCTACCACCAACTAACTTCTGGGCTGAAAGCAGTGTTCTTTTATACAAGAAGATTATCATGTGACTGGTTATGCTCCACCCTCTTTTGGATATAAGTTTCCAAATAAGCTTAAAACACAACACTATTTATTAAAACCATACTTATACGACAATGATATGACATAACATGTGTGCACACATAAATGGATTTCATTATTTGATAAGATTAAGAGCATTTACAATGTTTCCTCAGGAGACAAGCTCCTCCCATCAGTTTCTGTCCATAAATAAGGAGTTGGAAGGGCCGGCTGGCTCTATAGAAGGACCGAAGGCTGGCGGAGGATCCTGTCACCCTAACAACAGAAGGCACCAAATACAATTACAGGTACTACATTCCTTTTTCCCCTTTCTCCTTCTAATACATTCAGTCCACTAAGGAAATCCTGGTTGCAGCTTTTATTTAAGTGTTGTCTGTGGCATTTTGGCTTGAGGAAAACCCTCCTATTGCTGCCTTACAAAGATTATGGTGGTACCATAATGGCAAAGATAAGGGGAGAGGAAATGCTCAGTGAGCGAGTCGGGCAGAATCACTACTTTGTGAAGCGTACGCTACATCTTTTACTAACGCTGGATATTTTCTTCCTAACCTAGCTGCACTATTCAGGTTCTATGTCTGCAGGTAATTTACCTTGTCCAGCATTGCTCCTCTGGGTCTATTCAGCTATTAAGCTTTTAAATTTCATTTTGTTTACAAATGAGCCATGAAGGGGCTTATTCCAGGAAAGGTGTGCATGATCAAGAGGAACATTCGCACATTCGTGCAGATGAACATGTCGTGCGCACCATCGAGTGGCTGCCTGCTCGTATCTCGGGAAAAAAGGTTGCAGCTGGAGTGTGTGTACTCAGGAACAGGGGGATGAAAATAAGATGAGGGATAGAAAGAACAACCACAGGTGGCCTTTCCTGTGGGTGGGGAATAAAAAGAAGAGAGAGAGAGTGGGAGAGAGAAAGAGAGAGAGAGACAAGGTACTGTTGCAACAGCTTTTTAATTTTAGCAGGAGCCCAGTTCTTGGTAGGCATAGCCCCTACCACATACTCTTCCCCACTCTGGAGAATACCAGAGGTTTTCAAACTTCTCAAAATTTCTCAGACAGGGTAATTCAGAACTCTCACAAGGAGAGATGAAGCTCCAGCCCACTCAATCTCGAAGCTCCACCTTGGGGTCCCTATAACAATATTATGCACGTAGAGTCAGAGGCTGTCCTTTCATTCTTTTTCAAGCTTTACCCTGAGGTCTGATCCTGTCTGAAATGTCATATCTATCTCAAAACGAGACATGAAGTCCGCATTACTATTTAAGGTTCCAGACCTATGTTTTACAGAGAATTTGTATGGCTGTAAAGCAAGGTACCATCTCATGATCCTAGGATTCTTTTCTTTCATAATCTGTAACCAACAAAGAGGGTTATCATTGGTCCATACCTCGAATTCTGTACCCCATAAATAATATCATAAGGTCTCTACTGCCCACTTTAGAGCCAAACATTCATTTTCTATAGTAGAGTACTTGGTCTCTCATATGTAGCTTCCTACTCACATACATTATGGGATGTTCTTCCTCTTCTAGTATCTGTGATAAAACCACTCCAGTTCCAGTGTTGAAAGTGTCTGTCTGTAAAATAAATGGTTTGGTAAAATCAGGGCTTTTTAGGATAGGTGAGGAACATAAGGCTGCTTTAATAGCACAAGATGCCTCTTTGCACACCGGTGACAAAATGACTTTTTTAGGTTTGTTTTTCTTAGTCAGATCAATCAGTGGACTGGTGATGGTAGCAAAATTGGGTACAAAGCATCTGTACTAACTGGCCAATCCTAAAAAGAATCTGACATGTTTTTTAGTTACAGGATGAGGGCTGTGGGTTACTGCATCCACCTTTCCTAATTCTGGCTTTACATGCCCCTCCCAATTAAGAACCCCAAGTACCTGGTTTCTTTCATAGCCAGAGAGCGTTTCAAAGGATTAATAGTGAGACCTGCTTGGGTGATGGTATTTAGGACATTGACAAGGTGTCTTAGATGGTCTTCCCATGTGAGACTAAATATAATCACATCATCCAAGAAGGCTGCACTATAGGAAATGTGTGGCCTAAGGATCCTGTCCATAAGTCTTTGGAAAGTGACAGGGGCATCATGAAGGCCAAAGGGCATTATGATGAATTGGAACAACCCAATGGGGGTGCTAAAGGCAGTTTTCTCTCCAGCATCCATATCCAAGGGGATCTGCCAGTACCCTTTTGTAAGGCCGAGCATGCTTATGTATTGAGTTTGGCCAAGCCGATCAAAAATGTCATCTATGCAAGGCATAGGATAACCATCAAATTTCAAAATGGCATTCAAGCATTGAAAATTGAGGCATATCCTAACCCTACCCTCCTTCTTTGGCACTATAACCATGGGAAACCCCCACTCACTTTTTGATTCTTCTATCACCCCCATTCCCTGCATCATATGGATTTCTTTCATAACATCCTCTCTCATTTTCTCTGGTAACCTGTAGGGTTTTACCCTAATAAGTACTTCCTGCGTCACATGAATGTGATGTTCTATATCACGTGCCCTCCCTGGTTTGCTCGTGAATGTGTTATCGAAGTACTGTAACACTGTTTCTAATTCTGCTTTCTGGTTATCATTCAGTAGGGGGTTAATCACCATAGGGGTTTGGATTCCCTTTGTCTCTAACCTTTTATAAGCAAGATCCATCTCATTATTCCCAGATTGGGCAGGGCAAACATACATATCTGAAGTGGCATTAGATTCAGAACGCTCACACCATTTTTTAAGCAGATTGGCGTGACATATTTTCAATTTCTGACTTCTGTCTGGTACCTCAGTCTCAGTTAACAGGTCCTGTCTGTCTCTGGATTACATATGGACCCTGCCATTTCATAGTCAGTTTGTTTTCAGAGGAAGGGAGTAACAGAAGGACATGATCCCCTGGATGGAACTGTTTGTTACCAACCCATCGATCATACTTTTTCTTTTGATACTTTTGCTTTTTTTGATTCTGATCATGGACCATCTGTATATATTTTGCTACTCTCTGATGTAACTGTGTTATATACTCAAGAGTTGCAGGGATCTCAATAGTTTTGCTATCTTCCCACTGTTCCTTGATTACATCCAGGATGCCCCTAGGGTTCTTGTCGTACAACAGTTCAAAGGGCAATAATCCAGTAGACACTTGGGGAATCTCTCTGTATGAAAACAGCAGTAGTGGTAGATACACGTCCCACTGTTTCCCTTCTTCTGATACATTTTTCTGAATAATTTTGTTTCAGGGTTTTATTAAAATGTTCTACCAGACCTTTGAGGGTGGTACAGGGAAGTATAGACAGTTGACATCCCCACAGCCTGGTATATACATTTTAATAAGGCAGAACAGAAGTTACTGCCCTTGTCTGTAAGTGTGACCTTAAGAACCCCCATTTTGCTGAAGAATTTCAGAAGTTCTTCTGCTATCCCTTCAGCTGTTACGGTACACAGAAGGATAGCCTCTGGGTACTTGGTAGCATAATCACGTAACACTAGGACAAATCTATTATTCTTAGTTCTCTTCAGTAAAGGTCCTACAATGTCCAAAGCTACTCATTCAAAGGGGTTAGTAGTTAGTGGAAGGGATTGCAAAGGGACTACTTTTTTGGTAATAAGGGTCACTTTCTGGCATGCAACACAGCTCTTGCAGTAGTCTGCTACTTGTTCATGTATGCCTGGCCAATAGAACCATCATAGCAGTCTACTAAGGGTCTGGTCTCTACCTGCATGACCAGCCCAGGGGACATCAGGTGCAGGAAGATTAATTTAGAATGATACTGAGTGGGTACTACCAGTTGGTCTATACTTTCCCCATTTGGGTTATTTTACATTGCCTATATAATTTCCCTTGCTGGACCCTGTATGTGGGACTTGTTGATTCCACCCCCTCTTCTTCAACCTGTAAAAAAATGGTTGTAAAGATGCATCTTGTTTTTGCTCCTCAGCAAACGTATTATGAGTAACACATTGCAAAAGATTTTCATCCTGCAATAAGTCTTTCTTTTGAGTCCATTGTACTTTTGATTTTCTCTTCTCCCTTTTGGACTCGCTGGTTTTCCCTGGTACTTTAAAAAGTTTCTCATCAAAGGGAAATTCCTGTGATAAACTCTGTTCCCGTTTTGCCTGAGCCTGGGTTGTTGCAGCACATACAGCAGTTGCTGAGGAAAGCAAATCTTGAAAAGTGGGGAAATCATGTCCAATTATGACAGGCATTGGTAATCATGGCACCAGGCCCACCTTCACTTGTTGGGTTGGATCATGCATTGTCAACGTTAAGTCCTTCAAGGGATAGTAGTGCACATCACCATGAATGCAGGTGACTCCTGTCTTGTCTCTCTGTGTACCCTCATCTTGTACAAGGTCAGTTCGCACCAGGATTTGTCTATTCCCCGAATCAATCAATCCAAATACTTATTTCCCCTCTATATTGACTGGTATCACATACTGCCCCTAGTTAACTAATGTCAGGTGGGAAGGCTCGCTCTTTTTCTTTGGGCAGAATCTAGCTATGTGCCCTTTACCCTGCCATTCTCAACATATGATGTCAGGATTATAGTGTCTTACAGGCCTGTCCATTTTGGAAGTACCAGCATTACTGGAGACATTACTGGAAGAAGTAGAAGTAAATGGCCTTACCCATGGGTGGGTTGGCACTTGCCCCAGTGTGTCCTTTCTGGTGTTGAGGGCAGGCAGTCAAAAAGACCTTAGCCAAATTGATTGCTTTCTCTGCTATCTCGGGGTGGTGCTCCCTGAACCACATCTGGATGTCATGTGGCAAGATCTTAATGAATTGTTCTAATACAACAGTTTTAATGACTTGGTCCATGTTTCTCACTGTAGGTTGTAGCCATTTTTTACAAAGATGTGTAATCTCACATATGCCTCTTGGGAGGAATCCACTGAGTGGTAATGAAAAGTCCTGAATCTCTGGTGATATATCTCTATGCAGATATGCTTGTAGCAGCCTTTCTTTAAGCCTTTCTTTAAGTGTTGTTTGTGGCATTTTGGCTTGAGAAAAACCCTCCAATTGCTGCCTTACAAAGATTGAGGCAGTGCCATAATAGCAAAGACAAGGTGGGGGGGGGAATGGTCAGCAAGTGAGTTGGGCAGAAATCACTACTTTGTGAAGCATACGCTACATCTTTTACTAACGCTGGATATTTTCTTCCTAACCTAGCTGCACTATTCAGGTTCTATGTCTGCAGGTAATTTACCTTGTTCAGCATTGCTACTCTGGGTCTATTCAGCTATTAAGCTTTTAAATTTCATTTTGTTTACAAATGAGCTACGAAGGGGCTCATTCCAGGAAAGGTGTGCATGATCGAGAGGAACATTCACATGTTTGCATGTTCGTGCAGATGAACATGCTCACCATCAAGCGACTGCCCACTCATAACTCATGGAAAAGGTTGCAGCTGGAGTGTGTGTCCTCGGGATCGGGGGGATGAAAATAAGATGAGGGATAGAAAGAACAACCACAGGTGGCCTTTCCTGTGGGTGGGGAATAAAAGAAGAGAGAGAGAGAGAGAGAGGGAGGAGGAGGGAGAGAGAGAGACAGAGAGAGAGGAGGGAGGGAGGGAGAGAGAGAGAGAGAGAGACAGAGAGAGAGAGAGAGAGGAGGGAGGGAGGAGGGAGAGAGAGAGAGAGAGAGAAGAGAGAGAGAGAGAGAGAACTGTTGCAACAGCTTCTTAATTTTAGCAGGAGCCCAGTTCTCAGTACACACAGCACCTACCATAACACACAACAAGCCTATGTTGCTTCAGAGTGATTCTGACTGCATCACTGACCTCAAGAGCAAAGCTTGAGAGGCCTAATGCAATCAGAACCCTGAGGTGGCCTCACAGGCTTTTGAACCAATGATTGCTCATCCACTATTTTATACAGAATATATTGTAGTTTTTGGGAATAAGAGACAAAGAGAAACATTTAAATCAGTTAGTTGGTTTAACATTTTCAGTTTAAAGAAAGCAAAAGCAACAGGAGCTGCAGCTTAAAGCAGCATCAGTAACAACTAACAGTGGCAGTAATACAAATAACCCCCCCCCCCAAAATGGTTACTGTTATTTAAACAGTTTCAGTCTATTTACTGGGTGTTTGATTTTGAAGACCTGTTACTCAGTGATGATTTGTGGGAAAAGGTAAAGGAAAACGAGTTAAGATTTTGTGACCCGCTACTCCCTCCCCGACATCGGCTATTTTAAAAAAAATGCTCTGGCCATTGAAGTTCAGATGAACTGATTGATGTGCATGCAGCAGCATGGTGAGGAATAAAATAGGTGGTATGAGGGGTTGCAAAGAGCTAGAAATGTGCCACAGAAGGGTACAATGACATTTATTTATTTGTTTTTGATTACTGGGTAGGTGCGCTAGACGTAGAAAATGCCTATTTTCGGGCATGACACGGGGAGAATACAAGGCAAGTATATTCATACATGTTCATTAGAGCAAAGTACATTGTTTACAATAATACATGAACAAGAGGCAGGGAAACACAAAACACTGCAATTAATAACAAACATCAGTAATGTACAAGAAGCCAAATAGAATAGTAGGTCACAACAGCAATGTACAAATGAGCAAAAACATAGTAGATACTTAGTCTCTGAGGAACATTGGCAAGAACAGTAAGATAAGCATTGCGTAGAAAACAAATACAGAACAGTTGTCCGTTGCCACAACGTGGAAGGAAATAGGATTAATAGCATTAAAAGAGGGAAAGAGATAAGTCATAGCTGGGGAGTTTAAGGGAAAAAGCTTAAGGCAGTAAAAAGTAAGTGCAAAAGGAATAAGGCTAATAGGACCAGTATGGGTCATCACTGCAGGATGAGGACCTAGGAGAGTTCAGGGTGGAAGGAAGCAAGTGCAGGGGTCAGTTGGTAGTAAGTGATTATGTAGCTGCCGCTTGAAACTGGTGTGAGTAGGAAAGAGGCTGATAGCAATTGGTAAAGAGTTCCAGTTCTGGGGAGCGAAGTGTGAAAAAGCCTGAGCTCCCATAGCTGTTTTACATCTAGGGACTTGAAGAAGGATCTTATCACAGATCGGAGGGCATAGTGGGGGCTAGGCTAAATCAGCATCTGTGCTAGCGTAGAAGGCACACCACCAGAGCGAGAGATACTGTCAATCAGGGTGCAAAATGAGTAGAGATGGTTTGCAGCAGGGGAGAGCCAATGAAGGCTACTGTACAGGTAGCAGTGATGCGAACGGTGGTGTGAGGTATTCCATGGCCTTTGAACTATTATGCAACAATATTTCAGCTAGGGTGTTTTTTATGCAGAGCAAGCTATAACTATGCACTATACTGTTTTAATGCAGTTTTTTGGTGTCTTATTGGGGTTAAACAATTTTCGTGGGGTACAGCTGGCCTAATGAGGTGGTGGGATTTCAGCAATCCTCTCTTAACCATTTGACAGTAAGCATTACCTAAGATGAATGTGCCCAATTAAACTGTACATCTTTAAAGCACTACTGATTTTAGTTTTAAAACTGAGTAAGTTTTAAAACTGAGTAACGACTTTCAAAAAAAGTTAAGTAACTGTGACCAGCGCTATTAAGCTTACACTTCAGAGCATGATCACATTTGACTAATAATTTCATTTCTTGCTTTATCTTGCTTATTTTATAACAAAAAAAACATAGGGATCTTGTTTTAGTATGCATGCTAATGCTTTATTCCAGAATTCTGAATGTAGAACCATACTCTAAATAGGACACTTCACCGTTCAGCTGTCAGTGTTTCTAAAACTCCCACAGTTGACTCATTCATTGTAAGAAGCTGAGAGATCAAAAGTGAAATAGTGTAGAACAAAAACTAAATATAAGAATTCTTATTAGGTCTTTATTAATATAATTATATAGTTAAAGCAAATGAATCACATAAATTATTTCAGGAACTTGCTAATTGTGGATTGTGGGAAATAGCTGCACAAGAAAGTGAAGTTGGAGTCTTACTAATGTTGAAAATGTATGTATTTATTATTATTTTAATTACTTCACTGGTAGGTCTATGGATAACAAATGCCCATTTTCATAGACTATCACTGTTGATATAAAACAGTACAAGTAACAATTAAAAAGTGATAAAATTTCAGGTATAAAGTTAAAAAAAATATAGATTCAAAGTTATAATATACAATTACAGTATATAGGACTCAAAATGTAATTCTTTAGTAAGGCTTTAAAGGAGAAGGACCTGTCACTAAATACTGCAGGTGAAAGGTCATTCCCATCTCTGGCTATTCTACAGGAAAAAGACCAATGGCCCAATGAAGTTCTCATTTTGGGAAGCACCAGATAACAGTTTGAAATCACTCTAGTGTTGTGCATATTATTATTCACATTTAACATGCTTGTCATATTAGTTGGAGCTTGAAGTAATAATATGTTCTTATAAATAAGACACATGAAATATTTCAATCATTTTTCCAGTGCAAACCAGCCAGATAATGCATTACGATTGCAGTGATAGGTATGTGAATCCACATCCAAAAGAAATCAGCAGGCCTTATAAAAGGCCATCCAAACCCTAACCAGTGAGGTTACAGCTGCTCTGCACCCACACACTGTGAAATACAAGCTGGTTTACACACCTTGTAGACACTGTGACATCAGTGGGTACAAGAGCAAAGCCTGAGGCCTCACTAATGTCACAGCATCCATGAATTATGTGAACAAGAGAGTATCTCCCATTTTTTTAATTTTTGTACGATGTTGGCTGGCATGTTTTTAAGCACCTTTCATAACTTCTGTAGATTATTTGTTGTGAGGTTCAGTCCAACAGGAAATGAAAGTTCAGACAGAGCCTCTGTTTGCCACACTCTGGGAATCTATATGCTTCTGATTGTGACCTATTAATGAGCACAGCTGAGCTCACAGCTGAACCGGTGCTGAACATTCGAAGTTGTTCTAAATGTATGTTAAAAACAACTTTTAGAAAACACTGAAAAAAATGATAGCCACATACTTTTATAATTATTCACTGCCAATTTTCTCATTCGTTTGGTAAAATTTTGTCTGTTTTGATATAAAAAAAAAACTAACCTTACATTTACTGTTTCAATCAGGTGGTCTACATGGGTGGTGTTTGACAGCCCACTGCCCTGGTAAATATCCAAATATTTACACCACTAACCTGCACTATAGGATCCACGCCAAGCATGACTAAATCAAGTGAAGTGCTATCTATTAGTATCTGACTGCTTCCCAGAAAATCCTTGATGATGTTTTCTTTGCATTCATTTTTAACTTTTGATTATTAAACCCTTGATGCACTCTAGTGACGTCACCTTGGAGGCGATCTGACAGAGCAGTCAAGTTCCATCACATGAAAAGATGCCAGTGTCATCTATATAAAATATTGTTGAGGAAGCCAGTTTAAAAACACACTGAAAACTGTTGTAAGGGCATAATATGGACTCCTTAGGGATGCCAACATCTACATTTTGATAAGATGAGTACATATTGTAAGTCTTAACTCTCTTTACTCTGTTTGATTAATATTTTGCAAACCAATTTTGAACATTGATAGACCCATTTAGCTACTAGTTCAGAAATCAGAAAACTATAACAACCATGTAAAATGCCTTTGGCAAATCTATGTAGAATGCCCCTGCTAGATGTCCCCATCCAAGGTGCAATGAAGAAAGTCTGTCACGTTTCCAATGCTGTAGAAGTGCTATTATCTGGTACTAGGATATTTCATAAACTATACTGTGTTATGGTCTGCTGTTTATGAACATCCAAACAATGAGCCAAACTGACTGTGCATGATGCTTTCAGATGGGGGCAAGGCAGAGACTGGTCTAAAGATATTGATACAATTACTAGGGGTGGGCAAAAGTTGTGAATTCCACTTTCACGGAACTTCTGCAAAATTTCTCAAATTTAGCGGAAATTGTGGAACTTTCGCCATTGGCGAAAGTAGGATTTTCCACAGATTTTCGTCAGGTTCTGTGGACTTCTTTTGTGAGCTGCAGAAAAATACATATAAACTGTGGAATTTATTCTTTCCACAGTTTAATGAACTGTCAGTGAATAAACGCCTGCTTGTACAACCATGCGGTTATTCACTGACAATTCAGTGGGCCACTGGTAGTGGAGGAGAGAGGAGTGCTGCGCTGGTGGCCTGCTCAGGGACAGGGTGGGGAGGGGAGTTGGGTGGCGGCAAATGAACTGTCAGGGTGGTGTTTGTGGGGGTCAAATAGACACCAGGGAATTGAGATAATTTTTTTTTTACAAGGGATCTGGGATGGGGAGGTCCACTAGACAGCAGGGAATACTGGGACTAGAGGTGGATGAGTTGGTGGACTGCCAGCTGTTTATTTGTGGGCTAAAGAATCCAGGCTAGGAAGAGGGTCTGCTAGACATCAGGGAAATAAAATGTTTTAGGAGCCATTATTGGTGGGTGAGGAGGCATTAGAAACCATTAGGGTCCCAGGAAGGGATTGGAGGTCTTTACTGGGACCCCTGATCAGTGGGGGGTGGATTAATGAGGGTTAAAAAAAGCCTCAGAAATTACCACTGGCAGTGATCCTTTCTGCGGAATTTTTTCCCGCAGTTTAATAAATTATCCCACAGTCTTTTATATTTTTTCCCACAGTTTTAAGGTGGAATTTCCACGAAAGTCCTGAAAATAATTTCCGAACTTTCGAAGAAGCGATATTCGCACTTTCGCCAAAATTCTGCCGGCGTAAATTAATTTTCGCATATCCTTAACAATTACTTCTGCTACCCTAATGGACTGGGACAACAATTGATTTTTTTTTTCCTTTTTGTTTTGTATTATTTGTTTATCCCCTTCATGCTCCTGATGACCCCCACTCCTTCAGGCCCCCTTCCAAGTCCTCACCAACCCCACCTGGCCTTACCCGAGCTCCTTCGGCTCACAACGCAGCCAGTCCCAGGGCTATTCCGGACATAACCCTTCACCAGGTGGGTCCCCCTCCTCTGAGGGGGAAGGCACCAGTGGCGGAGTCCAGCGCACTACTCTTCAGTAGGGCCCAGGGATGCTGCTGAGGGAAGGAGGCCCATCAAAGGCACCAGAGGAATCAGGGGACAGAGAGCCATCATCCGGCAGCCACCAGCGAGCGGTATTTCCGGTTTTCTAGGTTCCCTCATAGTGCCACTCCTGCAGTGCCCCCAGTCTCCACTGGGGGCAACTGCTTGAGTGAGGCAGTCCCTGATCCCACCCCAGGATAGGACAGCCATCCTTCGGACACTCAATCCTATCCTCCCCTGCCGAGATTTGTTTTTCTGTTTTTTTTTTTTTTTTATTTACCATTTTGCGGGAGCCTCCTCTTGTCTCTGCCCTGGTCATGGCCCCAAAGCTCCCACCCAGCTGCTGCGTCACTCCTGAGCCACCACAGGCGGCAGGGCCCCGCTGGTCCCCCAATTCTGGTGCTGAGGGACTAGTATCTGGTAGGGAGGTGCGGCAGTGGTTAATTGAAACAGGGGGAGGGTTTCATATAGACGGAGGCTTCCCCCTCCATTTTCTAGTTTTTCCTCCGAGGCGGGGATGTGCTATGACATCCAGTGTCCACCCCACCTCCCTTAAATGTGAACGCTGGTGCTGTGGGACCCCTGGCCTCTGCTAGGGGTCCTTCATGCACCGGACACTTCCCCACCCTCCCCCTGGAGAAGGAGAGCTGTCCGTAGGATGCTCAATCCTTCTCCCCCCGGCCGGTCCTCCGGCGACTCGGGTCCGCTTCTGAACTCAGGTCACCGGCGTCGCAATTGGAATTCCAACCGCTGCGCTGGTGGGCTGGCTTGATGTTTTTACTTCGAAATCACTAGGGAACCTCCTTTAGAACACTGAATTTGATGGCAGATAAGGACCACTTTGCAAATCTGTCAGTGGGTAAGCCAACTCATGCAATAATTTAACATCCAGATTTTCTTCCTCTTTTCTTGATTTTATATTTAGTTTACTTAAGTAATTTCTAACTTTTTTTTCTGATACTTTTCTTAAAGTTGAAGAAGGATTAGACTGGAAAAGAGGAGTCAGTATGTGTTCATTGAAATCATTATTTTGGATTAGAGGCATTTACAAATTGACTATAATAAAATAAATTAATAGAATTCTCTGTTAGTTCACCTGAGTTAGTCATAACTGGTCCAAAATGTTAGGTCAAGTAGATGCCCTGGATTGAAAAGGGATCGTGAGAGGGGCCACACTACCTCATTTCTATCCAAAGGGAACCTGTTGGTAATGGAGACAGGTAAGTAAAAAACTAACTGACTTTACACCTCCCCTTCAGGAAGTTTTGTGCAAAATCAGATCCCCGAGGAATAAAAACGTAGTAATACTGATTTTTATTGAAAATTCCTCTGAGATATGGTGTGCCTCACCAAGACCTGGCTTGGTAATGATTCCAAAACAGTTCTGGGAGCAGTGATCCTAGCAGGGTCCCAGTAGTACACTGTCCAAGGCAGGGGCACAGAGGGGGTGGAGTGGCCATCTGCTTTAAAGCCTGAGGCTCACATCACACCCATTGAGTAAGATAAGGTTGTTTAAATGTGTGTCCATAAAAGGGGATGCAGGTGTGAGATGTAGGAGACTCCTGCTGTACCATCCTCTGAATAGGGAACAGACGTTTCTATAGGAATTTGCAGATTTCATCATTACCCATGCATTGGACTCCCTCAGTCTGATAGTACACGGGGACTTCAATGTATATGTTAAAAATAAGGTCTTGCAAGTTTTTTCAGCAATTCCTCTAGTTGAGGGATTCCCTGAGCCTCACACCGATAGTTACTGTATCTCTGCTACCCATGAATTAGGCCAAACCTTGGCACTCAGCTTCTCTCTGGAGCTGAACATCTGGGATGTCAGGGCAGATCTAGTCATTTTCTTAGATCACCATGTGTGACAGGGTAAAGAACTGGGAAACTTCTCAGGAAAAACTCACAAACAGAACACTCTGGGCACTATTTTAAATAAAATAAAAACTGCTTTACTTTCAGTAACACAAAAAAACAAAGGGTTTGTGTTCAGCTTTACAAAAAGGTTCTTGCAGTTCCATCTCCTGCTGTATCCACATATCAGAAGAAAAAAACTCCTTTCCCTTGGTTCATCCTCCTCCTTTATTAGGCTTGGGTGTTGCTTTTTAGTACTCCACCTCCTCTTGAGGGATAGCCAACAAGTAAAGCTTACAGTGCAGCGAGGTCTTAAAGAGCCAACTTTAAAGCAAGAGGGGTTTGGTATAGTTCTCCTCCCAGCCGTTGTAAAAACATGTGTTGGCAGTGCTGCAGAGTTGTGAAGGGGTTTATAGGTGAAAGGAGCATAATGGACATACACTACATCACACCAAGCCACACAGTTTCTTGCTAGGGCTGCATGTGGAGATGGTCTGATACTGCCCTAAATGTAATCTTGAGCCAAATAAGCTCAAGGCAGTATTGGACATCTTGGATATGGTAGCTGTGTGATTGGAGTGCAGAAGTGGTTGTGGACGGCTACATTATGCACATCTCGACTGTACTGGACACCTTTGCTCTGGTTTGTGTACATCTACTGGCCTTCAGTCATAGTTTGCAATGGTATAATAATGAGCTGAGATGATTGAAGGCAACAGGGAGGAGGTTGGAGCAATTTCGGAAGACGTTTGACTAACTGTATGACAGGATTTCTCTGATAGCCCATTATAAGGAGTATCAGAGAGCGATCTGAAAAATTAGAGTTCCCATCACAGGTGATTGGCTCAGGTAAGAATCTACCAACTCAATTCTTCTGCACTGTGGACAGATAAATTCATTCTCTCTACAAAGAAACACAAAAACATAGATTATGTCAGCAGAAAAGAACCCTTAGGCCCATCCAGTCTGCCCCTTGTCCCTGCCTGTTCTGTCACTACTGACCCTATCTGGTCATAGTTGTCACTTCCTTCCCCTGTTCCTCTACCTAACATGCCCCTGTGTCTATCCCATGCATGCTTGAAACTCCCCACAGTCTTTTCCCCCACTACCTTCTTAGGCAGGCTGTGTCAGCCATCTGCCGCCTTTCCCGTGAAAACTTATTGCCGCACATATTTTATTTATTTATTTTATTTTGGTGACCAGGTGAACCCACCAGGACCATATATCCCTTTTTCAGGGGTGATCCAGAATTAATGACAGTAATACAGTTATACAATCAGACAGTCACAGGGAGCAATTTTTACAAAGAAGAAATGAAAGGCAATTAACTAGGATTAATAACACATGACATGTAGGCAATGGAACACCTCATCAACAGATGGCTTATAAAAGTGATACAGCACATTAGAATACCTTATTACAGCAGAAGTCAAGAAAACTAACTCTGATACACGCTTTGCATAAGGAAATCAAGCAGTTACAGCATCTCCCCTAAACTTCCCCCTTAGCTTCATTGCATGCCCCTTTTTTCTAGTGCCTTCATTTCTCTGAAGTTGACCCTCCTCTTGCACCTTGTTCACTCTGGTGAGATACTTGTATTTTTCAATCATGTCCCTTCTCACTGTCCTCTCTTCCAAGCAGTACATGTTGCGTTCCTGCAGCCTTTCCTCATGTGGCTTCATTTGTAACCCACTTATCATTTTAGTTGCCCTCCTCTGTACCACCTCCACCCTTTCAATGTTCTTATGGAGGTGTGGTTTCTGGAACTAGGTACAGTACTCCATGTGGGACCTCATCAGTGAGTGATACAATGGCAGCACCACCTCCCTACTCTTACTAGAAATCCCTCTCCCAATGCACCCCAGCATCCTGCTAGCCTTTTCCACTGCTTTGTCACACTACCCAGCTACTCACAATGAGGAACGCTGAGTGAACGGAGAAAGGGATGGAGCAGAAATAAGTTTCTGTTTGTTTGATGACTGCTTTTGTGGGGGCTGTATTTAAATTGTGTTTATGTGCTGATTTTGTCTTGTGGGGAAATTGGGGCATTGGGAGGACTGCAGTGGGAGAGTTCTGAGGATGGGAGCTCAGGAGTAAATGGCTGCTGACTGGCTGGAAAGATGAGTGACATGGTGCGGGGTGGCCAATAGGCTCCGAGCCTCCACTGCATTACTCCTAGAAAGCCAAGCTACCTCTCGCATGAGTGCCATGAAGCAAGAATGTGGTGTTCTGACTAAGTGGCATCCAGGACATTCGTAGGGCACTGTAGAGAGGACAGCAGCTAATGCTGCACAGAGTAACTGAGGGAAGAGTGCTACAGAGGGCGATAAACATTGTGTAGGATACAATAACTGGGGCATACAAACATGTTATGTTCTCACAAGGTAAGGTAATAATGTAACCTAGTTGGGGAAATCCCTGCTGAATATAATCAGCACTGGAAGGATATAGCAAGGAAACACTCAACAAGGTAAAACAGAGGAAAGCAGCTACACCCCATCTAGGGTCACCCTAGTCTTTAAATATAAATTGAGAAAACAGTGGCATACAGTTGGGCTGGGATAGGCTATTCAGAGAGGATGTGGGGGGCTAGCAGTTGTTACAAGCTGCAGAACAAATGGAAAGGGGGAAGGGGAGATGCAGGAAGACAAGGTAGTCAGGTCAGCGAGGGCAGATTTGTGTGCTGTAATGGATGTGGGGTCACAGTCTTTGTGGGGATGGTGTGGAGAACAGGGGGCTACCATGTGTACAGGAGCCTGGAGCAGATAAGGGGAGAGAGACGGTGGCTTATAAGGGAGCTGGGAAGAAGGGGTGAGAGGCACAGAGGATAAACAGTGTCTGAAAGGGCAGGTATGGGCTACCTCAGGGCATGTTGATAACAGACATAGGACAGAAGCCGTGAGGATACCTTAGGGTCCAGGGACATACCCTCACCAAGGACCCTGCAGAATCAGGGTGCAGGAATAGCAGGTGGTAAGGAGCAGGGGCAGGGGCATAGGAGGATCTACACAGAGGGAAAGGGGAAAGGAGGGGGGATCAGAGGAAAGTTCTCAGGTTGAGATGCCTACATCAAACAGTAATGCACTACTGGCCATTGTAGGGGAACAGAGGAATAAGGAGAGGAAAAAGGATCAAGGAAGGACAAAGACAAAGGCTGAAAGCAAGGGGAAGAGAGGGGGAGTAGCTCAGGGAGGTAAAGAGGAAATGGAAGCAAGAGGGGAGCAGGGGGGGAGGTAGAGTTACAGGAGGAAATACAGAAAATACAGCAGTAGCAAATGAGGTTTACCAGGGAGGAAGGAGATTATAAGCAAAATCAAGGCACTGAATGAATGGCTCCAGAAATGGTGCTTCAAGCAAGAAATTTCTTGTTTGACCCACTGGGAAGATTTTTATGAAAAGTCCCCCCTCTTCTGCTGGGATGGTTTGCATCGCAACAAAAGGGGGAGTACCATGCTAGGTAAAAGCATTATTGCCACCATTAACAAGCATTTAAACTAGCATCCAAGGGGGAGAATGGAAAAGTTCTCAGGTCTCTGATAAGAGAATCTACGTCAAATAACCAAAAGCATTTAATGTATTATCTTTAAATGTCAGGTCACTAAATTTAGTTAAAGTGGCAGAACTGGAGGCTAAATGTAAAATATTAAACTTAGGTATAATATCCATTACAGGAACTTGGTGGGACTCTAACTCCTTGTGGTTGAAAGAGATCCCTGGATTTAAATTCTACAACAGAGACAGAGTTGATAAAATGGGGGGAGGAGTCTGCCTCTATGTTAGGGATGATATTCCTTCCATTGAACTTCCCTATACCACAACAACTGAAAGTATATGGGTCAATATTCAATTTAAGGGACAACCCCAGATGCTTGTTGGTACATGCTAGGCCTCCATCGGCAGACCCCGATTATACATCCACATTAATTAATGACATCTTCATCGTGGCCAATAAAGGCAATGTCAAAATTTTAGGGGATTTTAATATGCCCCAAATTGATTGGAATTCCCTAACTGGTAGTACTGAGCATGAAAAAAATGTAGTATCTACACTAATTGACTTAGGCATTGAACAAATCATAACAAAGCCAACTAGAGGATGTAATATTTTGGATCTTCTGATTACCAACACAGAGAATAAAATCTCGAATCTTATTATATATGACCCACTAGGTAATAATGATCACAGTTCTATTTTGTTTAAATTGACATATGAATATTAGCCTCCCACCAACCAATCACTATTCAAAAACTATGAGAATGCTAATTTTGGAGAAATGAATGACCACCTAAAGAAAATTCAGTGGGAGGACATTCTATCACCCCTCCCACTTGAGGATGCTTAAAAGTACCTACAAACCACAATTGGAAGAAACGTTCGTCCCCACTAAAAAGAAATATAACAGAAAAGGGAAGATTCCCTTATGGTTTAATAATGCCATTAAAAAAACAAATCAAGTGTAAATAAAAGCTTTTTTCCTCATTAAAAACAAGTGGTAGCAATAATAAAGGGGAAGTCTTATACAAATATAAGAAAGCAGTCAAAGATTTGAAGAATCTAATTCAACATTCTAAAAGAAATTTAGAGTTTAGACTAGCCCATTCTAAAGACTGTCATAAATCATTATTCTCATACCTCAATGATAAAAAGGGAGACTATAAACAAATTGGCCCGTTAATTGTAAACAACTCCATATGTACATCAGATAAGGAAACCACAGACACATTTAACAATTACTTTTGTTCAGTTTTTTCCAATAAGGAGGTATTTGACCCCCCCCCAATGGCTTAGCATACAACCCCAACAATTATATAATTACTATGTCTAACACCATTTCTGTATTAAATTCCCTAAATCAAACTACAAGTCCAGGCCCTGATCATTTAAATCCCAGGTTTTTGATTGAAACATCTGATGCTTTAACCCTCCCTCTGACAATTACATTTAACAAATACCTACTTGAAAGCTCAGTCCCGCAGGACTGGTTAATAGCCACAGTAATATCTATTTTTAAGAAAGGAAACCAGTCTAAAACAGAAAACTACCATCCTATTAGTCTCACCTCAGTCCTTTGTAAATTGATGGAGAAAATAGTCAAATCCCTATTAGAAAAAAAATGATATCCTTGAACATCTCTGATCTATCCTAACATGGTTTTAAGCAAGGATATTCATGTACTTCCAAACTCATAGCTTTCTACAACCATATAAGCCAGGGACTTGACTCCAACACCCCCATGGATGTAATTTTATTAGATTATAGTCAAGCATTTGACAAGGTATCACATGGCAGACTTATCATTAAACTATCCGCACTGGGTTTCTCACCAAATCTAGTTAAATAGGCAAACAGCTGGCTAACTGATAGATGTCAGCAAGTAAGAATAAATGGAACCTTGTCAGATAAGGGGCAGGTGACTCGTGGGTGCCTCAGGGCTCGGTCCTTGGACCTATACTTTTCAACATTTTCATCAGTGATATGCAGATAGACCCATGTAATATATTATCCAGATTTGCCAATGACACCAAGTTGGAGGGGAAGGTTGATTGCTCCATAAATAGGACTGCACTTACTTAAGATCTATGTATCATTGAACACTGGGCTCACTCTAACAGTATGTTCTTTACCACTGAAAAATGCAATATTTTGCACTTTGGTAAAAATAATCCCAAACAGACATATAACCTAAATAACACCCCCCTGAAAGTATCTCACTGTGAGATAGACCTGGGTATAATAGTTAATTATAAACCCTCCTCAACTGACCAGTGCATGAAAGTGGCTAAACTTTTGAGTATGCTTCTTGGGAGGATAAATTGTACATTCATCTAAAAAATGGAAGAATGCATAATCCCACTATATAGGACACACATTAGACCATATCCTGACTATGGGTCTCCTTTCTGGAGCCCATAACTTATAAAAGATATTAACAGGATTGAACAAATTCAGAGGAGAGGAACTAGGATGGTCCCCCACTTGGCATTAAAAAACTATCCCGAGAGACCTCAAGCAACAGGCCTCCATTCCTTAAAAAACAGAAGGTGTAAAGGTGACCTCCTCTTTTTATTTAAAATCCAGCACTCACTAGAACAGACGCAGCAATGTGGACTTGCCTTCTCGCAGAGGAAAGTAATTCCCAGACTTCATAATAAGCAAATTGAAGTAAGCAATGCTAGAACAAACAAGAAACTTAGCTTCTACACCATAAGAGTGCCTAGACTGTGTAATATGCTTCCACAGGAACTGGTGGACATTAATACCTTCACTGCCTTTAAAAAAGGCATAGATAAATAGCTAAAATTAAATTACATTTAGGAATAATGGCCCATAATATTGTGGGGGACAATCCCAATGGGCTTCAGCCTCCTTTTGTCATAGTTTACCAAGTAAACCAAGGGAGAGTGGAGAAGCAAGAATTGGGGAAGGTGCTAGTACAGACAGGAGGGCTCCCAAGAAAGACATGGAGAGGTTGAGGAGGGGGGGAGGATAGCTTACTAGGAGATGATGGTGAGTCAGGGAATAGGCCTAAGGGTGAAAGAAGGGTGGTAATCATTGGGGATTCAATACTAAAAGCTATTCACTGGGGGAGAATGGGGGACCCAAGGACTAGAAGGGTGGTAGCTTGTATGCCGGGAATGGAGCTGGGGACAGCAGGACAGAAGATCAAAGAAGTGGTAAAGGAGATGGGAGCAAAGCCTAACTTGGTCATCCATCTTAGAACCAATGATCTGGCAGGGGAGGAGGTGGAGGTGGTGCAAAATAGATTCAGAGAGTTATCAATATCATGTAAGGAATCTATGAACTTGTTGGCATTCTCAGATGTAAATCCAGTCCTCGGAGCCAGTGCAGCCAAAAAAAGGAGAATAGCAGAATTTAATGACTGGCTGGGGAACTGGTGTAAAGTGGAAGGGTACAATCATATTGGGGGATGGGGAGCTACATGGTCAGACAAAGGGCTTTATTACCCAGATAGAGTGCACCTTAATTTGGAAAGAACAAAAATACTAAGGGGCAAGCTAGCGTAATATATGGGAAAAGATCTAGGTTTAAACTGCTAAGGGGGGGGGCAAGAGAACCCAAACACTTTGGGATGAGGAGATCAATGTACCTCCCCCTCACAAAGGCAGTGGCAGTCGGGGGGAGAGGGCAACCAAGGAAAGGGGTAAAGAGGGGAGTATGGGGGACAGGCAGGACAAAGCTAATACATGAAAGAAACAAGGTGGTACAGAGTCGAGATTGAGGGTGGTGGTGTTTAATGCCTGTGGTCTCGGCAACATGATGGCAGAAATGCAGGCCCTCTTAGTGGAGTGGAAGGTACATGTAGCAGCAGTTACAGAGACCTGGGCTGCAGCACACCATGACTGGGATCTCTCGATCCCAGGATACAAACTCTACAGAAGGAAAAGAGAGATAGATTTCAACATGCCAGATGTGGACTAGACCATCCCAGCAACTGCCTCGTCCAGGAGCTGAGACATCATAGAATCCTTGCAGGGGGCAGGTCTCAGGCAGTTGGTTCAGGAGCCCTCCAGGGGCAAGGCAGTCTTAGAACTTGTGCTGACCAATGGAGATAGGATAAAAGAAGTCAGGGTGGAAGGGCACCTAGGGTCCAGTGACCAGCATACATTGTCATTCAGCATCAGTACAGTGTTGTAGGACAGCCACATAAAGACAAGGGTCCTGGATTTCAGGAGGGCAGACTTCACTAGGATGGGGAGGGGGTTCAAAGAAGACCTGGCAGGAAGGGATCCAGGAGGGGGTTGAGGAGTGGTGGGCACACCTAAAAGAAGCCATAGTGGCGGTGACAAATCAGTGCATTAGACTGAGTAACAAGGGAAAAAGAAGGAACAAACCACTGTAATTCACAAAGGAGGTGGCAGAGAAAGTGAGGGACAAAAAGGGGGCTTTCAGAAAATACAAAGAGAAGGATAAGGATAGGGCGGTGTGCCTAGAGAGACAGAGGGAGGCAGGGAAAGCAGTTAGGAGCACGAAAGTGCAAACAGAGGAGAGATTAGCCCAGACGGTAAAAAGAGGGGACAAGACATTTTATAGATACATTAGCGATAGAAGGAAGGCCAGGGGAGGGATTGTAAGGCTCAAAGGGGAGAAAGGGGTGTGTGTAGAGGGTGACCTAGAAAAAGTATCAGTACTTAATGAATACTTCTGTTCAGTATTTACGGTAGGGGGGAGGGACAGGGACCACAGCTTGGTAGCAGAAACAATGGGGGGGAGAAGTAAACACCAGACCTTTTACAGCAGAGAGGGTCCTTGAGGAACTCACAAAATTGAGGGTGGACAAAGCGACGGAGTCAGATGATATACACCTCAAGATATTAAAGGAATTACAGAAGGTGCTAGCAGCACCTCTGGTGGCCCTGTTTAGTGAGTCTTTCAATACAGGGGTGGTTCCTGTGGACTGGAAGGGGGCAAATGTAGTCCCTCTCCAGAAGAGTGGTAGCAGGAAGGAGGCAGGAAACTATAGGCCAGTCAGCCTCACGTCAATAGTGGCTATGATTATGGAGGCACTGCTTAAGGAAAGGATTGTGGAACACTTGGAAACCATGGGAGCACAGGATCCAAGGCAGCATGGTTTTACAGCAAGAAGGTCATGTCAAACAAATCTGATTGACTTTTTTGACTGGGTGATGAAGGAGATGGATCAGGGAGGAGTGGTTGATATTGCCTACTTCGATATCAGTAAGGCCTTCAACACTGTACCCCACAGAAGACTGGTGAACAAGCTAGGTAGCCTGGGGTGGGCCACAAAGTAGAAACTGGGTTAGAAACTGGTTGAGGGACAGGAAGCAGACGGTGGTAATAAATGGGATCAAATCTGAGGAAAAGTGGGTGATCAGTGGGGTGCCTCATGAATTGGTTCTAGGGCCAGTCCTTTTCAGTATCTTCATCAGTGACATTGCTGAAGGGCTGGAGGGGAAGGTTTGCCTATTTGCAGATGATACCAAGATCTGCAACAGAGTTGACACTCCAGAGGGGGTCAAAAGAATGAAGAGGGATCTGGGAAAGCTGGAAAAATGGTCAAAGGTGTGGCAGTTGAAATTTAATGCAAAAAAAGTGCAAAATCATACACCTGGGGTTAAGAAACCCTGCGGAGAGCTACAGAATGAGAGGGAATTGCTGATAGTCACCAGGGAAGAGAGGGATTTAGGGATAATCATCTCAGATGAGGGTGGCCAAACAGTGTAACAAGGCTTTGGGAGGGCCAGTGGGATGTTAGGATACATAGAAAGGGATATAACTAACAGAAGACAGGAGGTGGTGATGCCATTATACAGAATGCTGGTGAGGCCTCATCTAGAATACTATGTTCAGGTCTGGAGGCTACATCTTTGCTAAGACATAGGATGGTGGCGGTCCAGAGAAGAGCGACCAAGATGGTGCAGGGCTTGCATCTGAAAACACATGAGGACAGATTAAAAGACCTCAATATGTATATACTTGAAGAAAGGAGGGAACAGTGGGATATGATAGAGACCTTCAAGTATCTTAAAGGCTTGAACAAAGTGCAGGGGGTGACATCTTTCAGTACAAGAGTTGTACAAGGATGAAAGGGCACAATATGAGATTGGAGAGGAGCAGGATAAGAGGAAATGTGAGGAAGTTGTTCTTCACAGAGAGGGTGGTGGATGCTTGGAATAGCCTACCCCAGGAAGTGGTGGGTGCTAACACAGTGGGGGGTTCAAACATGCATGGTATAGACATAAGGGAACCCTGAATGCAGGAAAGAGAATGGCAAAAGCCAATGACCAAGTAGGGTCAGAATCCGCTGATGCAGGCAGGAAATATGGGCAGACTAGGTGGGCCTAGTGGTCCTTATCTGCTGTCAGCTACTATGTAACTGTGTATAGTCAAAGAGGGGGGTGGCAGCATACATCAGAGAGGGAATAACATGCATGAGAGAAGAGAATGAACGGGGAAAGTAGAAACACTTTGGCTCCAACTACAGACTACCAGGGAGGAAGATCAGGATGGGGGTGGTCTATAGACTGCCTAACCAGGATGAAGAAAAGGACAGAGAACTATGTTCACAGATGCTGAAGGCAGCAGGAAAAGGGAAGGTGGTAGTGGTGGGGAACTTTAATCTTCTCAAGATGGACTGAGCTATACCGGCCATGTCCTGCAGCAGAAGTCAAGAGATCCTAAATGCCATACAGGGAGGATTCATGACCCAGGGTGTTACGGATCCCACCAGGGAGGAGGCAGTCCTTGACCTGGTGTTCATCCAATGGTTATCACTTACAGGAGTTAGAGATCAGGGAACCTCTGGGTGGTAGTGACCACAGTACAGTGTAGTTCACTTTGGACATGGGCAGAGATAACATCCCCACCAAGACCAAAACACTAGATTTCAGAAGGGCAAATTTTGAGAGGATGAGAGAGGTGCCAAGGGCACACTTGGTGGGCATCAAAGAGGACCTGGTGGTGGACCAAGCTGGGCCATCATCAGAGAAGCAATTCTAGCAGCCACATCAGATTGCATCAAGCTTAGAGGGAAGAAATTGGGAGCCAGATCACCTATCTGGTTTAACTATGAGATAGCCAGAATGGTGAGGGAAAATATGTTGGCCTACAGAAAATTCAGGAGAACTGCAAAGGAAGAAGATAAGCAAGAATACCTGAGGTTGGCTAGACTGGCAAGAAGGGAGGTGCAGCATGCTAAGGTGCAGAAAGAGCTCCAAATAGCTGAAGGGATAAAGAAGGAGGAGAAGGTCTTCTTTCACTACACAAGTGAAAAGATGGACAAAAATGACAGAATAGCTAGGCTAAGGAAGGGGGTTAGAAAGGAAGAAGAAGAAGTGAGCAAAGCGGAAGTATTAAATGAATACTTCTGCTCTGTCTTTACAAGGGAAAAGGAAGGACCAGTGTCACACTGGGGCAGAAGGAGGAAGAGGACAGGGGGACTGAAGCAGTAACAGAGATTGCAAGAGTGAGGGAGGGCTGCTGGCACTGAAGGTGGAAAAATCCATGGGACCAGATGACATACACCCTAAGGTGCTGAATGAGCCAGCAGAACTGCTGGTGAGGCCACTGGCTGCCTTCTTCAATAGATCCCTGGAGTTGATCGTGGTGCTGCTGGACTGGAGAATGGCACATGTGGTGCCGCTCAGGGCCAGCCTTATGGGGACAGTCGAGGCAGCTGCCCTGGGTCCTACAACCATGTTGCCCCACACTTGGCACTTGTTTTGGAACAAAAATAAGAAACTGACCCTCACAGTGCCCCTCTCCCCCGTGTGTGTGCTCATGCTGTGGCTCGAATCTGTGTTGCTGTCCACTGTCACTCTCAGTCTCAGTCTCCACCCATTAGCATGGTGGTGGCGTGCTCTCACATGATGTGACATGAAGGAGTTCTGAGCAAGAGAGTGTAAGCGCGCCATTGTATTTCCCATCACTGAGTCGGTGAGCAGATCACTGAGCTGAGAGCTCTCGATATAGCCTAAGCAACTTTGCAAGTTCACGGCAGGTGTTTGTTGGTTCAAGTCTCAAGTTTTCTCCATGGTTGAGGGCAAGGGGTGTGAGCTACTGACAGCAAAGCGACTAGGCTACCTACGCACCTTACACCTGTTGCCTAACATCAGTTACTTGCTTGCCTCTCAATACCAGGCTGCATCAGTGGCAGCAAGGAGCAAGCTAGGCCTAGCTGCACCCCAACGGCAATGATATGGCCTTCACAAACGGAGGCCTTGAGTGTGGTACAGCGGCAGCAGCCACTCTATGCCAAGGCAAACAAGAACCAAGCAAGCAACTGTGGTGGTGGGAAAGGTTCTGTTGGTGGGCCAAGAGGTGGACTGGTCTGACTACTTGAGTTGGTCAAACAATGGTCAGTTCCAGGCAGTGCAGCAGCAGCATCCTGATCCAACTTTTAAGTTCTGGCACTAGTAGAGGAGGATGAGCAGCACGCTGAATGAAAACTGGGCAGGCTGGTGGCACAACACGACTGGCCAGCCTGAAGGTTCCAGCTGGACAGCTGGGTAAGTAAAAGTAATAAAGTATTAATTTTTTATTTAATAGCGGATTGGGGAAGGAGAGGAAGGACTGAATATGTGCTTTAATTTAAACTTATTCAGCAGCTTCATGACCCATATGGGTCTGGGAGGAACGGTCATTAATGCACTGATGATGGACTGAGTCAAGCCAGGGAGAAAAATGGTTCACTTGGTGTGTTTAACTAGCCCAGGCAAATGCACTGCTGCTCTGCAGCTGGGTTTGAGAGAGAATGATTAAAAAAATGTGCTAGAAGTAATAATTATGTCTAAATCAAAAATTGACGGTTATAGGGTGCCCCATGTTTTACATCTGCCCTTGGCCCCCAAAGTCTAAGGCCGACTCTGGTGCCCCTCCACAGTAGTGGACCCAAGGAAGACCCAGGGAACTATAGGCCGGTCAGTCTGACCTTGATAGTATGTAAACTCATGGAGACCACACTCATGGAAAGGCTGGTGAGATACATTGAAGAGAATGGTCTACAGGATGGGAGGCAGCACAGGTTTGTGGCAGGCATATCATGTCAAATGAACCAGATTTAATTCTTTGATTGGGTCATAAGGGGTGTGGACAGTGGTCAGGCAATGAACATCTTATATCTGGACTTCAGCAAGGCCTTTGATTCTGTACCACACAGGAGGCTGAGCAGGAAACTGACAGATCTAGGGGTGAGAGAGAAATTGGTAAGATGGGTAAACAACTAGCTGAGGGGCAAAGCCCAGAGAGTAGTGGTGGGGGAAGAGTTACCCAGCACCAAGGAGGTCACCAGAGGGGTCCCGCAGAGATCAGTGATGGGGCCAGTGTTGTTCAATGTCTTCATAAGTGACACTGGGGAAGGCATTAAAGGCAAGATGTGCCTGTTTGCGGACAACATCAAACTCTCTGAGAGGGTGGACACAAAAGAAGGGATACAGGACCTGTGGGAGGACCTTGGTAAACTCGAGAGATGATCAGGAATCTGGCAACTTGGCTTCAATGCTAAAAAATATAAAGTGAAGCACATTGGGGGCAGGAATCCTAGGATGAAGTATTACCTGGGGACGGTTCTGGTAGCTGCTTCAGAGGAAGAAAAGGATCTGCGAGTGATAACTGCTAGAGACCTAAAACATGCCACACAATGCAAGAAGGCTGCAGCAAAGGCTAACAGAATGCTGGTGTGTGTATAGCCAGGGGATTCAGTAGTAGGCGAAGTGAGGTCATTTTGACATTGTACAGGTCAGTGGTAAGACCACACTTAGAATATGGGGTAAGGTACTGGCATCAATACCTTAAGAAAGACATCAGCATGCTGGAGAGGGTCCAAAGGAGAGCAACCAAGATGATCAAGGGTCAACAGAATAGGTCCTGCGAAGAGAGGCTGGGAGCCCTAAGGATGTACTCCCTGGAAGAGAGAAGAGAGAGGAGTGATATAATAGAGACCTTCAAATACTTGAAGGGAACTAATAGAGTGGAAAGAGAAGATCTCTCTCTAAAATGAGTGACAACAGAACCACAAGGGGTCATAGCTTAAAGCTGATGGGGGGGAGGTTTAGGGGGGATGTTAGAAAACATTTTTTACAGACAGTGTGGTGGCCATATGGAATGTGCTGCCAGAAGAGGTGGTCTCAGTAAAGACAGTGGGGGTCTTTCAGAGGGCCTGGGATAAACATATAATGAGATCATGGGACCCAGTAGGGATAGAAGGGAGGGATGGGATGATGTGGAGGGAGGGGCAGGGTCAGTGGTGTAAGCCATGAACCCTGCATTAGTTACCAAGCAAACGCAATAGACCAATAGGCCTTCTGCTAGCTTGTCATATGTTTGTATGTTTATATGTACCCTGAGGTCATCAGCTGTGATGACCCCCTGGGTCTCTTTCCTGCAGGGTGATTATAAGCTCCACTCCCCCCATCTTGTACACAGCCCCTGGGATCCACTGTCCTAGTTGCATAACCTTGCACTTTTTGGCACTGAAATGCAGCTGCCACCCTGTAGACCATTCCTCTAGTTTCCTCAGATCCCTTTGCATTCTCTCCACCCCTTCCTGAGTGTCAACTGTTGCAGATTTTTGTGTCATCTGCAGTGAGACACACATTTCCCTCAAGCTCCTCTGCAAGGTCACTTATGAAGACATTGAGAAGGACCCGTCCCAGCACCGAACCCTGTGAGACCCCACTAGTCATTCTCCTATTAACCAAATGGCTACCATTTACCACCACCCTTTGCCTCTTATCCCTTAACCAGTTTGATGCCCAACTTATCACTTTCTCACCCACCCCAGGCTGCTTCTAGCCTCCTATGTGGCACAGTGTTGAAAGCCTTACTGAAGTCCAGACAGGCCACATTCACTGCTCTCTCCCTTGTCCACTTATCTGGTAACAAAGTCAAAGAAATCTATGAAATTAATTTGACATGACCTGTCCCCTGTGAAACCCTGCTGCCAGTGGTCCTGCAGCCCTTTTGCCTCCAGGCACTCCATGAGCCTCTCCTTCAGTGGCGTCTCCATTAACTTTCCCACCACTGATGTGAGACTTGCTGGCCTATAGTTGCTAGCATCCTTCTCACTGCTGCTTTTGTACAGCGGGACCACATTGGCCCTTGCCAGTCCTCTGGAACTTCCCCCATCTCTGTTGAGGTACTAAAAAGTGCTGCTATAGGGAGGCCAGCACCATCCTCAGTTCCTTTAAGACCTTTGGATAAATCCCATTTGGCCCCATCACCTTATTCACCTTTAAGGCTTCAAATACCTTCCAGAACACAGCACTGTTTACACTCTAATTAGAAACAGCAAACAAGTTTTGCAAGTAAAAAAGGTTTTATTCCACAATGGCAGTAGTTTGGTCAGTTAGGTACTCCATGACTAGATGCCCAGGACCCTTTTTTACTTGCAAAACTTGCTTTCTGTTTCTAATTGGAGTGCAAACAGTACTGTGTTCTTGGATGTTTGGCTGGCTAGCTTGTTTTGCACCCCGCCCACTCTGGGATTGAGAGCTACAGCATTTTGGTTTGTTGAATCCCTTCCAGACCCTTTCCACCAAGAATGGACTTGTGTCCACTCTTGCCTCTCCTTGGTGCTTACTGCAGCATGCTGGTCCGTCCCTCCTCATCCTCTACCATGAAGACCGAGTAGAAGTAATTGTTTGGTATTTCCATTTTCTCTTGATCTTCCTCTGCACAGTCTCCCACTGTCTTGATTCCTACCATCTCTCCATTTGTCTTTCTCGTTTCTCCCACATACATGAAGAAAGTCTTGTCTCCTTTTTTGAACTCCTTAGCGTTCTTCTGCTTTGTTAGTGCTTTAGCTGCCCTCACCCTCCTTCCTGCCTCCTTTTGTTTTATGAGATATACCTCCCTGTCTTCATCCTTCTAGGTCTTCTTGTACTTTCTAAATGCTGTTTTCTTTTCCTTCGATGCCTTTGCCACCTCCTTAGAAAACCATAGCAGCCTTTTCTTTTCCTTGCTCACTTCCTTCAAACAGCATGCCATTGCCTGGGCTATACCTTCTTTAATGTTTCTCCATTGAGCATCCACTCCCCTTCTGCCCCCCCGAGGCATTATCTGAGGCAGTTTCCCATTTCTTTAAAATCTGCCCTCCTGAAGTCCATGACCCTCCTGTTCGTGTGTTTTATTTCTGTCCGCCCACTCTGGGATTGAGAGCTACAGCATTTTGGTTTGTTGAATCCCTTCCAGACCCTTTCCACCAAGAATGGACTTGTGTCCACTCTTGCCTCTCCCTGGTGCTTACTGCAGCATGCTGGTCCATCCCTCCTCATTCTCTACCATGAAGACCGAGTAGAAGTAATTGTTTGGTATTTCCATTTTCTCTTGATCTTCCTCTGCACGGTCTCCCACTGTCTTGAGTCCTACCATCTCTCCATTTGTCTTTCTCGTTTCCCCCACATACATGAAGAAGGTCTTGTCTCCTTTTTTGAACTCCTTAGCTCTCTTCTGCTTTGTTAGTACTTTAGCTGCCCTCACCCTCCTTCCTGCCTCCTTTTGTTTTATCAGATATACCTCCCTGTCTTCATCCTTCTAGGTCTTCTTGTACTTTCTAAGTGCTGTTTTCCTTTCCTTTGCTGTCTTTGCCACCTCCTTAGAAAACCATAGCAGCCTTTTCTTTTCCTTGCTCACTTTCTTCAAACAGCATGCCGTTGCCTGGGCTATACCTTCTTTAATGTTTCTCCATTGAGCATCCACTCCCCTTCTGCCCCCCCGAGGCATTATCTGAGGCAGTTTCCCATTTCTTTAAAATCTGCCCTCCTGAAGTCCATGACCCTCCTGTTAGTGTGTTTTATTTCTGTCCTATTTGTATGGCAAACCACACAGTATGATGATCACTTGTAGCCAGGGGACTACCCACCGTGATGTCAGCAATGCTGTCTCTGTTTGTAAGTACCAGGTTCAGCATTGCCCCATCCCTAGTGGGTTCCAAAACCAGCTGTCTGAGAAATGCCCCTTGTATGGAGTTGAGGATGGCCTTGCCTCTTGATGTAGCTATGGCCAGAATGCCTCAATTTATATCTGGTAGATTAAATTCTCCAATAATCAAAACTTCCTCCTTGTTGGCAATTTTGCTAATGGCTTCCCCAGACTCTAAATCTAGAGATATGTCACCAACAGCTAGGTGTGAGGAGTTTGGAAAATTCCTTCTATACACAGTGTCCTCTATTAGGGCTGGAATATCTCCAAGTGGTCTGTCACAGGCCTACAGAATTGGGACAGGGAAGAAGAGGGGCTTTAAAATACTCTGGAGTGAGTTTCTGGCAGTCATGGTGGAGAGGTGCTTGGGGTGATCTCCCAGCAGCACCCATGTTCTGTAATTGTGATTCAGGGAGCCCCTGAGTCTGGTTTTTGCCAGTGTTGTCCAGTGTTCCTATAAGCAGCAATGTTTTCTAGAAACTCTGAAGAGGGCTGTGACGGAGCTCCTCCCCAAGAAAGCATCATTGGAACTGGACTCTCTAGCAGTCTACAGGCCAATCTCAAATCTTCCCTTTCTGGAAAAAGATTATTCAGAATGTGGTAGTGGTACAGCTCAAAGCTCAACTGGAAACATTTTACATCTATGAACTATTCCCCATCTGGTGTCAGGCCTCAGCACAGTATGGAGACTGCACTCATCAGTGTGTTTATGGCTTACTCCTGTCAAGGGATAGAGAGGTGCACTCTATTGTTGTCCTAATTATTGTTTGATACAGTGGATCATATGGTTTTGATAGGGTGCCTGGAGCAATACCGGGATGCAAAGGGGCCGCCTTGAAATGGCTTGAATATTTCCTGTCCAGAGGATCCCAACAGGTTGTTATGGGATACTTTTCATCATGCTCTGCTGTGGTTAACTGTAGGGTGTCTCAGGGTTCAGTCCTGTCTCCCATGTTATTTGCTGTATACATGTTGCCATTAGGATAGGTCATTAGATGATGCCGGGTGAGTTTTCATTGCTCTGCAGATAATACTTTGCTGTATCTGTCTTTTATGTTAGGCAATAAGCAGTCTCCATGCTGAGTCAATGTCTACAGAAAATTTCTGACTGGATGGCCTGCAGTGGGGTGAGCTTAAATAAAGGTGAGACAACGTTGCTACTGGTGGTTTCCTGTCTTCATGGGTTGACAATGTCAGGTGATACATCAGCTTTAATTATCCTTAAATGGAACCATATTAGGGGCTATGTATAAGCTAAAGAATCTGGGGGCACTGTTGTCTGCTAGCTGTCACTAGAATATCATGTGGCAGCAGTAGTCAGCATTGGTTTCTTCCAACTAAGAAACATCTCCCATATTAAAGTGAAAGTCAACTCTATTTTCTGTATATCTGTGTAGATTGTAGGCATGAACAGTGATTACCTGTCTTGCTTCCCCCTAATTTCATCATAATTTAAATGTAAATAAAGTTTTTTCACTCCATTTTGCCCTGGTGTGAAAAGCTTTTATCTCCATTGCAAAGGACATGACACCACTTATGCATCGCATCATGGCAATTGATGATGCGTACCTGCACAATTCAGAAGTTATACTCTCAGACTGCAATTTCAGACATTGAAGGTTGCTAGACTACACTTCAGGTTTGAGTGCTATCATCAACAAAATTTATCATTCCTATTAAAATGTTATCAGTTAAGGACTAGAGTAACCATTTGTAAATTATTATTTAATTTTAATATGGTTATTACCCTGGCACAGATGTTGATGAGATCTGACATAAATCACCAAAGTGCAGACATATCTGTACCCACTATGAAATCTGAGCATTGTAAATCTATTGCGTTGGGTACCAGCCCTCAGAAGGAGGTGGTAAAATTAAAAAACTTGAAGTCTCAAAAAAGGGGGGGGGGAAAGAAAGAATGGAAATAAAGCAGAAAATTCTGATGACATACTAGTTCAGAAAGGGAAAGGAGGAAGAAGGGGAAGACTGACAAATGATGGTACTGGAATGTCAGGCAAGGTTAAAAAAACAGGTCTTCCTTGTAAAAAACAAGTGAAAATCTATTCCCGATTTATTGAAAAAAAAAAACCTTATAACTGGAAAGTTAAGTGTTTCCACTGGAGATATTCCATATAGAACTAATTACACAACATTCACACCAAATGCTTTAGCTCAGGCACCCTCCAAGTGGAAGAGCTTGAGCCTTTCACCAAAAATCTGTGAAAGTCAGTGGCGGAGCTGGGGGGGGCTGGGGGTGGTCGCCCCTCCTGGCTGCCCCAGTGTGAGGAGTGGTGCCCTGCCACCATCTTTAATCACTGTTTGGTACCCATTGTGGTGCTCGGGATTGACTGAATGGCACCCCCGGCTCCCAAACGCTTCCAAACCTGGCTCCGCCACTGGTGAAAGCGCATCTTTTAGAGATACAAATTTACAGAATTCCAACAAGGAAGATGTGCAGTGTTCTGAAATAAATATAGATAAGAATTTGAAAGATTTAAACTATATGATTTGTTCTTTGGATGGAACTTTGAACATTTCAGGGTGGGCTTCAATAGAAAATCAGGAAGACTGTACCCCATTTTCAGTCATTTAAATAATTAAAGTCATAATAAGATTAGGATCTCTCAGAGAGTATTGGACATCTTAAGAGGAAAGAAGATCTCACAGAGGTAATAGCTGAACTACAAAACACTGTACAAGGACTTAAAACTTTGGATATGGAGTTAACTAATAGAAAATCTGATAGTGAAAATAATCCATTTAGAGCAAACCAGGATAGATGAGGGGGAAAAATAGAGTATCAAGTGAAAACAATGATTCCCTTACGTATTACGCCAGAACATTAAGTCAGGACATCATTAATATTATAAAAAATCTACATGCTGCTAACCTCATATTGATGGAGCAATTAGTTGTAATTAGAGCTGAAATTGATACTCTCAAAGAAAATAGTGCAATTTATGGTGCTCACATTGATGATATTCTAAGAACATTAAATATCATACACCCTCCAAGGGAATCATCTTCTATCACCCTAGCAGAAGTAGGTGAATCTACGAACATGATTAGGCCAGACTTTTCCTCATTAATAATCCCAAATGATTCAGATGCTCAAAGTAATGGTGCTGGAAAAATTTAAAAAGATAATGGCACTGGGAAAATTAAAAAAGATGAAAAGAAAAAAAGGCAAGAAAAATGGCAATAAAAATATTCCAAAAAATGATACTTAAAAAGTAAATAAGACAACTGACTTAGTAAGTTTTCAGGAGAAGACAAGGCTCACAGAATTAAAACCATTAATACATGAAGAAGTGGAGGAACAGTAAAATGGAGATTCAGTAAAGGAAATGCCACAGGTTAATTCAGTCCACCATGTTTTTGGCGCTCATGAAGAAAGAAATACTAGTAACATACAGGGAGAAGTTCCCATAGATATTGATTATTTTCTAAGGCTATTTGGACTCAGAAAACTGGAAGGAGAAACTACATCTTCTCTTAAAACTAGAATAGTTAAACTCTTTAAAGATTCACTGGACTTACTGGTTAAAGAAAATGATATTAGGGAAGTTATCAGGACAGAGGCTCAGGAATATGCTGAATGTGTGAATATTTATTGTGTGCATAGAAGAGTGACTAACTACATTTGGAGAAATGGTTCAAGAGTCAAACTATAGAATTTGCATCTTGACTTGGTTGATAAAATTATGCAAAATGGTAATCTGAGTTAATTGGAAAGGGCATACAGCCCCATCTCACTTACAGTTTTTGGTTCCCTAAAATATTCAGAGACCGAGAGGAAACTGATAAAAGTTGTCTGTAACTACTTTAGCAATGTTTTAGGAATCAGTTGGGTAGAAATGGTATCCTTGAAGCATTTAGGCATCAACATCTTAGATAAAATGAGTATATATATATATATATATATATAAATATATATATATATATACACACAGCATATTATGGTAGCATGGTAGTGCTACCTTAGTTAGTGTTGAGGAGCCATTTACATGTTAAACCAAAAATTTTTCACCTTAATAACTTTGCAACCATTTGATGGATTTGCCTGAGATTTGGAATACACAATCAAGACTCATATGCCTTGGGATCTGCAAGTTTTGTACCAGTTGGATATCTGACTCGCGAGTTACAAAGCATGATCTGCGTCGCGTTTGCTTTTTGGAATTCTCGCGATTAGCCTACAAGGTAATACGGTTTTGCGACCGGTCCGAATCTTCAGGAATATGCGGCTAGGGTCCCCAATGTGCCTTTCAAAGATTTTGTGAAAAAATATTAGACGGTTCAAAAGTTATTCAAAAAACAAGTTCCCATTATACGTCAATGGAAAAAGTTAACAAAAAGTTCGACAGTGTCGCAAATGCAGTTTTTACTTTCACAAATGGCCCTTTTACTGTCGCAAATCCGCCATTTTGTTTTCAGTTGGTGATCAGAAAAATGCTTGGCATTTAAATTTGGGACCCTCTAGCAACCTAATTATTTTTGTATTCACCTAGTCGGCATACATGTGATATCTCCAACTTGCTTAAGAGGGAGATTAGGGTCAAATTAGTAAGGAGATTTGCCTGCTAGTAGGGAGATGCCATAACTTCATGAGTTTTTCCTTAAATGGCAACAAAAATAAGGAAAAAAAGCATTTAAAAACATTTTATATATTTCATTTTGTCATGAATAAGCACTAAAGTTATCACTTGCATTGTTTATCACTAATTTACTTTTCATGTGTCTTTATCTGCCAAAAAAAACATGAATGAATATTTTGGACAGAATTTTACTCAAGCAGGAGATTTTGTTTCCCTGGAGGGAGGGAGGGAGTTCAGTCAAAAAAACAGGAGTCTCCTGCGAAAAGAGGGAAATATCACATACATGAGTTGGACCCTGAGGATGCTAGCCATGTCTTTATTTTGGGGTAAAACACCCCAGAAATATGTTTTTCAAATTACTGGAAAAAGTACTTTCGCAAAGTACTTTTGCACTTGCGACACTGTTGAATGAATTTGTGAAAGCTTTCACAAATTGCGATACTATTTTTCTAGGCTGTGGGAAAATGACAGCAATTCTTTGGCACCCCGCTGCAAAAGAACGGTTTGGAGTTTTGGGCTGAAATTTGGAGGGAACGCAGCCGACATGTCACATATGTGCCTTTCAGTGCTTCATTGAACAAAATATTACATGGTGGCAAAGTTACGGTACTCCAAAGTTGACGCTTTTTCCCATAGGATAACATTACGGCGTATGACGCATTGCAGCAATTGTTTGGCGTCCTGCTGCAAAATAACGGTTCAGTCTTTTGGGCTGAAATTTGCAGGGGACACAGCCAACATCCCACGGATGTGCCTTTCAAAAGTAGCCAGGAAAGTGATAATTCATATGACTTTTACATTTTTTTTTTATGTCGTACGGTTCCTGAGATATAAGCAATTTAGTATTCCAAGTCCTCATTTTCTGTTCCGAAAGTCATTATTTTGCATACATTCTTTGTACTCACTGTCTTTTTCTATGCAGCTTTTGGGGAAAACCAGCCTGTGCACTTACATTACTGTTACCATTACCATTTCCGCTTGCGGTTCCGTACCCATTTCACTTACCATTCATGTCTATGCCACCATGTGCATTACCCTTTGCGTTTTCATTTGCGGTTGCATTTGCATTGTTTTTAACATTTCTGTCTACAGTACTGTGTCTCTTTCTATTTCGCTTTGCGTCACCATGCACATTACGATTTGCATTTGTGGGCACAATGTTACTATGTGACAAGACATCACGTGGGCGGGGCCCGGGGCCCTCCCGCCGCCGCATTACATTTACTATTTCTCGTTATCATTCTCAAAAAGAAGGTAACTTAGAGGCAAAAAACTCGGTTTAATGCATCAGTTAGGGTTGTTTCACAGTGACAAAAGCAAGGAAATCCAATGTTAGGGTTGAAACCCCCTTTGCACCCCTCCAGCCCACCCCCCAACCAGAATTGGGGTGTGCGTTTTGGTAATCGGTCCTAACTCTCCCCCATTCTCCTATTCCTCAGCTTCTTTCCACATGTGATGGTGTGAGAGTTAGCCGATGACCCAAACGCCGCACCCCGATTCTGGTTGGGGGTGGCTGGAGGGGTGCAAATGGGGTTTCAACCCTAACATCAAATTTCCTTGCTTTTGTCACTCTGGAACAACCCTAACTGATGCATTAAACAGAGTTTTTTGCCTCTAATGTATATATATATATATATATATATATATATATATATATATATATATATATATATACTGTATATATATATATATATATATATATATACTGTATATGCAATGGGGTTGAGGATAAAAAGTGGCAAATAACAGCAGTATTTCTGGCTGGTCATACCTACAGTGAGAATATTGCATTTATCCTCACTGTAGGTAATAACCAGGAACTATTTGCAATTCAGCACAACTGCTCACAAAGGCTTTGATTGGTGGGAGCTGGCAGCATGAGCAGCACAATTAGAATGCACCTGCTCACTTGCATTCCAGCTTCCACTGGCAGTTTCATTTCTCTCCAGCAGCACACAGAACAGTTTCATTTTCTCCCCCTGTTCTTTCACTGTAACTTATTTTAAAAAAATCAACTTTCAGCTTCACACAATGTTAATTACCATTTCTCCTAAAGGTCCAAAATACCAGACGAAACACAGTGAATTATTTTCATTGTCTCCCCCACCCCACTTTCTTTCACCAAATATAAAAAACAACAACTTTTAGCCTCACACAAAACATTCATTTCCTTCAAACCCCAGTACACAAAAAAGCAACCAACTCGTTCTTTTTTACTCTTACCACTCTCCCCAGCAGCACAATGGCACAGCGTCCTGATGCAAAAGTTCAGTTTTACAGAACACAACACTGAGTCATCTGGAAAAAAAAATAAATAAATAAAGACATGCCTATTTAAAAAAATGAAAATGACACTGATAAAAAAACTTGGCCCATTGCATAAATGGAACATACAATGCCACCATCAAAAAATATCTCAGATATTTTCCCCTCGAGCAGTTTGACCTGTGGCATCACTCGTGTCTTCGCCACTCATGATGTCAAAGGTCACACTGCACTCTGGGAAAATATCAGAAATATTTTCGATGGGGGCATTGCATATCCCTTATACAGTATATATATATATTATAGTGGCACGGTAGTGCCACTATAGTTAGGGTAGAGGAGCCATTTACATGTTAAACCCAAAATTTTGCACCTTAATGACTTTACAACCGTTTGACGGATTTGCCTGAAATTTGGCATACATGATCAAGACCCATACGCCTTGGGATCTGCCAAGTTTCGTACTGGTCGCTTATACAGCCGTGGAGTTATTAAGCATGATCTGTTCGCGCATTTACGCTTTTCTGGAATGCTACTGTCACGCATACAGGTCGCACGGTTGGCGCGACCAGTCCGAAATCTTCAGGGAACATGCGGCCAGCATCCCTGATGTGCCTTTTGAAGATTTTGTGAAAAAATATTAAACGGTTCAAAAGTTATTCAAAAAACAATTTCCCATTATAAGTCAATGGAAAAGTTAACAAAAGTTCAACAGTGTCACAAATGCACTTTTTAGTGTCGCAAATGGCCCTTTTACTGTCGCAAATCCGCCATTTTGTTTTCAGTTAGTGATCAGAAAAATGCTTGGCATTTAAAATTGGGACCCTCTAGCAACTTAATTATTTTTGTATTCACCTAGTCGGGCCCTGAGGATGCTAGCCATGTCTTTATTTTGGGGTAAAATACCCCAGAAATATGTTTTTCAAGTTTCTGGAAAAAGTACTTTCGTGAAGTACTTTCACACTTGTGACACTGTCGAATGCATTTGCGAAAGCTTTCCCAAATTGCGACAGTACTTTTCTAGGCTGTGGGAAAATGACAGCAATTCTTTGACACCCTGCTGCAAAAGAACGGTTTGGTGCTTTGACTTGAAAGTTGGAGGGAACGCAGCTGACATCTCACAGATGTGCCTTTCAGTATTTTGTTGAAAAAATATTACATGGTAGCAAAGTTACGGCGCTCCAAAGTTGATGCTTTTACCCGTAGGATAACATTATGGCTTCTGATGCATTGCAGCAATCCTTTGGTGCCCTGCTGCAAAATAACGGTTTGGTCTTTTGGGCTGAAATTTGGAGGAAAGACAGCCAACATCCCACAGATGTGCCTTTTAGTGGTTTGGTGAAAAAATATTACAGGGAGCCAAAGTTATGGCACTCAGGATTTCTCTTTTTTTCCCATAGGATAACATTACGGCATTCGCCGAGCCTTTCAGGGCCCGTATCTCGGAAATGGTGCGAGATTAGCCTCTAATGGGGCTAAGCATAAATTAGCCAGGAAAGTCATAAATCATATGACTTTTACATTTTTTTCACGCCGACGGTTCCTGAGATATAAGCAATTTAGTATTCCAACTCTCATTTTCTGCTCCGAGACCTCATTATTATGCATACATTCTTTGTACTCACTGTCTTTCTCTATGAAGCTTTTGGGGAAAACCAGCCTGTGCACTTACATTACTGTTACCATTGCCCTTTCCGCTTGCAGTTCCGTACCCGTTTCACTTACCGTTCACATCTACACCACCATGGGCGTTATCCTTTGCGTTTTCATTTGCGCTTGCGTTTGCATTGTTTTTAACATTTCTGTCTACAGTACTGTGTCTCTTTCTATTTCACTTTGCGTCACCATGCACATTACGATTTGCATTTGTGGGCACAATGTTACTATGTGACAAGACATCACGTGGCGGGAGCGCGGGGCCCTCCCGCTGCCGCATTACATTTACTATTTCTCGTTATCATTCTCAAAAAGAAGGGAACTTACAGGCAAAAAACTCTGTTTAATGCATCAGTTAGGGTTGTTTCACAGTGACAAAAGCAAGGAAATCCGATGTTAGGGTTGAAACCCCCTTTGCACCCTCCAGCCCACCCCCAACCAGAATTGGGGAAGCGTTTGGGTAATCGGTCCAACTCTCACCCCATTCTCCTATTCCTCAGCTTCTTTCCACATGTGATGGGGTGAGAGTTAGGCCGATGACCCCAACGCCAACTCCCAATTCCGTTGGGGGTGGGCTGAGGGTGCAAAGGGGTTTCAAACCTCAACATCGAATTTCCTTGCTTTTGTCACTGTGGAACAACCCTAACTGATGCAGTAAACAGAGTTTTTTGCCTCTAATATATATATATATATATATATATATATATATATATATATATATATATACTGTATATGCAATGGGGCTGAGGATAAAAAGTGGCAAATAACAGCAGTATTTTGGTTGGTCATACCTACAGTGAGAATATTGCATTTATCCTCACTGTAGGTAATAACCAGGAACTATTTGCAATTCCAGCACAACTGCTCACAAAGGTTTGATTGGTGGGAGCTGGCAGCATGAGCAGCACAATTAGAATGCACTTGCTCACTTGCATTCCAGCTCCCACTGGCAGTTTCATTTCTCCAGCAGCACACAGAACAGTTTCATTTTCTCCCTGTTCTTTCACTGTAACTTATTTTAAAAATCAACTTTCAGCTTCACACAATGTTAATTACCATTTCTCCTAAAGGTCCAAAATACCAGACTAAACACAGTGAATTATTTTCATTGTCTCCCCACCTCACTTTCTTTCACCAAATATAAAAAACAACAACTTTTAGCCTCACACAAAACATTCATTTCCTTCAAACCCCAGTACACAAAAAAGCAACCAACTCGCTCTTTTTTACTCTTACCACTCTCCCCAGCAGCACAATGGCACAGCATCCTGATGCAAAAGTTCAGTTTTACAGAACGCAACACTGAGTCATCTGGAAACAAAAAGAAATAAATAAAGACATGCCTATTTAAAAAATGAAAATGACACTGATAAAAAAAACTTGGCCCATTGCACAATGAAATACATGTTACATCATTGTGTTCAGATATTTTCTCGAGCAGTTTGATTTGTGGCATCACTGTGTCTTCGCCACCGTGATGTCAAAGGTCACACTGCACTCTGGGAAAATATCAGAAATATTTTGATGGGGGCATTGCATATCCCTTATACAGTATATATATATTATAGTGGCACGGTAGTGCCACTATAGTTAGGGTAGCGGAGCCATTTACATGTTAAACCCAAAATTTTGCACCTTAATGACTTTGCAACTGTTTGACGGATTTGCCTGAAATTTAGCATACACAATCAAGACCCAAACACCTTGGGATCTGCCAAGTTTCGTACTGGTCGCTTATACAGCCGCGGAGTTATTAAGCATGATCTGTTCACGCATTTACGGTTTTCTGGAATGTTACTGTCATGCATACAGGTCACACGGTTGGCGCGACCAGTCCGAAATCTTCAGGAAACATGCGGCCAGCATCCCTGATGTGCCTTTTGAAGATTTTGTGAAAAAATATTAAACGGTTCAAAAGTTATTCAAAAAACAATTTCCCATTATAAGTCAATGGGAAAAGTTAACAAAAAGTTCAACAGTGTCACAAATGCACTTTTTAGTGTCGCAAATGGCCCTTTTACTGTCGCAAATCCGCCATTTTGTTTTCAGTTAGTGATCAGAAAAATGCTTGGCATTTAAAATTGGGACCCTCTAGCAACTTAATTACTTTTGTATTCACCTAGTCGGGCCCTGAGGATGCTAGCCATGTCTTTATTTTGGGGTAAAATACCCCAGAAATATGTTTTTCAAATTTCTGGAAAAGTACTTTCGTGAAGTATCAAGACTTCAGACACTGTCAAATGCATTTGGAAAGCTTTCGCAAATTGCGACAGTACTTTTCTAGGCTGTGGGAAAATGACAGCAATTCTTTAACACCCTGCTGCAAAAGAACGGTTTGGTGCTTTGGCTTGAAAGTTGGAGGGAATGCAGCTGACATCTCACAGATGTGTCTTTCAGTATTTTGTTGAAAAATATTACACGGCAGCAAAGTTGCGGCGCTCCAAAGTTGACGCTTTTCCCCGTAGGATAACATTACGGCTTCTGATGCATTGCAGCAATCCTTTGGTGCCCTGCTGCAAAATAACGGTTTGGTCTTTTGGGCTGAAATTTGGAGGAAAGACAGCCAACATCCCACAGATGTGCCTTTTAGTGGTTTGGTGAAAAAATATTACAGGGAGCCAAAGTTATGGCACTCTAGATTTCTCTTTTTTCCCATAGGATAACATTACGGCATTCGCCGAGCCTTTCAGGGCCCGTATCTCGGAAACGGTGCGAGATTAGCCCCCTAATGGGGGCTAAGCATAAACTAGCCAGGAAAGTCATAAATCATATGACTTTTACATTTTTTTCCACGTCGTACGGTTCCTGAGATATAAGCAATTTAGTATTCCAACTCCTCATTTTCTGCTCCGAGACTCATTATTATGCATACATTCTTTGTACTCACTGTCTTTCTCTATGAAGCTTTTGGGGAAAACCAGCCTGTGCACTTACATTACTGTTACCATTGCCCTTTCCGCTTGTAGTTCCGTACCCGTTTCACTTACCGTTCACATCTACGCCACCATGGGCGTTATCCTTTGCGTTTTCATTTACGCTTGCATTTCCGTTATTTTTTGCCATTTGTGTCTACAGTACTGTTTCTCTTTCTGTTTTGCTTTGCATCACCATGTCCATTGCCATTTGCATTTGCAGGCACCATGTTACTATGTGACAAGACATCACATGGCAGACCGTTCCCGTCTATGCCACTGTGTGCATTACCCTTTCTGTTCTCATTTGCACTTGCGTTACCATGTGCACCACTGTTAGTGCTTCTGTTTGCTTTGCTGTTCCTGTTACTATGTCACAAGACATCAAAAGAAGGGAAATTAGAGGCAAAAAAACTCCATTTAATGCATTAGTTAGGGTTGTTCCACAGTGACAAAAGTGAGGAAATTTGTTGTGTTAGGGTTGAAAACCCCCCTTGGACACCCCAGCACACCCCCCAACTGGCTTTGGGGTGCGCATTGGGGACTTCAGTCCTAACTCTCACCCCATTCTCCTATATCTCTGCTTCTTTACACATGTGATGGGGTGAGAGTTAGGCCGACTACCCCAATGCGCACCCAATGCCAGTTGGGGAGGGCTGGGGTCCAAGGGGGTTTTCAACCCTAACACTGAATTTCCTCACTTTTGTTGCTGTGGAACAACCCTAACTGATGCATTAAATGGAGTTTTTTTGGCTCTAATATATATATATATATATATATACAGTATATATATATATATACACACACACACACACACACACATATATATAGTTGGTTCTGACATGATATTGGAATATCCCATTAGCATAACACATCCTAATAAAAATTTACAAATGTTTGGTAATAGATGGGCATATCAATAACCCCCTCAAAAAACAAACAAAAAAAAAAAACAAAGATGTGAACAATTTTATGGCATTATATAACCCTGAGATTTTACCTACACAAAATAGATTCCTTTCACTGGCTGGCCAAGAGGATTGACTTAACAATTCTGAATCATATTTTCAGTCACATGAGAAGTATCCTTGGACTACAGAAACTGTATTAGTACCTACATTTTTCAGAGTATGGATTGCTGTAATTTCTTGGAACATAGCTGGTTATAAATCTAAACTTCAAAATCTGGGTGTACTAGATTTTATTATTAAATTCTCTACTATACATATCCAAGATTCTTGGCATGAAACTACAGATAGCATTAATTTAAATGGTTTATGAACCTTTCATAGACCAGGTTTAAAAATTGCAAAACTAGGGAGAAAGGCATGTGGCTTGATAATACATATTAAACTGAATATGTTTACTAATATGGTTGAAATAACTAGTGATAACGCCTTTTTCGGCTATCAGACTGCTCATGTCCATGACTTCTATTATCTTGATAGCCTGTTATATACCCCATTAAAATCTAAATTTTATTCAAAGGACTCTTGGATAAAACTGGAACTATATATATATATATATATATATATATATATATATATATATATATATATACTATATCCTTAGAATATCCAGCAGATTATATACTGTATTACTGGTAGGTGACTTCAATGTCAGAAAAGGTGTGTATGATCTAGCAGATAATTCAATATTAAATTGGATATATCCAGATGCAGGCAAGCTTTGACACATCCTCAAGAAATGGCAATTTAAAACACAATGGTCAAAAGTTGTTAAATATAATAAAAAGTAATGGTATCTACCTTTAAATGGTCAGTTGCATGGAGACAGGGAGATTCATCCAACCTTCTTGTCTTTCAAAGCAGCAACAGTGCTTAATCTAGCTCTTTGGAAGGGCCCTCCTAATTTATGGCAGTATCTATTAGTCCAGGAAAGAACAGAAAGTGACCATTTCTCCATTCTCCTGTTTGGTCAGAAGTATGACTCAAACAATAATAATCAGAATATAAATAATAATGTTATAAAATAGTTGGAAATTAGATATAAAAAGAGATTGATATGGTCCAATACAACAGAACAACAAGTTATAGAAAAAATAAAGTTTTCTTTGAATATTACATCAAACTAACATTAGGAAGACCTGATCATGCATCCAAGGACAGAATCCTGCAAGAATTATTCCATTTATTACAAGGGGACTTTTATAAGGAGTGCATAAACAGAAAAAAAATGGTAGTCCCAGGGGCTGGTTTGATAGAGATTGTAGGGTTGAGAAACATACGTTTACTATGATTCTCAGGAAGTATAACAATTGTTCTTCTATGAATAACTTTGCTTTATTAAAAAAAAGAAAGAAAAAATTATAAACTATTTCTAAAGCAAAAGAAAGAAACAGTTCAAGAACAAATGTGGGAGTGCATGATTTTGGCCGTTACCAATAAGGACTCTAAACTTTTTTGGTCATTGGCGGTTCATAGTTGTAAGGCCTTAACAAAAGATATTGATGATTATGTCCCCATGAAGGCATGGGTACAGCACTATTCAGGCGTACTATATGAAAGAGAGATGAAAAATGAGTCGACCCCATTGGACCCTATTGTGATTAGCACATCATTCTCAAAAATCACTTATTTTGAAGTACTACTAGCCATCCAGAAACTTAAAGAGCTAGTACTTAGTGTACGCATTGGTTTTGTGAAATAAAATGTCCATCCATACACTTTATGCGTGTTTAGTGTTTGTTGACTTTTTTTATGGGTTTTGTGACATTTTGATTTAGTTTTAAACTGTCCCCAATAACTGCCGAGTGCTGTCCTGAAAATCTGTTTGGGACTTTGATCCGAAAATGAGGTAGATTGAGGTAATTAGCATATCAAACCCATTGAGCAGTTAATCAACTTCTGTAATTAGCATATCGAACCCCTTGAGCCGTCAATCAACTTCTGTAATTAGCATATTGAACCCTACGAGCCATCAATCAACTGCTGTTTGTCAGAGTTGTAGTTTTGATCTGAGGTAAAATGAGCACTTCAGCACACTTAAATCTACCACAGAACAATGTCTCTGTATCTGAACAGAATGTAAACTGTTTGTATCCATGAGATGCCTTCTTTTACATCTTGTCATGCTGACTGCCAGTTTAATTCTGTTATTATAATGCCCATCATTGCTTTGGGTAGTGGTTAAAATGGTTTAATTAGTGAATTATTGTCATCTCACTAAAAAATCTAGATGATAGATTACATCTCTTTTCAGGTGAAATCATATGCTGATCCACTAATTTATGAGAATGTATAACAGCTGACTCTTTTTTGGCTGTATTTAAGATTGGCGACACTGAAACAAAATGTGGGGTTTGAGTGACTAGCATTGTGGCTCACAGTGCACATGTGGGGGCTGTGGGAATCAAACCCAGTCTGTTGCAACATGAACCAAGCTCATTCATAGCTCTTCACCATGTCATCCATTCTTGTGGACTGATACTATATACCACAGACTGTAATAAATTATTGCTTTTTGCAGAATTTATTTATTTATTTGTTTTATTATTTATTCTCTAGATAGCAAGTGGGACTGAGAGTGACAGCAATATTATAACTCAGTCGATCTATGAAGGCAGCTACCTTTTGCTTTAAAATAGCTGTCTAACCTTCTGTGTACCATCCATCTCCCAAACACTATACATACTGTGTAGCTGGCCTCCAGACACCCTCTTTTATCAGGGCAGGCAACGTTGTGCTGTAAGCAGGCTTGCTAGGTTCCTGTGGGTACAGTATGACCCTACACACACACACACACACACACACACACACACACACACACACTCATCATGAATTCATACTGTCTGTAACACACACATTGAAAGATTCAGTGGGTTGGAAGTAGACTTCAATTGAAACAGTAACTGCTATCCTCCTATCTGCATACTACCGTGTCATCAACCTCCACATCTAGCATGTAGTGTGGCATAACCTAATCTTGTAGCCATAAAGTCGACGAGAATTAATTCTCTCTGTATACTATGTCCTTGTGTGTGATCAAATCCCACTTATTTATTGCCTCTTGAAGCTACCGTCATGTCAATATTTTATAATGTCAGCTTATCATGTCATTACAATTGCTTTATCGGTCACAATATCACAGAAAAGGGTACTCACAAGTAAAGCAAAAACTTTAGCATCAACTTTCTAATCAACCAAGTGCTATATTATGACGCCAGCATGGTACAGCATTAGAATGTGTCTGAATTAAGCAATAATTCACCTCGTGCCTCAACCCACCCCAGGAGTGACGTTATTACACGATAACACACACCTTGTCATGCCTTATTGCAATTATGCAATGGCTCGATGTTATAAAAAATAAAAAAAAAATTAAAAATGTTTTTAGTAGATTTTTTGTGTTTCTAAAGAGACAGCAGCCAACAAATCAGCCAATAAATCAATACAGTGATGTTATTGTGTAATAACATCACTGTCTCAAGCACCCACTGACCAATCAGAATACAGGAAATTTTCTTGCCATTGTATAATCACAGATAAATGGGTGAAATATATACTGATCGTTAAGCTGTGAACTTGAAGGGACCAGCAATAATTACACTAATGAGTATCCAACTTGTGCAAAGAATGAGGTAAAAAACAGTATTAGGCAAAGTTTGGATAAAACAAGCAGTATCTTGTACCTACTGTCATTTGCATGTGTCCCAATGACTTGTAGCAACTAAGCATTTTGTCACTGCAGATGCAATCAGTGAAAGTACAGAATTCAATACATAAATAAATAAAAAAATACATAAGTCGGGACATCAACCAACAAACACCTCTGTTGAGATATACATAAGCACTTCATTTTTGGCACATGCTTAGAGACCATGGATTAATCTAAATAACAATAAACAAGGTGAGAAGTGGTGCTTGATATTCACATGAGGTCTCCTTTTCTGAATTGCATTACTAAGCTGTGGCTAACAAAAATGTGATGTAAATAAAAAAGAACTTCAACTACAAGTGAGAAGAGAATGGGAGTCAAACCTGTAACATAGCTAGACAGGAAACCATCAGCTACATACAGTCTCTTCCTGTATCAAATTGCCTGTGTTGTTGTAAAAAAGAATGTAGGGGTGCGACTCATTAAACTACAGTTCATGCAGAGCACATAAAACAAAGCTGAACTTGCCAACAAACAGATAAAAATATGAAACCGCTAATCACACTGACGGCATACATCCAATGTTCAAATTTATGGTGGCAGCACTGTCTAGTGGGAAATAAAAAAAATGTAAAGATTAAAGGTGCAGTTACCAATACCCAAAATGACACGTTAAATTGACATTTCTTTCAAACACCCGAGCTAAAATGAAAACACTAAAGATACCTGACACGTGTCAGGCTATTAATAAAACACAGAGCCGCTGATGAGCATTCATAAATTTAGTTACAAAAGTTAAAGTTCCATTTCTAAAAAGTTTTGTGACTGATTTATGCAGTGGAGCATACAAACATTTCCAGTACTGAAAACTTAAATTTAAAACTACTGGAATATGATGTCATGTGAAGCGTGAGCATTGACCCTAGTGACATGGCTAAGGTTTGGCTGTCACGGAAATAGCCAAATGTGGATTTTGTTAAACTCGGCAGGCATTGTGATGGACAAAGTTAAAGAAGCCCATTCAATTTTTTAACCCTACCAGCGATCAGAAAAACAGCAAGTGACGTGAGTCTGTACTGCTAATGTTAATATATGAATGCTCAGTTTTTGACAAAAGACAAGGCGGATAACTAAATGAGTAGGAGCTCTTTAAATTAAATAAGGCACCAGGTTCAGATATGATACCAGGGGAAGTTTTTTAATGTAGGAATTATGAATGGTCACAAGTGCTATCAAATTTTTTTAATAGTTGTACAGGTAGCCGGCCCAGTGGTGCTGAGGGCTAAGGCACTGAATGCCTCACCTCACACCATGCCAGTGACCCACATTCAGGAACAAGCATGGGTTGCCGGGGATTGGCAGGGGAGGAGAAGGACTGAGCATCCAATGGACTGCTCTCCTTCTCTGGGGAGGTGGGTCACCAGTGGTCAGCGTCTGACTGGTCCCTAGTGGAGGCTGGGGGACAGTGTGCTGACACTGTAGAAAAGGGGGAGGAGATGGGACAAATGATAGGAGGGAGCACGTGTGGATGCATGCGTGCCCTCTCCACAGGCATCATTGCATGCCTCATCTCCTGGGGAGAAACCAGGAAAATGGATGCCATGGCAAATGATGGAGGGCACCTTGCAGGCTCTGCTCCCAGCTAGCCACAGTGCTGGCCACACTGGATCCAGTCTCCAGTGGGAGTTGGGAAACCCCATCAGGCCCACCGGGGGGGTAAGTCCTGGGGATATGGGCCAGTGCCGGATGGTGGACGCTGGGAGACTGGGCTGGGGGCTCCCTCCAGAGGAGGGCTGGCATCAGGAGAAGAAAGAAAATAGCAAAAAAAAAAAACTGTTGTACAGGACAACATTACATTCCTCAATCTTCGCTAGGATCTGTTATTATCCCTATATTTAAGAAGGGAGACAGAACTGAACCATCTAATTACTGTCCTATAAGCCTGATAGACATTATAGAAAAAAAATTTCTCCAGGGTTCTTTTAAGAAGACTTTTACAAGAAATGCACAGGTTAGGAGGCTTTGCTCCTGCCCAGGCTGGATTTCAAGAAAACTTCTCAACTATGGATAACATTTTCATATTACATCATTTATATGAAAAATATGTGCAATTACAACAACAAAAAAATCTATGCTACTTACATAGACTTTTCCTCAGCGTTCGATACCATTAACAGAGCAATATTGTGGGACACAATGATTAACTGGGGGATCTGCCCAATTTTAACAAACGGTATCAGACTACTATATTCTGAAACTTGGGCCTAAATTAGAACTACCCTAGGAAAAAACCTCCAAGAAATTTCCCACAAATATAGGCAGGAAACAGGACTGTATCCTTGCTCCAACTTTGTTTTTGATTTATATAAACAAACTATTAATAATGCTAACAGTTACTCCATCTGACTCACCAAAAATTGGATCTGATAACTCTGCTGTTCCAGCTTATGTAGATGACTTAGTCCTACTGTTGTTTTCCCCAGTTGGATTGCAAAAAAAACCTAAACTTGCTATCAGACTTTTCAAAAAAATATTTGAAAATGAATATGCAAAAGTCAAAAATTATGATCTTTGGCAGTAGAAAGCCAAAATATAAATGGTATATAGATTCCTGTCAGATGAACTTTACCAGTGATTACCATTATTTAGGTCTCATCTTCTCTCTCTGACACTTTCCTGGAGAACACATTGTGATTGGCTCCTAAGTAAGATAAAAAGTACTAATCTGGCCCTAAGAAGGTTTGATGCCAAATATGGAGGGGGCTCAATTAGGTCTCTACTGAGAGCCACTGAAGCTAAGTACAACTACCAAATACTATATAGCTCAGAAATATGGACTCACAAATACCTGGAGCATCCGGAAAAACCTGCTATACAAGCTATGCATTGGGCTTTAGGTTTTGTTCATGTGGAGCTGTGTCTACCCAAGCTCCAGGCTATGGCTGAATCCAGATTGATTAACGTCTGGAGAAAAATTAGTAAACTAACCAGTACAGGAACAGTGAGGAAATGTCCGGAAGAAAAAATATATTGGGACCAGAATGACTATAAGAAATCTAAGTGTCTCCTACTGATCGAGGATATTTTGAATTCTGTAGGATGTTTTGATCTGTTCAGACTATCTCTTCTGAATATTGCATTAGGAGACCAATATAAACCTCATATTTTTTTTTTTTTTATTTAGTTGTTTAACCAGGTATAGCACACTAAGCTGAAAGCTTTTTTACAGGAGCGACCTGGGAGCACAAGGAGGTTAAGTGACTTGCTCAGGGTCACACAGTATGCAAGTGGAAGCTGTGGGATTCAAACCCAGGTCTGGTCTGCTGGATGTCACCAGATTTGCAGCTCAGAGCCTTAGACCACTGCGCTATACTGCCTCCTCATATGAAATGTCTACTTGTTGCCAAATATAAATTGAACGACTTTGAGAAAATCTCATTGTCTAGTTACACAACATGGTATAGTGTAAATGATTTAGTACATTTTTTCACGATTAGCATGATGTTTTAGAAAACCCTTTACATCGGAAGATTTATGCAAGGTATAGAATGTTTTTTTTTTCCAATTCAAACACATTAACAGCCAGACTAAACAGGGCAAATGATCCTACATTTTCCCTATGCTATTGTTTGGGGAAAGAAAATGAAAATTTACTATATTATATTAAGATGTAAGTGATATAATAGTGCGAGAAAGAAATGGCTTGGCTCAATCATCTCCTCTATTAAAGGCTTTGACCAGCATACTCTTTTAAGAATCTTGTTTACAGTGGAGAATGAGTATATTATAAAGAGAATGGCTATCTTGTTTTTTAACATCCAAACAATTAGGAAGAAAATGACCAGATCTATTTTATTTATATGATTGTTACGTATACCTATCATATTCAGGACACCAGTAATGTACAGTATTTAACATGTATTTTACAGATTGTACTAGGTCCCTTTTATGTATGTGTATTACTTTTGTAATGATCTTTTAATCTAATTGTTAATTTTTCACTCTTTCTGTATGCTTCTCTAAATCTTAATGGGTACCATGTGAATTTCCCTGTTTTGCTGCTGCCTTTCCCCACTTTGTAACAATTGTCCTATTTGCACTGTAATCTTGACTCTTGTGATTTTTTTCCTCAGCTGTTACCAATGTATGCCAAACCCTACTTCTGCCCCTGTTTTGAGATGGCACTTACCTTGTATAACATGTGTCTTATGTTTGCTGCTGTGTTGTCCTATTTTTTCTATTTTATTTCCCACGTTTGTTGTATTATGTACCATTTAGGTTGCTGAGTATTGTATCTTGTTACAATAAATAATGACATTTCATAGCTGTGTCGCTGTTGGTTCAATACAGCTCAAACTGCAGTGGGCTCAGCAATGACAGCCCAATGATCAGCAAAATTGATTGCGACAGTGTTCTCTGCTTGCTGTGTGTAAACTTCTCATAGCCCAAAAGAGTAAGCCATTCTTATCCCTGCCCAGCAAGCAGAAAATACCTCCTAGTCTGTGGCCCAGTTGTTCACTTATACCTAATTTCAGTCTGGAGTTCTGGAGATTCTTTAATGTTGCTGCTGACTTTGTGGAACACAGTTGTTATATTGAAGGCAAAGGCAGTTAAGGGGGGGGGGCCCTTAGAACAGCTCCAGTCTACCACAACTGCTGGTGCTAACTGCTAGGGTGCGTGGGTGGGGGCATTAGTACAACTTTGATCTTCTGTGGCTGGGGCACTGACTCCTCATTAGGAAATAGAGGGGACCCCTTAGCACAGCTCTGATCTTCTGTGACTGTTGGCACTGACTCATCACATTGGTGAGAGAGAAAGAGAGAGAGGGGAGCCTCTTAGCACTGCTCCAGTCTTCTGTGACTACTGGTGCTAACTCATCAGGTGGGCAAGAGGGAGTGGCCCTCAGCAGAACTCCGATCTTCCTTAACTGCTGCAAACCCACTAGTGATATGACTGTCGACCTCAAAAGATGGGGAGAGATCGTGGCAATCACCAATTTAAATAATTACAGATTATTCAAAAAACTGAAGCATGAGCATTCAGTGCACCTATTTGTATAAATAAATGCTAGCATATACTAAAATGTACAGGTCATTGCCACTGTTGAAAAGATATGAGTACACGGAAGGCTTGCTTTGTACACAAATGTATTCTACTTGGAAATGACCTGTACTTTGTAGTATACTCCAGCATTTATTTTACAAATAGAGACACTGAATGCTCCATGCTTCTTCCATGATCTCTCTCCATCTTTTAAGGCCGACGATCATGTCAGTAGCAGGTTTTTAGCACCAGAAGTCAAGGCAGATTGGAGCTGTGCTAAGTGCTCCCCTCTCTCTCTCTCTCTCTCTCTGTCTCTCTTGCCTGCCTGAGGAGACAGTGCCATCAGTCATGGAACACTGGAGGTGTGCTAAGGAGCTCCCTGACCCTCTCGCTCTCTCTCTCTCTATCTCTCTCTTTCTTTCCTGCCGAGTCAGTGCCAGTAGTCACAGAAGATTGGAGCTATGCTAAGGCTCTCCCCTTTTCTCTTGTCCACCTGAGGTGTCAGCTCCAGCAGTCATGAAAGATGTACCTTAAACTGCAGATTCAGACATGTCACTCCACCTTGAACTGTCAGTTAGAAATGCACTTCCCGGAAGGCCATTTAGGGACTGCAGAGAGCAAAGGCTTTTGTTTATTGATTGTAGTTTAAGCAATTGACTATTACAGTGCTTCCGTTAGAACAGAGTGGCATTTCATAAAGCTAACCATGTGGTGAGGTTTTAACAGCTATAGTGACTTTCCATTTTACATGGGTATTATTAAATCTGCAGCATTATGAAATAGATCCATGGGCACAACCACTGGTGGGGTGTGAGGGAAACCTGTCCCCCTCAACATTTCCACCCCACCCCCATGATATCTCACTCGACTTTTCAGGCAGGCAAGAGGTTATTTTATTTTATTTTTTGGAAACACAGCTAAATGCTGCTGCAGTTAAACAAAACTGCTGGTCAATTTCCAGTAGAAACCCCTTACTCCCAGTCCCTGGCAAACACAGTGTGACTGACAGCCAGGTTGTTGTACTTTTTTGTTGTCATGGAAATGTACTGGCACATCCAGTGACAGCTGTGGTAGTGGTTGTTGTTTTGACAACATGACAGAGATGGCAGCATATCCTACAATTTATGCAGATGTGTCGACTGCTGCCCTGACTGCCATGCACCACTACCTTTCTTCCCGCCAAATCCGACAATGTAAATTGTCGAGTGCTGACCCATTTGCTGTCTCCTCCATCATCAAGTCATCAATTACTCTGTTGTGTCACGCCATCTCTCTTTTTGTCAGGCTTAAGCTTTCCTCCACCACCAGACCATGGGTGGTGTACTGCCCTCTGCCTGGCCTGACTGACAGTTGAACCTGCTTTTAACAGACACCTCTGTGCATGCTGCTTCTGTCCAGTATAGGAGGTGTCCATCACAACTTGTATAGCCAGATTTCATCATTGTTTTTTTTCTCCCCACTCTCCCACCCCGATGCTGCAACTCTCCCTTCTACTCATAGCTGCAAGTCACAAAATTTAATACAGTACAGTAGCTTTGGTCTCATTGTGTAGTGCTTTTGGACCGGAGTTGTCGCTACTGAATTACAGACATTTAAACCTTGTTTTTTTTTTTCTGCACTCTCCCACCTGCTGCTGCAACTCCCCTTCACCCATAGCTGCAACTTATAAAAATGCAAGACAGTGTAGTAGTTCTGGTCTCAGTATAGAGTGCTCCAGAATCAGAGTTGCCGCCACTACTCACCCACCGTCCTGTAGCTGCAGCACTTACCCACTTTATTCATTGAGACGGAGTCCATTTAGACATTTTTCCCATCTGCCACCTGCTGCTACAACTCCCCCTTCCACCAATAGCTGTATCTCATAAAAACTGAAATACAGTAGCTCTGGTCTCATTGTGTACACTGCAATTGTGAATTTACTTCCATATTCCAGGAAAATATACAGGGAGGCTATAACGAGACAAAGTGAGTGCTGGCCAGCAAGGGGGAGGCATTCTTTCAGACGTGTATGTTGGCTATCAGCTGGGGGGAGGGGATAACAGGCATAGAGTGTGTGTGTGCTGGCTAGCAGCAGGGGGGAAGGAAGCTGATAAGCAGATATAATGAGGGTACACAGAGTGATAGGGTGGTAATGAAGACATTAGTGCCCTCAGCCATCCAGTATTAATGAATGGCTTAATCCGTTATAAGCTAGAGGATAATTATTGTCACCGAGGAGACTGATTTTCAGTTTTCACCAGAAAAGCCAGTAAAATTCCAGAATCTGGTCTTTTTATATACTGGTAAAAACAAAGCAGTTCATGGAATTTGCCTCTTTTTTTTTTTACCAGATCAGTGACTCTTCAGAAATTGTATTTTTTCTATCAATTCTTTCCTGTACTATTTTCATTTTGCTTTATTTAATTTGATGTACACTTAGCCTTCTTTTATTCTGAATATTTATATACATACCAGAAGGGTACAAGGATAGAACACTGGTAAAAATTGATTTCGGCATTGCAGACCCCGGTGACAATACCAGTTTTTCTCATTTGCAAAATGGAATTTGCCCTTTATCATTGATGGTAAACCAGTGTCCCTGCTTTGTCACCTATGACAATTTATTTTGGCAGACAGATTCTGTCGGCAAGAAGCGAGCATCCAGTTTAAGTGTGTCTGCTATAAGTGGGCTGCATTGTACCACCTTCCCACTACTGGTCACCTTCACCAAGGTTATTAAAGTGGAGTGGTGCATGGAAAGGGTACTTTCTGCCTAGCTTCACTGCTTGTTTGCTTCCAGATTTGAGGGTGGGTGCTGCCTAATGCATGTTTACTGCATCCAAGGCCTTCATACTGCAGTGCTGCTCCTGTGATCTGCATGCCCCCAACCAGCTGACACTGACCAACCTTGACCAGTATCTCCCTGCTGTTCTGCTGGGTTCAGCTTCCAGTTTTTCCTTCTCTTCTGTTTTGACCTACTGCTCCTCCTGCTCCTTTTGTGTGATCAGCACCAACAGAGACCATCATTACCAGTGCCAATAGTTTTCATCATCTCACTAAAGTAAGTTTATGTATATTGACTTAATTTACATTTAATGAATAGTGTGCTCCACATCCAGAAAATGGGGCAAGTGCAGCGCAAATGTTTGTGCTGCTCTTGTCTCTTTGCTACCCCTAGCTGCTGCAATATTCAGTCAGATAACAAGTGGCACTATCTGACTGAATATCAGTCCATGTCAACGCAGTATTAAGTGAATCTGCACTGCCCCAACTGAACATGGACCAGGGCTGCATATAGCCCACAGGGAATAGTACTGCCCAAAACAAGGTAGTGCCAAGTCCGCTGTGGGCTTTATTCAGTTCAGGCATGCAAATGGGCCCTTTGGACATGTAAAACACTAAGGGGACATTTGCATGCCCTGTGTGGGTTCATTTGCATGGGACACAGCAGCCCTTTAGTGCCATTTATACAGATTAAACAAGAGCTCTGGTGGTCCAGTGGTCCCCTCCAATTGCCCATTGAATACTTCTTTATTATTCCCTGGTGGTCCAGTGGTTCTTCCCACCCATAAATGATCAGTATACCTTATTATGGCACTTCATGGTGGTCCAGTTGCCCCCTCGAACAGCTCTCCACATGACCACTGACATCCCACCTCCCCGTACGCACCCTTCCTTACCCTGGTGCCCAGCACTCCTAACAGCTACATACAGCAACTGGGTAAAATGACATGAACAAGACCACTTCAGCTTCGCTGCTGAGGTTTATCATGTCATCTAACCCCTCTGTAAAAACACAGTCTTAATGTGTATGGCTGCCAATACATGTCTCTATGTGTTGTGACTCACAAAATCTTTCTCCTGCTGTTCTCTGTCTCCCTTATCTAAAATAATGCAAACCAACTGAGACACATATTTGTTCCAGGTTAAACAGACATTGCATTGGTACTGCTGTGCCAGTGCAAAAGATGTGACAGACTCGTATCCCGACATCCCCCCTTCCCCCACCAACATTTTAGCCATGGTTGCATCCATGCTGAAACTCTACCTTCCTGTATATCCAATTTGTAAGAATAACTTTTAGAGATGCATGCATGTCCTTGATGTATTTCTTTTGTAGTTAGATTACCGCTGAGACTGCATGGAGAGCAGCAAAGTTGCTGAAAGCAACATGTTCTGCAGGAACCAACAGCAGCTCCACCACCATCACAGCAAGGGAGCCAGTGGCAGATTATGCTGTCCTACTTTGTCTTCCTCATCTTCTCCTCCTCCTCTTCCCCTCAGTACCACATCACAGTCATTCTTTCTCCACTTGATCAGATGATTTTTCTACATGCTGCCATGCAATCTCACATAAAAGGCTGACAACATAGCATCAGGCACCTCCCATTGGGTTAAAATAAAGCTATTTCTCACCCTTCCAGAGTCTGTGGTCATGTTGTGCTCTACCTATCCCTAATTTGAATCTGGAGATCTAGAGCTTCTCAAATGTTGCTGCTGGTTCTACGGAGCACAATCAGTAGTTACATTTCTACCGGGAAGGCAAAAGTGGGTGCAGTAATGGAATCAGAAATTTATTTAACACACAAAGATGGCAAATACCAAGCAAGACATCTTTGATTGCAAATGTCACACATCTTCACAATGCAACCACTTATGGAACATAGCATGTTTTATTTAAGGTAATATTACATATATTTAGAGTACTCTGAAGAAGGTGGGGTTTACTCACTGAAAGATAAGCACGTTCGGTCTTTATTCCATGGCACCCTCGGATTTTATGTCCTGCTGATGTTATTGCATATATTCCCTTGTTTAATTAAAGTTAATATTATATAGTGCTGTTGTTCCCTGGGAATTCTTCTGCCTGTGCTGGTCCCTAGGATTGCACTCTTTCAGTGGATCTACTGCTTCCTTTTGGATGCAATGCTGTTTTGGATGTGGGCACTCAGCTACTTCAGCCATATGCCTAAAATGGTGAGCTCTGAACCAGCTCTTTCTTTTTGTTCTACCAACAGGATCATCTTCAGCATGATGTCACAGTGGACAGGGAGTAGCAGACATGTTTTGTTATAGTGCAATGTGTCAAACTTAGAGCAGAAGCTCTTTCATACACAACACAAGGCATTGATATGAGTGTCGATGTCTAGACAATGATCTAGTCACACAGTAAGGTATTTTAAGTGACACGGCACCATCAGTGGGGCACCATCAAGAGTCTTGAAGACAGAGTTGGATTGAATCCTAGTTAGCCTTAAAGCCAAGGGTCAAAGACTGTCTGTATGGTATTAAGACAGAGTTGCTTAGCGTGGAACCAGCACTAGACATTGTCAAAGTCATGCTGCACTGATGATTCCTGCTTGGGGACCAAAGCTCCAGAGACAAAAATTACATTGTCATTCACCCACATGAGGAAAAGCGTGGAGGGAAAGACTGAGGAAAGGTCATTAAGAAAAATAAAGATGAGGCCCTGAATAGAGCCTTGAAGGACTTAAGTTCTGATTGGGGGGGAGAAAGTGTGGGGCCCTGAAAAGAGCCTTGTAGGACTTAAGATCTGATTGGGGGGTAAGGTGTCATGTAAGCTGTAAGACATAACAGGGCATTGGTGTCTGGCATTACTGCATGCTTGGGTGCGTAATGAGTCGCAAGGCTCTTAGGCCAAGTGCCTTCAGCACCAGGAAGTGCATTAACCCTAGATAGCTAACAACTTGGAATGTCCTATTGTACTTATAGAATGGGAAAACTGAGAAATAATTTAAAAAACTAAATGCCAACTTTTTTTATTAAAAGCAGGCATTTTCTTTTGTTAGGAACATAGAAAACATGATGGCAGAAATAAACCCAAGGTCCATCCTGTCAGCTCCAAATCCTAACTATACTACATTTATTACAGTTATAGTTTACTGAATGCATACACTGTTTACATTTTGATTTGCTTCTGTTCCATTTTCTTCTGTGGGACAGCACCATCACCTTTGGGACTGGGGGATTCTGTGTGTGAAAAATGAGGGATACTTACTCTAAGTGGGGAAATGGGGTTGAGAGGTATGTTGGCGCCCCTTGAATGTGGTTATACTTTTAGCCCCAGCCCCAGAAAGGCAGGGGTCAGTGAAACTGGAGAGTTCTTTTTGTTGTTGTGGGGGGTTGAAGCAGCTTTGTCAGTTTCCTTGGGCACTTTGCCTGTTCTGTATACTTTATGCTTCTGACACCCTGTAATTCCAAAGTTGGAAGAGTAAGAGAAGCGTGCAGTAACACTCTGGGAGTTGTGATTTATTCCAGTAAAACCACTTGCCAGGAAAACAAAGGGCATTTTTTTCTTTTTTTGGGGGGTGTAGGGGGGTTGTAATCCAAAAAGTGATAGCCAGACAGAGGTAAATTGATTCAAAAGAAATGGGGTGGTGACTAAAGTTACAAGAGAACTGGATTCCTTACTTTGTAAATATTCCTGTGATAACATACATAAGGAAGGTATTTGGTGTAGCTGTTTGAGATCTTTAAAGAGACTCACAAAGTTTATGACCTCACTCATGTCTTGCAAGATACTGTAACATCGGCGAAAGTTCACACAGGCAACTTTTATTTATTGTCCAGCCGGAAATGGAGTGGAAGGGATCATATTTTGTATCTGGCCAGGGAATCTGCCAATCCATACCACTTCCCTGTTTTGTGATCCACCCCCATGCTCAGCCACATAATGGCGTGATCCCAGGGAGAGCACGGGGGCATGCCCCATTGAAGTCAATGGGGTCAGTTTCACTTGCTTTTTTATAGACAAAAATGGCCAGTTGGAGAATAATCAAGGGTACCGGTCAACTAACCAGAGTTTTGTTAGTCAACTGGTACCCTTGATTATTTTCATTTTCATTTACTTTTTATACTGGAAGGCATGTGAGCATGTCTGCCCATTTTCACAAGCGTCCAGTTATGAACAACAAAGCAAAGAAACATCATTACAGAGAGGTAGACAACACAAGAAAGTGAGGAATAAAATATACATGGTGGGGGGAAGGTACATTCAAAATGTGCAAATGGTTACCACAGCAACTGTATAATACAATGAAAGTAGGAAAGCATAGGAACCTATTTACAAAGTGATGGAGGACAAGCAAACAATTAATACACATGCCTCTCCAAGCAACTGTATAAAAACATTTGGAGTAAATGTGAAGGGGAAGAATATGAATTGGTGGTGGGGCCGGGGTATTGTTAAGAGCAGGTACAGACTGATTTAGCCAAGAAGTGAAGTTTCAGGTTGTGTTTGAAGATCCCTAGGAATGGACATTGAATGAGGGAGTCAGGGAAGCTGTTAAAGAGTCGAGTGCCCAGAGAGGCTAAGGAGTGCAGTCCTTGAGTAGTATGAAGAAAGGCACTGAGAATGACTGGTTGGAGGTGGGTTTAGTGCTACAAGCATTGGGAGTCTTCTGAAAGCTTGAATCGATGCAGTGAGTGAGAAGTTCCCTCTGAACTTTAAAGAAGAAGGTCCGAATTTTATGGGTAAACCTGTCATCTAGTGATAATAAATTAGCAGCCTTATAAAGGTTGCAGTGATGTGTACTTCTGGGGAGACCTGTTACAAACCTGATAATGTTGTGGTAGGTGGATCTTAATTTACTGAGAGTCTTTTGGGATACAGAGGAGGAGTAAATAATGGATCCAGATTGAAGGAGGGGAAGCAGGAAGCTATTTGTGACCAGTGTCCTGGTTTCAGGAATGAGAAATCGATTAACTTGATATAATATCTCGAGCCATTGGTGTATTTTTTATTTAGTTGTGTATTATGGAATTCATAGGACAGGTGGCAATCTAGGTGGATACCAAGGTATTTAGAATCTGGGGCTCTCTCAATGATGTTGGCGTCATTATCAATGATAGTGAAATTGAAATCTGTGGATTTTCTAGAACCAGAAAAAAACATAGAATTAGTTTTGTTGGCATTGAGGACCATTCCACGGGAGGAGAACCAAGAGTGCAGCTTATGGAAATCATCCCAGAGATTAGGAAGGACAGTTGTGGGGCAGTGGTCTTTACAGAAAAGAGCTGCATCATCTGCATAGAGGATTAGCACTGTGTGTTTGCAGATCTTGGGGAGGGAATTAATGATAAGGAAAAAGAGTAAGGGTCCTAAAATGGAGCCTTGGGGGACTCCATAATTAATGGTTGGATATCTGAGTAAATTCTGTTCATCAAAGTAGTGAGAGATCTATTGGATAGGTAGTGCTAGAACCAGGAAAGAACTTCCTCTGAGAAATTAAGGTGTGATAGAGTCTTCAGGAGTATGGGATGATCTACTAGATCAATGGCCTTGGTGAGGTCTACAAATATGGAGCCGATATAGAGACATTCGTCATTGGTCTAGTTGATGACATCAGTTACTTTAATTAGTGTGGTCTCTGTAATGTGGCTGGACCTGAAGCCATGTTGTGAATCAGTGAGTAGATTATAGGTTACAAGGAATTCCATGATTTGGTCCAGGACAATCTTTTCCAGGATTTTGGAGAGGGGATCAAGAAGGGAAATTTGCCTTAAGTTACCCACACCATTTTTTTAACTGGATTTGTGGAGAGATTTGATGGTAGCAATTAAGTAATCTCCAACTGGCCATTTGTGTCTATAAAAAAGCATGCAAAACTGACCCCATTGATTTTAATGTAGTGGACCCCCGCTCTCTCCCTGGTACCACATCATTATGTGCTTGAGCACGGGGGTGGATCACTCAATAGGGAAGTGGGAGGGATTGGCAGATTACCTAGCCAGATGCAAAATATTATCCCTTTTACTCCCTTTCCGGCTGGACTATAAAAAATAAAAGTTGCCTGCACGGACTTCCGTCAACATTATCTTGCAAGACATGGAAGTCATGTCTATTTAAAATAAAAAAACAACTTGGTGAATCTCTTTAAATAAACAAAATAAAAAAGATTTTCAGGCATTCCATTTGGGAAAACATAAATAAAACAAGCAGAAATTGAAAATGGTAAATTTTCCCCATATGATGGGGGTAGTGGCAAATATAAATAACCTAAAGGCAGCTTGAAATGATTTATGCAAGCTTTGGAGGTGGAAGGGTGAGATCTGATTGTCTCAAAAATGTATTTGTTTGTCTGACAAAAACTCTTCCACTTATTGTCCCACTATTTTGAAACCATACTTGTGTACACGGTATTTTATTGGGCCAATCCTGATTGAAAATGAATTGCTCACTTGTGACTTTGTTGGATTGCACATGTGTGACTTTATTTGATTATGCACTTCTGACTTTGTTGGATTGTGCACCTCTGACTTTGTTGGATTGTGCACTTGTGACTGCTGGATTGTGCACTTCTGACTTTGTTGGATTGTGCACTTGTGACTTTGTTAGACTGTACACTTGTGACTTTGTTGGATTGTGCACTTGTGACTGTTGGATTGTGCACTTGTGACTGTTGGATTGTGCACTTCTGACTTTGTTGGATTGTACACTTGTGACTGTTGGATTGTGCACTTGTGACTGTTGGATTGTGCACGTCTGACTTTGTTGGATTGTGCACCTCTGACTTTGTTGGATTGTGCACTTGTGACTTTGTTAGACTGTACACTTGTGACTTTGTGACTTTGTTGGATTGTGCACTTGTGACTGTTCAATTGTGCACTTCTGACTTTGTTGGATTGTGCACTTGTGACTTTGTTGGATTGTGCACTTCTGACTGTTGGATTGTGTACTTGCGACTTTGTTGGATTGTACACTTGTGACTTTGTGACTTTGTTGGATTGTGCACTTGTGACTGTTGGATTGTGCACTTCTGACTTTGTTGGATTGTGCACTTCTGACTTTGGTGGACTTTGCTGGTGGAGGGACTGGATGGAACATCACAGATTTGTCATCCAAAAATGACAGGTGGATCAAAGTTGGTTAATTGTCAGCAACATCTGAGCAGTGAAACTGAAATAATAATGAGAGAACTAAGGACTTAAAATATAGACAGGGAAGTAAGTATAGCCTTGACCATTATAAGGTGAGACACAGGATTCCAAGGTTCAAATCCCACCACGGTCACTGGTAAGGTCAATGATTTTCCATTTTCAGTGGAAAACAGCAGTAAAAAATGGAATCTGTAATTTTTGAACCAGGACTTGTGAATCAATTTTTCATGGAAAAAACACACACTTTGCACCATCTTTTTGTGCAGACCCTCCCTTTTAAGCTGATTTTTTGTATAAACATGCTGATTTGCCCTCAATTAAATGATTGGCCATACACTGGCTGCACATCAGGGCAAGTCTGACCGAAAAATATGTGTATGGCAACCTCTGTAAGTAGCAGTAAAAGACATTGGTGTAACATTTTACTTCTGGTCTTGTGCTGTGTGAGCATCATCGAAATGCACATTGCTGTGTTTTGTATAAAAAAAACACAGTACAGTACTGTATTTGCATTAGCTACATTATCTTGTTTTAATTAGCCACATCTAATTTTTTATTACCCATTAACTGCTGAGCATATCCTTCGTGCACACCCCAATGTGGGAAACAATTTTACAACTTGTTTTGCATGAAAACTGATGCATAGCAAGTGATTATGATATGTAAATGAATCTGTGTGATGGCTGAGGAGACTACCACAGGCTTATCCTGTGTGATACCATGTAATGCATTCCCTGTTTGACCTTGAGTATGTCACTTGACCTCCCCATCCTTCTGTCCTCCCAGCTGTAAAATTGAGTACAAGCTAGACCCTGGAAATGAGCTGCTGTATATCACTTGAGTTATTCTGGGTAATTTCTTAATAAATGTAAATAAAGGGACCACAACAGTGACTGAACATGCACTCACTGGAGGGAGATAAAAGAGGGGTGATATGCTAGAAACCTTCACATTCCTGAAATAAATGAACAGAGAACTGTGAGGAACTATTGAACAGGAATATCGACTTTAGGACACTAGAACATGAGTGAAAGTTGGTGTGAGGGGGGCATTCAGGAGAAATGTGAGAAACTTTCATTTTACAGAGACAGCGGTTGAGCCACGGAACAGTTGGCCAGCTGAGGCAATCGGTAACAAAACCGAAAGAGCAGGGACAGAGTTAAGGGATTAGAAGTTATTCAGGAGGTAACAAGGGAGTGGATAGTGTAGACACAAACTCCATTTGACAAAAGGTCTCAGTTTAGGACAGAGTGTTATGGGCAAGCTGGATGGACCAATGGTCTTTTTCTGCCATCATGGTCCATGTTTCTGTTTCCCAGCTCCCACACATAAAGACACAGTATAGCACAGTAGTTTAAGGCTCTAAGCTGCAAATCTTGAGACCTGGGTTTGAATCCCACAGCTCCCACTTGCATATTGTGTGACCCTGAATAAGTCACTTAACTTCCTTATGCTCCCAGGTCACCCCTGTAAACAAGCTTCAACTTAGTGTGTCTCTCCTGGTAAAAAAAAAAACCAAACACACAGACTGGCAGTGCATGGACTGTGGTGGGGCTGAGTCAGGTGAGTACAAGTGAAGGATTTTTGGTTCTATATTTTAGTGCATTATGTGATTTTTGCATATTTTGTTATGCTTTTCTGTATTTTGTCATGCTTTTCTGTATTAACATTCATTTCCTGATGGTTCTGATTTCAATCAAAACCAATCTGAACGAATCAGGACTCTAACCTGCATGCTGCCCCTGATAAGAAGAGCAGGACTTTTTCAGGTCTGTTTATCTGTAGTACTGACTTACAGTAAGCACAAGACACACAACACCTCTTCATTTCCTAGTCATGACAGTTTCCCTATTACAACTCATGGGATTAATTTCTTAATTTTACCTGCTGTGCTATTTATGCTCAACAAGTACACAACAAATACAGTCAAGCAAACATTTGGCATTGACAAATGCATGTTAAATACTTGTTCCAGTTCTGTTACTCTTCCATCTTTACAGGCTTTTTAGTTATCTTAGTTGGTGTTTCTGATCTACATACAGTAAGCAAGTACCATTTTAGAACTGTATGATGTAGTTTATGTTCTTTGTCAGCTTTTCCATTGTTGGTACAATGTATGTGTTCTGCTATAGAGCTTTGTGGTTGAGAGAGACATAACCTATATCATACAGTTCTAAAATGGTACTTAACACTGAATTGTAAATCAGAAACACCCACTAAGGTTACTAATAGCCTTGAATAGATGGAACAATAACAGAATTGTAACTAAAAAAGGTATCAAATCACCTAGTTTGTGCATCAGAACATAAACTAGTATTTTAAACAAGAGCTTCTACAGGGAAAAATGACTTTCAGGTTCAGCACAGTTCTCTTTTAAAGGGGACATAAAAGGAAAAATGGGATTAAGCAATTTAATAGTGCATGCCAGTATATACTTAAGGCCAGTATGCATCATCACCATAGCATTTCCATTTGTCATGTATCAGAAATGAAAATTACGTACTCACCATAATTCTTGATCTTCCTGAATATCTTCACCATTCATAACTGGTGGGTCTGTGCCAAAGGCAACAGTACCTCATGGGAGTGTACAGTTTTAAAATTTTAGAGCTAGGAGGCCAACATCAGGGGCAACACCACCCACAAGGCAGACACATGACATGGTAATCGTCAGTGGGCTGGCCAGTAACCGATGCTGGCCCCCTGCTCTCCTCAGTTCTATTACTGAGCTAAAGTCCAAAGCACCCATAGCACTGAACAAACCACACAGACCAGACAGAAGTCCAATAAGGTCACATTTATAAAGTGCTGAAAGGGCAATCACTGGCAAAGTGGCTAGTTACAAAGATAATCAAACTGACGTTTCTCCCGGCATGCTGCCAGGCTTCTTCAGAGTAATTATAGCAGAGACTCAGGTGCTACATTTATACAAATTCAAACAGTCATGTGCTGATAAGAGACCAATCAAATAATTCTGGTTGGTCAGTACACCCAACCCACACATTTAAAGTGCTAGGTACATTGAGTGTAAGATTACTTAGTATAAGACTTAGAGCAGACATTTTGGGTTTTCCACAAAAAAAAATCATTTGCTTGCACCCAGCCTTAAAAGATACTGAATGATCCATATTATCATCTGTGCATTTGAATTCCAGACATTTATTGCACATGTTTTTTCTCTTTTTTTCTTTTAGGCTTCTGTGGCTAGCAATATCATTCATCACATGGCTACTATAGTATATGTATACTGTCCACTCCAGGCACCAACATTCTCATTGTTATTCACTACAGACAGAACCAACCCCCCCACTGGCTCTATATAACTGTATGCTAGTGCTGCATTACAGGTGCTGCAAGGAAATGCAGGAGGCGTACTGCAAAGAAAAAAGGAGAGCTGCACCATGTGCAGAAGTCTGGGCTGGAACTCCAGGATATGTCTTCTGGTCTCCTTCTACACCTGCTCTCCTGCATGCCTTTCCCATTTAAAAGTGGGAAGGAAAAAGGGGAACTTCTCCAATGTCAAACAGCTACAGAATTCCTATGAGAAGGGTCAAAAACTCTCTCAGTGTTTTTTTTTTTATTTCAAACTTGTGTTTGATTTTTTTTTGAAACAATGAGAAAAAGGGATTGGGGTAAGAGAGGAATAAGAAAAGAAAAATGTTTTTTTAAATAATTTTTTTTGAGGGCCACAAACTCAGGCCACAAAAGAGGTAACAGAGTCATCCATTGTGTTTTCCCCCCTACATGCCTCCCTCTTTATTTTTTTAAATGGAATGCCTAGCAAGGGAGACAGAGGTGTGAGAGAGAGAGAGAGAGAGAGAGAGAGAGAGAGAGAGAGAGAGCAAAAGGAGGAAAGGAAACTGCCTAGAAGCCTGGCCATTGAGGGGAAAGGTGAGCAAGTTGCAGTAATGAATGGTAACGATATTCTGGAAGATCAAGAATTATGGTGAGTACATAATTTTCATATTTTCCCAAAATCAATCTTCACTATTCATTACTGGTGCATCTGAATGCCAAATTTACCACCAAGGGCGGTGTTGGCCAACCTTGAGGGAAATAGTTTCTTTCTCAGCCTCCGGTGGGGGCCCCTTACAGGCCTGGAGAGACCCGAGGCTGGTCAGGAACAGGCGGAGACTTCCATGGCCTGGGAGCAGGAATGCACCCCACATGCTCACACCTGGCCCTGCAGGAGAAGAAGTGGGCCCCCTTGAACCATAAGGGAATCACCCTATGCCAGGTCAAGGGTGAGAACCTGGAGAGATGAAGCCACACCATCTGCCTAATGCAGACTGCAGTTCCCATTAACCTGGAGACTACCTCACTGACATCATAGGATGCCCTTGCCTGGTGTCTCACCAATTATAGGCCCTGTGCAGAAAGGTGTATGGCTTGTCTGGTTTGCGAAACAGTCTGGCATGGACACCAGGAGCAGTCCCAGAATCACCCACAGGTGCCTGGTGCACCTGTTGTGCCGAGATGCACAATATGGTGCACACCACCGAGAAGACTCTTCGACCCCAGGCATAAAACTCAGCTGAGTCCAACTGTGGGGGATGGTCACTAACTGGGTGCCTGTGCCCAGAGGGGGTGTCCAGGAGCTGGACTCTCAAGGTGGGGGTGTGGCATGGCTCCTGGAGACCTTGTGAGTGTGCAATACCTGGGCTGGGTGTCCCTTGGCGCTGGAGAGGGGACAGAGAGATGGAGCCAGACATATCTGGACACCTCTGCAAATGGCCTAGGCCATGGAGATATGACAGTATTATCATGACAGTACTCCCCAAGGAAGAACAGCATCAGATGTGCAGGATTATGGCCTGAGAAGTAGGGTAGGGTAGTTGCAGCTCCATCATCTCCAAAAGTAACTGCTAGCAATAAGGGTACTCAGCATCAGAGAATAGATGGAGGAAACATTCCTCTTCCTCAGAGGAGGAAGAAGAAGAAGAAGATCAGGAGGAGCTGGACTCAGTGGGCAGCAGTGCAGGGGTCTCAGGCTGAAAATTAGCCTGATCTAGTGCCATTAAGCAAGTTGGAAATGCACTCACCATAGCCCTTAATTGTCCCCACGTCAATGGCCCAGTGGGACTCAAAATGCCTGGAAGAGCAAGGGGGTAGGCAGAGTAGGAGAAACTTGGCAGGCTAAACCTGACCCTCTGCAGGGTTATGAGACAGTGCAGGGGACCTCGCCCGAGGGTAGGACCTGACCAACTCATCCACCTGGGAACACACAACTGCAGAGGGTCTGTCTAGGTGGTGTCCTTGGGAGGAAAGTCCCACAGGGTGGCCCTTATCCTCGGCTTTGACAGTCCCAGACAGTTCTGGGGGGGTCAGAGGATCTAAGTCAGCACTGCGACTCCTGCTAGAGCCACCAGAAACCCTGGGCATGGAGTGAGGCACCGACCAGGACATACCAGCCCCCACCTCACCAGAATGAGCTCTGCCACTTGGGCTAGGCCTAAGGACAGAACCAATGTTGAGAGCCTGAGCTGAGAGGGACCTAGCCCCGCAAACAGTAACTGAACCCCCACCTTGGCACTGCGAAGGGCACCAGAGTCAGACCTGACACTGGAATCTGACCTGGCACCTAGGGCAGCACTGGATCCTGACCTTGCACTGCACCCAACACTGGACCCTCTCCCAGCACCGGAGTCAGCATCGGGGTCATCCCTGGTGCTGCGAGCAGTGCCATGAGACAGAAGAGTGGCCGCCCTGAGGCCAGCACTAGGCTGGGAAGCAGCCAGAGGTGATACTGAAGAAATCCAAGGCCCAGGACTAGGTCCAGAAAGGCTTCTTTCATCATCTGAGCCCAGAAGCCAGTTGGGATCATCCCGGTCCCCATGTGATAGGTCATCTGACTGCTCAGGAGATGAGATCCAGAAGATCTCCACTGGGCCACTGGCTCCAGAAACCTTTCCTCTCCCAGTCACAAGCGGCATCAGGAAGGGACCTGGCCACATGGACAGAACTGCTCTGCTTGCCAGCACCTGCCTCAGTACCAGGAGCCAAAGTGGCACCAGGCTGTGGTCCCAAGGAGACCACCGATGTAGGCCCAGCATATAGCTCCAACCTCGCCACTGGGGACGTTTGAAGCCCTGAGGAGGTGCCAGACTGGGAGAGGTGCACAAGCAGCCTCTTGGAAGGGGCTGGCTGTCCCACAGACACCTCCCACAGGCTCTTGGTCTCAGCAAGATGAGGACCAGAAGAGGCCTGGTCTCCCTCACTACATATAATACTAGGGAGGGGCTCAGGGAAAGAACCCAGGGGTCCTTACTTTGGAGTCCCTTGTGAGATGCCTGCCTCCAAAAGTGGGGGGGGGGCACTGATCCAACTTCATCATGCAGATTTCTATGGTGCAGAAGTCCATTGAGGTGCAGACGTTGCAGTGGTCCATATAGTGTTTTGCTCCAAGGCAGGTCCAGTAGCGTTCATGTCAGTCTCAGACAGATATGTTTCTCCCACAGGGGCACCGACACATGGGCGGAGATTCAATCTTCTTAGCCATCTTTGTCTTCAGCTTCTTAGGCCCCTGTGACATGGACATGACTAAACATGGAAAATAAAAAAAAAACAGCAAAAATAAGAGCTCAGCACCGTAAAGGACAAGAAAGAAAAGCAGTGACAGAAAAGTGTCGAGAGAAGGGTTATGGCGTTGAACAAGCAGCAATGAACAGAACTACACAGTGAGAAAAGGTGAACACTCCCAAGGAGTGCTACCTTGATGGTGGGAAGAACAGAACTAAAGAGAGCAAGAGGCCTGTTTTAGTTACTGGCCAGCCTGCAAGCGCCACATCATGCATCCACCTCAAGGGTGGTGCCATCCCTGACATTGGTCCCCTAGCTCTAAAATTTTAAAAAGGGAGTCCGGCCAAAAGTGTTACATTGCAAAATCAGAATGAGCATACTCCCAATAAATTTCATACCAAAAATTAGGTTTCTGCGTCACTTCATTTTAAAGTTATGAGCTATTTTGTAACCCTGATTTCACTACCTGTTCAAAAAAGCAAGTTTCAGTTAAGAGCCAGTGATTATGTCATAGCCTGAACTCACAGTCTAGTCCTCCCTGTCAGCAAACTTATAGTATCTGTTTTTCCAGGGCTAGCTACTGCATAGAAACTCTTAAGCCCCTTTTACATGACAGGCTCTGTACCACAGCAAGTGGTGCAGAGCACCTGGAGTGTTGCCTCTTTTGCCATGTATAAGGAAGCGGCACGGCATCCCAAAAGAGCGCTCATTAATCCAGTGTTTCTTGTTTTCCTGGGTTCACCATTGCATTGTGGTTACCCATTGCTGCCATGTAATTGCACTACGGTGCTCACATCGATCCTGGAGAGAGTCTTGTGAGACCCTCCAGGATCCCATGTTGCTTACAAGTGCGGCACTTCCCTGTACTGGTCCCGATACTCGTACCGGCAATATTGTTCCAGAGTCCAGCTAAATAGATTTTCAGTCACTAGAAAAAATGCTGAGCGCAGGAAACTGGTTTCTTTTCTGAAATGGGAGCTAAAAAGTGCTTTTAAAGTACTCCAAAAGTGGAGCTGTGACAGTGCACATGCGCTTATGCATGTTGAGATATGAATATGTATAAGCACATGCCTGCTATCATGGCTCCACTTTTGGAGTGCTTTAAAAGTACTTTTTAGCCCCCATTTTAGAAAATGAGCTACCTTCCCCGAGTTCAGTGTTCTTTCTAGTATCTGAAAACATATTTAGCTGTACTCAGGAAAAAATTTAAAGTGAATGGAAGGTCTCGGGCAAGTCTTGGTCAGAAATGTGGCTGAAACCCCAGAACAGCCCAGGACAGCGATGTATGGGCTACAGTGGGCACTGGGTCAGAACAGTACTGACAATAATTGCACGGTCAAGAACTGCATGGCAATAATGGTGTAATTTTTTTCGGCGGGGCGCCCGCACTCCCAGACTGAAGGATTCTCACTCCGGGTGGGGGGAGGGAGAGGATCATGGGGAAAGTTAAACTTCATGGGTCCATGGAATACTGTTTCCATGTCCCCACATAAAACATTCTAAGTCCCAAGTGCACAAAAAAGTTGGAGACCAGGATTAAAACCCTGGTCTCCAATGCTGCTGACCAAGCTGCTCAATGTCCCAGCCCTCCACACCACAGGAGCAGCTCAGCCAGCCTCCTGGATCTTGGTGCACTTGTGTGCCATAAGCACCATGGACAGCTAATTGTGAGCCACTCCAAAGCTAAAAATCCCCTCTCCGCTCCGTGTTAGCGTTACAAGGACTAGCATTCTCTTGACTGGTGCTGTTCTTGTAGTGCTAATCTAACTGGGTACCACTATGGTATATAAGCAAAGGCTGTGCTACAGACACCGCAGTTGCAAGGAGGGGCTGTGGAGGTGGCCTATCTAGATTTTAGCAAAGCCTTTTAACACAGACCCACACAAAAGATTATTAAACAAGTTAGCCAGCGTGGGAGTGGGTCCCAGGGTGGTAACCTGGGTAAAAAATTGTCTGGACAACAGGATGCAGAGGGCAATAGTAAACAGAGTAAACTGAAGAAAGGGAGGTTACTAGTGGGGTACTGCAGTGTTCAGTACTGGGACCGGTCCTCTTTAATGTCTTTATAGGTGACATTGCGGAGAGACTGGAAAGAAAAGTATGCCTCTTTGAAGACGACATAAAGCTCTGCAACAGGGTTGATACACAAGGGGTTGTGGAAACGATGAGAAGTGACTTGGCAAGATTGGAGGAATGGTCAAAAGTATGGCAGCTTAGATTCAATGCAAAGACGTACAAAGTAATGCACCCAGGAAACAAAAACCCAAGGGAAGAGTACACAGTGGGAGGGGGGAGATATTAATGACAACAAAAATGGAAAGGGACCTGGAGTAGTCATATCAGATGACCTAAAGGTAGGCAAGCAATGTGAGAAGGAAATAAGGAGGGCTGGGGGGAATACTGGAATGTATAAGAAGAGGCATCACCAGTAGAAAACAGGAAGTTGTTATCCCTTTGTACAGACAGTTGATGAGACCACATCTGCAAGGATATAGACAGGATGGAGGCAATCCAGATGAGGGCAACTAAAATGGTGCAGTGTCTGCACCAGAAGCCATATGAAGAGAGACTAAAAGAGCGTAATATGTGTACCCTTGAGGAAAGGACGGAGGGGGGGACATTATAGAAACTTTCAAGTACTGTACCTCAAGGGAATCAACAAAGTCCAAGAGGATAGCATCTTTTAGTTAAAAAGATGTGCAAGAATAAGGGGGCACAATTTGAAGATGGGGGGGTGACTCAGGGGCAACGTGAGGAAGTATTTTTCACAGAGAGGGTGGTTGACATATGGAACGGCCTTCCTGAGGAACTTGTGGGGTCACAAACAGTGGGGGAATTTAAGAATGCATGGGACAGACATAAGGCAATTCTAGCAGGAGGTAGGAGGAAGTAGGCTGTTGGTTAACTAGGATCTGCAGCTTATCCAATAGGTAGGGAAATAGGCAGACTGGGTGGGTCAAGCAGTCCTTACCTGCTGTCAAAGTCTCTGTTTCTATGTTTCTATGTAACAAAAACATTGCAGTTTTGGTAGGGCACTGAAGTGCCTTAAGTAAGGTTTCAAAACAGCATTACCTCTCCCACCCCATTTACAGGGAGATAGGATGATTGTTTTAAAGTGCCATCCTGAGAAATCACCCCAATTGAAAGACAGGTGTGAATGATCAGAGCCATTCACCACATTAGAAAGTTATCCAGTCTGCAAACCTCACAGCAATGTGCTGCTCTCCCTGACATTCCTCACAGGCTAAAATGATCAATTTAAATTGTGCAGTACTAGCACTGACTATGATAAAACCACAATCAAGCAGCTGATTTCTTTCAGTGTATTGCAACAGGCACAGAGAAGAAAAAAAAAAGAATCTTTGCAGACCTCAGCAATGTGACAATCTCTCAGGCTTCTTCATAGATGAAAGAGAATAGCACCCCAAATGACATCACCAGGGTGGAGACATGCTGATTACCACAAGGAACAGCAGGTCTCAGCATTTAGCAGTGTGGCAGAAGCAGAGCACACAACAAATGGTTAAAAATGGTATGAAATGGTACATTTACATGTAAAATCCCAGGCAGACATTGTTGTTATAACAATATTTAATGAATGATACTGACAGTTTAATTTCTGCAAATTTCATTGCATATGATCTGTAAAATGTTTGGGGGGACATGCAAGTCTTGGAATGAGGCAGGCATGTAACATCTCAAAATGTGGTGGGACACTCAATCTCAGAGGCAACAGGAACATATACTAAGGAATTTGGCAGGGAGTGGCAATTTTGGAATATAGTGGGGATGCACACTATTGGAATGTGAGAGGACACACCGTTTATTCTGAAATTGCTTGTCCCTGACACATTGCAGAATTGTATGCATCCACCACATTTCAAAATTGTATATCGCTGCATGTTAAACATGCATAACACCACCACATTATGAATTTTAGCATCCCTGCCACATTCCAAAATTATGTGTTCCAGCTACTTTCTGAGATTGTGTCATTGCTGCATTCCACAACTGCAACTAGTGGTGGGCGAAGTGGCTAAAATTCACTCCACTAAGTAATTTGCAGAGTAATGCGGAATCCAAGGAGTAATCCACAACGTGAAGCTGAGTACTTTGCGTCATAATGAGGAACGCGAAGTCCATTGAAACCAATGACTTCAATGCTATTCCACCTTCCCAAACCACTTCTCCACTATTTTAAGGCTACGTACATTGAAATCATGTCCTTCGCATCACTTCTGTGAAGCACACATTAAGCATGGGGCTTAATGTTTAGCTGCCACCCCTTTAAGATCACTTAGAACTTGCATGTAACAATTTGTTGCACTGCCTGGTAGTGCCATGTTGGCCTGTCAATCAGAGAATTGTCAGTCTGGAGCTAGACCTCACAAAGAGAACAACTGCAGTACAGCAAATAAACCTGCTTTATTCTTTATTTTATGCGTCCATCTAGTCATTCGCACGGTCCAGATGGGGCCCTCACAAGCAGCACCTGCAGCAACCGAAGGGTCTGGCAGATGACAGAGAAGGTAAGGGGTCTTATAGTGGTGGACCATACAAAAAAATGCCACACATGGTGGAGAATGCGGCCCTTCCTCTGTCCACCCCTCATCTCGTGTTGCCGATGTCGCTGGTTACCCCAAAGTCATCACCCCAGTATGTCTGAATTGCTTTAATGAATGATTTACACCACAGCCTTAGCTGCAGAGAGAGAGAAAAGCTGAACTGTCTCCCATTTTCTATCACAGCCTGCAGCCTTCCTCCTGTTAAACAAAAAAAAAAAAGGGGACTTTTAAAATCAATAATCCTGAACTTGTACCTCAACAGTGGCTCCTGCAACATTGGAGCCTTGCACTCAGTGCAAACCCCCCCAACAACCGCATAAGTTGCATGAAGCCTCGAGAAGACCTTTAAGCTTGCACCTCTACGTGGCTGAGATCCACTTCCTTGGCTACGCTACTTAAGGCCTTCAACTTTGCTCCCCAGCTCAGCCAGCTACCCAAGAAAAGGCGCCACTCCACCAGCATCTGGCTCCTTGCCACTGCAGCTCCTTGAACATCTCATGGCTCAGTTCTGCCCTTCTTTCAGCCCCTCAGAAGCCTCACAAGCCTGCTTCTGCAACAATGGAGCATTCGCTCCACAATTCTAACTGCCCCACAAAAAGAAAAAAAAAAAAAGGTTCAATTTAAGTGCTGTTCCTAGTGCAGCGCATAGCCTGGGCCCCTCTCCTCACTCAAGCCCAACCACATCTCCACTCCTGGTGTTGCTTGAGCCCTCTACCCTCCTCACAAGCAGCTCTACTCCTGAACTTCCTACAGACTGCTCCTCCTGAACAGCTCCCCAAGTAAGCCACTCAGCTTCCCAACCGCATGAAGCCTCCGCTCCCCTCGACTCACTCCTGCAAGGTTCCCCAGCAGTGCCACTCCTCCCAAAGACGCTCACCTCAGCAGCACGGAATGCTCCTCTGCCCAGCTTGGCCATGCTCAGAACTGCCAGCACAGAAGGATCTGCATGGCCATGCTTCAGAAACGGCCATATCAATCAAATAAAATGGGGGCAAGAAGAACAAAAAAAATAGGGGGACATAAATAAAACCAAGACAGAGGCATATATTTCAAGTAGGGCTCCATATAAATAAAGGGGCAAGTTAAAAACAACATACGGTACACCCTCGTGGGATAAAGATAAGCAAAAAGCACAATAAACAAAATGGAGGAGTCAAAGATAAAGACAAATAATCAAAAGAACCTCTGTAGCCCATCCTAGGCAGCCGTGGAGCAATCAAGCAATAAATTAAATAAATACAGAGATTCCGCAGCATTTTGCCACTCACCTCAGAAAAAGCCCACCATTTTTCTCTGTCAGGAGTTGGGGAAGAAGCACAGATGCAGGAATCGCCATTTTGGTCATCGCAGTAGCCTAGGTAGCCTCGTGGAAGAAATCCTCCATCTTGTGCAGATTAAAACAACAAGACAGAAAGTGAATCTTGACCCCCCCCCCCCGCTGGCAGCCATCTTGCTACAGTCAGGCAGTCAAATGCCACAGGAACTGCATGTCACAGTTCGGTGGCCATCTTGGGAAGGGCACAAATTGACCTCACTCTTTATTTAAATAACAAACAACACAGAATTGAGTGGGAAGTTCTTTATTAAGACGTCAATTGATGAACTTTGCTACAAAAAAAAAAATTTATACTTTGTCTACAAAAATAATTTTTGCTCGGCACTTAATCTACGACACAACATCCTGTCTTCTGCATGACAGCAACTCCTTCTCACCCATACGACCTTCGCTCAGTGAAACAAAGCCCATCTCCAACCACAATTTCTGCCGACGACACAGATGTGGGCGCCGGAGCATCCGGAGTCCTAACTTCACCCACCTCAAGGGCATGGGGCTACAAAATTGAAACAATCCTCCATGACATCCAGTCTTTTATTTCTGCTCAAGGAGCACCAGCTATGCAAGCTATTCAAGATGACTTGGCCTACATTAAAGCCATTTCACCACAGTCCACGGTCCATACCAGCCTACAACCAGTATCCTTCTCAGTCTTGCCTCACGAAGATGCTGTCGACTGGCTGGAACACTTCCAAGTATGGATTTCCTTCAATGGTTGGATTGATCCCTTGTGCGTCTCCAATGCCTTGCACTTGCTTCTGAGAGGGACTGCCATTTCCTGGTTCAACGCACTTCCAGACCAAGTCAAAGCAGATGCTGCCACACTGTGTGCAACCTTCAAAGCCCATTTCCTCCAAGCACACCCACCCTGGTTATTGGAGCAACAGCTGTGGGAGCGCACTATCCAACCCTCGGAATCTCTCAAAACCTTCACTGTGGATATTGACACTCGATGCAAACGCCTACAGAAATCAGAGAAAGATCAAGTAACATCCTTTGTCTGGGGACTGCCTCCTCAATTTCATACCTATTTCATACAGCAAAAACCAACCACCTGGACATACACCATCCAAGCTGCACAGCTAGCTCAAGAGTCCATTTCAATGTTCCAGTCTGCCGGTGCTCAGGCGCCCCAAACCTCACAACTTTCTGCACTTGCCACATGTGTCCAACAGTAACAAGCAATGATTGACAAGCTTATTTCTACTGTCACTACCGTACACATAAGCTCAACTACCTCTGCGGCAAATCCTAATGCTATGCAACCACCTCAACAGTGACTGGATCCACCTCCACCTTCTCAAGAGCCAGTGACTTGCCAGTGGTGTGGATTCAGGGGACACACTGCTGCTGTCTGTCGAAAGTTAAAATATTACAACAGGATGCAAGAGAATCATGGACATCCACCACAGCGCAGTCGACATGATAACTGCAACTACTCCCAGGATCAGGGAAACGAGTGCCGCCCAACAGACTAGGGGCTTTTGTTGGGCAGGGGAACACAGCAACTGACTGCCCCTCTGACTCTCGCAATTTAACCAAAATGCTTCCTCCAACTGTGGACTGTGACCCACTCTTACTTCCTGGAGCAAAGATACCTGTCATCCGATCACCTCTCCTAGCAAACTATGTACCTGTAACCATCGGAGATTGGTCTACGCATGTCTTGGTCAACACTGGAGCAGAAATATCAGTTATCAACAGCAGTATTCTAGACCACCAAGCTATTCTTCACATACCTAATGTCTCTCCAGCTGACATAAAGTACATTATCACAGCAAGTACAGCTACAGTACCTATCACAGGCATGGTCCATCTCAAACTCCACTTTGGCTCACAGCATGCTACTGTCAAGTTTTATATAGTGCCCGATCTTCAACCTGCAATAATTCTAGGCCTGGACTTTCTCAAAGCTCACAAAGCCATCCTAGACTTTGCCTCAAACAAACTGTCGCTAGGTCCTCGGAGGCAACTCGCAGCTATAGACTCAGTCACTGTGCCTCCTCAGTCGAAAATGGTTTTGATTGCCAAGATTCGAGGTGAACCACTTCCACAAGGTGTTGTTGGCATCATCATAGGATACCCCATGCTGCATTCATCAGGTCTCCTTCTGGGAAATACCTTATCGGTGGTGCAAGATGCTGCAGTCTTCCAAAAATGCTGCAACTTCACAGATGAGCCAGCGGTCATTTCAAAGGGTGCCAACATTGGAAAGTTTTTCTGCTTGCTTCAGGGGACCAGTTTCATCTCATCCAAAAACCTCAGCCTGGTTCCACCAACTCTACTCCTGTCAATACTATCATGGCCACTCCAACTTCAACAGAGTTACCCCTCAGTCAGTGACTGTCCTCTTCCAAACTTCCAGCATCTCCAACAGAAAAGCAACAACTTTTGCAATTCCTGAAAAATTACCTGGATGTCTTTGTTGGTCCAGATAACAAGCTCGGATGCTGTGATATCCTGCAACACACCATTGAAGTACAGCCTAACCAGAAACCAATCTGTCAGCGAGCCTACAAAGTGCGACATAAACAGAAACAAGTCACTGAGGACATAATCAAAGACATGCTTGACCAAGACATAGTCAAAGAATGTACAAGCCCCTGGGGTGCACCTTGCTTGCTGGTGGTAAAAAAGGACAAAGGGTATCATTTTGTGGTAGACTACAGAAAACTCAGTGCCTACAAGGTGCAGGATGCTCATCCCTTGCCTACAACTGAAGATGCTCTAGAGAGTCTTGGTGCAGCCGGTCCTGCTTACTTCACCACTCTAGACCTTCAGAGTGGGTTCTATCAAGTTTCCATTGATCTAGCTTCTTGTCCATACACAGCATGGTGCTGCCACTTGGGACTCTTCCAGTTCAAACGTCTGCCTATGGCTCTTTGGAACAGTCCAGCCACATTTCAACATGTTATGGAAGCCGTACTACATGGGTTGTCCTGGAAATCTTGCCTAGTCTACCTGGATGATGTGATTGTCTTCAGCAGAACTTTGCCAGAGCACCTCCAACATCTCCAAGAAGTGTTTGAACGTCTCCGACAAGCCAGTCTCAAGCTTCGACCAGAAAAGTGTTGTTTTGCGCAGCATCAAATTTACTACCTGGGACATGTGGTCAGTTCTCAAGGCATCTCTCCAGATCCAGACAAGCTCTCAGCAGTCAAAGACTATCCAGAGCCTAACAATCTCAAAGACCTTCAAGCTTTCCTGGGCTTGTCTGGCTACTACCGGAAGTTCATTTGCAACTACGCCAAGATTGCACCTCCACTGTACTCCCTCACTAAAAATGGATGTGACTATAATTGGACTTCTGAATGTAAAGAGGCCTTTGACACCTTAAAACAAAGCCTAATCTCTTCTCCAGTACTGGCCTACCCAAGGTTCGACCAACCATTCAAGCTCTACTCAGATGCTAGTTCCTTTGCAGTGGGCGCTGTGCTCTGTCAAATTCAAGATGGAACAGAACAAGTTGTCTCCTATGCTGGGCGCTTTCTTTCCTCAGCTGAGCAGAACTATGGCATCACAGAGAAAGGATATCTAGCCATGGTATTTGCCGTGAAGAAATTTGACTGCTACCTTCGCTACTCCTCCTTTACAACTATCGTTGATCACTCTGCCCTCCGGTGGTTATTTGAAATGAAGGAGCCAGTAGGCAAGTTTACCTGATGGATTGCCATGCTACAATTCTACAACTTTGACATTCAATACAGATCAGGTCGAGTTCACTCAAATGCTGATGGTGTAAGCTGGAGATGATATCACTCTGCATCCTCCTCAACAGATGACGAATCCTGTTTACAAGCTCTTCCCTTCCATGCTACAGATGTGCTTCCTGTGGACACGCCTTCAACACCTCAAGTTGCTTTGCTGCTACCAACTGCCTGCTCAGAGAGGCACACAAATCCTCAGTTACTGCAAGCAGCTGAAGAGCTTCTCATCTCCTCTACATCTGATCTGTCCCTGGCAACTGTTAAAATGCAACAAAGAACTGACACTCAATTTACAGACATAATCTCCTACTTAGAATCTGGAACCTTACCGCAGCAAAAGAAACATCGCCAAGATGTACTTTTCTTTGCATCGCAGTACTTCCTCAATGACGGTGTGCTCTTTCACATTTGGACCAAGGAAGGCAAGGGTCATCGCACAGATAGAACTCACGTACAGCTAGGTGTGCCAGCCTCTCTCATCCCTCACATTCTTCTCTCCACTCATGCCTCTCCACTTTTGGGAGGTCACATGGGAATACACAGAACTCTGGAAAAGACAAGGCTTCACTTCTTCTGGCCACACATGAACAGGGACATTGTCCAGTTCATAAAATCCTGCCAGCCCTGCTCCCAGAGAAAGCCTTCTGCCAAACCAACAAAGGCACACATCATCCCAATGCCTGTAGCCACTGAACCATTCCAAAGAGTCAGCACTGACATTCTTGGGCCCTTGCCAACATGCTCTGACTCTGGTAACACGTACATCCCTGTCTTTGTAGACTACTTGACAAAATATTTGGAACTCATCCCTTTGAGAGACATTAAAGCCACCACTGTGGCCAGTGCATTTCTCAATACAGTCATTTGTCATCACGGTATCCCATCGTACTTCTCAACATAAAAAGACACATACCACAAGTTACCATCCACAATGCAACGGACAGAGTGAAAGAATGATGAATACCATTCTCAGCACACTTTCCAAGTATCTGGATGAGACTCATGACACCTGGGACCGGTTTGTTCCCCTTGAGCAGTTTGCATACAATTCCAGCCCTTGTGTCAATAGCACTGAATACACCCCCTTCTTCTTAGTCTATGGACGTCACCCAAGAACTCCACTGTACAGGGATCTCTCGCTGCTCGAGGTTCCTAAATCAGCTTCTTTTTTCATCATCCCTCTTCTGGAACAGCTGGAACTTGCCCGATGAGTTGCAATCATCATGTTGGGTCAAAGAAAATTGGCAATGAAGAAAATGTCTGCAGCCAAGGTGCATGAGCCTTCATTCTCTGTTGGGAACATTGACTATTTGTACCATCCTGTTCTTGTTCTGGGCACCACCAAGAAACTGCTTCGCCCCTGGACTGGTCCATTCTACATTGTAGAAAAGCTTCCTCTGGTCCATGTTCATCTGCGACGCAAGTCAGATGGCAATCTGGTACACAACAAAGTCCATATAAATTGACTAAAGCATGGGTACCTGAATAACAACCTTCCAGGTGACCCCAGTCCTCCCACAAATGAAGCTTCCCTGGAGCCTGCCATCCTCTCTGAAGTGGAGATCCCTCCGGACAACCTGCAGCCAGTTCCTACAGATCTTCCCACTCCTGACACTCTTCAGCCAGATTCCATTTTTCCAGAGGATTTGCCTGGAACTTCCTCTTCTTCTCAATCTTCTTCTTCTCAGAACTCTCTTCCACACACCCCAGTGTACCAGATCAAGAAGATCCTAAGAAAGAAGTTTGTCAATGGATCCTGGACTTACAGAGTAAAGTGGTGTGGATTCTATAGTGGGCAGAACTCCTGGGTCGCTTTTAATGACCTGACCCCCTCCTGCAGGAACTGGTGCAGTCCATGCATGCCTCCATTCCCACTGACCAGAAAAGACAATGGAGGTCTTGAACTTTTGTTACTGGACTCAGTGAAATGTGTTGGGACTAATTAATTTTCTGATTTTCATTGTTGCAGTAAATATCTTGTTGTACCTCTTTCTTTGCACTTGTTGCCATGGTACTATTTACCTGCACTAATGTTTTGTTCCCCTTAGGAATGTCTCTTTCAATGGACAGTCTACCTGTTTATGCAACTGTTATTAAAATGTGAGCCTGCATTCTGGGTACCCTTTCCTCTCTTCCCTTTTCCTTCCCCCACACTTTAGCACTTGTGGCATGACCAAGTCTCAAGTACTATTGTGTTTCCCTTCTCTCTGGTGCTACTCTGACTGGTCCCCAGTGTAGTCCAGGTTCTTTCCTCCCCCCCCTCCCTGCAGTGGAGTACTGTTCTGTTTTGTGAAATCTAATGCCTTGTAATGCATGAACATTTTTTTTTGCCTTAAATTATTTACTTAGAAACGTATAGATTATTGCTTATTTGAGTGGTGCTCACATTCACTGTTCCGGCGGTGATGTGAAGCACACATTAAGCATGGGGCTTAATGTTTAGCTGCCACCCCTTTAAGATCACTTAGAACTTGCATGTAACAATTTGTTGCACTGCCTGGCAGTGCCATGTTGGCCTGTCAGTCAGAGAATTGTCAGTCTGGGGCTAGACCTCATGAAGAGAACAACTGTAGTACAGCAAATAAACCTGCTTTATTCTTTATTTTATGCATCCTTCTAGTCATTCGCATGGTCCAGATGGGGTCCTCACAAGCAGCACCTGCTGCAACCGAAGGGTCTGGCAGACGACAGAGAAGGTAAGGGGTCTTTTAGTGGTGGACCATACAAAAAAAGCCACACTTCACCTTGTAATTGAGCTCCAAGGCAAATTCTGCAGTTGTTCATGGGATTGCAGGTCACATGGGCTCTAGGTTGTTCTTTATGTCCTCAGTTTTGGGTAGTGTGTGTGTAGTGGTAGCTGGAGACAGTTTGCTCTCAGAGTTCTGCGATTCAAAACCCCTAAAAGCTGTTAAAAAATGCCTTTTTGAGTCTTTTTTTTGCTAAAAATTTAGTACATTGATTGTAGGAAATATATAATGAGTGTTAATTGTTTATGTGTGGATTTTGAATGTTAATTTAGAACAGTCAGTCTGTGTACTGTGAAGTATGCTTTGGGGGAGGTGCGTATCTGTGGTATAGGTAGATTAACTGGGAGAAAAAGGCAGTCTTTCTGTTTTGGTTATATTTTTCTTGTACAGTATAACTGTATTAATGTACACACTGTAATATTTTCAGTAATTATTGACATGTTTTTGCTGATTGTTGTGGTGCAGCAGTGTATAATTTCAGTTTGTTTAAAACATTTGGTTATGTTACTAAAGGTTTTCAATTTGCTACACATTACTTGTAGTGTGTGTGTGAGTGTGTGCGATGTGTGCCATTAAATCAGACACCTTTTATTGTGCCACAGAGTAATTGCAGCAGTGTGAACCTGCTATCTACTGCTCCTGCATGAATTTTTTGTACTGCTTTGTGGTATCTTTACTGGTAGTGGACTGTTACTGCCGTGCACTACCCCCCCCAACCGGCAAAAAGTATTCTTTTCCAGATTTGGATTTATGACTTGTAAGCACTGGTTAGGTGTTGTGCCTTTGTGTTTGCATCTCTTGAGTGTGCAGCGCAATCTTAATTTGTCTGTGCATTTGCAGGGCACCATTAATTCTGGGAGACTTGGTATTTTTTGTTGCACTCTCATTTCACTTTGTTAGCACTGGGGAATTTTCTGGACACAAGACAGTAGCATTTTGGGGATGCACATTAATTCTGGTGACTGTGTGTGACCACTGCGCGCATGACTGAGTGCGCCATTAATTCTGGGAGACTTTGCATTTCTTGTTATGCTCTCATTTCACTTTGTCAGTACTGGGGAAATTTCTGGACACAAGACAGTAGCATTTTGGGGATGCACATTAATTCTGGTGACTATGTGTGACCACTGCATGCATGACTGAGTGCGCCATTAATTCTGGGAGACTTTGCATTTCTTGTTATGCTCTCATTTCACTTCTTCAGAATTAGGGAATTTTCTGAACACAAGACAGTAGCATTTTGGAGATGCACATTAATTCTGGTGACTGTGTGTGACCACTGCTCGCATGACTGGGTGCGCCATTAATTCTGGGAGACTTTGCATTTCTTGTTATGCTCTCATTTCACTTCTTCAGCACTGGGGAATTTTCTGGACACAAGACAGTAGCATTTTGGGGATGCACATTAATTCTGGTCACTGTGTGGGGGGCTGCCAATATTGTTGTCACTTCACCTTACTTCATGTTAAGGCTGAATGACAACGTGAAGTAATAATTACAAGGCGAAGTGAACCTTTCATATTGGCCACTCCACAAAGCGGAGTGACAACGTGAAGTGCCCACTTTGCAGGCACTTCACCGGAGAAATTTAAATTCTCTGCATCTCTAACTGCAACCTAGTGACATTTCAAAATCTCATACCTGTAGTATTCTAAAAATTGCACACAACTTTGTCATTCCAAATCCATGTTTGCCACTGCATTCCAACCCCCATCACATTCTGAAGTACAGTGCCTTGCATCTGCACATTATGGAAATGCATGCACTGACCTGCCCAGTGTCAGTTTTCCTTTTTCTGATGTTTACTACAGCTGCAGTTTTATGCAACATGGGAGAAATAAGTCATATAAGGTTGCTTGCGGGGAAGACTAGGCTGCAAGTTCAGGTTATGACATCAGCAGCAGCTCTTCACAGAAACTGGCTTTTTTGAACAGGCAGTGAATTTAGGGTTGTAAAATGACTTGTAACTTTTAAACAAAGTTAGAGATCTCATTTTTGGTATGAGGCTGATTGGGGATATGCTTATCCAGATTCTTAATTTATTGATGCCAGAAGTTTTGACCGGAGTCCCTCTTTAAAACTGTACACTTCCGCAGGTCCTGGCACCTTCAGCACAGACCCACTGGTAATGAATGGTGAAGACTGATTCTTGGAAGATCATAGAAACTGCAGTTTACACTGTAATTCCAAATATGGCTATTTATGTAGTTTGTGAGCCGTGCTTCCTGTCTGTGGCAGAAAGGAAGTTTGACTAAAAGTGATATTGTTTCTCAATGAAAGTCTGCAGGTTGGTGTGCTACCGGTGGTGCCCCCCCCGCCCCACAGCCACACACACACACACACACACACACACACACACACACACACACACACACACACACACACACACACACACTGTTTGACTTAGACATGCTTAGGTGAGGGAACTTTCCCCTCTAGATTTGTAGGTCTGAAACTACTGACATCCCCAGGTGATGGAACTCTTCTATAGTATTCAATGAATAAAAATGACAGAAGTGCAGGAACCTCGTGCAGTGTTACAATGAGTGGTAACTGAATGTTTGCTCAATTGAACTTAAGCACACAGTATGCTGTTCTGACTCCTTCATTCACCAGCTGTTTCTGACAAGTTAATCATGGCCTGATCAATTAACAATTCTCTCTCTCTCTCCCTTAATCTGGTCAGTTCATCTTTTAAAATGGCTTCTAAAATATATTCTGTACTTCACTACAGGCATCATTTACTCACATAGGCAAGTTTGTAGTATTGTGTTGGGGGGACATAGAAAAGAAGGGACAAACCTTATTACCCATGATCTCTGAATTGTGTGATTGTAGCAGAGCTGTTGGATATAATCAGTACAGCAGTGTACTTATTCACTACTGATTATAACAACTTCAAGAAACCAGGACTGCATAATATGGTTGCTGTGGAACTTTGGAGGATGTGGGAAAGCAACTGGAATGAAATATAAATACTAGTGTGTCAGACCCCTAATGGAGGCCCCAAAATCAAAGTAGTTCTGATACAATGTGACAATTTGGCATGCTAAACCTACAGTTGGGCAAACTAGCACACAAATTAGCACTGCTGGAAACGAAAGCATATCATGCAGTGTCATAGCATCAGTATTATATATCCTAGTACCTTGACATTTTTATAATCACTAGTGAATCTGCACACTGTCTGTACTGATTATATCCCACTCACAGCCATGCTACAACTGCATAATACAGAGAACGTAAGTAATTAAGTTTGTTTCTTCTGTTCTCTGCCCCATGCAAAATTACAAACTAGCATGTGTGAGTAAGTGATGCTGTAGTGAAGTGTAAAATAGGTTGTAAATGTCAAATGATGATATTATCTTGGTTGAGGCCAGGGACAGAGATTGTTGGTTAATTAGGACATAATCAACTTTTCAGCAACAGCTGGTAGATAAAGGTGTCAGAACGTCATTCTGCGTGCTTAAGTACAATTGAGCAGGCATTAATTTCCCAGCTTTTCTAACACTGCATGAGAGTTCCTGCACCTCGGTCATCTTTGTCATTGAATACTGAAGGAGAGTCTCACCACCAGTGGATGTCACTAGAATGCAGACTTGATAGTGCTGCATGGAATGTGCCCTGCATTCATATTGATAAATGTTAACATGCCAACATTTCTAGAGGACAGATTTATACACCTGTCCTGCACAATGGCCCCTGACAAACTGAATACCTGCTCCACACTGACACTGGAGGGTGGACAGCTCAGATATTTGACTGCTATGGAGGTCAGTGCTGGCCAATCAGTGACCTTGCTACTCCTGTACAGCGGTGGCTCTTCCAATATGTTAAGGTGGCTTGTGGCTGTCATATATGCACTGCATGCAATCCTGCTGACTCATCAGCTTCCTTCTCCTCCTTTTCCTCCACATCTGCACTTCCCACCTGGCACAAAGCATCCTAAAGTGGATTTATCGTAATTTTTTCTGTTACCAAGCTTGCTTTTTTTTCAACTTGTTTGCTGAGGTGGTAGCAAACCCCAGCCTCTGATCACTTTCATGTTGTGTCTAACATAAGTTGACTATAACATCAATGCCCATAAACCTGTCTTATTAGTTGATCAGTTAAATTGTGGACCTGATTATGACCACTTTCAAGTATTGATGACAGGCCCCTATATATATAACACGAGTCCAGCATGGTGGCAATACCAAAATCTACGGACTGCAGAATACATGAAATATAGCTCTTACAGTCCAAATAATGAAGCATGTGTTCCATTAAAGCACAGCTTCTCCTGTCGCTACCTGTCTCTAGCACCTGCTGTGTATTCAACAGCATCTGTCTCAGTACACTTTGAAGTGGGATGGACTGACTGATACAAGCAGTGTCCCCACTCCCTGCCTGTGTGGCATGTTAAAGTGACCATAGACTCATGATCAGGCCATCAGTTAATCACCACTGATCTGTTGTCAGAGACTTGGATACTCCGGCACTGTCACAACATGTACGCAGCAGCAGCAGTTACTGTGTATCTTCGATTAAAAGCTGCAGGTTATATTTATTTTTTCAATCTGCAGCTGTAGCTAATAGTTGAGGGCAGCCTTAAATCAATGGCAGTTTTAATTAGACTTGTCTAGATGAGACAGCCAGCTGTAATTTACAGCTGTCACTGTCACTGTTATAAAAGCTGGCTGGTGCAACTTTGCTGTGAGGGTTGTTGGTGTCAGTGGTTGAAAGAGAAAGGATAAAGCTGAAAAACAATTAAACGAATAAAAAAATGTCTAAATGAAAGTGTTGATATTGAATTCAGACTTGCAGCTGCTGGTAAATGTAAATGGTTAGTGTAATCTACAAGTTATGTGAAGGATTAATAGTCACCGAAAAGTAGCCATCATTGATAGCTGCGGCCAATATTGGAGGGAGGCTTATATGTGATAGTTTTGTGTTGCACTGCAGCTTGTAATAGAGACTGGCTAATATTCGAGGGTGGCTACTATTTGAAGTTACACAGTATTCAGAGATGACTTTATACTGCTTGAATAAGTGCTCAATCATGTACAGATTTCAGGATATGATAGAAACTCCTGCACTACCAGATGAAGACAGTATGCCATGCATGGAACCCTGAGAAATCCCTGATTACAAACGCATTTAACCACATTTGAGCAATTACCAATCTCAGTGAAACCCCGTTTTGGGGAATGTGCGTGCATCCACTCATCAATCTCAGCCAGAAGCAGTTTGAACATTTTCTGACCCATGTATGACCCACTTATACTCTTCACTGCCAGCGTGGCCTGCTGGTGAATACCTGGAATGTTACTGCCACCACAGTTGAGCTTTATATAATTTGCACCCATTCCAGCATCAAATATTACCCCAGGTACCTGTACCTAGTGGACTGTAATACACAGATAAGAGCTACCAGCTGGTAGCCACCAGTCCGCATATCCATACTAAGATGTATGTATAGTGATGCTGAATGCTGCAGTGCATGTATTACTGTGCATGACACAGTCCTAAAAAATTCAGGAATGGCACTGGTGGAGAAGTATCTTTGTGATGGAATCTGCCATTTTGGGCAGGCATGCTCCATCAGTCTTCAGAATCCCACATTCTCCACAAAAGACAATAGCAAATAGATCAATTGCCAGCATTTCAGCAGTTGCTGCATTCAGTTCCTGTACACAGCATGACTAGGTAGGTATTTGGTATGATGGCCAAACATGCTATGCAGTTTAGGCTGCACCTTTTGGGGTGTTGGGGTACCAAACAGCTGGGCTCTGTGCACTGTCAGAATGTCTGGTGGGGTAGCATTTGACTCGGGGGTGGGGGTCATGGATGCTGCACAAATTAATAAAGACATTTCTGGTGTTTTATGGACTGGGGTTGATATGCTTGAGTGACTCTGGCTGCTAGTACTCATACCACCACTGCTACTATGGCCACTACTAGGCAATCCCACCGATTCCTCCTACTCATCTCTGTAGTGGTCCTCTGCAGTCAACTCTGACTCCACAGGGACTGTATCCATTCTACTTCAGGATGCCTAGTGCAATTAGGATGATAAGGGAGAAGGCACCCTTGTACCGGTTTCCCTTTGGTGCCGAGTTCAGCGTAACAGGTGCATGAACTTGAGAGGTGTGCTGAGAAAGAGCATAGGGGAGGTGCACAAAAACATTTGGCATTAGTGGTGTTTGTGCAACACCAGTTTTTAACAACAAATACATGGTTTTTGAATCAGACACCCACACGTGGGTCTTTTCTTATTTCCAAAGTGGTGCCTGCGCTCATTCCTTCTACATTTCTTATTGAGGTGTGTGTTGCCCACAAGTACCTAGGTGGCTCACCTTTTTCCCACAGTTGAGAAGCACTTGCCACAGCTGGCATATAGCCACTGTCTCATCAGCTGTGTCCTGTATGTAAAAATCCCAAACTGGGGATTTTGTAGGCTTTCTTTTTAAATGGCATTGGACCTGTTACTATGACATTGGAGGGGTGGCAATGAGTGTTTTGGGGAATGATTTCTGCACTCTGATAGTAGGTAACTCATGCTGTGTTATTGGCTAAACAGTGCTAAAAGGAACAACAGCTGGAGCATGGTGGGGGGGGAGAGCTTTGGTAATTCCCTGAAATAACTGTGGTGTACATAGCACCAACAGTTTAGCAGCATAACCCTTACCTTTTTTTTTATTTTCAGGTTCCCATACAGGGTACAGATCACCATCCTCAACACCACCAAGGCTGATACCCTCCTCCTGAGGTCTTTCCTCTTCCTCATCCTTACTTTCTCTACCTTCTCTTTCCTTCTAATGATCCATGCATGCAACAGTCAGATCTGCATCAGACCATGAATCATGATCAAGCTGTTCAACACCCTGTTTAGGAAATGGGAACCTGTCATCACAATCAGGGTCACCATCAACAGCAGTCACGGAAACAACAGCAGCCACCTTATTGTTCTCAACCAATTTCCAAACCAGGACATTGTTCTGCTACTTGAACTAATCCTCTTGTTGCTGCCTCCACTGCCAGCAGTGCCAGCTTCCACCAGCATTGATACCGCAGATTTGGCTAAGAAAAATTTGGCCATACTAATGTCCCCACCACTTGCACCAACTACTCCTTTTCAAGTGCTAGTACTTCCAGCCCACTGATGAACGTATAGCAGAAGCCATTTTTCGTTAGATACAAAACCCTTCTGAACCACAGAACGTATACTCTTCTTGGCAACATCGCCACTGCCAGCAACTCAGATTTTACTCTCTCATCTCTTTCCCGGCATTTTGATAAGCAGATTTTTGAACACTGCAGCTAAGGTAAATACAGGCAGAAGCCGAGACACACAAAGCCTCACCAGAGCAGTATGATTTAAATAACACAACAGTTTACTGAGCTAGCAGTAGCTTTAGTAAAAAACAAAACAAAAATAATATTTTTTTTTACATGACATGATGGTGATTAAGAAAACACACACAATTGGGGTAATTATAAAGAAGTTACTATTGATATTATTGTGAAACTGTGACTTCAATAACTAAACACAACTACAATCAATACAGTATAACAAAAATAATTTGATAAAACACATTAAACTGTTCTACAGAAAGAAAACAAAAAAAAATCACAGAAAACAGAAAAAAATAATTGAGAAGAAACACTGAGGAAAACAACACTAGTCCTCATGAACAGGGCTACCTTGCTTGCTACCAGCTAAAACAGCCCCCCCAAACACACACACACACACACACACACACACACCTGCTTCACTACACAAAATAAAATTACTTCTTTAAAGTAAATAAATCGAAAAAAATATCAAAAACAAATGCTAATCTAGAAATATAAGGCATTCTAGACACTTCTAAGAGTGATTTTATATAAAATGCTCTGTGTTTAATGCACTTTTGAAAGATTTTTGGGCACAGAGATTGAGGGCAGACTTAAGTCCAACTCTGTCTTCACAAGACTGCACAAAATTCAGTCTACGTATGGCATACAGCTCATTGCAGTACAATGTAACCTCCAGTCCCATGAGATATTGAAAACTTCACCTGTGGGCCCTGCTACACAGGCAAAATTATAAAATCTGCTATCGTGAATTTTGCTCTGTGATGTGAATTAGAGCTTCGCATGGCAGATTAAATGTGTGCTGTGAAGCGAATTCGTGAATTTCTGCATGGAGTGAAGTTTCCTACTTTTGCACACCACTGATCATGGTGGTCTGCCCTTTGGCTGGGTCCCTATTCTAAACTGTAACTGCCTTAACCAGCTTCCTTTAAATAAGGTGCACAGCCTGAATTGGCTTCCTTTCAATAAGGTGTCTTCACCAACAAATGTGCAAGTGATTGGTGTGGAGTCTGCTAATGGAGACAGTCGCACATCTCTCAAGCATTCAATAAACACAGAATTGACATCTTGAGCCCTGCTCATTCACAAACTTGAAATCATTTCTTCTCACTAGGGATGCTACTGACGTATGACACATATCAGTTAAAACAAAAAATGTAGTGCACACCCTCCTCCTCCTCTCCCCTCCACATGGCAAATCATTGAAATACTACAATTTTCTTTCTGCCTGAATTGGCAACATACCTTTTTTAACTTCAAGGAGAGTGGAGGGAATTCTAGTGTTTATTTAAAAACTCTTGAGGTGAATAAAACCCAGCCACCTGACATCATAATGGGCCACCCATCAGTTTGGTCACTATTGTAAAATTTAACTGCCTGAATGAACCAGAGCCCTATGTTGGTCTTATGGGTTTAATAGAAACATAAAAATATAGACTTTGATGGCAGATAAGGACCACTTGGCCCACCCAGTCTGCCCATTTCCCTACCTACTGGATAAGCTGCAGATTCTAGTTAACCAACAGCCTACTTCCTGCCACCCCCCACTACAATTGCCTTATGTCTGTCCCATGCATGTTTGAATTCGCCCACTGTTTTAGACCCAACAACCTCCCCAGGAAGGCGGTTCCATACATCCACCACTCTCTCCGTGAAAAAAAATTTCCTCACATTACCCCTGAGCCGTCCCCCTCTATCTTTAAATTGTGCCCCCTTGTTCTTACACATCTCTTTTTCTGAAAGATGCTACCCTCCTGGACTTTGTTGATTCCCTTGAGGTACTTGAACATTTCTATCATGTCCCCCCCATCCCTCCTTTCATCAAGGGTATACATATTAAGCTCTCTCAGTCTCTCTTCATATGATTTCTGATGCAGACCCTGCACCATTTTAGTTGAACTCCTCTGGACTGCGTCCATCCTGTCTATGTCCTTGCGTAGATGAGGTCTCCAAAACTGCACACAGTACTCCAGATCGGGTCTCGCCAACTGTCTGTACAGAGGGATAACCACTTCCCTTTTTCTACTTGTGATGCTCATTCCTATGCATCCCAATATCCCCCTGGCTCTCCTTACTGACTTCTCACATTGCTTACCTACCTTTAGATCATCTGATATGACTACCCCCAGGTCCCGTTCCATTTTTGTTGTTGTTAGTACCTCCTCTGCTATTGTGTACTCTTCTCCTGGGTTTTTGTTTCCCAGGTACATTACTTTGCATTTCTTTGCATTGAATCTAATTTGCCATATGTCTGACCATTCCTCCAACCTTGCCAAGTCCCTTCTCATCCTTTCTACCCCCTCTTGTGTATCAACTCTGTTACAGATCTTTGTGTCATCTGCAAAGAGGCATACCTTTCCCTCCATACCCTCTGCAATGTCACCTATAAAGATGATAAAGAGGACTGGACCCAGTACTGAGCCCTGAGGTACTCCACTAGTGACCCCCCTTTCTTTGGAATGCGTTCCATTCACTGTTACCTTCTGTGTCCTGTTGTGCAGCCAGTTTGCTACCTAGACTACCACCCTGGGACCCACTCCCAGGCTGGCTAACTTGATTATTAATCTTTTGTGCGGGACTGTGTCAAATGCCTTGCTAAAGTCTAGGTAGGCCATATCCACAGCCCCTCCCTGGTCTATTTCTTTGGTCACCCAGTCAAAGAAATCTATTAGATTCATCTGACATGACTGTCCTGCTGTAAATCCATGCTGCTTTGGGTCCTGTGCCCCGCTGGCCTCTAGGTACTCAATTCTTTCTTTCAGAAGTGATTCCATCATTTTCCCTACCACTGAGGTCAAACTTACAGGTCTGTAGTTTCCTGCTTCTGCCTTGCTCCCATGTTTGTGAAGGGGAATCACATCTGCCCTCCTCCAGTCCTCAGGTACCACTCCATCCTCCCATGATTTGTTAAAAAGTGTGGCCAGTGGTGTCACTAGGTCCTCCCTTAGTTCTTTAAGATTCTGGGGTGAATCCCATCAGGCCCCACTGCTTTGTCCACCTTGAGTTTTAGGAGTTCTTTCAGGACTCGTTCTTCTGTAAATGGACTGGTGTCAACCCCCCTACCCAGAGTGATTCTACTGTCTGGTTTAGGTAACTCCTCCTCATCTTCTTTTGTGAATACTGAGTAAAAGTATTCATTTAGTATCTCTGCCTTTTCACTGTCTCCCTCTGCCCACCTTCCCTCTCCCTTATTAATCTTCACTATTCCTCCCTTAACCTTTCTATGGTCCCTAATGTACCTATAAAAGGTTTTATCCCCCTTCTTAACTGAATTGGCTATTTTTTCCTTGGTTTGGGCTTTTGCTAGTCTGACTGCCTTCCCCACATCTTTCTGCTTTAATTGATACAGTTCCCTGTCGTGCTCCTTCTGTGATTCCTTATACTTTTTGAATGCAGCCTTTTTCTCCTTAACCTTCCCTGCCACCTCTTTTGAGAACCATAGTGGTTTTTTACTCTGCTTTGTTTTCTTTATCTGTTTCACACAAAGGCTTGTTGCCTCTATGATGGCAGTTTTGATTTTTCTCTATTGTTCTTCTACCCCTCCTTTTTGGCCATTTGCTAGTCTATTCCTCAGGTATTCACCCATTTTTCCAAAGTCAGCCCTTCCAAAGTCCAGTATGCTTGTTTTTGTATGGCTCATCTCCATGGTTGTGCTTATTGTGAAGCACGCTGTGCAGTGGTCGCTTGTTCCCAGATGTCTACTGACTTCTAAATTTGTGATCCTCTCTCCATTTGAGAGTACCAGGTCTAGTATTGCTCCCTCCAGAGTGGGTTCCAACACTAGTTGTCTAAAGTCTGCCCCCTGCAGGGCATCGAGAATGACCCTGCTCTTGGATGTGGCTGCAGTACATGTCATCCAGTTAACATCTGGCATATTTAGGTCCCTCATCGACAGTATCTCCCCTTTTTCAGCCATTTTGAGAATGTCCTCTATCATTTTCTTGTCCATTTCCTCCCCTTGAGTAATAATAATAAATTTATAAAGCCAAGTTTCAAAGAAATACAAAATCACACATACCACCATAATGCAAAGCATCATGGATGGTTAATTTCCCCTGGGGTGTGATACAGATGAGGCACACTGAGTCCTGGGTGGGGCAAAACATGTGTCTGTGTTTCTGTTTGCACCCTTTGCAGATTGAGAGAGATGCCCTTTGGCACCATGCATTCTTGCTTAAAATTGAACCAACCTAAAATGTCATGGTGATTTACATATACATCCCATGATGCTTTGCATTATAGTGGTATGTGTGATTTTGTATTTCTTTGAAACCTAATTAGTGCCAGTGCCCTTTGAGCTAACCCTTGCCTCAATGCTTGTGCACTGAGTTTCTTTGTCTTTTCCTTTAAATAAGAGGAACTCACCAACCAATGTGAAGGTGATTGGTGGGGAGACTGCTAATGGTGACAGCCAAACATCTCTCAATCATACGATAAACACAGAATTAACATCTTGATCCCTGCTCATTCACAAACTTAAAATCATTTTTTATGGCTGCAGTGGGCGTAGCCCTGCAGACATCTTGTGATCTTTTTAAAGAAAAGGAAGCCTACAGGATACTGAACAGACTTTTTAAATAGTGGAGGTGAACAACATTCTCTGAGCATTCACTTCACTATTTTGTCCATCCATAACAGTGGAACACATCACTGTCCACCATGTTCAACATGGCAGTGTGGAGTTTTCCATGCATGCAGGACACCTTGCACATGCTCAGGAACTTCTGTGACATGGCAGCACAGTCCGCCATCTCCAATATGGCCACTGGAGCCCAGTGCACATGCACAGAGAACTCTGGTGGCCATCTTGGATATGACAGAATGTGCCACCAGAGTTCAATGTGCATGCATGAAAAACTCTGCTCCACCATATTTGACAAGGCAGCATAGTCTGCTGTGTTCCACTGCACCTTAGCTGCCCCAACGTCGGCTGCAGTGGCTCTTGCTAGATCTTGTTTTCACGTGGGGGTGCTACTGAAGTATGGCATGTTTCAGTTAAAACAAAGAATGCTGTACATACCTCCTCTCTCTCTAACAAGGCAAATCATTAAAATATTTTATGCCTGAGTTGGATACTTATTTTTTTATCTTCAAGGGGAGTGGCAGGTCTCTTAGTGTTCGTTTTAGACCTCTGAGGTGAATAAAACCTAGCTACCTAATGTCAGTGTGGATCACCCATCCACTAGTTCCCTATTCTAAAATGTAACTGTCTGAATTGGTTTCCTTTAAATAAGCTGCATTCACTAACCAATGTCCATGTGACTGACAGGGAGCCTGCTGATGGAGACAGTCATACATCTCTCAAGCATTCTGTGTTCGTTTAATTAAATTAAAATACAAAAAATAAAAAAAACAAACAAACAAAAATAAATCTATGGATGGAAACTATTGTAAAGGATTGGTACTGCCCTACATATAAAGTCTTTTAATTTTTTTTTTCGTTATGCATAACCTTTTTTATGGGGTCCGTTTATTATATACTGTAATCTGAAAATCAGCTAGGCTGGAGAGAATACAGTAACTGGCATGGAGATAAAAAAGTGACTACAAAGGAATATAGGCCCTGAGTTCAGCAATGATTTATAACTGTTACTTGAGCTCACACTTGGTCATTGTGGTCTTAGTAGGTTTTGCAGACTTTGTCACAACAACACAAACCGTAATCCATAACAGATGCATGCCAACACCACCTGTCACAAGTAAGTCAATAATTAATATTCAGTGCTGACCTTAAGGTTTTTCTACCACCCCCATTTGTAGCCTGCTTTACTCCATGACAAAGAGGGTTGCACCTTTTTAAAGGGCAGACCCCATTGTTCACAGGCCCAACCCAAGTGTATGGGTGGCCAGAGACTGAAGATTTTGCAAAAAGGAAAGAGGGGTGAGGGTAGGGTCGGGGTGGGTTTAGTGAGGTCATAAAAGGGGAGGAGCTATGACATCAGAGCTGGACTGAGGTGGGAAGCAAGGATTGGCTAAGAGAAGAGAGAGAGGGGTGAGCATTAAGGGCAAACACAGGCCCTAGGGAGCTCATAATTTTGCTCTGAGAGAAATTTCTCTAAGAAGCACATCAGTCTGGCAATTATTCTGAGTTAATTTTATTTAATTGAGCCAGTGGGCTGTTTATAATCAGGTATTTGAAGTTAATTAGACTGACTGTTTGAATTTGGAGTAGTTATTGTGATAATTAAAAGTTTTAAATGTATAAAAGAGAGGGGTTGCAGCATGGGCAGAGTGACCAGCCACAAGAAAGTATTGGGGAGTTGCAGGAAAGAAGGTGAGTTTTTTAAAAAAAGAAAAAAATGGAACACAAATAAAGGCAAGGAATGACAGACTTGTGGTGTCTGAAAAATGTAGGTTTGGGGACAAAATGGTGTTTGTTGCTGCAGTAGGGGCATTTTGGCGCTAAGCGAGGAAGTGCAATGGTGTTAGCCTGTATGCTTGATGAGAATAATCTGATATGGTGGAGAGCATTTTTCTGGGGCCAAGCAAAGTGTGGGGGTTCTGCACCAGTCTGCTAAAAAAGGTTTTCTTTGCAGCCCTCGCTTGGTTGAAACCAACGTTTTTGTCTGGTGCAGAATAGCTGCAATTGGGAGCTGTTTGTGGATGAAGTAGGGCATTTTTTGTGCTGGCTGGTCTATGGGTTTTGGTGGGAGGTCATCGAAGGGCCTTGGGAAGGGAGGCCACAAAGGAAGCCATTGGTGGCATGTCTGACCTACACCACTGGGCCGCCATGCAGTTGTACTGGAATAGAGGAGGCAATGGGGTAACTAGGGCAGACCACCTCATGGCTGAGATACAAAAGGGAACATCAGGGAAAGCCTTTTAGTGAGGAGTGGGCCTGGGGTGAAGAACAGTGCGAATCTCAGAGTGGGGGGCCATGGTGGTGGTATCTGTCATCACCATTGTGAAAGGGCTGATGAAAATGCATTCATTTTTTTAAAATGGGGCACCAGGCACTCAAAACAGGGAGTTTCAGTTGATGGGTGAGCACAGAGGACAAGAGCCAGGCCAAAAAGGGGACGCATAAGAGGACCGCGTGGCGGTGGCATCTGACATCATCACCATGCTGTCTTATGAGCTCAGACAGCTAATGGTGACCACGGGCCATGTTTGGAGTGGGAAGCCTACAAGGGGAATCTGAATGCAAGGATTACAATAAAAAGTAAAAGGGGGTGTTTCTATATACAAAAAAATGGGATAAGCGATGCAAGGAGGGAATTGGCACTGCAGTGCTAGGCTACAAGGGGCTCTAGGCCAGCCAGGGGGCACAATCCAGCAAGCAGGCAGCAGTGAAGGGTGGCAAGCCATGTGGGGGGGATTTAACAAAATGCATACCAGGGCTAGAGGGGGCAGAAGGTAGTGAATTCACTCCTCCCCCTCACCCTCCACCCATACAGGGGATATATTGGCATGCAAAATGAAAAGAAAAAAAAAGGAGGGGGGACGCACTTCAGACCCCAGGGGCAATGGTTACCATGAGGAAACAGGGGAACACATATGCTCAGGCCTACCAGAAGCAGCAGTCAACAAGAGAAGGGAGGAAGGTGTGACCCTGTACAGACATAATAATGTTTAATGGTGGTTATTGAGTATTTTAAGTTTTTGTAGAAGGCAGCTATGCCCCCCATGAAGAACAAGCCTACAAAGGAGGAGAGTTACCAGGCAGTGATGGAACTGGTGTCCAAAGTGAGTCTATTGCTGGAGGCTGTGGACCCCCCCAGCCCGGGCAAGGTCAAGAAGCAGAAAGAGGATAAGCAGTAGGGAGGGAAGAATAACAAAATGGCACTGAAGGCCCCAGCCACACCAAGGCTCCCAGATCCCATTCCAGAGCTGGTCAGTCCAGTACCTCCTCCTGCACCAGTGCCTGCTCCGGCGCCAGCTCCTGCTCCTGTGCCAATGTCTAAGCCTGCTTGTCCAGTGGATCTGGTTCCTCCTGCCCCGCTGGCACCATAGAATACATCGCCAGCACCTGTCAACACCCAGACAGCTCCTCCAGTGGGCCCCAGCCTTCAGCCAGATGCACAGCCAGGTAATAATGAGGTTACACTGGAAAGCAGTATGAAAGAGTATGTGAAACAAATGCTTAAAGCTATGGAGGATATTGGCTTAGGCCAATTGGAAAAGACATTGGGGGATCTGTGGAAAAAAGAGAAAGGGGAGGGCACAGGTGTGGGGGAGATGGGGAGAAGGGTTTCAGGACCGAGATTGGGGCACGTGGTGTTAGGGTCAGGGACCAGATCCCTTTAGCCACCAAATAAAAAATTTGTTAGGGCGAGTTTGTGGACATTTTCATTCTGGCCAACATAGACAACATGGACAAGTGCAAGGAAAAGGAGAGTTTTGAGAAAAAGGACATGGCCGTAGCCATGGTCCTTTTGGGAAGGGGGAGGAAGAGAAGTCGATAAAGGGAAAAATGTGGGACAATTGGTCCACAGGTTTTACATATTATATGGCCATTCTTATTAAAAAGAAGCAAGAGATGGCCACTCCCCTGTTGACATATTAACTAATTATTAAGAATGCTTATAAAAAAGGAGGTTATAGTTGGCTGAAGTATGAAGAGAAGTTTAGAAAGAGAATGGCATATTTTGAAGATGTAAAGTGGGATGCCCGACAGATCGACTTGTGGTTGAAGATATGTATGGGGTCCACTAGTAATGGGTGAAGGGGACAAAAAAGGTGAGGCAGCTGCAAAATGCTGCTGGGATACAACAGAGCGTGTTGCTCCTGGCTGAACTGCCATTTCCAGCATGTCTATTCCAGGTGCAGGGGCAACCACCCAACCTCCAAGGGCAGCAATAACTGGGAAAAAGGTAGTACTAGTCAGGATAGCTCAAACAGTCAATCTTTTTGGGGTAACCATACAGGGTTTAGGGGACAGCAGTGGGGGAGGGGGACCCGGGGCAGGGGAGCAAGGGGAAGTAGAGGTCAATCATATGACAACTGACAGCAAGATAATTAAGAGAGGTGTGGCAGGAGCTTTTCACCTGTCACACCCCCCCATAAAAGTTGAAGTGATGCAGGAGTGGCTGAGGTCTTACCCGGACAGGGCAGCAGCCGCCATACTACTGGTGGATTTCCGGGAAGGTTTCAGCCTACTCTTTAAAGGGACCCGAAAAAGAGACAAAAGTGAAGAACTTGAGGTCAGTTAAGGGGAGGGAGAAGTTATTGAAACATAAAATTCAGAAGGAAATAGCAACAGGCAGGGTGGAGGGCCCATTTGGGCAACCGCATCTGCCACAGCTGAGGCTATCACCCCTGGGGCTGGTACCAAAAATACAGCCTGGGGAGTTTCGGATCATACACCACCTGTCCCACCCAGACAGGTATTTGGTTAAGGATCACATCATCAAGGAGGACAGCAGGGTGATGTACGCTACTTTGGAGGTGGTAATCAGATTGGTTAGAGTGTCGCAAGGAGCATGGCTGGCAAAAATGGACACTGAAGTGGCTTTTCACCTGCTGCCAGTCTGGCCAGAAGATTGGGACCTGTTGGGTTTCTGGATAAGGGAGGATTACTATTTTGACAAAGCCATGCCCATGGGCTGCTCCATTCCTGTTCAACATTTGAGATGTTCAGCACACTTACAATGGGCCTTTCAGGACAAATACAGGTACCAGACAGTGGTCCATTATTTGGATGACTTTCTGTTAGTAGCAGAAGGGCGGCAACAGACAGAGAGGATGCTACTGGATTTCGAGGGCATGTGCCACAAACCTAGCGGGTGCTTTTGTCCCCAGAAAAAATAGAAGGGCCTAGCCAAAGCATTGAGTTTTTAGGCATTGAGATAGACACAGTGGGGGGAAGGGTGTGCTATTTAGACTGCCTGAGGCTAAAGTAGAGAAACTTAAGGTATTACTGGGTACGGTGAAGGCCCTGCAGAGGGTACAGTTCCAGCAGGTATAGCAACTTATGGGACACTTAAACTTTGCCTGTAGGGTGGTAGCACTGGGCCACACATTCACATGGCGACTGGCGAGGGCAACACATGGGGCTTCAAGACCGCACCACTGGGTGGATATTTGCAAAGGGACTGGGGAGAACTTGGAGGTATGGGAGACTTTTCTAAGCCATTACAATGGTAGGAAATGTTGGCAGGATGAGTGGGTATTTAATACAGACCTGCAACTATACACTGATGCGGCCTGGGGCATAGGCTTGGGAGCATACTTTAGGGGAAAATGGTTTGCTGAGGCATGGCCCATCAACTGGGCCTGGGCCAGCTTGATGAGGAATATCACCTTCTTAGAGATATTCCCAATCTGTGTAGCCATGGAAGTCTGGGGAGAGATGCTGAGGAACCAGAAGGTCACTTTCTGAAGTGACAATAGGGCAGTGATGGACATTTTGAACAGCAGGGGGCGATGTCGGCAAGGGTCATGCAGGTCCTAAGGCAGCTGATGCTAAGGGGCTTAACACTGAATATTTCATTTAGGGCTAGACACATAGATGGAGTGGACAATGTAATAGCTGACTGCTCTTCCACCTGTAGATGGACATATTCCATGCCATCACCCCAGGAGTGGAGCCCAGGCAGACGGCAATTCTGGATCACATCTGGAGGATTGGATCAGGGGAGCTGAACAGTTGTTTCACAACCCCCATCCCCCAGGACCCTAAAAGCATACAAAACCTTGTGGAGGGCCTTTCCGGCATTCTGGGCACAAACTGGCTGCCAGGTAAGAGGGGTAGTGACAGGGAAAGAGGTAGCACAATTCATAGTGACAGGATGGAGGAACAATGTGGCACATGTGACAATGGGGGTACACTTGGCTGCAATAAGCCAGTTGTGTATACTGAAGGGGTGAGAGGACCCCACAAAGAGTAACCTCATTGGGTGCATGATGCAGGGTTGGCTGCAGGGGGCCGAGAAGGCTCAGGACAATAGGAGACCACTGACAGGAGAACTCCTGGAGTGGCTAATGGGGGTACTGCACCAGGTATGCAGGTGTAATAGTGAAGCAGTTTTGTTTAAGGCGGTCTTTGCCACCATGTATAGTGGGACCTTCAGAGTCAGTGAGGTGGTAGGGCATGGCAAGGTGGACAAATCTGCTGGATTGAGCTGGGATGACATGGTTAGGACCAAGGATGGGATTTCAGTACTGGTAAGGCAGTCCAAGACTGACCAGGCTGGTAGGGGGAACAGGGTTCATGCTGCAGTGCCACAAGAATGCCACCATCTGCCTGGTGAGCCCTGCACGCATATGCGGCTGGGCACCCATGGGATGTGAACCCATTAATATTCTTGCATGGGGATGGGTCCCCGGTGATGGGGTCATACGTCATGGCAGTGTTAAAGAAGTTTATGACCTTCTTGGGGGAAACCCAATGGGGTACTCATCCCATTCATTTTGGATTGGGGTTGCCTCTGAAATGGCAGCAATGGGGAGCACACCTGGGGATATCAAGCTAAAAGGGTAGTGATCTTCTAACTACTATAAAAGATATGCTCGTAACACTTCGACTCTGTACTAATTATGTCTTCATTTCTCCCCATAGCAGATCTGGGTAGTTAATCAAGGAGAGTGGAAGAAATGGAATTTAAGGGAGGGCAAGGAGAGGATATCACGGGGGGGGTTAATGGAAGTAGAGGGGGAACAAACCATGAATGAAAATGAAACAGTAACTTTGTCTCTCTTTATGGTTTCAGAAGGAAGGGCACAGAGGTTGGAAGCTTGGATATGCGGACACTCCTTCATCCACTGGGCAGAAAAATGGGCATCCAGGAGGCTTGGGTGGAGGCAGCTGTATTTGGAGCTAAGCACCATCAAGTTGACCTGGAGAGACATGTGAGGCATGAATTGAGCACAGTTACTCCCAGTGCTGAAGGAGATAAGGAGGGAACACAGCTGTCCAGATTTAATCATGATTCATCTAGGTGGAAACAGTCTGGGGACCAGACCCTGGCTGGACAACTTTTATCAGATTAAAGGAGATGTAGAAAAAATAAAAGAATGGTGGCCAGAGGTGACCCTAGTTTGGTCAGACATTATTCCACAAAGGGTGTGGAGGCATGCTGACAACCACAAGGCCTTGGGCAGGGCAACAAAATGAATGAATGCAAGAGTGGGCAGGCTGTTTGAGAGCTTGGGTGGCATGGTGATACACAGGGGAGTAGTGGAAGAAAGGGGTGAGTATTACAGGGGTGATGGGGTACACCTCTCTAGTCTGGGCCTGGCAATGTTTAATGCTGATATTGCCAACATAATAGAGCCCTGGATGCAAAGAAAGGTAGGCTGAAACAGGGGAGTAAGGGTGCCCCTCCTCCCCCTTTTTGAGGAAGTCCACTGTCCACTGCAAGCTGGAGGTGGACTAGTGGAAAAATAGGGGAGGGAGGAGAGGGTGGGGAAGGGGTGGGGGACAAAGAAAACAGGACATAAGAAAATCAGCAGGAAGTAGGGGTTTGGAGCATATGTTAGTACCCCTTGAACAGAGGAGGATGAAAAGACAACCCCCATGATGTACATCTGGGGGAGAGAAGATGACAAGAAATAAAAAGAATAAGAAAAATGGACACAGATAATTATGTGATGAAGTGGATGTGAATTGAAGGATTTTGTAGAAATGTTAATCAGAGATATATGTAAACTTGAAATGAAAGAATAAGTAAATTAATTGCCAAGTTGAGCACCCACACATTCTTGTCTGTGTATATATTGGTTGGGATCTGGGGGACAAATTCCTTTGTATACAATACATAATATTCTTGTATCACGTCCCCTTATTATGTGTTGTATACCTGTTTCATTGTCTTGATCTGTACTCTTCAATACCTGGGTTGTGCCTTAAAAAGGCACCTTGGTATCAGTGCACCTACTCGGTTATCAAAATAAATTAAAAAATTACTGCATTGGGAACCAAAGTAGATTGGCCCACTTTTCAAAGCTGAACCAAATTTGTGAGGCCCAACTCAAAGGCAAATTGAAGTAGCCATGTTCCCACTTCTCTCACGCTTACCTGGAGGTACTCGTGAAAATAAGTCTGATTATACAATCAGGGCAAATGTAATAATCCCTGTTTTTATGTACAGTGCCTGTGTGTCTCTTATAGGAGTTTCTTCTGAAGTCCTTTGTGTGTCAGAACTGTGCAGTTTTGCTTCACAGTTCTTTCACCCAAAGAACTTGAAAATACACTCTTCTAACCATAAGGGACATATAAACTGCCATATAAAGATATGAAATAGTTAGGATTGAGTAGAAAACCCGTATTTCTGGTCACTCATATCTCAGCTATCATTGTCATACCTCGGCTCGCAGTGTCAGTGGCTCAGAAAGTAGCACTCTTGCCTCTGAGGCCGGGAGATCAGAAGGCTGTGGGTTCTATCTCCACATCAGGCTCTTGGGCTGAATCCCAATACTGACACTGTAGTGCAGCACGAGTGGGGTGCTGCACTACTGAGGTGCCATCTATCGGATGAGACATTAAACTGAGGTCCCATCTGCCTGTTCTGGTGGTAGTTCAGGTGGATGTTAAAGATTCCATGGCACTTCTTGAAAAGAGTAGGGGAATTCTTTATTGCAAGAAACAAAAATCATTATTACAAACATCTCTAACTGAATCAAAAAAGAAACCATAAAAAAGCAAAACAAACCCCGAAGAAGGAGAAATGACTCATTAAGCTGAAAAAAGAGGAAAAAAAAAGAAAAAAATATAGCTTAGTTTCCCATCACAAAAAGTCTCTAGGAAGGTTAAATCCAGCAGACGTGTTTCCAATATTTGTGAAACTTATGAGCTGGCAAATGTCCTGATTTGAAAGTCTTCTGAGTCAACAGAGCAGATTCAATATGTTGCAATACAGCTGAAGGCAGGGTATAAGTGTGCTGCTGAGAAAACAAACATTGTGTCTGCCACATATAAAACTTAATGCAGGAAAAAATAACATTCAAAGTGCTAGGGTGATAACGTGAAAAAAAACCACAGTAATCCCCAAGCACTAAACACAAACATGACAACGCCCCATCCCCACTTTGTGAGCAAAACTGACCAGAACAGCTTGGCATAATGATAGGAAAGAAAAAAGTGATCCATAGTTTCCTCCAATCCATTACATTCATTGCGGATACATTGCCTTTCAGACACAGCTTTATGTTTTAAATTGCCCTTGACTCCCAGTCTCCCATGACAACTGAGCCAAGTGATATCCCACATTTTCACGGGAATTCGTCTGTCATTTAATACTTGTAAAGCCAAAAACGTTTTAGAAGGGAAACATTTTGGAAAATCAACTACTACTAAAAAGTTTCTAGTCATAATATCAGTGTACAAAGCTTTTCGGGACAGTCAGTGAGCCTCTGGTTGAGTGAGTTTCCACATCCGTAATTTAGCTGCTACCAAAAAAATGAACGAAGGAGCACCCGAGGAATATTTAATGATAGGGGCCTCAGTAGACCACCTGGTCAAAAAATCCTGTATTAAAAAAAAATGTCCAATAATCCCATGGATGTGATGTATATTGCACAGGATCCTTAAAATGAGATTTAATGAAAAAGGAAAAATAGAAAGCTAAAGGATTAATCATACCAAGGCCGCCATCCTTAATCTTTAGATAAGTAAAATCATGCTTAACAGGGTTTAACCTACTTCCCCATAGCATTTGAAAAAAAATACTATATAAACGAGTGTCATATTGTTCAGGCAAGGGAAAAACTGAGCTAAAATATAAAAACATAGGAAGAAGAAACTTCTTAATAACCATAATTCGCTTTTGCTTTGAAATGACCAAGATTTCCATAATTGAACCTTGCCTTCCCCCAGTTCAATACGAGGTTTCCAATTGAGGTTGGCCACATCCCCATTACCAAAAAAACACCCCAGAATTTTAATCAGCGAGGGGTAATCGATATCCATCCAATGGTGGAATCAAAAGGCCCCAGCCCTAAAAAAATACTTGCACTCTTCTCATAATTTACCGTAGTGCCAGCAAGAGAGCCAAACTGAGCCAAGATATCTAAAGCAAGCAAACCAGAAGCTTTATCACGTAGCAAAAGACACATATCATCAGCATAAACTGCCAGTAACTGTGCAGGGACTTCTATAGATGGGGTAAGCCCCAAAATACTTTGATGGTGAAGGAGCTCCCGAATCAAGGGGTCCAAGACAAAGGTATAAAACAAAGGGCTCACTGGGCCCCCCTGACGAACTCCCCTGCAAAATTTTATGCCAGCTCCCATTACACCATTAACCAAAGGAAAATTACTGGCTTTGTCATATAAAAGACGAACCCATGCCCTGAATTGCAATGAAAATCCATAGCAGTGTAAGACTTGAAATAGAAAATCATATGATACTCTGGCGAAAGCTTTAGCTTGATCTAGGGACAATAAATACCCCGAGAGCTGCAGCAACCGACTGCATTCACATACATTCCTTAGTAAAGTTCAATTTTGCTGAATGTTGCGGCCAGGGATAGAACAGGTCTGCACAGGATGAAAAAGAGTCGTGTCAACTTTTTGGAGCCTGTGACACAAAATGGCAGCGAAAATGTTATAGTCCAAATTCAATAAACTGATCGGTTGCCAATTACTAATGTCGAGTCTATCCCCCTTTTTAAACAAGAAAATGGTCAGGGCGTCAGAAAAGCCTGAGGGCAAAGTGTTGGAGATTAATATTTCATTGTAAACATGGGTCAGTATTAAGCTAAAATCATCCAGAAAAAACTTATAGAAATCATTTATGAGGCCATCCGGGCCAGGTGAAACACTCGTCTTCAAGTGGGTAATTTCTAACCTGACCTCGGCCTGGGATAAGGGTAAATCTAGTTCCTGAGACTGATGAGGAGTCAGGATGGGGGGAGAAAAATCAAAAAGCCTATCCCAAGAACTCGTTGGCTGAAAGGCTTGCCCATGTTGGTCCTGTAGAATTTCCTGTACTATATGTAACATTTCAACATTAGTGGATTTTAGAACACCATGAGAAATAAATAGGCCGTCCATGAGCTTCCTAATGCCTGTTTGCAGGCCGAGAAAGGATTTGAGACAGGGGTGGTCTTTAGACCATAGGATAAGTCATCATGTATTTGACATGCTTTCCCATAATGGAATTGTCTCATCCTAGATTTAAGTGACGCAATGTGTTCCTGGATACGAACGTCCGAGGAAGTAGGTAGGGACAGCAATTTATAAAACTGGGCCCTATAACCCAAATAAGTGATGTAATCCTCTATCTGGGTTGTTTTATGAAAAGTTGTGGAAAAATGCTGAAATTCAAGTATAGTGGCTACCCACCAGTCTCCCCAGGAATCATGTAGCCCAGCCACTGACTGCTGTTGTGCAAGAACTTTAGCAAGAGCGGTCTGGAATGAGCCTGAGCCAGCAAAGCCGGATTCAGCTTCCATCTAATGGGCATGGCAGGTAAATGGGGAGGAATTTGGGAAAAGTTGAGACAAACCTTCAATAACATATGGTCGGAAAATTCGCACGGGAATAAACAAAAAGAAGTCAGTAACAAATAATGGGAAGTAAAAACAAAGTTGATTCTAGTCGCAAAACTACTTTGTCTCTAGGTGGGTCCGGGGCCATGATGGAGGGACCTATATGTGTCCAATAAAGAAGCTTTCACAAGGATTTTGTGAAGGGCATGAGAGTCACAGTACACTTTCTGTTGTACCTGGTTCTTGAATTTCAAATCTAGACCGCAGTTAAAATCCCCCCCCCCCAGGTGATGTGTCGAGGTGTAAAAAGATATTGTTCAGTATTTTGGAATAAATCAATCCTGGCTGAGTTAACTTGTGGAGCATAAGTATTGATAAGGAGAAGGGAATACCCCTTACATAAACAGTCCAGGAGCAGTACCCTTCCTGAAACAATATCCACCATCCGAATTACCTGGACATGAGTATGGTAAAAGAGTATCCCGACTCCGTCTGCTGCATCGGGACCGAAGGACCAAAAAGGAGGCCCTTGAACCCATAATTTTTTGGTGTAAGTGATATCAAATAAAGAGGAAAATCGTGTCTCTTGCAAAAATAGAATGTCTGCAACGTATGATTTACAAAATTGCAAAAGCCCTAAACGCCTCCTCTAATTTTTTTATGCTGCAGGTGTTGAGTGAAATAATGGTCAAGAAAGCCAGGGAATGTATAAAATTTTGTCTTTTTTGCTTTTACGCCCTGAATTTTTCTTAGATTCCAATAAATCGGGACCTCCTTCATCATCACAATCCATGCCAGATGTAGCCCCTGATTTGACTGATACATCAGACTCCGAGTCCCCCTCCTGGTCTTGTAAGACCTGAAAAGCATTGTGCGTAAGAGGAGTAGAAGTCTGAGCTAGTTTTTTAGCATGAAACCTCGTAACTCTTTTAGGGTGAGGTTTCTGAAACTCAGTGTCGGGGGGGGGCTCCCCAGAAGCATGGGATTGGGAATGCTGTGGAGCCCCACTAGGCTGTTGATCAGCCTGTGTTTCAGGGCTGGGTTTTGAAGTAGAGGGCTGGGATTCATCAGTCCCTGAAGGGCCTGTAGTGGGAGGGTCTGTCTCAAAGGCTGTAGTACCCTCAGAGCTAGGCCTGAATCTATCCTGGGCTTCAGAGATCAAGGTTTTCTTATCAAGCCCCCCCCTTGATTATTTTGCCCAGCATAAGGGCACTGATGGTATGCATGGCCTAGTGCATCACATAAGTTACAACGAAAAACATTATGGCAAGTCCCACTATCATGGTCTAACTCCCCGCAGAGTGCACATTTAATTTTATCGCATGCACTGCTCAAATGCGTAGTACTACCACACTTGTAGCAGGCCTACGGTTGACCAGGATAGAAACATACCCCCCCCATCCTTTCCCAGAAAAAAACTGTTCGGAATATTCTGAACATTAACCCCCATAATGTGTAACTTTATTTTAAATTTCCAGCTCCCAGTCCAAATCCCTTCCCTGTGAATGATTGGTTTGGGAGGCCAAGCACAGTACATTTACTCTCTAACCAGTACAATATGTCTCCCACATTGACACCTTCATTCCAAAACATGATATTAATTGTTTTAAATAATGGCTTGGTGATGGGAATCGCCCAAAATGGAGTCCATAATGGAGTAGTCTTTAATGATTCATATTTTTGCCAAAACTTATCAAGTCCTGTAAATGATTGGAAACTAACATCGAATGTGTCCTCCCCTCTAATGTTGATGAGGGCATCTATATCAACTGCTTGGCAGTTCATTGAATTTTTAAGCAGCCTCCTTGCCATGTAGAAATGACCAGGGAGATCCTGAAGCCCACCCCCCTATACCGTAAATAAACGGCATTTCTCCTGGGGCCTGGTCAAGTCTATTATTACGAAATAGATCTCAAAAATGGGGACCAGAATGAAGCTGACCACATCGTGGGGAAGGAGGGGGGGAAGCATGGGGCAGCTCAGACCCAGTCCTATCTTCTACCACTGAAGCAGATGAAAGAGAAGAATTTAAACAGTCACCTGATGTGCTTGGAGTCAGAGACGCCGCTGCTTGTGGAAGAGCTGAACCTTCAGAAGGTCATGGCATATCAGATGTAAAAGATATCCAATTCGAATCCAGTACCCAGTGTCCGTCCTGCAACGTCCAACCTGCATCCAACAAGGCTTTATCCTTACTCCAATCAGCCGAGGGAAAGGAACCGTCGGCCGCACTCGACTTCTGCATTCCAGCACAGGAGACATCCTGCGGGTGAGTCATCACAGAGACAGCAGCTGAGCATTAAGGCTGGTGAGTAGCTGTCACAATTGGAGGTACTGGTGCAGAATTGCAATCTTCTCCTTGTGGTTTGTTTAGGGGAAAAGTCTGCACCAAAAAATCCTCAGAAATTTGCTCTCCAGATGGCACGTCTGCACAGAACCACACTTCAGGAACTCCCACTGCATGGGTCATACCATGCAAATCCCCAACAGGCTCCGCAGGCAACACCGTTCCATTCACATTCTCTTGAGGCAAAGCCAACTCTGGCTGGACCCTAGTGATCTCCGCACCCACTTCAGACATGACGTCCGTCTCCGTGAAGTGTTGAGCGCAGTCTGCCATTCTGCAGACTATCACCAGCAGCTCCCCCTACCACCAGCAATGCAGTAAGGGAATTTCCCCGGTGCCCTGGCCAAATTGCCCTCATTCACTAAAAATACCACCAACAGCTTAATCTGGTTCAAGGTCAGTTGGCATTCATCTGTATCGGGTTGTGCCTGAAAATAGGCAGAATTTGTCTAGTACACTTACCCAGTCAACAAAAACTAAATAAATAAATAAATCATTTTACCCAGGAACCTAGAAACTGAAATGGATCCCCTTTGTGGCAGGATGTTCAAATCCTGACAATTTGGTTCAGCAGTTTTAAAGTTACACGGTGTGTGAAAACATTAAAATGTTTGATTTTAAGATGCTTTTCTGCAGCCAAATAACTAAAAACAGCTTTGGTCTGAGACCACAGACTTTAAGGTTCATTTGTTTGTGTCACAATGCAGTCACTGTGGTGTTTGGGGAACAAAAACCTTTAAAATAAAGAAGCGATAAACAAAACAAAAACTGCTGGACATGCATAGATCAATTAAAAAAAAAAAACATTTTTTCATAAAGTGTTTTCACAGCTTAAACTGAAATTGTACTTTCAAACCAGGAAGTAAAACTATATTTACACATTTGCAAGCGCACATTTTCTTCCGTTTTCTCTTATGATTTGAGACACGGAGTTAGATACAGCCCCATATATTACTTGTTTGTCTGCACCTACCTAGGGTGTTGAAAAGCATGCTTTGGTTCAGATGGGAAAGATGGGAACACTTTGGGCATTGGAAGACCAGGCCTTTTGTACTGACTGCCTCATCTTGCTGATAACAACCTCCACTTCCCCCTTTGCTATTTAGGGTCTGTGACCCTAATAAAACTGTGTTTACTCTTTGGAGGTTTTACTTTCTGTTTTTTATGATTGAAAAAACAGAGTAATGCAGCCACTGGAAGGCTATCCTCCATGGCCACTATAGCCCCAAACCCCATATCCAACAACAGGAGTCCAGTTCAGTGCTAGACAACTGGAAAATATAAAAGCTCCCTAGTTGATGCTGAAGCCCCAACACCAGGAGCTCACACCAGTGTTGGACAACTACATTAATTAAAAAAATGGGCACTGGGAACACATCTCTGGTGGCTGCTGAAGCCCCCACTCATCCCTCTTTTTTATACTGTGAGCCCACCCATGTTGTACAATTATGAATAAATAATTTTAAAAATTGAAAAAGCCTTACAATTGAGTACTCACCATCTTCATTAAAAAGCCTTTACTCCATAGTTTATTATAATGCAAGCATGTGCAAAACGTTATTAGTGACAAATATAAAATGCTAAAAAATACCTGACACGTTTTGGAGAGGTCTCCTTTATCAAAAGCATGAATTTCAAAAGTATTACCAGCCCTTGAATACCATTAGGTCTCATGACATCAATCATCAGCCTTCATTGGTAACACACTGTGAGGCAACCAGACATAATTAAAAAACTCAAAGTGCTTGTGCATTTAAAATAACTAAACCCACCATCAATTAAAAATCTTAGCCATGTACACCTTAGACATGTACAGACCCCTGTCTAGTTCTATTTACAGATTATCTACTGCTATTTCCTATCTAGTTTTAAGGTCTCTGTTCCTTTAATACATAGAAAAACAGAAGTATAAAGGAAATCTAGCAGTTCACACTATTCATATATTAACAAATTAATGTTTCTGTTTTATTTGTCAAGTAGCCTACTTTAGATCTCAAATCACCTCACATTTACAAACAAATACTTTGCCCTCACTTCCTACCTGTTTTAATTACATACTCTTTTGTACTTTTGGAAGGGCAATGGTAAACTATAATTAATTTCCCTAAATCCCCTATAGACTTATATAAGTAACAATAACCCATGACAAGGGTCATGAAGAGAGATAGAGAGAGCAACCGGGAAGTGACGTACAGAGAAACAGCCAGAGAGAGAGAGAGAGAGAAAGAGAGAGCAGGAGCAGGAGACACAGACACACAACTCCCACAACTGCTGCAGTGTCCTGTGTGTCACTCTGTCGGTGTGTGCCTGTGGCCTTGTGCTTCACAACGCCCCCAGGATGTTGATTAATCCCCACACACCCTGGGATGGGCTATTGCGCTTATAACATGGGCTGTCACCAGAGGTGAAAAAAATAGGAGAAAAGCATTGTTAACTGATGAAAAGATAGGAACTTTTTTATGTGTTCTGCCACCAGCAGAACTTTTGTGGTGCTGAAATTGCTGAATTCCCTCTATATGTGCTGCTGACAGTGCTGATTTCTGACCATGGAGCAGACAACATAAGCAACTCACTATAAAACACACATCACAGGAATAATCCACTGACACACTCACATTCAGATTGACTTTCACTTACACCAATTTGTACTGTCGTTTGCCTGACTGATTTCAAATCGCTCTCGCTCTCTCTGTGTACTGCAGCAGGTCTGTCTCTCCCACCCCATAAGGTTAAGCAAACCATGCGGGGGGAGTGTGTATCTCCGTTGCCCCCCTGTGCCTCTCTGGGTGTGGATTGGTCAGCACTGTGTCTCTTGCTGCTGCCTGGGGCACACATTCTGTCATGGAAACTGCTGCTGAAGAGAGAGAGAGAGAGAGAGACATGCACACACCGATAAAGTGATACACAGGACATTGCAGCAGTTGTGGGAGTGGAGTGTCTGTGTCTCCCACTCCCATGCTTTCTCTTTCTCTCTCTTTCTCTCAGGGGTGTAGGCAGGCTCACCCTAACGGGGGGTTAGCAGCGAGTCCACTTGGTGTGCAGCTCTGAAATCCCTGGCTACACTCCTGCTCTCTTCTCTCTGGCCATTTCTCTATATGTCACTTCCCAGTTGCTCTCTCTGTCTCGCTCTCTCTCTCTTTTTCTCTCTCTTTCTCTTTTTGCAACCCACTTCACTGGCTGTCACACTGCCAGGTTGGGACATGGCGAAACACACTGACAGAACACTGTGGCACTGTCATCCTGCAAGGGGGTCCAGTGACAGCTATGGGGTGAGTGTGTGTGTGTGTCTTGGAGTCATAGTGAGTACAAGACCACTGCTGCCTGGACACTGGAGAAGCTGTCATGACTCGGATACATTACTGCTTCAGGGTATATGAGGTGATCCATGAGGTGAGTGGCTTGCTAGGTACCTAATGATCTGAGAACAGGCTGCCCTGCAGTACGGGACTCAGAAGCCATGTGTTTAACACATATATGCAGTGTGAGTGACTGCTGCGGGAGACTGAGGTGATCCACAGGGGTGGGTGGGTGGGTATGGCTGTATGGCTGTCAGGGGAGGGTGGGGCAACCTCTAACGATACTAATAACCACACACTGCAGAGACAGAGAGACAGGACAGGGTAGGACTAACATAGCATACTGGAGGGCTACTGACTGGAGGATATTAACTGTAACAGCTCACTGTCTGTCTGTGATGTGTGCCTCGGAACAGGAAGATGACACTGTCGCTAAGTCCTTTGAAGTCTGCGGGGCAGGTGGGTGGGAGACATACTGTGTGCTTCCCAGAGACACACAAACTTATGTCCATTGTGTGTATTTTACCTTCTGTGTCTCACTTAGCAGGGTGAATAATGGCTGCCTTGCAAACTTGTATTTTAGGCACCATAACAAGATTGGTCCACTGCTTGATCTCTTTGGTGGGACTCCTTCACCACTTCCTGCATGGGTGACAGAGATTAACGAATGGTCAGGTGGTGGCCTTCTGTAAATCGGCTCACAGATAGCTGCCCATGTTATAATTCCTCTTAAAGTTTATAGTGTAAGAATCTTTAGGTGCAGCAATCAAAAATACCATTTCATGTTGTCCATTTCTATTAACCAATTACAAACCAGAACCAGTTTATTTACTTTTTTTTTAATAAAGGGCATTATGCCAAAGAAAGTGCTATGTCCTGGTGCCTTCATAGCCTGCAGAAGTAAAAATCAAGAAGGCTTCTCTTTTTAAAATTAAATTGTTGTAGTCCCTCGGATTTCTACACACCTTGTCAATTGCTCTAAATTTAAACTCATGATTCTCAGGATCCCTACTTTTCTTGACATGCAGGGCTGTGGCACAAGTTAAATTATCCCCAGTATATTGCTTGCAATGTTTCCAAACTCTTGCTTTCAAGCTTCTGTTTGTTTTTACAGCTTATAACATGGGTTGGAGAAATGAGCAATGCCACTGGTGGAGTCACTGTGCATGCCCGTGGATTAAGTTAGCATTAATCCATGGTTCTGCGGAGCAACTCTGAGATGCACCGCCAGCTCTCCTTATTTGCAGAGGACAAAGAAGTTGACTGGCAGCCATGTAAACTCCTGAGTGAACATATGGGAGTGGGGCATATGTCCTCTGCGTTGTACAAGTCACTGCATTGGTGAGGAGCTGAGTGACAGTGAAGTGTCCTCTTTAGCAAACATGTGAAATACATGTTTCCCTCCCCAACACACAGGCACAGTGCAGTGATCACTGTTAGTTAATTGCAAGAGCAGAGAAAGACTCATCCAGGTGCACAAGAAACAGACAGAGAGAGAGCCACAAAGTGCCCTGCTGGCGAGAGAGAGAAAGAGAGAGAGAAAGAGAGACAGAGAGACAGAGAGACGGAGAAAGAGAGAGAGAGACAGAGACAGACAGACAGAGAGAGCGAGAGAGAAAGACACAGAAAGTAGTGAGCAGGACACAGCTTTAGAGAGTGGTAGTTCTGTTCTTTCTGTAGTTCTGTTCCGGGATCAATTTTAACATTGTTTTACTAGCCCAAAACCTAGTGCAAATTGATCAGGGCTAGTGCAGCTAACTCTCTAATTGACCGTCTTGACAATGCAGGTTTTCCATGACTCTTAATGAAGTTAAAAAAAAGTCCCTACTTGGGCATGGCTTAGCCTTCAACCAAGATGGCAGCATAGTTTCCTAGCACCCTGACTGTGGGCTTGCATCCTAAGACATCCTGCATTTAGGGGCTAGCTTTTATCCTCTGAAACCACAAGAATCAGAAGAGGGACTTACCTGCTACATCGTGCAGTCGTCATTTTCTTCTTTGCTGGGAGGCTTAGTGAATCCAGGAGCCCTTCCCTTGTTCCACGGCCTACAGGATGGCATCTTTCTCTCCAGCTCCAGCTGATCCTGCAAAAATGGAACAAATGTTTCATCGGTTGATGGCACAGATGACCCAAGTGACTCTAGCACTAAATAACAACACTCAAACTTTACAAGCTATCGAGACACAGCTGTTTCACACGGAGAGGCATCTCAAGGCCCACGACTCAGTTCTGAAAGATCTCACAACTACCACTCGGGAACAGGCCCACCTTATACATCTCCTTCAAGATAAAGTGGACGACCTGGAAAATCACAGCCGACGCAACAATCTGTGGTTTATCAGCTTCCCTGAGGGGGCTGAGCAGCGGGATGCCATTCAGTTTCTCTAAGGCACCTTACCTCAGATCCTTGGCCTACCACCCGCAACTTTCCTGCACATTGAGAGGGCCCACCCCTTGCTTGCCCCACCACCTAAAACAGGGAAATGCCTGTGCCCTATTTTGGCCCTCTTCCATGACTTCAGACAGAAAGAGATGGTCACCACGGCAGCCAGGAATATAGACTCCATCACCTGGAATGGCAATACCATTTCAATATATCAGGACTATTCTCGGGAGTTAACTGAACAGTGCAAGGCATATATGGTCTGCCGAAAAATCCTTCATGCCCACCACATCTCATTCTCTCTCCAATACCCGACGACCATGAGGGTGATCATTAACATGACTCCTACTTTCTTCTCGACCCCCGACAGTCTCCCGGACTATCTTAGGAGAGAGCTCCCTAAGGACTTCCAGAATCTGGAGTTATTCAGCATGCCCCGTGGCTCCACTGATACCTCGAGCCACATGGAAGAATCATCCAGCTCCCTGTCACATTCCCCTAGGTCTCCGGTCCACCAGTTTGAGGTCTCCCTCCCTCTTCAGAGCAAAAAGCACCATATGCCATAGTGGCATGAGAGAAGGCAGCACCCAAACATCAGGCAGACAGAGGAGACAGACCTAGAGCTCGAGGAAGGAGGCATGCGTCACTATCATTCCCCTAATAAGTTCGCCCCCCCTGCTGACCCTGTCAGGTGGTGCTCTGCAGGAGGAAGACCAATCAGCACCCCTTTTACCTTCTGGGGAGCAAAATCCTGGGCCGCAGTAGTAGCAGTGGATACAGAACACGTTTCCCTGGGAAGACAGTCTCTGACCCCTATCAGCCCTTCCAGGTGGCAGGCACACAGCTGTGCACCATCGGGCTGCGCGCCCTCTATGCAGACAACAGATGCACCACCCTGAATCCACAGTTAAGTAAACTGGCTTACTTGTTTTCTTCCCTGTTGGGTGGGTTAAGGACAGGGGATGGGGTCTCGCCAGCTTACAAGGTTCTCCCACCAGATTACTCTGGGCTGTGAGTTCAGGTCTGGTCTGACTCTCTGGGCCAATTAGTTTACCCTGTGACTATACAACAGGAACTTTAAGGTTCAGCTTTCTGGCCTGTCTACAATAGGCTGTGGACAATTTGGGACTAATTTCCTTTTAATTTGTAGCAACATTTTGAACTGTATTATGCCTCAAATGGGTCCCTCGGGGCTCTTTTCATATTTCTTATGTGTTTTGTTTTTGCTATTGCTATGCAAGTTTTGGGGCCATGGACTTGCACTGCTAGCCCTCCATATAATTTTCAGGTTGTGCCCATTACTCTCCCAGAGCTCGAGGAAGGAGGCCTGCGTCAGTATCATTCCCCTAACAAGTTTGCCCCCTTGCTGACCCTGTCAGGTGGAGCTCCGCAGGAGGAAGACCAATCAGCACCCCTTTTACCTTCTGGAGAGCCAAAATCCCTGGGCCACAGTAGCAGCAGCAGATACGCAATACATTTCCCTGGGAAGACAGTCTCCGACCACTATCAGCCCTTCCAGGCAGCTGAGCTACAGGCACTCTTAGCAGTGTGGAGGGTGGATATTGCAGCTGTCACAGAAACGTGGACAACTGAGCACCAGGACTGGGATCTGGCAATCCCAGGATACAAATTATACAGGAAGGACCATAAGGAGTGGAGGGGGGGTGGGGTGGCAGTCTATGTGAAGGACAGGATCAAATGCACAAGGGACGAGGGAGAAGAAAGGAGAACAGAGGCAATATGGCTGCAGCTTCTAGACTCAAGGGGTAGGAAATTGAGGTTTGGGGTGGTATATAGGCCACCGTCCCAGTCTGAGGAGTCTGACAGGGAGTTAGCAGGACAAATCAAAAAGGTATGTAGAAAACGGAAGGTGGTCATCATGGGGGATTTCAACTTGCCGGGGGTTGACTGGAGCATTCCAGTCACCTCCAGTGCTAGGGAGCAAGTGCTCCTGGGCATGATCCAGGAGGGTCTCCTGACACAGTTGGCTACTGTACCTACTAGGCTAAAGAACACTTTAGATCTGGTATTGTCAAATGGGGAGGCAGTGAGGGAAATAAAGGTAGAGGACCCACTACCCGACAACAATCACTAAATGGTGTGGTTTAATATCATGATGTGCGGGGAGCCAGAGGAATCAGTTATTCAGGTGGTAAACTTCAGGGGGACGGACTTTGAGAGGATGCAGGAAGTAAGGGAAACTGGAGGGCATAAGGCAGGAGATGGATGTGGAGCAGAAATGGGATATTATTAAATGGGGGTTACAGAGGCAACAGAAGCCTGCACCAAGGCACAGAGTAAGAGGAGCAGAGCAAAAAAAAACTTGTTGGGTGAACAGCAAGGTTGTGGAGGTGGCGAGGGCAAAACAAGTGGCGCACCAGAGATTTAGGAGGATGGGGAAGGAAGTGGACAGGGAGGAATATGCAAGATGGTCCAGGGAGGTGACCAGAAAAGTGAGAGAAGCCAAGGCCCAGAGGGAGCTGAGATTAGCACAGGTAATTAATGGGGGGAGAAAGACTTTTTCAGATACATCAGGGAGAAAAGGAAGTGCAAGGAGACAATAGTGAGGATAAAAAGGGGTGGGGAGTAGACGGAAAAGGGAGAGCAGAAAGCAGAAGCACTGAATGAATACTTTGCTCAGTGTTCATGGAAGAAAAGGGGGACCGCTACAGCATGGACTGGGAGGGTGGGGACAGGGAGAGGACGACAGATGAAAGAATTGAGGCAAGTAGAGTCCTAGAGGGACTGAGGGCACTGAAGGTAAACAAGGCACCGGGCCGGATGGTATCCACCCAGGGTGCTGAGGGAGATGACGGAGGTGTTGGCGGAGCCACTGGCGGATCTGTACAGCACCTCACTGGAGTTGGGATGTGTGCCACTGGACTGGAGGATGGCACATGTAGTACCATTACACAAGAGCGGGCCAAGGGATGAACTGAGTAATTATCGTCCCGGTAAGTCTCACCTCCATGGTGTGCAAACTCATGGAAATGATACTAAAAGAAAGACTGATGTCGTACCTGGTGGACAGTGCCCTCCAGGATGTGAGGCAGCATTGGTTTGTTTCAGGGAAATCTTGTCAAACCAGTCTCATACAATATTATGACTGGCTGACATGTGAGCTGGATAAGGGTTATGCGGTGGATGTTCTTTACTTGGACTTTAGCAAGGCCTTCGATTCGGTGCCTCATGGCCAGCTTGGGGGGAAGCTAGCTGGTGTAGGGGTAGGGGCAAAAATGATGAACTGGATTACAAGCTGGCTGGGTGGCAGGCTGCAACGGGTGGTGGTGAGAGGGGAGAGCTCTCAACTCCAAGGCCAGTGATAAATGGGGTGCCACAGGGCTCTGTGTTGGGGACAGTCTTGTTTGGGCTCTTCATATCAGACATTGCACATGGGGTGGTGAGCAAGGAAAGTGTTTGCTGATGACACCAAAATCGGAGCAGTGATGGATGGAGAGGAGAGATGGAAGCATCTGCAGCGGAACCTAAGCAAGCTAGAGGAGTGGTCAGAGAGCTGGCAGCTGGGGTTCAATGCAAAGAAGTGTGAAGTTATGCACTTTGGGGTGAAGAACCCAAGGAGAGAATACTGGCTGTGCAGGGTTAAGCTGGGGATCACTAAGGAGGAGAAGAACCAAGGGGTAATGATAACAGGGACCATGAACAACACTGCCCAGTGCAGGATAGCGGCTGCAAAGGGAAGAAAATGCTGGGGTGCATAGCAAGGGGGTTTTCATCCAGGCGAAGAGAGGTAATCTTGCCCCTCTACAGGTTGCTAGTATTGTGTGAAGTTTTGGAGGCCGTACCTAAAACATGATATCAAGCTACTGGAGGGGGTACAGAGGAGGGCAACAAAGATGATATGTGGAATGGAGGGGAGAGACTGTAACAGCAGGCTGCGAGACCTGAATATGTACACCCTGGAGGATAGAAATGACAGGGGGGACATGATAGAGACATTCAAGTATCTGAGGGGAATCAATAAGGATGGGGCAGATGGGGTCTTTAAGTTAAGGAGGGGAAGGATCACCAGGGGGCACAGGCTAAGAATAGAGGGGGGAAGATTTAGGAAGGAAATGAGGAGACACTATTTCACAGAGAGGGTGGTAGCAAAATGGAACACCCTACCAGAATGGGTGTTTTCATGTAAATCTGTGAAGAGCTTCAAAAGGGCATGGGACAAGGAACAGAGGAGAGTGAGGGTGGGGGAGGTGGGATGACAAAGGGGAGGGGGGTGGGGAAGCTGCAATCTAGGGGTGTTTGCTGCACACTTGAGCAGACTTAGATAGACTGGGTGGTCTGTTTCTGCTGGCACATTTGTATGTTTGTATGTTCATATCCTCCCCACGAGGGGTCAATGCTTGGACCTCGCCCCTTCTTTTTGCTTTGGGTGGCTATCCACCCCCCTTCCAGACCCAGGGCATCTATGGGCCTCCGTACCCCAGCCCTCAATTGCCCCTGCAGTGCTCTGGATAGGGAGTGCATATGGGCAGGAACACTGCCCTTGTATCCTCTCCCCCCATTCTGTTTCCATGATCCTGCATTCGGGGTCTCAGCATAGGCCAACAATGCAGGAGGGGTACCCCTATACCACCAAGCAAGTTTCTCAAAGGATCAGAACCCCCTTATGGCAGTGTTGAAAAGGGCCCCTCCTGCAACTACCACACTGGATATGGGGATCGTCCGTTACTTATCTCCCGTAGCTTTTTATCCCACAGGGGGAAGGAGCAATACAGGCTGCACATCGAGCGGTCGAGGATGAGTTCTTTGCAGCAACTTGCCTGTCCTCTCCTTACACCAACCCCATGAGAGGGGGATGGATGGCCTTGGCAGCTAGCCTGCTGGTCTAACCATCCCCCTCCGCCTACAGAGTTGTTACTGAATGCTAACGTTTTTGTAAATAGTTGGATGATTTTTCAGGCCATTTGCCTGACCTGTTTTTATGCTACTTGTGGTGACTGGGTAACTATGAGTTATGTTTCTATTCTAGGTACTACATGGCTTGTCTATACTGGATGGCTAGGTTTCATTAGGAGTCTCTTTGCGGGAAAGGGCAGTTGGCCCCTCAGCCTCCGTTCCTGAAAACTTCATAACTTTATCTTGCACTCTTCTTCCCCTCTGGGATCATGGTTGACCTCCACGCTTACACCTGGAACATATGGGGCCTGAACACCCCAGTAAAGCATAAACAGGTGTTGTCTCATTTGAAGTGGCTGAGGGCCACACTGGCCTTCTTGCAAGAAACTAAACTCACAAAACAGGACCACGCTATATTGGCTAGAGACAGGGCGGGGCAGCAACTCTCCACCTCCTCCTCTAAAAAGAGAGGGATTGCTATACTCCTCCACAAGTCACTCGCCTGGTCCCCTACTCAGGTCCGGATGGATCCTCAAGGACTGTGGGTGCTAGCACTGATGAAAACCCCAAAGGGCCCCCTACTTCTAGGCTGTATTTACGCCCCGAATGATGACCCCCTCCTTCTTCCATTCACTAGCTCAAGAACTGAGCTCCCTTACTCCTAACCCAATGCCCACCATCCTAGGGGAAGATTTCAATCTTGCTTTGGAGCCCCAGTTGGACCGTAGCACCCCCACCTTCGTGCAACACCCCAAGGGCTGCCTAGCATTACAGCAATTGATGGCAGAGGCTGGCTTAACCGATATCTGGAGAACCTTCCACCCAAGGGTGAGGGACTATTCCTTCACTTCATCTGTGCATGGGTCACATAGCCAGCTGGACTTCTATCTGGTATCAGTGGATATCTGCTGAAATGCAGTTGACTCCATGATCTTACTTAAGGTCATATCGGACCATGCTCTAATGCACCTATACACGTTATGGGGCTCACTTCCTCCTAAATCTGTCACCTGGAAGCTGGATCCCTTCCTCCTTAGAGACCCTGAGTTTGTACAGTGGGTAACCTCTGAGACTGCCTCATTCTTAGCAGAAAACTCTCTTTAGGACACCCCCTCCAGACAACACGTGGAAGGGTTTCAAAGCCACCCTGCGCAGGGCTATAATTGGGTTTGCATCCAAGCGCCGGAAGAAACATGAGCACCTTCTGATCTCTTTGGAAGCTCGGCTAAAGATCTTAGAAGCTCAGGCCAAGCAGACCCCCCACTTGAAACCAGACTCCCCACTGAACAAAGAAATGCTCTCAGTACGTATGGAGATTAATGACTTGCTGACCCGCAAGATGGAAGTAGCAATATTGAGGCTACACCATCACTTTTGGAAGGGGGGGCTGGTAAACTTCTGGCCTACCGACTGCATAAACAGCAGGCTGAATGCCACGTCGCCAGCCTAAGGGACCAGGATGGCTCAACCCGAACAGACCCTAAGCTCATAAATGCCATCATGAAGCAGTTCTATTCGGAGCTTTACTCCTCCACCAAAACCCAGGTTGCTGAGACAGTGGAGTCCTTTCTTGCTTCCCTCCAACTTCCCACCCTTCAACCATCTCAAGCTGCAGACCTGGACCTGCCTATCATGCCTGATGAGATTGCAGTGGCTATCAAGGCTCTAAACCCAGGTAAGACCCCTGGAGGGGATGGTTTTCCAGTCAAACTCTGGCAGATCCTTGCTCCTCAAATTACCTCTCTCCTCTCCCAGGTTTACAATGAAGCTCTGGGCAATGGCCTCTTCCTCCCCACTCTCTGAGAAGTGATCATCACCGTGTTTCCAAAACAAGGCAAAGATCCTACACTCCCCTCAAGTTACCATCCAGTATCATTAATCAACACAGGCAGTAAAATCTTTGCCAACATCCTGGCCACTAGGCTCAGTCCGCTTCTCCCCTCTCTTATCCATCCTTCGCAGGTGGATTTTGCGCCGGGGCACCTCAGCCGAGATCACATTAGGTCACTGGTTAATATCATCCATCATGCTAAGGCTCTCTCCACCCCCACTGCAGCAATAGCTGTTGACTTCAAAAAGCCTTTGAATCCCTAGAATGGGATTACCTGGAGAAGGTGCTGCTCCAATTCAGCTTTGGGGCCCCCTTTCAGAACTAGGTGAAGGCACTGAATCAACAACCCACGGCCAGAATTCGGACCAATGCAGTGATCTCTGGTCCTTTTCAGCTAGGTAGAAGCACTTGACAAGGCTGCCCCATCCCCTCTTCTGTCTATTTTAGCGGCTGAGCCATTGGAAGCTGCTATTGGACAACATCCTGACATCCATGGGGTCACTATCGGGGCACATGCATACGCCACGCTTATGTATGCAGACAATCTATTGGTCCCAGTGGAAGATGTCATGGTAGCCTTCCCAGCACTCCTTACTCTCCTACCAGTGTTTGTGGAAATCTCCAGCCTGAGGGTGAATAAATCCAACACTGAGCTGCTCCCTCTCAACTCAAGATGCACTCAGAATAAAGTTCCTCTCCTAGGGCTTAAATGGGCCTCGGGCTCCTTAGTATATCTTGGTATCCATATCTCCTCTGACCTCTCTAAAATCTGGGATCTCAACATGAATTCTTTAATTACTGACCTTAGAATGGAACTGAACAGGTGGAAACTGCTCCACCTTACCTTAGCAGGTAAAATAGCAGCCCTCAAAATGATTTCAGCTCCCAAACTTCTCTATCACCTCTCGCATATTCCCCTGGCCCCCCCTGCAAAATGGCTCTGCACCATCGACAGTGTGGTGGGGAACTTTATTTGGAAAAACAAAAAACCCATATATAGCAGGGGCAAGCTACGCTCCCACTGGAAGGTAGGTGGATGGGGCCCTTCCATGGTTTGAGGGATATGCATGGGCTTATTCCTTAGCACAGTCCTTAAAATGGTTCACCACCCTGTTTCCTGAATCTCCGCAGTGGCTCCACATGGAAAAATCCATTGTTCGAGTACATAGCCTCCCTCTTCTAATATATAACCCTTTACCTAAACCTCTGTGGGCCCATCCCACCATTGTGCTGGCGGTCCAGATTTGGTACAACTTACACACCATGATTAAAGCTAACCCCATGTCTCTTCTCTACACTCCTATCTTCAATAACAAACGTATACTGGTGGAAAATCAGACAATTTACTGGCCTCAATGGGAGCGCACTGGCATTGCAGTCCTGGCAGATATCCTGGATGAAACTGGGTGGGGGATCTAATCCTTTCAAGATCTTGCCAAGACTAAAGGTCTGGGTAAAAATGGCTCTTGGAGATACCTGGAATTGCGCAGCTACTTGTTTGAATTCCTTAAACTGAGCTTGCCCAACACGGCCACCCCTCAGAAGCTATCCTCCTGGCTTAAGCTTCCCAGGGGCAAAGCCAGCAAAATTTATGCTGACGTACGAGAGAGAATTCCCTAGCAATCTGAGGACTTTGACAGAAGTGGGAGAAAGCACTACAGCTGAGGCTGGATGACACTCAATGGGCCCTCTGCTGGAAAATGGTACACTCGAATTGTCCAGACGCACGCAGTAGACTTATTCAGAACAAACTTTTGCACCACTGGTACAGAACACCAGATGTTCTGTATAAAGCCAAGCTTCTGGATAACAATCTCTGCTGGAGGTGTCAGGCCCAGACAGGGGATCTAGGTTACATTATCTGGCGCTCTACTGGCCCCCTTCTGGCAGGCAGTGAACCAACTTGCCACACAAATCCTAGGCCTTGCGACCAAGTTGGATCCCCTTGTCTGGATCCTGGGCCTACCCCCCTCATGGAACTCACCTCAAAGCCCACTAACTCCACTGGCTAGCTCTCTTCAGTATCTCAGCAAAGCACCTTATCCCGTGCTGGTGGAGATCAACTGAAGTCCCCTCTATCCTAGAACTTCAACATGCTGTTATGCTGCTGGCTTCACTTGACCACCTGTCGCATGCTACAGCTAATAAATTTACAGCATATACTGCTTGCTGGACCCCCTTTCTTGCTTATTTGAATCCTAGGAAGGGGACAGTATGAGTTTACCTGTGGTCACTGTTTTGGCTCTCCTCCTTATGTACTCCCAGTATAATGGTTCTTGGCATGAGCTCAGTTTGAGTCAGCCATGCAATGTGAAGTAACCTACACAATCTTATAGTGCATTAGTAATATTATGGTAGCACCATACAGTTACCCGGTCTTGTTTATGGATTTTGCATCACTACAGAGCAGAGAGTTTGGGGGGGTCTCCCCTTCTTCTCCCTCTTTAGTCATTTTATCACGTTTCCTACATGTAGGTGGTATGCTGTAAGCTTATGGATATATTGCTGTCAAGATCCTTCTCTGCTAATGATGTATGTCTTTTCAGTCTGTTTATCATGTATGTTTTGCATTGCAAAACTCAATAAAAATTATTAACTGAAAAAAGTCCCTACTTTAGCAGGCTCAAGTCTTCATGCTAAACTCTCTCAGTGTTCCAGATGACCTGGTGTGATTAACAGCTCATTAAGAGGTCAATTATCTGGCAGTTCAGGAGGGGGATCCCACAAAAGACTCAATGTGAGTCATTATTATTTCATTGTTACAGTAGGACTTTCAGCTAGTGTCCAGAGTGTGATCAAGGGTAGAGTGCTGTTAAGTCATTAGCTTCCAGTTCTCTGAATGTGTCTCTGTATAATGATTTGTCCCAGATTATTAAAACCAGTGCCCCTAATTTCCCTACATTTTGAGTGCCTGTATTCAACATTTCAGTGACAAAATGCTAAGGGTATACAGAGTCTGCCCTGCAGGTGGTGGGTTTTATCCCAGCCTCATCATAGTTGCTCCCTCTCCCCTCCAAATATCTCAGCTGTGTACTTTCCCTGTACACCAATGGAGACAAGACTCGGAAATAACTATCTATAGATCATTACCTGACTTTACAGGCAGATGTAGGGATCTCCAGCTCTTCTGAACGGACCATGGCAGCCAAAGCCATCCATGCAGTCCCACTTCTATCCCACCCAGCATGTCATTTCATCCTGAAAACAAAACTTTGGAGCATGGCTGGTACAAAAATAAACCTTATGTAACCCCTCTACAAATGGGGGTTCCTGAAAAGTCTTCCTGAGCTTGCCTAAATGCTCACTGCCAGGCTGGTGTCCTGTACTTCAGCTGTTTAAAAAGAAATTGCATGAGACTGCCTAATCGCCTCTGCTCCTGTCTCATTAAGAGCTGCCTGTTTTGCAGTGTGTAATTGTTCTGGGTAGTGGCTGGGTGTGTCTAGGCTCGAGTCCTGCCCAGGCTTTAGTGTGGTCACTCCATTCTGCCATCGCTAATTGGACAGAGGGAGCGTTAATGGAATGTGTAACTGTTTACTGTATATCTGCTTTAATGGCAATGGTATTGCAGTTTGTTCTAACCTGCCTTCTTTGCAGCATGGACTTTGTGTATTGCACCAACATTTTGGTTTTGGACTGCCAGTCAGTACCAATCAGTACCTTGGGGACTCTAAAATGGAGCCTGACCCCAGGGGTCTTGCAGGAGCAAAATTCTGTAGGAATTGTAGTTTTTGCATTTTGGCACCAAAACTGACCTGGAGGGGGAGCCCTTGCTTTGACAGACAGATGGATCAACCAAGTGGACCTTTTGGATCAGAGGGAAATTCCAGGGCTGCCTGCAGCAGTGAGGCAGAAGTGAGCTGGAGCTGGAAAAGTGAGCAGCTCCAGCTCAAGGAGCTGCTGCCCCATGGGGTAGCATGGGGACTTGGCAGGAAGGCTGAGTCTGGCCTGCCTGCCTTCAGCTCTCCCACATGGAGCAATAAGAGAAGCTTCATTTTGGACCATGTCTCCAAGCCATTTCGTTGTGCCTTGATCTATGGGCATGGCGAGCAGAAGGAGATCTGAGTTGGGAAGTGGAGGAGTAACAGCTCAAGATAGTCGAGCAGCAATCCTGCATGGATTTGTGTGGGAGAACTGTGAAAGGGCTGAGTTTTGGCCTGCCTGTATGCCTGCTGTTCGTGAGAAGGAGAAGAGAGTTTATTCGGACGGAATCCGAGTTGTGAGAACAATTTAATGCCACTGAACTGTGACCAGGCTTGAAACCTGAAGAAGACCGAAGATTTGCTCAATGCGATCAGCCTGTCAGGACTTCCAGCCACCTCTAAACTCCCAGTTTGTGCAGAGACTCTGTTATTGTGACCAGATAGTAATCTGCCTGGTACAGTAGAATTTCTTACATGTAAATGTGCGGCGTGCTGTTAGTGGGTCGTGATTTGGTTCCCCACTGTGTGCTGAACTGTGTTCTGCTTGATGTAGGCTGCATCCAGTGCAAACAGACTGAATCCGTGTTCATCTCCATTTGGCCTGGGCCTTGCCACACTGGCCCAGCCAGACTACCCACTGCACAGAGAAAGCCATCGATGAGAGACCTACCTGGGAATCAGACCCCTGTTCAGCGCTTTGAACAAGAACGACACCTCGGTGATTCGCATGGACCCTGCTTCTCCTGGCACTCCAGCTCAACAACCTTCAGTCTCAATTTCATCCTGCCTCTGTCCTGTGTTGGGTATCATGAGTAAACATCAGGGTAGCTCCCTGCAACAACAGCTAAATCTAAAGTGTTGTCATCTGATTGTCTTGTTACTTTTTCTTTCACGAACTGAGCCCTCCAGCTCTGGATTACAAATAGTGCATGTTGTACTTGTTGCTTTCTTCCATTACAGGGCCCCAACCAGCTGTGATGCCGGCCTACACTGGGCAACGTTCCTGGCTAGCCCACCATCTTCCTACCTGGGTACCCAGAGTGTGTGACTGTGTAGGAACTCTGAAGTGCATGCATAACTATTTGATTGCTATAGCCCTTAAGCAAATTAACCTGATTACACCCCTCCCTTGTTCAAGTCCCCTGAATAAATCAGATCTAACTCTTTTTGCATTTAACCTGACTGTGGTTCAAGTTTGTGCCAAAAGTACTGTACTGTTGCTATTTACTGTGCATAACCTTGTTTTACAGGGGGTCCCCAGGGTCAAGCTAGAGGACTCAGCCCTGGTGGTAAGTGCAAACAGTGTGGGTAATTGCCTGGTGAATAAGGGTCATTGTGAAAGGGATTATTGTGTATTGTTCAGGCCACTAGGAGGGAAAGAGGGGGGTTACAGTGTCCCAGAGGGCTGTGCCCAGGTTAGCTTGACCACTAACAACCCTGACCTCCGGGTAGAGGCACCCATTTCAGTACTCAGGCCCCTTAACCTGCTACTAGCCATGCAGGCAGGGGAAGTAGCCCTTGGGATAGCACCACAAAGGGGGGTTACACTTAATAAAATATATAATTTGAAATATTAAAATAGGCTTTCCTGTGGTGCCTAGATCCTCCTAACTAAAAAAAAGAGGTAGTGTGGCTTTATGCCTGTTTACTGGCTGCCACGGGCTGATGAAAGCACAATGTTAGAAAAGTCTGTTATTGTTGAGACAAATCATGCTAAAATCAATACTTTTAAAAATAGAAACGTCATAAAGTTTTCTATTTTCCAAGCCCCTTAGGTTTGTGTAACCCCCTCTACAAGAAAATCCTAGATGTGCCCCTGGCTTACTTGACAATGTATGAAAACTTCTCGAAGTGCAGGTCTCTGGTTGATCACAGGGTGGGTCTGAGAGTGTCTTTTTCTGCCTGACTCTGTTCATTGCTCTGTGGGTGAGGGTGAGAGTGTGGTGAGGGGCATGATGTTGTCAGCTATTGTGTGTGCAGAGCTAGGACTGCTTGATTCAACATTGTGGTATCCTCTAGTTTGGGGGGGGGGAGGCAGAAAGAGAAAGAGAGGGGTCCATGGTACAAAACAATGGGGGACACACTGTGTAATGGCATTGCAGTCTTTTTGGGGGGAGGGGCAGTAAGTAATGTGGGACCAGGGTAAATGTGCAATAATCAAAGTATTTCTTAGATTGCATTTTTTCCTGTACAAGTGATCAAAATGTACTATTATAATTGTGGGCTAGTGCAACCATCTGTGGGCTAGTGCAATTTTAAATCAACTTGCCCTGCTGGCTAGCGCAAAAAAATGTTAAGGTTGACCCTGTCCTGTTCTAAAGCATTGCCCCTCCCCCCCACTCCATCACTGGCAGAGCAGACACAAAGCAACAGAGAGCGAGACCACGATACAGGGAGACAGAGGCAGACAGAGAGAGACAGGTGCTGCAGGCACATCACTACGATATATGTATGCTTATTGAGTATATTCATTTTGTATAGTAGTGAATTGCAAGAACTGTGACCGAAACCCATTTTTACAATATAGTATATGTACAGGGGGCTTTTAATATAATTAACAGTTGCTGTACCCACAGTGCGAGTAGCAAAAGACACTAAGTGCTTCTCTGCCTGTGTGTGTGTGTGTGTGTGTGTGTGTGTCTATGTGATCAGGAGCTCCCATACTAGGACATTATAGCTGCCATTGCTCATAGTTCAGTGTTGAGAGAGAGTGTGAGGTGGTCAGCAGTCTCATTGTTACTGGCTGCTGCACAGTATTTTACAGAGAGAAAGAGTGAGAGACAGAGAGATAAATCCGGATTGCTTTTCTCTGATGTCATTGTGAATGATGCTACACAGCAGTCTGTTCATGTCCCTCCCCCACAGTGCAAGTAGTACAAGGCACTAAATGCTTGTGTGTGTGTGTGTGTGTGTGTGTGTGTGTGTGTGTGTGTGTGTGTGTGTGTGTGTGCATGCGTGCGTGCTTGCATGCGTGTGTGTATTCGGGAGCTCCCATAGACATAAAACAGCATTGCTTTTTCTGTGTCTTTCTCTGTGATGGGGAGCTTTATGTGAGGAGCTTCAGCAGTCAACAATGAATTCCCTTTGCTCTCCAAAGTGCATAGAATCATAGAAGCCTGAGAGCAGAAAAGGACTCTTTCAGCCCATACAGTCTGCCTATCCCTCCCCTTTCACACTGTCACTGCCCTTGCCTCAATACTCAACCTCTTATGCCTGCCCCATGCCCTCTTAAATTCTTCCACTAATTTAGCTCCCACCACTCCATCTGGCAGTCTGTTTCAGGGCTCCACCACTCTCTCTGTGAAGAAGGGCCCCCCCACATTGCCCTTGTACCTGTTTCCTTGCAATCTGAGGCTGTGCCCTCTAGCTCTGGCTTCCTCCTTCCTCTTTAGTAGACCCACCCCTCCTACTTTATTGAGCTCCTTTACATGTTTAAAGGTTTCAGTCATGTCTCCTCTTTCCCTCCTTGTTTCCAGCATGTACAGATTCCACTCCTTACATCTTTGCTCATATGTCTTCCCCTGCATACCCTGCACCATCTTTATTGTCCTTCTCTGAACCATCTCCAATGCATCTATATCCTTGCGGAGGTGTGGTCTCCAGAACTAAACCTCATACTCTATCTGTGGCCTCACCATGGCTTTGCAGAGAGGCATTATTACCTCCCTCCTTCTACTAGTAATGCCCCTGTCAATGCATGCCAACATTACATTGGCCCTTTCCACTGCCCTACCACATTAGAATCCTACCTTAAGGTTTGAGGACACTATGATCCCCAGATCCTTTTCCTGTTTTGATTTTTTGATCTCCTCCCCACTCAGCATATACACTGCTTGCATATTTTTACTGCCTAACTGCATCACAGTACACTTCTTGGCATTACATTTCAGCTGTTACGTATCAGCCCACTCCTCAAGCATTTTAAGGTCCTTCCTCATGTCCTCCAACCTCTCTGGGGTATCCACCCTATTGCAGATTTTTGTATCGTCAGCATATATGCATGTGTGTGTGTGTCAGGGGGGCAAAGTGAAACACGTTGATAGTGTAACACAGTATGTAATGCACAACAAATGTCAGAAATCATGTCAGTACTGTATTTCTGACATTTGTATGTGCATTAATGCAACCACATATGGATTAGTTGTCGGTAGCTATTTTTCCAGTTGGCAGGATCCAGTCACTTTTTTGGTATTGAAACAGGGGAAAAAACCCTTAATTGCATTTTCTCTTTGTTTTCAACATAATCCATTGTATAAGTGCAATAACCAACTCCAGGGTATGGGGTTACTGGGGATTAATCAACACCCCAGGTGCTGTGAGGACACTTGACCTGGGGCCTTGTGCCTCACAACACACCCAGGGTATTGATTAATCCCCAATAACCCCATACCCTGTTGTGGGTAATTGCTTACATAAAATGCATTGCATGTAAAAACTGCTATATAAATCACCCCTCTAGTGTCATATGTGGTGAATTGTCTGATTTGGAATTTCCTGTTACTCTGGGGCTAATAAAGCTGTTTCCTTCCAAAATAAATTTACAATATGAACAGCTTTCACTTTTGTAACAGCCCTTCAGCCCCCTATTCATCTAAGTTTCCAGTTCTTCACTTCTATGGTATCTATGTACTGTACTGGGGTATATTTTATGGTGAGTGCTCTTTTACAAGCCATCTTTGGCATTTCCCCACTTATCTCCATCAAACCCTCATCTCCCCTATAGGCATGCAGCAATTCTCCAAAAAGGGCTGTATTTTTGGAGTTTAATGTACCCACCCTACACACCCACATCATACATCATGTGAAAGCTCATTTTATGTATGTTTAGATGAGGTATGATTTGGATCTGTGATGTGAAACTGTAAGCCTGTAGGCAAAGTTAAACAATGGTACCCAAAATGAGAAAGTGTAATTTTTTGCACAATTCCAGAAACACTGCAACATGACTATGATCCAGTTTTTACTGTTTAAGTTAATTTTAACACATTAATGTGTAGTTTATTGATCAAAGCTACCAAATGACAATGTATTAAAATATTTTTATTGGTTCTGCATTGGCTAGTATTTTTTTTTTCAGAAAAGATGAAAGTGATTAACATGTGGCAAAAATGGCGAATATCAACATTTTGCAATATACTAAAATGAAATGTTTTCACATCGCAGATTCTTAATTGTCAAAGTGTCTCACAAGTGATTATAATAGTTTTCTATATTTTCAATTGAAATGTGCTGCCCAGATCAGTCGCACACTGAAGGTTGTGCACCAGTAGATGTAGACTGCATTCCCATAGTTCGTACTGCATAGTGGTAGATATAAATGTATAGTATGTGAATTCCTAATGTAATGCTTCTCCATTTGTAAGCTTTTGTATATACAATGTAGCATCTAGTCTGCCTTGTCGAAGGTTTTAATTTGCAATTGCCTCTGCATGCAGCACTAGCCTTTGAAATATTCTAGAAACTATTTTTTTAATTCAGTGGCACTTATGCACAGGTCAGTGTTAGAGATGACAATAGACAGCTTCCTATTGGGCTTCAATCAAAGTGCTCACTAAACAAAAATTGCACTTTTGATACTAACATATAGATGTAATTTATATCTAATTTAGCACAAGTCTGTATGCTTGTACAAAATGAAGAACGGTGGTAGTGGTGGTGGTAGTGCTAACAATATACTTTTTGAATTTTATCTCCACAGGGAAGTTACAGTATATGAAGACATGAAGGATACAAGCCCCTTAAAACTTACATCAAAGAGAAAAAGATCCTCCACACACTTTGAAAAATGTGTTATTTGTCAAGACAATCAACAGAATGCAAAACTGCCAAAAGTCACCAGTGCTGAACAGAATTCTGTGATGCTGCCAACAGAAGCCGGGAGAGATTAATTGTATTGGCAGCTACTGGATGAGTTTTCTAGTTTACATGATGTGCCACCAGTACTCTATCACATAGGTTGCTTTCAGAAATACACAAGTAAGTCAAGTTTGGCACATGTCAGGGTTATTTTCAACCCAGGAAATAAAACAGACTCTGAATCTGATCAGACAGCATCATGTTCACCTGCTTCTATAGCCACCAGAGCAAACATGTCCTCCAGTGATTGGTCCTGTTGCATTGTTTGCTTGAGAAAAACACACAAGAATAATAAGAAACTTCATAAAATTGAAACATTTGAGAGAGCAACCTATCTAAAGGTGGCAGCACTTGAAAGAAGAGATGACATGTTGCACAGAATATCTGAGGAAAACGTGATTGCTAAGGATGCAGTTCATCACTCAACATGTCTTTCTTCCTACTTGAGTAAAAGGAACCTGAAAGCAATACCATCTAGTTTCACTGCAACAATACAGTCACATTATGACATTGCATTTTATCAGCTGATTGAAGTGAAAGACAATGATCTTATGTGCAACACGAAGTTTCTTCTCCTATCCAAGCTTCTACAAAGATATAAAGCCCCTACTTCCCTCAGGTGTAGTAACTGAAAGCTATTCCAGTAGCAAATTACAGGCAAGATGTGAAAAACACTATGATTCTACAATTTCCCACCATGCACAGCATGGACAAGGCAAGTCTACCATTGCTCTATGCAGTGCAACAGCATTAGCCAGTTCTATCCTAGCTGCTAGTAATCTGAAGCAGGAACTTGGATGTTCTTCTGGCGAGTGAGCCTGATGAACAACTTTCAAATGACCAAGTGGTTTTGTATAATGCCGCTTCAATCCTTTGGTCTGAAATAGCAAAAAATGAAACCTTCAAAATATTATCCAGAGCTATGGGATTGTAGTTTACAGACATCAGCTACTTTTGTGCCCCAATTGGTGCAGGAGTTTGTCCTTTGGTTGATAGATAAAGAGGTATATAATTCAGCCATCAACTAATATCCTTCAGAAAACATTCAAAGAAGGTGCCCCTCAGTTGTGGAGTGCATAGCATTTAACAGTTGCAAAATTATTACACCACTGCACATATACCTTGCTGCACAGCTACACCATGAGTTTGGGTCTTGCAATTTAATTGGCATACTACACCTTCATGGTTTCTGCATCAATTATGATAAGCTGTGGCAATTCATGACTAGTGCTGCAAAAATTGAAGTAGAAAGACTCCAAGGAGGTGTGTTCATTCCAAATGGAATTGTACCATTTCATGCTGGTGGAAATCTCATTCATGAAGGAGATGATAATATAGACATCAACACAGAGACCATTGATGGAAAGAATACCTTCCATTCAATGGCTAGAATTTTATTTCAAGAACAGTCTGCAGAAAGTCCAGCATCACAAGAAATATCACTGAAGCATGGGAAAGAAAAGTCACTTATTCTGCCCAGGCAATCAGAGTCTCTTATGTAGTGTGCAGCATTTGAAAAACCTAGAACACATCCAGAACCAACTCACAATGAAATAGAACTTGAGAAAATAAACTCTTGACTCCTACAGTTGTAGGCAAAGACATGGTCAGATATTTCCAGATATTTCGCAAAATTTCTAAAGAAATTCTCTCTGCTGCCCCTACTGTACAACTGCAGAAAGCAAGAGATTTCTATAGAAATATCACAGACATTTGAGGAAATATCTGACCATGTCTTTGGCTGTGATTGTACAAGTGAAAGCTGTCTGAGATCTCTCCTGGTGTCTTTTAAGACTACTACCTCGTGATGTTCTACCAATACCAAATGATGTTGATATTGTTCAAACTCAGGTGATTCCATTTTGGACTGGTTCCAACCACAAGCTTACCACAAAGAGGAGCACCTACACAGCAATTGCATATGCACCTATTGTGGATGCCAAACCAGCTGACATGGCCACAGTCTATACTACAATGCTGAAATATAAGGAAATGTCAGCAGCTCTAGGCTAGTGGCATGCTGTTTAGACCATGGATCAGCAGCTGTATGCTGTTGCTCAGCAAATAAAATGGACTCTCCTAAATGAACCTGGTACCAATGTGATTTGTCTGGGTGGTTTTCACAACCTGTATTGTTTTATTGCATGTATTGGGAAATTTGGGGGAGATGCAGGATTGCTGGACCTTCTTGTTGATTGTGATGGGTATGCAGCTTGTACTACAGCTCAGACACTTGCTGGTAAGCAATTCAACTGTGCCCCTACATGGCTTGACTCTAGCATTTGAGGTCCTGAGTGATCTGAAATTTTCTTCATGTGTTAAATGTTATGAGCTGGGGGGAGGAGGTACTCATTTGTCTGGCAAATGTTGTCAGACACTCAAAAGGTTGTTTCAGTCTGAAGACACTGAGTCCTTACAACATGTCATTAAAGAGCTTGATGATGCTGTAACTCAACATATGCTACCACTACTGGTGGAATTTCAGACATAGAGGTATGCAGAATATCCTACATTCAAGTTCTAGGATCATTTTCTCCAAGTTATGCAGATACTACTTCAAAATGTCTGTATAGAGTGAGAGGGTGATTGGAAACTTCACCTATACACACATCATGACATACTTTCATATTTCTTTGCTGCAAACAGCCCCAACTATGCCAGGTGGATTTGAATCTACATTCTTGATATGCTAAATCTCCTTGAAGAAGTACACAGTGCCTTTGAATCTGGGGAATTTACTGTGCGTCTGACTCCTGTTTCTTTCAAAGGAATTTGGAATGACATGGGAACAGATAAAACTGTCATCAAAAACTCAAAGGGCAGCAATGGGACTGAAGGACTGACAAAAAGGAAGCTAGCCCTTGTCAGATGGACCCTCACAAGCAATGTCCTGAGTGAATATGCAAAAGCTATAAGGCTTTTCCAATGGAGAAGTAGCAAAGTCCATCACCAGTAGAGGTGTTTAAGAAGCCCAAGACTTGTACAATATTCAAGAGGAAGCAGACTCAAGGATGCTTCTGCGTGCTTTATGTGCCAATATGGATTTTGGGTCTCTTGGTGTCAAAGGAACCATAGTGGTAAGGTAACCTGATACAGAGGTTTTGATCCTTGCTGTTCACTGCTTTCCAAAAATGGAACACATAGATAACATGTGGATAGAAACAGGCACTATAACCAGCACAACTGACAAGCATCGCTTCATACCTGTGCATGCAATTTGTGATGCACTCACTCCTCATTTCTGTAACATTCTTCCTGCTGTAAATGCATTAACGGGAAGTGACTATGTGTCATCCCCATTTGGTGCTGGGAAAAAAATCTGTGTATGACCTGAGCGAGAAAGAAAAGGAGACCCACAGAGACCTGAATTGTTTGCGTCTCAATCTAGTCATCAAAAAGCACAAGTAAATTACCAAACTTCCACCATGTGAAGACAGTTTTGAAGAGCAAGTCAAAAGAGCATCCTGGCAAACAAAGAATTGGGTATCTTCACACATAGGTAAACCAGATATTGGATCACCACTGCAACATGGATGGAAAAATGTGGCTGATGAACTACTTCCTGTATTCTTCAAGGGCCCAATGGCATCTGAACTTCTACAAGACCTTATTTGTGCCTGTACCAGTAGGGGTTACTGCTCAATGAACTGTGTATGTAGTCAGAACAATCTTGGCTGCATAGAACTGTTTACATGCCATGGCAATGAAGACTGTGGTAACCCATGCACTCTTGAGAGAGAGCATGATGATAATGATGTTGTCTAGAAATGCCACCAGCGCTATTACATTTCAATGATACCTGTACAAATGTATTATTAGATTTTTATTTCACCCTTTAGATTGTTGTTGTAATGCTTTGAGGTCACAAAGAAATCCTATTTTATGTCTTGAAATAACACATAGTGTCATTAAACTAACAGAAACAAATGCAAATATTTCAGAGTGGTCATTCTAACGTGTTGAGGGTGTCACTGTTTAGCCCCATTTCTATGGTAGTGGCACCACTTGACAGCTCCACACCATATGTCATCTTGGAGTAGACATAATAAGCTTTCAAATGATATATGATGTGCATGTGTGTTGAAAGGGTACATTAAGTTGACCAAATCTGTGGTGTCTTGTGCTCTCCTATTAGTATATATCAATTCTGCTTGATAATCTGTTCCACCAGTTCTGCATGTCCTGAGAAAGTTGTGACATAGTTAAAACATGTGTTACCACCATCTCTTTCCCTGTCCTTATACAATAAGGTATTTCTGTACTGTTACATGGCATTTGTCTGGCATCCTGGACCACTCTGCTAGTATATCCCCTTTCTTTAAAGCGCTACTGACACCTCAAAGAAAGCATTGAAAATATAATAATGAGTTACAATTCAGCTTACATTCCATATATGTTCTAGATATTTCTATTCCCCATTATTTATTACTGAGTAAATTTGCATGAATACATGATCTTTGTACTTTAAATTTTCCTTACAGTTCATCTGCCTCTATAGCTTACTCCCTACTTCAAGTCATAATCATCTGTTGTGACATCACACTCTGTTAGCATGAGAGTAACTGTGATGTTACAAGCAGTGCATTATGACCTCAGGTAGGGAGAAAACAACAGGAATAGCTGAACGGTTTAGGAACAAAATTTTTATTTTAATGCAAATTACCTCATTAGTAAATAATGTGGAGAAGGAATATAGAACTAATGTGATATTCAAGCTGAACTGTGTCTAAATCTGAATAATAATAATACATTTTATTTCTAAAGTGCCTTTCAAATTTTCAAGGCACTGTACAAAACAAGTAATACAAGTCAAACATTATAATTCAATATAAAACAGATAAAACTACAATCTCATCAACAGCTTAAACGCAGTCAATACTCCAAGAAGGCAATTTGATAAAAATGAGTTTTTAAACCCCTCTTAAATTCCTCCACGGAGGTGCACTGCCATAACCGACGGGATAGAGAATTCCAAAGAGTGGGAGCAGCATAAGAAAAAGCTCTGCAACCAGATGAATTTAGACTCACTCTTGGAATCTCTAGCAACCCCTCGTCGGCCAAGCGGACTTTTGTTAAAGTTGTCTGAAGGTGTCAGCTGCTCCTTAAATCTTTATTTCAAAGCCACCACATCATCATCAAACTTTTCTATGACACCACGGTTTCTCCTTAGTCTTAAAAATTGTCCTTTGGGGATATTGTTTACTGTGTGGTGAAGGTGACAACTGGAAGCCTCTAACAGAATATTTTTATCTGTAGGTTTTCTGTATATTCCACGTGTCACCCTGTCTTCTCCCATGTTTTTCAATTACTAGGTCCAGGAAGTTAATTCCTTTCTTGTCAGGTCCTTGACTTTGTGACTTAAGGATGAGTGAGGGAGGGTGGCAAAACTGTATGCCATAGCATATGTTCTAGGGGGTGATATGGGGAGTATAATATCACTGCTTGCCAGGGATTGTTTGGCCTAAGCAGCATAAGGAGGAAATGCCACTTGATGCCAGGGATTGCTTGGCTTGTGGCAGGGAGAGGGGCATATAATTGGAGACCAGGAACTGCTTGTCTTGGTGCTGGGTAAGGGATGCACTGGACTACAGGGATTGTATGGCTAGGGGCTGGGTTAGAGAGGAAGGGATGCTACTAGATACCAGGAACTACATGGCTTGGGGTTGAGTAAAGGAGGGAATACCACTGGATATCAGTGCATATGAGATTGGGGCAAGGTAGGGTGTACTTCTGGATATCAGGGATTGTGTGTAATGGAACAGGGAGTGGGAAGGGGTGTCTCTGGATGTCACAGATGCTTAGATTGGGGAAGGGTGTAGGAAGGGGTTGCCAGTGGATGCCAGGGAAGCTTGGATTGGAAACAAAAGGCCAAGCAAAAAGAGTACCACCATTGTCAAAGCAATGCAAAGGGCTCCAAAGAGCTTATGATGTCAAAAATAATTTATTAATATAATAGATCAAACATACCAAAAGCTAACAGCCCAAAAGTGTGGTCTCTCCTCACGGAGACACCAAAATAATGTTTCACAGTTAATCTCTTGAGAAAGCTTGATTGTGAAATGTCAAGTGTTTTGGTGGTGTGTGCCCTCACTGAATAAACTATCTCAGCATTTAACTTTTTTCTGTAACTTTGGTTTTGTCTGTCCTACTGTGTGCCCATTGTTTCCCCCGGTCATCACTGTACTTCAGGGACTGCTTGCCATTAAAACTGTTGTTGCAATGCCAATACAAAATATTAACAGAAGGAAATTCATTGCAAAAAACCTACATGTAGACATCACTTAGAGGTGAAGTACGAAGCATCAAAAGTAGGGAAACGCAAAGCTAGGGAAGAAAAGTATCCACTAAGTGAACCGAGAAACTCTGAAATAGGGTCGGGCACGTTAGTGGTTAGCCTGAGTTCAAACATAAGTGAGAATACTCTGCACTCCAGCATTAACACAATTCTTCAGTTCCAGTGTTTTAATGTCTTAATTCAAAAATACAGAGAAATGTGTACAGTCATTTCTCTGTGTTTTTTTGCATTAAGCATTAAAGCTACTGGAACTGAAGGAAGAATTATGTGTTTGGTGCTTTGGAGTGCAGGTACTGCTTCACTTAGGGTAGAAAAGTACCCTGGCCACTGGAGAACTGGTTGTATGGTTATCTTTGGGGTTTGTATTGCATGACTACTTGGCCTACACTAACAGTAACATTGCCTGAACCACAGCACTGCCTTTCAAGTCATATAAACATACTTACAAAAAAGAAACTTAGAAAGAAGGAAAATGGGGGGGGGGGGATTGTTAGGCTCAAACGGGAGGAAGGGCAGTGTAAGGATGGGACATGAATAAGGCAGAAACACTGAATAAATACTTCTGTTCAGCATTCATGGAAGAGGGGGAGGGAGAGGGGCCACAGCTGAGTAACAGATGCCAAGGTGGGGGGGACAGGTGGACAGCAGTCCATTCACAGGAGAGAGAGAGTCCTGCAGGAGCTCACTAAATTGATGGTGGACAAAGTAGTGGTGCCAGATGGCATACACCCAAGGATATTAATGGAGCTGAAAAGAGAGCTAGCAGAACCTCTGGCAGCCTTCTTCACAGAGTCCCTCAACATAGGAGTGGTACCAGAAGATTAGACGAGGGCAAATGTAATCCCTCTACACAAATCTGGCAGCAGGGAGGAGGTGGGGAACTATAGGCTGATCAGCCTCACCTCAGTAGTGGGGAAGATCAGGGAGGCACTGCTTAAAGAAAGGATAGTGGGACATCTAGAATGGTGCCCAGGACCCTAGGCAGCATGGTGGTAGGTTGTGTCAGATGAATATGATAGATTTCTTTGACAAGGTGACAAAAGAAGTAAATATCGGGGGGAAGGGGGCAGTGGATGTCACCTACCTCGATTTCAGCAAAGCCTTCGACACCATTCCACGTAAGAGGCTGGTTAACAAGATGGGTAGTCTAGGCATGGGAGTCAAGGTGGTAAACTGGGTTAGGAAGTGTCTAATGGACAGGAGGCAGAGGGTGGTGGTAAATGGGGTACAAACTGGGGAGAGGGGGGTGACTGGGGGTGCCTCAGGGATCAGTCCTTGGGCCAGTCCTGTTCAATGTCTTCATCAGTGACATTGCAGAGGGTTTGGAAAGAAAGCTCTGCCTGTTTTCAGGTGACACCAAGATCTGTAACAGGGTGGATACTCCAGAAGGGGTGGAGAAAATGATGAAGGACATGGGGAAGCCTGAGAAATGGTCTGAGTAGTGACAACTGAGCTTTAATTTAAAGAAGTGCAAAATGATGCACCTGGGGCATAGAAACCCTGGAGAGAACTACAGAATGGGGAGGGGGGGTTGCTGACAGTCACCATGGAAGAAAGGGACCTGAGGGTTATTATTTCAGATGACCTGAAAATGTCAAAGTAGAATACAAGGGCAGCAGAGAAGGCCAGTGGCATGCTGGGGTGCATAGGCAGGGGTATCACCAACACAAGATGGGAGGTAGTGATGCCATTATATAAAACCCTGGTCAGGCCTCACATGGAGTACTGTGTGCAGTTCTGAAGGCTGCACCTTCAAAAGGGCATTAACTGGCTGGAGACGGTCCAGAGAAGGGCAACTAAGATGGTACAGGGCTTTCACCACAAAACGTATGAGGAGAGATTAAGGGACCTCAATATGTACTCACTGGAGGAGAGGAGGGAGATACGGGGCATGATAGAAACATTCAGGTACCTCAGGGGCATAAACAAGGTGCAGGGGGAGACATCTTTCAATACGGAGACGTACAAGAACAAAGGGGCATGACATGAAATTGGAAGGTGGCAGCTTAAGAGGGAATGAGAGGAAGTTTTTCTTCACAGAGAGGGTGGTGGATGCATGGAATGGCCTGCCACAAGAGGTGGTCAGAGCAAGCACTGTGGTTGGATATAAACATGCATGGGACAGGCATAGGGGAATCATAGAGGTAAAGCAGAGGGAGGATCAGAAACTGCAATCAAGTACGGGGCTTACGGGCAGACTGGATGGGCCTACTAGTCCTCATCTGCTGACAATTCTATGTTTCTACGTTTACACACCTGTGCTTCAAAAGAGGGATGCCAAAGTTTGTGCAGTGCCAATGCTTCATTGAGTACTTGTTTAGACCGCAAAGATCACCACACCACACATTAATTAAGAGCCAGGGTACTTTTCTACCTTGACTTTGCATTGCCATAGATTCTTTTTTTTCTTCAATAAGACTTTTTTCCAGTTATGGCTACAGACAGGCTATCTGCCCTGTCCCTTCCTCCCCACCACTTAGCAATTACCTCCCCTGGGACTTACATGACCTTTTTCCTTAAGATTCCTCCATGGATTTCACCCCATGGTGGTGCCATCCTTCTTCTCTCTGAAAATGTATCCAGAAGTGTACCTGGTGGTGGTGCTGAGTAGGTGTAGGCAGGCAGGGCTTCATGAAGCCTGTACCACTTTTATGTGTTCTCTCCAGTACTCCTGCCACAGGGCAGATGACAAAGTGTGCTACATGGGCACACATATCCTGTGTCAAGCTTGCATCTCCATCCCTTCTGCATCACCCATGCTGAACTCACCACCATGCCTACCTGGTGGCAGTCAAGAGCAGGGCAGTGAATCTCCCCTCCCTGGGAGAGCAAAGCAGTTCTAGCAGTTCTCTGGATGCTCGCCCCCCGCCCCGGCAACCCAAGTCCACTCCCAAATCTGCGTCATACCACCAAGTCACTGGGCTGGGTTCATGGACCTATTTGTGAGGCTTTGTGCTTTAACTCTGCCTGCTGTTTAAACACAGTTTTTTTGCAATGAAATGTAAACATTCAGAGTCATTTATAAAAGAAAAATCTTAATCGATTATTAACAGCTTGATCTACAATGCTTTTGTATCAGTAAAAAAAAAAACTGTTAAAAGAGATTGGTAAGAAGGCTAATATTACACCACCCACAGTTCCTAAATAACAGACTTCAACCAAAAAACAACAAAGAAAAGCATAAGTTCATTCACATTGTTCCCTGCTAAGGGAAACTACTTGACAGTTCTTTAAAGAAACTAAGCAGTTATAATTGTAAACAACTTCTAACTCTCATCTTTTCTTTTCAAGACTTCTTTGCCTTTATCAGCCCTTAGCGGTCTTTGTTTTGGAAGCCCCACTCCACTATAACATCATTAGCAGGACTCACTGATACCATCCGGAAGAGAATGGACCAGAGACATATCATCATCTTTGTCGACTAAGCCAATGCCATTGATACTATTTTTCATCCACTCAAAGTGAACACATTTTCTCTGACTGGACACTCTGAACTCTGAGTCAGATAGTTCAGTTCCTACATGTAAGACAGGCCATCCTCATTAGAAGCTGCCTCATTCCCTCTTTCCTAATTGGGACAGGAGTCCCTCAAAACTCTGTCCTTGTCAGAATCCTGTTCTCAGTTTTCCTGCATGATCTCCCAAAGGACTGGTACTCCTTATAAATCTACATGTATGTGGGTGTCACTATGTTCTTTGCATGTAGTCCACTTCTCTGATGTGACTGTGCAACTCTAAGGCAACTTTAACTGAATCCAGAAATGGTTCTGCATGTCCCAGTTTACCCTGAATGTCAAAAATACCATCTCCATGACCTTTGGCACCAGACAGCAGTATCCAGTCTCCTCCAGTCTAAAGGACCATGTGTGACTTCTGGCTGTAACAGGTTTCCTTATTTAAATACTGTGTATCTTGCTAGATTGTCACCTTGGTTTCTCCTGTTATATTGATGATATTCACAATAAATTTCTCCCAAAACTTGGTGCTTTCTACAGAAAAAGAGGCTTTATACAACTCCACCACAAGGTATGAGGTCACTGCAAAAATTATCCTCCCCAGCCTTGGACTATGAGGACCTGGTCTATAGTGCTGCCGCCAAATCCACCCTGGCCTAGTTGGACCCACCTCTACCACTGCTTCTGTTCTTGACTACCAGCCTTGCATCCATCTCTGTTCCTTGAACAAATCAAGTGATGAATCTTGCACAGGTAGTTTTGACAACTGCACCATCATGAGTTTTACAGAAAGGCCTTTCATTCATTCCTAACATGAGAATGGACCAGTTTCAAAGTGGATATTTTAAAACTCTTATATATCTTAAGAAATTCTTTCAATCAAAATGAAGCATGGGAGGTGTATCACCTGTGGCAGATGCGGATTATTAATCCCAGCAACCCAGACTTGCTGATTTATTGATTTGTTTAATGAAGGTGACCACCTTGTCTTCCAGTTTGTCATCAGCTGGATGGCTACCTAACATGGGAGCTCTCGGCCCAACCTGAAATCATAACTTCTTTCAGGTTATTTTTCTACAATAAAAAGGTCCTTTTGGTAGCACAGAGGTTACACCAACAGAAAATGAAGACTGGCTCTAAAATAGCATTACCAGACTTGGCAGATGGTGCAGATGCAGGGAGGACTTGTCTGAGTCTAAGCTGTCTCAGAACTCAAGCATGGCACTGGCACAGGAAAGTTCTCCAGCTCAAACATGCCATACACAAAAGAAAGGCTGCAAAGTTAACGTATTATTAAGGGAACTTCAATCCTTCTGGGCAGAGATCTAGGGCACTTTTTTGCACAACAAAAGAAAAGCTTGACAATCTTGAAGCAAAAGTCAAAGACAGACTTACAACTCATTGAATCCTACCTACACATCAATAGACTGAAGGCACTTGTGGAACAGCTGGCCAGATTGCAGGCCACAATTCTCAAATGATAGGAGGATCTCCAGCTATATGGAGTGCCAGAGTCAGGGGAAGGATAAGATTAGGTTGCAGCCTTATAATTTTTTCAGAGTGCTCTGAAGTTGGGTGTGGGCTACCAATTTAAAACTGAAAGAGCACACCAGGCATTAGACCCAAAGCCAACATCTCTGAAACAAAGGCTGAGAGTGATCATTATTAAACTTCTGCAGTATGCTACCAAGGAGAAGCTATTATGGTGGGCATGACTTAAAACAGATATCTGGTGGAATGAGATGAGGGTGTTTGTTGGCAATGATGATGTGCCCCCGAACTGTGCAAAAGTGCAGAAATACAGTACATTCTCATTATGCAGGCCCTTCAGAGAGATGAGTTACAATTTGAAACTCCTTACTCAGACAGAATAATTGTAAAATTTCCAACCGGAAAAGTCACATACAACTCAGCTGCAGAAGCAGAATCTGATCTATGGACCCTCGGACTGGACATGCCACTGAAACTGCCAACATCCAGTTGAGCACTTGATAATCCTCTGAGATGGCAGCAGGTGAGGGCTCCAAGTACTAGAATGCAACAATCCACTAACACTATGCACAAAATCATCATGAATCAAGGCCATGGAGGTTTAGTGGCACAAAGAGGAAAAGGAGGGTCAGGAAGTGTTGTGAGTCATCCTGTAGACAGGCTCTGGGACCACTATGTGTACTGGGGTAATGTACAGATCTCCAGCACAAGGAGAAGAGAGGCGATAACTAAGCATTTGGAGAATCCATCATCAGAATGGCAAGTATGGGGAAGATGCTGCTAGTTGGTGACTTCAGTCTGTTTGAAATGGAATGGAGCCTTTCAACTGTGGCTTTAGCAGGGAGCAGGGGTATTCTTCACTCTCTACAAGGGGCTTTACTCAAGCAGCTAGTGAAAGAACTCACTAGGGATAGGGCAGTGCTGGACATAGTGCTTAAAAACAGGGACAGCATTGCAAATGTTACAGTGGGCAGTTCTCTGGGCACCAGTGATCACCATACAGTGTGGTTCAACATAAAGACAGGAAGAGAAGCAAATCACATGAAAACAAATGTACTGGACTTTAGAATGGCAAATTTTAAAGAATTGGGAGACTGTCTCAGCAAATGCCTCAAGGGGGGATTGACAGGTTGTGGTAGAGGCAGAAAAATAAGGAAGGGAATATTTAAAGCAACCAATCTCTGTGTGAAGGAAGTGAGCAAAAAGCAAAAAGGAAAAGAGACTGTTATGGTTCTCTACAGAAGTGGAAAAGGTGGTGAAGGAAAAAAGGTTGACATTCTGGACATGTAAGGAAAAACAGAGTGAGGAGGACAGGGAGGTATGCCAAGTGAAACAGAAGGAAGCAGACAAGGCAGTGAAGGAAGCAAAGGTGCAGACAGAGGAAAGGATTCCCAAAGGGGCACTAAAGTGGTTAAGGCTTTCTTCAGAAATATTAATGAAAAGAGAACAGCAACAGGAGGGATAGTAAGGATTAAAAGGATGGAAGGGGGAGACTGCACAAAAGGGGACCAAAAGAAAGATGACATTATAAACAGGTACTTCTGCTCAGTCTTCACAGTAGAGGAAGGAGGGGATGGATCACCAGGAAGAAGCAGGGGTGGACACAAGTCCATTTTCAGAAGAAAGAGTCCTGAAAGGACTTGAACCTCTGAAGGGGGACAAGGCTACCGGGCTGGATGGGATGCACCACAGGGTACTAAAAGAACTCAGGGAGGTTCTCACTGCCTCACTAATAGCTTTGTTCAACAACTCAGTGAAAAAATGTGTAGTTCTGGAAAATTGAGAGGGGCTGATGTGGTACCTCCACATGAGAGCGGCAGCAGGGAGGAGGCTAGTAACTATAGGCTGGTCAGTGGTATTTCAGTGGTGGGGAAATTCATGGAAACCCTACTGAAGGAAAGACTAGTAGAGTATTTTAATTCCAGTAGGCTACAAGACCACAGGCAGCACAGATTCACAGGGGGAAATTCATGCCAAACAAATTTGATAGATTGCTTTGACCAGACAACCAGGGAACTAGATTGGGGACAGTAAGAACGTGCAATTCACTATATGTTTTCGTACACTTCACTAAAGTTAAGAAATGTACTAATGTCTCTATAACCAATTAAATATACCGACTATCCTAATTTATTGGCTGAAACAGTACTGGTTCATAACATTGCTTGGCTAATTAATTAGTCTTATTCAGGGACACTATTCAACTCTAAATAAACAAATATAACCTTTTAATTCCTTAAACATTATACATTACTTGTTACCACTGTATTTTGCAGCATTATAAAATATAAAGTACCACTGACCAGCCTATAGTTACTAGCCTCCTCCCTGCTGCCGCTCTTATGTAGAGGTACCACATCAGCCCCTCTCAATTTTTTGGCCTATCTAGACATTAGCAAGGCCTTTGACACTGTGCCATACAGGAGTCTGATAAAGAAGATTAACAGCCTAGAACTGGGATCCAAAGAGGTGAATTGGGTTATAGACTGGTTAACGGATAGGAGACAGAGGGAGGTGGTAAACAGCACTCACTCTAATGATGGAAGAGCTCCCAGCAGGATACCACATGGCTTAGTACTGGGACCAGTCCTCTTCAATGTCTTCATAGAAGATACTGCAGAAGAACTGGAAGGGAAGGTATGCCTTTTTGCAGATGATACTGTACCACAATCTGCAAAAACATGGCTATTCAGGAATGGGTGGAGAGAATATGCAGGGATTTTGAGAAACTTGAGGAGAGGTCAAATGTATGGCAATTGGAGTTCAATGCCAAAAAGTGTAAAATCATGCACCTAGGGCACAGGAATCCAGGCAATGAGTATAGGATGGGGGGAGGTACTGAGGTACTGATATTCACTAGACTGAACATGCATTTGTCAATACGTAATGTTTACTTGCAGGTATGTGCTGTGCAGGTGTTTGGTACTACATAGCAATACTGAAACTGAACAAATGTCCTCAGCTCTATGAGGTGTATAGACTGATGGTGGTTTTAGATATCGATTATGAATTATTTGCAGGTATAGTGGCCAAACAATTAGAAGGTGTATTGCCCTCCATAATACATAAGGGTCAAGCTGGTTTAATATCCAAACTCCAGGCAGTGAACAGTATTAAGAGGACATCGCTACTTGTTGAACAGTTGACAACCACGCAGATCCCAACCCTAATATGAAATCTTGATGTTCTAAAGGTATTCGATAGGGTGTTTTGTCACTTCCTCCACCATACTGTAATACTGTTTTAATTTTTATACCAGTTCCTAAAGCTGATAGGGAAGGGAATATGTACTTATCGCCACAGGCTATGATAAAAGGGAATGGCACACACTCAGAAAGGTTTCCCATGACAAGAGGAACACATCAGGGTTGCCAGTTATCTTCACTTCTGTTCATCCTGTATGTAGAATTATTGGTGCAATGTTTAAAGAAGATGGAGGACATCCCTAGGATTTTGGCGGGAGGAGTGGCACTCAAAGTTACCTTCTATGCCACTGATCTATTGATTTATATAACTAAGTCATCTCAGTCCCTCCTAGTTCTATTTGAATAATTGAGGGAACTTGAGACACTTACGGGTATAAATGGAACTAAGCTAAAAAAGAGGTTTTGTAGTTAGGTTATGACCCTGCTGATAGGTTAAAAATGAGAGACCCCCTTCAGTGGAATTGTCTGGCTATAAAATACTCAGCAGTGCATGTGCCAGCAAATTTAGATTAGCTATATATACATAATTACTGACCACTGAAACCTGCTCTTCAAGATGTTTAACAAAAATTGCATCAGTTCTCAATTCCCTTAATACAACAGATAGAGTCTTTCAGAATTTATCTTTCACCCTTATAATTATTTCAGTCCCTCCTCGTTACTCCTTCTGCAGAGGATTTTAATACTTGGTATAGGTCAATATCTCTATCTTTGATGAGGACACAGACCAAGGACAGTCCACTGAAAACTACAGCTTAGTAAAAAAAAGGAAGGGATGGCACTCCCAGACCTTCAGGGTTATTGTCAAGCAGTTTAGTTTAAACATGTACTAGGATGGTTAACCTATTCTTATCCTTTCATAGATATGGACCCCAGAACTGCACACAATACTACAGGTGAGACTTGACCAGTGATATATACAGGGGCAATATCACCACTCTCCTTCTGCTAGTAATCCCTTTCCATATGCACGCAGCATCTTGTAAACCCTCCTGTATGCCTTATTGCACTAAAAAATCTAAGAATAAATAAGATCACCAAAGGTAGTGTATTTTCAGAATAAGATGACTGTAGATCAGGTTATTACTCCTAGAGCCTTTTGGAACCTCATTTAAGTCCCTGCCTGGACAGTTCATAATAAATTTCTCTCCTTCATTTCTAATAGCTGGTTAACAGCTAAACAATTAATTAGCCACTGCCGAAGAATATAACAGTTCTTAAACTTTTTGAATAAGATCATCATCATCATTGAAACTGAACCTGGCAGTTAAGATTTTTGAGAAGTAATGAGTGAATGCTATCAAGAGCACATTTAGCATGAAGCCAGAGCCTGGGGAAAACAATGAATATTTATATCCTAGTTCACAACTCATTGAGAGACATAGAAAGGCTAAAAGTGCTTGACATTTAAACTGTGAAAATGCAGCTAATTATTTTATAATGCTGCAAAATACAGTGGTAACAAGTAATGTATAATGTTTAAGGAATTAAAAGGTTATATTTGTTTATTTAGAGTTGAATAGTGTCTCTGAATAAGACTAATTAATTAGCCAAGCGATGTTACGAACCAGTACTGTTTCAGCCACTAAATTAGGATAGTCGGTATATTTAATTGGTTATAGAGACATTAGTACTTTTCTTAACTTTAGTGAAGTGTACGAAAACAGATAGTGAATTGCATGTTCTTACTGTCCTTAAACAAGGACAGACTACCAGAACTGGTTGGAGATTTTATGTTTTTTATCAGACAGGGAAGTTACATAGAAACATAGAATTTGAGTGCAGATAAGGATCGCTTGACCCACCTAGCCTGCCCATTTTCCTACCTAATGGATAAGCTGCAGATCCTAGTTAACCAACAACCTACTTCCTCCTACCCCATCGAATTGCCTTATGTCTGTCCCATGCATTCTTGAATTCCCCTACTGTTTTTGACTCCACAGCCACCTCAGGAAGGCTGCTCCATGCATCCACAACCCTTTCTGTGAAAAAACACTTCCTCACATTACCTCTGAGCTGTTTCCCTTCTATCTTCAAATTGTGCCCCCTTGTTCTTGCACACCTCTTTTTCTGAAAGATGCTACCCTCTTGAACTTTGTTGATTCCCTTGAGGTACTTTAAAGTTTCTATCATGTCCCCCCGTCCCTCCTCTCCTCGAGGGTATACATAGTTAGCTCCCTAAGTCTCTATTCATATGTCTTCTGGTGCAGACCCTGCACCATTTTGGTTTCCCTCCTCTGGACTGCCTCCATCCTGTCTATGTCCTTGTGGAGATTGGGTCTCCAGAACTACACGTAGTACTCCAGATGGCGTCTCACCAACTGTCTGTGCAGAGGGATAACAACTTCTTGTTTTCTACTGGTGATGCCTCTCCCTATACATCCCAGTATCCCTCCAGCCCTCCTCACTGCCCTCTCACATTGCTTGTCCACCTATAGGTCATCTGATATGACTACCCCCAGGTCCTGTCTTTAGGAGTTTTCTTTATTGCACTTTTCTGTCATTTGTGTGCTGAATATGAAACAAATGAGTATGAGATCAAAACAGTTGGTGACTTACATCATTCCAAGGAAAAAGTTATTAGGCACAAATATTTAGAGTTTGAATTGTGATGTGTTCTGTAATAAGAGTATATCTCTGGAACCCTAGACTGACTAGATGGACCCATGGACTCCTTCTGCTGTCTTTACTTCTCTGTTTCTATATTTCTAATCCTGGGTCTTGGTTATGCTGAATTCAGGCAAGGCAAAGTTTGTTTATATGGTGCCGAATTCCGGAGGCTCTGGGCACCTTACATAAAAACAGGCAGGGTACTAGATAAAACATCTCATATCATAAATGAAACAGATAAAACAATAACTCATCAGGTGCAACATTAAAACTAGCAGTTCTTGGGCTGGTCAGATCACTACATCAGGGAAGGCCAGGAAAATAAACAAGCTTTCAGACTGCTCTTGAATCTCTCCACCAACGGGGCCTTCCTGACAACAGCCAGAAGGGAGTTCCACAGGACCAGTCCAGTGACACTAAAAGCCCAGTCAGCAGAAGTTCTTAACAATTCCTTTGCCAAATTAAGCTCTATGTTTAATGCACTAAAGTCATTACTAACCTCTAAAGTCCAACATTTTCCACAAGATAATTCTTCTAGGTTTAATACAATAGTCCCACACTCCCCAACTAGGGCAAACAATTTTCTTTTAGGCCTATTTTTGCTGTCAAGTTCTTGGATATATTGCTTACTCTGGATCCTAATAAATCCAATGGCCTAGATGGCATCCCAAGCAATTTCCAAAATATTCAGCACCAGCTATCTTTTATCCTTTAACAAACTTGTTTAACGTTACTACTCAGCGTGGTGAACTGTGGACCATGTGAAAAATTGCAAATATTGTACCTATTTTTAAATCTAGTTAACACAGTTTAATTATACATGTAAGCCCCCCTACCCCTCAGTGTGGGGTTTACCCCTTAGGGATATGGCCCTTGCTGCCTCCAATAGGTTCCGCCTTCTGCCTCCAGTCCCCTGGACTGCTAAATCAGGACTGAAGGGCTGTCTAGGGAGCCCCTTGCAGAATTCAGGCCAGGGCTCCATTCCAATCTTCACCACAGCCATCCTCTATGTTCTTTGTTCCTCGGCCCCATAAGGAAAGTGGGGCTGAGATTTATGTCAGTGTTTGTGCCTGTGGACAATGGGGGAAGGTTCTGCCTAGTGCAGTAGTCGCCGTGGCCAGGCCGGGGTGTAAACAATAATGCTGCGCATATGCAACTGAAGCCTAAAAGGAGCCACGACTCCCATTACAGTTTGGCCTTGTGGCCATAATTTGAAAGAAAGCTGTCCTGGCTCCAGGCAGTGGAGCTGTGATCTAAGTAAGTAACACCTCTGGGCACTATATTGGGGATTTCCCATTCCCCATCTAGGCAGTGGGACCAGGAACGGTATCAGGTGAGGTGCGCATATGCACGTGCAGCCAAGAAAGGCATAAAACAAACACCTCTTCTTTCTGGAGCCCTGACAGCCAAACTGGGCTCCCTACAAAAATTAAAAGCAAGATTTCCCTGGCCCCAATCTAGGCAAACAAGCCAGGGTTTATAGTTATTAGTCCCATAACATGAATGTTACAGGCTGCACAAGAAATGCAGCCCAATGTAAACAAATGTGGCAGCCCCCACTGATTCTCCCTGCCACCAAATGTGCTGGAAAGGGGCAAAAGGGCACCCATCAGGGCCTGAGCAAAGATTGGCAAAATAGGGTGGGGAGGAATGGACTGCTATACAATGGGCTGTGCCCTGGTTTCTGGGAGGAGTTCCAACTGACACTGGAGAGGGGAGACCGCCTGAGGGGGCTGCACCAGCCAGAGGGCTAGCGTTGGTGCACAGAGGCGCCTCTGAGCCCAAAAAGGTTTTAGGCAGAGTGCCTACTAGCCCATTTTTCCCAGCTGGGAAGTAATTGGACTACTAACTTGTTTCTCCCAGTGGGGATTTATTCAACTGCTGTTCCACAGTTTCTAAGCCCTCAAACTATTTGAACTATTTTCCCCTCGGTGAAGTTGTTTGGACCTCTGAACTGTATGGCACAGCTGGAAACATGCTTAACCTAGCTGGGTGGAGACTGAAAAAGAAAGTCAAACTGTGTTAAAGTTCCAGCAGAATCTCGGTATTAAGCTACGTGCTGTAGTTTGGACCCAGGACCAACTTCCCTGATTTGGGGTTGTATCAATTACATCGGCCTGGTCCTTGAACGGATAGTCTGGTGCTCCTTGGAAACAGGAGAGTTTCCTAGCTCCCTGAAGGAGGCAGTGATAACACCCCTCTTGAAGAAAGCTTCTTTGGACCCTGACTGCCATGCTAACTACAGACCAATCTCTAACCTCCCCTTTTTGGGGAAGGTGATTGAGAAAGTAGTGGCAGAACAGCTGGAGAACCATTTGACCATCCATGACGTCTATGAACCTCTCCAGTCCAGTTTTCAAAAGAGGCATAGTACCGAGACAGCACTGGTTTGGGTGCTCAATGATCTGATGACTAGAGATCAGAAAAATCATTCCATCTTGGTTCTTCAAGATCTCTCTTCAGCATTTGACACTGTGGACCATGGGGTCTTACTTGATCGGCTAAGGTTCATCTGCGGACTGTCTGGTGCCATCCTCAAATGGTTTATACATCTTTTCTCACTGGAAGAACTCAGAGAGTGGTGTCTGGAGTTTATTCTTTGGACCCAGTTTCTCTGTTGTGTGGGGTTCCTCAGGGTTCAGTATTGTCCCCCATGTTGCTCGCAGTGTACATGCTGCCCCTCGGAGACATTGTAAGACGGTATGGGCTGAGGTTTCATTATTATGCCAATGATACCCAGCTCTACCTTTCTTTTGCACCTGACCAGGATGGAGCTCTCTCTGTCTTTAACAACTGCCTCACAGAAATCCAGGACTGGATGGACTCGAGTTGGCTGAAGTTGAACTCGGAAAAGACTGAGGTGCTGATTGTGGGTCCGGCTCGCCAGATAGGGGATCGGGGGTTGGTTTACCCTCTGGGCTTTTCCTCAGGGGCTTACCACTCCCGACCTCTGAACAGGTGCGAAACCTGGGGGTAATTTATGACTAAGGGCTGACTGTGTTCGCAGGTGTCAGCTGTCGTCAAGTCCTCTTTTTTTACCATCTGAGGAATATCTCCAGGATTAAGCACCTTGTTCCATCCGGCGATCTTCCTATGCTGGTCTACGCCTTTGTGACCTCGCACTTAGACTATTGCAACTCCCTTTATCTAGGGCTTCCTGGGGTGGAAATCTGCAGCCTGCAGCTGGTGCAGAATGCTGCGGCTCGGCTTTTGACCGGGACTTCCCGGTCCTGTCATATCTTGCCGGTGCTGTACGCACTGCACTGGCTGCCAGTACAGTGGCGGATCACCTCTAAAGTCAGTTTACTGACTTTTAAAGCCCTACACGGACTGGACCCGGACTACCTAAAAGAGCTCCTGGTTCCTTACTGCCCTGAGTGATCACTCAGCTCAGCTGACGAAGGGTTGCTAGAGATTCCTAGGGTGTGTTTGAAATCTTCTCATGCATTTATGCATTCGGCCCCAGCCCTTTGGAATTCTCTACACCGTCAGTTACGGGAGTGCACAACTGTGGAGGGATTTAAGCAGACATTAAAGACATACTTGTGGTACCAGGCATTTGGTGACTGATCTCTTTTTCAACTGTATTACTTGTTCTATTTTAAAATGTTTGGATTGTCTATGTTATTTTATATTTGTTAGGTGCCATGGTTTTTGAAAGGCACCATAAAAATAAAAAATATTATTATTATTATTATTAGCCATCCAGAGTGACCACAAGCCTGTTAGGTACCCTGGACAGATGACGAAAGCCTGAGGAGCAGAGGATGAATGAGCCCTTATGCATAAGGGGAACTGCACCTGTTTCAAAGTTCCAGCCAGCATCTTCTTCTGGAGAGACTGCCTGCTATACTCTGAGTGGTACCACTGATCCAACTCATTCCTCAGCAGCCCCAGAGACCATCAACAACTTGTGAGTTCCTCTAGGCTGTAACCCCGAGGAGGTTTTCTTTTTTTTTTTCTTTCTTTACCCCTCCTTACTACCTCCGGAGCCCACTCCTTCCGTCCGCTCATGTCTCCCTTGCCTACCTTGGGGATCTGCCCCTAGAGTGCCCATCCTCCTCTCCTTGCACAGTGGGGTCTGTCCTGCAGGTGGTCTGGGTGGACTCAGGGTGGTCTTCATCTAGGGCTGCCGGAGGGGATTTTTCCGATTTTCTCCCCTTACGTCCCCTACCCCCTAGGACGTCGAACGCTTGGGACGTACGTCTCGAGTGATGGCGTGCTGATGCACGCCAGAGCCTCATGCCGTAAGCGGCGTCTCCTCGACCAGACGGAGCCGCCCATCCCCCATATTGTCGGAAGCTTCCACCTGCTATGAGGGTGATGTAGAACGTGAAGCGCTCATGGTTCCCACCCCTGAGGGAGGAGAGCATCCGCTGGGACGCCGATCCTCCTCTCCTCGTTAACTCGCCACCCGAGTCCGCTTCTCAACCCGGTCAGCCGTGAGTGCAAGGTGTGGCATCCAGTGCCTCAATCCCGAGGAGGTTTTCAATAAAGCATTTAGTTAGTTAGTTAGATATTCAGAAGGGGGTGAAGTCCTGGGCAGAACTTGGTTAAGCTACAAGAAAAGCCCAAGCAGAAGTTTGAAAGCATTACACGTTACTTGTTGTGAAATCCCTTTGGGGCTCCAGTTGCAACATTTTCCAATTCCAGTTATGACTGTGTTCCCTCTGCATCCCCAACGTGCAACAACCCTGCATCATCTAGTTGGCCACCAGCAACTCGGTGAGGTGCCCACTGCAACAGACAGTATCAATACTTATGGCCGTGGTGGTGGGGAGCTGGGTGCACCCACTGGGATAGTACAGGGACTGTGTGGGGGGCATCCATTAAAAAACTGTTGTTTTATGCTTTTTGCTTCCCCTTTACCCCTCCCCTTTAATAAACATGAGGTTATTTCACATTCTAATTATTGTTCATGGTTATTGCTTGGTGTGTATCACTATTGTGTGGGGAAAAGTTATCTATGTGTGGGAGAAAAAATAATATTTGTTCCTGGGGTGAAGTTAGAACCACATTGGGTAGCCTTATATAGCCCTGCCCCAGGTGGAGGTACCAAAACCTATTACTGGTATTCAGTTTGTGCATTGCACCCAAAAGAGCCCAGAGAAGGTCAGTGTGTGAGGGGGTGCTGGGTGTGCACGAGAGAGAGCAAGAGAGAGACCCCCCCTTACATAGATCTATGCAAGATGCACTGCTCAATTACTTGACTGCTGTACCTGCCTTGTAACAATTTATTAAAGAAGAACCAATGTGGGTTCAGGAAATTCTACAGTACAACTACAGCACTGACCATTGTAAGCAATGATCTACTGGACAACTTGCCACAAATAAAAGAATGCGTATTGGGGCAATATTTGTAGCTTTATGAAAAGTATTCCGTACCATCTATCATCACAAGGCAGTGGGCTGCTTTGGGGGCACAAAATGACACAGCTGCTGAATACTGTTGTTTCTTATTTAATAAACCTAATTTTTCAGCATTTTTAATAAGGCTTCTTCAGGGGACACAGCAATTTAATAAGAATATAAATAAATACTTTCATTCCATCATAAAAACTAAGTTGCTGCTCAATACAGCAAACCATGCATAATACCAGAGCTGTCTTATGCCTCTAGTTCTTTACATACGTTTTTTTCATGACCTCATGAGAAGACCACACTTAATTTCAAAGCTACAACATAAAAATACCATATTAAACCATACTACGACACATATTACCAACATTACTCTGTGCTACCGTATGCCGTATTCAACTGTGCAACCATATTGCTGCTGCTATCACTTTTAATCCACTTATATGGTTCCTGGCTGCTGTTTGCTTGCATGTATATGTACTTTTTTTATCTATTTTTATTGAACTTTCAGAATCACAACCATGTATATGTATGTTATTATTTCAACTTTTGTTTTTTTACAAAGAACAATATTTGCAAAACATATTCACTAGCAAATTAGTGCTTCAAAAAAACATCATCATTAACTGGGGCGTCATTAAGACTGGGTGTGATTTATAGGCCTCCTACACAGGGGAGGAAGAGGATAAGCAGATGGTACAAGAGGTACAATGAATGGCTCACAGGGGGACCTTAACCTCCCTGACATGGACTGGGTAATCCCAACGGCAACATCTGCCAAGAGCAGAGAGGTACTGGGAGCACTCCAGGGAGCATTTCTGAAACAGCTGGTTGGGAGCCCACTGGGGTGATGACATACTTTACTTGGTTCTTTCCAATGGAGATAGTTTGGAAGAAGTAGGTGTGGGAGACTGTCTTGGTATGAGCGACCATAATACAGTGAGTTTCAGGATAAAAATAGGTAGAGAAACAAACTGGAACTAACACAAAGGTTCTGGACTTCCGGCAAATGGTCTTTGCAAGAATGAGGGGGAATTTTTAGGGAGGAAATGAAAGGTAAGGCACTAATAGGGGACGTAGAGGAATTATGGAAATGCATTAAAGTGGGTATACTGAAAGCCACTCTGCTCTGCATCAAGAGGGTAGGAAAAAACAAAAGAAGAAGGAGGCCACCATGGTTTACCAGAGAGGTGGTGGGGGCAATTAGGGAAAGGACTGCCTTCGGAATGTATAAGAAGACCCAGAGGAGGAGGAGAACATGGAAATTTATACAGAGAAGCTGAGGGTGGCAGGGCAAAAGATTAGGAGGCAAAAGCAGACACAGAAGAGAGAACTGCTAGGCAGGCCAAAAGGGGAGATACAACTTTTTTTAGGTATGTTGTGGAAAAGAGGAAGGCAAGGCAGGGGACAGTGAGGGTGAGGGGGGAAGGGGAGCACTGGTGGAGGGAGACTTTGAGAAGGCAGAGGTGCTGAATAGCTACTTTTGCTCATTCTTTAAGGTGGAAGGGGAGGGGAAGGGGCCTGAGTTAAAGAATAAAGGAGGGAATGACAAAGGAGTGGATCCAAGCCTGTTCAGCATGGACGGGGTAAAAGATGAACTAGGAAGGTTGAAGGTAGACAAGGCAATGGGGCCAAATGGCTTGCACCCTAGGGTACTCCAGGAACTCAGGGAGGAGCTGGCAGCACCACTGACGAGGCTGTTTAACTTGTCCCTGGATATTGGATGGGTGCCAAATGACTGGAAGATGGTGGACATGGTGCCACTGCATAAGGGGGGCAGCAGGTAGGAGACAGGAAACTATCACCTGGTCAGCCTCACCTCAATTGTGGGGAAGGTGATGGAAGTGCTTTTAAACGAAAGAGTGGCAACCTACCTGAGAGACAACAGACTACTGGATGATAGGCAGTATGGCTTCACAATTGGAAGGTCATGTCAGACGAACCTAATCAGGGAGGGGTGGTGGACATGGCCTATCTGGACTTCAGGAAGGCCTTTGACTCCATCCCTCACAGAGGGCTGGTGAATAAGCCGGAAAGTTTAGGAGCGGGACAGAAAATAACTAGGTGGGTGGAAAACTGGTTGAGTGACAAAAGCCAGAGTGGGGGTGGTGGTTAATGGGATACATTCAGGGAGATGGGGTGATGAGTAGCATGCCCCAAGGGGTGGTACTGGGACCCCTCCTTTTTAATATCTATAGTAGCGATATAGTGGATGAGCTGGATGGGAGGGTGTGCCTATTTGCAGATGATATGAAGATCTGCAATAGGGTGGACACCCCAGAGGGGGTGGATGCCATAAAGGAGGACCTGAAGATTCTGGAAGGGTGATCAGAGACTTGGCAGCTGAAATGCAATGTCAAAATGTGTGCAGTGATAAACATGGGCATAAAAACCTGATAGCAGCTTACACTCGGAGGCGGGGGGGGGGGAGGTAATTAAGCCAACTGAGCAGGAGAGGAATCTGGGGATTATAATATCCAGCAACCTTAAGGTAGGTAATCAATACAGCAAAGTAGTGGGAAAGGCAAATAGAATGCTGGCGTGCATTGGGAGGGGCATAACAAGCAGAAAGAGGGAGGTACTGATGCCTCTTTATAAAACTATGGTGAGGCCACACCTGGAGTACAGGGTCCAGTTCTAGAGACCACACCTATGCAAGGACATAGATGGGATTGAAAGGGTGCAGATAAGGGCAACCAAGATGGTGCATGATATGCAGTGGAAGCCATATGAGGGGATCTAGGTCATAACAGCGATCACGGAATATCAATCGCTAATTGGGTGAGTGTACATTGCCAAAAATAAATTATGGCAATGTACACTCATGGGGAACTGAAAGGCGGTGACTGGAGTTACATGTATGCGGGGGACTTTGCTCTCCCGCACCCCCTACTTAAGGATTCTCAACGCTGGGGGATGCATGTCAAGGGGGGTGATATTCTTTTAAAAAAACAACACTGCCTGCCAGCATAAAAAAAATGAGCCGCTCCAGACCAGAACCCTGCACACCCCAACCGACCACTTTCCCCACCATGCTAGCTGACTAGCTTAGCAGCTGCCTGCCACACTCCTTCCCACATACCTCCCCTCCCCTTCCTTTCCCCCTGCACATGTGAGCATGCATACACACATGTACACTTCCCGTCGCCCTACCTCACCCACCCAGGTATCCAGTTGCTACCGTGCCAGGTAGCCCTGAACACAGGTGCCGTAACTGAGTCACCGTTTTTGTAAGCACTCAATAGTGGTCGAAGTGTTCACTGAATACCCATACGGGGATAGGTGGAGGGAACTGGATCTGCACCCATTGGAGACTAGAAGGGAGAGGGGGGACATGATAGAAACATTTATACATAAGGTGGGGGTCAAAACTAGAGAGTATAGTCTAAGATTAGAAGGCAGTATAGTGCAGTGGTTTAAGGCTCTGAGCTGCAAATCTGGTGACATCCAGCAGACCAGACCTGGGTTTGAATCCCATAGTTTCCACTTACATACTGTGTGACCCTGAGCAAGTCACTTAACTTCCCTGTGCTCCCAGGATGCACCTGTAAAAAAGCTTTCAGCTTAGTGTGCTACACCTGGTTAAACAATTAAAAAAAAAAAGAAGGGGGAAGATTTAGAGGCAATGTGAGGGGGCGTTACTTCATGGAAAGGGTGGTGGAGGCCTGGAATAAACTACCAGAGAAAGAGGTGGGGGCTGAAATGGTGACAGGATTCAAGAGGGCATGGGATACATATAAGGGGTTGGTAAGTGGCGGGATGGGGAGGTTCCTTGACAAAAGTGATGAATGGGGGGGGGGGGCAATGGCCAAACTCAATGGGCCAGAGGGTCCTTTTCTGCCATCAGAGTTCTATGATATTTATGATTTGTTAACCACTGTGGCTCACTAGTTTACCATTGTCTCTTAGTTAAAGCTTTTGCTATATATTACTATATACTGAGGAGGGAGCAAAAAGTGAGAGACAAGAGATGGAGAGCCTCTGTCTCTTGTCTCCCCTTTTTGCCCCCCTTGAAAAGTGATAGTAGCATCAATATGGTTGCACAGTTCAATACAGTATGTGGCAGCATGGGGTGATGTTGATAATGTGCAGTCTAGAATATTTTTATTTTGTAGCTTTGAAATTAAGTGTGGTGTTCACATGGGGTCATGAGAAAAGTATTGTATGTACAAACCTAGAGGTATAAGAGAGTTCTGGTATGATGCATTGTTTGGGCATTGAGCAGCAAATTAATTTGTATCCCCTGAAAAAGCCATACTGAAAATGGCGAAACATTGGTTATTTAATAAAAAAAGAACAGTACTAAGCAGCTGTGTCAGGTTCTTTTTTTTTTTTGCCCAGAATGACCCACTGCCTTGTATTGATTCTATCATTGTCAAGGGCCAGCTCCACTAAGGATCATTAAAGTGAAAGTGATTACCCACAGAGATTGTATTTTTGTACCATCTGTCATAGTATATTATCTACAAAATTGGGTCAAATATTGTAAGCCTTTTTTATAACTCCTGTAGATGTTCTCAAAACTAACTTTCTGAAAGGTGTCAGTTGTTCGTGCTAAAAGACAACAGATAGGTCTCCTGCCAATTTACAAAGCAGTCCCACAGGTGTCAGTTCTCGGTCCCCTGCTCTTTTTCATGTGTATTAGTTTAGAATGTGGGTAGATGCACTTATAGTTCATGCTGATTACACTATTCTTTACTACTGTGGAAGGAGTCTTAAAAAGGTGCAGAGTCACCTTCAACTGTTTTTTGATGTAATTCAGTGTTTCTTTTATAATAACAAGCTCATACTGCTCTTAATTTTGACAAGATCCAAAAAATTGTATTTAGTTCAGAACAGCTTAAGTGTATTCGTGGTCTACTGGTGATAAAGACCATGTACAAAATATCCTAACAAGTGGTTCATATAGTAATTATAAATATCTGGGCTTATGCATGGGTCACCATGGAAAATAGAATGTTCGTAGTACACATTACATAAAAATGTGAGCTCTTAACTGAGTTTCATAGTGTTCTTCTCAATAAAATGTTTTCAATAAGAAATAGAATTATAGGTTTTGATATTTTAAATTTTTTTAATACACTGTAACAGTAATAAAATAGCGAATAAAGTATGGGGTGGTGTGTGTAACAAGATTTTACACACACCCGAGGGGCTGGATGGCATATAAACCCCGAGAGCGAAGCTCGAAGGGTTTATCCAGGCATTCCCTGAGGGTGGTGTGTGTAAAATTCAGTTTACACACACCACCCCATATTTTATTTTATATAATTGCTGGGTTAGACTTTTTTGCCACAGCCAATTATATAAAATAAATAGTCTGGTGCGGCTGCTGTCTGGATGATGTTTAGCTGAGTCCTCGGTCGCTTAGCAGCAGATTACTTTTTCTTGTTTTGTTGTCCCCGGTGTGATTTTTGTTAGGAAGTTTTTTTTTTAAATAGTTGCTTACCGCCTAGAGATAGTGGTGGTGGTGCAGTTTCGACCAACGAAGAAATCTGGTGGCGAGCGGTGAAAATCCGGAAGAGCTGTAGGTTGAGCATGCGCATAGAGAGGAAAACCGTGCACGTGTTTGCCGTTATAAACACTCCTTTATAATGGCAAATTACGCCATGGTTTCCCTATGAGGAAAAGCCTAACCCAGTTATTATTACAGTGTTACAGAACTGTTTATAGAGGTGTCACATTTACAGTGTGAATACAGCTACTGATAAAAAAGTATTTCTAGAAATATTTGTCCTTAATTAATTAAAAACTCCTAGGAAAACTCATATTTCCTATTAAGGACTAAAGAGGGAGACAAATGAGAGAGAGATATGGTTACATACTGTAAGACCAGTCTCAAACACATTTCCCCCATGTTAAATATGTCTTTCAGAAGATTATGCAAGAGAAGGCAAGATTATCCAGCCTTACCTAAGGAACTTAAATCATAAATGCTGTGTTAGTCCCCCTTCTGGATTTTGGTGGTTTTGTATACGGGAACATTGTTAATGTACAGTATATCTAAATGATCTGATGTATATTTTAACAGATTAGCCCATTTCAATAACAGTTCCGCAAGATACACCTACTACTGCCAATAATATCATCATGGGACGAATCTCTTTGACAGACGGAAACTTCATGTGATAAGAAATGTATAGAAGCATTACTAGCAGAATGCCACAAAACGCCTTCAAGATTTGCTTAAATCTCAACAAATTAAGGCTGGCTAGTGGTCTACAGCAGGTCTGCAAATTAAATAGCCTTCTGTTAAAAGTGAAAGCCAAGTAGAATTCTGAACACTCCCACCTTTAAAGGGGATCTACTATGAAATCCCGAAACTCACTTTCCATTGTATAATAGCCCGACACCATTTGCCTGACACTCACTTGCCTGACAATAGAAATTTGCCCACCACAGTAATTTTGTGTCTTTGGGGGCTTTGCCCACCACAGCACCCATACTTGTTATATAATCACCTCCACCACAGGCACATTTCTAGTGTCGGGCAAGTGAGTGTCGGGCTATTGTAAGTCAGAAAAGCGAGTGTTGGGATTTCATAAGGCTCCCCTCTAAAGGTGCTCATGCTGCCATACTGAGGCACTGAGGTGTAGAATAAAAACCAAAGAAGTGGAGCATATACCGTCAAAATGTCACACAAGCTTACATTTAGAGGTGGGTGAAGTGGCTAAAATTTCCAAGTAAGCTTATCTGCTTAGTAACGCAGACTCTGCGTAATCTGCGACGCAAGCAGAGTACTTCACATCATAATGAGGAACCAAGTCCATTGAAACCAATAATTTTGTGTTACCCGCCTCCCTCAACCGCTTTTGATCAATCTTAATGCGAAGTACATAGAAATCAATGTACTTCACATCACTTTGCCTTGTAATTGAGCTCCAAGGTGAATTTTGCAGTGATTCATGGGATTGCAAGTCACATGGGCTCTAGAGTGTTCTGCACAGCCTCAGTTCTGGGTAGTGTGTGTGTAGTGGTAGCTGGAGACAGTTTGCTCTCAGAGCTCTAAAAGCTGTTAAAAAGCCTTTTTGAGTCTTTTTTTTTTTGCTCAAAATTGAGTACATCGATTGTAGGAAACCCTCCTGTGCTCATATCATCAAGTATTTATTGTTTGTGTGTGGATTTTGAATCTTAATTTAGAACATTCAGTCTGTGTACTGACAAACACTTGAAGTGTGCTTTGGGGGAGGGGCAGATCTGTGGTGTAGGTAGATTAACTTCGAGAAAAAGGCAGTTTTGGTTATATTTTTCCTGTTTAACTGTGTTAATGTACACACAATAATATTTTCAGTAATTCTTGAAATTGTTTTGCTGATTGTTGTGGTGCAGCAGTGCATAATTTCAGTGTGTTTAAAAGATTTGGTTATATTACTGAAGTTTCAATTTGCTGCACATTACTTGTAGTGTGTGTGTGTGTGTGTGTGTATGTGTGTGTGTGTGTGTATGTGTGACATGTGCCATCAAATCAGACACATTTTATTGTGCTACACAGTAATTGCAGCAGTGTGAACCTGTTATCCACTGCACCTGCATGACTTTTTTGTACTGCTTTATGGTATCTTTACTGGTAGTGGACTGCTATTGCAGTACACTGCCCCCCCCCCCACCTCAACCGGCAAAAGGTATTCTTTTCCAGATTTGGATTTGTGACTTGTGAGCACTGGTTAGGTGTTGTGCCTTTGAGTCTGCATCTCTTGCGTGCACAGCGCAATCTTAATCTGTCTGTGTGTTTGCATCTCTTTAGGGTCCAATCTCCATCTGTAACTTAAGTCACAGTTGTTTGTTTGGCTTCCCTTCAGAGTACTGGTGTGGTGCATATCTCTGTGTGAACATTGTACTCATTGATGTGCATTTTTAAGTTAGGGTGATCATCACGATTCACTCATGATACAAGTCGCGTTCTTCATCTTCATGGTCACGATTCACAAATCACAAAACTGTAAGTTTTTTTGTAGTTAGTTGTATGTAAGCCTGTTTCATAGTAGCTCAGGTCTTGACTTCACTCGCCATTGTACTCATTGATATGAGTTTTCAAATCGGATAGTTTTGTGTGGTACAGCTCACGTAAGTACAGCCATAGGTATTCGAATTCCTGTACAGTTTATTATCATTGGCCATGTCACACCAGACACTCATCACTACTCCAACTCCGAGGCAAATGACGTTCTTCATCTTCATGGTCACGAATTACAATCATGTCATGACTCACAAAACTAAGTTATTTTTGTAGTTAGTTGCATGTAAGCCTGTTTCGTAGTGTCTTGGGTCTCGGCTTCAATCACAATTGTACTCATTGATATGAGTTTTCAAATCGGGTAGTTTTGTGTGGTACAGCCAGGTCAGGGAAGTGCAGCCGTAGGTATTCACGTTCCCGTACAGTTTATTATCATTGGTCATGTCACACCAGACACTCATCATGAGACAAATAATATTCTTCACAAATCACAGCAGTTACTTTTTTTTTTCAATTCTGATGATATTCTGAAGACCTGAAAAGATGACCAAAACATTGATAAATCTTTTTTGAACTTTTTTTAAATAATGGCCCCCCCCCCAAAAAAATAAAAAAATACTTACCTTCACTGGCTTGACAGTATTCCAACACCAAAATTCCTCATCAAGCCAAGAAATGCACACCCCAAGTTTGACTATATGACCTGTGATACAAAAAAGCAAGCAAGCGCTGATTACATGTATATATATATATATATATATATATATATATGAACATTTAAGGTCAACTCAGGTTCTGTGGCAATCCATGATGGTGCCGGGTACATTAACTTACCAAGGGTAGTATTACTGTACACACAGAGGGCATCCTTCCTGTTGGGGGGTCAGTGCAGCAGACATTGGGCAACCAACAGCATTATCACATCATCATGGATGGTTAACTTAATGGTCGGGTCATCCTTCTAGCACATCATTTGGCAAGACACTGTGCATCAGCCCAGTCAGGTCAAGAAGCATTATATGAAATTCGAACAGCAGCAGCAGGGGAGTTACTGTAGTTCTTATTGGAGTGTGCATGCATGACTGAGTGTGGCGTGAATTAATGGAGACTTTCCTCTCCATTTTATGCTCTCATTTCTCTTCATCTGGAGTCAGAAATTGTCTAGGCACAAGACAGTAGCATTTTTGGGATGCACATTAATTCTGGTGACTGTGTGTGAATACCATGTGCAAGACTGAGTGTACAATTAAACCTGGGAGACTTTGCATTTCTTGTTATGCTCTCATTTCACTTCATCTGGACTGGGAATTTTCTGGAGACAAGACAGTAGCTTTCTGGGGGATGCACATTAATTCTGGTGGCTGTGTGTGAACACTGCACACATGACTGAGTGCACCATTAATTTTGGGAGACTGCATTTCTTGTTATGCTCTCATTTCACTTTGCAAACATTGGGGAATTTTCTGGAGACAAGACAGTAGCATTTTTGGGATGCACATTAATTCTGGTGACTGTGTATGAACACTGCACGTAAGACTGAGTGCGCCATTAATTCTGGGAGACTTTGCATGTGCTGTTATGCTCTCATTTCACTTCGTGTGGACTGGGGAATTTTCTGGAGACAAGACAGTAGCATTCTGTTGATGCACATTAATTATGGTCATTGTGTGTGAACACTGTGCACAAGACTGAGTGCACCATTAATTCTGGAAGACTGCATTTGCTATGCTCACTTTTCACTTCGGCAGCACTGGGGAATTCTCTGGAGACAAGACAGTAGCTTTCTGGGGATGCACATTAATTCTGGTGTCTGTGTGTGAACACTGCGAGCAAGACTGAGTGCACCATTAATTCTGGGAGACTTTGCATTTGTTGTTAAGCTCTTATTTCACTACATCTGGACTGGGGAATTTTCTGGAGACAAGATAGTAGCTTTCTGGAGGATGCACATTAATTATGGTGACTGTGTGTGAACACTAAACACATGACCGAGTGCACCATTCATTCTGAAAGACTTTGCATTTCTTGTTATGCTCTCATTTCACTTCATCAGCACTGGGGAATTTTTTGGAGACAAGACCTGCATTCTGTCAATGCATATCAATTCTGGTGACTGTGCGTGAACACTGCATGCAAGACTGAGTGTGCCACTAATTCTGGGAGACTTTGCATTTGTTGTTATGCTCTCATTTCACTTTGTGTGGACTGGGGAATTTTCTGGAGACAAGACAGTAGCATTCTGTGGATGCACATTAATTCTGGTGACTGTGTGTGAACACTGCATGCAAGACTGAGTGTGCCATTAATGCTGGGAGACTATGAATTTCTTGTTATGCTCTCATTTCACTTCATCTGGACTGGGGAATTTTCTGGAGACAAGACAATAGCTTTTTGGGGGATGCACATTAATTCTAGTGACTGTGTGTGAACAATGCGTGCATGGCTGAGTGCACCATTAATTCTGGGAGACTACATTTCTTGTTATACTTTCATTTCACTTCGGCAGCACTGGGGAATTTTCTGGACACAAGACAGTAGCATTTTGGGGATGCACATTAATTCTGGTGACTGTGTGTGACCACTGCACACAACACTGACTGCACCATTAATTAATTCCCTTCCTAGTTATAATCCAACTTTATAATGTCTATTTCCAAAAATAAATATTTTTGGAGCCTCAGTAATGTTTACTTTCTGTCGTGGTATCATGAAGTATTTGTTAAAAAGCAGGACTGAGCAGTGCAATTATACTGTGCTAAACTACATGTGTGCAGTTAGTGTACTTTCCTGTGTGTGCAGACACTATCCAGCTTCTTGCAAACATATATATGAAGACTTGTTCCAGTGTTTATGGTATAAAGAATAAAGATAAGAATAATAACATATATCTTATTTGTACCATCAGCAGCAGCAGACAAAGTCATATAATATGTTTTCAGAGGTCTCGGGGTAGTGTGCACCTCAGTCACAGTGCACACATGACTTTTAGGAGATCACAGCACAAAAAACTCCTGCTTTTCAACAAACCATACCCAACAGACATGAAATATTGCTGAGGCACCTAAAATATTTCATGGTGTACAGACATTATATAGTCAGAAAATATATAACAGGTCCAGTTCACTGCCACCACACTGTGCTACCGCATTTCTTCTTTGCTTTTTTTGTTCTAGACTAAGTGATGTCTTTCTAGTTTAGACTGGCAGTGGCAGTTTTGCAGCAAATTGTTGTACGCCATAACACAACATGGCACCAGTGGTAGCACAGTGTGGTGGCAAGGGACTGGACATGTTATATATTCTGACTTTATAATGTCTGTACACCATAAAATATTTGGGGTGCCTCAGCAATATTTTATGTCTGTTGGGTACGGTTTGTTGAAAAGCAGGAGTTTTGTGTGCTATGATCTCCTAAAAGTCATGTGTGCACTGTGACTGAAGTGCACACTGCCCCAAGATCTCTGAAAACATAATATATGACTTTGTCAGCTGCTGATGATGGTACAAATAAAATATACATTATATATTCTTATCTTTTTTTCTTTATACCATAAACACTGGAACAAGTCAGCATATACCTGTATTTGTTTGCAAGAAGCTGGACAGTGTCTGCACACACAGGAAAGTACACTGCACACATGCAGTTTAGCACAGTATAATTGCACTGCTCATTCCTGCTTTTTAACAGACACTACATGACAGAAAGTAGACATTACTGAGGCACCAAAAATATGTCAGGGTAAACATTCTTAACTTGGAATATAACAGGGCAATAAGAAGCACACTGCATTATGTGGATGGCTGCTGGTACACACTACCTGGCTTCAAAAGTGCAAGGCACACACACAAAGCCACCATTCCAAATGAATACATGCCACAAAATAAAAACATTCAATGCTACTGCAACTTTGTTGATGGCAAAACAAGGCACACACAAATGACCACTGTCCTTTGCCGCTTAAGCCTCCATTAGGAGGCACACCACTGAAGACCTAACCACTAAAACGTAAGGTTCATTACTGTGTGCCTTGTATTGTCATAAATACAGTTGCAGTAGCAGTGAAAATATTTTAGTGGCATCTATTCATGTGGAGTTATGGCTTTCTGGTTTTGTTAAAGGAGTAGTCAACACAGAATTTGAAAAAAACATATGTTATGCAGAGCACTTTTGATTTGTATGTAAAGTCTTAGTGTGTCCTTCCCTCTGTCTGCTATTAGGAGTTTTTACTAAATTAGCCTGCTACCTTTATGGCAGTTTTATGACCCCTGTGGATCTTCTTCATGTCAAATACATTTATTGCCTTTATCGCTCTGACAATGCACCCTGCGTCATGTGACAGTGATGTAGCATAGCCCATAGATTTACCATATGCACAACAGCAGAGCTGTGTAACTGTTATGCAGTAAGACCAAGTGGCAACTGTTACAGTTGAACATATACCGCAGAGCTAGATGAGTAGGGTTTCTGTACAAAAGCCGCTAGTCAGTTACACAGCTCTGCTGTTGCAAACTGTGCATTTGCTAAATCAATGAGCTATGTTACATCACTGTCACATGATACAGGGTGCATTGTCGGAGCGATAAAGGCAATAAATCGATTTAACATGAAGATCTACAGGGTTGGTAAAAGTACCATAAAGCTCGAAGGATAATTTAGTAGAAACTCCTAATAGCAGAGAGAGGGAAGAACACACTAGGGGAGGGACTATACATGCAAATCAAAATGCTCTGCATAACATATGCTGTTTCAAATTTTGGGTGGACTATTCCTTAAGTTTAAATAATGATGGCAGGGACAACCCATTTTAACTTAAAACAAGGAAAACCAAAACAGCGCACACACACACACACACACACACACTTAACAGAAGGAAGGGGGGCAGGTTACAAACTGTAATGAATACAGAACAGAAGACAAGAAAAAAGTGCAGAATTATAAGATGCAGGGGTGGTGGGGGAATACATTTTTATGACACAGGGAGGATGTTGGGGGGCACATGGTGGAAGGAAAAAAAAAACTAGTGCGGAATCCCATGGTGGTCCAGCAGCAGCTGGAGCATGGCCATCATCTGCAATTGATGGCCCTCTGTCTGCTCCAACTGCTGCTCAACTGCACTCACCCGCTCATTTGAGGGATCCACAGCACTCCAGAGAGCTGCAATGTCAGCCTGAGTTACAGGCAGTTCTTTGGGGTCCAGATGTGCTGCGGCTGGTGGCGGTGGGGGTGGTGCTGGTGGAGCAGTAGGTGCTACCATGGCCCTCCTCCTCTTAGGTCCATGCACAGCTGCCCCCTCTGTCACAGAAGGGCCAGCAGGTGCAGGCCTGGCCCATGCTGTAGCAGCCTGCCACTGCACCCGGTGGTGATTGATCATGTGGGTGCACTGGCCTCCAGTCCCCACGTGACTCCCCCAAGGGTCACAGCGCACCTCCACTCTACAAATGAGGCACTTCATCAGGCTTCTGCCCCCCACTCAATCAAAGAACTCCCAAACCAGGGCGGTGCAGGGAGGACCAGGCACAGGCGGGAGGTGCCAGATGCACTGGCAGCCTGGTGCTGAGGCTCCACACTTGGGGCCAGGGGCTCAGGCACATCCTGCTCAGGAGCTGGTGTTGGTGGTGGTGCCACTGCCTTAGGAGGTGGTGGTGGTGGTTCACTTGGTGCTGCAGCAGCCGCATCAACTCCTCCTGCTTCTGGGGGGTGGTAAGATTTTGCTCCGGTCCATCATGAACTGGCCACACCCCCATGCATGCAAACTCCTTTCTGGCCACGCCCATATCTCTCAAGTGTCCCTCATTACGAAGGACATCCCTCATTTTGACCCTTAAAATTACTGTGTCCCTCATCCATCCCTCATGGAAAAAGTGCTGCCCACACAGCAAATGTGCTGTAAATTCACACTTTAAAGCAGAAACAGTTAATATTCTAAAATACTAAATCCAAAATAAACTTTGTACAAGTAAACACTATGGTTTTTACAGTGTTCTGAGGTTGTATCTCCATGTTAGAGGATGTGTCCCTCATTCTGAGGATCTATGTCCCTCATTGTCCCTCATTTTGAGTGTCCAAAAATGTCCGTGTCCCCCATTTTGGTGACAAAAGGTTGAGAGGTATGGCCACGCCACATAACTGCCCCCGGCCCAGACATTCCCTTCCCATGTTGACTGCCCTCCCTCAGTCCAACTGACACACACAAGACAGGCACACACAGTCAGACACATCCAAACAACAACTAATAAAACTAAGAAAAAAATAAATTCACAGAAAAAATTAAGTAACAAAACAGTCTACAATAAAACATGAACGAATGTAGCTTTTTAAAAAAGCTTTTGAAACTGCCTCGCCTCCCAGATATCTCTCTCTCTCTCTCTCTCTGCCTTTCTCCAACTGCTCTGACTGCCTCTTCTCTCTTCCTCTGCACAGGAGAAAGTGAATATCTCCTAGAACATGAATCACTTCCTTCCTGCCTCGCTAAAGCACGTGACTTACAGTACTGTAAGCCATGTGATGTGTGGGGGGCTGCCAATAGACTTGTCACTCCACCTTACTTCACATTAAGGCAGAATAACAATGCAAAGTAATAATTACAAGGTGAAGTGAGCCTTTCACAGTGGTCACTTAGCGTTGCAGAGCGCCAACGCGAAGTGCCCACTTCGCGGGCACTTCACCAGCGGGATTTAAATTCGCTGCATCTCTACTTACATTTTATTACTGAACCAAAAAAGGGTCAATAACAAGAAGCAGTGCTGAACATCCCTACGTATCACCCTGCTTACAGGGCTTCTTCGGGGTTGGGGGCATGTTCATGTGCAAAAGGCAGTATATAAGTACATGAACTCAAAAATATTAAACAATTAATTTACAAACAAATTGCTGATTTCAGACATGCTACAATGCATTTAACCTCTTAGCTGTCTTACAGTGAGATAAGTGCAAATGAATGTATAAAAACATTGTTATAAAATGGGTTGGGAAATCCCTGCATCCTGATTGACCAGAAGCCATGCATTGTGACAGTACTATCACCAATGAGTTAATATTTTTCTTCTAAATGTTCTGTTTTATTTTTAAAATGCGCATCACAACCCCATTTTGCTGAGCAATTTGTTTACAGGCTGTACATACACAAGGTTAAGGCCCATTCCAAGTCTGAACCTTTTCATAAATACAACGATCGAGCAGATTCCTTAGCGAAAGATGACGCTCGAGGTGGGAAGGTATAGGTCATGCAACCCCCCCACTGGGCCGCACACAGTGGCTGCACACAAGAGGACCGACGTGGTCCCTCTGGATCTAACTGCAGTGCAAATGGCAGATCCAGAGATAAAAGAGGTGTCTGAATACCTCTCAAAGGAAACAGAAAAATAAATGTCTTTGAATAACCTATTCAAAAGACATTCTGACAAGCTCCACCTCTCTACAGGCCAGAAGATAGTCCTGTGCCACTCTGGTGATCACAAACTGTGGGGGAGTTCCCAAAACACTCCAATCAGAATTCATCCACCAGGTACACAACACCCCCACAGATGGACACAAAGGCCACAAGAAACCTGTAGACAAATGGTACCATGCCAATCAACAGAAACTGTACAAAGGAGATTAATGCTCCTTCCTCCAACTGAGGGAGTGGGGGATCTGTAAGTTTACCATTTTGTGTTTTCTTGTTTACAGAATGATGATAATTCTCTGAAGAAGCCCGTATGGATAGGTGAAATGTAAGCTACTTTGTATGTTGCACTACTATGTCTGCTCATGGAGTAAAATGACTTTAAAGCACTGAACTGGTGTACTTGTTGTTTTTTTGAAAGTTTGCTGCTGTAGGGGTGAGTGCTCTCCACAAACTACACTGATGATAATTCTCTTTTACCTTCTGCCATTCATGCTGGCAATCGTGTCAGAGTTCCACCAGATGGATCTCCAGGGACTTCTCCACTTCTTGAATCCTGTGAATCCAGAGTACTTCCTTTCCCGCCTCTCACCACCTCCTTCTGGAGGGGTGGCCATCGAACTGCTATCCTCATGTGTGACTGTACATTAAGGAAAAGATGCCTATCTGAATGCCATGGTGGTATCTTCAGACCATTCTACTCTACAGATTGCATGGAAGACCAACAACCCTGCTGGACAACAAGTTCCAGTAGCCCACCTTGCCAAAGGGACTTTTCAAGGCTGGCCGAACATTCACATTTGCCCCAGTGGAACTTTGTGCATACGCCAAGTTCATCAGCAACATACAGGCCTCTACAATCTTATGGCAATGATGAGTCCAGGCTTTTGTACCAGATTCCCTAATGCCACCAAGCACCAATACTGTTCCAATCATTCTATTGCAACAGCTGCTCTTTTCGTTGCAGTCATCCCAGTATCAAAAGACAAACCTTTGCAATGTCCTACCATGGAGTCAGGCCCATGCAGTGATCTGACTGCTACGACTGTCCCTTGGACTCTCATTAATAATGTTCAATTTATGCATGTTCCTGTTGTTTTGAACCTTACTCACTGGGACATGGCCGAGTTTGTCCACTGTTCCTCTACTAACGTGTCAAAGTCTCACACTGTTATGTTGTTAGATTTAATGGCAGCATATCCATCACATGCACAAGACCCTGTGGCTGGGCACCACAGTACGGAACACAATGGGATGTTCCGCCCCAATTGTCTGAAGCTGAGTTTGGGATTTCTGACATAACAGGCATAACTGGCACTATTACAGGTATGTTTGGTTCAGGAACATCAATTTGAAACGGAGTTGAATTGGCTAAAATTCAAAGACAAACCAGAATTTTCAACAGTAAATTAGGTCAGGATGTGATGCAGCCTATGCTACATGGTATTGATGGTATTTCACAGTAGGAAAGATTAATGGTGTATAACATGCATTATACAATGGCAAGAAAGAATCTTGGATTGTGATTGGTCAGTTTGGGGCTGGACCCATGGCGTTATCCCAGCACGATGCCACGGGTCTAGTCTCAGCACTGTGAACCTGCAGATGAGCCATTGGAGCTTGATGATTTTTTTGATGATGAGTCACATGAGCTTTTTTTTTGCATCTCCTCTTAAGAAACAAAAATATTTTTCCACACTAATAAAAATATTCTTTAAAATTATTTTTTTACTTTATTTATAACAAGGAGCCATTGTATAATAGGAATAATGCACTCCAGATTGTGTGTGTCGTTTGGAAAGCTCACACCTGGGGCGATGGAGCCTACTTTCGCCCTCTGACCTCATGCCCAAACCCCAGGCGTGGCATTATCCCAGCACGACACACACCTTGTCGTGCATTATTCCTTTATGATATTGCACATTTATTTTATGAGACCTGAAACAAACTCAATAAATTGATCTTCCTAAACAATAAAAGCAGGGAAATAATTTGCTTCGCTTATGGCACTTTTGCTATTAACGCTATCACCAATCTCTTCCAAGATCTGGAATCAAAGCAGATCCCAGATTTGATCCATGATAGAAGTATGGCTTAATGGTACAGCCCCTATTGTAGAACTGTATCATGCACTACCAGGTGCATGGCCAGGACTGTTTCCTTTTCATTCACCACAGCACGGAACTTGGGCTATGTAACTCCACACCCAAACCAAGGTCCCTGTTACGCCATGGGTCGATGGTCTCTATGGGACACCATGTACTGTATGTTACCTTTACTGTGTCTCTGCCAACCTTTGACAAACATTCTTCAGTCTTCGACAAGCTGGAAAACGTCCACTCCATAGGTCATCTAGAGGGCAGAACCTATCGAGAACAGATCAACTTGCCTCCTTTGCTGTTTTTTTTTATCAGCTGGATGCTTGGGTAGCCCCACAAACTGACTGTTGTGCCAAACAGGGTTAACACTATTTGTGCAGATGTGATGTCTTTGATGTAACCATGCCAGTTTATGGTTATTTACCAAACTCTATGGACTGGTCATATGATTTGATGATGACATCTTTGACAATGAAACTGTAAATGTCACATCTCCTTTTGACAAGCCAAATGTCACGCCTCAATAGAAGATGTGAAACACCTCACCAGCCAGATGACGAATGCCTCCATTACCTGCCCTGTCCAGCTCACGAAGTGGTGCCTTCATCAAGTTCAAGTGACCTACAATACTGATGGACAATACTATGTTGTGACCAACTACAAGACCTTCTCTTATGGACCTATGGTGTGTGGCGTCACTATGCCCAACTTCTGTTTTGTACGTCACGAGTGCACCATCATTGGTGATATGGTTATCACCTCTGTTCCCACCCCAGAGCGTGATTACATTGATAGTGACCCTGACTATCTGAATGCTATTACACAGTATTTACCAGTGATTAATGTGCATATTGACCCACTCACCCTGAATCTTAGATCATTGTTAGAAAGAAAGGATACACATCTTGTCCATATTAGTAACAACATTATTAAGGCAGGCTTTTCTTTGAATGATTTATTTCATGATGGTGATTTAAGTACTGGATTGTCCAACACTTGGTTGAATTTGCTTTTAGAGGTTTTGTTATTCTTCAAGTTTTCCTGATTGTTTTTCTGATTATTACCTTATGCTGTCTATGCTGCATGCTCAAACAACATTGTGCACAACTGAAATTTCTTCATGAAACCCATGCAGCTAGACTGTAACCAACTAAACTTTCCCTAGTGGTGTTGCCCCCTTCTTCAGGCAATGGGGGAGGGATATGTAGACCTGCCTGACCTACAGTCCCTAATGTGAACCACCATATTGCTATGATGCAATATAAGGGTCAACTACTGTACTAGTCCTGTTGCCATGGTTAGCATATTATATGAATTATTCTATTGTAACCCAGTAGTTTTAGTCAGCATAATGCTTATCACTGTGTACTTGCAAAACCTAATGGCCTTGGGCGCGAGCTGCCCACTGTACCCACCAATAGAAACACTTTGTTTAGTTTTTCTACTATGCAAAAGAGCAAGTTACCAGGTAATGGTCCTTCTTATCTCTGACTACAAGAGTTTGTGTAATCCTGTTTTTCACAGTTTTCCTATGACAACACTGAGTGTCTAGAGGTTCCGGACTCCCAGCAGGTATGCTGCACTTTTTACATGTATTTGGGGGATAAACCTTTACTCTGAAACATCTGTCTTCTGGGTCCTGTTTTGCCATCAGGTTTAGAATCCTGCTAAAACCCAACAGATGGCACAGACCCCATTTCGTTTGTACAATGATTGATTGAAAATGTGGCTGTCCCATCCCCCTATGGGACTACCTACATGACTGAGAGGGCACACTACTCCTTGAAGTCATTTCCTAATACTGGGGAGAAGCCACATATTTAAATTTTTCAGCTCCTGAACTTTCGAGACAAGATACATATCCTTTCTAGGATTCAAGAACAAAAGGAGGTTTGATAGGAAGGTGCCCATATTTTCTTGTTCGGTGATCTAAGCCCCAGCATAAGGCTTAAGCAGAGGGCTAATAAGAACATTAAGAACAAACTCCATGCAATTTATAAAACCAAATCTAAATTTATTGATCAGGGAGAAAAAGTTGGAAAGTTGATGGCCCTTCAGCTTAGTAAACAATAAAGCTCCAGCATTATCCAATGTATATGCTCTCAAGCAAGTCAATCTACTCAGTTTCATCCTGGAGCAATAGCCCACAAATGTTATACTTATTATAGGGCTTCGTATGGCCCACCCTCTTCCACGCCATTCCCCTGAAGCCATCAATTATTTTTTTTAATTCAATTCCTCTCTCTTCTTTGACTGAGAACCAGTAAGCAGAGCTCATTTGACCTGTTTCTATGGATGAAGTTACCACAGCCGTTTGTTCCCTGATGCTAGACAAAGCACCTGGCGTTGACGGTTTCACTTCCAATTTTTTTAAGACTTATGTAAATAAGTTGGCCCCCCTCTTCCTGTGCAAGTTTATACTGATATTTTAGAAAACGGTATGTCTGATGGTACATTAGCAGAAGCCTTTATCGTCCTGTTATCTAAGCCAGGCAAGGACCCCAAAAAAGTGTCTAATTATTGACCAATATCCCTTATGAATCAGGACCTGAAATTACTTTGCAAGGTTCTGGCTGCATGCATTAATAAAGTCTGGGATCACCTAATTGGACCCAAACAGGTTGGATTTATGCCTGCCCGCTCTGCATAATATATTTGCATAAACTTGCTCATATTTTCTAAGCGTCCAGGGACTTGGACTGCCCAGCAGCTCTTATATCCCTGGACACCGAGAAAGACTTAGACAGGGTGGCATGGTCCTTTTTATTTGCTGTACTAAATAAGTTTGGTTTTCCGCCAGCTTTTGTAAATTGGCTTTGTATACCTTTTACCCGGCCCAGAGCTAAAACATATATTGAAACTGAATTTTTTCTCTGCCTTTTATACTGTGTAGTGGCCCAAGACAAGGATGTCCTCTCTCTCTCTCTCCCCCTGATTATTTAATCTTTATTTGGAACCCCTGTTGTTAAACCTTAAGCTTAACCTGCTCATTACAGGGATCCCTATTGGGTCTACATTCAATCAGATATCTGCATATGCTGATGATATCTTACTCCATGTTACCCACCCAGTTACAGCTCCCCAGCTATATTAGACATGATGAATCAATATGGTTCCCTCTCTAATTATAAACTAAATTTAAATGAATCAGTTGTCATGCCTTTAAACAAGCATTTAACCAAAGTGGACATTGACCCTTTTGGGTTTTTCTGGGCCCCACAGACCCTACAGTATTTAGGTATATATCTATCACTAGATCCGACCCACTTTAAAAAAATTAATTTGGATGCTATTTACCCACAGACCCTCTTCCCTAAGTACCCTTGCCCCTCTCAATATAACCTCTCTCAATGGGGATATTCTGGAATCTGTCCGTACTTTTAAATACCTGGGCATCACTCTGGACCACTCACTCTCTCTACTCACCCATGTCTCCTTGCTAATTAAATCCCTGAACCAAAAGATAGGCCTGCTCTATTGCATTCATCCCTTTCTCACTGCTGCAGCTTGCTGTCAGATTGCCACCTCATCCCTCCTCCCAGTCCTAACCTACGGTGCTCCTCTACTGCTCTCTACCAGTGCTGCTGCCACGTCTCTTCTCATACAAGCATACCATAGAGTGGGGAGGTTCACCCTTGGGGTCAATGCCCGTCGCCATCACTACGACATCCTTTCCTCCCTGGGGTGGTTACCCTATGAATCAAGACTAAGATTCTCCACCCTGTGTTTCATGTTTAAACAAGTTCACACTTTTACTGCCCCCTGTCTTAGAGATATCATCTGCCACAGAATTGCCCCACATACACTAAGATCTGCCACACTCCCCCTCCTTCAGAGGCCTACTGCTTGGCTTGCTCTTATGCATAGGTCCTTCCCCTTTGCTGCTGTCACTGACTGTAACTCCCTTCCTCCCTCTGTTCTGTCCTATTACACTCTCTCTTAGTTCAAGTCCTGCTTGTTCTCCTTTCTTACTGCCTCTGCTATATGCTCCTATTATAAAGGGCACTGATGACTGCACTTGTTACACACTTGCGCCCTCTCATCTGTTGGCAATTGTATGATTACTCTGCTATATTTGTTGACAATGTTATGATTACTCTAGTTCTGAACTAAATTGCTCTGCTGTTTATGTATTTTGTATATACAGTTATGTAACTATTGTTCTTCTTTAATTTTCTGTATTTTATGATACAATTTTAGTGTGTTGTCAAAGACTACTGCCATTTATTGTTTACTTCCACTTGTGAGCTGTCTTTACCTGTTATGCCTTCAATTTTTGCAGATGTGCTTTTTTCATGTTGTACTCCCTGGTAAACCATGAAAAGGGGACTGTAATTGTCTCAGTGGACTTACCCGGTTACCAAAATTCAAATAAATAAATAAATAAATCTTCTGTAAGGATAGATTTGGATCATTGGAGCCTTTTGCCTTTGTCTGTCTGGAGAAGAATTAATGTGGTAAAGTTGAATGTTTTACCTAGAATATTTTAACCCCTGAAAAGTTGAATATTCATCTCCCCTTAAATGGTTCACAGTGCCCCACTCTATAATTTATAAATTTATTTGGGCAGGGAAGCCATCGGGCTGCGCATATACAAAGCTGGTATTGTCTTAGACTTTGGGAAGCTTGCAGTTACCAAACTTTAGCATTTATTATTGGGCCATACATTTAAGTAAATATCGTCAATGGCTTTCTCACTCAGATTCCGTCTCATCTACTACACCTCTCTTTGGCTCAACATTGAACTTGAACAAATTTGTTCTTGTGGAATTTCCCCAACTTCTTTGTTGTACGCTAAATACACTACTCTTCCAGTAAAAGTGAGGCAGTCAGTTGTAGGTATTTTCCTCTTGGTATACCTCCAAATGCTTATGAAGTTATTGCATAAGTTTTGTAACAATACAGTGCAACCACTTGTGAAAAACCCCAATTTTAAGATCAGGAGTAAACCCATACCAGAAGGGTGGTTGCCTAATGCCGACACAATCTCCCTTGCTGGGGACTTCTGGTGATGTCACAGAGCTAAAAGGAGACTAAACTGAGGAGTTTCCATCACCAAAGCCTTTAAAACCCCTTTTTATTATCCCATCTGTGATAAAAGTGGTTAAAATGGCAAGTACAAATCATCCTATGGATCGATGAAGCAGAGGAAGAACAAAAATGAACTCAGAATTACAGGATGGCATTAGATTGTCCTCACAAAAGTGAAACAGTAGGAGGAGCCCATCACCAGTGAGAGCAGTAGACATGGAAGAGGAGTAGGAGCAATTGTCTCGATCGCATTTTGAAAAGCTGTTTAAAGAAATCAAAGAAATGCAAGCAGAGAATTGAATGGAGTTTAAGCAGTTAAATCAAAAACTGCCTGGCTTGAAAAGCAGGGTGGAGAAAGTAGAGGACAGAGTTGCAGAAATGGAAGATGGGGCACTTCAGACAGGGCTTGTGCTGCAGGCTTTACTCTCACACTGAAAAGCTACAAGATAAATGTGTTGATTTGGAGAGTTGTTCAAGGATAGAGAATATCAGAATTTATAGGTTACCGGAGGGCTCCGAGACTGGTCGGATGGTCGATTTCATTTTGGACATGTTAACTGAGATTCTGCAGCTTCCCTCTGGCTTCCAGCTTGGAATAGAACAGGCCCATAGAGCCTTACAGCTGAAACCAATGGATGTTGGTGCCAGGCCAAGATCTATAATAGTGAAATTTAACAGTTACAAAATGAAAGAGGAAATACTAGCAAAGGCATGGATACAAAAAGAAGTTACCTATTTGCCCACTCATCTCTTTTTCGATCATGACTTCCCACCAGATATACAGAAGCAGAGCCAGCAATACAGGGCTATCTTTAAACTTCTCAGAGCCAAAGTCATTCATTTCCATACCCCATACCCGGTAAAAATATGAGTTTTCCGGCCTGAGGGAGTCAAAGTGTATGAGACACCAGATGAAACCAGATGGGTACTCAAGGAGAAAGGCCTACTGCAGACCATGGAGACCCAGGAAAAGGACTCATATTCCCAGAATTCAACAGGAATGTCCCATGAGTGGTCTGTCACCCTAAACAAGAAGAGGAGGGGTCACGATGCGATGATGTCAGCAAATACATCTCTACAAGCCATACGAGACCTACTGAAGAAAACACAGAGGACCCACGCACTGCAAAGTAAGGATACACAGGACTGAATGGTAAAGCTATCCTAAGTGCTTTGCTTAAGGCAGCCCAGCCCTCAAGTGCCCTTCGAGATGTTTGTTCCTGTTCCTACTTGAGTGGCTGTAATCGATATGAAGGCACATTTGTGGCTACACCCGAAGTTGTGAAATAACAGACCTTGGGACCTTTTCTTTTTCCTATTTTAATTACCAAATAACATGAACAGGTGGACTATGGTAATGTTTCAATGCTCTGGAACTATAATTGGATGGACACTTGTATAAACTGTCTCTTTTGTTTGTTGTAGGGTGCTGTTACTTTCACCTCTCGAGACTAAACTTCCATGCCTTGCAGCATTTTTTTTCTTTTCTTTTCTTTTTGCCTTCAGCACCAACTAGTGACTGCACTGACAAATGCAGAGTTCCATTTGAGACCATTCGTTTTTTTTAAGGGACAACAATAGTATAAGCTAAATGGCCTTAAGATAAGTTTGCCAAAATGTTTGTTGAGTTTCATAATGAGGAACGTGGATGGGAATGAGATAAATTTATTAAAAAAGATTGTACAAAAGGGGATGGTGGTGGGGGGGGAGCTCTGTGTGTTTCTTTTTCTTTAACCCTTGGTTTTAGGTGGCCTGTGTATGCCTAATGCCAGTAGGGAGTGACATCACAGAGACTGATTAATTAGTCTCTGAGCCTGTGATACACCCTTAGGCTCACGAGGGGAACCACAGTCGTGGTGGTAAGGGGGTCATTCTCCTCCTCCTCGATCCAGCTCTCTCACATATTAGAGAAGCTGGAACTAGGGAACCCAATACTTTGGTATAAGTGGATCTCCACTGTTGGAAGCATAAGTGTTTTTGTTTTTGTTTGAGACAGCCTACTATGTTTTAAGAGGCTCACGTTACAGTTCTCATTACAAGTTAAGGTTCTTGTTAAAAACCCATACATGGTCAGAGGGCTCGGCAGATGCATGATTAGAGGACAAGGGGTTAGGGGGACGGGACTTGGTAAGGGGGACAACTGGAGAGCAATAAGGAAGAAACATGAAGGGTTATTAAAAGGGCAGCATAATGGATAATACTGAAGTAACAGTCCTATCTTATAACGTAAATGATTTAACAAATCCTATCAAATGGAGCTGGATTATGTCCTACAGTATTTGAAAAAATGTAACGCAGCATTTGTGTTGCTGCAGGAGACTCATCTGAGTAAGGGGCAGCATGACAAATTAAGTAAAAGTCAATAATAGAGAGCACTCACCCTTGCTATGGAAAACACATACAAAGCAATCCGACACAGAAGTTGTGTTTAAACCATGTTTACTGCTTCCATTCCACCAAAGCAGACAGTGAAATAACAGGAATGGCAGTGCCACACACCACCGCTTACGTTTCACCCAACTTTTCAGGCTTCTTCGGAGTTAGTGAGCTTACTACCAATCAGGTTTTAATACATACACACCTGTGATTTCATTTGATGATTAACTAATCATGTTACTACATTACATAAGTGCCACTTTAAATTAATTAGTTAATTGTATAAACCATTTTACACCAAATAATTTATAAAATGAAATAAATCTTGAATATTTCATTTTTTTCTCCCTCAAATTAAGTAAATTTTGGTACCAGAAGGTAGTGTCATTGGTGTACAATAAGGGCAGAAGAAGGGGTGTGGCCATCTTAGTTCCCCATAAAATGGTATTTGAAGCAATGGACACATTAATTGATAAAGAAGGTAGATACATAGAGTTAAAGGGAAAGTATAATGGTGCAGTGGTGACCTTACTTTTGATATATGCTCCCCCTTGCTCGGACTTCTCCTTGTATCGGAATATTTTAATGAGGGTGGCGGAGTGGGCAGAGGGACATCTGATTATAGGGGGGGATTTAAATCTTAGATTTGACCCCAATATGGACGCCTCTACGCAGGCACATAGAAAAGAAAACGGGTGGCTAGGAAAGTAAGTAAACTGGTGAATGAGTTGGGGTTAATGGACGCCTGGAGGCACCTGCACAAGGGAGCCAGGCAATACACTTTTGTTTCCCAGGCACATCAGTCTTACTCACGCCTTGATTACTTTTTGATTTCCAAAGAACTTCTGGGTGCATGCCGAGACTCTTGGATGGGGGATAGAACCCTTTCAGACCACTCACCAATTTACATAAAGTTAGCATTGGGCCACATTAAATGTAGGACATTCTGGAGGTTAAACATATCTTTAATACAAGGGGAGGAAAATCAGAAGATAATTCAGGAGACCATAGAGCAGGCGGTTAAATATAATGAGAGCCCTGAAATCTCTCCGGGAATACTATGGGACACAATCAAGGCTATAATTAGGGGCAAGACAATAGAAATTTCATCCAGACAGAGGAGGCAGAGAGAGGCTAGGAGTCTTAGCATACAGGAACAGATTGGGATCTTAGAACAACAGCAACAGCAAAAATTAAACAGGGAAATAGGACAGCAACTTGTAAAATTAAAAAAGGAATTGTTACAGTTAATGGATTACCAAGTGAAACAAAAATTGCTGTATCTTAGACAGAGGTTCTATGAAGGGCTCTTAAGTTATTAGCCTACAGATTGTGTCAGAATAGAGCTAGAGCCACTATCCTAAAATCAAAGATCTGCAGACTAAAACTTGACAGTATACAGTAGAAGGGACAGTGGAAACATTCAGGAAATTCCATGGGAAGTTGTATAAGGAGGAGAGGGAACCTAATCAGGAGATGATAGAGGAGTTTCTGACACCATTAAATTTACCCAAGTTAACAGAACAACACAGGGAGATCTTATCAGCACCATTTACTATGGGGGAGATCCTCACGGAAATAAAGTGGCTTAAGGCAGGGAAGTGTCTGGGTATGGATGGTCTCCCCAACAAATTTTTAAGATGTTTAAAGAGGATGTTTCTCCTTTGTTGCTTAGGGCATATAATCAAATCTGGCATAAAGAGGGGAGAGTAGCCCCATCCTGGGAGTAAGCAATTATTTCTGTGATTCCAAAGCTTGCCAGGGACCCTACACTTTGTTTGTCATACAGGCCAATTTCTATACTAAACACAGATTACAAAATCCTAACAGGTATACTGGCCAGGAGACTGGAACAAATACTTCTGACTCTGATAAATTTAGACCAAACTGGTGTTGTTCCTGGCAGACAAATGATGGATAACATCAGAAGATCGGTCAATAGAATAGAACACCTGAAAAGGAATGGCCAACCTGCATATATAATGAGTCTTGACGCTGAAAAAGCTTTTGATCAGGTCTCATGAGCCTTTCTTCGTGGCTCCCTGGCTGGCTTTGGGTTCCCGCCCCTGTTCTTGGAGGTGATTACAAAGCTATATTCCTTTCCAATAGCATATATTAGGGCTAATGGACACATATCTCAATCCCTTAATTTGTCTAGGGGAACAAGGCAGGGATATCCCCTATCCCCTCTGCTCTTTGCATTATACATTGAGCCATTGGCTCAGAGTATTAGGCAGAATTCAAAAATACAGGGAGTAGAGATAGGAGGCCATTATCATAAAATAGCTCTGTATGCAGACGATGTCCTTCTATATCTAACCAGTTCTGACACATCCCTCCCTGAGGTCTTCACACAAATACAACAATTTTCAGTACTATCAGGCTATACCCTTAACTGGACCAAAATGGAAGTTTTGGCAATCGGGACCCAGCCTTCCCAGGAAATTAAAGAAAGATATCCCATGAGATGGAGTAATGACACCATTAAATATCTTGGAGTGAGGTTGGGGCCTAGAGCTACAACTTTATACAACGATAATCATCCCCTGCTGCTTCACCAGATAAAGTTAGATCTTCAGAGATGGTCCCTGGTCCTCTTCCCTTTACACTCAAGAATCCAGTATAGTCTGGGATTTTTTAAATAACTGTCATAAAGCTTCTGAAGAAGGATTTGGTTGGTCCGAAAGCTATAGCACTTTGTTCTTTTGTTGTAACATCTATGTTGGTCCAATAAAAGATATCAAACCATTTGCTTCTGGATCTGCTAATTGTGAAGCCATTTGTGGGTATTGCCAATCTCTTTTTCCTGATGTTCTTTCCAGTGGCCTCAGACTTGGAAATCCCTTTTTATATACATAACTCAAGATAGATTATGGTTAACGCAATTGTTTATTTTGCATAACTTGTACTATACCCCTCAAAAATTATTTAAAATGGGAAGAGCCAAATCTATGCTTTGCACAAGATGAGGCACTGGGGATGGTTAATGATTACACATTTTTTTTGAAGTGTGCACCAATTAGTAATTGATGGTTGGAAATTAAAGACAACATGGACCCACTTCTGGGACTTCATGATTATTTTACCCCAGAAATTTGCATTGTGGGAGATTTCACATTGGTCCCTGTGAAGGAAAAGAAGTATCATATAGCAATGATATCTATGATGATGGTAAGATTGATTTTACGTTACTGGAAGCACCAGCACCATTTCATGTATGTGGAATGATTTAATGAGTTATTGAACAACCTTTTGACTGGAAAAGCTAATTGCTAGCACCCGCAATTGGCTGTCGGCACATAAAAAGAATTGGTTTAAACTATTTACACTTTATACTTTATCATCTTGATCAACATTTTAATATTGTTTCTTTTATGTATTATGTATTATTTCTTTGTCCCTTGGTTACCATTTTAGAGTTTAGATTTCTTACTTGGGTAAGATATTGGGTTGCCTTAATATGCTCTGATTTCCTTTTTTATTTAATTAATGGGTTACTCCTTAAAATGGAGGATTTCTTCTTATGGTGCACTTGCTGTTTTGTATATAGTTGTGGTTAGCCTGTATTGGGGGGGGGAGTGAGGGGAGTTATTGTGGTTTTTTTGTATCAGTTTGGTTGTATTTGTATGTTTGAAAATACAAAATAAATTCAATAAAAAAAGAAAATGGAAGACCTGGGTGCAGCCAAAAGTCTAGTTAGCTGGGTGGGTAATTGGCTAGCAGGAAGGTGTCAGAGGGGTGGTGGTAATGGGGTTAAATCAGAAGAGAGAGAGAGGTAACAAGTGGGGTTCCACAGGGATCTGTTCTGGCTCTGGTCCTCTTCAACATGTTCATTAGTTGTAATGGTAAGGGAATCCAGGGTAAGTTGTTTCTCTTTTCAGATGATGTTTAATTATGTGGGAGAGTGAATAGTGAAGAAGGAATAAGGAACAAGCAGAAAGACCTACAAAAGCTAGAGGGATGGTCAAAGGTTTGGCAGTTAAACTTCAGTGCAAAAACAGTGCAAGGTAATGCACCTAGGGAAAAAGAACCCCGTGATGGAGTACCGGATGGGATGGGTGGAACTTAGCACTACAGAAGAGGAACTGAATGTGGGAGTTACCATCAGAAACTCCCTGAAGCAAACAAGTCAGTGCAACATGGCATAAAGCAAGGCCAATAAGATTCTAGGATGTTTTGAGAGGGAAATTGATAGTAGGAGAACAGAGGTAATACAACCCCTCTACAGATCCTCTGTGAGGCCTCACCTGGAGTATTGTGCCCAGTTCTGAAGTTCTTATCTCAGAAACAATAAGGTTTAGGTTAGAGACGGTGCAACCCAGAGTGACCAGTATGATTCAGGGATAACTGGGTAAATCCTATGAGAAGTACCTCAGGGCACTGAATTTGTAGTCATTGAAAACCAGAAGAGAGAGGGGGGATATGATTGAGACCTTCGAATTCGTCAAAGGAATTAATAAAGTGAACTATGGGGAATTATTTAGACTGAATACCAACTCCTGGACATGGGATCATGAGTGTACGTTAGCAGGTGGGAGGTTCAGGAGGAATGTGAGGAAGTACTTCTTTATGGAAAGGGTGGTGGAACCTTGTAACAGTCTACCAGCCGAGGTGGTGACAGCAAACACAATGAGGGGGTTCAAACAAGCCTGGGATAGAATGGAAGGAATAGTGGTTACCTAGGCTGATGGGACAAGGGAAGAAAATAAGGAAAGGACAGGGAAGGTTAGTACACTGGGGGAACATCAGGTTAGGTTCCAAAGAAGGTTCCAGGGATTTAAGGAACTTGGGCAGATTGGATGGATCTTTTGTCTTTTTCTGCCATCATTGTCTATGTTTCTGTGTAACTGTATTTCAGCATCCTGTCCACTGATTTCCTTAGCCAGGAAACAACTGACCATGGGAATGCAGACCATTTCTTAGCATGTCCTAGAAATATCTTCACCTGCCTAGATCCAAAGGCATGGAACTCCCTACCCACAAATTGGCACCCTAGCAGCAATTTGATTCCTTGTATTAGATAATTAACTAAACGGATGGGTGATCAGGCAGTGCTACAGTACTGTATCTTGACCATGCTGTTTTCATACTGTACTATGTGTCATCACCGGGGCACATTCATTACATTACCCTCCACCTATAAAATTTCTCTTCCAGAATTCTTCTCCATTTTGGAAGTGTGTAGTAAAATGTATAGTGGTATTGTTTTTTTTTCTGCTCCTTTCCCAGTCAGCCCTTGTTTCTGTCAGTTCTTCCAGCCCCATCACCTGACTTCCCCCAGGACTTAGTTTTCCCATTTCCCCCGTTGGCTTGCCCTCCATAACAGGGTGCAGGGAGTCCCTTGACCCACCAGGATCAGATCAACACTAGGAGGTGTTTGAGTCATCAGGTGTAGGGCCTACGGAGGCTGGCGATCATCCAGCATGACGTGGAGATGTTTTCTGTGTTCTTCCCCGGGGAGACATGGCATGTGCTGACATCAAGGCACACACACCTATGTCTGCTACATCTCCGCACCTCTTGAAGCTCAGGCTGCCTCTCCCCTGGCTTCCACCAGGGGCCAGTCGAGCACCAAGCTCTTGCCCACTCTCCCTCTTGGAGGAGGAGAGCAGTCCAATGGACACTCAGTCCTCCTCCCCCCAGACAGCCCTCAGACACCTTGGGCTCACTTCTGAACCTGGGTTGTCAGTGTCACCAGCAGTAGAGCTATTGCTGTATCGGTGGGTCAGCCTATAGTGGTATTGTCTTAATGCTATATTGGTCTTGTGCAACATACAGTATGTATATATTGTTCTGTATTCAGTCTCTTACACCAGGGTTGCTGTCTTAAATAATGCATATCCTTGAATAGTACAACATGTGCGTATTTTATCCTGTAATTATCCTGTTAGACTAGGATACCTTTGTAAATGAGCTTCAAAACAATAGGTACTGTATTTCTCCTGACAAATAAACATCAGAGTAATAGTTACACAAATTGGTTATGTTGCACCCTTCTTGCATTCTGTATTTGATTTTCTTTTGGAAAAAAGATGGTGGTGATGGTGGGTTGACCATCAGTAGCAGTGTGATTTAGGAGAGTTGAAAATCTCTGGGCTGGACTGCCGGCACAGCAGTTGGATTTTTGCTTGTGACATCGACAACCTTGGTTCAAGAACGGACCCAGGAAGTCGGCCGGCTGGCCGGGGGGAGCAGTATCGAGTGTCCTTTGGACTGCTCTTCTTCTCCGTGGGAAGAATGGTAGTGTGTCCACTGCTTTCTGGACCATGGTGGAGGCTGCTATGCCACCATGGTCTGAGTCAATACATTGGGGGGTGGGGCAGATGCTGGTCATCATTGCACATTCCCACCCCCGGGGATCTAGCATGCACACAAAAAAATGGCCCTCTGGCATGAGGCCCAGCTCCGCGGCCGTCCCCACTGCAACCAATGCTTGCTGGGAGGAGGTTCCTCTCCTGTGACCCTGACCCAGGGGGTTAGTTGGGGCTAGCCAACAATGATCATTAGGGGGAGAACCCTCCCAGTGACCTCACCCAGGGGGGTTAGCCTGGGCCTGGGTGGGCAGCTGGCGGGGCACTGGGCTGGCCTCCGGTTGGAGGATAGAGGATCCAGTCCCTGTTCCCCCCCCAAAACAAGTTGAAAATCTCTCTTTTAGCATGTTTAGTGTTTAGTGTATGTTCTGTGCCTATTAGAGTAGTAGTTTTAGTGGGAGTTATGAATTAAAGTAAAGCAGTTTTTGGGTAGCATTAGGTTTTTTAATTTTGTGCCCTGATCTGTCCCCTCTTACCTCTTCTTCTTGTTTGGTTATGAGGGGTTTTGAGAAGTAGTTTTTGAACTCCAGTATCCTCCAGGTTTCTGCCCTACAATACCCTTAGTTCTCACTCAATGTATAGCCAGAACCGGTTTTACCAGTTCCAGCAATGCACTCCTGCTACTGCATCTGCCTATGAGTTCTGGGATGTGGTCGGATTTGTGGCTAGTTCTTCTGTGACTCGCTGGCCTATGAGGCACCAAGTTGTGATGGCATTTTATCTATCCTGAGGGATCTGTAGCAGAGTCACAGGTTTTGTGGCTGTCTGTTGGGGGTTTGTGTTGTAGTGATTCCTCAACATGGTTGCAGCTTTAGCTAGTGAGAGGGCCTGTGTTTGTATTTTCCTCAATTTGGCTTTGTAATCAGCTTTTGGCTGTGAAACAACTGAGAAACAATAGTTTATACTGGACTTTAAAACCAGTGCTTTGATCTCATCACAAATGGCTTCAACCCTCCACCAAATGGTGCTTTGTGATTTTATTTTTCCACTGTTTCTGCGAGGTGTGAAAAATCAAGGGATCACTGCAGCTGACCTGGGTCTTATTTGCTAGTTTTGACTGCTCCGTGGAAATTTTACCTGAGCTGACAACTGAACTGCTGATCTGATAGGCTCTATGTGGGATAAATTGGTTTTCTTCTCTGCTACAAGCTTTTCTTGCCTTAGTCCAGTGCTGCCTGTAAGAACTATATTTGCCTAGGGGTTCCAGTCTGTGAAAGGGTCTGGCCTGAAGGTATAGCATAGTGAGAGAGTGCTTTAAGTGGGTACTATGTTGCAAGAGATTTTTGGGCTTGTGGATACTTGTGAGATCATGGCTCCTAGAAAGGCATGCCATTCTTTGAGAGGGGTTTTATATAGCTTGCCTCGGTTCCTGCATCATTTGGAGTGTAGACTGTGGTGGTGGTGTGGACCAAAGAGAAGTTGGACACTTTGACCTACAGTACCTTTGTTTAAGTACTGTTTACTGAACATATTTGGAGATTTTGGTCATTGGGACAGCTAGGGTTGTAGTTCTTCATAGAAACATACACTCTGATGGCAGATAAGGACTGTTTGGCCCACTCAGTCTGCCCATTTCCCTACCTTTCGGATTAGCTGCAGATCCAAGTTAACCAACAGCCTACTTCCTCCAATACTAGAATTGCATTATGTCTGTCCCATGCATTCTTGAATTCTCCCACTGTTTTTGACCCTGCTACCTCCTCTGGAAGGCTGTTCCATGTGTCCACCACCCTCTCTGTGAAAAAAATGCTTCCTCACATTACCCTGAGCTGTCCCCCCTCTATCTTCAAATTGTGCCCCCTTGTTCTTGCATATCTCTTTTTCTGAAAGACGCTACCCTCTTGGACTTTGTTGATTCCCTTAAGGTACTTGAATGTTTCTGTCATGTCCCCCCTCTCCCTTCTTTCCTCTAGGGTATACATATTAAGCTCCTTTAGTCTCTCTTCATATGGCTTCTGGTGCAGACCCTGCACCATTTTAGTTGCCCTCCTCTGGACTGCCTCCATCCTGTCTATGTCCTTGCAGAGATGGGATCTCCAGAACTACACACAGTACTCCAGATGGTGTCTCACCAACTGTATGTACAGAGGGATAACAACTTCCTGTTTTCTACTGGTGATTCCTCTCCCTATGCATCCCAGCTCTCCTTACTGCCTTTTCACATTGCTTGCCTACCTTTGGTCATCTGATATGACTACCCCCAGGTCACGTTCCGTTTTTGTTGTTGTTAGTACCCCCCCTTCCCATTGTGTACTCTTCCCTTGGATTTTTGTTTCCCATGTGCATTACTTTGCACTTCTTTGCATTGAATCTAAGCTGCCCTACTTTTGACCATTCCTAAAACCTTGCCAAGTCCCTTCTCATCCTTTCCACCCCCCTTGTGTATCAACCCTGTTGTAGATCTTTGTGTCTTTTGCAAAGAGGCATACTTTTCCTTCTAGCCGCTCTGCAATGTCACTTATAAAGACATTAGAGAGGACCGGTCTCAGTACTGAACCATTCAGTACCCCGTTAGTAATCCCATTTTCCTTGGGGTGGACTCCGTTTACTATTACCCTCTGCATCCTGTTGTCCAGCCAATTTTTTACCCAGGCAGTTACCCTGGGACCCACTCCCAGGCTGGCTAACTTGTTCACTAATCTTTTGTGTGGGATGGTGTCAAATGCCTTGCTAAAGTCTAGGTAGGCCACAGCCCTTCCCTGGTCTACTACTTTAGTCACGCAGTCAAAGAAATCTATTAGATTCATCTGACATGACCTTCCCACTGTGAATCCATGCTGTCTTGGGTTCTGTGCCCTGCTGGCCTCTAGGTACTCAACAATTCTTTCTTTCAGGAGTGATTCTATAATTTTTTCTACTGCTGAGGTCAGACTAACAGATCTGTAGTTTCCTGCCTCTGCCTTGCTCCCACTTTTGTGGAGAGGAATAACATCCACCTTCCTCCAGTCCTCAGGTACCACACCATCTCCCATGATTTGTTAAAAAGGGTAGTCAGTGGAGTCACTAGTTCTTCCCTTAGTTCTCTAGAATTCTGGGGTGAATCCCATCAGGCCCCATTGCTTTGTCCACCTTGAGTTTTAGGAGTTCTTTCAGGACCCTTCATTCATTTATTTATTTATTTTACCAGGAAGAAACTCCATTGAGCATGGCTCATTTGCAAGGAGGTCCTGGGTAGAACAGAAAAATAAATTGAACTAAACAATACATGCATACATACAGGGATATTACAGCTTTCAAAACACAATGACTTCTGGAAGTGCACACGTTACAAAGAAGGCAATTATACAAGAGCATATGTTGAAAGGTACATTGTCCATGAACATGGAAAAAGTAGGGCATACAATTAAAGAAAAATTACATAGGTTTTAAACACAATACCGATTAGTGAGCATATTTCATATGATAATTAGACCTGGACTTAACAGGCAACTGCAGCAAGATATACAGAAAGAATAATTAGACGTTATATTTGTTACAGTTGAAGTGTGAATAGTGTGGATGGGGTGCTTGGATGTGAGTCTGGCGTGCTGGTGTGTTTTGAGTGATTTGAATGTGGAGGATTGGATTATTTGAGTGTTTTTTATTTTGCATTTTGAGATTGTGATGTTACTGGTTGAAGGGCAGCTTTTTTGAGGGTTTTAGTATGGTTTTAGTTGGTTAGTATGTGTCTTGAGGAAAGAGGAATCCCGCACTTCTCCTACTCTTTGGAAGAACTGCGCCAACTCCACCTGCTCAGCTGCCTTCAGTTCCTGTAGTGGCTCTCCACCACTGTGGGGAAGTGGGAATAGCAAGAAGGTAGGATCACCTGTGCAGCTTTGCTCTGGGGGATGGAGATGTGGATATAAGATCAGGAATAGAATAAGGAGCCACCGTGGGTTAAAACAGATCTGGGACAGGGATGCTGTCTGCCTGATTTCTATCCTGAGGGCTCCTGAAATGCCATTGGACATGGCAGTCATTCACCCCACTGGCACGGCTCCAAGCCTTAGGGCAATTGTTTGTAATGCCAGGTCACTCAGGATAAGACCGTGATAATGGCAGATTTTATCACAGATTCCTTGGTGGACCTGGTGTACATTACTGAGACCTGGCTGGGAGACAACTCTGGCCCAGAGCTAGAGGCTGCTATACCTCCAGGTTATATGGTGGTGCACTGCACTAGGCAGGAGCACAGGGTCTGGCCATCTGTTTTAGATCTGGCCTGAGACTTGCAGCCTATCCAATGGGCCAAACTAGGTCTTTTCAATGCATGACCATTAAGGGTAATGCAGGTGTGGGGTTCAGGATCATCCTCATACTGGTTGCAGGAGTGGATTCCTGCAGGAATTTGGAGAATACATGGCTAGCTTAACACTGGAGTACCCAGGCAGCTGGTGCTGGGTGACTTCAATGTTTGGGCTAATGATGAATCCCTTTTGCCCAGTCAACAATTCCTCTAACAGATGAAACTGTTGGGCTTCACACAGATTGTTACCTCTGCGACTCACTGATTTTAGTTGTTGTTTAGTTGTTTAACCAGGAGTAGCACACTAAGCTGAAAGCTTTTTTATAGGTGCGACCTGGGAGCACAGGGAAGTTAAGTGACTTGCTCAGGGTCACACAGTATGTAGGTGGAAGCTGTGGGATTCAAATCCAGGTCTGGTCTGCTGGATGTCACCAGATTTGCAGCTCAGAGCCTTAAACCACTGTGCTATACTGCCTCCCCAGTTTGGGCACACCATGGACCACGTTTTCCCACTGAGACTCAAGATATCTAATATCGAGATTGATTTGATCAGTTGGTTGGATCATCATGCTGTAGGGTTTCAGATCAGAGCTCCCGAAGTGTATAAACCCCCCAGTGGAGTTAGCCCAATACTGATCTTTCAGGAATTTGGAACCTTCAAGGTTCCTATCAGTACTGGACTGCTCAACCCTGTTACAGGTGTATGCTGAGGGGGCCAATTCTGTACTGGAAGCCTATAACATGGCTATCATCATTGCTCTTGACTGCATTGCACCTTATAGTGTACATTCGAGAGTCTCCCAAAAGAGCTCCTCCTGGTTTAGTGAGGAGCTCTGACAGTTGAAGGCCAATGGGCAGAGATTGGTGCACTCTTGGTGGAGATCAGGATCGATGGAGGATAAGTTAACTCTGAGAGCTCATTGCAAACAGTATCGGGGGCAATCACCCTGAGAAAGGCAGAGTTCTTGTCACAGATGACTGCTGCAGGGATCAACAGACCAGCTCATCTCTACTGACTGTAGATAGGTTGTTACATCCAATCTGCCTGTAGTCCAAGGGAGAGCTGACAGTTGAACATTGTGAGGCATTTGGCTGGTTCTTCATTGCTAGCATATCCTCTATTTATTCCTTGATCTCCTTGAGTGGGTTGTCAGGGTCCAGCATTGCCCTGTCTGTGATTGATGGAGGCCTTTAGTCTGTCTGGAAAGAGTTTCACCCTGTTCCTATTGAGGAGATTCTCTGGGTGGTCATGAAGCTGTGTCCACCTCCTGTTCAGTGGATCTTGGTCCTACCCAGCTGTTATAAGACTATTGGGGATCGTTGGGTCCAGTGACTGGTGAGATTGTCTGGTGTTCTCTTGGGGAGGTTGTGTCTCCAATGGCACTGAAAAGAGGTGTTGTGAGACCCTTCCTAAAGAAACCATTGCTACACCCTGATATCCTGGAAAATTAATGGCCCGTCTTGAACCATCCCTTTTTGGGGAAGGTGATTGAGATGGTGGTGGTGACACAGTTGGAGATGCACCTATAGGCGTTCTCTATTTATGAGCCTTTCCAGTCTGGTTTCATACAGCACCATAGTATGGAGATGGCACTTGTCAGGGTGCAAAATGACCTTTTCCTAACATGAGATAGATGAGAATGTTCCATTTTGGTTCTCCTTGACCTCTCATCAGCATTAGACACCGCATATCATGGAACGTTGACAATGCGACTGAGGGACTTGGTGGGACTCAGAGGCACTGTGTTGAGGTGGTATGTGCCCTTCCTCTCCAGTAGGATGCAGAAGGTCATGAGGGGAAATTTTCTGTCATGTTCAGCTGCCTAACTTGTTGATTTTCACAGGGTTCAATCTTGTCACCCATTTTATTTGCGTTGTACATGCTGCCTCTGGGAGAGGTGGTTTGTAGGTAGAGTGTTCAGTTTCATTCTATGCTGATGATGCTCAGCTGTACCTATCATTTTCCACTGGGGAGGGAAATATAATCTGAGTGATAAATTATTTATTTATTTAGCTTTTGTTAATCAGGTATGCACACTAGACAGTCAAGCACCAATTTTCAGGTGCGACCCGGGAGATTACAAGATACAGGCAAAAAATAGGTATAACAGGATATCAATGAAAGGAAATAGTCAGACACAGCTTGACTTGATAGGAAGGCACTCAGAAAAGTATTACATGACAAGGTAGCAACTGACAGTCAAGTGCTGCACATAACAAGATAACATTTAACATAACATGAACTATAATCTCATAGACACACCGGTCTCAATGACGGGACCATAAAGTGCAGCACTGTACAGAAAAGGGAGATGATACCTTAGATACAATGACAAGATAAGGCAAGTTTTAGGATGCCCCAGAGGGAGTTTCTGAAGCAGGAATGGGAGGGGGAGGAACGTACAAGGGCAGGGAGGGAGTTCCACAGTCTGGGTGCATAGGGGGCGAATGCTCGATCACCCATTAGGGAATGGGTTTTGGGAACTAGGAATACTTGCGAGCCACTAGATCTTAATAGGTAGGAGAGGTTTGTGGGCTTGAATAGCTCAGCTAGTGCAGGGGGAGTGGCAGTTCTGACGATACTGGCAATGAAATTGCCCATAACAAAGGTGTGTTGGTTGTCAGGGGAGAGCCACTCAAGCTTGTTGTATAGCTCACAGCGATGCATGAGACAGGGGCAGAGAGAGCAAAGCAACATATATTGTTGTATGTAACATCCCGTTTTGTTAGACAGGTTTTTGGAGTGTGTGCAAATGAGACCAGATTGTAACAAAGCATGGGAAGTAGAACCCCCTTAGCCAGGGCATGACGTGCTGCTGGGTGAGACAGCTTTTAGCTCTGTATGCCAAACCCAATTTGCAGTTAGCAGCCTTGCATATATTGTGTATATGCAGTGAGAAGTTGATCTGAGGATCGAGGGTAACTCTCAAGTATTTAAGGGAGTTAGCAACTCATACAAGGGAACCATCAGCTCCAGTGACTCTCAGAGGTGCAAGACAATCTTTGGATTTGGTTAGGGAACCAAAGAGCATAGCCTGTTTTTTTTTTTTTGAGATTGATGGATTGCTTGTGGTCTTTTATCTAGGATTGTGTGAGGTCAAAGTCAGAGTTGAGCTGGGAGTTAATGATACTGATGTCCAGGGAGCTGGTTAGGATAACAAAGTTGTCTGCATACAGAGTGGAGTGTCCATGAGCTGGGACCAGGGCAAATCATTGACAAAAAGGGAAAACAGAATAGGCCATAGAACAGACCCCTGAGGCACCCCAGAGTTAACAGGCATGGGCTTGGAGAGGACCTTGTTGAATTTAATGTATTGCTGCCTGACAGAGAGGTAATTGGCAAACCAGGCTTGGACAGGTGGGGAGAGGCCGAGGGACCAAAGTGTTAAGCACAGGAGTGAGTGGTTAACCAGATCAAAGGCTTTTGAGAGATCTATGAAGATGGCTCTGGTCAGATTGCCTTGATCAATAGCAGCTCTGATCTCAGAGGTGACCTTAGCCAGGGCAGTAGAGGTGCTATGACCCTTATGGAAGCCATGTTCCGCTGGGGTAAGAAGGTCATAGCTTTAGATGTTGACTGTGAGCTGAGTAGCAACCACCTTTTCACGCAGTTTGCTAATAGCTGAAAGGATAGCAATAAGGTAGTAATTTTCAAGGATTTTAGAGTCACCTTGTTTGAAGACATGGACAACCCTAGCCACCTTCCATATGTCAGGGATGATTCTGGTAATAAGAGATGTATTGAAGATATGGGAGATGGGCAGGGCCAGGAAAGGGGTCCCAAGACAAAGAAGTTTGGGCTGTATGTTGTCATGACCAGCACCAGTATGGGGGGAGAGGCCAGCAAGGAGTTTTCAAGTTTCACTGTTGGAGATGGCCTTAAAGTAAAAGGGCTGGTTGGGGAGTCATCCCAGGCTGAGGCCTACAGGAGGGGCTTGGTTCCTTAAGGTCGGGGAACTGGGAGGAGTAGGTAAACAGATCTGAGAACTGGGAATTAAATGCATTTGCGATAGTCAAGGCATTGTTACAGCTGACCCCACCAATCAGCATGTCAGTGACATGGGCTATGGAGGAACCACTTACAGTATTCTTGATGTTATGCCAGAAGATCCTCAGGTCCTTAGTTGAAGATAACAAGGTGGATTTACAAAATTTGCTGTTGGCAGAGTGGATGGCGCTTTTACACCTGTTTCTGAGCTGCCTATATTCCTGGAAGACAGGCATATCGTGGGAGGCCTTGAATTTAGCCCAGCATTTGTCCCTTAGCTTCATAAGGGAAAATAAGCCACCATGTAGCCATTTGGTGACAGTGCCCCTCACTCTCCTTTTAGTGAGGGGGCATGTTTATCTTGCAAGGGTGTGAATATTGCAAGAAAGTTGTCAAGGGCAGCTGAGGGGTTGTTTGTGGCTATGACCAGGGACCAGTCTGTTCATAGCAGATCAGCATGGTAGGCTTCGATATTGAATTTGGAGAAGACCCTCATCTGGATCACTTTGCAGGGAATTTTAGGTGGGGAGACTCTCCAAATACAATAGGTGTGGGAGTGATCAGAGATAGCATCTGGGAAAATATCAGATGAGACAATCCACACTGGTCTATTGCTCAGTATCCGGTCTAGGAGGTGCCTTTTACCCCAGAGGAAGAGAGCCTAGTTGGCTCAGTAATAAGTTGGCAGAGAGCAAGGCCTGACAACAGGGGTTCATATTGCTTGACATTACAGCCCATCCAGTTTAGTTTGAAGTCACACCTTAGAGCTGAGGCTGTCAAGGAGGAAGGAGAGTCCTTGCATGTCACCTTTGGGAGGGTTATAGGCACATACCAAGTGCAGCTTTTTTTAGTTACCTAGTAGGAGTAGGGCATGGAGGAGCTCACAGGTAGGGGATGGAGGGGACAGGTGTGATATGACTAACACATTAAGGTGCGTCTTATAGTAGAGTAGCAGGACACCCCCACATTTTTCCCGGCATGGTTCTACCTGATTAAATTGTAGCCCGGAAGGGCACACACAGAATTTGGAGAGGAAGGCTTAAGCCATGTTTCCATGGCCCCCAGTACAGTATGTCTGGGTTGTGGTGAACAACCCAAGCTGATAGCTCAGTGAGATTAGGTAGGAGGCTACAGACATTCTGATGGGCAAGTCTTATACCCTTTGAGGTTAGCCATGGAGGGGGGTGACAGACTGGGAGGTAGGCGAGGTAGCAGGGGGCCAAGGGTTAAGTTCAATATCTCCAGCCAGTAAAATGAGCAACAGTAGAAATAAAGCGAGGCAAGGCAGTACTCTTCATTTCTTGTTGGAATTGGACCAAGGGATGGAGCGTTTGAACATGTAGGTAGAATAAGAGAGAGTCTGGAGTTTCAGACACCAGATAGGACAGTGGCACAATTGCATAGCAGCTATGAGGTTAGAGAAGGAATAGTCATCCTGTGAAGGGTAGAGGTTAGATTCCGGAGGAGGCACAGGTAGGGGAAGATCGGTCACTGGTAGTAGCAGTAGTAGCTGGGAGGCAGTGGTATAGGCTAGGCACAGCCACATAGCAGTCTTGGAGCCAGTGACAGCAGAGCAACTGCCCTGGGGCACCATCCTGGTGACCCACACAAAGGGAGAGGAGTGCCCAAGTGAATTAAAGTAGAGCTGAAAACAGTAACTCCTGTTATGGAGCTAAGTAAGGGGGGGGGATTTGCACATACACTTAGCAAAAATTCATAAGGAACTTTAAATCCCGAGACACTGGACTACCCACAATGGCAGGAGTCATGGCACATAAGAATTATATCAATAATCCAGGCTATTTTGAATCACAGGAATACATAGCAGTTTAAGTACCCTGTAGACTGGTCCCTGCAGTAGTGTAATACAAAAAAAGAGTGCAGCCCCACTAGATTGATCCAGCCTACAATAAGACTTAGCAACACGTCAAGACTGTAACCAGAGGTAGAGACCTGGAAACCCGGAAACAGTGGAGGTATAGGGCTATCACTAAGAATAATATGATCAGTCACAGTGAAGTACACAGGTTACAAGTGACAGTACAGCCATCAGGGGAATGCTCACTACCAATCCTGACCCTCAGGACAGAACAAAAGCCCATTTAAATTGTAGTAATGGAGGGGGAGGGGGAACGGGACAAAACATCAGGCTCCAGTCCCAGATAAGGTGGGTTAGCTCCGTGGAGCTTCAGACCCGACCAGCGCAGTCCTTCCATGAAATGAGCTCCGAGGAGCTCCGATGCACAGGGAAAAACCACAATACGCTGTCTGGAAAATAAATCCCTCATCGTCCTCACAGAGGTCCAGTGAGCTCCTAAAGCTGTAGTGCTGCCCCTTAAATAGGGCAGCAGGACAGGAGATCTTGGCACCTTTTTTTTTAATTTTAAAAAAGTCAGGCTCCAGTCCTGATTGGATGGCTTCCACCTGACTCAGGATGAATCAAGATAAGACTGAAGTATTACTGATGGATCTGGATATTTGGACCATGGCGGGTTGGCGGCACTGTCTGGATAACATCTTAGCCCCTCTCAGCATACTAAATATTTTTATATATATATATATATAGATATATAGATATATATATATATAGATATATATGTATATAGATATATGTATATAGCTACACATACATACTATATATATATATATATATATATATATATAGATATAGATATACACATACATATATACATACGGTGGCATCCCCTAGGATGAAACCCACTTTTAAACACTCACAGTATGCTGCAGCAGACCTACTGAATAAAGCAATGTAATTTCAATGGCAATTAATCCCTTTTGTCATGCAGGAAACTGTGGCATTCACTTCATCCTGGCAGTGTCACATTTTCCTGAATGACAAAAAGGGCTGAATAACCACTGTCATTGAAATTACATTGCTTTATTCAGATACTGCAGCATTCGCAGAGTGCTGCAAAATGCTGCAGAATTGGGTTTCATCCTGGGAGGCCACTGCATATATATATATATATATATATATATATATATATATATTCTTTGCAAAAAAACTACATTAATGCATCAGTTAGGGTTGATATCAAACCGTAAAAAGGAGGGGAAATATGACATTAGAGTTTCCAACCCTAACAGCCAACCCCCACCCTACACACAACAACAGACATCGGGGGGTGGCATGGGATCATCAGCCATAATGCTTACCCCATTCCTTAAGTAAATAAGCTGAGATGGGTACAGTATAGGAGAATAGGGTGAGAGTTATGGTTGATGACCCGGAGGCACACCCCTGATGTTTGTTGGTGTGTACAGGGTGGGGGTGGGGTATTAGTGTTGAAAACTCTAACCTCATATTTCCCTCCTTTTTACAGTTTGCTATCAACCCTAACTGATGCATTAATGTAGTTTTTTGGAAAGAATTTCCTTACTTTTTGAGATAGTGTAATCGTAGCCTTATTTGCATGTGGGAGCACAGTGCAATCCCTCTATAGATGCGTATATGTATGTCTCTGTGGAAGGGCCCTGCACTCCAATTTATAGGACAACAGTGACCAAATTGCCAGCATAGCCATTTTATTACCACACCTCATGTACCTGGTACAGAACATTTTCAAATCCCTGCCAAAATGTAGTTCCACGCAACTACAATGCCATTCCGTGGCAAATGTGTGAAAACACATTTTGGCCAGGATTTGAAAAATGACAGCTGTGACATACATGAGGTGGGGTAATGAGAAGCTTATGTTGAAAATTTAGGATCAAAGTCTTTAAAATTTCCAAAGTTACAAGTGCGCATAGCGAAATTGCAATGAATAGTCACAACTTTGCCATTTTTACGTATTTTGAACCCAAAGTTTCAACATAGCCTTCTTTTGACCCCACCTCATGAACAATATGACTGTCATTATGCAAATCCTGCCTGAAAGGTGAATTCACCCTGTGACTGCGAAATCACCTTTCTGGCAGGAGTTGCATAACAACAGTTATACTGTCCATGAGGTGGGGTCCTCAAAAGGCTATGTAGAAAATATGGTGTCAAAATATGCAAAACTGACAAAGTTATGCACCAGAGTTGAAAATCCCATTAAAATACATTGATTTAGCTGGCTCATTGGCGCAGCGGTTGGATTTCCGCCTGCGACGCCGGCGAATCAGGTTTGGGAATGGACTCGGGTTGTTGGAGGGCCAGCCGGGGGGAGAAGGAGGGAGCATCCACTGACAGCTCACCTTCTCTGTGGGGAGGGTGAGGGTGCAGTTCAGTGTCTGCTGACCCCTGGCAGAAGGCTGGGGGTTCAGCATAACATCTGACCCATGACGCTTGGAGAAAGATAGACGTCGCGTAAGCCTAGACATCATGGCACGTCTCTCCTTAGAGGAAAACCACAAAAAATGGTGCCCTAGCCGGTTAGATGATGGCCTCCCTCGATCCTCATTCCCAGGCTCCTGAATCTCCATTAGCTGCCTCAGCAGCACCCAGGGTCAGTGGATACGACCAGACAGGCTCATCCCCTATGAAGGTAAGGGCCCCTCCCGATGAAGGGATATGTCGGGGATACCTGGGCTGGCTGCGATGTGGGGTGGTGGGGTTGGGTGCACCGGGATGGTGCAATCCATGTGGGGGCCAAAAGAGAAGTCCGATCAGGGGCGCAGGGGGTGATAAGTACCATCATACAAAAAAAAATGCATTGATTTCCCATACCAAAAAAATATCTTTTTTTGTGAGTCGGCATACGAAACAAGATCTTTTTTCATTTGATGCCGATATGAAAAATAATTTCACTGTTAAATAAAGCACATTTTAAGGGCATTTCTTGAGCCGTAAAGTGCAGTATGTACCCAAGGGGGCAAGCTACAGTACATGTGTTGGTTCATCCACAGAATATCATTTTTGAGGGTTTCCAAATTTGAATTTCTCAAGCAAAACTGAAAACAAGATGAAAAAGGAATTTTCCCATACAAAACAGGATTCCTTTTTTGTTTCATACAACTATATTTTGGTGCTTACTGAGCATGCTCAGAAACTATTTTTTCAAAATGTTAAAATGCAATAACTTAACAATGGCTTATTATTTTTTCACAACGATAGCAAAAGGCACATTTGTGGGCTATTCCCTTTCTGCCCTGAAAATTTCAGACCAAGATTATAGACCATCTGGGCTGTAGGCAAGTTCAAAGAAAAATCCCAGCAAAGTCAATGAGCGACAAAATGTTTTCTTCACCTATCCGAAACTCAGACATCGCATACCTGACAGGAACATAACGTGCCACATCCAGAGATCTACCATAGCTGACTGTGCATGCCAGTTTTCATGGAAATCTGTTGAATGGTTGCAAAGTTATTAAAGTGCAAATTTTGAGTCATTGAAGTGCCTCCTCAACCCTAACTATAGGGGCACATTTAAATGATTTATTTATTTATTTGTTAACCAGGTTGTTGAACTAATCTGGAGATCTTTTCCAGGCATGGCCCAGGCCAGAGACTGGCAGATACAGATAGTATATATACAGTGAGAAAAGATGAGCTATTGGTTAAAAATCATTAATCAACAGGCCAATTGTTTACCTTTACTGTGTCTGAAAGAAAAACTTTCCTGGCAAAAACAAAATTTCAGATCACCTTGGGTCAAAACTATTCAAAGTACCTTGGAAAGAACAGCTATGTATCATCTTTGGTTAGACTGGGAAAAATCGATTATAATATCCCCCTCATTTAAGGAACTTGTCGAAAAGAAAATATTCAGATTCGCCTAAGAAAAACAAATGGAGCTTCTTAGAGCTCAACACCAGGCCATTTGGCTAGCCCAAAATAAGATTGATGTACTTTTGGAAAACTACCTAACTTTACCTCTCACTCCTTTAGATAGAAAAATGATCACTTGGGCAAGGATGGGTATTATTTGCTCTAAATACATATTTTTCAATAGAAAAGTCATCCCTAACCTCCATCCTGAAACATGTAGGTATAATAGGGGTTTTGAAGAAAATCTCTATCATATCACGGTGCAATGCCCTTTATATAAAATCCCATGGTTTAATTTGCTTAATAATTTTCTCATTAAATATGCAAATTCAGAATATGATCTGCTATTTGTGGTTTTACATCCCCATACACTAGAGGAGGCAAAGATGACTTCAAAGTTCTTTTATCAAGTGATGAACTATAAAGAAAAACATCTCTCTGCCTCTGAGAAATAAACCTGAGCTGGTAGCTTAAATGGGTCAAAACTAGTAAGCTCCAAGTCCTGAGTAAATATTTATGATGATATAAAGGATAGGGGGCAAAACAGAAAAAAGGAAAGAAAGGAAAAGATAGGAAGAGAAAACATTTCTTTAATTGATTAAGCACTTTAGCACTTTGCTCCTACGACCTTTAATACTTGTATTAGGATTATCGATTTAATATGTTAAGATACAGGGACTTTCTCCCTTTTTCTCTTTTTGTCTTTATAGTTGTATGTTTTGTGATGGATATTGTATTGCTTTTAGTATATTGTAATAGTATCTGCAAAACAATAAGAACAAACTGAACTGAACAGTGAGAAAAGAGTAGAAGTCATACAAGGATCATACAAGGTACATACCAGTAGAAGTCATACAAGGAACATACAAGGATCATAACAAGAAATCCAGTGCAAGTCATGTAATCATACAGTGGTGGTATAATACAGGGTAAACATTACCAAAATGCATCTAACAAAGTGAGCAAACTAAGGTTTATATAGCATACATGTGAAAAGAGCAATGTAGCAACATCATCTAGCGAAAGAATAATTAAGCATCAGCGGAGCCCAAGCATCGAGCAATGTGCAAAGTCCAACAGGAAATCCTATTATAGGTAGAAACTTAGCCATTGGGATGGCAAGGATGATCTGTGTGCAGTATTCAGGTAGGAGAGGAGGGCATTAGTAGGAGGAGGAGGTGTGGGTTGCATAGAAGGCACAGCAGTGCTAGTGGCCTGTGGGCAGACACAGGTCAAGGTAGACAGGAAGTGGGTTCTTAATAGGGTATTTAGATTTAGAAGGGGACTAGGGGAACATAGGGAGGGGAGGGTCATTCCATAGTGAGGGTCCAGCAGCGGAGAAGGCTCTCTGTCCCATCCTGGTGAATATACTGGGACGGTCAAGTTGGAGGAGGGAAGACTGATGTAAGTTGCAGTTGAAGGTTCTTGGTCAGATCAGAAGAGAGAGAGAGGAGAATATAAAGGGTTTTGCAAAGCATCTCTGACTGTCCAGGCTTGCAGGTAGAACTGTCGTGCTTGGGGGGGAGTCAGTTTAGGGACTGGTAGAGAGAGCAGTGGTGAGTGAGGAGAGGGGCACAAAAGGCAAAGCACCATATCTGATTATAGATAGTGTCCAGCCAGTTTAGGTTGGCAGCGGAGGTAAGGGAACACACCAGGCACCCATATTTAAGGAGGGGGAGGAGGTTGTCACTAGCAACAGTAAGGTGGGCTTCAGGCATGAGGTGGTCAGTTAGGTGATAGCAAAGCCCCATCTTATGACTAATGTGCTTAATCAGAGAGGCAATGTAGTCAGAATAGGTACAGGTTGGGGCTGAGATTACCCCCCCGGTACTTAAAAAGTAGGAACAGTATTGAGGGGTGATCCATCCAAGGATTGGGCAGTGAAAAGGTGCCAGAGTGGGCAAGGGTGGAGAGCTTTGGCTTGGAACTGAATAAATGGCCTTCTTTTGGAGACATTAACCAATAGTTTGTTGGTGGAGAACCAATGATTGGCTTTACAGAAATCAGCTGAAAGGATGGCAGACAATGAGGAGGGGGAAGGGTCACTATGGAATAGTATTAGATCATTGGTGTAAAGTAGTGACTTGCAGGAGAAGCCCTCCAATGGGAGGGAGTTAATGAAAAGGGAAAAGAGGAAGGGGCCAAGTACAGAGCCCTCTGGAACACCCTCCAAGACAGGCAAAAGGAGAGAGGTGGCACCAGCAAGGCAGATCATTTGGGTTTTACCAGAGATGTAGTTAGTAAGCCAGGCAGTAGAGGCAGGAGATAAACCAAGGGTATCGAGTTTTGTTATCAGGATGCTGTGATTGAGAAGGTCAAAAGCCTTGGACAGATCAACAAACACTGCACCAGTTAGCTTTCCTTTGTCCATATTCCTTAGTACATGATCAGTGAAGAGGGCCAGGGCCATGGTTGTGCTGTGCCTCTTACTAAAACCATGTTGCTGAGGGCAGAGGAGATTGTATTTGGAGATATGTTCAGTGATTTGGAAGTTTACTGCCTTCTCTAGTTGTTTTCCAAGATGGGGGCAGTACGGAGATGAGACGGTAGTTGTCCCTAAGACTAGGGTCACCCAGTTTTTTAATTGGGACAATTTTGGCCTTCTTCCAGGCAGGGAGGACAGAGGCTGTAGTAAGGGACAGGTTAAAGATGAAGGTGAGTGGATGGGCAATGTCTTGGGCCACTAGCTTTAAGAAGCAGGGGGATAGCCAGTCACTACCAGCACTCCCTCTAGTTGGTAGGCTGAGGAAGAACTTAAGTGCCCCAAGAGGGGAAAATGGTTTTGAAATAAAAGCAGGTGGGAGCTGGTGGAAGAGGAAGGTGGGGGGTAGATGAAGGGGTGGAGGGGGGAGTTTAGCCAGGTAGCTGCTAAGGTTACAGAAATGTGCATTGAGGGCATTCTCAATATTAGTGGGGTCAGTCAGGGAGCCTTGTTGTGTATTTAAGGGGGAAGGGGACTGCCTAGTAGAGGGGGAAATCAAGGCATTGATGGAGGACCAGAAGTGCCTGGGGTTTCCCTAGGTGTTTGGATTGGAGTGATTGAAAGTAGGCTGACTTCCTGGATTGAAGGCAGCACTTGCAGAGATTTTGCAGGCAACCATAGTCATTTCATAGGGTAGAGGATGGGGCTGCTTTATAGGCAGCCTACTAGGAATCCCGCACCTTCATCAGCTTGAGGAGATCTGATGAGAGCCAGCGAGTGTCACCCCACATACTCTATAAGTAGTTAGCAGGAAATACTTGTCTTGGAGGTGTGAAAGATCTGAGACAAAGTTGTCTAGTTCTAGGTCTGCATTAGTGGCACCATAGAGAGAAGTTCAGTCAAGGGCTTTGAGGTCGTCGTGAAGCCTGAGCAGGTCATAATTAGAGAAATTGTGGAAGGTCAGATAGGTGGGTGGGGGGTAGGGGCCTTTGGTATGCCAGACACAGTAGAAGGGTAGTGGTCACTAATGGTGTCAGACAGTGTGTCAGCATGGGCAACTTTGTCAGCTTGAGCCATCAGGATCCAGTCAAGGGTTGTGTGTTTCTTGGTCCAATTGTTGAGACATGTATGAGAGGTAATTAGTTGCAAGAGATGATGTAGTTGAATAATGGAGTTGCAGTCAGAGAGGGGAATGGTGACCCTGTCAGTGTTAAAGTCAAGTATTAGAATGCAGTCTCTAGAGAGAAAGATAGGGGCAAGGAGGTTCAAGAGTGTTGCAAGCCCAGGGTCACCAAATCTTTGGGGGTTGTAACAGCACCCAATGAGCAGCTTTGTGTTGGTGGCAATTGTTATTTCAACTGCAAGCCACTCAGTAGGGAGATCACTGGTTGACTGGCCAAAGAGTGTAGCAGTATAGTTGTTGCAGTAGTACAGGAGTACACCACCACCATGGTGGGAGGTGAAAGAAAAGTGTAACCAGGGAGGCAGCAGCTGTGGTCCTGGGTGGAGCTTTTTAGCCAGGTCTCAGAGATGCATAGTATGTCAGACTTGTATAGGGAGACCCAGGCTTCCAGTTCATCCATTTTGGAAAAAAGGTTCTTCACATTCAGATGAGTAATTTGTAGACCATGCTTAATATCCCATAGTGGATGACTGTGGAATTGAGGAGAGTTTAACAGGGGTGAAGTAGCGGGGTCAGGGTTACTTTCAATGTCCCCAGAGAGCAGGAGGTGGGCTGTGTGGAAGTTGAACGGAAGGAGGTTGGAGGGAGATGGTGGCTAGAGGGAGAGGGAAGAGAGCTGTAGGAAAATACAGCACCAGTCATGGGAGTTCATGAAGGCCAGGGCAGCAAATGGGCTAGAGAGAAGGAGGCTGCATTTTGGACTAGGCAATAAAGGAGCTGGACAAAGGGTTGGTTGGGCATGCTTCAGAGCAGTTTACTCCAAGGCTAGGGCCGATGCCTCAAAATAAATGGCTAGACAGAGGCCTAGGAGTGTACAGAGTGAAAGACAGAGAACTGTAGGGGGGTTATTGTTGGGGGGGAGTGTACAGTTGGGGCGTAGAGGTTTAGGGTATTGGAAACTGATTTTGGATTAGGGGAAGTAGCCAATGAATGAAATGAGGCACCACTTGGTGGGTAGTACATAACAGAGAGGAGCCAAACACCAGTAGCAGGGAGACAGTAGAGCAGAGCAGAGGGAGAAGACTAAGAGCAGCAAGGGGGAGGAGAGTGTAAAGCAGAGCAGAGGGAGGAGACCAAGAGCAGCAGAGGGGAGTGTAAAGCAGAGCAGAGGGAGGATACCAAGAGCAGCAGGGGAGGAGGGTAAAGAAGAGCAGTGGGAGGAGACCAAGAGCAGCAGGGTGGAGGGTAGCAGAAGAACTAGTAGATCATAGAGGCAAAGCCTATTACTACTAGTGTGATAGCCTTGTGGTGGGAGCTGTCACCTCCAGAATGGGCCAGGCAACAGCAGCCGGAGGTTCAAATCCCGAGGTGGGGGATGTGGAAGACTGGGAAGGTGAAGGACGGAGAGAGGGTGGTTTCCAACAAGTGGGGAGCAGCAGAAAGAAGAAGTGAAATACAAAAGAAACAAAGTTATTATATTAGGAGTTATGGGGAAGGTAAATAGGAGACAGCAGGGGCCTCTAGTGGCCTAACAGGAGAACCCACTGATGGAGTTTAGGGGACTTAGAAGAATAACTCAGAAGGTCACGTGACAGTCACATGATGCAGGGCATCCAATATAGGAAATGACCACCCAGGGTGGGTAGGGCAGCCGCGGCAGTGGCGGGCAAAACAGTGCCTCAAATGCTAACTTTAGCAGCCCATACCTGCAGGGGGTTGGAGGGTCTGTTGAGCCAGTGGCTGGTGGTGGTGGTGGGGTGAGCCCATCCTGTCTTGGCTCGTGCTGGTGTTTGCTGAGGGAGAAAACAAGAGAAGGATTATGACCATGGACTGCAGGGAGGATTAAGGGGTCACCAGACAAACAAAGGGACCAGAGAGGTCAAGGCGGAAAATGGGAGCCAGATGAGGGGGGATGGGGGGCTGAGGAGAACACAGGGAGGGAATTCAACAGCAGAAACCAGCAAGCGCAATACCCTACAAGTCAACCAGCACAACAGTGAAAATGGAGCTGCATAATCAAACATTAAGGCAACTAGTGGAAATGGCTCTCACAGTACTATAATACAAAGACACCTTAAGGTACATAACAAAACAATCAATAACTACCACAGCACAGACGAAGTTGCATGGGTTCAAATTACTTTACCTCTTTCCACTCACTATGACAATAAAGAGTTCAACTTATCAACTTCGAAAGAGTTCAAATGTATTTGCTTTCTGCTCCTAGTGCATTTAAGTGACAGTAGCTGCCCATCCTACATAAGATTCAGCTTATGGTAAAAACGAGTTGTCAGTATTTGGGAGCTGTTCTTTATAAAAGCCTTATCCTGGAATCACAGGTGTTGGCTGTAGATACAGGCTGCTTTAATAGGCAAGTGGCAGACACCACCGATTTGGTCGATGTACTGTACCTTCTCTACACACATGCACATCATACATCATTTGAAAGCTTATTATGTCTACCTTAAGTTGAGATATCATGTGGATCTGTCAAGTGGTGCCGTTAGCATAGAAGTGGGACTAAACAATGACACCCTCAATACGTTAGAATGACCACTTTGAAATATCTGTATTCATTTCTGTTAGTTTAATGATGCTATGTATTATTTCAAGACATAAAATATGATTTCTTTGTGACCTCAAAGCATCACAACAATCTAAAGGGTAAAACAAAATCTAATAATAAATTTGTACAGGTATCATTGAAATGTAATAGTGCTGGTGACATTTCTAGTCAGCATCATTATCATCATCTTGTTCATCATCATGATCTCTGTCGTGAGTGCGTGGGTTACCACAGTCTTCATTGCCTTGGCAGTTCTGTGCAGGCAAGGTTGTTCTGACTACAGACACAGTTGATTGTGCAGCGACTCCTACTGGTACAGGCACAAATAAGGTATTTTAGAAGCTCAGCTGCCATTGGGCCCTTGAAAATACAGGTAGTAGTTCATCATCCACATTTTTCCATCCATGTTGCAATGGAAATCCAATATCTGGTTTATCTACGTGTGAAGACATCCAAATCTTTGTTTGCCAAGATGCTCTTTTGACATGCTCTTCAAAACTGTCTTCACATAGTGGGAGTTTGGCCAGTAACTTGTCCTTTTTGATAGCTAGATTGAGGCGCAAACAATTCAGGTCTCTGTGGGTCTCCTTTTCTTCCTCGCTCTGGTCATATAGCACTGCTACTAACTTTCTTGCTGCAGAAATTGTGGATTGTTCATCACTCTCTCCCAATTTGGCAAGATCTGTGAAGTGGTAAGCTCCCTTTGTTTTGACATTAAACAGATTTTTTTCCCAATACCAAATAGGAATGACACAGAGTCATGTCCTGTTAATGCGTGTACAGCAGGAAGTATGTTGCAGAAGTCAAGCATGAGTGCATCACAGATTGCACAGGTATGAAGCGACGTTTGTCAGTTGTGATGGTAATGGTGCCTGTTTCTAACCACATGTTATCTATGTGTTCCATTTTTGTAAAGTAGTAGAAAGAGTAACAAGGACAAACACATCTATATCAGGTGTCCTAATTACTATGGTTCCTTTGACACCAAGAGACCCAAAAGCCATTATGGCACATACAGCATGCAGAAGCATCCTTGTGTCTGCTTCTTCTTAAGTATTGTACAAGTCTTGGGCTTCTTCAACACTTCTACTGGTAATGGACTTTGCTACTTCTCCATTGAAAAAGCCTCCAGCAAGAAGGAGTGTTTGTATTGGGTGTGCTCCTACACTCTTAGGTGCATTTTGAACCATATATTCACAGAGGAATTTTGCAAGTGACTGCTTGTTGGATGCTACATTTACAAACTTTTTCCATGGAGGCACAGGGCATCCACCAATCACCTGGTATTGCTTGCATCCAACCTTAGAGCCTGTCTGGAGTTGTCTTTCTGCAGTTTTCACAGAGTTACTGTTGTCATATCTGTCAAAAGACTTTGATTATAGAATTAGCTTTGTCAAATCCTTTTAGGACCTGCCTCAAGTACTTAGCAGCCAATTCATCGAATGTGTGGAATTTGTCTCCAGCCATCATTTGAATGACAGCCATGGCATCTCTGATGTACACTGTGGTTTCTTTTTTGCATCCTTGTAGCTCATGGATGCTTTCAGCTTGAGCTTCCAGCTGATGCCCTAATTCAGCTTTGTCTGTTTTCTCATTGTTCCGTCAGCATGGAAGAGGGACATATGCAAAAGTCCTATTAGGTAACTAAGAACAGTTGCCATTAAAACATCATCTCTGCATCTTGCTAAGGACTGGGCTCTGCAGGAAACAATTTCTGGACTGATAGCTGCTGTGATTTTCCCTTCCTTGCCAGACTTAAATTTGGCCATCTTGTCCATGTCAGCAAATGTTCTGATGCCAGATTTCTTGATACGAACATATGTGCATACATACAAACATATGAACATGCCAGCAGAAGCAGGCCTTGCGGCCTATTGAGTCTGCTCAATCGTGCAGCTACCCCATACCTCTCAACCTCTCAGCACTAAAAATCATAGCACTGCCCTTCAAAAATCATAGCAAAGGGTCAGAATGTGGAGCACTTTCTTATTTTAAACAATATTATGTTTACAGATAGTGGACCCCATACAGTAAGTGATAAGGAATGTTTCTATCAGTTTAATTCAATGATTTAATAGTTTGCATGTCCAGAAATAGCTCTAACATTATGAGGAACATTGGTAAACTTGTGAGGAGCAAGGGTAAATTTGAGTGTGAAAATCATAGCACTATGCTGAATTCATAGCAGTTGAGAGGTATGGCTAGCCCCTCATCTCACAGCTGCCCCACCTCCCTTATCATAATCTCCCCTCATCCTGTACCAACCCCTCTTAAAGCCACACACAATACTACAGGACACCACCTCCTTGGGCAGAGTATTCCACCTGTCCACCACCCGTTCTGTTGAATAATGTCTCCTGATTTCTCTTCCTAAATCTTCCCCCTCCAGTCTTAGCTGATGCCCTCTCATATCCCTCCCCCTTCTAATCTGAAAAATCCCTACTGTATTAACCTTGTTTATCCCCCTAAAGTATTTAAAGGTTTCAATCATATCCCCTCTATCCCTTCTCTCCTCCAGGGAGTACATGTTCAGCTCACCCAATCTCTCCTTGTAGGACTTTCCCTCTAAGCCCTGGATCATCTTTGTCACCCTCCGTTGCACCCCCTCCAATAATTTGATATCCTTCTTCAGGAATGAGCGCAAGTACTGCATGCAGTATTCCAGCTGTGGCCTGACTAGAGACCTGTTTAGAGGAAGGATCACCTCCCTATTTCTGGAGGAGATTCCCCTCACTATACACCCTGGTATCCTGTTGGCTTTCACTGCCACCTTCCTGCACTAGGCTGAGTTTTTCATGCTGCCCATTATAAGCACCCCCAGATCCTTTTCCTCTTCCATGCTTTTGAGCTGCACCCTTCCCAGCTGATAGCTCCTCCCCTGGTTCCTAGCTCCAAAGTGCAGTATCTTGCACTTCTTGGCATTCAACCCCAGTTGCCATGTTTCCAACTACTCCTGTAGTTTTGTCAGGTCCTCCTGGAGCCCCTTCCACCCTTCGATGTCATCCACCACAGCTCCCATCTTTATATCAGCAGTGAACAGACTGATCCTACTCCGTATCCCGTATGAGATATCTGCTATAAATATCCCAACCATATCATATCAAAGGCAACACTACTGAAGCTCTGACACTGGAAACAATACAAACTTTAACCACAACTACAAATAACTCAGAAATCACAAAAAGTATTATAATACCTAGTCAACCTTTAATAACTCTGGAGATGGAGGTAGCTGGGAAAATGATTGAAATGGATCTAGGAACACCAAGCATTAATAGAGAAGTCCTGGTTTTAGGTGACTCCATTATAAAACACCTGGACTGGGTCATTTGCAATGTAGAAAAAACTACGAGGACTCTATCCAGCTTCAGTGGTGCCAGAATATCAGACATTACAAGAATGATGAGCAATATTCTGCATAGCTCCATTGAAAATCCATTAGTCATTATACATGCAAGTGCAAATAATATATTCAACAAACCATTAAAAAAAATAAAACAGGATTATGTTTCGTTAACTAACAAACTAATTGACCATGGTTGTGAGATTGTTATATCTGAAATACTTCCCATTCTGAACAAAAACAAATCAAAGACATAAATAACTGATTAAGGAACTGTGTTTAAGACAAGATATACACTGTAGTAATCATTGGGAAGAATTTTCAAACAAGTCTGACCTCTTCTGCTGGGATGGCTTGCTTCTTGGTAGACGGGGCAGTGGACTTCTTGGTAAACATATTGCCAGTTTCATTCACAAACATTTAAACTTATTTATAAGTGGGAGAGGTGTGGTATAACATCCTCTCTAGATGTAGGATTAACTGAAAATATAGATAACATTACAAACAGCCTACCATTAATGTTACTACTAACAACCTTAAAATACTACTACTGAATGTTAGAAGTTTAAGATCAAAATTGATAAACTTGCCTATACACTCAAAAGCAATAACATAGCTATTTGTGGTATAACTGAGACCTGGTTCAAGGGTGGGGACTGGAATATTGAAATACCTGGGTATCAACTGATACATAAAAACCTGGCAGGAAAGGTGGGGTGGTGGTATTTGCCCTAGATATAGAGGAAAAGTACAAGGCTTGTTAAATGAAGAAAACTTCATTTATTGACAAAGAAATCATTAGGGTACACATTTTTTATTTGTATTTACTTATTTAGTTAGTTTTTGTTAACCGGGTAACTCTACTAGATAAATTCTGCCTATTTTCAGGCACGACCTGGGGGAGGGGGATACAGATGAATGCCAACTGACCTTGAACCAGATTAAGCTGTTAAACACACTCTAAAAACACTAACCATTGGTTTCATTTATCACTCACCTAGCTTACAAGCTGAAAAGAGTAATAACCTATTATCAGAAATAGAAAATAAAAATATTTCAGAGGACAACATACTCATGGGTGATTTCAACTTCCCAACCATTAACTGGAATACCCTAAAAGGAACAAACTCCTTAAAAAATAGATTAATTGATATTACAATACTACATAACCTGGATCAACTTGTAACACAATCAACCAGCAGAAACAATGCACTCGATTTAATATTCACTAACACTGAGGAAACAATTCATAACATAAAAGTTCTGCCTCCACTTGGTGACAGTGACCACAAACTGATAGAGTTTGAATACAGTTTTATTCAAACCAGTACCAAAGAAAAAATGGTTATAAAGGAATATTATAAAGCAGATTATCACCACATGAAAGAACACCTTAGGAAATGGAATTGGGAATAAGATCTTACAAACCAAGACTTGGAGGCTGTGTGAAGTAAGTTCAATAATCAGATTAACTATTGTATCGAAAACTGGGTTCCCATAAGAAATAAATACAGAAACAATTGTAGAATCCCATCTTGGTGGAACAACAAAATTAAAAAAATAAATAAGAAGAAAAAAGTTTACCGGAAATATAAGAAGAATCCATCATCTAGCAATTGGCTGAATTTCAGACGAAATGCAAAAACAATAAAAAACATAACTAAAAAGGAAAAGGACAGATTAGAAATAAATTTAGTGTCATTGGTGCATGACAACAAAAAACAAATTTATAATTATGCAGGAGCCATAAGAGGAAACCAAAACGTGATTGGTCCATTCTCCTCAGTGATCGGTTTAAATGCTTCTTTGGCAAGTTTTTAAACTAGCCAAGGGGGAAGACACTGATAAACAGCAGGGAATTCCCAGCCTCTCCCCTCCAAAACTGGGTACTAAATGAAGTAAAGACCAAGGTAGAAAGGTCAGTAGGAAGCAGGACTGGGGAAAATGGAGAAAGCAAAGTCAGTAAGGGCAGGGATGGGGCTACCAGAAGAAAAGCCATCAAACAACGGAGAGTAATGAGTACCAATGCCCGTAGTCTGGGTAACAAGCTTCCTGAACTAGAGGCCTTGGTGAAAGAGGAACATCTGGATATCGTGGCAGTCATAGAAACATGGTACACACAGAACCATGACTGGGATGTGAACATACCAAGCTACACTATCTAAAGGAGGGACAGGGAGGGTAAAAGAGGAGGTGGAGTAGCTCTCTATATAAGGGAAGGAATCAAAGCAACAGAACATAAGGGTAAACGGGGAGGAGAGGAAGCACTGTGGGTTAACTTGGAGACAGGCAATGGCACCACAATCTGCACAGGGGTTCTATACAGACCCCCATCTCAGGGAGAGGAAATGGACAAGGAAATGATAGAAGGTATTCTTAGAATGGCAGAAAAAGGGGAGATATTGTTGATGGGGGATCTGAATATGCCAGATGTTAACTGGAGTGCATTTGCTGCAGCCACATCAAAGAGTGGGGTCATTCTAGATGCCCTGCAGGGGGCTTGCCTTAGGCAACTAGTACTGGAACCCACTCAGAAGAGAGCAATCTTAGACCTGGTACTCTCAAATGGAGATGGAGATAGGATCACAGATGTAGAAGTGGGTAGCCATCTGGGAACAAGTGATCATTGAACAGTATGATTCACAATAAGCACAGCAGTAGAGTCAAGCCATACAAAGGCAAAGGTCCTGGACTTTAGGAGGGCTGATTTTGCCAAAATGGGTGAGTGCCTAAGGAATGCACTAGCAAATGGGCAGGAAGGAGGGGTGGAAGAACAATGGGAAATGATCAAAACTGCCATCACTAAGGCAATAAGCCTTTGTGTGAAGCAAATAAATAAAACAAAACAACTTAAAAAACACTATGGTTCTCAAAGGAGGTGGCAGGGAAGGTTAGGGAGAAAAAGATAGCATTTAGGAAGTAAAAGGAATCACAGAAGGAGCAGGACAGAGAACTATATCAGTTAAAGCAGAAGGAAGCAGGGAAGGCAGTCAGAACAGCAAAGGCCCAAACCGAGGAAAGGATAGCTAACTCAGTTAAGAAGGGGAATAAAACCTTTTATAGGTACATCAGGGGGTAAAGGAAGACAAAGGGAGGAATAGTGAGGCCTAATAAAGGGGAGGGGGGTGGGCAGAGGGTGACTGTGAAAAGGCAGAGATATTAAACAAATATTTTTGCTCAGTATTCACAAGTGAAGAAGGGGAGGTACCTAAGCCAAACAACAAAAACACTCTGGATAGAGGGGTTGATACCAGCCCATTCACAGATGAAAGAGTTCTAAAAAGACTCTTAAAACGAAAGGTGGACAAAGCAATGGAACCTGATGGGATTCATCTATGAATTCTAAAAGAACTAAGGATAGAACTAGTGACACCACTAACTACCCTCTTTAACAAATCATGGGAGGATGGCGTGGTACCTGAGGACTGGAGGAGGGCAAATGTGATTCCACTTCACAAAAGTTGAAGCAGGGCAGAGGCAGGAAACTACAGAGCTATTAGTTTGACCTCATTGTTAGGGAAAATGATGGAATCACCTCTGAAGGAGAGAATTGTTGAGTACCTAGAGGCCAGAGGGGCACAGGACCCAAGGCAGCATGGATTCACAACAGGCAGGTCATGTCAGATGAATCTAATAGATTTCTTTGACTGGGTGACCAAAGTAGTAGATCAGGGAGGGGCTGTGGACATGGCCTACCTAGACTTTAGCAAGGCATTTGACACAGTCCCACACAAAAGATTAATATACAAGTTAGCCAGCCTGGGAGTGGGTCCCAAGATGATAGTTTGGGTAAAAAATTGGCTGGAGAAAAGGACACAGAGGGTAATAGTAAACCGAATCCACTCTGAAGAAAGGAGGGTTACTAGTGGGGTACTGCAGGGTTCAGTTCTAGGACTGGTCCTCTTCAATGTCTTTATAAGTGACATTGCAGAGGGACCGGAAGGAAAAGTATGTCTCTTTGCAGACGACACAAAGATCTGCAACAGGGTTGATGCACAAGGTTGGGGTGGAAAGGATGAGAAGGGACTTGGCAAGGTTGGAGGAATGGTCAGTTGTATGGCAGCTTAGATTCAATGCTAAGAAGTGTAAAGTAATGCACCTGGGAAACAAAAACACAGGGGAAGAGTACACAATGGGGGTGAGATACTAACAACAACAAAAATGGAAAGGGACCTGGGGGTAGTCATATCAGATGACCTAAAGGTGGGCAAGCAATGTGAGAGTGCAGCAAAGAGGGCTGGGGGGATATTGGGATGTATAGAAAGAGGCATCACCAGTACAAAACAGGAAGTTGTTATCCCTCTGTAGAGACAGCTGGTGAGACCCCATCTGGAGTACTGCGTGCAGTTCTGGAGACCCAGTCTCTGCAAGGACATAGACAAGATGGAGGCAGTCCAGAGGAGGGCAACGAAAATGGTGCAGGAGACATATGAAGAGAGACTTAAGGAGCTTAATATGTATACCCTCGAGGAAAGGAGGGACGGGGGACATAATAGAAACTTTCAAGTGCCTCAAGGGAATCAACAAAGTCTAAGAGGGTAGCATCTTTCAGAAAAAGAGATGTGCAAGAACAAAGGGCACAATTTGAAGATAGAAGGTGGATGGCTCAGAGTTAATGTGAGGAAGTATTTTTTTGCAGAGAGGGTAATGGATGCATGGAATGGCTTTCCTGAGAAGGTTGTGGAGTCAAAACAGTGGCGGAATTCAAGAATGCGTGGGAGAGACATAAGGCAATTCTAGGGGTTGGAGGTGGGAGGAAGTAGGCTATTGGTAACTAGGACCTGCAGCTTATCCATTAGATAGGGAAATGGACAGACTGGGTGGGCCAAGCGGTCCTTATCTGCCATCAAATTCTGTTTCTATGTTTCATTAGAAACTACGGAAGGTATTATAACTGAAGAAAAAGAAATAGCTACGGAATTAAACAGATATTTTCTAAGTGTTTATGAATGAAAAGAAAAGTTTACCCTGCATATGACAGGTAACCCAGACAATATCCCAGGTTTTGCCCATACTGAGGTTAGACAGATTGTAAATTCACCTAAAACAAATAGTTCTGCAGGATCAAATGGTATTATGCACAGATTTTTGAAACAGCTTATAAATGAACTGGTGGGATCCCTTACAATTTTATTTAACATCTCTATTAGGGAAGGAAAAACCATAACTGAATGGAGGAAGGCGATAGTGACACCGATATACAAAAGTGGTACAGTAACAAGGCAGGCAAAACTAACTATAGACCAATAAGTCTTACCTCAGTGATAGGGAAAACAATGGAAAGATTACTACAACAACATATTATGGACCATATAAACAAAGAGGGATTAATAGACATCACCCAGCATGGTTTCGTCTCTGGAAGATCATGCCTCACAAATTTAATACAGTTTTTTGAACCGGTCAGTGCTGCACTAGATAAAAACATCCCAGTAGATATCATTTTCCTAGATTTTTCCAAAGCCTTTGATAAAGCATCACATTGATTACTACTTGCACAACTTACCAGAATAAAACTACAACCTAATGTCATCAGCTAGATAAACTCATGGTTAGAACAACGCCAACAAAGGATAACTGTTAAGGGCCACCACTCTGACTGGGGATATGCGACCAGTGGAGTACCACAGGGGTCGGTGCTGGGACCAACCTTGTTCAATATCATGGTTTCAGCCCTTCAAGTAAATGACAAACATTGGATCTGCAAATATGCAAATGACTGCAAACTGGGGGGATTGTCCAGATAGTCGTAGATGGTAATCAATTACAGGATGAGTTAGATCATCTATCACAGTGGGCAGTAACTAACAAAATGATATTTAATGAAAAGAAATGCAAAGTAATGCATCTTGGTTAGAAAAATCTATTTCTACAATATAAATTAAATGTCACCATACTCGAGAGTACTACAGAGGAAAAAGATCTAGGGATATGGATCTCAAAGGAACCATCCTTTGACAGAAATACCAAAGAAATAGTCAGGAAATGTCAGAGAATTATTGGTGGTATATTGAGTAATATCAAAAGCAGAAAGAGTGCAGTAATCATGCCCCCGTATACCAGCCAGGTGCACCCCCACCTGGAGTGTTGTTTGCAGTTCCGTGCACCTCATACCATAAAAATAAAAAAAACTGATCGAGAGAGTTCAGAGAAAAGTTACAAAAAAAATAAATATGATGCAGCATTTAAGCTGCAACCAAAGACTCAAAAACCTAAAGTTGTATTCGGTAGAATATAGAAGAATTAGAGGCGATCTATGCCTAACCTTTAAAGCTATCTAATACCAATATATGATGGAGACATTAGAACTTATAGGGCATAAAGTCAACAAATCTACTAGATCATATGTATATAAAATAATAGGTGAAAAAATGTAACTGTAAGAAGGAGTAAATTTTATACTCAAAGAGTAATAACAATGTGGAAAACTCTTGCCCAATATATATGTCAATCATGGGTGGTGAGTTCATTTAAAGGAATAAACGCCTACTGAACTTGTACTCTTCTATGAACCTATGAATCTATGGTCCCAGTACCGATCTCTGTGGCACCCCGCTCATCGCCTCCCTTGGTGTTGAGAGTTCCCAACCGCCACCACCCTCTGCTGCCTCCCATACAGCCAGTTGGCAATCCACTTGACCATCTTTGTTCCCACTCCCATGTACTGTAGCTTCCCCTCCCAGCCTCCCATGCCACATGGAATCAAAGGCCTTGCTGAAGTCCAAATACAGGACATCCACCACATGGCTCACCCAGTTGTAGTACTCAATTAGATTCATCTGGAAGGATCTGCCTGAGACAAACCCATTTTGATGACCATCCAGGAGACCATTGTCCTCTAAAAAGGCCACTAGCCTCTCTTTTAGGATCGTCTCCATCAGCTCCCCACAATTGATGTGAGGCTCATTGGTCTGTAGTTGCCTGGTTCATCCCTAGGGCCACTTTTGAGAATGGGCACCACATGGGCCATTCTTCAGTCTTGTGGTATGCATCCTGTGTCTAGGGAGGTACTAAACAGGTCAGCCAGTGGCCCTGCCAGGATCTCTGCTAGCTCCCTGAGTACCCTAGGGTGCATGCCATTCAGTCCTAGTGCCTTGTCCGCCCTTAGTGCCTTTAGTCCTTCCAGAACCCTGTTCTCTGTAATTCTTATGTCAGTCACCTCCTCCCCCTTCCCACGCCACCCCTCCCTAGAGGTATCTGCCCCCCTTTCTCCTTCATGAACACAGAGCAAAAGTATTCATTTAATGCCTCTGCCTGATCCACCCCCTTCTCCACCCACCCTTCTTCCTTCTTAATCCTCACAGTCTGGTCTTTGCTCTTCTTTCTTTCTCTAATGTATCTGAAGAAGTCCTTTTCTCCTTCCTTAATACCCTGTGCCAGTCTCGGCTCTCTTGAAGCCTTGGCTGCTCTGACTAGCCTGGTGATCTCCCTGGACTTCTTTGTATACTCATCCTTGTCAACCCCCCTCCTGATTTTTTTGAGTTTCCAAAATGCCCTTTTTTTGGCCCTCACCTCCTCCATAACCTCATGAATCAACCAGCTGGGCTTCTTTGCTCTCCAGTTCTTACTCCATGTCTTTGTACAAGTTCCAGTGGCCTCTGTCAGACCTTTTTTGATAATCTCCCATTTTTGACTAGCATCCATGTCTGGTTGAATTCTTGCCAGATATTTACTCAAAATGTCCTCCATCTTTTTAAAGTACACCCCTTTAAATTCAATCACCCTCGTTCCCATACCACCTGTTTCCCTACCCATATTGAGCGTGAACCACACCCAGTGGTGGTCACTCCCAGCCAGGGGGTCCTCCACCCCCAGATCTCTTACAGCCTCCTCATTTGAAAGTACAAGGTCCAGAGTCCTCTCCAACCTATTCAGCTCATGTACCAACTGCACCAGGAAGCTGTCCTGAAATGCTTCTAGTATTAGCTGCTCCCTTGCACTTGTGGTAGTTGGAGTGCTCCAATCCACCCCAGGAAGGTTGAAGTCCCCCCACCATCACTGTGTTCCCTTTCCTACAGACCCTTCTGATTTGCTCAGTTAGCTTTCTATCCAGATCATCCCCTTGCGCTGGTGGTCTGTATACTACAATCATCCTCAATGTCTTATCCCTTGAGTCATGGAACTGCATTCATAGAGCCTCTGTCCTGCCTTTCTCCACCTCCTCCCTTATACATCTTATCCCTTCCCATGCATAGATTGCCATGCCCACCCTTCCCCTTAGCCCTATTCTTCCTGAATATTCTATACCCTGGGATCATCATATCCCAATGCTGGTACTGGGTGGCCCACGTTTCCGTGATGGTCACAATGTCCACCCCCCCACTGCCAGGGCAGCCTGCAACTCAGCTGACTTATTACCTAGACTCCGTGCATTCAGTGTGACCACTCTCCACACCTTTTTCTCCCTTACCATTCCCTGGCTTTCCCCCCCAGTGCCCCACCCCAACTTCTTCCCTATTAATTTGGGGAGTAAGCTCATCTGGCTCCCCTCTCTGGGATCCCTGCCTACCAGCAGTCCACTCACCACCCCCACCTAGTTTACACCCACCTTTGTTGCTATGTACCCCTCTATACACTGCTTTAATACTCCCTTCCCCTCCCAGCTCAAGTGTAGCCAGTCCACTGTGTGTGTAGGTTTTGAAATATCCTCTCACTCTGCACAGACATTTAGAAGTAGTATCTGCATAACCTTGAGAAAATGATCCCAGAACTTGAATGTAAGAGACTGGGCATACCCACATGTCTGAAATTCCCCTTGAAGACTCTGTTTGAGTTGAGGTGCTAGGGGCATGCATTGCACCACTGTACTTTGCTGAAAAAGAATTGTTTGGAGACTTTGAATTAAACTAAGAATTTGCAACAGCTAACTTTGTCTCCAACTCGCTTCTTCTGAGTGTGCTCTGCTCCATTTGGTGTTTGTCTGAAATTCCTCCAGTAGTGGTAGCATATGCTGTGTTAGAGCATCATCAAGCTCTTTAATGACATGTTGTAAGGACTCAGTGTCTTCAGACTCAAACATCTTTTGACTGTCAGCCAACATTTGTCAGACAAACGCTGGAACTCCATGAGTACCTCCTCCCTGCTCACACCATTTAACAAATGAAGAAAGTTTCAGAACACTCAGGGCCTCAAATGCTAGAGTCAAGCCACATACAGCATGGTTGAATTGCTTACCAGCAAGCATTTGATCTGCAGTACAAACTGCATGCACATCAGAATCAACAAGAAGGTCTAGCAATCCTGTGTCTCTCAAAAATTTCCCAATACATGCAATAAAACAACACAGAGTGTGAAAACCACCCAGGTGAATCACATTGGTACCAGGTTCATTTGGGAGAGTCCATTTTACTTGCTAAGCAACAGCATACAGCTGCTGATCCATGGTCTGAATGGCATACTGCTGGCCTAGAGCTGCTGACATTTCCTGACATTTCAGCATTGTAGTATAGTCTGGAGCCATGTCAGCTGGTTTGGCATCCACAATTGGTGCATATGCAACTGCTGTGTATGTGCTCTTCTTTGTGGCAAGCTTGTGGTTGAAACCAATCCAAAATGCAATCACCTGAGTATGAACAACATCAATGTCATTTGGTATTGGTAGGACATCATGAGGTAGCAGTCTTTTTTTTAATTAAGTTTATTTTATATTTAGAACAAACAAATAACAATTGTAACAACACTAAACAATAACATTACCCACCCAATACAAAACAACCAGAACTATGTACAGAAGAGCAAGTGCACCAAGGTAAAAGAAAGTGAAATAAAAAAAAAAAACTGCAATCATGGACAGTCAACTGGCTATGAGCCTCTCTAAATGAAGATTGCATAATAACTCATTGAGCCATTCCAGATATGTGAGATGGTGCTGATCCCTCCAATGGCGTAAGATCAAACTCTTCATTGTCATAGAAATCATTGCTATGTGATAGTTCCTTTCCTTAATAGGGATCATTGTATCATCATCTAATATACAGATTTCTGGGGTAAAACAATCTTGAAGACCCAAAAGAGGGTCCATTTTCTCTTTTGTTTCCATCCATAATTTACTAACAGGAGAACATTCCCCAAAAATATACAATAATGTACCCTCCCCAATACCGCATGTAATACAGAGCATGGAATCTGATCTTCCCATGTTGAGCAATTTCCGTGGGATATAGTAAAGGCTGTGCAATATAAAAAAATTATGTTAGCTGAAGTTTATCTTGGGTTGTATGAATAAAGAGAGATTTCCAAATCTTACTCCATTGGAAGGAAAAGAGGTAGTAGTTTTAAAAGACACCAGGAGAGATCTCGGACAACTTTCGCTTGTAGGTGACAAGTTTATTTTCTCAAGTACTTTTTCATGATGAGTCAGTTCTGGACATGTTCTGGATTTTTCAAATGCTGCACACTGCATGAGAGACTCTGATTGCCCAGGGACAGTAAGTGACTTTTCTTTCTCATGCCTCAGTGATATTTCTTGTGATGCTGGACTTTCTGCAGACTGTTCTTGAAATACAATTCTAGCCATTGAATGGAATGTATTCTTTCCATCAATGACCTCTACATTGATGTCTGTATTATCATCTCCTTCATGGATGAGATTTCCACCAGCATGAAGTGATACAATTCCATTTGCAATGAACACATCGCCTTTGAGTTTTTCTACTTCAGTTTTTGCAGCACTAGTCATGAACTGCCTCAGCGCATCATAACTGATACAGAATCCATTAAGGTGTAGTATGTAAATTAAATTGTGAGACCCAGTCTCATGTTGTAGCTGTGCAAAAAGGGTTATGTACAGTCATGATAATTTTGAAACTGTTAAATACTATGCACTCTGCAATTGAGAGGCACCTTCTTTGAGTGTCTTCTGAAGAGTGATACTCATTGCTGGCTGAATTACAATATATGCCTCTTTATCTATCAACCAAAGGACAAACTCCTGCACCAATTGAGGCACAAAAATATCCGACTTTGGATAATATTCTCAGGGTTTCATTTTTGCTATTTCAGACCGAAGGATTGAAGTGGCATTATACAAAACCACTTGTTCATTTGAAAGGTGTTCGTTTAGCTCACTCACCAGAAGAACATCCACAAAACATTTGGATGACTTAAGTTCCTGCTTCGGATTACTAGCAGCTTGGCTATCATCAGTTAATGTTATTGCACTGCATAGAACAATGGTAGACGTGCCTTATCCATGCTGTGCATGGAATGAAATTGCAGAACCATAGTGTTTTTCTAATTTTGCCGGTAATTTGCTATTGTAATAGCTTTTAGTCCTACATCTGAGGGAAGTAGGGCTTTATATCGTTGTAGCATCCTGGACAGGAGAATAGCCTTCTTGTTGTACATATGATAATTCTCTATCTCTTCAATCAGCTGAGAAAATGCAATGACATCAGGTGATCGTATTGTTGCAGTGAAACTAGATGGTATTGCTTTCAGATTCATTTTACTCAAGTAAGAAGAAAGGCATGTTGAGTGATAAACTGCATCCTTAGCAATCAAGTCTTCCTCAGATATTTTATACAACATGTCATCATCTCCTCTTTGAAGTGATGCTTTCCTTAGGTTGGTTGCTCTCTCAAATGTTTCAATTTTATGAAGTTTCTTGTCTTTCTTGTGTGTTTTTTTTTAAGCAAATAATGCAATAGGACCAATCACTGGAGGACGTGCTTGCTCTGGTGGGTATAGAAACAGATGAACATGATGCTGTCTGATTGGATTCAGAATCTGTTTTCTTTCCTGGGTTAAATGCAACTCTGACATGTGCCAAATTCGACTTGCTTGCGTATTTCTGAAAGCAACCTTTGTGACAGAATATTGTTGGCATATCATGTAAACTACAAAACTCATCCAGTAGCCACCAATACAGTTCATCTCTCCCAGCTTCTGTTGCCAGCATCACAGAATTCTGTTCAGGACTGGTGGCTTTTGACAATTTTGCATTCTGTTGATTTTCTTGACAAATAACACATTTTTCAAAGTTCATGAAGAGTTTTTTTTCATTGATGTAAGCTTTAATGGGCTTGTATCTTCTATATCTTCATATACTGTAACTTCCCTGTGGCGGTAAAATTCAAAAAGTATATTGTTAGCATTACCATCACCACTACCACCAATTTTTCATTTTGTACAAGTATACAGACTTCTGCAAAATTAGGTATAAATTACATCTATATGTTAGTATCAAAACTGTCATTTTTATTTAGTGAGCACTTTGATTGAAGCCCAGTATGAAGCTGTCTATTGCCATCTCTAACACTAATACTGATCTGTGCATAAGTGTCACTGAATTTAAACGGTAGGATCTAGCATATTTCAAAGGCTAGTACTGCATGCATAGGCAAATACAAATTGAAACCTTCTACAAGGCAGACTAAAAGCTAAATTGTATATACAAAAGCTTACAAATGGAGAAGCATTACATTAGGAATTCACGTACATTCATATCTACCATGTAGTACAAACTATGGGCAGGCAAGCTACTGCTACTGGTGCACAACATTCAGTGTGAGACTGATCTGGGCAGCAAATTTCAATTGACAATATAGAAAACTATTATAATCACTTGTGAGACACTTTGACAATTAATAATCTGCAATGTGAAATTATTTCATTTTAATATTGCAAAATGGTGATATTCATCATTTTTGCCACATGCTTATCAGCTTCATTATTTTTGAAAAAAAAAATACTAGCCAATGCAAAACCAATAAAAATCTTTTAATACATTGTCTTTTGCCAACTTTGACCAATAAACACCACATTAAAGTGTTGAAATTAACTTAAACAGTAAAAACTGGAGTCATAATCATGTTGCAGTGTTTCTGGAACTGTGCAAAAATGACACTTTCTCATTTTGTGCACCATTGTTTAACCTCGCCTACAGACTTACGACTCCACTTGACAGCTCCACATCATACCTCATCTAAACATACATAAAATAAGCTTTCAAATGATGTATAATGTGGGTGTGTGTAAGGAGGGGACATTAAGCTCAAAAAATATGGCTCTTTTTGGAGAAGTGCCGCATGCCTAAAAGCAATGCAAACTGCAAAGAACCTTGGTTTCTGGACTGGCCAGAGATTCTAGGAGCTCTGTGCCCAAACCTGAGCTGTGCTATTCATATGTGTGCTATGGCAGCATCTGGGAGATGTCTGGTGGCCTGGGTATCCATAACACCTTAACACTGCTGGTACACCTTAAACCTTTGTATGGAGGGAAAAGTTTTCTTTTTAGCAACCTGAATGAGGCTTGTAAGATAGTGATCAAGAGCAGACATACATTTGATGTTAGAAGGGAGTAATCAGGTTCAGAAGATGACTCAGAAGAGGTGTGATTCATTAGAGTTTAGGAAAGGAAAGGGAAAGAGGAAATTGTTTAACCAGGAAAGGCACACTAAGCCAAAGCTTGTTTCCAGGTGCGACCTGGGAGCACAAGGAAGTTAAGTGACTTGCTCAGGGTCACACAGTATGCAAGTGGGAACTTATGGGATTCAAACCCAGGTATGCAGGTTTGCAGCTCAGTGCCAATAACTACTACACTAGGCTGCCTCCTTAGTTTAGAACTCAGGTATGAAGTGATTGGATCATACCATGCTTTTATTGTGACTTACTTAGTGCATGAACTGAGTAAAACTTTACACTGAATTGAATACAGATATTTTCATGAATTTTGTTGGTTAATGTGGCAAGCAACAAGACTTGGTTCTGAACATGGTGGTTTTATCACATATTTGGAGGTACATCAGCATTCTTCCTTCCAGGAAACCATGTGTTTTTTCTGTCATTGGCAGCCAGAATGCTTTATATTGCATAATGTAACACTAAACAATGTTTCCTGGTAATCGTCCAGTGCCTGCTGAACTGGACATACTGCCACAGATGCACACTTAGGGACCCTGGGACAGTTTATTTAATATGTTGATCTAAATGTTCCCTTAAAAAATACCTCTTCATGCAATTTGTGTCTGTTCCTTTTAAAATAGCAGTTAAAATTAGAGTTTACAAAAAAATTGTCTGAGTCAGAATATTGTTTAGGGCTCCTCTCAATTTGTAGGATGTATGTTATTCCTAAAGTAGTATTTACTTATTGCATATGGCACAGATCATCTATTTAAGTAATAACATAAAGTTTTGTGGAGTATACAAAGCAATAACCGGCTTCTAATCCCCACAGAAGCCGTTTACTGATAGTATACTCCACAAAACTTAATGCTATTATTATACCACAAGAACATGTATTTTTTCATGAAACATTTAATTGAAATTGGACTGCGCATAATGTGTTCTCCCATGCGTCTGTGAGCTGTAGTGGCGTGGGAGCAAGTAGAAACCCGTTTATGGGTAAATTATGGTTTTGGGGTCCTACCTGTAAAAATGGCAAAATTCAACAGCTGGTAGCACACTGATTACTTAAAACGTTGGTCCTGTTGAAAAGCGAGCACTGGAACCCTTTTTATTTTGTGTTATCAAATCAAATCCGTGATTCTGGACATATGCAGTACCGACTTGGGGTAATACTCATGTACAGAATCACAGATTCGGTTTTGTAACAGAAAATATAAAGGGTTTCAGCACTTGGTTTTCGATGGGGCCAAGTTTCAACTCATCTGTGTGCCAGCAAGTGTTGAATGTTGCCATTTTTAAAGGTACAACATGAAAAGCATAATTTACTCATAAACAAGTTTCTGCTTGCTCCCACACCACTACAGCTCATGGACGCATGGAGCACATATTATGCATGATCGGATTTCAATTTGGTGCTTGGTAAAAAAAAAAAACCTAGCCCTGCTATAAAAATCATGGGCTGGCTGTACATTTTATATAACTACAATGTGCACTAAACTCCTTCACTGTCAGCCTTTCAAAATCAATAATACAGGCTGACAGTGTCCCTGGGTGAGGATCAGTGTGAGAAGGAACGTGAGTGGACAGGCAGAGAAGGTAATATGGATAACCTACTGTGGGTATGGTCACAGGCAAATAACCTATTGTGAGCATGGTCATAGGTGAATAACCTACTGTGGGCATGGTTAATATGTGAATAACCTACTGTGAGCATTTAGGTGGTAGTTTGTTGGAGAATAACTGCCAGTTTTTCTGTGTTCTGATTGGCTGACACTAGATACCTGTGGTATAATTAAGCAATAATGCATGACAGGGTGTGGTATATCGTGGGATATCATCACGCCTCGGGTGGTTGGGCACGAGGCTGCAGGCCGAGTCGTCCAGCGACAGTGGAGATATCCCGATACTCTACACCCTGAAATGTATTATTGCTATTATGAACAGGAATACAATTTTAGCAGTAAAAAAAAAATGTTTAAATCCTTCTGAAAAGGTATTTTCTGAAGTGGTGGAGGAGTACATTTTAATAAAATAGCCCCTGGAGAGCTCTGGACTGCAGGTGGCACTGTTGTAAGTCGAATTTATTGGAAGAGGGGTGTTCTATGTGTCTCTCTTAGCACCAGGAAGTGAACTCTGTTTTTCTTGCCCTTGACTTGGTGCTTCTGGGTCACAGGGTCAGTGAAGATGTGTGCATTTTTTTTAAACGTTATGTGTGGCAAGCGGGAAGCAGCATTGTAAACGGGAAGAACATTTCCCAGTAAGTCACCTGAAATCCGAAAGTATTGCTTGGCTGGATGTTAATAGTGTTTGAAAAATAAGTTGGGGGCCAGTTTGGGATCCTTTACTTTTTTTTTTTTTTTTATTTTTAAATACTCGCTCAAAGTGCATCTCACGCCAGTTTGTGTTGTGGTTACATATGCCGAGCGGTCTGTGAGTGCTGGCTGTTGGCTAACATTTGTGTAGGGAACGCAAGGGGAGGATGTGGGTACCTCGACTGTCGGTCTTTCTGGCAGCTTCTGTGCTGCTGCGTTTCGTTACGGGCACAGTTGAGTTTTTTTTTTAATAGCGGTGAACTGGAGGTCTGGCTCTCACCATTCAAGATGAGGCACACCACGCGGTAAGTGAGGAGGCTGGTGACCGGAGGTTTTCTGAAGCCGTGATGATGTAGCTCGATATCATCACGGCTTCGAAGACCTCTCGGCCAATCAGCTTCCTCCATTTACGATCGGTAATTCATAATATTTGATAAGTGGATTTCAGTAGTTCTGGGGGTCACTTAATCTGCAGCCTCCTTTTGTTTGCTTTTTTGAGATGCAGAGCATTAAATTCAGTTACTTGTTGATGCACCTTATATTCTTCCGCACGTAAAGGTGTCAGCGCTGGTGCATGGCAGCAATGGACTCTTGGGCTACTTCAGGTTACATACATTAAATATCCCCACTCAGTGTGTAACAATGCAATGAACTGTACTAAGTCATAAAACGATATCATGTACTTAGTATGTATTTGAATGTATCACTGTTAGATAAACTTGTTAAATGCAAATATAATAAAATACAAGTTAAAAAATTATGGATGAAGTAGAAGAATTAGCATTTCTTGTATATATCATTTCTGCTACACACTGTATTCCAAAACATGTTACTAGTAATGAGAGACTAGTGATGAAGAGACTGTAATGTGTAGTGACAGCCATTTCACACCTCAGCACCCACAGCATTGGAAAACTGCATGAAGCGGTTTTATAGGAAGAAGAATGTTGGCCAGGATACTGGGGAAAATGCCTTGCTCTTGCAACAAACTCTGCTCAGAGACAATGTGGCTGTGGAGAGCTTTTAGGAGTGGCAAGAGAGGCGAAAAGAACATGAGGTGCTCTCACTGTACCGCAGTCAGCCATAATACTGTAGAGATTACAGTACTGAGCATGCGATACTCGCATGTGCAGTTTGCCCTGGAGTCAGTCTTGTGCAACATGGTGGTGGTGACATAACTACGTGTAACAACGCAGTCCCCTCAGGTTACAAGAATCCCATTAGTACTAGTCTTAGGCAGTTAGGAAAAGGCAGCTGGTGGGGAGCTCATTAGGGGCTTTTGTACATAATGACATTGTTTGCTCAGCTAGCCTGAGAAAAGGATGATTATGTCATTTAGAACTCTCACAGCAGCATAACCATTTTAGAGTCAGCTGATTTGGGGAGCTTAGAATGTTCATCAGTAAGTTCAAATGTGGCAGTTAGAGTGGCTGGAGGTCTACCATTGGGACTCTGTCAAAGGCAGCCCTGGTATTTCTCACTCTAGTTTGGTAAAATCTTCAGTTTGCCTGCAGGACTCTTTAGTTTCACTCCAGAGGGAGTGAGAGCAAATGCAATTCTTGTGGATCCAAGGGGCAATCCCCTGAAGTTCCTGAAAATCACAGCTACCTTAAGGAAGAACAATGAGTAGAATCTGACAGCTACCAGAGAAAGAAATGTGCATTTTGTTCTTTCCATGACTGGGAGGAAGGAACAACTAATCTGTGAGTACAGAATTTGAGACTGTTCTCTGAGGGAGTTGTCTGAGATGTGTGCCCTAGATAAGGCTAGATCACACTGGTCAGGGCCTCTTTCACCACAACTGTGCTGAATTTAAAGTTAAAGTTGGGAGTCTTTAGCAATTCATTGGGGACTGGAGATTTATTTGGTGTAAACCTGAAGGAATGGCAGATACTGTTTGGGGCAAACGGTGGGAGGAACACCATCTGGAGTTTGAGGCAGGGGTTCATGGATGGGCACCACTGTTCCCTGGGCAAGGACCATGCACCAGGAGGATTTTTAATTTTGAAAAAAAAAATCCACCTGATTTTAACCCCAATAGGTGTCATGGCTTCTCTTCAGGCAGCCACCATCTCAGCGTGCACACGGGCTGCCCCAAAAACTATCTGGAAGGTGCCTAGGGCCAGGACCACCCTGGCCCAGCGATCCTTCCCCCTTAGAGCTCCATCCTGGTACAATGCCCTCCCACTGGCTGTCACATCAGCCACCAATCTAGGTCCTTTTAAAGCTGCCTTAAGGGCCCATATCCTCTCCTCATGTCAATGCCAGTGTAACCGGTAACCTGTGGATCCTGCACCATGCCACTAGGCCATGCACCCACCCTTAGCCAGGCAGTGGAGAGCCCTCACTATTTCTAGTCTACAGGCTCCTCGCCTCCCTTGTTACCATATAGCTGCATTGGACTATGAATGCATTGTATTATGTATAAGACAAGGCCTCCCTGAGGTGGCTTACTACCAACTCATATCATGCATTGCTTTAGCTACCAATTGTATAGGTCTTAACCGCTCATTAGGTAAATATGTAGATAACTCTGCCCTGTTTTAGCTACCAAATGTATAGGCATTAACCCATGCTCATTGTACTTATATTCTGTAGGATTGCTCACTCACATTTATTCTATGCATGTACTGTATGAATGTCTATGTTTTATTCTGATGAGGAGCCTTTGGAAACGAGTCTATGACTCAAAGGGTAGTAATTCCAATTTCCTAAATAAATAAATAAAGTGTCTGGCACATCCCACAGATATACACTTTGGAAATGGAAATGTATGGAAAATATTAAAAGTGTGTGGCACATCCCACAGATATACAATTTGGAAGAGAGATAGAGATGTTTTTGTGGAAAACAGTACCGCCTAGCAAAGTGCCCTGCAAAAAAGAGTGTGCCTGTATTGCAATGACAAACCTTTGGGGAATGACCCTTGCTTTAAGTAACATCTGTAAATAAAGCCATACTGCAAAATTCCAGTTACTGCTATGGACATTCCACTTGTTGCTTCTAGTGTGACTGTTATTGGGGCCCCTCAGCAGTTAGGTCTAGCATATGCCTAGCATCCTCTCCCCTGGATCTGATTGTAAATAAAAAGGTTCATTTTAGTATGTCCCCCACCTCCCATACTCTAGATAATGAGCCTGGTATACACTCCAATGCTAGGGGTGGTACCATGAGTGTAGTTCTGCCAAAAGAAAATAGTATGCCTGTAGTTGGCAGTAGTTCTTTTAAGGGGGTGTCAGCTAGCCAAAGGTGGCATGGGGTTACATATGTATGCATGCTACTTATGCATGCACAGTTTAAGCCAGTGCCACCATGTTGCAGGTGGCGGCCATAACTTCTGCAGTTGTAGAAAGGAAAAGTTGTGTACCAGGAAGTGGGAATGTTTATGCGTCCCACAGAGGGGAAGGGCTGCAGAAACAGAAACACTGGAAATTATGCTGGAGCACTGTGGCAGAACATCAGACAGTGGTCCAGTTACATGCTTCCATAGTGCTCTTATACAAATCTGATGATGGTATAACATACAGTGTGTGGAGCTCGGCCCACACAGTCGTAAAAATCAGACTCAGGAGGAGACTATTAACAAACTATAGATTTGGTCTGGGATTTGTTTGTCATCAGAGTCACTTTCTCATTCTTTTCTAAGCAGTAATTTCTGGTAAATGTGCCTTAACCATATTGATCTCAGTGCTGGTAGATTACTTCTGGTTTTCCCCTAATTGTATTAGGTGGGGGTAATAGCAGTCCTGAAGTGGTAGCTGCCGGTTGTGGCATGCTCTGAAAAAAGTGGTCCCCATGCCTGTCTGTACATTTTAGAAATTACCCCTTTCCTTGTTTTTGGTGTAAAGAACTGATCCCTTTAACACCAAAAAACAAGGAGTTAGTTATGGCCTCCACCCCCATCCCCCCTTTTCACTTCAAGTGAGGACCGTGATTATGGGTTTGCATCAGATGTACAGTGGCAGCCATAGATGCATAATATAAATAGCAATCAACTGTATGTAAAAGTTTTTTGGATTGTGTACTTCCTTAATGTTGTCAGTATCACGCCACCCATTTTGTACTCTGCCCCTTGATTTCTGTGCCCCAAGTGCACTATTTTAAATTTTTTGTGTACAGGACAAAAAAGCCTTTCAAATAAGGGTAGTCACTAATCTAAATTCTTTATAGTTGTTTTTTTAAATAGCCATTAGAAATGTGAATTTTGTAAAAGCAAAAATGGAAATACAGGTAATAAGATGACGATATTTTACAAAATATAAAGAATTCAGATTAGTGACTAACCTCATTTGAAAGATCAATTTGTCCTGAACAACATTCAGACAGGTTGTTTTTGTGCACCAGGAATAGTTTTAAAGATATTTAGATTTATTTGGAATGTGTGCACATTTGCTAAGAATTCTGCACAGTGCCTTAGGAAGATTCTCAAAGAAAAGCAGTTTGGAGTTCTGTCTCCAATGTTCTAAACACACAATGGGTCTGAATGAGTTAAAGGGGACAGGAATTGATTACTTATGTGCAGCTGTTTGAAATTTCTCTATTTTCATAAATTATATTCCACATCTAAAGAATCCCTATTTAACTGTGCCTGAATAAAAGCTGAAGCTGTCAGTTATGTTTTGTTTTGGTTTAAGATTTATAGAACTATTATTTAATACAACAGCAGATTAGGTGCATATGGACATATGTTGATACATGGACATATTAGGATACCAGTATCTCAATTACAAGGGGGTCTGTGTTAGGTTTGGGTTTTGAATATACACATACACTAGTCACTTGTTACAGAATTGCAGATATATCATGTTTAGGACAATATAAGTTTGACTATTCATGAGTAATATGGATTTATTGTACACAGCATTTAAGAAAAATGTATCTGAACAGTACACTGTGTAAAATGTGATTGACACCACTGTGTGAAACATCTGGTGAATGCTTAATTTCAACTAGGGCAGGTTGTCTTCTAACCTATTTTTTACTTGGCACATAGATATTTTCATATTTATAACACTTTTAACAATATTTACTATGTATTGCTTAAAGAGCTATTGATGCCTCAAAGAAAACTTTGAAAAACATCATAATTAGGTAAAACTCTGCTTGTATTTCATATATATTCTGGATTTCTCCTCCCCATTATTTATTACTGAGGAAATGTGCATGAATACATGATTTGTATCCCTTACAGTTACTTTAATTTGCCTCCATAGCTTACTCCCTCCCTCAAGTCATAATGCTCTGTTGTGACATCACAATCTGTTGCCATGAGAGTAACTGTGATGTCACAAGCAGTGCATTAAGACCTCAGGTAGGGAGACAGCAACAGAAATAGTTGCACTTTTCAGGGGGAAAATCCTGTTTTCATGCAAATGACATAAACAAAAAATAATGGGGAAGAGGAATAAAGAACTAATGTGAAATACAAACTGAACTTTATCAAAATATTATATTTTGTTAAAGTTCTCCTGAAGGTGGCATCTGCTCTTTAAGCTTATTTTTCCTTGTGGTTTTTAATAATTGTCATTTACTAATGCTAGCACAGACACACACAGATGATTTTAAAATGAAGCTTCAGTTGGTTTATAGCTTTTCTCAGAGAGTGAACTTTCAAGTCAGTGACATTTTACCTTGGGATAGCTTTCTTTTGATGGAACTTTTGCTGTCTTTATATGGGTATGTTGTTTTTTTGAATGCAGTTTTAACCAATGGGGTCCTTAACAGCTTTTCATCTGTTTTTGTATGATCTAGGTTTTGAGAAATTATGTTTTCAAAAACAACTGCCAATGTTTTCTGATGAAGGATTCTGTGTAATACAAAAGCTAAAAGCACCTGTGTTCTTTTGTAACAGCTCTGTTGGTCCAATAAAAGGTATCAAATATTCTGTTTCTGTTGATCTTGTGTTACAAGGACCAATACGGCAACAAGTTTTTAGGTGGCTTCACAGTTCAGAAATGTTGGCATGAACTTATCAATACAGTGCCCACGGTTCTGAAACCATGAAGTGACATAGTCAAAACTCCAAATTCTTGGTTCCATGAAAGGAACTGCACATAAGGTTGCCCATACAAAGAAAACAATGCAAAACACAACTGACAGCTTCTGCTTTTATTCAGGCACAGTTAAATAGGGATCCTTTAGAGGTATAAATATAATGTATGAAAATAGAGACATTTCAAAAAGCTGCAGATAAGTGATCAGTTCCTGTCCACTTTAAATTAGGCATGACAAGAGATGAACAAGGTGGTCTGGTTTAGAATTTCACTTAAGTGGCGCAGTAATTTACAAACTGGGGCTGTTCAGAAGTGTAATAGGAGTTATACCAAACAAATGTAAATATCTCTAAAAGTATACAAGTTACAAATAAAAAAACAGTATGAAAGTTGTTCCAGACAAAAAGACCTTTCAAATGAACCTATTCACTAAGCTGTACTAATTATATTTTTTCAACTATGGTCATCTGATTATCTAAATTTTCATTTTTCATAGGAGTTATGCTAAACAAATGAAAATATCTCTAAAAGTATACACGTTACACATAATCCATCAGAGTGAAAGTTGTTCAGGACAAAAATACCTTTCCAATAAGCCTATTCATTAAGCTGCACTAATTATATTTTTTAAACTATGGCTATCTGATTACCTGAATTTTTAATTTTCTTCACAATTTTCACCATTCAGATTGCTATATTTAAAACATCTAATGAATTCAGATTAGTGACTATCCTAATTTGAAATGTAATTTTGTCCTGAACAACTTTCATGTCAGTTGTATACTTGTAACTTGTATACTTTCCAAGATATTTATATTTGTTTGGCATGACACCTACTGTGTTCACTCAGAGAGGAAAAAAATGAGATTGCTTGGAAGACCATATTTTACAAAATATAAAGAATTCAGATTAGTGACTACCCTCACATGACAGGTCTTTTTGTCCTGAACAACTTTCATACTGTTCATTTTTGTGCACATCGAATAGTTTTAAAGATATTTAGATTTGTTTGGAATGTGTTCACATTTGCTCTCAGAGAAAAGCAGCTTGGAGTTATGTGTCCATCATTCTGAAAAGAAAGAAGGGAGTATTTTTTAACTGCCATTGGGATTTGCAGTTAAGGATGGATACACTGAAAACTACTAGAACACGTGTTCCATGGAAACTCCTTTTTTCAAGCTAAAGCAAGATGATTGTAGGCTCTGCCTACAGCCATAAAAAGTGCCTTGGGTTCTTTTACTTCCACCCAGACACTCACCAGGATAGCACAAGGGGTGGGCAGAAGGAACCTCAGTTTAAGGTCTCATCCAAAGGATGGCACAACTCAGTAGTACAGCATCCCCCTAGTATGGCATTTATATGCCAGTATTGATGGTATGATCCTATGGTATGTGGGTCTAGAAACCACAAATGAATGTGCTACCAACTGAGCCATGCTGCATGTTCTGTACATAGCCCCTTTAAAAAATATGTCTCTACCGAATATATTCTTTTTTTCTAGTCAGTATTTTATCTCTTCATCTCCTGAGCTGTCCCATCTTGACTGCCTCACAGCCCTATCATACAGTTTCTCTGGCACTTACTTCATACTCCATATGGAAGTACCCAGTTCCTTTTATGGGGCCTGTAGGGGACCACACCACCATCCAGCTGTGGTCTTAGTTTTTCCATCATTTTCTCCTGGGCCCACAGTGCATGCAGTAACACATTATATATCCTATACCTTTATGGAGATGCACCCCCAGCATCATGTGTGTGGGATACCATCCCTTGGATTCATGCTACACTGCTACCCAAATTCCTGTAGGTGGCATCTGCCTAGCAGGGCATGTTAACCAAGTTTATTCACAAGTCAGTGGCCTAGGGAAAAAGCACTGCTGCAATTTCTATTGACTTGACCAAAGCTTTTGACAAAGTGATTCACCCGCAACTCTTGTTGAAGATTGCCAAGGCTGGCATAGTTCCACTGATTGTGTACCGAATCATTTTTAACTACTGGGGTTCCCAAACACTCCATCTTAGGGATTATCCCATTCTTTATATGTCTAAGTGACCTCTCTAGATCCTCAATCTGATTTCATATACTTTCAGTATGTACATTGCCAGTACAGTTTTCCATGTCTTTGGTTCTAATGCAGCTGACCTTGAAGTATGTTTTAAGAAGGATTTTGATACAACCCAAGATTGGTTCTATTCTAACTGCCTTTCTCTAAATACCAACAATACTTCTACCATGACTGTTTCCACAAGGCACAAGTCCACCAATTTGTCCAAGTTTCCTTCTTTGCAGCCCTTGAGAGCTACCCTATTCTAAAACCCAAGAGGTTCAAATACCTGCACATCTAGCTGGACTAGCATCTGGAGTTCAATTACCACGCCAAGACCATTTGCTCCAAAACTTGTCCCAAGGTGGTGTGCTTTACTTCTACAGATCCTTTCTTCCCCTATTCACTAGGCAGGAGGCCATGTCTAAAATGATGCTCTCAGTCATAGATTACAGAGACCAGGTATAGGGGGCATCCAATAAATATTCTCTGTTCAAGTTTGAAAGCCTATTTAACTCTTTCTGTCATTTCACCCTCAGTCCCAACTTCTTGCACCCACCCTTGCTCACTTCACATGTACATAAATTGGCCTTCACTAGAGGGGCATCACGCAATTCATAGCACAACTTTTTTTCCTAAGATTCTGAACAGGTGATCTCTCTTGCTATTCCCCCTCAGTTTTTTCAACATTGCCTCCATCGACCTATCTCTCTTACTTGACCTAGTCACCTACCTTTCCTGTTTGTTCTCATTTTACTGCCACTTCTCTGATATCAATCCCCTCTTCCTATCACTTCCTAGTGACTCTTTAATAACCCCAGTGACCTTCAGCCTCCTATAGGCCTGTGCAACTATCACCATGGTAACACTATATTTTCCTCCACCTTCTCTTGCTAAACACTATTGCTATCCCTCCCTTACCCCACTGGCTCCCCAAACTACTGTATGTCTCATTATGGTACTTCTATGGTATTGCCTCTCTGTCCCAAAACTCCTTGTTAACCCCATTCCCCATCACAGAAGAAGTGGAGGATTAGAGGATTACTTCCTTAGTACGATATCCAAGATTCTCTGAATTCTTCTGCTATTACTAGTGGGCAATGTGGAATGAAATTCTGGACCTGGGATCTCCACAGGTGCAGCCCAGTTAGGACTGTTTGGCAACAGAAAATGACCCCTCAAGGAATGCATCAACTTAGGAAGTCTACTACCAAAAGCAGATGTCCTCTATGTATAGATCTTACTGCACTCCCTTGACATTCTTGACAACACAGAATCCTGGTTGAGGTTGCAACTCAATAATAAAATATGCATTAATGGCCATTCCACAATTTAAGTAACAGAGCAGGGAGGAGGCTGGAAACTATAGACCAGTCAGCCTCACCTCAGTAGTGGGGAAGATTATGGAATCACTACTGAAAGAAAGGATTGTGGACCACCTTGAATCCTTCAGAGGTCAGGATCTGAGGCAGCATGGGTTCACAGTGGGAAGGCCATGTCAAACAAATCTGATAGATTTCTTTGACTGGGTGACCAGGGTAGTGGATTGGGGGGGGCAGTGGATGTGGCCTACCTGGATTTCAGCAAAGCCTTCAACACCATTCTACATAGAAGACTTGTAAGCAAGCTGGGCAGCCTAGAAGTGGGTCACAAGGTGGTAAACTGGGTTAGAAATTGGTTGAGGGATAGAAGACAGAGGGTGTTAGGTAGGTAATTATTTTATTGTTCGACATAAGTCTTTGACAAATTATTGCAATAATAAATAGTTAAAACCACTCACATAATTAGGTAGAAAAACAGTACTGCACATAATAGTCCCGATTACCAACCAAGAAATCACATTTTGAACACAGCTTTAGACCATAATATAAAAGTTCCAGCCATTACATTTAATGTATTCATCACTGTTTAACCGTATATATAAATTTATAAAGGGAATTTAAAATGTATTTATCCTTTGAATTAAACAAGAAAATAATAAGTTCTTCAAAGTGGAGACCAAGAGTGCCTAGTATTGATGTCAACCATTTTTTCCTTCCTGTTTCATATAGTGGACAATGCAGCACAATGCACTTCAGATCATTCTGTACTCCATATTGGCAATTGCATTCTGGACTTAAAATTCCAGATCTCTTCTGGTCATATAGAAAGTAAATTGTTGAATATAGCTCCAGCCTATATCTTGTAAGTATCCTAAGTATCTCCCACTCTTGCAGATTTGTCAGAATAGTTAAGTAGGTTTCCAGATTATGTTTGGCTTTAATTATTTTAAACCAATGATAATGATGAAGTTTATTAATTTTCTCTTGATCCTGTGACAGAGGGTGGTGGTAAATGGGGCTAAATCCAAAGAAGGGAGGGTGACCAGTAGGGTGCCACATGGATCAGTTCTGGGGCCAGTCCTGTTTAATGTCTTCATAAGTGACATTGCAGAGGGGCTAGAAAGGAAGGTGTGCCTCTTTACAGATGACACTAAGGTCTGCAACAGGGTGGACACTCTAGGAGGGGTGAAAAGTATGAGGAGGGGCCTAAGTAAGCTGTAAAAATGGTCCAAGGTGTAGCAGCTAAGATTCAATGTGAAGAAGTGAAAAATCATGCACTTGGGGTACAAGAACCCAAGGGAGGATTACATGATGGGGGGGAGGGACTGAAAGTCACAAAGCTGGAAAGGGATTTGGGAGTAATCATATTAGATAAAAGACAAAGAACCTCTGTGCGCAAACACTGATGCAGGGGTTACCCCAAAGGGCATTTGGCTGGGAAGCCAAGTTTCAAGAAAATACAAAATCACACATGCCCACACAATGCAAAGCATCATGGGCTGCATATGCAGATCACCACAGAATGTTATGCTGGTTCAACTTTAAGCAGAATTGCATGGTGCTGAAAAGCCTCTCCCACAGTTTGCAAAAGGTGCTAACAGATGACATAGACATGTGTTTCATCCTACCAGGACTCATCAGTATGCCTCGTCTGTTTGACACCCCAGTGGAATGAACCAGCTACCCTAAGATGGTCTGTCTGGGTTATGTTATGGTGAACCCATTATAATAAAAAACTATTTAAAAGACAAAGAACCTCTGTGCGCAAACACTGAGGCAAGAGTTACCCCAAAGGGCATTTGGCTGGGAAGCCAAGTTTCAAGAAAATACAAAATCACACATGCCCACACAATGAGAGGCCTTTTGGCACCATGCAATTCTGCTTAAAGTTGAACCAGCATAACATTCTGTGGTGATCTGCATATGCAGCCCATGATGCTTTGCATTGTGTGGGCATGAGTGATTTTGTATCATATTAGATTACCTAAAGTTGGCCAAACAATGTGCCAAGGCTGTGGGGGTGAGCCAGTGGGATGCCAGGGTGCATAGGGAAGGGAATCACCAGCAGAAGAAAGAAGGTGGTGATGCCACTGTGCAAAACATTGATGAGATCTCATTTGGAATACTGTGTCCAGTTCTGGATGCTGCATCTCTGTAAGGACATAGACAAAGTGGAGGTAGTTCAGAAAATGCAACACAAATGGTGCAGGGCCTGCACCGAGAGTCACACAAGGAGAGCCTTGAGGACCTCAGTGTGTATACCCTGGAGGGGAGGGGAGAGAGAGAGAGAGAGAGAGAGAGAGAGAGAGAGATGGGTGATATGATTGAAACTTACAAATATCTAAAGGGCATAAAGAAGGTACAAGAGGGTAGCAACTTTCAGAAAAGAAGATGTTCAGGAACAAGGGGGCACAACATGAGCTTGAAAGGAGGTAGACTAAGGGGTAATATAAGAAAATATTTTTTCATGGAAAGGGTGAGAGATGCATGGAATAACCTCCCTGTGGAGTTGGTGGGGCAAGCACAATGGGAGAATTTAAAAATGTATGTGACAGGCATAAAGGAACCCTAGCATTAGTAAAGAGAGTGTTAAGCCAGTGATTAAGTAGGGTCAGAGACTTTGCACTATAGGTAGGGAAAATGGGTAGACTGGATGGGCTTAACGGGCCTTATATGTCATCAAGTTCTATATTTCTATGTTTAATCAACAGACTCTCATGAAGAGGTGGAGGTCTAGTCACATACTGTACATCAATGAAAATTTTAAGTAAATGACCTGTAACTGAGGACTAGCATGCAACCAGAACTGCTGCCTGAAATCTTGTTAAAAGCTTGCTAGGCCCCAAATAACTAAACAATATATATACTGTACATCATCTGTATCTGTAGACCATCTAAAATCCTTAACCTGATTTGTTACAAGCATGAACTCTTTCTGTCATTGGAATTTGCCAACTGGAATTTGATTTTTGGGTGGAGGCACTAGTTGCTATAAATATACATACACTTTGCCCAGGTGGCCACTGAAGCTCAGTGAGGAGGGTCGGTGTGGTGACAAACAAAAAAAATACTTAAATGCTCTACCTCTTACTCTGCGAATCAACCAACCCATTCAAGTGCATAGACATACTGTCCCTTTGCCTCATCTGTAGATTGTTTAACATTTCTTTTGATAAAACCACCATTGACATTTTTGTCTTCAGTCATTTTTTCCTGAGTTGTTCAAAGTGAAGTGCATCTGTTTAGAATGAGAGTAGTTGGAGTCAGTGTGAGCAGAGAGACAGGTGCAGTTGATTATAGAACACGTACGTGAGGGGAGCTGGATATCATTATTCACTTCGGGACTAATGACCTGGCTAGAAAGGGGGTAGATGTCGGAAGAGTACAGGAAGAGTTCAGGGAACTGGGGAGGAGTCTTGGACAAGTAGCACACTCTGTCACCTTCTCGGTGGTGCTACTTGTTCATAGCAAGGAGGAAGGGAGGGACATCCGCATCACTGAATTCAACAAATGGCTAAAAAAATGGTGCAGAGAGGTGGGGTATGGCTTCATTGGGGACTGGAACCTCACTTGGAGGGATGAAGGACTATATTCTCCAGATGGCCTGCATCTATCCATGGGAGGCAAAGGCATCCTCTCTGAGAAATTTAAGTGCATCCTTAGTGATCATTTAAACTTGCCAAGGGGGAGGCATAGACAGCCAATGGGATTATCATATCCCCTCCCCTCCACAGGACATAACTGAAAGCAAAGAGGATCCAATAACTAGCATAATAGCTAACTGTAAAACTACTATGGTTACAATGGGGGAGAACAGAAGGTGTATCACTAATGCTGCACAGGGCAAAGACCAATAAACAAGTAATATTAAGGGGGTACATAGAGTGGAAGGTCATGTGCACAAATGCCTGCAGTCTGGGAAACAAAATCCCAGACCTAACAGCACTGATGGCAGACACAATCCTGGACATTGTGGCTATTATGGAGTCATGGTATGCAGGGAACCATGACTGGGATGCAGCCATACCAAGGTAAACACTTTTTAGAAAGGATAGGGAGGGGAAGAAGGGAAGAGGGGTTACTATGTATGTAAAGAAAGGAATTAAAGCTATGGAGGCTCAGGGATCCAGGGAAGAAGCAGAGGCATTGTGGGTCACTCTGGAGTCAGGGAACAAAACAACCATCTGTGCTGGAGTAGTTTTACAGGCCTCCCATGCAAGGGGAGGATATAGTTCTAGTATTAGGGGAAGCCATCCATAATATGGCAGCCAGACGGGAAGTACTATGAATGGGTGACTTCAACATGTCAGATACAGATTGGAATATCCAGACTGCAAGTACATCAAGGAGCAGGGACCTCATGTCTGCCATGTGTGGGGCAAACCTAAGGCAGCTGCTGGTCGAACCCACCAGGGTGGGGGCTGTACTGGACCTAGTGCTGACAAATGGAGACAGAATCATGGATGTTAAGGTGGGCAGTCCTCTTAGTACCAGTGACCACAGAACTATGTGGTTTAGAGTCAATATGTTGCCAGAAGAAAGCCAATCAAAGATTAAGATCCAAGATTTCCAGAAGGCCAACTTCATGGAGATGGGGAACAGCTCTAAATTGCCCTAGCAGCAAAAGATATGGAGGGAGGGGTAGAAGAACAGTGGCTTCTACTCAAGAGATACATAGCAGGAGTGACAAGTCAATGTGTCAGATTGCTTAGCAAAAGCAAAAGAAAGAAGCGGCCACTATGGTTCTCTAAGTCAGTAGCCAAGAAAGTGCAAGAAAAAAGTAAGGCATTCAGGAAATACAAAGAGACACAGAAAGAAGAAGACAGACTCAAATATCTGGAGAAGCAGAGAGAAGCTGGGAAAGCTGACAGAGGGGCTAAGGCAAAAATTGAGGAAGGAATAGCACAGGTTATTTAAAAGGGGGACAAGAACTTCTTCCATTATATTAGTGAGAGGAAGAAGACCAGAAATGGTATTGTTAGGCTAAAGAAGGGAGAGGGTGGGTGGGTGGAGGATGACCTTGAAAAAGCTGAGATACTGAACAAGTATTTACCAAAGAAGAGGCAGGGGAGGGGTCAAGACTCACAAGGAAAGATGTACGGGGGAGAGGTGAACACCAGCCCATTTATGGTGGATAGAGTCTTGGAGGAACTAGGAAAAGTAAAGACAGACAAGGCAATGGGACCAGATGGGATTCACCCTAGAGTGTTGAAGGAACTCAGGGAAGTCCTAGCAGGTCTGCTGACAACCCTCTTCAACCAATCACTAAAGACGGAGAGGTGCCTGAGGACTGGACGAGGGCAAAGGTGGTCCCCCGGCACAAGACTGGAAGTAGGAAGGAGTCAGACAATTACAGACCTGTAAGCCTGACCTCAGTGGTGGGGATGCTGATGGAGTCCCTGCTTAAGGAGAGGGTAGTGAAGTTCCTGAAACCAAGTGGTGCAAAAGACCCAAGGCAGCATGGATTCACTGAGGGTAGGTCCTGTCAGACTAATCTTATCGATTTCTTTAACTGGGTGACGAGGGTGGTGGATCAGGGAGGGGCGGTGGATGTGGCCTACCTGAATTTCAGTAAGGCCTTCGACACCTTTCCTCACAGAAGGTTGATTAATAATTTGGGGAATCTGGGTGTGGGCTCTAAAGTGGTAAAATGGGTTGGAAACTGGCTAAAAGGCAGGACCCAGAGGGTGGTAGTAAATGGCATAAAATCAGAAGAGGGGGAGGTGACCAGTGGGGTTCCACAGGGATTGGTGCTGGGTCCAGTTCTATTCAATGTCTTCATAAGCGACATTGCAGAGTGACTGGAGGGGTTTGCAGATGACACCAAGATCTGTAACAGAGTCAACACACAGGAGGGGCTAGATAAAATGAGAAACAACCTAAGACTACTTGAGGAATGGTCAAGGGTTTGGCAGTTGGGTTTTAATGTTAGGAAGTGCAAGATAATGCACCTGGCACACAGAAACTAAAAAGAGGACTACAAGATGGGGGGCAGGTTCTAGCCACCACAAGTCAGGAGAGAGACCTGGGTGTTATCATATTTGATGACCTGAAGTCAGCCAAATAATGCAAAAAAGCAGTGGGAAAGGCAAACAAAATGCTGGGGTGCATAGAATAGGAAGGGGTATAACCAGTAGGAGTGAAGTGGTGATGCCGCTGTATAAATCACTGGTGAGGCTTAATCTGGAATACTGTGTCCAATTCTGGAGACCGTATCTCAGGATGGACATAGACAGAATGGAAGCAGTCCTGAGAAGAGCAACAAAAAATAATACATAGACTGCACCACACGCCTTATGAGGAAAGACTCAAGGAACTAAACATGTATTCACTGAAAGACAGAAGGGAGAGAGGGGATATGATAGAAACTTTGAAATACCTTAGAGGAATAAACAGGGTACATGAAGGAAGCATATTTCTTAGAAGAAAGTGCCCGAAGACAAGAGGACATAACATGAGGCTGGAGGGAGGGAGGGAGGGAGGCTTATGGGAATGCTAGGAAGTATTTTTTTACAGAGAGGGTGGTGGATCTGTGGAACAGCTTACCAGCGGAGGTGGTGGAAGTGAAAACAGTACAGGAATTCAAAAGTGCGTGGGATAAACATAAAGGCATCCTGTTGTACAGCAGAGCAGGGGAAAGGCAGTCCAGATAAGAGTATGGATTGCCAAACCAAGTAGGGAAATGGACAGACTAGGTGGACTGTATAGTCCTTATCTGCCAACAGATTCTAGGTTTCTGTGTTTCTACCATCTTTTTAGAATGTGCACAATTTAGAACATGCTCAACATTTTTGATGGGGCTGTTTTTCGTACCTAATAAACCCTAACCATATACAGTGCACCCTCTATTATCTGTCAACTTTGGTGCACCAATTTGTTGTCAGGTATTAGATAATGGCAGATAATAATAGTATGATATGTTGCATTGGTAAGATATAGAGAAACTTAATTTAGGTATTAACTATTCAGCATCTTTATTTGTCTACAATTTGGTAACAAAAATACTTAAAAAACAAAGTATGACTCTTAAAACCTCTTGCAGTTCATTTATCATCAGTCAGCTTTAGAGTAATCAGTGATGGATACTTGACTTTTTTTGTCATGATTAATTTCACGTCAGTATCCAAGTCCTCCTCTCTCATCAGCCTGCAGAGGTGCCCATGGAAAGTAGAGAGATGGGAGAATAGAAAGGGAAAGGGAGTAACTATGGGGAGGCTAGGATAAAACCCATCACCTACATGGTAGATCCTGTATACCGATTAAAATTTTGTAACTGAAATGTTGGAGGACACTAGTACTCAAAATATAAGAAAAACAGGAAAACTGACCTTAATAATGTAGGGCACATCAACACACACATGGAGACACAAACTCAGAACACTAGAAGCCAGTCATTTAACAGCACTCCACTCCTGATCACAGACTGGACACAAGTTGGAAACTCTAACAATGGGGTGATAGCAACACACATTGAGTCTTTTGTGGGGTCCCCGCCTTGCACTGCCAGGTGACTGCAGCTCTTAAGGAGTTGTTAATCACTCTTGGCCATCTGGAAAAATAAGACTACCATGATGTCTAGTGCCTGCTAAAGTAGGGACTTTTTAACTTCATTGACAGCCATGGTAAACCAGCACTACTCAAAATAGACAAGTAGAGGGTTAGCTGTACTAATCTAGGTCAATTTGCACAATGCTCTGGACAAGTAAAACAATGTTAACATCAATTCTTGCTTCTAATATGAAATCTTCCATTTATTCACCAATGACAGTTTCAATAATATCATCATCAATTATGTTAAATCTCAGTCATTCTCAAAGGTATTACAGCCCTGAGCAGTGTATTGTAAAATATTACATATTAAGACTTTACAGCAACCAAACAATTGGGCCTATAATGCACTACATCAGTGCCAGTGATGTGGGATAGAAGAAAGAGGGAAAACATCATGGAAAAGATACAGCCTGTACATTGAAAAGTGGTAGAGGATGGCAAATGGAGAAGCTGGCAGATAACAAAGGGAATTTCCATAGAGAAAGAATAGTATTGGGGGTCAGGCCAGAGAGTAAAGAGGATGGTGGATATTAGAGGGATGAATAATAGAGGGTTCACCATGCTATAAATAAATAATAATTAGCACAGCGCTGACTATTGTCTACCACCAAACACCTGACTGTCAAAGGCTGTGGGGTGACAGATGGATACATACACCGATGCCAAGAAAATAAAGCTTCAGCTTTTTCTTTTATTCAAAATTAACAGAACAAAACATAAGCAAACTTGTTTCGACAAAATAAAGAAGGAAAAAGGAAACAAAAAATGTGCTTAAATTCAGCAGTTCTACAATGGAAATCCAAAACAGCAGTACTAGCAGCAACTAGACTATTTAGGTGTTTCACCTCCGGCGCCCTATTTGAATCAGACTGGACTCTCTAACTGAGCAGAATTTAAAGACAGCTGGACTCTAAGATTGGTCCATCCTAACTGTCAGTCAGTTAGTAATATAACTTTTTATTTATAAACATTCTTTGGCTCCTTTTATAATGCTACACATTTCAAGACAGTACAAACATCCTGTACATAAATTCAAAACAAAATAATAATGTCTGGCTCCAGAAGTAAATCTAAGAATTGTTCAGTAAGTCCCTCCCCCAGCATGTTTCTATATAAATATAGTTAAAATGAGGCCGGCCAGCTCTTAGAGGACTGCTGGGGAGGTACTCTGAAGGATCTTGCTTTTAGGCAAGCACAACAAGCAAACCTTTTATGAGGTGAGTATCCATTTTTCCCCATGAAGTATATGCACCTAAACCAAAAACATGGAAAGACAATATTTAAACTCATTTTGTTTTTACATCTGCTTCATTGCTTCATTTTACTACACTAAGTTTTTATGTTTACTGCAGCAGAGCCTGCAGACCGTGCGATACTATGCACATTTGAGAAGTCACACTAAGGAATATTCATAGAGATCCACACTACTGCGGAGCATTATGAACATAAATGCAACCTCCAGCAGCGGCTCCTTTCCTCTGCTCCTAATATTTCCTTTCAGCCTGACAGACCACTGTAATGAGAAAAGAACATATTGGGGCACTATTTATTTAAAACTATGTACTCCTACACAAATACTGTACTTTTCAGTCTTTTGCATAATTTATAACCAGCAGTAATGTCTCTAAGGAATTCCGTAAGAGCCAGAACACTCCTGTAAGACATTTGAATCTGTCCTTTCTCACTTGAAATCAAAAGGAATACTTTAAATATTTTGGGGCATGTAAGTAAGGCAAGACCCATAAGTGTAGGTGTCTGGCTACTAATCTATAATGTCTTTACTCCTAGGGTGGGATATTCAAAAGGGTTGAGCATGGCGCAACAGGGTTGCACCATGCACAACCCAGCAATGTGCCCGGGCGCGATATTCAAAGGGGCAAGTTGCACTGCACAACTCCTGATGCACCAGGGCACATTGGTAATGTATGCAGCCCAAGTGCAGGAGGCGTGCCCCTGCATATGTGGCAGATCCTGATAGTCAGCCCAGGATGTGCGGCGCATATGCTGGCACAACTCTGCCTTGCACCGTACAGGGGGGTGCAAAGTTGTGCCTGGTGAATCCAGGAACAAGTCCTGGCCAACCACAGGTGAACTGCCATATTACAAGATGCAACACAGCAGCCGCCTGCTGTGAGTGGCCACCCGACCACCCAGGACACAGTCCACATGCCCCCTACACAGGGAGCATTGTGCCCCCCCTTGACCATTCACAGGCATCAGTTAAATACATCCCTGGTGGTCCAGTGGACCACTCCCCATCGCCCAATCATAAGCATATGTTAATTACATCCCTGGTGATCCAGTGGACTTCTCCCCATCGCCCGATCATAGGCATATGTTAATTAAATCCCTGGTGGTCCGGTGAATGGCTTTCCAATGCCCGATCATGGGCTTCAGTGAAGTATTTCCCTGGTGATCCAGTGGAACCCCCACCAGCGATCATTCACAATTCGGGCCTGTGTAGTACAGTATGGTCTGCATGCCCACTGGCCCATGCAGTGGCTCAATAGGTGTATAGACCCAACTGCATGCTGTCAGTTGGTGGGCAGCATGTGGGCGGGGTGCTGCCACCCGCTGCTGACTGGGGATGTGCTGGGTGGTGGGGGCCTCAGTGGGCAGGTGGGCAGGGGGTACCACTGGACCACCAGGGTTACTGTATGTGAATGCCCATGATCGGGCACTGGGGGGGGTTCCACTGGACCACCAGGGAAATACTTCACCGAAGCCCATGATCGGGTGTTGGAAAGTGGTCCACTGGACCACCAGGGATTTAATTAACATATGCCCATGATTGGGTGATGGGGAACGGTCCACTGGACCACCAGGGAGTTAAATAACTTATGCCTGTGATCAGGCATTGGGGTGCCGTCCACTGGACCACCAGGGATATATCATACGTATGCCTGCAATCGGGCAAATGGGAGTGGAGACTGCCGAAGAGCAGCAGGGCGTCGGTCCTCGATGGCTGCAGCCTGGCAGAGCACTAGGTGCAAGTAGCCAGAGATCAGTGCACCACATGCAAATGGGGCCATAATGACATGCACATGGCTCCATTTGTGCCTTGCATGCATAATGGCTTCATTTGCATGCCCGCAGCTGAATATTGCAGTTGCTGCACCTAGGGCAACCGCACTTGCGCTAGCATAGATCCCTGCTCCCCTTCTGCCACTTGCACTGGCACAGTGCCAATGCACCATGCACAGTGCGTCCACCCTCAGTGTCATATTCAACGGTGCTGAGCCATGGCACAGCACCGTTGAATATCAGCTGGTCCATGCCTTGGCTCAGCCCAATTGTGCCCCTGCCTGATGCATTCTGAATATCCCACCCCTAATACCTTAATCAGGCTCTGGCTAAACTAACCTAGGGTTTGTTCTGCTATTCCCAAAGGCTTTAAACTACATGGTGTAAGGTTATCATTTCACAAAACCCAGGTTCAGGACACCGCTCAGGACAAGTGGGACTGCATAATGAAAAAGGTGGGGTGGGTACAGAATACAAAGACATAACAAAGGCACATAGGTGGCCAGCCCATGTAAATGTTCACACATGAGGACAATAAATAGGCATAAAACCAGGGTATCCCTTTTTTTGCAGATCTGTTTGTATACCGAACAATGCCCTTCCACATACTCCTCCTCACCTAAGATAAAACCAGCATGTTTTTTTTTTTTAATTCCTATTTATACCTACCTACACCTATTCATCAGATCTCTCCTGAAGAAAGAGGGAGCCAGAGCCCACCCATCTCCTTAGGCTCCACCTCGTGGTCCCTATAAACACATTCCCTTATTCACAACATTGTGAAAGGAACTGTTTCTTTCACAATTACTTTCTTCCTTACCCCAAGGTCTGATGATAGGTGTTTCATTTCCTTTTTCTGTCCCATATCTAAATAGGAAATCTGCATTGCTCTGTGCACTACCCCTTCGATGTTTAATCGTAAACCGATAGAACTGTAATGACAGATACCAGTGCATGATTCGAGAGTTGCGATCTTTCATTACGTGAAGCCAGCACAAAGGGTTGTGGTCAGTCCACAACTCGAATTCAACTCCCCAGAGATAGAAATGGAGCATCTCTATAACCCACCACACCGCTAGGCACTCCTTCTCTATTGTGGAGTAGCATGTTTACCTTTCGTGAAGCTTCTGGCTCACATAAATGATAGGATTCTCCTTTCCACCAATTATTTGGGTTAACACTGCCCCATTCCACAATTGGAGGCATCAGTCTGTAGTATAAAAGACTGAGAAAATCTGGAGTACGTAACACTGGTGAGGAACACAGCTTAGCTTTAATAGAGCAGAAAGCTTCTTCACATTCAGGGGACCATACTATTTTCTCTGGTTTGCTTTTCTTTGTTAAATCAGTAAGGGGACTGGCTAACATAGAAAATGTGGGGATAAAACAACAGTAATAGCCTGCTAATCCCAGAAAGGTTTTTACATCTTTCTTTGTTGTGGGCCGTGGGCTATTAGCCACTACTTCAATTTTGCTTACCTCAGGCTTTATTTGGCCACCTCCAATTTGAAACCCCAGATATCTGGTCTCCTGCATGGCCAATGAACATTTGGCTGAATTAATAGTTAGTACAGCTTCGGTAATGGCAGCTAACACTAAGGATAGATGATGCTCATGTTCAGCCCATGAAGGACTGAAAATCACCACGTCATCTAAGTACGCCACACTGTAGGCAGAATGTGGTGTTAAAATCCTATTTATGACCCTTTGAAAGGTGGCCAGTGCAGCATGTAAGCCAAAGGGCATTACCGTGAATTGGAATAGGCCTAAAGGGATGCTGAATGCCGTTTTCTCTCTGGCATCTGAACCTAACGGTATTTGCCAATAGCTTTTGGTTAAATCCAAAGTGCTAATAAATTGGGCATTACCTAGGTGATCCAGAATGTTGTCAACGTGGGGCATTGGGTAGCTGTCAAACTTCAGTATGGCATTTAAACTTCGGAAGTCAAGACAGAGCTGTATCCCCCCCCCTTTCTTCCCAACCACCACCATAAGAAAGTTCCACTCACTATGTGATTGTTCTATAATGCCTAGTTTCCGCATCTTCTCTAATTCTTGCACCACATCACCCCTGACCCTTTCTGGCAATCTGTATGCTTTCTGCATAATCAGTATATCCTGGGTGAGAGCGATGTGATGTACCACATTATCAGCTCTTCCCGGGGTTCCTGTAAAGGTCTTTTCATAGGTCTGTAACAGAGTCTGTAACTCTGCTGCCTATTGCAATGTTAAATGAGGATTAATATTAATATCAGAAAGTTCACCTGAAGATTCTAAACATTGATAGACAACGTTTCACTCACTGTCTGTGGGTTCAGGGTGGATATAACCACAGAACTGAGAAACTCTGTCCACCCATTGCTTAAGGAGATTGGCATGGTAAATGCGTTTTTTTTTTTCTTCTTATTAGGTAACTCTACCTCATATATTACTGGTCCCATTCTTCTAGTCACTGTATATGGGCCTTGCCACTTCATGAGTAACTTGTTATTTGACGACAATAGTAATAATAGAACTTTATCGTCCTCTACAAATTCTTTTTGCCCTGTTCTCTTATCGTATTGGATCTTTTGTGCCACCTGCTTTTTTTGATTGGTGTAGTGTGCCTTTTGTACATACTTTGTTATTCTTTGCCTGAGTTGGTGCATATATTCACTGGGCATCAAGCCATTTGGGGTTTTCCCCCTCCTCCCATTCCTCTGATTAGGTCCAAGGGACCTCAGGGGTTATGCCTGTAAAGCAACTCAAATGGGGAGAACCCCATAGAGGCTTGAGGTACTTCTCTGTAGGCAAACATCAAGTAGGGCAAGAACTGATCCCACTTATTCCCCTCCTCCTGCACATACTTTTGCATCATTTTCTTCAGAGTTTGTTTGAAGTGCTCAACCAGGCCATCCGTTTGTGGATGTTAAGGTGTAGTATGAATGGCTTCAATGCCTAACGTCTGGTAGAGCCACTTCAACATAACTGAACAAAAGTTGCTACCCCTATCAATAAAGATTTCCTGGGGAATGCCCACCCGACTAAAGATCTCACTAAGTTCATTTGCAATCTTAGGGGCAGTATGTATCTATTACCCTTTGAACTTCTGGGTAAGGGGCCCACAATACCCATAGCAATACGGTCAAATGGTGTCATGAACAGTGGCATGAGGAGTAAAGGTACCCTGTTCTTTCTACCAATTTTGGCAACTCTCTGGCATTCACCATAACTCTTACAGTACTCCGCAACTTGTTCATGAATGCCAGGTAAAAAAAAAACAGTACAGAAGATTGCTAAGAATACGATTCCTACCTAAATGCCCAGCTAATGGTATATCATGTGCTATCTCCAACAACTGTTGCCAATAAACCTGGGGTACCAGTAGCTGCTTGACCTCTTTCCCAGTCCAGGGATTGATACATATACGATATAGCAAGTCTTTATGTACCCTATATTTGTCTTGCTGAGGGCCAGCAGTATCCGTAACCTGTGGAAAAAGACATTGCAGTGTAACATCATTCTTTTGCGCATTTTTGAATTCATTCCCCCTCGCAATGTCTAATACTTTCTCATAACAATCAACATTATTATTATTACATTTACTTTGTGCCCATAAATGTTTTTCTTTTCTTTTCTGTGCCTTGGTTGCCTGTCCTTTCCTAAAGGCCCATATATATCCTCTTCAAAAGGAAATATCTGTCCCAATGTATATTTTGTTTGTGCTTGGGACCTAGTCACAACAGCACAGACACTGAAGGTTAACAATGATTGAAAGTTGGGGTGGTCATGTCCAATGAGTACCGGGACCAGTAAGTTTGGTACAACCTCCACCATTAGTTGTTTAGCTTGAACCTGCACAGTTAAGGGGGTTTCCTGTAATGGGTAGAAATGGACATCCCCATGGATGCAAGTCACCCCAGTAGTTGGCCATCCAGTCACTGGAAGCTGGTTCAGAACATTTCCTGGAATCAATCTCTGTTTGCTCCCCGAATCTAATAGCCCTTGTGTTGTTTTATGTCCTACTTGAACAGGTACTAAGTATTGGCTCCAGTTTGCCAGTGCCAGATGTGTTGGTTCAGACCTTTTCTTGGGGCAGAACCAGGCTATATGTCCTTTCCCATTATATTCCCAGCAAATTATATCTGGGTTGTACCCCCTTCCTGATTTATTGTAGGACTTTATCCCAGTAGCAGTAGTATTGTTATTTGGAACAGTGTTAGCAGAGGTAGATCTTACCGTGTTTGATGGATACTAGGATTCACTGTTCCCTTTTGTCAGTGCTATCTAGCGGCCAAATAGTCCTCAGCCAAATGGATAGCAACATCAGCAACCTCTGGGCGGTGCTCCTTCACCCAGAGTTTTACATCATGAGGTAGGATAAGTATAAATTGTTCCAGTATAATGGCTTCTAACATCTGGTGGCAGGTTGCAGCCACTTAACACACAAGTCCTTTAATTGAGTATAGGCATCTTGAAGGTTATCAGAGGCATGAAACCTATAGGATCTAAACTGTTGGTGATAGGTTTCCATATTAATGTCATATCTTTTAAGAATGGCCAGTTTTACTTGGTCAAAGTCGCTGGCATGGGCTACGTCCACATGGCTGTAGGCCAACTGGGATTTGCCTGTCAAATACGGGGCCAGCCGGATGACCCATTGATCCCTTTGGCCAAGCACAAGCAGTGACCACCCTCTCAAATGTCATAATATATGCCTCAATGTCATTGGATTCAGAAAGTTTCACTAACTTAATGTCTTTCTGGCCTCCAGGGGGTCTGTTGGCACCCAGGGCCTGGATGGCACGGAATGCGTCTGTCCATTGTGCCTCACTTTCCTTATGATTGACTTCCCTCTGCCTCTCCAGTTCCACTTGATGTACACAGAGCCACCTGAGCAGTTCATGTGGCTCTTCAGGGGGTGCTTCCTTTTCTAGCCCTCCCCCAGTTGCTTGAGCCCCCAGCTCAGTTTTATCATCTTCCATCTTTGGAATTCACATTTACCTCCTTCCTACTAGCCACTGGATCCAAACCTGGTAGCAATGGAATCTGATACTTTGCTGTCACTGATCTTGTGGTCACACCAGGATGTCATGGAATGTCTGCCTTGTCCTGTAACATCGGTTGTCCACCAGGGTCTTAATCCAGATCCTCCAGTCGGCTAAGGGCACCAACTGATCCCACCACTGCCACCATGTGTCAAAGACTGTGGGGTAACAGATGGATACATACACCGATATCAAGAAAATAAAGCTTCAGCTTTTTCTTTAATTCAAAATTAATAGAACAAAATATAAGCGAACTTGTTTCGACAAAATAAAGAAGGAAAAAGGAAACAAACAAAAATATGCTTAAATTCAGCAGTTCTACAATGGATATCCAAAACAGCAGTACTAGCAGCAACTAGACTATTTAGGTGTTTCACCTCCGGCACCCTATTCGAATCTGTCTAGACTCTCTAACTGAGCAGAATATAAAGAAGGCTGGACTCTAAGATTGGTCTGCCCTAACTGTTGATCAGTTAGTAATATAACTTTTCATTTATATACTTTCTTTGGCTCCTTTTATAATGCTACACATTTCAAGACAGTACAAACATCCTGTACATAAATTCAAAACAAAATAATAATGTCTGAATCCAGAAGTAAATCTAAGAATCATTCAGTAAGTCCCTCCCCCAGCATGTTTCTGTATAAATATAGTTAAAATGAGGCTGGCCAGCTCTTAGAAGACTGATGGGAAGGTACTCCAAAGGATCCTGCTTTTAGGCAAGCACAACAAGCAAACCTTTTATGGTGTGAGTATCTGTTTTCCCCCATGAAGTACATGCACCTAAACCGGAAACATGGTAAGACAATATTTAAACTCATTTTGTTTACACCTCTGCTTCATTGCTCCATTTTACTATCCATTTTACTACACTAAGTTTTTATGTTTACTGCAGTGGAGCTTGCAGACCGTGCGATACTATGCACATTCGAGAAGTCACACTAAGGAATATTTGTAGAGATCCGCACTACTGCGGAGCATTATGAACACAAATGCAACCTCCAGCAGCAGCTCCTTTCCTCTGCTCCTAATATTTCCTTTCAGCCTGACAGACCACTGTAATGAGAAAAGAACATATTGGGGCACTATTTATTTAAAACAATGTGCTCCTACATAATTACTGTATGTTTCAGTCTTTTGCATAATTTATAACCAGCAATAATGTCGCTAAGGAATTCCCTGAGAGTCAGAACACTCCCGTAAGACATTTGAATCTCTTTTCTCATTTGAAATCAAAAGGAATACTTCAAAGATTTTGGGGCATGTAAGTAAGGCAAAACCCGTAAGTGTAGGTGTCTGACTACTAATCTGAAATGTCTTTACTCCTAATACCTTAATTGGGCTCTGGCTAAACTAACCTAGGTTTTGTTCTGCTATTCCCAAATGCTTTAAACTACATGGTCTAAGGTTATCATTTCACAAAAACCAGGTTCAGGACACTACTCAGGAGAAGCGGGACTACATAACGAAAGAGGGAGGGTACAGAATACAAAGACACAACAAAGGCACATGGGTGGCCAGCCCATGTAAATGTACACACATGAGGACAATACAATAGGCATAAAACATGAGGGTACCACTTTTTTTTGCAGACCCATTTGTATACCGAACAGGGCCCTTCCACACTGAGACCCTAATCTAATTAATTTATTAATATTTTATTTTCCCAACAGAGATGGAATATGTTATTTACGTTTAGATCCTTACACCTAGAAGGACTGAAGCACAAGAAGTAACAAGCATTTGTTAATGCCGAATGTTTGCCACTGGTATTGCTGTTGTACTGGGTCTTGCTTGTACACATTTTTACTATATAATATATGGGAGAGGGTTATTAAGGATGGAATTCAATGAATTTCTATCCTTGCTATGCTATAATTGTGATGTCAAAAGGTTGCTATACCCTCTTGAATACAACACAACAATAGCATGACACCATCAGCAACTTTTCACATGCACGTCTCTCAAACTTTCCAACTGATGAACGGCCACGGTGGTGGGAGCTGGCCCAGAAGGAGAGCTAGGTAAAACAAGAAAATTGAAAAGTAAGGACAAATTTTGTTTAACTGGTGCCCATACACTATAAAAGACAATGGATGGGCACAGTCAACAACAATAACGCAGAGTTCTTTTCTTGAGTTTTGTCATGACAACTGTAAAACTCTCGAGCTGTACTCTCGAGGTTTAGTAGGTTGTCATGACAACCTCTCAAAGGGAACACAGCGTTGTTGTTAACTGTTGCCCATCAATTATCCTCCATATGTAATCACCTCATCCCCTCGGGTTACTAGAGTCCTATCAGAGTTAGTATTAAGCAGGTAGCAGGCAGCTGGTAGGGAGCTCATTAGGGGCTTCTTACACAGTGACATCATTATTTACTCAGCTAGCCTGAGAGAAGAATGATTATGTCATTTGGAACTCTCACAGCAGCATAACCTTTTGTGTGTAGAGCTGCTCTGGGGAGCCTTAGAATGTTCAGTTGGTCTCAGTGTGGGAGTAAGAGTGGCAGGAGATCTGCCAGTGGGCTCTGAGTTGAGGGCCCAGGGTTTCTCACCCTAGTGTGGATTACAATTTACAGCTTCCAGTGAAGTGGTGGAGACCTTTCATCAGCAGGATTTCCTGATTCCTACTCCAAGTGAAGTGGAAGGAACTGCTATCTAAGTGGGTCCAAGGGCCAATCCCCCGAAGATCCTTGTTTGTTTTCAGCTGCCTTTGGAAAGGACTTCTGAGAGACTGTTTCTGACATGCTACCCAGGAAAAGGTGTTCTTTAGTTGTTCCCTGCCCAGTGGAAGGAGCAACTGGTCAGTAAGTACTGTTTTAGGAGACAAGTTCTCCACAACATTAGGGGATTTGTTTCTGGGGTGTGTGTGCCCTTAGAGAAAGCTAGATCACACCCGTCAGTGCCCCTTGTTCACCCAAGTGAGTGCAAGAAATGCTTAGTTCACCCAAGAGTGTGAAAGTGATTCAGTGCTTCACCCCAGTGTGTGAAAAAGTGTTCAATGTCCACCCAAGTGAGTGGAAGAAATGCCTAGTTCACCCAGGTGTGTGAAAGGGATTTAATGTTCACCCCAACGTGTGAAGAAAGTGTTTAATGTTCACCCAGATGTGTGAAGAAAATGTTTGATGTTCACCCCAGACAGTGAAATGATTCAGAGTGTGTGGTTAGATCCACATATGTGCACTCATGGAAAGAAGAAGTGTTCAGGTGTGTGGCTAGATCACATATGTTCAGTATTTTGGGATTGGGAAGATGTTTTTGTTTCTCGAACTGTACTGCATGCAAGGAGAGTTCGTGGAATATGTACCTATTTTGCCTTGATCAACCCATGGGGGTCCACTACCTTCTTTAAGTTGACATCTGTTAAATAACGCCATACTGCACAATCCCAGTTCCTGTTCTAGACATTCTGATTCTTGCTTCTGATGTGGAATTACTGGGGCCCCTCAGCAGTTTAGATCTAGCATATACCTAGCAGCCTCTACCCTGGACCTGGTTGTAATTTACAAAGGTTCATGTGTTTTGTTCTTGTACCCCCCCCCCATAGAAATGAGCCTGGTATACATCCTAAAACCAAGGGTGGTACCCATCTTGAGTTTCTACTAAAAGTTAATGGTATGCCATATGTGGGTAATAGTGCCAGATTTTATGGGGGGTGTCCTACTTGCTATAAGTGGCACGGTGGTTACATATATATTTACCCAGGACAGAGCAGATGAGATGCAATATCTCATTTTCAGTGGTGTCCTGCTTTGGCAAGTTGTTAGATTGTAATCACCCAGGATAGGGCAGCCGAGAGGCAATATTCTACTTTTAAGTGGGCTCCCACATTTTGACTCCAAATGTCCAACAGTCTTTTTATGACCTGACGTTAAGATCATGACAGGTGGAATTTTTAAAATCCCATCTGAAAGGCAATTTAGCTGTGTGTCTGTGGAAACAAGTTTCAAAGGAGATTTGAAAAATGACACCTGCCATGTTCAGGATCTGTGGCACCACAAGGGATACTGTATGTTGAACATTAGGGGATAAAATCTGCAAAAAAATAAAGTTGAGTAAATGTTGGAACAATTCGTTTGCTCATAACTTAGTTGGTTTTTCACATTTTTACCCCAGAATTTCAACATAATCTTTTTATGACCACTGCTTCTGAGCATGACAGGTGTCATTTATAAAACAGTGGCTGAAATGTCATTTTGCACCACAAGTGTTAAAACACAGTTTTGGTAGGATCTGAGAAATCACAGCTGTCACATTCTTGGGTGGTGTGAAAAAAACACTATGCTGAAAAGTTGTGTTCAAAATATTGAAAATTAACACAGTTGTGAGTGTGTGCTGAAAAATTGCAATGTAGACTCATAACTTTGTTGTTTTCTCATATTTTTAACCCACATTTTCAACATAGCCTTCTTATGAGCCTACCTTATGAACAAGGACAGAGAACATTTTCAAATCCTGCCCACAAGGTGATTTTGTGCCACAAGTGCGAAAACACATATTAGCCAGGATTTGAAAAATGACAGCGATCACATTCATGAGGTACTGTGAAAAACCTAGAAACATAGAATTTGGTGGCAGATGAGGATCGCTTGGCCCACCTAGTCTGCCCATTTCCCTACCTGATGGATAAGCTGCAGATTCTAGTTAATCAACAGCTTACTTCCTCCTGCCCCCCACTAGAATTGCCTTATGCCTGTCCCATACATTCTTGAATTCTCCCACTGTTCCTGACTTCACAACCTCCTCAGAAAGGCTGTTTCATGCATCCACAACCCTCTCTGTGAAAAAATACTTTCTAACATTACCTCTGAGCCGTCCCCCCGTCTTCAAATTGTGCCCCCTTGTTCTTGCACATCTCTTCTTCTGAAAGATGCTACCCTCTTGTACTTTGTTAATTCCCTTAGAAACATAGAAACATAGACTTTGACGGCAGATAAGGACCGCTTGGCCCATCTAGTCTGCCCATTTCCCTACCTACAGGATAGGCCGCAGATCCTAGTTAACCAACAGCCTATTTCTTCCTACCCCCCACAAGAATTGAATTGCCTTATGTCTGTCCCATGCATTCTTGAATTCTCCCACAGTTTTAGACCCCACAACCTCCTCAGGAAGGCTGTTCCATGCATCCACTACCTCTCTGTGAAATAATACTTCCTCACATTGCCCCTGAACAGCCCTCCTTCTATCTTTAAATTGTGTCCCTTGTTCTTGCAAGTCTCTTTTCTGAAAGATGCTACCCTCTTGGACTTTGTTGATTCCACTGAGGTACTTAAAAGTTTCTATCATGTCCCCCTTCTCCCTTCTTTCCTCAAGGGTATACATATTAAGCTCCTTTAGTCTCTCCTCATACGGCTTCTCTTGCAGACCCTGCACCATTTTAGTTGCCCTCCTCTAGACTACCTCTATCCTGTCTATGTCCTTGCGGAGATAGGGTCTCCAGAACTGGACATAGTACTCTAGATGGGGTCTCACCAACTGTCTGTACAGAGGGATAACAACTTCCTGTTTTCTGCTGCTGATGCCTCTCCCTATATATCCCAGTATACCCCCAGCCCTCCCTACTGCCTTCTCACATTGCTTGCTAACCTTAAGGTCATCTGATATGATTACCCCAGGTCCCTTTCCTTTTGTTGTTGTTACTACCTCCCACCCATTATGTATTCTTCCCTGGGTTCTTGTTTCCCAGGTGCATTATTTTGCACTTCTTTGCATTGAATCCTAGCTGCCATACTTCTGACCATTCCTCCAGCCTTGCCAAGTCCCTTTTCATCCTTTCCACTCCTCCTTGTGTATCAACCCTGTTGCAGATCTTTGTGTCATCTGCAAAAAGGCATACTTTTCCTTCCAGTCCCTCTGCAATGTCACTGATGAAGACATTAAAAAGGACTGGACCCAATACTGAACCCTGCGGTACCCCCCTTGAGATACTTGAAAGTTTCTATCATGTCCCCCATCTCCCTCCTTTCCTCAAGGGTATACATATTAAGCTGTTTTAGTCTCTCCTCGTATGTCTTCTGGTGCAGACCCTGCACCATTTTGGTTGCCCTCCTTTGAACAGCCTCCACTCTGTCTATGTCTTTGCGGAGATGGGGTCTCCAGAATTGCACGCAATACTCCAGATGGGGTCTCACTGTCTGCACAGAGGGATAACAACTTCCTGTTTTCTACTGTTGATGCCTGTCCCTATGCATCCCAGTATCTCTCCAGCCCTCCTAACTGCCTTCTCACATTGCTTGCCCACCTTTAGGTCATCTGATATAATTACTCTTAGGTATCTTTCGATTTTTGTTGTTGTTACTAACTCACCCCCCATTGTGCACTCTTTCCCTGGGTATTTGTTTCCCAGATGCATTACCTTGCACTTCTTTGCATTGAATCTGAGATGCCACATATTTGACCATTCCTCTAAACTTGCCAAGTCCCTTTTCACTCTTTCCACCCCACCTTGTGTATCAACCCTGTTGCAGATCTTTGTGTCATCTGCAAAGAGACACACCTTTCCTTCCAGGTGCTCTCCAATGTCACTTATAAAGACATTAAAGAGGACCGGTCCCAGTACCGAACCCTGCAGTACCCTGCTAGTTACCCTCCTTTCTTCACTGTGAACTCCGTTTACTATTACCCTTTGCGTCCTGTTTTCCAGCCAGTTTTTTAGCCAGGCTACCAACTGGGGACCCACTCCAAGGCTGGCTAACTTGTATATTAATCTTTTGTTTGGGACTGTGTCAAATGCCTTGCTAAAATTTAGGTAGGCCATATCCACAACCCCTCCCTGGTCTACTACTTTGGTCACCCAGTCAAAGAAATCTATTAGGTTCGTCTGACATGACCTTCCTGCTGTGAAACCATGCTGCCTTGGGTCCTGTGCCCTACTGGCCTCCAGGTACTCAAAAGTTCTTTCCTTCAGAAGTGATTCCACCATTTTCCCTACCACTGAAGTCAAACTAACTGGTCTGTAGTTTCCTGCCTCTGCCCTGCTCCCACTTTTGTGAAGTGGAATCACATTTGCCCTCCTCCAGTCCTCAGGTACCACCCCATCCTCCCATGATTTGTTAAAGAGAGTAGTCAGTGGTGTTACTAGTTCTACCCTTAGTTCTTTTAGAATTCTTGGGTGAATCCCATCAGGCCCCGTTGCTTTGTCCACCCTCAGTTTCAAGAGTTCTTTCAAAACCCTTTCTTCTGTAAATGGACAAGTATCGACCTCCCCTATTCAGAGTTTATCTCTTGTTTGGTTTAGGTACCTCCCCCTCCTCTTCCATTGTGAATACTGAGCAGAAATATTCATTCAGTATCCCTGCTTTTTCACTGTCACCCTCTGCCCCTGTTCCCTGCCCTTTATTAAGTCTCTGTATCTCTAGCTTGATCTTTATTTGCTCCCTAACGTACCTATAAAAGGTTTCATCCCCCTTCTTAACAGAGTTGGCTATCTTTTCCTCAATTTGTGCCTTTGCCATTCTGACTGCCTTCCCTGCCTCCTTCTGCTTTAACTGGTAAAGTTCTATGTCCCTGCTCCTGCATAAGTATGGCTATGATGAAAATATGGGATCACTATACTGAAAATTACCAAAGTTACAAGCCTGCATTTGTAAATTTCAATGTAGGCTCATAACTATGATTTTTTTTAATATTTTACCCCCAAATTTCAACACAGCCTTCTTATGGCTCCACCTCACGAACAAGGGTGGAGAAAATGTTCAGCTCCTGCCCAAAAGGTGGTTTCATGCAGTGACTGTGAAATAACCTTTCAGGACAGATTTGCCTAATTTCACTGCAGGTGGGGACCTAAAAAAGGCATGTTGAAAATCTGAGGCCTAAATATTCAAAAATGGCAAAGTTCTGCCACTAAATTCAAAACCCCACTGAAATACATTGAACTGCATACTTAATTTCCTTAGTTCGCAGTCCGGCATTAAAGACTGAAGACTTGTCAGCAGTCCAGAGAGGATTACAGTGTTGGACCTCTAGTGGGTGAGCAAGGGCTTGGAGGTGTAGGGTCGTGGATGCTGAGTGGGAGGGTTGGGTGGGGGACAGCAATGGCAACAACAGACATTGATGGACGTTTTTCCTTTTTACAGAGTTTATTTAAAAAAAAACTATGAGGGGCAATTTTCTTTATTTCAGGTCGCAACACTAGGAGATTGGGCACCCCCTAGTGTCAGTGTTATATTGTGGGCTTCTTGGTGTTGCAGAACCAAAATGGGCAGGGTGTGGGGTAGAAGCCAGCATAGGGGATTAGGCACCCCGGTGCTGGAAGATTAACATGGGTTGGGCTTGAATGGGGGAACAGTTACGTTGGAGCAACAACAGATATCGGTGGATGGTTTTATTTTTTTACAGGGTGTGTATAAAAAAACTATGAGGGATGGTTTTCTTTATTTTAGGTGGAGACACTGGTGGATTGGGCACCCCCAGTGTCAGTGTTACATTGGGCAGTAACAGACATGGATGCACAGTTTTCAGTTATGTTTATGAGAGGGTGATGGGTGGTAGGTGCTGAGAGGGAGGATCAGGTGGGAGATACTAATGGCCCTGTGGCAACAACAGACATTGATGGATGGTTTTCTTTGTTACCAAGTATGTAAAACTACAAGGAAAAGTTTTCTTTATTTCAGGTAGTGACACTAGTAATTGGGCACCCCAGTGTCAGTATTATGTTTGTAGGGGGGTGTGGGATAGTGGGTGATGAGTAGGAGGATTGGCTGGGGGAACAGTAAGGGTGGCAACAGCAACAGACATAATGGATAGTTTTCTGTGTTACAGGGTGTAATTCAGCCTCAGCAGGCTGATCATGACAGATCAGCTGTGCTTTCTGGGTGGCACAGATCAAAGGAAAGAGCTGACCTATGATTGGGTTGGCTCTCTCCTTAGAAATGCACATAGTTTCTGCCCAGCAAATTAGAACAGAGTCATAATTGGCTGAGTCTTGCTTGCTTGCCACAAGTTTACAAGTGGATGTTCTGTTGGGGCCCAGTTGGCTGATTGTTTCTACTCATTTCCAGGTGCAATAAAAGATTCTCCCACCTTCCCTCCCCAGGATAGTCCACCTTTACAGTGTCACCACCTGGGCCAAGAGAGAAGCTTCCTGTATGGTTGCAGGAAAAGGAGGAGCATCCACTATATTTTATGTGTGGCATTATTTCAGTAATATAGACCTGCTTTAACACTAATTGCAACTTTGAGCTAATAGTGGGGGGAGGCCCAGGGTGTGACTAAACCAGGGATACTAAACCAGGGTGGACGTTTAAGAAAAAATAGAGAGACAAGGGCTTGGAGTAGGGCAAGAGGGTGGGGAATGAGTGCAATGACAGACCAGAAGGGGAGCCAGGATGGGTGAGAGGCTGCAATGGGTGTGAGGTGGCCATTTTCTTGGGGATTACTTGGAGGGTAGGGGGTTGTATGGTGTGTAGACAGATAGGACAACTTAGGGAAGAGGTTGACAGGCTAAGAAGGTAGCTGAGTAGGTGGGGGGTGGAGCAGAGGGTAACAGCAGGGGCTAAGGAACAGAAGGACCTACACAGTAGATGCAAAAGGCAAACAAAGGGGATTACAAGGAGAGATGATTCAGAAGGCAGGCCATGCAACCACTAAAGACCTGTTGGGACAGGAGGCTGAGGGGTGGAGGGAGGTTAAGATAATAGGAAAGGGGGAAGGGAGCAGAGTAGGGTTCAAGGTCGCAGGAAGGGGGGAGGGGGAGGTAGCAAGCTCAGGATAAAGGGAGGGAGGATAACAACAAGTTTTCAGTGCTGGCAAACAAGGAGCAGCATGATGGGAGTAGGCCAGTCACAGGGAAAGCAGGGGAACAAGATAACATTGGCGGGAGTGCTAGTAGGGAGGTTAGGAGCAGGGTCAGCTCAGAAGAGGATAACAGGGTAGTGGAGGAGGGGTGGCAGAAGGTGGGCCAGAAGACTCTGAGGAGTGTGGGGAGACAAGGGAAGGGTACAGAAAAGAGGGGGTGGAACACAGACAGGACACAAGTACTGAGAAAGATGGGGAGGGTCAACATTAAGGAGAGAAAGGATCGGGAAGCACTAGTGGCTGGAGGCAAGGAGAGGACTAATACAGAGAAGAGGGCCTGAATTGAGAAGGGGAGGGGGATGCAGGGGGAATAGTAGGGGCAAGGACACAGCTAACACAGACAGCAGCAGGGGGAGCAAGTGGGGTCTAGGCAAGGGTACAGTATGGACCAAGGGACGCAGAGAGACCCTCAGGATGGAATCGGGGTGGTTGACCAAGAGTGTGTTCAGGGGAATGGGATGCACCAGGATGGTGAGCAGGATAAAGAGGGGAGCGTCATCGTTCTGGGGGATTCAATAGTAAAAGGTCTTAGATGGAGGGATGGCAGAGGAGCCAGGAAGAGCCTCATATGGGTGGAGTGTATGCTGGGCATGACAGCAGGAAAGGTGGGGCAGCATGTTAAGAGGTGTGTGGGGAGGCTAGAGTGAAAGACTCATATGTGGTGCACCTGGGCACTAACGCTCTGGAGGGAACTATGTTAGTAGAAGTGCAGGAGAGTCTAGATAGTAGGAAGGTGCAGGAGTGAAGGGAGGACAGTGATGTTCTCTGAGGTTCTCCCAGTACCAAGGGTTAGCATGACCAGGAAACTAAGAATCTCAGAGTTCAATACATGGCTGGGGATATGGTGTGAGGACATGGGATATGGACTGGTTGGGGTATGGGGCTGCACATGGGAGAACCAGGACCTGTATGCACTGGATAATCTGCACCTGAGTAAGAAAGGCTCAGAGGTCCCAAAGAAAAAGCTGGAGGAGTTCATAGTAGAAAAGCATACTCATAACTAGGCGAGAAGGTCGGAGGTGGGCAGCAAACTTAGCCATCAGGCAAGGAAGACCACCAGACTCCCTCCCATAGACAGCCAGGAAGAAGAGCAGCAAAAGGCAAAAAGGGGAAGGGTTAGGGAAGAAGGTATAGGCAAACAGGGGAAGAAATCACTGTGGAGAGTGGTCTCACTGAATGCAAGAAGCCTTGGCAATAAGATAATAGAACTGCAGGCTTTGATGGTGGAAGTGGAGGTGAACATAGTTGCCATCACTGAAACATGGGCCACCCAGTACCAGGACTGGGATCTAGTGATCCCTGGGTACAAACTGTACCAGAGGGACAGGGTCAAAGGGAAAGGGGGAGGGATAGCAAGATATGTTAAAGAGGGTGATATTGTGCAACAGGGAAGAAGGGGAGGAGGGCAAGGACTAAGCCTTATGGATTCACCTACAGCACTCCAAGGGTAGGAGGGTGAGATTGGGGGTGGTGTATAGACCACCATTCCAAAGAGTAGAAATGGACAGGGAGCTGGGAGGACAAATTAAGAGGCTTTGCGGTAAGGGCAACACAGTGGTAGTTGGAGACTTTAATCTGCCAGGAGTGGATTGGAATATCTCAGCCACCTCAAGTGCCAGAGAACAGGTCCTCCCGGAGCCTTCCAGGAAAGCTTCCTCTCACAGAAGGTGACAGAGCCAACTAGGGAGGGGAACACTCTAGACTTGGTACTTACAGACAGAGAGCTAGTCCAAGGCATTGAGGCGGAGGACCCACTAACAGGAAGTGACCACCACACAGTGTGGTTCTCCCTCAACCTGGGGAAGGATGTAGTCAGTACAAAAGCAAGAGTGGTGGATTTCAAGAGGGCAGACTTTGGCAGGATGGGAATCATTTTGAAAGGGCACCTAGACAACATCAGCCTGGACATGGATGCAGAGCAGAAATGGAATACCATAAAGAGGGGTCTGGCAGAGGCCACTAGCTCTTGCACCAAGTGCCAATCCAAGATATCCAAGAACAAGAGACCTAGCTGGGTGAATGGAGAGGCAGTGGAAAGAGTGAGGGAAAAGAAAGAGGCCTTTAGAAAATGTAAGAGATCCTGCCAGAAAGAGGATAGGGAGAAATACGTGAAGAAATCCAGGGAAGTGAGCAAAGTAGTGAGGGCAGCCAAGGCTTCAAAAGAACTAAGGCTGGTGCAGGGGATTAAAGAAGGAAAAAATGATTTCTTTAAGTATATGGGGCGAGGAGGGAGTGCAAGGACCAGATTGTATGGATTAGAAAGGAGGGTTGGTGGGTAGAGCAAGGGGCAGAGAAGGTGGAGGTACTAAATGAGTACTTCTGCTCAGTGTTTACCAGTGAGAATGATGGGCCTATACCTCAGGGGATGGTGGACGGGGGGGGAGGGAGAGAGGAGTTGACAGATGTGGAGATCCAAAGTCAAAAGGGTGTTAGAGGGCCTAAGGTCCCTAAGGGTGGATAAGGCACCTGGTCCGGACAGAGTGCATCCTAGGGTACTCAGGGAGCTGACAGGGATCCTGGGGGGACCATTGACAGACTTGTTCAACACTTCCCTGAATACTAGATGTGTGCCCAGAGATTGGAGGATGGCACATGTGGTGCCAATCCTTAAGAGTGGGCCCAGAGATGAACCTGGGAACTACAGATCAGTGAGCCTTACAGCCACTGTGGGAAAGCTAATGGAGACTATACTCAAGGAAAGGCTGGTGTGTTTCCTGGAGAAGAATGGCTTACAGGATGACAGACAACATGGGTTTGTGTCTGGGAGATCATGTCAGACCAACCTTATTGACTTTTTTGACTGGGTGACGAGGTTACTGGATAGGGGCCATGTGGTTGATGTCCTATACCTGGACTTCAGTAAGGTGTTTGACTGCATGCCCTATAGAAGGATGAACAGCAAGTTAGGTAGCCTGGGAGCAGGGAGGAAGCTGGTCGGGTGGATAAAGAACTGGTTGCAGGCAGGCAGTAAAGGGTGGTAGTTGAGGGAGAGCTCTCAGCACCGAGGGTGGTTACCAATGGGGTACCACAGGAGTCAGTGCTAGGACCAGTCCTATTTAACATATTTATAGCAGACATAGCAAAAGGGATACGGAGCAAGATCAACCTCTTTGCAGATGACACTAAGATCTGTGCGGAGGTGGATAGTGAGGAAGGTGGTAAGGTACTGCAAGAGGATTTGGCGACAGTTGAGTGCTGGTCAGCCAAATGGCAGCTGGAGTTCAATACCAAAAAAAATGCAGGGTCTTGCACCTGGGGGCTAAAAACCCAAAGAACAGCTACTGGTTGGGGGGGAGTGCAGTTGGCCACTTCAGATGAGGAGAAAGATCTGGGAGTGCTGGTGACAGGGGATATGAAACACCTGGCACAGTGCAGGAAGGCAGCTGCAAAGGCAAAGAGAATTCTGGGATCTATCACCAGGGGAATCACCTCTAGGAGGGAGGAAGTCATTTTGCCCCTATACAGGTCCCTGGTGAGGCCACACGGAGTACAGTGTGCAGTTTTGGTGCCCTTATCTGAAAAGGGGCATCAGACTACTGGAGGGGATCCAGAGTAGGGTGATGAAGATGATCCTGGGGATGGGGGATAAGACATACGAGGACAGATTGAGAGAGCTCAACATGTACACCCTAGAAGATAGAAGGGAGAGAGGGGATATGATTGAGACAGTCAAGAACCTGAAGGGCATAAATAGAGTTAATTCAGATGGCTTGATTAAGTTAAAAGGGGGGAGGTACACCAGGGCACACAGCCTGAAAGAGGAGGGAGGAAGGTTCAAGAGAGAGATGAGGTGGCACTGTTTCACAGAGAGGGTGGTAGCTGGTTGGAATGCACTGCCAGAGGATGCAGTGGCACTGCAGATGATGGGCAGCTTCAAGACAGGGTGGGATAGGGCCAAAGGAAGAGTCAAAACCGTGGAGAGGGTGGGGGAGAGAGGTCAGAAGTGGGGGACAATAAGTTAGAAGGGGCAGCAAGGGGAAGGGGAGCAGCTGCTGCTTAACAAGACCTCATTCTGCATACTCAAGCAGACTAGATAGACCGAGTGGTCTGTATCTGCTGGCAGTTTCATATGCTTGTGTGTTCATATGATCAGCCTGGCTGATGATTGGTGTGACACTGACAAGCCCCTTGCAGACCACTCTTCTTTGGGCTGACAGTGTCACACTCCTCAAAAGCCATTCTCCTAACAAGATGTTTGCTGCCCATGCATGTAAGGTGAACATAAAAATTACTCACCGTAGTAATATTGTTTCTACTTAAGGGATACAGCAGTATATTCACAATCACAATCAGCAATCAGTCCACTGGATGGAGTTCCTCCGGGACAGAACTTGTGCTAATTATGGAATTTAAAATTAGAATAAAGTTCAAACTGTACTCTGTGGTTATACTCCCCCTAATAGCCTTTCTTCTGATTTGTTTACAAGGCTAGGAGGAACTGTGATCACTAAAACTAGTTAAATGGCTACCAAACATTTTTGAAAAGTCTTGATAAAATTTGAAAATAGTGTAGTAAACAATTAAAAGCAGACTTTGATTAGACAACTTATTCACAAGACGGCCTGGTGGTGCTGAGGGTTGAGGTGCTGGATGCCACACCTTGCACCACGCTGACAACCCGGGTTTGGGAACGGACTCGGGCTGCTGGGGGCTAGCAGGGGAGAGGTTGGGTTGAGCATCCCAGGACTGCTCTCCTTCCTTTGGTGTGGGTTTGCATCGCACTTGGGCAGCCCCTGGTGAAGACCGGGAGAAGCACAAGGTGCGGCGCCAGCAGAGGAAGAAGTTCGGCAAGACGCTTGTGTATACGCAGCTCATCATTGCACTGCTGGCTCCAGGACAAAAACTAAGGTGGAAAATAGGGCTGGGCACGATCGAGCAGCTTGATGGCCGTGCACCCACCGACCTGGAGGCCTATCGTGGAATCACATCCAGGGGTCTGGTGACGGCCGTGCTGAGACCCTCGCGTACGAGTGAGCCTGCTGTCCTCCGGATCGGTGGGGGCTGGTGGCAGGATGCCCCCACTGTGATGCACTGTAGAGGCGCAAAAATTGAAGGAAGAAAAAAAAAAAAGACAACTTATTCAGAATTGAAACACATTGCAATAACTAAGAAAAAATATCTGCCTCAATAAAATACCTACATCCCAGAGGCATTGTGCTGCTCTCTCTGTTTACACTCTCTGGCAGAGCTAGTGACCCAGAGCCCACACAAATCCATCTAACTGTGGAAACCAACCTCCTTAGTATCTACAGCAAAATAACTTCCACCCAATTCTGCACTGATTTTAAGCTCCTAACCTGCATTGGGACTTACCTCCACTGTGTAGCTGGTGGCTGTGGCCTACCGCCCCTTCTTGACATCTCCCATGGTACTTCTCCCAGGACTCATCACCATATGGGAGACCTTTAAACTATGTCTCACTGTTACTAGGCTCCACAAAGTCAACAACAAGCTACTCAAGGAATACATTTGGAGACTTGCAATGCTATTACTGTTACTCTCAGGAAATATACATCCCAACCCGGGGCCACCTCTACAGCAATCTGCCACACAGAAGAAAACACAGCAATCAGCCTCACAGAAGGAAAAAGGGTTGCTTACATTTGCGTCACTTAATATCTGGAGCCTCCTCTCTAAGTTAGACATCTTACAAGTTTGGATTTCACAGCACAACCCTGACATTCTCTCCATCATTAAAACCTGCCTTACACCCAAAATACTAGACACATCTATCTCAATTCTGGGCTACACAATCTTTAGACAGGACAGACTTACTAAGAGAGGTGGTGGATGTGCGATCTACCTTAGGGACTACTTACAGGGTCTTGTCATGCAACTGCCCAGTACTGGGGATAACTAGCTAGCACTTGCCATTAAGTGCCCCTTGGTGCTCACAATAGAGTAATTACTGTGCTCTCTGTTTATATTCGCCAAGGCAGACAACCCTAGGCTTTGACTCACTCATGAACTGCCTGGGCAGTATGAGTCTAAACTCAGAAGTCATCTTGCTGGGAGACTTCAGTGCCAACTGGCTATCCTCAGAAGCAAATGCATTCAAGGACACAGTCTCTGCAGTCCACTTCATTCAGCTTGTTGAGTCCCCAGCAAGAATTAACTATAGAACCAGCACCTGTACCTTATTACATTGGGTGCTTTCTAATCATCCTGCACACATCTCCAATAGCACAGTTCTCCCTGATGCAATCAGTGACCACTCACCCATCTTGTTCTGCTGGTCAAATAAATTCACCAAGCCCCCTGCCAGAACAATAACTAATAGGGTCCTCATCAGTGGTCACCTTGAGCTACTAAAAACAGACCTCCACCACAGTCTACTCAACCTGTGATGTTGACACTACTCTGGAACAGTTAATCCACAAATTTAATGCAGCATGTGACAAGCATGCACCATTAAAAAAAGCATCAAATAAAAAGGTAATTGCAATCCATGGATCATCCCTGACCGAGTGCTTACAACTCAGGGACCACCTTTGGTACAGGGCCCGGGCCATGGGTAAACAAACAGAGCTATAGGCCTATAAAAAAATCAAGAAATAACTGCACTAGGGTTATCTGAGCAGCGAAACGCCAGCATTACAAAGAAGCCCTATCTTGCTCCTGGAATGAAGGAAAAAAGTTATGGAGCAATCTGAAAGAAATCACTGGGAAGGACCCCAATTTAGTGCCCACGATGCTCAATATCAATGGTGCCCCTTCCCTTGACCCAAGTCTCATTGCTAACACATTTAACAATGCATTCACTGATCTCAGCGGTGTCCTCCCCCAAGATTTCTTCAGCCTTAGTGCTAATAATGACAACCTCAGGAACCTTGACTGTGCCCCCTCTCACCCACCATTCCGTTTCAAAGTCATTTAGCAAAATGAAGCCAAAAAATATTTCCTTAAGGTGCTTGGGAAAGCCAGATTCAGTGGGGATGATCTTGATCTCAAATTTGTCACCCTTACTCTTGGTGAAGTCCTGGCCCCACTTATCCACATAGTTAACCTGTCTCTTAGGTACTCACAAGTTCCACAAAAATGGAGGTCTGAGGTTGCGACACCAGTGTATGAGAGTGGAGACCGCACCCTTCACAGTAACTACAGACCTATTTCCATTCTCCCTCCACTGTCCAAAGCTCTGGAATGGATATTAGTCAACCAGCTGGTTGACTACTTGGAAAAATACCAGCTTCAATGCCCGAAACAACAACACAGTACTGCAACAGCATCACTTTTGTTCACAGGCTTCATACATAACTCCTTTGACCATGGTCATCTCATTGGTGCAGCTTTTATTGATTTAACCAAAGCCTTTGACACAATGCACCATGCCCTTTTGGTTGACCAAGTTCAAGTTCAAGTTTATTGCAGGAAAACTCCATTGAGCAAGCTCATTCACAAGGAGGTCCTGTGACATAAACACTTAAAGTACAAACATAGATAGGTAATAACAGTATATACATGAAATGCACGTTACATGATACAGGCTGGATATACTGTACATACAAGGGTACCACATAGGGTGACTGCAGGTGGTAAACATTAATATGACACAGGGAAGCGACTTACAGGTTGCATACTGATAAATGAAACATGATGACTGGTGTGTGCAATACATATATTTTGGCAGCTAGAACAAACAACAGACTACAACTGATATGGGGGGGAAGGAGTGATTAGATAGAGTAGCAGTGGAGCGTAAGCATAGATAAAGCCAGGAGTAGAAGGGGAAGGGAAAGCAGTTAATATGACAAAGCAATTATAATTTACTAGTGGATAAATATTGCACACATGGGGAAGGAAGAGACTTAATGACCAGCTTACCGCTACTGGTCTCTCCCATGATACCATGGCCTGGTTCAGAAGCTATCTTCATAATTGCACACAGCAGGTAAGGATTGGGACAGTCCTATCTGACATTAGACATGTCCATTCAGGAGTACCACAAGGGTCCATACTGGGATCACTCCTGTTTAGTATCTTCCTCAACTCACTCCCGTCTGCTTGCCAGGGTCACATCCTGCTATATGCAAATGACTCTGTAATTTTTGCCAGTGATCCAGACCCCAAGACCCTTGAGACTCCTCCCCCCCCCTTTTGTTTCTTACCTTTCCTTGCCTCCTCCCAACTAGATATCAGCTGAAATAAGCGGTTAAATCACCCCCATAATTAGTTTTATAAAGTTTTTAATGTTGAATAAATGCAAGTTGTCTTTAAATGTTTGTAAGAAGAACTTAAAAAGGACTGAAATGAACAAGATTGGAATGTACTACCATGTCTATAAAGATAAGACATTTCATCTGTAACCAATGTAATTGCAGTCAATTTGGTGTGATATGAGAACAAAATGTTTTTAATAAACAAAGTATATAAAAAAAAATGTTTTCTGCGGGGGATCTTTGCCCCCTGGACACCCTACTAAAGGATTCTCAACCTGTGGTGTGCATGTCAGGGGGGCCGGGATGGGAAAACATTAAAAAAAAGGTTCTGGCTGGGCGCAAAAAAAACACACCAGCATCCGGACCCGGACCCAGTACCCTGCTAACCGATGCTGGCAACCCACCCACCATGCCATGGGATCGGCTTGGCGACCCACCATGGCACCATCCCTCACATCCCTCACTGTGCGTGCCTGCTCCCACCCACCCCCATGCACGTACATATAGTGACATCCTGTTGCTATAGTTGCCCATCCCCCCATCCACCCACTCTACCGTCCCGTAGCCATCTCTGAAATGCGCTGTGGAGTGGATTGCCGATATTGTAGGCGCCCATTCCCTTGCGCTCTTATCACGGGATACCCAGTTGACGTGGAACCTACAGTATGTAAAGAGCTTTAGCTCATAGGTACTTCCAAAAATCTAATAACTAAAAAAATAAATCAAAAAGTAAAGCTCGTGCCAGAAACTGATTCTTGTCATAACCTATTTCCAGGTTCTGGAAGGGAAGGCAGGGTAAGGGATTGTGAATATTACTGATAGACCCCTTAAGAAGAAACAACATTACTACAGTAGTTTTGCTTCTAACCTCAGGAATCCATCAGTATATATCAGTATATCAGTATATATTCACAAACAGAAGATTCCATAGCAGAACCTGATGAGGCTGGGTTCAGAAAACATTTAGGATATAGGTTCTGCAAGACAGCAGTGCCAAAGTTGGCATCACTCCTGGATTGTATATCCAGGCAGTATCCAGACAGTAGTGTCTTGTGAAGGTATATACTGTCTTCCAGTTAGCCGCTTCTAAAAACCTCTTGAAAGGGAATTTTCTTTGCTGCTGTCACAGAGGGATAGGTGTGCCCCTCGTAGAATGTGACCTCAGACCTTTTGGAAGCAATTTGCCCACTTTCTCATAACAAAATAAAATGCAGGAGACTATCCAGCATGAGATAGTTCTCCTAGTTGCTTGCTTGCCTTTCCCCCACTTCCCCATAAGTGATAAAACTCTGAAAGCTGTTGGACCTGACATCTTTTGTATGGTCCAGTTGGTGGGTCATTGCCCTCTTTACATCCAGACAGTGCAGTATTTCTTCCCCTGTATTGGACTGCTCAGTAAAAACACAGGAAGTGCAACTGACTGGTTTAAGTGGAATTATGACACCACCTTAGAAAGGAATGTCCTACTGGTCCTGAGAACTACCTTGTCACTGTGAAAGATTATATAGTTTGGATCTGTGCAGAGAGCTTGCAGCTCACTTACCCTCCTAGCTGATGTAATAACCACTAGAAATATTGATTTCCAAGTCACATTTTTAAGGTGATCGGTAGCCATAGGCTTAAAGGGAACTTCTATCAACTGGGTAATGCACACATTTAGGTCCCAGGGAGGGACAGGATCCTTCATAGGAGGGTACAAATGGCTGAGGCCTTTAAAGAACCTTTCGAAAATTGGTTGTGAGGCTAGAGAATTTCCCTTGCCAGCTGCTGTGTAAGCTGACACTGCTGCCAAATGCACCTTAAGGGTGGGTGCCCTTAGGCCTAAGGACTGCAGATGCACAATGTAATCCAAGACTGTAGGTAGACCTGCCTGCATAGGGATTATCTTTCTAGGAGCACACCAAAATCAAAATCTTTTCCATTTTGAAGCATATGTTTTTCTTGTTGGTTTTCTAGAAACCTTCAACACTCTCACAAATGCCATTGCGCTTGTGATCCTGCATCTAATTCTCTATTGGGCAGGGTGCCAGTAGCTAAGCCCTGTGACTTGCAGCAACCCCAGCCCTTTTCCAAATGGAGGGCACACCTGAACAGGATGCTGCAAGCTGCAAATCACCCAGGTAAAAGGTGTAAGTGCCCCACCTGTCCCAATCCCAATATATGTAATAGTTTGCACTTATGGGCTAGCGGACCCCCCCCAAAGCCCCAATACTGATATATGTAATATATAGCCCTTATGGGCTAGTGGACCCCCCAAAAGCCCCGAACACTGAACACCGAAGTATTACCCCTGTCATTGTGTCCACATAAAAAAAAAAAAGACCGCCTGTAGCTCTGGTGGCCAGTGGCCCTCCATCCTCATGCAGCAGTGACAGACCACCCCGCTCCCCCAGACCCATACCCAGCCAGTGACTAGCACAGCCCACCACTCACCACCATGGCCAGCCACTGACTGAGCTCTTCTAAGAGTGCGTACTGTAAACACTACATGCTCAGTGAATGACAGCAGCTGTTATTCACTGAGCGGGTAGTATTTACAGTACGTGATCTTAAAAGAACTCAGTTGGCGGCTGCCACAGTAGTAAGAGGTGGGCTAGGCCATTTGCCTGGCTGGGTATGGGTTGGGGGGATGCAGGGTAGTCTGGCACTGCCAGGTTGGGGGTGTGGGGGGCCCACTAGACCACCAGAGCTACAGGGAATAATTTGTTTTGTATTTACAGGTATGTGGACACAATGATAGGGGAAATACTTCAGTGTTTGGGGATTGGAGCTTTGGGGGGGTCTGCTACCCCCCAAAGGGCTAATGTTTACACATATTGAGATCAGGGCTTTGGGGGGGGGGAGTCCGATAGCTCATAAGGGCTATATATTACATATATCGGGACCGGGGCTTTGGGGGGTTTGCTAGCCCATATGGGCTAAATATTACACATATCGGGATTGGGGCAGTAGGGGTTCATATGTGTTTGTGTGGGGGAGGCAGGGGCTGTAGGGTTCACATATGCACATTTGCACAATCCCCGGTTGATGCAAAGTACACTTGCACCAGCTAATAGCTGGTGTAAGTGTACTTTGATGGATGTCCTCCAGGGGTTGTTCTAGAATCCCAAGTTTGGGGATGTGGCAGCTGCCCTTCCAGAATAGGGCACAACTGCTGCCGTAAACCCCCTTGCACCATGTCGCAGGGGGTATATGATGCAAATGGTGGCATAAGTGCACTTTGGCGCAAGCAGCCTGTGACATGTCGCAGGCTGCTTTCTAGAATCCCAGATGATGCAACTCATGATGCAAGGTGCTACTTGTGTCATTCCTGTTGGTGCAAGTCACTTTGCACCATGTGTAAGCCTTTGAGCATTGGTCCCATGGTCAGCAAGTTCTGCCTCAATGACAGGTTGATTGGAGACTTGCTGAACAGGACCAGGATCATGGAGTAGCAGGTCATGCTATCAGAATCATTGTTGCTGGCTCCCTTCTGAACTTTATGAGCACTCACTGCAGCAGTGGAAGTGGAGGGACGGCATACAGGAACTTCCCTATCCAGTCCAGGACCAGAGCATCCTCAGGGAATGTCCCCATTGCTGTGGGCCTGCAACAAAAATGTGGCAATGGACTGTTCTCCCAAGAAGCAAACGGGTCTATTTCTGGTGTACCCCATCTTCTGAGCACTGATGCCAGCACCTGCTGGTTCAGAGTTCACTCATGGTTTCCCTGGCAGATTCTGCTTAGTAAGTCTGCCAGGGCATTGTCCTTCCCTGGCAGGTGTACTGTGAATAGCTCTACACCTAGGGAATAAGCTAGAGTTCAGATCTTCATATCTTCAGTGCATAGCCTTGAGGATCTTGTTCCTCCCTGCTTTTTTATTTAATACATTGTTGTGGTATTGTACATCCTGATCTGGATAGGCTGACCCTAGATCAAGGAGGAAAATGCTAGGCACACTGCCTTGAGCTCCCGGAGACTGATATTTTCCTGAGTCTCCTATGTGCTCCAGGTTCCACTCATGGTGAGATCCTATGTGTGGGCACCCCAACCTAGGAGTGAGGCATCTATTGTGAGGATACTTGTTGGGGATAGCTGGAGGAAGGGAATTCCCCTCTCTGAGATTTCCCTCTTCCTTCCACCACTTTAGTGCCCTTAAGCAAAGTTTTTGTGATTGGCACTAGTTTAAACAGAGGACCCCACCTCTGGGGCCATTTGTCCCTTAAGTGGTACTGAATGCCCCTCATCAGTAAATTTGCCCCTGGTACCATTGGGTTCCATGTCAAAAGAGTGAAAGCAAAATGGCATGGGCAAAAAAAGGGTGCTATGTGGTCAATAGAAAACTACGCAGTCCAAAATCATGTTACATTAGATAAACTAACTCTGAAAGCGCACCAGCTCTTATGATGGCACTATTTTTGACCACACCGTTTTGCTTTTACTCTTTTGATCTGACACCATACCACTGCAATGGAGGAGGCCATGTGTCCCAGCAGCTTCAGAAAATCCCTTGCAGGTCTTGGCTGACCAACTCTGAAGGATTTTGAAGTGGAAATCAAGTTTGGTACCCTTGCCTGTGGAAGAAAGGCCTTCCTATGCAAGGTATCCAGCTCTGTGCCTATGAAGTCCAATACTTGAGGTGACTCTGTTTGAGACTTCTGTACATTTATCAGGAAGCACAGGTTTTCCAGGCTGCTTTTTCTAACTGTATAGAGCACCCTGCCTCCTGCTGTGCTTTTACAGACTAACCAGTCATCCAGGTAAGGAAAAACTACCACACCTTGCCTTCTAAGGTAGGCAGCCACCACAGCTAAGCACTTTATGAAAACCCTTGGTGCTGAGGTGAGGCAAAGGGAAGGGCTGTGAAGTGGTATTGGCAGTTCACTAGCCTGAACCTGAAATACTTTCTTTGGGTGGGTCTGACTGGGATGTGGAAGTAGGTGTATTTCAGATCAGTGACCCCAGCCAGTGTCCCAGCTGCAGAGATGGTATCACTGACCCCAGTGTAACCATTTTGAATCTTTCCTTTTTTTATGTTTGTTCAGATATCTCAGTCTAAAATGGGTAACCACTCCCATTTTTTGTGTGGGTAAGAAGATATCTCGAGAAGAGACCCTTGACCTATTGTATGACAGGGACCTTTTCCATTGCTCTTGCTTGCAATTGTTTCTTTACTTCTATCTCCAACAGGATTTTTTTCTGTTGGGGTGTGAGGTGGGAACAGTTTGGGGTTTTGCAGTTTGGGGAATTTTTTGAACTGCAGAGGCAAACATTGTCTCATTACTTCCAGGGTCCATTTTTCTGTGGTGATTTTTGATCATTCCTGGAAGTAGTGAGCCACCCCCCACCCAGTGGCAATGGTTGGGTAACCTGGATCCAGTTGTCAGGGGTTTAGCGTCTGCTGTGGCTTAGGGGCTGATGTTGCAGCTGCATGCCTAGTGCCTCATCAACCCCTTCCCCTATAGTAACCTCTCTGGGGCAGATACTCATGGGGCAAAGGATCTTTTGTAGTAACCCCTACCTCTGCCTCACCTTCTATAAGGCCTGTAGGAAGTGGAGGTCTTTGCTTTTCATTGTTTTTCCTGTAGGTGGTTTTGTGCTTATCCACCTTTTTCATATATGCCTGTCTTGTCACCAGACAAGGTATTTCCCTTGAAGAAGAAATACATAGCTTTAGTTGTGTGTCCTGGGATAGGAGAATAGACCTAAACCAGGCAAGCCTTCTTAAAGACACTGCATGGGCCAGGACCCTTGAAGCAGTGTTGTTAATGTCCACAGTCATGCGGAAGGGGTACTTGGTGGCATCCAAGGGTGTTCTACCTGTGTCTACCAAGTCCTGTACCAAATCACCACTTGCTTTCTTACTCAGTGCCAGTATGGAGTTCCAAAGTGCCTTTTCATACTGAGCTGCTGTATGCCAGTTAATCTGATTGCCTGATGAGCAAGGAAGGTGATGTGTACACTTTTTTAACCAAGATATCCATTTTTCTGGAATCCTTCTCAGGAGGCTGGACAGGAAAAATGCACCTTAGCCTTCTTACATGCAGTGACCAGAACCACTCCCTAATGATCAAGGTAGGCATACAGGTACTTAACCCCCTGTCTGTCCACCTGCCATTGTTTTTTTTTTTTTCCATATACATTTTTTCCCTCCTGGAGCTGGCAGGTGACTTGGCCCCTCTCTCAGAGAGGTCTTCTCTCTGGCCCTGACACTCCCGCACCTGACCCACCTGGTAACCCACCACGGATTGCCCCCCCATGACAGGGCCAAGGGCGAGGGGCGTCAATGCTCATCTCCTCTAGAGACTGACATCCAGACTCTGGGGGCCGGTATGGATGCTGCAAAGCCATCACAGAGTCTGTCTGCTCCTCCACTTTTTCCACCATGTTTTCTCCCCTTCCCTTGCCGGAGTCATTCGAGCGCATGTGGAGGCATGTGTACGAAATTATTCATGGCACCCTCCCTATCCTAGCCGCTCCCATCTGCACTAACCTCAGGCCTCCACCTGGGGGCAGCTTTGCAGCAGTTGTGACTGAATCCCCACCCAAGAAAGGAGAGGAGAGCTGCCTTACAGCTGCTCAATCCAACTCCCAGCATCCTCCCCCCCTTGCCGACCCCTGATGACCCAGGCTTGTTCCTGAACCCGGGTCACTGGCGTGGCATGAAGGAGTGGCATCCAGCACCTCAACACTCAGTGCCACTGGGCTGGCTTTACCAGTGTTTATTTCAATTGTCTTGTCAATACTAAGAGCTGAGGTAGTGGCTTTCTCATGAGAATCATGGATGGGCAGCATAAACCTCTTTATGGGAGCCAGACCCATCATATCCATAATGTTGTTTTTTTTTGTATTTAACAGTTTTATTGCAAATACATGAATGTATCAGGCACACAATAGGCAGTATCAGTCTCAGTTTTGATATGCACAAAGAAGATATATATGCCTGTGCTAATTTCTAATGCTCAAAACATCTACATAGCAGAGTTACTCAGCTGGAACGACAAATGTTCAGAATAAGTCATGCAGCCCCTATCTGGTATTACAGTATTACAGTTAACATATTTTCTAAGTTTTTTTTATTTAGCTTTACAAAGGAATAGTGGCACGTGTAATTCTCAGAAGGCTTTTGAGGAGGGCTAAATTCCTGCTTTTGGGAACTGCCTGATTCCAGAGGTTCCCTTCCTCTTCATAGTATATGTCTTCCTCCTTTACAGGCATTTGGTATGGAACATGAGCCAGGGGAGCAAGACTATTCATGACATTTTCCATAGCCTGGAAGGCCTGGAAAAACTGCCATGCCCTTTTCATGTCCTCTGTTGAGGGCATTTGTCTTGAGTCCACTGCCTGCTCCTTTCCTTTTTCAGGAGAGGGTTGTGGATGCATGGAATGGCCTTCCGGAGGAGGTTATGGAGTCAAAAACAGTGGTGGAATTCAAGCATGCATGGGACAGTCATAAGGCCATTCTAGGGGGTTGGGGTAGGAAGAAGTAGGCTGCTGGTTAACTAGGATCTGCAGCTTATCCATTAGGTAGGGAAATGGGAAGACTGGGTGGGCCAAGCGGTACTTATCTGCTGTCAAAAATTCTATGAGTGACAGTGACATTTTCCTCTTTTTAGTATGGCTGTATAGTGGAACTATGCATGATGTCTTGCTATTATACAGAGACAGCTGGGAGCTCCAGAAGCAAGTCACCGGATTCCAAATGAAGCACAAAATTTTGGAGTTGAAGCACAATCACTCCACTACTACAGTGCTGTTACTTTGTGTCTCCCTCCTCCCCTCAGCCACCACACTATTTTGTTGCTAGCTGCATCTCACCATTAAACATAGACAATGACACACTGCGGTTTCTTGCATAGCACACACACAATTTCATGCTATCAGACAGTTAAGGTCCACATCCCAATGTACTCACCACTTACTATATAGAAGCCTGCTTACAGTGCATAGCATAGCACTTCCTCACTATTAAATATTGGGGACATCTCCAGTTTGTGGCAAGATGCACAAATGTGTGACACTGTGTACAGCAGCAACTACAGTGACAAGAGGAGGAGAAAGGGGATTAGGCTATCTGTGCCTCACTTGAGCTTTCCCTCATTGGTGTGTTACAAAGAACTTTTAGGAATACACATGGCTTGTTGCCATTGTTTAGAAGCATGCTGCCAATGGGGGAAAGTACCCAAAGTGTGCGGCTCTCACCTGAGCAGACCCGAGCAGAACAGACAGCAGACCACACAGTTCTGAGCCAACTATCAGTCATCTGACTCCCATAGCTGTTGTCTTGTAGTTAGTAGAATGAACTGCTTGATTCACAGTCCATTGTACTTCAGTGCAGCGTCAATGAGGAGTGGCTTTCCCAGACCATCAGAGAGGAAAATCCCATGCTACAATCCATGAGCAGAGTAGAGTAGTGTCCGAACATTAGCCTGCCCCACCTCCCCCTTCTAACTGAAGTAGTTTGCTTTAGAAATAAGCTGTGCCCACCAAAGCAGCACAAAAAAAAACCTCAACATGAACCTGCTGTTGCTGTGGTCTGACCCCATATGTTGGCAGATTTTCATCTTGAACCGTGTATAAAGAAGCACTTGTGAAAGGATGTAAGTCCCATCACAGGCATCTATCCACACATACAGAACATGCAGGGGAATGAAATCTACATGACCAGACTTGAAGAAGCTACTTTACTAGAACTTTTACTAAGTAAGGACTGACTTTTTTGACAGAAGTGCAGGGATTACAACCGATGAATCTGTGGTGTTCAAATGTTGACACTCTTGTCTCTGAACTAGAAGGTGGTGAGTTCAACACCTGGACTAGGTATCACACCCCAACCAGGCACTGTATTGAAACAATGGAGGAGAAGCAGCCCTGCTCTGAAGCCAGTGTTGTACCTTTTAATGACGCATTAGAAGGACTTATATACATCTGCCCATTTTTTACAGCTGTATAGTGGAGCTATGTATAATGTCTTAGTATTACACAGAGAGAGAAGGGAGCTCTGGAAGAACATCACCAGATTCCAAATGAAGCACAAATTTGGAGCTGAAGCATAATGACTCTGCAAGTACAGTGCTTTCCTTTGTGCCCATCTGTCCCCCCACCTCTGTCACCACGCTATTTTGTTGTTGCCACATTTATTTTGTCTTCATTGCCAGGTCCAATTATTGTAATAAGGCTAGTTTACCAGAGTTGTAGAAGCAACTGAAGCAGAGTCTGCATCAGACTTACAAATCAAAATGTGCTGCAAATCAGAATGTGTTCGGGCCACCAGCCCTGCCCCAGCCCAGTCCTGATTCCCACCCAACCATGGTACCAGCCACTCGGCCAGCAGTTCAGTTTATCCCTGCCTTCCTCCACCCAGTTAGTTGAGCCATCCCAGAGTCTCTGACCCCACAGCCATAAGCCCAGCCAGCACAGACAAACTGACTGGGTCCTGTTCCTGTTGTCCCATCCTACCATGGGAGAGAGAGAGAGAGAGAAAAAGAGAGAGAGAGAGAGACAGGCTGCAAATCAGGATCTGGTTAGGCCAGCAGCCCCACCACAGCCCAATCACAATTCCCACCCAACTGCAGCACCAGCCACTGGGCCAACATTTCAATTTTCCTGTGCCTCCCCCCAAGTCAGTTGATTCCTCCCAGAGTTGCCGACTCCACAGCCATGAGCCCAGCCAGCACAGAAATAGTGATTGGGTCATGTCCCCATCATCCCATCCTATCAAGGGAGAGAAAGAGAGAGAGAGAGACAGATTGCCACTCAGAACTTCAGTGAGAAAGAAACTAAGTCAGTGGGCAAGTTTCAGGACTCATGAGTCAGGCCAGGAGCCTCCCTCCACCCATTGTCTCATCCTACCATGGGAGATTTTAAGAGAGAGAGAGAGAGAGAGAGACGCTGCAAATCAGGATCTGGTCAGGCCACTGGCTCCACCCCAGCCCCATCCCAGTTCCCACCTGACAGTGGCACTGGCCTCTCAGCCAGTCCAGTTTTTCCCTGCCTCTCTCCCCTAAATCAATTGATCCCTCCCCAAGTTGCCAACTCCATGGCCATGACCCCAGCCAGCACACAAAAAGTAATCAGGTCCCGTCCCCATCATCCCATCTTATCACAGGAAAGAAGAGAAAGAGAGGGAGAGACTGGCACTCATAATTTCAGTGAGAGTGATACTAAGTCAGTGGACAGGTTTTGGGATTCATGAGTCCTACCGGGATAGGTCCAAGTAACTCTGACTCAGACACCCACAATGCAGGAACAGAGCACATTCTCTGCAAGTCTGTGGGATGCAGGACAAGCAGCCAGCAGCACAATGAAACCCGGAACTAGGAGGACAGGAATTTGAGTCTCCTCTCTCTCTCAAATCAGGTCAGTGATTCATGTCCTGTGTAGTAGGTGGTAGGATCGGACAATGGGGGACCGGACTGAGCACACAAAAAATGACCACTAGCCTACCAGGGATTTATTACGGTAGTCATGATTCTGCTATCGTGGGTTGATGGGCGCAGTAGACTACCAGGGAAGTTTACTGACAGCATTAGATCTGCAATTGTGTGGTGTTGGCCACTTTAATTATGTGTATATTTACTAATCACATTGGAGGCTCTGTAATAATATCTATTTGAATCACTGATACTGACACTTGCATCTCATGAGCTTTCATCATCTTATTTTTTCACCACATCAAAGCTAGCCCTCCCCACACACACACTCAGACTATCTCCCCCCCCCCAATCATCCTCTCTCTGTCTCTCTTGTAATAACCGGAAAGGTTTTGCCTGGAGTTCAATGGCCAAGCAGTCAGCCACTCCCACTTCTTGAGCTACATAAGCAGTTCCTCTCAGCCTTAATTGTGAAGCACTTTTTCTTTGCAGCCAAAAGCTCTGTCTGTCTGTCGTCTGAGCTGGTTGGGGCCTACCCCCCCCCACCTTGCTGCTCCAGCTTCTCTGCTGGGTTCTGTTTCTTTCCTGCTTCTGGTTTGTATTTTGTCTTTGGCTGTGTGTGTGCTTCTTCTATCTTTGTTTCCTGTTTTCTGTGTTTGTATGTCTTTGGGTTTGTTTTTTCTGGGGGGCTTTTGTTTCCAAGCTCCTAGCATATCACTCCTGAGCTCCTACTATTTGCGCTGTTGCTCACAACTCCTAAACTACTGCAATGCAAATGCAATCATTATCTGTGTGTTTCAGCTCAACCGTAGCTGTTCCATGTTGCATACTTAATTGTTTTCACTCCGTTTCCCCAGAATTACTACTTCACCTGCTACAGAATTAGTTGCTCCCCACGCTACCAAGTCTGATTGTTTTCACCTGGTTCAAGCTGTGAACCTTGCAATGCAGTTCAGTCATGCTATTCCCTGTTTATACACTGCTGTTTCACTCTGAGGTCAGCTAAAGTTCCTGCTGTGGCTGTTAAACTAGCTTTTATATCTGCTTGTAGTTCTCGGCCCTTCCATCACTTTCTTGTTTGTCCTATGGTAGGGTCTGGGAAGTGTCTGGGGAGTCTTGGCCCCATGTAGCTAATTATTTCTGTTCTAAATCCTGCCTTCATAGCCGAAAATCATCAGAATATTTGTCACCTTGATTTGGCTTTAAATGCCTGTCTGGCTTGCCCCACTATTCAGTGCTGTTTCATTGCTGCTATGACATGCAGACTCCTCTCGACTTCAGCCTCTGGGATATCTGCTGCACTCAATCTGCTTCTGACCTTGCAAGGTCTCAGCACTCCACGCTCTTTATGATTCAGCATATCAGTGCTCATTCAGCTGCTCACCAGCTTTTAGCTCTCAATCAGTTTTTGGGGCATGCCCGCCATTCCATTCTGGCGCAGGATTTCCTGCAGACAACGGTCTTGCTCTGCATTTAGTCTGCATCTTGGGTGTGCCCGACTTGGGGTGGGATCCTTCTCACCTGGCCCATAGCTGGGAATGTCCTCACCCCAGGCTTGGCTTAAGCTGTTCACTACATGACAGCAGCTCCTGGTGTAGAATTTAAGACTAGCAGTGAAGGGTGGTTACTCCAAACTCCTTTGGCTCTAGTGTTCCACTAGATAGGTTATCCATTGGCTTTAATTGTTTCCCTAGCAAGGCACCTTCACTGCATTCTCCCTATGACTTCCTCTGGTTAACCTAGTTTGAGTTTAGGGCAAGTAGGCCAGGTGAATGCCTTATCAGTTGTTGCTCTCCTCCTCCCACCTCGGTTGCACTTATTGTTGCAGAGTTTTCTCACAGCCTTCCATGGTGTTCTCACTAGAGGGTTTGAGTGAGAGCCTTCCTCCAAATTGGATTATTTTCCACCTCCCTTTAATTGTGTTTTCCAAGTTGCAGCTGCAGAACCGTCACTAAATAAACTATCCCAAGCATGGAGGGAAGGTGACCTAGGCCTTGGATCCCCAGAGATTTCCTTCTCACAGGGTTTTTTCTTTACTCCATTGTCTCAGGTCATAACTGTTGGTTAGCATAGCAGTGCCCCCTAGTTTCTTTAGGTGGTTCCACTGTTGGATGGAGGTGGAGGGTGCCCTGCCATTCCCTCTCTTCTTACAGGGTCCCCTCATTCTCAATGCAAACCATCAGTATCACGCTACACTAACCTGGGCATTTCATTACATTATCAACCTGAGCATCTCATTATGTTATCTACCTGTTTATTCTTAGTTGCCACTACATCACAGTTACTGCTCACTAAAAATGCTTCGTATTTCATTCTTTTGGGGATCCTTCCTAAGGTACCTTTGGCCACGGGAATCATCCCATGGCACTTCTAGGGGTGGAACCCTCTCCAAGGGTTCCTTGCCTTTGGTGCCCCTATAGAGTGGTAATTCCTCTAGAATAGAGAATGTGAATGGCCAAAACCAAACTAACACAGTTGCACAAGCATAACTCTATACTGGCTGCATAGGACATTGAACTGAAAAGGCTTTGTCTGGAGTTCAATGGCCAAGCAGCCAGCCACTTCCACTTTCTGAGCTACATAAGCAGTTCCTCTCAGCCTCATTGTGAAGCACATTTTCTTTGCCCCACCATCCTCCCCTTCTCCTCCAGTGGCAGCACTTCTCTCCTTAGGATCCTTCCTAAGGTACCTTTGGCCACAGGAATCATCCCATGGCACCTTTAGGGATGGAACCCTCTCTGAGGGTTCCTTGCCTTTGGTGCCCCTACAGGGTGGTAATTCCTCTAGAATAGAGAGTGTGAATGGCCAAAACCAAACTAACACAGTTGCACAAGCATAACACTATACTGGTTGCATAGGACATTGAATGAATACACGTATGCATTTGACACAGTTGTGCATGAGAGAAATTGTTTGCTTCCCACCAAATGCTACATGCACTGTATTTGTAACCTGCAATGCTAGAAGGCTGTATGTAATGATATATTGCTGATCCAAATGGCTGAAGCACTACAAAGCACAGTAAGATTAAAATAAGTCATTCCTTTGCTAATTTAAATAGGTAGATGCATCATACTTTGCAGAGTACTTTGTGTGGGGATGTCCGGGAGAGAAAAAGAAGCTGCTGAAAGGTATCTGTATTAGCAAATGATAATAAATGAGAATGGAGTCATTTGCAGCTACCTGCTTTATGTGGCTGTCTTGCTCCAATTGTAAGTTTAATGAGATGACTGTTGAAGTACTCAGAAGTTTAATTTAATTTCAACCCAAGCTATTACGGTAGAACATCTTTCAAGGTCTGTACAGATCCAGGAATAGGATACATACTGTGCAGCTCTCCCTTTTGTTAGAATTTGTGGTACTTTTCTGTGAATTACATTTATTTACATGACACCTATAGTTCCATGATGTATGCAGAAGAACTAAGCAAAGGCACCATTAATTGGTGTGATCTGGTTAAAGGTAACACATTCATTGGAATCAATATTTTCTCACCCATCGGAAGTAAAACCGATAGATACTAAGTGAGGGAGTACTTGATGATGGGGGGGCATTTCTTTGTCATTGAGATGTTTTAGTTATTGGGCTTCTGCTGTAATATGAATTTAGCCACCCCATGAGCAGTTTTTCTAGGTCTGTGACTAATTCCTGTATACACCTATTAGGATTGGCTGGTGTTTTCTAATTTTGCATAAAATAATTATGCATGCAGATGAAGAAGGAATAAAATATGTATTTTTATTCTTTTACCTAAATTGATCAGCATAAATGAAACTCTTTTATTATGGCTGCATAGTGAATGCTATGTCATGACTTATTGGTATTATATAGTAGGAGAATGGGGCTCTGGAAGCACTTCACCAGATATCTAGACTGTCTCCATCCACAGTGGAGTTGAAGAACATATGGTCCTCTCCATTGACCACAGTGCTGTTCCTTTGTGTCTCTTCCCTCTCCTGCCACACTCTTTTCTGGCTCCACTCTCACTTCTGGCTCACTTCCTGTTTTAGTTATTGTGATTTGGTTACAACAGGGATCTCTAATTGTGCTCCTGCCAACTCTGCAGCCACCTGGAAGCTACCAGATCCCTCCCTAGTCACAGCTGGTGACAACTCTACGGGCCCTCTTCTGGATTGTAGCTCCTCTTCCACCCTCCCCCTGCCCTATTTTCACCAACTGTGTAGGCCCCCAGCTGGATTGTGGCACCTCTTCCCCCTTCCCCACCCACCTGATTATTGGTAATTGCTTCTGCCCACTGAATGTTTGTGTCCCCCCTCCTCCATTTGGGAGAGGAGCTCTGAGATGGAGGAGCATCACTGAAACCTCCCTCCCCGCTAATACCACAGCTTCAGTGTATATTTTGGAGATGTCTTCTTCTGTGCTCAGCAGCATGTTTATTAGTGCTCTGGATATACCTGTATAAAGCCCAGTCAGTAATTGTTGCACACTATGCCTTCCCAAATCATAGGGCGTTATGTTCAATTTCATATCCAAGCTTAATTTAGTAATAATAACAACTTTTAAGAAAATGTCTGCAGATTAATTTTTTTAAGTGAAAAAAACTCTATAAATTATGTAGTGATTCTTAATACAAACTCTATATTATTTCAGAAACTCGTGCCTTCAAGTAAAACATAAATAATTATTCCTGTATTGGGCTCACAGTAGTGTATGCATTGATTTGAAGTCTTTCAGCAAGGTTTGCCATGCAAAGATGTGGCTTCGTGCCAACGTCTCCACTGGCTGCCTGTATATATTTGACCTGACTGTATATCATACATATATTGCTGTTCGAATCAAATGGAATATAGATTGCAGTTAGAGTATGCCTTTTAATTTATTATAAATTATGACACTCACAAAGTATGATTTTAATTAGTGTCACTAAGATCTGTGTGGCCATGCAATGTGTGACTGGTTCATGACACAAACTCACCCTTGGTATAATGCATACAAAGTGGTTTGATAAAGGTAAATTGGCATACCATTTGGTACAATTAACTGACAGGGACAGTTGCACGAGATGCAGTACACTAAAACTGACAGTCCTCTTCCCTCAATTTTTAACCTTCCCAGCAAATTGGAAGGACCGGGGGAAGATGGTGACGACTTGACAGCTCTGTTGTAAAAGAGTTAGTGTGAGTAACATAGCAATTTAAGGTCAGAAGGGGCTCCAGGTCCTCCATATCCACCCCTGCTTCATATGCAAGGATAAATTTATTTCTCTTATTTATTTGTCATCTTGGAGTTACACCTTTGAGCTAAAAGCTCTTTGACAAAGGTTCCAAGTCAGGTAAGATTCAAACAATTGGTACATGCAGAATAAAAAACATATGGTATAGACATAGCCAAGTACAACACACCATTTACAATCGTTGGTGAAATCCTAGGGTTACAAAGAGGAAAAAGCTATACAAAATTATACTGTACTATATACAAAAAGCAAATGCATTGGTTCGTACGATGAAGTACAGACAGTGTTTGTGACAGTTTGATAAGCTATAGTATGAGCACAGGGTTTACAGGACTAGTGCAGTGAGGAGAGGTGGAGATGGTAGATAGTGGAGCAGTCAGGGCTCACTATGACATGGGATAAAAGGGGAGAGGTCTGGGGGTAGGGGTAGAAAAACATTGCACAGACAGAGGTGTCCTTGTCAGTGATTACTGGTGAGGGTGAGCAAGGGGTGTTGGAAGAGGATGGCGAGAGAGGAGAAAACTATATGGGAGGGGTGGAATGAGTAGTGACAGAGGGAGTGAGGGTTGGGAAGAGAAGGAAATGTGAGGGGGAAAGAGGATATGGGGGAATGTCTAAAGAAAAAGGGGAAAGGTGAATGGCTCAGCAGGGTGGCAGGGAGTGGAGAGACAGAAGAGGGTGGTGGGAAGTTAGAAACTGCAGTCACAGCTGAGTACTGTCAGGTGTTTGAGTAGGGATTTCTTGAAAGTTCCAAGCTTAGGGACATTTATTACTTCTGGGGGTAGTTCATTGAGCCAGAGGGGTGCCTTGTAAGCGTAGGATCTCTGTGCAAGTGCCGTGTGATGGAAAGGGATATGTAGAGCATTTTGTGTTTTTCCTCTGGTATGGCATGAGTTAGAAGTAGGTTTAAGAAGGTCTATAATGGGTTGAGAAGTTAGACCAAGGAGAGCTTTTAAATAACTTATGTTGTTCAAACATCCTAATTTACAGTGATTCCGTATCCAAGCTACTACCCAGAGTAGCCTGTGATACATATCATAATCCCATTGTTCAGGTCCTGAACAAGCTGGGCAATTAATTGGGCTCCATTTGTTTGTGAATGCCGATAAGCTCCCTTGCAGTATGGCAGCTGTGTTGGCTCTGACTTGAACATGTTTTTTTCTTTGCAGACACTTTTTTCAGTGCCTGCTCTAAGGCTATTTTACTTTTGTTCTTGCCATCACTGGTCTAAGGGTTCCCACTTTCAGGCATCCTTGGTTCTGTGCCATCTTTACTGTGCTTATGTAAAAGCTGAGCATCTTTTTCTTTATTTTCTGTTGACTTTGACAGGGACTGCTGCTTGTTCTGAGGGGCATGAACCTCAAATTAACCTTGAGTGGCATGGAGGCAGACGGAAAAGCCATAACGTCTTTTCTTTTCTTGGCCCTTTTCTTTTGTGTTTTAGTGCAAAACATTTTACTGAGTCCACAATTTAAAAAGTCATGGTCAGGACCAAGGCACCTCAGGCAATGCTTGTGGCAGTCTGCCTTTTCCAGGGGCTGCACACAGTTTGTACAGTTTTTAAAGTCTGTAGGGCCTGTTCTTTTCCTTTTAGGTCTCTCAATGATGCCAAACACTGAAGACACTAAGAAAATTGTTACCAGTTCTCAAAGTTGGAAATATAATTTAAAGTAAGCCCAAAATATGTAAAAAGGACTTTAAAAGCTTAAATTGTGGTCCAGTTTCCTTTGAAACTAAACCATTGCTACCTTTTACCTCAGAGTAGAGTTTTTTTTTTTAATCGTTAATCGGGGAAGGCTAAGATAAGTCTCAATCTGTACAAAATGAGGCAAAAAAGTGACTTGGTTCCCTTTGTAACAGAACTAAGTGCTAAATGATAAAAACAAATTAAAATAAAAGTAAAAGCAATTAATATACCAGAATTTATATTTTTTTTAACAAGTAATAGCAATTCCCCAAAGGAAGGAACCATGCTGTCTAGTGGCCTTTTTTGGTTTTCTGGGAACTAATCAGGAACTGGAGAAATCACTAAAAATGACAAATAAATCATAGATCAAGGGAGCACTCCTGACCAACTGGAGCTCTCTCCTTTCCTCTGTGCACAAGACACTCTTGTTCTGTGAGGAATATCTCATGCACTGATACCCTTGAAACAAGCATGTTCCATGACAGTTTTAAAAATATATATATATTGCTGATCAAGCTTGATCAGTAATAGATTAATGTGTCCCCTGGAGCCACTTATTGCTATATAAGAGTGGTTTCACTTGCGTTCAGCTTGTGCCAAAACAGCCCAGCTTCACTTCGCTGTATTCACTCCAGCTGAATGCATATTACACCAATCTTACACAGCAACAATTGGCTCTGGGGGGATATAGTATATTAACATATACTAATGCAGAGTATCAAGGAATAACTAGCAACAAAATAAATAAAGTAATAACATTTGCTAAACTGTTATGGAGGCCAGAAAAGTGCAGCTGTACTTTGGGGTGACTGCTCTCTTCAGCAGAGAAACAAATCTGAAGAAAGGCAGTTGGGGAAAGTGACCACAGTGCAGAATCTGAACATGATTCTAATTCTAAGTTCCATAATTAGCATAATGTCTATCCACAGGGCAACTCAGTGCAGTAGATTGATTAGTTTAGTTTTATTTTGTTAACCAGTTAGGTGCATTGATGCCAAAAGCACCTTTTCAGGCATGACCCAGGTTCCAGTGTACAAAAAGGGGAGGCAGTACAGTGCAGTGGTTTAAGGCTCTAAGCTGAAAATCTGGAGACCTGGGTTTAAATCCCATAGCCCCCACTTGCATACTGTGTGACCCTGAGCAAGTCACTTAAACTTCTCCATGCTCCCAGGTTGCACCTGTAAACAAGTTTTCAGCTTAGTGTGTCTCACCTGGTTAAACAATTTGAAAAAAAAAATGGTATATATGAATAACATACAGCATATTCACCACATATAATAAATATTTTCAGTAAACAACTTTGTTAATGCACCATTAGGGTTCCAGCAACAAATTTCGGGAACTGTGGTCTTAGGGTTTCCAATCCTAACATTACACTCCCCCTAGGTTTAGAACCCTAACACCCCACTCCCACCCTAACCCTAACATCCCACCCCCACCCTGCAGGTGGAAACAGGTGTGGTGTGTGACTTTGGGTTGTCAGTCCTCACACCCACCACAGTCCACATGTAAGTAAGCTGACATGGGTACATTGTATGAGAATGGGGTGAGCATTAGGGCTGACAACCCCATGGCACACCCCTTGCCTGTTCCTGCCAGTGGGGGGGGGTGGTGTTAGGGTTGGAAACCCAGGGTATGGGTGGGATGTTAGGGTTGGAAACCCTAAGACTACATTTCCCAATCTTTGTTACTGGAACCGTAATGGTGCATTAATAAAGTTTTTTACAGAGAATTTCCTTGCTTTTTGAAAAAGTGTAATTGTAGGCTTATTTTCTTGTGGGAGTCAATCATCCATAATTTGTTAGAGATTGCAATTGTATGCTTATTTCCCAAAGGGCCCTACACTCCAATCACTCCGTAATCTTCTGTGTATTTATATGTGGGAATGCAGGGCCCGCTGTCATGTATGCATAAGGCCTGCACTCCCATCACTCCATTAAGGTATTCACATTTGTGTGTTGGAGTGCACAGTGCCATCCATCCATAATGTCTGAGATATTGTAATTGCATCCCTATGGCTCTGCACTCCCATCAGTCTTTAACAGCATCTGTATTTGTGTGTGGGAGTGCGGGGCCCTGTGCTCCCATCCATGAATAATTTGTTTAGATAGTGTAATGCTAACTTTTTTCCCTGTGGGAGCACAGGGCCCTCTGGGCCCTGTTCTCCCATGCCATAGTTTGCAGACCCAAATGAACACCTGACATTGTAGTTTTCTCCTATAGAAAACACAGGAAAATTTGAAACCCCAGTCAACACCAAATTAATATATTTTCATGAAACCAGTAAAAAGCACATCGGTTGGTCAAGCCTTTTGTACTCTAATAATTTCAGAACAAAATTGCAAATCATTTCTCACAGTGGAGTGACAAAGAAATGACTCTGTACACCTCCCATTACAATGTTATACTATGGGAAACTAATAAAAATGTAACCTCAGACAACTCCAGAGCAAATTAATATATTTTCACCAAACCAGCAAAAGGCATATCTGTGGGGCAGGCCCTTTGTACCCTGAAAATTTCAAACCAAAATCACAAACTGTTTGGTAACAGTGCAGTGACAGAGAAATAGCTGTCTTAAAAATCCTTTTCTACAGTTCTTTTTTTTTTGCAGTTTGCAGTAAAAAAACATTCTTTTTCATAAACTATAAAAAAATCTTTTTCACGATTCCTTTTTTGCAATTTGAGGCAAAAGAAAATCCTTCATCACAAATTGAGGAATAAGATCCTGTTTCATGGCATTTGTTTTCCATGGTTTGCAAAAAAGGATTTCCACGGCTAAAAAAAACACATTTCTGAACCACTTATCAAAAAAAATAACCCCAGAATCCAATTCTATGGGTCTTGATTAGGTAAACACAACTGTTGGTGTTTACTAAACCCATCTATTTTTTTTAGTAATTTAATTTTGTTGTCATCATGAATTGAAAACAAGATGGTGGCAGTGCGAAAAAAGATTCTGCATTTGTGGCAAAATATCCCATGTTTGCAAAAAAGGATTCCACATTTGCAATAAAGAAACCTTTTTCAAGCAGGACATCTAATTGGTCCCATCAGAAATAATGGGAAACTTTAAAATGTAATAACTTTGGAATGGATTATTATTGTTTCACCAAACCTTTAAAAGGCAAACCTGTGACACAAGACCTATGCACAGTACACATTTTGGACCAAAATTCCACACCATTTTTGCACAGTAGCGTGACAAAGAATTTCACCACAAATGATCATTTTTACATTTTTTGCCACTGCAAAGCTCCCAACCCATAAATCCGACCGGAACAAAACTTGTCAAATCAAAAGATCTTTGGTGCTTGGTGGTGCTTGTGCAATTTCATGCAAATTGGTTGAATAGCTGAAAAGTTAAATCCAAAATTTTCAGTTTAACATATAAGTGAAGACTGAAACCTAATATAGGGGCGCAACCGTGCTCCTATAATTATAGTGGCGGAGTAGCACCACTATATTTAGGGTTGAACTAGAGAGTCTATGTTAAATCTGAAATTTTGCACTTTGTTATCTTTGCAACTGTTGAATGGATTTGCAAGTAATATTGCAACTGTGGTCTCGCGTGGTAGATCTCTGGATGTGCCAAGTTTCATTTTGGTCGGATGTGCAGTTTCCGAGGCCTGGATAATGAAAAAAGTTAATTTGTCATAGTTTTTTTTTCCTATTGGTTTTAAAGGAATTTCTTTGAATTTGTCTACCACCCAGACAGTTTGGAACTTTGATCTGACATTTTCAGGGTAGAAAGAGACTGACCACAGATGTGCCTTTTGCTGGTTTGGTGAAAAAATATTAATCTGTTCCAATGTTATTTAATTTAAAAATGTTTATAAATTAGTTCTGAGCATGCTCAGTAAGCACCTCAAAATAGCTGTAAGAAATGAAAAAAGAATTATGTTATCATATTGAGGTCATCCTTTTTCATTAATGTAAAATCCTTTTTTGTTTGGTTGTCATCTTGTTTTCCATTTTTCCTAAAATTCAAATTTGGAAACCCCCAAAAATGAGATGCAAGGGAGCAACCAACACATGTACCTTGCTTATCTGGATTCCCTTTGCTGGATTCTGCACTTTACTGTGGAAGTAGTGCCCTTGAAATGTTTCTTTAGTAAGTTAAAAAGTATTTTTTTGTATCATCAGCATGGAGAGACACTGACCACATTGTTAAACCCGTGCAGGAAGCAGGAGAAAACATTGATGTCATGGTATACATAGGGACTAACGATCTCGCTAGCCGGTCAGTTATGGAGATCTGGGGACATCTAACCCGGTTGGGAAACAAACTGTCATCCATTTCATCTGACATCTCCTTCTCTGAGAACCTGCCAGTCTGGGAGAGAGGGGCATATGGACGTAAGGTCAGAGAAGGGGAGACAAGGGAGCTAAACATGTTGCTCAAGGGCTGGTACCAGGAAAAAGGACACAAATTTGTAGGTAACTGGCAACAGTTTTGGGAGTGAAGGTTCTTTAAATTTGATGGACTGCATCTGACTAAGGAGGGAGTCAGTGCATTGGAGCAGAAGTTTGACATCTTTGCAGAATATTTAAACTAGCAAATGAGTAGAGGGGTGCAGCACCCGATACACTGAATTGAAAGAACACCCCTCCCCCCCTCAACTAGTGATCAAACAGGAGTTCAGCATGTTTGTAGTTCGTTTGCATCACCAGGTAAGGAAAAAGTTCTGGCTCCCCAAACAACACACAGGGGAAACGCTGGATCTCACCCAACAACTAACGCACCAAAATCTGTCCAATGGAACATCATGTACACAAATGCCTGCAGTCTGGGAAACAAGATCCCAGACCTGCAGGCTACAATGACAGAGGCTAAACTGAACATAGTAGCCATTAGCGAGACATGGTTCACCAGTAACCACACTTGGGAGACTTCAGCACCTGGCTATGTACTGTTCAGAAGAGACCGAGGTGCCAAAAGGGAGGAGCCCTTTATGTCAATGAGAATATCAAAGCTACAGAAATTCAGAATACACATGAGAAGCCAGAAGAACTGTGGGTCACCCTGGAAACAGGAAATGGGACAGACATATGAAATGGGGTTGTCTACAGGCTTCCAGACCAGGGGAGGACATAGACACATAACTGTTAGAAGATATACAAAACATGACTTCTAAAGGGGAGGTTCTGATAATAGGAGACTTCAACATGCCAGATACAGATTGGTTAATATCAGCAGGAACATCCACCAGAACTAGACTCATAGTGGATTACATGCAGGAGGAAGGACTCAAACAACTACTACAACAACCCAAAGGAGACAGAGTTATCCTAGATCTAGTAGTGACTAATGGGGAAAGGATCACAGATCTACAGGTAGAATGTCACCTGGGGACCAGTGACCATCACATGGTATGATTCAATTTTGCCACTAGAACTAAATCTTCCCATTCCAAGGCATAAATATGGGACTTCAGAGGAGTTGACTTTGATATGGCCAACAGAGTTAAGCTAGCCTGGTAAGAAGAAATACAGGTGAGGAGGCAAAGTGGGCAAGCATTAAGGATGCAATTCTTGAAGCAACATCCCATTGTGTTAGGGAGAAAGGCAAGAGCAAAAGAAGGAGGAAACCACTCTGGTTCTTAAAAACAGCAGCAGAAAAGGTCAGGGCCAAAAGGTTGGCCTTCAGGAAATATAAGGGAACGCAGCGGGATGAAGATAGGGAGGCATACCAAACTTCCCTAAGGGAAGCAGGGAAGGCAGTAAGGCAGGTAAAGGCCCACACCAAGTAAACACTAGCAAGAAAAGGGGATAAGACTTTCTATAGATACGTTAATGAAAGGAGAAAGTCCAGAGGGGGTATTGTTAAGATCAAAGGGGATAAGGGGAAATATGTGGAGGAGGACCAAGGAAAGGCATCTATCCTAAATAGATACGTCTGCTCAGTATTTACTAAGGACAGGGTAGGACAGGGTCCACAGCTCAACACTATGGACACAGGGGAGAGGGAGGTGGGCATGAGTCCATTCATGAAAGAAAGGGTCCTATAAGAGCTTGCTAAGCTCAGGGTGGACAAGACAATAGGATCTGCTGGCATACATCCCAGGGTACTAAAAGAGCTAAGGGTGAAACTAGCAGAGCCATTATCAGAACTGTTTAGTGAGTCTCTGAGCACAGAAGAGGTCCCAGAAAACTGGAGAAGGGCTCATGTGATCCCGCTACACAAGAGTGGTAGCAGGGAGGAGGCAGGGAACTACAGACCAGTCAGTCTTACCTCAGTAGTGGGCAAGATTATGGAGGCACTCCTTAAGGAAATGATAGTGCAACATCTGGAATCCATAGGGGCACAGGATCCAAGACAGCATGGGTTTACAACAGAAAGGTCCTGTCAAACTAATCTCATAGATTTCTTTGACTGGGTAACCAGAGTGGTGGACCAAGGGGTGCGGTTGATGTTGTCTACCTTGACTTCAGCAAAGCTTTCGATACTGTTCCACATAGAAGATTGACTAATAAGCTGGGTAGGCTCGGGGTGGGTCAGAGGTTTGTCAGTTGGGCGGCAAACTGGTTGGCGGGCAGAAAACAGAGAGTGGTGGTAAACAGTATACAGTTAGAAGAGATGCAAGTCACAAGTGGGGTACCTCAGGGATCAGTCCTGGGGTCAGTCCTCTTTAATATCTTCATCAATGACATTGCAGATGGACTGGAGGCTAAGGTTTGTCTGTTTGCAGATGACACCAAGATCTGCAACAGAGTAGATGATTCAGATGGGGTGGGCAGAATGAGAAGGGATCTGGATAAACTGGCAAAATGGTCAGAAGAGTGGCAGCTGGGGTTTAACACAAAGAAATGCAAGATCATGCACATAGGGAAGAGAAACCCAGAAGCCAACTATAGGTTGGGAGGGGAGTTGCTGGCAATCACAAGGGAAGAAAGAGTCTTGGGTATCATCATCATCACAGATGACCTGAAATCATCCAAGCAGACCACTAAAGCAGTAGGTAAAGCTAGAGGGATGTTGGGGTGCATTAGTAGGGGTACAACAAATCATAAGAGGGAGGTAATAATCCCTCTTTACAAGACAATGATTAGGCCCCATCTGGAGTACTGCATGCAGTACCAGAGGCTGCATCTGCACAAGGACATTAACAAAATGGAGGCAGTCCAGAGAAGGGCAACCAAAATAGTGCAGGGACTGCATCAGAAAACATATGAAGACAGATTAACAGAGCTAAATATGAATACCCTAGAGCAAAGGAGGGAGAGAGGTGATATGATTGAAACATTCAAACATCTTAAGGGCATTAACAAGGTGAAAGAGTCTAACATGTTTCAATATAAGAAAAATAGCAGGACAAGAGGACACAGCATGAGATTAGAGGGAGACTGATTAAGAGGTAATGTGAGGAAGTTCTTTTTTACAGAAAGGGTGGTGGATGCATGGAACGGCCTACCTCAGGAAGTGGTGGATATGAATAAAGAGCAGGGCTTCAAACTGGTGTGGGATAGGCATAAGGGAGCAATACAGATGAGTATGAATAGAAAAGCCATTGATAGAGTAAAGACCTATGGCACATTCATAAGGTAGAAAAAATGGGTGGACTGGATGGGCCTTGTGGTACTTATCTGCCTTCAACTTCTGTTTCTATGTTTCTATCATGAGTGATGAAAAAATATGCTTCTTCATGAGGGTGAACTCCTTTCCCTGGTGTCTAGTGGCAACCCCCGCGTGCCAATCGGTGTCCCTGTTATTATAGTTATTTTTCCTGGTGCCTAGTGGCACCCCCGTCAATGCCGACTGCCTTCACAATCTGCAAGCAAAGTTTGTGGAATGAATATTTTAAAACTGCTTAGTACAACTTAAAGTAGAAGGATTTCAGAAAGGCTTGTGTGCTTTTACAAGAGGCATACTACCGTTGCCTCTGTAATTATTCTTGAATCCTTCCAGATCAACTTGTGTGGCTTTGTTGAAGCTTGGTACTATTTCATGGTGTTCTCTATCTCCCACCAGGAGAAAGGTTGCCAAGCTGTGGTGGAACTGAATCTGTGGAGGCAGGATGGAGTGGCCCTTCAGGTGGGCTGAATACACCGAACAGTGCCATGCAGTTTTAGATAGTAGAGGTGCGGAGAGTGAATCTGCTGCAGAGCAAGCCAACAGCAAGATCGAGCAAGTCAATCAATCAATCAATCAAAATCTTTATTTATTCAGGCGAACATCATTGAGCACAGCTCATTTACAAGATGGACCTGAGGGGTCATAACAATATAAGGTTACAAATTTTACACAAAAACATGGTACTGAATGAACACAAATACAAAGATTTATGAATGAGACAGATATACAAATATTTACATATATACAAGGCAAAATGACATTGGACCTAGATCATATTAAAAGGAAAGAAACAAACAGTATTGTAGGGATAAAGCTAGGGTAATGGGACTTGGGGGGGCATTTTTGTACGAAGTAGGTTGGAGAACAAGCTAGAAGAACAATAAAGAAATAGGGGGTAGTATAAAAAGGGGTAGGGGAAGGAGGGGTTGTGAGAGGACAAGGCCTTATGGAAGCAGTTGCATGATTCTGGGAAAAGACTAGTGTACAGTTTTTTGAAGGATGTTAAAGGAATGAGGGTATCCAATTTCAAGGTCTTTTGAAGAGAATTCCAGATAAGTGCTAGGGAATAGCTGATTGCAGCCCTTCCATACCGGGTGCAGGTGATGGGAATCTTCAGCATGATGAGTTTATTGACCCTTAGGGTGTAAGGCCTGGATGTGATCTGGTTGAAACAATCTGAGATGTAGGAAGGGAGTTTGTTTGTCAGAGCTTTGTAGATCCAGACAGCAGCATTTTTGTTTCTTCTATGTTGTAGGGATGTCCAACTGACTGCATTGTAGAGAGAGCAATGATGGGTGCTGGAGGGAAGATCTGTAATGAAGCTAATAGCTCTATGATACAAGGTGTCTAATTTATTTAAATGGGAGAGGGAACAGTGACCATAAAGGAAGTCAGCGTAGTCAATGAGGGATAGGAACGATGCCAGGATTAGCCTTTGTTTGGAATCTCTGGTCAAGTAGTGTTTGATCCTATAAAATAGGCCAAGTCTTTGTCTAAGCTTTTTCAGGAGCTCTTCAATGTGGCTAGTATAGTCAAGTTTATTGTCAATCCAGACTCCAAGATATTTGAATTTGTCCACATATTCCAGATTTTCACCAAGGATGGTAGACAATTGTGGGAGGGTGAATGATGGGACAGTGGAAGAGCAGCTCTTGGTGGCAAAGAACATAGCTTTCGTTTTCTTGGCATTTAGTAGTAATTTCTTTTCTAGTAAGTTGTGCTGTAGGAGGAGAACTCAGACTGTAAAAGCTCACAGGCTTTTGATGGTGAGGATTACTGACATATAGTACAGTATCATCTGCAAAGAGGTGAATATTAGATTGTGAGAGATTGGAGTCAATATTGTTGATGTAAATGGCAAAGAGGATGGGGCCTAGGATGGAACCTTGCGGTACACCTCTTAGGAGTGGTTTAGAGGTAGATAGGTCACCTTCATTGTTTACCAGTTGTATTCTTCCAGAGAGATAGCATCTGAACCATTTAAGAGAGAGTGAGTCAAGGTCTATGGAGTTCAGAGAGGAGATTAGTAGTTCATGGTCCACAGTGTCAAAGGCTTTGCTTAGATCCAGGAACACAGCACAGGTGTTATTCTTTTTGTCTAAGGCAGTCTGCCAGTCATTTGTAACTTTTGCTAAGGCAGAGATGGTGCTGTGCATAGATCTAAACCAGATTGAGCTGGGTTAAGGAGATTATTGGTATCAAGGTAGGCACTTAACTGAAAGTTCACTAACTTTTCAAGCATTTTGGACAGTACTGGTAAGATGGAAATGGGCCTATAGTTGTTGAGGTCCATGGGATCACCTGCCTTAAGTAGTGGAAACACTTGAGCTGTCTTCCATATTGAGGGATAGAACCAGTGGCTAGGGACAGATTGAGAAGAGGTGAGTGAGGGGCAGCTAAGACATGCAATGCTACTTTTAGAAAGTAGGGATCCAGGAGTCTGCACCTGCCTTAGTTGTATCTAGTTGGAATAGTAGGTCTTCTCTTCTTTTAAGAGTATTGATTTGAAGGAGAATGTGGAAGCAGCCTTTTGTCCCTCAGTAGAATGTAAGTTTAGTGATGACCTCATTAGGTTTGCAGGAGAGGAATTGAAAGCTAGGCCAGCTGTAGTGAAATGATGGATTGAAGGCATTTAAGATTTCTTGCTTGTCAGTGATTTCAACGCTATTTGGTGCACTTTGGGTGGTAAGACAGGGTAGAAGCTTGACCTAGGATCCCTTTATGGTACCCCAGAACCTGGAAGAGGGTTGTGATAGGAGGCATCAATTCAGCTGTGTAGAAGGCAGTCTTGGCATTTCTCACTTGTTTTGTGCAGGAGTTTCTGGCTTTTCTGAATTGAAGCCAGTCATTTGGATCCTTGGTCTTTCTAGTCCTTTTCAGAGTTTATCTCTGGCAAGCAGTCTTGATTTAAGGTCAGCAGAGAACCAGCGACAAGATTTGAGTTTGGTTCTGACACTGGTGAGGGGTGCATGTATATTGAGGGCACTTATGATAATATCACTTAAAACCTGAAGAGCTGTCTCTATTGAAGCTGTGAGATAGAATTCTTGCCAACGTGTGGTGTGGCACAAATCATGGAGATATCCTGAAATATTAAAGTTCTTTTTTGACCTTCTTGGGAGAAATTTTGCAGGGTTGGGTGGCTTGATTGTTGATCTTATGCCAGCTATGGGACAGTGATCACTTATGTCACTGAATAGCACTCCAGCATGAGAATACAGATGAGGCTTATTTACCAACAAGTAAAGCAAACACCATGCTATCTCTATTTGTGAGCTGGTTCATCTGGGTTGTCACTACATCCAGCTCTTCTAGATGGTACTGTTTTCCTACCTGTGACAAACTCATTAGTTTGCACCCCAAGAACCTGTGTCATCAAGTGCCAGCTTTAGGTAACTTCGAGAGAACTTCCCCAATTCGTTAGCTGCTTTTGCTGGACATCAGAGGGAATGACTTTATTCCTCCACACTACTTGAGGAGGCAGTATAGTGTAGTGGTAAAGGGCATTGTGCTGCAAACCTGGAGACCTGGGTTACTTAACTTTCTTGTGCTCCTGGGTTGCACCTGGAAACAGGCTCCAGCTTAGTGTGCCTTTCCTGGTTAAACAATTTCCCCTTTCCCTTTCCTGGGTACTACCTTTGATTTATTGAATATGTTTCACTTCACTAGCTGATAGTCTGGAGAGCAAAGCATATGAACTAGGACAGCAAAATCAGCAATGTGGCTTAAGGTTGTCAAAAGTGGCTAAAGGTAATTCTGAGTAGTCCATATCTTATACTATGTTATTATTTTACTTATTACTTTACTTATCAGACTGCTCACTGAGCTCTCATAGTGGTGGTTACAACTGTCGCAACTACTGCAATCTTTTATGTGTCAAATTCATTTTTACATAATTGGGTTGAGTGCTGTTCGCTAGAATATTTACTCTGTATGAATAATTTGGGCACTATGAAACACTGTGATGTTTTCCAGATTACTTATTATCCTACTCATCTTGTATAAATATCAGACATCTTTTTGAACTCTCAGTGCAGTGACTGCAACTGCCTCAAGCTTTTGAGTGTTGAAACTCTTTTTTTCTTTTATTTAATTGGGCGTTGCACCATTTGCCAAAATATCCACTTAATGTCTACAAACAATTAACCGCTTGAATGTATTAAGTGACTCAAAGCAGATACAGCTGCTTTATAAATTTCTTCCTTGCTGATGTCATGTGGACCATTTGTTCCTCACTCAAAAGCACTGGAAATGTTAAAAGACCAAAAATAAATGTTTTTTTTTTCTGTAAAAAAAGAAAGGTCCCTTGGTGATGCGCCACCCCAACCACCCACTGAGCACCCCTCACCCCTCAGACCCCACACACACCCTCACTCAACTGATCAGGTCCCAGGATAAAGATCCACTCTGCAATCCAAGACATGTCTTGCTGCTGGAACCGGGCGACTGCTATATGAGAAATAAGGTAAATGTGATTCAATGTATTTCAATGGGAGTTTCAACTTTGGTGCATAATTTTGCCATTTTTCAATATTTTGGTACCACATTTTCAACATAGCATTTATGAGATCTCACCTCATGAACAATGGCACTGGAATTATGCAAATATGCTTTAAAAGGCAACTTCGCAGTCACTTGGTGAAATCACCTTTTGGCAGGGATTTGAACATTTCCACCACCCTTGTTCATAAGGTGGGGTCATAAGATGGGTATGTTCAAAATATGGGGTCAAAGTATATTAAAATGGTGAAGTTATGTGCATCTGTTGAAATTAGCCTATGCTTGCTTGTAAGTTTTTGTACTTTTCAATATTTTCACCCCAAATGTTAAACATAGCCATTTCTTTACACCAACTCATGAATGTGACAGCTGTCGTTTTCCAAATCTTCACTAAAATGTGTTTTCATGCCTCTGGTACGGAATGATGTTATGGAGGTATGGAATGATGTTTCCGGGGATTTGAAAACTTTCAGTATGGGGTTCATGAGGCTGGGTAATAACAAGGCTATGCTGACAGCTGGGTTGCTGTTGTGCCATAAATGGAAACAAAGGGCCTGGATGGCCCTGCACTTCCATAGCAACATAAATATACACATCTACGGAGTGATGGGAGTGCAGGGTCTCTGGCCCTCTGCTCCCGCAGGCAGAGAAGCATATGATTACACTATCTGAAAAAGCATGGATGCATGGGGTCCTGCGCACCCACAGAAAAATAAGGATACAATTATACTATCACAGAAAGTAGGGAAATTCACTGCAAAAAAGCGCCATTAATGCAACATTTAGGATTGAGGCTAAAGTGACAAATCTACGGAAATGTGGTTTTAGGGTTTCCACCCCTAAAATGCCGACCCCACCCCTAAAGCAAATCTGTTGCGGACTCTTCCTAGGAGTTATTACCCTTAAAGCTCACCCCATTAGGTGTTTATGTTTCTGGAGTATATAGAATGGGGAGGGGCTGAGCTTTAGGATTGACAACCCCTAGGAAGAGTCTACACCTGATTTACTTTAGGGGTGGGTTGGGGTTTTAGGGTTGGAAACCCTAAAGTCACATTTCCCTACTTTTTTGCTTTAGTCTCAACCCTAAATGTTGCATTAATGGATATTTTTGCAAAGAATATTTATTGATATATCTATACATAATTAAAGACTGACTAATATAAATGTACTGACTAGACATAATATTCAGTTGTAACATTTACAAACACTTAGAGTGAAACATATTCTTACAATGCGGTATTAAACATAACTAGTGAAGGAGAGGATCTGATCGAGACTAGTATGGTGTTCCACAGGCAGGATACCCTATAACTGAAAGAATTTTGATCAAAAGAAGTTTTTGTATGAGCAACATATAACAATTAATTTGATTTAGAACAAGAGTTATAATTAATATTTTGTTTCTTTTTTTTCTTCCAGCAGGCCGGTAGCTTGTATCAGCTGACTATACCAGACGTCTGTGGTCCCTTCGGGTCCACTCCTACTTCCTGGAAGGACCACCGAAGCTGACCTGGGGGTGTCATCCAGCCATCGCCTCCCGCATTTTCTGCTTTTCTGTCCCCTTAGTCCCCAGAGCCCCAATCAAGGTCAGGCACTTGTGCATGCCTTGGCTCAGCTCACTCTGCTCCTCCCACCCCTGACCTAGTTCCCAGCTCCCTCTCTGTCTGCACTACCATTACGCCTCTACATGGTGGTGGTCTTAGGCCGAGGGAGCCAAACTCCCTGATCTGGGAGAGGAGAGCTGCCAGGAGCCAGCTCTATCCACTACCAGCCCTCCCTCTGGCTGACCCCCAACTTCCCATACTCATTCCTGAACATGGGTCGCTGTCATGGTGACAGGTAAGGTGCCCAACGCCTGCAGCCCTCAGCGCCACCAGGCTGGCTATCATTTTGTTTCTTAAATAAATTTGCCAAACAAGATGATGCCCCTAAATGTAAAATTCTGAAAGTAAAATTTGCCAAACATAATTGAGATACGTGTTCAAATGAGCGTCAATTAAATTGGTGATGTTTGTGCAGTGGTATGATCTATTCCCAGCAAAAAAAAAAACAAATTTGGCTATCTTGTGGTATAGTACTCTTTTCTTATCCAAATATTCTTTAAAGCTGTATCAACTAGGGGCAAGGCCTGCCAGCAAGAGAATTGGCAGCTTAATTACAGAGCTCTGTACAGCTCTGTCTTTATCTTCCAGCATCCAAGCTACTTCTATTCCCTGACTACAACATTACCATCAGCAGGATAGCCACTCACCTCTGGCACTGGATGATACCTCCCTTTTGCAGCTTCCCTATGGAAAAAAGGGCAGTTGTAGCTTTCCGTGCTCCTTGAAGTTGGGCTCACTGGGAGTGTTCTGACCGGAAGATGGTGTACATGCCACCCACAGCAGCTGAATGCAACCTGGCAGAAATTAAACAGATATTCAATCAAATGATGGCAAAGATGGAAACGCTTGCGCTTACAACTCAAAAACCAATGCAGACATTTCCCTCTCTCAGAGGATGAATGTTTCTGAGCAAAGGATTGCAGATACTGAGGATAAAACCAAACCCCTGATGCATTACATTAGAGAACAAGATCAGTCCATAAGGACCCTGTGGCAGCGGGTGGAGGACTTGGAGAACCAGGGGAGGCACAACAACCTCTGGCTTGTTGGCTTTCTCGAGGACTGTGCGGGGAATAATATCATCAGCTTTCTTCAACAATATCTCCCTGGACTACTGAGTCACCTTGGGGATGGGCCCATTGAAATTGACCAGGCTCATCGTTCACTGGTGCCGAAGCCTGCAGCCAGGGTCATCCCTGTCCCATAATTGCAAGATTCCTATGGTTTACAGACCATGAAACCATCATGGAAAAGGCCAGGGAAAAACAAAATCTTTCCTGGTGTGGCCATGAAATTCAGATATTTCCTGATTACTCAACAGAACTCCTCGACCACAGATAGGCATTCACTACAGCCAGGAAAGTCTGCATGGAGTTGGGCCTACAATACTCTTTGTGATACCCAGCATCGCTGAGAGTCTTGCATAATGGGTTCTCCAGGACGTTTGATTCCCTGGAGGCTGCAAAGGGCTTGCTTGCTCATATTGCCCCCCAGGTGGACTTTCAGAAGTTTGGGCTGCCCTCCCACCACTCCGGATGCTGAGACAGGCCTACAGAGATGGATACAACTCCAGCTCAGGGGATTTTGTCTGTCTGTGGTAGGAGAACGGGACCTCCTCTATCTCCCCCCCCAGTGGACAGTGACCCATGACTCCTGGCTTCTAAAGCCAAATGGTGCAACAAATGAAAGAAACTCTCTGGTGGCAGACGCAGGAGCCACTCCCATAATAGGATCTGCAGCCGGGAGTCACAGGTCTCATCAGGGTTACTAGATCCCTTCTTGAGATCCATTAGATACCAAGCATTGATAAATTTACCAGAGGACTCCCTTCCGTTGAAGTTGGGGGCCAAAGATACTGAGACTTCTCTTCTGAGGCCCGTGCAGCCAAGCTGTTCCTTGGGCGAGATGGTGGCCCCTTCAACAGCTTCTCCAGATATTGATTCAAGCTCAGCAGAAGGACTGGGTCGTATTTCGCCCGCACAAAGTTCAGTGGGAGCCACTGACAAAGGCTGAACAAACCTGATCTGCAGTAATACTGCCTGTGACTCTTTCTGTGGGATTGCCCTTAATAACATTTTTCTTTCTCCAACAGGTAAACAATGCCATGGCTGATTAGCATCCCCTTCCACCCTATTGGTACCGGGGGTCAACCTTAATTTCTGTCCTCCCTTAAAGGGCCCCTGGCCATCCATTGGGATATGATATTATTCCACTTCCCGTGTCTTTTTCTCTCCCCTTGTTTAACTCACACAGTACACCCTGGGACAAGGTACTTAATACTGTACAAAGAAATGCATGTCTCAATGCCTGGAAATCTGTGCAAGGGGAAAAGAGGAAGGTTAACACATCCAGCTCTAGGGCGGTATGCTTATACCCCCGTACTGCACCTACTCCGTAAGGTAGCAGTTTTGTATCTTGAAATGGAGGGCCACAATGTGGAGAGATGGCTATGAGGCTGGTGAAGGGAGAGGGGAGGCTATATTACAATCATTCACCAGGTTAAACCCAGGGCCAACCCTGGAGCTCAGGCTCCCTCAAAGATGTGAGGGACTATGTCCAGGTATATCCACAAGGCAGTTAGGGGGAAACAGGGCATCTAACTCCCAACGGCACTTCCTTCCTGACCTGTTTCTGTGCACTACTCTGCAATGGGCTAAGTAGGGATAGTAGCACCCCCCCAGATATCGGCACATGGTTGGACATCACTCCCTATTAGCACTCAGGCTGCAACATCTTTATTATAAAAATATGTGACTGAGTAGTCCTAATGAATGTCTCATATACTCCTTCATATCTGGGGCACATCAATACCTGTATGGAGGCTGGGCTCTGAGATTGGAGCAGGGCTACTGGCATAGATGGTATACGGACCCTGGATCCCCCACATGGTTCTGCTGGCTAAGCTGAATGGTAATTAAAGAGGCTCCAATTCAGGTCTCTTTCACAAATGAGTATTTCATGCTCATACCTCTGATATATCAAGGGGATGTAGCTTAACACTCTGGGCTATACAGATGGTGCCTGGTATTTCTTTCTTTGTGTATACTAGTCTGAAAGTTTTCCCCCCAGCAATGGTCCCTTGCATATGGACAGCTAGTATGCCTTTGCTTACAGGGACAGCTGGTTCATCGTTGGGTTCTCAGGGGAGGGAGGAGGAGGAAAGAATTTGGGGTAGAAACACAGAAACACAGAAACATAGACTTTGATGCCAGATAAGGACTGCTTGGCCCACCTAGTCTGCCCATTTCTCTACCTATTGGATAAGCGGCAGATCCTAGTTAACCAACAGCCTATTTCTTCCTAACCTCCCCCACAAGAATTGCCTTATGTCTGTCCCATGCATTCTTCAGTTCTCCCACTGTTTTTGACCCCACAAACTCCTCAGGAAGGCTGTTCCATGCATCCACCAACCTCTCTGTGAAAAAACACTTCCTCACATTGCCCCTGAGCTGTTCCCCCTCTATCTTCAAATTGTGTCCCCTTGTCCTTGCACATCTCTTTTTCTGAAAGATGCTACCCTCTTGGACTTTGTTGATTTCCTTGAGGTGCTTTAAGTTGTCTGGTTGGTATATACTGTACATAAGTTATGTTCTGTTTTAATGTTACTAAGTTCTTGCAACCAAATTCAATGTGTGGTCTATGGGTCTTATGGCCAGTTTGATCACTTGGATGGATTTTACAGATGGGGAGGGCTCAGGTGGACATGGCCTTGACAATGTACATTTATGGTTTTTATGCAGGCTCCAATACCCAGTCCCCAGATGGAAATTAGGCTTGTAGCATGGAATGTCCAAGGTCTCAGCTCTCCTGTTAAACATAAAAAAATGATCTCATTTGAAGAAGCTAAGTCCTCAGGTGGCATTCCTTCAGGAAACTAAGCTGTCCTTGAAAGAGGCAGGAAAACTGAAACAAGGTTGGGTAGGGACCGAACTTCACTGTGCAGCAGTGGCAAAAAAAAGGGGGGTCACCATCCTACTTCTCAAAGATTTGGAATGGACTGTAAGCCAGCTATCTTCTGACAAAAGGGTAAGATGGATAGCTAAGATGTCTACTCTGGAGGATTTCCTGAGTTTGGCCAATATCTGCACTTCTAATGGACCTGTAAATAACCCTGAGTTTTTTCACTCCCTCAATCAACTCCTTACTGATTTCAACACAGGCCATCTACCCATCCTTATAGGCAGATATTTCAGTCTCACAGTGGACTCTGTAACAGACAGGAGTAGAGGGAGTAGTGAACCCCATGAAAGAATGGCCATGGCAGTACATAGGCTCCTATCAGAACATGCCCTGCTGGCTACATGGCGTACTAGCCACCCAGGGGAGAGGGATTACACCTGCTTCTCTTCATCCCACAGCTTCTCAAGCAGGACTGATATGTGGCTAATTTCCCACCCCTTACTCAACCTTACCCCCTCACAAAATTTCACTTCATCATACTGACCATGCCCCCTTAGAGCTACTCCTCTTGTGGGGACATAAGCCCCAGATTCCCTCCTCCTGGTGTCAGGATCCATTACTGCTCCAGGACAAGCAGTTCATACCATGGCTGAAATCAGCTGTCCAGGCTTCTGGGCCACTAATGACACAGGGGATGTTTCCAACACCATGCTATGGGAGGCATTCAAAGTAATCCTAAAACATCAAATTATAGCCTACTCCGTGACCAGATGCAATGTACGACAAGCAGAGCACGCATCTTGAAGAAACAGCTTGCTGCAAAAGAGATCCAATACAAGGCCTGCACTACAACAAATCCTCCCCATGCACTCTTAGCTCAAATGAATGACACTAGATACAAACTAAATGAACTCCATACCAGAAAGGCAGAACTCACCCTATTACAGGTCAAACGTTCCTATTGGGGGGGGAGTCATGTAATTTCTTGGCTAACAGGCTCAAGACTAGACAAGCTGCAAAAACAATAGTGGGACTGACAGACTCGAATGGGAAGGTACATACCTCCCAGATGGGATAAACAAGATTATGTCCATGATTTAGGAGACACTATATTCCTCACCTACACCCCAGCTAAGGATGAAATCCTAAGCTTCCTCTCCAGTCTCCCCATTCCCCAAATTCCCCCACAGGTGGCCTCTACTCTTGATGCACCCATCTCCAGGACAGAGATCCAGACCGCCATCTGGGCAATGAATCCCCACAAAGCCCCCAGAAATTATGGATTCCTACTGATTTCTATCAAGCCCCGGGGGACAGTATTTTTCCTTATAGCCAAAGGGCCTTTGAGAACTTCATGGAGGAGGGGATATTACCTGCAACTATGCGCAAAGCGGTATAACTGTCCTCACTAAGAAGGGTAAAGTCCCATCAGTCCCAGGTAGTTACAGACTGATATTCCTTATTAAAGTGGATGCTAAGATACTAGCTAAAGTCCTGGCCACCAAGCTGAAGGGGTCATTTCTGGGGCTGATTCACTTGGCTCAAGTAGGCTTCATCAAGAGGTGGATAGCATCTGACCATTTACAGACCTTGACCGCCCTCATCCAGCATGCTCAACATCTGGCCTCCCCAAGCGCTGCCTTGGCAGTGGATTTTGAAAAGGCCTTTGACTCTGTCAAATTACCTTTTTGATGGCTGTTCTTCACAAGCTGGGTTTTGGAAATACCTTCTGTGACGAGGTGAGACTCTTTTATTCATCCTGTATGGCTTAAGTGCTAACAAATGGCTATAAATCCTCCCCATCCCCCCTACAAAAGGGCACGAGACAGGGATGCCCCCTCTTCCTGCTATTTTTTGTCATGGCCATTGAACTCCTGGCCATTGCGGGGACACAATGGGATCCCTGGTCTCCAAATAGGCCTCAACTCCTTCAAAACATTTTTATATGCTGATGACTTGTTCATCACATTCTCTCAGGCTCACAAAACAGTCAATAAGATTATTACCCTTCTGGCCTCCTTTGCTAGGGTTTCTGGGCTCAAGATAAACTAATCTAAAACTAAAGTCCTCCCATTGAATATTCACTGCTCCGCTGAAGTTTTTCAGAAGCTGGGGCTCAAATGAGCCCCGAGGGGCATCACCTATAGTACCTGGGGATCAGGCTCCACCAAGACCTGACCAAGGTGTTTACTTTAAATTTTGAGAAAGCTATATGAGCTGCATGAGTAGATCTAGCCAAATGAAAGGCCCTGCATTTCTCATTGGCTGGCAAAATTGATGCCACGTGACAGATGTTAGCACCCAAAATCCTGCATCTCTTAGTTTATCTGCCTAGTCAAATCCCTTCAAAATGGTTTCAAAAGCTGGATTCCATTCTGGATCATTTCCTCTGGGAGGGTAACCAGCCACATTACAGTAGGCTTAAGCTCTGCCAACACTGGAGTAGAGAGGAATGGGGTCTATCATGGTACTTTGGCTACCACATGGCTTTCATTACTGCTCAAACATATATACAGTTTGATACCCCTTCCGTACAATCCCCATCCTGGCTACAGTTGGAAACAACTCTAACTGGGTGTCCCACCCCTGCTGGATTACTACATATGGCATGGTGCCCAGCTGCACACCTACCCCCTCCCATAACACTCTCTATTTCCTACTAGAAAAAGCTAATACACTTCTGGGTAAAACACCAACCCTGTGGGTGTCTACACCCATATGGAAAAACTCTGTTCTCACTATTGGAGGGGTGACCATACACTGGCCCCTATGGGAAGCCCAAGGTATTTGATGGATTCAAGATTACCTTCTCCCAGGCTTATTGGTTGTTGACTCATTCTCAGCTATCAGAACCTGATTTCAGTTGCTTCAGAAACAGTTCTGGCATTATCTAAAACTCCAGGAGCCAATTAACTACTGGGGAAGGGTGTCTTAAGACTCAGGGTTCAGGGATGCATCCGCCATTGTGAAACTTGGGCTAAATTACCTAGAGGCTGAGTTGGCTAGATATGCAGAGATATTAGAGATGCACATCAAGACCCCTTCATCTCTTCCAAACTCAGATGGGAAACAGAGTTGACCATCCAGATATCAGATAAACAATGGGCACATGCCTGGGATAGGATTCACCACACATGTCAAGACAGCAGAAGTCTTCTTATTATGAACAAACCCCTCCTTCAGTGGTATCATACCCTTTTAAGGTGAAGCAGCTGGGTCTTATTTCTACTGACTGCTGCTGGAGATGCGGCCAACCTGAAGCCCAGCTGTTGCATATCTTATGGTTGTGTCCTCTGGTACAACCATTCTGGGATGAGATCACTAAGATGTGTCTCCAGGTAGTGGGTCAAGAACTCAAGGTTGATGCTCCACTCCTTCTTTTGGGCTGCTGTCCTGGGCCCACCCCAAAGAGGCACCCAATGGCATAATGGGTTACAGTGTCAGGGGCCACAGCCAAATGCCTTATCCTGATACACTGGCAAACTACCAATTGCCCATCTGCTCAAGAATGGATGGCCAGCATGGGCCAGGTTGCCACTTATAAATGTTTGTCCCATATAGCTTTGGGGTCTATGGGTAACTTTTACAAATGTTGGGGCCCATTTCTGAATTCATTATTATGTCAGGCTGGGGACAGCCAACAGTCAGACCTGGCCAGGAGGTATGATTTCAGCATACAGATGCGCATCCACTTCAAGATTCAACCACGTGTCCTATAATTTCTCAAGCTCTTTGCTTACATTTGTTTATGTATATAATTGTCCAAGTTTCGATGAACCCTAGCAGTTACATTTTGTAATATGTGGAGAAAAAGTCAATGCTGAATCAAGATACGCACCAAGGTATTGCTGCTTGTGAATATATACTTATGGATTCCTGTTGTTAGAAGGTCAAGATACTTGCCCAAGGTCACACAATTAAAACTATGATCTCCAGGCATCTAGTCCTTTGCCCTGATAACAGCATTGTTATGTTGCTTGTGTGCATACTTAAAGCAAACATATTGTCAGAGTAGCAGCCTTCAGAGGTGTGTCAATGTCAGATCCAATGCAGTTCAGGCTGCAGAAGGCTCAACAGTGACAGGCCAATGATAAGTTAGCCTGATCCTGATGCTGGTCTGCTGGTTGATGGATGGGAACTTTGTGTAGTTGAAAGGAGGCAGCCACACCTATAGCAGCTCCATCCTTTCATTTACAATACACTGCCCAGCAGCCAGCTGAGTGGCATCATTATCAGCCTTCTTCAAATTCTTCCAGTGCATTTCCCACAGAGTTCATCTTTCATGTAATAACAACCCCCCCAATGTAGTGTGCCCTGAACGCCCTTAAAATGTGTGGACACCTGTATGCCCTCCCCTGGTGCCACCAAATATATGTGCCACTTGCGCAGAACATGTTATCAGTCACCCCACCCCCCACGCCAAGACCTACCATTAATGGCATCCTTCATGTAACCCCCATCAATGTAGTGTGCTCCCAATCCTATTAAAATGTGTGGACACTGGGGTGCCCATCCCTGGTGCCATCAAACATCTGTGACACTGGGGTGCCCTATCCCCAATATCACCTTTGCTGTAAGAAAAAAAAATGGTCCCGGTCCCTCATAGTCTTTTTTTGTCGCAATTTTGTAATTTTACCGTGAACAGCAGAAAACCACCCACTGACATCTTTTGACGCTGACCCCAACCCCCTGATCCACTGCCCACCCCAGCCCCACACAGCAGCCACCCCTGCCCCTGCACCATCACTCCCTCAAAATGATCCACCACTGCTCTGTTACAAAACACATCCTTCTCCTTCAACACCAGCCTGGAACTGAATAAACAAGGTAAGTGCGGTCAATGTATTTCCAATTAGTTTTGAACTTTTACTCATAGCTTTGTCATTTTTTAATATTTCTTCACCATATTCTTAACAAAGCCTTTTTTGGACTCCAACTCGTGAACAAGGTAGGTGAAATTCTTCAAATTTGGCCTGGAAGGTGATTTCATAGTCTCACCGCAAAATCAGCTTTCTGGTGGATTGTGAATATTTTTCAGCTACAGGGTTCATGAGGTAAGATCATAAAAAGACTATGTTGAAAATTGTGCGAAAAACTATGGTTAAATGGTCAAGCTGTGAGTGGACATTGAAATATTTCAATGTTAATTCATAACTTTGCTATTTTTCAATATTTTTCCACCAAAGTTTGGACATGACCTTTTTGGAACCCAACCTCATAAACAAGGTAATGGAAAATTTTCAAATGTGACCCAAAAGACAATTTCATAATCACTCCACAAAATCACCTTTCAGGCATGATTTCAAAAATTTCAGCAACCAGGTTCATGAAGTGGGGTCATAAAAAGACTAGCTTAATATTTTTAGGTCAACATTTTACAAAACATCAAAGCTATTAAGGTACATTGACATTTGTCAACGTTCAGTCACAACTTCAGTAATTTTCAATATTTTGACCCCACATTTTCAATAAAGCCACTTTTTAACAGCACCTCATGAACATGACAGGTGTCATTTTTCAAATCCTGCCTAAAATATGTTTTCAAACGTGTGGCGTGAAATGAGGTTTCAGTCAGTATTTTATAAATGACACCTGTCATGTTCAGAAGAGGGGTTATAAAAAGGCTATGTTAAAAATTTGGGGTCAAACTGTCAAAAAAAAAATTATGAAGAAATGCTGTGTGCAGGGCCAACCACTGGCCCAGCAGGTAGTGTGGTGTTCCCATGCCAGTGACCTGATTTCGGGGATGAGCTTGGGCAGCCAGCTGAGCAGCATGAGGATGGGGCCAGCACTGGCATTTGCTACTGCTCCAAGCCTGGGAAGATACTGTGCAGTATTCTATCACACAGGTGACACCTTGTGATGGGTAGGGGAGCCTTCCCTCACAATGGGTTGCTGTGTGTGTCATAGCCTACTTTTTTAAATACTCATGTCATTAAACATGACCACCATTACTCTTAATTTCTATAAAATCTCTTCCCTTGAGCTTACCGGTTCAAGGCACATGCTAGATTCATACTCTAGATGCAGTGGGATGATGTTATCCCATATTTGTAATAGTAAACACAACAGCAATGTACCAATATATTCATTTTTTACATAGCACCCATGGCACGAGACTGGAAACTTTTAAAACTTTCAAAATACTGTATCTTGCTTCAAAAATGAAAATACATAAGGCAAACATTACTACACACTGGCTCCATTGCAAACTCTCTCTTACACAGTGCTACTCTGCCTTCATCATTCTCTACAACACAACCAAAACCTACCTCACACAACATGTAAGCAAACATTTGGCGATAATAAATGCTTGCAACATGCCATCATTGTGAGCTGATAGGAGCTGAAAATGTGAAAACAGATGATAGGATGATTATTAATGAACTCCAAATATTTTTCAAAATGCTGAAATCATCTCCACCTACAGTGAAAGACAATGTTGACTTCATATCTAACACATCATAGAGATAATGTGACAGTAGTAATAACAACTTGTTCACCCTAAACCAAAATTTAAATAAAAAGCATAACTCCAGACTTTCAAATGTAACTCTTACATGGCATGAAAGTTTATTTTGGTCTCTCTACCCATAATACTTTTTAATTAGCATTTTTATGCAGATTTTCACATTTTTTTCTAATCCAGGTGGCTGAAAATGAACTGTCAGTTGAAAGTAATTGTCTTCAAAATTTAGTATGTATAAAAGACCTAACAGGAATAGTTATCAAGACAAACTGAGGTTCTTGTCTGGAGGTACTGTCTAGGTAAAACAAGAAAATAGCTTATATGGTTCTAACTTGGAGATTAAGTAGGATTTAGTGTTAGGTAAAGTAAGCACCTGTAAGAAAAAGCTGTTAAATGCATAAGGTCTTAAACCAGTACTAGGTATCTAAAATTCATGTAGGAATGCAACATGAAATGTGCATATCGTATCTGTCACATGTTGTATTACATAAGTACATGTAAAAAATTGACAAAAGACAAAAAAATTTTAAGAATTAAAGAACACCACTTTGAGAAAGTGAAACAATTCTTTTTTTTAACTTGCCCAGGAAAACATTTTACGGATTTAAGAGGTTCTCATGTGTGAGTAAATCTCAGTACTGATTGGCGCAATCTGTTCACCTTGGTAATCTATTTAAATGTCCTCCTAGTGATGTATCATTTTTATTACTTTATTTGCTTCCTTCCCTTCACCTGAGACATGTTCAGGTTCTAGGTTCCCTCAATCCCCCCCCCCCCGGGTCCAAATACTTGAGTGGTACTATGCAACTGACAGCCTCCTTGCCCCCTCTGGTGCACATAACAGATTGAATTTGTGTCCAATGGCAAGGCCAGTTTCACATCCTAGTACACTCATGTACAAGACTTCAGGGAAGGCCAAATCCAGCACAAGGGAAGTGGGGAGTGGCCTGCAAGTCTTCAGGAGTGGAAAGTGATAAGCCTGCTCATTCACCCTGCCTGCTAATAACTCCTTTTCTTTGTTTTCTATGCACCACCCTCTGATTATATACAAACACATAAAATAGCCAGCAGCCTACTGAGTCTGCTCAATTGTGATACCTCAGATCCAGAAATTACAATGTGCACCACCTCCACCAATCCTGATCTTCTCCTTCACACTGTCCCACCCTCGCATGACTCCCCCACCATCTTTTGAGTGATGACCTCAGATGGGAGTTCATTCCATTTTGACACCCCATCTCTGTAATGATGTGTCTCCTGATCTCCTTCTTGAACTTTCACCCTATCAGCTTGTTACAGTACCTCCCTTGTGTTTTTGTTTTCACTGACAGAAAAATTCCCCAATATTCACCTTGTTTATACAGTTTAGGTACATGAAGGTCTCAAATAGGTTCCCTCTCTACCTACTCACCTCAAGTGAGTACATGCTGTGTTCTGTCAGCCTGTTCTGATATTTTCTGCAGTCTCTGAACCCTCTTTGTCACCTCCTCTGAATTGCCTCAAGCTAGATGATATCCCTTTTCAGGTAGGGGTTTCAGTACTGCACGGTGTACTCCAGGTGCAGTCATACCAAAGATCTGTACACCAGCAGTATTACTTCCTCCGTTCTGCTCATGAACCCTCTAACAATACAGCCCAGAATTCTAATTTTCTTGGCCACTACCATCCTACACTGCTTAGCCTGTTTACAATTGCTGGTGATGGCTATCCCCAGTTCCTTTTCCTCCTACAATTCGGTGTCCTTGAGACCCGCACACTGTACTCAGTCCTTGAGTTCTTTCTGTCTATGTACACGACCTTGTTCTTGTTAGGGGCTCCTCCTTGCAAAGTATACTCAGCAGATGACGGTTAACAGTGCTACTAACGACTCCACAGCATGCTCTCCATGGGTATTGCTTGACCAGCTGGAACCCTCAAGACCCACTCTCCCAAGGAGGAGAACATCTCTATGGACTGTCTTTAGCCCTCCATGCTGGTCTCTGCTCATGACATCCTGGGTTAGGGACATAAACTTAGTTCTCCAGTATGTCTGATAGCCCCATTCTAGCAGGCACTTCAGAGCTAGGGATCTGATGTATTCTTGTATTATAGCATACAAAACTGAAATTGTCATGGTTAAAGCTAAATGTAAAAAAATAGAACTGGTATTAGCAATCTATAGTAAAGCAGTAAATATAGGTAACTTACAAGATAGGGCTGGGTAGACTGTTCTGCCATGAATCAGAACCCCCCATGGATTTGGCGCTTACCCACAGACTTAGACTAATACAGACTTTGCCAACAAAATTCCAGTTCTGGGTCCATAGTAAGCATATCCACCCCATTTCCCAGCCACTCACATGCCGTTGGCATGCCATGCTCAGCAGAGGTGGCCAATGGCATCCAATTAGCAAGGAAGTCTGTCATGGTGTCATGTGACACCAAGAGGTTTGCTACAAAAAAGCCGTAAGCCTGTCACACTGTGCAGAGGAGAGACAGCTGAGCAGAGAGCAGATTGCTGTGTGAGAGAGATGGCTAGCAACTGAGCACATAATGGTGCAGGAGGGCAAATGAGCCCAAACCACAAAAAACAAAAACAAAATGAAAAGTGGAGCACTAACTGTGCAGTGACAGTCAGTACTACTGCCAAAAGTGTTAGGAATAAGAGGGGGAAAGAGAGCGAGAACCAAGCTGGGAAGGGGGGTGAGACAGACTGGGTGAGCAGGTGAGCCCACAGAGAAAGGTCAAACTTCTGAGGGGAAACTTGTGACAAAAAGAGATTAATTTCTGTGGCATATGCTAAAAAACATTGTTGAGTGCAGTCTAGTGCTGCTGCCTGGCTATAATATTACTGTGCACTGCAGGCCAGGTTAGTAAAGAAAGGTAAGCAATTGCTTCAAAAAGGGGGAAAAAGAAATACTGTTAAAGAAAAAAAAACTACAAGTTGCCAAATTAATTAAAAATTACAGGTTTCCATAGGTGATGGTTACAGGTACTGCTGGCTGGGTGTAGTCCAGCGGAAGGCAAGGCAAAAATACAAGACCAGATTAGCAGGTGGTGCGCTACTGCTGGCTGGGTAAGTAGTTCAGGGGAAGGCAAAGCAAAGCAATTATCAATACAAGTTGCCATAGGTCATGGTCACAGGTGGTGCAGTGCTGCTGGCTGGGTAGTCCAGGGGAAGGCAGAGCAAAGCAATCATTAAGTTGCCATAGGTCCAGGTCATGGGTGGTGCAGTGCTGCTGGCTGCAGAGTCCAGGGTATGGCAAAGCAATCATTAGGGCATCATAGGTCATGGTCATGGTGGCACAGTGCTGCTGGCTGGGTAGACCATAGGATGGCAAAGCCATCAATAATTAAAATACATACAAGTTGCCATAGGTCAGGTCATGGTCATGGGTGGTGCAGTGCTGCTGGCTGGGTAGGCCACAGGAAGCACAGGAAGGCAGAGCCATCAGTAACTAAAATACATACAATTTGCCATACGTGACGGTCATGGTGGTGCAGTGCTGCTGGCTGGGTATTTCAGGGAAGGCAGAGCAAAGCAATCATTAAGTTGCCATCGCTCATGGTCACAGATCATGCAGTGCTGCTGGCTGCATAGTCCATGAGAAAGCAAAGCCATCAGTAATTAATATACATATAAGCTGCCATAGGTCACAGTCATTGGTGGTGCTGTGCTGCTGGCTGTGTAGATCAGGGGACAGCAAAGCAAAACAATCATTATTAAAAAAATACAATTCTAAAGTAAAAAATACAGATATGGCAGCAAAAGGAAGAAAGACATAGAAATTCCATACAGACTGTTTTTCTCATTCATTGCTCTATTGAGAGTCGACCACTGACAATACACTGCCCAATGAAAGTATACAAGTGTCATCATCAGTCATATTCTTTACTCTTCAATTTGTTCATTTTCATGAATAACAAGTCACAACTCATCGCTATACCATTGTGCTGTGCTGTGGATGTCTGCATCACCAACATATATTCCAAGGCTGTAGTAGCATAACATTGTTGAGTTACTGAATACGGTCAGTCACTATGAGTGACAGTAGGACTTGGAGTCGTTCTTAGCTGAGGCGGACGTGGTACTGGACATTTGGGCCTGTCAGTGTGTGACTCTGAGTCAAAAAATACAAAAAAAGGATTCAAATGTTCAGGAAAATTCTGACTGTCATGTAGGCACTGCAGCTTTAGGCAACCAAATGAGAGGGTCAAAGTACAGGCCAAGCGATGGTCCTGCACAGGGCCAACAAAATCAAACCCCAAAAAGTGTTTCTGGTAAATCTAAAGTGTCATCCTCCAAGCAAATGCTTGAGCCCAATAAAGATGCATCTGCCAGATCAGTCCCTCCAAAGAAGGTTCTTTAGTTAAAACAAAAGGGATGGTGGGCACCACCTATAGAGGGACTCCTGGGTATGGAACAATTGCAGATTATGCTGTTGTTAGTCCCTCAGTCCACCCTGTTGTTACAATAATAAAGAAAATTTCAGAGATGATAGCTATTCACTTGCTACCATATAACATGTTTGAACATGTAGGATTCAAGTGGCTGCTTGAGTAATTTGAACCTTGGATATAATATACCACTGAGAAAATACTTCTCCTCAGCAGGAATTCCAGATCTCTACAATGTCATATGTAAACAACTTTAGAGGAGTTTGGGCCAGTGCTGTTGGGAGGCTGGTGCATCTCACTATAGATATTTGGACAAGCTGTCAGCCTGAATCCTTCATGTCTGTCACTGCACATTGGGCATGCTTTGATAATTCTTGTGAGGCAGTGAATCCCATTTGCTGTTCTAAGAATGTTTTATTTTCCATCTGAACATATTTCATGCAGTATCAATGAGCAGCTTAAATGGCTCACATCAGAGTCTGTCAGTTGGCGTTGTTGTTGCAGATAATAGGTCCAACATAAGGAAGGCCTTGGAAGAGGGGGACTTTGTTCACATCTTCTGCTTTGTGCACTGATTGAATTTAATAGTTCACAGTTTTATTGATGAGGACAGGGACAATAAGGTTCTTGTTAGCACTGCTAAAAGAGTTTGCACTCATTTCAGTCACTCAAGCAAAGCCTATCACTTGTTTTAAAAATACAGGAGGAGCACAATTTGTTACCTTTGCACAGTCTGATCCAAGAGATTCCTACTAGGTGGAATTCAGTCTTTCTTATGTTCTAAAGGCTGCTGGAATCAAAGAAAGCTGTCGGACAGTACACCATGGAAAACAAAATAGGTGATGCAGATGTCTATATTTCACCACCACAGTGTGCCATGCTGGAGTTTGTAATTTTACCCCACCAGACATTTGAGGAAATCATCAGACAGGTGAGTGCAAATACAACTTTGAGCCAGGTGATATCCTTAATAACATGTTTTTAATTCAGACTGAATTTGATATTGAACAAGTTTAGAGAACACAGACAGCTTCATCGCACATACTGCCAGTAGTGCTGACAGGTTGCAGAAAAATATAACAATACAAATGATCAGAAAGGTTAATGAAGATGAAAAAAACAAGTAAAATGCTTCAATCAGAACACTGCATTAAAGCAATAGTCTTGGACCCAGTCTTGGACCCACAATACAAATAAAAGCAGCTATTGAGTAATGATGACACCTCTTTTGAGGTAAACAAACAAGAAATAATTGAAGTGCATGCCGCCATGGAATGGAGTACAGCATCATTCAATTTTTGTCACAACACAGCACAGCATCAGGCAGCCCCTCCTCTGGTATTTCATCTTTCCACCCCTATATTTTGATCGCCGTGGCAAGATCCTCTTCACCACCATTCAAACCAGCTGCATCGTCCTACCCAGTTTAGCATCAGGTCTCTGGAGTCACTTACAAGAAGTCACTGTGACATCTTCATCCATTTTTTCTAACATGGCATCAGCACAGATCATTGTTGAGATGTACCTGGCAGAGCCCACTATTAATTGGAACACTGATCTTTTGAAATACTAGAAATCAAAATACAATATGTGGTCTACTTTAGCTCAAGTTGCAATGAAGTACATGAATTGCCCTCCAACTAGTGTCTGTTCAGAATGATTGTTTAGTTCAGCTGGTAACATTACTGACACCAGATCCTGTTTGATACCAGAAAAGGCTGAGCATTTTGCATTCCTAAAAGTCAACATTCTTCCCTTTAATTTCAAATATTATACCTGAATGAAACATTTGCATACTGAATCTGAGCAGGCCCTGTTCACAAAACACTTTCCCATTGTGTCTGTGCTGAAAAATATTTTGTGAATAGGGTCTACATACAATGAGGCACACATGAAATAAGTCAGGTCAGACTCAGGACAGGCCAGAGTAGACCAGGATTACCTGAATGAACACAATGAGCAGCACAAAAAATAATAACATCAGTGCATCCAAGTCCATATATTAAAGCAAGCAACTGCATTTCATGTCCCAAATTTACTCGGTTGTACTATTTACCTGATCTGGAAGGTAGGTACTGCCCTACTACTATTACTTCTTGTGAGCAGCTGTGTAAAAGAAAATATTTTATTTTATTTTACCACCTGACTGTACTATAGTGTGACATTAATACTACTTACTTTTTTAATTTTCTTACAACAGATGGCTTAGCTGAAGCCTCAATGCTCTTATTTGGACAAATATATTTTTTTCACATCCTCGGTCTATATTTGACTGCAATTACTGAAGAACAATGTTACTAAGTTAATTCATTCATTCATTCATTGCTTATAGTATGATGTAGCATTTCTAACATTGATTGGTCTCCAATCTCCCAATCTTCCTCCATTGATTCTGCCCCGGAATACTTTAGCTCCAAGTTACTCTCCATCTGGGATCGCTATGCCCCCCTAAGATGTACCCATGTGTGTGGCTCACAACTCTGTTGGGTTTCAGCTGAACTGTTGGCCTGTCTACACGCCAGGGATCAGGCTTGAAGTTACAAAATAAAACTGGCTCCTCTTTAGCCCTTCAAAAATACCACACTCTGATAAATGCTTGCACCAGGTCAATTAGACTGGCAAAAGCTGAATACTTCTCAGCCACGTTCATTTCTAATATCAACCATCTGTCTAAATTCTGTAATGTGGTTCACTCTTTGTTCTCACCTTCTTCTTACCCCCCCCACCTCCTGTTCTGAAAGTGGATGATATCTCCATAGCTGATCCCCTCCCTGTGGCCACTGAGTTTAACAAGTTCTTTACCACTTGTGCCTTCTCACTTCTTTCCACTGTCCCTCCCTTCTCAACTCTTTCCTCCCAACTCTGTCCCTCTCAAGCTGATTCCCCCTCATCCTCCTCTTACTCCTTCCGCCTTTTATCCCCATCTTTTAAAGAAGGACTGAAAAATATCTTCTTACTGACCATCACCTGACGTTCTAAATGCTCTTCTGTCCCTTAACCCCACTAAGGGTAAGGATCCCCTGACCTCGGCTCCAGAATCCTTTAACTCTCTGCTCCTGCCATTGCTACTCCTCTTGCATCTTTACTAAATACATCTTTCTCTCTTGCTTCTGTCCCTTCTCTCTAGAAACATACCACTGTTACTCCCGTTCCAAAAAGAGGTGATCCTTCATCTCCTGGAAACTACTGGCCTATCTCTCTGGGTGGTGGTGATAAATATTACAGAATGTGACCCCGTTTATGCATTTTATCACGTTTTTAAAAATATTTATTAATAATCAGAACTAATCAGAATCCCCGATGTTCTGATTCTTATTTAATAAGAGTCAGACCTTCACTGAGTTGTCCCATACCTATTACGATATGTAACCATCTGTTGGTTCACATAGTTTCTGAAAATATGTGTTTTCTGACATGCTGCATTGATTTATTTAGACATGTTCCTCACCTACACAAGCTTGTTCAAGTGCATCACCTAATTTACAAGAAAGTCCAAGGGAGTCAGAACAGCAACAGCAACCACATGTCACCTAACTACTTGTTAAACTTAAAGAGTAAGATCCACAAAGGTGGAATGGGTATGGGCCAAAGGCATGTATCAAGGCTGGAGAGACATAGATGTATGCACCATTGGCATGACCAACAGATCTGATTTCCTATACCTGTTCCCTCCCCTTGCTTGCACAGACCCATGGCTTCACTGTTCTACAGTATGTGGAGCATGGCACTGTGGGATACAGGCATCCTACAAGGACCATTAGACTTCTGTGGATCGGGCCCAAAGTGCAGACTTATTTATATAAATGATCTCAGTTATTAAAGTAAGATTAAATCAAACAATTAAAATTGTGCTAATTAAAGGATACATTGGAGACACAATAACATTGAGTTTAAGTGGAAATTACTGATTTACATTTGAGTAATTCAAATTACTAGTGCAGTTTGCAGTTCCACGACTTGTTAAAGGTGAAATGCAATATTTTAAAATAAAACTTTAATTTTTATGTTCAGAGAAGAATATCCACTTTAAATCTTTCTGTCTAAACAGATAGCATTTCCAGATTTTGAGCTAGATTCATGAAGTATACACCGTATGGTAAATGCTTGCTACTTCGGGTAGTGTGTGCTATTTCATATCTCCTGATTCAGGAAACAGCCCTATTTTATGGGCACACAACAACACCCCAGCCAGGTCTACTACAGAATCCCGACACACATAATACACACAACCAAAATCCCAACTATAGAATCCTGACAACCATATGCCCGACAACACTAAAGTCCTGACATACAAATGCCAGACAAGATCAACCATCTGAATATGTACCAAGGAGGAAACCAGTATGAAAGACCACCTTCTGAGATCTAAGTCTACTGTCCATGCCATTACATTGACTCAGACATAAAATGTCTGACACCAAACTCTACGGCCACAGATTTTCTTGAAAACATTGTGCTAACATATCACTGAAGCATGATAAATTAAAAACATCACTCCTTTACCAGCTTTCTAAATAACACAAATTCACAACATGACAATGCATCTTAATTAACACCTCGTAAATAAAACACCTTCCCGTCAAACACATTACAAATCCACATATTCAGTTCTCCACATCCTGGTACGAAAATCTTTACCTTCAGGAACAAAGTTTGTAATAAAACACCACAAACTTCATTTATTATTAAAAATCTAAGTCCCACACTTGATATTTGAACCACTGACTGCAAACTCCACAGCTGAATGCACAACCTCAGAGCCACTGCATCAGGTACATACCTGTGAAGCTCTTGATCATCTTGACATCAGTGAAGAAAGCTTGCACATGATACACTGATTTCTTAAGGGGGGGATCTGCCCCTTACACCCCCTGTTGTGGAGTGTTTCACCCCCCCTGCACCCCCATTAAAAAATACAATCAACTCCACTCATGACACATCTTTGAAAGAAAATTGCAAGACACTCACTCTGACTACTTATTGTCAGGCATTCCAATGCTGGGATTCTGCAATTGTCAGGAACGTAGCTGTCAGGATTATGATGTCTGGCTGTCTCCAGTTAGGATTTTAACTGTCAGGATTTTGTATGGACACACTCCAGCACAACACTGTGGAAGCAGCACATGCTAACTGAGGGGGTTCATCAACTGAAGGATAGCAGTGCCGGACACCACTGTCACTGAGAGCAAAAACACAACTAGCAATACAGGCACAGTAACAAAACATGCACACATGATGCAATTTGTGTGGGATGACAGCACTGCAGTACACAAAATTGCTGCCTGCCGATGGAGCTCTTTTCACTAGTGTGGCCATGATTAGCATCCCAGCCACACCCTCAGAACACTGTAGCACAGCATTCAGAAAGCACATTTATTTATGTGTTTATTAATTTGTTAACTGGGGAGGTACGCTGATCCCAAGGACCATTTTCAGGTATGGCCAAGGCCACAAAGATGGCACACACAGGCAAGAGGAAAAAGCTACAAAAGATACAAAGTACAGTAAGCAGTCAAAATATAAATTAAATGGTATGAAAAGTTACAGAACTGGGCAAATTGAGTATAAAGTGACCTTAGTGCGGGCAATTATAGTGCACAGAATCTGTGTGGCAGTGCAGTGCCCAAACATGTACCAGTGCAACCACAGTTTCCAGAGTCAAATATTATTGTAATAACAACATTTTCAAGGGTAATTGTGGCACCCCTGTTGTCACAATAAGAAGGGGGGGGGACAGATGTTGTATCCTAGGTCAGGTCAGTCTTGCATCAGCTTAACATTATTGGGGCAATTGCAGGTGATGGTGGTGGTGAAGTAAGTCTTGTCATGGCATTTAAATAGGGGGTGTGATCCCAGGGTCCAGAGTGGAGCAGATAGGCTGCTCCAAATATATGGGGCAACAGCAGAGAAGACCTTCCGACCCATATATGTGGTAACTTGAAGGCACTGTAAAGGTAGGCTAGTGGAGGTCCAGAGATCTCAACAGTAGAGCTTTGGCCTGAGTGGGGGGGGGCAGCTCCTTTTCTCTGATGGCTTTGTCAAAGAGGCAGCCTAGCAGGTAGTCCCAGAGGGCCTAGGAGAGGAGCCTGTTTGAGGAAACAGTTATGCGTGAATTAAGGGGCCATCAGAGCAAACCTATAGATGTTGTTGCAGGATGTGTTTAGTCTGTATAGGTAGGAGAATGAGGTTTGTGTGTAGATGGGTGAGCAATAGTCCAGCAGAGGGAGAATGGTGCTCAGGGTAATGGTGAATCTAATTTCAGGAGTCATGACATCTTTGAACCAGTAACCAACTACTTACTAGTCTCTGGTTTACAAACTGGACTATGATTCCTATGTGGTCAGAGAAAGTCAGGGAGGTGTCAAGGATGACTCCCAGATACTTGAATGAAGTCACTGTCTCAAGGGGTCAACCATCAAGGGAGCAGTTGTGGAGAGACATAGTGTCCAGGCCACCTAGCTAGTTTGGGTTTAGACCCAAACAGCATGGACTTAGTCTTTCAGGCATTTATCAGGAGTCTGTTAGTGAGGAACCACTGTTGGGCAGTACCAACATTTTCTGAGAGAGTGGCTGAAAGTTTGGCAGGGTGCTTTACACTATGATCGAGAATAAGGTCATCAGTTCACAGTAGTGAGTGACACGTGATTCCATCCCTGGGAAGGGATTTGACAAAGAGAGAGAACAAGATGGGTTCAAGTATGGATCCCTGTGGGACTCCGGTATGCATGTTGCAGATGCTGGAAGTTGCCCCCTCCTGGTGAAGACCAGCTAGGTACATCCCAAGAGATAGCTGTGAAACCAAGTTGTGGATGAGGCAAATCACCCAGCACTGTTATGCTTATCTAGAAGGATGAACTGGTACACCAGGTCAGTCACTTTGATGAGATCCACAGAGGTGGCACCAGTAAGATTGCCTTTATCTGTCTTTGAAAACAAGGTCAGTGAAGCCAGCCAGTGCAGTGGTGGTACTGTGGCCTTTTCAAGAGCCATGTTCTTGGGGAGAGAGGAGGTTGTACTTAGATACGTGGTTTGAGATTTGCTGGTACACAACCTTTTTGAGAACTTTACTCACAGTGGAGAGGATGGAAATGGGGTGGTAATTGTTAACTAGGGTAGGATCACCAGACTTAAAGATGGGGAGAACTGTGGCTAGTTTTCAGATAGCGGGAATGGAGGAGGAGGTGAGTGGCAAATTAAAGAGCATAGCCAAAGATTTGGCAATAACATGGGCTACACATTTTAGGAATCACAGGCAGAGGACATTGCTGCTGGCACTGCCCTGGTTGGGGAGGGCCAAGAGGAACTTATGGGCAGGGACACTGGTTTACCATGATTGAGAAAGGGCATATTCCATTTTGTACATTGTAAAAAATGGTATTGTCACCAGTGTCTGCTAAGCCAAAATCCGCTTTTAGCAGTGTTTGGTTTTGTGTACTTTATTTAACAAGTTTTAACTCTGCTAACATGCATTTTAGCAATTTTGATTTCCACTATTACACATCCTTCCATCCTTGTACCAATTTAAAGTTATTTTAGGTACAAGATGTGATGGCAGCAGCAACACTACAGCCCCCATCCCTAAGGTGTAATGGAAGCAGCTCTATGGCCCCATCCCTCAGGTACGATGGCAGCACCAACAGCACTATGACCCCCATCCCTCTGGTGTGATGGCAGCAGCAAAAGCACTACAACCTCCCTCCATCAGGTGTAACAGAAGCAGCAGCACTGTGGCCCCCATCCCTTAGGTGTGATGGCAGCAATACTACGTTCACCATTCCTCAGGTGTGATGGCAGTATCAGCACTATGGCCCTCGTCCCTCAGGTGAGACAGCAGCAGTACTACATTCCCCATCCACCAGTGGTGATGGCAGAAGCACTGCAGCCCCCACCCCTTCGGTGTGATGGCAGTAGCAACAATGCAGTTCACATCCATCTGGGGTGATGGCAGTAGTGACAGCACTATGATCCCCTTTCTTCAGCACCCACACCCCACATGCACATGTTACAAATGACTTGGTCTCTTTGTTTGTTAGAACTCAGATGTGAATTAATATGAACCATCATCGCTAAGGTGGACTACCTTTCTTTTTTCCTATCTATAATTTAACTGCCTGAATTGTATTTCTGCCTGTGACACTGCTGACCAGGGGAAGGGAACAGACTTGGGTGTTGGAGGGCCAGCTGGTGGGTGAAGGCTTGAGTGTCCAAAGACCACTCACCTTCTCCAGGGAGGAGGGTGGGTTCACAGCTCAGCATTTGTTGGCGCCTGGTGGAGGCCAGAGGCATGACAACATGTCAGCCGTCACTGCAGGAAGGGCGTGATGGGCGTCGGCTTGTGCTTTGACATTGTGTGGCCCATCACGCTCCCAAGAAAATGGAAAAACTCCCACTGACCGAAGGACAGCTGTTGGTCCCTCCATAAGTCAGAATCCCCAAACATGTGTCCGTTCTGACCCCTGCCATGCCCAGGATACACTAGAAGCTCTTTAGGGCAATTCTTCTCCCCTGATAGCCTCCCACAGGGGTAGGGGCCTATTAAGTGAAAGGTTATTTTGGGTTACCTGGTAGCACGGCAGTAAGGGGCAGTGAATGGTGGTCAGCACTCAGCAGTGATGGTAGGGGGCCTTGGTAGGCCTGAAGGAGTGAATGGCCAGGGGGTTAAAAACTGCTTGAATTTGCTTCTTTGAAGTAAAGTGTCTTCACCTAAAAAATTCACAAGTGATTAGTGGAGGACATTCAAATAGATTTATGCATCTACCAGACATGTGGATGCTTTTTTTTCCCTTGGTGTCCATGAAAGGGTGTCTCCCACTTTTCATGTCTTTGTTCAGATGTGAATTGAGCACTACTCTTCCCACCAGCATCATATAGCCCCTGGGGTCTTACCTTCTGTACGTTATTGACTGTGCTTTCAAAATCCACTGGCCAAACATAAGTACACTTAAATACTTAACATTTGCTTTTTGTTGAAGCAGTCTATCAGAAAACCTTTTGTTGTCACAGAGACTGAAACAGTAGGTGGGAGAAAAGCTTCAAATGATACATTTCACCTAAATGGGGTGCTAACTGTGAAGTATTTTCATAAGTAGTAAGGCAGTTTCTTCTTTGTGAACATACTTTCATTCAGACTAGTTTTCATTCTAACAACTGAGGATTGTGAATGGCCCTACTGGTTATAAACATGAATAAGCTAGTTTGTAACAGTGATCCTGCATTTAGCAATTTACAACCTAGATGCTTATATGCAAAGAATACAATAAACACCTGACTAAAATCTAAAAACAAGCTTATAAAACACATAAAATGTATCTGAACATTTATCTTTACCTATACAAAATCATTTCAGCCCAAGTAAAACTCAGGTAAATTACATGGCCCCCTGACTACTATTCTACAATGTAGTAAACATATATTGGTATTTTTTTTATATTCTTTGTAAAGCAGGTAAGGCCCACTAGGTAGGACTGTCTGTTTTCAGGAGTGACCTAGAAGCACTGGGAGGTTAAGTGACTTGCTTGAGTCACACAGTATGCAAGTGGAGGTTGTGGGAATCAAACCCAAGTCTGCTGGATGTACCCAGTTCATTCACTGCTTGTTACTCTAACCACTAGGCATGGGTGGTTAAACTGAATGGCTGATTACAACAAAGCAGTTCGGGTGATTTCCTTACTGACTCTACATGCAGCAAAGCAGAAAGAATGCAAAGCACAGCAGCATTCATTTTAAGATGCTGAAATCTGGGTCGGCCTGCTGGTGCTACAGTAGCACTATTGCTTGCAATGCCAGTGACCCAGGGTCAGAAGTGAACTCATGTTGCTGGAAGTCTGGCCAGGGGAGCAGGATCGAGCACCTGGGGGACTGCTCTCCTCCTCCGGGGAGGGTGGGCTGCAGGTCCTGCTGCTTTACCACCACCTGTGTGACCATGGGTGGTGATGCAATGGTGCTGCAGAGTGATCAGGAGGGGAGGACCCTAGCCAGGATCTGGAGCAGTGGCATGTCTCTATGTGACCTACCCCCTTGGATCTCCTCTAGTGCCAGTACCCTCAGGGACAGAATCCAGAAAACCAGGAACAATCATCCCACATTGGCCACTGGCAGAAGGGACCCAGGTGCCCCAGACTTCATAACCAGGCTCCATGAGGGACCCACTGAGCTGCCCGACACACACTAAGGGAGTGTGGATGGGTCCTGGGGTCCCCTCCCTTTCCACCTGGTGGGGGTACAACCCAAGCAGTATAGGGGCAGGACCACAGGAGCTCCTGAGCATTACCTGGTAGTGAAGCTGAGGGATACCCCGCCTGAAAAGTAGAGACTGATGCTGTGAGAAGGGGACATAGAAAGAGAAAATAAAAAAAAATGCTGAAATCTTAGAGATTCTGTGCAGTGACATGCAATTTCCATGAGGCACCGGTACAAGAATTCAAAATCTGCAAACCAAGCAGGATTCAATGATTGTTACTGGTGTTACCGGTAAAAATGGAAAACCAGGGTCCCTGCATATGGGTTTCTTGTGCCGAGATGGCCCTAAAGTAAAAGGCAGGAATATTAGGGTTGTCAGTGACCAGGCCAATAGGACAACTGACATGGTCTTTGGGGGAAATGTAGCAAGTATTCGGACAGGTCTGTGAATTTGGTGTTAAGGCTTTGGCATCTTTGAACAGGTCAGTTAAGGATCCTGTTCCTGTATCTAGTTAAATGGTATTTAATTTGGTCACTGGGAAAATGAGGAAATTCGCCACCAACTAGAAATATTTGGGGCTGCTAAGGTTGCAAGATAAGAGGTGTTTGAGATACTTGGCCTAATGCAGTTTGATCTCTTGCTTGCAGATGTTATGCAGGTGTATAGTCACTTCTCAGGGAGAGGGAGGGAGGGAGGGAGGGTAAAGCTTGATATGCTTCCAGTTTGGCATCTCTCTCCTTCATCAATTTGGGGTGGTATTCGGAGAGTCATCTTGTATTATCACCCTGAACTCTCCGGTTGGTTAGTGGGAAGTGCCTGTCCTGGATTACAGTTAGGGCTACAATGAGGAATCCCAGGACTGAGTTGACATCAGGAACTGAGTGTAGGGCTGGCCAGTTAACTGCTCAAATATCAGAGAGGGACAATGAGCATTAAATTTAGAGAACACTCTAAAGGTCAAAAATCTGGTGGAGGGCAAAGGGGTTTGGAGAACCAGATGCAGAAAGTGGGGCAATGGTCACTGATGGAGTCAGGTAGGGTTCCTGCATAAGGGACCCTCATAAGGGACCCTATCCTCTCAATTTTTCAGTGTCCATTCCAGAACAGAATGGTTCAAGGACTGACTATTGAGATGACTAGGAGGTGATAATGAGTTGGGAGAGGCTGAGCTGTTTGAATAGTTCACAGTGTTTGGTTTGGATGCTGTGCAGCCAGTTCAGGTTAAAGTCTCCAAAAATAATGATACTTCTAGAGGTACAGTGATAGCCTATGCCAGCCAGCAAGTGGGTCAAACCCCTTTTACCCCCTTTGGTGAGAATGTAGCAACATTAGATACATATTTTTTTTTGGCAGACCCAATTAGGACTGTGCAAAAATAAAATTCTGCTGGCGGCATTTCTGTGAAAGTCAGAATTTCACATCAGTGAAATTTGAGAAAGAATTTTAGCAACTTTCATGGAAATTACAGCTTAGAGTGGTGGAATAAATGTGTAAATTGCAGAGTAACATATTAGATTGTAGAATTTATTTCCACAGCTCAGTACACGTACGTTAACCTGCAATTTTGCTGTGAATCTGCAAAGAGAACAGTACACTGTGGCAAGAGCATGTGGGAAGCACTTGAAAGCTAATTCAGTGGACACATTTTAATGTGTGTGTCAAGGAGCCCTGATATTGTATGCAGGCAGAGAGCGCTGTTACTTTAACAATACAGTGCTGTATATTTTAAATTACTCAGTTGAACAGCTTTCACTTGTATGTCTTTCCCACGAATGAGTGGAGAATGCACAGCAAGTCAATAGCAGTTAAATTACCTAAATTGCAACTTTGTTGTGAGGAGCCAAGCGACACCTTCTCAATTATACTTCCAGGTGACCGCTCGCTTTAATTCAGCCCTGTAGCGAGCGGGCGAGCATATGCTGTGAATCTGTAAAGGGAACAGCACACTGGGGCAAGAATCTGTGGGAAGCACGTGAGAGCTAATTCAGTTGACATATTTTAATGTGTGTGTGTGTGTCAAGTAGCCCTGATATTGTATGCAGGCAAGGAGCACTATTACTTAAATGATACAGTGCTGTACATTTTAAATTACTTAATTGAACAGCTTTCACTTGTGTGCCTTTCCCACGAATGAGTGGAGAATGCACAGCGAGTCAATAGCAGATAAATTACCTAAATTGCAACTTTGTTGCGGTAATAGCGAACCTTGTCAATTACACTTCGGATGACTGCTCACTTTATTCAGCCCTGCAGTGAGCAAGGCGGTGTGTGCAGATATTGGTGCAGCTACATGAGGCATTGCAGAGACCGTGCATCAGCACATGTTCAGCTGATGCGCAGAATATTAGGGTACGAACATTTGACTTAACTAAAGCAAACTGTTGGTGAGTATAGATAGGCTGTTAGGGTGTTACAAAATAAGGGAAAGTGAGGTAGTAAAACAAAAAGAGTTTGTATCAGCTGTAAAATGTTTACAAATGAACCAGCATGCAAGGAGTTTGTGTGTGAGAACTGTACTTTAATCACAAAGCTAAGGGAGGAAATTGATATATTACCACAGAGACTAGAAACTCAAAAAGAAATCACTTACCTAGAAAGATTTAAAGATCAAGCTGCTCAGGATATTACGTTGTCTGAAACCCAAACTTAAACTGATAAAGATAAGAGCATGTTGGAAGGGGAGCAGCCAAATTGTGTGTGTGTGGGGGAGCTTATTTAGCATGTGGTCAATACTTCATGGGTACAACCCAAATATCCCACTAAAAAGCACTGTACCAGCTGTAATGAGAGCATCGTGCCAGTCCAAAATATGTTTGAATGTTTGAATAATCATGTAGACCTTGAGGACAGGTCTATGCAAAATACCCAAAATACTCACCAAGAGTTTGACCCTGCAAACAACCAGGACACATTACTAACTAAAAAAACATTGACAAAAGATATATTGGTCATAGGTGATTAAATAATTAGGGGAGTGGACTCTGTGGTATGTGAAGGCAGGAAAAGTAGCACTACTGTCTCTACCCTACCGAGAGCGAAAGCGGGAGATGTGTCTGATTGATTAGAGGGACCTATGGAAAATATAGAGAAACCTTTGGTCATTGTTCATATAGGCACCAATGATGTTAACAAAACTAGCCCAAATGTATTTCAGGCTAAGATAGCTGATATAACAAAAAGAATCAAACAAAAAGGAGGAGATATTATATTTGCGGGCGTATTACCAACACATGGATACCTAGAATGTAAAAATGGGGCAATTAAGTCAATTAATAACTGGCTAAGAAATTTTTGCAAGAATAATGATCTTGAGTTTATGGATAATTACATTACTTTTTGCAATAAGTTTCTATTTAAACCAGATGATCTTCATCTTAGCTTGGCAGGATCTTGGATTTTGGGTAGGAAACTGAACAAAGTTATTGACTTCCATTTAAACTGGTGCAGGGGGGCAGCCCACACTAAAAACAAATTCAAATATAACCATGGGCATTGGTTACAATATTGTAAATGAATAAAGGTGATGAGTTTATGGACTTTTTGGTATCACATGATATACACATAGCTTGTATAACAGAGACTTGGTGGGAGAACAACAATTATTGGGAGATATCACTTCCAGGTTATAACTTATATCATAAATCTAGATTATATAGGAAAGGTGGGGGCATAGCAATATATGTCCATCATTCCATAAATAGTTTACAGTTACCTTATGAGGACCTCGACTTAGAAACTACTTGGATCAAGTTAATACCATTAAGTGGCCCCAAAATTATAATAGGGCTATTTTATAGACCACCATCTATTACACATGAAAAGGATCTTATCTTTTTGGATTTCCTTAATAACTTAAATCCAGAAGATAATTTAATAGTACTGGGAGATTTCAATCTCCCTAACACTGACTGGAAGTTAACAAAGGCGGATAACAAAACTGAACAATTGTATCTGGATGCATTTGATCAGCTGAGGTTAGAACAGATGATACACAAAAATATAAGAGGCGATAATATTCTAGATCTTGTACTAACCAATATGGGGGATTTTAATAAACAAGGTACATATTCCCCTCCCCCCTTGAGTAACAGTGACCATTCTAAGGTTTTATTTATACTTAATGGGATGGAGTTAACTCACAATTTAGATTCACTCTCAAGTTCTGGGGAGTTAGTAAATTAAACTTAGCTAAAGCAAACTTTTCCCAACTTAGGAAAAAATCTAGCATCATGGGATTGATTTAAGGCTTTCAATGGAAATAACACTGAGGATATGTGGAATATACTCCTTGAAAAGCTTAATTATCTAATTAAATTGTATATTCCAAAACATAATATTAAACATATGGGTGGTAAAAAAACAAATCCATGTTGGCTAAATAAATATATTAAGCATTTAATTAATAGCAAAGATAGGTTATTTAAGAAATACAAAAAGGAAAAGACTCTAAAGAATTATCACACACATAAATAAATGTGCTAAATTGGTTAAAGTATCTATAAAAAGGAGGAAAGCGCAGCAGGAGATTACTCTGGCCACTGAGATTAAAGATAACAGAAAATCATGTTTTTCTTAAATAAATGGCATGAAGAACCATCCAACAATACTAGGACCTTTTAAAGTTTCTAATGGAGAACTGGTAAATGAGAAAGAGACAATGAATATCCAAAATAATTATTTTTCTTCAGTCTTTAACTCTGGAAATACCCCTTCTATTTCTGATGAATTAGTACTTAACCCTGACAATGTTATAATAACACATGAGGAGGTTAGGAATAGAATAAAAAAATTGAACATTAATAAATCTCCAGGTCCTGACAATATATACTCCAGAATTTTACAAGAACTTGCTGATCCCTTAACACCCCCACTCAGCTTCCTGTTTCAAACATCCCTGGATAGGGGTGAGGTCCCTCAAGATTGGAGAGATGCTTTAGTGGTCCCTCTTCACAAAAAGGGGTCTAGGTCTGAGCCAGCCAATTTCAGGCCCATTAGCATGACATCATTAGTGGGTAAAGTTATGGAGGGGAGATTGAAGGATATTATTGTTGATTATTTAGCAGTAAATAATTTATCGGACCCTGCACAACATGGCTTCACTAAATCTAGATCATGCCAGACAAACTTGATATCCTTTTATGAAAAGGTTAATACTGAATTGGATAATGGTAAAGCAGTGGATGTAGTCTTCATGGACTTCACAAAAGCATTTGATAAGTTACCCCATGAGGAATTAATACATTTATTGGTTAGGGTGGGAATAGATAGCAACATCCTAAAATGGATAGCTGTGTGCCTGACTGAGAGGAAGCAGAGAGTGGTGGTTAAGGGTGTGATGTCAGATTGGTCTGTAGTCACTAGCGGAGTACCTCAGGGATCGGTGCTGGGACCCTGTCTTTTTAACATCTATATTTCTACCTTACAACTCAGCAATCCTAACATATGGATTTCTAAATTTGCTGATGATTGCAGACTGGGTACTATCGTGACTACTACAATTGAGGCCTTTTCTCTTCAGTAGACAATAAATGAAATCTATTTGTGGACAAAATCCAGTAAATTAAAACTTAGCATCTCTAAATGCAAAATTATGCATTTAGGATTGCATAATAATAATTATACATATAATATTGGGAACAACAGCCTAGCAACAACATGCGAAAAGAGGGCTTTGTGAATAAAAATAACCACAGACTTAAAGTTCAGCAGTCATTCAAACAGCAGGTTAAAAGAGCTAATCAGAACTTAAACTGCATTCTGAGGCATATTTCTAGCAGAAATGAGAAGGTCATTGTTCCATTGTATGGGGCCCTGGTGAGGCCACACCTGGAATATTGTGCCCAGGTGTGGTCTCCCCAGAAAAGAGAGGATATCACTAGAGTTGAGAGTGTACAGTGTAGGACAACCAAAGGGGTGACTGAACTGAAGATTCTATCATATGAGGAGAGATTGATAAAACTTAACTTATATTCCCTGCATTATAGAAGATTAAGGGGTGATCTATGCATGATGTTCAGAATATCTAAAGATACTGCATTAAGGGAAGAACTCAGAATATCTTATAAACCAGGGTGGACCAGTGCTAGAAGGCATAACGTGCAATTACATCTGCCAAAATGGAACACAAACTTAAGGAAACGCTGGTTTATGATCAGGGTGGTAACTGCATGCAACGGCGTACCTATAAATGTGGTGGAGAGCTCAAGCATGGACATGTTTAAGGCTAGACTCGACAACTTCTATCGTGATAAAACTACTACTGTCTAACAATAGGACTGGCAAGAATTATGGACTCAAGTCCCAAAGCTTGAATTTACTTATGAAACTTACGAAACTTACACATTCATTCCGCAGTTTGGTGAGTCACTGAATTGTGGAAGGAATCTATGAATTACAGATTAATGTATTACACCGCAGAAAGAAATTCTGCAAAACTGATCACTGAACTGTGGAATGATTACATGTATTGCAGAATAATGTATTAAACTGTGAAATGAAATTCATCAGTAGTCTATGTGCAATATTCTGCAGTTAAGTCAGAAAGGTTTGCAGAACGGGGTGAAAATTCGCCAAACATATTTGGAAAATGTTAGATTTCGCCAAAGTCAGAATTTCAGAAAATTCCATGAAATTTGAAAAATGTCATGAAATTTCAGTGAATTCAGAATGTGCAGATTCCTCCCAGCTATAGATCGGATGGACATTTCAGTAATGATCCATTTGCTCACTGAGCTATGAGAAGAACTGCTGGAAGCCAGAGTGGCATGCAGGGGGTCATTGAAATATAAGATTACTCTGTCATCTTTTTTTGGACCCAGGATGGTCTTTTTTTATCATGCAGAAACCATTTAGGCAGCAGGTGGAGTCCGAGGTGTTAGGCTTCAGGCATGATTCAGTGATGCCTAAGACATCTGGGTTACATAGGGAAACCTACACCTCCAACTCTGCGAATTTGTACAGGAGGTTGCATACGTTGATATGCACAATTTTTAGGCCTGGTCTGCTTGTCCATATGGGGTAAGGGGGGAGGTGACTGGGCCTGGGTTGCTCTTAACATCCCCAGCTAGGAGTAGCAACAGGAAGGTGGTAAGATGCCTGGGACTACATGAGGCAGGTATGGGAACCCAGGAGGTGTTAGTGAGGTTATGGAAGCACCCAGTAGATGACTCTCTCTCTCTTTTCTCCAGGAGAACCAGGAGTAGTTAGGGATTGGTATCAGATTCCCAGCAGTCTGATAGGGGCAGGAGCAAGGTAGGGCCACTGGTGATGGAAAACTGAGAGTGAGCAGTTTGGTCAATAGCCAGGATGTGAGCACAGGACTCAGACAATATAAAGAGTCCTGTTAGGAGGGAGTATGTTAGTAGGATTGTCAGTGGGAAGTGCATTTTGCCTGGTTGGTTGTAACCACAGGAAATGTTGGAACTTCTCAAACAGTAGTGATTAGGTATTATGTTGTCAGACCCCTGATATGGCATCAGTGGCAGTAGCAAACCAACATATATATATTAAGCAAACATGAGCTCTCTACTTAGGCATGAGTTGCAGGAATTAACTTGTTATCTGCCTGAGCACTGAGGGGAGGAAGCCTGCTTGAGAGCATGTATGGTATAGTAACCACAGATTGCATACAGAATAAGCAAGCCTCTAGACCACAGATAGCAGTTAGCAGAGGTGTAGAAATAATAGCTGGAGCGCTTCACAGGCCTAGCAAAGGTTGGATGTGAGCAGCCACAAGAATGCTATATTAATCAATAAAGACTATGCAGGCCTCACCCAGATAGGGTGTTAGGAGCAGGCACAGGAACTTGCAAAAATAGGCCAGCAAAAGCAGCAACAGTACTAAATAAAATCAAACATAGAGGAACACTAGCTCATGTGCAGTAATAGCAGTCATTTAGTTCATGTAGGGGGATAACCTACACAGTAACTGTCTCATAGGGTTTTAGTAGTGCAGTCACAGAACAGACATAGTTTCTGGTCCCTGGCCTCCTCAATAGGCTGACTCTCTGGCAGACTTCCAGTCATTGTCCTTTGTGCTGGGTCCTTAGCATGAGGTCCGCAGTGTGGGAGGGCCATATGGGGTTGCTCAGTTAAATAGCTTGTTACATCATGTCCCCTCAAACTTCTTAACTGGTTGCAGGACTGTGGAGCAGTGTTTTTGGCTCCTCACCCAAGGAGCACCACGCAAGCATTGGCAGTTATTGGGGGGAGGGAGTACGGGCAGCAGGACCCCCTCATGACCCCTTAGACAAGGAAGTAGGTTCATGGTCTGATCACCATTTACAGGAGAGCCAACAGCATCCAGCAGCAAATTCCTGCTGTGCTAAATAAGAAGGTTCTCAAGCCTTTAAATAGCAGATGACTGCACCAGGATGCAATAGTACTACAACATGACAATTGTATGGCTGCCTACATACTAGCAATAGCCAATGTGGATGAAGAAAAGGATACAGAGGTTTTGTTTTTTTCATATACTGTAGGTGTTTCTTTCCTCAGAGGTTGTACCATCTTCTCAGCCCTGTCCCTGCCTCCATGGACTGGTGCCCACCTCCCCTGGAGCTGCCTGTAGTCAGTACCCACACGGACCCCACCATGGTGGAGTCAGGGGAGGGAGGCCATCCTCTCCCCCAAGAATACAATCCAGTTGGACCACAGGTCTTCCAAGTGCTGGCCTGGGTCAGTGGAATGGTAGAGAGGGCTTCATATATCCACAGACCTCCCTTTTCCCCCTGTTTCCCTTCTGTAGCTGATGTGAGTATGCATGTGGAGGCATGCACTACCTACCAGGGTGCAGAGTCTCCTGTTCCTTACCATCCTAGCCTGCACTACCACCAGGCCTCCACCTAGTGGCAGTCAGAGCCTGGGATGACAACCCCCCCGGGACTGAAGAGCCATCCCTTGGATACTCGATCCTCTCCCCTACAGATGACCCCCAGCAACCCAAGTCTGCTTCCTAACCCGGGTTGCTGGCATGGTTCAAGGTGTGGTGCCTGGTGCTTCTACCCTCTATGCCACCACTGTAGAGGTTTATTTTAACTAGTTTAATGTGGAAATTAATCATCTAGAATATCCTAGCTAAAATGTAACATATTGTTTACAGTGGGTCCTGCCTCTACCCAGTTCCACAACTGGCTGGTCTGGAGGACTGGGAGGTTAGGTCACTTGTCCAAGGTCACACAGTGACAATTTGGCTCTAGCAGGGTTTGAACCTATGGTCTTCCAGTCCCCAAGTCAAGAAGTCAAGAAACCACACAAGATACTACAGCTCTGAGTGGCCAGGAAATAGACTGCTTACTGCATACTGAATGATTGTGTTTTCAATGGAAGATAGCATGTGCTATTTGCCCATTCTGAATTATATGGTGCTAGCACTACTGCAGGCTCTATGAAATAGTGCCAGTGATGTTCTCTTCTGCAGTCCAGATAAGCTAATTACCTAATGAATATTATTGTGCCATTTATTTATTATTTATTTGAAAATTTGTGACTGGGAAACACACACTGAGTCGAGGCTCATTTCCAGATGCCACCCAGGGGAATGGAATAGAGGATACAAAATACAAAGCACAGACACAGTTTGCACTTACAGAAAAGTACAATCAGAGAACACAGTTAATTCGGGAGTAGGTACAAAATGAGAAAACGAGGCAGAAGCAACAAATAGGGTGTTTCAGCCACACTTACACCATGGTATGATGCAATTGCAAGGGGAACAGTCAGGGAGAGGGAAAACAGGAGTGGGGGAAGGAAGGAGCTTCTGCTGATACCTGAGGCAACCAGAGCAAGCAGTGAAGTGGAGGGAAGAGGGGAGATGGTTCCAAAGTGATGGGAGATGATATGAATAGGCTGATTGTTCACCAGAGGAGTGGCTATGAGGAATGGCAAAGGTGCAAGGATCTGTGGAGCAGGGGTGCAGGGCACAGGGGATGAGGGAGTGGAGGGCATGAGGGAGAGGAGTGATAAAAAGTAGGAGCAAAGGGGTCCAAACCAGTATTAGAATATGAATGAGGCTTAGTGGATCTGGTAATATGAAGGTAGAGGGAGAATGGATAAGTAGGAGTAAAGTGAGCAATGATGAATGTGAGAGGGGGAGTTGGTGGCAAAGTGGCAGAAGGAGTTGCAGAGTGTATTAAGTCTGGCCAGGGAAGTGGAGTGAGTAGTGCCACAGACCATGTCCACATAGTTAAAGACTGAGAGCACAATTCTGGTGATAAGTTCAAAGTAGACCTGTGGAGACAGATAATCTTTATTGTGGTAGAAGGCATCAAGTTTAGGGTGGAGCTCAGCATGGATAGTGTCTATGTGGGCAGAGAAGTCAAGCATGCTGTCTAATGCCACACTGAGGTACTTGAAGGACTGAACCACTTCAAGAGGGTTGCCATACAAGGTGGAGAAGATGGGCAGGGTTGGGAGTCTGGCAAATTTCTGGCTAGTGCCAAAGGTCATGGATACAGTTTTTTTGTGTGTTGACACTGAGTTGATTTAATTGGAACCAGTGCAAAACATTGTGGAAGTCTTGCTGGAGCAGACCTTCCATGGCTAAAGTGGAGGAACCAGAGGTGTTGATGACTGTGTCATCTACATACATGTGAATATGTGAACTGGCACAGGCAAAGGGGAGATCATTAAGAAAGATGGAGAAGAGAATGGGACCCAGGATGGAGACCTTTGGTACCCCCCTGGATGGGAAGTGGAGGTGATACCAACCTGTACTGACTGTAGATGGCCCATGAGGGAGCCATAGCAGAGGCAGCAAGCCATTGCATTAGGCAAGTAAGTAAAACAACGAGAAAGAAAAAAATACTATGGTTCTCAAAGGAAGTGTCCGAGAAGGTAAGGGAGAAAAGGGTGGCATTCAGGAGGTACAAGGAAACACAGAGGGAAGAAGACAGGGAACTGTGTCTGGAAAAGCAGAGGGAGGGAGGTAGGGAAAGTAGTCAGGAGTGCAAAGGTGCAAACAGAAGAAAAAATAGCCCAGGCAATAACGAAAGGGGACAAGAACTTTTGCAGGTACGTTAGTGAAAGAAAAACGACTAAGGGTGTGATTGTGAGACTAAAAAGGGAAGGAGGGAAGTGTGCAGAGGGGGACCAAGAAAAAGCAAAAATCCTGAACAAGTAATTTTGTTCAGTATTCACAGAAGAATGGGAAAGAGGACGGACCAAAGTTAGGCAATGGAAGCATGACTGGGAGGGAGGTGGACACCAGTTCTTTTAGGCAGGAGAGAATCTTAAAGGAACTTGCTAATCTAAAGTGGATAAGGCAATGGGGCTGGACAGGATACATCCCAGAGTATTAAGAGAACTCAGGGAAGTGCTGGCAGCACCACTGACAGACCTGTTCAACATTTCACTGGAAATAGGTGTGGTACCAAAAAACTGGAGGAGGGTGAATGTAGTCCCTCTCCACAAAAGTGGGAGCAGGAAGGAGGCTGGCAATTACAGGCCAGTCATCCCGACCTCAGTGGTGGGGAAACTAATGGAATCACTACTAAAAGAAAGGTTTGTGATATATCTTGAATCCAATGGAGCATAGGATCCAAAGCAGAATGGATTCATGGTGGGAGGATCTTGTCAAACAAATCTGATAGATGTCTTTGACTGGGTGACGGGGGGGTGGATCAAGGAGGGGTGGTGGATGTGGTCTACCTGGATTTCAGCTAGGCCTTTGACACCATCCCACATAGGAAGCTAGTAAACAAGCTTGGCTGCCTGGGAGTGGGTTCAGGGTGGTAAACTGAGTCAAAAATTGGCTGCGCGATAGGACACACATGGTGGTGGTGAACGGAGAACAATCTGAAGAGAGTGGAGTGACCAGCAGGGTCCCACAGGAAACATTGCTTGGGTCAGTCCTCTTTAATGTCTTCAAAGCATCATTGCAGAGGTGCTGGAAGGGAAAGTGCGTCTCTTTGCAGATGAGACAAAGATCTGCAACAGGGTTGACACTCCAGCAGGGGTAGAGAAAATGAGAAGGGACCTAAGCAAGCTTGAGGAGTGCTCAAGGGTGTGGCAGCTAAGATTCAATGTAAAGAAGTGCAGGATCATGCCCTTGGAGCAAAAAAATGTAGGGGAGGAGTACATGATTGGGGGAGTACTAATGGCCACCAAACAGGAAAGGGACCTGGAAATAATCATATCTGATGATCTTAAGGTTACCAAATAATGTGGGAAGGCTGTGAGGAGAGCTAGTGCAATGTTGGGGTGCACAGGGAAAGGTATGTCCAGCAAAAGGAAGGAGATGGTGATGTCACTGTATAGAACATTGGTGAGACCCCTTGTAGAGTATTGTATCCAGTTCTTGAGGCCATATCTCCAGAAGGACATAGACAGAGTAGAAGCAGTTCAGAAAAGGGCAACAAAAATGGTGCAGGGGCTGCACCAAATGTCATATGAGGGGAGACTGGAGAATCTCAATATGTATCCCCTGGAAGTGAGGAGAGAGAGTGGGACATTTATTTATTTGTATTTTGGTAACTGGGTAAGCCCACTGAGATCAGAGGTCCCTTTTTCAGGGGTGACCTGGAATTAGTTACAGGGAGAGACATACAAATGCATTCTTTACAGAGAAGGACTCATACTAGCATTCCATATAGTAGTTACAGTAATTGACACCAATATTAGCAAGGGACGACCCAGCTATAACACCAATATGATTGAGACTTTCAAATACCTCAGGGTTGGAAATACGGTAACAGAGGGTAGCATCTTTCAAAAAAAAAGATGTTCAAGAACAAGGGGCCATGATATGAAAATAGAGCGGGGTAGACTTAGGGGTAATCTGAGAAAGTATTTTTTCACAGAAAGGGTGGTGGATAAATGAAACAGCCTCCCAGCAGAGATTGTAGGGGCAAAAACAGTAGGGAAATTAAAAAAAAAACACATGAGACAGACATAAAGGAACTCTAGCTACAGGAAAAAGAGATTAACCACATATCATTTAGTATCTCCATATATGAAAGAGGCTGGGAAAATGGGCAGACTAGGTGGGCCAAGTGGTCCTTATCTGGCATCAAATTCTATGTTTCTATGTGTCTATACCATAAGAACAGAACCAGTTGACTGCAGAGGCTGGGAGGCCAGAAAAACTCATCTTATCCAGGAGGAGTGCATAGGACACCGAGTTAAAGGCCTTGGCCAGATCAATGAAGATGTCAGCAGTGATGCACCCTGATCCATCCCTGAGAAGACCGAATCAGTTACATGAAACAAGCAGGAGATAGTGGAGTGATGCTTCCAGAAGCCAGACTGGAATGGGGAGAGGAAATCAGTGACGGATAGGAAATGGCAGAGTCTGGTATAGACAAGCTTCTCTTGCAGCTTAGCAAGAGAAGGGAAGAGGGAGACTGGCCAGAAGTTACATTTGGAGGAAGGGTCCCCCTTTGTGGAGTGGAAGACCTTTGGCCAACTTCCAGCACTGAGGGATAGCGCTGAAAGAGAAGGAGAGGCGGAGCAGGTGAGTCAAAGGAGATGCTATAGAAAAAGTGGAGATATGAAGTAGTTTAGGATACAGGCCATTAGGGCTGGATTTGTACAGGTTGAGGTAGCAAAGGACAGTCAGTGATTCCTGTGGAGTAACAGAGAGGAAAAGGAAACCCTGGTAGGGGAGCGGAGGGGAAGGGAGAGGAGGGAGAGGGACATAAAGTGGAGCAGTGGAGGTTGAAGAGTGGGTGAAAATCTCATTGAAGTGAGCAGCAACAGAGGAGACAGACACAAGTTTGCAGAACTGTACCACATGATTCATGAACACAAGTACCATGCCTGTTAGCAGTGCTCCTGTTGCTTGTTGATCTTGTGGTAATGCAGAAATGGTAGCAGTCTCTTTATTAACTGCAAACAAGCTTTCAGCTTAGTGTGTCTCACCTGGTAACATAATTGGTAAAAAAAAAAAACTGTGTGTTACTTTCATATTTATTTTATTTTATTTTATTGAATTTTGTTGACTCGGTATGCCCACTGGGCCTAGAAGTCTCTTTTTCAGGGACGACCAGGGGAAGGTGGATACAGATACAGATGGTAAGCAACTGAAACTGAACCAGATTAAGCTGTTGGTGGTATTTTTAATGAATGGGAGAAACTTGGCCAGGACAGCGGGGAAATTCCCCTACTCTGTCAGCAGAGGGCACTGTGTCTCTGTCAGTTGGGGTTTGGTTTCTCAGTGCGATGGACAAGTTGGATGGTGGAGGAAGTGTTGTGGAGTTGGCGCTAGAGACAGCTGGTACACTGGTTTCAGACACCCGGTACCAGGTCTCTGAAGCTGCGCCTCTCCCTGTAGTGCACACAGCTTCTTCAGACTCTACATCGGGAGATGTAGTTCTTGTGGACCCTATGTCTTCTTCTCAGGATTTTTCTTTGCACCTTGAGAACTCCCTGAATGTCGACTGTTTGCGCCTTTTATGGGCGACATTGCAGCAGGCAGAATTGGATTATTCTAATGTGAAACGGGCCCGTTGAGGAATCATAAATGGAAACGGCAGGAAATGGCTCACCTTCTGGTCTCCCGGATAATGGCTCCAAAATCTTCCTCCCTACGGCGGAACCCCCAGTTGACACGGAGCAGGTCTCGCCCCAGAGCAGGTGACTTTCGGAGGCCTTTATGGTTGATCTGGATCTATGGTCGGCTGATTCGGCCCTTGCTGAGGCTGGATGGTTGTGTCGTGAATCTAGTACTTGGATACCAGACCTAGATATACCCCTACCTGGGTCTGATGGGAATCCTCTTGCTTCTATGAACCCTATCGACATGAAAGAGCTCCATGTTGCCCCCAATACCCACGACCATACAAATGGATGTCCTCCTGCTACTTCTGTACCTATTCCTGCTACTTTCTCAGGTACCACTTCATTTTCTCCCCCTCATTTCCTCTATCATTTCTGTTATTCACTCTGGGGACATTGCTGTTGATCCCTCAGGATGCGAGGGAGGGGAGACACTGACTTTTCCATACCCGGTCCCTGTGGATCTTCTCCCTTATCAGAGACCCTGTGGCTCTTTTGACTGTACCCCCCCCCCCGCGTTGCACCTCTTGAAGCCCCTACTTATGCCAGCCTATTGAAAAATCTGTGGAAGTTGCCAAAAGGTGGAATGAGGCCCATCTTCAGTTCCTAGGATCTTCTGAAGTGACACCTTGCAGGTTTTATGTGGGTAAGGTTTTGTTGAAGCAACAGATGAGCTTTTCCCCTACAGAGGTGTATGCACTTATTCACTCACCTGGAGAGCAATCTTTTGACATTGGTTTCAGAACCCCTGACATCCTGGACAGGTTCTGGATAAAATATGCTACCCTTAAAACTAACCCAGCCTGGGAACGTTTTCAGGCGATTCCCTTGACAAAACAACCTTTCAAAGTCATTACCATCCTTTTCCATCATGAGGGGGTTAATATCACGGATATCCTTTATTGGCTGGACAGACAATGTAAGGTTCAGGGTAATCCTGACTCAATTCAGAATGATGAAGGCTTTTGGAATGGGGGGTGGAGGGTAAAGATTAACCTTCATCAGAATGACCTGGGCCTGGTGCATCTCCCCAATTCTTTTTATATAGGTAGTGACAAAGGCTTTATTTTTTATCCAGGGTAGCCTGGTCACTGTTATAAATGTGGATCTCCATGCCATTTGAGTCGTACTTGTGATGTCAGCAAGTGTGCACAGTGTGGGGTAATGGGTCACTCCATGTTTCACTGTCAGGGCCCCCTGAAATGTAGTCTTTGTGATGGTGCTCATTCTTTTATGGATTGCCCTTGGGCGTCTCGTAATACTTCCAATAATGACTATGCAGTATAAGACTACTATATAAATACTGCTTTGAAACAGGCTAATAGATGACATCCTGCCCCCCCCCCCGGGAGGTGCCTGTAGTTCTAAATGCACCCATTCTCCTTCCTATTCCATCTCCTTCTCCAGTTCCTTTATGTTCAGAGGCACACGTCTCTGACCCTGAATTTCCTGCTTTGCCTCCTGCTGCCAAAACAATGACCTCTCCTAGCGCTATGCGCCCCCCAACTCCCGGACACGGATGCCTTTCAGATGGTGACTCAACGGGGCGGTACTAGGAAGAAGAAAGTGGTTGTGAGCCCCAGGTCTGAGAGCCCCATCCCAGTGCAAAATAAATATGATGCTTTGCCTCCTGAAGATGGTGACCTTGGTACTGAATCAGATAATGCATCTTTTCACTCTTCCCAAATGGATGGGGGTTCTGAGGGGGAACTTCCTGCTGAGGACCCAGACCCTCCCCCTAAATCTCGGCGGATGGAACCAGAGCATGGGTGCGGAAATCTCACTGATCTGCTCGATTTACTCTGGAGTCGTCTTCTCTTTATCATGTTGCTTTAGCCTCTTTGAATGCTAACAGCATCAAATCAGAGCGGAAAAGAGTGGCAACTTTCTTACAGTTTGACTCTTATTGTCCTGACACTGTGTTTTTCCAAGATACAAGGTTGCATTCCACTGCTGATGTTCTTTCTGCTCGTTCTGCATGGTTCAAAGGGGATAGCTTTTGGTCTACCGGGGATGATATTTGTAGTGGGGTTGGGATATGTCTCAATAATGGGGACATTAAGGTGATCCACCAGGTAGATGTGGTTCCAGGCCGGGCTCTTTTGTTAGACAGTCACTTACATGATTCAGTTTTTCGTTGCATAAATGTGTATACCTCTCAATCAAAAAAAACTAGGGTAGATCTGTTTCATGCTTTACAACCTTTCCTTTTTACAGCTGGATATGTCCTATTGGAGGGGGGATTTTAACTGTAGTAGATACAAAGCTGATAGGGGTCCAGAACGGATAAGGTTTTCTGTGATGTTTCTTATTTGAATTCCCTATTCGCTATTCAGCCTCCGTCCTCCATGCCCTCCGACCTTAGTGCCCCCCTCCATTGGCCTTTTCTACCTATCAACAATGTTGGGCTTTAGGTATTGTCCGCAGGAGGGGTGGGGTGGGGGATGAACAGCGGAGGCTGGAAGAGCGGATGCTCCCATCAGGGTTGTTAAGCCCAGAAGATGCCCTGGGGTGAAATGGAGTCTAGAGAGTGGGCCATCTTGTCTAGTCTCCATACCCAAGGGCTCCATCATTGGGGATGGGCAGGTGGCCGGGATATCCCAGGAATTCAGTCCAACTCGGGCGGTGTTGTGCAATGCCAGATCTGTCAAGAATAAGACCGCAGTGATTGCAGATCTTGTTAGGTCAGCAGATCTGGCTTGCATCACTGAAACTTGGCCAGATGAAAATGCGGGCCCCATATTTGAGGCTGCAATTCCAGTCAGATATTCCAATCAGGTGATACACCACCTGAGGTTGGACCGCCGGGGGGGTGGGGTTGCGTTCTGTTTTAAGACTGAATTGGATCTCACCAGTGTTCCAGTTGAGGAGGCCAGTTCATTTGAATGTGCTGTTGTGGCAGGTGTGGGCTATAGGATAGCTCTCATCTACCGTCCATCTGGAGATGGGAAGCAATTCCTTAAGGAAGTGGCAGACTTTGTGGCCGACATGGCATTTGAGTCACCCAGGCTGATGGTCCTGGGTGACTTCAATGCTGGATCAACGACGAACTCTCGCAATTTGGACAACACTTCCTCCAGCTGATGAATTCACTGGGTCTGACACAGGTGGTTACCACTGCTACTCATAAATGTGGACATTCTTTTGACCTGGTTTTCCTCCTGGGGACTGAGGCTTTGGACGTGGGGGTGGAGCCAGTCAGATGGTCTGATCACTACACGGTGAGGTTCAATTTTGGTGTCTCCCCCTTGCAGGCCGACCCCTGTGGAGATGGTCAAGTACCAACCTTTATGGAATGTTATATCCAATGGCCTAGCAGTGGTGCTTGACCTATCAGAACTCTCTGTGGATTGTAAGGATCCAGAGGCTTTGGTTTTAGCATATAACAATGCCATTTCCTTAGCCTTGGATTCTATTGCACCAGTGCCTGTGCGTCCTCTCTCCCTCCACCCTTGGGCTCCATGATTTGATGGAGCTTTGAGGGAAATGTGTCAACTAGGTCACAGGTTAGAATGTTGTTGGCGGAAATTCGGCTTTCATGCTGACCATCTTAGACTGCTAGAACACTATCAGTTCTATCAGTCAGAAATTTCCCATAAGAAGGCAGTGTTCCTGTCTGGGGAAATTTCTGCCGCTCAGAACCGACCAGCTCAGCTCTTCAGAACCATGGACAGGCTGTGCAACCCAGCCTGCATGCAGCTCCGAAGAGCTTTTTCACAATTGCAGTGTGATGAGCTTGCTCGCTTCTTTGCTGATAAGGTGGCCGACATTTGGTCGGAGATCCTTTTGACACATTCTATGTCAGTTGCTGATGATCAGGGATTGGTCACTATCCCTCTGTTCTCCTGGAGTACCTTCTACCATCCAGAAGTAGTGGATGTTATGTGGATTGTCCAGGGGAAGCACCCTACATACTGTAGTTTAGACCTGGGCCCTACATCCCTGATAATGGGTTGTGGTGATCTTATCAGCCCAGTTCTGGCACAGATAGTCTGGTGCTCCCTTGACTCTGGTGAATATCCATGCTCCTTGAAAGAAGCAGTTGTGACACCGTCATTGAGGAAAGCTTCCTGGACCCAGACTGTCTTGCTAACTACAAGCCTATCTCGAACCTCCCCTTCGTGGGGAAGGTGATCGAGAAAGTAGTGGCTGTTCAACTGGAGGACCACTTGATCATCCATAGCATCTACAAACCTCTCCAATCCAGTTTTCAAAAGAGGCATAGTACTGAAACAACACTGATTCGGGTGCTCAGCGATCTTCTGATGGCGAGAGACCAGAGAAAATCGTCCATTTTGGTACTCTTAGATCTGTCATCAGCTTTTGACACCGTTGACCATGGGGTTTGGCTTGAGCACCTGAGATTTATCTGTGGACTCTCTGGTTTGGTCCACAGATGGTTTACATCTTACCTCACTGGAAGAACTCAGAGGGTAGTGTCAGGTTTTTTTCCCTCTGATCCAATCTCTCTGTCATGTGGGGTTCCTCAGGGCTCAGTACTGTCCCCCATGCTGTTTGCGGTGTATATGCTTCCCCTTGGAGACATTGTAAGACGGTATGGGCTGAAGTTTCATTGTTATGCCGATGATACCCAGCTCTACCTGTCTTTTGCGCCCGACCAGAAAGGAGCAGTCTCGGTATTTAATAACCGTCTTGATGAAATCCAAGATTGGATGAAGTCCAGTTGGCTGAAGTTGAACCCTGGGAAGACGAAGGTGATGGTTTTGGATCCAGGTCACCCGATAGTGGGGCTGGGGGCAGGCTGCTCCTTAGGATTGTTCCTTGGAGACACTGAGCTTCAGGCCTCTGAACAGGTGCGAGACCTTGGGGTGTTGTTGGATGCAGGGTTGACAATTCGGGCACAGGTGTCGGCTGTCGTTAAGTCATCTTTTTATCATCTAAGAAACATCGCTAGGATCAAGCACCTTGTTTCATCCGGAGACCTGCCTACATTGATCCATGCCTTTGTAACCTCACGTTTAGATTACTGCAACTCGCTTTACTTTGGGCTACTGGGGGTTGATATCCACCGCTTGCAGCTGGTGCAGAATTCAGCATCCCAGTTGTTGATGGGGATTTCTAGATCTTCCCATGTCACACTGGTGCTGCAGGAACTGCTCTGGCTGCCGGTTCAGTGGCGGATCACCTTCAAAGTTGGGTTACTGACATATAATGCCCTACACAGACTGGGTCCTGACTACCTGAAAGAGCTGCTGATTCCTTATCATCCTGAGTGACCACTCTGCTCGGCCAATGAGGGGTTGCTGGAGATTCCGAGGGTGATTTTAAAATCTGCTGTGGCCCGGGCATTCATGTTTGTGGCCCCTGCCCTCTGGAATTCCCTACCCCGTCGGTTTAGGGAGTGCACGACTGTGGAGGGATTCAAACAGGCCTTAAAAGCATTCCTGTGGAATAAGACATACGTGTTGATGATGGTTGATGTAGTTTGTATTTTATATTTTAATGTGATGATGATTCTGTTTTATCTGTTTTAATTGTTTTTTAATTGTACTGCTCCTTGGTATTCGAAAGGCGCATTATAAATAAAGTTTTATTATTATTATGGACAAATAGCAGTTTGATTGATGCTTTTGACCATCCTGGTATTGTCCCACCTAAAACTTATTTTCAGGGTACATACGCTACCAGGATTGATTATTGGTTTATTTCTGAACAATTGGATATTATCACATCCTATGTTTCTATGGTACCCTCTTCAGACCATGCTCTGCTACACCTCACAGTGTCCAACTATGATAAAATGGGGAATGGCCTTGGATATTGGAGGATGAACCTTACTCTGCGTACTATTCCCTGTGTTTATAATGGATTTTCGGGGCTTCTCCATGCTAGAGAATCCATTAGATTTTTGTATGATGACCCCCAGTCTTGGTGGGAGGACACAAAAGGGGATATCCGGTCTTATTTTCGTAGGACTGGGAAATGTATTGGTAAACATAAAACTGATCAGTATTTACTCTATAAAGCTGAATTTCAGTCCCTCCTGTCTGAACAACACCTGTCTCATTTAGATCTTTCTGATCAGATTGCTCTAGTTAAAGACAAGATAGTTGATATCCAATGCGATTGTTACAAATCACTAGAAGCTGAACAATGTTTTGGGACACAGGGGAAACAGGATTTCAGTAATCCTTTTCAGTATGGCAGAGCGCAATTCCATAAGAAATCTCTTTTGGCTGTTAGGACGGGAGATGGCAGGTTGGTTACAAATAGATCTGACATTTTTTCTGAACTGGATTCCCATTTTCAACAGATGTTTCAGGCCCCTCACATGATTCTGGTCTGATCAACCACTAGCTTCAGAGTTGTGATTTACTTTGTTTATCTGCTTCCCATATCAGTCTCTTGTTGCAACCTATTACAGGACCGGAACTTTTATGTGTCATTAAGTCTATGAGATTGGGTTCAGCCCCAGGTCCTGATGGTATCCCATATGAAGTTTATACATCTATAGCAAATGTGTTGTTGGATGATTTAGTCATTCTTTTTAATGTTATGTTGGAGGCTGATACTCTTCCCTTTAGTATGTGGGAGGGTTTGGTGATTCTATTTTACAAGTATGGTGATCGATCCTTGCTTACTAACTGGAGACCCATATCATTGCTTAATACTGATCTTAAATTCTGCCCAGATTGTTGGCCAAGTAAGCAATAAGACACAATGTGGTGTGCATTACAGTGTGATAACCGCACTCCTAGGGGTGTAGTTAGGCACAAGGCTGTAGTGCCGGTCGCCCCTAGGAGTGCGGTTATCACATTGTAATGCACACCCCCAGAGTGTCTTATTGCGATTTTAAAATGGCCCTTTGTGTTCAGAAGCAGTTTTTTTTTTTCTGGAAGCACATTTTTAAGCAAGTAAAACTGTAAAGGAGTATGTGGTTTTAACATAAAATAGTCTTTCCGCCAACTTGGACTACATTTATTTTATTGCTTTGGTTTAGGTCTTTTGACCTAATTCAGATTCCATAATTGTAGTTTTGTAGTTTCCCTGCCCTCCTCTACTCCCCCACCTTCCAACAGAATGCTTGCAAGCCCTGTGCCTCTTAATAACTGTGATCGAATGTCTCCTAATTTTTTTTTTTAAACTCAGTAGATGACATCTGTGTAGAATGAGACTGGGCAGGACCTGTTACAGGTGGCAGGAAAATGAATAGGAGATCAAAAGTTTTATGGGGAAAAACATACAGAACCAAGCTTAACACAGCTCTTCTCCAGACATTTCTATGGATTGTCTTGTTTAGCAACCGCCAACTATGTGCTGCTTCTCTTTCCTTGCTTTATCAGCTGCTTGTTGACACCCTCCCCCGCCCTGCTACACATCGCACTCCTTCACTGAAGTTCGGCTGTACAGATGAGCACATTTATTTAGTTATTTGGTTATTTCAATAGTTTCACGGGGAAAAACATACTGAACTTAACGCAGCTCATTTCCAGATGTTTCTAACTATTGTGATGTTTTGTAGCTGCCACTGGCTAGCTCGCTTCTCCGTCCCTCAATTTATCAGCTGTTCGCTTGGAACTCTTCCACATGCTTGTTCTTTCACTGATGTTAGGGGTAAGTCAGAGTACTTCGGAAAAAAGTTCTTTTTTTAAAAAAAAAATGATTCATGGGCAATTTGTCAAGAGCATCACAAGAGACCATGAGAGAATAAGAGATTTATAATGGTTTAGGGTGACATCGCGTGAAGAGTGAAAGCAAGAGCAGCATGACAGGCTATCACTATGGTCGTGTCTCCTGTTGGAAGCACTGTTTTTTTTTTGTTTAAGCAATTATTCAGTTAACTTAGGGAAGATATAGCGGGTGTTGGTGAGCAGTGATTTAGCAGTGAGAGAGGGACAGAGAGGAAGAGAGTGCTACTGAAACAGGTTGGCATGTCCGTGGAGTGAACTGAGATGACAGGACAGCAATTTGGTGTTTATGTGTTCCTTTCTACTGTTGGAGCATTTGTATCAGGTCGAGTGCTATTTCTGTCTTTTTTAACTAGGTTTTTTTTAAACTACATTGATTATTTACATTGTTAATAGAGAATGTGTGTGTATGAATGAACTTCACTCTGTTTTTGCCAAGAGTAAAAAAATGGCGACTTCAAACCACTACTACATTCTAAATAGAATGCATAAAAAAATGAATCAGTGAGCCATTGGATTCTGTGCTGTGGCTGTTTTACTGGGACTAGTAATTCATAGTGCGACATTGTCCCATGTTGCACTATAAATAACCAATTAGATTTCTCCATTGTTCTATGCCATTTTATAATAGATTAGCTTTTGTGGCTGGGGATCTCATACACCCCTCTCAAACCTGCAGCATCCGAGGGAGGTCTATTTATGATAATCTGATTCTCCTTAGAGAAATTTGGGGAAAAAAGACAACTGGGTGAATTGTCCATTTTTCTTTTGGCCTTGGATCAGAGTAAAACTTTCGATAAAGTTCTCCATTGTAATCTTTGCAAATGTTTAGAATTCTATGGGATTCCCCACAAATTTATTGGCTGGCTACAAACATGTTATAAAAATGCTATTGTTAAGCCATAGTGTAGTGGTTGGACTGGAAGTCAGATACCAGTTAAGAGAGGTCTGTGACAGGGCTGTCCTCTTAGCCCAGTTCTGTATATTTTATTGTTGGACCCTTTGATTCACAGGATAAATCAAGAGCTGGCTATTACTGGATTGTCTTTTTCTAGCATGGATCCTGAAGTTAGAACTATTGTTTATGCTGAAGACCTTTATCTTCTTTTGGCAGATGTTACCTCCTGTACAACAGTTGGATGTATTTTGTCGCAATTTTCGCTGAGTACTGATTCTATGGTAAATCTTCATAAAAGTAAATGTTTACCCATATGTATTGATCCACCTCAGGTGGAACACATTATTGGTATTCCAGTTTCCACAGAGCCTTGCAGCATTCTTGGTGTGACCTTTGGACCAGGAGATATGGCCCTGTTAAATTGGCAGTTGAAACTCCAGTTAGCACAATCCAAGGTAATTTCTTGGAACAAATGGAAGATGATGAAACTTAAACAGGTTTTTATGGTGAAAACCTTTTTGCTTTCTTTGTTTCTCCACATTAGTGTTATTTACTCTCTCCCTAAACAATTTGAACAAAATTATGTATTTTTTTTTCCTGTATTTGGGGTAGTCAGTTAAACCCAGTGAAATGGGGGATTTTATCTTTAGATAAGGTTAAAGGGGGTCTTACAATGGTTAATCCTGTTTACTTTTCTTTACTATGTTCACAAATGTTAATCTACGTCCTAATCTATTAAGTAAAGATAAACTGTGGATACCTTGGGTTCATGATAGCATAGATCCTATTTTTTTCTTTGGCCTTTGCAGGGAGAGATTCCCAAACAAAGATCTCATACGGTCCTCCCTGCTCATTTTCTTCCCTGTTTTGGAAAAATAAAATTGTGGCTCTTGACAAAAGACCATTTTGTATCTCTTCCACGGAAGGTGTTGTATACCCATATTTTGGAATGATTTTTTTTTAACCCCCCCTTTTTCTTTCTAGACCTGGTCCTGTTAGAGATAGCATAGAGAAGATGCTGACTTGTTCTCAGTTGCCCCCATTGATGTGGGATGTCACTTGGTTGTCCATTCATGGGAAATTGAACATAAAAGGTAATTTGAAACATAAGGGGATTGAAGATTGGTATTGTATTAGACGTTCTTGTGTTGCTACTGTTGAAACTATGGACCATTCATTTTTTACTTGCCCTTTTATTTGTGCCTTTTGGCTTCTAGTGAATCAAAAATGAGGCAACTCTCTCTTTCAGGCTCTGACTCTCGATATTTTCTTTTGGGGTATTTTTCCTGAGACGTGGGCCTGATATAACACCCAGACATTGTGGGTCATATTGATATGCTTTAAATATTACATATGGATTGTGAGATGTAGATTATCTCTTCAACAACTTGACTTTACTGACTTGCAATTGTTTCATATGATTGAATCAGCTATTATTCGGATTACGTCTCAAGAAGCTTCTTTATTTTCAGTCCAGCTATTTCAGGAATTGTGGGGAACTATCTTTTGGATCCCCTGAGCCTTGGTGGATACCAAGAGCCTGGAGACCACATGTTGCCTTGCATTCCAGTTGTGTGCTTGGTCTGTGATTTCTGTATTAGAATGTATATTAGGATCTGTATGGCTGTATTTCATGTTTGAGTTCGTTCTTTTTGATTTGTACTTTTATTTTGAGTGAGGCAATACTGTTTGGTATTTCTTTGATTTTGAAGTTCTGATACTAACTCCCCCTACTCTTTTGTGTGTGTGTGGGGGGTAAACTTACAGTATTTAAGTTCTGTTTTTGGTTTTATAGAATGCAGTACTTCTCTTTTGTGTTTATGTTTTCTCCTTTCTTTTTATGCTTTTGTATGAAGATGGACTGATTTGTTTATATGTTCTTTTGTGCCCTGAAAGATAAAGTCCCCTACTCTTTTTGTGGGGAAGGGGTATGTTTACAGTATTTTCATTTCTGTATGGGTTTAAAGTATGATGTAATACTGTATTATGATTTCATTTTCCCCTTGTTATGCTTATGTATGATGCAATACTGATTTGTTTGTATGTTCTATTAAGTTATGATTAAAACATTCCCCTACTCTTTTTCGATAAGTGCCATGGGATCTTTAGCATCCACCTGAACTATCACCAATCCAGGCAGATGGGACCTCGGTTTAATGTCTCATCTGAAAGGCGGCACGTCAGAAGTGCAGCACCCCTCTCATGCTGCACTACAGTGTCAGTATTGGGATATTAACTCAAGTGCCACGTGTGGGAACTGAACCCACAGCCCTCTGATCTCCTGGCCTCAGAGGCAAGTGTGCTACCTACTGAGCCACGGAAACTGATATAATTCTAGTCTTTTGATCAGTTAATTACAGTAGACCAGCAATATACAGTACGCATTAAAAAGTTTGGTACTATTAAGCAACAGAAATCAGAAGTGCAACTATGCATAAACACTGCTGCTACTGAGCAGGAAGGAAGACGCAGTGTTATAATGAGGAGGAAGCAAAAAGTTCCAGCTGCTCTACACTTCAGCTCCCCCTGTATCAAATGAACTGAAACTTCAGCAGAGTCTGCTAGGATGCAATGCTTTGTGATAAGCATGTCACACTTTTCAGCATGACAAAGTGTAGTAACTGCCATTGGATTACTTTGTGTTCCAGTAGTATTCTGCAATCTGCAGCATGCCACTGTCAAAAACTTGAAGCTACAGTACAGTGCATGTTATGGTGAAAATTGTGTGCCTATACCTTTTTATTCTATGCTACATTGTTCTTTTTCTCTTGTCTTCTAAGGTGTCCTTTTTCCCTGTTTTGAGTATGTTGTGGCATACTTTAGAAATTAAACAATTAAAGAAGTTAAATATGGCTACTGATTTTCAACAGAATTCTCAACTGTTTTTGCACACCAATTGCCCTATAACATCAAGGACCAGTTTCTGTTACATGCTATTCCACCTTAAAAAATAGGCTTGCAAAATAAAGCATCCTGATTTGCTGAAAGCTATGGTCAGGCATGTATTTATTTTTCAATCGAGCCCTGTAAAAAACAAGTGCCAATTCAGGGAGCCCCATTGCTTAGGGTATCCATCATCACTCCAAATTTTAAAACTGAGTAGCTGCCATTTTTTTCCGCTCACTAAGCCAGCCATAAAGTAGCAACCTATTCCCCCCATGTCCTCCTGGCAAGATTGACCGTCAAAATTAAGAAAAAGCATCACAGTTGTGAGCAAAATAAACCTCGCCTCCAAAATCTGAAACCAAGTTCAGCAAGACATGAGTCACAGAGCACTCCTGCACCTGTCACATACAGTAGCAGTACTGGAGGTAACATGGTCCCTCTCAATGTCTCTCTCTCTCTCTCTCTCTCTCTTTCATTCTCTTTCTCTCTCTCTCTCTCTCCATCAGTTAACTTTTTGATTTCACTGCCAACATAGTTTGTCTAGCAAGTGAGCACCTGCTTGCCATTACAGCAAATAAAGGGAAAAAAAAGCGCACTACCTCATTCCAGTGGCTCCATGATGCGCTTAGCCCTGCCACATTCCCAACCCTGCCATTGAGCTCACGTTCACACTTAAGTTGCAAAAAAATGGCAGCTGAGAAAAAAAACATTGAATCAATAAATAAGTAAAAACAGTGAAACAAAGTTTTGACGTGTGTGTGTGTGTGTGTGTGTGTGTCTGTGTGTAGTCTTGTTCATGTGGAGGGGGTAACCAAAACAACCAGCTTCATACTCAGAACTACAGGGGCTCCAGTAGGGCAAAAGTCCTTACCTCAAATGAAAGAAAAAAAACACACATGATACTCTAATGCGGGAGAAGGAACTATTTTACCACAAAATGAACGAAAGACATAAAATATTTAACATGTAAACATGTGAACAAAACATTATTTTTTCCAAACATATATAATACAGTGGCCCATTTTCTAAGCACAGTAATACCCTCCAAGGTGGGTGGTATTGGGAAATACTGGACCTTCCAGGGGCTATAAGGTCCTCTCTGCCTGCGGCATCAGGACTCATTATGCCCCTGGACAGTCCGATATTTCCCAATACTACCCATCCTGTCTGGTATTATTGCTTACTTGGTCACAAGAAAAATTATGTTAAACATGGGAGTGCTCAGAAACAGCTGAGAATACTTATCAAAACATAAGGGTAGCTCTGTTGTTTTTATTAACATGTATATGCTCCTTCTCTGACTGATCCCCATCTGGACTACCCCCAGCACTGTCACCCACCTTCTCCAGGTACTTACGCTCCCTCCAGCCTCCATGACTTGTCCCCAATGGTGGGGCCCTCAGGACTCTAGAAAACACATCTGTGATCCTCTTTTGGGATCATGATCTGGTGGAGGTGGGTGCTGTGGCTGATAGTGTGTGGCCTGTGAGACGCAGACCTTCCATCCTGCATCACTCAGGATTTTTCTACTTTTTTGTCCTCATCCCAGGTGGCTTGTACAGTATGTGAGTGGGGGACTACTTCAGATGCATGCAGCACAGTCCTGTCAGGAGAGCAAGCTCCCTGGTCCACCAGCAGGAGCTGCTCTGGCACCAGAACATGCTACCCCCATTCTTTGGGACATGCTGCAGTTGGCAGCATGCTTCCCTCAGCCTGGCTGCCCAAACCTCAGCTTTCAAGCTAACTCCTTAACCCAGTCACCAGCATGGAAATGTGATGTACTTCCATTTGGCCACTGGGAGAAAAGTGCAGTCTACTGTAAACTACATTTAAAACTCACTCAGCCCCATAGCATAAATATGAGTTGAAAGGTTCTATGCTTAACCTTATTCAAAATGGCTGCCTGAGGCCGAGTTAAAAGATACAGGTACAAAATGTTCACTGCAACATGCTCTGCAGATCTAAATAATGATGAACTAGGGGGTGCTCACAGTGTACTTAAACACAGATTTAAACACAAACCCCTCCCTGAACACAGAGCAAAGCGATTCATGAAAACAAAGTAACATTTTACCTTCAAGGTGTTTGTGGAATGCAGTTTTGTATCGACTTACAAAAGTACTTAACTCATACGCTGTAGAACTTCTTTAAGGACATCTGCTCCATACAGCCATGCACATTGGGCAGTAAGCCAGTAACATTAATACCTTGAGGGAGATGAGCAAGACATTTCATAGCTGAAGCTGCACACATTGCTGCCCCCCCCCCCCACACACACACGACAGAGGATTCCTCGGCATCACCTATCTAACATGGGCAGCCCCAATCCACTTTGTTGTTTTTCTTTTTTAGGATGTTAAGTGCCTATTGGAGTAGTGTGACTAGTTCTTCATCATTACCTGTTTTTCAATCAAAGTTTTTCTCTTGCAAACTCCATTTATCAGTTCTACCTAATCATGATAATGCCATCCTGTGGAATGCTGTTCACCACTCATCTCAGCATTATATGTTGTTAAGTCCACTGTCTCTGAATAAGGTATCACATTTTCATAAGTGGTGTTGCTGTAATAGGATCTCCCATGATGATAGCCACTGCTGCTGCATGTACTGCCTTGCTACTGGCCATAACATTTGGTATTGTTTGATTTTCCAGGGATTCAACCTGGCTACAAATATATGTAGTCAGAAGTCATGAGAGCCATTTCTCTGGAAAAATATGAACAAGGACCATACAGTCACAAGTAAAGCACCTGTGTCTCTGTTGACTTCAGGTAATAAATTGCAGCCAGAGTGGAAATGGATGGTTCTGTGTATTGGTATTGTGTTAAGGAGCCTTTCACCTATGATCACTAAATCAAACCCAGCACAGGTCAGTAGTGGCTGAAGGTTATTAGCACCTTAGGGCTGTTCAGTGGTCTATGTGAAACGAGTTGTGGTGGACTCAGTCCAGTTACCAGTGGGCAGCTGTCCACATCACAGAACTACCAACATAATTGGCACTAATTGGCACCCTTGTTGGTAGTCTCGCACGACAGGCCAAGGACTGAATGGGCATGGAGACTGAACTACCCTTTCACCTACATGGTGGTCCCTCCATGGCATTGTTGAGGCACATTGACATGACATTGTGGGAAAACTTGCACTGGGATCACCCATGCCATACCTGCCATGTGGACAAGCAGAGGGCTTCAGGTTCCAGTGCTTTCAATCCAGCACCTTCCATAAGCACTCAAGTCAGACACAGAAATAAAAGTGAAAAGAATAAGTCACAGCAGAAGAAATCGATATCAAAGTTTATTTAATCAATGGAATTGTGTTGCTATGCCACCCGAAAAAGAAATGACACAGCCAGGTGGTCAGTATATAGGCAATAGCTGTTGTGTGTGAAACCATCTGACATAATTGCTGTTACAACCCATGCAAAAAAGATGGGAAGACCAGACCAATGCTGGGAATGCAGTTCTGACTCCTTGTTCAGCCACCGAATGGACAGAACTGGAAGCAGAAGGACACATGACACTGTCAACAGTGCCGTAGCAGCCTGCAAATTCCAAGACAAAGCAGAAATCACTATTACTAAACCTTGATTCTCTGAATTGATACAGAGACTGTTGCTTCAGTTACTGTTGTTACTGAATGGCCACCAACCCTTGAGTTACCTTAGAGTTTATAAGTATTTGTATATTGGCTCTGTTGTTGTGTGCTCTGTAATTTTTTCAGTTCTAGATGATCTTGTCATATACACTATTCCTATTGTAAATACTGTAACATTTTGCAAATATTGTGTTTACCTTTTTCTCTGTATTATTACATTTTTGTACCAGTGGAAATTTGTGAAAATGGGCATTTTTGCTCACATACCTTCCGGTATAAAAATAAAATTGAATTGAATTGAATCTAAGGTGCCAGTACCAAGCCTGTCTGTGACATCTTAATCAACCTGACAGAAGGACCTGTTCAGCCACCTGTCCCTAAAATGGATACTGGCACCTGGACAGGAACCCCCTTCCTTTTACTCCCCTAAAGAAGAGGACAAGAAATATAATCTTGGGTTTCTAGTGAGATGTACCTAGGAAGTTAGACAAGCAGTAACTGATTCCTAGGTATAAAAAGAATATCTTCACCCAACCTGAAACATACTATGTGGTTATCATGGCAGCTCATGATTGTCCCAAATTGCCTCTGCACAACACAAAACCCCCAGATAAGGAGTACAGAAAACTAGATATTATGGTGAAACCAGCATACCTAATACATTTAATTAGCCATAGGGTCTTATTTAGGACTGCTTATGCAACTCTGAGAGCATGATTGGTAGGGCTGAAGATGATGGTAAGATTGGAATAACTGGGAGGATGCTGGAATAATTAAAAATGAGGTACTGAGTTATCAATCAATCAATCAATCAATCAAATCTTTATTTATTCAGGCGATCATCATTGAGCAAGGCTCATTTACAAGATGGACCTGATAAGGTCAAGGTTCGAGTTGGTGCACAGCAATTACATCACATACTTATGAGACAGTTATACATACAGAAACAAGAAAATGTTATTTATAACACAATAATATACAGAGAATTCACATGTTAAAGCTTGGCAAGAGAAAGTTAAACTAACATCTACAATATGTACAATACATATATATCACAATGAGGGCCATGACAGTCACTCACATAATGAGTACAAAGATGGTGAAGGGAATATTGGGTGCCATATACTGGCGGTGTCTGGCTGGAAGAAATATGCCATATGTGATTGGAATAAGGTTTTGTGGGATGACTATTCTATCTCTAGTGGTAGCAACTGCATTTCTCTGTGAAGAAGGCTGTGCAGTGCTGCTTGAAGGATGTAAATGGAATGATAATGGACAGTTTTAGGGATTTTTGTAGGGTGTTCCATGCTATGGCTAGAGAGTAGCTGATTGCTGCCCTCCCTATTTTGGTGTTGACTTTGGGCAATTTGAGCAGGATGATATTGTTGCTTCTTAGGGCATAGGAGCTGGGAGTGGTCAGGTTGAAGCAGTCCAGGATATAGCTTGGGAGTTTTTTGATAAAGCTCTGTAGATCCATAGAGCTGTATTCTGCTCCTCCTGACATGAAGGGAAACCCATCCAACTGAATCATAGAGAGAACAATGGGTATTATATGGCAGTTCTGTAATGAACCTTATTGCTCTATGGTATAAGGTATCCAACTTTTGAAGGTAGGAGTGGAGCAGTGACTATAGAGAAGTCTGCGTGATCAATGACTGATAGAAAGATGGCCTGGACTAATCTCATCTTTGAATCTCTATTAAGGAAGGGTTTTAATCTGTAGAGGAGGCCAAACCTTAGGCGAAGCTTTTTCAGCAGTTGTTCTAGATGCTGAGTAAAGTCAAGTCTGTTGTCAATCCACACACCTAGGTATTTGAAATTTTCAACATACTCCAGATTTTCTCCAAGTATAGTGCATATCTGGGGGAGACTGATTGAAGAGGATGTGTTGGTGGAGTTTTGGGTTGTGAACATCATTGCTTTGGTTTTCTTTGCATTTAGCAGAAGCTTTTTCTCGAGAAGCTGATGTTGTAACAGGGAGAATTCTGCTTGTAGGATTTCATGAGCAACTTTAGGTGAAGGGTTGCTGACATACAGTACAGTGTCATCAGCAAAGAGATGTACCGAGGACTTGGTAAGGGTTGAATCAATTTTATTTATATAAATGGCAAAAAGGATAGGACCCAGAATAGAGCCTTGGGGGACTCCTCTTGACAGTGGTCTTAATGGGGAGAGGTCATCTTCAGCTTTTACCGGCTGTGATCTACCGGAGAGGTAGCATCTGAACCACTTAAGGGAGGATGGATCTAGGCCAATGGAGTGTAGGGATGAGAGTAGCAGTTCATGGTCCACAGTGTCGAATGCTTTGCTCAGGTCCAGGAATACTGCACAGACATTGTTCTTTTTATCCAGTTCAGTTTGCCAATCATTGGTGACCTTGGCTAATGCAGTGATAGTGCTATGTTTGGCCCTGAATCCAGATTGAGCTGGATTTAATAGATTAGCATTGTCCAGATATTCCCTTAACTGAATACTCACTAATTTCTCCAGCATCTTGGATAACACAGGTAGGATGGAAATGGGCCTGTAGTTATTAAGATCCATAGGGTCCCCTGATTTTAGAAGGGGGACCACTTGGGCTGTCTTCCACAGCGTGGGAATAGAGCCAGAGTTTAGGGAAAGGTTAAAGAGGTGAGTTAGGGGGACTGCAAGCACATGACACGCAATCTTTAGAAAGAATGGGTCCAGAAGATCTGCTCCTGCACTTTTTTTGGTATCTAGATGCCATAATAGATCCTCAACTTGTTTCAACAGTATAGGTTTGAAGCTAAAGGAGGAGTCAACTCTTTGTTCACCAGTATAGTGGAAGCTTAAATGAGCCCTTAATAGGTTAGCTGGGAGAGTCAAAGGCAAGGCCAGCTGTTGTGAAGTGGTTGTTGAATGCATCCAGGATTTCCAATGTGCCAGTAATGGGGCCATAGTTACTGTGTAAATGAGTTGGAAGGGGGTTGTTAACGTCCTGGCCCATCATCCCCTTGATGGTGCCCCAAAATCTAGCAGTATTATGGTAGGAGGAGGAGTCGAGCTGGGCCAGGTAGTAGGCAGCCTTTGCATCCCTAACTTTCCTAGTGCATTTATTCCTGGCTTTCCTAAAGATCATCCAGTCCATGATATTCTTAGTTTTTCTTGCTACTTTCCAAAGTTTATCTCTCTCCAGCAGTGCAGCTTTGAGGTCAGCTGAAAACCAGCGACAGGATTTGTTTTTTATTCGGATACTAGAGATTGGGGCATGGGTGTTAAGGGCATTTAATATAATGCTATTTAGCACCTGCTGAGCTTTTTCTACAGAATGTGCAAGATAGAACTTTGCCAGTGTGAGAGTAGGCTAGATCATGCAGATATCCTTCAATATTGATGTTTTTCTTGGATCTCCTCATGAGGAATTTTGGGATCTGTTTTAATGTTGTTGGATCTTACCCCTGCGATGGGGCAGTGGTCACTTATGTCGCGTAGGAGCACTCCAGCGTGTGTGAATAGATGTGGTTTACTCACTAGTATGATGTCAAGTAGAGTACTGTTACTACTATTCCTTGCATTTAGTCTTGTTGGTTCATTAATTAACTGTGTGAGCCCATAGGTGTCACAGAATGATACCAGAGGTGTTGCTGCCTGGGTGAGCCAGTTGAAATTCAGGTCCCCTATGATAATGACTTCTTCAGTACAGGACTTGACCAGGTTTCCCAGGTGGGATAAGAGCTTGTGTTCAGCAGAGGGGGGTCTGTAGCATCCAATTAAATGGAAAGCTGCTGTATTGGGGAGAGAGACTTTTAGAGATAGACACTCAAATTCCTTGGGCATAGATGTTGCAGCAGTACAGGATACAACTAAACCAGCTTTTACATATATGGCTACTCCGCCTCCCCTTGTTTGGTGATCAGCTCTGAATAGCTGATAGTTAGGTAGGTTAACTTCCCTGTCCATTGTGGTGGTCTTGAGCCATGTCTCAGTTATCACAAGAAAGTCTGGCAAGGTATGGGCAACCCAGGATTGTAGCAATGTAAATTTTTTCAACAGACTGCATACATTAATATGCAGGAAACTGAGGCCTTTAATTGAGGATAGGTCTGAGGGAGAGGTGATGCTTTCAAGAGGTCCAGGGTTGATTTCTACATTACCAATACAGAGCAATAGGAAGATCAGTAATTTCATAAGGGCTGCCAGTGATAGGAGAGGGGCTGTCTTTGGTCCTCCTTTTTATCCTTGCCATACTTTGTTTTGGGTGCTCCCTGTGGATTTAAGGTAGTGTGTCGGGATACCAATTAGCAGTTTGATGACTAGGCTTAGTGGGGAGCTATATACCCAGTAGTGGGCCTTGTCTGAGACATATATGGTGATGTGTGTAACTTTATGGTGATTGTACCACTGTAGTTGATGAAGCAATGGCAAGACATATATGAGGATATGGGTGTCAGCCACGGGGATGTTCCAGAGAAACTAGGCGTTTGACCACTTTAGATTGTATAATAGGGTCATCTTCATTGTGGAACCCTATGGCTATTAGTGACAGGAGTATCAGTAGCAAGCTCCCATTCTGAGGGGATATTGATAGTTGGCAATAGGGAGTAGCGAATTTGTTGATTGGTTGGTCAGCAAGCTGGTGTGACTGTCTATTGGTTTAGAAAAAGTGCTGTGGGCGGGAAGAGATTTCGTGGGAAGATGCCTATAAATTAACACACAGGAAGGGCGGGTGGGCAAAAATTTTGCGCCTTTCCGACTGCTCCCTCGCTGTTCCTCCCGGCCTTGTGGTTCCCAAGTTCAGCTAGGTGCCGCTGACCGCCCACTGGAGGAGCGAAGCCCCGGCGCTCAGCTGGTTGCTGTGGGCTGAAGGAAGCAGGCTGGAGAGAGACAGAGGAGGGTGCAGCAATTAATAAAGGCAGTAGCAAGCCTTTTTCTGAGCGTCACTGACCAAATCTGCACTACAAAGGACTGTGGGGGGGGTCCTGTGGCGCCTCAGCGTCTGGCCCACCTTACATATTCAGACAAGGAGCTGCAATTACTTTAAAGAGCAGCAAAACAGTAGTTTCCCCTTACAATACAATAGTGGATAACAGCACTTTTTTTTGATGATTTACACATATAAAACTAGAAGGAGAGTGGCACCTCAGCATCTGGCCCACTGCTGCTAACAGAGTCCAGCAGAATTCAACAGAATCAACAGCAGTTGCCCTCTATAGATGTCTCTCAGAGTGGAAGCAGCTCTTCTGGGAAACTTGCAGTAGAACACCAGGGAAGAGTAAAAGACAAAAAGAAAAACAAATTTTCAAGTCCCACACAGATTTCAGGAATGCAAACTGAGCCAGTGTAAGTCAATGGGGCAGGAGAGCCAATCGGCTGCTGTGCCTGGTGGAGCGCTCGCTTACTGATTGGCTGCGCCTTTCCTGACTGCTCCCTCGCTGTTCCTCTCAGCCTTGTGGTTCCCAAGTTCGGCTAGGTGCCGCCGACCGCCCACTGGCGGAGCGAAGCCCCGGCGCTCAGCTGGTTCCTGTGGGCTGAAGGAAGCAGGCGATTGGCTGCGCCTTTCCTGACTGCTCCCTCGCTGTTCCTCCCGGCCTTGTGGTTCCCAAGTTCAGCTAGGTGCCGCCGACCGCCCACTGGCGGAGCGAAGCCCCGGCGCTCAGCTGGTTGCTGTGGGCTGAAGGAAGCAGGTGATTGGCTGCGCCTTTCCCGACTGCTCCCTCGCTGTTCCTCCCAGCCTTGTGTTTCCCAAGTTTGGCTGGGTGCATACGCGACCGCCCATGGGCTGAAACCCGATGCTCAGCTGGTTCCTGTGGGCTGAAGGAAGCAGGTGATTGGCCTGCGCTTTCCCGCCTGCCCTCGCTGTCCTCCCAGCCTTGTGGTTCCCAAGTTCGGCTAGGTGCCGCCGACCGCCCACTGGCGGAGTGAAGCCCCGGCACTCAGCTGGTTGCTGTGGGCTGAAGGAAGCAGGCAGAGTGGAAGCAGCTCCTCTGGGAAATGATTGGCTGCGCCTTTCCCGACTGCTCCCTCGCTGTTCCTCCTGGCCTTGTGGTTCCCAAGTTCGGCTAGGTGCCACTGACCGCCTGCTGGTGGAGTGAAGCCCCGGCACTCAGCTGGTTGCTGTGGGCTGAAGGAAGCATATGAGTATGTTTGTACTTAAGTAGTTGAGAATACTGAAGCAGTTGAAGAAATGAGTTGTTGACTGCGTGTTTAATGTAAATGTAGTTTATACTTTCTATGTCCCTACTACAAGGATTATCAGCATTTTGAGATGTCCTGAAGGCGTAGGTACCCTCTTGAGGAGGGAACCACAACTTGAGGTGTCATAATTATAGATCAAAGTTACCTAAGGTGAGAAAACTAAAAGATCAGAGGAAAAGAACATATGCTGACTTCCAGTAAAAAGAGAAAAGATGCAGCTGTAGAGAGAAGAGATGCAGGCTGTTATTCAAAATAGATATATCACCATCTAGCGTCAAATCTCACAGATGTATAGACCCTAGCAACAGATTTTAAAAACCTTATTTTGGGAATGGTCTTCTTTCAATTAATTAATGAAACCACTAGATATAATTATAGGACAGGTTATGAGTCGATTCTTGATTGGATATTAACGAATAATCTTTTGCATTTGTTTTCATCTGGGGTCTTGCTGGATTGCTTGAGTGATTATTGTGCTGTCTATTGTGGCTGGTTGGTCAGATCTGACAAAACAGCCTCTAAGATTATTTATTTTTGGAAGTTACAAGATTTAGATATGTTGAAGTTTTTTAATGAGATTAATTTGACCAGCTGGACATTTTTAGATGATATTAGAGATATTAATGTAGCCTATGATAGATTAAGTCAATTTTTTATTGCTATTTGTGACAAACTCCTGCCCCTAAAGAAACTGAGAGTGAGAGGGAATTCTAAAAAGTGGTTTACAGTTGAGGTTCTTAGACTGTTAAGAGAAAGAAATAAAGCTTGGGCAGCTTATAGGAAGGATAAAACACAAATGTATTTGGAACACTATAAATCATTATGTGAAAGATGTAAGGCAGCAGTTTGTAAGGCAAAAACAGATTTTTTAAGAAGAAATTTACTGCTGAGAAAGGGAATTCCAAATCTACATGGTCTACAATAAATGCTTTGTTGGGTAAATCTACTAACAAGCAAAGAATTTCACTTGATCATGATGGAACTCTTGTTAATGATTCCTTACTGGCTGCCAATCTTTTTAACTCTCATTTTGTTAATTTGGATGGGTATGGGGTGGGAATAATCCTGATATTCCTGATTTAGGGGAGGATGGTGCTAAGGAGGGTGTTAAGTGTTTCATCAATAGACTTTTCTCTGATGTTCCTAAATTTTATTTTCATTTTTTGTCATCTTTGGATGTGTATAGTTATATCTCCAAAATGAATTTAAGATCTTTCATTGGTAATAATAACATTGATTATCGTATTCATAAAAGAGTTAGCTATATGCTTTCACCTCAACTTGCAAAGCTGTTTAACTACTCTTTGTGTCATCAGGTCTTTCCTACAATCTGGAAATGTGTAACAATTATACCTATCTTTAAATCTGGTTCTAAGACTTGTGTGAATAATTTTTTGCCAATATTACTTTTGGCACCATTATCCAAAGTACTGGAAAAGATCATTTCTGATAAAATATTGGAACATATGGTAAAGTATGGCTTATGGTCATCCTCCCAACATGGATTCAGACCTTGTCATAATACAGACTGCCTTGGTGAGGTTCACTAGCCAAACCCATATGGACCTTGATAAAGGTCAATATGAGGCTTTGACTTTTGTGGACCTCACCAAGGCATTCAATTTGGTTGATCATGCTGAACTCAGAAAGATGTTATCAAAAGTTAACTTTTCGGAGTATGTCATTTATTGGTTTAGCAATTATTTGGATAATCATACTCAAGTGATAGTTATTAATGACTTTTCTTCTAGTTCTGATACTGTAAGCTGTGGAGTTCCACAGGGGTCTATTCTTGGTCCCCTGCTGTTCTCTCTTTTTATCAATTCACTTTCTGATATTTCTCATAAAACTGAATTGTTATTATATGCTTATGATGCTATTTTGTCTTGTCATGCCTCTCTTGTTTTGGAATTAGAAAGAGATCTGCAGATGGATTTTAGTTGGATGCATTCTTGGTTTATACACCATAAATTGGTCCTTAACTCAGCAAAAACTAAATTAATGTTTTTTTCAAATCCCAGGAAACCTGTAGTCACTGACTTTGTGTTAAATGATAATGATAGTAATATCATTGAAATGGTCACTGTCTTTATGTATTTAGGGCTGTTAATTGGTCAGCATTTATCCCTTGAACCATACATACTGTAGTTAAACTTATAAGTATCATACATCAGTGTTTGGAGATGTTATATTGTTTAAATAGACATTTTACACAAGAAATTAGTTTAATTCTTGTTCACTCTTTTCTTTTATCCATATTTAATTTTGGATCCATAATATATTGCTTTTCTACAATTAAAATCTTAACCAAATTGAGAGCTACGTATAATATACTTTGGTTTGCTACCGGTTTATGTCACAATACTCATCATTGTGATCTTTATAGAATAGCTGGTTGCTTATCTTTTTTTTTTTTTTTAGTATTTATTTATCCCTTCTTGGCCACCTGAGTTGCTCCCCCTTTGGGGACATTCAGCCGCCGCCTGCCTCTGCCGCGGACACCCAGACTCTGTGGCTTCCCCCCACAGCGGGGTTGCAGGGAGCCCTGGCTCACAACTCCCTGCAGAGCATGGATCAAGGTGGGTGCCACTGTGAAATTGTGGATGGCCATCAAGCCGCTCACTTCAGGCAGCATTTTTCTGGGTTTTCTTGTCCCATCAGTGCATGCTCAGACAGTGCTCCCAGTCTCCATTGGGGGCCACTGCTGAGTGTTGCATTCCTGGATCTCACCCCAGAGAGAAGAGCAGTCCTCTGGACGCTCAGTCCTCTCAGCCCTCTGCTGACCCCCGATGCCCTAAGTCCGTTCCTGAACCCGGGTCACCAGCGTGGGTCGAGGTAAGGAGCCAGTGCCTCAGTCCTCTACACCAATGGGCCTGCTTATCTTTTTTTGATAATTTTTCTTATAAATCTTTAACCTTTTTACATAAGGTCCATCTGGGGTCTCTTCCTGAATCCATTATTAGCGTGTTTCCTTTACAGAATAATTTAGCTTATACTAGAACACAAAGCAGATTATCTTTTAAGATTCCTTTTTTTTTGCACCACCATGGCACACAATTCTTTATTATTTAAAACTACTAAACAATATAGTGCTCTTCCTGCTTCTGTTATTAGTAGTCCAACCATATCTGCTTTCAAGACCTCTCTTAGAAAGCTACTATTGTCACAATCTGAATGTACTTGCTTTAAATGATTGTATGTATCATATTGTTATTTAAGTGTTTTGTAGTTGTTACTTTTGTGACTGGATGCCAGTGAAAAGGGGCATTTATGCTCACTGGCCTTTCAGTATAAAACAATAAAGAAACAAATAACGTACTGGCAATCATACACAACCAGCCTGTGTCTGCATCAAGAGGTTTATATGGCAACCAGAAACCTCAAGAGTGAAGCTTGAGAAGTTCCTTGGTTGCCATAGAGTTCTCAAGATAAAAAGACAGGCTTGTCTGTCTGTGCCTGCCCATACATTATCTTTATTGTGTATGAGCATCCATGCCTATTTCAAACACTCTGCTTCCTTTCAGTGAACTTTCTTTTTTTTTCTGGAAATTGCAATTGTTCGCCCCTCGTCCTGCCAGCCCGACCCTTTGGGGCCACCAAGGAGACATCCTCCTGCCTCCCACTCTACCCACATCCACCTTCGTGTCCCCCATGGAGCCTCAGATTACCCCCCAGGTGGGGATGAGGTGCAGCCCCTAACACCCTGAGCTACTCCCAGTTTCATTGGCCCGGTGGTTGCAGGGTGAGTGGGGGCACATCGGAGGCACACTCCAGGTAGCCCATTTTCCCAGTCCTGGCAGGCATTATCCTCCATTTTCCCCTCCACCCTGTGTAGACCTCGACATCAAGACTCACACAACGACGTCCACAGCATGATCGTGACCACCCTTCCCCTATGGGGCTTGTAGTGCCCTAAGCCTCCGCTCAGGGTCAGACAAGTTGCAGGTATTGGTCCCCCCCTTCACCCCAAGAGGGTGAGCTGTCATGGGATGCTCAAGCCACTCTCCCCCAGCCAGTCCTCCATCAATCGAGTCCACTCCCGAACCCGGGTTGCTGGCGTTGCAAGTGGAAATCCCACCGCTGCTTCAGTGGGCCGGCATCTTTCAGTGAACTTTCAATCCAGAAGCTGATAGCACTCACAAAAACTGAAGCACACAACAACAAATCACAATTTTAAATAGATTTAATGTGTGCTTAAAAATAAAGGACAAAATAAAGGATAATAAGCTTTGTATTAGGAGTTCAAGCAGAAAGTCTCTTGAGCAATGGCAAATTAAATAATAACCATGACTATGACAGAGAAAAGTCTCTGTAGTGTTTGCAGTTTTGCAGTCCCAGTGGCTCAATGGTCTCTGTTGTGCTCCCACACTCCTTCACTGTTGTAGTGTTGCAAGCTTTCCCCGGCACTTCGGCTATCCCAGCCTTCCTGGGGGGGGGGTGTCTTCAAGGAGAGTGAAGGTATCCAACTTATAGTCCCAGATTAATGTCATCATAATGGATCTGGTGACCATATAAAGAAAAAAATACATCAAAATGGTGAACAACAAAATTAAAGTTAAGCAGTGAGTATACAAATATAGCTTAGCTTTCTACCTATTACTATTACTATCAAAGTACTGGCTATAAGTGAAAGTGCTAATAATATTTTGTAATTATGATGCTTAGAAATTAATCAGTAAATCTAAAGGCACCTCTACCACTAGGCCAGTAATGTAATGACATTGACTACACAGGGACTCCCAAGAGATTAAGTTCAAAGCAAAAAAAATTCAATTAAGTTTAAAGTGAACAGTTTTCATATTGATGGCTAAATGTTAGCATAGAATTCCATGCTGATACCAATCTTTATGTCTCTTTGATATACTGCAAACAATTAATATATATATTTTTTTAAATAAAAAACTAAAAAGCTAAATATCATATACACCCAATTACTGGTACATATTAGTAAATTCTCTATCTAGAACAAGAAGTTAGAAGAAAAAGAAAAGATTGCTAGCTAAAGCTGTGTGATCTCCCATGCAGTTTCAGTAGGGTGGGGATCCATATAAATATCAATCCAGTGGAGAGAAGGAACTTGAAGGTGGCACCTGCAGGAAGAAATACAAATCAGGACCATACAGTACCAAGACACACTTCAATGCTCCAAATGAGGAGCAGGAGACACTAATGGAACTGTATCAGTCTGATGGGGAAATCAGTGAACTTACTGAAGTTGATGAAGGGACAGTTGGTGATACGAGTCAACATGGTTTTAGTGCTAAACCATCAAAACAGACAGCTAATGTTTAGGGCTAAATCAGGTTTTACACCAAACATCAATAACCCTGTCATAATAGCATTTGAAAAGGTTGTTAGTAAAAAAGTTAATGAATATGTCACTGGTATAAATAGACCTAAGAAATATAATTTAACAAAATATCAGAATGAACCAGTTAAGGAACTAATAGCTTCAGCAGTGAGAGTTATCAAGCCAGCCAATAAAGGCGGCTATATAGTGGTCCTAGACAAAGCCCACTATATCAGGATTGCTGCATCTCTGCAAAAAGAAGAGAAAAATTATGCCAGACTAGGTTCAAATTCGATTTCTAGTTACAAGGAAGAACTGTATTATTTGTTGTAAGGGGCACTCCTGGAAGGGTCTATTTCTGAAAATGAATATAAATTCATTTGGAACAAATTTCCGACTACACTGGGATTTTATATCATTCCCACACTACATAAAAATATTTCTGACTCACCTGGATGCCTTATAATTTCTGGTGTTAATTCATTAGCTGAGAAACTTGGTGTTTTCAATGATTATTTTCTACAGAAGCATGTAACTTGAGTGAAAACTTATCTTAGGGACATGACAGATTTGTTAGAAAAAATATCAAAAATTGATTGGGAAAACAGCTTCATGTTTTCAGGCACAGATGTGAAGGCATTGCATACCTCTGTTATGTGAGGTCCCTACACCCTAACTGGCATCGCACTGTACACCTTATACAAATCAATATATATATGTGATACTAACATGTAGGGCACAGGCACTTATCTTATAAGAGTAAGTGTCAGGAAAACATTTATGTATTGTATTCTATTTTGCTTCTTTATGCTTGGTAACAGCATGTAGCAGGACAAGACACCTGTGTCTTTGTATGACTATTTGTCAGACAACGCTGCCACCTTTTAGATTTATGTATAACTACTTTACAGCATGTGTTTTTCATTTATTTTCTATGCATTCATTGTTTTACCATGTAACTGTTGGTCGCGGCTCTATATGCTTCTTTAGAAGCCTCTGAATTGAGGAAAATAACAACCGAGAGAACCTTCTTGGTGACATCTGATCAGTAGCAGATACAGTTCCAATGCATACTGTTGCAGTCCTAGCTCCAGGACAACAGGCCTCATTAGGACAAGGAGCCACTGGAGCCGCAGTGGACCAGGCTGCAGTAGACATTAACCCCAATGCTACATCTTTTGTTGCAGCTATCCAGGACCAGGAAGAAGCCCAACAAGAGCAGGGACAAATACTCCTCCAGGAGCTTCCTGGTACCAGCAATTCAGATTGACATCTGCAGGTCCCAGTCTGTATTGTGAACAAGGTCACTCTTGACACAAATGGAAGGCCTTGCACAAAAGCCATGGTAGGGGCCACCAGCTGACTATGTTACTTGAGACAGGCGTGGCTGTGTCTGTATTACATGACGAGGATTCAGCAAACTCCTCCTGGTCCACCGGATGGAGAACTAGTATGTCAGACATGGACGGCACTAAGCTATCCATGTACCATTCAACTGTATCTTCGGTGGTGATAGGCAACCTCAACTTGCACCATACCTTTGACCTTATGGTGTTACGTGATCATCCCAGCATATTGGGAATTGATTATCTCACACCACACGGCTGTGTGGTTGATCTGGCCAACATGCTTCTGATCCAGATCAGAGGACAATACCATACTGTCATAATTTCTGATTCACACGTGGTTGCAGCTATTACCACTAATGATAAGGAATATGATGTCATAGCTCTATTCTCAAACCATGAGTTTTTCAAGAAACTTCTACTCATACTGCAGAGGCATCTGGATGTTTTTGCCACAGACAAGCATGAGTGTGGGAGAATGCAGACCATCATTGAAATCCCAGGCCCAGCACACGACAGGCAAAGGCAATATCCTTTTCCTGCTGAGGCCTTACCATCACTCAGAGAAACCAATCAGTCACTTCTCAAACAAGGTGTAATCAGGCTTTGTGTCTCTACCACAAATTCACCTGTTTGGCCAGTAAAAAAAACATGATATCTTGGAGATTTACTATTGATTACAGGAGGCTTAATCAAGTCACTCCTAACTGCTCACCTACAGTAGCATCAGCACCTGATGTACTCAAACTGCTGATCCCAGATCACAAGTGGCTCTGTGCCCTTGATATCTCCAATGGCTCTTTGTCACTGCCTCTAGCTCTAAAAAGTCAATACACATTTACTTTTACTTTTGAAGGTTGACAGTACACATGGACCTGCTTACCCTAGAGGTTTCACAATAGCCCCTTCCTCTTCCATCTGCACATGAAGGATGCCTTGAAGGGTTTCTCTGCCCCATAATGCATTTTGCAGTATGTGGACAACTTGTTGTTGCAACTGCCACCAAAGAACAACATTTTGACCTCCTGGATGAACTACTGACCCTCCTACAGAGGGTAGGCCTCAAATATAACCCTGCAAAAGCACAACTCTGCCAGAAAGAAGTCATCTTTCTTGGCCTACGCATAACAGAACAGGGCAGAAGCCTAGCTTGGAAGAAAATCCAAGGCCTACAAGATTTGTGATTACCCACTAGTGTGGCAACACTCAGACATTTCCTGGGAACAGTCAATTATTCCAGGGACTTAATTTGTGATTTTGCACTGAAGGCCACCCCTCTGTTTGAGCTTCTGAAAAAAGAATGTTCCCTGGACTTGGGGTCCCATCCACAGTCAGGCTGTGATACTTCTGCAACAGGCCTTGGCCTCTGCTCCAGCCTTAGTGAATTCCAACCCAGCTTTGCCTTTCCACCTGGAATCAGTCAGTTCAGACATTGCCATGTCTGCAGTCCTTGCTCAGAAAGTTAATGGTACTCTGAGACCCATTGCTTATGCATTCTAAATGTTGACACTGGTGGTCTTTGCGAAAGAAACTTTCTGTCTACCTACTGGGCTGTCAAGCATTTTCTGTATATCATTGGGTACTCACCTATCATTCTGAACACCAATCACACCCCAACAACCTTCTTGCCATCAAACAGAGTGAAGGATGGATCAGTATCCTACCAGACTGACACACTGGTCTCTTCTTCTCCAGGACCATGACATATAGGTCCACTCTGCTAAGATGCCCTCAGTCTTTGCCCACGGTCTTTTATACCAAGGAGCACCACATGATTATACACTATGGCCCCCTGATTTGCCTGAACCAGGCCCTTTTCTTCCTACTACTCCAAAGCTCCTTGCAGACACCTCTTTGTGTCATGTTTTTACAGACATCTCAGCCTCAAACTACCAAGAAGAACAGGTAGCCAGATTTGTAGTGCTCATCCTGTATCCTAATGGTAACACTGTTTGTATCTCCAAACACTGTAGTAATGCATCATTCCAGTATGCAGAATTGGCAGCTGTGGCCTGTGCCTTCAAACTAATACAACATGGTACCAAAGACACCATCATTTTTATAGACTCTGATTGGGTCTGTTGCTCTCTGGTTGAATTTTTACTCTTCTGGCAGAAGAACTCCTTTGCATCCTCTGATGGCACACCTGTGAAGTACAAAGCACTCTTTGTATACATTCACAAACTCACACAGCATTTCAAACACAAACTGCTCGTCCACAAGGTTAAGGCCCATTCAAAATCTGATCCCTATCATTCATTCAATGACCAAGTAGATACTCTTGCAAAAGAGGATGCTTGAGGGTGGCAAACATGGACAATGGATCACCCTGATGTCCTTGTACCCGTACAAATAGCTGCTATCAAGAAAAAGCCAAAAGCTTTTGTGCCACTTAACTTGTCCACTGCACAACATGCTGACCCTCAACTGAGAGATGTGTTCAGGTTCCTTGACAAAGGAACTGAACACGATTTACCAACTCACAGTCCCTAGAAGAGACGTGTAAGTAGGTTACATTTGCCACAAGATGGCAAATTGATTTGGTATCAGCCCGAGGACTCACCCAACAAGTTGTGGGCAGTCACTGAAACTTTGAGATCTGAATTCATTCACCAGGTTCATGACACCCCAACTGGTGGGTACCAGGGAGTTGAAAATACACTCCAAAGACTCAAATCTGTTGGGTGGTAGCCAGGCATCACCAAGAATATAAAACACTACATTGAAAATCGTCTGATTTGTTCTCAGAACAATCCAGCACCAACCAAACAAAAGACCAAACTACTTCCTCAGAGACATTCTGGCCCTTGGCATGCCATTCAGATTGACTTTATTGGTCCCTTGATGAATACTAGCATGAACAACAAGTATGCACTTGTAGTTACTGACCTTTTCTATAAGTGGGTTGAACCTTTCCCCACTAAAACTTGAACAGCCAAAGCAACTGCAAGAGTCCTGGTAGAACATATATTGTCCAGGTGGGATCTATCTCTCAAGGCAGACCAGTTTTACAGGTGAGTTGATGCAAGAAGTACTTGAACTTCTAGGGGTACTCCAGAAGTTCAACATACCCTACCACCCTCAATCATCAGGTCAGGCAGAAAGAGCCAACACATGGATTAATCAAATGCTTTCCAAATTCATCGAGGACAATCTCAAGGATTGGGATTCCCTTCTGCCTATACTCCTCATGGCAATTAGGGGTACTCCTTTAACCACGACCCAGCTGACACCCTTCAAGCTGATGACTGGTAGAACTATGAGATTACCTGAACACCTGTTGTTTGACCTGAACACCTCCACTGTAGACAGAGTGTCTGTAGACAAATATGTTGCAAAAATCAGAGATGACATTGTTGAAACCAATCTGTATGTTGCACATTGCATGGACAAGGCCCAGCAACAGTCCAAGATCCAGTTTGACAAGCACGCACAAGAAGCAGACTGGCATGTTAGAGATCAGGTAATGGTACTCAGATTTGCTTGGTTTACCTATGCCGACACGACAACATTGTTGTCGACGTGCAGCACAGAGGCATCCCCAATGTCACCTGGTGAAATTTTGTCCATCAGACATTGCTTGTTTTTTTATCAGGGGTGCACCCCTGAACCCCTCATTTGTGGGTCTGCGTCGGCCCCATGTCCCCCCTTCTTTAGGATTGTTAACTCAATTCAGTGTTAACATAAAGGGGGGCAAAAGTTGTCGAAAGGGCAACATTTCGCCGGCGGGTCCCCCACAGTGACAGTTTTGGATCTTGTCAAAACTGTCACTGTGGGGGATTTTGCCGATGGGGTTTCATCCTTCTATCAGCATACCGATTTGCTCATCCTACACATCCCTTCTCCAATAAGTGGGAAGGGCTCCACCCCGTTGTCAACAAGCTCAGTTCCATAGTCTATCAATTTAGACTTCTCCAAAACAAGAGACATACTGAGAAATGGTTGCATGCAAACCAGTTAAAGCTTTATAAAGGAGTATAATTATTTTTTCTAATCCCATTGGGTAGAAATGTACTAACTGACTGTTTCTTTTTCCTTACAGGTATTCCTGCAAGATTACTATCTTGCATCTGGTTCTCCTACTCTTAGGAGCATTCCCTTGTATCCAAGGCATGGTGGGCTGCATCCTTTCACACTTTGACCATCCTCCTACTAGTACCATCCCTGAAGGAGTTAGTATTAAGGTCCCAAACAAATTGATTACCATCCAGGAAGGCAAGGACGCCTACCTCACACTGCCTTAGTTGTGGCCCCTGACAAATCTTCCCTACAAACTGAATGGCAAACAGATTTATATGGACAAACTCTCCCAGTAGGCCCACCTATCCAAAGGTACTTTCCATGGTTGGCCGAACACTAAAATTGCCCCAAATGGTATTCTGTCTGTTTGCCAGGCTAATCATAGACATTCTGGTTTATACAGTCTTACTGCTTTAATTGACCCTGCCTTTTGTGAGAGGTTCCCACAAGACTCCGCAAAATAATTCTGTACCCACAATTATATGGCTACAGCCACCATGTTTTTGTCTGTATTACCCCTACTGAAGCAGAACTTACTGAATGTCCTCCACAGGGATCTTGCCCCCCCAATGGTCTTACTGCAATCTCCATTCCAGGTACTCTCATTAAAAATGTGAAATTTATGCACATCCCTGTTATATTTAATCTTTCACATTAGAATATGCCAGAATTTGGAATGTGCTCTAACACAAACACTTTTAAGTTTTTCAGTACTATGTCTTTCTAATTTATTTTATTACAATCTCGGATTAGCACCACTTGAGCTCAGAGCTCTTTACATAGGTTCCATGTCTGGATTATAGTACAAATCGAGGAGTACAATATTACAGAGGAATGAGAAAGGGAATTATATAAATGGAACAACAAAACTAGTCAGGATTTGGGGAATGAGGGCTACAACAAACTTACAGGTTAAGATGTCTGATGGTAATACCAGTCAGTTGTCTGTTTTGACAAGGTTTGCTAGAGAGCTGCTAAGTGCAAAGGTGGTGGTGGGGGGAGCCCCAAGTGCCATGGGAACAAGCGATACTGTGAGTGTTTATCTAGGAGAGGGGGAGGTGTGAGGGCAGCTGTTGATGGAGATAGGAGAGGGGGTAGGAAGGGAGAAGCAGGCTCAAGAGGGGAGTAGAGGGTGAGGGTGGGAGGTCAGAGGGTAGGAAGGGAGGGGAGGTTCAAGAAAGGAGTATGGGGATGAGGGTGAGAGGTGAGGGGGTGTGAAGGGAGGACAAGGCTCGAGAAAGGAGGGGGAAAATGGATTGGGAGGGGAAGCCTTGGGAGTAGGGGTGATTGAGGTGGGCAGGTGGAGCTACTGGTGACAGTCACAATGAGCTACATTTAGAAAGTGTTGCTTAAGGTGGAATTTGAAAGCACCCAATGTAGGTTGGCACACAAGATCTTCCTCTAGGGAATTGAACCACAGTGAGGCATGGTGGGCAAAATAACTTTGCCCTTGGGAGGTATGGCATTTTGGAGTAATGAAGGATTGATGCTCAGAGTTACGTGTTTGCCAGGGATTAATGCATGGTACCAAAAGTTCACTTACCCCAGGAGGCAGGGTACCAAGGCTGATCTTTTTTTGTCAGAAGGCAGGTTTGGAATTTTAGCTGGCCATTGAGCAGGAGTCACAGCACACTGGTATACAGATCATAGGTATGAGTCAGCCTAGATGCCCCTAGATAGTCTTGCAGCCTACCAGACATGTTACTAGATAGTCTTGCAGCCTACCAGACATGTAACCAAGATCCAGTAGCTGGTGTACATACTATTAAACACTTAGGTTTATTTAGGTCTAGATCTAACTCCTCAAGTTGGAGAAATCCCTCATCATGAAAGAAATGTGATACTGCTGATGTTACTGGTGCAACTGGCACCATATCTGAACTCTTCAGATCTGGCATGTCGATCTGGAACAGGGCAGATATTGCTGCCATTAAAAGTCACACAGTCAAATTCCAGGAAGCCATGAAAAAATAATATTTTACCCCCTTGTTACATGGTGTGGATGGACTTAGTCAGAAAGAAAGATATACTGTGTACAATATAAAATACATTGCTAAAAGTTTTAATGATACTAAAAACAAAATAAATGAACTTGTTTTTCAAAATAATTGGAAAGGCTTTGCCTAGAGTTCAGTGGCCAGGTAGCCAGCCACTCCCACTTCCTGAGCTATATAAGCAGTTCCCCTCAGCCTCATTGTGAAGCATTTTTACTTTGCAGCTGGAGGCTCTGTTGGTTTGTCCTCTGAACTGGCTGGGGCCTACCCCCCCAATCCCCCTGTGTGTCTCTGCTGGACTTTGGTGTTTGTTTTCCTGCTTCTGCTTTGTATCTTTCCTAAGGCTGTGTGCTTCTTTGTGTTTTGTGTCTCTTGTTTTTGGGCCTTGTTCCCTGTTTTCTGTTTTGCTGTGTTTTGGTTTTGTCTTTTTTGGGGGAGCTTTGTTTCTAAGCTCGTAGCATACTGCTACTCAGAGCTCATGCTACTGCTTTCAGTTACCTACAACTGCAGTCACTGCTACTGTTTACTCCAATTACTTTTGTACCCAGTGCTTGTGTTTTTACACTGTGCTCACCTCACTCAAACTACTGCAATGCAACTGCAATCATTATCTGTGTGTTTCAGCTCAACCATAGCTGCTCCATGTTGACTTTAGAGGTTTCCCTAGCAAGGCACCTTCACCGCATTCTCCCTACGACTGCCTCTGGTTCACCTGGTTTGATTTAGAGTGGGTGGGCCATGTGAGTGCCTCAGCAGTTGTTGCTGTCCTCCTGTGCCTTGGATGCACATATTGTTGCAGAGTTTTCTCGCAACCTTCCACGGCGTTCCCGCTAGAGGGTTTGAGTGAGAGCCTTCCTCCAAACTTGAATATTTTCCACCTCCTTTTAATTGGGTTTTCCAACTTGCAGCTGCAGAGCCGTCACTAAATATACTATCCCAAGCCTGGAGGGAAGGCGACCTAGGCCTTGGATCCCCAGAGATTTCCTCCTCATAAGGTTTTTTTCCCTCTCCTCCATTGCCTCAGGTCATAACACTTAGTTAGCATAGTTGTTTCTCCTAGTTTCTTTAGGTAGGTTCCGTTGTTGGATGGAGGTGGAGGATGTCCTGCTATTCTCTCTCTCCTTAGGGAATCCCCTAATCTCAATGCAAACCATCAGTATCATGCTATGCAAGCCTGGGCATTCACTATGTTATCCAACTGAGCATCTCATTACATCATCAAACTGCCTATGTTTCTACTACTGCATTATAGTTACTGCTCCTATGTCACAGTTACTGCTTGCTCCTATGCTTCATATTGCCTCCTTCTTTGGGGATGATTATACTACATTTCTTTTGGGGATTCCTAAGGTACCTTTAGTCATGGGAATCATCCCATGGCACCTCTAGGAGTGGAACCCTCTTCGAGGGTTCCTTGACTTTCATACCCCTACAGGGTGGAAATTCCTCTGGAATAGAGAGTGTGAACTGCCAAAACCAAACTAACACAGTTGCACAAGCATAACACTCTGCTGGCTGCATAGGTCAGTGAATTGTAAAGGCTTTGCCTGAAGTTCAGTGGCCAGGCAGCCAGCCACTCCCACTTTCTGAGCTATATAAGCAGTTCCCCTCAGCCTCATTGTGAAGCATTTTTTCTTTGCCCCACCATCCTCCCGTCCTCCTCCAGTGACAACACTCTCTCCTTAAGGGGATTCCTAAGGTATCTTTAGTCATGGGAATCATCCCGTGATACCTTTAGGGGTAGAACCCTCTCCGAGGGTTCCTTGCCTTTCGTACCCCTACAGGGTGGTAATTCCTCTGGAATACAGAGTGCGAATGGCCAAAACCAAGCTAACACAGTTGTACAAGCATAACACTATACTGGCTGTGTAGGTCAGTGAACAAGGAGGCAGACAAGCAATATATTGCCAGGGAACTTCTCTGCTCTGCTTTTGGCTCTTACAGGTATGTCATAACCACTGTCAATAATATCTTCCATGATTTGGAATCTGGACGTATTCCAGATATTATTCATGACAGAAGAATTTCTAAATGGTATTGTCCACATTGTAGGTCTACTGCTTGCATTACAATGTGTATGGCTCAATACATTTCTATTCCAGTATCTACTGCTAGAAATTTAGTGTATGTTACACGACATCCTAACAGAGGTCCATGTTATACAGCTAAATGTTGTACTGTCTGGGACAATATGTTTGTCGCCTTCACTGTATCCCTACCACAATTTGATCCACAAACTTGTTTGTTTGTTTATTTGCTTAACGGGTAAGCACACTGGAAACAAGTTCCTTTTACAGGTGCGACCCACATATATTGCATACAGACAATACATAATCAAACATACATATACAATGCAGCAAATTGCAGACAAAAATGTCTTTGTTACGTATAAAATTCATAAAAAAAATTAATAGAAAACAGTTACAATTAAATTGAGATTCGAAATACATCCTTAATGCATCGGCAAACTTTTTGACAGAACACAACCACCTAATATCTTGAGGAACTTCATTCCAAATAAATGGAGCAATATAAGCAAAGGATCTTTGTCCACTTTTAGATTTCATAAAGGAATCTCGAGAAACCTACTGTCTGACCTATGTCTAGAATAATGACCATCAATATATGGTCTCAAAACTTTGAAATACTATGTGGAATTCGAGTCCATAACTTTATATATGAACTTGGCCACACAGTATTGGAAATTTAATGAAACCGGTAACCAGCCCATTTCTTTCAAAATCACACAATGATGAGATGACTTAGAACAATTTAAAGCAAACTTAGCTATCAAGTGAAGTAAAGTGGATTTCTTTGAAATCACTGTCGCAGAAGCAGTGTCATAATCATAGCTGCATAGTTCACAATAGGAAGTAAGCAGCAATTTGAAATAACCAGCCTAGACTCAGGAATAAGAAATGAACGGATTCTGTACAAAGAACCTAATCTACAATGTATTCTTGAGGTAACCCTTAAAAAATGAGATTCATAACTTAGATGAGAATCTAGTAATACCCCAAGATATTGAAATGTATCAACATAGTCAAACAGTAATTGTTTGATAACCTTGCCTCTGTTCACTCCATCGGGCACCTTGACAAAGATATCTACAGAGAATACATTGATCTGCCACCTCTTCTGGTCTACCATTCTACCCTGGAAGCATGGGTTTTGCCTCATACAGACTGCTGTGCAAGGAAGGGCTATCATTATTTGTGTCGTTGTGATGTTTTCAACATCATCAAACCGGTATGTGGATATCACCAGATAGCATAGTCTGGTCATTCAATCTGGACTTGGACATTAACTCTGATGACACAGATACCCCTGAAGCATCATCAGCACCACCACCAGTTGTGAAAATTGAATGGCTCTACAAAACTTATTCGGAAGAAGTTCATTGGCTAACTACAAGACTAACGAATCAATCATTCACCTGCCCAGTTTAACTACAATAATGGAGGTTGTCAACTGTTAAAATGATGTATAATTCTGATGGACAGTACTGCATTGTAACCAACCATAAATCTTACTCCGATGGTGACATGGGGTGGGATATTCAGAGTGCGCCAGACAGGGGCGCAAGCCTGGGCGCAGCACAACTGGGATATGCCAAGGAGTGTGCTGGACAATATCCAATGGTGCTGCACCATGGCTCGGCACTGTTGAATATGGCAACATGGCCTCCCACATTGCGCATGGTGCAGTGGCACTGCGCCAGTGCAAGTGGCAAGAGAGGAGCAGGGGGATGCGCCAGCGCAAGTGTGGTTGCGCTAGGTGCAGGAACCACAATATTCAGCAGTGGATATGCAAATGGAGCCATAATGCATGCAAAGTGCAACTGGGACCATTAGCATGTCATTATGGCCTCATCTGCATGCAGATGTGCTGATTCCTGGTGACTTGTGCCTGGCGTCCTGCCAGGCTGCAGCAGTCAGGGACCGACACCCCCTGCACATCATGGCAAAGAGCTCCAATGCCCATTCGCGGGCATCAGTATTAAATAAAACATGTCCAATATCCCTGGTGGTCCAGTGGACCGCTTCCAGCCCCATCGCGGGCATAAGTATACTAACAAACATTCTACATTATCCCTGGAGGTCCAGAGTACTCCCTCCCACCCACCCACTGAGCCCTGCCACCCCCTCCCCCGGTCAGCAGCGGATGGCAGTCCTCACCGCCGCCTGACCACCGCCGACTGACTGCGACAGTATGGCTGTAAAGACAACACAGCATAATAGGCATGCAGTCATTACACACACAGTGTCTGTAGATATGTGATGGATCCATTCATATCAGGACTGTGTAGTACGGTGTGAGTCTGCATGCCCATTGGCCCATGCTGTGGACCAATGGCTGCACAGCCATATTGTACACAGTTAGTCAGCGGGCAGCTGGGCGGCTTGAGGGTGGGGAGCTGCCGCTCACCGCTGACTGGGGGGGAGTGGGGTGGCAGGGCTCAGTGGGCGGAGGGGAGGGAGGGAGGTACAACTGGACCTTCAGGGATAATGTAAAATGTTTGTTAGTATACTTATGCCTGCGATCGGGCTGGAAGCGGTTCACTGGACCACCAGGGATATTGGACGTATTTTATTTAATACTGATGCCCGCGATCGGGCTGGAGGTGGTCCACTGGACCACCAGGGATAGTGGACGTGATATATTCTATACTGATGCCCATGATCAGGCTGGAGGCGGTCCACTGGACAACCAGGGATTTTGGGCATGATATATTCTAAACTGATGCCCGTGATCAGGCTTGTGGGGGGGGTGACACCAACAGACCCTGGTTCCAGAGCTTGGGTGGCCACACAGCTGGTGGCTGCCATGTTGCACCCTGCAATATGGCAGCTCACCTGTGGGTGGCCAGCCCTTGCTCCTATTTCTTTGTGGCTCAACTTTGAGCACCAGTGTGCGGCGCAAGTAAGGGTTGCACCCTCATATGCACCACACATCCCAGGCTGAATATCAGGATGTGCGGAATATGCATGGGCACGTCCCCCACACATGCGCTGCATACATTACTGGTGCACCCCAGCACATTGGGATCTGCGCAGTGCAACATCCCCTTTTGAATATTGCGCCGAGGCACTTCAGTGGGTTGCGCATGGTGCAACACTGTTGCGCCATGCACAACTCCTTTGAATATCCCACCCAAGGTCTACAATATTCAGTACCCTAATTTTTGTTTTATTCCTCATCAAACTACTGTAATTGGCCATACAGTAATTACTCATGTTCCCATTGCGGAACCAGCGGTTATTGATGGTGACCATGAATATTTACTTGCTCTATCTCAATATTTGCCTATTTTTAATGTCCACATTAACCCATTGACATTAACTTTGAAGTCACTTTTAGATATAAAGGATACCTACCTCATCCTCAATGGTAACAATATCTCCAAAGCCAGAGCGGCCCTTAATACCCTTATCAACAATGGTTATTCAAGTAATGCACTCTAATAGTTGGCTAGAAAAATTACTTTTAAAGGTTTTGTTACTATTCAAGCATTTTTGATTATTTTCATGATACTAACACTTTTTGCTGTTTAAGGCATACTCTCAAACAACACCGAGAACAACTTGAGTTCCTTTACAAGGCTCGTGCGTTGGGACTGTAAACAATAGAGTTTGTTCTCACAACTTTCCCATAGTGTTGTTGCCTTTTTGGTAAGGAAATGGGGGGATGTTATGCGAGGTCCTTGCATCCTAATTGGCATTGCACTGTACAACTTATACAAACCAAATATATATATATATATATATATATATATATATATATATACATACATACATACATACATACATATATGCTATACTTACATATAGGGCACAGGCACTTACCATGTAAGAGTAAGTGTCAGGGAAACATTTATGATTTGTATTCTATTTTGCTTCTTTATGCTTGGTAACAGCATGTAGCAGGCCAAGATACCTGTGTCTTTGTATAATTATTTATCAGACAATGCTGTCACCTTTTGGTTTTATGTATAACTACATTACAACCTGTGTTTTTCACATATTTTCTGTGCATTCTTTGTTTTGCAATATAGCTGACTTAGCATTTATTGTGTAAGACTAGATAACACTGTGCAGCCACCTAACCTTTAGCCAATAGGGCTTGTTTTATGTATCTAGTCCTGCTTCTTACTAGTGGTTACCATAACTACTATCAGTAGTATCTAACGTACTGTACTATGTCTTCCCCTTGGAGACCTTCTTCACTCCTTGGGTTATTGGGGAACACTTGGCTCGGCTCCCAGTGTCTTATGGTAAGAACTGCTTAGGGTAACTGTGATTTCCTTTTGGTGTAATAAACAAGATTTATTACCAATGTGCAACTTGTTTGTGTCTCTTTTGCATCTCCATCACCGCAAAGAATCTGATCTGGGCTAATGACCCTAATACATCCATATCACATGATTAAGGCATAGAAGCTTGTAAGTATTTTTTGGAAAAACAGATAGTGAGGATACAATCCCTATAGATTTCATTTTATCAGGTTTAAAATTTATATTGATGCACAATCATTTTGAATTCACAGGTGACCAGTACCTCCAAGAATATGGAACAGCAATGGGGGCCTCCATGGCCCTGTTATGTGCAAATCTGTTCCTTGGAAGATGAGAGGACATTTTGGTACTTAATCCAGGCACTAACCCATTCTACAGACATACTGTACATTGGTACTGCTTTGTAGATGACGTGATTTGCATATGACAGTGCCACGAAACTGAAGCTGAAGACTTTATGAGATGGCTCAACAAAAAAAACTTAAATTTGAGGTTTACACGTACTATCCATAGTAACACACTAAACTTTTTAAATGTGACATTGAATAGCCCCAAGGAGTGTAGCAGAAACATAGAAACTAAATGCCATAGAAAATCAACCGCAACAAACTTTGTGTTGCATGCCACTAACACCCACCCTGCTGCTCTCAAGAAGTCAATACCTTGCAACCAATACCTGAGACTAAGGAGAAATTACAGCAACAATGAACATTTTCTCAAAAAGGCTGAGGAATTAAGAGCTAGGTTTTTGACTGGGGGTATTCTAAGGCGCTACTTACTGTACAGAAGCAATGGAAAAAGCATTGGTTCAAGACAGTGAAAACCTCATAGCAAAAGCAAGACAAACTACCAGGAATCAAAGGTTACTTAATGCTGGATCCTTAGCATTTGTAACCGAGTTTAATGATTGGGTGGGTAAAATAGGCAACATTGTTCACCACAGTTGGGGCATCCTCAAAGGGGATGAAAAGGTTGGTATAAATGGTGACAAGCCAAGTATCAGCTTTAGCAAGGCACCCAATCTGAGGGACAAACGTTACCGTAGTCATATTACTGTTGAGCAAGAACAAACAGAATTTAGAAACTGCTTCCCAAACAAACCAAGAGAATGTCATAAATGTTATAGGTGCAATGTATGTAAATTCTGCATACCAGATAAATCTTTCACACACCCAAAAGAAAACAAGAAGGTAGAGAGTAGGAAAATAATAACATGTGACATCAGCTTTGTTGTTTATGCCCTCTGGTGTGTGGGTGGTCTGGTGTACATAGGGAAAACTGCACGCAGCCTAAAAACTCGAATACAAGAGCAGGTCCGAAATATTCAAAACATCAGACTGGACACACCTGTGGATTTACACTTCAACCAGCTTCATAACTCCAGATTGGACACCCTCACGTCTGTGGGTTTAGAACACACCCAAGCACCTAAACTAAGTGGTAACAGACAAAATCTGCTGCTAAAGCATGAAAGCTTTTGGATCTTTACAAGAAATACTGTAAAGCCTAAGGGTCTGAAAGACTATTGTGACTTCAAACTTTATTTGCTATAGGATATATCTTTGCCTTGTCTGATGTGCACCTTTTTCTTCATTTTCTTCCTACAGGTGCCACCTTCAAGTTCCTTCTCTCCACTGGATTGGTATTTATGTGGATTCCCACCCTACTGAAACTGCGTGGGAAATCACGTAGCTTTATCCAGCAACCTTTTCTTTCTCTTTTTCTTTCTTATTGTTCTAGACAGAGAATTTATCAATATGTACCAGTAATTAGGTGTATATGATATTTTGTTTTTTAGTTTCTTTTTTAAAAATCATATATTAATTTTTTTGCACTATATCAAATGGACATCAGTTTGGGATCAGCATGGAATTCTATGCTAAAATGTAGCCTTCAATATAAAAACTGTTTACTTTGAACTTAATTTAAAAAATTTTGCTTTGAACTTAATCTCTTGGGAGTTCCTATGTAGTCAATGTCATTACAAGACTGGCTTAGCTGTAGATGTGCCTTTAGTTTTACTGATTAATTTCTAAGCATCATAATTACAAAATATTATTAGCACTCCCACTTGTAGCCAGTACTTTGATAATAATAGGTAGAAAGCTAGGCTATATGTTTATATACACTGCTTAACTTTAATTTTGTCGTTCGCCTTTTTGATGTATTTTTTCTTTATATGGTCACCTGATGCACTGTAATGTCATTGATCTGGGACTATAAATTGAATATATTCACTCCCCTCAGAGAATCTCCCCCCCCCCGGGAAGGCTGGGATAGCCAATGCACCAGGGAAAGCTTGCAACAGTGAAGGAGTGTGGGAACACAGCAGAGTCCATTGAGTCATTAGGATGCAAAACTGCAAAAGCTACAGACTTTTCTGTGCCACAACCATGGTAATTATTTAATTTGTCATTGCTCAAGAGGCTTTCTTCTTGAACTCCTACTACAAAGCTTATTATCCTTTATTGTGTCCTTTCTTTTTAAACACACATTACATCTATTTGAAATTGTGATTTGTTATTGTGTGCTTCAATCTCTGTGAGTGCTATCAGCTTTTAGATTGATTGGGTCTGTAGGGCTGACTGCCCTTTTGATTAACATTATACCCTCCTGACAATTGTGGCACTCAGTGGAACTGCTTTCAGTGAACTGGCAGTTGGGGGGGGAGGCACTTGAGGGTTGGTAGTGTGCTCAAATGTTTGATTCAATATGTGCCTCGTGACTGCATCTGCAGCTGCTTCTGTACGTGTATGTTAAAAAAAACAAAACCTCCAGCTGGATCAGCTAGAGAAAAGTAACTGTCAGGCAGCATTCTATGTTGTTGTGCTGCAGTGGAGACATCATGACTGCAGCACAACAAGATATCATTGTTTCTACTGCAGCATAACAACCCTATTCTATGCATGGAATTCCTCGTAGAACAATATTGCTGCAAACACTATAATTAACTATCTAATTATTTTATGTTAACATTATTTTTTGGACATTCAGCACACAGTAAAGGAACAACCCACTGTGAAGGAAACCTTTATGGAGCAACCGCTAAGGTTGCCTTCCCTCTAGGCTTTGGATTATTTTAGCTATGGCTGAAATATGGACCTTAGGCAAGCCGCTTCAATTGAAGGAATGTTTGCTCTTCTCCTTTCATCTCAGAGACTTACACCTTCCCAAAAGTATTGCAGGATTGGCTGAACAACCAGAAATATCCTTACGTGGAAGGACTGCACCAAGGCAAGGTGCCTGGAGGCCAGAGTCCAATGCCAAAAGAGATGATGTGATTTCTGAAGGAACCCTGAGCAGAAAAGAGACAAGATACAGTTGCCTCAGGAGATAGAAATGCTGGAGCAAAGTCCTTGAGGGACAAATCCCTATGGGACAATGTTGGAGTCAAGCCCTTGAGGGGCAATGCCAGAAGTAGATGAAGCCCTTGAGGTGCATGGAAGAAGGCTCATAAGGGTCAGGAGAGCATTCAGGGCAAAAACTTAGTAGTTGTTGGGGGCAAATGAATTGGGGAGGAGGGTGGCAAATTACTGCAGGAGGGCTTGGCAAGTCTTGAGGAGTGGTTGTACACCTGGCAGCTTGGGTTCAATGCCAAGAAGTGCAAGGTGATGCATTTCAGAGTCAAGAACCCGGGATACAGCTACTGGATGGATGGCATCAAGCTGTCCACATCTGATGAGGACAAGGATCTGGGGTGCTGGTGACTGGGGAATTAAACCACTCAGCCCAGTGTAGGAAGGCAGCAGCAAGGCTAACAGGATGCTAGGGTGCATAGCAAGGGGGGTTATATCCAGATGTAGTGAAGTCATATTTCCCCTTTACAGGTCCCTGGTGAGGCCGCACTTGGAGTACTATGTGCAGTTCTGGTGCCTGTTCTTGAAAAGGGATATCAACTACTAGAGGCGGTGCAGTGAAGAGCAACAAGGATGATCCAGGGGTTGGGGTATAGAACGTATGAGGAAAGACTAAAAGAGCTAAACATGTATACCCTGGAGGATAGAAGAGAGAGAGGGGACATGATGGAGACCTTCAAGTACCTGAAGGGGATGAACAGAAAAGACTTCCATGGTGGGTTCACTCTCCAGAATAGAAGAGATACTAGAGGGCATGCCCTGAAGTTAAAGGCAGGCAGATTCAGGAGGGAAAGGAGGAGGCACTACTTCACTGAAAGAGTGGTAACTGGGTTGAATGCACTGCCTGAGCAACTTGTATCAGTGCAGACTGTGAGGTGTTTCAAGAGGGGGTGGGACAAATTCAAGGGGAAAGTACATACCAGGGGGCAGTGGGGGAAGGAAGAGCTAATGGGAGAAGGGGCAGCTGCAGTGTAATGGGCTGAAGTGCTGCACACTCAAGCAGACTAGATAGACCATATGGCCTGTATCTGTTGGCAATTTCATATGTTCATATTTGTTTGGGTGAAAGATGTAGAGAGGCTGGTCGGTCGGTCGGTCCTTCCTTCCTTCCTTCCTTCCTTCCTTCCTTCCTTCCCTCCCTCCCTCCCTCCCTCAGCTGGCTACATCTTATTTCCAGATACATCCTGGGGTAAGGGAAAGTGTACAGAAGAAATCGACAACAATGTGCAATAATATAAAATAATATAAACAGCAAAGTACAGTTATTGTGGAAAGGCAAATGTAAACATACATTAGCTGTGGCCAGTGACCAGGTCCATGAAAAACATTTAGCACTGGCCATGTGAAAAATCACATTAAACTAGTGAACAGGAAAAGGGGTTATTTGGAGTTTGGAAATCAGGTCAGAATGCAGTAATGGGCAATTACAGGAGTGAGTAGAGACATCGCAAAGAAGGGATTTAAGGGAGAAGAGGGGTGAAGCAGAGCAGCTAGCAGGAGGAAGAGAAGACCAGAGCATAGGGAATTCAGAGGGAGAAAGCAGTTTGGCCTGCAGAAGATTTCATGTAGGGGAGAGTGAGGAATCTAGGGTCAAAGTTAAGGATGGAGTAGGTGGGAGCAGAAGGGGACAAAAGGAGGGAGAAAATATAGGGTTGGAGGGAGTCAAACCAGAACTTAGAGATAAAGGAAGCACAGTGAGACACATGTCTAGCTTCTAGGGAGGGGAGGAACAGAGAGGAATAAAGGGTAAAATGGTGGGTAAGAGGGGAACAGTCTAGGACAAAGTGACAGAAAGAGTAAATAGGGGGTCCAGTCTGTAAAAAATTAACTTGTTGACAGCACTATAAACAATGACACTGTAGTCAAAAACAGGAAGAACCATTTTCAGGAGGATGTCTCTCTATGCAGGAGGCAGAATGCATGCTTTGATCCTATAGAGAGCCCCAGGTTTAGGGTGGACCTTCTGGTGGATGGTGCCCAAATGCACAGAAAAATCAAGATGATGGTCCAGTAATACTACAAGGTCCTTGACTGAGGAGACATCCCAAATCAACAAACTATTAAGGGTATGGAAGGATGGGATGGAAAAGAGACTGGCCAACCTCTGCTTAGTGCCAAAGGTCATAGAGAAATGAAAATTAGTTACCATAGTAATCTTGTTTCTTCCAAGTGATACTCAGGTATTCATAACTTTATGCAGTCAGCCTTGCAATCAGAACTGCCCAGACAGAATTTGGAACATATGCAAATGATGGGATCTTTTGCATGAGCCACTTTTCAAATGCTGCCTTATACTAACTGCCTTAGTTCTAACCCCTCAGATTTCCTGAAAGCCTGGAAAGACAGGCCCACACTGACTAACTGTAATCATAATAATAATCATAACAATATTAATCATAATAATAGAAAGAACTTCCTTAACACCAAAAGAAAGGGCCTCCAACAGGAGGGCATTAAGTAGAAAAGAATACCCTTGAATGTCCAACTCACCCGAAAAGGGGGAAGAGAGACAGCAATTGAGAACACAATCACAACATGTGTGCCAGAAATTATATTTATACCCCTGACAGCACAGTATTTGGGAGTGCAGAGGCTAAAGATTCCAGAAGGGGAGGCAGGGTGGGAAAGTTATGAATACCTGAGTATCACTTGGAAGAAACAAGATCACTATGGTAAGCAATTTTTTCTTCTAACCTCAGTAATACTCAGGTATTCATAACTTTATGCAGACTACCAAGCAGTACCTTTGGAGGTGGGCACAGAACTTTAATTGGGTACAGACTTTGCAGGACTTCTGTCCCAAACCGGGCATCACCCCTGGACAGAATATCCAGACTAATGCTTTGTAAAGGTGTGTGCTGTTTTCCAGGTAGGTGCTTTACAGATATCCACCAGGGGAACATCCCTGACAGCTGCTATGGCAGCAGCTGTGCCCCTTGTGGAATGGGCCCTCAACCCTAGAGTAATAAAACTGGTTATGCTGTACTAACCAGTGAGAAATGGACCTTTTGATACTGGGTTACCCTTTCCCATATTCTCATAGGTAAGGATCAGCTGTTTTCTGTCCTGCCTATGGACTTCAGCAGCTGTCAAGTAGTAGCTAAGAATTCTTTTGACGTCCAGACTATGAAGTCTATTTTCACCAGAACTAAAGAGTTCAGTGAAAAATACAGGAGAGGTAATGACTTAAATCAAATGTAAATTAGAAGTCATTTTAAAGGGGAAACTCCCCTTTTGTTCCCAGGACAATTTTGCCTCTGTGAAATAAAATGTAGTCCTGTTCAATGCAGAGAGACCTGGGATCACTGAGTCATCTGGCAGAAGTCATTACCACAAGAAAAAACAGTTTGTTTTCTTAAAACAGCCCTTTTTTTCAGATATGTTGAAGACATAGGCTGAACGGGGAACCCATGAGCCTAACTATATATACATCAAGGCCAAGGCCACATGCTGTCACTGGTTCCCTGTGGGCGGTGGGGGGGGGCAAATGTGACAGGCCTTTAAAGAACCCTTTGATGATAGGGTCTGATACTTGAAAAACTTTCTGTCCAACTGAAGTGTAAGCCAGTGCTGTGGCCAGCTGGATCTTTAAGATACTTGACTGCAAGCACAGTAAGAGCAAATAGGTATGATAGTCTAGCATAGCTGGAACACCAGTCTGTGCTGATATGTGCCAGGCCTTTAAAGCGCATTTTAAAGCTAGGCTCTGAGGCCATTAAAACATTTTGTCCAACTAATATGTAAGCGGATGCTGTAACTAGGTGGACCTAGAGAGTGCTGGACTGCCAGTCCAATGAGTAAATAGGTAAGATAGTCAAAAATAACTGGGACCCAGCATGTGCTGGAACCAATTTCTTGGTTGAACACCAATAGTGAAACATTTTTCCATTCTGAAGCGTAGATTTTCTCAGTGGAAGGCTTCCTGTAACCACATAAAATGTCTAAGACACATTGAGAGAGATGCAATCCTGCATATTATACCCTAAGCACTCAAAAGCCATGCCTTGAACCTGAGTGATCCGAGGTTTGGATACAGGAGCCTCCGGGTTGGAGGTTAGTGGGTTGTGCCTCCAAGGAAAAGGTGTATTGGTTCAGAAACAGACATTGAGAGTAGCAGAGAGAACCATGTCTGTCTGGCCCAGTCTGGTGCCATCAAAACCACTGATGCTGACTAGGACCTGGGCTTGAAAAAATTTGCTCTGTATGCCAGAGGGAAGGAAGAATAAACATGCAGGTGCTTACCTGGCCAACTCAAAGCCAGAACATTCAGGTGGATTGTTCACAGATCTGGTTGTCTGTAATAGTACTGTAACAGGTGGTGGTTGTGGTGGGATGTGAACAAGTCTACCTTTGGAGTGACCTACATTCTGAAGACAACTTGCACCACCTGACATTTAAGGCCCATTCCTGATGGGACTAGTTGATATGGGTCAAGGTATCTGCCAAGGTAGTGTCTCTACTTGGCAGATGAATATCCTGCAGGGGCCTATGGAGCATGATAGACTCCATATTTTCATAAGTCCTGTGCAAGGAGGGCTTACCTTGTCCCTCCTTACTTGTTTATGTAGACATTGTGGTGGTATTGTCTGCTCTGACCTGTACCACCTTGTAGTAGTTGTGTGAAAACCTTTAGTCTCAGTAACACTACTCTTAGCTCCTGCAGGTTTATGTGCAGGAGTGACTCTGCTCTTGACCATGTGCCTTGGGTGGTGTGAACCCCCAGATGGGAGCCCCATTCTAATAAAGATGCATTTGTTGTAACACAACTGATGGGGGCTCTTGCTGAAAAAAGAAGAAGACCCTTCTCTTTGGTTGGTTCCCTCTTTCCACCATTGGAGGCCTGTAACAATGTCTTTGTTACTAGAATTAGCTTAAAAGAGGGTCCTGTGTCATGAAGTGACATTGAATGGCCCTGCTCTGTAATCTGGATTCTAAGACTGTGCCAGTGGCAGGTGCCATGTGGCTAGTAGCTGTTTTTGTTTCATTCAGGCTGAATAAGTCTGCTATTAATGGGATACTTCTTGCTCTGTATAGAAGCAGGTAGACCCTGCCTTGCAGAGTATTTAGCACTGCTCCTATGAACTGTAGTGCCTTAGCAGGCTGAAGGTCAGGCTTTCTTTAGATTTATCAAGAGAACTAGAGACTCCAGGAGACCCTAGGTGAGTTGCAGACCCACTTGCTGGGGTGATTCTATAACCACCAGCAAGTCATCTAGGTATGGGAAAAGTTGTGACACCTTATCTTTGAAGGTGCTCCAACCACTGTGTACACTCCTAGAGAGTGACCTGATGAGAGTCTGAACCTGAAGTACTTTCTGTGATACTCCCTTATGGGAGTGTGGAAATAATTTAAGTCCAGTGATGCCAGAAACCCCTTTAGGTTTTTCCTGGGGTATGACATGCTTTGTTGTTTTGGTTTTCTTGGAGGGGACCAGAGAGACAGCTGGACCACTCACCCCCCCCTTTTTTAAATGCCTGAATCATCCTTCTCAGGGGTGTGTAAATAAGAGACAAAAGTTTCACCCACAGATTTGGAGGGTATTGGCTGGTCAGAGCCAGAAGCACCCTGATTCGGTTTCTTTTGAAACCTTTCTAGTCCTTTTCCCACTGCTTTTGGTGGAAGGAATTTGAGCTCAGAGACAATCCCTGACTCATTGCATCCAGGACCACTTGTCTGTGGTGCCTTAAGTACCCCTGCTGTGGGTATTGCTGATACTGAGGCACAGCCCCAGTCTGATAGAAAAAAAGGGGGCTTGCTGTGGTGTACATATCCACCTTTTTCATGTAAGCCTTTATCTTTCTCCAAAGAGGAATCATCCCTCGACTGGGACACCTTATAACCTTGGTTTGGGTATCCTGAATGAGGTTTGTGACTCACAGCCAGGCAAACCTCCCCTGAACCATTGTAATTGCCATCCATCTGGCAGCAGCCACTTGAACTCTTATTTGGCTGCTCCCAAACCAAATTAAGCTGCTTCAGCTAGATCATCTGACAGGGGACTCTGGGCCTTGGCTGATATTGCAAGGGCTGACTACCATAGTGACTTTGGAATTAACATAGGCTTGAAGTGTGTGCCTGCCTGATGGCCAAGGGACCTGATAAATATTCCTTTTATGCCATGTTGTCAATTTTCCCAGGATCCTTGTTAGGAGGATAGGATGCCAGGGCTATCTTTGCCGTGTCACAGGCTGTCACTTTAACCACTTCTTGGTGGACAGGGTATGGGAATAAAATTTCAGTTCCCTCCCTGTCCAGCTGATATTTCTTATACATCCTCTTATCCAGAGGAAGAACAGAGTTTGGAGTTTATAAAATCTTTAAAGTATCTTCCCTGAAGAATTTGCTCACAGGAATGGGAAGCTACTAGTGGGGTGTCAGCCCAAACATTTCTCACCAATGTGATGAATGAGGAATAATCCTTAGATGTTCTGTGGGGAGAAACAAACTCATGTTAAGAGGAAACCTCAAATTGAATAGGTTCCCCTTCCTCCATTTCATAATTACATATTCTTCTTCTTAAAGATTAGGAAGACTGCTTTGCAAAGGTCTGCTGCTGAGAGGCAGACAGCCCTTGTAAGCCTGAAAGTGTGTTTTTTAGCCATTCCAGGCATTTCTCCACACTTTTTCTCTGGGAAAGTTTTACAAATTTCACAATCAGAACAGGTTTGTGCAATTTCTATAGTCATTGGCAGGCTTTATAGCAGGCGCAGAAGTCCCCAGATGCTGTCCAGCAGGGGGGTTCTGTGTGCTTAGTTTTGTTGATTTCTTTTGAGAGAACCAGGGAGTCAGCCAGTTCAGCAAGCCTCTTAGGAACTGCTTGTATACCCGTCTCAGGGGTAGCAGTTACATTAATTGTTGAGGTTTCAGCCACAGTAACTTAGGGTGTCAGCTGGTTAGAGCTTGAGGGACCCTTAGGTGGTGATAGCATTTTCTTTTCTGTTTTTTTTTTTTATTTTTAGCCTTATCGAGGCATTTCAGTAGTTTTTTTAGGACATGTAATGCACATTTTACTCTGCTTTTAAATGTTCATGTCCAGATAGGCAAAACAAGAGAATGTTTGACTTAACAAAATGTCACCACACTAAATACAAGGTTTTAAACTGGGATCACCAGTTTCTTTTTATAACATTTTCAATCTAAAGCCAATAACAGTTGCAACTGCTAAAAAAGAATAATTTAATTTAAGTTTATTTAGCAGCTGAGGTCGGTTCTGGAACCTTCGTGGGATCCGGAACTGAGATAAAAGGAAAAAAGGCTATTGGTTTAGGAACCGGTGTTAGCAGTTCTTAAAACAAGCTAATTTAATAAAATTAAACATAACTAATGGAGTTTTTTCGTCAGAAAACTCCAATAAATATAAAATAATCCTCGGTTAACCCCCAGTTATATAGAACCGGGAGAAAGCGAGAAAACTTGCAGTTTAAACACTAAAACTATGGGTTTACCTAAAATTACAGAAAGTAATAGGCAGCAAATGAAATGTCAAGAATACTTATAATATTTTATAAGGTTTCTCACATCAGAACAAAAGATAATGAGGAGAGGTTCTCTGAGCATCTAGTCTTCACAGACAAAGAGAGAAATCTGAGGGCTTAGAACTAAGGCAGTAAGTGTAAGGCAGCATTTGAAAAGTGGCTTATGCAAAAGATGACATAATTTGCATATGTTCCAAATTCTCTCTGGGCAGTTCTATTTGCAAGGCTGACTGCATAAATTTATTAATGCCTGAGTATTACTGGGGTTAGACCATATTTTGGCATTGAGGAATAATTGATTTACCCAGAACCAGACTTAGATGTTAGAGAAGTCCTGCTGGAGCTGAACAAGCAGGTTGGGAGTAGAGGCTCCAAAGGCATAGATAACCATATCATACATGAACATGTAGATGTACCATACAGGCATTTGGGAGATTCTGGGAGATCATTTTCAAAAACAGAGAAAAGAATTGGGCCCAAGACAGAGCCTTAGGGAACAGCAGAGGAGATGGGGTGTGGGGGTGAAAGTGAGTCTCAATATGGACAGCTTGGGACTGACCCTCAAGGTAGGTCCCAAACAAGGTAGGAATGGAACCAACTAACTGCAAGGTCAGAGATCCCCACCCATTTAAGCTTATCCAGGAGAAGGGGTTTGCAACAGTGTCAAATGTCTTGGCAAAGTTGGCAGAGATTATGGATGTGATCAGGCCCTGGTCCATACAAGATAGGGTGGTCAGGACTCATCTGCCAGAGAAATCACTCATGGATTGCCTCCCATGGTGGGGTTGGGGAGAGGGCTATCATCCCCCCTTCCCCATAAATTCACATCCAGATGCAGGCAGGGCAATGGATGAGTTCTGACACCACAGCCACCCAAGCAGTCAGGCCAGGGAGCTTGCTCCTCCCACAGGGGCACACTGTGCAAGCACAAGGCCAACCAGTGATCAAGTCCACACCAAAGGGTGGAGGGAGGGCTTGGTAGAAAACATGAGATAGTAAAATCCCAGTCCACAGTAGGGATGATGGCTGTCAGTCCACCTGAGCCCCACACTACTTAGCCCCGCCACCCACAGCTGGATCTGAATGTGGGCCAGGAGGAGGATGGCCCTCTCCAAGACCTTTCCTGCCATTGATAGAAAACTGTGGAGGATTGCAGCAGTGTTGGGACTTATGAAGAACGGGCACAAACAAGAGGGAGCCCGCATTCACTATTACTAAATACCAGGTGCTTCCTCAGAGATTGACTATCCCTATTAGAACAAGACCATACAAACATAAAAGAGGTGCACTCACCCAGAGACCAGCCATGCAAGCAAGGAATATGCTTCAAAGATGTATTTATTCTGTCCAAATAAGTGACTAGCACAAACAGCACAAGTAAGTAGTTTTCCCTACCTACTTATTCTGGTGCTATTGATGTGCAGATCACTGATTAAGATGAAAGAAATGCATCTTTGAAGCATATCACTAATAATGTGAAAAGCATTCTTTGTGAAATACTGTACTCGGTTTGTACATTTAATCACAATATGTACAAGGAATACTAGTCCCAGAATTTACTATCATACAGTGCATGTATATCTTATTACCAATTAATGTATAGTGCGTGCATTTGCTAAACTACATAAAAAAGAAAAGAACAGGAACTGCTATAAGATGGTACGAGAACATGTGAAAGGTGTGCACAAGCTGGCAGCAGGAAGGTCAGCACTGAGCATCACCTTGGACTCAAGTGTTACTCTTTCTCTAAGTGTTCATTTACCAAGAGACATTGCAGCCTACATTACTTATTGTTTTGACTGGGTTTGATGGTGTGAAAGGACAAAAATCTTGAAAACTTTCCACAGCACATAACATTTTTAAATGATTAGTCACTTCATAAAAGCACATAAAAAACTCAAAACGTCTAAAAAATCTGTCTTTACATCAGCTAAAACCAGAGGTGAAAACCATATTGAATTTAACCTTTTGTATGTAAGAGAGGCAGTGGGGTCTAGTGGTTAGAACACTGAACCGAGAAACAGGAAACAACATGCTATTCACAGGAGTTTTCTTGGTTTATTTAACTCATTCATACCACAAGAGCTCTTTGAGACTCCCTCCACTTGTGCCCTGTATACTCTTAGCACTGCATCCTGGGCCTTTCTAAGCAAAATCAAGCCATAATCAGCATGCCACAAACAAATGTGAATATCTCTTGAACCGTAAGTGCTACACACAAAGTACAAGTGGCAAAGCTCAACTGTAATCAATTTGGTTTGTATTTTATACTAGTTGAAATACCAAACAACTGTGGGGGGGGGAGGGTTTCAGATTCGTTTAAGGTGCATAGGTGAGGCTTGAGAGCCAAATGTCAGCCATGCACACCATACCTTAAACAAATGTGAATAACTCCTAAAGTATATATGATAGACACAAAGTATCAGTGGAAAAATTGTTCAGCACACAATTACCTTTCTAGCAGACTATGCAATCAATTGTAATCCGTTTAGTTTTTATTTTATACTAGCTGAAACACCAAACAACTGTGTTTTTTTTTCAGATTTATTCAAGGTGCATAGGTGAGGCTTGAGAGACAAATTTCAACCATGCACACCATACCTTAAACAAATGCGAATACCTCTTAAAGTATACATGCTAGACACAAAGTAAAAGCAGCAAAATTGTTCTGCACAAAATTATCTTTCTTTTTTTTATACTTCCTTTATTTGATTATTGCTTTCACATTCTTCCAAAGCATTCAATTACATCTTTTCATACTTTCAGGTTTTATAGATCATAGCTATTCTGAACTATAGCTTGTAACATATACATGTTTTTTGTTGCTTATATCAAATTAATCAAAACACTAAAACCATACAGAAGATCCAAACCTTGTATATAAGTAATATACTTCGAAATAAAAACAAAGATAAGTTTTGGGGTTGAAGATAAACATTGGGGAAAAAGGCAGACCTGATTATAGTATTATGAAGTGTTATTCAAAAAATAGATTTTTTAGATCATTTTCTACCTATAGAAGGAGAGGACTTCTGGGGGGAGGTACTGCAGGTCAGAGTTGCCTGTCATCGATGGGTATTTTCTTATTTTATAAAAACAACCCCTCTACATAGTTTACAGAATCTGTTCCTGACTTAATTCCCATCTGGTCCAGCATGTAATAAAAGTTTCCATTCTATTATTTAGAGCATATGACATTTGTTCATTGTGTTGTATATTCTGAACTATAGATTTCCATTCCCCTACAGTAGGTGAGGCATTCTGGAGCCATTTTTGGTAATTATTTTGTATGCTGCCCCCCCATAAAATGGCCCACAGATATAAGGTGTCCTTGTCAATCATTCCTTCTGGAGGTACACCTAACAATAGGTTAATCGCCATCACTGAGTGATGACAACCTAATATGTTTACTATATGGCCTGAAATTGTAGACCAGAAAGTGATTATTTTCAGACAATCATAGAATATGTGTTTATGTGCAGCCCTACCTTCCCCATATAGCTTCCAACAGCTTTCTGAAACCCCCGGATTTCTCCGAGCCAATGTTGTGGATACTAGAAAAAATCTTGCCCTAACCTTCCATATAAATTCCTTCCACAAGGGGGAGGAGGTGGCAGACCAAGTGTTTTTCCATACTTTGGGCCAATCTTTAGCACTGACTGCTTGTTTGAATTATTTTCCCAGTTTGCTTTGACTGGGTCCATAGAGTATTTATTTAGGGAAATTAAGAATTTATAAATTATTGAAATCACCTTTCACCAGAAGATGAGGACCAAATCTGTGGAAATGGGGTTTGATCCTCATAGAATTGAGATTCCCTCTCCCTTACTCTAAGTTGTGTTACTACGTAGTCCCTCATTTGGCAAAAGTACAACTCGTCCTTCTCGGTCCAGGCAAATTGCTCTTGGGCTTCTTCAAAAGTTATAAGTATGTTCCCTTTCATGATTTGTCAGGGGGCTACCATATCTTTCTTTACCTGAGAGTTGTACCAAGGCTTAAGTAAGAGGGAATCAAATTGCTTATTTACTATAAACCATTGGTATTTCCAAAAATGGTTTAGTATCTGTTTATTCTTGGTTCCTCTTCTCCAACCTTCCAGTATAGTGGAGGTAGCTTTGATGTGGTATGTAGGATTCATTTTAACGAAGAGGGGGAAGAACTGCAGGTAGAGGGGGATTCTTCTCTGGACAAGTCAATTTGTTTCCAGGCTGCATGGTTTGTATAGGTTTTCTACAGCAATGCCAAGCACATTTGGGTGGCGGCCCAGTAATCAGCTAGGGAAGGAAATTATATTCCCACCATTGTTTTAGGGAGCAAAAGTTTCCTGAAGTTAAGTCAGGGTTTCTTGTGATTCAATTGAAAGGCAACAAATGATTTCTGCCATGATAATATTTATTTTGGGTGAATAATACAGGGAACATATTGAAACAGATATAGGAGATGGGACAATGCATTCATCTTGAGGGACATGGTGCTAGTGTAAAAGGAGGTTGGGAGAAGATCCCATCTTCTCATGTCACTCTGTAATGTTTCAATTAGGGGAATATAGTTTTGCTTGTACAGTTGGGATAGATCTTTGGGGTTCTGTATTCCCAAGTGCTTCAGGGAAGAGCCATCCCATTTAATTGAGAACTTATTACGGAGCACGAGTGAGGGCTCGTAATTTACCAATAGAGCCTCTGTCTTGTTGATATTCAAAGTGTAACCGGATATATGTGAAAAAACTTGAATTTTCTGCATGACAGCAGGCATTGAGGCTTCAGGATTAGTTAAATACAGTAAGAGGGTCATCTGCAAACAATGTCAATTTATGGTCTATCTTGGAGAAATTAATGCCGTGAATATTGGGAGATTGTCGTAGATATTGCGCTAGGGATTCAATATAGTATGCAAATAAAAGTGGAGATAAGGGGCAGCCTTGTCTGGTTCCTCTATAAAGGGAAAATCGTTCAGATAGGTGTCCATTAGCACGAATATATCCAATGGGGCGTTTATAAAATTTAAATAAGGTTTCTATAAACTGGTCCGGAAATCCAAAGCGGGCAAGGACCTCCCTTAAAAATCTCCATGATACCATGTTGAATGCTTTTTCTGCATCTAATCCTAAGAGGAGGGTTGGTATGTTTTGGGATTGAGAGTGTTCCAATAGATATACCGTACGTCTTACGTTATCTTGGGCCTGACGACCTGGAATGAACCCACATTGGTCCATAAGAATTTTACTGGGGGTGAATTGTATAAGTCTCCTAGCCAGGACAGAGGTTAAGATTTTGTAATCCATGTTTAATATGGATATGGGTCTATAAGATGCACAGAAGGTGAGGTCCTTGCCCGGCTTTGGAATAACTGAGAGTATGGCTTCATTCCATGAAGGGGGGACAGCTCCCTCCTTTGATGTAACATATGCATAAACTTTATTAAGTAGGGGGGTTAAAAGTTTGGAAAATGATTTGTAGAATTTCCCTGGGAGTCTGTCGGACCCTGGGAATTTCCCCAATTTTAAGCTGCCAATTGCTGTCTCGATTTCTTTTAATGTTATCTGGGTAATCAGTTGAGAACTTTGCTGCACCGACAGGGTTGGGAGATTTAAAGAGTCCAGAAAACTTTTTATTTCCTGTATTGAAGAGGAGCCTTTGGACTTCAGAGCAATGTGTAATAGTTGAGGAATGCCCCAGCTATTCCTTTGGTTGTGTTGTGAATTTTACCCGTTTGTGGGTGTCTAATTTTAATTATATTTAATTTTGTTTTTTGTACTGTCAGCTGCTGTGCTATTAATCTGAAAGAACAGGGACCCCCATCATAGTACTTGTGTCTTAAGAACATTCATTTCTGTTCTATCGATTAGTCTAATATTTTGTTGCGTTCACCATTTAAATGGGTGAGTTCTTTACTTCTAGTCTTTATTGTTTTGATGCCCTGCAAATCCTCCAACACTTTTATCTTGCATTCAAGGGATATTTGCTGTGCCTCTCTAAGTTTTTTCTTATTCGCTGATATGCTGATCAATTTACCCCTTATGATTGCTTTAATAGTATCCCAAGGGATAGATACTGATGTGTCTGGCATATCATTCTGCTCCAGTGCCTGAGTAATTGTGCCCTCTATAGATTTAAGGACCTGTTTGTCCCCTAATAGGGAAAGATTTAACCTCCAGAAGGCTGCTTTCATCATTGCTTGGGGGTGAAAGTGACAAAAAATTGGGGCATGAACCGATAACACAAAGTCTCCCGACCAAATCTTTGTTATTTCTCCCATTTGTTCTTTAGGGGTTATAAGAAAATCTATGCAAGAGTAAACATTGTGAGCTTGAGAATAGTATGTATGCCTAAGAGATGTGCCATGGAAATGTCTCCAGATATTATGGTAACCTAGTTCTTGAAGTAGTTTCCTTACCTGACTTGTAGTCTTCTTTCTTTTGCCCTGAGTTTGCTGAGTAGAGTGATTCTCCGTTATATTCAAATTAAGATCACCCCCACATATCATTTGCCCCTCAGCCCATTCCGCTAATTTAGAAAAAAAGGATCTATAAACCTCATATTCTGAGGCCAGGGGAATGTATATGGATGCGAAGGTTACTAAATGGCCATCTAATTGACCCTTTACCATGGCATATTTCCCTTCTTTGTCAATTACTTTATCTTTGATTTCAAACTGCGTTCCCCATTTGATCAGTACTGCTGTTCTCCTCCTCCTTCCCCCTTATAGGGAGAGGCCACGACATGAGAGAAACCCAACCTTTCAAACTTTCTGTGTTCAGACTGAGAGAGGTGTGTTTCTTGTAGTAAAACAATGTTTGCCCCCACCGTTTTCATACTCTGAATAATTTTGCTTCTTTTTATGGAGTTTGAGATTCCATGCACATTGTATGTGCATATAGTATATGGTATCCCATTAGTCATGGCTGTATCCAATTTGCCTTCCTGTTATTGAATTACCTGGTTTGATCTCTAGAACACCGTGCCCCCCCCCAATCACCCTCCGTCCAAGTTTGTGTGTCCAAATTTCCTTCTGTCTGCTTCATATACCCTGGTAAAGAAAAACAGTTTACATCAGCCAACATGGCTTAACACAACTTGTAACAACTTGTTTAACCTCAACTGATACTTCCAAGGTAGGGGCTATTACCCAAATTAGTCCTTTTGTTCTACCTCTGTCATGAGAAGAACGAGGAGGATTACTAGTGCTTCTGTTGCCAGAAGACCTCCCACTGAGCAATGGGTGGTAATGTGCTCTTGGTTTACTTGTTGGAGAAGTATATCTCCTCTTGGTAAGACCAGGGGGGAGGTGTAGGGATTATCTAGGTCACAAGCTGCACAGAATCCCTCTACGTTCCTACCCAGTCCACCAATCCAAAGCATATTAAAGCCACAAATACTTCAACTACAGAGTACAGTAGGACCAATGGTTAAGCTTTGTGATATTGTCTATGAGATTGCTTTGGCTACTGAGGAACCCCCCCCCCCGAGCATCACCCTCACCTTCCCATATTACAGCCTACTACTTTCTGTTGAGCTTGATTATCAGTTACCATCTGCATTCCCCCTCTTTAACACGGTGCTGTCAGAAGTTTGATTTTATAGGTGGGGTCACACTCCCAAACTGGGGGTACAAGGGGAAACCTCATCCCCTGACAGAATGAGAAATGATCATGTTTGGCCCTGTAAATAAATTCCCAATGGTGTTTAGCCTAATCTCCATCTGAAGGCAAGCAAGCACCACCATCCTATTTGTAAAAAAAGATCTATGTGAGCAAGGAAGGGCTCTGAAGCACTTTAAATCCTAATTTGAATCGAGCTACCCTTTGACTGCATAATGAAAACTTTCCCATATGATGGGGATCTACTAGCATCTGCAGTTTGAGATGACCATACCTGAGTTTCAACATTGCTGTAAGTTTTTAAGTCTCTAGAACCAGTCCTGGCATGTCACCATTTCACATCTCGCACCCCTCCCCATTTCCCCACATGAGCTCATGGAACCAAACAACAAGTACAACACTTATCTCTTGCTAGTCCTCTGCTACAAAATGAGAGGTCCAGAAGGAATTGTGCCTTAACTATTCGGCGACTGGATCAGTTATCAAAGATGTTCAAAATGGCTCAAGCTGGCTTATCTGCCTTGTCCCTTCGCTTGTCAAGCATGGTCTGCAATCTGCACAGTGCTTCTCCGCGTAGCAGTATTTTGGTTCCCATCTTCTTCCTGTTTTGGGTGCACTGCCAAATTGAGTCACCTCTCCCGCTGTTTTGGTTCCAGTTTTCTGCTATTTGTATTTTCCTTTCTTTCAAAGCTTCCGTTGCCTCTTCCACCGTGGAGTATATTTTCATTCCATCTTCCCAAAAGATCCAAAGTCTGGCTGGGTAAGGAGTGTGGAAACGAATCACTTTCTCATGTAAGGATTTGAGGATTGGGAGATATCTGAGCCTTTGCTGTTGTACTTCTTGTGGGTAGTCATGGTCCATAAATAATCTGTGACTCAGGTATTTTATTTCTTTTTTGGCTCAAGCACGGCGTAGTATCTCTTCTTTATCACTAAAAGAGCTTAACTTGAAGACAATAGAGCGAGGCCTGGCTGCGGGGTCCAATGGTTTGGTTTGGAGCACTCTATGAGCTCTCTTTATGTGGAAATGAAAGTGTTAGGCAAGTCCAAAATATCTTTAAGTAAGTTTTCAATGAACGGAGCCATGGGAGTAGTTTCCATGCTCACAGGCAGCCCATATAAACGGAGATTGTCCCATCAGGAGCGGCCTTCAAGATCCAGACATTTAGACCTCAGCTCCTCCAACTGTTGTATCAAGGCCTGCATAATCTCAGTGAGTTGAGTAGTAGATTCTTCATTCTGGGCTACCCGCTCCTCTATTAAGCCCATGCGAGACTCGAGAGTGGATAATTGCTTTCGGACTGCTTTGAACTCTTGTTTATTTTCAGTTCTCGATTCCTGGATCTCATTCAGTAAAGTTTCAAATCTCGTTTGGGATAGTTGTTCGGACTCTCCGTCGGTATCATAGCCAGCTGCATGGGAGCTCGCAGGGGAGAGAGACCTACTAGGAGGATCCTCTTGCAATCGGGTGTCATCCATACTCTTTTCCTTCCCTCTAGATTGGTCTCTGCCTCTGTAGGTTTCTAAATGCTTCCCTTCTGTGTTTCTTGACATCATTAAGTAAATTTTGCAGGGCTTTGGAAGTTGGATCAGCGGACTGTGCAGAGAACCTCAAACCCATAGCACCTAGCAGCTCCGTGACATCACCGGAAGTCCAAAAATTATCTTTTTAATGGTGCTATGCAATCAATTCTAAGCAATTTGGTTTGTTTAATATTTAGGTACAAACTCCTGACTTCCTCAGACATTTTCTGGCTTGAGTGAAAGTCAGCTTAGTACATCTATAGGTATTATTGGCCTGAGTGGCTATGTTTTCAGACACCACCTACGGGCCTATCTAGCCCCGAATGAGTTAAGTTACTGAAATAATTAAGCTTTGAAGTCATGCATGATTTGTTGCACTTAAGGTAATATTCCTACTTACATTTTTAATTTGTTTATACCACGGCAGCCAAACCAAAATAAAACACCTTATTTTCAGTGTGTCCAGTTCCTGCCTGGTAATTTTCTGGAGAGAACTGGCCTCATTTAAATGTTCTAGCTGACTTTCAGTTGGGTCATTTAAACTAGATGGAGCAAACTGGGAGATTCTGCTTTCTCGGTTTGTGATCCAATGCAGTTATATGCACTTCCACCGGCTATCCATTCATTTTCATTACAGGAGATTTTTCAAAAGCAATCAAAACTTAACTTTTTAGTCATTTTGAAAATGGGGTTACAAAAACCCTGTAATCCTGTAACCAGATTGGCTGACAGCAGTCACCAGTGGTGCCTGTATTAGTCAGCACCGCCCCCTTAAAAATGTGGCTCACGTTTCCAGTGTAGCTTCTGCAGACACTGAAAGCCCTCCGCTCTGCTTGATGCTTCCTCCTTGTAGCTCAGTGCTGCCTTCAGTGCTTTAAAATCCCATCCTATCATGATTTGAAAACGGGATTAAGTTCAGCTAACAAGACAGGGCCTCCACCTCCACCTTTGGCATCAGGCCTCAGTATGCCATGAATGGGTGGGTATCCCCCAACAACTCACATCCTGGTGAGTCTCATGTCCTACTTAACTCAGGTTTTTACTGCATTTTAGATATCATATTACCTGTAGATTGTAAATAATTTTGAGTGCACCTAAAAATGAAATGAAGCTTCAGCCCTGTTTTCCAGCTTAGAGGACAGAAGCACAAAAGAGGTAAAGCAACCAGTTCAGGATCACACAACGAGTCAGTGACTGTGGTCAGATTTGAACTTGTGATCTGTTTGGTTCACAGCATTGCAGGTAGGGGAGACAGATAAGGGAAGAAAAAGAGTATAGGGAACAGATAAGGGGAGTAAAAAAGTATGTTGCTACCATTTTTTCATGATTTACTCCCACTTTGATTTTAGGAGTTTGTTTCCCAAACTGCACATTTACAATACATTGGTATATAGTCACAGAACTGGCAGCATCATGCAATTCTACAAGCCATGGATCCACATATTATCAGAGTGTACGCAGTAGAGGTGGGAACAGACAACAACATTAGGATCAGTTGTGTACAGTGCAGGAAATGGTGTCAGGAATTGCTTACTTGCTAACCAGAAGGGCATTTGAGACACACCATAATGTTAAGAATATGGCCACAACACTACATAGTAGTGGGAAAGCATCTCAAGAATCCACAGCAGTATCAAAGGGGGCAGAGGCTGCAGGTGCCCACTGGGTGTACGATTTGGTTTATAGGTGGGAGGTCCAAGACAGGCCAATGGATGGTATTACTATGATTTATATGAAAATACTCACTGGTGGAAGAAGCTAGCACTAAATACTTCCCAGTCCTAAAAATTGTCTGGACCCCTGAGTGGGGGCATTCTTTTAAATTCCCAAAGTAAATAAAAAGTGCCAGCCAACAACAGTTTTGCTTGCCTTCATTGAACTCCACCCTCCTTTTCCCACACATAACTTGGCTGCCCTGGCATTTATTCATCACCAGAGTGTTTTAAAAATGTCCCTAATTTCTTCAGTGCAAACACTGTTGCACAACTCCCCTAGTCCCAGGCTTTGAGCACACCTTGCCTGCTACTGCTGCACTCTCACGCTTTGGGTTCTCACCACTCAAAAAGAATCAGCTGGCCAGCCACCATCCCAGCTCAGAGCTGTTCCTCCTTTCCACCATTACCACACTGCTTCCTGCTTTCCTCTCTTGTGAAGCCTACTACAACAGTGTCACCTACTGACCATACAACAAAGTAAGGGAATATTTTTTCTAAGTGTACACCTGCACTGTAAACAATCATTAAAAAATATTTTTTAAAGTTTTCTTTATTCTTTATGTACACAAAATCCCCTTGGCTAATAATATTTAGACACTCCAGGGTGTTGTATATCATGGGATATTGCCACTTCTCAGATGCAAGAGGCACTCAGACTGCAGCCTTGTCACTCACAAAGCACCCGGGGTGTGGCAATATCCCATTATATACCACACCCTGTTGTGTATTATTTCCTAATTATAAAATGGGCAGTAAAAATCCTGCAATTTGATTGATCAGTTTGGGTCTTAACCCATGGGTAAATCCTACAGAGACCCATGGTAAAAGGACCAGTCAGCCTCAATCCTTGCATTAAAATCCATACACCTACCTTTAAGAACATTCACGTATTAAAAAGATTCAAATGGTAGCCATTTTGTCCATCACTGAAACTGAACTAGGCCTTAAAAAACCTAAAACACACTTAAAGGAGAATTGCATTTAACTTACTAGCCAGTATTTTCTGCAGCACATGCCTGTAGGCCAGCATATGTGGCAAACATCCATTCTGGGATGATTTGAAAGTTGACACCTATAGGGCCCATGAGGGTGGGTGAATCACTTGATAGAAACAACACAGTAAATACACATATAAAAAAGTTTTGAATGATAAAAATGGAATGTAAAATTCTAAGTCCAAGCACATTTTCAGACTTAGGATTTTATTGCAGTTTCACATTGAAATCATTGGAAAAGACATCTGTTAAAGTAGAAGGCAAGGCAGAAAGGATGAGAACAGTACCAGATTAATGATTAACAGTGGCTCCAATGGCTGTATAGAGCCAGGCCCATACTCAGAAGGGGCCCACTGGCCCAGGGGCAGCAGCTGCCCGCATGCCTTGCGGAAGTTGTGGGTTGTTCTTTGGTGTGGTATTATTTATTAATTTTGTTTTGCACAATAATTGCCCTGCCTGCCCTTGTGTGCACTCACGCTACAGCCAAGTTGTCAGTGGCATTACATGACATGGAAGAGCAGAGCATGTGAATTGCATGACACAGACTTTCTCACCTCCACAGACAGGCTACAGCCCAGTCGGAGATGAGGTGAGCTCTTGCTTAGTAGCATCAAAAAGGATTTCAGTCTCCTCTGTCTCACTTGGATGCTCAGTAAGTCTGGTTGCAAGCAAGCATAGGACCTTTCAGGTCATGGTCATGAGTCAGGATCATTTGGTTCCAAGAAAGGAGAGGAGAGGACTTAAGGAGAAGATCTTAGCTAGTGGGCTCTCTTGGCCGGTGCCAAGTGCCAAGCTGTAGGTTCCAGCTGGATGGCCAGGTAAGTAAGTTATCACAATTGCTCCCCATCCACACTTATAGTTTGTGTTTATTTACTCGACTCTTGACATGTCCTTCTGCACTGTGCACATGTTCGAGCAGCCGCCTGCCACCTTGAGCATGCAAATTGATTCAGTACAGCAGAACATCTGCTGTACTGAGTCATCTCACATGTTCAAGCAGGCAGGCAGCTGCTCAAACATGCACACAGCAGTCAGTGCACAGTGCCTGTGTGTGAATGTTTGTGGGGCCTAACTGGCACCTGATCCCCACTGGTTGTCACCCCATGCCCCCCTCTGCTGTGTTGAAATCTGAAATGGCAGCCAACCTTGGTTATTACAGCTCTGAGCATTTTGGTTTCAACCATGAAATGCTGATCCTAGCTAAGTAGGTCGTCTAAAGCCCACCCCCTCCACCCCCAGGAAAATGGGGACTCACAAAACCTTTTAGTGCCAGGCCCATAAAATAATGCCCATCATGGGAACATGTTTTTGAAATTTCCTGGGGTGAGTGGAACTCGGAGGGGTGTGGGTGGTGGGTAATGAGTGAGTGGGAGGGTTGGGGTTAAATTTAGGATTTGTAAATGCCTTTACTGTTAATATTAATTGATTTTTCTCTGATCAGGGAATGAGGGAGGGATATTATATGAACACAGAGGATGGTAGGGGTGGAGAGGTCTAACTTTCTTTTTGGGGGTGAGGAGGGAGGATGTAATGTACAAGGGTGGGGTGGGTTTAGCATTTTGGGGCTTTTTTTAATTAGAGAAACAAACTTCAATCATGAAGTTAGGCATGGGGCTGGGAACTTCGTAGGGGCAGGAGGGAGGTAGGTGATATGAAGGTGGGCCTGTTTACACTGCTCTTGGAGTTCAGGTGCCATTTTCTGTTTATTGTCTTGATACTGATGGTTTCTGGCAATGTGCTAGAAAAAGGCACTGTGAATATGTAAATGTCTATGGCTTGCTGTTCAACACTACATACTGTTTAACAGCAAGCAGACATTTATATAATTATGATGCCTTCTGCTGTTGATGTGCTGATCACTGATTAGGATGAAAGAAATGCATCTTTGAAGCATATCCCTACTGTACATACCTGCATGTGTGGTTTCTAAGTGAGTGTGCCTTTTCCTGTTTGTATGGGCTTGTTCTAGTGAAGGATAAGGCTGGGCAATAGCTGGAAACAGCCATAAGATATACGGAGGCTGGAAGGGCTAACATTTTTAATGGAAAAATGAAATGTATAGAAAATAAGATACAGACAATAACTATAAGTGAAAAAGATAAATAAATGGTCTGGGAAGAAATTTAAAAAAAGTATAAAAGATATGAAAGCAATTAAAAATGGAATAATGTGAAAAGCATTCTCTGTGAAATACTGTACTCGTTTTGTACATTTAATCACAACATGTACAAGGAATACTAGTCCCAGACTTTACTATCACACAGTGTGTGTATATCTTATTACCAATTTATGTATAGTGCGTGCATTTGCTAAACTACATAAAAAAGAAAAGAACAGGAACTGCTACGAGATTGTACCAGAACGTGTAAAAGGGTGTGCACAAGCTGGGAGCAAGGTCAGCACTGAGCATCGCTTTGGACTCAAGTGTCACCCTTTCTCTAAGTATTTATTTACCAAGAGACAATGCAGCCTACATTACTTATTGTTTTGATTGGGTTGTGAAGGACTTTGTGTGAAAGGACAAAACATTTGAAAACTTTCCATAGCATGTAACATTTTTAAATGATTAGTCACTGCATAAAAGCATATAAAAAACTCAAAACGGCTAAAAAACTTGTCTTTACATCAGCTGAAACTGGAGGCGGAAACCATGTTGAATTTAACCTTTTGTATATAAGACAGGCAGTGTGGTCTAGTGGTTAGAACACTGAACTGAGAAACAGGAAACATCATGCTATTCACTGGAGTTTCCTTGGTTTCTTTAAAGAGGAGAGGAAATGATTTCTAATTGACAGCTCTGTTGTTGCCATTTACAGAAATGATATCCATAAGCGTAAATGACCCATATGTAAATGTACCTGAATAAAAAGTAGCATGAAAAACAACATTTTGCATTGTTCTGTTTTTATGGGCAGAATTATTTTACAGTTCTCTTCCTGGAACCAGTGATCTGAGTTTTAACTATGTCACGGTTTGAGCAAGGAACTCTAAGCATAATTCTAATAGGACAATAGCTCATGTTTAGCATTCTGCACACAAAATATGACATAGTAAAAACACCAAATGACTGGTTCTATGAAGAGAACTATGCAGAATGCTGTCTATGAAAAGAAAACAATTGAAAACACAACTTTTCACAACAGTGTTTATTAAGATACAGTTAAATATTTCATATTTAGAGAAAGTCTTTCATTTTTCTCATTAGGAACATTACTACCTGTTACAAATTAGTTCACATTTCCTGTCCCCTTTAAGTTACTGAAATAATTAAGCTTTGAAGTCATGCACAACTTGTTGCACTTAAGGCCATCTTCCTACTTAATTGTTTTAATTTTTTGCACCACGGCAGCCCAACCAAAATAAAACACCTTATTTTCAGTGTGTCCAGTTCCTGACTGGTAATCATCTGGAGAGAACTGGCCTCATTTAAATGTTCTAGCTGATTTTCAGTTGGGCCATTCAAACTAGATGGAGCAAACTGGGAGATTCTGCTTTCTCGGTTTGTGATCCAAGGCAGCTGTATGCACTTCCAATAACTGTGCATTCATTTTTATTGCAGGAGATTTTTCAAAAGCAATCAAAACTTAACTTTTCAGTCATTTTGAAAATGGGGTTACAAAATCCCTGTCATCCTGTAACCAGATTGGCTGACAGCAGTCACCAGTGGTGCCTGTATCAGTTAACACCACTTGGTAAAGATGTGGCTCACATTTCCACAGTTTAGCTTCTGCAGACACTGAAAGCCCTCCACTCTGCTTGATGCCTCCTCCTCGCAGCTCAGTGCTGCCTTCAGTGTTTTAAAATCCTATCCTATCATAATCTGAAAATGAGTTGCGTTGAGCTAACAAGATCGGGCCTCACTGTGACATGAGAGGGTTGGTATCCCCCAACAGCCCACATCCTGGTGGGTCTTATCTCTTACTTAACTCAAGTTTTTAGTGCATTTTAAATATCATGTTTCCTGTAGATTGTAAATAATTTTGAGTATGCTAAAAGTGAAATTAAACTTCAGCCCTGTTTTCCAGCTTAGAGGACAGAAGCACAAAGAGGTCAAGTGACCGGTTCAGGTTCACACACTGAGCCAGTGACTGCAGTCAGATTTGAACTTGTGATCTTCTGTTCACAGCATTGTGGGCAGGGGGACATATAAGGGGAGTAAAAGAGTATGTTGCTACCATTTTTTCAGGCTCACACAATGAGTCAGTGACTGTGGTCAGATTTGAACTTGTGATCTTCTGTTTGGTTCACAGCATTGCAGGCAGGGGGAACAGATAAGGGAAGTAAAAGAGTATAGGAAACAGATAAGGGGAGTAAAAAAGTATGTTGCTACAATTTTTTCATGATTTACTCCCAGTCTGATTTTAGAAGTTTGTTTCCCAACCTGCACATTTACAATATGTTGGTATATATTCACAGAACTGGCAGCATCATGCAATTCTACATGCCATGGATCCACATATTATCAAAGTGTAAGCAGTAGAGGTGGGAACAGAAAACAACATTAGGATCATCTGTGTACAGTGCAGGAAATGGTGTCAGGAATTGCTTGCTTGCTAATCAGAAGGGCATTTGAGACACACCATAATGTTAAGAATATGGCCACAGCACTACATAGTAGTGGGAAAGCATCTCAAGAATCCACAGCAGTATCAAAGGGGGCAGAGGCTGCAGGTGCCCACTGGGTGTAAGATTTGGTTTATAGGTGGGAGGTCCAAGACAGGCCAATGGATGGTATTACTATGATTTATATGAAAATACTACCAGGTGGAAGAAGCTAGCACTAAATACTTCCCCAGTCCTAAAATATATCTGGACCCCTGAATGGAGGCATCCTTTTAAATGCCCAAAGTAAATAAAAAGTGTCAGCCAACAACTGTCTTGCTTGCCTTCATTGAACTCCACCCTCCTTTTCCCACACATAACTTGGCTGCCCTGGCATTTATTCATCACCAGAGTGTTTTAAAAATGTCCCCAGTTTCTTCAGTGCAAACAATGATGCACAACTCCCCTAGTCCCAGGCTTTGAGCACACCTTGCCTGCTACTGCTGCATTCTCAGGCTTTGGGTTCTCACCACACAAAAAGAATCGTCTGGCCAGCCACCATCCCAGCTCAGAGCTGTTCCTCCTTTCCACCATTACCACACTGCTTCCTGCTTTCCTCTCTTGTGAAGCCTACTACAACAGTGTCACCTACTGACCATACAACAAAGTAAGGGAATATTTTTTCTAAGTGTACACCTGCACTGTAAACAATTATTAAAAAATATTTTTTAAAGTTTTCTTTATTCTTTATGTACACAAAATCCCCTTGGCTAATAATATTTAGACACTCCAGGGTGCTGTATATCATGGGACATTGCCACTTCTCAGATGCAAGAGGCACTCAGACCGCAGCCTTGTCACTCACAAAGCACCCGAGGTGTGGCAATATCCCATTATATACCACACCCTGTTGTGTATTATTTCCTAATTATAAAATGGGCAGTAAAAATCCTGCAATTTGATTGATCAGTTTGGGTCTTAACTCATGGGTAAATCCTACAGAGACCCATGGCAAAAAGGACTAGTCAGCCTCAATCCTTACACCTATCTCTAAGAACATTCGTTTATTAAAAACATTCAAATAGTAGCTATTTTGTCCCTCACTGAAACTGAACTAGGCCTTAAATAACCTAAAACACCCTTAAAGGAGAATTGCATTTAACCTACAAGCCAGTATTTTCTGCAGCACATGCCTGTAGGCCAGCATATGTGGCAAACATCCATGCTGGGATGATTTTAAAGTTGACACCTATAGGGCCCATGGGGGCGAGCACTTGATAGAAACAACAGAGTAAAAACATATGTAAAAAAGTTTCGAATGATAAAAATGGACTGTAAAACTCTAAGTCCAAACACATTTTCAGACTTAGGATTTTACCGCAGTTTCGCATTGAAATCATTGGAAAAAAAACATATGTTAAAGAAGATAGACAGAAAGGATGGTAACACTACAAGATTAGCAGTGGCTCCAATGGCTCTGTGGAGCAAGGCCCACACTCAGAAGGGGGCCCACTGGCCCAGGGTCAGCAGCTGCCCGCATGCCTTGTGGAAGTTGTGGATTGTTCTTTGGTGTGGTATTATTTATTAATTTTGTTTTGCACAATAAGTGCCCTGCCTGCCTGCCCTTGTGTCCACTCACGCTGCAGCCAAGTTGTCAGTGACATTACATGACAGGGAAGAGCAGAGCATCTGAGTTGAACGACACAAACTTTCTCACCACCACAGACAGGCCACAGCTCAGTCGGTGATGAGGTGAGCTCTTTCTTGGTAGCATCAAAAAGAATTTCAGTCTCCTCTGTCTCACTTGGACACTTGGTGGGTCTGGCTGCAAGCAAGCACAGGACCATTCGGGTCATGGTCAGGAGTCGGGCTGGTTTGGTTCCAGGAGAGGAAAGGACTGAAGGAGAAAGTCTTAGCTGGTGGGATCTCTTGGCCGGTGCTAAGTGGCAAGCTGCAGGTTCCAGCTGGACAGCCAGGTAAGTTATCACAATTGCTCCCCATCCACACTTGTAGATTGTGTTTATTTACGTGAATCTTAACATGTCCTTCTGCACTGTGCACATGTTCAAGCAGCCACCTGTCACCTTGAACATGCAAACTGATTCAATACAGCAGAACGCCTGTTGTACTTTATCAGCTTGCATGTTCAAGCAGCCAGGCACCAACCCTTGGTTATTACAGCTCTGAGCATTTTGGTTTCAACCATGTAACACTGATCCTAGCTAAGTACATCATCTGAACATCACCCCCCCAACCCCAGGAAAATGGGAGCCCACAAAACCTTTTGGCACTGGGCCCATAAAATGTTGCCCATCATGGGAACATGTTTTTTACATTTCCTGGGGTGATTGGGATTGGGCAGGATGTGTGTGGTGGGTAATGAGTGGGTGGGAGTGTTGGGGTTAAATTAAGGATTCGTAAGCGCCTTTACTGTTAATACTGATTGACTTTGCTATGATCGGGAAATGAGGGAGAGATATAGAAACACAGAGGATGGTAGTGGTGGAGAGGTTTAACTTTCTTTTTGGGGAAAATGGAGGGTGTAATGTAAAGGGATGGGGTGAGTTTAGCATTTGGGGATATTTTTAGTTACAGAAACAAACTTCAATCATGAAGTTAGGCATGGGGCTAGGAACTTCTTGGCGGCAGGAGGGAGGTAGGTGCTATGAAGGTGGGACTATTTACAGTGCTCTTGGAGTTCAGGAGCCATTTTCTGTTTATTGTCTTGATATTGATGGTTTCTGGCAATGTGCTAGAAAAAGGCACTGTGAATATGTAAATGTCTATGGCTTGCTGTTCAACAGCACATGCTGTTTAATAGCAAGCAGCCATTTATATACTTCTGTTGCCTTCTTCCAGCACATTGTCAGGAACCAGGGATATCAAAATAAATACAAGAAAACAGCTGCTGGTCCCCCAGAGCACCATAAACAACAGTTATCTAGCAATTCAACAGTACTGCAATTAAAGTTTTGCCATCGAATTTCAAATGCCAAATATATTGCTCTTTTAGTGGAGCAACACCAAAATGTAGTCCATGATTCACTAGGTAATTTTCTGGTTTCTGTTTCCATAAAAACTACTGTAGAATGGCCAGCAGAGGTCTGTTGGCTATGTCAAACAACCTTAAAAAGGTCACTATATTAATAATTTTAATTCTAGAGGGGTTAATAGTGATTCATACAATTTGCATCAGTCATGGTCCTAAATTGTTGCCCCAGAGATGGAACTTTAGAATGTTAAAAATGTAACTTCTGACCTGCAGTGAGCAGTCACAATTCTGCCCCCCCCAGCATTCTAATGGCAGATTTATAGTTGAAGAGCAGAACAGAGCTATTACCACCTATCTAATCTAAGTTAAATATTGTTACTTGATATAAATAATAAAAAATACACATCCACATTGTAATAACTGCAAAGTTTGCACTAATGAAATACTTCAACAAAAAAGAACAGTTATGTACTTACCATAACAGTAGATCTTTGAAAGAATCTCTTTCATCATTCCACACCTATGGAACTATAAGCCTTCAAGCACTAGGAGCACACAGAAACTTCACAAGCAGTTAGCCAGGAGCAACCCATGATGATGTCAGACATTGGCTCATACATAAACATAGATTGCTCCCTCTTCTCCTCAGTTCCACGCCGGAAATCATACTCAGAGGACCTCTCTATAGGGAACTAGGTGATATCTCAGCACTCTGCAAACCCAGATGAGACAGAAGACTAAGGGTAGACTAGAATGGAGATAAGAGCAATCCAGGCTACAGTTTCAGACCAGAAAGGAGGGTGGGACAGCATGGCCTGATGAAAGAGATTCTCTTGAAGATCTACTGTTACAGTAAGTTTGTAACTGTTCTCAGGGCCGCAGTAATGGGGGGGGAAGTGGGGAAGTTGTCCGGGGCCCTGAGCTCAGGAGGGGCCCTTCTGAGGAGCTGGTATTACCCCTGTCATTTGCTGGCTTGGGAAATGGGGGCCCATTCCAAGTGACTTGTCCGGGGCCCCAGGATTCATAGCTGCAGCCCTGACTGTTCTATCTTCTTTGAGGAGATCTCTTTCATTAGGCCACACTGATGGAACAAGTACCAAGCATTACTGATAGTGAACAGTCTGGGTGACTGGACCCTACAAGCTTAAGAAAGTAGGCCTTGCAGCATAGCTGGGCCAAAGTCATCCCTTCTGTGAGAGACAATGTCCAGACTCTAGTGTTTATGTAAGGTGTGGACAGTACACCAGGTGGCAGCTGCACAGATATCTGCAACAGACACAGTTTTAAAACAAGCAACACAGGAAGCCATGCCTCTTGTGGAATGACCATGAACCACCCCAGGAAGTCGCTTACCATACTTCCTGTAACAGAAAGTAATACAATTAGCTAAGTACTTGGACAAGCATTTTTCAGAAACTGGGGCACCCTGTTTTTCAGTGGCGAATGAAACAAAAAGCTTCAAGGACTTTCTGCAGTCTTTTGTGCAGTGAATATAGTACCTGAGTATTCTATGTACATCTAGAGTATAGAGCAATGCTTCCCCTGGTCCCCTGGATTGGTATGCTCAGGATAATAGACTGGCAGGTTTTGATTTAAAGTAAACTCAGATACCACCTTTAGTAAAAACTTAGTATTGGTACACAAAGACACCCTGTCTTGGTGGAAAATGAAATAAAGAGGCTCACACATTACAGCCTATAGCTCTGAAATTCTTCAAGCAAAGTAATTGCAACAACAGTCACTAGCCTCTGCAAGATAATGACGACTAATGCTAGAAACCTTAATATGACAAAAAAGACTGAACTGAAGGCTCTTATGATAAGGGACAATCTCGACGTGGTCGTGATCTCTGAGACTTTGTGGGACGATGCTAGCGACTGGGATAGGAAAATAAAGGGATATTGACTAATTCATACCAACAGACATGAAAAATGTGGGGAAAGGGTCTGTGTTTGTGTAAAAAATACCATATACTGTTACCAGGCTTACCTAATCGAAGACTTGGAAAACCAAGTCAGGAGCATATGGGTACAACTGCAATTTAAGAACAGGCCTGAGATCATTTCTGGAAACTGTGACAGACCACCTAGCTTCAGCACAGAATATAATGATAGGCTCACCAAAAAAATTAGTTTGATATCTGATATGGGAGACACTATAGTTGTTGGGGATTATTGACGGAAGGTATTTTTATTGACCTGACCAAGGCCTTCAACCTGGTGGACCACCCAATCCTGATCTCAAAATTGAAGTATTTGGGGGTAGGAGAGTATGCTAGCCCATGGTTTGAACATTATTTACAGGATAGAAAGCAGCAAGTAGTGACTGGTTCAGAAATATCTTCTTTAAGGTTTATTCATATTGGGGTACCACAGGGTTCAGTTCTGGGTCCGCTCCTGTTCTCTATTTTCATAAATGACCTGCCAAATGTATGTACTGATGAATCTGTTATTATGTATGCAGATGACACGATGATTTATTGTGGAGCATGAACAGGGGCAGACCTAGAAGTTAGACAGCAGCCATTATATGATTTACAAAAATGGTTTGCACAATAAAAATTGTTGTTAAATGAGAAAAAGACAGTTACAATGTTATTTGGTCTTACACCTAGGTTAGAGGGAAAATCGTTGTCTATAATTGGAAAAAATGGAGTAAAATTGGAGCAGGTGGAGCTATTTAATTATTTGGGGGTAAATCTCCATAGCGAATTGACCTTAAATGAACATATCTCAAAAGTAACAAAGAAAGTAAATAATAAATTGGGCTTCCTATATAGAAATGTTAGTTGTTTGACAGCACAAGCTAAGCAGGTAATAGCACATCAAGTACTACTTCCAGCACTTGAATACAATAATATTTTGTTAATAAATGCTCCAGAAATCTTGTATAATAAATATATGTTAACTTTTAACAACATTGTGAGGTTTGCAGTTGTAAATACTGAAAGAAGAGAACATTATTGTAATCTATATTCCATCTTTGAGACGTTATCCTCAAGAGATAGAATCACAAAGACTGCTTACTTATGTTTGCATAGATTATTTCATACACATACTCCCTCTGTATTAGCAGAATATTTACAACATTCAATTTCAGTTAGAGTGCTTAGGGAATCATTGACAAAATTATTCGTAGAACAAAAAATAAATACTAAAATTGCTGAATGTTCTTTGATTAATTATGGTCCACAATTAATAAATAAATTACCTTAATTTAACTTAGATATACAGAAAACAAGAGGTGTATTTAAAAGAACTTTGGAAGGTTACTTGGAAAGTGTTTCTGGCTGCAAATGTGTTGGGATTACATGATGTTATTTGCACTTTGAGATACTGTGGATAGAGTATTGTACATGTTGTATGATTTCTATTATGTTTATTATTTTATGATTGAATGCTGTTTATATAATTGTCAATTTATTGTGTCTATTTAATTGTGTTTATGCATCCTTTGTATTATTCCCTTCCACAGGCATGGTTGAAAAAGGGTCCTTCTGGGCCCAATCCACTTTACTGGTTAAACTAATAACTGAATGAAATTAAATTAAATTTCAACTTACCAGAAATTAATTGGGATACACTATTTGTATCTAACAAGGAATGTGGATTCCAAAATATTCTAGATTGCCAGGATTTACATCAAATTGTATCTAATCCAACCAGACGGAACAACATTCTAGACCTTATTCTTACAAATATCGAAAATTATTTATTGGAAATATCTATATGTTGTCACCTTGGGGGTATTGATCTTAGTATGGTTATGTGTAATATTACAGTACATAATGTAAAACTAAATTAACCAGAACAATCAGTTTTAGGGACTACAGTAGAGACAACTCTGAAAGCATTAGGGACACTATAAACTCAATTAACTGGACATTTGAGAAGTCATGCCTCTGTCATGGAATGTTGGATTTTACTGAAAAGCACTATTCTGGAACTAAGGAAATGTTTGTACCAGCCATTAAAGATAGAAAAAGGCAAGATTCCACCATGGCTTACCCGAGCAATTCAGAAACAAATGAAAAGGAAAAAAGAAAGCTTATTCAAGACTCAAAAAGGACAGTTCTGAAATATCCAACAATAGCTACAAGTCCGAATTACAGAAACTGAAAAAGATGCTAAAAATGAGAGAAGCAAAATTGAATTTAGAATTACTCACACTAAGGGAAATAATAAAACATTTTTTTCCTATGCCAACAGTTACAAAAATGAGCCTAGGGTGGTAGGCCCCCTAATTGTAAATGGTACGATTGAGGATGATAAAACAACAGCTAATTTGTTCAATGAAAACTTTTGTTCCGTACTTAATGAAAAGACCAAGGCTTCAGTGTCTAGTAACACAAATGACAGCATTATCTCCTATTTTGCCTTAGAGGAAATTAAGTCTGCTATTAACAAATTAAAGGTAAACACATCTCCTGGCCCAGACAATATTCACCCAAGGTTTTTAATTGATATGTCATCTGAATTGTCATATCCAATGGCAATCTTGTTCAATATGTGTTTGGAGACTAGGGAGGTACTAGCAAACTGGAGGACAGGGGTTGTTGTTCCCATATTCAACAAACGCTAGCCAGAGCTGATAGGGCTGTGAAGAGTTACCAAATGACCAAAGTTATTTTCTTGTTGGTGCCATATAATGCTGTTTAGTCACATTAATCAAAAACTGGCATGCTGCTAATTCAGTCCTCTTGAATTTAATTAGTCAGAGTACATGCTGCTGGTGTGTGTGTGTGTGTGTGTGTGCGTCCACAGGAATGAGATAGCTAACATAGGCTGCAGCTCAGCTGCACTGTCAGTGATCTAACACTGTAGTCTGACTTTTAGTATCAGTAAATTCCAGACAACATACAATGAGTCAACCCCTAGGTTGCTGAAAGAAATAGAATAAATCTATTAGACTGAGCAGAACAGATAACAGAAACAGCAGATTAAAAAGGGTTATTTTGTTAATCTCCTGAGAGGCTCTGAGGTACACTACAGTAGCATCCCCTCCTTCAGACACCTTTAACATAGAGCAGCAAATAGCAAAAATTAGAGGGGGAGTGCACTGTTTTGCAGCTGTGGAGGAATATTTTCAACCAAAAAGGGAGTTCCACGATCAGCCATTTTAGAGCTACAGTCTGATCCCAATAGTGCTATAGTCTCCACCCACAGCCCTAAAAAGGGGAACAGAGGACCGATCAGCAGTTACAGACTGATTAGCCTAACATCACTCTGTAGCAAGATAATGGAGAGACTAATTAAGCAAAAAATTGAATTTGTGATATAGGCCAAGGGGCTAGGAGACTCTTACCAACACTGATTTACTAGTGGCTGATCCTCTACAACTAACCTGGTAACCTTTTACAATCATATTAGTTCAAGTTTGGACAATAGCACCCCTGTGGATGTAATACTGTTAGATTTTGGTAAGGCATTCAATACCGTCCCCCACTGTGAACTAGCAGAAAAACTTTCAAACATGAGCCTAAACTCAGGCTTGGCCAAGTGGATCAAGAGCTGGTTGACTAATCGAACCCAGAAGGTGTGGGTCAACAGTCTCCTCTCTCTGATAAGGGGTCAGCCAGCAGTGGGGTTCCACAGGGTTCAGTTCTCAGACCAACCCTGTTTAATCTCTCTATAAGTGATATTAACAATAACATCACCAACTCACTGTCAAAATTTGCAGATGGTACTAAACTGGAGGGAGAAGTTGATACCCTAACAAAATATCGATCACTGGTTACATACAGGATTAAAATCTTACAGAGTTAAGGACAGACAAAAACAAAATAAAACTAAACCAGGATGAGCGCATGGTGCTTCACCTTGGTAAAAAGAATCCATTATACACAAATACATTAAATAATAAAACCCTGAATTTGGTGGACAAGGAATGCGATCTTGGCATTGTTATTAACAACAGAATGTTATCTACAGACCACTGTAAAAAAATTCCTAACAGCAAATAGAATATTAAGCAATGTAAAATGTACATTCATTAACAGAAGTGAGTCAACTATTCTGCCTCTTTACAGAACGTATATTCGTCCTCACCTCGACTATGGATCACCTTTCTTGGAGCCTATACTCATAACAGGATATTGATGTTTTGGAGAGGGCCCAAAGCAGGACAGCTCAAATAATCCCTAAATTACGGAATCTAATTTACACCAAAAGATTAACTAAAACAGGATTGGTCAGCCCTGAGGACAGAAGAAAAAGGGGAGATCTACTTCAACTATGCAAAATATTGCAAAATGCTGAATTAACTGCACAGTGCTGCTTTCAGTTCGCTATTCATAAAATCAATATAAGAAGCCATGACAGCCAAATAATAGTCCCTAAGGTAAACACTTGTAAAAGGGACAATTATTTTACAATCAGAGTAGTAAAGGCCTGGAACCAACTTCCTCAGGAAATAATTGAAGCAACCAACTTTACTATGTTTAAATCCAGATTCGATAACTATCTGAAGTGGACAATCAGTGGGGGCTAATGTACCCACCAAGGAGTGGAAGACAATACAGATGAGCTGATGCCTACTTTTGTCTGAAACAAACCAAATAAACTAAAAACACTTTCCAAGAAATAAAGCGTAAGCCACAAACATAGAAACATAGAAGTTGATGGCCGATAAGGACCACAAGGCCCATCCAGTCTGCCCATTTCTTTTTCTGCCTTATAAATGTGCCATCGTCCTTTGCTCTGTCAATGGCCTATCTATTCATACTCATCTGTATTGTTCCCTTATGCCTATCCCATGCCTGACTGAAGCCCTGCACTGTATTCATATCCACCGCTTCCTGAGGTAGGCTGTTCCATGCATCCACCACCCTTTCTGTGAAAAAGAACTTCCTCACATTACCCCTTAATCGGCCTCCCTCTAATCTCATGCTGTGTCCTCTTGTCCTGATATTTTTCTTATATTGAAACATGTTAGACTCTTTCACCTTGTTAATGCCCTTAAGGTGTGTGAATGTTTTGATCATATCACCTCTCTGCCTCCTTTGCTCTAGGGTATACGTACTGAGCTCCGTTAATCTGTCCTCATATGTTTTCTGATGCAGTCCCTGCACCATTTTGGTTGCTCTTCTCTGGACTGTCTCAATTTGGTTAATGTCCTTGTGAAGGTGTGGCCTCTAGTACTGCATGCAGTACTCCAGATGGGGCCTAACCAATGTCTTGTAAAGAGGGATTATTAACTCCTCTCTGACTTGTGATACCCCTACTAATACACCCTAACATTCCCCTAACCTTACCTACTGCTTTAGTGGTCTGCTTGGATGATTTCAGGTCATCGATGATGATGATGCCCAAGTCTCTTTCTTCCCTTGTGACTTCCAGCAACTCTCCTCCCAGCCTATAGGTGGCTTCAGGGTTTCTCTTTCCTATGTGTATGGTCTTGCACTTCTTTGTATTAAACCCCAGTTGCCACTCTTCTGACCATTTTGCTAGTTTATCCAGCTCTCTTCTCATTCTGTCCATCCCATCTGGATCACCTACTCTGTTGCAGATCTTGGTGTCATCTGCAAACAGATAAACCTTACCCTCCAGTCCATCTGCAATGTCACTGATGAAGCAATTGAAGAGGACTGGCCCCAGGACCGATCTCTGAGGTACCCCATGTGTGACTTGCATCTCTTCTGATTGTATACCATTTACCACCACTCTCTGTTTTCAGCACATCAACCAGTTTGCCACCCAGTTGACCAACTTCTGACCCACCCCGAGCCTACCCGGCTTATTAATTAATCTTCTATGTGGCACAGTATCGAAAGCTTTGCTGAAGTCAAGGTAGGTGACATCAACTGCTCCCCCTTGGTCCACCACTCTGGTTACCCAGTCAAAGAAATCTATGAGATTAGTTTGACAGGACCTTCCTTTGTAAACCCATGCTGTCTTGGATCCCTAGCTCCATGGATTCCAGGTGTTGCACTATCCTTTCCTTAAGGAGTGCCTCCATAATCTTGCTCACTACTGAGGTGTAAGACTGACTGGTCTGTAGTTCCCTGCCTCCTCCTGCTACCACTCTTGTGGAGCGGATCACATGAGCCCTTCTCCAGTCTTCTGGGACCTCTCCTGTGCTCAGAGACTCACTAAACAGTTCTAATAATGGCTCTGCTAGTTCCACCCTTAGCTCCTTTAGTACCCTGGGATGTCTGCCATCAGGTCCAATTGCCTTGTCCACCCGGAGCTTATCGAGCTCTTGTAGGTTATCTCAGAAGGAGCCACAGTAAGCTTTGCAGCTTATCTCAGAAAGAGCCACAGTAAGCTTTTACAGAAAAAATTCAGGTTCCGTGCCAGAACTGGATTATGGTTGGGAGGTTTCATATGTAAAATGCCTCTCAAAATTGTATGGGCCACCTCCAGCTGACAAACCATATGACCCTCTGTTGGCACATGGAAGGCTGAGGTGGTAGCCAGGTGCATCTTGATAAAGGAATACTGCAGATCTAAATCCAATAAGGACAGCAGATACTCTAGAACTTGATTGACTAAACAAGTAAACAGATTCAGGTGGTGGGAAGCAGCCCATGAAGGAAACTGCTTCCACATCATAGAATCAGTGGACCAGGTGGAAGGCTTTCTAGCAGCCAGTAGAACATCAGCCACTTTTTAGGAAACCCCAAAACAAGCAATGGCTATGTATTCAGGAGCAATGCAAGCAGTTGGAGAGATCTGAGGTGTGGATGGACCAGGGTTCCCTGTTCCTGTGACAGTAGACCCTTGCACAGGGGAAGAGGTATTGGAGGTTCCACTGCCAGTTGTTGCAACCCTTGTACAGGGCAGAGGCAGTGGGAGTTCCACTGCTTAGTTGTTGCAGTAAGAGGAACCATATGTGTTGAAGCCATAGGGGAGCAAAGAGTATCAGAGTTGCCCCCTCTCTCTGTAGCTTGAGTAGAACTCTCTGAATTAGAGAAAGGGAGAGAAGACATACAGGAGCCTCCCTTACCAAGAGAGGGTGAAACACGTCTCATCAGAACACTTCAGATCCTGGAGTGAGCAGCAGAAAATCGTCAGTTTTGTGTTGTGTGGAGATGCAAAAAGGTCTTTGACTACGGAGGTCAGCCCTTCCCACTCATGCATCCTGGACTGGGGCCTGCTAAGCCTGTCTGCTAAGACATTTTGGATGCCTGGAACATGTACAGCAGACAGTTCTAGACCATGTTCCAGAGTCCAATACCAAACCCTCATTGCTTTCCTACATAGGGGAGAGGAATAAGTCCCCTCTTGTTTGTTGATGTAATGCATCACACTGCTCCTATATACTGCAGTCACAGGAAAGAAGTCAATACTGATTGTGATGTGTTGACAGCCACCCCAGAGCATCGAACAGCTGTCTTTTTGGAGTTAAGGTCTACAGGAGCTTATCCCTGGAGTGGACTTTCAGTAGCCAGTCATCTGGGTAAGGGGAAAACATTAAAGCCTTCCCTATGAAGGGCTGCTGCCACTACTGCTAAGTATTTAATAAAGACCTGTGGTGCTGAAGACTAGTCAAAGGGCAACACTCTAAATTAGTACTGTTCCCCTTGAAACAGGAATTTCAGATATTTTCTGTGAGGCTTCTGGATTTTTATATGGAGTTAGGAAGCAACCTTCATATTGTGGGAACAGATCTCTTCCCTGCAGCAGTAGGAGTAGGCCTTGCAAGGTGACCATTTTGAACTTCTTGTACTCTGTGAAGAGGTTCAGCTCCCTGAGATTCAAGATAGGCTGCAGGTCTCCTGTCCACTTTAGGACCAGGATGTACCAAGAGTAAAAACCCATGTGCCTTTTGTTCTAGAGACACAGGTTCTATGGCCCTCTTTTGTAGCAAAGTCTGCATCTCCTCCAGAAGAAGGGGTAGGTGTTCTAGAGTGTAATGAGTCACTAGTGGGGGATGATCTGGAGATATGTTTAGAAGTTCCATGGCCATATTCTATGATTTTCAGATCCCATGCATGTCCCCTCTTTCCACTGGTTTAAGTGGATGGAGAGGTAGCCCCCTACAACCATCCCTGGAGGTAAAGGTGGTAAGAGAGTGTACAAGAACTCAGGAAGAGCTGGTTAGAGCTGCTGTCCCTACACCACCACATCTTGGACTTTTGAGTGGGCACCTGGGGTGGTACTGGGTGCAGACAAGGCTCCTGCTCCTAAGGCCCCAGCTCCCTTGCCTCTGTCCTGCTGTCTGGCTGTTGGACACTGTCTGACACCAGCTGGACAAAAAGGACCCCCTACTCTTACCCCTAGGCTGGGTATAGTAAAGGGAATGCACAGACTTCAGGGTTCTGCCTGAGGCCTGAAGTGTGGAAAAGATATCATAGACCTATGCACCAGACAATTTATTGTACGTCCTCAAAATAGGGCATCGAGAATGGACTGTTGCATGTCATTTGCAAAACCAGCCAGCCTAAGCCAAGAATATCTCCTGAGACAGATGCCAGAGTCTGCAGCCCTGACAGAAGCATCTGAGACGTCATAGACTGTGTGGTGCAAATGCTTGCCTACATCAGCCCTAGCAGTAAGGGCCTTGAAAATTTCTTGCTAAGTGGTGCCCTCTGGCAAGGCTTGTGCAGTTGCCTTGACCTTCCTCCAGAGGGTGTTCCAGTACTTCATTATGTGGGCCTGATAGTTAGCAATGCGAAGGCCCAGTGATGCTGAGGCAAAGGTCCTTTTGCTCAAAACATCCAACCTCCTGGACTCCTTATCAGAAGGGAGGAAACTCAGGTGCTTAGGTGTCCTAGACCTATCATGGGCAGCATTAATGACTATTGAATCTGCCTCAGGCTGGGTGGCATAAAATTGCTTTCCCGAGAGGGCCATGCACATTTTATCTGCTTTCCTTAGTATACTGTAATGGGGTTATTGTGGGGCCTGTACCAGGCAGTAAAGGTGGTGGCATTTTCTAAGGTAGGGAGCAGAGGAGGTACCACAATTGCAGGAGATTGTGAAAACTCCAGAAACTCTCTAAGGTTTTTCTTGGTGGTGCCCTGCTCCTCCAGATCACAGCTCATGGCAGCTTGCAACTGCTGCTTCATGGTGAGGAAAGTTGGATCCTCTGGAGGGGACCTTTGTTTGTAGATCACAGAGTCTTCATTACAGGTGGACACTATGAAACTGGTGCCCCTGTTATAGGGGCTTTCAGTATAGTTCTCCGCCTTTTCTTTCTCATTCTGCATTATTAAGTCAGGATTATATTCATATTCATTGTCGAGTGGGTCGAAGGGGAGAAGTGAGTGGACTGGCGACATTGCTGGTGCTCTAGGAGGTGGCTGTGACAAGGATATAGAATTTGACGGCAGATAAGGACCGCTTGGCCCCCCCAGTCTGCCCATTTCCCTACCTGATGGATAAGCTGCAGATCCTAGTTAACCAGCAGCCTACTTCTTCCTACCCCCACCCTCTAGAATTGCCTTATGACTGTCCCATGCATGCTTGAATTCCACCATTTTTTGACTCCACAACCTCCTCCGGAAGGCCGTTCCATACATCCACAACCCTCTCTGTGAAGAAATACTTCCTTAAATTACCTCTGAGCTGCCTCCCCACTATCTTCAAATTGTGCCCCCTTGTTCTTGCACACCTCTTTTTTTGAAAGATGCTACCCTCTTGGACTTTATTGATTCCCTTGAGGTACTTGAAAGTTTCTATCATGTCCCCCTCTCCCTCCTTTCCTCGAGGCTATACATATTAAGCTCCTTAAGTCTCTCTTCATATGTCTTCCAGTGCAGAACCTGCACCATTTTAGTTGCCCTCCTCTGGACAGCTTCCATCCTGTCTATGTCTTTGTGGAGATTGGGTCTCCAGAACTGCACGCAGTACTCCAGATGGGGCCTCACCATCTGTCTGTACAGAGGGATACTAACTTCCTGTTTTCTACTGGTGATGCCTCTCCCTATGCATCCCAGTATCCCCCCAGCCCTCCTTGCTGCCCTCTCACATTGCTTGCTCACCTTTAGGTCATCTGATATGACTACCCCCAGGTCCCTTTCCATTTTTGTTGTTGTTAGTATCTCACCCCCCATTGTGTACTCTTCCCTGGGTTTTTGTTTCCCAGGTGCATTACCTTGCACTTCTTAGCATTGAATCTAAGCTGCCATACATTTGACCATTCCTCTAACCTTGCCAAGCCCTTCTCATCCTTTCCACCCCACCTTGTGCATCAACTCTGTTGCAGATCTTTGTGTCATCTGCAAAGAGACATACTTTTCCTTCCAGTCCCTCTGCAATGTCGCTTATAAAGACATTGAAGAGGACCGGTCCTAATACTGAACCCTGCGGTACCCCACTAGTAATCCCCCTTTTTCAGAGTGGACTCTATTTACTATTACTCTCTGTGTCCCATTCTCCAGCCAATTCTTTTACCCAGGCTGTCATCTTGGGACTCACCTCCGGCTGGCTAACTTGTATATTAATCTTTGTGTGGGACTGTGTCAAATGCATTGCTAAAATCTAGGTAGGCCATGTCCACAGCCCCTCCCTGATCAACTACTTTGGTCACCCAGTCAAAGAAATCTATCAGATTTGTCTGGCATGACCTTCCCACTGTGACTCCATGCTGCCTTGGGTCCTGTGCCCCTCTGGCCTCTAGATACTTGACAATTCTTTCCTTCAGAAGTGATTCCATCATTTTCCCTATCACTGAGGTTAAACTAACAGGTCTGTAGTTTCCTGCTTCTGCCTTGCTCCCACTTTGGTGAAGGGAAATCACATCTGCCCTCCTCCAGTCCTCGGGTACCACCCCATCCTCCCATGATTTGTTAAAGAGGGTAGTCAGTGGTGTCACTAGTTCTACCCTTAGTTCTTTTAGAATTCTGGGATGAATCCCATCAGGCCCCATTGCTTTGTCCACCTTTAGTTTTAAGAGTTCTTTCAGAACCCTTTTCTTCTGTAAATGGGCTGATATCAACTTCTGTATCCAGAGTGTTTCTACTGTTTGTTTTAGGTACCTCCTCTTAATTTGTAAATACTGAGCAAAAATATTTGTTTAGTATCTATGCCTTTCACAGTCACCCTCTGCCCACCCTCCCTCCCCTTTATTAAGCCTCACTATCCCTCTCTTGGTCTTTCTTCGCTCCCTGATGTACCTATAAAAGGTTTTATCCCCCTTCTTAACTGAGTTGGCTACCTTTTCCTCGGTTTGGGCCTTTGCTGTTCTGACTGCCTTCCCAGCTTCCTTTTGCTTTAACTGATACAGTTCTCTGTCCTGCTCCTTCTGTGATTCCTTGTACTTCCTGAATGCTTTCTTTTTCTCTTGAACCTTCACTGCCACATTTTGAGAACCATAGTGGTGTCTTACCTCATTTAGTTTTATTTGCTTCACATAAAGGCTTGTTACCTCTGTGATGGCAGTTTTTATTATTCCCCATTGTTCTTCCACCCCTCCTTCCTGCCCATTTGCTAGTGCATTCCTTAGGCACTCACCCATTTTGACAATGTCAGCCCTCCTAAAGTCCAGTACTTTTGCATTTGTATGGCTTGACTCTATTGCTGTGTTTATTGTGAACCATACTGTTCGATGGTCACTAGTTCCCAGATGGCTACCAACTTCTACATCTGTGATCCTCTCTTCATCTCCATTTGAGAGAACCAGGTCTAAGATTGCTCCCTCTCGAGTGGGCTCCAATACTAGTTGTCTAAGGTATTCCCTGTAGGGCATCTAGAATAACCCCACTATTCGAAGTGGCTGCTGCAACTGCACTCCAGTTAACATCTGGCATATTCAGATCACCCATCAGCAATATCTCCCCTTTTTCTGCCATTCTAAGTATACTTTCTATCATTTCCTTGTCCATTTCCTCCCCCTGAGAAGGGAGTCTGTATACAACCCCTGTGTGGATTGTGGTGCCATTTCCGGTCTCCAAATTTACCCACAGTGCTTCTTTCCCTCCCTGTTTACCCTTTTGTTCTGTTGCTTTGATTCCTTCTCTTATGTAAAGAGCTACTCTCCTCCTCTTTTACCATCCCAGTCCCTCCTGTAGATAGTCCTGGTATGTTTACGTCCCAGTCATGGTTTTGTGTGTACCATGTTTCTGTGACTGCCACAATATCCAGATGTTCCTCCTCCATCAAGGCCACTAATTCAAGAAGCTTGTTACTCAGACTACGGGCGTTGGTACTCATTGCTCTCCATCTTTTGATGGCTTTACTTTCTGTTGCAGCAACCCCCACTGACCTTTCTACCTCTGTCTTTTTGTCATTTAGTACCCTGTTTTGTAGGGAGAGGCTGGGATTTTCCTGCTGCTTATCAGTGCCTCCCCCCTTGACTAGTTTAAAAGGTTGCCAATGAAGCATTTAAACCGATTGCTCAAAAGACTTGTTCCCTTCCTGGACAGATGCAGACCATCCTGCCAGTATAGGCTGGTGTCCCTCCAGGTGGAACTCCAGTCCCCAATGAAGCCAAACCCCTGTGCTCCACATCAGTTTTTCAACCATTCATTAAACTGCATGGTGCAAAGTACCCTCGCCTCACCCATGCCATTGACAAACAGCACCTCTGAGAAGGATACTGTGTGTGCTACTTGTCTTAGGCCCCTCCTCAATTCCACAAAGTCCTGCACTGCTGTAATCTCATGATAAGCCAAGTCATTTGTCCCTAGGTGGACAATGATGTCCAGCTCAGACTCCCGTGCAGCTGTTCTTGTGATCCTGAGGATGCGCTTCCTGTCCCTCCAAGCCATGGCACCAGGCAGGCACCTTACTTCAGTTTACCCTGCTCCCCCAGTTCTATCCCCTAATAACTGGGTCCCCACCAGGAGCTGCTTCCTTTCCTTGTGGTGTCCTCTGCCTCCTTCCTGTGGGCCTCCCTTGTGACAGTTGTCCTCAGCCTCCTTAGTCTCCTCTGCGGGTGCATCCATAGGGGAGCTATGCTCCCCCAGAATGGTGTATGGATTGTGGAGTGGAACAACTGACTGTGTGTGCCTCTGTTCCACCATCCTCACCCTCCCTGAGCCCACTGTGGTCCAACTGCTGTGCTTTCTTCGCAACCTCTGAGGTAGTGGTGGTGGCTCTGGTGCTCCCTGGATGGGGGAAGTTCCTTTCCTACCATCCAGTGTGGCCTGAAGATGGGCAACTTCCTCCCTCAGGGCAGAGAGTTGTCTGCAAATAGGGCAGCATCTCAGCCTCCAGAAAGATTCCCGGAAGACTGCTGCCCCACAGCCATTACATTGTACTACTCCCCACATGTTTATCTACTTTTTTTTTGTGTGTGTGTGTGTGTGTGGTTGGTTTGTTATATAGAAATATATATATATGAAACAGTGTGTATGCTTATATTGTCAGTGCAGTGTGCTAGAGAGGATATGACAGTGCTATGCACCGTGCACTCTTGAGGAAATGATGTCAGAACCCCAGGTATAAAGGAACTATTTCCAGGGGTGGGTGGTGGGGTGAGGGTGGGAAGGGTGGGCCTAAACTGTGCCCTCACAAACAATCAGCTAAAAGCTCTGACCCACTGCTGTGATGAGTGCCTTCCTGTCAGCAAGATGCCTTACACAACAATTTGACAGAGAAAATACCCTGCTAATCAAACAGAGAAAAATCCAGAAATCCAAGTCAGACACAAGTAAACCTCCCCAGCCCCAAAACAGCCTGGTGGTTTGTGCTCTGAAAGCAGTCAGCCCCAAAATAAGTCAGCTGTGCTTTAAACTCTTCCTGCACTGAAAATCTTAAGAATTGGAACAAAAGTAAAGCTAGATCCACCTCCCTCTGTTGCTTGAAAGACTGTCTTTTCCTGATAATTCTAAGTTCCTTATTTCACCTTTCAGTTAGAAGTAGCCTCCACCTGCAGAATATCTGCTACAAACCAAAGACAATTGTAAGGTTCACCTCCCTCTGTTGTGAGTACAACTTACTTTCTTGCAAATCCTATGTTCAGTATTGCAGCTTCCTGCCAGAGGTAGTTTCACTTGAAGAATTTTAGCAATTTCCTGCACCTGAGGCTGTCTGTGTTTCAATTCACACTGCAGGTTTTGCTATGACAACTCCTTAACCACAGTAACTTATTTAAAAATAGTTTAACTATCACAAACTCCTGCACACCAGTAAATTATTTAAAAATAGTTTTTGTCCCAAAATCCTAGTAGTCAATCCAGCTACCCCCAAGGGACAACCAAAATGCAGTATTCAAACACTTGTGAAGTTACTTCCAAGATAAGCAGAGTTTGCAGGCTCCTTTTTCAACTCCTCAGCCACCTGTAATTTATTTAAAAATAGTTTAACTTTCAGAAAATCCTAGTAGACAATCTATCTACCTTCAAGGGTCTACCCAAATGCAGTATTTAAATCCTTCTGAAGTTACTCACAAGATAAACAGAGTTTGCAAGCCCCTTCTTGGTTAAACACTAAATAAATATGTGAATAAAAAGCAATTACCAAGGGTAGTTAGTACCTTGCAGCATCAAGGGGGGATTAATGGTAGGCTCCTTCAATGGATCCCCCACCCCAGAACTGGGAGGTTACATAGCAGACATCAAATCATATCTGAAAAGTAGGATAGGATTGCCTAAGTGTCAGCACCTGTATGATTGATGGGTGCAACTGGAGGAGTTATGGGGGAGGTCAAGTCACCAATGTTGATGATGATGTACCAGCTGCATTATGCCTGGTAGTGCCTGCACCAAGCCCTGACTTTGGTGTCATGTTGACAGTGGGGGGGGGTGAGTGACATCGCTGCCAGGGCAGACGATGGCACTGAGGTCATACCTGCTTTGCAGAGGGGTGATCTGGAATGCACTGGGGAGGCTGTCTCCTTATCCTTGTCCTGGTGCTTGTGTTTCTGACTTCCTAACACCTTGTCCTGGGATTTAGAGGACCTGGACTCATTAGACTAGGCCGGTGATTTGGCAGTGCTCTTCTGCTGAAGCTCCTTCAATATTCTTGTCACCTTCTGCTTGAGGAGGTGTTTTTCTTTTTTCCCATAATTTATCCAGTTTTTCCCCATTTTTCCACCCACCTTCGCATCCTTGGCGTGAGCACGTGCATGTGGAGGCACACATGCGCCATGCACTGTGGGATGCCCCACCCTACTGGTCACACATTACCCACCTATGCTGCCACCAGACCTCCACCCATTGGTGGCAAACTGTGGAATGGCAACCCCCATCCCCAAGAGAGTAGAGCCACCATGAGGCAGCTCAATCCTGCTCCCACTCCTCCCCCCACCGTGTTGGCTCCCCTCATGACCCAAGGTCATTCCTGAACCTGGGTTGCTGGTGTAGCATGAGGTAAGGCATCCAGTGCCTTAGCCCTCAGCTCCATCGGTCTGGACAAGGAGGTGTTTTTCTAAAGTCCCTTTATGGCATCACTTGGTTGCAGAATTAAAAGGTCAACAAATTCTGCAGGCTTTCACATTGTGGCCTGGGCCTAGGCAGCAGACACAGATGTTGTGGGAGTCACTGGTGTAGATCTCCTTACCACAGTCACAATACTGGAACAATTTCAATGGTTCCATACACAACATAGAGGTCATCAAAAATCACTATAAAAGTGATTCATTTTCTAATAAGAGAAATAAAACAGTGGCAATTGCAGCAGTGTTTCCTTCAGTGGTCTGATGAGTATGGTCAATGGCAGGAAAAGAACTGAGTAGAGGAGGGGCTGTCATGTTTATGTATGAGCTGACATCTGACGTCATCATGAGCAGCCCCCAGCTCACTACTTGCAAGGTTTTCATGTGGTCCTAGTGCCCTGCGGCTCATAGATCCATGTTGTGGCCTGATGAAAAAGATATCCCCATTTATAACAAGCATTTGTCAATTCTGAATGTTGGCTTGCTGGCATTGGCATTGGTAGTACAGGAGTCAGAGAGATGCATAATAGGAATGGCAGAAAGGTATTGAACTAACGCCACCCACCCCCCACCTGCAGAGACTGAAAGGCATTGGGGGTGTGCCTTTGGGTCATCGCCCATAACGTTTAAGCCAATACACTTCACCCCACCATGCAGACAGCAACAGATGTTGTGGTGTGCCTTGGTGTCTTCGGCCCTTACGCTCACCCCATTCCATAAGGAAATAAGCTGAGATGGGTGCAGTTTTGGAGAATGGGATGAACATTAGAGACGAAGACCCCAAGGCACACCTCGATGCCTGTCAATGGCTGCAGGATGGGGGTGGAATGCCGTGAGCATTACAGCTGATGAACCCAAGTTACACCCCAGTGCTTGTCAGTCTCTACAGAATGGGGTGATATAGTTGGAAACCTAAACACCCCAGTGTTTGTTGGTATTTTCACTCCAAATTTTCAGCATGGTTTTTTGGGACCCCACCTTATGAATAGTGGCACTGAGCTAGAATCGCCATTTGGCAGGATGCTCAAGCGCAGAGCGGGTGCTGAATAGTGAGCAGTTAGCAGCATGCGGTATCTGCGAACATAAGGGAAATATCTTGTACGAATTTTGTTCTTGCTAAAAGCTACTTGGAGATGCTTTAGCTGTCTTTTTGTCAGACCCTTGTGCCTTCTACACACATGAAGCATATTTAAAAGCTACCTACGGAAAAGATACATCATCTTAACCTAAGCAGGGTTACTGAGCGCATCAGTTGATAATTCTCACTAGGTTATTGAGGCACGATAGTTATCAAATGACAGTCATCGAAATTACCTACAATACGGGGCTACGGATTTGAGAAGATAGGGGGCACTGTGATTAGGAGTTTTTTTGAGATATTGAGAATTGTGAACGATGAACGGTGAACTGTGAACCGTGAACTGAGAACTGTGAACTAAAAGAATTTCAAAGACTTGTTAAAAACATTTGGAAATTTCACTCGCCACTTGAAATCAGAACTGTGTTATTGCGTGGGTGAGAACTAAAGCTACACAGGAAGTGGAACTTCACAGTGGAATATCACAGTGGCATTTGGACTTGAGAGCTGGACTTGTTTGATTGGTAGGCTCCCTTGACCTTTTTTTCTTTTTCTCTCTAGGTTTTTAGTATGTTTACTAGACGTGGTAGAGAATTGGTAAAATGTAGGGAAAAGAAGTCTGAAGGCACAAAAACTGCAGAATTGAACTCTCATCAAGGGGTCAGGGGGAAAAAAAATGGCTGTGTTTACACACAGAATTAGTCCCTTGTTTCTATTGTAGCATCTTTGCCAAAGGTTCAAAAGGGACCCCCGAGAGTCTTCTCTTCTCTTCTCTTGACCCCCCTCATATACTTATTACCCCTCCTCAAATTAAGGAAGATCTTTTCACTGATTTTAGATTTAATTATGTACCATTGAATATATTCTCTCCTACTATGGTTTCTAATTCAAAGTCTAATTCCTTGATGGAGATGGGTTATGACTTTTCAGAAAAAAGATCAGTCTTAGGTAGTCAAGGACAGCTGAGTTCATCTCGTCTATTGAGTTCACCTAATTTAAACTTGATCCAACCTGTTGATAATATTATTAGCAATAGTCTGGATAATGATAACAGTATTAAATCAACATCATTTTATTTAGAATCGGAGAAACATAGTATGAAGGAAAATTGTAATCGCAATAGTTTTACTCATCCTTAACCCAATCAAAAGTTTAAACTTCAGCAAAAAATAACTGATTTTTTTTAATTTGAAACCTAGTTCTCCTATGGTTTCCACTGGGGATTCTTTATCACTGAACTCAAGTAAAAACAAACGAAGTGGGGTAAACAGTGTGACTATCCAGGGGTCTTCAGAAATTAGAAAGCTAATATCCTGTCCTCATTCTGAGATATCTCTTTTTCCTACGAGGTTGGATTTGTTTAGTCCTATGCCTCTTTGGATTCCCCTCCTTGCTATCAGGATTTCTTCAGGATTTTGGAAGGATCTCCTAATGAAGTCTTTAGTAAAATGGATAAAGAGGTTGGGAAAATAATTATTGAGCCAGAAATTTTATCAGCTTGCCCTGACACTATTTCTAAATACATGATAAAGGCATTAGTTCATCCTATAATGGCTAACATTGTTCTCCTCGAAGCTTTGAAAGATCTTAAATCACATGTAGAGAAGCTTACTTGTCTTTTCAGTGATAAATTGTCTGAAATTAGCCAAAAATTAGAGAAGTTTGAGAAAGAGGAAAAAAAAAATAAAACGAAGACCTTCCTTCCCAGAAATTATAACACAATTGTTCTCTAATAGGGCCGAGAACAAGAAAAATAGGAAGAAGAATTTAAAAAAAAGGCTAAGACACCAGCAAATAAAAAAATAAGATTAAGGAGGGGGTAATTAAAGGAAGTTCTGAAATTGGACCTAATAATCCCAAAGTAATTCAGAAACCCCCTAGAGAATTTTATGGGGATAAGGACGATTTACATACAGTTTTAACAACTCCTATTAAAGGCGATTTTTTGTTTTCAATTGTGAAAGAGGAGATTATTCTGCTAGACACCCCATTAGATACCTCATTAGATAGTCTGAGTAAAAAATAACTCAGGCCCCTATTATGGTCAATCAGTCAAAAAAGGATATGTCGCTTATATGCATAAATAAAGAAAGTAATAATTACATTTTGGAAACTTCTCTGGAGTTGGATTTAATTTTGCCTGCTCAGATAGATTATTTAACTATGTCTGGATCTGAGGTGGTCTTCAAACTTAATATTTTTTTTTAAACTTATGAATCAGATATTTCATTATTTAACATGATTTATTACTTATTTAAAGCTGAGCTTAACTTGGAAGCAGCAGCCAAAGATATCAAATTAGTCTATAGAGATTTATTGGTTAAATCAACACCAGTTTATGTATTACTTTCTAATATGGACACTGACAAAGTCATATGGGCTAAACAATGTTTAATCAATAAACTGGACATAATGATATCATCTTCTGTTAACTGGACTACAATTTGGAAATTTGCACATGGAACTATTAAAATGTGCACTAAGGACATCCTGATTTCCACTTTGATTAAATTAAATTGGAATTTTGAAAAAGACATTAATATACAGACAGTGTCCATATTTGGAATACATAAATTTGAGGGTGAAAATACCGATATATTGGCTGCTTACATTCAGTTACTTTTTACTTTTTGCTTTGACTGTGAAATTTATTCTTCAGATTTTGGGTCTGTTAATAGAATATATCAATCTAATTTGGATTCCCAAGTGTATATATAAATTAAATCTACAAACCTTTATGATTTCCTCTTCTCAAATATTGGTAAATTGGATAGTCATGGTATACACTTGGTTGATTTATTGAAACCAGATTGTCCAGATTGTGTATCACAGGGGAACATGGTCAAAAAATGACATTCAATTATACAAACATCTCTATCTGACTCTGAGACCATTGAGATTGAGTGGGAGCTCAATTGATTAGATAATATTACTAATATGGCTACCTATAATTTCATTTCATGGAATATTGCTGGCTTAAAATAAAAAATGGTGGATTCTTGCTGGCAGGACTATGTCTCTGAAGCTGATATTATTTCATTTCAAGAGACATGGATCCTTTCAGACATTAATATTAATGGTTATACTCCAAATCATGTTCTTGCAGTAAAAGATAAAAAATTTGGTAGACCAAAAGGGGGCCTTTCTATTTATGTTAAAGTAAGAAAGGGGATTCAAATAATAGAGCAAACCACATTTAGTAATGAAAATTTGCTTTGTGTATTGTGTTGGGATTCTTTTACTTTTCTGATAGTTAATGTGAATTTTCCACCCAATTTTCATTCCATTGTTGATTTTGATTGTTGGGAAAAGTTAGCATTGGCAATAGATTCCATGTACTCAAAACATTATATTGATAGCACCATATTAGGGGGTGATCTGAATGCTCGTATTGCTAAATCTGACAATTTAAAAACACTTCAGTCCCAGATCCATATGGGGGATCTTGAGCCTAGGAATTCAAAAGATACCACTGTGAATGGAGCTGGTATGAAAATGATGGAGTTTATTAGTAAAGGCACTTATTGTATCTTAAATGGTAGAGGAATTGGAGACCAGGATGGAGCATTTACTTTTTTCTCTTCTAATGGGAAGAGTATTATAGATAATTTAATAATCTCTCCAGAGGCCTATGCTCACTTCCAGGACTTTAAAATAGTAATGAGACCTGAAAGTGACCATGCGGCTCTGCAGGTGAAGATTGATATGATAAAAGATAACCCTGGGAGTTACATGGAGACCTTACCCCAACCTTCGCTCTCTATCACAGGTAAATTTAAACTTAAATTGAATAATAAAAATAAAGAAAAAGCAGCAGAGGTTATATTTTCCTCTTGAATGAGTTCATTGTTTACTTTATTTCAGGATTCTCATTCCCCACAATGTATAAATAAGCACTTGGAAGAGGGATTTCAGGAGATTAGAACAATTGTTTATGCCCATACTAACTTAAATTACTCCCCTCTAACTTGGTTTGATCAGCAGTGTAAGGATGAAAAACATAAACTGGGTCTATTGATTAAAAAAACTACTAAATATTCAACTAGAACAAATCTAACCAGACTTAATAAAGCAAGAAAACAATACAAACAATTCTTAAAATATAAAAAAATTTGAGTTCACTTTAAAACAATGGACTCATATGTTGGATGCGATAAATAAAAAAGATTCAAAGGCTTTTTGGTTATTGGTTGCAAGGGGAGTCAAATCTTTTGAACCTTCACTGTCCATTTATGTTCCTAAAGAAATCTGGATAGATTATTATTCAAAACTTTTTTTGAATGACTCTGATACAAATTACCACTCTAAATGGCTGCAATGGCTCTTAGAAGATTCATCTTTACCCTTACAATTCTCATGGTTAGAAGCTGAACAGGCAATTACAAAATTGGCCAATAACAAGGCCCCTGGGCCTGATTGTATCCCGGGAGAGATATACAAAGAAAATATGACCTATTGGGGTCCTTTCTTTGTAGGTTTCTTTAATATTTGTCTCAGAGAAAGATATATTCCCCCATCTTGATGCAAAAATATTATTATCCCTATTCACAAAAAAGGATTGTACCAAAACCCTAAAAATTATCGACCCATTAGTCTTCTTGATATAAGCAGTAAAATTTTTACTAGAGTATTATTAAATAGGCTTCAAAATTGGGTAAACAAATTCAGTCCTCTTTCAAATTTCCAAATAGGATTTCACCCAGGTTCCTCACCACTTGATAATATTTACGTTTTAGCCAATTTAATTGAAAAATATAAATTGCTTAAAAAAATGAAACTTGTTATTTTTGTTGACTTAACAGTGGCATTTGATTCTGTAGTAAGGAACATCCTTTGGAATATCCTTTTAGAATGAGGTATACCTATAAATTTGTTGACTCCAATTTTTTTATTATATTTTGAAACGTGTACAGCAATCAGATATGATAAAATGGGAAATATTTCTGAATATCTTAGTTCAAACAGAGGGGTCAGGCAGGGGTGTTTATTGGCCCCACTCATGTTTAACTTATATGGTGATGCTTTGTTTTATTTTGACACATTATTATTTTTAGACTCCCCTAAATTAAGTAAATATATCCATAGTTTAGCTTATGCTAATGACATCGTTCTTTTTTCCCTATCTCAAAAGGGTCTTGAGATAAAAATTGATTACTTGAAGCAGAAATGTGATCAATTAAAACTTAAAATTAATCCTGATAAAACTAAATTAAAGGTCTTTGGCACCAAGTCTTCTAAACGAAGAATTAAGTTAGATAAAATACCCTTAGAGGTAGTGACTTCATATTGTTATCTTGGGATAATTTTTACTTCCAATGGATCTTGGAGTTCACACTGTAAAAATCAAATTTCCAAAGCTAACTGCGCGTCTAAGGCCCCTCTTCATTTTAACACTAAATATGGAGGACTCTTGGTGGAACCTGCTATCAAAGCTGTGAAAGCAAAGATTACCCCAATACTGTTGTACGGAGCTGAAGTTTGGGGCATTAAGGAAAATTACAATCTTGAGCTTCCGTTATCTTATTTTTACAAAACAATTCTTCAAGTACCTCAGTCAATGGCTAATGTAATTGTAAGAGCCGAATTTGGCAGAATTCCACTGTTGGATTTAATTAATTTAAGAATCCTTTCATATTGGCTAAAGATTATTGATAATAATGACAATAATCTAATAAAACTTTGCCTTTATGAAAAACAAATATGGTACGGCAATGGCTTTTATTCCCCATGGTTAAAAATTGTAATCTCCAGTTTACAAAAGATTAATTCTTCTCATTTATGGAAAGATTCTCAGAAGGGTATTTTAAAAAAGGATTCTTATAGAATGAAAATCAAAAGAAAAATATTTGATAAAGCCTTTGAAAAACAATTAAGATAGGTTAGATTACAGAAGCAAGCTTTATGGTTGGGGGAAAAACAAGACTGATTCAAGGATAGAGAATTACTTATTATTGCAGCTAGACCCTAATATTCAAAAAACAATAACTTGGGCAATATTTGGATTAATTACTTCCAAGTTCATATATTTTAATTGTTCTGCTTCTGCATCTAATAACAATATTAATGAATGCTGCTGTAATAAGGGGTTCATTGAAACTTTATATCATATAATAGTACAATGTTCCCTTTATAATAAATCCAGATTTTTGACTTTAAATAATTTCTTAATGAAATATCTGAACTTGGATTATGATCCAGTATTTATATTGCTCTATCCTGGGACAGTGACAGAAGCAATATTGTGTGCCAATTTTTTTTCTTCAGTAATCCGTTTTAAGAAATGGGCACATAGAAGAAGATGTCAAAAGAAATAAAAAAGGGAAGAAAAAGGGGTTATAGATTTATAAATATTCTTATAATCAATATTTAAGATTATTTAGATCTTATTACCTTTATTTGTATTTATTGTATCTCATATTTATTGTCTTTTGTATTTAACAAGATTGTAATGTCCAAAATTTGAAACTTTTTTGGAAGAACAATAAAAAAAAAAATAGTGGCACTATCATTTCGTTGCTCAATCCTGAAAGGTGATTTCACACAGTGACTACACGATTTGGTGCCACAGGTGCAAAAATACACTCCGATAATGCAACCAATTGTTGGAATTTTTTCACCAAATTTTAAACAAGGGCATTTTGGGACCCCCCCTCCCATGAACAGTGGCACTGTGATTTTGTTACTTTGTCCCGAAAGTTGATTTCCCACAGCGACTGCACCATTCTGCGCAACAGGTGCAAAAACACATTTCAGGCAGGATGTGAACAATGAAAGCTGTACCATTCATAAGGAGGTGTGAAAAGATGGCAATGTTGAACATCTGGATTGAAAATATGAAAAATAGGTGAAGTTATGAATTTGCGTAGAAACTGCGCATTGCACATTCATAATGCAGTCATTTTGGGGAATTTTTTCACTAAATCTGAAACATGGGCTTTCTGGAACCCCACCTCATGAACAGTGGCACTGTCATTTCATTAATTAGTCCTGAAAGGTGATTCCACGCAGCAATCACAAAATTACCTTTCAGCACTGAATAACGAAATGACAGTGACACGTTCATAAGGTGGGGTCCCAAGCACCCCATGTTGAAAATTTGGGGCAAACATTCCTAAAAATGGCTGAGATATCAACATAAGTTGAAACTCCAATTGACAGCCATTATACACGCTTACCCTCGATTCTTCAGTTTGCCGGTCAGCTTTGAAGTGTGCAGAGTAAACGTGTCCTGTTCTACAGAAGATCACTGCTCCTGACCTCCGGAGGTAAGTATGGGGTAATGGGGGATGCAAGGAGGTGGGTACACAGTGGGAGGGTGGGGTTGGAGAAGAGGACAATTGAGAGACTATGAGGGACCATTTTCTTTTTTGCAGATTAAAAGAAATGCCTGGGGATACTAACATACTAAAATGCCAGTGGAATAGGCCTAACTGTCTTTTGCATCTTCTCATTTGGTCAGCCCCCACCCTGGGAGGTGACCTTGATGCCCCCCTCGCCTTCTCTGGCTTCTCCCTTCCCAGTTCCGGATATTCTCGCTGCATTGGATTTTGCTTCCAGAACCCTTCTCCTGTACCTGTCCCACCCCCTCTTGAACCCCTCCACTGTCTCTGCCTCCACCAGCCCCCTAGGCAGTGTATTCCAGGGCTCCACGACCCTCTCAGTGAAGTAACACCTCTTCCTTTTTCCCCTGAATCTTCCCCCCTCCAGCTTCCACCCATGCCCTCTAGTGGCCCCCTCCTCCTTCCTCCAAAGCACCCTGACTGTTCCTCCCCTATTTACCCCCTTCATGTACCTGAAAACCTCTATCATGTCCCTCCGGTCCCTTCTCTCTTCCAATGTGTACATATTTAGCTCTTAGAGCCTATCCTCATAGGTCCTGTCCCCCAGGCCCCAAATCATTTTGGTTGCCCTCCTCTGGACCCTCTCCAGGTGTTTAATGTCCCTCTTTAAGTGTGGCCTCCAAAACTGCATGCAGTACTCGAGGTGCGGCCTCACCAAGCAGTTATACAGGGAGTATCACTCTCCTTCTGGAGGTGATCCTCAGCGATGCATCCCAGCATCCTGTTGGCCTTGGCTGCTGCCTCCTACAAGTCTCTGAGTTGTTCACCTTGACATCCACCACCACCCCAGGTCCCTCTCAGCCAGCCAGACTTGTAGCATTCCCCAGGGTGTACACTCTTGGCCTAGGTTTCTGGCCCAGGTGCAGTATCTTGCATTTCCTGCATTGAACCTCAGCTTCCACTTTCTAGACCATCTTTCCAGAGCCTCCAGGTCCCCATGTAGGGCCACCCTCCCTCCTCCCCATCCATCACCGCCCCCAGTTTTGAGTCATCTGCAAAGAGACTCATTTCACTCCTGATACCTGTCCTTATGTCAGAGACATAGGCATTGAACAGGAGGGGCCCAAGGACTGATCCCTGTGGAACCCCACTAATGACCCTCCTTGGGGATGAGACTATCCCGCCAACTACAACCCTCTGGGTCTGGTCCTGGAGCCAGTTGCCTATCCATCTGATCATCTGGTTCCCCACCCGCATTTCTCCCAGCTTATCCAACAGGCCCTCATGATGAACAGAGTCAAATGCCTTGCTGAAGTCTAGAAAGAGGACATCCACTGGTCTACCCAGGCCCAAGGCACTTGTCACCCAGTCATAGAACTCCACAAGGTTTGTCTGACATGATTTGCCCTGGACGAATCCATGCTGTCTTTCATCCAGGCACCCTGACTTTTCCAGGTCCCCCCCTAGCCTCTCCTTGACAATGCCCTCCATCACCTTGCCCACCACCGATGTCAGGCTGACAGGCCTGTAGTTCCCTGCCACCTCCCTTGATCCCCCTTGTGGATAGGCACTATATGCACCACCTTCCAGTCCTGGGGCACCCACCCTGTCCTCAGTGAGATGGTGAAAAGCTCTGCCAGAGGTTTTGCCAGGACATCCGTAAGTTCCTTCAGCACTCTGGGATGTAATTTATCTGGCCCCGGTGCTTTCTCTGTCCTAAGGGACCTAAGGGTTTCCCTCACTCTCTCTGCTGTGATTTCCACTTCCGCTAACTCTTCTCCCTGCTTAGCCTTCCCCTCTCCTGCCAGTGATGCCTTCCCCTCTCCCCAGACCCGACGATCAGTAAGGGCCCCCCCCCTCCTCAGTATCACTGTCTCTTCTCATGTATGATGCAGCACCCCCATTTTCCTTGGTGAAAACTGAGGTGAAGTACTCATTTAGTACCTCAGCCTGCTCACCCGGGTCTTGTGCCCATCTCTCCCCTGTTTTAATCCTGCTAATCTGCCCCTTCAACCTTCGTTTTTCCCCAATGTATCTAAAGAACCCCTTGTATCCTCCCCTAATTTTCCTGGGCCGGTTCTGCTCCTTCCTTGCCTTAGCCGCCCTCACCACCCTAGTGGCCCTTCTAGCCATCAGCTCATACTACCCTCGATCCCTTTCACTCCTTGAGCACTTGAATTGCCTATAGTCTGCATTCTTTTCCTGCACCACCTCCTGGACCTCCCTGGTCCACCAGCAGGATTTTCTTAATTTACAGGTTCAAAAAAACACCAACAAAAAACTTTGGGGCATACTGGGATGGGCTCCAATGTACCACATGAGTTTGGGGGTGAGGACATGATGTCAATGGGGATTGGGCACCCCCTTTTACAGAGACAGTCAGTTTGGGGGGGTTGGGGCATCCGACACTGGGAGTGGGCATCCCAGTGTCAAAAGAAAAAACATATAAAAAATTATCTGGGCACACTGGGGTGGGCTCCCAGTGTGCCACAATATGTGTGTGTGTGGGGGGGAATGCATGCTGACTCAGGGACTGGGCACCCCAATGTTGGCTTTCCGAGGAGTGTGTGGCAGGTGGCAGGAGCCACCAATGTGGAAAGGTGCACAGGGGCTGATTGGTTTATTGAAATGTTTCACCAGGAAAGGCACAGTGAACAAACAAGTTGCTCTCACAGAGCAAGGCCTGTGGGGGGGCAGAGTGCTCGGTGTGTGGCAGGAGCCAACAAGGTCATGAGGGGGGAAGGTGCTGCTGCAATGACGAAACTGTGTGTGATTGCAGTGGAAGATTTGTTTTAACTCCTTGGCTCTCTTTGAAGCTGCTGTCATTGCCAGCATGCTCACTGATTGGTGGCAGAGGGACGCACCCACTAAAGTGTCCCTTGTATTTGCCACAACACTGACACACCTCTGAAATGTGCTACTACCACAAGATGTTGCTTGTGCTTGCGTGCAAGTCAACATAAAAAAGGTAATGACACAGATGTAAAGAAGTACAGACCTATTTGTCTGATGTCAATACCTGGCAAAATACTCAAAACAATATTAAAGAACCATATTACTTCATCCATTAATAAAGATATGGAACAACATGGTTTTGCATCAGGAAGATCTTGTACTACTAATCTGCTCTGTTTTTACAAAAAGATAAGTAATTCCCTGGATTCAGGTACACCATGTGATGTGATATTTATAGATTTTTCAAAGGCGTTTAATATGGTACCCACATTGGGCCATTATTCAGTGGCTAGCAGATGAAAGAATCAATTTGAGAATAACATCTTGGGTGGCTAACTGTCTCTCTGATAGGCATCAAAGAGTTAACGTAAGAGGATATAATTCAGCTAGCAGACAGGTCACCAGCAGAGTGCCCCAGTGTTCGGTTCTGGACCCATTATTTTTTAGTATATTTGTCTCTGGTTAAATGAAAAACTTATCGTCTTGATCAATAAAATATGCCGATAATATAAAAATAGCAGGTATACGTGTCACCAAGGAAAATCATAAGCTATTGCAGGAAGACCTGAACTCACTGATGGCATGGGTAGGAAACTGGGGAATGAAATTTAATCTGGAAAAATGCAAAATAATGCATTTGGGAGGAAAAAATCTCTATTATTCCTATACACTGGGAAGAAAAACATAAACACAAACATCTAGTGGGCATTATAATGGACAACAAACTCGATCCAAGGTCACAAACTACCACTGCCATATCCAGAGCCAATAGGGTATTATGAACTATAAAACGAAACATGAAATCAAGAGATCAGTCATTAATTTACCCTTATACAGGGCTGATATACGTCCACATTTAGACTATGCATCACCAGTGTGGTGTCCCTGCAAACGAAAGGACATTGATCAAGTAGAAAGAGTCCTAAGAAAGGCAACAAAAACAATATATGAAATCTGCAATCTATCACATGAATTGAGACAACAGAAGTTAAATTTAATGACCTGGAACAGCGTAGACTTAGAGGGGATGTGCTCATGATGTTTAATTTTATGCAGGACCCATACCTCCTAACTGAATTAAATATGGATTTCAAACAGGATTCGAAATCCACCAGAGGACACCCACTTCAGTTAACAAGAAAAACCTGAAGAACAACCAAGAGAAAATACTTTTTCACTCAATGGGTTATTAACCCTTGGAATTCATTACCACTGGAAATAGTAGTTGCAAATCCAAAGACGAATTTAAGGCTAAACTGGACAAGTTTATTTTGAATGGAGATATTCTGTTATGATGCTTAGAAGGAGCAACATGGGAAAACAAGTCTTTTCACTCCCTAACACCTTAGTATGAACCTTAGCATATCCTCGAAGAAGATCACAAGTTCTGATTTAGAACATAGAATTTGAAAGCAGATAAGGACTGCCTGGCCCACCTAGTCTGCCCATTTTCCCTACCTGTTTCATATACCACAGATCCTAAATGATCTGTGACTTTCCTTCACTTTCCTATTGCTAGAGTTCCTTTACATCTGTCCCATGCTCTTTTCCATTCCCCTACTGTTTTTGTCCCCTCAACCTCTGCAGGGAGGCTATTCCATGCATCCACCACCCTTTCTGTGAAAAAAATACTTTCTCACATTACCACTGAGTCTACCCCCTTTAAGTCTCATATCATGGCCCCTAGTTCTTGAAGACCTTTTTTATGAAAGATGCTACCCTCTTGTACCTTATTTATACCCTTGAGGTATTTGAAAGTTTCTATCACATACCCCCTTTCCCGCTTCTCTTCCAGGAAATACATGTTGAGATCCTCTAGTCTTCCTTCATATGACTTCTGGTGCAGCCTCTGCACTATTTTTGTTGCATTTTTCTGAACCGCCTCTACTCTACCTATGGCTTTATTCTGAAGAACCCTTTTTACTATGGCTCTAGATGAGAAGGTAGGGAAGGGTTTGTATAAATCATTAGTAAACCCCTGAGTAGAAACATCATTACTACAGTGAGTAATTGTTTCTTCTAGTAATGAGAGTCCACCAGTGATGTCATACAAACTGCAGACTTCAAGCAGTATCTTGGAAGGCAGGGTCTAGAACATATTTATGGAAAAGGTTCTGAAGTACTGAAGTGCCAAGCCTGGCTTCCCTTCTAGTCCTGATGTCCAGGCAGTAATGGAAGTAAAGGTGTGTACTGTGGACCAGGTAGCTGCTCTAGAGACCTCCTGAAGGATTATACACCTTACTGTACAGCTGCAACAGTAGTACCGGTAGTGGCAGATGTACAGTAGTTCTAGTAGGATGTGCCCATAGATCTTTAATTGACTTTCTGCTTGCCTTTCTAGAGCAAAACTAAGCAAGAGACTATCAATTGAAAAATAGTCTTTTTTAGAAGCTGATTTGCCTTTACCTATAGTACCTCATCATAAGGGACAAATAGCTAAGTACTCTTAATTTTGGGCACCTTAGTTATATCCAAGTAGAAACTCAAAGTGCTCTTTATATCTAGGCTGTGGAGTAACTTCTCACCTGTATTTAAGAAATGTTTTGGAAAATAAACACGCAAAGTCACAAAAATGGTTTGTGTGACATTCAGAACCCACTTTTGGCACAACCTTTACATATGGTGTAAGCATCACTTTATCCCAGTGGAAGACAATAACATTGTGATCTATACAAAGTGCCTGTAATTCACTGACCCTTCTGACAGAGGCAGCATCTATGAGGCACACTGTCTCCTATGTCAGTTATTTGCGCTCTGCTGAAAGCAGGGGCTCATATCAGGGTTTAATCAGTGTGTCAGAACCAGGCTCAAATCCCATAGGGGAACCAGTTCCCTTACAGGAGGACATAAGTGCTTTAACCTTTGAAAAACTTGAAGGCTTTAGGCCTTGAAACTATAAATGAATTAGGTAATTCAAAATGTTGACATGTCTGTACCCCTAGCTGTGACTTAGTGAGAAGCACATTAGATGATGAACCTTTTACATTTTGGCATGTGCATTTTCCTGGTAGCTGACTTTCTGGCAATCTCTAAAACTTCATGCAGCTGATTAGACAGATTTAGGGTAGATTACTGTAACTCTTCAAGAACCATGCTCTGAAATGAAACATTTTGATAACTGGGTGGATCACTCTGCCCTGGGACACAGTAAAGAGATTGTCTAAGTAGTTCCCATACCCTGCTTCTGCATAATTCACACACATGCAAGTCTTAGAGAAATTACCTCAGCCATGTGTTTACTTACTGATATTACACTATTGGAGTGGCAGTGCAGCTGGGAGATCTCAGCAGACACCTCTAGCTCCAGCACCCCTTCCAGTGAAGTGTCAGTCCCTTTTGTGGGCCAAGGAAATGATGCACCTCCTGGGTTGGTACCCAAGTTCCAAGAGTGGAAAGATCATGTGGCTGAGTGGCAAGCAGCCACTCCCATCTGGCATCATCACACCCACAGGCAATCCTGATAAGGTTGGACCATGATACTAGCAACCAGAGTCCAGGTCTTGCAGTCCCCAGACCTCATGTTGACTGGAGGAGATGAACCCTTCAGAAGAACTTGAATCATCCCCCATTTTCCCTATACCATCAGTCTGCAATACTCCCAAGCTGCCATGTTACATGACTACAACAGTTGAAGATCTATGCTAGACAACCTCCTTTATCCCTTTGGAGGAGGTAAAAAACCCTGAACAAGCCCTCTGAAGGAAAACCAGGAAAACTCACTCCCTGAGCTCTAGTGCAGTCAAATCAATCAATCAATCAATCAATCAATCAAATCTTTATTTATCCAGGCAATCACCATTGAGCAAGTTAATTTACAAGGCGGACCTGCTGTTGGCAGGGAAAATTGTACAGTTACATATAAATATACATAATACAAAAGGAACAACATGTTTACAATACTGATAGGAGCAGAGTATTTACATTCCAAGTCACATGTACAAGAAAGATATACATAACACAACCGAACGTAATATATATATATATATATATATATATATATATATATATATATATATATATATATATATATATATATATATATATATATATATATATATATATATATATATATATATATATATATATATATATATATATATATATATATATACACACAGTTCCACAGGATCAGGATGTGTATGGATGTCACATACAAACCATAGAAGAAAAAAGAAAGATTATTTATATTCCTGTCCAGCAGAAACATGTTACATGCCTGGATGGAAATTCCTAAGCTATGGAGGTGGGCATAACAGTGTGTAAGCCTTAGGTAAATGCGGCAGATGGGGGGTGGTGAATAAGAGGGATGCAGAGGGTGCTAAGGGCAAGTGGGGCAGAGGAGGGGAGAGTAGTAGTGGCAAGGGCTGATTTGGATAAGTAGCTGGGACTAGTGTTGAAGACGAGAGGAACAATAGTCAAGCTGCTAGGAGTGATAGAAGCAATTACAGATTTCAGCAAATGTTTTGTCATAGAGGGTCTTAAAGAAGGCAGGACTGACAGGTGAGTTAAGTCTCAATGATTTTTGTATCCTATTCCAGAGAGTAGGCAGGGTATAGCTTATGGCGGCCCTTCCAAAGCGAGTGTTGGCCCTTGGGACATTCAAAGAAATCTGCAATTGGCTTCTTAAGGCATAGTTCCTAATAGGACTAAGGGGGAGACAGTCAACAACATATTGTGGGAGTTTGTTGGTAAGGGCTCGGAGCATCCATAGAGCTGCATTTCTATAACACCTGTATTAAATGGAGGGCCACCCTATGGCTGCGTATAAAGAGCAGTGATGTGTGGAGTATGGGAGGCCAGTTATAAATCTCAGTGCTCTATGATATAATACATCCAGTTTTGCAAGATATGAGGCAGGGCAATGGCCATAAATGAAGTCAGCGTCATCAATTAATGAAAGGAATGTGGATTGGACAAGCTGTCTTTTTGCATCTGTGGTCAAGAGGCATTTAATTCTGAAAAAAAGACCAAGTCTCTTCCTCAGTTTTTTCAGCAGTTCTTCTGTGTGTTCCACAAAAGAGAGTTTGTTGTCTAGCCAAATACCAAGGTATTTGAATTCAGTCACAAATTCAAGATCTTCTCCTAATAAGGTAGAGATTGATGGTAATTAACTAGCGACAGCAGAGTAAGCCCCTGGGCCTGATGGTGAGAAAAGAATGGTCTTGTTTTTTTTTTTGCATTTAGTAGTAACTTTTTGCTAAGGAACTGGTACTGCAGAGTATTAAAGTCAGCTTGTAACTCAGCGCAGGCAGCTTCAGGAGATTCCCCAGCTTAAGTAGAGCACCGTGTCATCAGCAAACAAGTGAATACTGGTATCTTTGATGCCTATGTCCAAGCTGTTGATATAAATGGCAAACAGTAATGGGCCCAGTATGGAGCCCTGGGGGACACCTCTTTTTATCGGTTTAAGTGGAGAAATCTCTCCATCAGCCTTAATTTGTTGCTGTCTATCAGAAAGGTAGTCTTGGAACCATCCCAGTGTGGTTGAGCCAATGCCTATAGTTTTTAAGGTGGAGAGGAGCAGGCAGTGGTCGACAGTGTCGAAACCTTACTGAGGTCCAGAAACATGGCACAAACAAATTTTTTGTTGTCTAGGTCCCATTGCCAATCATTAGTAACTTTTGCCAGTGCCGTAATTGTACTATGCTTAGCTCTAAAGCCAGACTGCATTGGGTTGAGTAGTCTAGCATTATCTAAGAAAGATCTCAGCTGTGTATCCACAATTTTTTCCAGAAGTTTTGAAAGTATGGGAAGAAGGGAGATTGGCCTATAGTTATTTAGGTCACAGGGGTCCACTGCTTTAAACAGGGGAATGACGTGAGCAGTTTTCCATGCCTTGGGGATGGAGTTTTGTGCTAGGGACAGATTGAATAAGTGTGTTATAGGTGTTGCAAGTATATGGTATGCTATTTTCAAGAAATATGGGTTGAAGGAGTCAGCCTCAGCACTTTTTTAGTATCTAGTCATAGAAGATCTTCAACTTCTTTTATGGTGGTAGGTGAAAAGGAGAAGTCCATGTTATTGCTACTTGGTTCTGAAGGCTGGGTGTTGGTCTGAGGAAGAAGGCTACTTACAGGTGCATTATCAAACGCCAGGCCAGCAGTGGCAAAGTGATTGTTGAAAGCCTGCAGTATCTCTAATTTATCATTAATGATAATATTATCAGTGGTAATTTTGGAAGGAAGCGCACTTCCTGGACAGTAGCCAAATAGCTCTTTTATGGTGGACCAGAACTTGTTAGGGCAGTGTGATGCAGAGAGTAGCTCAGTTTGATAAAAGTTGGCTTTGGCCTCTTTGACCAACTTAGTACTGACGTTTCTAGATGCCCTGAAGAGACACCAGTCTGCATCGGCACGAGATTTACGAGCCTTTTTCCAGAGGTAATCTCTTTTGAGTAAGGCGGCCTTCAGATCCGGTGAGAACCAACGACAGGTTCTGGCTTTTATTTGTGCTTTAACCAGGGGAGCATGGTTGTTTAGGGCGCTGGATATGATTTCATGAAGAACGTCATAGGCATCGCTCACTGACTTAGCCAGGTAGAAACTCTGCCATAGCAAAGAGTTTTTTAGATCATTGAAGTATGCAATAGGATCGAAGTTCTGTCTGGATCTTTAGTGGGAAACTTTGATGTAGACAGAGGTTTGGTAATAGTTCTCATGCCACCAATAAAGCAGTGGTCACTAATGTCCACTAAGAGGATACCAGCATGGGAAAAGGAATGAGGTCTGTTAACAAGGAGAACATCCAAGAGGGTGCTTCTCATTGGATATTTTTTGTTGATGCGAGTAGGCTCAGTAATAAGTTGAGTGAGCCCATGAGAGCCACAGAAGTGTTTCAGGGGTAACGAAGCCTTAGTCAGCCAATCATAGTTAAGGTCATCTAGTATGATTGTTTCCATTGGGGTAGTATCCAGGTGGGATGACGGGTGTGTCAGAAGTTGCAGTCCTCCTGCTGGAGATCTATAGCAGCATATGATGTGGAACACCACTGATGTGGAAAGCTCGACTTTAAGAGACAGGCATTCAAATTCACAGACAAAGGAGGTAGCATCTAATATAGATACTGATAATTTGTTTTTAACATACATGGCTATTCCTCCACCCCTGATCTGCCTGTCGATTCTGAAGAGGAGGTAGTTAGGAATGTTTACCTCTCTGTCTGGGGTGGATGCCCGGAGCCATGTTTCCGAAAGCACGAGTACGTCTGGTGCAGTATGAATAATCCAAGCCTGGACTGAACTGAGTTTCTTTAAAAGACTACACACGTTAGTATGCAAGAAGCTAATTCCTTTCAAAGTTGTGAGTTAGAAGGAGATGAGAGCACTTTTGAAGGCCAGGGTTAAGTTCGACATCACCTGAGCATAGGAGTAGAAGGAGCACAATTTTCCTCAGGGCAGCAAGGAGAAGATTAAAGGCACTAGTCTTTCTATGTCTGGTATAGGTTTGAGTACATGGGTCCAAAGACTGAATCATCTTATTGTGCTGCCCTACAGATACATATCCTAGGATCCATGCAGAATAGCACCAAGCCATACCTAGTTTGAATGGATAGGGTATAGGACCATGTAGAGGATACTGGTTAGCAGTTCCACTTCGAGGACATTCCACAAACTGTGAAGGGATCAGAGGTGTACAGTGGCAGCATAATTTGTTCATAGTGTTGGTATATGGGGAGACTAGCATGGTAGAGCATGCACCTTTGTTGGAATCAATTCTGTCAGGTTGCCTAACCACATAGGGTATTATACAAAGGCTGGTGAATAAGCGTAGCCAAACAAGGCCTGTCATGGTTGCCATTTATGTAAGTAAGGATTGTACTGCAGTAGCTTCTGCTATCTAAGTTATATAGGTCCCAGGGGTCGTTCTGTATGCGACTGTTTGGGGAAGTTTAAAAATGGAGTAACGCAAGATAAATGTATACCGCCCTTGGCTAGAGACAGGAGAGAGTAGCTCGAATTAATAGTGGGGGAACACAAAGGCTAGCAGTCTGAGCAAAAGCAGCTCAATTAGCAACTGAAAAGCCTGCAATTTCCTTGGCGCCGTGCAGTCTGGAGAGAGCTAAAAAGTCACAAAGGGGCTGTAACACTTGGTTGCTGGGAACATTTTTAGACAATAAACACAGTTTTTTGGCAAATCAGTCACAGTTCAATCATTTGTAGTACAATTTTCAATTAGAACAGTGCCTTAGCAAGACAGGATATGCTAGACAGCAAGACAGGATATGCTAGTCAGCAATAAGCAAACCTAAAGTACCAAAATGGTGTGCCTCAGCAAGACAGAATGAGATAAAGCTGCTAGAAGGCTTAGTTGCAAAAAGGGGATGGGAGGAATTGTAGTTGTTGACAGTAAGTAACCAATACATTGAAACATCAGATAGGAGTGGGCAGAGATTTTGTGCATTTAAAGAAGGCCTGGGAGGTGGAGGGGGGTGGGATGAAAAATCAAGGGGAAGTTTGCAGAGCTAGCACAGAGTCAGTGGACATACAGTTGGAGAGAAACTGCAGCGGGGGGGGATGGTAAGTTACTTTACACAGGCCGAGCAGAACAGGCTAAATTAAAATATATAAATTAGAAGCCGAGTACAGGGATGCAGGCTTACATTAAGACACACGTCTCAGGTGCTCCTGTCTCAGGTGAGTGAGACCAGCCAATCAGGGAGCTCTACACAGGTGTGGAGCAAATAGCTCTACCCTGAGAAGGCACTGAAATTGAAAACAGCAAATTGCAAGTGATGATCCAGTTCAGCGTTCACACAGCCCAGAGAAATCGTGGCAATTTTTCAAGCACCGTACCTTATCTATCTCTTTGTGGGGGGTAGGTGAATCAGGCTCCTTGCACTGTAGAGGTGCTATGGCTGGATCGTGACCACTGCCCGAGGGGGCTAGTGGCACCTGTAAGGAAGGAAACAGCAGATTAAATAGGAGCAGATGGGGGAGGTGTCTAAACAGAGACACACAAAGAGAGCTGAGCATCAACTTGAAAGACAAGTCAGGGGGCAGTCTCAGACAGAGGCAAGGTGCCGGCTAACTCGGGAATCCAAAACAAGCACAAAAGAACAGACTGATGGGGAGGGCAGGAGGGACAGAATAAAGACAGAGGAGGACAGGGGGACAAAGGAAGATGATTAAGAATGAAAGACAAGGGCAGAAGCCTTAGGCTCAAGACAGAGGCTATACAGATTTTACAATTCACTGAATTTATAACTAAGTCCATAGCAGTAATCATGTAAACCCAGTACAGTCTTAAATAGGATTAAAAAAAAATAAATATTAACAAAGCCAGTAAAACTTTCTTACAAACTCAGTTCAAGGCAGTGTACGGAGTGAAAGCTTAACTGGGGAAAAAATCAAGGGGACATTTGCAGAGCTAGCACTGAATCAGTGCACATACTGTTGGAGAGAAACTGCAGCAGGGGGGAATGGTAAGTTACTTTACACAGGCCCAGCAGAACAGGCTAAATTGAAATATATAAATTAGAAGCTGAGTACAGGGATACAGGCTTACATTAAGCCACACGTCTTGGGTGCTCCTGTCTCAGGTGAGTAAGACCAGCCGATCAGAGAGCTCTACACAGGAGTGGAGCCAATAGCACTACCCTGAGAAGGCACTGAAATTGAAAACAGCAAATTGCAAGTGATGATCCAGTTCAGTGTTCACACAGTCCAGAGAAATTGTGGCAAGTTTTCAAGCATCGTACCTTATCTATCTCTTTGGTGGGGTAGGTGAATCAGGCTCCTTGCACCGTAGAGGTGCTATGGCTGGATTGAGACCACTGCCTGAGGGGGGCAAGTGGCACCTGTAAGGAAGGACACAGCAGATTAAATAAGAGCAGATGGGGAGGATGTCTAAACAGAGACACACAAAGAGAGCTGAGCATCAACTTGAAAGACAAGTCAGGGGGCAATCTCAGACAGAGGCAAGATGCCGGCTAACTCGGGAATCCAAAACAAGCACAAAAGAACAGACTGATGGGGAAGGGCAGGAGGGACAGAACAGAGACAGAGGAGGACAGAGGGACAAAGGAAGATGATTAAGAATGAAAGTCAAGGGCAGGAGCCTTAGGATCAAGACAGAGGCTATACAGATTTTACAATTCATTGAATTTTCTAAGTCCATAACAGTAAGCATGTAAACCCAGTACAGTCTTAAACAGGATTAAAAAAATATATTAGCAAAGCCAGTAAAACTTTTTCACAAACTCAGTTCAAGGCAGTGTACAGAGTGAAAGCTTAATTGGGGAAAAAAATCAAGGGGAAGTTTGCAGAGCGGGCACTGAATCAGTGCACATACAGTTGGAGAGAAACTGCAGTGGGGGGGAATGGTAAGTTACTTTACACAGGCCGAGCAGAACAGGCTAAATTAAAATATATAAATTAGAAGCTGAGTACAGGGATGCAGGCTTACATTAAGACACACGTCTCAGGTGCTCCTGACTCAGGTGAGTGAGACCAGCCAATCAGGGAGCTCTACACAGGCATGGAGCCAATAGCGCTAACCTGAGAAGGCGCTGACATTGAAAACAGCAAATTGCAAGTGATGATCCGGTTCAGCATTCACACAGCCCAGAGAAATCGTGGCAATTTTTCAAGCGTCGTACCTTATCTCTTTGGGGGGTAGGTGGATCAGGCTCCTTGCACCGTAGAGGTGCTGTGACTGGATTGTGACCGCTGCCTGAGGGGGCAAGTGGCACCTGTAAGGAAGGACACAGCAGATTAAATAAGAGCAGATGGGGAGGATGTCTAAACAGAAACACACAAAGAGAGCTGAGCATCAACGTGAAAGACAAGTCAGGGGGCAGTCTCAGACAGAGGCAAGGTGCCAGCTAACTCGGGAATCCAAAACAAGCACAAAAGAACAGACTAAAGGGGGAGGGCAGGAAGTTGCAAGAACTCTAGTAGTCCTGTAAAATTCCCTATTAGCCTCTGCTACCCAAGGCTCCCACAGTATGTGCCTTCAATCAGCCCCAAACCCTAGATTCCCCACCAGATGCAGCCAGCATTGTCCGACTGCAGGAGTCATCATGTGGTCGGTGGTGTCATCTCAGCACCGTCCACCATGGGCAATGGAGTTCTGGGTGCTACTACGCTAAGCTTCAAAGAATTACCTGAAAGGGGACTCAACAAAGCAGTGCCATGGATCCAGGGTTGGGGGTGGTGGGGAGAGTCCTAGAGCTTGACAGGAAGGCCTTTTGCTTGGGGGGCACACAGCACCAAATGGCTTGTCATGCTGGACCTCTATGCTGCAGTTTTAGGACAGTAGAGAGTGAATGCCCATGTTTACTGTCCCTACTACTCAGTGTATGCAACTAGGAGAGTTACATTCATTTAAGTGGGCATCCAACTTGGTTTTAAAACATGCAAGGTCATGCTCCTGTACAATGTCAGCTGGTAAATGATTCTAGTATTTTATTGCCCTAGGCAGAAAAGCATATTTTCACAGATTTATTTATTTTATTTATTTATTTGGATTTTGGTAACTGGATAAGCCCACTGAGACCTTGTAGTCCCTTTTTCAGGGGTGACCCAGGAGAGGGTACATAAGACAATTAGTTTACAACACAGAGATATAGTAATATACAAAATTGATCATAACAATAAAATTAATATGTCAAGGAGATACAATAAGTGAAGGATCACAGTAGATTATAGTACATATAAAAAGCCACAGAGCAATAAATAAATTTAAGGCAACGTCCAAAATGCAATAAAGGTTTTAGACAGGATTATTTATTTTTTTTTATTTAGTTGTTTAACCAGGAGTAACACACTAAGCTGAAAGCTTTTTTACAGGAGCGACCTGGAAGCACAGGGAAGCTAAGTGCCTTGCTCAGGGTCACACAGTATGCAAGTGGAAGCTGTGGGATTCAAACCCAGGTCTGGTCTGCTGGATGTCACCAGATTTGCAGCTCAAAGCCTTAAACCACTGCGGTAATAGGGTACAGTCTTGAGGATGGCTGTGCAGGTGTTTATATGTTCATAGTTATCATATAATCATAGAAATGTGTTGGCAGAAAAGGACACCTAGGCCCATCGAGTCTGCCCTTTACCCTCTCCTCCCCAAGGGGTACTGATGTAGTACATGTGTTCTCACAGAACTTCAGTGCGATAGTGGTATAGGGATAGACAGATATGCTTTACAGTTATAAGAAAACAAGGATGAGAGCAGGTGCCTATAAGCCAGGTGAGGCAAGTACAGCTTTCTGAGGCAGATAAGAACAGTGTAAGCCGCTTCCTACGGACAGTTTTGTGCATATACATTTTGTCCGCTTAAAGCAATGTCCACAGTTACCAGCAGATGGCACCGATGCCTAGCACATGATTAAAAAGTATGCTGCTCATGTTACAGTACAGTACTGTAATGGATTTTATCAAAAGCAAGTTAATAAAATGGCATGGAGCGCACTAACAACCCATCGATGAGCACACTAACATCTGCTAACTTCACCCCGTAGGTAGTGGATGGAAAATTTCCAGAAAAGTAAAGTATGTTCTGTACTAGACCTTATGTTTCATGGTAGGGTTCTGTACTGTTTGAAGGAGTGAAACTTAAGTGGCACAGAGTTCACTATCTCTGGGAAACTGAGTAAAAACAGGATTTGCTTCTAAAAATGGTGTGTGTGTGTGTGTGTGTGTGTGTGTGTGTGTGTGTGTGTGTCAGCCTCATTGTTAATCTTGTGCTTATGCTGTTCAGAGTTTTCAAAGTTCAAGGAGTCTTATTGAACAGGAGGAGGAGTTGGTGGTAAAAATACTCAGACAGCTTGTATATGTCACTTAAAGAAGCTGTCTATGGTTCAGCAGGTAACCTAAGGTGCTAACTCCAGAAGTGCTTTAAGTAATCATCATTTAATAGCCAGCATTCATACTTTTAAGATCTGTTAAGTGAAAAAAGTTATCACCGCTGGGTGCCATGAATGGCTCAGATAGCACTGATGACCCCAACTGGCTGTCCACTTTTGTCGGCATGTAACATCTGCATAAACAGGTAAAATATTTATTGCAGCCTATGGGGATGGTTTGTGTTTTCAATTACTGTCCACCTTCACCGATTGTCTGTGGTATCCGTGTCCGCCGTATGTGGAATGTACTGTAGTTATTCAGAGCATGTTTGAACTAAGGAAGGATAGTGAAGGAGTGGATAGATGGGGGGGGGGAGTTCCATACAAAGAGGGCTGCATAAATAAAGGATTCTCTGCCTGAGGATAGATGAGTCTTAGGTATGTCCAGTAGTGGAAGAGAGGAAGAGCGGAGAGACCGCCTGGACTGTTTTCTAACAATAACATCAGATAGGCTTGGTGGAGTGTAAGAGATGTGTGAGCTTATAGGTGAGCACAGCGAGAGTATTTTGTGTTCAAGTTGTAGCCAGTCCAGAGATGCAAGCATGGTGCAGTGGTGTAGGCAGGGGGTTGTACGATGGCAAAGTTTTTTGTGATATAGCTGTTTCAATTGATGTGTGAGAGAGGCCTTAAGTGACATGAATAGTGAGGCCCCATAAGAAAGTAGAGGCAGAAAAGAGGTGGTAGCAATTTATAGGCAGGATGCCTTTGATAGCAGGGGGTGAAGACAATATAGAAGACCAATCTTTTGGAGTAAGGTTTTGGCAGTTTTGTTGACATGAGCCTTGAAGGACAGGTTAGAATCCAGCAGGATGCTCAGGTATTTGATAGAGTCTACCAATTCAAATGGTTCCCCTTTACTAGTGCAGATGGAAAGCTGTGGGTTAGAATAAGTTTTACAGAAGCGGAGATGGAAGAGCATAGATTTAGGTCTTTTCGTATTTAATAGCAAGTTATTTTCAAAGAACCATGCTTCTAACAGGTGGAAGTCAGATTCCAGGTGCTAATCGAGCCATTGGGTGTCAGCTGAGGATCGATATGGCATTGTCTGCACAGAGTTGAACAGATGCCCCTCCGCAGAAGCCTGGCAGCTCATTAATGAACAGCGAGAAGAGTAGGGGGCCTAGGATGGCTCCCTGGGGGACTCCATGGGTAATCTATCTGAACGGAGACTGAAAGTTGGCCCATTTGACACTTTGGGTGTGGCCGGATAGGTAGTTTTGGAGCCAGAAGGTGGATAGTTGATCAAGACCCAAGGATTCCAATTTAATTATCAGCATAGCACGGTTCACCAGGTCGAAAGCCTTTGTGAGGTCAATGAAGATAGCCCCCATGACTAGACCAAGATCAAAGGTATGGTGAATGTATGAGGTGACTTTGATGAGCGCAGAGAGAGTGCTATGATGTTTGCGAAAACCATGTTGGCAGGGTGATAGGAGTTGGTGATGTTCAAGGTAATCTTGTAATTGGTTGTAAAGAATTCTTTCTTGAATTTTTGCAAGGTGGCAGAGAATTGAGATTGACCTGTAATTTTCAATAGGGGTGGCTGACCCCTTTGAGGATTGGTATAACTAGTGCCATTTTCCATTTTGAGGGGACAGTTCCTTTGAGAAAGGATCTATTAATCAGGTTTCTAACTGGTGCTGCAAGTGCCTGCACTCCCCATTTTAAGAACCTAGGCTGAAGTGAATCATGTCCAGGAGAGCCACATTCCTTGAGATTTTGAAGTAGCTTGAGAAACTCTTTTTGGGTAGCTAGTTTGATGTGGAATTGTGAGGATGCAGTCCTTGAGAGATCTGTGAATGGGGAGGGTTGGTTGTTCTGGTTAGTAGTAAATCAGGATACATAGTTACTTAGGTCTGTAAAGAAGTTGTTGAGGCTGTCTGCTATGGACACTGGGTCTGATAGTAATTTGTCTTTTGCAGAGAGCGAGTCAGGGCAGTTGGAGATTTTGCAAATTTATTTGGGCTCAGAATTCTTTGGGGTTGCTGAGTTTTTCAGTTTGGACTGAGTGGTAGCAGGTCCTCTTTGCATCAGTTATTTTAGACTTGCAAGTGTTTCTGTGCTGTCTGTAAGTATGCCAGTCCAAGGGGAGTCATCTTTTTATACGTTTTCCAGGCTGCATCATGTGTGGACATATGGTCCTGTATACCTTTAGTCAGCCATGGGGCTTTAGCACATTTAGACCTACATTGGGTAAGTGGGGAATGAAGGTTTATGATGGCAGTAGCAGTGTTAATTGGGTACTCCAGGGCTCTGTCAATAGTAGGAGGGGCACGTATGGGGTCCCAGTTCACATTATTGCGCAAGTAAAAGAATGATGCATGATCAATATTATGCGAGTCTACAACTTTTGCAGGAGAGTCTGGGGAATTATTCCTCCAGATACAATAGACTGGTGAGCGGTCGCTTATACTGTCGGGTAATACTTCCGAGTCTATTATTCTATGAGTACAGTTAGACAGGATCCAGTCTATGAGGGAGTGGTTACCCATTGTATTATTCCTTCTTGTGGGTTCAGCTATGTGCTGAGTTAGGTTGGCACTGGCCAGGGTGGAAGACACCATATTTTTGTTATTGGTTAACCAATCAATGCTGAAATCGCCACACAAAATTAGTTAATGGAGGGGAGGTCAGAGAGGCAGGCAACGATGTTGGGTAAGGCAGCAGTGGTAGATTTGGGTGGTAAGTAAGTACTGTACATCCTATTATTAGTTTTTTTTGCATTCACTAAGGTTAAAAAGATGAAGGTGGATTCCACTGGGGATATTAAGGAAGCTGGGGTGGAATTTCAGTAGCAGCGAGGTTGTTCTTGATGTACAAGAGAACACCGCCACCTTTTTTAATCACCCTGTCACACCTAAAGATTGTGTGCCCAGGCAGGGCCACTTCATTTGGAAGGATGAAGGGTTTTTCCCATGTTTCCAAGATTCCTAGTACTGCTGGCTTTAAGGACATAACCCAGGCTTCAAGTTCAGCCATTTTTGGATGCAGACTTTGACAATTTAAGTGTGCTGTTTTCAAGCCCTTGATATTAGTCCAGCTGGGGTTCAGGGGCTGGGGTATGATTAATGGTATGGGGGGTGCCAGATTGGTCTCCACATCACCAGCCAGTAAGAGGTGACATAGTAAGTGGATTGGTGTACACCGGGGGTGTGTGTGAGATTTCTGATTTTTCTTATTTTGAAGATAGGCATGCGCAAGTGGCCATGTAGACAGGACCCAAGATTGATGGCATCCTTTTTTGCAAGGCAAGAAAGTGGGAGGAGTCCTGAGGTGGGGCTCATGTGGGATATTCAGTGGTTGGGTGAGGAAACATTGTTCTTGGTTGCATTTGTGTAACTTCATCGCACAGGATGAGATAAGGAAGTCGCAGGACATGAAGATAAAAAATATAGTGTAGCGAATACAAGTCCTAGATGCTGCATTATTGAGGAGAGGTAACAGGGTACCTGTTAAGGATTTACTCTCAGTGCTGTACAGGGTGTTAATCACAGGGGTAAGGTGTGATTTGTGAATATTTTGTTAAATACACACTCATGCTGGGGAGTAGATAAAAAGTACATTTAGTTGGGTGGGGCAAGAGGTAGTGGGCTACTGAAGACAGATTAATTTACACTGTTCTTATTTTATTTTTCTCATAAAATGACTATTAGACAATAATAGTATGGACTTAGATTTATGTCTAAAGCTGTATAGCTGTAATGGCCCTCTAGTGGCTAAGAAGTATAAGGAGCCAATGGAAGAATGGGGAAATTGTAACCAATCACAGCTCCACACTGTAGGTACAGTATAAAAGCAACTGCTCAGATAGGGTGGGTAGATGCCACACAACAGCATCTGGTATCTGGTTGTCTCTTAATTAAATTCGACTAGCACACTAAATAACCCCGAAGGGAGAGCAGTAGTGAGGAAACAGCAGAAATGCTGAGAAAGGTGTCAAGTTGGAAATTCAGGATAAAGGAAAGGTGCAGTCTCTGCATGAGCTCAGGTCTCCATACTTTGTTGGATTGCTGGCAGCTGCTCCATGGGTGGAATGCCCGAAGAGATGTAGAGGAACTGAGAAGAGAGAAAGATGGGGAGTTACAAATTAAATTGCTAAAGGGCTGTTGAATTTATACTGGGGATGTTATCAATAAGTTGCTTATTGTGGGTTCTCAGGCTATGCAGGTGTTCTTTATACTTTAACCCCATTTCTGACATCGAATCATCATCCCCTATGATTTTATGGAGGCATAACAAATCTCCCCTTTGTCTTCTCAGGCTCAAGGGCCAGAGGCCCAGTACCCCTTATCTAATATTGTATGATTTAGATAATTCTAGTGATTAATTTAGTGCATCTAAATTGGGATCTTTCTAGCAGCTCTGTATCCTTTATTAATCCAGGACTCCAAAATTGGGGGGCAATAATCAAGGTGAGGCCTGATACAGGACTTATATAGGGGTAGCATTACTGATTCTGATTTATTAAAAAAGGACCTCCTTATGCAATTTGTTAGATGGTTAACTTTTCTTGCCACTTGATTGCAATGATTACTAATTTTCATATTGTTGCCTACTAATACCCCCAGGTCCTTAACTGTCTCCACTACTAGAAGCTTCTTCCTATGGATAAAATACTTCCGTTGTGGGTTATTTTTGCCACAGTGCATGATGACACATTTATCTAGACTGAACTGCATCAAGTTCCTGTCTGCCTAATTGAAAATGTATTTCAGCTCTTTGGTCATCCTTTTTCTACCTTGGCCACAATTGACCTCCTGCCCAACTTTGTGACATCTGCAAATATTATCAACTTATTTCCATTTAATATTTGAAGGCTGTGGACAAAAAGATTAAATACGATCAGATTCCACCCTCCCATCAGGAATGGCTACAAGAGCCAGTGGCGGAGCCAGGTTTGGGAGCCGGGAGGGCAAGTCAGTCATTTTGGGGGCGCCAAGATGGTAGCGAGCGAAAGTGATCATTTGAAATTGTGACCGTTATGGCCATTAACTGTACATTGAAACATTCCTATCTATTGCATATTGAAACACCTTGCACATGGCAACAAAACATTGTAACATCTCTGCTACAAATGTAAACAACACACGTAATGCATATTGAAACAGCAATGTTACAATGAAACATGCTTTTTGTCCATTGAAATAGACATGGAAAGAAGTAATTTAACCTCAGGGATTGAAGTAATTTTTAGGACTGGGACATATTTACTAATAGCTGCTTTAATTTACCCTGGTAGTATTTTTGTCTACATGGAAGTAATACCATGCAGTGACCTGTCTTGGGGCTCATTTGTAAAAAAGGTTGCAGTCCCCCTGGATGCATCTAACCACTGAGGACTCCTTCTCTGATACTACCAGTGAGGAGACTTGAGATACTAGTGTGGTGACCCTGTTCTTATCATTTTATGTTGCAACTGCCCTCCTTCCTATCCAGTGCACAGCTCCTCCTGCATGTATGCAACTAAGACATATGCTATTTTCTGACCTCAAACTGTTGACAGTCTGTTAGTATGTGGATCCATGGGTATTAGCACTGAATGTTGCTGCCAACTGTGTGCACGTACCAAAATACTATCCATATACAGGGTGGGAAACACATTCCTAAAGTCAGAAAATGGGAGTAAATCATGCAAAACTGGTTGTAAATACTCATTTTATCTGTTTCTCTGTTTAAACTGTTCATACCCATACTGTGAATTCAACTGTTAGCAAAGCACACTGAAAACAAAAATCACTCACACTCAATTCAATCAAATTCAATTTGTATTTTACTATGGGGAAAAAACACACCATTGAGCAGACTCATTTAGAAGGTGGTCAAGGAGGGACACAACATGAAGATCAATAAAAAACAGCATTAAATACATGACAAAGACCATATATTTTTACAATTTCATAACCATACAGAGAAAACATTGAGCATAACCACCAATCTTGGCTAACAAGGAGGGATAAAGGTACAACAGGACAGGTCTCTAGTCTACTGGAAGTCATTTTGGGAAATACAGGAGTATGGATGAGGTAGCCAGGAGTGCTGATGAGGATACTTCAAGTGTACTGCACAGAGTGCTATGTTCTTCTTCATTACATACTTAACAGGCAATAATTTGAAAGGTGGCTGCATATTACAGAGCTTTCCTCCTTGGTTTCATGCGAGAAAAGGTTTCTATAACTTTTTCATAATCTACTGCATCAGCTAGTTGCCTTTCTATATTTAATAATGCAAAATTAGAGAGCCTCTCTTCTGTCATGGATGGCCTTAAGTAGTTTTTAATTAGTTTCAATGGCTAAAACTGTGTCCCGCTGCTGCACTACTCACAGGCAATGTGAGGAAAATCTGGTACAGATTTGAAAGATTTGGGAATACTCTGGTCATGTCATTAGCGATCATGAAGCTAAGGACATAGTTAATTTTGAATTGCTCCTGACCTTGGAAGATGTTTTTATATAATGAACAAAACAGTGAATATTCATCCAACAAGTCAGATACACAAATATCCCCATCGTAGAAATTAGCCAAGTTGTGTATTGCTGTTGAGTTGTTTTCAGTTGAAAAGTGCCTTGGGTCAAGAGCTGAAAACTTGTGTGCTATCTCAATGAAATCTTTGAATCGCTCCCTCCTTTGTGTGCTAAATACACCTAGAAGAGCATAGAATGTATTTATTTTGAAGTGTTGTCTCCCATCTTGTACAGGATCATCATCCACAAGCTCATCGTGGAAATGCTTCCTTTTGCAGGTCCGTTTCTCCTGAAACTGTGTCATGGTGCCACACTGTTTAACTAAGTGCCTTGCTGCTGCATCCATTCCATCAAATATTTCATCTGTTCGAATTTTTTCTATTTCACTGCAGCTAGTTTTTATTAAGTTCACAGCAGTGAGTAAATCAACAGTGCTGCCTTGAAGATATGTTGAAAGAGTATAAATTATCTTCAGAATGTTGTGCCAATAGCACAGCATAAACTTAAATTCAAAACTTTCAATGGTGGCAAGAAGTCCCCGAGCTTCAGACACTGCTTTAGCTTTGGAATTTTCAATTTCTCCATCCGCTATTCACTCTAGTGCAGTGCTTACAGCAGAAATCCCTTGCATTACAGAGTCCACTGCTCGCGTGTGACATGTCCAATGGGTGTCTGAGAGTTTTTTCAATGTACACACTGTTTCATCCAGTTTGTTCTGCTGTTCTTCTTGCAGAATTTTCAGTCATGGTAGACTACTCGACAAGAATGTATACAGTGACTCAAATGTACTGAAAAACAACTGAGCATTTACACAACATGTTGCTGCATCAATTAAAGCCAAGTTCAAGTTGTGTGCACAACAGTGAATGTACACAGCTTTGGGCGATACTTGTTTAACAAGAGTTTGTAGTTCTGAATGACAACCAGACATTGTGCTTGCACCATCATAAGCTTGACCTCGGCAGTAGGAAATCTCAAGCCCCAGTTTCTCTAGACTTTGCACAAGCAGACTATAAAAGTCTACAGCAGCTGATCTTGGCAACTCATCAAATTTTATGAAATGCTTAGTTGCATGCCCAGAGAAGTTCACATAATGGAGTGAAAGAGAAAACTGATCAATACTTGTAATGTCAATTGTGAAGTCAACAATTACTGTGAAGTACTTGGCAGTTTTCACTTCAAGCACAATGGAACGCAGCAGTTCCTGAGATAGTGCATGAATAAAATCATTCTGAATATCGTGGCTCAAATAAGTCTCATTCCTTTTCCATTTTGAAAGATGATTTGCCAACACACTACCATATTTAGCCATAACTTTCAAAAATTCTAAGTAGTTCCCTTCATTCACTGTGCCTGAGCATGAATACTCTCGGTGACCACGCAGAGGGAGACTTTGCTTTGCTAGAAGTAAAACAGTATCGAGGAGTCTTTTAAGAAGTTCACGATTTTTTTGAATCAAGTCCTTCTCTGCTTTTAACATCTGTGCAGCAACTGTCTTTTCTTGAGAAAGTCTAAACTTTGTTAGCAGTAATTGCTGTTCAGCTGTGCAGTGGATTCTTGAATTCTCAAGCTTTTCAATTTTTTCTGTTCCTTTCTTAAAGTTTGAGAAGCCACACTCAGGATCTGCCCAAACTTTGGAATAATGTTCACTGTTTCTATCTGCAAACAGCCAACATGCAAAACAGTACAGACGAGCACACCATGGAGAATATACCAACCACTGCCTTTCTACCTGACAACCTCCAGAAGCAACCTTTTTCCTATACCAGTCTGGACTAAACCTTCTATGAGTGTCATCATAAGGAAACCTGTCATACTTATCTTTCAGACCTGGCTGACATGGACCAGCTTTAAGCAAAGCTCTAACCAAGGCTGTACGCATAGTCTTATTCCTAAACAGATAGGGATCTGTGGCATATTCTGCATGCATATCCAAAACAACAGTCATAACCATATTGTCATTATTACAACTCCCGGCAGATAGCTCCAGGTCAGCCGCCTTGTCGGAATTGTGATGCTGGGAAGGAGGAGGAGGAGGAACACTCATCTCTCTCTGAGCAGTAGACATCCTGGAGCACTGAGGAGAAGCAGAGAACTGCAGGTCACCATCTTTGTCACAATCTTCAGGTTGTGCAGGAACAGGATACATCAAGTCCTCGTCACAAGCACAGGCAGGGTCAACTGACTTGACTTCAGAAGGAGTTATGGAGTGTACAAAAGGAGCTTGAGCCATTTCTTCAGACGTGCACATCCTTTCTTGACAGACAGTTACTTGGCTTTTCAGATGAATGACCACTATCAGAGGCAGAGCCAATCACACTAAAATAGGATTAAACAATGTTATGTTAGTTTTCAAAAGGACTGCAGTTTAAGGCTTCATAAATATTCTGTCCCCTTGAACTTCTGTGACTCATCTGAAAATGAGTGGCAAGTTAGGAAGGACCACAACATCTTTATACAAATGTGTCTAACCCCTAATTTTTCCTTTACTGCTTATCCTGTTCAGGATCAGTTCAGTAGGACAGGTGGTGGTAGACTAGTCTGTTGCCAGGAGCCAGAAGTATAGTGAAGCAGCAAACTTTTCAGCTTTCTCCACACCTTGTTCCACCAAGCAGTGCACTCAAACAAGACTGTTAGGACAATCTTTCTATTTCCATTAGGACCACTCATAAAAAAATACACTGTGGCCCAGATATTCAAAAGAGTTGAGCCATGTGCAATAGGGTTGTGCCTGCGCAAGTCTGAAAATGCGCCATTCTGCTATATTCAGCAGGAGGCAGTTGCGCACCCCCAAATCACACTGAGCAACAGCACAATGATAATGAATGCATGCACAACGGAAGGGGGAGGAACCATGCATAAATGGCGCAGTGCAATATTCAACAACTTGTGCCATGCGCAATAGTGGAGCAAGCGAAAGTTGCGCCATAGCGGAAATGAGCCAAAATAAAAGGGAGCAAGGGAGAGGCACAAGAACACTACAGGGAAGCCACATGAGAGCAAAATACAGCAGGAAACACTGGGCAACAGGGACACACAGGGTCAGGCAGGAAAGGGCACCTGGAAGCAACAGCCACAGGGGAAGGTGTGGGGAGACAGTGCAGAAGGGGGAAGTACACCACACAGCAGTGAGGCAAGCACAGGTAGGTGTTCCCGGTGCAGGGGAAGTAGCAGTGAGGACAGCGGGGGGGAATACAGTAACAGCTGCCAGGGGGGTGAACACAAGACAGGGACATGGCTAGTGCCACCTTCCAGATGGAGGCCATTATGAGGGGGGTGAGAAGGCAGACATGCATGGCCGTGGAAGGGCCCATCGGCGGTATGCCCCCAACAGGCAGTACCGAGCCCACACCAGCTTTGAGCTGTACAGTGATACCGAGATTTTGGGCTGGTACCACCTGAATCAGGCAATTCTGAAGTGGCTCTGTGAGCTGTGCAGTGATGTGATGCAGGCACCCACACGACGGAGCCATGCCCTGTCAGTGGAGACCAAAGTGACAGCTTGCATGTGCTTGCTCACCACGGGTACCTTCCAGAGACAAACTGGGGACACCACAGGCATAACCCAGTTGGCCACGTCATTCCACCTCACCCAATTTCTCAGCGCACTGCTGCCACATGCTGTGGAGTACATCCATTTCCCCAGCACACCGGCGGAGCGCACAGCAAACATACAGGAGTTCCACAGGATAGCACATATGCCTAGCATACGAGGGGCAATAGACTGCATGCATGTGGCCATCTGCACACCACCTGGCTCCGAGGGGGCCGCATACATCAATTGCAAGGGCTATGCCAGCATCAACTGCCAGGTGGTGTGCGATGCCAGGGGGGCTTAATCAATGTCTGTGCCACGCACCCTTGGGGAGCACACGATGTCTTCATCTGGCACCAGTTGGCACTGTGCCACAGATTTGAGAGTGGCGATATCCCCACTGGCCACCTAGTGGGTGAGTATGCAAACCACATGGACAGTCATAGGGCCTGGGGGGGCATAGTTAGAGGTGACATGGGTAGTGTCCTACATGGCCCGGGGCAGGGCGATGCTGATCACCAAATTAACCTCCACCCTCTACACACAGGTGACAGTGGATACCCACTCCGTCCCTGGCTGCTCACACCCTGCAGCGACCAGGACCCCATCGTAGCAACGCTACAATGAGGCCTACGCCACCACATGTAATGTCATCGGCGGTGTTCGGGATGCTGAAGGCACATTTCCATTGCCTGACACCTCCGGCGGTGCCCTACAGTACAGCTCCTCAAAGGCCTGTGGGCTATTCCTGGCCTGTTGCATCCTACACAACATGGCCAACAAATGTGGGATAGCCGTACAGGTCAAAGAGGGGGACAGCGATGGGGACAATGAGAACGCCGGTGACGATGGTGATGGGCAGCCCCCCCTTGGGCAATGGGACCCCTGACTGCTCCAGCTGGCACAGCTGCACCGGGACACCATCACGGATGAGCACTTCAGCCAACCCAGGTAAGTCATGGGGCCATGTGCAGCCAACAGTGGCTAAGGCACAACCCACAAACACGCATGGACACACACCAGGGGTGCATGCCATCAAGGGAAGTGGCAGGGCATGGAACCACACACACAGCCAGGGATGGGTGAGGTCTAACATGCCATGCAGATGGACACACACATGCACACACACACACACACACACACACACACACACACACACACACAATGCACCAAACATGCACAAAGGGTAGGAGGCACACCGACCCAGAACACCACCCCTAGCCACACACATGTCCACAGAACACCACGCCCACTGCCTGTCCATGTGTGCATGTCAGATGCTGAGCACCATTGCACATTGGTGTACAGTGCAATGCAGGCATCATCATGCACACGCAACTGCGGACAGCAGCCAGGAGGATGTGCAGATGGACTGTGTGTCTACGTGCAGGGCTGGGTACCCACCCGTGCAATGCCCACTGAAAGACACAATGCACACAGGGCAGCACCAGACAGTAGCTGCATTGGGAGACAGGTCAGTCATGTGACACAGTGCCCTGGCCACCACGGATGCATGGGCGGCCCCGCCGAGACCCGCCAGCACTGACAGGCTGACCACTGGCCTCATGGGGTGGCACCAATGGTCCCCCAAGGGTTTCACTGCGTGAATGCAACCGTGCTCACGCAGGGGTCTGCAGCATACCGAACATGCCTGCGCCAGGTGTGCTCGGGATGCCAACAGCTGAACCCGGTGTCAACAGGGAAGGTGTCGCACGACGCTGGGAATGGGGGGTGGACAGTGCACTGTGTGGTGTCTGCAACGCATGGGCACATGACTGTGTGCCCATTGTGGCCATGACAGCAGTGAATGCCTGTGTCTGCCTGTCAATGGCAATGGTCACATCCTCCTGCAACCGGTCCATCCCTGCCAGGATCAGAGCGGTGTCTCTGCTGTGACACTCCTCTGCCCACTCCAGAGCCGCACGCAGTGCATCCACCGACATCGCAAGCCGCATCTGCTGCTGGACTGATGCTTGCAGTAGGTGGGTGTGCTCATCCAAGAGGTCATCTGCCTCCTCGGCATCCTGTCCCTCAGGGTGTGTGCGGCCCTGATGCTCAGCACCCATTGAGGGTGGGCGTTGCACACCAGGACCAGGTCTGGGCATGTCCACAGGCGGTGCACAGATGCCGCCCCTTGACCCTGTACCCCCAAGCCCATTGGCCGACTGCTGATGCTGCCCCTCTGGCTGCCACTCCCCAGGGCTCACTGGTGCTGCCGCAGTGGCTGCAACAGTCCCGCTGTCCTGAACACACACCAGCGCTGCCCCACTGGTGCTGACAGGCACAGGCTGGGACTGTGCTGACACACAGGTCTCCATGGCAGCACCACCCACAGCCATGGCCGCAATGTTACCTGCTGTGTGGCCATCCCGTGGCACACATGTGTCACTGCCCATGCCGTTAGCGACATCATCATCAGTGACAGACCCGGCACCGGCCTGAGACACAGCATGCTGGCATCCGTGGATGCTGGCACACTGGGACACGGGCAGGGCTTCCTCCACACCTGTTCCAACAACATCAGTGTGGACAGCCAGGCGGGCCCACTGTCACACTGACCCACATATACCTGTGGAGGTGGATGGGCCCTCCTCCATCTCCAGCTGACTATCCTCAGTGGACAGGCCCACCACTGCTGACCCATGCAGACGCTCAGGATCTGTAAGGGAAAACAAAGTCAGATTACTGCATGTGACCTACCCTGCCCCCCCATAGACAGACCATAACCTACCTTGCAGTGATAGGCTACCACCTGTCTGGAAGCCACCACCCGTAACACCCTCAATGGCACAATGCTGCATGCTTCCAGCAACCCTCTCCTCCTGTAGGGTCAGGTGTACCACCTCCGGCTGTCCCCCACCTGTCGCAGCTCATGCTGTCCTGATGGCAGCCACCTTCTCCTTTATCCTCCTCCTGTCTGTACCCATCTTCTTCTTGCACTCCTGCACGGAGTGCTGGTAGCTGCCATGCAGGTTTACTGTATGTGCCACCTCCTCCCATGCAGCAGCATGGGCTTGAGGTGTTCCCTGACGTCCGCTGAGAAGCGGCACCTGATCCAGGTAGGCCTCAAACAGGGCATCGGTCTCAGCCTTGGTAAAATTAGGCCTCCTCTTCCTCCCACCACTGTGTTCCTCCTCTCCCACAACTTGCTCAGTCATTTTTTAGCCTGTAAGAATGATAGTTGTTACCTGTGACTGTGCAGTCCCATGCATGTTCCTAAATCCACAGTCCACACTCCCAAACAGCAGGCAACTCACCAATAGACTGCAGTAACCGATTATGGCCAGTGCAGCCCAATTTCGCACTTTTATAGCGCAACCCATGTAAATGAGGCAAGGCGCAACTTTAAGAGGATGCAAATTGCAGTGCTGCGCCATTGAATGGCTGATTAACTGTTTTGCATATGATGACTGAATATCGCGCTGTTGCGCTTTGCACAATTGTGTTGAACGTGCTGAGCCAAGAGCACAGTTCTGTGACATGCGCAGTACACACCTCACTGCGCATGCCCGGGTTGCTGATGCAGGCGTCTGCCATGCTGCTGACGTGCTGTGCATGGGAAGCAATGCAGGGCATGGTAGACCCCGGAGTCAGTTAAAAAAACAATTATGACTGACCTACCACACATTGTGACTGATTTTTTCAACTAGTTTGAAATTTTTGATTTCAACTAACTGAAGAAAATCCAACCAAGTTTTTCAACTTTCACCATCATGTTGAATTTTATTATGTAGTAGTTTATCATACTTTTTAAACTTCGTATCTTTTTTTCATTAAAATTTTGACTATAAAAGTTAATAAAATGTATGGAAAAGCCCCCCTCCCTTTGAAATCAATGGGGTGCGCGCACACATAACCTTCGCCATCTGACATCACAAAACGGGGCTGCATGTGCCTACATGGGGGCATGTTGGTGTGTTAAGGTCAGTTTTTAGCATTTGGGATTTAGCAGCATTATAATTTCACAAATGGGCAGAAACAAAAGGAATTATTTATGCCCCTCAGCTCTTGGGAAGGTGAGGTATTGCATATGTTGGAGGGAGCAGCAACTAGGCAGCAGCAGCTAAGAAGCTGGCTGCTCTTTAAAATGCAAATACAAAGTGCAGTGAAACAAATCTACACACAGTAGGGACCCACTAAAGGACAATAACCAGTCAAAACAACAACAAAATATACAAAGTCCCTGAAAGTTACAAGTGGAAGCAGGGCAGTAAAACAGTACACGGTATAGAAAAATAAGCAGCAGTAATACTAGTTATTTAGGAAAAGAACTGTAAGTCTAAAATACAGTATAGGTAGGGCCTCTTAAACACTCCACAGAAACTAGAAGGCACCCTTTTGCAAACAGAGCTAACCATCAATATATGTTAGTTTGCTAGTAGTCGTAGAATCTGTGAGACTAAAAACAGTTTATGGGAGGACCCTTAGAAATGCCTGCAATATGGTATACCAGAACTGAGATGTATCCATAGAAACACAGAAACACAGAATTTGATGGCAGATAAGGACCGCTTGGCCCACCCAGTCTGCCCATTTCTCTACCTAATGGATAAGCTGCAGATCTTAGTTAACCAGCAGCCTTCTTCTTTCTACCCCCACCCCCTAGAATTGCCTTATGATTGTCCCATGCATGCTTGAATTCAACCACTGTTTTTGACTCCACAACTTCCTCCGGAAGGCTGTTCCATGCATCCACAACCCTCTCTGTGAAAAAATACTTCCTTACATTACCTCTGAGCCACCCCCTATCTTCAAATTGTGCCCCCTTGTTCTTGCACTCCTCTTTTTTGAAAGATGCTACCCTCTTGGACTTTGTTGATTCCCTTGAGGTACTTGAAAGTTTCTATCATGTCCCCCCTCTCCCTCCTTTCCTCGAGGCTATACATATTAAGCTCCTTTAGTCTCTCTTCATATGTCTTCTGGTGCAGACCCTGCACCATTTTAGTTCCCTCCTCTGGACAGCTTCGGTCTTGTCTATGTCCTTGCGGAGATTGGGTCTCCAGAACTGCACACAGTACTCCAGATGGGGTCTCACCAACTGCCTGTACAGAGGGATAACAACTTCCTGTTTTCTACTTGTGATACCTCTCCCTATGCATCCCAGTATCCCCCCAGCCCTCCTTACTGCCCTCTCACATTGCTTGCCCACCTTTAAGTCATCTAATACGACTACCCCCAGGTCCCTTTTCATTTTTGTTGTTCTTAGTATCTCACCCCCCATTGTGTACTCTTCCCCTTGGTTTTTGTTTCCCAAGTGCATTACCTTGCACTTCTTAGCATTGTATCTAAGCTGCCATACATTTGACCATTCCTCTAACCTTGTCAAGTCCCTTCTCATCCTTTCCACCAGGGCCGCACTAATGGGGGAGAAGTGGGGAAGTTGTCCGGGGCCCCGAGCTCAGGATGGGCCCTCCTGAGGAGCTGGCATTACCCCTGTTATTAGCTGGTTTGGGAAATGGGAGCCCATTCCAAGTGACTTGTCCGGGGCCCAAGGATTCATAGCTGCAGCCCTGCTTTCCACCCCACCTTGTGCATCAACTCTGTTGCAGATCTTTGTGTCATCTGCAAAGGGACATACTTTTCCTTCCAGTCCCTCAAGGAAATTTAAATTTAAAGCTAAAAAAACTCATGCATATTAAAAAAACACGTTTTCTGACACATTTTCTGAACTTGTTTTAGCTTTCAGCATGTTTTTTTTCAGCGTGTTTTCAGCGTGTTTTGTAAAAAATGTTATTCATCTTGTCGTGAGGACTTTAATAATTAGTCTGTCCTATTCCTACAGTGGCAAACAACAAACATTTTGTCCATTGGACCTGACTGACCATGCTCCACACTCCTGCCTCCTATGGGTCCAGGAACTTACCAACCAACCACCTGCACCTGGCCTGCTCTATGACTTTGTGGGGAGTCTGACTTACTCACAATGTCACCACAGTCAGAGAGAGCCCAGCTGGGCCACCAGCAGTAGATCAATGAAACCCACAGCCCCCAATTCCTCAACCAGCCAGACAAGCCAGCTCAGCATGCAGCAGAGACACAGGCAGACTGAGTAGTCTGTGAGAGACCATCCTCCTCCTTCCTACTGCCCACTGCCCAGCCCTGGCGGGCCTTACATACACATCCCATACAGTACCTTGCTCACTGTAGTAGCCTATTACCAGTTCGGTCAGATGTCAGTTGATGATTCGGTCAGTGTCGGTGGGTGGCTCCATGGCTCAGGCTACCACTGCTGCTCTACTTGGTGGAGATGCAGGTGTTTTTTGGAGCTGTGTGCTCCCTCCTCTCAGCCCACACAGTTGGTCCCCAACCTGGACCCATGTCCCCACTCCAATACTCTGAGCAGTGGAACTAGTGCACCTACCACTCCTCCTCCTCAACAACTCCGAAGACCTGACCAAGACTGAGTGAGAGTCACCCAAATGGCCTGGCCGATGGGATCACTGGTTGATCCCAACCTTGACCAGACCACTGATTTGCTGCCTTCACATTCTTGCTGCCTCGCTTTGCTGGAGGACTGACTGTGACCTGCACAGTCACACACTAGTCTCTCTCCGAGCACTGGACACATCACGACAATGGACACAGTTAACGTATTTTTAAATTAAAGGCCAAACCATCAAACTTCGTCCCTGCAGAAAAATGCCGCTCGCTCCGTTGCCCACACACCAACACAGATGCCTCCTCTCCTGACAGTCTCTTCTCCTACCTAGGCATGCTGTCCCTGCCACCTTGTATAGCCAGTCACAGACACTCTCAAGCTCCTGGCTCCTCCTTCTAGCTGTCCTAATTGGTGGGTGCTTCCTGTCCAGGAGCCAGAGGTGCATTTTATTGGCTGTAAGGCGTGGTGCTGGTGGTTGAGGACTGTTACATTTTCACAGCCCCTCCCGGCCCCCTCCTCCTCCCCAGGAAAGAAAAAAAGAGAAAACACATTGCAGTGCACCACAAAAACAAATCTGGACTGGTCACGGAATCATCAACAGCAGTGGATTTCAACTCCATTATTTTATGACTGTAATCCAGTGCAATTGCAACTGATTACAACTGCACTGAACTGCAACTGACCATTTCAACTGCCGACAACTGCTCCGGGGCCTAGGGCATGGCCACCATTGTGCCAGTGGTGCTACAGCGATGTTCACCTACATGGCGCTGTGGCACTGGGCCATCATAGGCACACTGGGGCAACAGCGCGGTAGGCCACTACTGGAGGTAGCACACAGGCATCCAATCACGCTACACGCATTGGGTTCCAATGGCGCTGTGCCTGTCTGTGTGCCAGAGCCCCTTGACCCTGTGCCCGACCTTTGCCCCCTAGGCGCCACACGTCAGGCATGGGTGCACCACTATCATGCTGTTCGGTGACAGTGTGATAGGGAATGGCAGCGCTGTACCGTGCAGCATCTGCATGTGGGGAGCCACACTGCAGAGCGCTATTTTTTCAGACTGAGCTAGGAGAATGGTGCAGAGGAGGGCTGCACAGTGGAGCCAGGTAGAACTGGCCAACCTAGTGGCCATAGTGGAGCCACACCATGAACCACTATTTGGGGAGGCAACCCTGGACAGGTCCAGGAGCCAGGTGTGGGAGGAGGTGGCCACTGCACTTGAGGAGGCCACTGGAAGGAGGCGGAGAGCAGAGCAGTGCCGCCACAGGTATGGTGACCTGCAGCGGAGGGAGCCAGACCTGCTTGCCCGCCTGTGGGCATGTGCCAGGAGAGGCACGGTGCCATGGCCAGGTAGGTGTTATGTCAACACACTTTTATCTTCCATATGGGTATCACGGTTGTATGTGTCCAGCACATGGGGAGGGACCGTCCAATGTTGGCTGTGGTGGTGTTATCAGGGTGTGGGGTGGGTGGGTCTGGCTGGGTGAGAGGGTGCACACCTGGGGGCAGGGGGGCTTTGCTACAGGATTGTACTGATGTTCCTCTCTCCATGTTTGCACCACAGGGCCAGAGGAGCGGCACCTAGCACATGAAATGCAGCACCACCAAGAGGACAGGGACACAAGGTGGGGTGACGGTCCACAGCACCCGAGGGACCAGCCCAATGATGGTGAATGCCATACCTCCATGATTACTATTGCATGCTGTGTAACAGGGTGGGCAGCGGGGCATGGCCTCCATCCATTGACACCACTGCCATGCATGCAACTTGTTACAGTCAGCACTGTCCAGTGGCAATGCATGTCTGGGAGTGCACTGATGGTGGTCCATGCGTGCACCGGGTACATGGCTGTGCCACTGCCTTTGCACCACATAACCATGTCACTAAATGGCCACAGTGGTGCTGTGCATGACTTGACCAGTGGATGTGTACAGCGTTCCACATGGCTGTATGCGCCTGGGTGGGCAGGTCATGTGGACATGATCACTGTGGGTGGTCACACTCCATCACAGAGCCATGTCTCACGGCCATATGCCATGCACAGTGGGTGGGTTGCATGGGGCTGTGCATTCACACCTATTGACTGTGCTCCCTTGTCCTAGGTGTCCGCCAGCTGATGGAGATCAGGGAGGCGTTGCTGGAGATCTTGCACCTGGCAAAGGCGTCCCTAGAAATCCTTCGCCAGATTGACCGGATTGGGGTCTGCAGGAAGCACCAGTGGAGGAGCAGCCAGAGCGGGGAGCGGGGCTCCTGTTAACAGTCCCTCTGCCCCTGATATCCCCTACCCCCTGGACCCACCATCACACCCCTCCTTTCCTGTCCCATTTGTTCACCCCTGCCCCTTACCCACCCCCACCTTGTTTGTGGCCCTTCCCCTCAACTTTGTATATATTATTGTATATAGTTCACTTTGATATTTTGTTTGAATACAGATATTTTGATATGAATACTGTTGTGGTCTCTGATTTGCAGTGGGCTATAGGTGCTCAGCTGCAGTGGTGTGCATGGCATCAGGGGTGGTGCAGTCGTGGGTACGTGTGTGTGTCCATGGGGAGGTGACTATGGTGTGGGGGTAGCTATCAGTCAGTGTCTGTGGTGTGTGTGTTGTGCCCTGTGCACTGGATGACTGTGTGCAGTAGTCCATGATGCATGCTCTGTGTCCATGCCACCCCTGTCAGCCCGTCCATGGCCTGTGCAGCTGACACCCATGCATGTCTGTGACCTGCACAGTCTGCTGGCATGTCGGTGGTGGCTGTCCATGCAGGGCAGCCACTGTACCCGTCACAATGCTGGGTTGCCTCCTGTCACTGGTGTGGTGCATGTCTGCCTCGGTGACACTGTGGCCTCCACAGTTGTTGACCCACCTCCATGCTGTGGCTTGTGTGTGTTGCAGGGGATGTGCACCACTGTCTGTGACTTGTGCTCTGGGCAAATGCTGGTGGCATACAGGTCCACAGTGCCTGCGCAGGGTGGCTGGCACTCCTGTGCCATGGAGGACTGCAGGTTGTGTGTACACAGTTTACATGGGCCCATGCTGAGGGCTTGGTTGCCCCACTACTGCGTCCCTGTGTTGTTGTGCCCTTGGGTATGGGTGGGTGTCTGTCCATGCACTGTGTGGCATCCGGTGTGGTGCATGCTTCCATGCACCACTGTGGGTGTCTGCGCTGGCTGTTGTGGCCAGTGCTGGTTCAGGGTGTGTCATTGGGAGAGCATGCAGGGTGCTGTACCACTGGTGGTGGGGTCCGGGGCATGCCCTGTCCTGTGTGGGGTACCTCATGTGCCAATGCATGGTTGGTCTCTCAGCAGTACCTCTGGGGGGCTGTGCATGGTGGCACTGTGTATGCCATCATTGCATCGCTGTGTGCTGCCACCCGCTGATGGGTGCTCGTGGTGGGACTGCCTTGCATGGTTCTGTGGTGCACAGGGTTGCATTGTCACAGTGGGGGTGGTGGCATATATGGGGTTTCCTGCAGTGGTGGACGCTGCTCCTGGGCAGGGTGTCTGGGGGTCATGGTGCAGGGTGTGCTCTGCACTGGGGGGATGGTGTGGCATGGGTTGATCAGCCCTCCTTGTGTGCCAGTCACAGCTTGCTGGGGGATGTGATGGGGCACCATGGCCCAGCTGTGGGTTGGTTGCTTGTCTCCATGGGCCAGTGGTTATTCCAGCCCTCCCCCAGTTGTGCAGTGCATGGGGTGTGGGGGGACGATGTCTGTTCTGCTGTGTGTTCCTGTGCCCATCTGTGGCATGGGTGGTGGGTCCCTACCGCCCTGGTTGTGCAGTTGCATTGCCACCCTGCTGCTGGGGGGCATCCCTGGTTGCACTATGGCGCCTCTGGACTGCTCAGCTGAACATCCTTTGTTGTACTATGGCGCATCTGATCTGCTCAGCTTCCCCTTCCTAGTTGCACTATGGCGCGGGTGGTGTGATATTCAGTTGTCGGCTGTAGGCGCAGTTTGGCCGGCTCAGTTTTTGAATATCATGCCTGTTGCGCATGGGCGCAATGGACTTGTGCTTGCTCCTGCTATTGCGCACTTTTTGGGCGCAGTTTGAATATCTGGGCCCGTATGTTTTGGAGAGTGAACAGCATCTAGGTCAGACTTTTCCTGAAAAGCATTGCTGTCAATACAGTGCACTGTGTAAATATGCTTACCAATTCTCAGATTCTTCTGGTATTTTAGTTTTAGGTGTAAACGCAGACAGAATGCTTCTTGTTGATTTTGCTGCTTCTGCCAGTTTAGTTTTCTCTTGGAGTTTCTTGCTTGCACTCTCCATCTGTGATGATCTGTCCATTTTTTCCTAGGTACAATAAATGACAGTGGGCTTAATAGTGCTGTCCATTGCCATCCCTTAAGCCATCAGCAGGATGGGCTGCATCTGCAATTTCCGTTCTGATGCTCTGGACGTCAAGGTGTGACACTGCCAGAAAGAGTTCCACTTCTGCCCACAGACCTGAGGGCCAGGCAGGTGAACAAAAAGTTCATGCCCAAGTGGGTGGAAAGTGTTCAAATAGACACGGACCAATGAGTAAGTGAGTGCCATATGATTGGCTACATGGGGCGATGATGACAGCACCATGTGTTCATGGTTCCATTGCTTTACAGGAGTATAAACAGCATGCAGTAAGCTGGCAGCAAGACCGCTTGAAAACACACAAGCATCAAAGTCATCTAAACACCATGGCATCTTTCATTATCATGGACACTACTGTAGAACTTGCCAAGACCAGTACCCATGGGAGAGGACCTTGTCGTGGTGGTGCTGAATTCTAGTATTCCAAGACCAGTGCCCATGGGGGAGGACCTTGTCGTGGTGGTGCTGAATTCTAGTAATTCCAAGACCAGTGCCCATGGGGGAGGACCTTGTCATGGTGGTGCTGAATTCTAGTATTCCAAGACCACTGCCCATGGGGGAGGACCTTGTCATGGTGGTGCTGAATTCTAGTAATTCCAAGACCAGTGCCCATGGGGGAGGACCTTGTTGTGGTGGTGCTGAATTCTAGTAATTCTCCCCTGGCTGCTCCCATAACAGCGGAAATGCAGTAGCATGATATTCTTAAAGAAAATCCTGCAGCTGAAGGAATTCCACAAAAAGTCCTGCAGCTGTGGAATTCCAGCAGCTGTGGGAATTCTGCAAGTGCTGTGAATCCGCAGCTGAGGATCTGCAGCTGTGGAAATGGTTGAAGAGGCACAGACATAGTACAAGTAGCTGAAGCAGCAGATATTAACATTGCTGCCATAATATGAGGCTAACAGCACCCACAAAGATACCAGCAACCAGTCCCTCAACTGGGACCACAGCAGCACCACAGGTACCAGCAATACCATGGCACCACAGTGGCCGACTGTCACCACTGGTTGTCCCTCCCTGGGGCAATCCTGTTACCTGTAGGGGTAGCACTCACTGCAGGTGGATCAGGCTGTACTGCCTGTGGGGCTCTGTCATGGACTGCATTGGATCTGGTGGTTGTTGCCTGTTGCCATAGCATGGCAATGTGTGCTTTTTGTTGCTGTAACATCAGCCACTGCTATACTATCTGGGATACTATTACCTGTGCCTCACTGCCACCTTAATTGATTCCAATTGTTGGGGCACTACTGAGTTTGCTGAGGGAGAGTTACACCTCATTCCACTGTGTGTAAATTTTTTTCCGCAACTGCAGAAAAAACCTGGCTGAGAATAGCCCTTCAGGGGATGTGCCTTACTTATCTCGCACCTTTTTTTCCTCAGGGACTTCCACAGCTGCACTTTTTTCCACAGTCTGTAAGTGTTTTTTTTTCTGCAGCTGCTGAGGTTTTTGTGCATAGCACTTAGAGCAATCTACCCTTTTTTCCATAGCTACAGCAGTTTGGAGGACTTAGGGAAGGTTTTGCACCTTCTGAAAGCTTTGTGAATCCAGCCCAAGGTCTCTAAAATTGCTCCATGAGTTGCACCAAATAAAGACATTCCAATATTATATGAACATTGGACCACTTTTGATTACATCCAAATTTACAGTTTTGACCATTTGCGAATACTGCTAAGCTACACAAGAGGCATACCAACCAAAAGCAATATTATTTCTAACATTGCCAGGGTTTTAAAATGAAGATCCAATTCACAATACAATAAATATGGTTCAATTTCATGAAATATTTTTAATGCCTTATAAAGTGGAAGATGTTTTGTTTGTCATATTCTTGCAAGATGTTTTGCATACCAATATCTTTGATATACTGAATTTCCTTTAATTTACAGTCTTGTGAATTTATTATAAAATGTATATAGTAAATTGAAGAAAGACTATAGTTCTTCACCTTTTGGTCTAAGCAAGAAAACCAGTTTGGGAAGGAAATGCAAATAATCTGTATGTTCAGTCCAACAAGCCATTATAATTTCATTAGAATTTACAGAAATTATTCTGTGCCAATAAGATAACATTCTTATGTCAGCAAGATCAGAAATTGAGGAAATATTGGATTTTGCATGCATAATTTCACCTGGAACAAACTCTGGAAGGGCAATTAAAAGTCTCTGATATACTGCAGGATTTGCAAGGGCTCTATTTCTTTTATACCCTTGCCACTGCCCCAGGGTTCAACACCATATCATATAAATTAACTTACCTTTATTTGATAAATATTCTACATTGCTGGAAAGGATTCCTTCACAAAACCTTCTGAAAATCTATGAATACCAAAGATTGATGCATGTTTTTTTTTTATTACCTTTTCGGTGTGAGGCTCCTAGCCACATACAGCAGATACATTCATGCAAAGATGTATATACTGTTGGACCTCATCTATTTTTCAAAGCAAATTTTCCAAGTGAATTTTAGTTTTATTGGCTTACCTAAAACCATTATGTTGCCTTTTGGTATACTTAATAAAAGTTGAAGTGTATCAAGAGATTCTACATTATCAAGTGCTTTCTATGAACCTATAACAAACTTAGAAACAGGACATCATCCGCATAGAAGATAGCATCGATTTTAAAATTAGATATCTTTGGGACACCTGTATCAATATTTGTCCAAATTTTCTATCACTGTGTTTATATAAAGCTGAATAGAGTTCAGACAAGCAGGCATCCCTGCTTCACCACTTGGTCCACCAAAATGTTCTTAGTTAAATCCCCTTGCTTGTTATATCTAATTTTTATACTTGTGTTAAGATGTAAAGCTCCAATTATGTTTTTCAGATTGTCAGAGATACTCATTGTGCGTAATTTACTCCACAGTAGTTGTCTATTTAAATTGTCAAAGGCTACATTTATGTTAAGGCATGCCAGAAACAGCAAACCATTTTTACAAGTCACATACTTGACATGTAAATATTGAAGAACAAAAATGTTATCTATGTTTGAACAGTTCTTTTTAAAGTCAAATTGCTTTTGACTTACGCGTTTTTTTCCTTGTACTCAAAAAGCTATGGAATCTAACAGGTAACATGAAAACATATTAGATACAACACATGGAAGAGAGATTGGACAATAAAATGTAGGATTACTGGGTCCCCCTTTGTAAAATGTGGAACAATTTCTGTTAGTCTTCATGTGTGTGGGATGTTATAATTCACGTCAATGTAGTTAAATAATTTTGCTAGAATAGAGGACTACCAGCTTGGGAGTATTTAAAATGGCCACAAGGGTCTATAACTGAAGATTCATTGTTCTTTTGCATTACTAGGTAATGTTGCACTTGTCTGGGAGTAATCCCTTCTCAATCTGTCAAAGATGACTGCCATCACAGTAAGTCATTCTTATTACTAACATCAATGTGTAAGTTTTATTTTGCATACGTAAATTGTTTGACAATACATGATTACCAAAAGAGTATCAAAATATGTTTCATAAGTGGAACAAGGGATTATAGTATCAATATTAGATGAATGGTTATTGTTTCCCCTATTCCTGTAAGAATAAAAAAATAGCCTCTTATAGTTCAGACCATAGAAGTTTTCATACTTTTCTTGGAATTCAAGTGTTCTTCATAATCCCTTCAGATATGTACTAGTGCAATCTGCACTGGCCTAAATGAGGATCTCTAGATTTTCATGATAATTTATTTAAACTAGTTTGAATTTGTCCGCAGGATCTGTCATTCCAAGGATGCTTTTTGACTACAGCAGTATTGCTTGTTTTAATTCTAACTTCGAAAACCAGATTATTTTTAATGGTCTCAGCAAATACATCCCAATATCTTAGTAAATATTCTCCTTGATTGTTAATACATCTCTAAGACTGAGGATCACCAGATCATTCTGTAACATCAACAATTTAGGTGAACACACACTGGATTCCATCTGATTTTTTTTTATCCGCACATACTGTTAGATGTTTGTCACCTTCCCTTTGTTTTTTTAAATTTCTGTGTACCTTTAAATTTTAATTTATTGTTGTATTTTAAGAATTTTTTTATGGGAAAATGATCACTAAATGCTTCATAAGGGACTTGAAAATTCAACATATCATGAAAATTAAATAAATCCACAATGGCAAGATCTAGTAAACAGCCCCCCCCCCAAATCCAGTGAGGAAAGTTGTCTCTCCCTCTTTGTCACAGCTGTGTCTATCATTAACAGTTCTCTAGTTGTTTTCATAGAGAAATGACAGAAAATTAGGACATCTATTACATTTTTTATGCTTTGAAACTATTTTTGGTATGCTGTATGTTACTTCTACATCACACATATCTATATCATGTTCAGTTTCTGTATGCTCTCCAAGTCTAGTATTAAAGTCTTCTAATAAAATAACTGAAAACCCCTTTGTGCTTATTGTGCCATTATTAACAGTGTCCAAATTAGTATTCAAAACTTCTTAAAATCCATTACAATCCAACTTACTGTTGGTGGAATTAAGATATTTAGGATGAGGAGACAGTTTTTATTTTCTGACCTCAACAGCAGATAACATGAATTTACTGTCTACCAAGATTTCTTTTAACAAGACAGTTTAAGCTTACTGATATCAGAGTCACCAGACCACCCCTCTATCTTCCCCGCTTTGAATCTCTCCAACCATTGGTTTCTAATTCTTAACAGCCTGAATTTTTTTTAAGTCATTTGCTCCATCCAACCATGTTTTTTGGAGGATGATTATATCAAAATGTTCAGTTGATTCTTTCCAACAACCATTCATTCACTTTTGCTCTAATACTGGCTATATTCCAATTTAGGATTTGGAGAGATACTCCTGAGAGTGATCTAGTGACCTCTAATAGCTCACAGTCTGTATCTAGCTCTACTCATGATTCTGATGCCAACAGTGTACTTATTTTTTGCTTTTGCAGCTGGCCAAATAAACAGCTTTTATCAGGGATTCAGAGTTAGACTACACCCCCCCCCCCCGAGTCCACAACTGTTTCAGGAATTACAGTATTACTGATCCATAGACTTCTAAGCTTTTTCCACTCAAAAATTTCTGTGATGAATCTTCTTGTATACTATTCTCACTGGTTTAAATACTTCTACTACATAATTTTATAACAGCTTTTCACTTTCCATTCTCATTAATCCCAGAGTGTTTGTTATTTGTTCTACCAGTCAGTCTCCTTCTTTTATTAGTTTTTTTGAGTTTCCTATTTCCAAGTGTGTTTCACTAAGGGTTATATTCCTGTACTCAACAAGGCTGTCCCCTTATCCATGATTTTCTTTCTACATTCATGAGAAGATACTACTAAACAAAACTGTCTTTTTGCTGGTTCAACTCTATAATTGTAAGTCAATTTACTCTTCTCCCACTGAAAATTATTCAACAAAGATTTCAAAATGTTAAAAACTGAGACTTTGAGAAGATAAGGAAACTTATTCTTTGAGCAGAGGATACCCTGGAAGTTTATTGTAGGAGCCTTCATTTATCCCAATTTCCTATCTACATTATTCTTGTGCTTCTTTTTTCAGGAACTTCTTGAAAGCTTTCTTTATCAGAATCAGATATTACTGTTTTCTGTTGCTTCTCCAATCTTCATCTATCCTTCTCCTTTCTAGATTTCCTTTTATGCTTTCTGTACTGATCTTGTGTTTGTGTTTCTTTTTTTTAGTTTTAGCTACCATCTGCTTTACATTTTCCTATTATTGTTTCAGCTGTTCCATTCTGAGGTCATACAGTAGATTTTTCTGCTCGTCTTGTGATAAATCCTGTGGTTTCCCCAATTACTCTAGAATTTTGTTATAATGTATTGCCTGCAGTCTTTATCAGAGGTTGTTGGTTACCTTGCTCATTGCCAAGAGGTAGACTAGTACTATTCATAGGAATGCCCTTTGAGACTTCCATTCCTTTCAAAGCTACCATGTTATTTTGTGTTTTCAGTGTGGATAGTAATTCCCTTATTATTACATTATTTTCTTTAATAACATGATTCAACTCCCCCTGTATGTGACCAGATAAAGAGAATCTGTCTAAGTTTTACTTGAAATGGAGGGGGTCAAGCTTATCCCTATTCCTATAAAGAGTTAAATACTGCTTAAACTCATTAAAAAAAAACTCTTTCAGGTTCAGCAGAATGAGGGATATCATTTGCATTAGTATTTAGCTGGGACTGTCAAAGGTCTATATCCCTTTCTTCTCTTTTCTCTGCCATCACTTCTACCAACACACTGCTGTTTGTCTTTACAATTCCATTTGAGTTCAAAGGGACTAAAGTATTTAATATTTATTTATTATTTATTGAAATTTGTTGACCAGGTAGGCCCACTGAGACAGCAAAGTCCCTTTTTCAGGGGCGACCCGGAATTAATTACAGATAAGAGACACAACAGCATACAATAGACAAAAATAGTACAGTTACATTGCTTAGGTACATACATAGGTAGTAATATAGAACAACACAGAGAACAGGTAGTATTAGATACAGGACAACAACTGGTCAAGACTAAGTAGAGTAAGGGGCACCAGCAATTCAAGTGCAACAGCACTGATTAACAACCATTAAGTGAGATTTAAGGGCCATTTTAAATGTGTACAGAGCAGAGCAGCTAGCCACAGCTGCAGGTAAATTGTTCCAGAGTGATGGGGCAGAAACGGCAAAGGACCTGTCACCAGCTCTGGTTCATGTTCTGGGGACTTCCAGGACAGGATGGGCAGAAGACCTCAGGTCATGTTTAGCTGATTTATATAGGAGAAGTCCATTTAAGCTTGGGGAAGCCGGGAGCTTGGCTGTTTTGAAGGTCAGGCAGAGTGTAGGGAATGCAAACTTGGCCTCAAGTGATGGCCAGTTCAAAGAGATGAGGACACTGCAGTGGTGATCACAGGGATGGGCAGAGGCTGCAAAGCGGACAATTTTATGATAGAGGACTCTGAGCTTGTTGAGATCCAGGCCATGAAGAGGTTGAAGTACGGGAGCACCATAGAGAAGTACAGGGAGAATGGTACTAGTGGTGATAGCCATACGGGCTTCCCTGGAGAGGAATCCTCTAAGTCTACATAAGAGGCCAATTCTTTGATGAAGGATTTTGGTGGTAGCCTCAATGTGCGGGCTCAGGGTTAGCTCCTTATCCAGGTGCATTCTGACATATTTTGTGGATGTGCAAACCTCAAGTGGAGTCCCGTTGGCAGAGGAGATCTATAGGAGGTTAGATCTATTAGCTCCTAACCGTTTGGAACTGAAAAGCATGGCCTTAGATTTCTTGAGGTTAAGGACTAGTTTCATGTCCACTAGCCACTTTTCCACCTCTCTGAAGTCCTTATTGAGGTTCTGGCCTAGTTGACATAAGTCCTTCGAACTCCTATAGATAATGGCATCATCTGCATACAGTTGAATGTTGGCCCCACCACAATGCTTTGGCATGCTGTTGATAAAAATAGTAAATAGCAGGAGTTCAAGGATGGAACCTTGGGGGACTCCTTGGCACACTGGCTTAATTGTAGAAGGTGAGCCCTTCCATTTTACCAGCTGCTGCCTTCCACAGAGGTAATGATGAAACCAGGAGGAGGCAAGTGGATCAAGTCCAAGGTGCTGAAGACAGGAAACAAGGAGATCATGGTTCACCAAATCGAAGGCTTTCGTTAGATCCAGGAATAGGGCACCAGTGGCTAGCCCTTGATCCATAGCCCCGAGTACATCTGAGGTAAACTTGATTAGGGCAGTGTCAGTGCCATGGTTCTTCCTGAAACCATGTTGCACCTCTGTGAGCAGATTGTAAGTTTCAAGGTAATCAAGAATCTGTCTGTGCACCAGTTTTCCAGCATTTTTACAAGCCCACTGAGGATTGATATGGGATGGTAGGTTTCCATTTGGCCTTTATCTCCACCTTTGTGAATGGGGATAACGGTGGCCATTTTCCATTTGGTGGGGAATTACCCAAGGAGAAGGGATTTGTTAAACAGGTCCCTTAGTGGAGCCGCAATAATCGGGGCAGCTATTTTCAGAAATTTAGGCTCCAGATTATCAAACCCAGGAGAGGCATCCGGTTTGATGGTGTGTAGTAACCTTTTCACAACACTTTTATCCTGTGAGTGCTGTGATTCTAACCCTATGATCAACTCAAACAAAAAGTTCCCATCATCCCACTGGGTTCAAACAGCTCAGGCTCATTGGCCACCTCCATCTCATCATCATTCTCTTGCATAACAACAAAATCAGTCATTTTCCTATGTTTACTTTTTTCTGCTTTTCTGTATCCCTTTAAAACCTTTTCATTCCTAAGGTTCATATTCCTGTTCACCATACCTTATACTTAAGTGAATTTAGCCCAGTGCAGTGTTTGTTAAAAAAAGAGTTGTTTCTTATCTTAGCCCCAAGTGTCTGATTGGAATGCAGAGTTCTGGGTGAATCCTCTAGGAAAATCTTCAGTGTTCAATATTCACAAGTAAATGTGAGACAAAATGTTATGAAAGAATTACCACAATCTGAAAAGCAAGGTGCTGGGGTCAAAAGCCAAAAGAGTTCCTTTTTGAAAACATTTAAGTCAGTTTATAGTGTATTCTAATCTGTTACAAAAAAAAAAAATCTGGTGAAAGCCAACAAGGGTGCATAATGCTATTTTACAGGGATTAGGAGCCATCTACAGGGAAATTGTTTTTATACGAAACCTCGAGCAGCTCAATATTTCTTTCAAACTGCCAGCCACTAACAATATCCACCTGTGATTGCTGGCCCTGTTAAAGTTAGCACATTCTCTGGGGTCCACAGGTACATCCCACCCTCTGACAGCAACGATTGCTAATAAAAATTATTCCCTGGTGTGCAGTGGCTCCATCGTTGTCCGATCAGCTGCCATGTTAATAATAATTCTATTGCTACCATGTAAGGCCAGTCTGGTCCAGTGGCATGGAGGGATGAGGCGATGTGTGCCTTACCTCCTGAAACATTAGTGATATGAGTTCAGGAACATGTTCAAGTTGCCTTGGGTCAGACAGAAGACTGAGCATTCATCAGATAGCTGTCCTGTCCTTGGGTGGGGAGGCATGCTGACTTGACCTTTGGCTTCTCCCAGGTGAAGGCAGGAAACCATGGAAGGGAAAATGCAGAAATGGCTAGCACAGGCTCCATAAAGCCCTGCCTACCTACCTCTGTCCCACACCACCACCTGGATGACTGGCTCAGTTCTGGATGTGAATGACTGGCTGGGGGGAGGATGGCTCTCCTCTTTCTAGACCTATCATGGGTGTGCAATCCATGGGGAACTTTTAGTTCAGTGGTCTGGGACAGGGGAGTGGCAGACAGGGGAGGAGGGGACAGGGCTGACAGCCTGTCTGAGTCAACTGGCAAAGCAAAAGGTTTTACGAAGGGGGAATGCTGCAGTATGTATCATCATAATCACAGGACCATAACCCCCATCCAACAGTCACAGGATTGACACCCTCCATTGTTAGTCACTTCATTGGGCACACATCCCTGACAGTCACAGAACTGATCCCGATTCTCAACAGTTACAGCACTAAGCCCCACTACCATGACAGCACTGCCACCATACCCCCAACAGTCACATGGATGACACTCTCCACAGTCACAGCCAGGGCAATCCTCGGGGGGGCAGTAGGGGTAGCTGCCCTGGGCCCCTCACTTGTGGGAGGGGGGCCCGCACTTTGAAACAAAACCTCCCAGCCGAGGCATCAGATGATTCACTTTTTAAGACCTAACTGAGGGCAGCCCTGCAGACAGCTAAGGTAAGTCACTTGGTCATGTGGTTACTGTTGGAACACTGAGCAAGATCACATGATCAGGTGTCATGCATGCACACACCCTTTCCCTTTCCAACACCAGATCAAGAGACCAGACCCAACAGTAGGCGCTTTCACTTGGGCTTGCCTGAGTCTGGGGCCATCGGCCTCTCATCCCAAACTGAGTCGTGTGTGTCGCTGACTTGGAGTAGTTGCTCTCAGAAGTGCCAGCACTGTGTGACCCATCATCTTCAAATTTGCACCAGGCCACTGGCAGTCGGCATAAAAAAAAAAAAAAAAAGAAAAATATTTTTTTGAACCCGGCATGGTGGCCTCCCCTTTCTTCCTCAGATCCTCATCTGGCTCTGTGATGGTGAGCCTTGAGTGTGTTGGTCTCACTCTCAGTGTGGGGTGGTTGAGATGGGTGACAGGTGTTGGTGTTGGTAGTAGGGGTTGAAACTTTGAGTGGGTCTTTCAGGGAGATTCAGAGCAAACATCAGATGCTCAGTTACCTCAGCCACTTCCAGTCCAGATGCTGTCTCAGAACAAACAGGCAAACCAAATCCAGGCAGTGAGGTGTGGCAGGAGACAGTGTGTAATCTCTCCTGAAGAATCACAGGGGTTGCAGAGATGAGACACACTGCAGTACATAGAAACATAGAATTTGATGGCAGATAAGGACTGCTTGGCCCACCCAGTCTACCCATTTCCCTACCCAATGAATAAGCTGCAGATCCTAGTTAACCAACAGCCTACTTCTTCCTACCCTACCCCCTAGAATTGCCTTATGACTCTCCCATGCATTCTTGAATTCCACCACTGTTTTTGACTCCATAACCTCCACTGGAAGGCCTTTCCATGCATCCACAACCCTCACCATGAAAAAATACTTCCATACATTACCTCTGAGCCGCCCCTCCCCTCAATCTTCAAATTGTGTCCCCTTGTTCTTGCACACCTCTTTTTCTGAAAGATGCTACCTTCTTGGACTTTGTTGATTATAATTATAAACTGCCATAGTCTGCAAAAGTTTACCGATATCCTGGAAGCTGTTTGGATCTAATGACTAACATGGATACAAGTCAGTTACAAACATGGGGATTGCAATGACCTATATATCTCCACAGCCCTAAAGGTCTTTTTTTGCTTCGAGTTACCCACTGTAGCAGGTCTCTGTAGCTTAAAGTTGTTTTTTTTCTGTCAGCTGCTTTCTCTGGTGACTCTCCACAGCCACAATTAGTTTTTTTTCTTTCAGCTGCCCACAGTAGTGGGTCTCCAGAGCCCTGAAACACTTTTTACTTAAGTTGCCCTTAATGGGGATCTCCACAGCCTTGAAGGTTTTTTCTTTCAGCTGCTGACTGTCACTGTGGTCTTCTGTCCACTTTCAAATACAGGCAGCACAGGTTCTTAATTCCTGCTTGACAGCACTGAAGTCTCCTGCCTGCCCCAACACTTGCAGTGTGAGTTCTTTTATTTACCTCTCAGTGTCACTGAGGTCTCCTGCCCACCTCCAAAAATTACAGAAAGTACCAGTTCTGTTGTGAATCTGCCTATAAAACATACCCCTTTTCCTTGTTTTGGCAGACATGGATGCATACCTCACTGACTACAGAGTGCCACTACCAGATGTGTACCTCAATGACTACAGAGTGCCACTACCAGATGTGTACCTCACTGACTACAGAGTGCCACTACCAGATGCATACCTCACTGACTACAGAGTGCCACTACATGGGAATTTAACACTTGGTGTGCAGAAGCTCTTACTGTAACCCTTTCTTTACTGGTTTCACTTGATTTATAAAACTTCTAACAGAAGAAACTGGTTGCTTTTGAAATGGAATGCAATGCAGAGTGTCATGGCTCTGGAGCTCTGAGGTTAGCTTCTCCTTATGACAAGGTTTTAGTGTTCCTCTAAAAAGCATGTTCACTTTTGAAGTGTACTGGCAATTATTTTTTGGACATGGTCTTCTACTATGCATACTGTGGTAGTAGGGGGGAGAAGTGTGTGTGTGTGTGTGTTCACTGAACACGGGTTACCAGCGTGGTACGAGGTAAGGCGTCCAGCACCCCAACCCTCAGTGCCACTGGGCCAGCCTATTTTTGGTTTGTTTGATTTAGATTTAAATATTTTAGATTTCAGTATATGTTAACATTTGGTGGTGGTTAGAGAGGGGGTTCAGGGGACTTTGCATCCTGTATACACAGCCTAGCTCACACATTGGTGACTACAAGGACATCTCTGACAACTGGCTATTTTGGATCAGGTGGCCTTTTCTGGTAAAACTCTTTCAATAAATAAATAAATAAACAAACTACACCAGTAATGGTGGATGAGATGTAATTACAAATATCATCTGCCATTTTAAGATGTGCTACCGTCCCTCCCAGTGCTCCTACTCTAAAGTTATTTGTTATGTCAGAGAAGTTTTTAAAAGTGGTAGGAACTATTCTATGCTGTTAAATACCCTATTTATTTCCACATCAGTCATACATAGCAGATAGCATGATATGTGACATGTGGCATGGAGGCAGTATAACGCAGTGGTTTAAGGCTCTGAGCTGCAATCCTGGAGACCTGGGTTTAAATCCCACAGCCCAGACTTGCATACTGTGTGACCCTGAGCAAGTCACTAAACTCCCGTGTCCTCCCAAATTGCTCCTGTAAACAAACTTCAGCTTAGTGTGTCTCTTCTGGAAAAAAAAATTATATTTTGAGAAATTTTTGATAAATTACCTAAATGTGCAGTGAAACCAAATCTAGATTGTGTTCCTTTCACCTCATCAGCTACTGCTATCTCTCTTCCTTTTCTCATTTCTGTGACTTAGCATGACATTAGCCAAACTATTCTGTGCTGTTCATCTGAAAGGCCTGGAATGGTCTTCCTGGAATATCCAGGTAGTATGAAAACCAACAACAATAACTACTGAGGAGAAAGAGGTGCAGTATTGCTAGAAATTGAATAAAATTAGATTATTATTTTAACAACAAAAGGGGTAACACATATTAAAATATAGGACAGATCCTAAAAGAAAAACTGGTGAGCATTTAAAGGTATAAAAGTATTCCTTATCACAGCAGTCAAAGACCATACTCACAATGCAGCCTGGAAAGAATTAGGTTGATTTGCTGCTAATGACCTTAATAGCCCTACTTTACACTTCTCAGACTGACTGGTATACAAACAAAGGTCTGCATGACATCAGAATTTGTATGTAATCTGAACATGCAAGTAAAATGGTGAAGGATTTAACAGAATCTGTTTTACAAGTATGTGAGCATTCAAAATGACTGAAAAAGTACTACCTCTGAATAAAACTGGATTAGCAGGTAAGGTTTCTGAAGCACAGATTATACAGTCCACACTGGGACAGGAGACAACCATAATGTGGTGCCTGTGTGAATGTCTAAGAGTTTCAGAAAAATGAAGGTGTTAATTAAGGGGGTATTGTTTACTCTTCCTATGAATAATCTTCCAGTTTGCTGGTATGAAGTTAGAGGTGACAACTGGTCAGACAGGGATACATTTGGCTCTTTTAAGTGCCCTGCACTTGAAGGTCCTTCCTGATTAGCATGCACTGCAAGCATACCTCTCAACTGTCCCTGATTTTCAGGGACGTCCCTGATTTTGCCTCAAAATTTTACTCTGTCCCTCCTAAAATATGTGTTTCTGTGGCTAAACAGTGGAAATTATAAGCACAAAATAATATCGAGCATTAAAGTTACGGACTTGTTCTTCTGTAGAAACTACATTTTGCACTAAGCCACATATTCTACCAGCTTTCTGACAGGATATCTCTAATTTTGAAGATGTGTCCCTGATTTTGGTCCTTTGTCCCTGTATTTTTTAAGCCTTGTCTCTGATTTGTGAGGCAGGAGGTTGAGAGGTATGACTGCAAGCAAGCAAGCACACTGAAATGTCGAACACTTGCTTACAGTCAGATGAGAAGAAAATGAAACCAGAGTTAGTGGAAGATCTCACAGATGCTGCTTGACCCACCATAAAAACCAAATTTGCAATAGTGAAAACAGGAGGACCGAGTCTGGACCTAGAAAACCGAATCCATTTGGTCAAAAAACCAGTAGGTAGCAACCTTAATGACAGTGAATGGCAGCATTTTGGTGGGGCTAAGATCAGGAAGGGGTTAGAGCAAGTGCCACAGGGTGACTAATGCAGAGGGAAAATGCTGGTATGTTGTGAGGGGACAGAGATCGAGAAGGAGATGCATATAGTGTAAGTAGTGCTGAGCAGCTAATGTGAATTATGGTGACAGTTTGGGGGCAGATACAGAGGAGCTGGGAGAGAGTAACTATTACAGAGCAGGTAATGTGAATGATGGGCATTGGAAGCACACTGGTGGGCAGAGTTTGGGGAGGTAGGGAGTGAGTAAGTGCCACAGAGTGACAAATGTATACAGAGAATGGCAGCATGTCAGGGGGTAAGAGATGTGGTAGAACAGGGATAGAGCCAGAAAGCATATCATGTAAACAGAAATGCAGTACTGTAAGTTTTTTTTGGGGGGGGCAATGCTGGCATTTTGGGGGTCAGATATCAGGGAGGGGAAGAATAGAGAGCAAGTGCTACAGAGCAGTTGATGTGAACAACAGTGAATGGCAACATTTTGGGGTGGCAGAGATTGGGGGGAGAGCAAGTGCTGCAGTGTGGCTAATGTATATGGAAAATGTTGGCATGTTGTAGACGGCAAAGATTAGGAAGGAGATGTCTATAGAGCAACTGGCACAAAGCAGTTAATGTGAATTAAAGTGAATGGTGGTAGTTTGTGGGGGCAGTTATCGAGGAGGGGGAGAGGAAGTGCTACAGACCAGGAAATGTATTTAGAGTATGGTGGCATGCTGGGTGTCAGAGATGGGGTAGAACTAGGATAGAGCCAGAAAGTGTGCCATGTATATGGAGAATGGTGGTATGTTGTGAGGGAGATACTGGGGAGGGGAGGACTTCTCAACAAAGGGCACACAGCAGGTAATATTAAGTACTAGGATTTGCAAGATGTTTGAAGATGGCTGGAAAAAAGTACAGTAAGTGCCACAGAGCTGTTAATATGTAGATACAATACCGGCATTTTGGGGGAGGGCAGATATGGGGACAGGGAGACATAGAGAGCAAGTACACAGAGCTGCTAATGTGAATGATGGTGAATGACAGCATTTTTGGCAGGGGGCAGAGGCAGAGATTGGGGAAAGGGGAAGATCAAGTGCCACACAGTGGATAATGTATAGGGGAAATACTGATTTGTTATGCAGGACAGACACCGGGGAGGGGATGAATATAGAGTAAGTATCACAGAGCAACTACTACAAAGTACTTGTTCAGAAAGGGTAAGAGCAAGTGCCCCAGAGCTGCTAATGTATAGAAAAAAATGCTGGCATGTTGTGTTTGGGGCAAAGATCGGTAAAGGGATGGATATAAACAAGTGGTGATGAGAAGCTAATGTGAATTACTGTGAATGGCCATAGTTTGAGGGGCAAATATTGAAGAGGGGACAGAACAAGTACCGCAGAGCAGCAAGTGTATATGGAGAATGGCGACATGTTGATGGAGTCTGAGATGGTGTAGAACAGAGACAGAGCCCAAGAACACGTCATGTATATGGAGGATGGCAATATGTTTGGGGGAGGGATCAGGAAGGGGACGAACAGACAGCAAATGGCACACAGCAGGTAATACAACATACCAGGAGTGGTGAGACATTTGAGGGTCAGTGGATGAGAGTAAGTACTGCAGAGCGAATAATGTATATGAAGAATGGCAGGAATTTGGGAGGAGAGCAGAGATCAGCAAGGGGTGCAGAACAGCAGATAATGTGACTTAGCATTATTGGGTGAACACTGAAGAGGGCACTGATCATGGAGTGGGAAGGTAGGGAGCAAGTGGCAAACTGCAGTGATGCGAATTACAGGGAATAGCTGCACTTTGGGGTGGGGTATGGGTTGCTGAGTAGGGGAGACAGCAATTGCTGCACAGTGGCAAGTGCACTGTAGCATGCTGTGGGAGAGGTCAGAGATAATTGATGGATAGCGAACAAGTGGGGGCAGATGTCTAGGAGGGGGGAGAGAGCAACTGCAACAAAAAGGCACATGAATGGTGTAATGAGAAAGTGCCTCTGAGCAGCAAATGTAAAATAACAAAGAATGCTGTTCACTGTATCCACTGCAGCACAGGGTGTGTTGAAAGCACTGGACAGAAGCACTGAAACAGGACTAAAAACTGGAGCAAGGCTTTGTGCAGGACCTAGAAATTGCACAACAAGCCCCTCTACTTTACATTTTCCAGCCTTGTAATTGGGCAAAGTCTTTAGAAGAAAGTGCAAGTGCAAGAAACGCAATGCAAGAAAGCAGCAGCAAAGGCAAACAAGATGCTGGGATGCATATCTAGGGGGATCAGTAGTAGGAGAGAGGAGGTTATACTGCCCTTGTACAGGTCACTGGTTAGGCTGCATCTAGAGTATGGAGTTCAGTACTGGTGCCCACACCTCAAAAAGGACATTAACCTGATGGAGAAGGTCCAGAAGAGGGCTACAAAGATGATAGCAGGTCAGCAGGGTAAGGCATACAAGGAGAGATTAAGGGCACTGAACATGTACTCCCTGAAGACAGGAGACAGAAAGGGCATGATTGGGACCTTCAAATACTTGAAAGAAATAAATAAAGCTGCTAAGGAGAGTCTCTTTAAGCTGAGTGGCAACCATAACATGAGGGGGCATATTCTTAAAGGGGAAGTCTCCCATAGTTTCACACCATTATTTTCCCAACTTCTTATGCGTAACTCTTGTGTGCCTCCTCCAGTTGCCAGCAGTCCTATCATACCTCTCAAGTGTCCCTGATTTTCAGGGACGTCCCTGATTTTGCCTCAAAATTTTACTCTGTCCCTTCTAAAATTTGTGTTTTTGTGGCTAAACAGTGGAGACTGTAAGCACAAAACAATGTCAAGCATTAAAGTTACAGATTTGTTCTTCTTTAGAAAATGCATTTTGCACTAAGCCCCATAGTCTACCAGCTTTTTGGGTGGATATCTCTAATTTTGAAGATGTGTCCCTGATTTTGGTCCTTTGTCCCTGATTTTTTTAATCCTTGTCCCTGATTTATGAGGCAGGAGGTTGAGAGGTATGAGTCCTATTGTTGTCCAAATCTAGATTGTAAATAAAAATATACAGCCCCCAGAAGTTATCAATGTGTTTGTCCTCCATTTTACCATCAATGTTGCTGGAGGATGATGTCATCAGAGCAACAGATAATGGTGCTGCACTAAACGCAGGTCCACCAGTTAACCAAACCCACAATATTCAGTTCCCCACTTGAGTAATGGAGGAACCCTTTAAGTGTTGTGCACATCCTGAAGTGCAGGTCTAATAGGGACTAGCACCATGTGAGTGTGATGCAGCACTGATTTGAGGTGTAACAGTATTCATATAAGGAAGTGCCTGTATGTGTTGTGTTACTGTTTCTGTTTGCGAAAACAGTTTACCCAATAAATGACTCTGGGTACAACAAGAGTTTTAAGTGGTATTATACAGCTGTTGTATTATGTTGTGTGTGTGTATGTGTGTGTGTTAGCATTCTCTGTTTGATTGACATCAGCATTGAGAAACAATCTTGCAAATTTGTAACTAGGCAGTCAGTGATTGGATGGCTGCTGTAAGGCAATAAAGAATTTAGCTATAACAAGGAATAGGTTACCAGGAAAGCATCAGCTGCAGCATATGGAAGAAGGGAAATCTATTGGTTAAAGCACAGGCACAAGAACTGGGGGACTCTGGTTCAGATCCTACTAGAGTCCCTTACTCTCTAACCCTTAAGAAGTTCCCCTAACCTCCTTGGGAACTGTGATGGCCCCTCAGGTCCATGACTTTAAAAGTGCCCCAATTCCCATTATAAATCATTAGCAGTGATGTGACAGCTACAGCACTTCACTTTCAAGGTATTAAGGATAAGCTGTGGCAGCCCCCCCCCACTTTGTAATGCCAGCATTTGAAGTAGGATGTCCCTCACAAATCAGATGCTACACCTCAGCTACTGTAGGTAAAGAAACTAATCAGTTTCAATGTTTGTAGTGCTCTGTATTTGCTTAGCTCACTCCGCCCATGTCATATGCATTCTGTGTCTTGGTACTTCCAGTCAGAAAATCAGATTTAAGGAGCATTTGAAATGTAAAACAATACACTTTATAAAGTAAATGATCTAGCTCTCCACTTTCAGGCTGCTGAAGGGGATGTGTATAATTCAGTCTTGTGTGATCTTTTGGTAAACTGCCCAGGCCCACCTTGTAATGAATCTTCTCAAGGGTGTTCACCTGGTTCAATACAGATTGACTGCTTGATTAATTGATTGGTTGATTGACTGATTCAGTTTACTGCTCTCCACAACATGTTACAACTGTCTCACAGAGAGAAATGAGCAGTACAAAGAAACACATTGTGTTTCCTGTGAATGAAATACTATTAGATGTATTATTTGCTCTACACATACAGTATTAAGGCTACAAGAACTACTCCCTGTGTGAGTTGCATGACAGAACTTCCTTAAGCCATTGTAAACAAACTAAAATCAGGCTAGACAGCATTGATACCCTTATGTTTTGTTCTGCACTGTTGCTGCAGTGACATCAAGGAATGGGATGGGTTGTATTACAAGTGACTCATTTGCATGTAAATGGAGGCTTGCTTGACATTTCACTACCTTGTGTCAGAGCCTCAAACTCTAGATATGTGTTGCAGCAGAAGAAATGGCTGATCTCTTATTGACATATGTACAGTACTTGCTGTAATGTATAATAAATACATCGGACATAGCCAAATCAGAAATATACAGGAGTCTTCTCCTTTAAGCTGGAGGGTGGGAGGTTTAGGAAGGAGGTCAGGAAGCACCTCTTCACAGAGAGGGTGGTGGACACTTGGAATGCACTGTCGGAAGAGGTCATCTCATTGAAGACAGTGGGCAGCTTTAAGAGAGAGGCTGGGATAGGCATGGGGGAAGGTAAGGATCATGGGTAGAGAGGATGGGAGGAGTGGGGGGGAGACAAGGACATTAGCTCAAGCTGTGGACCCTGCAATACGAGCAGACTTGATAGACCAAATGGCCTTCTTCTGCTGGCTTCTTTGTATGTTTGTATGTACGTATGTACGTACGTACGTACGTGAAAGGCAGCAACTGTGTGGAATTAGGAAGGAGATTCAGTATTCAGGAGCCATGCTATGTGAAGAAGAGACATGCCCTCAAAAATGCTCTCACTGTTTCAGCACACGTACCAGTATTGCATTCACATGCTATACATGCAAACATATTCAGTTTACTTCTTTATTATGTGTTGAGCTTTACAAATGTTGTGATGACAAAAAAGCTTTAATTTTAGTGTTCAAAACACAGGTAAGCAGAGAAACACTGCTCCTTACCAAAAGTGATTGATGAATGTAGGAACATCTTATTCTGTTATTTTAGTAACTGGGTAAGGCCCCACTAAGCACAAGTGCCTGTTTTCAGGGGTGACATGGGAGATTGGGTGGTTAAGTGACTTGCTCAGAGTCACACAGTATGTAAGTGGAAGTTGTGAGATTAAAACCCAGGTCTGGTCTGCTGGATGTACCAAGCTCATTACTCTAACGTCTAGGCTATACTGCCAGGCCAGAGGTTTTACTTGGTTTTTACTACATATGAGAATATATTAATTCTGCGAGTTGGAAATACTTCATCTGATATAAGCTGTGCGACATATCTCTGCTACTCCCTGAGAAACTAAGTCCAAACTGCACCACATATAAAAGAAGTATATAGTAATACATATGTGGAATGGGAAGCAAGGTAAGGTTTCCAGCAGTAAGAATTAGAAGTTACACAAAGAACCTTGTAGCTTGCATTTTACAGCCTTGTGATTGAGCAAGGGCTTTAAAAGAGAAAAGAAGGAGAATAGTGGAGAGAGGGCAGAATTAGGGAGGAGAGCTCATATTCTGACACTGTTATAGGGGAAGGAGGGGAATGCCCCAAAAAGCCCATCCACAGAACACAGACACCAAAATGTTTCTATGTTTTGCTAGCAAACATAAAAATTACAATGATTGTTAGTAATATAAACGAAGGGAAAATAGCTTATTTAGACCTGTACAGGTAATGACACAGTGCAAAAATAAGTAGTACTCATCAAGACATTTAAGAGAAAAGTGTGCACTACTAGGTCAAGCTAGTCCTTATTTCCTAGCCCGAAGAGGGGCAGCAGCATGGACCTGGCAGGCACAGTGAGTCCATTAGTGCCTTGCAAAAGACTGAGTGACTAAGAGAGAGGCATAAGTTTGGGGGAAGGGAGCACCAGTAAATTAGGGTTAATGTCAGTTTTCTAAGGCCAGTGGAATACCTGTGCTCCAATAGAGGCTGAGAGTCCAGTGATCTCAGTAAGAGGGTAAGAGACAGGTGCTGCAGGTAGATGACTAGGAAAGATGAGGAGCCTGTCCACAGGAGTTTGTCAAGAAAGCAGCCCAGAGCAAGGGATCATTGGCCAGCAGGGGAAGGCCAGCCTAGACTGGCGTAAAGGAGGCAGTGATGCGTAAGCTTTGGAGAGGCCAGAGCAAAGCAACATGTTACTGTATGTTATTTCCCATCTACTATACAGAGGACAGTTTTACTAACACCTAGGAATGAAAAATGAAGAACATATAGTAAATAAAAGTGAACTAAACTAACACAGAGTATTGAATAACTAAACTGACAAAATAATAAATTAAGCTAGCCATATGGGCTGGAGCAGGGCTTCGGGGCATCTGAACTCTTCAGCAGTGAAATAAAATCTGCCATTGGAATGCTAGGGTGAGTGTGACCACAAAGCAGAGTTTGAACTTTAGCATTTTAAAGATTCATCTCCAGGGCCTAAACTCGGGGCTGAGATTGATGCAGATTGTATAACATCACTCGGAAACTCTCTGTGCTAGAATCAAGCCCTGGGATTTCCCACGGCTAAGAACAGTAGGCTTTGATGAGCACCCACCCACCCATCATCCTCTGCTGCTCACTGCAGGCTAAGAAGGACTCAAACAACCACGGCACTGTTCTAAAAGTAATGTAAGTCTGAATTTGTCTTTGGTACATGGGAGCTGACTTCTGTAACTATGGTGCATAATATCCAAAGGACAGGTTGTCTATATAAGTTATCATAGTTCTCATTGCTGGAATGCAGAGCAAAGTATTAGAAACAAGTGCAAATTTGTGTGAGCACACTGAGGCATTAATAACAGCTAAACTGTAAGGAGAATCGGTGTTCAGCATTTTGCATATTCATGCTACATAAACTATATTTATGTCTTTCTTTAGTTGGTAACTCATGAATATCAGAGTAAACATTACAGTGACGCTTCCTTCTCTTCCAGCAAAGCATCCTAACCTATTTTATAGTGTTCTTATCCTAAGAAGAGGCTGTACCATAACAGCATCCCAATAATCCAGGACTGGAATCAAATTATGTAAACCAACCATCAACTTGGCTTTTCTGGACCAACAGTTCTTTATAATATACAATAATACTACTTTGTGGGGGGGGGGGGATTAATTGATTGGGTAACCTTTGACCATAACTATATATAAAAAGTCAAAGGGAACTGTTATTTTCCTGCAATGTGCAGAATCAGAAAATGGATGATCTATGCCAACCAAGGGTGTAGGCAGGCATGCTCACTCTACACATTTGTGTATAGTTTTTTAGAAACCATATGCCTTTTTTATCATTGCCATTCTTGTCTGGAGTACTTGAATTCATGCAAACCACTGAGTCATGTCTGTTCTGTTTAAATGTCTGTTGTTTAAACATAGAAACATAGAATTTGACGGCAGATAAGGACTGCTTGGCCCACCCAGTCTGCCAGTTTCCCTACCCAATGGATAAGCTGCAGATCCTAGTTAACCAGCAGCCTACTTCTTTCTACCCCCACCCTCTAGAATTGCCTTATGGCTGTCTCATGCATGCTTGAATTCAATCACTGTTTTTGACTCCACAACCTCTTCCGGAAGGCCGTTCCATGCATCCACAACCCCTCTCTGTGAAAAAATACTTCCTTACATTACCTCTGAGCCACCCCCATCTTCAAATTGTGCCTTGTTCTTGCACACCTCTTTTTTTGAAAGATGCTACCTTCTTGGACTTTGTTGATTCCCTTGAGGTACTTGAACATTTCTATCACGTCCCCCTCTCCCTCCTTTCCTCGAGGCTATACATATTAAGCTCCTGTAGTCTGTCTTCATATGTCTTCCGGTGCAGACCCTGCACCATTTTAGTTGCCCTCCTCTGGACAACTTCCATCTTGTTTATGTCCTTGCGGAGATTGGGTCTCCAGAACTACACACAGTACTCCAGATGGGGTCTTGCAAGCTGGCTGTACAGAGGGATAACAACTTCCTGTTTTCTACTTGTGATGCCTCTCCCTATGCATCCCAGTATCCCCTCAGCCCTCCTTACTGCCCTCTCACATTGCTTGCCCACCTTTAAGTCATCTGATATGACTACCCCCAGGTCCCTTTCCATTTTTGTTGTTGTTAGTATCTCACCCCCATTGTGTACTCTTCCCCTGGATTTTTGTTTCCCAGGTGCAGTGCCTTGCACTTCTTAGCATTAAATCTAAGCTGCCATACATTTGACCATTTCTCTAACCTTGCCAAGTCCTTTCTCATCCTTTCCACCCCACCTTGTGCATCAACTCTGTTGCAGATCTTTGTGTCACCTGCAAAGAGACATACTTTTCCTTCCAGTCCCTCTGCAATGTCGCTTATAAAGACATTGAAGAGGACCAGTCCTAATACTGAACCCTGCGGCACCCCACTAGTACCCCCCCTTTCTTCAGAGTAGACTCCATTTAGTATTACCCTCTGTGTCCTATTCTCCAGCCAACCTTCTTCCCAGGCTATCATCATAGTGACCTCCAGGCTGGCTAACCTGTATATTAATCTTTTGTGGGACTGAGTCAAATGCCTTGCTAAAGTCTGTAGCCATGTCCACAGCCCTCCCTGATCTACTACTTTGGTCACCCAGTCAAAGAAATCTATTAGATCTGCCTGGCATGACCTTCCTGCTGTGAATCCACGCTGCCTTGGGTCCTGTGCCCCTCTGGCCTCTAGGTACTCGACAATTCTTTCCTTCAGAAGTGATTCCATCATTTTCCCTATCACTGAGGTTAAACTAACTGGTCTGTAGTTTTCTGCTTCTGCCCTGCTCCCACTTTTGTGAAGGGGAATCACATCGGCCTTCCTCCAGTCCTCAGGTACCACCCCATCCTCCCATGATTTGTTAAAGAGGGTAGTCAGTGGTGTAACTAGTTCTACCCTTAGTTCTTTTAGAATTCTGGGATGAATCCCATCAGGTCCCATTGCTTTGTCCACCTTCAGTTTTAAGAGTTCTTTCAGAACCCTTTCTTCTGTAAATGGGCTGGTATCAGCTTCTATATCCAGAGTGTTTTTGTATTATTTGTTTTAGATACCTCCCCCTCTTCATTTGTAAATACTGAGCAAAAATATTTGTTAGTATCTCTGCCTTTTCACAGTCACACTCTGCCCACCCCCCTCCCCTTTATTAAGCCTCACTATCCCTTCCTTAGTCTTCCTTCGCTCCCTAAAAAGGTTTTATCCCCCTTCTTAACTGAGTTGGCTATCTTTTCCTCAGTTCAGGCATTTGCTGTTCTGACTGCCTTCCCAGCTTCCTTTTGCTTTAGTTGATACAATTCTCTGTCCTGCTCCTTCTGTGATTCCTTGTACTTTCTGAATGCTTTCTTTTTCTCTTGAACCTTCACTGCCACCTCCTTTGAGAACCACAGTGGTTTCTTACATCATTTTGTTTTGTTTATTTGCTTCACACAAAGGCTTGTTACCTCTGTGATGGCAGTTTTTGTTATTCCCCATTGTTCTTCCACCCCTCCTTCCTGCCCATTTGCTAGTGCATTCCTTAGGCACTCACCCATTTTGGCAAAGTCAGCCCTCCTGAAGTCCAGTACTTTTGCCTTTGTATGGCTTGACTCTATTGCTGTGTTTATTGTGAACCATACTGTTCGATGGTCGCTAGTTTCCAGATGGCTACCCACTTCTACATCTCCATTTGAGAGGACCAGGTCTAAGATTGCTCCCTCTCAAGTGGGTTACAATACTAGTTGTCTAAGGCATGCCCCCTGTAGGGCATCTAGAATCACACCACTCTTAGAAGTGGCTGCTGCAACTGCACTCAACATCTGGCATATTCAGATCATGCATCAGCAATACCTCCCTTTTATCTGCCATTCTAAGTATACTTTTTATCATTTCCTTGTCCATTTCCTCCCCCTGAGAGGGGGGTCTGTACACAACCCCTTTGTGGATTGTAGTGCCATTGCCTGCCTCCAAATTGACCCACAGTGCTTCTTCTCCTCCCTGTTTACCCTTTTGTTCTGTTGCGTTGATTCCTTCTCTTATGTAGAGAGCTCCTCCTCCTCTTTTACCCTCCCTGTCACTCCTGTAGCTAGTGTATCCTGGTATGTTTACATCCCAGTCATGGTTCTGTGTGTACCATGTTTCTGTGACTGCCACAATATCCAGATGTTCCTCCTCCATCAAGGCCACTAATTCAGGAAGCTTGTTAGCCAGACTACGGGCATTGGTACTCATTGCTCTCCATTTTTTGATGGCTTTACCTTCTGTAGCAGCATCCCCCACTGACCTTTCTACCTTGGTCTTTTTCTTATTTAGTACCCTGTTTTGTAGGGGGAGACTGGGATTTTCCTGCTGCTTATCAGTGCCTCCCCCCTTGACTAGTTTAAAAGCTTGCCAATGAAGTATTTAAACCGATCACCCAAAAGACGTGTTCCCTTCCTGGACAGATGCAGACCATCCTGCCAGTATAGGCTGGTGTCCCTCCAGGTGGAACCCCAGTCCCCAATGAAGCCAAACCCCTGTGCTCCACACCATTTTTTCAACCATTCGTTAAACTGCATGGTGCAAAGTACCCTCGCCTCACCCATGCCACTGACAGGCAGCACCTCTGAGAAGGATACTGTGTGTGCTACTTGTCTTAGGCCCTCCCCAACTCTACAAAGTCCTTCTGCACTGCTCTAATCTCATGATGAGCCAAGTCATTTGTCCCTAGGTGGACAATGACGTCCAGCTCAGACTCCCGTGCAACTGTTCTTGTGATCCTAAGGATGCGCTGCCTGTCCCTCCAAGCCATGGCACCAGGCAGGCACCTTACTTCAGTTTTTCCTGCCCCCCCCAGTTCTATCCCTAATAATTGAGTCCCCACCAGGAGCTGCTTCCTTTCCTGTGGTGCCCTCTGCCTCCTTCCTGAGGGCTCCTTGTGACAGATTGTCTGCACCCTTCTTAGTCTCCTCTGTGGGTGCATCCATAGGGGAACTATGCTCCCCCAGAATGGTGTATGGATTGTGGAGTGGAACAACTGACTGGGTGTGCCTCTGTTCCTCCACCCTTACCCTCCCTGAGCCCACTGTGGTCCAACTGCTGTGCTTTTTTCACAATCTCTGAGGTAGTGGTGGTGGCTCTGGTGCTCCCTGGATGGGGGAGGTTCCCTTGCTACTGTCCAGTGCGGCCTGAAGATGGGCAACTTCCTCCCTCAGGGCAGAGAGTTGTCTGCAAACAGGGCAGCACTCCAGAAAGACTCCCAGAAGACTGCTGCCCCACAGCCATTACATCGTACTACTCCCCACATAACTGTCTACCTTGTTTAGTTTTTTTTTGTGTGTGTGTGTGTGTGTGTGATTGGTGTGTTATATAGAAATATATGTATTTATATAATGTGTATGCTTATATTGTCAGTGCAGTGTGCTAGAGAGGATATGACAGTGATATGCACCTTGCCCTCTTGAGGAAATGATGTCAGAACCCAGGTATACATAAACTATTTCCAGGGTGGGTGGGGTGAGGGTGGGAAGGTTTGGGGCCTAAACTGTGCCCTCATGAAACAATCAGCTAAAAGCTCTGACCTACCGCTCCGATGAGTGTCCGTGCAATAATGCATGACAGGATGTGTCCTGCTGGGGCAACATATTGCCTCAGATGTTTTAGCACAAAGCCACAGACCAGGTGCAACCAATACCTAAGAAATGATGTTATGTCTACACAATAGGCAGGGAGGACATTATTGCTATTATATAGTGGCTCTTTATTAATATTGTGGGGACAAAAATAAGCACATGTAGATGACTAAAGCATTTCATAGCTAAGCTGAGAATGAGTGTTGGACTATCCCTTTTATGTGTAGGGACATCTATTTTATAGTATCAGTTGTACAGTTTTATTTTTTAATTTTTTTTGAGGAAACACTCCCCATGTGAAAGCACTGCATCATGGGTATGTAAGTAATCAATTGTCTGATATCACTGTAGTGTGTTATGTGATACCAGGCAATTAGATATGTGCATACCCATGATGCAGTGCATTCACATGTTGGGGTACTTCCTCATAAAAAAATAAAACTGGAAAACTCACACTATAAAAGCAATGTTCCCACAGTATAAAGGAGATGTTCTGACACTTCTTCTCTGCCTAACTATGAATAGTTTTAGCCATGACAAATAGTTTTGTCCCCACAATATTAGTAAATAATGTTTTTATAAGAAATAAGCTTGTGCAACTTCAGCTGCAAGATATCAAACTCCTTTGGTAAGATGTGGTCATGTGTGTGGCTGGGCTTCACACAGCGATGTTATACTGAGATAACATTACTGTCCCAGAGATCAGGGATTCTTTTTGCCACTGTATAATTAGTACATAGACATCTATACAATTTGTTCAGAAATTAAAAAAGACATATGATAACAATCTGTTTTATTTTGTACTGGGGCAGAAGTTGGAGAGAATGTGTACTTATTTTTGAAAATAGGGGCAGCAGTTGAATAGAGTATGTACAAAATTGAAATTTCTGACTGCACCACTGCTACCAACTGAAAATAATTGGGCGTACATTACTTACTATAATGCATCAAATATACATTTTAAATATGTCCTTTTGAACCCAAGTCACTTGGAATACAGGCTACTTTGTTTCATTTAATAAATGGCATTGATATAGGGTATCTAAGTGCTCACAACTTTTCAAAAGACTGTAACCAACAGTGGCCAGACTACGATCCACTTTAACTAACATAATAATTGATAAATGTGCATATGTATGAAAACATGAGGATGGATATTAAAAGATGGATCCAGAATGAATGCAACACTGGTGCATGTGTAGTCCAGATAAGTGATGAGTCCAAAGTGTCAATTTTAAAACTACTGTATTTAGGGAACTGATTGAGAAGGAGGTCCTTGTCTATTTTGCTGATGTGAAATGAGCCATACCCAGATGTGCGCCTGCAAATAAGGAATTTAAAAATGTCCCATTTGTAATAACAGTGTCATCACCAAGCTCAAGGTTCCATTCACAGATCCACCTCCTGGGCCCAATTTTCAAAACTGAGTAGAGTGCCGCAAGGGACTTGTGGCTGGGAGTATGATGCAAGTGCTGACTTGCATCAAACTGTGCCGAAAGTGGGATTTTCAAAGAAACTCCTCTGCCTCAAGTCCTGTGCAGTGATGCAGCTCAGTTTCACTAGCTCCCCCCCGGCACATCTTTACATTCACTGGGGAGCCAGTTTACATGGCTTGTGCCACAGCTTTGGCACAAGCTGCTGCAAAATGAGGGTACTGCTGCAACTTGCATCCTGAGTCATAAAATCAGGTGCAAGTTGTGGAAAATCCTTGGTCATAGGTGCAGCAAACTTTGTAGGGAGACAGGGCTTGGCTGCAACCCCTGCATCCCAATTTGAAAATTGGGCCCCTTATTTTCGTCTTCCCCTTGATTCACAAAATCCCCCCAAAAAAAAAAAAACTACCATGCCAGCCTAGTAGAGCACAGACTGGTCCTGCCATGGCTTGACTGTGAAGCAGCCATGCTGTGTTGCAGATGCGTTAAGGTGACTCCCAAACAAGTGATGCAGCATGTGCACCCTGGCATTATTTGAATAAGACAGCATGCGTTTAAGGTAAAAATAAGCCACCTGCATCCCAGACTGGCCTAATTTGCGCAACAAGGCTTTTTAAACATTGAACCACGAATGACCTCTCCAGTTTGCTGCAGGGATACAAAAATGATTAGCAGGTTTATAATTCATAAAATTTGTTGCATCTCACAAGTAATATATTTTGACTTGAAATCAGTTAGCAATTTTATTTACTGTAAACTGTTTAATGGAGTCACTTAAAGTGACACCAAAATGTCCCTCATTAATATTTTTCAAAATACTTATAACTGTTATTTGTAACCTCCCAACTGTAAAATTAGGTAGAAGTAAGCCAGGGACCTGCTGAAAAAATGATATTCCTGGGTAAAAACTTAAAATACAGACAAGAAAGATGTGTCCATTAAACCATGAATGAAAATTAATTCAACATATTGGCTTTCTTTATGTAACAGTCATTATCCTGTTCACTTTGTCTTTTATTATTTCCAACCAGTTATATTTCTATCGATACAGGCAAAAAAAAAACTCCACTTGCCTCCTACTTATGGGATCTGGGGATCTGTGTGAGCTATCAGATTAGTTTAGGTGCCACTGTTAAATGTCAGCCTAATAATAATGACATAGCAGCATTACTTACTTTGCATTTCACTGCCCCCTTTAAAGGTCATCACATCTAAACTACTTTTAAAGGCTTACAGATTCCATCTACGGAAAATAAATAGCATCATTACTGCCACATATAAATGTTAGCAAAATGAATCACTTAAGGTCTTTGTCCGCAAAAATTATGTTCACCAAGCTCAAAAGAAAATTATGGTCTCTGCAGAAATTGCAAGTGTATCATGAGAAAAGACTAGGAATTAATGTATCAGTAACTGGATGGCTGCAATTCATGTATTTTTGTGGAGGCATACTGACAAAAAAAACCCTCAGATAATTAAACAGACATATCATCAACCCCTGTTAGGCCTAAACAGCCCTTTGCCAACTAAAATAAAGATTTGAGTAGGTGATAAAAAAGTGAGCTGGAACTGTTGGGTATATCACTGGATAATGTAAAAGATGGGGCTTGCCAGTAAATAAACTATTAGTGAACAAAATCAGAGATTGAAACAGCCATTGACGAGCATGTGGCTACTCAAATGCAAGTCATAAAACTATTACATTTGCAATCATATTCACCTTTAGTGTTTTCTAGTTGTTTATTTGTTACTTGTTCCTATTATCTGCTTGATTATTCAGATAAGAGAGTACTTATGGTATTCACTGTCTTTTTCAGTAAAACATCTGACTGTCCCAAACTGATCTAACAATCGCTGTTTGTAACATCTCAGTCTATTGCCATACAGTAGTAAGCACTATGATGTCATACACAAAAGTACTATGAAGACAGTTGTAGACATTAAAATGATTTTTATTCAGACTTTTTAGATAGGCTACCAAGATGTATTAAAAACTATGAGAAGGGAACCTGAAACTTAAAATGTATGTGTGTGTGTGTGTGTGTGCGCGCGAGATATATACACAGTGGTGTCCCCCAGAATGAAACACAATTTTAATGCACTCTGCAGTATGCTGCAGTTGACCTACTGAATAAAGCAATGTAATTTCAATGGCAATTAGTCCCCTTTGTCATGCAAGAAACTGTGGCATTCACTTCATCCTGGCAGTGTCACATTTTCCTGCATGACAAAGGGGACTCATTACCATTGAAATTACATTGCTTTATTCAATAGGTCTTCTGCAGCATTCTGCAGAGTGCTACAAAATGCAGCAAAATTGTGTTTCATCCTGGGGGACACCACTGTATATATACAATGTCGTCCCCAGGATGAAACCCATTTTTAAAGCACTCTGCAGTATGCTGCAGCAGACTTATTGAATAAAGCAATGCAATTTCAATGGCAATTACTCCCTTTTGTCATGTAGGAAACTGTTGCATTTACTTCATCCTGGCAGTGTCACATTTATCTGAATAACAAAAGAGACTAATTGTGATTGAAATTACATTGCTTTATTCAGTAGGTGTGCTGCAGCATTCTACAGAGTGCTGCAGAATTGGGTTTCATCCTAGGGGATGTGTGAGGTCCAGGGAGGCTAGCCAGTCCCCTGGCCTTAGAGAGGGAAGAATTATTCCCAGAGTCACCATCTTGAACCTTGGTTTTAAAGATGTTTGTTCAGGTATCGTAGATCTAGGATGGGTCGCCACTCCCCTGTCTTTTTTGGGGTAAGGAAGTACCTGGAGTACAAACCTTTGCTCCAGTGTAGGGTAGGAACTCTCTCTCTATGGCTCCTAGGGCCAGAGGAGATGAAACCTCCGCCTCTAGGGTAGGGGTTTCGGAGAGACTTGCAGGTGGAAAAGATCTGGCTCTCATCTTCAGAAATGTTTTGAAGCTGAGAACCAGTCCCTGGCTTACCACTTCCAGGACCCACTTGTCTGAAGTAACAGACACCCAGTCCTGGACGAAGTAAGCCAGCCTGCCCCCTACAGGGATAGGAGAGTTGACCCAGGCAGACCCATCAGGGTGTCTGCTTGGCAGGGCCTTAGGCTGAGGAGTGGATGCAGCCCTGCTCATCCCCCTTCTGCCTCTCTCTGAAGAACCCCCTCTGTGAAAAGGGAGAAGAGGCCTGTGCTTGGTAAAAAGACCTATGAAAAGGCCTGCCCCTGCCCCTAGAATGCTGCCTTTGAGGAGCTGCTTGCCTCTCCTTGGCCTGTGCACTCCTATACGTGGTCCTATATTCCTACATTTTCTTCTTGTAATTCTCTGTCTGCTCCCCAAACAGAGAATTACAGTACCTTCCACAGGGAAATCCATGGCCTTAGCCTGGGTGTCCTGTGAGAGGCTAGTACATCTGAACCAAGCAGTCTCTGAAGAGCAACAGATGTAGCCATGACTCTTAATGACACATCATTGGACTCCACATAAGTATGGAACTGTACCTTAGATGCCTCAATCCCATCCGCAGCCACCTCCTCCAGCTCCTTGGCCACCTGGGGGGAGGCCTGTTTAGCCAGTGCCAGTACAGTGTCCCACCTGGACTTTTGGTACCTGGCTGTATAGGCCATATAATTAGCCTGCCTTAGTCCCAAAGAGGATGCCATGTATTGCTTCTTTGCCAAGGCATCCATCCTCCTGGAGTCTTCATCTGGGGGGTGTGAAGCCAAGGGGACATTAGCCCTGTCACAGGCTGCAGCCTGCACGACCCCAACATGGCTGCACTGTTGGTAGAAAAACTCTGTGTCTGAGCCTGATAAGGTGTACCTCTTATCCATTCTTCTATCACCAGGAGGTAAAGAATTAGGAGACTTTAACATTTTTTGAGACTGTTTCCCAAAAGATTTGTGCAAGGGAATAGACAGCCTCCTGGACTCTGGGATGTCCAGCATCTCTACAAAGGCTCCTCTTGATCCTCTGTAGCTTTCTCCACAGGAAGCTGAAGAGTTTCAGCCACTTTCCTGTAAAACAAATAGTGGGGAGGGGACTCAGAGAGTCTAGGAGGGGAAACACCAGAAGGTCTGTCTGGGGAGATGTCTGGTTCAATGGGCACATCCAGACTTTCTGCTCCATCATAATCATCATCTTGTTCAAAATCCCCCTCCTCCTCAAATTCTGGTTCATAAAAATCTTCAGGGGCATACTCCTGATCCAGTGGAACTGACCGAACCGAGCCCCTAAATAATGGAGCCAGATCGGACGGAACCGGGTGAAATGATTCAACAATCCGAATCGCTCAGGCAATCTCATCAGCAGTCGGAATATGAACCTCTGGATCCGAACCGGCTGACTTGTCTTTTCTTTTTCCTTTTGTAGGAACCGATCCCTCAGGATTGGCTCTCCTCTTGCCCGAAGAAGTATCGCCCTGGTCAGAGGGCACTCCTTCTGGTTCGGTTGGAACTAAACCGGGCTGGCCATCCAGGTCAGTGGACTTCTCCGCTTCCTTTTCCCTAAGTCTACCTAATCTCTTTTCTAAGGTAGTTTTAGGAAAATGTTTACAAATTTAGCAGCCTGTATCGAGGTGTTCAAACCCCAGACAATAAACACAGGTTGTGTGGGGGTTGGCCTTGGCAAAGACTTCCCCACACTCACTGCAGTGTTGAAACCCAGTGGGTCCGGGGTTTTTTGTTGGGTTTCTCAGACATGGCCAACCTACTCAAACTTACCCTTTTTTTGGCAACTGTCAGGCAAGACTCCCTCATCGGTTCCTAACCATATCACGGGTGTTGGAAGAAAACATCAAAAATACGTTTTTTTTTTTTTTAGAACCGATAAGGACCAGTAACTACACACTAAAGTAAAGTACAGAAAATCAATATAACAGATTGGTTCAGCCAAACCAATCGAACAAACTTACGATTTCCACACAATAATCAGAAACTACTATCTAGTACTCACGGTACTGCAGACAGAGCCTGAACCAACTATGCAGATTAAATTCTGACTAATTTCTGCTTAAAACCGACACTTTAACCGACTTTTGAACCGAGCTAAAGGAGAAATCTCCAGAGCACTTGTTCAGTGAGGCACAGTAAAGAATCTGATGGTTGAGTTTCAAAGGGCTGTAGACAGAGACCTCAACCAAGCTCGAGCTCAGCATTCTATGCACTGCATAGAAAGTTAACCCTTTGTTCTACAGGGCAGTTTAAAGGCTGGCGCTAACTGCAGATAGTCAGAATACAGCAAGACTTCATGTTGTTTGAATGACTCTTGCTAATGGAACTTTAGGTGTTTAAATCTGATAAATACTTTATTTGTATGGTGTGCTGACAAGCACTCTGGGTGCTGTATGCAGGGCTTCATGCCAATATACTCCGGGGGCACATATCCCCCAAAGTCCTATTCAAATAGGGCTTTTTGTTTGACCTGAGGAAGGCCATTAGGTTGTTGCAGCTTATTTTTGAATGGATAAAAATATGTTAACCAAGGCAGTGTGGCGCAGTGGTTTAAGGCTCTGAGCTGCAAATCTGGAGACCTGGGTTTGAGTCCCACAGCCCCCACTTGCATACTGTGTGACCCTGAGCAAGTCACTTAACTTCTTTGTGCTTCCAGGTTGCACCTGTAAACAAGCTTTCAGCTTAGTGTGTCTCACCTGGTTAAATAATTTGAAAAAAAAAAAAAGTCTGTGATCAGAATGGTGAGTAGGTATATCATAGTAGTAATACGTGACTGGCTGATAACCAACCAGTCAGATATTACTATTAGGATATTCATCACTCACAATTTATGCCAGGCACAGATGTGGACAGGATACATGTTTACTCCAATGAGGGGCAGTTTCTTTTTTATAGGTCGTAGTCATTTAAACTCTGATTTTGGGGCTTTGAAGGGGAGGAGGGATATTTTAGTGCAAGACTGTATTAAAGAAAGTGGGTTTCAGTGACCAGATAAAGGGAAGTGTAGGGGGAGATGGGGTGAACTTACGTTTGTGAGTTTGTGAATGAATTATGGCTGCTGGCTTTGTTAATAAATCAAGTATCACACAGCAGTGATCACTGAGTCAGTAAAATATTACTGTTTATTTTTTTTATTTAAAATTCGGAAAACACCTTTGAGCCCAAGTTCTATTTTGCAAAGGTTCCACATCTGACAAGTACAAAGAAAGAAAAACACAACATACATTCACTAGGTCAGGAAGAGCCTGGTCAGGTACAAGCAACAATAAATTAGCAGTAACGGTAATATACACACTCTAGCATAGCTGTCTCAGGGGGACAAGTTTGCAAGTGCCAGTAATATACATGCACAAGATAAACATGTTACACTGGACAGAGGTCAATTAAAAGCAGCAGGTTGATTTCATAGTTTTTATTTATCTATTTATAATATTTATTTATTGTAATCTTGAATTAACACCTTTTGAGAACAAACTCATTACATAGGTTCCCGTCAGAGATGAGACAAACAGGGAAAACAAATATGTTACAGGGTTTCAATAATAAAACAGATTTAACAAAGTTTAGACTTGAACAATACAATTAAAGTTAGGCAATACAAATAGCACTGTGTATAAATCAGTAATGTATGATGTGATCCTTCTTTTTTACGAAGGGCAGAGTCCATCAAGATGATCCAAAGTAAGGAATTATGGGGAGAAATGTACTAACCCAGTGGGTGTCATTAGGTGAAAATTAGAGAAGAGAAGAAAAAAATACAAGATTAGGGTTGGGTGAGGTGGGCAGTTGGATAGAGAAAGATGATGGGGGAAGGGGACAGAGGGAGAGGAGGACGGCAGGTTTTGGTTAGGTAGGAATATACAGGGTAGAGTTAGAGGAAGCAGTCACAGCTGGAATTTACAACTAGATGATGTCTAAGCATTCATTTAAAAGGACCAATTGTGCCCAGAGAGGAGATGCTGGGTGGCAAAGTTTTTAGCCAGTTAGGAGCATGGTTCGTAAAAGACCTTTGACATAATGCGGTGCAGGAATGTGGAAAGTTGAAAATCATAGTATTAGAACTTCTGGTGCAGCAACTGGATTAAATAGGGGTGAATAGTTTTTGTACCCCAGAGGGTACTAGGCCAAGGCTTACTTTTTTTTGCCATGAAGCAGGTTTGGTACTTAAGTCCACCTGAAAACTGGCGCTAATTAACCTTAGCATACAGGTCACATGTGTGAGTAAACTGAGCAGCTCCAGTTGCTAGACAGCATGCTTTATTTAAGGCCACTTTGAGGTGGTGGAGGGCTGTATCCGTAGCAGCACCATAGATAATTAGGCCATAGTCTACAAGAGAGACCACAGAACTTTGAACACCAAGGCTGCGGGCCTCAGTAGTTAGGCTATTCTTGCACCTGCAGAGCAGGCCAATGTGTGTTTTGATTGCTCTGGCCATAATGTCAATGTGTTGGGTGTAGAACAAGGTATTGCTCAAAGTAATTCCTAGGTATTTAAAGTGTTGTACTAGTTTGAGTGGTCTACCCAACGCATTTAAGACAGAGAGTGTAAGATTTGTTTTGGACCAACTTACCGAGTACCTGTCTAAACATGACCTTCTATGCAGGAACCAGGATGGCTTCAGAAAGGGCCACAGCACAACTACCGCCCTTCTAGAGTTCACAACCTTTATCCATAAAGCCCTGGAATGTGGACACCTAGTCGGGTCTGTACACACAGAACTGACTAAGGTGTTCAGTACAGTTAATCATGCCCTTCTGCTAAAGTCTCTACTCTCCCAGGTCCTAACTCCTGCTACCATCATCTGGTTCAAAAACTACCTCTGTGGAAAATCACAAGTCATATTAAACACCACCCTATCTTCCTGCTTGCCTGTCCAACCTGGCGTTCCCTAAGGATCAGTCTTAGGTCTGTCATTGAGGCACAGGCGGGGAAACATAGAAAAAACCCAGGAGCAGTTGTAAAATTCCACAAAAATGTTTATTTGTAATTGCAGTAACATAAAATAAAATAAACCTGTTCAGAATAACTATATACTGTACAGAAGCAAAATAAAATCTCTTGTAAAAAATCTCCCTTGCAGCTCAGCTTAGCTGTTTTTATAACTCTTTTCAATCCCCATCCTTTGCAAGCATGCTGTCCTTTGTAAATATCAGGAGCTGCTAGTACGTCGAGAACTTCCTGAGGTTCCCACAGCACCTGCAAAAAGCTCAGGCATTTGCACCCAAGTAACCTCTAGCTTTTTACAGTTATCTCAAATTTTAAATATATACATTTCAACAGTAACACAATTTTCTAAATAAAAGTGATCCCAATATCAGCTACATTACATACACTGATTCTCTTATATTTTATATTAGCAGATATAGATATGCAAGGAAGAAAGACAGCAAGAGAAAACTGAGAGACAGTGAGAGGCAAAGGATTGCGAGACTGGTCGGGTTGATCAAGTCCGAGGTCTGACAGGAAAATTTGGTTGCACAACCAGACAGAGGAGAAATAAAAGGAAAGAATACAGATCCTTGCATTTAAACACTTTCTCCAAAACAAATGGGACAGGGTCCTATTCTACCCTGTCACAAGGTCCTCTTCTTTTTAGCCTTTTCCTGAACTTTCTTCCTAATGCCTGTTCTGGTCAACTGTTCTTGTATGCAGATGATGCAATACTTTACTGCAGTCACCTTGACCTCCCCCCTCTTCAAAGTGCTCTCCAGACCTTGTTCACTGAGTCTGAAGCCTGATTCACTGATCATAAACTGGTCTTAAAGTACAAAAAAAAACAAGATTATGGTCTTTGCATATTGTTAAAATAAACAGAGTAACACTCCCCTCTGCATCCTGAACTGCCAGTACTTCCCTCCGGAACAAGTGCTCTCCTTTAAATACCTGGGGGTCACCCTTGATTCCTCGCTTACTTATCATGACCACATCCACCACCTTAGCTTGGCCATAAATATCAGACTAGGCCTTCTCTATAGGCACAAATGGTATTTGCCTCCTGGTGCACTCTGCATGGCCATAACCTCCTCTGTCCTCTCCTCAGTAGTCTACGGGATTATCTGTTATGGGTCTGCCAACCACACTGCTCTCTGCAGGGTCAGAGTTGTTATGAATAGACTCTGCCAGCTTGCAACAGGGTGTGACAGATGGACCCACATGTGTGACCTCTATCAGGTCACCAACTGGCTGAATTTTGATGGGAGGTTCAAATACCATACCTGCCTCACAGCCAAAAAGGTCAGCCACAGCCTCCTACCCCCTGTCTTCAGTAGCCTTATGCAACCTACAAGGGTGCCCTGTACTACATGAAGATCCACCAAAGTCCCCATGTTTGTACCTCACTGCAGGCCATCATAGGGTCAGCATGCCTTCTACTGTAGGGCCCCACTATGGCTAAATGAACTGCCCACTGATATCTCTTGGCCCATTCAAAGACAAGCTCAAAGACCTCCTCCTCCGTTGGTGACTGCACATGACAGTGCCTTCCAACCACCAGTTTCACTCTTCTCCTTTAAAACAATTTCTCCTCTGACTGCGCTGCCTATTCTGCAACTCCCCCTCTCCTAAAACTTCCTATTATTTTATCTCAGAAATTGGTGAGACCTGCTTCGCCAAATTAAATTATTATTCCTGTGTATATTTTTTCTGCTGTCTGCAATTGTTTTTGACAATTTACCGTGTGGACATACTATGACTACCCTGTGCTATAACTCAGTTACTTGATTAGTATTCGATGTATTGCTTTAATCTTCTTTTGTATTATCTTTTATATTGTCTTTGATACCATCAAGTGGAGCCTTTACCAAGGAGTCTCTGACTCAAAAGGTTTGTAATTCTAATCTGTTTAAAATAAATAAATAAATAAAAAAGATTTGTGCCTGCTTCTGGAGCTGGAGAACATCATTGCTTTAGTTTTCTTGTAATTCAAGATGAGTTTATGCTCACTGAACCACTTCTCTACTTCACTGAAATTTCTCTATAAGTTGACTTCCAGATCTTTTGGGTCAGGATCACTGGTAAAGAGGACTGCATCATCTGCGTACAGCAGGATGCAACCATGGCAGGAGTTGGGGAGCTGGTTTAGAAATATGCAGAACAGCAGTAGACCCTGTATTGAGCCTTGTGGGACACCATAGTGAACTTGTTTGCTATCCAAGAGAACACTGCCAATCTTGACTTGCTAAGAGAGAGATTGCAGGTAGCTTTTGAACCATGCAACAGTATCAAAGGACAGTTCATGGATGTTAACTGTTTGATTAGAAGGTCATGATTTACTGTATTGAATGCTTTAGTAAGGTTGATAAAAACTGCCCCAACCAGGGTACCTTGATCCAAGGAGTTATGAATATAACCTGTGAACTCAAGGAAGGCAGTTGTGGTGCTGTGTCCTTTACAAAACCCGTGTTGCTGAGGGCATTCAACTGGTATTTATCTAGGTATTCTCCTAATTGATCAGTCACTATTCTTTTGAGTGCTTTAGAATGTGGCAAGAGGACTGAGATGGGTCTATAGTTTCTGCAACCTGTTCGATCCCCAGTCTTAAAGACTGATGTTACTAAAGCAGCTTTCCACTTTTCCGGGAATTGTGAATATCTCAGAGATATATGTAAGATGTGTGTTAGTGGGATTATTATTTCGTCTAGAGTTTGAGCAATGAATTTAAGGTCCAGGGAATTGCCACTGAACCTAGAATTCCCTAGGACCTTTAGTAAGTACTTCTTAGCTTCACTAACTGACAGCTCTGAAGTAGAATGGAGGATGAGATGGGGCTGTTTCTTTGTCCTTGTATTAAGGGTTAAAGTGGATTTATGGAAGAAATCTGGGGGGAGAGCATTGCTGAGTTCAGAGAATGTGTTGTTAAAAGCATTTGCAATGGTTCTGGGATCCTGAGTGGGGATATCATCATTGTATAACATGGTGGGGGGATATTTGGGATCTTTCCCAGTGACTTCTTTTAGATGTAACCAGAATATTTACCATCACTCCATGTGTGAGAGAGTGCTTCCTTGTAGTGCTGATTTTTTGCTGCTCGAATAGCCCTAGCGCAGTCATTCTGGCCTTTTTTTAGGACTGAATGTTGGCTTGCTTTCCTGTAGCCTTAGCTCTATGTCAAACATGGTCACATGATCTCATCATTTCTAGCAGTTCAGAAGAAAAGAAAACCATGGGTTGCAATATCCCTTAATTTTCCATTATTTAAACACTGTTGAAGATAAGAATGAACTGCTCCAGTGCGGTATTCACATTGGAGGAGGAAAAGACAGGTGACCAGTCAAGCTGGCGAATGTCAGCTTTCATTTGATCAAGGTGCCCTCATTTAAGCACCCTGCTTGTTTTAGATCTAGTATAGTGAGTTCTTTTAAGGAGTTCCTAAAGTGCAATTTTGGAAAGTCCCACTAGGGATTCCGGGAGCTCATTAAGCCATTGGCAAGCAGGACTGCAAAAGAACACCTACCCAGGCTTGTTATTTGGAAGGGGACTTCAATGGCTTGTCTAGACATACTTCTGATGGAATATTGGTTTGTGACTGGGCAGAAGATATCTTTAATTGCAGTGGGGGCGAGGCCCAACATACCTTATTTTGCCTTCAAACAGGACTGGTACTTTAGCCTGTCCTGAAATGGTAGCCATTTGTTGAACACATATAATTAGCAGCTGTGTTTGAGCCTGTCCACCCCACTGACAAAAAGACAGGCTTTGTTGAGTACCATCCTTACTCAAGAGAGGGTAATGTCACAAGCTGCCCCATATACCGAGCAACCATAGTCGATGAGAGGTAGGATTGTACTGGAGACTACTAGGTGTCTAGCCTCCTGGGTGAAGATAAGGAGTTGCCTATAGAGCACTCCTAACTTTCTATTGGCTAGATTGTGATGTTGTCAACATGTGTAGAGAATGAAAGGGTGTCATCCACGGTGACACCCAGGTACTTGAAGGAATCAACCTGGTGCAGGGTAGTTCTGTGTGCATTAAGAATAGTAAGGGGAGGGGCCTTTTTCTTCAGATACAGACCAGCAAACAACATGGTCTTTGTCTTCTTATAGTTCAGGACCAAATAACTGATTCTGAACCAATCCTCCAGAGACTGGAAGCTGCTTTGTAGATCTCTGGAGAGTTTACCGTGATGTAGACTGCTGTTGAAGACCACCGCACCATCAGCATATAAGAGCACCTTCGAGAGAGGGCAGGCTTCAGGGAGTCTGTTTATAAACAGGCTAAAGAGGAGAGAGCCAAGTATTGACCCTTGAGGGACATCAACTGAGGCTCCATTAGCACTTGAGAGAACTCCATCAACCTTTGGTAACCCATCACACAGTATGGGTGAGTCAAATTGAGTTACTCAGTTTGAGTGCTTAAAAGAATAGTGAGGCATGACTATTAGAGATGGGGTGAAAGGAGTGAAGGTGCAATAGAGTGAGGCTATGGGGGTAGGGGAAGAGGGAGGAGATGCAGGATATAATGCAAGCATTGTGGGCTGCAAACCGAGGTGACAGCTTGGTATAGTGATGAGAGACGGTACCTTTGAGGAGCTAAGTGGTGCTGCAAAGCTAGGTTCAATTCACAGGTAATACTTTTTTATATGGTGTTGACTTTTTCATATAGTGTTGCTTTTGTTAGTGAATGTAGAGTTTGCCCCTGCATTGGGGTTAGTTTTTGATCCTGCTCCCCACTTTTCCTGAGTCCCCTAATGGTGCTTTTGGGTTTCCGCTCCCAACCCTGACTTTATTTCCCCCTCGAGTTGCCACCCCGGGGGAACACCCACCCTTTCAAGTTTCTCCCATTCCCCGAGTTGCCCCCCCCCCGGAGTTGGTTAATATAGATAGGGGTGTGTGGGGGTGAAATACAGTAAAAGTGGTCGCTGTTTCTGTAGTGGCTGTAGTTCTGGTCACCGGTTTTGCGTATGTTATTTTGTATTCACCCTATTGTGAGGGTGTTGTTTTTCAGTACCTCTTATTACATGGTACACAATCTTTACCCTCTGAGTACATCCTGTGAGGTAGCAATGGAACCAGGCTGAGATTTCAGAGGAAAGGCCATGGGAAGAGAGCTTGTGAAACAGTAGTGAGTGGTTCACATGGTTGAAAGCTTTGTTTTATTTATTTAGTTGTTTAACCAGGTATAGGACACTAAGCTGGAAGCTTTTTTACAGGAGTGACCTGGGAGCACAAGGAGGTTAAGTGACTTGTGCTCAGGGTCACACAGTATGCAAGTGGGAGCTGTGGGATTCAAACCCAGGTCTGGTCTGCTGGATGTCACCAGATTTGCATCTCAGAGCCTTAGACCACTGCGCTGTACTGCCTCTTCTTTGGTCAGGTCTATGTAGGTGGCTCCAACCAGATGACCTTTGTCAAGGGCCTCATGCAGGTGCTTGGTGTATTCTATTAGTGCAGTACCAGTGCTGTGTAGCTTTTTCAAGCCATGCTGCTGTTTACACATTAATTCATAATTATTTAGGTAGAAGAGGAGTTGATCTGAGAGTATACTTTCCTAAGTCTTGGAGAGAGGAGAGAGGATTGAGATAGGCAATCCCCACTTTTGTGTACAGGGGTTACTTATGCTGCTTTCCAGTGATCTGGGAACTGGGAGTGTTGCAGTAAGAGGTTGAATATCTTTGTCAATAATAATGCAAGTTATTAAAGTGCCATGGTCAGCAACTTTATATTCACTGAATCACTCCCCACCCTCATTTTTCCCAGTACCCTTTTTACATATTTGAGAGTTTCCTTTATGGTGATATGTTTGAAGTAGAATTTGAGGAGGTCAGTTTTGGGACTGGGTGGGTTACATCGACCTGCAAATTCACCAGCACTGCCCACAGGTATAGTTTCAGGAGTGAGAACCGAGATCAGGTCCAAGAAGGCAGTGTTGAAAGCATTTGCAGTTTCAGGTGGGTCAGTGGTGACACCCCTCTTAGTGTTGAGCATTGTCAGAGATTTGTCATTATTTCCAAGAAGGTCTTGTTAGGTTATCTCAGGATTTCTTTCCATTGTTCCAGTAGTTCTTTTGCTGATCTTTGTAAAATGTCGCTTTAGCCTGTCTTATCTCCCTGGTGCACTTATTACAAGCTTCTTTATATTTCTACAGGTCACCTGGTGAACCAGGGCTCCTTGCACAACACCAGAGATTATCCCTGCCATGGATGAAGGCAAGAAATGCCAGGGTGATCCATCCGGTTGAGGTATCTCATATCGTGTGTTTCTTTAGGAGGCAAATTTGTTGCAGACATCTGTGAATTGGGTTACAAGGTACTCAATGGTCTTTTTAATATCTGCATTGGTCTCCAGATGACTCCAGTCAACCTCTGCCAGGTGAGCCTTGAAGGCACCAATTGTACCTTTCCAAAATACCCTGTTTATGTTGGTTTTTGGAGGGGGCTTAGGGTGCTGGGCTGTCTATGTGCATTGGACTGGCAAGTGGTCACTGATGGTGTCCGGATGGACTGAGACCTTGATTAGTGTCTCTGGATGTGTGGCTAGGATCCAGTCGATAAGGGTGCAGGGGGTCCTGGTGCAGGCTGCAGGATTCTGCTTATTTACCACCTGCCTGATGGGGAGAGGGAATTCCTGCAAGAGATCAGAGACTTTGTCACCTGCCTGGTGTTGGAGTCTGCAAGATGGATGATTTTGGGGGACTTCAATGTCTGTGTCAATGGCGTCATCTCATTATTTGGTCATGATCTCCTACAAGGTATGCAAGCATTGGGCCTGTTGCAGGTAATTACCTCAGTGACCCTCTTACATGGGAAAACATTGGACCTGCTGTTCTCACTGGGGCTTGAGATTCTTGATCTAAGAATTGATCCAGTAGTATGGTCAGATCATAGCACCGTGAGGTTTGTGTTTGGGGCCCCCCTGACAGTCCTTCCTCTGTGGAGATGGTCCGGTACCACTCTTTACAGGGAGTGTCCCCAATGGGACTACAAGCGGTGCTGGACCTATGAAGTGTGGAGGCTGCGTGTGCGATGGGTGCGGAGGGGGAGGCTGCTGCCTATAGTAAGACTGTCACCACTGTCATTGACACTATTTTGCCCATCCGTGCATGACCCTTATTTACTCACTGGATACCCCCCTGGTTTGATGGGGAGCTCAGGGAGTTAAAGATTAAGGGCCGGAGGTTAGAGTGTCGCTGGAGGAGGTCCAGGTTGATGGAGGACAAACTGGCCTTGAGGTCACATTACTGTATAGTGATTATCAAGGAGCTATCTCCCAAAAGAAGGCAGATTTTTTGTCTGGAGAGTTTGCTACAGCAAGGAACAGACTGGCTCAGCTCTTCCATACAGTGGACAGGTTATTACGCCCGGCTTGTCGCTGTTCGGGAGGAGCTATTTCAAACACCAGGCGTAATAAGTTGTCTCTGTTCTTTGCTGATAAAGTGTCCTCTATCAGATATATCTCCTCCAGGGCCACTCAACTGTCTTGCGGGGTTGGGGTGCTGGCGGGGAGGGAAGGCACCCCTCTTGTGTGGAATATGTATGATCCAGTTGAAGTGAAGGAGGTGAGCAAGATAATCTCAAGGCTGTGACCAACCTATTGTGATCTAGACCCGGGCCCTACTCGACTTTTAGTAAGATGTATGGACCTGGTTGGTCCATGGGTTTGTTGAGATTGTCTGGTGTTCCGTGAGGAGTGGGGTCTTCCCAATGGCCTTAAAAGAGGCCCTGGTGAGACTCCTTTTGAAGACACCCTCGTTGGACCTGGCCTGCCTCACCCACTATAGACCAGTCTCAAACCTCTCATTCTTAGGGAATGTTTTAGAAAAAGTGGTGGCTGCAAAGTTTGAGACTTGTCTTGCTTCCTTGACCATTTTTTAGTCATTACAGTCTGAGTTTAGGCCTGGGCATGACATGGAGACCACCATAGTAAGGGTATTTAACGATCACTTGAGAGCGAGGGGTAGAGGAGAATGATCTATTCTTGTTCTCCTCAAGCTCTCTGTGGCATTTGATAACATGGATCATGAGGTGTTGTTGGACTGCCTTTGGAACTGGTGTGGACTGTCCGGCAATATCATCAGCTCTTTTAAGGCCTTCCTCATGGACAGAGTGCAGAGGGGTATGATGGGGTTATCCTCATCTGACCCAATGCCCCTGTGTTGTGGAGTTCTGCAGGGTTTAGTCTTCTCACCTCTTTTGTTCACGGTGTATATGCTGTCCTTGGAAGTCATTATCAGGTGGTATGGCTTGGGTTTTCATTGCTATGCTGATGACATCCATCTATACCTGTCCTGTGCACCCAGAATCCAGATGGCAGTCTCCGTGTTTAACACCTGCCTGGCTGAGATTCAGGACTGGATGATGCAAAACTGGTTACAACTCAATCCAAACAACACAGAGGTATTGGTGATGGAACCAGGTCATCAGCGAGGTGGAGGGGTACAGGGTAGTGACCTGGGTTTAAAACTGGGTGGCTTATCCTTGATCCCCACCACTCGGGTTAGGGATCTGGGTGTTGTTCTTAATGATGGTCTGACACTTGATTCTCAGGTGTCAGCTGTCCTCCAAAATGGCTTCTAATATCCGAGGAACATTGTTCAGATCCGTGCCCTGATACTGCCTGATGACCTGACCACCTCAATACATGCCTTTGTCACATCGAGTCTAGACTACAGTAATGCATTACATCTAGGGCTTTCAGGAGGCAGCCTCCACCATCTGAAGCTGGTGCAGAACAAGGCAGCCAGGCTTTTAATGGGTGTTCCTAGATTTGAACATATGTGCCAGTTCTCCATGGGCTGCACTTGTTGCCAGTAAGGTGGAAGAGTGCCTTCAAGGTCGGTTTGTTGACCTGTAAAGCCCTACACAGTCAGGGACCTGGCTACCTGCAAGATCTCCTGGTTCCTCATCATCCATCTCGCACCCTTTGTTCATCCAAGGGTGGCCTTCTGGCAGTTCCCAGGACAAGGCTGCGGCTGTCAGACAACTGGACTTTTTCAGTGGCCACACCTGTCCTGTGGAACTTGTTACCATTCCAGCTTAGAGAGGCCCCCCTCGGGGGAAACCTTTAAGAAGGGGCTCAAGACACTCCTGTTTGAAGAGGCATATAGACTTATATAAAGTTATATTTTAGGGCTATTAGCAACTGCAAATAATATGATTATTAAATTTTTTATCTGATCTGTTGGGGGTGGTGGGGTTGAGGATATGCTCTGGAAATGTGTTTGTCAATGTTTGATGTATGTATTAATAGTACAGTGCTCTGAGCCCCTGGAAAGGGGCGCTATATAAATAAACTTTCGATTGACTGATCGAGGGTTTTGGTCCCCGTTTTATAGTTGATTGGGGTGCAGTCCATCACTACTTGAGTTAAGAAAAGGCTGGCTACCAGGTCCTTGTAAGTAAGACTTGATTTAGCTGCCCAGTTAATACTTGAAGACCCAGTGTCTATCGTTTCTCTGTTTATTTTTCTATATAGATCTTTTCATGATTTTTGTAGATTTTGCTTCTGTTCCCCAGCCTGAGGCTCCGGTACACATGCACATCATGGAGCCAGCTCAGTCCCTTCCTCCCACCCGTAACAATGGCACCCCCTCCCACTTATGCTACCCACCGGACCTCCAACCGGTGAGAGCGGAACTATGGGGGTGAGGTGACAACCCTTCCCCATCACCCCTGGGAGAGGAGAGCTGCCTACTGGCTAACTCAATAATGCTCCTCCCTCCCACCCCTCACACTGGCATCCTCACGACCCGAGGTCATTCCCGAACCTGGGTCACCAGCGTAATGCGAGGTACAGCATCCAGTGCCTCAACCCCCAGTGCCACCAGGCCAGCTTCACTTCTCTGTTTAAGCATGTTTGGTTGAAGTATCTGGCAAATGTTGTAATGCCTGACTGTTGTTTGCATGGTGGCATATAAACTAATAGTATATGGAGAGATTGTTGTCTACACATCAGTAGTACTTTAATGGCCAGGCATTCACAGTCTCCTGTGAGGTTATCCACAGTGTTACCATTAACCGAGGAGAGGGGGAAGAAAGGAATATATACATTACAGTATAATGCTTATCTTTTGCAAAATAAGCTGAATTTATCTAAGTGGCATAAACAGTACCAGTTTTGATATCTTTACCTGCATTTTGTTTTATTAATTCTGAATTGTGGGTGCTTGGGTGGATGTGTGTGTGTGTGTTTGGGGAGAGAGGAGGGTGTAACATACATGCTATACAGTAGGTAAAAACACTAAGAAAAAAACTTGACAAGTAACACTTTGCTTGAATAAAATGAACAACCAATGATATAAAGAGTTTTACTGTCTAACCCAAGGAGTTATGGCAGGCAGGCAGGAATGAAGCTTTATTGTGTGTGTGTGTGTGTTTTTTTTAAACAAGATGCATTTCAAAGTACAGTAATGGAATGGAGGAAAGGAATGGTCACCGAGCAGTAGCAATGGTTTTGTTTTTAATAATATTGTAATTAAAAAAAAGAACAACAGACAATTTACATCTTTCACCCATCTGAGTTCCTGCAAGTGATGCTAGCTAGAAGAAGTACACCTGGAGACACGGTTGTGCTCCTTTGCTGGCTCAAAATTAAAAATCAAACAGCTTGGCATTCCTTGCCTGACCGGATTTATGATAGTAGAGTTATCTATGAGATCTGTGGCATACTCTGCTGCATGCGAGTGGGAAGGTGGGGTGATTGTATTTAAAATAAAAAATGATGGCATTCTTATCCTGACCTAATCTATGTAGCATTTTGACACAGGAAATTATCGTTTTACTCAAATGCAGGTATCAGTTTCTGTCTGTTGGTATCACTGCCATTCATGCAGTGAAACATGCAGGCTGTGATTCAACAAGCTTTCAATCCTAACTATACTGACACTACCATGCCATATATAATGTGTAAAGTGTGAGGCATCACCAGTAGAAAACAGGAAGTTGTCATCCCTCTGTATAGACAGTTGGTGAGACCCCATCTGGAGTACTGCATGCAGTTCTGGAGACCCCACCTCTGCAAGGACATAGACAGGATGGAGAGAGTCCAGAGAAGGGCAACTAAAATGGTGCAGGGTCTGCACCAGAAACCATACAAAGAGAGACTAAAGGAGCTTAATATGTATACCCTTGAGGAAAGGAGGGAGGTGGGGACATGATAGAAACTTTCAAGTACCTCAAGGGAATCAACAAAGTCCAAGAGGGTAGCATCTTTCAGAAAAAGAGATGTGCAAGAACAAGGGGACACAGTTTGAAGATAGAGGGAGGACGGCTCAAGGGCAATATGAGGAAGTATTTTTTCATGGAGAGGGTGGTGGCTGCATGGAACAGCCTTCCTGAGGGGGCTGAGGGATCAAAAACAGTGGTGGAATTCAAGAATGCATGGGACAGACATAAGGCAATTATAGTGGGGGTAGGTAGGAGGAAGTAGGCTGTTGGTTAACTAGGATCTGCAGCTTATCCAATAGGTAGGGAAATGGGCAGACTGGGTAGACCAGGCGGCCCTTATCTGCCATCAAAGTCTATGTTTCTATATGTACTATACATATAATATATAGGGGATATTGCTATGGGCTGCATGCAAATAAACCATTTATTTTTAACATCAGGTTTGAACCCACTGACCTCATGAGTGGCAGAGCCAGTAGTGAGGTCTATAGAGGCTAAAACCTGAAGTTAAAAATAATTGTCTTATTTTCATGCAGCCCATGGCATACGCTCTGCCACAGGGGTGAGAATAAAAATAGCAGACAGTTTTTGCAGCTTTTGTTGCTGTTTGGAAAAATCTTACTTTTCAGCAATCTATGTGTAATTATTTTCAAACTCAGCCTGTAGCAATTCTCTGGGACATGACAAATGTCAGACGTGCATTGAACAGACATAGTGGTGTCATTACTTGATATAATATTCCATTGGCAGATTGTGTGTGCATAGAAACATAGACTTTGATGGCAGATAAGGACCACTTGGCCCACCCAGTCTGCCCATTTCCCTACCTATTGGATAAGCTGCATATTCTAGTTAACCAACAGCCTACTTCCTGCAACCCCCCACTATAATTGCCTTATATCTGTCCCATGCATGTTTGAATTCCCCCACTGTATTAGACCCCACAACCTCTCCAGGAAGGCGGTTCCATGTGTCCACCACTCTCTCCGTGAGAAAGAATGTCCTCACATTACCCCTGAGCTGTCCCTCCTCTAACTTTAAATTGTGCCCCCTTGTTCTTACACATCTCTTTTTCTGAAAGATGCTACCCTCCTCGACTTTGTTGATTCCCTTGAGGTACTTAAAAGTTTCTATCATGTGCCCCCTGTCCCTCCTTTCATCAAGGGTATACATATTAAGCTCTCTCGCTCTCTTCATATGGTTTCTGATGTAGGCCCTGCACCACTTTAGTTGCTCTTTCTGGACCGCTTCCATCCTGTCTATGTCCCTGTGAGATGAGGGTCTCCAAACTGCACGCAGTACTCCAGATGGGGTCTCACCAACTATCTGTACAGAGGGATAACCACTTCCCTTTTTCTACTTGTGATGCCCCTCCCTATGCATCCCAGTATCCCCCTGGCTCTCCTTACTGACGTCTTACATTGCTTACCCACCTTTAGTTCATCTGATATGACTACACCCAGATCCCTTTCCATTATTGTTGTTGTTAGTACTTCCCCTGCTATTGTGTACTCTTCTCCTGGATTTTTATTTCCCAGGTGCATTACTTTGCAATTCTTTGCATTGAATCTAAGCTGCCATATGTCTCACCATTCCTCCAACCTTGCCAAGTCCCTTCTCATCCTTTCTATCCCCCTTGTGCATCAACTCTGTTACAGATCTTTGTGTTATCTGCAAAGAGGCATACCTTTCCTTCCAGACCCTCTGCAATGTCACCTTAAAGACGTTAAAGAGGACTGGACCCAGTACTGAGCCCTGAAGTACTCCACTAGTAACCCCCCTTTCTTCAGAATGTGTTCCATTCACTATTACCTTCTGTGTCCTGTTGTGCAGCCAGTTTGTTACCCAGGCTACTACCCTGGGTCCCAATCCCAGGCTGGCTAAGTTGATTATTAATCTTTTGTGCAGGACTGTGTCAAATGCCTTGCTAAAGTCTAGGTAGGCCATATCCACAGCCCCTCCCTGGTCTATTACTTTGGTCAGCCAGTCAAAGAAATCAATTAGATTTGTCTGACATGACCTTCCTGCTGTGAATCCATGCTGTTTTGGGTCCTGTGCCCCGCTGGCCTCTAGGTACTGAACAATTCTTTCTTTCAGAAGTGATTCCATCATTTTCCCCACCACTGAGGTCAAACTAACAGGTCTGTAGTTTCCTGCTTCTGCCTCGCTCCCACTTTTGTGAAGGGGAATCACATCTGCCCTCCTCCAGTCCTCAGGTACCACCCCATCTTCCCATGATTTGTTAAAAAGTGTGGTTAGTGGTGTCACTAGGTCCTCCCTTAGGAGGTTCATGCATACAAACTTGTCCTCTGCAGTCCATGTAGTGTGTGGTCTTCTGGTATGTCTGGAAGTTTTGTGCATCAATACATAAATAAGTAAAACAATATGATTTATTGTTACACTGATACACTGGTTTTGTGTGTGTTTTGACAGGTTTGTATCTCTGCAGTGATTACGGGCATGTACTCTTTTCAAGTGGATTTGATTACAAACTTGTGCTCAGTTCATGGAGGGGGCTTTATTTAGACATGAAGGATTTGATTTTACACTGCTTTTTCATTACTCAGATGATCCTGGGAATTATGAAGTGGTTATTATTTTTTGTATGACACAACTTCACTTTTATGATCCCAGGATGCAGATAGCCAGATGTACTGTACAAATGCAGTTACTGCATTGTCTGTTTGCAAGCAGCACTTTCAACTGCAGGATCTGGCATTGTTGCTTTGTTGCAGTTTGAAAGTCCCACACAGCCAGAAGGATAGCCAAATTAATCCCAGCTGATAAAAACAGAATGGTGGAATGTCAAACTGGTATGATTCAGTATGATGCACCTCTAATGCAAATAAACAGTGATGATACTCCTGTAGTGTAAATAAATTTCTATTTTCACTCCAAGAGCATCATACAGCAAACAGGCAATTCTTGTGGGGGGTAAGAAGAAATAGGCTGTTGGTTAACTAGGATCTGCAGCTTATCCTGTTGGTAGGGAAATGGGCAGACTAGGTGGGCCAAGCGGTCCTTATCTGCTGTCAAAGTCTATGTTTCTATGTTTCTAAACAAAGCAGAGAACACTAGGAGGACGGAGTACTGTGTGACTGGACTGCTCTACTGGGACTAAAGAAGTAGAACTTTTCTACTGGGACCTTCAATTTAGTGTAAAAAAACACAAACAAAAAAAAAGTTAGTGTGTTTGTCTGAGTTAGCTGAAATGAATGGGTATCTGAAGCAGTTATCTAGATGTAAATCTCAGGTGGCTGAAGGGGATTGTTATCTGTGAAATTAAATTATATGTAGAAAGATCTATTAAGTAGGGGGAGTGGCTTAGCTAGAAGGAAGCTAGATTTAAACACTGCCCTAGATAGACTCTGCCAGAGACTTGGCAGAGAACACCAGGAGGAAGGAGTGCTGTGTGACTGGACTTCTCTACTGGGACTATATTGCCCTCCTTCCCTTCCCTCCACCTTCCCACCCAAAGCTAGTTCTACTTTTATAGGCACAGGATTTGACTGACAACAGGAACTTCCTGTTTGGGAGCAGAAAGTGAGTGATCACAGAGCCACCAAAGACTTAGCATCCTAGAAGGCAAGAGTAGCTCTCCGGCCCCCACTAGCTGCTGGGGGTCTGCCTCTGAGCAAGTAAGGGGTCTACTGAGAAATATAGGATCTATTTGTCTCAGAACAGGACGATCAGGAGCTTAAAGGGCACTGAGGCAGTAAGTAAGTAGGGAAGAGAAGAAAAAGAAACAAAAAAAAGGAAAGAGTAAGGATTCCAAACAACAGTAAAGGGGCCAGAAATAAGACATGATGGGAGTGGTGTGGTGCAGTGGCTGTGGAGCAGCAGTCTTCCGGGAGATGTTCTGGAGGATGAAGTGTTGTCCCATCTGCAGATGCCTCTCTGGGCTGAGGGAGGAGGTTGCTCATCTCCAGGCTGAGTTGGCCAGGATTTGTGGGACCTCCTCTTCCATCCAGGGACCACCAGGGCCACTGCCGTTGCCTCAGAGGTTGCCAAGAAAGAGGAGTAGTTGGACCACAGTGGGCTCAGGGAGGGTGAGGGTGGTGGAACAGAGGTGCATCCCTTCAGTTATACCTCCACAATTCCTATGCCATTCTGGAAAAGTGTGGTTCCTTTATGGAGCACCTACAGTGAGACCAAGGAGGATGCTGGGAACCTCCACTGAGGGAGACCCACAGGAGGGTGGCATGGTACCCCACAGGGGAAGGAAACAACTCCTGGTGGGGGACCCCATTGTTAGGAAAGTAGAACTGTGGGAGGAAGGGGAGAGGGAGGTATGGCGCTTGCCTGGCACCATGGCTTGGAGGGACAGGGAGCAAATCCTCAGGATTGCAGGAGCAGCTGTACAGGGAGGAGCTGGATGTCATTGTCCACCCAGGGACAAAATGACCTGGCTAAGAAAGGATCCAGAGCAGTGCAGGAAGAGTTTGTGGAGTTGGGGAGGGGCCTTGAACCGTATGCCTGCTGGTAACCTTCTCGGAGGTGCTGCCTGTCTATGACATAGGTGAGGCTAGGGTGCTCCACACCATGGGATTCAATCAGTGGTTGAAAAACTGGTGCAAAGCTCAGGGATTTGGCTTCACTGGGGACTGGGGGTACACCTGGAGTGATGCAGGCTTATACTGGCATGATGGGCTGCATCTGTCCAGGAGGGGAACCAGAATCCTAGGTGATAGGTTTAAATGCTTCATTAGCAAACATTTAAACTAGCCATGGGGGGAGGCACTGGAAAGGAGCAGGAAAATCCTAGCCCCCCCAAAAAAAGTCACGGTAGTGAGGTAAACACCAAGATAATGATGTTGATAGGGAGAAGGGCAGGGGTAAATGGAAAAAGTGACAAAGGCAATAAGGACAGGGATGGAGCAAAAAAGTAGTAACACCATCAGGAAATGGAGGGTAATGAGTACCAAAGTCCCATAGTCTGGGCAACAAGCACCCTGAATTGGTGGCCTTGATGGAAGAGGGATGCCTGGATATCATAGCAGTCACAGAAACATGGTACGCAGAGAACCATGTTAACATACCAGGTACATAACCTACAGAAGAGACAGGGAGGGGAGAAGAGGGGGAGGAGTAGCTCTCTATGTAAAGGAAGAGATAAAAGCAACAGAATAAAAGAGTAAACAGGGAGGAGAGGAGGTCCTGTGGGTCACCTTAGAGACTGGAAATGGCACCACAGTCCACACAGGGGTTGTATACAGACCCCCAGGTCAGGGGGAGGGAATGGACAAGGATATGATAGAAGGCACTCTTAGGATGGCAGAGAAAGGGGAGATACTGTTGATGGGAGACCTGAATATGCCAGATGTTAACTGGAGCACTTTGCTGCAGCCACATCCAAGAGCAGGGCCATTCTCGATGCCCTACAGGTGGCATGCCTCAGACAACTAGTTTCTGAGCCCACTCATGAGGGAGCAATCTTAGACCTCATACTCTCAAATGGGGACAGTGAAATGATCGCAGATCTAGAAGTGGGTTGCCATCTGGGAACAAGTGACCATCAAACAGTGTGGTTCACAATAAACTCAGCTACAGAATCAAGCTATACAAAAGTGAGGGTACTGGACTTCAGGAGGGCTGACTTTGGCAAGATGGGAGAGTGCCTTAGAAAAGCACTAGCAAACAGGCTAGAAGGAGGGGTGAAGCAACAATGGGGAAACATCAAAACTGCCATCACAGAGGCAACAAACCTTTGTGTCAAGCAAATAAACAAATCAAAATGAAAGAAAAAGCCACTATGGTTCTCAAAAGAGGTGGCGGGAAAAGTCAGGGAGAAAAAGACAGCATTCAGGAAGTATAAGGAAACAGAGAAGGAGCAGGACAGACAGCAGTACCAGTTAAGGCAGAAGGAAGCAGGGAGGGAAGTCAGAATAGCAGAGGCCCAAACTGAGGAAAACATAGCCAACTCGGTTAAGAAGGGGGTTAAAACCTTTTATAGGTACATCAGGGAGCGTAGAAAGACAAAGGGAAGGACAGTGAGGCCGAATAGAATGGACGGTGGGTGGGCAGAGAGGAACAGCGAAAAAGCAGGGATACCGAACAAATATTTCTGCTCAGTATTCACAAAAGAGGAGGAGGGGTGCCAAATCCAATTAACAGAAGCACTCTTGATAGGGGGATTGATCCCAGTCCTTTCACAGAAGAAAGGGTTCTGAAAGATCTCCTAAAACTGAAGATGGACAGAGCAATGGGGCCTGATGGAATTCACCCCAGAATTCTAAAATAATTAAGGGGAGAACTAGTGAAACCACTGACTATCCTTTTTAACAAATCATGGGAGGATGGTGTGGTAGCTGAGGACTGGAGAAAGATGGATGTGATACTCCTTCACAAAAGTGGGACCAAGACAGAGGCAGAAAACTACAGACCTGTAAGTTTGACCTCTGTGGTAGTGAAAGTGATGGAATCACTTCTGAAGGAAGGAATTGTTGAGTACCTAGAGGCCAGTGGGGCACAGGACCCAATGCAGCATGGGTTCAAAACTGGAAGGTCACGTCAGACGAATCAAACTGATTTCTTTGACTGGATGACCAAAGTAGTAGACCAGGGAGGGACTGTGGACATGGCCTACATAGACTTTAGCAAGGCATTTGACACAGTCCCACACAGAAGATTAATAGTCAAATTAACCAGCCTGGGAGTGGGTCCAAGAGTGGAAGCCTGGGTAAAACATTGGCTGGACAACAGGACACAGAAAGTAATTGAAAATGGAGTCCACTCTGAAGAAAGAGGGGTTACTAGTGGGGTACTGCAGGTTTCAGTACTGGGTCCCGTCCTTCTTAATGTCTTTATAAGTGACATTGCAGAGGGACTGGAAGGAAAAGTATGCCTCTTTGCAGATGACACAATGATCTGCAACAGGGTTGATACACGAGGTGGCGTGGAAAGGATGAGAAGGGACTTGGCAAGGTTGAGGAATGGTCAGAAGTATGGCAGCTTGGATTCAATGCAAAGAAGTGCAAAATAATGCACCTGAGAAACAAAAACCCAGGGGAAGATTACACAATGGGGGGGGCGGGGGAGGTAGTAACAACAACAAAAATGGAAAGGGACCTGGAGGTAATCATATCAGATGACCTTAAGGTTAGCAAGCAATGTGAGAAGGCAGTAGGGAGGGCTGGGGGTATACTGGGATGTATAGGGAGAGGCATCACCAGCAGAAAAAGGAAGTTGTTATCCCTCCGTACAGACAGTTGGTGAGACCCCATCTGGAGTACTGCATCCATTTCTGGAGATCCCATCTCCGCAAGGACATAGACAGGATAGAGGTAGTCCAGAGGAGGGCAACTAAAATGTTGCAGGGTCTGCAAGAGAAGCAATATGAGGAGAGACTAAACGAGCTTAATCTGTATACCCTTGAGGAAAGGAGGGAGAGGGAGGACATGATAGAAACTTTTAAGTACCTCAGTGGAATCAACAAAGACCAAGAGGGTAGCATCTTTCAGAAAAAGAGATGTGCAAGAACAAGAGGACACAATTTAAAGATGAGGGGGCAGTTCAGGGGCAATGTGAGGAAGTATTTTTTCACAGAGAGGGTGGTGGACACATGGAACAGCCTTCCTAAGGAGGTTGTGGGGTCTAAAACTGTGGGAGAATTCAAGAATATATGGGATAAACATAAGGCAATTCTTGTGGGGGGTAAGAAGAAATAGGCTGTTGGCTAACTAGGATCTGCAGCTTATCCTGTAGGTAGGGAAATGGGCAGACTAGGTGGGCCAAGCAGTCCTTATCTGCCGTCAAAGACTATGTTTCTATGTTTCTAAACAAAAAAAAAAACTGTTATGGCTTTTTTTTTTTTATTCTCATCCCATGGCATAAATGTATGCATACATATGCATGCATACATACATACGGTATACTTGTGCAGTAGCAGATGTATAGTAAGGGTTAGGTACAGTATTCAGTGTTAAACCCAAACATTTGTACCTTAATAATTTTGGTGCAGTTCAGCCAGATTTTAGGGCAGAAGGGGGTTGTCCCAAAGGTGTGCATTTTAAAGGTTTTGTGAAAAACCACCACCCCTGCCTTCGCAGATGTGCTGCTACCACAGCTAGGCACTTTGTGAAAAACTTTGGAGCTAAGGTTAAGCTGAAGGGAAGGGCTGTAAACTGGTTTTGGTAGTCACCTAGCCTGAATCTGCTGTACATATCTGTGACTGCTGTGACTGGATCTGACTGTATGTGAAAGTAAACATCTTCCAGACCCAGTGACCACAGTCAGTCTCCCATTTGCAAAGATGGTATTACTGAGCCCAGTCTTACCATTTTGAACTTTGTCTGTCTTTGTTTTTTTGGGTATCTCAGGTGACAGGTCTAAAATGAGTCACTACTCTCCATTTTTCTTACGAGTCAGCAAGTGTCTGGCGAAAAGACCTATGCCCCACTGTGCTGCAGGTGCTTAACCCTGTTCTAAGACCACAACTCATAATTTAGAATAGGTGTTCAAAAAACTCTGCCGCCACCTTTCACCTGGGAAGTTATCAAATTTGTTTCTCTGCCTTGAGAGAAAGATTGCCCAGAGTATAGCACTGGTACAACTGGGTTTCCAGCCATTTTGCTATTTTGAAAAAGTTAGCTAGTTAGAAAATATAAGTATTTAATTTTACTTCAACTCTCTATTTATTTATTTACTGAGAGATTGGAATTACAAACCTCTGAGTCAGAAACTCCTTTACAAAGGCTCCACGTTATGGAAGTACAAAACAAGAGAAATGGATCATACAATGAAAGGTATTACAAATGAATGCGGAGGGTAAAACAACCCAGAGTCAAGTATGGTACAAAAGCAATGAGCAATACATTGAAAGAAATTTCATCTGAATGTGGAGAAAGGCGCAATACAGCAGAAGAATTAATTAGAGTAGAATGGGGGGGAGAAGGCACAGAGGTTAGGCTTGGCACACCAGTGAAAGAGGGGCTACTATGTGAATGGACAGCTCAAGGGCAGTCACAGGTACTGGCAGTGAGTAGTTGCTCTCTGAGTTTGAGTTTGAAATGACCAAGGTTCTGGACAGATGAGGTATCAAGGGGGAGATCATTAAGCCAGGGTGGAGCCCTATAGTTGAAGGCACGTTGCCCCAGGGACATTCTGCAGAATGGCTCAAGCAATGTGGCTTTGACTGTGCCTCTAGTATTTCTTGTGAGTGGTGCATGTTGAATGAGGTTAAGGAGCCTGTGGGAGATTGACCATTGACAATCTTCCTGGCAAGGAGGCAGGTGTTGTATTTCAGCTGGCCCTCAAAGTTGAGCCAGCTAGAGAGCCAATAAAGGTTACAGGTGTGAGTCATCCTATCATACACTGTGACAAGATGACAGGCCCTATTCAGGGTGATCTTAATTCTGCGAAGTGCAGTATTGTCAGCCACGCCATAGAAGATGATCCCATAATCTGGTGCAGAGCTCAGGGATTTGGCTTCATTGAGGACTGGGGCTCCACCTGGAGGAATGCAGGCCTATACTTGCAAGATGGTCTGCATCTGTCCAGGAGGAACCAGGATCCTAGATGATAGATTAAATGCTTCATTGGCAAGCATTTAAATTAGCCGGGGCACTGAAAAGGTGAAGGAAATCCTAGCCCCCCCCCCAAAAATCAGGGTAGTTAGTGAGGTAAACACCAAGACAGAGCAGTCGAGAGGGAGAAGGGCAGGGGTAAATGGAGAAAAAGACAAAGGCAGTAAGGACAGGGATGGGGCAAAAAGAAATAAAGCCATAAAAAAATGGAGGGTAATGAGTACCAATACCCGTAGTATAGGTAAAAAGCTCCCCGAAATGGTGGCCCTGATGGAAGAGAGATGTCTGGATATCATGGCAGTCACAGAAACATGGTACACAGAGAACCATGACTGGGATGTCAACATACCAGGGTACACAATCTACAGAAGGGACAGGGAGGGAAGAAGAGAAGGAGGAGTAGCTCTCTATGTAAGGGAAGGGATCAAAGCAACAGAACTAAAGGGTAAACAGGGAGGAGAGGAGAGGAGGCACTGTGGGTCACCTTGGAGACTGGAAATGGCACTACAATCCACACAGGGTTGTATACAGACCCCATCTCAGGGGAGAAAATGGACAAAGAAATGATAGAAGGCATCCTTAGGATGGCAGAGAAAGGGGAGATATTGCTGATGGGGGACCTGAATATGCCAGATGTTAACTGGAGCACCTTTGCTGCAGCCACATCCAAGAGCAGGACCATTCTCGATGCCCTACAGGTGGCATGCCTCAGATAGCTAGTTTCGGAACCCACTCGGGAGGGAGTAATCTTAGACCTGGTACTTTCAAATGGGGATGGAGAGAGGATCTCCGCTCTTGAAGTGGATAGCCATCTGGGAACAAGCTACCACCAAACAGTGTGGTTCATGATAAACTTAGCTGTAGAGTCAAGCCATATAAAAGTGAAGGTACTGGACTTCAGGAGGGCTAATTTTGTCAAAATGGGAGAGTGCCTCAGAAAAGCACTAGCAAACAGTCAAGAAGGTGGGGTACAGCAACAATTGTGATACATCAAAACTGCCATTACAGAGGCAACAAGCCTTTGTGTGAAACAAATAAACAAATCAAAATGAAAGAAAAAAACACTATGGTTCTCAAAAGAAGTGTTGGGGAAGGTTAGGGAGAAAAAGACAGCATTCCGGAAGTATAAGGAAACACAGAAGGAGCAGGGCAGAGAACTGTACCAGTTAAAGCAGAAGGAAGTGGGGAAGGCAGTCAGAATAGCAAAGGCCCAAACTGAGGAAAAGATAGCCAACTTGGTTAAGAAGGGGGATAAAACCTTTTACAGGTACATTAGGGAGCAAAGAAAGACTAAGGCAGGGATACTGAGGCTGAATAAAGAGGAAGGTGGTTGAGCAGAGAGTGACAGTGAAAAAGCAGGGATACTGAATGAATACTTCTGCTCAGTATTCACAATGGAAGAGCAGGGGAAGATACCTAATCCAGTCAATAGAAGCACTTTGGATAGGGGGGTTGATATTAGTCCTTTCACAGAAGAAAGGGTTCTGTAAGAACTCTTAAAACTGAAGGTGGATAAAGCAATGGGGCCTGATGGGATTCACCCCAGAATTCTAAAAGAACTAAGGGAAGAACTAGTAACACCACAGACTACCCTTTTTAATAAATCATGGGAGGATGTTGTGGTACCTGAGGACTGGAGGAGAGCAGATGTGATTCCCCGTCACAAAAGTGGGAGCAAGACAGAGGCAGGAAACTTCAGATCTGTCAGTTTGACCTCAGTGGTAGGGAAAATGATGGAATCACTTCTGAAGGAAAGAATTATTGAGTACCTCAATAATTAGAGGTAGAGGCCAGTGGGGCACAGGACCCAAGGCAGCATGGATTCACAGTGGGAAGGTCATGTCAGACAAATCTAATTGATTTCTTTGACTGGATGACCAAAGTAATAGACCAGGGAGGGGCTGTGGACATGGCCTACCTAGACTTTAACAAGGCATTTGACACAGTCCTGCACAAAAAATTAATAAACAAATTAGCCAGCCTGGGAGTGGGTCCCAGGGTGGTAGCCTGGATAAAACACTGATTGGACAGCAGGACACAGAGGGTAATAGTAAATGGAGTGCACAGTGAAGAAAGGGGGGTTACCAGTGGGGTACCGTAGGGTTCAGTACTGGGGCTGATCCTTTTTAATGTCTTTATAAGTGACATTGCAGAGGGACTGGAAGGAAAAGTTTGTCTCTTTGCAGATAACACAAAGATCTACAACAGGGTTGACATGCAAGGTGGGGTGGAAAGGATGAAAAAGGACTTGGCAAGGTTGAAGGAATGGTCAAATGTATGGTAGCTTAGATTCAACACAAAAAAAGTGCAAAGTAATGCACCTGGGAGAAAAAAAAACCCAGGGGAAGAGTACACAATGGTGGGTAAGATACTGACAACAAAAAAAATGGAAAGGGACCTGGGGTAGTCATATCAGATGACCTAAAGGTGGGCCATCAATGTGAGAAGGCAGTAAGGAGGGCTGGGGGGATTCTGGGATGCATAGGGAGAAGCATCACCAGTAGAAAACAGGAAGTTGTTGGCCCTCTGTACAGACAGTTGGTAAGACCACCTCTGGAGTACTGTGTACAGTTCAGGAGACCCTATCTCTGCAAGGATATAGACAGAGTGGAGGCTGTCCACAGGAGGACAACCAAAATGGTACAGGGTCTGCACCAGAAGACATATGAAGAAAGACTAAAGGAGCTTAAGATGTATAGCCTCAAGGAAAGAAGGGAGAGGGGGAACATGATAGAAACTTTCAAATACCTCAAGGGAATAAACAAAGTCCAAGAGGGTAGCATCTTTCAGAAAAAGAGATGTGCAAGAACAAGGGGGCACAATTTGAAAATAGAGTGGGAGAGGGGGGATGGCTCAGAGGTAATGTGAGGAAATATTTCTTCACAGAGAGGGTTGTAGATGCATGGAACAGCCTTCCTGAGGATGTTTTTGAGTCAAAAACAGTGGGGGAATTCAAGAATGCATGGGACAGACATAAGGCAATTCTAGTTGTGGGGTAGGAGGAAGTAGGCTGTTGGTTAACTGGGATCTGCAGCTTATCCATTAGGTAGGGAAATGGGCAGACTAGGTGGGTCAAGCGGTCCTTATCTGCCATCAGATTCTATGTTTCTATGTTAATCCAATAGGGAAAGGACAGAGGAGGTAACCGCTAGACAGAGAGCTGCAGGAGGCATACACCATTTGTTCCTGTAAATGAGACCAATTCAGATATTTGCAGCAGAGCTAAGATAATGGATATGTTCATGATAGTTTATTGAGAAGTCAAGTGTAGCACCCAGATATTTAAAGGAAGTCACTTGTTCTAGCTGTGAGTTTTGACAGTTAAGTATGCACAGTGGGGTGCCCCCCTGTATTTGTTTCGATGATGAATGAAGACCATAGACTTTGTTTTTTGTAATGTAACAGCAGTTTATTGGCGGAGAACCATGTTTAAGTTTTAGAGAAAAGACTCTGGAGGGCAAGCTGAAGGGGGGAGGTCACAGTGACTGCAGAAGATAACTGCTTTGTCCGTGTATAGAAGCATTTGGCCAGAACATGCTTTTGGGAGAGAATTTAGAAAGAGGCCAAAGAGAAGTGGCCCTAGTATGGATCCCCTGGGGGACACCAGAGTGAACCAGCAGGCTGTCAGATAGAGTGGAGTTTATTTTGACATGCTGTGATCTACCACTTAAGTAGCTCTCGAACCAGGAGATGAGTTCAGAAGCAGGACCCAGAGTGAGGAGAGACTCTAGTAGGAGAGGGTGATTTACTGTGTCTAACACCTTAGTCAGGTCTATGTACACAGACCTGACTAGGTGTCCACTGTCTAAGGCTTTGTGTAGGAAGGTGGTGTATTCCAGCAGTGCAGTTGAGGTGCAGTGCCCCTTTCTGAATCCAAGCTTTTCTTTGCAAAGGAGGTTATATTTAGCCAGATAGCCAGTGAGCTGGTCTGAGACAAATTTTCTCCAGGGCCTTGCGGGGGAATAGAGATGGGGCAGTAGTTATTTGGAAAGGTGCGGTCCCCTCCATTGAGGATAGGTGTGATGACACCCATTTTCCATTGAGAGGGGAAACTGGCCAAGACAGAGAGAGAGAGAGAGATTAAGAATTTTTGTAAGAAGGACAAGGGCTATATCCACAGCCAGGTGAAGTTTAGGTCTAAAGTGTCCCCACTATACTGGGGTTTACCCAGGACTCTAGACAAGTAAGGTCTGGCCTTTCATGGGGGAAATAATCCTGAATAGGAAGAGTGGGGTATCAGTAGGGGTGGGAAGGGGAGGCGACTTGGTGGGAGGTCAAAGAAATTAGATGGGAGGATGCTGCTAAGGTCTGAGAAGGAGGCGTTTAAGATGTTAGCTATGGCCATAGGGTCCTGTGAGGTTGTACCATTAATGTCAAGTTGCGATGGTGTAGAGGACACCGTTTTTCCATTAAGCACTTTGTTTTCCCAAAACTTACACCCAGAACTCCAGGAGGAAGAGAGGGCTTCCTAAAAATGAGTTGCCTTCACTTTGCGAATCTCCCAGGCACATATATTCCTGGCAGCTCTATACCACTGCCTGTCAGTGGGATGGCCAGATTCGAGGACCTTATGCCATAAGTTATCATGGAGGCACATGATGTCAAGAAGGGCCAGTGTTATCCGGGGGCATTGGGGTCTTTGACTGCCAGTTTAGCAAAAGGGGTGAAGCGGTCCCAAGGGCATTGAAGCAGGTGATGAAGTAGGAGAGGGCACCATCAACTGACCTGGTGGTATCAATAGGTGATCAATCACAGTGAAAGATGAAATCCTTGAAGTGATCTACGGATCCCTTCTTTAGATAACACTGATAAATGAGTTGGGTGGCTTGATGACCTTGTTGGACCAAATGCAGATTATGAGGAAGTGGTCACTTAGAGTGTCTGGGAGGACAGCAGCCCTCGAGAGTCTGAATGGGTGGGTTGTGAGGATTAGATCCAGGAGAGTGGATGACCCAGATTTCAGGTTTAGACAAGTGGGGGAAGAGACTACTTGGGTGAGATTTATGGCTGCGATGGTGTCCTTGAAGGGTATAGTCTTGGGGAACAGACAGTTTATGTTAAAGTTATCTAATGCTATGACTTCCGATAAGTTAGGCAGCTGGGAAATGCTACTGGCAATTGAATGGAAAGCCATCTTCTGATTCCATGGCGAGATGTAAACTGACATGATATGGAGGGATTTCCCTGTAGGGCCAATGGCTAATTTAAAGGTCAGGGTGTGTGCCCCATGTGTGGGAGGTAGGCTAGGGACTACATGCCCTTGCAAGGTGTCCCATACATAGATGGTGCAGCCGCCACCTCTCTTTGCTAATCTATCCACCCTGTATACGGAGTAGCCATTGATAGCCACTGTGGTATTAGGGGTATTTGGGGATAACCAGGTTTCTACCACAGTCAGAATATCAGGCTGATGAAGGACCATCCAGCCTTGGAGGATATCCAATTTCTTTAGCAGGCTGCAGATATTGATAGAGGCCATCAATAGTCCACTGACACAGCCACAGGTTGAGACGGGTGAGAAAACGGGTCCAAGGTTGGGGTGTACTTTGCATTAGTTAGGGTCTTGTTGTGTAATACACTGGTCCCTCTAGCTCCTGTTTTGATTCCTGAGATCTATAGGCTTTTTTTGGCTACCTCTTTTACTTTTTTATTATTTTTGGATACTTTTAAAACTTTTGTTTCTTTCAGTAAGTGGTTCATTTTTGTTGAGCTAAGCTGCTCAGAAACAACACTTTATTCTTTCCATTTAAGTCTGTGCCCTTTCATCTTAATTACTCACTTCCTACACAGAAAATCATAATTTGACCTTTGGCACAGTTTTTCAAGGCAAGAGACTTTTTTTTTTTTTTTACTACTGAGCTCTTACTTTTAAGCTATTTTAGCTATTTTTTTATGTTTGCTTGCACGCATGTGCAAGAAACATAGTGCCACCATACGAGAATTCGTAGGTGTGCCTCCCTATTTCCAATGCCCTGCTGCCTTTGGCAGGCATAGCCCCACCGAGCCAATGAATATAAAAGCTGTCTATGACAGTTTTTGCAAATGTAGTGGCGAACAGTTGAAAGGAAGAACCGCAGCGTGAAGGCAATTTGCATACTGCCACCATCGGCAGTATGCAAAGTGCCTACACGTCGGCACTGCACTGCAAGAGCTGTCATAGACAGCTCTCCCCCCCAACAAGTAGCTTGCTGGGAGCCCACCCCAGCATGCTCATGCACACCCCCACACACACACAGTATGGCCGATGGGGGTGCCCAATCCCCCGTCGGCTCCACTGCCCCCAAACAGGCTTCCAGGTGCCATGCTGGGAGCCCACCCCAGCATGGCAAATGTCTGTCTGCACCCCCCACCCAGCACACTTCCAGGTGCCACACTGGGAGCCTACCCCAGTGTAGCAAACTTCTCTACAGCCAATGGGGGTGCCCAATCCCCCATCGACTCCGCTGGCCCCCCAAAAAAACTTCCAGCTGCCATGCTGGGAGCCCACCCCAGCATGGCAAATGTCCTGCGTTCTCTTCCTAAAAGTAAAATTAACCTAGAAACACTGTCCCTCGCTGTCTTTACTTCCACTCCCCACCGCACCCACCCTGCCTCCCCATACCCCCCTCACCCCATACTTACCTCCAGAGGTCGGTGCGACGATCTTCCGTGGACCAGGAACACATCTGCACTCTTTAAATCCGACTGTGAACTGATGAAATGCTGGTAAGCTGTATAATGGAATAAACAGGGTTTTTTTTCAACTTTGATGCATATCTCAGGCATTTTTTGGAATTTTTTCACTAAATTTTCAACATGGGGTTTTTGGGACCCTACCTCATGAATTCTGTTACTGTCATTTTGTTATTCAGTCCCAAAAGGTGATTTTGCAGTCACTGCGTGAAACCACCTTTCGGAACCGATGTACAAAATGACAGTATCACAGTTCATGAGGTAGGCCCCCAAAAACCCCAATGTTGAAAATTGTTGGAAAAAATTCCCAAAAATGACTGTTTTACGAGTGTGCATTGTGCAGTTCCTGCGCACGCTCATAAGTTCATGGATTTTTAATATTTGCACTCCAGATTTTCAACATTGCCATTTTACCACACCACCTTATGAGCAGTACAGCTGTCATTTCTCACATCTCACCCAAAATGTGTTTCCGAGCATGTAACGCATAATTGCGCAGTCGGTGTGCGAAATCAATGTTTGGAACAGATTAAGAAAATCACAGGGACACTGTTCATGAGCAGAGGTCATAAAATGGCTATGTTTAAAATTTGGTGAAAAAATTCCCCAAAATGACTATTTCACGAGTGTGCGTTGGCAGTTCCTACGCACACTCTTAAGTTCGCACATTTTTAATATTTGCACTCCATATTTTCAACATTGCCATTTTACCACACCTCCTTATGAGCAGTACAGCTGTCATTTTTCACATCTCCCCCAAAATGTGTTCCCATGCATGTAGCGCACAATGGCACAGTTGGTGTGTGAAATCAGTGTTTGGGACAGATAAAGAAAATCACAGTGACACTGTTCATGAGCAGAGGTCTTAAAATGGCTATGTTGAAAATTTGGTGATAAAAGTCCATAAAATGACTGTTAGGAGCGAGCATTGCGCTGTTTCCACGCACCCTCATAAGTTCATAAATTTGTAATATTTTCAGTCCAGATTTTCACCACTAGCATTTTTCCACCCTTCCTTATGAATAGTACAGCTGTAATTTTTCACAACATGGCCAAAGTGTGTTTTCACACTTTCTGTGCAGAAATGCGTGGTGGCTGAGGGAAATCACTGTTCGGGACAGATTAAGAAAATGACAGTGACACTGTTCATGGGCGGAAGTCCCAAAATGCCTGTGTTGACAATCTGCTGTAAAAAAATCCCCAAACTTATAACATTAAGGGTGTGCGTTGCACACTTTCTACACATGCTTGTGGCTTCACCAGTTTTTTTTACTATTTTCACCACAGATTTTCAACATTGCCATTTTTTACAACTCCCCATGAACAGTACAGCTGTCATTTTTCACATCCTGTTCAAAATGTGTTTTTGCACCTGTGGTGCCAAATGCCATAGTCACTGTGCAAAATCAGCTTTCAGCTACCGAACAGATATTGCCACTGTTCATAAGGTGGGGGTCACAAAAAAAAACATGTTGAAAATTTGAAGTGAAAATACCAATGAACGCCTAAAGGCATTAGGGTTACCAATCATAACGCCCCACCCTGTAGAGACTGACAGGCATCAGGGGTGTGACTTGGGATTGTCTCCTGTAATTCTCATACCATTCCACCCCCACTCACACCCTGCAGCCAGTGAGAGACATTGAGGTGTGGCTTGGGTTCTTCGGCCCCAAAGTTCACCCCATATTCCTATACTGTACCCATCTCAATGTATTTCCTGATGGAATCGGGTGAGCATGAGGGCCAAAGACCCAAGGCACACCGTGACACTTGTCAGTGTCTGCAGGGTAGGGTGTGGTGAAATGGCATGGCCGTTATACCTGATGACCCAAAGGCACACCCCATCAATGCCAATGCCAGAAAGCAAACATTCGGCTTTGACAAATGCTTGTTTGGAATAACTTTCATTTATTACTAGGTTCCCTAAATTGGCATAACAGAGAGTCCTGGTACATTCACAGGCTGAAAAGATTGTTTAAAGTTATTTTTGGTTCTTGACAAAGGCTCACTGCCAAGAACAAATTAAATTGCCTGTGACCAGATCCCAAGTTATTTTGGCTTATGAATTCTGCTTTGTTTTATCTACAACAACACAAAATAATAGAGTAAATGACTTTGAAGTAATTATGGCTTCTCAGTCTGCCTTCTTGTCACCATGAAATTAAAAAAAAGGATCTGAGGGAGTTCCCAATGATGACGAAAAGTGCACATTGAAAGGTTTTGTCACCTCATGTTCAATTGCAGCATCAAAAAATGTAAAGGGTGACATGGAAAAAAAAAGATAAAGCTGCTTTACCATCTGAAAAGGATGGTAAAGGTGGATTAGGTATCAGGGTTTCCAGAAGGGGACCCTGAATCCATTGATGGCAAAAAATATAAATAAATAAAAAAAGCCTCTGAGCAGACACTGGAAATGGTGCCTGCTAAAAAGAAATTTAAAGAAAAAATTTCACTGCCACTTCTCCTGAATGTCGAAAGGAGCAGCGAGATGTTAAGAAAACATGCCCTAATCAGAGTACATATCCAAAATGTGGCAGTTTTTCCAAGCCATCCGAGCTATGAGGAATTTTAATAATATGAATGCCACCCACCCCTCCACTCCCCAGGATCTGGTTCCAGCCAATCTGCATGTGGAGGAGGATGAGGAAGATGAATACTATGTAGAAGAGAAGGAAGGTGACCCATGGAATCAGAGGGTGAACCAGAGCAATATTCTGACTCTCCTCCAGGGCATAATAAGGACTATACTTTGCTTTCCTCATTTGTTAGACATATGCTTGATACTGAAACTGAGGAGGATTAACAGGGTGCTTAATTTATGGACATGATGGGTATGGTTTGCTTAAGGAGGTTGCTAGTCCCCACACATAAGTCCCTTAAAAAGGCCATATCAAAGTAATGTCTGCACCTACTTCAGCTACAGCCATTAAAAACAAACTGAAGTCTTGTCAGAGTGAACATTACATGGCTGCTCTGCTGCTTTAAAGGGACATTGTCCACTTAAAAGTACCAAAGTTATGAGTGTGTAAAGGAAGATTTTAATGTACTCTCATAGTGTTATTTTGTAATATTTTTAACCCAAATTTTCAACATAGCCTTCTTGTGAACCCACCTCATGAACAAGGGTGGAGAAAATGTTCAAAACCTACCCCAAATTGGGTTTCAAGCAGCAATATTATTCAATGCCACAAGTGCAAAAACACAGTTTGTTCAGGATCTAAAAAATGACAGTTGTCACATTCATGAGGTGATGTGAAAAAAATGGCTATGTTGAAAATTTAGGGTCAAAACTGAAAATTACCAAAGTTATGATCATGCATTGCAAAATTTCAATGTATGGTCTTATATATGGTCATAACTTTGCCATTTTTTAAATATTTTGACTCCAAATATTCTACATAGCCTTCTTACGACCCCACCTCATGAACAAGTTTGGAAAAAATGTTCAAACCTGCCCAAAAAGTGATTTTGTGCGGCAACAATGTCATTCTGTGCCACAATTGTGAAAACACATTTTGGGCAGGATTTTAATAATGGCAGTTGTCACATTCACAAGGTGATGTGAAAAAAATGGCTGTGTTGTAAATCTTGGGTCAAAACTGTGAAAAGTAACAAAGTTATGCACATGTGTTGCAAAATATCAATGTACACTCATAACTTTGCCATTTTTTTACATAGTTTGACCCCAAAATATGAGGTTATGTGATTAGCATTAGCTATTATTTTTGAACAGGCATGCTAATATCAGCCTAATATAATATAATAGCCTAGTATGCTCGTATTTATGTGACACAGTAGTCCTTTAGTCGTGTGGCATTCTTTATGATGATTACAATTGCATGCTTTATTATACATTTCCACAGGGCTCTATTTTATGTATCTATGTGGCTTTGATGTTCGGAGCTATTTGTAATAGCATGCATTATTCTAGCAATAAGGCATGACCAGGGGTTATGTTAGTGGTCTGTTAATCACCTTCTAGGGGTGTATTGTGGCACAAGGTGTAGCTGAGTGCCACGTGCCCCTAGAGGATTATTAACTGACCATTAACATAATCCCTGGGAGACCCTTATTGCTATTATAATAAAACATGTTTTTAAACAGTGTTAAACCTTGTTCAGCATGTGGCTAAGCTCTACACGTATGTTAATAAAAGATTAACATAAGGCTGTTAGAATTTTTGCAGCCAATCAGAAAGCTCCATTTCTCAGACCCTTTTTATAATGTGTATTTGCATGGGATTCTATTTCTGAATTCATGAGACTTTGATGTTCTGAACCTTTAGGTTTCCACCATTTTTCATGCTGACACCATAGTTCCATAACTGTTTCCCCTGTCAGTTTTTTTGGGAGTATTATTTGAGACGTTTTGAACTGGTCACTTTTGGATTTATCACTGAGCCACCTTGTTTTGCAACTCCCAGCTAGCACTCCATTGCATTTGACTGCTGAGAAGAATACATTTACAGACAAGTTTTTCCTCAGTACACTGAAGCCGGTTAAGACTGAACACTATCTACAATCTTTTATGGCTATTATTAATGAGTCAAGTAGTTTCTGGCTTGTTATAATTAAAAAAAATACTGTGTATCTTACAAAACGTTTTCTGAGTTATCACTAAGCCACCATACTCTCCCTTTTATTTTTGAATGAATGTGCTAGCACCATTTAGGTTCTAGTTGCCGGGTGGGAGGGATCTTTTCCATTCATCTGCACATAAAAACCTTTTTGCAATCATTTGAAAATAACAGAAAGAGTGTGACACTTCGTAATTGACTTGAGATCTTTTAACTGTCCATACTCTCCACTTTATTTCTGCATGAATGTGCTGTGAAGCTTTCAGTTGCTGGGTGGGGGTCTGTGAATCTACACTTGGGATTTTCTTCCCCTTTTATATGCTGTTCTATGTATGCATTCATTTGGAAATAGCAGAATGGATTGACACTCTGTAATTAGCTTGCATTCTAATAATTGACACTGTGTCTGGGAAATAATTTATGAAGAGAATAAAGAGTGTTTCAACTTGTTTTCATTCAGTAACAATCCACAAACCATGCAGTCTTTGTGATCGGAAATGGTGCAACACAGAGCTCTCTCTCTACTTTTTCTTTTTGGCTGCAACTGCAAATGTGAACCTGAATGATCAGAGGGTGGTGGTTGCAGTCCTCGGGTGGGGGGGATCTTTTATTTTAAAAGTAAAAGCAGTGCTTGGAACCTGGAAGTGAACCAGAAGTTAGCGTGAAGCTAAAAATTAGTGCACGGGGGAGGGGATGAACAGCACTGTAGTGGGTGGGCAGGACCACATGTGCTTGTGCGTCAGTTCCACTCTGGAAGGTCACAGTATAGGTATCTGGTCATGTGCTTCCACAGCCCTTTCTACTGTTACGTGATAGCAATACGTTAGCATGGTGACATCACCATGCAGCAATAAAAAGATTGCTAGAAAGTACCAGGTGGATAGACAGGATGTAGAATACCTGTATACCTGCAGTGTTCGCCAAGGAGTAGTTCAGACTTCTGCTTGTGAGAGAGCAAAAGTCACACAGTCTGCATAGCCTCCAGAACAGGACTCCAAAAAATTGGATGCTATGGTCAATAAAGTTTATACTACAGCGTCCCTGCTCATTAGGCAGGCAGTTTACTCTGCATATATGCCACAGTATCAGAAATCATTGTGGGCCACAGTTCTGGTACTTTCTCTGAAAGTGTTAGCCCGGAAAACTCCAGCTGTTCAAGAATCATGCTCTGAGATGTAAGAGTTCTCAGGTCTAGGAATGTTATCTTGTTTAAGACAGGGCCAGCAGACTATCTCAGTGGCAGACTGATAGGAGACTTGTTGGAGAGTGCAAGGAACATGGAGTACCAGGTCTGCCTGGCCCAGTCTGGTGCTGTGAGAATCATTGTTGCTGACTCCCTTCTCAGCTTTATGACTACTCTCCGTAAGACTAAGAATTGAGGGAAGGCATAAAGAAACTTTCTTGACCAATTAAGGATTAGTGCATCTTCTGCCACCAAACCACTGCTGGGGTCTGCATCAAAAGAGTGGGAAATGGTCATCTCCCAGGAAGCAAGCAGCTTTATTTCTGGTGTCCCCCACCATTTGAATGCTGATGCCAGCACCTGCTGGTTCAGGGTGCACTCATGATTTCCCTGGATGATCCTAATTTAGGAGTCTGCCAGTACATTGCCTTCCCCTGGCAGGTGCACTGTGGATAGTTGTACTTCCTGGGTGTAGGATAGATTCCATAACTTCATGAATTCTGTGCATAGCTTTGAAGATCTCGTTCCTCCCTGTTTGGTTATGCAATACACTGTTGTGGAGTTGTCTGTCCAGATTCGGACAGACTGACCCCATATCCGGGAGGAAAACCTTTCTATGCATCAATCTTCATAGGAACAGCTGTCCTAGAGACAGACCCTCTTCTAAGAATGGAACTTAGAATTTAGAATAAGTGTTTGAATAACTCCGCAGCCACTTTCCACCCCAGCAGTTGTCAGATTTGCTTCTCCACTCAGAGACAATGGTTGCCCCTGGTACCGCTCCGGTACAACTGGATCGCCAGTCATTTTATCATGTTAAAAGCAGTAATTAGTACAATTAAGTGTCTACAGTATTTCATTTTTTTCTACAACTCTGCATTAGTTAGGATATTTTTAATTAAGATACAGGTACCTTCACCTTCTGTTTTGATTGTGGAAAACTGGAGACCATTTTTGGCTATGTCTTTGATTTTTTATTATTTTTGGGTATTTTCAACATATAACCTATTTTTACAGCTGCATGGGCAAAGCTTTTCAGGCGTTATGCTAACATGAGAGGTTTACCAGAGCATTGTGGAAGCACAAGACCAGACCACTGCCCAGTGTGCTTCTACAGTGCTCTGGTGAATGTCCACTAGTGCTGTTTATGCGGCCCTTCCCCTCTGCAGGCCACATAAACACCCCCCCACAGGCGCTCTATGTTTTCTTCTGCTACTGCAGAACTGATGGCTGCTATGCACAAGATGGCGGCATCTACTCAAACTGCACATGTGTGAGTATCATGCGTGCACAGATCTTCTGGTGCTGCCATTTTGACCACAACAGACTCCAGTGTGGAGAGAGCTCAGAGTATTCTTTTACTCACTCTCGCTGCTCTGAGCAGTTGTATTGGCTCTGACCAGACTTTGTTTTGAGTAAGTGGTTCATTTTCATTGAGCAAAACTGCTCAGAAATTGAAGTGCTTTTACTTTCCATTTCAGTCTCTGCCCTTTCACTTTAATTAAATTTCTTCCTGTATAGGAAGTCACAGTTTAAACCTTGGCACAGTTTTTCAAAGATAGAGACTCATATATTTTTGGTTGCTACTGGGCTCTTTTAAGATATTTTAGCTGTCTTTTTAATTGTTTTTCATTGATTAGTAGGATCTCTCTAAATTTGCATAACACAGTATCAGTACATTCGCAGGCTAAAATGTTTTTCAAAGTCATTTTTCAGTTCTTGGCGAAGGCATACTGCCAAGAGCATAAATTAAAGTGGATGTGTTCGGATCACAACTTTATTTTTTTGTGAATTCTGCATTGTTTTGGCTAAAAAACACAAAATGAAAGGGCAAATAAATTAGAAGTCATTATGGCTTCTCTGTCAGCTTCCTTGTCACCAAAACATAATAAAAAATGCTCAGAGGGAGTTTTCAATGATGGTGGAAAATACATATCAGAAGATTTTTTTGCCTCATGTTCAACAGCAGCAACAAAAAATGTAAAGGGTAACAAGAAAAAGGAAAAACCTGCTCAGCCATCAGAAAGGCATGGTAATGATGGATCAGATATCAGTGTGCCTAAAGGGGGAACCCTGACTCCATTGATGGCAAAAATATAAACAAGCATATGTCAATGACAAATGAATCATTTTCCCCAAAGATTTACTTCTAACCAGAGTGTCAAAGGCAGAACTAAAATTGATGAACATGGTAAAAAATTTCTTCTTCCTAATCTTGACATATTTTTCAACAAGCTGAGCAAAAATAAAACAATTACCTATCATGTATCTACCATCTCGAAATCCAACTTATAACTCAGATAAAAGGCCATTGTTTTCTGAAAATTTCTGAAACTCACCCAAGAGGACTCTGGCATATAATTTAGCCATTATATCAATGAGATTAAATGGCATATACAAAGTGGGGTTAGTTTTATTACCTTTTTTATGAATTGTACAATGTAATTACCTTTCCAATAAGGGGCAATATTTATACTGAATGCATTTATTAAAGATAAAAGTGAGCACCATACTCCACCATTTAGGGTCCTCCTTACAAAAGTTCACTGGGGTGAAATGCAGGTAGGAGCGTACACTCATGAGAGGCTAAAGTTCAGAAATCCTTCAGGCAGAGTTAATAGCAACCAGAAAAAAGTGCCTTTCAAGAAAAGACGTGTAGTTCACAAGTTGCAGGAGGCTCAAAAGGAGCCAAAGGCAACTTCTCAAGTACAAAATGAAGGTCCCATGGTAGAACTGGGGTATGAATTGGGGGATGCATGTGCAAAATACCCTTCAAGAAAGTACAGTGAGGAACCAAGAGACCACACCAGGACCAAGCACACAGAGAAGCAGGGGATTGGTGGCAGAAGACATAAAAAGCACAAATAACCATACCTTCCATGAAGGCAGTGGGATAGCCTGCCAGCTGGTACCAAACAAAAAGGGAAAGGAGGATGAGTATTATGTGGTCCAATGTAGGAGATTCTCTTGAAGATGTACTGTTACTGGTAGACAACTGTTCTATATTCTTCAATGATAGCTCCTCCATTGGGCCACACCTTTGGAACAATTTCCAAGCAGTACAAAGTACCCATGGAGGCTGACAAAGTCTGATATGCAATCAGGACAGAAGGCCTTGCAAGACAGCAAGACCAAAGACAGCACATCTACATGAGATGATGTACACACTGTAATGTTTAGTAAAACTGTGGATAGTGCTCCATGTGGCAGCAGCACAAGTGTCAGTGGCAGACACACCCCTGAAACACATGTGGCCATACCTTGAGTACAGTGGCTACAAACATCACCAGGAAGTTACATACCATATTTTCTGTAACAAAATGTAATACAGTTAGCCAACTATTTTAACAGGCACTGGTTAGTCACTGGGACATACTCTCTCCCATGGGAGAATGACAGAAACAGCTGAGAGGACTATCTGCAATCCTTCATGTGCTCCAGATGAAAATGCAATATTCTGTGTACATCAAGGGTAGAGAGTAATTCCTCACCCTCCTTAGTACACTCAGGATAATATACTGGTAGTTTGATTGTCTGATTCAATGTGAATTCAAAAATCACCTTGGGTAAAAAATGAAGATATGTACACAATGCCTCCCTATCATTATGTAAAATCAGTTATGGGTATACACACATGACAGTCTGAAGTTCAGAAATTCTTCAGCGGAGGTAACAGCAACAAGAAAAAGTACCATCCAGGAAAGGAAGCACAGTTCACAAGTTGCAGCAGGCTCAAAAGAACTCAAAGACAACTTCTCAAGTATAAAGAACCCATGGTGGAACCAGTTTACAAATTGGAGGATGCATGTGCAAAACCCCCTTCAAGGAGGTGTGGTGCACTTCCAGTTGAGCCACTGTGTCCACCAGTAGGGGCATGGAGAGCCAAAATGGCAGCCAAGTGCACCTTAGTAGAGGAATACTGCTCGCAGAAGTCAAGCAGAGACATCAGGTAGGCAAGTACAGTATTAACAAGACAGGTAAAAGGGTCCTCAGAGCAGAAAGCACACCAAATAGTGAAACACTTCCATTTCAGCAAATATTGTATGTCTAGTGGAAGGCTTCCTAGCCACCGGCAAAACATTAGCCACTCAGGGTGAGTATACCAGGAGCCAAGTGTGCAGGTGAGGGACCTGAAGACCAGGTAGATCAGGGAGCCCCAGTCCTAGAACAGTAAGCCTCACATATACTGTGGCAACTGAACTGGAGAGTCCACTGCCAGATGCTGCAGAAGTGAAAACCAAATCTGGCAAGACCAGAGGGGGCAATAAGTATCAGTACTGCCCCCTCTGCCTGCAACTTTAAAAAGACCCTCTGAATGAGGGGGATCAGAGAGAATGCATAAAGAAACCTCCTCCTCCTCCAGGAGAGGGACATGTCTCACCGAAAAACTTCAAGCCCTGAAGCGAGCCAGTAGAAATGTGGCAGTTTTTTATTGTGTGGTGACACAAAAAGGTTGAACTCTGGATGACCCCATATTGCAAAGAGGTCATTTACCACAGAGATCAGCAGTTCCCACTCCTGTACCCAAGACTAGGAGCAGGCCATGAGAGAGTGCCCATTGCCACACCCTTTCCTCCCTCATCTCCTTTGCTGCCTCTGGGAAGCTTATTCTTAGTGACTTTAATTTAAATTGGCTATTCCATGAATCAAATCCTATCATCCAATCCACTGAATCCCTAAACCTCATGCAGCTAAACTCCAAATCCACCAGGCTCAACCCTCATACTACAAATCATTCCCTTCTGGACTGGGTATTATCCTCTCACCCCAGTCAGATCACAGCTGTTGGAACACTCCCTGACTCATTCAGTGACCACTGCCTAACATACTGTATCAGGAAGGTTCACCCTATTGAATCCTCACCCAGGTACATCTGGCACAGGCCCCTCAATTCCCTTGACACTGAGACCCTTGTTGAGGATCTCGCTCCCTCTTACTGGTCCTCCATTTACACAATACGTGATGTCAACAAGGCTCTGTCCCACTTTATAGCCATCTTCAGCAGGACTTGGGATACTCATACTCATCTCAAAATACTGAGAGTCAAATGCCTTCTTCACCCATGAATTATCCCCTGCCTCACTGAAATGCTCAAACATTGTGACCTAGTGTGGGCTAAATTCAAGTCTACCCACACTGATGCTGATTTACAGCTATACAGGTCACTCAGGAACTCCTACACCAAGGCAATTTAAACAATCAAGGCTTTTTATTACAAAACCAACCTTCAATCCAACCTTAGCACTCCAGCCATCTTCTGGAAAGTGCTGAACTCCTTATTCAACCCATCAGCCCAGGTCCCCCCTGCTTCTAGTAGATGGCTCACTGGTATCCGATTCTCAAGCTCTCACCTCTCTCTTCAACCATTTCTTCACTATCTGTGCCCCACTCAGCCAGCCCTCTCAACCCTCCCTCAAGCTGCCTCACCCTCTCCATCAGATGCATTTAGATTCCTTCCAGTCATCCCCAAGGAAGTCCTCCATGCTCTCTTATCCCTAAACTCTTCAAAACACTGCCCCAATGGGCTTGTCCCTAATCTCATCCAACTATCCACCCCAGCCATAATCCTCCCTTTCATGCACCTTATGAACCTATCCTTCTCTCTCTTCACAGTACCCCAAGCAAGGAAATTGGCTACAATCATGCCACACCACAAAGGGGGGTGTTTCCTCCTCCCCTTGAAGCTACAGGCCAATCGCACTACTTCCCACTCCCTAGCAAAACTCCAGGAACCCCTTGTGCACGCTAGGCTCAAAAACCTTTCTTGACTTTTCATCTTTTCTCTCCCTCTTCCAGTCTGATTTAGAAAGGATCACTCCACCATCTCCTCTCTCATCCAAGTGACAGACTCCATCCTCACAGGGATGGATAGATGTCACATCACAGTGGCCATTTTCATAGACCTGTCCAAAGCATTCGACTTGGTGTCCCAGCCCCTCCTCCTAAACAAGCTGACCTCAACAGGTTTCTCCACCATACCGTGAATTGGTTCTGCTCCTACTTCGGAGGCCACCAGCAGTTGGTGCAGGTCAGTAGCAAACTGTCCTCCCCCATCCAGGCTGGTGTGCCCCAAGGCTCCATACTGTGCCCAATACAATTTGTCATATTCCTAAATGATCTCCCCTCAGCTTCTGTCTCCTTGCACATACAGACATATGCTGATCACATGGTAATCCATACTTTCAGTCCCTCAACCATTGCAGTTGAAAGTCCCACTTCAGCATGACTTTCTAAACATGATGTAATGGCTCCAGGCTAACCATCTCAAAGTCAATACCAAAAAAAATGTGTCCATGATCTTCAGCACTGGCCAGAAGCTAGCCAGGCTATCACCTTCCCTTGTCTTCACTACCATTGATGGCACCCAATGTGAGGCAGTCCCAGCCTTCAAATATTTGGAAGTTTGGCTAGACAGCAAACTGGACTTCTCCTCACATGCTGAAGTCCTCCACTCTAAGCTCTGCCCCAAACTTGGTGCTCTATACCACAACAAGGACTGCTTCTCCCTTCCAAAATGCCAAGAACTGTACGCCAAATTGATTCGCCCAATTTTCAACTACACAGATGTTGTCTACAGCTCTGCCTTCTCCTCCTCACTCATCAGGCTGGATACTCTTTGCAATGCTTTTGCTGTTTTTCCACTAACAAGCCCCCCCGCACATACCACTGTTCACTTTACTCCTCACTGTCCTTATATCCCCTACCCTTAAAATGCCAGACACACTGCACTATCTTCATAGTTAAGTACTCATTTGGCTCACTACCCACCTTTCTAGCCTTTCTTATATCCCCTCTAGCTGTCTCTGCCTTTGCATTACATTCCAGAGACTCACACACCCTCTCCATCCTTCTCCCACACTCTAGTTCTGGCCAAGTGGCTTTCTCCCACCAGTTCCCTACTCTCTGGAACAAGCTTCACTCTTCCCTCTGGCTTTCCCCTTCCATCCTTTCTTTAAAAAAATTAAAAACTACTAAGGCTCTCTACTCAGCTGTCAAGTTATTATAACTCTTCCCCTGAAACTATATAAAACTGCAATCCTTCCTGCAATCGCACTTTATACTTGGAGTGGGCACTCTGGATCTGATGCCACACTAGCACTATATTATTTTGTTTAAATAACAGTTCTTTACAATGTTATAATTCTTGCCCATGCTGTACGCCTTCCCCTCGGTCCTGGGTTACCCTGGAAATGAGCCTCAGCTCAGTGTGCCTTTCCCAGTAACCACAATTTTAAATAAATAAACATTCTCACTGCTTCTTTGAACATAGGGTACAAGTGAGTGCCCCCTTGCTTGTTGATATAGTGCATCACACTGATTTTGTCTGTCCATATCAACAGAGAGCCTTGCGAGAGATGCTTCTCAAAGGCTTGGAGCCCAAGAAGAACATCCCTCATCTCTAGAGCATTGATGTGGCACTCTGAATCTCAGTCAGTCCACTATTCCTGGGTCTGAGAAGATCCTGATGCTGATAGATTACAGTTTCAAAGGTGTGGGATAATGGAGGAGAGAGCTGCAATGAATATTTAACTTTCTGGGAAAACATTTTTCATTGCGCTGTAATAAAAATGCTAGAAACTCAGGCCAGTCCACTGGCACAGTGGTAGTGCTACCACTTGTGATGCTGAACATCTGAGTTCAGAAGTGAACTCAGGGCTTCTGAAGGCCAGCTGGGGGATGAGAATTGAGTAACCATAGTACTGCTCTCCTTCTCCAGAAAGTAGGGTGGGCAAAATACAATGCTTGCCTGGCCTCTGGCAGAAGCTTGGGAAAGTCAGCCTAGGTCCGAGCACCAGGGGTTGTGGCAGATGTTGATGCAAATTGCACAGGAGCATGTGGCACATGCCCTGATACCATTGCAAGTCATGCCTCTTGGGGGTACTGAAAATGGAATATGTTGGCAATAGGATGGTGCCAAGCACTCACAAGCCCCAACTGGATCTATGGCCATGGTAGTGGTATGGGAACCATGCCAAGCCTGCCTGGGGGGGTCCTTTGGCAGGATGGCTGGTGGTAAGTCCCAGTGGAAGTCAATATGTGGCTGGGGTGGGGGGACAACCAGTGGGGGATGAATAGAAACTGAAAAAAAAAGACAAGGCCAAAAATACCACATAGAGCATTCAGAAACTGTAACATTTGTAACACTAAAATGCTCAAGCAATAAACACAATCGGTTAACTGATTAATTTGCAAAACCATATTTTACAAAGGTTCTAGAAGGGAAGTTAGGGTAGGGATTGCATGACTCACAAGTAAACCCCTAAGAAAAAAACATCATTACTTTGGTGAGTAATGTTTTCTTCTAACAACAAGAGTATACCAGTGATGTCATACAGTACAAGTCTGCAGACTTCAAGCAGTACCTAAAGCCCTTAGGTGGCAGCTTGCCAACTTTTATATAGCAAAATAGAATGCAAGAGACTACCCACCATGTGATAGTCTTCTTAGCTGCTGACCTGCCTTTGCCTACCTCACCATAAGTGACAAAAAACTGTGTGCTGTCAATTCTGGACCTTTATGTTCTATCCAGGTAAAAGCTCAAAGTCCTTTTCACATCCAGGCTGTGGAGCTTCTCCTCTGAGGCTTTGAAAAAACACAGGTAGGATTCCTGACTGATTCAAATGGAATTCTGACACCACTTTAAAAAGAAGGAATTTCCTAAGTGGAATTCTGACACCACTTTAAGAAGCAAGTTCTTGAGTGTCCTCAACATTACTTTACCTCTAAATGAAGTGAAATGTAGTTCTTTACAGAAGGCTTGCAATTCACTTTCTCTCCTGGCAGAAGTCATGGCTATCAGAACACCATTTTCCAAGTTAAATACTTGAGATCTTCTGTGGCAATTGGCTCAAAATGAGGCTTCACTAGTTGTGGCAGACACATAGTAGGTTCAAATTCCATGGATGAACTGGTTTCCTCACTAGGAGATACAAATGTTTTAGACTGTTAAAAAATATTTTGAACACTGGTTGTGAAACAAGTGATTTTTCTTTTCCTGTGGACTTACAGGCTGATACAGCTGTCAAGTGCATTTTAAGAGAGGAGAACTTCAGTCTGAGAGACTGTAAGTGTACAAAATAGTCCAGAACCGCAGATAAGTTTGCCTTCAGAAGGGAGACGTTATGTGAAATACATCAAATTGTAAAAATTTTCCACTTTGACTAATAGGTTTTTCTGGTAGCTGGTTTACTCAACATCCTTAAAACCCCAAGGAAGAGCCCAGAACTGATTTGGCAAGACTCAGGAGAGCCAAGACCCTTAAATGTTTTCCCTTTGCTACTTTGGGGTAAGGGTGGGGAGTTAGGGTTGGTAACCCTAACACCATATTTCCTTACTTTTATTGCTCTAAGCTGAACCCTGACTGCTGCAGTAACACAGTTTTTTTGCAATTAATATATTTTCTTTTTGATATAGTAGAACTACATCCTCACTGAAGCAGGTCCCACTGGGCCCTATGGGTCCCGTGCTTCTGTGCATGTATGAATGCAGATGTGCTGGGCCGTTTGGACCTTGCACAAAATTAGAGTCCATCAGGCTGCAGATGCACAGGACCCTCTGGGTCCTGCAGCTGTGTACAGCTAGGAATGTAGACATGCAGGGCCTTCCAGGCCCTGCGGCAAGTGAGCAGTCTGTGTGTGCATGGAAGCACAGGGCCTTGTAAATCTTGCAGCTCTGTATTTCTACAGATGTTGACATGCAGAAGTCCATGCAGGTACAAAAAACTAAGTGCAAAATCTTATTTCATGAGCCCACCTTCTTTTGTGAGATTTTTGTGACCTCACAAAATATGGTGCCTTCTCATGAACGAAGAATGTGAAAAAATTTAAGTCCAAAATCTTCTTCCTTAAGAAGGCATCCTCTTTCGTGAGATTTTTGTGACCTCATGAAAGATGCCTTCTCACAAAAGAAGAATGTGAAAAAAACTAAGTCCAAATTCTTGTTTCGCGAGAAGGCATCATCTATTGTGATGCAGGGTCATTGGCATAAGCCATGGACCCTGCATCATTTACTGAGCAACCTCGATAGACCAGAAGGCCTCCTTCTGCTGACTTTTTCATATGTTTGTATGTGAGATTTTCATGAGCTCACAAAGGAAGATAGCTTCTTGTAAAAGAAGAATGTGAAAAAAAGTTTAAAACCCTCTTTCATGAGACTGAATTCGTCTTTTATATGGCACTGTTTCTCTTTTGTGTGCCTCATGAAAGAAGAAAATCAGCTCATGAAAGAATTCTCGGTAAGGATTTTTGATACGTCCCAAAATATATTTTGGGGTGGCGTGTTGAAACAGTAAGTCCAGAATCAACTTAAACTGGTCTTGTTTAACTATATTAATGTGTTTGTGTGTTTCTGGTGCAGCATTTTTATGGGTTTTGAAATAATTTTTTTGGGGGGGAATGGAAATAAGATGGTCGCCATACAAAAGAAGACTTTTTCCTCACAAAAGATGAATTTGGCCTTATGAAAGAAGAATCCTCTTTCATATGGCCAAACTCTTCTTTCGTATGAAGCATCTATACAAAAGATGGCACTAAGCATGCTCAGAACAAAAATTTTGAATCCTTATAACTTAAGAATGGATTAATATTTGTTAACCAAATCAATGAAAGCACAATTCTAGGGTATCTATTTTGTACCCTGAACATTTGAGAACAAAATTCCAAACTGCCTGGTCTGTAGGGGACAACAACATAAAAACAGCGATTAACATCAATTTTTCCTAAAATCTGGATCTCAGAATCAGCACATCTTTCTGAAACAAAACTCACTCAAGCAAGAGACCTTGCCCCCAAGATCACGCATGCAAAATTTCGTACATTTCTGTTGAACGGGGCAAAGCTTTTACAGTATAAATTTAGTGGCTTAACATTAAACAGCCTACTCAATCCTAACTGTACTAAGCTACCGCACCACTATGATTATTATAGGGGCATTGTAGCACCTCTACAGTTAGGGTTGAGTAGGCTGTTTAAAGTTAAACCCTGAAAATTGCACTTTAACAGCTTTGCCCCCATTCAAAAATTTGCATGCATGATCTGGGGGGCAAGATGTCTTGATTTGACAAATGTCACTCTGATTGGATGTGTGGATTCTGAGATTCAATTTTAGGAAAAATTGGTGTTTTGTGAGGGATTTTTTTTTTTTTGGTCGGCACCTACAGCCCAGATGGTTTGGACTTTTGTTCTGCAATTTTTACTTGGTACAATGGAGTTGCCTTAGAATGCTGCCTTTCACTTGTTTGCAGAAAAAATATTAATCCATTCCCAAGTTATAAGGATTTGAAATTTTGGTTCTGAGCAAGCACAGTAGGGTCTTTTAGATAGATGATTGATACAAGAGAAGACTCTTCCAGCTCATGACAGAAGAATCTTCTTTGAGATTCTTCTTTCGTGAGCTGAAATTCTTCTTTTGTATGGCTGACATTTGGTTTTTGCTTAAAAAAAGCTAGAAACCTAATAAAAAAATGCATTTTCAAAAAATAAACACCTGAATGTAGACAAAAGGGACTCGTTTAGCTAGATTCTGGTGTTTGTTTTTGGAAAACTGCACTGGAAATAACATTTATGGACACCTGAAAATCCAGGGTGCCCAGCTTAGCAAAAGGAGTCATTAACCCACATTATATGCATGAGAACAGTTGGACTTTCTTGACTTCTGAGTTGTGCTGCTGGCTTCAGTTTTTAGCAGTGAGCCAGCAATCACAATCTCTCCCTCTCTCTCTCTCTCCCTTCTGTCTGTCTGTCTTTTTATATTTTTATTAAGTGGACCAGGGTGCCCAACCCTGGTGTCACTTTTCTTGTCCCCTCCCCTCCATATCCCCGACTCCCTGTTTTATTACACAGCTCACTCTCTCCATGTTCTCCACAACCTCTCCCCCTCATGCTTGTTCCATCTCTGGTTTGGGTCACAAAGAAACAGTGCTTTTTTTCAGCTATCAGCAGAAGCTGCCTACTCTTTTTGTTTAATCTCCATCCTTCACACTCGTTCTGCCTCAATCAAAAAGAAAATATACAGCACTTTTTTCTGTGCTCATCAAAAGCTGCCTACTCTTTTTTTTCCAGTGAAAGAAGTTAAAACTGCCTGCCCCCTGACAAGCAGCACTGCCAGAACAATGCTTTTTCTGAGCCCACAGACATTCTGGACCTGACTTACTTCCAAACACAGCCCATTTCTGCCTGACCCCTGGTATGCTCAAGAAAAAAGAAAGAAAGGAGAAAGTCTTTCTTTTTTCAGTGTTTCTGTTCTAGGACATTAAACTTGCAAGACAGGAGAGGCTTGTCTCTGAAACAGAGAGACAGCTGAGGAGAGACCATGTTGGAGCCAATAAAAGCCATTGTAGCCTGCTATGGGACACCAAATTCCATGTCTGCATTGTGGTTTTCATTCTTTGTATTTATTTACAATACCATACAGTACATATTTTACTAAAATACAAGTATTTACTGACACTACATAAAGTGGCATCACTACAGAGACACTTAAGAGACAGTTAAGGAAGCAGTGCTGCATGTAAGCAAGCAAAACAATATTTTTTAATAAATCCTGTTAAACAGGATGGCTGCTTAGTCAAGATGAATAGCCAGCCACCAGGCCATACCAATTAAGTGGCTTCTACTGTATTATAATTGAGTAACAGCGGAATGGGGTGCCACCACCAGTACCGCTTGTTTCCTCCCCCTTCCCTTCAGGTCATCTCCCCTCCAAAGAAATGGGTGGAAGCACCAGGGTGCCCGCCCCTGGTACCAATGAACACCATCCCAATACTGGGGTGCCCAGTCCCCAGTGTTGACTTCCATCCCCCTGCATTAAAGAAAACCATCCCTCACTTATCTTTTTTTTTGTAACCTGTAAAAAAAGAAAACAGTCCCTCGCTGATCTGACCTCTCACACCCCTCTTTTGGGTGGCATTTGAACATTTTCTTCACCCTTGTTCATGAGTAGAGATGTTGCAAAATAAAATTTTGCCAGCACAATTGCTGTGAAATTGGCAATTTCACCACTTCAAACATTTTGTGAAATTCCACTGTTCTGCGAAATTCTTTGCTGGGTGCGAAATTGCTAGATTTTGCCTGCGGAATGCAGAATTTCACTGTGAAATGCACAATTTCACCTAAAATGGCAAACTTTCACCCAGATTTTGCCATTCCATGGATGAAATTTTGCATTTTGTGGGTGAAATTTTGAGTTCCATGAGTGAAAATTTGCATTTCACACCTGCAAAATATTTCACAAAATGCACAAATTTCATGAAATATTTAGTGTAACGAAATTTCCTAATTTTGCACATCTCTATTCATGAGATGGGGTCAATGGCTGTTGGAGTTTTTTATAGACTATTGTTATGTTTATTGTCAAAGGTGGATTTATATCTATGTATATATTTTCTTTGCATTTCAAAAAAGTTGATTAAATAGAAGTAAAAAAAGAAAATTTGGGGTAACATTTTTAAAAAACAGCAAAGTTGTCAGGGTACATTGACATTTTGCATTATAGACTCATAACTTTAGCAGTTTATACTATTTTGATCCCAAATTTGTAACATAGTCATTTTTTCACACCATGCCATAAATGTGACAGCTTTCATTTTTCAAATCCTGGCCAAAATGTGTTTTCACACCTATGCTGTGAAATGACTTTTCAGCCACGATTCAAAACTTTTCACCTACCAGGTTCATGAGATTAGCTCCTAACAAGGCTCTGCTGAAAATGTGGGGTCAAAATATTAAAAAAACAAAACAGTTATGAAGGTACAGTGACATTTTTGTACACACATTCATAACTTTGGCAATTTTTTGAGATCCAACACTACATGGAAATTCAGGGTCAGCAGGACCCTGCACTTCTGTAGGCAGGAAAAGTCTTCCCTTGGTGCAGAAACCAGACAGCCCTGCATGTCTGCATCTGATATGATTACACTGTCAAAAAATAAAGGAATTTCTTTGTAAAAACTTGTGTTAATGCACCAGTTAGGGTTCAAATGAATGCAAGAAAAGTAGGGAAAGGTGACATGAGTAGCAAACAGCAAAAGGAAAAAACATTAGGGTTTTGGGTCTCCTGAGTCTTGGTGAATCAGTGGTGGAGTCTTCCTTCAAGTTGTCAACTCTAATGCTCACCCCCTCCACTGAGCAAACAAGGTCAGATGTGATCTATTTTCTTCATGCAGAGCCTATGGTGCCCTGTGTGAAGAAAGCTACAACAAATTTTTTGTCAACATGTGGTGGCACATACTTCTGTACCTTTGAAGAGTGTATCAGCATGAGGCACTGACTTTGAGCTGTACCTTGTGCTTCATATAGGAGGCTATGGGCTGGGGGAATGGGGTGAGCATTAGAGTTGACAGCCCCAAGGAAGACCCTACCACTGATTTGCCAAGACTCAGGAGACCCTAAACTCACCTGTTTTTCCTTTTGCTGCTTGGGGGGTTTGGGTGGGGAATTAGAGTTGGAAACCCTAGTGCTACATTTCCCTACTTTAGTTGCATTATGTCAAACCCTAACACAAGTTGTTGCTATATATATATATATATATATATATATATATATATATGTATGTATATATATATATTGCAAAAAATGTCATGTTAGGGTTAACTACAAAAGTATGGAAATGTGTTGTTAGGGTTACCAACCCACCCCCTTCACACAACAACAGACTTTGGGGTGTGCCATGGGGTTGTCAGACACAACTCTGACATGTTACAGTACAGGAGAATGGGATGAGAGTTAGGCCTGATGCCCCATAGCACACCCCAACGTCTGTTGTTGTGTGGAGGTGGGTGGGGTGAGGTGGTAGTGGTGGTGGTGGTGGTGGTGGTGGTCACACTAACATCACATTTCTGTACTTTTGTCACTGTTCTATCAACCCTAACTGATGCATTAATGAAGTTTTTTGAAATTAATTTTCCTTCTTTTTGAGAAAGCGTAATGTAACAGGTAACTGGCATGTGTTTGTGAGAGCGTGGGCCCTCTGGGCCCTGCACTCCCTTCATGTTGCCCACTTTTTGCAAAATGGTATGCATATGTGACAGCATGGGCACTCTGGGCCCTGCGCTCCCACCTGCACATAAATATGGAGCCATACGGCAGCCCAATAGTACCGAAAAGAAACCCTTGTAACACTTATTTGGCAATATCTCAGTAACCGTAGCAACTATGGAAAAAATTCCACTGCAGTTGTAATCATGACTTTAAAATCTCCATGTGTGCTTAGTCCATAGGTGGACTAAGCTGTAAGTAGTGAAAATCCATATCTCATATGGTTTTTGAGATATGGGCTCCACAATGTTATCCTATGGGACATTTCTCAACTTCAGAACACTGTAACTATGGGCCTGTTGAATATTTTGGGACCAAACCACCAAAAGGCACATCTGTGGCACCAGGGCTTGCAACTCTGCAAATGTCAGCACAAAAGCACAATCCACCTTGGCACAATTATTTATTTTATTTTATTTAAAGGTTTTACCAGGAAGGCATGCTGAGCAGATAACTGCTCGATTCCAGATGCAACCTGGGGCAGGGGGAAAAGAAGAACATGCATAGTATTTACAATCAACACCATAAAACATACATGGATTAAGAGTAGTACAAAGCATTGTGGGTATTGTCCATTTTACCATCAACATGAATCAACATATTAAACGCAGTCATCAAATAAGTGTACGAGGCAGGTGACAGTGGCAAGTGAAAATGGAAAGTGGCACAGATACCTAATAAAAATGCAATGAATTACATGGAGGCCTTATAGGCTGTCAGCACCTAGAGCTGACATGGGTACGTCTGCAGATGGAGGAGAAATGGGCTTTGAAAAAAGAGTTGAGGTTCTGCCTGGGGGGGGGGGAGAGTCTCCTGAATAGCCAGGGGAAGTGAATTCCAAAGTTTGGGAATGCAATATGACAATGCTGCTTGGCCAATGAAGTGACAAAGAAAACAACACATGGGACAACGTTTTCGAGCAGTGCTTCTGTGATAGTTTTAATTTGTTGGCGGCACTCCTATGCCTATAATGAAAATGTTTTTCAAGCACAAAAATATGTTGCTGAGCTACCTTTTTTTTTGTGTGCGAGGTCATTACTGCACACACAAAACATTTTTTCACGGTAACAAAATGGTAGACAAATTTTGAAAAACATATCGTCAGGCTACCTGCACAAACACTGATGTCAGGGTCAATTTTTGGGATCATTTATTATGTTATTATTGTTCTAAATAATGTCTTCAGTTTGGTTAGTTTCAGTATCTATCAGCGATTTCATAGACTGCCAAAACTTTTGTGGATTCCCTAGGTTTTTATTTTGAGAATTCTGATGATTATCAGATTTTTTGCTTCCTAAATTTAATCTTACATACATTCCTTAACCAACTATAATTATTTAGGTCAGATTTTCTATTTGACAATTTATAACAACTCCAAGTATTATCATGCCTTTTCATTAGATCAAACAAGTTGGGGGTAATCCACTTACTAACTATACCTCTTATCCTAAGTTTAGTTTTTGTAAAATATTTATCTTGAAGCTCCTGGAGAGATACAGTGAAATAATCCACCGCAGCATCCACATCAGGAATTACTTCCAGAAATGACCACTCGATCAACTGTAGATCTCTTAATAGTCCCTCAGGAATTTCACTAGTGAATTTTCTAAATGTTCTAAATCTGGCTGGTGGCTTAACTCGTTTCCACCTCCATGCACAAAAAATGGCCAAATGGTCACTCACTGCATCTGGTAGTGTACCAGATCTTCTAACCCTAATCAAATTATTTGTAAGTAACCAGTCCAGTGTTGTGTGTTTTCCACTGACATTATTTAATCTTGTGTGTGAATCTATTAACTTGGATAATCTGGCATTTTTAATAATTGATTCAGTTTCAGCATCTACTGCAGGGTTCCTGTCAATGCTAAAATCCCCCATATCCAATATATCACCCCTATTTTGAAAGGAGCCAAGGTAATAACGAAAAACATTCAGCCCATGTCTGTCTGCTTTTGGGGATTGCAGACTGTACAAAATTATATATATATATATATATGTGTGTGTGTGTGTGTGTATATGTATATTTATATTTATACAATACGGGTGTGTTGTATTCGTCGACAATAAAATCTTGTATTCTCAGTCAAGTGAGATAAATGGTTGATGACATAGCTACAGTGAAAATATTTACATTTACACATACTGTAGCTATGTCATCACCAATATTCTCACTCCAGCAGCATATCCCCAATGTAAGTCGGAACTTCTTTTAAATGTGAAAGTGAAATGTTTGAGGTACCTAATTAAGCAGCTGGTCTGCACTCTTCATTCTTTGCTTGCAGTTTCAAAAATGCCAGAAATCGACAGCAGTACAGTTCTCACTGCACCAAATGGCACCCACCTAAAACAACACATTTCTGTACTACAAGCTGCTGAATGGTCGTGCAGTCTCTCACACTGCATCTGAACTGTAAACCTATTGGGTCCAGTTTATGATCTCTCTGATAAAGAAAATCTGTTTACAGACTCCAACTGACTAACATACCAGTGAACTGCAGAGCACATATATTTCCACACCAAAGCCTTCAGTTCTTAATTTCATTTCTTCACATGTTACAGCAACCTAAACATGACCTCTTTGAAGTGGAATTACTTACGTGATATATACTTTGAAACTGTATAATTCTTGCTCTCGAACTTAGTAAAAAATAAAGCTAAGCATCTCAATGACAACAAAAGCACCTCACACAATTGAAACTGCTCTCTTACCTGTAGTTCCCATGGAGCTTCTCATGGACATTCCAAAACAAATAACACCTAAGCCAATCACAAATGAAAAAGTTATGCAGAACAGCATACAATAAAAATTAAACACTACACATCATAAAATATAGCGAAAAAGGAAAATCACAAACACATTATCTACACAAAACCTCCCAGACATGTCCTGCCTCCCAAAACACATCATTCAACCACATACCACACTCACACACTCAACCAATTACCACTCACTCACACACATAACAACCAATTGCACAACATATGTAAACCCCATTCATACCCATTCACTCACAGCAGCAGCTCACAGCAACAGAATGACATAAGATGAAACAAAACAAATTAAAGCTTCCACATCTATTGTATAAATTGCACACATAATGTGCAGATTGTGGGATATGGCAAATATTCTCACTCCTGCATTGTGAGGCATGAATATCTCACTCATGCCTTCGGCACTCATGAGAGATCCTATGCCTCACTCTGCAGGAGTAAGAATATTTTCCACATCCCACGTCTGCCCATCATGTATCTTTTATATATATATATATATATATACACACACACACACACACACACACACACACACACACACACATACATACAGTACATATCATATGTACATTTATGCAATAGGAGTGGGCTCAAACCTCACTGAATAAATCCATTTATCTTCACAGCCGTTGAATAAATAAAATGTATCCGTATAGTAGCTATGTCACAATCACTCCGGAACTCATTTAGAATGTTTTGCCTCAGTAGTAGTACTATCCATATTCAAATGCGAATAACTTTAAAACAAAAAAAGATATCATGATACTGTGAGCATGAAAGTTGTTCAACACAAAATTATCTACAAAATGAGTGGTGTTTCATTTATAGATACCTTATAGATTTTTTTATAATTAGCAACAAAGAGCAGAAAATGCAATTTTTTGTTTACTTTTCTGGCAAGTATATGCAAAAAAAGATAAGCAATCAAAAGCAAATGTCCCTGCAATGACAGAAAGCATCCCTGTTGAATAAATGAAATATACAATGTTGAGCTGTCAGATAAAATGATTTATCTACACTTGTGCTGTTTGACTTCGGACACCTCACTTGTGGCATACGCCACTCACAAAGTTACCCGAGGTCAAACAGCACTTGTGTAGATAAATCATTTGTCTGACAGTTCACCATTGTATATCATATATATATATATATATATACATAGATACATAGACAGTGTCGGCAGATAAGGGCCTATGGCCCACCCAGTCTGCCCATTTAAGTTTGTAAGTTCAGTTTATGTTTTCCAGGAAGTCTGTTGCCCCTTTACCCCCGACCTCCAGAATTCCTTTATGTCTATCCCATGCATTCTTAAATCCCATGATTGTTTCAGCCCCCACCACTTCCTCTGGCAGGGTGTTCCACTTGTCCACCACCCATTCTGTGAAGAAATTCTTCCTCACGTTTCCTCTGAATCGTCCTCCCTCCAACTTCATCCCATGCCCTCTAGTCCTGGAACATCTTTTTCGCTTAAAAATAGTGCATTCCTGCACCCTGTTCCTCCCTGTAAGATACTTGTATGTCTCTATCACATCCCCTTTCTCCCTCCTCTCCTCCAGGGAGTACATGTTCAGTGCCTTCAACCTGTCCTCATAGGACTTGTGATGCAATCCATGCACCATCTTTGTTGCCCTCCTCTGAACCTTCTCTACCCTGTCTATGTCCTTACGTAGGTAAGGTCTCCAGAACTGCACAGTGTAATCCAGGTGCGGCCTCACTAGTGTCTTGTATAGTGGAATTATGACCTCCCTTTTCCTGCTGGTATATAGACAGATATATATAGATATATATCAATGTAGATATAGATATATATCTACATTGATATATATATATCTGATATCTGATGGGGTGCATCATATAAATTATTTTTATTTTCATGAGTCCCCGGTGATGGCAGAGAATAGTGGATCCACTCCTGAAGTTGCCCAAGGTCACTGGAGTCAAGTGAAAATAAATAGTTTATATGATGGAGCCCCCCCATCGCATATTCAATTTATGCAATAGGGCTCTTTTTTATCTTGATGTGTTTTATATGCATATTTCTTATTTCTGTGGAACTTTTTTGTAGCGTTTGTGTGTTCCTCCGCAGTATTGGTGTGGTTCTGAATGGGAGTTTTGTAGTACTTTTTGATTGGCTGGTTACTGTGAAAAGGGCACGTGTCAGTGTGTTGTGATTGGATGGGAGAGCATGAGAAAATGTATGTGATAGTTTGGAGGGTGTGTTTTGGGACGTGACTGATGGGTGTGGTGCAGTTTCTTTTCAGTTGGGCATCAATGGTTGTCAGAGGAGGATCTTCGGAGCAGAGCATGCAGAGTTGGCATCTTCAGCATGATCTGAGCCTGAAGGACAGTGGGAGTTTGCCTTGGAGCTGTGGAGAGATAGTGCTCTGAGGTCGGGTAGTGGATCAACCAAGCATCATGCTTGTTGATGGAAATTCAAAGAAGTGCAGTAGTCCTCGGGGCCATGAAGCAGTGGATTGGAAATCCACAGGAGCACTGTCTCATGGTCTGGGCCTGGAGGAGTAGAAGAAGTTGTTGGAGCAGTGGAGGGAAGATGAGTCGAGGTCAATGAGCGGGTGACTGGAGCGTTGGTATGGTGGATGGGAGACTGAAGCATGGGAGTTGTTCTCTGGATTGGAAGTTGGAGGAATGACTGTCTCGTGTGCGATCATCAAGTGACGGTTGTTGGTGAAGTTCTTTTGTTCATGGGAGAAGATTGGGACATCAGTTGTAGTGGTTCTGTTCAGCGGTCTTCTTTGGTTTGGTTCCCCGGGTACATCATTTTGAGTTCAGCCACACAGTGGCTATGACCATCAGTGGCTGTTTTCTGCATGGATCATCTGTAGTCTTCTTTTTCATCATGCTGGATTATTTACATTCTCGTTTGGATTATGAGATTGAAGAATCACTTTTTGGGGGATTATTTACATTCTTGTTTGGATTACAACATGGAAGTCTCTATTTTTTATGGAATTACATAATTTTACTTTGTCTTTATTCACTTCTGGATATATTATAGCTTTGTGGAGTACTTGTATGGAGTCATGAACCACAACTTTTTTTTGTTTCTCAAAGCTGTATATTTTTTATTCGTTTTACAAGTTTATTTTAAATAAAGAATGCATTTCTGAACAGGCAAAAGTCTGGAAAGTGAGGGAAAAACGTAGAAAAAGTTTACCTGGTATTTTATCCAGCAGAGTTAATTATGTTGTGGAAAGAAAAAAAATGTGCAGGTTTTAATTTGTTCTTTTACAGATGCTACCACCAAAATTGAACATGAGTTTTGTTTTTCAAAATTGGAACAGTAATTAGGTAACTGGTGGATAGGAAGCTATACTTTATTTTCTGAGGTCCCATCATGCTGTGTTTTATTTTCTGAGGACCTATCTTGCTTGCAGTAGATTCAATGACCAGTGGTCTTTTTCTTGCGTATGAGTTATATTTGCTACCTCTGTGGGATTTTGCTTTTTGAGGGGAGAGGCAAAGGAAGAGGAAAAAAGGGTTGAGTTGATTTAGAACTTTTTCATCTGTTAATACTGGCGTGAGGGGTGTGACCATTAATTTCGAGGGGCTGGAGGGAAGATTTTTTTTTTATTGCTATAATTACTTACCTTCTGTTATACTGAATGTGACCTGGTTTGCATTGATTGTAGGGCTGCTTATACATGTTCTCAATAGTTCTCTGTAGTTAGTTGGTACTATGCTGAAGGCTTCTGGCTTTTGGTCCGGGTTACTTTTGGGCATTATTTGTCCACTGAGGAGCATGATGATTTGATGTTGTTTTGTTTTGTTTGAATATTCATTCAGGCTTTGTAGCTGTTTATGGCCTATTTGTATAATTTCTTTTGGTGTTATGCCACTATATGCAACTTTTTGCACCAGATACTGTATTTTCTCACTGAGTGATTTGCAAGTTGTTTGTCTGTGTGAATGCTGAGTTTGCAATCATAGTTTCTTGGTAGACAGTTTGTTAACAACCACTGGTTAGTTTTTATAGCATGTTTGCGGCATTGTTATCTTGGTGTTGGTGTTGACTACCAGAAAGAAGGGGGCATCAGGGTTGTTTGCTTGTTGTGGTTGGTGGGTCCTGTAGATTTGATAGCTTGTAACAGGGCATCTTTTAGAGTAGTTTTCTACTTTGTATGCCCTTGGTCTACATTTTTTTTTTTTTTTTTGTGGATTTGATCTTGGTCGTGTCTTTGTCTGTCTTTCACTTCTATAGGCACAGTATGTTTTGTTACTGTCATCTTTTTTTTAGTTCAGTGTCACCCTCATCTGACAGCTCTCATCTCAGTATTACCTTGTACCCCAAAGTAGAGGCTTACTATAAGTCACTTGGTATTCAGTAGACTTTCTGGCATGAGCGGTCCAAGTTGCTTGTAGTGGTATAGTTTATTTATTAGGATGTCAGTCAACTTGTCAGCTGCTCTAGGCTCATTTCCTTTACCTGAACTTTCAAGGTTTTCTGTTTGCATACTAGTACTTACCTTGTGGTCTCAAAGGCTGTTGATGTGGACAGTGATGCCAGATAGTATATTGACATTAAATGCCTCGCAATACTCTGAAATATAGTACTTTGTGTGAGGGGTTCATAATGTGACCTGTCTTTGTTCACGAAATTCATGAAGTAGTGAGCTAGGAAGTTGTTCAGCTCTGCTGGAGGTATCTGTTCTAGTGGTGTTTTAATATTGAAAGTTTCTTTCAAGTAGCTCAGCCTGTGTTTTTCGGACTGTATTTTTTTTTCCTGCATCTATGAATTTTTTAATGACAGCCTGGTCCACCAGTGCCACTAGTGCCAAGCCCTTGTACTGGGTTGCGGTGGGAGCCCCATTTCATTTTGGTGGTTGGTCTCTGTGTTTGGGTCTAGAAGTGGTTTTTGGTCTTGTTCAAATTGTGTCTGTATTTGACTTAATTCCAAGTTAAGTCATTGTCCATGGCTTGCTGTGAAATTTGTTTCTATTTCTGAGATTATTGTTTGATTGTTGTAGTTGGAAATGTGAACTAATTATTGGAAAATAAATAAACGGAATTATGTTTTTTTCAGTTTTCTATCATTTCAATGAGGTTGTCTATGCGGTGACTGGCATCCAGTGATTTATCTTCTGAGTTTGAGTGTGTGCAAGAGATGGTAGCACAGGTGGGTTTGTTGGCATGTGGCACTGCTAATTTTGCTGCAGAGTGTAGATCAGCATGTTTGCATTGCTCATGCACTGTATTTAGTAACTGGCCAGATGAGAAACTTTTCAGTTGAAGAAAATGTGTTGTTCTTCTGGAAATTCCATTACATTGTGGCAGGATATTTTTAGAAGGGACCAGAGCTGCAGAGTGAAGTGTGTGTGTGTGTGTGTGTGTGTACCAAGGTGGTGGTGAGAGCCTAGGAATCACTGCAGTAAGTTGGAGTGGCTTGCAAACAGCAGATTTAAGAGGGAAAAGGTATACTGTAGTAAGCTAAGAGGCTGGTCACTGGTATATGTGCATTTATTGCTGGCCAGGTGGGCTGTGTTGTTTTGTGGCAGTAGCAGCGTTCATTCTAAGAACCAAATTTGGTGGGTCAAATTGACCCACTGGCCACTGAAAAGGTGGATCATTTCAGGAATAATGTGTTTCATACATGACATTTCTTTAAAAATTTGTATACAGAATTTTAACTAACATGGCATCAGAGATATATTAAAGAATGGCTGTTACTAGCATAATGTCACAGTATGATAAGCTGATGAACCATTACAGCAAGTGCAGATCAACAGGGGAAGTGTGAGTTGTGACTCAGAAAATAAATAGCATTTACATGATGTCAGAGGTGGATAGCAGTTTACAAGAAGGCACTGAGACATCTCTGTCAGTGCTGGGCATCAATCAAGATGAGGCCTGAGGCAGCAGCCAGAGGTCTTGTGTCCATCCAGTAGTAGTGTCTATTCACAATGTGGTAAACTGTGAATTTTTGCCAGCAAAAAAAAAAAAAAAAAAAGCACCACTCTTGCACTCGTGAGAGCATCTGTGAGAGAGAGACAGAGAGAGCGATATTAATCATTTTGGAAGAATACAGAGGCATTAATAAACAGCCCTAGTTAGAGTCCTGATAGCAGTCACAGATCTAAGGTCATCAGGCTATATTAAGACATAACATACCAAATAATTATTAGTTTAATGATGCATGATATCAAGAGTGATAAATTAAAATATTTGAAATTGAGGTCATGGTAAGTATAGAGTAGTAAGATGCCAGTACACACACTACAGTCACAGTTCAGTTATGTGCAGAACTTTAAGTTGGTCAGTGCAGTCCACATGCTAGAATAACCTTCTTTGTTTTTTCCCTCCAAACATTGATTGCAGAAAGAAAATCAAATTCAGCCTGGCAAGGTCCCTCAACCACAACAGTCAGCAGATCATTGACTCTAGTAGCAGACAATCTACTTCTCATGCTAGTTTTTACAATGTTCTGGGCACTGAAGTCCCTCTCACAGTCTGCTGTATGGGCTGGGACAGTTAATGCCAGTGCAGCCAGTGTCAAAAGATTTGGGAAGTCTGATTTATAATATTTGTTTATGAACCCCCAAAGAGTTTGCATGTTGTCCCTCAGGTGTCCCTCTCTCACAACTAGTAGCTTCAGCAGTTCCCATTCTGCTTTGGTGCAGTCTGTATCCACAAGTGGTGGTGCTACTGTCTCAAACTGTTTGTGTCTCTGCTCTTGACCGCAATGATCAAGTCGCATGTGAATTTGTTCATTTCCCTGGGTTTCAAGTACGTCTTTAGAAAGGCTGCTGACAGGCCTAAGACCCAGTACTCCAAAAGTAGCCAACTTGTTTCTGTCATACCCACGGAATCTGTCTTTTAAATTTGCAACCAACTGGTCAATGAAATGGTCCTTGATTGAAAGGTTTTGCCTCCCTTTAGTACGTGATGCCCCTTAAACACCAGCCATCCCTCCTCATCTTTCTGGATATCCTTCTCCACTTCATGTAGATACATTTTTTTTTCCTTTGTTCCAGATTTTTTTTCTAAATCAGAGAAGCACTTCTCCAAACTTACATGGACCACTGAGATGTCCAGATCTCTTTTCTGAAACACTGCACTAAGCTGGGTAATTACAACAAGTACATCCATTAGCATATAGGTTGTCATTATAAAGTCATATTTGGACATTTTTAAGGCATAACCTTTTGCTCTAGCATCCATCTCATTGCATAAAAAAGTGAGAAGGGAGTCTAGGGTGTGATGAATGGTCTCAACTGCTTTGTAAACTGCTATCCACCTCACATCATGGACCTCCTTCACTTTTAGAGTTGGTTCCTCTGGCATTTCTTGTATTTGTTTTAGTTGGTCAACTCTTTTGGCTGATCTTTTAAAATGGTAGAAAATACCAGTTAGTACCTCTTGGTATTCTTTTAGGCAGGGGACAGAGTCTGCTGCTTGTGAACTACATAACGCAACCCTATGAGCAACACAATGTATATTTACTAGCATTGGGTTTTCACATAGCATGTGCCAAGTGACTCCCTCATTAGCCCCTGTCATGACTTTTCCTCCGTCACTTCCCAATCCCATTACTTTTTTCATGCTAATTTTTTTCCTGGCTAGGACTTGATTTAATTATTTAGCTATCCCTATTCCAGTGGCATCAGAGCTCTGTAAGTTCTCTAGAAAATGAGTAGATGGAACAAAACTTTCAGGATCAAGCACTCTTGCATATAATACTAGTTTCTTGGTGACAGTGATGTCTGTGCTCTCATCACAAATTAATGTGATGTATGGGCTATTTTCTAATTTTTTACTTGTCTCCTGCCTAATTACCAAGGCTATGCATTCGAGGATGTCATTGGCTGTAGTTTCTGATGAATACAAGGCATTCTTGGCCACAGACAGTTTTTCAACAAAAGGACAACCTAAACTAGACAAAAATTCCATTAAACTGGTATATTTATGAACTGGCAAGTTTTCTTTGGCCATCCAATAAACACTCATCATGGCAACTAGAATAGCTTGTTCTTTTTCAGATATAGTTTTTCTGAATGCATGCTGCAAATCCCCCTGCATATTTCCAGTTGCCATAGCATCTCTGTAGTCTGCAGAGTCAGCATGCCTAGTCAGGGTGCTTGTCCTGAATTTTTCAGTGCCAGAAGTCAAGAGTATTTTGTTTCTTTCTACTGATGCACACAGCACAAGTCATCACATTTTTTTCTGAATTATATCTCAATCACCTGTACATTGTGAGCCAGCGGCCCTGAAAATTACCTTTAATATTGGTCACACGGGACTGGCTACTAAGTAGTTCACAAGCAGCAGACTCAAAATCAAGTTGTGACTGGCTAGCACTGTCACCAGGTCCCAACTGTGTGTCCGCCACAGTGACGGACAACACAGTCTGGTTCTCGGAGGACAGAACTGGCACCCATTGCTCCCATTTGAATTTTTAGAAGACCCTGATGGTGATGCAGCGGTACATAGTCTCCTAGGTGCAGAAGACCTGAAAAATGTTTTAATGTTCACTTATTTTTTTGCCATGACTGTTTTATTTTACAAAAGCTGCAGCAGGCCGGTTTTTTTTTTTTTTTTTTTTATATATTCTAGTTCTTATGAGGAGGATGACTGAGGAAGTAAGTAAGAATGCAGAATAATGGGGTTGGTGTGTCACTGACAAAATGTTTTAATAAAAAAACATTTCTGACAAATGTCCTGTGTCTGAGTCTTTTATTTTATTTTTACATTATTACACCATATGCAAACAAGGTAGAGAGTACAGTCAGAGGGAATTCAGAACACACACTCTAGCAGTCAGTCACTGTCTGCATGCTCCTTTATTTTTTTCTGTCCCACCCACCCTGCTTTTTCCTAAAATTAAAGTTTCTTGTCCGCTGTGTCTTATTTCCTTTTCTAATTGCAGATATATATTTTTTACCATTCCTTTTAATAATGTAGCTCTCTGGCTTTCCCTATCTGACTTCAATGTGAGTATAAAAGCAAAGACAGAGTCCTGCCCCTTGCTTCTTTAATTCAAGTTCACTTCTTAGGCTCACTCTTAATAAATCTATTTGTCTACCTGCAGTAAACTACATGAGGTCAGAAGTTCAAGATTCTGCCCCCTCACTTCCTTGGTGTGATAAAATATTTCATTTTGTTTTAATCTTCTGAGGTTCCTGCCAGTGGATGCTGTCAATATATCCTGCACGCTCTGGCTTAATTCACAGTCAGTGGGTGCTATTTATTTTTTATTAATGATTATGAAATCTGCAGCTTGCCCCACACAGTTTAAAATTTTTGTGGAAGGAGGTAAAATTCAGACAGATATTGACTGCTCAAGCAGTGTAATCAGATGGAGACAAAAAAGGTGAAAAAGACACAGCCCCCCCCCTTACACACACAACCTCTCTCCTGTATTCTTATCCGTTTCTTTTTTTAAATTCTTTAAAGTCTACTGTGGCTTTTTTCCTGCCTGGCTGCCAATTGTGAACACAACTTAACTAGACAGCCCCCCCACTCACACTCTTTGCTTCAGTTTCTACCTTTCCTGTGCTGCAATTCTTTTCTTTACACTTTTCCAACCTGCTTGGGCTTTCCCTGACTGCTCTGCTGCCAACTTATTAGGTGAGCTAGAGCAACCCTCCCCTACACAGAGATCTGACTCTCTGTTCTGTAAAGGAGTTCTGGAAAAACAATTTATTTTCTTAGCAGGTAGATGGTTCAGAGGGCAGAGGCCCCACAACTCTACCTAGTTACAGTCTCAACTACTATCCCCTATCAAAATTGTTTTAGTATCAGTCCAGTCATCTGTAATATAGATTTCACAAAATAATCCAAAGTCTACTGTCTCAGACTCTCACAGCTAAATAACAACTGTAATTTGCCTGATACACTATCAGAATCAATGATTTATAGCGCCAATGCAATTACAGCTCAGTCTGAGATAGAACTACAAGCTGAAGCAGCTCACTCCATGAAGGTGACTCCAAAGTGCACAACAAGGGAAATGGCACGGTTTTGGTACCTCTGTTCTATACCATGTGATGTGTCTCAGTGCACATCACATGGTCCACAACAGAAGCGCCGGCCTCTTGCATCCAAATCAGCCATTCTGTGGCTGAATACTGTCAGAAACACCCTTCCCCAATGACTGTGTTGCTGCAGTTAGTAGCTAAAGCTGCCACTCAAATTGAATGCTCACTCAGATCTGCAAACTTCTTGTTTACACCCACCCCCCAAAAAAAACATGCTGATCTGTATTTGTTTGCTGCAATGGGAATCTTGTAAAAACAGCATGATCACCAGCCTGGCACAGCTCTGAGTGAACACATGCTAAAGGCAGAGATGTATTTCTAAGTACTCGTATGTTGCTGGGCTATGTGTAGCCTTTTATCTACTAACTACATGTCGGCAGCACTCCAAACAGGCAACCACAAGAATCTATCTTTCTCCTTAGCAGATCCCTTAGAGCTCAGCTCATGCAAAGGAAAAATCGCTAAAACAGAAAAATTGTGTGGTTGCCACTTTGGAGTTTTACCTGACATGTAAAGTTAGTAGATAAAAGGTTACACATAGCCCAGGAACATAACAGTACTTAGACAATACATCTCTGTCTTTACCCCTTTAGTGTGTGTGTTCCGATTGAGAGATAATTTACTTTGACTGCACTAAGAGCTGCACCAGGTTGGTGCACATATAATTTGATTCCCAATTTAGAGCAAACAAAGATTTAACAAATTCATCTATTAGCATTGTACCACGGCATTCCTATGGTCGGCATCCTGTCCAGTGCACAGTTCTTAACTCCTCCTCCTCCATGCCTGACATGCCCCCAAGAGGAATTACTAACTTTTCCTTCGGCACGATCTGAGTCGGTCTGTAAACCCAACATGCCCCCTGGGGCCGGGGGCATTCCTGAACTGGCAAGCTGTCCCTTCTCTTTTCCAGCATGACACGCCCTTCCCAAGACAATTTCAGTGCGCTGTGTCTGTGGATGGCATTCCTGAGCTGGCAAGCTGTCCCTCCTCTTTTCCAGCATGACACGCCCTCCCCAAGACAGTTTCAGTGCACTATGTCTGTGGATGACTTAAAGTGCATGCGCGCCCTGTACGCGTGTGCCCAGAATTCTTAAAGCTGCAGGTGTGGCAAAAGACCCAGGCTGCAATATGAAGATGGGTCAGGCCACATGTCAGGCAAGCCAGTGGTGCAATCCCGTGGCCTGAAATGAACACTGCAGTAGTTGTAATTTCTGATGGTATCACGCAGGGGGGGAAGTAATACCATGTGACAGTCACAAGCTTCAGAATGGCTGCAGCATGGATAAAAAAAAAATCAGAACAAGGTACATATTTTAAAAGGGAGAAGAAAGTTTTGGGCATTCACAAGAAGTGTTGAACAAATGGTTTCTTTATGCTTCCTATATATGGATAAACAGATACAGAGGGAGGTGCGGACTTGACAAATGGCTGGTTAAGAGAGAAACAAAGTAAATGGAAGTAGTTCTAGTGGGGGGAGCTGTGATTGACACGTTGCATTTATCACACATATGTGTGATACATTTTGGGTTCTAAAATGTATCACATATATTTGGAAATAAGTGAATTTATTCCATGGATTTTGGCTTCACACCTATTGCATGGAAGGGCCAGATGGTCTAACGGTGGTGTTTGATCTATCAGGAGTGCCAAGTGAAAGCTTGGATCCAGGAGAGCTGCTACATGCCTATAATAAGGCGGTGATGGTGGCCCTGGATTCCATAGCTCCTGTCCATGTTTATCTCCTCACTCTTTGCCCAATGTCCCCTTGGTTCAATGGAACCTTAAAGGAGTTGAGGAGTGTGGGACAAAGGTTAGAGAGGCTGGTGGAAAACAGGTCTGACTGATGACAAACTTAGATTGATGGCCCATTATAAGGACTGTCAATTGGCAGTCTCCCATAAGAAGGCAGAGTTCTTGTCCAGGGAGATTGCCACTGTGCGGAATCGACTGGCTCAGCTCTTCCGGACTGTCGACAGATTCTGCAATCCAATCTGTCTTCAGACTGGGGAGCTTTTTCACAAAATAAATGAGATGAGTTTGCTTGTTTTTTCACAGATAAGGTTGCCACCATCCAATCTGGAATCGGTCTAGCCCCCTCTATTGGGTATTGCAGAGGTCAGCAGGAGGTTGCAAGCACTTGGTTCACCTGGTCTGACTTTGGCTGGCCAGTGATCACTGACATCGTGAGGATCATGAAATCCAAAAAGAAAAACTGCCCCACCGGCAAGGATGTACTATAAATAAATACTACTAAACAGATTTGAAAATGTCAGCACCGTACAACCAACCCAGAAAAGAAGGAAATCAAAACAGAGCATTCATTTAAAGTGCTATGGCAGCTGGTTTATTGCAAAAAAAGCCTTGATGATGCCTTAGGGTGAAACCAGTTGGAGGTTGTCTGTTGCTTTCCAGAGTCCCCCTTTGGACAGGTAAGATGTTTGTCTGACTATATGGGCTTTTTTGCAATAAACTAGCTGCAATAGCACTTTAAATGAATACTGTGTTTTGTTTTACTTCTCTTCTGGGTTGGTTGGGCGATGCTGAAATTTTTGAATCTGTATTGTGAGGATCATCTAGATCTTGCAACCAACCTGCCATAGTTTGAACTCAGGGCCCAATGCACCTCCCTGTGGAGTGTGTGGAGGTAATCAGTACGGTCCTAGCTGAGATAGTCTGGAGGTCACTGGGGACAGGGGTGTTTCCTGTTTCCCAGAAGGAGGTGGTTGTGAGACCTCTCCTTAAAAAATCCTCCCTTGACCTGGACTATCTGGCTAACTACAGACCCATCTCTAACATGCCCTTTGTGGGTAACGTTATTGAGAAGGTGGTTGCGTTGCAGCCGGATGATCATTTGACCACCAATGATGTTTATGATCCTCTCCAGTCCAGATTTTGGAAAATACATAGTACCAAGACAGCATTTGTTTGGGTGGGTACTTAATGATCTCTCCTAATAGTGAGAGATTGGATGACTCATTCGATCTTGGTCCTCCTTGATTTCTCCTCAGCGTCTGACACTGTGGACCATTGGTGTGTTGCTGGAGTGCCTGCGGCTGTTCTGAAAGCTGTCAGGTACAGTCCTCAGTTGGTTTTGATCTTTCCTTGAGGGTAGGACTCAGAGAGTGGTGTCAGGGATTTATTCATCGGCCCCTCTCCCCCTATCCTGCAGGGTGCCGCAGGGCTCCATTCTGTCACCCATGTTGTTCGCAGTGTATGTGCTGCTGTTGGGAGACATTGTTAGGTGGCATGGTCTGAGTTTTCACGGGTATGCAGACGATACTCAGCTATATAAGTCCTTTGTGCCCGAACAGGATGGAGCCATCTCAGTTTTTAACAACTGCCTCTCTGAGATTCATGACTGGATGACTGCCAGCTGGGTATGGTTGAATCTGGATAAAACTGAGGTGTTGGTTGTGGACCCTGGTTGTCAAGGTATGAGATCACCAGTGGAACAGCCTTCTGGGGTTTGGCTTGGGGGCATCCAACTGGCAACCTCTGACTGGGTGCAGAATCAGGGCATTATTTTTGATGATGGTCAGAAGCTTAAATCTCAGGTGTCGGCCATTGCCAAGACTTGTTTTTACCATCCGAGGAATATCGCCCAGATAAAACATCTGGTCCCACCCAACAATCTTCCAACTCAGGTCCATGCCTTCATGACTGCCAGCCTTGACTACTGCAGTGCCTTTTACCTAGGGCTTTCAGAGTTTGATATCCATCTTCTGCAGCTGGTGCAGAATGCAGCAGCTAGGCTGTTGACTAGCATCTCAAGATCCTGCCATATCATGACTGTGCTCCATGGACTGCACTGACTGCTAGTTCAGTGTCAGGTCACCTTCAAGGTCAGGTTACTGACCTACAATGCCCTACACAGTCAGGGACCCTGCTATTGGAGATCTCCTCTACCCTTACCGCCCCCTCCGTGCCTATGACAAGGGATTGCTAGAGGTTCCCAGGTTCGACTTAAGACCTTGGTGGCCCGTTCTTTTGTTTTTGCAGCCCCTACCCTGTGGAATTCTCTACCTTGTCAGTTGAGTGTGTGCCAGACCATCCAGATCTTTAAGATCACTCACAAAACATACTTGTTTGGTCTAGCCTTTCCTGACTATTCTTGATCATCTGAATGCTTAATGACTTTGTATAGCCTTTCAGAAAAATGTATATTTTACGAAAGCAGTTTTTAAATAAGTATGGGCCAGATATTCAAAACTTTGCCACGGGGCTAAATTAGCACTGCCCGGCAGGCAAACTGTGCCCAGAGCAAAAACATAGCTATATTCAAAAGGAATAGCCCGGTGCAAAACCAGCTGAATATAGCAAGCGAAGGAAGCCGGGCAAACAGGCCCAGGAGTGCAGGGCAAACATTGCCCAGGATTAAGACAGCACTAAATATAGCAGAGAAGACAGCACTGAATATAGCAATCAGACAGAGGGCAGTGCAAACACCCACAAAAACAAAAGTGTCACAGAGGTGTAAGCAGCTGTCTAGGAACACAGGAAAGCAGAAGAGCAGCCAGCCAGACTACAGTACCAGTGAAAGGAATGGAATAACCTACAACCACAAGTGAAATCAGAACGCCACAGAACACTGTCAAATCCCAAGTCCACCCCAAAAGACACAGGACACAGGAATGTCAACTTCAAAAAGTATAATGTAAACTGTGAAAATACAAAGTGCAAAGGCAACATGAACATATATACAGAAAAAAAAATCAAAACATAGCAGAACACTGTTCTGTACAAATGGGGTCAAGAAAACCTAATGGAAGGGAAAGGGCAGGCGTGAACAAAGGGATTGAAAACAATGGGGAAAACAACAGTAATAGTGCAAACAGTCAAATGGTAAATAAAGCAACAGAAACAATGGGGTAAGAATGTGGTTGTGAGAGGGATGTGGAAATGCAAAGCAATGATGGGAACAGGATGGCAAGAACAGGGCTAGGGACACTGGGCCAGGGACAGGAAGCAGGATAAGGTACACAGAATGCAGGGGTTAGAGTGCGGGCAGGTGCCGGCAGGCGTTCCTCTAAGACAGCTGCAACACGTCTCGTCTCAGATATGAGTACAGCCTGCTGTTCAATCAGAGTGTGCTGCTGGCGCACTATCCTCATGCAGAAGCTCCTCCGTTCCTCACCCTCCTCTGGGCTGGCCCACAGTGATGACCTCGTGGACCTACAGGAGAAAGGGGACCACATCAGGGCATGATAATGACACAAAGGCGCCATGTACCACCACACGGTGGACAGCATGCCCCAACAACCATGCCCATGTGCTAGTATGTAACAAACCACAACACACTCTAACATGTGCCTGCAGGACAAGGCAGTACATAACAGGCAGCATGCAACACCCCAGTGTACATCGATATGCATGGAAGTATGCTGAGAAACCCAACAACGTGGAGGCCAGCCAGCACAGTGGCGTGCAGACTGTAACAGTGCAAACAGACAGCCACCTCCAGAGATGTGAACAAGTGGACACTGACTGATATGCACATGGGATGACACATGGTGGGACATGCTGCCCACGGTCACACAACTATGATACAAAATACAGATGACGCCAACTGGAGAAATTGCCACAGCCCCAACCATGTGTGTAACCACACATGCCTGTCATGTACACCCCCAACAGTGGCCCACCCTCACTGCTGCCCTCCACAAGAACTGTTGACACCCAGCCAAACTGCCACCCACGATGCCATAATACAGCAGCTGTACAAATGATGACAGGAAACCCTGAACAGGTGGGTGGGTGACTGACATAAGTGTGCAACAGTGGCAAGTGACACAGATAAAGACTCGACAATGACCACAGAGAACAATGACACTGGCATCTGAACAGTAGGGACTGCAGGACAGGTAACCAAGCAGTACACAACCAGGGGAAGTGCCAATGCCCAGCCACACCACTTGCTGCAACAGAAGGGTGAGGGGCCCACAGTGGTGTACAGAATGGCACAGTGCCGTGACACCACCCATGCAAGAAGACACACACATGTGAAACACAGACACTGGGCCTGGTCCACCAGTGGCACTGCAGCGGTGGCCCAAAGGCATGCACAGGACAGTGTCACTCTGGTGGTCGAGGCATGGCAAGGCACACACACACCTGTGGGAGCAGCATCTGCCATAGGGGCTGACAACCAGCACACCATGCTACCACAGAACAACTCCTGCAGCACACCTGCATAACATGCACAAACAGTGTGCACTACAGGGACAGAGGACAGCATATCTCTTAGGGACAATGGCCCCACATCAGAGCATGAGCCCACAGGCAGGGGTGTAGCCAGACATTCACATGTTCTACATACAATCTCAAACAGCCGCACCCCCCTCATAAATGCTGTACTCAGCAACCCCAAATGGTAAACCCCTTCCAAAAGGGTATGATGTCTGTCAGATAATTCCCCACTCTCTAATGAGGTTGCACATTCCCAGGTGGGCCCCCCTCAGTTGAGTAAGTGGTTACCTTCTGAACTCTGAAAACTTTTGCATGTAGTATCGTGTTCCCTTATTAAATAGGGTATCTGGGACACTGTTGATAAATGTGAGATGCAAACACAGAACTAGTGTATCAGAATGAAGTGGAATATTGATATAAGTGTGTCAACCTGGGCCCTCCTCTATTGATGTTCCAGGTGGGCCCTTGCATCATCTGTCCAGGTGGGCCCTCTGCACCCCAGTCCAACCCTCTGTCCTACACAACAGCATTTCAAACAGGGCCACACCCCAGTGGCCTACAGTGACAAAACGTCTGGTGTACCTAGGAACAGTTGACAGACATGCAGTACACCAAAGTGTACACTAATGTGTACAGTGCGTATGCCTACATACACACTTGCTCAACTGCCTGCCCTGTAAAGCCAGACTCATAGTGGAAACGCATAACATTGCACAGTACTCACGCACAACACCACTTTCACCGTCTGTGCTCTCTGCTGCACGCTGTGCCAGTGGAGGCACCCTACGCCTGTCGGATGATGGCCCCTGTCTGGCTTGTGGCACGTCTCTCCTGCCTGTGGTTTGTTGTCGGCGCTCTGCAGTGAGAAGAGGGTACAGCATCGTCAGTACAATATCAGCCACCACGGTACGCTAAAGACCACCCTGTACCCCAGTGGTGCATCACAACACACGCAGTGGCAGACGGGTGCAGTGCACCACCAAAGCCATGCCAAGCATGATAGGTCCGTGCACACTGTCTACCCGTCCCACACAGTACACACATGGCTTCATGGACTCCATGAGCAACATGTGTAGCTCAGCAACACATAAGCACATAAGCACACCACGAACACACTGCCCCACCACTCATGCCAGCAGTCGTGCTACAGTCATCCCTTACCTAGCACAGGCACAGTCCCCTCACGAACCATGGCCCTGCAGCGTTCAAGCAGTGCTCGCTGCCTGCGCCTGAGGTCAGCATAACGATGCCGGCACTTTTCACCATCACGTGGGATACCTGTGATGGCACTTAGTTTGTGGGCAATGGAAGCCCAGACCTGCATACGGGGGCAAGTCACCCTCCCGCACAGGTCCAAATAGGCGGCGATGGCACCTCTCTGTTAACTGCATGAGGTTGGCAGTGTCAACCTCATCCCACCGCCTGTCACGGCCCACCACTGCCCTTTGCCTAGGTCTCCCAGACATATTTGTGCTGTGGAAGGGGGCAAATTAACTGAACAACAGTGCAACAACTGTGCATACACCCTGACACACACTACAACTGAAGTGCAGCACTGCGCTGACGTATGCCGTAGCGCCGCGCTAACAGAAAGTGTTTGCAATGCGCATGCGTGACCCCTACCATCACCCTGGTCCGATATTGCGTGCATGCGTGTAGCACCGCGCTGAAGCTGGTTAGCGCAGCGCTAAAGCTGGTTAGCACAGCGCTAGACCGCGCTATGACAAGGGTAACATGAGCATGCATGCTGCACATAGTGCGGCGCTGTTCCTCAAATAGCGCTGCTGTGCTAGCGCCGGGCTATTCAGAGCCATATTCAACGGCTGTATGCAAATGAGGGTACTTGTGTATGCATGGGGCAAAACGTGTGATTAGCATATCATTATGCGCTCATTTGCATGACTAACAGGCAGGATTGCCTGGCCGGGCTATAAAAGGGCAAGCAGTGCACCACCAGTGTTGTATTGTGGAACTGCAGCGGGAATACAGCAGTGAACAACATGGAGAGAGACATGCAACAGGGGGATGGGCAGCAACAGCCAGGTATGTATCAAGGATGTGGATAGGCATATTCATTGTACACAGTTGTGTCCAGTTTGGTTGACCGCCTGTCACAAACCACTTATCAATGTAATCTGTGGTATTCGGGTTAGTGTTGGCCACTGTGGACTGTGTCATGCATGTATGATCTCTTTAGAGTGTAGAGAATCATCTGACCACTTGTTTGGAAGGGTACAATTTTGATGGGATGTGTACATTATGTAATGGGGGACGGTTGGAGACTGTGTACACTCCTGGTATGTATGACCACCGTGGGACAACATACTCCACTGCATTGTGCCTCATACCCCTGCAGTTCAATGTGTCATGTGCAATGTTTGCACATTTGTGTCTGCACGCCAGGTGCACTGGTGCTGTACTGTGACAGTGCACCGTCTTGTCTTCCTGCATGTGTGGAGTGATGGCCTCTGCCCCCACCCGGGCGTACACAATGTACCAGCAATGTGCGCTCCCATGCCACAAACAGTCATGGGGGTTCATAGCACATGTGTGCACACCACTCCAGACACAGGACAGACAGTGGCAATGTGGGCATGTGCAACGTACAGGCACATGCAGCCAACTGATATGTCCATGTGGCCTGTAGCACTGAGGGAGTGATATCATGCTGTCCACTGTGTGATGCAGTGCAGCACCGACGCAGCCACTGACACCTGTCCACACTCTTTACTATCCCATAGGTATGCAGGCTCAACCGGAGCGCATCCATGCACCTAAATTCTCACAAGATGAGCTAAACACCCTGGCACATGAGGTAAAGGTGAGAGAACATGTGTTGCGCACACACAGGGGCCACCGATGCTGCTGTGCGGCAGGCTTGGGAGGAGGTGACTGCAGCGGTGAATGCGGTTGGTGGTCGTGGGAGATCAACTGAGGCTGTCCGGAAGCGTTAGAATGACCTCCTGCGGCGTGCAAAGGAGGAGGTGGCACAGAGCATAGAGACAGGACCAGAACTGGTGGTGGTCCACAGGAACACCAGCAACGTGTGCAGGAGCCACACATGGTGGTGGTGGCATCAACATTGCGGATGGTGGCAGGTGTGCCAGGTGGTGGTTGCGAGACATCCCTTGCACTTCCAAGGCCAGGTCTGTATTCACATGTGCAACCCCTGTATGTGGTGCATGCAAGGGTGCATGGTCCTGCTTTTGGTGTCCTGCACAGGCTGCACTGTATCCTGCAGAAATCATGGCTGGCATGGTCAAGGTCACTGTGGGGTGGGTGGGTGCATGTTGTCACAGGCTTGTGTGAGGTGGGTACCTGTCCTGAGGGCTGCATGGTGTGGTGGTGGTGGTAGTGGTAGTGGTGGTGGTGGTTTGCCACAGTGTCCATGGATGGATGACTGACCCTGTCCCTATTCTCTCCTCAGCACTCTCAGACAGGCCTGCACCACCACAGCATGATCCACAGATGTCTAGCCATGTTTCCGGGGTTGTGGAGGAGTTTGAGGGCGATCGGCCAACAACATCTGGACTTTGTGTATCTCTCAGGCCGTTATGGGCCAATGCATGTTGGCATGCCCAGGGACAGGGCATGCAACTGCCTTGGGAGGAGGGGCACACCTCACCAGGGGTGTTAGGAGACAGTGGGCACCTGGATGTTCCCCAACTGAGAGTGATGGGGTGGGAGAGGTACTGCTGGTCACTGTCACCAGTGCAGATGACAGTGATGTCTCTACATATTCACATCAGCTGGACATTCCTGTGCCAGGGGATGTAGGGGTGGGGCTTGCTGAAGGCCATGGAACAGGTCAGGGTGCTTCTGTAGGTGTCGGCAGTGTGGCTGAACACATGGTGGTGGGTGGTGTGGGTGGTGTTGCAGGACAGCAAAGCGTGCATTGTCTGACAACTGCTGAGGTTCCAGTCCATATGGTGCCACAGCCCAGTGCCACTCGTCGCAGCAGCCGGCTGTAGCAGTTGGTGCAGTGCCACAGGCACCACTGCCAGCTGCTGTGGGTCCTGTGCCTCTGGTCCATGAAGGCCATGGTGCCCGGCCACTCCTGCAGGCTGCTGTCACATCACAGCAGGAGGCCCGTCTGGACCTGCATGCCATGCGGCGTGAGCTGCGACATGAGCTGGGTCAGATACGGGAGGCAATAAGAGTGGGCTTTGCTCGTGCTGAGCAGCAGGCAGAGGACAGGTTTGGCTGCCTGGTGGGTGCCATAGACCGTGGCTTCTCTGGGTTGACTGCTGCAGTGGTGGCAATTGGTGGTGTCATGCAGGGTGTGCCTATTGGTCGGCAACATGGGTTTGTTGGCTCTGGTGCACATGGCAGAGGGGCACACAGGCAGGCGCACCATGGGCACAGGGCTGCCACTGTTACCAGTTCCGAGCCATCACAAACTCCACCTGCAACCCAGCGGCGCCGTGGCCGTCCATACCCCCTATCTGCCTCCACCAACCCCCGGGGGCACAGGAGGCCAACCGTGCCTGCCTCACCTTCCACTTCAGCTGTGTCCTCTGCACAGAGCACCCCAGGGTCCCTAACCCATGGTACAGGAGCACGCCGCATGCGTGGGTTGCGTCGCCGGTGATGCCCACAGGCTGTCTGGCGTACTCTAGGTGCTTCCCCATCATGCATGGGCAGATGTGTGCACACGCGCACACACACACACACACACACACACACACACACACACACACACACACACTCCCAACAACACAGTTGCCCCCCCTTACCCTCACAGCACACATTGCACCTCCCCACCATGATTACACCGTTTGTGTGTATCCCGACCACATATGTGCTGCACAATCATGGAGTCACACCACATGCACACACTATTTGTATTACACTGGGTTTGTTTGCTGTTGTGATTCTGGTTTTCACTGTAATGTTAGTCTGTGCACATTAAAATTGTTGCTCACTTGTACTCTTCAGGTTGTTGTGCAGTCTGTACTTACCCTCTGGTCTGTTGCAGTATCCTGATGATGTTGTCCCGGTGCTGTATGGCCCTGCATGCCATGCGAGGGTCCCTCCTCTCCAGTTGCTCCACTATCCCCCTGACCACTGGCTCTGGCTCACTGTCAGACTGTCCCTCAGGTTCAGGTGCCTGTATCCCACGGTTCATTGCCATGTTGTGCTGCATACAACAGGCTAGGAAGATACGGCATACCTTCTGAGGTGTATATTGTAGGGCACCACCTGATGTGTCAAGGCATCTAAATCGCATCTTTAGGATGCCAAACACCCTCTCTATAATGTTTCTTGTTCTGGCATGTGCCTCGTTGTAGAGCTCCTCAGCCACTGTGGCCAGTCGGAGTACTGGTGTGAGCAGCCAGGGCCGCAGGGGATAGGCACTGTCTCCTGTCAAAACATATAACTTGTTAGTGCTGTACTGCGGTCTGTCAGCTGCTGTCCTGCACCTGTCTGTGACCCTCCCACATCCCTTCCCTGGCCTGCAATGCCTGCCCCCATCCATGCTGTTGTGTGTTTGCCTTGTGTGCTACAACTCACGTACTAGTTGTCCACTGGGTATTCTGCCGTCCTCAAAGGCCTGACACAGCTGAGACTGGTGCCAGATGAAGGCGTCGTGGGCACTGCCAGGGTACTGTGCATAAACATTGGTGATGCGCCCCGCCGCATTGCACACCACCTGGCAGTTGATGGAGTGGTACCCCTTCCTGTTCACATACACATCATTGCCATCTCCAGGTGGTGCACGGATGGGGACATGGGTGCAGTCAATGGCACCCAGTACAGATGGTAGGTGCGCAACTCGATGGAACTGCTGCATTGTTTCTCTGCGCTCTGCTGCTGTGCTGGGGAATACTATGAATTCCGAAGCATGTGGCAGGAGAGCCTCTAGGAACTGGGTCAGGAGGCGTGAGGTGGCAGACTGTGTTACCCCAATGGTGTCCCCCGTTGGTCGTTGGAACATCCCTGTGGCAAGGAAGCACATTGCTGCTGTCACCTTCTCCTCCACTGTCATGGCATGACTGCGTCTGGTGTTTGACTGCAGCTGCTCATGCAGGAGTTCACTGAGCTGCCTCAACATTCCCCTGTTCATCCGGTACCGGCCAACGATGTGGTCATCAGGCAGGGTCTCAAGGAGACCCTGGGCGGTACAGCCTGTTTGCAGCATACCGTCTCCTGAGCCTGCGTTGTGGCACATGTTGTGCCTGCTCCCTTTCCTCCACCTCCTCCTCCTCCTCCTCCACTACAGCTGCCATCAATGGCAGGATCACTGCTACTGGGACTGCACACATTCCTACTTCCTGTGCTGCTCCCTCCTCCTCTGTGTTTTGCCCTGTGTTTAGTCCGGCCTTTTATAGACAGTAACTAGGGCTGCGCTATGTATCCTAGCGCGGTAGCTGAACCTGAATATCCTTACTTGCGTCTCTCTACTTCCCATATCTTTGCCTTACGCCCATTACTGGATTAGCCCAAGCGCTACTGCAGTTTGGCAGCGCTTATTTGGCCTTTTGAATATAGCAAACCTGGTATAATCCCGCTTAAACCCGGCGTTAACTGGTTTTACCCGGGGCAATTTTGAATATCTGGCCCTATATGTTTTTTAATCTTGTTTGTTTGTATTTAGGTTTTGTATGTTGAATTGTACAAGCGCTTTGAACATGTTTGGAATTGCGCCTTTTTTAAAAATAAATTTTTATTTGATTTGCATTTATTGCATAAATATATGTATATATTCTTTGGGGGGAAAGAAACTGCATTAATGCACCAGTTAGGGTTCCAATTAAAGTGACAAAAGTGGGGAAATGTGGTGTTAGGGCTTCCAACTCTAACTCCTCACCCCCAACCCCATGCAAGAAAAGGAAACAAAATTATGGTTTTCTCTCTCCTGACATTTGGTAAATCATGGATAGGGTCTTCCTTAGGGTTCTCAACCCTAAATGCTTACCCCATTCCAAGAGCAAATAAGCTGAGATGTGATCTGTTTTCATCAGGCAGGGCCAACAGGTTGTTGGCAACATGTGAGGAGACGCAGTTCTATGTTTGAAGACTATATCAGAATGAGGTGAGGATTAGGATTGACAACCCCAAGAAAGACCCCACCCCTGATTTGCCAAGAGTCAGAGCAGCAAAAAACATATTTTTTCCTCTTTTACTGCTTGAGGGGTGGGGGCTGGGAATTTGGGTTGGAAATTCTAACACCACATTTCCCTACTTTTGTCACTATCCAGATTTTGGTATCCACCTATCCAACCAGAATTAAATTGGCACATCAGCAGCCCTTGTCCCTCAGACCACACATGCAAGATTTTGTGCAAATCCATTGAATGGGGGTGAAGCTATTAAAGTGCAAAGTTAGGGGTTTAACATTAAACAGCCTACTCAATCTTATCTAAAATGAATGCCACAACAGTAGGACAATGTGGTGTTAGGTTTCCAGCCCCAACTCCCAACCCATACCCTCGCCCTCTCCAAGCAGCTAAATGAAAAAATATTAGGGTGTTTGGTCTCTGGAGTTTGGTGAATCAGTGGTAGGGTCTTCTTTGGGTTGTTAGCCCTATTGCACCCCCCTCCCTCAAGTCCATTGCCTCTAGTTCTACACACAAGGTGCAGCTTCAAGTCAGTGCCTAATAGTGATACCCTCTTCAGAAGCAGAGAAGTATGTCTTGCCACATGTTGCCAACACAATGTTTTGTAGTTTTCTTCATGCAGGGCTCTGCTGGCCCTGCATGAAGAAAGATTATGTGTGATGTTGTTTGCTCAGGGAACTGGGTGGGCATTAAGGTTGACAACCCCAAGAAAGACTCCACCACTGATTAGTCAAGACTCCAGAGACTCAAAACTCTAATTTGTTTTTCATTGTTGATGCTTGGGGGAGGGGTGGGGGGAAGGAATTAGAGTTGGAAACCCTAACGCCACATTTCTCTACTTTTGTGGCATTATGTTACCCTAACTGGTGCATTAACAACATTTTTTGCAAAGAATTTCCTTTCTTTTTGAGATAGTGGAATTGTATCCTCATTAAGCTGCATGAACAGATGCAGAAGCCCTGTGACAAGGGAAGACTCCATCTGCCTACATAAGTGTAGTGACGGATATGAAGAATTCATGGGGCTGGTTGCTGGTCTGCAGAAGCACAGGGGCCTGTGGTCCTTGTGTTTCTATGTGGCCACAGATACAGATACACAGGACAAAAAGTATATCTGTCAGCCAATGCACAGGGCCCTCTTCCACCCATGTGTGGAGAGGTACAGGACCCTCTGCCATGAGGACAGCTGTTTTCACTATATAGTACCCGGGCTGGTATGGACAACCCTGCACCTTTCACTCCCTAACTGGGGGTGCCACATAACAGTGCCATCATCCCATCTCCACCCCATCAAGTTGGGTCAATGGACTCACCACCAAACTCAGCTCACTAGCAGGTGATCAGAAAGCATACCCACTGGGGTCCAGATTGACACTACACACAAGGTTTGTTAACAATTATATATAATTTTTAATTCTGATCTCAAATTTTCAAGACACTTATTGTATGATTCACCTTATAAAGATGACTTATACCATTTATAGTATAGTGGATGAAATGTCACTTCGCACCAGAAGTGTAAAAATAAGCCTCATTCAGGATTAAAAAAAATTACATGTGTCACATTTATGAGGAGGTGAGGACAATCGGCTATGTAGCAAGTCTAGGGTCAAAATATTGAATATTAGTGAAGTTATGAGTGAAAGTTGAAATACTGCAACATTCACTCATAACCTGGACATTTTACTTTTTTGTACACCAAATTTTCAGCATAGCCTTCTCATTACCTTATCTCATGAACCAGGTAAGTGAACATTTTCAAATCCCCACTGAAACATCATTCCGCACAACAGGTGCTAAAACACATTCTGGCCAGAATTTAAGAAATAACAGCTGTCACATTCATAAGGTGGTGTAAAAAAATAGTTACTGTATGTTGAAAATTTGAGGTCAAAACATTTAAAATTACCGAAGTTACCAGCGAGCATAGAAAATGTCAATGTACTGTACATGATAACTTTGCTATATTTACATATTTTAACCCCATATTTTCAACACAACCTTCTTATGACCCTGTCTCATGAACAGGGTCAGTGAAAATTTAGAAATCCTGCCCAAAGGGTGATTTCGCGAAGTGACCACAAAATTGCCTTTTGGGAAGGATTTGCATAATTCCACCTCCATTGCTCATGAGGTGGGGTCCCAAAAAAGTCACGTTGAAAACTTGGGGTCAAAATATGCAAAAATGACAAAGTCATGCATCAAAATTAAAGCCCCCATTGAAATACATTGAACTGCACTTACCTTAGTTTCTCATATTGTAGTTGGTGGTTCCAGCAGCAAGATGTGTCTTTGATCTGGGAGTGGATCTTTGCTGAGGGATGTGTTCAGGTGAGTGAGGGTGTGTGGTGGGGTACTGAGTGGGAGGTCAGGGTGAGGGAGCCTGATCTGTGATGGACTGTTTTCTTTTTTGCAGGTTAAAAAAGCAAAACAAACAAAAAACACATGGAGGGAAAGTTTTCTTTATTTCAGTTCAGCTGACAGTCTATTGGGCAAATGGGAGCAGACGACCTGGAGGGGAGGGGTCCACAGAAGTGATACTGGGGGTGGGCACCCTGGTGCACTTTATAAAAAAAAAGAAATAGATTAAAGAAAGAGACAGACAGATAGAAAGATAGACAGAGACAGAGAAAGACAGATAGACAGACAGAACAGGGGTTCAGTGCCTCACTGCTTTCACTGCAGCCCACAGATCAACTTCCAGCTGTGGCTGCAGAACTCAAAAAAGTCCCTCTATTCTCATACCAAGAATGCAGGTGAATGGTTCGCTAAGCTAGCCTGTGCACCCTGGATTTTGGGGGTGCCTAGAAAATGCATTTGTGGCATTTAAAAAAAACCCTGCAGAATCTAGCTAAATAGGTTCCATTTAGCTAGGTTCTGGTGTTTGTTTTTTTTAAAAAAAAACAATTTTAATGCATTTTCAATGTGTGTGAATTTAAAAAGAGAAACAAACAGTGATGGACATGATGGGTATTTTTTCAGCATGAGAGGTGAATCATGAAAATAATCACTTGTGAAAGTTTTTGGGTAATGGGCAGACTAGGTGGGTGAATGGGAAGACTAGGTGGGCCAAGCAGTCCTTATCTGCTGTCAAATTCTATGCTCTATATTTTTGTTTTTTTCCTTTACCAAACTTGAATGTTTACTTAAAAATCATTATAATTCTAAAACTGTATAATATTTTTTTCATGAAACCTTTGAAAGACAAACCATTACACAGACCCTTCAGATCTGAAAATTCCAAGAAGAAATTCCACACCAACTTGGCTGTAGGTGAGAGCAAAAAATACACAATGTTAAGTTCAGGTTTTTTTTTTTTTCATTTTTTGGCACTCCATATCTTGAAAACTGTACAAGATGCTGTCAAAAAACATTTCATGCCTTGAGACTTACAGCCTGACAACGCATGCCAAATTTTGTGCTATTTCATCAAATGACACAAAAGTTATCAAGGTGTAAAACTTGAGATTAAACAACCTACTCAACCCTAACCAGAGGGGCATTACTGTGCCCTTTAATAGATATAAATATATAGCAGATAGGGAACTCTGGGCAGACCAGATGGACCTGTGGTCTTTTTCTGCTATCATTGTCTATGTTTCTATAGTTTCAACTACCTTTTTCGGCAAGAGTGAGCAGTCACAGAGAGTAGTAGTAGTAGTCCTCCATATCAGTGTGTGCTGTGTGCTCAAGGTAAGGTGGATGGGAGGAATAGGAGAGCTCAGTAGGAAGCAGCCAAATCCAAGGAAAGCCCTGGTGGCTGAAGTGCTCAACTGCCACACATTCCGCCTCCTCCCGCTACCTGCCTGCCTGACCTCTGAGACTAAGTTTGGATTGACTAGATTTTATTCTTTCAGCACCACAGTGTGACTCACACTCCTCCTCACTCTCTAGGTGGCAAGAGTATGTGTCCTCTTGGCTGTTAACTGTCACTGCAGTGACAGAAATTGAAACCCATCATGATGCCACACTGAATACTGATGCTCATTCATTGATTGATAGCAGCCGAACTGTCAGGAGTGAGAGCCAAGTCAGCAGTTCAGCGTGGAGCTGAGCCACGGGCTGCATGATCACACTGGGGGGGTGAGGGACCACAGGCTACACAGGATTGGGAGGGAGACTGACCCAACCATCACCCAACGCAGGCAGGCAGTGTGGATGCACCTTGTAGAAATAATAGTGGGGGGAGGGAGACCACAGGCTACAGAGCCTGAGTTCCAGCAGCAACTGTTCTGAACCAGGCAGGAGGGAAGCCACAGGGGATGGCAAATGCTGTGAACCTGGGGGGGGGCCAGAGAAGGGAGCCACAGAGAGCAGCACCAACTCTTGTGAACTGGGGGGGGTGGGGTAGGAGGAGGAAGCCGTGACAGTAACTAAGATCCATTATGACGTCACACTGAATGCCGTTGCTCATTCATTAACTGTTAGCAGCAGAACTGTCAGGAGTGGGAGCCGAAGTCAGCAGTTCAGAGCAGAGCTGAGCCATGGGCTGTACAATCATACTAGCAAGGGGGGGACAAGAGGCTACATAGGAGTGGGAGGAGGGCTGACCCGAACATCAACCAACCCAGACAGGCAGTGTAGATGTACCATACAGAAATGACAGTAGGTGGAGGGAGACCACAGGCTACCGGGCCAACCTGACTTCCAGCAGCAATTGTTCTGAACTGGGCAGGAGAAGGAAGAAGCCACATGGAGTGGCAACAATTATTCTGAACTGGGTGGGCAGGAGGAGAAAGCTGCAGGGAGTAGTAACAGTTCTTCTGAACCAGGTGGGAGGGATGGAGGAAAGCCGCAGGGATTGGCAGATGTTGCATGTGGGTGGGAGGAGGAGGCCACAGAAAGCAGCAACAATTGTTCTGAACTGGGCAGGTGAGTGGGAGAGAAGCTGCAGGGAGCAGCAAATGTTGCTGAAAGGACCAGCATCCAGTTATGGGGCTGGAGCTAGTGGTGGTAATGAAGCTGGTTGCTGGGCTGCATTATGAAGGTGAAATGTGCCAGCCACTGTCTGATAGGAGCGTCTGGCTGCTTTCAATTATGAGAAGTTTTAGCCCAGCAAACAGTAACTACTGTCATGACCAGAGTGCCTGGTCATTAATCTGTCACTGCCAAGCCCATTGTAGCTTGAGCTACATTGGACCTGACAGTGATACACCTCTGAAATTATGTTCTTCATAACAAAATGTTTGCTGCACACACATACATATGCAAACATAAAAAGTATACCAATAAACTTAATTAGAATTTGTTTTAAACATCTAGAGAAAAAATATGCATTTTAAACATCAGAAAGGCTTACAAGCTATAACAATCATGAAAGCTCAAGCTATTATGAAACATAACATGAAAATATTGCTGAAGAACCTATTTTCGAAATCCTAAAAATGGGAGGGAGGGAAGGAAATTGAGTTGTACTGGCTGTTGTAATAATCTAGAAGAAAAGCTGCCACTGTGAGCCAGTCCAACTTTGTCCAGACTCCAGGCAGCACCCAGGATTGGAAATGTTTAGGATGACTTAGAAAAAAGGTTCTGAAGTACAGAAATCCCAAATGTTGCATCATCTGTTGCCTTGGTATCCAGGCAGTAGTGGGATATAAATGTATGGACTGTTGACCGGGTAGCAGCCTTGACCATTTCTGCCAGAGGTACTGTACAGTACATTTATTTATTATTTGAATTTTGATAACCGGGAAAGCCCACTGAGACAGCATGTCCCTTTTTCAGGGGTGATCCAGAATAAGTTACATTCAAAATATACAATCGATAATATTGCAAATTATAATCAAATATAGAGATAATGTACAATATTATCTACTATCACAAGAGTAATTATACACATAAGAGATAGTACTGCTATACCAGAATTAATTATATACAGTATACAACAGTAGGTAGTACTGTACAAAACAGGAAACATTTACAGAGCAGTAGCAACTCATATTAAAAATTTATAATTGTAATAGACTGTTGCACTGAACCAAAGTGCTTCTTTGGTTCCTAGTTAACAGTGAAGACAATGAGTTAATGAAACACATAATGCATTGAGCAATACGTAGTGCATCTTGCGTAAAATAGTACAATCACAAGTATTGGAGGATTGGAGGCCACACCTTCACAAGGACATTAACCAAATTGAGCAGTCCAGAGAAGGGCAACCAAAATGGTGCAGGGACTGCATCAGAAGACATATGAGGACAGATTAACGGAGCTCAATATGTATACCCTTGAGCAAAGGAGGGAGAGAGGTGATATGATCGAGGCATTCAGACACCTTAAGGGCATAAACAAGGTGAAAGAGTCTAACATGTTTAAATATAAGAAAAATAGCAGGACAAGAGGACACAGCATGAGATTAGAGGGGGGCCGATTAAGGGGGGAATGTGAGGAAATTCTTTTTCACAGAAAGGGTGGTGGATGCATGGAATGGCTTACCACAAGAAGTGGTGGCTATGAATACAGTGCAGGGCTTCAAACAGGCATGGGATAGGCATAAGGGAGCAATACAAATGACTATGAATAGATAGACCACTGACAGAGCAAAGGCCGATGGCACATTTATAAGGTAGAAAAAGAAATGGGCAGACTGGATGGGCCTTGCGGTCCTTATCTGCCATCAACTTCTATGTTTCAATCAGGTTCTACCAAGGATGACAGCAGGTGCCTGGGGCTCAGAGGATGTAACATAGGTGAGTAGGCCTTTTGGCTGCCACTGAGGCTGCTGTGCTCCTGGTGGAATATGCCCTTATACCCTCTGGTGGTACTTTCCCTACCTTTGTGTAGCAATAGCTTATTGTGGAAACTATCCACTATTAGATAGTATGGGTCCCTAGTTCTCTGGAAGGATATAGGTAGACAAATTCCCAGCCTCTGGTATGCAGTATATTTTTTATGCCATTAAACTATTGTCTCCAGACTGGTAGATCTCTGCTGAAGACCTGAAATATCAGGACTCTTTCCTTATCTGCTGTCATTGGATCATGTGCTTTCACTGCTCTGAGCATTTTTCTTTACCAGTGCAGCGCAGGTACTTGAGAAAGCGCCATGATTTTTCCCTGAGCTTCAGCTTAGGGTCTGTGTGGTGCACCCTTTCTACTTTGAATACAGCTGCATCCTGCCCCCATCTGAGCTGTTTCACCAATCACTTGTGCACCATGGCCTCTGGATTGTGCCCCTCTGTCCCTTCTGGGACACCTATTAGCCAGGGGCTGGAGTGGTGTGCTCTGTTTTCTTGATCATCTGTTTTTAATTTCAGCTCTTCCAGCCTCATCTTTGATCAGTCCTGCTCTGCCCCAAACCTGAGACTGTGTCCTCAAGTTCACTAATGTGCCTCTGTGCTACATCCAGGTGGGAGGTATAGAAAGCTGCAGTTTTGAAAAGGTCAGCTACTAGTCCCTGTAAATGGGTAATATGGGCTGTTATATTGGAGAAGTCAGCTTTCATCTCCTGCTGGAGATTTTTCAACATGCTTGGTGCTCCCACCAGTGTTTTTTTTTTTTTTTTTTCAGTTCCATCGTCTTGCAGCCTGCTGGTGCTTGTGTGGCCTGCAATCTGGTGTGAGCCTCAATAGAACGAAGTAAGGGATCCAAAAAAAAAACCATATAAAAGTGGACTAAGGGGACAGCCCTGTCTAACCCCTCTGTGTAGAGGAAGCATAGGGCCCTTCCATCCATTGACCAGTGGGACAACAGCTGCAGACCGATATAGCAACCGGAGTCTAGTCAGGGTATAATCAGGTACTTTATAATATCGAAGAGTAGACCATAAAAAATCATGATGTACAGAATCAAAAGCCTGCCGTTGGTCCAGTGAGAATATGAAACCATGTAAAACATTAGAATTTCCACGTTCAATCATTTCTCTAAGTAAAATTAGATGGTCCTGTATACATCTCCCAGGGACACTGCAAGATTGTGTGGTAGAAATCACATATATGGCCAATTTAGAAAGTCCGAGGGCCAAAATTTTGGTCAACATAAAACATTAAAATCGGTATTTAAGAGGCATAAAGGTCTCCAATTGGAGAGCAGTCTTCTATCCCCTTTTTATGTAAGTAAAATAAACAACCCATGTTAAAGTCTAAAGGAAGATGTTCGCACTGTAGAATAGAATTATAAACTGTAGCCAATTCAGAACTCAGGTCAGCAGAAAACAATCTATACAGCTCACTGGAGAGACCATCCAGGCCCGTGTCACTCTTTGGACGAAAGACTTGATTACTGCTTCAATTTCATGCTTGTATCTCAGTATCTAACATATCTACAACAGAAGATGGTACATCAGGAAGTTGTAAAAAGGAAAAGTAGTCCACTATGGATGCAGATGGGGGGCATGGGACCAAACAGTTTTTGTGTATAACAGGTAACACGGTGCCTGATATCCAAAATATCAGTGAGCTCGGTGAAACTGTCACCAAACAGTGTAGTAAAGGTTTTATTCTCTACTGTTCACCGAATAGAAGCATATGGACATACTGTGTCACGGGTACCAGAGGTCCCAAAACGCTGTTGATGCTGAACAGAAGTAGCCTTCAGAAGGTGATAATCCACCATACACTCCTTAAGAGTACTTATTTGGGTGGAAAAATCATGGCCAGTTTCATGAGATAAAGTAAGTAATTTTTGAAGTCGTTGTCTGTTAGTGTGATAAAGGAAATACACTGAATCATGATGATGTTTGCTAAAATTTTTAAATAAAGTTTGGAGTCCAGATTTCATATCCCGCCACCAATCCCAGGAGGCATCATATAAAAAAAATACAGTCTTTCGATTATGAATATACTCAGTTAAGTGACTTAACAAACGTGAATCAGATAACAGGGAAGCATTCAGTTTCCAAATGCCAGGGCCAAAACGAGATACATAGATACATAGACAGTGTCTCCAGAAAAGGGCTTATGGCCCACCCAGTCTGCCCATTTAAGTCTGTAAGTTCAGTTTATGTTTTCCAAGAAGTCTGTTGCCCCTTACCCCTGACCTCCAGAATTCCTTTATGTCTATCCCATGCATTCTTAAATCCCGTGATTGTTTCAGCCCCCACCACTTCCTCTGGCAGGGTGTTCCACTTGTCCACCACCCGTTCTGTGAAGAAATTCTTCCTCATGTTTCCTCTGAATCGTCCTCCCTCCAACTTCATCCCATGCCCTCTAGTCCTGGAACATCTTTTTCGCTTAAAAATAGTGCATTTCTGCACCCTGTTCCTCCCTGTAAGATACTTGTATGTCTCTATCATATCCCCTCTCTCCCTCCTCCTTCCTCCAGGGAGTACATGTTCAGTGCCTTCAACCTGTCCTCATAGGACTTGTGATGCAATTCATGCACCATCTTTTTTGCCCTCCTCTGAACCTTCTCTACCCTGTCTATGTCCTTACGTAGGTAAGGTCTCCAGAACTGCACAGTGTACTCCAGGTGTGGCCTCACTAGTGTCTTGTATAGCGGAATTATGACCTCCCTTTTCCTGCTGGTGATGCCCCTGCCTATGCATCCCAGCATCCTATTTGCTTTACCTGCTGCCTTGTCACACTGTATCCCTGCCTTGAGGTCATTAGAGATGATAACCCCAAGATCCCTTTCCTGCTTGGTGCATGCTATATCCTCACCCCCCAACTGATATATTGCGCCAGGTTTTTGTGCCCCATATGCATTATCTTGCACTTCCTTGCATTGAATTTCAACTGCCAAACCCCTGACCATTCTTCAAGTTTCTGCAGGTCCTTCTCATTCTGTCTACACCCTCTGGTGTGTCTACTCTGTTACAGAGCTTTGTGTCATCAGCGAACAGTGAAATTCTGCTTCTAGGTCCCAAGCAATGTCACTGATGAAGATATTGAATAGTACCGTCCCAGCACTGATCCCTGTGGTACCCCACTGGTCACTCTTCCCCTGTGGAGTGACAGCCATTTACCACCACCCTCTGTGTCCTGCTGCCCAGCCAGTTACCTACCCACCGCACTACTGTCCTGCCCACAATCGATATTCCCAGTTTGTGCAATAGTCTTCTATGTGGCACAGTGTCAAAGGCCTTGCTGAAGTCCAGATAGGCCATGTCCACTGCCCTCCCTGATCCACCTCCCTAGTCACCCAGTCAAAAAATTCAATGAGGTTGGTCTGACATGACCTTCCCCTGGTGAAACCATGCTGCCTTGGGTCCTGTAGTCCATTGACAACCAGATGTTCCACCAATTTCTCTTTCAGTAGTGCTTCCATGATTTTCCCCACTACCGAGGTGAGGCTGACTGGTCTGTAGTTCCCCGCTTCCTCTTTGTCATCATGAGATGTCAAGGAACGGCCTAAAGAAATAGATAATAAATTATGATCTGAAAATTCTGCAACTTGAATTACAGCATCAGAAAGTTGGAGGTGGGAAGAAATAAAAAAAAAAATCAATACGGGTTGCAAGGGGACCTTTGTGAAAAGTAGGAGTATGCTGACCCGTAAAAGATAAATATGCATCCTGTAAACCTGTGGAATGGAGCAATTGTTTCAGAAAATTTGTGTCACAAAACATCTTAGTAGTCTTTGAAGTAGAAGACTTATCTTTAGTGGATAACTCACAATTGAAATCACCCCCAAAAATCACATGCATTGATGTGTATAAATAGGGTTGAATCAGTTTCAGTAGTTCAATTCTGTGGGATTTCAATTGAGGGGCATAAATATTAATAATCCGGAAAGGAACAGAAGAAATCAAAATATCCAACAACAGAAGCCGACCCGGGTAGACATCCAACAGTTTAACAACAGTAACATCAGGTATACTAAATAAAATACCCAAACCAGAACAAGAGTCCTGTCCAAAGGACCAAAAAGAGAGCCCAGAGGTCCAGGCACGAGTGGCCCTGGAAATTTCTGGAAGAGCATGGAAACGTACATCTTGCAAAAAGATGAGACCAGCTGTCAAGCCAGATAAAAAGGAAAAAACTGCATCTCTCTTAGCATGCTTCTTTATACTGTTAACATTAACAGTATGCACTGAGAAAGCAGAAGACATGAAACAGGAAAGTGAAAACAAAAACACAAAAGTCACCTTAGCCTACTTTTCCTAGGGGTACCTTCCTTATGTTTCAGTTTTGCCTTAGCTTTCCTTTTTTGAGAACCAATATTATCAATGGGTACTTCAGTGTCCGTAGTCACATCAGGGTGGGAGGAAAGAACAGAGGACGTATCAGAGTCCGTGTTGTCCTGAGGGTGACGTAAAACCTCAAATTTATTCATATGAGTCACAGTAGAGGATTTCAGGGCCTTAGAAGAAGGCCTTGAAGAGTCCCCTTCTTAGATCCTCGTGTAACTCTAACAAAAGGTTCGCGGGGGGTCCATGGAAGACCCAGAAATACTAGGCAAGACAGGAATAGGGACCTCTTCCGAGGTAGAAATAGCAAGATCAGAGGAAGGGGGAGTGAGAGCTGTAGTAAAGGTCTGTGGTTCCAAAACAGGAGCAGACCGTTCATGTAAAGTAGAAGAGGGGTCAACAGCAGGTACAACAGGGTGAGGGAGGGGTACGCGTTGAGGTCTAGAAAGAGTGTCAGGTAAACGAGAACGTTGAGCAACAGTAATAATCAAACGTTGTTTTTCCCATCAGCAAGAGTCGGGAGTTGTGAGCTGCCCAAGTACAAGTCTGAAAGTGTGCCCCAATTCGTCACAAAGGACGCAAGAGGTCTATCCCACACATTGGGAACCCGCATGGCCAATGTTACCACAAACAGAGCATTTAATCTTGTCACAGACACTACTTATATGATTCTGAGAGCACATCTGTAGCAAGCTTTAGGCTGGCTGGGTAAAAAGAACTCCCTGTCTTTTCCAAGCATAAAGCTGTTCGGAGATGCTGTATTCCAACCTCCGAGTGCGAAGCATAACCCTCCTCTCCACCCACCTGTCCAGATATTCTCAGAATCAAAGATAGCCTCTGCGTCAGAAAGGACAGTACATCTTTGCTTTAACCAGACAGTAATATCATTAAGACTGACACCTTCATTACGAAACAATATAGTAACAGTTTTCTGAGTAGGTTTAGTTAAGGGAATGGCATTAAACGGTGACCATAAAGGAGAATTTTTAAGCTCCTGACATTTTCTCTAGAAATGTTCTAAACCAGTGATAGTTTTAAAACTAATATCAAAATGAGACTCAGAAGAAACATGAATTAAGGCATGAATCTCAAAAGCAGCAAATTGCATAGAATCCTTCAAAAGAGTGCAACCTACAAAAAAAAACCAAAAAAACAAAATAACAACAAAAAACAAACAAACAAAACAAAACAAAAAAAAAAAAAAAAAATCGGTCAGGAAAGTCATGTAAGCCCCCCAAATAATGCTGCCGAACAGCGTTGTGTCTTTTAGCTTGATGTACAGGGGGTTGAAAGCATGCAGCATAAGTTTTAAGGGACGAAACAGTAGAAGTAGCAGGAACTGGACAAGACTCAGGGTCTCAAAGAGTCCGTTGTTCTTGAGGCGTCGAGGAAGCAGGACCAAATTGCAAAGTCGGCTTCTGAGTCAGGAGTTCAGTTGGCAAAGAAAGATCAAGAGAAGCAGCAGAGTCTTTCAAAACAGGAGAGGCCAGCAGTTTGTCAGTGTCAGGTGGCCTAGTACAGATCGGGGAAGAACTAGAATGCCAAGTCCCAATGGTAGGATCCTTCTCCCACCCAGCCACTTCCAGGGCCGACTCAACAGACCAGTCCGTCGTGTGCAAGGCATCAGGGAGAGCAGAAGCGGGCACCTGTACAGAAGAAGTTTCTGGAGAAAGCTGAGCAAGAGGTGCAGTCAGTACAGGCGGTAGGGAGTGAGGAGGGTCCGTAGCAACAGGCAAAGAATGCGGAAGTGTCAGAATCGGTGAAGAGACAGTAAAACAATCTTTCCCAGACGGTGAGTCAGTAACAGCAGGTACAAAACCAGACTGAGGCTTAAGGGCTAACAAACGCTGTCTAGCAGTGAAATAATGCTGTTCCTCAATTTTAAGTAACACATCTACATCCATAGAAACAGGAGGAGAAGACTCACGTATATCCATAGTAGCAGGGCTAGAAGACATAGTAAGCACAGTTTGAGGAATACAGGAAGGATCCACAGGCAAACACTGCACACAAGTATCCACAACAGCAGCAGGGGAAGTATCCAAAGGCACAGAAGAACCATATTCAGTAGATTGCAGCACAATAGGCATAGAAGATGGGGTCTCTCTCAGAACAGAGACGGGGGAAGAGACCAGCTCCACTGCCTCCAACACCTCCATGTCCTCCACAGAATGTCCAGAGGCAGCCATCTTGGTCCCACATGAAAATGGGATCCCCCTGCTTACAGGAAGCAGATTAGGGGACTTCCCCCTGTGTCCTGGCCAGCATTCCCCTTCCCATAAAACTGGTTCATGCAATTGCCCAAGGCTGTGTGCGGGTTTTGATGCGCAAAATGGCTGCCACTATACATTTGGTCACTTCATTACCGGTCTAGCATTGCTTGTAAAAGTGCTATATAAATGTGCATTCTTCTTCACTGGGACCAGGATGGTCAGAGGCTGAGCTGTGACAATGCTCCTTTACGTACCACTGGACTGCCCTGTGTTTTCCTTGTGCAGTGAAATACTGTGTTAGTGACCTAACAGTAACCTAACAGCATGAGGTAATCCTGAGCAGTCCTCTTTGTTCCTTTTTGAAACGTGGCTGTGGAGTGGGTTAGACTGTATACTCTTGTCACATGGAATGAAGGCCCTGGCCTGACCTGTGTGTAGTTCTGCTCCATAGTATTTTGCTGATTCCAATGTGGGTATGTCTATAATCAGAATGAAACCTGGCCCCTGCATCACTAGCATTACCTTTGTTAATGCTGATTAGGATGGTTCCCCTGTTTTTTCTACACAGTAACCTGTTATTTAATTGTGGTCCCATGTCTGTGAAGTGCTGGTGCAACTACAGTAATTGGAGGCAGTATAGCATAGTGGTAAAGAGCACTGAGCTGCAAACCTGGAGAAGTGGGTTTTAATCCCACAGCCACCACCACATTGTGTGACCATAAGCAAGTTACTTAACTTCCCTGTCCTCCCAGGACACACCAGGAAACAAGCCTCAACTTAGTGCGTCTTTTCTGGCCAAAAACTGCAAAATAAAAACAAATAAACTACAGCCATGCAATCTGTGAACACCTTGGTGATGGAGTCAGTCCAAAAGGCATTGCCTTGAACTGGTACTGATCCATACTCACTATGAACCTTAAACCATCAGTGTAACAAAAAAAGATTTTTTTTTCCAAAAGCCCGTTTCCACTACAAATAATACAAATATTAAAGAACGGCAAGACAGAATTCTGGGTTCTGCTTGGTTAGTCTGGGGCTGGACCCATGATGTTATCCCAGTACAACATCACAGATCTAGTCCTAGCACACACATAACCAAATGACATTAATAAAAAAAAAAAAATCACTGCCCATTTGATGCTGCCATCCAGCTGCTTTCAAACACCAGCACGATTCTACCCTACCTTGAGCATGTCACACTACTAAATCATATATTTCACAAGGTCCTACACATATTTTAGAAATCCCAGCAGCCTACAATCCAAACCACAAGTTTTCACACGAACTGTGGCTTCACAATGTCTTTTATGGCAGTATAAGCTCAGCTGGCGGTTTTCAAAAAAGTCACACACAGCAGCGGTTTGTATGAAAGACCCTTCTGAAATTAAACACTACTTTTCTTTTTTCTTTAAACCTCATTTGGTAACACCCTAAGATAAAACCCACATCTCCACTTCACCTGTACGGCAACCTCCTCGCATTCTCTGATACCAGGTATCTCATCATGCTTTTCATTCAGCAGTGATAGGCAGCTAAAACCAAAACTGATCTTTCTCTCAGTACAAACATTAATGATACAAATTGTACCACGAGAAAGAGTAAACACTGCCACTACCTGCACATGGGGGAAGGGTAGCCAATAGAGAGTGCGACTGGGACATGGGGTGTGTCAGAAAGACCAGCTTTCAGGAGATATACATGACAAGAAACCGACACAAGACAGATAACAGTTCCACCTGCTGGAGAAACACAAAATATACTTCCACATTGAAAATATATAAAAAAATAAACTTTATTATTTTGCTTTTATTTTATATATAAAGGAGCTACTGTATAATAGCAATATAGTATATGGGTGTTGCCTATTGTCAATGTATGGGAAGCCCTTATTATTAACTGAAATCAAGCAGATTGCAACCTTATAATGTATGTTAGAACGCTGTTAACCTTAGGAAAGCAGCATTTCCTAAGGTTGTTAACCTATCGATGTGACGTAGATATGTTGTTAACCTATCGATCCTACGTCACATCGATAGGTTAACAGCGAAGTGGTTCATGATGTGCGCGCTTTTTCCAACGGGAACCGACTGAAGGGAAACCCACGGGAAGCGACTGAAGGGCCGCGAGGTGACTTTTTAAAAACGTAAGCCATTTAATTTTGATAGTGGGACCATACATTATAAAATAATGTATGGTCCCTTCTGATCGGCAACCGGTCAATTTTAACCGTCTCGAGGTTGCCATGGTGACGTAAACTCTCGAGCTTCGCTCTCGAGGTTTACATGGTCGCCCTGGCAACCTCTCGACTGTTAACTGACCGGTTAACGATAGAGGACCATACATTATCCTCTATGTTATGCCATTGTTATGACATCACTCTGTTGTTAACCCTTCTTGAGTATGTCATATCAATGGTAGAACAAGATGGAATACTCACAACAATCTATGTTCTAATAAAACAGAATGCTCGCAACAATCAATGTTCTGTAAAGTAACTCAGTAAAGTAATTCAATCTGTATTTACATTATCTTGGTAGTCCATACACTATAAAATATAATGTATTGCCTTTGGTTAATAACCATGCTGAAAACACTTCTCGAGGTTGCCATGACATCTGAATACCTCTCAAGCTTCGCTCTCGAGGTTTACAATGATGTCATGGCAACCTCTCAAAGTGTTTACAGTGTGGTTATTAACCAAAGACCATACATTATCCTCTATAAGACACTCCAGGGATGAGTGTTATTGTGTAATAATGTCACTTCTCAGGTGTTGAATGCACTTGGCTTGCAGACTCATGCTTCAATCACTCAAGGCATGACATTATTGCACAAAAACACACACCCTGTCATGCCTTATTGCTTAATTAGCATACCTGTCAAATGTACTTTCATAGGCACCTCATTTGTGGCATACCATGAGATTTTTTTTTTTTTATGTTCTTGACCCTATCCCTTGCCAGGCCTATAGTACTATTTTGAAGCGAAATATGGCAGCCATCTTTTTTTTTCTTTAGAAAAAATTAAAACATTCATAAAATACTCAAATGATGACAGAAGTAGAACATTTTTCTACCAAATAAAACTGGAATATGCCTGGAACATTATATATACATATCATTCATAAAATACTTAAATGTTGGCAGAAATAGAATATTTTATCACAAAATAATACTGGAATATGCCTGAAATGTTATATCTATAATACCTGGCAAGCAATTTTTTCAATGGGCTCAGCCAGTTGATATTCGCCATAATAACCTGTACGTTATTACAACGAACACATACTCTGTCACTCAGAATCAAGTGCTCTGTATTTGTCTCTCCTGGAGTTTGTAGGTGAGCTGAATGGTTCCCTAAATGTGGTGGCTCCATATCTCCATTAGCGAGGAGCTGACACACCATCCCACATCAACGTTTACCTATCTGGTTGATCCTACCTTTAATGTTTTGTTTTGTTTTTAAAACAAATGTAAAAAAACAGCTTTATAGAAACATATAATTTGACAGCAGATAAGAACCACTTGGCCCACCTAGTCTGCTCATTTCCCTAACTAATGTATGAACTCCAGATCCTATTTGATCTGCAGGCTACCTCCTCCTCCCCACCCCTAGAGTTGCCTTTTATGTGTGCCATGCATTTTGAAATTCACCTAACATTTTGGTCCTACAGCTTCCTCAGGTAGGTTGTTCCATGCATCCACCACCCTTTCTGTGAAAAAATACTTCCTCATGTTGCCCCTGAGTAGACCCACAGTGGCCATGACGGTCAGTGCAATGTCCGCTCACAGACATTATGAGGCAATGGCATATGCAGAAACCTCAGAAGAGGAGGATACAGCCTTCCTGGAGCCCCTGAATCCACCTGAGTATGCCCAGGTGGAGGATCTGAGTGGAGAGCAGGTGGTGATCCTGACTGTAACAAGTGACCATGGCTCAGAGGATGCAGGGGAAGAACCTGACCTGCCGGTTCTGGGTGCGGTTCGTGGCACCAGAGGTTTTGGTACAGTGGGGGATGGCACCATGCCTGAATTGGGGGCAAGGGGTACTCAGGCACATGCCACCTTTGTGCCCACAGCTGCTATTTCCCAGCCCGAACAGTCTTGCCCACTGTACATGTCCCATAGGGCACTGACTGCAGGGCCGGTCCAGAAGCATGCTCCGTCACCTATGAGACCACAGCTGCAGCAGCCAATGCACCGCCAGCCACCCCCACAGGTCCCTTCACATCTGCAACACACTGCCCAGTGCCAGCCACACCCGCTGCCACAGGTGCAGGATGCTGATGTTGCAGCTGCACAAGATGGCCAGGGTGCGTGGCCTATGCTCCAGGAGGCCTTGGCCTCACAGCATACAGCCCAGCAGGACCTGCATGATCTCTGCAGGGAGCTGCGGCATGAGCTATCACAGCTGCGGGAGACAGTGGGCACTGGTCTTGCCAGTGCTGAGCAGCGATCAGAGGAGAGAATGACCCGTGTTCTCGCTACCACTGAGTGTGGCTTTGGTAGCCTAACTACTGCTGTGCAGGCCCATGCTGTGGTGCTGTGGGACACTATTACTACAGCACTGCAGGGTGCTCCCAGATGCCAGTGCAGCCATGCCTCACATGGGCAGCAGCATGGCAAAGGTGCGCGCAGGGTGGGTGCAACCTCCTCAACCCCTACCTCCCGTTTGTTCACAGGATGTGCATGGTGTCGTGGCCGGCCTCCACTCCTGTGCAGGCCTCACGGCATGGCCACGGATGACCTGCCCTCCCAGCCTCGTCTCAGTCCACCCCAACTATGTCCTCAGCACATAGTAGGCCCAGCAGTTTGCCATGAACACAGGGTGTGCGACATGTGCGCGGAGGCAGGCGTAGCTGATGTGCTCCACCACATGCATGCTGTGACCCTGTCTCCCTCACTTGCATGTCCATGCACACAGCCACATCCCATGTCCCCTGCACACACACACAGTCCTCCATGGCCCTTGTTCACTCCCATGCCACAGTCCCTGCCATCACATATCTACATTGCTGTTTCTTGTGCGCACCTGGGTGGTGGCCATACCTCTCAACCTTTTGTCCATCGACCGTACAACAGTGCCTCTGAGGATGTGGTACAACTGAGCAGAATGTGGAACACTTTTTCAATGCATTCCCTCAGCAGTTAACTGGACTGTTACAATCTTTGCATGTCTGTTCAGGCTGTCTGTTATTAATTGCCTGTTTTGTTGGTACCATCTTCAATAGGGATTTTCTTTACAGTGTTACCACTGAGTGTGGGACAGGTCCTCACACTCTGGAATAGGGAGCTGCAGTGATGTAACTGGAGGACTGTTCCTCGTACTGTATTACAGTTGAGGGGTATGGTGGTGGCCCACACACATCACACACACTGCACCACATCACCACACTGGCAACTTGCACAGCACCTACATATTACACTATTTACACTGTACTGTATCTGCACTACCATTAAATGTACTGTTGATAACATATTATTTGTCTGTGTCGTCTTTACTCACCGTCCACCCTTGTTTAGTGTCTCGATGATGCTACTCCTGTATCTTGATGATGCTCTCGAGTTGCTCTACTAACCCTCTTACCTCACTGTCAGAATGTACCTCAGGTTCAGGTGCACGTATCCCATGGTTCAGTGCCATGTTGTGTAGCATACAACAGGCCAGGATGAAACGGCATACCTTCTGAGGGCTATACTGTAAGGCATCGCCTGACTGGTCTATGCAATGGTACCGCATCTTGAGCATCCCAAAGATCCTCTCTATGATGTTGCTTGTAGCAGCATGTGCCTCATTGTACTGTTCTCAGCCACTGTTGCTGGCTGAGGTACCAGTGTCAGCAGCCAGGGTCATAGGCACTGTCCCCTGTGGAAATAAATCAGGTGTTAGTGTTCCTGTCCTGCACAGTGCCCACTGCTGCTCTGTACCATTGCTTTTTGGCCCTTCCATGGCTACCCTTGCCTATCCCCCCTCCCCTGTGCTGTCACCCTGTTGCGGCTGCCCATACTCACTGACTAGATGCCCACTTGGAATTCTGCCCTCCTCAAATGCCCTGTACAGCCGGGACTGGTGCCAGATGAAGGCATCATGGGCACTGCCAGGGTACTGTGCAAAGACATTGGTTATGTGCCCAGCTGCATCGCACACCACCTGGCAATTAATTGAGTGGCAGCCCTTACTGTTCACATACAGGTCACTGGCATCAGCTGGTGGTGACGGAGGGGTACATGGGTGCAGTCAATGGCACCAAGTACAGCGGGTTGGTGCGCAACTCGATGGAATTGCTGCATGGTTGCTGTGTGCTCTGCTGCCGTGCTGGGGAATACTATAAACTCACCAGCAAGTGGCAGGAGAGCATCAAGGAACTGGGTCAGGAGGCATGATGTGGTGGACTGCAATATCCTAATGGTGTCCCCCGTTGGGTGCTGAAATGTCCCAGTGGCTAGGATGCACATTGCTGCATATGGGCGCAATGGGATATTCATAGACATAGCGCTGCGTGATGCACCATTGCATGACACTTTCTTCGACTGACATGGTGTGGCTGCACCTGGTGTTCAGCTGCAGCTCCTCATGCAGGAGTTCGCATAACTGCCTCAGCATTCCCCTGTCCAACTTGTACTGGCCAATGATGTAGTCATCAGGCAGTGTCTCAAAGGAGGCTCTGGGCCAGTACCATTTGTGTGCAGCGTATCTCCTCCTTTGTCTGTGTAACGTCCTTGTTGAGCCTGCTCCCTTTCTTCCTCCTCCACAATCTGCTCCATAAGGTGCAGCACTACAGCATTGCTAAAAACTGCCATTTTATTACACTTCCTGGTCTGGCCACTCCCTCCTCTGTGGATTGCCCTGGGATTAGGCCTCCCTTTTATAGGCGGTAAGTAGCGCTGCACTAAGTGTCATGCAATGGTGCAACGCGCAGCGCTATGTCTATGAATATCCCATTGCGCCCATATGCAGGTTCCCACCCCTCCACTTTTCCCCTTGCATACATTATGTTTTAGCCTGGCGCTATTGCGTTTAGCGTACTCTATCTCCCTCTTTGAATACGGCAGTCCTGCGCTAATCCTTCACAAATAGTGCACCACACTAAGTTTTGAATATCTGGCCCAGAGACTGAGATTGGAAATTGTGAAGAAAACCAGATGAACTTTCTCTGTTTATACTGCCTTTGTAAATAGTTATACTGAACAATTTTATTTTTATTATTAATAAATCACCTGTTGCGAATTTTACAACTGCTCCTGGTTTTCCTATGCTTCCTGACCTGTGCCTCGATGACATACCTGTGTTTTTTGTGCTCGAGCAGCAGGAAACGGTCTCGGTATTTAACAACTGCATTGCTGAGATCCAGGACTGGATGAGGGCCAACTGGTTAAAGCTGAATACAGACAAAGACTGAAGTGCAGGTGCTGGAACCTGGTCACCGGGGGGGTTGCAATTTGGGCAAGTCTCAGGGCTTAGGCTTGGGGACTCCCAGTTGCTTTCTTCTGACTGGGTAAAGAATCTTTGCATTGTTTTGGACTGTGGCTTGACACTTAAATCACAGGTGTCAGCCATGGTCCAGATCTCTTTTTACCATCTGAGAAACATCGCCAGGATTAAGCATCTGGTATCCCCTGGTGGCATGCCCAAACTGGTCCATGCCTTTGTGACCTCCTGCCTTGATTACTGCAATGCCCTGTACCTAGGTCTAGCAGGGGTAGATCTGCACTTCCTGCAGCTTGTGCAGAATGTGGTGGCCAGGTTGTTGACCAGTCTTCCTAGATTGTGTCATATCACACCTATACTGCACTATCTACACTGGCTGCTGGTTAGGTGGCGGATCTCCTTCAATGTTGGTTTGCTGACCTACAAGGCCGACACAGTCAGGGTTCCAACTAGCAGCAAGACCTCCTGTTTCCTTATTGCCCCCTCTGCTCCACAGATGAGGGACTGCTAGAAGTTCCAAGGTTCTCTTTAAAGACATCAGGTGCTCATCCGTCTTTTTTTTTTTTTTCTCAGAGTCAACTCTCTGGAACTTTCTCCCTTGATACGTCTGAGACAGTCCTACAGTAGATGTTTTCAAAAGGGAGCTAAAAACCTATTTACTTAGGGGTTTTTGGATCCAGATCGATATTTTAACTGATGAATTAATATGTTTTATTTATATGTTCTTGTGGTGTACAGTACGTATATTTTATTGCAAATGTTTTATATACTCTGTGAAGCATATTGAAACAAAATGAGAACTGCGCTATACTAAATAAAAGTTGATTGACTTGATTATAAAAGGGGCCATTCTTGAGGCAATGGAAACATGCACAAGAGCAGTTATCAAGACAGCAAGTATAACAGATCAATTTGGTTCTCTGAAAAGGTCAGGGAGGCAGCGAGTGTCTAAGGTACAATGAAAAACGGGGATGAAAAATGGGACAAGTATCAAGAAAAAACTAATGCAGTCAAGACTGCAAAAGCAGACACAGATGTATGTATGTATTGCGGGGGGGGGTTAAGGGAGGGGAAAACATTTGTTTAGATATATAAAGGAAAAAAAGTCAGGAGGGAGAATTGTCAGGCTAAAGCAAGGGACAGGATAACAGAAAGATGGGCAGAAAACAGCCATGCTGAATGACTACTTCTCTGCTCGGTATTTACTAGGGAGAATAGTAGGTCCACACTAGAGAGAAGGATAAAGGCAGCTGATAAAGGGACCTGGAAATGAGCTGCAGAAATACACCAGTGAAAGAGTCAGAAAAGGGTTGGCAGCCCTCAAGACAAACCAATCCCCTGGGCTGGATAGGATGTGTCCGAGGGTACTAAGGACTTGGCATCTTTGCAGCAAGGTGTGGGTCTCAACAACTGGAGAATGCCAGATGTAGTTCTGCTGCATAATGGAGGGGACAAGGAGCAGCCAGGAAACCATAGACCCACAAGCCTTACCTATGTGGTAGGGAAACTGATGGAGACACTAGTCAAAGAAGACCTAATGGAATACCTGGAGAAAAATGGACTTCAGTATAGTAAGCAGCATGGGTCTGCAGCAGGGAGGTTTTGTCAGACCAACCTGACAGTATTCTTTGACTGGGTAATCAGGGAAGTTGACAAGGGGCATGCAGTAGATTTGATCTACTTCAGTTTCAGCAAGGCAGTCAACTTGGTGCCACACAAATGCTGCTGAAGATGGAGGTTCTTGGAAAAGCTAAGGAACAGCATGGTGGGTAAGGAGTTGGTTGGAGGGGAGGAAGTAGTTGTGATGAACGGAATAAGATTAGTGGAAAATAGAGGTCACAAGCAGAGTGCCACAAGGTTCTATACTGATCCCAGTCCTCTTCAATATGTTCATCAGTGCCATGGGAGATGGAAACCAGGGCAAGTTGTTTCTATTTGCAGAGGACATAAAACTCTGTGGTAGAGTTGATAACGAGGAGGGGATAAGAGAATTGCAGACACGTGAAAATGCTGGAAAATTGAACCAAATTATGGCAACTGAAAGTCAATGTCAAGAAGTGCAAAGTGATGCATATAGGGAACAAAAACTCCAGAACAGAGTACTGGATTGGGGAGTGGGGGGCTCAGATGGACACAACACCACACAAGGAACCTAAGAGTCACAATTAGTGACTCCCTTAAACAAACCATGCAATGTAATGAATCCCTCACCAAAGGCAAACAGTATGCTAGGGTGCATTGGGAGGGTGTTCTGACAGTAGGAAACAGAAGGTACTGTTATCTCAGTGTAGGTTACTGGTGAGGAAACACCTGGAGTACTGTGCCCAGTTCTGGAGTCCCCACCTGAAGGAGGACAGGGACAGGTTAGAGATGGTACAGCACAGGGTAATCAAGATGGTTCAGGGCCAGGACAGCAGATCCTATGAGGATTGTCTGAAAGCACCAAACATTTAGTCACTCAAAGCCAGTCAAGAGAGGTGGGACATGATAGACAGTACAGTTATATAAGAACTTACAGTAACAGTAGATCTTCGAGAGGAGTTCTTGCAGCAGGTTACACCATAAGGACTGAAGCTGGCAGGTGCCAGGACCCCACGGAAAATTTTTAACTAGCAGTCTATAACGGGGACCACCCCCTGATGTTGGCTCGCCCCCGACGTCCCCTATAGTATAAAAGGGGCAGTCCCCCAGCACCACCTCAGTTCTCCCGCTGGAGACATGGTGTTCCTCTGAAAATGAGAAAACTGAAAGATGGAGAAGCAGTCACCAGGGGGCTGGAGGGAGGGAAAGCAGCACCTGCTGCAAGAGCTCTACTTGAAGATCTACTGTTACAGTAAATTCTTACATAACTGTACCATCTCACTTCAAGGAGGCTCTTGCTGCAGGTTACACCATAAAGACCGAGTCCCAAGCAGTGAGAGGATGGACCCCAGTCAGCTGGGAGGAGGTAGAGGTCAGAATAAAGATTTCAAGAGAGCAGGCCCTGAAGGACAGCCAGTTCAAAACCTGCCCTATGCCTAGAGGCAATGTCCAGACTGTAATGCCAGTGAAGGTGTACACAGAACTCCAAGTGGCTGCTGCACAGATGTCAGCAATAGACACATTTCTGAAAGAGGCAAATGAGGTAGTTACCCCCCTGGTAGAATGGCCTTATTTCCTCAGGGCAAAGGAAACAAACTGATCAGATTTTCTGATGGCTCGGACGCGGTCCAAATAATAACAAAGTACCCGGTGAACATCCAGAGTATGCAGTAAGGCCTCCCCTGAGTTAGTTCTGGGTAATACACAGGAAGATGGATGTCCTAATTCAGAGTAAACTAGGACTCCACCTTAGGAATGAACTTAGGACAGGTTCTCAAGAACACCCTGTCCTTGTGAAAAAAAACAAATAAGGCTCTTTACACATCAGAGCCTGGAGCTCGGAAATCCTCTGAGCAGAAGTAATAGCAACTAAAAATAACGCTTTCCATGACAGAAAGAGAAGCTCACAACTAGCAGCAGGCTTGAAGGGAGGCAACACAAGTTTCTCTAAGAAGAATAACAGATCCCAAGGAAAGACAGGGACCCGAATGGGAGGCTTTAGATGCAGGATACCCTGCAAAAAAGTGCGGGATAGGTCAAACTGGGCAAGGGTCTTGCCATCCATAGGTACATGGTATGCAGAGATGGCTGAAAGATGCACCTTAATGGATGAGAAACTCAGGCCCAAGTTAGACAAGGAAAGGAGATACTCTAGAACAAGATTCTCTGGACAAGTAAAGGGATCCAAATGGCAAACGGTGGCCCATTTGCAGGACCGCTTCCACGTTCTGGCATAAATAGATCTAGTGGAGGGTTTTCTGGCAGCTACCAGAACTTCTGCCACTGGGGGAACACCCCGAAATGGGAAATTGCTAAGTCTGCAGCAGCCATGCATGAAGGTGTAGAGACTTTAGATCCGGATGGACCAGGGTGCCCTGCTCCTGTGAGAGCAGGTCGGAACACAGAGGCAGGGGGATCAGGGGTTCCACTGCAAGCTGCTGTAGAAGTAGAAAAAAAGATCTGCTTTGGCCAGATGGGGACTATTAGATTATCTCTGCCCCTTCTGACTGCAATTTAAGCAAGACTTTCTGCAGCAATGGAAGGGGAGGGAAGGCATCCAGAAACCTCCCTGTCCAAGAGAGGGACAACGCATTTCACCAGAAAACACCAGGCCCTGGATCCAACAAGCAGAAACTGGGCAGGTTTGCATTGAATGGGGACGTGAATAGATCCAGCTATGGGCAGCCCCACCTTTTGAAGAGATCTTTGACCACTGTGGGAAGAAGTTCCCATTTGTGAGTCTTGGACCGAGAATGGCTTAGACTGTTGGCCTAGGTGTTCTGAACGCCTGGAACATGCACAGCTGACAGGCTCAAGTGATGCTGTATTGCCCAATACCAAACTCTCATGGCTTCTCTGCAGAGGGGGTAAGAATGCATTCCCCCCCCGCTTGTTTATGTAAAAGACCACTGACATGTTGTTCATCTGGATCAAGAGGTGACCCAGGAGAAGATGCATCTGAAGGGCTTGGAGAGCATACAGTATTACTCGCATCTCCAAAATACTGATACGGAGATATTGCTCCAATGGGGACCAAGTCCCCAAAGTCTGACAGTCTGCCAGATGGCTACCTAGCCCTGGCCCGCTGTATCTGTGGTCAGAATTTGCTTAGGTGACTCTGACCGGAAGGGAACTCCCTTGGAAAGGTTGGAGGGGTTCAGCCACCACTTCACTGCCTGACTGACCGAGCTGGATACTGACACCGGGAGGTCCAAGTCATCTGAATATTGGTCCCATTGAACCCAGAGGTTCCACTGGGCCACTCTCATGTGCAGGCAAGCCATGGGTACTGTTGCAATGGCTGCTTCCATATGTCTCAGCAGTCTGAGAACCATTCTGGCTGGGACTTGTCAAGATGACGAGACCAGCTGAGCCTGAGACTGAGGCATTCTGCCCTGTCCGGTGGAAGAAAGACCTTGCCTTGCTCAGTGTCTAGGATTGCCCCTATATACCAAAGTCTTAGACTTGGCCAAGGGGATGATTTTGGAAGGCTGACAGGTTTAACCAATATCCTGAAACAGGAAAAGGTGACTGCCATGGTTCTGAGCAATTTCTCCTTGGTAGCTGCTGTCAGAAGCCAGTCATCTAGGTAAGCGAAGACATAATGGCCTTCCCTCCTTAAGGCTGCTGCCACTACTGCTAGGCATATTGTAAAGACTCGAGGGGCCAAGGACAGGCTGAAAGGCAAGTCCTGAAACTGGTAATGGTTTCCTTGGAAGCAGAAGCACAGAAACCTCCTGTGAGGTGGAAACACCAAAATGTGGGGGTCAGCATCCTGCATATCCAGGGAGCACAGCCAATCCCCTGGATGAAATAAGGGGAGAAGGCCAGGAAGAGTGACCATCTTGAACCTTTTGCACTCTATGAATATGTTCAGATGGCTTAGGTCCAGAATAGGGCATATATCTCCTGCTTTCTTGGGTACCAGGAAGAAGTACGAGTAGAATCCCTTCCCTCATTGTGCTAGGGAATGGGTTTAATGGCCTGTTTTTGTAGACATGCCTTATCTCATCTTGGATCAAACTGAGATGGGCCTGGCGGTAAAGGGAGGGAGCCAGAGGATTGTCTGAAGGAATCTAACAAATCTAGGGTATGTCCCTGTCCTGCTAACTGTAGGACTCACTGATCTATAGTTATTCTGCCACAACCTTCTCTGTAAAGAGAGAAGTGACCCACCACTGACTCCCCCAGAAATTCTGCTGGAGGAAGGGGGGGCTGGGCAAGGAGTCAAGCAAGGAGCCGGTAACAGGCAATGCAGCTAACGAGGTTCTGGGAGCTCTGGGCACTGAACCTCCAGTGGCTTTGGAAATAGCCTTTCTCTTAAAGGCACTCCTGGCCTGCTGACCTCTATGCTGCTGCTTGGAGTTGCAATAAAAAGGCTGCCACGGGGAAGAGTTAGGCTGAGACCGATATAGGGTATGAACTGATCAGATAACCATACCCGACTCTTAGAGGTGAGTGATTATATTTTGGGAATCCTCACCAAACAAGACAGGGCCTCTGAAGGGGGAGTCCAGGATCTTAGACTGGACATCTGGGGCAAACCCAGAGACCCTAAGCCACAAGTGGTGATGTAGGCAAATTCCCATAGATGTGGCTCTTCCTGCAGAGTCTACAGAACCATGTCAGAGCCTGACTTGAGAAGGTGCAGCAGCTCAGACTTCCTGGAAAGATCCAGCTGAGCTTAATCCACCTCAAAGGCCTTTTCCCACAGGGCGTTCTGGTATTGAACCATGTGGACCAGGAAATTGAGCGAACGGATGGCACAAGTGGCTGAGGAGACCGTTTTGCCGAAATAGTCTATGTGCCTAGAGTCCTTATTAGAAGGCTGAGTAATGAGGTGTCAAGGCTGTTTTGAATGGTCATGGGCCACACTGATAATAACCAAGTCATCTTCTGGGTGCTCCCTATAGAAGGCTTGATCTCTTGGAGCAGTATACAAGAGATCCGCCTTTTTGTATGCCGCCGGTGTAGAGGATGGATGATTCCAGGCTGCCCTTTTGACATCCTTGAAAGATTGTATGAGACGGGGAACAACTAGAGGCAAGGACTCCTTCTTACGAAGGAAAGTGGCTACCCGACATCGCTTGGAGTCCACTTTCTCTGTGTTCCAACCCATAAGGGCCTGGATTTGCCTGATCACATCCATGATTGTTGGGTCTAGATGAGACCTTGGAGTGTCCTTGGGCTCCTCTGGCTCTGGAGAAACTGAATCTCCAGAATCATCATAAGAGGAAGAAGAATATCTCCGTGATTCACCCGAATCCAGTGAGGGAGAGGGTGAGCACCTAGGCTTAGGCTAATGAGGCCTAGGACGACCAGTGTCTGGCTGCAATGTAGGCGCCATAGGATTAGGTGTCGGAGCCTGGGGAGGTGGGGGCTCCCTTGGGGCCTCCTTGTCTTTAAAATATGCTCACCAGTCTGCAGAAAGTGCGTTAATATCTGCGGGTGGGAACCGGGGTGAGGTCGGGGTAACTGGCATCTGTGGGGTAGGCTTGGAAGGCCCAGAGCTGGTTCATCAGGTTGCGGCAACCCTGGCATCAGCGCCAATGGCATCATGTTAACTGGCGTTTGGTCCAGAGGTGAAGAACCCTCTGGCATTGGTGTGACTGGGGTCGAAAGGTTGGGCGTCGATCCCACTGGTGTCAGCTGTGGGAGATTAGGGGACAACAGTTGCGGCGTCGGGGTCGACATCGGTGAAGCCGGCAACAACCGAATAGGTGTTGGCCTGGGGAAGAAGCTCGAGTAGGGGTGCTGAATGCAGAGCAGGACAGAGGCATTACCGTCCTGGGGAAGGTGAGTGCATGCTCCAGGCGTCACAAGATGACGTTGGTCCTGGACTTTGGAACCAACTTTGCAAATGTCTTGACCAGGAGGGCGATGGGTAAGGACTTGCAACCTGAAGCAAAAGACCCAGTCGAGGAACCTGGCTGAGTACCAGTGTTTAGAATTGGCCTGAGCTTCAGGAGCGAAGAGACTAAGGTTGGAGACCCGAGTCCCAATGAACCACCACCCGAGACAGAAACTAGAGCAGGTGGTTTGACCACTAGCAGCCCAGAGGGAGAAAGGGCTGACAGAGTGGAAGGGGATGACCTCCCATGGGAGGCGGACTGGAGTTTTCCCTATGTTTCTCCTGGTGTTTGTGCTTTCCTCAAGACTTCTTCAAATCCCTCACAGAAGAAGTGAAGGCCTCAGAGGCCAGAGAAGAGGAGGTACTCGGTGAAGCTCCTTCTCCATCAAAGGAAGTTTTCTGCTACAGCAGGAAGGATTCCAAGGTCTTCTGGTGGTGAAGCCGGGTGCGTTGACTGAAGAGTTGGCAGTGCTGGCAGGCTACAACACTGTGACTCAGGCAAAGGAAGCAAGCCGAATGGTCGTTGTGTGGGGCAGGTGCTTGCCACAAGCGCACTTCGTTAGCTAACATTCGACAGACGAAGAAGAAGACACGCACAAAAAATACTGAAAATAAAAAAGTGCATAAAGGAATAAAATGGTGGTCAATTTGAGTAGGTGTCTGTGGAGGTCTGACTTGCACTGGTCAATGGGAAAGGAACTGAGGTGGTGCTGGGGGAATGCCCCTTTTATACTATAGGGGATGTCGGGGGTGGATCATATCAGGGGGCGGTCCGCCACTACAGACTGCTAGCTACAAGTTTTCCGTGGGATCCTGGCACCTGTCAGCATCAGTCTTTATGGTGTAACCTGCTGCAAGAGCCCCCTCGAAGCGAGAACCTCAAGTTCTTGAGTGGAATAAATAATGTGACCTGTGAAGAGCTATTTGCCAGGAACAGAGAAGCTGGGTCACAGGGTCATGAGTGAAGGTTAATAGAGGAAGGTTTAAAAAGGATGTAAGGAAGGACAGAAGTATTACTTTACAGAAAAAGTGGTTGAGCCATGGAATGGTCTGATGGCAGAGGTAGTGGGTACCAGCATGCAATGACCATAAACAGCTTCAAACATGGCTAGGACAGAGCCAAGGGTACAGCAGCTACTCATAGGGAGGAAGGAGGAGAAAACAAGGAGAACAATAGGGAGACTAAGGTAACAGGTCATGGAGCATGAAAGGATAACATGTGCAGACTAAATGGACAGTTGTCTTTTTCTGCTGTCATTGTCTATGTTTAAATATTTGTAATATAATTATATAGTTGCTTGTAGCTAGTCTACTTTGAGAATTTTGTCAGGAGTCTGCAATCTTTTATTGTCTGGATGCTGCCGACTCAAAGGTTATGGGATGCTTACTAAATATCATTTTTTTTTCAATGTTATGGCTGATTAGAATTTCAGGAGGAAAGGTGCTGCTAGTCCGTACTTACACCTCCTGCTGTCTATTTGGGAAAGAGAACTGGACTCCTATGTCCATTGTTTTTAATTAATTGTACTGTACCTCCTGACTGTCAACAGGCCCCACTCAAATCCAGCCCTCCCCCCATCCCCATCACCCAGCTTGTTTGGGACTTACCCTTGCTGCTGTCACCCATGCTCTGCCAGAAGACCCTAGGAAGACCAGTCACTGGCGCAAGGCCTGTGGGGGACCAAGCCTTAATCCTGCCATGGTCGGGGGGTCTCCATTTTTTTCCCCAGGGCTGTGGCACATGCAAAAATGTGTCGTCCGAGCTCTGTCTCAGCAAAGGCGCCCTCTAGTGTCAAGTGTGCAGGATAGTATACTGATGCCGCAGCGACGCCCCGACCGTGAAGACCATCACAGCAACAGGATTTAGGCAAAATCTGCACGTCACTGTGATGGTCCCTGCCAGACACCAAGACTGCCTTGCTGGATTTTTTGCCCCTCCCCCGGTCCAACTCCAACTCGGAGTTAGAATCCTAGAGACCAGGAGGTGTGGGGGCGGAACCCCCCACATGGGTTCAGGGGGTGCAGCCCCCCGAAGGAAACATGGAGGCATCCCTGACACTGCATTGCCGACACTCGGCACTATGGCTTTCACTGTCGGGGATGTCTCCATGGGTGAGGTCGCTGCGGCATGGTAAAACAGTGCAGGACACCTTCATTGGTGTCCTGCTGCACAGCCACTTAGAACCTCCAAGTGGCATCTGCTTAGTGAGACACATGTACCCCTCTCACCAAGGGAGGGGAGCTGTCTTTGGGATGCTCACTCCTCCCTGGCTGTCCCTGAGGAACCAACACCCATTCTCGAACTTGGGTCACCAGCGTGCCAGAGGTGAGGTGCTCAGCACCTCAGCCCTCCACGCCACTGAGCTGGGTCATGCTATCCATCTTTACTGCTTGGGAGAGAAAAAACAAAGGAACCAAACAACTGAAGCACATACATTTTTTGTGGAATAGCAGCTACTTTTACTTTGGCTAACAGACAAGAAGATTTTATTTGAAGATCAGGTTAATTTTCTGTGCACATTATGAACTTTGGTGTTTTATAAAAAGCCATTATAATATGCAGTGAATATTGGTGCTTATAACTTTCATAGAAAATCAATTTTTTTCCCCCTTATATAACCTTGTGTATTTTTTATATATGATAGAGTGGGCCATTGGGATTTGATGTTTTACCTTACTTACCTTTAGATAATCAGGGCTTGAATTAGCACTGGCAAAGCTGGGCTCAGCTTGATCCTCTGCTTTAAATGTTGGGGGTCAGACTAGAAAATCTTGGGGTCAGAAATTTCTCACATAGGTTTGTACAACATTATCAGATACATTTTCTGCTAAAAGTATTGGTGCAAACCTTTTTTTATTGGTGTGCTTCAAAATCCTCATAAATCCCATTTGGGGACTTCAGTAGGGGGTTAACGCAAGCCCTGGGTAATTATAACTGGTTTTCTCGCATATAACTGGGTGCTCATTGAAATCAACAGATAACGTAGTTTGTCTAGCTAAGAGGGGGAAAACACAGGTTACTCATCTGTAACAGTTGTTCTAGAAGTGGTATATGATGTTCATCCACACTTCTGGCAGTGTTCTTTCCCTTTAAGAGATGCCGGAAAGTCTTCAAGCTGGATCCTCCCACCCACTCAGGTGGTGTAACCCGTGACTCCACCCCATGATGCCAGATCTTGCCTGCTGGAAGCAGTGGTTGTGCGCCTGAGCCAGGGGAGGTCGGGTGGGGCCATGTGGATGAACATCATATACCACTCCTAGAAAGTAGTTACGCAAGAACTTACCATAACAGTAGAGCTTCTGAGGACTATCTCTTGCAGTAAATTATTACTTCAGGGAGTATCTACCAGGTGTCGCTGTAGCACGGCAGCTTCTTCTAGAAGTCTTCCATGGGGGCCACCCACGCAACATCACTTCCTGTGGATGTGTATAAGAGTGAGCAGCCCCCAGTACCCTCTGTTCATCTCCAGCTTTGGCGAGCACAGCCTGCGCTGAGGAGAAATAGCCAGATATAGGCCAGAGAAATAGCAATCCCACCCAATGCCCTGAGTTGCAGATTTGAAGTTAAAAGGCAGGGGGACAGAGGGCAGGGGACTTACTGCAAGAGACAGTCCTCAGAAGATCTACTGTTACAGTAAGTTCTTATGTAACTGTACTATCTTCTACAGACTGGTCTCTTGCAGTAAGTCATTACTTCTGGGAGATTTCTGAGCAGTTCCCAAATCCAAATGGGAGGAAAGGCAAAGCCACACAGGCAAAGGCACAAGAAAAGGCAACTTGAAACATACTGTGAGTGGCAGATAGGCTAAGGTGGGTAAGGATCAGAGTCGTCACGATGTCCTAACTCAAACCCATAAGCGAAGACATGTGAGTCACAGCAGAGGTCAACTTGAACTGCACCCCTAGCGGCCAAGGCAGGTAAGGACCACAGTGTCCTAACTCAAACCTGAAGGCGAAGACACTGAGCCATGGCAGAGGTCAACTTGAACCGAACACCTAGCAGCTGACAGGCCGAGGTGGGTAAGGACCATGGTGTCCGAACTCTAACCCGAAGGCGAAGACACCGAGCCATGGGAGAGGTCAACTTAAACCATGCCCCAGCAGCTAAGAGGTTGAGGCAGGAAGGACTGAAGTGTCCGAAATCAAACCAGAAGATGAAGACACTGAGTCAGAGGAGAGGTCGACTTGAACCATGCCCGCAGAAGCGGGGCAGGGTAAGGACCAAGGAAACTACCATGTCCGGACTCAAACTGGCAGGTGAAGACATGTGGTATAAACAGAACTGGAGACAGCCAGGCACAATGATGCATCCTGAAAAGACAGAGGTCGATAGGCCCTGGCATAATGTCCAAAGATTTCAAAGAGAGCAGATCAGATAGCATAAAAGGAGCATCAGGGTAACACACATCCTGGATGGTCAGGCAAGGAACAACTGAAGGGTTCCAGGAGGGAGAGAGGCATCAGATCTGCAGAGAGGAGCAAAGTATCCAGCAAGTCTCCATGAAATCAAGAGAGATCCCCGGGCACCTCAGAGGCCTGCAAGAGGAGGCGGTGGATACCCAGAACGTGGTCTAGAGCACGAGTGTGCCCCTTCCCACATGAGGGAGGGGCATGCCGAAAAGGGGCAGACTGAGCCACCCCCGGAGGCCATATCACAGTCCCTAGGTGTATCCCAGCAGGGGGGGGCGGAAACACGACGCCCACCCTTGGGGGCATAGGCATGCCACCTGAGGGCGGAACAGAGGTCCCGAAGAGACTAAAGAGCATGCCCCAGAGTGAAAATGGAAGCAAGGATGGCCCAAAAACCACGGCTAGACAACAGGTTCCCTGAAAAGGGTGCGATGGTGCCTGGTAGCATGATGTCGGGCGACAGACCTGAAACCCGCAGCCAGGCGAAGCGCCGAAGGGCAACGCTGGAGGCCAAAAGGCAGGGCGATGCGGCAACCACATCGAAGCACATATCGGGACATGCAAGTGAGGACATGGCAGATCATCTGAGCCAGCCGGATCGACTCAAAGGAGGGATAAACTCAAACGCCAAAGGAATCCACGTGCCGGGAATGACCAGCTGGTGACATGGAAATAGCAAGGTGAGGTTGGTCCGAGCACGGACCACCACTCCGACAACTGAGCCCACCACAGGGGTGGACATGGGAGAGTCGATCAGTGCCACTAGGGGCAGCCTGGGTGGAGACAGGACAAGATCGAAACATGAAAGAGTGCGTGCAAACACGCATGAAGCAAGGGCGGGGCCACCAGGGTAGGCACCTCAGAATGGTAACGCTGAGGTAGGCAGCCAGGCCCCGACCAAAGGAGTTCTGAGCCACAGCAGGGAAGGCAGAAGTGCGCTGAATCTGCAGCATAAGCTCCGTAAAAGAGGGAGCTGGGGAAGCGCAGGGCGACCTCCGAATGGGAGGACATGGACAGAGGAGAAGCAAGGTCCCCAGGATGCCTGCCAAGAACAACCCCCACAAAGGGAACCCCCCCCGGATCACCAGAAGGGGAATCCACAAAATCAAGTGGAAGGCTAAAAGCGCTGGTCCAGGTGCAAGCGCCCAGGCAAGGGGGAGAGGGAATGGGTCAAGGCTCGACCCCTACCCAAGCTCCTGAGGACCCCATCACCATGCGGGCAAGGCCTGAAGCATGGGAAGGGTCCTGGGACAGAGCATGCCCAAGGGTGGCACCAGGAAAGGGCGGGCAGCCCGGGAACCGCCGACCCCGAGAAGCGGAGAAGGCACCCCGACTCTCGTGGACCCTGGGACCAGAAAGGATGCAGGGCAAGGGCCATGCAGTGGGGTTGAAGGCCCGGAAAGAGACGTGCCTGAAGGGCATTGTAAGGGCAATGGGGGGGCACAGAAAGAGGGCCCCAAGCACGTGACATCTTGGAATGATGAGACGCCCCTCTGCCAATGGTGGAAGCAGTCCCGTCGATGAAGGAGCAAAAGGAAGCATCCCCATCAACAAGAGAAACTGTCCCATTGATAGGGAGTGCTCTGTTGACAGAGAAAAGGGCTCTGTTGATGAGAGAATATGAGGAACATGTTCTGTCGATGGGGAGGAGCGCCCTTCGATGAGGAATGTGCCAGACATGGGGCAACACATCCCATCGATGGACAACGTCCAGAAACATGCACAGTCGACGGAAGAAACATCTCCATCGACAAGGAATGTGCCATCGACGAGGCAACACCTCCGTCGACAGACAAATGTTCAGTAACAAGCTCCGTCGATGGGACAAGGCCATGAGTCTCCATTGATGGGGGGAGCAGACCCGTCCACAAGGAAGGTACCGTCGATGATGGAGAAGCCATCGTCGACAGAGCAATAGGGAAGGAGGGTGAAACCTGCTCCCTCCAAAGCCAGGAATGAGAGCCCTTGGCCGGGGAGCCTTGAAGACGACCCCCCCCAAAGAGCCGTTTCGGACAGGCTGAGCTGTGGCGACCAGCCATGAGGAAACCCCAGGACACGGCAAGAAGAGCCAGGGCTGGGGGACAACAGGTGTACCGTGAGCACTAATGTAAAAGAAATGTGCTTTGCCATGAGAAGCTCCACGCCCAGCCGGAAGGCCCGAGCCTGGGAGCAGCAGGGGTACTGTAAGTGGTTCACAGGCCTGCTAAGGGAGTCCTAGGGTGCTGAGAGCAAGTCCCAGGTCCCAGATCCAAAAGGAGAAAATTGCATCAAGATCAAGTCGAAGACTGCAACCCAGGAGGTCAGGAGAGCTGACTGTGCGAGCAGAAGCCGGCAAGAAAATGAACAGAGGGTACTGGGGGCTACCCACTCTTATAGACATCCACAGGAAGTGATGTCATGTGGGCGGCCCCCATGGAAGACTGCTAGAAGCTGCTGTCATGTGACAGTGACACCTGGTGGATACTCCCAGAAGTGATGACTTACTGCAAGAGACCAGTCCGTAGAAGATCTACTTACAGGTAAGTAACCCATGTTTCTAAGGACGTGGCTATGATGTTCTATCCACACTTCTGGCAGACTTCTAGCAGTTGTCAGGGAGGAGGAAGAAGGCAAGGCGCACACTCCCTACTTAGGGGATAGAGACTGGAGAACTGAGGCCCCAAAATCAGCATCTCGGCGTGACTCTCGGTCAATGTGGTAATAGCAAATAAAGGTGTGTGCGGACTTCCAGGTAGCAGCCCTGCAGATTTCCTGGATCAGGATGTCCCCAGAAGCAGCCACCGTTGCAGTGGTATGGCGGGTGGAATGAGCCCTTAGCCCTCCGGGAGGCTCCCTACCTGCCAACCTATAGCAGAGATCAATGCAGGATGTGATCCACCTGCCAATCATCTACTTGGCTGCAGGTCTGCCAGGTGCGGCTTCAGCGTAGGTGACAAACAGCTGGTGAATCTCTCCCTGAACTCCAGTCATGAGCTCTTTTTAATAAGCGAGCGCTTGCCTCAGGCCCAAGGTACAAAGACTGTGTTCGGCCTCTGAGGTGATACAGGAAGAACACCAGAATAGTCATCGCCTGATTCAGGTGAAACTCTGACACAACCTTCAGGAGGAACTTCGGTTTGGGGCTCAGGGCAACCTTGTCCCAGTGGTAGACCAGGTAAAGAGATTCCACTGAGAGTGCGTGGAGCTCACTGATCCTTCTGGCTGATGTGATAGCCACCAGGAAGACAGTCTTCCACGACAGGTGAGACATTTCACACCTGTGCATCAGTTCAAATGGCTTGCCCATTATATTACTTGGAGGCAGTATAGCGCAGTGGGTTAAGGCTCTGAGCTGCAGATCTGTAGAGCTGGCTTTGAATCCCACAGCCACCGAGGTGCATACTGTGTGATCCTGAGTAAGTCACTTAATTTACTTGTGTTCCCAGGTCACACCTGGAAACAAGCTTCGGCTTAGTGTGCTACTCCTGGTTAAACAATGTTCCCATCCCTTTCCATGAGCTTTGTCAAAACCAGCAACAAGTCCCACTGTGGTGGTGGCAGTTCATGAGGGGAAATCAATCCATCAATTAATCTTTATTTAACCAGGTGAAACACCATTGAGAAAACTCATTTGCAAGGTGGATCTGGGCAAGTTTACAAAGAACCTACAGTTACAGAAGATAATGAGAACATACAAGATGCATAAGGAGTACAGAAAATAATGAGACCACACAGGGATACATAGATGCATAAAAGTAATATGATAATGACAATATGGTTGACATATCATTAATAGGGACCCTGAGATGGACCTTCTGAAGATGTATGGTGGAAGCTCCATCCCTTCTTGGGACAGGAAAGTGGTTAGCAGTCTGCAATAACTGCTTCCCTCTTAAGGTGAGGGATATGTGACAAGAAGCTCCTGCCACTCTTGAAGACCAACCTTTTCTTAAATCTGTTGCAACAGTTCTTCTATTTCTAAGCCTAATCTATCCTTTACTATTTCTAGTCCATAAGGTTGGCCACCTATGGGCACCCCCTTTTCTCTCTTGACTATGCTATAGTGTCCTCTTTAATTTTCCTTTTCCCTCTCAGGTCCTCATACAGGGAGGTTATTGTGGTAACCTCCAAACGTATGTAAAACAGGTTGTGTTTATCGTTGTTGGATTTAGTATGTAATAGCACTATATCATAAAATACCTTGAAGTATATACCTTACGTTTATGAAACCTGTAAATGTTGAAAATAATAATAAAATGTATTTAAGCACAATATCAAATATCAAAGCACTGTACAATCACACTCTAAAATAAACACAAGTAAATAAAACCATAGCACTATTACATATTAAATTATTAAACATTAAATATTAATATTAAATACCATGGCACTAGGTGTTTTCGATAATGGTAAAAAGTACTAGGTGACTATTATAGAAATTAAGTTAGTTGCACTATTTTAAATATATGTAAATTGCTGTAAACTGAACAAGTCTGAAATTACATGGTGATTTGCTTTACGGAGATATGTATGGTGTTGTATTTCTTTGAAACTTGATTTGTTGCCAATGCTCTTTGTTTACCATGTTTAGGTGTTTTCTGCACTAAGGTTCTTTGTTTTTAGCTTGTTTTGTTTTTTTTCCTTTTTGAGACCCCACTACCCAAGCAAACGGGGCCCACACAGGGATAAAGGGTTTTCACTGAAAAGTGGTTAGATCAGAGATTAGTGTCAGTAGATGCTGGCTAAGTACAGAGAAAGGACATTCATAGTCTGATGTACTGAAGAAATATGACATTACTGAAACTTACTTCCTGTATTTTGGATAAACATTACACAGAGATTGTGTGTTGAACCTGAAGTTCAGTGCCTGGTCCATCTGTTATCCCACAACCCCCTCCACAACATGGTTGTGGTGTTGCCCATCTAGACTTGGACCACTTGATCCCGAACACTTGGAGTGGATGCAGTCAGCAAAAGCCGAACTGCTTAGAGGTCCAGCAGGTTGATGTGGCATTGGGACTCCTGGAAGGTCCAAAGCCTGTGGACTGGCACCCCAGTCTGTGAGAGAGGCCCCGGTCATCAGGATGACCATTGGCTCAGGGCAAACGGGGTCCCTTCCTGCAGATGTTCTGGGACAAGCCACCACTGGAGGGTGTCCCACATCTTCTGGGTCACTGTGACCAACTGGTTGAAGTGACCTTTGTGCTGAGACCACTGGCCAGCCAGCTCCCACTGCAGGGAGCGCATATGCCAATGGGCCCATCGGACCATGCTGATGCTGGCCACCATATAACCCAGAAGGCACAGGAAGTTACGGGCAAGGTGCAAGTGCCCACCCACAAATGAATAGGCAGAGAACCTCTGCCCTGTCTGCCAGAAGCCAGGCTCTGGCTCAGCAAGAGTCGAGCTCTGCCCCGATGAAGCTGATCACCTGTGAGGGCACAAGTTCCAACTTGGCCTTGTTGACCAGCAGGCCAAGGTTGATGCAGCTTTGGAGGGCCAGGTCCCTGGACCACTCCACCTCCTGCCTGGAGGAACCTGTGATCAGCCAGTTGTCCAGGTAGGGGTACACCTAGACCCCTCGGTGCATCAGGTAAGCTGTCACCACTGCTATGCATTTGAAGACCCTGGGGGCCAAGGAGAGGTCGAATGGCATGGTCCGGAACTTGTAGAACGTACCCTCAGCTTGGAAGCAGAGGAACCTTCAGTGGGACAGATGGATCGGGACGTGAAAGAATGCATCCTGCAGATCCAGGGAGCAAAGCCACGTTTTGCTCGAGAGACGATATGATCTGAGACAAGGTTACCATCCTGAAAGTGCGGAACCTGAGGAATTTGTTCAGGTCATGCAGATCTAGAATGGTACACCAGCCCCTGTCCATTTGGCACCAGGAAGTACCTGGAGGCAAACCCTGGGTGTTCTAGAGGATCTGCTACCCTGATCACAACCTCCTTGTGGAGGAGCTGGGCTATGTCATCTTGAAGAGTTGACAGAGTGCCTGCAGATACGAAGTCCTCCCATGGGGCGCGGGCATGACTGGGAGGGTACTGCTCAAACTCCAGAGGCAGACCCTGACCAACCACTTCCAGAATCCACCTGTCTGTGGTAACAGCAGGCAAGGCAGAAAGGAAGTGGCGGAGCCGGCCCCCACAGAAGGACCCAGGGGAGGTGTGATGGGCATGAGGGAGGCACCCCTCACCCCTTCACTGAGCAGGCTTGGAGGAGGGAGGCCCGGCAGAGGGGCCACTGGATCCCTTTCCTCCAGGTTTTCTGACCACCAATGCCATGGACTTGACCTGAGGTTGCCGGACTGTGCCTGCTGGCCAAACTGGTGCTGGGCTGGTTTTGCTGCAGGAGAAGAGGACGGGAAGGGCTTGCGCTTTTGCTGCTTGGAGGCCTTGGGGTCCTTCTGGGTGGATGTCACAGAGTCGAGGGTGACATTGGACTTTTGAATGCACTGGCTGTGACCCTCCACACCAGGCCCAAAGAGGTCAGTGCCTTAAAATGGGTCATTTGCCAGCTTGTGCTGGGTGTCTGCCATGAAGGTAGAGATCCGCAGTCAAGCCCTATGGTGCATGGCAATTGCAGCAGCCACCAAGCGGGCACAGGAGTCTCCAACATCCAGAGCCATCTGGAGTTTCTGTTTTGCCACAGCTCGACCATGGTCATGGACCTGCTTGACTGTAGTCTGGAGGTCCGCTGGGAGGTGAGGCATCACCTCCTCCAGGGTGCCCAACAGGGCGTGGAAGAAGTGTGCCATCAAGATGGCCGAGCTCACCTGGTGGAGGCCTAGTGAAGAGGCAGCATAGTCCTTTCGAGACGAGTGGTCCAGTTTCTCAGGACTCCTTGTCCGGCAGTCTATCAATGTCTCCAGTATTGCCCAAGCATCTAAACACGGAGTCAGCCACCAACCCCTCAGCCAAGTGAAGCTCCATGAACCCCAAAAGGGTACTGGTAGGCACTGTATACTTGTGGGTCATCTGGGCCAAGGGCACAAAGCAAGAGGTGGGGCACTGCCAAAGCTCCAGGGTAGGGCCAACAATGGCCTCAGCCACTGGGAAAGCCTCCATCGGGGAATTCCCTTTATCCAGAATCTCTCTCAGGGGATAGTGAGCCCACTTCTGAAAGGGCTCCAGTTTCTTCCCCGTGGACTCTGAGATGAGGTGGAGAATGCCCATGAAGTGGGTCCTTCCTCTGTCGAAAGATCCCCTATCAACTCCGTGTCAAGAGGACGGGAGTACAAAGAGGAATTCTCAGACTCCGAGGAGTCCACATAAAGTGGGTGACCATCCAAGTCATTCTCAACCTGCCGCGGGCAATCAGGTGTGAGAGTGACTGACAGCTGATGGGGGGACCTCTTAGCAGGCCGAGACTCCTTGGATAGAGCCCTGGTCGGCAGCTGCTTGGGTGGCGGCTACACTATGATTGGTGGAGAAGCCAGCTTTAGCTGAATGAAAATGGTCTGGATCGGCTCTGCTGGGGGAGGAACGGTGTTGACTGGCCCCGCCGGGGGCGTCAGTGCTGGCCTGTCAGGTGACAGCCAGGTGATGGCTGGGGTGGGATCCGGAGTAGGCTTTAGCCCAAAAACTAACTGCTGCCACATAAGGTCTTCATAGCGTCGACGCAACTTGTGCTGAAGCCTCTCCTCACCTGTGGAGGATGAAGACGAATAGCGGCTATGCTGCTTCCCATGGTGCCGAGAAGTGAGACTACCGATGTCAGCGGGACCTGCTTGACCCAGAGGATGAAGAAGACAGAGACCTCAGCCATCAGTGATGCCAACAGGGGGCCTCAGAGGGCCTTGGGAGACCCATGGCTCCTCCTGGTTTGGGTCAATGACAGGTTCATCTGCTAAGGGTAACACCTACCATGCCAGCAGGGATACTAGTGAGAAACTGATGTAGTTAAAGACATGGCACCTATGTTGCAGGACTCTGAAAGTGTTGAAAAAGATTAATAGATGTTTAATGATGATTGCTGAAGGTGAGGTGAGGCAGGGTATTGTGGTCATGTAAGGCTCTCCAGACTTGGGTTGGAGCAGATACTCTCAGGGATGGATAAAATCTTCCAAATGAAAGTTCCAAGTGACAAAACGAATGTAGAGCTGGGCAATGTAACAAGACTTACACTGCAAGACTGGCATAGATGCCAGTGGTGTATAGGTGCTTTAACAGAAGATCAGAGACTACTGCTCAGACAGTGGAGAAAGAACAGTTACATAGTTACCGTAACAGTAGATCTTCAAGAGAATCTCTTTTATCAAGCCACACCAATGGAACTTATAGCCACCAGGCTGTAAGACCACACAGAATCTTTTGCATGTAGTCCACTAGGGGCCGCCCATGACAATGATTTACTGTAGGTCACCTCTCCTTATATAAATGTCGGCAGCCACCTTCCCTCCACAGTTTCCTGCCAGAGATCATGCTTGGAGGACCTCTCCTCAGGGAACCAGGGGAGAATGCATGGCTCTGCCGAATAGATGAGTCAGAAAAACAGCATGAAAACATCAGGTAACCTTACAGAAAGAGACAGCCTTTACAAAGCTGTAGATCCCTAGAGAGATGGAGGGTGGGTTGGCATGGCCTGATGAGAGATTATCGTGAAGATCTACTGTTACGGCAAGTATATAACTGTTCTATCTTCTTAGAGGATCTCTCTTATCAGGTTACACTTATGAAATGAATAATAAGCAGTACTGACCTTTAACAGTCTGGGTGGCTGGAGTCTGCAGGCCTATGAAAAAAGGCCTTAAAGAACTGCTAGGCCAAAGCCAGACCTTTTTTGAAATGCAACGTCCAGACTGTAGTGTCTAGTGAAAGTGTGGACAGTACTCTTGCTTGTATCTGCACATATCCCCTCAGCAAATAAATTTAGCAAAATTGCAACAGGACATTCATCACTATATCACTTAACAGTAATAACAGTTGACCAGCCATCTGGGCAGGCACTGCTTAGAGACCAAGCACCCTGTTTCCCAAGGGTGGCAGAAACAAAAAGCTACAAAGACTCTCTGCAGTCTGTTGTGCAGTGTATAGACCACCTGAGAATTTTATGTATCAACAGGACAGAGCTATGCTGCCACTGGATGAGCATGCTCTAGGAAACAAATTGTCAGGTGGATTCATTTGATTCAAAGTAAATTCCGACACCACCTTTAGTAAACTCAGGGTTATTGAGCAAATACACCCCATCTTTGTGAAAATATGAATAAGGAGGCTTGCACGTGACAGCTTAAAGCTGTGTCATTCTTTGAGTAGAAGGAATGGCAAGGAAAAGGAACTCTTTTTCAAGGAAGACGGTAGAAACTGCTAGTTACAGCTGGCTCAAAGGGAGCCAAAGTCAGTTTCTTCAATTTGGGCTGCAAGCTGAACTGGGTTACAAAGAGGAGGCTTTTAATATGAAATGCTTTTCCGGAACGTGCAGGTCACCTATCAGCAGAACAACAGTATGCCTCTCAATAGGCACATGGAAAGCTGAAACAACAGCCATGTGCACTTTAGTAGGTGTATATTGTAGGCCTGCCTCTGATAAGGGCAGCAGATATTACAGACTTTGGGTTACTATACAGGTAAATTGATCTAAGTGGTGAGAAGTGGTCCACAAATAAAATCACTTCCACTTCATAAAATAAGTGGCTTTTGATAGGAAACTTTCTAGTTGCCACCCAGATGTCAACCACCTGTCAGGAACTTCAAGTCTGGCAATGGCTATGTTTTCAAGAGTCATGCAGGGCTGTGACTCTACTTGGGGTCCTGATGGACCACAACATGTTACTCTAGTGATAGTAGGCCCTAGCATGAGGGCAGAAGATTAGTAGTTCTGCAGCTAATTTCTGCAGTTCTGTGATGCCAAATTTGTGTGGATCAAAGGGAAGCAATGAATATCAGAGCTGCCCCTTCCACTGGGAGCTTAAGTAGCACACTTCATCTGAAAATAAAGGAGGGAAAGGCGTACAAGAAAAAATTACTCACCGTAGTAATGTTTCTTCTAATGGAGTCTTGCTGTATTCTGACTATATGCAGTTAGCCCCAATACTTGAACTGCTCCGGAGAGTAAAGGGTTAACTCTATGCAATGGCATAGAACATTGAGCTTGAGCCCGGTTTTCAAACCTCTGTCTGTAGTACTCTGAAGTGTAACCATCAGATTCTTACGAGCACTAAACTAACTCAAAAGTAAGAAACTGTTTCAAAATTTTTGAGCCAAATGGCAAAACAAGGTTTTACGGTCAAAGACTCAAGTCGAGAAAACCCAAAAAGAACACAACAGGCAGTGATTAACCAAATTAAAAGAAAAAAAACCCTAAGAGATGGAGGCATGTCCAGAACACCTCTGGGGTGCAGCACTGTGCCTGCCCCACCACATCCCAAAACTACTAGGTTCCAGGATGGGAGGCAGGTCAGAAAACAGCAAGACTCCATTAGAAGAAACAACATTACTATGGTGAGTATTTTTTTCTTCAAACAACATGAAGTCTTGCTGTATTCTGACTTTGTGCAGACTACCAAGCAGTACCCCCTTGGAGGAAAGAGTTACAGAACCTATTTTGGGAACAGACTCTGCAGCACAGCTGTGCCAAACCTAGCATCACTTTGTGACTGAATGTCTTAAAGAGTAATGCTTGGTGAAGGTGTGAACAGATTTCCAGGTAGCTGCTTTACATATATCCACTAAAGGTATATCTCTAGCTGCTGCAGCTGAAGCAGCTGTACCTCTGGTAGAATGAGCCCTCAGACCTGAGGGAGGCTCCTTCCTAAGTTTAAAGTAGCAGAATTGAATACAAGAGACAATCCACCTGGCAACAGACCTCCTGGTAGCAGGTTCACCCTTTCCCATCTCGCCATAAGGGAGAAACAACTGAGAACAATCCTTCCTATGGGCCTTAGTATGCTCAATATAGTAACTAAGAGCCCTTTTCACATCCAGACTGTGTAACCTCCTCTCTCCAGAGGAAGAATGATCAGTGAAAAAGACAGGCAAAGACATAGACTGGTTCAGGTGAAAATCTGACACCACCTTGGGAAGGAACTTTCTATTGGTGCAGAGGACCACCTTGTCCCTATGAAAGGAAATGAAATCAGGTTCCACTGATAAGGCCTGTAGTTCACTGATCCTCCTTGCAGAGGTAATGGCCACCAGGAACACAGTTTTCCCAAGTCAAGTATTTTAGCTCAGCTGAAGATAAAGGTTCAAAAGGGGGCTGCATAAGCTGTGCAATACAGATGTTCAGATCCTAAGAAGGAGTAGGCTCCCAAAAGGGAGGATTGACATGGACCAAGCCTTTGAAGAATTTCTTGAAAACTGGATGAGAAGCTAGGGAAGAACCCTTACCAGCTGAAAGGAAAGCAGACACAGCTACCAAATGTATTTTAAGAGTAGTAGGCCGGAGGCCTAAACTGTTAAGATGTACCAAATAGTCCAAAACAGTGGCAATGTCAGCCAGCTCTAGCTTAGTATGCCTACTGAAACACCAAAACCCAAATCTTTTCCGGTTGGAGTTGTAAGTCTTCCTAGTAGCATGCTTCCTGCTAACTTTTAAAATATCCAAGACTGATTGGGAAAAAATGCAAACTTGCATATTCTAGCTCTTCAAGAGCCAGGCTTTGAGCCTGAGAGTCTGAAGGTTGGGGTACAGAATCCTCCCCTGAGAGGATGAGAGGAGATTGTACTGCCTGGGAAAACACAAGGGCAGTGTTACTGACAGTGACAACAGAAGAGGATATCAAGGCTGTCTGGCCCAGTCTGGAGCCACCAGAATCACCTTGCAAGGCTGAGACCTGATTTTTATCAGGACCTTGAATATCAGCGGAAAATGAGGAAATGCATACAGAAACCTGCTTGTCCAATTTAGGAGAAGAGCATCCTGGGAAAAAGAACCCAGAAGGGGTGGTCTGCAATAATAAAGAGGGAGTTGATGATTGTCCAGGGCTGCAAAGAGCTCTATCTCTGGGGTGCCCCATCTCCTGAAGATGGCTTGAAGAATGCCAGGGTTCAGGGTCCATTCATGGTGACCCTGAGAAATCCTGCTAAGAGCATCTGCTAAAATGTTGTTCTTCCCTGGGAGATGTAGAGACATTAGAAAAACCTGAAGGGAATAAGCCAGAGACCACATTTTCACAGCCTCTGTGCACATGACCGAGGACCGAGTGCCCCCACATGTTGATGTACCACATGGTTGTGGTGTTGTCTGCTCTGATCTGCACCACTTTCCCTTGGACAACCATTGAGAATGTATGAAGTGCTAGGAAGACAGCTCTTAATTCGAGAAGATTTATGTGTAGAAGGGACTCCTGGTGTGATCAAGTTCCCTGAGCTGTGAGATGATCTAGGTGGGCCCCCCACCCCAACAGGGAGGCATCTATGGTGAGAATCACAGAAGGGACCTGACTGATAAAGGGGACCCCTTGCCAAAGATTGTCTTCCTCCAACCACCACTGAAAGACCTGGACCAAGGTTTTGGAGACTGGAACCAGTTTGGAGAGAGGGCCCTTTTTCTGAAACCAGAAGGATCTGAGATGAAACTGAATATCTCTCATCTGAAATCTTGCTCCCTGAACTACTGCTGTGGAAGCTGCCATGTGGCCCAGCAGCTGTAGAAAGTGTCTGGCTGGACGAGACACTAGAGGATGAAAAGAGGAGGCCAGAGTGACCAATGACTGAACCCTTGAGAGAGGAAGAAATGCTCTTGCCTGAACTGTATCTATTTCTACCCCTATGAAGGTGAGAAGCTGGGCTAGCTCTAGAACAGACTTCTCTAAATTTAGAATGAAGCCCAAGGATTCTAGAAGTCTTTGGGTGACTTCTAAAGCTGACTTGACTTGGTCTGAGGACTGGCCCACTAGAAGCCAGTCGTCCAGATACAGGAACAGAAGGATGCCCTGCCTCCTGAGGAATGCCACCACCACTGCAAGACACTTGGTGAACACCCTTGGAGCAGATGTTATGCCGAAGGGCATGGCCCTGAATTGGTAATGGCCTGAGAGAAACTTGAACCTAAGGTACTTTTTGTGGGAATGTCTGATAAGTATGTGGAAGTAGGCATCCTTGAGATCCAGAGAGGCTAGAAAGTCTCCTTGTCTCAGAGAGGGAAGGATTACTCCCAGATTCACTATTTTGAACTTTGGTTTTGTCCAATGTTTGTTCAGGTTCCTTAAATCCAATATGGGTTGCCACTCCCCTGTCTTTTTGGGGGTAAGAAAGTATCTTGAATAAAGTCCTTTTCCCCTGTGACAAAAAGGTACCTTCTCTACTGTTTGCTGAAGAGAGGAGACTTCTGCCTCTAAGGCATCTGTCTCCAAGGGAGAGGGAGGACTGAAAGACTTTGTTCTCATTCTTGGGAATCTTTTGAAACTGAGAGCAAGTCCTTTGCTCACTACTTCCAGGACCCATTTGTCTGAAGTAACAGACTCCCAGGCCTGGGAGTGGTGAGCCAGCTTGGCCCCTACTGGTATCGGGGAGGTGACCCTGACTGACACATCAGGGTGCCTGCTTGGCAGGGGGCTTGGACCGAGTAGCTGATGGGGTCCTAGTTACCCCATGTCTACCTCTTCCCCTAAAGAACCCCCTCTGCTGAAAAGAAGAGGAGGAGGCCTGAGCTTGGTAAAAAGGCCTGCCCCTACCCCTAAACTGCTGCTTCTGAGGAGCGGTCTGCTTCTCTTTCACTGCAGCACTCCTATAGGTGGTCCTGTACTCATCCATTTTTTTCATGTAATTCTCTGTTTGGTCCCCAAAGAGAGAATTACCAGTAACAGGAAAATCCATGGCCTTAGCCTGGGTATCCTGTGAGAGGTTGGTACACCTAAGCCAAGCAAATCTCCTCATGGAGCTAGATGTAGCCATGACCCTGGAATGAACATCATTGGAATCAATAGCAGTGTGGAATTTCACCTTAGATGCCTCTATACCATTTACAGCTCCTTGGCTAGCTGGGGAGGGACATACTTAGCCAGTGCCAGAACCGTATCCCATATAGATTTCTGGTACCTGGCTGTGTATGCCATGTAATTAGATTGTCTAAGTCCCAAAGAGGATGCCAAATACTGCTTTTTTGCCATGGTATCCACTTTCCTGGAATCCTTATCTGGGGGGGGGGGGATGAGATGCCAGGGGAAGATTAGCCTTGTCACAGGCTGCAGCTTGTACTACCCCATCATGGCTGCTATGATTTGAAAGAAATTCCATCCCAGGACCTGACAAAGCATAACTCCTGTCCATTCTTTTTTCTACAGGAGAAATGGATGTAGGAAATTATACAATTTTTTTTGTCTGCTTCCCCAAGGATTTGCATAAGGGGATAGATACCCTCTTTGACTCTGGGACACCCATCATTTCCAGATAGTCAGGTTCTTCCTGATCCTGTTCGGCCTCTTCCATAGGAAGCTAAAGAGTCTCAGCCGCTGTCTTGTAAAACAAGAAGTGGGAATGGGACTCAGAAAGCCTGGGAGGAGAAACCTGAGACGGCCTGTCTGGGGAGATGTCAGGCTACAAATAAAAGAAGATGAGCTTCGGTTCTGAATCGGACCGACCAGCAAAGAACCAAAATAAAATAATTTCTTAGCTAAAACACAGAAAATAACCACTAACTGCAACTACCACTTATTGGTACTGAGACAGAGGCAAGAATACTGAATTGCTGACAACCACGGTTTGAAAAAAATGACCGATTCGAACTAGACTGAACCGGAGCGCAGGAGAGATCTTTGGAGCGACTTCACAGTAAAGAGCAGTAAATAATCTGATGGCTACACTTCAGAGTACCACAGACAGAGGTTTGAAAACCGAGCTCAAGCTCAACGTTCTATGCCTTTGCATAGAGTTAACCCTTTACTCTCCGGAGCAGTTCAAGTGCTGGGGCTAACTGCATATAGTCAGAATACAGCAAGACTTCATGTTGTTTGAAGGACTTCCCTTACCAGTAGAGGGATAATGTGCCTCGCCAAGAAGAACTTCAGGTCCTGAAGTAAGTGAATAAAACCCTAGCATTTTTTTGCATTATGTGGGGATGCCAAAAAACAGTTTGACTGTGTATGGCCTGATCTGCCATTATGGGTATTAGCAGGGTCCATCCGTGCATTTTGGACTGTGACCTGCTTAACTTGACTGATGAGACATGTTGGGACATCTGGAATGTTTATGGTTTACACTTCTAGATCATGTTCTATAGCCCAACGTCAGAATCTCACTGCATCCCATCACTGGGGCAGGAATGAGTTCCCCCCGTTCATTGATACTGTCCATCTGTATTAACAGAGGGACTGAGGGCAGGTGAGTGTGGAAGGCCCAAAGGCCATTCAGAACAACTTGGAGTTCTAGAACATTCATGTGGGGGGATACTCTCCACTACCTTATACATGCTCTGTGACTGATGGGGCCTTGGGTGTGCACACCAGTTCAAGCCCCTGGCATCTGTAGGTAGAATCTGGAGAGAAAATGGGTCCGGAAAAGGAACCTCCATTATCAGATTACTAGTCCCTTTGCCACTGGAGCACCCTGCAGGCAGGAAAGGACATGAGAACATTCTGTTCTAGAGCATCGATATGTTGATCCCACTAGACTTTTAAGGTTCACTGAAGGATCCTTATACTTAGTCTGGTTAGGGGTGCCTTAACAATGGCCACTATTATTAGGACTAAGACCCTTAGGGATATCCTAGCTGTGACAAACAGGTTGGTATGGACCATCTAGGCATGCGCTATCAGTCAGCCCCATCCAGGTATAAGAAGGGTCTTTGGCTATGTCCCGAACTGCCCGTATATAATCCAGATGCTAGAAGGGGGTCAAAATAGATCTGGGCATATTGGCTATAAGCACTGGAATGTGGAACAAATGTTTGGTCCATGCTAGAATATGTAAAAACTGTGGCTTGGAGTGCGCTTTCAGGAACCAGTCATCCAGGAAAGGGAAGACTTAAAGGTCACCTCTTCATAGGGCTGTTATCAGCACTGCTAAGCATTTGGTAAAATCCCATGGAGGAAAAAATAAGCCAATGATTAATACTCTGGATTGACAGTGCTCTCCTTGAGAACAGGAACTTCAGATCTTTCTTGTGAATTCAACGAGTTCTGATATGAAGGGAGACCTCCTACATATCCAGGGAGACAGACCAATCCCTTACCCGAAGCCAAGGGAGCAGGGCTCACAGGGGAACTATTCTGGACTTTCCGTGTTTGATAAAGTTCAAAGCTCAGGATCAATAACCTTTGTTTGTAACAAGGGGTAAATTTTGCCCAGAAACAGTGCGAGATGTTCTGGAGGGTAACGATAAGACATCAGTGGACAGTCTGGAGATAATTCTAAACATTTCCAGAGCAAGTCCCAGTGCTATTATTTTTAAAGCCCAGACCTCTGGCACCACTACCCTCTCCTGGATTAGGCGAAGGAAAAGTGACCTCGGACAATCACCTTTGCAGACAATGGTGCTGAAGTCAGTGACAGTGGGTCATGCAGAACTAGTTACTGATCCGACTGTCCTTCTTCCCTTAGGGTTTTTTGGGGTGGGTAGCTGCGTGGTTCGTGAGGTAGGCAGGTCTCCTGCTGCTCTACCATAAGGGTGTTGCCTAACAGTAGAACAGTAGTGAGCACTGACTGGACAGACACCTTCCATCTACTCCTCAACTGGGTATGACAGAGGGAATGAAGAGATGTCATTTAACTTCTGCCCCACCTACTTTATGTCCTTTTAAAAAAAGCCAGCCATCCTGAGCCAGGCATGTCTTCTGAGACATGGGCCAGAGGCAGCTGCCCTGGCAGAATCTGAGGTGTCTTAGACCATATATAGGAGGTGTTTACATCTGCTGCAACTGTGGGATCCTTAAGGAGCTCCTGCTTAGGTACACCTGCTAGGGAAGCTTAAGCAACTGCATTAGCTGTCCAGAGGGCATTTTGGCATGTGGTTTGCAATTTTTAGGCCCATAGATGTCTGAGGCAAATGTTGTTTTGCCCTGGACCTCCAGCTCCCTAGGTTCAATCTCAGGATTTATCATGGGCAGCTTTTATGACCTATGGCAAGCAGTAAAGGTGGCATCTTCCTAAGTATGTATGGTGGGAGGGATGATAATGGAAGGGAGGCCAGACAACCTGGTTATGGCCTGTCTCTGTAAAGGAAGCCCCATAGCAGCCTACAACTGCCACATTATGAATGTCGGAGGGGGGACCTGGGTGTAATATACTGGGTCCTCTCTCCTTGTGGGCACAGTTGTCCAGAGGAACTTTGCCATAGTCTTTCCCCTGCTCTTCATTCTGTATGGTAGAGGCAGGATGGTACTCCTGGGCATCGTTGACGTGGTCGACAGATTGCCAGGAGTAAGCTTTCAAGGCCAATGATGCTCAGAATGAGAGCTGGTACGATGGTCTGAGAGGCATCGTCGCAAGGTTTTGGTTTGATGCCTCGACAGGATCTATGTTACAGGAGGAGGAGATTAAGAGGCATTCTAGTACAGTATATCTGTACGGGTCTATAGAGTACTGCCTGGACATCAGTGCCTGTGCAGCCGATGGGAATGCCGATGTATGTCAACGGGGAGGCAGAGATGCCACTCATGATGTTGAAGACCTGGTATGAATACAGGTTGACGAGGGAGGCAGAGGCATTACCGTAGATGAGATGAGGTATCAGCCAGAGAGAAGAGGTCAATGGGGAGGCAGAGGTGTCACCACTGACGCTACTATACAAGTTGAGTACCTGGCAGAAGTTGCCCCAAGATGCCAACCTCAGTGTCCTGCTTGGTTGTCAGGGGGAGGAGAAGGCATGGCTGCTGAAGCAGGCGATGTCTGGAAGAAGAATCATATCTGAGGTGAAGGAGCGACCTGGGTCGCATCCAGGGAGGTCTTGCCCTGCCTTGATCCTGGGGCTTGTGCTCAGGACTCCCGCTGCTGGCAGAGCTTGGCGGCCTGTTTGTCAGGGACAGCTGCCACTGACAGAAAAGTTATCTCCACCAGTTTGCCATCTGTTTTGCTGCCATGCTGGACTGGGACTGTTTTCATTGCATCAACAAATAAGTTTCATCTCCTGCACAAACTTTTTCTCTCCCTGTGCTAATTTGGTTAGAGCAGCAGAGTTAGAGGGGGCTCGGTGGTGAGCCGCTCGACCAACTGGGATCAAGAAGAGGTGAGGCTGAGGCACTTTAAAAGCTCATGCCAGCCTGAAGAAATTCAGCAGCTTGCTCTCTGTTTTGCTGCTGTGCTGGACTGGGACTGTTTTTCATTGCACCAACAAATAACAGTTTAATTCATCTCCTGCACAAACCTTTTCTCTCCCTGTGTTAATTTGGTCAGAGCAGCTGAATTAGAGGGGGCTCGGTGGCGAGCCGCTCGACCAACTGGAAGCAGGAAGGGGCAGGGCTACACATTATTATAGGAGGTAAACTTACCTAATATTTGTAACTTTTGTAGCTGAATTTGTTGTGACCATAGGAACCACTCCTCTCATTGCTTTAATTTATTGTTTTGCTTGTAAGCATAGAAAACTTAAGAAGGTGTTTTGTATATTAAAATTCTGGAATACAGTTTAAATACACTTGTTCTGACTTATTTCTATAAGGGGTCAATATTTTACTTTGGTTATTAGGCTGTTTTATATTTAATAATGATTTTTTTTAATTTTGGTTCCACTATGGGCTGGTGTACATTGGCCATCCACTGCAGTTGGAGTTTGTACAAAAACAAACTTGGATAATTTGAGGTCTAATTTCAACATTACTGTTTGGAGTACCACGGTTGGGTCCATTCCTCTAATTTTTTCCAAAGGGGTTATCTCATAAGATGATCTCTCTCAAATGTCTTTGAACAGGTCTCACTGTGATACATTGATCCTGTTTCATTTTGGTTTACCTGTTACAGGTTATTATTTTAAGACAAACTCAAAAAAGGCCTTACAGACAGTTAAAGCAAATGTACTTAAGAAACTTATTTTATTATTACTTTTGATACCTGGGTCTGTTCCTCACCCGGGACCTCAAGTCAACAGTTTTGGTAAATGTCATGATCACAGTATAAACACTGGCATTCCCATTAGGAAGTCTTCAGCAATTAAGGCTGTTCACGTTGACATTAGGAGCCTTGTTTCTAAATGGTCTGAATTTGAGGCCTGGATTTCACAGCATGACTGATATTTTAACTCTCTCAGAAACATAGTTGACTAAAAAAAAAATAAATGAATAATGAAATTTCCTTTTTCTAATTATAACATTTTTAGAAAAGATAGGGTAGGTAAAAAAAAAGGGGGTGGGGTTATGATTTATGTCAAATCAAAATCTGAGACCGTTGCAATTGCACCACAGTCCAATAAATCAGGCTGTGATGTCATCTCTATTGATCTCCTATTCGGGTTAAATAAACATATTGCATTTACGTCAGTCTATTTTCCACCAGGCCTTTCCAAACAAGGCTTGGATTTGATTTCATCTATTAAAAAGCCCTTCCCTTTAAATAGGGAATGGATTTTGATGGGGATTTTAATCTAAACTGGGGTTCTGCTCAAACAACCCCTGTTGTGGATTTTCTTGAATTAGGAGCCCAGCAGCTGATTACTCAGACCACCAGGTTTAACAATAAAACAGGAGGAGGCTGTTTTAGACTGGGTTGTGGTCACTCACCCCTCCAGGATAATAAGCTCTGGAGTGCTACCTTCTAGGGCCAGTGACCACTGCCCTGTATACTGTGAGTGATCTCTGCTAAACAATCTCATAGTCCCCTATTTTATACAGACAAGGAATATCAAAAATACAACAACTGAAATTATGAACGTGGCTTGTGAGGAAGTTAATTGGTCCATTCTTGAAACAATACAAGACATAAGATGTCATGTTGGAGAACTTTGGTGGTATGTTTAATCAAATAGTTGAATGATTGGCTCCACTTAAAAAAATGAGGGTTAGAGCGAAAAAGAATGAGGGGTATCAAAGGATATACTAGCACCATTGAGACTTACAGATAAAACCGGGAAGGTTTATAAAAAAACTTGGGGACCAAAAGTCATTGCAAAACTATAAAATGCTTAGAAATAAGTGTAAGGCCTTAATTAGAAAAGTTAAAAACACTTTTTTTTTTTAAACATAAACAGTTACATTTGCAAGGAAATTCCAGGGAAACCTGGTAAACACAATAATTTAATTGGTAAAAAGGCACAGGACACCATTATTACTTTGAAGGATGGTGAACAAATTGTTAATGACCCATTCCATGTATCCAAGTTGTTTAATGATCATTTTGGTGATATGTCTAGGTTTCAAATTAAGGATAGAAGTACCCTTAATATTGACTGTTTAGAGAGGAATAATAAGGCAAATCGTCCTCAATTTCATTTTCACGTGGTTACCCCAAACAAGTAATTGATTATATTTTAAAATATAATCCGAGACCCAATGTTGGAGAGGATAAAATTAATTATAAATAGTTAAAATTGGGAATTAATTCCTTAGCTAAACCTTTAGTGACCATTTTTAATTTTTTATTATGTAATGGAGTACCTTCCTAAATATTGGAAATCAGCCCTTATAAGGCCTGTATTTAAGTCAGGATCCAGGACTCTGGTTTCAAATTACAGACCGATTTCTCTCCTGGCACCTCTGTCAAAGATTCTCGAGAGATTAGTGTTTGATCAAACTCAGGGTTTTTTGGAAAAATATGAACTTTTAACAGGTGCACAACATGGGTTTAGATCAATCCATAACACAGAGACGGCCTTGGTGAGGTTTACCACCGAGGTATGAGGTGCCCTTGATTTGGGGCACTCCGTTGCAGGGGTGTTTGTGGACCTCACTAAGGCCTTCGACTTAGTCATTCCTTGTTATTGGAAGTATTAAGAGAGGTTTATTTTTCAGATTATGTAATATCTTGGTTTGTAAGGTACTTATCCAGCAGGGAGCACAGGACTATTATTGCACAAAAATTTTCATATCCTTATTCAGTTTTGTGTGAAGTACCACAGGGTTCCATAATGGAACCACTTGTTTTCCCTCTTTATGAATGCAGCCCCTTTGATTTGTTTAAATTCTGATATGATTTTATATGCAGACGATGTGGTTATTTATTCCTCTGGTTCCCACCCAGATCAAGCCTCAAAATCTGTCCAACAGGACTTTGATTTATTTCAAAGATGGCTGCTCTCTCATGAATTGGTCTTAAACTCAGTGAAGACAAAAGTGATGGTATTTTATGGCCCTATAGTAATTAGAGATACTAATGAATCAACTGTTGATCTTAAGGGGGATAAGATAGAAATAGTTGAAAGTTTTAGTTCAAGTTCAAGTTTATTGCAGGAAATAACTCAGTTAAGCAAGCTCATTCACAAGGAGATCCTGAGACATATAAGTAGACAAGTACATATTGCATAATAACAACTTCAAATAATAACATCATGGTAATTAAGTACAGTTTGGAAATGTGGCACATAATGCTTAATTAGGAAATAACCCAATAGATAATAAGCCTGGAGTGAAGAAGAAAGGAATGAGAATGAAGAATGGAATGTGTATGAGGACTTAACAGCCATAAAGTAGGAAAATGAAAGTATGGTGGAGCAGGAGGGAGCTAGAGGGTAGGGGGAAAGGAGAAGTAGAAATGGAGTTAGGAGTATGGGGTAACAGGATAAAGTTAGGGTAGGGGTAGCAGGAGGGGGGTAGGTGGGAGTAAGAGAGACTAGGAAATGGAAGACTAAAGGGCAAATGACAGTAGAGGGAGCGGCTATAGACCTTTTAGTATACCCATGGAGGACATTTTGGACTAGTGGTCAAGGGCAAGTGCTAAAAGAATACTTCTGAGCTGGAACTATTTCCAGATAGTTGTGAGGCATGGAGAGGAGTAATAGTGGTGATAAGGTTTAGAAACAGCTACAAGTGTCTTATTTTGGATGCAGCCAGCTTGTTGAAGAAATTGACAGAGACAATGCTGGACAGTTTCAATGTGGATTGGAGCTGGTTCCAGAGGGTTGGAAGGGTACTTGATATGGTGTGTCTGCCATAGGAAGTGCGAGTCCTCGGTACATCACGGAGGATGAAGTCAGTTTTCCTAAGAGAGTAGGCACTGTTGAAAATACGGATGAGGGATGTTAGATAGCTTGGGAGCTTATTCAGGATTAACTTGAGAGTCCAGATACCCATATGAAGCGTATATCTAATTTAAAGTGACGTCCAACCAACAGCTGTATACAGATCACAATGGTGAGTTTGGTAGGGCAAGTTTGTAATAAACCATAGAGCACAATGATAGAGGACGCCCAATTTTCTTAGGCTTGTAACAGCTGAGGAAGTATAGATTAAATCTCTGTAGTCGAGTAGAGGGAAGAATGTGGCCTGAACAAGCCTGATTCTAGTATCTAATGGAGAGACCTGTTACGGAAGAAGAAGAAACCAAGCCTGGCTTTTAGCCTCCATGACGGGTCCTCAAGATGGTCATTGAAGGAGAGCTTGTTATCTAACCAAATACCAAGATATCTGAATTTGGAGACAACTTCCAAGGGTTCTCCTAAGGAGGTGACAAAAAAGTCTTTGGGGTTGTCGGCAGAAGAGGTGGAAGAGGAATTAAGAGTGAGGATCATAGCCTTGGTTTTCTTGGCATTGAGGAGGAGTTCAGCATTAATAAAATTAATTTCTAGCTGGGCAAAATCAGCTTGTAATACATCCCTCACTTCGGAAAGTGTTGAGCCCGATGTATACAATACTGTATCAACTGCAAAGAAATGCAGAGTGGAGTTAGTTATGTGTGTGTCTAGATTATTACTGTATAGGGAAAAGAGGATAGGGCCTAAGTTGGAGCCTTGAGGAACTCCCCAGGCAATCGGCAGGAAGGCTGAAAAAAGGCCATCAGCTTTGACTTTCTGGGTCCTTCCAGTTAGGTAGCTGGTAAACCACTGGGCAGTAAGTGGGGTAGTACCTATTTTGGTAAGGCTACTAACTAGTTAAGTTGTGGTTGACAGTGTCAAACGCTTTGGTAAGATCTATGAATACTGCACCAGTGATTGTCTTAGTATCCACATCAGAGACCCAGTTGTTGGTGACTTTAGCCAATGCAGTGACTGCTATGATTGGACCGAAAGCCGGATTCTGCTGGGTTGAGGAGTGAGAAAGTTTCAATATGGTGCTTTAACTGAGTATAGATCAATTTTTTGAAGACTTTAGAGAGGATGGGCAAGATTGAGATGGGCCTGTAATTATTTAGGTCGCATGGGTCCCCTGATTTAAATAAGGGAAGGATGTGGGCTGATTTCCAACAAGAGGGAACTGTGGCAGTGGAGATAGAAAGATTGAATATGTGAAGAATAGGTGCAGTGAGATGGAGGTAGCCTAGTTTTAGGAAGAATGGCGCTAATCCATCATCTCCAGCACTTTTCTTTGTATCTAATTTAAGGAGCGACTCTTCGACATCTCTAAAGTCGAGAGGGAGCAGCTGGAAGGGGCAAGTCGAGGTTAGGGGAGCGATGTTACTGCTGTCTTGGTTATTAGCACAGCCTGCGTATGGTGAAGAGTCGAAGGCTATGCCAGCTGTAACAAAATGGGAGTTAATTTCTTCAAGGATTTGGCAGTTACTCTCCACAATCCTACCATTGCTAAGGATCTTAGATGGAATAAAGGGGGCAACAGGCCGACCTTTGATAGACTTCAGTGTCCTCCAAATTTTATGAGAATTCCCTTTTGCCTGTTCGAGGGTGGAAACACAATAGTTTGCCTTAGCTGAGCAAGTGCATTTGACACAGGCATTCCTAGCTGCTCTAAATGCCTGCCAATCTGCCAGACACTTAGTACGTTTAGCTTTTGCGCACAGCTTGTCACAGTTTAAGAGTGCGGCCTTAAGATCTGTTGTAAACCAAGGGTTGGAGGTTTTGCACATTCTAACCTTGACCAAAGGTGCATGTTTGTTAGCCAGGGTGATAAGGTCGTTGTTAAGGATCACAACGGCCGCTTCAGTTGTTTTAGCAAGGTAGAGGTCTTGCCATCTGACCTTGCCTAAGTCAGACATGTATTTCGATGTACTGAACTTGCGATAGGACCACTCTGATATAAGCTTGGGCTGATGGCTAGCTTTTGCTTGCAATCTTGAACAAACTACAACCCCATGGTCACTCATGTCATTGTGGAAGACTGCAGAATGTAGGATTTTGTGGGGATGTGTAGTTAATATAACATTGAGGAGTGAGTTACTGGCAGTGTTTAAAGTATTGACCCTGGTAGGTTCATTAACTAGCTGGGCAAGGCCAACTTCGTCACAGAAGGATTTCAGATTGCACGATTTAGGGGTGAGCCAGTCCACATTAAAATCCCCTAGGACTATAGTTTCAGAGTTGGCAGAGATGGTTAAGGATTTAAGAATGTCAAGGATATCAGTGCCACCACCTGGGAGCCTATAGCCACCAATAACAGTGATGTGTTCAGTAGATGGGAGGTACAACATAAGGGATACTATCTCATATTCCTTAGGTTTTGATTTACAGTACATATCGCTTATGGTACACTTAGTTTTAGCACAGATTGTCACTCAGCCCCCCCCCGGTGTCCCTATCAGCCCTATGCAGACTGTAGACCAGGAGAGTAACTTGTTGGTCAGTAATGGTCTTTTTGAGCCATGACTCAGTAATAACATTAAGATATGGCTCAGTGTGTGCAGCCCATACTTGTAACTGATCACATTTTCTGGTAAGGCTTAAAATATTGACCAGCATTAATTTCAGTCCAGGTGTGGACACAAATTCCGTGGGTGAGGTAAATGGTAATGGGGGACTGGGATTTAACTCCACATTGCCTGAGCAGATGAGAAGCAAGAGAAGCAGTTTCTTCAATGAACTTGCGCTGGATAGGAGTGCTTTTTATGACTGTGGGCAGAGCCTACAGGAGTACTGCATGTACAAAAGGAGTGATGTCATGTTTTCTGTCCATGGAACTGACTGAAGGTGTAAATAGTCTCCTCCACCTTACCCTCCTCCAATAAATGTTTTCCACTCTCAAATAAATATGCTTTCATGTTAGTCAATGGTTGCAGGGTACTATTTTCTTTCTTAAATGGGTGGTACAAGAACTGGAACCTGAGTAGTGGGAGGCAGCATTGTATTTTTGGGGAAAGTAAGGTCTACCCCACCTCCACCCAAGAAGCTCCAAAAGGTCCATCCCACCTTTTTTTTTTTATTCATGTGGGAGGGGCATGATGTGGGTCTATCATCCTGAAAGAAGACTCACAAGTTTGGGATATAACAGAACAAGTCTGTGGAGTCCCTGCATTTTGTTAAGGACTAGAACAGAAGATACTTAAAATGCCTTCAAACGGACTTAAAAACCCTTGGAACAAATGATTAGCAGAGTCACCTGGTGTCTCAAAAGGAAAGACTAGGAAGTGTCTAAAAACTAAGGAAAATAGCTTTCAGGTATTTCTTAAACATTTATATACTAAAAACAAAGTTCAGCTTTTGGGATTGATATTTGTTCATCATATTCTATCTATCTATCTATACAGTTTGTCTTTTTAGTAGTTTCAAAATCTTGAAAGCATTGGTGTTACTAATGCATTCAGAAATAATTTTTTTTAATTGTCTTTACAGTTAAATCATGCATGTTCATGTGAGGGCACATTTTTGGGGGAATGGGGTTCAAATTATTTTAATCATGGGCACAGTACTTGGTAAACACAGAATGTGCAAAAAACAAATGTCACGTAGAGTGTTTTGATATGTATGTTAAATCCTAGTGTGTCCTTCCCTTTGTCTGCTACTAGGAGATTTTCCTAAACTAGCTTGCTAGCTGTATGGTAGTTTTATGACCCCTGGGGATCTCCATAACAAACAGTTTTATTGGCTTTCTTTCTCCTACGATGCCTTTGACACCACCATCCTAAGAGCAGTCAGTGTGTTACTTTACAGGACATTGCATAGCAAGAGACCTAGCCTTCCCTTTTTCCAAATAATATACCAACTTCATTCTCAGGCAGGCAGTTCTAGGCTACTGTTTATATTCTACTGAATCTTCTTAAAGGAAAACTGCATGTTAAAATCAGGAATATATGTATTACTACCAGTTTTGAGTTCTCACTTCAATCCAGTGTTTTGTTTCTGCCTAAGCTGTTAAGAGGAGTTTTTCTAATTTTTCCTGGGTGTTTTATGATATCTGGGGGCTGTCATTCAAGTTTGTTTTATTGCATCTTCTCAAAGTTAGTCTTCACAGCGTACCCTTTGGTTTGATGTCTAATAGCCCCTACAGCAGACCAGTGTCTTGCTTAGCCACAGCAGAGAAAAAAACACTGCAGCCAGGATTCACAGTGCAATACAATATACTATAGAAAGTTACATGTTTAAACAAACACACACACCCCCCCCAAGCAGAACACAACTGGATAAGGTACCAGTATTTAGGAAACTTGTCATACTTACCCAGAGTCTAGCCATGTGAATTCTGGCTGTGACTATAGGTGTTTACAACTGAATGATGATGACCACATTTGCTTCACCTGCAAATAGGTAGGCATTTGTTTCTAATTTCTGTTTGACTTACTGTAGGTTACACATAGAATCTGAAAAATTCATAACATGCTGCATTGTGATTCAATGAACTGATAAATGGGGATTTTGGTTTCTTTTACAAATTCATTTTTCCTGACCATGGATATACTAAAACAAAACTTTCTCAACAAAATGTTTTTAAATAAAGAGTTTAACACAGCAGCAAAAGAAGCATGGTGGCATTAAAAGTTTACTGGCGTGGCGGTAGAGGCACCAGTATTTAAGCATGACTTTGGTAGAGGATTAATTGTGACTGGGTGGTGAGGGAGGGAAGGAGTCTTGATATTTGTAGCATAATGGTTTTCTGAAACTTCAACCTTCAATGGGTTAGACTCTGCAGCCATCTGTATAGTATATCACTAAGCCATATGCAGTGTGGTATGGGTAAATCCCAGATCACCAGACCAGGACTAGTGCTGTAAAATATGCACTGGGCACAGCTTGTGCAAATATTGCTGATCCAGTGGATCAAATAAATACATGCAAATAAATACTCAACTTTGCCTCGTGCTTCAACCTACCCCAGGAGTGACGTTATTACATGATGATACACACCCTGTCGTGCCTTATTGCTTAAATATGCCCTTTCTCAATGTACTATACTTTGATTCAGTTAGTGTATACAACAGCCTTCATGTGAACACTCTGGGCTTCTCTTTGACTCCTGATGTCTATTTGTTTTAGCTATTGTATATTTTTTGAACTGCTTTGGTACTTCTTGATGTGGTGCTTGTGTGCCTAAACTATGTAATCTGTTTATCTACTGCTACCCATGTATCTCCAGTGAATAATTTTTATAACTGTCTGCTCTCGGAGCCATTGTTTTTGGACTTGTTAACTGTGCTGTCTTTGTATTAGTTTCAACGAGGTGCCTGTGTAAATGAGTCTCTAGACTCAAAGGTTTGTAAATCTGATATTTTTTAAATAAATAAATAAATGTTTATATTTAAGCCCATGAAACACCCTTATCTAGTCAATGCATTCAGAGTCGTAGTGGCTCTGCCAGATCTTATTTTCTTTGGAACCGTCCACGATGCGATGTCGGAGATAACGGTTTAAAGTTTGGCAGGGAAATACTGATGCAACAGTGTACAGAAACAAGGGAAAGTGCTCGGATCGACATGGGTGATGGGAGTAGGAAATGGAGGGGGGAGGAATGAGGAGCGAAGGTAAAGGGAGGGAGGCATGCTAGATAGGAAGTGCAGTGCAGGGGGAGGTATAAATAGGGGTAGGTAGTTCCAAGAGGGCCTGAACCTAGTTCAACATTTTGATAGTAAACCTAAGATGTGTTGGTTATTAATAACAGGAGGCCAAGATAACCAGTGTGTGCCATGGCACCACAAGTATATAGGAAAGAGGAAAGTTATATGTCGCAACCAAGGTTTGATACTAAGGGGGGGGCAGTTTTCTGAAACACAAAGGCAGGATGAAATTAGCAGACCAGTTGGTCCAAGTAGGACCCTGGATGAGGAGTGCTTCGGGGAGAGCAGTGGGAAGAGGAATGCAACCTCCAAGAGTTGTTGCCCTCTAGTGGCTTTGCAGTATAATTTGCAAATGGAAAAGTAGACCAAAAAAAAAAAGCAGTTCTTGTATGAAAAAAGAGATAGCTCAGGAAGGGTAGAGTCAAGAGCCAATATGAGAATGGGGAATAGCGTTACGCCTAATTAGAGTTCAGGAGCAGTAGTAGTGCAGCCAAATGGACTGAAAGGCAAAAAGCGCCAATTTCAATCCCGTTGGTAGCTGTGGGCTGCTCTTCAAAATGTGTACTTGGTTGTAGGTTGAGAGGCAGGTGGGTCAGCACAGAACAGCCGCTGGGTTCAGAGCAGCTTCTGCAGCTTGAAGGAGGAGGCAGTCACCCGTACTGGGGAGAATGGGAGTGATTCTCGACTCAAAATTTACTTTTGAGCTTCATGTTGAGAGTATATGATCAAAAAAATACATCAAAGGTTGGGAATGCTTTTTAGAGCAAGATCATACTTAATTTCAGAGTTATGCAAATTATTGGCTCACAGTTTTCTGCTTAGCATTTTTGATTATAGTTTACTGATGTATTTTGGTGCTAGTGAAAAAGTACTACATAAGTTACAGGTCACATATCACAGCATACTACGATTTATGACCGGTCTTCCTACAAGAACTCACCACTGTAGTTTACTGAAAGAAGCAAACTGTCCCTCATAAAATGACAGAATTTGAAATTGGCTACTTTTGTTTTTAAAAGTCTTAAGGTTTCCTTCCGCCTAAAATTCAATCTCTGTTTATTAGGGTAATTAGTAAGAAGGTAACAAGGTCACAGTCTTCAGGTTTACTAAAGGTCCCTTTCTACAAGAAAATAATGGGCCAAAGATCTGTTGCTTATAGGGCTACCACCTTTTTTTAATAAAATTCCTTCTGCAATTATTAATTGTAGAATTGTTAGGTCATTTAAGTAGCAGCTTGCTCAGTGGACTGGCTCCATTACAGGGTGCATCTGCTTTCAAAAATAACTTATGTTCTAATTAATGGGTCACATTTTTCCTCAAAGAGCTGTGCATTAAATGCCATAATAAACAAGTGTTAATTATGGCATTAAACACACAGCACTTTGTGTGAGAGAAAGCGGTGAAAAAATACGACGCCTCAATTAAATAAAACTAAGTATGGGGTGCAGTGTGTAAACTCGAATTTCACACACACCCTTGTTGTTGGATAGCTGCATAAACCCCGAGGGTGTTTATGTGCCATCCAACAACTCGGGTGTATGTCAAATTCTCGTTACACACTGCACCCCATACTTTATCCTATATTTATTGTATGTATTTATTATCTGGATGTCTTTATTTTGTATTTTTGATATTGTATTGTATCGTGTCATGTTTTAAATGTTACTTGTCACTTGTGAAAATGGGCTTTTAGCTCATCTTGCTAACAAGTATAAAAAAATAAATAATGAAAATGAAATGAAAGTCTAACTGCAGAAGTGTGTCGATGGTCCTTTCAATAACATAAAGGTCACCAGAAGTATATTAAAAGTGATTATTTCTATTCAACAGGACAAAGAAAAACAGTGGCAAAAGTAGTGACATTTCCACAGTGGTCCAATAAGCGTTGATATACAACGGGAAAAGAACTGAGGAAGGAGGGGGCCATCCACGTTTCTATAGGGAGAGGTGACGTAAGACGTCGTCATGGGCAGCCCCTAGTAGACTGCTTGCAAAAGTATCTGTGTGGTTCTAGAGTCTGCTGGCTATAAGTTCCAAAGGTGTGGCCTGATTAAAAATATATTCTCGAAGAACCACTGATGTCCCCCAGCTTGTGGGAATGGGAAGAGGGACAAAATAGGAGCGCCAGTAAAGAGCAGCTTAGCTATTTAGCAATGAACAAACTGGTCACTTTCAACAATATCCGGGAAGTCTTTCAACTGTACCACTGCAAGTAATTTAGTTTTCTAGTAATTAGTTTTTGTTGACTGGGAAAGGAGAACTAGACAATTATGCCTACTTTCAGCCTCATCCCGGGGGAAGGAAATACAGATGGATGCCAACTGACATTGAACCAGATTAAGCTGTTGGTGGTATTTTTAGTGAATGGGATAATTTGGCTAGGACACCAGAAAAATTCCCCTACTCTTGTCGGCAGAGGGCGCTGTGAGTCGGCAAGTGGGAATCCCAGATGGAGGAGGTCGGTTGGATGAACACCCACTGCAAAACTGCATTAGCGAAGGGGGAGACGCGGCTGGGATGCACCTACCTGGTGGCCAGCGTATCACGCCTATACCCTCGCTACACACTTCGGCACTAAATGGTGTTGTACACACAGATAGTTGTTTGCCGATAGAAGGCCTGGAGGGCTGCTCGCAAGAAATCCATGATGGAAATGATCCGACAACACGGTTTCCCGAAGTCACTATTTCACACACCTCTCCACAGGATGTGGATCATATTTCTGCTCTCCTGAGCGAGAAACGCTGCGTCTTAGAGGCTGCGATGGCAGATTTTCAAACTGCGCAATGTCTGGCTGAAGAAGAGCTTCGGAAACATAAACATCCTGTTATGGATTCAGCCTCTGCGACCTCAGGTAACAATGCCAAGGTTTTTCATTCATCTATTTCACCGGCACCACAGTCCAGTGCTTCACCACCCCAGACCCCTCTCCCTTTACGAAAAGATGATGCAGAAGCACAATGGTCCCCGAAAGTGGCTCTGGAGTGAGCAGGCTGGCTACAACCCAAAACAGGTCAAAGGATTGCTGATCCAAATTTTCCTATTCCCAGGGTATCTGGGGAGGGTGGACTTGAACCAGGAGAGGGTTCTTCACATTTGGATCTAGGCCTCCCCCCCCCACTCTGAGAATTTACAGAATACCATAAGCCGCAAGATTAAGGGGCAACTAAATGGTGACTCAATTTCTTCTATTTTACCTATGGTACATCCTATCCCTCCTGATGATCATGTTTTACAAGATGCTGACATTTCTTATTCCCCGTGTTGTTGAGCCTCAGGAGGTAGCTTTGGATATATCTGTGGAAACTGACCCCCAGGCTCCAGGTTCTTTACCTGCTTTAGAAAATAACTTAAATACTGCACAGGACGTTCCAGGTCTGCAGGAACCAGTACCTACCTATGTTAGTTTTTTTTAAATAAACGATCTGTTGCTAAACGTAATGCTGTAAGGCTGTGTTTTTTAGGCCTTATTGGTAACATGCCTGATCAGTTTTATGTTGGCCAGGTTCTGATTCAACAAATGTTGAGATTTTCATCTAGTGAGGTTTATGCCTTAATTCACTCCCCGGGGGATAACACTTTTGATATCAGCCTTCTGTCTCCTGATTTACTTAATAAATTCTGGATGAAGTTTGCTATCTTAAAAACTAATCCGGCCTGGGCCCATTTCCAGGCTATACCACTAACTAATCAATCTTTTAAAGTTGTTACGGTTCTCTTTCAAAATGAAGGAGTAAATGTTGAAGACAATTCTTACTGTTTAGAACGCAGCTGCAAGGTAATCCTGAGCCTATCCTTGACATGGAGGGATTTTGGAATGGGGGTGGCGTTATAAAGTTAATCTGCCTCAGACAGATGAAGGTTTACAGCATTTGCCTAGTTGTTTTTATTTGGGTCAAGATAAAGGATTCATCTTTTACCCAGGCCAGCCTAGCCATTGTTATAAATGTGGCTCAAGACACCATCTAAGTTGCACTTGTGATACTGTTAAATGTGTCCAATGTGGAGAATTTGGGACATCTGATGTCAGACTGTCATCATCCTGCCAAATGCTCCCTTTCTGAAGACCTACATGCTTATACAAACTGTCCTTGGGCTGCTCAAAATAAAACCAATGGGGATTTTAGTATTCAAGATTTTTTTTTTTGAATACAGCTGTACATGCAGCCCAACGTCAGAAACCAGCATCCCCCCCCCCAAGAACAGATTTGACTCCGATTTCTCTACTACAGGAAAAGTACAGTTACGTAAGAACTTACCGTAATAGTAGATCTTCGAGAGGAGCTCTTGCAGCAGGTTATAACAATCAGGACTATGCTGCAGGCACTAGGACCCTCCGGAAACATTTTCAGCCAGCAGTATACAGCAGGGACCGCCTCCGACATTGGCCCTGGTATAAAAGGGGGTGGACACAGCTCCACCTCAGTTCTCCCACCAAGGCCCAAACACAAGCCCTGACTAGAGAAGGAGATGAAGCACAATTAAGGAGATGTAAATGAATATGGATCTGCACACCTCGAGGGGGAAGGCGGGTGGGAAAGTAACACGCCTGCTGCAAGAGCTCCTCTCGAAGATCTACTGTTATGGTAAGTTCTTACGTAACTATACTGTCTTACTTCGAGTGGGAGCTCTTGCAGCAGGCTATAACAATCAGGACTGAATACCAAGCAGTCCCTTACCAAAGAGGTAGACGACCCCGGGAGGTGGAATATGCTGACTCCAGATGCCTAGGACAAAAGTCCCTGCAAAACAGCCAGACCGAAACCGGCTCGGTGTCTGGAGACGAAATCCAAGCTGTAATGCTTGACAAAGGTATGCACTGAGTTCCAGGTAGCAGCCGCACATATGTCCCTGATAGAGACATTTCTCAGGGTAGCAAAAGAAGTAGACACTCCCCTGGTGGAGTGACCCCTGTAGGGGTTTATTGTGTTTTTCATAGCAGAAGGATACGCAGTGGATGATCCACTTCGAAATTGTCTGCTTGGTCACCGGTTTGAACAAGCATTGTGGTGCAAAGGCCACAAAGAGTTGCTCTGATTGACGGTGCGTAGCCGTCCGTTTGAGGTAATACCTCAAAGTTCTGTGGACATCCAATGTGTGGAGGAGAGCCTCCCCTCTATTAGATGGGGAAGGAAAATAGACTGGAAGGTCAACCGACTGGTTGAGGGTCAACTCCAAGACCACTTTCGGAAGAAACTTAGGATTTTTTCTAAGGGAAACCCTTTCCCTGTGGAAAATTAAATATGGTTCTTTACACATCAGAGCCTGAAACTCGGAAACTCTTCGAGCTGAGGTAATAGCAACCAAAAAACAAACCTTCAAAGAAAGAGAACACAGCTCACAATCCGCTGTCGGCTCAAAGGGAGGGAGGGTGAGCTTCTCCAACACAAAAAGGAGATCCCAGGGTGGGATAGGGTCCCAAATGGGAGGTCTCGTATGCAAAATTCCTCTCAAAAAGGTGCAGGCGACATCCAGTTGTGCCAATGCCTTATCTCCAATGAGAACATGATAGGCGAAGACAGCCCACATATGCACCTTGATAGACGAGTAACTCGGGCCACGTTGGTACAAGGAGAGGAGGTACTGTAACACTGAGTTCACTGGATAAGTGACGGGATCCAAATGCTGCGACGAGGCCCATAAACAAAAATGCTTCCATTTCATAGCATAGGCGGAGCGGGTGGAAGGCTTCCTCACCGAAACTAGGACTGCCGCCACTTCCAGGTAAACCCCGTATCTGTGTTGAGCTACGTCTGAAGGAGCCAAGCATGTAGGTGTAAGGAACGAAGGTCCGGATGGACCAGCCACCCCTGTTCCTGGGACAGCAACTGCGAGCATATGGGCAGCGGAGTTGGAGGCTCCGTGGATAACTGCTGCAGGAGTGGGAACTAAATCTGCCGAGGCCATCTGGGGGCTATGAGAATCATTCTGGCCCCTTCTGCCTGTAACTTTAGTAGGACTCTCTGAATGAGAAGGAAGGGCGGGAAGGCATACAGAAACCTCCCTACCCAGCAAAGGGATAACGTGTCTGGCCAGAAAACTTCAGGCGCATGCTCTCGCGAGCAGAACATTGGCAGTTTGGCGTTGCATGGTGACGCAAAGAGGTCCAGCTCTGGATGACCCCACTTGTCAAACAGCTGATCTGCCATGGACTGTAGCAGCTCCCACTCATGTGCTCTGGATTGAGACCTGCTTAAGCTGTCAGCCAGATCGTTCAGGATGCCTGGAACGTGCACTGCTGACAGTAGAATGCGCTGCTCCAGCACCCAGTGCCAGACACTCATTGCCTCCCTGCAAAGAGGATACGAATGAGTACCCCCTTGCTTGTTGATGTAGAAGACGACTGCCATATTGTCTGTTTGAACCAGAAGACAGCCTGGCACCAGGTCCTCTTGAAAGGCCTGTAAGGCAGAAAGAACTGCTCACATCTCCAATACATTGATGTGAAGGGATCGCTCCTCGGGTGTCCAAACCCCTTGCGTTTGACGAGCACCCAGGTGCGCTCCCCATCCCAGGTCCGATGCATCTGTCTAAGAGTCTGACCTGGTGGCTCCGGATGAAACCTGACCCCTTTCTCCAAGTTCTGGGGGTCCATCCACCAAAGTAAAGTTCTCCTGACTGGCTCGGTGATCCTGACCATGAAGTCTAGATCGTCGTAGCCTTGGTCCCACTGTACTCTGAGCATCCATTGTGGGACCTGCACGTGGAGGCGGGCCAGGGGAGTGACTGGAATGGCTGCCACCATGTGCCCCAGTAGCCTGAGGAAGTTCCGTGCTGGAACTTGAGGAGTTATTGAGATCCCTTCGGCAATCTCTTGCAGGCGATCGCCCCTGTCTGGGGGAAGGAAAGCCATGCTCTGGATAGAATCCAGGACTGCTCCAATGAAGACGAGCTTTTGACTGGGCTCTGGGGACGAGTTCCAGAGGTTCAGGGTGATCCCCAGCTCTCGGAATAGAGTATAGATGTCTCCGAGGGTGTGAAGTAGGCATGACCTTGACGGGACTATAAGCAGCCTATCGTCTAGGTATGGAAAAACGTAGTGCCCCATGCACCTTAGAGCTGCAGCCACCACTGCCAAGCATTTTGTAAAGACTCGCGGAGCGAAAGAGTGGCCGAATGATAGAACTTGGAATTGGTAGTGCTCCCCTTGGAAGTGGAACCTCAGATCCCGATATGCATATATGCATCTTGCATGTCTAGGGAGCAGAGCCAGTCTCCTTGGTGCAGCAGAGGAAGTAGACCTGGGAGGGTCACCGTCCTGAACCTTTTGTACTCTATAACGAGATTGAGAGAGCTGAGGTCCAGAATGGGACGAAGATCCTGTGTCTATTTTGGGGCCAGGAAGAAGTGGGAGTAAAACCCCTTTCCCCTCTGATGCAAGGGGACTACCTCTATTGCTCTATTCTGTAAGAGGGTCTGAATCTCTCCTTCCATTAGTGGGATGTGAGAAGGAGGATAACGGAGTGCGTTGGCGGAGTATTTGGAGGAAACTCCGTGAATTCCAGCGTGTGTCCTCTCCTGATGATATCCAGGACCTATTGGTCCGCAGTGATCAACTTCCACCCTTTGAGATGAAGGGAGAAGCGGCCCTCGACCATCTCCCCTAAGTCTTCCTCTGGAAGGGGGGTTGGAAGGATGTCATTGGGATGAGCCGGGCATAGGCAGAGAGGCCTGGGAGGACTTGGGCCCACGGGTATGAGCGCCTCCAGGCTGCCGGTTACTGGCTCTCCTATGAAAGCCGCCTCTCTGACCCTGCTGATTACCATGGGTGTAACCTTGGCCACCTGAGGGCTTACGAAATGGCCGTCGCTGGTCGCTGTGGTACATTTGATGGACTGACCAGATAGATTTGCCTGACTCTTGAAGACGAGAAATCAAAGCTTCTGTCTCCTGCCCAAATAACACGGTATCTTGGAACGGTAAATCCTTGATACTGGACTGTAGATCCTGGTGGAAGCCCGAAACTCTCAACCAGGCATGGCACTGGAGGCACACCCTGGAAGCGGCTGCCCTGGCTGCCGTATCTGCAGTGTCATACGAGGCTCTCAGGACATGGGAGCCTACGTCGGAGCCCGATTTCATGATAGCCAGAAGTTCCATCTTCTGATCAGAATCTGGCATGGCCTTCAGTAGCTCTTGTCCCCTCTCCCACAAAGCAATCTGGTACTGGACCATATACACCAGGAAGTTAAGGGACCGGATGGAACAGGTGGAGGCAGAATAAACTTTCTTGCCCACCTGGTCCAAATACTGAGACTCTCGATTGGGAGGCTGTGAGCCAAGGTGCTTCAGCTGCCTGGATTTGTCATGGGCAGCCATGATCACTGAACAGTCCGCCTGAAGGTTCTCTGCTAGAAATGTTTCTGCCCTCGGGGCCTTATACAGCCTATCTGACTTCTTGGGAACAGCCAGGATGGAAGCTGAATGTCTCCAGGTAGTCAGAGTGAGGTCCTGGAAGGTGTCCACTAAAGGAGGGACCACCAGTGGTTTCAGCTCCTTCTGCCTCAGGTATTTTGCCAATCTCCGGTGTTCCGGATCCAGGACCTCCGTTTCCCACTCATTGGAGGCCTGGATATGCCTCATGACATCCATGAAGGTTGGATCGTTGGGAGGCGAGCGAGGATGGTCCTTCTCTCCCGGGGACCGCTCTAAGCTGAGAGAAGATGATGATGAAGATGAAGAAAAGGGAGATCGACTATATGATCTGGAATAGTCTGATCTCTCCTTATGACCAGACTCCCTCCATCGTCGGTAACTGGAGGACCGACGTCAGTCTGAAGACCGACTCTGGTCCCAAGACCAGCGACGGAGCAAAGACCGACGTCCATCAGGGGACCGACGTTGGGAGCGCTCTCATCTAGAAGAATGAGAAGGGCTGCATGTACGAGACCTGGACCGGCGACGGTCTCCAGAGTCCTTGGAGTGTCGTCGGTGGTCTCCAGACCGGGCACAGGAACGAGCCCTAGAAAGAGGTGTAGGCGGTCGCTCCGGGGACTTCCTCAGGGAAGGCTCACCTCCAGGTTGTGGTTTGCCTGCTGGGTCCGGTACCGGTGTCTGGGCTGGCGGGGGCGCTTCTGGACCTGCCCCCACCAAAATGAGAACAACTCCTGCAGCTTGTCCTTCAAAAAAAGCTCTGCTGCTCGGCCCGGAAAGGGAGTATCCTGGACGTCGGCCCGCAAAGGAGAGCCCTCCTGGGTGCCCGGGGGGAGGAGAATTTGGGAGACAGGGACATCGGCTCTTCCATGGCCGATCCCTCACCCTTCACCTGGCATCGGTGGTGGTACTGACGACGGGGTGCCGCTGGAGAGTCATTGGCTCTGGGGGCACGCCTTTAGGAGGCGGAACCGGTGCCTTGGCAGGTGGGGCTGCAGCTTTCACCTCCAAGGGCTTGGTGGTAACCCTTAGTGGGGTTACCTTCAGCGTGGCCGACTTCTCCCCGAAGGGCCGGCCTTGGCCTGCAATGACTTGGGACGCTGTCCTGGGCCTGGGGAAGGGCAGGCCTTCTTGGGAGAGGGCCGCAAATGAGAATGGGACCGGTGCCGGGACTGACTACGGTCTTTCCCGTGGTACTTGGATTTTTCTTTGCACTTCCCCTCAAAGAAGTGCAGATCCATCTTCTTCTCTAGAAGAAAAGCCTTAAGGGCCTTCAGGCATCGGATCCGGGTCCGGCTGGTAAATGCCTGGCAGGCAGAGCAGGCTGCTGTATCGTGGTCCGGCCCGAGGCAGAAGACACAACTTTTGTGCCCATCCTTAGCAGAGATCTGCCTCTCACAATCGCACTTATTCTGATGGGGTTCTGGCGAGGCTGATGACGGTGAAGACATCTGTCGATTAACTACAAAAAACGGTAACTTGAAAAAAACCGTAGAAAAACGGTAGCAAAAAGTGGGTTTTTGGAAGTAGTTTAGCTGTTCCTGGCAAGCTGGAATGAAATCTTTCACGCATGGACGTAAGTGGGAAAATAACTGAGGTGGAGCTGGGTCTGCCCCCTTTTGGGGCAGAGCTGATGTCGGGGGAGGTCCCTGCTGTATACTGCTGGCTGAAAATGTTTCCAGAGGGTCCTAGTGCCTGCGGCATAGTCCTGATTGTTACAGCCTGCTGCAAGAGCTCCCACTCGAAGTAAGATCCCCCTGTTGAGCCTATTAACCTAGTTCTTGAACATATGGAAAGCCACCCCCCTTCCCAAGATGACAGTATGTCGATTCAAATGGTTCCCCCATTGGTGGTATCCCCTTCTTTCGTCTGCATGCCCCCTCCCCCTTCAGATGATGTTTCAAGTTGTTTCACACAGACGTCGCAGCCTATGATCTAGGTCTGTGATAGTAGCAGCAACAGAACCAGAATCGGAGCTTCCTCTACGAAACTCATATACAGTACTGCAGGATAATGAGGGTACTGAATCTGACTACCTCTGTACAGTCTTCCCAACCGGAAACCCCCTCTGATGTGGATTTACTAGAGCAACCTGGTTCTGGGAAGAAGAAATCCTGCTTAGGTTCACGAAAATGGACTAAAAAGAAATAAGCTTATTGTACACTCTTTTGTGCTATGAGCTTGTCTGCCTTTTTCCCATTTAGATTATTCTACCCCGTTATCCCTATGACCGGGATTTATACCATTACTGTTGCTTCTCTCAATGTTAATAGTATTCTTTCTGCTAGGGAAAGAGCCTTGATTTATTCCTTGTTTGATAAAGGGGATCAAGATGTGGTTTTCTTACAAGATATTCGCCTTCACACTAAAGCTGAATTAGAGATGGCAGCAGAGGACTGGAAATGGGGTGTTACGTATGGGTCTTTTGGTGAAGATATTTGTAGTGGCGTAGGTACTGGAATAAACAATCCTTCTGCTAAGCTGCTTCAATAACTTGAATTGATTCCAGGAAGAGTTTTGCTCTTAGATCTGGTTTTATGTGGCCTTCAGTGTTGTTTCATAAATATGTATACCCCTCAATTGAAATCAGCCAGGATAGACATGTCTAAAGTGATTCAGCCGTATCTATTCACAGCAAGGCATGTGTTTCTTGGGGGAGATTTTAATTGTAGTAGATATTTAATGGATAGAGGGGGTAAAACAAGGAAGGTTTTTTGTGATGCACACTGTTTAAATGATCTGTTAGTACAAACAGGCCTAATAGATGTTATGGCATTATCAGGAGCTCCTCAGAAAACCCATTTTCGTGGTACTTTAGCTACAAGGATTGACTTCTGTTTTTTATCAGATTCCTTCGGAATAGTTAAAACATCAATGGTACCGGTCACTCCATCTGATCATGCTATTATTCAAGTGACAGCATCTGGTCATGAAATTCTACATCATGGTCCTGGTTATTGGAGACTCAATATGGCCCTCCTTGCCCTTCCCACTGTGGAAACTGATTTGATTTCCCTTTTGGAAGCAAGGAAATCTGTTTTTTGGCTTTATGATTCCCATGGCATCTGGTGGGAAGATGCAAAAGAAGATATAAAAACATATTTTCAAACTATCGGCAGGCTAAATGGTTTGCATAAAAAAACTCTGTAACAAGTTTATAGAACTAAATTTCAAAATCTTTTGTCCCTAGCCGCCCAAGGGGATAAATCTATTCTTCCTGAATTAGACTCTGTGAGACATCTTCTAAACACTGTACAATATGATAGACTGAAGTCCTTAGATCACGAACGGAGATTTGGGACTCAAGGGACCAAAGCATTTATGAATTCCTCTCATTTTTACGTACGTCAACAAAAATGTATATAGAACATCTCAGAGAACCTTCTGGTAAAATTTGCACATCTCAGATTAATATTTTTCAAGAAGCTGATAAGACACATTTCATCCGTATTTAATCCATCAGCTCCTCTACCAGATATCCATATGTCTTGGTTAACTGAGATTTCATTACAACTTTCTGAAAATCAAAATACCCTTTTGATATGCCCACTCACTTCTCAGGAGGTTTTTGCTGCTTTATCTCAGGCTACTGATGGTAAGGCTCCTGGGAAGGAAGGCCTTATGATTTATATAAATTAATTTTCAGAATACTGTCATCTGAATTTACGACAGTCCTACAAGAAATATTGGATTCTGAAACCTTACCTTATAGTATGACAGAAGGCCTAGTCCTCCTTATGTACAAAAAAGGGGATAGGGAGCTCTTCACAAATTGGCAACCCATAACTCTACTAAATTCAGATTTTAAATTATTGACAAAAATATTGCATAATCGATTAGTGATTTATTCTGTCTTATGCATCCCGCCCAGTCCCGTTCTATCCCTGAGAGTCGGATAATAGACAGTCTCATTTTATTATGAGAAATCTTCCAACGAGGGACATCTGGAGAACTTTTAGGCCTAATTTTCAGTATGGATCAGGCAAAAGCTTTTGATTCAGTACATCACCAATATCTTTGGGATTGTTTAAGCAGTTACGGCATGCATAAAACCTTTGCTGGTTGGGTGCAGATTTGTTACAGTATGTCCATAACACAGTCTTATTGCAATGGATGGTTAGGGCGAACTTGCAGTATTATGCAAGGAGTCTGTCAGAGGTGCCCCTTGAGCCCTCTTTTATATATATATTCACTTTAGATCCGTTACTACAAAAAGTATATGATACTGCAACTATTTGAGGGGTCTCCTTTTCTAGTCTGGATGCTGAAATTAAGTGTATTGCTTATGCAGATGACTTACTGTGCCTTCAGAAAGTATTCACCCCCCTTGGATTTTGTCACATTTTGTTGTTACTACCAGAATTTTTAATGCATTGAAATTATTTTTCCCCCCTTGATTCACACAGCATACTCAACAATTTAAAGGGGCAAAAATATTTTTATTGTGTAACAAAAATTTATGAAAAATTAAAAACTGAAATATCATGTTTACTTAAGTATTCACCCCGAGTCAATACTTTGTAGAAGCGCCTTTGGCAGCAATTACAGCTTTGAGTCTTCTTGGGTATGTCTGTATCAGCTTTGCACATCTGGATTTGGGGATTTTCACCCATTCTTCCTTGCAGATTTGCTTAAGCTCTGTCAAGTTGGATGGGGCACGTCGGTGAACCGCAATCTTTAAGTCTTTCCACAGATTCCCAATGGGATTCAAGTCTGGGCTTTGGCTGGGCCACTCAAGGACATTCACCTTCTTGTTCTGAAGCCACCCAGTGTTGCTTTGGCTGTATGCTTGGGGTCATTGTCCTGTTGGAACATAAATCTTCACCCCAGTCCAAGGTCTATTGCAGACTGATGCAGGTTCTCAAGGATGTGCCTGTATTTGGCTCCATTCATTATTCCTACTATCCTGACAAGTGCCCCAGTCCCTGCCACTGAAAAGCATCCCCATAACATGATGCTGCCACCACCATGCTTCATGGTAGGGATGGTGTTACACGGGTGAAGAGCTGTGTTCGGTTTGTGCCAGGCATAGCGCTTTGCATTCAGGCCAAAGAGTTCAATTTTTGTTTCATCAGATCAGACAATCTTTTGCCACATGGTCTCAGTCTGCCACGTGCCTTCTTACAAACTCCAAGCGTGCTATTGTGTGGCCTTTTCTCAGGAGTGGCTTCCGTCTAGCCACTCTCCCATAGAGGCTACATCTGTGAAGTGCTGCAGAGATTGTTGTCCTCTGGACAGATTCTCCCATCTCAGCCATGGAACACTCTAGTTCTGTCAGGGTGGTCATTGGGTTCTTGGTCACTTCCCTGACCAAGGTCCTTCTTGCTCGGTTGCTCAGTTTGGGAGGATAGCCTGCTCTAGGAAGAGTCTGGGTGGTTCCGTAATCTTTCCATTTCCTAATGATGGACTTGTCTGCTCCTGGGAACTTTCACACCCTAGAAATGTATTTATACCCCTCTCCAGATCTATGCCTCTTCACAATTCTATCATGGAGTTCTACGGACAGCTCCTTGGTCTTCACGGTAGAGTTTCTGCTCTGACATGCACTGTCAACAGTGGGACCTTATATAAACCGGTGTATTTCCTCTGAAATCATGTCAACCATTTGAACTGACCACAAGTGGACTCCGAGTGATCTCACAAGTAAATTGGATGCACCTGAGCTCAATTTGGAGTGTCATAGCAAAGGGGAGTGAATACTTATCAAATCAAGACATTTCAGGTTTTTATTTTAAATTACATGTACAAAAAATTCCAGAAGTTTCATTCCACTTTGACATTATGGAGTAATTTGTGTAGATACGCGACAAAAAATCCCATATAAATGTATTTTAATTTGAGTTTGCAACATCACAAAATGTGACAAAATCCAAGGGGGTGAATACTTTCTGAAGGCACTGTATGTTTTGTTGTTGGTGATAAAGCTTCAGCGCTTGTCTTGGATGGGGTTTTGGATAGTTTTCTGAGACATACTGGGGCCATGTTGAATTATTAAAAGTGTAACTGTGTGCCTTTAGGATATGCTGACATTACTGATCTACAGATAATTGCGATAAATGTAGTTTCTAATTGTACTAGTTTAGGTCTACAGTTTGGTACTGGTGATTTAACCTTACAAAACTGGCCAGCCAAATTACAATTGGCGCAGAATAATGTCTCAATCTGGAACAAAGGGCATCTATCCAAATTAAAAAGTATGATTAAAACTTTTTTGTTACCAATTTTTCTATATTTAAGTATGTTTTTTTGCCTTCCTCCTCAGCTTGAGACTAAGATGAATGGCTGTTTTTTTTCCTGCATTTGGGGTAGCAGGCTTAATCCTGTTAAGCGCTGCCATTTATTCAGAGACAAAAAACAAGGAGGTTTAAAAATGTTACATCTGATTGTTTTTTTCTTCATTATGTTTCTTTATGCTAATGTGTGTCCCATTTTGGATATGCAAATCCAGAGATGGACACCTTGGGTGCTTGATTCCTTAGGCCAGATTTTAGATTTTTGGCCTCTTCATATTGGTATGTCCAGAAAAATATCCTTACAACACCTTTATGCCCCTTTTAAGGTTTGTTTTGCAAAAATTTAGCTTCGGAGTCTAGCTAAAGAGCACGTTACATCCTATGCAAGTAAGGCCTTATATAGTTACATCTTGGATACATTTTTTCAAGCGAAGCCTCTTTTGACACCTTGTCCTTACAGAATCCGGTAGCTCTTGGAAATATGTGTTGTCCCCGTATCCCACCTTTATGTGGGATGTTTTGTAACTTTCCTTCATGGTAAACTTAATGTTAAAGGGAATTTGAAGCATAGGCAACTGATGGATAGGTACTGTCCCAGAGATTCTTGTGTTGATACAATTGAGACTACTGAACACCTATTTTTAGACTGTCCACTTATACATAGGTTTTGGCAGACATTAAAACGCAGATGGCCTTCTTCACCCTTTTACCCGATGACTTTAGAGATTCTGTGTTTGGGCATTCTGCCTTTTCTGTGGACTAAACATGATAAGGCTACAATGTGGTGGTTTCTGGTTTGTTTTAAATTTCTTATCTGGTTTGTTTGTTGTCGTTTGACTATTCAACAAATCCATTATATGCCTGAGAAATTGTTTTTTTTAGTAGAAGCTTCAATTAGGAGATTAAAATACTCAGAAGGATGTGAAACCCCAGTTTCAGTTATGGAAACTAGATGGCAGTCGATTGATTGGCTCTAAATGTGTTAGGTCTCAAATCCCCACACCTTTTTTTTTGTGGGGATGGAAAGGGGTCTGTTTATTAGGTGTTGTATTTTACTTAGAATAACAAAAGCCAAAATTATTTTTGTGAATTTAGTATATTTTCTCTCTTTTTCTATATATGTATCCTTTAAGTTTTATTTTATAATTTTATACTGGTTTTTGTTTAGGACTCTACATGATGTAATGTTGCCTTTTTCAATGTTTTCTTGTTAATAACTAATTATTCCTTTACTCCTTTGGTAAAGATGGGAAAACAGGTTTTGTATAAATATGGATTACTTGTATCTAAATTTTATGTATGATGTAATACTTTCCTCCGTTTTTTGATTTCCTTTAGTATGATTATGATTGGGACAATATATATTTAACTTCCCTAGCTCCTTTAATGGGAGGGGGGAGAATTTTATACACAGTTCCTTTCATATTGTTCAAATAATGTATGTTTGCATTTTTTTTTTGTTTACGATGTGCTTGCTTATTGTTAGTGTGAATTAACACTGTTCGTATTCAATTTTGTTTTGCAATAATAATAATAAAAAATTCCCATACTCCTTTAGTAGGGATGGGAAGAAGGTTTTTCATGTTTAGGATTAAAAATATGGGGGTTTAAATACTAGTTAAAAGCACTCTAGACATAGTATGGATATAATACTTTTTTGATTTTTTAATTTAAAGATTTATCTGTATGACTTTAACACAGTCTGTTATTATTTGTGTTAAAGTTTTACTAAACAATTCCCCTGCACTTTCAGTAAGGAGGAGGGAGATGTTTTTTGTGTGTATATATATATATATATATATATATATATATATATTATGCTAATCTGATACTGTATGACTGTAATACTTTTTGTTCACTGTATGATTTGTATATTTTTTTGTGTGACATAACACTGTTTGTTATTCCATTGGTTTTGATATTATAATAAAAATTCCCCTACTCTTTTCGAGAAGTGCCATGGGATCTTTAACATCCACCTGAACTACCACCAGAACAGGCAGATGGGACCTTAGTTTAATGTCTCATCTGAAAGACAGCACCTCAGAAGTGCAGCACCCCCCCTCATACTGCACTACAGTGTCAGTATTGGGATTTAACCCAAGTGCCTAGCATGGGGATAGAACCCACGGCCTTCTGATCTTCCGGCATCAGAAGCGAGCGTGCAACCTGCTGAGCCACTGACACTGCAGAATGGGGGATCCACTAATCAGGCACCGAGATTCCAGCTAAGCCTGCACTTAGCAGTGCTTCACATGGCCTTGTAAAGATAAGCATACTAGAAACAACTTGGCAATATGTTTTCTCCCACAGCACTGCCAGTAGGGCTATGGACTATTTTAAGACTGAAAAAGAGTCAATATTGCTCCTTTACCGGTCAACAAACATTAAAACCAAACAAAAAAAAAATTTGTGTTAACATGTTATGCATGCTTTGCTTTTGAGATATGGGCCTGGAAAGTGTGCTGTCCCATCAGTTTAGATGGCCAATCAGAAGGGCATCAGCTTTTGTTCAGTGAGACCCCAAGGGTACTAAGGGTGAAAATATGCATTTCCAAGGAGCAAAATTTACTGTGTAACTCTGGCCAGGCCTGAACACCAAATGTATTTGTGCACAGAAACAGAGACTTTGACGGCAGATAGGGACCGCTTGGCCCACCTAGTCTGCCCATTTCCCTACCTACAGGATAGGCCGCAGATCCTAGTTAACCAACAGCATATTTCTTCCTACCCCCCACAAGAATTGCCTTATGTCTGTCCCATGCATTCTTGAATTCTCCCACAGTTTTAGACCCCAAAACCTCATCAGGAAGGCTGTTCCATGTGTCCACTACCCTCTCTGTGGAAAAATACTTCCTCACATTGCCCCTGAACCACAATGTGGGCATCTTGTCTGTAAGCTGAAACTAAATAAAATATATATTAAAATACTAACACATCAAAACGCAATTAATAAAATAGTCAAGTGTTTATCAGAAGTGAACACATGCTCTTTAAGAGCAAGCTGGTGTGTGAATGTGATGGAAAGTACAGTTACGTAAGAACTTACCATAACAGTAGATCTTTGAGAGAGGCTCTTGCAGTAGGTAATTACATATAGGACTGATCCCGGCCGGCATCAGGACCCAACGGAAAAATTTTTAGCTAGCAGTCTCTGGCGGGGGACCGCCCGCATGTCAGGTAACCGTCATGTGGCGTTAGTATAAAGTGGCGGTCCCCCACACCCACCTTCCAGTTCTTTCCCACCAAAGGCCAAATGGCAAGACGAGAGAGAAGTGGATATTTCCCTTCCTGGAAAAGGAGCTGAAAAAGCTTATGGGGATGGAGGGCGGGAAGGTATTACCTACTGCAAGAGCCTCTCTTGAAGATCTACTGTTACGGTAAGTTCTTATGTAACTGTACTATCTTACTTCTAGAGGGCTCTTTCAGTAGGTAATTACATATAGGACTGAGTCCCAAGCAGTCTGGAACACGAAGAAGCAAACGGGAGGAGGAAAGCTACTCAGAAGTAGACCCTCTGGTTGTGAAGGCCTTAAGAAAGGAGGCCTTGCAAAACAGCCAGCCCGAAGCCTGCTCTACGGTGAGAGGCAATGTCCAAACTGTAATGTTTTGTAAAGGATTGAACAGAAGTCCAAGTGGCAGCTGCACAAATGTCAGCCGCTAACACGTTCTTGAAACAAGTCGCAGAGGCAGCGACCCCTCTGGTGGAGTGGCCTCTAACTTGACCCGGCAGAGTCTTGTACTCATCATAACAGAAAGCGATACAATGAGCCAACCATTTCAATAGGCATTGCTTAGAAACAGCATTGCCTTCTCTTTTATGAGCAAAAGAGACGAACAGTTGATCAGTCTTTCTGAGATCCTTTGTCCTGTTGGTGTAGTATCTCAGAATTCGGTGAACATCCAAAGTATGCAGGAGGTACTCTCCTTGATTGGAGTGCTGCGTAAAAAAGGCAGGCAACTCTATGGATTGATTCAGCATCGATTCAGCTACCACCTTAGGGAGAAACTTAGGGTTGGTACGCAGAGCCACACGTTCTTTGTGAAAAATCAAATACGGGATTTTACACATCAGGGCCTGAAGCTCGGAAATCCGTCAAACAGAAGTAATGGCCACTAGGAAGAGAGTCTTCCAAGAAAGGAACTTTAGGTCCGCTGAGGCTGCTGGCTCGAAAGGAGGCAGAGTAAGCTTCTCTAAAATGAAATTCAGATCCCAAGGAGGGGCAGGAACCTGGATAGGGGGTTATAAGTGAAGGACCCCTCTCAAAAAGGTCTTAAGAGACCTCCAGCTGAGCAAATATTCTGTCTGCAAAGGGGACATGATAGGCCAAAATGGCTGCCATGTGAACCTTTACGAATGAATGGCTGAGACCCAGATCGAAGAGGTGTTGCAGGTAATCCAGAAGTCGGCCGACAGAGCACGAGAAGGGCTTGACATCATTGGAGGCAGCCCAAATAGAGAACCGCTTCCATTTCATGACATAAGTAGATCTGGTTGAGGGTTTCCTGGCCTCCACCAGAATTTCAGCTACTCGGGGGGGGGGGGGAAACCCCGAATTGGGCTTGAGCTACGTCTGCAGGAGCCATGCGTGCAACTGAAGGGACTTGAGGCCTGGATGGACCAGGGTCCCCTGATCCTGGGTCAGCAAAAATAGCGACAGATAAAGGAGGTTCCTCTGAGTACTGTTGCAAAGAGAGAACCAAACTTGCCTGGGCCAGAAAGGAGCGATCAGAATCATTCGAGCTCCTTCCGAACGAGTTCCTGCAAGACCCTCATAATCAGTGGGATCCCGGAGGCATAGGCGAATCTGCCTTCCAGTCTAGAGACAGAGCGTCTCTCCAAAAAATGCTGCGCCCTGTAGCGAGAAGACGGGAAGTTTTGTGTTTTGAGGGGAAGCAAACAGGTCTACCTGTGGAGTTCCCCAGCGCAGGAAGATGTCATCTATGACCCTCTGATCCAGTTCCCATTCGTGAGCTAGAGCAGATGACCGACTTAGCCTGTCTGCCAGCGTGTTCTTAACCCCCGGGACATGAGATGCCGTGAGGTGAAGGTTGTGCTGCACTGCCCAATCCCAGACTCACATCGCCTCTCTGCAAAGGGGGTAGGAATGAGTTCCTCTCTGTTTGTTGATGTACCAGACCACACACATATTGTCCGTCTGTACAGCTAGGTGACCGGGAGACAGATACAGATGTAAAGCCTGAAGCGCATACAGTACTGCCCTTAGTTCGAGCACACTGATGTGAAGAGACTTCACGAGCTTGGACCAGGAGCCCTGGGTCCTGTGAGGACTGAGATGGGCTCCCCAACCCTCGCTCGGAGGCGTCCGTAGTCAACGTCTGTGAGGGGGGGAGGGAGACTGAAGGGAACTCCCCGGCAGAGGTTCTCCTGAACCATCCACCACTGCAAGTCCCGAGCTATGGGAGTGGAGACCAGGACAAGTTGATCTAGGTCACCCACCAGCTGATCCCATTGGGACCGAAGTGTCCACTGAGAGATTCTCATGTGGAGCCAAGCACGAGGGACTGTTGGAATCGCAGCCGCCATTAGCCTGAGGAGGCAAAGGACTGACCTGGGCCTGGAGAGTGGCTGCGCTGTCCGGTGGCAGGAAGGCCATGCCAGAGGTCACGTCCAGGATTGCCCCAATAAACTGGAGCCTCTGGGATAGGATCAGATGGGACTTGGCCTGGTTAATGGTAATACCCAGGCAGGCAAAGACCTGCTGGGTAAGGGAAAGGAAGCACAGGAGTTCCTCCCTGGACGGGGCCACCAGGAGCCAATCGTCCATGTATGGAAAAACCTGCACCCCCTGGGTAAGCAGGTAGGCCACTACCACCAAAAGGCATTTGGTTAACACCCGGGGCGTCGAGGAAAGACCAAATGGGAGGGCTTTGAACTGGTAGTGGTCCCCCTGGAATGCAAAATGCAGGTATTTGCAGTGGGAAGGGCGGATAGGGATATGCAGGTAGGCATCCTACATATCCAAAGCACACAGCCACTGTCCCAGCCGGAGAAGGGGCAAGAGGCTCTGCAGTGAGAGCATCCTGAACCTCTTGTACTCCACGAACAAGTTCAGGGAGCTGAGGTCGAGAATCGGCCTCATGTCCCGTTTTCTTCAGGACCAGGAAGAAATGGGAATAGTACCCCGTTCCCTGAAGAGGAATGGGGACGGGTTTCATCGCCTCCTTCAGCAAAAGTGCTGAAATCTCTTCCCGGACCAGAAGATGATGTTCCCGAGAGTACGACGACCTTGGGGGAGGGTGTCGAGGGGGTTTCTGAAGAAACTCTATTGAGTGTGCTTCTGCAATCAGCTGGAGCACCCAGGAATCTGAAGTTATCCTCTCCCAACCCAGGAGGTGGAGGGAAAATCTCCCTCCTACCGGTTCCTCTGGAAGGCCCAGAGGCTGTGGGAGAGGAAAGGAGTCAGGTGGTGCGAGGCAGCATCGCGGCTGAAGCACCTGCTGCTTTTTTGGGCAGAGGGGGCTTGGCAGCCGGAGGGGCCCAGCGTTTATTGTCCCGCTTTCCCTGGGGTTTCGCCTTTTGCTGATTCCGCCTGCGAAAGGGACGGCACTGCGTTTGATGGGGTGGTACATGGAGTCCACAGACTTCAGTGCAGTCCCCTTCTCCTACAGGTCGGTGATAATGTCCTTGGCACCAAAGTAAGAACTGTCTCGGGCAGGTCCAGATGCTCAGCGAGTTTCTTATGCTGTGGATCCGGCTCCAAGGAATGCCAGTTGTGAACCTCCTGGATTTTGCACAACTCCATAAAGGAAGGATCCTCCGGAGGAGTCCTAGGCCTGGGCTTAGACGGAGAGCGTGGCTCGTCGTCCAGCTTGAAGCAACCGTCTCAGTCGTCCAAGGAAGAAAAAGATGAAGAGGAAGACTCCCTGTCCCGGCGTGGGGGAGGAACGGACCCCTTGGAAGGTCCTCAGGGAAGCGTATCCTGCCCCGCCCTGGAACCAGAGGGCATGCCCCTGGTGTCCGGAGGTCGGGAGGGAGTCTGTCGTCACAGAAGTACGGGAGCCGGAATCGGCACTGTCATCATGAGATGACTCTCCACCTCTCTGGTGAGCTGAGCCTTGGCCTCAGCCCACCAGGAGGCCAGTCTCCTTCAAGTCCACCGGCGGCTGAGGGGGCAGTGGAGGAGGAGGGGGATACAGATATTGATTGTACCCGTAAGGCCCATATCCATAACCAGACAGTGGGAAACCCGGCGTCTGGTATTGAGGCACCGGGTACTGTGGTGTCGGATAGGCCAGCGTCCGGTACTGGGGCGTCGGATACTGCGGAGCTGGGTAAGATGGCATTGGATACCCGGGAACCGGGGAGTCTGCTGTGGACGGCCCGGCCAGAGGGCCCACAGGCGGGCCTGGAGCAGAAGGCCTGGTGAGCGGAAGGCCCGGTGTTGGAGCGGCATCTGGGAGAGGGATGTAGCCCGGCATCGACAAGACCGGCGTCTGAGCCGGCGTCCAGGGAACCGACGTCAGGTCAGTCGACCCAGCGGGCGGACAGCCTGATGGGGGTGCAGCAGGAACCTTGGCATTGCCTGGGGATGAAGGTGAAAAATCCCGGGGGTCAGGCTGAGGAAACCCAGGGTCCCCGGAGGGCAGCGAAGGCTGCGGAGAGCCGGGAACAGTGAAAGTAAGAGGGTTCGGTGTTAGCTCAGCTGCCGTGCAGGCGTTGGGCAGGCCGATGTCAGACTTATCAGCGGAGTCTGGGCGGACTCTGGAGGAGCCGACGTCCGACTTATCGGACCCATCGCCCGAGGCAGGTCACGAAGGAGGAGCCTGGTAAGGTGGAAGAGGGGCCGTGCGCTGCCCCGAAGGGTCGGTCGACTTATCGACCGTCTCCGTGCAGGCGTCAGAGGAGCTGATGTCAGGCTTACCGGAGCCACTCGAACCAGTAGGCCACACGGTGGTGGCTTTACTGGAAGCGGAGGCCTCCAATAGCCCAGAGGAGCCTGAAGGGCCCAGGCGTGAGCCAGGCGGGCAGGCTGGCTGCCTTGGAACCTCAAGGCGGCCGTGCACGAAGTGGTCCCCTCGCGAACATTACCTGTAGTGCGGTGACTCTCCGAAGGACGACGCGGGAGATGAGGAGTCCTTATCCTGGTGCTTCTCCTTGTCTTTCTTCTTACGATAGCCTTCGGGGGAAGAGGACGCCTGACAAGAGTTTTTTTTAACTCCTTCTCCATGGAGGACATTTTCTTCTTTAGGATGTGGGCCTCCAGGGACTGCTCCCTCCATCTGCTGGTGGCGACGTTGAATTTAAAGCAGTGCTGGCACATCTCCACCTGATGATCCGGGCCTAGACAGAAGAGGCACTAGGAATGGCTGTCCTTGTGTGTGAGTCGGGCGCCGCACGAGTCGCACTTATTTTTGTGCTCAGGTGTAGGGGTGACATACACCGAAGAATGCCTGATGATTTAGTCGAAGAATCGAAAAAAGACTGTAAAAACTACTGACAAGAGAGCTGACGAGCGCTGAACTTGACAGAACACTGACACGAGCTAACGGAGGGAAAGAACTGGAAGGCGGGTGTGGGGGACCGCCCCTTTATACTGAAGCTGCACGACGTTGGTCACCTGACGTGGGGTCGGTCCCCGCCAGAGACTGCTAGCTAGAAATTTTTCCGTTGGGTCCTGACGCCAGCCGGGATCAGTCCTATATGCAATTACCTGCTGCAAGAGCCCTCTTCAAGTAAGATCTGTTGTGATTACAACTGAAAGGCACCTGTAGTCGGGAGAGGGGCCTCAGACAGAGAGAAGGGCAGGCCAGACAGTGGTATGGAGAGCTGAGGCACCTAGCGCCTTATCTCCTGTCACACAGGTGACCTGGTTTCAGAAGCGGATGCAAGTCATTTAGGGGCTGACTGGGTGAGGGAGGATCAAGTGTCCCAACAGACGGCTCTCTTCCCTCAGGGGAGGGAGGTAGTATGACTTGCTGCTTGTCTGCCACCTGGAGGTTTCCAGGTGGTAGCACAGTCTGAGCTCACAACCAAAAACTAATAACAGGCATTTGAGGATGTCTCCATGGAGGCGGAGATCATCCATTACACCATTGCACATGTGCAATTTCAGAAGCAACAAAAACCGGAGGAAAAACCTGTCTGGCCACAGGATGATGTCCAGGCCTTCTCAAGTCCCACACCAGCAAACAAGCACCCTGCCAAAAGTCCTGCACACAGAGGATGCCAGACAGGAAGAGAAGTCCCGGGGAAGTTGGCTGATGGGACAGGGGGAAGGAATGGCCAGAAAGTGGCTGGCCAGAGATGACTAGGGGACATAAAATACTGATGAAGAACAAAAAGAAAAAAAAAAAAAAAAGAGTGGAACAGGCAGATTGGGTTTGAAAGCTGGTGAGTGAGCGTACAAGAAAGAAAGAACACTAGCTGTGATTTTAACATTTCTTTCGCTTGTCTGTTTGGATTCCATATATGTGTACACCGCACCCTTGTGAATAAAAATTCGTGGACTAACAAAGATGGGTGGTACTGAAGCTTTTACAGTGTGTATATTGTACATTACCCCACTGTCAGGTGATTTGTTTTAGCCAATTAAGTTTCCTACCTTCCCAGCTTAGCCACGTTCAGTTGGGAGTGATGATCTGTGTGCTCACTCACTGCAGCGTAAAAGAAAGATTTACTGTCGGAAGCTGAGGATGAATCTTATGACCAGCACAGTGCAGAGGTAATTCTTTGACATCCCAGAAAATTACAGAGTAACACCCAGATGTGGACTTGAAGTGACTTCATACATCATATCCATGCTGTTAGAAGCCAGTCCATAATTAAAAAAAAAAAAAAAGAACAGTTACGTGAGAACTTGGAGTAAACTTTGAGGGGATCTCAGTCATCAGGTTACACTGTACGAACCTTCGCTGTTGTTGAAGGAGAATCCATATGGAAGATTTTCAGCAGTACAACTGGGGACACCCACGCCATCGACATCTGCCAATGTCACCAACCCTATGTAGGCACGGGCGGCCCTGCTCCCTCCTCCTTTCTTTCCCCCGGAGACTATGGGAGCAAGGCTTTCGCCCTGGGGGACCAAGGAAAGAGAGATACCCAGACTCAAATAAAAGCTCGACACACCAGATAGCCAGTTCCTAGACAGGAGCCCCAAGAAAGGGGATGGTGGGAAGGAAATATACCTGATGACTGAGATCCCCTCGAAAATCTACTGTTATGGTAAGTCCTTATGTAACTGTTCTATCTTCTTTGGGGGTATCTCAGCCATCAGGTTACACCGCAGGAACGAGTACCAAGCAGTGACAAGTGTAAAAGAGACAGTCTGGGCGGTTGGACCGCCATAAACTTAAGACAGGAGTCCTTGTACAGCCCTGTCAAACCCTTCACAGGCTCGAGGCAATGTCCAGACTGTAATGCATGGTGAAAGTGTGGACCGTACTCCAGGTGGCAACCTGGCAGCCACACAAATGTCAGCAGTGGAGACCCCTTTGAAACAAGCCACCGAGGTAGCCATGCCCCTGTTGGAATGAGCTTAGACAGCACCAGGCTATTATTTGCTGTACTTGTAACAGAACGCAATGCAATTTGCCAACTATTTGGATAAACGTTGCTTAGAAACTGAAGCGCCCTCTCTACCTGGGGTGAAGGAAACAAACTGCTTTGACTTTCTGGACTCTAGTCCTAAGCAGATAGTACTTTAAAATTCTGCGCACATCTAACGTATGGAGCAGTGCTTCCCCTGGATTGGCATGCTCAGGAAAATAAACAGGAAGGTGGATAGACTGATTTAGTGTAAACTCAGAAACAACCTTAGGTAAAATCTTCGGATGCATGTGCAAAGATACCATGTCTTTGTGAAAAATCAAATACGGCTCCTCTCGCACCAGAGAGCCTGAAGCTCTGAAATTCTTCTAGCAGAAGTAATAGCAACTAAAAAGTGCACGTTCCAAGAAAGAAAGCGCAAATTACAAGTCGCGATTGGCTCAAAAAGGGACAGGGTCAACTTCTCCAAAATAAAATTCAAGTCCTAAGCTGGGACAGGAGAACGGATTGTGGGTTTCAGATTCAGGATGCCCCTAAGAAAGGTACAGGAGACATCCAGCTGAGCAATCGTGCGGTCACCCATGGGCTTATGGCAGAAACAGCCAAACGGTGAACCTTAAGTGAGGAATACTGGAGGCCTGAATCAGACAAAGATAGCAGGTAGTCCAGGATATGATTCACCAAACAGGTGAAAGGGTCTGGGGCACATCTGGCAGCCCAGTTGGCAAACCGCTTCCACTTCATGGCATATGTGGCTTGGGTGGAAGGCCTCCGGGCAGCCACCAGGACATCCACCACCCTGTCAGAGACCCCAAACCTGGCAATGGCTATGTTCTCAGGAGCCAGGCATGCAGATGGAGGGACCCGAGGTTGGGATGGATAAGGGTCCCATGATTCTGAGTCAGCAGATTCCTGCAAAGAGGGAGAGGGACAGGAGGTTCCTCTCCCAGCTGTTGAAGCAGAGGGAACCATATCTGGCGAGGCCAGAATGGAGCTACTAGAATCATGCTGGCCCCCTCCATCTGTAGTTTGATCAGCACCCTCTGGGTCAGAGGCAATGGAGTTAATGTGTACAGAAACCTCCTGCTCCAGGAGAGGGACAAAGTGTCTCACTAGAAAACTCCAGGCCCTGGATATAGCGAGTAGAAATTGGTCAGTTTTGCGCTGAGTGGAGACGCAAAAAGGTCCAACTCTGGATGACCCCATCTGTCGAACAAGTCTTCTGCAACGAATGAGAGAAGCTCCCACTCGTGCATACTGGACTGAGTCCACTAAGGATGCTGGCCAGAGTGTTTAGCACTCCTGGAACGTGGACTACAGTGTGTGTCAGTTTTTTTTTTTTCAATGCCCAGTACCACACTCTCATGGCCTCCGTGCAAAGGGGGTACTAGCGAGTCCCGCCCTGTCTGTTGATGTAGTAGACTACACTCAAATTGCCAGACTGTACCAACAGTGAGCCTGGAGCAAGGTCCAGGACACTGATATGCAGGGCGGTTTCCCACTGGGACCAGGAGCCCTGGGTTTGAAAGGAACCCAGATGCGCCCCCCCCCAGCTCAGACCCAAGGCATCTGTAGTTCGGATCTGATGTGGGGGAGAAATCTGGAAGGGAACCCCTTGAAGCAGATTCAAGGGATCCATCCACCACTGCAGTACCTTGCATACTGGAGAGAAGACCAGGACTGGTTGATCCAACTCATCTGTACGTTGGTCCCACCATACCCTGAGGGTCCACTGAAGGGTACGCATATGAAGTCTGGCCAGCAGAACGGTAGGAATGGCCACTGCCATCAGGCCCAACAATCTAAAGTACACCCTGGTGGGGATGCATGGACTCTAAGCGACCTCCTGAGCTTGGGTGATAAGGCACTCCGTCTTGTTTTGGGGTAGGAAAGCCTTCCCCTGTTCGGAATCCAGAACTGCCCCTATATACTGTAGTCTTGGGATGGTATATCAACAGACTTGGTCAGGTTGACAGTGATGCCCAGGAAGTGGAAAAAGCTGGAGTACACTCTAGAGTCAGCAAAAGCTGTTACCTGGACGGGGCCTTGAGGAGCCAATCATCCAGACAGACGTACAGTCCCTCTCTTCTAAGAGCTGCTGTGACTGCTGCTAAGCACTTGGTAAAGACTCCCGGCGCAGAGGATAAGCCAAAGACCAGCACTTTGAACTGATAATGCGTGCCCTGAAAGGCAAAACAAAGAAACCTCCTGTTAGGAGGAAAGACCGAGTTGTGTAGGTAAGCATCCTCCATGTCCAGTGAACAGAGCCAGTTCCCGGTCTTGAGGAGGGGCATCAAGCCTGGCAAAGTTACCATCTGGAGCTTTTTGTACTGGACAAAGATTGAGTTTCTTCAGATCTACGATGGGCCGGGCCTCAGAGCTCGTCTTTTTGGGAACCAGGAAAAACCTGGAATAACACCCCGGATTCTCTGATGCCCGGGCAATATTTTGATGGCCTGCTTTTGCAGAGGAGCCTGTACTTCTTCCCAGAGGACAGACAGATGAGCCGCAGGATAGCTGGAGGGTGGTGGAGGGGTGTCTGGAGGCTGTTGGATAAGCTCCAGGGTGTGACCCTCTTCTATGATCTGCAGAATCCATGGGTCTGAAGTTAGGGTTCACCACTGATTCGGATGGAGGGAGAACCAACCTCCGACCACCAACTCCTGGGACTGAACCAGAAGAGGGGGGTCTGGCAAGAAGTCAAGCTAAGGGGAGCCAGTCGCAGAGGCTGGTCCATCATTTCTGGGGTGCTTGGCCACCGCTCCAGTGCTGGGAGAAACAGGCGAGGGAGCCTGGCCTTTGCGTCCCAGTACGGGATCTGACTCTGGTCTATTGGCCTGTCTATGAAAATAGGCTTTCCCCTACCTCTTGGCTGAGTGTGGTAGAGGGAATGGATGAATTTAATGGCTGTGCCAAAGGCCTGCAGATCATTTTTGAGGTCCTGAACATCATGGCCAAAAAGTTTGGTGCCACTGAAAGGTGTATTAAGCACTTTAATTTGCATGTCAGCTGCAAATCCAGAGACCCTGAGAATGGAGTGCATACAAAGTCATATGCCAGTGGCAGCAGCTCTGGCCACGGTAACAGCCACGTCATACAGGGCCCTGCGGGTGTGTCTGTTGACATCTTCAACAGTCCATAAACACTGAAGCAGTTCCTGCTTCTGAGAGCCATCAGAAAGGGCTTGGGAGGCAACTTTGCCCTTTTTGTTTTAACCATGTGTGACACATACTTAGCAATCCTCAGGCCTGAAGTGGGGGAGGAATAAAGCCTTTTGCCCCAGAGGTCAATCCTGTGAGATTTCTTGTCTGGGGGAAGGGAGCTACGGTGCTTAGGCGCCTTGGATCTGTCATGAACTGCCTTGATGACTACAGAGTTAATCTCAGCCTGAGCAGCAAATAAAAAGCCCTGAGGGGCAATGTAAAGCTTGTCTGCCCTGCGTGGCATAGCTGTCACCATATCTGGCCTGTGCCCAGCTGCCGAGGTGGCATTCTTCAATGCAGGGAGCACTGGAGGAATGATCTTAGGGGGAGATTCCGGTATCTCAAGGAAATCCACCAGGTCTTTCTTGGTGACATCCTCTTCCTCAGTATGGAAACCCATGGTGACAGACAACTGCTTCATCACATTAAAAAATGTGGCATCCTCAGTGGGAGACCTAGGAATATACTTAACAGAGTCCTCACTGACTAAGGAAGCAGTGGACTTGCAGCATCTGATATCAGGATCACTTCCTCTTCATCCTCTACATCATCAGGGAAAATGAGATGAGGGTGATACTCCTCCTCGACGTTGACCTCATTTGGGTAGGGTGCCTGATTCACTGGCAGTGGCCCACGGAGGATCTCCCGGGTTGACGACAAAGCTATTATCGACAGCATCGGCGAAGCGGGCCTGTTGAAGGTACCCAGCTGCTGAAAGAAAAAATTACTCACCTTAGTAATGTTGTTTCTTCTAATGGAGTCTTGCTATATTATGACAGTAGTAGTTTGTCCCACCACTAGAACTGCTCCGGAGGTGAAATGGTTAATACCATTCCAAAATAGAACTTTGAGCACGAGCTCTAAGAAGCAGCTCTATCTGTGTAATTTCAAACCTGAACTGTCAGATCTTCTGACGCAAAAACTCACTAAGGTCTGTGTGGAAGCTGTAACCTACACTAGCCAAATGGCTACCTAAATATTAACAACCATTGCTGGTCCCAACACCCAAGACTCAGGTCAGGGGACCAGAACTACTAACACAATTCTAACAACATGAAAATAAAACAACAGTATAATAAAACACACACACCTGAAACTCCCAAAAGGGGAGAAACGCTAAAAGGGCATAAAATAGTGCCCACACTAAGTTGCCCACACCCCACCCAAGTAGAAGTTCTGAGAGGGGCAGGTTGGGGGGGGAGGTCATAATATAGCAAGACTCCATTAGAAAAAACAACATTACTAAGGTAATTTTTTCTTCAAACAACATGAAGTCTTGCTATATTATGACAGTAGCAGACTACACAGCAGTACCTCCATGGAGGAGGGGCAGAACCTACTTAGGGAATAGGCTCTGAAGAACAGCTGTGCCAAACCGAGCATCTCTCCTGGCCTGGACATCCAGGGAGTAATGCTTGCAAAGTGTGTACCCTTTCCAAGTAGCAGCCTGGCATATCTCTAATATAGGGATGTCTCTGGCAGCAGCTAGAGACGCAGCTGTACCCCTGGTAGAATGAGCCCTCAAGCCAGAGGGGGGATCTCTGCCCAGTTTCTGATAACAAAATTGGATACAAGAGACAATCCACCTGGCAATTGATCTCTTAGTGGCAGGTTTGCCTTTCCCAACTTCACCATAGGTAAGGAAAAGTTGGAGGGATTCGAACCTGTGACCTTTGGTACGCTCTATATAGTAACTAAGAGCTCTCTTAACATCCAGGCTGTGCAACCTCCTCTCACCAGAAGAGGAGTGATCAGTGAAAAATACTGGAAGGGAGATAGATTGGTTAAGATGGAAATCTGAAACCACCTTAGGTAAAAACTTCCTATTAGTCCTAAGGACTACCTTATCCCTGTGGAAAGAAATAAAGTCAGTTTCCACTGACAAGGCTTGCAACTCACTTATGCATCTAATAGAAGTGATAGCCACCAGAAAAACAGTTTTCCAAGTTAGATACTTAAGCTCTGCAGAAAACAGAGGTTCAAAAGGGGGTTGCATTAACTGGGCAATACAAAAATTAAGGTCCCAGGCAGGGGCCGGTTCCCGAAAGGGTGGATTAGTATGGAGTAATCCCTTAAAAAACTTGGAAAACACAGGGTGAGTGGAAAGAGGGGATGACTTTCCTGCTGACACAAAAGCAGATACAGCTGCCAAATGGACTCTCAGGGTAGCTGGTCTGAGACCCAAGGAATTAAGATGGACCATGTAATCTAATACAATGGGCAAATCAGCAGATTCTGGGGAAATATTTTTCCCAGCACACCAAATGGAAAACCTTTTCCATTTAGAACTATAAGTAGCCCTAGTGGAAGGCTTTCTGGAAGCCTTTAGGATTTCAAGACCACCTTGAGAGAGGTGTAAATCAGCAAACTCTAACTCCTCAAGAGCCAGGCCTTGAGGTTGAGGGATTGAGGTCCGGATACCAAACCCTTCCCTGGGCACAAGTTAACAGGTTGTGAATCCTGGGAGCAAAGGGAAGATGGATTGTCAGTGACAGAAGGAGTGGGTACCAGGCTGCCTGGCCTAATCCGGGGCAATCAGAATCACCCTGCAAGGCTGAGATCTGATTTTGACTAATACTTTGAATAGGAGAGGGAAGGGAGGAAAGCATAAAAGCGTCCCTCCAATCCAGGAGAAGAGGCATCCAGGGGACTGGGCCCAACACTGGAGGCCTGCAACAGAACAGAGGAAGTTTGTGATTGTCTGGGGCTGCAAAAAGATCTATCTGAGGGGTGCCCCATCTGGCAAAGACTATCCCCAGCACTTGAGGATCCAGGGACCATTCGTGATGGCCCTGGGAAATCCTGCTGAGAGCATCCGCTAGGACACTGTCCTTCCCTGGAAGATGAACTGCTGTGAGGGAAGTGTTCAGGGAATAGGCCAGAGACCACAACTTCATTGCCTCAGTGCACAAGGCCGAAGACCGAGTGCCCCCCTGTTTGTTGATGTACCACATTGTTGTGGTGTTGTCTGTTCTGACTTGTATCACCTTGTTGTGGACAGATGCAGAAAATGCATGAAGAGCTAAAAAGACAGCTCTGAGTTCCAGCAAATTGATGTGGAGCAGAGATTCCCGGGGGGACCACAGTCCCTGAGTGGAAAGGTCGCCCATGTGGGCTCCCCAACCCAGAAGGGAAGCATCTGTAGTGAGAGTCAAATTGTGAGCAGGGGGAATGAAGGGGACCCCCAATCTTAAATTGCTCTGATCCTGCCACCACTGGAGGGCCTGGATCAAGGTTGAGTCACTGGGACCAACTTGGAAAGGGGTCTCTTCTCTGAGACCAATAGGTTCTCAAGTGAAACTGAATGTCTAATCTTGCTCCCTGCACAACAGCTGTGGATGCAGCCATGTGTCCCAGGAGCTGCAGAAAGTGTCTTGCTGGTCGAGACCTGCAGGGTGAAGGAGGAGGCCAGAGTCACTAAATCGTCACCCTTTCTAAGGGAAGAAAAGCTCTGGCTAGCTTTGTGTCCAACTCTGCCCCTATAAAGGTGAGTACCTGGACTGGTTCCAGAACTGACTTTAGTAGATTTGTAGAAAGCCCAGGAGGTGAGAAGCTGCTGGGTAACTTACAGGTGAGATTTTACCTGTTCTGGGGACTGGCCTACAATGAGCCAATCGTCTAGATGAGAAAAAACAGCAATCCTTTGCCTCCTTAAGTGAGCCACTGCTAGACACTTTGTGAATACCCTTGGGGCAGAGGTAAGGTCAAGGGCATTGCTTCTGAACTGGTAATGACCTGAGGGTAGTTCAAATCTGAGGTACTTTCGATGGGAGCTTCTGATTAGGACGTGGAAATAGGCATCCTTGAGGTCCAGGGAGGCTAACCAGTCCCCTGGCCTTAGGGAGGGTAAAATCATTGCCAGAGTTACCATTTTGAACTTTGGTTTCAAAAGATGCTTGTTCAGATATCTGAGGTCTAATATGGGCCGCCATTCTCCTGTCTTTTTTGGGGTAAGGAAGTATCTGGAATACAGACCCCTGCCCTGGTGCAGGGGAGGAACCCTTTCCACTGCTCTGAGAGCCAACAGGGTTGAGACCTCTGCTTCCAGAGCAAAGGTCTCTGAAGCACTTGCAGGTAGAAAAGTCTGGTTCTCAACTTGGGAAACTTTTTGAAGCTGAGAACCAGACCCTGGCTTACTACTTCCAGAACCCACTTGTCTGAGGTTAAAGAAGCCCAGTTCTGACTGAAGTAAGCCAGCCTGCCCCCTACCGTAAGGAGATCGGCCCTGGGCACCCCATCAGGGTGCCTGCTTAGCAGAGCTTTAGGCTGAGGGGTGGGAGCAGGCCTGCCCACCCCTCGTCTGCCTCTGAAGAAGCCCCTCTGAGCATAGGCAGAGGAGGCCTGAGTCTCAGTAAAGGCCTGTGAAAGGAGCCTACCCCTACCCCTGGGGTATGCCTCTGAGGAGTGGCTTGCAGCTCCTTAGCTTGGGCACTTTTGTAAGTAGTCCTATATTCATCCATCTTTTCATGTAATTCTCCGTCTGCTCCCCAAACAGAGAATTTCCACCACAGGAAAATCCATAGCCTTAGTCTGGGTATCCTGTGACAGACTAGTACACCTGAGCCAGGCCAACCTACTGAAAAGCTACAGATGTGGCCATGACCCTAGAGGAAACATCATTAACATCCACAGCAGCATGAAACTGTACCTTAGAAGCCTCAATGCCATCAGCAGCCACCTGTTCTAGTTCGCTAGCCAGCTGGCCATGGGCTTGCTTGGCTAATTCCATAACAGTATCCCATCTAGATTTCTGATACCTAGCTACATAAGCCATATAATTTGCTTGCCTGAGTCCCAGAGAGGCTGCCATATACTGTTTTTAGCCATGGCATCAATCTTCCTGGAATCCTTGTCAGGAGGATGTGAAGCCAGGGGATATTAACTTTTATCACAGGCTGCAGCCTGAACTACTAACATGACTGCATTGCTGAGAAAGGAATTCTGTATCAGGACCTGACAATGTGTACCTTCTGTCCATCTTTTTATCTAGAGGAGGCACAGAATTAGGAGCTTTTAAAATTTTTATTGTTTGCTTCCTAAAGACTTATGCAAAGGAATAGACAATCTCCTAGACTCTGGAATATCCATCATTTCTACAAAATCAGGCTCCTCTTGCTCATCCACAGCTTCTTCCAAGGGAAGCTGGAGGGTTTCAACAACTTTTGTAAAACATAAAATGAGATGGGGACTCAGATAGCATAGGGGAGATTCTAGAGGTCTGTCTGGGAAATGTCGGTTCAATGGCACAGACCTTCCCAGCCACATTCATACTGTTCATAATCATCCTCCCCTCCTCTGGTTCATAAAATTCCTCAACATCATATTCCTGAACCACTGGAACCGGATGAACTGACCTTTTGCCAGATAGTGGCGGTTCGGACGGAACCTGAGACAGTGACTGGACAATTTGTATGGCTTTTGCTATCTCTGCAGCAGTTGGAGAAGGGGTTTTGGACTCCAAACCTGCTGACTTTCTTGTTTTCTTTACTGGAATTGGTTCCTCAGAACCAGCTTTTCTTTTGCCCGAGGAAGTCTCGCCCTGGTCAGAGGGTACTCCCTCCGGTTCGGTTGGCACCGAACCGGGCTGGCCATCCGGGTCAGCGGACTTTTTGGCCTCTCGTTCCCTGAGCCTGCCCAATCTCTTTTCCAGGGTGGCTGCAGGGAAATTCTTACATATCTGGCAGTCTGACTGGAGGTGGTCAAACCCCAGACAATAGACACACATGGTGTGTGGGTCAGCCTTGGCAAAGACTTCCCCACAGACATCACAGTATTTGAAACCAGTGGGCCCGGTTTTCTTTTGGGTTTCTCAAGACATAATGCCAGCCTAACCAGAAAAACTTGCCCTTTAAGCGGCAGTACCGAGCAAGACACCCATATCGGTTCCTAACCGTGTCACGGGTATTGGAAACCGTAATAAACTGCTTTTTTTAGAACCGATAAGAACCGGAACTGCTACCTAAAATGTTAAACTTTAAAGTTAATAAGTTTTAAACCCAGCTGATTGGTTCAAAACCGAACCGATAAACTTACAAGTTCCACACAGACAAAACCTTTAATTTACTTACGATTACCACAGACAGAGCTTGAACCGAACGGTTTTGCAGTTAAAATAAAACTATTCTCGGTTGAATCGAACCGAGAAAACTCGGTTTAAACCGAGAAATGAACCGAGCAGTAGGAGAAATCTCCGGAGCGACTGTTCACTGAGGCGGAGTAAAGAATCTGACAGTTCAGGTTTGAAATTACACAGATAGAGCCGCTTCTTAGAGCTCGTGCTCAAAGTTCTATTTTGGAATGGTATTAACCATTTCACCTCCGGAGCAGTTCTAGTGGTGGGACAAACTGCTACTGTCATAATATAGCAAGACTTCATGTTGTTTGAAGAGTACATTCGTGAATTTGACCAGTACTTTGTTCAGGTTGATAGTGGATGTCCACGGGGGGGGGTTCAATAGCATGGGTGCAGATGATCCTCCAGCTGTGTCCTGAGAGCCCAAGCCTGTAGCCCTGGTAGGAGAAGGGACAGGTCTCGATGGAACAGTCGACGATGAGCCAGTCAATGACAGAGAGGCCGATGACTCGCAAGTTGATGGCTGGGCGTCCTGTGAGTCGGGCGGAAGAGCTGTCGATATGGGTCTAGTAGAAAGTAGAAACGGAGAACTGGACAGCTGGCCTCTTCATCGGAGCAGCTGCTGTCGACGAAGAGCTACCCGAAGGACAGGCCGACGGAGAGCAGTCGTGATCCCAGTCTTTATTATGACTTATCCTGAGGACTTGTCTAAGGCCTTGGAGGCCTGGGAGCTTGAACAAGGCCTGGGAGCTCAAAGAGCAGGTTGGTGACTGGGTGGCTAGGGCCCCAGAGGACCCCTGCCTGGAGCTGGCTACCTGTTGTTCCACGAATCTTTTGAGAGCCTTCTTGCGTTGCCTGAGGGTTGTTTGTTTAAACTTCTGGCAGAGGTCACAGTCAGAGACATCGTAGTCAGGCCCAAGACAGCAGACACAGTGTGTTCATCTCTGGAGGCAATCTTCTTCCCGCAGCTGCAGCGAAAGAAAAGAGAAAATGAGAGATTAACTCTCGACATAATGAAGAAGAAATCCCTTAAAAAGAGATTTTGGTAAAAGTTAGAGGAAAAAAGGCCATACTCCGAAAAAAGCATGAACACTGCGATAAAGCTTCCACAGAGACTGTGCAAGCAAGTCAACAGCTGGAGGAAACTGGGGACCTAAATCTTACAAAATACTGAGGAAAGATGGCAGAGAGAGATGGGTGCCCCTTGTCAGATGAGTGTTGGGCCAGGATATGGAGTCATTCATAAATCTACCAACTGTCTTTCTTGGAGAGAGTTCCACTGGAAAATATGTACCTGCTATTATATAATTCCAGTAATATCTAAACATTATGCCTCCCATCCCTCAGATCAATGCTGAAGAAGTTGCAGCCAAAAAGGTATGCACCATCATATTTTTTGGAGCTGCCCCAATCTTCAGAATTTTTTGGGGGAAGTGACTGAACCTGTTTCAAGGATTTTCTTTCTGGAGACAACTCCCTCCTTTAAAAATATGGTGTTGGAACTCCCCTCTGCTGGCATTCACACTAATGGGGAAAAATATTTATTTTATATTCTGATAGCAGTAGCCTTGAAGGCCGTAACACAGAGCTGGCTTACCTCTAACAGAATTACAATCTGACATTTGTTATCTAATTTGCTGATAATGAAGAATATGGTGGCCATTACTGCGCAATTGCGGTTTCAGACAGCTAAGTTTAACTCCAGGTGACTCCCCTGTTTTAATTACATATAGTATAGAGAAGGTACCATCTTGGAACAGCTTCTCTTACAATAATGTTTGGTTTAATGGGTTATAAGAACATAAAATCCTTAGCCTAATCAATTGGAACAGAGTTAATTTATTGTATAGCATCTATGTTCTTCATAAAATTTGTATATGCAAGTTGGAGATATGAAATTTTGCACTGGCATAATTTAATATAACCCAATGTTATACGTTCTAAGGACTTTCTTGTTCTCTTATTCATTGATCACTGGGTTATTTTATACCACTGCTGGCTGAGAAATAAGATAGGACACAGCACACTTGGCACCAAGTGTAAAAGAAAAATGTCTTATTTTCTATTCTACTGGGGACATTATCTGTTGATCCAGATGATGGTGGAACATCTCTTTAACCACATTACTGTGACGTCAAATCCATCCTGAAAAAGAGACATTCAGTTAATTGGTTATTAATTTGATACCTTATGTACTTACCTATGTGGTTAAGAATTAATCTATTTGCATAGTGCCAACTTGTAAGCAAGCCCTTACAACTTGGTAATGTATTTCTACCTGTCTTTAATCATCAATAAAAATCACAAGTTAAAAAAAGAAAAAAAAAATTAGAACAGAGGAGGGAGTGGGGCTGCCTATGCCTATATAGGTTTGGTGATGTTGACGGACGTCAACGGCATGGGAAGCCCCAATTGTACTACTGAAAGTCTTCTGTGTGGATTCCCCTTCACCGATGGCGAAGGTTCCTATGATGTAACCTGATGAGTGAGATACCCCCGAAGAAGATCTGTAGCTTTTTCTGTCTATGCTTCCTGAAGTGGCCAGCTGAATATTCAAATTGCAAGACACAGCAGAATTAACCATTTGTAGCTTTAAAGAAAGATTAGTCAAACTAAATAAAATTGTGTTGACCTGTTTCAACCAGCAAGGCAACTGAACTCTGACAGCGGGAAGGAAATGTGTCCTAGTGGTTAAAGCACTGAACTGTTATGACCCCAGGCTTATATCACAACGCTGCCAATAACTTGCTCAATGTCCACAAGAAAGCTGTCATCACTAGGCTTCAGCCCTTCCCAGATGTAAATCCAGGTAGAAACAAGACCCTGTTGAAAGGAAGGAGCTGCATATCATTGGTTTTCCCTGTGTAACTATGGTGTAAAATAAACAGCATCAATGTGCTAGGGTAATTTTCATTACACTTATTAGGACTACCAAAATGGTGTTGGCGTGCCTTCTGAACTGCTAGCCCTAAATCCACTGGAGGACATCAAAACATTAACTCCTCTGGCCCAATGTGTGGAGAACCTGGTATGATGCACACACCAGGGTCTCCTGCATGGTAGGGCAACGCACAAACATAGCATTACCAGACAATGACAGTTTACCTGTTAACAAGTTCCTTAGCTACTGGCTGTATACCTCTGAAAAACCTAACACCATCATCAAACCTTTTTTTTTAATCATGTGCTTAAATTTTGTTGAGTGACAGTCCAGAACCACTGTCTGTATGTTTTTCAGAATAAAATTCCAAGAAAATTAATGTGATTACATATGAATTACATACTTTTTAGCAGTTTACTATAAACATTTTTATTTGTACTATTTGCATAGAACAAAATTAAATAATTTGCATTGTATTTATATACAGAACGCTAAAGGCATTAATTCTCTTCAGTAAACCTCTTAATTACAGTAAATACATTTATCAAGTGCCTCTTTCATAATAAGAAACATACTTCTTAACGGTAGAAATGTATACTTTACTTCGTGGGGATCACATCATCACCAGTACATTATACTCACAAGAGAAAGAAAACCTGAAATAAACTGGCACAACACATCCAAACAGATGTTAACATAAAGCACATTCAAAACCACTAGACCAAAACAGCACCACCCCCATGGAACAAGCAAAGGCATGCTTGATTCAAGTCCCTTAGTCGATATCCCAGTCTTTTTTCTTATGTATTTTATGAAATCAAACATTCCATCTTTTGGCCCTATATTAATAAAACAGTGCATTCTTCTGCACTCAGAAGTTCAACTATTATTTTAATGTTATCTTGTCACAGTAACAACTTGGAAGAAGTTAGTGTCATTACAAACCACAGCTTTTAAAACTGGATTTTCTGTTAATTTATACACAACAGATCTTTCTTCATTTTCTCAAGTAGTAGCTTGACTTGGCTTTTCTTAATGGCAAAAGGCTTCCTCACTGGAAGGCACATCTTTATCTGAAAGGAACAAATGTTAAATGTATTCAGCATTCCACATAACTGTGCAACTTAACAGCACACAAATAAGCAATACAAGTCTCAAAGAACACATACGGTACCCACATCATCACGTTGTGAGTATTTCTGGAGATGGAGACACATTTACAAAATTAATTCAGGAGAAAACTTACAAATTGTACTTTCACTCTTCACAACAAGCACTACTAGAAAGGGATGATGTGCCCCCCACACACACACAACCATAAGGGTATGATGGCAGTACTTATTCTGTCGTCTATGAAAATATGACACCTAGCTGGCTGTAGGCACCGACTAGAGTGAATTACATCCATTTGGAACTGGCGGGATAAATGACGCTACATTTAAGAAAGGACAAAAAAGTTGTGCAGCATTTTCCCAAGGGTTTGATACATAACAGAGAAAAAGGAAAGTACAATTACATGAGAACTTACCAGAACAGCAGATCTTCAAGAGAAGCTCTTGCAACAGATTAAACCATAAGGACTGAAGCTGGCAGGCACCAGGACCCCACAGAAAACTTCTAGCTAGCAGTCTATAGCGTGGAACCGAAATAAGACAAAGTTCTGAGCTGCAAGCTTGGGCAGGGTGAGAGTCTGAGGATGCCGCCCCAATGTAGACAAAGACAATAAAAAACACTTGCACTCCAGAGCCAGAGGAGTGTACCCCAGTGAAGGTGGCAAATAATGCCAAATAATTCTCAAGACAATTGGAAATAATCCAAAATAAAAGATGAAGGAGCCCCATATGAAGCCTTAATTGGTGAAGCACCGGGGTACCTGTAGCAGCATTCCTGGGTGTAGGAGTGTTGGAGCCATTTAAGCTAAATAAATCTTTTCTTTTGGATTATTTCAAATTGTCTTGAGAATTATTTGGCATTATTTGCCACCTTCGCTGGGGTACACACCCTTGGCTCTGGACTGCTAGTCTTTTTTGTTGTCTTTGTCTATAGCGGGGGACCGCCCTCTGACATCAGCCTGCCCCGACATCTGCCTGTGGTACAAAAGGGGCAGTCCCTCAGCACCACCTCAGTTCTCCCACCGGAGACCCCAGCAAGCACAGTAAATGGAGAAAGTACAGTTACGTAAGAACTTACCGTAACAGTAGATCTTCGAGAACAGCTCTTGCAGCAGGTTACACCATTAGGACTGAAGCCGGCAGGCGTCAGGACCCCACGGAAAAATTCTAGCTAGCTATCTTCAGCGGGGACCGCCCCTGACGTCGGTCCCGCCTCCGACGTCAGGCGTGGTACATAAGGGGGCGGTCCCGCCAGATTCCCCAGTTCTCCCGCCGGCGACTCCCGGCCGCAGGATGACATCAGAATGGGAGACCGAGGATCCACAGTCAGAGGAAAATAAGGAATGAAAATCCCAACATGTTGAGGTAAAGCCATGCCTCCTCCAGGGGGGAAGGTGGGCGGGAAGGTACCTGCTGCAAGAGCTGTTCTCGAAGATCTACTGTTACGGTAAGTTCTTACGTAACTGTACTATCTTACTTCGAGACACAGCTCTTGCAGCAGGTTACACCATTAGGACTGATTCCCAAGCAGTAACGCTGCCAGAAATTCCGGGAGGAGGAAAATAGGAAAAACGTCCAGGTCCTGAACCTAGGACAGGAGACCCTGCAGCACCGCAAGGCCGAAACCAGCCCCACGCCGAGGCGTCCAGGCTATAATGCCTGATAAAGGTATGCACAGAGCTCCAAGTGGCTGCAGCACAAATAGCAGAGATGGACACGTTTTTAAGTGCTGCAAAGGATGTGGCCACACCCCTGGTAGAATGACCCCGGATAGAACCCGGGAGAGGCTTCTGCTTTAAGTCATAACAGTAGGAAATACACTGGACAAGCCAGCGAGACAAAGTCTGTTTGGATACTGATTGGCCCATCATTCTCTCAGAGAAGGAAACGAAAAGCTGATCAGAACTACGAGAGGGTTTAGTTCTGTTGAGGTAATACCTCAGGCTGCGGTGAACATCCAGGGTGTAGAGCAAAGCCTCTCCTCTATTTGAATAACTCGGGAAATAGACTGTAAGGTCAATATCTTGGTTTAGAATGAGTGAAGAGACCACCTTAGGCAAAAACTTAGGGTTCCTCCTCAGGGATACTCTGTCCCGGTGGAAAACTAAATAAGGCTCTTTGCACATGAGAGCGTGAAGCTCAGAAATTCTTCTCGCTGAAGTAACAGCAACTAAAAATAACGTCTTCCACGACAGAAAACGTAGCTCGCAATCCGCGGCAGGTTCAAAGGGAGGAAGCGTGAGCTGTTCCAGGACAAAGAGCAGATCCCATGGAGGCACAGGGTCCCTAATGGGAGGCCTAAGGTGTAACACTCCCCTAAGAAATTCCCGAGAGGCGTCCAATTGAGCTACTGTACGGTGCCCCACCGGGAGGTGATAGGCAGAAATGGCACAAAGATGTACCTTAATAGAGGAGTAGGCTAGGCCTGAATGAAAAAGGGAGAGGAGATAATCCAAAACTACTCCCACAGGACAACCTAAAGGGGAAAAATCACGAGTGCGTGACCATAAACAAAAATGGCGCCATTTCATGGCGTACGTCGCATGCGTTGCCGGCTTTCTGGCTGCAGAAAGAACCTCTGCAACCTCTTGCGAGACCCCATGACGCAAGATGGCTATGTCTCTAGGAGCCAAGCATAAAGGTTCAGAGAACGTAGATCTGGATGGACCAATAAACCTTTCTCCTGAGACAGTAGGTGGGAGCTGAGCGGCAACGGGAGCCGAGGTTCCCGAGATAGTTGCACCAACAAAGGGAACCAGATCTGTCTGGGCCAAAATGGGGCCACCAGAATCATGTGTGCGTGCTCCCTGCGCAGTTTGAGAAGAACTCTCTGGATCAACGGTAAGGGAGGGAAAGCGTAGAGGAATCTGTTCGCCCAGGAGACGGATAACGCGTCTCGCCAGAAAACACCAGGCCCTTGATCTAGCGAGCAAAAATTGGGCAGTTATGCGTTGGATGGGGATGCGAACAAGTCTAGTTCTGGAATTCCCCATCGAAGAAACAGATCCTCTGCTACCTCTTGAAGAAGTTCCCACTCGTGGACTCTGGCCTGGGATCGACTCAGGCCATCTGCGATCATGTTGTCCACCCCAGGAACGTGCACAGTGATCAGATTTGCACCGTGTCCGATTACCCAATCCCACACCCTCATGGCCTTCCTGCAAAGGGGGTAAGAGTGTGCGCCTCCTTGTTTGTTGAGGTAATACATCACCGCCGTGTTGTCTGTCTGAAGCAGGAGAGTACACGGTGGGATTACTGACTGAAAGGCCTGAAGGGCATAGAGAACTGCCCTCATCTCTAGGACATTGATATGGAGATGAGCTTCCAACGGGGTCCACGTACCCTGGGACTTTACCCCATCCAGGTGTGCCCCCCATCCAAGACCTGAGGCGTCCGTGCTGAGGGTTACCTCCGAGGATGCGCTACAAACGGGACGCCTTGGAGGCGACCGGGACTAGCCACCACTGCCAGTCTCGGATCACTGAGTTCGTGATCCTGACCGGATGCTGCAAGTGGTCTTGCCTTTGGTCCCATTGCACCTTGAGCATCCATTGGGTTACCCGCATGTGGAGCCTTGCGAAAGGGACAGTAGGAATGGCTGCAGCCATGTGTCCGAGCAAGCAAAGGACCAACCTGGCAGGTATGATCTTGTTCGAAACAAATCCCTTATGAGGGATCTGATGCGTTCCGCTCTGTCGTCCGGAAGAAAAGCTCTTCCCTGAACAGTGTCCAGTACTGCGCCTATAAACTGCAGTTTCTGCGACGGTACCAGGAGAGACTTCTCGTAATTTATGAGAATGCCCAGAGACTGGAACAAATTCTGGGTGCTCTGGACCGCGAGTAACAACGCCTCTCTGGAGGCAGCCATGAGAAGCCAGTCGTCGAGGTACAGGAACACATAGTGGCCCTGTCTCCTCAGAGATGCTGCCACGACTGCCATGCACTTGGTAAAGACCCTTGGTGCGGATGACAGTCCGAACGGAAGAGCTCGGAACTGAAAGTGGTGGTCGAGAAACTCGAAGCGCAGGAACCTCTGGTGCGCGTGAGCTATGGGGATATGCAGGTATGCGTCCTGCATGTCTAGAGACGCTAAAAAGGCATCTTGTTTCAGCATGGGAATAAGGCCCGGAAGAGTCACCATGCGGAATCTTTTGTAGGCGACTGACACATTGAGGTCGCTGAGGTCCAGAATCGGACAGAGGTCCCCTGATTTCTTGGGAACCAGGAAGAAGTGGGAATAATATCCTCGTCCTCTCTGGTTCTCCGGGACGTACTCTATCGCTCCTTTTCTTAGGAGCGTGAGTATCTCTTGCCAGATCAAATTTTTGTGCTGACCCGGATACCGGGAGAGCAAAGGAGGCCTCGAGGGTGGCTTTTCTGCGAACTCTATAAAGTGGCCTAGACTGACCAACTGCAGAACCCACCTGCCGGTGGTGATGGCCTGCCATCCCGGCAGGAAGTTTGCAATGCGACCCCCGACCATGATTTCCCGTTGATCCTGAGGGGCGGGGGCTGGAAAGGAGTCAGGCTGTGGCGGCAGATGGGCCCGCTGGCTGGGTCGGCCTAGGGGAACGCTGACCTCGGCTGGCGGGCTGTTTTCCCTGGGTTCTACGAAAACCGGAGCCCCTCTGATGTGTAGCAGAATGGGGCTGCTGCCTCTGTGTCCGCCCACGAAAACGGCTTTGGTTCCTATGAAAGGAACCAAGCTTGGGTCGGTACATGGCTTGAACCGACCTTACCGCCTTCCTGGCCTCTTGAAGTTTGGTAATGATCTTCTCAGAAGGAGTACCAAATAAAACTTCTCCCTCGAACGGAGCGTCCATAATGTTTTTCTGGACATCCGGGGGTGAAGCCAGAGACACGTAACCAGGAGTGTCTCCGGAGGCAAACGCCAGAAGCTGCTGCTCGGGCCGATGAGTCCGCAGAGTCGTACGTGGCTCGAAGCACCTGGGTCCCCACGTCTGAACCCGTACGGAGGAGCTGGAGCATCTCCTCCTTCCGCTCACCTTCGGGCAGCTTTTCAGCCGCCTCCAGACCCTGTTCCCACAAAGCGTTCTGGAATTGAACCATGTGGGTTAGGTAGTTCAAGGATCTGATGGCGCAGGTAGCGGAAGCGTACGTGCGCCTGCCCAGAGCGTCCAACTGTTTGGACTCTGGGTCCGGTGGCAGGGTGCTCAGATGTTGCGGCCTCTGTGACCGGTCATGTGAGGCTGTGATGACCAGAGAGTCGGCCTGAGGCTGCTGTGTCAGGTACTGGTCCTCCTTAGGAGCCTTGTACAGACGATCAGCTTTCTTCGGCACTGCCGGGAGCGAATGTGGACGCTTCCACGCTGCCTTGGTGACGTCCACGAAAGTGTCCATCAAGGGTGGTACCACCACAGGCTTGGGGTCCTTTTGCCGAAGATATTTGGCAAGGCGTAACCTTTCCGGGTCTACTTCTTCTGCATCCCATCCCATGTTCTCCTGGATATGTCGCATAATATCCATGAACGAAGGGTCATCCGGAGGAGATCTCGGCGTCTCACGTGGGTCCGGAGAAGGGATGGAGAGAGGAGATGAGGATCTAGAGGAGGTGTGGAGCTGATCCCTGATCCTCCGTCGGCGAGGCATCGCCGGTGTCTCCTGGACCTCTTGGGGCTGGGTGATCCAGAAGAGGATTTCGACGGAGGTCTCCATTTTTCTGATCTTCCCCTGGGAGAGGATCTAGGCTCCCGGGGGGGAGTTAAGCGGCCTGCTGACCCCGAAGGTGAAGGGAGGGCCGGCACCGGAGGAGGAGGAGGGGAGGAGGAGGAGGAAGAGTGGTGGGGGCCATGTCCCTCTTAATGGTATCCCACCAATAAGTGAAGAGATCCTTCACTTCCGCTAAAGAAAGTCCCGACGACGGCCCAGGCGCCGGAGGGCGGTCGTCGGGTCCCGGCGTCGGCTCCACAGGGGCCTCGGGTAAGGGCGAGGGGGCCCTGGGAGTTTCCGCGAGGCCGGGATCGCCCGTCTGGTCCTCGGGCTGCGTTAAATCCTCCTCAGTCAGCGTCTCCTGACTGACGTCGGTCGGAGGCGAAGGAGCCCTCTTCTCAGGAAGAACGGACGTCGGTCCCCCAACCGGCATCCGCTGGGATGACTTGGCCGACGATGGCCGTCCGGCCGACGACGGCTCCAGGGAGGAATGACGTACGGCCGACGACGGTCGACCCGGCGTCGGGTCCACCGGTCTCTTCAACGGTGTGAGCTCCAAAGTTTTGCGGGGAGGCACAGAAGATGACCGGACGTCCGGTGCCGAAGGGTGGGAACCCGGCTTATGATGATGATGATGGTGATGGCGCTCCCCGCAAGGCCTTGGAAGAAGAGGACGACGACGGCCTGGCGGACTTGGCCTGAGAAGAAGGAGGCTTAGGTACCGCAGCCGGGGGAGGCTGAGAGCTGGCCCTGGAAGGAGAGCGATCGGACCTAGAACCAGAGCTGCAGGACTCCGAGGCCCTGGACGGGGACCTGGAAGGGGCCTTCTCTCTTCTTTTCTCCGCGTGCTTGTGGGATTTGGACGATTCCCCCTTGGAGGACATGGTTTTTAATTTCTCCTCCAACAAAAAAGCCTGAAGAGCCTTCTGACGTCGGATCCTGGTTCGGCTGTTGAACCCCTGGCAGAACGAACAGGCCCGGGTATCGTGGTCTGGGCCCAGGCACCTGACGCAGGCCGTGTGGGGGTCCTTGAAGGGGATCTGTTTCCCGCAAGCACACTTGGAGGGATGACCGGAGGTAGGAGGGGACATCAAGAACAATCTTGCTTGAAGAAAAGGAATTCCGGAGGAGACTCTGTAACCAGCTGGCCGCTGGAGACTGAAACCCGAAGGGTCGAGGGCGTGCAAGTCGAGGCCGGAAAAAACTGGGGAATCTGGCGGGACCGCCCTTATGTACCACGCCTGACGTCGGAGGCGGGACCGACGTCGGGGGCGGTCCCCGCTTAAGATAGCTAGCTAGAATTTTTCCGTGGGGTCCTGACGCCTGCTGGCTTCAGTCCTAATGGTGTAACCTGCTGCAAGAGCTGTGTCTCGAAGTAAGATCCAACGTGTTTCTTTGAAACCGAGAAAACTGAAAAATGATGGAGATGCAGTCACCAGGAGGATAGAGGGAGGGGAAAGAAGCAACTGCTCCAAGAGCTCCTCTCGAAGATCTGCGATAGTAAGTTCTTACATAACTGTACTATCTCACTTCGAAGGGGCTCCTGCAGCACGTTACACCATAAGAAAAAATTACTCACCTTAGTAATGTTGTTTCTTCTAATGGAGTCTTGCTATATTATGACATATGCAGTGAGTCCCAACCTTTGAACTGCTCCGGAGGTGAGAGAGTTAACTTTCCATGCCAGGCATGGAACGCTGAGCTCGAGCTCGGTTGAAACTCTGTCTGTTGTTCTTCAAACTCAAACCGTCAGATCTTTACGAGCTAAACTCACCGAGGTCCTGTGTGGAAGCTGTAAACCTACACTAGCCAACTGGCTACTAAACATAAGAACACATTTTTTGGTCCCAAAACAAAGACTCAAGTCAGGAGACCCATAAAATGAAAAACACAACACCAAGTCACCCCAAAAAGGAGGGGTGAAAATAACAAGGTGGGCATCTACTAAGTGCCAACACTGCACTTCCACCCACATCCCAAAACAGAGGTTCTAAGAGGGGCAGGCAGGGGAGGTCATAATGTAAGAACTCCATTAGAAGAAACAACATTACTAAGGTGAGTATTTTTTCTTCAAACAACATGAAGTCTTGCTATATTATGACATATGCAGACTACACAGCAGTACCTCCATGGAGGAAGGACAGAACCTACTTAGGAAATAGGCTCTGAAGCACAGCTGTGCCAAACCGAGCATCACTCCTAGCCTGGATGTCCAGGGAGTAATGCATGGTAAAAGTGTGAACTGTTTTTCAGGTAGCTGCTTGACATATCTCTAGAATAGGGATGTCCCTGGCAGCAGCCAGGGAAGCAGCTGTACTTCTGGTAGAGTGAGCCCTCAGGCCTGAGGGAGGAACCTTACCCAGCTTTTCATAACAGAATTGGATACAAGAGACAATCCACCTGGCAATGGATCTTTTAGTGGCAGGTTTCCTTTACCAACCTCACCATAAGTGAGGAACAGTTGGGGAGTCAAACCTGTGACCCTCGGTACATTCAGCAACGTGAGTAACTAAGGGGCTCTTCTTCACATCTACAGCTGTGCAGCCTCCTCTCGCCAGAGGAGGAATGGTCAGTGAAGTACACTGGAAGAGATATAGATTGATTAAGGTGGAAATCTGAAACCCACCTTAGGCAAGAACTTCCTGTTAGTCCTGAGGACCACCTTATCTCCATGAACGGAGATAAAATCAGGCTCCACTGACAAAGCTTGTAATTCACTTATCGCCTGGCAGAAGTGATGGCCTACAGAAACACAGTCTTCCAAGTCAAGTACTTAAGCTCTGCTGAAGACAAAGGCTCAAAGGGGTTGCATAAGCTGAGCAATGCAAACATTAAGATCCCAGGCAGGGCAGGGTCCCTAAATGGAGGGTTGGTGTGAAGCAATCCTTAAAAACTTGGAGAATACAGGATGAGCTGAAAGAGAAGAGGGTTTACCTGCTGAAATAAAAGCAGACACAGCTGCCAAATGTACTTTTAGGGTAGTTGGTCTCAGCCCCAAGGCATTTAAATGGACCATATAATCCAGGACTGTGGGTAAATCAGCAGATTTTGGGGATATATGCTTCCCAGAGCACCATATGGAAAACCTCTTCCATTTGGAATTATAGGTAGCCCTGGTGGAAGGTTTCCTAGAAGCCTTCAGTATATCCATTACACCTTGGGAGAGGTGTAGATCAGCAAACTCTAACTCTTCAAGAGCTAGGCCTTGAGATTGAGAGATTTGAGGTTCGGGTACCAAACCCTCCCCTGGGCACAGGTTAACTGGTTGTGATTCCTAGGAAGACACAGGGGAAGATGGACTGCTAAGGACAGTAGGAGTGGATACCAGGGTTGTCTGGCCCAATCTGGAGCAATCAGGATCATCTTGCAGGATTGGAATCTGATTTTGACTAACACTTTGAACAGGAGAGGGAAGGGGAGGAAAGCATAGAGGAACTTCCCTTCCCAAATGAGAACTAAGGCATCCAGAGGGACTGAGCCCAACACTGGGGGCCTGCAGCAAAAAAGGGGAAGTTGGTGATTGTCTGGGGCTGCAAAAAGATCTATCTGCGGGGTGCCCCATCTAGCAAATATCACCTCCAGGACCAGGGGGTCCAGTGACCATTCGTGATGGCCCTGGGAAATCCTGCTGAGAGCATCTGCCAGGACATTGACCTTGCCTGGGAGGTGAACTGCCGTAAAGGAGGTGTTCAGGGAGTAAGCCAGAGACCACAACTTCATTGCTTTGGTGCACAAGGCCGTAGACCGAGTGCCCCCTTGTTTGTTGATGTACCACATTGTGGTGGTGTTGTCTGTTCTGACCTGTACAACTTTGTTCTGAACAGATTTGGAAAAAACTTGAAGTGCTAGAAAAACTGCTCTGAGTTCCAACAGACTGATGTGGAGCAGAGATTCCTGAGGGGACCACAATCCCTGGGTAGTGAGGTCGCCCATGTGAGCTCTCCACCCCGAAAGGGATGCATCTGTAGTAAGGGTTAAGGAGTGAGACTGAGTGACAAAGGGAACCCTTGTCTCAGATTGCTCTGATCATGCCACCACTGTAGGGCCTGGATCAGGGTTCGAGTTACTGGGATCAATTTGGTTAGAGGGTCTTTCCTTTGAGACCAAAAGGCTCTCAAATGGAACTGGATGTCCCTCATCTGAAATCTTGCTCCCTGCACTACTGCTGTAGAAGCAGCCATGTGCCCCAGGAGCTGTAGAAAATGCTTTGCTGGTCGAGAGACCTGCAGGGTGAATGAGGAGGCCAGAGAGACCAGGGTCCTTGCCCTGTCCAAAGGAAGGAAGGCTCTGACTTTCTCTGTGTTCAGCTCTGCGCCTATGAAGGTGAGGAGCTGGACAGGCTCTAGAACTGACTTTGAAAGATTCAGAAGGAAACCTAGAGAGGTGAGCAGTTGCTGAGTTATCTGTAGATATAACTTGACTTGGTCTGGAGACTGGCCTACTATGAGCCAGTCGTCCAGGTAAGGGAAGATGTCAATTTTTTGCCTTCTTAGGGAAGCAACTGCTACTGCCAGGCATTTTGTGAATGCCCTTGGAGCAGAGGTGAGGTCAAAGGGCATTGCTCTGAACTGGTAATGGCCTGAGGGCAGCTCGAACCAGAGGTACTTTCGATTTCGATGGGAGCTTCTGATGAGAATATGGAAGTAGGCATCCTTGAGGTCCAGGGACGCTAGCCAGTCCCCTGGCCTTACAGAGGGCAGAATAATTCCCAGAGTCACCATTTTGAATTTTGGTTTTAAAAGGTGCTTGTTTAAATATCTGAGATCCAGGATGGGCCGCCATTCTCCTGTCTTTTTTGGGGTAAGAAGTACCTGGAGTACAATCCTTTGCCCTGGTGTAGGGGTGGAACCCTTTCCACACCTCTGAGAGCCAGGAGGGAAGAGACCTCTGCCTCTAGGGCAAGTGCCTCTGGTGGATTTGCAGGTAGAAAGGATCTGGTTCTCATCTTTGGAAATTTTTTGAAGCTGAGAACCAGTCCCTGGCTTACTGCTTCCAGGACCCACTTGTCTGATGTCAGAGACTTCCAGTCCTGGACAAAGTAAGCCAGTCTGCCCCCTACAGGTAGCTGAGAATCGGCCCTGGCAACCCCATCAGGGTGCCTGCTTGGCAGGGGCTTTAGGCTGAGGGGGTGGAAGCAGGCCTGCTCGTACCCCATCTGCCTCTCCCTCTAAAGAACCCCCCCTCTGGGCATAAGCAGAAGAGGAGGCCTGGGCTTGGTAAAAAGGCCTATGAAAAGGCCTGCCCCTGCCCCTGGAAAGCTGCCTTTGTGGAGTGGCCTGCCTTTCCTTGGCTTGTGCACTCCTATAGGTGGGTCCTATAACTCATCCATTTTCTTCATGTAATTCTCTGTCTGCTCCCTAAACAGAAAATTGCCCACAACAGGAAAATCCATGGTCTTAGTCTGGGTATCCTATGACAGGCTGGTACATCTGAGCCAAGCCATTCTGCGGAAGTGCCACAGATGTAGCCATGACTCTTGATGACACATCATTAGAGTCCACTGCAGCATGGAATTGCACCTTGGATGCCTCGATACCATCAGCAGCCACCTGCTCCAGCTCCTTGGCAAGCTGGCCAGGGACCTGTTTTGCTAGAGCCATAACAGCATCCCATCTGGATTTCTGATATCTAGCAACATAAGCCATATAATTTGCCTGTCTGAGTCCCAAGGATGCTGCCATGTACTGTTTCTTTGCCATGGCATCAATCCTCCTGGAGTCCTTGTCAGGGGGGGGTGTGAAGCCAAGGGAATATTTGCCTTGTCACTGGCTGCAGCCTGCACTACCCCAACATGGCTGCATTGTTGTGTAAGGAACTCTGTATCAGAACCTGACAATGTGTACCTCTTGTCCATTCTCTTATCCACAGGAGGTATAGTATGAGGAGTTTTTAGAATTTTAACTGTCTGTTTCCCAAAAGATTTATGCAAAGGAATAGACAGTCTCCTAGACTCTGGGATATCCATCATTTCCACATAGACAGGCTCCTCTTGATCATCCACAGCTTCCTCCATAGGGAGCTGGAGGGTTTCAGCCACTTTCTTATAAAACATAAAATGAGAAGGGGACTCAGAAAGCCTAGGAGGAGACACTCCTGAAGGTCTGTCTGGGGAGATGTCCAGGTCAATGGGCACATCCAGACTTTCAAATCCACATTCACTCTCCTCATACTCCTCTTCCCCTCCTCCGGTTCATAATATTCCTCTAAATCATACTCTTGAACCAGTGGAACCCGGCGTAGGCAGGGCTTACCTGTGAGGTGCCCATTCGGTCCGGAGAACAGAAGCGACTGGACAATTTAATTGCTTTGGCTATTTCTTCAGCGGTTGGAGAGGAAAGTTTGGCTCCACACCAGCTGATTTCCTAGTCCTTTTGCTGGAACCGACTCCTCAGAGTCGGATCTCCTTGCCCGAGGAAGTCTCGCCTGGTCAGAGAGAGCACTCCCTCCGTTCGGTTGGAACCGAACCGGGCTGGCTATCCGGTTCAGCAGACTTTTTGGCCTCCCTTTCCCTGAGCCTACCAACTCTCTTTTCCAGGGTAGCTGCAGGAAAATTTTTACAAATCTGGCAGTCTGCATTGAGGTGGTCAAACCCCAGACAATAAACACAGGTGGTGTGGGGTCAGCCTTGGCAAAGACTTCCCACAGACACTGCAGTGCTGAAACCCAGTGGGCGGTTTTCTTTGGGTTTCTCCAGACATAGTACCAGTGCTAACCAAACTTACCGTTTATGGCAATCCGCCAGAGTAGGGCCCTCTTATCGGTTCCCAACTATGTCACGGGTCGTGGAAAAAAACGTAATAAAATCCGTCTTTTTTACAACCGATAAGAACCGGTAACCACACTCTAAAAGACAGATTAATATATTTTAAACAACCTGATCGGTTCAAACCGAACCGATAAAAAGTTTACAAGTTCCACACAGAATAGAAATTAATGTAAAACCTATCTAGTACTCACAAATACCACAGACAGAGTCTGAACCGACTGGTTGCGGTTTAAATTCGGTCGAAAACCGAGAAAAACAATACTTTAACCGACAAAATGAACCGAGCAGAAGGAGAAATCTCCGGAGCGACTGTTCAGTGAGGCGGAGTAAAGAATCTGACGGTTTGAGTTTGAAGAACAACAGACAGAGTTTCAACCGAGCTCGAGCTCAGCGTTCCATGCCTGGCATGGAAAATTAACTCTTTCACCTCCGGAGCAGTTCGAAGGTTGGGACTCGCTGCATATGTCATAATATAGCAAGACTTCATGTTGTTTGAAGGACCGAGTCCCAAGCAGTGAGAGGACTGACCCTGGTCAGCTGGTAGAGGTAGAGGTCAGAATAAAGCTCTCAAGAGAGAAGGCCCTGCAGGACAGCCAGCCCAAAACCCATCCTGTGTCTAGAGGCAATGTCCAGACTGCACTGCCGGATGAAAGTGTGGACAGAACTCCAAGTGGTTGCTGCACAGATGTCAGCAATGGACACACTTCTGAAAGATGCAAACAAAACAGCTACACCCCTGGAAGAATAGCCTTTAACCGCGTCCAGTAAAGGCTTGTCGTATTTACAGTAGCAATAAACAATGCAATTAACTAACCATTTGGATACATGTTGTTTAGAAACTGAAGCCCCTTCTTTTTTCGGGGTGAAAGAAACAAACAGCTGATCAGTTTTTCTGATGGCTCGGGTGCGGTCAAAATAATAACGAAGCATCTGGTGGACATCCAGAGTAAGTAATAAGGCCTCCTCTGAGTTGGAATACTCTGGGTAATACACAGGAAAGTGGATGTCTTGATTCAGAGTAAACTCAGACACCACCACCTTAGGAAGGAACTTAGGATTGCTTCTCAAGAACACCCTGTCTTTGTGAAAAACTAAATAAGGCTCTTTACACATTAGAGCTTGAAGCTCAGAAATCCTTCGAGCAGAAGTAATAGCAACTATAAATAAAGCTTTCCATGACAGAAAGCGAATCTCGCAACTTGGGGCAGGCTCAAAGGGAGGCAACATAAGTTTCTCTAGGATAAACAACTCCCATGGAGGAACTGGGACCCTTATGGGAGGTTTAATGGATGAGTAACTCAAGTCTGAGTTTGATAAGGAAAGGAGATATTTTAGAACGAGATTCTCTGGACAAGTAAAGGGAACCAGTTGACAAGCGGTGGCCCATATGCAGAACCGCTTCAACTTCATAACATAAGTAGATCTAGTGGAGGACTTTCTGGTAGCCACTAGAACCTCTATCACCTGGGAAGAAACCCAGAAACAGGCAATTGCTAGGTGTGCAGGAGCCATGCATGAAGGTGCAGTGACTACAGATCCGGATGGACCAGGGTGCCCTGCTCCTGTGAGAGTAGGTCGGATCACAGAGGCAGGGGGATCAGGGATTCCAGTGCAAGCTGCTGGAGAAGTGGAAACCAAATCAGCCATGGGCAGAAGGGGGATATCAGAATAATCTCTGCCCCTTCTGACTGCAACTAGAGCAGAACTCTCTGCGGCAATGGAAGGGGGGAGGCGGAATACAGAAACCTCCCTGTCCAAGAGAGGGACAATGCATCTCACCAGAAAACACCAGGCCTTGGATCTAGCGAGCAGAAACTGGGCAGTTTTGTACTGGATGGGGATGAGAACAGGTCCAGCTCTGGGCCGCCCCACCTGTCGAAGAGATCTTCAACCACTGAGGGAAGAAGTTCCCATTCGTGAACCTTGGACCAGGAACGGCTTAGACCGTCAGTCAAGGTGTTTTGAACACCTGAAACACGCACAGCAGTCAGGCGCAGGTGATGCTCTATGGCCCAATACCACACACTCATGTCCTCTCTGCAGATGGGGTAAGAGTACGTGCCCCTTGCTCATTTATGTAAAATACTATGGACATATTGTCTGTCTGGATCAGGAAAGGACCCGGGAGTAAATTCATCTGAAAGGCTTGGACAGCATAAAGTATCACCTGCATCTCCAAAACGCTGCTGTGGAGATGTTGCTCTGATGGGGACCAAGTCCCCAGAGTCTGACAGTCTGCCAGATGGGTGCCCCAGCCCTGGCCCGACACATCTGTGGTCAGAATTTGCCGTGGTGACTCCAACTGAAGTGAATCCCCTTGGAGAGGTTGGAGGGGTCCAGCCACCACATCAAGGTCTGTTGCACCGAGTTGGATATTGACACAGGAAGGTCCAAGTCATCTGAACACTGGTCCCACTGGACCCGAAGGTTCCACTGGACTACCCTCATGTGCAGGTTAGCCAAGGGTACTGTCGGAATGGCCGCTGCTATATGGTCCCAGCAGTTTGAGAACTGTTCTGCTGGAACTTGCTGGGATGTCAAGACCAGATGAGCTGAGTCCGGAGGCGTTCTGCTCTGTCTGGAGGAAGAAAGGCCTTACCTTGCTTCGTGTCAAAAATTACCCCCAGTGTTGAGGTCTCTGACTTGGTCAAGAGGAGGATTTGCGGAGCTTGAGGGTTATTCCCAGATTCCGAAACAGAGAAAAAGTGGCCTCCATGTTTATGAGCAGTTGCTCCTTGGTAGGGGCTGTCAGAAGCCAGTTGTCTAGATAAGAGAAAACATAATGGCCTTCCCTCTTTAAGACTGCTGCCACTACTGCGAGGCACTTCGTAAAGGCCCGTTGTGCCGAGGAAAGTCCAAACGGTAGGGTCTGAAACTGGTAGTGGTTTCCTTGGAAGCAGAAGTGAAGGAACCTCCTGTGAGGTGGAAACACCAAGAGGTAAAGGTAAGCATCCTACATGTCCAGGGAACAGAGCCAATCCCCTTGAGGAAGTAAGGGGAGAAGGCCAAGAAGAGTGACCATCCTGAATCTTTTGCTCTCTATGAACTTGTCTAGGTGGCTGGGGTCTAGAAGAAAAAATTACTCACCTTAGTAATTATGTTTCTTCTATTGGAGTCTTTGTTGTATTCTGACAAGCGCAGTTAGCCCCAGCCTTTAAACTGCCCCGAAGAACAAAGGGTTAATCTTTCTATGCAGAGCATAGAATGCGGAGCTCAAGCTCGGTTGATATCTCTGTCCGTTTCCCTTTGAAAGCTAACCGTCAGATTCTTACGAGCAACACTCTAATAGCTATTCTATGTGGAAATTGTAAAAAACTTTTAATATCCAACTGGCAACAAAAAGATTTGGATTACCAAAAGAAGACTCAAGTCAGGAAACCCAAAACCCAAACCAAACAGGAATATAATAAAATAAACACCCAAACAAAAGAAGAGGGTGTAAAAGGGACACCCCTGAGGTGCAACACTGCACCTGCCCACCCACTTCCCAAAACCAGGTTCTGAGAGGGGAGGCAGGTCAGAATACAGCAAGACTCCAATAGAAGAAACATAATTACTAAGGTGAGTATTTTTTTCTTCAAATAACTTGAAGTCTTGCTGTATTCTGACAAGTGCAGACTACCAAGCAGCACCTCCATGGAGGAGGGACAGAACCTACTTTGGGAATAGGCTCTGAAATACTGCTGTGCCAAACCGAGCATCACTCCTAGCCTGGATATCCAGAGAGTAATGCTTGGTAAAGGTATGGACTGTTTTCCAGGTGGCTGCTTGACAAATTTCTAAGAGAGGGATATCCCTGGCAGCAGCCAGGGAAGCAGCTGTACCTCTTGTAGAGTGAGCCCTCAGGCCTGAGGGTGGAATCTTTCCCAGTTTTTCATAGCAGAATTGTATGCAAAACACAATCCACCTGGCAAGAGTTCTCTTGGTGGCAGGTTTTCCCTTTCCCACTTCTCCATAAGTGAGGAACAACTGGAGGGAGTCAAACCTGTGACCCTTGTTACACTCTATGTAGTAACTAAGGGCTCTTTTAACATCTAAACTGTGTAGCCTCCTCTCTCCTGAGGAAGGATGATCAGTGAAGAAAACAGGAAGACACAGACTGGTTTAAACGGAAGTCTGAAACCACTTTGGGAAAGAATTTTCTATTGGTTCTAAGCACCACTTTATCCCTGTGAAAGGAGATAAATTCAGGTTCCACTGACAGGGCTTGCAATTCACTGATACGCCTGGCAGAGGTGATGGCTATCAAGAAATACAGGTTACTCACCTGTAACAGGAGTTCTAGGAATGGTATATGTTGTTCATCCACACTCATTGGCAGTATCCTTGCCGCTTTAAATCTTGCCGGAAGGTCTTCAAGCTTGCTCCTCCCACCCACCGGTGGTATAACTCTCGGCTCCCCCCATGACGCCAGATCTGCCCGCTGGAAGCTCAGGTTAAAAGGCCGAAGTCGGGAGGTCGGTGGTCGTGGTGATAAACAACATATACCATTCCTAGAACTCCTGTTACAGGTGAGTAACCTGTATTTCTAGGACATGGATATGTTGTTCATCCACACTCATTGGCAGACTCCTAGCAGTTCTCCGGGAGGAGGGAGGCAAGACGCACACCCCCATATACTTACTTGGGAAAGAGAGACTGGAGAACCGAGGCCCCAAAACCAGCATCCCGGCGTGACTCAAGGTCGATGTGGTAGTGGGTAATGAAGGTGTTTGCTGACTTCCAGGTAGCAGTTCCCTGCAGATTTCCTGGATAGGGACGTCCCTGGAAGCAGCCACCGTTGCAGCAGTATGGCGGGTAGAATGAGCTCTTATCCCTCTGGGAGGCTCCATGCCCGCTAACTTACAGAGATCTATGCAGGAGGTTCCCACCTGCTTATCGTCCGCTTGGCTGCAGGTCTGCCAGATGCGTCAGCGTAGGTGACAAACAGCTGGCGAACTCTCCTGATTTCAGCTGCAAGGCCCTTATAATAAGCGAGCCTCTTCTAGGATCCAGAGTATGGAGCCTATTCGGCCTCCGAGGTGTGATTGGGGTAGAACACCGGCAGAGTCAACACCTGGTTAAGGTGAAACTCCGACACCACCTTCGGAAGGAATTTCGGTGGGGCGCAGGACAACCTTGTCCCTGTGGAAGACCAGGTAAGGAGACTCGATGGAAGCGCCTGGAGCTCTCCCATCCTTCTGGCTGCGTGATAGCCACCAAGAAGGCGGTCTTCCACGACAGGTGAGAGAGAGCACACCTGTGCATAGGTTGAATGGCTTGCCCATGAGCTTTGCCAGTACCAGCAGTAGATCCCACGGAGGTGGGGGTTCCCGACTGGAGGAAATGTGATCAGGCTGAGCAGCCAGACCACCTTCTCCTGCGCCACCGACTGCTTGACCGCCCGCACCGGTAAGCAGAGATAGCTGCCAGGTGCACACCCTTAGGGTCAGCCGACCTAAGCCCTTGACTAGAAAGGGACCATAAATAGTCCAAGATGCTTGCCAAGGAACAGGAGGAAGGGTCCAAGCCCTTGCCCTGACACCAAATAGAAAAACCCTTTTCCATTTGAAGGCATAACATTTTCTCAGTCGACTCCTTACGGGCCTCCAACTACATTGAGGACCTCAGTCGGAAAGACCCAAAGCCTGGAACTCTAGCAGCTCAGGAACCAGGCCGTCCAGGTGCAGGAGTTGAAGGTCCGGATGGAACACCTTCCCCTGATTGACTGAGAGCAGGTCCGGGCGAGCTGGAAGCTGCCGCGGAGTCCTGGAGCTGAGACTGAGGAGATCTGGGTACCAGAACTGGCGAGGCCAGTCTGGGGCTATCAGAATCACCTGCGCCTTGTCCCTCCTCGCCTTGAGAAGCACCTTGTGGATCAAGGGAAATGGGGGAAAGGCGTAAAAGAGGCCCGGGGTCCATTGCCTCGAGAAGGCATCCCCCTGCAGCGAGCCCTGCTGAGGGGGCGGATGGAACAGACTCAGCCAGCGTTCTCCGTGGAGGCAAACAGGTCCACCTGAGGTGTGCCCCAAAGGAGAACAGATGCTGTACTACCTCCGGCAGGAGAGACCACTCGTGGGATGCAGCCCCTATCCGGCTCAGGGCATCGGCCAGGGTGTTGGAGGCTCCTGCCACGTGAATGGCTAGGAGATCCGCCTCCAGGCTGCGCACGAGTGACCAAATGCGGAGAGCTTCCTTGCACAGAAGCATGTGGAGCGCCGTCCCCGCCCCTGGGCGGTTTAGATAGTACATGGTCGTGGGTACTGTCCGCTCTGACTCCGGACCACTTGACCCCGGAGGAACGGAGCAAAGGCGGTGAGAGCTAGGCGGACCGCTCGGAGCTCCAGCAGGTTGATGTGGCATGGGACTCCCGGGGACCCAGGGGCCATGAGCCCCTGTGTTCCCAGATGGGCACCCCAACCCATCAGAGAGGCATCGGTCGACAGAGAGACCGGCGGCTCGGGCGGACGAACGGGATGCCCTCCTGCAATTGATCTGGAACGGTCCACCACTGGAGAGCATTCCACATCCCCTGTGTCACCGACACAAGCTGGTCCAAGGGATCGCAGCGTTGTGACCACTGGCTGGCCAGTCCCCACTCGAAGGGGACGGATGTTCCAGCGGCCCAACGGACCACGCTGGTACAGGCCGCCATGAGACCCAGGAGGCGCAGGAAGTCCCGGGCAGGCGCAATTGCCCAACCAGAAATGATCGGGCAAAGGAGGAAAGAACCTCGCCCTGTCCGCGGGAGCCGCTCTGGCTCAGAGAGTCGAGCCTGCCCGATGAATAAAATCACCTGCTTGCTCGAGTTCTGACTTGGCCTCGTTGACAAGGAGGCCCAGTTGAGAACAAACCTGGAGGGCCAGATCTCTGGACCACTCCGCCTCCTTCCTGGAGGAGCTGCTATCAGCCAGTCGTCCAGGTAAGGGTACACCCGGACCCTCGCGGCCCCAGGAATGCTGTCACCACTGCCATGCATTTGGTGAAGACCCTGGGAGCTGGAGACAAGCCGAGGGCATGGCCTGGAACTCGAGAGATCCTTCCATTCAGGCGAAGGAATCTCTGGTGAGACAGACGGATGGGACGTGGAAAACGTCCTGCAAGTCCAGAGAGCAGAACCACACGCCGCGTTCCAAGGATGGTATTATCTGAGCCAGAGTGACCATCCTGAAGGTTCGAGACCTTAGGAACTTGTTTAGGTCGCGGTCGAGAATGGGGCGCCAGCCCCCTCGTTCGGAACCAGGAAGTACCTGGACACAAACCCTGGGTCTGAGGAGGGTCACCACCTCTCTACCACCTCCTTCTGGAGGAGGAGAGCGATGTCGGCTCGACGAGCCGCCAGTGAGGCTGGGATCCGTGAGCCCCCGAGGCGAGCGGCTCTGAAGGGTGGTGCCTGCTCGAATTCCAGAGGCAGGCCTCTTCCCACCACCTCCAAGACCCACCTGTCCGTGGTAACAGCGGACCAGGCGGAACGGAAGTGCCGGAGCCGCCCCCACGGGGGACCCAGGGGGTGGTGGGGGATGGGGGCGACACCCTCAGCCCGTCACTGGGCAGGCTTGGAGGAGGACCGGCCGAGGGACCTCCTGGGCCCTTCCTCCCTGCCTCCTGTTAGAGGAAGCCGGGCGGCTTGGGTTTGGGATGCCAAGGCCGAGCCTGCTGGCCCCTGCGTTGCTGGGCGGGCGCGCGGGCACAGAGAAGGACGAAAGGGCTTAGGCTGTGGTTTGCGGCCTTTGTCCTTCTGAGCGGAAGAGACCGAGTCCAAGGTGGCATTGGACTTCTCGATCCTCTGCAGGTGACCTTCCACCCCAGGGCCGAAGAGGTCAGTCCCCAAAAAGGGAACATCCGCCAACTTGTGCTGGGTATCCGAAGTAAAGGTGGATATCCTCAGCCAAGCCCGCCGACGCATAGCCACTGCGGCCGCCACCCGATCTGGCACATGAGTCCCACTCCAAAGCAGTCTGGAGCTGCTGTTTGGCCACTACCCTGGTCCGCACCTGCTTAACCCCGTAGTCTGCAGATCGGCGGAAGATGAGGATGACTCATCCAGGGAGCCCAACAGGGCATGAGAAAATGTGCCATGAGGGCGGCCGAACTGGCCTGGCGAAACCCGAGAGGGCATAGCGTGAACTTTTAGCCCGACAGTCCAATTCTTGGACTCCTTGTCAGGAGGTTTGTCCACATCCTGGCGTTGCCCGGAGCGCGAGAAAAGCGCTGTCGGTAACTCAACCCCTCAGCAGAGGGTGTTCGAAACGGACAAGGAACCGGTAGGGACCGCATACTTCCTGGCCATCCTGGCCGGCGCAGGGCAGGAAGCAGGCGCTGCCAAAGTTCCAGTGCTGGACCCACTATGGCCTCGGCCACGGAAGGCCTCTGGGAGAATCCCTCGGTCCAGAATCTCCGTGAGGGGATACCTGGCCCGTTTGGAAGCGGGTTCGAGCTCCATCCGGTGAGACTCCGAGATGAGCCGAAGCAGTCCTAGAAGGACGACGGGCTATCGTCCATTGGCTGACCTCCCAAGACTCAAGTCAGTCGGCTTGGAAGAAGGAGAATCATCTTCGGACTCGGGAAGAGTCCTGAAACTGCCTCTGGCGAACCACCTTCACCTGCGAGTCGGTCGGGAGTGAGGGTAACTGACAGCCGATGGGGTAAACCCTTAGCCGACCGAGAATCTCTTGGTCGGACCCAATTGGTGGCTGTGGGCGGAGGTTCCACCGCAATCGGTGGAGCAGCTGGTTTTGGCGAAACAACCGGCCTGGGTATGACTCCTCGGGCAAGTCGAGGGGTTGTGTCGACGTTCGGTGACAGCCATTAATGGCGGGGGAAGGCGCCGGTCGGCTTATTCCGCCAGGAGGAGCTGTTGCAACATAAGGTCCTCGTACCGTCCCGGCGTAATTACGCGAAGCCTCCCTCATCCGAGGAGGAGGGCGGGGAGCCGGCCAGCTGCCGCCTTACTTGGTGCGAGACAGGGACCGCCTATGGCCGGTGGGGCGGCTGGACCCGCGAGGTCGAGCCGAGACGAAGTCCGGAATTTCGGAGTCGGTGCAAGGAGGTGTCGGCGGAACCAAGCGCTCGCCGTCTCGGAAGGTCCATCCGAGGCTCGGGACCGGAGGCACAAGCCACAGGATCCTCAACTCCTCCGGGGAACCGGAGAGGGAATCTCGGCTGCTAAAGCGACAGCCCGTCCAATGGGTCGAGAAAAATCTCGGCTTCATCAGTGGGAGTCTCGGTCAGCTGACCTGCCAGGGGACACCGTGGGGCCAGTGGCCGGAAGCGAAGCGGTCGACAGCCGGAGTCGGCGGCCGGGAGAGGACCTTTCCCGCTCCCAAGAGCGCCGACGGAGGACTTACCTTGTCCTCTTTTGGACCGAGAAAAAGGTCCAGCAGGCACGAGCCCTTCTCCTTTAGTGGAGAGGACAGACAAAGCTCCTTAAAGAGCCGTGTAGGAAGAACCCAGAGGCGAGATAAATGCCGCGGCCGAGGAAGATCGGCCGCGCCGCCTCCTCTTCGAGGCGACCATCCGCCGAGCTGATCCGCTGAGACCTGGGCCATGACACCGCCAACCGGCCTCCTTGGACTTCACCGAGGGAACGCTCGGGACGGCCCAGTTGCAATCGGGCAGCACGGTCTTCGAGGACGTAGGCCGAGAAAGATGAGCACAGGTCGCAAGCCTGCGGGTCGTGCTCAAGGCCTAAGCAGTAGACACACATGGAGTGTGGATCCGTCCGAGACATCTTCTGCCCGCATGGGCATCTCCGAAATCCGAGGTCGATTTATCCATCGCAGCCGCGAGGATCGAAGACTGAAGTCTTTTGCAAAATATTATTTTAAACCGCAACGGGAGAAATAGGAACCAGTCACAAACGCAGAGTGCCGTTAAGAGGGAACCTGAGCTTCCAAGCGGTAAGGGAAGATTCATGCGTCATGGGCGGAGTCAGAGTTATACCACCCGGGTGGGTGGGAGGAGCAAGCTTGAAGACCTTCCGGCAAGATTTAAAGCGGCAAGGATACTGCCAATGAGTGTGGATGAACAACATATCCATGTCCCTAGAAAACAGTTTTCCAAGTCAAGTACTTAAGCTCTGCTGAGGACACAGGCTCAAAAGGAGGTTGCATAAGTTGAGCAATGCAAACATTTAAATCCCAGGCAGGGGCAGGGTCTCTAAAAGGAGGATTGGTGTGAAGAAATCCTTTAAAAAATTTACAGAACACAGGATGAGAAGATAGTGAGGAAGACTTCCCCACAGACAGAAATGCAGAAACAGCTGACAAGTGTACCTTGAGAGTAGCTGGTCTGAGGCCTAGGCCATTAAGATGGACCATAAAGAACCATAGGCAATTCAGCAGTATCTGGGGAAATATGCTTTTTAGACCACCAAATGCTGTATCTCTTCCATTTGGAGTTACAAGTCTTTCTGGTGGAAGGCTTTCGAGAAGCTTTGAGAATATCCAGAAAGATGCAGATCTGCAAACTCTTAACTCTTCAAAAGCCATGCCTTGAGATTGAGAGACTGAAGATTGGGGTACCAAATCCTCCCCTGAGAAGATGTTAACAGGTTGTAATTCCTGGGAAGAGACAGGGGAAGATGGACTGCTAGGGACAACAACAGGGGGTACCAAGGCTGTCTGGCCCAATCTGGAGCAATAATAATCACTTTGCGAGTTAGAGACCTTATTTTGACTAAAACTTTGAACAGGAGTGGGAAGGGAGGGAAGGCATACCGAAATTTCCCTTCCCAATTCATAATCAGAGCATCCAGGGGGACTGAACCCAAGACTGGGGGTCTGCAGCAAAAGAGAGGAAGTTGGTGATTGTCTGGGGCTGCAAAGAGATCCATCTCTGGAGTGCCCCACCATGAAAAAATCACTTTCAACACCTGAGAGTCCAGGGACCATTTGTGATGGCCCTGTGAGATCCTGCTCAGTGCATCTGCTAGCACACTGTCCTTCCCTGGAAGGTGCACTGCTACCAGAGAGGTTTGCAGGGAATAAGCCAGGGACCACAAGTTCATGGCTTCCGTGCACAAGGCCATGGACCGAGTGCCTCCCTGCTTGTTGATGTACCACATGGTGGTGGTGGTGTCCGTTCTGACCTGAACCACCTTGTTCTGCACTGACTGAGAAAAGGCTTTCAGGGCCAGAAAAACTGCCCCGAGTTCTAGGAGATTGATATGGAGAAGGGATTCCTGGGTGGACCACAGTCCCTGGGCAGTGAGGGTCCCCAGATGGGCTCCCCAGCCCAGAAGAGAAGCGGCCGTGGAAAGGACCACTGAATAAGGCTGAGTGGCAAAAGGTACCCCTGAAGGGCTTGGATCAAGGTCAGAGTCACTGGGATCAGTTTGGTAAGGGAATCCTTCCCCTGAGACCAAAAAGCTCTCAGATGGAACTGAATATCCCTCACCTGGAATCTTGCCCCTTGGACCACTGCTGTTGAAGCTGCCATGTGACCCAAGAGCTGGAGGAAATGCCTTGCTGGTCAAGATACCCGAAGGCTGAAGGAAGAGGCTAGTTCTATAAGAACCCTTGCCCTTTCCAGGGGAAGAAATGCCCTTGCTCTGACTGTGTCCAGTTCTGCCCCTATAAAGGTAAGAAGCTGGACTGGTTCGAGAACTTACTTGGGAAGGTTGAGAAGAAATTCTAGAGAAGTAAGCACTTGCTGGGTCACTTGCAGGTGAGACTTGACTTGGTCTGGAGACTGGCCCACTATTAGGCAATCGTCCAGATATGGAAAAATGGAGATATTTTGCCTTCTTAGAAAAGCAACTACTACTGCCAGGCACTTTGTGGAAACCCTTGGGGCTGAGGTTAGCCCAAAGGGCATTGCTCTGAACTGATATTGGCATGAGGGCAACTCGAACCTGAGGTACTTTCTGTGGGAGCACCTGATGGGAATGTGAAAGTAGGCATCTCTGAGGTCCGGGGAGGCTAGCCAGTCCCCTGGCCTTAGAGAGGGAAGGATCATTCCCAGAGTTACCATCTTGAACTTCGTTTTTAAAAGATGTTTATTTAGATATTTTAGGTCTAGGAGGGGTCGCCACTCCCCTGTCTTTTTTGGGGTCAGGAAGTACCTGGAGTACAGCCCTTTGCCCCAGTGTAGGGTAGGTACTCTCTGTATGGCTCTTAAGGCCAAAAGAGATGAAACATCTGCCTCTAGGGCAAGGGTTTCCGAGAGATTTGCAGGTGGAAAAGATCTGGCTCTCATCTTTGGAAATTTTCTGAAGCTGAGAACCAGTCCCTGGCTTACTACTTCCAGGAACCACTTGTCTGATGTAACAGACATCCAGTCCTGGACAAGGTAAGCCAGCCTGCCCCCTACTGGAATAGGAGAGTCGACCCGGGCAGGCCCATCAGGATGTCTGCTTGGCAGGGGCCTTAGGCTGAGGAGTGGATGCAGCCCTGCTCATCCCCCTTCTGCCGCTCCCTCTGAAGAACCCCCTCTGTGAAAAGGAAGATGAGGCCTGTGCTTGGTAAAAAGGCCTTTGGAAAGGCCTGCCCCTGCCCCTAGACTGCTGCCTTTGAGGAGTTGCCTGCCTCTCCTTGGCCTGAGCACTCCTGTAGGTGGTCCTGTATTCATCCATTTTCTTCATGTATCTCTGTCTGCTCCCCAAACAGAGAATTACCCACTACAGGAAAATCCATGGCCTTAGCCTGGGTATCCTGTGAGAGGCTAGTACATCTGAGCCAAGCCATTCTCCGAAGAGCCACAGATGTAGTCATGACTCTTGATGACACATCATTAGAGTCCACAGCAGCATGAAACTGCACTTTAGATGCCTCAATCCCATCTGCAGCCACCACCTCCAGCTCCTTGGCTAGCTGGGGGGAGGCCTGTTTAGCCAGTGCCAGTACAGTGTCCCACCTGGACTTCTGGTACCTAGCTGTATAGGCCATATAATTCGCCTGTCTGAGTCCCAAGGAAGATGCCATGTACAGCTTTTTTGCCATGGCATCAATCTTCCTAGAGTCTTTGTCTTGGGGGTGTGAAGCCAAGGGAATGCTTGCCTTATCACAGGCAGCAGCCTGCAGTACCCCAACATGGCTGCATAGCTGGTATAAAAACTCAGTATCTGAGCCTGAGAGTGAATACCTCTTGTCCATTCTTCCGTCCACAGGAGGTATAGAATTGGGAGACTTCAGAATTTTGTGTGTCCGTTTCCCAAAAGATTTGTGGAGGGGAATAGACAGTCTCCTCACTCTGTGATGTTCATCATTTCTACAAAATCAGGCTCCTCCTGATCCTCCATTGCCTCTTCCATAGGAAGCTGGAGGGTCTCAACCACCTTTCTGAAGAACATAAAGTGGGAAGGGGACTCAGAAAGCCTAGGTGGGGAATGGGGATACACCTGAAGGTCTGTCTGGGGAGATGTCCGGTTCTACAGGCACATCTAGACTTTCACCATCACCATCATCATCTTCAAACTCCCCTTCCTCCTCAAATTCCGGTTCATAAAATTCTTCCAAAGTATAGTCGTGAACCGGGGGAACTGACCGAACCGAGCCCTGCCAAAAGGTGCTGGATTGGTCGGAACCGGGTGAAGCGATGCCACAATCCGAATCGCTCTGGCAATTTCTTCAGCGGTCGGAACATGGACTTCTGGATCCGAACCGGACGATTTTTCTTTGTGCTTTCTTTTAGTCAGAACCGACCCCTTGGGATCGGCTCTCCTTCTGCCCAAAGAAGTAGCGCCCTGGTCAGAGGGCACTCCTTCTGGTTCGGTCGAAACCAAACCGGGCTGGCTATCCGGGTCAGCGGACTTCTCGGCCTCCTTTGCCCTCAGTCTACCTAAACTCTTTTCAAGGGTAGATTTGGGAAAATGTTTGCAAATTTGGCAGTCTGAATCGAGATGTTCAAACCCCAGACAATAAACACAGGTGGTGTGGGGATCGGCCTTAGCAAAGACCTCTCCACACTCACTGCAGTGTTGAAACCCAGTGGGCCCGGTTTTTTTCCTGGGTTTCTCAGACATGGCCAACCTAACCAAACTTACCCTTTTTTTGGCAACCGCCAGGCAAGACTCCCTTATCGGTTCCTAACTGTGTCACGGGTCTTGGAAAAAAACGTTTCAAAACACTTTTTTTTTTTTAGAACCGATAAGGACCGGTAACCACACACTAAAGTTAACACAAGAATTAAGCAAAAAATGATCGGTTCAGCCAAACCGATCCACACTTTTTACAGGTTCCACACAGAACACACAGTACAAAACCTATCTAGTACTCACAGTACCACAGACAGAGACTGAACCAACTATGCGGAAAACTTTTTCGGTTAGAAACCAATGAAAAAACGACACTTCAACTGACTTTCGAACCGAGCTGCAGGAGAAATCTCCAGAGCGACTGTTCAGTGAGGCGGAGTAAAGAATCTGACGGTTAGCTTTCAAAGGGAAATAGAGACATCAACCGAGCTCGAACTCAGCATTCTATGCTCTGCATAAAAAGATTAACCCTTTGTTCTCCGGGGCAGTTTAAAGGCTGGAGCTAACTGCACTTGTCAGAATACAGCAAGACTTCAAGTTGTTTGAAAGGGACGCAGATCTGCCGTTTTATTTGGAACCAAGAAGAAATGCGAGTAGAATCCTTTCCCATGCTGTGCAAGCGGGACGGTTTGATGGCCTGTTTTTGTAGGAGCGCTGGGAACTCGTCTCAAATCAAGGCAAGATGGGACTGGGAGTAATGCGAGGGGGCTGGAGGGTTGTCTGGGGGAATACCTAACAATTCTAAGATGTGCCCCTGTTCCACCAACTGCAGAACCCACTGATTCAAAGTTATTTTGATCCAATCCTCTCTGTAAATAGAGAAGCGACCCCCCCCACCACCACCTCCCCAAGGGATTCTGCTGGAGGAGGTGGGGTTGGGTAAGGAGTCAGGCAGAGGAGCCAGGGAAAGGGAACGTGACCTGTGAGGTTCTGGGAACTCTGGGCGTTGAAATCTCCTGTGGCTTGGGAAGTAGCCTTTCTCTTAAAGGCACCCCTGGGCTGTTGATCTCTAGGGTTGTTGCTTGGAATTACAATGAAAAGTCTGCCACTGGGATGACTTAGGCTGAGACTGATACACAGTATGAACTGAATGGATAGCCTTACCTGACTCTTGGAGGCGTGTGACGATATTCAGAGAATCCTCGCCCAACAAGACTGAGCCTCTGAACGGGGTGCCCAAAATCTTAGACTGGCCGTCCAGGGCAAACACGGAAACCCTAAGCCATGAGTGGTGGAATAGGCATATTCCATAGCCACAGCTCTACCTGTGGAGTACGCAGAATCATAGGAGGCTCGGAGAACATGGGTCTCCATATCAGAGCCCGACTTGAGAAAGTGCAACAACTCAGCCTTCTCAGGGAGGACCGGCTTAGCTTGCGCCACCCCGGAAGCCTTCTCCCACAGGGCATTCTGATACTGAATCACGTGGGCAAGGAAGTTTAGGGAATGGATTGCTCATGTTGCTGAAGTGCAGACCTTTTTGCCAAAACAGTACATCTGCCTTGAGTCCTTATCAGGAGGCTCAGTGCGGAGGTGCTGGGGTAGTTTTGAATGGTCATGGGCCGCATTAATAATGACCGAATCAGCCTCTGGGTGCTCCCCATAAAAACATTCATTTCTTGGGAGTGTTATACAGGTGATCTGCCTTCTTGGACGTCAATTAAAGGAGGGACTATTAGAGGCAAGGACTCCTTCTTGCGAAGGAAAGTGGCTAGCCGATGTCACTCAAGGTCCACTTCCTCAGTGTCCCAGCCCATGAGGGCCTGGATGTGCCTCACCACATTCATAAAAGTTGGGTCGTCTGGGGGAGACTGTGGGGTATCCTTAGGCTCCTCCAGCTCTGATGGGACATCTGAGTCTCCAGAGTCACTATACAAGGAGGAGGAGGAATATCTCCCTGACTCATCTGAATCCGGTGAAGGAGAGGCTAAGCGCCAAAGCTTATGCTTATGGGTCTTAAAACCAACAGTGTCAGGCCTTGCTGGCTGTGGTGCAGGCTCATTAGGAGCTGGCGTCGGAGCATTCCTAGGAGGAACCTGGTCTTTAGAAGGACAGGGTGAATGGTCCCTCGGAGCTGGATTTGGGGACTCCTTCAGTGCCTCCTTGAAGTATGCCCACCAGGCCACAAAAAGTGTGTTAAGTTCCGCGGGTGGGTTTTGAGGCGAGGCCAGGGGAACAGGTGTCTGTGGAGTAGCTTTAAAAGGCACCGGCGTTGGTGCGTCAGGTTGCGGTAACCCTGGCGTCGGCTCCAATGGTGTTGGATCCCAAGGTAAGGAACCATCTGGCGTCGGTCTGACTGGGGTGGAAAGATCGGGTGTTGCTCCCCCTGGCGTCAGCTGTGTGACGACAGGTCCAGCTAGCGACTGAGGGGGATGTGGGGACAACGACTGAGGTGTCACTGTGGTCGGCGTCGGTGAGGCCGGTGTCAACGGAACAGGCACTGGCAGGCCCCAGTCTGGTGAAGCAGCCAGCTCCGGCCTGGAGGGAGAAGCCTGTGTAGGTAAGCAGACTCCCGAGCAGGGCAGAGGCGGGAGGAAGACCCATGATCGGTGGCCGTCTTGCACGGGGATCTGGAGTGGGCTTTTGCTATAGCAGGAAGGATTTCAGGGTCTTCTGGCGGCGAAGCCGGGTGCGATGGTTGAAATCCTAGCAGCGCTGGCAGACCTCAATGTCGTGATCTGGGCCTAGGCAAAGCAGGCACGCCGAACAGCCATCCTTGTGAGGTAACTGCTTGCCACACATGCATTTCGTTCCCCACCGTTCAACAGATGAGGAAGGAGAAGACATGCACAAATTCTACAAAAAATTTAAGAAATTCGGTAAAATAATAAAGCGCAGATACCACAATGAAAATGGCAGTCGACTTGAGCAGAAGGCGTCTGTGGAGTTCCGACTTGCGCACGTCGATGGCGGGAAAAGAACTGAGGTGGTATTGGGGGACCGCCCTTTTTATACCATAGGCGGACGTCATAGATGTGCCTACATCAGGGGGCAGCCCCCCCACTATAGACTGCTAGCTAGAAGTTTTCCATGGGGTCCTGGCGCCTGCCGGCTTCAGTCCTTATAGTGTAACTTGCTACAAGAGCCCCCTCGAAGTGAGATCTGATTCTTACTGATTGTCATAACGTAATCTACTTGAAATGCAGGTTTCTCCTTTTCTACAGCAGTCACAGTTTTGGAAACTAGGAAAACTTTCCTGCACCCAGACCTATATTTTAGTAGGAACTTGCTCTAAGTTTGTCACAGAATTAATGCCTTCCCGTTGTTGAATAAATGCTCAGAAGACAGTTTTATTAAGTATTAAGGCACATATGTGAGTTGGGTTGCCATCTGTTAATGTAAGCTGGGGTGTCACTGGGCGTAAGGCACAACAGAGGGTGTTATGCCCTTAGAGTAATAGTAACAAAGGTTACCCAACCTCTGGACAGCCTTGATGCTATTATTAAACTTGAACGTTTTTACTTTTTATTTTTAACCGATTATTTTAATGCCCTGTTGAAATTTGAACTCTCTTATTGTACACAATTGGTGGTTTCCACCTGTTAACACAGCCTTTGTACAAAGCTGCAGTCAATCAGAATGCTTCATTTCCAGTCACGGTTTTGTAATAAACTAACTACAACCAAAAAAGCCGTGGGCACAGAAATTAAATGCAATTCTCCGTATTCTAATATTGCTATTTCTACTACTGCTAGAAGGAAGAGACTACAAAATTTGTGCCCCCCTCCAACCCCAAAAGCTGGGTTGGGGAACAACTTTGCTGACACAGAGCAGTGAAAGCACCTAACTTTATCTTAAAGGTATATTTATTTAAACAACTCTTCATACTAAAACATAAACACAGAAGCGCTGAATGTCACGGAAGATAAGAGCGGCCAGGCCCACCCAGTCTGCCTTTGTTTTGTTTTTTTATGCTGCAGACCTTTCCTGATCTACGACCCCTCTCATCATGTCCTATATCCTGGACTCCATGTGCTGCTGTTAATTCCAAGAATTCCATTAATCTTCTCTTACTGGAGTCGTTTTCTCTCTCAAATCCAATCGCACCCTGTATTTGAATAAAACCTGGAATGAGGGATCACCTGGAGGGGACCTGGATTTTTCTGTATCCTGGACTCCTTGCACTGCGGTTAATTCCAAGAATACCATTAATCTTCTTCGCCCTCAAATCTAATTACATCCTGGATTTGAATAAAGCCTGGAATGAGGGATCACCCAGAGAGGATCTAGGTTTATATTCATCACAGAGTTCTCACTGCAAGATGACAAGGTTCAGCTGGAAGAAAAAAAAAAACCTTCCTAAATCCTCCTCCATTTCTAGGAGGTCAGGATTATATTCCGCATCGTCGTCCAGAATGATGACTGAGATAAGCGACAGAGCTGGTGACAGAGGCAGTGGCAGTAGCATCGGTGAGCCAAGTATGCTTTCTCAGTTTCTTCGACTACTGCTACTGTGCCAACGACGGAAGCCCCGTCAATGAACCAGTAAAGCCACTGTCAGCGACAGGAAGAAAAAATTACTCATCATAGTAAAGTTATTTCTTCGCAGGGATCTCTCGTTATGATTTACATTGTATGCATCTAGATCCATGAAGACAGAGGCCCTGGAGATGGAACCTTAACGAAATGATGCAGTTTCGAATGTGATTCAACCTCTGCATCCACCGCCCACTCTGACAGTTACCTCAGATTTGTTGCTATAGACAGAGTGGAGTTGTGTCTACTAAAACTAGCTAAAAATGCATATAAAAATGTTAAAAATTGTTTGAAAAACACCCATCATTTTGAAGCAGACATGTAAAATGTTAAAAGAAAATGAAATCGTTGGGTAAAAACAATTTTATAATTATAGAGTAACTGCAATAGTAATGCCCTTCTTAAAAGAATCAATTATTGCATGAACCTATTTTCAGGTGCTGAAACGGAAGCAGGGTTAGGGAGTGTAAATCATAGTCAGGGATCCCTGAGAAGAAATGAGGGTAACTCATTTGTAACCGTAGTTCTAGGAGTGGTATATGGTGCTCATCCACACCCAGGCAATCCTCCCTCCACCCAACACCTGCCGAATGCCCCCAAGCCAAGCTCCCACCACTCACCTGAGCGACACCCCCCTTGGCTCCACTCCGTGATGTCAGATCCTGCACGCTGGAAGCAAGGATCGATGTGCTACTTCTCAGGGGAGGCTGGGTGGGTTATGTGGATTTCCACCATACACCACTCCTAAAAAAAAAAAAAAATTACCAAAGTAATCTCGTTTCTTCCAAGGGAATCTTACTATATTCTGACAAAATGCAATATGGTCTCACCATAGGATTGCTCCGGAGCCTAAATGGTTAATAGAACGTATGCAAATGGTGAAATGCTGGGCTCAAGCTCGGTTTTCAAACCACTGCCCCTGGTTGTACTTCCTGCAACCGTCATTCTTTCAGAGCATGCATAAATAATCTACCTAAGCTATCCTAATATAGAGGATAATGTATGGGCATCGATGAACAACCACACTATGCTACTGTAGCACTGAGTGGTTCCCCTGGCAACCCAGGTTAACCTCGAAAGTACAGCTCGATAGGTTCACCAAGGTTGCCATGGGAACCACGAGAGGTTAGCGTGTGGTTGTTCATCGATGCCCATACATTGTCTTTTATAGTGTATGGGCATCGTATGGACATTGTTGCAAGCAATCGCATGTGGCACATATTGACAAACAGACCTGCATCAATTAATAAAACAAGTACTGCCTCACCTTACACAGATGATGCTGAGCGGCTGATTCATTTTGAAGGACAAGTATTTATGTGTGTCTGAATGGGCTGACACTCTGTCGGGCTGGTGGGCGGGGGTGGGCCTGGCCTGCTAAATTCAAATAAAAGTGCTGTTTGAAACGCGCAGCTGACCGCTTGTCCTTAGAGATGGCTGCGCGACTGGATTCCATGTTGTTAACCCATCGATGTGACGTAACATTAAAGGGTTAACAACAGTTCTCTCCCGACAGTTCTTTGCTTGCCCCCTCTTTCTTTCTATCCCAACCCTCAGCCTGCCATACTCTATTCACCTTGACTACCTGCCCCTCTGATATTATACAGTACTTGCCTCTTTTTATCCCGAAAGCCTGCCAATTCCTTAACAAATACTCTCAAAACTGCACAGTTTTGGGCACGGATCCAGCACAAGCATTATACTGATGTCTGTTTTCTGACTTATGTATGATGTCTATTATCTGTATATGCGTATTATTACTGTAAAAGCTATCATCTTTACTGCTCCATATGACTATAACTTGTCCAACTGTATTACTGTTTGTACGCCGCAGGTCCACCTTGTAAATCAGCTTGCTCAATGGTGTCTGCCTGGATAAATAAAGATATTGATTGAGTTCTACGTCACAACGATGGTATAACAATCTTAGGAAATGATGATTTCCTAAGGTTAACAACATTCTAACATACACTATAAAAAACTAATCCCCTTCCCAAATAACCTACCCATTTTTCAAGCAGTGTGGGCATCTCTGAGACTCAAGTCACAGATGCCCAAGAAAAGAAACCATAACAACAACAGGTTTGCAATGGGATATGGACAACTGGATTGCAGTGCCCATTAGGTTCCAGTAGGGGAGGTAGGGTGGGCATTCAGAATACATAAGATTCCCTTGAAGAAACAAGATTACTATGGTAAGTAATTTTTTCTTCAAACCCTAAGAAATCTTACTGTATTCTGACAAAATGCAGACTACCCAAGCAGTACCTTTGGAGGCGGACACACAACCTATTTGGCAAACAAGCTCTGCAGTACTGCTGTGCCAAACCTGGCATCACTTCTGGCCTGGATATCCAAGCGGTGATGCTTGGCAAATGTGTGGACAGTCTTCCAAGTAGTTGCTTTGCAGACTTCCAACAGGGGAATATCCCTGGCAGCTGCCAGGGAAGCAGATGTTCCCCTGGTAGAGTGGGCCCTGAGGCCCGTAGGGGGCTCTTTGCCCACCTTGCTGTAGCAGAACTGAATACAAGCCACAATCCAGCATGCAATGGACCTCTTAGTGGCTGGTTTTCCTTTCCCCAGTTCTCCATAGGTCAGGAAGAGCTGGGTCTTGCCCTGCCTATGGTCCTCCTTTGTGCGGTCCAGATAGTAGATGATAGACCTCTTTAACATTAAAGCTATGCAGTCTATGCTCGCCTGAAGTGGAATGGTCAGTGAAAAAGACAGGCTGTGTAATGGACTGGTTAAGATGGAAATCAGATACCACCTTGAGAAGAAACTTCCTATTGGTCCTGAGGACTACCTTGTCCCTATGGAGTGCCACATACTTGTATTCTGTGGACATGGCCTGGAGCTCACTTATCCTCCTGGCTAAGGTGACTGCTACCAGGAACACTGTTTTCCAAGTCACATACTTGAGCTCCGCTGAAGACATGGACTTAAAGGTTGGCTGCATAAGCTGTGCAATGCATATGTTGAGATCCCAAGCTAGGGTTGGTTCCCTGTGTGGGGGATGCAAGTGCAACAGCCCTTTAAAAAACATTCTGAATACCGGATTTGAAGCCAGGGATGAGCCCTTACCTGCTGATAGGTAAGCAGAGACAACTGCCAAATGCACCATAATGGTAACTGGTCTTAAGCCAAGGGAAAGCAGATGTGTCAAATAGTCTAAGACAACTGCCAACCCTGCCTGGTTATGGTTTATATCCTTGTTCTGACACCAGATGGAACATCTTTTCCACTTGCATGTATAGGTCTTCCTGTTGGAGGGTTTTCTAGAGACCCTGAGCACCTCCAAAATCACTTCAGAGAGGTGCAAGCTGGCATACTCTAGGTCCTCAAGAGCCAGGCCTTGAGCCTGAGGGACTGGAGGTTGGGGTAAAGGATCCTGCCCTGAGAGAAAGTCAGTAGGTTTTGCCTCCTGGAGAGGCTGACTGGTTTGGCTACTGACCGGGACAGAAGCAGCGAGTAGTACGGTTACCTGGCCCAATCTGGAACAATCAGGATCACTGTTGCCTGCTGGGTCCTGAGCTTGTTCAGTACTCTCAGCAACAAAGGGAATAGAGGGAAGGCATACAGCAACTTCCCTGTCCAGTCCAGCAGTAGTGCATCCACCGGCACTGTGCCTACCACAGGAGGCGTGCAGCAGACCTGTGGCATCTGACAGTTGTCTGGGGCTGCAAAGAGATCCACTTCTGGAGTGCCCCACCTCTTGAAAACAGTTTGCAGGCCCTGCCTGTTGAGTGCCCACTCATGGTAGTTTTCATTTATCCTGTTGAGTGCATCTGCTAGGACACTGTCCTTTCCTGGGAGATGGACAGTTGACAGAGACTCTGAGAGAGTAAACCAAACTCCAGATTCTCATGGCCTCTGTGCACAGTGGGATTGACCTTGTGCCCCCTTGCTTATGTAATACATAGTGGTGGTGGTACTGTTTGTCCTGACCTGCACCACCTTGCCCTGGAGCATCATGGCAAAGGACTAAATGCCCAGAAAAATTGCTCTAAGCTCTAACAGGTTGATGTGCAGCAGTGACTCCTGCTGAAGCCATGTCCCGTGGGCAGTGTGCTCCCCTAGGTGGGCACCCCACACTAGGAGGGAGGCATCCGTTGTTAGCATTATTGCTGGGGGTTGTTGCAGGAATGGTACACCTTACCTGAGGTTGTCCCTTTCCTGCCATCATTGGAATGCTTGGATGAGAGTTCCTATGACTGGCACCAGCTTTGACAGGGAGTCCCTTTTCTGGGACCAATGGGATTGGAGATGAAACTGAATGTCCCTCATCTGGAACCTGGACCCTGGCACCGTTGCTGCTGATGCTCTCATGTGACGCAACAGTTGTAAGAAGTGCCTTGCTGGCCTGGGGTGTGTAGCCAGAAGGAGCTGGCTATCTGCACCAGGCTGTCCACTCTTCCCTGAGGAAGGAATGCCTTTCCCTGCAGAGTATCCAGTTCTGCTCCTATGAACTCCAGAAGCTGGACTGATTACAGCACTGACTTTCTTAGATTCACCAGGAACCCTAGTCACTGCAGGGTATCCTGTGTGACTACCAGGGTATCCCTGACCTGCTGAGGTGACTGACCTATGACTAGCCAGTCATCCAGGTTGGGAAATATAGGTTACTCACCTGTAACATGAATTCTAGGAGTGGTATATGTTGTTCATCCACACTGTCTGGCAGGTTTCTTGCCGCTTTAATTCTTGCCGGAAGGTCTTCAGGCTGGCTCCTCCCACCCACCTGGGTGGTAAAACCCTCAGCTCCATCCCATGACGCCAGATCTAGACCGCTGGAAGCCAGGTTGCGTGTCGAACCCAGGGAGGTCGGGTGGGTCGTGTGGATGAACAACATACACCACTCCTAGAAATCCTGTTACATGTGAGTAACCTGCATTTCTAGGGATCTGGATATGTTGTTCAATCCACACTGTCTGGCAGACTCCTAGCAGTTCGGGAGGAGGGAGGCAAGGCACGCACCCCCTACTTAGGGAATAAGGACTGGAGAACCGAGGTCCCAAAACCAGCATCCCGGCGTGACTCTAGGTCAATGTGGTAATGGGAAAAAAGGTGTGTGCTGACTTCCAGGTAGCTGCCCTGCAGATTTCCTGGATAAGGACATCCCTAGAAGCAGCCACCGAAGCAGCAGTGTGGCGGGTAGAATGAGATCTTATCCCTTTGGGAGGCTCCATACCCTCCAACCTATAGCAGAGATCTATGCAGGAGGTGACCCACCTGCTTATCGTCCACTGGGCTGCATGTCTGCCAGGTGCGGCTTCAGCATACGTGACAAACAGCTGGCGAACCTCTCCCCGAACTTCAGCCATTCGCGCCTTATAATAAGCGAGCACTCTTCTAGGGTCCAAAGTATGGAGCCTATATCCGACCTCCGAGGTGTGATTGGGGTAGAACACCAGCAGAGTCAACATCTGGTTAAGGTGAAACTCCGACACCACCTTCGGAAGGAATTTCGGGTTGGGGCGAAGGACAACTTTGTTCCTGTGGAAGACCAGATAAGGAGACTCGATGGAAAGTGCCTGGAGCTCTCCCATCCTTCTGGCTGATGTTATAGCCACCAAGAAGGCGGTCTTCCACGACAGGTGGGAGACATTGCACCTGTGCATAGGTTCAAATGGCTTGTCCATGAGCTTAGCTAATACCAGCAGTAGGTCCCACGGAGGTGGAGGTTCTCGCACTGGAGGGGGTATGTGATCAAGGCCTTTGAAAAAGCGCCCGACCACCTTCTCCTGTGCCACCAACTGCTTGCTGGCCCATGCCCGGTAAGCAGAGATGGCTGCCAGGCACACCTTGAGGGTCGTTGACCAAAGCCCTAGCTGAGAAACGTACCACAGGTGGTCCAAAATACTAGCCAAGGGACAGGAAGAGGGGTCCAACCCCTTGTCCTGACACCAAATGGAGAATCTCTTCCATTTGAAGGCGTAGCATTTTCTGGATGACTCCTTACAGGACGCCTTAACAACGCTGAGGACTTTGTCGGAAAGATCCAAGATCTGGCACGCTAGCCACTCAGGAACCACACTGTCAGGTGCAGGGATTGAAGGTCTGGATGGAGAACCTTCCCCTTGTCTACTGAGATCGGTCCGGGCAGGCTGGAAGCCACCTTGGGAGCCTGGAGCTGAGGCTGAGGAGACCTAGGTACCAGAACTGGCGAGGCCAGTCTGGGGCTACCAGAATCATCTGCGCCTTGTCCCTCTTCGCCTTGAGAAGCACCTTGTGGATCAAGGGAAATGGAGGAAAGGGGTAGAAGAGGCCCCGGGTCCACGGCCTTGAGAAGGCATCCCCCTGCAGCGAGCCCTGCTGAGGTGGGCTGGCAAGAAACAGCCTCAGCTTCACATTCTCCCTGGAGGCGAACAGGTCCACCTGAGGGGTGCCCCAATGGGAGAACAGTTCTTGCACTACCTCTGTCAGTAGTGACCACTCATGAGATGCAGCGCCTATCCGGCTGAAGGCATTGGCCAGACTGTTGGAAACTCCTGCCATATGCATGGCTAGGAGATCCGCCTCCAGGCTGATCACTAGAGACCAGATGCAGAAAGCCTTCTTGCACAGAGACCAGGAATGCATCCCGCCCTGATGGTTGAGGTAGTACATGGTCGTGGTGTTGACCCTCTGGACCTGAACCACCTGACCCCATACAAACAGAGCGAAGGCGGTGAGGGCTAGCCAAACCACTCGAAGCTCCAGCAGGTTGATGTGGCATCGAGACTCCTGAAGGGACCAGAGGCCGTGGGCCTGGAATTCCCCCAGATGGGCACCCCCAACCCATCAGAGAGGCGTCGGTCATAAGAGTGACCGTTGGCTCGGGGCGGACAAACGGGATACCCTCCTGCAGACGAACTGGGACGAGCCACCACTGCAGGCTGTCCCACATCTCCTGGGTCACCGTCACCGGCTGGTCCAGAGGACTGGAGCGCTGTGACCACTAGCTGGCCAGCCCCCATTGCAGGGGGCGCATATACTAGCGGGCCCAATGGACCACGCTGATGTAGGCTGCCATGAGGCCCAGAAGGCAAAGGAAGTCCTGAGCAGCGCGCAATTGCCCAACCAGAAATGATTGGGCAAAGCAGGAAAGAACCTCGGCCCTGTCCGCTGGGAGCCAAGCTCTGGCTCGAAGAGAGTCGAGCTCTGCCCCGATGAACTGAATCACCTACGAAGGCACGAGTTCCGATTTGGCCTCGTTGATGAGGAGGCCAATCTGAGAGCAGACCTGGAGGGCCAGATCCCCGGACCGCTTCACCTCCAACCTGGAAGGGGCTGCTATTAGCCAGTCGTCCAGATAAGGGTAAACCAGGACCCCTCGGCACCACAGGAATGCTGTCACCACTGCCATGCATTTGGTGAAGACGCTGGGAGTTGGAGAAAGGCCAAAGGGCATGGCCCGGAACTTGTAAAGAGATCCCTCTGCTCTGAAGTGGAGGAATCGCTGATGAGACAGACTGGGACGTGAAAGAACGTGTCCTGGCGATCCAGAGAGCAAAACCACATGCCTAGTTCCAAGGATGGAATGATCTGAGCCAGAGTAACCATCCTGAAGGTGCGCGGCCTTAGGAACTTGTTCAGGTCATGCAGATCGAGAATGGGGTGCCAGCCCCCCATCTGTTTTGGGACCAAGAAGTACCTGGACATAAACCCTTGGCCTGGAGGAGGGTCCGCCACCTCCCTGATCACCTCCTTCTGGAGAAGCAGGGCAATGTCGGCTCGACAAGCTGACAAAGAGGCTGCGGAACCCGCTGCCCCCTGTGGGGGCGACGGCTCGATAGAGAGGGGACTGCTCGAACTCCAGAGGGAGACCCCTGCTGACCACCTCTAGCACCCAGCGGTCCGTGGTGTTAGTGGACCAGGCGGAAAGGAAGTGGCAGAGCCGTCCCCCCACAGGCGGAACCCGGGGATGAGTGATGAGGCTGGGGGTGACACCCCTCAGCCCATCACTGCGCAGGCTTGGAGGAAGGACCAGCCGAGGGGCCTCCTGGGCCTTTCCCTCCAGGCTTCCTATTGGAGGAAGCGGCAGACTTGACCTTAGGGCACCAAGTGTGAGCCTGCTGGCCCTGTTGCTGCTGGGCCAGACGTGCCGCAGGAGCGGAAGGGCGAAAGGGCTTACGCTGCTGCTGGCGGCCTTTGTCCTTCTGGGCAGACGTGACCGAGTCCAAGGTGGCACTGGACATCTCGATCCTCTGGAGATGGCCTTCCACCCCTGGCCTGAATAAGTCAGCGCCCAGGAAGGGAACGTCTGCCAGCTTGTGCCGGATGTCCGCCGTGAAGGTGGCGATCCGCAGCCAAGCTCTGCGGCTGCTACCGACCAGGCACAAGAATCACCGATGTCCAAAGAGGTTTGGAGCTGCTGTTTAGCCACTGCCCTTCCCTGATTCCTAACTTGCTTGACCGTCGTCTGAAGGTCAGCCGGGAGATGGGGAATCATCTCATCCAGGGAACCCATAAGGGCATGTGAGAAATGTGCCATCAGTACAGCATAGCTAGCCTGTCGAAGGCCTAGGGAGGAAGCAGCAGACACCTGCCGCCCTGAGTAATCCAGCTTCTTGGACTCCTTATTGGGCGATTTGTCCACATCCCTAGCGTTCCTGGAACGCCAGAAAACACTATCGGTCACCAGCCTCTCCGCAGAGGGGTGCTCAGAGAAACCGAAGAGTGAACTGGTGGGGACCGCGTACTTGCAGACCATCCTGGCCGAAGGCATGGGACAAGAAGCAGGCCACTGCCACAACTCCAGGGCCGAGCCAACAATGGGTTCGGCCACCGGGAAGGCCTCCGTGGGAGAATCTCCTCAGTCCAGTATCTCCGTGAGGGGATACTTGGCCCGTTTCTGGATGGGTTCGAGCTGCATCCCAGTAGACTCTGAGATGAGTCAAAGAATACCCAGGAACGAGGATGGGCTCTCGTCCACCGACAGACCACTAGTGGATTCCAGGTCAATGGGCCTGGAGTACAGGGAGGAGTCGTCATCAGACTCTGAGGAGTCTGCAAACAGCTGCTGAGCGCCTGAGCCACCCTCCACCTGCTGAGGTCGATCCGAAGGGAGGGTGACTGACAACCTGTGGGTCAAGCCCTGACCCGACCAAGAATACTTGGTCGGGGCCCCATTCTTCGGTTGAGGAGGCGGTTGGGCGGAGCAGCCGGTTTCGGCTCCTCGATGACTACGAGGGGTTGCTTCAGTCGCTCCGGTGACAGCCACTTAATTGCCGGAGAAGGTGACGGAGTCGGCTTGTTACCGGTCAATAAAAGTTGCTGCCACATCATGTCCTCATAGCACAGACGTAACTTACGTCGGAGCCTATCCTCCGAAGAGGACAAGGAGGATGTGCGGCGGTGCCACCTCCCATGGTGTCGTGACAGAGACCGCTGACGTCAGCGGGATCTACTCAACTTGGAAGAGGACTGAGACTGAGACTGAGACCTTCGGGGTTGCCGAGGGTGGGTCAAAGAGGGGGGAAGGGAAATCCACTCATCCCCTGGTTCAGGGTCCTTTACCGGGGACTTCGGCACAGGAGGCATGGTCAAGTCCTCAGTTACCACCGGGGGAACCGGTGAAGAAGGGTTGTCGGCTTCTCCAGTTGACAAACCGTTTAACAGGTTGAGAAAAATCTAGATCGCGTCGACGGATTTCTCGGCTGGCTGACCTGAAGGGGACACCATGAAGCCAGCGGCCTTAGCCGCAGGGTGTGAAATTCCTATACTTTAGGTGCCCCAGGGCAGGCACCTTTGTTTCAGGACACCTACTACTGTTTACTGCCTGCCCAGTGGGGCACCTAAGGTATTCCAGCAGAGTGCCATTTTTTTTTTGTGCTATGTTTTTTCTTTGTTTTGGGATGTTTTTTTTTTTTTTTTCCCTTCGGGAGTCGCGACGTCGAGAGTGCAGAGCTGACACCGGGACACGATCATAAGGAGCACTGAACTGCATGTCCCAGTGTCCGCTGACTGGTTCCCAGAGGAGAGGAGTAGGCTGAAGTACCCTTCGTTTCTTCAGCACACCCAGCAGCCAACCACAATTTAGAAGGGGTCCGTCTGTCATGGATGGAGGCGGGTTGGAAGCTCAGACACCAATCGGTGACTATCTGTATAGTTTGACAGCCTCATTCCTTTCGAGTCACACCAGGACCCTGCAAAAGCGCGGCATTCGATCCGGTAGAGTTAAGTTGAACTATTAGTTCCTGTCGCACTTTCAAGGAGCAGAGTGCCCAGAGCAACTGGGATCGCTGATCGCAATCAAACTCCTCAGCCACGGTAACACTTTAAAATTTCTGAGCCAAAGTTAAAAAAAAAAAAAAAAAAGAACAAAAGCTCTTATAAGAACTAGTACTAATCCAGTGAGAACGAGCCAGGGAGTGAGGGTTGAGGTACTTAGGAGAGGAGGGTGAGACTGCGAAGGGAGGAAACTAGGAAAGAATCTCCCAGCCAGCATAGTTAGGATTCGAGAACAACAGTCAGATGTTGAGGAAAAATTAAAAAAAAAAAAGTAAGACTAATACATCAACTCTGTTTTCATCGAGTTCTTTTGGGGGGATAACTAGCAGGAGAGTAGGTTGAGGGACTTTTGGGGGACACGACTGCAGACAGTGACATTTTGTGAAAGGAAGCTCTTTACCAGGTAATTAGTTTATTCAAAGTGCTGCCACCTAAGAATTTATTACAGGTTGCGGTCTGGATTGTACTGCAACAGGCAGACAGTACTGAAAAGCAGCAGCTACACTGCAGTAGAGTGTCTCAGGGCAGGGGCAGGGGCCACTCCCATTCACTTTTCACGCTACAGCACTAGTCTTTTTTTATTTTATTTATTCATTTCAGTTATCTACTGTTTACTGGGTCTGGGAACCGATTTGAATTTCAAAGAAATGTCTCCTGTCTAACGATAAAAAGAGCTTTGTGTGTATGCGCTGTTAAAGGAAGCTAAGGAAGCCAGGCAGGTACTGCTTTTGTCTTACAAATAAGTACCTATAAATAAAGGTTGAGAGGGGGTGCTGCCAATCTTGGAGACTGAGGTCTGCAGCAGTTTAGAAGTTGCTTGGGACTGAATTTAAAAAGGGAATCTGTCTGAAAAAAATACTTTTTTGCTTCTAGCTAAAATCTAAATACAGCGGGATCTGTTAATTTAATTTAGTCTTTGGTAACCAGGTAAGGCCCACTAGGCGCAAGTGCCTGTTTTCAGGGGTGACCTGGGAGCACTGGGCGGTTAAGTGACTTGCTCAGAGTCACACAGTACGCAAATGGAGGTTGCGAGACTCAGGCCCTGTCCACACCACCCCTCTGTAATGTTACAGAGTGCCCAAACCGTTACCGCAACGGTTTGCGTTTACACCTGTAATGTTACAAAAGGCGTTTTCGTAACTGTTGTTGAAACCACATATGAGGTGGTTTCAACGGTTATGAAACCGGTTACGCCTCGGTAACATTACCGGGTGTAGTATGGACACGTGGCACCAGTCCCCTAGCGCAGCGTGAGCTGCACTGTGGGATCGGGTGCCACGGTAACGGTCGCCCGGCTCCTGAAGTGTGGACCGGCGGTGCCGGTCCCGTAAAGGACACCACAGCAGTGTGGACACACTGCACCACTCCCTGGTTGTAACGGTTTCTATCCGTTACAGGGTCTGAGCGGTGCAGTGTGGACGGGGCCTCAAACTCAGGTCTGGCCTGCTGGATGTACCAAGCTCATTCACACCTCGTTCCTCTAACCTCTAGGCTATACTGCCAGCCCGTAAATTAAATTAAGTAATTAACTAAATTAAGTAAGTTAAATTAAGCCTCTTAAAAGCTTTCTTACAAGCTACTCTGTGGACTATCTAAAATCTAAATACAGTCGTGGCCAAAAATATTGGCACCCTTGCAGTTTTTTCTAATAATGCACCATTCCTTCCACAAAATTGTTGAAATTAAAAAATATTTTGGTATCCACATATATATTTCTTTGGTTTGCAGTGGAATAAAACACAAACAGCAGAAAAATTTACTAAGTCTTAGCTTATTCCGCACAGAAATCCTTAAATGGCCCAGACAAAATTATTGGCACCTTTAGAAGTAGTTAGAAATAATTAGATTTCAAGCAGGTGATTCTCCTTCACTTTGGAATTGAACTCACCTGTGGTGAGCTGCAGGTGCCTGCAATATAAAATCACTCATTCAACCAGTATGAATAGAAAAGGACTCATTCTCTTGTTTTGTGTCACTGTGTGTACCGAATGAGCATGGAGAAAAGAAAGACAGCCAGAGAATTGTCTGAGAAGGTCAGACAGAAGATTGTAGCCAAGCATAGACAATCTCAAGGCTACAAATCAATCTCCAGAGACCTTGATGTTCCTGTTTCCACCTGCATAATGTTATCAGGATGTTTAAGGCCCATGGTACTGTAGCCAACCTCCTGGACATGGCAGCAAGAGAAAATTTGATCGAAGATTGCAGCGCAGGATTGTTCAAATGGTGGAGAAAGCACCTCGATCAACTGCCAAACAGATTCAAGCTGACCTTCAGATACAAGGTGCAACAGTTTCAACTCGCACCATCCGTCGCCAACTCAATGAAAGGGGGTTATATGGTAGGAGACCCAGGAGGACCCCACTGCTGAGAGAGAGACATAAGAAAGCCTGACTGGGGTTTGCCAAAACACACCTGAACAAGCCAAAATCCTTCTGGGAGAATGTCCTGTGGACAGATGAGACCAAATTAGAGCTTTTTGATAAAGCACATCATCTCTATGTTTACAGAAAACAAATTGAAGCCTTCAAAGAAAAGAACACCTTCCCTACAGTCAAACATGGAGGAGGTTCAGTGATGTTTTGGGGTTGCTGTGCTGCCTCTGGCACTGGGTGCCTTGAACATGTGCATGGCATCATGAAATCTGGAGATTACCAGGCCATTTTGGAGCGCAATGTTGAACCCAGTGTCAGAAAGCTGGGTCTCCGTCGAAGGTCATGGGTCTTCCAGCATGACAATGACCCCAAACACACTTCAAAAAGCACCCAGGAATGGTTCAAGACAAGACGCTGGACTGTTCTGATGTGGCCAGCAATGAGTCCAGATCTAAATCCCACTGAAAACCTGTGGAGAGATCTGAAAACAGCAGTTGGGAGAAGGCACCCTTCAAATCTGGGAGAACTGGAGCAGTCTGCACAAGAAGAGTGGTCCAAACTGCCAGTAGAGAGGTGCAGGAAGCTCATCCATGGCTATAGGAAGTGGTTGATTGCAGTTATTTTGACCAAAGGCTGTGCTAACAAATATTAAGTCTAGGGTGTCAATAATTTTGTCAATGCCATTTCTTTTCATTTTCTGATTTAAAAGGATATATTAAATTCTAAATCAAAAACAAAGGTTCTGTAATATTAACAGAGAAATAAGGAATTGTGGAGACCAAATACTGTACTGTTGTTAATTTCAACTTATGTTTAGAGGAAATTGTGAGTTATTTGAAAAAGTGCAAGGGCGCTAATATTTTTGGCCACGACTGTACATGGATCTATTCTATTAAAGTGTCTTAAAAGCTGTCTTCTTACAAGCTACTCTGAGGAGCAGGACTACCTAAATTCTAAGTAGAGGGTGGGATCCGTTAAATAAACCCATTCTAAACCTGTCCTCAACAGTACTGAAATAAATCACACAGACACCGTTTTCTTTATCTGGTGTTTATTGTTGACAAGAAAACAAATTAGTGCAAACATTACTACTAGTTATGCAGAACATTCTAATACTCTGTTTGGTGATGGCAGAATTTAAATTATGTTAAAACATGGTGCGGCATGTAAATAAATTGCTGGGCATATACTTTTACTGCTTACATGCCCAAGTGGGCAGGTACTTTTTTTTTTAACAATTTCATACCCTACTTAGCCATAAGCTCGAGCCAGTCGAGCCAACGGTCCGGGCAAGGGATCTCTCCCACTCCCATGAATGTCGACGGCGGGACTTACCTTGGTTCTTTTTTCTTAGACCGACTGGAATGTCCCGACGGACCTTCTCCTTTGGTGGCGAGGGACTGCAAAACTCCTTAAAGGAAGCAGTATAGAAGGAGCCCAAGGAGAGTGGGATAAACGCCGCAGCCGAGGAGGAAGATGAAGCGGCCTGGGCCGCCTCCTTCTCGAGGGCGATCAACTGCTCCACCTGCTCCGCGGAGCCCGCAACCGCGGACACCGCCCAACGGGCCTCATTTGACTTCAATGGCGGGTACAGTTTCTCGGGACGCCTAAGTTGCAGTCTGGCAGCGCGATCCTCTAGAACTGAAGCCGAGAAGGACTTGCACAGATCGCAGGCCTGCAGATCGTGAGCAAGACCCAGGCAGTAAACGCACGTGGAGTGCGGATCGGTTCGTCATCTTGTCCGCAAGGGCACCTGGGCGAAGCTGGGAGTGACTTGTCCATCGCAGCCGCGAGGAAAGAAGAAGACTGAAGTCCTGTAAATTTTAAAACAATTTTCAGTAAACCCGAAGAGGTAGGATCCAGGCCTAAAATGCAGAGTGCTAAGGAGGGAACCTGAGCTTCCAAGCGGTAAGGAAAATCTGGCGTCATGGAGCAGAGCCGAGGGTTTTACTACCCGGGTGGGTGGGAGGAGCCAGCTTGAAGACGTTCCGGCCAAAATTAAAGTGGCAAGGAACCTGCCAGACAGTGTGGATTGAACAACATATCCACGTCCCTAGAAACACTGTTACTCCTTTTCTTCTTGGGTGTGCCACAACCACTGCCAAACACTTTGTGAACACCCTTGGGGTGGAAATCAGACCAACTGGTAATGACCTGATGGCAATCTGAACCTGAGGTACTTTCTGTGTGACTGTCTGACGGCAATGTGAAAGTAAGCGTCATTTAGGTCTACAGATGCCAACCAATTGCCTTGTCTTGATGATGGGAGAATAATTGCCAGGGTCACCATCTTGAACTTTGGTTTTGTTAGATACCTGTTTAAGTGTCAGAGATCCAGTATGGGTCGCCACTCCCCAGTTTTCTTTGCTGTGAGGAAGTACCTTAAGTACAGACTTTTCCCTCTTTGTGTCAGAGGGACAGGTTCTATTGCCCTTTTCAATAGAAGGTTGGTTACTTCCTCCTCCAACAGGGCTGTTTCTGATAAGGCAGCAGGTCTGAACAGTTTTGCCCTCAGCCTGGGCATAACCTTAAATCGGAGAGTCAGACCCTGGCCCACTACCTCCAGAACCCACTTGTCTGTGGTGATGATTTGCCAAGCCTGGAGACAGTGGGCTAGCCTGCCCCCTACTGGAGATGGTGAGGCAACCCTGACAGGGACATCAGGGGTTCTGTTTTGCCTGTGCAGCAGGCTATGGGCTGGGGCCAGTATGACCACTGCCCTTCCTGCCCCTGCCTCTGAAATACCCCCCTGCTGCTGACAGACTGGGAAGGCCTGAGGCTGGAAAAATGGTTTGTATTAGGATCTACTCCCAGCACCTCTACTCTGGTGTTTGTGGGGTGCAGACGCGTTCTCCTTGGCAGCTACACTTTCGTAAGCTGCCCTGTACTCACCAATTTTCTTCATTAGGCCTCGGTTTGCTCTTCAAACGGATATGTGGGCTCACAAGGGAAGTTCAAGGCTTTTGTCTAGGTATCCTGGGACAAACTAGTAGTCCTGAGACAAGAAAACCTTCTGAAACACACTGAAGTGGCCATCTGCCTAGCTGCAGTGTCACTGGCATACACTGCCATATAAAACTAATACTTGGAAGCTTCTACCGTTTGGCAGCCTCTGTCAGGTCCGATTCCATGGAGGCAGGAACAACCTTGGCAATTTCCAATATGGTGTTCCAGAGATTTCTCTGGTACCTGGAAACATAGGCCATATATGAAGCTTGCCTAATAGCCAGAGAAGACCCCAGATAAATCTTCTTGGCCATAGAATCTATTCTTCTGGAGTCCTTTTCAGGAGGATGTGATGCCAGCGGTATGCCTGCTTTGTCACAAGCAGCAGCCTGCACCACCCCTTCATTACTGGGGTGTCCAAAAAGGAATTCTGTTCCTCCTTTGGCCACCCAGTACTTCTCCACCATCCTCTTGACCACAAAGGGGACAGAAGTGTGAGTTTGCAAAAATGTTGTTACCTTCTTCTTAATGGTCTTGTGAATGGGCAATAGCAACTTCTTAGTTGCTGGCACATCCATCATCTCCATATAATCTGGTTCCTTCTCCTCCTCCTATGACTCCTAAGTGGGGAGGTCCGGAGTTTGTGCCACCTGTTTCATAAAGGCAAAAATGAGAGGTGTAATCCTCAGATCCCTTGTCAGGGGAATCAGGGCGTTGAGGATCAGGAGAGACGTCCGGTTCAGGAGGCTCACCATAGTCGTCTTCTTCCTCCTCCTCCTCCTCCTCCTCTTCTGCCTCATCCGCATCATAACATTCCGGATCTCATTCATAAGAACCAGGAACCGGTGTGAGGTGAGGAACTGTTCTCTGAACTGGAACCAGTGTGCCGAATTGCAGCGACTGTATAATTTTTATAGTGTTAGCAATCTCTTCAGCGGTTGGAACCGGCGATTTTGTCAGTTGCCGTTCCTGTGCTGCGTGTTTTTCTATTTCCATTTGGTTCCGGTAGCCGGTTCAGCGGCTGGTTCAGCAACTCGTTTCCTCCCTAAGGAAGTTTCACCCTTGTCAGAGGGCTGTTCCTCCGGTTCCTTAGTGTGAGGAGGAGCCGTTTTGTCCGAGGCCAGGTCAGCAGCTTTATTGGTCATTTTTTCCCTCAGTCGGTTAAGTCGCTTGTCAAGTGTGGACTGGGGAACGTTCTTACAGATCCCACAGTCTGCTTTCAGGTGGTCAAGCCCTAGGCAGACAACACAAACCAAATGAGGATCTGCTTTAGCAAACGGTTCTCCGCATTCGGCATAATGATGGAAACCTGTAGAACCAGTTCTTTTCTTGGGAGTCTGAGACATACTAAATAACCGTAAAAGCAGGTTTAGTAGACTTAACTCTAAGAAAAAAGGGCGACTTCTCTGGATTTTTCTTTTTTGTCGGTTCAGAGACCAAAATAACAACAGCCGAGGGATAGCTCAGTAAAAACAATGCCCAAGAAGCCCGATCACCAGAGAAATCAGAATCAAATATATAAACCAAATTACCTTTTTACACAATAAGTAAAGTCCGGTTCCTTCCTGGTTGGAAAAAAACAGCAAGGAACCTAAAAACTTACTGAAAATACACTAATCTAATCTAGTCTACCTGTAAACAAAGGACAGTGCTTCAAAAAAACATAAAGAAATAAACGGTAATTAGAAAACCGATAAAAAATATTCTTCAAGAAAGTGAAGGAGCGCTCTTGGCAACGTCTTACTGAGTAAAGAATCTGATGATTGCAGGAAGTACAACCAGGGACAGTGGTTTAAAAACCAAGCTTGAGCCTAGCATTCCACCATTTGCATAAGTTCTATTAACCATTTCAGCTCCGGGGCAGTCTTATGGTGAGACCATACTGCATTTTGTCATAATACAATAATATTTCCTAGGGTCTGAACTATGGTTACAGGTGAGTAGCTGGGTAAATGTGTCGTAAAGAGATCTGTAGGCACTAGGCAGTGTTTAGGGCACTTTGAAACTTTGTAGGCAGTGTTTGGGGCACTTTGAAACTTGGGTTTAAAACTGTTAACAGGTGGTGAGGGGCAAACGAGCTCAGAAGATTAAAAAAGAACTGCAGGCAAAAATTAAGTACATGTTTTAAATCATGTCCTGAGTTTCTGAACAGTATTAATGTGTCTGTGGTTGTGTAAATGGTTTAAACCAATTTTTAATGAAATTACTGCTGTTTTTGGGTGTGGGGGAGCCATTCGCAAGAGGCCTTTTTTTTTTTTTTTCCCGTTAGTCCTGGCCTTACATTCCAGACAATGCAGACTGTGATGCTTGTCCACCCTGTCCTTTCATTCAGTTTGTTTTCTGTACTGAGAGAGAACTATGATGCTTTTGTTCAGGCTTGCTTTCACCAGCCATTGAGGAGTTCTTTTTTTAACTATTTTTTAGCATCGACTTTCATTTAATGCAATTTAGAATATGGGCTTTTTATTTGCTGGGCTCCGATTGGCTGGTACCCCTGCCAGGGGGTACATTAACTTTCAATAGATGCCAGGCAAATAAAATGTTCCAGCACAAGTGCCCCTTAACTCATTCAAATATCTCTATGCCCACCCTGCTTGCCCATTGGCTAAAGTACCCCATTGAACTTTAAATCGCCACCAATTTTTTTTCTGTCTTAGCAAGAGACAGTGCTCCCTACCAAGCACAATGCTAGTTTTTTAATCAAGTGCCATTTCTAGACACTGACCGAGGTTTGCCTCCTTTCATCCACCCTGCCAGTCTCTGTAGTTTTAAATAAAAGCACTCTCACATTAAAAGGCCAAATCCTAATATAAGTTTCAGTTATGCCAGGTTCCCTGCTCACCTCTGACCACTGTATTTCCCTGCAACACAGAATTACTTCTCTTCTCCCCACGTATCAGAAACACACCGAAGCAGAGAATCGCAAATCGCATTATCAGTATTTTTTTTTGTTTCAGTCAGCAAGCAGGTGAACATCCCGCTATTGATTAAGCCATCAGTCCTTCTGAAACATCTGTTGCAACATACCTCCCGACTAAAGTTTCTCTAACATGCAACTCTGCCATCCTTCCTGTGTGCTGTAACCACAGCACGTGTCTCTCCTCAACTGCTGCTCCCCATACTACACAGTTGACTCCTCACAGAAATAAATAAAATAATGGAAAACTGCATGTCAATTACTGAACAGCTTACACTCCTCTAACTGCTTTGCACGCTTCCCTTGTGCAGACGTAAGTCAGCCCTTCTGCTCTGCACTCAATTCACAAAGTAAACTGCTTTTATTTAAAAAGAAAAGCTACCTGCCGAGTACTGAACACCTCGTTCTCTCGCTCAGTACTCCCACTAGGACCTGTCTTCCATTGCTCATTATCCTGTATCTCATTGCCAGAACAGCAGCAAATAGATAGCAAGAAACTGCTGGGGGATAACCCACAAGACACTACATATCTAGACGCAGTGGTGCAGGGGAGTGACTACGGGAGCATGGCTCTGGGGAGGGGCAACAACTGGCAGAACAGCACCGAAATACAGAGGGACTACTTTACAAGGAAAACACTTTAAACTTCATTGTTACTCTTATTTTTGGTTTTCTGAAATTTTTTAAAATCCCATCTAAAAATGCCACAGGTAGCCCATTTTCTAAGTGCAATAATACCCTCCAGGGTGAACAGTATGGGCAATACCAGACCTACCAGGGGCTATAAGGCCTCATTACACCCCTGGGCGGTCCGGTATTGCCCTATACCGCCCACTCTGTCAGGCATTATTGCTTACTTAGAAGCTCAACTACAGCTTTTTATGGGCCTTTCCTTTGGCTGGGGACTATCTGCTTAATTATGGGGTCCCAAACCAATCTGACATTTTTCTATGAACTTCAGATCAATTTTCCTGTAGATTATATTTCTTGGGATTCTGTTTTTCTGTTTTCCAACATGACAAAAACAGTCTCTGGGAGCAATTTCCCTATAGATCGCTCTATTTAGCTATAAACACTGAAGTCTAAATGTTCTGTAAATTTAGTGAAACTTCAGCCACTGGACTGCAAAGTGGTACATCACTGTCAATAAACAAAAGGATTAACACAGCAGGCAATGTGGGGGAAGGGAAGCTGGCAGCACAGAAGTTTCAGTTGACAAAAGGCAGTATATTAAGTACAAACACTCCCCAGACAAAGAAAAGGCCCACAAAAGCTGTAGTTGAGCTTCTAAATTGCACTAAATGAAAGTCTGTGCTGAAAAACAGTAAAACAAAACAAACAAACAAAAAAAAAAACTTACCTCAAGGGCTAGTGAAAGGAAGCCTGAAAAAAAGGCAACACAGTTTCCTCTCAATACAGAAAACAAACTAAGTGAAAGGATAATGCAGACAGTCATCAGTCTGGTGCATTGTGGCGAATGTAAGGCCAGGGCTTAAAAACAAAACAAAACAAAATAAAAGCCCTCTTGCAAATGGCTGCCCCTATACTCAAAAACAGAGGTACAATTAATTAAAAGTTGATTTAAGGCATTTACACAACCACAGACGTAGTAGTACTGTTCAGAAGCTCAGGACATGATTTAAACATAAATTTATTCTGTTTTTGCTTGTAGTTTTCCTTTCGTCTTGAGATGAGCAGATTCAGGAAGCCCTGTGAATCAAGTGTGTAACTGGGGTGTGGACTTGACAGAGGCCGAGTGTCTTCTTACAAAAGCACTTTCACTCTAATGTGTCCAGCATGTTTGTGTCCAGCGAAAGAGTGGAAGAGGTAACTGGCGTTGCTGGAGTCAGCAGCCGCCAACAAAAGGTAATGGAGAAGTCGGGGACTCATGCTGGTCGACTAAGACAAGGCACCTGTTCACTACTGTGTAACGGCCAATGCTGGGAAGGGCGGAAGGTCAATGGTAGACCAAAACTGGTAACAGAAGTAACACCAGTCTAGGGTAGGACTATAAGAAGAGTTAAACAAGACACAAGGGTATACAAATAGAAATAAAAAAAAAAAGGAAAACTATAAACACCCTATTGGGTAATGGTACAAAAGTATTTACACGTATAACATAGGGAGCACAGAAGACGAGAAAGCTGGGAGTGGTGCGGTGCAGTGCAGTGGCTGTGGGTTGGCATTTTTCAGAGAGACCTTCTGGAGACTACGGTGCTACCCCATTTACACACACCTCTCTGGGTTCAGGGAGGTGTCACTAGACTTCAGGCCAAGTTGGCTAGGATTCGGGAGACCTCTTCCCCCACTCAGAAGCCACCATTACCTCAGAAGATGACAGGGAGGAGGAACAGCTGGACTATGGTGGGCGCTGGAAGAGTGTGGGTGGTGGGGCAGAGGTACATTTCTCAAGAGGTACCACTACATAATTCCTACGCCACTCTGGCATGGCAAAACGGTTGCAAGGAGGTACCTATGGTAGTGACCAGGGAGGATGTGGGGGCCTCCATAGTGGAGACCCAAGGTGGGTGGCAGAGGATCCAAGAGGAGGAGGATGCAACTTCTGGTGGGTGTCTGGATTGTGAGGGTGACAGATTTGGGAACAGGAAAGGAAGAGAGAGGCAGGTTAGGTACCTACCCGGTGCCACAGCCTGGAGGGATGGGAAGAAAAAATTACTCACCCTAGTAATGTTGTTTTTTCTAATGCAGTCTTGCTATATTATGACATATGCAGTGAGTCCCAACCTTCGAACTGCTCCGGAGGTGAAAGAGTTAACTTTCCATGCCAGGCATGATACACTGAGCTCGAGCTGGGTTGAAACACTGTCTATTGTTCTTCAAACTCAAACCGTCAGATCTTTACGAGCTAAACTCACTGAGGTCCTGTGTGGAAGACGTAAACCTACACTAGCCAACTGGCTACTAAACATAACAACACATTTTTTGGTCCCAAAACAAAGACTCAAGCCAGGAGACCCAAAAAATGAAAAACACAACACCAAGTCACCCCAAAAAAGGAGGGGTGAAACAACAAGGTGGGCATCTAAGTGCCAACACTGCACTGCCCATCCACATCCCATAAACAGAGGTTCTGAGAGGGGCAGGCGGGGGGGGGCATAATATAACAAGACTCCATTAGAAGAAACAACATTACTAAGGTGAGTAATTTTTTTCTTCAAACAACATGAAGTCTTGCTATTTTATGACATATGCAGACTACACAGCAGTACCTCCATGGAGGAGGGACAGAACCTACTTAGGAAAAAGGCTCTGAAGAAGCTGGCAAAGATCGAGCATCACTCCTAGCCTGGATGTCCAGGAGTAATGCTTGGTAAAAGTGTGAACTGTTTTCCAGGTAGCTGCTTGACATATCTCTAGGATAGGGATGTCCCTGGCAGCAACCAGGGAAGCAGCTGTACCTCTGGTAGAGTGAGCCCTCAGGCCTGAGGGAGGAACCTTGCCCAGTTTTTCATAACAAAATTGGATACAAGGGACAATCCACCTGGCAACAGATCTTTTAGTGGCAGGTTTCCCTTTGCCAACCTCACCATAAGTGAGGAACAGTTGGAGGGAGTCAAACCTGTGACCCTTGGTACGCTCTATGTAGTAGCTAAGGGCTCGCTTCACATCCAAGCTGTGCAGCCTCCTCTCGCCAGAGGAGGAATGGTCAGTGAAGTACACTGGAAGAGACATAGATTGATTAAGGTGGAAATCTGAAACCACCTTAGGCAAGAACTTCCTGTTAGTCCAGAGGACCACTCTATGAAAGGAGATAAAATCAGGCTCCACTGACAAAGCTTGTAATTCACTTATGCGTCTGGCAGAAGTGATGGCTACCAGAAACACAGTCTTCCAAGTCAAGTACTTAAGCTCTGCTGAAGACAAAGGCTCAAAGGGGGGTTGCATAAGCTGAGCAATGCAAACATTAAGATCCCAGGCAGAGGCAGGGTCCCTGAATGGAGGGTTGGTGTGAAGCAATCCCTTAAAAAACTTGGAGAATACAGGATGAGCTGAAAGAGAAGAGGGTTTACCTGCTGAAATAAAAACAGACAACAGCTGCCAAATGTACTTTTAGGGTAGCTGGTCTCAGCCCCAAGGTATTTAAATGGACCATATAATCCAGGACTGTGGGTAAATCAGCAGATTCTGGGGAAATATGCTTGCCAGAGCACCATATGGAAAACCTCTTCCATTTGGAATTATAGGTAGCCCTGGTGGAAGGCTTCCTAGAAGCCTTTAGTATATCCATTACACCTTGGGAGAGGTGTAGATCAGCAAACTCTAACTCTTCAAGAGCCAGGTCTTGAGATTGAGAGATTTGAGGTTCGGGTACCAAACCCTCCCCTGAGCACAGGTTAACAGGTTGTGATTCCTGGGAAGATGGACTGCTAAGGACAGTAGGAGTGGATACCAGGGTTGTCTGGCCCAATCTGGAGCAATCAGGATCATCTTGCAGGATTGAGATTTGATTTTGACTAACACTTTGAACAGGAGAGGGAAGGGGAAGCATAGAGAAACTTCCCTTCCCAATTGAGAACTAAGGCATCCAGAGGGACTGAGCCCAACACTGGGGACCTGCAGCAAAAAAGGGGAAGTTGGTGACTGTCTGGGGCTGCAAAAAGATCTATCTACGGGGTGCCCCATCTGGCAAATATCACCTCCAGGACCAGGGGGTCCAGTGACCGCTCGTGATGGCCCTGGGAAATCCTTCTGAGAGCATCTGCTAGGACATTGTCCTTGCCTGGGAGGTGAACTGCCATAAGGGAGGTGTTCAGGAGTAAGCCAGAGACCACAACTTCATTGCTTGGTGCACTAGGCCGTGAGCCGGGTGCCCCTTGCTTGTTGATGTACCACATTGTGGTGGTGTTGTCTGTTCTGACCTGTACAACTTTGTTCTGAACAGATTTGGAAAAACTTGAAGTGCTAGAAAACTGCTCTGAGTTCCAACAGATTGATGTGGAGCAGAGATTCCTGAGGGGACCACAATCCCTGGGTAGTGAGGTCGCCCATGTGAGCTCCCCACCCCAAGAGGGATGCATCTGTAGTAAGGATTAAGGAGTGAGACTGAGTGACAAAGGGAACCCCTTGTCTCAGATTGCTCTGATCCTGCCACCACTGTAGGGCCTGGATCAGGGTTCGAGTTACTGGGATCAATTTGGTTAGAGGGTCTTTCCTTTGAGACCAAAAGGCTCTCAAATGGAACTGGATGTCCCTCATCTGAAATCTTGCTCCCTGCACTACTGCTATAGAAGCAGTCATGTGCCCCAGGAGCTGTAGAAAATGCCTTGCTGGTCGAGAGACCTGCAGGGTGAATGAGGAGGCCAGAGAGACCAGGGTCCTTGCCCTATCCAAAGGAAGGAAGGCTGGCTCTGGCTTTCTCTGTGTTCAGCTCTACGCCTATGAAGGTGAGGAGCTGGACAGGCTCTAGAACTAACTTTGAAAGATTCAGAAGGAAACCTAGAGAGGTGAGCAGTTGCTGAGTTATCTGTAGGTGTAACTTGACTTGGTCTGGAGACTGGCCTACTATGAGCCAGTCGTCCAGATAAGGGAAGATGTCAATTTTTTGCCTTCTTAGGGAAGCAACTGCTACTGCCAGGCATTCTGTGAATACTCTTGGAGCAGAGGTGAGGCCAAAGGGCATTGCTCTGAACTGGTAATGGCCTGAGGGCAGCTCGAACCGGAGGTACTTTCGATGGGAGCTTCTGATGAGAATATGGAAGTAGGCATCCTTGAGGTTCAGGGACGCTAGCCAGTCCCCTGGCCTTAGAGAGGGTAGAATAATTCCCAGAGTCACCATTTTGAATTTTGGTTTTAAAAGGTGCTTGTTTAAATATCTGAGATCCAGGAAGGGCTGCCATTCTCCTGTCTTTTTTGGGGTAAGGAAGCACCTGGAGTACAACCCTTTGCCCTGGTGTAGGGGTGGAACCCTTTCCACAACTCTGAGAGCCAGGAGGGAAGAGACCTCTGCCTCTAGGGCAAGTGCCTCTGGTGGATTTGCAGGTGGAAAGGATCTGGTTCTCATCTTTGGAAATTTTTTGAAGCTGAGAACCAGTCCCTGGCTTACTACTTCCAGGGCCCACTTGTCTGATGTCAGAGACTTCCAGTCCTGGACAAAGTAAGCCAGCCTGCACCCTACAGGTAGCTGAGAATCGGCCCTGGCAACCCCATCAGGGTGCCTGCTTGGCAGGGGCTTTGGGCCGAGGGGTGGAAGCAGGCCTGCTTGTACCCGTCTGCCTCTCCCTCTAAAGAACCCCCTCTAGGCATAAGCAGAAGAGGAGGCCTGGGCTTGGTAAAAAGGCCTATGAAAAGGCCTGCCCCTGCAAAGCTGCCTTTGAGGAGTAGCCTGCCTTTCCTTGGCCTGTGCATTCCTTCCTTCCTTCCTTCCTCCCTCCCTTCCTTCCTTTATTTAGACAGCAGGTACCTTGTCTTCATGTAATTCTCTGTCTGCTCCCCAAACAAAGAATTACCCACAACAGGAAAATCCATGGCCTTAGTCTGGGTATCCTGTGACAGGCTAGTACATCTGAGCCAAGCCATTCTGTGAAGTGCCACAGATGTAGCCATGACTCTTGATGACACATCATTAGAGTCCACTGCAGCATGGAATTGCACCTTGGATGCCTCAACACCATCAGCAGCCACCTGCTCCAGCTCCTTGGCAAGCTGGCCAGGGACCTGTTTTGCTAGAGCCATAACAGTATCCCATCTGGATTTCTGATATCCAGCAACATAAGCCATATAATTTGCCTGTCTGAGTCCCAAGGATGCTGCCATGTACTGTTTCTTTGCCATGGCATCAATCCTCCTGGAGTCCTTGTCAGGGGCGTGTGAAGCCAAGGGAATATTTGCCTTGTCACAGGCTGCAGCCTGCACTACCCCAACATGGCTGCATTGTTGTGTAAGGAACTCCGTATCAGAGCCTGACAATGTGTACCTCTTGTCCATTCTCTTATTGACAGGAGGTATAGTGTGAGGAGTTTTTAGAATTTTAACTCTGTTTCCCAAAAGATTTATGCAAAGGAATAGACAGCCTCCTTGACTCTGGCATATCCATCATTTCCACATAGTCAGGCTCCTCTTGATCATCCACAGCTTCCTCCATAGGAAGCTGGAGGGTTTCAGCCACTTTCTTATAAAACATAAAATGAGAAGGGGACTCAGAAAGCCTAGGAAGAGACACTCCTGAAGGTCTGTCTGGGGAGATGTCCGGGTCAATGGGCACATCCAGACTTTCAAATCCACATTCACTCTCCTCATACTCCTCTTCCCCCTCCTCCGGTTCATAATATTCCTCTACATCATACTCTTGAACCGGTGGAACCGGCCAAACCGGATGCTTACCTGATGGTGCCGGATCGGTCGGAACCGGGGAAAGCGACTGGACAATTTTAATCGCTTTGGCTATTTCTTCAGCAGTTGGAGAGGAAAGTTTTGGCTCCACACTAGCTGATTTTCTAGTCCTTTTTGCTGGAACCGACTCCTCGGAGTCGGATCTCCTTTTGCCCGAGGAAGTCTCGCCCTGGTCAGAGGGCACTCCCTCCGGTTCGGTTGGAACCGAACCGGCTGGCCATCCGGTTCAGCTGACTTTGTCCTCCTTTCCTGAGCCTACCAACTCTCTTTCCAGGGTAGCTGCAGGAAAATTTTTACAAATCTGGCAGTCTGCATTGAGGTGGTCAAACCCCAGACAATAAACACAGGTGTTGTGGGGGTCAGCCTTGGCAAAGACTTCCCCACAGACACTGCAGTGTTGAAACCCAGTGGGCCTGGTTTTTCTTTTGGGTTTCTCAGACATAGTGCCAGTCCTAACCAAACTTACCCGTTTATGGCAATCCGGCAATCCGTTTATGGCAATATGGTAAGACCCTCTTATCGGTTCCCAACCGTGTCACGGGTCGTGAAAAAACCGTAATAAAATCCGTTTTTTTTCAGAACCGATAAGAACCGGTAACCACACTCTAAAAGACAGATTAATACATTTTAAACAACCTGATTGGTTCAAAGCGAACCGATAAACCATTTACAAGTTCCACACAGAATAGAAATCAATGTAAAACCTATCTAGTACTCACAAATACCACAGACAGAGTCTGAACCGATTGGTTGCGGTTTAATTTCGGTCGAAAACTGAGAAAAACAATACTTTAACCGACAAAATGAACTGAGCAGAAGGAGAAATCTCCAGAGCGACTGTTCAGTGAGGCGGAGTAAAGAATCTGACGGTTTGGGTTTGAAGAACAACAGACAGAGCTTCAACCGAGCTCGAGCTCAGCGTTCCATGCCTGGCATGGAAAGTTAACTTTCACCTTCGGAGCAGTTCGAAGGTTGGGACTCACTGCATATGTCATAATATAGCAAGACTTCATGTTGTTTGAAGCAGATCCTGAGGATTGCTATGGCAGCAGGGCAGCTGGGAAAGCTGCATGTCACTGCCAACCTGGGGACTAATGACCTGGCTAGGGAAGGGTCTGGGATAGTGCAGGGGGATTTTAGGAAGCTGGAAGTGGTCTTAGGTAGCTCGCTCAGTGGCTGTCTTTGTCAGAGGAAAGGAGAGGGATCTCCATACCAGGTGCTTCAACTCATGGCTGAAGGAATGGCGAAGAGAGGAAGGGTTCGGCTACACTGGGGACTGGGGATCCATCTGGGAGCATCAGGACCAATACAGGGGTGATGGCCTGCATCCATCCGGGAGGGAAACCGCAGTCCTCAGTAGACAGTTTAAATGTTACTTCTATGAACATCTGAACTAGCCAGTGTGTGTGTGTGTGTGTGTGTGTGTAAGGAATCAGGGGAGGCAGAAACTGCCCCCCCCCCCCAAACAGGCTGAAGTAGAGAGTAAGGAGAATCTGAAGGGAGAAGAATCCCCCAGAGTGCAAATTAATAAAGGAAGCAGGGTGCCAGAGACAAAGGGGGAGGGAATGGCAAGATTAAAAAGGGGAGTGAGGGCAAAAGGAAAAATGAGGGCAACAAGCAGAGTGCAAGCAAATCTGGAAGGCTCGTGCTGGTTACCTAGAGGCCAACATGAGAGGCCAGCCTGGATATTGTGGTCGTTACAGAGTCATGGTGCTCTGAAAATCATGACTGGGACATGTCCATACAAGGCTATACAGTGTTCAGGAAGGACAAGGTGGGAAGGAAAGAGATACTTTATGTGAGGCAAAGCATAAAAGCAACAGAGATACAGGGAACACAGGGAGAGGCAGAGGTACTGTGGGCCACTCTGGAGACAGGGACTGGAATCACTAGTCGCACTGGAGTGATCTACAGACCTCAAGCACAGGGGGAGGAATTAGATAAGGTACTGGTGGGAGATACAGGCAAGATGGCAGAAAAGCAGAGGTGCTGCTTTTGGGGGGCTTCAACCTGCCTCCCGGCATCCCAGCAGCAGCTTCAGCTACAAGCAGGGACGTCCTGGACTCTTCTGCAGGGGGCATTCCTCAGGCAACTAGTCAGTGAACCCACTTGTGAGTGAGCAATACTGGACCTGGTACTCACTAATAGGGACAATATTGCAGATGTCAAGTTAGAAGGCCACCTGAGGCCTGTGATCACTATACGGTGTGGTTCAGTATAAGGGCAGCTTCAGAATCGAACCACACAAGGGCAAGTGTCCTGGATTTCAGGAGGGCAGACTTTACAAAGATGGGTGAATCCCCATGAATGCCTCAGGGATCACCTGGTGGAAGGAAAGGGGTTATGGCCTGGGTGGGGTGGAGGAACAGTGGACAAAGCTAAAGGGAAGCATAAGTGAAGGCAACAAACTTCTGAGTCACACAAGTGAGCAAAAGCAAGAGGAAAACAAAACTGCTTGGGTTCTCAAAAGAGCTGGCTGAAAGGTAAAGGCTAAAAGGGTAGCATCCAGAAGGTACAAGTAGAAGCAGAGGGAGATGTATGGTGAGGTTAATCAGGGAAAGTAGTTAGGAGCAAAAGAAAAAAGTACTCACCTTAGTAAAGTACAATTACGTAAGAACTTACCGTAACAGTAGATCTTCGAGAACAGCTCTTGCAGCAGGTTACACCATTAGGACTGAAGCCGGCAGGCGTCAGGACCCCACGGAAATTTTCGAGCTAGCAGTCTGCAGTGGAGACCGCCTCCGACGTCGGTCCTGCCCCCGACGTCAGGCGTAGTACATAAGGAGGGGGTTCCCCCATAATCCTCAGTTTTCCCGCTGGAGACTCCCGGCCGCTGGATGACATCAGAAGAGGAGACCGAGGATCCGCCACCAGATGACCAAGACTACAGAATAGGAACGTCCCATCCCATAAGATGGGTGTTTGACTACGACCTACCTCCAAAAGAATGGGGATGGTGGGCGGGAAGGTACCTGCTGCAAGAGCTGTTCTTGAAGATCTAATGTTACGGTAAGTTCTTATGTAACTGTACTATCTTACTTCGAGATACAGCTCTTGCAGCAGGTTACACCATTAGGACTGATTTCCAAGCAACAGTGGCAATCATGCGCCACTGGGAGGAGGAAAGGTAGCGATCTCGATATTACTTGAGCCTAGGACAGAAGTCCCTGAAGGACGGCTAGACCGAACCCCGCTCTTCGCCTCGATGCAATGTCCAGACTGTAATGCCTGATAAAGGTATGCACAGAGCTCCAAGTAGCTGCAGCGCAAATAGCTGAGGTGGAGATGTTCTTTAACGCCGCAAAAGAAGTAGCTACCCCTCTTGTGGAATGACCCTTGACCGCGCCCGGTAAGGGTTTATTGCGCTTGTCATAACAGAAAGTGATGCACTGGATGAGCCACCTCGAGAGTGACTGTTTGGAGACAGGAGCCCTTTCATCCTGTGAGCAAAGGAGACGAAAAGTTGGTCCGACTTTCGGAGCTGTTTGGTTCTGGTCAGATAGTATCTGAGGCACCGATGCACATCGAGGGTGTGCAGAAGGGCTTCTCCTCGATTAGTGTACCTTGGGAAATACACTGGTCGATCAATATCCTGGTTAAGGGTGAGGGCTGAAACCACCTTAGGCAAAAACTTTGGGTTTGTCCTTAGGGATACCCTGTCCCGATGGAAAACCAAATAAGGCTCTTTGCACATAAGAGCATGCAATTCCGAGATCTTTCTAGCAGAAGTAACGGCAACTAAAAATAATGTTTTCCAAGAGAGAAAACGTAGCTTGTAATCCGTGGCTGGTTCAAAAGATGGCAGTGTAAGCTGCTCCAGGACAAAAAGTAAATCCCAAGGAGGAATTGGATCTTTGATGGGTGGCCTAAGGTGGAGGACTCCCCTTAAGAAGGCACGAGTAGTGTCCAGCTGGGCCACCGTCCGATGGCCTACTGGGGCATGGTAAGCAGAAATTGCACGAAGGTGCACTTTAATCGAGGAGTAAGCCAGTCCGGAGTGGAAGAGGGAAAGCAGGTAGTCCAGAACCAGCTTTTCGGGACAATCTAACGGCAAAAAGCCACGCGCGTGAGCCCACAAACAGAATCTACGCCATTTCATGGCGTACATTGCTGGTTTTCTGGTGGCAGATAGTACGTCTGCCACTTCTTGCGAGACCCCGTATCGCATCATGGCTATGTCTCTAGCAGCAAAGCGTGCAGGTTCAATGAACGTAAGTCTGGGTGGACCAATGAACCCTCCTGAGACAATAGATGGGAGCTGATTGGCAAAGGAACTGGAGGTTCCCGGGATAGCTGGTGCAGAAGAGGAACCAGATCTGTCTGAGCCAGAAGAGCGCGATCAAAATGACATCGCTTGCTCCCTCGCGAAGTTTTAAAGAACTCTCTGGATCAATGGGAAAGGAGGGAGGCATGAGGAATCTGCCTGCCCAGGAGAGGGACAATGCATCTGCATCCCAGAAAACACCAGGCCCTGGATCTAGCCGAGCAAAAATTGGGCAGTTTGCATTGGATGGGGACTAAAAGGTCTCACTCTGGAGTGCCCCATCTGTGAAACAGATCCTCTGCCACCTCCTGTAGAAGTTCCCACTTGTGGACTCTGACCTGAGAGCGGCTCAGACTGTCTGCGACAGTGTTGTCCACTCCCGGGACGTGTACTGCAATTAGGTTTGTGCTGTGTTGCAATATTCACTCCCACACTCTCATGGCCTCCCTGCAAAGTGGGTAGGAGTGAGTGCCTCCTTGTATGTTGAGGTAATATATCACCGCGGTATTGTCTGTTTGTAACAGGAGTGTACCCGGTGGAATCTCTGACTGAAAGGCTTGCAGAGCGTAAAGGACTGCCCTCATTTCCAAAATGCTGATGTGGAGATGAGACTCCTGGGTTGTCCACAGGTCTTGAGACCGAACACTGTCCAGGTGTGCTCCCCACCCAAGCCCTGAAGCGTCTGTAGAGATGGCGCTGTGAAGGGAACCCCCGCGGAGAGGTTTCCCGGATTTAGCCACCACTGCCAATCCCAAATTACGGCATTCGCGATTCGGATTGGCTGCTGCAGATGGTCTTGCTGTTGGTCGCATTGCACCCTTAGCATCCACTGGGTTACCCGCATGTGGAGACGTGCCAGCGGGACTGTTGCAATGGCCGCAGCCATGTGTCCGAGCAGGCAAAGGACCGATCTGGCCGGGATGGTCTTCTTCACCGACAAGTCCCTGATGAGGGATCTGATGTGTTCTGCTCTGTCCAAGGGAAGAAAAGCTTTCCCTCAGATGGTGTCCAGAACTGCTCCTATAAACTGCAGTTTCTGGGACGGCACCAGGAGTGACTTCTCGTAGTTGATGAGAATACTCAGTGATTGAAAGAGGGACTGGGTGCAGTGAATGGCCTGCATCAGTGCCTCCCTGGAGGGCACCATGAGAAGCCAGTCGTCCAGGTTTGGGAACACTTAGTGGCTTTGTCTCCTCAGAGACGCTGTTATGACCGCCATGCACTTCGTGAATACTCGAGGTGCCGATGACAGCCCGAAGGGAAGAGCTCGGAAATGATAATGGCAGCTCTGGAACTCGAAGTGCAGAAACCTCCGGTGCGCTTGAGCAATCGGAATATGCAGGTAGGCGTCCTGCATGTCCAAAGATGCCAGAAAGGCATCTTGCTTCAGCATGGGAATTAGGCCCGGAGGGGTCACCATGCGGAAGCGTTTGTAAACGACTTGACAGGTTGAGGTCGCTGAGGTCCAGTATTGGACGGAGGTCTCCTGTTTTCTTTGGAACCAGGAAGAAGTGAGAACAGTATCCTAGTCCTCTCTGGTTCTCTGAAGCGTGCTCTAAGGCTTCCTTTTCCAGAAGCGCGAGCACCTCCTGCTGTATGAGCAGGGCATGCTGACCCGAATATCAGGAAAGCAGGGGAGATCTTATGGGTGGACTGCCTACAAATTCTATATAGTGGCCTTTTTTGACCAGTTGCAGAACCCACCTGTCGGTGGTGATCGACTGCTACCCTAGCAAGTGGCGTGCGATATGACCCCCGACTTTCTTTTCACGTTGATCCTGAAGAGGCGCGGGGGCCGGGAAGGAGTCATGCTGTGGCAGCGTTTGATCCGGCAGGCTGTGCCGACTTTGCAAATCGTTGACCTCTGCCTGGGGATGACTTGGCCTGGGCTTTGCGGGTGAAAGTGCCCCTCTGCTGTTGGCCGGAACATGGCTGTTGCCTTTGTAGCCGGCCATGGAAGCGGCTCTGGTTCCTACGAAAGGAACTGGGCCGAGACCTGTACATGGCCTGTACATAACGGACTGCCTTCCCTGCGTCCTGAAGTTTGGTGATTACTCTCTCGGAGGCTTCACCAAACAGGACCTCGCCATTATAAGGGACGTCTAAGATGTTCTTCTGGACGTCCGGGGTAAAACCGGAGATATGGAGCCAAGAGCGTCTCCAGGAGACACTCGCCTGAGGCTGCAGCTCTGGCTGAAGAGTCCGCGAGAATCATATGCAGCTCTGAGCACCTGGGTCCCACATCCGAACCCGTGCGGAGGAGGTTCAAGAGCTCCTCCTTTTGGTCGCCATCGGGCATCTTCTCGACCAGGTCCTGTCCCTGTTCCCACAGTGCGTTCTGGAATTGAACCATGTGGGTGAGGTAATTCAGTGACCTGATGGCTCAAGTCGCAGCCGTGTATATGCGCCTACCCAGGACATCCAGTTGCTTGGATTCCTGGTCCGGTGGCTGTGTGCTCAAATGCTGAGGTCTCCGAGACTGGTCGTGCGAGGCAGTGATGACCAGGGAGTCAGTCAGAGGATGGTTTGCCAGATACTGGTCCTCCCTAGGGGCCTTGTATAGGCGGTCAGCCTTTTTCGGCACTGCTGGAGTGGTATGCGGACATTTCCAGGCAGCCTTGGTGACGTCCGCAAAGGTATCCACCAAGGGCGGCACTACCACAGGCTTCGGGTCTTTCTGCCGAAGGCAGCGGGCAAGGCGTTCTCTCTCGGGGTCAAGCATCCCACCCCATATTCTCCTGGATGTGCTTCATGATCTCCGTGAAAGAGGGATCATCCAGAGGAGACCTAGGTAGGTCGTGTGGGTCCGGAGAGGGAATGCTGATGGGAGAAGGAGATCTGGAGTACCCTGAGATGTCAGATCTAGAATCCTCCACAGACGGGGTGTACCGGCGTCGTCTGGGTCTCTTGGGACTTGGTGGCCCAGAGGTGGATCTGGAGGGAGGTCTTCTCCTTTCTGAGGATCTGCCCCGAGGAGGTGGTGTTTGCTCCTTGGGGGTTGGCGACTGTCCTACGGGCCCCTTGGGTGGAGGAGGAGGTGGTGTAGGTGGTGAAGAAGTAGTAGGAGGCGGGTCGGAGTAGGAAGAGGACATGTGGCGACCACATCTTTTCTGATGGTGTCCCACCAGAAGGTAAAAGCTCTTTACCTCTGCAAATCGCCTGCCAAGCGGTGGCCTATCGCTGGGGTGGTCCCAGGAAGGTTCCGTGGGAGCCAGTGTCTCCAGTGTCACCCGCCTGGTCCTCGGGCTGTGTGGTATCCCCCTCCGACGAGTCCTTCTGACCCGGCGTCCGCCGGCGGCGGTGAGTGCGGTCTCTTCTCTGGGGTAGCCGGCGTCCAGTCCCCTGGCTGGCGCCAGCGAGGCTAGCGCCTGACGCGGCAGGTGTTTTGTGTCGCCGGCTCCTGGGGCGCCGGTGATGCTTGGCCGGCGTCCAGCCCACCAGGCGTCTGGTCCAAGCGTCCGTTTGAGGCGTCAGGTCGCGTCTTGCGAGGACGGTGGACCCACATGGAGCTGGGAAACAGACCTGGCACGGTCCGCTGGTGGGAAGAAGATTTATGGCGCTCCCCGGACTTCGACGAGGCCTTAGATGGAGTGGCAGAGGCCGATGGCCTGGAAGTCTTCAGGGCGTGCAAAGAAGAGGAACCGCTGGAGGATCTGACCTGAACTGGGGGAGGTTGCGATTGAGCCCTGGAAGGAGAGCGTTCCGATTGTCAGCTGGAGCTTCGGGAGTCCGAGGCCCTCGCAGGGGACCTGGGCCTTTCCTTTTCTCCAGTGTTTGTCCCGGTGCTTGTGGGTTTTAACCGACTCCCCCCTGGAGGAAGGATCTTTATCCATGGTTTTCAGTTTCTCCTCTAAGAGAAACGCTTGAAGGGCCTTCTGGCGGCGGATCCTGGTGTGACTGTTGAAGCCCTGGCAGAAGGAGCAGGCCTTAGTGTCGTGTTCCGGGCTTAGGCAGCGCATGCAGGCTGAATGTGGATCCTTGAAGGGAATCTGTTTGCCGCAGGCACACTTTGATTGGTGACCCACCAGAGAAGCAGTTGGAGAGGATATCAGTTGAATCCAAAGTCGTGAAGAAAGACAAAATCGTCATAGCTCTAAAGGTCATCGCACGCTAGAAAAAGGACAGAGAGGCCGATACTGGCGATGTCAATGGCAGAAAAAGAACTGAGGATTATGGGGTGGACCGCCTCCTTATGTACTACGCCTGACGTCGGGGGCAGGACTGACGTCGGAGGCGGTCCCCGCTGAAGACTGCTAGCTAGAAAATTTCCGTGGGGTCCTGACGCCTGCCGGCTTCAGTAATGGTGTAACCTGCTGCAAAAGCTGTATCTTGAAGTAAGATTCATGTTTCTTCTAATGGAGTCTTGCTGTATTCTGACTATGGCAGTTAGCCCCAGCCTTTAAACTGCCCCGGAGAACAAAGGGTTAACTTTCTATGCAGAGCACAGAATGCTGAGCTCTAGCTCGGTTGAGGTCTCTGTCTGGAGCCCTTTGAAATCCAACCGTCAGATTCTTACAAACAAAAACTCACTAACTATCCTATGTGGAAATTGTAAAATTTTTACTAGCCAACTAGCAACAAAAAGTTTTGGATTCCCAAAGGAAGACTCAAGTCCGGAAACCAAAAACCAATACAAATAAGAATAATAATAAAACAAACACCCAAACAAAATGATGAGGGTGTAAAAGGAGCACCCCTGAAATGCAACACTGCATCTGCCCACCCCACTTCCCAAAAACAGGTTCTGAGAGGGGAGGCAGGGAAGGAGGTCAGAATACGGGAAAGACTCCATTGGAAGAAACATAATTACTAAGGTGAGTAATTTTTTCTTCAAACAACATGAAGTCTTGCTGTATTCTGACTATTGCAGACTACCAAGCAGTACCTCCATGGAGGAGGGACAGAACCTACTTCGGGAATAGGCTCTGAAGTACTGCTGTGCCAAACCGAGCATTACTCCTAGCCTGGATATCCAGAGAGTAATGCTTGGTAAAGGTCTGGACTGTTTTCCAGGTGGCTGCTTGACACATTTCTAAGAGAGGAATATTCCTGGCAGCAGCCAGGGAAGCAGCTATACGTCTGGTGGAGTGAGCCCTCAGGCCTGAGGGTGGGATTTTTCGTAATTTCTCATAGCAGAATTGTATACAAGACACAAACCACCTGGCAATAGTTCTCTTGGTGGTAGGTTTGCCCTTTCCCACTTCTCCATAAGTGAGGAACAACTGCAGGGAATCAAACCTGTGACCCTTGGTACGCTCTATATAGTAGCTAAGGGCCCCCTTTAACATCTAAACTGTGTAGCCTCCTCTCTCCCGAAGAGGAATGATCAGTGAAGAAAATAGGAAGAGACAGATTGATTCAGGTGGAAATCTGAAACAACTTTGGGCAAGAACCTTCTATTGGTTCTAAGGACAACTTTATCCCTATGAAAGGAGATAAAATCAGGTTCCACTGACAGGGCTTGCAGTTCACTGATATGTCTGGCGGAGGTGATGGCTACTAAAAACACAGTTTTCCAAGTCAAGTACTTAAGCTCTACTGAGGACATAGGCTCAAAGGGAGGTTGCATCAATGAAGCAATGCAAAGATTTAAATCCCAGGCAGGGGGCAGGGTCTCTAAATGGAGGATTGGTATGAAGCAATCCCTTGAAAAATTTACAGAACACAGGATGAGATGATAGTGAGGAAGACTTCCCCACTGACAGAAAAGCAGAGACAGCTGACAAGTGTACCTTGAGAGTAGCTGGTCTGAGGCCTAAGCCATTAAGATGGACCATATAATCCAGAACTGTAGGCAATTCAGCAGTGTCTGGGGAAATATGTTGCTTGGAACACCAAATGCTGAATCTCTTCCATTTGGAGTTATAGGTCTTTCTGGTGGCAGGCTTTCGAGAGGCTTTGAGGATATCCAGAACCCCCTGAGACAGATGCAAATCTGTATACTCTAACTCCTCAAGAGCCATGCCTTTAGATTGAGAGACTGAAGATTGGGGTACCAAATCTTCCCCTGAGAGGAGGTTACCAGGTTGTAAATCCTGGGAAGAGACAGGGGAAGATTGACTGCTAGGGACAGCAACAGGGGGTACCAAGGCTGTCTGTCCCAATCTGGAGCAATCAGAATCACTTTGCAAGGCTGTGACCTTATCTTGACTAAAACTTTGAACAGTAGAGGAAAGGGAGGGAAAGCATACAGAAATTTCCCTTCCCAGTTCAGAATCAGAGCATCCAGAGGGACTGAGCCCAAGACGGGGGTCTGCAACAAGACAGAGGAAGTTGGTGATTGTCTGGGGCTGCAAGAATCTATCTTGGTGCCCCACCTTAAAAAATCACCTTCAAGACCAGAGGGTCCAGGGACCATTTGTGATGGCCCTGTGAGATCCTGCTCTGTGCATCTGCTAGCACACTGTCCTTCCCTGGAAGGTGGATTGCTATCAGAGAGGTTTGCAGGGCATACGCCAGGGACCACAACTTCATGGCTTCTGTGCACAAGGCTGTAGACTGCGTGCCTCCCTGCTTGTTGATGTACCACATGGTGGTGGTGGTGGTGTTTGTTCTGACTTGAACCACAGTGTTCTGCACTGACAGAGAAAGCTTTCAGGGCCAGAAAAACTGCCCTGAGTTCTAGGAGATTGACATGGAGAAGGGATTCCTGAGGGGACCACAGTCCCTGGGCAGTGAGAGCCCCCAGATGGGCTCCCCAGCCCAGGAGGGAAGCATCCGTGGTAAGGACCACTGAATGAGACTGAGTGGCAAATGGGACCCCTTGCCTTAAATTGTCCTGATCCTGCCACCACTGAAGGGCGTGGATCAGGGTCCGAGTCACTGAGATCAGTTTGGTAAGGGAATCCTTCCTTTGGGACCAAAAGGCCCTCAGATGGAACTGAATGTCCCTCATCTGGAATCTTGCCCCTTGGACTACTGCTGTAGAAGCTGCCATGTGGCCCAAGAGCTGGAGGAAATGCCTTGCTGGTCGAGATACCTGAAGGCTGAAGGAAGAAGCTAGTTCCATAAGAGCCCTTGCCCTTTCTAGAGGAAGAATGGCTCTTGCTCTGAGTGTGTCCAGTTCTGCCCCTATAAAGGTAAGGAGCTGGACTGGTTTGAGAACTGACTTGGGAAGGTTGAGAAGAAATCCTAGGTAAGTGAGCACTTGCTGGGTCACTTACAGATGAGACTTGATTTGGTCTGGAGACTGACCCACTAATAGCGAATCGTCCAGATAAGGAAATATGGAAATATTTTGCCTTCTTAGAGGCAACTACTACTGCCAGGCACTTTGTGAAAACCCTCGGGGCTGATTTTAAATCAAAGGACATTGCTTTGAACTGATAGTGGCCTGAGGGCAACTCGAACCTGAGGTACTTTCTGTAGGAGCACCTGATGGGAATGTGAAAATAGGCATCCTTTAAGTCCAGGGAGGCTATCCAGTCCCCTGGCCTTAGAGAGGGAAGAATTATTCCCAGAGTTATCATCTTGAACTTTGGTTTTAAAAGATGTTTGTTCAGGTATCTTAGGTCTAGGATGGGTCACCACTCCCCTGTCTTTTTTTTGGGGTAAGGAAGTACCTGGAGTACAGACCTTTGCCCCTGTGTAGGGTAGGAACTCTCTCTATGGCTCCTTAGGCCAGAAGAGATGAAACCTCTGCCTCTAGGGCAAGGGTTTCTGAGAGACCTGCAGGTGGAAAAGATCTGGCTATCATCTTTGGAAATTTTTTGAAGCTGAGAACCAGTCCCTGGCTTACTACTTCCAGGACCCACTTGTCTGAGGTAATAGACATCCAGTCCTGGACAAAGTAAGCCAGCCTGCCCCCTACTGGAATAGGAGAGTCGAGCCGGGCAGACCCATCAGGGTGTCTGCTTGGCAGGGGCCTTAGGCTGAGGAGTGGATGCAGCCCTGCTCATCCCCCTTCTGCCTCTCCCTCTGAAGAACCCCCTCTGTGAAATCGGAGAAGAGGCCTGTGCTTGGTAAAAAGGCCTATGAAAAGGCCTGCCCCTGCCCCTAGACTGCTGCCTTTGAGGAGTTGCCTGCCTCTCCTTGGCCTGAGCACTCCTATAAGTGGTCCTGTACTCGTCCATTTTCTTCATGTAATTCTCTGTCTGCTCCCCAAACAGACAATTACCCACTACAGGAAAATCCATGGCCTTAGCCTGGGTGTTCTGTGAAAGGCTAGTACATCTGAGCCAAGCCATTCTCCGAAGAGCCACAGATGTAGCCATGACTCTTGATGATACATCACTGGAGTCCACAGCACACCTAGCTGTACTTTTGATGCCTCAATCCCATCCAGCCACCTCCTCCCAGCTCCTTGGCTAGCTGGGAGGCCTGTTTAGCCAGTGCCAGTACAGTGTCCCACTGGACTTCTGGTACCTGGCTGTATAGGCCATATAATCTGCCTGCGTGAGTCCCAAGGAAGATGCCTTGTACTGTTTTTTTGCCATGGCATCAATCTTCCTGGAGTCTTTGTCTGGGGGGTGTGAAGCCAAGGTAATGTTTGCCTTGTCACAGGCAGCAGCCTGCACTACCCCAACATGGCTGCATTGCTGGTATAAAAACTCAGTTTCTGAGCCTGATAGTGTGTACCTCTTGTCCATCCTTCTGTCAACAGGGGGTACAGAATCGGGAGACTTCAGGATTTTTTGTGTCCGTTTCCCAAAGGATTTGTGAAGGGGAATAGACAGTCTCCTGGACTCTGGGATGTCCATCATTTCCACATAATCAGGCTCCTCCTGATCCTCCATTGCCTCCTCCATAGGAAGCTGGACGGTCTCAGCCACTTTTCTGTAAAACAGAAAATGGGAAGGGGACTCAGAAAGCCTAGGAGGGGATACACCAGAAGGTCTGTCTGGAGAGATGTCCGGTTCCACAGGCACATCCAGACTTTCACCATCATCTTCAAACTCCCCCTCCTCCTCAAACTCTGGTTCATAAAAATCTTCAGGGGTATAATCTTGAACCGGGGGAGCCGACCGAATCGAACCCCTGCGAAAAGGTGCCGGATCGGTCGGAACCGGGCAAAGCGATTCCACAATTTGAATCGCTCTGGCTATTTCCTCGGCGGTCGGAACATAAACCTCTGGATCCAAACCGGTCGATTTTTCTTTGCATTTCCTTTTTATAGGAACCGACCCGTCAGGATCGGCTCTCCTCTTGCCTGAAGAAGTATCGCCTGAACTGAACCGGGCTGGCCATCCGGGTCAGCGGACTTCTCAGCCTCCTTTTCCCTCAGTCTACCTAATCTCTTTTCAAGGGTAGATTTAGGAAAATGTTTACCAATTTGGCACTCTGTATCGAGGTGTTCAAACCCCAGACAATAAACACAGGTGGCGTGGGGGTCGGCCTTAGCAAAGACCTCCCCACACTCACTGCAGTGTTGAAACCCAGTGGACCCAGTTTTTTTCTTGGGTTTCTCAGACATGGCCAACCTAACCAAACTTACCCTTTTTATGGCAACTGCCAGGCAAGACTCCCTTATCGGTTCCTAACCGTGTCATGAGTGTTGGAAAAAAACGTTCAAAACACTTTTTTTTTTTTTTTTTTAGAACCGATAAGGACCGGTAACCACACTCTAAAGCAAAACACAAGGATTCAATACAAATGATCGGTTCAGCCGAACCGATCTAACACTTTTTACAATTTCCACTCAGAAAATCAGAATAAAACCTATCTAGTACTCACGGTACCACAGACAGAGACTGAACCGACTATGCGGAAATAAATTCGGTAAAAACAGACAACTTAACCGAGACTTTAACCGACTTTCGGACCGAGCTGAAGGAGAAATCTCCGGAACGACTGTTCAGTGAGGCGGAGTAAAGAATCTGACGGTTGGATTTCAAAGGGCTCCAGACAGAGACCTCAGTCTGCATAGAAAGTTAACCCTTTGTTCTCCGGGGCAGTTTAAAGGCTGGGGCTAACTGCCATAGTCAGAATATAGCAAGACTTCATGTTGTTTGAAAAGAGCAAACTGAAGAGAGAATAGCCCAAGAGGTAATGAAAGGGGACAAGATATTTTGTAGGTATGTAAGTGAAAAGAGGAAGACATGGAGTAGTACTGTAAGGTTAGAAAGGGAAATGGGGGACTGTGTAGATGGGGACCAGAAAAAGGCAGACATCCTACACAAATACTTTTGTTCTGTGTTCACAGAGGAAGGGACCACCAAAAAAGTAACAGAAACTTTGGAGGGAGGAAGGTGGACACCAGTTCTTTTTTGAAGGTGGGAGTCCTGAAGGAAGTTGCTAATCTGAAGGTGGGCAAAGCAATGGGGCCAGAGCGGGTGCATCGAAGGGTATTGAGGGAGCTCAGGGAAATAATGGCTGCACCTCTAACAGTCCTTTTTAACAGCTCATTGGAAACAGGAGTGGTTCCGGATGACTGGAGGACAGCAGATGTAGTCCCACTACACAAACGTGGTAGCAGGGAGGAGGCTGGCAATTGCAGGCCAGTCAGTCTGACACTGGTGGTGGGATGGTTAATGGAATCACTGTTGAAGAAAAGGATTGTGGAATAGTTTGAATCCAGGAGGTTACAAGACCAGAGACAGCATGGTTTCACAGCGGGGAGGTCATGTCAAATGAATCTGATAACATTTCTTTGACTGAGTGACAAAGGATTTAGACCAGGGTGGAGTGGTGGATGTGGCCTACAGTAGTAGCCACAGATATGATCAGATATTTTGCGAAATTTCTAAAGAGTCTCTCTGCTGCCCTATTGTGGAAATGCAGAAAGCAGGAGATTTCTCTAGAAATATCACAGAAATTTCAGGAAATATCTGACCACGTCTTTGGCTGTGACCGATTTCAATAAGGCCTTCAACACTGCTCCACATAGGAGACTAGTAAGCAAGCTGGGCAGGTTAGAAAAGGGACCAAAGGTCAAAGAAAAAAAAAAAACTGTGTACAGCATATACCAGGAAACCAAAACAGAGAAAGACTGGGAGTCGTACAAGGAAAAAATGAGAGTCTAACAAATTAGAAAGGCAAATGCCCAGACAGAGGAAAAGATGGCAGAAGGGGCAAAGAGAGGAGACAAATAATTTTTTAGATACGTTAGGGAACATAGGAAGGCAAAAGGGATAGTAAAGATTGCTACTGAAGAAGGGAAATGCACCAAACATGGCCCAGAGAAAGCCGAAATCCTCAACAAATACTTCTGCTCAATGTTTACCAAAAAGGACTCCGGGGATGGCCCAGCTCTAAAAAAAAAAACCAAAAAAAAAAAAACATAACACCACAGGACCAGGGGTAGACACGAGTCCCTTTACAGAAGTTGAAGTACAGGAAGCGCTAAATAAACTGAAAGTAGACAAAGCCATGGGACCAGACAAGATGCACCCCAGAATCCTTAAGGAACTGGGGCAGGAATTAACAGTCCCTCTGGCACTTCTAGTCACAAAATCCTTGAAGAGCGGTGTAGTACCTGAAGACTGGAAAAAGGCGATAGTGGTTCCACTTCACAAATCAGGCAGTTGCGAAGAGGCTAGTAATTACAGACCGGTAAGTCTCACATCTATAGCAGGGAAACTAATGGAGACACTACTCAAACAGAGGATCATAGCATTCCTCGAAACTAGCAGCCAAACAAGACCCTAAAAAGCACGGTTTCACAGCAGGTAGGTCATGCCAGGCAAATCTGCTTGAGTTTTTTTGACTACACTACAAACAGTGGATGATGGTGGGGCAGTAGATGTGGTTTACCTAGACTTAGGTAAGGTCTTCGACTCGGTTCCACAAAGAAGGCTGGTAAAGAAGCGTGACCATACAGGGGTTGGTCCAGAATTAGTCAGATGGGTATAAAACTGGTTACAAGGCAGAACCCAGAGGGTACAGGTTAATGGAACGCAATCGATGAACGCAGGGTGACCAGCGGGGTGCTCCAGGGCTCAGTGCTGGGTCCTCTGCACTTCAATGCTTTTATAGCAGACATCGCTGACGGACTGGAAGGGAAGGTGTGTCTGTTCGCAGATGAAAAAAATTACTCACCTTAGTAATTATGTTTTTTCTAATGGAGTCTTGCTGTATTCCGACAATTGCAGTGATTCCCAACCTTTGAACTGCCCAGAGAACAAAGAGTTAATTTTCTATGCAGGGCATAGAATGTTGAGCTTGAGCTCAGTTGAAGTCTCTGTCTGGAGTGTTTCAAACCTAAACCATCAGATTCTTACGAGCCCAACTAAACTAAAAATTCTATGTGGAAATTGTAAAAATTCCTACTAGCCAACTGACCGAAAAAAATTTTGGATTCCCAAGAAAAGATTCAAGTCAGGAAACCCAAAAACCCAAAAACAATCTACTACAAATAACAATAATAAATCAGTACCCAAACAAAAAGGAGGAGGGTGCAAACAAAAAACACCCCTGGGGTGTTACACTGCACCTGCTCACCCACGTCCCAAAAACAGGTTCTGAGAGGGGAGGCAGGGAGGGAAGTCAGAATACAGCAAGACTCCATTAGAAGAAACAATTACTAAGGTGAGTAATTTTTTCTTCAAACAACATGAAGTCTTGCTGTATTCTGACAATTGCAGACTACAAAGCAGTACCTCCAAGGAGGAAGGACAGAACCTACTTTGGGAATAGGCTCTGAAGCACTGCTGTGCCAAAACGAGCATCACTTCTAGCCTGGATATCCAGAGAGTAATGCTTGGTACAGGTCTGGACTGTTTTCTAGGTGGCTGCTTGACAAATTTCTGAGAGGGATATCCCTGGCAGCAGCCAGTGAAGCAGCTGTACCTCTTGTGGAATGAGCCCTCAGGCCTGAGGGTGGAGTTTTTCCCAGTTTATCATAGCAGAATTGTATACAAGAGACCATCCACCTGGCAACAGATCATTTGGTGGCAGGTTTGCCCTTTCCCACTTCTCCATAAGTGAGGAACAACTGGAGGGAGTCAAACCTGTGACCCTTGGCATGCTCTATGTAGTAACTAAGGGCTCTTTTGACATCTAAACTGTGTAGCCTTCTCTCTCTGAGGAAGAATGATCAGTGAAGAAAACAGGAGAGACACAGACTGGTTTAAATGGAAGTCTGAAACCACTTTGGGCAAGAACCTTCTATTGGTTCTAAGGACCACTTTATCCCTGTGAAATGAGATAAAATCATGTTCCACTGACAGGGCTTGCAATTCACTGATACGTCTGGCAGAGGTAATGACTACCAGGAACACAGTTTTCCAAGTCAGGTACTTAAGCTCTGCTGAAGACATAGGCTCAAAGGGGGGTTGCATAAGTTGAGCAATGCAAACATTCAAATCCCAGGCAGGGGCAGGGTCTCTAAAAGGAGGACTGGTGTGAAGCAATCCTTTAAAAAATTTACAGAACATAGGATGGGAAGATAGTGAGGAAGACTTCCCCACAGACATAAACGCAGAAACAGCTGACAAGTGTACTTTGAGTGTAGCTGGCCTGAGGCCTAGGCTATTAAGATGGACCATATAATCCAGAACCATAGGGAATCCAGCAGTGTCTGGAGAAATATGCTTCTTAGAACACCAAATGCTGAATCTTTTCCATTTGGAGTTGTAAGTCTTTCTGGTGGAGGGCTTTCGAGAAACCTTGAGGATATCCAGAACCCCTTGGGAAAGATGCAGATCTGCAAACTCTGGCTCTTCAAGAGCCATGCTTTGAGATTGGGAGACTGAAGATTGGGGTACCAAATCCTTCCCTGAGAGGATGTTAACAGGTTGTAATTCCTGGGAAGAGACAGGGGAAGATGGACTGCTAGGGACAGCAACAGGGGGTACCAGGGTTGTCTGGCCCAATCTGAGCAATCGGAATCACTTTGCAAGGTTGAGACCTTATTTTTACCAAACTTTGAACAGGAGTGGGAAGGAGGGAAAAGCATACAGAAACTTCCCTTCCCAATTCAGGATCAGGGCGTCCAGAGGGACTGAGCCAAAGACTGGAGGTCTGCAACAAAAGAGAGGGAGTTGGTCATTGTCTGGGGCTGCAAAGAGATCTATCCCTGGAGTGCCCCACCTTGAAAAAATCACTTTCAAAACCTGAGGGTCCAGGGACCATTCGTGATTGCCTGAGATCCTGCTCAGTCGTCTGCTAGCATTGTCCTTCCCTGGAAGGTGAACTGCTACAAGAGAGGTTTGCAGGGAATAAGCCAGGGACCACAACTTCATGGCTTCTGTGCACAAGGCCGTGGACCGAGTGCCTCCCTGCTTGTTGATGTACCACATGGTGGTGGTGTCTGTTCTGACTTGAACCACCTTGTTCTGTACTGACTGAGAGAAAGCTTTTAGGGCCAGAAAAACTGCCCTGAGCTCTAGGAGATTGATGTGGAGAAGGGATTCTTTGGGGAGACCACAGTCCCTGGGCAGTGAGGGACCCCAGACAGGCTCCCCAGCCCAGGAGAGAAGCATCCGTGGTAAAGACCACTGAACAAGACTGAGTAACAAAAGGAACACCTTGTCTTAAATTGTCCTGATCTTGCCACCATTGGAGGGCTTGGATCAAGGTCAGAGTCACTAGGATCAGTTTGGTAAGGGAATCCTTCCTCTGAAACCAAAAAGCTCTCAGGTGGAACTGAATATCCCTCATCTGGAATCTTGCCCCTTGGACCACTGCTGTTGAAGCTGCCACGTGGCCCAAGAGCTGGAGGAAATGCCTTGCTGGTCGAGATACCTGAAGGCTGAAAGAAGAAGCTAGTTCCATAAGAACCCCTACCCTTTCTAGAGGAAGAAAGGCTCTTGCTCCGAGTGTGTCCAGTTCTGCCCCTATAAAGGCAAGAAGCTGGACCGGTTCAAGAACTGACTTGGGAAGGTTGAGAAGAAATCCTAGAGAAGTGAGCACTTGCTGGGTCACTTGCAGGTGAGACTTGACTTGGTCTGGAGACTGGCCCACTATTAGCCAATTGTCCAGATATGAAAACATGGAAATCTTTTGTCTTCTTAGAAAGGCAACTACTACTGCCAGGCGTTTTGTGAAAACCCTTTGGGCTGAGGTTAGGCCAAAGGGCATTGCTCTGAACTGATAATGGCCTGAGGGCAACTCGAACCTGAGATACTTTCTGTGGGAGCACCTGATGGGAATGTGAAAGTAGGCATCTTTGAGGTCCAGGGAGGCTAGCCAGTCCCCTGGCCTTAGAGAGGGAAGGATTATTCCCAGAGTTACCATCTTGAACTTTGGTTTTAAGAGATGTCTGTTTAGATATCTTAGGTCTAGGATGGGTCGCCACTCCCCTGTTTTTTTGGGGGTCAGGAAGTACCTGGAGTACAGTCCTTTGCCCCAGTGTACGGTAGGTACTCTCACTCTCTCTCTCTCTCTCCATGGCTCTTAAAGCTAGGAAAGAAGAAACCTCTGCCTCTAGGGCAAGGGTTTCTGAGAGATTTGCAAGTGGAAAAGATCTGGCTATCATCTTTGGAAATTTTTTGAAGCTGAGAACCAGTCCCTGGCTTACTACTTCCAGGACCCACTTGTCTGATGTAACAGACATCCAGTCCTGGACAAAGTAAGCCAGCCTCCCCCTACTGGAATAGGAGAGTCGACCCGGGCAGGCCCATCCGGGTGTCTGCTTGGCAGGGGCTTTAGGCTGAGGAGTGGATGCAGCCCTGCTCACCCCCCTTCTGCCTCTCCCTCTGAAGAACCCCCTCTGAGAAAAGGAAGAAGAGGCCTGTGCTTGGTAAAAAGGCCTTTGAAAAGGTCTGCCCCTGCCCCTAGACTGCTGAATTTGAGGAGTTGTCTGTCTTTCCTTGGCCTGACCACTCCTGTAAGTGGTCCTGTACTCATCCATTTTCTTCATGTAATTCTCTGTCTGCTCCCCAAACAGAGAATTTCCCACTACAGGAAAATCCATGGCCTTAGCCTGGGTGTCCTGCGAGAGGCTAGTACATCTGAGCCAAGCCATCCTCCAAAGAGCCACAGATGTAGCCATGACTCTTGATGATTCATCATTAAGAGTCCACAGCAGCATGAAACTGAACCTTAGATGCCTCAATCCCATCTGAAGCCACCACCTCCAGCTCCTTGGCTAGCTGGGGGGAGACCCGTATAGCCAGTGCCAGTACAGTATCCCACCTGGACTTCTGGTACCTGGCTGTATAGGCCATATAATTCGCCTGCCTGAGTCCCAAAGAAGATGCCATGCACTGCTTCTTTGCCATGGCATCAATTTTAGTGGAGTCCTTGTCTGGGGGGGTGTGAAGCCAAGGGAATATTTGCCTTGTCACAGGCAGCAGCCTGCACTACCCCAACATGGCTGCATTGCTGATATAAGAACTCTGTGTCTGAGCCTGAAAGAGTATACCTCTTGTCCATTCTTCTACCCACAGGAGGTATAGTGTTAGGAGACTTTAGGATTTTTTTTGTGTCCGTTTCCCCAAAAGATTTGTGGAGGGGAACAGACAGTCTCCTGGACTCTGGGATGTCCATCATCTCTACAAAATCAGGTTCCTCTTGATCTTCCACAGCCTCCTCCATAGGAAGCTGGAGGGTTTCAGCCACCTTTCTGTAAAACATAAAGTGAGAAGGGGACTCGCAAAGCCTAGGAGGGGAAACACCTGAAGGTCTGTCTGGGGAGATGTCCGGTTCCACAGGCACATCCAGACCCTCACTTACATCATCATCCTCAAATTCACCTTCCTCTTCAAATTCCGGTTCATAAAAATCTATAAGGGTATAATCTTGAACCGAGGAAACCAACCTTACCGAACCCCTGACAGAAGGAGCCGGATCGGTCGGAACCACAATCTGAATCGCTCTGGTGATCTCTTCGGCGGTCGTAACGTGAACCTCTGGATCCGAACCGGTCGATTTGTCTTTGCATTTTCTTTTTGTCAGAACTGATCCCTCGGAATCAGCTCTCCTTTTACCCGAAGAAGTATCGCCCTGGTCAGAGGGCATTCCTTCTGGTTCAGTCGAAACCGAACCGGGCTGGCTATCCGGGTCAGCGGACTTCTCTGCCTCCTTTTCCCTCAGTCTACCTAATCTCTTCCCAAGGGTAGATCTGGGAAAGTTTTTACATATTTGGCAGTCTGAATCGAGGCGGTCAAACCCCAGACAATAAACACAGCAAAGCCCTCCCCACACTCACTGCAGTGTTGAAACCCAGTGGGCCAGTTTTTTTTTCTTGGGTTTCTCAGACATGGCCAACCTAACCAACTTACCCTTTTTATGGCAACCGCCAGGCAAGACTCCCTTATCGGTTCCTAACCGTGTCACGGGTATTGGAAAAAAACGCACTAACACACATTTTTTTTTAGAACCGATAAGAACCGGTAACCACACACTAAGTAAAACACACAAAACACAATATTTCACTATCAAATGGCCAGTTCAGCCGAACCGAGCCGCACTTTTACAAGTTCCACACAGAAAAAACAGAACAATTCCTATCTAGTACTCACGGCACCACAGACAGAGACTGAACCGAACATGCAGATACTTTTTCGGTTTAAGAACAGATAAAAACTGAAACTTTAACCGACTTTCGAACCGAGCTGAAGGAGAAATCTCCGGAGCGACTGTTCAGTGAGGCGGAGTAAAGAATCTGTCGGTTTAGGTTTGAAACACTCCAGACAGAGACTTAACTGACCTCGAGCTTAGCATTCTATGCCCTGCATAGAAAGTGAACTCTTTGTTCTCCAGGGCTGTTCAAAGGGTGGGAATCACTGCAATTGTCAGAATATAGCAAGACTTCATGTTGTTTGAAGACACCAAGATACTGTATGTAACAGGGTGGACACCTCAGAAGGAGTGAGCAAGATGGAAGCTGACCTCAAGAAACGAGAAGAATGATCTGGAGTGTGGCAGCCGAGATTTAATGCCATAAAGTGCAAGGTCATGCACATAAGAAAGAAAAATCCAAGAAAGGAGTATTACCTTGGAGGCGAAAGACTGGCTGCCTCAAACCAGGAATGAGATCTAGGATTCATAATCTCAGACGACTTGAAGGTTAGTAAGCAATGTGAAAAGGCAACAATGAAGGCCAACAGAATGCTGGGCTGCACTGGGAGGGGAATCACAAGCAGGAGGTGGTACTATCATTGCATAGATCGTTGGTCAGGCCTCACCTGGAATGGAGTCCAATTCTGGAGGCCTCACCTCAGGAAGGACACTGACCGGGTGGGAACAGTACAGAGAAAGGTGACAAAAATGATTCGGGGTCTGCAGTACATGTCCGACAAGTAAAGACTTAGGGAACTGAATATGTACTCCCTGGAGCACAAAAGAGAGAGAGAGGGGACATGACTAAAACATTCAAGTACATAAAAAGCATTAACAAGGTACAGGCACAGACACTTTTTCACTTCAAGAAGGGTTCCAAAACCAGGGGACATGACCTCAGGCTGCAAGGAGGAAGGTTCTCTACCAACACCAGGAAGTTTTTCTTCACAGAAACAGTGGTGGATGCCTGGGGGAAGGGATTCCAGAATGCACTGGGATAGACACAAGGGAGTCCTGACTACAAAGGGCTACTAGAGTGTCAAAATAGGTCTAAAACAAATGAGCAGACCAGATGGACCTAGCAGTCTCCTTCTGTCGTCAACTTCTATGTTTCTATGGTAAACTGGATAAGAAATTGGTTAGGGGATAAGCAACAGAGGGTGACAGTACATGGGACTTCACTCCAAGGATGGGAGGGTGGCCGGTCGGGTGCCTCATGAATTAGTGCAGGGACTGATCCTCTTTAATGTCTTTGTAAGTGATACTGCAGAGGAGCAGGAAGGGAAGGTCTGCCTCTTTGCAGATGACACCAAAATCTGAAATAGAGTGGACACTCCAGGGGAGCTGGAAAGGATGAGTAGAGGCCTGAGAAAACTAGACGGGTGGTCAAGGATATGGCAGCTGGGTTTCAATGCGAAAAAGTGCATAATAATGCACTTCAGGCACAGAAACCTAGGTGCAGAGTACAAAATGGGTGGAATGTTACTGACAACCACCAAGCAGGAAAGAGACCTTGGGTAATCATATCAGATGACCTAAAGGTGGTGAGGCAGTGCTACAAGGCAGTCAGGAGGGCTAGTGAGATGCCGGGTGCACAGGGAAGGGTGTCACAAACAGAAAGAGGGAGGGATGGTGTTGCCTCTTTATAGATTGTTAGTAAGATCCCACCTACAGTAGTGTGCCCAGTTCTGGTGACCACATCTCCAGAAGGACATAGAGTGGAGGTGGTCCAGAGGAGGGCAACTAAAATGGTGCAGAGTCTGAATCAAAAGCCCTACGAGGAGAGACTAAAGGACATCAATACGTACACCTTGGAACAGAGAAGGGAGAGGGGTATATGATAGAGACCTTTAAATACCTCACAGGAGTAAATAAGGTACAGGAGGGAAGTATTTTTCAGAAGAAAAGTTGCCCAAGAACAAAGGGGGCATGCTGTGAAGCTGGAGAAGGGTAGATTCAGGAGAGCTGTGAGAAAGAACTTCTTCATAGAAAAAAGTGGTGGATTCCTGGAACAGCCTTCCAGCTGAGGTAGTGGGGGCCAAATTAGTGGTGGGGTTCAAGAATGCATGGAATAAGCACAAAGGAAATCATAGTTGAAAGGGTGTGGGGGAAAGGAGAAAGAGCTGCTGACTGGGTACAGTCTGTGGTGATAGGTGTGGTAGGGAGAAATGGGCAGAGTGGATGGGCCAAGCGGTCCTTATCTGCTGTCAAATTCTACATTTCTATGTAAAATCTCCATATTTCGGGTCACACCTGGAAACGAGCTCCTGCTCATGGTGCCTTTCCCGGTCATCAACTTTTAAATAAATAAATATTAAGCTTTTGTGACAAAAAAAAACCAAAAACTCTTTTGAATACCTTGCTTTTGTAATACTGATGTTTAAGTGTAGCGGAGTGCAAAAAAACAAACATCCCACTTTGACACCATCTCGTAGCATAGAGAGTGAAGAAGTGAGCTCAACTGAAAATGGCAGCTGTGTATGAGCTGCCTATGTGAGCGGTCTGTGAGAGCTTAAGAGTGCTTGGAGTTTTACAGCTTTTCCTGACTTGCAGTTTCAGTTTTTGGGTTTTATTTTTAAATTTTTTTTTTAGTTAATTCTACAGTTAGATTTAGTTAGGCCTTACAGTGAGTAAAATAGCGAGGCATAGTGGTTTTTTTTTTTGGTGTTAGTCGCGGTGTTTGCTGTTTTGCATTGTTGGCTTTTATAACATCAGACACCTCAGCATTAGTGGTATCACGGATAGCTAGTAACTCCCTTGAATCCTTTAAAATGTTAACTTGGTTTTATTCCCCTATTCATAAACAGGGGTACTTTATTTTTCATCCTTGCATCATGACCGGATGTTTTTTAGGAAGGCCGGGACTGTTGATTGCTACAGAGTTCTATCAGGAGCTGCTAGATTACTTGTCTGCTTTTCCCTGGATTCTTTGGTCGGGGCCCTGTTGGAGCGGGGCCCGGAGTGAGGTAGATTTGAGTGAGCTTGTTTCCCTGGATTAGCCACTGCTTGATAATTTCGGCTTAACGAATCAGCTGGTGGTGTGGTGAGAGCATGACTGGAGCTGCAACCACCTGTGTTTTCATCTGACCATAGCCCCTCTGCTCGATGCCTGGGATTTTCGTTTGGGGACCTGTTGGAGTGGGGTCTGGAGTGGAGGTGGACTCAAGGGAACCAGGTGGTGCCAGTACTAGTCACTCGAATGTTCAGAGCGAATCAATGAAAGTACAGTTACGTAGGAACTTAACATAACAGTAGATCTTTGAGAGAAGTTCCTTCAGTAGGTCATCACAAATAGGACTGACGTCGCCGGACGTCGGGCCACATGGCAGACTTTTCTAGCAATCCCTGACGGGGGACTGCCCACCCGGCGTCACGTGACCGAAGTCAGCGTGATGGTATATAGTGGGCGGTCCCCGAGCCCGCCCTCCAGTTCTCCCACCAGAGCCAGGAAGAGGACTAACAGCAGGAGCGAACAGGTTTGGAGACCCTGTACAAAATAAAATGAGGGAAAGGAGGGAGGGAAAAATATGACCTACTGAAGTAACCTCTCTCGAAGATCTACTGTTACGGTAAGTTCCTACGTAACTGTACTATCTTACTTCGAGAGGGTTCCTTCAGTAGGTCATCACAAATAGGACTGAGTCCCAAGCAGTCTCTCTAAGGAGAGACTGAGAGAAACTAGGGAGGGGCAAAACAATATCCACGGAAAAGACTGAAGTCCGAAAGGACCCAGCCTAGGACAACAGACCCTGCAGGACCGCTAGGCCAAACCCAGCCCTCCTCCTAGAAGCAATGTCCAAACTATAATGCTTGGTAAAGGTATGGACAGAACTCCAAGTAGCGGCAGCAAAAATATCCACTGCAGAAACATTACGAAGGAAGGCTGCAGAAGCAGCCATGCCCCTAGTAGAATGACCCCTGATAGAGCCCAGGAGGGGTTTATCATACTTTTGATAACAGAATCTAATGCAGTTGCCCAACCATTTGGAAAAGGCCCAGCTTGGAAACCGGTTTGCCTCGTGTTCGTTGCAGAGAGACAAACAATTGATCGCAAGAGCGAAAATCTTTGGTTCGGTGTGTGTAACGCCGGAGAATGCGGTGGACATCTATCGCGTGGAGGAGTGCCTCACCCTGTTAGTGGGAGCCAGATAATACACTGGAAGCTCTACCGATTGGTTCAGAGTAGCTTCCGACACCACCTTTGGAAGGAACCTCTGATGGGTTCTGAGAACCGCCCTGTCCCGGTGAAAAAAAAATCAGGTAAGGCTCCTTACAAACCAGCGCATGAAGCTCTGAAATTCTTCGAGCTGAGGTGATAGCAACCAGAAACAACGCCTTCCAAGATAGGAAGCGTAGGTCACAGCTCATTGCTGGCTCGATAGGAGGCAAGGTGAGCTTTTCCAGGATGAAATTCAAGTCCCATGGTGGTATTGGGCTGCGGATGGGGGGTGGGGGTTCAGATGGAGAATCCCTTTCAAAAAGGGCTTTGAAATATCCAACTGAGCCACGGGTTTACCATCCACCAGCTCGTGGTTCGCCGAGACAGCGCAGAGGTGCACTTTCAGAGAGGAATAGGCTAGAAATGAGTCTGATAGGTGAAGCAGGTATTCCATGACTTGTGGGGCCAAGCAAGAAAATGGGTTCCAGCCCTTCGTGGTAGTTCAAATGGAAAACTGCTTCCACTTCAAGGCATAAGTGGAACGGGTGGAAGGTTTTCTGGCTTCGACAAGGACCTGTGCCACTCTAGAGGATACCCCAAAGCGAGAGATGGCTACGTCTGCAAGAGCCATGCATGCAGATGCAGGGTCCTGAGCCCCGGATGAACCAGATGGCCTTGATCCTGAGTAAGGAGGTTGTGTGTCAATGGAAGTGGAACCAGTGATTCCCTGGGTAGCTGAAGCAGTGGGAACCAAATCTGTCTTGGCCAAAGAGGAGCGATGAGAATCATCTTGGCCTTCTCCGTCTGTAGTTTGAGGAGGACCCTCTGCAGAATGGGAAATGGAGGGAAGGCGTACAAAAATTTCCCTGTCCAGGATAGAGAAAATGCATCACTCCAGAAAGCACCTGGCTCTGGGACGAGTGAGCAAAACTTGGGAAGTTTTGTGTTGAATTGAGAGGCGAACAGGTTGAGTTCCATCCGCCCCCAATTTTGGAAGATGGATTCTGCCACTTCCTGATTAAGTTCCCACTCGTGAGCAGGGGTCCGCGATCTGCTAAAACTGTCCGCCAGGATGTTTAGAACTCCCGGTACGTGCACGGCCACTAGGGACAAGTAGTACTGGACTGCCCAGTTCCACACCCCGGTGACCTCCCTGCAAAGAGAGTACGACCGGGTTCCTCCTTGTTTGTTGATGTACCAAACCACCGACATATTGTCCGTTTGGATCAGCAGTGTTCCCTCGGGCAGCAGGGGTTGAAAGGCCTGTAAGGCATACAGGACCGCCCTAAGCTCTAGAACACTGATGTGAAGAGAAAGCTCCAAGCCGGACCAAAGTCCCTGGGCTTGATGTTCCCTCAGATACGCACCCCACCCCATGTTCGAGGCATCCATGGTGAGAGTGGCGACAGGTGCTGGGCTTCCAAACGGAAGCGCCAAGGAAAGATTGCATGGATTCATCCACCATAGAAGATCTTTCCGGACCGCTGAAAAGATGAGGACCGGATGGTCCAGATCGTCCAGAAGCTGGTCCCACTGCACCCTCAGGGACCACTGAGCGATCCTCATGTGGAGCCTAGCTAGGGGAACGGTACAGATGGAAGCTGCCATGTGGCCTAACAGGCGAAGGACCTCCCTGGCCGGGATGGTCCTGCAAGACGCCACCTTGGAGGCCTGGTGGGCCAGAGTCTCCACTCTGTCCGAAGGAAGAAAGGCTCTGCACTGGACTGTGTCCAGGACCGCCCCAATAAACTGCAGTCTCTGGGTGGGGGATAAGGTATGACTTGGGCATGTTGACCGTGATCCCAAGTCGATTGAACAGGTCCAGGGTAAACGATAGAGCCTCCAACAATGCCTCCCTGGATGGGGCCGCTAGGAGACAATCGTCCAGGTAAGGAAACATTGTAATCCTCCTGTATGAAAATGCTGCAACCACCACTAGGCACTTGGTAAAGACCCGAGGTGCCGAAGACAGCCCAAAGGGAAGTGCTCGAACTGAAAATGCCTCCGGAACAGGAAATGCAGGAATCGACAGTGGCTGGGGAAAATAGGGATATGTAGATAGGCATCCTGCATATCCAGGGCAAGACCAGTGATTCTCCAACAGGAGCGGAAGAAGGCTCTGGAGTGTTAGCATACAAAACTTATTGTACTCGACATAAAGGTTCAGCTGACTGAGGTCTAGAATGGGTCAGAAGTCCCCCGGTCTTTTTTGGAACCAGTAGAAGCCTTTTCCCGTTTGCCCTGAGGGGACTTGCTCGATTGCTTGTTTTAACAATAGCGAATTTATCTCCTCTTGTACGAGGATAGCCTGATCCCGAGTGTATGAGGACTTCAATGGAGGGTTTCCGGAAGGAAGCTCCAGGAACTCTATGGTGTGACCCAAGGTCACTAGTTGCAGGACCCACTCGTCGGAGGTAATCACCCTCCACTCCTGCACGTGGAGGGCGAACCTCCCCCCCAACCTGCTCCTCGCCGATAGGCTGAGGAGGCAGTGGGGCCGGGGAGTCAAGAAGTGGCGGGTCGGTCAGGGGGAGGATCCCCTGACCATCGCAGATTCTTGGAGGCAGGAGGGGTGATGGTACCCATGGCCTTCCACTTACCCTGGCGACGCACCTCAGCGGATTTTCCCCTGCCTCCAGGTCCTCCTCCGAAAGGGTTGCTGTTGTTATCGTTGAGGAGCACCCGATTGGTACATAGACCGGACAGATCTAAGGGCAACACCTTTGTCCTGTAGCTCTAAAATAATGTCTTTGGTGTCGCCTCCGAAAAGGACTGAGCCTTGGAATGGGGCGTCCTGAATCGTTGACTGAACCTCGTTAGTGAGGCCCGAGGAGCGAAGCCAGGAGTGCCGTCCCAGGGCAATGGCAGTCGCCAAGGTACAGGCCACGGATTCGACTGAATCGCAGGTGGCCCGTAAAGCATACCTACAAGAGATCTTGGAGAGGCGGAGATCCTTGGCGAGTTCCTCCTTGAGAGGAGAAGGATCCATAGTCTGGACCTTCGCCTCCAACCTGGCCATAGTCGCTTTTTGGTGGGACTCTATATGGGCCACGTAACTGAGGGAGCGGAGTGCACATGTGGCAGAAGAGTAGATTTTCTTGCCAAACTGGTCCATCTGCCTCGACTCCTTATCTGGAGCAGTAGTGCTCAAGTGCTTGGGCGTAAGAGAGTGATCATGAGCTGCTGAAATGACCACAGAGTCTGCCTTCGGATGGGTCTTCAAAAAAGGAGCATCCTTAGGCGCCCGGTAAAGCCTGTCTGCCCGCTTGGGGACAGTCGGGATACAGTGAGGCATCTGACAGACGGTGGTGGTGAGGTCTTGTTGGAGGGCCATCCACGGAGGAACTGGGACTGGAGACAGGGACTCTAAGTCGAGGTGCTCCGCGAGTCGCTGCCTCATCGGGTCCTGTTCCTCCGACTCCCAATCGAAATAATCGCTGAGGGCCCTCAAGAGATCCGAGAAGGAAGGATCCTCAGGTGGCGATTTCGGTGAGGTCTTGCCTCTCGGCTCAGGTTCCTCCGCAATTTCCTCCTCCAAAGGGTCTCTCCCACATCAGAACCGACGTCGTCGGCCTCCTAAACTGGACGACGCTGGAAGCGAGAAAGGGAGATGTCCAGTCGAGTCTTCCCTGAGAGGTGGACAATCGGAACTGAACTGCTCGCGGAAGGGGACCTAGGAAGCGGCGGAGGTGGGAGCCTCGCTTCCAGGTCCAAAACCAACTCCGACCTTGCTCCCTTCCACCAAGACTGTAGGAAGGACTTGAAATCCGGCATAGCCGGAGGGGGTGGAGGTGGAGCTGGTTGAGGCTGGGGGAGGAGAAGGAGGAGGGGGATCAGCAACTGGAGGAGGGTAATATCCATGTGGACCCATGTAATGGGTATTGGGATGATAACCCTGGTAAAACTGTCCCATTGGACTCCATCCAGGAGTGGGAATCTCTGGGTAAGGATCCCCAGGATACCAGTGGGGGTAATGGGGGACAGTTATAATACCCCATCGTCAGTCCTGACGTCGGGGGAACCCACGTCGGACCTGCTGTGGTGTAGATCAAGTTAGGATCTGGTGTCGGGACAATCCACGTTATAGGGACAGACGTCGGCACCGGCGCCACCCGATCCGGTGTCGGAGGGGCCGGCATCGGCACCGGACAAAGAGTCTCAGTCGTTGGCATTGGGTCCAGAGTCGGGGCCGACGGAACAGGCCTGACCACCGGTCCCGGCGTCGGGACTGTAGTAGGGACTGGTGGCGGTGGAGGCGGCGGTGGTCCCGGCGTCGGGACTGTTGTAGTGACTTGCGGCATTGGAGATGCCGGCAGTCCACCCTCGGGCTGAGGAGGGGCCTCCAGAGAAAGGCCTTCCAGCTGAGAAGGAGCCTCCTGACCCTGGTCCCCGGCGGGGGAGTGCAGGAAAGAACCCCCGAAATCAGCTGGTTCACCAGCATCCCCATCAACCTCGCCGGACGTGTCCATGGTGGAATGTGAGGACACGGGCAAGGGAAGAACAGGAGGGAGCGGGGCTGACACCCTTCGGTCCTGCCACACGTTGGTTGACGCGCCATTAGGCCCCGACGGGGGAACTGAGCCCGTGCGGTCGTCAGGGATGGCCAACTTAGCGGGCGCGGGTCGGGCGACCGGGGGGAGGACCCCCGGCCGACTTAGCGACGAGGCTGGACGACTGCCCCCAGCCGAGGGAGTTGACTTAACGGCCGCTGGGTGGTCTCCGGAGGAGCCCGAGGCTGGCTTACCAGCCGGTGCAGCACAGTCGCCGGAGGGGCCGGCGAGCAACTTATCCGCCTGAAGTTTCTCCTTACCACAGTGCTTGAACGGTGGCTGGGCCTTGCTGGTAGAGGGCCTGACATCGTCCGCGGAGCGAGCCCGCTCCCCAGTCTTCTCCTTATGTTTTCTAGGGGAAGATTTTTCAGATGAGTCTCTATGCTTGTCCGTCTTCTTCTCAAGAGAAATTAGACGGACTTTGAGAACATGGGCCTCCAACGCCTGCTGTCTCCGCTTTTTTGTAGCCTGATTGAAGGACTGACAGTTGGGGCAGGAGGAGACTGGATGGTCTGGGCCTAGGCAGATGACACACTTGGAATGTCTGTATTTATGCAGTATCTGAGTGCCACACTTGGAGCACTCCTTCTTCAGAGAAGACATGAACTAACGTGATTCAAATGAAAAATAGCGAGTTTGAAAAACAGCGTGAAAAACAACTTTCCGACAAACGCTGAATGAAGTCTGAGGAGCAACTAGCACGAGGCGAAGGTGGGAAAGAACTGGAGGGCAGGTGTGGGGACCGCCCACTATATACCGTCACGCTGACGTTGGTCACATGACGCCGGGTGGGAGGTCCCCCATCAGGGATTGCTAGAAAAGTCTGCTGTGCAGCCCGACGTCAGGCGACATCAGTCCTATTTGTGATGACCTACTGAAGGAACTCTCTTGAAGTAAGATCTAGCTGGTCGGCGTGGTGAGAGCACGACTGGAGCGACTATCGCCAGTGGATCTTCTGTATTTTGCTGCAGTTTCTCCGCAGCCTGTTCACTCAGGTATTTGTCTCTCTTATTCCTGGAGGGACAGCTGGTGGGTTTGGGCTGTTTTGGGCTGCCGGGGGGGAGAGAGAAACAGTGGCAGGAGTCTAACCGGAGGGTTGACTCTTGGCAGCTGTGCTGGGCAGAGGGACTTTGGCAGTTGGTGGGCGACTAGGGTCTCCAATGCCCCCTGACCTAGGATGTCTTTGCCAGCCTTGACTATAGCCGGCCATCGATCTGTGGGTGGGGAGAGTGGCAATACCATTTGGGTTTGAGGCCACAGCTCATCTGGTGGGTTGTTGCCTGAACAGACCTGAGTCTAGAGAGGCATGGGACAGGAATGGACCCGTGGGTTGAGTTCCTCAGAGAAGCCTAGATTTACTGGTTAAGGTCTGGCTGGTTTTTGGCCCCCAAGGGGTGTTATCTGACAGTTCTAAGGCTGTGGAGGTGTATGTTGGAGGAAGAATTCTGAGAGTGATTGAACAATCGGCTTTGTTTTGGACAATCCACCAGTGGCATTAGCTCAGGGTAGAACTCTGGCCTGATGTTTTGGTTTTGTGGGGGTAGTAAGAGTACAACCAAAGACTGTCTTATTGCTTTAATTCTGTGTTGTTGCTAATGGGGAGAGGACAGCAACTCTGGTCAGTGACTGTAACTGAGGGAGGGTGAGAGTCTCACTTGCCTTAAAAACAATTTCCTAGAAGTTTAAGGTGTGCTTCTTTACCTAGACATTGACCTCACATTGGACTTGCTAAAGCACTTTATTTAAATTATTATTATTTGATATTGTGTGTTAATTTAGTGAGTTGGGGTGTACGGTGTGCTGATTTAAGTGGGTTGAAATTTTTGTGCGAGTATAATTAGTGGTTTGGCTGTGCTGCTCTTATTGCACTAGAGAATGTGCAGAGAAGGTTTAAAGATGGTCTGGCAGTATTCCCCCACTAGGCTCAGGGAACTGCGCCCCTTTGAGTGTCCCTATTTATCATCGGAGTCTTATATAAGGTGTCAAGCCCTAGGGATAGCTAGGAGGTGAATGAGAAGGGGAGAACTGGACCTGGTGGGAGAAGGGAAAGGGGAGGGCGGATAGAGGTAGTGGGGGCCAGGAAACGCCCTGGGGCAAAATAGAGTCAGGACAGAGGTAGTCCCTTATCTTGTCCCCATACCCAAGGGCTCTGCAAGAAGTGGGCAGGAGCTGAGGTCTTCCTTGACAATCCATCCTACTTGGGCAGTGTTATGTAATGCCAGATCCTTTAGGAACAAGACAGCTATTATAGCTGATCTTGTTGGAATGGTAGATCTGGCATGCATCACCGAGACCTGGCTGGACGAATATGTAGGTCCTGTATTGGCTTCTGCTGTTCCAACTGGGTTCTCGGTGATACACCGCCAGAGGTTGGATCGTAGGGTCGGGGTGTAGCCATTATATTTAAGACGGAACTGGGCCTTGTGGATGTGCCAGTGGGGCCCACCAGATCTTTCGAGCGTATCTTAGGAGAGAGTGTAGGTTGCTGGATTCTCCTCATCCATCGCCCACCAGGTGATGGTGGAGAATTCCTGCAGGAGATAGCAGACTTCATCTTCAATATGGTGCTGAAGTCCCCCAGATGGATAGTTCTTGGGGACTTCAATGCCTGGGTTGATGATGAACTCTCACAATTTGGTCAAAATCTACTCCAGCTAATGATGATGCTGGGCCTTACACAGGTGGTTACCACCGCTACCCATATAGGGGGTCACTTGTTGGATCTTGTGTTCCTCCTGGGGATGGAGATCACAGATTTGGGGGTGGAACCAGTCAGATGGTCTGACCATCACACTGTAAGGTTCAGTTTCGGGGCTCCCCACAATGGGCCTGCCCCTATGGAAATGGCCCAGTACCGTTCTTTAAGGGGGGGTTACCCCACATGGCCTAGCGGCACTGCTGGACTGATCGGGACTGTCGGGTGAATGCATGAGTCTAGGGGATCTTGTATTGGCCTATTAAGGTGGTGGGAGATGCTCTGGACAAGATTGCTCCTGTTCGTGTTCGACCACTCACTCTTCGCCCAAGGACCCCGTGGTCTGAAGGCTCCTTGAAGGAGTTGAGGTGAGTTGGTCAAAGGATGGAGAGAGCATGGTGGAGGTCCAGCCTGGACGCTGACAGGCTTAGACTGATGTAACATTATGAGAGTTATCAATCAGCAATCACCCATAGGAAGGCAGAATTCCTGTCCAGGGAGATTTCTGCTGCACAGAATTGACCAGCTCAGCTCTTTTGAACTGTGGACATACTGTGCAATCCAATCAGTCTTCAGTCCAGGGGAGCCTTTTCTCAGATTAAATATGAGGAGTTTGCTTGATTCTTCGCAGATAAGGTTGCCAACATCAGGTCTGACATCGGCCCAGCTTCTCCATGAGGTATTGTGGAGGTCTGCAGGAGGTGGTGAGCACTCGGTCTGTCTGGACAGACTTTAGCTGGCCGGAATTCATGGACATTGTGAAGACTGTCCAGACTTTGCGCCCAACCAGTTGTAGTTTGGATCTGGGCCCTATACCCGTTAGTGGGTTGTATAGATGTCATCTGCCCGATTCTAGCTGAAATTTTTGGAGTTCCTTTGTCCGGGGGTCTTTCCTGATCCCTCAAGAAGGCAATCATACAAACAACTCCTGAAAACCCTCCTTGGATCCAGACTGTCCAGCTAACTACTGGCCTGTCTCTAACCAGCCTTTTATGGGTAAGGTTATTGAGAAGGTGGTTGCGCTAAAACTGGACAATCACCTTGTGACCCACAATGTCTATGAAGCTCTCCAGTCTGGATTTAGGAAGAGACATAGCACCGAGACTGTACTTGTCCGAGTATTGAACAACCTCCTAATAGTGAGAGATCGAAAGCCTTGTACCATCTTGGTCCTTCTTGATCTCTCTGCACTGTTAGACACTGTGGACCATGGTGTGCTTTTGGAATGCTTGCGGCTTCTTTGTGGGCTGTCAGGTAAGTCCTCTAATGGTTTTGATCTTTCCTCATGGACAGGTCCCGGAGGGCGGTCACTGGAATTTATTCCTCCGACGCCCTCCCCCTGTCCTGCGGGGTACTGCAGGGCTCCATACTGGCACCCATGTTGTTTGCAGTGTATATGCTGCCATTAGGAGATATCAGGTGATACGGTTTTGAGTTTTCACTGATATGTAGATGATACTCAACTGTATATGTCCTTTCTACCCAGACAGGTTGATGCATTCTCAGTGATAAATAATTGCCTCGCTGAGATCAGGGACTGATGAGCACCAGCTGGCTGAGACTAAATCCGGACAAAATCGAAGTGTTGGTTGTGGACCCAGGTCGTCCAGGGGCGGGTGTGAGGGCTGGACAGGCATCAGGCCTTTGGCATGATGGTGTTCAGCTCACCACCTCAGACCCGGTGCGTAACCTGGGTGTTAGTTTTGATGACAGCTTGACCCTGAAATCTCAGGTGTTGGCCGTGGTTAAATCCTCATTTTAACATCTGAGGTATATCGCACAGTTGAAACACTTGGTTTCTCCGGATGATCTTCCAACATTGATCCATGCCTTCACCACCACCTGCCTTGACTACTGCAATGTCCTCTACCTAGGGCTTCCTGGGGTTGATGTCCACTGCCTGCAGTTAGTGCAGAAAGCTGCGGCCAGGCTTTTGACTGGCACATCAAGGGCCAGTCATATTACAGCTGTGTTGCGTGGACTGCACTGGCTGCCTGTTCAGTGGCGGATCACCTTTAAGGTTGGCTTGCTAACTTTTAAAGCCCTGCATGAACAGGGACCCAGTTACCCGCAAGATCTCCTGACTCCCTACTGCCCCCTCCGATCAACCGACGAGGGACTGCTAGAGATTCCCAGGGTTCGTTTGAAAACATCTGGTGCTCGTGCTTTTTCTTTCGCTGCACCTACCCTCTGGAATTCTCTACCTCATCAGTTAAGAGAATGCCTGACTGTTGATGGATTCAAAGTGGAATTGAAAACATATCTTTTTAACTTAGTCTTCCCAGAATTTTACATTTACTGTTATATTTATCGTTTTAATGAGAATTTTATGTTAATTTGTTGTATTTTAAATGAGCAGCACCTTGGTTTTGGAAAGGAGCTATATAAATAAAGATTTGCTTGCTTGCCATTCACTTGTATGAAAACATGCTCTGCTTCCCCTGTGATTGTTTGGCAAAGCATATTTCTATACCAGTTAGCAGTGCAACCACGCTGTATGCTACAATAATGTGTCAGGGAGCAGTGTGCTTGTGTATATCATGGAACTGTACATAAACTTCAATACTGCAAAAGCAAGATATTTCAAAAGGAAAAGTTCTATCAGACAATGTAATTTTCTTTTCATTCCAACATAATCATTGACTAATCAAGTATTGCTGGGTTAACGCATACGTTCCTACTGGAGATTGACCCCCCCCAGAAGCACTGAGATCACCATGGCACACAGATTCCTTCTCCTCCTTAGTGATTATTAGCTTAGAACCCTCAGCTGAAAATCTTTCAGAGCTGTTGAGGATCCAATCAACAAAGCGCACAGTATCGCATTCCTTAATGAAAATATAATGTAGTCAATGGTCCTACCTTAAGGAGGAGAGTTGCAGTTTGTGCTCTCACATTTGTAAGACATAAGTTGACAGGAATGAGGCACTGTAGTTCAGCAGATGTTCATCAGCATATGACAGCTGTTCACAATTGACTGTTTATGTAGTAGGGTTACAATAAACAGAATGCCATACAAAATCTGTATATTAAAACTGAAGGCCAAACATATAATGACCCAAGTCAACAGTATCAAATTGCGAGATGAAGATTCATAAAACTGATGTGAAAATTCTGGGTGAAGAACATTCTTTTGGAAGGAAAACTCTCAGAAGTGTCCTAGTGACAATGTTGGAACTAAAAGAAAAAGAAATTACAGTAAGAGTGACAGAATATCTTTTTTTCTATGTTGTTCCACACTGCCACTGGGCCATTCTTTTACGCTTGGACTTAAGAAGAAGTATTCAAAAATTAACTGGGAGGGGAAGAATATCCTTCTAATATGCATCTATCTCCTCAACACCTCCATGCAGCATGTTATGGTCAAGAAATGTCATCTGAGCAACTCTACGTGTCCAGTGCATCATGTTTCAAAAAGATGTGTGAAAGAAGAAAAAATTACTCACCTTAGTAATGTAGTTTCTTCTAATGGAGTCTTGCTGTGTTCTGACTATTGCAATTAGGTCCTGCCTTTCAACTGCCGCGGAGAACAAAGAGTTAACTTTCCATGGCCAGCATGGAACGTTCAGAGCGAGCTCGGTTGAAGCCCCTGTCTGCTGCTGTTTAAACTCCAACGGTCAGATCTTTACGAGCAATACTCACTAGAAGTTCTGTGTGGAAACTGTAAAACTCACACTAGCCAACTGGCAACTAAATTTATTAAAAAGGGTTTTTTGGTTTCAAAGCAAAGACTCAAGTCAGGAAACCCAAAAAACAAAACACACACACCCAAAGTAAAGGAGGGTGAAAAAGGGGCACCTCTAGGGTGCCAACACTGCTCCTGCCCACCCACATCCCAAAACCAGGTTCTGAGAGGGGAAGCAGTGGAGAGAATCAGAATACAGCAAGACTCCATTAGAAGAAACAACATTACTAAGGTGAGTAATTTTTCTTCAAACAACATGAAGTCTTGCTGTATTCTGACTATTGCAGACTACCAAGCAGTACCTCAATGGAGGAGGGACAGAACCTACTTTGGGAATAGGCTCTGATGTACTGCTGTGCCAAACTGAGCATCACTCCCAGCCTGGATATCCAGAGAGTAATGCTTGGTGAATGTATGGACTGTTTTCCAGGTGGCTGCTTCACAAATTTCTAAGACAGGAATATCCCTGGCAGCAGTCAGGGAAGTAGCTGTACCTCTAGTAGAGTGAGCCCTCAGGCCTGAGGGTGGGGTTCTACCCAGCTTTTCATAGTAGAATTGTATACAAGAGACAATCCACCTGGCAATAGATCTCTTAGCAGCAGGTTTGCCCTTACCGACCTCTGCATACGTGAGGAACAACTGGAGGGACTCAAACCTGTGACCCTTGGTGCGCTCTATGTAGTAGCTGAGGGCCCTCTTAACATCCAAGCTGTGCAACCTCCTCTCTCCAGAGGAGGAATGGTCAGTGAAGACTGATTAAGGTGGAAATCTGAAACCACCTTAGGCAAAAACTTCCTGTTACTCCTTAGGACCACTTTATCTCTATGGAAAGAGATGAAATCAGGCTCCACTGACAAGGCTTGCAATTCACTGATACACATGGCAGAGGTAATGGCTACCAAAAACACAGTTTTCCAAGTCAAGTACTTAAGCTCTGCAGAGAACAAAGGCTCAAAGGGTGGTTGCATAAGCTGAGCAATACAAACATTAAGGTCCCAAGCAGGAGCAGGGTCCCTAAAGGGGGGATTGGTGTGCAGCAATCCCTTGAAGAACTTACAAAACACAGGATGGGCTGACAGAGGAGAGGGCTTGCCTGACAGGAAGGCAGAAACAGCTGCCAGACGCACTTTAAGTGTAGCCGGCCTAAGTCCTAAGCCATTAAGATGAACCATATAGTCCAGGACTGTAGGCAACCCAGCAGATTCTGGAGAAATATGCTTATTAGAGCACCAAATAGTGAACCTTTTCCATTTGGAGTTGTAAGTCTTTCTGGTGGAAGGCTTTCGAGAAGCCTTAAGGATATCCAGAACCCCTTGAGAGAGGTGCAGATCAGCAACTCTAACTCTTCAAGAGCCAGGCCTTGAGATTGAGAGATTTGAGGTTCGGATACCAAATCCTCCCCTGCGAAGATGTCAACAGGTTGTAATTCCTGGGAAGAGACAGGGGAAGGTGGACTGCTAAGGACAGCAACAGTGGATACCAGGGCTGTCTGGCCCAGTCTGGAGCAATCAGAATCACTTTGCATGGTTGAGACCTGGTCTTGACTAACACTTTGAACAGGAGAGGGAAGGGGGGAAAGCATACAGAAATCTCCCTTCCCAATTCAGGATCAGAGCATCCAGGGGGACTGAGCCCAAGACTGGGGGTCTGCAACAAAAGAGAGGAAGTTGGTGATTGTCTGGGGCTGCAAAAAGATCTATCTGTGGAGTGCCCCATCTCGAGAAAATCACTTTCAAAACTAGGGGATCTAGGGTCCATTTGTGATGGCCCTGGGATATCCTGCTGAGAGCATCTGCTAGGACACTGTCCTTCCCTGGGAGATGAACTGCTATCAGAGGGTTTGCAGGAATAGGCCAGGAACACAACTTCATTGCTTCTGTGCACAAGGCCGTGGACCGAGTGCCTCCTTGCTTGTTGATGTACCACACTGTGGTGGTATTGTCTGTTCTGATCTGGACCACCTTGTTCTGTGCAGATTTGGAAAAGGCTTGCAGTGCTAGAAACACTGCTCTGAGTTCCAAGAGACTGATGTGAAGCAGAGATTTTTGAGGTGACCACAGCCCTTGGGTGGTAAGATCCCCCAGGTGGGCTCCCCAGCCCAGCAGGGAGGCATCTGTGGTGAGTATCACTGAATGAGACTGAGTGACAAAATGAACCCCTTGTCTCAAATTGTCCTGATCCTTCCACCATTGCAAAGCCTGGATCAGGGTTCGAGTCACTGGGACTAGTTTGGTAAGGGAATCCCTTTCTTTGGGACCAGAAGGCTCTTAAGTGGAACTGAATGTCCCTCATTTGAAATCTTGCTCCCTGGACCACTGCTGTAGAGGCTGCCATGTGGCCCAGGAGCTGCAGGAAGTGCCTTGCTGGTCCAGACACCTGAAGGGTGAATGAAGAGGCCAGTTCCATAAGGGTCCTTGCCCTGTCCAGGGGAAGGAAGGCTCTTGCCCTTATTGTATCCAGCTCCGCCCCTACCGAAGGTGAGGAACTGTACTGGCTCGAGAACTGACTTTGGAATGTTGAGGAGGAATCCTAAGGAAGTGAGCACTTGCTGAGTTATTTGCAGTTGCGACTTAACTTGGTCTGGAGACTGACCCACTATGAGCCAGTCGTCCAAGTATGGAAAGATGGAGATCTTTTTTCTCCTTAGGAAAGCAACCACTACTGCCAGGCACTTTGTGAACACCCTTGGGGCTGATGTTAGCCAAAGGGCATTGCCTGAATTGACAGTAGCCTGAGGGCACCTTAACCTGAGGTACTTTCTGTGGGAGCACCTGATGGAATGTGAAAATAGGCATCTTTGAGGTCCAGGAGGCTAGCCAGTCCCCTGGCTTTAGAGGACAGAATTATCCCAGAGTCACCATTTTGAACTTTGGTTTTAAAAGAGCGTTTCAGATATCTTAGATCCAGGATGGGCCACCATTCTCCTGTTTTTTGGGGGGTTAGGAAGTACCTGGAGTACAATCCTTTGCCCTTGTGTAGGGTTGGAACCCTTTCTATGGCTCTGAGAGCCAGGAGGGAAGAAACCTCTGCCTCCAGGGCAAGGGTCTCTGATGGATTTGCAGGTGGAAAGGATCTGGTTCTCATCTTGGGAAATTTTCTGAAGCTGAGAACCAGTCCCTGGCTTAATACTTCCAGGACCCACTGTCTGATGTCAGAGACTTCCAGTCCTGGACAAAGTAAGCCAGCCTGCCCCCTACAGGTAGTGGAGAATCGGCCTGGGCAGACCCATCAGGGTGTCTGCTTGGCAGGGGCTTTAGGCTGAGGGGTGGAAGCAGGCCTGCTCATTCCCCGTCTGCCTCTCCCTCTGAAGAACCCCCTCTGAGCATAAGCAGAAGAGGAAGCCTGGGCTTGGTCAAAAGGCCTTTGAAAGGGCCTGCCCCTGCCCCTGGAGTGCTGTCTCTGAGGAATGGCTTGCCTTTCTTTGGCCTAAGCACTCCTGTAGGTGGTCCTGTACTCATCCATCTTTTTCATGTAATTCTCTGTCTGCTCCCCAAACAGAGAATTACCAATGACAAGGAAATCCATGGCCTTAGCCTGGGTATCCTGTGATAGGCTAGTACATCTGAGCCAAGACATCCTCCGAAGGGCCACAGATGTAGCCATGACTCTAGATGAAACATCATTGGAGTCCACAGCAGCATGAAATTGCACCTTGGATGCCTCAATCCCATCCGCAGCCACCTGCTCCAGCTCCTTGGCAAGCTGGTCAGGGGCCTGTTTAGCCAGAGCCAGCACAGTGTCCCACCTGGACTTCTGGTATCTAGCTGTGTAGGCCATATAGTTAGCCTGCCTGAGTCCCAAAGATGCTGCCATGTACTGTTTCTTTGCCATGGCATCAATCATCCTGGAGTCCTTATCTGGGGGGTATGATGCCAAGGGAATATTTGCCTTATCACAGGCAGCAGCCTGCACTACCCCAACGTGGCTGCATTGCTGAGAAAGGAACTCCATGTCCGAGCCTGAAAGGGTATACCTCTTGTCCATTCATCTGTCCACAGGAGATATGGAGTTAGGAGTCTTTAGAATTTTAAATGTCTGTTTCCCAAAAGATTTATGGAGGGGAACAGACAGTCTCCTGGACTCTGGGATGTCCATCATTTCGACAAATCAGGCTCCTCCTGATCCTCCACTGTTTCTTCCATTGGAAGCTGGAGGGTTTCAGCCACTTTCTTGTAAAACGTAAAGTGGGAAGGGGACTCAGAAAGCCTAGGAGGAGAAACACCTGAAGGTCTGTCGGGGGAGATGTCCGGGTCAATAGGCACATCCAGACTTTCATAATCACCATCATCATTATCCTCATACTCTCCCTCCTCCAGTTCATAAAATTCTTCTAAAGTATAATCCGGAACCGGGGGGAACCGACCGAACCGAGCCCCTGCCAGATGGTGCCGGTTCGGCCAGGGCTAAGAAGTTAGCAATTGAACTATCTTATACTTTGGCTGGTTCATCAGCAGTCGGGAGAAAGAATTGTGGATCGAACCAGAGATTTCTCTTCTTCCTTTTAACTGGAACCGACTCCTCAGAATCGGCTCTCCTTTTGCCGAAGAAGTTTCGCCTGGTCAGAGGGCACTCCTTCTGGTTTGGTCGGAACCGAACTGGCTGGCCATCTGGTCATGGACTTCTTGGCCTCCCTTCCTCAGTCTACCTACTCTCTTATCCAGGGTAGCTTTGGGAAAACTTTTACAAATTTGGCAGTCTGAATCGAGGTGGTCAAACCCCAGACAATAAACACAGGTGGTGTGGGGATCAGCCTTAGCAAAGGCTTCCCCACACACACTGCAGTGTTGAAACCCAGTGGGCCCTGTTTTTTCTTGGGTTTCTCAGACATGGCCAATCCTATCCAAAACTTACCCTTTTTTCGGCAATCCGCCAGGCAAGACACCCTATCGGTTCCTGACCGTGTTACCGGTCTTGGAAAAAACCGTAATTAAATCTGTTTTTTTTTAGAACCGATACGGACCGGTTACCACACTCTAATAAATTCAAAACTTTTTTAAGACCAATCTGATCGGTTCAAACCGAACCGATCCCAAATTTACAAGTTCCACACAGAAACTAAATGTAAAACCTATCTAGTACTCACGGTACCACAGACAGAGACTTAAACTGACAGATTCGGTAGCAGAAATTTGGTAGAAACAGTGAAAAAAGCGACACTTTAACCGACTTTTTCGAAACCGCAAAGGAGAAATCTCCGGAGCGACTGTTCAGTGAGGCAGAGTAAAGAATTTGACGGTTGGAGTTTAAACAGCAGCAGACAGGGGCTTCAACAGAGCTCGCGCTGAACGTTCCATGCTGGCCATGGAAAGTTAACTCTTTGTTCTCCGGGGCAGTTGAAAGGCAGAACCTAACTGCAATAGTCAGAATATAGCAAGACTTCATGTTGTTTGAATGACCAGGTACCTGCCTTGCACTGGTCAGATATTGAAGCTGCTGCTTGCTCTGACCAGGATACTGCTGTAGCTCTGGTTGAATGTACCTTAAAGAATACTGGTGGCTAACACTTTGCCATCACATAAGTCTTTGCTATAAATGATCTGATCCCTCTAGTCAAGGGGCCATAGAAGTTTATTGGCTCATCTTGTTAGTGACAAGCAGTAAAACAAAACAATGAAAAGATGACATAAATTCTTGAAATGACTACATTCCTATGAGGCACGTCTTGACTGATCTGACTAGTACACTTTTCTCTTCACGGACTAGCTTTGGGTAAAAAAGAAAGGTACGGTAGAGCACCCACCTGGTTAACATGGAATGCTGATAGAACTCCAAAGCAAGAAGGAATAGAGCCCAACAATAGCTTATCCTGATAGAACACAGTAGGGTTCCTTGCACGAGAGCTAGCAGCTCCTCAGTTCATCTAGCTGAGCAAACTGTGTCTAGAAACCAGACCAGCAGAGAAGAAATGCCCTCTAGAACCTGTGACAAAATTTCAAAAAATGGTGCATAAGGTGCTTTAAGAACTGCATGGAGATCCCAGCAGTGATCTTTGTCAACATTGGCCTGAAGAAATTTAAAGATTTGAGTCACTTAGGAACTGGATGACTCAGAGGATTGCTAGTGGGTTAAGGAGCCTTTCACCTCTAAGTCATGTGTTCAAGTTCAGCACATGTCGCTAGTGGTTGAAAGCCATTAACACGAGGGCTGTTCAGTGGCCTATGTGAAATGGGTTGTGGTGGTCTCAGTTCAGTTCCCAGTGGGCACATGTCCACATCACAAAATCACCAACACAACTGTAACTAATGGGCACCCTTGTTGGCAGTCTCTCACATGAGAGGCCAAAAATTGAATGGGCATGGAGTCTAAACTACCCTCACTTACATTAGGATCCCTGCATGGCAGTGTTGAGGCACAATGCTGGGAAAATGTAGGGAAGCTTGCACTGTGATCACCCACGCTGTATCTGTCACGTGGATAAATGGAGAACTTCAGGCTCCAGTGCTGCCAGTCCAACACCTTTCCTGAGCACTAAATTTGTAGACAACAACAAAAAGAAAAAAAAAATGTGAGCCACTGAGGCTTTCATTGGTCAGGTCCTTGATCGTTAAAATTAATCAGCAATAATAGACTAGATTCCTTGATATGTTGTGGATGCTGATGGCTTCCTGGAGGAGAACTGGGTGTCCACTACCATTTCATTATATCATAACTTGAAAATCTTCCATTTCTTTCAGGAGGCAAGCCATCAGCTGCTGCTAAGCTGGGTTTTGGTGGAATACTGGATTTAGATTTTTTTTTTTTTTTTTAATTTATTTATTGAAATCTAGGATTAAACACCTTTGAGCTAGGAGCTCGTTCACAAAGGTTTCACGTCAGTGGGAAGGGTAGACAATACTTACAGAGGTTGTACAAGTAATAATACAATATAACAAAAAGAACTGACATATTTCAACACACTGGGATTGAATATATAGTAGGCGAATCTAGTAGAGGAAATTTAGGCAAGGTAGCTAAGACAGGAGAATGGAGGCAGGCAAATAAAACAGGAGGATAAAGGCAGATAAGAGTTTATAGGGAAAGGGAGTTAAGAGGGTACGGGTGAGGACATGAGTGTGGTAGAAAGGAGGGGGAGGCAGTCACTGACACTGTGGAAGTGGAAGGGTGGGAGGCAGTGGGGGGGGGGATGAGTCAGCCAGAGGCCTTGTCAGTGTACAGTCTCACTATGAAGAGAGGGCAGAGACAGTTTGCAGGAGGGGGACTAGGAGTTGCATTTACAGGTGCTGGTTGATAGTTGCTGGCATAGAAGTCTTTTGAAAGGGCCCATGGTGGGTAGGTTGGATACATCCCGTATGAGTTCATTAAACCAGAGGGGTGCTCTGTAAGCAAAGGAGCGTTGGCCCTGTGTCATTTGAGGATGAGAAACGTGGAAGAAGTGGGTGCCAGAGCTTCGCGTAGTTTGGGAGCTGGTGTGTAGCAGAAGCAGATTTAGTGTGCCAGTGTGAAGGAGACCGAGAAGGGCTTTTTTGGCAAGTAGACATGTTTAATAGTGGATCCTCCCACTAAGCTGAAGTCAACCTGTTTGGACGTAGAGGTCGCAGGTATGAGTGAGACGTGCGGTCCCAGTGAGCAGCCTGCATGCCTTGTTCAGGGCAACTGATATCCTGCGGAGTGCAGAGTGGCAAGCTGAACTGTAGATTACCAAGCCGTAGTCTACAACAGAAAGGATGGAGCTGTTGATGGCAAGTCTGAGGGCGTCAGCGGTAAGGCAATGCTTGTGCCTGTGGAGGAGACCAATCTTGGTGTTGACAGCCCTAGACACATAATTGATATATTGTCAAAGGTTAGGCAACTGTTGAGGGTGATCCCAAGATATCTGAAGTGCTGGGTTTGTTCGAGCTGAGCTCCTGAGCTGGTGCAGATGCTGAGTGCATGGGATTTATATTTGTTCCGTGAGCTGCAGAACATCATGACTTTTTTTTTTTTTTGCTGTTCAGAATAAGTTTGTGGTTGTGGAACCATTCCTCGACGGTCACAAAGCCGCTTTGTAGTTTGCCCTCAAGTTTCACTGGGTAGGGGCTGTTAGAGAAGATAACTGCAACATCTGCGTAGAGGAGTATCTGTTGCTTGCAGTGATGTGGCAGGTTGTTGAGAAAGATACTGAAGAGAAGCGGACCTAATATGGAGCCCTGAGGGACACCAGATCTTACAGGCAGATGGTCAGAGAGGCCATTACTGATTTTTACTCTTCGAGAGCGTTGTTCCAGGTAGCTTTTTAACCAGTGGGTTGATTCTGCAGAGAGGCCAATGGAGGTTAATTGTTTTAAGAGGAGGGAGTGGTGGACAGTATCAAAGGCTTCAGAGAGGTAAATGAATACTGCCCCAGCTAGGGATCCTTGATCCAAGGACTGATGTATGAAACCAGCGAGTTCAAGTAGTGCCGTGGAGGTACTGTGACCTTTGCGGAAGCTGTGCTGCTCAGGGCTTTGAACTGAGTAAGTTTCAAGGTATTCAACCAGTTGATCGGCCACTACTCGCTCAAGTGCTTTGGAGAGCAGGGGGAGAATCGATATGGGCCTGTAGTTTGACAGCGATGCCCGAGCCCCATTCTTGTGAACTGGAGTCAAGATGGCAGATTTCCACACCTGTGTAAATTGTGAAAGACGGAGTGACAGGTTAAGGATCTTTGTGACAGGAAGAAGATTTCCCAAGCACTTTGCTGAGGCATTTTCTGACAAGCAAGGGGGATACCTTCTTGAAGTAAAATGGAGGAGCAGGCTGGTGGCGACAGCCAGTAGTCGTAGTAATTATACGTGGAGAGTCCTCCAAAAAATCTGGGTGAGTATTCCAGACAGGTCAGAAAAAGCTTCGTTGAAAGCATTGGCTAGGATTTGAGGGTCATGGGTAGGGGTTCCTCGAATGCTGATCAGGTTAGGTGACGTTTTTACATCTTTCCCAGTTACTTCCTTTATATTATTCCAGAAATTTTTCCCATTGCCCCAGGAGGCAGTAAGCATCTCCTTGTGGTAGCTGGATTTGGCAAGGCGTATTTCCCATGTGCAGCGTTCCTGGCATTCTTGTATGCTTCTATAGCTGATGGTTTGCCAGATTCTCAGGCTAAGTGCCAGAGGTAGTCCTGGCTCTTCAGGCTGTTTATGAGATCAGATGTTAACCAAAGGTTCACCGTGCCCCGAGCTTTAAGCTTTTTGAGGGGGCATGTAGGTCGCAGACTTCTGTGAACTGCTGTACAAAATATTCCAAGGCAGCACTGACTGGGGGCGCATCATCAATTTATGACCAGTTGGCGCTGGCTAGATCTTGTTTCAAGGTCATTAGATGGCCACGCTTTAGTACCCTACTATAGGTGAAACGGGGTGGGGGCTTGTAAAATGTATTTGTCCAGCTACAGGAGACTGGGGAGTGGTCACTAATTGAGTCTGGATGGACTGTCACGTTGTTGAGTCGTTCAGGGTTGCTGGAGAGTATCCAGTCAAGAAAAGTGCTTGTGCCAGTTTTGTAGTTGACGCTGGTGGGGGTGGAGACAAGCTGTGTGAGGTGGACAGCGGAGATCTCGTCCCGGTAAGGGTCTGCATCAGGGGAAAGCCAGCTGACGTTGAGGTCACCCAGGACTATGGTCTCAGATTTGGAGGACAAGAATCGGATGTAATCCATGATGCCCTTGAATCCTTCATGTTCGTTGGGGGGAAACATAGGCAGAGATAATGGTCAGAGCCTTATTATGTGCCTCGAGCAGGACTCTGATAGCTAGAGCCTGAGAGTTGGGTCCTGGGTCCATCGGGGGAGGGTGTGACTTTTGATGGATTCCTTAAAGTAGACGGTGCACCAGCCACCTCTCTTGGTGGTCCTGTCTTGCCTGAAGATGGTGAAGCCTGGGAGAGCAACTGCTCTATCAGGGATCTTTGGTGATAGCCAGGTTTCAACCACTGACAGAATATCAGGGTTGTGCTGTGAAGTCCAGGCATGTAGGCAATCCAGCTTGCTTGGGAGACTGCGGATGTTTATTGAAGCTATCTTGAGTACTCCTTGTATTTGGTGGCCGGAGGGGTGTAGTGGGCCAGCTGGGCCTGGGATGGGGTGCACATCGCCGGCCCTAAGCAGCAGCACCAGGGAGGCTGAACGCCAGTAGCCATTAAGTTTCATACAGTTATGTCTTCTGTCCTGCTTGCAGTTGTGGCATATACTGTTTGATGAGATCCCTTTCTGAATGGTGTGGAGGGAGAGGGCAGGGAGTAAGCTGTGCGTTCCAAGTGAGCCACCCCTGCAGAGGCAGCAGGAGCTAATGTAAGAACCAGGATCCCTTAGCAAGGGAGAGAAGTGCCCCATGACAAAGTAGGGCTCATAGTGAATGCTGGTGAAAGGGTTAGCTGCTAGCCGGGGGGTCTTGTGACATTTTGCATTATGGCCATGGCACAGAACTGCGAGAAGGATGAGCAGCTGGAACAGGGTGCATGGACTATTCATTTTAGTAAGCTAAGCAGAGTGATACCACCCTGTGAAAAGGCGAGTTTGGCGATTAGGAGAGCTTAATAGCAGGAGTTACTCGTAATTGAGCCCCTGGTGGTAGTAGGGTATAGGCTGCAGATGGGAAAGTCAACACTTAGTAATTTACGACAACTCGTGACCCGCCCTCCCTATAAAGTAAAGTGTTGAGATAGGGTGGGTGAGGTTCCCCTTGGTGGCAGGTGCCATACCTTGGAAGCTTTCTGTCTGGGCTGGTGGTCTCGGGCGGCGTCCTGAGTGATGCCAGCCATCCGGGGAGCCGAAGTGGAGCTGGGGAGCTTTGTGGAGGGGGATCCCGGCTGCTGAAAGAGAGACAGAGACAGGGCAAGGTTAAATGCTGACTGTTGGACAATGGAGCAGACAGACCAGCAGGGGGCAGAATTAGCAGGACAAAGGAGCAGTCAGTTTGGGCGCCAAAGTCTGCTCCCGAGAAACAAAGTCAAGAAAAGGATGTAATTACTATCCCTTTTGGCAGATAAACAGCAGCTTTCTAAGTATTACAGACTTTTTAGGCACATTTAGTGCAAGTCAATATAGTAGTTTTCATAAAAAATCAGTTTTTTCAAAGAAGAAAGAGAAGAATTAAAGGGAGAGGCTATGGACCAATCGGAATGAGGCGAGGAATGGTGCTGGCATTTCGATTGGCTGGTGGCAGGTGCTATACAATGGAAGCTTTCTGTCCGGGCTGGTGGTCTCGGGCGGCGACCTGAGTAGTGCTGGCCATCTGGGGGGCCGAGGCGGAGCTGTGGAGCCCTGTGGAGGGGGATCCCGGCTTGGAAGCTTTCTGTCCGGGCTGGTGGTCTCAGGTGGCGGCCTGAGTGGTGCTGGCCATCCGGGGGACGGAAGTGGAGCTGGGGAGCCCTATAGAGTGGGGTCCTGGCTGCTTGGAAGCTTTCTGTCTGGGCGGTCTCGGTCGGCGGCCTGAGTGGTGCTGGCAATCTGGGGGGCCAAAGCAGACTGTGGAGCCCTGTGGGGGTCCTGGCTCCATGGAAGCTTTCTGTCCGGGCTGGTGGTCTCGGGTGGCGGCCTGAGTGGTGCCAGCCATCTGGGAGGCCAAAGCGGAGCTGGGGAGCCCTGTGGAGGGGGGGTTCCGGCTGCTTGGAAGCTTTCTGTCTGGGCTGGTGGTCTCGGGCGGCGGCCTGAGTGGTGCCGGCTGTCCGGGGGGCCGAAGTGGAGCTGTGGAGCTCTATGGAGGGGGGTTCCAACTGCTTGGAAGCTTTCTGTCTGGGCTGGTGGTCTCGGGCAGTGGCCTGAGTGGTGCGGCCGTCCGGGGGGCTGAGGCAGAGCTGGGGAGCCCAGTGGAGGGGGGTTCTGGCTGTAGAGGAAGTCTGTACAGAACCTGAACTGGCAGACTGACAAAACTGGGCAAACTACAGCTTTCTTGGTCACTCATGAGAATAAACCATCCAGGCAACTGACAAATCTTTCTGGGCACTGCTTGAAGAAATGGAAGGAAAGAACCGCTATGTAAGACCTTAACATAACAGTAGATCTTAGAGAGAATCTCCTCCATTAGGCCACACCTTTGGAACCATAGCCATCAGCACTAGGACCACACAAAGTTTTGCTAGCCGGGGGCAACCCACAATGACATGCCACATCTACGTGTATGCAAGTGGGGCAGCCCAATCACTCCTTAGCTTTCCACCAGAGATTAGCCTTGGAGGACCTCCAACTATGGGGAACCAGGAGCAGGGGGAAGTGCCAGACAAACAAGGAGAGGCACGAGGCTGGATACAAGATGCATGGAGTCAGAGTTATGCACAGCATCTGATATAACCCTCATTGTAAACAAAGGGTAAAGGGGGAGGGAAGGCATGACCTAATAGAGGAGATCCTCTCAAAGATCTACTGTTATGGTAAATTCTTGTGTAACTGTTCTATCTTCTTCGAGGATATCCTCCACTCCCAAGCAGTACAAAGTAAACTGGGAAGACAGTACAATCGAGATAGTTATAGTTATACAGATACATATTCGGGACAGCAGGCCTTGCAGTACAGCAAGCCCAAAGCCAGCATGTCTACGCAAGACAATGTCTAGACCATAATGTTTGGTGAAAGTGTGGACAGTTCTCCACGTTAGCTGCAACACACTTATCAGAAGTAGGAATACAGTGGAGCCCAGTTATAAGAACATATGTTATAACAACATCCCAGCTATAACAATATTTTGGCCATGTACTCATCTTACCCCACTATATTCAATGGGAGGAAAGCTGTTTAAAAAAAAAACAAAAAACACACAGATCGGTTACAAGAACAATTTTTCTTGTAATTCATTGTGATCTATACAGTCCCATAGCCGCCAACTGACATGTTTCACATTGATGGGCGTCTCATTCAGATGTTAATCACAGCCCATTAACGGCACATTAGTGATAACGTTCCTCCATGGTTACCTACTCCGATTTTAATGAGGCAGTCTAATGTTTCTAATGGCAACTAAGAAAAAATTACTTACGATAGTAATCTTATTTCTTCCCAGTGATGCTCAGGTATTCATAGCTTTATGCAGTAAGCCTGGAGGGTTGGACTGCCCGGAGAGATGGAACACATGCAAATGAGTAGAATTCTTTGCACGTGAGCATCTTTCAAATACTGCCTCTACCAACTGTGGTGCTCTAACCTCTTCAGATTTATGAGAAGCCTGGAAGTCAGGCATTAGGAACTAACGTAAGTAATATTCTATAAAAAGAGGGGTGTTCCCTAATTAAAGCATATAATTTAGAAAAAAACCTCCAAAGGGAGGATAACTCTTGACAAAAACCACACCAAATAAAACTCCAAAAGGAGAACACTGAAAAACTCCAGTTTAAAAATGATTAAAACAGAGAAATGCAACAAAATCAATATGGCTTGGTGGCACCAGCATGCGGAGTGCAACATAGAAACATAGAAGTTGACTGCAGATAAGGACCACAAGGCCCATCCAGTCTGCCCATTTCTTTTTCTACCTTATAAATGTGCAATCAGCCTTTGTTCTATCAATGGCCTATCTATTTATGCTCACCTGCATTGCTCCCTTACGCCTATCCCATGCCTGTTTGAAGCCCTGCACTGTATTCATATCTACCACTTCCTGAGGTAGGCCGGTCCATGCACCCACCACCCTTTCTGTGAAAACGAACTTCCTCACATTACCCCTTAATCTGCCTCCCTCTAATCTCATGCTGTGTCCTCTTGTCCTGCTATTTTACTTTTATATTGAAACACGTTAGACTCTTTCACCTTGTTAATGCCCTTAAGGTGTTTGAATGTTTCAATCGTATCACCTCTCTCCCTCCTTTGCTCTAGGGTATACATATTGAGCTCCATTAATCTGTCCTTATATGTTTTATGATGCAGTCCCTGTACCATTTTTGGTTGCCCTTCTCTGGACTGCCTCAATTTGGTTAATGTCCTTGTGAAGGTGTAGCCTCAAGTACTGCATGCAGTACTCCAGATGGGGCCTAACCAGTGTCTTGTAAAGAGGGATTATTACCTCCATCTTCCGACTTGTGATACCCCTACTAATACTCCCTAACATCCTCCTAGCCTTACCTACTACTTTAGTGGTCTGCTTGGATGATTTCAAGTCATCGGTGATGATGATGCCCAAGTCTCTTTCTTCCCTTGTGACTGCCAGCAACTCCCCTCCCAGCCTATAGGTGGCTTCAGGGTTTCTCTTCCCTATGTGCATGATCTTGCACTTCTTTGCATTAAACCCCAGTTTCCACTCTTCTGACCATTTTGCTAGTTTATCCAGATTTCGTCTCATTCTGCCCACCCCATCTGGAATATCTACTCTGTTGCAGATCTTGGTGTCATCTACAAACAGACAAACCTTACCCTCCAGTCCATCTGCAATGTTACTGATGAAGATACTGAAGAGGACTGGCCCCAGGACTGTTCCCTGAGGTACCCCACCTGTGACTTGCATCTCTTCTGACTGTATACCGTTTACCACCACTCTGTTTTCTACCCATCAACCAGTTTGCCACCCAGTTGACCAACTTCTGACCCACCTTGAGCCTACCCAGTTTATTAATCAATCTTCTATGTGGAACAGTATCAAAAGCTTTGCTGAAGTCAAGGTAGGAGACATCAACTGCTCCCCCTTGGTCCACCACTCTGGTTACCCAGTCAAAGAAATCTATGAGATTAGTTTGACAGGACCTTCCTTTTGTAAACCCATGCTGTCTTGGATCCTGTGCTCCTATGGATTCCAGGTGTTGCACTATCCTTTCCTTAAGAAGTAAGTCCATAATCTTGCCCACTACTGAGGTAAGACTGACTGGTCTGTAGTTCCCTGCCTCCTCCCTGCTTCTACTCTTGTGGAGCAGGATTACATGACATGAGCCCTTCTCCAGTCTTCTGGGACCTCTCCTGTGCTCAGAGACTCACTAAACAGTTCTGATAATGGCTCTGCTAGTTTCAGCCACCCTTAGCTCCTTTAGTACCCTGGGATGTATGCCATTAGGTCTCATTGCCTTGTCCACCCTGAGCTTATCGAGCTCTTGTAGGACCCTTTCTTTTGTGAAGGGACTACTGCTCACCTCCCTCCCCCCTGTGTCCATGGTACTGAGCTGTGGGCCCTGTCCTACCTTCTCTTCAGTAAATACTCAGCAAAAGTATCTATATAAAGGATAGATACTTTTACATGGTCCTCCTCCTCACATGCCCCCTTATCTCCTTTGATCTTAGCAGTACCCCTCTGGACTATCTCCTTTCACTAATGTATCTATAGAAAATCTTGTCACCTTCTTTACCGCTAGTGTTTCTTGGTTTGGGCCTTGCCTGCCTTACTGCCTTCCCTGTTTCCTTAGGAAGTTTCTATGCCTCCTATCTTCATCCCGCTGTGTTCCCTTATATTTCCTGAAGGCCAGCCTTTTGGCTCTGACCTTTTCTGCTACTGTTTTTGAGAACCAAAGCAGTGTCCTTCTTTTGCACTTCCTTTTCTCTCTAACACAATAGGATGTTGCTTCAAGTACTGCATCTTTAATGCTTGCCCACTTTCCCTGTACCCCCTCACCTGTATTTCTCTTTGTCAGGGCTAGCTCAACCCTGTTGGCCATCTTATCAAGATCAGCTCCTCTGAAGTCCCATATTTTTGCCTTGGAATGGGATGGCTTAGTTGTAGTGGCCAAACTGAACCATACCATGCGATGGTCACTGGCCCCCATGTGACCTTCTACCTGGAGATCTGTGATCCTTTCCCTGTTAGTCAGTACTAGATCTAGGATAGCCCTGTCTCTTGTGGGTTGTTGTACCAGTTATTTGAGGCCCTCCCCCTGAAGGGAATCCACCATGTGTCTAGTTCTTGCAGATGTTCCTGCAGGTACTGACCAATCTGTATCTGGCATGTTGATGTCTCCCATTATCAGAACCTCCCCTTTAGCTGTCATGTTTTGTATATCTTCTAACAGTGTATATCTTCTGTCAGTGCCAGTGGCTCAGTAGGTAGCATACTCGCCTCTGATACCGGGAGATGAGAGAGCTGTGGGTTCAGTTCCCAAATCTGGCACTTGGGTTAATATCCCAGTACTGACACTGTAGTGCAGCATGAGAGGGGTGCTGCACTTCTGAGGTGCCATCTTTTGGATGAGACGTTAAACCGAGGTCCCATCTGCCTGGATTGGTGGTAGTTCAGGTGGATGTTAAAGATCCCAAGGCACTTATCGAAAAGAGTAGGGGAATTTCCCAGGTGTCCTGGCCAAATTTCCCTCATTCACTAAAAATACCACCAACAGCTTAATCTGGTTCAAGGTCAGTTGGCATTCTTCTGTATCATCTGTATCCCCCTCCCCCGACTCGTGCCTGAAAATAGGCAGGATCTGTCTAGTGCACTACCCGGTCAACAAAAAAACTAAATAAATAAAAATGTGTCTATGTCCTCCCCCTGGTCTAGGGGCCTGTAGACAACCCCAGTTCTTATGGCTGTCCCATTTCCTGTTTCCAGGGTGACCCACAGTTCTTCTGCCTCTTTATGTGTATTCTGATTTTCTGTAGCTTTGATATTTTCATTGACATACAGGGCCACTCCACCCCCACTTTTTGCACCTCTGTTTCTTCTGAACAGTACATAGCCAGGTACTGAAGTCTCCCAAGTGTGGTTACTGGTAAACCACGTCACGCTAATTGCTACTATGTCCAGTTAAGCCTCTTGTCATTATTGCCTGCAAGTCTGGGATCTTGTTTCCCAGACTGCAAGCATTTGTGTCCATGATTTTCCATTGGCCAGATTTCGGTGTGTTAGTTGTTGGGCGAGATCTGGCGTTTCCCCTGAGCGTCGTATGGGGAGCTGGACCTTTGGCTGAAGTTCTCGAAGGGGAGGAAGGGAGGGAAGTTATGAATACCTGAGCATCACTGGGAAGAAATAAGATTACTATGGTAAGTAATTTTTTCTTCTAACCCCAGTAATGCTCAGGATATTCATAACTTTTTGCAGACTACCAAGAAGTACCACTGGAGGTGGGCACGGAACTTATTTTGGAAACAGGCTCGGCAGGACTGCCGTGCCAAACCCAGCATCACCCCTGGATAAAATATCAAGGTTATAGTGTTTTGTAAAGGTGTGTACTGTTTTCCAGGTGGCTGCTTTGCAAATGTCCACTAAGTAAACCTCCTTGGCAGCTGCAAGGGTAGCAGCAGTTCCTCTTGTAGAATGCACCCTCAATCCAGTTGGGGGCTCTTTACCTGCCTTATTGTAGCAGAACTGAATACACTGGGCTAGCCACCGAGAGATGGATCTTTTTGAGGCTAGTTTACCTTTTCCTACATTCCCATATGTAAGGAAAAGTTGTTTTCCATCTTTCCTATGGTCTTTAGTGGCTGTCATGTAACAGCTGATAGCCCTTTTCACATCCAGACCGCGTAATAATCTTTAACCAGAACTGGTATGGTCTGTGAAAAAGACAGGTTGAGTGATTGCTTGGTTCATATGAAAGTCTGAAACCACTTTAGGGAGAAACTGTCTGTTAGTTCTGAGGACTACCTTTTCTCTGTGAAATGAGATATAGTCTTGGTCAATACAGAGAGCCTGGAGCTCGCCAATTCTCCTTGCAGAAGTAATAGCCACTAGGAAGACTGTTTTCCAAGTAAGGTATTTCAAGTGGGCAGTAGCCATGTGCTCAGAGGGAGGGCCCATGAGCTTAGCTATACACACATTGAAATCCCAAGCAGGCACTGGTGCCCTGTGAGGTGGGTGTAAATGCAACAGTCCTTTAAAAAATCTTTTGAAAAGTTTATCAGATGCTACTGACACCTTTGTCCCCACAGAAAGGTAGGCAGATACCGCTGCTAAATGAACCTTAAGGGAACTGGGTTGCAAACCCTGATGAGTGCAAATGAGTGAGATAGTCCAGGACAACTGAAACTCCAGGCTTTTGTGGCATAAGGTTTATGCTGGAACACCACAGAGAAAATATCTTCCATTTGGAAGAATACGTTTTCTGTGTGGAGGGTTTTCTATAACCCTTTAAAATATTTAGAACAGCTTCTGAAAGATTGAAATCTGCATACTCTAATTCCTCAAGAGCCATGCTTTGAAATGAAGGGACTTGAGATTCGGGTACAACAATGTTCCCTGATTGGTAGTCAGGAGATTGTGTCTGAGGGGCAATTGTATCGGTTTGCTGACAGACATGGAGAGCAGAAGAGAGTACCATGGCTGCCTGGGTCAATCCAGAGCTATCAAGATCAGAGATGCTGAGAGGGATTTTAGCTTCAGTAACACCCTGAAAACCAGGGGGAAAGCATACAGGTGCCTGCCTGTTTAATCCAGAACCAGAGCATCCAGAGGAACTGTGCCCTGTGCTGGTGGTCTGCAGCAATACTGAGGTAGCTGGTGGTTCTGGTGGGATGCGAACAAGTCTATCTCTGGAGTGCCCCACCTTCTGAAAATAACTTGTACCACCTGCTTGTTCAGAGTCCATTCATGATGGGCCTGGTTGATGCGGCTTAGTGCATCTGCCAAAGTATTGTCCTTTCCTGGCAAATGAATTGCCTGTAAAGAGACCTTCAGAGTACACCAGTGTCCAAATCTTCATGGGCTCTGTGCAGAGGAGGCCTGACCTGGTGACTCCCTGTTTGTTTATGTAATACATTGTGGTGGTATTGTCTGTTCTGATCTGAACCACCCTGCCCATTATCAGTGAAGAAAAAGCCTTTAGGGCTAGTAATACTGCTCTTAGCTCCAGTAAATTTATGTGCTGAAGGGACTCTGCTGCTGACCAGATTCCCTGAGTCGTATGCTTTCCTAAGTGGATGCCCCAGCCCAATAGGGATGCATCTGTTGTGAGTACCAGAGAGGGGTTTTCTCTCTGGAAAGGCACTCCCTGCCTTAAATTGGATTCCTGTTTCCACAAGAGGACCCTTAACAGTGGCCTTGTCACTGGCATAAGCTTTGAAAAAGGGTCTTTTTTCTGACTCGCGAGCCCTGAGGTGAAACTGGATGTCTTGCAAATGGAATCTGGATCCTTGAACTGTGCCTGTGGATGCAGCCATATGGCCTAGTACCTGCAGAAACTGTCCTGCAGTTTTTGACCTGTTCAGGATGAAGCAGTTTGCTACTGACTGAAGACTCTGCACCCCAAGGGTAAAAAGGCTCTGCCCTGAAGTATGTTGATTTCTGCCCCTATAAACTGCAAAGTTTGAGCAGGGGTTAGAACTGATTTCTTTTGGCTTATTATGAAACCCAGAGACTCTAAGAGGACCTGGGTGATTCTTAGGGAGTTCCTTACTTGGTCTGGTGAGTTTCCCACCACCAGCCAATCATCTAGGTAAGGGAAGACAGTCACTCCCTGTCTTGCTAGATATGCCACTACAGCAACTAGGCGCTTTGTGAATACCCTTGGTGCGGAAGAGAGACCGAAAGAAAGAGATGAAAACTGATAGTGGCCTGAAGGGAGTCTGCATCTGAAATATTTTCTGTAAGATTCCTTTATGGGGATGTGGAAATAGGTGTCTTTCAAGTCCAGTGATGCCAGCCAGTCCCCTTTTTGGACTGTTGGCAATATTCGAGCCAAAGTTACTATTTTGAACTTTGTTTTTTTCAGATGCTTGTTCAAAGCTCTGAGATCCAATATTGGCTGCCTCTCCCCACTTTTATTTGTCGTTAGGAAGTATCTGGAGTAAAAACCCTTTCCTCTCAGGGTGGTAGGGACTAATTCCACTGCTCTGAGATGTAACAACTTCTGAACCTCTGTTTCTAGCAATGTCCTCTCTGCTAGAGGAAGTGAGCAATAAACCCTGGTCTTCTGTGGAGGAAAAGATCTGAAGTCCAGAGACAGACCCTGACCCACTACCTCCAGCACCCATTTGTCTGTGGTGATGCTTAGCCATGCCTGGAGGAAGTGGGAGAGTTTGCCTCCGACAGGGAGGGAGGAGGCGGCCTGAGCCTCAGGCGTTTTGCTTTGGTTGGGGCTGAGGTTGGGTTTGACAACCCCTTCTACCCCAACCCCTAGAGTATCCCTGTTGTGGATACTGCTGGTACTGGGGCATGGCTACTGGCTGGAAAAAGGGTCTGGTCATAAAAGACCTTCCTTTGCCCCCCTTCCATAGGGCCTAGTGGATGGAGAAGCATGCTCTTTAGCAGAGTTGCTTCTATAGGTTGCTTTATACTCATCCACTTTTTTCATGTATGCAACCATGGATTCCCCAAAGAGAGAGTTTCCCTCTAAAGGAAAATCCAGTGCCTTGGATCGAGTATCCTGAGTAAGGTTAGTTGCCCTGAGCCAAGCAAACCTTCTCTATGCCACAGTGTTAGCCATCCATCTGGCTGCAGTGTCATTAGAATCAGCAGCCATCTGGAACTGGTACTTAGCTGCCTCCAGCCCAAACCTGGCAGTTTCACCCAGGTCTTCAGACAAGGGTGGGGGCGGCTTTCATGGACATGTCCAGTACAGACTGCCACAGGGATTTTTGATACTGGGCAGCATAAGCTTTAAAAGTATCCCGTCTCATGGCCAAAGAGGCTGATAAATAGCCTTTTTTGGCCATGCTATCCATTTTTCTGGAGTCCTTGTCCGGAGGGTGGGAGGACAGGGGGACTCTGGCTTTGTCGCAAGCTGCCTGCTGTATAACCCCTTGATGGTCAGGATGGGAGAAAAGGAAATCAGCTCCCGTCCTGTCCAACTGATACTTTTTATCTATTCTCCTATCAACAGGAGGAACAGAATTAGTGGTCTGTAGAAGTTTTAGGGTGTCTTTTTTGAAAAATTTGTATACTGGCAAGAGGAGGGCTTTTGTGGATGTCAAACCCATCATATTTAAATATTCAATTTCCTCCTCATCCTCAATCTGTTCTCTGGTAGCAATATCCAGAGCATCTGCCATTCTCCTTACAAATGTAAAATGTGAGGAATAATCCTGCGACACCCTGGGAGGAGAACCAAAATCATGCTCAGGAGATACCTCTGGAGGAATTGGTTCATCATCCTGAAAAGGATCATATTCCTCTTCATAATATTGCTCCTCCTGTAAAAAGGGCAACGCACCACTGCTGGCCTGAGGACCCTGGTTAGGGGCAGGCTGCTGGGGAACAATGTTTTGCAGTACCTGGATCATTTTAAAAGCCTGTGCTATCTCTTGAGCTGAGGGCATAGCAGGCATCTGCGCAGGAGTCCCTGGTTTAGCAGGGGAGGATTCTGCATGCTTGTTTTTTTTGAGTTTCTTTGAGGGAACCAGGGAGTCAATCAGTTCTTTCCCTCTTTTTGCCCCTTTTTCGCCCGTAACAGGGGCAGGGGTAAGCAAACTTGTGGGTTCAGCCACAGCAGATTGGGGTGTCAGCTGGTCAGAGCCGGAGGGACCCCTAGGAAATTTTTTGTTTAGCCTTTCCAGGCGTTTCTCCACGTTTTTTTCCAGGAAAGTTGTACAGACTTCACAATCCTGATCCAGATGTTCGAATCCCAGACAAGCCACACATAAGGTGTGCTTGTCTGCTTTAGCCAATACATCTCCACATTTCAAACAATTCTTGAAACCAGGTTCTCCGGTTCTCTTTTTGGGTTTCTCCGACATGGTAATGTCTAAAAACGAGAAGAAATACGAACCGCTAAGTAAAGAATAAAGTGCGGTTGTTTAAAAGTTATAATTTTTTTTCTTTGTGGTCAGTTCCGGAACCGAACCCAGGAGATGACAGGTGAACCAGATCAGCGGTTCTGTAACCGATAAAAAGCGGTTACAAAAACAATAAAACAGACTAAAAAACTAAACTAATAATAGACAAAAACAAGGCTCTTTAATCAGAGAACCCAGATAACTTAAAACAACTAACCCGGTTCCCCCACGGTTATGCCGAACCGTAAGGAATCGAAAAAAATGTGTAATTTAAGCAATAAACAAGATTTACACTAACAGTCAGGAGAGGCAATAAAAGAAATATAAAATACTTAAGTTTTTTAAGGTTTTGAATCTTCTTTCACGCGAAAGAGTAAGACGACCACTCGACATTCAGACTTTCAGGCGGAGAAAAAATTCTGAAGAGGTTAGAACACCACAGTTGGTAGAGGCAGTATCTGAAAGATGCTCACGTGCAAATAAATCTACTCATTTGCAAGTGTTCCATCTCTCCAGGCAGTTCAACCCTCCAGGCTTACTGCATAAAGTTATGAATATCCTGAGCATTACTGGGGTTAAAAGGAGAGTACTGTACATTTACGGTCAATCAATGTTATCATTCCTTAGTGACTACCAGCAGCTGTTTTAATGCATTTGTTAAGGTAGCCAGACAGCAAATTAATGACAGCACACTAAGGGCGCATTAGGGAGTGCATTCCTCTGTTTAACATTCACATTCCTTCATGGCTTACCTGACTTGCTGTGAAACAGTTTAAGCCACCCTGTAAGGTACTGATTTCAAAGCAGGCTGCCATGGAGAAAAAATTGGAGGACCATGCAGCAATAGATTACGGACTACTTTTCCAAAATGTAGGGATATTTATTTATTTATTTAAGAGAATCAGATACACCTTTGAGCCAGGGGCTCTTTTACAAAGGTTCCACGTCAGGTTACTTGAAACATTAGGACAGGCAGTGATATTGTGCAAAAGAGAAATAAACATAGCAGCCGGAGGGCTTTGTCAATTACCAAAACTTCACAACTGTGCAAATAACTTCTATAACAATTTAAAAAATATAGATTTGTATAGGTAGCCATCTGACAGATGGAGGCGAGGTCAGAGGCTGGTGTAAAGAGGGAGAAAGAGAGGGAGTGGGGTGTGGGTCAGGGGCAGCAGGAGGTGTGGAGGGAGTAGAGGAGGAGGGAAGGAGTAGGGAGGGAAGGGTGGGGTATGGGGGATAAACCATTTAGGTGCAGCAGTCGCAGGAGGCACAGGAGATGAGGTATTGACGCAGGCTGAGCTTAAAGGCACCCAGGGTTGCTCTGCTGGTAACTTCTGATGTCATGGTGTTGAACTAGGAGGAGGCTCTGAAAAAGAAGGATCGTTGGCCTTGGGTAGTCCTGCAAAGGGCAACAGTGAAGGAGAGGTTGTTCGAATTCCTGGTTTGTCGTGGGCTGCTATATGGTCTCAGCAGTGCCTGTGATCCAGGGGGTAGTAGGTCCAATGTTTGCTTTTTTGCTAGGATGCAGGTTTGATATTTAATTTTGCCAGAGAGTTGGAACCAGTTTGCATGTTCGTAGATCTCGCAGGTGTGTGTAAGGCGGTTTGCAGATGTTTGGAGACTACATGCCTTGTTTAGTACTGTGGCAATGCGTCGGAGAGCTGTGTCAGTGGCAGACCTGTAGATTACAAGCCCATAGTCCATTATAGAGATTACTGAACTGTGAATGGCAGTGCTTAGGGCTTCTTCCGTGAAGCAGTTCTTATGTCTATAGAGCAGGCCTATGCGGGTATTCACAGTTTTTGCTACATAGTTGATATGTTCAGAGTATCCAAGTGTTGGATCAAGAATCACCCCAAGATATTTAAATAGATGTACTTTTTCAAGAGTGGCCCCTTTGCTATTTGAGATAGAGAGGTCTCTGTTTTTATGTTTGCTGTGGGTACCATGGAACAGCATTGATTTGGTTTTGCTGTAGTTAAGAATAAGCTTATGGGATTTAAACCATGCCTCTACATCAGTGAAGCTTTCTTGTAGTAGCAACTGAAGAAAGGAGGGGTCAGAGTGGGAGGTGAAGATGACAGCATCGTCAGCATAGAGTAGGATTCTTTCTGAGTAAGATGAAGGGAGGCCATTTAGGAAAATGCTGAAAAGCATAGGATCCAGGATGGAGCCTTGTGGGACTCTTGATCAGACCAAGAGGGGTGTTGAGAGGGATTCTACAATTTTTACCTGCTGTGTTCGGTCACTGAGGTAGCTTTGAAACCAAGGAGTTGTGTCTGGAGATAGGCCTATTAGAGATAGTTGTTGAAGCAGCAGCGAGTGGTTGACGGTGTCAAACGCCTTAGTCAGGTCGATGAAGGTGGCGCCAACGGGATCCCCTTGGTCCAGGTTATTGTGGATGTAGGAGGTAAGCTCTAGGAGTGCCATGATCGTGTTGTGGCCCTTGTGAAAACAGTGTTGCTCTTGACATAGCAGCTTATACTTAGTAAGGTATTCTATCAGTTGGTCGGCAGCTATTCTCTCTAGCTGCTTTTGAGAGAGGGGGAGGATGGAGATTGGTCTACAGTTGCTTGTAACAGATTTACTGCCACTTTTGTGGATAGGTGTCACCATCACTGATTTCCATTTTTGGGGAACTGTGAGAGCATGAGAGATTTGTTAAGGATTTTGGTGGGGGGGGGACTCAGGACTTCATTGAGGGTAAAAGCAAGGAGTTTCACGTCGAGGGAGTCGCTGCTTGATCTAGACTTTCCAAGCACTCGAAGGAGGTACTTTTTTGTGATGTCCTTGCAGACGACTTTGAAGTAGAACGGCGGATTTCCCTCCAAATTTCTGACTTTGACTGAGTTAATGGTATCTTGAGGGGGATCAAAGAAAGTTGGCGGTAAAACATGGCTAAGGTTGGTAAATGATGCATTAAAGGCATCTGCCATGGTGACTTCATCTGTGATGATGTGGCCATTTAGATGGACCACTGCGGGTTGGACTTTTGTTTTGTTTTTCTCCAGTTAGTTCCGTTAGGTTGGCCCAAAACTTATTTCCATCTTTCCAAGAGTTTGCTAGCACTCTTTTGTAGTAGTTGCCTTTTCATTTCGAATCACGCTGGTGCAGGCATTTCTTGCAGCTTTGAAGGCTTGAGTGTCTGCCCTGTTTCTGGTCAGCTTAGCACATTGCCAGAGGTGATCCTGGGCCTTCATTTGCTCAAGGAGACCAAGGCTAATCCAAGGGTTGTTAAAACCTTTAATCTTGCATTTCATGAAGGGTGCATGTGCATCATAGGCTGTGTTGAAGCTCTGGATAAAGTAGTCAAGTGCAGTGTCCACGTCTGGGGCTGCATCTATAGGTGACCAGTCGTGATCTCGTAGGCATGTTTTTAGCAGCCACAGGCAGTAGTTTTCTACTATTGATTATTTTAAGGGGGGTCTTAATGAATTTTTTGGACCATGAGAGTAGGACTGGCGAGTGGTCGCTTATACAGTCGGGGAGAACTACTGTATTAGTAATGTGTTCAGGGCAGTTTGTAAGAACCCAGTCCAGAAGAGTTAAGGAACCTGTTCTGTAGTTTACTTGGGTGGGTGTTTTAACCATTTGGGAGAAACTGGCAGCTGTCAAGACATCTTTATACTTATGGGCACTGGGAGAAGACCAATTTACATTGAAGTCCCCGAGAAGGATAGTTTTGATTTCTGATCTAGGGAGTGAATGATGTCCAGTACGGAGTTCAATCCTTGGTTGGTAAGTTTGGGGGTATGTAGACTGATGCCACCGTCACTGTTTTATGGTGGGTCCCCAGACGTATTTTTGTGGCAAGAACCTGGATGTCGCTCGCAGGGTAAGGTATAGGTAGGGTGTGCCGATTAGATTGTCCTTTAGGTACAGGGCACAGCCTCCCCCCTTCTTGGGGCATCTATCTTGCCAGAAAATGGCATAACCCAGAACTGTTATTGCAGTGTCGGGGGTCTTAGGTGATAGCCATGTCTCAATTACTGATATTATATCTGGGTTGTGGAGTGTGACCCAGGCAGTGAGAAGACATTGCCATATGTATTTCTCTCTGCATTTTTTGTACTCGTTGTCTTAATAATCTGGCTGTACTCTTTGTGTGTTGTAATTGTACCTCCCGGGTCGTGCCTGAAAACAGTCACTTGCTTTGACTGGCGCGCCGGTTAACAAAACAACTAACTAAATAAATAAATAAAGATCCAGCTTTTGAGGAGGCTGCAGATATTGATGGTAGCCAGTGGAGCCCCAGACCTGTCAACACTACAGGGGCTAGACTGTTGGGGGCCGGGGTTTGGGTGGACGTTACCTGAGATGAGGATCAGCATCAGAATTAGGGACTTTGAGGTTCTGATATACTTCCTTTTGTCCCCGTACTGTTAATGTATTATATTCCCCCAATTATTTTACCAGGTGAGACACACTAAGCTGAAAGCTCGTTTACAGGTGCAGTCTGGGAGCACAAGGAAGTTAATTGACTTGCTCAGGGTCACACAGTATGTAAGTGGGTGACTGTGGGATTCAAACCCAGTTCTCTGGATTTGCAGCTCAGAGCCTTAACCCACTGCACCATACTGCCTCCTGTATTAGGAGCCTCTTTAAAGTGATAGTGATTTGAGTGAGAGAAACCTGCTAATAGGACAGAGATGCTGAGGAGCAAGGGACCATGTGTTCTTAATGGGAGAGCCATCCATAGGTGTTTTGTGCTGTGTAGATTTTTAGAAACAGAGTGCTGTCTTTTTATACGTAGAACAGTACAGTACTGCATTTAGTTGTTATATTTCATAGTGCTACAGTGCTACTTCTGTGTTTTTAACCTTGTTATTTATAAAATTTTTCATAAAGTAAAAATATTTTGAAGAGAATGTTCTGTATTTGCATTTTCTCCATACAGTGGGGGTTAGGCACTACCTAGTGGTGAGCAGTTATATGCAAGCAATAACACACGGGGAGGTGTGGGCCATCACCGGTTAAGAGCACGCCCAGGTGCATTATAATGCACAAGGTACTTGCGTAGAGTGCCTTTTACACCTGGGCATGCTCTTACCAAGAGATTACCCACACCTCGGAGTGTGTTAATGCGCTTATAAAATGGGCCCCTGTATAAAATGTTATTTAAAATATCAGCTAAGCAGTTTTAAAAACTTTTAAAAATGCGTTAATACATACACACAAAAAAAAAGAAAAAAAGTCCTCTGGCATTGCTTGGTCCAATATAACGCTACAACTTGCGATACCGTCAACCCAGGTTTGGAATGAGTCTGGGGAGACGGAGGGCCGGCCAGAGGGAGAAGGTTTGAGCGTCGGAAGACGGCTCACCTTCTCCGGGAGGGAGAGGGGATGAGAGCCGTGCCGGACCGACCTCTGGCGGAGGCCAGAGACAGCAGGTACTGAGCCAGCAACAAGGGGAGAGGAACAACGGACACTGGTGCGTGCACCTTGACATCATGTGCACGTCACTCCTCTGGAGGGCGTACAGGAAAAGCACTGATCTGGCATAACACCGACGAGAGGGCTGGAAGGCCCTCACCACTGATGTGGCATGGCTCGAGCTGGGACCCCGACTGGATTTAAAGTACTGGAGGTAGCCCTACCCTGTCTCCGCCCCGGGGGAGGGGTAAACCACAGCAAGATAGGGGGTGCCGCCGAGCATGCTGTATGGTGGTCAGTTGGGTGACAGTGCTTGGGTCACTGGGGTTAAAAAAAAAAAAAAATTGGAAATTTGTCACTCTCCCTATACTGTATTTAAAGTGAGAGTATACATAAAAGAATGCCACTAGAGGGCACTGGTGTTCACTTCCCCCGAGGTGATCACCGGTGCCTGTGAACTCTGCTCTGACTGCTCCCCAAGCCAGCCCACTTCTGACCACTGTGTTGCTCCCTCTACTCCCCCAGCCATCCTGCTTGTGTCCACTGTGCCACATGATGAGCTATTTAAGCCCCTTGCTTGGCGCTTTTTTTTTTTATCTGCTGCCTTTTATCCTTGTTGCGGGGAGGGTGGGCAGAAGTTGGCCCGACCACCAAATCAATTAGCCACAACCGTTCCTGCTGAGATTAAACCAAAACCCCGCTCCACCAAACAGCATTTTGCAATGACACTGTTAAACAGCCCCTCTGTGTTTCAGATTCAATCGGACTTCGCCAGCACACTAGTTCATCCCCTAGAGAACAACTGGTGGAAGGACGGGTTGTCGTTATGGAACTTTGCAAGTGTTATTTTTAAAGTACTGCTACCCTCGGATCGGTGGAGGAGCGTATCTGTAGCAGGATTTGAAACTCACAGCACACGCCTCTCTGACTTCCTTATGGTGAACTTTATTACAAGCAGCGCAGGCCAGACTTCATTTTACAAAAGTAATGCAGACAGTTAAAGAAAAGAGAGTGGCTTACACTTCAGGTGATGGGGGTGAGGCAGCGGCAGAACGCAGTGGGGAATCAGAGAAGCCGAGGAACGGACTGGGGACAAGCAACTGCAGGAATGGAAAATCTCCGGGACAGCTGCGGATTGACGGCCTCTCACAAAAGTATATGCAACATATGCTTGGGTGTGTTTTTAAGACAAGTACTGATGTTTACAGTACTGTGTCACTGCTATTCAGCTGTTGTAGTTGGATCGTGATGCTACCGAGAGAGAGTGGGAAGCCGGAGAGCAGTGCCACACACTGATTTCTCTGTGTGTGATGAGTTTTGCTTAGTACAATTAGTGCCGGTTGCAGGGTTATGTCCTGATAAGATAAGGACACAGCTAAAACCCTCTTTTGGCCAATCAAAATTCTGGAAGATTCTTGCCCATTTTATAATGTATTTTATGCAAGCTCGCTTTTGATAACAGCCCGTTTATAAGAAAATGTTTCCGTGGCAGATTGAATATTCTTATAAGCGGGCTCCACTGTATTTCTGAAACAGGCAACAGAAGTGGCCATATCCCTCTTGGAGTGACCACAAACAGCACTGGGAAGTTCCTTACTGAACCTTCCTATAACTTAATAGAATACAATGTACCAACCATTTAGATATGTAACACCAGAGCGCCCACTTTCCAAGAGGCAAATGAAACAAAAAAGCTGAGAGAACTTTCTGCAGTCCCTGGTGCAATTACTACAGTACTGCAATATTCTATGTACATCCAAAGTATGTAGCACTGCTTCGCACTGGTTGGCATGCTCAGCACATTATACAAGATGATGTATTATTTGATTCAGTGTAAATTCAAATACCACCTTCAGTAAAAAGTTAACATTTGTATGCAGAGATCCTTTCTTTGTGGAAAATCAAACAAAGAGGCTCGCACATGACAGCCTCAAGCTCAGAAATCCTTTGAATAGCCATCACTGCAATTAAAAATGTTTTCCATGACAGAAAAATAAGCCACAACTCGCTGCAGGCTCAAAAGGAGCCAGCATCAATTTCTCAAGTACAAAACTCAAATCGCAAGGCAGGACTGGATTATGGATAACAGATTTTATATGCAGAATACTGCTCAGAAACATACAGACGCCTCTAAATGGGCAACCATATAACCACCATTAGGGGTATGGAAAGCTGATATAGCAACCAAATGCACCTTCATGGTAGAATACTGCGAGCCAGAATCAGACAAAGAAAGCACGTATCCCAACACAGCATTTACAGGACATGTAAAAGGGTCCAAACTCCTGGAAGTAGCCCAAAGAGCGAACCGCTTCCATTTCAAGGAATAAATATGTCTGGAAGAAGGTTTTCTAGCTGCAATCAGCACATCATCCACCTTGGGGGATACCTCAAAATGTACTATGGCTATGTCTTAAGGAGCCATGCATGCACATGTAGTGACTTCAGGTCCAGATGGACCAGGGATCACTTGCCCTGTGACAACAGATCGTGACACATAGGTACAGGGACATAAAGCACCACTGCCAGCTGCTGAAGGACTATTTATTTTATTTTTATTTATTTAAAAGTTGTTAACTGGGAAAGGCACACAGAGCTAAGGCTCGATTCCAGGTGCGACCCAGGGCAGGGCAAGGGAACAGAATACAAATATTACAAGAGTAGTTCGCAGCAAAACAGAGTTGTACACATTAAAAATTGATACAATAGTATGAGAATAATTAGTAACAGATAAAAATGAGACAGGTACAGAATACTGGTGCGAGACAAATCTGAGAAACGGTATGTACAGTTATACATAGGACGTAGAGGCAATAACAGCACAGGCTACAGTGCAAGTAGTATTTTTGGGAATGGAGGTTTGCACACTAAGGTAAGAGCTAGCGCTGACGCAAAGACAGGGAGAGGGGAAGGGGGGGTTGCCGGGGGACTATGGTTAAGGGGGGGTGGTGGCAGAGACGTGGGGGAAGACACCTGGAGTAGTTTATGATGGCTGCCGCAATTGGCAAACCGTGAACAGTGAGAGGTAGTGAATTCCACAGGGCAGGGAGCCGGTAGGCAAAGGCTTGTTTCCCCACGACAGAATGCGGAGTAGCTAATGAGAAAGAACGTGGGTCACGGGAACATAGGGCATAGCCAGAGCTGGGGGCAGGGGCTAGCAGGGAGGAGAGGTAAGAGGGGAGAGTATTGAAGCAGAACTTGGTGATGAAGGATACACTGTGTGCTAGCTGGTGGTTTGCAAGGGAGGGGAGGGGAGGGAACCGTGTGGTATAGGAGGCAACGATGCATGTGGTAAGAGAGATTGTTGGTGAAGCGGCAGAAGGCGTGGAACAGGGGGTCAAGCTTGGCTAGGGAGGACTGAGAGGCTGAACTGTAAACTAAGTTAGCACAGTCGAAGGAAGGGAGGATAAGCTTGGTTATAATTTCTTTCCTGACAGGGAAGGAGAGACAGTGTTTATGCCTATGTAGTATTGGGACGGATCTTGTTATAAACTGAATCAAGGTGTAGGGAGAAGTCCAGTTTGGGGTTAAGCCATACTCTCAGGTACTTGTAGCTGTCAACTGCTGAGATTTTGAACCCATCTTGGGTGTAGAAGGAGGGGACGACAGTCTGGCTACCTTCTGGGCAGAACCGAATGCCATCGTGACTGTTTCTTTTAGTATTACATTTGAGAGATTTTGCATCGAGCCAACACGGCATGTTCTCGAAGTCGGACTGGAGGATGGGTTCAATTTTGGCTAGGGAGGGGTCAGAAGCAAAGATCATAGAGTCATCGGCATGAATTTGAACATGGGAAGAAGGGCAGACAGACGGCAGACTATTTATGAAGATGGAGAAAAGGGTGGGATCAAGGATTGACCCCTTCGAAACCCCAGCTAGGATGGGAAGGGGAGGGGGATTTAGTTTTATCCAGCTGCACGAACTGAAACCTGTCCGAGAGGTAGGCCTTAAACCAACTGACGGCAAGGGAAGCGAGGCCAATTGATACAAGGTTGTCTATTAGGAGTTTATTGGCAACAGAGTCCAACGCTTTGACTAAGTCTACGAAGATGGCCAAAGTCAGGTGACCTTTGTCCACAGCAGTGTGAATATGGTTGGTAAGACTGAGAAGGGATGAGGAAGTGGGGTCATCGAAAGCCAGATTGGTATGGGGTCAAAACGTAATTTGAGGATAAGAAGGAGTTGAGTCTTTTCGAGATGAGGGATTCCAGAATCTTGGAGAGGGAGGGGAGAAGCGAGACAGGCCTGTAGTTGCCAGGATTAGCGGAATCACCCCCCTTGTGTAGGAGAATGACCTTGGCCAGTTTCCAGACTTTGGGTAGGGAGCCCAACGTGAGAGAGAGATTGAAAAACTGGGTGATGGGTGGGAAAATGGCTGGAGCCGAGTTTCAAAAGTTTGGGGTTAAGTCCATCAGGGCTCTGTTTGGTGGAGTTTAGAGATTTGAGGGCCCTGAGTTCCTCTAGTGGGGTAGGGGAGTTATGGCAAGGTGGGGGGTTGGGGGCAGCGTGCACAGTGAGAGGCGGACTGCCGGGAATGCAAGGCTGGATGCTGTGAGGGGAGCAAACAATAAGTACAGGAGGGAGGTGGTGGTGGGGTGCCCCGATAGTAAGGCACAGGTGGTGGAGTAGTGGTTTATGGAGGAGGCAGCATCACTGGCCTGTCAGGGGACTGAGAGCTGGTGGTGGTGGGGGGGGGGTGAGAGGGGGAGCCTAACAAGGATTGTAGGTGTCAGTGGCTCAGCAGGTAGCACACCCACCTCTGAGGCCAGGAGATCAGAAGGCTATGGGTTCTATTCCCACACCAGGCACTTAGGTTAAATCTCAATACTGACACTGTACTGCAGCATGAGGGAGGTGCTGCACTTCTAAGGTGCCGTCTTTCGGATGAGACATTAAACCGACGTCCCATCCGCCTATTCTGGCGGTAGTTCAGGTGGATGTTAAAGATCCCATGGCACTTCTCGAAAAGAGTAGGGGAATTTCCCTGGTGCCCTGGTTAAATTTCCTCCCATTCACTAAAAGTACCACCAACAGCTTAGTCTGGTTCAAGGTCAGTTGACATTCATCTGTATCCCCCTGCCCCGGGTCGTGCCTGAAAATAGGCAGACTCTGTCTAGTGCATTTACCCACTCAACAAAAACTAAATAAATAAAAAAAGTTGTTGGAGTGAAACGGCATTCATCAAGCAGGGCTTTGAAGAAATCAGCTTTGGCAGTTCGCACTGCCTTAGTGCAGGGGCTCCTTAGAGTTCTGTACTTTTAGAGGTCAGAGATGTCATAGGAAGCCTTGTAGACTTTCCATACCTGATCTCTATTTTTGAAGAGCTTTACCAAGTGAGGAGAGATCCTGGAAGGTGCCTGCGCTGCAGCCTTAACCTCTTGAGGGGGCATGGGAGTTCCACATATTCAGGAAGATTGAGCTGAAGGCAGCCAGAGCGGAGTCTATACCAGAAGCGGTGAAGACTCCAGACCAGTCAGCGAGGTATAGGTCGGCAAGCAGAGACTGATGATTCAGGGACCTTAGAGGCCTGAACCACATGTACTTAAGAGAGGCGGGAGGGGGACGAGACTTCCTGCGGCAGTGGGTGATACAGTGATCGCTAAAGGTGTCTGGGAAAGTACCAGCTGAGGAGTATTTGTGTGGGTGAGTCATTAGAATTCGGTTGATTAGCGAGTGGTTGATGGAGCAGGGGTTAAGCCTAGTGGGGTCGGATATTAACTGTGTGAGGTTGCGGGCCTCTATTTCTTGTATGGTTGGTCGAGCTAGTGGGGCAGTCCGGTACAGACTAAAATCGCCCAGGATGAGAAGCTCACCTGAAAAGGAGTAGGAAGGAAGAGAGACAAGCTTAGAGACTATAGATGCAGGGGATGGGTTGGGGGAGAAACAGCAATTTGTGACAAAGCGGGGTGAGGAGGAGGGGAAGACCAGTTTAGAGAGGAGTAGTTTGTGCGATTTTGGGATGGCCTCCTGGAAGGCACTGGAGGCACTTGTGGACATAGATGGCAGCACCACCACCATGCTTACCTGTCCTGGCAGAAAACAGAGTTTTTTTTTAAATTTTTATACTTTTTGGTAACTGGGTACGACCCACTAGGCACAAGTGCCCGTTTTCAGGGGTGACCCGGGAGCACTGGGGTGGTTAAGTGACTTGCTCAGAGTCACACGATATGCAAGTGGAGGTTGTGGGAATCAAACACAGGTCTGCTGGATGTACCAAGCTCATTCACAGCTCATTACTCTAACCTCTAGGCCATACTGCCAGTACCCTGGGATGGCTACTAAAGAGTCTGGGACTTTGGCAGATAGCCATGTCTCTGTGATACAGAGGATGCCAGGAGAGCACTGTGTTGTCCAGGCCTTGATGTGGTCTAATTTGGGAAGGAGGCTCCTAGCATTTATGTGATAGATGCCCAGCCCATTAGATGCGGAGGGGCGAGGGGCAGTTGGGACGGGCCCAGGATTCTGTTCCACATCATCAGCAAGTAGGAGAAGTAAAAGGCAGGGGATTAGGAATTTTGGGAGGGTTTTGTTCTCAGTGGGATGGGGGGTGGGGCCTGGGGGGAGAGTGGTAGAGAGGAGAGGGAGAGGGGCTGGGAGGGAGGAGGAACTGGATGCAGTAGAGGGCAGGGTTGAGGAGGTGAAGGGGGCTGGACTGTCTGCGGGGGGGCGGTGTGGATGGTGGATGAGGGGTTGCAGAGAGAGAGAGAGAGAGAGAGCGCAAGACTAAGAAGGTGGTAGAGAGGGTCAAGTAGAGCAGCCTATCAAGAGATAGCATTTTGGTCAGTGGCTGGTATAAGAGATGGGAGTGGAAATGGCAGGAGGCGCTGTAGCCACTACAGGGTATGGTACTATGCAGAATAAGGCTAGCTAAGAGGAGAGTGAAAGTAGGCAGCCTCTGTGGCGTAGTGGATAGGGGTGTTGCCTTTGGAGATGAAGGTCAGAGGTTCGAGTTCCTGGATGAGCTAGAGGAGAAATGTGTAGAGAAGAGCAGGGAACCGTGTAGGAGACGGAGAGGGAAATATGAGGATGATGGGGAGAGAAGTGTCAGCTGAAGGAGGACTAGAAACCATATCTGGCAAGGCCATAATGGAGCAATAAGGATAACAGTGGCACTCTCCACCTTTGAGTAGAACCTTCTGAATTAAAGGAATGGGGGAAATATTTATAAGAATTTCCTTTTCCAAGTGAAGGACTACACGTCTTGCCAAGAAACTTCAGGTCCCACAGCGAGCAAGCAGAAACGCAGCAGTTATGCAATGTGTGGGGAAACAAAAAGGTCCAACTCTGGACGATCCTATCTTGCGAAGAGGTCATTTACCATGGAGGTTAGTAGCAGTTCTCCCTCATGAAATCATTGATTGGGACCTGCTTAACCTGACTGCTAAGACATTTTGGAGTTCTGGGAGATACACAGCCAGTAGCTGAAGGCCGTGAGACATAGCCCAGTACTCTCACTGCTTTCCTGCATAAGGGATAGGGATGGACGCCCCATTTGCTGATGTAATGCTTCACACTGTCATTGCCAGTTTGTATTAGCAGAGGACCTGGACAGAGATGGTTCTGAAATGCCTGGAGGCTGTACAGGACAGCTCTACTTTCCAGGACATTTATATGGAGCTCGGCCTGCACCTTGGTCCATGACCCCTGTGTCTGGCATGGGCAAAGATAAGACACCCCCAGCTGAAGCCCGAAACATCCATGGTCAGGATCTGTACAGGAGCTGGTACATGTAATGGAATGCCCTTCAATAGGTTTCACAATACATCCACCATAACAATGTCTGCAGTGAGGAGATGTGACGAGGGCCAATTGGTCCAGCTAGTCCATCAGCTTATCCCACTGGACCCTGAGTGTTCACCAAGGGATTCTCATATGAAGGTGTGCTAGTGACATGGTCACTATGGCCACAGTCATGAGACCCAGGAAACGTAACATTGTTCTCACAGAGACACAATGGCTCCTATACACCAGTTGTGCCTGGACAATCAGACTGTCTATCTTGAGGCAAGACAGCACATCCCTTCTCTGTGTCCAAGACTGCCCCTATGTATTGCAGTCTCTTGCCGGGAGTCAACACTGACTTTGGCACATTCACTGTGACCCCCAAGTCGTGGAACAACTGACGTGTATGAGACAGAGTATGCAACACAGCTTCTCTGGAACTGGCCTTCAGGAGCCAGTCCTCCAGATAGGGGAACACATAGTCCTTCCCTGCAAAGGGCTGCTACTACCACTGTTAAGCATTTGGTAAAGACCTGTGGCACAGAAGACAAACCAAAGGGCAATACTCTGAACTGATAATATATGCCCCTGTAGCATAAAACGGAGGTACTGCCTGTGGGATTTTCTGATCTTTACATGAAGGTATGCATCCTTCATGTCTAGAGAAGAGAGCCAGTTCCGTTTGTTGAAGAAGGAGCCACAGCTTGCAAGGATAGCATTCAAAACTTTTTTGTATTTCATGTACATGTTGAGATCCCTGAGATCCAACACAGGATGCAGATCCCCTGTCTATTTTGGGACTAGGAAGTATCTGGAATAGAACCCATTGTTCTCCCAAGGAGGAACCGGTTCTATGGCACGTTTTCCAAACAAGGACTGGACTTCTTCCTTCAGAAAGGACAATTGGCCCAAAGGATAAAAAAGGAGATTGAGGATGATCTGGAGAGATCTGTAACAGCTCCAGAGCATGCCCCCTTGCAATTATGTCCACAACCCACTTGTTGTAGTGACTACCACCCTGTTTCGTTTCAAATGCAGGGAGATCTGCCCCCCCCCCATGCCTCTGGAGGTAATGGTTGAGGTGTGGAGGAGAGATGGAAGAGAGCGAGGCAGTACTGATGGTGACCAGTTCCTTTGGGTGTTTTTGTATGGACACCTATATGGGAGGGGACCCAGAAGGGTACCACTTCCTATGCCATAGCCTTGTTGAAAGCATGGTTACCTTAGGCAGAAGGCTGATGAAAGAAGCCCCAACCATGTCCTCTTGCAGGTGTGGGATACAGGGATTTTACTAATCCTAGAGTAATTTTTTTTTAAGTCTGAAGGCAACATAGGGCTTCTTCAACACCATAACCTAACAGTTTTGTCCCTTTAAAATAGGCATTCAAAACAGTCTGTTGCACATTACTGGCAAAGCCAGCAACTCTAAGCCAAGAATATCTCCTTATGCAAATGCGAGAAGCAGCCAAACTAGCAGAAGCATCAGAGGCATCACAAGCTGAGCAGAGCATATTTTTGCCAACCTCAGCCCCAGAAGACAACGTTTTAAGTAACTAATTCCTGGCATAGCCATCAGGCAAATCTTGAACTGCAGTATGAGCAGCTTTCCATAGTTCCATAGGTTGTCCTGATACAGTGGCTCACCGCGGGTGAAATCTGGGCCACAGCAACATTTCATCCAGTGTAGTGGGTTACAGTAGGCCTGTTCAAAACCACAGCAACATGACACTCCATGTGACGACTTACTGGGGGCCCAGTCGGGGCCATGGCAATATGCTGCCCAGTGTGGCAGCTCATGACAGGTCCAATCATTGCCACAGCAACATGCTGTTCTGAGCAAAGACCCAGGGCAGACTCAAACAGGGCCGTGGCACTATGCTGCCCAGTGAGGCCACTCACAGTGGTCTCATTCAGGGCCACAGCAACATGCCTTCAGGTTCAGTGGCTAATGGTGAGCCAATACTGGCCATGACAACCGGACACATAGTGTGGCAACAAACAATGTGCCCTATTGGGGCCACAGCAACATGCCTCCAATGGCAGCAGCACATGACTGACAAGATACTGCCATGGCATTAATTCACAGTGGCCAGACTGATGCTATGGCTATATGCCACACTGCTGCTGCACTCCCTTTTCCACTATGCCTTGGACGGTCACAGATAGAGCCACATCTGGCCCCAGTGGAGAGGGAAGCAACTAGTGAAAAAGTACAGTTACGTAAGAACTTACCGTAACAGTAGATCTTCAAGAGAAGCTCTTGCAGCAGGTAACACCAGCAGGACTGAAGCAGACAGGTGTCAGGACTCCACGGAAAATTTCTAGCTAGCAGTCTACAGTGGGGACTGCCCCGATGTTAGCCCACCCCCAATGTCACGCATGGTATAAAGGGAGGGCAGTCTCCTGCATCCCTCAGTGCTCCCGACAGAAACTCCGGCATCAAAGATGGAAGGTGATCCAGAACAGAGAACTGAGGTGAATTCCATATAGGGTAACAACAGTGTTGTTCAATAAAGCATAATGAAGAAAAGAGTCCTCAAGGGGGAAGGTGGGTGGGAAACAGTACCTGCTGCAAGAGCTTCTCTTGAAGATCTGTTACGGTAAGTTCTTAACATAGCTGTACTACCTTACTTTGAGAGTCAGCTCTTGCAGCAGGTAACACCGCTAGGATGGAGTCCCAAGCAGTAGGAGACCCAGACTAATCCCGGGTGGAGGAAGCAGAGAGAGACAAAGAGGGCAATGCCCTCAGGAGAGCAGTCCCTGCAGAACAGCAAGGCCAAAGTCCGTTTTGCGTCTGGAGGCAATATCAAGACTGTAATGCCTGATGAACATATGGACAGAGTTCCATGTGGCGGTTGCACATATGTCAGCTGCGGACACGTTCCTTAAAGCGGCAAAAGATGCCGCTACTCCCCTTGTGGAGTGACCCTTTACCGAGCCCAGCAAGGGTTTGTCGTATTTCTGGTAACAAAAAGGAAATAGTTTACCAGCCATTTGGAGAGAGTCTGTTTGGCTACAGGAGCCCCAAGGATTCTGGGGGCAAAGGAAACAAAAAGCTGGCTGAAGTGTCTAAACTCCCATGTTCTGGAGAGGTAGCAACGGAAGATACGGTGGACATCCAACGCGTGGAGAATAGCCTCACCCCGGTTTGAGCATTCCGGATAATACATCAGAAGGTGTATGTGCTGATTCAGGGTCAACTCGGACACCACCTTTAGTAAGAACTTAGGATTGGTCCTCAAGGCCACCCGATCCTTGTGGAGCACCAAATAAGGCTCTTTACACATCACAGCCTGTAGCTTGGCAATCCTCTGAGCCAAAGTAACAGCAACCAAGAATAACGCTTTCTATTAAAGAATGTGAAGCTCGCATTCTGTGGCTGGCTCAAATGGGGGCAAGGTGAGCTTTTCCAGCACAAACAGAAGGTCCCAAGGCGGGATGAGGTCCCTGATGGGGAGCTTCATGTGAAGAATGTCCTGCAGGAAAGTGCGGGCCAGGTCCAGCTGTGCCACAGCTCTGCCTTGAACAGGGGCATGGTAGGCAGAAACTGCAGACAAAGGGACCTTAATAGAAGAGTAGCCCAACCCCGAATCCGACAGTGACAAAAGGTATTTGAGGATCAAGCTCACCAGACAGGCCAAAGGATCTAAACGGCGGGCAGCAACCCAGAGGTAAAAACTCTTCCATTTCATGGCGTAGGTGGCTTTTGTGGAGGGTTTTCTGGCGGTCAACAGGATGTAGGCAACCCTGACAGAGATCCCAAAGCGTGACATTGCTAGGTCCTCAGGAGCCATGCATGGAGATGCAATGACCATAGGTCTGGGCGCACCAAGGTCCCATTGTCCTGGGACAGCAAATGAGGGCTCAGTGGAAGAGGTAGTGGTGGCTCGGCCGCCAGCTGTTGCAGCAGGGGATACCAAATCTGCCGTGGCCACAACGAGGCCACCAGGATCACTGTTGCCCCCTCCACCTGCAGCTTGAGAAGTACTTTCTGCAGGAGCGAGAAGGGAAGGAACACATGGAGGAACCTCACCCTCCAAGAGAGGGACAACGCATCTCACCAGAAAACTCCAGGCCCGGGATCTAGCGAGCAAAAATAAGGCAACTTTGCGCTGATAGGGGATGCAAAGAGGTCCAGTTCTGGTCTGCCCCATCTGTTGAAGAGATCTTCTATGACAGACTGTAGAGGGGCCCACTTGTGCGCTCTGGGCCTTGTCCTGCTGAGTGTGTCGGCCAGGGTATTTTGCATCCCTGGGGCATGAACCGCCGAAATATCCAGGTGGTAAGCTATGGCTCAATTCCATACTCACATTGTTTTTCAACAAAAGGAGTACGAGTGGGTGGCGCCCTGTTTGTTGAGGTAGAACACCACAGTCATGTTGTCAGTCTGTATTAGGAGGTGTCTCGGGAGGAGCTCGGTACTCAACGCCTGCAAGGTGTAGAGGATGGCTCTCATCTCCAAGACGATGTGCAGGAGCTCCTTGGACACAGACCAAGTGCCCTGTGTCCTGTGGATGCCCAGATGTGCGCCCCAACCCGTGCCGGAAGCATCTGACCTCAGGATTTGGGCCGAAGGCGTTTTTGAGAAAGACAGACTCTCTCCAAGAGAAGGGAATGTTGTCCACCAGTTGAGCACCCGACGGACCGGTTCTGGGATACAGACCGGTTGGTCCAGGTCGTCCCATCATTGGTCCCAGTGGACTCTCAGAGTTCACTGAATTGTTCTCGTATACAGTCTGGCTAAGGGGACTGTAGTGATAAAGGCAGCCATGTGACCCAAGAGCTTGAGAAGCATCCTGGCTCATCCCGGTTTGAGCATTCTGGATAATACACCAGAAGGGACAAGACGTGGTGAGCTAGACTGCATGGTCAAAGTGCCCTGTCTTCTGGGAGGAAAGCCCTTCCTCGAGTGGTAACGAACAACATCCCAATGAACTGAAAGGATTGGGAGGAAGCAAGGAGGACTTTGCTGTGTTGATGGTAGTTCCTAGTTCCCTGAAGAGAGAACAGGTGTCCTGGATTGTGCGCCGCAGCTACTCGCTGGATGGGGCTATCAAGAGTCAGTCGTCTAGTGCCCTTTCCTCCAAAGGGCTGCTGCGACCACCACGAGGCATTTGGTAAAGACCCTTGGGGCTGAGGATAGGCTGAAGGGTAACGCTCTGAATTGGTAGTGCCTTCCTCGAAACTCGAACCTGAGGAACCTCCTTTGAAGTTTGGCTATTAAAATGTGAAGATAGGCATCTTGCATATCCAGTGACCTTAGCCAATCCCCCTGATGTATCATGGACAGTAAGCCTTGCAAAGTGACCATCCAGAAACATTTGTACTCGACAAACTGATTGAGATCTATGAGGTCCAAGATGGGGCGTAGGTCCCCCGTCTTTTTGGGCACAAGGAAGAAGTGTGAATAGAATCCTGCTCCCCTCTTGGGGGGGGCAGGTTCTATTGCCCTCTTGAGTAGGAGAGCTTGAATTTTCTCCTGAATCAGCTCTGTGTGAGCCTGGGAACAATGGGAGGGTGGTGGTGGTGGCCTGTCCGGTGGCATCTGTAAGAATTCGACTGAGTGCCCTCTGTCGATCATCTGCAGGACCCACTGGTCGGAGGTGACCTTTCGGCAACCCATGGCATAAAGAGAAAAGTGGTCCTCGACAGCCTCCCCCGTCAGGACTACGGGAGGAGGTGGGTCCAGCAAGGAGTCAGGCGGTGGTGGTGGTGGTAGGGGGTTGGGATTGTTCTGGGCCAGTTTGGCGGCCCTAAACCTGGATCCTGTTGAGCCTCGCGAGGGGCCTTTGTGGCCGTAGCCACCCCTTTGCTCTTGCTGGAATCTGGATTGTTGTCCCCCTTTTCCATGAAAACGTGGCTTCCGAAAGGTCCTTTGCTTCAGCTTGTACATGGAGTGTATGAACAGAATGACCTTGCCTGAATCTTGCAGCTTGGTGATTATCCTCTCTGAATCCTCACCAAAAAGGATGGAACCGTTGAACGGTGTGTCCAAGATGTTGGTCTGGACATCTTGGGCAAAACCTGAGACCTGGAGCCATGAATAGTGTCCAACACGTACTGCATTCCTGTGACCACCACCCCTTGCAGCCGTGTCCGCCAAGTCATAAGCTGACCAGAGAACAAGTATGCCGACATCCAAGCCCGTTTGCAATAGCTTCTCCAGCTCAGCTTTCTGCATGCAGTCCAGGATCTCTTTGACGATGTCATCCCCTGCTCCCAAAGGGCGTTTTGGAATTGTACCATGCGACAAAAAAATTAAGACATCGTATGGTTCATGTCGCTAAAGAGTATATTTTGCACCCCATAGCATTAAGTTGTTTAGACTCCCGATCCAGAGGTTGTGTACTCAGGAGACGTGGCCTCTGGGATCTATCACAGACAGCTGAGATGACGATGGAGTCCGCCTTAGGCTGCTCGCCCAGGAAGGATTCCTCCTTTGGGGCCCTGTATAGGTGATCTGCCTTTCTGGGCACCGCGGAGGAGGTGTGGGGGCATTTCCAAGCCATCTTATGATGTCTGCGAACGTGTCAACCAAGGGCGCGATCACAAAAGGTTTCGGATCCTTTTGGTGCAAGTACTTGGCCAAACAGAGTCCCTCCGGGTCAAGGTCCTCCTTCTCCCAGCCCATGTTCTCCTGTATGTGGCGCATGATCTCCATAAAGGAATGATCATCTGGTGGAAACTTGGGAGTATCCCTTGGATCTAAGGAGGAAAGACCTCCAGCTCAGGAAGGTACTGAGGAGGAAGAGACTGAGGAATGGTCAGACATTACAGAGGAGAAGTAACGAGGCCTCGTGTGCTGGCGTTTATGTTTGTGATGCTCACAGGAGCCAGAGGAACTATGGCTCCAGGACTTGGAGTGACGTTTGCGGTCTATTTTGCCCATGCCCGAGATGGGAGTGGGCTCCCTTGAGGGGCAAACCCCAGTATTGCGGGGAGGCTCTACCTGAGGAAGTTTTGGCAGCAGGAGGTCCAAACTGATGGTCTCCCACCAATATCTAAACAGGTCTTTGACCTGGGACAAGTGGAGCTTGGGCTCCATATCAGTCTTCGGGACTGACGCCGGCCTAGTTTCGTGATCTGGCAGCAGCGCGCATCCTGGAAGGGATGTCGGAGCCGTAGCAGTAAGTCCGATATCAGTAGCCAATGCCTGGTCTAAGGCTGACGTTCAGTAGTCCCCAGGAGGACTGTGCCCAACGCTCATAGGCCAGTGGGCGGCGGGGGGGAGGGGGACTGCAGTGTTGAGAGCGGGCTGAAGCAGTGGCGTTAGCAGAGTTTCATCAGTGGGTGTCACCCGCTGATGAATGACGATGTGCCAGACGTTTGTCTGTCGGCAGCTTAAGTGGCCAAGGAGGCTGTGAGGCGGATCTCCTGGAGAAGTGCCCTTGAGGCCTTGTGCATGTCCTGGGAGTTGGCATCAGAGACAAGAAGCTGACCGGGTGTGCGCTGACATCGGACCAGAGGAGTACCTGCTAAGGTCAGAGAGCCAGCCTGAGGCCTGAACAGGTAGCCGGACTTTGAGCGGCTGCAAAGCCTGAGGACCCCATGCCGACGTCTTTACGGCTAGGCGCCCAGATCACGGCGGGTGGTTTGACTACCGTTGGTAGAGTAGGAGAACAGGTTACCTGGGAGCAGAGTCTGAGCTACCTCAGGAGGCAGAGTAGGAGCCTGAAGACCTGGACTTCGAGGGAGATCTCTCTTTTTCTCTCTCCCTCCCCTTATGGTGGTGCTTTCCAGTAGATTTCTTGTGGGAAGAGCTCCCCTGAGAAGAGGAATCTTTCTGCATAGCAGCTAATTGCTGTTCTGTGAGGAAAGCTTGAAGGGCCTTCTGGCGGCGGATTCTCATCCTGCTGTTAAACCTTTGGCAGTGCGGACAGGCCTGAGTATTGTGATCAGGGTCTAGGCACAGGAGGCAGGCAGAGTGCCTGTCCTTTGGCGGAATTTGTTTGCCGCACACACACTTGGAAGGGCGCTGTTCGATGGAGGACGTCTGAGAGGATGACATACAGAACGATGTAGTCCTGAAAAAGCAAACTTTTTCATTGAAAAAACAAGAAGTTGATGTTAAATAATAGCAAAATGGCAGTCAAACTAGCGAGAAGTGTCCGTGGAGCCAATGAACGCGAGTTGATAGCAGGAAAAGAACTGAGGGACGCAGGAGACCGCCCAACGTCGGGGGTGGTCCCTGCTATAGCCTGCTAGCTAGAAATTTTCCATGGGGTCTTGCCACCTGCTGGCTTCAGTCTTACTGGTGTTATCTGCTGCAAGAGCTGACTCTCTAAGTAAGATCTTATGGATCCCTACACAAGACCGCAACAACATCACTAATGTAAAAGCATCAAAGTGACATTATCGGAAAAATTCCCCATTTCTTGTTCCCTGTTCAGAACCATTCTTAATAGGATTGTGCTGTTGTCCGTCTTGACCTGAACGACCCGACCCCGAATGGGTGGAGCAAAGGCTATCAGCGCCAGCCGAACTGCCAGAAGCTCTAGCAGGTTGATATGGCATCAGGACTCCTCGGGGGTCCAGAGTCCGTGGACTCTGTGGTCCCCCGGATGGGTGCCCCAGCCCATCAAGGAAGCATTGGTCATGATGGTGACTGTCGGCTCTGGGTGGACAAATGGGATACCTTACTTCAGATGTTCTTGGACTAACCACCACTGGAGGGCATCCCACATGAGCTGGGTCATAGTGATCGGCTGGTCGAAGTGGCCCTGCCGCTGAGACCACTGGTGGGCAGGCTCCCACTGCAGAGCATGCATTCTCCACTGGGCCCAACGGACCATGATGGTGCATGCTGCCATGTATCTCAGGAGGTACAGGAAGCCCTGAGCAGGGCACAACTGCCCAACCCAAAATGATAGGGCAAAGGAGGAGAGAGCTTCTGCGCCGTCTGCCAGAAGCCAAGCCCTGACTCTGCAAGAGTTGAGCTCCACCCCAATGAACTGTATCACCTGCAAATGTAAGCTCCAACTTGGCCTCATTGACCAGAAGACCAAGGGACAAGCAGGTCTGGAGGGCCAGATACCTGAACTGCTCCACCCCTCCCCCCGGAGGGACCCGCTATAAGCCAGTCGTCCAAGTAGGGGTATACCCGACCCCTCGGCACCTCAGATAGGCTGCCACCACTTCAATGCACTTGATGAAGACCCTGGGAGCCCACAATAGGCAGAACAGCATGGCTTAGAACTCGTAGAGAATCCCCTCCGCACAGAACTGCAGGAACTGGCAGTCAGACGGACTGATGGGGTCATGGAAGAATGCATCCCGAAGATCCAGAGAGCAGAACCACAAGTTCTGCACCAGAGGTGGAATGATCAGAGTCAGAGTGACCATTCAGCTGGGCACCCTAAAAGAAGCAGAGTGTGCCGATCTTCTAAAGTAGAAAGATGTCAGGTACGACAGAGGACACATGCTTGGGGGGATCATGTTCGTGGCCTAGGCAGTAGACACACGAGATATGCAGGTTCATCTGGGACATCTTCTGCCCGCACTCACACTTCTTGTATCCCAAAGCCGACTTCAAGTCATCCATGTCAGAGATTGAGAAATCGTCTGAAGATGAAGTCATTTCACAAGTTTTGCAAAGTTTTGAAGCAAAGGGCCTACTCAGATCGGAGAGCGGTAAGGAGGGAATCTTCTTCCAATGGAAAGGAAGATCTGACGTCACGCGGCGGTGCCGAGGGAGTTACCACCCGGATGGGTGGGAGGAGCCAGCTTGAAGACATTCTGGCAAGCCTTAAAGGGAAAGGAAAACTGCCAGAAGTGTGGATAGTACATCATATCCATGTCTCTAGAAGAGAGTTACTGTGCCAAATGTGTTCAAGGGCCAACTGCAGCTGTCTTAATCAGAGAACAGTGATTTACTGAAAGCGTTGTCTGCCACTCACAGGATGAGCCAAAGGATGAAGGGGCTGGTGTTCAATGACTGACTATTAAACAGCAAGATTCTTCTTCCAAAGAAGCATTCTCCTACAAGCAGACTGAAGCCCCCACAACATTTTGTAGGGTTTAGAGGGTGCAGAAGCATCAGCCATTTGCTGACAGCTTGCAAAGAAATGTACAGTATGTCAAAAATCCCCATTAAGGGCTCTAATTGGCAAACAATAAGACTCTTAAGGAAGTGGGTACATATCTGTTTTCTTTGAAAAGCTTTTTCAAGGGCTTATATTGGCAACTGTTCTTTTAAGGATTTGGAGCGGCACCATCTAATTTACATATCCTATTAAGGGATGGAATTGAGGGGCTAACTAAAGCAGTTGGGAGGACTTAGGCCAGCAATATTTTTATTTTTTCCAAAAGCCCTTTTAAAGGAAAGTTCATAAATTCTGTACCCCCCCCCCCGCCAATAGCTATACCCTCGATTAAGGTTTTAAGCCAGGAGATTAATTTTTTTCTTTTATGTTACAGAACAGTCTGGCTGGGTTTAAATGTGCGCTGAAACTTCAGATGTAAATAGTATCCACTTCCATCCTGCAGCAAACGTACACTCCTTGTGCTTGCTCTGTTAATATGCTTTGACGACTTCTGCCATTGATTGGAGGGGCGTATTAGCATAGAGCTAGCACAGGAAGCAAGCACTGGCTGTGACACAGCAGTGGCTACTATTTACACTGGAAGTTTTAGCGCAAATTTAAAACCAGCCACACTGTCATGAAATGTAAAAGAAAAAAAAAATCTTCTAGCTTAAAAACCTAATTGGGGGTATAGCTATCGGCAGGGGTGGGACAGAGAATGTGTGCTTTTCTTTTACGTGCTGCTAAAACCTATAGTAGAAGTTTTGTCCTTTTAAGAACCTGGGCAGCCAAGCAGGCAAAAATAATGCCTTAAAAGCCCTTTAAGACTGGCTGTGGGTGAATGCAACTGACCTTTTAATGACTTCAGGCAGGTAGGCAGACATTGTTCAACAGCTGGGTAGTAAAAACATGGGGCAGCATGCAAGAAAAAATTACTCACCATAGTAATGCTGTTTCTTCTAATGGAGCCTTGCCGTATTCTGACTATATGCAGTTAGCCCCAGCACTTGAACTGCTCCGGAGAGTAAAGGGTTAACTCTATGCAAAGGTACAGAACGTTGAGCTTGAGCTCGGTTTTCCAACCTCTGTCTGTGGTACTCTGAAGTGTAACCATCAGATTCTTACGAGCACTCCATTTTTGTAACCCCTGCCCGGTATGTCGTTTGTACCTGACAGCAATACCAGGTGGGCTGGGTTTGGTGAGGAATAGGTCACCCGGCACAAAGGCTAGGTTTGGCTAGTCTGCACAGGGGCACCCAAGTAACTCCGAACACAGGAAGCAATAACTGTAATGTCCAATACCAGAAGTGGGATTCTAAAGTATTGCTTTTATTCACATCCAAACAGAATAAACGAAGCATAGATGGACCCCCACGGGGCTACACTCCTGGTAATGCAGATTAAAAGAGACTAGAACACATCCTCATCACTTTAGCCCTCAGGCTCTACCACACACTGGGCACACAGCCTGGACTTGTACGCTGCTTTGGGTTACACAGTCTGAACTTGTACACTGTTCTGGGTTTTCCCTGGCTCGGCTCCCTTGCCAGCCACTTTGACACCTTCCATACTTCATGGAAACATTTTCTGGTGGCTCCCTAAACCACCTAAGAGCACCTCGGCTCCATCAGGGAATCTTCCTTTCAATCCCAGGTCTGGGTACTTTCCTCAGGCACTGGCCAAGTACCTGAGAGAAAGTAAAAGGTGTCTCACAGCAAATCCGTAGAGGTGAATTTGGTTACTACTGATGTGGGGGGGGGGGGGTCTCCCACCTCTCGCTCCCACAATTCATACCTGGCCATTTCTCTGGACAGAAACACCTCATCCTTTAAACTTTGCAGTGTAGATTCTTGCTAAATGTATTTCACATTCCATCTACTTGTCTTGCTTCCCATTTGTGCTGGACTTGAACATACTTAAAAGTGGCATTGTCCATTACTCTAGACCCCCCCACAAAGTTAAGCAGTCCAATCCCCACATCTTCCAACTGTACTTGGCTGTCTTTTCCTGAGCCCACAGTAACAGTCCTTTTAGTTTCCTTCTGTTCAGGTGAAAACACTTGGCCCTTTTTCAGAGCGAACTCACCCTTTGGTTGCAGATGCCCCACAGGCGCTTCCTCATCAAGGAATCTTCCTCTCAGAGCTTCTGGTGCCTCAGCACAACTTGAACAGGCAGCTTCTTTCCCTTAGCCGGACCCAAGGGGTTTGCCCCTGGAAAACAGGCAAACACCTTCCCCCCATCCCCTCAGGGATGGGGCTACTGAACCATTGAAAGCGGTCTCCACCACTTCAATTACCAGTTCCTGTGTTCCTCTTCAGGTGGAAACACACACCTTACCAAAAGTAGCTCTTAAACAGAGCTTAAAGCTCTGAGAGCCTGCACACACTCTGCTGCACTACAGTCTCTCTAAGACTGCATACAGACTCTGGCTTCAAATTCCCCAACGTTCTACTCTAACCTCCAACTGCAACATTCCAGTGTGGCTTATGCAGCTGCGACAGTTCTAAAATGATGCCATCCCTCAGTCTCAGCTGAGACTGAGAACAGAGTGAGACAGTGTGAAATCCATTTAACTGGAGTTTAACAAGCTGCCTTCCCTGCCTACCACTAGGTCTTACTGGGATTCTAGTAATCCCAGGTAACAGGGGGGTTACACAAGGAAGAAATTGTTTCCAAAATTTTGTGCCAAATGGCAAAACAAAGCTTTAGGGTCAGAAGACTCAAGTCGAGAACACCCAAAAGAACACAACAGGTAGTGATTTGCCAAAATGCTTAATAACAAACTAAAAGAAACCCCCTAAGAGATGGAGGCATGTCCAGTACACATCTGGGGTGCAGCACTGTGCCTGCCCCACCACATCCCAAAACTACTAGGTTCCAGGAGGGGAGGCAGGGAGGGAGGTCAGAATACAGCAAGACTCCATTAGAAGAAACAACATTACTATGGTGAATAATTTTTTCTTCAAACAACATGAAGTCTTGCTGTATTCTGACTATATGCAGATTACCAAGCAGTACCCCCTTGGAGGAGGGAGTCACAGAACCTATTTTGGGAACAGTCTCTGCAGCACAGCCGTGCCAAACCTAGCATCACTTTGTGACTGGACGTCCAAAGAGTAATGCCTGGTAAAGTGTGAACAGATTTCCAGGTAGCTGCTTTGCATATGTCCACTAAAGGTGTATCTCTAGCTGCTGCGACCGAGGCAGCTGTACCTCTGGTAGAATGAGCCCTCAGGCCTGAGGGAGGTTCCTTCCCAAGTTTAGAATAACAGAATTGAATACAAGACACAAACCACCTGGCAACAGACCTCTTGGTGGCAGGTTTGCCCTTTCCCACTTCACCATAAGTGACAAACAACTGAGAAAAGTCCTTCCTATGGGCCTTAGTATGCTCAATATAATAACTAAGAGCCCTTTTTACATCAAGACTGTGTAACCTTCTCTCCCCAGAGGAAGAATGATCAGTGAAAAACACAGGCAAAGACAGAGACTGGTTCAGATGAAAGTCTGACACCACTTTGGGAAGAAACTTTCTATTGGTGCGGAGGACCACCTTATCCCTATGAAAGGAAATGAAATCAGGTTCCACTGATAAGGCCTGTAATTCACTGATTCTCCTGGCAGAGGTAATAGTCACCAGGAACACAGTCTTCCAAGTCAAGTATTTCAGTTCAGCTGAAGACAAAGGTTCAAAAGGGGGCTGCATAGGTCCCAAGAAGGGGTAGGCTCCCTAAAGGGAGGACTGATATGAACCAAACCTTTGAAAAATTTCTTAAAGACTGGATGAGAAGCTAAGGAAGAGCTCTTACCAGCAGAAAGGAAGGCAAACACAGCTGCCAAATGTACCTTGAGAGTAGTAGGCCGGAGGCCTAAACTGTTAAGATGCACCAAATAATCCAATACAGTGGCAGTACCAGCCAGCTCTGGCTTATTATGCCTCCGGGAACACCAAAACCCAAATATTTTCCATTTGGAGTTTTAAGTCTTTCTAGTAGCAGGTTTCCTGCGAACTTTTAAAATATCCATAACTGACTGAGAAAGGTGCAAGCTTGCATATTCTAGCTCTTCAAGAGCCAGGCCTTGAGCCTGGGAGTCTGAAGATTGGGATACAGAATCCACCCGAGAGGAGGTGAGGAGATTGTGTTGTCTGGGAAGACACAAGGGCAGTGTTACTGACAGTGACAACAGTAGAGGATGCCAAGGCTGTCTGGCCCAGTCTGGAGCCACCAGAAACACCTTGCAAGGTTAAGACCTGATTTTGTTCAGGACCCTGAATATCAGAGGAAAAGAAGGAAAAGCATAAAGAAACCTGCTTTCCAATTCAGCAGAAGAGCATCCTGAGTGACAGGGCCCAGAAGGGGTGGTCTGCAACAATAAAGAAGAAGTTGATGATTGTCCGGGGCTGCAAAGAGATCTACCTCTGGAGTGCCCCATCTCTTGGAGATGGCTCGAAGAACTGGAGGATTCAGGGACCATTCGTGATGTCCCTGGGAAACTCTGCTCACAGCATCTGCTAGAATCTTGTCCTTCCCCGGGAGATGCACAGCCAGCAGGGAAGCTTGAAGGGAATAAGCTAGAGACCATACCTTCATGGCCTCTGTGCACAAGGCCGAGGACTGAGTGCCTCCCTGTTTGTTGATGTACCACATGGTTGTGGTATTGTCTGTCCTGATTTGCACCACTTCGCCCTGAACAGAGGATGAGAATGTCTGAAGTGTCAGAAAGACAGCTCTTAATTCCAGAAGATTTATGTGCAGAAGGGACTCCTGGTGAGACCAAGTTCCCTGAGCTGTAAGATGATCTAGGTGGGCTCCCCACCCCAGCAGGGAGGCATCTGTGGTGAGAGTCACCGAAGGCATCTGGCTGATAAAGGGGACACCCTGTCGAAGACTGTCTTCCTCCGGCCACCACTGGAGGGCCTGGACTAGAGTTTGAGAGACTGGAACCAGTTTGGAGAGAGGATCCTTTTTCTGAGACCAGTAAAATCTGAGATGAAACTGTATCTCTCATCTGAAACCTTGTTCCCTGAACTATTGCTGTGGAAGCTGCATGTGGCCCAGCAGTTGTAGAAAAGGCCTGGCTGGACGAGACACTACAGGATGAAACGAGGAGGCCAGAGTGACCAGTGACTGAACCCTTGAGAGAGGAAGAAAAGCCCTTGCCTGAATAGTATCTATTTCCACCTCTATGAAGGTGAGAAGCTGGGCTGGTTCTAGAACAGACTTCTCTAGATTTAGAATGAAACCCAAGGATTCTACAAGTCTTTGAGTGACCTCTAAAGCTGACTTGACTTGGTCTGAGGACTGGCCCACCAGGAGCCAGTCGTCCAGGTATGGGAACAGAAGGATGCCCTGCCTCCTGAGGAATGCCACCACTACTGCAAGACACTTGGTGAACACCCTTGGGGCAGATGTTAGGCCAAAGGGCATGGCCCTGAATTGATAATGGCCTGAGGGCAACTCAAACCTGAGGTACTTTCTGTGGGAAGGTCTGATAGGTATGTGGAAGTAGGCTTCCTTGAGATCCGGGGAGGCTAGCCAGTCTCCTGGTCTCAGAGAGGGAAGAATTACTCCCAGAGTCACCATTTTGAATTTAGGTTTTGTCAAATGTCTGTTCAGGTACCTTAAATCTAAGATGGGTCGCCACTCCTCTGTCTTTTTTGGGGTACGGAAGTATCTGGAATACAGTCCTTTTCCCCTGTGACAAAGAGGTACCTTCTCTACTACTTGCAGAAGAGAGGAGACTTCTGCCTCTAAAGCCTTTGTCTCCAAGAGAGAGGGAGGACTGAAGGACCTCGCTTTCATTCTTGGGAACCTTTTGAAACTGAGAGCAAGCCCCTGGCTCACTACTTCCAGGATCCACTTGTCTGAAGTAATAGACTCCCAGGCCTGGGAGTAGTGAGGCAGCCTGCCTCCTACTGGGATTGGGGAGGCAACCCTGACTGACACCTCAGGGTGTCTGCTTGGCAGGGGGCTTAGACCGAGTAGGTGATGGGGTCCTAGTTAGCCCCCCCCCCCCGTCTACCTTATACTAGGTTCTTATACTAGGAGATAGAACGGGAGGAGGCATATTTTACCCATTTTACCGTTCCCCGCATAGCGGGCTCAATGTTTTTCCCTTACTTCCAACATATCAATTGGTCTATTCCCCTTCTGAATATGTCAAAACTGTTACTCAGAATGACATATTCCGGTAGGGCATTCCATATTCTTGCCATTCTCTGTAAAAATGAGTAGTGTTTTGCATTGGTTTTTACAGTATCTAATTTCATTTATATTTTATGTGCTCTTAATCCTACCTCTTCCCCTAAAGAACCCCCTCTATTGAAAAGAAGAGGAGGAGGCCTGAGCTTGGTAAAAAAGCCTGTGAAAAGGCCTGCCCCTGCCCCTAAACTGCTGCCTCTGAGGAGTGGTCTGTTTTTCCTTGGCCGCAGCACTCCTATAGGTGGTCCTGTACTCATCCGTCTTTTTCATGTAATTCTCTGATCCCCAAAAAGAGAATTACCTGCTACAGGAAAATCCATGGCTTTAGCCTGGGTATCCTGTGAGAGGTTGGTACACCTAAGCCAAGCAAATCTCCTCATGGAGAGAGATGTAGCCATGACCCTGGAATGAACATCATTAGAATCAACAGCAGCGTGGAATTGCACTTTAGATGCCTCTATACCATTTGGAGCCACCTGCTCCAGCTCCTTGGCTAGCTGGGGCATTCCAAGCCAGTTCCAGAACCGTTTCCCACAGAGATTTCTGGTGCCTAGCTGTACATGCCATGTAGTTAGATTGTCTGAGTCCCAAAGAGGCTGCCAAGTACTGTTTTTTTGCCATGGCATCCACTTTCCTGGAACCCTTGTCTGGGGGGTGAGATGCCAGGGGAATGTTAGCCTTGTCACAGGCTGCAGCTTGTACTACCCCAACATGGCTGCAGTGATTAATAAGGAATTCCATCCCAGGACCTGACAAAGTATACCTCCTGTCCATTCTTTTTTCCACAAGAGGTATGGATGTTGGAAACTGAAAAAAGTGTTGTGTCTGTTTCCACAAGGATTTAAGGGGACAGACATCCGTTTTGACTAGTACATCCATGATCTCCAAGTAGTCAGGTTCTTCCTGATCCTGTTCAGCCTCTTCCAAAAGGAAGCTGAAGAGTCTCAGCCGCTTTCCTGTAAAACAAGAAATGGGAAGGGGACTCAGAAAGCCTGGGAGGGCCTGTCTGGGGAGATGTCAAGCTCTACCGGCACATCTAGGCTCTCATCCTCTTCATCGTAATCTTCCTCCTCCTCCTCCCAATCGCCCTCATAGTAAGCTTCAGGCTCTATATCTGAAGCAGACATTTCCAACCGAACCGGCCTGCTTTGAACCGAAGCCGGTTCGGTCGGAACCGGGCAAAGCAACTGGACTATCGAAATCACTTTTGCTATCTCTTCAACGGTCGGACCATGTGGAGCCGGATCTGAACCAGCTGATTTTCTTTTTCTTTTACTCAGAACCGATTCTGCAGAATTGGCTCTCCGTTTGCCCAAGGAGGTATCGCCCAGGTTTGTGGGCAACTCCTCAGGTTCCGTCACAACCGAACCGGGCTGGCCATCTGGGTCAGCGGACTTCTCAGCCTCCCTCTCCCTTAGCCTACTCAAATGTTTATCCAGAGTGGCTTTGGGAAAGTTCTTGCCTATCTGGCAGTCTTCTTTGAGGTAGTCAAACCCCAGACAGTACACACATATGAGGTGAGGGTCCGCCTCAGCAAAGGCCTCCTTACACTCGGTACAATGCTGAAACCCAGTGGGTCCGGTTTTCTTTTTGGGTTTCTCAGACATGCCTTACAATCTAAAGTCACCCCAAACAGCAGTTAAGCCAGGCGACTACAACTTATCGTGTTCCAACCGGCGTCACGGAATCGGTTAAAAAACTTAAAAGACGGATTTTTTTTTTTTTTTAGGAACCAATAAGTACCGGGAAAACCAAACAGTCAACAAAAATGCAATACATTACAGAATGGGTTTCGGTTCCACACCGGACCCACCGGCAAATAACCGAAAATAAAACAATTTCTTTAAAAAACAGCCACTACCTACAACTACCACTTACTGGTACCGAGACAGAGGCGAGAATACCGATATTTTGATGAAACAGTTTGAAAGAACTGACCGATTCATACTATTACCGAACCAAAGCGCAGGAGGGATCTCCGTAGCGACTTCACAGTTAGGCGGAGTAAGAAATCTGACGGTTACACTTCAGAGTACCACAGACAGAGGTTTGAAAACCAAGCTTGAGCTCAACATTCTATGCCGTTGCACAGAGTTAACCCTTTACTCTCCAGAGCAGTTCAAGTGCTGGGGCTAACTTCATATAGTCAGAATACAGCAAGACTTCATGTTGTTTGAAATAAATTTATGTTCATGTATTTTGTAAAACTTACATGCCCCAGTAGTCACGTAATTTTTTTATATGAAAAATCAAATCTTGTTTAAGAATACACTGTCATTTAAAGGGTTTTGGAAACATCCTGGTACCCTGTCCAAGCATTTGACCGTCTCCAGTTGGCCTCATAATGCTCTTCTTAACATTACAATGCATTCCAGGCCGGCTCCATGGAGCCAAACAATGAGGGATCGCTTGGCACGCTGGCGACCCGGGTTCGTACCCGACCCCAGGATAGCAGGAACGGAGTCTGGCGGGGAGTGCTAGGAGCATTCGTTGGATACTCTTCCTGTGGGGTAGGAACGAGCCTGCATTGCTCTGGAGTGGCTTCTAGCGGTCTGTAGTTATGGCGAACTTTGCAGTGTGGGTGACAATGCGCCGCAGTACAGTCAGTCCACCGCGTGCATGTGGTGGCTTTGTGGGCGGGAAGATGAAACCAACAAAAATGGCCTCTCGGTCGACCGGATGACGGTCTCCGGGTCCCCTCTGCCACAAAGCCCAGCAGATGCCTCTCTGGCTGCCCCAATAGCTCCTATGCCCGAGACAAAGTTGATTTCGAGCCTCTCCCTTCTCCTAATGGGCCCGGGGGCTTCCCAATGAAGGGGTACATCAGGCACGTTCAGTGCATGGGAATCAAGGGAGTAACAGCCAGGATGGCAGGAGGGGATGACTTGGCTGGTTGGGGGGCCCTAGGCAGCCCAAAAGAGTGGACAGCCGGGCGATGGGGAGATAAAAAGATGAGGCAAAAAAAAAAAATGCATTCCACAGCATGCGACTGCGATCTTGTGAATTCTCTTGGGGATGAGTCTGTTAAAGGGACAGGGTCAAACTTTTTTGCATCATATTATTTTTAGGTAAAAAAATACTTTTTATGATTGCGTAACCTTCTCTAAACTTCACTGATGCTGACTGTGGTTTTTATCTGCCGCTTTGCTTATGAAAACTGAAATGCATGGCAATGTATAGCTAAAGTGCAAGTAAAGTCTGGATGAACTCCGCTGACGCCAAGTCTCATACACTGAAAGTATTTTTTTATTCTTGATGCACACAAAAATTCATGGGCGATGGTTCTGTGGCAGCGCCACTTCCTCAGGCCCTTGCTATGTTGTCACTCTTTATACAAATTCACAATTCTTCCTGTAGTTTATATTCTCCTTAGGAAATCTTAAGGAATCCCTATTCCTTTAAAGTATGGTTTTCATGTTTGGCTGGCTCCACTTTTCATTTTTTTCAAGATTTGCAGTAGGAGACTAGTGAGAAAGTCGGCTGGCAGCTACGCTACACTAGAAATCTTGAAAAGAATGAAAAGTGGAGCCAGAGTCAGTGGAGTTCATCCAGACTTTATTTGCACTTTATGGATCTTGTCACTTTTGGATGACCCAGCTTGGAATACAGACTTTTACTACATCTAGGGGCAACCTAGAAAACATCAAAGTTAAACATCCTTGGTCTAAATATAACTGTTTTAAGCCTATTTTCTAATTTATTTTACCTGGATAGTTTAGCTGAGATGCAATATCTCCTTTGCAGTGGGGTCCTTCGTTTACTCATTTTTTTAGCTGGGAGTACGAAAGCACTGTCTGGGAAGTTAAGTGATTTGCTAAAGGTCACAAAGAAAGTACTTGTGTTTTGTGGGACTTAAACCTGTGATCTCCTGTGAAACCTGTGATTTAGATCAGGGAGAAGCAGTGGATGTAGCCTACCTACATTTTCAGTAAGGCTTTCAACACTGTTCCACACAGGAGACTAGTAAGCAAGTTGGGTAGCGTAGGAGTTGGTCCAAATGTGGTAAACTACATGAGAAATTGGTTAGGGGATAGATAGAGTGGTGATGAAAGGAGTTCACGCCAAGGAAGGGAGGGTGACCAGTAGGGTGCCTCAGGGAGCAGTGCTGGGACTGATCCTCTTTAATGCCTTTGTAAGTGACACTGTACAGAAGCTGGAAGGGAAGGTCTACCCTCTATATGGATGACACCAAAATCTGCAATAAGGTGGACACTCCACACTCCCGGGGTGGGGGTGGGGGGTGGGAAGGATGAGCTAAGACCTGAGAAAACTAGAGGAGTGGTCAAGGGTATGGCAGTTGTGTTTCAATGCTAAAAGTGCAAAATAATGCTCTTAGGGCACAGAAACTCTGTGATGGGGTACAAAATGGGGGGGGGGTAATGATGACCACCTAGCAGTTAAGAAACCTGGGGGGTAATCATTCTGTTTGACCTAAAGGTGGCCAGGGAGTAGTACAAGGCAGTAGGTAGGGAGGGCCAGTGTTATGCTGAGATGCACAGGGAGGGGTTATCATCATTCACAGAAAGAGGGAGGTGGTATTGTCTCTGTATAGATCGCTGGTAAGACCCCACCTAGAGTACTGTGTCCGGTTCTGGGGACCACATCTCCAGAAGGACACAGAATGGATGAAGTCCAGAGGAGAGCATCTAAAATGGTGCAGGGTCTGCATCAAAAGCCCTGTGAGGAGAGACTAAAGGACCTTAATATGCACACTCTGGAATAGAGAAAGGAGGGGGAGGTATGACAGAGACCTGCAACTACCAGACGGGGGTAAACAAGGTACAAGAAGAAAAAGTGCTCAGGAATAAGGGGACATGCTATGGGGCTCGGGGGGTTGGGGGTAGATATAGGAGAAATGTACAGTACTTCTTCACAGAAAGAGTGGTGGATCCTTGGAACAGCCTTCCAGCAGAGATGGTGAGGCCAAAAACAGTGGTGGGGTTCAAGATTACATGGGTTAAGCACAAGGGATTTGTGGAAAGGAAGGGGGGAGGGAGAAAGAGCTGTAGATCAGGTACGGTCTGTGGTGATAGTGTAGGTAGGGATAAATGGGCAGACTGGATGGGCCAAGCAGTCCTTATTTGCCATTAAATTCTATATTTCCATGTTTCTCCTTATTCCCAAAGAGGTGCTCTAACCATTAAACCAAACTGCCTCCAATTTAGTATATCTCTGTTAATTAAACTGATTTTGTGCACTTCAAACTGAAGTGCATTACTTGCCTAGAAGTGAAGCTTGTGCTGGTGATAGGCTCTGCATAAATGTTCATTTTTCTGTGGCCGTTACTGAATGAGAAGGGATCACAGTTTAGCACCAATAAGGTGGCCATCCGATCCCTTCCACTTCCCAATTGACTTCTACACCCTGTGCTATGACAACTAGCAAGGGAGAGTGCGGGGACACACCCCATTGAAATAAATGAGGAAGTTTTTTATTAGCATTTTGTACATTATGATAGTGAGTTAAGAGACTGATGAAGGCCACCACTCAACTAACAAGGGCCTTGTTAGTCGAGCGGTGGCCCTCACTAATCACCAACTTGTCATCATAATGTATAAAATGCTAATAGGAAAATACCTCCATTCATTTCTATGGGGCATGCCCCTGTGGTCTCTCTTGCAGCACTTCATAATGTGCCTCTGCGCAAAGCACGCAAAACAATTGGGAAGTGGAAGGGATGGACTGGCCACCTTCTCGTGGCCAAACTACAATCCCTTCCCTTTCAATAATGGCTGCAGAAAAATTATCAATACTTATGCAGAAAGACCATCACCAGCACGAGCTTCACTTTAGCGTAAGGTACCCCCCCACTAAGCTCCAAAAAAATCACTTCAAAGTAGCAGGGCAACATTTAATGGAGAAAAAAAAAACAACTGACTTTACTTTTTTATGGTGAAAGACTAGATGCCTTCCGATTTCATTTATTTACGTAACCCTTCAGTTTAGCCACTTTTTTTTTTTAATAAAAAATAACATGTCTGCTTGTTACCCTGTTTATCCTCCTCTATCCTATTGTCCTTTTGGCTGACATAAGAATCCACCTAGTTAAAACAGTGTCATATCAGGGAAGTAGGAGACTGAGTTGCAATGGGCATGTAGCCCCAACCAACTTAGAAATGTTAGTTTGGTAAAGTGGTTAGAGCACAGGCTTGGGAACCAGTAGACTGTAGAATCAAAACCCACAGAGCTAAATACTCACCATGTGACTTTGGGCAATCCACATAACCTCTCAGTGCTTTAGTCCACCCAGCTGTGGAAACTAGTATAAGCAGGGGCGGTGTTCCAATTCACACATAAATGTGAGCGAATTGCATAACAATTATGAAATTCACACTTATTTATGTGTGGAGGGGTTTCACTGCACACTAAGGACAGCTTCTATGAATGTACCCTCAGTGAGGCTGCATGCTGGATTTTTCCCCTCAGTCACCTCACCTCTAGCAGGTACCACTGGTCTACTCTATGCCCTCCGCCATGGCACATTTTCATCTGGCAGTTGGAGGCCGGAGCCAAATGAGTGGCAAGACTTGCATGCTGAGCAGACCGAAAGCTGGTCAGATGTCTGAGACATCAGAGTCGTTGACTATGACCTGACGCCGAGGGTCACTGACAGATGGATCCTACAGAGTGGCAGGTATGGGTCCCAAATTGTTTTACAAGGACTGGGGGAGGGTCACAGCGTGCCCTGCCAGCCTGAAAGTCTGCTCACTAAGTTTGCTGCTGCTGTGGCAGGGTCGCAGTGTGTGTAGGCTATGCTGATATGCTGCTTGGTAGTTTGCTTGCTGTGAGCCTGTGACTTTCAAGTTCAACAGCATACAAGCTGAAAAGAAGCTCTGTCATTGCTGCTGTAGCTACCTCTAGCCTCATCATCAAGGCCCCAGAGATTTTCAGAGATTTTGCGGCCGTGAAGATTGCTATGGAATTTAATGTAAACTGGGGAAAAACAACTGCGGAATACTATTCTGCAGTTTACATGAACTGCGGAATAATATTCCACGGTTTACATGAACTGTGGATTATTATTTTACAGTTTTCATGAACTGTGAAATATTATTCTGCGGTTTACATGAAATGAAGAATGTTATTCCACAGTTAATACTGAACAGTCGGTATAAACTGAGTAAAACAAATCTGCAGTTTACATTGACTCTGACCAAGGAAAATTATTTCATGGATCATATAAACCCTGGAAAACTATTCCATGGTTTATATTAAATTCTGCAAAGTTCTTTTTGGAATTCTGTGGAATTTAATCACAAAAATCTGAAAAGCACTTTGGAACACCTCCTGCCATTTGTTTGTCTGCTAGGGCTTTACCTTAAAAATCAAAACTGGTAAAGCCTCCCATCCAGCTCAGCCCCACCACCCTCCCTACCCCAGCCTGAGAACCTCGATTTTATTTGAAGTAGAAATATTGTCAAGTCCCATATACTGTGTAGCAACCCTCATCCTTTTAATTTCACCCGTGGGGCCCAAATTCTGATTTCTTGCCTCTGAACAGCCATACAAAGCACTACAGGAATGAGAAACTGGCATTCTGGCCTACTGGTAAAAGTAGATGGACCACTGTGCAGTTAGAGATGTTGCAAAATAACATTTCGCAGGCGGAAATGCCGCAAAATTGGCAATTTCGCCATGCTAAATATTTTGCGAAATTTGTGAACTATTTAGTGAGTGCGAAATGCAAACTTTCGCCTGGAAATTTTGCCTGAAAATTATGAAATTTCACATTTTGTGCTGAAATTTCACCATTTTGGGCGAAATTTCGCACCCACAAAATATTTCTCGAAAATGCATGACTTTCACAAAATATTTATAACGAAAATTTCTCAATTTCGCACAACACTATGTGCAGTGTGATAGCCGCTAAAAATATTACTCATTCAAATTTGATGGCCCTAGGAACTCTCAGGCTGGGGTGGGGAGGTTGATGCATGAGATGGAATTTTTTTACTTTCTAGTACTAAGAACTCAGGAGTTAATTGACAACCTGTTCTGGTTTGTGGGTTCAGCCCCAAAACTAACATTTTTACCTGGGTGCTTGTGGGAGTTGCTGATTGCTACCAAAGCCCCCAACTGCCACTGCAGAATTTCCGCAGATATAAGAAACTAACGCCGCAGAAAAATCGTGGCCTTGCTTATCATGAATACTAGTAGTAGTAGTTTAGTTACGAATGAGCATGTAATTCTGCTAATATTTCATTAACAAAAATGGCTACTGATCAACTGCACTGTGCTACCAGCCTTCAACGTATCTAGCCTTCCGACCTGCGTAGATATATACAGTTACAGTATATAATTCTGCCCATCTGACCTAATTTTAGTTTATTCATACTGTGCCACTACTCATTCCATCTAGCCTTGCCTACTTGCCCCCTTTTTTTTAGTTATTACCACCACAATGCAGAAAACTACAGAGCTCCTCAAATTTTTTGAAAGGGTACAATGTACCTTTAAAACTCATTTTGTACCCCTGAAAAATGTTGACTAGGGTACACTGCACCCTCTGTTATATGGCTAAGGTGGAAGCACAGAAGCAGGGCCCCACTCGAAAAGAGATGTTGCATGTCAGCTGGGTTATGCTGGTTAAATCACAAAAAAAATTAAAAAAGTGGGTCTGGCAAAGAGCAGGATTAAAATTTTACACTGGAAGCTTTTAGAAATACAAATTATACAAATTTAACAGGAAGTCTTATTGCTTGTATTTATATTTTACCTGGCAACGGTCTTTTTGGAAAGTTACACTTGTTACAGGAACACTTATAAGCAAGAGCCTTACTTCACATAAGACCAAGAAATCATTTTTACTGCCAGGATTTCAATTACCAAGTAGTCCAACCAGCTCATTCCAGATACTTTGCATGATAGGACTAAATATCATCGCATGTGGACAGCGCATTAGCTTTGCAATTTTCACTGAAATACATGGTTTTATGTCTGATCTTATGATATAAGTACACAGACTGTGATGTGTTTCAGTGGTTTTGAAGAGTCTACTTTGAAGTTTGATATCTTGCTTGAGCCAACTAATTTTGACATGGACCACTAATCCTGCTGAAGTCAGGCCTCACTGCTTACTATATCAACAGCTCTCTTAAAAAAAAAAAAAAAATCATACTACATTCTGAAAATCATGAATTAATATTCTGAAGTATATTTAAGAAAATTCAAGCAGAGCCGAGATACCAGTATTCTCATAGTCTGAGAAATTTCTTTCTAAAACTGAGACACAAACCTAGATGCTAACCTCCTTGGATGGCTGGCATCAAATAATGTGTCATCTTCATCATCATCTTGTTCTAAGGGCGTCAGCTCCATATTTTCTATGTTTGTATCCAGTACTCCATATCTTCGTGTCTTTTTAATTTTTCTTCTCATCCTAAAACACAATATTTTTAGAAAAATTTAAGGTTTTAGAACTGCCCACAACAAAGCAGAATTCTGACAATTCTAGTCCGCTTTACAGTTTTTGAAAATCACTACAACTAGGCAATAATTATGACTTATGTTTATTAACTGACCACAAACAGAATGCATGCAGGTCCTTTTTGGAACTTCGCACCATGTAACTGATTATCATGAGCAGGGTTAACATTAAACCAGCAGTGCACACTGAGTAAAACACTTTGTACCTATACTCTTTCATAGTATATGGGTACCCTCTGTTGTACCCCTACTGTAAACCAAGCTAAAACTCTGCAGTACCACAGTTCAAAGGTCATGGAAGACTGCTGTACTCTTCTTTGGTCCAACAGTATTTCAGTTAGATAATATCTTGTGACACCTGCATTTTGCATAAAGTACAGTTACATAAGAACTTACCGTAACAGTATATCTTCAAGAGAAACTCTTGCAGCAGGTAATACAGGTAGGACTGACGCCACCTGGCGGTGGTTCTCTGAAATTTTTTCTTCCAGCAGTACCGATGTGGGAACGCCCCCAACCAACGTCAGCTCCACCCCCGTTACCCTATATAAGAGAGGAGTTCCCCACGTGCTCCAGTTCTTGTACACCCCCTACAGGCAAGGAGATCGCAACTGGCGATAATCAGAAATCGTGACCCAAACTTTTTCCTCATAACGGAGGAATAGCCAGCCTGGAAAAGGCCTGATCCTTGGGGGAAGAAGGGCAACAAAAATACACCTGCTACAAGAGCTTCTCTCGAAGATCTACTTATTACAGTTAGTTCTTACGTAACTGTACTACCTTACTTCAAGAGGAAGCTCTTGCAGCAGGTAACACAAGAAGGACTGACTCCCAAGCAGTATAAACTTATAACAACTCCTGGGAGGGGGAACAATATGGAAAAAAAAACCCCAAAAAAAAAGAAGGAACAGGAACAGGAACAGAGAGGGTCCCTCAGGAAACAGGCCCTGCAAAACTGCAAGGCCAAAACCTGCCCTTCATCTGGAAATTATGTCAAGGCTGTAATGCCTGACAAAGGTATGAACAGAACTCCATGTAGCAGCAACACAAATGCCAGCTGCAGATACACGCTTCAGCGCTGCAAAGGAAGTAGCGATTGCTCTAGCAGAATGAGCCCTAACCGGCCCCAGAGTAGACCTGTTGTGCTTCTGATAACAAAAGGTAATGCAATGAACCAACCAGCGCGACAGCGTCTGTTTGGTTACCGGGCGACCTAAGGACCTTTGAGCAAATGATACAAAAAGTTGATCAGATTTCCTGTTCCCCTTGGTCCTAGCCAGGTAACATCGAAGAGCCTTGTGGACATCCAAAGAATGAAGCAGGGCCTCCCCCCTATTCAAATGCTCTGGGTAGTACACTGGAAGCTGAACGGATTGGTTAAGGGTGAGCTCTGACACCACCTTCAGTAGAAACTTCCGGTTGGTGCAAAGGTCAACTTTATCCTTATGGAAAATAAGACAGGGTTCTTAACACGAGAGTCTGAAGCTCTGAAATGCGCCTCGCCGAAGTAATGGCTACCAGAAACAAAGTTTTCCAGGACAGGAAATGAAGCTCAGCCTACACTGCCGGTTGGAAGGAGGGAAGTGTAAGCTTCTCTAGGACAAAGAGGAGATCCCAAGGAGGAACAGGATCCCGGATGGGAGGTCGGATATGAAAAATACTATGAAGGAAAGGCTTAGAGACCTCCATCTGAGCCACCGTCTTTCCCTGCACTGGGAATTGATAAGCGGAGATAGCAGCTAGGTGTACCTTGATGGAGGAGTAACTGAGACCTGACTCCAAAAGAGGAAGCAGGTATTCTAAAAACTGGAATTAACCAGATAGACCAGGGGGTCCACCCTCTTGGCTGCGACCCAGACACAGAAACATTTTCAGTTCAGAGTGTAAGTGACCCCGGTGGCGGGCTTACACGCCTCAACCAAAACTTGCGCTACGTGATCAGACACTCCAAACCTGGCTTCAGCTAGGTCCCGAGGGGCCAGGCATGTAAGTGAAGTGAGTGCCGATTCGGATGGATCAGTGACCCACTGTCCTGAGACAGAAGTGAGAGGAAACTGGAGAGGCAGTGGAGGCTCTGCCGCTAAACGTGGAAGCAAAGGAAACCAAATCTGGTGAGGCCACAGCGGAGCTATGAGAATGAGGGCGGACGGTTCTGACTGCGCCTTGAGGAGAACCTTCTGCAAGAGTGGGAAGGGAGGGAACGCGTAGAGAAACCTCCCCTTCCAGGAGAGGGACAATGCATCTTGCCAAAAAGCTCCAGGCTCTGGACCTAGCAAGCAGAATCTGGGCAGTTTTGCGTTGAATTGTGACACAAAGAGATCCAACTCTGGCATCCCCCACTGGCAGAAGATTTAATCTGCAACTTCTTGAAGCAGCTCCCATTCGTGAACCTGATATCTTGTTCTGCTGAGCGCGCTGGCCAACATGTTCTGTTCTCCTGGAACGTGTACCGCTGAGAATATGAGCTCATGCTCCACAGCCCAATCCCACACCTGCATGGCTTCCCGGCAGACGGGATACGAGTCTGTGCCACCTCGTTTGTTGATGTAGAATATCACCGAAGTGTTGTCCGTCTGGTCCAACAGGTGGCCTGGCACTAGGACCGAAACTAGGGCCTGAAGGGCATACAGGACTGCTCTTAGTTCCAGAACGTTGATAAGCAGATCCTCCTCTACTGGGGACCAAGATCCCAGAGTGCGATGTGTCCCCAGGTAGGCGCCCCATCCCGAGGATGATGCATCTGTGGTAAGAATCTGGGTCGGGGCCCTTACGTGAAAGGGGACACCCGCCAGTAACTTTTGTGACAACATCCACCAGTGTAATTCCCGGCGGATCAGCTCCGCGATCCGGACCGAGGTGTCCAAATTGTCTTGTGTTTGATCCCACTGAACCCTTAACGACCACTGAATGGTTCTCATGCGCAGTCGCGCCAGTGGGACCGAAACTATGGCGGCTGCCATGTGCCCTAGCAGCTTGAGGAGGAGGAGTCTTGCGGGGACCCTTGAGGCTGTAGAGACTTGATACGCCAGGATCTGAGTCCAACCTGCTCTGTCAGAGGGAAGAAACACTTTCCCGAGGGTGGTATGCAGAAGAGCTCAGATGAACTGGAGGTTCTGGGATGGGAGAAGTTGAGACTTGTCCCTGTTGATCGTAATCCCCAAGTGCTGAAACAGCAAGAGGGAGTCCCTGATGGTTTCAAACAGCGGGACCTGGAGGGAGCCAGGAGAAGCCAGTCATTCAGATAACGAAACAAAGTGGCCCGGTCTTTGCAGTGCCGCGGCAACCACTGCCAGGCACTTGGGGAAGACCTGAGGGGCTGAAGAGAGACCGAAGGGAAGGATTCTGAACTGATAGTCCTTGTCTTCGAATCAGAACCTCAGAAATTTTCGATGACCCTTGGCAATAGGGATATGCAAATAGGCATCCTGCATGTCCAGGGACACCAACCAGTCTCCCACCGAAATGAGGGGCAGGAGAGTGGGGAGGGAGACCATATGGAATCTCCGGTAGGAGACCCATTGGTTTAGATCACTGAGGTCCAGAATAGGCCTGAGGTCTCCCAATTTCTTCGGGACCAGGAAGAAGTGGGAGAAGAACCCTGCCTCTCGCTCGGCCAGGGGTACCAGCTCGATGGCGTTCTTGTCCAAAAGGGATATGATTGCCCTTCTGATCGGTTCCCGGTGTTCCCTGGGATAACGGGATGGGGGTGGCGGTCTGTCCGGCGGAATGGTGTCGAACTCTATGGAGTGCCCAAACCCCACGAGCTCGAGGACCCACTGGTCGGAGGTCACTTGACTCCAGGCATCTGTGTAGAGGGAAAAGCGACCTTCGACCGGCTCCCCTGATGAGGCATCCCGGGGAGGAGGGTGGCCTGGATAGTCAGGCAGTGGGAGGGTGGCAGTAGCTGCTTTGGCCTGTCTAGAGGAGGAGACAGAGGAGCCCATGACTCCGCCCCTATGACTAAAGCTGCGAGTGGGTCTGGAAGCGAGGTTGCTGAGGCTGATGTCCCCCACAGGCATGAAAACAGAGCTTCTGAGGTTGCCCCTGCTTCGGGCGATACATGGACTGCACAGTTCGGATGGCCTTAACGGAGTCCTGCAGCCTGGTGATGATCTTCTCTGTGTCTTCGCCAAACAGCACGGATCCCTTGAAGGGAGCAGCCAGAATGTCCGTCTGCACATCTGGATCAAACCCGAAGCGAAGCCAGGCATGGTGTCAGAGGGCAGTGCCAGTGGCAGCCGCCCAAGATGAGGTGTCCGCAGAGTCATAGGCCAACCTCAGAACATGGGTACCCATATCTGAGCCGGTCTAAAGCAGTTTGGCAAGCTCTGCCCACTGAGAGCAATCGGGCATGCCTTGCACAATGTCCAATCCCTGTTTCCAGAGAGTGTTCTGGAATTGGACCACGTGGGTCAGGAAATTGAGACTCCTGATACTGCAGGTGGCAGCAGAGTACACCTTACGCCCCACAGAATCCAGCTGCTTCCACTCCCTGTCAGGTGGCTGGGTGCTTAGGTGTTTGGGCGTCTGCGAAAGGTCGTGAGCTGCTGAAATCACCACTGAGTCAGGTGCGGGTGGTTCAGCCAAGAAGGGGTGATCCTTAGGGGCCCAGTAGAGCCGATGAGCCTTCTTGGGCACAGCAGAGGAGGAGTGAGGGCACTTCCAGTTCGTGAACGTGACGTCCTCAAAGGTGTCGACTCTTCAAGAGCCATGCCATGAGACTGAGAGACCAAAGGTTGGGATACCAGATCCTCCCCCGAGAGGAGGATAACAGATTGTGATTCCTGGGAAGAGATGGGGGAAGATGGACTGCTAGGGACAGCAACAGGGGATACCAAGGCTGCCTGGCCCAATCTGGAGCAATCAGGATCACTTTGCAAGATTGTGACCTTATTTTGTCCAGGACATTGAACAGTAGAGGAAAAGGAGGGAAGGCATACAGAAATGTCCCTTCCCAATTCAGAATCAGAGCATCCAGAGGGACTGAGCCCAAGACTGGGGGTCTGCAACAGAAGAGAGGAAGTTGGTGATTGTCTGGGGCTGCAAAGAGATCTATCTCTGGAGTGCCCCATCGTGAAAAAAATCACTCTTAACACTAGGGGGTCCCGGGACCATTCGTGATGGCCCTGGAAAATCCTGTTCAATGCATCTGCTAGCACATTGTCCTTTCCTGGGAGGTGGACTGCAACCGGAGAGGTCTGTAAGGAATAAGCCAGGGACCATATTTTCCTGGCTTCCGTGCGCAAGGCTGAGGACCGAGTGCCTCTCTGTTTGTTGATATACCACATGATGGTGGTGGTGTCTGTCCTGACCTGAACCACCTTGTTCTGTACTGATTCTGAGAAGGCTTGCAGAGCCAGGTACACTGCCCTAAGCTCCAGAAGATTGATGTGGAGAAGAGACTCCTGAGTGGACCACACTCCCTGGGCTGTGAGAGTCCCTAAGTGAGCTCCCCAACACAGAAGAGAGGAGTCTATGGTTAGAACCACAGAATAAGACTGAGTAATGAATGGGACCCCTTGCCTGAGATTGTCCTGATCCTGCCACCATTGAAGAGCCTGGATCAGAGTTTGAGTCACTGGAACCAGTTTGGTCAGAGGATCTTTCTTCTGAGACCAAAAAGCCCTCACATGAAACCGAATGTCTCTCATCTGAAATCTGGTCCCCTTGACCACTGCAGTGGAAGCTGCCATGTGGCCCAGAAGCTGAAGAAAGTGTCTTGCTGGTCGAGAAACTAGAAGATGGAAGGAAGAAGCCAGCTCCATGATGGCTTTCGCCCTTACCAATGGGAGAAATGCCCTTGCTTTAACAGTGTCTAGTTCTACCCCTATGAAAGTCAAACAGTTGCACTGGCTCGAGAACTGACTTGGGAAGATTGAGAAGGAAACCTACAGAAGTGAGCACTTGCTGGGTCACTTTTAGATCTGACTTGACTTGGTCTGGAGACTGACCCACTATGAGCCAGTCATCCAGGTACGGGAATATGGAGATGTTTTTTTCTCCTTAGGAAAGCCACTAATACTGCTAGGCATTTTGTGAATATCCTTGGAGCTGATGTTAGGCCGGAAGGCATTGTTTTGAACTGGTAATGGCCTGAAGGTAGTTTGAACCTGATGTACTTTCTGTGGGAGCACCTGATGGGAATATGACAGTAGGCTTCCTTTAGGTCCAGGGAGGCTAGCCAATTCCTGGCCTTAGAGAGGGAAGAATTATTCCCAGAGTCACCATTTTGAACTTTGGCTTTAACATATGTTTGTTTAGGTATCTTAAGTCTAGGATGGGCCGCCACTCCTGTTTTTTTTCCGGGTAAGGAAGTACCTGGAGTACAGACCTTTTCCCCTGTGTATTGTAGGAACTCTCTCTATGGCCCTTAAGGCCAGAAGAGACTAAACTTCTGCCTCTAGGGCAATGGTTTCAGAGACATTTGCAGGTGGAAAAGATCTGATTCTCAGCTGAGGGAATTTTTTGAAGCCGAGAGCTAGTCCCTGGCCTACTACCTCTAGGACCCACTTGTCTGAGGTAACAGACTTCCAGTCCTGGAAATAGTAGGTCAGCCTGCCTCCTACAGGAATGGGGGAGTCGACCCGGACTGACACTTCAGGGTGTCTGCTTGGCAGGAGCTTTATGCTGAGAGGTGGATGCAGCTCTGCTCATCCCCCTTCTGCCTCTCCCTTTGAAGAACCCCCTCTGAGAAAAAGAGGAGGAGGAGGAGGAGAAGGAGGCCTGTGCTTGGTAGAAAGGCCTATGAAAAGGCCTGCCCCTGCCCCTAGCTTGCTGCCTTTGAGGAGTTGCCTGCCTTTCCTTGGCCTGTGCACTCCTATTGGTGGTCCTGTATTTGTCCATTTTCTTCATATAATTCTCTGTCTGCTCCCCAAACAGAGAATTATTAACCACAGGAAAATCCATGGCCTTAACCTGGGTATCCTGAGAAAGGCTAGTACACTTGAGCCAAGCCAGTCTCCAAAGAGACACAGATGTAGCCATGACTCTAGATGAAACATCGTTGAAGTCCACAGCAGCATGAAACAATCTTTGATGCCTCAATCCCATCAGCAGACACCTTCTCCAGCTCCTTGGCAAGCTGGGGAGGGGCTTGCGTAACCAGTGCCAGTACAGTGTCCCAATTGGACTTCTGGTACCTGGCTGTACAGGCCATGTAATTCGCCTGCCTGAGTCCCAAAGAGGATGCCAAGTACTGCTTTTTTGCCATGGCATCCAATTTCCTGGAGTCTTTATCTGGGGGTGTGTGAAGCCAAGGGAATGTTAGCCTTATCACAGGCTGCAGCCTGCACAACCCCAACATGGCTGCACTGCTGGTACAACTACTCCGTACCTGAGCCTGACAACATGTACCTCTTGTCCATCCATCTGTCCACAGGAGGGAATGAATTTGAAGTTTTTAACAGCTTTGTGTCTGTTTTCCAAAAGACTTGTGAAGAGGAATACACAACCTTTTGGACTCTGGGATGTGCATCATCTCCACAAGTCAGGCTCCTCTTGTTCCTCAACAGCTTCCTCCATAGGGAGCTGGAGGGTTCCTGCCACTTTCCTGTAGAACATGAAGTGGGAAGGGGACTCAGAAAGTCTGGGAGGGGAAACACCAGAAGGCCTGTCTGGGGAGATGTCCGTTTCGATAGGCTCATCCAGACCTTCAATTCCATCATCATCATCATCACCACCATCATCATCATCTTCATCTTCATCATCATCCCCCTCCAAATCCGGTTCATAAAAATCTTCAGGGGTATAATCTTGAACTGGAGGACCCGACTGAACTGAACACCTGCCAGAAGGCGCCGGATCAGTCGGACCCGAACTAAGCGATTCCACTATACGAATCGCTCTGGCAATTTCATCGGCAGTCGGATGATGCGGTTCTGGATCCAAACCGGCCGATTTGTCTTTTCTTTTTGATGGACCCGATCCCTCAGAATCGGCTCTCCTTTTGCCCAAAGGAGTCTCGCCCTGGTCAGAGGGCACTCCTTCTGGTTCAGTCGGAACCAAACCGGGCTGGCCATCTGGGTCAGCGGACTTCTCTGCCTCTTTTTCCCTAAGCCTGCCCAACCTTTTGTCCAGGGTGACTTTAGGGAAATTCTTAGATTTGGCAGTCTGACTCTAGGTGACAAACCCAAACAGTAAACACAGGTGGTGCGGAGATCAGCCTTAGCAAAGGCCTCCCCGCACACACTGCAGTGCTGAAACTCAGTGGGCATGTTTTTTTTCTTGGGTTTCTCAGACAAAGCCATAACTAAACCTTTACCCTTTTTATGGCAACCGCCAGGCAAGACACCCTTATCGGTTTCTAACCGTGTTATAGGTATTAAAAAACAAACAAAAAAAAAAAAAACAACACACTTTTTTTTTTTACTATAAGGACCAGTACCTCACAGTAAATTTCCTGTAAAGAAAAAAGAAAACAATCACTAAACCAGAAAAGGTTCAGCCGAACCGGTCACACAAATTCAGTTTACAATTTCCGTACACTTTTTCTAACAAAGTCCACTACCTATGCACTTAACTGTACCACAGACAAGGATCTGAACTGAAAAACAAATGCGAGAATATCAGTAAAACCGATGATTTTTAAACTGCGACCGAGTGAGGAGAAATCTCTGGGCGACTGTTCAGTTAAGCGGAGTAAAGAATCTGGCCGGTTACACTTCAAGGGTCACAGCAGACAGAGGTTGGAACCGAGCTCGAGCTCAACGTTCTACGCTCTGCATAGAATTTAACTCTCTCCTCTCCTCTCCAGAGCAGTTCAAGTGCTGGGGCTAACTGCAATAAGTCAGAATATAGCAAGACTTCATGTTGTTTGAAAGCCATTAATGAATAATGCTATTAACACCAAAAAAAAAAAAACCAAAACAAACCCACTATCTAACTTTGAGAAAAAATGGCAAGTCAAACCCAGTGTTCAAATCCAGCCTTCTGTATGCCCCAGAGTATAGATCCAATAGGATTCTCTTTGGAGCATCTTTCTATTGAAGTCACTCCCTTCCCTTTGATAGGACCAAACTTTCTCAATACCAATAATTTTAAAACTGTGTTCCTCAGGGGCTTCAGCTGAATGTATGTGATGAGCTGCTGCGTAAGTCAAATTCCCCTAGCCAACTGCCCTACAATGTTCTCCCACCCCTTTGCAAACTTTACGTACAGTTTTTCCAGCATAATAGGCACCACACTGACATTTTGCCATATGAATCAAGCCACTAGTCTGACATGTAATAAGGCGGTTGAGTTCACATGTCTGTTTAGACATCAGATTCAAAAAGGTTTTTGTTTGATAGCATTACAATTGTGATACAAGTAAAAAAAACTGTTTTGTTCTACTAACCACATACTATGGCTATATGTTGTTTACTGCGAACTAACTTGTCCCTCTAAGTACTTGCCCTTCTATGAGCCATTCTAGAGGGTTCTTCTACTATTGTTTCCAATGCTTTATCTCCCTTCAGGACATGCCACTGTTTTTGTCCTGAATAAAGAGGAAAAAGCAGTGACAGAGTTACTCCTTTCTGAAGTGACATTTCTGCGTTGTTCTCTAAAACACAGATCTTGTCTGTTATGGACCCAGTATGTTGTTCAGCATCCAAAATGCATCTCATGGAATATCCTTGCCAAAAATCTATTTATTAAGACCTTTGCTCTGCATTAAGCCCCTCTTCAATACTGCAGTTCTTTCTGAGGTGTACAAATGCTGATGACTGTGTGGTACGAATGACCACCTGATGCCAAGAGGAAAGTGTTCTGATCTGTTGGTTTCCCATAAATGTTGGTGTCAACGCTGCCATTTTCTCTTGAAATCTCCAAATCCAAAAAAAATAACACTGTTAGCATCATAGTTACAGATGAATTTTAAATTTGGATTTGTGGAGTTAATATACTCCACAAATTGGTGAAGTTCTTCAACATATCTGCTCCACACAGCCACCATATCATCTATAAGGCATTTCCATAAAATCAAATATTTTGTCTTTCCATTTATTATCTGGTATTTTGGCAGGATGGTCTCTTTGAGGTGATTTATTTTATCCCATGCACATCAAGGCCCTTTGTGCAGGTGGCTTTAAAACACCACAGAAATATAGAATCTGATGGCAAATAAGGGCCGCTTGGCCCACCCAGTCTGCTGGGTGCCCTTATTATTATTATTATTTTTTTCCTAGCTTCATTTTCACTGTAGACTCACTTAATATATGGTGCTGTCTCTTACCCCCCTTTCCCTACGCCTACAATTCTCTTATACTTATTCCAGACATGTTTGAGCCCTGCCACTGTTTTCACCCCCACTACCTCAGCTGGAAGTCTGTTCCATGAATCCAACATGCTTTCTGTGAAGAAGCATTTGCTCACATCTCTCCTGAACCTTCCTCCTTACAGCTTCACAGCATGTCCCCTTGTTTTAGAGTACATTTCTTTGTGAAAAATACTACCTTCCTGTACCCTACTAACCCCCATGATGTATTTAAAGGTCTCTGTCAAATCCACAGTCTCCCTCCTTTCCTCCAGGGTGTACACACGGCGCTCCTCTTATGATGCAGACCCGCCACCATTTTGGTAGACCTCTTCTGGACCGCATCTACTCTATGTCCTTCCCGAGATGTGGTCTCCAGAACTGGACACAGTACTCAAGGTGGGGTCATACTAGTCATCTACACAGGGGCAAACCACCTCCCTTTTTCTGCTGGTGAAACCCCTTCCTATGCAGACCAGCATCCCACTAGCCCTCCTGACTGCCCTGGCCACCTTCAGGTCATCCGATATGATCACCCTCAGGTCTCTTTCCTGCTTGGTCATTGTGAAGATCACTCCACCCATTTAGTACTTCACCCCCTGACTTCTATGGCCTAAATGCATTCTTCTGTACTTTTTTTTTTTTTTTTAACATTAACACCCAGCTGCCTTATCCTTGTCATCACTCCTCCAGTTTTTTCAGATCCCTGCCCATCATTTCCACACACACACACACACACACACACACACACACACACAAAGTGACTACCCTGATGCAGATCTTGGTGTCATCCGCAAAGTGGCAGACCTTCCCTTACAGCCCTCTACTATGTCACTAATAAAGACATTACAGAGGACCGGTCCCAGCACTGAACCCTAAGGACCAGAAGATGTTTTGGAACAGTTTATTTTCATCAGGTGGCTTTCATTACATGAGTTAAATGACTGAACCTGGGACTATTTACACGAACTCTGGTCAGAGCCACAATGGCTGCTAATGCATTAATGTCATAATAGATTTATTTATTTCAAAGGTTTTACTAGGAAAGACTTACTGAACTGGTGGTGAAAGTTCATTTTCAGACGCATCCTGGTGGAAGGGGAAAGGGGAAAAGATAACAGATACAAAAATACAGAATACAAAGCTACACAGAAATGGAATAATTCTAACAAAAATAAACAGGGCAATTACGGCTACAAATAGCTTGCCAAAGCAATAACCTGTGGAACTGATCAAACAACAAGTAGGTATCAATTCTTTTTAGCAAAAACTAGGGGGATGACTGATACTGGGGAAGAGATACAGAATTAATGTGTGACTTAGCTGTACTGGTATTGGGATATAAAATTCCCATGTTTACACCACAATAGTAGGAAAAACAACAAACATCACGATAGTGCAGTGAACAATGTTTTGGTTCTGGACATACACACCCCCTTGCAAAAACACACAAAGGGTGGCGAGTAGGATAGGCTGAGCTGCAATATTTCATTTTCAGTGGAGTCCTGCTTTTATACATTTTTACAGTGTATTCAGTAGAATTAGTACAGCTGAAATGGAAAATCTCATTTTTACTGGGTTCCTACTTTTATACATTTTTACAACGCAATTACCCAGAGTAGACCAGTTAGCATACAGTATCTCATTTTTAATAAGGTCCTGATTGTACCTATTGTTGCAATGTATTTTCCCCAATAGTGACCAGCTGATATGCAGTATCTTGATTTCAGAGGGATCTTGCTTATGGTGAACGCAGGTAGTTATTTACGCAATTTGTTATTTCAGTAGAAGATGGGGATTTCTGATGTCAGCGTGGAGAATATGGAGCAGGTGAGGTGCTAACATCATACAGAGCATCCTAATGTTGTTCAGCTCAAAAGAGTTGCAACATCACATTTTCAGTGGAATCCTGCATCTACCTGCAGTGTGAAGTACGACAGCCCCTGATACAGAACTCTGTTACTGGTGTTGGTTTAGCACGGACACAATGATCACAAAAACACAGGTTACTCACCTGTAACAGGAGTTCTAGGAATGGTATATGTTGTTCATCCACACTGTCTGGCAGGTTCCTTGCTGCTTTAAATCTTGCCGGAAGGTCTTCAAGCTGGCTCCTCCCACCCACCCGGGTGGTAAAACTCTTGGCTCCGCCCCATGACGCCAGATCTAGCCACTGGAAGCCTTGTGCAGTCAAGCTGGGAGGTTTGAGTCAGGTGGATGGAACAACATATACCATTCCTAGAACTCCTGTTACAGGTGAGTAACCTGTATTTTAGGACATGGATATGTTGTTCATCCACACCGTCTGGCAGACTCCTAGCAGTTCGATAGGAGGCAAGGCGCGACACCCACTACTTAGTGGAATAAAGACTGAGAACCGAGGACCCAAAACCAGCATCCCGGGCGTGACTCAAGGTCATGTGGTAGTGGGTGATGAAGGTATGTGCTGACTTCCAGGTAGCAGCCCTGCAGATTTCCTGGATAGGACGTCCCTGGAAGCAGCTACCGATGCAGCGGTATGGTGGGTAGAATGAGCTCTTATCCCTCTGGGAGGCTCCATGCCCGCCAACCTATAGCAGAGATCTATGCAGGAGGTGACCCACCTGCCTATCGTCCGCTTGGCTGCAGGTCTGCCAGGTTCAGCTTCAGCGTAGGTGACAAACAGTTGGCGAACCTCTCCCTGAACTTCAGCCGTCCGCTCCTTATAATAAGCGAGCGCTCTTCTAGGGTCCAAAGTATGGAGCCTATATTCGGCCTCCGAGGTGTGATTGGGGTAGAACACCGGCAGAGTCAACACCTGGTTAAGATAAACTCCGACACCACCTTCGAAGGAATTTCGGTGGGGCACAGGACAACCTTGTCCCTGTGGAAGACCAGATATGAGACTCGATGGAAAGCGCCTGGAGCTCTCCCATCCTTCTGGCTGACGTGATACCCACCAAGAAGGCGGTCTTCCACGACAGGTGAGAGATGTCACACCTGTGCATCGGTTCGAATGGCCTGCCCATAAGCTTAGCCAGTACCAGCAGTAGATCCCACGGAGGTGGAGATTCTCGCACCGGAGGGGATATGTGATCAAGGCCTTTGGAAAAGTGCCCAACCACCTTCTCCTGCCCAATCGACTGCTTCCCGCCCGTGTCTGCAAGCAGAGATGGCTGCTGGGTGCACCTTAAGCGGTCGACCAAAGCCTTGCTGAGAAAGGGACCACAGGTAGTCCAGAATGCTTGCCAAGGAACAGGAGGAAGGGTCCAGGCCCTGCCTGACACCAAATGGAAAATCTCTTCCATTTGAAGGCGTAGCATTTTCTGGTCGACTCCTTATGGGACGCCTCAACGATGCTGAGGACCTCGTCGGAAAGACCCAAGGTCTGGAACTCTAGCTGCTCAGGAACCAGGCCATCAGGTGCAGGGATTGAAGGTCCGGATGGAATACCTTCCCCTGATTGACTGAGATCAGGTCTGGGCAGGCTGGAAGCCACCTCGGGAGCCCGGAGCTGAGACTGAGGAGATCTGGATACCAGAACTGACGGGGCCAGTCTGGGGCTACCAGAATCACCTGCGCCTTGTCCCTTCTCGCTTTGAGAAGCGCTTTGTGGATCAAGGGAAATGGGGGAAAAGGCGTAGAAGAGGCCCGGGGTCCACGGCCTCGAGAAGGCATCCCCCTGCAGCGAGCCCTGCTGAGGGGGGCGGGCATGAAACAGTCTCAGCTTCGCATTCTCCCTGGAGGCAAACAGGTCCGCCTGAGGCGTGCCCCAGTGGGAGAAGAGATCTTGTACTACCTCCGCAGGAGAGACCACTCGTGAGACGCAGCTCCTATCTGGCTTAGGGCATCGGCCAGGGTGTTGGAGGCTCCTGCCACGTGAATGGCAAGGAGATCTGCCTCCAGGCTGCGCACGAGTGACCAAATGTGGAGCGCTTCCCTGCACAGAGGCATGGAGCGTGTCCCGCCCTGGCGGTTTAGATAGTACGTGGTCATGGTATTGTCCGTCTGGACCTGAACCACTTGACCCCGTAGAAATGGAGCGAAGGTGGTGAGGGCTAGACGAACCACTCGAAGCTCCAGCAGGTTGATGTGGTATCGGGACTCCCAAGGGGACCAGAGGCCGTGCGCACTGTGCTCCCCCAGATGGGCACCCCAACCCATCAGAGAGGCATCGGTCGATAGAGAGACCGTCGGCTCGGGGCGGACAAACACGATGCCCTCCTGCAGATGTGCCGGAACGGCCCACCACTGGAGAGCGTCCCACATCCCCTGGGTCACTGTCACCAGCTGATCCAATGGATCGAAGCACTGTGACCACTGGCTGGCCAGTCCCCATTGAAGGGGACGCATGTACCAGCGGGCCCAACGGACCACGCTGGTGCGGGCCGCCATGAGTCCTAGGAGGCGTAGGAAGTCCCGGGCAGGGCACGATTGCCCAACCAGAAATGACTGGGCAAAGGAGGAAAGAACCTCGGCCCTGTCCACCGGGAGCCGTGCTCTGGCTCGAAGAGAGTCGAGCTCTGCCCCGATGAAATGTATCACCTGCTTTGGCACGAGTTCCGACTTGGCCTCGTTGATGAAAAGGCCAATCTGAGAGCAAACCTGGAGGGCCAGATCTCTGGACCGCTCCACCTCCGCTTTGGAGGGGGCTGCAATCAGCCAGTCGTCCAGGTAGGGGTACACCCGGACCCTTCGGCGCCGCAGGAATGCTGTCACCACTGCCATGCATTTGGTGAAGACCCTGGGAGCTAGGGAGAGGCCGAAGGGCATGGCCCGGAACTCGTAAAGGGATCCCTCCGCTCTGAAGCGGAGGAATCTCTGATTAGACGAATGGATTGGGACGTGAAAGAACGCGTCTTGGAGGTCCAGGGAACAGAACCACATGCCTCGTTCCAAGGATGGTATTATCTGAGCCAGAGTGACCATCCTGAAGGTCCGAGACCTTAGGAACCTGTTCAGGTCGTGCAGGTCGAGAATGGGGTGCCAGCCCCCCGTCCGTTTTGGGACCAGGAAATACCTGGACACAAACCCCAGGTCTGGAGGAGGATCCGCACCTTCCTGATCACCTCTTTTGAGCAGCAGGGCAATATCGCTCGGCAGGCCGACAGTGAGGTTGTGGACTCGCTGCCTCTGAGGCTTAACAGCTTGAAAGGGTGGGGTCTGCTCGGACTCCAGAGGTAGGCCCTTTCCTACCACCTCCAACACCCAGCGGTCCGTGGTGATAGCGGACCAGGCGAAAGGAAGTGGCGGGCCGCCCCACGGGGCACCCAGGAGGAGTGTGGGGCTGGGGCGACACCTCAACCCCGTCACTTTTAGCCGGCTTGGAGGGGACCGGCCGAGGGACCTCCTGGGCCTTTACCTCCCTGCTTCCTGCTGCAGGAAGCCTTGGGTTTGGGTTTGGGATGCCAAGCGCGAGCCTGCTGGCCCTGATGCTGGTGCTGTTGGGTCGGATATGCCGCAGGCGCAGAAGGACGAAAGGACTTGTGCTGCTGCTGATGGCGGCCTTTGTCCTTCTGGGCGGAGGTGACCGAGTCCAGGGTGGCACTGGACTTTTCGATCCGCCGGAGGTGACCTTCCACTCCAGGTCCGAAGAGGTCGGTCCCCAGGAAGGGAACATCCGCCAACTTGTGCTGGGTATCCGCCGTAAAGGTGGATATCTTCAGCCATGCCCTGCGGCGCATGGCCACTGCGGCCGCCACTGATCTGGCACAGGAGTCCCCTATGTCCAGAGCTGTCTGGAGCTGCTGCTTCGCCACTGCCCTACCCTGGTCCCGGACCTGCTAGACCGTGGTCTGGAGGTCGGCTGGGAGATGAGGGATCACCTCATTCAAGGAGCCCATGTGGGCATGGGAGAAGTGTGCCATCAGCACGGCCGAGCTGGCCTGTCGGAGGCCAAGGGAGGACGCAGCGTACACCTTGCGCCCGGCATAATCCAGCTTTTTGGACTCGTTGGGGGGCTTGTCCACATCCCTGGCGTTCCTGGAACACCAGAAAACGCTGTCGGTGACCAACCCCTCGGCAGAGGGGTGCTCCAAAAACCCGGGCAGAGAGCCGGTAGGGACCGCATACTTCCTGGCCATCCTGGCCGAGGGCGCAGGACAGGAAGCAGGCCGCTGCCAAAGCTCCAAGGTTGGGCCGACAATGGCCTCAGCCACAGGAAAGGCCTCCGTGGGTGAATCCCCTTGGTCCAGTATCTCCGTTAGGGGATACTTAGCCCGTTTGGACACGGGCTCGAGCTGCATCCCGGTGGACTCCGAGATGAGCCGAGCAGACCCATAAAGGACGATGGGCTTCGCCAGTGACTGGCCTCGGAGGACTCCAGGTCAACCTGCCTGGAGAACAGGGAGGAGTTGTCGTCAGACTCTGAAGAGTCCGCGAAGAGCTGCCTAGGGCCTGAGCCACCCTCCACCTGCTGAGGACGGTCGGGAGTGAGGGTGACCGACAACCTGTGGGGCAGGCTGTGACCCAACCGAGAATCCTTGGTCGGTGCCCCCAATTTCGGTTGTGGAGGCGGAGGTTCCACCAAAATCGGTGGGGCAGCAAGTTTAGGACGAACAACCGGCCCAGACATGGGCATCTCGACTGCGGCGAGAGGCTGCTTCGGCAGTTTGGGTGGCAGCCACTTGATGGCCGGGGAAGGCGCTGGTGTCGACTTAGCCCCAGACAAAAGTAACTGCTGTCACATCAGCTCCTCGTAGCGTCGACACAATTTGCGCCGAAGCCTCTCCTCATCCGAGGAGGAAGACGACGAGGAGCGGCGTCGCCATTTACCTCGGTGCCAAGACCGAGACCGCCGATGTTGGCGGGAGTGGCTGGACCGAGAAGAGGTCCGAGACCGAGAACCTCGGTGTGTCCGAGGGCGGGCCTGGGATGCAGCAGGGGACACCCGCTCCTCCCTCGGCTCGGACGTCTTAACCGGGGACTGCTGCACTGATGGCGCAGGTAAATCCTTGGTTTCCACCGGGGAACCGGCGAAGACAGGTTGTCGGCCTCATCAGTCGAAAAACCGTCCGACGGGTCGAGAAAAATCTCGACCGCGTCGACGGCTGTCTTGGCCAGCTGGCCTGACGGGGACGACGTGAAGCCAGCAGCCTTAGCCGCAACCTCGACCGAAGTCAACGGTCGGCTATCTGGGGAAGGGGACCTCTCCCACTCCCACGAACGCCGACGATGGGACTTACCCTTGGGATACTTCTTCTTGGACCGAGAGGAATGTCCCGATGGCCCCTCTCCCTTCGTGGAAAGGGAATGGTAAAGCTCCTTGAACGAAGCAGAACACGAGGTACCCAAGGCGAGCGGGATAAATGCCGCGACCGAGGAGGAGGAGGAAGATGCGGCCTGGGCCGCCTCCCCCTCGAGGGCGATCATCTGCTCGAGCTGCTCAGCTGAGCCAGCCTCCACGGTAACCACCCAACGGGCCTCTTTCGACTTAACCGGCAGGTAGCGCTTCTTGGGGCGCCCAAGCTTCAACCAGGCAGCGCAGTCCTCCAAGACGCTGGCCGAGAATGAACAGCAAGACTCGCAGGCCTGCAGGTCGTGTTCTAGGCCGAGGCAGTAGACGCACATGAAGTGCGGATCCATCCTGAACATCTTCTGGCCGCAAGGGCACCGCTGAAAACCAGGAGTCGATTTGTCCATTGCAGCCGCAAGGGAAAATGAAGACCAAAGTGTTGAAAATTTTAAAACGAGTTTTGGACGAACCGAAGAATTAGGATCCAGTCTAACACACAGAGCATTAAGGAAAGAACCTGAGCTTCCAAGCGGTAAGGAAGATCTGGCGTCATGGGGGGAGCCGCGAGTTTTACCACCCGGGTGGGTGGGAGGAGCCAGCTTGAAGACCTGCCGGCAAGATTTAAAGCGGCAAGGAACCTGCCAGACAGTGTGGATGAACAACATATTCATGTCCCCAGAACTGTACAATCACAATGCAGAAATAAATCAATTATTGCAGAAAACAAACTTCTGTTTATGATTTTGGTTACATTAATATAGTACTTTAGTAGGCTGTTTGGTCAGTTGGCCATTTAACAAAAAAATTAAAGAGGAACTCTATACTTGAAAGGAACAGGCTGTAGTGTTGCATTAAAAACTAACTCTGCATAAAAACAGAAGTGTGTGTGTGATGTTCGTAGGCTGCTCACCAACCTTTCTCTTCATCTCTGCCTAGATCTCCACCCCCCAAAAAAAAAAGGGCATTAAAACTAGCCCTGCATACAAAAACAGACAGAACTCTGTGTGTGTGCATATGTGTGTAGTGTGTGGGGTACCATGTTGCTCACCAACTCCCCCTGCCTAGGCTCTTTCAAAAATAAACAAACAAAAAAAAATGAGCACCTGCCACAAGGAGAAAACAAGTTGCAAGACATAAAGGCTTTAGTTTAAACAAGCATTTGTCAATGCAGAATGTTTGCTTGCTGGCATTAGCAGTGGAAGTGCAGGAGTTAAGACAGATGCAGGAATGGCAGTTAAGTACTGAACTGATGCCAACTCCACCTCCACCCTGCAGAGACAGACAGGCATTGGGGTGTGGCTTTGTGTCGTCACCCATGACAGTCACGACATTTCACCTCAACCTACCCTGTAGACATTGACAAGTGTCGAGGTCTGCCTTTGGGTGTTTGGGCTTTACAGTCTCTCATTCCATAAGGAAACACACTGAAATGGGTGCAGTATGGGAGAATGGGGTGAACTCTGGGGCCAAAGGGTCCCAGGTGCACCTCGATGCCTGTCACTGGCTGCAGGGTGAGGGTTGGGGTGGAATGGCATGAGCATTACTGTTGACAATCCCAAGTCACACCCCTGATGCCTGTCAGTCCCTACAGGGTAGGGTGCTATGGTTGAAAACCTTAATGCCCTGGGCATTTCTTAGTATTTTTACTTCAAGTTTTTAACATGGGCTTTTTGTGACTCCACCGCATGAACAATGAGGCTATCAGTTTGTTAGCCGAAAGGTGATTTTGCACAGCGACTGCGCATTCGGCGCCACAGGTGCGAAAACACATTTTCAAACAAGGTGTGAAAAATGACAGCTGTACTGTTCATGAGGAGGTTTAAAAAAAATGGCAATGTTGAAATCAGGAGTGAAAATATATTAAAAAAAAACTAGTGAAGGCACAAGCGTGTGTAGAAACTGCAACGCACACCTGTAATGTAATTAGTTTGGGGATTTTTTTTTTTTTTTTACAGCAGATTTTCAACACAGGCATTTTGGGGCCTCTGTTCATGAACAGTGTCACTGTGATTTTCTTAATGTGTCCCTAACACCGATTTCCCACAGCGACCACACTATTCTGCGTCAGAAGTGCGAAAACACATTTTGGCCAGGGTGTGAGAAATGACAGCCATGCTGTTCATAAGGAGGTATGGAAAAAATGCCAATGCTGAAAATCTGGACTGAAAATATTACAAATTCGTGAACTTACAAGGGTGCGTGGAAACTACGCAATGCATGCTTGTAACAGTTATTTTATGGACTTTTGTCACCAAATTTTCAACATAGCCATTTTAAGACCTCTGCTCATGAACAGTGCCATTGTGATTTTCTTAATCTGTCCCAAACGTTGATTTCGCACACCGACCACACCACTGTGCGCTAAATGTGTGAAAACACATTTTAGGCAAGATGTGAACAGTGACAGCTGTAATGTTCATAAGGAAGTGTGGTAAAATGGCAATATTGAAAATCTGGGTGAAAATATTAAAAGAATTCCTCGAGATTCTGATGCGTGGGAACTGCCTTACTAAGTAAAAAAAAACAGTGTTTTGGAAATGTTTTCACCAAATTTTCAACATAGGGTTTTTGGGGGCCTACCTCATGAACTGTGACACTGTCTTTTCATTAAATCGGTCCAGAAAGGTGGTTCCACGCAGTGTTCACAAAATCACCTTTCAGGACTGAATAACCAGATGACAGTGACTGAATTCATGAGCTGGGGTCCCAAGAACCTCATGTTGAAACGTTGGTGCAAGATTTCGAAAAAATGACTGAAAAATGAACCAAAGTTGAAAAAACCCTATTTATGCCATTATACAGCTTACCAGCATTTCTTCAGTTCGCAGTCAGCTTTGAAGAGTGAAGACGTGTTCCCGGTCCACCGAAGATCGTTACGCTGGGCTCCGGAGGTAAGTATGGGGTGGGGGGGTGTAGGGAGTTGGGTGAGTGTGGGTTGAGGGGCAAGAAGAGTCAACAAGGACCGTTTTTTTTTGTTACAGGTTTAGGAAAAAAAAAAAAAAGCGATGTGGGACTTTTGCTTCGCTATATGGTGGACTCCCAGCGTGGCACCTGGAAGTTTATTTTGGGGAGTGGAGCCAATGTGGATTGGGCACCCCGTTGCCATACAATGTGCGGGGAGCACATGACGACGTGACTTTGCCACGCTTGGGGTGGGCTACAGTGTGGCACCCTGATGAAGTTTGCTTTTTGGGGGGGGCACTGGAGCTGAAGGGGATTGGGCACTCCGTCGGACATACAGTGTGCTTGGGGGGAGTGTGCATGTGCCGAGGGGGATTGGGCACCCCCTCAGCACACAACAAATGGGGGTGAGTGCATCATGCTGGGAGATGCAGTGGCATACAGCTGAAACAGAATGACTGCTAAGGTGGTAACGTGTAGGCAATTTGCATACTGCTGACAGCAGGCCAGTATGTAAACTGCCTACATGTTACCACCGCTGATTGTAGTGGTCTTTCTCTTTCTTTTTTTGTTTACAATTTTTATTAACATTTTCCACAGGGTACAGGGTATCGGCAGTCATAAATTCATCTTAATACACATAGTTAAACATGCACAGGTCAGGAGATCAGCAAGTTAAAAGGCATACAGAGTTCATAAGAGTCAATATTTCACCATCTTAGGCCTGGAAGAATCCTATCTAATGGAGGCATTGCAGATTTTATTCTTACATTCAGAGTAATCCCTCTCCCCCAGCTCCATCAGGGTGATCCATTCCCCCACTACATCTACCCTGATGTAATGCCCCTTATGGTTCTAGTAGGCTCTGTGATTTTAGGGCACAAAACTAGGGTCCCTTGCCATAATATACATGATCCATTTGGTCCACTTCAGTGTGCCTAGTTCGTAGCAATCATTCAAATAGAATGAAATTCTTTCCGTCCTATAAATATGAATCACTATTTCTCTCCATTCAGGTATTGTAGGGGTCTGAGGTGTGAGCCAGTGTCTAGTTAATGCCTTTTTCACCGCCATGAGGACGATCCCCAAAAGACAGCGTGCATGGAAGTCCCTAAACTCTCGTGGAGTAATCTGCAGTATGAAGAGTTCTGCTGTTAGGGTGATTGGGTGTCCTAGTAGTTCGGCTAACTCTGACTGCAGGGAAGGCAAGAAGAGTTGTATAATGGGGCATAGCCAAAACACATGAGTGTGATGTGCCAGTGGTTCCCCACACTGGCGCCAACATTTGGCTATTCTTGTGATTGAGTAATGGGCTGTTATTGCTGTGGTTCAGAAGTATCTAATCATTAGTTGCCAGGAAAAGAGTCTCCAGCTATGGGAGTATGTAAGTTTAGATGATAAGAGACAAACCCTATCCCAATGTTGTGAGGGGATATCCAAACCCAATTCTATGTTCCACTTCTCAAGCGTCCCCAGCGTGTTTGCCCCCAGGGTTTCATTAAGGGCCTTATAAAGGTTAGAAATAACATAGGGAATCTCAGTGGCAACAACAGTAGTCTGCAATAAAGTTATTTGGGGGGGGGGGTCCTTAAGCTTTCGTAGCTCAGGTGGGAGGGGAAAAAAAAAGTCCCAGTTGTAAGAACCTAAAAAATCCGCCTGCCTCAGACCGTGGGCCTGTCTTAGCTCTTGGAAGGATTTAAACTCATTCCCATTTAACAATTGCAATATGCAGGAGTGACAGTCCCACTGACTAAATGTGTGGTCCATCAGAGCTGGGAGGAAGTGCTCCAGTAGGGCAAGCGGGCATAGATAAAAATCAGGTAAGGGGACAGGGCAAACTGTCTGCGGACCATGTTCCAGGTTTTGATCTGATGCACAATCCACGGGCCAGGGTTCAACTGGGAGGAAAGCATGCTGTGACCAGTATAAGGTTGCCCTGACCAGGTCATTACATTGGAGTAGGCCTTCTTCGGTCTCCCTCCAAATGGCAGGGCTGATCCGCCTGAAGCAAGTAACAATAAAGGAGAAATGTGAGGCCCAATTGTATAGTTAAAGATTCAGAAGGGCTAGCACCCCCCAACCCCACTGTCTGGGGAGAGAAAAGACTGAGGACCTTATTCTAGGGCACTTGCCAGCCCATCTAAATCCCATTATGGCTTTTTTCCAAGCTTGAAATATCTTGGCTGGGATATACATTGGTACATTTTGAATGAGGTAGAGCCCGGTGTAGAATCATCATCCTGACAACCTGCACCCTCTGGAGCAGGTTAACCGGAAGGACACTCCACCTAGCCAGATCCAACTGAAGCTGGGTAAAGAATGGGTCATAATTGTTTCGCGCAGCCTTCCCGGCACTATGCGACAGGTAAATGCCCAGGTACTTCAATTTTTCAAGATCCCAGCGGAAAGGTGATGGTGGTGGGACCATATGGAATGTTAATGCATCCGTTTTGGAGGTATTTAATTTGTACCCTGAACATAACCCAAAATCTTTCAGTATTTTAAACACAGCTGGGACAGCCTTCGTGGGGTCAGTAAGGAAAAGCAAAACATCATCCACATATAAAGCAATGTGGTGTTCCCTCCCCTCCAGCTGGAGCCAGCTGATTTGTGGTGAGCGCCTGACACCTTGTGCCAGTGGCTCGATAAAAATGGCAAAGAGCCCTGGAGACAGAGGGCAACCTTGGCAAGTACCCCTATACAGGGGGAAATGAGCAGAATGTGGCCTGAAACTTTGACACAGGTTCTGGGGAGGAACAGAGTGTCCTAATCATGGAAACGGGGGGGCAGGGAATCCCATCCTGACATGGTGGCAAACAGGAAGGGCCAAGAGACACTTATCAACGCCTTCTCAGCATCTAGGCTGAGAAGGACTGAGGGGGCTCTACAGGAGTGCATTTCCTGGACCAAGTGCAAGGCCCTCCTAGTATTGTCTGTTGTGGATCTAGAGCTTACAAAGCCTGTCTGATCCAGGCCAGTCAAGGAGGGGAGGACCTTGTCCAAATGCTTGGCCATGATGGATATGAGAATTTTATAATCTTATCTATGTTTAGTACCGAGATGGGGCGGTAGGAAGTACATAATTGGGATCTTTATCAGGCTTGGGGATGACTGAAATTATGGCATATGACCAGCATGGAGGGGGGTTACTGAGAAGTGGGCTGATCAAATGCTCTGTACACTTCTAAAACTCTGTGGCAGGTTGTCTGCCCCTGGCAGAGCCCACAGAATCCAAGTTAGGGCTTGGGGCAATATTAAAGTCTCTTGCTAAAATCAGGGTCCCTTTAGTCATCTCCAGCACCTTCCTTAATAGATATCGAATTGTCTGTGTTTTTGACCCCAGGGGGAAATAGGCATTAGCCAGGGCTACCTCATTGTCCTCCAACAACCCTTGGACAATCACCAAGTGATCCTCCACATCTGCCCACTCCCGGGTGGCCCAAAAGGGGGTGTGGCCTGAAACCAGTATGGCGACCCCCCCCTTCTACCTCCTGCACAAGAGGATAAGAAAACCTGAGTAAATCCCCTACTGACCAGCTTTTTGTGTTCATTAATATTCATATGCGTTTCCTATATAGAGACAATCCCAGCTCAATTTTTCTTAAATAAAGTAATCATTCTTAAGCGTTTAACAGGGCTGCCCAGCCCGTTCACATTTAGTGAGAAAATTCGTAATGGTTTGTTGGCCATTTAGGTCCCTTTACACATGGAGATATTCAGCAAGGTCCCACTGCTGGGGCCTAATCCAATGACTCTGTTGTATCTGAAACCTGCCATGTGAGAAAGTGACTGCCTCTGGGGGTATGAGGGAGATGAACCGCCCTCAAACTTTGAACTCTCAAAATACGAAAGTAAGTTAAACTGATTAAACATCAAAGAGCAGAAACCCACCAACTGGGCGGGTCCTGCCGAACTATGAATGGCTTCCACAGGGCTGGGAGCCAAGAAGCACCCAGACCCCTAAGTGTGCCAAGTTTGGCTTGGTCATACCCTACGGGGGACCAGATGTAAACGTCTCGGGAAGAGGGTGGGTTATGGTCATGCCTAACCTCCCCCAGGGCTACGAGTAAAAACAGTGTAATTTTAATTACTTTTCAACTGACTACAGTGCTTCCTGAGCATTTCAGGGCCGACCAAGGGTACAACAGGGAGGCCATTCAATTTGGTTGTACCACTAGGGCCTGAGCATGTCCGGCTAGTGGGAGGGGGACACAGAAGGCCAAACTGAGAGATCTGTCCACCCACCCCCCCCAGCTCCCCCGTACAGTGGTGGGAGAGCACATGAGGGGGAGGGCTGGCCTGTACACTCCACTAGTGACCCAGCCTACCAAAAAACGTGGAATCTCCCCCAAAGCCCCCTCACCCACCAGGGAAACCAGGATGGAGAGGGAAGCAGAGCCCCCTCAACGCTACAGCACGACCCAGTGAAATCCGTGGTCCTCCCATCCCCCACGAGAAAATAAGCCCCGGCCCCTCTGAGGCCTCCCCAAGCAGACAGCTCGACAGTTAGCCTCTAGCAGTGAAAGAAAAATTAACTTAAATATCTGTCTAGACTACTAGTGCGTTCATTAGGTGCCACCGACCTGGCTTGTATCGTCGAGTTCTCGTTTTTGTCAAGGCCACGAGGAGGCCAAAGGATTAGCCAGCCCATACTCCTCCCATCCCGGCGACCAACCTGTTCCCCCGACCCTTTTTTCTCCCACCTTGAGTTTGGCTTTACCTCAAGGAGAAGGTCCACCGGAAGGTCCCTCGGGGTGGACTCAGCAGGCCCCCGGTGGAGAGCTATGTAGTTCTAGGCTCCTTCACAGGGCGAGAGCCCCCATGGGTGTCTCCTTAATATGGGTGCAAGAAGGGGAGATACTCAGGGAAGGGGCGGACGGTACAGGAGTCGCTGGGGGACTCAAAGTGAAGGGAGAGAATGTGTCCGGCTTACCTGCAGATAAGAAAAATAGGAACGATCCATCAGTTCAAGTTTCCCTTCATTTTACAGTCTGGCTGAGGGGCTCATTCTCCAGCTCAGCCGCCGCTTGTCTCTTTAGACTGGCAACGATTTATTGGATCGCTGATTCTCCCCCTCTGCGGTACTGGTCCCTCAGTGGCACTCTGCTCCATGCTTTCTGTGCCAATTTATCAATGAGGAGTTGGAGGTTTTCTGGCCCATCATAACTTCAATTCTCAATTTGGTGAGCTCCTGGGCTGCTTCTTCCGCACTTTCAAAGTTTTTGGGGCCTTCAGCGAGGTGTACCGTAAGCTTTGCAGGGTATGGTGCTCTAAATTTTATCCCTGTCTCCTTCAGCTTCCTCAGGATGGGGGCATAGTCTCTACGTCTCATCGCAATAGCAGTGGGATAATCATTGTCGACATAGATTCTGTGTTCCTGGTAGGCTAAGTTCCCCTTCTGCCAGGATTTATGCAGTACCATTTCCTTCTCCTGGTACCTCAGAAAGCACACCAGGATTGAGCGTGGGGGTGGTTAGGTGTTTGAGGTCCCAGTGTCAGTGAACACGGTCCATCTCAAGGGAGCAACCTTCTGGTAGGTCGAGCTTTGTATTAAAATATTGCTGCATGAAGTGGATAGGGTTGCTTCTCTCCACACGTTCAGGGAAACCAGAGATTCTTAAATTATTCCTCCTGCACTGAGCGTCCGCATAGTCTGCCCATTCTTGCAGGCCATTCACCGTCAGGTGTAACTGAATGATTGCATGCTCGGTGTAGTCTATGCGGAAGCAGACGGCTATGACCTGCTCCTCAAGGCCATCGAGCCTTTTCTCAATTTTGCCACCTGTTCTCAAGGCGGCAAATGTACAGTAGGTATTGCCTCTTTCTGAAAGTCCCCAAGTTCTCTCAGAACTGTATCCATTTATCTGGCAATGCTGTGGGAGCCAGTGAGGTCAGCCGCAGAGGGGGCCACCACGGCCGAGATCTGCGAGCTATCGCTGTCTGACTGTAATCCATCAGGATCAAAAGGATCTGGTGGCGATTTTTGATTGTCCAGTTTTCGTCGGGGCATCCTTGCAGTGTCTTATGTCGGTTTAGCCCTGAATTTGTCTTTGGTCAGTTGAAAAGCAGTAAATTTAAGCCCTAGAGGAGATGGAGCTGAGAGCTCAAGCTGAAGCTGCGGGCATGACGTCACTGGAAGTTGGTCTTTCTCTGTCAACTGTACACCACTGCATCTGATCTGCTGTTATAGACAGCTCGGACATTCACTGGTGCCCTGCTGCTGCGCCTACAAAAATGATCAAGGCACTGGAAGTGGGGGTGCCACACCTACGTAAACTCGTATGGTGGCACTACGTTTCTTGCACATGCATGCAAGCAAACATAAAAATGTCTCAAGGAGTTTAAGCTGAAGCCTTTATCTGACTCCCAACCACATTTCTCACGTCTCAAGGAGTTAAAACTGAAGCCTTTATCTGACAGCCCACTGCATTCCTCCTGCACTGTGAAACTTCAAGCTGTAGTAACCCTTGCTGTGCCGTGGACTAATACAACAGTCCAGAATTCTGAAACCTTCTGATTCTGTCAGCGACGGCAGACTAAGCGTTAAACTTTCATTTCAGCAAAGTAGGTCAGGTCCAGTCTTCTTTAGTTGAGTGGTTTCACACTAGCCAGCTACCCCTTTTAAGTTTAATGGGCTAGACTCAGGAAAACAAACAAAAGTTACAAGACGCAGTTACACACCACACTCCTTTTTACCAACATGTGCTTATTTAGTATTGTAAATATAGGTCCTGCTTCTTTTTTGCAAGACCTCATGAAGAAAATAGCATGGTGGTGGTGGGAGCTGCACCGTACTGAATGGACAGGTCACGGTGAGATGTTATTCAACTCCAATCCATGGAAGCAGACAGGCTGTGCTACATTAAGAAACCTTCCACAGCCCCTCCTCTCTCCTGATGTAATCGTAATACGTCAGCATAGCTCTGCTATGCAGCTGTAATAAAATTGCAATTATGCAGTCTACCTATTTAATGGATTCCTAGTTTTTATGCCATTCACTGCTTTTAACATTTTTCACCAATGTTATTGTATGTGTGTAATTTAACGTTAGTTGTTTCATATGTGTCACTTGGGTATAGGTACCAGTGATTATTGCTTTGATAAATCTTTCCTGTCACTTTAAGCAGGCCACTATAAATTACATCATCACTGTGCTACATCGCCTTTGAGAAATTACACAGAAGTGTGTGACACGCATGAGGCATCTCTTTGTGTGGTGCTTATGCAGATTTTGACTTCACAATGAAGTTTGGACACAGTTCTTGACTCCTACACCTGTTTACTGATGGTGAGAGTCACATTTTTACTAATTTTTCTGTATTTTATGTTACTACCAGCGCCCGTTTCTCTGTGTGCTTCCTTTAGTTTTTGTCTCAACATAGTTTGCGATAGTTTCATTCTGGGATTTTTCCACAGTGGTTGCTCGAAGTGTACTGTCCAGTATGCCCAGAGTAATTCCTAAAGCGAGCTCAATGACCCTACTTGTCAATCAAGTCACACTTGAAATTTCAAAGGTTACTATCATCACCGTGAATCTCGGAGACCAGTTTTTACAATACTGATGACATCACAACTGCCTAGAGCAGCACTGAAGCCAGCAGTTGAAATCAACAGAAAAAGGCTCAAAAAGGATGTCGTGAAGTACTTACACTGTTACGGAAAGAGTGATGTCAGACTGGAAAAAACTTTTAGAAAAGGTCACCTGTGCTGAGACAGTGGGGTTCAAAAGAGTGTGGAAGAAATGAGGGCTGACAGGAGCACAGTACCATAACTAGGCAAGCTTGAGCAGACTGGATGGGCTGATAGGCAATCATTTGCCAACATTTTCTATGATTCTGTTTTGAAGTGAACACTTTATAATAAACATCTGGGGATATTGCTTGGTTTACAATCTGGAGGGATTTAGAGAGGCGACAGATCCAAGATTTTAGTTCAGGTAGGACCTTTTAGAAAAGGAGATGTTCAGGAACGAGGGGCATGACATGAGGTTGGAAAGGGGTAACTAATGGGCAACGTGAGGAAGTATTTCTTCACGGACTCCTAGCGGAAGTTGTGGGGCAAAATCCAGTGGGGAAATCAAAAATTCATGGGACAGACATGGGGAACCCTAACCATAGAACGAGAAGGTAAAGCCGGAGACCAAGTAGGGTCTGCGGCTTTTGCAAATGGGCAGACTGGATGGGCCTAGCGGTTCTTATCTGCTGTCAATGTTTGTATTTCTATGCAATTAGATCAGTTAGCAACTATCGCTAATCACCCACTAACAGCTGAAAAAAACAAGTCAGTTAATGTCCTCTGCCAGCCACTATAGGTGGCAGGCTTAGTTTGGCATAACTTTGTGATTTAACACCAACAACAAAGAAAATGCCTTTAGCAACAGTAAATCATCCATAACAATTGACCATCTGGCATAACGGTGTCCGATATAAATGGCGCATACTGTACTGTATCTAGGCCAGTAAGAATGTAAGACAGCTGGACTACTAGAGTTACACTTTTAGTAATTTATTCTGTTTGAAGTAGATGGATGAGAGTTATCAATACTGGACCTACATCTAAGCCAGCTCAGTAACATGGACAGCTGAGGTTCTGGGCATCTCACATCATGCCACACTGGCGACTCAGGTTTTGAAACTGAACCTGGTCACCTGTGGGCCAGCTGGGGAGGGAAGACTGAGTGTCTCAAGGACAGCTCTCCTCCCTTGGGGGTGGAGGGGGCCGTGTGTCCCGCTTGCCAGCTGCCATCTAGAGGTTACAGGAGCACAGCAGGGTGCCAGGGAAGGTGTCCTGCATGCCAGGGAGTCCCTGTGGAGGCCGAGCTCTCGTATGCATCATTCTAAGCATTGCAGGGACAGGGAGAAAAACAGAGGAAAACACCCTGGCTGTCAGGATGAAAGGCCCGGTTCCCAGCAGGCCTCACAATGGCAACTGGGCTTCCTAGACTTCTGGTAGAAGATGACTGGACAATAGGCAAGTCCCACAGAAGCCAGGAGATGGGGCTGGGAGGACTGGTCTGAACTAGGGACAGACTGGTAGACAGGAGATAAACTACTCTAAAAAAAAAAAAAAAAAAAAAAAAATAGGGCGGCCCGGTGGCATGGAGGGATGAGGCATCAAGCCTTACCTCCTGCCAGCTGGCGACCCTGTTTGTGGTGTGAGTGGGTCGGCAGGGGTGGGAGGGGCGGGAGAGGATTGAGCGTCCAGAGGACAGCTCTCTCCCAGGGAGGGTCACAGTGGCCAGCGCACCTCTGACACCTAGTGGCAGCTGGGGGTCCGAGTGCCTGGGTCCCGTAACTGACGGATGGGGGCAGAGCAATTGGCTGGCGTGTTGTGGACAGAAATGCGCACAGCTCGGCCACTGCCGACGTCCACTGCTCCGCTCCGAGAGGCAGGGGGGGGGACACAGTAGGAGAAAAGTCCTGGGTAGCTGGATGACTGTCTACCCCAACAGGCGCCGCTCCTGCGAATGGCAGTCGACTCCAGAACCGGATCCATGTTGGTGGGTTAAGGAAGCCATGGGGGAATAGAGGAGGTGCGCTGCGAGCAGAGAGTTCAGGGCTGGGGGGGGTGTCGGCGAGATTGTGGGCCGCCCAGTAGGGACATAAAAGACAATATAAAAAAAAAAAAAAAAAAAAATTTGGAACTACAGTACACTGATGTAAATGATTATGAAATATGACTTGGCATGCCAACACAGAGGTAACACTACCGTTTGGGATGCCAGTGACCCAGATTCGGGAATACACCTGTGTCAGAGGAACGGCCATGAAGGTTGGCTGTGCGTCTCAGCGAATGCTCGCCTCCTCGTGGTGGGTGTCTAGACTCTGCTGTGGCATTGCCAACTGAGTGACCAGAGATGGCAGTGCAAGCTGAAGCCAGCAATTGATGGAGGGGGACTTCTGTGCACAGATGCTCACTGCATGCTCTGTGTGCACTGCATCAATTTTGGACCTTTCTACATCTGTGGGCTGGGGAAGAAAAAGCAGAAAACCCCTGACTCCACAAGATGCTGACTGCCACCTGCTGCAGGTTGCGCACCACTGACCGGGTTCATGTTCCCAGACTGACACACACACCCTATCGGGGGGGGGGGGGCTGGGGCTGACCTCCGTCAGCCCTTCCCATAGAGGGGTCATCCATGGAGGACTATGGAGCAAAGGTAAGCACAGGAGGTGGTGGGTGACAAGGCTGGGTGAAGCAGCAGGACTGATACTGGCTGGTCTGGCACAAGGGGGCATAGTAAACAAAAAAAATAAAAAAAAAGATTCATAAGTATAATATTGTTGCAGGACCATGGCAAGCCCTGAGGTAGTGATCCCAGGACCACGAAACGTTGGCTTGTTTTGGTCATCAGGTGGCAAGGTGAATTTGGTATACAATAAATTAAAATACCTAAGAGTGCTGAGCCTTCCTAACTCTTACCTAAGTTGCTCATGGACAGCTCTCCGGTCTCGCTGGTGGACGTGTCCTGCTACTTGTCTGCCACCTGAAAGAATCTGGACACTGCGTGGAAGGGACCCCACTTGCAGGATGGCGGTGGGTGTCTCCACAAAGGTGAAGCTCACACAGCGCATCACAGCACATGTTTTAGGCCCAAGAAGAAAAACTGAGAAAACATCATGACCACAGGATGATGGCCCGATTCCTTGCGAGACGTGCACCAGTGACTGGGTACCTCCACGGACCTGTGGCAAGGACAATGGAGAACTGTAAGCCCCAGAGAAGCTGGGTGATGCAGCTGGGGGGGGGGGGTCACGATAGGGGTAAGATAAGGCAGACCAGGAGTGAAAGTGTATACTGAGAAAAAAAAAAAAAAAAATGGAAACAGATGAGATAAAGGATGGAACTGCATAACCTATGTTTGCCACAGCCATGAGAATATACAACAGTATCTCCCCTTACGCTACCAGCAAACTGTGGGCAATGGACTGAAAACCTCAGCACTGGCTTTACTCTTGCAAAAAAAAAAATAAAAATTGGTTTCCTGAGTAAGGACACTTGTGTGACCACAGCACTGTGGAAACTGTTCTTGCATGCTCCCCTAGTTACCACAATATGTAATGCTGTAGTTTTGCATGCAAATGTTGCATTTCACTCTGTAAATCTTGTGCAGCTCCTCTTATGTGCCACCAGCAGTGTCAACTTGCCATGACATACAGAGTCAAGCATGTTCAGTATCGGCCCCTCAACTAGCTCTTACTGAATTAATCCTTCACCGCACCCTGAATTATGGGCTTATCTCCTCCTCCCACACATCTAAGTCCTTCCTGTCTAAGTGAGTGGTTTCTTATAGCAACATTTGGAGATCTGTCCTGTCTGCAGGATATTAAATAAGCTGAAAAAATTGACTAGCAGTTTTACAAATGGAAGTGCTAATCAGCTGTAAAAATGCATAACAATTGGCATAGAAAGGTTATTAAATTTGTGTAAATATATATATCATTTTTTAAATTGTGTCTACTGTTCCATAGACTCACTGCAAAAAGATGCTTAGCAAACTACTGCTATGCATTTCTGGAAATGGTTAGCATTACCCCCCGTTTTGTGCAGTATTTTGCTATAATAAACCAACTATTTAAAACCCTGTATCTTTGAATGGCCTGACTCATCACTGTGATCTTTATAGCTATCTAGGTTGGCTATCCCCCTCAAACAATCATCTGGAATGCTTCACAGACAAAATAATTAGGCTTGGCTCCCCTTGTGGTTCAACTTAAATTTCACAATCGTTCATATCCCCTTAGATCTAATGACAAGTTTGTCCTTACCTTTTGTCTTGAAAATTTACACCAGTATGAGGGATCAGACCTTTACTGTCACTGCCTTAGGCTATGGAATTCTCTTCCGCTACCTGTTCGTAGCTGCCTCAAACTGCAAGCTGGGTCAGGCTTACAGAGCAAAAAGCTGTCTAACTCCAGCTGCCCATCTTGCTCTAGCCAGGGGAGTCCTCCTACTCACGCTTTGCTACGGACTAATCACCTTTGCCCACATTGCAAAAACTAGTCTCGTAAAGTGGGACTCAGCGTACAACAACATATGCCGTTTTGAGCTCTCAGTCCCCCGCCTCACTCACCGCTGTGAGCTTTACACCCAGCTTGAGTGGCTCCCACCGGAAACTCACCGCTCATGTCGTGGGCAACTTCATTGACAATATTGTCAGAACTGCCACCCCTCAAAACCTTTGCCGAGACCCTTGGTCTTGCTACAACCTGCGATCCAGCGGCTCCCATATCCTCCTGGTACCTAAATCCCGCACACAAATGGGTGACTGAGCCTTCGCTGTGTATGCACCCAAGGTTTGGAACTCTCTTCCAACTAGCACTCGCTCCTCTCCCTCGCACCAGAGCTTTAAAGTCTCCTTCTGGGGTTTTCTCAAAACCGCTGCCACCTGTCTCTACACTAGACAAACCCTCTCAGCCGGAGATGCCCCAACTAACTGAGATGCTACCTAAACATTATGAAGTGGGCAGAGCACAACTGTACTCATACTCCTCCTGTTCTCACAGAATATATAAAATGAACCATTTAGGCCCACCGCAAAACAGAATTGAGCACTGTAACTGTACTCCTTCTCTCTCTCGCACTGGGCCTCTATCCCAACTGTGACTCCTCCTTATTCTAACTGCTAGCCTTACAACTTGCTGCCTGGAGCAATGAATTCACACTGCACTTCTTCCTACTGACTGCAATGTTTAATACTGTATTGTAATACCTGTTTTGGTATTGTTGTCTTACAATGTTCCTGTGTTCTGGTCACTTTATATTAACTCTTCACTACTATTTGCCTGATGAAATCTGATGCTTGTAAAATCCCTGTTGTGCTAATTCTATGTAATGTAATCCTCCACTTGTATTTGCCTGATCTTCATGTATGTACCTTGTAATGTACCTTGTAATCTCCCGGGTCGCACCTGAAAACAGGCACTTGGCTGTCTAGTGTGCTTACCCGGTTAACAAAAGCAAATAAATAAATTTTAAGTTTAGAGGATCTCTTTAGCTCCACTCAAGGACAACATGAACTGAACTTGAACTTGATTTCGCTGTGTCAGCTTGTTTACTCCATGCCAACTGCTCTGTATTATCTATGCGCATTATAACTTTGACAATTTTGCACTTATTTTACTCCTAGTAGGGATCTTAGCTTGACTGGAAGAATTATTCTTTTCTAAAATTCTGCACCCATCACTGATGCACTAGCTGCCAACAGCCTACCAGAAGACTTGATGGTCCAGAGAGGAGTGATGCCACCGCCTGCTACCCCTGGGTGAGACGAGTGACTATAAGTGTGAAAAACGAGACAGAGAAGCCCATCTCTTACGAAAAGGCTAAATAATGGCGAATATCTTACATGCTGACAGTGTGACCCGAGTGGATCCTGAAGTAGCCACTATCACTGTGATCGATTCTGGACTGTTAGACTTAGGAGACTCGCCCATACCTGATCACTACAGGTGGAGCCTGAGAAACAAGCTAGCTAAATGCCGGAAAGTGTTCTCTTTGAATGAATGGGACATGGGATGTGGCCGAGCAGAACAACACCACATTCATCTCTGAGATGACAGCCCTTTTCAGGAAAGATCCCGGAGACTGGTCCCGGTGGATACAGAAGATGTCAGATATCATCTACAAGAGCTACTGACGGCAGAGATCATCAAGGAATCCAGAAGTCCTTATGTCTCACCCATAATGGTGGCCAGGAAGAAGACTGGAGCTATTCGCATGTGCAGAGACTACTGCACTCTTAACAAGAAGACACTGCCAGACTAGTACACAGTACCTAGAGTCAAAGATACCCTAGCTAGCTTGACAGGAAGCAACTGGTTTTCGGTGTTGGATCTGCCAGAGGCTACTACTAGATCCCCATGGCAGAGAAAAATAAAAAGACAACCTTCATATATCCTCTTAGTTTCTACCAGTTTAAAATGATTCCCCAAGGGGGATCCAGGGCCCCAACTACGTTTAAGACAGATAGATAGATGCCTTATTTATAGAGTGCCCCTTTCCAGAGATTTGGAGCGCTGTACATTAAAAACAAACTAATTAAATAACAGTAGTGCTTGATCATAAAATACACAAGTCAGCGAGAACAGAAATTTCTTAAAAGCACATCTATCCATATAATAAAATAACATACCGTGTCTGGTTTACAACTATAAATCAAATGCCTGCTGACATAAAAGCGTTTTTAGACCTATTTTAAAGGTTTCTACCAAGGGTGCCTCTCTTAAGTATCTAGGTAATGAGTTCCACAGTGTAGGCATGGCAACCAAGAACGTACAGTCCCCAGAATGCGACAACCTAACTCTGAGAACTCCTAGGAGGCTACCCTCAGCAGAAGGGAGAGCCCAGGCCAGTCAGTGAGGCTCCAGAAGATCTTGCAGATACACTGGTCCCCGATCGTGGAAGGCCTTATAGGTAAGGAGCCCTACCTTGAAGACAATCCTCCACCTAACTGGCAGCCAGTGCAGCTCACGGAGGACAGGAGTAATATGCTCATTCCTTTTTACACCCGACAATAATCTTGCTGCCGCATTCTGCACCAGCTGCAGCTGGTGACGGTTGCCTCCAGATAACCCAAGATATAGACCACTGTAGTAGTCCAACCTGGATGTAACGAACGCATGATGTACCAGCGCGGGCAGGTCTCCAGATGGAATCAGGGCCCGGATCCGGACAATGTTCCTCAAATGGTAGTATCCACTTTTGACAACGGCTGATACCAGAGTAGCTAGTGTCAGGCCGTCATCTAGGGTCATGCCCAGATCCTTCACCTGTGTAGAAGGGGTAAGAGGGATCCTACCAGCACTAAGTTGGGAAGGCCACCCCAATCACCCCCACTGCCACGGTGGCCTGGATCAAGTCTAAACCAGTTTTTGAGTCATCCAGCTCTGGATTTCCTCTAGGCAACTGTTAAATATGGAGGATGCCATCTGGTTGCCAGGTGCACAGGGCAGGTACAGCTGGGTATCATCTGCATAGCAGTGAAAATCCCGCCCATACCGCCTGATAATGTCTCATTAATGGCAGCATACACACCGTAAATAGCAAGAGCGACAAGGCCAAGCTCTGCGGCACACCACAGGACAGAGGCTTTGGGCTAGATGTGGCAAGCCCCATCATCACCCTCTGCACTCTGCCCCGTCAAGTATGTCCTGAACCAGTTGATGACATTTCCTGAGAGGCCACACCAGTACCGCAGGCAGTCGAGCAGCACCTCGTGATCCACGGTATCAAACGTTGCCGACAGGTCCAGCAGGACTAAGATGGTATGCTCTCTCCTGTCCCTTGCCATCAGATCATCAAGTGCCTTCACCACAGCAGTCTCTGTACTATGCCCAGCCCGGAACCCAGACTGGAATATCACATAAGTGGAGAAGGAGGCAAGATTCTCTTCGAGCTGAGTGGCCACCACTTTTTCCAATAACCTTCTCTAAAAATGGGAGGTTAGAGACTGGCCTGTAGTTACCAAGACACTCCAGGTCCAGCAAGGGTTTTTTCAGTAAGGACCTAACCAACGTCTCTTTCAAGATCACTGGGAAGTTCCCACTCCTCAAGGAACCCCGGACAATCTCGGCCGCAACAGGCCCAATCAGGTCCAGACACTCCACCAAAAGGCAGGTGGGACCTGGGTCAAGATCACACTGTGCTGGTCGCAGTTTCGAGATCATAGTCACCAACTACTCCACTCCAACTGGGTCAAACTCAACCCAGACAAGAGGAGTGATTCAATATGGCTCAGAAAGGACCCTGCGATCCCTTCGAGAGACACTGTGGGAGATCCCGGCCCTGACAGAAGAAGACACTTTGTCAGCAAAGAACAGAATGAATTTCTCGCACCTAGTGCTTGAACCTGCCCCTTTCACATGGAGGCAGGATGGATGTAATAGCCTGTCCACTGTGCGGAAGAGCTGAATCGGTCTGTTCCTTGCTGCAGCAATCTCCCTGGACAGAAAATCTGCTTTCTTTTGGGAGATTACCCCCGGTAGTCGCAATAATGCAACCTCCAGGCCAATTTGTCCTCCAACAGTCCAGACCTCCTCCAGAGTCTCTCTAACCTCCGACCCACAGTCTAATTCCTTGAATTCCTCGTCAAACCAAAGAGGTCTCTGGGGAGTAGACATGGGTCGGACATGAACGGGATTATAAGCGGTCACCCCCCTCCTCCATTCCGGTCATACATGCAGCCTCCACACCCAATAGGTCCAGCACCGCCAGCATTCCTAATGAGGACACTCCTCTCAAAGGGCAGTGCTGGACCATCTCTAGAGGCAGGACCATCAAGCATGAACCCCATGGTGCTGTGATCCGACCATGATACCAGGTCTATTTTTAGATCACTAACTACCAGGCCAATCAAAACCACAGGGTCGAGTGTGTGGCCACGTGACTGGGTCACTGACATAACATGCTATGTTAGGCCCATAGCCTCCATATTCTTTAAGAGATCAGCCCCAAATCTTGGGAGCCCGTCATCGGCCCAGGTGTTTAAGTCCTCTAGAATTAACCATCTGGGGACTCCAAAACTAGACCTGCGACAAGCTCTCCAATCTCCCACAGGAAATCTCCATCTCGCCTTGGAGGGCGATAGAGCAGTGGAACCCTGAAGCCTGCACCAGAGCCCCCTCGTGCAGCAACACACTGAAACGACCTTGTGGGGCCTACTGGTAGCACTGAGAGGTTCAGGCTAGAAGTAAAACAAATGGGCACCCACCCCACCTCTGTGATCCTCCCTCGGGGTGTGTATCACGGAGTACCCGGCTGGTACAGTTGCCTTCAAAACGGGAGCAACATTTTCGTCCAGCCAGGTGTCCGTGATGCAAGCCAGATCAACCGAGGACATCAAATCCGCCATTATGGAAGTCCTGTTCCTCATCAACCTGGCACTGCAGAACACAGCTCGAGTGGGATGAGAGGAGTGCTGGATCAGCCCATCATCAATAATGGAGCCCTTGGGTATGGGCACTAGACAGGTAGGACCACTTTCCAGTGTCCATTTCGCCCCAGGGCATCTCCTGGACCTCACCACCCGAATCCGCAACTCTCTGGCAGCCACTCGAGCAGGTCCCCCCAGACCCTCTCCCCGAGCTATCCCTACTACCCTACACCTCCCGTATATTTCAGCAGGAAGTGATGGGAGCTCAAAGGATTGAAGGTTGTGGAGGAAGGCCACCGAGTAGCTGCACCTTACTGGTCCACACCCCAAGCACATTCTAATCTAGTACCTTATCCACTTCCAAATTAAAACTACACCCAACAATTAAACAATGACTTCAAATACTCCCCCCACAATTCAATAAAAACAAGAAAACCATATACACCCACACAGACATAGAACCACAACCACGCCACACACTCAAATAAACCAGTTTTCACTTTAACAATATACACACACACAAACATACAACCGCAGCCGCTACACACACACACTCAAATAAGCACATTTTCATTTTAAACAATATTGCATTAATTAACGTGAACAGATAAAATAACTGAAATATATTAAAATAGTAATAGTCTCAGTTCTAAGGAAGTTCATGTAGAGTTTGTCCATGGAGCGCTCACCCCCTAGGACCAAACAATGTCCATCTGCAGGCCTGATGGAGAAAGCAGCAGGAGACGCACACCTGCTGGAGGTCTCAGTATACTGGGATGATTTAACCATGTTTGGAAGAACAAGAAATCAGACTGATGAAGGTGTTGGACAGGTTGGAGGAGTTTGGCTTTAAGGTGTCCACTGATGTGCCAGTTTTTCCAGCCATGTGGGTCACATCGTTTCTGCCAATGGAGTACAGACAGACCCAGCCAAGTTAGAAGCTCTCACCAGGTGGCCTAGACCACACAGTCTTAAGACCCTGCAGTCATTCCTCGGATTCTGTAGCTACTATAGGCAGTTTGTGAAAGAATATTCAATTGTTCTGCACCCTCTGAACAACCTTGCCCAGGGGTACCCACCTATAAACAAAAAGAAAGCCCATTCCATGAGGAGCAAATTAAGTTTCAAGTTTATTGATTTGGAAGATACCTTTGAGCCCAAGCTCTTTTACAAAGGTTCCACATCAGTGACAAGTCAAAGTACAAAGCAGTAATCATAAAAAAACATATAGAAAAAAAGCCAACACCCTGTTTAAACATGTGCGTAAAAACATTGTGGATTACATGTTACAGCGGTGGGTTACAAGAGTATAGTTATAAAGCAGAGAATAGGGCAGCCCCTAGGAGCCTTGTCATCAGGTATGGGGGGAAGGGATGGTCATGGGAAGTTGTAAAGCAGTAGGTTGGCGTTAAGGGTAGGCAGTGGAGGCCTTGCCTTGATAAAGTGCAGCCAGGAGGGCGTGAGGTGAGGAGGGTCAAATGCTGCATCAATCATAAACTGGCAGAGGATTGAGATGCCAGAGATTAGTTGCAGGAACATTTAGAGATTGTACTTAGATGTTGTTTGAGGTTAGTTTTGAAATTGGCTAGACATTTGGTGGCAAAGAGGTACTCAAGCAATTCAGCCACATGGGGGCACGGTAAGCAAATGCCCACTGGCTGAGCGAGGTACGGCAGAAGGGGATGGACAGGGCCCCTCTTGTCCTCCCCCTAGTGGCCTGTTTGCAGCCACTAGCAAACTGCCAACACATGGTGGTGTTTTCCCCATAAGTGCTTTCTTCTCCAGGGTGCACATCTGCTGTATGACCCTGCTTTTTAGGGATAGCCAATTTGTGAGCTCATACAGTGTACAGGTGTGCCAACACTTTTCAGTATCCAACGGAGTACTGAAAAGTGAACGAACCATCTGGCACCAGATAGATTGAGCAGCATGAAAAAGCCTTCTGAGAAATCATCAAATGACAAAGTGAGGCACCAGTGTTGGCATTCACTGATTCCACCATTCCCTATACACCGCACACAGATGCCACTGTAAGTGCACTAGGAGCAGTCCTCTACCAGGAGTGCCAGGAGGGACTTTATCCGGGGACATTTACCAGTCACAGTTTGAACCTGTCTGAGAAACTGTATCCTGTGCACAAACTTGAATTCCTGGCCCTCAAGTTGGCAGTTACGAGAAAATTACTCACCTTAGTAATTGCTTTTCTTCTCATGGAGTCTTGCTATATTAGGACTTATTGCAGTTAGCCACTGCACTTGAACTGCCCTGGAGAGGAAAGAGTTAACTCCAGAGAATCTGGAGTTCTAAAGCGCGAGGGCGCTATACCAAAGCTCTATCTGGGCAGTTTCAAATGAAACTGTCAGATCTTTACGAAGCTAACACTAAGCAACAAGTCTGTGTGGAAAGCTCTACACTAGGCAAATGGCTACCTACTAGTAGTAATAACAACAATAGAAACAGCAATAACAATAATAAGAATGAATAATGGTATTATTAGTTTTCCCCCCTGACAAGCACTATTAGGAACCCCCTTCCCCAAAGACTCAAGTCCAGGAAGAGGCCAACCAATCACTCAACCAGAAAACCCTAGTTCCTAACCCTAAATAAAGAGGGTGAAGGAAGAACTACAATGGCATGACACAGTGCTTGCACTAATTTGCCACCCCACCAGTAGAAGTTCTGAGAGGGCAGGTTGGAGGTGGTCCTAATATAGCAAGACTCCATGAGAAGAAAAGCAATTACTAAGGTGAGTTATTTTTCTTCAAACACCATGAAGTCTTGCTATATTAGGACTTATGCAGATTACACAGCAGTACCTCCATGGAGGAGGGTCAGAACCTACTTAGGAAATAGGCTCTGAAGCACAGCTGTGCAAAAACAGCATCTCTCCTGGACTGAAATCCAGGGAATAATGTTGTAAAAGTGTGAACTGTCTTCCAAGTAACAGCTCGACAGATTTCCAGAATGGGAATATCTCTAGCAGCCGCTAGAGATGCAGCTGTACACCTGGTGGAGTGAGCCCTCAGTCCTGGGGGGCTCTCCTACCTAGTCTTTGATAACAAAATGGATACAGAGACAATCCACCTTTGAATTGTCCTCTTGGTGGCAGTTCCTTGCCAACCTCGCCTAGGTAAGGAAGAGTTGGAGGATTCAAACCTGTGACCCTTAGTGCGTTACAAATAGCAGCATAAGGCTCTTTTGACGTCTAAGCTATGCAGTCTCCTCTCACCTGAGGAAGAATGCTCAGTGAAAAAATCCTGGGAGAGAGATGGATTGGTTCAGGTGGAAACCTGAAACCACTTAGGGACAAACCCTGTGTTAGTCCTAGGGACTGTCTTATCCCTGTGGGGAGAGAAAAATCTTCTTCCACTGCCAGGGCCTGTAGTTCACTTATGCGCCTGGCAGAAGTGAAACCACGAAAAAAACATTTTCCAAGTGAGAAGCTTGAGCTCTGTGGGACAGAGGTCCAAAGGGGTTTACATTAACTGAGCAATGCAAACATTCGGCCTCCATGCAGGAGCTGGTTACGAAAAAGGAGGGTTGGTGTGAAGCAACCCCTTAAAAACTTGGAAAACACAGGTTGAGAAGAAGGAAGCAGGCTTCCTGCTTGCAGAAAAAACCGAGACAGCTGCCAAAGGAACCCTTAAGGTAGCTGGCCTAAGACCTAAAGAATTTAAAATGGACCAAAAGTCCAGAAAATGGGCAGATAAGCAGACTGTGGTATAATCTGCTTCTCAGCGCTCAGACTGAAAACCTGTTCCACTTAGAATTGTAAGTGGCGCCAGTGAAAAAGCTTCCTTGAAGCCTTTAAAATATCCGCGACACCTTGAAAAGGTGTAAATCAGCAAATTCTAACTCCTCAAGAGCTGCCTTGAGAAGGAGGAATTTGAGGTTGGATACCACTCTCCCTTGTGCAAAGGCCAGTAAGTCGTGGACTCTGGGCAAGCTCAGGGTAGGGAGGATTGTCAGGACAGAGACAATGGGTACCAGGGCTGTCTGGCCCAGCTTGGAACAATCAGAATCGCTTGCAAGGCTGAGATCTGATTTTACTAGTACCCTGAAAGAAAGGGAAAAGGAGGAAGGTGAACAGAAACTTCCCTTTCCAATCCAAGTGAAAGCGTCCAGGTGGGCTGATCCCAGCACTGGAGGCCTCAACAAAACAGAGAAAGTTAGTGGTTATCTGGGGCTGCGAAAAGATCTATCTGAAAATGAGCCCCATCTGGCAAGGACTGAACCCAGCACCTGAGGATTCACAGCCCAATCGTGATGGCCCTGAGAATCCTGTTGAGGGCATCTGCCAGGGCATTGTCCTTCCCTGGGAGGTGAACTGCTATCAGGGAGGTGTTCAGGGAGTATGCCAGAGACCACCACTTCATTGCTTCGGTGCACAAGGCTGATGACCGAGTGCCCCCCTGCCTGTTGATGTACCACATTATTGTGGTGTTGTCTGTCCTGACTTGAACTACCTTGTTCTAGACAGAAGCTGAAAACTCCTAAGAGCTAGAAGACAGCTCTGAGTTCCAAAATTGATGTGGAGCAGAGATTCCTAGGAGACCACACTCCCCTAGTGGACAGGTCGCCTAAGCGAGCTCCTCACCCTAACACAGGAGCATCCGTGGTGAGGAATGAAGAGGACCCCTAGTTTTAGATTGCTTTGATCCTGCCACAGTGTAAGGCCAGGATCAGGGATTAGGTCACTAGAACCAATTTGGAAAGGAATCCCTCCTTTGGGACCAATAGGCCTCAGATGGAACTGAATGTCCCTCATCTGGAATCTTGCTCCCTGAACTACAGCTGTGGAAGCAGCCATGTGCCCTAGTAGTTGTAGCAAATGCTTTGCTGGTCAAGAGACTCACGAGAGTAATGGAAGATGCCAGGGCAAGAGACTGCCTACCCTTTTAGAGGGGAGAAATGCCCTGGCTAACTTTGTGTTCAACTCTGCACCTATGAAAGTTAGTACCTGAACTGGTTTGAGAACTGACTTTGGTAAATTCAGCAGGAATCCCAGAAAGGTGAGAAGCTGCTGGGTGACTTGCAAGTGGGATTTTACTTGATCTGGAGACTGACCCACTAAGAGCCAGTCATCCAGGAAAGGAAACAAAGCAATCCCATGTCTTCTTAAAAGAGCCATTACCACAGCTAGAATTTCTTGAATACCCCTGGCGCAGAGGTAAGGCCGAAGGGCATTGCCCTGAACTGGTAGTGGCCTGAGGGTAACCTGAGGTACTTTCGGTGAGAAGGCCTGATCAAGACATGAAAAAAATAGGCATCCTTGAGGTCCAGGAAAGCTAGCCAGTCCCCTGGCCTCAGCCAGAGTTAACATTTTTAACTTTGTTTTCAAAAGATGCTTGTTGGGTACCTTAAATCTGAGATGGGCCGCCAATCTCCTGCCTTCTATAGGTTAAGAAAGTATCATGAGCACAGCCCCTTGCCCCAGTGGCAAGGAGGGACCCTTTCTACTGCTTTGCAGTTCAGAGGAGAAGAACCTCTGCTCCCAAAGCAAGGGATTCCGAAGGATTTGCAGGTGGACCTGTCTGGCTCTCATCTTTGGAAACTGTTTGAAGCTGAGAACCAGACCTATTACTTCCAGAACCCACTTGTCCGAGTTAGGGACACACAGTTCTGGCTGAAATAAAAACCAACCTGCCCACTGGTATAGGAGAATCGGCCCTGGGCACCCCATCAGGGTGCCTGCTTGGCAATAGTCTTAGGCTAAGGGGAGGGGGACGGTTTACTTGTGCCCCGTCTATCTCTGCCTCTGAAGAGACCCCTCTGGCGAAAGCAGAGGAGGCCTGAGCCTCTACCTGGGCACTTTTGTAGGTAATCATCCATGTTTTTCATATAGCTTTCTGTTTGTTCCTCAAACAGAGAATTACCCACAACAAGAAACAAATCCATAGACTTTGACAGAGTATCTTGGGACAGATTAGTGCATCTGAGCCATGCCAACCTATGGAAAACTACAGAAGTGGTCATGACCCTAGAGAAAACAAGATTAACACCAACAGCAGTATGAACTTGAACTTAGAGGCTTCAGTGCCATTAGCAGCCACCTGTTCCAACCCACTAGCCAGCTGGCCATGGGCCTGCTTGGCTAACTACATACTCGTCCCACCTAGATTTCCGAAATCTAGCCACATAAGCCATACAACTTGCCTGTCTGAGTCCCACAGAAGCTGCCATATACTGTTTTCTTGCCATGGCATCAATCCTCCTGGAATCCTATTCAGGAGGATGTGAGGCCAGGGACTAGCCTGACACAGGCTGCAGCTTGTACCACACCTACATGACTACACTGCTCAGTGAGGAAGTCTGTAACAGAGCCTGACGAAATACACCTTCTGTCCATTTTTTATCTTACAGGAGGAACAGAAAGAAGAATCTTATAAAATCTTAGTTGTTTACTTCCTAAATGACTTATGCAAAGGAAAGACAACCTCCTAGCCCATCATTCCTACATAATCAGGCTCCCCTTTACTCATCCATAGCCTCCTCTAAAGGAAGCTGGGGGGATTCTGCAAGCTTTTTGTAAAACATAAACTGAGAAAGGGACTCAGACAGAATAGGAGGAGATTCTAAAAGTCTGTCTGGAGAAATGTCCGCTTAAGTGGGCACGTCCAGACCCTACCAGCCACACATGTATTGATCAATTTCCTCCTCTCCCTCCTGTGGTTCTAACAATTCCTCAACATCATAAACCTGAACCACTGGAACTGAGCAGAGCCACCTTTTACCAACTGTAGATGGTTCGACAGGACCTAGAAACAGTGACTGGACAATCTGTATGGCTTAACTACTTCTGCAGCAGTTGGAGAGACAATCTTGGACTCCAAACCTACTGATTTCTCTGTCATATTCTTATTTTTTTTTTTTTTAAACTGGTTCCTCTGAACCATCCTTTTGCCCGAGGAAGTCTAGCCCTGGTCAGAGGGCACTCCCTCTGGTCCAGTGGGTACTGGACCGGGCTGGCCATCCGGGTCAGCGGACTTTTTGGCCAATAGTTCCCTGAGCCGGCCCTATCTCTTTTCAGGGTGGCTGCAGAGAAATTTTAAACACCTGGCAGTCTGACAGGAGGTGGTCAGCCCCCAGACAATAAACACAAGTGGTGTGTGGGACAGCCTTGGCAAAGGCTTCCCCACAGCATCACAGTGTTGAAACCCAGTGGGCCCGGTTTTTCTTTTTGGGTTTCCCAGACATAATGCCAGACTAACCAAAAACGTGCCCTTTTTATGGCCGTGCCGGGCAAGACACCCTTTATCGGTTCCTAACCGTTTACGGTATTTGAAAACCCTATTTAAAATCAAGGGTTTTAGAACTGATAAGAACTGGTACTGCACTCTAAAAGCCCAAAACTTTAAAACGTTAAAATAAGCAAACCAATCGGTTCAAAACCGAACCGATAACTAAATTTCCACACAGACTTTTCATTTTGTACTTACGGTTTACCAGATAGAGCTTTAACCGAAATGCGGTAAAATAATTACTTTTTGGTGGTTCAAATGAACCGAAAATACTCGCTTGACCGACCGAGCTGAAGGAGCTGATCTCCGGAGCGACTGTTCAGTGAAGCGGAGTAAAGAATCTGACAGTTTCATTTGAAACTGCCCAGATAGAGCTTTGGTATAGCGCCCTCGCGCTTTAGAACTCCAGATTCTCTGGAGTTAACTCTTTCCTCTCCGGGGCAGTTCAAGTGCAGTGGCTAACTGCAATAAGTCCTAATTAGCAAGACTTCATGGTGTTTGAAAGAAAAGTTCCATGTTCCATGATTATTTGTATGAGACCCGGTTCACAGCAAGCACAGATAATAAAGCATAATAAATTTCACAGTGAGAACAGACAACAGCCCGCTCACCTATGTGAATACCACGGCAAAACTGGATGCAGCTGGAAATCCGTGGCTCCCAGATTTATCTCATTTAACTACAGTTTAAGGTACAGCAGTAGAAGTAATACATACACCAACACACTATCCCGGCATCCACACCCTGCTCAGCCACCCTCAAGTACAAAATCTCCAAGTACTGTACTAAAGGCCATGTGTCTGAAGTTCCACACAACTGATAGTGCCACTGCTGCAAACCCACACAGAGCAACCGACATGCTGAGGGGCCTCCCCACATGCCATGCCTACAGCCCACCTTAATTTCACTGGGCTAGACCTTTCCTCTTTCCTTCAGCCTAGCCGGCCTGAATTCAAACAAGTTCAAAGGGAAGATGGTGTTTTACATGGTATGATACATGCCCTGGTGAAAGGACATGACACAACTCAAGTACCAGTAACTCACCCAGATATCCCACTGTTACTGAGAGAGTGGAATGGATTATCTCTAAAGGAGTGACTGTTAATATGAAACAGTCAGGACACTGTACACCCAGAGTTTTCTAGACCACAACTGGTTCCACCATGGAAGTACCAAGTAGCTGTTCTTAGACCTGTACATGACAACATGGGCCACCTGGGGTTTGGCTGCACTTTGGACTTAATGAGAGCATGTTTCTTTTGATCCCAAATGGCAAAAAAAGTTGAAAAGCATTGCAAAATTTGCCACAGATGTGTCAAAACAAAGACTCTGCCGAAAAGAGCCGCACCTTTGGTGACTATCAAAACCAGTGCGCCACTGGACCTAGTATGTATGGACGTCCTTTCTTTGGAGCCAGATTAAAACATTGTTCTGGTGATAACTGACCATTACACGATATGCTGAGGCATACCCCACAAAAGACAAAAAAGCAACCACTGCTGTGAAAGTGCTGCAGCAATACGTTAATTATTATGTCATCCCTCAAAGGATCCACTCCGACCAAGAGAGGAATTCTGAAAGTAGACTTGTCAAAGAATGTCTTGCTACTTAAAAGTCAAGAACCACACCTTATCACTCTCAGCCTGAATGATTCAACCATATACTGCTTGACATACTGTGCACATCTGATCCAGCTCAGAAAACAACTGGAGCCAGAAAGTAAGTTCCCTGGTGGATGCTTACAACTGCATTCAAAATTACGCCACCCAAAGACCACCCTTCTACTGGATGTTCGACAGAGAAGCTCGGCTATTAATGGATGTATTTCTGAGTTTCAGCAGATGGTGCATCCAAAGCATCTTTCAGAAAAGCTGTACAAGAACAAGGGGACACAATATGCGGTTAGAGGGGAGTAGGCTCAGGGGCAACGCGAGGAAGTACTTTTTCACAGAAAGAGTAGTGGGTGCTTGAAATAGCCTCCCTGCAGAGGAGGTGGTGGGGGCCAAAATGGTAGGGGAATTCAAGAATGCACGGGATAGACAAAAATGTACTCTCGCAACAGGGAAGAGAGGGTAAACTGCAGATCAACTGGGGTCTGCAGTATTGCAATAGGTAGGGAAAAGGGGCAGACTAGGTGGGCCATACAGTCCTTATCTGCCCTACCTTGCTTCCGATTGGTGCGCCTTCCCCATAGACTTAAACTGGGCTTTGCTACACTATTCTGGCCGGGATTTCTGCTATTTTTTTTAATTTCTTTTAATTCCACCTAAAAAGAGCTGTTTTCTCTTGTATTGTGCCCGACTTAAGGGTTGTTTTGCTGTACTTAAATTAAGTGTTTACAGTCTTTTTGAAATTTTGTGTGGGCTAGACGCTTGGCTAACCCCCATACCCTCCCAGTCTATTGTTGTGTAAATCCTAAGTTTTAGCACCTTATTGCAGATTACTGCAATAAAGGGACCTGCTGACTGCCTTCTCTCTGTCCCCCACCTTGTGGCAGGCGCAGCCCCTACGAGTTCCAGGGAGCGGAGGGGCTCTGAGCCGCCAGCTGGGTCGGCGCCTGCATAGCCGACGGGGTTCCAGGAGGCCGGGAGAAGCAGGCAGAAAGGTACGGGCAAAGCCGCAAAATTTTTGCCCGCACCCCCCCCTCTCGGTTGATTCTTTTTATACACTTTCTCCCACCATTTCTTAATCCACGCCCACATCTATTTCCCTTCCTCCCTTAACCCATACCTAACCTCCACAATGCTACTTTGCTTCCTTTTGCTCCTGAGCCTCGCATCTCCCCCAATCCTTTATGATATTTATGATATACCCCTTGTCATGATGAATAAGTTAGTGAATACGATCTGCCCACTCCTACCATCCATAATGGACAACCACGGATTCCTTATTCACCTCGAACCACTTTTACACTGCAACCCTGGGGTATCCCACATAAAGCCTCTCTAACAATTCAACACTCCCCAAGCACCTTACATGTATCCTGGCTTTATATTAACCCACTATGCCTGTCCATCAGATTATTATGCTATGATAAAATTAAGCACCTATATATCAGAACCGTCTCCCATCACACAGCAGGCACCCAGGAATAAGAGAAGCTCTGACCACTCACTATCCCGTCCCTTGGTGCCCTCTTCAAATTAATCTTCTTCCTTCTGATCTGCATTGGTACTATTGAAATAAATCCTGGCCCCATTGAAAGTTTCTTTTCCCTGCTGATCTATCCTCCATAAATGGCCTAAGCTTCCTACATTTCAATGCCTGCAGCCTCTTAAAAATTCTCCTTAATACAGGCTTGGGTGGCACATACTCTGCCTGACTTTCTGGTCATCTCTGAATCTTGGCTCAGACCTTCAACAAAAGACAGTGTTGTAAACCTTCCCAACTATCAGCTCTTCAGAGCAGATCGCCCTTCCAGGAGTGGTGGGGTGGCCATATACATTAAGGACACCATCTCTGCTACCTGCCTCATCAACACATCCGAGCCAAAGGAATTTGAATGTTTGTCAATCAAAATATCCCTTCCTAACTTGTCGTCATTTAAATTGATTGGCTGCTATAGGCCCCCCTCTGCAGGCCTCAAACTACTATCTCACCTGGGGTCAATACTCAATCTAGGCCCTGAAGATACCATAATCCTTGGTGATTTTAATTTAAACTGGCTATCTAATGTATCTGCACCATTGGTAACCTTTTGTGACACCTATGGATTTACACAACTAATTAAAGACCCAACCAGGATTAACCTAAAAAACTCTAGCAACAGCTCACTCCTGGATATTATGTTGGTAAACAAGCCTCACTTATATTCGCATGCAGGAGTACTACCGAATGATGTAAGTGATCATTGTCCTATAGCTGGCATAAGATCTACACTCAAACCACCCAACCCTGCAGAATTTGTCCTCAAAAGGTCAAAAAAGAAGTTCAACATCCCAGGATACCTCCATGACTTGAGTAATACAATATACTGGCAAGATTTCTACCTTACAACCTCAGTTGAAACAGCTCTCCAGACCTTAAAGGACATTATCACTAATGCTCTCAATATTCATGCACCAATCACCAGTATCAGAACTAAAGCAAGATCCTGCCCTTGGTTCACCACTGATCTTAAAGCAGCCTTGTTAACCAGAGACAAACTGTGGAAAAAGGCAAGAAAAACAAAGGATACCAGAGACTGGCTAAATTTCAGAAAAGAAAGAAATTCATGTACAAAACAAATAAGAACTGCCAAAGCTACCTATTATAGAGCTGAATTGGATGCTCCTATAATAACCCAACCAGACTCTGGGAACTGTAAGGAATTCTGGGCCAAAACTCTACTCCTGCTTTAACCTCCAAACTGCTACTAAATGATACAGAAATTACGGGCAAACAAGAAATCCTAAATACCTTCAATGACCACTTCACCACAGCTGGCCTAGCATTTGACTCAGCACCTGCAAATCTCTGAGATCTTCCTTGAACCTTCAATCCACTGTGGGACAAAAGGCTACATCAACTTTTTCCTTCAACCCAATATCCTTGAAAGAAGTGGAAGACCTCCTCTCTAATTTAGATACTTCTAAGAGTGCAGGTACAGACTCCCTGGATCCCTACTTCCTTAAAATTGCATCACCACTTTATCTGCCCCCTCACTCATCTCTTCAATCTTTCCTCACCACTGGATCCATTCCCTCCACTTGGAAAACAGCTCAAGTAGTTCCATTACTTAAATCTGGTGATCCCATGGACCTCAATAATTACAGGCCATTTCCATCCTATCAGTACTATCCAAGATGCTCGAAAAGTTAGTAAACTCACAATTAAGGGACTACCTGGATAACAATAACCTCCTAAATTCAGCACAATCAGGATTTAGATCAAGGCATAGCACCATTTAGGCCCTAGCCAAAGTAACCAACGATTGCAGATTGCCATGGATAAGAAGAACAGTACCTGTGCTGTGTTCCTGGATTTGAGTAAAGCATTTGACACAGTGGATCATGAATCATTAATCACCTCCTTGGCTCACTAGGGCTGGATTCTCCCTCACTCAACTGGTTCAAGTGCTACCTATCAGATAGGTCACAACTGGTAAAAATGGAAATTACCTATCCACCTTAAAACCACTGCTAAGAGGTGTACCGAAGGCTCTATTCTTGGCCCCATCCTCTTTGCCATCTATATTAATAATATTGATGCCAACCTCACTCATTCAACATTCATCTGTTTGCTGATGATACTGTATTATATGTCAGCAATCTTTCATTACCTAAAGCCTGTGAACTGCTACAATCTGAATTCTCCATCCTGCAACACAATCTACTGGATAAAAGCTACTTCTAAATGCCAAAAAACAAAAGCTATGTTCTTTGACACAAGAGGTTGCTCTGCCACTACCCCATCACCCACCACCCTACAACTATCCACCTTACTTGAGAGAAGCTGGAATTCGTTGATAACTTCAAATACCTTGGAGTCTGGATTGATAACAAACTTGACTATACTGTCCATATTGAGGAGCTACTAAAAACTGAGACAAAGGCTTGGTCTATTTTTAGAATAAAGCACTACCTCAACAGAGACTCCAAAAAGATTAATCCAGGCATCATTCCTATCCCTCATTGACTATGCTGACTTTCTCTATGGCCATTGTTCACTCCCCCTCTTAAATAAACTGGACACCCTATATCACAGGTCCATAAGATTTATTACTGACCTTCCCTCCAGCACCCATCACTGCTCCCTTTATAAGGCAGTTAACTGGACATCATTACAACACAGACGAAATAGGAATGCTGCAATTTTGATATTCAAAGCTTTATCAGGCAAACTACCCACCTATATCACAGGCTGTTTTACCCTAATTACTTCTAGGCCATACAACTTAAGGATCAGCAAACTTATCATTCTAAAGGTCCCCAATGCCTGCACCCGGTTTGGGAGGCCGCTATCAGCCACTCACTAGCAGTAGCATGGAACTCACTCCAAAAAACCATGAAGCTAAATAGCCTCTTACCTTTAACATCCTTCAAAAGATTATTCTCCACCCTATTTCCAGAACTCTGCAATTGCTTTCACAAGGCCTAATCCCCGACCCTACCTACCCCCACCCCCTTTTCCGTGTTCCATTATGCTAGTTCTACTTCTTTTTCCAGTCACCTGATATACTCTCATAAAAGCCAATTAGGACCTATAATTTATATATTATGCCTGCTATACCCATTGCCTCCTTTTCTTACAGGTTAAATGGTTTTAATGTGCCTTGTATATATGTAAATTGTTATATATTAGCACGTTATGTCATTGTACTACTGTTTATGTTATTCTTGTCTATGTAATAATACTTGCACTTCTTGACCACTCAGGTCCATCTTGTAAATGAGCTACGCTCAATGATGTTCGCCTGATTAAATAAAGATTTTGATTGATTGATCTGCCATCACCTTGTACATTTCTATGACGAGACCTATTTAGAGTACACTAGGAAATTGCATCAGCAACTACAGAAAGCATACCAAATTGCCTCCGAGGCAGCATCCAAGAATAACTATTACTGTAGGACTGCAGGTCCACCTTGTAAATGAGCTTGCTCAATGGTGACTGCCTGGATAAATAAAGATATGGATTGATTGAATAACCTTGCCCACAAGGGCAGGTACAACAAACGAGTTCACCAAGTGTTACAAGTCTGAAATCAGGTACTTTTCAGAAACTTGGGCCTACAAGGGAAACATAAAATTAAAGACAGCTGGGTGCTAGAATCTTACCTCATAGTTGAGCAAATGCAGACTTGCCTGTTTACAAGCTTCGCCAAGAACAAGGCAGAGGCCTAGAAAAGACTGTCCAAAGAACCCATCTCTTACTCACTGGAAAGACTGCACCTCAGCCTGCAACTGAAACGGAAAGCCCAGTGGCACAGAGACCAAAAACACTCAAAGAACTGAGGTGCTTAGTACTAATATACTAGTGTTCTAAATGCAGCCTCTGTACAAGAGCCAGTATACAACAGTTATACTAACAGTGATGATGATACTTTGTGTTGCACCAGAGTACCTAATTTACTCAATACATGCCATTTCAGCAAATGGATTGGAGAAATCCAAACCCATCTGCTAGTACAGCCCCCACAGAAGACTTTACAAAACAAGAACTACCTTACAATCTCAACTCAAAAGCAACACCTTTTGTGCCAGAGGAACTGTCAACTGAGCAAACTGCAAACCCAGTTATGGACAATAAAGTGGAGATTTCTGACAATGCCCTTTTGCTGGACACAGAGCTTTAAGAGACATGCATGCAACTTGTTCTTGAGGAAAAAAGCAGAGTTACCTCACGTATCTGGATGTGAGCTCAAGCCAATTATCAAGCTCACTTATGACTCCCTCAGTGCCTCCTCTTATACCCCCCTTCACGTGGTTCATGAGTGTATCACCCCTGTGATATACCCCCCCATGTGTTGCACAGAGGTTAGAATGAGGAAGAGCATTTGTCTGCCAACTGACTGCTACTGACAGACAGGCACCAGTCGTCTAGCCAGAGATATGCAATGTGTAATTTGTATAAATGTCCAAAGTAGACAGGCAGCAGGTGTTAGTTAGAAATGTACATAATGTTGATATATGAATGCTCATGCCACTGCCCTTTGGACTTCTGGACAGTGTGGATATGCACCTGGTGAGGGTGCTAAGAGTCTGATGGGGGAAGGGTGTTAGCCTCCCCCACCGATCGGGGCTGCAGAACAGCAAACAGGACCAAAGCAGCAATAAAACAACACTGGGAGACCATTAAAGCAGCAGTCTGCCAAAATAGTTGGGGCACTAATGTAAACAAAGATGGCAGTGACCATGACTGCAGAAACTGCAGAGCACCATGGGAAAGGGGCGAAGTGCAGCTCCATTTTGCCCATAAATTTCAGCCAATCAGAAGACAACCCAAGCCAGAGACAGTTTATTTATTAATTTAGTGGAAGATTCAGACAATACCTTTGTGCACAAGTGCTCTTTTACAAAGGTGCCACATCAGATTACATTATTACATTCAAAACAGGGACCAAACAATCAAGGCACATTCCAAAGGAAATGTTTGTCAAGTGATCAATACACATGCATAATAATGAAAATCATTTAGACTAAAAAAGGACAAGTTCAAGACAGCAAGCTGCATACAGAGACATTAGGTATAAAAATGCAGAGTGATAGGCAAGGCAAATTTTATTTATATAGTGCCGTATTCAGGGGCTCAGTGTGCTTCACAATAAAAACATCCCCAAGAGCTAAAATCAAATGTAGTCAAATAAAGCTAAAGGATTTCTCAAATAAGAATGTTTTTAAGGAGGCTTTGAAGTCCTCCACCAAGCTGGCCGTGCAAATGAGGGGTGGAACAGAGTTCCACAAAGATGGTGCAGCTATACTTAAGGTAGGTCCCAAACCACATAGGGCCTTGTATGTTAACAAGCATATCTTGAAGGTGATGCACAAACTCACAGGCAGCCAGTGCAGGGCAGAAGTGGTATGATACCTCATTGAGGCACCCGTCAACAAGCTGGCCGCAGCATTCTGCACTAGCTGCAGTCATTGCATCAATCCTCCAGACAGCCCTAGATATAGAGTGTTGCTGTAATCTAGCCTGCTGGTAACAGCGCATGGATCTGCAGGTGTCAGAAACGGCCATATGCTGGCAATATTTCAGAGATGGAAAAACACAGATCTAACAATAGACGACACCTGCTGTTTGAGGGTTAAGTTGGTCGTCAAGAAAAATGCCAAGGTCCTTAACCACACTAGCTACCGACTGGGTCGCCCATCAACTACTGGAAGCAAGCAGCCTCCCATCAGGGAAGACACCCCTATGACCCAGCTCGATCATCATAATCTCCATCTTGCCAGGGTTGAGACAAACTCCAGTTTGCAGACATCCAGTCGTTGATCTCAGCCAAACACCGGCTCAGCGTACCTAAGGCGGACAGGTCACCTAGCGCACAAGACAGATGTAACTGGGTATCATCCGCATAGCAATGAAACCCCCGATTGTGCCACCTATTGATCTCACCCAGCGCATCATATACACGGAGAATAACAGGGGAGCCAAAATGGAACCCTGTGGAACACCACAAGGCAGCGCAAAAGGTCCAGAGGCAAAATCCCCCAAGCACTACGCGCAGCGATCTTTTGGTTAAATATGAGCTAAACCAGTGCAAAACTGTACTGGTAGCACCCACAGTTGCACAGATGATCCAACAGCACCTGGTGATCCACCGTGTCAAACGCTGAAGACTGGTACATGTGCACCGATTTGGTGCATCTGCACTGAGTTGCTAACGCAGTTCTCAGATTGCCTGTGAATAAGCCTGTCCAATAAGGTGTTGAGATTTGTCAAGAATAAAAAGGGGTTGCTTTCAAAGTTCAGGAGACTTCAGTGAGATAGTCCAAAGAGTGACAATGTGATGAGGTGTTGGCCAGTTTGCCACTGTCTGTCCGGGCACTGCAGGCAGAGCAGACTAAAAGTGTCTGGGATCACAATCAAAAGTGTTTGTGTGATGCAAAGAAGTTTTCAGCAGAACCACAGTTTAAAAGGCAAGTTGGAGCTGGGGTTTTCCTGATCCACCACAGACTTTTCCCCCCTCCAGGGGAGTGGCTTCTACAGCATCTCCAGTGCACAAAGGTATCTGCCTTGTTCCAAGTCCCGAGCCACAGTGAGAGTGATAGCGAGAGAGAGAGAGAACACTGATCTGAAGAGAAGTCACCAACAAGCCTGGGGAAGCCAGGTTCCAGCCAGGAGTATATCATCCAGTTAGCCTGATCCAGCCACCTGTATCAGAGGTATCATTTGATACATCTGAACCATGAGTAAATCCAAGGGTTCGACCCTGCAACTGGGGAGAAAGGTTGGTGCCAAATGAAAAGCCCTGGGTAGGACTGCGCCAGTGAGGGAAATCCAGGCAGACGACCTGTTGAGGACAGCAGGCCGCAAAATCCCACTGGATTACAAATAGGGGCACCTTTTCAACTTGGTTAAAAAAACAGTTTAAAGTTTGTGTTCGACCCTTGTGTTTTAAACATGCTTCACCTGCAACAGTTTACAGCATACCACCGAGCTCCACTCTGCTAGCACTATTAGTGTCCCCACTGCAACTACTGAGAGATCTCTCAGACATGGCCTTTGGGGAGAGTTAAGATGGATGCACCAGCACTGAGGGTTTGAGGACTGCTGGGGGTGGGTGGGCAAAGTACTGAAATGTTTCTTGCCTAAAGTCTTTGCATTTTTACAGCTTATAGAGATACTGCTTCCATAGTACCTTCACTGACCCTTTTTTACTTCCCCTACCCTCCCTTTTAAATAAATTATTTGCATGAATTGCATTTTATGGTTTGGGGATCATTATAACTTGCTGTGTCACTTGCTTTGAGGGTGGGACTGTGTTCCGCACCCATCTACAACAGCTGGCTAATTGCTCCCATTTCTAGCCTCCAGTTATTGTAAGCCCTGGCACTTGTCACTTTGAAATCCTGATATGGTGATTGTACTCTAGCTTTAGGACTCTAAAATGTCCCTGTTAGTGAATGTACTACTATGCCCCCTCCTTTGTCATGCTCTGTATTGCCTCGGTTACTGCAATGCATTCTGCTCTTCTACATCAATCATTGTGCTCTGTATTGTTTGTCCACTATATTGCTTATTGGTTTGTAGACTCACAGGTTGTGCCTGAAAATAGGCAAATGTTTGTCTAGAGCACTCTACTTTGTAAATAAAAATTAAAATAGGCATTGTTTCCTGGTAGGTGATAACCTTGTTTCAACAGCCAGGTACCCCATATCACCACCCCAAGTGAAGGCACTGCGCCACATTAGGCCAGTGTAGCACTTCCCCAAGGAACCCAAGCCACCCTCTTTGGGAGGGGTGGAGAGGTGAACCCCAAGGGCCCAAATATGGTGACCTGGTACATTTTCTGTCCTTGGTAAACGAGGCACAAAGCCTGTTTTCAGGGGCAACCCAGCAACACTGGGGAGGCTAAACGACTTGCTTAAGAGTCACACAGTATGCAAACTGAGGTTGTGGGAATAAAACCCAGGGCTGTTGGATGTACCAAGCTCATACACAGCTCATTACACTAACCTCCAGGCTATACTGCAGAGCGTTTGCAGTCTATGCTGCAGGTGTCGTGGTGGACAGGAAGTGCCATAACTGTCTGTCCGTGGCAAACACCCCGAGAGCTATGCTCCCGCATCCCCGTAAATATATATAATCAACTCTGAGGTCGCATCAAATTGAAGGAAAAAACCTTTTAGACCACTTTCAGTTTCCAGGTGCGACCTCTGGGTTTTAGCTTGTTGAGCTACCGGCAGTGAGATATGAATCCTGATCCTATTGCACTACCTAGCCTACCTACCTACCTATCTCAATTCACTACCCTAACCACCACACTAAACAAAGCCAGCTGCTGGACACATTCCGCCTGTAACCCTTATCATTTCAGATGGTACGTGTTGTTTCTAGCAGCACACAAGTAGTGCCGAGCGCCACTCTCGTGTAGCACAAGATTCTCATCCACCGTAGCACTTCCGCTGCAAGGTATCCGCCATGACACCTGCAGCAGAAAATGCAAGTGAGCCAAACTGGATATCATGGGACCATTCTGACATCTTTTTAACGTAAATTTGAAAGAAATGAATACAGACCAAGCTTCCAAAAAAAAAAAAAAAGTTTTACACCGAAATAAAACTCATGCCACGTAAATGAAGCAACAGTCCATTAGTCAGTGCTAATAAGAGAACAAAGCACAAGACCAGAAGCACTGGGCACTAAACTTCTAACAAGGAAAAATGCTGCTATAAAGATTATATAAAGCTTTTTGCACTTATGTAGCTACGTATGTGCATCGTTTTGTGCTAAATGTAGTTTTGTCATGACCTGCTTGTTATAAACTAAAGGGACGGAAACACTGCTTAATCAGGAGTATCACACTAAGCCAAAGTTTGTTTCCAAATGTGACCTGGGAGCACAAGGAAGTTAAGTGACTTGCTCAGGATCACACAGTATACACCTAGACGGCTGTGAGGGATTCAAACCCAGGTCTCCAGATCTGCAGCTCAGAGCCTTAACCCACTGCGCTATACCGCCTCCTTGGCAGGGGTGAGGGGTTAAAAGCACATTTCCAATACAAAAGTGTCTAGTATTTTTTGAGGTGCATCATGAAATGCTGTCAGTCACAGATCAGACAAAATACGCTGCTAGCCCCCCCACCCCCAACAGATGTAATGCAAATCTTTATTACAGTAAATCTGTTTGGGGCATACTGCATACAAGGGTGCCTTGTGATAATTACTTTTATCATACACCTGCACAGATAAGGGGGTCTAGTCCTAATAGACAAATATGGGCTACACAACTGGCAAACTCAGAATATGCTATTTATATGTCCATGTTAGTGGCAGGACATTAGCGCAGGAGTAACACAGACATGAGGTAGTTATTCATTTCCTGACCCCTCATAAGTAATAATAAAAGGCCTACTCAGAGTAAGGCTACTGCCCAATTTATACATAGAGAATAATGTATAGGTAAGTATATGTTATGGATTTTTTGCACACACCCGAGGTGTGTGATGATGAATCGCAAACCCCGAGAGCGGCCTAGAGGTTTATGGGGTCATCACACACCGAGGGTGTGTGAAAAAAAATCCATAACATCAAACTAGCCTAGCCTTTATTTTTTATAATTGCTGGTGTGGAGGTTTAGACTGTATTTCTAGCAGCTTGAAAAACAAATATGTTTTTTAGCTAGAGTGCAGTTTTATTTTTGAAGAACTTGAACTGTAGATGAATAAAACACAGCTGAAATTACTGCAGTTGAAATACTTTTTGTGAAACAATGGAATGCAACAGTTTAATTGGGGAATGTCATATCAACCAGATTTCAGGTTATTATTGCCTTTGGAGCATAATAGCTTAAAATCCAGTTGATATGCATTTTTAACAAAACAGTAATCCGGTTATAATGTATGGGGAGCCCTTATTATTAACTGACATCAACCAGATTATTACCTTGTTATGCCATTGTTATGACATCACTCTGTTAACCCTTGAGTATGTCATATCAATGGTATAACAAAACAGAATGCTCACAACAATCAATGTTCTGTAAAGCAATTCAGTCAAGTAATTCAATCTGTGATTACACAATCTTGGTGGCCCATACACTATAAAGTATGGTTTTTGGTTAATACCCGAGCTGAAAACACTTCTCAAGGTTGCCATGACATCTGAAAACCTCCCGAGCTGCGTTCTTGAGGTTTACAATGAAGTCATGGCAACCTCTCGAAGTGTTTACAGTGTGGTTATTAACCAAAGACCATACATTATCCTCTGTGATAATCATGGTCACCAGAAATTATGTATCATTATGAACTGGCGATCATAAATGGAGAAAACTGATTGGCCAAGAGGTTTTTGAAGCCATGACGATATCCGGCTACATCATCATGGCTTCAGAAAACCTCCGGCCACCAGCCTCCTCACTGCCAAGGAACTCCTCCGACTACAATGTTCCCCATCACTCTCACTCCGCTACACAAAATCCAAAGACAATACCTGCTGTGGTCTTCAGCGAGTCAGACCTCGAGACAGTCACCTTAACCAAAAAACAAACAAAGCCACATCAAATCTTCACAGAAATTGCCTGAGTACATAAAAAAGAAAACTACCGCTGACAACAGCGCACAGAAAACTACCCGCTCTGTCCACACAAGTGGCACAGCACTACCACTGCCTCCTGTATTATTCACAAACTCCTTCTGTCTCTGGTCATAACTGCACTGCTCTGTGCGCTTTCGCAATGTAGGTCACTCTCCCTCTTTTTTTCCTGGAGTTCTGAGGCACACGCTCCTCTGCCCGCTTTGCATACATTACTTCCTTTTTGGTTCAAACTTCCCCCGCAATCAGCTGCTCCTGTTTGCCTCCAACAATGAGCTTGTGCCACGAAGTAACTTTCCACTATAATCCATACACAAAAATCAGTTTCTAAGTTAACACCGATGTCCCAAAAAACTAGCTCGATGCTTTGAAATGGAGTTTTTTTTAAACCGCTTTTCCAAAACTAAAGCCGTGACTCTGAGCATGTCCATCTGTGGCTGACACTGGTGCACATACTCAATCACAGCTTTAGTTTTTCAAAAGAGTTTTCCAGCTAAAATAAGTCTTCTTTCAAGCAGTAAACTAGGTTTTCGAGAGCAGTGTCAACTCAAAAACTCATTTGTATGTTTGGATAACAGCCGTTAAAAAAATTATTTGACAGCATGCTCCGCGGGACAGGATTGCCAGCGCGATTCCTACTCAGTGACGCAAAACCTTCTCTCCCCCTCCGAACAAGCAACAACAAATTAAAGAAAAAAATGCAAAAAATAAGTCATTCTAGTACACATAACCTGCTGTTTCTCACCATACTAGGAAAGCATTACAACACCACCACATACTACCCACTGTAAAATCTAAAATAACTATTTTCTATCAATGTGTCCCTACACATTAGAATGTGTTATTAAAAAATGTTTCTACAAACTTTTTTTTAATTTTATTAAAATATATATGGGATCCAATTTATAATAGCAATAATACACTCCATAAGACAGAGAAAGCACCAGGGCCGGATAAATTACATCCCAGAATGTTGAAGGAACTTGCAGATGTCCTGGCGGAGCTTTTCACCATCTCTTTGAGGACAGGGTGGGTGCCCCAGGACTGGAAGGTGGCGAATACAGTGCCTATCCACAAGGGGATCAAGGGAGGTGGCAGGGAACTACAGGCCTGTCAGCCTGACATCGGTGGTGGGCAAGGTGATGGAGGGCATTGTCAAGGAGAGGCTGGGGGGACCTGGAAAAGTCAGGGTGCCTGGACGATAGACAGCATGGATTCGTCCGGGAAATCGTGTCAGACAAACCTTGTGAGTTCTATGACTGGGTGGCAGTGCCTTGGACCTGGGTAGACCAGTGGGCGTCCTCTTTCTAGACTTCAGCAAGGCATTTGACTCTGTTCCTCACGTGGGCCTGTTGGATAAGCTGGGAGAAATGGGGTGGGAACCAGATAATCAGATGGATAGGCAATTGGCTCCAGGACCGAACCCAGAGGGTCGTAGTTGGCGGGATAGTCTCATCCCCAAGGAGGGTCATTAGTGGGGTCCCACAGGGATCAGTCCTTGGGCCCCTCCTCTTCAACGCCTACGTCTCTGACATAAGGACAGGAATCAGGAGTGAGATGAGTCTCTTTGCGGATGACTCAAAACTGGGGGCAGTGGTGGATGGGGAGGAGGGGAAGGTGGCCCTACAGGGGGACCTGGAGACTCTGGAAAGATGGTCTAGAAAGTGGAAGCTGAAGTTCAATGCAGGGAAATGCAAGGTACTCCACCTGGGGGCCAGAAACCCAGGCCAAGTGTACACCCTGGGGGGGGGAATGCTACAAGTCTCGATGGCTGAGAGGGACCTGGGGGTGGTGGTGGATGTCAAGATGAACAACTCGGAGACTTGTGGGGCCGGCAACAGCCAAGGCCAACAGGATGCTGGGATGCATCGCTGGGGATCACCTCAGAAGAGGAAGTGATACTCCTCTGTATAACTGCTTGGTGAGGCCGCACCTTGAGTACTGCGTGCAGTTTGGAGCCACACTTAAGAGGACATTACCCTCCTGGAGAGGGTCCAGAGGAGGGCAACCAAAATGATTTGGGGCTTGGGGACAGGACCTATTATAAGAGGCTCGAAGAGCTAAATATGTACACACTGGAAGAGAGAAGGGACCGGGGGGGGGACACGATAGAGGTCTTCAGGTACATGAAGAGGGTAAATAGGGGAGGAACAGTCAGGGTGCTTCGAAGGAAGGAGGAGGAGGCCACTAGAGGGCATGGGTGGAAGCTGGAGGGGGGAAGATTCAGGGGAGAAAGGAGGAGGTGCTACTTCACTGAGAGGGTGGTGGAGCCATGGAATGCGCTGCCTAGGGGGCTGGTGGAGGCAGAGACAGTGGAGGGGTTCAAGAGGGGGTGGGACAGGTACAGGGGAAGGGTTCTGGAAGCAAAATCCAATGCAGCAAGAATATCCGGAACTGGGAAGGGAGAAGCCAGAGGAGGCGAGGGGGGCAGCAAGGTCAGCACCCAGGGTGGAAGCTGACCAAGCGAGCAGACATGAAGGACCCGTCAGGCCTATTCTGCTGGCATTTTTAGTATGTTAGTATATCATGAGGATATCAGCGTCACTGCTCGAATGATTACATTCTCGGCCTGTGGCCTCGTGCCCAACCACCCCAGGCGTCACGATATCCCATGATATACCACACCCTGTCGTGCATCACTGCTTAATTATACAATGGCAAGAAACGATCCTGGCTTCCGATTGGTCAGTTGGCTGTCACAGCAGGGATGTTTTCCTGGCATAACATCCCTGCTGATTGTTTTGTAGGATCTGTATCATTTGGATGATGATCTCTTACTTCTCTTAAGAAACAAAAATATTTCTACACACTAACAAAAAACATTTTTTTTTTTTTAATTATAAAACAATAAGCCATTGTATAATAGGAATAATGCCCTCCAGGGTGGATGTTATGCTGAGATAACATCCCTACTTGGGTGTTGGACACCCTCAGCCAGTGGCCTAGGGCCCAACCACCCGAGGTGAGATGTTATCCCAGCATAACACCCACCCTGTCAGGCATTATTACTTTACTGACTGTAAATCAAAGTTTTATGAAGATCCAACTGTTAGTTTGATCACAGCCCTCTGTTGTGTGCAGCATAGGCCACTGTGGTGTCATCATGCATTGTTCAAGCTGCTCTCCCATTGGGCCCGGGCTCTTCTGTGACCTAAAGTGAGAGGTCACAAGTCCAAAATGAAGATACATGATTTATCCTCCATTCAGAATGCTAGGGGGGCTAAAATAAATCACCTGTCATGTTTATATCATGTGCACTACATTTTATAAATATATATCAAACCAACAACAAAAAACACCGATGTGACACAAACGGTGTGTCTGTCAGGTTGACTCGTCCTTACCTGACTGTCCGGATCACGAAGTAAACAATGACCGCTGCGCTCACAACCACCAACACACAGAGCGCCCTCTGGGTCATGGGTTTCTCCCCTGTGCCGGGGCCTACGGCTTTCGCAGACGGATTAGTATTGCTGCTACCGCCTCCACTGCTGTTCGGGGACTCGGCCGCCCCGCCAGTGTCGTTGCCACTTTTATAAGTGACCCCACTGACGGCGACGGGGGCGCTAGTCCGTTCTTCAGCAGCGCTCGTTTTCTTTACACTGCCCGAATCGTCTTTACGGGGAGTGTCTGCCGCCTTCACCAGGCGCGGCTGTGCCGCCAAGTCGCCCAGGCCCGTACCCACGTTGGCCAACAGCAGCAGCAACGCCGTCAGGGCGACACTGCACAGCAGCGAGCGGGAGTCGTGGGACATTTGCCCCCGGGTGGTCGGCATCCTCCCACCCGCCGCCAGGCGAGCCTGAGTTTAGTTTGTGAGGGCGCTGATTGGTTGTTTTGAGGGGAAAGTTGCCGTTAGTGTGGTGGCGGTTCCTCCGTACTTTCCTTCATGTTGCTAGCTGATGCTTTTTCTCCTGTTGCTACCTGGCCGTGTGACGTAATTGGTAACGTGCTAGACTGTCAGCTGATCATTCCGCTCCGAAAACTTGGTAATAATTCTCCTCCCCCGCTTCCGGCGGCGACCCGTGACGTGACCCGGCAAGCGTATTTGGCGGAGAGTTTGAGGGAGGGTAGTGACAGAGTGAGTTTTTCAAATAGGATGTTAAGATTTAGGAAATCATACGTTTCTGTCTTGAAAAACTCAATATAGAACCCTAGGGAATTTTACACTTTAATGGCATGCGTTTGTGTTTAGCAGCAAAATTATGTCACTGTATTGGCAGATCTTTTGAACGAGATCTCACGAGATACTGGAACCAGGATTCCGGAACAATTCAGAATGCAAAAAACAGAGTGGTTCAGGTTCTGTGGTGCATCTCTTTTCTGGAACCCTGGCTTAAGCTGCATTCCACAGCTGGGACCCTGGTTTCAGTGCACTCCGGTTTTGGAATCAGTCCAACTGGTTTCGGTGGTGTGTGTTCTGACGCTGGTCTGCCACTGCCCCAGTTCCAGTGATGAAAGTGAGCAGGAATGCACAGGAACTCAGTTCCTGTACCTTTTTTGCAGCAGGAACTGAGTTCCTGTACTTCTTCCCACTGACACTAAAACCGAAATTCTTAAACCAGCAACATAGTGACAGTTTCGGGATCTGTGATCTGCTATCAGGGTTTCCATAACATCACTTGACTTGTACAACAAAGCTATTTTCTTAGAAATACTTTAATATCTCTAACTGATTCTACTAGCATCAAATTAGATAGTTGTGCCTTGACACTGCTATCCTTTAGATTGAAGATCTTCATTCTGTATTTCATAATTGCCAGTACCTGAGCTCCTGTACTTCTTGTCTACCACTTGCACCACTGCCCAGTTCTGAATGCATTCTGGAGCAAGTTTGGATTTCATCTAGTTCATTCTAGGGGCATGGGAGAAGTGTAAATAGATACATAACTAAAAAAGTATTGAGTGAGTAGAGTGGGAACTCTGAGGAAACAGGTACCTTGTAAAATAAAGATCATTATACAATGGCAAGAAAGATTCCTATTCTGTGATTGGTCAATCTCACACTATGCCTGTGGCAATATCCTGGCATATCACCACGGGCATAGTGCCAGGTAACACAAAACCATATAAAATGTTAAAATTATCAGTACGCAAGCCATGTCCGAGTTGCCCACAGCGGCATGATGAAGTGAACTTTGCCAGTACTTCGTGATTTTTTTTCTCTGTCAAACCCTTCCATCCCACAGCTCACAAATTCAACAACACAACCAACAAAAATGCCTAAAGATAAAGCCACCACCAGAATCTTACATTATTCCTCTGATCTGTAAAATAAAAAAAAAAATTAATCGAGCGAAGCCGTCACTGCGAGCAGCTTCACTGCTTACAGTAATCACTCTGAGCATGCACGTGGTACCCGCTGAATCAGTTAAGAAATCATCTCCCATTTCAAACTTGGAGAAGCAGCACAAGGATCGCAAACCCCATTCTGGCTCACACACCATTCTCCAAACCCACCAAGCGAGTGGGCGGGAAACCAAAGTCGTTGAAGTACCACAGCCAATCGCAAACCCCATTCTGCCTCACACACCATTCTCCAAACCGACCAAGCGAGTGAGCGGGAAACCACATCTGCCAACAGTCACTGCGCGGCTGCTCTCCTTCTCGCTTTTCAACGTGCATCCATTTTTAAAAATATAGCCAGCATTCTGTTCTTCCGTAGAAAAGCAGTTCCCCTTACCTCCGTAGAAAAGCACTAGCAGCGCGAAGTGGATCAATAAAATTCATCTATTGTACAGACAGCGCCACCTGTTGGATACACATAAAAGGAACTTTTCCTATAAATACACTTCCATTCACAAAAAAAACAAGTAAAAAAGTTTACAGAAATACTTTTTTTATTTAATTTTCTTGTAGTTAAACATTAGCCATTGTATAATAGGAATAATGCACTCCAGGGTGTGTGTCGTTTGGGATAATGCCACGCCTGGGGCATTGGACGCCTCTGACCTCTTGACCTGCGGTCTGCCAACCTCCTGGCGTGGCAGTTATCCCAGCACGACACACACCCTGTCGTGCATTATTCCTTTAGTAATGGGGGGAACGAGTGAAAAGTGCAATACAAAAATAGTTACAAAAATTCACATTGATTACACTGGGTTAGGCAGTTACTGGTATTTATTTATTACTTTGTCTGGTTCATTAAATCAATTCCATATATTACAGTCCAAGCCTAGATTCTAAAAGTAGTTATACGACATTAACAACAGAAAATGGCATACGTATAAATAAAATAATCTTTTTTTGATGCATAGAAACTTCAGTGGTCATAAATGAAAGGAAGGGATCACAAAAAAATAATAAAAATGGACGAGTGACCAACTTTTCACAAGCCTGTGCATAAATAATGAATATATAAGTAAGCAGTAGAAGGTCAACTGAGTAGCAAAAGGTCAAATACTTTTTATGTATTTATTTCTATAATCATTCTTATAGTGGCCTTGACCCTAAACTACTATCCCTCTCAGCCCCAGCCATAGCCTACCCACTCTCTGTTATCCTAAACCTCTCTTTCTCAACCACCTCAGTACCTTCTCCATGGAAACACGCAGTGGTCCTTCCCCTCCCCAAAGGCAGAGACCCCACCTCCCCGGCAACTACCTCCCCATCTCTCTTCTACCTACCCTTGTCAAACTTCAGGAACACCTAGCCCTCTCCCAGCTCACCGCTTACCTCAATGACGACTCCTTCTTCACTCCTTATCAATCTGGCTTCAGAAAAAAAATCAGTCCACTACCGCCCTTCTTCGGCTCACTGATTCTGTCCTCACAGGAATGGACAATGACCAAATCGCCTCACCCATTTTTCTCGATCTGGCTGAAGCCTTCGACACAGTCTCCCACTCCTCTCTCCTTGACACCCTATCAACAGCTGGGCTATCCCGCTCAGCCACAGACTGTTTCAAGGCATACCTTACTGGCAGAACCCAATCAGTCAAGATCTCTGATGCAATTTTCCCACCCCTCCCGTTAAGAACTGGCGTTCCTTCCGGGATCAGTGTTAGGCCCTATACTATTCTCTGTTGTTCTAAATGATCTCCCATCCACCTGCACTCCCTTTTCCTCCATTGACATGTACACTGATGATGCAGTCTTGTATGCATCTGGATCCTGCCCCAACAAGGTTGCATGCAACTTGCAGTATGACTTTGACAAAGTTCAGCATTGGTTTGCAAACCACCAACTATCTTAATAAGAGTCAAACCACCAACTTATATTAATAAGAGCTGATAAAGCAATGGGGCCAGATGGGGTGCACCCCAGGGTCCTTAAAGAACTAAGAGAGGTGGTGGCTGAACCTCTTGCTATCCTGTTTAGCCAATCACTAGAAACGGGGGAGGTACCCAAAGACTGGAGGATAGCAGATGTAGTCCCCTTATACAAAAGTGGGAACAAAGAGGAAGCGGGGAACTACAGACCAGTCAGCCTCACCTCGGTAGTGGGGAAGATCATGGAAGCACTACTGAAGGAGAGATTGGTGGAACATCTGGTTGTCAATGGACTACAAGACCCAAGGCAGCATGGTTTCACCAGGGAAGGTCATGTCAGACCAACCTCATTGAATTTTTGACTGGGTGACTAGGGAGGTGGATCAGGGAGGGCAGTGGACATGGCCTATCTGGACTTCAGCAAGGCCTTTGACACTGTGCCACATAGAAGACTATTGCACAAACTGGGGAATATGGGTGTGGGCAGGACAGTAGTGCAGTGGGTAGGTAACTGGCTGGGTGGCAGGACACAGAGGGTGGTGGTAAATGGCTGTCACTCCACAGAGGGAAGAGTGACCAGTGGGGTACCACAGGGATCAGTGCTGGGACCGGTACTATTCAATATCTTCATCAGTGACATTGCACAGGACCTAGAAGGCAGAATTTCACTGTTCGCTGATGACACAAAGCTCTGTAACAGAGTAGACACACCAGAGGGTGTAGACAGAATGAGAAGGGACCTGCAGAAACTTGAAGAATGGTCAGGGGTTTGGCAGTTGAAATTCAATGCAAGGAAGTGCAAGATAATGCATATGGGGCACAAAAACCCTGGCACAATATATCAGTTGGGGGGTGAGGATATAGCATGCACCAAGCAGGAAAGGGATCTTGGAGTTATCATCTCTGATGACCTCAAGGCAGGAAACAGTGTGACAAGGCAGCAGGTAAAGCAAATAGGATGCTGGGATGCATAGGCAGGGGCATCACCAGCAGGAAAAGGGAGGTCATAATTCCACTATACAAGACACTAGTGAGGCCGAACCTGGAGTACCGTGCAGTTCTGGAGACCTTACCTACGCAAGGGCATAGACAGGGTAGAGAAGGTTCAGAGGAGGGCAACAAAGATGGTGCATGGATTGCATCACAAGTCCTATGAGGACAGGTTGAAGGCACTGAACATGTACTCCCTGGAGGAGAGGCGGAGAGAGGGATATGATAGAGACATACAAGTATCTTACAGGGAGGAACAGGGTGCAGGAATGCACTATTTTTAAGCGAAAAAGATGTTTCAGGACTAGAGGGCATGGGATGAAGTTGGAGGAGGGACGATTCAGAGGAAACATGAGGAAGAATTTCTTCACAGAATGGGTGGTGGACAAGTGGAACACCCTGCCAGAGGAAGTGGTGGGGGCTGAAACAATCACGGGATTTAAGAATGCATGGGATAGACATAAAGGAATTGTGGAGATCAGGGGTAAGGGGCAACAGACTTCCTGGAAAACATAAACTGAACTTACAAACTTAAATGGGCAGACTGGGTGGGCCATAGGCCCTTATCTGCCGACACTGTCTATGTATGTATCTATGTATCTCTCAATGCCAAAAAACAGTCTATATGACCTTCAGCACCAGGCAGAAACTTACTAGGTTTCCCTCTCTACCCTCCTTCCACACCCTTGATGGGACTTTACTGGAGGACAAATCCTCCTTCAGGTATTTAGGTGACTGGCTGGACCAACACCTGAACTTCTCTGGTCATATCAACGCCATTCAGAAAAAAATTGCGTCCCAAGCTCGGCGCCTTATTCAGGAACCGTGCCTGCATCCCACCCATGGCTAGGCATGAGAGTGTCCAGAAGATTATCCTACTTATCTTCGACTACTGTGACGTACAGTAGTCTGTGGTGCTGCCCCTAAGCCCTCTTTGGGCAGACGAGATACCATCTTCAACTCCTTTTGCTGTTTTGCCCTTGATGCCTCATCCGCACTCATCAATGTGATCTCTGCCATGCCCTATCTTTCCCTTCCCTGACAAACCAACATCTCTCTCACTGCGCAAAATTCACCTCCAAGCACTGGCTGGGTGAACTTCCTTCCTATCTGTCCCCTGCCTTTACAACCACCCCCCTCCTTCCCACTCCCTAAGATCTACCAACTCACGAAACCTGGTGGTCCCATGCCGCTCCACCCTTTTGACCAATCGGGTTATTCTTATCGCCTCCCAAAAATCTGGAATTCACTTCCCCCTCAAATTTGCCGCTCGTCCTCTTGCTACTCCATTAACTCTGCCCTCAAGAACTTCCTTGCCCCTTCCTGTGCATGCCATGACACTCTCTAATCCCCCCGCCATCTCCCCAAAGCCCATATTACCATATGCCTACTCTCCACCACTCCTATTTCCCCCTGATCTTGCTTCTTCTAGTCCCCTACTCTCCCTCCTCCTAAAGTGTTCCTCCTCCTTCTTTCTCTACCCTTAATCTATCTCCCTCCCTCCTGTGAGCTCGATCACTGCCTTGTGCAGGCAGGATTCATATCACACGGTGGGCAACAACTTTACCCCCTTTCTCTTATTTCTTCTTTTACTGCAACCCCTCAGTCACTGCTAGATCACTGTCTTGTGCATGCAGGGTCACCCAGCACACTGGTGGGGTACTACCCCCCCACTATAGTTGACCTCTGCTACTCCTTCCCACAACATCCCTCCCCCAACACCCTCCTTTCTCACATCACTATATATAAATAACTCTCATCACCTATAACCTATGTCCTACTAGTAGGGCTGTCCACCGCCCTGCCCAGATAGGGATAACAGGACACTGTTGAATTTCAACTCCCCCTTCCCCCCTTGGATATCCCCACCTACGATATCTCTCTCTCATCACCCTGCCACACTCTACCTCTCCTCCTAACCCCCTTCCAGTTAGCATAGCCTAACACGGACCTACTCCTACACTTAAGCACTTATAACCTACCCCTGTACCACTATATATGCACTATAGTCCACCCTATCGTCTCTTTGCCTCGAAAATCGTGTTCTGTCTGCTTCTCTCCATAAATTTCCTTTCCCTTCTTCCATTCTGCCCTCTGCAATTTTTCGTTCCCTCCTTCCATTCTTCCTCTCTTTACTCCAATCACTGTAAATCTTGAATATCTATGTTACACTAATGGCTATCAATTACTATTGGGTCAGCTTGCCATCTAGTGCTACATACCGTTGCCAAGTTATTATATGTTTTCCAGTGGTACTGCCCCTCCCTACCCCCTGACCAACCCCTACTCAACAAAGCCCTATGGAGCTGCTCCTCCCCCCACAGCCCCCCTGCTCCACTATCCCCCACGCTCGCCTCTTGTAGGTTTCAAACCCAGCCCCTTGTTTTACTGTCATCCAGCCCATCGCCATCTGAGTTAGTGTTAAACCCCTATGCAGTTTTCTCAACCATAGTCTAACAATGGATTTTGGAGGTCTCTAGGAGTGTGCTACCAGGTGCAATCAATTAGAAATAGCTTTGTACTCTGTTACAACTACTCTGTTTCTCCAATTTGTCCAATTCTCATGTAATCTCTCTTTAATGCCAAATGAGCAGGCATCTGTAACCACTGAATATGTGTATTGTCTTATTGTCCACCCTGACATGGAACCTTTGTAAAAGAGCTCACGCTCAAAGGTCTCTCCGAAATATTAAATAAATAAATAAAATAAAAGTGTTACCAACTGTCACCAAATGTTGCCAGTTTGCATTATGTGTCTTCATATCTACTATACTTAAAGGGGACAGGAAATGTATGCTAATCGGCAGCAGATAGTAATGTTCCTAGTAAGAGAAGTGATAAACTTGCTTCCAAAAGAGCCATATTTAACTGTACCTTAGTAAACACTGATGTGAAAAACCGTGCTTTCAATGGTTTTCTTTTTATGGACAACATTCTGCACAGTTCTGTTCATGAAACCAGTAATTTGGAGTGCTTACTATGTCACGGTTCGAGTACAGAATGCTAAATGTGAGCTATTGTCCTATCAGAACCATACTTAAGAGTTCTTTGCTCAAACTGTGACATAGTTAAAACTCCAGATCACTGGTTCCATGAAGAGAACTGTAACAGAATGCTGCCCATAAAATCAAAACAATGCAAAATACTGTGTTTTACATCACTCTGTATTGAGGTACCGCTCCATATGGATCTTTCAGGCTGATGGATATTATTTCTGTAAGTGGTAACATTATAAACAGCTGCATATTAGGACTCATTTCCTGTCCTCTTTAACTGTTGCATTGTTAGCCAATGTTATCCGCCTGTAATCCCCCCTGCTGTCATAGTAAGCAAACTGTATTCCAACATTGTAACATTTCTCTGTATTCTATCCCATTGTTCCCTACCCCCCAGGTTGCACCGGGAAATGAGCAACTTGTTGCTCAGCGTGCCTTCCTGGTGAACCATTTAAATAAATAAAATAGGTACGATTGACCTTGCATAAACAGTGGAAGGTCAACTAAGTAGCAAAAGGTCAGATATAATACCCATATAAAACCCAGATATAATATCAGTAATCAAAACACGGCTATCACCTAGGATCCTTGACACTGTAATAACAATTCTGGGTTATGCCATTTTCAGGCAAGACAGATGCTCCAAGAAGGGGGGAGGCTGTGCCCTGTACCTAAGGACACTCTAATCGGGCACACCCTACCTATACCTCACCCTGCGAGCGACATCCAGGTTCTTGCCACAAAAATATGTCTGAGGACCCACCATAAAACACTAACGGTGGCATCAGTCTACATACCCCCCAAATTTACTAACCAAGGATTGAACTCCATACTGGATGTCATTAACTCCCTAGATCAGAAATCTGTAACTATCCTTCTCGGGGACTTTAATGTAAATTGGTCTTCCCCCAGTGCACATAAGTATAAAGATACCTTGACAGCTGCCAATTTCTCCCAAATGGTTAAAACACCTACCCGAGTAAACTGCAGAACAGGTAGCTCAACTCTCCTGGACTGTGTTCTTACAAACCACCCTGAACACATTACTAATACAGTAGTTCTCCCCGACTGTATAAGTGACCACTCACCAGTCCTACTGTCATGTTCCAACAAATTCATTAGTACCCCCCCCCAAATCATCAACAGTAGAAAACTACTACCACCTGTAGCTACAAAAAACATGCCTATGAGATCACAACTGGTCACCTATAGATGCAGCCCCAGACATGGACACTGCACTTAACTATGTTATCCAGAGCTTCAACACAGCCTGTGATGCACATGCACCCTTCATGAAATGCAAGATTAAAGGTGTTAACAACCCTTGGATCAACCTTAGTCTCCTTGAGCAAATGAAGGCCCGGGATCACCTCTGGCAACGTGCTAAGCTAACCAGAATCAGGGCAGACACATACCTCCCAACCTCCCATCATTAAAAATCATAGCACTGGCCTTCAAAAATCATAGCAGACGGTCAGAATGTGGAGCACTTTATTATTTTAAAGAATAATATGTCTACAAATACTGGGTCCTATATAGTTAGTGATCAGAAATGTTTCTATTAACTTAGTTTAATGATTTAATAGTTTGTGTGTCCGGAAATAAATCTAACATTATTAAGAACATTCGTAAACCTATGTGGAGCAAGGGTAAATTTGAGTGTGAAAATTATACGCTATGCAAAATTCATAGCAGTTGACAGGTACGGGCAGACACTCAAGCCTTCAAAGCTGCAAGAAATGCCTGCACCCGTGAGATTCGAAATGAAAAGGCCAACTACTACAAAAGAGCGCTAACAAACTCTTGGAAAGATGGAAATAAATTCTGGGCCAACCTAACGGAACTAACTGGAAAAAAAAACAAAAGTCCCACCCGCTATGGTCCACCTAAATGGCCACATCATCACAGATCAAGTCACCGTGGCAAATGCCTTTAATGCAGCATTTACAAACCTTAGCTATGTTTTACTGCCAACTTTCTTTGATCCCCCTCAAGATACCATTAATTCAGTCAAAGTCAGAAATTTGGAGGGAAATCTGTTGTTCTACTTCAAAGCTGTCTCCAAGGACATCACAAAAAAGTACCTCCTTCAAGTACTTGGAAAATCTAGATCAAGCAGCGACTCCCTCAACCTGAAACTCCTCGCTCTTACCCTCAATGAAGTCCTGACCCCCCTCACCCCAATCCTTAACAAATCTCTCATGCTTTCACAGTTCTCCCCAAAAATGGAAATCAGCGATAGTGACACCTATCCACAAAAGTGGTGATAAACCTGTTACAAGCAACTATAGACCAATCTCCATTTCCCCCCTCTCTCAAAAGCGCTGGAGAGAATAGCTGCCGACCAACTGATAGAATACCTTACTAAGTATAACCTGCTATGTCAAGAACAACATGGATTTCGCAAGGGCTGCAGCATGACCACGGCACTCCTAGAGCTTACCTCCTTCATCCACAATGCCCTGGACCAAGGGGATCTCATTGGCGCCACCTTCATCGACCTAACTAAGGCGTTTGACACAGTCAACCATTCACGACTGCTTCAACAACTATCTCTAATAGGCCTATCTCCAGACACAACTCTTTGGTTTCAAAGCTACCTCAGTGACCGAACACAGCAGGTAAAATTTGGCAAATCCCTCTCAACACCCCTCTTGGTCCTATCAGGAGTCCCACATAGATCCATCCTGGGTCCTATGCTTTTCAGCATTTTCCTAAACAGCTTCCCTTCATCTTGCTCAGAAAAAATCCTACTCTGTGCCAACGGCATTGTCATTTTCACCTCCCACTCTGACCCCTCCTTTCTTCAGTTGCTAGTACAAGAAAGCTTCACTGATGTTGAGGCATGGTTTAAATCTCACAAGCTTATTCTTAACTACAGCAAAACCAAATCAATGCTGTTCCATGGTACCCACAGCAAACATAAAAAACAGAGACCTCTCTATCTCAAACGGCAAAGGGGCCACCCTTGAACAAGTACATCTAGTTAAATATCTTGGGGTGATTCTTGACCCAACACTTGGATACTCTGAACATATCAACTGCGTAGCAAAAACTGAATACGCGCATAGGCCTGCTCTATAGACATAAGAACTGCCTCACGGATGAAGGCCTAAGCACTGCCATTCACAGTTTAGTAATCTCTATAATAGACTGTGGGCTTGTGATCTATGGGTCTGCCACTGACACAGCTCTCCGACACATTGCCACAGCACTAAACAAGGCATGTCATCTCCAAACATCTGCAAACTGCCTTACACACACCTGCAAGATCTACGAACACGCAAACTGGCTCCAACTATCTGGCAGAATTAAATATCAAACCTGCATCCTAGCAAAAAGCTAACATTGGACCTACTACCCCCTGGATCACAGGCACTGCTGAGACCATACAGCGGCCCACGACAAACCAGGAATTCAAACAACCTCTCCTTCACTGTTCCTTTGCAGGACTACCCAAGGCCAACGATCCTTCTTTTTCAGAGCCTCCTCCTGGTTCAACACCCTGCCAGCAAAAGTTACCAGCAAAGCAACCCTGGGTGCCTTTAAGCTCAGCCTGCATCAATTCCTCATCTCCTGTGCCTCCTGTGATTGCTACACCTAAATGGTTTATTCCCCACCCCATACCCCACCGTTTCCCTCCCAACTTCTTCCCTCCTGCTCTACTCCCTCCACACACCTCCTCACTGACCTGACCCACCCCCCACTACCTCTCTTCTCCCTCTTTAAACCAGCCTCTGGCCTCTCCTCCCTCTGTCGGATGGCTACCTATACAAATCTATATTGTTTAATTTGTTATAGAAGTGATTTGCACAATTGTGATGTTTTGGTAATTGACAAAGCCCTCCAGCTACTATGTTTATTTCTCTTTTGCACAATACCACTGCCTGGCCTAATGTTTCAAGTACCCAGACGTGGAACCTTTGTAAAAGAGCCCCTGGCTCAAAGGTGTATCTGAGTCCCTTAAATAAATAAATAAACAAATACTTTTAATATAGTTGTCTCTCTATAATCATTCTTATAGTAAATAAGTCTGACTTTTACACAACCTGAAATTGCCATCTCTAAAAACATAATAGAAAAATCACTTAAGTACAACAGAAAGACGTAAAGGTGTTATTCAGAATTGGGGGCAAACAAGTGAACCTTAACAGCTCAGTCGAAGATGCTGAACATAAGAGAAATGTGCATATGCTGTGTTAGATTACCATGGTGTATCAATGCCAAAGATTTTCTTTTCATTTTTACATTTGTAACTACTTTTAGTCAACATCTCCTAGTTCATTGCTGTATATAAATTAAAATTACAACAGTGTTCAGGGTAAACCAGACACTGAGTCTTTCAAGTTTCGCTATGTTACATTTGTTGTGAAGGTTAATTTAAAGAGTATAATGTGGAAGTAGGGAAATTTAATTAAAGGAATAACCTTCCCCAGGTCCAATCCAGTAATGGACCATATCTGTGCTCCGCAAACATACGTTCCTGTAGCTCTCACTTCCCTAGTCTCAGAAATGGAGGGTTAGGTGATATTCCTGTTAAGGAAGAAAGAAAGAAAGAAAAAGAATGAGTATGTTAATTATTAAAATATTTATCAGATTCAAATATCTTTTTCACAAGTAAGGAGAAAATTCAACCTCTTCATTTAAACCTAGTGGGACTACTGTGTCAAGTGTTATTATCCATTTTGTTTCCTTTTGAGACAATATGTTGACTCTGTTGCCTCCCCTGGGGTGCCTTTCTAAATGTTCCAAAACTGTACATTTCAGACAGTGTGGTTTCCCAGTGTGACTTTCTGGAAAATGTGCTCCAATGCATTGTAAATGTTACCATTTATTATTGCTCGGACATGTTCCTGAATCCTTTACTTAGCAGTTCAGGTCGTCCTACATATGTAATAAAAAGGGCAGGTGCACCAGAACGTGTGGATTACAAAGGGAGTTGTACAGGTAATGAAACTAATTTCAAAGATTTTCCCATCCTTTGAAAAGGGTTTCCCTATGTTTGTGTACTGACAGATATTACATCTCCTCCATTTAAAAAGGCCTTTAGGTTTATTTCTGAGCCAATTGCTACTGCTTGGAATCTCCAGTGTTTGTACGAAGTGACTTCTACTTACTCTGTCACCTATGTTTTTCTCTTTAGAAAAAGTCACTCTGGGCTTTTCTGTGATCTGATTTTTTAGTATACGGTTGTCAGAAGCAGGGGCCAAAATTTATTAACCAAACTTCCTAGCCTGACAGCTAACGGATTGAATTCTGTCATGAATGTCACTACATTATTTTTCTGTTCATGCCCCTTGTTAGAGATATGGTTTCCAGATTGTATCTCTTTTAGATGTCAGTGGGTCACATCTCCTCAACTTCTCTACTTTCATGAATGCTTCATTAAGTATTTCCTCTGAGTATCCCCCTTTCCCTCAGTCTTACTTTGAGACTGTCTGCTTGTTCCAAAAACTCTGTTTCACTTGTGCAGTTTCTCTTTAGCCTCGTCAGTTCCCCATAAGGTATGCACTTAACCAGTTTTCTGGCTTGTGAGCTGTTGGTATGTAGTATATTATTTGCAGCAGTTTCCTTTCTGTACCCCCTTGTGCTTATGGCTTCACTTGCAATACCTAGGAGTTACCTAGGGGTATAGAACTGGGGGGAGCTGTGAAAACTGAAGTAAGGTGCCTGCCTGGTGCCATGGCTTGGAGGGACAGGAAGCGCATCCTCAGGATCACGAGAACAGCTGCAAGGGATTCTGAGCTGGACATAATTGTCCACCTAGGGACAAATGACTTGGCTCATCATGAGATTAGAGCAGTGCAGGAGGACATTGCAGAGTTGGGGAGGGGACCTAAGACAAGTAGCACACACAGTATCCTTCTCAGAGGTGCTGCCTGTCAAATGCATGGGGGAGGCGAGGGTAATTGGCACCATGCAGTTTAATGAATGGTTGAAACAATGGTGCAGAGCACAGGGGTTTGGCTTCACTGGGGACTGGGGTTCCACCTGGAGGGACACCAGCCTATACTGGCAGGATGGTCTGCATCTGTCCAGGAAGGGAACAAGTCTTTTGAGCAGTCGGTTTAAATGCTTCATTTGCAAGCTTTTAAACTAGTCAAAGGGGGAGGCACTGACAAGCAGCAGGAAAATCCCAGCCTCTCCCTACAAAACAGGGTACTAAATGAAAAAAGACCGAGTAGAATGGTCAGTGGGGGATGCTGCAACAGAAGGAAAGCCATCAAAAATGGAGAGCAATGAGTACCAATGTCCGTAGTCTGGGTAACAAGCTTCCTGAATTAGTGGCATTGATGGAGGAGGAACATCTGATATCGTGGCAGTCACAGAAACATGGTACACACAAAACCATGACTGGGACATAAACATACCAGGATACACTGTCTACAGGAGGGACGTGAGGGGTAAAGGAGGAAGTAGTTCTTTACATAAGGGAAGGAATAAAGCAACAGAACAAAAGGATAAACAGGGAGGAGAAGAAGCACTGTGGGTAGAATTTGGAGACAGGCAATGGCACCAATATACGCACAGGGGTTGTGTCTGAACCCCCTTCTCAGGGGAGGAAATGGACAGGAAATGATAGAAAGTATGCTTAGAATGGCAGAAAAAGGGAGATATTGCTGATGGGTGATCTGAATATGCAGATGTTAACTGGGTGCAGTTGCAGCTGCCACTTGAAGAGTCAGTTATTCTAGATGCCCTACAGGGGCATGCCTTAGAACAACTAGTACTGGAGCCCACTCGAGAGGAGCAATATTAGACTTGATTCTCTCAAATGGAGATGGAGAGGGATCACAGATGTGAAGTGGGTAGCCATCTGGGAACTAGCGACCATCAACAGTATGGTTCACAATAAACACAGCAATAGAGTCAAGCCATACAAAGACAAAAGTACTGGACTTTAGGAGGGCTGACTTTGCCAAAATGGGTGAGTGCCTAAGGAATGCACTAGCAAATGGGCAGGAAGGAGGGTGGAAGAACAATGGGGAATAATAAAACTGCCATCACAGAGGTAACGAGCCTTTGTGTGAAGCAAATAAATAAAACAAGGCGATGTAAGAAACCACTATGGTTCTCAAAGGAAGTGGCAGTGAAGGTTCAAGAGAAAAGAAGCATTCAGGAAGTACAAGCAATAGCAGAAGGAGCAGGACAGAGAACTGTATCAGTTAAAGCAAAGGAGGCTGGGAAGGCAGTCAGAACAGCAAGGCCCAAACCGAGGAAAAGATAGCCAACTCAGTTAAGAAGGGATAAAACCTTTTATAGGTACATCAGGGAGCAAAGGAAGACCAAGGGAGGGATAGTGAGGCTTAATAAAGGGAGGAGGGTGGGCAGAGGAGACTGTGAAAAGGCAGAGATACTAAACAAATATTTTGCTCAGTATTTACAAATGAAGAGGGGAGGTACATAAAACAAACAGTAGTAACACTCTGGATACAGAAGTTGATACCAGCCCATTTACAGAAGAAAGGGTTCTGAAAGAACTCTTAAAACTGAAGGTGGACAAAGCAATGGGCCTGATGGATTCATCCCAGAATTTAAAAGAGCTAAGGGTAGAACTAGTGACACCACTGACTACCCTTTTAACAAATCATGGCTGGATGAGGTGGTACCTGAGGACTGGAGGAGGGCAGATGTGATTCCCTTCACAAAAGTGGGAGCAAGGCAGAAGCAGAAACTACAGACCTGTTAGTTTAACCTCAGTGATAGAGAAAATGATGGAATCACTTCTGAAGGAAAGAATTGTCAGTATCTAGAGGCCAGAGGGGCACAGGACCCTAGGCAGCTGGATTCACAGCGGAAGGTCATGCCAGACAAATCTGATAGATTTCTTTGACTGGGTGACCAAAGTAGTAGATCAGGGAGGGCTGTGGACATGGCCTACCTAGACTTTAGCAAGGCATTTGACACAGTCCACACAAAGATTAATATACAAGTTAGCCAGCCTGGGAGTGGGTCCCAAGATGACAGCCTGGGTAAAGAATTGGCTGGAGAATAGGACACAGAGAGCAATAGTAAATGGAGTCCACTCAGAAGAAAGGAGGGTTACTAGTGGGGTACCGCAGGGTTCAGTATTAGGACTGGTCCTCTTCAGTGTCTTTATAAGTGACATTGCGGAAGGACTGGAAGGAAAATTATGTCTCTTTGTAGATGACACTAAGATCTGCAACAGAGTTGATGCACAGGGTGGGGTGGAAAGGATGAGAAGGGACTTGGCAAGGTTAGAGGAATGGTCAAATGTATGGCAACTTAGATTCAGTGCTAAGAAGTGCAAGGTAATGCACCTGGGAAACAAAAACCCAGGGGAAGAGTACACAATGGGGGGTGAGATACTAACAACAACAAAAATGGAAAGGGACCTGGGGGTAGTCATATCAGATGACCTAAAGGTGGGCAAGCAATGTGAGAGGGCAGCAAGGAGGGCTGGGGGGATACTGGGATGCATAGGGAGAGGCATCACCAGTAGAAAACAGGAAGTTACTATCCCTCTGTACAGACAGCTGGTGAGACCCATCTGGAGTACTGTGTGCAGTTCTGGAGACCCAATCTCCGCAAAGACATAGACAGGATGGAAGCTGTCCAGAGGAGGGCAACTAAAATGGTGCAGGGTCTGCACCGGGAAGACATATGAAGAGACTTAGGAGCTTAATATGTATAGCCTCGAGAAAGGAGGAGAGGGGAACATGATAGAAACTTTCAAGTACCTCAAAGGAATCAACAAAGTCCAAGAGGGTAGCATTATTCAAAAAGAGGTGTGCAAGAACAAGGAGGCACAATTTGAAGTTGGAGGGCAGCTCGAGGTAATTTAAGGAAGTATTTTTCTGAGGGTTGTGGATGCATGGAGCGGCCTTCGGAGGAGGTTGTGAGTCAAAAATCAGTGGTGGAATTCAAGCATGCATGGGACAGTCATAAGGCAATTCTGGGGGGTTGGGGTAAGAAGAAGTAGGCTGCTGGTTAACTAGGATCTGCAGCTTATCCAGTAGGTAGGGAAATGGGCAGACTGGGTGGGCCAAGCGGTCCTTATCTGCCGTCAAATTCTATGTTTCTATGTTTTTAAATCCAGGAATTTAATACTTTTTTGTTATATTCAAAAGTGAAACTCAGTCCTAGGTCATTACTGTTTAAGTAGGAACTGAAATCAGGTATAATTTATTCTTTTCCTTTCCACACAGCAATAATGTCATCTATAAATCTATACCAGATTTCTGGACAGTTCAAAAACGTGTTCAGGGTGCCACCTTTAATGACTTTCTCCTAAAAAAGCAAAAAAAACAAACATGACTAGATTTATGTAAGAGTGGGCAAATGCTGCCCCCATCGCAATCCCACATATTTGGAGAAAGAACTCTGTTAAAGTAGGAATAGTTATGGATGAGTGCAAAGTCAATAGCCCATCTCAAAAATGTGTTGAAATTAACTCCTGCTTATTGAAGAAATAGTCCACTGCAGCTATTCTTATGTCATGACATATTGATATTTATTTATTTTTGTTCTAGGAATTAATAACTTTGAGCCAAAGGCTCTTTTACAGATGTTCCACGTCAACTGAGTACAATACAAGCGTAGTTACAAAGTATGGCAAATAAGTTGGATATTGTCACAAGCAAGGAGAAATAACACATTACCATAAAATATACAAACAAGTAAAGAACAGGGAAACAAATATTTTTCTTAAACAAAACAAAAATAGATAATGGGAAAAAAGTCTCAAAAGAGAATATACTAATTGAGAGAGTAAGGGGAGAGAGGGGGAGCAGTAACATAGAAACATAGACCTTGATGGCAGATAAGGACCACTTGGCCCACCCAGTCTGCCCATTTCCCTACCTACTGGATAAGCTGCAGATTCTAGTTAACCAACAGCCTACTTCCTGCAACCCCCCACTATAATTGCCTTATGCCTGTCCCATGCATGTTTGAATTCCCCCACTGTTTTAGACCCAACAACCTCCTCAGGAAAGCTGTTCCATATGTCCACCACTCTCTCCGTGAAAAAGAATTTCCTCACATTACCCCTGAGCCGTCCCCCCTCTATCTTTAAACTGTGCCCCCTTGTTCTTACACATCTCTTTTTCTGAAAGATGCTACCCTCCTGGACTTTGTACAATAGTGAGAAAGAGCCTCACATATGTGTACAGACTGTTCACATCAATGGTAAGCCAACAGAAATTTGTGTCTCAGATTTTACCATCAAGTTTGTTCCGTAGGTCCATGCTCTCTCTCAAGTAAGACTCCAATGTAAGTACTTTGGGCTGAAGAAAGCCTGTCTATAAAATTACATAGGTTATGTGTAAGGGAACCAATTCCAGATACGATTGGTCTTCCTGGTGGGTGTCTTGTATTTTTGCGAATTTTTGGCAGAATATAAAACATAGGTATAACTGGAAAGTCCGTTTCAGTATATTCTGTCTCATTTTTTTGATAGCCATACAATTTTGAACCCCAATCTACAAATTCACAAAGCTCTGCCTGAAACTTAACTGTGGAGTCCCCATTTAGCTTTTTATAGTTTCTCTGAAAATATAATAAATTAAAGCATTCATCCATGTACATTTTTTCATCCCTCATAACTATATTGCCTCTTCTGTCAGATTATTAAGGATAATTCCGTTTAGACTTTCTAGCTCTTTTAAAGCCATAAATTCCTCTTGTGTCATGTTCCTAGAATATTTTACCTGGGTATAAGAAAACAACCTGACTGTTTCATTAAGTGGACACTTCTCAAATATTGATATTGCAGGATTAAAGATCTGTGGGCAAAATGGTCCGATGGCACTGAGAGTTGAGACACTGGATGCCACACTGGCAACCCAGGTTCGGGAGCGGACTCGGGTCATTGGAGGTCGGTAGGGGGTGGAAAGGATTGAGCATCCGGAGGACTGCTCTTCTTTCCTGGGAGGGAGGGGATGATAAATCTCACTGTACGGCGACTCCCGGTGGAGACTGGGGGTACTGCAACAGTTGGGACCTTAGCTTGGGGATTGGCCGCCGCATCTGTCCTTTGGGAGTGCGCAGGTGCGCGCATGTCCTGCACTGGTGCACATTGCACTGCCAGGCCAATGGGGGAGAAACAGGGAAAACCCTGCCTCCTGGTAGGCAAAGGGGGATACAGGGGCCGGCTAACAATGTCCAGTGCCGGGTCCTTCCGTTCATTCCTCCAGCTCTCCTCCCTTCGTGGTTGCTCTACTAGATTATAGATAGAGTACCAGGAGGAGTAGGCAGTCCCACTTTGGGGGACTCAGAGCTGGGGGGTTGGGTGGCCAGGCAGTAGAAAAGGAGAGGCGGCTGATGGAGGAGTAATGGAGGACTTCAGGTGGGCAGGAACATGCCTGAGTCAAGAGACCCCTTGGAGAGAGTCCAGGTAGGCAGAGATAAACACAATTGGGGGGAAAAAAAAGATGGGGGGGCACAAAAACAACTGGTTTAAACTTCAACCGTTCATTCATATTTTCAGATAATGGGCTACGTACATTCTCAGCTTCCTCTAGTAGAGCAGAGACATCAATATTGTCAAATTACATTATAGTCCCAATCAGATGCTTCCCCGGATTCTTCATTTTGTAAGGAAAATTTTGACAAATCCATGTCTGTGGGGACAGTGGTCTCTGCACTGGTTGCTCTCACAACTTCTACGTCTTCTGTCCCTCCCATGTTGTTAATAAGATCTGTTGGTGATGGTATTCCCCACCATATTTCAACTTTAGCTTTCTTATTAGTTTCAGGGTTTTAAATAATTGATTAGCAGTTTTTTCTTGGGACAATACTAACTGTTCAGAAAGTATTTATATAGGTTTTTTAGAAGTGTTATGTTTGTTAAACATAGTGAGGCAGGTGCTATGCATTTTCACAATGATTTAGCACTTTTATGAGCAAAACGCTAATCAGTTTTTAGAGTTAAATAAAACCCTGAGTTTAAAAAACTCTACTTGAACTTTAAACAAATCTGGACAAGGTGTGGGTACAAATGAAAAACCCTTTTTGAGAACTGTTCTCTGAAGTTCAGTAAATTCAAAATCTGTGAGATCTATGATTTCACTTCCTTGTCCTTACTCCTGAGGGATCTCTGTGTTGTAAGTAGGGTTCTGTCTGCCTCTCCTTCCCCTCCGTGTTTTTTTTTTTTTTTGGTATGGCTCCTTTTAGGTTTTTTGTCTCCTGTGTTTTCTTGAGTTCTTCTCAGTCTCTGTTCTTCTTGGGCTAATAAAAAAACAGGTTACTTGCCAAGCTGGAGGGAACTGGTTCAGGTGTTTGTTCCTGGTTATGTCTACTTGGCTGTGATTCCCTTATCTCCTCTTGGAAACTCAAAGTTTTTCTGTTATATTGATTATGATTTCAACTTTTTCTATGTGATCTTGAGTGTTCCCTGCTGTTGGAGTGCTCCCTTCTCTCCCAAAGACTTTGTTTCTACTGTAGTTCCCTATGTCTCTATTGACTTTAGTGCATTTTCTTGTAATTAAATTTTTTTCATTCTTATTAATTTTTTTGCAGTAAAACTTGTTTAAATTGTCAAAATCCTTTTTACCTTTGAGATCTGCTAACTTGCTTTGGATCAGTTTGATTTCCTTGCTTTGTTTTGAAAACATGTGTCCCTTTTAATTAAGGCTTTCATCCAGCTATTTGGGCAAATGGTAGCAGCTTCCTCCCAATCTTTTTTTTAACTTGTCATCATGAAAGCCAGTGCTTGGCGTTTTGTCAATCTGTAAACCATATGGTCAGATTTTCAACTCTAAGTATCTTTCCATTGTTATTTTATTGTAGGAATAGTTCATTTTTTTATCTGTAATCTTTCCAGTTCTTGAAATAAGTCCTTTATGGTCGGGTTATCATCCTCCGTGTCTTCAGTTGGAAAAATGTTGCATTTATTTCTCTCACAATGTTTGTTCAAATCCTCTGGGTTTTCCAGGCAGTCAACTCCTTTCTCCTCATCCGAGCTGTGTTCTGTGTCCAGGCTACTTTCAAAGTTCTGCAGGGGAGTAGCGCTAAGATTATTCATACTTTTTTGTGCATTTCCAAGTTGTTAGGAAGTAATAAAAGTAATTCGCTCCAGGAGAAGAAGGTAAGGCAATTATACTTGCCAAATGTTTCAGTTCCAAACAGTTCTTCCACAGAACACTCTGGCCGTTCCTCTGGCAGCACCACACAGGAAAAGTATGACAAAGTTTGTAGTAAGGTGCACACTGGAATGAGCGGTGCATGAGCAAAAGCTGCCAGGCATCTTGCCAAAATAAACTTTGCATTTTGGAAAACGGAACCACGAGTACTGAGCATCTTTCTTTTCTTTAAACTACAAGCTGGCTGCTTTTGTTCATGCACCACCCTTTCCAGTGCGCAACTTACTACAAACTTTGGTGGTCTTTACCCTAGCCTCTTATATCTCTTTGTTCACACCATTGCCCTCCCTAACACCTAACTTATTAACCTTTCTTATCTCCTTATCCTGTGGCCCTGACTCTTGGAAGTTGACTACTGACCTTCCCCATCCTAAAGAGGGTGACCCATCTTCCTCTTGTCACTTCTGTCCTATCTCTCTCCTCCCCGCTCTGGCTAAACTCCAGGAACACCTTGTTCTCTCCCAACTCTTTCCTCTTCTTAACTCAGCCTCCTGCTTCACTCCTTTCCAGGCTGACTTCAAAATGTCCCATTCCACCTCCACCTCTCTCTTTCACCTCACTGATACTATCCTCTGTGACATGGATCATGGCCTTGTCATTGCTCCCATCTTTGTCGACTTAACCAAAACCTTCAACACTATTATGCACCCCATTCTCCTGCACAAGCTTAAGGCAGCTGGACTCTCTGCCTCCTCAGCTGAGTGGTTCCGCTCCTACCTTGATGGCAGGTTGCAAGCTGTCCATATTGGAGACTCCCTAGTTCTTCCACTCCCAGTCAGCTCAGGCATCCCCCAAGGACCTGTCCTTGGCCAAGTTCTTTTCTCCATTTTTGTAAAATTGGTACACCCCCTTTTCCTTATATACCACAGCAAAAAAAAGGACCAAGAAAAAAAGGGAAGAAAATAAACTGTGTTTTTTGTTTTCAAAACATAACCACGACCCAGATTTTCAAGGAGTTATTAAAACTAAATATAAATAAGGCCCAAGGTTCGGATGGGATTTTGTCTTTTTTGCTTAAAATTGCTGCACCAGTGGTGGCCCCCCATTGGCTGATCTTTTCAACCTTTCATTGATCACTGGTGTCTACCCTCTAGCCTGGAAACGGGCAGAAGGAATACCTATATTTAAAGGAGATCAGAAAAATAATATTGGTAACTACAGATCTGTATCATTGCTTTCGGTTACCTCAGAGATATTTGAAAAAATTATAGTTCACCAATTGAACAGCTACCTTTAAAGCCATAAAGTATATAACAAATACCAATCAGGTTTCAGAGTGATGCACAGCACTACTATGGCACTAGTCAAGGTTGTGTCAGATATCCAGGTGGTCTTGGACAAAGGCCTCCTGGTTGGGGCCATATTTATAGATTTATCAAAAGCTTTCGACATTTTAAAACATCTGGTGTTGATCAAAAATTTGAGATCTATAGGCCTCAACCAGGATGCACAGGATTGGTTCCATGGCTACCTGGATGGGAGACAGCAACGAGTCAGATTAATAACAACTTTATAATATTGCCGTTATTGTAACCTTGAATTTCACGTCTACTGTCTCTGCACCGTATACTACCTGACTGTATTGTACTGTTTCTGTCTCCCGGGTCGCCCATGAAAAAGGGACCTTCGGGGCTCAGTGGGCCTACACGGTCATCAAAATTCAATAAATAAATATAAATATTTGAATATCAAATCTGGTGTACCACAGGGTCAGTGTTAGAACCTGTATTGTTCAACATACATACAAATGGTGTCAGACATCTATTGAGTGGTGTCCGGCACCATTTGTTCGCGGATGACAAGGTACTTTACACGGAATGTAAATCCATTAGTGAGATACAGGAAAAGCTGCACAAAGATTTTAATATATTGCAAAGTTATTTTCAGGAACATGGTTTAGTCTTGAACCCCTTAAAGTCACAAGTAATGTTGTTTTCTAATAAAAAAATGCAAAAACAAGGTCGGCCTGGTGGCACAGAGGGCTGAGGCGCTGGATGTCTCACCTCGTGGCACGCCGGTGGCCTGGGTTCAGGAGCAAGCCTGGGTCATCGGAGGTCGGCATGGGGGGGGGAGGGCGGAGCTGGATTGAGCAGCTGACAGGCAGCTCTCCTCTCCGGGGAGGTGGGATGGCATCCCTTGCTAACGGCTGCCCCCTGGTGGAGGCTGATGGGCTGCGCAAGCAGGGTGCAGGCAATAGGCCAATGGGGCGGGCGGAGGAGGGTCATTACTGGGGCTGTAAGGTGCATGTGTGCCTCCGCATGCATGCGACCTTCTCCTGCAGCCCTCGGGAAATGGGGAAAAAATAGAGGAAAAAGAAACTGGCGGCAGTATGGCGACCGACTCTCCGCAGGCACCGCTCCTGGACCAGGTGTAAGTTAAGCCCCAGTAATTCCAGGGGACGGAGCCGAGGGAGCCGGTCAGATGGGAGCCGTACGGGAGGAGAAAAATAGAAACAATATAAAAAAATGCAAAAACAACTACATTTCAATATAAAAACGTTTGATGATTGTAGTCCAACCCTTGTCGACGCCTATAAATACCTGGGAGTCTGGTTAGTCTCCCACTGAAAATGGGATATTCATGTTGACATATTGACTAAGAAATTAAATAACTGTCCTGGTGGCGCAGAGAGCTGAGGCTCTGGCGCTTTACCTCGAACCACGCTGGCGACCTGGGTTCGGGAACGGACTCGGAATGCTGGGGGCTGGCAGGGGAAGGAGAGGATTGAGCATCCACGGGACTGCTCTCCCCTTCTGGGATGGGTTGCAGATAAGCCTCACTCGGCAGCGGCCCCCAGTGGAGACTGGGGGCCCTGCATGAGCAGCGCAATGGGGAACCACAGGAAAGCGGAAAAATAATTCAGGATCTGCCGGATGATGGCTGCTGGTCCACCGACGTCACTGAAGCCCCCAAAGGAACCATGTCCACCTCTGCAGCACCCCGGGGCCAAATAGTGCGCTGGCTACCCCCATCAGTGCCTTCCCCCCTCGGAGGAGAGGGACCCATCCGGCAAAGGGTTACACTGGGTTACCTCGGGGATGGCTGCAGTGCGAGGATGGAGGCTCGAGCGAGGTTAGTAGGAGGTAAGTTGGGACGATGGCGGCTTAAAGGAGTGGTGGGTCCTGGAGCACGTAGGGGAGGCAAACAGATCAGGAAAAAAAGAAATAAGAAGTTTGGGGTCCTGTATAAGCATAAAGGCTGTATACCATCAGATATTAGATTAAAAATTGTGAACTCCATGGTAGTACCATTATTTGATTGTGATGATGTTGTGTATGGAGTGCTGCTGGAGAAGTATTGCATAGGCTTGATATAATGTTAACTAGGTTTGCACAATTTATTCTAGATGCACCCTGGGACACACACCACTGTTCTCTTTATAGAGTTCTATACTAGATAGCTTTGACAGAACAACATAATATACACATGATACATTTGATCTATCGCTGTCATTTAAAAAAAATGCCCGACTATCTGATAGAATTATTAGAGGAGCAGAGTGTTAGGGAAGGACTACGTGCAGCAGGGGAAATAAACTGTATGTTGCCATCTATGAAATCGATAAGGGGCCAACATAATTTTGTTCATATGGGTCCAGGGCTGTGTAACATTCTGCCAGGCTGCTTGAGGCTGTATAAAAACATAATATCTTGGAATGTTTAAGATCTTGGCATGTAAATGCTGCAAATTCTTCAAAAGCTCGTTGTGGTTGAGAAATGTTTATTTGTTGTATATTTGTATAGTTGTTGTCTTGTATGGTCTACTTTTGTTGTATAATAGGTTAGTTTTTATTGTGAAACTGATATTTTTGTACTGTGGGACCCCATTGAAAATGAGCTTCAGCTAAATTGGGTTATCCTGTTCTGATATCAGAATAAAAGTTTACTTACTTACTAAATTACCTCCCCACTGCCTGCTTCTCTGTCCATTCATATGTACGCAGATGATATGGTATACTTTACCTCTGACTCCTCTACCCCTGACTTCACAAACCAGCTGCAACTGGATTTTAACAACATCCAGCTCTGGTTCTGAGAAAATCAGTTATCTGTCAATGCAAAGAAAAAGGTCTGCATGACTTTTGGCACTAGGCAGAGGCTTGCTAAAATCAGCCTTCTTCCTTCCTTTTATATCCTCAATGGTGCAGCAATTGAAGATGTTTCCTCCTTTAAGTACCTCGGGGTCTGGCTGGATCATCACCTTGATTTCTCTGTTCATGTGGATGCAGTCCTCAAGAAGCTCCACCCCAAACCTGGAGCACTCTATAGGAATGAGAGAAGCATCCGGCTTCCTTTACACAGGAAATCCTCACTAAGATAATTGTCCCTGACTTCAGCTATGGGGACATTGTTTATTTATTTTGTTTATTTGTGATTTCGGAGTTTACAACCTTTGAGTCAGAGACTCATTTCCAAAGGCTCCACGTCACAGGAAAACATATGAGATGTACAGTAGAAGCAGCAGTACAATATGTACAAGTGAGGTACAGTGCATAGGGCATAATGCGTGTGCAAGGTTTACAGTAACATTTGTAGTATTGCAGTGAGCAAAATATTTAGGTACAGTGCATAATGCCTCATGCATGTGCAGGGTTTACAATAACATTTGTATTACAGTGAGCAAAATATCCAGTGCTGCTCCTTAGCTAGACTGGCCCCTCCTTTCACTCCTTCTGTCAATTTGCCCTTGACAAACCCCTGCTTACTCACTGCTATTTTTACGTTCGCTTGCGCGCATGCGCAAGGAACGTTTTGGGAGAGTAGCACACTTTGGGGGTGTGCCTCTCCCTTTCAATCCAGTGCTCCATTGAGCAGGTGTGGCGGTCCTGCACCAATGGGTGCGGGAGCTATGTATGACAGCGGTGGTCTTCTCCTCAAAGAAAAGCACTGCTGTCATACAGAGCACCGCGTCACGCCGCCCCCCCGCGTCACGCCGCCACCCCCCAAATCTTTGGTGCCACGCTGGGAGCCCACCCCAGAGTGGCAAACGTCCCGCGTTGTTTGCCGGCGGTGGTGCCCAATCCCCGTCGGCTCCATCCAAGCCATCCTTCTGCCGCGCTGGGGCCCACCCCAGCGTGGCATACATCACGTTGTTTGCCGGCGGGGTGCCCAATCCCGTCCGCCTCGGCCCCCAGCCATCCTTCTGCCACACTGGGAAGCCCATCCCAGCGTGGCAAACGCCCCACGTAGTCTTTTTTTTTTTCCACGTGTAAACCAAAAGCGGTCCCACGGCGCTTCCCAGTCCCCTCCCACAACCCGCACCCACCCACTGCGCACCAGCCTCCCACACCCCTCACCCCATACTTACCTCCGAGCGGCGATCTTCGGTGGATTGGGAACATGTCTGCACTCTTCAAAGCCGACCGCAACTGAGGAAATGCCGATAAGCTGTATAATGGGCTAGATAGGGGTTTTCAACTTTATTGCATATCTCAGGCATTTTTGGAATTTTGCACCAAATTTTCAACATGGGTTTTGGGACCCCATCTCATGAATGATGTCACTGTCATGGCGTTTTGCGGGCGAAGGGTGATTTCACAGTCACCGCGCCGAAATCACCCGTCGGACCCGGTCAACGCCATGACAGTGACATCATTCATGAGAAGGGTCCCAAACCCCATGTTGAAAATTTGTGCAAAAATCTAAAATGACTGTTTTACGAGGCGGCGTTGCGCAGTTCCTACGCAGGCTCGTAAGTTCGCCAATTTTCAATATTTTCACTCCAGATTTTCAACATTGCCATTTTACCACACCTCTTATGAGCAGTACAGCTGTCATTTTTCACATCCTGCCCAAAATGTGTTTCCACCCATGTAGCGCACAATGGCTCAGTCAGTGTGCGAACTCAATGTATGGGACACAGTAAGAAGATCACAGTGACACTGTTCATTAGCAGAGGTTTTAAAATGGCTATGTTGAAAATTTGGTGAACAAATTCCTAAAAATAACTGTTCTACGGGCGTGCATTGTGCAGTTCCTACGCACGCTCGTAAGTTTGCGAATTTTCAATATTTTCACTCCAGATTTTCATCATTGCCATTTTACCACACCTCCTTATGAGCAATACAGCTGTCATTTTTCACATCCTGCCCAAAACGTGTTTCCGCCCATGTAGTGCAGAATGGCGCAGTCAGTGTGCGAAATCAATGTATGGGACACAGTAAGAAAATCACAGTGACACTGTTCATTATCAGAGGTTTTAAAATGCCAATGTTGAAAATTTGCTGAAAAAATTCCTAACAATGACTGTTTTACTAGCATGCGTTGCACAGTTCCCACACACACTCGTAGGTTTGCGAATTTTCAATATTTCCACTCCAGATTTTCAACATTGCCATTTTACCACACTTCCTTATGAGCAGTACAGCTGTCATTTTTCACATCCTGCCCAAAATGTGTTTCCGCCTATGTAGCGCACAATGGGGGTAACAAAAAGGTCATGCTGAAAATTTATTGTGCAAATACCAGCAATCGCACAGGGCATTAAGGTAAAGCACCATACGTGCCAAACACCACTGTAAATACCTGCTAGCGAACGTTCGGCATTGACAAATGCTTGTTTGTATACTGTCCTCTCCCTCCCCTTCCCTTCCTTTTTTTTTTTCCAAGTATTTAGCCCCCTTCGTCCAGGGGGCGGCTGCCTCAGCTCAATCCTCAGCCCCTCCAGGCTGGCTCTTGGCCTCCCCCGGTGTGCACCAGGTCATAGTTTCTCCCCACGAGTCCTCTTCTCATGGCAGGGCTGATGGGAGAGAGCTGTCCTCCCCCCCCCGTACATCAGGTACGAGGCAGGCCAGGTCGCTCACTGGGCAGCAGCGCAGGCACAGAGATGGCTTAGCCGGGCTTCATGAAGCCCCTGACATCCATTTTTCCTCCTGATTTTTTTGCCTCGTCCCAGCCTTTTGTGGAGCATAGGACTCTCACCTGGAGGTATGCCCATCCTATGTGTTCCCACAGGTCCCTCCCTTACTTTGCCTCCCAGACCCACTCTACACCCAGGCCTCCACCTGGGGGCAGCCGAGGCCAGGATGATAAGCCACCCCTTCCCTGGTAGAGGGGAGCAGTCCCTCAGATGCTCAGTCCTCTCCCTTCCCGACTGACCACCGGTGATTTGAGTTCATTCCCAAACCTGGGTCGCCGGCTTGGCAGGTGGTAAGGTGCATTGTAGCGCCTCAGCCCTCCACACCACTGGGCCAGTACCCCCCCCCCCTTTTCTTGATGCCAGGTGCCTTACCCACTGCGCTTCCTTTATCTGGGTGCTTATTTCCCTTTGTTGTGCTGACATTTATTTATTAACTAAGCACCAGCACTTTACTCAGTGCGGCTTTCTACTGTTTGTTGGCTTCCTTTATCTTCAAATTTCATTTTGGCTCCTTCTCCTCATATCTTACTTCTCTTTTCCCCCTTGTACCTCTTACTCCCTTCACAACACTTGCTTTTGCTCTCTTGCTCTGCCACCAGTGAATTCTAATGCTGGACAAGTGGCCTTCTCATTCCACTTCCCAAAACTTTGGGGCTGCCCCCACTTCCATTCACTCTGCGGCTTCTCTTCTCACTCTGAAATCTCTCCCTCATGAATTCTCTATTCACCCCTACGGTTGCTTCTGATATTGGGTGGACTTCTGCCAGTTGCCTACCGCCCTACACTGACATTAGCACAGCCTCTCTCCTCCAGTCATCAATCATTGCTCCCTGCTCCTTATATTACTAAGGCCAGAGCATGCTGTTTGAAGGAAGGAAGCAAGGTGAGGAGGAAGAAGCATCAGTGGTTCTCAGTGGAGGTGGCTGAGGTGGTAAAGGAAAAAAAAAGTCTTTAGAAAGCATAAGGAGACCCAGACAGATGTGGACAGGGAGGTATATCTGGAAAAACAAAGGGAGGCAGGAAGGAAGTTGGGAGCAGCTAAGGCACAAATGGAGGAGAAGATCACCAAGGGGATAAGACTTTCTTCAGGTATATGAGTGAAACAAGAAAAGCAAGGGGTGGCATAGTCATAATTAGGAAGGTAAAGGGGGGGACTTGACAGAGGATGATCAGAAAAGGAGCTAACATTTTAAATGAGTACTTCTGCTCGGTCTTCACAGTTGGGGGAGGTGGACCAGTATGTATAAGCAGGCACCAGAGGCATGGGGATGGCAACAGGTCCATTTTTGGAGGAGAGAATCCAAAAGGAATTGGAAGCCTAAAGGAAAACAAGGCAGGGAGGCAGTATAATGCAGTGGTTTAAGGCTCTAAGTTGCAAATCTGGACACCTGGGTTTGAATCCCACAGCGCCTACTTGCATACTGTGTGACCCTGAGCAAGTCACTTAACTTCCATGTGCTCCCAGGTCGCACCTGTAAACAAGCTTTCAGCTTAGTGTGTCTCACCTGGTTAAACAATTGGGAAAAAAAAAAGGCGATGGGGCAAGACTGGATTTACCTGAGGGCTGAAAGGGAACTGAGCTTGATACTAGCCGCCCCTCTGGCAACACTATTCAGCACCTCATTGGAGATGGAGTTAGTTCCAGAAGACTAGAGGGCTGATGTGGTCCCTCTGCCCAAGAACTACTGTACAGCAAGGAGGAAGCTAGCAACTGCAGACCAGTCACACTTATATCAGTGGTGAGGAAATCAATGGAAACCTTGCTGAACGAGAGGCTGATGGAGTACGTGGAGGCAAATGGGCTGCAGGCCCGCCGTCAGCATGGTTTCACGGGGAGGAGGTCATGCCAAACAAATCTCATAGATTTCTCTGAGTGACTGACTAGGGAGGTGGATCATAGGAGGACAGTGGACGTGGCCTATCTGAACTTCAGTAAGTCCTCTGACACTGTGCCGCACAGGAAGCTAGTTAAGAAACTAAGCAGCCTAGGGGTTGAGGAGAAAGTGGCAAGCTGGGTATCATAACTGGTTTAAGAACAGGAGGCAGAGGGTTGTGGTAAACATCACACAGGTTGAAGGACAGGAGGAAGAGTGTGGTAGCAAACAGCAGACATTTGTGAGATGAGAGAATGATTAGTGGGGTACCAAAGGGGTCAATACTGGGACCAGTCTTCTTCAATATCTTCATAAGTGACATAGCTGAGGAACTGGAGAAGAAGGCATTTCACTTTGTGGATGACACAAAAATCTGCAACAGAGTGGACAGTTAGAAAAAAGTGGAGAAAATGCAAAGAGATCTGGGGAAGCTAGAGGTGTGGCAGCTGGGTTTCAGTGCCGAAAAGTGCAAAGTCGTGCACCTGGGGGCAGGGAAACCTGGGAGCTATGAGTTGTGTATAAGATTGGGGGGGGGGGAGTACTGACAGTCACTAAGCAAGAAAGGGGCCCTTGGGATAATCGTATCTTGATTATCTCATGATGACAGCGCAGTGTGACAAGGCAGTAGACAAAGCTAGTGGGATGCTGGGGTGCATAAGGAGGGAGATTTCTAGCAGGAGAATGGTGGTGGTGTTGCCACTGTATTGCTCATTAGTGAGACCCCACCTGAAGTACTGTTTTCTGTTCTGGAGGCCACACCTCCACAAGGACATTGACAGGGTGGAAGCAATCCAGAGGAGGGCTGCCAAAATGGTGCTAGGGTTGCACGGGAAGCCGTAAGAGGACAGGATGCAGGATCTCAACATGTACTCCCTGGATTAGAGGAGAGCAAGGGGGGCATGACTGAGGTCTGTATGTATCTCACAGGGTGAACAAGGTGCAAGTGTAGAGTCTCTTCCAAAGAAGGAAAAGCACTAGAACACCAGGGCATACAACAAAGCACTACGGGGGTTAACAGGGTAGTGAGTAAATACTTTTTCACAGAAAGGGTGGTGGACTTCTAGAATGGCCTGCCAGAAGAAGTGGTGGGGGCAAAAACAGCGGGGAGTTTTAAGCATGTGTGGGATAGGCACACGGACAGAATAAGTGGAAGGAAAGGAAGTAAGAGGAACACTGATGACCAAATAGGGTCAAAGATGCTGGAATAGGCAGGGAAAACTAGGGCAGACTAGATGCGCCTACTGGTCCTTTTCTGGCAACAAATTCTATGTTTCTAGAGGAGGGCCTGTGCCGGTTGCGTACCAGTAAGCACATAACCAGTCATGGCAGGGGAACACAGGCCGTGCATAATGTAAAACACTTGAATACACAACACTAGGGACACCACTACAGGCATGGACAATGATAAGTGGTACATGACACACATGCAGACATGGGCACAGCACGAGCACATCCACAAAACACCATAGCAAAGTGCGATCCAATGGGCAGGACGCATATGACCTCAGTATAATGTGTGCAGTGGCACAAGGCACCAACTGAAGTGGGGGGGGGGGCATGGTGAAGGCAGTACCTGACCACACCCCTACATAGTGGTGCAGCTAGGAAGACCTGACATGTGTGCCACAATCCTCCTGACTCCCTGTGCCCCCCTCACTACAAACATGGCCATATGAGCAATCCAGACTATATGCACACCCATATGATATGTTGTGCATCACATGTGAGGAACAGTACAGACAGTAGGGCATAGCCATTAGCAGTGGACACTGGATGGAGCTCCATGAGGACAACATGCACTGTATAAGGAAAGCAATGGTGCTGGATGCTGGACATCAGGGCAGGCATGCAGTCCAACACCTAGGCCAACATGCAGCCCCCCCCCCACATGCTACACAGAGTCAGTTTATGTGTACCACTAATGTGAGAGGATGGACAGGGGTAGGAGACGTGTGAGCACCACCCTCACTGAATGGCTATTGTGCATGTGTGGGCCACAGTGCATGTTGCCAGGGATGCCGGCATGTGTTGTCTGGGGGCAGAACAGGGACCAGCAGACACAGCTATCTCACATGTCCTGTCCGTGCACAACAGTGCTGTAGAGGTTCGCAGCACACTACACACTAAAGGCATTCAGCACCAATGCTGGGCAACGTGTGTACCCGATGTGTGACAGTACTATAAATGGTGCTATGGTGCCAGTAAGTTTGCCACAATGTCTACCATAATGTGTGCAGACCCCACAGGTGGAGGTGCATCCTGTAACATGCAGAAGCAAGTTGTGGCAGCACCAGTGACAACACTACTACCCTGAAGTGGCACTGATGGCAGCCAGGCATACTGCAAGACACCTGTGCTAGTGCTGACAGCCACATGTATACCTGGCCTGACCAACCACTATTGTGGTATATGTTGAGCTTTCCATGCCGTGCCCAACATACTGTAGGCATGTATGCAGCACCTGTGGGAATGCTAGGGCATCAGTACGTACCCAATCCAGTGTTATCACTCCCCCAAGAGACACAGTGTAGCTGGTGCAGTGGACGTGCCATGCGCAGCGCTGCATCAGATGCCATAGTACAGTCCACCACATGTATGTACTGCACACCTTGCCAAACCAAATGACCCTGCACAGCCATGAGTAGACAGTTCACACCTTGCACAGTGGCAATAGACATGCATAGCCCAGGAATCTGCATGCCCCATGAAACAGGGTTGAATAAGGCCCTGTCCCATTTGTTATGCAGAAAGAGTTAAATGCAAAATCTGTTCTGTCCTCTCCTTTTCTGTCTCTTGTCTGTCTGGTTGGCCAACCAGATATTCTCGTGAGACCTAGGAACTGATATCTTAGATGGTCTTGCAATTTTCCACCTCTCGCTATCTACCTGCCTTCACTTGCTGTTTCTGTCTTTTCTTTCCCATTGCATATTTGCATTTATAAAAATACAGGGTATGTGATTTATTTGTGTGAAACTGTAAGTGATACTGGGATCCCTTAAATTGAAACTTTATATTTGGGTTGGAAATTGGTGCCCACCCACTAAATGTGGGTGAATTTTACTTCGAGCAGGTAAAAGTGCCCATGCTGAGTGCCCGCTGGGTGCCTTTGCCATTTTAATAAGTATATTGCTGTTCCCCTGATTGCCACTAGGGGCAGATGCTGAGTGCTGCAGAAAATTGCAGAAACGCTGCTGAAGTGAGCTCCTGAAGATCAAACTACATGAGAGGAGGAGCTGTTGCCAAGAACAAGCCAGTGGTACATGAGGGAACTCCATTTCTTATCGGCGCCATCTCTGTGCTTAAGTTCTGGTCAGGAGTTCAATGTGTGCCATGGAGTGCTGTGACCATTCTGCGATCATTGCAGAAGCCAGCAACTTAGAGTCTCGAGAGGCCAGGAGTCGAGAGGGAGTGAGTAATCCAGAGAGGAGCAGCAGGCTCAGAAAAACCAATGTCGGTAATCTAAGGCCTGGTAAGTACTGAGGGCTAGGGGGAGCATGCTACTAGTGCTGCTGCTCACTCAGTCTGTCTCAAGATCATCGGGAGTGCCAGTGAGTCGTCAGGTCCTGCTGCTGGCCTGACGGTAAGTTTGGCCTAAAAAACTACCTGGAGCCACAAATGGGTGGGGGCAAGCACAAACGGGGGGCGATGGGCAAGCAAGCACAGCTGGGAGGAAGAACAGGAGCTAATGGTGATGTGCTGCATTTTCTTCCTCCCCAGTCTAACATAAGTGAGTGGAGCCCAGGTGTAAATCTCCTCTGGAGGGACTGCTGGCAATTAACAACAAGTTTAGGAAACCTCTTCAGAGTGACTCCATGCTGCTGTGCCTGAGAGAGAGAGACTAAGTTACAGCATAAGTAAAACCAGGACAGCAGCAGTCATTCTGAAGAGGCATGTGGTGATGTAGGGAGGAGACACAGTACTGGGTAGTGTGAGTGACCAGCAAGCCGGGTATATGTGTTGCTGCAGCTCTGCATAAACCTTGGTCATTCACAGCTGCTATGATTGTGTGAGGATACAGAGGCACGACAGGCAGCAAACAGAGCAAATGACCAGCAAGGCAGGGTATTTGCTAACTTGATGATGTTCAGTTGCTGTTGTTTGCTGTCCATAAATAAGAGTGTCGTTAAAGCTGCCAGATCATGTGATCTTTTATGTGAGGGCTGTCACTAGACAGGGAGCAGACTGGGCAGTCAGAGTGACCAGAACTGGGGTATTGCTGCTATGTAATTGTAATAAATAGCTATTGCTCTCTGACTGCATAATAATTTAAACTTGTTGGCAATTCTGAGGATCATTTTAGTCACTGGTGTGCCAGTTACTTACAGACATTTTTAGTGCCATTATTTCATTTGATGTAAAATTAAAAGGGGTGGAGGCCCTTTAAAGTCACACGCTTCACTTCAATTTCAGTTTTCAAAACTTCTTTTATTGTGATATCCCCTACATTTCGCTCTGGATGAGAGCTTGATCACGTTTTTTTTTTTTTAATCTGTTAAAAATATATAGTTATGTATTTATTTTTTTCATTTGAATAAATGAGTCTGGCTGTGCACATAAAGTGTAGGGGTGGTTTATTATACTGATGTTGCCCTCGTGGGACTGAGCTGTGTGAGGTGCTGCATTTTTCTGATTTTTTGGGGTGGTTACATGGGCTGCATCGTGTTCAGAAACTTTACTGTGCACACTTGAGTAAGGAAATAGAGATAAAAAAATGTAGTGCTCCTGAAACGTAAATTCCACTGTACTTTAATTATACCGGACTTAAGAAGCTGCAATGAATTGAATTATACACATGCATTTCGTGTTCCTAATGCCTTGTTCAACTTGCTATTACAGTCGTTACTTTAAGGGGGCCTAGAAAATGAATCTGGCTGTGTACATTAAGTGAAGGGACAGTTTACTGCGCACACTGAGTTGGGATAGAAGAAAAAAAAAAAAGTAAAAGTAATATAGGTTGTACCAAATGTTAGTTTAACTATTGGCGTTGCTCCTGGGCTGCCTTGAGGGACTGATCTGATCCAGCCTCTCTGAACTAGCAGGCTGCCATTATTTACTGCAACTGTGGTGAGGCATTTGGGGCATTGGGGCGTTTCAGGGGACTCACGGTAGGTAGCGACTGTTACTGGAGGCACAAAGTGCGCTACTGAGAGTCCCTGCACCCTCCCCCTCATTCCCCTCTATTTAGACCCCTGGACTCATCTCATCTCTTTACTTCTACAGGTGCTCAGGGACATCGGGGACCATCTTGGAGGTCGAGAGGACCTCAGCTCCTGCCCCCCCCCCGCGCTCTCGCTCCTCAAAACAGCCAGAAACGACCGAAAAGGTAATTTCACCGATGCACGGACTGATTTTACAGTCCTGACTGTGCAAAAAGCTTACCTGTGGTCGTCAACGCCATGGAAAAGGCCACGTGTGCTGGTCGCCCGATCTACCAGCTGCTCGCCTGTTGCTGCAGAGGTTCGGCTCTGCCCCGCAGCCCCCACCACCACCCTTGGTTGGCGCGCCAATTTATATGCAGTATTTTGGTCACGTGAGCAGATTTTACCTATCGGCTCACTTTTCCATCTGCAAGCTATACAGTCTCTCCACTAGGGGCTCCCTTATAGCTTTTGGTCACTTGTTATGTAGTGCACCTATTGATCTGTTACAAGTCTGCTCAGAAACCTTGTCTGACGTGGGCCTTATGACTAATTACTAACATCAAGGCCTTAACTTACCAATTTAGGCTGCTGCCATCAAAATAATAATATTGTTAGCCTGATCACAATGACATTTGTAACAGGACAGCCAGACGCAGTAAGTGTCTAGTGGGAACAAATTAACTTATTGCTCTCTACCCATTTCAACAGCCCACTATACACCTGGTAGCAGTTCCCCTTCCTGTCTCAACCTGACGTACGTCTTGGTACTGACATGGGATTCCTGGAGCAACTACCAAAGCTAGTCCTGCTCCAGTTACTCCTGGGCACTATCGCCCTTGTGATCATTACTACTCCTTGGATCCCCTGGCTCACAAGTGGGGGTGCCCCCCGAAGGGAGATCCCTGGTGTACGTGCTCCCAACCGGGGGACTCCGTCCTCACCTTCTCCAACCTTCTAACAGAGGGTTCACCCTTGCCGTGGGTCCTTGGTAGTCTTGACCTAAGGAGCTTTCTGAGACCTGCACGAAAGGTCAGACACTATGACCGTAACTCACAGACGAAGGATAGATCCACTCCCTTGAGGCATCTATTCTGGCTCATGCTGGTGACCCTTGTGCTAGCAGGGGACATAGAGCTAAACCCATGACCTTCACTCCAGTCTTCCTCCACACTGGCGGGCTGGTCGGTGGTAAAAGGGCTGAAAGTAGTCCATCTTAATATTAGAAGTCTCCTGCCCAGCCTGGCGGAACTTCATGTCTTGGTAACTTGACATAATCCTGACATTCTAGGCATTACAGAAACCTGGTTAAAACCTGCTACACCAAACTCTGTGTGTGCCCTCTCTGGCTGTGACCTTATCCGTCGTGATCGCCCGGGAAAAAAGAGGGGTGGTGGTATCCTGGTCTACTACAGGAGCCATCTTAACCTATCTGCACTTCCTAGTCAACAGACAGTGCAGTCCACCTGTGAGACACTGCACACGGTGCTGATACTAGGGATGTCAAAAAAGATACACGTTGTATTCGCCTACAGTCCCCCAAAAGGAGGCGTAGAGGGACTGACTGGCCTCCTTGACACAGTTGGCGCTGTAATACAGCAAAATGAGCTAATCATTCTGGGTGACCTCAACCTCAGTTGGCTGGGTGGTAACACCAAAGCCTTTGAGTCGTCACTTGCCGGTCTCTTCCTGACACAGCTAGTCAAGAATCCTACCAGATGCCCGTAAACGGTGGTAAGAGCTCCCTCCTGGACTGGATCTTGACTAACAGACCTGATAGGATCAGCTCGTCTGGTGTCCTGCCTGATTGTATCTCGGATCAGTCCCCAGTGTACTGTGTTTGGAGGATCACACTCCTGAAAATACCACATAAAATTATCCAGATCAGAGACTACTCAAGGTGTGATCTATCCTTCTTTCAAAATGATATTAAGTACACTGACTGGTCGGCAGTATGGAATGCCCAGGACTCCACATCTGCTGTCAGTCACCTCCTCATCTCTTTAAGGGCCCTGCAGGAGAAACATGCCCCCCTAATCAGATGGAGGGTCAGGGGTACGGCTACAAAATGGCTTCATGGCAGCCTCCTAGCCCTCCTCAAAACTAGGGACAAGTGCTGGGCCAAGTTTAAGGCCACTGCTGACCAGGCTATCCTTCAAAAATAAAGGCAACTCAGAAATGAGTGCAAAAAAAACATTAGGGTAGCAAAAAGTGAGTTCTGCAAATCTGCACTACTGAACTTGGCTAGGGACCCAAGGAGGTTCTGGAGGAATATCAAACACATAGTGAGCGGCACACACAGTGCGGAGTCCACTGATATGACAATTGATGATTCCAGCTGCAACAACTCGGAAACCATTGCCAACTCCTTCAATCACTATTTCGGAGATCTGTCTAAGTACAACTCATCATTGCCCAATGGTAGTGGTGACAGCGGCACTCAGCCCATAGCATCATCTTCACCCCGTCTGCCCTTTCTTTTTAGGGCAGTGACAGTTCAAGAGGTGCGGAGACTGTTAGCTGGACTCTCCCCCTTCTCAAGTGCTGGCCAAGATGGCTTGGAACCAAAGCTCCTCAGCCTCGGTGCCCCCTGGCTTGCCCCCTCTGGTGGCACACATCTTCAATTTGTCCCTGTCAACTGGTGTTATTCCAGATATATGGAAGGTAGCCAGGGTGGTCCCAATCCTTAAACAGGGAAACCCTAAACTGATAGAGAACTATCGCCCCATATCCATCCTATCAGCAGTTAGCAAACTCCTGGAGAAAGTTGTGGCAGGACAACTCTCAGAGTATTTGCAATCACATGATATAATGTCTCCAGTACAGCACGTATTCAGGAAGGGGCATGGTACTTCCTCTGCCTTCGTTACTGTTTCATCTTGGATCAGAGAGGCCATGGACCAAGGCAAACTCTCGGGGGATATCTTTATAGACCTCTCGAAGGCCGTTGACTATGTCATGCTGTCAACACAGATAAGATCTATTGGACTATCCACTGCTGCTCTCAGCTGGTTCTCCAACTATCTGCATGGCAGAATGCAGCGGGTAAAATATGGTAAAGAGCTATCAAGCCCCATCCCAGTAACCATGGGGGTCCCCTGAGGCTCCGTCCTTGGACCCCTGCTCTTCTCCATTTTTGTTAATAATCTCCCCACAGCCATTGCTCATTGTAAACCAATCCTCTATGCAGATGATCTGGTCATCCTGTCTCACTCCCCAGAGGTGGGGGACATTAACTGCCACCTGAGTGCTGACCTAAGTAATATCCAGGCATGGATCCGCAACCATAAGCTAGTCCTTAATCTAAAAAAAACCCAGGCCATGCTCTTTGGGTCCCGGGCTAAGATTAAGGCCTCCCCAGTGCCTTTCTGTGTTTCCAGAAAGGGGGGTGTCCCGATCCCAATCACGGACAACTTCAAATACCTTGGGGTAATGCTGGACCCGCAGCTTGACCTTGGCCACCATATCCAGAACACATGCAAGACTATCAACTGTAAACTGGGTATGGCCTATAGAGCAAAAAATAACCTCACTCCGGCTGCACGTATTGCACTTGCCAGAAGTATGCTTCTTCCCTCGCTATGCTACGGGCTCCTGTTGTTTGCCAGCACCACTAAGGTCCATCTCTCTAGGTGGTCAGCTGCCTACAATAATGTCTGTCGCTTCACCTTAGCGGCCCCTCGGCTCACTCACCACTGTGATCTCTATAACAAACTAAACTGTCTCTCTTCCTCAAAGCACATTGACTTTATCCTTGGTTGCTTCACAGGGAAGGTCCTTAGCACTGGCACCCCCCCAAGGGTGGCGAATCTGCTTGTCCAAACTGTTCCCTCTTCTTACCACCTTAGGTCTCAGGGGTCAGCTACACTCAAGGTACCTGTGACTAGGACTCAAATGGGTGAAAGAGATTTTGCAGCGTGTGCCTCCAAACTATGGAACACCTTCCCCGACCAGATCCATGTTGCCCCTTCCCAGGGCTGCCGGCGTTCCTCCCTATGGAACTATCTCAAACTTGCATTGGCCTGTGGGTGCAAAAAAAACCCGTGATAAATTGTCTGGACTCAGCTCTTACATACAACTGTTGGCCCTTATGTTGCTGCCACTAATCCCTGCCTTGTACTGCGCCAATCTGGCACACTCCGTTTTACTCTGTTGTACTTACTCTAACTAAAAGTTGCTTTATGACCTGTACTTGTGTATTCTAAATTAAGATGTTTGCGTGTGAGCTATGAGTAGTTCCTAACTTGTACCTTGTTGTCCTATGACTTGTAATCTTTCCATTATTATGTACCATGTTGTCCAAAAATGTGTTTTGTATGTAATTTCCTGTACTTTCCTGGGTTGTACCTGAAAATAGGCAAAGTTTTGTCTAGTGTACTTACCTGGTTAACAAAAGCTAAATAAATAAATAAATAAAATTCCTTGTAGCATTCAATTCATTGTAATTTCATATTTTACTGCTTCCTTTACGCATATACACATACCACTATTACAGCGTCTGCCATAAACCTTTCTATTTGCACATCTCAACAAGTTTATTTATACTTCACTCCTTTACTCTCGTCTTGCACATTCTGCAATTAAATGTGCTCAGTCATTTCATTAATGCCACAGTGCTTATGCAAAGTTAGTTTTCTGCAGTCTTTTTTGGCTTGACCCCCCCCCCCCATTTAACTGCAAAACAGCATACCTTGTTGCAGTGGTTGAGCTGCTTTTTTGTGGAGCTTCTAAATATATAGTCTCATGTCCTGTGGAGACATACGTTCAGCATTTCTTACAATTATTTTTTTGGCATTTAAATGTTTGCCCAGTAAAGTGATTTAACAAGTTTTTAGTATTCAGATTATCATGAGCTTACCTCCACAAACGCTGTTTTATCTTAAAGATGTGGTTAGTTACTGCGTGGCAGCCAAAATGCCAAATACTCGCTATTCAGTGTGGTTTAAATTTGTCCTCTCGTGTTTTGTGTAATCCCATGGCCATTTGAGATGTGACATGGGGCCCATTGTGGTCACGCATGCGCAAACCCAGTTGCGAAGGAACCATACACTTCCACGCTGCAAGCGGTTCTGTGTTCACAAAACAAGCTATTAGTCTTTGAAACTGCTTAAGCTCTGTGGCTCCTTCTGTATCTGTATTCTTTTTATTTACATGTGAGGAACGTTCACGAGCTACTATTCTGGCTCATGCCTATTTTCCACTCTAGTGAGGGTTTACAGGGCAGTCTGTACAGGTTTCAGATGTGTAAGTTCCCCTTATTTTATGACTCTTTCTGAGCCTTGATGCCTTCTACTGGCTTATGACGTAAGTATTATTTCAGCGACATGAAATTTATTTTTCTGATTCTTTAGAACAGAGGTCAGATGCATTTAATCTTCCCATGCTCTTATTGTTATATGATATAAAAAATTGGGAAAATTGCCAAGAATGTGGAAGTTATAGAAAAAGGAGAATAAATTGGACTTTACTTGTAGCTGATACATACTTGTTAATATTAGATCTTAATTGCTTTATTTATAACACGTATATATTTCTAAAGCTGGATGTCAAGATTAATTTGACCTCCCTATTTTGAGGGATATTTATACCGTTCACATATTTTTCTTAAATGGGAGGTCAAAAGAGTTTGACCTCCCTGTTATGAATGTGTTACTTAAGTCATCATAAGCCTTTAATGTTGTGCACGGGAGGTCAGATGGATACCAACCTTCAGTTTTACATGTTATAGATTAGATAGTCGCATCGAATCCTCGATTATCTTTTAACATCATGAAAATCATAGAATTTTTTATGCATAATAAATGCATCTATTCACATATTCAGACTTTTTCCATTTACAACCTTTATATATGCATTTATTCTTCTGCTGATGCCTTGCAGTAACAAGTATGTATAAGCTAGAAGTAAAGTCCAATTTCTTCTCCTTTTTCTGGGACTTCCGCATTCATGGTGATTTTTCCCATTTTTTTATATCATACAACAATAAGAGCAGGCGAAGATTAAATGCATCTGACCTCTGTTCTAAAGAATCAGGAAAACAGATTTCATGCCGCATGAAATAATACTTATGTCATAAGCCAGTAGAAGGCATCAAGGCTCAGAAAGAGTCTTAAAATAAGGGGAACTTGCACATCTGAAACCTGTACAGACTGCCCTGCATACCCTCACTAGAGTGAAAAATAGACATGAGCCAGAATAGTATCTTGCAAAGTTTCTTCACATGTAAATAAAAAGAATACAGATACAGAAGGAGCCACAGAGCTTAGGCAGTTTCAAAGATTAATAACCTGTTTTGTGAACCCCGAATGCACTCGCAGTGCGAAAGTGTAAGGTTGCTTAGCAACCGGGTTCGAGCATGCGCAAACACACTTGGCACTAAGTCACATCTCAAAGGGCCGCAGGATTAGACAAAACAGGTGAGAGGGCTGGCCCAGTGTTGCTGAGGGTTGAGGTGCTGGACGCTTAACTCGCTCTGCGCCGGTGACCTGGGTTTGGGAACGACCTCGGGTTGTCAGAGTGCCGGCATTGGGGGTGGGAGGAGCGTGATCAAGTGTGCCATATGGCTGCTCTCCTCTCCAGGAGGTGGGTTGTCTCCCTTAGTCCTGTCCCCATTGGGTGGAGGTCCGGTGGGATATGTAGGTGGCAGGGAGGGTGTACGTAGGGAGGGAGGGGCTGAGCTGGCTTCTGGGGTCCGTGCATGCCTCCACGCTCACATACCGCCATGTGCCAGGGGTCCGGGGGGGGGATGGGAGAAAACCCAGAAAAAAAACATGAAAATATATATCTATAAAACAGGTGAGAGAACAGATTCATACTGCTGTGAACAATGAGTATTTGGCGTTTTGGCTGCCACACAGTAACTAACCACATCTTTAAGATAAAAGAGCATTTATAACAATTTTATTGAATCGGAAGATACCTTTGAGCACAAGCTCTTTTACAAAGGTTCCACGTCTGTGAATTAGGCAGGGTACAAAGTAGAAATCATAAAAACCAACAACCAGTATTGACATGTACACAAAGACATCGTGGATTACAGGTTGAAACGATGAGTTGCATGAGCACGGTTATAGAGGCAGAACATAATTCAGCACCTAGGAGCTTTGTCATCAGAAGGGGGAGGGGTATGGTCGAGGGAAATTGTATAGTAATAGGTGAGAGTGAAGGGTATGCTGTGGGGGCCATGTCATGACCAAGTGCAGCCAGGAGGACATGAGGTAGGACAAGTGCTGCGTCAATCATAAATTGAAGGAGAGTTGAGATACCCGAGGTTAGTTGCAAGAGCATCTAGAGATTGTACTTAGGTGTTGTTTGAGGTCAGTTTTGAATTTGGCTAGACAGGTGGTGGCGAGGAGGTGCTCGGGTAATTCATTCATCCACATGTGGGCATGGTAGGAGAATGCCCATTGCCCGAGCGAGGTACGACAGAAGGGGATGGACAGAGCCCCACTTGTCTTCCCCCTTGAGGCCTGTGGTGTGTTTGCTGCCACTAACAGATTGCCAACACATGGTGGTGTTTTCCCCATGAGCGCTTTCCTCCCTAGGGTGCACGTCTGATGAATGACCCTGTTTTTTAGGGATAGCTAATTTGTGAGCTCATACAATGTACAGGTGTGCGTATCATGCTGTAAATCTAGGACTAGCGTACAGGCCTTGTTTAGTGCCACCTGTACCCGCTTCAATGCAGTATCCATTGCCGCCCCATATATCACTATTCCATAGTCGATCTGTGATAATATGGAGCTATGTGTACTGCAAGGTGGAGGGCCTCGAGAGATAGGTATATCCTATGCCTGTAAAGGACACCAATCTTAATGTTGATGGTCTTGACCAGGAAGTCAATATGTTGAGCAAATGTAAGGGTTTCGTCCAGTGTGATCCCCAGATACTTGAATGTGCAGACTTGTTCCAGTGTTATGGAGGTAAGCTCATGATAATCTGAATACTAAAAACTTGATAAATCACTTTACTGGACAAGCATTTAAATGCCCAAAAAATAATTGTATGAAACGCTGAACTTATGTCTCCACAGGGCAAGAGACTATGAGCTGGATATTCAGAAATGCACCAAAAGCACGCGCAACCCCGGCACAGCGCAACTCAATTGTGCAATGGCGCAGTGACTGTGATATTCAACGGTTGTGCACCGCAACATGCGCCAACGCAACATGGCTGAATATTGCAGTCACTGTGTCATGGTGCAGTGAGAGGTGTGCCAGGGAGCAACCAGAAATGCGCAATGGTGCATCCAGGGAATGCGCAAGGGGAAGAGGATGATGCGCCAAGGCACAGCAGGAACAGCCACAGGCACAGCAGGGAGCCAGGCAATGGGGAAGGGGGGGGCAGTGCAGGGAGGCGGGGGCACCAGGCCAGGAACACACAGTTAGTACACAGGTGACCACTGCACATGGAGTGCAGGCATGCAGCCACCCCCCCCCCCGGTGGAGGACACAGGGCACAGGCAGCACTGATGTCCAGGGCTGAGCACCCTAGTCCACCACCCACTGGATGGCACGCGGCCGCCCGGACAACAGCAAGCCACACCCTGGCACACGGCACCCACCATACAAACGCCACACAGCCCAAACAGCTAGCCCATGGCCACTTCAAGGCACAGACACTGACCGAGGGGCATGCCACCACCATGCATGTTCCACACAATGACACAGGTGCATCACACGGCCACCCACCACACCACTGCAGCATGGACCCACTCGCCAGCTGCAAAGCAGACACAGACACAGAAGGGTAAACAAGTAACAATTGTAACTGAACAATAGAAAAACAGCTGTACACACACTCATAAACAAGTGGGGGGTAGGTGAGGAGGGAAGGGGTCAGAGGACAGGGTCTGTACAGGTAGATGGGGGAAGGTAGGGGAAAGGAGGGCAGAGGCGGGAAAGGGGCTGGGGAACATCATGGACGGTCACGGTCTGCCGGTGCCTGACGCCTCCCCGTGCGTTGGTCCCATAACAGGATCCTCCTGGTCTGATCAGCAATTTCCATTGTGTGCGACATAATGAGGATAATCTGCCGCAGCAGATGGCAGTACAAAGGCAGGCGGGAACCCCTCCGACACCTATGGCAGAGGAAGGGACAGGTGATCAGTGTGTGTCCATAGCACCCTAGCCCCCCCCATGCACAGTGGACAGTGGGAACACACACCTCTGGAGTGGCACCCCAGCCACCAGCAGTGGGTGGGTCTACGACTGCCACCAACCCGGCAAGCCACGGCAGTGCAGAGCACTGGGACCCGCCGCCCAAGGGATACCCGACAGCACAGCGGCAGACAGGTGGCATGGTGCTGCAGTGGAACCGCAGCGGCACTAGTGTTAGCTGGACACACACTCAGCCCACCAACAGCTGCTACACATGTGCAATGACCGCCCCACAGCGCCACACACACTGCACCGTGTGCCGAACACAGCTGCCATGGCACAAGGCACAGGAGACCAAGGCCGTACCCCCACCCCTGCCGCCCACCCTGCACAACAATGTGGGAAAGCACAGTGCCTACCTGCCTGCTGTGGCACTGCGCACGCTGGTCCCGCCACTGCATGCCCTCTCGGTCCAACACCAGCAGCCGATGGGCCTGCTGCGGCTCACCAGGTGCCCCTGCCGCCCTGGCTTTCCTCTGGTCTTCAGGTCCTAGGATGGGAACACAGACAGGCACACATCAGAACACAGCATGAGCCCACTGCCCCATCCCCCAAGCACAGAGTGCACCCCAGCCGGTCAAGGCTGCAGGGCAGTGGCACAGCGCACCCAGTGACTGGCAATGCCATGCCACTGGGCACCCGACAGGCCCCCCCAGCTTGGCATGCAGCCCAGCCAGCCGCATGGAACAGTGGTCATGCACAGACGCAGTTAGAGCCCACCTACCTGGCCGTGGCACGGCCCCCCTCCGGACGAGCGCCTGAAGCGCCCTCAACCTCTCCAGGTCCCTCCTGACCAGGTCCCCGTACCGGTGGCGGCACTGCTCCCTGGTGCACTGCACACCAGTGGCCTGGACCAGCCCATCTGCAATGGCCTGCCACACCTCTGTCCTGGGTCTCTGTAGGGGCTGCTGGCCAAACAGGCTGGCAGCATGAGGCTTCACTTGGACCACCAGGTTAACCAGCTCAACCTGGCTGCAGTTATGGGACCGAGGTACTGTGTGATGCGGCACGGTGCCACAGCAAAGTTGCAGGACAAAATGGCGCCCAGTAGCGCACATGCACAATGTGCTCGAGATGGCGCCTCGCACGGAGATGCGCCACATGCAGCAATCACGCATCTCCGGAGATGCGTGCCATGGGTGTAGCCACACTGGCACGTGGGGCAGGGTTCCCAAGAGGGCACAGGGCAAGGCAGGGGTCAGCATGCGCAATGTGTCGCGTGGGCTCTAGGGCCCATGGCGCGTAGTGCCAATAATAGGGCCATTGAAGGCACCACGCCCCATGGGCCCCAATGGCCAGGCGCCATAGGCCCAATAGTGCTCGTGCCATAGACCCTATGGCGCGGGTGCCATTGGGCCTATGATGTCGGGCGCTATTGGGCCTATGGTACTTGGGTGCTATTGGGCCTATGGTGCCTGAGTGCCATAGGCCCAATAGCGCTCAAGCGCCATAGGCCCAATAGCGCCCAAGTGCCATATGCCCAATAGTGCCTGAGCACATAGGCCCAATAGCGCTCGAGCGCCATAGGCCCAATAGCGCTGGAGCACCATAGGCCCAATAGCACCCCAGTGCCATTGGGTACAATGGCCCCATAGCACACCTAGCACATGCTGCGCAATAGGCGGTAGCATATGCCGTGGCACGTGCGCATTGCTGAGGGTGCACTGCGCATGTCGCAGCAATGCGCAATGACATGCACCAGAGCAAGTCCATTGCGCAATGTGCAAGAGCGTGATATTCAGCCATCATATGCAGATTAGCTCATCAGCCTATACGCGGTGTAATTGGGACATTTGCATGTCATCACCATTGAGCATCAACCCATTTGCATGCGATGCACTATAAAGGCGCCGCACAACAGCACAGGCTTTGGACCGGTATTGCAACCATCAGAGGTAAGTTGCGTCTGCTGAGGGGACAGCCAGCACAGCAGGCTGGATGGCTGGGGTGGGCTGTTGCAGCCACTAACCACATGTCCATGCCCACAGGTAGCATCATGTCTGAGCACGAGGAGGGTGAGGAGCGTGAGTCCTGCCCGGAAGCAGAGGTCCAACTTTACGAAAGTGGAGGCAGATGCCCTGTTCGAGGTGTACCTCGACAGGGAGCCGTTGCTGAGTTGCACCACTGGCATACCCCAGGCCAGGGCCACAGCCTGGGAGGAGGTTGCGGAGGCCATGAACCAGCAGGGCAACCACCAGCGGTCTGCACAGGAGTGCAAAAAAAAGGTGGGTACCAACAAGCATTGGATCAAGGAAAAGGTGGCAGCCATACAGGCTGTCAGGTCAGCCACAGCTGGGGGCCAGGCCGCTGTGACACAGCTCATGGCTCAGGAGGAGCTGGTGGCGGCCACCATGCGGTGCAGTGCAGTCGAGGGTGTGCCAGGCGGTGGCTTCCAGACTGGAGGGAGCCCATCACTACATGGTAGGTATGGCGGGCGGGGGGGGCAGGGGCCTGCCGAGTCAGCAGCTCTAACGCATCTGTGTTCCCTTACAGCACCGGCTCGCCATCATGCGGTGGCAGGGGCACCTGTGGCTGTCATGGGAGCCTGCCCAGCCCCAGAGGACTAGCCATCCACCTCCACGGGCATCCGGGGGCTTGATAGGCTGCAGCACACTACCGCCGTCCAGCCAGATGTCCCGGGCGTGGTGGCGGATGAGGCCCTGGCTGTGTTCCAGCGAGACGCCAGCCATGGCGTGCTGTGTGCAGAGACACAGATCGGGGCCGGGTCCGACATTGATGACGACATGACCATAGTCCTGGAAGGCGGGGGTCATGTCGTGGGGGAGACACCATACAAACCACCATCACTGGCAGAGCAGCCAGTGGCCTGTTGGCAGTGGAGCAGCTGCCCGCCACTGCCCCTGGTACCGCTGTGTGCGCAGGCACAGCGGCGTAGGGTAGCAACGCACCCACACAGGCGCTGGCCAGTGCACAGGGGCCGGAGGGGCGGCAGCAGCAGATGGCTGGAGACGTTGGGAGGCCAGGCGCCGCGTCCCTCGTCGGAGTGCCTGTCAATGCCCAACCCCATGAGGACCCTGCTGTGCAGCACCCACCTGAGTGGGGGGCCATACAGCGCGGTCATACAACACCGATGGGTTGGCACCATGCCCATGCCCCCCTGGGCACCGAACCCTTGGCCGAGCACACCCAATTGCTGCGGGCCTCTGTGGAGCAACAGGTGCTGCTCGTGGCTGGGGTGTGGGCACTCCGCGCAGAGGTGCACCAGGCAGCCGAGCAGTGTGACAGGGGCACCGCGCAAGTCGTGGAGCATGTACAGTGCCTGCGGGAGAACACGACTGCAGCCCTGGACCGCTTTGCCAATATGATCTTGGTCGGCCTTGCCCCACAGGCTGCCACAGGGCATGGCTGACTGCCACAAACTCCGTGGAGTGCAATGTCCACCCCACGGCCCTGGCGTCGGGTGACCCCAACTGTGTCAACACCGGGCTCCGCTGAGGGCATCCCAGGCACACCTGGTGTGGGCCTGTTTGGGAGCCTGCAGACCCCTGTGAGGACCCTGTCGTGGTCCCGCAGTCCCATCCTTGGGAGGGCAGTCGCAGACCCCCTCCCTGTGGCTGTTGTGCAGCTTGAGTCTGCTGGGCAGCCACAGCGTGGCCATCCCCGTGTCTGTGGCGGCCATGCATCTGCGCGGTGGACCTGATGTGCACGCCACCCTGTCTGCTGTCTGCAGCCACTGCCCTGTGTGCACATGGGCGTTGTGTGTGTTTTTGTGTGTATGTGTGTGTGCATGGCATGGTCGTGGCAGCCGTGTGTTACGCCACACGCTGCCCATGTGCACACCTGCTCGGCAACTGGCCTGTGTGCGTGATGATGCCTACACAACACTGGTTGCGCATGTGCACCGGTGCCCTGCGTCTGATCCACGCCACATGGTAGCGCCCGGTCGCATGCCTGCAGGTGCCACTGTGTGGGAGGGTGGGTGTGTGTGTTTGTTTTGTTATGCAGTGCTGTGTGGTGTTGCGTGTTGGACGTGTGGCACTGCTCCGCCCTTGCCCCATGCGTGTGTGTGCATGCCCATGGCCATGCCAACACATGGCTGTGTGCCTTGCCACTGTGTCGGTTCTGTGCATGGGTGTTTTTCCACCTACCTGTGTGCACCGTAGTGCTCCTGTGCTGTTGTGTCCCGATGGTGGCATGCCATCCGCATGAGCCGGGGATCCCTCCGCCCAGCGGGGCTGCCCACCACCACCACCCGACCCATCGCCCATGTCGTCCTCACTGCTGTTCCCCTCTTCAACCTCGACAGCTATCCCCCGGTCAGTGGCCATGTTGTGCAGCATGCAGCAGGCCAGGAATAGGCTACAGGCCTTTGAGGGGCTGTATTGTAGGGCACTGCCGGACCTGTCCAGGCAACAGAACCGTGCCTTCAGCATCCCGAACACATGCTAAATGATGCTCCGCATGCTGGTGTCTGCCTCATTGTACTGCTCTTCCTCTGGGGATGATGGGCGGTGGTAGGGGGTGAGCAGCCAGGGCCTGAGTGCATAGCCACTGTCACCTGTGTGGAGAGAGATGGTTAGCCTGGTGACCCCTGTCACTGTGCCCCATGCCCTTCCCTGGTGCACATGGCAGTCCCCCTGTCCTGGCTACTCCCCCTTCCATGCCCTGCTGTACCTGGCTGCCCATGGTCTCACCATACTCACCCACTAGGTGACCTGTAGGGATGTCCCCACTCTCGAACCTGTGGCACAGTGCTGAGCTGTGCCAGATGAAGGCATCATGTGCTCCCCCAGGGTGTATGGCACAGACATTGGTAATGCACACCACCTGGCAGTTGATGCTGGGGTAGCCCTTTCTGTTGATGTAGGCTACCCCCTCCGCACCAGGTGGCATGCAGATGCCCATATGGGTGCAGTTGATGGCCCCTAGAATGCCAGGCATACGTGCTACCCTGTGGAACTCCTGCATGGTTGCTGTATGCACCGTCTGTGTGCTGGGGAAGTGGATGTGTTCCGCAGCATGTGGCAGCAGGGCATTGAGGAACTGTGTGAGGAGCCATGATGTGGCAGACTGGGTTATGCCTGTGGTGCCCCCTGTTGGTCTCTGGACGGTGCCCGTGGCACATGACAGCTGTTACCTTTGTCTCAGCTGTCAGGGCATTGCTCCGTCTGGTGGGTGCCTGCATCTCCTCATTGCACAGCTCACAGAGCTGCCTCAGAATCGCCCGGTTCAGGTTATACCGGCCCACAATCTCTGTGTCCACATGGGTCTCGAAGCTGATGCGGGGCCGGTACCATCTGTTCCGGGTGTACCGCCAACGGGCCCTTCCACGGCCATGTTGCTCGGCCTCCTCACACCCCTCATTATGGCCTCCGTCTGGAATGCCGCACTGGCCATGACCCCTGTTGTCCTGTCACCCCCTGGGCATCCAGCTCCACTGGGCCCCCCAGCTCTGTGGGGCAGTGCCTGTCGCTCGGCAGGGCCCCATCCTGCATACTGCCTCTGGCTGGGTTGTGCCTGCCAGCTCCGTCACCCACCCCTGTGGGTGCCTGTGTCACTCCCCTTAGGTCTGGTGGCTGTGTTCGGTACCTACTCTCTCTCTCTCACTCCCTCAGTGGACCTCCCTGTGTGTCACACCCCATCGCGCACTCTCTCTCTCTCTCTCTTTCTCTCCCTGTCTCCCTCTTCCTCTTCCTCTCCTCTTTCAGACGGCCTGTCTGTCTCCCACTGTCCTGCTCCCCTCTGGCGCAAGTGTCCTCCTCCGACTTGCTCCCTGTTTTTTATAGGCTCAAGTCTGCTCTGCGCAACTGACAGTTGCTTCTCACTTGCGCCATTGGTCAGGGGTTGAATATCGCACTGTGCCACTTATTCATGGGTCCGCCCCTGCCCTTGCGCATGCATACATTTCTGTTGCGCATTGGCGCACTGCTACTTGTGCTGAGCAGTTGCTCCTGCTGAATATCGCTCTGTGGCGCATCTCTGCAGTTGTGCACGTGCAACCCTGTTTCGCCATGCGCAACTGCTTTGAATATCCAGGCCTATATATTTAGAAGCCCCAAAAAAGCAGCTCAACCGCTACAACAAGGTATGATGTTTTGAAGTTAAATGGGGGCGTGGTCAAGCCAAAAAAAGCTATATAAAACTAATTTTGACTGCGTAAGCACTGTGGCATTAATGAAATGACTGAGCACATTCATTTAATTGCAAGATGTGCAAGACGAGAGTAAAGGAGTGAAGTATGAATAAACTTGTTGAGATGTGCAGACAGAAAGGTTTATGGCAGACGCTGTAATAGCGGTATGTGTATATGCGTAAAGGAAGCTGTAAAATATGAAATTGCTATGAATTGAATGATACAAGGAATATAAATGAAGAAAATGAATACATAACTGTATATTTTTAACAGATTAAAAAAATAAACATGCTCAAGCTCTCATCCAGAGCGAAATGTAAGGGATATCACAATAAAAGTTTTGAAAATTGAAATTGAAGTGAAGTATGTGACTTTAACGGGCCCCCACCCCTTTTAATTTTAGTTAGTACTGGAGCCTTTTTAAGGGGGCTGAAGAAAAGAAGATAACATCCATTTCCCACTAACCTTTGGTTTTGTTTGCATCATCTCATTCAGTATCTGCACTGCTAGTTAACACAGGTTAAAAGCTGAAAGTGTTTAAAATGCTAATCTTGCTTGTCTGTGGCAACCCAACCTGATGCATTATTTGATTAATTACTGACAACTGCAGCATTTAATTTAACTGCTTTTTACTTTGAACCCGAACTAATCAGCAGTGCAGATATTGAATGTTGACATCAAATTAAATGTCAGTACCACAGTGACTGTGGTACTGACATTTTATTTAGTCAAGTGCCAGTAAAAGAAGACAACAAAACACGTCCTTTTTACATTACAAGTTTAATAATTGTTTAACTATTGTTGTACTGATGTATGGTGCAACTCCATTAGCAATTGGGTGCATACAGTGTTATAGATAGAAATGGTATCCGGTTATTATCGCGCAACCACAATAGCATGAGTGAAAATAGCGCATACAGTTCAGCTCAAGTCATCAATATCGTCAGTCAAAATAGTGCGATTCCAAAATGGCGTGATGATCTGGGTCAATAAATACCAAGGTGTATCCATCCATAATTAGAGGATTACTGGTGTTGCTGTGAGCAGTATTTGCTGTTGCTTTGGAAAATGGAAGTGTGCTTTGTGAAGGGCCAGAAGGGCAGTGAGCTCGCTGTTCTAGATGGCTTTATGTATCGCATAGAGCGCATTCCTTCTACGAAGTCCTATTGGAAATGTTTGGAATACGATAAGAGGCATTGTGGTGCAAGACTGCATTTGGATGGCATAAAGGTGCTTAAAACACTAGGAGACCACAATCATGTACCTAACCCCGCAGTCATGGCAGTTGAAGCAGGTGATTTCAGAAATGAAAAACCAGGCTGCCACAACCTGCAAGTCAGTGCATCAAATTGTTGCTGCTGGAATATCTCAAATGTCACTGTCTGTCTCCAGCAATACCATTGCTGAAACGAACTGTGAGGAGAAACAGACATGCCACAGCTCAACCCCCCCCCCCCGAGCCTGCTGATGTTACATCTCTTGTGTTCTTACCATGCAAAAATAACCTTTTCTCCTGTATGATTCTGGGGCAGCTGCTGACCGCTTGTTGATTTTTTTCACTTCTAAAGACTTAGAATACCTGAAGTCTGCCCCTCACTGGTTTGTGGATGGGACATTCAGATGTTGTCCCGCAATATTCACATAGTTGTATACCCTGCATTCGATTAGATACAATAAGGTTGTCCTTCTTGTAAACATCCTAATGGCAAACTGCAGTGCTGTGTCCTATAATAAGGTGTTCACAGAGCTACGCCGCGTGTGTGGGACACTGCACCCCGAAACAATCTTAATTGACTTTGAGCTTGCAGCCATTAAAGGTTTTAAATTGGCCTTTCCATCAGCTACAGTGCAAGGCTGTTTTTTCACTTTTGCCAAGTGTTGTAAAGGAAAATTCAGGAGTTACCAGATGTGTATGGGCAATACGTGGCAGACCCTAACTTTTCACTTCACATTAGATATCTGCCTGCATTGGCTTATGTCCCTCTGAATGATGTTCTGCCCACATTTGATGCAATAATGAATTTTGACTTTTACACCACAGATAGTGACTTGTCTCCTCTTATTGACTATTTTGAGGACATATGGCTCGGTATACCATTGGTTAGAGGTGGGAGACGGCATGCTATGTTTCCAACAGAATTGTGGAATTGCTTTGAATCAGCACAGACAGATTTGCCTCACACAACTCTGTGGAAGCCTGGCACAGAAAATTCAATCATTTTGTGGGGGCACACCACCCCTCTGTTTGGAATTTTCTTGAGGTTTTGAAATCTGAGCAGCACTACAATACTACAGTGATGGAAACAGCTGGTTGCAAACACTGCCATTTCAGAAACTCACAAGAAGTACAAGGACACTGCCAGACGAATAGGTGAAATTGTGAATCACTACAGAGAGTGATCTAGAGTGGAGTATTTGAGGGGCATTGCTTATAATTTTCAATTGCAGACCTAAGACAAATTCATTTCAGCAGTCCTGACTGTGCAGTAAAACTCTGCCTACAGTGTTCTCACTCCGCTGACTTTACCACACCCTTTCCATAACATAGTTGAGTTTAATGATTTATTTTACTGTGTTTGAAATAAAAATTACTTTTTTTTTTTTGCATCAATTCACTGTGTGTCTTTAATCGTTACGTAGGTTGCTATGGGCTGCAAGGGAGGTTGAGGGTGGTGGCTGGAACTAGATTCTGGGTGCGAGGTGTGCATGGACCATTGATGCATGACACACAGTGGTCCGATACTGGATATGGTCATTGGAATTGAACAGGTATGTTGCCCCAAAAACCCTCTGTATGCTTTTTAATCAGCGTAAACATATGCTGTTTAGTGCAGCCGATATTTTGCAGCTATGCTGTTCTGATGCGGCGCTTAAGAGTACGCGCTCATAAGTGCTGTGCCATTGTGGTTGCGCTATTTTAACATTGAACCGATAGGAACATGCATGACACATGACTGGTAACCCGAATTGCCTCCTTCCCCATAGCAGACCCACAGATGGAAGCGAGACACCATGCACACACCATACTACCAGTGAACTGCATACTGCAGTACATGTAGGGCACACAAAGTGCCTCAGATGGGCCATACAGTCTGTAGTGGTGGATGCAGACAGTAGTGGACCATGGATGCAAGTGTAAATCTCCCTTCCTCCCTGTGGCTAGGGGTTTGTATGATGGTAACTGAGCTTCATTCAGGGAGGGGACACTACCCAGCAATGTAAGATAAAAAGTAGAAAACTGTACTGGGGGAGATCACGTGATGCACAGTGCTGAGTAGAAGCTCCTCCACTAAGCTCCTGCCTCCTGATCATTAAATCGTCTTTTTTAGACGTTTAAATCTCTCAAATTCCTCTGCTTTCAAATTCTCCTGCTAGCTAAACATCTTGTGTGCCTGTTTTGTGAGTTCGATGGGCGGATGGAGGCTTATATGAAGAAAGCCCCACAGAAACATACCCCCCCCCCCGCTACTCCCGAAAAGACCCCAAAGAAATCCCGGGCCTCGCGTGGGCCAGATAGGCCTGATCCTTCGAGCCAAGTTGGGGAACAAGAACCTTTAACGCTTAATAGGTTCTTAGAAGAGTTTAAACCCTTTCGTGAAGAGATGAAAGAAATGGCGATCGACCTGAAGACTCTCTCTAAAAAGCTGGATGAAGTCTCGCTAACTGTCTCTGATAATACAACCCGAATAGTCTCGTTGGAAAAACGCCTAGAGAAACTTGATCCTGAATTAGTGTCTACGCAGCAGAAGCTATCTCGTGTGGAGGCAAAACTCGAAGATCTGGAGGGCCGTAGCCGCAGAAACAATGTTGTGATACTAGGGCTACCAGAGGGAGAACAGGGCCAGCATGCTATAGCATTTATACAGAAGTTGGTGGAACGGGTTGCTGGCCCCTCTCCCTTCAGCCCAGTATATATCATAGAGCGAGCTCACAGGTCACTGCGACCGAAGCCTAATCCGGATGCTCCCCCCCGACCTATTATTTGCCACTTCTTAAATTTCCTAGAAAGGCAGCATTTCTTGCAAAAAGTGAGAGCTTTACAGGAGGTTCATTGGGAGAATACTAAATTGAGAATTGCACAAGATCTCCCTGGATCGATTCGTTTGAAACGAAAAGCGTTCCATCCCATTGTATCGAAGATCATTGCTGCCGGCCTGAAATTCAGGATGGGATACCCGGCTAGGCTACAAGTTTATGTAAACGGATCCTGGCTAAATTTTGATGATCCTTAAGCGTCCCTTTTGAGCCTTAAAACCACGCTACCGGACTTGTTCCAAGATCCCTGAGAGGCCCTGTCTATATGTTGAGGAGTTGCCTGGGGTTGCCTTGCTGGAACTGTTATCTCTCTTCTTGGCTGCGGAGATAAAGTCGACGAGCTACATATGGAAGTTCTTGTTTTCTCATCTGGACTGTGTTAATTACAGTAGTACATGGCCTATCTGTTAAGAGTCTCTCAGGCCCTAACTCCATAAAGCTAACTGGTGCTGAGGGCAAAGACGTTTGGGGTGTCTGGGTTGGCTTATTTGGGAAAAAGAGTTTTGTGTCCCAGCACATTCAGTTTTGCAAGTTACATTAGAGGGGGAAACTTGTGTTATTTATTCTACGATCAATGTTTCACTTTACAGTTTGCTGGAAATGGGAGCGGTGTTGGGCTTTCCCAGTGTCTCATATGGTTATCTCATCAGGATCGGGCTTTGCCCACAAGAGGGCGTATTATGCATATGAAATGTAACGCCATGCTGCTCTTAATTTGAGGAGGATCTCCCTCAGTTTTGCCACTAGTCTCGAGTTCAGGGCAGCAAATTACCCCAATGGGAGTTCTCGTGCCTAAGGGCTGGTACATTTCTGGGAAGAGTTGTTTTTCTTATCTCTCTTTTCCTCGGGCCCATGATTTCAGTGTTTTTTCCTGATTTCTGTTCTCATTTCGATGGGAAAGGGCTATTCCTCTCCATTAGTTTTCCGATCTGGTTCTGGTTTATGTAAAGGTTTCTCATGGGGTAAGGTAACCCTATTTTCCAGTCAGGTTCTTGATGCTATCTGGTACATTTATGAGTTTGGCAATTTACTCTGTCCCCCCTTTCATTATTATGTTAATATATATGCGTGTGCACGCATTGGAAGCCCAAGGCCGTTCTCTAGTTTTTGGGGGTTGTTAATATCATGCACGTTGTTAAGTATTTACTTGTGGATGTTGTTCTTATTGGCTGTTAGCAGAGGTGCATTATCGGGAGGTGGGAGAAGGAGGAAGGGACTCAGTACTATACTAAACGTTACTTATGGCAGTATGGGGGTGGGTTGGGGTGGCAAATGTGGGGTTCTGTTAGGTGGAATGGAGGAAGTTGGGGGGAAGGGGATGTGTTATTGGTGAGGGGGGTTGGGGAGGAGGGAGGGTTTTACAGCAGTAACTTCTGGAGTATGGTTGCATGTTTTATGTATTTTGTATGCAGGGCTGAACATATTAAGTTCAACTACTACTATCAGATGGCCAATGAGGTGACTTTTGCTACCTGGAATGTAAAGGGGATCAGGAAAAAATCCAAACAATACCAGGTTCTCAAACACTTAAGCTTATTACATTCTCAGATAACTTTCCTACAGGAATCCCATTTATTAGAAGCTGAAGCCTTACAGTTAAGGAGGCAACAGGTGGGGCTGGTTTATGACGCCCAGGGTTCCACTAATAGCTGCAGGGCCATGCTTATTGTCAATAGAGGCATTCCCTTTGTTTCTACGCAGGTTATCAAAGATCCGGAGGGTAAATTTATTCTAGCTAAAGGTACTCTCTGGTCAGTTCCACTTTTACTTGGTAGTATATATGGCCCTAATATGGATGATCCAGGGTTTTTCATGAGACTCATAACCATTATTCTTCCAATACTTCCCATCAGGATTATTTTGGGGGGCCACTTCAATCAAGTCATAGATTCTAACCTTGACAGGTCGGGCAGTGGACCAGGAGGGGTGTCTCCAGGTCAGAGGGCTTTTAGGGACCTAGTAGACCAGTGCAGGCTCTGTGATGTCTAGCGCGTGCTATATCCTGATTCTAGGGAATTGACTTTTAGGTCAATGGCACACGGCTCGCAGTCCCGCATTGACTACATATTTATCTCTCAGGCTGTCTTACCCGGGGTCAAGACCTCCTTGATTCAACCTGGCCCTGTTTCTGATCATTCACTTGTGTTATGCAAATTGGCATTCCTTAATTTACCTAATAGGGAAACCAGATGGAAGCTCAATGAACAACTTCTTAAAGATGCCAAGTATTGCAAGCTCATAAGGGAGCAAATTGAGTTCTTTTTCTCATCTAACCCTCTAGATAGTATAAAGCCGGATATCTTATGGGCGGCTTTCAAGGCATACATGAGAGGGATCCTTATTAGCATGGCAGTGAGTAGGAAAAGGGCACAGGAGAAAGAACTATTATCATTATTAGCCCAAATTCGGTCACTTGAAGTGAACACTTCGGTAAGTGCCCTAGATGAAGACAAGAGGAGGCTCCTAATGTTTAAGGACAGATATCTAGAGTTACTAAGGGAAAAAGCAGAATTAGCTATTATTCGAACTAGAGCTAGTTACACGGATCAGGGAGAGAAAGCGGGGCGCCTATTGGCATTGCGTATAAACAACAAGAGTCTGCAAGATTCATCCCATCAATTCGGGCAGTGGCAGATGGGTCCCTGAAAGTATCTCCTACCGAGATAGTGCAGGAATTTGCCCTATATTATGAAAGACTGTATAGTGACATGGAGTGTCCTCCCTGTCCTGGGAATACGGAGAATTATTTGAGGGATTCCCATCTGCCCTTCCTTTCAGAGCAACACAAGGGTTTCTTGGTTACCCCTATATCACACGAGGAGATTGCTGAGGTTATTAGTGGACTACCTGCAGACAAAGTCCCAGGCCCTGACAGGTTCTCCTCCCTATTTTACAAAGTTTTTCAGGATCTTCTATTACCAGCACATTATCGCCTATTTCAATATATTTTATCTCGGGCAGAGGCAGACCCCCACCTTTTTGAGGCCTTGATAGTTCTTCTTCCTAAATCAGATAAAGACCCTGAACTTGTTCAAAGTTACAGACCTATATCCCTTCTAAACCAAGATATTAAAATTCTGTCGAAGATACTAGCCAATAGGTTAACTGTAGTTCTCCCTGATCTAATAGGTATGAACCAGGTAGGATTTGTGAAGGGGCACTCATCATCTGACCATTTGCGCACCCTTTCTCATGTCTTCTCGGCAACCAGGGATGCTGAGTTTCCCGCAGGGTTGGTTTCCCTGGATGCCGAGAAGGCATTCGATCGTGAATTGGAATTTTTTGTTTCGAGTTCTGGAAGCTTTCCAATTCCCCCTGTATTCATATCTTGGATTGCTACATTGTACACATCCCCTACAGCAAGGATCTCTGGGAATGGGGCCTTTTCCAAACCTTCTTCACTCCATTCAGGGACCAGACAGGGTTGCCCCCTATCCCCTCTGTCATTTAATTTGTACCTTGAACCGCTCATCCAAAATATTCTTAATAATTCCTCAATACAAGGTATTTGGGTTGGACGCCATGAAATTAAGGTCACTGCATATGCGGATGACTTGTTGATACACTTATCCCATCTGGTATCCTCTGTACAGGCTTTGCTGGGTGAAATAGTAAAGTTTAGTGCCCTGTCCAGTTACAAACTGAATGCTAACAAATCCTCATTCTTTCCATTAAACCATAAGGTATTCAAGAATGATATTAGTCCCTTAGGTCTATGTTGGGCTCCCAGGTCATTTAAGTACTTGGGAATTAAACTATCTCGTAATCCCTTAACATGGTTTAAGGAAAATCTCGAATCCCTCTCTCAGCTTATAACTCATGACCTTGATAGGTGGTCCAAACTTCCCATTTCACTATGGGTCCGGATCAACATAATCAAGATGAATATATTCCCTAGAATTTTTTACCCTTTATCTCTTCTCAATACTTTTATCCCATTGCTCTGGTTTAAAAAGATGCATGGCATATTTACTAGGTTTATCTGGGCCGATAAGTATCCTTGATTGGCCTATCATATATTGGAAGCTCCAAAATTTGAGGGGGGTTTGCGGATTCCCCATTTGGCTATATATTATCGGGCCAGTCATTTAGCAAAATGCTTGAGATGTGTACATCCCGGCCTGGAAAAAGAACAGCCAGTTTGGCTTAAGATTGAATTGGATGTATTTAGGTCCAAGAACCTGGATCCCCTAACCTTATTCTATCTTAAAATGTCTCTGGTGCGTATGGCTGAGGAATGCCCCATAGTAGTTACCTCATTAAAGGTATATGCACAATTATGTTCCTTTTTGCATTATACCCCTCAGTTGGATTTGGTCCAATCTATCTGGAATTCCCCATCTTTCACCATTAACAAGAAGCAGATTCCCCGTAAATGGTTGTCCCAACTGGGGGATGGGAAAGTGCTCTCCTTTGTGGATGAAGAGGGGCAATGGTTGTCAGTAGGAGATATTATTAGGAAATTCAATATTCCGGCTCCTTCTCACTTCAAAGTTGTACAGTTAAGGCATCTATTTACAATATTTTTTGGCAATACCCCTTCCTCTCAGATTGTTTCGGCCTTAATACCTGAAGTTTCTTCACTTCTTGGATCTTCAGGTATCATATCTAAATTATACCAGGTGTTGTTTCATAAAAGATATGAGGACTCTTTTGGACCCACGAGATTCTGGAACTCCATTTTTCCTCAGTATCACCTGGATTGGCAATCCCTGTGGAGATCCTGTCATAAATATGTTTCTCAAAACAGATTACGTCTCATGTAATATCACATTTTACATAACATGTATTGCACCCCGGTAAAATTAAAGAAATGGGGTCTCTTGAACTCCAATATATGTACTAAGTGTTCGCGGGAAGAAGGAACACTTCTTCACATGTTCTGGTCCTACCCCAAAATTTATCTTCTATGGGATTCGATCAAGATTTCCCTGGATCCTTTATTGGGCCTTCAGGAGTACTTTACACCTGATATTTGCCTTTTAGGGGACTTGTCTTCTATTAGAGTTAAAGTAAGAAGGTTTCATATATCTATGATTGCCTTATCTGTTAAGAAGTTTATTCTACGTCACTGGAAAGACAAGTCCACCCCAACCTTTCAAGAATGGGTGAATGAAATTCTTGCTAATCTACGTACAGAAAAAGCGATTGCCAGTCTCCACAACACATTGGCTACATATACAAAAATATGGGATCCCCTTCACTCTCTAATTCTGGTTGCTCAGTCTTAATCATGTCATGGTTCAAATTGCCCTGCAGGTTCTCAGGTAATGAGGTTATTATTTATGGGATATTTGGATTTGTTACTGCTGTATGGGGAGGGATGGGAAGGTTGGGCAGTTATATCTTATTAAGTGGCTGTATTCTTGTTGCATCTTCATTGTAACTGCCTTTTATTGTGGAAAATGTATTAATAAAGTTTGAATTATAAAAAAAAAAAGAAAACTGTACTGGATCTGGGATGAGCACCATATGCTGCCTCTACCTCGGTCATTAGCTGGGGTCCTGTAAGGCAGGGTGAGTTAGCAAACAACAGGTCTCGAAGCACAAAATGCCTGTCCACCACTAAGGGAGAGTGTTTTATCAGATGGCATGGTTTATCGCAGCCACAAAAACATTGGTTACACTCAGAACATTCATGTCACTTGAGATCATATATCTGTGCAAATTTCCAACATGTCACATATACTTCACCCAGTGGGGCAGAGTCTTCCAGAGTCTCCTGTACCCCTGCCCAGCAGCCAGAAGAACATAGCGGAACCGGGGGGGGGGCAACAAAAATGTCCAGAACATGTCCATGTAGGTAATCCTGCCACAGTGGCATTAAGTTACATGATTGTTTCCCTTTGTCTGTATCAAACAACATACCCGGACTTCCGGTGACGTCAGAGGGCGAATGGCAGCATAGATTTTCAGCTCCGTCTCTCCCCAGGTCACTGTCTATTTAAATCACCCTTTAAATGTGATGTCTTCACCAGCAAAAAATAAAAGAAACAAAACAGGGAGGCTACAGTCTACGACGATGCAAAGATTGAAGGAAATGATGCAGGGAGAGGAGAGAACTGATATGCAGGAGAGAGACGCAAGGGAGGGCCTGCAACGCACCGAGGCTCGGGCCGAAGAGATCCCACAGAGCCTCAGAGAAACCATACTCCAAACAGCCCGAACAGTCGCAAAGATCGATCAGACCCTCTGTGAACTCAAATCGGATCTAGCCAAAGTGGACCACAAAACAGATAAGCTAGAGCTTTGTGCCAACCAATTGGTCGTACAATCAGATCGCCAGGACAGGCTCTTGCTTTATCTACTTGCCAGAGACCGAGAACTTACTAGTAAATTGGACGATCTGAGAGCCGAACAGAAGACAAAACATAAGATTTTTTGGATTCCGAGGTTCAAGACAAGTTCCAAAGTGTGGCCACTTTTCTACAAAAGATGCTTAAGCAGATCCTCCCGTTGCCCTCAGATGCTGACCTAGCAATGGATTGGGCACACAGGTCTCTAGTCTCCCGCCCCAAAAATCCTGACGCGAGGCCTCGCTCCATAATTGCCAGATTTACTAGCCATCGAGCTAAGGAGATTTTAAAGTTGGCCTGGAGGCAAGGAGCGCTGATCTATGAGGGCCACCGAGTTTTTATGGACAACGATCATACCACGAGGGTCCAAGAAGCCAGGAGAATGCTATGGCTGGTCATGAAACAGCTTAAAGCCCGCAACACGAAAGTACAAATCTTGTTCCCAGCGAGGTTGAGAATCCACACGGATAAAGGAGTAAAAACCTTCCAGGACCTCTTGTCTGCTACTCCCTACCTGGAATCGATTGGACTAACGGTCCCCTCTCTCATGAAGGAAAGATTAGAGAGAGATCTACTTGCCTCAGCTTGGACCGTCGCGAAGAAGGGGCCATCCCGCCGAGGAAACTCCCAGGGAATCCATAAGCAGAATCTGAGAGCGGATGTCTCGGCCTTGATAGCCCAGCTGGGAGATCCTGCAAGTATTAATAAAAAGGCTCCTCACTTGCTGGATGAACAGGGAGACTGTCTGACAACTGAGACGTCTGAATCAGACGACGCGACATGAGGCGCGAGGTACCGAAGAGAAGTCGGAAGGAATCAACATCTCTCCATGTCTTTTTGGCAGAGTTTTTTCTGAAAAGGCACGGGTTCCCCACCTGGCATTGAGAGGGATGTCTGCCTGGTCTCTCACCCCCCCGCTTCCATGGGCTTATGTGTTGTGAGTATAATATTACGCCTTTTTTAAGTGCCAAGTAAAGCGCACACATCTAAAATGGCCACATCATATTGGTTTCTTCAGGGTGGATGTTTCTCACCATCCCATCAGTGTGACTAGATGACACGTAGAGACTGCATCGCGATTGTTACTGGCGAAGTGAGGGGGGGGGGTCACTGAATGGATAAGCCAGCTGCTCTGTGAATTGAGCTGACGGGGAACCCGAAGAGTTTTAAAAACTGGTGAAGTAAAAGTGTTTATGTTAAGGAACACTTATCCCAAAAGCTTTGTGCTGCTGAAAATCAGATTAAGAGGGCTCTCAGAACGCGCTTTCTGGTTAAAGGACCACTTTAAGCCATGAATCTCACGGAGGAGGCAGACTCTTAATCAATTGGACAAAACTAGACTGGCTGAATATGAGCCTCTGAAGTTAACTTAAGCAGTACAATTATACATAGTTGGGGCCATACTCATCTTAAAATGCTTGTTTCTGGGTTTAGTGTTCCCCAGTGAGTTTCTTTCTTCCTCTTTTTTTTTTTTTGGGTGATTTTCCAGGTTTAAACAAATTCCCAAGGACCTCGGAGGGAGCCGGATTATGGCTGCTTGATGCCGCCCACTGACTATGTGGCACCCCTTATAGGGGATTTTCCCCTGGGAAGAAGGGTATATACCATATTAAGGTGGTACACCCTCCTAAGTAGCATTTTTGCGCTTGCCCTTTGGATGGGATTTTCCGCCCACCCACCCCTAGGAAGCCGATGGATAGCTAGTTCAGGAGGGCTGGGACAGTTTCTTAAGACCTCGCCCACCCCAATCCTTCTATTGTTCAGGCCCTTACATCAGGGTGGCCTTGGACACGTTTCTGACAGTTGTTCAGACCTTCTTGTTCTTGTTGAAAAAGTTCTTGTTAATAGCTTTGCTTCAGTTATACGGGTACTTATTGTCTCTTTTGGAAACTTTTAATATTTCAGGCATGTCTAGATATTTCAACATTCTGCAGGTTAATAGGCAGAGTGTGTTTGAATTACATCAATGGCACATCATAATGTAAAAGTCCTCTCATATAACATTAATGGTTGCTCCAGTCCAGTGAAGAGAAAACAAATACAGAAATACATTGCTAGGCAGAACTGTGAGGTAAACTTCTTACAGGAGACTCATCTGTCCCCTGCTGAGGTCCTAAAACTTAGAACCAAGGCTTACCCACAGGTTCATTTTGCCTCGTTGGAGTCGGGGCGTAGAAGGAGGGTTGCCATTCTGCTTGCAGAGTCCTTCCCATTTGAGGTGGAGGACACTGTGACAGATAGTGCCGCCAGATATATTATGTTGGTGGGGAAAGTGCGGGACACCCTGGTTACGCTAGTTAATGTTTATGCCCCCCCAGGCTCCCCTATTGTATTTTACACCTCCCTTGCCCGCTTGGTAACAGAGAGATCTAGAGGCCTCCTGATTATGGGGGACTGGAATTTGATTTGGGACAGAAATTTGGACACCACATCGGGCATTCAGAACCCTGAATACCGTAAGGCTCAGGCAGTCAAGCAAGCCTTTTCCCAGATGGGACTGGTGGATGTGTGGAGGGAGAAATATCCCAGAGCTAAGGACTATACATGCTACTCCCCTAGGTTCAAGGTATACTCACGGCTGGACACCTGTTTTACATTTAGAGATGGTGTCCCTGCCCTACCCTCTATGTGGGTTGGAGTGTCAACCTTGTCGGACCACAGCCCGATATTCTTGGAGGTTGCTATTGTCCTTCCTAAAAGAGCTACACACTGGAGGTTGAACACCTCCCTTCTCCAGGATAGGGAAGTAGTTGATAAAATTAAACAGCACATAATAAACACCATTGCCGAAAACTCCACCCCGGGAGTTATGCCTCAGATCATATGGGACACATTAAAGACAACAATCAGGGGTCAATTAATAAGTATAGCCTCAAGGAAGAAAAAAGATCGCCTGTTAAAACAGCAAGATTTGCACAAAAGATTATCAGAGATGGAGTCCCAACAAAGGTGACTTGGGACAGGCAGAGGGACCTTGAGCTAAAATCCTTGAAAGCAGAAATACAAAAGTTACAGAGGGAGGAGGTCAGAGGAACCTATTCTTTCTTAAGCAGAAATATTATGTGGGGCCCAGAGGCACCAAAATGTTGGCAACCAGATTAAGACAATTTAGAGCCAAGGCCACAATAACTAAAGTTTTTTCCCCGATCACTAGTTCTATCACTCAGAAGCCCGAGCAAATAGTAGAGGCCTTTGTTTCGTACTACCATAAACTGTATACACCTCAGGTGTTGGCTCCAGGTCATGAAACCAGGAGCTATCTTGGAGCCATGTCCCTTCCCGCTCTTCAGCCAGATAAAGCGCAAGCCTTAATTAAGCCTATTACCCTAACAGAAATCATAAAAACAATAAAAGCACTGAAGACGGGAAATGTCCGGCCCAGATGGCTTCGGAGCTGAATTTACAAAGTGTTCGCCCCAGATGTAGCCCCATTACTCCAGAATGTTTTTTGTGAGGTCTGGCAGGAGGCGAATCCGATCCCTCCCTCCTGGCAATATGCAATGATTACGCTTATCCCGAAAGAGAATAAAGACCCCGCTAAGTGCAAATCCTACCGCCCAATTTCCCTCTTAAATTCAGACTATAAAATCTTTACAGCGATAATAGCATCTCGACTGAATATCATCCTGCCAGACTTAATTAACCCAGATCAATCAGGATTTATATTGGGTAGGCAAGCCCCTGATGGTGTTCGCTCTGCCATTAATATAGTAGATGCCATACACCGGGCCTGTCTCCCTGCATGTCTTATGAGTTTAGATGCGGAAAAAGCTTTTGATAAAGTCTCCTGGCCATTCCTGTTTCTGGCCTTAGAACACATGGGATTCCCACAGGTGTTCATTGATTGCATTAAGTCTTTATATGCTGACCCCCAAACATATATTAGGGTCAATGGAGGTCTTTCCAGGTGATTCACTTTAGGGAGGGGCACTCGTCAGGGCTGCCCCTGTCCCCGCTTTTATTCGCCCTTTATATAGAGCCATTGGCAGAGGCAGTTCGTGCCTCCCCAGTAGTTCATGGTATTGAAGTTGGGGGACAGCAGAGAAAAATATCACTCTATGTGGATGACGTTCTGCTCTGCTTGTCCAACCCTGAGACCTCGATCCCCAACATCTGGTCCATCCTAACGGAGTTTGGTAGACACTCGGGTTATACATTGAATAAGACTAAAACTGAGGTCCTATCTTTTTATTATACCCCCTCACATAGGGTTGTGGAATCTTTGCCAGTGAACTGGTCGGCACTTAAAATGTCATACCTGGGTGTCTGTCTAACTAAACACAATTCTCACCTTTTTAAGGCTAACTATGTTCCACTCTCAGGTCGGGTGCAGAAAGACTTAAATAGGTGGTCACGTCTGAACCTCCCGTTATACCTAAGAATACAGACTGTAACCATGAACATTCTTCCTAGATATTTATACTTCTTCCAATGTCTCCCAACATATATAACTAAATCACAATTTGATGTGTGGCAAAGAATGATTTCTAAGTTTATTTGGAACAATAGGAAACCTAGAGTAAACGACCAAATCCTCCGGCTCAGAAGGGCGAGGGGAGGTAGGTCCCTTCCGGACTTTGAGGATTATTATCTTGCTACACAGATTAAAAGGGCGCTTCAGTGGTCTGTCCCTACCTACGAAGCTAATTGGAAGGACATGGAGAAATCAGAGGAGGAGGAGAGGGGACCTCCACTGGGAGTCCGCATTGTACATATGGGGAACCCCACTGCCTCCCCACCCCCACTTCTGACTACTGTGAGGGACACCATAAGGGCCACACACAGGCGTGGCAGAAATATAAATAAAATTCTCCTCTGGCCGCTTTATAGGCCAGTGTGGGATGCTACTTTTATCCCATCTCACCTGGACCACACTTTCAGATCTTGGGAGAAACTGGGCGTGATCTATGTTAAACAATATTTGTCAGAGGGGGAAGTGTTGGACTTTTAAGACCCTTAGAGACAACTATGGGCTGCGTTCCTCTGACTTTTATCGTTACTTACAGGTTAGAGACTACATATATAGATGCCGTGGATTGGACCCCCAGTTGAGCGGGACGACCACCCTGGTGGAGAGTCTCTCTGCAATTCTTTCCGCACAGAAAACCACAGGCCTTATCTCTATACTATACAAAACCCTTGCAGGGCTAAAGAAGGACTACTTGGAAAAGATTAAACACAGGTGGAGGGAGGAGGGGGCAGCTGACATTAGGGGAATAGACTGGGATGCGGTGTTCAGGCTGGCTCCCAGGACTACCAACTCCCCCTTCTGGCACGAATTTAGTTGGAAAGTGAAGATACGGTACTTCCTGGCTCCCCTCTCACTCAGCCGGAGGGATCCTGAAAGAGACTCCTCCTGTTGGAGAATGTGTGGGGAAGGAGAGGCAAACTATTTACATATTATGTGGCTGTGCCCGCGACTGGGTCGGGTTCTGGGGTGTTGTCTCCCAGGCTGCCATTAAAATTCTTGGCTGGAGCCCGCCCCTAGATTGGCTCCTGCCTTGTTCTGGGCGAGCCACCACAGAACTTGACTGAGCAGATTCAACATACCTATGGTCCCTCCTTCCTGGCAGCCCACAAAGCAATTACTGAATTGTGGCTAAAAAAGGATACTCCCACCCTAGGTACCTGGATACAAATAGTCCAGGGAATTGCAGAAATGGAAGAACTAACGTACAAAATAAACCACAAAATAACAATATATATCCGGAGATGGACTAGATGGTTACTCTGGTGTCAAATTTCTCCGGCTAGCTCAGGAACCCAATCATAATGGTCACTCCCATGGGCCTGGGGGGGATGTAAGGCAGACTAATTGAATCAAGTTGCTGGAGGTACTGCTGCCTGGAGTGGGGTGCTATTTCACCTAGTAATGAAGTAATGATGTAAAAATATAAAAATACCTGATAAATTTGTATTAACTGTACCCGTTGGTTATCAATAAACTTAAATTTAAAAAAAAAAACAACATACCCAAGACTTCTATGGGCAGGTTTGTCAGAAGAATGTGGACATTTTTGGACTGTACAGAAACATAGGTACCCCAAATACATCACCACAAGTCAGTATATGCACTGTAACAAGCACAGCTTATACCTTAGAGGGATCAAAACCAATTATCCCACCCTCCCACAAATGGGGGGTACTGGGGGGTATCCATCAAACCTCCAAAGTGATTGGCCCCAATCACCTAATCCGTCAAGTGTTGTCCATACCCATGGCCCTAGGGCATCGGTGGAGTGGCAGCAGGGTCCAGCATGGACCCCTCTCCAACTCACACTCGGGTCGGGCTATGGGCAGGAGATTACAAGCCTTGAGGGACACCCTTCCCCATGGGAAGGCCATGAAACATAGCATTTGAACAGCATTTTAGCATTATCTTCAGTTCTTTCACTCTTACAGAACATGCCAGTTCTATGTGGCAGGACTTTTCTCACTGGGTAAAGGCACCTTGATCCTGACTGAGGGACTCCAGCTGGAGTAGGACAGGAAAGCTACACTCACATCTTTCCAGCACCCATGGAACAGAGGTCCAAAGGATTCAAGCAAAACAGGCTGTCACGCTGTAAGTCACTGTACATTAGCTGTCAACCTCAGTGTACATATGGTAAGTCTCTAGTTCAAGGGCAGGGTACCACTGAATGCCCTATGCTAGACACTTGGGATGTGGGTACACTAGTAGGCATAGTGACACATGCAGTACCATGGTGGCAGTGCACAGGCAGAACAACACCAGCCACATACGGTATGTATGTACTAACATATGCAACACCTGGTTGTCATGACAGTACCTTGGCCCATTCAGCTTTCAGTGTATGGCACCAATTTGTTTCTCCCACTGATTCACAAATGCACTTGCTGTTTTTGTCTCATGCAGTCCTTTCCAAAAATGCTGTTTTTAAACAAGTGAATACCCATGCTTCAAAAGGGACCCTTGGCATTGCTCAGCTCCAGCACATGTTGCCATGGCTTTATGCCCATTGATCATCTTGTTTAATGAATGGACCACCTCCCCAAGATCCTTCCTCCAGATATTTCATGATACATTTATAGAGATTCTCTCTGGTGGCTTACAGTGATACTGCCTGAAGGCAGGGAATTTCTCTAGAGATATCACAGAAATTTCAGGAAATATCCTGTCTAGAGCACTTACCTGCTGGTAAACAAAAACTAAATAAATAATATCTGGCATTACAACGTGAGTACCTACAGTAAAATAAAGAATTCTGATTGGCTGGGTGCTGCTACATGACCGTGCCGTGATTTAGCCCATTGCATGGACATCCTGGTGCTTATCCTATCTCATATCACTCCACAACCAGGTTGTAAAAAATTTTTTGGCAGCCATTTTTTAGCTCACTAAAGCACAACAGAAAACTACACATTTTAAAAACTTATTTTCAACCCCTGGCCCCACATTTAAGAAATTCTTAAAACATTCAAAGAAATATTCAAGAACTTGAGCGCCAGTGTTATTCTCTTTCTTTTTTAATCATTAGTCAGCTTGAGTGCTTACAGTTATGCCTACAATCGCAGTAACACTTCCCACACTGTGTCACAAAAATAATGGAAATGAGTACAAACTGAACCTCAAACCCTTTTTTTCATCGTTATTTTAGCAGCACTCACAGGGAAAACAGTGATTATTAGAGTCCATCACCACCATTGCTCCTTGGACCTGTGTCCTACTTTCCACCTGAACTACCAGTACCAATTGCAAACTCTGTTTCCTGTTTAACCCATGCACAGTAACAATACACACTTTCATGCCATTCTTTATTTCTTTTTCTCCTTGCTGCCTGTACAATCCCTCTGTCTTTTAAGATAAATCCTTGTGCCGGTGGACAAGGGAGGAGGGTGGGGAGAGAGTACAACTACTGAACTACAACTATGAAAGCTACTGCAGAATTAAAGTACAAAACTCCCAGCAGAATGTAACTGAAGTTCCAACAGGTGGAGAAACTACTTTACAACAAATACACAAATAATTATTTATATTTGTATATATTTAATTAGGTATTGTGAGTACAAAACACATTTACAACCCCAAAATCCATTTTATAAGCACAGTAAGACACTGCAGGGTGTGTTATGCTAGATCATTGCACTTCCCTGGTGGCTGAAAGCACTCCGCCTGTGGCCTCATGTCTCACAACACATTGGGGTGTGCGGCAAGTTAGCATAATGCACATCCTGTCTTATTGCTATCATGTCTTTGGCTGCAACTGTATACAGCAGACACAGAGCTGAAAAGACATTGCTGCACTATGCGCTCCTGTCACCCAAGTTCTGCTGCTATTTTTAAACAGTAAAATTATGATTCCTTGAAAAGAACCATGTACTACTCAGGTTCATTTCAGATATTTATCTATGTGGGACACTGACCCACTGGGTATAAAAAAATAAGGGTCAAATGAAAAAATAATAGATCGTATTGCTTAACTGAGCCCAGATTCATAAAATAGTAGTTTCAGTTCTCTGTAACAGTGAGCAGGTTGTCCCCAAGGTAGAATAAAAGGTGGGTCAAAATTAAAAACTGCGTGACAATTGTCCCAATCCCCTACCCAAAAATGAACCTTATTGCTGAACGTGGCATTTTAAATATTACAATTCTGCTGCATATTTGATACAGTTGGAACGGATGGTGATCGCTCCTACCCCAGCAGGTAGCGACAAAGAAATGACACAGCTTTAAGGCCACATTACACCCAGCATGCTTAGTCTTTTCTCTTTCTCCAGTCAGAGAAAAAGCAATTCCAGAAGATTCTTCATGAGAGTGATCTGGAAGAACAGTGCCTGGACCCCTTCCACAGATTAGGGGGCTTGGCTTTGTAGGCTGCTTCTGGCATGTCCATTTTGACTGTATGGTGGCAGCTGCAAGGCAGAAGAACTGCAGCAGCACAAACTGCTTCCACATGGCTTCTACCACTCCTATGCAGACTTTCCCTCCAGACACTGAGTAGCAGGTTTAAGAGTGCTGAGGTAGCTGCTGTCTATGAATTTTGTGCTGGTGTACCTCACCACTTCCACAGCTTGGCTGTCTGGGTCCTGCCGCAAGGCCACTTCAGGCCTGTCTAATGTGGCAGTCTGGACCCACAGTTGCAGAGCAAAGGCTGCAGCAGCTTGGACCACTTGGTATGGCAACAGCCTGTCCCTCCTGATGCTCACCAATAGGTTTGGGAGCAGCCAGGTAGGTCATTTCCTTGTCTGGTTAGCTGTACACATAGCTCTATTCACAGGTTGAGTGGACAGTGTGTCACAACCCACGCCTGACTTCCCTGATGTCACATTTTATTAGGGGCCTCAGAACTAAACTTGTGTGGCAGGAAATTCACTTCCCTGCCTGCCACACAATCACGTTCTATTTTGCACTTTGTTTTGCTATGCTGCTTGTTCTTTATAGTTGTGTTCTGTTAGTGGAAGTGTTCTGTTGTGACTCTTGGGGAAGTGATTTTCTTGTCTCATTGACATGTATTACAAACCAGCTACTCTTTAGAGTGTGATTACGCAAGCATTGCATTTTAGTCCTTTGCTTTACAAGTGAGTGTGACATGGTGCACGTTCCTTATGCCCCTAGACTTATTACTTCCCTTCCCATAAATGTGGTAGCGGGAGTCAAGGGGAATTTGAGCCAAACCCTACGTGCTATTAGGCTGGCTGCCCCCAGGCTTCCACTGCCTGCATGAACTGTAGATTGGCAGTCAGGGGAAAGAGAGTACTAACAAGTCTTAGTGAGGCACACCTGCGTCCCATAAAAATATTCCAGGAAGGGAAGAGGGGTCTGAATAGCTAGGGCTGGCTGCAGCAGAATGACTGACATGAAAGAGTGCCTTTTGATAGTAAGCTGTATGTAAGCATTTTTTTATTTGTATTTTTTGGGTGGAATAATGTCACTTGTATATTTAAACTGGTCTCTATACATTTGTCTGTCTGAGTGTTCCCCTAGTAGGCTACCTGTACCACTACCTGTCACAGTGTGGCTATTAACTCACATTATGGATCTGTATACCACGTGAGTGGGACCTGACAGCACTTTGTCTTAAGTGCACACCTGGTATGTCTGTTGCTTAGTTGAGATTTTGTGTGGGTCGGACTGTAGCCACAGGCTGCAGAGTCTGTATGGGTGCTTCACAATATCTGTTGAAGGTACTGTCTCATTTGTTGCCAAACTCCATTTTTGGCTTCCGCTTCACAGCTGTTTGTAGCCATCTTGTTTACTTCAGCACATCATCACATTGCATAGCTCAATGGTTGGGAGAGTTTGGGGCTTTGTCTTTCACTCTCATTTTATAAGCTGTAGGGATGAGCGCTGCTCATTTGTTTACTATTTCCCCCTTTCCTTCTGCTGCCTCCTAGTGTCCCCCCAGTGCCCTGCTTTGCCATAAGGTCTTACTTGAGGGACATGTTCTTGACACCTGGAATTCACTGTGCTGTCGACTGCACTGCCTTTGGTCATGTGGAACTGTGGCACAGTGGTTTACATTTCTTTTCTTACCTCTGTTCAGCAGATTATTGGTGCTTCTTGCCAAGGAGTACTGTTTAGTAGTTGCTGCTGTTTCAGCACTGGCATGGTTTTGGACAGGGTAGGGGGCCACCGTCTCTGTGCAGAGGCTTGCATATGTTCTGTACCCTGTGTATGTGTTGGGGCATCACTTCCCCCTTTTCCAGGACTGTCTGTTCTGGGACCTTTTGCACTGCCTGCTGGGTCTTTTGTAGTGTATGCCATTCCATACTTGGGAGTGGAGCTGTTACTTTTTATCATCAAGTTTCATAGTGGACTCTATCCTAGGGGCCCTCAGGAATCCTGGCTATTCCATTGTGTTGGAATGCATCTCTTACTGATTGCTGCTGAAGTTTTCAGTCACAAGAGTGCTCTGCTGTACTGCAGTTTCTCAGTGAATACCCATTTTCTGGCATCCAGTGCTGCAAGTATTCTTGGCATATTTGCATGGGCAATCCTCAAGGTGGGCTCAACCTGAGGGGTAAAGGTATGTCTCAAAGGAATACTTTGAAGGTGTGTATGCCCTAATTCCACCTCCTTTTCAGGGGGCTTGAGTGCCAGTTTTCACATCTTTACTGCTGTGGGGTCTCTGATTTTTCTTATCACTACCTCATTCTGTGTTCTTCTTCTTTTTCACATTTGCCAGATTTTCACATTACTACCCTTATGGCCATCCAGTGGCAAACTTATGACACTTAGCATTCATCCAGCAATGGTTGTAGTGTAATTGAAGCTGCACTTGCCCCTTGTGTTTACCTGTGAAATCAGTTGAGTTTTTGCACTTGCCCTTCCAAGGGGTGTGTACAGCTCTGAAAGGATGGAGTAAAATGGTGTAGGAACATCAGGGCAGTCTCGATGGACTGATGGGTAGGAATTTCAAGACTGATCCGTCTGCACATATTTTCAAAGCAGAGTGCCACCCCCATTGTTAGACCATCTCTTCTAGATGGTCGAGCAGTTTCAATAGAGAACATGGAATTTGGATCAAATGACTGATGCACAGTTTTTCTAGGCATGCTTTATTTTTTTCATAAAAGTCAATGTAAATTGTGTAAGCTGACACAAACACTGGAGCCCCTTTGAAAATAAGTGTCCAGGTCTTTGGTGCAGTTGGGCAGATGCATACACAGGAGGAAAATGTGTTTTGCCTGTTCATCTTCCCCTTTTGAACATCTTTGTCTTTTCTGCTCTTAACCCTACCAATTGTCTGTCCTTAACTATCACTAATTGTTGGTCCTTAACCATCACCAATTTTCTAGAATGTTGATTGTCGAGATGATTGATATATTACTTTGCTAATAACTTGTACTCTTCTACTTATTTTACTTTCAGTAGAAACATTTTTTTCTGTAAAAAACTTTTCAACTGATTATTTTTATTGTCATATACTGACATTTTTTGATTATTTTGTTACTGAACAGTGTCTGCTGTTGTCTATTTTGACCGACTTCTGACCTGCTAGAGACTGAAATCTTGTGGATTATTTCACCACCTGATTGTTGATTTTCCTGTGTGGAGTGTGACTGGGAGCCAGCAGCAGCTTTTTATATCTATCCATAGTGTTCCTGCAGGGATAATTTTGCTTTTTTTTTTTATACGTTCCTTTTTATCCTATCTATTCTGCCCTCTCACCCCCTCTTTCAGATTTGATCAGTTCCCCCTTAGCGGATCCCCACCCACGGTATCTTGCCCTTAGAGTGCCCAGCCAACTCCTACCTCGATCCTTTTTCCTCCATTGGAGTGCCTGCACAGTGGAGTCTTGCCTGTGGGTAAGAGATCCTGGGTGGACCAGTCTTCGTCTAGGGTTGGGAGGGTGTTTTTTCCGTTTTCTCTTCCATTGGTTCCTCTACCCCGAGGATGTCGGCATGCAGGACTGGCGTCCAAACCGACGGCATGCTGTCGCACGCTGTTGTCAAGTGCCCCAGACATCATCCTCTCCCTGACTCCGTAGAGCCGCCTGTACCCCGGCGCCTGTGCTTCCACCAGCACCGGAGCATCGGGTGCACGAAGCACCCATCGGTCCCACCACTGGAGAAGGAGAACATCCGTTGGGATGCTCAATCCTCCTCCTCCTCTCCAACCCCCGGCAACCAGAGTCCGTTCCCGAACCTGGGTCACCGGCGTGGTGTGAGGTGTGGCATTCAACGCTTCAACCCTCAGTACCACCGGGTCGGCGCTCTTTTTTTAAAATTATTGTTTACCTCATTCCACGGGCTCCATGGGAGCTAGTGACCTCCCACGGGGAGTAACACCATCTGGTCCAACCCCAGCTTATCTGCCCCAGAGGTTCCTCTGTGGATTCCCCCTCTGCAGCAGGGCCAGGTGGGGGTGCTGGCATTCCCCCGCCACCCTAGTGTGGCAAATCTGGTGGCTGGGGCCAGACTTGCCAGAGTGATCTGGCCATCATGGGTCTCGTGGAGCCCCAGCATTTTCCATTTTCTCCCTCCCTCCCTTCTGACTTAAGTACGTTGGCTTTTGGGCCTCCTGACCCATACTGCCCTCCAGCCACTGCCAGAGGGCAGTCAGCGAGTGGGATGACTAATCTCCTTCCCTGGAGAAGGGAGAGCAGTCCTCCAGATGCTCAGTCCTCTCTCCCCCCTGCCGACCCCCGGTGGCCCAGGCTTGTTCCTGAACTCAGGTCACCAGAGTGGCACGAGGTGTGTCATCCAGCGCCTCAACTCTCCATGCCACCGGGCCTAATTTTGGTCTTTTAAGGACTTGGTTATTGAAGTGCTCCATCTAAAATTTTTACCGAGTTTTGTTGATATTTTTGGTCTTTGTTTTGCTGATCCTCATCTGATACTTGCTAAAGCTGGATCCCTCTCTACTGCTGACATCTAATTGGAGATCCTAACTTTTTGGGAATCAATTTCATGTAATTTCTGCTTTGTATTTGTTCAAATTTTAAAAACAAAAACTTGTTCAGTGTTGCAAAGAAACAACCTTTAATCATGTTTGAAATCTTATGGACTTCAATCCATAGCAACCAGTTGTTCACAATAAAACAAGAAAAGTCATACAGAAATTGGAATCTTCTGAGAAGCTAAGTATTTCCAATCTTTTCATCTGTTATTTTATTTATTCCTTTTTTGAGGAGATTGTATTTGTGTAATTAGTATAATGCATTTTTTTCTTTGTTACAGGAATACATGTAAGGGGCTGCGGCACGCAAAGACCTATTAGCCTAGTATCACATACTAAGTAACACAACCTTAGGCATATAGCAAAGGCATTTAACTGACTGGAATGGAGCACTGGGTGAATGGAGAGATAGTTAGCTGCAGGGATTGTGCGGCACAAATCTCCAAGGTTATGCTTAGGAGAAGGGAACACTGCCCTATGTGCAGGACCTTCAGGGAGCTCCATGCTCAGTTGGCAGCAGCTTGGGAGGAAATAGTCCAGCTGCGATTCCAACTAAGCTTGTGCTCACCCCACATCCTCAGATGCCCACTGGCCCAGGGAAGTGGAGGTTTGTGGGGAGGGGTAGGAGAGCGGGTGGTCGGGATAGCCACACAACAGTTAGCTCTTCCAGTGAGATGCCAATGGCCAACCACTTTATGCCCTTGGAAGAGGCATAGGTGCCTGACTCCATCAGGGGTGACCATGGGCCAGTTTGTGCTGACAGGAAGAGAGACATGATGACATCTGGGGCAAGATGGTGCAGAAGTTAGCAAGGAGGACTGTAGTGACAGGAGACTCTGTTGTTAGAGAGGTGGCAAGGGTGATAAGTAAGGGGATGGGGTGGTTAGATGCCTGCCTGGAGCATCAACCATATGAGATTGGGATAGGATATGGAGGATGGTAAAAGAGGTGGGAGCAGGGGGTGCTGCTACACCTTGGTGCCAGCAGTCTGGCAAATAGGCCTGTGGATATAGTGAAGGGAAACTTCCAGAGGCTGAGGGACAGATTAAAGAAGCACTTGGCTTCCTTAGCTTTTTCTGAGGTCCTTCCTGTCTGAGGTGAGGAGAATGGGAAGAATAGAGTAATGGAGGTAGAGACCAAGGAGTTCAATAGGTGGTTGAAGGGGTAGTGTCAGGAACAGGGCACCACTTAATGGGGGCTTGGAGGACAGAATGCTCTTCAAAGGTTATGTCCTTTCCCTGATGAGAGGGGACTAATGCATTAGGGGAGAAGTTTGATGTCTACATTGGCAGACCGTTAAATTAGCTCCAGGGGAGGATGGGGCTGGGGATTCCACTGTGGAGGGAGGAACAATGGGGAATCTAGACAGGACTTCCCTTGGGATGAGGGTAAGATTTTCAGGGAGTAATAGATGGAAAGAGAGTCTAGGGGACAGAGCAGGATACACACAATAGACGTGAAAGCAAGAAGAAACACAAGACAGCAAGGATATTAGAGAAAGCTGATGGGGAAGGGCAAGTGAGAACCAGTAGAGGTGCTGGTAAGTGTTGGAAGGTGGTATGCCTCAAAGTCTGGAATCTGGATATTACAATTAGTGATATTACAATTAGGCTTTGATGGCAGGTTCTGGGCTGAATCTAGTGGTCGTTACAGAAACTTCGGCCAGGGTGAACAATTACTGAAGCATAACAACTGCAGGATATGCTTTATATAGGTGAGATAGAGGGATGGGTAGAGGGGAAGGGGTGGCCATCTATATCAGAGATCAAGGCAGTAGAGGATGCTACCGTGGGAAGAGAAGGTAGGTAGAATCACTGGGGGTTCAGCTCAGATTGGCAGGAAGACTCACATAGGGGTAGTTTTCAGGCCACCAGAACAGGGAGAAGAGAGAGATAAGGAACTGGATGCTGAAATAGGGAGGGACAGCAAAGGGGGAGGTTGTAGTAGTAGGAGATCTCAGTGAGCCAGACATCAACTGGGACATCATACTGGTCAGGGGCACCAGAAACCAGGCCCTACTGGATGTCTTGTAGGACTCCATGTTGGTGCAACTGGTCAGGGATCCCACTAGACAGTCATCCATTCTAGATGTGATACTCACTAACTCAGAAAGAGTAGGCAGAGTATGGGTTGCGGAACCACTGGGGTCCAGCGATCACAGTACTGTACTATATAGTTAGAGGTGGCTCTGGGCTCCTGTTAGCCCTCATCTAAGGCTGATGTGCTAGACTTCAGGTGGGCAGATTTGGGCCATATGAGGGAAGTTGTGCTGGGCAGGTAGCTGGGATAGAGAGCATCAGAGGAGTGAAGGAAATATGGTGGGGTTATAAAAGGATCTGTTCTCAAAGCAACAAAAACATGCACAAGAACATTCATCAAGAGAAACAAGTATGCAAGACAAGTTTGGTTCTCTGAGAAGGTCAGGGAGAGATAAAAAAGGGGTCTCACTAAGATACAAAGCTAAGCAGGGGGATGAGGAATGGGATGAGGATCAGGAGTAAACTAGAGAGGCCAAGAGGGCAATCAGGATCACAGAGGCAGACACAAAGCTGTGTGTTGCAGAGTGGGTCAATGGAGGAGAAAAACAGCTCTTTACATATAAGAAAAAGTAAGATGGGAGGGGAAATTGTCAGACTAATGGAGGGCAGCAGGATAATAGAGGAGGACGACAGAAAGTAACTGGTAAATGACTACTTCTGTTTAATATTTACTAGGGATAATAGTTGGCCTTTGCCACAGAGCAGCATAAAGACAACTGATAGAGGGGTCCTGAAAAGCAAACTGTAGAAATTTACTAGTGAAAAAGTTGAAAAGGGTCTGGTAGCCTTAAAAGTAAACAAGGCACCAGAGCCAGATGGGATGCATCCAAGGGTGCCAAGACAACTGGCATCTGTGAACTGAACCACTGGCAGGGCTATTCAGTAGCAACCAAGGTAGTTGATTAATAGCATTGCTGTAGATTTACTCTAACTTCAGCAAGGCATTCAACTCATTGCCACATTGAAGGCTGCTGAAGAAGACTGGGTATGGGAACAGCAAAGGAAATAGTAGAGTCGGTAGGGAGTTGGTCATAGGGGAGGCAGCAGAGAGCTGTAGTGAATGGAGTCAGATCAGACGAAAGAGGTCACTAATGGAGTACCCCAGAGATCTGTTCTTGGCCAGTCCTCTTCAGTATGTTCATCAGTGACACAGGAGAGGGAATCCAGAGTAGGTTTTGTCTATTCACAGATGACACTAAACTCTGTAGTAGTGTTGACAATGTGGAGGGGATAAGGGAGTTGCAGAGAGACCTGCAAATACTGGAAAATTAGTCCAAATCCTAGCAAATGAAATTAAATGCCAAAAAGTGCAAAGTTATACACTTAGGGAACAAAAGCCCCTGAAGAGACTATTTGATGGGGGGGGGGGGGTTCAGATGAGCAAAGCATCAGATGAAATTAATCTGGAAGTCATCATTAGTGACTCTCTTAAACTCTCGTAAACTAACCAGTGTAACCAGTGTAACAGTGCCTTCAGTAGGGCTAACAGGATGCAGAGGTACGGTTGCCACTGTATAGGTCACTGGTGAGGCCAACTGGAATACTGTACCCAGTTCTGGAGTCCCCACCTAAAAAAGGACAGGGACAGGCTAGAGAAGATACAACGTAGGATGACCAAGATGATTCACTTGTAGGGATGTCACAATATCAAATTTTTAGTATCATGATATTTGGGTAACAATTATCATAATATATTGATTATCACAATAATCAGCAGAATGTAATTTTTTCCCCCCATATAGCTGTTTGGACCTGGTTGCCACCTGTTCCAGCCTTCAGGCATCCTGGAGCCCCCAACCCCAACCACCACTCCCCCTTCTATCTCACCAATAGGTATCAACAAGGGGACAGGTCAGAGGACTCCTGCTCATTGTTAATTAAGTTGACTGGTGCACATACCTCCACCCCCATTTCCTTTTCCTGTTCCTCAGGCTGGCACATGTACAACAGTGTGGGTGTGTGACGTAAAGATGTTGCACGTACTCAGCCCCTGCACCCAGACAGTCAAAAGGCTGTTTCTGCTGTGTCATCCAGCCTCTACTAGACGGTAACCAAGCAGCAGCTTGCGCTGTCCCCCCTCCCCAAAGAAGCAGAGTCGTCAATGGATGCTCAGTCTTTCATGCAGTCAGCCCTCGAGCAACCCAGGTCTGTTCCTGAACCTGGTTTACTGGCGCTGTGGCAGGTGAGGCACCCAGGCCCTCAAAACTCCACACCACAGGGCCAGCACTGCATTTCTAATTTTAAGGAAAAGTAATACAGATCTGATAGGAGGATGGTGGGGAATTGGGAATCATGGTTTATTTATTTATTGAATTTAGTTGTGCCAGGAAAGGGACGTGCTGCCGGAAAAGCAGGCTGAGGCACTTTTCCACTTTATATTGTGGTATATTCTGCTGCACAATAATCGCGATATTGATTTTTTTACAACGATAAATTATCATTAGTGGTAATTATCATGATACTGTATATCATCATATCGTGACATCCCTATTCTCTAGGTGAGCCAAGAGGTCCTTATCTGCTGATAAATTCTATGTTTCTATTCAGACCCAGAAGGGTAGTTCCCATTAGGATCGGCTTAAGGCACTAAGCATGTATTCACTTGAAACCAGAAGAGAAGGGGGGAATATGATAGAGACTCTCAAGTTACTGAAAGGAATTGCAAGCTGGACTGTGAGGAACTATTTAGCAGGAACTGAGAAGACAGGACAAGGGGTCACGAGTCTGGGTTAACGGGGTAGAAAAGGATGTGAGGAAGTATTATTTTACAGAAAGGCTAGTTGAGTCATACAGTGGTCTGCCAGCAGGGTGGTGGGTGCCAAAACCATAAATGGCTTCTGACACAGTTGGGATAAAGTCAAGGGGATTTTAGCTACTGTGAGTGAAGACCACACAGAGCCAATAGATCCTGGGGTATGGTAGGGCAACATGGACAGACTGGATGAACCATCAATCTTTTTTTGCTGTCATCGTCTATGTTTCTAATTACAGTATTTATGTAATTGTTTTCCCCAGCTCTGGTAGACAAGAAATGTCTGTCCTGTTGCCTGGTTGGCTTACTGGGTGGTTATTTCAGGGTGCATGTTGATCCTTTTTTCTAGCTGCAGGTTGACCTGCAGAGTGACTGTGTGGGGCTCTTTTGTGTAATTTTATGTGTACTGATTTTGTCCTGTCTCCAGGTTTCTGTGATGGATCTGTTCTGGCTGAGAGGATGGGCATTATTTCCATGCTTTTCTTTGTGCTGGCAGTTCCATTAAGTGTTAGGCAACCTCATGGGGCCTCCCTGATCGCTGTCTGGTGGTATATAACTACTTCCTTGCCCTTCTACTTTTTTTTTTTCATTTTACTTTATTTTACTTCAAGAAACTGTGCTCAGGCTTTCTCCGGTATAGAGCCCCGTCTGATTTTTGTGTTTGCTTGCATGCATGCACAAGAAACATTATGTGGCAGCTTAGGAGAGAAGCGGGTTGTGGAGGTGCAGCACTGTGGCAGCCAGCGGTGGCACTGCATTTGGGGGCTTGGCACAGGTGGATTAATGCAGGCCCAGTGTCCTGATGACACTGGTTCTGCAGAAGTGCCACCAAGTTGAAATGTTTTCGCCGCTGCAATCAGGGGCTACTTCGTCATTGCAGCGTCAGCCATTTCGCTGCAATCAGGGAGTGCCCTGTCATTGCAGAGTGGTACCTTGCCGTCTGCATGCCCCCGACTGAGTACATTTGCTGATGGGGGAGTTCACTCCCCATTGGCATACTGCAACCCCCTCCCCCATTTGTTGTGTGCCGAGGGGGGCCCAATTCCCATCGGCTTCAGTTCCCCCACTTTCCCAGTTCAATTTGCCGATGGGGGAGCCCACTCTCCATTGGCATAATGTCCCCCCCCCCAATTTGTTGTGTACCGAGGGGGTGCCAATCCCCACGGCTCCCCCCACTCTGGTACTGCCAATGGGGGCGTGCCGAACTTCTTTCTCACAGACCCCTCCCCCAAACATTAGAGGGCATGCTGGGAGCCCACCCCAGCATGCCAAATGTCCCTGTAAAAAAATTTTAAAGTCCCCGATGTTTTTTTTTTTTGAAACCTGTAAACAGAAAACAGTCCCTTGTTCGAGTCCGGTGGCCCCTCCCCCAACCCGCGTCCACCCTCTGCGCACCCTGTCTCCCCACAACCCCCCATACTTACCTTCAGAGCCCAGCGCAACGATCTTCAGTGGAACAGGAACACGTCTGCGCTCTTCAAAGCTGACTGCGAACTGAGGAAATGCCGGTAAGCTGTATAATGGCATAAATATGGGGTTTTCAACTTTGGTGCATATCTCAGGCATTTTGGGGAATTCTAGCACCACATTTTCAACATGGGGTTATTGGGACCCCTCCTTATGAATTCAGTCACTGTTATGGCGTTATTTGGTCTTGAAAGGTGATTTTGCGGTCACTGCTCGGAATCACCTTTCAGGACTGATTAACAAAACAACAGTGCCAGTGTTCATGAGGTGGGCTCTCAAAAAGCCTATGTTGCAAATTTGGTGAAAAAAATCCAAAAAAATGACTGTTTTACGAGCGTGCGTTACTCAGTTTCCACACGCTTGTAACTTCGTGACATTGTAATATTTTCAGTCCAGATTTTCAACATTGGCATTTTCCATACCTCCTTATGAATAGTACAGCTGTCATTTTACACATCCTGGACAAAATGTGTTTTCGCACTTCTGGCGCAGAATAGCGCGGTCTCTGTGGGAAATCAGTTTTCAGGATAGATTGAGAAAATTACAGTGACAGTGTTCATGAGCAGAGGTCCTAAAATGCATAGGTTGAAAATCTGGTGACAAAAGTCCATAAAATGACTGTGTTACAAGCGTGCGTTGGGCAGTTTCCACGCACCCTTGTAACTTTGCAAATTTGTAATATTTTCACGCCAGATTTTCAACACTGGCATTTTTTCACACCTCCTTATGAACAGTACAGCTGTCATTTTCCACATCCTGTTCAAAATGTGTTTTTGCACTTCTGGCACAGAATAGTGCGGTTGCTGTGGGAAATCAGTGTTTGGGACAGATTAAGATTGAGCGAGTGGGGGGGAGTGAACGAGCTCAACTGAGCTCTGTTGAGACTGATGCAGATTTCTTTGTGGACAGCAAAAGGTGCCAACGCAGGCAGGAGCCCAGTACAAAAGGGCAGCCTGCAGCGCCGGGAGAAACAGAATGAGCAAGTGAGAGGGGGGAGTGAGCAAACTCAATGGAGCTCTGTCAGGACTGCTGCGAATTTCTTTGTGGGCAGAAAAAGGTGCCAACGCAGGCAGGAGCCTAATACAAAAGGGCAGCCTGCAGCGCCGGGAAAAACAGAAAGAGTGAGTGAGACAGGAGGATTGAGGAAGCTTAGCGGAGTTCTGTCGGGACTGCTGCGGATTTCTTTGTGGGCAGAAAAAGGTGCCAATGTAGGCAGGAGCCCAGTATAAAAGGGCAGCCTGCAGCGTTGGGAGAAACAGAAGGAGTGAGTGAGAGAGAGGCAGTGAGCGAGCTCGACGGGGCTCTGTCAGGACAGCTGTGAACTTCTTTGTGGGCAGAAAAAGGCGGCTTTACAGGCAGGAGCACAGTACAAAAGGGCAGCCTGCAGCACCGGGAGAAACAGAATGAGCGAGTGAGAGAGGGAGAGTGAGCGAGCTCAACGGAACTCTGTCAGGACTGCTGCAGATTTTTTGTGGGCAGAAAAAGGCACCAACGCAGGCAGGAGCCCAGTATAAAAGGGCATCCAGAATGAGCATGTGAGAGAGGGGGAGTGAGTGAGCTCAACGGAGCTGTGCCGGGACTTTAGAGTTACCCACCCTCATGCCCAGGGTCTTCTGTGGTCCTATATTACAGCAGGGTCTCTAGGGTGGAGACAAAGCAATGATTGGATACTTTGAGGATTGCTGTAATAATACATATTTAGTTGTTCTGTTTATTTCTCTGACTGAGCTAAGTACTGAGCTATACTGTTATGATGGCTGTAATAATACATATTTATTTGTTCTGTTTATTTCTCTAACTGAGCTGAGTAATACTTGGAGTATAATAGGATTTCTAACTGGGCTAAGTTAATCAATCAATCAAAATCTTTATTTATCCAGGTGAACATTGTTGAGCAAAGCTCATTTACAAGATAGACCTGGTTAAAGCCGGGTCAAAATAGAGTTGCCTACAACAGCGACAGTACATCATTATGGCAGCAAATAATTACAGAGCTCATTTACAGGATTGACCTGGTTAAGTACATACAACAGTGACAGTACATCATATGAAATAAATTATACAAGGTAGGTGCTCAATGCAGCAACAGAGTAATACAGAGGGGAACAGTGAGGATGGGGAGCTGGGAGGGCATGGTTGGTAAGAGAGAGCATAGAGGAGGGAGATAGAGGGCTGAAGCCAGAATTCAGGTAGATTGCGTGCAGTTGCGACCTAATTGTGAAACTATATAAGAGCTGAGTACAAAAAGTATGGTAGCTGAAGGGTAATAAATGGACAAGGAGGCTTAAGGATTGCTACAGTAATACAGTATCTAATGGATGAGATTTGAGGCTGAATTACCCAGGTCGGCAAGGGGCCAGTAGGGGGACTAGTGTGTGTGTGGGGGGGGGACAGGAATTTGAGGAAATAGTGGCCTAAAAGTTATAGTAGGGTACAGAACCTGGCAGTAAGAGCCAGTAACATAAGATGGGGGCCAAAATGGGGCATGTGCCACATGTTAATAGGGTGGGCATCTTTGGAAGGGTGGTGGGGTGTACAGGGTGTGGGTCCGACATGATCCTGGACTGGGCTTGGAGGATGGGGTGTTGTATGGTCTGTAGATGACTGGCTAGTTTGAGGGAGGAACTGTGGAGGTTAGGGAGGAGTGTAAGTGGCAAGGCAGATGAGTATGGTAGGCTTCCTGGCTTGAATGGAAATGGGGGATGGCAAGGGGGGGACAGAGGAAGAACAACTAGGGACTGAAACCGACCTCAGTATCAGAGGCACTAGTAGAAAAGAGAGGAGAAGAGATCGGGTGCCCAAGGTGAGGGGGAGCCTCCTGTTGGGGGAGGAAGAGACCACGAGGAGTACCAGAGGAGAGAGCAGATGGCTGTGGGTAGGGAGGAACCAGGGGTGTCATGGAGGGGAACAAGTAGGAGGGGGGAACTGATAGGGGGAAGAGATGTAGGAGGGGTATCGACTAGGCATAGATTCGAGCCTCTGCTATGGGAGAGAAAGGGGGAGCAGGAACATACTAAGGGGGGAGGACAAGCGGGGCATGAGAGGGATGGCAGCAGGTAGGGGAAGTGATAGCGAGGACGAAAGGGAAGAAGGGGGCTAGTAAGGAGGAGGTGGTGACTGGAGGACAGAAGGCTACGGGAAGGATGGGAGGGGCATCACTATCGGGGTAGAAGGGAATGGGGGCTCTAAATCGACAAGAGCGGGGATAGGAGAGGGGTTGGAAATCAGCAGGGGAGGTCGACATGGGAAGCCCAGTAGGAAGTAGTCAGGCTGGGAAAGGGTTTAAAGGGGATGGGAGGAATAAGGCAGAGAAAAGGGGTGAGGCGGAAGTAGGGGGTACAGATACAGAAGTCACAGAGGGTGCAGCTGGTGGGGGGAAGAAGCAGGGAAGAATGAATACTGGGGTGGTAGAAGGGCACTAGATGGGAAAGGGGCTAAGGGACAGGGGGGTACTCAACCTAAGGGATTCTATACTGAAAGGGGTGAGACGGGGCAGAAGGGGGGAAAGGCACAGCCGTATTTAGGTTGAAGCTATCCCCAGGTTGACTGCAGGAGGGACAGGGCAGGCACTGCTCAAGTGTGCAGCGAGGGGGAGGAAGAAATCTCATTTACTGTTGCATGTGGGTACAAACAACTTGGCGGGGGAGACTGTGGAAGTAGTGAGGGGCAGGTTCGAGTAGCTGGCCAGGCAGTGTGAGGGGTGGGGGAGTCAAGGAGTTCAACGAGTGCTGAGGTATTCATGCCACACCAAAAATTATGGGTTAGTGACTAATGGGGGTAGGGTCTGGGGAAATAGTGACTTGTACACGGGGGACAGGGTACTCTTGAGCAGGAAGGGGAAGGGAGTATTACAGGCAGGATTAGAGGGGTATATCTCTACTAAGGTGGAATTAAACTAGTGGGGGAGGGGCAAAAGACTGAGGTTAGTAGAAAGGTCCGGACAGGGGAGCCTAATGAGCTCACCCCCCCAGATATAGGTAAAAGTGGAGGCGTAGTAACCCTCGGAGGGGCAGGCAGAGTGGTCTGAGTGTAATACAGAAGGCACCACCACTCAGTAAGAATAAGGAGGAGAAAGGGTGCAGACTACCGGGAGAAGGGACACAGACTAAGGAGGAGCAGAGTGAGGAGAAGGAGGGGGGTACGGGTGAAAGGTGGTCTCTCTCATCGCAAGATGCCTGGGGAACAAAATTGCAGAGCTTCAGGCACTGCTTTCAGAGGAGAAGGTGGACATTGCTGCAATAACAGAGACTTGGGCCACAGAGTACCATGATTGGGGCTTGGCAATCTCAGAATACAGGATATACAGCAGGGACCGGGGGGTTGGAAGGGGGGTGTACTCTGTGTGAGGGAAGGGATTAAATGCATAAGGGACAAGAGAGAGAGAAAAGGAGAGGACAGAGGTGCTTTGGGTGCAGCTCCTGGACTCCGAGGGCAGCAAGCTGAGTCTAGAAGTGGTGTACAGACCACCAGCCCAATCCGGGGAACTGGATGGGGAGTTACAGAGCAGATAAGGAGGGTGTGTAGAAGGGGGAGTGTGGTGATAGTGGGGGATTTTAACCTACCACGGGTTGACTGGAGCACCCTGGCTACTAGCAGTACCAGGGAGCAGGTGCTCCTTGATGCATTCCAGGAAGGCCTTCTGATGCAATTGGTAAGTGGGCCTACAAAGCTTGGTAGCACTCTGGACCTAGTACTGACAAATTGGGAGGCAGTGAGGGAGGTAAGGGTGGAGGACCCACTAGCAGGTAGTGACCACCAAACAGTGTGGCTCGTTGTCGCGCTGGGCAAGGAGACAGGAGGCACAGGCACTAAGGTGGTGGACTTTATTAGGGTGGACTTTGGAGTAATGGGAGCAATACTGCAAGGGAGACTCCAGGATATAAAGCTGGGGATGGATGCAGAACAAAAGTGGGGAGTCATAAAGACTGGGCTAACAGAGGCCACAGTAGCCTGCACCAGGGCCAGGAGTAAGAAGAGCAGAGGCAAGAAACCATGCTGGCTGAAGAAGGAAGTGCTGCAAGGGGTGAGGGCAAAGATGGCTGCATACCAGAAGAACAGGGAAGGGAGAGGATAAGGAGGCTTTCAGGAGTTGGTCAAGGGTGATTGCCTGGAGGGTGAAAAAAGCTAAGGCCTCCAGGCAGTTAAGTTCCACACAGGGCATAAAGGGAGGGGGAAAATGACTTTTTTAGGTATGTTAGGGAAAAGAGGGAATGCAAGGAACATATTGTGAGGATAAAGCGTGGAAGGGATTGGGTAGAAAAGGGGGAGGAGCAAGTGGAAATTCTAAATGAGTACTTCTGCTCCAGTTTCACTAAGGAGAGGGATGGCCCACTACCAGAATGGGCTGGGGGGTGGAGAAAGGGGGGAGGAGGTGACGGGCAAAGTGATCACAGAAAGTAGAGTACTAGAGGGGCTGAGGGCAGTAAGGGTGGACAAGGCACCAATTCCCGGTGGCATCCACCCCAGGGTGCTGAGGGAGATGGTGGAGCTGTTGGCTGAGCCGCTGGCAGATCTGTTCAGCATCCCCCTGGAAATGGGTTGTGTGCCCCAGGACTGGAGTGTGGCCCTTATGGTGCCCATACACGTGTGGGCCTAGGGAGGAGCCAGGAAATTATCGACTGGTAAGTAACGTCCATAGTGGGTAAGCTTATGGAGGCGATACTGAAGGAGAGCCTGGTGGCATTTCTAGACAGTAATGGCCTCCAAGATGGGTGGCAACATGGGTTTGTCTCAGGGAGGTCTTGTCAAACCAACCTAACAGAGTATTGTGACTGGGTGACAGGGGAGTTGGGCAGGGGCCATGTGGTACATGTCTTGTACTTGGACTTCAGTAAGGCCTTTGATACAGTGCCTCATGGGAGACTGGGGGGGAAGCTGATGGTAGTGGCGGTGGAAAAAAAAGCTGACTAAATGGATAGAGAACTGGTTACAGGGGAGGGTGCAGAGGGTGGTAGTGGTGGGGGAGTTCTCGGCACCCAGAATAGTGACAAGTGGCGTGCCGCAGGGGTCAGTGCTGGGCCTGGTGCTATTTGGGCTCTTTATCTCTGATATAGCACATGGAGTGGGGAGCAGGGTTAGTCTGTTAGCACATTATACTAAATTGGGGGCTGTGGTGGACGAAGAGGACGGATGGAAAAAACTGTAGGGGACCTAACGAAACTAGAGACATGTTCAGTGGAGTGGCAGCTAGGATTTAGTGCAAAGAAGTGTAAGGTGATGCACTGCAGGGCTAAGAACCAGAAGAGGGACTGTTGGTTGGGGATCAGAGAGGAGGAGAAGGACCTTGGGTTGTTGGTTAATGGGAGCATGAACAACTCAGCCCACTGCACGAAAGCAGTAGCGAAGGCAAACAGGATGCTGGGGTGCATCGCAAGGGGGTTCTCATCCAGACACAGGGATATGATCCTACCTCTCTACAGATCATTGGTCAGACCACACCTAGAGTACTATGTGCAATACTGGAGGCCATACCTGAGGAGAGATATAAAGTTACTGGAGGGGGTGCAAAGGAGGGCAACAAAAATGTGAAAGGGGATGGAAGGAAAGGACTATGAAGTTAGGCTGAAGGAGCTGAACATGTACACACTTGAGGAGAGGAGAGGAGAGATGGGGGGATATGATTGAAGCATTTAAATACCTGGGGGGGTTAATAAACCTAGCACCAGGGGTGTTTAAACTGAGGAGTGGAAGAGAGACGAGGGGGCATGGACTAAGGTTGAAAGGGGGACGTTTCAAGAGGGAAATTAGGAGGCACTACTTTTCTGAGAGGGTGGTGTCTATTTGGAATGTGATGCCAGAGGGAGTGGTAACATGTAGGACAGTCAGTAGCTTTAAGGATGAGTGGGATAAAGCAAGAGGAAGAGTCGGGGGGGCAGGGGCTAGGACAAGCGGGGGAGGAACTGAGGGGGAGGAGGCTGGGGTAGCTGCAATCTAGGGTGCTAACTGCATACTCGGGCAGACTTACATAGACCAACTGGTGTGTGCTGCTGGCAGATTCGTATGTTCATATGTTTGTATGTATGTTCATATGTAAAATCACAGTGACTGTTCATGAGCAGAGGTCCTAAAATGGCTATGTTTGGTGAGATGTTCGAAAAATGACTGTTATAAGCGTGCGTGATGCAGTTTCCACGCACCCTCGTAACTTCACAAATTTGTAGTATTTTCACTCCAGATTTTCAACATTGGCATTTTTCAGACCTCCTTATGAACAGTACAGCTGTCATTTTTCACATTCTGCCCGAAATGTGCTTTTTTTACACATCTGGTGCAGAGTACCACGGTTGCTGTGGGAAATCATTGTTCGGGAAAGGTTAAGAAAATCATGGTGGCAGTGTTCATGAGCAGAGGTCACAAAATGCCTATGTTGAAAATTTGGTGAAATAATTCCACTAAATGACTGTGTTACGCGCATGCATTGCGCAGTTTCCATGTACGCTCAGATGTTTGAGCATTTTTAATACTTTCACTACAGATTTTCAACATTGTCATCTCTTCACACCTCCCTATGAATGGTACAGCTGTCATTCTTCACATCCTGTCCGATCTGTGTTTTCATACATCTGGTGCACAACGGCACGGTCGCTGTGGAAACTCAAATTTTGGGACACATTGACAAAATCACAGTGCCACTGTTCATGAGAAGAGGTCCCAAATGTTTTCATGAGGTGGGTGCAACAAAATGCCCATGTTGAAAATTTGTACTGCAACTACGAACACATGCCCGGGGCATTACAGTTTCTAACCATAACGCCCCGCCCTGTACAGACTGACAGGCATCAGAGGTGTGCCTTTGGATTGTCGACTGTAATGCTCATGCCATTTCAACCCCACCCCTCACCCTGCAGCCACTGACAGGCATCGAGCTGTGCATTGGAATCTTCGGCCCCACAGTTCACCCCATTCTATATTGCACCCATTTCAGCGTATGTCCTTATGGAGTTGGGTGACTGTAAAGCCAAACACCCAAAGGCACACCTCAACACTTGTCAGTGTCTACAGGATAGGGTGAGGTGAAATGGAATGAACGTTATGGGCAAACAGTCCAAACGCATGCCCCAATGCCTGTTCGTCTCTGCAGGGTGGAGGTGGGGTTGGTGTGAAGTTCAATACCTCACTGCCATTCCTACTCTGCATCTATCTAACTTCTGCATTTCCAGTGCTAATACCAGCAAGCAAACATTCAGCATTGACAAATGCTTGTTTGTTTCATGATGCCACAGTGTCCATTCCTGTCCCTTTGTCTCTTACTGCTGTCTTGTCTTCCCTTAGGAATTAGATTGGCCTAGCTCTTCTTGTGACTGTGTAGCCTTCTGCTAGTTTTAAGGGTAGTTTAGCTGCAGTTGCACAGAGTAATTCATTTCTGTCCCTTTCATCAACTTTCCATTTCGGTTGATCAGCACTGGATGGGCCAGACTGCTCCATGAGTTCCATGACTAGCAGACACATGGCATGTATCAGGACTTCTTCAATTCTTTGGGAGGTTGCCCGTTCACTTGTGCTTTAGTCCACTTTCAAACTAAAGTTGCTGCTATGAAAGCTTTCATTTTTATTTCATATATTAATCCAGGCAAAAACATAGAGATAAACAGGAATCTTGCTCCCAGAGATGTCATCAGGGAGGAGATTGGAAGATACAGTGAAAACAGTAAATATCCAGCTGGGTCTATGACACTGAGTGATGGGTGATCACTGTGGTATGTTGGGACTCCGATTTGAACCCCAAGTCCAGGGCGTCAGGGAGTGGAGAATGTTGGGGAAATGCCGTGGGCGGGTGTTCATTGAATCACTACTACAGCAACTCCTGGTGGTGGCATGGTGGAGGTGCCATTGGTGGCATGGGTGGCCACACACCACTGGGCACCTGCAAGGACAGCCATAGCATGCTGACATGTGAGGGGAATGGGTGAGAGAAAAGCAGTAAAAATGCCACGTTGGTGTACCAGATGATGGCCCTTGTCTCCCCTATGCCAACAGCCTTAAAGCATGCAATCGAGACCCATCCAGCCAGCACCAAGGTTTGCAGATGCTCCTTTTATAGGCCAGTTAAGGCCCTTGAAAGGGGCAATATGGTCACAAAGGGACTTCAGGCAAGCTGCTTAATACTTCCTCTTGGCCACATGACTCTATGACGCTGGTTCAACAAATATTTTGTTGACTGACATTACAGCAACAGATTTATGTTGACCACAGTTGCTGTCAGCATAAATCTGTCCATGACCACTTTGTTTTCTTCCCTCCATGCAGGGGGCTCTGCACCTTGTATTAAATATAATCAACTCTGAGTCAGTGTTGATGCGGGGTGGAGTGTAAGACTGTGAGAAAGCAGTGCAGGGGTCCTGTGGTGACAATATAGTGACCCGTCGCTGTGTGGCTGTACTGTCGTTTGTGGTAATGGTGTCACTATGCAATCGGTATATGGGCCAGAGAAGGCTTCTGGCATGGATAAGCCAGCCTTCTATGATGTTGGAGGTCAAGGTAGTGAGGAAGTCAGGCAAGGTGCATAATACCTTTACTAAGCCAGAGAAGGCTTCTGGCAGGGATAGGCCAGCCCTGTATGATGTCAGGGACACTGGAGGTCAGGATGGCGGACAATACAGCAGGGAGTGGTGTAGTGGATTGAGGAACAGTAGTACAGCTTTTTTTTTTGTTAGTAGTAGTTTATCTCCTTTCAGGACCGACCTGGCCCCATTCAGGACTGGTCCCCCCCCCCCAGCTCTATCACCCGGCTTCCCTGGGTCTTGCCTGATGCTGTTGTCCTGTTGTCCTCAGCCAGAGGACATTGGGAGACCCCAGTCACCAATGTGGAGCCTGTGAGGGACCAGTCCACCATCCTGTCAGGTCAGGGATTTTCCATCTTGGTTTTCTCCCCTGGGGCCCCATCAAGTACAATAATGCATTGTCTGTACTCTGGCTCTGCAATTGCGGCCCCCAGCATCGATGAGTGGGTCATCTTCCCTGATGCCACACTAAGCTGCCGCCAAGAAACACTAGATGTCAGCTGCTGAGTGAGTCATCCTGTTCCCCCACCCCACACTGAGAGAGAGGAGAGCTGTCCTTGGACTGTTCCCTCCACGGTCAGCCCCTGAGGACCCACATCCGTTTCTGAAACCAGCTCATTGGCATGGCAGGAGGTGAGGTGCTTGTCACCTCAGCCCTCCATGTCAGTGTGCCAGTTGGTAGTGGGGCTTGAAGAATTAGGATACCAAAGAGCAAGTGAGGTGGCAAAAATAAATATTATATAACATTTTGAACATACACATTTATTTGATGTGTCACCCTGTTTAGGGTGTATCATCAGGTACATGCATTCAAGTTGTAAGAGTACATTTTTTATTTTTATTTTTATTTATTTGTTCTAGGATTACAAATACCTTTGAGCCGAGGCCCTTTTACAAAGGTTCCACATCAGTGGTACAATTGAGACAAACATAAGCAAAGATAACAGTTTATAAAATTAAAAAACAAAACAAAAAAAAACACATAGGCCCAGATATTCAAACTGCGCCCAAAAAGTGCGCAACAGCAGGAGCAAGCGCAAGTCCACTGCACCCATGTGCAAGAAGCACGATATTCAAAAACTACGCAGGCCAAAATTCGCCTACAGCAGACGACTGAATATTGCACCACCTGCACCATAGCACAACCAGGGATGTGAAGTTGCGCATATCTGATGCACCATAGCGCAACAAGGGATGCTCAGCAGAGCAGTCCAGATGCGCCACAGCGCAACCAGGGACACCCCGTGGAGCAGGGCAGCAATGCAACAGCACAACCAGGGATGCAGGGGCCCACCATCCATGCCACAGATGGGCAGAGGAGCACACAGCAGAACAGACATCGTCCCCCACACCCCATGCACTGCACAACTGGGGAGAGCTGGAATAACCACCAGCCCAAGGATACCAGCAACCAACCCACAGCCGGGCCATGGTGCCCCAGCACACCCCCTGGCAAGCTGTGACTGGCACACAGGGAGGGCCAACCACCCCGTGCCACACCATCCCACCAATGCAGAGCACACCCTGCACCACGATCACCATACACCCTTCCTAGGAGTAGCACCCAACAGTGCAGGACACCCCATGCATGCCACCACCCCCACTGTGACAGTGCAACCCTGTGCACTACGTAGCCATGCAAGGCAACCCCATCATGTGCACCCTGCAGTGGGCGGCAGCAGACAGCAATGCAACAACAGCATACACAGTACCACCCTGCACGTCCCCCCCGAGGTACAGCTGGGAGACCGACCATGCGTCGGAACACGAGGTACCCCACATGCAACAGGGCATGCCCCGGACCCCACCACCAGCAGTACAGCACCCTGCACACCCTTCCAAGGACACATCCCATCCCAGCACTGGCCACAACAGCCAGCACAGACACACACAGTGTTGCATGGAAGGAAGCGCCACACAGGATGCAACACAGTGCACAGACAAACAGCCACCCATACCCAAGGACACACCAACACAGGGACACAGTAGCGGGTCAACCAAGCCCCTGGCGTGTGGCCACGGCAGCCGTGTGCACATGGTCAGAACCTCTCCACGGCACAGGTGTGCCAGCAACCCTGTGCAGGCACCATGACACTGCACGCCACCAGCATGCGGCTGGATCACAAGTGACAGACAGTGGAGCACATCCCCTGCAACAGACACAAGGGACAGCATCGAGGTAGGACAACAACAGCGGAGGCAACAGTGCCACCCGAGGCAGACGTGCACCCCACCAGTGACAGGAGGCAACCCAGCATCGTGCTGGGTACAGTAGCAGTCCAGCATGGGCAGCCACCACCGACATGCCAGCGGACTGTGCAGGCCACAGACATGCAAGGGTGGCAGCTGCACAGGCCATGGATGGTCTGACAGGTGCGCTATGGACACAGCGCATGCACCATGTACCACTGCACACAGCCATCCAGTGCACAGGGAACAACACACAAACCACAGACAGTGACTGAGACCTATGTCCACAACAAAACTTGCCTCCACTATGGACACACACACACACACACACACACACACCCATGATAGCACCACCCCCAACACCATGCACACCACTGCAGCTGAGCACCATTAGCCCGCTGCAAATCAGAGACCACCACAGTAGGCATAACTAAACAAATGTATTGGAATTAGAATCAAAACTATTTACATATTTACATTATAAATGGGGTGAGGGCCACAAACTGGGTGGAGGTGGGTAAGGGGCAGGGGTGAACAAAGGGGAGAGGGAAGGAGGGGTGTGAGGGTGGGTCCAGGGGGGTTGTAGTGGTCCATGTGGATGGTCTTCAGTGGGAGTCCTGCTCCCCTCTCCTATGGTGCCTCCGGTGATGTTGTCTCCTCATGCCATGCCAATCCACCCACTCCAGAATGGCCAGAGAGGCCCTGGCCACCTGGAGCAGCTCCTGCAGTGCCCTCTCTATGTGGACCATCCTCCATCCACCTAGGACAAGGGAGCAGAGTCAATAGGCGTGAATGCACAGCCCCCTGCAGTCCACCCATTGTGCATGGCATACAGCTGTAGGACACGCCCCTGTGATGGTGTGCAACCACCCACAATGATCGTGTCCACGAGACCTGCCCACCCAGGCGCACACAGCCTTGCGGACCGCTGCATACACCCACCGCCCAAGTCCCGCACAGCACCACTGTGGCTGTACAGTGACATGGCTTTGCGGTGCAAAGGCATTGGCACAGCCATGTACCTGGTGCACGCATGGACCACCAGTGATGCACTCCCAGACATGCAGTGCCACTGGACAGTGCTGACTGTACTATGTGGTGTGCACGGCAGTGGTGTCAATGGATGGTGGCCATGCCCTGCCGCCCGCCCTGCTACACAGCATGCACAGAAAATCCTGGATGTAAGGCACTCACCATCATCAGGCTGGTCCTGGCGCTGAGCCAGTAAGGGTCCTCCTGCATCGGGATGTGCCTCCCGCCACTGCCGCTCCTCCCTTGCACGGCATCATTCCTCAGGGCCTAGGGTGCAAACATGGAGAGAGGAACATTAGTATAATCCAGTAGCAAAGGCCCCCCATCCCCGATTGCATGTGATCCCACACAGCCAAATCATTCAGCCCCCCCACCCTTATACCACCACCACTGCCCACACTCGACGGACCACCCCCCCATGTGGTGGACACATGCCCACCACGATACCCGTATGGACATAACCAGTGTATGGATGGGGCACCTACCTGGCCGTGGAACCGCACCTCTCCTGGCACATGCCCGCAGGCAGGCAAGCCTGTCTGGGCCCCTCCGCTGGAGGTCCCCGTACCGGTGCCTGCACTGCTCTGCGGTTCTCCACCACCACCTCCTGCCACACGGCACTCTTGGCCCTGTCCAGGGGTGCCTCACCAAAGACAGCACCAGCATGGGGCTCAACTAGGGAGACAAGGTTAGCCAGTTCCACCTGGCTCCAGATAGGTGCTCGTCTCCATGCCATCTTTCCACCTATTCAGATTCAAAATGGCGCTCCCTAGTGCACGTCCGCCACTTGCGGATGCTGCACGGTACTGTGCTGCCATTCCCTATCAAGCTGTCACTGAACAGCATGATAGGGGTGCACCCATGCGGACGCATGGCACCTAGGGGGCAAAGGTCGGGCACAGGGTCAAGGGTCTCTCGCGCATGGACAGCCACAGTGCGATTGGAACCCAATGCATGTAGCACGATTGGGTGCCTGTGTGCCACCTTCTGTAGTGGCCTACAGCGCTGTGGCCCCAGTGGGCCTACAGTGCCCTAGTGCCACAGCGCCATATATGTGAACAGTGCAGTAGCGCCATTGGCACAATGTTGGCCGTGCCCTGCATTGCCTCCCATGCACAGCACGTCAGTAGCACGGCAGGCGCCTGCGTCATCACCCCGGGCATGCGCAGTTAGGTGTGTACTGCGCATGTCACAGAACTGCGCCCTTGGCTCAGCACATTCAACACAATTGCGCAAAGCGCGATATTCAGCCAGCATATGCAAATCAGCCATTCTATGGCGCAGTCACTGCATTTGCATCCACTTAAAAATGCGCCTCACCTCATTTGCATGCGTTGCACTATAAAACTGCGACATTGAGCTGCACTGGCCATAGTTGGTTACTGCAGTTTTTTGCGGTGAGTTGCATGCTGTTTGGGAGTGTGGACTGTGGTGTTTGGGACATACATGGGACTGCACAGTCACAGGTAACACCTGTCATTCTCACAGGAGGAATAATGACTGATCGTGAGGTGGAGGAAGAGGAACAGAGACGTGAGAGGAAAAGGAGGCCGAACTTCACCAAGGCAGAAACAGATGCCCTGTTTGAGGCCTACCTTGACCAGGAGCTGCTGCTCAGTGGACGCCAGGGAACACCACAGGCCCATTCTGCTGCATGGAAAGAGGTGGCGTGTGCTGTCAAACTGCATGGCAGCCACCAGCGGTCTATGCAGGAGTGCAAAAAGAAGATGGGCACGGACAGGCGGAGAAATAAGGAGAAGGTGGCTGCCATCAGGGCAGCACAGTCTGCGACCAGTGGGGAACAGCCGAAGGTGCAATGCCTGACCCCACAAGAAGAGCGGGTTGCTGGCAGCATGCAGAGTTGCGCCATCGAGGGTGTTCCGGGTGGTGAAGTCCAGACGGGTGGTAGCCCATCACTGCATGGTAGGTCCTGGTCTGTCAGTGGAGGGGGGGGACAGGGTAGGTCACATACATTAATGCTACTGTTTTTCCCTTACAGCTCCTGAGCGTCTACATTGGTCAGCGGTGGTGGGCTTCTCCTCTGAGGGCGGTAGCATGGAGATGGTGGAGGGCCCGTCCACCTCCACAGGCATACGTGGGGTCAGGGCGACAGTGGGCCCACCTGGACGTCTGGACTGATGTTGGTGGAGCAGGTGTGGAGGAGGCCCTGCCTGTGTCCCAGCGTGCCAGCGTCCATGGATGCCAGCACGCTGAGACTCGGGCTGGTGCCGTATCTGTCACCGATGATGATGGAGCTAACGTCATGGGCAGTGAGATGTGTGGGCCACAGGATGGCCACACAGCAGGTGACATAACGGGCATGGCTGTGGGTGGTGCCGCTGTGGAGGCCTGCATGACATCACAGTCCCAGCCTGTGCCTATCTGCACCAGTGAGGCAGCACTGGTATGTGTCCAGGACAGTGGGACTGTTGCGGCCACTGCAGCAGCACCATTGAGCCCTAGAGAGCGGCAGCCGGAGGGGCAGTATCAGCAGTCAGCCAGTGGCCATGGGGGTACAGTGTCAGGGGCGGCGTCAGTGCACCACCTGTGGACATGCCCAGGCCTGGCCCTGGTGTGCAGCGCCCACCCTCAAGGGGTGCTGACCATCAGGGCCATGAACACCATGAGGGAAAGCATGCCAATCAGGCAGATGACCTCTTAGATGAGCACACCCGCATACTCCAAGCATCAGTCAATCAGCAGATGCGGCTTGTGACGGCGGTGGATGCACTCAGTGTGGCTCTGCGCCAGGCAGAGGAGCGGCGCAGCAGAGACACCGCTCTGCTCCTGGCAGGGATGGACTAGTTGTGGGACGATGTGACCGCTGCCATTGACAGGCAGACAAAGGCAATTACAGCTGTCATGGCCACAATGGGCACACAGTTATTTGCCCATGCGTCGCAGACACTGCGCAGTGCAGTGTCCACCCCCCATTCCCGGCGTCATGTGACACCCTCCTGTTGACACTGGTTCAGCTGTGGGCATCCTGAGCATGCCTGGCACAGTGTTCGGTGTGCTGCAGACCCCTGTGCGAGCACAGTCACGTTCATGCAGTGGAACCCCTTGGGGACCGTCGGTGCCACCCCATGAGGCCATTGGTCAATTGGTCAGCCTGTCACTGCTGGCGGGTCTCTGTGGGGCCGCCCACACATCTGTGGTGGCCGTGGCACTGTGGCGTGTGACTGACCTGTCTCCCACCATGGCTACTGTCTGATGCTGCCCTGTGTGCATTGTGTTGTTCAGTGTGCAATGCACGGGTGGGGTACCTGGCCTTGCACACACACACATTCCATCTGCACACCCTCCTGGCTGCTGTCCACTGTGGCATGTGCATGATGATGCCTGCGTTGCGCTGTCCACCACTGTGCAATGGTGCCCAGCGTCTGACACACGCACAGTGACAGGCAGTGGGTGTGGTGGTCTGTGGACGTGTGTGTGGCTAGGGGTGGCAGTCTGGGTCAGCGTGCCTCCTACCCTTTGTGCATGTCTTGTGAGGTGTGTGTGTGTGTGTGTGACCGCATGGCATGTTAGACCTCGCCCATCCCTGGCGGTGTGTGCGGTTCCATGCTCGGCCACTTCCCTTGACAACATGCACCCCTGCTGTTTGTTCATGCATGTTTGTGGGTTGTGCCTTTGCCACTGGTGGTTGCACATGGCCCCATGACTTACCTGGGTTGGCTGAAGTGCTCCTCTGTGATGGTGTCCCATTGCAGCTGTGCCAGCCAGATCAGTCGGGGGTCCCGTCGCTCAAGGGGGGGGCTGCCCAACACCATCTTCACCAGCGTCCTCATCATCCCCATCGCTGTCCCCCTCTTCGACCAGTACAGCTATCCCACGGTCGTTGGCCATGTTGTGCAGGATGCAACAGGCCAGGAATAGCCCGCAGACCTTTGAGGGACTGTACTGTAGGGCACCGCCAGATGTGTCCAGGCAACAGAAACATGCCTTCAGCATCCCGAACACCCGCTCGATGACATTGCGTGTGGTGGCATGTCCCTCATTGTAGCGTTGCTGTGATGGGGTCGCGGGACACCAGTATGGTGTGAGCAGCCAGGGACGGAGTGGGTATCCACTGTCACCTGTGTGTAGAGGGTGGAAGTTAGTTTGGTGATCAGCATCGCCCTGCCTTTGGCCATCTAGGCCAATACCCATGTCACCTCTGACTATGCCCCTCCCAAGCTCTATGTCTTTCCGCGTGGTTTGCATACTCACCCACTAAGTGGCCAGTGGAGATGTTCCCACTCTCGAATCTGTGGCACAGTGCTGACCGGTACCAGATGAAGGCATCATGTGCTCCCCCCAGGATGCATGGCACAGACATGGATTATGCGCCCACTGACATCGCACACCACCTGGCAGTTGATGCTTGCTTACCCCTTCCGATTAATGTATGCAGCCCCTTCGGGGCCAGGTGGTGTGCGGATGGCCACATGGGTGCAGGTGCAGTCTATTGCCCCTAGCACGCCAGGCATATGTGCTACCCTGTGGAACTCCTGTATGTTTGCTGTGCACTCCGCCAGTGTGCTGGGGAAATGGATGTACTCCGCAGCATGTGGCAGCAGTGCGCTGAGGAATTGGGTGAGGTGGCGTGACGCGGCCGACTGGGTTATGCCTGTGGTGTCCCCTGTTGGTCTCTGGAAGGTACCCATGGTGAGCAGGCACATGCAAGCTGTCACTTTTGTCTCCACTGACAGAGCATGGCTCTGTCATGTGGGTGCCTGCATCACATCACTGCACAGCCTCACAGAGCCGCCTCAGAATCTTGCCAGGTTCAGGCGGTACCGCCCACAATCTCAGTATCGGTGTAAAGCTCGGCTGTGTGGGCTCGGTACTGCCTGTCGGGGCATACCGATGGCCCTTCCATGGCCGCGCCCCTGCCTGCCTTCTCACCCCCCTCATAACTGCCTCCATCTGGATGGTGGCACTGACCATGTCCCTGGCTTGTGTCCCCCGGCAGCTGTTTCTGTGTTCCCCTGCTCTCCTGGCTGCTACTTCCCTGCACTGGGAACACCTGCCTGTGGTGGCCTCAGTGCTGTGTGGCACTTCTTCTGCACTGCACTGTGGCTGTGGCTCTCACACCTTCCCTGTTCCTGTGGGTTCCAGGTGCTCTGTCTCTGTCCTGCCCTGTGTGTGTGTGTGTGTGTGTGTTGCCTGTGTGGCTGGCTATGGTTCAGCAACATGTGCCTTCCCTGTAGCGTTCTTGTGCCTCTCTTGTTCCTTTTTATTTTGGCTCATTTCTGCTATCGCGCAACTTCCGCTTGCTCCCCTATTGCGCATGGCGCATGTTGTTGAATATCGCACTGCGCCATTTATGCATGGTTCCTCCCCCTTCAGTTGTGCATGCATTCATTATCATTGCGCTCTTGCACAGTGTGATTTGGGGGGTGCATCTGCCTCTCGCTGAATATCGCAGAATGGCGCATTTTCGGATTTGCGCTGGCTCAACCCTATTGCGCATGGCGCAACCCTTCTGAATATCAGGGCCCTAGTCTTGTAGAGGAAAAAAGAACAATATGGTGAAACTTTGGGGAGGGGAAAGGATGAGGGTGAAATCAGGAGGACTAAGTGGATGGGAGAAAAGGAGAGGTAGGTGGGGGGGGAACAGAGAGAGGAGAGGTGGAAGGCGGGTAAGAATAGAGGTAGTGCAGCCGGGTGGCATTTGTCATGGGCCAGCAGGGGAGGTGAAGATGGGGGGGGGTGCTGGCAAAGAGCAGGAGTAGATGTGGATCCAAAACATTAAAGAATACAATGGTGTAGGTCAGCTTTACCAGTTATTTAGGCAAGCTGCAGTCAAGTACAAGCCCAGTTTCAGTTTAATGTTTTGGAAACTGTTGACACACCTAATATTGGTTAGAAAGCCATTGTAAGTGTGAGATTACCTAAAGTAGATAGCAGCCTGACCTGCATTTTATGTAGATGGGTGAACAAAATATATGAGCCTGGGAGAATCTGAGTTGGTAGGCGAAGATGGGGAAGGGGACAAGAGTTTGCATAAATATTTTAACTCAAAGGGAATACCCAACTATAGCATGTGTACCACAGTATGTATCTAGGTGATCTTTAAAGGCAGCCATGGAATTGCATCCTACACTTTCTGGTGGTAATCTGTTCCATACATAACCACCCTTTGACTAAAGAGGCATGCTCTTTTTCTAGTTCTGCATCTCTGTCCCTTCAGTTGAGGAGGACATTTGATATAGCGGAGTAGTTAGTATCTTTATAATCCAGTCCTAAACAGTCCCAGGGATCATCATTAGTAAATGCCCTATAGACAAGGCACAGATCGCCTCTGAGTCATCTGTACGCTAACGTATACATATTTAATGCTTGAAGTCTCTCATGGTAACTGAGATTATTGTCTGATCTAATCATTTTAGTTGCCTTTCTCTGGACACTTTCCAATAAATTGATATAATTTTTGGTTACTGGGGCTGAAGATTGTGGACCATTTTCAAGATGGGGTCTGACCAACGACACATATAGGGGCACAGTCCGATCTCTTCTGGCTATATGTCTAGCAATGCACCCCAGTATACCCCTTACTCTATTTACTGTAGCTAGGCAGTTCCTATTACTCTTGAGATTGTCAGTGATAATAACACCTAAATCCTTCTCCTCTGTCGTTTCTCTTAGGATCCTACCAGCTAAGTAATAGTCTGCCTTATTATTCAGATGACCCAGGTGCATGACTGCACATTTATCCAGGTTGAAAGCCAACCTATGCTCCTTCACCCAGTTTTCCAAGTGCAACAACTCACTCTGTAATTCTTGTGATTCTTCATTATTCCAAACTATACACCCGTTTGGTATCGTTGGCAAAGTTTGATGACCAAACCTTCTCCCCACATTTCATTGAAGAGACATGGGTATTAAATAAGGTTGGCCCCAAGACTGACCCCTGCAGCAGTCCACTAGTCACACATTTCCAGGCAGATGTACACCCTCTAAGGACAACCTTCTGTCCCTCTGTTTCCTTCCTGTAAGCTACGATTTTATCCACTTAATATTATTCCCAGTTAACTCGATCTCAGCCAATTCTTGAACAAGCTCCTGGTGAGGGACCTTGCCAAAAGCCTTGCTCAGATCCAGAAAAACATCAACTGGCAGACCCTTATCCAATTCCTTGCTCACCTTTTCATAAAACTGCAACAGATTTGTTTGGCCAGATCTGCCAGTGACAAAACCATGCTGTATTGTGTCCCAGCAATTAAAACTATTCAGATACTCCTCAGTCAGATCCTTAATTATTCCCTCCAGTATCTTACATAGAGTAGATGTTAAGCTAAATGGCCTATAGTTACTGCAAATCTCCCTTTTGCCCTTCTTAAATATAGGGACCACTGATGCCTCTCTCTGTGTATCCACCACTCTGCCTAGTCTTAGGGATTCTTGAAAGATCATTGTTATAGGGCCCGCCAAGTTGTCTGCTAGTTCATACAGAACCCTCAGATAGATTCCATCAGGACCTGATGATTCATTTGTTTTGTTTGTTGACCTGGTAAGCCCACTGGGCCTAGAAGTCCCTTTTTCAGGGGCTACCGGTGGGGGGGATACAGATGGTAAGCAATTGAATTTGAACCAGATTAAGCTGTTGGTGGTATTTTTTTTAGTGAATGAGGGAAATTTGACCAGGACACCGGGAAATTCCCCTACTCATTTTCAATAAGTGCCATGCGATCTTTAACATCCACCTGAACTACCACCAATCCAGGCAGATGGGACCTCGGTTTAACATCTCATCTGAAAGACGGCACCTCAGAAGTGTAGCACCCCTCTCATGCTGCACTACAGTGTCAGTATTGGGATATTAACCCAAGTGCCAGATGTGGGAACTGAACCCACAGTGCTCTGATCTCCCGGCCTCAGAGGCAAGTGTGCTACCTACTGAGCCACTGACACTGACACTTTACATCCAGTTTCTTTAATCTATTCATTATACAGTCATCCAGAGTTCCCTGATTGGTAGATTGCAATCCATAACTCGCATATCCACTGCTGGTGATCTCTCACTGAACAATGAAGAAAATGATCATTTAACAGTACTGCAGCGTCCCTGTCATCTGAAATAAGTTGACCATCAGTGTCAAGCAAGGGACCCACTCTCAGGTTACCTCCTCTAGTGGAATTGACATAAGAGTAAAATAACTTGTAGTTGTCTTTGACCCTTTGCACTAAGCCTATTTCATAATGTCTTTTTTCTTTCTTGATCATTTTTTTTTATTCTCTGGCCACCCTAAAATAAGTTTCTCCCAGTGTTGTTCGATGTTCCTTTTCTTTGCTCTTATAAAGTTTCTTTTTCCTGTTAGTGATCCATATTACTTTCCTGTTAAACCATTGCAGGATTCAGCCCTTACTGTTGTACTTCTCCCTGACGGGGACATGGCTGTTAATCTGCTTGTCAAGTTTATTTACAAGAATTTCCCACATTTCCTTTGGGGTTCTATCTTTCAGTTTTGCCTGCCAGTCCCAGTTTGTGAGATCATTCCTCATAGCATCAAATTTAGCTTCCTTGAATACTTTAATAGTAGTTTTGCCTTTCATTTGGGATTTTTTTATCCTAGATCATAAATTTAACCATGTCATGGTCACTGTTTCCAAGGGGTAGATGGTGTGCCAGCTGCATATGGAATCTCCCAAATTACTAATAACCAGGTCCAATATATGACTGTCTCTTGTTGGCATCATGACATGTTGATCTAATCCCATGTCCCTGAGGGTAGCAACAAACTCCTTTGCTATGTGGGTTTTGCCTGTGCTGTTATTCTAATCAATTGTAGGAAAATTGAAATCTCCCAATATCAGAATTCTCTTATCTATATCCAGCGTATTTATATGTTCTAGTTATAATTTATCTAACTCCTGTATTTGGGGAGGTGGCCTGTGTACTAGTCCAGTTAGAATTTGTTTGCCATAATCTGGTGTTAGCCGCAATCATAGGTGTCCTACAGCATTATTGTCTCCCATATTAAGCACAGTTTCAGCCGTTATATTGTCTGCTATATATAAGGCTATCCCTCCATCCATCTTGCTTGTCCTGTCTATACTATACAGGCTATATCCAGTGATGTTGTTTATCCCAGTCATTCCCTGCTTCCACCACGTTTCTGTGATGGCGCATAATGCAATATTCTCTTTAATACCATCTCCAGCTCATCCTTCTTTTAACAAGGCTATATGCATTGACCAGTAAGCTTTTCCAATCATAAGTGCTTTTTATTATTTAGCCCAAGGGTACCAATTATAGATTTTGGGGTAAAACATTTCCCTTCCCCTTTCTCTGGGGTATTTAGTTTATATGGGTGTCAGTCATTCTCCTTATTCTATTACCCAGAAGTCTAGTACCCACTTTATTGAGATGCAGTCCATCATATCTAAATAAGCCCTTATTTCTAAAAGCATCCCCATTTCTGAGGAATGTAAACCCCTCATTCACACAGCAATGCCTAAGCCATCCATTTAGTTGTGAAATGGCCCTGGTTTTAACCGTCCCTGCCTTGGGTACTGGTAGCATTTCAAAATAATAACATTGCACCCTCTCTGTTTTGTAATGTTACCTAGTTCTTCAAAATCCTTTAGTATGTCAGCAATACACCTTCTCCCCCCATCATTCGTCCCCACATGCATGACTAGTATAGGTTCAGTTGTTTTATGTAAATAGCCCTCAATGATATTCTTAATGTCGGAGACCTTTGCCCCAGACAGGTATGCTACATGCGTACTAGCCTTCCTTCCCTCACAAATGACTAAGTCCATGCATTTTAAAATGGAATCACCTATAACAGTAATATCCCTGGGTTCAGGAGATAATTACTGGTGGGTGGGTCACTGTGCTCATTTTGCTTCTCTTTTTGATCAGAACTTCCTCCAACTAATGATTTCATTGGGCTTCACACAGGTAGTTACCGCTGCAATCCACACTCAGGGTCACTCCCTGGACCTGGTGTTCCTTCTGGGGATGGAGGTTGCCGACTTGGTGGTGGAACAAGTCGGATGATCTGACCATCACTCTATAAGGTTTAGTTTTGCAGCACCCCCTGTGAGACCTGCCCCTTTGGAGATGGTCCAGTACCGCCCTTTAAGGGGTGTTACCCTTGATGGTCTGATGGTGGTGCTGGACCTATTGAGCAGGCCATTGGAAAGCTCGGATCCAGGGGTCCTAGTATTCCACTATAATAGTGTGGTGTCAGGGGCCCTGAATTCTGTACCTCCTGTCCGAATTCGCCCTCTCTCTCTTCGCCGTTGGTCCCCTTGGTTCGATGGGATGCTGAGGGAGCCGAGGAGAGTAGGGCGAAGGTTGGAACATTGTTGGCAGAAATCTGGCCTGGAGGAGGACAGACTTAGGTTGGTGGCCCATTATTTGGACTATCAATCTGCAGTGTCCCGTAAGCAGGCAGAGTTCTTGTCCAGGGAGATTGCTGCAGCAAGGAATCGACCTGCTCAGTTCTTTCAGACTGTGGACAGGCTGTGTAGTCCAGCCTGCCTTCTGGGCCGGAGAGCCTTTTCACAATCTGTGTGTGATGAGTTTGTTCAATTCTTTGCAGATAAGGTGTCCTCCATCAGGTCGGAGATCCACTTGACTCATTCAAATGAGTACGGTGGTGGCCCGTGTGAGGGCAGAGGCACCCAGCCTGTCTGGACAAATTCTGACCAGCCAGCGATTGTGGATATCATGAAGATTGTTCGGAGCATGCAACTGACTTGCTGTAGTTTGGATCCTGGTCCAACCAGCCTCCTTGTGGGGTGTGTGGATGTCATCGGACCGATCCTCGCTGAGAAAGTCTGGTGCTCGTTGGAATAGGGTGTGTTTCCAAGCCCCCTGAATGAGGCAGTGGTGACACCCCTTTTAAAGAAATCTTCCCTCGACCCAGACTGTCTTGCAAACTACAGACCTGTCTCTAACCTTCCCTTTTTGGGCAAGGTTATTGAGAAGGTAGTCACGTTGCAGCTTGAGAACTTTCTTACCACCCACAAAGTCTATGATCCTCTCCAGTCTGATTTCAGGAAGAGGCACAGTACCGAGACAGCTTTGGTTCAGGTACTTAATGTTCTCCTGATAGTGAGGGATCGGAGGAGCCGTTCGATCTTGGTCCTCCATGATCTCTCTGCAGCATTTGACACCGTAGATCATGGGGTGCTGCTGGAATGCCTGCGGCTACTCTATGGACTGTCTGGGACAGTCCTCAGGTGGTTCCATTCTTTCCTCACCGGCAGGACGCAGAGGTTGGTGTTGTTTTTTTTTTTTTCCCTTGGCCCCCTTCTCCCTGCCTTGTGGGGTGCCGCAGGGCTCCGTGTTGTCCCCCATATTGTTCACTGTGTACATGCTGCTGTTAGGAGACATTGTAAGGCAGTATGGGCTGAGTTTTCACTGCTATGCAGATGATACTCAGCTTTACTTGTCCTTTGTACCCGAACAGAACAATGCAGTCGTGGTCTTTAACAACTGTCTCACTGAGATTCAGGACTGGATGAGTGCTAACTGGTTGAGACTGAATCCTGATAAGACTGAGGTGTTGGTGGTGGGCCCAGGTCATTGGGTAGAGAGGTTGACTCCTGGTCAGTCATCTGGCCTTGTGCTAGGGGGCAACCAGTTGAGACCCTCTGAACAGGTGCGGAATCTGGGTGTTGTGCTTGATAGCGAGCTGACTCTAGAAGCTCAGGTGTCAACAGTCGCCAAGTCCTCTTTTTACCATCTGAGGAACATCGCCCGGATAAAGCACCTAGTTTCACCCGAGGACCTTCCTACTTTGGTTCACGCCTTTGTGTCCTCCCTTTTGGCTACTGCAATGCTCTATACCTGGGGCTACCGGGGTGGATCTCCGTCACCTGCAGCTGGTGCAGACCACTACAGCCAGGTTGTTGACAGGTCTGTCAAGAACTAGCCATGCCACTCCTGTGCTTCGCAACTGCACTGGCTGCCTATGCGATGAAGGATCACCTTCAAGGTCACGTTGTTGACCAATAAGACCCTACATGGACAGGGACCGGGCTACTTGCAAGACCTTCTTCAGCCCTGTTGCCCCCTCTCCGCCCACTCCGCTCCGCCGATGAGAGATTGCTAGAGGTTCCCAGGGTCAGTCTTCAGACCTCGGTTGCTAGGGCATTTTCTTTTGCAGCCCGACCCTGTGGAACTCTCTACCTCATTGGATTGGAGAGTGCTTGTCCACTGAGACCTTTGAGTCCTCATTGAAAACATATTTATTTAGTTTAGCTTTTGGGGACAATATTTAGCTTTTATCGCTGCTGCCTTTTTAACATTTTTATATGTTTTATTTGATTGTTTGTTTATTTTCTTATATTGTTTATGAGCGTTGGTTTTTGAAAAGCGCTTAATAAACATCTGATTTGATTTTGATTTAATTTTCCAAGTCTGTCTGAGGGCTCATGCCTAAAGTCGCAGATCATTTCTGTTGTGATAGTAAATCTATCATGGATGGCCCACTGCTTTGGTCTTTGCCCATAGCTTGTGAATTGGAGCCTACGTCCTGCATAATAGGTCCATTCACATTAGTGTGACCAGCTAGCAATCCTTCAAACCTCTGATCTCCAACCTGTGTTCCTTAGTCAGTATTGCCAATTTATATTTCATTACTTAATAGTGCAAGTCTGTCGCTTAATTTAGTATCTGCTGCCCATACTGACTGCCTCTTCCTCTTCTTCTTTGTCCCTAATACTTTACACCAGTCCTCCTTACCTTCCCCTTCTCATTATCACATTTGCTGTTTAAGCCCCTTTTCCGTTTATCGCATCCCTCGTCTTGACTACAGTATGTACTAGGCACCTGTCCATCAGTTTCCTCCATCATTGACAAGCATAAGTCATCAATAAATGTTTTAAGCTTCCTTAATTCTTTTTCTGTTCCTTTACTGTTTATGGTATTCATTTGATCCTTGAAGGTGCATTTCTCACAAACAAAATTAGGAAGATTCTTGCCTGCCAAATACATTTTGCAAGAACTACATAGGCTCCAATCTGTCTCAATTATTTAGTTCTTTATTTATTTGAACAGTTTCATCAGGAAAGGCACACTGAGCTGCAGTAGCTCATTTCCAGGTGCATCCTGGGGGAAAAGGAAAGTGGGGATGCACAATTAAATACAGAATAGGAGAATGTAGTGAAAAACTAAACAAAAAGACATGTGACAGTAAATCAGTAGAACAGATTACATAAGAAAACTGACTGCATACATGAGACAACTGAATTGAATTCAGTAAATTGCGTAGGTTACAGAATCAAGAACTATAACAAAAATAAACATATTATTTTCTAATTATGTGCAATCATACTTGCAGCCAAAAGTGAGCAAGTGCCCATGCCATAAAGGATGTTCTAAACAGAGGTATACAGTATGTAGGACAGAGTATGGCAACCAGGTAGTCCTACTCACCCATTTGGGATGCATGAACCCCGCAAAAGGAGAGGCAGGATGATGGTAAGGACTAAAATTGGGGGAAGAAAGTACAGCAATAGCAGGAATGATGAGAGGGGATTGAGAAGGTTTGGAGTAGGGGGAGGAAATGGGATGGGGCAGAGAAGGTGCAGGTGAAACAAAGGAGGAAGAAGCTGAGAGTGGGGTGGAGATAGGTGAGACAGGATAGAGGGTGGGGGAAGAGGGGGTCAGGAATAGTTGCAGAAGGGGGATATGTAAATATGAAGGAGGCGGGAAAGAGAATTTGAAGAAAGGGTTGAACAAATATCTAAGAGGAGGGTATTCCAAGTGTTGGGGAAGTGATAGGAGAAGGCAGCTCTTCCAGAAGTGGAAGACCAGGAGGGAAGGGCAGAAGTCCTATGGGCAGAGTTGCGGAGAGAGTAGAGGGGAGTTGGAGGGAGGGAGGGATAGGAGTGAAGAGAGGTAGGGTGGCAGAGAGCCAAGCCAGAACTTTCCAATACGGGAAGCACAATGTGCGAGACGTCTGGAGGTAAGGAAGGGGAAGGATAGAGAGGTGTAGAGGTTGCAGTGGTGCATACAGTGTGGCAACCAAGGGCAAAATGACAGAAGGAATTGAAGACAGCATCCATTCTGGCAAGGGTGAATTTAGAGGTGGCACTATAGACTATATCTCCAACGTCAAAAATAGGGAGAATCATCTTCTAGACAATCTCCTGGCGAGCTGGAAGGGGAAGGCAGCTGCAGTGTCTGTACAAAGAGCCAAATTTAGGGAGTAGCTTTGTGTGGATAGCATCCACATGACCAGCAAAATCAAGGGTCTTGTCGAGCCACAAGCCGAGATATTTGAAGGGGAGACACCTTCAAGTAAGGAATCATCAAGGGTGTGAAAGGGGATGGCAGCAAGTCTGGCAAGCTTTTGCCTGGTGCCAAAGGACATAGAGACCGTCTTTTTGGCATTCAGCAATAGTTGGTTATCGCAAAACCAGCTCTGGATATTGTTGAAATCCACTTGGAGCTTGTTCGCCATGTCCAAGGGGGAAGTACTGAGGCAAACAAGACAGTATTTTCCATGTACATGTAGATATTTGCAGCTGAGCAAACATTTGGAAGGTCATTCAGAAAAATCAAAAAGAGTATTGGGCTAAGAACAGAACCCTGAGAGACACCAGTGTTTATGGGGAGAGGGAATTACCAATCCTTACTGATTGGAATCTACTCATGAGGTAGGAGCCACATCAATGGATGGCAGAGTCAGAGAGACCAGCTGAAGCAAGTTTGCTGCTTCATTATGTTTAATGATAATAAAATAATGATAATTAATAATAAGTTTACATTATGTGCCAATATATTATCAGAAATGTAGTGCAATCTGAATGACACAATACAACTAAAATGAGCAGCTGAACCTCCTACCTAGATATATTTGTGTGCATTCCTTGATAAACTTTCAAGCAGACGCAGGCAGACAGAGCTTGCCTCAGCCTGTGTCGCCTCCACCTTGTGCTTGCCTCTGCTCGCTGGGGCAAGTATTTTATACCCCAGTGATGGAAGTGATGCCCACTGGCTGCTATGGCAACCTAAAGTGTTTACTCACAGTGAATCTTCACTGCAAGTAGTCTGTCTTTAAAAAGACAGGCTAAAATATAGTGGGGAGCACTAAAGGGCCACCCAACCACAACTACTTTGCGGCAGTGTGACACCTTCCCCTTCATTGAACAGGAGGTCTAGGTAACAGTAGGAGACACAGCCCCAATCAAGCTCAGTATTAGCGTCCCCAACCAGTTGCCCATAGCTGCAATTAAAACTATAACACTGCCTTTTCAGACAGCCTTCCGACCTGTGCTATCAGGCTCAGTTTCCACTAAAATGTCTCCACTCGCTTCTGCTTGCCTCTGCTCGTTGAGGCAAGTATTTTATACCCCAGTGTTGGACATGATGCCCGCTGGTTGCTATGACAATCCAGAGTGTTTACTCACAGTGAATCTTCACTCTGCAAGTAGTCTGTTGCATATACATTAAGCAGCAGTAAGTGTGGAGTGGCAGCCTGGCACAAAGCAACAAGGAGTGTTGTAGAGTATGTTTGCCTGATGAGTTTTGGTGGCAGACCCATAAGCGACATCCCTTTAAACATTGGAGGACAGGTGTGTCGGCTGAACTACCCATTGCCTTTTGCTCTGTTATGGACAGTCAATGTGAAAGCATGCACTCAGCCTTGATAAGAGGGTAGAGGACAGATTGTTAAAGTTGGTTGAGTAGTCGAGGTGCTAGTCAATGGTTAGTCTAAGATAGTTGCATTGGGGACGCACTTGAAGGAGATGTCTTCTAAGGGACATATATCTGGAGAGAGGGCAAGGGATAGAGGAAAACGGTAAGTTCTCATTCACCTCGATCTCTCCTCAGCATTTTACACCATGGACCACATTATGCTGTTGGATCACCTTAGAGTGTATTGTGGACTCACCGGAACAGTCATCAAATGGTTTGAGTCCTGTCTCACCAACACGAGGCAAAGAGTGGTGATGATGGGGAATTTCTCCTCCTCCTTGAAGCCCCTGTCATGTGGAGTGCCTCAAGGTTTGATCCTTTTGCTGATGTTGTTCGCAGTGTATATGCTGCCCTTGGGAGAGCTCATTAGACAATACAGTTTGGGGTTTCACTGCTATACAGGTGATAACCAGCTATTCTGTCATTTGCCCCCGGAACTGAAAATGCCATTGAAGTGCTAAATAAATGCCTGGCCAAGATTTAGGATTGGATATCCTCAAACTGACTGAGGCTGAACCCCGACAAGATAGAAGTGCTAGTGATTGAGCCTAGCCGATGATGTGATGGGGAGGCCTCCAAGGTGGTAACAGGTTTAATCCTGGGATCCACCCGACTGATGGCCTTCCCCAGGGTGAAAACTTTGGGTGTTATCCTTGATGACAGACTGACTCTGGAAGTCCAGGTGTTGTCTGTTGTCAAAAGTGGGTTTTACCACTTATGGAATATCACTTAAATTAAACCCCTGATTCTGCCCGAAGACCTGCCACTAGTACACATTTTTGTGACTTCCAGGCTGGACTACTGTAATGCTTTGTACTTCAGGGTCAATGGAGGAATCCTCCGCCGACTGCAGCTAATGCAGAACACAGCAGCCAGGCTGCTGGTAGGCCTACCTAAGTCCTACCATGTGACCTCGGTCCTGCGGGATCTGCACTGACTGCCTGTCAGGTGGAGGATCATCTTTAAGGTGGGCTTGCTCACCTACAAGGCCCTATACAGCCTGGACCCTGGTTACCAGTCTGACCTCCTAATTCCAGCCATCCTGGGCGTTTCCTCCCTTCTCTACTGAGGGCCTCCTGGCAATTCCGAAGGCCAGGCTGAAGACCTCGGGGGATTGTTCCTTCGAGGCGGCCTGCCTGGCCCTCTGGAATTCACTGCCAAGGTCTTTAAGGGAGGCCCAACGGTGGAGATCTTTAAAGGGGGCCTGAAGACCTGTCATTTTAAGAAGGCATTTTATGAGACCTGAATGAATTATTTTATATATATCTGATTTTAGCAATTAGGTGAATTCTGTCTGTACTGTCCGAACTTGCCTTGAAATGTAATGGTGCCCAGAGCCTCCGGGATTGGGTGCCAAAATACAAAAAAAAAGGATTACTTTACTTACTTATGTACTAGGGTACTACTTGGGGAATACCTGGAAACAAATAGCATGTTGACAATCTTTATTTGGTTGTAAACTAGGCTGTTTGCCAAGACCCACTGTTGCAGTTTCAAAAAATCCACCTGGAGATTTGAGGCAACAATAGGAATAGTCTAGCTGAAGGTAAAAAGGACTGTGTTACCTGCATTCATGTGTATGCTGCAAGTGGAGGGGCATCAGAGAAGGTCATTACTGAACATGGTGAGCAGGAGCAGACCCAGTGCAGAACCATGAGGGAAACTCATGGTGACAGGGAGTGATTGCCAAGGTTAACCAAGATTTTTGTATTTAAATAGTAAAGAGCTGTAGTTATTTCCCTGACTCTTTTGTCTCTTTTTCTCTTTTACTAGCTGTGGGTTCTCCTCACTGACACATCCATGGACAAGGTGCCCATCTTGCCCACATCTATAACAAAATAGTCGTTCTCGATTCACAGCAGACAGCTGGGGCCTGACCCTTGTAGCAACAACCGAGCTCACACATGTTGCGTGGCAGTAGCTGTGACTCTTGAGCCTTTTGTAGAGCCCGCACAGACTCTTTTATCTCTTTCAAGTCAGCACTCAGGCCAGTAGAAGGAGTAGCCAGTTGACTGTTTTCCACCTGTATTTGCCGAGGGACATTGGTCGCAGCAGGGGCCCTCAGGAAATCAGCGATATCCTCTTGTACCTCCTCTTCTCTCACCTCATCCAGCAATTGCTTGAACGTAGTGGGGTTGGCCCTTCAGTCGCAAGGGTAACAAGGCTGACCTGGAAAACACCATCCCCACTTAAAACTTGGTCATGTCTCATCTCTGAGCGCTGAGCCCTGGTAACTTCTCTGGCCTCAGCTATCTTCCTGATAACTGTTTCCACTATGGTGTAATAGTGAGACAGCCTCTCACTGGGTAGTGGCTCTTAATTGGAAGACAAGATCCTCTTTCTTTTCCACTGCCCCAAAGGTACTTCTTAGCATGGCCAAGTGGTCACTTGCACTGCAGTTTGGCTGGCTGACAAGCAGTGATCTAATGACATCTAAGGCCATCCCCGTCAGATTCTCTACAATTTGCTTGCATTTTCACTATGAGAGTATCTCCACACATCTATCATTTGAGTAGCTTGGCTCATCCAGCTGTTGTAATCATTCTCTCTGATGGAAGTTGGGATGGCTCCCAAGAAGGTGCACAGCCTTTTGTACTGTTCGTATGGGGCCATCATATAGGGGGTCACTCACTGGGTAGGACACTAGGTGCTGGCTCAACTTCTTGGAACAGGGCTTGTATGTCTTTTACAGTCTTGCCGTCATTAGCCAACATTGCTTTAATCTTCTCTAATAAATCTAACTCAGGTAGAGGCAGGGGGAGGATGTCTCGTTGCAGACTGCTCCTCTTGCCAGTTTCCAGTCACCATCAGTACTTTCTGTGCTGAGGGTCCCCAGTAATTTACTAGCATCAACATCTGTGGCACTCTCAGCTAAAGCATGGGTACTTTGATTGGCACGGTCATACCTTATCCCAAGTACTTTCACTTTGCCCAACTGTTTCACTGTCTCTGAAGCATCCAAAATAGCCTTTCTACATGTGCCCTCTGGGGTCCCTGTCTTCAAAATACTTTCCTTGGATCCAGGCATCCCCCTTGGCACCCATCAAACAATTCTTGTTGCTCCATTTTAACTTCCCAAGGCCAAAACTTTGCTTTTCTTTGATGGGAGCCAGAAGTTTCAGAATTGCAATTTCAGGGTTGACCACTAGGGGGCAGCAAATACCAGCAGTGCCACCACTTGTAACAGCCCCTAGACTCACCTTGCCTGTTTCCAGGGGCCCTCGGGTCTCACCTGGACACACAGAGGAAGCTGGACAGGGTTCCGGAGTGGAGAGAGGAAATGACACGGTGCTTCCACCTGGGGCAATGGCAAGAAAAACCTGTGAACAGATTGCAGGTTACCACCCCCTAGGAAATATGCAGTAGTTGCCTCCTACAACACTTCTCCACATAATAACAACTCCCCCTTGCAATAATTTGCAATACCAGCATATAACATGAACAATATTTATTGTAGGGAGGGGGTAAAAGAGGAAGCTATGACAATAATAACTGGCTCAAACTATGTTACCCCATACAGTATCCCCACCTAACCCCTGCAGGTGCACCGGCTTCCCACTTGTAGCTGCTAAGTGCCTATAGTTCCATTCGGTTGGTACCACACCGTGGTGCAGATTTTGATGCTGGGGATCTTTTGTTGGGGCCCAAATAACTTTAGTAGTAACAAAATGCTTTTAACTTTGATGCCTGGGCACAGCTTTAAACCTGATGCAGTCTTGCCCAGACTTGACCCCCTTTTTCTGACTAACTAGCTAGCTAAAAGGAACTCCCCTGAGTAGCAGCCCAGGGATACTTACCGTTTTAAAGCTTCAGTGGGGGATTGCAGAAACTTGACTCACGGTACCATGTTAGTATCAAAGGCTTGCTGGTGGTTAACCAGAGTAGCAGGGCTAACTGGAGAACTGAAGAACACTGGTGTTCACCTACCTGTCTTGCCAACTTCACCTCTGTAGCCTTTGTAGACAGTGTTCACCAGGCAGGCCCCTTGCCATCTTTTTTGCTGTTTTTTACCTTCGTTGGTCTGGGGACAGGACGGGCTTGGTCTCCTAGATCTATCTGCTGGCTCGCAGCTTTTTCTACCACTAACTTATAGCTGTGCTTTGGCTCAGTCTCTAGCCCCAGCAGACACAATTACTCTGGCTGGACGCAGTTCAGCAATCTCTAATCACTCTAGCCCCTCCGTGGAGGAAACACAGGCTGCTCAAACTCCTCTCTCTGTTGCAGAACTTTTTTTTTATTTCAAAGCTGCAAGTTACAGTCTCTGCTCTCACACTGCAACACTGGGCTCTCTCTCTCTGGCAGCAAGCACTAATTCTCTTTCTCTTTCTCTGGCAGCAACAATTTAAATGCTTTCTCTCTGTAGCAACACTTAAAATTCTCTTTGCAGCTGCAGAACTATTTATTTTCAAAGCCACACAACTTAGTCTCTGTTCTCATACTGCACTTCAAGCTCTCTCTGCTGAAAACTTTGGATCATATTCTCTGCAGTAGAGCGCTAAAATCTCTCTCTCTCTCTCTCTCTCTCTCTGCTTTCTGGCAACAAAACTCCAAATTCTCTTTCTCCAGGCAGCAAAATCTCCAAAGTCTCTTTCTCTCTGTTCTGGCCATTTGAGTGCAGGTATTGGGCTGGGTAGACCACAGCAGGCTCTCCTGCCTCTGTTCTCTCTCTGGATGCCTGAGGAATCTTCCTTTTCCGTGGGCTTTCAGTCCCTTTTATAGTTTTCAAAGAGCCCCCTTCTGATTGGCTGCACTGTTCCTGGGCATATTCAGTGCCCTCTGAACTTTCCGAGCAGCCTCCTTGCCTGAAGTAGTCCCCTGGGGCTGCCATGTTTGTTTACATTTTTCCTCCCAGCAAACACAGCTCCAATACTTGTAATTTAAGCCCTTTCAGGGGCTGAAAGTTATTTGTCCTGGCTCAGATTTTCCTAATAGAGTCAGAACACCTTTTATTTTATTTGTGGGAGCCCCTCTATGCCCACTGGGGCAATGTTGGGACCAGAGTCCACAGATAAGCCCCAATTTTGGGGAGAGGGCTTACATGACGATAACTATTTCTTAAATTTGGCGACTTCAAACAAGAGAAGACAATCTATTGGAACTACCAGAGTGAACAGTCCAACAGAACCAGATATTTTAAATAAAAAAAAAATCCCAATTCACAGGAAAAGAAAAAGAGAAAAACAACTTAAAGATCTTGAGAACTTACTCAAATCTAAAGAATTGCAGTATTCAGCTACCCCACACCCTGACCCTAAATCTCCTTTACATCATGAAATCCTCAGGCTTCGTATGCAAATTAACGAACTAATCTCCTGGAAAACCGAAACTGCACTTCTTAGAATCAAACACAAATATTGGGAAGGGAGTGAAAAAGGTAGTAAACTACTGGCTTATAGACTTGGAGTACAACAGTCGGAACAACACATTTCAGGTTTAAAAAACTCTACGGGGCAAATATGTACTGATAACCCTAGCATTAATAAGATTATGTCTTCATTTTATTAAAAATTAGATACATCTACTACCTTTGTGTCAAAAGTGAAGATCGACAAATTTCTTGATAATTTAGTGCTTCCAACTTACATCTGATGAAATAAATATCTTAGATAAACCTATCACAATAGAAGAAGTCCATTACGCACTTCTCTTCCCTCAAAACTATTAGCGCCTGGTATATGGATTCCCAGTGGAGTTTTATAAAATATGGCTGATCTACTTTGCCTTTATTGTGTAAGGTATTTCATGAATCTATAACTTTACAAAAATTACCTCCAACCTTAACAGACGCTATCATTACAGTGCTTCCCAAAAAGGATAAAGATGTCACTCTTCCCTCCAATTATCGTCTATATCATTGCTTAATGTAGATGGCAACATTTTTGCAAGTCTATTAGCCATTCGTCTCAAACCTTTCATTCCCTGACTAGTCAATAAGTCTCAAACAGGTTTTGTTAAAGGTAGGATGGGTGCAGATCATCTTCGTTCCTTATTCAATCTTATGTACAAAGCTAAATTGCTAAAATCCCCTGCAGCAGCAATTGCCATTGACTTTGAAAAAGCTTTTGATTCTTTATTGGAATTTTCTTTATTCAGTTTTATCCCACTTTGGCTTTAGTGACCACTTCTGTTCATATATAAAATTACTATATACCTCTCCTACAGCAAGGGTTCTTACTAACTTTACTATATCTCAACCCTTTGAACTAAATAGAGGCACCAGGCAAGGTTATCCCTTATGCCCAACCCTTTTTATTTTAGCTTTAGAACCCCTAGCAGCCGCTGTCCATCAATCTGACAAAATTAGAGGTATATCGATTGGCAGTACACAATATACATCCCTATCCTATGCCAACGACATGCTAATTCTACTAGAAGATCTAGAATTAGCTGCACATCCACTAATACAATTACTAAATACATTTGCAGAACTCTCTGGTCTGACAATTAACTATAAAAAAACTGAAATACTACCACTCAATGCATTGTGTAAACCCTATATGAATAATGTCCTTGGCTTTGGCTGGGCATCCCAAGGTATTTCATATTTGGGAATTAAAATCTTAACGGATACTGAAAAAATATGGGAGGCAAATCTTAACCCTATACTTTCAGAAATTAAAACAATATTTGAAAGATGGAAAAATCTTAACTTAACATTAATTGGTAAAATTAATGCAATTAAAATGTCTATTACCCCTAAGATTTTATATTTGTTCTCTACCATTGCTGCTAGCATACTTCTCCCAAAGCTCACCTACGTGGCCCCAGTTCTCCAGGGCGTGGCCATGACGGAGCTTGGCAGGCTGCAGTCCTTGTACAACAAGATAGTCCGCTTCGCCACTCTATCACACCCGAGGATTAACCACTGCGAACCTCAGTCAAGGCTCAGCTGGCTGTCTTTGGAAGCTTGCCTCATCTACCCAACCCTCTGCCTTACATTTAAGTTATTGGGTCCCACACCTCCCCCCAGCCTCAACGGTCTTGTTAGGTTAAAACCAACCCCTGGAGTCTAAGAACATCCGCCAAACTCTCCTTGTGGTTCCCAAGACCAGGACTAAAGCAGGGTCCAGGTCCTTCGCTGTGACAGCCCCTTCCAACTGAACAACCTCCCCCTGGAGGTACGGGAAGCAGAGTCCATCACCTGCTTCCTGACCAAGCTCAAGGCTCACCTGCTCGACAGGAGCATATGCTTATGTCACAGGACCTAACCATACATCAAAGGAAGGGGAGTACTTTTGTACCAATATTCCCCCTTCCACTATGCCCACAAGGAAGGTACCACATGTCTTTAGCAACCTCTTGCCATTACCTAGAGCACTCCCAATCTCAACATGAACTTGGTATTTAAAATGTTTTCTTTATGTCTAACTCTTAAGTCCTTTAGCCTGTATGTTCCTCCTCTTTACCGCTTGTAACCATATGTAGTCTTTATTGTTAAATAACATTACATTTACCCGATTGTACTTATCTGCTTACCTGTATGTAATTGTTACTCCTGGGTCGCCCCTGAAAAAGGGACCTCCGGGGCTCAGCGGGCCTACCCGGTCATCAAAATTCAATAAATAAATAAATAAAACATTCCGTTAAGTTTACCCAATATCTTTATCTCTCAAATTGATAAACTGATAGGGAATTTTATTTGGGAAGGTCGAATTCCAAGATTTAGTAGAAATAAGCTACGTACCCATTGGTCCCAGGGTGGGTTTACCCTTCCATGGTTCTTGGCCTACTTATGGGCGTTTCGTTCCTCTCAGACTACAAAATGGTTTACTAAACCTAATAATGAATCTCCTTTATGGTTTAATATGGAAGCCTCTTGAGCTCCAGGAAATATCCTTACCAATTTCATTTACAGTCCTTTGCCACAAAAATTTAAAACACACCCTACAATCGCTCCATCAATTCAGTACTGGCTCAAATTACATAAATGGTTAAAAACAGACCCTGCTCCCATATTTTATATGCCGTTATGGGGAAACCGACGTATAACCTTAGATGACCACCCTTTGTTTTGCAATTCTTGGAAACATAAAAACATAATATTTCTGGGTGATATTCTAATCAAAAATAGTAATATTTTGGATTCCTTTACAAATCTACAAACTATTTGGGATATAAATAAAAAGGATCTTTGGAAATATCTACAAATTTGAGCAGCATTATCTCCTATATTATGGCTTAAACAAAGAATAACGTACTCAAACATAAATGTTACTTCATGGGTGAATACTTCATCTGGACTAGTTAGCAAGATTTACAAAACGATTAGAGATAATGTACCAAATCAATCAATCTCAGCCAAAGCTAAATGGAATTTAGCATTGCAACAAAATATAACTGAATCTCAATGGAGCCAGTGTTGGGCTACCTGCCATGATGACATAGAGATGCATAGCACTTTATACAATATAAAATTCATCACTGGTGGTACAGAACACCAAACTTATTATATAAAATGGGAGTCAATGATATATGTTGGAGATGTCATTTATCTAATGGTAACCTTATTCACATTCTGTGGCTTTGTAGCCCCATATCTGCATTATGGCGTTCGGTCCATCATTTGGCTTCCAATATTGTAAAGTGCATTTACCCTTTGACCCCAAGTACTTTATTCTAGGAATTATTGATAAAAGTACAGTATTAATATATCTAGACCCCAACACAGATGGCTACAAATTTTATTTATGCAGGTTAAACGGTTAATTTTAATTAATTGGAACTCACAGACAATACCTATACTTACTGAAATTCTTAACAGTCTAACTCAAATTGCATCCCTGGAACGTATATCTTATTTAATTTTAGACCGACTAAATGTATATAATTTGTGTTGGCAGGACTATTTTAATTTTTGGAATCTGGAGGATTAGTAAATACCAATAGATCTTTTGTTTAGAAGGATGCTAAATATTTTATACATTAGATGGATTGTATCTCCCTACAATATAGTTAGGATATATTGTTATTTAGAATAGTAATATGTTTATTTTATATTCTGTGCTGAAATAAGAATCAAGGCAATATATGCCAACACATACCATGACTTGTAGTATGATAGTGTATACGTATGCATACATATATGCATGTATGTATATATATATGAATATATACAATCATAATCATTATGTTAGTCTTTGATCCAATTTTATTTAATCAATGTGCATTGTGTAAATGCCATACTACATTTTGTATTGTATTTATGTCTGCATGGTATTATTTTGTTATAATATGGAAAATGTCTTTTATTCTCTAATAAAAACATTAACTGCAAAAAAAAAAATCCCAATTAAACTCAGCAGTCACACCAAACACAACAGGACGGCCAACAGAGGTAGAGGTGGACATAAAGCTACCAACAGTCCCTATTTCCCAGGACAGTCCCTATTTTAGGCAGCTTGTCCTAGTATCCCCAGAAGTTTTGCAAAATGTCACTTTTGTCCCAGTTTTTGCTTACTTGTCCCAGTTTTGTCCCCTTTTTTTTTGCTGACTGCTAATCCATGATTGACAGTTATTTCAGCAACACTGTGATGCTGCTCGGGCTGGACAGCAGTTTGTAACTTCAACCCCTGCTCCTGTATTGCACTGCAAGCATGTCAGTGGGAGCACAGTAAAGCATGTTCCTTACTGTTAGATTAGAATGGGTAGTAGTGCAAACAAGCACATGTGGACGTCTGCCTGCCAGCAGCTGAGAGGGACTCCAGACAGAGAAGAGACCGGCAGCAGGGAACTAAGGTACCCAAACCTGATCAGCTGTAGGGAAGTGTATGAAAACAATCTGGTGTGGTGATGGGAGTCACTGAAGTGAAGCTTGCTCAGCAAATGAGGTGAGTGTAAATGGGTTGGATGGAACTGTCAGGAGGAGTAACACATGCAGCTCGAATGTCTGATCACAATTTAATGCAGGTTTGCTTCTAATGAACTTTCTGTACATCATGGTTTAGAACTTGCTGCAGCAGAATGATGTATGTTTTAATCTGAATGTTTGCTACTGGTGTTATCGTGGGGCAGCATGGTCGGAGCAAGTGGCAACATTTTACTGATTGTGCGCAGCATTGTCTGTGGTGGTGCCCGTGGGAGTGACACGGTGGGGGGGGGGGGTCATGGTCAGGATGAACTGTCCCAGTTTTAGACCTCAGAAAGTTGGTAGCTTTAGGTGGACAGGGCACATAGCACAAAGTGATGGAGGGAAGCTAGCTGGGTTCCACAGACTTCTGCTGGTAAATACAAGGCTCCCTCTAGTGGCCTTATTTAAATAACAGTTGAAATATTATGACAGTGCCCACATAAAGTACTTTTTAGTAAGAAAAAAATTGGTTTCTTAATTTTTTTCCAAAAGATGGCTTTTTATTTTTTTATTGGTTGCCAGTTTGTTTTTCTTAAGTGCAATAAGATTTCCAGGGCGGAGGTTCCTATTCCTGAACTGCACTTCCAAGTGGTTGAAGGCACTCAGCACAAGCACCTCATGTCTCGCTGTGCACTTGGACATGCAGATTATGAATAGAAACCAACACCCTATCGTGTCATATTGTTTACAAATGTGATCTGCATTTCAAATGGAGACAATGAAGAAAGACTGCACCATAGTGCATGGAACCACAGGTAAAACAAATGCCAATGAGAAACAACAAAGCGGGTGCTCACCACATAGAAAAAGGTACAGTGTGTACACATATAACTTGCTATCTCCTCCTCGGTACTCTCCCTACTTGACTATGGCCTTCTGACTTTTGGAGGGGCAAGCCCCTCAGCCCTTGATAGTCTTAGACTTGTGCTAAACAAGGCCTGTCGTCTCATTTTAAGGTGTGACAGACTCACCCATACCTGTGTGCTATATAGGGACACTAATTGGCTTAACCTTGAAAACCGAATCAAATTCCACACATGTGTCTTAGCTAAAAAAATCACCCTTGGCCTCTCCCCTGCATCACTCACCTCCTTAATCACCTTGGACTCTAAAGTTAAGCATACCCATAGCTCAGATACCCATCGTTTCTCCATCCCTTCCTGTCGCACAACTCAATTCCAAAGATCCTTTTGCTACAGGGCACCCTTGTGGATGAATAACCTACCCCCCTCCTTGCGTCTTGATTAAAGAATTGGTCACTTCAAAACGCTCTTTAGGGCCCATTTTCAGTCCTCAAGTGACTGTGACTGTATGTAAACTGGTGCCCCTGTCCCTCTATTACTGACAATGGCCTCTGGCTTGCCTCTACATACTGCTCCTAGCCCCACTAACTCAGGGATGTTAATCTTCCAGTCTATTTTTAACTGTCTCAAACTGAACTAGTTCCTGAATGTTAGCCTTGCATCTCTGTTGTAGCATAACTTTACTATGTAACAATCACTGTATTTGTATCTGTATTTGTACTAACTGTATTTGTGTAATCTGATTTATTATATGTGACGTGGAACCTTTGTAAAGGAGTCTATGACTCAAAGGTATTTCTGATTCTTCTGCAATAAATAAATAAATAAATAAATATAATACTGGTAAAAACTTCATTTTTTTGCCAGTATCAAATTTGTACACTTTGCACATTTTTCTGTGTGGCAAGTGCCCAGTTTGTTGTTTCTCTTCTGTATTTCAAAAGTTTATTTTTATTGGGTAATTTTCACACCTGCTTCCCAGCAACGTCATATAAATGGACCCTCATGGGTTTGTGCATAGATAAAAGTAATACGGAGAGAGCAAGATATGCTTATTTGTGTGGTTTACTGGATCTGAGTTTTCTTATTTGCTTTAAAATATGTGTGCTACTTTGTTTTCAGAGGTCTTGTGTTCCTGGTTTATACTGCAGATTTTAACTGATCCTGTAGATTTGGTGACTCTGTTTGTAAGAAATGTGTATTTGCAGTATAAATAAACTTTTTTTTTTTAGTTAATTTCTTTTCCTCCTTGGTCCCTGGCGGCCGTTCCTCCCATCGGTCTCCCATCCCCATCCCCTGCTCGCAGCTCAACCCCCAGCTACCCCACGGCTTACCCCCTGTGGTGGGGTGGCGGGGATACCTCAACCCGCCTCACACTAGGATTGATTGCGGAGGTGTGTTGCTGCCAGTCGCGGGGCGGCGCCTGCAGGAGCTACCACCGCGAAGCACACTCAGACCATTTTCCACCTAATTTTTTAAATCCCTCAAGCCGAGAATGTGCAATGACGTCCAAGGAGTGAACGCACACTCTCCCATATGCATTCCTCTGAACGTCTGCCTCGGCTTCCCCCAACTGCAGCCTTCAGTGCCCCTAGCTCCCAGACGCTGCTAGGAGCCAGTAGTGCACTGACAGCTGGTACCCCCCCCTCCGGAGAAGGAGAGCAGTCCAAAGGATGCTTGATTGTTCTCCTCCCTGCCGACCTGGTGGTCTGCAAGGCCTGCTCCTGAACACGGGTTGCTGACGCGGGTATGAGGGTAAGGCATCCAGCTCCTCTGCCTCAGTGCCACTGGGCTGGCGTATAAGGAAACTTTTAATAAAAGAATGTTTAAAGAGCTAGAAGTACCAAATATAGTGAACAGAAAATGTCATTAATTTTTATGTTGACTGCGCTTGCACACCCAATGTTTAGTGGCAGTGATAGGGATTTTGGGGGGGGGGTGTCACTGTCAAGCCCATTGCAGTTCATAAAAGCAAGGGCTTGGCAGTCTACACCAATGACCATGGACTGTGGTCCTGACATCACTTTCTGCCTGGTGGGTTGAAACGTTGTGTGTTTCAAAGGACCAAAGCCGCTCCAATCAGAGACAGCTTTGGTCCTTTGATTTGCATGAAACCGGTCAGCAAAAAGCTGAGCGGCTTTCAATGTAAAAAAAAAATCCACTTCCTCCCTCTGTGTGCTGTCCCACCCCCATCCTCCATTCCCATCCCCCACATAAACAGAACAAAAACCCTCCGCTGCCTCCTCTGTATGCTGTCCCTCCTCCACCCACCATTCCCGTCCCCCACATAAACAGAACAAAAAGAACAAAAGCCCCCCGCTGCCTCCCTCTGTGTGCTGTCCCACCTCACCCTCTGCTCTACTACTGTTTATAAATGGCAGCTCGAAAATAATAAATGTTTCAGCATGTGTGCATGGTGCTGACACACAGTTTGGTACTTGAGGTATTCTGTTGCTTGTACTGTATCTGCCCATGGAGGACTCTGTTTGTTGGGGCAGGATGCCCTTGTCTGCACATGGTGCAGGCAAGTTCCTAACAGGATGCTCAGAAGGAGTCTCAAATGTTGTAGAAGCAGTTTACTTTGTGGAGAATCTGTGGTTGAGCTGGAGTCACTCAGTCCAGCTTCAGTCGCTTGGGAGTGATTAGTTTGTCTGGCGAACTTGGATGGAGGCTGTCCCTTCACTGAGCTGTCCTTGCTGTTCCTAGATTTGCATTTCTGCCATTGATCTGGTGGAGTCTGGTGTGTGTGAAGACTCTTCAAGAATCACTGCAGAGCTCGAAATATAGCCTTTCCATATTTCCGTGGAAATGCAGAAAGGCTGCTGAAAATGTAATTTGCATTTCTGCATTTCCATGTGGAAATGCTAAACCGCAGTACACTAACCGTCATAGTGGTAGCAGAGAGCGAGCGTAGCAGCCCTTACCTTTCTTTCTGGGCTGGGGGCAGGGACCATGTGTGCAGTGTGTGGCTGTACTGTCGGTGGCTGGCAGATCTCCATGCAGCAGTTCAGGTTTCCAATCAGGTGGCACCACAGACAGCTTTGGGGTCCTCCCATACAGAAGAGAAGCATGTGACCCATATGTGCCTCATGATTGACTGCTTGCAATCCTTCCTCACTGTACTGAGTGTACGTGATGCAGTAGTCAGTTGGCAACCAGTGATGGAGGATCTCCACTGCGCGCTCTGCTTGTCTGTGTTGAGAAAGGCCAGTAACTTACTGTTCCTTTCATTGGGGCACTGTTGTTTTTTTGTATTTGCGGCACACAACTTGGCACTAGGGGAAAAGTGACTACGTTTGGGGTAAAGTACTTGCTTGCTCACATCAGAATCAGTTGATGGGCTGATGCACTAATGACTAACAGCTAATGGCTACAGGACGTTGGAATACCTGTTGAGCATTTTCTTTGTCACACAGAAGGTGTTTTGTGGTGTTCTGTGGTGTTCTTCACATAGAGCTCTAATTTGCAAACTTTTGGCAAACCACGTGTTGCTAGCACTCTGAAAAGCTTTATCACTTTAATTCTTAATTGCAGACGTCTGCTTGTCAAGAATCGGCAAAATTGCTAGTGAAGATCCAAAAATGGATACGAAAAACATGAAGGATATCAAAAAGCACAAAGACAGGAGTTCCTCATCCTCGAGCGAGGTATCCTTTATTCGTGGTGGCCCTTTAGATAAATGGTTTAAAGTTGGTTCTCCTAGTCCAGCTAAGGTGGGGGAACAGGCGGCAGGAATAACTGCGTCAGTGTCTCCCCAGTCGGATTTTGTATCAAAACAAGGACTAAGTCTGCAAATAAAGGACCAGATAGTATCGAAGGAACATTCCCCTCTCTTGGATACTAGAGGTCACATTGATGTTACAGGTACTTCTATCAATGATACTTCTGCAAATGCAAAGACAAGTGCGAATGTAAATGTAAGTACAGAGCCTAATAAGCTGAGACATGGCTAGTTCCAGAGAATAGGAAATCTTAATGAACACAATCCTGGAGGTATATTAAAATCTCAGTTAACTACCGGTGATCTTTCACAAGCTCTGTTTATGACCACAGAAAGGCCTGAATGGACTGAGCAAGAACAGGAGCAAGGTAAAGGGGGTAGCTCGCAGAGTACTGGTAGCACTCAAGAGATGCAAATTGCTAAGTCACTGAGCAGTATTGAATCATGGATGGCTAAGATAGATTCAAAGTTTATTAACATAGAAATAGCAATACAAAACCTGTGCATTAAAACAAATAATACAGAGGTGGAGCTGAAAGAAATAAAAGAAGACAATCTACATCTGCATAAGAGAATAGACAAACATGAACAAGAAGTTAAAACAGTCTCAGCGAATACATCAGTTTCAATGCTAGCACAGGCTACACAGAATAAAAAGATTGAAGCACTGAAAAATGCAAATTGATATCGAAATTTAAGAATACTGGGTATTCCTAGCACCTGGGATAATGAATATCCAGAAATGAGGGAGATGATAAGGAAAACCTTAAAGAAAACCTTTCTCTTACCAGAAGATAATCCCCTATAATAACAAAAGCTTATAGAATTACCTCTAGAAGGAATCCCAATGACACCAAAGCTCAATTCTTACCCAGTTTGCATTTGAGACAGATAGAGACTCTTATTTTGAAATTGGCCAGATTGAGGAAAACATTGGAATACAGAGGAGTAAGATTCTCTATATTCCCAGACTTTGCTTATGGGACTCAGCAGCGGAGACGGCTTTTTTAAAATTTAAAACAAGAAATTTTTTTACCTAGGTGCAACATTTTCACTTCAGGCCCCATCTAAAGTTAAGATTGTTTATCAAGGAAAAAATTCTCTCTTCTTTGACCCTGATCATGTTACCCAATTTGTAAGGTCCAGACAGGAAGAACACCCCCAGCAAGCTACAGAGTATGCTTCAGATTTGGACAGGGAATCAGACCTAGAGTCTGACTCAGAACTTGTTGCTACAGTAACAGAAGTTGAAAACACCTTATTGGATTTTTAGAATGGGAAGGGGAACAAATAATCAGTTTGCTTAACATTTTGGTTTATAAACTATCTAAATTACCTGAACATTTTGGGCCGGATATTCAAACTGCGCCCAAAATGTGCGCAATAGCACGAGCAAGCACAAGTCCATTGTGCACATGCGCAATAGACGCGATATTCAAACATGGAGCAAGTCAAATTGCACAACCAGCCAACGTCTGAATATCGCACAACCTGTGCCATAGCGCAACCAGGAAGGGGAAGCTGAGCAGATATGATGCGCCATAGCGCAACAAGGCCAGCCCAGCTGAGCAGTCCAGAGGCGCCATAGCACAAGCAGAGAGCCCCCCAGCAGCACAGCAATGGAACTGCACAACCAGGGAGGTAGGCAGGGGCCCACCACCCATGCCACAGATGGGCACAGGAACACATTGCAGAACTAACAATACACCCCCACACCCCAAGCACAGCATCACTGGGGGAGGGATGGAATATCCACGGGCCCATGGGGACAAGCCAACAAAGCACAGCTGGGCCATGGTGCCCCAGCCCACCCACTGGTAAGCTGAGACTGCCACACAAAGGGGCGGACAACCCAAGTGCACATCAGCACCCCGCTCTGCACAGCACACACTGCACTGGTACCCCAAGACACCACCCATGAGCAGTGACTGTCACTTCAGGAATCCCCATGCATCCCCCCGGCACACTGCAACCTTGTGTACCACAGAACCATACAAGCCAGACCCACCAGGAGCACCCAGCAGTAGGTGGCAGCACATGGCCAGACCGACTGAAAGCCACTACCACACCAGAGACACCTCCCTACGCACACACACACATACCTAGGACAATACCACCCCAGATGCCATGCACACCACTGCAACTGAGCACCTATAGCCAGCTGCAAATCAGAGACCACCACAGTATTCTTAACAAAATAGATTTATCTAATGAAAATATCAACAAGAACAACAGGAACAGACATAACTATGTACAGCTATATACAAGACAAGGGTGGGGGTACGGGTACAAGGTAGGGGTGGGTAAGGGGCAGGGGTGAACAACTGGGAGAGGGAAGGCAGGGTGTGAGGGATGGGTAAAGGGGGGAGGTGATGGGCAGCTACTGCCCGCCAGCCCGCTCATTAGCTGGCTGCCGCTGGACCTGGGGCCTCCTCCTGCGCCGGATTCCACTGCACTGAATGTCCCTCAGGATCTCGAGGGACTCCATTGATATGTCCAGGAGCCGGTGGACTGCCCGCTCTATTCTTCACAGGATCTGGACACCTAGGACAAGGGATCAGAATCAATGGCTGTGACTGTCCACAACCCTGAAGCCCACCCAACATGCATGGCATACAGCCAAGTGCCCCGCTCCTGTGATGGAGTGCACCCACCCACAGTGACCGTGCACAAGACAAGCCCAACCAGGCAGCAACAGCCATGTGTGCCACTGCACACACACACCACTCCATGTCCAGCACAGCACAACCAAGGATGTACAGTGATGTGGCTAGCGGTGGAAGGCAGTGCCACAGCCATGTGCCCAGTGCATGCATGGACCACCATTGACGACTCCCAGACATGCAGTGCCACTGGACAGTGCTGACTGTCACATGTCGCGAGCATGGCAGTGTTGTCCATGGATGGTGGCCATGCCCTGCCCCCCCCACAGCATGCAATAGCATTCATGATGTCATGACACTCACCCTCATCATACTGCTGCTGCAGCTGCTGCTGCTGCTGCTGCTGCTGTGGCTCGACACCACCACCACCACCACCTCGTACTGCCACCGCTGCCACCCATCGCTGTGCTTCAGCCTGGGCCCTCCTCCGCTCCGCCACGCCTGTGGGAAACAAAAGGTGAGAAACACATCAGTGAAATCCCAAAGCAGAGAGCCCCCGCCCCAATGAGTGTGCCTGTCCACCCAGCGAGACCCATACATCACACATCCTGTAAACACCGCCACAGCCAACCAAAGACCAACCCTCCCCCATGTGCTGGTCACAATATACACAGTGTTACCCATGCGGACAATACAGGTGCATAGACGGCTCACCCACCTGGCCTAGGCACCACACCCCTCCTGGAACGTGAACATAGTCTCACCAGTAGTGCCTGCTCCCTCCTCTGCAGGTCACCGTACCGGTGCCTGCACTGCTCCACTGAGTGCCGCTGGCCAGTGGCCTCCTCCAGTGCAGTGGCCACCTGCTGCCATGCATGTGTTCGTGCCACGTTCAGGGGTTCATCCCCAAACAGTGGGCCATGGTGAGGCTCCACTACAGCCACCAGGTTGGCAAGCTCCAATGCACTCCACTGTGGTGCTCTCCTGCGTGCCATCCCTGCATGTATATAGTAGGCAATATGGCGCTCCGCAGTGCGGCAACCCCATGTGGAAATGTTGCACAATACAACTCCGTTAGTCCCTATCGCGCTGTTCGTATAGCACCGCCAGTCCCTATCGTGCTGTTACCGAACAGCGCGATAGAGCTGCAGGCATGCCATATGTACAGCGTGAAGGGGGCAAAGGTTGGGCACAGTGTCATGGGTCTCTGGCGCAAGGCCATGCACAGCGCCATTGGACGTCTACATGTCCAGTGTGATTGGTCGCCTGTATGCCAATGCCACAGTGGAGTATTGCGCAGTTGTGCCACAGCGCCATGTGGTGACCATTGCTGTAGTGCCACTGGCACAATGGTGGCCGTGTCCTGAATTGCCTATCGTGCACAGCACGTCATCAGCTTATAGACACCTGGCGTAGGTTACCTGGCATGCGAGTGCGGTGTACCACGCAGTCACAGAACTGCGCCATTGGCTCAGCCGGTTCAACCAGACAGCAAGCGCAACAGCCGATATTCAGCCGTCAGACAAATCATCCGATCAGCCATTCAGTAGCAAGCGCGATTGCATCTCATTAAAGTTGCTCCAGTCCTACTTGCATGCATTGCACTATAAATCTATGGCACTGTTCTGCAGTGGCCAGATTCGTTACTGCAGTTGATAGGTGAGTTGCATGCATTGTGCTGTACTGGACCATGGCCCCAGAGAATTGCTGTGTACTGCACAGTCACAGGTGACCACTCTCACCCATACAGGCTGTGAAATGGCCGGGCGAGGACTGGATGAGGAGGATGATGGTGGGCGGAAGAGGAGGCCCAACTTTACAAAGGCGGAGACAGAGGCACTGTTTGAGGCCTACCTGGCTGAGGAGCCACTTCTCAGTGGACGGCGGGGCACCCCTCAGGCCCATGCTGCTGCATGGGAGGGTGTGGCACATGCTGTCAACCTGCACGGCAGCCACCAGCGCTCTGTGCAGGAGTGTAAAAAGAAGATGGGGACCGACAGGAGGAGGGTGAAGGACAAGGTTGCAGCCATCAGGGCAGCACATGCTGCAACAGGCGGTGGACAGCCGGAGGTGGTGCAGCTGACCCCGACGGAGGACATGCTCGCTGCAAGCATGGAGCGCAGCGCCATTGAGGGTGTACCTGGAGGTGGCTTCCAGACAGGTGGTAGCCCATCACTGCATGGTATGAAATGGTTGGGGGGGAAGGTAGATCACATGCACTAATGTGTCCTTCCTTTCTGTTACAGATCCTGTGCATCTGCAGGGGTCAGCAGTGGAGGGCCTGTCCACTGCGGACAGCCACCCGGAGTTGGAGGAGGGACCATCCACCTCTGCAGATTGCCGGCGTGCACTGCGGCACTGTCCACGCCCAGCTACCTTCACTGATGCTGAGACAGGTGTGGGAAGTGCCCTTCCTGTGTCCCAGCGGTCTGGCATGCAAGCATGCCAGCACGCCGTGGCTGTGGCTGTGGCACAGACCTGCACCATCGATGATGCACTGACCACTATGGGCATTGAAATGTGTGTGTCACAGAACGGACACACAGCAGGCCAGTTCACGCCCATGGAACTAGCTGGTTCCGACGTGTGTGCCAGCATGTCAGCACAGTCCCAGGCTGTGCCTGTCAGCACCGGTGGGGCAGCACCGGTGGCTGTGCAGGTCACTGGCACTATTGTGGACACAGCCGTGGAACCAATGATCCCGTGGGCACAGCAGGCGGAGGGGCAGCAGCAGCAGTCACCCACCGGGACTGGGGGTACAGGGCTCAGCGGTGATGTAGGTGCACCGTCTGTGGACATGCTCATATCTGGTCCTGGTGAGCAGCGCCCACCCTCAAGGGGTGTTGGAAATTAGGCCCTTCCAGACCCTGAGGGACAGGTTGCCGATGTGGCAGACGACCTCTTTGATGAGCACACCCGCCTGCTGCAGGCATCAGTACAGCAGCAGATGCAGGTTGCAACATCTGTGGAGGCACTGTGTGTGGCCCTGGAGCGGGTCGAGGAGCGACACAGCAGGGACACTGAGAGGATCCTGTCCTGGATTCCCGGATTGACCATATGCGGGTGGATGTGACCGCCGCCATTGACAGGCTGACACAGGCAGTGGTCGGTGTCGTGGCCACATTGGGCACACAGTCAGGTGCCCCTGTGCTGCTCACACGGTGCAGTACGCTATCCACTCCCTGTTCCCGGCGTCGTGCAACACCCATCCTGTCGATGCTGGGTTCAGCTGTGGGCATCCTGAGCACCCCTGGTGCAGGTATGTTCGGTATGCTGCAGACACCTGTGCGGACAAGGTCGCGTTCACACAGTGGGACCCCTGGTGGTCCATCGGTGCCACCCCATGTGGCCCATGCTCAGCCTGCCAGTGCTTCTGGGTCTCGGCGGGGTCACCCACGCATCCGAGGTGGCCGTGGCACTGTGCTGCATGACTGAGCTGTCTCCCAGTGCGGGCCCTGTCTGCTGCTGCCCTGTGTTCAATGTGTGTTTTGGTGGGCAGTGCACCAGTGGGTGCCCTACCCTACACGCCTACACACGGACCACCTGCACACCCTCCCGACTGCTGTCCACAGGTGCATGTGCATGATGATGCCTGCATTGCGCTGTACACCAAAGTGCAAGGGTGCCCAGCATCTGACACACATACATGGACAGTACAGGTGGTGGTGGTGGCCTGTGGATGTGTGTGTGTGTGATGTCTGTTCCTGCTCTGTTGTGCACCTGACCCCTGTGCACTTTGTGCCTGTGTGTGTGTGTGTGTGTCTGTCCATGTGATGTGTTACTGTTCACCCCTCCCTGGTTGTGTGTGTGTGCTTCTGTGCCCTGCCACTTCCCTTGCCGTCATGCACCCCTGGTGTGTTTCCCTGTGTGTATGTGGGTTGTGCCCTAGCCACTGTTGGTTACACATGGCCCCATGACTTACCTGTGTTGGGCGAAGTGCTCCTCTGTGATGGTGTCCCAGTGCAGCTGGGCCAGCTGGATCAGTCAGGGGTCACACTGTCCAAGGGGGGGCTGCTCATCCCCATCATCACCGGCGTCACCAGCGTCCCCATCGCTGTCCCCCTCCTCGACCTGTATGGCTATCCCACAGTCTTTGGCCATGTTGTGCAGGATACAACGGGCCAGGAATATCCCACAGGCCTTTGAGGGGCTGTACTGTAGGGCACCGCCAGAGGTGTCTAGGCATCGGAAGCGTGCCTTCAGCATCCCAAACACCCGCTCAATGATGTTGTGTGTGGCGGCGTGTGCCTCATTGAAGCGTTGCTGCGATGGGGTTGTGGGCCGCCGGTAGGGTGTGAGCAGCCAGGGATGGAGTGGGTATCCACTGTCACCTGTGTGGAGATAGTGGAGGTTAGTGTCATGTTCAGGCTTATATTGCCCCAACCCTGTGTGCCACTCCCATGGCACCTGTGGCTTACCCTCCCTTGCCCCCGCTTCGCCAATCCTACATGCATACTCACCCACTAGATGTCCTGTGGGGATGTCCCCACTCTCGAATTGATGGCACAGTGCTGATTGGTACCATATGAATGAATCGTGTGCTCCATCAGGGTGCGTGGCACAGACATTGATGATACGCCCACTGGCATCACACACCACCTGGCAGTTGACACTGGAAAACCCTTCCGATTATGATATGCAGCCCCATTGGGGCCAGGTGGCGTGCAAATGGCCACATGGGTGCAGTCTATCGCCCCTAGCATGCCAGGCATACGTGCTACCCTGTGGAACTCCTGTATGTTTGCTGTACGCTCTGCCGCGGTGCTGGGGAAATGGATGTACTCCACAGCATGTGGCAGCAGTGTGCTGAGGAATTGGGTGAGGATGCGTGATGTGGCCGACTGTGTCATGCCTGTGGTGTCCCCTGTTGGCCTCTGGAAGGTACCCGTGGAGAGCAAGCACATGCAGGCTGTTACCTTTGTCTCCACTGACAGAGCGTGACTCCGTCGTGAGGGTGCCTGCATCACATCACTGCACAGCTCACAGAGCCGCCTCAGTATTGCCCTGTTCAGGTGGTACCAGCCCACAATCTCTACATCTGAATACAGCTCAAAGCTGTTGCAGGCACGGTACTGCCTGTTGAGGACCCTACTGCCCGGCCAGGCCCTTCCACGGCCACATCCCCTGCAGCATGCCTCTCACCCCTCATTACAGCTTCCATGTGGAAGCTGGCACTGTCCATCTCCTGGCTTGTGTCCCCGGCTGTTGTTGATCTGTTACCCCCGCTGTCCTGACTACTACCTCCACTGCACCGGTTAAATCTACTGGCCTCTGCACTCTGTGGCCCCACACACCTTCACTTGCCCCTATTCTGTCCTGTGCACTCCCTGGCCTGCACTGTTTCCTGCTGTGGCTTGCTCTGTCTGCCTGCCTCATGTGACTTCTCTGTCACGTTCTTGCGCCTCTTCCTTGAGCCTTTTTATTTTGGCTCATTTCCGCCGTGGCGCAACTTCCGCCTGATCCACTGTTGCACATTGCGCAAGCCTTTGAATATCGCATTGTGCACTTTATGCATGGTTCCACCCCCTTCGGTTGTGCATACCTTCATTTGCGTTGTGCTGTTGCTCAGCATGTTTTCTGTGGCGCAACTGTCTCCTGCTGAATATCACACAATGGCGCAATTCCGGACTTGCGCTGGTGCAACCCTATTGCGCATGGCGCAACCCTCTTGAATATCCCACCCTTTGTGTTTAGAAATGAATCTGAAATTAATCTGGAATTAATTTAGAAGGAATTATTTGTTATATAAATTAATCCCTAATCATTTGTTAGTGATGTAATTAAGCACTAACTTTGATATTATTATTATTATTATTAATTATGTCTATGAAAATTGATATAGACAATTTTCATATACAGTATAATTTCCTTAGATATGCTTTTTTGATATGTTGCAGACATGGACCTGGAAATTTTAGGTAAACTTATTTTTGTAACCAACATATTAGCTAGCAGCCCTATGTGTTTGTCACATCATTGTCTTTTTCTTTATTTTGTTATATTCTTTTGTTGGAATGAGAAAAACAAAGAAATAAAATAAAAATTATTATATGATTAAAAAAAAGTACTTGGTTGGGGAGTGAAAAGAAAGGAACAGCTCTTGAAATTAGAGATCTTGGAAAAAAGTCCTGCCTGCACAGTGAGGGTTCTGTAAACAGCTGTGGCAGAAAATTGTGTGTGTGTGGGGGGGGGGCCTGCCTGAACAGTGAGACTTAAAAAATAATTTTTGTGACAGATTGTGAGGGGGCAAAAAGTCCTGCTTGACAATCAGGCTTGAAACAAAAAAGAATATATTGAGGCAGAGTGTGAGGGGCAAACAGTCCTGTGGCACAAAACTCTTGCAAAAAAAGAAAAACAGTCTGCAGAAGGGGGGCAAAGTCATGCCTGAACAAAACAAGGGCACCTCAGAAAAGAATTTAGAGAATGGGCAAAACGTACTGCCTTGGTCAGGCTTCAGGAAAAAAAAAAAACCTTGGTAGAGAGTGTGAGGGGTCAAAACGTCTGTTGTACAAAAGTCTTGCAACAAAAGAAAAATAGTCTGCAGAAGGTGGGAAAAGTTCTGCCTGAACAAAACAAGGGCATCACAGAAAATTTAGAGGGGGGACAAAACATCCTGCCTCAGTCAGGCTTCAGAAAAGGCATCAAGCAGCTCCTCTGAGGCAGAGAGTGAAGGGGAGGTTTAAATTGTGTTCCTGAACAGCTCTACAGTTTTGTGTATTATTTTCTATGTGGAAATGTACCATTTGCCCTAGAAATGTATGCTGCACCACCCACATTTCCAGAAGAAATGGACCCTTGAAGCTGTTATTTCGACCCCTGCACTGCTATTATTTTTTAAATGCTGCATGCTTAATCCAGTCATCAAAAGGGAGAAAAATGTTTTCCTGTATGTAAAATCCACAACCTAAAGTTCTGCGATTTTGCATAATAAAATTCAGTCATTACAAAATAATGAAAGCAACAGAAGAAGCAGTAGAAGTACATACGTATAAAACATATACAGTATTTATACATATCTACAATTGTACATAAACGGATATTTCAATCGAAATGAAGATGGGTGTGGGTGGTGGGCAATATATGAAGCAGGCACTCAAACAAGCATATATTAATATACACACTCATGCCTACACTGGATTCTGCAAAATTAAAAAGACAGAAACTGGGGAGAGGGTTACATACACACATGCAGTAAAATAAAATGTATTTAAAAATGCAGGTAAATAAGAGTCATTAGAAAACAACAGTAATACAGCACCTACCATTCGTGCAAATGCAGCCCAAGGAAAACCCGAACATTAAAAACAGCAAACATGAGACAGTCCACAAATATAGAAAAAAACAGCTCAATTTTCAGCAGAGAAGAACACTGTGGCCCAGATATTCAAAAGGGTTGCGCATGGCACAACAGTGTTGCACTATGCACAACCCACTGATGTGCCCCGGCACGATATTCAAAAGGGAAAAGTGCGCCGCTGCGTCGCGATGTCTTGAAGTGCATCAGTAATGTATGCAGGCACGGGTGGGAAGTGCCCATGCATAACCTACACAGCCCGATATTCAGCCGGGATGTGCAGAGTCATCATCGCAACCCTCTGTGCCTGCACAAAGTTACGCCAGGAAAAAAATGAACTAGTGATGGCCACCCACAGGTGAGCTGCTGCATTGCAGGGTGCAACACAGCAGCTGCCACTTGTGGGTGGCCAACTGAGTTCCTACCGCACCTGGCGGCACCCCCCATGCCCCATTGCGGGCATCCCTGTCGCGAACTCCCCCCAAGTCCAATATCCCTGGTGGTCCAGTGGACTGCACTGAGTCCGATCACGGGCATCTGTAATAGAACCCCCCCAAGTCCAATATCCCTGGTGGTCCAGTGGACCATACTGAACCTGATTGCAGGCATCAGTATCACATAATACCCTTTACTACCCTGGTGGTCTGCATACCCACCCTACCCGCCCACTCGAGTTCCAATGCCCCTCCTCTCCCGTCAGCCGCGGCAGCAGCAGCCTACCTACCTGCCGCCCATTGACTGACAGCTCAGCAGGGCTGCACGCTCATTGGTTCATTAGCATGAGCCACTGGGCATGCAGCCCATACTGCATTACTCAGTCCAGATATGTTCACATATCTGACTGAGTAGTACGGTATGGCTGTACGCCCATTGGCTCATGCTGTGAATCATCCGAGGCAGCCTCACCAAGCTGTCAGCTCGGCAGGTGGCAGGGGTGGAAGGCGGTGGGGTGCTGCCACCCACTGGCTGACGGGGGGTGGGGCGGTGGGGCCCAGTGGGTGGGTGGGGTGGGGGTACACTAACCACCAGGGTAGTAGGGGTATTTGATGTGGTACCGATGCCCGCGATCGGGCTCAGTACGGTCCACTGGACCACCAGGGATATTGGACTGGGGGGGTTCTATTACAGATGCCCACGATCGGGCTCAGTGTGGTCCACTGGACCACCAGTGATATTGGACTTGGGGGGGTTCTATTACAGATGTCCGCGATTGGGCTCAGTGCGGTCCACTGGACCACCAGGGATATTGGACTTTTTTTTGTTATATTACAGGAATGCCCGTGATTGGGCTGCAGGGGGTGTCAGTCCCCGACGGCTGCTGCCTGGCAGGGTGCCAGGTGCAAGTCGATGGGGATCGGCACACCTGCATGCTAATGGCATGCAAATGACCCCCTGTGCACCTTGCATAAATTATGGCCCCATTTGCATGTCCCCTTTTAAATATCACAGGTGCTGTGCATGGCGCAATGGCACTTGCGCCAGCGCATCTCCATGCTCCACTCTGGCCACTTGCACTGGTGCAGTGCCACTGTGCCATGTACAGTGGGGGTGGCCAGGGTGCTATATTCAAAGCTGCTGCGCCACAGCGCAGCTCCCTTAAATATCGCCCAGGCCACACCCCTGCACAACAAAGTTGAGCTGCACCCAGGCTTGCACCACAGCCTGGCGCAGTTTGAATATCCGGGCCTGTGTATACTGTAGTTGAATATTTATATACATTTTTTTTTAAAAAGAGGTTCGATCAGGTGGGGTCGCTCCTGCCTTGGACAGATACACCGGAATGACGCTTGTTAATTTCTACATCTCTGGTACATTTTCCTGACAAGAAAAAAAAAGAAGGAAAAAAAGGAGAGGATATCTGTGCAATAATATAAGGATATCTATGCAATAATATATTATAATATTATTTAAAATATACACTGCCTGCTTCTTTGGGACACAGTTTCATTTTCTCATCCACTGTTGGCATGCCTGGCTTTCTGCCAAACAGGGCATTCCAATGTACGTCTGGGGAGGGGCTGGCTGAAGCAATGTGGTATACAGTAGCTATAATTACCTAATGAGATAGGTGAGAGCCCCCTTCATTTAATAACAAACTGTTTGAAAGACAGGAACATATTTAGAACACACTATCATTCAAATGATTGGCTGTCACATATTCACTTATTTTAATTATAGCTATTACTATGCTTATTTTGCAGTTCCCTCACTCCTCCCAAAGTGGTTCTTCGTAACTCCAAACTGCTGTACTGTTACAGAGAGGGGAAAGGAGGGATTCCAAATGTTGACAGTTTCACAAGGCAGGTAAAAGGGCATAGACTGTGAATTATAGAGTAGGGAGGATCAATCAGAATCTGGAAGTGGACAGCTACTAGCAACAGTCTGTACTAATCTAATATTAGTAAAGGTGTGCTACTAACCATGTTTTAAAAATTATAAAGAGAACAGTGCAAGCTATCCTCCTCTGATGCCACAAGGCACGTGGCTCCATCCTCTGATGTCCAGATGGGGCTTGGATATTTTAACCAATGGGGGAGCCTTGTAACTTTTGTAATTTTCAATATTTTGCGCCCAAATTTTCAACATAGCCATTTCTTCACAGCACCTCAGGAATGTGACAGCTATCATTTTTCAGATCCTGGCCAAAATGTGTTTTTGTACCTGTTGCACGGAATTACGTTTCGCCGGGGATTTAAAAATGTTCACCTACTGTACTGCGTCCCACTATAAATGGCACATGTCATGTCTATATGGCAAATCCTAAAACCAGTACCTTCAAAATCTGGGGTCTGAATTGCACACAACAGATTAACAATAAGCCAATGTTTGGCATTGACAAATGCTTGTTAGAAGTAACCAGCTGGGGTTTTCTTTGAAGAGTTTTTCTTTCTCATTTTGCTCGTTAGAAGGATTTCTACCTGAAAGTATTAGATGTGATGTGCAGAGCAGTACTTTACCTGGAGGGTGGCATATCTATTTCTGTTCCGCTTCATACCTCATGAACAGTGTGACCTCATTCATTGTGACATCACTAGTAACCAATATGGTAACAGGTTATTAGTTGTGATGTCACAGTGCTGATGAGGTATGAAGGGAGAAATAACTAGATATGTCAGCCTCTAGGTAAAATACTGCTCCACACATAACAGTACTGTCCAGTGAGACATTTTCTAATTAGCAAAAGGAAAAACAAAATACAATGAAACATCTGGCACTTGGGTTAATATCCCAGTACTGACACTGTAGTGCAGCATGAGAGTGGTGCTGCACTTCTGAGGTGCCGTCTTTCAGATGAGACGTTAAACTGAGGTCCCATCTGCCTGGATTGATGGTAGTTCAGGTGCATGTTAAAGATAACATGGCACTTATCAAAAAGAGTAGGGGAAGTTTATTGAAAAGAATCACAACATCACAAAAGAAACAATAATGTAACAGCATTATACAGTTGTACAAAAAAATTAATCCAGAAGTAAGAAAACAATCAACATAACATATTTCAAAAGAAAAAATGCTTCCATAAAGAACCCACTTTAGCTGTAGGGAACTTATCAATATCCTTAGTTTTAACAGATAATAAGCCATCCTCAATTTGTGAAAATATGGTACTATGTAAAACTATCTGTTGTTGCAATACAGAGTGGCACCGAGCCTGCCATAAAAAATATTGAACAAAAGAGAAAAAAACATTCAAAGTACTTTTGTGGTAAGATCTCCAGATCCCCGTATAATCCCCTAAAACAATGGTTTGGTATGAAATATGGTTCAAAAAGGGCAAATTCCAATGTGTTGCAGCGTCCTGCCAAAAAGATTTACTATGGGGACAATTAACAAAAAAATGTATCATAGTTTCTTCACTGTTACTACAGGTAGGTCTCAAACAAAATCTTTCAGTCAATGGCTTATATTTTAAATTTCCTCGAATTCCCAGTCTCCCCTGAATAGAAAGCCATACAATATCCCAAATATGTGGGGGAATCCTAAAGTCCGTCAGTTTACGTAAGGAAAACAACATTTTGGTAGGCACACATTCAGGAAACAATAGAACACTTTTCTGGACATCATATACAATAAAATTATAAAATGATTTTCTATTGAAAGTTAGTAATGTTAGAAAAGAGACCTTCCACTGTTGCATCTTTTTTAAGGTAGATAGGCCATAAGTCGGTAACAGATCTGCTAATAGAATCTTAGGTGGTAATAACGACCATTTATCAAAGTATCGTGACCAAAGAAATTGAGACCACAACTGCCAAGACAAAGTGGCAGGGGTCCATAAATAAGTAAAGGAGCCAAAAAAAACCAGGGAGTGATAGAAAACAATAGGATTGCTCATAGCCAATCCTCCCTTATTAATGGGTAAATAGGTAATGTCTCAACATATAGGATTCAGTCTATTACCCCAAAGCATCTGAAAAAAGAGGCTAAAAATTCTAGTTTCCAGATGCAATGGAGGGGGGGAAGACATAACATAAAAACAAAAACAGGGAGCAAAATTGTTTAATAATCATAATTGCTTTTTCCCAAATTTCCACCCTTCCATCTGTGAATCTTATTTTCTCCTACATGTAGCTGTTTTTCCCAATTGTAAGTTGCCAGATCACCTGGACCAAACCAAACACCCAAAATTTTATGAGGGAAGAAACTATCGGGATTCCAAAGGTATCTAAAGAAACTGGGTGGTAGAGTCTAAAGAAAAATAAAAATTTTCTCCATATTAGCTTGAGCTCCAGATAAAGCTCCAAATGGGAAAAATCTGTAGAGCATTTGCTAAAGAGGGAACATCCTGGACTAACAAAGTAACATCATCTGCATAAGCAGTAATTTTCTCATGAGGTAAAAAAGAGGAAGGAGCCACACCTGAAATAGTATTATCCCAAAGTATTTGTCATATCACTGGGTCTAAAACAAAAGAATATAAAAGAGAACTTAAGGGACAGCCTTGCCTCACCCCAGTTGCGAGGGGAATATCAGTGTCAAAGAGTCCATTAACCATTGGTACAATAGTTGCTCCAGCATAAAGGGAGGAAATCCAAAACACTAAAGGCTTCAGAATACCATAATTAAGTAAAAGGGAAAAAAGAAAATCATGTCGTACTTTATCAAAGGCTTTGGCTTGATCCAAAGCTACTACAAACCCAGAGAGATGTTATGTATGGCTAACTTCAAATAAATCCCATAAGAGATATAAATTATGTTGTATACATCTTTTAGGGATGTCACAGGTCTGAGCAGGATGTATAAGAAGATCAGCAACTGTTAATAATCTATTATTAAGAATTTTGGCTAGAATTTTGTAATCACTATTTAATAAACTCAATGGCCTCCAATTAGCTAACAGGGCTTTATCTCCTGATTTAAATAAAACATATAGCAGAGCGGTGTTAAACCCAATATAAGAAGAGGAGGAAGTCAACACAGAGTTGAAAACCATAGGTAAAAAATAAATCATATGAGGCAAAAACCTTTTATAAAAGTCATTGGGAATACCGTCCAACCAGGGAGAAGTACCCATACTTAATTGAGATATGGCAACCTCAACTTCCTTGGATGATATAGGTTGTACTAGTGTCTTTACCATGGACCTAGGAACCTGGGGCAATGGTGCAGTAAACCCGGAAAATACAGGAGAGAAATTATCCGAGGTGGAGTGAAATGTGGTGCTAACAAATTGTTGCACTACTGCTAACATTTCTAAATCTGTACTTACTACAGTGCCAGTAGTAGAGGTAAGATGAGTCATGAGAGTATTATCTAGCCTCTGTTTGCAGGCTGCAAATGGGTCCAATGCAGGTGTCTTCTGCGTGCCAAATTTAAATTCCATTTCTAAGGGTTTGGCCCTGTCATATTGATAGGCCTTCATCTGTTTCTTGAGTTCCAAAATTTGAGAAGTAAATCCTTGCTTATCACGAGGAGGAAAATACATTAATTTATATAATTGATTTTGCAAAAGAAGATACTTTAAATAGTTGGAGTTAGCCTGATCCCTACTGAAAGAGAGCATAAGTTTTTTTAAGCTCCATTTTGGTATCCAGCCACCAATTCAGTAGAGAATCATAAGAGCACATAACTGAGTCCCTACTGGCAAAAAAAACTTCAATACGAGAGAAAAGGTGAGGGGAGTCTAAAAGGGACATATTAAACCTCCAACGATTATGTTGGGAGGAAGAGCAGTTAAACTTAAAGTACAAGATGGAATATTATGGTCTGAAAACTCTGAAGGCTGAGACATACAAAGAATAGAAATCAAATATTTGGAAATAAAAAACATATCAATACGGGTAGCATATATGTATCTATGATAAGTAGCTCCAGTATCTGTGGGGTGTAAACTGCGAAAAGCATCCTGCATACTAGCCCCATAAAGAATCTGTGCCAAGGCATTGGAGTCACAATATATCTTCTTTTGGGTAACCCCTGTAAGTTTAGTATCTAAGGTACAGTTAAAATCTCCTCCCCAAATAATATGTTTTTTGGAAAATAAAATAGATTTAATTTCCTCGAACAGCTCAATTCTGGTTGTTTTAAGCTGGGGGGCATATATATTAATAAAACGAAAACAAAAATCCCCAAGGGAGCCATGAAGCACCAAGGCCCTTCCTGGCTTAACATTAACAAGCCGAGTAATTTGAAAGTGAATAGATTTAAAGAGAATGCCTATCCCATCTGCAGCTTCTAAACCAAAAGTCCAAGAGGAAGGCCTCCAATGCCATCGTTTTTTAAGTAACTCTACCTCAGCAAGTGAGGAAAGACGTGTTTCTTGAACAAAGATAACATCAACTTTAAGGGAATCAAAAAAAGGAAAATAAGGATATCTGTTTTTTATAGGTTTTTAAGCTGCAGACATTGAAAGACATAAGCTTCACAGTAGCCATCTATTATATAAAAGTTTGTCAAGGCTTTCCTTTTAAACTGCTACTGGCTTTCCTTTTTTTCCCTCTTTTTTCACTAGAAAGCTCAGTAGATCTGCTCTCTTCATCTTCAGTAGCCAGCTCAGATCTATGTGAAGTGTCTGACTCCAAATCAGAGTCCCCAAGCTCCTCCTGAAGGGGAGAAAAGATGTTTGTGGTAGAAATAGGACAGGGAGTGGGAATTTTGAGAGAGGACCTAGTAAATCTTCGCCCTTTAACAGTTTCAAATAAGGGGGGAGGCATGGTAGTCTCTTTAGAAACAGTAGGCTCATTAACAGCAGAGTCAGGGCAAAAATCAGAGGTAGGAGCAGGGCCCTGTTTGGGTGATATAGAAGGCCTAGCTGTAGCGAGAGGAGAGGCAGAGGTGGGTACCAAAAGAGGACCTCTAGCAGGAGTGGACTCAGAGTGAGAAGTAGAGGGATCTGCAGGTGGAAAACCCTGATGTTTTTCTTGAGCCTGAAAAACTAAATCATCATGATCCCAACCTTCAGCCCTATTTCTTTTGGCCCAAGGGCACTGTTGTAAAGCATGCCCTTTTTCATCACATAAGTTACACTGGAAAATATTTTCACACAGATCCATAGAATGTCCATATCCCCCACACAATGAGCATTTTAACATATCACAAGAACTACTGATATGTGTTCGTGAGCCACATTTGTAGCAAGCCCTGGGCTGTCCGCTATAAAAGCAAACACCTCTGTCTTCACCCAAAAAAAACTGTTGGGTAAATGAATAATGTCAGAGTTGACCTGAAATAGCTTTATTATAAATTTCCATCCCCCCGTCCAGATACCTTCCAAATCCAACAGGGCCTCAGGAGGGCCAAGAATGTCACATTGGTTCTGTAACCAGTGGTAGATATCACTGACATTCACCCCTTCATTTCGGAACATGACAGTAACATCCCGAATTTGAGGTCTAGTAAGGGGAATGGCAAAAAAGGTGGTCCATAAAGGTGTATTTTTCAGGATAGAGTATTTTTCCCAAAATTTTTCTAGACTATTGTTAAGTCGAAAACTCACATCAAAGGAGTCTTCCCCAGAAACATGACTTAAAGCATACAGGTCAGAGGGAAGAAAATGTATAGAGCCTCTAAGTAAGTGGTTGGCAACATAATACCTGTCAGGATGAGTAGTAAGCCCACCCTTTTAATGTAATCTCACAGCATTCCTCCTAGGAGCTTGCTCTAATTTACTTTTGAATAAATCTGCCATAGGAATGCATTTGTTACTGTCTATAACTCCTAGCTTTGTAAAGTTTTGTTCAGACTTTGAACCACAACCTTCCCCCCCTACCCGAGGAAGTACTTGGGCCAGAAATGGCCTCAGACTCCCCTTGAAGAAGGTGCCCACCATTTACAACCCACTTAGAAACAGAAGGAAGTTCAGACTCTGTACCTGAGCTCAGTGTGTTGGCATGCATAATGGTAGAAGATGTAGGTCTGTTGTCCACCTAGTCAGGGTCAGGGATCCAAGTGCCTGATGTTGTGCGAAGCCATCCCAACTGCGAAAGGGAATTCTCAGCTGACCAGTCCCCAAGAAGAGCAGTATTAGAATCCATAAGCCCAAATTGCCTCCGAACAACTTGGGAGGTAGAAGACGCTTGTCCAGGTGCTAACAGCTCCACCGATCCCTCGTTGTGTTCAGCCGCCATACCTGGAAGTTCCAACAGATAAAATGGGTCCATATGAACAACCGGACCCAACTCAGAAGGGGTTCCTGGAGCACAAGGCAGAGGCACAAAGACAGGAGAACAAGCTGCAGATGCACCGAAAAATACAGGCTCCCGAACTGGCGTCCTGCCAGCTTCTTCTATGTGAGAACCAGAGAAAACACATTCAGGCGTTCCACTCATAGGGACAATGGCTGTTTCCACTTGCGTTAATGCTATAGCTCTGTTAACGGTAGCCTCCATGCACACGTCCTTCGACGAGCATAACTGCTTCTCGTCTGCCATCCTGCAGACCTAGCGCAGCACTCTACTGGCTACAGAGCGCCAGCAGAGTAGGGAAATTTCCACAGTGTCCTGGTCAAATTTCCCTCATTCACTTAAAATACCACCAACAGCTTAATCTGGTTCAAGGTCAGTTGGCATTCATCTGTATCCCCCTTCCCTGGGTTGTGCCTGCAAATAGGCAGGATTTGTCTAGTGCACTTACCCAGTCAAAAAAAACTAAATAAATAAATAAGAAATAAGAGTTGCCTGCTTTTAATAGTTAATATTAATTTCAGGCAGAGTACTAGCTTTTTAATAAAATGGCAGTCCTGAATATACAGAACTTATGGTGATCCAGACAGACTGTCTTTGATGACCAAGGCATAGACACTCATTTGCTATACTGATGTGTAGACTCCGTTGTTTTAGTTTGATTTAAAATTGTTGACCAGGAATGCACACTGAGCATTTCCAGCTTAGATTTAGGGGCGATTACACTTGTAGTCACTTCTAGGTACCTACTGTCTGAAAGTTGCCAATGTTGTACCATTCCATAAAGGAGGACCTAAACATGATCTGACTCAGTACAGACCCGTTTCTGCCCTTCATGCTAAATCCGGGGTTCTAGAAAAGTATGTTCAGTCACAGCTGACTGAGCATCTCAGTCTGCACAGTCTGCTTCTCCCATGCCAATTGACTTCAAGAAAGGGCATTCCACCATATCGCTATTGCTGCAAATCCCCAGTGATGTCGTTATAGCCACAGATAATGGCCTCCTTACTGGGGCCATCTTTGTGGACCTCACCAAGGTCTTTGACTTATTGGATTATGCAATACTCGTGCTCAAGTTCAGGACCCTATATTTTGGCCAACCAGTCATCGGATGGTTCAGAAACTACCCATGTAACCAAACACAGATAATGTCCATACAAGGCATTAATTCAGACCTTGCTGTCTTTAATGTTGGAGTTCCTTAAGACTCAGTCCTTGGCTGTCTGCTCTTCTCCATCTTTATTAACAACATCCTGAAACATAGTGTGAGGTGTCATCTACATATGTATGCAGATGACAGCATACTTTACTACAGTGCAGTGAGAATGTCTATGGTTAATTCCATACTCCAATATGGTTTAAATGCAGTCTCTCCCGGTTCAACAACTGCCTCATCCTTAATGCAATTACATCTAGGTCTATAGTGTTTGGATCCCACAACTTGCTAACTCATTCAGCTGATCCATCGTAACAGTCACTGCAGTCATAACATCTGATGGCACCACCATTGAGGAAGTCTGCATATTCAGATGTCCAGGAATATGGCTTGATGCGTCAGTTATATACAGTGGCAAATTGATCATATCTTAATAATGGTAGGACCCAAACTCCACTTTCTCTACAGGTTTAAATGTTGCCACAAATATGGCCCCAGTGAAGACCTTTATCTAAGGCTATTTGAAGATTGCTGGTGCCTTTGAGCAATGCAGATATAGTGGAATGCTGCTTTCAGAACTCAGACTGCATGGGAGAGTGTTTCTCTTTAGGAATAAAAAGTTACTGCTTCTTGAATGTAGATGTAAAATTAATTTAAACAACAATCTTTCATCTTCTTGACAATGCAGAAACCTGTTTTTCCCATGCATCAAGGAATTTGTTAGGAAAACTAGATGTACTGTGTAATGGGCTCACTAGGGTGGCCCTCGATTGCCCATATAATACCCACCACTGTACTATGTAATCATGGGATTTAAGAATGCATGGGATAAGCCAGCCTGGTGGTGCTGAGGGTTGAGGCACTGGATGCCACACCTCACAATACACCGGCAACCTGAGTTCAGGAGTGAGCTTGGGCACCGGGGGTCGGCAGGGGCGGGTGACAATTGAGTGCCGCTTGGCTGCTCTCGCCCTGAGGGGGCAGGACATAGCTTTGCCAGTGGCTCCCGGTGGAGACCGGGGTGCTGCAGCACACAGGGCAGCAAGTACATAGCATGGCTGATGTTGCTTGGGATTGCCATGCGCCACAGCATCAGGAATGTGCACCACGCCACGAGGAGAGTGCACACCAGAACAGGGAAACGCCGGTCTGTGGGTGGGACAGCACCTGCCCCCATACCCACTGCTGGGTCCAACCTTCCTGGCCTTAAAGCGTCCTCCACCCGGGCTCTCACCCACAAACCAGAGACTGACTTTACAGCGCGCCCAAGAGGAGGGGTGACCCCACCCCGGAGGGGTTAAGCTGGGGGTGCCAGCTGTGTGGGTTGAGAGGGAGGAGAGAGGAGGCTCAGGTAGGAAGACTTCAGTCAGGGCAGGAACAGGCAGGATGCCTGAGAGAGGCTCCGCAGACCGTGACCAGAGGGAAAACAAAATAGGTAAAAAGAATGCATGGGATAGACATAAGGGAATCCTGGCAGTCAGGGGTAAGGGGCAACAGACTTCTAGAAAAATGTGAAGGGAACTTACAAGATCAAATGGGCAGATTGGGTGGGCCATAGGCCGTTCTCTGCTGACAGTGTCTGTGTACCTGTGTATGTATAATAGACTTGGTTGGTTGTTACTGAAAAAGAGAAAAAAAGCTACGCCATATCCTGCTTTATGCCAACATTATTAACGGCCTGATCTCTGATTACTTGACTTCTCTAAGACAAACTTCCAGTGTTCTAGTCAGAAATTTATTCATTTTTATTTTAAAACTGGAAAGGTGACAGAGACCGATTGAGTAAAATGCTCATTTACAGTGGTTTCCTGAAGGATTATGCAGTTCTTAGGTACAGTTATAATACTAAATACAGTAACTACAGTGTACATAATTACCATAGTGTGATAAATATAGATCAGTTGAGCAAAATGCTCATGTAGATTGGTTTCCTGAAGAATCACAGAATTCTTAGGTACAGTTAAAATAAATACTAAATACAATTTACTGTACATAATCATCATAGTACAGAAAATGACAAACATAAAATAAGAATATCACTTTTTTTAGTTTGATTCTAATACTAGGCCCTGTTGTCAGTAATTATTTATTGATATATATATATATATATATATATATATATATATATATATATAGAATACAACTTTATTAACATATCTTACGTGTCTTGACACCTGCAGTAATTCTTTTTATCATCCTGGACACCATTGTAAATGAGCTGTATACTGAATGGTTGCTCCCTGAATAAAAATGAAATAAAAAGAAATGAACACTACAGGACCCTTGTACTGTCCGCATAGACTTTCAAATCTTGGTGTGAATCTATAACTTTTTGGTGCAGATGAGAAAGTGTTAACAAGTGAGCCCCTGTGACACTAAAATAACCTTGCAATCCAGAGTGTCTACATCAGCCTGCTATGTAAACTGAAAGCAACAGTGTGCTTTCCACCTCAATTGGAAAGCAAAGTCCAGTAAGATTTACAGAAAGATTTATAGATGACCTCAAATTCATGGCAATGCAGATGCTTCAGTATGCTTTAAGAAAAAAAAAAGTTGATATGGAGATACAGATTTTTTTTTTTTTTGCTGATGCTGTACAATAGCACTTGATTCAAAATAGAAAAAAGGTGTCTGGGATGCAACATTGTACTGTAGAGGTCAGTAAGATAATGTTTCTTGTTACAAAACTGTGTAGTGATATATTGAAGAAAGGGGTAGAACAATGCTTGGTTTGATAAGGTGAGAGATACAGTATGTTGGATGATGTATTACAGTACATACTGTTTTTTTAATAATGTTCCCAACAAGTGATGCCTGAGTTGTTTGAATCTTATGCTGAAGAGCTAAAGCCAAGTGGAAAATGTGAACATAATGTTGAAGATAAAACTGCCTATTGTGCAAAGCAAGAGCTACACTGTGTGCGGCTTTGAGAAGATGGGAAGCATCTCATTAAAAACAGCACAAGGCAAATGCTGCAGCATCTTTGATAGTACGCTCACTATCATCAGATATTTACAAATAAATTAAAGACTATTTTAAAAGAGTAAAAATTAGGCATACTGTACATAAGATACATTTGTGTGGTAATCCTGTGGCAGTTGAGATTTACAAACAAATGCTATAGACTGTAGAGTATAAGACACACTGAACCATTCAGCAGATGAACAGCATATATGACAAATTAACTACAAAACAATTATGGTAAGATAACATAAGGGCTGTAGCACATACCCTGTAATTCTTTGCAAGAAACTACGGTAATACACCAGTTATGGTAACAATGCCTCAAAAGTAGGGAAATGTGGCATTAGAGTTTCCAACCCTAGCTCCCCACGCTCACCCGCAAAGCAGAAAAAGGAAAAAAAAAACATTAAGGTTTTAGGGCTCCGGAGTCATGCCGAATCAGTGGTTGGGTCTTCCTTGGGGTTGTCAAGTCTGATATTCACCTCCCCCCAACGCCCGTAGCCTCCTGTCCGAAGCACAAGATACAGCTCCAAGTCAGTGCCTCATAGTGATACACTCTTCAAAGGTAGAGAAGTATATTTCGCCACATACTGACAATACAGTTTGTTGTAACATTCTTCATGCAAGGCTCTGCGGGCCATGCATGAAGACAGGAGATCAAATGTGATGTTTGCTCAGGAAACAGGGAGGTCATTACTAACAGCTAACAAATTTCATTACTTAGGTTGAACTACAGTTATATACTGTACCTGCTAGTTCTCACTTTTGTAAGATCCATTTATCATAGCTTCTTTCTTTTTCATGTTGTTTACTTTTTCTGTTATGTACTTCCCTCTTTTATATGAGCTTGGCTCTGAGCTGTTCTCCTGACCCATTTCTCTCCACTTGTTTGCATCTATGATGTTATCACGGCTCTTTATCATTGTCTTTTATGTCTACACTTAGGGATTGGTTATTGGTGCTTTTATAACTTTCAGTGTTATTATTGTTACTAGCCAACTACTATACTTTTTTTTTTACAGTGAAGTTTTCCATGTGAATTATATGTCTGTATTGAACTATTTGTCTTGTCTATTCATGGCATTTTGCAGTGGCTTGTACATTTTATTTATTAAATTTTGTTAACCGGGTAGGCCCGCTGAGCCCCGAAGGTCCCTTTTTCAGGAGCGACCCGGAATTAGTTACATAAACAAGGTATATACATACAGTTTGTGCAGTACAGGGGATAACATATAGGATTACAAAGTCAGAATACAGTTTTTACAGTAGAGAGAAGTTATTTACAGCAAGTTTACGCAACTCAGTAATAGCAGCTGAAAGATATTACAGGCATGAGAGAAAATGGTGAATGGCTTCTGGCCATCATTCTTAGCAGCACTCCACAGAACAGGATATAGGTAGGGTAGCTTTTGGGACAGGAACAGTGACTGGCATTTAGCAAGTGCTTGTGTAGTCTATTCTGGAATTTCATTAGGGAGGTGGCTTCCTGAAGGGGTCCAGGTAGCTTATTCCACAGTACAGGGACAGCATAAGCAAAGCATTTGCTACCTGCGGTGAAGCGGATCCTGGGTACTTCCAGGAGTTTTTGCCTGAAGTGCGGAGTGGTCTGAAGGACAGCTTCAGAGGTAATAGCCCAGCTAGCCCTATGGGAGGGTCATCATTGAGCAGTTTATATGTCCTGCTTAGTAGGGGATACTGGAGTCTGTGGCTGAAGGAAGGCCAATTGAGGGAGGAAAGGACATCACAATGGTGGGTCCTCGGGTGAGCTTTTGTGGCATAGGTTTTGCAGTCTGCATAGATCCTGTTTTGCAATGCCGTGTAGGATTGGAGCAACATAGGTAAGGGTTGGGAGGAGGATACTCTTTGCAATAGCCAATCTAGTCTCCGGTATCAAGTTAGCATTTAGGCGGTAGAGCAGGCCAAGTTTTTGGTGTATGTTTTTTGTTAGTAGTTCCACATATGGTTTTAGGGAGAGACCCTGATCTAAAATAAAGCCAAGGTATCTGAAGGATTGGACCACCTCAATTGTGGCACCAGTTTCAGTAACAAGCAGGATAAGATGAGCCCAGTCAGGGCCCAGAAACCAAGATCTGAACAGGAGTACTTTTGTTTTTTTTGAGCTAAGGACCAGATGATTTTCAAGTAGCCAGGCTTCAGCCATGGTAAAGTCTGACTGAAGCAGGGGCCCAGGCTTATCCAAGTGACACATGGTTCTGTAGAGTACCGCCTTGTCAGCGTACTGCACTACCAAGCTGCTTCCACAATGGTGACAAAGGTCGCTGACAAATAGGGAGAACAAGAGCGGGCCCAAGATTGAACCTTGCAGAACCCCCTCATTTATGGGGAGTGTTCCAGAGGTGAAACCTCTCCACTTGACCTGTTGGGAGCGGTCAGACAGGTAGTTGCGGATCCAGTTCAGGGAGTGCTGGTCAAGTGCAAATTTACTCAGCTTTGTTATCAGAAGGGGGTGATCTACCAGGTCAAAGGCCTTAGTCAGGTCTATGAAGACTGCCCCAGTAGGGGTGCCTTTGTCAAGAGCAGTGAGGATGTCGGAGGTAAACCTGATGAATGCAGTGTCGGTCCCATGCTTTTGTCTGAAACCATGTTGTATGTTCAATATGCTTGTTTGTACAAAAAATTGAATGAAGCTGTGTGAACTATTTAAATGTATACAGCTGTCATCATGTGTATAAATCCACTGGGTATCATGTGTATTGGCCACTCCTCCTGAAGAAGACTTGTATCACAGTTGAAGCGTCAGGGTTACAGTCACACTCTCTCATGACTGAATAAACACATGGCTTCTTTCTGTTTTTATTTTTCGATTTGGACTTTATACCTGACTTAAGTTCTTGAGTGATCTGCATTTTTGGACCTGGTATTTAATGTTTGGCAGTGAGCACCTACCTTTGAGCTTTGCAGCGCGTGGCTACAGTATGTGTTACATTTAAACTCTACACTGCAGTCACCCACCCCTAACTACATTTCTTCAGATTTGTTTCTCCACCGAAGGCAGCAGTCACCTGAAAGTACAGCTCTACTCTTCTGGCCTCCAGCTCAGTTTTACGATTTTATTTCTTTTAGGTTTATTAATTTTAGTTATCCCTCAATACTCTGTGTTAGGGTGTTATTTTTATTTATTATATAATTTGAGCATTTTCTTCTATTTCCAATTAGTTCCCAGGAACCAGAGAAGGCTGCAAGTCAGCGTGGTTCCCACCTTTGGGAAACCACTTACTATTTTATCAAAACTTTCAAGTATTACTATAATTTACTGCTTATTTTCATTTTTTGGTGACTTTGTAGTTGAATAATGCTCAGTTACATTACATAGGGGATTCTAGCCAATCTTGCTGTTTTAATTTGACACGTTACCTCAGCCCCTTTTCAAATTTGGTTGGTCCGTGAAGTAAAAAAAAACCACGTGGTTCCATTTTCAAAGGGAGCAAAAATGGAATTTGAGATCCTATAGTCCTGTTTACATATTTTGGGTATGTTTAATATTAGTTTGGTAAATTTTGGGAACCGGATATTTTTTCTTGGGAATCTCAATGTTCAACATGACTGACATGCATGAAAAGAACAGGACCTACAGGTTTTAAAAATTGTACTAAGTGTTTTCAGCTTCAGGCAAAGGCTGACTGCCACACACTTTGTCTAAAGTGCCTTGGTCCTGACCATGACTTTTTAAATTGTAAACTGTATAAGAAGTGTTGCATTTAAACACAAAAGAGAAGTCTTTATGCCTTCTCAGTCTGCCTCCATGTCACCTACCAATGTCTCCGATGAGGGTCCTGCCCCTCAAAGAAAGAAAAAGCTGTTTGGCTATCAGAAAAGCATACTAAAGATGATACAGAACTCAGGGTGTCCAAAAGGGGGAACCCTGAACCCAGTGATGGCAAGGACAAAAGTAAAAGAACCTCAGAGCAGGCACTGGAAACAGTGTCTGCAAAAAATTCCAACAGATATATTGGAGAGGGAATCTCTGGAACCAGACAGTTCCCTTGAGCAGGAATTTAGTTCTCTTCCCAGGTCTTTGAAGATTACAGACTCCTGAAAAGGAAAAGGAACAGACAGTTGACTCAAGACCTGTGCTCACAGAATAGGACATGACAAGGGCATGGTAAGTCTTCCAGGCCTTCCAGGGTATGGGAAATTTTATAAATATGCCTGTCCCGCCCCCCAGCCCAATTCTATACTAAATGCCCGGGAATAGAAAGAAACTTAAAAAAAAAAATAAAGGCCTGTGGAAAAGGAAGAGATGTATTGAAGGGGGAACCTATGGAGCCAGACTGTTCCCCTGAGCAGGAATTTCTCTTTCTTCACACATCTTCTGAAGATTACACATTCCACCATACCTCTCAAGTGTCCCTGATTTTCAGAGACATCCCTGATTTTGCCTCAAAATTTTACTCTGTCCCTCCTAAAATTTGTGTTTTTGTGGCTAAACAGTGGGGGACTGTAAGCACTAAATAATGTCAAGCATTAAAGTTACAGGCTTGTTTTTCCTTAGAAAATGCATTTTACACTAAGCCCCATAATCTACCAGCTTTCTGGGTGGATATCTTTAATTTTGAAGATGTGTCCCTGATTTTGGTCCTTTGTCCCTGATTTTTTAAGTCTTGTCCCTGATTTATGAGGCAGGAGGTTGAAAGGTATGCATCCCACTGTTGCTTTGTAAGGCAAATAGTAACTACTGTCAATGTCCAGGTGGACCTTGGCTGGGCAAGCTTCTTTCTCTTTCACCTTCCCAAACTCTGGAACTCCCTCCCTGTCCCTATTCATTCTGCTACCTCCATCCACTCCTTCTCCAGTCTTATACATGATTACTCTGCCCCTTCCTGTAACTGCCACTGAATCCCCCCATTACTGACCCTATACCATCCTTGCTCTTCACCCCTTCTCTTCTCCACCCCTCAGTCTCTCATACTACACATCTTCCCCCTCCCTTTCCTCCCTCTCCTCCTCCATTCATCTCCCTCCTGTACCTACCCATCCTAATTCTGGACCTCCATTGTCTCCTTCCTATGCTCTACTGTACCTTCTCCTTTCCCCCCCTCTCTACTCTTCACCTTTTGCTAGACTACCTTTAGCCACTTGCAGTAACTTGGTTCATCCCATATTCTTGTATGCAAATGTTACTTACTGCTGATGCTGCATTTTCTGTAAATAATTCCTATGTACTGAATATGCTCGGGTACATTCAATGTATATTGCTCGATGTTTAATTTATAGTATGTTGTGTAAAAGTGTGTCTTAATATGAGTGTACATTCTCTGTAAATATGTTTATGTTGTATGGATATCTATTTCTCCTTCTACATGCTCCCCCAGGACGCTTTTGGAAACGAGTTGTTCACGGTTCAGTACGTCTCTCCTGGTGAAACGTTTGAAATAAGTATCCCTTACCATGAAGCTGAGGAGGATAAAGAGGAGACTGAGTACATGGATTTGATGGATCTGGCCCCCACAAGGAGGTTGCTGCTTCCCATCTATAAATCCCTTAAGACAGCCATTGCCATAATTATGTCGGCACCTACTGTTCCTCAGCTGCTGGCATTGATAAGAAAACTGAAAAAGTATGAGGTGGACAGACAGAGGGTTGAGTACCTGTATTCCCAGCCTGATCTTGAGGTATTGGGACAGGCTGCTGCTGCATGTGAGAAGACTAAGTTGCCTTTCTCTGCTTAGCCTCCTGAAAAGGATTCCAGAAAGCTGGATACCATGGCCCAGAAAGCGTTTGTAAAATTGCTGGGAATATTTGTTCAAACTTAGCTGCTAAACCTGAGTGGTCACATGATCTGGAACCCATACTTCCAGGTCTGCGAGGGATGAATAGCAGGTCAGTACATAGCGTTCAGTTTATTCTCTGTAGCTGTTAGTGCTTGAGCAGGCACACCAGCAGTAAGGAGGATTGTGCTGTTAGATCTTGAAACTGTAGTCTGCTAGGTTGCCGAAAGGACGCAGTCACAGGAGAACTTGGGGATTGTAGACCTATGGCTTTAGTGCAGGAATACAACCCTGAGTAAAAGAAAAAAACATCTTTCTGTGTATGTTTTAAACTGTGCCTCTCAGTACAGGGGTCCGGAGGCTCTTTTAAGGTCCAGAGAACTGGAGGGGACTTTTTTAAAATTGCTTGGCATATTTGTTCGAACTTAGCTGCTAAACCCTAGTGGTCACGTGACCCGGAACAGATACTTCCAGGTCCACAAAGGATAAATAGTAAGCCCCGTGCGAGCAAAGGTGCACGTAAAGACACACGTGACGTGTGTCTACCATGTTCACTGAGAACAATGTGGCAAGGTCCCTATCCCTTAGAGGAATAAAAGTCAGTCCATTGGGGTACATATTGCTATAAAATCCATGTCTAGCCATTACTATGCACCTTAATACAATCCTGCTGAATATGGGGGAAATAGGTATAAGGTGTGATTCTTGTGAAATGTTTACTATTAAACCAGAGGTGATATTCGAAATATTCACTTGTAAACTGTGAAAAGAAGTAAAGGAGTTACAAATCGAGCTGGTAAACAAGGATCAAGAAGTAAAGCAACTAACTAGGCAGCTAGAGGAAGTAAAGAAAAATGTCATTAATAAAACAATAACTAATGAGGGCACTAGTCAAAAAAGACAAAGGAATGGAGAGGAAGTGGAGGAAGAAGAAGAGGGGGGGATATGCATGGGAGATTGGGCCACAGTAAACATAAGACAAAAAAATTAAAAAGGTAGAAGGACGTTAGGCACAATGGAACTCCAAAATAGATACGATCCACTAATTAGCCTGATGGATAGTATTGAAACCCAGACACAAGAAATCCTTGACATGGCTAACAAAAGCAATCCTATACAGCAGGAACAACCTAGGAGAGATGAACAGTCTGAACTGGTAATCGATACAGGTTTTCAAAATGAAGCCCCGATAGAGAATAATCATGACTTACTATAGGTACAATATGAAAAACCACAAATTGAAATAGATGTACAAATTAGACCTATTGAGAATAACAAAGACCACCATGAGGTGCAAATATATATCTTGGGTGATTCAATGATAAAGTACACCGATAGGTACTCCACTTATGGAATGAATCAAACACAACTAGCTGTAGCTATAGTGGAGCTAGTCTAGCCGAAATTACTGGAATGCTTACCAGTATCCTGAAAGATATTAAAACACCTAATTAGCCCTGATTCAGGGACCAATGACTTGGGGCACAGAGATGTGGCTGACCTAATTAAAGATACTGAAGTATGAGATACAGTATGGAAAAGAAAACAGACACAACATTTATTTTGTCAGAAGTGCTTCTGGTTCCTAGGGCAGGGTTACAGAGAACAAAACATATTAAGGAGTATAACTAGGGATGTAAGTTTGTCATGGCAGTCATACACGTCATTGATTCCATGATGTTTGATCTTTATTCAGGACTTCCATGACTTTCACTAGTGTCATCAGAATGTAGCAATGATGACAGTTCCACAACATTTACTATTGTTTACTAATGATTTCATGAACAAACAATGAGTCATTAAAACCTCATCCATGACAAACTTATATCCCTAAGTATAACAACTGACCCAGAAGGTGGTGCCTAACTAACGACATCAAAAGTATCAAAACATGGGAAACATTTGATTCTAAGCCTGACCACTTCTGTTACAATGATCTCCACCTTAATAAAAAAGGAACACAATTATTGGGGAACATTTTGTGTAACACAGTAAATAATCAAACCAATGAGCAAAAAATTTAGAAGCTAAGGGGTGTAGGGCTCAAATAAGGAACACAAGCAGGACAAACCCACACAAAAATAACATGCTAAATAAGCAAAAACTTAATATCTTCATGGTAAATGCAAGGAGCCTAAATGGTATTAAAAAGGATGAGCTTGAGTTCATTATGAAACAGAAAGGAATCGATGTGGCCACTGTAACTGAAACATGGTAGACTGATGACACAGCCTGGACAAGAACTATTCCGAGGTATACAGTATTTTATAACAATCAGGTTGATAGAAGAAGGGGTGGAGTGGTAATATATGTTAAAGAGGACATCAAGTATACACAATATAATAGGGGGCACCCAGCAGAGAGTGGGAATGAACTACTTTGGATTGAATTACACATTAAAAACATGAAAAATCTGCTTATAGGAGTATGCTATAGGCCACCCGATACTAACTTGGAGGGGCACACTAAATTGTTAGAGGAAATTAGGGGCACAGGAAGAAATAAGGATATTATACTCACAGGCGGCCTGAATATGCCAGTTATTGACTGGAGCACATGGATAGCTACACATAGGCAGGAAACACTACTGATGGAAGCATGCCATGATCTAGGATTGAACCAGATGATAAACAAACCTACCAGAAATAACAACTTGGACCTGGTACTTACTGATATACCTGAATTCATAAAAGACATTGAGATAAATGAACCATTAATTAATGGAGATCATAACATAGTTACCTTTAAGGTTATTATGAACCCCCCAAAAATCAAAGGACACACAACCATTAGTGGCGGATCACCTTTAAAGTCTGACTTTTGACTGCTAAAGCCCTACATGGACAGGGCCCGGACTACCTGAAAGAGTTCTGGTCCCTTACTCCCCTGGGTGATCGCTCTGCTCGGCTAACATGGAGTTGCTAGAGATTCTGAGGGTTTGTTTAAAATCTTCTGGGGCCTGCACATTTATGCACTCGGCCCCTACCCTCTGGAATTCTCTACCCCATCAGCTACAGGAATGCGCAACCATGGAGGGATTTAAAGAGGCCCTAAAAACGTATTTGTGGATGAAAGCATTCGGTGACTGATTTATAATCTGGTTTTAACTGTAATATTTGTTTTTAAGTATTTATAATGACTGATTTTATTATTTGTTATGACTGTTTGTTAGGCGCCTTGGTTATAGAAAGGCGCCATATAAATAAAGTGTTATTATTAAAAATTATAATCAAGCTGACTTTGACAGTATTAGGCAGGAATTAGAGGAGTGGACATGGGGCAATTTAGAATTGACAACAGAGGAAATGTGGCTCAAGATAAAAGGAAAGCTAATAGAATTAGAAAAGAAATATATTCCAGAAAGAGCCATGTACAATCGGAAAGGGAAGATGTCAATTTGGTACACGCATAAGGTTAAAACACAACTACAAAAAAGAGGAACATATCGTGCAATGAAAAAGGAGAACAACCCATGTAATATACATAAGTATAAACAGCAGTTACATCTAAGTAAACAATATATCAAACAGGGGAAATGTACTGCCGAATTTAGATTGGCAGTAACAAAGGACAATAGCAAATCATTTTTCGCATATGTTAATAACAAAGCACCAGACAGGAACATAGGTCCCCTAATTTTATGTGACAGGAAATGTTCAGACCCAAATCAACAGGCCTCAGTCTTTAATGAATACTTTTGTTCAGTGTTTGAAAAGAAAGCAGGCAAGGGTAATTAAAAAAATGAACTCCAGTACCAGTCGGGGAAAAAATGAGAATAATGTACTATCATACATAACAAAGGAGGAAATAATCACACCGTTAAGGAATACAGATGCATCAAAATCCGCTGGCCCCGGTAACCTCCACCCAAGACTCCTCTGACAAGTTAGCTCCTGGTTAGTAAATCCAGTATACAAACTATTTAACCAGTCATTTAGATCAGGTGAAGTGCCAAGGGACTGGAGGTCTGCAGTTGTGGTGCCTATCCATAAGGGGGGGCAGCAGGACAGTGGTTGGTAACTATAGGCCAGTCAGCTTGACGGCCATCATATGTAAAATACTGGAAGCTATTATCAAAGATAAACTGGAGGAAGAACTGGAGAGTAAGAATGTAAGGGATGAGACACAGTATGGCTTAAAGGAAAATAGGTCCTGTCTTACCAGCAACCTGGTATTCTATGAATCGGTGAGTAGGTCTTTAGACAACCAAAAGCCTGTAGATATTATATATCTTGACCTAAAAGAAGCATTTGATAAAGTGTCACATGCTATATTAATCAAAAAAAAGAAGAGAATTGAAATAGATGAGATATTAGTTACATGGATAGAGGCTTGGTTAAATGGTAGATCACAGAGGGTGAGGATATGAGGTTGTATGTCAGATGAGGGAATGGTGATGAGTGGAGTTCCCCAGGGCTCGGTACTGGGTCCTGCTTTGTTCTCCTTATTTGTAGTGGATATGCACTTAGGAACAAGCTGCACGTGTATTAAATTTGCAAACGACACAAAATTGGCCACAGAGGTGGACGGCACTGACTGTATCCAGAAGCTACAGCAAGATCTGTTACATTTAGAGAATTGGGCTAATAGTAATAACATGTTTTTTAACATGGATAAATGCACCATCATGCACCTAGGAAAAAACAATACTCAGGGTACTTATAGGCTAAATGGCCAAATCATGAAAACAACACAATCAGAGAGGGATCTGGGGATACTAATCCCGAATGATTTAACATTCAATGCCCATTGTAATGAGGTTATAAGAAAATGCAACCGCATCATGGGATGTATTAAAAAAAAGCCTTTGTATCCAGAGATAGATCATGTATGGTTCCCCTGTTCAGATCACAGATTAGGTGACACCTGGACTACTGTTCCCCCTGTGGAGTCCTTACCTTAGGAGGGATGTGATGGGGTTGGAAAGGATCCAGAGGAGAATGATCAAGATGATTCATGATATTAGTGAGCAAAGGTATGAATGAAGGCTACAAACACTGGGATTGTACCCCCTGGAGTTGAGGTGTAGTAGGGGAGATTTATTAGTGATGTATAACTGATGGGAGATAATATACTAATGGAACACCTCGGAATAATTAAGGCAAAAAGAAACAACTTTCTAAGGAGCCACAACCAGCAGCTTAAACTTACATATCCCAAAAGGAACCAGAGGATATACTTCTACACACAGAGGATTATCCTGCTTTGGAATGAACTTAGAAAGGAAATAGCAGAGGCACTGACATCTATGATTTTTAAAACTAGATTGGTTAATTATCTACAAAAAAAAATAAAATTAATAAAACAGGGATGGATGTACCGATCATACAGGAGACAGACATAATGGACTTTGGTCTACTGTCTGTCTAACACACCAAGTATAAGACCAAGTATATACAGTACATTAATTTTCTTGCTCCCCAGGCAAGCAGCTTACCTGGCATACACAGCTCAGTACCAGAAGGCATTTTGGAACTCCATACTGGTACTAAGTGAGAAAGCAAGTGGTGAGCTGGCACAGGACTTGGCAGACACAGCTATAACATCAGTGAATGCCACCAAGTACCTCTTCCACATGGCTGTGGATTCAAATGATACTGCTTCAAGGGTCCTGGCCCATGTATATCCTTAAGAAGGATTGCCTGTCTCAAGGCTGCCCTCCTGTTCTAGGACACACAAACTAAAGCTACGGATTTCTCCTTTAAGGGAAATTCCCTGTTTGGTGCCAAGACAGTGGCATATATAAACAAACTCTGGTCAGAGCTGATAGGGCTGCAGCTTTGTTTCTCAATATTTTTACACCAAATTTTCAACTTAGCCTAGTTATGACCCTGCCTCATGAAGAAGAGCAGAAAAAATGTTCAACTCCTGGCCTAAAGATGATTTTGAGCAGGGACTGCGAAATCAACTTTCAGGATACAAAAGCACATTTTTATGTATTTATTTATTCATTTGTGATTCAGAGATACACCTCTGAGCTGGGGCTTATTTACAGAGATTCCATGTTGTACATAACAGAGTATTAATTAGATGAGATAACGACAATACAATGATGATGATACAATGATTTTAGGGGTGTAGCCAGACAATAATAGTGTGTACACTATGACCATGCTTGTTGCCCATTTGGCACTATATTCATAATTTCTGTACACCATGGCACTGTGTGTTGCCTCTTTCCATTCACTGAAAAATACAGTTGCCACACATTGCTCCCTCGGATACCTTCACACCACCACTAGAACCTCTAATTCTGTATGGTCATTGGGATGCAAAGACAATCTCAGTTGCCAACCCTTCTAGTTTTCAGTCTCAAGAAGGAAAGTACAGAAGGGATCTGTTGGCCCTGTGCTGTGGGACATGTAATGGAATAATGGTAGCAGTTTGGAGCCTTGCTGCCCCCTTATATTTAAACTTGTACACCATGGAGTATGCCTTCCTATACCTATAAATGATCTGAGCAAGCATTTCACCAAGAAAAGCCTTCATTCAGTCAAGAAACAAATAAGCAGCCACAACCAAGTAGCATTGTCCGGGTATGCAGGATACAATATAGGAGAGAAAAAGGAGGTGGGGCAGGGGCGAGTTGGGTTATGTAGTCTCAAAGGGGGATCAAGAAGGTAATTAAGTGCTGTTGCAAGTTATATTCGATGTAAAGTACTTTTTCATGGCAGACTTAAAATGAGCTTTAGTGGACAGGTCTAATATAGTAGTTGGGATATCATTTAGCAACCAGTGATCTAACAGGGAAGGAGCTCTTAGCCAGGTTGGTCCTACAAAAAAGTACCTGGAGGGTTGTCCTGATGGCACTCTGTGTGGAGTGTTTGTGATGAGCTAGTCAGATAAGTGAGTTAAGAGAGGGGGAAGAGAGACCAAGGAGGGACTTTTTTGCAAGTAGGCTCGTTTGGTACTTGATTTATAGCTCAAGAGGCAGCCAACCTGTATTTATGTAGAGGTTGCATGTGTGCACCAATCTGTCAGCACCAAGGACTAGATGACACACTTTGTTAAGGGTAACCTTTACTCTGCGTAGAATCGAGTCTGTGGCTGCACCGTAGACCACAAGCCCATAGTCTATCACTGGGAGGACTGAGGAGTTGACTGCTAGTCATCTAGCCTCCTCGGCCATGTACGGTTTGTGTCTATACAGGGCACCCAGTTTTTTATTTACCATTGCTACAGTTTGGTTGACATGGTATGCAAAAGAGAGATTTGTCATCTAGGTAGACACCTAGATATTTGAAAGTGCTGACCTGTTCAAGGGTTTTACCTTCTCTGTTGAGAATAGTAAAGGGTTGTAACTTTCTCTTTTTTTGGTGGCATGTGATCAGCATGGTTTTGTTTTTCTTGTAATTTAGTAGTAACATATTGTGGGAGAACCATTGCTCCAGAGCCGAGACGCTACTCTGAAGGTTAGTAGTCAGTTCTTGTTGGCCACTGCTTCGGGTGTAGATCACTGTGTCATCTGCATAGAGGATGATCTGTGAGTCCGGGCATGCCAGGAGAAGGTCATTGATGAACATACTGAAAAGTAGGGGTCCAAGGATTGAGCCCTGAGGTACCCCCATAGAGACAGAATATGAGTTAGACACAGTCCCATTTATTTTTACTGTCTGGGAGCACCCAGTCAGGTAGTCTTTGAACCAGGTAATAGCGTCTGTTGACAGTCCTAACATGGAGAGCTTGTTAAGGAGAAGGGAATGGTTAACAAGGTCAAAGGCCTTTGTTAGGTCTGTAAAGAAGGAGCCCACCAATTGGTTATTATCGAGGGCCTGATTTGTGAAGTTGGTGTAGTCTATTAAAGCGGTAATGTTACTGTGTTGTTTTCTGAATCCATGATGTTGCTGGCACTGTATGTCATGCTGGCTAATGTAGGTTACCAGCTGCTCAGCTACTATCTTCTCTAGGGCTTTGGATAGTGGGGAGAGAATTGAAATAAGCCAGTAGTTGGAGATGGCAGTTTTAGTACCGCTTAATGCACGGGGGTTACAAGTGCTGTTTTGCAGATACTGGGAAACTGAGCATACTGAAGTGAGTAGTTAAAGATCTTGGCTCTTGGGAGGGTTAACACTTCAGTCGCAGAGGCTATGAGCTTCATATCAATAGAGTCACTACCCATCCTTGTTTTGCCTAGTATTCACCTCACATAGCAAAGGGTAGCTAATACTGATATACTTTTAAAATAGAAGTTTGGACGGGGTAAGGTGATAGGAGTGTGACTGGTTTCATCCAAGAGAAGGGGGGCAGGTCGGACTGTGGGGTCCAGCTGGGCCAGCATGTGGCTCAGGTCAGTGAATGATTCATTGAATAGATGTGCTATTTCAGTGGGATCTGTGATATTGTCATTATTTTGGGTGATTACTGTAGGAGAGGATTTATCTTCCCTTCCTAGGACTTCCTTTATGGAGTTCCAGATATTTCTGCTATACCCCAGCTCGTTGTGTTTTGTAATAGTGTTCTTTGGCTAGCCTTATTGCTTCAGCGCATTTGTTCCTGGCAGCTCTATAGTTCTGATAATCCTGCGGGTCACTGTGGCTGTAGCCCTGCTCCAAAGGTGGTCCCTGTGTCTCATTAGATCCCGCACCTGGGGTGTAACCCATTCTGATGTGTTTCCTTGAATCATTTGCTTTTAATATGGTGCATACTTGTCTGCGGCTGTATTGAATTCATTAATGAGGATGTCCAAGGCAAGGTCTACGTCAGAGATAGAGTCTAAGCAGCTCCAATTGGCAGAGGCTAGGTGATGTTTGAAGGCCTTTAGTCCACTTTTCCAGAGTACCCTGCTGTTTATAAGCTTGGGAGGGGGTTTGGCATACTTTTCCGACCATTCACAGAAGACTGGCAAGTGGTCACTCAGGGTGTCTGGGAGATCTTTGAGATTGTTGACTCTCTGGGTAAGTGGTGAAGGCCCAGTCTATTAAGGTACTAGTGCCAGATCATTAGCTTGACCCGGTGCATTCATTTACAACATTTTGGAAATTGAAAAGTACCAGTTACGAGCCTGCATTCTCAAAATTCAACGGAGACTCATAACTTTATTGTTTTTTGAATATTTTTACTCCACATTTTCAACATAGCCTTCTTATGACCCCACCTCACGAACAAGGGCAGAGAAAATTTTCAGCTCCTGCCCAAAAAGTGATTTCGTGCAGAGACCATGAAATCACCTTTTGGGATGTAAAAAAGCATTTTGGCCAAGATGTGAAAAATGACAACTGTCACATTCATGAGGTTCTGAAAAGATATGGCTATGTTGTAAATTTGGAGTACAAATATTTAAAATTACTAAACCTATGAGCCGGCATTTGCAAACTTCAATGTAGGCTCATAACTTTATTGTTTTTTTTTTAATATTTTTACAGCACATTTTCAACATAGCCTTCTTATGACCCCACATTATGAACAAGGGTAGAAAAATTGTTCAACTCATGTGGACTGTGAAATCACCTTTTGGAACAGATTTGCCTACAGTGAGTGCAATTGTTCATGAGGTGTGGTCCCAAAAAGGGCAGGTTGGAATTCTGGGCCATTAATATGCAAAAATGCCCAAGTTATGCCACTAAGTTCAAAACCCTATTGAAATACATTGAACCGCATACCTGTTTCTTCAGTTTGCAGTCCAACTTTGAAGAGTGAAGACATGTCTGTGGTCCAGAGAGGATTACAGCATTGGACCCCCAATGGGTAAGTAAGGGCTTGGGAGGGTGCGGTGTGGTGGCTGCCTGAGTGAGAGGGTCGATTGGGGGTAAGGAATGACCACAAAAGACATCAATGGAAGTTTTCTTTTTATAGGTGAAAAAAAAAAACAACGCAAAAAAAATTGTTGAGCGCAACACTGGGGACTGGGCACCCCAAGTGTCACTGTTATGTATCTGTGGGGGTTGGGGTGGTGGGTGCTGAGAGGAGGGTTGCTTGGGGGAGAAAAATAAATATATATATATATAAAAGATCCAACAGACACTGGGCGCTGGGCACCCCAGTGTCACTGTTATGTTACAGTTGCAACACTGGGGAACTGGGCATCCCCAGTGTCATTGTTATGTTTCTTGGGGGATGCTGAGAGGGAGGAGGGACGGGGTGGGGGGTATGTGTACTTAAGGAAATCGATGATCATGGCAGAACACAGCACAGTCCGCTGTGACCAAGATGGCTGCCACAGCATACTGTGCATATGCTAGCATTTGCACATGTGCAATACGGTCTGGTGGCCATCTTGGACACAGCAGAGTGTGCCGTGTTCCGCCATGACCATCGACAAACTAAAAAATAGTGCAGTGACACTGCGAATGCAGACAGCGAGCAGAGGGCTTCACAGATGTGGAGGCAGCGGTGTTACAACTCCAACATGTTGTTCGATCGGAAGAAATGCGCTGCCTGCTGTTTTGATAGCAAGAGATCTGCAGGGCTATGCTCACTGCAGCCCTAAAAAGGTGGATGAATACAAAACCACTTACAGGAACAATACCTGAAAGAAAAGGCCTCCACTTCCTGCAGGCCATATGGAAGGGAAGGCAGAGGTAAGAGGTTACTACCTAAGGTCCTATGCCCCTTGCAAGTACCCATCCAAAGGTGTTATTATAGGAGGTGGGTTAGAAGGGGCACAAGATATGCAGCTACAACACTAGCCCCTAAGCCACATCAAAAGCAAAACCCCTGACAGTTCTTCCCAGGTCACCCAACCATTGCAAGTGGGAGGAAGGTTGGCTCACTACTTCAAGGAATAGTCAAATATCACCATAGGCAAGTAGGTCCTGGAGGAACCAATGTTTGTTCTTTTAGTTCAAGATATTCGCCAAAATGCAGAAACCAAAACTGTTCCCACCTCATATACCAACTGAAAAAATCCTGTTGAAGCTGCAGGTAAAGAAACTGCTGCAAACAAGAGTAGTGGAGAAAGTCACTGCCACACAGTGGGAAAAGGGTTTCTTCTCAAGATATTTCCTGGCCCCAGTAAAACTGGGGTGTAGTGACCAATTTTAGACCTGAGATATTTGAATGAACATATAAAAAAGGAAAGCTCCCAAATGGTTACACTGGACTCAGTGATACCATCTGCAGTTGGGAGACTAGCTGGTGTCACTGGATCTGAAAGATGCCTACTTCCTCATTCTAGTCAGACCCACACACAGAAAGCACCTAAGGTTCAGGCTAGAGAACTGCCATTACCAGTTCATAGCCCATCCCTTTGGCCTCACCTCAGCATAAAGGGTTTTCACAACATGTCTGGCTGTGGTAGCTGAACAAACGAGAGAAAAAAAGAAGTGCCTTAGCTGGGACTTGAACTCAGGCCACTCTGAATACCGTTCTGGTTGTGCTACCAGCTGCGCCACCAAGGCAGCTGGAACCTGGGACATCCTAAGGCACCTTACTCTTTCTGTAATGCAGAATCTGGTGCTGTACAGATAATTACATTTTCAATCAGAAGAGTGTATTGTGCGCATTTATGGAACCCATACAAACAGAAGAGATAAAGAAATAAGTGCCTTAGCTGGGACTTGAACCCAGGCCATTTTTAATACCATTCCCAGTTGCATTGATAGCGCAGCTGGTAGCACAACCGGAATGATATTCCGAGCGGCTTGGGTTCAAGTCTGACCTAAGGCACTTATTTCTTTCTCTCTTCTGTTTGTATGTCTTCCATAAATGTTCATACTGTACTCTAGTGATTGAAAAAAGATGTGGTGGTTGTCTACCGTAGAAGGCTAGGGGTGGTGTTTTTTTCCTACCTGGATGTCTGATTAGTCTCAGGAATCACAAAGCAGGAGGCAGTGCACTCTATGCAATTAGTAGAAAGCTGCCTGGAAATCCCAGGCTTCCTGATAAATCTAAAGAAGTCACAAACAGAGTCAGCACAGGTATTGAACTTCATAGGTGCAGAGCTAAATACCCTGCAAGGGAAGGCCTTTCTTCCACAAGCAAGGTATCAAATTTGATTTCCTCTTCAAAATTATTTAGAGCAAACCAGTCAAGGGCTGCAAGGGAGATCCTTCAGCTGCTGGACACATGGCCTCCTCCATTGCAGTGGTATCAGGGGCCAGGTTCCAGATAAGGAACATTCAGTACCACTTAAGCAACGATGGGTCCCAAAGATGGGACCTTCTGTCCAAACTAGTGCCAGTTACAAAAACTCTGCAAAGGGCAATAAAGTGTTGGACAGAGGAGGACAGCCTCAAAGGGCATAGTCCCTTCCTAAAGCATTCCCAACAAGTATCCTTACAACAGATGCTTCACTCCGAGGGCGGGTTGCCCACATAGAGGATCTCACTGTGAGTGGCACTTGGAGCACACAGGAGACTCAGGAACATATTAACCTCTGGGAGCTCACAGAAGTATTCCTAGCAATGCAGGCATTTTCCTCCCAGATCCAGGGTCAGTCTGTCCAAATCTGAACAGACAACACCAAAACTGTATATTAGATAAACAAGCAGGGTGGAACAAGATCCTCAAGGCTATTCACAGAAGCCATGGAGATCTGACATTTAGCCTAGTCACTAGCAGTAAAGCTATGCACAGCACACCTACCAGGGAAAGACAATGTCCTCACAGACTCGCTAAGCAGAATTAGCCAGGGTAACATGAGTGGACTGGAAATCAGCAGGTGTTGGCATCCATGTTCAGATGAAGGGTTATATCAGTAATAGATCTGCTTGCTTCCTGGGAGAATAGTCAGCTCCTAGTTTTTTGTTTTAGGCCCCCAGCAATGGGGATTATCCTGGAAAATGCCCTGGCCCTGGACTGGATGGGAAAGTTCCTACAACATATGCCTTCACTTCATTCCCATTCCTATAGAGAGGGCTCATGCAGCTCAGGAGGGAGCCAGCAACAATGATTCTGATAGCAACAGACTGGGCCAGGCAGATCTGGTACTCCATACTCCTGGCCCTCTCCAGCAAGTCTCCAGTCAACCTACCACTGAGACACAACTTGCTGACCCTGGGCCCGATTCCAGAACGCATGGCAAAACTCACAGGCATATGTGAGTTGTGCCATGTGCCGCTATGCCGGGGACCCTGTGCCCTATTCCAGGACAGGCAGGGTCCCCGGTACCTGTGACCCGTGACTTGCGGCAGCTGCAGGCTTGTGCCATGGCAGTGGTGCAATAGACCTGGGTGTTGCAAGTCACAGACCACATGTAACTGCTCCTCCCAGAGCCCCCCCACACTGTAACACACCCGCAGTCCTCTGGGGCTTTGGGAGGGTAAGCTGGATGGCACAGGCGCAAGGGGGGGGCACGGCACATAACGGACCCGGGTGGCACCCTGAGATTTGGGGGGGGTCCATGGGGCATGGAAAGGTGTGTTCTGTGGCACTGCGCGGGGGCATCCATTGTTTAGCCAGGACGGATGCCCCTTAGATCACCTCCATGCTGGTCTAACCTGCAGTGCCATTGCGGGACTTGGAATGGCGTATCTGGGTTATGGCAGCCGCCCTTTCAGAATCGGGCATGGTTGCTGCCAGAACTCACCCTTGTGCCATGCTGCAGTGGGTTGCGGGCATAGTGGGTGGCATAGGCCACCTTTGGCGAACCTCAAGATGTGGCATGGCAGGCCGTGACTGAATTGCAATTTTGTATCGAGATGAGCATGATTTTGCACCATAGGGTTTGGTGTAAACGCCTTGTGCCATGCGTAAGGCATCCTGGAATCAGACCCCCTGTCTCAGGGCAGGATTACATTACCAGACCTCTGCACCCTATGCCTGAGGGAATGTTTCTTGAAGAGCTAGAGTTCTCTAGTCTAAATTTCTCACACGAGGTAATGAGACTGATGAGGGTTCTAGAAAACCAGCAACAAGAAAAACATATATTTCAAACTGGAAGAGATTTTCATTCTGATGTACTCCCAGAAAGATAATCCCTCTGCAGGCCAACCTTCCTGCAGTCTTGAATTACCTTGTACACCTGCAGTCCCTAGGCCTGAGACCCTCCGCCCTTAAGGTGCATTTGGCAGCAGTGTCAACTTACACATCAGCTGGCAAGGGAAAGGCTCTGGTCTCACACACTATTTTTAATAAGTTCTTTAATGCAGCAGTACTAGTTAGCCAGCAAAAAATGTCATCTTACCTTTTTTAGAAGTAATGTATTCCTGATAATCTTAGATTCTTCACTGGGATATTTTAAATTCAATCAGCTATTTTTAAGGCTGTGTTTTATTACAACTTTTGTAGTTTACGTGGATCTACAATAAAGATGGCAGACCCCAACTATTTTCAAAAATCTCCTCAGAGGTCACACACTAGCTGCACCCCCTGTATTTATAATGTAAATATGTCAGGGTGTTGCCAGCACACATTTCTTATTTATTTATTTATTTAGTTTTTGTTGACTGGGAAAGAGGACTAGACAATTTTTGCCTATTTTCAGCCTCGTCCCAGGGTAGGGGATACAGATGGATGCCAACTGAAATTGAACCAGATATTAAGCAACGACTTCTGATAGGAAACATCATGCACCACCCTGACGTGCTTACATCCATGATTGTGGACATAGCAAAGGACCAATAAGTTTTAAGAACTTCAAAATCCATTATTTTGCCTTGGGGATTAAATAAAACAAAAACAGAATCGGATATATTGATGTTTTGGTTTATCGTAACTACCAACCAAGTTGTTTAAATTATTGTTAACTAGTACTGCTGCTTTAAAGGCCTCAATCATTTGTACCCTCCAATGAGGGATCCTGTCCCTCCCTCCCTGGGACCTACTGTAAATATGTGCATTGTCCAGCTAATTGAAGCTCCCTTTGAGTCTTTGGTTACTGCTGACCTTAAAGATGTCACATGGAAAATAATATGTTTAGTGACTATGACATCTGCTAAGAAGGTGAATGAGCTCCAAGCCCTCTGCAAAGATCCAAACTACATACTTTTTCATAGGGATAAGGTAGTTCTCAGGACCAATAGGAAATTCATCCCCAAGATCATGTCAGAATTCTACCTGAACCAGTCAGTTGCCTGTCCTGCATTTTTTACTGAGCAGTCGAGTACATGCGAAGAAAACTCCACTGCCTGGATGTAAAAAGTGCACTGAGCCACTGGCTGGACCACACAAAAGATGCCAGGTCCAACTCAACTCAGCTATCACCTGTGGTAAAATGGGGAAAGGCAAACCAGCAACTAGGGGAATGATCTCATGCTGAATAGTCTCCTGCATTCAGTTGTTATGAGAAAGCTGTCAGATTGCCTCCAAGAGGTCTGAGGGCACATTCTACAGTACAACAGGCACCTCTGCCTTTGTTGCAGCAACAGAGGGCATTCCCTTTCAAGAGATTTGTAAAGCAGCTACCTGGAAAACAGTGCACACCTTCACAAGACATTACTGTGTGAACAAACAGTCCAGGAGAGATACCAGCTTTGGCACTGCTGTCTTGCAGAGCCTTTTTCCTAAATAGGTTCTGGATCCAGCCTCCCAAGGTACTGCTATGGAGTCTGCTGTTCATGAATATACTGTATACTGATGGATTCCTGGGGTTAGAAAAAAATACTCACTGTAGTAATGTTGTTTCTTCTTAAGGGATCCATCAGTAATATTCACAATCCCCTGCCTTGCCTTCCCTTCCAGAACCTGGAAATAGGTTCAGACAGGAATCAGTTTGTTTTTTATTGACTTGAGCACTGCTTATTAGTGTGTTACAGTCCTCATTAAGTGGTCTAATCAAAAGCCTGCAATATATTTGTTGTGTCTACCTTTAATTGTTTACTATTTTCAAATGTTTGTCAGAACTTTTGGAAAGGTTTTGGTAGCCATTTACTGGTTTTAGTGGTCATAGCTCTCCTTAGCTTTAGAAATTAATCTGAAGAAAGGCATTTATGGGGGAGGGTGACTGCAGTGAAGAGTTTGAACTTGATTCTAAATCTAAATTCCATAATTAGCATAAGTTTGGTCTTCGGGGCAGCTCAATCCAGTGGTCTAATTGCTATTTGTGAGTGTAACCCCCCTGCAAATGGGGGTTCCCAAAAGACTTCCAGGAGCTTGCTTGAATGCACCAAGCCTGAATGGTGTTTGGCGTTTAAGCCATTTATCAGTGAGTGTTTTTAGAACCTCTGGTACTGTCTCTTTAAGAGCTGTCTGCTTGCAGACATAATTAGTTTGTATGGGGGGACTGTGTGTTTCTTTGATTGAGTACCACTCAAGCTGCTGCCAATTCACTCCATTTTTGCAGTCACTAGGAGTGCAAAGGGAACCTATCTGAAAGATGTAACTGTTTGCCAGAAACCATTTAGAGTGATAATGAAATTACAGTTTGTCTAACCTGCTTTCTTTTGCAGTCAGAACAGTGTCTGCCTAGTTCCCCATTCTGGTTTTGACCTGCTGAACTGGACCAATCAGTGTGGGGTAAGCTAGCTCTAAAATGGTGCCTTGGACGAATCAGAACTTGGACTCATAATCTGAGCCAGCACAAGAGGATTGTATGGGCAGTGACTCTGGGAGATGTAGTTTAGACTTCAGCGCTTTTTGGACCAACAGCAGCAGTCTATTGTGAGTGACAGCCAATCCAGTCAAGAACTGGGAGGAACTCAAAGGAAGTGCCGGTTTTGTCGGTTGGAGTTTCAGTTGAGCTTGGCAGCGAAGAAGGAAGGAGCCCTGTGCTTTTTCAGTGTGCAGTTTTAGTCAAAAAACGTGTGTAAGGCCCAGAGTTCCGGTCTGCAGCTTGTGTAACTGCTTGTTAGGACTGAATCCGTCCTGTGAAAAGAATCAAAGGATCTCTGAAGAGTAGAAACCAGGCTCACCCTGTAGAAGACTGGAGAAATTATTGAATTGCACTCGGTCTGTCAGGAACTGAATCTGCTGTGTGTTCTCCCAGGTATTGTGCAGTAATTGCGATCGGGATAGAGAAGCAGCCTGCCTGGTATAGTACTCTTTTTTTACCATATAAATGTGTGAAGAGTCTCTGGAGCTCAAGAGTAGCCCTGCTGATATTGAAGGACCCTATCTTATTTGGAGGTCGTGAGTACTAATTCAGGGTCGCTCCTGTTGAATTGCCACATTAAATCCAAATGGAATTACTGTACTGCTGACTGTTTAATTTTCCTTTTCTCTGTGTGAAAGGGCCCCACCAGCTGCCACGGTTTGGACTCCACTAGGGCTTGGGTACCCAGGGACGGTAACTGATAGGGATAGGCCTGTGCACAGAGCCATAGGTAGATTATTAGAGTGGATAAGCTAATTAACCTGATTTCCCTGTCCTTGTTATATCCCCCTAAATAAATCAGAGCTGCTTGTTTCAGCAAAGTTATACTGCCTGAGGTATTTGTCTATGTTAAAGTACTGTACTGTGATTGTTGCACTGTATCTCATTTCACAGGAGGTCCCAGTGCCGGAACCAGTCCTGGGGTAAGTGTATACTGTGAAGGTAATTCTGATATATTGTGTGGGCCACTAGTGGGAAGAAGGGGGTTGCAGTGTCCCAGAGGGCTGTGACCAAGTTAGTTTAACTATTGCAAACCCTGACCTCTGGGTGGAGGCACCCGCCATTGGATCCAGGCCCCTCAACCTGTTGGTGGCAAATCAGGCAGGGGTAGTAGCCCCTGGGATAGCGCCATCTAGGGGTTACATCTTGGAGGCTCACCGCTGGGATTGTGTGTCCTCTAGTGGCCATATTTACGAACCACTGTTAAGAAAAAATGGGTACCCGACAGAAGTGGCTGTGCACCGGCTGGTGGAGTGGTGTACTGGGAGGAGATCGACCCCCAAAATGCTATGCTTATCCTGAACATCCCCTGGTATCAATACGGACACTGTGCAGGGAGTACTTTCCAAGGTGGAAGGTTTACAAAACCCTGTGGTGGTGGGTCGGCATGCTAATCTGCTCACCCACACTTTCCTGGCCCTAGTAGAGTTTAAGGATCCCATAGATAGCTCCAAAGTGCCACAGACCATTACCCCAGAGGGAGCCCTCACTGCTTGGAGAGTGATAACTAAGAACAGTAAAGACCCGGGGGGGAATCAGCCCCCACCACTATCTGAAACTTTTGAGGAGAAATTTGCTAAATGGTTGCTGGGAGAAGGGAAAACTGTGGAGGACTTGAAGAAACTATTCTTGCCACCTGGGGGTGTTCCTCCCCAACACCCTCTCCTGCTCCAGTGCCCGTAATGGTGGCTGAACCAATGCAGACTCCTATTTCTGCACCTGCCATTAGTCACGACTCTTACCAAGGTTGAGGATCTTCTCGGCACCTCCCCACCCCCCAAGGGGAGGATGACTGGGAGACCTGGATAGACTATGTTGCCCCCCAAGTGCTAGAATGGCAATGCTCGGAAGGCGAAAAGCAAAAGAGGGTTAGTGAGAGAATCTGAGGTCCTGCCCTGGCTACCATCCGTGCTAAACGGGCCAGTAACCCTGAAGCGACTGCACAGGCCTATCTTGAGGCCTTGGAGAATGTGTATGGGAGCCCAGATTCTGATGAGGACCTATGGTGGAGAGTAAGAAATGCACAACAGTACCAAGGGAGTTGTTGTCTGTGTATGTCTCTCGGCTGGAAAATTGTTGCAAGAATGCCTCAGAAAGGGTAGTTTGCCAGCGATTGAACTGGACCGAACCAGACTGGACAGAATCCTTAAGTCTGCCCCTTCTCAGAACTGCTGTTGCTTCAGTTACGCCAGGCAAATCGACTGGAATCCCCACCTCCTATGATGAGTTAATGAGAGAAATTCGAGGAGTTGAGAGGGACCCCGGAGGGACCTGCACCAACAGCTGTGGCTACGACCCGAGTGACTGAGGGTGACCCATCAAGTGAAGTTCAGGGGCAGAGGTTGACAGTCAATGAGTGCTCTGACAAGGAAAAAGATATGCCACAATGGGGCGAACTGTTGAGAGAGATCCGGGAATTCAAAAACAGTCCCTTTATGAAGGCCACGCCTGCAAGTACGGGCCCTGACCTATATCCGACTGCATCTGCTATGGGGGTGGGGGTACCCACCCATGTATCTCCTGCTGATAACAGCTCCAAACTCAATTCCTTGACCATGGAAGTGGAGAAACTGACGAGATGTCTCCAAGTGCTTATCACGCCGCAGACAGAGATGGCACCCAGGTTTCCAGTTAGTAATACCCCCGCCCTGGCTCCCAGTGTGGCGCCTCGGCCAGCTCAAACTCCAGAAAGTATGTTTTGCTATAATTGTGGGAAAGATGGGCACATGAAAAGGGAATGCCAGTCCCCAAAAGACACTGACAAAGTTGCATATAGGCTACAAGGAGACTCGGAGAACAAATCAGTGGTTAAGAGGTGCACGACATGATCCCAGTGAGGGCACCAAAATGCTAATTCACGCCTTTGTGGCAAGGTCAGTTGCCCAGGCCCCCATACCGCCTCTCAGACTGGTCCAGAATAGTGGGTCCCTCCATGGAGACCACTGTAAAGGTGAATGGAGTGTCTACAAGAGCTGTATTAGACAGTGGCTCCCAAAGTGACAATTATGTTCCAGGATTGGTATCAGAAGCATTTGTCAGGCATTACCCTTACAACCATTAGAAGGACTGCATGTATGGGGTTAAAGGAAAGGCCTACCCTTATTCCGGTATGTCCGAATTTGGCTGTCTTCCCCACCTCTTGGCTGGAGTGGCCGAACAAGTAGAGACCCTAGCCTTAGTGTGTCCCCCACTGGACTGTATGATGGTGTCCTTTGTTGATTGGAACAAATGCTCATATGTTCGGAAGGCTGGCACAGTTGTGTTATGAAAAACAGGGTCAAAGACTAGTAGAGCTTTAAGAGTTCGGCTTTAATTAAGAAGGCCTATGAGGCACAGAGAGATGCTGAAAAACAGAACCAGAGGAACCGGTCGGAATTGTATGGAAGAAGGATCCTGAGTCTCTGATCCTGGCGCCAAATGCCCAGTGTACCTTACAGGGAGAGGTCCATATCAGAAAGGATGTCAAGAATAAAATATTAATGTTGGATGCACCAGGCGATGGAAAATTGCCAGAGGGACTGCTGGTCAAGCTAGTATTTTGCCCGCTAGAGCCCATGCTTATGCCAGAAGGGTAATGGTCCAAGTTCATAATGTGTCTGAAAGAGACATTCGAGTGAATAGAGGTTGCATCCTGGCTAATGTGCATTGTGCAGACACTGCAGTGCTACCCAGCAGCAAGAGTTCAAGGAAGAATGACAGAGTAACGCCTGACTTGTTTGATTTTGGCGACTCCCCGCTGCCAGCTGAATGGAAAGTGAGGATCAGTGAGAAGCTTGCCCAGAGAGACCAGGTGTTTTCTTTAAAGGAATGGGATGTAGGATGCATGCAAGCAGCTGAGCACAATATCCGCTGCATGACGAAAGACCATTTCGTGAGAGGTCTCACGCCTGGCACCTGCTGACATAGATGATGTGAGACGGCATCTGCAAGAGATGTTAGCTGCTGGTGTAATACAAGAATCCAGAAGCTCTTATGCTTCCCCCATTGTGGTAGTGAGGAAAAAGAATGGGACAGTAAGGATGTGTGTGGATTATCGCACCTTAAACCGGCGGACTATCCCTGATCAGTACACAATGCCCCGCATTCAGGATGCTTTGACTGCCTAAACGGGAGCAAGTGGTTCTCTGTGCTGGATCTCCCAGTGGGTACTACCAGATCCCGATGGCCCCAGAGGACCGTGGAGAAGACGGCCTTTATCTGTCCGCTGGCTTTATGAATTCTGAGGATGCCTCAAGGATTTCAGGTGCCCCAGCCACTTTTCAACGATTGATGGAGCGCAGTGGGGACATGAACTTACTAGAGTGCCTGGTATACCTAGATGATGTTATTGTGTTTGGCAGCTCACTGGAGGAACATGAGAGCAGATTATTTAAGGTATTGGACCGACTGGAGGACTTTGGCCTTAAACTGTCCATTGAGAAGTGTCAATTCTTTCAAACATCAGTAAAGTATGTGGGACACATAGTATCCACCGAGGGAATAGAGACCGACCCAAGTAAAGTTGAGGCCTTGACCACCTGGCCATAGCCCCAAAATCTAAAAGAACTGCAAAGATTCCTGGGATTCTGTGGTTATTATCGGCTTCATCAAGGACTATTCAAGAGTGATCCGCCCTTTACTTAACCTTACTCAAGGGTATCCCCAACCCACAAAATACCAAAAGTGAGCGTCCTCAAGACTGAAAGAGTGTATTTTCATCAGAGTGAAGTATTTGGGGCCCGCTGGACTCTGATTGTGAGACTGCTTTTCATGAGATCATATATCAACTTACCTGCTCCAGTGCTGGCCTATGCCGATCCAAGAAAACCTTACGCCCTGCACACTGATGCTAGCTTGCAAGGGTTGGGGCTGTGTTGTACCAAGAGACACGAGAATGGCCTGAGACCAGTGGCCTTGCCAGTAGAAGCCTGACCCCATCCGAAAAGAGCTATCCTGTACATAAGTTAGAGTTCCTAGCTTTGAAGTGGGCTATTGTTGACCAATTCCATGAGTACTTGTATGGGGCAAAATACTAGTAAAACTGACAATAATCCTTTGACCTACGTGCAGACCTCAGCTAAGTTGGATGCCACTGGCCATAGGTGGCTTTCTGCATTATCTACATATGACTATGCTCTCGAATACCGAGCAGGTCTGAACCACATAGATGCTGATGCTCTCTCCGGAGGCCTGTTCCCCAGAATGATTGGGTCCGATTGGCAGAACCTGACATTCGGGCACTCTGCCGGAAGTTTGACAGGGAGGAACAAATGTCCACGGACGAGTGGACTGCATGGTGGATTGTTTGGGACCCTCTGAGAATTGCATACCTGCTGCTTATTGCCACTTTTCTGCAATAGACATTGGTGCACTGCCTCAGCTGGACAATGACAGTATTCGGCGGGCTCAATCCCGATCCCATGATCAAAGCAGCTTTAGAAGCCCTCTATGCAGGAAAAGATGTCCAAATTACACTCCACTGATTTGAGAACTGCACTGTTATACAAAGAAGGTCCTAAGTTGAAACTGATCAATAAACTGTTATACAGAGAAACAGTAGACAGAGGGGGACAAGTAGACAAACAACAACTAGTGCTGCCCACTGCCTTTTGAGACTCAGTACTGAGGTCCTTGCACAACCACATGGGGCACCTTGGTATAGACAGAACACTTGACTTGGTGAGATCCAGATTCTATTGGCCTAAGATGGGGGCTGATGTGGAGCAACACATTCGAACTTGTAGTCGCTGCTTACAGAGGAAAGCTTTGCCCCAGAGGGCTGCCCCTTGTTAACATCACCACCAGTGCACCCATGGAGCTGGTCTGTATTGATTTTCTGAGTTTGGAGTCAGATCAAAGAAATATCAGTAATGTGCTGGTGGTCACTGACCATTTCACGAGATATGCCCAAGCTTTCCCCACCAAAGACCAGAAAGCATCCACTGTGGCCAAAGTACTTGTAGAAAACTTTTTGTTCACTATGGCTCCACAAAGAATCCATTCTGATCAAGGAGAGACTTTGAGAGTCGCCTGATCAAAGAGATGCTTTCTCTGTGGGAGTGCGAAGTCCAGAACCACTCCTTACCACCCCAGGGGACCCACAGCCTGAACGCTTTCAACCACACTTTGCTAGATATGCTGGGCACCCTGCACCCAAAGGACAAGCCTAGATGGAGCCAACAAATTAGCACCTGGTACATGCTATAACTGCACCAAAGTGATGCCACTGGATTCTCCCCTACCGCCTGATGTTTGGAAGAGAAGCTCGACTACCAGTAGATGTGTGTTTTGGGGTCTCTCCTGATGGGGTTCAAGCTGACAACTATTTACAGTATGTGCAAAAGTTAAAGGCCCAGCTAACTCATGCGTACCAACTGGCTCAAACCATGGCTGCCAAAAGAAATCTGGCCAACAAAGAAAGGTATGATAAAAGGTGAAAGCACAGGAACTCCAGGAGGAGATCGGTATTGCTAAGAAATCTGGGACTGCATGGCAGCACAAGATTGCTGACAGATGGCACCATCTCCCTCACATTGTAGTGGGCAAACTAGATGATCTGCCAGTGTACAAAGTAAGGCCTGAGAATAATTCAAAAGATGTAAAAACAATGCATAGAAATCATTTACTGCCCATTGGACAAATCTTAATTGAGTCTGAGCCCCTAGAAGATGCCCCCTCTGGACCTGTGACTAGAGCTGCTGCTAAGAAAAGATCAAGAAAGTCTGCACCTACAGAAGCAAAGTTAAAGTGTTCCCCTCCACAAGTCCCAGTTGAGCATGACTGTCAGTCCATATCGGAAGAAAGTGAGAGTGACTTTGAATACTATCCTTCTTATGAACTGAGTCAATTGTTCTGGGCAATCCCCTAGTCAATACTGGAGATGAAGCTGGGCCTTCTGGACTGTCCAAGCCCCAGCTTCGTCCCTGGAGCCGATGCTCCCAGAAAGTGAAGTGCAAAGCATCAGATCAGATGAAATGGAATCATTGTGCATGGTTGAACTGTTTGAGCTTTTAGGGAGGAAAATGATGGATTGGGTCAGACTGGTGATACACCAGAACAAGAAGAGTATTTTGAGTGCCCTGACAGTCCACTGCCAGTGTCCAAAGCTCTCCTCGAGCCAAATGTTGTGGACTCAGAAACTGTAACTCCTGGAGCTGAAAGTGCCCCAAGTTCTAGCCTCTCTACCCCATGGAGACTCCCTGACAAGTGAGGACAATGCTGAAAATGAGGCTCAGAGTGCAGAGACTATAACAGTTCCCCTAGAAAGACTGGTCGAGCTGTAAAGCCTGTGGTGCACCTCAGTTATGATTCCCTTGGGAGGCCTGTGATTTGCCTCTCAATGTTGTCCATAAAGGAGTGTATGTGTCCCAGCTCATTGCCCAAACTGAGCGTCAGTGCTAACTCAAGTTACTTGTGTTGCCCTCTAAGTATGGTGCCCTTGTCCCGTCCAGCCCCTAAGGTAACTGATAGGAAGGGCCCCCTCTTCAGGTTTCATGTACAAGAGGTAATAACTTGAGTTATGGTACAATGTGTGTAATACTGTGTAAAGAGTGACGTACTGCAATGTTTCAGAAATGTGTTCTTGGTAAAATGATATATTGACTGATGATTACATGTGTGAGCCTAATGCAAATGTATATGGTTGCAGTTAAAACTTATGGGTACTTGCTTGCAGCGGACGCCAAGCTTTCCCAGGCCAGGAAGGGTGTAACCCCTGCAAATGGGGGTTCCAAAAGACTTCCAGGAGCTTGCTTGAATGCACCAAGCCTGAATGGTGTTTGGCGTTTAAGCCATTTATCAGTGAGTGTTTTTAGAACCTCTGGTACTGTCTCTTTAAGAGCTGTCTGCTTGCAGACATAATTAGTTTGTATGGGGACTGTGTGTTTCTCTGATTGAGTACCACTCAAGCTGCTGCCAATTCACTCCATTTTGCAGTCACTAGGAGTGCAAAGGAACCTATCTGAAAGATGTAACTGTTTGCCAGAAACCATTTAGAGTGATAATGAAATTACAGTTTGTCTAACCTGCTTTCTTTGCAGTCAGAACAGTGTCTGCCTAGTTCCCCATTCTGGTTTTGAACTGCTGAACTGGACCAATCAGTGTGGGGTAAGCTAGCTCTAAAATGGTGCCTTTGACAAATCAGAACTTGGACTCATAATCTGAGCCAGCCACAAGAGGATTGTATGGGCAGTGACTCTGGAGATGTAGTTTAGACTTCAGCGCCTTTTGGACCAACAGCAGCAGTCTATTGGAGTGACAGCCAATCCAGTCAAGAACTGGGAGGAACTCAAAGGAAGTGCCGGTTTTGTCGGTTGGAGTTTCAGTTGAGCTTTGGCAGTGAAGAAGGAAGGAGCCCTGTGCTTTTTCAGTGTGCAGTTTTAGTCAAAAAACGTGTGTAAGGCCCAGAGTTCCGGTCTGCAGCTTGTGTAACTGCTTGTTAGGACTGAATCCATCCTGTGAAAAGAATCAAAGGATCTCTGAAGAGTAGAAACCAGGCTCACCCTGTAGAAGACTGGAGAAATTATTGAATTGCACTCGGTCTGTCAGGAACTGAATCTGCTGTGTGTTCTCCCGGGTATTGTGCAGTAATTGCGATCGGGATAGAGAAGCAGCCTGCCTGGTATAGTACTCTTTTTTACCATATAATGTGTGAAGAGTCTCTTGAGCTCAAGAGTAGCCCTGCTGATATTGAAGGACCCTATCTTATTTGGAGGTCGTGAGTACTAATTCAGGGTCGCTCCCTGTTGAATTGCCACATTAAATCCAAATGGAATTACTGTACTGCTGACTGTTTAATTTTCCTTTTCTCTGTGTGAAAGGGCCCCTACCAGCTGCCACGGTTTGGACTAGCCACTAGGGCTTGGGTACCTAGGGACAGTAACTGATAGGGATAGGCCTGTGCACAGAGCCATAGGTAGATTATTAGAGTGATAAGCTAATTAACCTGATTTCCCCCTGTCCTTGTTATATCCCCCTAAATAAATCAGAGCTGCTTGTTTCAGCAAAGTTATACTGCCTGAGGTATTTGTCTATGTTAAAGTACTGTACTGTGATTGTTGCACTGTATCTCATTTCACAGGAGGTCCCAGTGCCGGAACCAGTCCTGGGGTAAGTGTATACTGTGAAGGTAATTCTGATATATTGTGTGGGCCACTAGTGGGAAGAAAGGGGGGTTGCAGTGTCCCAGAGGGCTGTGACCAAGTTAGTTTAACTATTGCAAACCCTGACCTCTGGGTGGAGGCACCCGCCATTGGATCCAGGCCCCTCAACCTGTTAGTGGCAAATCAGGCAGGGGTAGTAGCCCCTGGGATAGCGCCATCTAGGGGTTACATGAGAATTACTGATGGACCCCTAAAGAAGAAACAACATTACTACGGTGAGTATTTTTTGAAACCCTCAATACCCAATGAAATGGTTACAACCACTACACTGTAGCACACTTACACATGCATTTTTCCTTTTCAACTTAAATGCCCATTCTGTATCGCATCCACCAGTAAATGTGCTATACTAAGTATTCCATCTTTATATACAGACAGGATTGATTTTTGTCTGACAGTTGGCCTAGATGAACTGCACTCGTCCTGCAGAGAATCTCTGTCTTTTTTAAGCTGACAACTGGATAGCCTGACAGTCCTCCATGTTTAACAATGTGTCTCCAGTCCCAAAGTCTTTTTTTCCCCCATAATATTTTGCAGCAGTTGGCTTTTGACAATGTTCAGGTGTAGTATTGATACTTAGCCTGCAGTCTTACTGCCAGAAGATGTGCAGGAAACTCCTGACAGTGAGCCATTCCTTTCAGTTGTCACTGCCACCCTTGCAGAACCATCTCAGCCTGCTCAGTGGATAAGCCATATTCAGCTGCCTGGCTCTCATCTAGATGACACACATAGATTTCATCTGATCCTGGTACTGATGACTTCAGTCCTGATTCCGCCACTCTTTTAACTCTCTTTCTTTTCTTTTGCCTATCCCATCCTCCCATGTTCTGGCAGCAGCAAGTTGACCCACACACAAGAACCCCGACGTTTCATGCAGCCATGATTTTTCAAGATACCTGGGTTTTGACAAAGTGTGGTTGCATGAAACGTCAAAGCTCTTGTGTGTGGGTCTGCTTGTTTCTACATTTACACTGTATTTACATCCCTAATCTCCCTTTCAGGGTCCCTAGAGCCCTGACACTCCCAAGGCTATTTGTGCAGTGGCACATTCCCAGGTAGGGTGAACACTATACCTGGAGCAAATTCATGCCTGCTTATGTCTTACTTTGCCATTGCAGAACAGTTTAATTTGAAACAGAATGTCAGCATTATAACAGTACTACTAAACTGATTGGTTTGTCTGGCTGTACCTACCTCCTTCTGACAGAATACTGATAGGTCTTAGTGGCCCAAAGAAAGAGACTCCCATGTCTGGCTCCTCAAATGGGGAATTTCCTAACCACAACCCTTGTCAGGCCCACTCCACCTGATGTCCATTCATTTGATTACACTGCCGGGGGAACATGCTGTGGTACCTATGCTTTTAGATTTCCATGGGCATTTTTGTTGCAAGGCTCACTCACATTTGCCCCTCATGAACTGATACTCCATTCACACTAAGCTGTATGAATGACTTCTGGTAGGAGTGGCTCTGCAAGGATCCCAGCGACCACCATTGAGGGGCAGCCCTCCACTCTCCCTCACATGCCATCTGGTCCTGTTTCTCTTTGGGGTGTTACTGTAGGCAGGGAGAAATTGGGCAAACTAGATGGGCAAAGCCGGCCTTATCTGCCAGCAAATTCTATGTTTCTGTGTCCTCGGGGCCTTCTTAGGAGACCCATCCTCCTGGAGCCAACTGATGTTGATTCCAAGATTATGACAGAAACCAGTGCCACCCTGAACCAGGGACCCCCCACCACCACCACCACCATCCCTGGGTCCACAGGCCTCTGCCTGGGTTGCAGTCAAGGCTGAACATTGTCCTTGAGATGCTGTTCCACCTGAACCCTCTAGGACTACTCATTGCTGCTTGCTTCCACATCTTCTGGACAATTGGGAGAAGGCAGAACCATGAATATCCATGACAGAGCTTCCTGCTTCTGGCTGAGTTATAACATTTTTTACCATAAACATCCTGCCTCCAAAAAGCCAGGGGCCCTCTAGAGGACAACTCTCAGGGTGAAACTTAACCCTTCAGGAGCCCTCTAGTAACCAGCTGCAAGTTACAGTAAGTAAAGAGAGGGGCTAGTTACAATTAGGAAGAAAAACTAGTAATACTGATTTTTAGTTTTTTAGAGACAAAAGCGAAAAATGGCCAGATGAGCACAATCAGACAATAACAATGGATCACTAGGCATGACAAACACATTCCAAAACAATGATGACTGCAGACTGGGAGTGGAATATACGATGACACACAAGAAAAGACATAGTCCCACTGGACATAAAGAATAACCCTGGATGTAATTTGGTCACACAATTGATATTGACTAGTGACTTACTACACACAGAATTAAAAAAAATTAATGCACTCTCACTATATTGTATACTTTGTCATACTATGCTGAAAACAGTAACTTGTCACTGGTCCAGCAGTGCACCATGTAATTGTTTTTTGTTTTGTTTTTTGTACTTGCCACAAGCAATCTAAGCCAGCAGGCAGACAAGACAAAATAATTACAAGATAAGACTGTTGTACACTGTAGAGTCTAGTCTATTAGTCTCACTGTCACTAGCTTATCACAGCGATAATGACAGGCTCAGCACAAAGAGAGAGAGAGAGAGAAAAAGAGAGAGAAGATGAACCCAAAAACTTCTTAAAGCAGCAGAAACAGATACTGTAGTAAGAGAAATGAGAGAGTGTGTAAACTTTGTATAAGAAAAAGATTAGTTACCCTTTTGTGGGAAAAAAATATATATTTGACTAGTAGAACCCTAAGTAACCAGCAGAGCAGGTCTGCTCAGACCCTACCACACCAACACAACATAGTTTTTAAAACCCTGAGATATAAGGCAGTAACAAAAAAATAAAATCCACTCACTCAGTACTAAATGTATTTCTGATATAAACCACCACCACTAATCAAAATCTGGGGACAAATACTAGTAAAACCAGCTATTTTCCACTAGAAGCTATCCAGTGAGATGTGCACAACATAGAGTCAGATGAAAACTGCAATGTCTAGGCACAAGAACATTCAGAAAGTAACCCCTCTGCCACCACTTTCACTTCCTGTTCAGTTTGACTGCGTCAAAGATGGTTAATCTTATAATTAGATCAGATAATGATTATCCAATCCAAGGAAATTATCCTACCACTGCAGAGACTGGAACTAGCTTTTGTTTATTTGATTTGTTCAATGATCATTGCATCACCTGCTGTACCCATTAAATCAGGATGAACAAGGCACCAACTAAAATTATTACTAGTCGTTCCTTCCATAAATTCTCCATGCTAGATCTCTTGTCTAACCTCTTGATTGCTAACTGGAGTTCAGTATATGAATCCCTTGACCAGAACAGGCACTGTCCCAGTTATTCTCCTTATTCTGTTGATTTGTGAAACCCACACCCTAGTTAGGACTACCAGAGTAAGGAAGACCCATCTCCATTGGTGTCTTCTGATTATATTGAACTATCTAAACTAAGAGATGCTGCTGCTCTGTCCACATGGCTTTTGTTACGCCTGTTGACAAAACAGTACAACAGGCTCAGGAACCTATGCGCTAAAACTGTGCAGAAAGACAGAGCCTCATACTTCCAGATTTATTAAGGATTCACCCACTTCATCCAAATTCTGGAATGTGGTTAATAATCTGCTGCACTCCTCATGAACTGATCCAGGCATTACCAGCCTTAGGTGCACCTCTAGTGTGGTCACTGATCCTCGACCTAAAGCTAATATCTTAAATACCCAATTTGTGAAAGGACTCTGGAAATTGTCTTCCCTCCACCTCCTGGGTACAGCTCTCATTCCCCTCACAGCTCCCCCCACAGTGCTGGTGTTCACTTTGCCTTCAGCAAGAAAAAAATGGAGCAGTTGGCTCTATACAGCACAGACCTGTGCCAAACAAAACAAGGCAGACTACTTACAGAGTGGAGCGTCAGTAACAAGGTCTCCATCATGCATGACCATAGGCTATAGTTCACAGACAAAAGGTGCTGGTACCAGATGTATTCAAATAAAATTCTTTATTAATCCAATGGAGGTAATCCAAAGCAGGATAAAAAGAAATGGCCACTAGCAGGAAGGTGAACAGGACCCTTTCCTGAGATCACAAGTCAAACGTTTTTGTGTATGAACACGCTTTCTCAAGACTCAGTCTTACATATCAGCTGGCAAAGGAAGGTCCCTGGCCTTACAACATATTTTCTAAAGGTTCTTTAAAGAGCTCAGTAATTTGTATCCTCCTTTGAGGGACCCTGTCCCTCCTTGCAACTTAAATGTGTGCATTGCTTAGCTGATGGAAGCTCTTTTTGAGCCTATGGCTACTGCTGGCTTTAAATATGTCACTTGGAAAACAATATTTCTAGTGGCTATGACATCTGCTAGGAGGCGTGAGTGAGCTCCAAGCCCTCTGCACAGATCCAAATTACATAATCTTTCACAGAAATAAGGTAGTTCTTAAGACCAATAGGAAATTCCTCCTAAAGGTGGTGAGAGGTCAGTCCGGTGGCACTGACAGTTCAAGCGCTGTATGCCACACCTCATGCAATGCCAGTGACTTGGGTTCAGGAATGAGCCTGGGTCATTGGGGGGCAGTTGGGGGAAGGCAAGGAGCTGGATTGAGCCACTACGAGGTGCCTCTCCTCTTCCAGGGAGGGATGTGGGGTTCTCTGGCTCTTGGCTACCTCCTGATGAAGGATGGGTGGTGGCGCCAAGCTGTATGGGAGCCCTGGCAGTTGCCAGGGATGAGATGGAAGGGGCCAGTACTGGCACCACAGGGTGTGGGCATGCCTCCACACACATGCCACCATGTGCTGGGGTCCTGGGATCAGGGAGAAAGAGCATGAAAAAATGGATAAAAAGAATGTGGAAAAAATAAAGGTTGTGAGAGAATTCTACTTGAACCAGTCAGTTGCCCTTCCTGTGTTTTTTTACTGAGAAATCCAGTACAGGGTTACATACTTCACTGCCTGGATGTAAAGAAGGCACTAGGTCATTACTTAGACTGCACAAAAGATGTCAAGTTGAGGAACAAGGAAAACTGGGCTCAGCATTTTGTTACCTATAGTGAAGTGAGGAAAGGTAAACCAACATCCAGGAGAGCAATCTCATGCTGGATAGTCTCATGAAACATAGAAACATAGAAGTTGACAGCAGATAAGGACCGCAAGGCCCATCCAGTCTGCCCATGCATCATGCATACAATTCTGTTATGAGAAGGCTGGCAGATTGCCCTCCGGAGGCTTTAGAGCACACTCCACAAGGGGCACCTCTGTCTCTATGGCAGCAGCAAGGGGCATTCCCCTTCAAGAGATTTATAAAGTAGTTGCTTGAAAGACAGTACACACCTTCACAAAATGTTGTCTGGACAGTTAGTCCTGGGAAGAAGTCAGCTTTGACACTGCTGTCTTACATACTAACATACTAACATACTATTTGCCAGCAGATTAGGCCTTATGGTCTATCAAGTCTGCTCGAACCTAGATCCTTAGTTGGGTGCCGAGACCCTCCCATCCCTTGTGCTCCAGAAACCCCTATCATCCATCCCCACCCCCCCGGGACAGGCCATCATCTGATACATCCACTTTCTGTGTCTGTCCCACCCTTTCTTAAAGCTCTCCACTGTGGATCTCTGAACCAGCTCACCAGGCAGAGCATTCCAAGGGTCCACCACCCTCTCAGTGAAAAACCTCCTCCTCTTTTCCCCCCTCACCCTTCCACCTTCCAACTTCAAACCATGCCCTCTGGTGATGCCTCCCTGCTTTAGTCTAAAGATCCCCTCCATGTTTACCCTATTTATTCCCTTGAGGTACTTGAAGACCTCAATCATGTCCCCCCTGTCTCTCCTCTCCTCCAATGAAAACAGGCAGAGCTCCTCAAGTCTTGCATAACCTTTTTTACCCAAACTGGTTCTGGACCCAGCCTCCCATGGTACTGTTATGGAATCTGCAGCTTGAGAATATATACTAATGGATTCCTTGGGTTAGAAAAAAAAAATTACTCCCTGTAGTAATGTTTCTTCTTAAGAGATCCATCAGCAATATTTACAATCCCTGCCTCCCCTTCCAATACCTGGAAATAGGTTCAGATAAGTCAGTTTCTTTTTTTTCCATTGGCTTGAGCATTACTTGTTACAGTGCCTTTGGTTTTCATATAGATCTTGTTGTTTTGCATTAATTTGATTACTGTTTAAAAACATTTAGAAAAATTGTTAAAATTCTATTGGTAGCCATTTAGCTAGTTTAGTGGTCACAGCTCCCCTTAACTTTGGAAAGAAATCTGACATTAGGATGCTGGGGTGAATATAACCACAGGGCAGTTTGAACTTCAATCTAATTTTGAAATTCCATAATTAGCGTAAGTTCTGTCTCATGGGCATTGCTATCCTGTAGAATGAATGCAGCTTGTGAATATTACTGATGGATCACTTAAGAAGAAACAACTTTTTTACAGTGAGCAGTTGTTATGTTTGCTTGCACGCATGTGCAAGAAACATAGTGCCATCATCCGAGTTTTCGGAGGTGTGTCACCCCCTCTTCCAATTCACTCAGTGTGTTGGCAGGCACGGCTCCAGTTCGCCAATGCATGCTGGAGCTGTCTATGACAGCTCCAAAATGCAGTGGCGTACAGTTGAAAGGGGGAGCTACGCTTCAGTGAGCAGCGATAAGATATCACCTGCTCATGCGCAGCTCCCCCTACACACACACATATACACGCACGCATACTGCGTGCTACCCCCCCACACACACACACTGTATAGCCGACGGGGGTGCCCAATCCCCTATCAGCTGTGCTGTGCTCCCCCCCAAAGCCTTCCACATGCCATGATGGGTGCCCACCCCAGCGTGGCAACTCATGGTATAGCCGACGGGGGTGCCCAATCCCCCGTCGGCTCCACTGTCCTTCCCTCCCCCCCGAGTACAGGGTGCCATGCTGGGAGCCCACCCCAGCGTAGCAAAAGTTGCTATGGCTGACGGGGTGCCTAATCCCCGCCGGCTCCACGCCTCATGCCCTCCTTGTGCCATGCTGGGAGCCCACCCCAGCGTGGCAAACGTCCCGCATTGTCATTTTTAAAAAACCTGTAAAGAAAAATGGTCCCACGCAGTCTACCTGCCCCCACAACCCGCACCCACCCACTGCGCACCCTGCCTCTCCACACCCCCTCACCCTATACTTACCTCCGGAGTCCAGCGCGACGATCTTCGTGGACTGGAACACGCCTGCACTTTTCAAAGCCGATCATAACTGAGGAAATGCCGTAAGCTATATAATGGGATAGATAGGGTTTTTTCAACTTTGTTGCATATCTCAGGCATTTTTGGAATTTTGCACCAAATTTTCAACATGGGTTTTGGGACCCCTTCTCATGAATGCTGTCACTGTCATGGCTGCTATTCGGTTTGAAGGGTGATTTCGCAGTCACTGCATGAAATCACCTTTCGGGACCGACACGAAACAACACTGCCAGTGTTCATAAGGTGGGCTCTCAAGAAGTCTATTTTGAAAATTTGGTGAAACATTCCAAAATGACTGTTTTATGAGCGCGCTATGCGATTTCCCACGAGACGCTCATAAGTTCATGAATTTTCAATATTTTCACTCCAGATTTTCAACATTGCCATTTTACCACACCTTCTTATGAGTAGTATAGCTGTCATTTTTCACATCTCACCCAAAATCGTGTTTCCTACTTCATGTAGAGCAAATATGCAGTCGGTAAAAGCAAATCAATGTACAGGACAAATTAAGAAAATCACAGTGACACTGTTCATGAGCAGAGGTCTTAAATGGCTATGTTGAAATTTTGGGAAAAAATCTAAAATGACTGCTTTATTTAGCATGCTATGCAGTTCCTACGCGACACTGTAAGTTCGCTAATTTTCATTATTTACTCCAGATTTTCAACATTGTCATTTTACCACACCTTCTTATGAGCAGTATAGCTGTCTATTTTCAAATCTCACCCAAAATGTGTTTCCGCCATGTAGCCACTACAATGGCACATCGGTAAAGCGAAATCAATGTACGGGACAAATTAAGAAAATAACAGTGATGCTGTTCATGAGCAGAGGCCTTAAAATGGCTATGTTGAAAATTTGGTGAAAAAATTCCAAAAATGACTGTTTTATGAGCATGTGTTGCGCAGTTCCTACGCACGCCGTAAGTTCACGAATTTTCAATATTTTACTCCAGATTTTCAACATTGCCATTTTACCACACCTTCTTATGAGCAGTACAGCTGTCATTTTCACATCTTGCCCAAAATGTGTTTCCGCTTCATGTAGCTCATAATGGCGCAGTCGATGTGCTAAATCAATGTATGGGCACATTAAGAAAATCACAGTGACACTATTCATGAGCAGAGATCTTAAAATGGCTATGTTGAAAATCTGGTGAAAAATTCCTAAAATGACTGATTTACTTAACGCAGTGCGTAGTTCCTATGCATGCTCGTAGTTTGCAAATTTAATATTTTACTACAGATTTCAACATTGCCATTTTATTACACTTCCTTATGAACAGTACAGCTGCTATTTTTCATATGTCGCCTAAAATGTGTTTTCGCACATGCAGCATAATGGTGCTGTTGTGTGCAAAAGCAATGTTTGGGACAGATTAAGAAAATCACAGTTACACTGTTCATGAGCAGAGGTCTTAAATGGCTATGTTGAAAATTTGGTGACAAAAGTCCATAAATGACTCTGTTACGAGTGAGCATTGCGCAGTTTCCACGCACCTCATAAGTTCATGACTTTGTAATATTTTTAGTCCAGATTTTCACCAGTGGCATTTTTCCACACTTCCTTATGAACAGTACAGCTGTCATTTTTCACAACATGGCCGAAGTGTGTTTTCACACTTTCAGCGCAGAGATGCGTGGTCACTGTGGGAAATCATTGTTCGGACAGATAAAGAAAATCACAGTGACACTGTTCTTGATCGGAGGCACCAAAATGCCTGAGTTGACAATCTGCTGTAAAAAATCCCCAACCTAATTATATTACGGGTGTGCGTTGCACAGTTTCTATGTACGCTCGTGACTTCACCAGTTTTTTAATATTTTTACTGCAGATTTGCAACATTGCCATTTTTTACACCTCCCCATGAACAGTACAGCTGTCATTTTTTACATCCTGTTCGGAATGTTTTTGCACCTGTGGTGCTAAATGCCATAGTCGCTAGCATAAGCAGCTGCTACCAAACTGATATTCCTCCTGTTCATGAGGTGGGGTCACAAAAACCATGTTGAAAATTTGGAGTGAAAATACCAACGAATGCCTGAGGTATTAGGTTTCCAACCATAACGCCTAACCCTGTAGAGAATGACAGGCATCAGGAGGTGACTTGGGATTTTTGCCTGTAATGTTTATACATTCTCCACACCCTGCAGCCAGTGAGGCATCGAGGTATGCCTTGGACTCTTCGGCCCCAAACTTCACCCCATTCTCCTATATCGCACCTATCTCACCGTATTTCCTAATGGAATGGGTGCGATAAGGGCCAAAGACCCTAAGGAACACCATGACACTGTCAGTGTCTGCAGGGTGGGGTGGTGAAATGGAGTGGCCATTATGCCTGACGAACCAAAGGCACACCCCAATGCCTGTCACTCTCTGCAGGGTGGTGGTGGGGTTGGCTCCAGTTCAATACTTCACTGCCATTCCTATTACATAGCTCTGTAACTTCTACACTACCACTGCCAATGCCAGCAACCAAACATTCGGCATTGACAAATGCTTGTTTCTTATATGATGTCGGCGATGGCAGATTTTCCTCTTAGCTTGTATGCTCCATTTGAATGGTACTGCATTAATATATTATGATGGCAAATGTGTATATCTGTTTGCTGCTATTAACTGTTTATTGAAGCAAAGAGATGATTATGCCACTTTAAGGGAGACCCCCACCTAGAGTACTGTGGGCATTTTCAGTCATTGCAAAATGTGGGAGTCATTAACAAACTAGAGAGGGTAAAGGGGAAATCAACAATGATTATTAAGGGTCTGGAGAAGCAGTCCTATGAAATGAGATTCAGAAACCTGTGTTTGTATCAACTGGAGATGAGAAGACTGAGGGGGAGCACATAATGATGTATAGATCCATGATACAGGAGGACATGCTCTTAGAGCTGAGAAACTTAAATTGGGATACAAGAGGGCATAAACTCCAAGTAAATGGAAAACGTTTCAAAACTGCCAAGAGGGGACATTGGTTTACTCAGAGGTGGTTCAGGTATGGAACAGTTTGCCTGAATGTGTGGTGACTAATGACAATCTAAATATCTTTAAATATAGACTGGATAAATATTTAATTGAGGGTGGGTTCATTGGGCAATATCATTGAAATACAAATGGACAGGAAGAGAGACCTCATGCATTCTCCTGTCCATAGACCATATGTATGTTCATATGTGCATGTATTACTGTGCAACATTGTATTATAATACCTGGCTTTCCCTTTTCCCCATAGGGAAACCCTTGGCATAATTTGCCATTATTAATGAGTGTTTATAATGGCAAACACGCACCAGGTTTCCCTTGCTCAGCACATGTACCAGTCACAGCTCATCCATTTCGGACCACTCACTGCTTGCCCGCTTGCTGAAACTGCACCATCATTTGGACTTGGCAATAAGTTATTTTTTAAAAATGTTGGACATTTTGGACATTTAAAAGTGATAGGCATTGGAATTGTGGGAACCGGGCTAAAACCAAACCGGACTGTGGCCACACTGGAATGTCTGCTACTTTATATGATTGCTGTGGTAAAAAAGGGAAGCCCAGCAATTGTATAAAATAAAATATGGGATGGTGCAGAAACTTGAATGTTATACACACCCTCAGTGTTGGATGCCTAGATAACCACCCCCCCCCCCCGAGCTTCACTTCACTCTCGGGGTTTATGTGGCATCCAACACCTCAGGTACGTGTAAAAATTTTGTTACACACACCACCCCATATATTATTCTATATGATAAGCATGCCAAGGATGTCATTGTAAACGAGTGTAACAGCTCACATGTCTTAGCATCATCCTGTTTATTACTTTTTGAACAAACAAAAGGTAATGATGATGATACTGGATAATTATTCAACTTTTCTTCACATACTGTATCCAGTCTCTGATTTCCAAATTCCATAGGCAGCTTGGAGCCCTTTATCATGAGGGTGACTTGCTTTCCTTGGGTAGACACAAATGCCTGGTTAAGCACTTAACCCTTCCAGTTATTAACTTTAAGAACGTAGTTTGTAATGTTGCCCAAAGTGACAGTTAACAAAACTAGATACCTTGTTTAATGCCCTCTGTAGGTTTATCATCTGGACCCATGCCTGGAGGCATTACTGCACACTATATGACTGTCTGGACTGGCCTTTGCTGACTGACAGATGAGTACAACACCTTGCTCTCTATGGTTTTAAATACTGGCTTAACAAGCTCCAAAATTACTTATGCACCTTCCTCTCCCCTGCTGGTTGTCCACATACCAACTTCGCTTCAACTTAGGTAATAGGTTCCTTGTCCCAAGGGGCAAACTGAATTCTGGTAAACTTGCTATTATCTCCAGATTTTTCTCAGGTATGGAACAACCTTACCTTGGGAAACACCTTACCCACCAGCATTGCCTCAACTAAATTGCTTCTCAAAAATCTAATTGTTTCCTACTGTGACTGTTCTGACTGTTCTTGAGTTGCTGGCTATGTATCATTTATATCTGTCCTCTCTTTGCTGAACATGCCTGTGACAATTCTAACCTATATATCTAATTTTATTTTCTGAGCTATTGTATGTTTTTGTATATTTTGTTATTTCTGCTACTTGTTCTCCCCCTTCCCCCAGGTCGCATCTGTGAATGAGATTGCTTGTACATCTCTGTATGTCTACCTAGCTAGTGCAGAACGCAGCTGCACGTCTATTGACTGGGGCATCAAGAAGATCTCACATAACCCCTGTGCTGCGCGATCTGCACTGGCTGCCACTTCAGTGGCGGATCACCTTTAAAGTAGGTTTGTTAACCTACAAGGCCCTACACAGCTTGGGTCCTGATTACTTGAAAGAACTTCTGATTCCTTACACCTCTGTGCGAGAACTCCGCTCGGCTGATGAGGGGTTGCTAGAGATTCCGAGGGTTAGATTGAAGTCTTCTGGGGCTCGGGCTCTTATGTTCGCTGCCCCATCCCTCTGGAATTCTATACCTTATCAGTTACGGGAGTGCAGGTCTGTGGGGAGCTTTTAGCAAGCACTAAAGACATTCCTTTGAGTCAAGGCATTTCCTGATTTTCAATGATTTTATTCTTATTTATTGTCTGATTACGTATGTTTGTATCTGTGAAGCTCCTTGATGCTCCGAAAGGTGCTATACTAAATAAAATTATTATTATTATTACCTGGTGAAACACTTATTAAATAAAATAAATTATCTGATTTACCGTTAGTTGGAAAATGTTGTATCGGTAGTATCTGCCAGTTTTTTTGATTATCTAAGTACCTCTATTCTTGACTATCCTGTTGGCCTCCTTTAGCATTTCAAAATATTCTGTCCTGTTGCTCTTATTCAGTGCTGCCATCTTGGCTTTAACCACCTGCCCTGCCCCTTTGGTAAACCACATTGGTTTTCTGTATTTTCTGGTCTTACCCACCTGCCTAATGCAGGTGTCAGTCATTTCAGCTATTGCCCTCTTGTTAATACCCCATTTGGCCTGTACCCCCCCTCTGCCATCCCTACTTCTACCAATCTTTTCCTGAGCAGCTCACCCATTTTCCTATAATCTGTCCTTCTAAAGTCTAGGATCTTCATTTTCAGGTTTAGTGATAGTTCTCCAGGTTAATCTGATGCCACAGTAAATTATGGTGGCCAGACTCTAGTGGCTCCATCACTCTGGCATCCACAGTGAAATCCCTGTTAGAGAGTTGCAGATCCAGGGTAACCCCTCCCTAGTAGGTTCCTTGATCCACTGTACAAGAAAGCAGTCCTGCAGCACTTCTACCATTGCTTGGCTTCTGGCACTCTTGGCCACCCGGATTGCCCAGTCTATGTCCAGTAGATTCAGTACCCCCTACCTCACCCTGCTGTTGATTTCCTATTTTGGCCCCTGTGTGTCTTGTCCTTGTCCTCCATTGGACTTACAATGTATACCTTATGCCTACCCTTGTTTTTCACCCTCCTCGATGTCAGCTGCACCTAGACTGTCCCTACATCTCCCTTGCTTCCCATTGATGTGTCTGAAGAGGCCTCTATACCCTCTTTTATATACAAAGCTACCCCTTCCTTCCTTGCCATTCTGCCTGTCTTCCTATAGATGGTGTAGTTTGGTACAACAAGGTCTCAGTCATTATTGTTGGATGCCCAGGTTTCACTTTTGAAAGGCTGTAGCCTGCAGTTCAGTGGCTGAAGCAACAACCATGCCCCTCTTGCCTGACCTATTTAAACTCTTCCTTCCTGCTTCTTCAGAAGCTTTTTTCTTTATCGATCGGAGGCTCTGTCAATCTGTCTTCTCACTTGGGGCCTGCTGGGGCTCTCTCCTCCCTCCAGCATTACTTGTGCTTTGCTTTTGGTCACTATTTGCTGCCCCCGGCTGCTGCATGCCTCTTGTGTTGCTCGTTTTTCTGTTCTCCTGTGTTTGTCTTTTACTTTTGTGCTTTTCTGTTTGGGAGGCTTTCTAGTTTTCCTACCATGCTGTTGCCCCTCAGTTGTCTCCTACCATCCTGTTGCCCTTTGTTTATATTGTCCTAATCATATGCCTGAGCTCTCAGGCTCCTATTTACTCACCAGATAATGCAGTTACTCACCACATAATGCAAACCCTCAGTTCACTGAATTGTTATCTGTATGCTTCAACTTAACCTTCAGCTTCCCTTCCCAGCAATCCTCAGTTTTCCTACAATTGTTCTCATATGCTTCAAGCTCTCACTGTTTCTCTGCTTCTTGTGCTTCCACCTTAATTGCTTCCACCTGGTCCAGGCTCATACTGCTCAGCATAGCTGCCACTCCCTGTGTTTGTGTTATTCAGGCTCATTTGTTGCTATTTCAGAATAGCCTCCAACCTCTCCTGAGCCACTGTCTTCACCCGGCCTCCTCATCACTAAGCTGCTACCTAATCTACAACATCAGAATTTTACAAAACCATACTTTTACCAGAAACCTCACAGTCTGTTTCTTATTTCTGCCATACTGAAACTTTAACCATTCAATTAGTTATATTTTTTGGGGGGGATTCTACCCTACCAACATCACAGTTGCTTCTATCTATACTGCAGCTTTCAGTCATTAAATTAGCTGTTTGGTTTCATGGTGCTCACATGTGGCTTCCCTGTTATTCCCATGGTGGGGGACTGTGATGTCACAGTGGGGCATTGTGGTTCCATATAGCAGGAGCATGCTTTTATGTAAGTTAAATTAATCTTGCTTCTTTGCCTACATGGCTCCTCAGTTATCTGTGCATAAATGTATTTACCTCATAGCCTACATGGCTTTCACAATATTCATTGCATGGATTTCAGTATTTTCATTCCATTACCGTGTTGCAAATGCTCCTTACTTGAATAAACTAACTCAGCCTTATAGGCATTTAAGGTATTTATGCCACTCATATCAATTCTGTTTTTGCTGCAACCGTAGCAATCACTGGCAAACCTCATCAAGTCAATTTACCAAACCTCATTGAATCAATTTCTGGCATCACAGCCTCTCACTGCTTAATGGCTTCACAGCCCCTCACTACTCAATCACCTACCTTCTATGACACCATTAATTTGGCTTCCATTGTGGAATTGGTTGGCTTGCTTTCGCTAACTTTGCTCATATCACTCAATCATATTAAGCAGTCCTATACATAAGTCTCATCAGTCTATTGTATCAGTCAATCATCTTAGACAATCGTTCTGTATACTAATTTCATTTCATTTCATTTTATTTTTTACCCTCGTAAGTCTGATGAGCAAACTGCCCATTTTCACAGACTACAAGCAATGCAGTAAACAAAAAACAATAACATATACAATAATTAGGACACATTACAAAAAACAATTAACAAGTACATTCTTGAGTACACTGTAAGTACTTTTTTAGCTTAGATTTAAGAGAGAAAACAGAGTTACAGATTGATAAATCACATGGGAGTGAGTTAAAAAAACTTGGACACCTGTACAATAATGAACGTTGGCCCATAGTTCTCTTAAAAAAATGGAACATTAAATGTAAACATTGACTGAGATCTAGTGCAGTCAGAGTTAACATATCTTGAGAAAAATGAACCCATTGAATTAGGTAACAAAACAGCTTTGATTTTACATAGAAAGAGACACATTTTAAACTGAATTCTATTTGTTAGAGAAAGGCAATTGGAAGTCTTTAACAATAAACAATGATGGGTTCAGGCTGGGGCAGAAAGCATAAACCTCAGTATAGAATTATATGTGACTGACAGTTTTCCTAACAATTTAGTGCTTATCGAAGCATAAACCACCAACCCATAATCTAAAACACTAAAGAGGAAACTATGTGCCAATAGCCTCCTAGATTCAGGAGTTAGATAATGCTTGACTCTGAGGCATTCAAATCTTTGATGAATTTTTTTATAGAAAAAAATACATGTTGATCAAATGTAAGACTAGTGTCAAAAATAAGTCCCAAATATTTGAATGTGTCAACATATTCAATGGCATTCCCCTTAGCATCATAGATGGATGGAAGATTGGACAGATTAGACTTTTTACTTGAAAAGAGCATGGTTTTGGTTTTTACTGAATTAAACACAAGTGAACTAGTGAGCAACCAGTTTGGAAATGTATCAAAGTTGACCTGGAGTCTATCCAAGGCCTCCCTTGGACTTGAACTATCCTCGTAAATTACTACATCATCTGCATACATTAAGATGGAGCTAGAAGAGCACCAAGATGGGGCACCATTTATGAGAAGTGAAAAAATAAGTGGACCCAAAATTGATCCACAACTAATACGAACATACAAAGTTTGCCAGCAGATAAAGGCCTAGAGGTCTATCAAGTCTGCTTGAATGTGCAACTAGCACCCCTTATTCTGCAGCTGCCCCTTCCTTCCAACTTAGAAGAGGAGAAATGACCTTTAATTGTTGTCATGTGTGACCTTTTCCCTAGATAGTGGGAAAACCATTTAATCACTTCAACAGAAAAGTGCATTTTTTTCATGGTACAAGGAAGCACACTGTGCTCCACAAGATCAAAGGCCTTGGTGAGGTTCATGAAAAGGGCAGCAACTGAGTACCCTTTATCAAAAGCTCTCTGGATGTCACTAGTAAACCTCACCAAGGCTGTTTCGGTGTTATGTCCTGCCTTAAACCCATGCTAACAGGGAGTTAGTAAGTCATATTTATTAAGATACTGCAGGGTCTGATCTAATATGATTTTCTTGAGATTCTTGGACAAGGGTGGCAAAAGAGCTATCGGGCAGTAATTAGAAACTAATGAGGGGTTGCCTGTTTTATGAACAGGTCTAATAACTGCGTGTTTCCACAGCTTTGGAAATATGCCATGAACAATTGAAGATTGTAGTAAGGGGATAAGAAAATGTATTGATACCCAATCTAAGTATATGAATATCTAAAGAATCAGTCAACAATGATGGTTTAGGATCACTACTAAGTAAATAATCCTTAACCATGTCAGGAGAATTTAGAAAGCAATTCAGGATGAACTCCATAACTGTTAACTGCTTCAGGATAACACCCAGGATTTGGGACCCTTACATTCTCAAGATCTCCAAAATAATTATTAAAACTTTCCGCTACCAATTTAGGACTCAAAATAAACGAGTCATCATTTTGGAGAGCAATCAATTGATCTTTCTTTCCTCTATCTATTAAGTTATTTAGTATCTTCCAAGTATACCTGGAATTACCAAATGTTTATTCTGTTGACTTAGGAAAAAACTAACTTTAGATTTTCTAATTTCTGATTTACACCTATTTCTTAAGGTTTTATATGCCAGAATAGAGTGAGCATCTCTACAAAGTTTAAAATGTTTCCAACTCCAGTCACGTTGTTTCATAAGATCTAACAGATCTTTCGTAATCCATTTCTTCTTAGTAGAGCGAATACGCATTTTTTTCAAAGGTGCCAATTTATCCATCAAAGATGTACTTAGTGTAATAACGATATTTAATATAACATCAATATCATGGGAGATTTTAAGCTGTGTCCAGTCTATAGTTTTACTTGCTTTAGCAATACCCTCAGGAGTTAATGAAGAGAGTCTCCTAAATTCAATATACCTAGGGGTTTGTTTAGTGCATTTAACAGCCCAATCACATGCCACCGGACAATAATCACTAACATTGTCTGGAAGAACCTTGACATTAAAGATTCTATCTGGCTGAGTTATCAAAATCCAATCAAGAATTGAGGCCATATTAACTTTGTGATTATACCTAGTAATGTCATGAATCATTTGGTGGAAACCTAGGTCAATCAAGATATCACGAGTACCATCAGTCTCGTTTGTGTTCCAATTATTGTTAAAGTCACCCAATAATATCCACTTTCTATTTGGAGGAAGATGGGACCTAGAATGAGAAACTAAATCAATACCATATTTAAACTTCCCTTGGGGAATATACAGTAGATAGAACTAATAACTAATCCCTTGTCCTGGCCAAACAAAATCTCTATTGAAATAAAATCACAAACAGCATCGTTGATGTTATCAAAAATCCTAATTGAACTAAACTTAGAATTTATGTATATGAGTGCCCCACCCCCCGTTTACCCACCCTATCCTGACAAAACAAATTGAAGTTAGGCAATGAAATTTCAGTGTACGGGACATTACAATTTAGCCATGTCTCAGATAGTGTAATCACATCAAACTCATTCATCTCTAGCCACACCAAAAATTGGTCCCACTTTGAAGTAAGACTATTAATATTCAGGTGGACAATTTTCAAAGTTGAATGTTAGTTAGAAGATGCAGTATTGCTAATCATAATGGGACTTGATTTCACCTGGCCTAAACAATGTGGGCCTGGGTGAGAATGCACAGAACCCAAAATGAGAAACAATATAGCAAAAAATCGCCCAAGATGAATTTTATTGGCCATTTTCCTTTCATTTTTTTTGTGACTGAATGATAAATATTAGTTCTAATACTACAAAATGGTAGTCAATAAAAAATATCTGAAAGTTATGAGAAACTGGATAAAAAAACACATGTGATCTACATGTAGATCACATGGTGTTGACAGAATGTCTGAGGCTGTTCTGTGGAATATCTGGAACCATCTTAAGATGGTTCTCATCATTCCTCACTGGAAGATCACAAAGAGTTGTGTCCGGGGTTTTTTCCTCGTTTTCAGCTGCTTTATCTTGTGGGGTGCCCCAGGGTTCAGTATTGTCACCTATGTTATTTGCTGTGTATATGCTACCCATCAGAGTCATTGTAAGGAGGTATGGGCTGAGGTTTCACTGTTATGCAGATGATACCCAGCTCTATCTTTCTTTTGCCCCCGACCAGATTGGAGCTCTCTCAGTCTTTAATAGCTGTCTAACTGAAATCCAGGAGTGGATGAATTCTAGCTGGCTGAGGTTGAACTCTGATAAGACTGAGGTACCCGTTGTGGACCCGGGTCATCGGATAGGGGGGTCGGGTGTTGATGCACCTTCTGGAATTTTTCTTGGAGGTGTTTCTCTCCCGACCTTTGAATGGGTGTGGAACCTGGGGGTGGTTCTTGATGACAGGCTGACACTGTACTCGCAGGTGTCGGCAGTCGTTAAGACTTCCTTTTACCATCTTAGGAACATCGCCAGGATCTGGCATCTTGCTCCGTCTGCCGACCTACCAACGTTAGTTCATGCCTTCATGTCCTCGCGCTTGGATTATTGCAACTCCCTTTACCTAGGGCTTTCTGGGGTTGAAATCTGTCACCTGCAGCTAGTGCAGAATGCTGCAGCCTGGCTTTTGATGGGTTCTAGCAGATCCTGTCACATTACTGCGGTGCTGCATGAACTGCACTGGCTGCCAATTTGGTTGCGGATCACCTTTAAAGTCGGCTTGCTGACTTTAAAAGTTCTGCACAATATGGGCCCAGGCTATCTGAAATAACTTCTGGTTCCTTATCACCCAAATCGATCACTCCGCTCGGCCGAAGAGGGGTTGCTAGAGGTTCCAAGGGTAAATTTGAAATCTTTGGGTGCTCGGGCATTTGCGTATGTAGCCCCCAACCTTTGGAACTCTCTACCCCGTTGGTTGCAGGAGTGCACTTCTGTGGAGGGCTTTAAGAGAGGTCTGAAGACTTTTTATGGGAAACTGCATTTTTAGAACACTGACTGTTATGATTGTTTTGTTTTAATTGTATGTTTTAACGATTTTTTCTTCTACTGTTCTGATTTGTTATTTATGTACGGCGCCTTGGTAATTGAAAGGCACCTTATAAATAAAATTATTATTATTATTATGTTAAAACCATCCTGGTAATAGTAACTTTCATTAAAATGTTTCCAAACATTCGGACTATCAAGTTGAAAATTAGAGAAGGAAGGGAGAACAACGTCTCCCTCACAAGGACAATGGCATATGAAAGTGCAGGCTAATATTACATGAAACAATATTAAACTAGACATTCTTATGGTTTATAAAATATGCCAAACAGTCTGAAGTAAACTACCCCCAGATATCTTCACAGTATGGGCTGTCACAAACTTAAGATCTTACTGTTTCTGTAGGGAGTGACGCTCACACCACAGTGCTTGCGCTGTATGTGAGTGCAGATTTAAATGTCCTGACCCCTCCTGCTGGGAAATGTCACTCTCTGTTGCTCCTCCCCACAGTCCCATTTACCGGCTTGCTTACCAGAACCGGCAGCCCTCCCAGGGAACGGAGTGGGACTCTGGTGAGCAGTTGAGGCAGTACAGAGAAACACGGGTGCTGATTGAAATGGCACACAGTCAGGAATCAGCAGGTGAGCAGCTGCAGACAGTCCTGAATGTTGGATGATACTCGCGCTGTGTGCGAGTGCAGATTTAAATGTCCTGACCCCTCCTGCTGGGAAACATCACTCCCTGTTGCTCCTCCCCACAGTCCCGTTTACTGGCTTACTTACTGGAACCAGGGGCCCCTCCCACGGAATGGAGTGGGACTCTGGTGAGCAGTTGAAGCGGTACAGAGAAACACAGCTGCTGACTGAAATGGCACACAGTCAGGAATCAGCAGGTGAGCAGCTGCAGACAGTCCTGAATGCTAATACATAACTAACAGCAGCTGGCTTCATCCGGCCACCTCATATGTAGTGCTTCATAGTTATCTGTCTGCTTTCTTTTATAAATCTGAGGCTTGCCAACCATGATCATTATCTTCTCGGGCTCAGGGCTTCCCTGCAGCTGACAGTCTCGCTTTGCACAGAAATTCACATCTTGAGCATGTGAAACTCGGGGCGAGGTCCTTCTCATCTGGCCCATAGTGGGAATGTCTTCACACTGGGCAGAGCTTTAGCCATTTTTGCTATTGATGGCACCTCTCAATGTAGAATTTAAAACTTCAGCTATGAGGGATGGGGCCATCAACGCCCAAGAGTGCTCCTTTAGCTATTCTGAATTGGGTTCGGCAGCACCCTCTATGCTTTTCTCCCCATGACCACCTCTAGTTCACCCACGTCTTTTTTTAGTCAATAGTCTGGCTGAGTGCCTCAGTGGTCTCTCTTCCTCTCACCTTGGGGGTCCTGATCTAGCTTCAGAGTTCCAGTGTTGCAGAGGACTCTCGTAAACCTTCATGGTGTTCCCATTAGAGGGATCATAAAAGCTTTCCACCAAATTGGAATATTTTCCTCACCTTGGATTGGGTTACTAAATTGCAGCAGCAGAGCCGTCACTAAATAAAACACCTCTAGCCTGAAATGAAGGTGACCTAGGCCTCGGATCACCAGAGGTTTCCTCCTCAAAGGGTTTTTTTCCTCTCCTCAGTACCAAAGGTCATAATTTTTAGTTACTCTCTAAATTACTTAGCTAGTTTCCGTAGTATTTAGGTAGGTTTCCACTGCTGGTTAGAGAGATGGATGGCGGGCCTCCTTTGCCGTTCCCTCTCTCCTTTGGAAATCATGCCATCTCATTATAATTCATTCAACCTATGTTAAAACCATTACTCATTTTAGTTATCTCTGACCATTACCCTCATCTCTGATGATGACCATGTGTATATTCCAATCTCAATACCAACATTTCTAATCTACTTTCTTTTTGGGCTTTATCTAAGCTACCTTTGCCTAAGAAAAACCTTCCCGTGGCACCTCTAGGGGTGGAACCGTCCGCCAGGATTCCTGCCTTCCGCATCACTACAGGGTGGTATTCCTGAGGCACAGAGAGGTGAACAGCCACAGCAAAGTTTATTCAGCAGCTACAACAATGTTTATTCAGCAAGCTGCATAAGCACCTCCACACTAAGTTGTGTAAGCACATTGAATTGAAAGGCCGTAGCCTGCAATTCAGTGGCTGATGCACCAGCCATGCCCCTCTGCCTGACCTTTTTAAACTCATCCTTCCTGCTTCACTCAGAAGCTTTTTCCTTTGCCCCACCATCCTCCCCTCCTCCTCCAGTGGCTAGCCTCTCTCCTCGGGGGGCTTTTGCTAAGATACCTTTAGCCTAAGGGATTCCTTCCCATGGCACCTCTAGGGGTGGAACCTTCTTCTAGGGTTGCTGCCTTCGGCATCCCTACTGGGTGGTATTCCCATGGCACAGACAGGTGAACAGCCACAACAAAGTTTATTCAACAGCTATAACGAAGTTTATTCAGAAAGTTGCATAAGCACACCACCACACTAAGTTGTGTAAGCACATTGAAATGACAATTAAGTCTAACTGGGTCTCTGCCATTACCGACTGAAGCTCCTGCATGTTGTTTCCCAAGCTTCTGGCATTCAGACAAACAGCTTCCCATGATCCACATTTGCCAGCCTTCCTGCTGCCTACTTTTTCCTCCCTGACCCTGATCCTACCTCACTTCTCCTATTTACCTTGATCCCCCTGTGCCATTTCCTGTCTAGCCTCCTGCCCCTCCTTTTACTGCCAGTGTTTCACATTCATCCTCACTCCCTCCCTCTTGGTCTGCCTGCTATGATTTTTTAATCCTGATGATCTTTTTACTTATATACAGTTTGGTCTTATACCTCTCTCTGTTTGCTTCACTCTGTTCCTTCTTTTCAGTGCCAATGCCCCCTTTTTGTCCCTACTAGCTTGCCTTACCTGCCTATGTAATCATATAGGTTTCCTATATTTTTGGAACTTTTCTTAGTTATTACTCAGTCTTCGGTGGCCTCTGTAACAGCCTCCTTTAATGCTGCATACTTCCCCTCCATACCCTTGATCTTATGAAAGTTCTTAAGGCTTTCCTACATTTTCTCCCCCATTTTTCTGACATATGCTTTCCTGAAGTCCACCCATGTGTCTGTAGCTACTTGTTGTGACCCAAGCTTCATACTGAATTTCAGCATGCAGCCATCATGCTGGCTGATTGGGGCCTCCACTTTAATGTTTCTAATAGTGTCCTGGTGGGATATCACCAGGTATGGTACTGTCTCCCCTCTTATAGCCTCACTCACTGAGTGTGTAAGGAAGCAGCACTGAGTGATATCCACAAGACTTTACCTTTTTGGATTCCTAGCTATCAGTCCCCCTCCAGTCTGCAGTATGTCCTAAAGGTTGAAGTTCCCCATTAACACTTTCCCCCAATTCATAGAAACATGGAATTAGTTGGCAGAAAAGGACTGCTTTACTCACCCACTCTGCCCAGATGTTCTCTGCCTAGTTCTTCTCCAGAGACCCCAACTGGTCTCTGGAGAATCTCCCTCCTCTGTACCTGTTTACTAATATTCCCCTATGTCTGTCCCACACATGCTTGAAGCCCCCACTTTTTTTGCCTCTTCCACTTCTGCTAGCAATCAGTTCCAGGTGTCTGCCACCTTTCAGTAAAGCCGAACTTCCTCACATCACTCTTAAACTGCCCCTCCCCCAAGCTGTATCACATACCCCTTGGTCCTGGTGCTCTTCCTCATTTGAAAGGCACTCCCCTTATGCATCCTTTTCATCCCTCTGAGGTACTTGTAGGTCCCTATCATGCCCCATCTCGCTCTTCTGTCTTCCAGGGCATACCATGTTGTAATCCCTCAGTCTCTTCTCATAGGACTTTTGGTGCAACCCCTGCACCATCATAGTTGCCCTCCTCTGGACTGCCTCCACCATGTATTTGTTCTTTCTGAGATGCATCCTCCAGAACTGGATACAATACCCCAGGTGGGATCTCAAAAATGAAGCGATACAGTGGCAACGCCACCTCCCTCCTTCTGCACCCCAGCATTCCACTGGCCTTACCCTTTGCTTTGTCACACTACTCTGCCACTTTGAGGTCATCAGTTAAGATAATCCCAAGGTCTCTTTCCTGTTTAATGACTGTCAGTACCACCCCCCATCCTATACTCAGATCCTGGGTTTCTATGTCCTAGGTGCATGATTTTGCACTTTTTGGCATTGAATCCCAACTGCTATGCTCTTGACCATTCCATGAGTTTCCCAAGATCTCTGTGCATTTGCTGCACCCCCGTTCTGAGTGTCTACCCTATTACAGATGTTGGTATCATCTGGAAAAAAGCATACCTTCCCTTACAGTTCAACTGCAGTGTCATTGAAGAGGACTTGTCCCAGTACTGAGCCCAGCAGCATCCTCACTGGTAACTCTCCCATCATTAGAGTGAGTACCATTAACCACCACACTTTGTCCCCTCTCTGTTAACCAGTTTCTAACCCAATTCACTGCTTCAGATCCCACTACTAGGCTACTCAATTTCTTAATCGATCTCCTGTGTGGCACAGTATCGAAAACATTGCTATAGTCCAGATAGGCCAGGTCCACTACCCCCCCCCCCCGATCTATTTCCCTTGTCTGCCAGTTGAAGAAATCAATCAGATTTATCTGGCAACATCTCCCCCCCCAGTGAATCCATGATGCCTGTGGTCTTGCAGCCAATTGGATTCAAGATACTCTACCAGCCTTTCCTTTAAGGAGGATTTCCATTAATTTCCCCACCACTGAAGTGAGACTGACTAGCCTGTAGTTGCTAGTCTTCTCTCTGCTGCTGCTCTTATGTAGAGGGACCACATCTGCTCTCCTCTAGTCCTCTGGAACCACATCTGTTTCCAGTGAACTGTTGAGTAAGGCCATCAGTGGGGCAGCTAGCACCTCCCTGAGTTCCTTTAGTACCCTTGGGTGTACCTTGCCTAATCCCATAGCCTTCTTGTCCACCTCCAGAACTGTAAGTTCCTTCAGGACTCTCTCCTCTGAAAACAATCTTCTGGCCACCACCCCCTTCCCTTTGTTCCTGTTGTTCCCTGGTAGTCCATTCCTCCTCCCTCCTCTGTGAAGACTGAGCCGAAATACCTTTTCAGGATGGCCACCTTTTCTTTGTCCTCCTGTGCAGCTACCGCCTGCCACCCTCCTTATGCTCACTGTCCCTTCCTTTGTTTTCTTCTTCTCACTTATGTACCTGTAGAAAGTCCTGTCCCCTCTACCTACCCCTTTGGCTCTCCTTTCCTCTGTCCTCACATTTGTTCCCCTCACTGCATTTCCTGCTTCTCTCTGTTTTACTTGCTACATCTCCTTGATCTCCACCCTCTGTTTCCTTACACCTCCTGCAGGTCACACTGTTTTCCTTCACCACCTTGGCCACTTCCCGAGAGTACCATAACAGTGTCTTTTTTCTTCTGCTTTTGCTGGTTTCCTTCATGCAGAGACTGGTTGCCTTATTTTTACCTACTGTACCTCTACCCCTCCCTGGCAGTTCCACTGATGAGGCAGTTTCTGAACCAGTCTTCCATTTCTTTAAAATCTGCCTTCCTAAATTCCAGGACCCTCATCCTCATGTGGATATCCTGTGTTCCTCTCTGTGTTAAACCACACCATATTTTGATCACTGGTACATAGGGGACTTCCCACTGTGACATCTGCAGTGCTGTCCCTGTTTATAAGCACCAGCTCCAGCACTGCCCCCTTCCTTAGTGGGTTCTTTGACATGCTGCCTGAGAAAAGCCCCTTGTAGAGAGCCAGGAGTGGCCCTACTCCTTGCCAAAGCAGCAGTTGGAAGGCTCCACTCCACCTCTGGCAGACTGAAGTCACCAACTAGCAGCTCCTTCCGCATACTTGACACCCTGATGATGGCTTCCTTAAGTGCTTTATCCAACTGCTTTCCCTGTGCTGGAGGTCTGTATACAACCTCTATACTGATGGGGCCCCAGAGCCTGTTTCCAGGATGACCCACAGCACCTCCAGTACTTCACTTTCCTCTGGGTGCTCCTGTACCTCCATGGCCATGATTCCCTGCCTCACATATAGTACAACCCCTCCTCGCTGCCCTGTCTCTCCTGAACAGAGAGTGACCAGGTATGACCATGTTCCAGTCATAGCTGTCAGTGCACCACAACTCCATTATGGCGACCAAACCCATGCTAGCCTTTTATGGCCACCAAATACAGTCTATCCTCTGTCTGGATGGATTCCAGGTCTGGAATTGTATTTCGCAGACTGCTTGCATACTCCCTTCCTGCCTGCTTCCCTCCTTCCTGAATATAAGCGCCAGGGAATTTTATGCTTTCAGATGACTGAACACGAGCACTAGTGCTGATTTCTAATGTCGGTGGTGGGGAAGTTAATGGAATCCAGCTGAAGGAAAAGACGGGAATATATTGAATCTAGTGAGTTAGAAGACCAGAGGCATCATGGATTCATGGGGGTTTGGTCAGGTCAAGTTAATCTGACTGATTTCTTTGAATGGGTGACCAAGGAATTAGATACAATCTACCTAGATTTCAGTAACGCTTTTGACACTATTCCACATAGGAGACTAGTAAGCAAGCTGGGCAGCTTAGGAGTGGGTCCAAAGGTGGTAAACTGGATAAGAAATTGGTTAGAGGATAGGTGACAGAGAGTGGTGATAAATGGAGTTCAGGAGGGGAAGGTGACAAGCTGGGTTTCTTAGGGATCAGTGCTGAGACTGGTCCTCTTTAATGTCTTTGTAAGTGACATTGCAGAGAAGCTGGAGGGGAAGGTCTGCTTCTTTGTGGATGATGCCAAAATCTGCAATAGGGTGAATACTTCAGGAGGGGTTGAAAGGATGAGCAGAAACCTGAAAAAGCTCAGAGTGGTCAAAGGTATATATGAACATACAAAATTTGCTAGCAGATAAAGGCCTAGAGGTCTATCAAATCTGCTCAAATGTGCAGCTAGCATCCCTTATTCTGTAGCTGCCCCTCCCTTTCACCCTTCCCCTCCATTGACCCTCCCCCTTGTCCTGTCCCATCCCCTTTTGAAGCAGTCCACTGTTCTACTGGATACCGCTTCTGCAGGTAACACATTCCACCCAGCTACCACCCTCTCTGTAAAAAAAAAAGTGTCTCCTCATCTCCCTCCTGATCCTTCCTCTCTCAGTCTCATATCATGGCCCTGGTGTCCCTCCTCCCTCCCCTCCCTTACTTTGAACAGCTCCTCTGTACCTGTCTTGTTTATTCCTTTCATGTGCTTAAAGGCTTCAATCATGTTCCCCCGTCCCTCCTGTCCTCCAGCGAGTACATGTTCGGCTCCCTCAGCCTCCTCTCGTATGATAAGTCCCCCAGCCCCTTGATCATCTTTGTTGCCCTGTGCTGCACCCTCTCCAGTAATTTAATGTCCCTCTTCAGATACGGGCACTAGTACTGCACCAAGTACTCCAGGTGCGATCTAACTAATGACCTATACAGTGGCAGAATCACCTCCTTCCTCCTCGAGGATATATCCCTTGCAATGCAACCCAGCATTTTGTTGGCCTTTCCAGCTGCCTTCCTACATTGTGCCGAGTTGTTCATTGACCCTGTAATGAGCACCCCCAGATTCTTCTCCTCTTCCTCCTCCTCTGTCTGGGCCAGCTGCACCCCCCCTCAGCTGGTAACTGCTCCTTGGGTTCTTCACCCCAAAATGCAGCACCTTACACTTTTTGGCATTAAACCCCATTTGCCAGGTGTCTGAACAGGTTTCAAGCTTTGCCAGATCATCCTGCAACCCCTGCCATCCCCCTAGGTCATCCACCACCACTCCCATCTTGGTGTCATCAGCAAACGGACTGATCTTGCTCTTGGTGTCCAATGATACGTCCCAAACAACACCGGTCCCAGTACCGAGCCCTACAGAACACCGCTCATTACTACCTTTGGGTGTGAGAGCTCCCCACCCACCACCACCCTCTGTTGCCTTCCCTGAAGCCAGTTTCCTACCCATCTCACCAGCTTTGCACCTGCCTCTGTGCCTTCTAACGTATCTCCCAGCCTCCCATGTGGCACCAAGTTGAATGCCTTACTGAAGTCCAGATACAGGACATCCACTGCATGGCCCCTGTCTAGTTGCCTAGTTACCCAGCCATAGAAGTCCACTAGGTTGGTTTGGCAGAATCTGCCACATATGAAGCCATGCTGTCTGCTGTCCTCCAGTCCTTTGGCCTCTAGGAGGGCCACCAGCCTCTCCTTCAGGATAGTCTCCATCAGCTTACCCACGATGGATGTGTGGCTCACCGGTCTGTAGTTCTCCAGTTCATCCTTGGGGCCACTCTTGTGGAGGGGCACCACATGAGCCATCCTCCAATCCTGAGGTACACACCCTGAGTGTAGTGATGCATTAAATAGGTCTGTCAAAGGTCCTGCAAGGACCTCTGCCAGCTCCTTCAGTACCCGGGGGATGCCATCTGGGCCTAGCGCCTTGTCCACCCTCAGTGCCTTCAAATCCTCTCAAACTCTACCCTCCATGATTTCCCCCATCTGTCACCCCACCCCACCTTGTTTCTGCCATTCCTCCCCCCCTTGGGTAGCACCCCTCTTCTCCTTAGTAAATACTGAGCAGAAGTACTCATTTAGTGCTTCTGCCTTATTGCACCTTGCTTCCACCCAACCCCCCTCCTTCCTAGTCCTTACTATGTGGTCCTTACAGCTCCTTTTCTCTCTGATGTACCTAAAGAAGTCCTTCTCCCCTTTTTAATGCCTTGTGCCAGCCTGAGCTCCATAGATGCCTTGGCTCCCCTTACTGCCCGTATCACCTCCTTCGATTCCATCAGGTACTCCTTCCTGTCCTCCCCCCCCCCCATCAGCTGGCTTTCAATGCAAGAAGTGCAAATTAATGTACTTAGGGAACAGAAACCCATGGGCAGAGTATAAAATGGGTGGAGTGTTATTGACGACCACCAAGCAGGAGACAGACCTGAGGGTAATCATATTGGATCTGCGATAGGGTGAATACTAAAGGTGGCCAGGCAGTGCAACAAGGCAGTTAGGAGGGCTAGTGAGATGATGGGGAGCATGAGGAGGGGTATCACCAGCTGAAAGAGAGAGGTGGTGTTGCCTCTGTGTAGATCTCTGGTAAGACCCCACCTAGAATACTGTGTCCAGTTCTAGAGAACACATCTCCAGAAGGACAGAGACAGAGAGAAGCTGGTCCAGAGGAGGGCAACTAAAATGTTGCAGGGCTTGCATCAGAAGCCCTACAAGGAGATACTAAAGGAACTTAACATGTACACCCTGGATAACAGAAGGGAGGAAGATATGATAGAGACCTTTAAATACCTCGTGGGGGTAAAGAAGGTATAAGAGGAAAGTATCTTTCAGAAAAAAAGTGCTTAACAACAAGGGGCATGCTTTGAAGCTGGGGGAGTAGATTCAGGAGAGATGTGAAGAAGTACGTCTTTACATAAAGGGTGGTGAATTCTTGGAATAGCCTACCAGCGGAGGTGGTAGGGGCAAAAATAGTGGTAGGGTTCAAGAATGCATGGAATGGGCATATGGAAATCTTGTTGAAAAGGATGGTGGGATCGAGAGAAAAAGCCAGAGATCAAGTAGGGTCTACAGTAATACTGTAGGTTGAAATAAATATAAAAATCGGAAGCCTTGGCAGGTCAAGTGGTCCTTATCTGTCAACAAATTATATATTTTTATGTTATGTTACATATTTACTGTGCTTTTCAAAAAGTATCTGGCTGTTTCCAATTAGGCTCACAGTTGCTGTTTGTGGCATTGCAGTCAGCTGTCTTAGGGATCAATACAATGTCATAAACAAATGGCACAATGATGTCAGTAGGTGTTGACTAATTCTGTCTATACAGACTTTTTTGATAGACTACCAGAATGTGTCATAAATCCTGGAAAAGAAATCTGAAAATAAAACAAATATGTATTCTCTACTAAACTGGTATGGTGGAAACATCATGATTATGAGATTACAAGCAGAAGTGCAGAGTTGCTTTTCAATATGGCCCTTAAATGTGGCTATTATGGCTAGGCTTAAATGTATTTATTATTTTTATAACATGGGGTAGGACAAACTATGAAAGCATTTGACTAACCAGCACCACATGACCATTGATTAATCTCTGTTAACTGCACAGGGGCTGGCGGTATAGCCTAGAGGTTAGAGTAACGAGCTGTGAATGAGTTTGGTACATCCAGCAGACCTCGGTTTAATTCTCACAACCTCCACTTGCATACGGTGCAACTCTGAGCAAGTCACTTAACCACCTCAGTGCTCCTGGGTCGCCCCTGAAAACAGGCGCCTGTGCCTGGTGGGCCTTACCCGGTTACCAAAAGAATAAACAAAACAAACAGTTCTGAGAAACGTCCCATGGAGAGAGATCCCTGGGCAGACCTGCACTCGTTATGTGTAGGCAAAATGATTTCCAAAAGACAGCCATTGAAATACATGGCTAAGCGGGCAACACTGTTCCCAAACAAGAGACAGGTCAGAGATTAATCAGTGGTGTGGTGCCATTTAGGCTGCCGTTGAGTCAGCAACAGACTGAATGGTAAAGTGTACAGTTCTCTGGTAATTCACAATCTCCAGACAGTGTTCCCCAACCTTGCATTGTTCAGCCACACAGCTCTGTCTGCCACTTTACAGCACCTGTGCAAATGTTGATCACAGTTCTACTTTGTTGTGAGCACCAGTGTTGACCCACACAGTTCAGCATGGGACTGATTGCCTGCACCATTCAGCCCCCCCAAGCAGTCGAGCAGTACTGGACAGAGGCAGTTGGGTATTAGACGTACATGTGAAAAAGCCCCCCCCATGTTGCAAGTACAGAAGCAGTCAGGTTGATGTGCCTGTCACAAGAACACCCCCCCCACCATGTTGCGAGGACAGAGGCACTCAGGCAGTACAGGACAGGAGCAATCAGGCAGTAGGACAAGCTCCCCTATGTCACGAGGACAGAAGCAGTCGGGCAGTAGAGCACACAGTCAAGCAGCTACATAGAGAAACCTCTGAGAGAGTTTTCCCTTGCCATGTCCTCGGGCAGACCTGCACTGAGTGTGTGTAAGACAAGTGAATGCAGACCTGCAGGCAGCACCAAGAGAGAGAGACACAGTCTGTCATGGGTGCTAGCATGACCCACTCCTGCTTGTCCTGCATTCAGTGCTGCAGTGTCTGGCTCTCCACCCACCCACCCTGCAGATCTCCACTGACCAAGCAACACAGTGCACCCCGTATTTGGCTACCCACCCACCCACCTCACAGATCTCCACTGACTGAGCCACATAGTGCAGGCCCCTGTGTGCGGCTACTCACCCACCTGCCCCGTGGATCTCTGCAGATCCACCACTTAGTATAGCCCAGTCATTTCTATTTAGCAGCAACACAACATGACACATGGGGGAGAGGGAGATAGAGATAGAGAGAGAGAGAGAGAGAGAGTAAACCCACTCAGAGGCAGTTCTTTGTTCCCTACCCCTCCCACCATGGCAGCTCGCACGTACCCCAGGCAGCACAGGACTGTCACAGTGAAATTCATTGTTGCTCTGTGTGGCAGTCAGTGTCCTTGTACAACTGGAAAAAGTGATAGCTGTAGTGTGCATGGGGAAATCTCTCTGATCCTAGAGTCCACACAGGCTGACACAGAGGGAACAGTATGGCATGGGGCAGAGAATCAGAGCAGCTCACTGCGGTCCTGTCACTCTGTGTAGCTTTACTGTGTGCAGTGGGGAGAGGGAGATGCACAGCAGAGAGAGAGAGAGAGATGGCGAAAGCAAGAGATGGGAGAGTATAGGCATACCGACACTGTGTAAATGACAGTTGCTGCACACTCCTGTCTCTCTGTACCACACCGTGCATAAACTGAGCTATAAGCCCAGTGAGTTGCTAATCATCTGTGAACAAAATTGTGACTATTTCAGGCCCCTGAAAGCATCCTTTCTTTGGATGTTAAAGAGCCCCTCTCTCCGCTTTTCATTTCCTTGCTGCATGTCAACTGCATCAGAAACTAATCTTGCTGTGCGGTCAAGTGCACACAGCACCCACTGTCAGGCTGGTACCAAATCACACACAGCCCTGTGGCCCAACAGAAGGTGTTTGTGCTCCCATCAGCAACATGTTGAAATTTGTTACCTGTTGGCACTATGTACAAGCGGTTCCTTAATGTATAAACAGAGGCAACCCACTAGTCCATCAGATTGTGTAGATACAGTAGTCACCACCTGTATTTCTCATTGCTGTCCGCTACGATTCACAAGCATGTACTGGTAGACAGGCATATTTTGCATATTGCACTACAGATGTGTGATGTGCCAATAAATGTCGCTGTTTTTTTCTCCAGCAAGTATCTGTGTTGTGTCTCCATACAGGCACAGTGTGGTGTATATATCAGCAGCATTGCAACATAGGGACTATTTTGTGTGGGGGAAGGATACCTTCTAAAATCAATAGTTTTTCATCATTTTATATGACTTTCCTTTTGTTTTGTCATAGTATTATCACCCCATGTTATAGGTGCAATAACCCACTCCAGGGTGTACGGTTAGTGAGAATTAATCAACACCCCGGGTGCTGTGAGGGCACTCTGCCTATGGCTTCATGCCTCACAATGCACCCGGGGTGTTGATTAATCCCTAATAACCGCACACCTTAGAGTAGGGTATTGCTTACATATATTTCAAAGGTTTTACTAGGAAAGACATACTGATCTGGTATCAGTTCATTTCCAGATGTGTCTTGGGGGAAGGGAAAGAGAGGAGAAGATAACAGATACAAAATACAGAGTATAAAATACATAACATGTAAGTGTATCAAAATAAACAAGACAATAATGCTTAAGAATAAATTGTCAGTCAGTAAATTACCATACAGCAAATTGTGGAACTGACAGAATAACAATTAAATTATAATTAACTTATCAAAATAATGAATGGGGGAAAGACTGATACTAGGGAAGTGTAGAAGTGCTTAAGTGAATGAATTAATGAATTAGGTGAGTTACAGGCAAAGGGAGTAAGCCCAATATCAAAAGCAAATGCAGGAGTGAACAGAGAACTCTCGGAGAGACTTAACAGCAGGAAAGAAAGGAGCATAGCAAACAGAAGGGGGAAGAAAACCCCATAGTTTAGGGAAACTATATGAGAAGGCAGCTTGGCCAGCAGTAAATTTAATTTGAGGGAGAGCTAAAGAGTGAGAGCAAGCATTGCAGATAGAGTAAGAGGACAAGGAGGGAAAGAGAGGAGAGAGGCAAGATACAAGGGGAGAGAGCCAAACCAAAAGTTGAAGATAAAGAAGACATAGTGGGTAAGGTGCCTGGCATCAAGAGAGCGGAGAGAGGGAAGAATACAGGGAACAATGAAGTGTACAAATGGATTTATCAAGGGCAAAGTGACAGAAGGAATGAAAGAGAGGATCCAGTCTAGCAAAAGTAAACTTTGGAACAGCAGTATAAGCAACGTCTCCATAGTCGAAAATGGGCAGAATCATCATAGTGAGGATTTATCTGTGTGCAGTAAGTAGAGTCTAGCAAGTCTCCACCCGGTGCCAAAAGTTAGAGACTGTTTTCTTAGTATTGAGAGATAACTGATTGTCTCAGAACCAATGTTAGATGTTGTTAAAGACCAGTTGGAGTTGGTTCATGATGTCAGAGGCAAAGGAGCCAGAGGAAAAGAGAACCATATCATCTACAGTACATACATATGTATTGACACAGAGCAGCAGGCCTTGGAGAGGTAATTTAGAAAATGGAGAAAAGAATTGGGCCCAAGGCTGACCCTTGGGGGATGCCTGAGCTGATAGGTGGTAGAGGGAAAGGGAGTATCCAATATGAACAGCTTGTGACCTGCACTCAAGATATGAGCAGAATTACTTAGCTGAGGAAACTGAGTCCTTCTGCCTTAAGCTTGTCCAGGAGAATGGGATGGGCTATAGTGCTGAAAGCTTTGGCTAAGTTGTCAAAAATAGCTGAAGTGCCAAGGACCTGATCTATACCAGAGAGGATAGCATCAGTGAGCTGGAGGAGAAAGGAGAAAGAAGTGGAGTGAAACTTTTTAAAGCCAGACAGGGAAAGGAGTGAAAAAGGAGAAAGAGTCAAAAAAAGGGGAGATTTGGGAAAGAACAAGGTGTTCCTGGAGCTGAGCCAAAGTGGAAAGGAGAGAAATAGGTCAGAAGGTACTAGAGAAAGAGAGATCACCCCCTTTGGGAAGGGGAAAGACAGTGGCCAACTTCCAAGAGCTAGGGACACAGGATAAGGAGAAAAAGAGGTTAAGCATGTAGGCAATAGGGCAATGGCATGAGCAGAGAGAAATAGGAGTCTAGGATCAAGGCCATGAGGACTCCCACTGTTGTGAGGATTAAGAACCAGAAGGGCTGTAAGAGCAGGGGTAATGGGTGAAAAAGGGGAGGGGGGTGGTGGAAGAGTTTGAGGGGTAGAGTGAGAGGGAAGAGAAGAGAAGAGAAGAGAAGAGAAGAGAAGAGAAGAGAAGAGAAGAGAAGGAAAGGAGCTAATGGGCACATGAGGTAAAGAAGGAGTTGAAAGGAGAAGCAACTGCAGCAGGATCAGAGATAGAATTATTACCCATCTTTAGAACAGAGAGACTGTTCCACCAAGAGAATAGGGACAGCTTAGTAGTCTTACTGTATTTACAAAATAAATAGTCAAGGACGCTGGTTTGAGACCCAGAGTAGGTAGGAGCTGCCAGAGATATATAGGGTAGCACCTGTAGTGATAAAAAGGCTAGATTCAGCATTGATGATTATACCACATTAAAGATTAGCAGTTTTAAATAGGTTTGGTTATAAAATATACCATGAGCATGTAATTAACTAAAGACAGTGGGATGCAGTACAGGGGGGAAGTGGAAAGGACTCCTGGCGCTGCCATTTCTCATACACATACAGTTTTACATATAGTATTGTGATTGCCATAATTTTTGTGGTAAAATTATAGTATTTAATGGTAAAATAGTTAAATGATAAGATGAGTGGCCAGTGGGCTATTAACTGATCGCCCTGGCTAGTTATACAAGCGTTGATAGCCCAGTGAGAATTCAGACTGCCTAAGTTGCCTGTGGAGATTTTTATGGTAAATTAATTATTCTATGTTTACTCAATCGCTCCTGAACTGTTAGCTGCTCTATGATTAAGTTTAAATGATGCAGAGTGCCAGCTGTGGGCGCTATAGACACCAAAAAAATGAGGGAGAGGGAGAGTGAGTAACTGAGAGTCGGTCCCACAGCGAGGGTGCTCTGCACTCAGTCTTGGAATCCCTGGTTCTGCCTAGGGTAGCCGCCTCACTCTGCAGCCATGCGAAGCTGGGTTTTGGCCTAGAGGACTCTCCTGCTTCATGAAGTGCTGAGAGGCAGTCACACAATGCATTCCTCTCGAGGCAGGATCAACCAGGTAATGCTATTCCCTATACACTAGTTGGTAGGTGAAAAGCACCAGGGAATGATGTTTTAGGGACTGGCTCCTAACAATTGAAATAAATGAAATATACAAGGCAGCAGTCTTGAAATCGGGGCTCTGGAAGCCCAGACTCAATAAAAGGAATGCATACACTGTATAAAGAGCTCACAGGGAGCCATTTTGTGCATTTAGGATGTGATTGTGACATGGGAGCTCAAGGCTTCACACACATGAAAAACACATATAAAATAAATAAGTAATATAAAAGACATGTAGGGGCTAGAGGAGTGCTGGGCACAACACAATACTATTTTTTTTCTGTACTGTATTTACCCTCCTGGCGGTCTGGCGGCTTGTGTCTGCCATCCGTCAGTGGTCTTTGCGGTCATTCAGGGCACCTCCTCCTCTACTCTGGTGGAACCACCTGAGCCATTGCTAAGTTCTTGAACATATTGTGTGCACAGCAGTTTTGTTCGGCCTGGGTGAGTTCCGTGACTTTTTATCTATTTCACCTCCTCCTCTACCCTGGCAGAACCACCAGAGCCATTGCAGGGGACTTCATCCAGCCTCGGCTCCCAATTTCGACTTTTTATCCCCATTCCCTGGAGTCGTACTGCATACAGTAGGCACTCCAGGACGGCTCAGTCTGTGGCCAGCCATGTTGGTGAGAAGAGGGCTGCGCTGGTCACCGACCGTGTCTTGGGATAGGGAGCAGGGTGGTGGTACACATGGTGGTATTAGACAGGGTGGGTTGTCCACTAGACTGCCAGGGAGAATTTTTGCTCTTACAGGACCGGCGATCATTGTGAGAGTTAGGGGGGACCCTAGACTATGAGGGAATAAGTTAACTTTATTTGGGGGTGGCGATTGGTGACGGGGGGGGGGGACACCACACTATGGAAAATTATTATTCATATGGGGTTGGCAGTCAGGAGTGGGGTGGGACCCTGGACTACCAGAGCATACATTTAAGTTATTTGGGAATGGTGATCAGAGACCAGGAGAGGGGAAGGGGTTAGACCACTACACTATGGAAAATGCTTTTTCATCTGGGGTCGACAATCGGGGAAGGGGTAGGAAACCTAGACTTCCAGGGAAGGAATTTATTTATTTGGGGACAGTGATCAGAGAACGGGGAGGGACTACTTACTGTGCCATGGTCCCCCATGGATTACTCTTCCATGGCAGGGTCAGGGATGAGAGGGCCTTTCCCTGAAGCATGCATCCAGCTGGATCAAGAATTCCAGGTGATGGCACGGGTCTGTGGTGAGAGGCAGGGCTTCATCTAGCCCAGGCCCCATTTTTCCACCTCCTTTTCTCCCATACCCCTGCAGCAGCCAATGTGGTGCATGCATGGGGAGGAACATGCACATCATCTGGCTGGAACCCTTTTTTCTGTGCCATTCCTCTCTGTACTACCACCAGCCCTCCAGTTGGTGGCAGTCATGGACCAGAACTGCAAGCCCACCTTCCCCAGGAGAGCACAGCAATCCTCTGGATGCTCAATCCTCTCCATCTAGCAGACCCTTGGCAACCCAAGTCCGCTTCTAAACCTAGGTCAACAGTGTGGTGTGAGGTGTGGCATCCAGCACTTCAACCCTTAGTGCCACTGGGTTGGCTTATAGAATGCGCTTTTAAAACAGTTTCACTGGATGAATGAATGCAGGTTGCTTAAATTGTGTTATAAAATCGGTATCAAGTCTGAGCCAATCAGAATTGAAATAAACAGTTTAATATCCTAGAAACTTCACCCCTCGGATCAGTTATTCAGTTTAGCCACTCTACCAGTTATTCATATAAACAAACCATGTGCATGATCAGTTAATTAAATTTCCACTACTTCAGAATCCAAGCAGCAATTTTTAAAGCTTTAGTCTCCTCTGAGCTTCCTTTTTCTTATATTTTTTTTCCTTTTTAATTTTTCAGTTGTTCTCATAGTTTTATAACAATAGATATTAATGTGCAATATTTATCATATGTGCTACAGTTAACTCCACCTATATCGTCCTCGGATTATTTGGGCAGCTGGTTTTATTGGGCAAATTTCTTAAACCATTTGCCACACACGCATTGAAGCTCATATAAAAAAATACCAATATTGTGATTGTTGCGCCCCGTCTATTTTGCCCACTTTTTTTTTTTTGCTGTATTATTTTTTCTGAGCTCCCAGCTTCTACCATCAGTTGTCCACCAGCGCGTCCTTCCCCGAAGGTTAGACCCCCTCCCTTGTGCACCCTACGACTTACCCTTTGTGGCTGGGTGGTAGGGAGTGACTCAACCCACCCCAAATGTATCCATGCCAGGGAGGTGCCTTCTCGGAAGTAGCGCGTTGCGTGGATCACGTCATCCTGCTGGAACTTTCTTCTGCTTTTCTCTCCTTGTGAGGGGGCAGGGCGTGCAATGATGCCTGTGGTGAGAGCGCGCACGCTACCGCATGCGCTCTCACCAAGAGTATGCCTGTCTCCTCCCCTTCAGCTGTAGCATCAGTGTACTGCCCCCCAGCAGCTGCTAGGGGCAAGTGGAGCACCGACAGCTAGTGTCCCCCCACCCTGGAGAAGGAGAGCAGTCCAACGGACGCTCGATCCTCCTCCCCGCCAACCCCCAACGACCCGTGCTTGTTCCCAAACACGGGTTGCTGGCATGGCTTGAGGTAAGGTGTCCAGTGCCTCAGCCCTCAACGCCACCAGGCTGGCCTCACTTTTTTAGCATCATTGATGACATCAAATACTTAATTAGCTCTATTTTGGAACCGGACTGTAACCTTAATTGCCTGTACCTGTTACTGTAATTGGATGCAGCACACACAAAATGCATTTAAGCCCAATGCAGGTCCCTCATTCATCTTGCTCAGTTACAGTATTGCTGTGCAGTGATGGCTACTGGAGGGAGTAAACGTAGGGCTCTCTCACTTTCACAGAAGGTGGGCCTTCTGAACAAAATTGAAGCACTACCACGGATGAATCAGTGCGATTTCGCACAGCACCTGTCGATGTCCAAATCAAGCATAGCTGACTTGCTGCACCAGAAGGAACAGATCCTCTCAGATTGGCATTCTAATGCCAATCCAAACAGGAAGAGAAAACGAGAGGGGAAAGATTGGGAGGTTGAAGAGGCGCTCCTACAATGGTCTGAGCTTGCCAGAGGGAGAGATGCCATGATAACCGGCCCCTTGCTGATTAAAAAAGCCAAGCATCTTGCTCTGCTTTAGGTCACACAGACTTTACACCCTCTGAAGGCTGGCTTGGCAGATGGAAGGCTTGCAGCAACATCGGCTTCAAAAGAACACACAAGGAGAAACTGAATGCCGATGCTGCGAGTGCACAGCAATGGGTCTCAGAAGTTCTTCCTGGTCTGTTAGAGGGGCATGAACCCCATAACATTTATAATGCTGATGAAACTGGCCTTTTTTTAGGTGTGTGGGTTATGGCACACTGACTTTTAAAAGCAACAGAGTCCTGGGGCAGAAAAGGGCAAAGGAAAGGGTCTCACTCCTGGCATGCTGCAATACGGATAGGAGCGACAAGCGTGAGCTCATGGTCATTTGCAAATCTGCCATGCCATGCTGTTTCTGAGGTGTCCATAATCTCCCTGTCATCTATCGCTCTAACTGCACAGTGTGGATGACAGGGGATATTTTTATAGACTGGGTACGGTCTTGAGGTAGGCAGCTCAGAGGAAGAAAGATTCTCCTCATTCTGGGCAATTTCAGTGACTACCTATTGATCAGTAGCCTCTGGAACATTAAACTTGTCTTTCTGCCCCCTAACACTACATGCATTATCCAGCCTTTAGATCAAGGCATCATTTACTCTCTGAAGCAACAGTATGTCAAGTGCATGAGGCAACGGGTTCTTGATGCAATAGATTCCAGCACTGACCTTACTGCCAGCGAGTGTGGAAAGCAGATTTCCCTACTCGACTCGGTTAGACTTCTGAAGCAGTCTTGGGACCTTGTCACACAAACAACCATAAGAAATTGTTTTCATAAGGCAGGGTTCTGGAAAGAAACCCCAGAGCAACACGAGGTGGAAGAGGAACCCATAATTGACCTTCCCCCAGGACTTATCCATGAGGAGTTTAGTCAGCTGTGTCATCTGGGCGACTCGGAAGAAGATCAGGAACAAACGCTGGATGAGGTGGAGTCTGTTGTGGCATCTATGCAACTGAAGCAGGAGGAAGAGGAACCTGAGGAGCAGGGAGACAAAGGAGACACTGAAGAGAACCTTGTGACACCACATGATGTCCATGCGGCTTTGCTAACCCTGCGTCATGCTGTTGAGCAGAGTCAAACTGTCGTGCCAAACTGGGATTTAATCGCAGAAATCGAGAAAATATGGAAGTCCTACTGCAGTAAAAACACAATTCAACGTAAAATCACCAACGTTTTCAGAGAGGAGAGGATAGGAGAAGAGTGGAAGGACAGCGAGCTGAAACACACACAGATAACTATGACACCATTCAGCGTGTTTACAGTTTTTTCTTTGCTTGCTACGGTAAAGGGTACTGTATCTAATGTGATGAAGTACATCGCAACAGTAAAGGGTAAAGGGTATCTCATGTGCTTAGATTTTAGTGTACCAGCCTACGAGCTTAAATAAAGTAAACACTGTACTGTAATGGCACTTGTTGTATTTGTTTGAAACAAAATTAGTTTTTGGTTATTTCGGCTGCTCTGTAGTGCGGGCAGAGTACCAGAACATGAATGCGCCTGCTATAAGTGGTTTTAACTGTATATGTTTTAACACTGTGTAACCCATATACTTTTTATTACTATGTTTCATAATTGTTTGTTTACTAATTTGATGCAATTGTAAAAGAGAATCTTCTTCTCAACTTGCTTTCCAATAAACTTGAAACCTGAATAATAAGAACATTCATTTTGTCACAGTATGTTATTATTGATGTGCTAGCAAACAGTTTGCTAGGATAAACAAAGCAATAGTTAGCTTCTGTGGTTGACTAAGGCCCTGTCCACACTGATGCTTTTAAACCATTACCGACATGCTGAACTGTTTTAGGTAGTGTCAAAAATTATAAGCATCCACACTGGTAACTGTTTAAAAAGCATGTTTGAAACTGATCTTGAGACCTGCTGATATGTATTCTTGAGATCAGTTCTGTAAATATTACGGGTGCTGAAACGGTTCCCTTACCTGTGTAGATGGATGTCTAAACTGTTTCTATGTGTGTTGGTTCTCCGTGGCTCCACAGTCCCTTGCTCCTGCATCCCATGGCAAGTCGCACATGTGCCGTAATAACCAATAAGGACTGAACAAGGAACTGCTGCCAAACAGGAGTGGGATATTTAAGCAATAAGGCACGACAGGGTGTGTGTTATCGTGTAATAACGTCACTCCTGGGGTGGGTTGAAGCACAAGGCGAAGCCGGGTGCTTCCACCACCCCAGGAGTGACGTTATTACATGATAACACACATCCCTGGAGTGCCTTATTGCTATTATACAATGGCTCGTGTGTTAAAAAAAAAAAAAAAGAAAAAAAGTATGTTTTTTATTTATTTTTATTAGATTTTTCTGTGGGTAAGTACACATTTTAAAAAAGAAATCCCTATTTTTTTGTACCACTGGGTGGCGCTGTTGCTTGGCTGATGCTGTGTGAACAGTGCTGAAGCGCTTGTCATTGAGGTTCTTTATGTGACGAGGACGTTGAAATGCCGTTTGTGTTACAGCTTTGTTTCACTTTTGAATGTCTTCGAAAGTAGCTGTGGAGCACGGTAAGCAACTAAGAGTTGCAAATGTGACTGGAGGCTGGTAGTTTTATGTGGTTTGAGTTGTTTTACTTGCGATGAAGAGCGAGGCAGGCGGGAATGTTTGAAAGCTGTTTCGGACCGGTCAGCCGGGTTACTCAAGCACGCTGAGGTTTCGATCCGAAATGCTGGCAGGAAATTTGTTTATTGAATTCTCGAGTCAATTGTGGTGGTTGTTGTTAATGTGAGCCTAAGAAAATGGGGGCCACCCAGCCGGCCGGCGCTAAGTGTCACGGATTAATGAGGCTTCACAGCAGCAGTGTCTCTAGGACTGGTAGCATGATTTGTGTTATGCGGTCATATGTGTGTGCCTGGACTTAATACAGTGATGTTATAGCTTAATATCATCACTGTCCGAGGCACACACTGACCAATCAGAGTCCAGGAAATTTCATTGCCATTGTATAATTAAAAATTAAAAACCCAGGCAGTGATTTTACAGATTAGTTGCCTTTCTCACAGCGCACTCCATAGCGATTGTGATTGTGGTTACCAATGCAATTTCTCTACTTGTGTTTGTTTTTATTTTCACCTCAGCAAAAAGTTTTCTTTCTGTTGAAACATGGCAGCCCATAGTGCAAGCTGGTCTGATGAGGCAACATGATTGCTCATAGAGTACCGGTCGCAGGATAAACTTGCCAACAATCATCGAAAACTCATTTGTATCAGAAAGTGTCTGAGTTTCTATGTGAGCATGGGGTTCATTGGTCTGCCAAACAGTGCAGAGATGAGATTAAGCAGCCCAGAGTTAAGTATCACAAGACCAGGGACAGCAGCAATAGAGCTGGTGGTGGTTGTGTTATTTGTCCATTCTATGATCAATTGGACAAAATACTGGGGACAAAGCCCACATCGGAGCTACAGTTTGTACAGGAAAACTGCACAATTGATGAAGAAGATGACAGACCGCAACCCGATGCTGACATGGACAAGTGTCCTGTCCCTGACCTAGTTGAATCAGGTATTTTTTTACCTGTGTTTGTGTTACTTTTTTTGTTATTTATTGAACTTTCCAAGAGTACTGCAAGTGTGCCATTAATGTGTGTATTTTTTACAGATGCTGAGCCAGCAGAGGAGACATCAGTGAGTGCTGAGAGTGAAATTGGAGGTGAGGATACCTCAGCAACATTGTCCACCTCTAATGACTGGTGGTGCAGCAGACATCTCATCATGCTCCATTGCATCATACTCCAGTGGAAGGTCACAGAAGCATGCCACTGAACCTCTGGTCAACCTTCAGAAAAAAAAAGAAAACCAACAGAATGCACAAGTTAATGTAGGCAGCGGTTGAGCCCACCTGAAAAAAATGTTGCTGGACCAACATGAAGAGGTTCTGGAAATGAAAAGAAAGAGGGCATGGGAGGAAAGGAAAATACAGTAAAGGTTAAGAAAACATGAGTCAGAGCAGAATGCGCTTATTTTAATAACATGCTGCATATACTTACACTTCAGTTCCAGCATTCCCCTGCTGGCCCTGCTTTGCAGGGATCAAACATTGCCAACGCACAACACAGTAGTAGCTCTGTGTTACAGTGCTCCAACAATGCCACCACACAACACAATAGTACCATGTTTGAGGGCTCAAACACTGCCCCCCAACAACACACTCCCAGACATCCAATGCCCTCCACATCACATGCCCATAGCACTGTTATGAATTCCACCACCATTGATCCACAGCAGTTTACAGCCTCATATGTGCAAGGTCCTAATTTCACTCAGGATCTACTAAGTGAAGATTTTACATGGACCACCCTGTAGATGTGAAAGCTGTATGCCACGAGAATGCATAAGCTGAACAATTGTTCTCCAAATGTGTCCTTTCCTGATTATACATCACTGTATGCCATCAGACACATTTTTTTAACTAGTGGGCCGCATTGTGGGTGCTTTATAGTTTCATGGCCTCAACAATACTGTACGTGCATAAACATTATGAGCACACATATGTAATTCTAGACTGGCACTCAGGTTATCAGTAGCATATGAGTAGTCAATTATTGCAGTACTCATGTTGCAAAACAGTTTTATAGTATATGGTTAGGGCTGACTGCTAATGGAAAACAGTGTGTTTCACAATCCTGTTGTAGGACAATTCAAAGGTCAAAAAAGTTGTTGTACTATTATTCTGATGTCACATCGATAGTACAACAACTTTCCCCCCTTGAACTCCTACCTGATTGGTGGAAACATCACTCTGACAGAAAAAGCAACTGGCGGTATGGTTAGTGAGCGGACGGTGAGCAGTAACCTAAGACAGTTTGGACACGGACTTTCACAGTCTGCTCTGTGTATCCAAATTACCAGTTTGTCTTTTTTTGTTTTAAATTACCGGTGGCTATAAATCATGGGGGACAGGAGCAGAACAGGATGGTCGCAGAACCGGATTCAGGAGCAGAGCAGCGCTGAGCGGAGGAGAGGTAGCATGATCACAAGGTATGAATCTTATGAAAGTTTTGATGTTTTGGAGAACCATATACTATATAAAACGATATATGGTTGTCCATACCATACACAACAGGCTATGTTGCCATCTCAGGGATTGTGATGCTGTCAAACTGACCTCTCGAGCTTCGCTGTCGAGGTCACTATGACGTCATCACATTCCCTCGATGGCAGCATAGCCTTGTTGTATGTGGACAACCATACACTATTCTATATGATGTACTGTTTTGTTTTATATTGCATGAGGATATGCTTAGGGGTGTTTTTGTGTTGTTGCATTGGTGTAGTATCCTAGAGTTGAGGAATGGGTTTCTTAGGTCCTGTCCATTAATTGCTTCATTGATTAGGGAGACATTTTATATCCTCATCTGATGCAAGCACTGCAGGTGAGCAGTGGTACTTTATAAAGTAGGTTGAAATACATGATTGACAATGGTTTGCATACTTCACAGTCCTCTGTTCTGATTCATGTATGCTATATGTTGCACTGTTGCTATTGTTGCTGTTGGTACCCCTGCATTGCACCTTGTGGTCTGTTCTCTCCCTTCTGGTGCAATGTCTTGCAGCAGTGACATCACGCTACAGTGAAATTCATCTGTGCTGTCCCCCAAGTCATGTGCTTTCAAAGCCATTCTTGTCACAGATGATGTTGTACTTTTTTTTTTACTGTATTCTTTACCCCCCCCAAAAAAAAACTGTTCAACAGTTCAGTGGTACACCTTTATAATAACATCTATGCTCCCCAGATAGTCATAATAAATATAAGACAATAAATAAAGAACAGTGTGGCACACATTTTTGTTGTTCACCAAATGGGGTTGCCCTTTACAGAGCAAGCTGAATTGCCAGGGGGTTTCTGAGGGAAATGGCAAGGGTGCTGACTACGATTGGGGGGGGAAGGGAAAGGGGTAGGAGTGGTCGAGGGGAAGGGTTAGATGACATCATCAGTGAGTAGGAGAAGGGAGGGAGTGAGGGTTTGAGGGGAGGGACTACATGACATCATGTGGTGAGTCAGAGAAAGGGGGGAAGGGGAACAAGGTGACTGGCTGGGGGGGCCAAAAGGGGCTGATCTGTGGGCTGTATAATGGGATGTAAGAGGGGAGATACCCCTTATTTTTCTAAGATTTGATTTACCTTAGCACATCAATTTGCGGTTGTGGGCAAGTTTGGAAAATTAAACGTAAGGGTAGATTTACACATTGGCTAAGAAAGGGCCTTTCAGATGGGGAAGTATGTTACAGGGTAAGGTGTTTAAAAAAAAATGTGTGTGTATGTATATATTTATATATATTATAGTGGCACAACAGCACTACTATAATTAGGGTTGAGCAGGCACTTTAATGTTAAACCTCAAATTTTGCACTTTAATAACTTTGCAACCATGCAACAGATTTGTATGAAATTTTGCACACACAATCTCCTGGGGTAGATCTCTGGATGTGCCAAGCTTTGTTCCAGTTAGATTTGAGAATTCTGAGATAAGGATAGTGAAAAAAACTGAATATGTGCCACTTTTTGCAGTTTTTTTTCTCACTGTGCTGCACGCAGATGGTGTTGACGTTTGGTATGAACTTTTTCATGGTAGAAAAAGCTTGGGTCACAGAATAGCCCAGCATTTATTTAGTGTAAAAATATTATTCCATTCTAATGTTATAGCATTTTTAAGGTCCCATTATTTTCAAGGGAATTTTTATTTTTCAGGATAGCTGTACAGAATGAAAAAGGATTTTGCTCTGACAAACAAGGATCCATTTTCTTGAGGGGCCAGTCCTGTTCGCTTGAAAAAAATCCTTTTTTGTGAGCTGCCATCTTGTTTTTTGGTTTTCAGTGAGAAAAACTGTCATAACTGTGCCTAGGGATGTCTGTTGTACACATTCACAGTAAGTGTATATCTTGCTCATCAGGAGTTGATGAGCAGTTCTTTGTAGTTTTCAATATCTATAATCCTCTAGAATGTTTTTTAAACAATTTAAATCCTTTTTTGTTACTCACTAAATTCCTTTTTCGCCATTCCTTTTTCGTCATGTCAAAAAAGGAAATTGGTTGGGGAACAAGGATTTCCACTTTTCACGACCAGGTGTCCCTGCTGGTAATCCTTGTTCACCAGACAATTTCCTTTTTCACCATGATGAAAAAGAAAATCATCTGGCAAACAAGGATTACTGTCAGGGCCATCTGGTTGGCAAATGGGGTCATCTGGTGAGCAAAAGAGGATATCATTGTTCACCAGCCAATTTCCTTTTTTTGCCATGATGGAAAAGGATGGTGAAAAAGGAAATGGGATGGCAAAAAATGATTGTTGGCATCTTGTCCTTAGAAACAGTTGTGTGATCATTTGGTCCTGAAAATGTAGCCATCTGGTCATCCTCCATGTTTTAATATCCTGGTGTCTAGTAGCACCCCCCCATCCCCATGGTTTTTATAATATATTTTTTTACCTTTATATTTAGTTGTTTTTATTGTTTATTTTTTTAATCATGGTGTTCTGCCACTTATTGCCCTTTATCCCTGGTGTCTAGTGACTCCGCCCACCCCCTCAGTCACCATTACCGTATTATCCCTGGTGTCTAGTGGCACCACCCACCCACTGATTGCTATTCCCATATAATCCCCGGTGTCTAGTGGCACCCCCCACCTGCCGATTGCTGTTCCCATAAAATCTCTGGTGTCTAGTGGCACTCCCCACCAGCCAATCACTGTTCTAGTATAATCCCAGGTGTCTAGTGGCACCCCCACCCACCAGTTGTCGTTCCCATAAAATCCCTGGTGTCTAGAGGCACTCACCACCCACCGATCACCATTCCTATATAATCCCTGGTGTCTAGTGGCACCCCCCCACCATTCGCCATTCCTGTATAATCCCTGGTGTCTAGTGGCACCACCCACCTGCCAGTTGCTGTTCCCATAAAATCCCTGGTGTCTAGTGGCACCCCCCACAGCCGATCATTGTTCCAGTATAATCCCAGGTGTCTAGTGGCACCCCCAGCCACCAGTTGTCGTTCCCATAAAATCCCTGGTGTCTAGAGGCACTCACCACCCACCTATCACAATTTCTGTATAATCCCTGGTGTCTTGTGGCACCCCCTACCCTGAATGTCTGTATTTGTTTTTTTATTTATGTATTTTGTGTTTGTATGTATTTTGGCCACCATTTATCCTTGGTGTCTAGTGGTATCACCCACGCCCTCTGATGTCCATTTTACCTTTATCATTGGTGGTCAGTGACATCCCCCCACCCTTTCATGTAATTTTTTGCTGAAGGAAGAAGAAAACTGCCCCTTGATATCCTTTTTTTTAACCTGTAAAAAACAAAGTCCATGACTGAACCCCCCCACCCAACCTCCCACTGTGCACCCACCTACCCATACCCCCCATGATGTCCCCGCAGACCCTCAGTCACCTCAAGAGGTCCCAGGTTCAAGATCTGCTCTCCCAATCAAAGACACATCTTGCTGCTGGAACCAGTGACTACAATATGAAAAACTAAGGTAAATGCACTTCAATGTATTTTAATGGATTTTTTCAACTGTTATGCATAACTCAGCTGTTTTTGGTGATTTTGTCCCCAAATTTTCAACATGGCCTTTTGGGGACCCCACCTCATGAACACTATGACTGTCAGTAGACAACTCCTGTTGTGAAGGTGATTTCGCATCAGTTGGCAAAATCACCTTTCCAGTAGGATTTACAGTATGTAACAGCAGTCATATTGTTCATGAGGTGGGGTCATAAGAAGGTTATTTGGGGTCACAATTTGAAAAAATGGCTGTGCTATGACCATTCCTTGCACTCTCACTATCATGCTCATAACTTTGGAAATTTTCAATATTTTCATGCCATATTATCAATGATAGCCAGTGACATTTGCGACTGTGATTGAGTGACCCACAGAATGGTGACTCAATCATGGCGAATGTCATGGGGGATACCGAGGAGGTACAGCAACCAGATGGGGTGGGTTGGCAAATGTAGTGACAGGATGCCACTACATGTACATGCATGGGGGGTGGGAGTGAGCATGCTCAGTGAGGGGCTGGAGGGATTTTGAGGGGTAGTGCCACAGTAGGCTGCCGAGCTGGCTCCGTGCCATGGTGGGTGGGTCCGCGGCTTTGGTGGGTAGGGTGCTGGGTTTGGGTCTGGGCGCAGGTACGTTTTTGTTGCGCCCAGCCCGAATTTTGGTGTTTTACATTTTGCACTGCCCCTCAACATGCAACATAAAAAATACAAGTCCCCGGTGCCGTTTTGCTGTGTGCTGGGGAGTCAGAGCACCAAAACTGATTTTCTGTACTCTGACTTTGCCATAACGGTGGTCATCTTTCGGCGGTTGCCATTATGACATGGAACCTTATCAACACAGTCTTCTTACACCACCTCATGTATGTCACATGAGCCCATAAGAAAAACCAGGCCTAAAAAAGGGAGTCTAAGTAGCTAGAGGGTGCAGTAGGTAGCAATCAGCAGGCATGGTGGCTCGGTTCTAGAAAGGAGTGCATGTATATGGCATGATTAGTGGTCAACTAGGAAACTTAGCAGTCTGTGCAGGCTGCATGAGAAAGTGAAGGAGTTTTGTTGTTTAGGTGGGATGGGGTAGCAGAGTGGATCTATGATGCATGTTTTCTACTGTTTGGGTGGTTTGGTTTTCCCGGTTTCGATTTCCAAGGCAGATAGCTGGTTTTTGTGTGGTTTGGCTGTGGAGAGAGCAAGGCGGGCCCGAATGACTCAAATAAGCCTGTTTGCTGGGGAAAACTTGGCATAGGGCATGCTGCCTGGGATAAGATGAGCTGTTGGGGGGAGGGGGGATCAAGGAAGCGGGTTGGTAAATGATCTGCAGGCAGGCAGTGGGGAGAGCTTTCTACCCGGTGGGTTGTTTCTTCTCCATATAAAAAAACAAAAAAAAAGCAGCAAGACAGCTTTTAGAATGGCTGTATGTATACTGTTACTTGGTGGAGCATGGCACATGGATGTTTTTCTCCCAGCATGAGCACAGTACAAAGAATAGGGCAATGCTGAATACAAGATAATATATGAAAGAAAAAGGAACAGAAAGGTGTACAGGAGGGGCTTGCCCAGTCTTGCGGGGGTGAGAGGAGCAAGGGGACCACCACATGGCAGACTGGAAAAAACCCCTGAAATGATGGACAGCCAGGACAGAGAATCAAAATGGCGGTCAGACAAAAATGGCCCTTGTGCTGCATGGCACTGGTGCTTGCAGGTCATGCATGCATGGGGGAAAGCCACCAATTGGTTAATTCCTCAGATTTGTATTTACAAAGTAAGTGAAGCAATTCACAGCTGTCTGGTCCGGGGCAAAGTTTACAGCAAGCAATGCAGTAGCTATGGCTAGCTATGTCACATAGTGCACTGCAGTGATTGACAGAAGTATTCTGTCAGCTTCAGCAGAGTAAGTAGGCTCAGAATTGACATGGCAGAGGTTTTATTGCTGGAGCTCAGGGTTGTGTATCAGCAGAAGCATAATGCCTATGTTAATAAGGTTTAATGGTAACTGGTGGGGTGTTGTGTCTCAGTGGTGGGAATTACGTACAGAGACAAGCATAAGGACAATGCACAATGACTGTTTGAGCTGGAGGGAGTGGAATTGTACCAAATACAGGCATAGGGACCGGCAAGGTGGGGAATATTATGGTTACTCTTGTGCATGGGGATTATTAAACAAAAAAGAAAGAAAAGAATGAATGAGGATAGGTATGATAATAAAAAAGATATACTAAACAAATACATATATATATATATATATATATATGCATACACACACACACACACATGTAGAAAATTCACAGGGAAGGATTAGTAAGGAAAAAGGTTCATTAGTATTAAAGGCATGTAGATGGGTGATACAGTAGCGCTCCAATGGAGGCACAAGGCAAGGTGGTTGGAGGATCTACCCACGACACATAGGTAAGTGGAAGGGCATTCAGTAATGTTCTGTCTTTTTTATATTTTGAGTTGAGAAGCAGAAATGGCACCCAGGAAGACACCAGCGAAGAGCACCACTGTACAGCTCATGGAGGAAGTGGCTGAATTGATGGGGAAGGTGAATGAGCTACTGGAGGTGGCCAGGCAGAAAGAAGAGGAGGAGACCCAACCAGGAAGAGGAAGGAACCAGTGGTGGGTGTTGGGAAGGGTACTGGCAATAAACATCTGCTACAATCGGATTTGGAGGCACCAGATCAGGGAAAGGGTAAGGAGCCATTGGTTGAACTGACCAAAGATGGCAGCCTAAAAAGATTACTTGGTGGGGATCATAGAGGGGAGAAAGGCTTAGAGGAGATGGAGTGGGCACTGAAGGAACTGAAAGGGAATCAAGTTGATGAGATAGGACAGGTTGGGGGAGCTGGGGTGGGTAGGCGAGTTAATGAAGGGGGGATACCGGGAGTGATACTTGGTGACCACTTCCCATAATCCATAAAAGAGAAAATATGGAAAGGGGGAATACATGGACATTCTTGCATTAGTAGACAAAGAAATGGCAAAGTAGTATGAACAGAGGGAAACGGTAGGCAAGTCAGAAATTGCAATGGCACTGGCATTGGTGGGTAAGCCATCAGAGGATACCACATACAAGGGAAAAAACATAGAGACCTGGCAAGCAGATTTTAATATGTTCAGCACCATCTTTTTGCAGAAGCAGCCAGACCTGGCCATCCTGCTCTTGTCTTATGCAGTGATCAGTAGGGATGCATACAAGGTTAAATTGGGTTATGGGTGGCTAAGGTATGATGAGACTTCCGACAGCGGATGGCAGCACATGGGGACTTGAGATGGGATTGTACATACATGGATCTGTGGGTGTGTACACTATCGGGGCAGGCAGGTAACAGTGGAGAAGGAGCTAGAGGTGGATTGGGAAATCAGATAGCAAAGACATGAGGGTATAGCAAAGACATGAGGGTATAACAAAGCGATGTGCAGTTGGACAAACTGTAAATTCCACCACATTTGCTCCACATATGCAGGGCAACATCCTATATCAAGGTGCAGGGCAATGGGGGACAGAGCAGGTACGCAGAGTTACAGTGCGCAGTCCTTTTGGGGGAGTTACAGAGGGGCACGGGGGGGAGCCATGGGACAAGGCACTGTGGGAGAGGTTTCAGCAGGAGGGGGGCATTTGGCTCGGGAACAGGATGGTGGTAAGGCTGAGACAGTTGGGGAAGTAAGAAGGAGGGGATTCAAATTGTCTTATATACTTATTAGAGTGGACATACTGCAGGAATGGATGAATGGGTACCCAGATAGGGGAGCGGGGGAATTGTTGAGGGAAGGTTTTTCAAGTGGTTTTAATTTATATTATCAGGGGATACAGAGGAAAATGTCAGCAAAAAACTTGGGGTCAGTAAGGGACAGGGAGGAGGTAGTAGACAAGCACATTTGAAAAGAGATAGCAGCAGGCAGGGTGGAGGGGCCATTCAGCGGGACCCCTTTGGAGAACTTCAGGGTGTCACCTCTGGGGTGGTACCAAAAAAGCAACCAGGGGAGTTCCGGCTCATCCACCATTTGTTGTACCCGGGGTGGTGAATGACATCATATCAGATGAGCAGAGTGTGGTGTCTTATGCAAGACTGGACCATGCAGTGGAGATCATTCGGGAGGTGGAGGGGGCATGTCTAGTGAAAACTGATATAAAGGCAGCTTTCTGGTTGTCATCAGTGAGACCAGAGGATTCGGATCTACTGGTCTTTAAATTCAGGGGAGGGTATTATTTTGACAAGGCCATGCCAATGGGCTGTTCAGTGGCATGCGCTACATTCAAAACATTCAGCACATGGATATAGTGGGTGTTTGGGGAATGGTACGGGTGCAGGTCCGTAGTTCACTACGTGGATGATTTCCTTTTGGTGGGGCAAGGAGAACAAATGACAGATGTTAGGAGATTTTCAGGACATGTGTGGGAAGCTGGGGATACCCTTAGCAGAGAGCAAGACAGAAGGGCCAGCAAGGAGATTAGAGGTTTTGGGCAGAGAGGTGGATACGGAGGTAAGTGTTTTTCAATTACCAAAGGATTAGGTGGACAAGCTAAGGGAGCTAATAGGCAGGGTAAGAAGCAAATGGTGGGTACCCTTAGTGGTGGTGCAGCAATTACTAGGCCATTTAAAGTTTGAATGTAGGGCAATATCACTGGGGAGAGCATTTACCAGGAGGCTGGCTAGGGCCGCAGGGAAGGCAAAACTGCCACATGACTGGGTCGACATATCAAAAGGGGTGTGCCAGGACCTTGAGGTGCGGGAGCAATTCCTAATGAAATGTAATGGGATCACATTCTGGCAGGATGACTGGCTTTTCAACGTGGATTAAGAGTCATACACAGATGCAGCAGGTGCACACGGGATGGCATATTTTTGGGGGGAATGGATGTTGGAGGCATAGCCAGATGGAAGGACATTACTTTCTTGGAAATATTTCCTATTTGGGTGGCAGTATCAGTATGGGGGAAGTGGCTGAGGAATCAAAAAGTAATTCTTTGATGTGATAACAGAGCAGTGGTGGAGGTGGAGATGATCAGTAGACAATGAGGTTCCAACTGGTGTTAGAAGGATTACAGCTCAAGCTATCATTTGAAGCCAGGAACATTGAGGGGGTTAAGAATGAGGTGGCTGACAGCCTTTCCTGTCTTCAGTTGGGCAGGTTCAGGTCCTTGGTACTACAAACTGCTGCCCGCAGATAAAGGGTTCCACCTCAGTTGTGAGAGATTGGCTGGAAAGAGCCCAGCTGCTGTACTGTAGCTCTTGGTCCATGAATATGCTAAAAGCATATGAGGGTGTGTGGAACATGTTTCAAAAATTTCAGCAGCTGGAAGTGATGGAGGTAAGTGAGGCTGTAACGGGGGAGCAGGTGGTAAGATACATGATGTAGAAGTGGGAGGATGGGATGGTGCATGTGACCATGGGAGTACAGCTAGCGTGAATTGGTTGAGCATGTAGCTTACAGGGATGGGAGGAGCCCAACAAGTCAAAGGTGGTGAGATGCGTACTTATAGAACATATAAATTGTTGGCAGATAAGGACCACCAAGTCCATCTAGTCTGCCCATAGGCCCTATACATTGTATATAGCCACTGACCCTATGTGATCAATGGCTTTTCATCACTCCCTGTCCTCTCAAGGTTCCCTTATGCCTGTCCCAGGCATGCTTAAACCCTTCCATTGTGCTTGCTCCCACTATCTGCTGTGGCAGACTATTCTAACTGTCAACTACCCTTTCTGTGTAGAAAAACTTCCTCACATTACCTCTTAATCTACCCCCACTCCAATTTCATATCATGCCCCTTTGTTCTAGTACTTTTACTACATTGGAAAAGGTCCCCCACCTGCACCTTGTTTATGCCCTTGAGGTACTTGAAAGTTTCAATCATGCCCCCCGTTTTCTCCTCTCCTCTCCTCCAGTGAGTACATATTGAGGTCCCTTAGTCTCTCCTCATATGTTTTGTGGTGCAAACCCTGCACCTTCTTTGTTGCCCTTCTCTGGATAGTCTCCACCTTGTTTATATCCTTGTGCAGGTGTGGCCTCCAGAAACATAGAAACATAGACTTTGACAGCAGAAAAGGACTGCTTGGCCCACCTAGTCTGCCCATTTCCCTACATACAGGATAAGCTGCAGATCCTAGTTAACCAACAGCCTATTTCTTCCTACCCCCACAAAAATTGCCTTATGTCTGTCACATGCATTCTTGAATTCCCACAGTTTTAGACCCCACAGCCTCCTCAGAAAGGCTGTTCCAATGCGTCCACCACTCTGTCTATGAAAAAATACTTCCTCACATTGCCCCTGAACCACCCACCCCATCTTCAAATCGTGTCCCCTTGTTCTTGCACATCTCTTCTTCTGAAAGATGCTACCCTCTTGGACTTTGTTGATTCCACTGAGGTACTTAAAAGTTTCTGTCATGTCCCCCCTCTCCCTACTTTCCTCAAGGGTATACATATTAAGCTCCTATAGTCTCTCCTCATATGGCTTCTCTTGCAGACCCTGCACCATTTTAGTTGCCCTCCTCTGGACTGCCTCTATCCTGTCTATGTCCTTGTGGAGATAGGGTCTCCAGAACTGGACACAGATGGGGTCTCACCAACTGTCTGTACAGAGGGATAACAACTTCTGTTTTCTGCTGGTGATGCCTCTCCCTATACATCCCAGTATCCCCCAGCCCTCTCTACTGCCTTCTCACATTGCTTGCTAACCTTAAGGTCATCTGATATGATTACCCCCAGGTCCCTTTCCATTTTTGTTGTTGTTACTACCTCCCCATTTGTAATCTTCCCCTGGGTTTTCGTTTCCCAGGTGCATTATTTTGCACTTCTTTGCATTGAATCCAAGCTGCCATACTTCTGACCATTCCCCCAACCTTGCCAAGTCCCTTCTTATCCTTTCCACACCTTGTGTATCAACCCTGTTGCAGATCTTTGTGTCATCTGCAAAGAGGCATACTTTTCCTTCCAGTCCCTCTGCAATGTCACTTATAAAGACATTTAAAAGGACTGGACCCAATACTGAACCCTGTAGTACCCCACTAGTAACCCCTCTTTCTTCAGAGTGGACTCCATTTACAATTACCTTCTGTGTCCTGTTGTCCAACCAATGTTTTACCCAGGCTACCACCCTGGGATGCACTCCCAGGCTGGTTAATTTGACTAATCTTTTGTGTGGGACTGTGTCAAATGCCTTGCTAAAGTCTAGGTAGGCGATGTCCACAGCCCCTCCCTGGTCTACTACATTTGTCACTCACTCAAAGAAATTAATTAGATTTGTCTGACGTGACCTTCTTGCTGTGAACCCAAGCTGCCTTGGGTCCTGTGCCCCACTGGCCTCTAGGTACTCAACAATTCTTTCCTTCAGAAGTGATTCCATCACTTTCCCTACCACAGAGGTCAAACTGACAGGTTTGTAGTTTCCTGCCTCTGTCTTGCTCCCACATTTGTGAAAGGGAATCACATCCACCTTCCTCCAGTCCTCAGGTACCACATCATCCTCCCATGATTTGTTAAAAAGGGTAGTCAGTGGTCTCACTAGTTCTCCCCTTAATTCTTTTAGAATTCTGGAGTGAATTCCATCAGGCCCCATTGCTTTGTCCACCTTTAGTTTTAGGAGCTCTTTCAGAACCCTTTCTGCTGTGAAAGGACTGGGATCGACCCCCCTAACCAGAGTGGTTCTGTTAATTGGATTAGGCACCTCCCCCTCCTCCTCTTTTGTGAATACTGAGCAGAAATATTTGTTCAGTATCCCTGGTTTTTCACTGTCCCTCTCTGCCCACCCACCATCCATTCTATTCAGCCTCACTATCCCTCCCTTTGTCTTTCTACGCTCCCTGATGTACCTATAAAAGGTTTTATCCCCTTCTTAACTGAGTTGGCTATCTTTTCCTCAGTTTAGGCCTTTGCTATTCTGACTTTCCTCCCTGCTTCCTTCTGCCTTAACTGGTACAGCTCTCTGTCCTGCTCCTTCTGTGTTTCTTTATACTTCCTGAATGCTATCTTTTTCTCCCTGACCTTCCCCACCCTCTTTTGAGAATCATAGTGGCTTTTTCTTTCATTTTGATTTGTTTATTTGCTTCACACAAAGGCTTGTTGCCTCTGTGATGGCAGTTTCGATGTTTCCCCAATGTTGCTCCACCCCTCCTTCTAGCCTATTTGCTAGTGCTTTTCTAAGGCACTCTCCCATCTTGTCAAAGTCAGCCCTCCTGAAGTCCAGTACCCTCACTTTTGAATGGCCTGACTCTGTAGCTGTGTTTATCATGAACCACACTGTTTGGTGGTCACTTGTTCCCACATGGGTACCCACTTCTACGTATGAGATCCTCTCACTGTCCCCATTTGAGAGTACGAGGTCTAAGATTGCTCCCTCACGAGTGGGTTCCAAAACTAGCTGTCTGAGGCATGCCACCTGTAGGGCATCGAGAATGGCCCTGCTCTTGGATGTGGCTGCAACAAATGTGTTCCAGTTAACATCTGGCATATTCAGGTCTCCCATCAACAGTATCTCCCCTTTCTCTGCCATCCTAAGAATGCCTTCTATCATATCCTTGTCCATTCCCTCATCCTGACCTGGGGGTCTGTATACAACCCCTGTGCAGATTGTGGTGCCATTTCCAGTCTCTAGGTGACCCACAGTGCCTCCTCTCCCTGTTTACTCTCTTGTTCAGTTTTGTTTTATCCCTTCTCTTACATAGAGCTATCCTCCCCTCTTCTCCCTCCCTGTCTCTCCTGTAGGTTGTGTACCCTGGTATGTTAACATTCCAGTCATGGTTTTCTGTGTACCATGTTTCTGTGACTGCTATGATATCCAGGCATCCCTCTTCCATCAAGGCCACCAGTTCAGGGAGCTTGTTGCCCAGACTATGGGCATTGGTATTCATTACCCTCCATTTCCTGATGGCCTTACCCCTTTTTGCCCCATCCCTGTCCTTATTGCCTTTGTCACTTTCTCCATTAACCCCTGCCCTTCTCCCTATCAACATCTCTGACTTGGTGTTCACCTCACTTACTACCCTGACTTTTTTGGACTGCATGCAGTACTCCAGGTGAGGCCTTACCAATGTTTTATACAGTGGCATTACCAACTCCCACCTCCTGCTAGTGATACCCTACCTATAAGGTGGCAGAAGACACAGGGCAGTAAAATGGATGGCAGAAGACCATTAGCGGGACAATTACTTGAGAGGCTATTACAAGCTTTAGGACACATATGTGTATTGAGTTATCAAACACGTTTGTATAGGGCAGTTTTTCTGGATTTGGCAAAATGCGCATTTGGAGTATATGAGGTGGTCACAAATAGCAAAAAGGATGGGTCGGGGGACTACAGTGGGAAGAAGTGCAGTGGGGGCAGAAAGAGTGGTTATTTAGTTACAGTGCTCCAAGACAAATCAAGCAGGCCATGGGAGTCATCCTGGAGAGGCACCACCAAGGGGGCTAGTGTGCGGTCTCAGCTCTGGAGGAATACAGGAGGATTAAGCCATTGAGGGCAATCAAACTGTTTGTGCATGAGGATGGGACTCCATTCACTTGCTACCAGGTGTTGAGGGTTATAAAAAAAGAATGAGTTTCTTGTGGAGGGGATTTGAAGAATTTCTCATCACACTTCTTCAGAATAGGAGTGGCATCAGATGTGGCTACCGGGGGGGTTGGGGTCGGAGGAGGAGGAGGAGATGAAAAGAGTGTGTAGATCAAGGTCAAGAAGTTACAGGAGGTATGTGAGGAAGTTGTGTTAACAAGTTATGGTGTTCTTTGTGCAGATCTCGGGTGCAATAAGCAGGTGTGGATTGTAGGGCATTCATTTGTGTAATGGGCAGAAAAGCACACTGCAACAATGCCAGGAGGCAGACAGCTGTGGAGGGTGGTTGAGGAAACACGTGTTCAATGGAAAGGGATCCAGGGAATGCGAGGGCGTAACTTTTGCCTGTGTTGGAGGAGCAAAAATTAAGATGGCCTAGACCTGACCTTTTGGTAATACATCGGGGGGGTGATTTAGGGGATAGACCATGGGGGGAGCTATTCCAGTAAATAAGGAGGGATTTGGGAATCATTATAGGGTGGTGGTGAGGATTACAGTGGGCTGGTCAGATATCATCTCATGCCAGGTATGGAGGCATGCTAGAGATATAAAATCAATTGAGAGGGCAAGAAAATGCTTGAACAGGAGGGTAGTGGGGGCAATAGCTGAGTTAGATGGTATGTACATTGCCCACAAGGACATTTCTTATGACTGTCTGGGATCCTATAGGTCCGACGGGGTGCACCTATGTAATTTTTCTTAGTACCTTTAATTGGGGCTTTGGAAGAATGGGAAAAAGGTTGGGGGGAGCCCATCATCTGTCACAAGTTGAAGATAAGCTAGTAGAAGGGGGCGAGAAAGAGGTGGTGAGGGGGAGGGGCACAAGGGGGGAAGTAGGGCATGGGGATGGGCCAGGGTAGGATGTAATCAGGCACGGGCTGGATCAGCATCTGCCTGTGGCTGCAACATGGTGGGGAGGGCATCCAATGTGGTGAGCTGGGGGGGTCATGGTTCTTGACATCCAACCCAAGGAAAAATAACAGCAAGGGGAGATTAATAACCAGAAGGGGGGGGGTCAGATCAAGCATCGGGACCCCGAGAAGAACTTGAAGGAAAGAAAGAAAGGTTGAGATGAAATTGACTCAAAAGTTGTAAATAAAGTGTGTTTCGATTATTTGGAATAATAAACAGATTGCCAATTGAACACCTAACAAAAATATCTGGCAGTGTATCATTTCCATGGGAAACTCCCACTGACAATGCAGTATTAAATGATCGCTTTGCTCACAGCATACAGTGTTTACTGTGCCAGCACTGGTGAATTAATGAAGCGTACATTAACTGTATTTAATTGTAGAAGTGAAAGACTTTGTTCACATAGATTAAATTTTTAATTCAGGTTTAATGTTAATATAAGTTTTGAACTCTATTTTACTTAAAATGCAAGACTAGGTATTTCTTTTATTTATTTTAGTTTTTATTGACCAAGAAAGGAGGACTAGACAATTCTGCCTGTTTTCAGCCTCGTCCCAGGGAAGGGGATACAGATGGATGCCAACTGACATTGAACCAGATTAAGCTGTTAGTGGTATTTTTAGTGAATGGGGGAAATTTGGCCAAGACGCCATGGAAATTCCCCATCTCATTGGTAGGGGGTGCTATCCCGTATGTCTGAGGCATGGAGGAGCTCAGTATGCAGATTGAGACGGTAGTGGATGGACTTGCGATGGAGACCTCTGCTGGTGCTGTAGACATTATAAGGGAGGTCTTGCAAACCGGAAGGGAGCCAGTACAACAGGAGGAATCTATATTGGAGAATTCGGAGGAAGAACACACATTTCAACAGAACCTAGATCATCAGAAAACACTCTTGCAAGCTCAGTTACAGAAAACAGAGCATGAATTTTCAGCCGTAAAAGTGAAACTGCCAGAGGAGAAGAAAACGCAAGCACTTGGAGGGGAACTCACCAGGCAAGGAGCAATCTCTCCCCAAAGTGTTTGTTTTCAACTCTGATGCAATGAAGGGTCAAAATGGAACACAGGAACAGGAAATTATTTCAGCAGAATGGCAACCACAACACCAGATTCCAGGAGAGGAGTCCTGGACACTGGCTAGAGCATTGTTGCTAGCAGGCTGAATGAGAGATGTAGAGGGACAATGGATAGCTCATCCTCAATACAAGCCTCCAGAAACCAATGCTCAGAACCCCCCCCCCATGAACTACACAACCAGAATCAGAACCAGCAGGAAATATCCAACCCATTGTGGATCCTTGGGATGCTGATTTCTCAGCCTCAGGTAACATTTCTTACTCTCCTAGGGGTTCTCAAGACATATTTTTTGACACTCAGCCAGGCACCTCAGGGCAAAACTTTGATTCTGAAAGGGGGGCAGGGTCATGGGAGGATGACTCCTCCGAACAACAGCAACAACAAAAATGCTCTTACGCAGGTCAGTATTTACTAAGCCCGTAGAGCAAGCCAGAAGGTGAAATGCTATTTGACTGCATTATATGGGGGGGAATGGAGGAACTACCAGATAGATATTACATGGACAGAATTCTCTTGAAACATTTCTTGGGCTTTATGCTAGCAGAAGTTTATGCCTTAATTCATGCTCATGGGGAGCACACTTTTGATGTGAGCTTTTGCATCCCTGAAGTCCTAGAAAGATTCTGGACTAAATATATGTCCCTAAAAATGAATCTTCTGTGGTCTCATTTCCAGGTTATACCACTTACAAAGCAATCATTCAGAGTTGTGACTGTGTAATGTAGAAACGAGGAGATTAACATCACTGACATTTTGTACTAGCTGGAGAAGCATTGCAATGTGCAGGGTTCCCTGGACCCCATCCTGGATAGGGAAGGCTTTTGGAATGGGAACTGATGCATCAAAATAAAACTGTTCCATATCAAAAATGATTACCAACACCTTTCCAATTGCTTCTACATTGGGAGGGCAAAAGGTTTTATTTTTTATCCTGATCAGCCCAGGAAATGCTATAAATGTGGCTCTATATGTCATATTAACTCAACATGTGACAAAATTCAATGTTTCCAATGTGGGGAACTGGGGCACTCTGGGGTTCATTGTGATAATTCTCCAAAGTGTAACTTTTGTGACAAGGGAGGTAATACATTTTCTGATTGCCCCTGGGCAGCCCATAATAACGAAGATTCTGACTTTGCTATGCAAGATTTCTACATCCTTAAAGCAGCAAGAGCTGCAGCTGAATTTACAGGTCAAATGTCAACACAGGGCCCACAGCCTCAGAGACAACCTGAGCAAATGCCTCCTGCAAGTCTAATATCTCAGCCACAACCTTTACTCCCAAGGCCTTCTAAAAGCTCTGTCATACCTCCCACAGTTCCACCTGCTGAACAATTATCAACATCCACTACTCCAGATCCTGTAAATTAGGAAGACTCACCTTCCAATGGAACTGTAATGCCCCCCCATCTGTGGAGGCCAATGCAGACTTCCAAGTGGTAAAAACCAAAGAAGGGACAAACTGATCATCTGACCAACCTATGACCCCAGAATGGGTGTCTACTTCTAACAGATTTTATGTTTTACAGACTAACATGGAAGATGAAGAGCAAAATTCAGACACTGCTTCCTGATCTTCCTCCCAGATGGAGGTAATTTCAGAAGCTGAAATTGACAAAGATACAATGAAACCGGGGAGAATGGATCCTAGGGTGGGTCTCAGGAAAAGTTCCAGGAAAATATCTGCTCCCACTTGACCACTCACTGTCCAGGTTTTGCAAATTATGACCGAAAGATTGCAAGTCTCACTACTAACAGTATTCGCACTGAAAAAAGAGACTTGCTAGTTTTGACATTTTCTCTGGACAAGAGTATGATATTGTATTCCTCCAAGACACCAGGTTTTATACTTTAGAAGAATTTGATACAGCTACAAATACTTGGCTATGGAGACCATGTTATTGGTCAGGGGGGATGTTGTCTGTTCTGGGATGGGTATTTGCTTTTTAGATTTCTTTATGATGGTTACTAAAATTGTAGATACAGTATACTACCGGGTAGGGTCCTTTTGTTAGATGTTTGTATACAGGATGCTGAATTTCGCCTTATTAATATCTATGCACCACAGGGAAAGGTTGAAAGAATAAATCCATTGCAACTTTTTTTTTCTCAGTCAAAATTTTTATTGGAATAAAAATGTATAATACAATAATATCATATGTAGTATACCATAGACAATATAATTCTTGAAACATGTCTCACACATAAACTTAAATGCAAGACTAACAATAAAGCTCTTGCAATAATAAAACTATTTAGATTGTCATTCTCTATTTCATGTTAGAACAAAATTAAATTTCTTATATCACTTTTTAGACTGATATGTAAATTAGAACAAAGACAAATGAAAAAAGAGAGAGAAATAGAAATAGACTAGACTGGAAAGAATAAAGACAAGAAGACCAAGAAGTAACCACATCAAATCCAACTGCCCACTAATTGGTTGAAGTAATCTTTATGTTTTTAACATATTGATCCACTGAACCAAATCTACTGATATATTTTTGAGAGACCCCATTCAGAATTAATGCAAATTTTTCTGTTCTAAGATTTTCTATGAACTGAGCTACACATTCTCTCAAAGATGGAACTGTCTCTTCAACCCAATATTTTAGTAAGGAATTTCTCACTGAACCACCTGCTAATATAATAGTATATTTTTGTTCCTGAGCCCAACAATCTGCCATTTCAAAGTGCCCTAAGATGCAGGTCTCTAAGATCATTTTGTCTTTTAGACAAGTAATTTCTTTAAAATATTCAATTACTTCTTTCCATAAACCCTGTACTTCAGGACAAGACCAGAACATATGAACCAAAGACCCTTTCCCTTTCTTGCACTTCTGACAAATAAAATCCCTGCACAGCCCAATTTTATACATATGTACCGGTATGAAGTATAGATTATGTAACGTCTTGAACTACATAAGTCTAAGATTCAAAGTTTTAAAGGCCTTTGCCTGCAAAAGTCCAGATTTTATTCTAGTCCCAATCTTCCCCCACACTGTCCAACTCTTGGGGCCACTGTCTGATCAGCTCTGTCAAAACCCCTCTAGATATTTCTAGAAGAGAATTATAAACTGATGAGATGGAGGGAGAAATATGAAGGACTTGGTTTCCTGTGATTGTGTATTATTTGGTTCTAAAAATATTTGTAATCTTTGAGTTAGAACTTCATAGAATTCCCTACCTATGTCTGATAATTTATATTTTTTAGTTAGAGCTTCATATGTAAGAATGGAGTCTCTACCCATAGCATCCTGTATTTTGTTTATTCCCGTTCTAATCCATTCCTATTTTACCAGCAGTTCCGGATTTAGTTTTAGATTAGAATTATTCCAGATGGGTTGTAACTTTGAGAGTGACAGGCTAAGGTTAAATGAGTGAGAGCTGTATCTTTGAATTCTGAGTGAGTCAGCCATCATTTTGTAAAGGGGGAACAATATTTTTTTTTTAGCAAAGAACACTGAATGTAAATCAGTTCCTTTTTCTATACAGAGTTTTTGCTCTGTTTGTACCCATTCAGGTATATACATTAACCTGCCTGTATTCTTGAGCCATTTAGATAACTGGGTTAATCTAACTGCTAAATAGTAGAGGAAAATGTCTGGCAATTTTAAGCCACCTCTGTTCTTGGTGCGAGCGAGTTTGTTGTAGGCTAAGGTTATCTTTTCATACTCCCATATCAATTTAGAAAACTGCAAATTAATGCTTTCTAACCATTTCTTACTTATAAAACATGGAATCATGGTAAGAACATAAAGAATTTTAGGTAAAAGCATCATTTTAATTGTCTCAATCCTTCCCCAAGTACCTAAAGGAAGCTTGTTCCATCTTAATAGTGAAGTAGTAATGGTCTCTTTAATGATAGTCACATTTTTAGCCATAGTTTGGGATAGGTTCCTATACATTCTGATACCTAAATAATCAATATATTCTGCCACCCAAGACAAACCTAAGTTAACAACTAGCTCTTTATCACAATTATTGTTAAGAGGCAGAATGTTAGTTTTAGAAAAATTAAGCTTATAGCCCGAAATGTCTCCAAATTGCTGTATTACCTTTAAAACTCTGGGCACCGACTTCTCTATATCTGTCAGGGCAAGTAAAAGATCATCTGCATAAGCAGAGGTACAGAGATTAACCCCAGATACATTATCTCCCTTAATATCCTTATCTGAGTTAATTTTCCTTATTAAAGGATCTATTGTCAAATTAAATAATAAAGAGGGATAATGGGCAACCTTGTCTAGTACGTTTATTAATCTCAAAGTAAGGGGACACCATACCATTCGTAACCAGTGCCAATGTTGGGTTGTTATATAATATTTGAATGAACCATATAAATTTATCTGGAAATCCATATTTAGGAAGAACATAAAATATGTGTGGCCACAGGATTCTATCAAATGCTTTTTCAGCATCTAGAACCAGAAGGCCACATGAATTATTTAACCTATTCGCAGTCCCAAATATATGAAAGATCTTCCTTATGTTATCCACTGATATTCTACCTTTCATGAACCCTGTCTGTTGTGTGGATATCAGGAAAGAGGTAACAAGACTAAGCTGATTCGAAAGTATATTAGTTAAGATTTTCATATCTGTATTAATCGGAGAAATGGGTCTATAATTATTGCAATCAACTGGATTCTTACCTTGTTTTAAAATTAAAGTAATCAGGCATCTAGTTTGATCACTTGAAAGTGAACCACTCTCTAAAGCCTCCATGTATACCTTTTGGAGTAAAGGAATTAGTTCTTTGGCAAAAGTGTGGTAGAAATTGGCTGAAAAACCATCTGGGCCAGGAGTCTTTTTTTTTTTTTTAAGAGATTTAATAGCATTCAAAATTTCCTCATTAGTAATGTCTGCTTCCAACTCTTTGACCTGATACTCAGATATTTTTACATCTGGGATGTCTCAAAACTTGAGTAGTCTTTATTGGTATTGACATTCTCCAATTTGTATATATTTTTGTAAAACTTGTAAAATTCTACATTTATTTTTTCATAGTCTGTACGTACCTTTTTATTATCTGACAAAGAGCATATAGCTGTGATGGCTGTGGAATTGACATTTTGCTTAATCCTAATAGCCAATAATTTTGAAGCACGAGACCCTGTTTCCAAATAAGTTAGTTTGGCTTTCCTGACTGCAAATTCAGCTTCTAAATGAATTAACTCATTATATTCGGTTTTAAGTTTTGTCCATTGTTCCCAGAGTTATTTTGTATCTGTTTGCTCTAGTTTGATTTCTAGGTTCTATAATTTCTCCAGAATTTCCATTTGTATTTTCTCTCTCTGATTTTTTGATAAGAACATTTGCTTATCAATGTACCTCTTAAACAACACTTGAGGGTATCCCACACTGTTCCTTTTTTAGTCCCTTCTAATTCATTTAATAACAAAAAGTCAGAAATATTATGTTTAATATCTGTTAAAAACTCTGCATTATTTAGTAACCCATTATCAATCCTCCATCTTTTAGATTTATTAGAGTTTTGTAACACTGAAATATTCAACAATACTGGTGTATGAACAGAGACAACCATAGGTGTAATAGTTGAATAATTTACCCTTCCAGCTAATGATTTTTCAATTAAAAAGTAATCTATCCTTGAACCCGAACCATGACATACTGATCAGAATGTAAAATCTTTTGTGTTTTGATGTAACACTCTCCAAATGTCAGTAAGATCATATGTCAGGATTAAGTCAGCTAAATCCCTATCTGCTTTAGACTTACCTGATCTAAATCTGGTTCTATCAAGATTTGGGTCCAAAATGACATTCAAATCTGCTGCCATAACAGTATTTGTATGTAGAAAGCTCACCAGTCTATCATGCATGATGCTAAAAACCTCATGGTTAGCAACTATCAGCCCATAGCTATTTATTAGAGTAAAGGTTTCCCCTTTAATAAGGCCCTGTATAATCAAAAAATGTCTCTTACTATCTGCTATCTGTGTTAGTACTTTAAAATCTACATTTCTATTAACCAAAATTAATACACCTGCGTTTTAGAGCTGTTCCCTGCCCCAAACACTAGCCCCACCCATTCTCTCCTTATTAGATTATAATGCTCTGCCTTTAGATGAGCTTCTTGTAAGAAAGCAAATGAGGTACCTAATTTTTTAAGATGTCTGATGACTGAATAACGTTTAAGCTTATGATTCAAACCTTGCACATTCCACAAGACTAATATGTACGAGTAAACCATAGCCATCACAAAAATTGTACCAGTTATGTTGGTAATTCCAAGTATTGAACTGTAAAATATGAGCCCAGCCTTCCCTTTCAGACATACAGTTATTAATGTTATATGGGTTAAATTCAATGCACGAGTCATCAAATAGGATAAGGGAGAAAGAAGAGCAGCCAGAAGAGAGAAACAATAAGAGAGTAAAAAATATAAAAACATAAATAGCTATCATGAAACCAAATACATCATGAATTGCTGTAGCTGAAATAGTATAACAGAATAGTTCCCCTTTTTCCTCTATTTGATTAACCAGATCTGATACAGTCCCTTCCCAAGATATCTGCAAATGCTGTAGAGCAGAGTTTTATCTCAAGCTCACTACCTCCCCATAACCAAAACACAACCTGCAAAATTTTAAAACCTCTAAGACTGCAGTTCCCTATGCCATTAGAGAGCAACTATATAAGATAAATATGTAGTCAAGTGAAATTCATTTCAACCTTTTCTTATGTTAAAGAACTTGTAGAGGCCCTCACTGTGTCCTTCAGTAGTAAGAACAAAAGGGAAACAGCAGTCCGAGATGACCCTTTGACCCCTATTGAATAAGAGAATCACATCTTCATTTCTACATTTTAACAATGTTTGAAAATCACTAAATTGTCATTAAGCATCTCACTTTGTTATCTACTTAAGAAGAAAAAACACAACAGATCTGCTATAGAATGAGATGCTTGTATAGAATAACTTATAATATACTATTTGTTCTCATATGCAGCATAAACAATACCTGAAATCAGTGCTCCAAAAACATCTAATCTAAAAAGCAACAGTTTTAATATTATACTCTCCTTCTGTTTCATCATTTACTCTCAGTGTTCAGATCATGTACACATTTATAAGTTTGTGTTCACAAGCAAAGCAGGTCATAAGTCCAGATGCTATATTCTATTTTCCATCCGACTCATGTTTTCTTCGTGGCTATGATGAAACTGTTACCTGCTGCAGTCTGCATGTGTTGCTCTTCAACATTTCAGATTATGATGTACAATATTTTCCACTGTCTGAATATGGTTAAACGTAAACAGATGCCTGGGTAAAACACTGGTTGGACAACAGGACACAATGGGTAATAGTAAATGGAGTCCACAGTGAAGAAAGGAGGGTTACTAGTGAGGTACCACAGGGTTCAGTACTGGGGCTGGTCCTTTTTAATGCCTTTATAAATAACATTGCAGAGGGATTGGAAGAGAGGGTATGTCTCTTTACAGATGATACAAAGATCTGCAGCAGGGTTTATAGACAAGGTGGGGTGGAAAGGATGAAAAGGGACTTGGCAAGGTTGAAGGAATGGTCAAATGTATGGCAGCTTAGATTCAATGCAAAGAAGTGCAAAGTAATACACCTGGGAAACAAAAACCCAGGGGAAGATTACACAATGGGGGGTGAGATACTGACAACAACAAAAATGGAAAAGGACCTGGGGTAGTCATATCAGATGACCTAAAGGTGGGCCAGCAATGTGAGAAGGCAGTAAGGAGGGCTGGGATACGGGATGCATAGGGAGAGCATCACCAGTAGAAAATAGGAAGTTGTTGGCCTCTGTACAGACAGTTGGTAAGACCACATCTGGAGTACTGTGTACAGTTTTGGAGACCCCATCTCCACAAAGACATAGACAGGGTGGAGGCTGTCCAGAGGAGGGCAACCAAAATGATGCAGGGTCTACATCAGAAGACATATGAAGAAAGACTAAAGGAACTAAAGATGTAGATCCTTGAGAAAAGGAGGGAGAGGAGGAACATGATAGAAACTTTCAAATACCTCAAGGGAATCAACAAAGTCCAAGAGGGTAGCATCTTTCAGAAAAAGAGATGTGAAAAAACAAGGGGGCACAATTTGAAGATAGAGGGGGGGGGATGGCTCAGGGGTAATGTGAGGAAGTATTTATTCACAGAGAGGGTTGTGGATACATGGAATGGCCTTCCTGAGGAGGTCGTAGAGTCAAAAACAGTGGGGGAGTTCAAGAATGCATGGGACAGACATAAGGCAATTCTAGTGGGGGTAGTAGGATGTAAGTTGTTGGTTAACTAGGATCTGCAGCTTATCCATTAGGTAGGGAAATGGGCAGACTAGGTGGGCCAAGTGGTCCTTATCTACCATCAAATTCTATGTTTCTAATTAGTTGATCCTACCATTTTATTTTCTTATGTATGCAGAGGTCTTTCCTGGCACCACGCTACTTCTCCTCCATTTTGCCTGTAAATCACCCAGAATCCTCCTTCTACATGTAGCGTAAGTCCACAGCCACACACGATAAGCAACAGCCTGCTCGAGATTTGTGTTGGATTGGTTCTGCTCACGCTATAGAATCTGGAGAAAATGTGTTAAACTCAAATAGTAGAGGGTAAGCAACATTTTTTTCTAAAGTGGCTGAAATTGAAAAAATCTATCTGTTTCAGCTCTGGATTAGGACTTAGGGATAGGATGAGCTGGCGAACAAGAAAGAAACAGGGCTCATATTCAAATAACTAATAGATATGATGTTTTAGTCATTTTCTCTCCTACATCTGAAGACACCCAAAACCCCCACCCCCCACACAAAAGCCTTATTTACTAATGTTTATTAAAAACCATCAAAGAAGTTTACCTGTTCCCCATTATCAAATAATTACCATTCTATTATAGACTCTCCTGCTTAAATGGGCCATAAAGTTATCTCTGCTAATATGGGTAACTTACAAACTATGACTGAAGCATCATCCACTAATATGATTCCACCTCTGAAAGACCCCTTTACCTAAAGGGCGACTCCCTTGTCACAAATTACTTGAAGAAAATAAATACTGCATATTTAAGAGTAGTTTTCCTTTCCTTTACTGTTTAGCTTTAGCTCATACTAAAAAAGAGTAAGCAGCGAACTCCGCTACCCATAGACCCATGTGAGAAATCTTAAAAAAAAAGGATATTTTTCAGTATTTTCAACCATTAACACCCTTGCTATTCCTAACCATCCACAAGTCTCCCTCCCATGTCCTATCACAGAGCCAAAAACAGAACAATCATCCATCATAAGACCCACTACCTCATATCAGCTTTATTGTTGGAAATAAGAGTTGCCAAAAATTGCAGGCAAGTCTTTTTTAAGCCCTTGCTTTGCTGCTTCCATCCCATTATAATCACGAACCCCATCTGATGACCAGATTTTAAGCTTAGTGGGATATAATAGACCATAATTAAGGCCAGTCTCTCTCAAGCGTCTCTTAATAGGGAAAAAAGGCATCCCTTCTGCAGATCACTTCTGGGGGGAGGTCATTAAATATTTTGATGTTATTTCCTTCAAAAGAGATAGATACTGAATTTCTTAATGCTCTCTGTATAAAAGCTTTTTGTTGAAAGTCAAGCAGCTGAAACACAAATGACCGGGGTCTCTCATTTTTGTTCATTTTGGGTTTTAAAGACCTGTGAGTTCTTGCAATAAAAAATCTTGCAGCACCCGGAGGGGAGCCTGCTATGGAGATCAGCATTCTATTAATAAATTCAATGGGGTCTAACCCTTCTACTCCCTCTTTAAGACCAAACACTGTCAAATTATTTCTCCAGCTTCTGCTGTCTAAATCTTCCACTTTGGCTAATAAATCAGCTATCTGTCTGCTGTTTGTCACACTTATGGTCTGATCTTTACTAGCTCTGTCTTCTGACTACTCACAGACTACTCACACGAACCTCAATATCTGATATTCTAGTTTTCTGAAGTGCCAGGTCATTTTTTACTGGTTTTATGTCCTCTACCATAGTATTTAAAGTTAGATTAATGTTACTCATTTCTTGCATCAGCAGATCAAAATGTAAAACAGTCAAGAGTTGATCTGTGTTCAGTTTTTTTGCCTCTGGAGCTTGAGAACTGTCTAAGATATTGTTATCCTTTTCTAATGATCTTTTTTTCATATTTTTACTTTCTGTATCTGCTTCTAACCCTTCTGACACAACCACCAAATTTTCATCCATTTGTATATAGGATCGTATAGCTTTAGGAAATAAACAGCTGTGTGTCTTCTCAACCGTTTAGCTCTGAGGAGAATATTTTTTTTAAAATGACACTGCATGACTAGTGTATTAGATTGAGTGAGCCTTCTGATGAGAACAGTTTTAAAATGTCAGTAGGTTTCTTTAAATGCAAATTTCAGTGGAAATTTAAACCAATACCAGCGTGATGACAGTCTTGAGGTAACAAACGTCACTTGTCAGCCTGGAGGCAGTATCCAGACCGCGTAAGTCATCTTTCTTCTGCTTAATTGCAATCTTGATTCATTTATGTACTGTGCTTACAAAGATTCAAGTATTTAACTATTTAAACTGGATTGAAAGTTGCTAAAGGAGTATTTAACTGTTTAAAATTTGCATGTTGGTTGTGGTTTTGGCCGTCTGGAGGTAGGCCTTATTGGAGCTCAAGCTCGCACGTCTGCTCTGTGCCACTGCATTTGATCGAATCAATCTGTTACAACTTATACAGCCATATCTCTTCACAAGCAAGAATATACTGTTCGGGGGAGACTTCAGTATCAATAGATCACAACTAGACAGAGGGGCCAGAACTTAAAAATTATATTGTGATTCAGTATTTTTCAACAATCTCATAGAACTAACAGGTTTAAAAGGTACCTTTTTGGGTGATGACCACACCGTTCCATATACTTTTTATCAGGGAAACAGAAAATCTGAAATAGACTATTGATTAATTTCACCCACATTACAGTTTAGAGATCCCAAGGTAAATTTGGTAGCTACATCTGATCATGGACTTTTAGGTTTAACTATTTCAAACTATAAAAGTACCTCTAAAGGGCCTGGATATTGGAAACTTAACGTATCTTTACTGGATTATCCAGAGGTTGCGGAAGGTTTTCAATATGTAATGGAGGCAAGAAAATCTTTTTTCTTTTTGTACAATTCTCAACAGGAATGGTGGGAAGACAGTAAACAGAATTTGGAGTACTTTCAGACAATTGACAGGCTACTTGGCAAGCACAAAAAGGAAAACTGTCAAAATATAAGGGCCAAATCACAACATTTTTATTCTTGTTTCAATAATGGGGAATTCATAGACCCAGAGGAATTTTCTAAAGTAAAAATACAGTTCTCACAAACACAATATGACAGAAGAAAAACTCTTGAAACCGAACAAAGATTTGGAATGCAGGGTAAACAAGCCAACAAAACCCATTTGAAAGCTGTGCAAAACAGCAGAAAAAAAGAAACTCAGGTGTATTAAAAATTCTGCAGGAGAGTATATCACAGCTGAAACAGGAATTTTGCAAGAAATTGAAAAATACATTTTTAAAATGTTTTGAGCAGATTCTTTACTTACCAATGATCAAGTAGATCAGGGGTTAGACTCTTGTGTACTCCCAAAAGTACCTGATTATTTTTTTCTATCTTTAATGGCACCTATCACCCTTAGGGAGCTGTAAACAGTAGTTCAGCAACTGCAGAATGATAAAGCCCTGGGGAATGACGGGCTACCAAATGAACTGTATCACAGGATAAGTACCACATTAGGTACTGAGATGACACAAATGCTGAACACAAGTTTGGCTCAAGGGCTATTACCTAAAAGTTTGAACACAGATCTTCTGATAGTACTTTAGAAAACAGGAGACAGGGAAGATCTAAAAAAATGGAGATCAGTAACATTATTAAACATGGACTGCAAGATTCTCCCTAAAATTTTAAGCAATAGGCTCTGCATTATATTAGAACATATTATACACCCCACACAGTTTTGTTCTATTCCTGGAAGACATATCACTGATGCACTTTTACTTATAAGAGAAATAATGCAAAGGGGTAGAACAGAAGAAATTACTGGATTTTGTGTCTGCCAAAAGCAGAGTGACGGGGTTGGTGTCTACGTGTGTTAGTGCATTCTTGCTGCTGCTGGTGAAAACTTTATTTCTGCTAGCTAGACTGAGCAGAGAGTCTGTAATTGAACCAGGAAGTGCTCCCTAGCCTGTAGTTCCAAAGTCTGAGTTGGGGAACTACAAAGGTGGAGCAAGCCAGATATTTTATGCTTTAGGGTCCTGGTAGGAGTTACTGGGTCCCTGGGGTGTCTATTTATGGCTTGTGATACTAAAACAGTGTTTTAATTAGGGGATGCTTGGGGAGTCCTGGTAAATGCAACCCACCAACACTTCCGGGTTAAGGGATTAAAATTTGGCAGCAGGAGCGAGTGCTGGCATAATTTGGATGTCTGCAACCCTGTATCCCTGCCAAAAGCAGAGTGACAGGGAGTAGGTGTCTGCGTGTGCTAGTGCTTTCTTGCTGCTGTTGGTGAAAACTTTATTTCTGCAAGCTAGACCTGGCAGAGAGTATGTAATTGAACCAGGAAGTGCTCCCTAGCCTGTAGTTCCAGAGTCTGAGTTGGGAAACTACAAACGTGGAGTGAGCTGAATATATTATGTTTTAGGGTCCTGGTAGAAGCTACTGGGTCCCTGGGGTGTGTTGTTATGGCCTGTGGCATTAAAATAGTGTTTTAAGTAGGGATGCTTGGGTAGTCCTGGTAAATGTGACCCAGCAACACTTCTGGGTCGTGGGATTGAAATTTGGCAGCAGGAGCGAGCGTTGCGAGCAGAGATGCATGCAGAGACACACGTGACTCTGTGTGTGGTATGCATGCTAAGAGTGGGAAGAGTTAGCAGGAGATACTGAGATACATTAATAGGAAGTAAGAAGAATATATGAGTACTGTTAAAGTAAGGCCTGTACGGACAATAAGCAGGAGTGGAGAGATACATTGTCACACTAAGGAGTGGGGAACTCTGGGTAAAGAGTGTAACAAATTTAGCTGATGGAATTTACATGTAAACAATGTTTAGAATTGAGGGAGTTGAAGGTAGAACTCCTGGGACCTGAACTAGAACTTAAATGTTATTAACAAGTCTCATTAGCAGAAGAGAACTTGAATGAAGCTACAAACACAGATGTAAACCAGAAAAGAGTCGGGGGAAAGTCTGGGAAGTTGAGGGGAATGGGAAGTCCAGGAAGGAACTAGTAAGAATAAATGAGGTAGAAGGGCAATGGAATTTATAGTGCCCACTACTAACATGTTTTAAATGCTGACAGAACTGAGTGAAAATGAGGATGTTGGAGTGAGTCACTCAGAAACCAGAGATGTCTCAGGATAATTACGCTGTTGTAGCATCTAAATCAGGTACTTTGTTACAGAATAAAGCAGGGTTAAGTCTTCCTAATGAGACAAATGAGATACTGGTGTAAGCTGTGGCAGAAGAGCAAATAGGTAATGAGACCATGGAGACTGAAAATGAACAACAAACAAATAATGAATTGAGGGATTGCATTTCATTTTGGGAGATTCAATAATAAAATACACTGACACCTACACTGCTAGATGAAATAAAGAAGGAATAACCAGTTAATATTTCTCAGGGGCAAAATTGTCAGACATGTGCAAATTAACATCAGAGATAGAAAAGAAAATGACAATCCACTTGTGATACAAGCAGGGACAAATGATGTAGTATATGGAAGAGAGGATCAGATCTTGTTAGAATATATGCAAATTTAAAAAGTCATTTGGGAGGCAAATGGCATTGCTGTTTTTTTCTGAGACATTACCCATACCCAGGACTAGTGAAGAAGTAAATTTGAAGATTAAGAGAGTTAATAATTGGACGAGAAGGTGGGGCTTAATGCAGGGACTACAGTGTATTAGAACCTGGTAAATATTTTATCAAAATGATCATTTGTTTGGAAGTGACGGATTGCAATTAGCAAAAAAAAAAAAAGGGAACAGAGAATTGGGACTGTTGTTTAAAATACAACTTATGAAGCATTTAAACTAGAAAAAGGGGAGAATGTGAAATCACCAGGCACAAGATGCCCTGATTAGAATGAGTAGAAAAGCAAATGAGACTGCTGTTAATAAGATAGTAAAGGTCCTTATGTTAAATGCAAGAAGTATGAAGCACAAAATTGAGGAGATGAAATATGTTATGGACAAGAAAAAGATAGATATATGTTGCATAACAGAAACTTGTCTCTCAGAGGAAGACTAAATTGATGATATTTAGGGATATGACTACTTCCAGACAACAAAAAAAGGGTAGAAAAGGTGGAGGAACGGCTTTTTATGTATCAGCACATCTAGGCAAGGCAAGATAATTTTATTTGTAGGACGCCTAATCCTGGAGGCTCTGGGCACCGAACAGAAATTATAACAGAACATGGTAAACAACAGCATAAAACATAAAATGATAATATTGCATAAACACTACTATAAGAAATTAAAATGGATTTAAAAGACTATCAGCCTATCATAGCAGAGACTAGCAGAGAATAGTCTCAAAACTCTGGAAAGGCCAGGACAAAAAGGTTAACCTTAAGCCTCTGCTTAAACACCTTGACCGAGGAGGCCTCCTTCATGAAAGGTGGTAACGAATTCCACAGGGTCGGCCCAGAGATGCTGAATGCATGATCTCATGAAGTCTTGAGCCAAACCCTGGGAACAGCCAGGAGGCCCATTGAAGAGGAGTGGAGGGAGTGAGCATAGGACACAGGTGTCAGGAGCACAAGAAATTAGAATTAACAAAGGGAACAGAGAAGACATAGAACAAACTTGGATTAAAGTAAAAAATATGAAGGGGGATATAACCATAAGGCTTTGTTATCGCTCGCCAAACCTGATGGAGACTGAAAATCTAGCTTTCATGGAAGCTTTAGAAGCACAAGAAATGAAAGGGGATAGTATACTATTGGGGGAGTTCAATTTCCCAGAAATAGATTGGAACTCTGTGAAAGCAACTGGCTTATGGGAAACCAGATTCCTGGAATATTGCCAACTGAACTGACTTGAGCAGTATGTTAAGGATGGCACCAGGGGGAGCAATACCCTCAATTTGGTCCTTAGTAACATGGAAGATGCCTTGGAAAATGCTGAAGTAATCCAACCATTGGGGGCAAGTGACCATAATGTGGTTACATTTATTGTCACTGTACATTCAAAAAATCAGAAAGGTAGAACCATGATAATGAATTACTGAAAGGCCAATTTTAGGATGATTAGACAAGAGTTAAAACAATGGAACTAGAAAGATGAACTAACGGACTTGTCCCTTGAAGACATATGGGCAAAGATTTTTAATAAAATAGCGGATTGTGTGAATGAGTATGTGCTGGTTGTTTTAAAATACAACGAGAGAGGAAGAATTCTTAAATGGTTTACTAAAAAAGTTCAAAAAATGGTTAAAAGAAAGGAAAGAGCATACAAGAAATATAAAAAGACCCAGACTTAAGACAACTTGGAGAAGTCCAAAAGAAGTGTTAGATTGTGTAAAACTACTATCAAGAAGGCCAAGGCACAAGCAGAATTACGATTGGCCACCATGTAGACATTTCTGTAGCTATGTGGGAAGTTTAAGGCAAGGGCAAAAACGTGGTAAAACTAAAGGATGGGAATGAAGTTATGAAGGATGAAAAACAGGTGGCAGAAAAGTTTAATGAGTATTTTTTTAGTATATTCAAAGATCCAAATGAGCCTTGTAGTAGACACGAGGTGAGGTTGGAACATAATACATTAAAAGGCATTTTAGAGAGTGAGGTCTGAGACAAATTAAGAAAGTGAAATAAACACAGATCTTGTGGACCAGGTGGTATACACCCTTATTTTTTGGGTGAAACGGCAGAGGAACTGGCAGATCCACTGACATTAATGTTAAATCTGTCAACGAATGAGGGCAGGGTCCTGAACGAATGGAGGTTGGCACATATTACCCCCATATTAAAGGGAGGAGTTAAGACCAAGGTTGATAATTATAGGCCGATAAGTATCATATCGGTAGTGGGAAAAATTATGGAAGGCCTTATAAAAGAACATTTGGAAGAAACCCTATGTCAGCTTGGCTTGGTGGATGTCACACAGCACGGATTTGTGGAAGGCAGGTCATGTGTGGTTAACCTTTTTAGCTTTTTTGAGCCCATGAGTAAGGCACTTGACTGGGGAATGCCTGTGGACATGATTTATTTGGATTACTCATTTTGATTCTGTTGCACATAATATACTGCTGAAATCACTGATGATGGGTATTAACAAGGAGTTCATAGCCTGGATAAGTTCCTAGCTGGATCAGAGGAAACAGAGAGTTGGAATAAGGGGACACTGGTCAGAGAGGGGGAGAGTGTCTAGTGGGGTCCCCTAGGGATCTGTTCTTGGGCCCATCTTATTCAGAATGTTCATTTCAACAATAGGTAGAAGATGGGGTGTGGCTATGCAAATACACTGATGATGCGAAGGTAGGGGCAATGGTCAATAACAATGAATCCGCTGAAAAACTGCAGGGGCAATTGGACAAATTGGTTACTTGGGCTACTGAACATAAACTAGTCTTCAATGAAACAAAGTGTAAGGTGATACACTTTGGTGCCAATTACAGGGAAATAAACTACACTATTAATGGAAACATAATAATATCTATAGTGAATGAGAAGGACCTGGGAGTTTGGATTGTGGATAATTTGAGCTTTGATAAGAACACAGGTGAATGTGTCAAGAAACCAAACAGGATCCCAGGTAATATATTAAGGAATATTAGGAGTAGGAGGGAGGAAGTGCTGGTACCACTTTATAGTTCAATGGTGAGACCAGTTCTGGAATACGGCACCCCGTTTTTCTCCCTGTGTAGTATAGCTGCCAGCAATAGTGTAGAAAGGGTTCAAAGAAAACTCACAAAAAAGTGAATAATGTCAAAGATACGGTCTACAAGAACAGACTGAGGCAGTTGGGTATGTACTCTATGGGATTTATGTTATGTATATAGATCCTTCCAAGATGAGGTGATTTGGGAATCAGCGGGGTTAATTAGAAAGGAATATCAGGTTAGAGCATTAAGAGCATTAAGAGGACATCCATATGACGCCAAAAGTTCCCGATCAGGCAATAACACTACAAGGCTACGTCATTTTTAGACTGAACCGGGTCACCAAGAAAAGAAGAGGCTGTGCCATCTATGTTAAAGACTCCCTATTGGTGCTCCCCCTTGCAACCCCAATGCTTGACTCCTCGGCTCGGTTGCTACCCATAAGAATTCTCCTTGGCCCAAACCAAAAAGCCTTAATGACTGGTTCCGTCTACATCCCACCCAGGGACCAGGTCAAAGGTCTCAATGATGTTCTCAGGTTTATCAACTCCCAAACTCCAGGCGCTGAACTTGACCTGCTAGGAGACTTCAACATCAATTGGTTAGCCTCGGATGCAGGGGAGCTGAAAGATTCTATTGCCTCTGCTAACCTCACACAGATGGTGGTCTCACTGACTAGGACTAACTATAAGACTGGTATTAGTACCCTTCTGGACTGGGTACTTACCAGCCACCCATCCAGGATCTTCAGCACCACCGTTCTGCTAGATTCCTTCAGTGACCACTCCCCTGTCATATGCGAATGGTCCAACAAATTTCTCAACCCCCCCAAATTCATTTACAGTAGGGTCCTCCCACATGGACAACTTGCTCATCTTAAACACCACCTGAATCTGATTGACTGGCAACCTATTTACAAGGCTACGAATGTTAACTTGGCCCTCGACTTCTTCATTGCCACTTTCAACAAGGCCTGTGACCTCTTTGTTCTGGCTAAAAAACGCAAAGCCAAGTCACTCTGTAACCCCTGGATTAATGCTAAGCTCCTTTCACAGTTGAAACTAAGGGACCACCTTTGGGCAGTGGCTAAAGCCACTGGCACACTGCCTGACTTACTAAAATACAAACAGGCCTGTAATGCTTGTACCAAGGCCATCCGACTTACGAAAAGCTCCTTCTACAAGGACACACTTACCAACACCTGGGGAAATGGTCATGCCTTTTGGGATAACATTAAAGGAATCACAGACATACAACCAAAAAACTCTCCTGCCATGCTGATAGTTGGTGGGATTATTACCCTGGACCCCCTGGACATTGCCAATACCTTTAACTCTGCTTTTACCGACCTTAGTGCCATTCTCCCCTCTGACTTTTTTGAAGAAGACAACAGCTCCCCTAACACCCATCCTGCTCAGGCCAATCCCCCCATTTCTACTTTCAGGAAGTCTCTTTGAACGCAGCACCCCGCTACATCACTACTGCCATCTCCAAATCCACATCCAGTGGAGACTCCCTTGACCTAAATATACTGTCGCTAACTCTAGAGGAAGTTCTTCGACCCTTAACCAGAATTCTGAATCTTTCTCTCTCCATTCCAGTCAATTCCCAGACCTTTGGAAAATTGCATCTGTTATTCCAGTCCACAAAAGTGGAGACAAGTCTAGCCACTCAAACTATCGCCCGAGCCCAATACTGCCTCCGCTCTCCAAGGCACTTGAACGAATCATAGCAGACCAACTAACTGACCATCTGGACAAATAAAATTTACTGTGCACTCAACAGCATGGCTTCAGAAAGGGTTACAGCACCTCTTCTGCTCTGCTCAACTTCACCGGGGCAGTACATAATTCTGTCAATAAGGGCCTGCTCACCAGGGCGGTTTTCATTGACCTCTCCAAGGCTTTCGATACTGTCCACCATCGGCTGTTAGTTGACCAACTTCGGAACATCGGTCTCTCCCCTGACTCGGCCTTATGATTCAAAAGCTACCTTGAAAACTGCTCACAAAAGGTGAAAATTGCCAGTGCCGTCTCTGATACCTTGCCAGTTCACTCGGGTGTCCCGCAAGGATTAATTCTGGGTCCGCTCCTCTTCAGTCTCTTTCTAAACTTTCTACCACAGTCCTGCACTGAGAATATCATCCTCTACGCTGATGACACAGTCGTATTCTCCTCTCACAAAGATCCCATGTCCTTACAATGGAATCTCCAACTTGCCTTCAGTACTGTTTGAGGCATGGTTTTCTAAGCGTAAACTTGTCCTTAACCACATAAAGACTAAGTCCATGCTATTCTGCAGCTCCCACAATCGGCACAAGCTTCACACCTTGACTATTTTGACATCGCATGTGAATACCCTGGAACAGGTTCCATACTTCAGATACCTTGTGATACTGTTGGACCCCAACCTCTCGTACGGTGCTCATGTCGACTCTGTGGCAAAGGCAGCTAACACCAGAATTGGTCTCCTCTACAGACATAGACAACATCTCACCCCTGAAGCCCTGAAGATCACTGTTCAGAGTTCCGTGGTCTTGATTATTGACTATGGGCTCATAATTTATGGCTCTGTCACAGCGACTACCCTCAGACGTATCTCTACCGCCCTCAATAAGTCATGTTGGCTCATCTCTGGAGCTCACCGTCTTACCCACACCTGCGATCTGTATACTAAAAATGGCTGGCTCCAGCTCTCAAATCACATCAAGTACCTAACCTGCACAATGGCCAAGAAAATTAGCCTTGGCCTTGCACCTCCGGGGGTCACAGCCCTGCTATACAACAATAGGAATAGCATGCAGGTCACCAGGGGTTCAAAATCTCAACTTCTGCAAGTTCCCCGCTGTCGCACCACTCAGGGTCAATGTTCATTTGCCTACAAAGCTCCTCTATGGCTGAACAGCCTCAACCCTGCCATCTCTACTGCCCCAACATTGGGCATTTTTAAATCTAGACTACAGCTGCACCTTACTGCCTCCAGCTCCTGTAACTGCCCCCACATAACTGTTGCTGACATGTCCCAGGGGTCGCCTCAGCCTCTCTCCTCCTCCGCCCATCTGGCTGCCCCCTAACCCCACTGATGCTCTTATTTCATCTTCTGCCCCACTCCACCTACCTTCCCTTCCCCTCTCTCTACCCACCCCCCCATGTCACCAGCACATATCCCCTGTTTCACCTGACAACCGCCTATGGCTGCACCTTTGTTGCCCTTTCCTTTCTACACCCTTTTTTCTGTTTTCTATACCACTGTTTCCCTTCATCAAGTCTCATCCTTGTTGCTGGTTATCCCACCTTATCAGAACAGCTAGTAACCATGCCTTAAAACATTATTCTGTTCAGTTCCCTAACTATGGTACGTTATTGTTGACTACTGTTGTTACATTGCTATCCCTGTATGTCTTTTGCCTCTGACGTGGAACCTTTGTAAAAGAGCCCTGGCTCAAAGGTATTTGTAATCCTAGACTTGAATAAATAACAAAATAAAATAAATAAAGTTAAAAGGGGAATCATACAGGAATCAAAAGGGGGCATTGATTCAACAAGAGGGTGGTGAATATGTGGAATGGTTTACTGGAAAATGTAGTGAAAGCACCAAATATGGCTGCTTTTAAACACCAGCTAGACATATATATGTGGGGAAGAAAAATTAGGATCCATCCACTGTTAGTGGCAAGTCTATTGATGGCCTACAAGCTAATTGACTTGGACCCGTAAACTATGAACCTACGATTTCTCTTAAGTTTGGACCAAGCTGAAGCTTTTGACAGTGTATCACATTTATATACAGTATGTGGAAATGTTTGAAAAATTTGGCTTCCCAGACCCTTTTATTAGATAGTTATGAATTTATTATAAGCAAGCAGTAGCTGCACTATATGTGAATGAGTGGACCGGGAACACTGGAACTGTTACTAGGTGAGGTTTGGCAGGGCTGCCCTCTCAGCCCAATATTATATATCCTGATATTGGAACCACTGATATCCAAAATTAATAACTCCAAACAGATTAGAGGTTTATTTCTCACCAGTGAAGATGTAGAACTCAAAACTATCATTTATGCTGATGACATTTGCATTTTATTGGCAGATCTCCCATCCAGTGAAGCTACAGAAGCAGTGACAGCAGCATTCATGAAGGTAACAGGAGCAAAATTCAACCTTGAGAAAAGTAAGTGTCTTCCAATTGGTGCTGAAGATGTTACACTAGACACACTCATGGGGATGCCTATTACACATGACACTTGCAAAACTTTGGGTGTACATTTTGGAAATGGGACTATGGACTCATTTAATTGGAACATCCTTATTAAAGAGGCTAAGGGTAAAGTCATACAATGGAATAGGTGGAAAATGGGGAAAAAAGAGGGTTTATATGGTTAAAACATTATTGATTGATATGTTCCTACACATCAGCACAATCTTCCCCCATCCTAAAGCTTTAGAAACTGTTCTTTTTAGCATATTTTTTCAAGCAGTTTGGGCTAATCACCTGAACCCGATCAAGAGAGGGATTTTATACCAGAAAATTCAACAAGAGGGTTTGAATTTGATAAACCCCATTTCATTTTTCTTTTGTATGTGTTTATATGAAAATATTTGGCCTATCCTATATGGAAAGCAAACCATTTGGGGCACTTGGGTGCAGGATCATATTTAAGTGGGTGGAAATGGGATACAGTGATACCTAAACAAAAATCAATTCAGGGGTTACTGAGTTATTTCCAAACCTGTTTGAGGAAATTAAAGCTATGGGGTATTCCAAAATCTATTATACTACAGCTTGCTAGAAAAGATTTCTATACACATATACAACAATTTTTTTCCTGGTAACCACAGATTTCTATACTTGAAATAAGAGGGAATTGACATAGATACAGGCTATGTGACACAACCTAGAACCCCTCCACATACATGGGATATAGTATGATTGGGTGCTTATAATAAACTCAGTGTCAAAGGAAATCTCAAACATAAAGGCCTGGAGGAGAGAGTATGTCCTACAGTAGATTTGCTACATGTTTTGGATCCATAGAAACAGTGGAACATTTATACTTTGAATGTCCATTTATTGCTCAATTTTGGACTGTTTTATTCTCAGTATGGGCTAAATCACCTTTGTTATTCATTAACATAGAAACATAGACTTTGACGGCAGATAAGGACCGCTTGGCCCAACTAGTCTGCCCATTTCCCTACCTTCAGGATCAGCTGCAGATCCTAGTTAACCAACAGCCTATTTCTTCCTACCCCTCCCAGAAAAATTGCCTTATGCCTGTCCCATACATTCTTGAATTCTCCCACAGTTTTAGACCCCACAGCCTCCTCAGGAAGGCTGTTCCATGCATCCGTCTCTATGAAAAAATACTTCCTCACATTGCCCCTGAACCCCCCATCTTCAAATTGTGTCCTCTTGTTCTTGCACATCTCTTTTTCTGAACTATACCCTCTTGGACTTTGTTGATTCCACTGAGGTACTTAAAAGTTTCTATCATGTCCCCCTCTCCTCCTTTCCTCAAGGGAATACATATTGAGCTCCTTTAGTCTCTCCTCATATGGCTTCTCTTGTAGACCCTGCACCATTTTAGTTGCCCTCCTCTGGACTGCCTCTATCCTGTCTATGTCCTTGCAGAGATAGGGTCTCCAGAACTGGACGCAGTACTCCAGATGGGGTCTCACCAACTGTCTGTACAGAGGGATAACAACTTCCTGTTTTCTGCTGGTGATGCCTCTCCCTATACATCCCAGTATCCTCCAAACCCTCCCTACTGCCTTCTCACATTGCTTGCTAACCTTAAGGTCATCTGATATGATTACCCCCAGGTCCCTTTCCATTTTTGTTGTTGTTACTACCCCCCCCCCCATTGTGTAATCTTCCCCTGGGTTTTTGTTTCCCAGGTGCATAAAGATATATTATTATTAGGGATTTTACCTGTAGCCTGGCAGCATTATGGCACAAGGACCATACATCTCATGTTAGGCTGTATCAAATGCTACATCTGGCAGGTACATTGTAGATGGTCCCTACAACAGCAATACAACACACCAGAACAGCTTTTCTGGTTGATACACAATAACATAATTGCACTCCAGAAATCAGATAAAAAATGGTTTGCCCAATGAAGTTTATAAAAAGCGATGGAAACACATGGCATGGTTGGACACAGGATAGGTACCTGTATATCTATTTAATATTTCTTGTTTTTTCTTTATTTTTGCATAAGTGGTATGCTAAGGTCTCGTGATTATACAATATGCCTGTTGATACATTTACAATAATGTTTTAGGAATCTATTTTGTAGGTTTAAACCTGGGAGTCACTCAAAATGCATTGTGATACTTGTTGCAGCACTGTTAGACTGTTACACAGGTTGGGGAGGGGAAGGGGGGAGATCTATGAAAAAGGTGTGTAATACTACTGTACATATTTTGAGTTTAGCTACAGGATGGGTTACACTTTAAGAGTGGTATTATGCATTCAAAGATATAAATATGAGTGAAATATTTATTTGTCCCTGCATTATAGGGTCCTTTCTTTTACACAAAGTGGTCAAGTTTATTTTCTTTTTGTATAATGGGAAACCACAAACACTATGATTAAAATACTTATTTCATGTTCTTTTTAAAGAAGTTTGGAATAACATGCTTTTTGTTTTCACTTAAGGTTTAGGTTGTAATTTAGAACAGGTATAACATTTGTGAAGGGTACATGCATACATATATGCATATTATTTCTTCTTTGTTTTGGATTTATATAGAGGATAATGGCTGGGGATCGGGTGATAACCACACTGTAATCACATCGAGTGGTTGCTAGGGCAACTTGGTAAACCTCGAGAGCACAGCTCTCCTTATACACCTTAAGGATCAATAAGCTCATTATGCTAAAGATTCCCATTACCTGCACCCAGTTTGGGAGGGCTGCTATCAGCTATTCCCTAGCATTTGTCTGGAACTCACTCCAAAAATCTATGAATCTGAATACCCTCTTACCCTTATCATCCTTCAAAGATTATACACCTTCTTTTTCCAGAGTTGTGCAACTGCTTCCATAAGGCCTAGTCTCCCATCCAACCTACACCCTCCCTTCTGTAATCCACTATGTTTAGTTTCCTTCTTCTACCCAGTCAGTTATCACATTTCATATAAAAGCCTACAAAAGCCCTATTATTTGATTATTATCCCTGCTATATCTATTATCCTCTTCATTTTTACAGGTTAAGTTATTTTACTGTGCCTTGTATATCTGTAAATTTTGTATATATCTCTTATTTATTTGATTGTACTAATGTTATGCTATTCTCATGTCTTTGTAAAAAAACTTGTACCCTTATTTGTATGACCACTCAGGTCCATCTTGTAAATGAGCTACGCTCAATGATGTTCGCCTGAATAAATAAAGATTTTGATTGATTGATTGATTGATTGATTGATGAGAGGTGATATCAGTGTGGTTGTCACCCGATCGCCAGCCATCATCTTTTATAATTTATGGTCAAATGAACACTGTTTGCATTCTATGTGTGAGAATTATGGAACTCTGGTGCATTCTTTTTTGTTATGCCACTGTTTGGAAGTTCTGAATTATGGTTAACAACTTTTAAAATTCTAAACAGTGCATAACAAAGCTGTGTGACTGCTGATTATGGTGGTTAATAGGCACTTACCATACATTATAGCATAGTTTGTTTTAAGTTTAAAATTTGAGTGGGGTAACAACAGAAAGTATGACTTAAATACTCACTCTACTTTTTCTTTTATTCTGAATTGTAAGTATTTTTCTTTTATATGCATTAATGGGGAGGGGCATATTTTAGTCTTAGGATTTATTTTTGGGATCACAATATTTGTTTGAAAGCAAACTAAAGAGAGTATGACTGTACTTCTCATCTGATTTCTTTCTCATCTTTTGATTTGTAGGTTATCTTAGTGTGAATTAACACTGTTTGATATGATTTATTGTGGAAGTTATAATAAACCAATTCCCATACTCTTAGGGGTGGGGGAGGGGAGATTTGTATGAGTTGTATGAATTAATATGTAATTTTCTTTAGTATAAGGGTTTCTGTATTATATTACTATCTAGAATATGTTTTAATATTTCCAGAAGGGGATATGTGCAGTAATACTTATTTTGCTTTGAAGGTTTTGCTTTCTGTTATTTTTGGAATGTATTATGATTTTCTTGAAGTTTGAATAAAAAATTCCTCATCTGTGCCAGTAGGGGAACTCTTAACCATCTGTCTCAAGATGGCCACTTTGGTGGAGATGGAGGACAGGATGGATGTGGAAGAGACAGGGGAGCAGGCCTCCTTCCCTAGTCTCTCAATGTAAGAGGCCATTGACGCTGCTATGGTGGCAGTAGATTTTTCTGAAGAGGATGCTGCAATGGATGTATTTATCTCCACAGAGGAACTGATAGAAGAGAATGTTTCTACAGCCTCTGCTAAGGTGACTGATATTGCTAAGAATGTTACTGTTATTGAGTCTCCCAAAAACCTGTTGATAATGCAAATGTTGCAAGAAAAAGTAAAATACTTAAGAAAGAAATTGGAACTGCAAGCTGCAATATGCAAAATATAGGATAAGTCCTCACCTGTCAAGCCCACTGACGGTTCTGTCAAGGGGAGTCAGCTGATTGATGACACAGCATCATCAAGGGCTTCAGCCGCCCATACACCGCCTGAATCAGAACAGCAACAGTTACAGATGGAGGGGGCTTTGTGAACAGCCGTCAGTGAGAATTACTGGGAGGTTGTGTGCCAAAAGTCAGTAATCCCAACACAGAATGGTGTTCATGGAAAAACTACTGAGACTGTTCAGACAGGCCACCACAGGCTAGTAGTTCATCGGCAGCCTGCTCATCACACTGGGGCTAGGAAATCCTCATCTGCTATCCACAAAAATAGCGGGGAACTTTTACAGATGAAATCAAAGGGGTATATTGCTTGGAGTGCAGCAAGAACTACTACTAGTCTGAACAATTCAGCTCAGATACCCCTCCTGAGGAATAAGGAAGCTGGTACTGGGAACTGGTCTCCCCGTCCATGCACTCAAGGACGCAGGCTGGGTACAAGGAGAAAATGAGCAGTGGATCCCAGATCCTTCAGATCCCATGGTGCATAGATATCAGCAAAAGGTTCAAGTTTCTTCTCTGTAGGCGGCCACCTCTACTTATGGTCTAATGCGCTCCAGTGCACCCCAGAGTAATGTTGTTAATGATGTGACTATTACTGCACAACATAATATTGAAACTGTTGAAATCATTGATATTATAGGTGCTTCTACTCCTTCCTTAGATGAAAGGGGACATACATTGGTTGAGTAAGAATCCTTAAGGTTGGGGCCTGCAGAAGAGGGGATAGGGGATTCCACCTAGCAACCACAGTTAGATCCCATGTTCAATTTATCTGATTTATTTCAGAACAAGGGCAAACCCGCTCTTAGAAGGAACGTAGTACATTTAATTTACAGGGGAGGCTTAGAGTTCCCCTCCACCCCGATAGTCTTCATATTGCTAGAATTCTGCTTAAAGGGACAATGACATTTTTCTCCTCAGAGATTTTTGCACTAATTCATATTGTCAGTTCCAATTATGACATTAGTTTTAAAAATGTTTCTGGCCTCCTTGACAGATTTTGGGTGCAGTATCAGAACCTTACAAACTCTCCAGCTTGATAACTTTTTGGGCAATATCCCTCGCTAGGCCTTTGGTTAAAAATATTACAGTCATGTTTAAAAACGAAGGGGGTTTATGTGGAAGATATTATTTTTTGGCTGCGCCAACACTGTGAAGTTATCAATAGACCCTTCCCTATACTGAACAGTGAGCAGATTTGGGATGGGGTGGAGAATTTGGGTAAAACTGTTCTCTACCAGTGATGGGCTTGTGCATCTTCCCCAATAGCTTCTTTTTGAGAAAAGACAGAGGATCCCTCTTTTATGTAGGGCAACCCCGAGCCTGCTTTAAATGTGGGTCATGTACACATCTTAGTTCTCCTTGTGACACCTCCCACTGCAGTCACTGTTTGGAGTATGGCTGTGTTGCTGCAAACTGCTTAAATCTATTTAAGTGTAGTCCGTGTGAACATAATGGCCATGCTTATGGGTGGTGCCCTTGGGCCTCCCATAATAGGGAGGATTGTCCATCCCATGGGGGTTTAATTGATGCTGCACAGAAACAGGAGGCTAAAAGGGTGGCAGAAGAAAGTCTTCAAATAGCTAGAGAAACCTTGGAGGCAGAAAGGGCGGGTCCAGACTAAGTACCCCCAGAACCTCCATTAGAAGACACTCAGAATTCTGAAGCTCAAATAGTAGTAGATGTTCAACCTGGGCCCTCTGGCACAGTAGAGGCTACTGATACAGAGATGCCACACCCCCCCACTGATAAATAAAGGCCTTTTAAGTTGGTTCCCCAAAAAAGTTCTAGATCAGGAAAAGCCTTGGCTGCCAAAAACAATGGGGACCTGGGAGGGGATGCAAATGTGAAGAATTCTTCCACATGGCAGAAAGGGAACAAATATGTGGTTCTGTCAGGCACACCAACTGAGGGCGATTCAGGAGAAGAGGAGTCTGATACCTCCTCAATAGCTTCCACCACTACTGATACAGAAGAAGGGGGAGGAAGAGGAGACTTCATTGCTAAAAGAACCAGGCAGAGAAGGCTTTCTAAGACTCCTTAAAGTATGATGTTTTCTCTATTATGTATCCTGATGCATTACCTCACAATGTCTGCTCTTAATGTGAATAGCATCTAGAGTGAGAAGAAGAGGATGGGGTGTTATTTTCAGTGAAATGGGGAAAAAGTGATATCTATTATAGTCAAGACACCTGACTGAAAACAGTATGAGCTACAACAAGCCTCGAAGGCTTGGACTCTTGGTCCTTCCTTCTGGTCTATAGGGGAGGACACGTGATGGGGTGGGTATTCTTTTTTCTAATCCTATGCTTAAAGTATCCAGATTGGTTGAAATTCACCCTGGGAGGGCTTTACTCTTAGACATTTCTTATAGAAATGAGAGGTTTTGGTTAATTGTCACACATGCCCCACAGACTAAGGCACAAAGGGTATCCCTGTTTTAGGAAATCCAGCCCTTTTTGCACACCTCATGCCTACTGGTATGGTTAGGGGACTTTAATGCATCACTCTGATAGAGAGCTACAGACAAAAAACCTTTTTGTGACTCTTTGGCATTGCAGAATATAGTCTCCACAGTTGGGTTAATAGATGTCTATAGAAGTTGACACTCCGCGGGGGATATACATGTAACGCCCCTGTTACCCGGGGTTACTAGAATCCCAGTAAGACCTAGTGGTAGGCAGGGAAGACAGCTTGTGAAACTCCAGTTAAATGGATTTCACACTGTCTCACTCTGTTCTCAGTCTCAGCTGAGACTGAGGGATGACATCACCATAGAACTATCGCAGCTATATGAGCCACATTGGAATCTGCAGATGGGAGTTAGGTTAGAATGTTGGAAGTTTTTGAATAGTCAGAGTTCAGTCTGTAGTTGGAGGTTGTTGTGAGAGGAGCACAGCAGTTCTGTGCACAGGCTCTTGGAGCCTCAGCACTGAAATAGAGCTACATTTAGGGAAAGGTGTGTTGCCGCCTAAAGAGGGACACAGTAAGCTGTTCTTTAAAGTGGTGGAGACCGCTGATTCGGGTCTCTGTGCCCCATCCCTCAGGGGATGGGGGTGGAAGGTTTGCCTGCTATTCCAGGGGCAACCCCCTGGCTACTGCTAGAGAAGAAGCTGCCTTATTTTTTCCATGTGTGTGGGGTACAACAAGAGTTTCAAGATTCGCCTGTGGGGCACCTGCAACCAAAGGGTGAGTTCTGCTCTTTTTAAAGGGCCCATGTTTCATCCTGAACTGTGTTAAAGTGGGGACTGGACTACTGAAGTAGTGGGAGGCCTAGAGTAATAGGCTTAGCCAAAAGTAAAAGTATGTTCAAATCCAGCACAAGGGGAAAGTCAAGACATGTAGAGGAGATGTGGTATACGTCTACACTGTAATCTACATAGCCAAGCTTTCAAAGAGTTGTTTAGTGTCCAGAGAAATGGCTGGGTATGGACTGTGGGAGCTGGAGTTGGGAGACCCCCCAAGAGCTGGAGTTGGGAGACCCCCCATCTTTAGTAACCAGGTCCACCTCTACGGATTTGCTCTGTGGATTTCTACTTTGCCTCATGCACTTGGCCAGTGATGAGGGAAGTACCCAGACGTGGGATTGGAAGAAAAATTTCCCTTAAGGAGTCAAAGGCTCTAAGGTGGTTTGGGGAACCACCAACAGGAAAACTAGTTCACTGCCATATGGACCACGATCAAGTGGCCGGAGGGGGAGCAGGGCCATGGGAAAAACCCAAGTAGTGTACAAGTCAGGCTGTGTACCCAAAGCTGCGTGCAAGTCCGGGCTGTGTGCCTGGTGGGTTCAGAGCCTGAGGGTTGGAATAGTGAAGAAGTGTTCTGTTGCTCTAATCTGCATTACCAGGAATGTAGCCCCTTGGGGGTCCATCTATGCTTTGTTTGTTCAGTTTGGATGTGAATTAAAGCCACACTTTAGAATCCCATTCCTGGTTTTGGACATTACAGTTATTGCTTCCTGTGTTCGGAATTACTTGGGTGCCCCTGTGCTGAGTAGCCAAACTTAGGTCCCTTGTGACGAGTAACCTAGTCCTCCCCGAACCCAGTCCCCACCAGGTACTGCTGTCAGCTTCAACAGCATGCCACCTGTCGTTTTGCAAAAAGGCAGAGGTGAGGGCCTTACAAAATGGAGGCACCACTTTGGATTTTAATTTAGGGAGGAAAGGTGCTCAGACAGGGGGCTAGCGTTTTGGTTATCTGGCAGTGGGTAGCCCAAAAAGCTGAAGCAAGTTAACTAGTGTGTCACTATGTGCTGTGGATCTTATGCTGCTGTTACAATGCCAACTGTTTACCAAGGAGCAGTAAAGCTAAAAAAGTGTGCCCTTGTCCTGCATCAAATATTTACAGCGTTTTGCTTGCTTTGTAAAGAGCTGTTGTGATAAAGAAAAGTGTGGAAGACTAGGGGTAGCAACAGGAAAATTGTGCCCTGGATGTTGGAAATGCTTTTGAGTAAACTGAGGGACTTGCAGTGTGAATGGTCATGCTAAATGGCTGAAATGAGCTCCCGCCGTGGAGTCAGTTGAAGAAAAAAAAAAGTGGTTTCTGCAGTTTAAATTTGCCTGCTCGACGATCGCCGTGAGGAAGAAGAGGCTCATTTGCATGGCATTGTGTGATTGGTGAGGCTGCAATCAGTCCCACCCCTCAGCCAGCTCTACAGTGACTGCCCAGCATTCGAGAGGGAGTGTGAGTGGAGTGCGTGTACTGGCTTGGTGGAGGATTATCGCAGTGATTAAAAAGCACTGTAAAACTTCTAAAAATAGACTTTTCTGTTCAAAATTGGGCTCAACCCACATCTCGATCGACTGAATTGCGAGTGTGGTGATCGGGGAGATGATCGGCAGGACTGCCCACTCGTTTTTTTTTCTGAGGCCTCCAAGACTTGCTGCAGGCCGTTTTTCCATCGCAGCAAACAGATACTGATAACAGTGAGTACCAATAGTAAAAGTTGCTCAAACAGTGATTTTCTGCCAAAAGCCAGCTGAATATGTGTGCAGCAGTGTAGTCGCTTTGCAAGTGATGACTGTGTCAAGTTTTACCAGCAAGTGCAAGTCTGTTAAGCCATTGACTGTGAGCATAGTTATGAGGTCAGCATCAGTTTAAAGTTTCAAAGCCAGTAGAGAGACTGTGAGTTGTAGCCAAATGTGCAGCACCAGTTACAAGCAATCCTGGGAGGTACATAAAACAAACAGTAGTAACACTCTGGATACAGAAGTTGATACCAGCCCATTTACAGAAGAAAGGGTTCTGAAAGAACTCTTAAAACTGAAGGTGGACAAAGCATTGGGGCCTGATGGGATTCATCCCAGAATTCTAAAAGAACTAAGGGTAGAACTAGTGACACCACTGACTACCCTCTTTAACAAATCATGGGAGGATGAGGTGGTACCCGAGGACTGGAGGAGGGCAGATGTGATTCCCCTTCACAAAAGTGGGAGCAAGGCAGAAGCAGGAAACTATAGACCTGTTAGTTTAACCTCAGTGATAGGGAAAATGATGGAATCACTTCTTAAGGAAAGAATTGTCGCGTATCTGGAGGCCAGAAGGGCACAGGACCCTAGGCAGCATGGATTCACAGCGGAAGGTCATGCCAGACGAATCTGATAGATTTCTTTGACTGGGTGACCAAAGTAGTAGATCAGGGAGGCTGTGGACATGGCCTACCTAGACTTTAGCAAGGCATTTGACACAGTCCCACACAAAAGATTAATATATAGTTAGCCAGCCTGGGAGTGGGTCCCAAGATGACAGCCTGGGTAAAGAATTGGCTGGAGAATAGGACACAGAGAGTAATAGTAAATGGAGTCCACTCAGAAGAAAGGAGGGTTACTAGCGGGTACCGCAGGGTTCAGTAGGACCAGTCCTCTTCAATGTCTTTATAAGCGACATTGCAGAAGGACTGGAAGGAAAAGTATGTCTCTTTGCAGATGACACTAAGATCTGCAACAGAGTTGATGCACAGGGTGGGGTGGAAAGGATGAGAAGGGACTTGGCAAGGTTAAAGGAATGGTCAAATGTATGGCAGCTTAGATTCGATGCTAAGAAGTGCAAGGTAATGCACCTGGGAAACAAAAACCCAGGGGAAGAGTACACAATGGGAGGTGAGATACTAACAACAACAAAAATGGAAAGGGACCTGGGGGTAGTCATATCAGATGACCTAAAGGTGGGCAAGCAATGTGAGAAGGCAGCAAGGAGGGTTGGGGGATACTGGGATGCATAGGGAGAGGCATCACCAGTAGAAAACAGGAAGTTATTATCCCTCTGTACAGACAGCTGGTGAGACCCCATCTGAGTACTGTGTGCAGTTCTGGAGACCCAATCCGAAAGACATAGACAGGATGGAAGCTGTCCAGAGGAGGGCAACTAAAATGGTGCAGGGTCTGCACCGGAGGACATATGAAGAGAGACTTAGGGAGCTTAATATGTATAGCCTCGAGGAAAGGAGGGAGAGGGGGGACATGATAGAAACTTTCAAGTACCTCAAGGGAATCAACAAAGTCCAAGAGGGTAGCATCTTTCAAAAAGAGGTGTGCAAGAACAAGAGGGCACAATTTGAAGATAGAGGGGGGCTCAGAGGTAATTTAAGGAAGTATTTTTCACAGAGAGGTTGTGGATGCATGGAATGGCCTTCCGGAGGAGGTTGTGGAGTCAAAATCAGTGGTGGAATTCAAGCATGCATGGGATAGTCATAAGGCAATTCTGGGGGGTGGGGGTAGGAAGAAGTAGGCTGCTGGTTAACTAGGATCTGCAGCTTATCCAGTAGGTAGGGAAATGGGCAGACTGGGTGGGCCAAGCGGTCCTTATCTGCCGTCACATTCTATGTTTCTATGTTTCTATGTTTAAGGGACTGTGAGCTAAAGAAATGTTTTATGCAAGTGAAAAGTCTGTGGCAAATCATATAAATGTGTTAGAAAAAGAACAGTGCAAGTCTGTGCAGTTTGAGCAGAAGTTATCAGTAGTGTGTTTAAATTGGATGTGCAGTGGCTTGACCCAATTTCTGAATGTTGATGCATAGGAGTGCTGCTGCCGCCATTACAGGGTGGGGTAGTAAAGTAAACACAGCAGCAGAGGAGCCATTTTAAAAGTAAAGAAAGTGTTCAGTAAAGTGGGACTTTTAGTAACAGTGAGCATTTGTTTGTTTTCCCTGCAGTTATGGCCTCAGGACCAGCTCGCTACCCGGATCATGCCCGGGCTGCAGTAACAGCAGCAGTAAATAGGTTAAGGGACATTGAAAGGTGTTATTATGGAGGACAGCTGCCTTCTCATGTGGCGATTCCTGGATATGCAGTGCAAGTGTGTCAAATATGCTTAAATGCTGGAAGGGACGTCTTCATGACACCTCACTGTTCTGGGTGCCTAGAGAAATACGGCTTGTATAAAGTGCCCCAGATTCATTTGGCTTCCACATGGACAAAGGTTCAGGAATCTGTAGTTGGCAGCACACAGCACCAGGTGGAGCCTGTTGAAGAAGGCCCCTCGGGGGAGTGTGGCACAAAGCTAGAGGGTGCAGACTTAGAGACAGAACCAGATGTTGATGTTTCGGATGCTGGATCTCAGAAGGAAAATTCAAAGCATCAGTAGACCCCTGGAGGGGAGGCCTAGCCCAAGTCTCATAGGAGAAGATGAGATGAGGGAGGCCTTTGAATGGGAGGTGTCGACCTCCGTGCCTAGTGATGAGTGGATAGTCTCAGGAGTGAGGACGACTGCTCACTCCTGGGCTCAGATCCTCAGTGAGGAAGAAGAAGAGGGGGAACCTATGTGGCCTTGTGAAAATGGAACAGTTACACAGCCTCAAGCTCTTGCCTCAGAAGAATGCATGGAAGAGAGTGGTGATGCCACTGCCCTGGCTGTGCAAGAAGAAGAAGTCAGGGATCCGTTTTTCATCTCGTTGAGGATGCATAGCTGGCAGAACCAGGACTGGCCACCCCCAAGCCAGGCCAGCGGTCTCAGGTTGACCAAAGCTAGTAAAGAGGAGAGACTGGTTCATAGGAAGGCGAATTAAATCTATGGAATGTCCTTTCCTACCTTTCCTCGGAAAGTCTGGGAGGAGATTGAGAACAGCAGGAAATCCTGGATCTGGGCCAAAGCAATGAAATGTGTGCATCCTGGTGCAAACAAGCATGTCAAGAACAGACTGTTTAATGAGAAATATACCCAGTGGAAGAGAGGCAGGACACTGTTTATGGACACTGTGCAAATAGTGGATGGAGAGGGATGTGAAACCTTCTACAGTGTAAATTATGTGCGCCCAGATGGGGTAATAATTCAAGCTCCTGACCCCTGGTACTATTGGCAACAGTGCAAGGACCTCCCGGCAAATGTGCCTGTGCCTGCCAGATGGAAAGCCGAGCAGTGGTAGTCAATACTGCCACACCAGCCTTTGTAGTACCTTTATTGATCCACCAGTATGGACATCCAGGACTCAGGTGCCCCACATTCATCAGTTCTACAGTGTAATGGCCTTTCCAGTATCCATCGACTGGCTCACCAGATGACTTCAGATCCAGAGAGGACACCAGCCCAGCTGTATCCTGCTTCATCGCATGGTAATCGGATGACGTCAGACCAGCTGTTTTCCTTTTTGTTCCTTTTCTAAGATTCCATCTCCAGAGATGACATCCACCCAGCAATTCCCAGATGTTCCCTCCTATAGTTCCCAGAAGATGTCCGACCAGCTGTATCAGAAGAAATGCTGCCAGGGAGAGTCTTCGGCTGAGGAGCAGGTCTGTGTATCTTAATCCTTCTACAAGGGGCTGGTAAGTCTGAACTTTTCTATCCTTATGACATTGCAGTACACACCCTACACTAGCAGACTCCAGAATGTGTGAACTGTCCTCAAAGACTCTCCCCTTCAGGACTTTGGCCTGCTAGAACTGTGCTTCACCGGGCTCTGGCCCAGGAGAGACTCTTTAATGGACTAGCCTTCGGGCATTGTAGTCACTAGATGGGACTTTTAGGGCACTCCGTCCCCCAAATGTGTATTGCAAATAATGTTATTGTTTTTCTACTGTTTTTTAGTGTATATACTGTTTTTCTACCTTTTCTAAAAAAAAATATTTTTGGGATTCTCCAGTGTTTTGATGGTAGGGGTTTAGATAGACTGTGTATGCAGATTAGGAGTGTGTGTTGTCTTTCTTTTTCTTGCAGGTGGCCCTGAAGAAGATAGAAGAGAAGACAAGAAGAGGAGGAGGGGCTCATCGGAGTTCCTCACTAGTACTTTAGTGTGTAGTAATTTAAAGTACTGTGGTTGTTATTGTTGTTGTTACTGTAGTAACCCATTCCTTCCACAGATGTGGTTGTGGGGGTAGGGAGGCAGTAATGTAATGTAACGGTATGGTATTAGTTTCTTGGTGTGTGGTTGCAGGGTGCCCAAGGTCAGGGAGGTCTCTGGGTTGTTTTTGTTTTTGGGTGTTAAGTTAGAGGCAGACAGATTTTCCCTAGAGGGCTAGGGGAGATAGACAGGCTGTGGTCCTGAAGGGCCCTAGGGACTGCAGTGCTGAGCTATTAGGGCTATGCTCTGGACAGTTCTAACAGAGCCATTAGACGTCCATAGTAAGTGAGTAGAGTAGAGGCTGATATGTCAGCTACAGGCCTCTAGGCCTTTAGTGTTGCCTGCCTGTGCTCGCACATGGTAGGAGGGGGCTTGATCACCCCCCTCCTCAGGTAGTACGTAAGGTGGGATGGCCTAAGCCAGGTAAATAATGACTGCGGACAGTCATTTTCCTGGTCAAGGGCGAGTGTAACCCCCCTGTTACCCAGGGTTACTAGAATCCCAGTAAGACCTAGTGGTAGGCAGGGAAGACAGCTTGCGAAACTCCAGTTAAATGGATTTCACACTGTCTCACTCTGTTCTCAGTCTCAACTGAGACTGAGGGATGACATCACCATAGAACTATCGCAGCTACATGAGCCACATTGGAATCTGCAGATGGGAGTTAGGTTAGAATGTTGGAAGTTTTTGAATAGTCAGAGTTCAGTCTGTAGTTGGAGGTTGTTGTGAGAGGAGCACAGCAGTTCTGTGCACAGGCTCTTGGAGCCTCAGCTCTGAAATAGAGCTACTATTAGGGAAAGGTGTGTTTCCTCCTAAAGAGGACACCGTAAGCTGTTCTTAAAGTGATGGAGACTGCTGATTTGCTCAGCCCTCATCCTCAGGGATGGGGGGTGGAAGGTTTGCTCACATTCCAGGGCAACCCCTGGCCACTGCTAGAGAAGAAGCTGCCTTATTTTTTCCATGTGTGTGGGGTACAAAAAGAGTTTCAAGATTCGCCTGTGGGGCACCTGCATCCAAAGGGTGAGTTCTGCTCTTTTTAAAGGGCTCATGCTTCATCCCGAACTGTGTTAAAGTGGGGATTGGACTACTGAAGTAGTGGGAGGCCTAGAGTATTAGGCTTAGCCAAAAGTAAAAGTATGTTCAAGTCCAGCACAAGGGGAAAGTCAAGACATGTAGAGGAGATGTGATATACGTCTACCCTGTAATCTACATTGCCAAGCTTTCAAAGAGTTGTTTAGTGTCCAGAGAAATGGCTGGGTATGGATTGTGGGAGCTGGAGGTGGGAGACCCCCCATCTTTAGTAACAAGGTCCACCTCTATGGATTTGCTCTGTGGATTTCTACTTTGCCTCATGCAGTTGGCCAGTGATGAGGGAAGTACCCAGATGTGGGTTGGAAGGAAAATTTCCCTTAAGGAGTCGAAGGCTCTAAGGTGGTTTGGGGAGCCACCAACAGGCAAACTGGTTCATTACCATATGGACCACAATCAAGTGGCCGGCGGGGGAGCTGGGCCATGGGAAAAACCCAAGTAGTGTACAAGTTGGGCTGTGTACCCAAAGTTGCGTGCAAGTCCGGGCTGTGTGCCTGGTGGGTTCAGAGCCTGAGGGCTGGAATAGTGAAGAAGTGTTCTGTTGCTCTAATCTGCATTACAAGGAATGTAGCCCCTTGGGGGTCCGTCTATACTTTGTTTGTTCAGTTTGGATGTGAATAAAAGCCACACTTTAGAATCCCATTCCTGGTTTTGGACATTGCAGTTATTGCTTCCTGTGTTTGGAATTACTTGGGTGCCCCTGTGCTGAGTAGCCAAACTTAGGTCCCTTGTGACGAGTAACCTAGTCCTCCCCGAACCCAGTCCCCACCAGGTACTGCTGTCAGCTTCAACAGCATACCACCTGTTGTTTTGCGTAAAGGCAGGGATGAAGGCCTTACATACATATTTTAGGAGATCCCCAAAAACCCAAATAGATTTTATTTTTCTATCCCCAGTTTTACAGATAATAGATTCTAAAACTTGACTTAATGAATACTCTGACCATGTTCCCATAGAGGTGCAATTTACCTGGGATAATACCCCACAATATAAAAAGAACAGCTAGAGACTTGTCACCAGCCTGGTGGTGCTGAGGGCTGAGGCACTGGATGCTTTATCTCGTGACATGCCAGCAACCCAGGTTCGGGAATGAGCCCGGGCCATCAGAGGACAGCAATTTGGGGAGAGGGGAGCTGGATGGAGCTGCCAATAGGCAAGCTGTCCTCTCTGGGGAGGAGTAAGGGCTTCCTCCATCTGATGACTGCCACCTGGTGGAGGCTGGGGACAGCATAGGCTAGGTGGAGCCAGGCGCTAGGCCTGGGGTGGGAGGAAAGGGCCGTTACTGGGACCTTGGGACTAATGTGTGCCTTCACACACATGCATACCTGCTCCTGGAGCCCCTGGGCATAAAGAGAGGAAAAATCACTGGCAGCAGGATGGCGACTGACTCCCCACAGGCTCTGCTGCCGGGCCGGGCGTAAAAGGTAAGCCTCAGTAATTCCGGGTGACAGGGCTGGGGGAGTCCGTCAGATGGGGGCTGTCTGGTGGGGGTAAAAGTGTTAAATGATTAAAAAAAAAAAGAACTGCTAGAGACTCAATGAGTCCCTTCTGGAAGATCCAGTTGTAAGAAAAATGTGGAGGCATGAATGGTCTGCCAGAGTCTCTGTATGGGAGTGTTATGGCAATCTCACAGATTGGTGGGAAGACTCAAAAAACATCTTGGCAAACACTTTTCCAGAATAGAGCTACATATATAGCCAATAGAGACTATTTGCGGTATCTCCTGTTGTGAAATCAGTTGCAGCACTTGATATCGCAATCTGAACTTACTGGTTTTGTCTGTGGTACTCATAATTGAAAGGGATCTTGGGGTTATCATGTCTGATGACCTCAAGGTAGGGAAACAGTGTGACAAGGCAGCAGGTAAAGCAAATAGGATGCTGGGATGCATAGGCAGGGACATCACCAGCAGGAAAAGGAAGGTCATAATTCCGCTATACAAGACACTAGTGAGGCCCCACCAGGAGTACAGTGTACAGTTCTGGAGACCTTACTTACGTAAGGACATAGACAGGTAGAGAAGGTTCAGAGGAGGGCAACAAAGATGGTACATGGATTGAATCACAAGTCCTGTGAGGGCAGGTTGAAGGAATTGAATATGTACTCCCTGGAGGAGAGGAGGAAGAGAGGGGATATGATAGAAACATACAAGTATCTTACAGGGAGTAACAGGGTGCAGGAATACACTATTTGTAAGTGAAAAAGATGTTCCAGGACTAGAGGGCATGGAACGAAGTTGGTGGGAGCACAATTCAAAGGAAACATGAGGAAGAATTCTGTCACAGAACGGGTGGTGGGCAAGTGGAACACCCTGCCAGAGGAAGTGGTGGGGACTGAAACAATCACGGGATTTAAGAATGCGTGGGATAGACATAAAGGAATTGTGGAGGTCAGGGTTAAGGGGCAGCAGACTTCTAGGAAAACATAAAGTGAACTTACAAGCTCAAATGGGCAGACTGGGTGGGCTGTAGGCCCTTATCTGCCGACACCGTCTATGTACTGTATCTATGTAAATTAGTAACATCAAAGTACAGATATGTGCTTTACAGTATGATATAGCCAAGTCCCTTAATCAGGAACTTCAGTTTGTCATTCAGGTAAAAAAAAAGGGGTTCAGACTACTCTCCTTCTCCAGGGGGAGGGGGGGTCTTTGTGTTCAGTGCCACAGTGACACCTAGCAGAGGCTGTGTTCACCACAAGCACTGACACCAAATTGAACTCAGGGGCGGGGCAGATGCTGGTCATCATTGCATGTCCCTGCCCCTACTCACAGGGGAGAAAAACACCCCGTGCCTGGATGTCTCTATGAAGCTGTGCCCCTGGTGCCTCGATCAGCCTCCGGAGCCAGCTCCTCGACCTGATAATTGTATCATGGCCCGATATGGGGGTCGGTGCCATGACCCCGCTCTCTGGGGGGAAGCCAGGGATGACAGGGTGAGTGCGGGCATATACGGAGGTGGAGGCAAGGGGGTCCGTGACCAGAGCAGATCCTGATGGCTGGGTAGGGACCAAAAAGCATAGTAATTACAAAAAAAAAGGGGGGGGGGTTCTTGGAACCCTTTAAGGGGTGCAAAGCACAGGTTGACAGCAGGGTGATAACTGAATTAAAAACAGGTGCCGGGCAAATAGTTTCTGTCCCTGGAGACATTCTAAAGGTAGTAGAGCAGTACGTGGAATCACAGTTTGGTACTAGGCCACATATTTCAGAGGCCCAAGACTACTTAAATTCCCTTAAGTTGCCCCAGTTATCAGACTTGGAATCACAAGAGCTAACTAAAGCAATTACATTACAGGAGTTAGAAAATGCCATTTGTCATCTAAAATCTGATACTGTCCCTGGCTTAGATGGCATGAGGGCAGGGATATATAAAAAAATTAGTACAGAGTTGATCCCAGCCTTAGTAGTGCTTTACAATCATTTGTTAGCTACTGAGCAATATGCTGCTTCAAATAAAGAAGCAGTGTTGGATTTACTTTATAAAAAAGGATGTAGATCAGAAATAGGGAATTGGTGACCACTGAGTCTCCTTAACACTATTTTTAAGATCTTAAGTAAAATCTTATTAGCAAGATTAACAAAAGTATCTGCTCTTCTGATTAGCACACCACAAACCTGCGCTGTGCCAGCTAGGAAACAGAATGTTAACTTAAAAATCCTTAGAGAATTATTTTCTAGAGGAGAACAGGGGGGTTTACAAGGTTGTGTGCTTGGCCTAGATCAAGAAAAGGCTTTTGATAGGCTTGCACATGAATTTTTGTTTTCTGTGCTTTTGGCCTTTGGTATTCCAGAAATATTTGTTAACTGTATTAAAAGTATGTATGCAAGTGCAGTTATAATTCCCAAGATCAGTGGCTGGAGAGCCAGCCCAGTGGCGCTGAGGGTTGAGGCGCTGGATGCCATGCCGGTGACCCGGGTTTGGGAACGAGCCGGGGTCGACGGAGGTCGGCAGGGGAGAGAGGATTGAGCATCCCATGGACAGCTGTCCTCTCCTGGGGGTGGGCTGGGGTTTGTCCTGCACACTAGCAGCTCCCGGTGGAGATCAGGGGCACTGCAGTATGCAGGCAGCACATGACCGAGTGGCTGACGTCGGCAGGATTGCCATGCGCATGATGTCGGGAGTGCCCACATTAGGGAGAGGAGGAAGCAAGGGAGAAAAAAGGAAAAACCCAGTTCCAGGGGTAGGCGATGGCACCAATCCCCCATGCCCATGACTGGGTCTGACTCTACCGACCTTTGCAGATCCTCCACTCAAGTCCCTCATCTGCAGCTGGAGTCTATATTGTGAGAGCGCCCAAGGTAGGAGGGGTGGCCCCACCCCGGAGGGGTTAAGCTGGGGTGCCAGCCATAGACGGAGTGGGGGAGAGGAAGGTACGGTTAGAGTGGACTTCAGGCAGGGCAGGAGCAAGGTTGGATACCCGAGAGAGGCTCCTGGAACCGTGACCGGAGGAAAGAAAGTTGGAAAAAAAAAAAAAAGATCAGTGACTGGTGGGGGAAATGCATTAATATCTGTGGGGGCAGGGGGGACATCAGTGCTGCCTCCTTAGCCCACTTCTTTATGCTTTTGGGATAGACATTTTGATCAGGAAAGTATTATTGTCAAGTGAAATAAAGGGACTGTCCCCTATTCCTGGAATGAACCCAATCAAAATTCTGGCTTAAGCAGATGACCTAGTTTTAGTTTTGGCACCAGACTCTTTTGAAACTACCCTTACTGACACTTTACAAGAGTTCTCGGATATGTCAAGGTCTAGCATTAATTTTAGCAAGAGTAAGGAAGTGGTTCTGGGTGCAGCGCCCCTTCCTAGGACAGGTACTATGTCTGGTATTAAAATTTCCCAAGAACCAATTTGTATATTAGGAGTTGAGTTTGGTCCAGGTAATTTTGCTTTAGCTAATTGGGAAAAATGTACGGCACATGCCACTAGGGTGACAGCTGGGTGGAAGGGGCAACTAATACCTAAGAAAAAAAGGATGGTCCTGATTAAGTCCCTATTAGTTCCTATTTTTTTATATTTATGTTATGTTTTCCCCCACTCCAAGGATTAGTCACTGGTATTTTCAGTATTTTCTTTCAGGTATTTTGGGGTTTCAGGTTGAACCCAATCAAGCAGGAATTCACATATAGGAGTATTTCTGAAGGGGGGATCACTATGACAAACCATGTTGCATTTTCTTATAGTAGTTTTGCTTGTTATAATATTGGGATTACACTAAAGCCAGGAGATAAAATACGAAAACCCTTGGTAGAACAGTGGTTGGATCCCTGCCTCCCCACATGGAGGCTTGGGAAACCAAAGCTTCTTAACAGAATAGGATTAGCCCCTCGTTATGGTATGGATTGTATAAAGATTATCAAGAAATGGGGACTGAAACCTACACAGTTTCTAACATCTGATAGGAAGACTATCTACAAGGCTATTTTACAGTCTGAATGTTAGGCTGTAGTTTAATTTCCTCTCTGCCAAAACATGCAAATAGCTGTAGTCCTTAAACAGCTATCTAATCCGAGGCTACCTTCCTATGTATGGGATAGTATCTGGTTGGAGAACTATGGAAGATTAAGTGTATATAACAACAATAAACACAAACAGTTAATAGATCGATACTGCCCCATGGATACTTGTGCTCAAATGTTAGAAACCAACATCTCTTTTTGGACGGTGTTTATGTGAAATCATTTTGGACTTTAATAGCTAAAGAATGGGAAGAGCCTTTGCTTCTCTCCCGTTCATATGTTACCCTATTGTATGGCCCCCCCTAGAGGGACTTGGGGTAAATATCACCCTGACACACTTTATTTGCTATATTGAGATATTTCATTTGGCAGACAAGGTGTATGTTGGTTCTGCAGCAGAAAATGGTGTTCTCTAGAGAAGCTATGATTAAGGTTCAGCAAGCATTACAGGGTATAATGCAAAAGGATATGGAATATCTTACAAGTGAAAGAGTGGCATGTCTTTGGGTAAATTGTGATAAGTGGCTAACATAACATGTACTGTATATATGTTCTCACATGAAAGAAGGGGTAGGGTGGTATACATATAGGTATTATAAAGTGTAAAGGTTTTAAGACACATTTATAAATTACACTGCTTGTTTGATTACTTCCTATTGTACAGCTTTGTCTTATGAATTCTTTCTTGTAATTATATATATTGTATTGTCATTGTATTGAAGCCCACCGTTCAATAGAAATTCCCCTACTCTTGACAGGGGGCACTGTTGAGCATCAGCCAAGATGGAGAAACCCTTGTCGCAGGAGATGGATGTGGAGCAGCAGCAGGCTGTGGTTGAGTCCTCTAACGTAGCCCAAGACACGAATGAGGATGAAGAAACTGTGACAATGGAGGAGGGACACCATGCTCCTAGTGATGTGGTGTGCCCAGTCAATGGAACGAATGTCTACCATCTGGGAGATGTGGTCATGATTACAGGAGAAATGCAACAAAATACCTCGGAGATGCCAAAAAATAAAAATAAGGTTTTACCAATACAGAAGAGCATAGCTCAAACTACCGTTCCTTCCAGTATGGATCCAATGGCAACAGAGCACCCGACAGATGCTGGGCACCTCACAGAGTCTGACAGGCATCCAGAGATGGCTGTTAGAGAGGAACAGCTGATGAGGGACGAGCAAGCAACAAAAGTGGAATTGACTAACCTGTCGGGCACACAGCAAATTCGACAGCAGTTTGCACTGCCGAAAAAAAAACAACAACTTTCCAGCCGAATCATGGAGCCGCAAGCGAGTACTTCTGAGTGCAGGTTGGAAGCAGGATGACACATGGAGATGGATGACGTGGAACAAGACCATACTTTCATCACCGGCTCCAAATTCACAGCACAGGCCTGCAATGGAAAACTTTTCTACACCTTTGGATAACACTGAAAAGCTGACACAATCTTTGCAGGATTTTCTGACCATGGGACCCCAAATAACATGTCTAATATTAACGTTACTGAATCTGTGATAACTGATAATGAATTGCCAGGCACTTCGGCTGGCACTACAGGAGTGAGACATACTGCTGGTACAGTGACTGGAGTTGCTGACAATACCAGGGGTTCACATACTAATGATGACTTTGCGTCCAGTAGCCACAATACAGTAGGAGCAGCCGGACATGCCAAGGGGACCACATATTTGGAATTGTTTAAAAATAAACTGGAGGAAGCTCCAAGGAAAAATGCAGTTAGGTTAAAGTATAGGGGTGGCCTAACTGAACACCCTGACAGAGCGTATGTGGCTAAATGTTTATTAAAAGATTCATTACAGTTTAGGGCTGCTGATTTATACACCTTGATACACGTATCAGGCGAGGATACCTTTGATGTGAGTTTTAAATCAAATATAGGTCTGGAAAGATTCTGGCTGAAATACAACCTGGTAAAAAAAATTCCCTTTATAGATTCCAGGTAAAAAACATCACAGTGATGTTTGGGATGAGGGGATCAATGTGGGTGACATACACTATCGGCTACAGAATAGATGTGACATTTTGGGGCCCCCAGAGCCCATACTAGATTCTGAGGGAATATGGACTGGAGGTGGAGGTTCAAAGTGAAACTATTTCAGGTGAATTCAGATCATACACTTACCCAATAGCTTTTTCTTAGGTAAAGACAAGGGTGTCTGTTTCTATGCCAGTCAACCTAAGGTGTGGTGTAAGTGCGGGGCATGGACCCACCTCAGTAGCACATGTGATAAGATAAAATGTTCAATGTGTGGGGACTTTGGGCATGCTAGCATGCAATGTGAAAACATTTTCAGATGTAACCTATGTGATGACCATGGACATGCTTTTTGTCAGTATCCATGGGCTAGATGTAACAGGAATGAGGGATGAGATCAGGATGTCCTAATGCAAAGGGCTCAAGATAAAAGGAGACCACCTCCACCCGCTACACCTTCCCCCAGCAGGAAGATACGCAGAGCAGACTGATAGATCAGATATGCTTGAGGATCATGCTCAGCCAGAAACAGGGCCAATAGATGCTCTCTCTGCTCCAGAATCCCCCTCTCCCCCACAAAGAGGCAGACAGAGAGATCTCTGCACAGACAACTTCTGAGCCCACAGAGCCAGGCAACTCAGAAGATACCACCACGGTAGAACAAAGCATGCCTGCCCTTGTAAGAAAACCGTGCATACCACTCGGAGAGTGACAAGGGCTACAGCAAAACAGGTGCCAATTATCTTCTCACTCTCATTACAAAATATCTACACTTACTTACAGAAGGAGGGGGGAGAATCTGATTTAGAATCAGATATCTTCAATAGGTCGGAGGTAGTGTCTGAACTGGAAGATGAGGAAAAAAGAATGCTGGTGGACACTAAAAAAAAAAAGGGAAGAAAACAAAACTTAAACAACAGGATAAAATGGCAGAGGTCCCTTAAATAACAACATGTTTTTATGGCGTCCCTACATATGGCATCTTTTAATGTGTGCAGCATTAAGAATTATAAAAAGAGGACTTCTGTTTTGTCATTCCTTCTCTAGCTCTCCCATGATACTATCTTTCTACAATAGACAAAACTGAGCTCCCTTTTTGCAATTGAGCAGATTAGAAGAAGCTGGTTGTGAGGGCTGTCGTTTTGGACATTTGGCATGGATCTTGCTGATGGGATACGGATATTATTTAAAGGCTTCCTTTTTCTGTAACTAGGGTAGTAGATATCCTGCCAGGTAGAGCCTTATTATTGGACTTTAAATACAGGGATTTTGCCTTGCGTTTAATCAATACCTATACACCACAGTCAAAATCAGCCAGGATCAAACTATTTGATGGCATTAAACCTTACCTGTACACCAGGAAACATATTATTTGGGGAGGGGACCTGAATTGTAGCCTAGACATTAAAATACAGAGGGACAGTGAGGGAAAAAATGTATTGCGACTCACATACTTTGAAACAGATTCTTTTGACAACTAATTTAACGGGTGCTTTTCGGATAAAGAAGCAGGACCCAGGGTACATCTACCACAGGCACACCTATGCGACCCGTATAGATTATTTTTTGCCTCAAAATTCTTGACCCCTCTTAAGATAGAAACAAAACCTACAGAATTTTCTGACCATAATATTTTAGAGTACCTTTAGTTTAGCAACAGCTCCCCCTAGAGTTCTGTCAGCCACACAACACTGGAAACTAAATGCTACACTTCTAGAACAGGAAGAAATAAAACAGAGAGTGACACACACAGGCATACTACCCTCAAGCATCCCTCCTCACTGCCTCAGTTCCTCCTCCTCTCCTACCCCCCCATTACTGGGTATAGGATGAATCTGTCTCCTTTTCTTTTTCATCCCCCCCTTTCCTCCTCCCTTGCTGTTTCCCATCTACCACATACCCAACACAATGCCCTCCCCATTTCTCCCCTCCTCCCTCTTGCTGTCTCCCATACCACCCCCTCACCACCACTCTTCTTTCTCTTTTCCCACTAACCCACTCCTAACAAAGCTTCACTGAGCTGCCTATGACTTGTACTGTATAATTAACTCGCAACACAATTCCTTGACAATGCCTTTGGCTGCTATTATTGTAACCTTATTTGTCTTTTTTTTTTTTTATAAGTTCCATTGTAATGATCATGTTTTGTTTTGTACCTTATTGCCTTGACGTGGAACCTTTGTAAAAGAGCCCTCGGCTCAAAGGTGTCATCCGAAATACAAATAAATAAATATTAGGAGCCAGACAGTCCACACTTATTTTTTATGATGACCTATGGGAGTGGTGGTTTGACGCTCAGAATGATCTGAGGCAATTGTTCCTCAAATTTGTGCAACAACAAGCAAATTCTGACTTTATTAAATATCTAGGCTTCAGGAACCAGCGGTATAAATTAATGTATTTTCCCCCTATGGAAAAAGTTGGGTATAAGACTCAGATCACGGAAGTGAAAAAAAACAAAAACACACATGTTTATCTATCAATATAACAGAGCCAAAACACTGCAGGCAAAGATGAAGTTTTGGACAGTAAAACAACCTACATCCGACCCCTATATGGCATGCAAGCAAAGGCTGGATGTCACTATAATGACTGGTTTGTATAGACAGGATACTTCGCTGGCCATGTCTGACTTTGAAATGTTGGAGGTGGTTCAAAACTAATTAACAGCCACATCCAGCAAGAAACACAATACAGGAAATCTAGAGTTTTTAAAGGCACCTTTGCCACAACTTACAGCAAACGTGTCTGAGTGCCTAGAAGCACTAATAACTAAAGAAGAAATCAGCACTGTCATTCAGGCTCTAAGCACTGGAATGTCTCCGGGCCTGGATAGCCTGACCAGTGAACTTTATAAAATGTTTATACAAGAGATAAGTGAGCTATTAATACTTGTATACAACCAGTGATGAAAGTGAACAGGAATGCACAGGAACTCAGTTCCTGTACCTTTTTTACAGCAGGAACACAGTTCCTGTACTTCTTCTCACTGACACTGGAAATGAAATTCTTAAACTAGCAAAACAATGAATTTTGGGGCCTGTGACCTGAAATCAGGGATTCCATCACACAATTTGACTGGTACACCAATGATATTTTCCTAGAAATACTTCAGTATCCCTAACTGAATCCCATAGTATCTATACAGTTATCCTTCAGATTGAGGAACTTCATTCTGCATTTCATATTTGCCATTGCCTGAGTTCCTGTACTTCTTGTCTACCACTTGCACCACTGTATACAACCATGCACCAGAGAACAGATGGGCCTTCCCAGACTTTGGAAAGGCCATAATCACTTATTTATATAAAAAAGGTGACAAACAGGACATTCAGAACTGAAGGCCAATTAGCCTCTTAAATACTGACTATAAATTTCTGTCTAAATTGCTATGTCTATGACTACAGAAAATCACAGAACAGCTAATTGATCCAGCACAAATATGTGCTATTCCCAACAGAACAATACAGCATAACGTATACTTATTAAGATAATTGTTTGACTACAGCAGAAAAGACCAAGTGACTGTATTTGTGTTGTCATTAGACCAGGCCAAATCTTTTGACAGAGTGGGCTATAAATACCTGGTACAAGTGTTAGAGGCATATGGACTACCACAGAAAATAGTGCAGAGGATTAAAAGTCTTTATCTAGTGGCATGTTTTGTCCCATCAGTAAATGGTCACATGGGAGAGACTTTATCTCTACATATTGGGGTGAGACAGGAGTACCTATTAAGCCCTTTGCTATATACTTTTGCATTGGACCCCTTAATAAGACAAGTGAGGTGGGATCAGCAGATTATAGGATTATCTCTCCACATACACCTTAGGTAAAGATTTAAGGATATGCAGATGACATTTGTCTTTTTTATAAAAGACATCTGTTCAGGAGAAAGGGCAGTACAGTACAGGCTACAGGATTTTTCATGGGTATCTGGAGCATGGCTGAATCTACAGAAAAGCATAGGCCTACCACTGGGACATCCACAGGAGCTGCTGAGTAATATAGCAGGAATAACACTCTCAAGTACCCCCCCCAAAAAAAATTGTTGGAAATATAGTTTGGGGATATTGGTTTATCTTTATTAAAAAAGGAAAAAAATCAGAAGCCTGTGAAACGAAGGTCCGAAAATGGAAAACGTGGAGATTAGCTAAGAAAAAGAGGGTACTGATAATTAAAAAATGTTTAATCCCCATTTTTACATACCTGAGTTTTATATATGCACCCACAGTACAGCTTGAAACACGGATTTTGAGTCATTTTTTCCAGGTGTTTGGGGCAGTCACCTCAACCCTGTTAAGAGAGATTTCACTTACCTCCCATACAAAACAGGGGGACTGAACATGATAAGCCCTCTGGTTTTCTATCATTCCTTTTTTATAGCTCACACATTAAATGGAGCTGGAGTCCCACCATGTGTACTTGGCAAGAATGGATCAAACACACACTTTAGGAGCATACATAAGGAAGTGGGAACAAGAAGCCCCGAAAATAATTATGAGCTACCAGATACCAGACTATGCAGTAGCCTCCTTAAAAAAAAATACGACAGTAGAAAATTGGGAAAGTTACTCTACAGACCTTGGGAAGGAAACAGCTTAATTCTCATATTATATCAGAGATTCAAAAGGTGCTATTAATATCCCCCGAATGCACTCATACAAAGATAACACAAGCCCTGGCAGTTTCAAATCATACTAGAGTACCACCACATATGAGGGATGTGCCGTGGATGTGTAGTCATGGGAAGCTGGGGATCAGGGGAAATTTAAAGCACAAATCTGTGCAAGAAAGGTTATGCCCTAGGTTAGAATGCGGCTATGCAGAAGAAACTTTAATGCATTTCTACATGATCTCTCACCACAGTGTACATTTTTGGGATTATTTAGCCATTTGATGGCAATGGCCTTTTCTTAGTAGAATTACCTATGCTACTTTTATTTTGGGAGATTTTCTGGTATATGGAGGCAGTATCACCCTAGCATCTTACATGTGACATTCACTATTTTTAAATTTTACTTATGGTAAACAAGATGCCAATTTCTTACACAGCAACTGCAGTTGTCAAATGTTGCACTGGTTAGTCAGATAATGAATGCAATACAAAATGTGAAAACCTCTGATACAGCCAAATATTCCCCAAGGAAGGCAACTAACCTTTGGAGACACTTACAGAATTTAGTATAAGTTTGGCAGTAAATATTAACAGGTGAAGGCTTCTGTTTTCCATTTTTAATGTTACTAAAAATGGAAATCAGAGGGAAAATGGGAAGAACTGTATTTGGATGTTTTATTTTGTAACTATAGCAATATAAGGATGTATTTTGTGATTTATTGTAGATATGTACCACTGAAGTAATGTTTTTCTTTTTCCTAAATAAAATTCCCCTGCTCTTTTCAAGAAGTACCATAGGATCTTTAACATCCACCTGAACTGGCAGATGGGACCTCGGTTTAACGTCTCATCCGAGAGACAGCACTGCAGGAATGCAGCAACCCTCTCTTGCTGCTCTACAGTGTCAGTATTGGGATTTAACCCAAGTGCCTGATGTGGGAATAGAACCCACAGCTTTATGATCTTCTGGCCTCAGAGGTGAGTGTGCAACCTGCTGAGCCACTGACACTGTTAAATAATCTTATGACATTGGCTGGAATGGGTTATGAAAGATAAGTGTTTCAGAAATACACATTTTAAGAAAGTTACATATTTGAGAAACAATGTCAGCTCCAAACTTTGATATCAACATTAAAGCTTCATGGTTACTTGCAAGCTTTGCACTTTATTACAATATTAACAGTTCATTTGTTGGAATAAAATAATTTCACTCAATCATGTTTAGACATGGCCAGGACTGACAAAAGATTGTTTGCTTTTGTTGTTTGATTTTTTTTTGCACATGTGCCATGCCTTTTTCACAGAGTTCATGAGGTTGTTTGTTATACAATAACACTAATTTGAACGCCCCCCCCCCAAAAAAAAATCTTTATGCACAAATGACTTTAGTGTGAGTGCTATCTTGTCATGGACATCGGAAATGGGACATGAACAGGCACCACCTGTAACATGACACACATTTTTACTTTATGGAAGTAATTGTATGGCACTAGTTGGTAATTAAATATTCAGCTAATGTGTCACATATGGCAGAGGCCTGCCTGTTCATGGCTGCAATGGACATCTCTTCAGCAGGAATGCAGTCATTGTCAGCAGGCTGAGGGAACTGGGCATTCTCAGTTTCGTTAACCCAGTTTTCTAAAAAAAAAACTTCTGATTTGTCTTCACACGGGTTGTGGAGTGCACAGCAAGCTCTGATGATGTATGCCACATTGCCAATACAAAACTCGTTTCTCTTCAGGAGACATCTCCACCTCCCATTCAGTTACCCAAAGGCGCATTCAACCACCATTCAGGCACGGCTTGTCGATAGTTGAAATTCTGTTTCATTGGCACACTGAAATCACTATATAGCTTCATAAGCCAGGGGAGGAGGGGGTAGTCAGGGTCACCTAAAATGACCACAGGGACACTCACACCACCAATGTCATGACTCATGCCAGGAAACAGCTTCCCACTCTGTCCCATGTGATACAATGTGCTGTTTCAGAACACCCTGACGTTGTATACTTTTCTAGGTCACCCAACTTTGATATCCATTAACATCTTTAGTGCCCTGTGCTGTACTGTGTATGACACAGAGCACAGCTGCACATGGCCATAAAGATGTGCAGTGTATGTCTGACCATAAATCTCTCCGGTGTACCAGATCCCTGGTGTATTTACTAGCTGTGACCCATGGGGTCACAAGAGGAGCCCTTAGTCTCGTGATACCGAGGGAGGGGGGCTTGAATGCAGCAGACATCACATATTTGCAGAAATATGCAAACATGTGGTCTGTCTGTTTTCACTTTCTCTTGGACTGCAACACCACAAGGGACAGTTTAGCAGGGCAGATGGAGCTTGCTACAGTTGCTGTTAAAAGTGAATTAAAACTTGCTATAAAGTAGAAAATCAAGGACGTGCAGTGTCCTGTAACAGATTTATTGTGTTTCTAAAGTTGTTTTGGGTGTTAGGCAGAATTATTTAGTATTTTTAAAAAGTTAAAGTTCTTTGCTCTTTTTTTTTTTTTTTTAGCTTTTGCCTTGAATTTTGGCCATTTATTTTTTTTAACTGTTGTTTTAGGACTCTTATTAGTTTTCTAACTGTATGCTGACGATACAGTCCTTTTCTATTCCAGCTCCTCCCCTGCTGTTGTAGCTTCCAATCTCCAGTGTGACTTTGGGAAAATTCAGCTCTGGTTAAGCTCCCATCAATTCTTCCTCAATGCCAAGAAAACAGTCTCCATGACCTTTGGCACTAGGCAGAGACTCTTTCGGCTACCAAATTTGCCCTCCTTCCACACCCTTGATGGTACAATTCTCAAGGACACGTCCTCATTTAGGTATCTTGAGGTCTGGTTAGACCAGCATCTCAACTTTTCTGAGCATATAGACTCCATCCTGAAATGGTTGTGACCCAAACTAGGTCCACTATACAGGAAACAAAGTTGCCTTCCATTACCAGCTAGGAGGGAGCTCGTTTAGAAAATGATCCTACCTATTTCTGACTATTGTGACATAGTCTATAGTGCCAAGCTGCTCTCCTTCTTAACCAGATTGGCTACCCTCTGTAATGTCTTCTGTTGTTTTGCCCTAAACTTGCCTCCTCTTACCCACCATGGTTCTCTCTATTGATCTCTTGTCCTACCCTTGCTGGAAAACAGACGCCTATTACACTGTATGATGTTCATCTCCAAATTCTGGTTTGGTTCCTTTCCCCCTTACCTATCGGCTTCCCTGGCCTCTCGCCCTCCACCCCGACTCTCTCTCAGATCAAACAATTCCTGCACCTTGGTAGTTCCTAGATGCTCCACCGCAATAGGCCAAACTGCTTTCTCATGCAGGTTCTCAAAACAATGGAACACCCTACCTAGTCAAATCAGACACTCCTCCTCCCCCTGGTCCATCTCAGTCTCTCTCCTTAACTTCCTCTCTCCTTCCTGGAATTGCTCCTAACAACCCTTCCTCCCCCCTTCCTATTGCTGTCTTATTCTATTCTTATTCTATTTAGGTTATTCTCTAATGTCGTACTGCACATATGCACTTGGTATACCAACTTTTGTACAACAATTTTTTTGTATGTTGTTGTAATCCATGTATTTTAACCCTGTGCTGGGTAAATTGACTATATGCACATATTCTTGTATTTTTGTATTTGATCCCATGCAGTTTTAGTTTTATATCTTTGTCTGTCCCATGAATATCTGTGCTGTACAGGTTTTAGATTCATGTCTTGCGTGTTAAAAAAAAAAGACAAATCTATGTTGTTGGATTCATATTCCTCTGTATCTCCTCCCCCAGAACACTCTGTGGGACAAGCAATTGTAATTGTTCAGTGGGCCTTTCCTGGTGAAACTTTTCAATAAGTAAATAAACAAACTGTTATTTTGTGGTGCGTTGAAAAAAACATTTTGTTCTATAAAGTGCCTTTCATTTGCTTCAACTTGCTTTCATTCATACTCCTTTCTAGTGCTCCCGGGTCAGCCCTGTAAATGGGCTTTGTGCCCCGTGGGCCTTGCCCAGTTACCAAAGAACAATAAATAACAAAATATATTAAGAAAATTAAAGAACGTGATAATGTATTTAGTATACAGTGACACTGTGTCTGTAGTGAGATACAAGCCTAGGGCTCTAGGATTTCTTCTAGTTATCAAAAAAAAAGCCATAAAGTCATTTTTGAGTTAGTGTACAGTGACACTGTAAGTGTCCATAGTGGGTACAGTTGTATATAGTTTACTGCTTGTGGTGGTGAGTGTGAGCCTTCTTTTTTACATATTTTTTGCTGTTTGGAGCCTTACACACCACGGTCACTCTGAGATGACCCTTCTTTTACTATCCTTTCTAGACACAACCCCCCCCCAATAAAAAATAGCAAAACAAATTTGTGAGCATACAGCAACCCACCTGGAGTACTGTGTGCAGTTCTGGAGACCCCATCTCCGCAAAGACATAGACAGAGTGGAGGCTGTCCAGAGGAGGGCAACCAAAATGGTGCAGGGTCTGCACCAGAAGACATACGAAGAAAGACTAAAGGAGCTTAATATGTATAACCTTGAGGAAAGAAGGGAGAGAGGGCACATGATAGAAACTTTCAGGTACCTCAAGGGAATCAACAAAGTCCAAGATGGTAGCATCTTTCAGAAAAAGAGATGTGCAAGAACAAGGGGGCACAATTTGAAGATGGGGGCGGCTCAGAGGTAATGTGACAAAGTATTTTTTCATGGAGAGGGTTGTGGATGCATGGAACAGCCTCCCTAAGGAGGTCGTGGAGTCAAGAACAGTGGGGGAATTCAAGAATGCATGGGACAGACATAAGGCAGTCCTAGTGGGGGGTAGGAGGAAGTAAGCTGTTGGTTAACTAGGATCTGCAGCTTATCTATTAGGTAGGAAAATGGGCAGACTAGGTGGGCCAAGCAGTCCTTATCTGCCGTCAGATTCTATGTTTCTAACGCTGTAAGTGTCCGTAGTGGGATACAAACCTAGGGCTCTAGGTAATCTCCTGGTTAGCAAAGAGTAAATAAAAATAAAAATCTGAAAAAAATCCAGATAGTAGACAGCAATTACACCGAGCCACACTGTGAGTAAGTGTTCATAGTGGGATTCAAACCTAGACCTCTAGGTTCTCACCTGTGGGCTTCAAGTGCTAGGCAAAACATTTAATGCCTTTTAACTGCACTATCCCAAAGTGCTTTAGAATCCAGGAGAGGAAGGGGAGCGAGAGTATCTCTGCTGGTAACACACACTGCTTGCTAATCATGCCACCAAAATACACTGCAGAGGAGATCTTAAAATATATCATCAGCTCTGAGTCAGAGTTGGATGATTTTATTGATCCAGAGTCTGGGAGTGACTACTGTCCAAGCAGTACCCCCACTGATGACACACTACTGAGTGATGCCTACGACAGTGATCTGCATACCTCTCAACTGCTATGAATTCCGCATGGCGGTATGGTTTTCACACTCAAATTTACCCTTGCTCCTCATAGGTTTACTGATGTTCCTCATAATGTTAGAGGTATTTCTGGACACACAGAGTATTAAATCATTGAATTAAGTTGCTAGAAACATTCCTTATCACTAACTATATGGGGCCCACGATCTGTAGACATAATATTGTTTCAGATAAAAAAGTGCTACACATTCTGGCCCTTTGCTATGATTTTTGAAGGTCAGTGCTATGATTTTTAATGCTGAGAGGTTGAGAGCTATGGTGATCCATACAGCCCTGAGGCCAAGTCTAGTCCCCACATGGACACACGCGCCATGTATGCCCACTAGCGAGCATCAGTCCAAGCCTAAAAAGAACAAGCAGAAACACAGGTATCTGCATGATTCACAGCCCAAGCAAGCATTCAAACATAAAACACATGGAAGAAGCATGGTGATCTGCTTAAGCTTGTGCAGGTACGAGAGCCTGATATATTTCTGCAGAAAGAGGCCTCGTGTACCTTTGACAGAGCTGGAGGCCACAGTGCAGGCTAGGGAAGTCACACAAAGCACAAGTATAAGCAAAAGCACCTGCCTGAATCTGTGACCCTACCTGAGCAAGAAGGCTCTGTGCTTTAGATGGATGCAGTAATGCAGACTGAGGGAAGTCATCAAAAACACAAGCATAAGCAACTGTTCCAGGCAAAGACATTGCCTGAGCCCGAAAAATAATTACTTTTTGAGCCAGCATTTGCAACTCAGGTGAAGCGCAAAAAGCAGAAAAAAACTCCCAACGAATTGCCAGAGTCCGAGATTCTCCCTGAAGAAGGGGCTCAATTTGAGCCTGCAATTCATGGCACTCATGAAAAACAAAAACATGGGCATCAGCTCAGCCTGAAACCATGCTTGTGCCTCAAATGCTGCCTGATCAGCAGGCTCTCTGGGAGCTTCCATTTACTCATGATTTGGTGCCTGTAACACAGGATGAGGGTAAGTGCAAAAAGCACAAAAACAGGTGCTAACATCTGCCTCAGCCTGAATTAGATCCCCAGCCTATGCAAGAACCTCAACAAAAAAAGTGCAAACTAAAGTGCAAGCAGTTGTCTGACACTCACACACTACCTGAGCCTGAACTCTACTTAAACCAGATTCCCTGCTTGGACATGACTTCCTGGCCAAGCCTGATTCTTTGCTTGTGTATGACTCCCCACTTGAGCCTGAAACTGTTACCGAGCCTGACACATTGCCTGAGCCTGACACTCTGCCCAAGTCTTGCATCTTACCTGAGAAAGACACTCCACTTGAGCGTGATGCACTGTCTGAGCCTGACACCTTACTAAAGTGTGAGTTCTTACCCATCTGCAGTGCCACTTTCTCAAATGAATCTGATCCCTTGGCAATGCTTGACTCTGAGACTACTGTCCCAATGCTAACTGCAGACCACAGCAGGCACAGCAGTGGTTATACTCCAGTTTACAAATGAAATCCCCTAAACATGGAAAACCCATGTGTTCTACCATTTACTGATAATGTAGGTGTCCATGCTGACACAAAGGAATTTACCCCCATAGAATATCTTCAGTTATTTTTTAATGGTGAAATAACTGTCTCATATAGTGGCTCAAACAAATTTGCAGATCAGTTTTTGGCTCAACATGGGGACAAGCTAAGATCACATGCAAGAACTCACCAATGGACTCCCACAAACTTAAAGGAAATTAAAAGGTTCTGGGGTTTAACATTGGAAATGGAGACTGTGAAAATGCCCACCATCAGTATGTACTGGTACTAGTCCACCCACCCTGCTCATTCTACTCCTCTATTTCCAGCTATAATGAGCAGGAACCAATTTCAGCTTCTGCTGACATTTATGCACTACAATGACAACACTCAGGCTTTGCCAAGGCACCATCTAGAGAATGATAGGCTTTTTTAAATTAAGATCTATTACTGATCATCTTTTTAAAATATTTTTTTGAGGTGTACACTCCATCTCAAAACATTTCAGTGGATGAATCCCTTCCTCTGTTCAAAGGGAGAATAATATTTAAACAATTCCTTTTTCTGAAACATGCTTGATATGGAATTAAATTATCCAAACTTTGTGAATGTTCCACCGGGTACACATACCATTTCAGAATTTACACAGGAAAGGATGCCACACAAGATGTTGCAGGCTGCCCCCCCTGTCTGAACACAAACGAGGAAATTGTGTGGGACCTAATTCTTCCCTTGCTAGGTTCTGGCTACAACCGCTACGTGAATAACTTCTACACTGGGATTCCTCTCTTTAATACAGTAACTTGTGGCACTATCAGGTCCAACAGACAGGGATTTACCAAAGAGTTGGTAGCCAGAAAGCAAAAACCTGGTGAGACTAGTGCTCTCTGATGTGGTGAACTGCTGGTTGTAAAATTCACAGATAAAAAAGATGTGTACCTCCTGAGTACAAATCATGATGAATCTACAGAAGCTGTTCCAATTCGTAGTCAGGACAAATTGTTAAGCAAGCCTCAGTGCATCCTAGATTATAACAAACACATGGGAGGTGTGGACAAAACAGACCAGATGATTGAGCCCTATGATGCTACTTGAAAAATCATGGCTTAGTACAAGAAATTAGTTGTTCACCTGTTTCAACTGGCTATGTACTGTACAATGCTTTTATTCTGTACCGGGCAAAGTTGTCTGGGTATTTAAAATCCTTGCTAGATTTCCAAAGTTATGTCACTTCAAGTTTCCTATTTGATTCAACAGAAATACCAGAAACAGAAAGAAATGAGGGTGTAGCCAGACTGACTGAAAGACATTTCTGCAGAACGCTGCCACCTGCTGAAAGGAAGGCTAGATCCCAGAGGAGATGCAGAGTCTGCTACAAGAAAGGCTTCAGGAAAGACTCAAGATATTACTGTTCACAGTGTCCCACAGAGCCAGGGCTGTGCATGGAGGACTGTTTTGAGAAATACCACACCAAGCTCATTTACTGAAATGACTAATTAATAGGTACCAAAAAAATCATCCTGTACAGGATGACAAGGCCAAAGCAGTCACTAAGCTAAAAACATTTTGGGAGAGGTTATTTTCTTATCTCATCACCCACACACCTTTGTTTGTATTCTTTTGGTAACCAGGTAAGGCCCACTAGGCACAATGCCTGTTTAGGGAACACAAGTGACTTGCTCAGGATCACACAATATGCAAGTGGAGGTGGTGGGAATCAAACCCAATGCTGCACTGTTCAATCACAGCTCATTACACTAACCTCTAGGCTATACTGTCAGCCCTTTATTCAAGGGACCTTAGGCTATGGTATATCATTTTATTTTACATTGCATTGGCAAACTCACCTTATTTCTGATTCTGCCAGAGTTCTTTGGTAATGTAGGTCTGAAATACATGCAGTCTTACCATGGCATTCTGTCCACACCTGCCTATTGTAGTATGCCTTTGTAGAAAACTTTGTCATGCAGCCCTAACCTGCCTGCATTTCCCACTTCCAGAAAACTTCAATGCATTGTGTTAACCAGGGAACAATATATATATATGTTAACAATATACGCAACTTTGTCCTGGTCGAATGGAAACATGCCAATGTCATCCCCATCCATAAAAAGGGCCCTAAGAGTAATTGGGAAAACTACCATCCCATAAACCTTACCTCCCCCCTATGTAAAATATTTTAAAGTCTCATAAAATATATTATTGGACCAACCTTGGATAACCATGACCCAGAGCAGCATAGTTTCATAAAGGGGAGAGGAAGCCTAACCAATTTGTCATGCTTTTACAAGCACATTAGTTACCAGCTGGATAAAAGAATACTCTGCGATGTTGTATTTATAGACGTCAGCAAGACATTTGATGTGATGCCACACTGGGCCCTGAAAATCAGATTACTGCAGCCTAAAGTTAATAAACTAATCATTAATTGGATTTGTAACTGGTTGAACGACAGATCACAGTGAGTGCTGATAAATGGTGAATTGTCTGATAGTGGTCTTGTCACCAGCGGAGTACCACAGGGCTCAGTTTTAGGTCCCTGCCTTTTCCAAGTGTTCATTTCTGATTTAACTAACTACTGTTTTTCCACCTCCATTAAATACGTGGATGATGTTAAATTAGGCAGGCAATGCACCGACACAGACTACATCAACACAATCCAACAGGACTGTGACAAAATATCTTCATGGGTAAATCAATGGGGCATGAAGCTAAACACTAATAAATGCAAGGTCATGCATCTGGGCCCCAACAACCCAAATGTCTCATACATCTTAGGTGGTTCAATTTTAGAAACAACAAGCAATGAAAGAGACTTGGGGGTCATCATCTCCAATAATTTAGATTATTCTAAACATATTAATGAATCCATCAATGAAACAAATAGAATAATCTGGTCCATTCAGCGTAATATAAAATCTCGTGACCCAAAAATCAATTAGAGAAAGTCCAGCACAGGTATACAAAGCATATTAAGGGTCCTTATAACCAACCTTATGACAGCAGACTGGCCTCATTAAATCTCATGTCCCTTGAAACCCATCATCTTAGGGGTGACCTACTCTTTTTATATGACATAATCGAGGACCCTTACCTTATGTATGAATTTGGGATTGAATTAAAAAATACTTCACATGACACTAGAGGTCACCCTCTTCGACTAGCCAGAAAACACTTTAATTACCTAAGTAGAAAATTATTTTTTACCTTAAGAACTGTTAACCCTTGCACTAAACTTCCACTGGAAATAATAATTAGTAGAATCAAGACTGAGAATAAATCACGTATTGATAATTTCTGTTATCTGGGCACACCTTAAAATAATATCCAATATAAGTGGTATAGGAGGATCTATGGGCACAACAGCCCCCTCACTCCTCATTTTCCTTAGTATGATCCTTTATATATTGCTTTAAAGATTACAAAATAAAAACTTTAAGGATGTCTGAGGAAGTCTCCTCTCCCAAATGTTTGCTATGCATAATCCTCAATTTAATTAAACTCCACAGCTAAAAATACTGAATAAAATGCAATATTTTGGCCCATTTCTACCTAATTATCTGGCTGTCTCATTTGTCAAGTACAAACTCATACCATGTTGGGCTTCTTTGGGGAGTACTAACTGTGTCGGTACCACAAACTTGTACCTTCACCAAAGGACCCTTGGTGCAAAATGTTCCATATCTGTTATCACTGTACATACAAGGGATTTTAAATATATTTAGCAACCTATGTGTTTCAGGCTTATTTCTGCCAGACTGTGTGGTAAAGGTACATAAATTTGGCATCACTGTAAGCAATACTCTCTCTAGAATAAAAGACAATTTTTCGTATATCTGCATCCTACTTAACTTAGATATCTGGTTGCTAAAATGTGAGAATTATGCAAAATGTCATTATTTTTCGTAGTGTTACCAAATGTAGAGGAGGATTATGGGTAGCACATACTTTGGTAGTGGGCAGTCTTACCCATGCTTAAAACAAGTATTTTGTGCAGTTTCAGAAAAGACATACTTTTCCTATAGTACCGTGGTGTCCTGAATGTCTACAGGCCTAAGATCAATGCTGTGGATTTTCCATTGTGGGTCTAAATTTTCCCATTTAAAATAGAGGTAGCACCCTATAGGTTTTGAGCCTATTTCAACCAAACCTTTGTGGTAAATGTACATAAATGTGGCATCATTGTAACCGGTACTCTAAGCAGAATCCACAAATGTTATGTTTGTGTACCTCTGTCCTATGTTACATAGCTATTTGAGTCCAGATATTCAAAACTTTGCCCCGGGGCTAAATTAGCACTTCCTGGCATGCTAAAATTGCCCGGAACAAATAGCCCACCATATTCAAAAGGAATAGCCCAGTGCTAAACCTGCTGAATATGGCATGCTAAGGAAGCCGGGCAAACTGGTCTGGTAGTGCAGTGCAAAAATAGCCCAGGAACAGGACAACTCTGAATATATCAAATAAGACAGCACTGAATATAGCACCCAGGCAGGCAGTGCAAACACCCACATGAACACAGTGCAGAGGTGAACCTGCCATGCCCTGGAACACACGCAAAGGAGCACAGGCTGGAAAGTGATCCCAAGAGCAGACAGCAGTGCAGAACCCAGAAACTGACACACACCCAGCCATGGGAATAGCCAGAAGCCACCAGAACCCATGAGTGAAACCAAAGAAGAGTACACCCCTGTGGAAAAAGCCAAGCACCCAGTAATGACACAGGACACAGTGAAATCATGATAATGTAAAGTATAACATGACAATCACAAAGTAAAGGCAACAGGAAAAACAAAAGGGCAACAACAACAGTAAACACAACAGACAGCAATGTAATGAACACAAAACCAAATACTAACACTAATATGAATACTACAGCTACCACTACTACAACTACTAATACGAACGACACTACTGCTGCTACTAATGCTACAACTACCACTACAAACAACACTACTACAATGACTAAACCTAAAACTACCACTACTACAACCATTGCTACAACTACCTAGTCAACAACCATGCAAAACATATGTACAGATGAACACTGTCAACACAAATCCAATGTAACAGGAGGGGGACAGGGATGTGGACCCAAAACAAAAAGGAAAAAGGGCAGCAACAGAACAAGCAGTCCGGTAAGGGGGGGGGAGGTAAGGCAAACAAAGGAGGGAACAGTTCTATGGCTGGGCACTGGATGGGCCAGCAGTCATGCTTCTAGGACAGCAGCCACCCTCCTGGTCTTTGAAATTAGCATGGCTGCTGCTCAATAATCATCCTCTTCTGCTGTACAATCTTCCTCAGGATGTCCTCACTGCCCTTCGAGTCCTCCGGCTAGGTTTCTCACAATGAGGAATGTCGTGGACCTACAGGAGTAAGGGGGAGTACGTGAGGATGGGATACATGCAAGGAGGCACAATGCAGCCCCAGGTGGCAACCCAGGGATGGACAGCATGTCCCAACAGGCATGCCCATGTGGCGGATGTGGAACACAATGGAATGCACACCTAGCAAGTGCCTGCAGGACAGGGCCAGCAGATGCAGGCAACAACCAACAGCCCAGTGAACACGGATGTGTGTGGAAGGCTGCTGGCAACACCACGGCATAGTGGACACCACCCAACTCAGCACTTCACATAGTGTGACAGTGCTGCCAGATAGCCAGGCACCAAGACAACAGCGACAGTGGGCCATGCCACGACATGCACATGGGATGACACATATTGGACATGCTGCCCATAGGAACAGAACAATGTAACACAATGCAGAGCACAACCACAAGTGAAATGGGCACAGCAACAACTTGGTATGATGGCATGCAACACGTATGATGGCATAGCAAGGCATGTGGTGGTGCCACCACCCACTGTAGCAGCACACACATGTCAGGCATGCGTGGCCACACTCACGGCACACATGGCCACAGGCCACTGTCCACTGGTGGCAGGACAGTTGTGGGCCAGACACATGCCCAGTACAGTGCTGCACAAGCTACAACAGTATGGCAGGTGCCACACACCACTGGTGGGCACATCAACAGCCACAGGAGTGGCACCAATACACACCATGCCTCCACAGTCCACCATCCCATGTACCCCCAAGCATGACCGGTGTACATACACCAAGCACAGCAGGGACAGTGGAATGGCTGCTGGCTGGGGAACAGCGAAACCCCACCACAGCTGTACATAACAGGCAGACATGATGGGCGTCGCAACACATGCTGGGACAGTACTAGGGCACAAGACCAGCCCAATGCAGGCACACTGGCTGTCCAGTGGGTGGCCCGTGCCAAGGCCCCCCATGCCACAGCAGCAACCAAATTGCACAGCACACACACCAGCAGGGAGATGCTGTCCAGACGCCACCATGCCAGATCCCTGTACCGTACAGTGTGTACTACAGTGGGTGGCATGCACCTAGTGCACGCTGCGCAGTACCCCGGCACCCCAAGGTAAGACACCACATTACACACATGCCAACCAACTGGCAGAACAGGAAGACAAGGCAGTATATGGGAATGGCAATGCTGGCTGAGCACAGAACAGGCCCATACAGCACTGAGGCTCCACACAGGCCCCCAGCCACAGTGCACAGCAGCCACCCACCCAGACACCAGCCGTACCGTGCCACACCAGTGGGAATCACAGTACAATGGTGCACACATCCTGGTACCATGCACATGGCTGTTAACCTGGTGGAAGGGCAATGGCAGCCCATGGAAAGACCCACACATGCCATAAGCATTGCAGTGTGGTGTAAAGCAGTGTACTCATGCAGTAGGCCCCAGTCATCGAGGTTGCTCTCTTCCACCCGCTGTGGCATTGGCAGCACCCTCTGCCTGCTCCTGCTGGTTGCCCGGGAACTCTCCTGGCCTGCGCTCCCTGGGCCGGTCTGCTTGATATGCTCCACAGTGGACAAAGCGTATAGCAATGTTAGAACTGCACAGGCCACAATGGCATGACACAGCAGTGACCATGGTGCACAGTTATCCCAACCTCCCCCCCAGCCAGTGGTGGCATGGCACAGCACATGCACATTGGCCCAACCCCCACTGCAGGCACACTGTGCTACCTACGGCATGCCATACCCTGGACAGGTGATGCCACTATGGCCACATGCATGGGCACTGTGCACACTGGGCATGTCAGCATGGTGATGGTGCAGTGGACTGTGGCCACATGCAGGTAGATAGTGACATGGTATGCCCACAGTGGTGGGGGTGGACCGTGGGCCTAGTCACCAGCCCACCCACTGTCCACAGGTGATGGCCGCAGGGCACAACCGTGGTCAGTCCCCCTGCCAGTGGTCCCAAACATAGCAGACCATGCTGAGGGCCATGTGTGTGGGGCCGCACAGCAAATGCACTTGGGACTGGTCAGGGGCACACCACTAGGCACCATGCTGTGGCCAGCTCTGCAGAACCCCTGGAGGTGGTATGGCCACCATGCCCCCCCTGCCAGACACCATGCTGCACAGTGCCACCAAAGGTTCCCATGGCTGCATGCGTAATACCAGAGCCTCCTGGGCAGATGCACATCAGGGGACACAGGCACACACCCAGGCACACCCCATCACACAGTTATACCTGGGGGTACACACATACACACACACACACACACACACACACAGACATCTGCACACAGAACGCATGTGTGCATTGTAGAGCAACACTTACTTGGCACTGGCACTGTCCCATCATGCACCATCTGGCGGTAGCATTCAAGCTGCTGCCACTGCCTCTGCCGCAAGTCTGTGAATCTGTGGTGGCACTTCTTTCCGTCACACTGGATGCCAGTTCTGGTGGACAGGTGATGGGCTATAGAGGCCCACACCTGCCATCATGGCAGGTCCCCCTCCTGGACCTCACCAAACAGGTGTCTGTGCCTCTGCTGCACCAGCTGGACTAGGCTGGCAATCTCAGCCTCACCCCACTGCCTGTCCCTCTGCGCCACTGCCCTCTGTCTATGGCGTGCAGACATTCCCCTGACATGTATAACAACCACTGGGTTGTTCTGGGACACACCCTGCACCCATTCCACAGCTGTAGTATAGCGCCATGCTGCTGTGTGTAATAGCACCATGCAACCTGGAAGTGTGCGCAGTGTGTATATGTGACCCCAACATGACCCTGGTGCTGCCGTAGCATGCCTGCACAGTGCTACCATGCTACCAGCCTTAGCGCAGCGCTACATCACGCAATATGTGTACGCTAGTGTGCACCACAGTCACACTGTGCATGCTCCGGGAATGTGCAATGGCCTGCAGCACTGTGCTAATTACACTGTGCAGCACAAAGTGCCAACACAATTGCCCTGCGCTATCCGCATGCCCAGTGCTAACACAAGCGATATTCAAAGTGTCAATGTAAATTAGGCTAATTGTGTATGCAGAGGGCAAACAGGGTGATTATCATATCATTACAGCCTCATTTGCATGCCAAACAAGCCTGCTTGCCCAGCTGTGCTATTTAAGGGCAAACAGTGCACTACCTGTGTTGCTGATAGTGACTGCAGTGTTGTGCAGGATACAGGTTGTCAGCACAGAGAGCAGGATGTCCCAGGAGAGATAGCAGAGGCAAGCAGGTCTGTACAGCATGCAGGCTACTCAGCAGTACAGTACAGGGGTGTAGGCTGGGCTACGCACTGTCCGCATGTGTACAGCCATGCTGTAGGCTTGCCACAGTACAGACACCGGACTGTTGCCATGCGTACACCACAGTGCTGTGTCTGTGTTGTCATAGGCCCATGGGAGGGTCTGCCAGCTGAGCAGTCATGTCCTAGGGGTCACACCTCAATAGACACCATCACAGTGGACAGGGGACACTGCTGGGTGTGACCGCATCTGCCATTGCAGTGGCTGTGTACCACATTGGGGGGGATTGCTGCTGGATTAGGCCTGTACACCCACATATGCCTGCCTACTCCCCTGGGCCTGGCAGGCTGTGCATAGGACAGGGTGATGGTTGTAGGCATGCAGGGATGCTGCACGGCCTCAGACTGCACTGTCCATGTTGGCATGTGCGCACAGTGCAGTGGGAAACCATGCTGCAGGACAGTGGCACAGGCTCCGCTGGCACTGTCAGCACATTCCCCACTGGGCATGCCATGTGGCATTGTGAGAGATACCCTAGCAATGCGTGGTGTGATCTGCATTCACTGTTTCTGCAGCATGCAGGGCCAGGCATTGCATGGCAGGTGTGTAGGGTGCCATGCCCAATGGGTACTGCTGCTGCTGCGCACACAATGTATGCCACTGTGAGTAACATATGCCATTTCCTCTGTCCCACACAGGTGACACTGACAGACAGGAGTGGCTGTGGGCCAACAAATTCTTGGGTGATGAGCTTCGGGCCCTTGTTCATGCCATGAAAGAGAGGGAGCAGGTGCTGTGGAGGAACAAGTCAACTGATGCAGTTGTGCACCGCATGTGGGTGAAATCATGGCAGAGGTGAATGCCATGTGTGACCATGGCCATAGCACTGGTGTCGTGCAGAAAAGGTGGAATGACCTGCTGCGATGTGCCAAGGAGCAGGAGGTCCAGTGACTGCGGGAATGGCTGCGGACAGGCGGGGGCCCACAAGCCAGTGGCAGTTGGGGGAGTTGAGGGTGGTGGTATGGGATGTTGTTCACACCACCTAGGCCAGGTATGTCTACAGCATGTGTCCACCAGTGCCTGCATGACACCTACGTGGTCTGTGGCTCACCATCCCACTGTCATAGTGCATGCAGGACACACACATGGTCAGGTCACATTGTGAGTGCAGTGTGTGTGCCGCACCATGGTGTGCATGTGTTGGCAGTGCACAGCATGCACTGGTGCATGGGGTTATTGGTCCATGTGTGCCGTGGTTGGGGGTGTGTGCATGGGGGCATCATCTGCATTCACATGGACTGCACTGTGGGGTGTGCACAGGCTTGCTGTGGGGTGACCGCTGTTGGGGGTGCATGTTGTGGTGTGCTTGGCCATCTGTGCGCTGTAGTGGTCACTGGCACTGTTTCCCTTCACAGTGCTGGATGCCCAGCAGGCCATGAGACAGGAGGTGACTGGCACAGCAGCTCAGGAGGTGGAGGAGGATGATGCAGTTGAGATGCCATCAACATCTGGCATGGGTGCCATGTGGGGACCACCAGTGGTGGTGTACAATTGGCCAGCATGTGGCCATGGCTCCCAAGCAGCTGTGGGTGCTAGTGGGTTGACAGATGAGGAGGCTGTATACCTGGAAGATGGAGGACTTGAGGACGCACAGGTGGAGGACCCAAGTGGCGGACAGGTAGTTTTCCTCACTGTGATGAGTGACCATGGCTTTGAGGATGCAGAGCCTGACATTGACCTGTCTGTGGGTGGACCTGTGTGTGGCCACATTGGGGTGGGACATACAGGGGACACACACACACAGCTGCATTGGGATGGGGGTGCACAGGTAGATGGCGGAGTACAGTAACAGGCTGTAGGCTAAGGGGTCATCCAGTGTGCACCGCTGGACATGCGCCGCTGGCCGCATGCACCAACCCCTGCAGGCCCATAGCAGCAGCAGACCCAGCAGCAGTAGCCACCACAGGCACCCAACCAGCTGCCCCACTGTGCCCAATGGCAGCCACCACCACCTGTAGGGCAGGGCAGCGCAGCACCCCCAGCACAGGATGGCCCGAGTTCCAGGCCTATGTTCCAGGCTGCCCTGTCGTCACAGTATGCATTCCAGCAGGACCTGCATGAGTTCCGGCGGGAGGTGCGCCATGAGCTATCGCAGCTGTAAGACACAGTGGGCTTGGCCCTTGTCCGTGCAGAGCAGTGGGTGGAGGAGTGGATGTTTCATATCCTGGCCACCATTGACCATGGCTTTGGGAGACTCACCACTGCTGTGTGGGGTCTGTCAGACGTGCTGTGGGTGGCACACACGGAGGATCAGCAGGGTGCACTCAGCACACAGCGCGGCCACTCCATGTGTGTGCACTGGCGTGCATCCAGTGCATGCAGGATGGGCACAGGCTCAACCACACCCGCATCCCAGTCCTCCACAGGTCTCTCACGGTGTTGTGGGTGCCCACCCACCTTGGCTGGGTCTACGGATTAATGTGGTCACAGGTGTACCACCTTTCCAATCACGCCACAGTCCTCCCCACCCATGTCTTCAGCCCAGAGCACACCTAGCTCTGTGACACGCACACAAGCGGTGCGTTGTGTGCGGGGTGGCAGGCACTGCAGATAGGCATCACTACCATGCATGGTGTGCCCATGACTCACACACACACATGCACACACGCACACTCACTCACACCCACACACTCACTGTCCCCTGCCTGCACACACCCCATGGTACATCACATGGCTCCTCTCATCGCACACCACATGCACCCACCATAGCTGTACACTCTGCACACGTGTGTCATGCACTACGCACTACTCACATCTCCACATCACTACATCACACTTCCAGTGTGTATTGCACCAGAGTGGTTCACTGTCTACACTGTACTGGGTATGCACATATATTAAAGGCACTATTCATGTCATGTATGTTGTCTGTGTTGTGTATACTCACAGTCCCATCTGGGCAAGTGCCTCGATGATGCCACTCCTGTGCTCCAGGGCCTTGCATGCCATGTGAGGATCCCTCCTCTCGAGTTGCTCTACTGTCCCCCTGACCTCTGGCTCTGGTTCACTGTCAGACTGTTCCTCAGGTTCAGGTTCAGGTTCATATATCCCGTGGTTCAGCACCATGTTTGTGTAGCATGCAACAAGCTAGGATGTTACGGAATACCTTCTGAGGCCTGTACTGTAGGGCATCGCCTGACTGGTCTGTGCTGCAGAACTGCATCTTTAGCATGCCAAAGACCCTCTCTATGATGTTCCTGGTTGCAGCTTGTGCCTCATTATACCTATCCTTGGCCACTGTGGCCAGCAGAGGTACTGGTGTGAGCAGCCAGGGTCTCAGGGGATAGGCACTGTCCCCTGTGGAGAGATGTGCACATGTTAGTGTTGCTGTTCTGCTGTCTGCCCATTGCAGCTGTGCATCACCTGTGGTGCTGTCCCACTGCCCCCTGCCCCTGCCCCATCCCTATCCCTGGCTACCCATGCCTGTCTCATCCACCACTGTGGTGTTTGCATGTCGTGGCTGCACATTCTCACCAACAAGGTGCCCACTGGGTATCCCGCCTTCTCCAAAGGCCTGGAACAGCTGGGATTGGTGCCATATGAAGGCTGCATGGGCACTGCTGCGATACTGTGTGAAGACATTGCGGATGCACCTTGTTGCATCTCACACCACCTGGCAATTGATGGTGTGGTACCCCTTCCTGTTCACATATATGTCACCTCCATCACCAGGTGGTGCATGGATGGGGACATGGGTGCAGTCAATTGCACTGAGTACACCTAGTAGGTGTGCAGCTCAATAGAATTGCTGCATGGTTTCTCTGTGCTCAGTTACCATGCTGGGGAGTACAGTGAAGTCACCAGCATGTGGCAGGAAAGCATCAAGGAACTGGGTCAGGAGGCATGAGGTGGTGGACTGTGATACCTCTATGGTGTCCCCCACTGAGTGCTGGAATGTCCCTGTGGCTAGAAAGCACATCGCTGCCATCACCTTCTCCTCCACTATCATGGCATGACTGTGTCTGGTGTTGGGTTGCAGCTATTCATGCAGGGGTTTGCATAACTGCCTCAACCTTCCCCTGTTCATCCTGCACTAGCCAGTGATGTACTCATCAGTCAGGGTCTCGAAGAAGACTCTGAGCCAGTAGTACCTGTGTGCAGTATATGTCCTCCTTGACCTGCGTTGTGGGCCTGGTTGTGCCTGCTCCCTGTCTTCCTCCTCCATTACATCCTCCATAAGATGCAGCAGTACTGCATTGCTGAACAGTGTCATGTTTGCTAACTTCCTGCTCTGGCCACTCTCCCCCCCCGTGGTTTGCCCTGGGATAAAGTCTGCCTTTTATAGGCGGTAGGCAGTGCTGCACTATGTGTCATGCAGTGTGGCGTTGCGCTGCGCTATCCTTCTGAATATCCCGTTGCACCTGTATGCACATTCCTGCCCCCTTGCTTTGCCCTTTGCATACATTATGGTTTTGCCCGGCCCTGTTTTGGTTTGCACGTGCTATTTGCCCTTTTGAATATGGTGGCCCCATGCAAATCCGGTGCTATTCCCGCACAAATGGTTTGTGCACTGTGCAAAGGTTTGAATATCTAGCCCAAGGTTTGCTAAATTGAGAAAACTATGCAAATTTCCATCATTTTGCATAGTTCTACCTAATGTAAAGGAGGATTATGGGTAGCAAACATCTGGGTGGCAGGCAATGTCTTACATTTTTAAAAACAGTATTTTGTGCAGTTTCAGAAAATATACACTTTTTTTTGATACAATGGTGTCCTGAATGTCTACAGGCCAGAGAATCAATAGTGTGCAGAATCCAAAAATGTGGTGTTTGCATACCTCCATCCTATCTTACATAGACATTTGGTTTGCTAAACTGTAAAAACAATGCAAATTTCCATCATTTTGCATAGTTCTACTGAATATAAAGGAGGATTATAGGTAGCAAACGTTTCACTAGCAGGCAATGTCATACATTTTTAAAAATGGTAGTTTGTGGAATTTCAGAAAATATATACTTTCCTATGGTACCATGGTGTCCTGAATGTCTACAGGCCAGAGAATCAATGGTGTGGATTTTCCATTGTGGGCCTAAATTTCCCCTTACATAGCACCCTATAGATTTCAAGCCTATTTCAACCAAACCTCTGTGGTAAAGGTACATAAATGTGACATCATTGTAATGGGTACTCTCAACAGAACCCACAAGTGTCATGTTTGTTTACCTCCATCCTATGTTACTTAGACATTTGGTTTGTTAAATTATGAAAACATTGCAAATTTCTATCATTTTGCATAGTTTTACCAAATGTAAAGGAGGATTATGGGTAGCAAACATTTCAATAGCAGACGATGACATACATTTTTAAAAACAGTATTTGGTGCAGTTTCAGAAAATATATACTTTTCCTATGGTACCATGGTGTCTTGAATGTCTACAGACCAGAGAATCAATGCTGTGGATTTTCCACTGTGGACCTAATTTTTCTCCTTTAAAATATGTAGCACCCTATAGGTTTTAACCCTTCTTTTATTATTCAATATACTTTATTTAGTTTCTTTACAACCAACAAAATAACAAGCAACAAAAGGTACATATACAAAACAAGGACCCATAAATTGCATGCTAATATAACAATCGTATCAACAAAGTTTTGAAGCCTATTTCAACCAAATCTTTGTGTAGAGGTGATAAATGTGGCATCATTGTAACTGGTACTGTCAGCTGAATCCACAAGTGTGGAGTTTGCACCTCCATCCTATTTTGCATAGACATTTGGTTTGTTAAATTATAAAAATGATGCGAATTTCCATCTTTTTGCATAGTTCTGCCAAATGTAAAGGTGAATTATGGGTAGCAAACATTTGGATAGCAGGCAATGTCATACATTTTTAAAAACAGTATTGTGTGCAGTTTCAGAAAATATACACTTTTCCTATGGTACCATGGCGTTCTGAATATCGACAGACCAGAGAATCAATGCTGTGGATTTTCCACTGTGGGCCTAAATTCTCCTCTTTAAAATACACATAGTACCCTATAGGTTTCAAGCCTATTTTAACCAAACCTTTGTGGTACAGAAACATAAATGTGATATCATTGTAACCAGTACTCTCAGAAGAGTCCACAAATGTGGTATTTGTGTATATGCAGCCTATGTTACATAGACATTTGGTTTGCTAAAATGTGAACACTATACATATTTCCATTATTTTTCACAGTTGTACCAAATAAAGAGGATGAGTATGGGTAGCAAACACTTGGACAGTGAGTAGTGTTGTCAATTTTTAAAACCAGTGTGTTGTGCCATTTCAGAAAAATATATACTTTTCATATGGCACCATAGTGTCCTGAATGTCAACAGGCCAGAGAAGCATTGTTGGGCATTCACTGTTACGGACCCAAATGTTTCCACTTTAAAATACACTTAGCAACCTATGTGCTTAGGACTTATTTCTGCTAGACCTCTGTGGTAAAGGCACGTACTGTAAATGTGATACCGTTGTAACCAGTATTCTCTGTAGAATCCAAAAATGGGATGTTTATACCTGCTACTTGCGTTACATTGGCATGTGCTTTGTTAAAACGTGAATATTATGTGAATTTCAATTCTTTTTCATAGTTGCATGAAATATAAAGAATAATAATGGGTAGTATATATTTGGGTAATGGGCTATGTTACCCATGTTTAAAAACAGTATTTTGTGTAGTTTCAGAAAAGGTATACTTTTCCTAAAATAACATGAAGTTCTGGATTTCTACAAGCAAGAGAAGCAATTCTGTGTATTACATTTGAATTTAAGTCACTTCAAGAAGAAATTAAATAGAGTACTACTGCTATAATATGTTTCTGCCTATGAAAAAGATTTGTTGGTGTGTATATAGTACAGACATTGTGAAGTTCAGCAACATATACTGTAGCTTTCCATGATTCTCAGTTAAATAATACATTTTCTGGGATCTTTTCTGAAACATTTTTGAGTAGAAATAGCATTTTGTTTACATTTCAGGCAGTGTTTCATGGTCACATGACCTGGTATCGCCAAAACATTACTACCTATAAAAAGGTCAGAGTCAGCCAATAAAAACATCCATGCTTTCTGTACTTTTCCTTTAAGGGAACATAGTGATATTTTAATTTTATATAATATTGTGCAAAAAAAAAAATTGCCTGGCACAGGAGTGTAAAATAACCCTGGCAGCGAAAGGGTTAATCTAAATTTGTGGTCAACCAATGCCTGAATGACCACTAAGTAATATGACTGCCTGTTGAAATGTGCACTTGCATTCCCTGGTGGTGAGATAATAGGGAAATTTGTCCCATCCACTGCTCCACCACAGTGTGGGAATCCCCACTCTCTCTCTAATCCTTGGATGACATCTGTCACATTCTGAATCTGGATAACTTTGGGCAGCAACACATGCACTATTGCTTGACACACCTCTGTAACTATTTCCTCCACTGTGGATCTTCCCACTCCGAAGAGGTGACCAAGGGTTCTGTATTCTATGTTGGTTGCCAGACACCATAAAGTGCTAGCCACTCTTTTTGGTACAGGAACTACCTGGCATATCTGGGTGTCTGTCCTGCATGTATAAGGCTCCAGTTCAGTGCAGAGGGCTTGGACTGTGTGCCTAGACATTCTGAAATTGGTCAGCCACTGCTCATCTGACCAGGAATCAAGTACTATATTGTCCCACCATGTGGTTGACCTGGGATGACTCCACACTCCACGATGCACTCTGCATAACTGCAGGCAATCAAGTTATGCAGAAGAGTGATACTCCCAATTGTCTTCAGGTGAATTTGAGGCACTCTCTGTGCTCTAAGATGCCTGGCCTCTCATCATCATTTTAGTGCTCTTAAATTCTCCTGGTATCTGCAGTACCAGCAAGACAGCAACAGCACAAGTAACAGATTAAATAAGTTTACAAGTGAAGAGGTTTTACAGGGTTGGGGCACATGGATAAAGATAACAGAAATCCACAGCAAAACCCTGCACTCACCACTCATATAAAGAAAGGGACAGCTCACAATCGTAGATGGTGTTTCATTTTATTGTAATAGTGCCATGTACAAGTCCAGATGCATTTTGGAACACAGTTGTTCCTTTCTCAATGGATCCAACTACGATTGTGAGCTGTCCGGTTCTTTATATGGGTGGTGAATGCAGGATTTTGTTGTGGATAACAGATTAAATACTGCCGCCACCATTATGCTCATTTATTAATTACATTGAAATGCATAGTGGCATGATGAGTTAGTGTCCCACATCATGCACTGGATTATGGGATAGGTTACGCCACCATGCAAAATGCACTTTCTAGTGTGGGTTTCAAGCACACCTCAACATTACAAGTGTGAACAGACTACAAGCATTTTTACAACCTTTTGCAGAGCAGTGTGGATGGGATAAAACAGTAAGCCTTAAAACATTTTTAAAAATGTTACAGTATCAGCATGGGCAGTGTGGACAGGGCCTTAGTCCCTCAACTTTTGGCCTCAGATGTTTAATCATGCACATTAGGTGGTTATTGATTCGTATACTATGGCAAACTGAATGCTATTGCGTAAATAACTTGGGCCATAATCAGAGCCTGCCTGCTACCTCAGTTAAATGAAAAACATGCTTCAGGTGAGGCACTGTTTAAAACTGGAAAATATGCCAGGTACTGTAGGTAGTACTGAATTGTTGAACTTGATCAGTAGAGGGTTAGCTTAGCAGAAGACACCAGGAGAAGGACTGCTGTGTGACTGAACTTCTCTGCTGGGACTATATTGCCCTCCTTCCATCCCCTCCACCCCCCCACCCAAAGCTAGTTCTATTTTTATAGGCACAGGATTTGACTGACAACAGGAACTTCCTGTTAGGGGCAGGAAGTGAGTGATCACAGAACCACCAAGGACTCACCATCCTAGAAGGGCAAGAGTAGCCTCCGCCCCTCTAGCTGCTGGAGGTCTGCCTCTGAACAAGTAAGTGGTCTACTGAGAAATATAGGATATTCTTGTCTCAGAACAGGACAATCAGGAGCTTAAAGGCACACAGGCAGAAAGTAAGGAGAGAGAGAAAAACAGAGGAAAGAGTAAGGATTGGAAACAGTTAAGGGGCCAGAAATAAGACATGATTGGAGTGGTGCAGTGCAGTGGCTGTGGAGCAGCAGTCTTCCGGGAGATGTTCTGGAGGATGCGGTGTTGTCCCATCTGTAGGCACCTCTCTGGGCTGAGGGAGGAGGTTGCTCATCTCCAGGCTGAGTTGGCCAGGATTTGTGGGATCTCCTCTTCCATCCAGGGACCACCAGTGCCACTGCCGTTGCCTCAGAGGTTGCCAAGAAAGAAGAGCGGTTGGACCACAGTGGGCTCAGGGAGGGTGAGGGTGGTGGAACAGAGGCGCATCCCTCCAGTTGTACCTCTCCACAATTCCTATGCCATTCTGGCAAAGTGTGGTTCCTCTATGGAGGCACCCACAGTGGAGACCAAGGAGGATGCTGGGAACCTCCACAAGGAGACCCACAGGAGGGTGGCAGGGGACCCTGCAGGGGAAGGAAACAACCCTGGTGGGGACTCCATTGTTAGGAAGGTAGAACTGGGCAAGGAAGGAGAGGGAGGAGGGCAGTGCCTGCCTGGCGCCATGGCTTGGAGGACAGGGAGCTAATCCTCAGGATTGCCGGAGCCACTGCACAGGGGAGGGAGCTGGATGTCATTGTCCACCTAGGGACAAATGACCTGGCTAAGAAAGGGATTAGAGAAGTGCAGGAAGAGTTTGTGGAATTGGGGAGGGGCCTTAGTCAAGTAGCACGCACGGTAACCTTCTCAGAGGTGCTACCCATCTATGGCATAGGAGAGGCTAGGGTATTCCGTACCATGGGATTCAATCAGTGGTTGAAAAACTGGTGTGGAGCTCAGGGATTTGGCTTCATTGGGGACTGGGGGTCCACCTGGAGTGATGCAAGCCTATACTGACATGATGGGCTGCATCTGTCCGGGAGGGAACCAGGATCCTAGGTGATAGGTTTAAATGCTTCATTGGCAAGCTTTTAAACTAGCCAAGGGGGGAAGCACTGGAAAGGAGCAGAGAAATCCTAGCCCCCCCCAAACAATCACGGTAGTAAGTGTGGCAAACACCAACATGGAGGTGTCGATAGGGAGAAGGGCTGGGGTAAATGGAAAAATTGACAAAGGCAAGAAGGTCAGGGATGGGGCAAAAGGTGGTAAGGCCATCAGAAATGGAGGGTAATGGAGTACCAATGCTCAGAGTCTGGGCAACAAGCCCCTGAGCTGGTGGCCTTAATGGAAGAGGGATGCCTGGATATTGTAGCAGTCACAGAAACATGGTACACAGAAAACCATGACTGGGATGTTAACATACCAGGGTACATAACCTACGGAGAGACAGGCAGGGGAGAAGAGGGGGAGGAGTAGCTCTCTATGTAAAGGAAGGGATAAAAGCAACTGAACAAAAGAGTAAACAGGGAGGAGAGGAGGCACTGTGGGTCACCTTGGAGACTGGAAAGGGCACCACAATCCGCACAGGGGTTGTGTACAGACCCCCATGTCAGGGGGAAGGAATGGACAAGGATATGATGGAAGGCATTCTTAGAATGGCAGAGAAAGGGGAGATACTGTTGATGGGAGACCTGAATATGCCAGATGTTAACTGGAGCACATTTGCTACAGCCACATCCAAGAGCAGGGCCATTCTTGATGCCCTACAGGTGGCAGGCATTAGACAGCTAGTTTCAGAACCCACTTGTGAGGGAGCAATCTTAGACCTCGTGCTCTCAAACAGGGGCAGTGAGAGGATCTCAGATCTAGAAGTGGGTTGCCATCTGGGGACAAGTGACCATCAAACAGTGTGGTTCACGTTAAACTCAGCTACAGAGTCAAGCCATACAAAAGTGAGGGTACTGGACTTTAGGAGAGCTGACTTTGGCAAGATGGCAGAGTGCCTCAGAAAAGCACTAGCAAACAGGCTAGAAGGAGTGTGGAGCAACAATGGGAATTATCAAAACTGCCATCACAGAGGCAACAAGCCTTTGTGTGAAGCAAACAAATAAATCAAAACGAAAGAAAAGCCACTATGGTTCTCAAAGAGGTGGCTGTGAAAGTCAGAAGAAAAGATAGCATTCCAGAAGTATAAGGAAACACAGAAGGAGCAGGACAGAGAGCTGTACCAGTTAAGGCAGAAAGAAGCAGGGAGGGAAGTCAGAATAGCAAAGGCCCAAACTGAGGAAAAGATAGCCAACCTCAGTTTAGAAGGGGATAAAACCTTTATAGGTACATCAGTGAGCTAGAAAGACAAAGGGAGGGATAGTGAGGCTGAATAGAATGAACGTGGGTGGGCAGAGGGGATAGTGAAAAGCAGGAATACTGAATGAATATTTCTGCTCAGTATTCACAAAAGAGGAGGGGAAGTGCCTAATCCAATTAACAGAAGCACTCTTGATAGGGGGTCGATCCCAGTCCTTTCACAGAAGAAAGGGTTCTGCAAGAACTCCTAAAACTGAAGGTGGACAAAGCAATGGGTCCTGATGGAATTCACCCCAGAATTTAAAAAGAATTAAGGAAGGAACTAGTGAAACCACTGGCTACTCTTTTAATAAATCATGGGAGGATGGTGTGGTACCCGAGGACTGGAGGAAGGTGGATGTGATTCCCTTCACAAAAGTGGGACCAAGACAGAGGCAGGAAACTACAGACCTGTCAGTCTGACCTCTGTGGTAGGGAAAGGATGGAGTCACTTGAAGGAAAGAATAGTTGAGTACCTAGAGGTCAGTGGAGCACAGGATCCAAGGCAGCATGGGTTCACAGTGGGAAGGTCATGTCAGACGAATCTAATAGATTTCTTTGACTGGGTGACCAAAGTAGTAGACCATGGAGGTGCTGTGGACATGGCCTACCTAGACTTTAGCAAGGCATTTGACACAGTCCCACACAAAAGATTATTAGTCAAATTAACCAGCCTGGGAGTGGGTCCCAGGGTGGTAGCCTGGGTAAAACATTGGCTGGACAACAGGACACAGAAGGTAATTGTAAATGGAGTCCACTCTGAAGAAAGGCGGTTACTAGTGGGTACCACAGGGTTAAGATTGGGTCCAGTCCTTTTTAATGTCTTCATCAGTGACATTGCAGAGGGACTGTAAGGAAAAGTATGTCTTTTTGCAGATGACACAAAGATCTGCAACAGGGTTGATACACAAGGAGGCGTGGAAAGGATGAAAAGGGACTTGGCATGGTTGGAGGAATGGTCAGACGTATGGCAGCTCGGATTCAATGCAAAAAAGTGCAAAATAATGCACCTGGGAAACAAGAACCCAGGGGAAGAATACACAATGGGTGGGGAGGTAGTAACAACAACAAAACAGGAAAGGGACCTGGGGTAATCATATCAGATGACCTTAAGGTTAGCAAGCAATGTGAGAAGGCAGTAGGGAGGGCCGGGGGTATACTGGGATGTATAGGGAGAGGCATCAGCAGCAGAAAACAGGAAGTTGTTATCCCTCTGTACAGACAGTTGGTGAGACCCCATCTGGAATACTGTGTTCAGTTCTGGAGACCCCATCTCCGCAAGGACATAGATAGGATAGAGGCAGTCCAGAGGAGGGCAACTAAAATGGTGCAGGGTCTGCAAGAGAAGCCGTATGAGGAGAGACTAAAGGAGCTTAACTCATTGCCTCCACAGGCTCACTCTGAGATTACACCACTTGTCTCCTGAATCTCCTGTATACTTTTAACAGTGAATCCTGGGCCTTTCTAAGCAAAATCAAGCCATAGTCAGCATGTTGCAAACAAATGCTAATAGCTCAATAACTGTATATGCTAGACACAAAGTATGAGTGGCAGAGTTATTCAGCACAAAATTGCCTTTCAATGGTGGCATGCATGTAATAATAAGTAATTTAGTTTTTTTCTATGCTGGTCGAAAAGAGCAAACTAAATATTTTTTCACTAAAAAAGTGCAACATAAGCCATTTTTTGTTGGAAAATATGTAAAATATCAACACCAAATTAAGCATACAGACATTAGATGGTGTTTTAATATTATGTTAGTTAAAAAAAAGATATGCGCTTGAGGAAAGAAGGGAGAGGGGGGACATGATAGAAACTTTCAAGTACCTCAAGGGAATCAACAAAGTCCAAGAGGGTAGCATCTTTCAGAAAAAGAGACTTGCAAGAACAAGGGGACACAATTTAAAGATAGAAGGAGGGCGGTTCAGTGGCAATGTGAGGAAGTATTATTTCTCAGAGAGGGTAGTGGATGCATGGAACAGCCTTCCTGAGGAAGTTGTGGGGGCTAAAACTGTGGGAGAATTCAAGAATGCATGGGACAGACATAAGGCAATTCTTGTGGGGGGCAGGAAGATATAGGCTGTTGGTTAACTAGGATCTGCGGCCTATCCTGTAGTTAGGGAAATGGGCAGACCAGATGGGCCTAGCGGTCCTTATCTGCCGTCAAAGTCTATGTTTCTATGTTTCTATGTTAAAGTATTACATTAAAGGGGAACTGTAATCAACAGGATTTCTTGATATCTGAACGCCCATAACAAGCTAATTTGATTGAGCTATTGTATTGCTCTGTGAGTCTTTGCAGTCCAGAGTTATTCATACGTAAATCACCCTGTAATTAAGGGCTGGTAGCAGCCATATGTTTTAGGTTCCTGACAGGAAATGATGTCACTGAGGGTCTAGGTTCTCCTTTGGCTGTATTTAATCCAACAGGTTAAATAGGAAAGAGACTGTTTTATTAAGTGTGTTTTAAGGTGTTATTACAACACTTCCTTCATCGATAATAATTGTTTTGTATGTGCATTGAAACTAGTGAGTTATCACCTTTACATTTCAAACTGTTAGGAAAAATAATCCATCTTTAGAATTGCTTTAATCTCTAGGCTATACTGCCAGTGCCAGCTGATCAGCAAAAACTACATATCTCAAGGCTGGCTCTGTGGTGCCAACAGGTATTTGGGCCCCATTTCACAGTTTCTAAACCCTGGCTGTGTTCATGTCAGTACAGGTTTGTAGCTCAATGCCTTTAACTGCTGTACTATACTGCCTCCTAATGATCCAATAGAATTCTGGCATTGTTATGGCAGAAAATCCCATTCCATCCTAAGTATTTCAGTAAGAAACTGTTATAATTTTAACTTCATCAAAAGAAGTAAAATACTCTTTAACAGCGGCCAGCCAGGTGCGGCAGAGGGCTGAGGTGCTGGCACCTTACCTCACGCTACACCAGCGACCCGGGTTTGGGAATGACCTCGGGTCAGCGGGAAGCCAGCTCAGGGGGAGGGTTGGAGCGGGATCAAGCTGTGGCTCTCCCTTCCAAAGGGGTGGATGCCCACTCTGCTGTAGTCCGACTCCCACTGGGTGGAGGTCAGGTGGGCAGCGCAGCCAGTTGGAGTGGTGATACAAGTCTGGGGAGGGGCAGATGGGGCCACCGGATCCTGGCATGCACGTACATGCATGTGCACGCCATGACACTGGTTGGGGGGGAGAGAAGGGGAGAAAAAAACAGAAAAATATCATAAATTACAAATGGAAAAAAATTACTGTTTAATTAATGGTGATCACTTTGTACATACAGATAAAGACACATTTATCTCCAGTTACAACCTCCCAATTGATATTTGTGGTTACAACCAGAAGGTTGTAATCAACATCTGTCAATCAAGCCTCACCACAGAAAGTTAACTGGTGCGTAGTTTCACTGTGAGCGGGCAGAACATCTTGCCCAACATGGCGGCTCCATTATCAAGCAGCAGTACCAGCACTCAAGCTTTGCCACACACTGTTAAGACAAGTAAGATTTGAAATACATTTAAATATCTGTCTAGTTGATCCTGCCTTGAAAGCGAAAAAAAAATCAATCTGGTTGATCCTGCCACTCAAACTCTTCGAGCGCATCTTACAGTATGCAGCAATGCTGATGGACCCTGACTTTCCAGAACATCATTACCACTGTAATGTAAAGAAAAAACATGAAAAAAACAAAAGGGAGAGACAAGCTGTGTGTGTGTGTTTGCGTGTGCCTCATGGAACAGACATAAGGCAGTTCTAGTGGGAGGTAGGAGGAAGTAAGCTGTTGGTTAACTAGGATCTGCAGCTTATCTGTTAGGTAGGAAAATGGGCAGACTAGGTAGGCCAAGCAGTCCTTGGCTGCCGTCAAATTCTATGTTTCTATGCCTCTATCTCTGACAGAAGTGCTGCACTAACTGAACTGTGCTGAAAGGGAACAAATATCACCATTAATTATATAACATTGTGTGTGTGTGTGTGTGTAAAAATCAGAATTTTACACACACACACTCAGTGTGATGCGTTTATAAACTAATGGGGTTTCTGTTGCCGCCCACACTTCAGATTTGTGTAATATTCTGGTTACACACACACACACCCATATATTATTCTATATTTTAATAATGCATTTCAGGTTATGCATGTTTTAACAATATTGTCCATCTACAGTATGTGTTTTTGCCATTAATAAAGAAGTAACTGTATCCTATGTTTTCTTTTCAAGTCAAATATGGATAGAAAGAGTGTATTTTCAGAATCTTAACACATGCTCAGAACCCATTCTGATGGATGAATGATGCTTGTTCACAGCTGTACTGCCAGCTGATAATTAAAAGCTACACATTTCAAGGCTGGCCTCATGATGCCAGGCCAGTAGGCACATAGCCACATTTGTATCTTGTAGAACTGAATTCCCACCTGAAACTAAGAGAAAAGGCTGCAAGACAGGGAATGGAAAAAGACCAAAGCTGGCGTTGTCACAGTCCCAGAAATCTGTACTGGCATGAACACAGCTAGGGTTTAGAAATCCTGATATGGGACCCCAATACCTGTTGGCACCACATTGGCAGCTTGAGATGTGTAGTTTTTGATGATCAGCTGGCACTGGCAGTATAGCCTACAGAGTAAAGCAATTCTGAAGATAGATTATTTTTGCTAACAGTTTGAAATGTAAAGGTGATAACTCACTAGTTTCAATGCACATACAAAACAATTATTATAGATGTAGAAAGTGTTGTAATAACACCTTAAAACACATCTAGTAAAATAGATGATTTCCTATTAAACCTGTTAGATTAAATACAGTCAAAGGAGAACCTAGATGCTCGGTGACATCATTTCCTGTCAGGGCCCCAAAACATATGGCTGCCACCAGCCTTTAATTATAGGGTGATTTACACATAAATAACTCTGGACAGCAAAGATTCACAGATCAACGCAATGGCTCAATCAAATTAGCTTTTTATGGGCTTTCAGACACTAAGAAATCCTGTTGATGACAGTTCCCCTTTAAAAAGGAGGGGAAATTATTTCTAACTGGCTATTTATAATGTTCCATATTTTCAGAAACAACACATGCCTCTAAATGATTCATATTTAACTGTACATGGACAAAAAAGTGATGTGAACAACTGTACAGCGTTTTGCATTGTTTTGTTTTCTTGGGCAGGATTCTGTTACAGTTGTCTTCACAGAGCCAGTAATCTTATTTATTTGTTTAATTTTGGTAACCAGGTAGGCCCACTGAGACCATTTAAGTCCCATGTTCAGGAGTGATCTGGAGTTAATTACACTGGATATTCAGACAAAGACAAATGAGGTATACATGCAATACAATTTGTGAGTTACAATAGGTATAATTTCATGGACTAAATAATTTAAACAATAGTTATATTGACATACATGAATTCATATTTATAGTAGCTAAGGAAACATTAGATACATATTGTATCATCAGATGACAAAGATAAGGTACAGAATATAAGTGCATGATTTAAAATGTGCCTACTAGCAGAATGTTTGTACAAAAACAATTAACTAAACACAGGAAGGGTTAGGAAGTAAATAAGCTCATAGATACAGCTTAGCAAAATACAAGTGGAGACAGTAGCAGTTACAGTTGAATATGCTAAGTTTTAACAAATTAATCTTTAGGCCTTTCTTAAAACCACCAAGTGAGGGACACTCTTGTAGGCTACTAGGGAGGGCATTCCACAAGGTCAGGACAGAGGTGACAAATGACCTATAGCCTACAGTAGACCGAGTTCATGGGACTTGACGGAGTGAACGGTTAGAGGATCTGAGGGTTTGCCTGCTCGGTTTGGCTATTAGCAGGTCTTTTAGACTAGGGGGAGCATTACTGAGTCTAAGTTTGAAGGCAAAGCACAGGGAAGAGTAGGCTAACCTACCTTCAAGTGATGGCCAATTTAGCGAGTGTCAAACATTACAGTGGTGCTCCCTAGATGAAGCCCCAGCTGCCAAGCGAATAATTCTATGGTACAGAGGTTTGAGCTTGTGCATCTCCTTGCTCCTGAGAGAATGTAAAATCAAAGACTCATAAAGCAGAGTAGGGAGAAGAACACAATTACTATGCAAACTCATGATTCCTTAGTAAGAAAGGAGACTAGACAATACAAGAGACCAATCTTTTGGTTCAGAGATTTAATTAGATTAGCTATATGTACTTAAAAGGTGCTGTCTTGGTCTAAGTGCACCCCTAGGTACAGTATTTAATGAACTCTGCTATCTCAATCACAGACCCATTTGAGAGAGTAGGGGTCAGAATATTATGCATGTTAGGACCTAAGTTTTTTGGGCCAAAAAGGATTAGCTTTTTCTTTGGAGTTTTAACAATGTCACAGTTTGTGTACAGCACTCTGAGCATGGTTCTGATAGGACAATAGCTCATTCTTAGCTTGCTGTTCACAAACCATGATATAGTCAAAACTCCAAGTTACTGGTTCCATGAAGAAAACTATGTAGAATGTTGTCCATAAAAAGAAAACAATTGAAAACACAGTTTTTCACATCAGTGGTTATTCAGGTACAGTTAAATATGGATCATCTGGAGGTATGAAATTAAATTCTGTAAATAAGAACATTAGTATCTGCTGCCAATTAGCACACATGTCCTGTCCCCTTTAATACTGATGCTGATATATTGCTTGTGGTTCCTTAAAATGAAATATAGGTGCTGTTATCAGGTCCAAACAGAATATTGGGACTGTGATTCTTATCAACACTTTAGGTGTCTGTTTCTATATTTTCCGGACCAAGTTGAAGCAGCATTGCTAAAATAGTAAGGCATACAGTATCCATATATATAGCAAGATAGACAGTATGAACTAAAGCTGAATTTTGAATATATAAACCAAAATGTTGCTAATGCCACTTAAATGAATGCAACATGAGTTCACATATATCTTAAGAAGATAAATGCAGAGTACTGTGATGACCGCATTCTTAAGTGGCTGTTTTGAGGACTTTAGGAGTGTTTTAAATTTTTGCAATTTTAGAAAATGAACATTATTATAAAAATAGATACAGTAAAAGGCATTTAACTTGACAGCACCTGCTGTTCTGCAGTTGTGATGATTCACGGTAAATGTGTTTAAATGGATACTGAATTTTAGAAGCAGCTTATCTGAACAACTGAAAGCTTTTTATAAGGTTAATGTGAATACTTTAAACATACGGGTCAAAATGGAATAGAGTGGTTTCACGGTGCTTTTAGGTGCATCTATTGTGGTCATGCATACTCTTGTGTGCATTTAGTCAAGTTTAATGTTACATTCAATGTGAGTGCTTTGGCTGCAAGGAAGTAATTGATTATGTCAGTGATAGGCATTTTAGGGCTTGGCATATGGTTTCAGACCTACACAAGCCTGGGTTTGATCCCCTGTATTGTATATTTTATCTTTCTCACTACAATTTTTGTTGTATGAGAGACATTTTTAGATGTCATTGCTGTTGTAGTGACAGGTTTCAGCAGAGCTAAATAGCAGACTTTCTTGCCTAAGCCTGAATACAGTTTGAGTCACCTGTTTTGCAGGTTGTGACATATCCTCTCTACCATTGAAACTGCAGCTTACTTACCTGTAGCTCAGTGGCATACTAAATGTGTATTTGAGCAACAAGCAAAGGATCAGTGGGTCAAATCCTGGAAGGGACTGAAACTTTTTTTTTGTAAGATGGCAACTCACTTGAGTGGTGATTCATCATAGTGTGGAGTCTGAATAGTAAATTATATGAGAAGTTAATTTAGCTAAGAACAACAATTTGTGATGGTAAATCACCTGCTGAGATTAGATTCCCCAGTCACCTGTTTTGCAAGTTTGGACATAACCTCTATAACCATAGGAAAAGCAACACACTTAGCCACAGCTCAGTGGCACATTGAATGTATGCTCACTTAGCAGGTAAAGGATCAGTGATTTAAATTCATGTAGATATAGTCCGAATCCTGGAAGGAATGTAAACATTTTTCAACTTTTTTCTAAGATGGTTCTGTGTAGTTGAAATAGTAAATTACATTAGTACATTCAGCTAAGAACAACAGTTTGTGAGGGTAACTCACCTGCTGGGATTAGATGCCTAGTTGCCTGTTTTGGAGGTTATGGCATAAGTTCTACATCATAGAACATGCCATTCACTTACCTGAAGCTCAGTGGCACACTAAATGTGTATTCACTTAGCAGGCAAAGGAACCGTGATTTAAATCCTGGCTGGGACTTATATATCTGTTTTTTTTTTTTTTTATAAGATGGAAATTCACTTGAGTAGGGACTCATGGTGGTGTGGAGTTGGAATAGTACATAATATGAGAAGTAGATTTAGCTAAGAACAACAATTTGTGAAGGTAAATCACCTGCTGGAATTAGATTCTAAGTCACCTGTTTTGCAGGCTGTGACACAATCGCTACACCATAGGAACTGCTGCTTACTCACTTGCAGCTCAGTGGCATACTGAATGTTTGTTTGCATAGCAAGCAAAGCATAAAAAGTACAAATGCTGGCAGGAATTTAAGCATTTTTTTCCAGGTTTGTTTTTTAAGATGTAAACTCATTTGAGTGGTGATTCATGGTGATGTGGTGTTGAAATAGTAAATTATATGAGAAGCAAATTTAGCTAAGAACAACAATTTGTGAAAGTAAATTGCTTGCTGGGATTAGACCTCAATCCCCTGTTTTGCAGGATGTAACATAACCTCTGTATAATAGGACCTACATCTCCCTTACTAGCAGCTCAGTGGCACACTGAATTTGTGTTCACTTATCAGGCAAAGATTCAGCAGTTCAAATCCTGTTGGAAACAAACATTTTTTTGGTAGAATGGAAACTCATTTTAATGGCAGTTTATCATGATGTGGAGTTGGAATAGTAAATTATATGAGAAGTAAATTTAGTTAAAAACAACAATTTGTGAAGCTAAATCACCTGCTGGGATTAGATTCCCAAGTACCCTGTTCTGCAGGAGGTGACATGTCTCTGTACTATAGGAAGTGCAGTTCACTTGCCTGCAGCTCAGTGGCACGCTGAATGTTCACGTTGCAGACAAATGATCAGAGGTTCAAATTCTGGCAGGGATTTATATATTTGTTTCAGGGTTTGTTTTTTGTCTGTGTGTATATGTGTGTGTGTGTGTGTGTGTGTGTGTAAGATGGAAGCTCACTTACAGTAAGTGGTGATTTCATGGTAGAGTGGAGCTAGAATAGTACATTTTATGAGCAGTAAATTCAACTAAGAACAACAATTTGTGAAAGTATATCACCTGCTGAGATTAGATCCCCAATTGCCTGTTTTGCAGGTTGTGACATACCTCTACAACATAGGAACTACAACTCACTTACAGTACCTGTAGCTCAGTGGCACGTTGAATATGTGTTGGCTGAGCAGGCAAACAGATCAGTGGTTTGAATCCAGACAAGCATACAGTATATTGTATTTTAATACATTATTATTTATTTTTTTAATCATAACACATGTTTTAATAGTTTCAGTATTACAAGGTACAAGGTACATGTTCACACAAGGATACATCAATGCATGACACAGGAGTAGCAAAAAGACCAAGGTAGTATCATTATAATAAACAGTCCATGGAAGAGTACCATTTAACCCTGATAGGAGCAAACCTATCCATCTGCCCTATAATTGTCACTAGAATGGATAAGGGAAAAACACCAGTTAACAAATACATATCCTGTCAAGCCATGTAAAAGAAAAAACATAAATTAGCCTCTACATGTGTAAAGCCTCTACATGTGTAATCCCCCTGTTCCCAGGGGTTACTAGAATCCCACTTAGAATCAGTGGCAGGCACGGAGAGGCAGCGCTGGGCTTCAGCTATGGCCTGCAGTGTTCCTACCTCGGGTGAGAACTCCCATACTGAGCAAATGTTCACCCAACTAATGTCTCAGATGGCTTAGCTTACTTCAGCAGTCAATGCAATGAATCAAATGCTGCATAATATCGAAGTCCACATATTCCATACAGAGCAGAGGTTAGGGTTGCATGATACTGCCATTCAGAATGTCTCAGCCACTGTGTGGGAGCAAGCGAAGCTGGTGCACTCCCTTCAAGATAAGGTCGATGACCTCGAAAATAGAAGCTGCTGAAACAATCTGAGATTCATAGGCTTTCCTGAGGGGGTCGAGCAGGTGAATGCTGTATCTTTCCTCCAGCAAACCCTCCCAGCTTTTTCAGGCCTCCCTGAAGATTTCAGGCCTCAGATGGAGTGGGCCCACCGCTCACTGGCTCCACCTCCTAAACTGGGTGAGTTGCCTAGGCCACTACTGGCTAAATTTTTGGATTACAGGCAGAAGGAAACCATCTCAAAAGCAGCCAGAAACTCCAACAACATTTTGTGGCAAGGCATAAGATCCAAATCTTCCAGGATTACTCTAGGGAGCTATATGAGCACCGGAAAGAATATGGCCCTGCCAGAAAGATTCTCCATAAGCACAACTACTCATTCTCCCTGCACTACCCTGCTGCTATGAGGGTCATGTACAACGGTGCGCCGCTGATGTTTGCCACACCTGAAAGCCTCATGGACTTTCTTAGAGCTCAACATCCAGCTGACTTTCAGGGACAAGAGGTGCACATAGCCACTCCTACATCAGCAGAATCGTCGGAGCCAGAGAGCGCCCAATCGGCTCCAAAAGATCCACCTGCTAAACTGGAGGTCAAGATATTTGAGGCTGTCCTACCTCCCAGGTCCAGAAAGTGGCATCCATTGGCCCATCATTCCAAATGCCAACACCTAACTGTTTGAGCAAAATTTTCCTACCCCTCGACTGGAGTCAGAGCCCCAAGCTCCTCCTAGCTCGGATCTTCGGGACTACTTTACTCCAATCCATATGCACCACTACAAATGGACACCCAGGAAATGATGGCAGAGACTAACACAGACATTGCCCCCTTGGAGGAGGCGTCATGCCTGCTGCAGCCCCACCAAACAGATCTTGGTGGACATTGTGGCCTCCTGTCTGGGGAGCCAGCTGTTCCATCATCTTCTTCCACTGCTGACTCTGCTAGGCGATCTCCAGTCCATCAACCTTCAGACAAGGCCCAATCAGTTGTCTTTTTGGACTCTCCTACCTGATTTCTCTATGGCTAAGTAGCTGGACTCCATTTATTGCTGGATGTTGGGCTGCTCAGGCCTGATTGATTTGCTGGCCCTCCCCTTCTAGTTGGTAAATGTATGACCTTATTGTGTAGCTGCGCCAAGATGTGGGCACTCCTTTAGGTAGTTAACAGATCGCCATTTCCTACGACACCCCCCCATTGGCTGAGAGATCGTACTCCCCCCCTTGGGTACTATGCTGTCTTTCCTTCCACCCCTCAGGGAAGCCACTGGGGATCTTGTAGCTTCAGCAACTGGCCCTATACCATGGGGCTCTCTACTGGCTGTAGTTTGGCCTGTTGCATGTAGTTCTGATCTGTATGTGTATTGGTTCTTTGTTATATTGTTCATACATCATGTCTGTTTTGTGCAAAATCTCTATGTACAGGGACTTTTGGTTTGGGTAGAGTCTAATGGGGGCAGCTGCATCACTGCCTCTTGGAGCGTGTCCCCCTCCTTTTCAGCCTTTTCCCAGGTATCTTTTCTGACTCCTAGCTATGCCTTATAAGGGGACCTGGGATCATGGCTGATGTAAGCTTCATCACCTGAAACGTGTGGGGCCTAAATACCCTGGCGAAGCATTTGCAGGTGCTAGCTCATCTTAAAAGGCTAAAAACAGATGTTGCCCTGCTCCAAGAAACTAAGCTCAGGTAGGAGGACCATGACAATCTCAGGCGGGCATAGGTAGACCAAGTTATTTCCTCCTCTACCTCCACGCATAAGCGAGGGGTAGCCATCCTGTTGCATAAGTCCCTGCAATGGTCCCTGGTTAAAACTAAGTGGGATTCCCATGGACGATGGCTAGTGGCAGTTTTTAACACTCTGGAGGGTCCCCTAGTGGTTGCTAATGCATATGGTTCGAATGAAGACCAGCCAGATTTCTTTCATACCCTTGCGCATGCTGTCTCATCCACCACCTGTCCTGAGGTACCAGTGGTAGTGGGAGGCGATCTCAATCTCCCTTTAGACCCTCTCCTAGATCATAATTCAAATGCCCCAGACAAGCACCTGAAAGCTTGGCTGGCTCTTCAGCAGCTTATATCTGATCTGGGTATGCAAGATGCCTGGAGAACTCTTCAGCCCAGGGAAAAGTGTTTTACCTTTTTCTCCCCTGTCCACAACTCCCATTCATGTCTTGACTATTGGTTACTCTCCCCTTCCCTGATGCCTGCGGTGCTGGATTCCTTGATCCTCCCGATGGTTATCTTGGATCATGCCCCAGTTCGACTTTTGATCACACGTGGTCAAGTGGCCACCTCGCCTCACAACTAGTGACTCGACCTGCTCCTGTTGCGGGATCTGGACTTCCCTCCTTGGCTTGCCACTCAGGTTGAGCTCTTCTTACTGGACAACTCCCCTCATCTGCAGACCTGGAATGCCTCTGGGAAGCCCTGAAGGTCACCATAAGGGGTGCTATCATGTCCTATGCTGCCAGCTGCAGGAGACAAAGGGAGTAGCAGCTTAGATCCCTTGAAAAATGGCTGGCAGATTTGGAAGCCAAATGCAAGCGTCACCCCCCCTCTCTCCACATGTTCTCCCTCTCACCTTTAAATGGTGCATATCCATCATAATATTAATGACCTCCTCACCAGAAAGGCTGAGCTAGCTATCCTCTATTTGAAGCATAAGTACTGGAGAGGGGAGAAAGGGGGGAAGGTGCTAGCCTACAGGCTGCGTAAGCAGAGGGCCGAGCATTTTATACCTGGCCTCAGGTGACCTGGGGAGTAGCACAGGTTAATCAGGACCACATAAATTCCATTATGGTGGATTTCTATAAAGATATTTATATCTCCTCAAGGGTATTGGACCCCACAGAAATCCACCAGTTTCTTGACTCCGTTTCTATTCCTCAGCTGTCTTCACAGCAGGCAAATGCTTTGGCAAGCCCCTTCATGCTGCCAGAGGCTATAGCTGCCCTCCGAGCTCTGAATACAGGCTAAGCACCAGGAGGGGATGGCTTCCCCCCAGAACTTTGGTCTATTGTTTCCTCCCAAATTGCCCCACTGCTGATGATCTTTTTCAATACAGCACTAGCCACAGGCTCCTTTGCCCACACTCTTAGAGAAGCAGTCATCACAATCTTCCCCAAGAAAGGGAAGGAGCCCTCACTTCCATCTAGCTACTGGACCATTTACCTTATCAATTTGGACAGTAAAATCTTTGCTAAGATCCTGGCCGCCCACCTCAGTCCCTTACTTCCCTTGCTCATTCACCTGTCCCAGGTTGGTTTTGTACCAGGCAGGTTTAGCAGGGACCATATCCGCTCCATAATTAATATCATGGCTTTTGCTGACCATTGTCCCACCCCTGCCGCAGCTGTGGCGATTGACTTCGAGAAAGCATTTGATTCCTTTGAATGGGACTTTCTGCTCCAGGTGCTTGAGGTTATGGGATTCAGACCCCACTTTCAGTCCTGGGTTACTGCTTTGTATAATCAGCCCCTGGCGTGGGTTCTTACAAATTCCACCCTGTCTGCTCCATTTCCTCTTGGGTGGGGCAACAGGCAGGGGTGTCTGCTGTCCCCTCTCCTTTTTATCCTCTCAGTGGAACCCCTGGCAATAGCCATCCACACCTTTCTCCATATTGATAGCTTCTCTATTGGTGACAACGTCTTTGCTACATTTCTGTATGCCGATGACCTGCTAGTGCCCCTAGCTAATGCCTCAGCTTACATTCCTCCCCTACTTAACTTGCTAGCTGAATTTACCACGCTCTTGTGGCTAAAGATCAATCACTCTAAAATGGAGGTGTTGCCACTCAACTCCCGATGCACAGAATCGTTGGTTTCCCAGTTTGGTCTACAGTGGGCTGCCCACTTGCTGGTATACCTCGGTATTCACCTAAATACCGACCTGACTAAAATCTGGGAGATCAACATTAAGCCCCTGCTGGTGGAGGTCAGGACAGAATTTGACCAATGGTGTAAACTGCACCTGACCCTGGCTGGGAAAATTTTGGCCATAAAGGATGTTCATAGCCCCTAAGCTTTTATATACTCTTGCACATATCCCACGGGCGCTCCCAGCAACTTGGGTCACCCTCATAGACAGGCTAATCTCGGGGTTTATATGGGAAAATTCCAGACCCAGGTACAGTAGGAATAAGCTGCGAGTGCAGTGGAGGGAGGGGGGATGGAGTCTGCCATGGATAGAGGGGCATAATGGATAGGAGACTCTAGTGAACTACAGACCCATCTCAAACCTTCCTTTGGTGGGAAAGATTATCGAGAAAGTGGTAGCAACTCAACTGGAGAACCATTTAACCATCCATAATTTATACAAACCTCTCCAATTGGGTTTTCATAAGAGGCATAGTACTAACACTGCTCTGGTTTGGGTGCTCAGTGATCTCCTGATGGCGAGAGAAACTGTTCCATCTTGGTACTCCTTGATCTTTCCTCAGTTTTTGACACTGTGGACTATGGGGTCCTGCTTGAGCACCTGAAGTCCATCTGTGGGCTGACTGGGACAGTGCTCAGATGGTTTTCATCTTTCCTCACCAGTAGAACTCAAGAGAGTTGTCTCGGGAATATTTTCTTCTGAGTCTTTCTCTCTGCCTTGTGGGGTGCCCCAGGGCTCGGTGCTGTACCCCATGTTGTTAGCAGTGTATATGCTGCCTCTTGGAAACATTGTAAGATGGTATGGGCTGAGGTTTCACTGCTATGCTGATGATACCCAGCTCTACCTGTCTTTTTCCCCCGACCAGGTTTGTGCTCTCTCGGTATTTAACAGCTGCCTCATTGATATCCAGGATTGGATGAGTTCTAGTGGGTTAAAGTTAAATGCAGGAAAGACTGAGGTTTTGGTGGTGGACCCGGAGGGGTTGAGGACTGATTTGCCCTCCGGCTTATTTTTGGGGGGTGCTCAGATCCTTACCTCTGAACAGGTGCATGACCTGGGAGTGATAACTGACGATGGGCTGACTCTTCGTCATCAGGTGTCGGCTGTCATCAAATTAGCCTTTTACCATCTTAGGAACATTGCCAGGATCAAGCACCTTGTTCCATCCAGTGATTTGCCCATTTTGGTCCACGCCTTTGTGACCTCGTGCCTTGACTATTATAACTCCCTTTACTTAGGGCTTCCTGGGGTTGATATCCACCGCTTGCAGCTAGTGCAGAACTCTGCTGCACGTTTATTGACTGGGGTATCAAGGAGATCTCATATTACCCCAGTGCTGCGTGATCTGCACTGGCTGCCAGTTCAGTGGCGGATCACCTTTAAGGTAGGTTTGCTAACCTACAAAGCCCTACACGGACTTGGTCCTGACTACTTGAAAGAGCTTTTGATTCCTTACACCCCTGTGCAACAGCTGACGTGGGGTTGCTGGAGATTCTGAGGGTTACTTTGAATTCATCTGGGGCTTGCACTTTTATGTTTGCTGCCCCAACCCTCTGGAATTCTCTGCCACATCAGTTGTGGGAGTGCAGGACAGTGGGGAGCTTCAAGCAGGCACTGAACACTTTTCTATGGAACAAAGCTTTTCCTGATTTTCTATGATTTTATTTATATTTATTGTTTTTACTGAATGTGTATGTATTTGTGAAGCACCTTGACATTTTGAAAGGTGCTATACTAAATAAAGTTATTATTATTATTATTATAAGCTAGCGTACCTTACAGCGCAAACCCTTGCTTGGTTCCTTCCATCTGGGATGGAGGCCCTACAGTGGGTCAAGATGGAGGCTGAGGTGGCCGGACAGCAGTGTTTTTCAGCCCTGCTATATTCTCCTCTGCCAAAATGCTTGCGGGACCACCCCACTATCTCCGCTTCTGTCTCCACTTGGCTTCTGGTCCACAAGAAATTGCAGGCCAACCCATGTCCATTGGCTCTTTTGGTAGATGGGAAAGTCCTCTTCTGGGTGGACTGGGCCAGCAAAGATATCTTTAAACTGTCCCAGGTGCTGGACAAAGAGGGGTCCACTCTGCACCCCTTTTGGGAGCTAGATTCTGAATTCCACCTGGGGAAAAAAAGCTTTCTGGCAATATCTACAGCTAAGTAGTGCCATTCTGGAATACATTAAAAAACTTCATGGGACTGTACGAGGGGGTTATGCCCCCCTTCCCAGATGGATTTCTGCCTAAAAGGGTGTAGCTAGTCTTATTTATTCAGGACTCACCTTCCCTCCGGCTCTGAATCAGCCAAAGCAAGTGGGAAGAGGCCCTCCATCAACCCATTTTGGATGTTCAATGGCAGGCCTGCTGATGCAATGCCCACTACTACTTAACTGATGCCCGAAGTCAGCTTATTCAAAATAAGATTCTTTCCCATTGGTACCGCATCCCCCCTTATGCTGCACCACATGCATATTCTAGATCATAATTGGTGTTGGAGGTGTGATACCCATGTGGGAGACCTTATTCATATATTATGGCATTGCCCGCTGCTCTCATCCTTTTGGTCTGCAGTGCTGGGGCTTGCCGAACAGGTGTTGGGCTTTGCTGTAGATCGCAACACTCTGGTTTGGATTCTGGGGCTTCCCCCCACCAATGTCAAACTCTCCAGTGTGCGGATGAGATGGCTCTCTATCCTCAGTCTGCAAGCCAAACGGCTTACTGTCTGCCACTGGAGAACTACAGAGGTTCCCTCGCTGCCTGAGTTCTACAATTCTCTTTCAGTGATTGCACAGCTGGATCGCCTGTCGCATATGGTTTCTAATAAACTGCATCATTACTACCTGTGCTGTATTCCATATCTGGCATACCTTTCCCCTCATGCAGGCATAGGCTGAAACATAACATAACTGCTTCTTTGGTTATGGTCTTGTTAGTTGAAGGGATGCGGTTGCTTGCCACCCGACTTATTTTATCTCGGATTTTATCTATTAATTAACTCCCTGTGCCCAGTTTTTTATGTATTGGATGATACAATTACAGTTGGATATGATGTATTTGTCTTAATATTTGTATATGTGCTTTCCTTCCAGGATGAGATTTTGCTTCAGTATCCCCTGAGGATCTTGGACTTTTTGATCTTTGGATATTAGTTGGACTGTGGGATTTTGCTGAGGCAGCACCCTACTGTGTTCTCCTGTAACTGCTCAGGGTGTTGCAACTTTGATACTTGTTCATCTTAAATAAGGCTATAATTTTGATGAGCATTGTCCCACATGTACCACTCTCATGCTGGATGGTATTGTTCTGTATGTTTGTTTGCCTGATTGCCATGTACCATTTTTACATGTTGTATGGCTGTACTAATATATATGACAAATACCAATAAAAAGCATTAACCACAAAAAAAAAAGAAATGGTTAAAAATGGTGCTCCTGCTGTGGAGTTACAGTTGAAAAGAAAAAAGTTGTTTTGTAGTTTGAAATTTTGCCTGCTCGATGATCGTTGTGGAGTAGAAGAGCACGAGAAGAGAGAGAGGCTCATTTGCATAGCATTGAGTGATTGGTGAGACTGCAATCAGTCCCACCCCCAAGCTAGCTTCAGAGTGCTGCCCAGTGTTCGAGATGGAGAGAGTGAGTGGTGTGTGAACTGGCTAGCCAGGAGGATTGTTGTGGTGACTACAAATGTTCTAAAAGTTAAAACAACAGATTTTTCTGTGCTAAATCAGGCTCAACCCATATTCAGATAAACTGGGGAGAAGCGTGGTGTTCGCAGGGACAATTGGCAGAGTCACCAGCCCGTTTCAACCCAGATGCCTTCCAGGATTGGCTGTAGGCCAAGAATTTCCATCGAAAAGCCAGCTACTGATTCAGTGAATACCATTCAGCAAAAACTGTGTGTGATTTTTCTAAAGCCAGCTGGATCTGTGTGTAAACAGTGTCATTGTTTTTTCAAAGAAGGACTGTGTAAAGTAATCAAACCCAAGCAAGAATTCTGAGCATTAGACTGTGAGCATGTATTGTGGGTTCAGCAACAGTGTACTTTTCTGAGTAAACATAGAGACTGTGAGTTGTATGAGAGGCTGCAACAAACAGGCAATCCTGTTCAAGAAATACTGTGGCTTTAGTGACTTTAAGCAAGTAAAAGTGATTGAAAGCTGACGTAAAGTTCTAGAAAATCATATAGGTGTGCTGAGGAAGAAAAACAGTGCAGTCTGTGCAGTTTGAATAAAATTTATCAGTATGCAGTAAGTCGGATGCGCAGTGGCTTGAGTCAGATGCAGAATGTTGATGCGCCAGGAGTGCTGCTGCCACCATTACAGGGTGGGGTAGTAATGTAAACACAGCAGCAGGGAGCCATTTTGTGAGACTGTTCCAAGTAGAGTGAACTCAGTGATAACAGTGAACTTTTGTGTGTTTTTCTACAGTCATGGCTTCGGGATCATGCCTGGGCTATGATAGTCGAAGAGGTTACCAAGCTGCAAGAAATAGAGAAATCTTTCTACAGTGGAAGTTTGCCTCCTCATGTTGCAATTCCCGGATACCCTGTGAGAGTATGCATAATGTACCTCAAGGCTGGAAGGGACGTTTTCATGATTCCTCACTGTTCAGGGTGCTTAGAGAAGCAAGTGCTAACTAGTGCACCTACGATTTGTTTGGCTTTCACGTGGACAAAGCTTCAAGATCCTGCAAGTAGCAGTACACAGCACCAGGTTGAACCTGTTTGGGGGGGGGCCAGCAGAGTGTGGCACAAAGGAAGAGGGTGTAGATGTACTGCCAGAGCAGAGTCCTCATGATGTCTGCACACCTGTGTCGCAGATGGACAGTGCGGAGGGAGAATCAGTGGATCCATGGAGAAAGGGTCCTAGTCCTAGCCTCGTGGGAGAGGACGAGGTTTGAGAAACCCAAGAATGAGAGGTGTCTACCTCCATGCCCAGTGAAGAGTGGACAGTCTTGGGAGTGAGGATGACTGCACACTCCTGGGCCCAGGTCCTAAGTGAGGAAGAAGAGGAGGAGGAGGAAGCTATGTATCTTTACTATGAAGGTTCTAGTCCACAGCCTCAGGCTGTTGCCTCGGAGGAACCAGCAGAAGAAGCTGGTGACTCCACAGTCCTGCCCCCAGAGGGAAGGATCAGGGACCAGTTCTGCATAGCTTTGAGTATGCGACACTGGCAGAACCAGGACTGGCCACCCCAAGCCAGGCTGGGGGTCGCAAACTGACCAAGAGTAGTAAGGAGGAAAGACTGGTTCATAGGAAGGCAGATGAGATCTATGGAATGTCCTTTCCTACCTTTCCTTGGAGAGTCTGGGAGGAGATTGAGAAAAACAGGACAGCCTGGCTAGTGGAAGAGGCAACTGAAGACCTGTATCCAGGTGCAACTCGATATGTCAGAGGCAAAGTTGTCAGAGACTAACTTAAGTTTTGGAAGGTGGGCAGGACACTGTTCATAGACACTGTATGTATTGTGGACAGAAAGGGAAACAAGACTTTCCATAATGTGAATTATGAGTGCCCAGACGGGTAATAATTCTTGCACCTGACCCATTGTGGTACTACCCTCAGTGTAACCAGCTTCTAGTGAATTTGCCCATGCCTACCAAGTGGAAAGCAGAGCAGTGGTCGTCAGTGCTGCCATCCAGCCATTGCTGTACCCATGTTGTTCCACCAGTCTGGTATTCCAGGATCCAAAGGTGTGTCCAGATTCGTCAGCCTTGCAGTGTGCCTTCCAGTTCCATTGCCTGGCCTTCCAGATGACATCAGCCAGAGATGACATCATCCCAGTTGTTTCCTGATTCATCGCCTCGGATTTTGGATGACTTCAGTCCAGCTGTTTCTTTCCTGTTCCAAGGTTCCATCTCCTAGATGACATCAGCTTGAGATGACATCAACCCAGTAGTTGCCAGATGACCATCCTGTCATTTCCGGAAGATTTCCGCCCAGCTGTATCTGAAAAATGCTGCCAGGGAGAGTCTTCGGCTGGAGATCCAGGTGCTGTTCCATTTTTCGTTCTTCAAGGGACTGGTAAGTCCAGACTTTTCTTACTTTATTGACATCGCAATACATATCCTACACCTGGCAGACTACAGACTGTTGAACTGTCCACAAAGTCTCTCCCCTTTGGGACTACAGTACTTCAAGAACTGTGCTTCACCGGGCTCTGGCCCAGGACATACTCTATTATGGACCTTGTCTTCAGGCACTGTTGTCACTAGTTGGGACATTTCGAGCATTCCATCCCCAAAAGATGTATTACACATAGTGTTGATGTCTTCTACTGTTTTCCACTTTTCTACTTTTTCTAAAAATATTTTTTGGGATTCTCCCGTGTTTTGATGGTAAGGGTTATGGTCGTGTACTGTGTCTTGCAGATTTGGGGTGTGTTTTTGTCATTTCTGTTTCAGGTGGGTCCTGATGAAGACAGAAGAGAAGACAAGAAGAGGATTGGAGGGACTCATCAGAGTTCCTCAGTACTTTAAAGTGTTGTTTTTAAAGTACTGTGTGGTTGTTCACATGTGTTAACTTTTCTTTCCACAGGTGTAGTTGTCGGGGAGTGTGGGAGTATAATGCTTGTGTATAGTGTTAGCTCTGGGGTTTGGCTTGCAGGTGTCCAGAGGGGGGGAGGTTCACCTGTTTTGGGTAGGTTTGTTTTTGGTCAGATAGGTTTTTCCTAGAGGGCTAGGGGGATAGACAGGCTGTAGTTCTGACCTGCAGTAGGGGCCGCATTGCTGGTCTATTAGGGTTATGCTCTGGACAGTTCTTCCAGGGCCACTGATTACCATAGTAAGAGCATAGTGTAGGGTCTGATGCATCAGTCAGTGGCCTCTGGACTCTTAGTGTTGTCTGTCTGTGCCTGGCACAAAGTAGGGGAGAAGGTAGTGCTACCTCCCAGTAGTCAACACATAGGGTAGGATGGCCCAGTGCCGGGTAGGTAATAACTGGGCGAGGATGGGTGTAACCACCCCCTTGTTCCCAGGGTTACTAGAATCCCACTTAGAATCAGTGGCAGGCAGGGAGAGGCAGCTTGTGAGATGCCAGTTAAATGGATTTCACAGCGTCCCACTCTGTTTTTCAGTCTCATCTGAACTGGAGTGATGATGTCACTTTAGAACTGTTGCAGCAGCATAAGCCACAATGGAATGCTAGCTGGGGGAGTTAGGTGTAGAATATTGAGTTAGAGTTCAGTAGTCTGTAGAGTGGAGAGTGAGGGGGAGGCTGCTGCCTGGGCAGCTCCTCAGTTTTTAGCTCTGACAGAGAGCTACCTTCATAGTTTTGGTACAGTAGTTTGTTCTCACCCTAGAAGAAGAACATAGAAGACCAGAGAGTGAAGTGGTAGAGACCGTTCCTAGAGGGTTTTCCAGTGCTCCATCTCTGGAGGGATGGGGGGAATTCCAGGATTCAGGGGCAATCCCCTTGACTGTGTTGAAGCTGCCTGAGATTCATCTGCTCTGTGAGTACCCGAGAATTTTGTGTAGAAAAAGTCCTGGGGCACCTGCATTCCTGTGCTGAGTTTTCTCTGACAAAGGGACTCTGTCACCAAGACTGTTTCTGATTTAAAAGTGTCTGCCTACTATTGGGTCCAGAGAGAGCCTTGCCAAGTAAAGAACTTTTAGTCTGTTTCTGTTTAAAAATGTCTGCCTACTATGGGATCCGGAGAGAGACTTGCCAAGTACAGAACTTTTACTGTAGTTTGGGTCTGATTTAAAAGTATCTGCTAAAGTGGGGATCTAGCGAAGAGATATTGCCAATTACAGAGCTTTTAACTTCATGACACCTCAGAGGTGTGTAAAGTGAAATGTTAAATGTGAAAGACATTTCAAGATAGCATCTACAAGAGTTTCTGAGAAGGGTGTTATTAACCAGATAAATGGCTGAGTATAAATTTGGAAGCAAAAGCTGGGAGACCCCCATCTGAAGTAACCATATTTACCTCTCTGGGTTCAGTTTGGGCACCTTTGTTTTGTCTCAGTGCATTTGGCCAGTGCCTGAAGAAAATACCCAGATGTGGGATTTGGGATTTTCTGTGACCCTGAGTGTGCTCTTTGGTGGTTGAGGGTGCCACCAGTAATTCTTCATGAATTATGGGAAATTCTCCTAGTACTGGCCGAGGGCGAAACATAGAAACATAGAAGTTGACAGCAGATAAGGACCACAAGGCCATCCAGTCTGCCCATTTCTTTTTCTACCTTATGAATGTGCCATTGGCCTTTGCTCTGTCAATGGCCTATCTATTCATACTCATCTGTATTGCTCCCTTATGCCTATCCCATGCCTGTTTGAAGCCCTGCACTGTATTCATATCCTCCACTTCCTGAGGTAGGCCGTTCCATGCATCCACACTCTTTCTGTGAAAAAGAACTTCCTCACATTACCCCTTAATTGGCCTCACGCTAATCTCATGCTGTGTCCTCTTGTCCTGCTATTTTTCTTATATTGAAACATGTTAGACTCTTTCACCTTGTTAATGCCCTTAAGGTATTTGAATGTTTCAATCATATCACCTCTCTCCCTCCTTTGCTCTAGGGTATACATATTAAGTTCAGTTAATCTGTCCTCATATGTTTTCTGATGCAGTCCCTGTACAATTTTGGTTGCCCTTCTCTGGACTGCCTCAATTTGGTTAATGTCCTTGTGAAGGTGTGGCCTCCAGTACTGCACGCAGTACTCCAGATGGGGCCTAACCAGTGTCTTGTAAAGAGGGATTATTACCTCCCTCTTATGACTTGTGATACCCTACTAATGCACCCCAACATCCCTCTAGCCTTACCATGCTTTAGTGGTCTGCTTGGATGATTTCAGGTCATCGGTGATGATGACGCCAAGTCTCTTTTCTTCCCTTGTGACTGCCAGCAACTCCTCCCAGCCTATAGGTGGCTTCAGGGTTTCTTTTCCTATGTGCATGATCTTGCACTTCTTTATGCTAAACTCCAGTTGCCACTCTTCCAACCATTTTGCTAGTTTATCCAGATCTCTTCTCATTCTGCCCACCCCATTTGGATCATCTACTCTGTTGCAGATCTTGGTGTCATCTGCAAACAAACAAACCTTACCCTCCAGTCCATCTGCAATGTCACTGATGAAGATATTGAAGAGGACTGGCCCCAGGACTGATCCCTGAGGTACCCCGCTTGTGACTTGCATCTCTTCTGACTGTATACCATTTACCACCACTCTCTGTTTTCTGCCTGTCAACCAGTTTGCCACCTAGTTGACCAACATCTGACCCACCCCAAGCCTACCCAGCTTATTACTCAATCTTCTATGTGGAACAGTATCGAAAGCTTTGCTGAAGTCAAGGTAGGCAACATCAACTGCTCCCCCTAGGTCCACCACTCTGGTTACCCAGTCAAAGAAATCTATGAGATTAGTTTGACAGGACCTTCCTTTTGTAAACCCATGCTGTCTTGGATCCTGTGCTCCTATGGATTCCAGGTGTTACACTGTCCTTTCCATAAGGAGTATCTCCATAATCTTGCCCACTATTGAGGTAAGACTGACTGGTCTATAGTTCCCTGCCTCCTCCCTGTTACCACTCTTGTGGAGTGGGATCACATGAGCCCTTCTCCAGTGTTCTGGAACCTCTCCTGTGCTCAGAGACTCACTAAACAGTTCTGATAATGGCTCTGCTAGTTCCACCCTTAGCTCCTTTACTACCCTGGGATGTATGCCATCAGGTCCCATTGCCTTGTCCACCCTGAGCTTATCAAACTCTTGTAGGACCCTTTTTTTTGTGAAGGGACTAGTGCACACCTCCCTCCCCCCCTGTGTCCATGGTGCTGAGCTGCGGGCCCTGCCCCACCTTCTCTCCAGTAAATACTGAGCAGAAGTATCTATTTAGGATAGATGCTTTTACATGGTCCTCCTCCTCACATGCCCCCTTATCCCCTTTGATCTTAGCAATACCCCCTCTGGACTTTCTCCATTAATCAATGTATCTATAGAAAGTCTTGTCACCTTCTTTTACTGTACGTGCTAGTGTTTCCTCGATTTGGGCCTTTCCCTGCCTAACTGCCTTCCCTGCTTTCCTTAGGAAAGTTTGGTATGCCTCCCTATCTTCATCCTGCTGTGTTCCCTTATATTTCCTGAAGGCCAGCCTTTTGGCTGTGACCTTTTCTGCTACTGTGTTTGAGAACCAAAGTGGTTTCCTTCTTCTTTTGCACTTCCTTTTCTCACTAACACAATGGGATGTTGCTTCAGGTATTGCATCTTTAATGCTTGTCCACTTTGCCTGTACCCCCCACCTGTATTTATTTTTGCCAGGGCTAGCTTAACTCTGTCAGCCATCTTATCAAAGTCAGCTCCTCTGAAGTCCCATATTTTTGCCTTGGAAGGGGATGATTTTGTTCTAGGGGCCAAATTGAACCATACCATGTGATGGTCACTGGCACCCAGGTGACCTTCTACCTGGAGATCTACCTGGAGATCTGTGATCCTTTTCCTGTTAATCAAGGGAAGTGTACCAGGTCTGGCCTTGTGTGCCAAAATCCATTCAGAACCTGAGGTTTTGCTGTGTGTGTGCTCTGTACCTCAGTAATCTGCATTACCAATGGGAGTAGCCCTGTGGGGGTCCATCTTCACTTTGTTTTATTCTCTGTGTATGTGTATGTGTATGTGAATAAAAGCCACACTCTAGAATCCCAACCTGGTTTGGGCAGTACTGTTATTGCTTCCACTGTGTTGGGATTTACTTGGGTGCCCCTGACCAGAACTACAAACCTAGCATAATTCTGAGCAAACGATTTCTCCCAGGGACCCAGGTTGATGGCCTTGCTAAATGGTCCCCCCAGGTGTGAGCCAGGCAGTTGCCACACTTGGTTTGCCTGTTTTAGGATGGCAGACTCCGAAGTAGAAGTATTGGTAAACAGAACTGTTCATAGTGACAACCCCCATCCCTTTCGTTGGTGCCATATGTGAGAGGAGCAGCCCTGCTAGTTGAACAAGGGGGGGGCGGTGGGGGGAGGTTACACATGCACTTCCAGAGACTGTGGAGACCTACACCTGTCCATGCCCCTTCCAGAAGGGGAAAAGACCCCTCCAACCATAGGATAACCATTTACTCCTAAGGGTATCCTGCAAAGTGGAAGAGATGAGGGGAAGATATTGTATCTAAGGAGAACCAGGACTAGGGGATCCATTGGGCGGGGTACTTGGTGGAGGTGGTTGGAGCTTACATAGCTGCGAGTTCAGATACATGTCCCATTTCTTATGGCATTTAGGGAGTTGCCCCTGATTGGAGTAGGAGAGTCTTTCTAGGATGGCAAGCTGTGCTAGTGCTGTGCACCAAGATGGGTCTGAGGGAGGCTGAGGTTGTCTCCAGTTCCTTAGGATAAGATGCTTAGCCTCAAGATTTGCTGCCAGGACCCATCCCCAGTTTGGAGGGGAAAGATGTTCCAGAGATAAGGTATCCCCCAAAAGTTTCATGTGATTGGATAGGCTGAGAGGCTATCCCAGTACTCTGGCACAGTCTAAGGAGACTGAGGTCCAGAAGGCAATAATCTTCGGGCATTGCCAGAGAATGTGGAGGACATGGGCAGAGTTCTGATGGCATCTCCAGCATTGGGAGTGCCCCAGTAAGCCTGATGCATGTAGAATGGCTGTGGTTCTATACCATCTAAGCAGGATTTTTAATTGGATAAGTTAACTTTTGGTGTCTCTGTAGGCCATGTGGGAAGCCACAATACATTGACCCCAGGTGTCTATGGAGAAGGGTGCCTGCATGTCTGCCTCCCATTTCCATCTACATGACTCAGTAGGGTTGGGTTGAGCGTCCCAAAGTGTATTATAAAATTTCTTGGCAAGTCCTCGTTGTCCCCCAGACTTGTGCAGCTTACCTAGCCAGTGCCATTTAGGGTCAGAAGTCACTTGGGCTTGATAAGCCTGAACCGCACTCTGGACCTGCAGGTGTCTCCAAAAGTAACACCCAGAAAGTGCAAACTGAGCCTTCAGTTGGTCAAAAGACATCAGCTCAGGAGCGTTCAGGATGCATAAGTCCTGGACAGTATTGATACTACAGGTCACCCAGGTAGCCCAGTATATAGCTTTCTGGTCTATGGAGATGTTCTTATTGTTCCAAAGAGGGGTATAATATATGGGAGGATTCCAGGCCTTATTGGGGGGTGTGAGGTGGCCATAAGTTTTCCCCCAGGCTAGCCCAGTCTCTAGCATAGCCAGGGTGGCTTGAGAAGAGGAGGGAGGGTTAGCCACTAGCAAGGATGTAAGGGAATACTCCTGAGCTAAATTAGACTCCAATTCAACCCATAGTGGGAGGCTAAGAGCAGGGTAGGCAAACCACTTAGCAGCCTGCGGTGCAAGGTATGCCAGGCGGTAGCCCTGGAACCATGGAAGGCCCAGGCCCTCCCAAGTTCAATGAGCCCAGAGTTTAGATCAGCTCCATCTGAGAGCTTTCCCCTCCCAGAGTAACCAAGAGACCAACTTATCCAATGAGTGGAATAGCTTGGGGGAGAGACGGATGGGAAGGGTCTGCAGTAGGAATGCTACGCTGGGGAGGAAAAACATCTGTACCGCTTCCACTTTGCCCCTCAGTGACAAATTGAGTTTACGCCACTGGTCAATCTCAGCTGCCAGAGTGGTGAGAAGGGGTGAGAAGTTCACCAACTCCACCTCCTTCCACCGTATGGAATAGTAACTTCAAGGTAGGAGAAACCTTGCGGGGACCATTTAATATCCATACCCCTTGGCAGTCATCAGAGCAGGCCGAGTTCAGAGGAGCCAGAGTAGTTTTCTTTTGGTTCACCTGCAGTCCTGATAGTTGTGCAAAATCCCAGAGCACCGCCAGGGCACTTGGCAGGGATCAAGCAGGGTCAGATAGAGTGAGCAGAAGATCATCAGCATAAGCATTCACTAAGTAAGGATCACCTGCGGCCAGGATACCAGTAATGTCTTTAGCCGACAGGAGCTTTCTGGCCAACGGGTCCAGGACAACCAGAAAAAGGAGAGGGGAAAGTGAACAGTCCTGCCTGGTGCCCCTTTGCAACTGGAAAGGGGGAGAAATATCTTTATTGGTCAGCACTCTAGCCAGTGTTGAGCTGTAGAGGTTGGAAATCCAACCCCTAAAGTAGTGCCCAAAGCCATACATTTTTAATATACCGTGCAGATATGTCTACTCCACTGAATCAAATGCCTTGGAAAAATCTACCACAAGGGCTACCATCAGTGTCTGGGATTGAAGGGCCAGCCACTTAAGATCAAACACCACCCTGATATTGTCTGTTCCCGATTTACCCTTAGAGAAGCCCACTTGGGATGGATGGATCTTAGGTAATATATCCATCATTCTATTAGACAGGATTTTCACTGCAATCTTGGCATCTACAGGCAGTAAGGAGATAGGATGGAAATTGGCACAGTCTAAGGGGTCGTCTGACTTTTTGGGAAGGAGGGTGACCAAAGCTTCCCACATGGTAGGGCGGAGAGTGCCCATGGAATAAGCTTCTTAAAAGACCTGAAGGAGTGGGGTAGTAATTTCCTCACTCAGGAACTGATATAGCTCAACCGTCATGCCGTCATGACCCGGTGCTTTCCCTTTAGCTAGCTGGAATAAGGCACCACGCATCTCCGCAGAGGTGAAGGGCTTATCCAGGGCTTCTGCTACCTCATTTGGCAGGTCAGGGATGTCAGCCAATCTCCAAAAGGCATCCAGTTCCCGAGCTAAATCCCCTGGGCTCAGGACAGTTTTAGATTGGTAAAGGATTTGGTAGAATCTGCTCATAACGGAGTTAATCTCCTTGGGATCAGAGCTGACATTCCCAGAGGGGTTTCTTAATGCATGGATGCGAGACGCCACTTGCTGCTTACACAGTTGGTAAGTGAGCAGCATCCCATCCTTGTCATCCCCCTCCCAGTACCTGTGTTTGGATCTAATGAGGTTCCATTCTGCCTTATGCTGTAAAATCATGTTAATGCGATATTTAACCCCTATAATAGCCGTGAGGAGAGACTGGTCGTCTGACGAGGGTGGAGACTCCTTAAAGTGGAACTCCAGTAAAATGAGTTCTGTCTGCAGCTGGGAGAGTTCAGCCTGACTGGCTTTATTCTTTGCCATAGTGTATGAGATAATGCGACCCTGCATAACCGCTTTGAAGGCCTCCCAGACTGTACCGGCACTGAGCCCACCTCCAGAGTTGGCTGAGAAGTAAAATTTAGCCTCCTCTATCATAGCCTTCCGGAATTTCTCGTCTTTGAACAATAGGGGGTTGCACCTCCATCTGGTACTCCTGGGACTCAACCCAGGTCGGATATAGGAGCAAAGAACTGGGGCATGATCTGAGGTAATAATGTTGCCTATCTGCGAGTCAGAGACTCCCCGAGCAGCCTCATGGTTGACAAGCCAAAAATCAATTTGGTTATGGGTGTTATGAACTGGGGAAGAAAAAGTGTAGTCTCTACTGGTGGGATTATCTCTCCTCCATACATCAATAAGGCCCCATTCCTCCATGAGCTCTTGAAGTGATGCCCTTGCTTTGAGGTGAGACTGGGGAGGTGGGGCAAGATTTATCCAGGAAAGTGTCCAGGGCCAAATTAAAATCTCCTCCAAACAGGACTGGCAGCTGAGACTGGTCATCCGCTAAGATGGTCATAGCTTGACTGATAGAAGCCAAAAAATCAGCGGAATCCATATTAGGGTTGTACCCATTGACCACGAGTACCTTACCCTCAGGAAAGGCAAAGAGGGCTACAACCCAGCAGCCCTGAGTATCTGCCTTAACCACTTCCACAGACCATGCACAGGCTCTATGTATTAAAATAGCCACCCCCTTAGACTTAGTAGGGGCAGAGCTCGCTAAGATTTGACCCACCCAGCCCTTCGTGAGTCATTGTACTGTCCATGTGGTGAGGTGCATTTCCTGGGTGAGGGCCACATCAGCTCACAGGTAGCGGAGGTGTTGCAGTATCTTTGTACGCTTGGCAGGGTGGTTCAGACCCTTCACATTCCAGAAGATGCACCTCTGACCTGTTTGTGTAACATCCAACATCGTGGTACAGAAGTAAGAAGGTGTAACTACTACTCACCTCCCCAGTACTTAGCAAGATAAGGAAAGTACCTATGTCCGGGTCGGGAGGACTTGGAAAGAAACCCCAAGTAGCTGTCCCACCAGTCTGAGGAAGAGCACCAGTAGGATCCCTGCAGAGAAGAAGTTGTGCAACTGTAAGTTAAATTTCAACAAGAAAAAATTTCAGATCAGAAACAACAACTGAAATCTTAACCTGTAACCCAGGTAAGGCTAAACTGTCAAGATATAATAACTTTAGCAGAAAATAAGTGACTACACTAAGGATGGGAAGATAGACTCATAAAGGTGGCCTCAGCAAGGCTGAGGGTCCCAAGCTATGATGGTTCACCCACCCAAGCGGGGTGTGGAAGGGAGCAGTCCAGAGGTATCCATCCTAACGTAGACTTGATTCCCTTAGGTGTCGATCCCAGAGGGGAGAGCATGATGTGGGGTGGGGGGAGGATGGGAGAGAGAGAGAAGTGGGAGAGAAAAAACAGGGGGGGAGGGGGGACCCCCAACAACCATCCAGTGGAAATATGTAGCCAGTTGGACTAAAGACCCAACTATAGACTGTAAACCCTGTGGTCCAGATGTCTGCCTGGGAGAGATATGGGCTAAAAACCCAACACGAGGTGGGGGGGGGGTGGAGGTACAGATTTGCCCATAACATCCAGGAGAGTCTGAAGGCCAAAAAGTGTCCCAGCACAGAGCCGATCACCCATACCGGAGCTGGATCAGAAGGGGTGCTCCAAGGAGAGAGTAAGCTCAACCAGGTTTTACCTGCAGCCATGCATTCAGTGAGCTGAGCTGGTGCTCAGCTGAAAAAAAGGGGAGAACAAGGCTAACAAACACTTTCCTCCCACCCTTGGACCCTAGCTCAGGATACAAGAGAGCAACTGGGGGGGTGAAGGTCACCCCTCCACTTTGTACCTGCACCAAGATCAAGCAATGAAGTTTTATTTCATGTATAAAAGAAAACAAGGAAATCAGCACATACATATACAATCAAACCCCAGTTTTTTTTTTTTTTAAGAGAAGGGAACATCGACAGATAAAAGTTCATTTGTCAACCCGCTGTACTGTGACTCACGACTGTTGCCCCATGGTGCATACGTTTTTGGCAGCTGGTAGGCCTTGTGCTACTATAGCAGCGAAGGACCTCAGTCCTGGTTTGATCGGAGGGTAGATGTCTTCCTTGGCCACTGCAATGTCTGAGGGGTCTTCATCCTAGTCCAAAGGCACAGCAATGTCCATAGATGTTGATTCTGAAGAGGGAGGACAAGGAGCCCTATTGTTGAAGAGGGGATCTTCCTGAGGGCATTTTGCAGGAGGGGAAGCAAGGTGTTGAGAGGGAGAGGAATGTTGACCACTTCTGGAACAAGTGCGACAGCGGCCCCCCTTTCTGAGCACCTAATACAGACCCAGGGTCACTGGGAGTCGATGTGCCAGGCATGGGTTCTGTGGGAGAGGAGGTCTTGAACTCTAGCTGTTTCCTTGAGTTATGCCTGGGGGACTCAGATTTAGCTGGACTGGTCTGCTCTCTTGAGGAACCCCTAAGGGATCGCATCTCAGAACTTTTGTTCCTCCTGTGTTGGTCCCACCTCTCTAGTGCCCAGAGACTTCTGGGAGATGTAGTTCGCTGATACAGGGCAGGCCATTGCTGAAAAAGCCACCAATCAATATCTTGGGGATGCTGAGCCAGGATATCCTTGCCATCTTTGGCCACATACAGCAAGGTAAGACCCCTGAAGTGGTATTTAAAACTGTGTGCTGCTGGCCTGGTGGCACTGAGGGTTGAGGCACTGGATGCCACACCTCACGCCACGCTGTCGACCCGGGTTCGGGAACAGACTCAGGCCACCAGGAGCTGGCAGGGGAGAGGGAGGCTTGAGCATCCGATGACTACTTTCCTCTCTGGGGTGGGTAGTGAGGCTTACATCACCCTGTAGTGGTGACTGGCATAGGCCAGCTGCACTACAGTGGCATGCAAAAAGTGGGGGGAGAGCACAGTGGGCATCAGCACTACGTGCTCGGATTCCATTGCATGTCCGGCTCTCCTTAAGGGAGAAAATGTGGAAAAATGCAGAGGGCGATCTTCCCAAGAGCAATGAAAGGCCTGGCCCACTGGGGGAGCAGGGTTTGTGTGGCCCACACACACGACTGGGTCAGGGGGTGCAGGGCCGGCGGCTGGTGATAGTGGGGGCCGCTCTGCCGTGGAGGTAGAAACAAGAGTATGATAAAAAAAAAAAAAAAAACTGTGTGCTTGTAGAAACATTTTAACAGGGACAAAAGATTTCCTCCTCGGGGCAACCTCCTGAGAGTAGTCCTGGTAGAAGGAGATTTGGGATCCCTGCCAAGGAATATCCCCCAGATCCCCTGCAGCTATGAGGACCTTTTGCTTGGTGGAGTACCGCAATAGGCAGGTGATTATGGGCCTAGGTGAGTAACCCTTTAGACCAGTCCGCCTTGAAGCCTATGAGCCCTCTCCACTTTGACTGGGCCTCTCCGTCTTTCACCCAGCATTTTTGGAATGGTGTCTTTCAGGACACACTCCATATTAGGGACCTCAGCCCCCTCGGGGATGCCTCGGATCTGTATGTTGTTACAGCATCCCCGATTCTCCTGATCCTCTGCGCATTCCCATAATTTAGCCCACCGAAGCTCATGGGCCTGAAGATGCTTATACATCTGTTTTTTGTGCCACTCCAGATCCTCAGCCCTCTGCTCCATTACATTCATTTTGTCCTCTAGCTGCCTAACATCTGCCATGTTCCCTGACAGTGCAGTGCTGATCCAATCCACTCGCGTTAGCAAAGTCTCCAGCATCTTTGTTATATGTTGCAGGGAATCCCCCACTGAAGCCTGCTGGGTCGGGGGGTCCTGGTTAGTTTTGGGGGTCGGGAGTTGCTGGATGGTATTGACAGTTGCCATCATTCATGGAGGGTATGCTAGCTCAGGTGAGTAGAAAATCAGTCTGAAGTGCAACAGGAAGTCCTGCTCTAGCGCCGTTGACGCTTCCTTGAAGAATTAGCCAGATTGTGAATAGAGGCCTACATGGCCTAGCGGACTTATGCAGTACTGTGAGAGTCTTTGATTTAAGCCATCGTTCACATCCGCAGAAGGCCCCGATTTTACAAATATTTAGTAACTGAAGGACACACAAAACTATGCCACTGAGAAAGCAGCGAATGGTTCCGGATTACCTTGAATATGCACGGATTACGTCCCGTAAGGAATGGAGCTAGGGGGTTCAAGCAACCATTCTGCCGGCGTTCAGGCCACGTCCCTCAACACATTATTATTTCACATTTTGCAGACCTTATTTGGCACCTTTAGTACCATTGGTACTTTGATTAACCTTGTTCCAGAGTGATACTTGATAGAAAAAGATTAAGAGATTGTTCACTGTTAGGATATTTTTTCAAGAAAATTTACTATATTGGCTGATTATGATTTTCTAAATAGAAAATAATGCATGGACAGCCACATGCCACAAGTCTTTGTTTCCACTGAGGGGTTCTGATGATGTCATGGTGACCTCAAGAGTGACACTCCTGAAGTCCTTAATGTCAACAGAACACCTAGATGAAAACATAGTTAAGCTGAGCATTATTACCATGTCTTATTTTGTCTAGTACATGGTTCAAGACATAACATTGAAAGTAAAAGCTTATTTTTTCTTCCCTCCAAAAATATTCAGTTTTATTTTTTATTGTTTAAAAAAAAATAGAAACAGACCCTTACTCAGCTGCTGAAAAGCCACATGGGTGATGATTGGGTTTCTGTTTTTAAAATGACGTAAGATGTTGTTAGGGAATAGTCTGGGTTTTGTATGTGTGTAAAATAAAAGGAAAAGGCAGGTAGGATGAGCTTCAATTCTAATTCTAAAGCTGTTGTTCCACAGAAGACTGCAACAGCGTTCTGTGACCATTGAACTTGGGAACAACTGGCTACAGCATTTAAGTTATGGTTACCCTTATACTATGATGAGGAATAGGTAAGACATGATAAAGTACACATTCTGGGGATATACCAGATGCAGTGTTAGGCATCAGGCACAGCCAAATACTGTGAAATGCACCTGAGAAGTGTAATTATAGCACCGTAATGTCACACTCTGCAGTGTCTTATTGCACTTATAAAATGGCTTTTAAATCTGACTTAAAATGAATACAAATTAGAAGAAATTATTTAAACAAATTTAAGAAATTAAGATCTTTCATTGAAATATTCTTCCATTTTAACTTTTAAAACACAGTAGAGGGTGCACCCACCCACAAAAAGCTATGTATGCACTCTGTACATTATCTACAGTTAAAAATACACCAGCACACTTAGCCACAAAAATGCACTACTTATATATTTATTCTTGCTCATTGTGGCATACAAATATAGACATGCATAGTGCAGTTTAAAAAGCTGGTATAAGACATGCTAACAGGAATGAAACAAGCAGTCCCACTATTAGCAGCAGTTCTGCCACAGTACCTAGTGACTGAACCTCATGTTTTGCCCCGGCTGGGCAGGGCTTCTTCAGAGGTGTTTGCATAGGTGTGTAACACCCAGATTTACGGTGCTGTTAATTTAACGCCCGCCCCACACAAGTGCATGTGCATAATAAATCAATTTAAAAACCATGGCCCCCATATTCAAAAATGTGTGGCAGAATTGCCCAAGTGCTTGCGCCATGAAGACATTAAACAGGACTGGCCCAAGGACTGATCCCTGAGGTACCCTGCTAGTTACCCCCCTCTCCCCCGACTAGATACCATTTACCAACACCCTCTGTTTCCTGTCCATTTGCCAGTTCACCACCTTGTTCCCCGTACCCAGACTACTCATCTTGTTGACCAGACTTTTATGTGGGATGGTGTCAAAAGATTTGCTGAAATCGAGGTAGGCAACGTCTACCACCTCCCCCCCCCAATTTACTTCCCTTGTCACCCAGTCAAAAAAATCTATCAGATTCATCTGACATGACCTTCCTGCTGTGAATCAATGTTGCCTTGGATTCTGGGCACCGTTGGATTCCAAATGTGTCACTATTCTTTCTTTAAGGAGTGCCTCCATGATCTTACCCATTACTGAGGTGAGGCTGACTGGCCTTTAGTTCCTTGCCTCCTCCCTACTACAACTTTTGTGTAGAGGGACTACATGTGCCCTCTTTCAGTCCTCTGGAACCACTCCTGTGTTGAGTGACTCCATGAACAGTGCTGCCAGAGGCGCTGCTAGCTCTCTTCACAGCTCTCTTAATATCCTCGGGTGTATGCCATCTGGCCCCATTGCTTTGTCCACCTTCAGTTTTGTGAGCTCCTCCAGGACTCTCTCCACTGTGAATGAACTTGTGTTTACCCCGCCTCCACTTCATGTCTATTACATGGCTGTGGTCCTTTCCCTGCCTCCTCTTTAGTGAATACTGAACAGAAGTATTTGTTCAGTATTGCTGCCTTTTCCATGTCTCCCTCCTTACATTCCCCTGTATCCCCTTTGAGCCTTACAATCCCCCCCAGTCTTCTTTCTTTCACTAATTTACTTATAGAATGCCTTGTCCCCTTTCTTCACTGCCTGCGCTACTCTTTCTCCAGTCTGTGCCTTTGCTCTCCTAACAGCCTTCCCTGCTTCCCTTAGATTCCTTAGGTACATCTCCTTGTCCTCCTTCCTTTGAGTCTCCTTATATTTCCTGAAACCTGCCCTTTTGGCCTTTACCTTGTCTGCCACCTCTCTAGAGAACCACAGTGGTTTCCTTCTTATCTTGCCCTTATTTACCAACCTGATGCATTGGCTCATCACCTCCTCTATGGCTCTGTTTAGTTGTCCCACTGCTCCTCAACTCCCCCTCCTGTCTTCCTTCTCACCAATGCCTCTTTGATACAACTCCCCGTTTTAGCAAAATCCATCCTCCTAAAATCTAAGACCTTTGTTTTTGTGTGACTAGACTGTGTTTCAGTCCCTGTACTAAACCACACTGTGTGTTGGTCGCGGGACCCCAGTCGACCTTCCACCTGGATGTTTGCGATTCTGTCCCCGTTGGTCAGTACCAGGTCCAGAATCACTCCTTCTGTGGTGGGTTTAATCACTAGCTGTCTTAGACCTGCCCCCTGTAGGGAATCCAGGATGTCTCTGCTCCTGGTTGAAGCAGCTGCTGGGATGGCCCAGTCCACGTCTGGGTTATTGAAATCACCCAGCAGTAATACCTCACCTTTTGCTGCCATTGCATGAATTTGATCCCCTAGATCCCTATCCAACTCCTCCCCCTGTGCTGGAAGCCTGTAGATCACCCCTGCTCAGATTGCTGTGCCATTGCCTGGCTCGAGGGTGACCCACAGTGCCTCAGCCTCCCCCTGTCTACTCAGTACCTCTGTTGCCTTAATGCCCTTCCTAACATACATGGCCACCCCTCTCCCTTTTCTACCCCCCCGTCCCTCCTGAATAGAGCATACCCCAGTACATTTACATCCCAGTCTAATCTGTGGTGTACCAGGTCTCTGTCATTGCTGCTATGTCCAGGTCTGCCTTTACTAACAATGCTTCCCGGTCTGGGATTTTTTTCCTCAGGGTGCAAGCATTTGTAACCATGGCCTTCCATGTTTTGCTGCCTATCTGCTCTTTTCTCCCACCTTTGCTCTGCTGCTTTCTTCACTCTCCGCATTTTACCTTTTTGTGCTGCCTTTCTACCTCTACCTTTCCATCTTTGTCTGATTTAGGTGACACTGTCCACATTTTGCCTTCCTGATCCTCATTTCCAGCTTCTCTTTCTTGTGGGGGTGGGCTGCTAGAGTCTCCCTGTTCCCGTTGTTTTCCCCCCTTGGCTAGTTTGAATGCTCAACAAGGAAGCAATTAAACTATTCATTTAGGACTGCTTTCCTCTTCCTGGACAGATGCAGCTCATCACTCAAGTACAGGGCCACATCTTTCCAGGAAGGTCCCCAGTCCCCAGTGAAGCAGTAGCCTTTCTCACTGCACCAGCCCCTTCAACCATGTGTTGAAGCTTCTGATACAGAGATTCCCATCATCCCCCCCTACTGTGGACTGGCAGCTCCTCCGAAAATGTTACGGAGCTTGCTAGCTTCCCCAGCTGCCCTCCGTACTCTATGAAATCCTTCTGCACCTGCTGCATGCTTATTCTGTCCTTGGATAGGTCATTCATTTCCAGGTGGACAATGACCTCCACCCCCCTCTCCTTGCCACTGCCTTACCGATCTTCTGGATTCACTCTGGCTCCCTCTGAGCTGTGCCTCCTGGGAGGCACTTATCCTCCCTTTCCTCCCTGTTGTTCTTGCCCAGATCCATTCCCTGAACAATTGAGTCCCCCATCTGGAGTAACTTCTTCTTCCTCTGGGGTCCTCTTCCTCACCCACTGGGTCTCTCTTCTGGAGGAACGTGAAAAAATGGGGGTGGAAGGCCCTTTGAAAAATACAAAAGACTGCCAATCACTTTCAAAGTCTGTTTTATTTCTTCCCCTACGTTTCACCCACAGATGGGCTTGTTCACGGGGTATATAATTTTCAATATCTTGTCATTTTTTATATTGTTTTTCTGAAAAAAAATATAATACAAGTATTTTAAATTGCTTATACAAGATGCTTAGAAGGTAATTTCATGATTTTGAAAACTGCTGCCCATACCTAAGAAGCTATGCTTGAAATGCTATAAAGGCTGTTTTTACAGATCTGTATTAATCATATATTGTTTTCTTTAGCATTTCTTTTTGTATAAAATCTGGAAAGAACACACATCAGTTTATATAGGAGAACCATGTGGCAATCACATATATTAACACATTAGAAAATACTTGTGCTCCTTTTTAACAGGAGTGATCTCCTACCTTGCTGCAGATAAGCTGTATCTCTATTTCAATTATTTCTGTAAAGATACAGTGAATAAGTTTGTTTTAGTGAAGTTCCTAACTGAACAGAAACACAGTAGAAATGTGTAAAAGGCTACTCATTTGAAATACCATGTAAGAGATAATTACTAAATCCCAAGCAGCCTAAAGAAACAAAGAAGCAGAATTTGATGGCAGATAAGGACCACTTGGCCCACCTAGTCTGCCCATTTCCCTACCTAACGGATAAGCTGCAGATCCTAGTTAATCAACAGCCTACTTCCTCTTATCCCCCCACTAGAATTGCCTTATGTCTGTCCCATGCATTCTTGAATTCCCCCACTGTTTTTGACTCTATGACCTCCTCAGAAAGGCTGTTCCATGTATCCACAACCCTCTCTGTGAAGAAATACTTCCTCACATTACCTCTGAGCCGTCCCCTCTATCTTCAAATTGTGCCCCCTTGTTTTTGCACATCTCTTTTTCTGAAAGATGCTACCCTCTTGGACTTTGTTGATTCCCTTGAGGTATTTGAAAGTTTCTGTCATGTCCCCCCCTCCCTCCTTTCCTCGAGGCTATACATCTTTAGTTCCTTTAGTCTTTCTTCATATGTCTTCTGATGCAGACCCTGCATAATTTTGGTTGCCCTCCTCTGGACAGCCTCCACCCTGTCTATGTCTTTGCAGAGATGGGGTCTCCAGAACTGCATGCAGTACTCCAGATGGGGTCTCACCAGCTGTCTGTACAGAGGGATAACAACTTCCTGTTTTCTACTGGTGATGCCTCTCCCTATGCATCCCAGTATCCCTCCAGCCCTCCTTACTGCCTTCTCACATTGCTGGCCCACCTTTAGGTCATCTGATATGACTACCCCCAGGTCCCTTTCCATTTTTGTTGTTGTCAGTATCTCACCCCCTATTGTGTACTCTTCCCCTTCTTTACTTGCAAGAAAATGTCTCTGCACCATACAAAATGGCTACAAGATCCTGTTTCATTGCAGGTAGTGCTCCAATGTTCCTCTTGTGCCTGCTTTGCTAAATTCCTGCGAGAGGACATCATAACATGTTGACATCACAGTCACGCTACCTCGCATGCACGGACTGACTGCTGATGCAGTCTGTTGCTGGTTCCAGCAAGGAACCAGGGAATTATTGGCAAAACTGCTGAGCTTAAAAGTGCTAAAAAATATACATATGGGAGTAACAAGAAGTATAGTTTCACACTCTATTATCTATATCAAAGGATGGTGGTTAGGTAAAAGGGAGAACTTAGAGACAAGTATTTATAAAGATTTCCTTTTCATACCATTAAAATACAAGATGTCAAGTATCTAGAGGCTAGAGGGGCACAGGACCCAAGGCAGCATGGATTCACAGCGGGAAGGTCATGCCAGACAAATCTGATAGATTTCTTTGACTGGGTGACCAAAGTAGTAGATCAGGGGGGGGCTGTGGACATGGCCTACCTAGACTTTAGCAAGGCATTTGACACAGTCCCACACAAAGATTAATATACAAGTTAGCCAGCCTGGGAGTGGGTCCCAAGATGACAGCCTGGGTAAGAATTGGCTGGAGAATAGGACACAGAGAGTAATAGTAAGTGGAGTCCACTCTAAGAAAGGGGGTTACTAGTGGGCACCGCAAGGTTCAGTATTAGGACCGGTCCTCTTCAATGTCTTTATAAGCGACATTGCAGAGGGACTGGAAGGAAAAGTATGTCTCTTTGCAGATGACACAAAGATCTGCAACAGAGTTGATGCACAAGGTGGGGTGGAAAGGATGAGAAGGGACTTGGCAAGGTTAGAGGAATGGTAAAATATATGGCAGCTTAGATTCAATGCTAAGAAGTGCAAGGTAATGCACCTGGGAAACAAAAACCCAGGGGAAGAGTACACAATGGGGGGTGAGATACTAACAACAACAAAATGGAAAGGGACCTGGGGGTAGTCATATCAGATGACCTAAAGGTGGGCAAGCAATGTGAGAGGGCAGCAAGGAGGGTTGGGGGATACTGGGATGCATAGGGAGAGGCATCACCAGTAGAAAACAGGAAGTTATTATCCCTCTGTACAGACAGCTGGTGAGACCCCATCTGGAGTACTGCATGCAGTTCTGGAGACCCGATCTCATAAAGACATAGACAGGATGGAAGCTGTCTAGAGGAGGGCACTAAATGGTGCAGGTCTGCACTGGAAGACATATGAAGAGAGACTTAAGGAGCTTAATATGTATAGCCTCGAGGAAAGGAGGAGAGGGGACATGATAGAAACTTTCAAGTACCTCAAGGAATCAACAAAGTCCAAGAGGGTAGCATCTTTCAAAAAAGAGGTGTGCAAGAACAGGGGCACAATTTGAAGATGAGGGCGCTCAGAGGTAATTTAAGGAAGTATTTTTTCACAGAGAGGGTTGTGGATGCATGGAACGGCCTTCCGGAGGAGGTTGTGGAGTCAAAAACAGTGGTGGAATTCAAGCATGCATGGGACAGTCATAAGGCAATTCTAGGGGGTTGGGGTAGGAAGAAGTAGGCTGCTGCTTAACTAGGATCTGCAGCTTATCCATTAGGTAGGGAAATGGGCAGACTGGGTGGGCCAAGCAGTCCTTATCTGCCGTCAGATTCTATGTTCTATGTTTCTATGTTAAAACGGGCACTATTGGATTGCCACAGTGTTCTCACCATATTTTTAAACTCTGCTGAGCTTAAAACTGCTAAAAAATATACATATGGGAGTAGCAAGAAGTATAGTTTTACACTCTATTATCTATATCAAAGGATGGTGGTTAGGTAAAAGGGAGAACTTAGAAACATGTATTTATAAAGATTTCCTTTTTATAACATTGGAATACATGATTTCATACAAGGATGGGTTTACAAGAGCAGCATATCTGGTGACATCAATAATTTAATAAATGTCTATACCATATACTATACTTTCAGAACTTAAACGGCCATATTAATTTCACATAGCTCTGATTATCGTAAAAAACTATATCTTTACTATATTTATTATGCCAGTTGCCAAAATGTGCAAACCCATTGACAATTTCAGCTTAGTTCTTAACAGTACTGTTAAAAGTAGTTATGAGGCTCGTGTAGAGATGCATGCAAACATATTTATATACCATCATTATCCCACAACATAGGGAGTTCAAAAGGTCACTATGACCTATTTCACTTATATGATATCCATATATTACCCTTCTTGATGCAAATAGGCTTACATCAAATTTAAATCATAAAAAGTTGGTGGCCTAATGTTACATTTTTCTTTAATCTTGTACATAGGAGGTGAAAAGGTCACTGAGCAGCACAAAATGTTATTCCACAATATAGAGAGGTCAGAAGGTAACTGTAACCTACATCTCTTATATGGTGTCTATGTTATACCCTTCTTAATGCAAAAAAGCTTATATCAAATTTAAATCATAGTAAGATGTTGACCTAATGCCGCATTTCTCTTTCAACTTCTCTGAGGGGGATCAAAAGGTTACTGGGCAACACCTAATGTTGCTCCATTAATCTACATAGCTTAGATAATGTGCTTATCCTACAGAAGACAATATATTAAATATTATACTAATATTCTGATATTGCATGTTTTGCCCATTGTGCCTTATGAGAGGTCAAAAGGTCACTGTGCAATGATTTACTACCACATTCCTTGTTATTTTATATAAAGTGCTGTATTAAACGGCTACTCAGAGGTCATAAAGGTAACTAATGACATAAACTACTTCACTTCCTATGAGGAATAGTTTAGCATTTCCTATATAGGGAAGTCAAAAGGTCAACCCAACAATTTTTATGTAAAATATGTTATTTGCTGAGCACAAGCTATATGCAATGTGTTATACAGCCTTTTAATATAGTCAAGACCAAAAAACTGTATGTCATCTCTACACCAGCCCCATTTGCAATTATATTTTTAATCACAAAAATACAATTAACACCACAGAGTCCATTATGCAACCTGGTGTCCTTCCTAAACCACGTTTGCTCCTATAACCTTCTAGGTACAGGCTTGCTAATTAGTCTCTATATTCATCCCAATATTTCTATCTAATGTATGCAAATGAAAAATCCATCTCATCTCTGCTGCTAACAGGGCCTCCCTGAGATTCCTTCCTCTTGGGGAAATGGTAACTTTTTCCATGCCCCAAAATCGAAGTGAAGCCTCAGTACATGCTGCCTCATTGAAATGTTGGGCTACTGGGGAATTTTCATTATGATTTCTGATGTCCCCTTTATGTTCTTGAATTCTACGTCTTAATTCCCGACTTGTTTGCCCTACATATATCATATTACAGGGACATTGTATCAGATATATGACTGCTTCAGTGTTGCAAGAGATGTGTTGTTTAATGTGAAATCTTTCTTGTGTATATGGATGCACATATGTCTGCTTTTTTGATGTATGATTACAGACACTACACTTACCACAAGGAACCATACCAGGAGTTAACGGACCTAGTAGTAGCTGAGTTCCTGCTGCTTCCGGTGTCCTGAACTGTGAATGTACCAGGGAGTCTTGCAAATTTTTAACTTTTTTTGCAACAATAATGGGCTAGTTCTGTAATGGCTGTATGCCTTGATTATCCACCTGGACCAAATACCAGTGTTGATTAATAATTCTCCTTATGTCTGCCATTTTGTGATTATATGTAGTGGAAAACACTACTCGTTGTATGTCATCTTTGTGGACCTTAGGTTGTAAAAATTCTAATCTATTTTTATTGCTGATTCTGTGTTCAACTTGTTGTAATACATGCTGTTTATAGCCCCTTGCCCTGAATTGTTGTACTATCTCTTTTGTTTCCCTTGTAGAGCTCTCCTCGTTACTACAGTTCCTTTTAACTTGAGTAAGCTGTGCATAAGGAATATTGGGCCAGATATTCAAAAGGGTTGCGCCATGCGCAATAGGGTTGCGCATGCGCAAGTCCAAAAGTGCGCCATTTTGCGATATTCAGCAGGAGGCAGTTGCGCCACCGAAAACATGCTGAGCAACAGCGCAATGCAAAGGAAGTCATGCGCAACCGACAGGGGTGGATCCATGTATAAAGAGCGCAATGCGATATTCAAACACATGCGCAGTGCGCAAGAGCGGAACTGCCGGAAATTGCGCACTAGCGGAAATGAGCCAAAATAAAAAGGCTCAAGGAAGCGGTGCAAGAACGCTACAAGGATGCCAAGTGGGGTAGAGAGAGACAGAGACAGACAGACAGACAGACAGTGACAGGCTAGGGCAGGCAAGGCAAGCATTGTGGGCCATAGGCTGCAGAGGCCAGTGGGTGCCCGGTGCAGTGGAAGTAGCAGTCAGGACAGCGGGGGTAACACAGCAACACCAGCCGGGGGGCAGAAGCCAGGAAGATGGACAGTGCCAGCTTCCACATGAAGCTGTAATGAGGGGTGAGAATGCAAGCTGCAGGGGGACGAGGCCGTGGAAGGGCCCGTCGGCGGTATGCCCCCAACAGGCAGTATCGTGCCCGCATCAGCTATGAGCTGTACACAGATGTAGAGATCATGGGCCGGTACCGCCTGAACAGGGCAATACTGAGGCGGCTCTGTGAGCTGAGCAGTGATGTGATGCAGGCACCCTCACGATGGAGTCACGCTCTGTCAGTGGAGACCAAGGTGACAGCCTGCATGTGCCTGCTTGCCACGGGCACCTTCCAGAGGTCGACAGGGGACACCACAGGCATCACACAGTCGGCCATGTCACGCATCCTCACCCAATTCCTCAGCGCACTGCTGCCACATGCTGCAGAACACATCCATTTCCCCAGCACCGCAGCAGAGCGTACAGCAAACATGTGGGAGTTCCACAGGGTAGCACGTATGCCTGGTGTGCTAGGGGCCATAGACTGCACCCATGTGGCCATTCGCACGCCACCTGGCCCCGATGGTGCAGCGTATATGAACCGAAAGGGATACCCCAGTGTCAACTGCCAGGTGGTGTGTGATGCCACTGGGCGTATAATCAATGTCTGTGCCACACACCCTGGCAGAGCATATGATGCCTTCATATTGCATCAGTCCACACTGTGCCATAGATTCGAGAGTGGGGACATCCCCGGAGGACATCTAGTGGGTGAGTACGCATGTATGGAATGCAAACTTGGGGCAAGGGTGGGAATGCCACAGGTGCCATGGTAGTGGCACACAGGGATATGGGCAAAATGGACCTGAACATGATACTGATCTCCACTATCTCCACACAGGTGACAGCGGGTACCCACTCCGTCCCTGGCTGCTCACACCATACCGGCGCCCCATGACCCCATCGCAGCAATGCTATAATGAGGCACATGCCGCCACACGCAACATCATAGAGCGGGTGTTTGGGATGCTCAAGGCATGCTTCCGATGCCTAGACACCTCCGGCGGTGCCCTACAGTACAGCCCCCAAAAGGCCTGTGGGATATTCCTGGCCTGTTGCATCCTGCACAACATGGCCAAAGACTGTGGGATAGCTCTACAGGTTGAAGAGGGGGACAGCAATGGGGACGCCAGTGGCGCCGGTGTTGATGGTGATGAGCAGCCGCCCCAGGACGGCGGGACCCCCGACTGATCCGGCAGGCTCAGCTGCACCGGGACACCATCACAGAGGAGCACTATGCACGACACAGGTAAGTCAAGGGGCCATGTGCAACCAACACTGTCCAGGCACAAACCACAGGCACACAGGGTAACACACCAGAGGTGCATGACAGCCAGGGGAGTGGAAGGGTCCAGGCATACAAACATACCATCAGGGAGGGGTGAACACTCATTTGGACACACACACACCAGGCACAGAGTGTACATGGGCAGATGCACAGCACAGCAGAACCGACATTGCTAACACACAGAACCACCGACCACCCCCACCACCTGTACTGTCCAAGTACGTGTGTCAGATGCTGGGCACCCTTGCACCTTGGTGTACAGTACAATGCAGGCATCATCATGCACACGCACCTGTGGACAGCAGTTGGGAGGGTGTGCAGGTGGTCCGTGTGTCGGCGTGTTGAGCAGAGCACCTAGCAGTGCACTGCCCACCATGACACACATTGCACACAGGGCAGCACCAGACAGGGTCCGCACTGGGAGACAGGTCAGTCATGTAGCACTGTCCCACGGCCACCGTGGATGCGAGGGCGGCCCCGCCGTGACCCAACAGCCCTGACAGGCTGAGCAGGGGCCACATGGGGTGGCACTGTTGGACCACCAGGGGTCCCACTGCGCGAACGCGACCTTGCCTGCACAGGGGTCTGCAGCATGCTGAACAAACCTGCACCAGGGGTGCTCAGGATGCCCACAGCAGAACCCGGCGTTGACAGGCCTGGTGTCGCACGACACCGGGAATGGGGAGTGGAGAGTGAACTGTGTGGGGTGTGCGGTACAGGGGAACCTGACTGTGTGCCCAATGCGTCCACGACAGAGACCACTGCCTGGGTCAGTCTGTCAATGGCGGCGGTCACATCCGTCCGCATACAAACCATCTCTGCACGGTCCAGAGCACACTTCCTGCTGTGCCACTCCACAGCCACAGACAGTGCCTCCACGGACATTGCAACCCGCCTCTGCTGCTGTACTGATTCCCGCAGCAGGCGGATGTGCTCATCCAATGGGTACTGTGCCCCAACGGCATCCTATCCCCCAGGGTGTGGAAGGTCCTGATGCACAACACCCCTTGAGGGTGGGCGCTGTTCGCCAGGACCAGGAATGGGCAGATCAAAGGGTGGCGGACATGTGCCACCGCTTGACACTGTACCCCCAGACCTGGTGGGTGACTGCTGCTGCTGCCCCTCCAACCACTGTGCCCCAGGGTCCACTCGTTCCACCGCTGTGGCCACAACAGTACCAGACACCTGCACAGCCACCAGTGCTGCCCCACCGGTGCTGACAGGCACAGCCTGGGACTGTGCCGACATGCTGGTACACAAGTTGGAACCAGAAAGGTCCAGGGGCACGTGCTGGCCTGCTGTGTGTCCATCATGGGACACACACAAATCACTGCCCATTGCAGTCCTTGCATCATCAATGGTGCAGGTACGTGCTACAGCCACAGTCACAGCGTGCTGGCATGCTTGCATGCCAGACTGCTGAGACACAGGCTGTGCACCCCCCACACCCGAATCACCGACACCAGAGTTGGCGGCCCAGTGTGCATGCTGCTGCAGTGCATGCTGGCTGGTGACAGAGGTGGATGGACCCTCCTCCATGTCCAGCAGGTCATCATCACTGCCTGGACCCACCACCACCATCTCCTGAAGACGAACAGGATCTGTAACAGAAAGAGAGTACATGTGAGTGCATGTGAACAACCTCCCCCAACACCACCACCATGTCATACCGTGCAGTGATGGGCTTCCACCTGTCTGGAATCCACCTCCTGGTATGCCCTCAATAGCACTCCGCTGCATTGATGCAGCCAGTCTGTCCTCAGCCGGGGTCAGCTCCAACACTGCTGGCTGGCCCCCGCCAGTGCCAGCACATGCTGCCCTGAAGGCTGCCACCTTCTCCTTCACCCTCCTGCGGTCTGTCCCCATCTTCTTCTTGCATTCCTGCACGGAGCGCTGGTGGCTTCTGTGCAGGTTCATGGCCCAAGCTACCCCCTCCCATGCAGCTGCACAGGACTGAGGGGTGCCCCGCTGTCCACTCAGTAGTGGCTCCTCCTCCAGGTAGGCCTGGAAGAGGGCCTCTGTCTCTGCTGTGGTAAAGTTGGGCCTCCTCCTACGCCCACCATCCTCACCCTCACCTTGTCTCTGCTCGGTCTTGGTGATCTGTATGGGGGGAAGTGGACACCTGTCACTGTGCAGTCTACAGCATTTTCCCATGACCATGGTCCAGAACATCACACAGCATGCAACTCACCTCTCACCTGCAGTAACTGAATCTGGCCAGCGCAGCACAATGTCGCCTATTTATAGTGCAATGCATGTAAATGAGGTGTTGCGTAACTTTAATGACATGCTAATCTCGCTACTGCACCTTTGAATGGCTGATCAGATGATTTGCATGTGTCATCTGAATATTGCACCATTGCGCTTTGCGCAAGTCGTTTGAGCCGGCTGAGCCAACAGCGCAGATCTGTGACTGTGCGGTACACTGCATTGCGCATGCCCAGGTAGCTTACGCGGACGTCTGCCGCGCTGCTGACGTGCTGTGCGCGATCGGCAATTCAGGCCATGGCCATCATTGTGCCAGTGGCGCTACAGCACTGGGCACTATATGGCGCTGTGGCACTACTGCGCAATAGTACACTGTGGCACTGTCACGCAGGTGGTCGGTCACGCAGGATGCGTAGACGTCAGATAGCGCTATGCGTGGCCTTGCGTCATTGCCCCATGACCTGGTGCCTAACCTTTGCCCCCTTGCATTATTCGGCTGCCATGTGTACGGCCCTATTGCGCTGTCTAGTGACAGCGCTATGTGGACTAACGGTGCTGTACGAACAGCGTGATTGCAACCTATGGTGTTCTATTGCACAACAGTTCCATGTGGGGTTACCGCGCTGCGGGGCGCCATATTGCCTGCTGTTAACCTGGAAGCATGGCACGCAGGAGGGCAGTGCAATGGAGCCTGGTGGAGGTGGCCAACCTGGTGGCCTTGGCAGAGCCCCACTATGGGGCACTGTATGGTGAGGAGCCCCTCACCATGGCTAGAACACAGGTCTGGCTGCAAGTGGCCAATGACCTGGTGGGGGTCACTGGGCGGTGCCGGTCAGCTGAGCAGTGCCGGCACCGGTACAGTGACCTCCGCAGGAGGGATCCTGAGCTTCATGAGTGGCTACGGTCACGTGCCAGGAGGGGCGTGGTGCCTAGGCCAGGTGGGTGTACCATCTATGCACCTGTATTCTCTGTAGGGGTGTGAGTGTGTTTTGGTGGCTGTGCATAGGTGATGGCTCTGCCGTGGTTGGCTGTGTCAGTGTGTGCAGGTGTGAGATGCATGGGTCTGGCTGTGTGGGCAGGCACTCTCACTGGGGCAGGGGGCAGTCTGCTTTGGATTCACACTGATATTTTTCTCAACATTTGTCTCCCACAGGACAGGCGGAGAGGATGCAGGCACGGGGTGAGGAGGGCCATGCCAGGGCCCCGGTGCCGGTCGGTGGTGCTGTGGGTGGTGCGCCCCAGTAGCAGCAGCAGCAGCAGCAGCAGTGGCAGACACAGCTGCTTGAGGAGTGTGAGTATCATTACTTCATGGATGCTATTGCATGCTGGGGGGTGCATGACCACCAGCCATGCACAACACAACCATGCACGACACAGGTGACATTCATCACTGTCCAGTGTCACAGCATGTCTGTGTATGCGTCACTGGTGGTCCATGCATGCACTGGGCACATGGCTGTGGGACTGGCATCGCACCACGTTGCCACATCACTTGACAGCCTTGTTTGTGCTGTGATGTACATGGCCAGTGTATGTGTGCAGTGGTGCACATAGCTGGTGCCACCTGGTTGGGCTGGCCATGTGCATGTCCACTGTGGGTGGGTGCATACCATCACAGGTGCGGGACATTGGGCTATATGGCTTGCAGGTTGGGTGGTGTTCAGGGTTGTGGTCAGTCACAGCCATTGACTGTGTTCCCGTTTTCCTAGGCCTGACTGTGCTACGCCGCATTGAGCGTGCCTTGCAGTGGATCCACCAAGTGTCATCAGATAACACCCCTATACTGGCAAGCATCCAGCGCCATGGCCTCAGGAGGAGGTGGAGCCAACCACGGCAGCACCAGGTGGAGGAGGACCGGCCTGCTAGGCCTTAAGCCAGATTCCCTTCCCACTTCACCCATCCCTCCCGCCCTCCTTCCCTCTCCAAGTTGTTCATCCCTACCCCTTGCTCACCCCTACCTTGTACCCCTACCCCTCCTGTAAATAGTTCTCTTGTTGGTTTTGTCATTTACATTTTTATAATGCATTGATATTTTGATATGAATACTGTGTTGGTCTCTGATTTGTAGCTGGCTATGGTTGCTCAGTTGCAGTGGTGTGCATGCCATCTGGGGTGGTATGGTCCTGGGTGTGTGTGTGTGTGTGTGTGTGTGTGTGTGTGTGTGTGTGTGTGCATGGGGAGGTGTCTCCAGTGTGGCAGTGTCTTTCTGTTGGTCTTGCCATCTGCTGCCACCCACTGCTGGGTGCACAGGGTGGGTCTGGCTTGTATGCTTCTCTGCTACACGGGGTTGACGTGTGCCGGGCGGGATGCATGGTGTTTCCTGCTGCAGTGCCAGTCACTGCACATGGCTGGTGTCTTGGGTCCGCGGTGCAGGGTGTGCTGTGCTGTACGTACGGGGGCTGATGTGCACTGTGGTTGTCATCCCTGTGTGTGGAGCAGTCTCAGCCTGCCAGTGGTTGTGCTGGGGTGTCATGGCCCTGCTGTGCTTTTTGGCTTGTCCCCAGGGGCCAGTGGATCATCCGTCCCACCCCCAGTGATGCTGTGCTTGGAGTGTGCAGGTGTCTTGTTGGTTCTGCAGTGTGTTCCTGTGCCCATGTGTGGCATGGCTGCGGTGGGCCCCAGCCTGCCTCCCTGGATGTGCAGTTCCATTGCTCTGCGGGGGCTCTGCTTGCGCTATGGCACCTCTGGACTGCTCAGCTGGGCTGCCCTGGTTGCGCTATAGCGCAACCTTTCTGCTCAGCTTCTCCTTCCTGGTTGCGCTATGGCACAACCTTTCTGCTCAGCTTCCCCTTCCTGGTTGCGCTATGGCGCAGTTTGTGTGATATTCAGACGTTGGCTGCTTGCGCACTTTGTTCTGCTCCATGTTTGAATATCGCGTCTGTTGCGCATATGCGCAATTGATTTGTGCTTGCTCCTGCTGTTGCGCACATTTTGGGTGCAGTTTGAATATCCGGCCCATTATTTTTTAACTTACGTTCATGAAAACTCTTATGATGTAGTAATGTGTTCTGATCTGTAGGTTTTCTGAATATAGATGTCTCAAAAGATTTATTTTCATTAATAATGAGTAAATCTAAATACGGCATCTTGTGCATGCCATAATTCATGACAAATTTCAAATTTCTGTCTCTCATGTTAAGTTCCTCATAGAAGGATTGTAATTCTTCTGTGGTGCCAGACCATATCATAAAAATATCATCTATGTATCGAACCCATGTGACAATTTTGTGGAAATATTTATTCTTATGTTCATCATAAATATATTTCTCCTCAAAATTTGTCATATAGGAATTGGCATATGCTGGGGCCATGGTGGACCCCATCGCCGTGCCTCTATTTTGTTGGTAGAAGAACCCATCAAACTCAAAATAGTTTTTTCTTAGAATTATTTCAGCCATCTCTTGCAAAATTACTGTCTTTGGCTTACAATTATTTGGTCTTTTATCAAGAATATTTCCCATACATCCAATGCACTGCTGATGGGGAATTGACATGTACAGATCAGTCGCATCAAAAGCTGTTAAGATACTTTGCTTTGGGATGCCTGCAGGTGAGACTTGTTGTAATATCCTTATCATATCAGAAGTGTCTTTTATATAAGATCGTGTACCTCCTATTATTGGCTGTAAATGAAAATTCACATATTTGGATAGTGGCTCAAAAACAGAACCAATTCCAGATATGATGGGCCTACCCGGTAGAGTCATAAGGTTTTTATGTATTTTAGGAATACAGTAAAATGTGGGAATTCTGGAAAATTCACAGTAAAGCAGTTCTGCTTCCCACAGCTGTATCCATCCCGTGCTTGTATATTCTTCTATCATATAATTAATTTCTGTTTTGATTATATTTGTGGGGTCATCAGGTAATAATTCATAATTGTCAGTGTTCTGAAGTAGTGTCAGGCACATCTCTTTATATTGTTGCCTGTCCTGAATAACAATCCCAACCCCCTTATCAGCGTTTTTGATTACTATTTGTTTATCCTGTTTAAGATTCTCAAGAGCTTGATTTTTAGACTTTGTCAAGTTCCTTTGTGATGGTCTCAGATCCTCCCTGTTTGAAAATAATTCCATGATTTCTCTTTTCACATTTTGGCAAAATGCATCTATGCCATGACTTTTACCAATAGGTGGATTGTATTTGGATTTGATTTGTAATTTTTGTCTTAACTGTTGTTGATATGTGTCACTTGCTGCTTCAGTACACTGACGAAATACATTTTTAAGTCTCAAATTCCTAAAAAATTCCTGCAAGTCAACTTCTAAATCAAATAGATTCATAGGTTGAGTAGGTGCAAAGGACAGGACCGGGCTTAACACCCTGGTCTCCGCTAGTAACAGTATCTTTTTGCTGAGGTTGAAAATGGGAATGGTGTCAGCCCCTATGTCACTCTGCTCCTCCCCTGCATAAAACGCCTTGTTATTTTACCACCTTGTCCTCTGCCCCTGTTTCCCCTCCCCCCTCGCCATCCTTCTAGTCCTAGTAATAGGTGATTCCATGCTCAAGTATACAGACCATGTGATCTGCAGAAATAGGAAAGAACACATCACAGTGTCTGCATTGCCCGGGGCTGGTATTGGGGATATATGAAAACTACTCCCTGGACTACTTGAAAATACGCAGAAACCAGTGACAGTGCTACATGTAGGAATGAATGATGTGGGTAAAAGAAATCTCACTGAGATACAGCGGGATTTTGAGTTGGTAGGGGAAGAACTTACTAATAGAGGATGTGAATTGGTTATCTCTGGCATCTTACCAGTTCCCCAGCAGGTCGGCATCAAACTGAGGACATCAGATGTTTAAATGGGTGGCTTAAGTGGTGGTGCTCCAGAGAAGGATTTACCTATATGGATCATTGGGAGGATTTTCAGGCATCCTGTAGTTTTGCACAGGATGGATTACACCTGAATAGACAGGGAAAACATGTTTTTTTTCCAGCAAACTAAAACAGTTTATAGATAGTTATTTAAACTCGATGTGGGGGTCTGCGGGGGCCACAAAAAATAATATAGTACAAAATCCAAAGCCCAACTGGAACTTCCTTGTTCTTAATGCCAGAAGCCTAAATAATAAAAAATGGACAAATTAAAGTTGAAATTATACAACTCAAATATCCATATATGTGCCATAACAGAGACCTGGTGGAGAGCAGAGGATACCTGGGACAAACAAATCTAGGGATATACCTTATATAATAAGGACAGGCCGCATGCTAAGTGAGGAGGGGTGGCGCTATATGTATTAGATGGTATAGTGTCAGAAAGTATTGACTGTGCAGTTTGGGGAAATTCTGAGATATCATGGATCAAAGTTACCCCCCCCACATTCATCTAAGATTAATATAGGTGTGGTCTATAGACCTCCAGCCAACTTAGCCCAGAACGATAGCCTTTTATTAAATTTTATGAAATGCATCACTCAGGAGGATAAAGTTATCTTAATGGGTGACTTTAATCTCCCTGGCATGAACTTGGACTCACTATAAACAGACTCCCGGGCAGAGAATAGTTTTTTAAGGGCCTCCTTATTAGCAGGACTGGAACAGTTGGTTTGTGAAAATACAAGTGGTAATCATGTTTTGGACCTGGTACTGAGTAATATGGCAGATAATATCCAGAATTGTACGGTGGAGGTTCCCCTGAGCACCAGCGATCACTCTATGGTAGGTTTTAAGTATGTAGGGGTCAGCAAAATCAACACTGGAAGTACAGTAATTTATGATTACAACAGGGCAGACTTTAGTACTCTAACAGAATAATTGGATAAATGGAACTGGGAGCAAGAACTAAAAAACCTAACATTACACAAATTGTGGGACAAGCTCAGTACCAAACTAAATGAGCTGATTCAAAACTATGTTCTGGTTAGTAGCAAATATCACAGGTCCAGGAGGGCCCTCCCCCCGTGGTTGACCCCTGTGGTTAAAAAAGTAATTAAAAAGAAGAATAGGGCACACATCAGGGCTAAATGGAGTGGTGGGGATAGATCATGGGATGTATATAAACACAATTTAAAAGAGACTAAGACAACAATTACCAAGGCTAAAAGGAGATTTGAGTACAAACTGGCCATAAAAGCACAGGATAATTATGAGTCCTTCTATGCCTACATGTGCAACAAAAGGGGAGCTAGTAGAACAGTTGGACCATTAAAGGATAATACTGATAAACTAATAACAGGGAATAAGGACATGGCAGATAGGTTCAGTACTTATTTCTCCTCTGTTTTTAATGTAGACCATAAAGCCTTGGTCTCTGATAACATATTGCAAGGGATACTAGGCTCAAAAATGGAGGTCAAAGATGTGAGAAATAGGTTAGAAAGTCTGAACCAAAATAAAGCACAGGGCCCAGATGGTTTACACCCAAGATTACTTAAAGAATTGGAAGATAGCTTGTCAGGACCTGTTACATTTCTATTCCAACAATCCCTGGAGACAGGCCAGGTCATTGAGGCTTGGAGGCAGGCAGTAGTAATCCCAATACACAAAAAGGGATCAAAACAGGAGGTGGGTAATTATAGACCAATTAGCCTGACCTCTGCCCGTGGGAAAATACTTGAGGGCATAATCAAGGATCTGATTGCGAATAACGCTGAGCTAGTGGGGGCTATGGATGAGACATAGCATAGATTTAAAAAGGGTCAATCATGCCAGACTAACCTACTTGAATTCTATGGTAGAGTCAGTAAAGCACTAGATGAAGGCAGCTCTGTCGATAATATATTTTTGGACTTTGCCAAGGCTTTTGATAAAGTCCCTCATGACCAGCTGATTGAAACCCTTTCTAATTTGGGGGTACAGCTGAAAATAGTGAATTGGATTAGGGACTGGCTGTTTGAGAGTAGGCAAAGGGTATGTGCACTGGGAGAACTATCAAACTGGGTAGAAGTTACAAGCGGAGTCCCTTAGGGATCTGTATTGGGACCATGTCTGTTTAATCTTTATATTTCAACAATGAAGCCAAAAGCCGAAATCTGGCTTTTCAAATTTGCAGATGACATGTGTTTGGGTTTCCCAGTAAATAGCCAAGCCGATGTGGCGTTACTACAGAAAGCACTAGGTGACTTGAAGACTTGGGCATGAGAGAACAAGGCTTCATTTAACATTGACAAATGCACAGTGATGCACCTGGGGGAAAAAATCCCGAAGTAGATTACACACTGGTAGGGCAGATGCTCAGAGTAGTGCATGATGAACAGGATCTAGGGATTAGGGTTACCAATAACCTCAAATTCCACTTGTATTGTAACCAGGTGGTTAACAGGTCTTGTGTATCCTGAGTTGCATTCACAGACAAATTAAGAGTAGGAGTAAGGAGATTTTGCTCCCTCATTGTACCTCATTGGTGCAGCCACACACTGAGTACTATGTGCAGTTTTAGGCCCCTGGGAACAAGGGCAATATAAATGCCCTGGAGAAAGTACAGAGAAGGGCGACAAGAAGAATTAGAGAAGTACAGAGACTGGATTATGAAGAAAGACTAAAAGACTTGACCTGTATACCTTAGAATATCATAGACCATGGGGGGACATGTGCCTGATCTACCAGGCTTTGTCTGATCAACAACTGGGAGCAACTAGGCCTTAATCTTAGAGACTAGATTTATAATATGAGAGCCCATCCCTACAATTTAAAGGTCATAGATTCAATACGCGGGTATGAAAGCATTGGTTCTCAGTAAGAGTAGTTAAAATTTGGAATGCACTGCTGATAGAGGTGGTAGAAAGTAAAACAATGTTAGCTTTCAAGCATTCGCTTGACTGCTACATGAACCGTAAGAACATTGCGGGGTATTAGTTAAAAAAGAAGGCGAGCTAAATGGACTTCAGTCTTTATAGAGCTCAGTGTAACCTATGTAACCTATGAAACCTTCCCCCTGATTATCGTAAAAAACTACTGTATATCTTTACTATATTTATTATGCTAGTTGCCAACATTTGCAAACCCATTGACAATTTCACCTTAGTTCTTAACAGTACTGTTTTTTTAAAAGTAATTATGAGGCTGGTGTAGAGATGCACACAAACATATTTATATACCATCATTATCCCACAACATAGGGAGGTCAAAAGGTCACTATGACCTATTTCACTTATATGATATCCATATATTACCCTTCTTGATGCAAATAGGCTTATATCAAATTTAAATCATAAGTTGGTGACCTAATGTTATATTTTTCTTTTATCTTGTATATACCCTGTAAGAGGTGAAAAGGTTACTGAGCAGCACGAAATGTTATTCCACAATATAGAGAGGTCAGAAGGTCACTATAACCTACATCTCTTATATGGTGTCTATATTGCAGAGCCTACCTGAGATTCCCTCCTCTTGGGGAAATGGTAACTTTATCCATTCCCCATTTTGGCAACTGGCATAATAAATATAGTAAAGATATACTTTTTTACAGTAATCCGTGATATATGAAATTAATATGGCTGATTAAGTTCTGAAAGTATAGTATATGGTATAGACATTTATTAAATTATTGATGTCACCAGCTATGCTGCTCTTGTAAACCCATCCTTGTATGAAATCATGTATTTCAATGTTATAAAAAGGAAATATGTATAAATTCTTGTTTCTGAGTTCTCCCTTTTCCCTAACCACCATCCTTTGACATAGATAATAGAGTGTGAAACTATACTTGTTGCTACTCCCATATGTATATTTTTTTTACCACTTTTAAGCTCAGCAGAGTTTGACAATATGGTGGGAACACCGTGGCAATCCAATAGTGCCCGTTTTGCCAATAATTCCCTGGTTCCTTGCTGGAAGGAATCCTTCTATGAGGAACATGAGAGACAGAAATTTGAAATTTGTTATGAATTATGACATGCACAAGGTGCCGTATTTAAATGTACTCATTATTAATGAAAATAAATCTATTGAGACATCTCTTTTCAGAAAACCTATGGATCAGAACACATTACTACATCATAAGAGTTTTCATGGACTTAAGTTAAAAAATAGTATTCCTTATGCACAGCTTACTCGAGTTAAAAGGAACTGTAGTAAACAGGAGAGCTCTATACAGGAATCAAAACGCATGGTACAAAAATTCAGGGCAAGGGGCTATAAACAACATGTATTACAACAAGCTGAACATAGAATCAGCAATAAAAATAGGTTAGAATTATTACAACCAAAGGTCCACAAAGATGACATACAACAGGTAGTGTTTACCACTAAATATAATCACAAAATGGCAGACATAAGGAGAATTCTTAATCAACAAGGGTATTTGGTCCAGACAGATAATCAGGGCATACAGCCATTACAGAACAAGCCCATTATTGTTGCAAAAAAGGTTAAAAATTTGCAAGACTCCCTGGTACATTCACAGTTCAGGACACCGGAAGCAGCAGGAACTCAGCTACTACTAGGTCTGTTAACTCCTGGTATGGTTCTTTGTGGTAGGTGTAGTGTCTGTAACCATACGTCAAAAAAGCAGACATATGTCCATCCATATACACAAGAATGAGTTCACATTAAACAATGCATCTCTTGCAACACTGAAGCGGTCATATATCTGATACAATGTCCCTGTGATATGATATATGTAGGGCAAACAAGTCAGAAATTAAGATGTAGAATTCAAGAACATAAAGGGGACATCAGAAATCATAATGAAAATTCCCCAGTAGCCCAACATTTCAATGAGGCAGCATGTACTGAGGCTTCACTTCGATTCTGGGGCATGGAAAAAGTTACCATTTCCCCAAGAGGAAGGAATCTCAGGGAGGCCCAGTTAGCAGCAGATATAAGATGGATTTTCAATTTGCATACATTAGATAAAAATATTGGGATGAATATAGAGACTAATTAGCAAGCCTGTACCTAGAAGGTTAAAGGAGCAAATGTAGTTTAGGAAGGACACCAGGTTGCAGAATGGACTCTGTGGTGTTAATTGTATTTTTGTGATTAAAAATATAATTATAAATGGGTCTGGTGTTGAGATGACATACAGTTTTTTGGTCTTGACTATATTAAAAGGCTGTATAACGCATTGCATATAGCTTTTGCTCAGCAAATGACATATTTTACATAAAAATTGTTGGGTTGACCTTTTGACCTCCTTATATAGGGAATGTAAAACTATTCCTTATAGGGGGTGAAGTAGTTTAGGTCACTAGTTATCTTTATGACCTCTGAGTAGCTGTTTAATATAGCACTTTATGTAAAATAACAAGAAATGTGGTAGTAAATCATTGCACAGTGACCTTTTGACCTCCCTATATAGGGATTGTAAAACTATTCCTTATAGGGAGTGAAGTAGTTTATGTCACGATACCTTTATGACCTTTGAATAGCCACTTAATATATCACTTTATATAAAATAACAAAGAAGGTGGTAGTAAAATATTGCACAGTGACCTTTTGACCTCCCATAAGGCACAATGGGCAAAACATGTGATATCAGAATACTAGTATGATGTTTAATATATTGTCTTCTGTAGGATAAGCACATTGTCTAAGATATATTGATTAATAGATCAACATTAAGTGTTGTCCAGTGACCTTTTGACCCCCTCAAAGATGATGGAAGAGAAATGTGGCATTACGTCAATATCTTACTATGATTTAAATTTGATATAATCTTTTTTTGCATTAAGAAGGGTATAACATAGACACCATATGAGACACCATATGAGACGTAGGTTATAGTGACCTTCTGACCTCTCTATATTGTGGAATAACATTTTGTGCTGCCCAGTGACCCTTTCACCTCCTATATACAAGATAAAAGAAAAATGTAACATTAGGTCAGCAACTTATTATGATTTAAATTTGATGTAAGCTTATTTGCATCAAGAAGGGTAATACATGGATATCATATAAGTGAAATAGGACATAGTGACCGTTTGACTTCCCTGTGTTGCGGGATAATGATGGTATATAAATATGTTTGTGTGCATCTCTACACCAGCCTCATAATTACTTTAAAAAAAAAAGTACTGTTAAGAACTAAGCTGAAATTGTCAATGGGTTTGCACATTTTGGCAACTGGCATAATAAATATAGTAAAGATATACAGTAGTTTTTTACGATAATCAGAGCTATATGAAATTGATGTGGCTGTTTAAGTTCTGAAAGTATAGTATATGGTATAGACATTTATTAAATTATTGATGTCACCAGCTATGCTGCTCTTGTAAACCCATCCTTGTATGAAATCATGTATTTCAATGTTATGAAAAGGAAATATTTATAAATTCTTGTCTCTAAGTTCTCCCTTTTCCCTAACCACCATCCTTTGATATAGATAATAGAGTGTGAAACTATACTCCTTGCTACTCCCATATGTATATATTGTTCAGCACTTTTAAGCTCAGCAGAGTTTGACAATATGGTGGGAACACTGTGGCAATCCAATAGTGCCCGTTTTGCCAATAATTCCCTGGTTCCTTGCTGGAACCAGCAACAGACTGCATCAGTAGTCAGTCTGTGCATGTGTGGTAGCGTGACTGTGACGTCATCACATTATGATGTCTGCTCATGGGAATTTAGCAAAATGGGCACAAGTGGCACATTGTAGCACTCCCTGCAATGAAACAGGATCTTGTAGCCATTTTGTATGGTGCAGAGAAATTTTCTTGCAAGCCATTAGGCTGTTTGGGACTTAGTAAGTATTTCTTACGTGGTATTTCAAATGAGCAGTGTTTTACACGTTTTTACTGTGTTTCTGTTCAGTTAGGAACTTCACTAAAATGAAGTTATTCACTGTATCTTTACAGAAATTATCGAAATAGAGGTACAGCCTATCTGCAGCAAGGTAGGAGATCACTCCTGTTAAAAAGGAGCACAAGTATTTTCTACTGTGTTAATATATGTGATTGCCACATGGTTCTCCTATATAAACTGATGTGTGTTCTTTCCAGATTTTATACAAAAAGAAATGCTAAAGAAAACAATGTGTGATTAATTTACAGAGCTGTAAAAACAGCCTTTATATCATTTCAAGCATAGCTTCTCAGGTATGGGCAGCAGTTTTCAAAATCATGAAATTATCTTTTACGCATCTTGTAGAAGCAATTTAAAATACTTGTATTGAAATGTAGGGGAAGAAATAAAGCAGACTTTGAAAGTGATTGGAAGTCTTTTGTATTTTCAAAGGGCTCCCCATCCCCATTTTTCACGTTTGTCTACAGAGCCTCTGGGGGCTGAAGAAGCTGTAGAAAAGAACAGTGTTCCATTCCCCCCCTTACCCATGTTTTGTATCTCTTTTGGAGCATCCTCACATCCTCTCTGGTCACAGCCTTGGGTTCCTTTGCAGGACACTCCCACTCATCCAAGACAGTGTAGGAGTTCTTAGGCTTGACCGAATTGGGGGATGTGTCTCTGCCCCCCCCGAACCTCCCTGAGCCCACTGTAGTCCATCCTGCCATAAGCCTGGGCAGCCGTTGTGGCAATGGCTGGTGACCTGGTGGCCTCTGGGTGGGGATAAAGGTCACCAGTACTCCTGCCAGCTTAACCCAAAGACTGGCCTCCTCCTCCCTCAGCCCAGAGATGTGCCTGCATATGGGGCAGCACCGCAGTACCCAGAACGTCCTCCTGAAGACTGCTGCTCCACACTCAGTGCACTGCACCACTTGCTGCATCTTCTCCCTTTAATCTGTCTGTATTCCTTCCTTTAATACTATCTAAACCCTCCTACTGCCATTGTCAGCCTCTCAGTTTGATTTGCTTAAGCTTTTGTTGTTTTATCATTTTCCTCTTTTGCTTTCTCTTCCCCTCCTCCATCCCCTCTTTGGACTAGTATTTCCTGGTAGGAGGCAGGAAGATGTGCTATACATCAGACCCACACCCTGTAAAAGGAGAATGAGCCCTGGGGAGGGTGGGATTACCCCATGACTGAGAAAAACAAGCAGTTCAATTAATCCCCAGTTCCCTGTTTTTAATCCCCAGTCCCCTCAAGCCTCCTTCAGCTCCTTCCCTTATCAGACACCTATTTCACAAAAGTTTTAAGTAACAGCTCTAGTCACAAATGACTGCAAATATGTTCCCAGTTAGATTACTTCCCTGGCAAATAAAAGTTTCACTAAGAAAAGAACAACCTTAAAAACAGTGAACCAAACACCTACTTCTATCTACTTCCTCAGGCCCCTGAATTATGAACTGAATTCAATGTATTCAATGAAATCAACTCCTTGATTAAAGAGAGCTGGTAGCTGTTCTTCCTTTCAGCTCCTGCAGACAAAGCCTACTGTCAACTCCTGTTTTTAATCCCCTGTCCCCTCAAGCCGCCTTCAGCTGCTCTCGTTATCAGACACCTATTTCACAAAGTTTAAGTAACAGCTCTAGTCACAAATGCCTGCAAATTTTCTCCCAGTTAGATTACCTCCCTGGCAAATAAAAGTTTCACTAAGTAAGAACAACTTCAAAAACAATGAACCAAAACACTTAAATCTACCTAATTCCACAGGCCCCTGAATTATGAGCTAAATTCAATGTACTCAATTAAATCACCTCATTGCTTTAAGGTACTGTAGCTGGTAGCTTTCCTGCCCTCAGCTCCTGATGTTGTATTACAGAAGGCTACAATCACATTCCATGACCTTTGAGCTGTGGTACAACAGCATTTTGAAAGGGACAGAATTCTGTACAGAACAATGCTGTAGTATATATTATATAGAGGATAATGGATGGGCAACAGTGAACAACAACAATGTTGTTCACCTTCAAGAGTTTGTCACGACAACCATGTAAACCTTAAGAGCGAAGCTCGAGAGGTTTTTGGTTGTCATACAACCTCGAGAAGTGAACAACTGTTGTTGTTTACTATTGCCCATCCATTATCTTGTACAGTGTATGAGGCAACAGTAAAATTGGCAGCTGCTCATGTTAGCCTTGCGCATGATTTTCTAAGTTTGTCACCCACCCCCACCCCCATCCGGCAAACAAGCTCTACTCCGTCCGGTCTCCTCACACCTCCCCTCTGTGCTCGCTATTTTTTATTTATACAACATGGCTTCTTGATCTCAGATAAATATTTAAAAAATAAAACGTTGCTGCTGCCCTTACTTAGAAGGATTTTTATCACGCTGTTCTACTCTTGTGCCAGCATTCGCAGCGACGGCCTTTTCCCGGGGTGCAGCGCATTGAAAGATCAACACATGCGCAATGTCTACGATGCTGTTGTACCATTGATGTGATGTGCTCAAGATGATACAACAGCATCCTGACATCACATCAATGGTACAACAACACTGGTAAATGATGAATTTCGACTGAATACAGCGTTCCACCACACACTGTAACAGTACACACATACAACAAAGGCTTCATGTGAAGCCAGAGCCTCAGTTGTATCTGGGGCATGGTAATCAGCAGAGATTTTCCTTGTATGCAGGTGAAGATAGGAGGAGGATTTTTCATGATCATCAAAGGAATACTAGTAATGAAAACTATAAGCAGTCTTAATTTTTTTCTGATTTGTTTCTGTCTGTAAAGAGAGAGTGACAGTCAGAAAAACAATATTTCATTTATTTGTTTTCCTTCATTAATTTATGGTGCAGTTTTATGCTTGGGGCCCAGTTAAAGGTTTTTGGTGAGTAAAGGTAGCAGCCAATGGCAGGTCAGTTCTGTGTTTAGGTGGGTTAACTGTGTGATGTGGCTGCTAATATGCCCAGTTAGGTTTAGGACCAAGATATCCATGCATTATGCTATATTAATGCACTGTCACCTGACTGGTTTTACCTAACTAGGTTTCATTAATTTTTAGACCCATTTTATAAAACTGGATATGTCAGCATACATCGAAAGTCCTGTTCATCTCATCACACCTGTCAGGTACTGTAGAAAACCATCTCATGAGTGTAAGGAAAAAGAAAACTACATTGATTTATTTATTTAGTTATATATTTGTCATTTTTTTACAAGGAAAGGCACACTGAATTGTGATAGCTTTTTTCCAGATATATCCTGGGGGTGAGTTGCATGGACCTGTTTTATTGATAGGGAATGTTGGCCATGACACAGGGTAATTCCTTTACTTTTATTTGATAACTGCCATGGGATCTTTAACTTTTACCTGGACAATGACTAAATATGGGCAGATGGAACCAGGACTTGATGCAGGCTGGTCAGAACAGAAAAGGGAGCAGGCAGCTTTGAGAAGCAGGACCTAGTGGGGTTATTTGTAACAGACAAAACATGGAGGTATACTACTAATTGCAATTAATTGCCAATAAAGAATTTATTATAGATCTCTAAAACTAAAGCTGGAGATCAAGTAGGGGTCTGCGGTGTTATAATTGGTAGGGAAAATGGGCAGGCTAGGTGGACCAAGTGTCCCTTATCTGCTGTCAATATCTATGCTTCTAACTATAACAGACAAAACATGTAGTTATACTGCTAATTGCCTTTAATTGCCAACAAAGAATTAACCATAGAACTCAAACTATAACAGACAAAACATGGAGGTATACTGCTAATTGGCATTAATTGTCAACAAAGAATCATAGAACTCCAACTAAGTGGCTTGATGACAGTGTGCTAATAATTCATTTTACTGAAACAGCTACATGTAGTCCACGAAATTCAACTGCACTAATAGCTAGAGACAGAAGATGAATTACTGTACCAATATTTCAGTAATTGATAATGAAATTTGATCTAATGTGGTGCTCATGAAAAGTTTAAAAATGTAATCAACAGTGTTTATATTAAGAAATAAAAAATCCCACATACCCTCATAATGCAAAGCATCATGGGATGTATACAAATCATCATGAACATTTAGGCTAGTTCTGCTTATGTTTATATTTACTTTCTCATGCTTTGTGGTGCCTGTGTTTTTCCTTTGTGTTTATAATTTCAGAAACATGTTTTAGCCCTTAGACTGCCAAGAGAATTAGAATGTATAGGAATTCTGGACTGATATATCAGTCTGCAGCACAGCAAGCGTTAAGAATGAAATAGCCAGAGAAGGTCCCAAGGTTATTTTTCATAAATGTAAGAGCATAGAGGATTATGTGGTGTCAAGTACAACACCACCCCAGGAAATGAGCAGACAGACCCTTTTAGCATCAAGACCCAAAGGCACGCATAGATATGGCAATTGTGTGTATTGCAAATATATTTACAACTGCAAAGATGTTATACAGTCCATTTCAGGAAAAGTCATTGAAGTAAAATACTTTATTACATGCAGCAGCATGGGGGTGGTTTACTTACTAGTGTGTGATTGTGGAGCATATTATGTAGGGCGAACTGTGAGAAAGTTTAAGGTAAGGATAGAGGAGCATGTGTGGGCTATAGAAAAGGGAGATACCAACTATGCCATAGTGAAACACATACAACAGAATAACTTTATGAAACATACATTCAGCTTCCTTGGCATAGAGCTGGTTACATTGGGCCCAAGAGGAGGAGATTTAAATAAAATAATTGGACAAAGGGAGAGTTTTTGGATTTTTAACCTACTCCTAGGTACAAAAAAAATACTTATATTTCTCCATTACTTTACCTGTCAGTTGCTGCATGCATGACTTTAATTCTGAAAAGCAGGTCCAGATTAGGACTAGTTTATTTGCCTTTTCAGGCATAGTTTTAGAACAAAGATTAGACTAGTTAGCCCCCCAACCCATGGTCAGCATTGGGCTAGCTGCTACAAGTCACCTTAAATTGTTTTAACAAGACATTTATACTGAATTATAACAATAACAAACAACTGGACAACTGAGCATGCCTGGGTTTATTCTGCAGAATTTGCAATCAGGTGTTTTACTGGATATCCCTCTTGCAACCCCTTATGATCATCTGCAGGTAGGACTAACTGGAATGGGAAATCCCCCCATTACCACCGTGAGGAAACAGGAGCTGGGTTGCCCCAGGTTGCTTGCATCACTGGCTGCCCTCATGAGTGGAGTCAGGGCTGAAGGTTAAACTGGCATTAAGTCCCCTAAATGGCATGACAAAGACCATCCCTGGAACCCCTCATGGTGGTTTCTGAAGCAGGCTAGACCTGAGCAATAAGCTGGAAACACATATAAGATGCATACTTCAGCAAACACAGATGTTCAGAATGACTCATTCTTAATATTTCTTGTCTTGAGAGAATGCCTATGAATGCTCAATTGGAGGCATGACCCCTGTATGTGCATGCGTGGTGCAGACACACTGCTATCTTGTGACTATATCATATATGCACTGGTGGCAGCTATTTAAGGCCCTCTGGTCTTTGTACATGCACACTTCAGTCATGTCCATTTTGGTCATGGCGATCATCCTGTATGCATGCACTCTTCACCAGTAGCCATGTTAGTTATGATAGGATTGCTACACACAGTCAAACTGCAACATCCTCTTAAGACAGCCCCAAAGTCCTTCTTGTGCTCTTACACACACACAGTATGTGGCACATAAACACTCCAATACTGGGCCATGGGGAGTTGGCTAACAATAAAAACAGGACTCACCCTATTATATTAGTGCACACTTGCACACATGCAGCCAGGCTGTACACCAAAACAGCCAGCAATGGCACTCATGCACTGTGAAAAGAATAGCCATGCCATAATGGGCTGCACTCCACCTCAGGCCTGTCTACATGTGCATCCAAGGCAGCAGCCATTTTGGTTAGGGGAAGGCCTCATATAAAGTAGTGTGGCAACATGGGGCATCATTAATGATGTCAATCAGACTGGAAATACAAGTTGAGCACTGTACCCCATATAAATATACTCAAGTGCCAGAAGCAGACAAACCACTGGCCACATAAAATCCCAACCCTAAATCCCTACCATACTTCCTCCTGCCCATACAGGTACTCACCATGGTCACAGCAAAGAAGTGCAAGAGATGCAACATTCAGAAATCAATGAAAGTATAGCATGGAATTACACTTTCACATCATTTCCTCTGCCCAAAATGCAATATTTAGATGTGAATTTTAGACTCTGTTGGCATGGTGGCCTTGGCAACATCCCCAGGGCCACTTGTAATGAAAGCAGGGGGATGCACCATCTTCTCCACAGTGGAACCCTTCTAATCCCCCCCAGAGGACATGAACAGCAGTGACCCTAGAGAAGGTACATAACAAAGATATTGGTTGGCTGCAATAGTGGCATTAATACAGACCCACTAGTTCCTACTAATGAAGATGCTAGAGCATATCAAAGCACTATCAGTAGGCCAAGCACACAAGCTCACAGTTCTCTCATTTCCAAAATAATTATATGACACGTTTATGCTTTTCCTCCATAGGCCCCTCATGAGCAGCAGTAGAGAAGACTGAGTATATCCAGGAACTCCCCCTATTACCCATCATGAGCGGTAAGAAGAGCTTGAACACCCTGCATTGCTTGCTCTGCTGGCTTCCCTCATGAGTGGAGCCAGAACTGAAGGTCAAGCAGATGCCCCTCAATGTCATGGGGAAGTTTTGAGGCCACTCCTGGGACCCCTTATGAGCAGTTCATGAGACAGTTTGGGCTAAACAGTAGCCTGCTTGTCCATAGAAGATACAGTCAATTCTCTTCAATCTGCAACAAGTTATGGACATCTCATTGTCCAACCCCTTGACTGGCTGAACAAAAAAAACATGTAAATTGCCTGTACAGTATAATCTGGATTCCTCTGCTTCCAAATTTGTTCATTCTTCTGCTATAATACTGCCTATGTTTGCAGCACATTCTTAGCTCAGTAGTCTGTAGCTGGTGGCATTAATAAATGTGACTGTGCAGAGCTGCAATTCTGATGAAGTCTGAAATGAACTGTGACATCTACAGGACTAAAGCTTAGCCATTCTGAGGTCTCAGTCTCTCAGAAATGAAAACTATGTCTTTGGAAGCAGGCAAATCCTGCCTCCACCTACCATGGCATAGCCACTTATACACTACAGGTATTTGAATTGAATAGGTTCCACAGCCTGCAGCAATATCTGGCATGCAATGGAATAATGGCTAGTGGCTGCCTCTGACTCAGCCCCACTGACCCATATGTGTCTTCACCAGCATCAAGAAGTCAACTTTGCACTTAATCTTTAGGTTAGTGAGATGAACTCCAAGGGTGCTAGTGTATCCGGTGTGATAGTTATGGAGAAGGCAAATTTTTTCAGCGATCAGATGGGGGTTGTCAACTTTGCATACTGCAGGGGGTGGATACAAAGGTTCAAGAAGCACTGTGGTTTTGTGAACAAGGTTTAACATGGTGAATCAGTAGGTACTGATCAAATTGCTGTGGTGTTTCATCAGCTGCAGCTATGGGGTGTTCTTTTGGGTTTCACCCCTTGCAGCATCTACAACCCTGATGAAACTGGGTTGTTCAACAGGCTCGGTCCCATAGCCACACTCTCCTCTGTTCCTGTGTCCAGAACAAATAAAGCTAAAAACTGACTCATGGTAGCCCTGTGATGCACTGCAGACAGCTCACATAAAATAAAGTCATTTCTTATCAGTAAGGCTAAGATGTCAAGGTGCTTTGTCATTGATTTTGGCCCCAAGCTCTATGCACAGTATCTTGCCAGCACTGAAGCCTGGATGACCGGCAATGCATTTAAAGAGTGCTTTGAGGAACATTGTAACACTTCTGAACATTTTATGAATATTATATGTGTAATAATCCACGCTGGGTGAGTCAGTTATGTAATAATCTCACTATCTGGGTGGCTGAAGGCCCTCGGCTGTGGCTCAGCTTCACAACTCAAACAGTTCTTTGATTATTACAACATTACTGCACACCTGACTGTAGATTATTCCTTACTTAATGACCTTTATCATGTAAATCTCAACTTTATGCTACCTAACACCACCTCACACATCCAACCTATGGATACTGGTATCATAAAAATATTTGCTTCTACAAGACGCAGTGTGCTGGCGTTTTATAGCAATTGCTGAGGCTGGTGAGGAGCTGAAAGTGACCATATGACAAGCACTGCTTTTTATTCACAGCTCCTGGTAACTGGTGACAAGACATCACAATAACAAGCTTTTGGTGCCATGTTCAGCTCATATCCCCACACTGAATAAAACCGACATGAGACACCACCCAAAGCCACTGTGCCTGCGGCTGAAATACTGAAATGTCAGGTGTTGATGCACTGCCTACCTGAGTCTGTTGTGGAAACTGACCACATAGCAATTCACTGAAGCAGAAGGCCATTTGGAAACCTTGCCTTCTTTAAGTGATGCAGGCATCATGGATTTATTCCACTCAAAAGAACTTCCTGACATAAACAAGGATTCCCTGGTCTCCCAGCAGTCAGATCTGCCAGGTCCCATATTGGCCAGAGAAACATGCACAAATCTTCATGTGGTCCTGTCCTACCTTGAGCATCATCCTGCACAGGAGACTTACATACTGTACACAGTTTACTTGACCTGAAAAAATCCATCACAGCACAGGCTTCAGGGTCTCACAGGCAAATAAACATTATTAATTATTTCACACAGTAAATTATTATTCTTGCATATAATGACTACAGTACTGTGTAAAGTGTAAAGTGAACTGAACTTTGTTTTGTATGTCTCCAGTCAGTTATTGCTTGTATCTGTCTGCCCTATCCTTTAATAAAGCCAGTGTACATAAACTGTAGTGCACAGTTGTTGTTGTCGGATTAGTCTTTTAATTTCTAATCCAAAAATAAAAAGCACATACACCTTTCCAGATTTCAGAGGTCTGGCTGTATCATACTTAAGGAATGGGAGGGCCCTGACTCACCTAGAGGACCAGAGAAGCAGACATTTGATAAACTCTATCAGCTGCAGGAGGACAAGGCCAAAATTCTGTGCCCAGCCTTGAACGTGGATACCCAAATAGTGGCCCTCAGCTGAAAAACAGACCTACCCATTGAGGACTTGGTTCAGCTAAAGGACTTCATGAACAAGAAGATGGACCAGATGCTCAGAAAGAGCTCTAAGCTGGCAGAAATGGCCAACAGAACAGCCATGGCAACCATCTACATAAGCAGATCCCAACTCAGATGACTGGAGATACAATCCTTATTGATCCCTACAAAGTTGGAACCTGACCTACTTGAATATGCTATCCAGACCACGATGTACAGAGTGGGTGCAATAGTGGATGCCCCTAGGATTAACACCAGAATGGCAGTGGTGGCCAGTCAAGCCAGTTGGACCATATGGCTAAATTTCTGGGACACAAACACAGACTCAAAAGCACTGTTAAACAAGTTACCCATCAAAGGACTAAATTAGGGGAACAGCATCAATAAGATTTTACAAATGAAAGAAGATGGGGAAATCTCTGCAGAAGACATGGATGGAAGGCTTCTGACACTGCCACCCTTTCAGGGCAAGTTCCACAGTTAGAGACAGGCATCAAACACAGACTAAGAAATACAATTTAAAACCATTGTTCTTTGGTCAAATAAACTATTTAAGAGGCAAAATCCCTAGTGGACCCAGCAGATTTATCTTCAGGGCCTTCAGCCAAGAACTATTAATCCATGAAATGTGTGAAATTACCAGCCTAGACTCACCCATAAGGGCATGCCTCCTTCTACTTCAGCCACCTCTGGACAAAAGCAACAGGAGACAATTGGATCCTAGAAATCATTTTAAAGGAATACGCAATAATATTCTCAGAACAAGCTGCAACAGGCTGCTTTCCTCTCCTGTATCCCAACAAAAACCCAAGTGATAGGAAATCAGATCAACTTTAAACAAACTGTTATTGAACAAAGCCATAGTGCCAGTACAGAAAGAGCAATGGGGCAAGGCATGTATTCGATATTCTCCATGGTCCCCAAAAAGATCGGGGACCTCGGACTACTACTAGATATCAGATAATTCAACCACTTTGTACAGATGAGAAAATTCAAAATGGAGATTCACAGGTTGACCACCCCAAGCATACAGAAAAGAGACTTCTTAACATCAATATATATGAAAGATGCGTATGTACACATTCCAGTTAGGACAAGTCTTTTAAAATTCCCTTCAGTTTCACATTATGGGTAGACACTACCAATACCAGGTGTCCCCATTCACATTAGCTTTACCAAGAGTATTTACAAAGGTCACAGAAGTGCTGACATAAACCTGAAGACAAAAAGAAGTTCATGTCATTTCCTACCTGGTTGACTGGCTAATCAGGGCCTGCTCCAAACAGCAGTCAGATGCCGATGCAGCAAGAGCACCACACATCTTAACATCACATGGATGGGTAGTGAACCATAAAAAGAGCAGCCTGACACTGAGAAAACAGAGCATCTAAGAATAGTAATAGATACCCACTCAGAACTCATACACTCCACAAACAGGCAGGCAAACACAGTCATAACACAAGTAAAAGCATTGGAATTGCAAAGAAATCTATCACTACAGATTATATTTCAGCTGCTGGGCTCTATAGCTTTATGTATAGATGCAGTTCCGTGAGCCAAATGGAACACAAGGTCACTGTAATCATTAGCAGTTCAGAGCTGGAAATCACACCATCAGGACCTATTTAAAAATGTGCCCTAATACCTGCCACTCTCAAATCGCTAGCAAGGTGAGCATGGCCGCAAAATCTACTCAAAGGCATCCCACTGAAAAGACATGACATGACCATATCATAGGAATCATAGGAAAGAGTCAGGTACTTTAGCCATTAGGCCATTATTGTTCTGCACAATTTATATACTCAGCTGATGAAGTTGATTATATGTAGAAAAATAGGCAATGTTGGCAGAAAACGACCACTAGTCCATCTAGTGTGACTGGTTTCATCCTAACCTACCCCATGATGACTTGTTTAGATGGATTTTCACCCTCACACTCCTTGCTTACTGCCTTACTGCTACCTCCCTGAGTGACTGTTATGCCCTTTATTCTGTCCCAGCTATGCTTGAATATAGAAATGGATGTGATCCTTCTAGAATAGGGGGGGTGATAGTCAACAACAAAATAGCACAAGGAAACTGTTTGCAGTTGGATACAAGGCCACCCATCTTTGTCCTATAAATGAGAGGCAGTATTACCAGTGCTGCTGCACTTGGCCCCAGACAAATGAAAATCAGTGCTAATAAGGTCCCACTACAGATTACAGTAGCATACATCTCCAAACAGCTGGGCGCGTGGAGCAAAATATGCTACTGGAATCATCCAAAGTTTTAAACTGGGCACTGAAGAACTCGGGTCATATCATGACCACTCATCTAGCGGGGAAACTGAAGCTAACTGACCCAGTCAACAGAAGGTCAACCTGGAGGAATGGAGACAACACACAGAAATATTTTAGAGACTAAATGAGATGTAGGGACCACTCCAAGTGAATGTTGTGGTAACTGAAAAAATGCTCATTTGTCAAAATTCTACTCTTGTTTCAAACAGAAAAGATCCAGTGGGGTGGGCACACTATCACTAATATGGGGTCTCAAAACCATGTACACCATTTCAAAAGGTTCCTCCATACAGAACATACTTGGGAGAATTCAGAAAACAAGTTTAATGATAGTGATAGTCACACCTTTTTGGCCCCACTGAGAATGGCTTGCAACATTGATAATGATGCCAATAGGCCAACCATGGCACCCTCAGACTTGCAGGACATACCAATACAAGACCCTGTCCAGTACCCTAGCCTGTGCAACCTGTGACTAAGGGTGTGGCTCTGAGTGAGAAAGATTGCTATGGCAAGGATATGACCCCAAGGTGGTCAACATATTGCTCCCATCCAGAAGATCATTAAGCCATGGTAAATACAACAGGCAATGGACAATCTTCAGCAGACAGCGCTCTGAGAAACTTGTAAGCCAAACCATTGTATTTGTAGCATGTTATGTCATTTCTCCAACAAGGATTCAACATAGATCTTTCAGTGGCATTCCTTAGTGTCCAACTAGTTTCCATTGCAGCAATGCAAGGACTGTTCAGAGCAGCATCATGAGGAGCTCACCCAGACATAATCTGATTTTGAAAAACATGAGAACAAGAAGAAGCTTAAGACCCAAGGCAAAGTGAACCATATTTTCCTGGGACCTTAACATTGCCCTCAAGGCATTTACAAACCACCCATTCGAGCCACTAGACTTGCTTGATTTATGTTGGCTAATATAAAAAGCATTTATGTATGTGAGATGCTGCATTGCTGTTTAAATCCAATAAATGTTAGGTTTTAAAAAAGCAGGGCTTTTTGTAGTGTTCTGTTCGGCACACAGAATCAATGAGCTCACTGTGCTTTCTTACAGAGAATCATTCATAGTTTCCCTCCACCAGAGTTACATTAAGAAGGGTACCAGCATTCAAGCCAAACAGATCATTATAATTTCATGACTGATGTTGGCTCCATGGCGCTGAGTGAAGGGTGTTCACACGGCACTCTGGTGACCTGGGTCCATGCACTGAGTTCAGATGTCAGGAGCGGAGTCCAGCAGAGAGGGAGCTAAGAGTGTCCTTTGGCTACTTCCCTCCTAGGGGATGTTCAGGTCCTGGACTGCTGTTTGTCAGCTCCTGGTAGGGGCCAGAGATTAGTGTTCTTGGTGGTATGTGGCCTTGATGTGCCACTGACCAGCCCTGTCCCCAGAATGCTGCCATAGCCAGATCATTCCATCGGTAGTGGGTGGGCTGGCAGAAAACTGGAAAATTAACTGCTTGGCTGACCAGATGACAGCATCTGGACCCCGTTCACCACAATAACCCAGAGACGTCCTTGTTGACACCTGTCACGCCTGGGGTACACAGAATGCTAATGGGCAACTCTCCTCTCCTGGCTGTCCCGCCCCAGGGGAAGGGTCTCTCCCAATGAAGGGCTACGTCGAGTTACCAAGGGCCATGGCACTATCAGGGGTGGTGGATGGCAAAGGGACATGGTGGCAGTAGGTCTAGGCAGCCCGAAGGAGTGGCCAGCTGAGGGCTCGGGGGTTATAAATAAATAAGACAAAAAAAAAAAAAAAGAATTTCATGATTCAGACACGCAATCTACTGAAGTTTCTTACCAAACCAACTAGCGACCATCAAAGGCCTTTACACACTTTTGACATCGGCAGGACTGTGACTACATATTTATGTAGAACAGAAGCACTGAAAAGAACAGATAGACTTTTCATACACTTCCAATGTCCAAAGGTTAGGAACAGCAGTCTTTAAGACTGCCATAGTGAACTGGCTCAAGATGGCAATTGCAGAAGCTTACAAGGCAGTCAGCAGAGACCCTCCAATTGAAATCAAAGCACACTCCTCCAGTGTGGTAGATACATCATGGGCAGAAAGAAATGAGCTGGCATTGGCAGTGGAAATCCATGCAGCAGCCACTTGGTCTACTATACATACCTACTGCATAAAGTCTTGACTCTGAAAGAACAACTTTTTTGTAGAAAATTTCTGAACTCTGTATTGAGCCATTAACCATCAAGGTCTTGTGTCTCAGTCTCTGCATCACTACTATATCTCCCAGTTCTAACTCCACTGCTGCAGTACTTAGGGGTCATCTTCATCATAAGGAATCAGGAATGTTATAAAGGGATGACATATGTAATGTTAGTTTGTTCACTTAGTTAAGGCAATTGCATGAGCATCCCTTTACAGCATTCCTCGGCTCACCCAGGAGAGAAACAGAAATTGAATGATATAATGCACATTGGAAGACATTCCTAGCCTTGCATGAGTTATTTGAGTTATTGAAAGCTGAAATGTAAATATAAGGATGCAAATATAGACATTTTACTGAAGTCAGTATCATAAATACTGAACATTTGGGGCCTATGGATGTTTGTCCCAGCTTTTGGGATACATCATAGCAAGGCACTGACCACGCAGCAATGGGACATAACAGTAACAACCATGGTGTTAGTCATGGTGGCAAGGACAATGTACTCCGTGATCCCATATCTTTGCCACACCTAGGCTGGGTGAGTGATATAACACTACTTCCTACTGCAACCCCTTCTTTATGGCTCCCGGTGGATGAAGTTGTGACAAAGACTATAGAACGAACCAGTCATCTGTTCCAAACCAGTTCTCAGGGACCCAATCCAGGGTGGGGTTGTAGTCAGCCACTGGCACGGTGGGTGCTTCCTCTGTGACACACCTTGCCCTTCATATCTGGAGCATCATAGTGTTGGCCAATAGCATGTCATCTTGAAATGACATTGAAATGGAGCACTCACTGCAAATATTGCAGCAAAGAATGCATGGCATTACAGCAATGTGCACATACCTATGGGGACTCATGACCTGCTTATAGACCCTGTACTGGTCTGTGTACCCATGCACATTCTGAGTAAGGGTGGCCAGCATGTAGAACTGTTCTGGCACTAGTTTTGGCTTTGTAACATCTGTCTTCACCATCTTTCATTAAAATAAGAGGACTAGACATCATACACTACAAAGCATTACACCCATATTGGACTGGGACTTGACCACTATGTGCTGCACTTAAAGGGAACACGTTATTCAGGGGTGTAACCATTCAGTTAGCAGAAACACACAGGCCCTGACCATGTCAATTAGGGTTTACACCAGCAGTGTGAAAAACAATATACTTTTATTTTGTCACTATGCCTGACCCACTCCTTGAGCATGCATGGGTTACAGATGCAGAAAGATAATGATCAGGAATATGATAAGGTGAACGTGGGCTGGCCATTTGTGGACAGCCTGATTGCCTGTGGAATCACATCAGTATTTTGTCATTTTTTTGACAGCTGCTTTTGTGCATCCATAGGAATTACTGGAAACTGGGATTTTTCTCTGATATGATTACAGAATTGCCAGGTCTTATATACTAGCTATAAATAAAGGCTTGCCTTTTTACAGTACTTCACCTCTTCAACTTTAGCCTCATAAATCTCTTTTATTTTTACTCAGGTGGTAACCATGTCCAAATGCTTGCTGAAGTGCAAAATTATATAATATATATTTTTCAGACATACAATGGATAATGTATGGGCAGCCATACAAAACAAGCCCGTGTCTGCATTGAGAGGTTTCTATGGCAACCATGAACCTTGACAGCAATGCTTGAGAGGTTCCCTGGTGGCCATAGAAAACTCAAGATGAAGACACAGGCTTGTCTGTGTATGGATGGCCATACATTATCTTATATAGTGTATAGGCATCCATGCCCATTTCAGACACTCTACTTCCTGTCAGTGAACTAGTGGTTCAGGGGTGAAGCACTCAAGAGTTGGTGGCAGGCTCAAATTACTGATTCAATGTGATGCAGCTGTTTCTGTAAGTTAAATCTAAAAAAAAAAAAAAAAAAAAAAAAAGATTCCAGCTCAGTTGGATAGAGGAAAGCAGACGTGTGGCAGCATTCTAAGTTGTGCTGCAGTAATGGCATCACTACTGCAGCACAACAACATAATGATGTCATTACTGCAGTACAACAAGTATATTCCAGCCATGGAATTTCATGCATTACAGGGTTCCACCATACACTATAATAGAAGTATCACAGAATGCATACTACAACCATGCATAGAAATACACAAAATAATATACCAGGTTGCACTACTGTACCACTTAGTGTTAACAACAAACAGCACTGTGTCATCTCTGACCTGCACAGTACTTTACCATATTAATAAAATTGGCCAACCAGAAGAAGGAAAGGAATTCCATATTATAGGGAACATTTCATACACAGTGTATCACAAAGATCATTATAAGGCTTGAAGAGTTGCAGTAGACATTGGCAGCTGTCTTTAGGTACTTAAGGGGCGAATGGATTATACAAGGGAAAAGTAAAACGTAAGCCAAATCTACCATTGCAACGCTAGTGGTGCAGTGGACCCTGAGTGATCCACAAACACCAGTCCCCAGGTACTGAGGGGTTGGAAGGGGCAGAAGGTACAATGTCAATGTGAAATTGTTCCAACTAAATCAAAAATGCTTTAGGGAGGATACAACAGTCCTAGTTGTGGACTACTGGATCCAGTGATGAAAGTGAACAGGAACGCACAGGAACTCAGTTCCTGTACCTTTTTTGCAGCAGGAACGGAGTTCCTGTACTTCTTCCCACTGACATCATAACTTAAATTCTTAAACCAGCAACATAATGACAGTTTCTGGGCCTGTCACCTGAAATCAGGGTTTCCATAACAACATTTGACTTGTTCAACAGTGATATTTTGCTAGAAATACTTAAGTACCTCTAACTGAATCTACTGGCGTCTAAACAGAGAGATGTATCTTGACACAGATATCCTTCAGATTGAGGAACTTCATTCTGCATTTCATATTTGCCAATGCCTGAGTTCCTGTACTTCTTGTCTACCACTTGCACCACTGACTGGATCCACAATCCCCTGCACGAGGACATGGGATCCAGTAGTGCATTAGTTCTCACACTTTGTGATAGTGAGCCTCCCCCATGCCATGAAAAAGATTTCGAGCCTCCCTCAAATTTGGAAAAAAATCTTGGGCCTCCCCACAGAAAAAAATAACTCCTACTTTGCTCATTACACCAGGAATAAAGTGAAACTAATAAAGTTGACGGACTATATTCTCTTTTTATTCAACTCATTGCTCTCCACCCCTGACCTGGCGCCCCATGTTATACTTGTCACTCCTTTTTTCTGACTCTTGGGCTCTTGTTACTCTGTTTCCTCTCTATCTGGAACAGCCAAACCTAGCCACTTCATCTCTCCCTCTCTTAACCTGTTGTTAAGCAACTTCTTGTACCCTTACCTCAGGTCACACCTGAAAACATGCATCGGATCTCTATGCCTTTCCCAGTCACTAATTTACATATAAATACCTACTATAGAAATGAGTCTTGACTCAGTGTCCCTTTCCAAGTTATTAATTTGCATATAAATACCTATTGTAGAAATGATCCTTGATTCAGCATGCCTTCCCCAGGCATTAATTTACATATAAATACATACCTATAAAAAAGCTTTGGCTCAATGGGGACTTCCTGGTCAAATATTTGTGCATAAGTAAAGAAATTCACCTACAATTATCCATATTCAATGTGTTTTATCCTTTCACACAAAACAGCCAAAACTTAACATGTAAATACTGTACATTCTCAGACTTGACTGGGCCTCCCTGAAACAATTTGTGGACCTCCCTTGGGAGGCTGGCCTCACCATTTGAGAACCACGGCAGTAGTGAATCAACATAGGTTTCTAGATCAAACTTATTGTCTGGCCAGGATCTACACCTTCTGTTTCTGTTGCTCTGCACATGATAGTGGCCAAGGATTGTGACTGCAAAACTCAGAAATCCTTACTCATGGAACAGTGTGGTCTGCAGAGCTATGTCAGCTGGCAACACAATATGCATGTATGCTGACCCACTAAGGGAATAGGGCTTCATCTCTAAATATGCATGTAGTCTTACATGGCCGTACCCACAGCCAGTAAAATTGTCAGACTGCAAACAGGGCCAGTACTTAGGAGCAATTCAACATTTGATTTTCACAGTATATGTGTTATTTTTTTTCTATCAGAAAATATGGTTTACTGTATAATTTCATAACATAACCTTCTTGAAGCAATTTCATTCTTTACCACTCATACAAAATGATTGTTGTATACCGTACCTTATATAAGAGGTAGAAGAACACATTCCTTATTCTAAAAATACCACCAGTTTACTCAGAAATTCACATTTCCTCTTTCACATGTGATTTTTTATTTCTCATGGGAATCCATTATGTGTTTTTGATATAATTCATATTATCAAAGACATATTGAGCTTATTTTTGAAGGAATGTAGCAATAAGGTGATCATGTAATTTATACATGAAAGAGATCCAAGTCCAGTGGTATAAAATAATGCAAGAACTATAATTCATTTCAAAACTATAGTAAAGGTTACATTTTCCCATATTTTTGAGAACATTTAAAAGCAGAGGATGATAAAACTCAATAATTTGCCTCTGTTGAATGCCATTAAGGTTACATTCAGTTGCAGCCAGTGGCTCAGCAGTTTCCAACATCTGTGGGGAACCCCTTACTATTATTTGAACCCTTCTTTATTTGACATTATGTCCAGCTGTTTATCCTTCATATTGCTACAATTTCCACTTAATGTTATATAATTGCCTATGAAGTTCTTTTTTAAGGGTTTCTGGTGGGAAGCAAGGGGAAAAAGTTGCAAAGAGATAACTGCAGCCCAAATTATATAAAATATGGACATTTAATTATCTGAGTAGTAATGGACATGTGCAAGACAGATTACCACAAACAAAACCATTTTAGCAACAACTGTCATCACAACTGTGTTCAAAAATATGCATAAATTTGTAACTGGCTGCAAAAGACTGACCCGCTACTGTGAACAGTGTCAATACCTTGGCCTATTTTCTCCTGATTAGTGTTGTGCTTTCAAATAGGCCTCATTAATCCACAAATGTGTTTGTGAGCTGTGCCCAGACTGCTTGTGCAATCTACTGTATTATTGAAAACAGTCAAAGCTTAATATCTTAGATCACAAGTCAAGGATATTCTCCACATCTGTAGAACACATAAAGTACATTGTAAAAACATATTTGCTGTTGTGATTCCTTTTAGCTGGAAGTCTTCCTGATGAGATGAAAATCTCAAAAGATCTATAGTGCATCAAATGAGCCATACGTTTTTACCTACACATACCTTTCACCTGCTTATAATCTTGACTAAATTCAACAATATCCATCTTCACCTACTATTTACTTCCCCAATTCCCAAACTTCTATCTAACCCCATGAATTAATAAGTATAGTGTATTCAGTGGTGTGTGTATATGTATGTGTGTGTGTGGTATTATATTATAGGGGTTCGTTATTGCCCCATAGTTAGTATTGAGTTGGCTGTTTAATGTTAAACACCACTTTTTGTACCTTAATAACTTTGGAATTGTTTGATGAAATAGCCCCAAATTTGGCAAGCCTAGTCAGGCTGCCATAGTCTCAAGATGTGAAAATTTTCATGATGCCATCTTGTTTGTTTTTGAGATAAGGAGCCACAAAAATTGGAAAAAAATGTTTGTTTTCCCAATACTTTTTTTAATTTATTTTTATTTATTGATTTAATATTCATATACATTTAAAGTGATATTCTGGCATATCATTTATAAGAAAGCACCAGTATGATTGACAGTACATTCCACTCATATATTTACAAGCAATCAAGCCTTACATTTTACTAAAATCATGTATCCTTCATACTTGGAATATCCCTTTTGAAAAACTAAATACCCAACACTTAGACACCGATCATTTGGAATGTAGATCAGTTCTATGGGTTTGTTCAGGTTGCTACAGTTCTGATCTTATTTCAGTATTTAGTATTTCTGCAATTAGTGCTGATTCAATTATCTGTCCAAATGTTGCCAAATATTTGCTGTTTTCTACTTAAAACATAATGTACTTTTTCATTCTTTTGGGTTGATACCATAAAGTTCATCCACAATTTATAGCCCAGGGTTTGAGTATCCTTCCATTTCATAAGAATGCATTTAAAGGCATTGAGAATACCCAGTGATAGCATGATGCATTTATATAAATTGAGTGACCGATATATTGCTTGGCAGAAGACACCAGGAGAAAGGACTGCTGTATGACTGGACTTCTCTACTGGGACTAAAGAAGAAGAACTTTTGTACTTGGACCTTTAATTTAGGGTAAAAAAAACCTAACAAACAAAACAAAAAAAGTGTGTGTTTGTCTGATTTAACTGAACTGAATGGTTATCTGAACAGTTATCTAGGTGTATATCTCAGGTGATTGAAAGGACTTAATAACTGTGAGGTTTAAATTACTTGTAGGAAGATCTAGTAAGTAGGGGGAGTGACTTAGCTAGAAGGAAGCTACATTTAAAGACTGCATTAGAAAGATTCTGCTAATAGCTTGGCAGAAGACACCAGGAGAAAGGACTGCTGTGTGACTGGACTTCTCTACTGGGACTATATTGCCCTCCTTCCCTCTCCTCCACCCCCCTACACAAAGCTAGTTCTATTTTTATAGGCACAGGATTTGACTGACAACAGGAACTTCCTGTTTGGGAGCAGGAAGTGAGTGATCACAGAGCCACCAAAGACCCACCATCCTAGAAGAGCAAGAGTAGCTATCTGGCCCCCTCTAGCTGCTGGAGGTCTGCCTCAGAGCAAGTAAGGGGTCTACTGAGAAATATAGGATATTCTTGTCTCAGAACAGGACAATCAGGAGCTTAAAGGGCACACAGGCAGAAAGTAAGGTGAGAGAGAAAAAAAAAACAGAGGAAAGAGTAAGGACTGCAAACAGTTCAGGGGCCAGAAATAAGACATGATTGGAGTGTTGCAGTGCAGTGGCTGTGGAGCAGCAGTCTTCCGGGAGACGTTCTGGAGGATGCAGTGTTGTCCCATCTGCAGGCACCTCTCTGGGGCTGAGGAGGTTTCTCATCTCCAGGCTGAGTTGGCCAGGATTTGTGGGACCTCCTCTTCCATCCAGGGACCACCAGTGCCACTGCCGTTGCCTCAGAGGTTGCCAAGAAGAGGGCGGTTGAACCACAGTGGGCTCAGGGAGGGTGAGGGGTGGTGAAACAGAGGTGCATCCTCAGTTAAACCTCTCCCAATTCCCTATGCCATTCTTGCAAAGTGTGGTTCCTTTATGGAGGCACCTGCAGTGGAGACCAAGGAGGACACTGGGAACCTCCACAAAGGAGACTCACAGGAGGGTGGCAGGGACCCTGCAGGGGAAGAAAACAACTCCTGGTGGGGGACTCCATTGTTAGGAAAGTAGAACTGGGGGAGGAAGTGGAGAGGGAGGTAAGGTGCCTGCCTGGCACCATGGCTTGGAAGGACAGGGACCGAATCCTCAGGATTGCTGGAGCAGCTGCATAGGGTAGGGAGCTGGATGTCATTGTCCACCTAGGGACAAATGGGATTAAAGAAGTGCAGGAAGAGTTTGTGGAATTGGGGAAGGGCCTTAGTCAAGTAGCACGCACGGTAACCTTCTCGGAGGTGCTGTCCATCTATGGCATAGGAGAGGCTATGGTGTTCCGCACCATGGGATTCAATAAGTGGTTGAAAAACTGGTGTGGAGCTCAGGGATTTGGCTTCACTGGGGACTGGGGGTCCACCTAGAGTGATGCAAGCCTATGCTGGCATGATGGGCTGCATCTGTCCAGGAGGGAAACAAGGATCCCAGGTGATAGGTTTAAATGCTTCATTGGCAAGCATTTAAACTAGTCAAGGGGGGAAGCACTGGAAAGGAGCAGGGAAATCCTAGCCCCCCCAAAAAATCATGGTAGTAAGTGTGGCAAGCACCAACATAGAGGTGTTGATAGGGAGAAGGGCAGGGGTAAATGGAGAAAGTGACAAAGGCAAGAAGGACAGGGATGGGGCCAGAGGGAGTAAGGCCATCAGCAAATGGAGGGTAATGAGTACCAATGCCTGTAGTCTGGGAAACAAGCTCCCTGAGATGGTGGCCTTGATGGAAGAGGGATGCCTGGATATCGTAGCAGTCACAGAAACATGGTACACAGAGAACCATGACTGGGATGTTAACATACCAGGGTACATAACCTACAGGAGAGACAGGCAGGGGAGAAGAGGGGGAGGAGTGGCTCTCTATGTAAAGGAAGGGATAAAAGCAACTGAATAAAAGAGTAAACAGGGAGGAGAGAGGCACTGTGGGTCACCTTGGAGACTGGAAGGGCACCACAATCCACACAAGGGTTGTGTACAGACCCCCCATGTCAGGAGAATGGACAAGGATATGATAGAGCATTCTTAGAATGGCAGAGAAAGGGAGATACTGTTGATGGGAGACCTGAATATGCCAGATGTTAACTGGAGCACATTTGCTGCAGCCACATCTAGAGCAGGGCCATTCTTGATGCCCCTACAGGTGGCAGGCCTCAGACAGCTAGTTTCGGAACCCACTCATGAGGGAGCAATCTTAGACCTTGTACTCTCAAACGGGGCAGTGAGAGGATCTCAGATCTAGAAGTGGGTTGCCATCTGCGGACAAGTGACCATCAAACAGTGTGGTTCACGTTAAACTCAGTTACAGAGTCAAGCCATACAAAAGTGAGGTGACTGGACTTTGGGAGGGCTGACTTTGGCAAGATGGGAGAGTGCCTCAGAAAAGCACTAGCAAACAGGCTAGAAGGAGGTGTGGTGCAACAATGGGAATCATCAAAACTGCCATCACAGAGGCAACAAGCCATTGTGTGAAGCAAATAAACAAATCAAAATGAAAGAAAAAGCGGCTATGGTTCTCAAAAGAGGTGGCTGTGAAAGTCAGGAAGAAAAAGATAGCATTCTGGAAGTATAAGGAAACACAGAAGGAGCAGGACAGAGAGCTGTACCAGTTAAGGCAGAAGGAAGCAGGGAAGGAAGTCAGAATAGCAAAGGCCCAAACTGAGGAAAAGATAGCCAACTCAGTTAAGAAGGTGGATAAAACCTTTTATAGGTACATCAGCGGCGTAGGAAGACAAAGGAGGGATAGTGAGGGCTGAATAGAATGAACGGTGGGTGGGCAGAGGGGGACAGTGAAAAAGCAGGGATACTGAACAAATATTTCTGCTCAATATTCACAAAAGAGGAGGGGGAAGTGCCTAATCCAATTAACAGAAGCACTCATGATGGGGGGGGGGTCAATCCCAGTCCTTTCACAGAAGTAAGGGTTCTGCAAGAACTCCTAAAACTGAGGGTGGACAAAGCAATGGGTCCTGATGGAATTCACCCCAGAATTCTAAAAGAATTAAGGGAGGAACTAGTGAAACCACTGGCTACTCTTTTTAATAAATCATGGGAGGATGGTGTGGTATCTGAGGACTGGAGGAAGGCAGATGTGATTCCCCTTCACAAAAGTTGGACCAAGGCAGAGGCAGAAAACTACAGACCTGTCAGTCTGACCTCTGTGGTAGGGAAAATGATGGAGTCACTTCTGAAGGAAAGAATAGTTGAGTACCTAGAGGCCAGTGGGGCACAGGACCCAAGGCAGCATGGGTTCTGCCAGGGAAGGTCATGTCAGAGGAATCTATAGATTTCTTTGACTGGGTGACCAAAGTAGTAGACCAAGGAGGGGCTGTGGACATGGCCTACCTAGACTTTAGCAAGGCATTTGACACAGTCCCACACAAAAGATTAATAGTCAAATTAACCAGCCTGGGAGTGGGTCCTAGGGTGGTAGCCTGGATAAAACATTGGCTGCACAACAGGACACAGAAGGTAATTGTAAATGAAGTCCACTCTGAAGAAAGAGGGGTTACTAGTGGGGTACTGCAGGGTTCAGTATGGGGTCCAGTCATTTTTAATGTCTTCATCAGTGACATTGCAGAGGGACTGGACGGAAAAATATGCCTTTTTGCAGATGACACAAAGATCTGCAACAGGGTTGATACCCAAGGAGGCGTGGAAAGGATGAAAAGGGACTTGGCAAGGTTGGAGGAATGGTCAGAAGTATGGCAGCTAGGATTCAATGCAAAGAAGTGCAAAACTATGCACCTGGGAAACAAGAACCCAGGGGAAGAATACACAATGTGGGTGGGGGAGGTAGTAACAACAACGAAAAAGGAAAGGGACCTGGGGGTAATCATATCAGATGACCTTAAGGTTAGCAAGCAATGTGAGAAGGCAGTAGGGAGGGCTGGGGGTATACTGGGATGCATAGGGAGAGGCATCAGCAGCAGAAAACAGGAAGTCATTATCCCTCTGTACAGACAGTTGGTGAGACCCCATCTGAGTACTGCGTCCAGTTCTGGAGACCCCATCTCCAAAGGACATAGACAGGATAGAGGCATTCCAGAGGAGGGCAACTAAAATGGTGCAGGGTCTGCAAGAGAAGCCATATGAGGAGAGACTAAAGGAGCTTAATATGTATACCCTTGAGGAAAGAAGGAGAGGGGACATGATAGAAACTTTTAAGTACCTCAGTGGAATCAACAAAGTCCAAGAGGGTAGCATCTTTCAGAAAAGAGATGTGCAAGAACAAGGGACACAATTTAAAAGATAGAAGAGGGCGGTTCAGAGGCAATGTGAGAAGTATTATTTCACAGAGGGTAGTGGATTGCATGGAACAGCCTTCCTGTGGAGGTTATGGGGTTTAAAACTGTGGGAGAATTTAAGAATGCACGGGACAGACATAAGACAGTTCTTGTGGGGGGTAAGAAGAAATAGTCTGTTGGTTAACTAGGATCTGCGGCTTATCCTGTAGGTAGGGAAATGGGCAGACTAGACGGGCCAAGCGGTCCTTATCTGCCGTCAAAGTCTATGTTTCTATGTATTGGTCCAATACTGAGTAATATATCTGCTACTGACTTCTCCATATGGGCACTAATTGTCCAAATAATAGTTTTGAGTATTTTTTCCAAAAATGTTTTAAATTTTACACAGTTGTGTAATATATGTTCTAAAGTCCCTTCTATATTACTGCATCTTGGGCAAAAAGGGCTAATTTAAGAATTGATTAAATTCAACCGATGCGAAGTATGGTAGGTTCTGTCAATAACATTAAAATGAATTTGCTATAGCTTGGTGGATAAAATTCTTCTCTTAGAATAGTTCAGAATTCTGTCCTGTTGTGAATTTGAGATGTTGGTGTTAGCGATATTTTGCTATTTATTTTTTAAAGTGTTTAAATTATAGCTAATTTGACTAAAAATCAAATTATAAATATTTGTAATTAATTTCGCTTGATTTGTGCTGGTCATGATTTGTTCTAAACCATTTGATTGAACTGAATGTAAACTGCTGGATTTTTGTAATATATGATTTTTTTTGAAGATATCTGAAAAAATCAATCTGAGGAAGTGAGTACATTTCTTTTAAGATTTGGAAATCCGGTATTCCTTTCTTATCAAATAACTGATTAATTTCCACTGATTCATTATTGAATGTCTGTCTGCTAATGTTGGGCAAAAATACCCATTTAGGTAAATTGGCATAAACCTGGATATACTGTATTAACTGGTGAGTTAATTAATTGTGAGGTTTTCTCTCATGGATAACAAGTAGTTAATGTAGTTTAGAAAATGGGCTTCTTACTTGCTGCAATCTGATTGGTCAGTACCCTCAAGATAGGGGTACATTAAGTTTCAATAGATGACCAGCAAGTAAGAAGTACCAGCCTATACTGCCCCTTAACCACTCTAGTATCCTAGTACCCACCTCGGCTACTAATTGGACAAAATGCTTCATCTCCATTTGAAATTGACGCCATTTTTTGCACTCGCTTAGCGAGAGATCCTGCCCCTACCCTCCCCAATTCAGTGCCACCTGCCACATGAACCCAGACCTGGCCACATCAAGAAAGTATCACAATTTAAAAAAAGAAATATTTTTAAATAAAAGTGAAGCTGTCCGTCTCATATACATCACCGCAGGCACCAACGAGTAATTCAAAACTGCAGCGCGCGCCACTACATAAAGCTGCCTCTTCCGCATTTGCCAACAGAAAACGTCCATTTTATAATAAAAAAATCTAACATTACTGAACTCGGTATCGCCACAATGCAGCCACCACTATCCTCCGCCTGCTGTTTAACTCACGTTCCGGCTCTAAGCAGCTGATTTTGGGCACCCAGTACCATCGCACTGCTGACTCTCCGCCTCGCCGTCCTCTTAGCTTCCTCCCGGTCCCGGTCCCAGTATCGCAACCACACCAGCAGAGCCCCGACACAAACTGTACACCAACCCCCCCCCCACGGAGTCTCCAAGCTTCCTCTTTAGTCCCGTTATCGCATCAACGAGACCTCAGCTACAAACTGCACACAAACCCCCCACGGAATCTGCAATAGGACAAAAATCCATACTGGAGGAGGAACTACTTTACTAAAAAATGACTACAAAACTTTTGTTAAACAATTTTAGCTTCTTTTTAATGAAACTTTTTTTTTCTTTGCAGTGCCCATTTCTAAGCATAATAATGCCCTCAGGGTAGGCGGTATGGCAATACCAGATCGCCAGTATTATAAGGCCCTCCGCCTGCAGCGCTAAGGTCTTCATACGCCCCTGGCCAGTCCGGTATTGCCCAATACCGCCCACCCTGTCGGGCATTATTGCTTACTTAACATACAGTACTAATCTGTTTTTGGTAGGGCCCAACATAAAGTATATATTTCATAACATTATATGGATATGAAGCCAATTCAATTGGGCATGGGGAGCCCCTATACACAATTAAACCAGTTTAAGTGCACTGCAACTAACCCACCAGATCAAGCTAGTCACAATAATCCCCCTATCCCTTCAGTTCCTATACCCATAAGAACATAAGAATTTGCTGGCAGAAGGAGACCGTGTGGTCCATCTAGTCTGCCTGAGATATCTACCCCCCCATCTGCTAATCTTGTTAAGGTGACTAAATTGACTGTCCCATGCCTGTTTGAATTATCTGACCATCTAAGCTGCCACCACCCCAGGTGTCAGGCTGTTCCAAGGGTCCATGACCCTCTCTGTGAAAAAGTACTTCCTAACATTGCTTCTGAATTTACCACAAACCAGGCGTAAGTTGTGCCCCCTTGTACATGCAGTCTTATTTTTCTGAAAGAGGTTATCAGTATGTACTGCATTTATCCCTTTAACAAATTTAAATGTTTCTATCATGTCTCCTCTGTTCCTTCTCTTCTCTAGGGAGAATAGATTTAACTGGCTGAGCCTATTTTCATAAGGCTCATGGTGAAGTCTCTTTGCCATCTTGGTGGCTCTTCTCTGCACAGGTATCAGACGGTCTATGTCTTTTTTAGGTGTGACTTCCAGAACTGCACACAGTACTCCAAGTGAGGCCTCACCAAGGACCTATAGAGTGGAATGATTACCTTACACTTTCTGCTAGTAATACCCCTACCTATATATCCAAAGATGCCGCTTGCCCTTAGTGCTGCTTTTTAGCATTGCTTTCCTACCTTTATGTCATCCGATATAATAACTCCTGGATCCTGTTCCATCTTTGTCTTTTCAAGTTGCTGCCTTTCCAGGACATAGTTATTTCCTGGGTTCCTCTTACCCAAGTGTATTATCTTACCCGTTTTGGCACTGAATATCAACTGCCTGTTTTTGGACCATTCCTCCAGCTTTCTTAGATCTGCCTCCATACGTTGGACCCCTTCCTGTGTGTCTACCTAGTTGCAGAACTTTGTATTGTCTGCAAACAAGCAGACTTTCCTTTTCAGTCCCTCTGCAATGTCACTGATGAATATGTTGAAAAGGACTGGGCCAAGCACTGATCCCTGTGGAACCCCACTGGTTGCTCTCCCCTCCTACGACAAGGTACCATTTACCATAAGTCTCTGAGTCCTGTCCTGTAGCCATCTTCTATTCAGTTGACCACTTTCTCACTGACGCCTGTTTGCTTAAAAAAAAAAGAACTCAAAATCCTACTAACTGTGTGGTCCATGGGGTCATGCAAAACAATTTAGAACTTACCTGCTGCTTCCCATAAGGCCATTTGCACCATGCACAAAGCAAGTGCAAGTGCAAAGCATGTGATATTTTGGGTTGTCTCCCTTTCTAGGAATGCATTAAATTTAGGGCCGTAATTTTCATGCATAAAATTGTTTTGGATCATGTGTCTAATATTATAAGTGAAAAAGTTCCCTGATGTGTTAATACCTTTTCAACCAGCTCTCAAAACAGATTTATATTTTCTGTTCCTCATTTTAGTTCATCATTTGGTCAGATATCACTCAAATAATGCGATCATGTCTTATAATAGTTTACCCAAATCTGTCATGAATGTTGTATCTTTGACTTTATTTAGATTGGGTCTGCATAGTTTGTTGATGCTGGATTCAAATTGTAGTTGTTTTAATTAATGTTTTATGTACTTATTGTAATTAAGTTATTTCATGTTCTTTGTATTTATGTACTGGTTGCTGTGAAAAATTGCATATATGCTAATCTGCTTACCAGTTTAAAAATGAAATGAAATGAAAATGAGAGTTAGGAGTCTTCAGTAGCTTTATATAAGGCCTTTTGGCCTCTGTGCAAAGTAAGTTAGATCTTACCTCCTGCTTTTCCCAACACCTGAAGGACCCTGCATGAAGCAAGTTTGGACTCTCCTGAGGCCCTGCACACATTTCAGTTAGGATTAACTCCCTGTTTCATGCAGAGTCATTCGGGCACACCGCAAAGCAAATTGACTCTTTCTCTTTTTTAAAGAAAGGAAAATAGTTGCAAAAAAAAATATGTTAATACAAATGTCAGAGTTACAAAGCCACAGAAGTAGGGGAATGTGGCATTAGGGTTTTTGAACCATAACCTAACCTCAATCAAAGGAACAGAACAAGCTGCTCACACAAACCAGTTGTAGTTACTGTAGCTTATGCTACAACATTTATTAATGCACCCGTTTAATGAAATTACAAGGTCTCTGGGTATGTCAAGTTTTGTTCCACTCAGATGTACAGTTTCTGAGATCTGGATAGTGCATTTTTTGGAAAAATTGGGGCGGGGTTTCTGTTTGTTTTTTTTTGTCATTACCTACAACCTGGATGGTTTGGAATTTTAGTCTGAAATTTTCAGGGTAGAAAGGGCTTGCACCAGAATGATGCCTTTCATTGATTTGGTGAAAAATATTAATCCATTTTATTTCTAAGTATGCTCAGTAGGGTATTTTGGATAGACGTTTAATATACTACTGAGCATGCTCAGACCCAAATTTTAAAATCCTTATAACATGGAAACAGATTAATATTTTTTCACCAAATTAAAGAAAGGCACTATTCTAGGGCACGTTCTTTCCACCCTGAAAATTTCAGACCAAAATTCCAAACTGTCTGGGCTGTAGGTGATGACAAAAAAAGGCAAACCCCCCCCCTGATATTTCCTAAAAATTCACTGTCTGGATCTTGGAATCCATGCAGCCAAATGGAAAGAAACTTGGCAAATCTAGACACCTTGCCATCCTCCCCCCAGGCAGTGCATGCAAACTTTCATGCAATTATGTTGAATGGGGGCAGAGCTATTACTATATTTAAATACTGTATATATATCTACTGTACATACAGTATTATAGTGGTGCGGTAGTGCCACTGTAGTTAGGGTTGAGTGATCTGTTTAATGTTAAACCTCTAATTGCACCTTAATAGCCTTGCCTCAGTCAAACAGAATTGCATGATATTTTGCATGTCCAGTCTGGGGGTCAAAGGTTTCTTGATTTGCCAAGTTTCATTCCAGTCAGATGTGTGGATTCCGAGATCCAAATAGTGCAATTTTAGAAAACATTTGGGTTTTGGGTTTTTTTTTGCTTTTCTTTTTTTTTTGTTATCGCCTACAGCCCAGATGTTTTGGAATTTTGGTTTAACATTTTCAGGATAGAGTTTGCCCCAGAAAGGTGCCTTTTGTTGGTTTGGTGAAAAAATATTAACTCGTTCCTGTGTTATGAGGATTTGATGTTTGATACCCTACTGAACATGCTCAGAACTGAAATTTAATTAAATTAAACTAAATTAAATTTAACTGAAATTAATCCAGAACATGGTCAGTGGCTACTGTTATAAGGACACTAAAAAATAAATCTTCATTTTTTTTAAATTATTTCATGATGTTTAGCATAGCATTACAGGCTCCAAATATTGAGTATGTACAATCTGTGTAACAGCGGCATTCACAATCATAATACAGTAACAACTTGCACAAACTGTGTTGCTCACCGGCACTCATCTCAAACAGTAAGTTTCCTATGTACAATGAACAATCCATTAAGGCTAGCATTGCAGAAGATCATGAAAAGTGGAATGAAATTATGGTTACAAAATAAATAAAATAAAACATGCTGCATTTTGGTATTATTCATCTGAAGTAGAACAGGCTTTGTGGCCTGACTATATGGGTCTCTGTTGCATGACCATATGGACTGTCACTAATAGTGAAATTGATGAACCAGCGTCAATATGCTATGAATGAAAATAGAAACATTGTATAAGTATGAAATATAACATTACTGTGACTGATTACAATTCAGGGGAAATTAGGAAGATGACTTACAGTTTAACATTTACTTCATTACAGTGCTTACTGTGCTGCTTGCACTCAGAATAAGAGGTTGTACTTCTATGAATAGCACTCAGACATTCACATAAACAAAAATGAAAGTGTTTTACACTTTTGAAAATTATGAATGGGTCACGATTAACAGTTTACTGCACTTCTTAATAAGTGTATTTCATGGTGGGTCAAGATGTGCATCATTACCTACATGGTGTGAAACTGAAACAAATGTTGCCAGTGCACTTTGTCCATAGTTCTAAACTAAACAAAAAAGGGGGTTATAACTTGTGGTACTATTAGTAGTAGCCACAGATACTATTTTTATTAGTTGCAAGCACACAGGACCCCTGAAATCAAAGTAGTTCTCCTTTAAGTGGACTGGGGTACCCACCCCCTACTACCACTTCTTTCTCCCCCCTTCCCTCCAGGTCACTTGCCTGGTGATTTTGGCCAATATACTATAAATGTGACATGTCATGTTTATAAGGGCAATCATAAAATGACTATTTTGAAAATTTGGGGTCAAAATTAAATAAAAAAAATAAAGTGTGAACGTGCGAAGAGTGAATGTGTAAAGAATGAATATGTAAAGAGTGAATGTGCCAGGCTCTGCACTTCAGTAGATTGATGAAGTCTTCCCATGGTGAAGGGATCAAAGGGCTCTGCACTCCTGCACCTGTTCACACAGGTCCCAAAGGGGCCTTCGTGAATGAAGATATGTTTTCACTATCTCAAAAAGAAAGGAGATTATTCACAAAAGCCTTTGATAATGCAACAGTTAGGGTAAATTAATGTCACAAAAGTAGGGACATATGGCGTCAAGGTTTCCAGCCCTAACTCCCCACTCCACCCCCCCAAGCAGCAAAAGGAAAAAACACTGAAGGCATTTGGGTCTCTAGAATCTTGGCAAATCAGTGGGGGGATGGGTCTTCCTTGGGTTTGTCAACCCTAATACTCACCCCTCCACCAAGCCCATAGCCTCCAGTCTGAAGCACAAGGTAAGCTCCAAGCCAGTGCCTCATAGAGTGATACACTCTTCAAAAGTAAAGAAGTATATCTTGCTACATGTTGCCAGCAATTTTTTGTTGTATCTTTCTTCATGCAAGACCCTGTGGGCCCTGTGTGAAGAAAGGAGATCATGTGTGATGTTCCTTGCTCAGAGAGTGGGGTATGCATCAAGGTTGACAACCCCAAGGAAGATCCCACTACTGATTCACCTAGACTCCAAAGACCCCAAACCCTAATATTTTCTTCCTTTTGCTGCTTGGGGAGTGGGGGTTGGGGTTGGGAGTTAGGGCTCGAAACCTTAATGCCACATTTCCCCTACTTTTGTGGCATTACGTTACCCTAACTGGGACATTAACAAAGGTTTTTGCAAATAATTTCCTTTATTTTTGAGATAGTGGAATCATATCCTCATTATGCAAGTCCCAAAGGGACCTGTGTAAGCAGGTGCAGATCTGCAGAGCCCTTTAGGGCCGTGCGCTATGGGAAGACTCCGTCTGCTTACAGAAGTGTAGCACTTGGCACATTCTCTATTTACACATTCACTATTTACATATTCTCTTTTCACACATTCAGTCTTCATGCATTCACTCTTCACACAATCATTTTTTTTATTTTTCCCCCAAATTTTCAAGATAGTCATAAAATGACTGCCTTTATAATCATGATATGTATCACTTATAGTATATTGATGGAATGTCATTTTGCACCACAAATATGAAAAAATGTCTCTGCCAGGATTTTAAAAAATGACACCTGTCGTGTATGAGCTGGTGTGGAAAAATGGGTTTGCTGAAAGACTGGAGTCAGAATATTGAAATTTAACAAATTTATGAGTGAACATTAAAATACTGCAATGTTCAGTCATAACCTGGGCATTTTACCATATTTGTACATCAGATTTCCAGCATAGGCTTCTTATTACGCCACCTCATGAACCCCATTAGGTTAAAGTTTTCAAATCCCTGCCAAAATGTAATTCTGTGTCACTGAAATGTCATTCTATGCCACAGGTGCAAAAACACATTTTGGCTAGGATTTGAAAAATGACAGCTGTCACAATTGTGAGGTGGTGTGAAACAATGACAGTGTTGAAACTTTGAGATCAAAATATTTAAAACTACCAAAGTTACGAGTGGGCATATATACATGCATGACTTTACATTTTACATATTTTGACCCCAAGTTTTCAACATAGTCTTCTTATGACCCTACCTCATGAACAAGGGCAGTGAAAATTTTCAAATTCTGCCCAAAAGGTGATTTCACAACACAACCAAGAAATCACTTTTTGGGCTTGATTTGCATAATTCCACCACCATTGTTAATGAGGTAGGGTCCCACACAGGCCATGTTGGAAATTCGGGACCAAAATATGCAAAAATGATAAAGTTATGCATTAAGGTTCAAAATTCCATTGAATACATCGAACTGCACTTGCCTTAGTTTCTCATATTTCAGTTGCCAGTTCCAGCAGCAAGACGTGTCTTTGATCAGAGAGTGGATATATGCCATGGGGTCTGTTCAGGTGAGCGAGGGTATGTGGGGTGGTGACTGCTGAGTGGGAGGTCGAGGTGCCAGGGGTCAGTTCAGTGAGGGACCATTTACTTTTTTACAAAAAAAATTGAGGGACAGTTTTCTTTATTATAGGTCAGATTTTTAAAACTAGGGGGACAGTGATTGGAAGGCTGGGGATGCCACTAGACACCAGGGAAACATTACAGCAATACAGGGTGGCAATCAGAGGGCAGAGGGTGCCACTGGATACCAGGCAAACATTATAGCGATATAGGATGGCAGTTGGAAGACAGGTGGTGCTACTAGACACCAGGAAAACATTACAGCAATACAGGACAGCAATCAGAGGGTGGGAAATGCCACTAGACACCATAGAAACATTACAGAAATATGGGGATGGCAAATGGTGGATGGGTGGGCCACTAGACATCAAGGAAACATCATAACAATACGGGATGGTGATTAGAAGACATGGGTACCACTAGACATCAGAGAAACATTTTAGCAATATGAGACAGTGACCAGAGGGTGCCACTAGACACAAGGAAAACATTACAGCAATACAGGATGTTGATCAGAGGGTTGGGGTACCACTAGACATAACATAAACATTACAGAAACATAGGGATGATGATCAGAGGGCAGGGGGACCACTAGACACCAGGGAAACATTATATAAATACAGGGACAGTGATCAGAAGGTGGGGGTGCCACTGGGCACCAAAAAACCTTATACAAGTACAGGGACAGCAATCAGAGGGTGGGTTTGCCACTAGACACCAGAGAAACAGTATACTAGTACAGCAATGGCAATTGGAGGGTGGGGGAGGTGCCACTAGATACCAGGAAACGTTATACAAATATGGGGACAGCTATATGAGTATGGGGCCAGTGATCAAAGGGTGGGGGTTGTCACTAGACAATAAGGGAACATTATACAAATAAAGGGATGGCAGTTGGAGGGTGGAGTGCCACTAGACACTGGGGAAGCATTATATAAATACAAGGCAGGTGATCATACGGTGGGGGGGGTGTCACTAGACACCAGGAAAAGGGTGGCTTAGTGTTCTCAGTACAGCCCACAGCATGAATTCTAGCTGTAGCTGCAGAAGTTGGGATAGCCCCACTGTTCTTTTCTTGCTAAGCTAGGTACCATGGATTAAGGGGTGCCCAGAAAAATGTATTTTTAAAAAATTAAAAAACAAACAAGCAGCAGAATCTAGCTAAATGGGTCCCATTTAGTTAGGTTCCGGTGTTTCTTTTTATAAAGATATGATTTTTATGCATTTTCAGTGTTTGTGAGTTTAAAATGAGAAATCAAATGGTATCCAACATGCTTGGTAGTTTTTTCAGCAAGAGATCATGAAAATAAGCAGTCGCAAACTTTTTTTTTACTGTTCGTGCCAGGATATTAACTGAAAAATCATTGTAAATCTGTAACTATATTAATTTTTTTTACAAAACCTTCCAAAGGCACGTCCTTGGCATGGGCCTCTTCAACCCTGAAAATTTCATGAAAAAATACCACACCATCTAGGCAGTAGGTGAGAGGAAGAAATACCCGATATTAAGTATAGGGAAACCATGTAACATAAAAAAAGTTTCTCAACTTAAATACTTAGGAATCCAACTATATCAAACATGTTCAAAACTATTTGAGATTAACATTGAAACTCTTACAAAAAAAAAAGATTGGCACATTGGCAAACACTGCCTATAACCCTTATAGGTCAGGCCAACGTAATTAAAATGAGTACAGTACATTATCAACATTTTTATTTCTCTTTCAAATCATAGCTATAATAAATAATCACTTTTTTACACTAATATAAAAATTAATGTGATAGTTTATTTGGAATCAGAGAAAACCCAGAATGTAATTGAATAACGTATATGCCCCAAATATAAGGGAGGCATATCACTCCTCAATTTTTATTGATATTATTTGACAGCTAATACAGTACATCCTCTAAATATTGTTGGTTTCATACATATAAATTTATTTTATTTATTTATTTATTGGAGTATGAGGAGTTACACCTTTGAGCAGAGCTTGTTTACAAAGGTTCCACGTCATAGACACAGTAGCATAATACAGAGCCCAAACCCAAATCCTTCTACAAGGCCAAGGCATCCCAGGTCCTACCCATATCTATTATGAATCAACTAGCCAAGGGTATCACCCTAAAAAAATTACAGTTTGTACACTGTGTACAACCTTCCCCACTTATTGTAAAAACTAGACATTCTGTGACATAAACTAGCAGTCATTTTCTCAATACAAAGATTATGGAGTAGATCCTGCAGCCATTCATGGTATGAAATACATGATTGGTCCTTCCAGTGCAGTAACATCACTCTCTTTACCGATAGGGAAATCATAGCCATATGATATTTCCTCTTCTTTACTGGGATAGTGGAAAAGTCACGAACAAGACAAATCCCAGGAGTGAAATACTCCTCCAGACCAAGCAGGGGATCCAAGTGGGACTTAATGTAATTCCACAGAGGGGCAACTTTGGGGCACTCCCAAAATATATGTAGCAATGAACCCTCTGCTTGCTCGCATCTAGTGCAGGAGGAAGAGGCCAATTTCCCCATTGTAGCTAATTTGACAGTGGTAAAATATGTATTACGGAGAATATTAAACTGAATCAATTGTTGTCTATCACTAGCAGAGTAATGGTACAGCCCTCTCCAAATACGGTCCCACTTAAACCTAGCCTGCAGAAAACCAATGACCAATATTCAGAGTGCTCGGAGACATGGGGAAAGAGGTTAGGAAAAAGTAAAGAATATAAATGTGCTACAGAGTGAGCCTGTATGGCCACCTCCCTTAAAGTCTGCAGGATAACCCCATTATTGACTAGGCCTTCTCTCCATCCCATCTTCTGACAGAGGAGATGTCTGAGCTGAAACACCTTGAAAATATGTTGTGTTGGTAACCGTAACTGTTACAAAATGACTGGGGAAGATATGAGACAGCCATCCAAGAAAAAATTCCTGACCACAAAATCCAAAAGGTTAGGTAACCAGATATCTGATAACATATTGCCACCAGTCTTGAAGTTAGGATTAGCACACAGCAGATTGGACATGTCCATGGTGTAATCATACTGCATGAAATGGCACATTTGAGCATGCACTTGGAGTGAGATGTGAATCACCGTGCCATGAAGTGAGACAGGGAGTTGACTGGGGGAGATATAAAGGAAACTAGAGCATGAAAGCCCTTCCATCCTGATCAGCTGTCACTCCAGTGGCAGCCAAACTGGTGTGTAAGCAGATGTAGCAGAAATAATGGGAGATTCATGCCATCTGGAGTATCTGGAGAGATGACTCACCCAATAGTAAAACAAAAAATTGGGCAATTTAGACCCCTTCAACTCCTTGGGAGCCGAAAGATGGGAATAAGCATGTCTCAGCTGTTTTCCTTTCCACACAAAGGCAGAGATCGTACCATGAACTCTTAAAAACCAGGATAGTGGCAAAATATATTAAAGAAATGGAGGGGGTAAAACAAATGGGGCAAATATTAATTTTAATAACACAAATTCTGCCGACTATCGAAAGGGGTAGACGGTTTCACCTTAATAAGTCCTGGAGGAGGACTGTCAGCAAATCCTTGAGATTCCACCTCTTCATTTGAGACACCTCCCTGGCCAGCCAAATTCCCAAGTATTTGATACAGGAAGCCCAAGACAAACTCAAAATTTCAACATCCGCTTTAAAAACAGTAGGTGTTAGGGGCATAACTGTAGTTTTATCAAGATTAAGTTTATAATTCAACAAATTCCCCTATTCCTGAATTAGCTCCAGGGCAGTGGGAATTGAATCCATGGGGTTGAGAACATGCAGCAAGATATCATCTGCATATACCAATATTCTGAGGTCCGATTGACCAATCAAGATTCCATGAATCAGCGGAGAGTCCTTGAGTCAGAAAAGTAGGGGTTCTAAATATAAATTAAACAGAAGGGGAGAAAGGGGACAACCCTGACAGCTGCCAGAATATAGGGGGAAGATGAAGAATGAACACCGTTACAATAAATTTTCACTGTAGGGCAGAAATAAAGGGACTGAATCCAAGTAGTAAATGCCTTAGGGAAGCTGAATTGGTGCAAAGTTAAAAAAAAAAGAAAATCACAATAAACTCTGTTAAATGCCTTTTCTGTGTCCAGAGACACCAGGGCAGCCGGCACCATAGAATCCCTGAACATGGAGAAGATGTGAGACATTTTACAGAGATGATCAGCAGAAGAACAAGTTTGCATGAATCCCACTTGTTCTGGACTTATCAAAGACTCCCAGACCTGCATGATCCTGGAAGCTAACACCTTGGCAAGAATTTTGACATTGTATTTCATAAGTGAAATGGGTTGATAATTGATGACCAGGTACCTCCTTGATTTGGGCAACATCACAATGACCACCTCTAGTAGTGCAGAGTCTATAACCGAGGCATCATGGAGGTAATTAAACAGTCGCTACAACAGCAGGGCCAGTTCTGTAGCAAACACCTTATAAAAACATGGAGGGAAGCCATCCAGTTCAGGGACTTTGTCCAGAGGCAAAGATTGGATGGCCTTCATTACCTCCTTTTGGGAAATCATCTGGCCAGAATTTTGAGTTCTAATTTGGTTCATGCATGGCCCTTTGGGTCCTGCTGAAAGCAAAAGTTGAGTCATACATTTCTTAATATTTTGTTTATATATGACTTTAAATATAGCACAAAAAGCACAAGATATCCTTGTGTTATTTAACATTCTAAAGGATCCAGTTTTGGTTAGTGAATGTAACATCTTACCAGCTTATAAACCCATATATCTGCGGTCCTATAACAAGTAATTGCATATTCCATGGGCTTTTACCAATAAAAGAAAAATCTTCTTTACAATCAGGGCTGGTAAGCTATGGAACTCTTTACCTCAAAATTTGTAGATATTACAGATTTTACCAGACTTAAAACTGAACTAGACAAATACCTCCTTGGTAACGATGGTTAAAACCTTCACACAGTGTGGAGAGGCTGTCCCGATGGGCCTTCTGCCTCCTTCTGCCTAACTATACCAATTAATGCCAAGTAATGATTGTTCTTTTCCCATAATGTTCTCAACTATTTTTTATGCACTGCAGCTTTAAACATTTTGCTCATGTAGGACTTGGAAAAATTTTCATGACCATTTTCACAATTCCTTTAGAAACACACAAACCAAAAAAATTGTGTTTCTATTTTTGGTTGTGTTCTCAATTGTTTTTCTCTCAGTGTTTTTTTTTTTTTTTGTCATGTCTTGCAAAGTGCAAGCGATATCATTTTAAATTTACTGCAACATAAGTGATAGACTGATACTGCATATTGTACCTTTACAAAATCTTCATTATAAATTGACATGCTTATGCTGTTAACCATGCCCTCATACAAAGCATAACACTACAGATGTGAAGCACTGGGTTTAGTGCTGTACTCTTGTTTTGTCTGTGTGTGCATTGGCATTAAATGTGTTACTTTTTTGTATACCTGTTCTATTTAGTCCTTTTGCTTGATGTTACTGCTCCTGTGTCTCTCCTGAACAGCTTGGCAAGTTACTTGGTGTGACAAGAGCTGAAAACGTATTTTTTCACAGATCTTTTTCATGTCTGCAGTGTCGATGCGAGTAGCTGTGATTTAAAGTTAAGTAAGCTGAGGTGGGGGATATAATGTTACTGTTAGTATGGTGTAGGTGTATACAGTAGCCACAGATGTAGGACACCAGTGCTTCCAAAGATTATTCCTGTCTGATATATAAAGAAGGCTACATCTGATTACAGGTTTGGAGAGACAGAAACTAGGTACACTGGAGTAACTATTATATGATAATTATTTTATGTTTTTGTTGAGAAATGTATTTATTGTTGTTTGTTTAGATAATATTATGATGAGAAGGAAGAGGTTTTGAGTAAGTTAAGCTAGACCCTTGAGGAAATGGAGGAGGAGGATGATATTTGGAGTGACTGAAGCAATTCACACTGGAGTAACTGTATCTATAATATGATTGATTTAGTTTTACAATGGTAATATTGTTATTAGGAAATTACTTTATTTGTTTATTTAATATTTAGATGATGAGGAATAAGGTTGGAATTACTGACCGTAAGAAGGCAGAATTCCTGTCCAGGGAGATTTCTGCTGTGTGGAATCAACCAGCTTAGCTTTTCCAGACTGTTGACAGATTGTGCAATCCAATTTGTCTCCAGCCCAGAGAAGCCTTTTCTTAGCTATGATGTGAGTTCACTCAGTTCTTCACAGATAAGGTTGCCAGCATCATGTATGGTATCGGTCCAACCTCTCCTATGAGGGATTGCAGTGGCTGACAGGAGGTGGCATGCACTCGGTCTATCTGGTCATATTTCTGCCTGCCGGAATTCATGGACATTGTGAAGATCTTCCAAACACTGCACCCAACCAGTTGTAGTTTGGATCCAGGCCCTACACCCCTTTTAGTGGGATGTGTAGATGTCATCTGCTTGATCCTTGCTGAAATTGTCTGGAAGTCCTTGGAGAGGGGGGACTTTCCTGACCACTCCTTAAGAAATCCTCCTTGGATCCAGACTGTCTAGCCAACTACAGGCCTGTCTCTAACCTGCCATTTGTTGGTAAGGTTATTGAAAAGGTGGTTGCGCTGCAACTGGATGATCATCTTACAACTCACAGTGTCTATGATTCTCTCCAGTCTGGTGTCAGGAAGAAGCATAGCACAGAGACTGCTCTTGTCCGGGTATTGAATGACCTCCTAATGGCTAGAGATCAAAAGGCATGTACCATTCTGATCCTTCTTGATCTCTCTGCTGCTTTTGACACTGTAGACCATGGCGTGCCGCTTGAGCACCTGCGGCTCTTTTGTGGGCTGTCTGGTACAGTCCTTAAATGGTTCCATTCGTTCCTCATGGGCAGGTCTCAGTTACCACTAGAATTTATTCCTCTGGTGCTCACTCCCTGCTCTGTGGGGTGCCGCCGGGCTCCATTTTGGTCCCCATGTTGTTTGCAGTGTATATGCTGTCATTGGGAGATATCATCAGGTGATACAGTCTGAGTTTTCTCTGCTATGCAGATGATACTCAACTGTATATGTCCTTTCTGCCCAGACAGAATGATGCATTCTCTGTGCTAAATAATTGCCTTACTGAGATCAGAACTTGGATGAGCTCCAGCTGGCTGAGATTAAATCCAGATAAGACTGAAGTGCTTGTAGTGGACCCAGGTCATCCGGGGGCAGGTTTGGAGGCTGGACAACAATCAGGCTTGTTGGATGGAGGTATACCACTCACTACCTCAGACCGGGTGCATAACCTGGTCGTTATTTTTGATGATGGCCTGACTCTAAAATCTCAGGTGTCTGCTGTTGTCAAATCCTCTTTTTCTCATCTGAGGAATATCACCCGAGTGAAACATCTGGTTCTTCCGGATGATCTTCCAACACTGGTCCATGCCTTTGTCACTACCCATCTTGACTACTGCAATTCCATCTACCTAGGGCTACAAGGGTTGATATCTGCTGCTTGCAGCTGCTGCAGAATGCAGTGGCCAGGCTGTTGACTGGGACCTCTAGGACCAGTCATATTACGCCTGTGCTCCGCGAGCTGCACTGGCTGCCTTTTCAGTGGTGGATCACCTTTAAGGTTGGCTTGCTAACCTTCAAAGCCCTACATGATCAGGAACCCAGCTACCTGCAAGATCTCCTTGTACCCTACTGTCCCCCCATTCTCTCCGATCCACTGACGAGGGATAGCTGGAGATTCCCAGGGTATGATTGAAGACATCTGGCTCTCGTACTTTTTCTTTTTCAGCTCCAACCCCGTGGAATTCTCTACCTCATCGGTTAAGAGAATGCCTGACCGTCGATAGGTTTAAAACTGAGTTCAAAACTTATTTATTAGATTTAGTCTTCCTGAAATATGGATAACTTATTTTACTGTTCCTGTTTTAATCTTATTTATATCTGCCATATTTAGTTTTATTTACAGCGCCTTGGCTTGGAAAGGTGCTATAAAAATAAAGTTGACTTGACTTGGCGCTAGGTACACTGGAGTAGGCCTCTGAAGAGGAGGAAGAGGATGAAGGTTGGAGTGACTGAAGCTGGGTAGTATAGTATATATTATATGTTTTTTATGACAATGTTACTTATTCTTAAAAAATATATCTGCATTTATTTATTTATATAATATTAAGATAAAGAAGGATGAATTTCAGAATAACTAAAGATAGACACACTAGAGTAGGCCTTGAGGAGGAGGATCATGTTTGTTGTAGCTGAAGCTCCACCCTAGAGATGAACTAGGAACATTTTGAAAGAATCATGATAAGGTGGCATTGGGCAGACAAAATTATCACTGACATCCACTGGCAAATGCAGATTACAAAATGCCTACATGTGCATACACCAAATCAAACACAGCACAGATCAGAAATGTTGTATATGACATAATATGGCTAAGCAGTGAATGAGTAGCTGGACACCCAGATGTAACCCATTATTTTCTTTAGGATATTTCCCTCCATTGAGCCATGTCATGGAACTGTAAGCCACTGGTGTCAGAACAACCTGGAAATATTGCTGGCTGGGGCCACTCTCGTCATCACCAGTAGAATATGGGCATCCCCAGCATGCTTCAGCTCCTTTTTCTGCCTTCAAGTGCTTGTCTGTGTAATGGCTGAAGAATGTGGAAACTTTTGTTGTTGCTGCTAATTTAAGACTGTTATTTTAAACTTTTCTTTTATTCAGCCACCGACACAAGAGGAACTGTTGTTCCGCTATTGCAGCTGTGGCAGTGTTAACATTTATAAAGATGATACATACATAGATACATAGACAGTGTCGGCAGATAAGGGCCTATGGCCCACCCAGTCTGCCCATTTGAGCTTGTAAGTTCAGTTTTTGTTTTCCTAGAAGTCTGTTGCCCCTTACCCCTGACCTCCAGAATTCCTTTATGTCTATCCCATGCATTCTTAAATCCATGATTGTTTCAGCCCCACCACTTCATCTGGCAGGGTGTTCCCTTGTCCACCACCCGTTCTGTGAATAAATTCTTCCTCACGTTTCCTCTGAATTGTCCTCCCTCCAACTTCATCCCATGCCCTCTAGTTCTGGAACATCTTTTCACTTAAAAATAGTGTATTCCTGCACTTTTCCTCCCTGTAAGATACTTGTATGTCTCTATCATATCCCTCTCCCTCCTCTCCTCCAGGAGTACATGTTCAGTTCCTTCAACCTGTCCTCATAGGACTTGTGATGCAATCCATGCATCATCTTTGTTGCCCTCTTCTGAACCTTCTCTACCCTATGTCCTTACATAGGTAAGGTCTCCAGAACTGTACACTGTTCTCTAGGTGGGGCCTCACTAGTGTCTTGTATAGTGGAATTATGACTTCCCTTTTCCTGCTGGTGATGCCCCTGCCTATGCATCCCAGCATCCTATTTGCTTTACCTGCTGTCTTGTCACACTATTTCCCTACCTTGAGGTCATCAGAGATGATAACCCCAAGATCCCTTTCCTGCTTGGTGCATGCTATATCCTCACCCCCCAACTGATAAATTGTGCAAGGGTTTTTGTGCCCCATATGCATTATCTTGCACTTCTTTGCATTGAATTTCAACTGCCAAACCCCTGACCATTCTTCAAGTTTCTGCAGGTCCCTTCTCATTCTGTCTACACCCTCGGGTGTGTCTACTCTGTTACAGAGCTTTGTGTCATCAGTGAACAGTGAAATTCTACCTTCTAGGTCCTGCACAATGTCACTGATGAAGATGTTGAATGGGACCGGTCCCAGCACTGATCCTTGTGGTACCCCACTGGTCACTCTTCCATCTGTGGAGTGACAGCCATTTACCACCACCCTCTGTGTCCTGCTGCCCAGCCAGTTACCTACCCACCACACTACGGTCCTGCCCACACCCATATTCCCCAGTTTGTGTAATAGTCTTCTATGTGGCACAGTGTCAAAGGCCTTGCTTAAGTCCAGATAGGCCATGTCCACTGCCCTCCTCTGATCCACCTCTCTAGTCACCCAGTCAAAATATTCAATGAGGTTGGTCTGACATGACCTCCCCTTGGTGAAACAATGCTGCCTTGGGTCCTGTAGTCCATTGACAACCAGATGTTCCACAATCTCTCCTTCAGTAGTGCTTCCATGATCTTCCCCACTACCAAGGTGAGGCTGACTGGTCTGTAGTTCCCCATTTCCTCTTTGTTCCCACTTTTGTATAAGGGGACTACATCTGCTATCCTCCAGTCATTGGGTACCTCCCCTGTTTCCAGTGATCAGCTAAACAGGATAGCCAGAGGTTCAGCCACCACCTCTCTTAGTTCTTTAAGGACCCTGGGGTGCACCCCATCTGGCCCCATTGCTTTATCAACTCTTGTTACTTCCAGTTCCTTCAGGACACTTTTCCTTTTGTAAAGGGATTTGTGTCCATTTCTGCACCATTCTCATGCCTTGTACTCCCTTCAGACCCATTACCCTCCTCTTCCTCAGTAAAGACTGAGCAGAAATACCTGTTCAATATGTCAGCTTTACTGTTGTCATCCTCCACATGGCCCCCATCCTCCCCCTTCAGTCTCATTATCCCTCCCTTTGCCTTTCTTTTTTCCCTTATGTACCTGTAAAATGTTTTGTCCCCTCTACCCACTGATTTTGCAATGTGTTCTTCTGTCTGAGCTTTGGCTTCCCTTACTGACCTCCCTTCCTGCCTCCCTTTGCTTTTCCTGGTGCTTCTCCCTATCCCCTTCTGCCTGTGTCTTTTTGTATGATGATGTAAGATGATGAACACTTCAAGTGTATTGTTTGGCTCTGCAAAGATCACAATGACAAAATCTGCTCAGTTTACCAAAGCTTTAATCAGACAACCAGTAGATGTCACTAGAAGTCTTTAGAAGTGCAGCTAAAGCTGAAAGAAATGGAGAAACAGGTTGCGGTCACTATCGTCAACCCATTCTGTTGCAGTTGGCTGTCAACCTGCTGTTCCCTGTGGTGCTGCTGCCACCCTGACCATTTTTCATACACCAACATTCGGGTTTGGCACTGCCTCACCTCCTCAGTTGGGGGATTCACTGCCAATTCCACCTTCAGTCATAGTCCCATCAATGGTTTTGCCATCTACCACTCTTTCAGGGCCTATCAGTGCACAGCTCCTGTTTCAGATTATGTCAGAGCTCTTCCAGCACCTACTGCCACTGCTGTTGTCCCCACCTTGATTGGCATCCTGGCCTGTGCAGTGATCAACCTTACTGCCGATGTTTCAGTTCTCAGTCCCCTACATTGTGCCAGTCCCTGAATGGCCTCTATTAGCAGGACTCCTGTTTCCAGGTCTTCCTCCTCTATTATCCCCTCATCCTATCAATCCTCAGTTAATGGCAGTTGACATCAATGATGAACTGCAATTCAACCCAAAATATATGGAAGAGGAGGAGGAGGAGGAGGCCATGGATGAAGAAGAAGAGAAAACAATGTTCTACATTTTCTTCCTGCTCAGAGGAGAGTGTGAAAAAACTCTCCTATGTCTCCACCTGAGGATGCCTTATTTCAGGCTTTCCTTAAACAAGTACTAGCTTCTATTAAACAAGTACAGGCTAAACTGGAATTTCAAGCAGTGGAGGAGGATTCCACCAAGAGAAATCTCTATGAGTTCTTGGAGGTCTCTGCCTCCCCTACGGTTATAATTCCTACTGTGCATTCTGCATTGTAGGATGCCACCTTGGCTGCATGGCTGCAGATATTCAAGAGGACCAGGCTATGATTCTCAGAGGTCTTGGCTTTCCCTTTCCCAAGCTGCAAACCTGCCTTCCTGTACCAATGCTGGACTTACAAAATGTCAAACTGTTATCAATATCCCCGGCACTTTCTGACTTCCTTCCCCTTCCTTCAGCCTCGCTGCATCAGAATTTAAATGGGAGGCCAAATCTCTCTCATCCTACAAAAGTGGAGGGATATAACTACAGATACCTAGTACCTGGAGGTGGCTGAGCTAGGACATGCCCTAGAGCTGCTTACTTCTTCTCCAGTGGCACCACCATTGCCCAACAGATATCCACTGCAACATCTTGCTCTCCTGCTGGAGGAGGTTCAAACCCTCCTCCCCAAGGGAGCTGTGGAACTTGTCCCAGTTTCAGAGAAGAACTAGGGCTATTATTATCAGTACTTTCTGGTACCAGAATAAACCAGAGATCTAAGGACCATACTAGACCTTTAAGTATGAATCTATTCATCAAATACAAAAGGGTTTGAATGGTTTCCCTGCAGTCCCTCTTTCCACACTTACAAAGGGGTTGGATAGTTGCTCTGTACATGAAGAACACATACCTTCATGTCAAGATATACAAGTGACACAGAAGATACCTGTATTGCATTTGTGAGGGCTTTCACTACCAACTTTGTGTATTGCCCTTTGGTTTATGCTCTTTGCCATGTGTATTTATGAAAATTTCTGCAATAATGGCAGCTGGCCTCCACAGGGAGGGCCTGTATGTCTTCCCTTACATAGATGACTGGCTGTTAAATTTCCCATCTTGGGAAGTCATAGTCTACATGCTTTTTCAGAACTGACAGTTGTTTGACCAACTGGGTGTACTGATCAATGAACTAATGTTGGTCCTTACCCCATGCCCAAGACTCCAATACGTATGGGCAGTCCTGGACACATGGTTGGGCTGGGCATTTCTGCCCTCTGACTGTGCTATGACACTGGTGGCCCAGGCACAGCTGGTATCAACCAGTGACTGTGTCTCAACAAGATGCCTTCTAAGGCTCATTGGTCTGATGGTAGCTGCCATACTGACTGTCCTGCTTGCTCACCTCCACATGAGGATCCCTTAATGGTTATTCAGGGCACAGTGGGCACAGCATTCAGATGATCTGGAGTGTCTCATATAAGGGGCTCCTCCTCTCTGTCACTCCCTCAGACCATTCCAATCTAGAGACAAGGTCCCCATTCCTTAGGTGTTCCCCCTCCTGATGATGACTGTGGATGCATTGAGTTCAAGAAGCCCCTTCAGCACTCAAGCCCAATGGACCCTTCTGGATATGGTTCTGCACATCAGCACTCTGGAGATGAGGGCTGTTCTGTGTGATCTACAGGCTTTTGCTGCCTTCCTTCTAGGGAACCCACTGCTGATCCATTAGTACAATATTTTGGTAATGTACTGCATCAACCGACAGGGTGGAATGCATTTGTAGACTCTCTTCAGAACAGCCATGAGAGTTTGGCACTGCACTATGGAATGCAACCTATTTCTGTTAGCAGTGTTTTCATGCCCCGGTACCTTGAATGCACTTGTGGATCACCTATGTTGATCCCAGGTTCTATGCCACAAATGGGAACTCTCAGACTCCATCATGGATGATCCCTTCAGAAAATGGGGTTGACCAGGCATAGATCTATTTGTGACTCCATGCAATACAAAACTATTGCACCCCCAATCCACTATCTAGTTCTAGGGTAGGACTTTAATTTGGTCTCAGAGATGCTAACTGCACCTGCCTTTGAGCCTGACCCTACTTGTGAGCTGCACCTCTTCTCTTGGAAGACACTGTTTCCAGTAACTATGATGTCAGCAAAATGTATTTCAGAGTTATAGGCTTTGGTTGCAGACCTTACTTTTATTAGTTTTTACAAGGATAGGGTTACACTATGTACAAATCCTCATTTCCTTCCAAAGCTTGTGTCTGAGAGAACACTAAGTAAGACTACTGACTTTCCTGTAAATTTTTTGTCTCCCACATATAGTGGGGAACATTGTTTACATACCCTGGATGTCCATAGGATGCTGCATTGGTACCTGGATCATACCAAGGATTGTAGAAAATCTTCCCACCTGTTTATAACTTTTGTCCTTAGGATGGCGGGCTCCCCAGTTTCAAAACAGGGCCTGTCCAAATGGCTGGCCAGTTGTATTATATTTTGCTATCAGAAGCATGGTCAATAGCTTCCTGGTTTTATTTGTGCTCATTCCAATAGTGGGGTGGCTACCTCAGTTGTTTGTTTCCAGAATGTGTCCACTGCAACATCTGTGCTGCTGCCACATAGAGTACTATTCACACATTTACTAAACACTACAGTATGGACATTGTCTTTTGTAGACATGCAGGATTTGGCTTCAGTGTTCTGTAAGGCCTCCTTACTCAGAATCCTTAGGTCCTGCCATCCTCCCTCTGTGCTTGGCACTTTTTGGGAATCATTCTGTAATGTGGCTCAGAGGAGTTAGATAGCCTCAAAGAAGATAGAATAGTTACCTGCAACAACAGTAGGACTTCGAGAGAAGCTTCTCTGTTGACTCTCTCTTTTCCCCCTTTTCATGTGATGGTGACAATACTGCCTGCTCTTGCGAGCTGCTTCTCCTCTGATGCATCAAATAACATTTATACTCAGGTTGCCATAGCCTATTCTGTGTGTCTGGTTTGGTCCTGGTTGTTTTGGTCCCTGCCAGTGCAATGATCCTACAAGTTTATCTCTGGCAGACAACTGAGGCATGCTGGGGACAACCACATTATAAAGGTGCCAGCGAGGTGTGTCAATGTGGGTGGCCCAAGCTAGCAAAAAGTTTCATGTGGTCCTGATGCCAATGACTTACAGCTCCTTGATGTGACTCATTAAAGGAGAGTCTGTCAAAGATCTACTCTTATGGTAGGTAACTATTCTTTGTGACAACTTTTGAGCATGACAATGCATGTGACAGTGCAGGAGCATGGAACAGTATCCCAGAACTCTGGCACAGTCTAGGTCAAGAATTATAAAGAAAAAATGTATGCCATGAAACCCAAGAAAAAAAACCAACAGTTTTCTGTGTAACCATAAAGAAAAACCTGTGTCCTTTGGACCATGAAGAATAAACAGCATCTCTTATATGATTTTTCTTATAATGTAAAATTATTATAGCGGTGTGGCTGCACCACTGTTGTTAGGGTCTGAGCAGGTGTTTCTATGTTGAACCTCAAGCTTTGCACTTTAATAGCTCCGGAACCTTCATTTCATTTCATTTAATTTTATTAAATGGATTAGACCATAGAGTAAAACTCATTCAAAATGGTGACCCGTAGTTTAGCAGCAAATTGTTCCAACAATAGTTATAACAAACAAAAATACAGTACATAAAAACAATATAGCACTATACAACTGCATACAGAACAGATACCTTACTTCAAACAAAAAGCCTTAGTTTGAGTTGAGTGACTCCAAGAACCAAGTTTTAACAACATTTCGTGAGGGAGTTTTGCCATTGTACAAACAAAATTTTAGCGGCATCTTATTCCAAAATTTTGGAACTAGCTGGCTGAAATAGTATTCAGAGTGTTTAGTTTTTGTCTTTGGTATTAACAACTCTCAATAGGCTGTGTTCCTTAAAGAGAAATTCACGTCCCTGAGTTCTAACCTTTCAGCTAGTTAATTCGGGATCAATGCTGTGATACTTTTGTAAGCCAAAATATATTTATGAATTTGTCTTCTCTCTGACAAAGAGATCCATCCTAATTTGTGATACATCAAGCAGTGGTGGGTATCCCTAGGACATTGTAAAATTAATCTTGCCAAGTGATTGTAAAGTATGTCTAATTTATGAAATTTTCTGTAATTAGAATAGTTATAAAGTACATCTCCATAATCAAATAAAGGAAAAATCTGTGATTCAACAATTTTCTTTATCATATATCTGCCCAAACAATTTTTATTTCAATATAATAAACTCACCCTCTTTCCTACTAGTCTAACCAACTCATCCACATGTGAATTGCCAGTAGCCGAGGAGTCCACCCAGTATCCTAAGTAACTTGTACGTCATCACTTGATCTAATTTTGACCCCTCAACATCAAATACTGATAATTCAGTACACGCTTTAAGTTTCATAGTAGAGTCAAATGTCATGCATTTTGTCTTACTCATATTCATTTTAATTTTCCATTTTGTCAAATATTCATATATCCTATCAAAACTTAGCTGTAATTTTACTTGAATCCCATCCAGAGATGAAGCAGAAGTGTATACTATTGTATCATTCACATACAGTTGGTAAGCCACATTATTCACATGGCATCCAAGCTCTTTCAAATAGATCAGAAAAAGTAAGGGTCCAAGTATCAAACCCTGGGGGAACCCTCGGACTACTGGCAAGGGCATGGAAACAACCTTATTAACAATAGTGTCTGCATCCTTCCCTCTAAATAAGAGACAAACCATTTTAAAGCACCACCTGATAGCCCAGTGTCTCTTAAACTCAAAAGAAGAATTTGATTATCCACCATGTTGAAGACCTTGGAGAGGTCAACTAAGATTGCACCAGTCAAATGACGCTTATCCATAGCTTTGTTGACATCATCTAAGACCCTCAACTCGGCGGATATGGTGTCATGTGATTTGCAAAAGCCTGACTAATATTTATCGTATAAATCATTCTGATTCAAAAAATCAGTCAGTTGTTTTGCCATAAATCTTTCCAGGAGCTTAGAAACCTGGGACAAAAGTGAAATGGGTTGGTAATTGGTAAACTGGTCCTGGCTCCCCCCTTTAAAAATGGGGACAACCTTAGCCATTTTCCAATCCGAGGGCATTGCTCCTTTAGAAATAGACCAGTTATACAGATAAGTGAGAAGAGCAGCTATCTGCAAAGCTGAAATTTTTAACAAGTAAGGGGTAAATCTATCAGGACCATCACTTTTAGCTATCTTTAAATCCATCAAGGCCTCAACAACCTCATATTCTTCTAACTTTTTAAATGAAAACAAATAAGGTAGATCTGTAAGAGACAGGAGCAGTTCACTAATCTTACAAGAATCAGGACCACCAATAAAGTTCTCTGAGTTCACAAAATAGTCATTAAACCCATCTGCAAGAGACTCCTTCCCCACATAAGCAGGGATATCAATTTTACTAGCATCGTCCTGTTTATGGTGACCACTTATCTCTTTAATTATATCCCAAAATGTTTCAGCATTCCCAACAGAGTTCTCTAGCTTAGTATTATAATATGTTCTTTTACTTTCTCTAACAGCAGTTACAGAGGAATTCCTAAGGCTTCTATAGTATTGCCAGTCCCTTTATAAGTTTGAATTGTGCACCCTTACCCAGGCCTGACCCTTTTACATTTTTAACTTTCTCAATGCTGATGAGTACCATGGAGCAGAAGATTGTTTTATTTTCCTTATTTTCATTGGCATATGATGGTCTATAACCTGCATCAGCTCCATAAGGAAATAATTCCAGGCCAGATCAATTTCAGGAATCATAATTATTCTATCTCAATTTATTCTGTCTAAATCTTCAGTAAAAGCAAAATAATCAGACTTCCTAGTAGCTTGATAGGAAATAATCCTAGGCTGCTTTGGCAAAAAGATTTACCTCTAACCCAATATATAATGTAGTGATCACTATCTAGATATTCTAATACCCCTGCATTTGAATAGTAAAAAGGGGCATTAGTCAGAATTAAGTCTGTCAAGGTTGATTCAGCTGGATTTTTACTATTAACATGAGTGGGATCTTTTATCAGTTGTTCCAAGCCCAACAAAAGTGCCATGCTTTTCATTACTCCAGAATCAAAGCATACATTAAACCCCCTCCTCCCCTTTTGTTCCTATCTTCCCTACACAAACGATACCTTCTGACCATTATATCCCTATCTTCCACCTTGTCACTTAACCAAGTTTCAGTATATATCATAAAATCAGGATGGTTTTCAGTTGCAAAGTCCCTCAGCAAATCTATTTTTGGCACAAGGCTCCTGATGTTAGAATGTATAAAAAGAATACCCTTACCAAAACTATGTCTATTCTCAGGGCCTGGATTAGGATTAATATCCCTACACTGTAGGAGACACAAGGTCAGAAAAACTAACTTTACCATTTTCCCTTTTAGCCCAGTCTTCCCAAAGTCACATGGCTCTAGGAGAGACACATCTAAGTTTGCAGAACTTCTTAAACACAAATATATCTGTTTTCTGGCCAGATCTAAAAGTAAATTCAAGGGCAGATAGTAAACAGTTTCACATCCCCTAGAAAGTGGAACTGTTTTACAGCCATAATCCAGGGGATAGGGCCAGGAATCATGATAATAATTAACTATAGGACGGAGCAAACAAATATCTTTCTGACCCCCCCTTTTCAACACCCATGTAATGCTGGTTCAGTACATCAAACAAGCTAATAATACAAAACATTTCTAAACAATAAGCACTAGTCTGCATAAATATTAAAACTGTAGACATTCTGTCACCCAATCTAAAAGGTCTAACCTTTCCACAATAGCATAAAATCTATTAAATTGCCTACCAGCCTGCTTGTGCTTCAGTTCTCAGCCAGTCGCTCACATTTATTTCATGCCTTGACCTTAGCTTTCTAGATTTAAACTCTTATAAAATATTTTTACCGAGTGCGTGCTCTCACCACACACTCATACTGTGCAGCAAACATTTGGATTTAAAGAGACAGTTATCCCCGCCTCTTGAGGCAACCCTGCACTTGATTGGCTCACCACTGAGCCCCCTTCAATGCGGTTTAGTCAAATGCCTCGAGCACAGTAAAATAGAGCAAGCAGCAATCTCCCTAGTTAACAGCAGTCACTGAAACAGTCACTGAGGAATTGTGCACACAAGTCCCAGATAGATTGCAGAGAGACAGCTCAAAAGAAAGTACTTTACAGTTCAGTAGCTCAGCCGATCATCTGGCAACTCAGCATGTAGTTGTGTTCAATTCAGTGAAGCTGAAAGGGACTGCAAACAGCACACCAGTATAGATCTTGTAAAGCACCCAGGACGTCAAACTCAGAGCAGATGGTAAAACGCTCGCTTGTTTCAGCTGTGCAGCGAGTGTTTGGATTTAAAGGGACAGTTATCCTCATCTCTTGAGGCAACTCTGCACTTGATTGGCCCGCCACTAAGCCCCCTACAATGTGGTTTAATCAAATGCCTTGGGCACAGTAAAATAGAGCAAGCAGCAATCTCCCAAGTTAATAGCAGTCACTGAAACAGTCATTGAGGAATTGCACACAAATCTCAGATATATTGCACAGAGACAGTTCAAAAGAAAGTACTTTACAGTTCTGTAGCTCAGCCAATCATCTGGCAACTCAGCATGTAGTTGTGTTTATTTCAGTGCGGCTGAAAGAGACTGCAAACAGGTATAGACCGGTATAGATCTTATAAAGCACCCAGCACGCCAAACTCAGAGCAGATGGTAAAACACTTGCTTCAACAGATTTGCACAACATTGTGCATGCGTGGTCTCGGGGTAGATCTTTTGACATGACAAATTTCTTTCCGGTTTGATGTGTGGATTCTGAGATGCAGCTAGTGAAAAAAGTGAAAAAAATCATGTTTTTTTTTGCTGTTTTATTTGTCATTGCCTAGCACCCAGACAGCTTGGAATTTTGGCCTGTCATTTTCAGAGTAGAAAGGGCTTGGACCACAGTGGTGCATTTTGCTGATTTGGTGAAAAATATTAATCTGTTCCAAAGTTATTACATTTTAAAAATGTCAGTTCTGAGCATGCTCAGTACAGTTTTTTGGATAACTGCTTGGAATGAAAAAAGAATTTGGTCCAAGGTTATCCTTTTCTTGTATGGGGGTAATCCTTTTTCTTCAGTAAAAATCCATTTTCATAAGGCTACCATCTTGTTTCCATTTTTTACAAAAAACATTTTTCTAAACCCACAAAAATTACATCTTGCACACACATTAACACATGCATCTTACTAATCAGGACCCTATTAGGTAGATTCTGCACTTCTTGGACAAATGACCCTGAAATGTGTTTTTTTTTTCATTTTAAAATCCTTTTTTTGTAATTCAATCTCCTTTTTTCTTATGTCCATAAGAAAAGAATTCAGCTTTATGAAAAAGGATTCCTTCATATAAAAACAGAATTTGGACTTAGTTTTTTTCGATTCTTTTTTTTTTTGTATGAACAAAGAAAAACATATTAAAAAGGATCCCTTCATGCCAAAAAAAAAAAATCAGAAAAAAAACCTAAGTCATTTTTTTCATATGAAGGGATCCTTTTTCATATTTTTTTTTTATACAAAAAAGGATGCCCTCATAGGAAAAAAGGTTTTGGACTCAGTTTTTTGTACTGATTTTTTTTTTCATATAAAAAAATATTTATTTTCTTTTTTTCCCCCCTCTTCTTTTTTTATATGAAGGGATCCTTTTTCATATAGGTTTTTCTTTGGATACGAAAAAGGATCCCTTTATATGAAAAGAGATTTTGGACTTAGTTTTTTTTTGCCACATTTCAACTTCAACAAGCCATAACTCCCTTAATAGGTTCATAGGTTATATCAGAGCATAGAAGACACATGTCCATATAGCTCGTCAATCTTCTAAAAATATCCCTGTATGCCCTTATCTATCAAATAGGAATCTAGCCTAGTTCTGAAAATATTCATGGTAGGACTTCTCACTACTTCACTAGGAAGTGTATTCCATATTCTGTAATTCTCACATTAAACCAATTTTCCCTCCTTCTAGTATTGTATTTATCTTTGTATAATTGGTAACAGTGTGCTCTAGTATCATATATTTGTTTCCTTAGTTCCAGGCCTAGTTGGTCCCTTAATCGATCATCTTTAAGTGTCCTAAATATCTGGCACATATCGCCATGTAATCTGCAAAATTCTAGTGAATATAATCTGAGGTGCTGTAGTCTTTGCTCATTACTCAGACCCCAGACTTTCCTTATGCCTTTGGTAGCTCTTCTCTGCACCTTCTCCAAGGCTTTAATATCTTTCCTATATCCCGGAGCCCAAAACTGTGCACAATATTCCACATGCGGGTGTACCAACGAGGTATACAGAGGCAGTAATACTCCTTTATCTTGACTTTTGATGTGTTTGAATATACAATGCTGTATTCTACACACCTTCTTAACCACCTGGTTACAGTGTATTCCAAATTTTGGTTCATCATCAACTCTTATTTCCAGATCTTTCTCATCTTGTACTGTCCTCAGCTCCCTACCTCTCAATTTGTATTTATACTGCATATTGTTCTTGCCCATTTGCATAACAACACATTTATCTGTGTTGAATGTAGATCTCTTTGCTTTTGCCCATTCTTCTAAATTCGTTAGGGCTGCCTGAAAAATAGTAGCCTCTTTGATATTATTAACAGAGTATCTCAAACGTGTGTCATCCACAAATTTTGACAACCACATCTCATCTTTAACACACATAGTATAAATGTGTAAGTTAAAGAGGCAGGGGCCCAAAACAGATCCCTGAGGTATCCCACTAGTCACCTCAACCCACTCTGAACATTCACCTCTTACACATACTCTCTGTCTCCTATCCCTCAGCCAGACTTCCACCCAACAAAATAGTTTTTCATAGACCACCACTTCCCTGAGAGCTCCAATACCTCTTCATGTGGCACTTTATCAAATGCCTTTGCAAAGTCAAGGAAAACAACATCCACTGAGTTGCCCATGTCCAGGGCCTTCTTGACCTTGCCATAAAACTCTAGAAGGTTGGTCTGACGTGACCTACCCCTAGTAAACCCATGCTGCGTGCGGTCAATAGTACCTTTACTGCATAAGAAATCAAGGATCTGATCCTTCATTGTACTCCCTGAGATCTTACGCAAGACTGAGGTCAGGCTAATGGGTTGATAGTTTGCCACCTCTTGTTTTGAGCCCTTTTTATGTATAGGTATAACCATTGCCTGCCTCCAGTCATCAGGCACCTCAGCCATATCCAGAGACTTCTGGAAAATGTGAGTGACTGGGCCCGTCAACTCATGCACTAGTTCCTTAATAACTCTCAGATGCAGTCCATCTGGTCCCTGTGCCTTATTAGGGTTTATATCCAGTAGTCTTTTAGCTACATCAGGGGTATTTAATGTAATATTCGAGCCCGGGGGTGTACTCCTATGCTTTGCTGGTACACATTGCCCTTTATTAAATACTGAGGTGAAATATGTGTTACATAAATCTGCCATGTGTGCAAAAGATGAGATTAGTGCCCAAGAGGTGGAGAGGCAGAAAAGGGGCAAAAATCAGCAGAAGAGCAGACAGCAAGGAGAACCAGGGATAAAGGACAACCATGGAAGGAGCTGGAGTAGAACAGCTAAACAGTCTAGGGAGGTCAAATCATGGAAAGCCATGTGTGCCAGTGCCAGGAGCATTAGCAACAAGATGGAAGATCTGGAGGCTGTCATGGTGCAGTCAGACCTGGACATTGTAGCCATCACAGAAACCTGGTGTAATGATAACCATGACTGGGAGGTGGCCATTCCTGGCTACAACATATTCAGAAGAGACCGGGCAGGTAGGAAGGGAGGAGGAGTGGCACTGTATGTGAAAAATGGCATAAGGGCTACAGAGATCCAGGAGGAACAAAATGGGGAAGAGATACTGTGGGTTAAGTTGGAAAGGAAAATGAGGCCAGCCCTGCGCACAGGTGTGGTCTATAGACCACCAGCCCAGGAGGAAGAAACAGATAGGAAGCTGTTGCTAGCCATCCAAAGTATGGCAGACAAGGGTGAAGTAGTACTGGTTGGAGACTTCAGTATTCCAGACGCGGACTGGAGCATCCCAGCAGCAGCATCAACTAGAAGCAGATTTATCCTGGACTCCCTTCAGGGTGCCTTCCTCAAGCAACTGGTCATGGAACCAACTCAGCAGAAGGCAATACTGGACCTTCTTCTCACAAACCATGACAGTGTGATGGGGGTAACAGTGGGGTAGCACCTGGGGAACAGTGACCACCAGTCATTGTGGTTTGAAATCACAGAAGGAGCAGAACCAAACTACACAAAAACATGTATCCTGGATTTTAGGAGAGCAGACTTTGGGAAAATTGGGAGATACTTGAAAGAGGCATTAAGGGGAATGGGGTAGGTATCAGGGGTTGAGGAACAGTGGGAAGTATTTAAAATGGGGATTACAAGAGCAACAGAATTATTAAGCAGGTTAGCAAGAGGAAAAGGAAGAGGAGGCCATTATGGTTTTCCAAAGAGGTAGCAAAGAAAGTGAAAGGCAAAAAGATTGCATTCAGGCAATACAAAAAGACACAGGCAGAAGAAGATAGTACCATGAGAAGCAAAGGGAGGCAGGGAGGTCAGTAAGGGAAGCCAAAGCTCAGATAGAAGAGCACATTGCAAAATTAGTGGGTAGAGGGGACAAAACCTTTTACAGGTACATAAGTGAAAAAAGAAAGGCAAAGGGAGGGATAGTGAGACTGAAGGGGGAGGATGGGGCCGCGTGGAGGATGACAACAGTAAAGCTGACATACTGAACAGGTATTTCTGCTCAGTGTTTACTGAGGAAGAGGAGGGTAATGGGTCTGAAGGGAGTACAAGGGGTGAGAATGGTGCAGAAATGGACACAAGTCCCTTTACACGAGAAAGGGTCCTGAAGGAACTGGAAGTAATAAGAGCTGATAAAGCAATGGGACCAGATGGGGTGCACCCAGGGTCCTTAAAGAACTAAGAGAGGTGGTGGCTGAACCTCTGGATATTCTGTTTAGCTGATCACTGGAAACAGGTGTGGTACCCAAAGACTGGAGGACAGCAGATGTAGTCCCCTTATACAAAAGTGGGAACAAAGAGGAAGCAGGGAACTACAGACCAGTCAGCCTCACCTCGGTAGTGGGGAAGATCATGGAAGCACTACTGAAGGAGAGATTGGTGGAACATCTGGTTGTCAATGGACTACAGGATCCAAGGCAGCATGGTTTCACCAGGGGGAGGACATGTCAGACCAACCTCATTGAATTTTTTGACTGAGTGACTAAGGAGGTGGATCAGAGGAGGGCAGTGGACATGGCCTATCTGGACTTCAGCAAGGCTTTTGACACTGTGCCACACAGAAGACTATTACACAAACTAGGGAATATGGGTGTGGGCAGGACAGTAGTGTGGTGGGTAGATAACTGGCTGGATGGCAGGACACAGAGGGTGGTGGTAAATGGCTGTCACTTCACAGAAGGAAGAGTGACTAGTGGAGTACCACAGGGATCAGTGCTGGGACTGGTCCTATTCAACATCTTCATCAGTGACATTGTGCAGGACCTAGAAGGCATAATTTCACTGTTCGCTGATGACACAAAGCTCTGTAACAGAGTAGACACACCAGAGGGTGTAGACAGAATGAGAGGGACCTGCAGAAACTTGAAGAATGGTCAGGGTTTGGCAGTTGAAATTCAATGCAAAGAAGTGCAAGATAATGCATATGGGGCACAAAAACCCTTGCACAATATATCAGTTGGGGGGGGGTGAGGATATAGCATGCACCAAGCAGGAAAGGGATCTTGGGGTTATCATCTCTGATGGCCTTAAGGTAGGGAAACAGTGTGACAAAGCAGCAGGTAAAGGAAATAGGATGCTGGGATGCATAGGTAGGGGCATCACCAGCAGGAAAAGGGAGGTCATGATTCCACTATACAAGACACTAGTGAGGCCCCACCTGGAGTACAGTGTACAGTTCTGGAGACCTTACCTACGTAAGGACATAGACAGGGTAGAGAAGGTTCAGAGGAGGGCAACAAAGATGGTACATAGATTGCATCACAAGTTCTATGAGGACAGGTTGAAGGAATTGAATATGTGCTCCCTGGAGGAGAGGAGGAAGAGAGGGGGCATGATAGAGACATACAAGTATCTTACAGGGAGGAATGGGGTGCAAGAATACACTATTTTTAAGTGAAAAAGATGTTCCAGGACTAGATGACATGGGATGAAGTTGGAAGAAGGACGATTCAGAGGAAATATGAGGAAGAATTTCTTCACAGAACGGGTGGTGGACAAGCGGAATACCCTGCTTGAGGAAGTGGTGGGGGCTGAAACAATCACAGGATTTAAGAATGCATGGGATAGACATAAAGGAATTCTGGAGGTCAGGGGTAAAGGGCAACAGAGTTCTAGGAGAACATAAACTGAAGTTACAAACTCAAATGGGCAGACTATGGGGCCATAGGCCCTTATCTGCCGACACTGTCTTTGTATCTATGTATCATTTCCCGATTATCTGAGGTCAGCTTGCCATCTGGATCTTTTAGGGAGATAATAGTTCCATTGTTTCCCCTTTTAGAATTGATGTATGAATAAAAGAATTTAGTTATTTTCCACTTTAGTTGCTAACTTATATTCATAATTCCTCTTTGCTAAAGTTATTTCCTTTTTTGTATTTCTTAAACTCTCCTTATATAGCTCCCAGCAAATACTATTATTACTCTTTTTTGCTTTTAGATAAGCTATGTTTTTTGTTTAATTAATGTTTGCAGTTAAGGGACAATCTATATATATCAAAAGGAAGGTTGCAATGAGTACTACAAGAATAATACACTTCTGCAACAAATAAGGGGTATATAAAAAAACACAAAAATTAAAACATGACAATTCCCATAGGATAACATTGGAAGCTGAATAACCCATGTAGCCAAGCAAATAAATTGTTTTTGGGCAGAAATGGAAGATCGGGCCATGCGCTTCCACAGACAAAAGGATATGTTAATGAGGATATGATTATGCCATCTTAAAAAGTAAGGAAATTCATTACAATAAACTTTGGTAATGCACCAGTTAGGGTTAAAGTGACAAAGGTAGGGAAATGTGGTGTTGGGGATGGGTTCCCAACCCTAGTACCACACCCCCACCCTTCAGGCAGCAACAGGAAAAGCCATTTCAGTTTCACCTCTCCTTAGTCTTGACAAATCAGGAGTGAGGTACACCTTGGGGTTTTCAAGCCTAATGCTCACCCCATTCTCATATACTCTGTACATTTCATCTTATTTACTGATAGAATGGAGTGAGTATTAGGCTTGACAACCCCAAGGTACACCCACACCTGATTTGTGAAGACTCAGGAGAGGTGAAACAGTAATAGTTTTCCTGTTGCTGCCTGCAGGGTGGAGTGAGGTGTTAGGGTTAGGAACCCTAACACCACATTTCCCTACTTTAGTCGCTTGAACCCTAACCGGTGCATTAACCAAATTTTTTTTTTGCAATGAATATTTATATATTTACTTGCTTTCTGCTAACACTCCTGTATTTCCAGTGCCGATTTACCTCAGGACCACCAAAGGGACATCCTGATACCCTGTCTCACCTACCTATGATCACTATCCTAAACCTAGCCTTGGTTTTCCCCAGGCAGGGATTGGGTGAGGATGATTTAACCCGGTGCCTTCTATGTCTTATCAGAAGGGACCAAAGTGATGAGGCGGGACCTGGATACACTGGGGGTCTTCATCTCAGATGCTGGGGCTATTTTTCTTTGTTTCTCCCTGTCCCTTGGGACATAACATGACAGGACATCAAGGATGTGCACACACAATGTGTGGCTGTCCACTGATTTCAGTGACATCCCACCCCCAGCTGCCACCCCTCCAATTGCACTACCACCTGTTGTCATCCAGGTGGCAGCATTGCTGCAGAGGATGGTACCCTCTCTCTCCCCAGAAAAGGAGAGCATCCTCCGGGATGCTCAGTTGCCCTCCCTCAGGCTGGCCACAATGATGCAAGTTGTTCTCGAGCCCGGGTCACTGGTGTCATGAATGGTAGCTCTACACTGCACTGATGGGCCTACCTTTATTTAGATTTTGTATTACTGATTTTTTTTATTTCTATTAAATTGTCTCACAGAGCACCAAAATATTTAATTTTTATTTTTTATTACTTGGTGAAAAAATGTGTACTCTATAACCCTCAGCTGCCTAGTAGAACTGTTGATTCACATGATCCTTCATCTCTTGGAATGGAACTGCCCCTCCTTCAGAAATGCTGGGGTGCACATTTGTACTGCAGATATGCTGTGGCATAGAGGCAATTAATAAATTAGCTTTCCCCGAACCACTTTCCCACCAAAGGTACATAACATGAGTAAATGCTTGGCATTAGGGGTGGGTGGAAATCTGACATGATAAAATGATCCAGTTGGATATCCAGCAATTTAAGCAGATTTGTGTCGGTCAGATAGTTCTCCTTTAAAAAGTCAGATTTCAATAATAGGAGAATCATGCACAAAGGCATCAACTTATACATTTTCAAAATAATAATAAAAAAAAACAGGCAAACCAAGCATGCATGGAAGGTAACTAAAAATCAGAAAGACTGGCAAAGATTTATTAAGGTTTTCACTGATAGGGAGATGCAGAAAGGAAATGTGCAACTCGCTCGTCTAGCAGTTGACTGACAGGTGACAACTTGAGGATGGAGATCCAGCTGGCTATACAGTGAGGGGACAGAGTCGATACCCACTCTCTGTAAGAATAGCTATTTTTGGTGGAGGGAGTTGACTGGATTCCTTTGACTTACTGATATAGGTCACATATTTGCAATCACTAGTTACATGAACACACACACACACACACACACACACACACACACACAATTCATATTATACACATGCCTTAATGCTGCTACTATATTTACGCTTTACTTAAAGTTACCCATTTATACCCATGATCACATCCCCACATTTAGTCAAGTTTACTTTCATTTACACTACCGATTGCACACAGTAGCATGCAGCACCTGAGATATTGTTGCTGCTAAATCAATGTAATCCAATGTTTAATGAGTGGCAGAGGTTTGACGATCTCCAGTAGCAAGTGAACCACTGACCACCTGTGAATCTTTAGAGGAATATACTATAGTCTATATAAAAGTGAGTATATCCCCAGTGACACACACAATCCCTGTGTTCTGGCAGCTGTCATTACCAGCACAGTCCAGATGGTTTTCTTTCAGTCCAAGGACACCTTTCCGACTTCTTAGCACACTCTCCTCCACCATCTTGCACCATTTAAAAACAAACAAAACTAATTGGAACACTATTATATCTATGTCAGCCATGGTTGCACAACTGTTACTATCTGACCCAATAAATATCCTATTCCAATCAGATATTGACTGGCCACTATCCGAATCTGATGGCCTGCTGAGAATTGAGATCCGCCCACCCACCCCTTCTTGACATGATTAACATATTGCCCAACTCATAGCAGTAAAAGCACTCAGCATCTGCACAGAAAGCACGAGACCCAAAATCAGGAAGAAAGTAGATTAATTTAATAAATTAACGATGTATTAAATTATTATAAATATTATATTTATTAATCATTTATATAGTTAACAAATTGACACTTGTCTTACTTGTGGTGTAGGACAACTGCTGTTGCAGTAATAGCACTCTCAGCAAGCACCTGATTTTTTTCCACTATTAAACTGATCAGCAATAAGCCATTACAGTACAACAGAAACACAATAAATACACCATAAACAAAACAATGTGATTTTACAAAATAATATATGGACATCAAACAAGTCTTATGTGAGAAAGCAGAGTGAATATTCTTAGGGTGGCTGAATGGGGAAAGGGTCCTAATCAGACTCTAGAATAAAAGCCTGAGCTTTAAAAGGATATTATTCCAGAACAGGGGGTTCAGGTTTCTAAACACCTACATGGGATTGGTGGCCATCCTATAGCCTTAAAAGGGAGTTTTACAATTCAACCCTCTTTAAATCAAATCAGAGTACAATTGTAAGTTGTCAAAAGAACAGCATCTTTTGGACAGACCCTAGGAATATTCAACAACATGCATAGTTGTCTTTTAACAGGAATTATGCATGAGTGCTCTTACACCCCCTCACAGAGAAATCCCAGGATATTATGATATGACAACATTAGTAGTGGAAGATATTAATCTGAAATTGAAGAAAAGGAATGTTTATAGGCTTTCTTAAAAAATTGCAGTAATAACTTATGGCTCCATTCTGTTTCACAGGTAAATAGCCAATTCAGTAGGTTAGCTGGGTGATCTGTATTGAGAGCCAATCATTTTTCTGGTTATGTCTTCTGTAATTATTGAGCATTGTGGGCAAAACAAAACCACATGCTTCAAGCCATCAGGTACAGGCAGGTACTGTAGCAGTCACAATTCACTTAAGATAAAAATCTTTGGTCATCCTAGCCTTATATTATTTGCTTGGACACATCCTAGTATGACAAAATAAATTTCAGGCTGCTAGGGAGGACCATATTCCAGGGTAAGAGAAGTGAATGAGGGTAATTATGACATGGAATTACCTGACTGGAAGTGCAAGCAGTGGGTATATCATATGAATGTAATGAAACCTTACCACAATATGGAATAAATATTTTCAATTTTGTGTAGCCAACCAGATGAGAAGGAGATGGATCCACTGGCTGATCTCCTTGGAGAAGTTCAAGGAGAATCCTTGTTGAATGCCATCACCCTGTCTTGGAAGCTAAGGCCTACAAAGACATCTAGAATGAACAAGCCAGAGGAAAGGATAAGCTAGCCAAAGGGGTAGCAAATGGGGATAAGACTTTTGTTAACTACCTAAGTGAGAAGAGGAAAGCAATGGGAGAGATAACGAGGATAAGGAGGATGGCAGAGAGAGAGAGAAAGAGAGAGAGAGAGAGAGAGAGAGAGAGACTGTGCAGAAGGGGACCAAGAAAAAGCAGAGATTTTAAAACAGATATTCCTGCTCAGTCTTCACAGTGGAGGAAGAAGGAATGGACCTCCAGGGAGCAGCAGGAACGGGGAGGGGAGGGGGGCAGACTCAAATCCATTTTCACAGGAAAGACTCCTGAAGGGACTTGCAGCTCTGAACATGGACAAGGCTATGGAATCAGATGCGATATATCCAAGGGTACTAAAAGAACTCAGGGAGGTACTGGCTGCCCTGCTGATGGCCTTGTTCAACAACTCACTTGAATTGGACATGGTTCCAATGGACTGTATTGTAGATCGAGGGAGTGCTCCTGCCAATCCATGTGCTCCTTTCCCCTACGCATGAGACACTCTTATTCTGTGAAGAGCATCTCATGTGCAGATGTTCTAGAAATGGGCACATTCTGGGAACAGTTTTTTTTAAAATATATTATTGATCGCTCTTGATCAATAATATATTAATACATCCTCCGTTGCTGTTCTCGCTCCAGCCGAAGGTGCGTGAAACCACTCTTATACAGCAACGAGTGGCTCTGGGGGATGTATTGACATATAGAGGAGTAAACCTGGTCCCACTACATAAAAGCGGCAGTAGGCAAGAGGCTGGCAATGATAGGCTGCTGAACCTTATCTCAGTAGTGGGGAAATTAATGGAAGTACTGTTAAAGGAAGTATTTTGATAGAGTATATTGAATTAGATGGGATGCAGGAGCCACGGCAGCATGGATTTACAGAGGGGAAATCATGTCAGATGAATCTAATTGAGTTCTTTGACTGGCTAACTAAGGAAATAGATCAGGAGGGGGAAGTGGATGTGGCCTATCTGGACTTTAGCAAGGCCTTCGGCACTGAGCTACACAAGAGGCTGATTTAGAAATTGATCAGCCTAGAGATAAGATCCCAAGGAGTGAATTGGGTTAGAAACTGGTTAATAGATAGGTGACAGAGGGTGGTGATTAAGGGCATGAACTTTAAAGATCATGTGCAACGGTTTTTACATATTTTTTATAAAAGCTTGAAAAGCTGACATTCAAGTCCCTGTGTCATGATTAGTGTTTCCTGAAAATTTCATGCTGTTTGATTTTGTGGTTTTCTTTAAATCAGCATTTTAATTTGCTCTACAGTGGCTGAAAACAATGGAGTTATTTCTGTCCTCTCAATCAAACTTAGAGTGCAATGACATCATTTTGGAGTAGCTTACTGTTTCAGATTCCCAATCAGAGCAGTACTTTGTAGAGGTAATGGAGCTCTCCAAGTTTCTTACAAACCCAGTCTCTGGTTTGTGTTTAGATGGATCAACTTAAAACATATCATTATCTTCTGATAAAAAGCTGATAATTTCAGTTCCAATGCTGAATTGAAGTAGTGAAAAGCTTTCTCTGTTAGAAATCAGCTTGTTTGTATCACAGCTTTCAGTTCTTTCTAATCAAAAATCTGATTTTTTTTCCAAACTATATAGCACAGGGCTGTTTAATGAACATAAAATAAATCTAAATTTTGTTCATTTACAGAAACAGTTTGACTTTGATGTAGCCTTCATAAATATGTTCATGTAAGAACATTTTTTTATGTCAGATTGACAAACAGTACATGTGCTTGAAATACTGTAGCAGAGTGTGACAGGCACCTGTCTGAACTCACAAATTTCAGTTCTTTGGTGGTTTCTGTGTGAAAACATATCATGTGCGTGTACAACTAGAAACACTGTGTGGCATCCCGATGCACCATATCTCTGCCCCACAGTTGAGGCAGCTGCAGCCTACTGCCACCTGTTCCTGCCCCACAAGCTCCCTGCCTTCTGCCCCACATGTGAGACTGCTGCATCCTGCTGCCCACTGTCTTCTCCCACACAATCAGGGATTATGCACCCTGCTGCCTCCATTCCCTACCTAAAGAATCAGGGCTGCTGTACCCTGCCACCCCCTGCCCAGATGGTTGGGGATGACACACCCTGCTGCCCTCTCTCCCTCACCCTCACAGTTAAGGAAGCTGCACCTGTTAACCCCTGTTCCTGTCTCCATAGTCAGGGCTGCTGTGCCGTGTGCTAAGCCCTAGTGTGCCAGGTCCCCTGCCTCCACAGCTGGGGCTGCTGTACGATGCTGCCCTAGACACCAGAGGTGGGGCTTTTGCTACACCCTGCTACCCACTTCCATTGCCCCAAATGGGCAGGGCTGCTACACCATCTGTACCCCTATCTCAAAGTCAGTGCTGCTGTACCCTGATGCCCTCTGTGTTCTGCACCACAGTCAAGACTTCTGCATCATGCTGTCCTCTATCCCTTGTCACCAGAGACAGGGCTGCTGCACCCTGCTCTTTTCTACACAGTTGGGGTTGCCATGGCCTGTTATGCTCTAGTTCCCCATGCCACTGCAGCTTGGGCTGCTGCACCATACTGCCACTTGCCACAAGATGCCGGGCATTTGCTATGCCCTGTTGCATGCCTCCACAGTTGAGGTAGTTGCACCCTGCTGTCTCCTGCCACCAGAGTCAGATCCTTTGCTATACACTGCTGCCCACATCCCTTGTCCCAGACAGGCATGGCTGCTGCACCCTGTCCCACAGCGTGGGCTGCTGTATCCTGATGCCATCCCTATCTCCTGCCTGAACATTTAGGGCTGCTACACCCTGCTGCCCTCAGTCCCCATGCTCGCAGTCAGGGCCACAGCATCCTGTTGCCCCCTGTCCCTGTCTCCACACTCAGGGCTGCTGTGCTGTGCTACATCCTAGAGTCTCATGCCGCCTGCATCCACATTTGGGGCTGCTGAGCCCTGCTACACATTTCCATTGCCCCAAATGGGCTGGGCTGCTGCACAGTGTACTCCCTGTACCACTGTCAGGGCTGCTGTATCCTGATGCCCACCTGTGTCCTGCCCCACAGTCTAGGCTCCTGCACCATGCTGTCCTTTGTCCCCTGCCACCATTGTGTCCTGCTGCACCACACAGCACCTTGCCTCCACAGGCAGGGGACAGGGTGCAGCAAATGCCCTTACTCTTGTGCTGCACCCTTCCCAAACAGTTGGGGTTGCTGCACCCTGCTACCCTCTCTCTCTCTCTCTCTCTCTCTCTCACCCTCACAGTCAGGGACACTGCACATGTTGCCCCCTGTTCTTGTCTTGGCAGAGTGTAGCAAAGGATCTGACTCTGGTGGCAGGGGGACAGCAGGGTGCAACTACCTCAACTGTGGAGGCACGCAACAGGGTGCAGCAAATGCCCTGAATCTTGTGGCAAGTGGCAGTATGGTACAGCAGCCCTAACTGCAGAGGCATGGGGCTCTAAGGCACAGCAGGCCACAGTAACCACAACTGTGTAGAAGGGAGCAGGGTGCAGCAGCTCTGTCTGTAGTGACAGGTGATAGAAAACAGCATGGTGCAGAAGCCTTGACTGTGGGACAGGACACATGGGGCATCGGGGTACAGCAGCCCTGACTGTGAGATGGAGTACACGCGGTGCAGCAGCCCTGCCCATGAAGGCAGGGAACATGGCACTTTAGGGCCTAGCGCAGCACAGCAACTTTGACTGCTGAGACAGGAACAGGGGGCAACAGGTTTAGCTTCCCTAACTGTGAGGGCGGGGGATATAGGGCAGCAGGGTGCAGCAACCCCAGTTGTTTAGGCAGGGGATGGCAGGGTGCAGTAGTCCTGATTCTTTAGGCAGGGGATGGAGGCAGCAGAAATCCTGTGTGGGCGAACACAGGCAGCAGGCACAGCAGGCAGAGGCAGGGGCTGTAGATGGGGATGCGTAGACCGCAGCCTCAACTGTGAGACAGAATGCATTGTGGACTAGTTAAGCATGTACATGATGGGTTCACACACAGAAACCAAAAACAAAATTATGAGTCCTGACAGTACATGTGCTTGAAATACTGTAGCAGAGTGTGACAAGCACCTGTTTGTCAATCTGACATGAAAAAAAAATGTTCTTACATGATTGTATTTATGAAGGCTATATCAAAGACAAACTTTTTCTGTGAATGAACAAAATTTAGATTTATTTTATATTCATTAAACAGCCCTGTGTTATATAGTTGGAAAAAAAATTGTGGTTTGATTAGAAAGAACAGAGCTGTGATACAGACAAGCTGATTTCTCACAGAAAAAGATTTCCACTACTTCAGTTCAGCATTGGAACTGAAATGATCAGCTTTGTAAAGGAAGAGAATGATATATTTTAAGCTGATCTATCTAAACACAACCCAGAGACTGGGTTTGTAAGGAACCTGGAGAGCTCAGCAAACCATTAACTCTACAGAGCGCTGCTCTGATTGGGATCTGAAACAGCAAGCTACTCCAAAATGATGTCATCACACTCTAAGTTTGACTGAGAGGACAGAAATAACTCCACTGTTTTCAGCCACTGTAGAGCAAGTTAACAAATGCTGATTTAAAGAAAACCACAAAAGTAAACAGCATGAATTTTTCAGGAAACACTAAACATGACACAAGGACTTGAATTTCAGCTTTTAAAGCTTTTATTAAAAATATGCAAAAACCGTTGCACATGATCTTTAAGGATGGAAGAGTGAGGTGTTGCAGGGCTCAGTACTGGGATTGGTCCTCTTCAAATTCTTTATAAGTGGCATTGCAGATGAATGGGAAGAGAAGGTATGACTTTTGCAGATGATATCAAAATCTGTAAAAGGGGGAACAATCAGGAGGCAGTGGTAGTAATGTGTAGGAATCTTGGAAAAGTCAAGGAGTGGTCAAAAACATGTCAGTTGAGGTTCAACACCAAAAAGTGCAAAACTATGTAACTTGAGCACCCTATCCTATACTCAGTTCCTGTTTTACCTGAAAGTAGCTTTTACTGCTGTACCTTCTACTGTCACTCTATCACCTCGCTCGCTACCAACACTCCCTCCCATCATTTTATCAAGCCTGCAGTCTCCTATGATAATTATTGAATCAGAATATATCATAAATACTGTAACATTGAACTTTTTTGGAATTTCTGATTTTTGGGATTACTGCAGTCGTTGCTTTCTCTAGCTGCTTCAGTCACTCACATCACCTCGCTCCCCACTGACTGTGCATCAAGCCTGCTCTCTCAGTGTATAAAGCACCCGCTCCAACCAACTGCCAGCCAGAACATTTTTTTCTTGCCATATGGTAATTACACTCCCGCCCATATGGGAAAGCCAGTGTTCAAAACACAGTTTTTCTTTTTTCTTTTGAACTATTTTTCACTTTTTTCAGAAGATCTGAGATCCCCTCTGAGACCACTCTTGCAAATGAAAGCAAGGAAGAGCTGGCACTACAAACAATCCAAGATCACTCACATTGGAAAGCCAGTGCTTGAAACAGTCTAGCTGAAAACATGAGCCACCATATTCTTTCTTTTGGACTTTTTGGTTTTTAAGCTGATCTTTCCTGCAAGGAAAAGCAGTAGGTAGTCAGTGCTATAAATAGTCCAAGATCACTGGAGGAAGGCACTCTGAAATGTAAGTTACCATGTTCAAAATGTTGTTCCAAGAAGGAGGGGGCATGGGAACAGCAGAATAACAATTCAGGAGCTAGCACCTCATTTACCAGATGGCTGTGGCAGTCAAGCAGCAGGGGAGTCCCATTAACACCTCCGTAGCTCCAAGACCGGAAGTGTCAGGAAGTGTTGGAGGGAATGTAATTAATATAATTAACACTTTGCTAGCAGCTCAGGCATCTGGTATGGGAGGTGAGCCCCATATGACAGTAGTTTTAGTTTTCAGAATTTGTCTGCAAAAATTGGCCACCAGTACTAAGCACATCCACTGGAAGTGGCACATACTGTATAAGAAAAGGAAAAAAAAAACACCCTGACAGTGGCCAGCCAGCAGGGCACAGAAAAAGACCAAAGAACAGATTGAGAAGTACAGACTTACATAGAGGAAAGAAAACGTATATACAGTATAAATCTGTTTTACTTCTAGGGGTTACTTAATGCCTAAGATATCCTTAATTGGCACCATAGGGGAAATCTTTGTTACAGCAGTACTGCTTTAAACCTAATTATATTTTTCTAACTAGGATAGGCTCCTGACGTATCACAGTTACATAAATTGTAGTGAGAAAGAAAAAATATTCTTTGCAGGGGATCTACTACAGTCTTGGTATTCTACCACTGCGTGCTATCATTCCGCATGGTGAAGCAAAAATCTTTTTTTTGACTAGAAATCCATGCAATGAGAATGCACATCCTGCATTGAGTGCAGCCTCCCACATACATAACTGCAGTGGAGTTCAGTAATGAAGATTTTGGCATCTTGAAGTAATGCTTCTCACTAAGTTGCATTCAAACTTTGACAAGCCGCAGAGTATCAGCCAGAACTAATTAAGTAGACTGCAACAAAGTAACAGTTTAATATTCTGAATGTCTGCTTTGGTTTGTTATTTGTCTGATGGGATTGTCAACTGGTCGTGGGGGGGGGGGGGTTGTGTATTGCTAGGCCCTAGGCCTGTGTTACCTCAGTTTTGCCTGTTTCAGTCATTGTATCTGCATATATAAATGACAAATTGTCTTTCCTTTGTACATTTTTGAATATAAACTGCTGACACTGTTCCTCATTGATTTCACTTTTGTTTGTGCTATTGCAGTTTCCCATGTTATTGTATTTTTTTTACCTTGTTCTTACGTGTATTCTCTTCATACTGTGCCTTATGACCCAGATCGTACCTGAAAACAGTCCCTCAGACCAGTGTACTTACCCAGTTATCAAAGTCATAAATAAATAGATAAACCTTGCTGAAACTCTTATCACTGACATCAGCAATAACCTCTCATAATTTTTTTTATTTTTATTTATTCAAATTTTGGAATTATAATCCTTTGAGTCCATGACTCCTTTGCAAAGGCTCCACGTCAGTACATACATACATAGCTTAAAGAAAATTTGTACATTCCTTACTAGGCAGACATTACATTAAGACATATTAAAGACAAATTGTACATTGCTTACTAGGCAAATGTTACATTAAGACAAAATATTCCTGGTTACTCTGTACAGTTATTTTTTTTTTTACATTGCTTTGTTAGGTTCTCTAGGGTTGTTTATGGACCCTGGGTCATTGCAGGGGAGAGGATTTTAGTGAGAAAGAATAAAAATGATTTTCACTAAAGATTGAACTAAGGCACCCTTCAACTACTGTCTTGGTGCGCTACTGCTGCGTGCTATCATTCCATATGGTGAAACAGAAGGTTCCTTGACAAGAAACCCATTCAGTGAGACTGTATATCCTGGACTGAGTGCAGACTCCCATGCACAGTTACAGGGAATTTAATAATGAACTTGTTGCCAACTTGAAGTAATGCTTCCCACTAAGTTACATTCAAACATAGACAGATCTAAAAGTATCAGCCAGAACTAATTACAGTGGTAGTTGTGCAAAAGTTGACTGTTAGTGCAGTATACCGCACAGTGCATTAGCGAGGTAGCCCTGAATAACATGTATTGCGCTACTGTGCATACCATGCTATACTGCACTAATGGTCAGCTTACGCGTGATTACCACTATAAGCTGACTGCAACAAAGTACTTTAGCAGTTTAATGTTCTGAAATTCTGCTTCAAAACATGCTGAAACTCTTATCACTGACATCAGCAATGACATGTAGTGAAAAGAGAAACATATTCTTCACTGTGAATCAAACCCAGGCTTGTCTAGGTCTGAAACCCTACCTCAAGACCTAAAAGCTCTATTATTGACATCATCAGTGACATCATGCAGCTGAATCACTCAGACTGAATGTAACCTAAAACTTGACTAAATGCAGAAAAGAACATGCATGACCACAAGAGGTGCTAGTAAGCGTCATCTGCTGGCACCTAACAATATAACACTAATAACTGTATACAAGCTGCACAAAAAAAGTGCTTCAGAGCAGCAGTATTCCAGGCACGAATGACAGAATGCCAGCTGGACACAGGTACACTTTAGCTTAGTTAGAATACAAAATGGCAATATCCCTCTGCATAAAGGGAGTCAGGTAGGTGGTGGGTAGTAATGGGAAGTGAACTGTTGCACAGGAGGTTAGAAACAGGTACATGCCTGGCAGGAATGGTTACGTGTGCATCACCACTTACTGTAATCTCACCCTGGTGGTATGGTAGTAGCACAGGGAGTCTGCAATGCTTCCTACTAGAGGAGAATGTTCTCTGGATGCCCGGTTCTCCTACCCCAACCATGTCACTGGCACAATGAGCAGCAAACAGGCTAGTTTTAAGCCATTCAACTTACAAGATCAGTACATTGGCTGCCTCTACTTCAAAATGGAAATATATTATTTCAGCAATGATTGGGGTATAAGCGAGCAATGCGTGTCCTGAAGTGTACATTGTTACAGTATATCATAATTTGCATTATGGGACAATGGGATTACAGGGCATTAGTTACTTTATTTAACAATATCTTTGTAAAGTAGGTATTAATTATAAGGATTGAACTTGGGGAAAAAAAGCATCTCTGAAGCCTACTTCAGGCATTTAAAAAAATAAAAACATTGTTGGTTTTTTGTGTCCTGGGACATCATTAAAAGTTAAATATGAAGCTGTCTATTGGAAATTACGTTCTGAAGCTTCTGTCACTTTTCTATATAAATAAATCATTGTGCATAAATTGTTTAAAAGCAATTTAATTAAAACATTAGAATTGCCCTTCTGAGTTTTTCTTTCTGTGAGTAGAGAATGACATTCCTGAGTTAGTTCTTTTATGGGAAGCCTATAGGCAATAAGTGTTCACTATTAATAGTTAAATAAAATTGCAAGACTTTCAAAGTAAATTATTTTAGGATTGAAAATTAAGATCCCTCAAATTTAATTTCCTCAGAAGAGGTAAAAAGTAAAGGTCATTCATCTCAACTTAATAATCAAATGTAGGCTATTATTATATTTCTGCTTGAAATCTAGTGATGTGATAGCTTGCAGCTGTCAAGAGCTATTGTTGGCATATTATTGATGTTGTATAGTAACAATTTAAACTGACCAGTGCCTAACCTTTTTTAGAGTTAATGATTTTTATTGTTTTCAAAAAGAGGGAACATAAAAATACAGAACTTGTACACAGTGGCCCAGATATTCAAACTGCGCCCAAAAAGTGCGCAATAGCAGGAGCAAGCACAAGTCTATTACGCCCATGTGCAAGAAATGCGATATTCAAAAACAGAGCAGGCCAAACTGCGCCTACAGCCAACGACTGAATATCGCACCACCTGCACCATAGTGCAACTAGGGAGGGGAAGCTGAGCAGATCTGATACACCATAGCGCAACAAGGGGTGTTTAGCTGAGCAGTCCAGAGGTGCCATAGCGCAACCAGGGACCTCCCCCAGCAGCAGAGCAATATAACTGCACAACCAGGGAAGTAGGGGCCCACCACCCATGCCACAGATGGGCACAGGAACACACAGCAGAACAGACATCAACCCCTCACACCCCATGCACTGCACAACTGGGAGAGGGCTGGAATAACCACTGGCCCATGGAGACAAGCAAACAACCCACAGCCGGGCCATGGTGCCCCATCACACCTACCGGCAAGCTGTGACTGGCACACAAGGAGGGCTGACCACCCCGTGACACACCATCCCCCAATAAAGAGCACACCCTGCACCGTGACCCCCAGACACCCCCCCATGAGCAGTGACTACCACAGCAGGAAACCCCATGCATGCCACCACCCCCACTGTGATACTGCAACCCGTGCACCACAGAACCATGCAAGCCAGCCCCACCATGAACACCCATCAGTGGGTGGCAGCACACAACAATGCAACAATGGCAGACACAGTGCCACCATGCACAGTCCCCAGAGGTACTGCTGAGAGACCAACCATGCGTCAGCACATGAGGTACCCCACACGGGACAGGGCATGCCCCGGACACCACCACCAGTGGTACAGCACCCTGCACAGTATTCCAGTGACACACCCCGACCCACCACTGGCCACAACAGCCAGCACAGACACCCACAGTGGTGCATGGAAGCATGCACCACACTGGATGCCACACAGTTTATGGACAGACACCCACCCATACCCAAGGGCACAACAACACAGGGACGCAGAGGTGGGGCAACCAAGTCCCCAGTGTTGGCCCATGTAAACTGTGTACACACAACCCGCAGTCCTCCATGGCACTGGAGTGCCAGCCACCCTGCACAGGCACTGTGGACCTGTACACCACCATCATTTGCCTGGAGCACAAGTCACAGTCAGTGGGGCACATCCCCTGCAACACACACAAGGCACAGCATGGAGGTGGGACAACAACTGTGGTGCCCACAGTGCCACCCGAGGCAGACATGCACCACACCAGTGACAGGAGGCAACCAAGCAATGTGACAGGTACACTGGCTGCCCTGCAGGGACTGCCACCACTGACATGCCAGTGGACCGTGCAGGTCACAGACATGCATGTGAGCCAGCTGCACAGGCCGTGGATGGGCCGATGGGTGCGCCATGGACACAGAGCATGCACCATGGACCACTGCACACAGTCATCCAGTGCACAGGGAACAACACACACACCACAGACACTGACTGATAGCTACCCCCACACCATAGTCACCTCCACACGGACACACACACATACCCATGACTGCACCACCCCTGACGCCATGCACACCACTGCAGCTGAGCACCTATAGCCCACTGCAAATCAGAGACCACCACAGTATTCATAACAAAATTAAATGTATTGAACAAATATATAAAACTCAACTATATACAATATTACATAAACTATATACAAGGTTGGGGGGCCACAAACAAGGTGGGGGTAGGTAGAGGGCAGGGGTGGACAAATGGGATGGGAAAGGAGGGGTGTCAGGGTGGGTCCAGGGGGTAGGAGAATAGTGGGACCATTGGAACCCTAGCGGGAGTGCCTCTCCCCGCTCTGACTCCTCCTGGCTCTGTGCCTCCTCAGGACCCCAGTCTTGTCAATGTGTCTGAGGATGTCCAGCGACACCCTTGCCATCAGCAATATCTCCTGCAGCACCTCCCAGATTTCATGTAGATGGTGGGTACCTAGTACAAGAGAGCACAGTCAATAGGTGTGAATGCACAACCCCATACAGCCCGCCCACTGTGCATGGCATACGGCCATGGGACATACCTCTGTGATGGTGTGTGACCACCTGCAGTGATCACGTCCACATGACCTGCCCACCCAGGCGCATACAGCCATGCGGAACGCTGCACACACCCACCGGCCAAGTCATGCACAGCACCACCGTGGCCATTTAGTGACATGGCTATGTGGTGCAAAGGCAGTGGCACAACCATGTACCTGGTGCACGCATGGACCACCATTGACGCACTCCCAGACATGCATTGCTACTGGACAGTGTTGACTGTAACAAGTCGCGTGCATGGCAGTGGTGTCGATGAATGGTGGCCATGCCCTGCTGCCCACCCTGTCACACAGCATGCAATAGTAATCATGGATGTATGGCACTCACCTTCATCGGGCTGGTCAAGTGGGCGGTGGTGGCCCTCACCCCGCCTGGCTGCACCATGCTCTTCCCGCCACCGCTCTTCACATGCACAGCGACATTCCTCCGGGCCTGTGGGGCAAACATGGAGAGAGGAACATCAGTACAATCCCATGGCAAAATCCCCCTGCCCCAGGTGTGTGCCTCCCACCCAGCCAGACCCACCCACCCCACACCTGTGAACACCACCACAGCCAACCCTGGATGGTCCCTCCCCTATGTTCTAGACACATACAACACTGTTACCCATATGGAAGATAAAAGTGTGTTGACGTAAACCCTACTTGGCTGTGGCACTGTGCCCCTCCTGGCATATGCCTGCAGGCATGCCAGTAGCTCCGGCTCCCTCTGCCGCAGGTCCCCGTATCTGTGCCTGCACTGCTTGGTGTTCCTCCCCTGTCCAGTGGCCTCTGCAAGGGCAGCGGCCACCTCCTGCCACACCTGGGTCCTGGCCCTGTCCAGGGGTGCCTTCCAGAACAGAGGCCCATGGTGTGGCTCTACAATGGCCACTAGGTTGGCCAGTTCGATAGCAGACCACTGGGCTGCCCTTCTGTGTGCCATTCTCGGTTCTGTATTTGGCAATATGGCACTTTGCAGCATGGCTCCCCATGTGCAGATGCTGCACGGTACAGTGCTACCATTCCCTATCGCGCTGTCACTGAACAGCATGATAGAGGTGCACACATGCCTGACGCATGGTGCCTAGGGGGCAAAGGTCGGGCACAGGGTCAAGGGTCTCTGGTGCATGGACACACACAGCGCCATTGGAACACAATGCGTGTAGCGTGATTGGCTGCCTGTGTACCAGTGCCATAGCGGCCTACCATGCAGTTGGCCCATTGTGCCTATGATGGCCCAGTGCCACAGCCCCATGTAGTGACCACCGCTATAGCACCACTGGCACAATGGTGGCCGTGCCCTGCATTGCCTACCGTGCACAACATGTCATCAGCGTGGCTGATGCCTGCATCAGCAACCTGGGCATGCGCAGTGAGGTGTGTACTACGCATGTCACAGAACTGCACCATTGGCTCAGCACGTTCAACACAACTGCGCAAAGTGCAATAGCACGATATTCAGCCGTCATGCAAATCATCTAATCAGCCATTCAATGGCGCAGCACTGCAATTTGCATCTACTTAAAGTTGCTCCTCGCCTCATTTGCATGGGTTGAGCTATAAAAGTGCGACATTGTGCTGCAGTGGCCATAGTCAGTTACTGCAGTCTATTGGTGAGTTGCATGCTGTTTGGGAGTGTGGACTGTGAATTTTGGGACATGCATGGAACTGCACAGTCACAGGTAACAACTGCCATTCTTACAGGCTACATAATGACCGAGCAGGTTGTTGGAGAGGAGGAGCACAGTGGTGGGAGGAGGAGGAGGCCTAACTTTACCAAGGCCGAAATCGAAGCCCTGTTTGAGGCCTACCTGGATTAAGAGCCACTTCTCAGTGGACAGCAGGGAACACCTCAAGCCCATGCTGCTGCATGGGAGGAGGTGGCACGTGCTGTGAACCTGCATGGCAGCCACCAGCACTCCATGCAGGAATGTAAGAAAAAGATGGGCACAGACAGGAGGAAAATAAAGGAGAATGTGGCTGCCATCAGGGCAGCACATGCTGCAACAGGTGGGGGACAGCCGGAGGTGGTACAGCTGACCCCACAGGAGGAGAGGCTTGCTGGAAGCATGCAGTGCAGTACCATTGAGGGTGTTCCGGGTGGTGGCTTCCAGATGGGTGGTGGCCCATCACTGCACGGTAAGTAATGCTCTGTCTATGGGGGGGCAGGGTAGGTCACATGCAGTAACGCGACTTTGCTTTCCCTTACAGATCCTGAGCATCTGCATCGGTCAGTGGTGGTGGGCCTGTCCACTGAGGACAGTCAGCTGGAGTTGGAGGAGGGCCCATCCACCTCCACAGGTATACGTGGATCATTGCGACAGTGGGGCCACCTGGCTGTCCACATTGATGTCGTTGTAATAGATGTGGAGGAAGCCCTGCCTGTGTCTCAGTGTGCTGGCGTCCACGGATGCCAGCATGCTGTGACTATGGCCAGTGCAGAGTCTGTCACTGGTGATGATGACACTAACATCATGGGTAGTGACACATGTGTGCCACGGGATGGCCACACAGCAGTGCAACTCATGCCCATGGCTGTGGATGGTGCTGCCATGCAGGCCTGCATGTCAGCACAGTCCCAGCCTGTGCCTGTCAGCACCAGTGGGGAAGCACTGGTGTCTGTTCAGGACAGTGGGACTGTTGCAGCCACTGTGGCTGCACCAATGAGCCCTGGGGAGCGGCAGCTGGAGGGGCAGCATGAGCAGTCGGCCAATGGGCTTGGGGGCACAGGGTTCAGTGGTGGCATCTGTGCACCACCTGTGGACATGCCCAGACCTGGTCCTGGTGCACAGCACCCACCCTCAAGTGGTGCTGATCATCAGGGCTGTGCACACCCTGAGGGACAGAATGCCTAGGAGGCAGATGACCTCTTGGATGAGCACACCCGCCTACTGCAAGCATCAGTCCAGCAGCAGATGCAGCTTGTGATGTCCGTGGATGCACTGCATGTGGCTCGGGAGCGGGCAGAGGAGCATCGCAGCAGGGACACCGCTATGATCTGGGCAGGGATGGACCATTTGCGGGAGGATGTGACCACTGCCATTGACAGGCATGCACAGGCATTCACTGCTGTCATGGCCACAATGGGCACACAGTCAGGTGCCCATGCATCATGGACACCACACAGTGCACTGTCCACCCCCTGTTTCCAGCATCATGTGACTACCACCCTGTCGACACTGGGTTCAGCTGTGGGCATCCTGAGCACTCCTGGTGCAGGCATGTTCAGTGTGCTGCAGACCTCTGTGCAAGCACGGTCACGTTCACGCAGTGGAACCCCTGGGGGACCATCGGTGCCACCCCATGAGGCTAGTGGTCAGCCTGTCAGTGCTGGCAGGTCTCAGCAGGGCTGCCCATGCATCCATGGCAGCTGGGGCAATGTGTCGCGTGACTGACCTGTCTCCCAGCATGGCTACTGTCTGGTGCTGCCTTGTGTGCATTGTGTGTTTCAGTGGGCAGTGCATGGGTGGGTAACCGGCCCTGCATGTGGACACACAGTCCACCTGCACACCCTCCTGGCTGCTGTCTGCAGTTGCGTGAGCATTGATGCTTGCATTGTGCTGTACACCAATGTGCAATGGTGCTCAGCATCTGACACATGCACATGGACAGGCAGTGGGTGTGGTGGCCTGTGGACATGTATGTTGCTAGGGTTGGTGTTCTGGGTCAGTGTGCCTCCTGTCCTCAGTGCATGTTTGGTGCATTGTATGTGCACATGTGTGTGTGTGTGTCTGTCCACGTGGCATGTTAATCCTCACCCATCCCTGGTTGTGTGTGGGCTTCTGTGCCCTGCCACTTCCCTTGATGGCATGCACCCCTGGTGTGTGTCCATGTGTGTTTGTGGGTTGTGCCTTACCCACTGGTGGTTGCACATGGCCCCATGACTTACCTGGGTTGGGTGAAGTGCTCCTTCATGATGGTGTCCCAGTGCAGCTGTGCCAGCTGGATCAGTAGGGGGTCCCGTCAGCCAAGGGGGGCTGCCCATTACCATCATCACCAGAGTCTTCATCGTCCCCATCGCTGTCCCCCTCTTTGACCTGTACGGCTATCCCATATTCATTGGCCATGTTGTGCAGGATGCAACAGGCCAGAAATAGCCCACAGGCCTTTGAGAGGCTGTACTGTAGGGCACCGCTGGAGGTGTCTAGGCAACGGAAACATGCCTTCAGCATCCCAAACATCCGCTCGATGACATTACGTGTGGTGGCATGTGCCTCATTGTAGCATTTCTGCGATGGGGTCGCAGGCCGCTGGTAGGGTGTGAGCAGCCAGGAACGGAGTGGATATCCACTGTCACCTGTGTGTAGAGGGTGGAGGTTAGTTTGGTGATCAGCATCACTCTGCCCTGGGCCATGTGGGCCACTACCCATGTCACCTCTGGCCATGCCCCCCCAGGCCCTATGATTGTCCATGTGGTTTGCATACCCACCCACTAGATGTCCAGTGGGGATGTCCCCACTCTTGAATCTGTGGCACAGTGCTGACTGGTGCCAGATGAAGACATCATGTGCTCCCCCAGGGTGCGTGGCACAGACATTGATTATGCGCCCCCTGGCATCGCACACCACCTGGCAGTTGATGCTGGCATAGCCCTTGTGATTGATGTATGCAGCCCCCTCAGGGCCAGGTGGTGTGCGTATGGCCACATAGGTGCAGTCTATTGCCCCTAGCATGCCAGGCATACATGCTACCTTATGGAACTCCTGTATGTTTGCTGTGTGCTCCGCTGCTGTGCTGGGGAAATTGATGTACTCTGCAGCATGTGGCAGTAGTGCACTGAGGAATTGGGTGAGGTGGCATGATGTGGCCAACTGGGTTATGCTTGTGGTGTCCCCAGTTGGTCTCTGGAAGGTACCCGTGGTGAGCAAGCACATGCAGACTGTTACTTTAGTCTCCGCTGACAGGGCATGGCTCTGTCGTGTGGATGCCTGCATCAAATCACTGCACAGCTCACAGAGTCACCTCAGAATTGCACTATTCAGGCGGTACCGGCCCACAATCTCAGTATCTGTGTATGGCTCAAAGCTGGTGTGGGCTTGGTACTGCCTGTTGTGGGCATACCACCAACAGGCCCTTCCACAGCCTCACCCCCCCACCGCACGCCTTCTCACCCCCCTCATAACAGCCTCCATCTGGAAGGTGGCACTGACCATGCCTCTGGCTTGTGTTCACCTCCCCTGGCAGCTGTTATTGTATTCCCCCTGCTGTCCTCCCTGACCGGGAACACCTGCCTGTGGTGGCCTCTGTGCTGTGTGGCACTTCCACCTTGTGCATAGCTGTGGCTCCCCACACCTTCCCTGTGCCTGGGTGTTCAGGGTGCCCTTTGCCTGGCCTGCCCTGTTTGTCTCTCCTGCCCTGTCTGTCTGCAGAGGGTTCTGCCTCATGTGGCTTCCCTGTAACGTTCTTGTGCCTCTCCCTTGCTCCTTTTTATTTTGGCTCATTTCCGCTATGGTGCAACTTCCGCTTGCTCCCCTATTGCGCATGGCGCAAGTTGTTAAATATTGCACTGCGCCATTTATGCATGGTTCTTCCCCCTTCTGTTGCACATGCCTTCATTATCATTGCGCTGTTGCTCAGCATGGTTTCGGGGGTGCAGCTGCCTCCTGCTGAATATTGCAGAATGGTGCAATTTCTGACTTACGCAGGTGCAACCCTATTGCGCATGGCTCAACTCTTTTGAATATCTGGGCCAGTATGCTCAAACATGTGGTGCATTACAGAGTCATCAAGTACATTACCTTAATATACTAGCTGCCTTAATGTAGGCTAAAATTCATTAGTAGGCCTGTAGAAAAGGACTGGGGGGTATGCAGCCCTCCACTGTAAGAACTTTCTGATATGATTAAGGTGAGTGAGGAGAGCAAGAAAGAAAGAAAAACCCTACCTACATTTCTAAGGGAGGAAGGTGTACACCCCCATCGGTGCAGGTACTTTGTAGGTTGGACTGTTTTCATGCCTTTTGGGCTGATCCTGCATGGAGGCCTATTGTAGTTGGGGCACCTTGACTCTTAACACTGTAAACACAACAAAAGAGAATACAAACAAAGTATCTTGTATAACAACATAAACAACAGTTCTGAGGACAATAACCTGCTAACTACATTGACAGCCTGTGATCATGCCTGCCTTGTGTTGGGTGGTTCAGTTTTACATGGTGGGAGCAGGCCCCCACTATTCCTGTTTTAGCAGTAAAGGAGAAAAAAGAAACCTCTTATGTGCTAGGTTTTCATGGAGAGGGCTCATCAAAGAAGCCAGAAGGGGAAGGAAGAAAACATATTCAATTCAGTGCTTTAGAGTAACTGGTAATTGCTATTTTTCTTTTAAACTTAGATTGTGGGCTTTTAGTGACACTGTACTTTCTTTGTTGTCTTTACTTATAATTGTTTTTGGGCTGTTGAAAATTTAAAACATAGTGGTGGTGTAATTCTGTGCTGTCTTTAATTGCTGCAGATTTTATCTTGGCTTGTCTGACTGCCCTGTAGTTGGGTGAAGGGTGTTAATTGTCTGGCCTCTGACCTCAGCTACGTGATAACTGGAGGTGGGGCTTAGTCAGAGTTGAGGTAGCAAGTAGAGTTTTATTTTCTCAGAAGAAGCCAGAAGGGGAAGGAAGGAAACATTCAATTCAGTGCTTTAGAGTAACTGGTAATTGCTATTTTTCTTTTAAACTTAGATTGTGGGCTTTTAGTGACACTGTACTTTCTTTGTTGTCTTTACTTATAATTGTTTTTGGGCTGTTGAAAATTTAAAACATAGTGGTGGTGTAATTCTGTGCTGTCTTTAATTGCTGCAAATTTTATCTTGGCTTGTCGGACTGCCCTGTAGTTGGGTGAAGGGTGTTAATTGTCTGGCCTCTGACCTCAGTTACGTGATAACTGGAGGTGGGGCTTAGTCAGAGTTGAGGTAGCAAGTAGAGTTTTATTTCTCAGAAGAAGCCAGAAGGGGAAGGAAGGAAACATATTCAATTCAGTGCTTTAGAGTAACTGGTAATTGCTATTTTTCTTTTAAACTTAGATTGTGGGCTTTTAATGACACTGTACTTTCTTTGTTGTCTTTACTTATAATTGTTTTTGGGCTGTTGAAAATTTAAAACATAGTGGTGGTGTAATTCTGTGCTGTCTTTAATTGCTGTAAATTTTATCTTGGCTTGTCTGACTGCCCTCTAGTTGGGTGAAGGGTGTTAATTGTCTGGCCTCTGACCTCAGTTACATGATAACTGGAGGTGGGGCTTAGTCAGAGTTGAGGTAGCAAGTAGAGTTTTATTTTCTCAGAAGAAGCCAGAAGGGGAAGGAAGGAAACATATTCAATTCAGTGCTTTAGAGTAACTGGTAATTGCTATTTTTCTTTTAAACTTAGATTGTGGGCTTTTAGTGACACTGTACTTTCTTTGTTGTCTTTACTTATAATTGTTTTTGGGCTGTTGAAAATTTAAAACATAGTGGTGGTGTAATTCTGTGCTGTCTTTAATTGCTGCAAATTTTACCCCCTCCCTTCCCCAACTCTTAATTATATGCCCTGTTAAATCTGATTGACAGGAGCTAAACACAGGGTATAATAAGGGGTGTGAAGTAGGAGGGGCATAAGGGGGAAGAAGCCCACCCTCAGCACAAGTGTTTTGACTTATTTATTTATTTATTGGTTTCTTTTTTTTTTTTAAGAAAATTGTGTGAGGATCAGTGGCAGGATTTTTAGGACAGTAAATTAATAAAAAGGGAACTAGGAGAGCTTCAGTAGCAGACAAGTAGTGAAATTGCAGTATGATGTGGGGAGTGGTGCAATGCAGTGGCTGTGGGCAGCCATATTCAGGCAGACCTTCTAGACACTGAGGTGCTGCCCTATCTGCATGCATCTCTCTGGACTGCGGGATGAGGTAGCCAGACTCAGAGTGGAAGTAAACTGGGTCAGGAGTACCATCACCCCTATCCAGAGACCACCCAGTCCAATGCAACTGCCTCAAAGAATGCCGAGAATGAGGAGCACTTGGATGACAGTGGGCTCAGGGAGGGTTAGAGCTGTCAGGCAGAGGCACATCCCAGATCCTATTCCACTCAAGAACTCATATGCCACACTGGCAAATGAGGACAACCAAATAGAGGTACCCAGAGAAGTGGAAGGAAAAGATGTGGAGGTTAGCCAAGGAGGTGACTTCAGCGGGGAAAGCAGTGGACCCCAGAGGAGGAGGAAGTGAATCCTGGTGGGGGACTCCATCATAAGAGGGATCCAGCTAGGAACACAGGAGGGGGAGGATAGGAGGTGAGGTGCCTACCAGGTGCCACGGCATGGAGGGATGGAAGGAAGATCCTGGGGATCACTGGGAAGGCAAGATGGGAGGGTGAGTTGGATGTCATTATCCACCTAGGTACTAATGACCTGGCAAATGGGGAGCCAAAGGAAGTTCAGGAAGAGTTTAGGAAACTGGGGAAGGGTCTCAAGCAAGTAGCTACTTCTGTCACTTTCTCAGAAGTACTACCTGTGAGAGGCAAGGGAGAGCATAGGAGTGCATGCACCAGGAACTTTAACTCATGGTTGAAGAACTGGTGCTGTGAGGAAGGGTTTGGATTCATTGGTGACTGGGGACCCACCTGGAGGATGGAGGTTTGTTCAAGCCTGAGCCTGCATCCATCCTGGAGGGAATCAAGCACTCAATGATAAGTTTAAATGCTCATTGACAAGCATTTAAACTAGCAAAGGGGTGGCAGGCCAGCAAGGAGGGTACCTACTTGCTCACCCCCACAGCTAGCAGTGGAACCAGTGAACCAGAGGAGTGGCTATCTCTGCAAAGCAGTGTGCAAAAGATGGAATTTTGTGCCCAAGAGGTGGATAGGCAGAAAAGGGTCAAAATTCAGCAGAAGGACAGACAGCAAGGAGAACCAGGGATAAAGGACAACCAAGGAAGGGGCTGGAGTAGAACAGTGAAACAGTCTAGGGAGGTCAAATCATGGAAAGCCATGTGTGCAAATGCCAGGAGCCTTAGCAACAAGATGGAAGATCTGGAGGCTGTCATGGTGCAGTCAGACCTGGACATTGTGGCCATCACTGAAACCTGGTGTAATGATAACCATGACTGGGAGATGGCCATACCTGGCTACAACATATTCAGAAGAGACAGAGCAGGCAGAAAGGGAGGAGGAGTGGCACTGTATATGAAAATGACATAAGGGCCACAGAGATCCAGGAGGAACAAAATTGGGAGAGATACTGTGGGTTAAGCTGGAAAGGAAAAATGGGAACAGCATCCGCACAGGTGTGGTCTATAGACCACCAGCCCAGGAGGAAGAAACAGATAGGGAGCTGATGCTAGCCATCCAAAGGATGACAGACAAGGGTGAGGTAGTACTGGTTGGAGACTTCAATATTCCAGACGTGGACTGGAGCATCCCAGCAGTAGCATCAACTAGAAGCAGATTTATCCTGGGCTCCCTTCAGGGTGCCTTCCTCAAGCAACTGGTCATGGAACCAACTCAGCAGAAGGCAATACTGGACCTTGTGCTCACAAACAGGGACAGTGTGATGGGGTAACAGTGGGGGAGCACTTGGGAACAGTGACCACCAGTCATTGTGGTTTGAAATCACAGAAAGAGCAGAACCAAACCACACAAAAACACGATCCTGGATTTTAGGGGGCAGACTTTGGGAAAATGGGAGATACTTGAAAGAGGCATTAGGGAAATGGGACAGGAATCAGGGTTGAGGAACAGTGGCAGTATTTAAAATGGGGATTACAAGAACAACAGAATTATGCATTAAGCAAATTAGCAAAAGGAAAGGAAGAGGAGACCATTATGGTTTCCAAAGAGGTAGCAAAGAAAGTGAAAGCCAAAAAGATTGCATTCAGGCAATACAAAAGACACAGGCAGAAGGGATAGGGAGAAGTACCAGGAGAAGCAAGGGAGGCAGGAGGTCAGTAAGGAAGCCAAAGCTCAGACAGAAGAACACATTGCAAAATCAGTGGGTAGAGGGGACAAAACCTTTTACAGGTACATAAGTGAAAAAAGAAAGTCAAAGGGAGGGATAGTGAGACTGAAGGGGGAGGATGGGGGCCGTGTGGAGGATGACAACAGTAACACTGACATATTGAACAGGTATTTCTGCTCAGTCTTTACTGAGGAAGAGGAGGGTAATGGGTCTGAAGGGAGTACAAGGGGTGAGAATGGTGCAGAAATGGACACAAGTCCCTTTACACAAGAAAGAGTCCTGAAGGAACCGGAAGTAATAAGAGTTGATAAAGCAATGGGGCCAGATGGGGTGCACCCCAGGGTCCTTAAAGAACTAAGAGAGGTGGTGGCTGAACCTCTGGCTATCCTGTTTAGCCGATCACTGGAAACAGGGGAGGTACCCAAAGACTAGAGAACAGCAGATGTAGTCCCCTTATACAAAAGCAGGAACAAAGAGGAAGCAGAGAACTACAGACCAGTCAGCCTCACCTCGGTAGTGGGGAAGATCATGGAAGCACTACTGAAGGAGAGATTGGTGGAACATCTGGTTGTCAATGGACTACAGGACCCAAGGCAGCATGGTTTCACCAGGGGGAGGTCATGTCAGACCAACCTCATTGAATTTTTTGACTGGGTGACTAGAGAGGTGGATCAGGGTAGGGCAGTGGACATGGCCTATCTGGACTTCAGCAAGGCCTTTGACACTGTGCCACATAGAAGACTATTACACAAACTGGGGAATATGGGTGTGGGCAGGACAGTAGTGTGGTGGGTAGGTAACTGGCTGGGTGGCAGGACACAGAGGGTGGTGGTAAATGGCTGTCACTCCACAGAGGGAAGAGTGACCAGTGGGGTACCACAGGGATCAGTGCTGGGAACAGTCTTATTCAACATCTTCATCAGTGACATTGCACAGGACCTAGAAGGCAGAATTTCACTGTTCGCTGATGATACAAAGCTCTGTAACAGAGTAGACACACCAGAGGGTGTAGACAGAATGAGAAGGGACCTGCAGAAACTTGAAGAATGGTCAGGGGTTTGGCAATTGAAATTCAATGCAAAGAACTGCAAGATAATGCATATGGAGCACAAAAATCCTGGCACAATATATCAGTTGGGGGGGGAGGATATAGCATGCACCGAGCAGGAAAGGGATCTTGGGGTTATCATCTCTGATGACCTCAAGGTAGGGAAACAGTGTGACAAGGCAGCAGGTAAAGCAAATAGGATGCTGGGATGTATAGGCAGGGGCATCACCAGCAGGAAAGGAGGTCATAGTTCCGCTATACAAGACACTAGTGAGGCCCCACCTGGAGTACAGTGTACAGTTCTGAGACCATACCCACGTAAGGACATAGACAGGGTAGAGAAGGTTCAGAGGAGGGCAACAAATATGGTGCATGGATTGCATCACAAGTCCTATGAAGACAGGTTGAAGGAACTGAACATGTACTCCCTGGAGGAGAGGAGGGAGAAAGGGGATATGATAGAGACATACAAGTATCTCACAGGGAGGAACAGGGTGCAGAAATACACTATTTTTAAGCGAAAAAGATGTTCCAGGACTAGAGGGCATGGGATGAAGTTGGAGGGAGGACGATTCAAAGGAAACATGAGGAAGAATTTCTTCACAGAATGGGTGGTGGACAAGTGGAGCACCCTGCCAGAGGAAGTGGTGGTGGCTGAAACAATCACAGTATTTAAGAATGCATGTGATAGACATAAAGGAATTCTAGAGGTCAGGGGTAAGGGGCAACAGACTTCTAGGAAAACATAAACTGAACTTACAAGCTCAAATGGGCAGACTGGGTGGGCCATAGGCCCTTATCTGCCAACACTGTCTATGTATCTATGTAATGGGAGGTTACAGCAGTTTAAGGAGTGGTGGGCCAAGTTAGTATGTAGCCAAATCCTTTGGGTGGGCTCACAAATTGCATGTATGGGGCCCAGCACTTATAATAAAGGGTCATTTTGTTAAGCTTAGAGTGTGAGATCCTGTGGAGTTCAACAATTTGGCAAGAGATGCTAGGATTTCACTAGGTGTGAGACTGATAGTAGATCACTTGCAGAGCAGGGTTCTTTTGACCTGTATGGCCACTATGAACAGCCATCTGAATTCAGTATAGGTCAAGGAGAGTGTGTTGGGGTTTTATTTCCAGGATATGGAAAGAAGGAGAGAGGAGGATCTGTTTCTTCAGGACCAAGGTACAAATATCATAGATTTGTTTCCAGAGGGATCAGATTTTAGGACATGCCCAGAGTATATGTAGTAGGTCACCCTATCTGACAGTTATCTCCAGGATTTGTTAGTATCAGTTATGTGAGCCACATTCAGAATTATGGGGGTCCTGTACCACGAGTGGAGTATTTTATTCTGTATTAGTCTGCTTCAGGTGTCTTTTACAGTGTGGTGGGCATTGATCCAGGCCTGAGACCATTGGTCAGTAGAAATGGGACTGCCCAGCATCTTCTCCCATCTAATCCTGGTGTCATCAGGCTGACTTGGTATAGTGTCCCTGATGGCTGAGTAGAACCTGCCTGCTAGGCCTCTTGGGATTGCAAGCCATTTTTTGAGTTTAGCATCAGTTGCTGCTGAGTAGGAGATGTAATTGCCTAGAAGTGGTTTAACTGCTTCCGTAATCTGCATGTACTGCTACAGCTTCTTCTGTGGGAGCCCCCATCTTTTTGTAAGTCCTGATAGGTGGAGAACCTCCCTGTCCTTGGATTGAGGATATCTTGCAATAGGAGAACTTTGTTACTAGCCCAATATGACCAACTGAGTGTTTTTTTTGTCAATTTGGATCCAAGGGTTGTTCCATAGTGGAGTATACAATGGGGGGATAGGAGCAGACTGTAGCATCTTGTGGACCTGTTATACCAATAGGTTATAATACCAATATTTGTAATAGGCACTTGGAACTGCCTCTGTCCTTACCACAAAAATGTTCATATAGATAATTAATTATAAAATTAAAATCTGATATCCCTGTTATCTAGGTTCTAGATGATGGTAAAAACATTTCTGCCACACCAAGAAGTATGAAAAGTAGATTTTATTAATACCTGTACAAACATTCTAAATATTCCTCATTTGCATAAATATCAAACATAATAAAAGTAATGCAAACACAAAACAAAGATTTAAGAAAATTAAATAAAACAAAGAAATAAAACAAGAACAAAAACAACTTGCTGTTTGGATAGTTTTTGTAAACAATAAAAATATTTTTTGTAAAAATATTTCAAATGGCTTTGTTTAATTATTACTTTGATTTTTCTTTGTAACTTGTCCAAATATTTTTTCATGCAAAAATGTCTATCTTTTAATTAAACTTAAGTTTAACTTAAATACTCAAGATTTTGTATTTAAAAGGTACATTAACTATGTTACCTCCCCAGCTAAGCCAAATTAAAATATTAAAATCAAAATAATACTTAAACTTCTGGTGGTAGAGGCGTGGTCTTCTTTCCTTTTAACTTTGAAAATCTTGGTGAGAATTTCTAATTTGGGATGATTAGAGTTCTTTAGTAGCTGGCTTTGCTGTAGCTTTTGTCCTTTTTTTCCTTTCTCACCCTCGAACCCGTGACTTTGGACTCCTCTGGCATCACTCCAGCAGTGCAGAATGGCTCCTCCTGTCTTAGACATCACAAATCATCAAAAGTCACTTATTCGGATTTTGGTGGAAAATAAGACAACAAGATACCAACAGTTCAGCAGCACAACCGTAAATTATTTACACCATTTCAGTTATTTGCAGAAAAGGATTTCCTTGTGGATATCAAAGTTCTTGTTTGGTAACTAGATTTTATGAATGTTTCTGTTTCTCAATTCATTTTAACTTGAACCTGGACTTTGGACCCCTCTGTTTTCAAACAGCACTGCAGACTTGCTTTGGCTGATGAAATTAACCGTTAGTATCTGTCCATGCTTGACTTTAGCAGAAGTTCCAAAATATTACTCCAGTTAGGATGTCCAGTACTTAGGCCACAGGCTTTGTCCCATCCAATATTAGAAAAAGTCATTTTGTAACAAGCTACAGTAGGTTCTTGTAGCTGTTTTTGTTGCAATTTTGTGTCAGCTTTCCAGGCTTGGGCCCTCCGCACCTATGGTGTGAACTCATCAGTGGCTTAACCAAATGCTGGTCCAAGGCATCCAGGACAGGCATGGCTTCAGGCTTTCAGCCCAGCAAAAGTCTTAAAATGACACAATTACTCAGTCAACCGGCATAGCTTCTTACAGCTCGAAGATTTTAGAAATTCTAGGTGGACCTGGCAGGGCCTGGCTTTATCCCCTCAAATTCAGAGTGACATCATCGCCAGTTCTGATTGGTCCTTGCAGATGGGATAGGTGTGGCTCTAGGCACTTCCTAAGGACTGCCCCTCTCCTTGAGACTTTACTTTTAAAACATGAAATTACTTTTTTGTCTGTCTTTTTTATGCAAAATGATATGATTTTTAAACAAACATATTTAAACTTCTCTCATTGAACCTGAACTTTTAAAGTGTCTCTCATGTTTCTAGGATCAGCATTTCCTGAGTTAAGCTAATAAGGACTATACATTCATTTTCTTAGCAAAGTCACTTAAAACAAAGTGATACTTTTGTTTTAAATGTTTTGGGCTTTAGAATAATGTAAGCTTTGTCCATAAATGTTTCGGGAAAGTCCTTAAAAACATTAAACTTCTTTTGCAAAGAGCTATTTCTTTGTTCTGTCAAGCTGGCCGCATGGCACATAAATTAAAACTGTCAAACATGTTTACCACATGTTTTTCCAGATGGTATATCTCTTTATGGCAACAAGTTGCATACTCAAAAAATATATATTTGGACTAGTCATGATGTCAGCTTTCATTTAAGACTAGACTTGAAAAATCTCTTATAAAGAATATTGCTCTAAAATATTTTTATATTTATTGTCTGATTCCCATATGTTGCATTTATACAATTTAGACAGATAAACAGTTTCAAATCTCTTTACAGACTGTGGAAATCTCATCTCGGCAGTATAAAAATTGGTCTTGCAAAATGCAAAAGTATTTTTTTTTTATCAAAGTCAATGGGCATTCAAATGGCTTCTGGATTTTTTTTGAAGGTACCTTTGCTATGACATCACCAAGGCCTCTTATCTCTGGTCGTGGAGGATACTTTGGCACCTTTGACCTCTCTAGCTTCAGGAATGTGAGGCATCTCCTTTCATCAGGACTGGTAGAACTACAAAGTCTTTTAATACTGTAGTTTAAAAGAGGAACCAGGAAGGGGGCAGCCTCATCTGATTTTAAAAGTCAATGAAGGTTTTTTTTTTCTTGAAGAAATCCATGCTGGCAGTTCTATCAATTTAAAACTTCTTCCATACACAGAGCCCAAACCCTTTAGAGTCTTTTAACCAGTTGTCCAGTATTTCACCCCACTTACCTCAAATAATATTTAAGGATTTATCAAAGAATACAAAATAATAATTTAAATTAATGTAAAATAATAATATGATAAAATATTATAAAATATTTTAATAACTAAGTTTTGTTCCTACAGACCCAGTTCTAGTGCTTAATATAAGGGAGTATTATGGGATGGTTAGCAAATTGGTTTTCCCAGCTTGAATATAAGATAGAGGTGAGAGTGACTAGCCCAGCCACAGTTTGTTCCATAAGAACTCATTGCTGGGGCATATTAGAGCAGGGGTAAAACCATTGGAGAATTTATGCACTCTGAAAAGCGTACAAATAGCGCTCCATGCATGGGAGGCTCCAGCCCCCTTATTTCCAGTGTGCTTGGAGCTTATTGCAGCTAAACATGGGTTTCTTACCCTCCAATAAAAAGTATCCCACTAGTTTATTTATTTTCTGAAACCAGGCCAGTATTATTGGTAAAGGGATGTGGATGAAGAGATAGACAAATGTTCTTGCTGTGACCATTTTAATCACTGCTATTTTCCCTGCTGGGGTAAGATTTAAGAGTTTCCACCTGTCAAGCTCTACCTTGCAAGCTTGAAGGAGCAGTTTAAGGTTTTCATCCCATAGTTTTTCATATCGTAGTACTATTTTTATGCCCGGGTAAAGTACGTTAGCCCCTTTTCTGCCCAGTGCAGTCTGGACTTCTGGGACAAGCTGGCCCGACAATACTGGTTTAGTTTTTGACTGGCTGACTTTCAGTCCTGTAAATGAAGGAATGCTTGCACCCCTGGTGTGGGCCTGTTGCAGGTTGCCCATGGGTATTAGAAGGTCATCCACATACATTAAGATGGGATATTCTCTACCTCCCACCTGTATTACCCTAATTGCATCATGTTGGTGGAAGACCGTTGCTAGAGGCTCAATTGCCAGGACAAATGGTAAGGGGGAAAGGGAGACACCCTGCCTGGTGCTTCTTTCAAGCTGGAAGTGGGACGATATTAGGCAATTTGTGATGATCCTCGCAGTTGGGTCTGAGTATAATGCTTTCACCCATTCCTGGTATCTGCTTCCTATGCCCAGGTGCTGAAGTACCATGTGAGGTAGTCCCATTCCAAGGAGTCAAAAACTTTTTCAAAATCCACTGCAATGGTGGCTGCTGGTGTTTTTAGCCTGCTGTGCTGTGTGGACCAGGTTAAGGGGTGACCTGATTTGGTAAGCACTGTACCTACCTGGTATAAAGCCAACCTGGGAAGGGTGTATCAGGGTAGTCAACAACAGGCTTAGCCTGTTAGCCAACACCTTGGCATATATCTTGCTGTCTGTATTTATGAGTGAGATGGGTCTATAGCTGGCTTTCTGTTTAGGGTCCTTGCCTTTTTGGGGTATTACGGTGATGACCACCTCATGTAGTGTGCTAAGGATGGAACCAGATCCTTCAGTCTCCTCAAAAACCTGTGTAAGCATTGGGACAATCTGCAGGGTTACAGCTTGGTAAAAGTCCACTGGGAAGCGTCACTCCCCAGTGACTTACCCACCTTTAGGGATAGGAGAGCTTCAGTCATCTCAGCAGCAGCAATGGAAGAATCTAATCTTTGTAATTGTTGAGGTGTTCATCTAGGGAGAGGTAGCATCTGAAGGAATGCTTGCACCCCTGGTGTGGGCAGGTTGTGGGAGGAAGTGTATAGTTGCATGTAGAATGCCCGCATTATATCATTTATCTTATGGGGGTTCATCTTCACTTTGCAATGGGTATTTTGTAGGCATAGGATATGCCTATCCACTTGCTGCTTTCTTAATTGGTAAGCCAGCACCTTCCCTTCCTTATCACCCCTTCCCAAAACCTGTGACACAGTCTTCGAACTGCATTCTCGGCCTGCCTGTTGATTATCTCATTTATTTCAAATCTGATTCCTGGTACTTTCTTGCCTAAGGGAGAGCTTGGGTCTGGTGATTGCTGGGGCTTAAACTCTGTTTCTGCCCCCTTTAAGTCTGCTTCCAGATCTAAGAGGCATTGTTCTCTCTCTCTCTTCTTCTTCTTTTAGTGGCATAACCCATGATTTGCCCCCTCATGGTGGCCTTATTAGCTTCCCATGTCACCCCAGCTGATGTATCACTGATTAGGTTCTGTTGGAAAAACACAGATGTTTTAGTCTGTGCCCAGAGGATAAATTCGGGGTCCCTTAGGAGCATGGTATCCATTCTTCATTTGGGGGAGGGCAGGGTTTTGGGGCCCCAGGTTACGAGAAGTTGCACAAGGGCATTGTCTGAAATCATGGGTTGAATAGTGGTGTCCTGTACATTATGAGTTGAGGGGGATTTTAATCAAAGGTCCAGCCTACTGAAGGATTTATATGCCTCAGAGTGATAAGTGTAGTCCCTGTCTTGGGGATAGAACATGCGCCAGGTATCAATAAGGCCATGGTCTGTCATTAGTCATTTTAGAGCTTTTCTTGAACTGGTGTGGGTTTTCTTCCATGTAGCACTTCTGTCTATCAGGGGGTGCAATGTCAAGTTAAAATCTCCACCCAGCAGTAGAGGACATGGGGGGGACACAGAGTCTATTGTATTGGCTAGTGCGTGGAAGTGAAGTGGTTAGCGGCATATTCATTGCAAAGCAACAGGGGGCCTATTGTGGTTTCACACAGTACCATCACCCATCTGCCTAGGGAGTCTGAGCGCTGAGCAGTAACTTTCCAGGGGAGGCCTTTGTGGAGGAGAATCACAACTCCACATTTCCTACAAGGAGCACTTGAATGGATTTCCTGGCCCACTCAATCTTTGAGTAGATAACTATGATCATGTTTATATGCTTGGTTTCATGCAGGAAAGCTACTTGGGACCTCATCTTTTTCAGTTGAGAGAGCACTTTCTTTCTCTGTTTACGCCCCTGACATTCCAAGTATGGCATACCACATCATCCATAATCACATTTTTGAGGGTGAGGAACTTTTGTGCTATGAAGTAATTCAAACTGAGAGGAGAACCCCAAGCTTTATCTGCAGGAGCCGACCCTTAGCATTATATCATCTGATAGCAGCATGGTTAACCCTGTTAATGCCATTAAGTCACCCCATGCTCCCTAAATAACATAGATGTGAACTGTTCACCTTGAGGAGGCAGACTTCATTTGACTTACATGTAGTTGTCACTAACAATATCAACAGCAGTGCAGTGTTTGACCGAAATAAACTATTTATAGTTACTCAAAAGTGTGCTTGAGGTCTGAGCACTGGTTTTCAACCAGAGGTGAGGAGCACCCTGTGACTATCCTGACTCTCTTAGGAGGGGTGTGTGTGTGTGGGGGGATTGGTCCCCCTCCATCCAGTGGGCACACACAACCCTGTGTGGTGTCTCTCCAGATACTTATGCTGTGATTTTGGAGGTAATTCCTAGATCCCTACCTAGGGGGGAGATGAGCAAGATAGAGTCCAACAGGAGATTAGTTACTTCATAACTTGGGAGTGTTTAACTCAGGTATGGTGTTGCAAGCATATTAAAATCCCAGCTCCTGGCATGGGGGGGGGACAAGGCTGCTGTCGTGTTCAGGGTTGTGTGTTGGACCCCTGGTTAGCTGTTAAGCAGCCACCTGCATAGTTCTCACTCCCCTATTAAGACCTCTAGGTATCCCATCAGGCTGTTATTCTATGTGTTAAAAATGCACCCCCCATGTTAGCTACTGCTGTTTGATCCTGCTGGGTTGCTGGGATACCGGCATAAATCACTATGACTCCATGCTGCATACTGTCTAAAGGACATTGAAGGGTGGTGATTTGTATGTGAGGCATTGTGATCAGTACTTTCCATCACTATTTGGTACTCTGCAGATGGGGAGAACACAACATGGGGGGGGCAGCCCTATGCTTTTACACACTATGCCTGTACCTAAGGGGTAGATATAGAGGTAGGGTAGATTTAGGAATTGGGTAAGGACCCTCTTACCACATCTGTTCCCCATGCCACATATTACCCGCATTCATCTTGCAGCAACATATGTATACCCAGCAATTAGACCAAAATTCATCATGCAAAAACTAGCTACTCCCCCCTGCATATTTGCAACATTATTACACATTCTGTGACCTTTTTTGGTATGGTAAATTGATGCAGTGCTGTATAAAGTGTTATGCTGATGTACATGAGGAGGGTGAGCCTTGTTTGAGCATCATTGCTCTGTTACATTGGGTGAGGAGAGAAGGGAGTGCAAACACCTAGGCTGGGGTTTTTCAGGCTGCTCAGGGTCTATACTCAGCAAAACAACTTTATCACATTTATCTGACTGACTGTCCATCATCCATGTTCCTCGGTGGTCAAAGGGATGGACTCAGGTTGATGGGGTTCAGAAATTGCTCCATTTGACTCCGGTAGGAGTTGCACTGCATACTCCTGGTTACAACATTTGGGGTCCCCAAACTGCAGTTGCAAGCTTCTGTCAGTGCTTGCAGCCCAAGAGTCTGCTTTTCTGTGGAAACAACAGAATCCTCAGGTATCAGGTTGCTCAGTTCCATCTCCGCAATGATGTCAAATGGATCGGATTCCAGGAGTGCAAATCTGTTCTCTGTGAAGTACGGACTAGTGATTCTCAGCTGCGCTTCCATATTGTGGGTCGTGGGCTCTTCATCTCCATTCTTTCCACTGGGTGCTGTCACCTGTTGTGTCTATTGTATGCTGCCTCTTTTTTGTCAGAGCTGGTGACTCCTCACCCACATTGCAGGCCCCAGTCTGTGCCCCCAAGTTTTGAGGTACATGCAACCCAGTCTCTGTGTTAGGGGTTTGATTTCTGTCATCATCCATGTATCTTTCATTCTTTCCATTACCCCTTGGGTTGCTCTTTGCAGATTGTGGCCAGGTGAAGTGGTTATAATCCATGGGCACTTCAGGTGAATCAAAGACCACTAGGTTACCATTGACAATGAGCCTCATTGAAGCCGGGTACCCAGAGATAATGTGACTCCCAGGCTATGCAGTAAGCATCTCACCTCGGTGTAGCCCTTCCTTTTATCCAACAGTTCTTTACAGTAATCCTGGCACACCATGAGGCGCTGCCCCCTCCATTCCAGAATACCCAGCTCCCACGCCCTTGCCTGTATGGCTTCCTTTTCTGCAAAGTTGAGGAAGTGGGCCATAATGGGCCTCAGTCTTTCCCCTTGTTTGGGCCTAGGCTGGAATGATCTGTAGGTCCATTTAATGGTAAATCTAGTGTCCTGCAGGAGTTTTAGGATCCGGGGTAGTTCTGACCTTAGAAAGCTCACCACATTGCCTTGCTTAGCGCCCTCCAATATTCCTAGGATTCATAGATTGTTGCAGCTGCTTCTGTTTTCCAAGTCATCCACCTTCGTTTGCAATGCCCGTATGATATGGGCTTGGTCTCTCACTGTGGCTGAGAGCTCCATGAGTGCAGTTTCTTGTAAGTTTGTCTTCCTCGCCACATGAAATACTCACACATCCATGTGGTGCAAGGCTAGAGTCGTATTGTTGGAGGCAATCATCACCTCAGTCATTTCCTGTATTAGAGCGGTGGACATCGGATTCACCAAAGCAAAGTCCATTTTAGCTGTTGTCTGCTGCTGCCATGGAGTACTTGTCCCAGTTCCACCTGATACCATTTCCTGTGCTTCTGCGGGGTTTGGTACTCATGTAAAATGTCACTAGATGCAGGAGAGTGTAAGTAGAACTGCTGTTTAATTTAAATCATTGCTGCTACCCTCAGTAACAGAGTAAAAGGATGCTATATGCCCTAGGTAGATTGCTGGTGAGATCCTATGCATCCATCTTGGATCGTGGTTAAGCCATGCCCCCTGAGCCTATCCTTTTTATTATCTTTTTGGACTGCCTTTCCTGTGTGTGTGGTGTGCGTGTGTGTGTGTGTGTGTGTGTGTGTGTGTATATATATATATATATATATATATATATATATATTATATATATACATATGAATATATACACACACACACATATATATATATCTTTACAAAAGAACTTCTTATGTATGTTTAGTGCGCCAGTCAGGGTAACTAATGCCACAAAAGTAGAGAAATGTGGCATTAACTCCCCATGCCCACACCCACCCCCCACCCCCAAGCAGGAAAAGGAAAAAAACATTAGGGTGTGTGGTCTCCGGAGTCTTGGTGAATGAGTGGTGGGCTATTCCTTGCGGTTGTCAATCCTAGTGCTTACCCTATTTCCTGAGCAAACAATGTCACACATAATTTATTTTTTTCATGCAGGGCCCAAATGGCCATGTGTGAAGAAGGCTACAAAAAATTGTGCTGGCAACATGTGGCAAGGCATACTTCTCTACCTCTGAAGAATGTATCACTATGAGGCACTGGCTTGGAACAGTACCTCATGCTTTGGACTAGAGGCTACCAGTTAGGGAGAGGGGAGCATCAGGGTTCACAACACCAAGAAAGATCCCACCACTGATTCTCTGGAGACTGAAAACTCTAATGTTTCTTCCTTTTGCTTCTTGGGGAGTGGGGGTGGGGGATTAGCATTGGAAATCCTAATGCCATTTGTGGCATTATGTTATCCTAACTGGTGCCTTAATGAAGTTTCTTTGCAAAGAATTTTCATTCTTTTTGAGATAGTGGACTTGTATCATCATTCAGGCAGGTCCCGTCAGGACCTGCATGAACAGATGTAGAAGCCCTGCACCAAGGGAACACTTCATCCACCTACAGAGTGCTATGGCAGATGTGAAGAATTTAAGGGGCTGTCTGGTGAGCTGTAGAAATGCAGGGCCCTCTGGTTCCTGCACTTCTTTGTAACTGCAGATACAAATGCACAGGGCAAAGAGTGCATCTGTCAGCTGATATGCAGGGCCCTTTGCCACCCCCAGATGGAGAGGTGCAGGACCCTATGCCAAGAAGACAGTTGTCTTCACTATATGGGGCCCATGTGGACAATCCTGCACCTTTCATTCTCTGGCTGGGGGCTGTTTCATAACAGTGCCATCCCCCCAACCAAATTCCATCCAGATGGGTCACTGAGCTCTCCACAGAACTTAGGTCAGTGGCACATGATCACAAAACATACCCACTGGGGCTAAGATTGCCACTACACATAAAGTCTGTTAATAGTTATATATATTTTGTTTAAATGTTGACCCCCAATTTTCAAGATACTCGTTTTATGATTCACCTTATAAACATGATGTAACATTTATAGTATACTGGATGAAACATCATTTTGCACCAGAAGTGTGAAAACATGTCTCATCCAGGATTTGAAAAATTACATGGGTCACATTTATGAGCTGGTGTGGAAAAATGGCTATGCTGAATGTTTGGAGTCAAATTATTGAAAATGAGTGAATTTATGAGTTGACATTGAAGTACTGCAATGTTCACTCATAACTTGAGCTTTTTGCTATATCTATACACCAATTTGTAGTATAGCATTCTTGTTACCCCACCTCATGAACTTGGTAGGTGAAAATGTTCAAATCCCCACTGAAACATCATTCTGCACAACAGATGCTAAAACACATTTTGTCCAGGATGTGAAAAATGACTGCTGTCACATCCATGAGGTGGTGTGAGAAAATGACTATATTGAAAATTTGGGGTCAAAATATTTAAAATTATCAAAGTTACAAACAAACATAGACAAATTTCAACATAACTGTGCTATTTTTACATATTTTGAACTCAAATTTTCAACATAGCCTTCTTATGGCCCCACCTCATGAACAAGGTTGGTGAAGAATTTCAGAAAACACCCAACATGTGATTTTGGGGGATGATTTGCATAATTCCACCACCATCGGTCATTGGGTGGGGTGCCAGAAAGGCTATGTTGAAAATTTGGGGTTAAAAATGCAAAAATGGCAAATTTATGCATCAAAGTTCAAAATCCTATTGAAATACATTAAACTGCACTTAACTTAGTTTCTCATGTTGCAGTCAATGGTTCTAGCAGCAAGACGTGTCTTTGATTGAAGAGTTGATCTTCACCATGGAACATGCTCAGGTGGGTGAGGGTAGGTGGGGGGTGCATGGGAGATGTGGGTGGTGGCTGCTGAGTGGGAGGTTGGGTGGGGGGGTGTTAGATCGGCGATGGACAATATTCTTTTTTGCAAGTTAAGGGAAAAAAACTTTGAGGTGCTATTTTCTTTCTTTCAGCTCAGCAGCTGTCAGTACTGGGGGCAGACAACCTGGAGGAGAGGTGAATTCACAGAAGTGGAACCAGGGGTGGGCACCCCACACCACTTAAATAAAAAAACACACATAATAAACATTGTGAAGGGTGGGCCACCTGGAGGGAAGGGAGGAGAAAGAAGCAGTATGGGGGTGGGCACCACCGTCTGCTTAATAGAAGAAAAACAGATAGCTTAGATAAAAAGACAGAGAGAGAGAGAGAGCGAGACAAACAGACATGCAGATAGAAACAGAGGAAGAGAGAAATGAAGGCAGACAGAACAGGTGACTTGGCAGCTTACTGCTGTCACTACAGCCCATAGTGTAATTTCCAGCTGTAGCTGCAGAACTCAAGAAAGTCCTGCTGTTCTCATACAGAGAATGTGGGTTAAATGCTCCTTTTGCTAAGCTGGGCATCCTGGATTTTGCAGTGCCCAGAAATGGTGTTTGTAGCAACTTTTCAAAAAAATAGACAGCAGAATGTAGCTAAACGGGTCCTGTTCAGCTAGTTCCAGGTGTTTGTTTTTCAAACATAGATCAGTTTTATGTATTTTCAATATCTGAGAGTTTAATTGAAAAGGCAGAAAAAAATGGTGGTCGTCACGATCAGCATTTGTTTCAGCACGTCAGGTAAAACCATGAAAATAAGCACTTGCAAATGTTTTTTTTACTGGTCAAACTTGAATGTTAACTGAAAAATAGTTATAACTATAAAACGGTATAATATTTTTTAACCAAACCTTTGAAAGGCACACCCTTGGCACAGGTCCCTTGAAACTGGAAAATTTCATGATAAAATTCCACACCATCTAAGTTGCAGGTGAGAGCAAAACATACGCAATGTTAAGTGTAGTTTTTTCTGTTTTTTGGTGCACTGTATCTCAAAAACCATACAAGATGCCATCATGAAACAAACATGTCATGTCTTCAAACTCTGACAGCTTGACTGCACATGCCAAATGTTGGGCTATTTTGTCAAACAACACCAAAATTATTAAGGTGCAAAACTGGAGTTTAACATTGTAGAACCAACTCAGCCCTAACTATAGAGGAGCTACCACACCACTATAATATAGTTTATTTAAGCAATAAGGCAATACCAGAGTTATGTTAATGTTCTGTTAATTACCCTTCAGGGGTGCAGTGTGGCACAAGGTGTAGCTGAGTGCTACATGTCCCTAGAGGGTGATTAACTGAACACTCACATAATCTCTTGGTGTGCCTTATTGCTAATGTAGAAATTGGTATTTTAAAATAGAGTTGTGCCCTCTTCAGGACTTAATTAGACTTAGATTCTACATAAATGTTTACCTAAGATGAAAGGGGAAGTAAGCATTGCAGGGGTCACTAAAATTGTGAAAGCCCATGAAAAAATCTTTCAAACAAGGTATTGGTCTTACTTGTAGGTGTCAAAAGCCCTGAGATATGAATATCTAAATCATCTGTGAATCAAATCGAAGTGGCAGCCATTTGATGCAGTCTTAAAACAGAAAGTGATGAACTGACGGGCAAGCTGTAATTAATAGCATACAGCTTGCCACTGAGTGACATCACTTTCTGTCTCACGAAGCCATGAAATGGCTGCTGCCTTGTTTTGATTCACATATGATTTAGATGTTCATATTTTAGGACTCCTGACACCTACAAGGAAGGCCAACATCTCATTTGAAATATCATTTCATGGGCTTTCACTATTTGAGTGACCCCTATAATGTTTACCTCACCTTTAATATAGGTCTAATAGAATGTTTACAGCCAATCAAGTGGCTGTATTTTAATAATCCTTTTTAAATTGTTTTAATGCTGTCCATAAAGTAAATGGGCAGAAAACACAAGCCTGAGATTGTAACAAGTCTGGTTCAGTGCAACTGTCCCCTGCGAGTTACAGTTTTGACAGACAGACAGGTGCAAGCTGTGGCATGTAAATATCATTCATCTTCCACACCAGAATGCTTTAATAAAGAACTAAAAGCAGTTTTTGTACAGGCATTTCCGTACTAATGTGTCATGCAGTAATATGCTACGTCTGTTTTAAATGTTCTATTGTGGTATATCAGTGGCACTTTAACTACTGTATATGAAGTTGATCCAAGAGTTATGATTATAACAGAACTCTGTTATACTGAGTCATAACCATCTGCCTTTACATGTTTAACAATAGTGTATATTGCTTCTACACTGTGTGACATCTTAGTTCTTAAAAAAATTGCTAGATAAATTGATCCAGAATTAGCTACTCAACCCATTCACTTTCTCAAACTTTAGATTGCTTTTCTCATTGGAGTGCTACTAGTTATTCCATACATAAGTTAAAACAAGAGTCATATGGCTGGCTCCATTAGCTGGCTCCCCACCAATCACCATTCCATTGGCTGGGGCCTGCATCATATTGAAAGTGAACCAGTAAGGCAGTACACCATAGAGTATAAAAGGAAGCCAACTCTGGCAGCTGTATTTTAGAATAGTGCCTCAGCCGATGGGAGGTCCACCTTGGCAACTGGGTGGCTACGTTTACTTTCACACCACATCTCTGATATGAAAAACTAAGAGAACCTCCACACTCCCTTGGTATGAAATAAGTGAATATCCATTTGAGGCAGAAAGCACATTGTAGTTAATTTAATGATTTGCCAATTTTGGGGGATGGGGGGAATGCCAGATAAACTGACCTGACCGTCACCTTTTTGGAGGAGCTGCTTCTTCAGTTTTCATGGTGGCATGTTTGTCTAGAGACGAGGTCATAAACTGGAAGTTCACAGCATATGTCATTATTTATTCTATGCTGTCTACGTTTATGTGTGCACTAAAGAGCTTTGCAAAGGGAACCAAAAGGTGGAATGGCTGTTTCGTACGAGTTTGATGTTCTATTGCTTGCCACACTGGGAGGAGACCATCTTCTGTAGCATGCATGCGTGTGTGTGTGTGTGTGTGTGTGTGTGTGTGTGTGTGTGTGTGTTGGGGGTCGGAGGGAGTGCAGTTATTATCCTATGACCCTGTATACCAAAGTTCTGTTATAACTATCACTCTTGAACTTCTTCAGATCAGTTAATGTGCCCCTGATACCTCAAGAGAAATATCAAATCAAAGCACTAAAGGTACTGAAATGCATTAGACTGAGTTTTGTTATCTGTCACTTGATGGCATAAATGGTGGAGGTTCTATTTCCCTGCTCCCGATACTGTAATTGGTTAGTCATATAGCACTGTCCCCCCACCCCACTAGTATGCTGCTGTCACCACAGCACTGTCCCTCACTCTGGTCACAGCACTTTGTCCTCAACACTGCTTCAGTGCTATTTTGTACCCAAGTGTATAGCACTCAACATGTGCTTATATACTTTTGAACTGCAGTACCCTTTTCTGACCTTGGTAGAGAGGAACTGCGGTGTTCCAGTAAAGAACAGTGCTGCAATGAGGGACAAGGCTGTCAGGGTGTACAAAATTACTAAATAAATAAACAATGCTGTAGCAATGAATGGGCCAGGTGTGGTGCAACCTGTAGCTGTGATGGAGCAGGTGTCGCCCCCACATACTTACTGCATATGCACATGCATGCACGTGCATGTACACATACACCCACACATTGCTCAGGACTCTATTTTCCAAATCAGGAACAAGGCTTATAAATGAGAGTCAAATGAATTAAAAACATACCAGCTTGGGAATCAGAAAACTGATGTACAATATGCATAGTGTAAAATGGATTTTCTGAATCTGCACTATTACCTGAATGTTGTACATTATCTTGTGCTTGAATTCCTTTCTCTTTATAGGATTTATACAAGTCCATTAGCTTATCTATTTTGACTTGATTATATTTAAAAAAAACCTCAAAATACCTTTTCCATTAAAATAGGAATCAAGGGATTCCTTGAACTGTTTCATATTCTGGCTACTCGCTACTTGTTCCTGTAGAGAGTTTGTTGGTGTTACGACTCAGATTCAGCCAATCACCTTTTAATTTTTTCTTATAATTTTCCCCTTTCAGCTGCTTACTGTGCAACCTAGTATCTCTATTATGAGTTTTTGCCTCTAGTCCCATACACTCCCAAACATCCTGGTTTTGGTGAGCTTTGTAAGCTATATTTTATTGAGAACATGCCAATTTCTGACAATCTTTCCTCATATGTGAGGTGCCTAAAATTTACTACCATCTTGTTTGCCCTTCTCTGGACATGTAAGCAATAAGACATGATAGGGTGTGCATGGTACAGATATTACCACACGCCAGGGGTGTAGTAAGGCACAGAAAAATGTATTATTAATAAATAAGATTTATTTTTTTAAATATCCTTCCACTGAGAAGCAAAAAAGTCCCAGGGATTTCTGTGGGGGGTGAAAACAACAAATGCTATAGGAGTAAATAACAATAAATGCAGCAAACACTGTGTAGCACTGGTAGTGGAGCTATGAACCAAAAAAATTACTTGTATTGCTCCATTGAAAGTGAAGGATCCAAGGCTTTGCACTGTTAGAGGTAATGCTGAGGTCTGTACACCTGGTGGAAGTGTTGAATCAGATCCATGGCTCTGTGCAGCTAGAGGTAATCTTGAGGGCTCAACAGTTGGTGGCACTGCATCTTTCACTGTGGTTCTCTTCTTCTCTTCTGCTTCAATTTTTCTAGAGCATCCAAGAATGTCACTCTGGCTTCATTGGTCATTGCAGGAAGTGGCTCAGTAAGACCAGAAACTCAATTCATTTTGATGTCCTGTGACAGCCATTATCTTGCGATTCTGAAGACCAGCCTCCGACAACAGTTGAACTGTGGTTTCATGAACCGAATGGTTTGTATACATCCTGCTCAGTGTGGCTTCTTTACTAAGCCTTTTCATCATTGTAGATAGATAGTCGAGCCCCATGGGCTGTTTACCATACCAAACCTGTACAGTATTGAGGAACTATTGTGGCAGTCTCTTTGGGTGGCACTAGAAGGACTGCAATCTGTGGGCAGCTTGTTCAGATATTTCTTAATGGTGGCAATCAGACAGTGAGGGGAGCCTGGAGCAGCATAAATAAACTCCAAGAGATCCTGTTTGTTCGAGAGATCATGTGATGCAGAGTGCTGAGTAGCAGCTCCCTCAAGCAGCTCCTGCTTCCCGTCTCTTATTTAGCTCATTTTGGTGCTCTATTTTATTATTTTCTCTCGTTTCTAAGTTTTCACGCTGTACGATAGCTGCTGCAATCTGGTCTGGTTATCTTTCAAGCGGATGGAGGCTTATATGAAGAAAGCCCAACAGAAGCATACCCCTCCAGCAACTCCCGAGAAGGACCCTAACAAATCCAGGGCCTCGGGTGGTTCTAGCTCTGATCTTCCGAGCCAAAGTGGTGATCAGGAACCTCTAACCCTGGTCAGATTTCTCGAGGAATTCAAACCCTTTCGAGAGGAAATGAAGGATATGGCAACGGACTTGAAGTCGCTATCCAGAAAATTTGTTGAGCTCTCATTGTCTGTTTCTGACAACGCAGCCCGAATTGTTTCTATTGAGAAAAGAATTGGTAGTCTTGATCCTGAACTGGTCCCAATGCGCCAGAAAATGTCTCGTCTAGAAGCCAAGGTCGAGGACCTAGAGGGTCAGAGCCGAAGAAATAATGTGGTGGTTCTTGGTTTACCGGAGGGAGAGGAAGGCCAAAATGTTGAGGCATTTATTCAGAAATTGGTGGAGCAGGTGGCAGGCCCATCCCCATTTGGCTCTGGCTACATTATAGAGCATGCCCACAGGGCTTTACGGCCTAAGCCACCCCCTGAGGACCCCCCCACCCTATTGTGTGCCGGTTCCTGAATTATCTGGAGAAAAAACATTTTCTACAAAAAGTGCGTGCCCTGCAAGAGGTTCGCTGGGAACATATAAAGCTGAGAATCTCCCAAGATCTACCCATCTCGGTCCGCATGAAACGCAAGGCATTTCACCCGATTGTTTCCAAGCTAATTGTTGCAGGCCTGAAGTTCAGAAAGAGTTATCGGGCTAGACTACAGATTTCAACTAACAGATCCTGGAAAAGCTATGAAGACCCTGAAGAAACCCTGAGGAGCCTTAAGTCCATGTTGCCTGATATCTTCAAAGACCCTTGAATGGTGGTGGCGTAGTATCGAGTATTGCACAGAGCCAAGAGTTTGAACTTTTGTTTTTCTTTCCTCTGAGAAATCTTAAGAATCTAAAGACTCAGGCGACTGCATAGATTGCAGTGAACTTGGGGGGTCACCGCAGGCCGCCCCGTTTCTTCTTTTCTTTCCGTTTTATAATGGGCCTATAGTGGCCCGATGTAAAGGACACTGGGGTCTCAAGCCTTCTTGGGGGTGGGTTGCGAGCCTGGGTTTTTTGGCGGCAATATTTGCTGGGGGTTGAAAGGGCCCAGTTTGGTTGTGGGCTAACTTCTTGTTTTTTCCTTTAAGGCTGTTGTTGGGATGGTCCTGGGCTTTCTCCATCTTGCCCTCTATTTAGGTTGGGTCGGGGAATTGACCGCTAGAGGGCGTTCCTACCTCTGGAGACTTGTGGGGGGAAACTCTACTCATGAGGGTTCTAACAGGGGCATTGATTAGCTGGGAGGCAGCACTCTCAATTTTTTTAATGTGAGCTGGGGCATTTCTCTCTTCAGGTGCTGCTGAAACCAGCACCGCTGATTTTAATATGGGTGACCATGAGCAAGTGGGTGTTGAGATGGCCTTATCATAGCCCCCCATGTTATTTTCTCGTATACCTATACCTTGGTTGGAATGAGGCGAAGGCCCAGGACTACTCATTCTTGTTGGGGTACTATTGACAGGGCTTGATTTCTGAAGGCTGCCCTTTGTGTGCAACAGCACTAAATAGCAAATCTTAGTATCAGGGGGTGGGAGCAGAGGGATTAGAACCAGTACTGTGCTGAACGTAGCTTGTGACAGATTGGGGGGGCAGAGGCGTGGTTGGGGATGGGGGGTTACAGGGGGGGTGGTATCCACTTCTGGGTGGGCTAGGGAAGAGGGTGGGTTTTACTGCAGTAACCCTGGGGATATATGTAATAGAGTTTTGCATCTCATGTGCTGAGTATAATTATTTTGGTTTTATATTTCTTCTGGATGGTAAATGGGTTAATATTTGTGTCTTGGAATGTTAAGGGGATCAGAAAGCAACATAAGCAATTTCAGGTTCTTAAACACTTAAGTATGTTTAATTCACAGATAACTTTTTTGCAAGAAACCCATTTATTAGAAGGGGAAGCTCTACAATTAAGGAGGCAACAAGTGGGATCGATTTACAGTGCCCAGGGCACAACAAATAGCTGTGGGATCATGCTCATGTTTAACAGGAGTATCCCTTTTTCTCCTGCACAAGTGATCAAAGATACCGAGGGTAGGTTTACTTTGGTCAGAGGTATCCTCTGGTCTGTCCCAATTTTATTAGGCTGTGTTTATGGCCCTAATCAGGATGACCCCGGATTTTTTGTGAGACTTATATCTATCATTCTCCCAATGATTCCCATTAAAATTATTTTAGGGGGAGATTTCAATCAAGTATTTGATTCTCATTTAGATAGACTGGGTAGTGGCCCAGGTGGTGTTACCCCTGGACAGAAGGCACTCAGGTAGCTATTAGATCAATGTGGGCTCTGTGATGTCTGGCGCGTCTTACACCCTGATTCCAGAGAGTTTACTTTTAGGTCCATGCGCATGGCTTGCGGGCCCGCATTGACTATTTACTTATTTCTCAGTGCCTCCTGCCCGGGTGAAGGCCTCCTCAATTCAACCTGGCCCAATCTCCAACCACTCACTGGTGGTATGCAATTTGGTACTGCTCAATTCATTTAACAGGGAAACTAGATGGAAGCTCAATAATCAACTTCTTAAAGATGCTAAATACTGTAAACTTATTAGGGAAAAAATAGAATATTTTTCCTCACTAAACCCCTTAGAGGGCGTAAAACCTGATATCTGGTGGGGGGCCTTCAAAGCCTTCATGAGAGGGATACTAATTAGCATGGCGGTTGGTAGGAAAAGAGAGCGAGAGGAAGACCTTAAATCCCTATTATCCCAAATTAGTTCTCTGGAAATAAACCTTCCGTCTAATCCTCTAGATGAGGATATTCAGAAACTCCTGAAATTAAAGGATAAATATCTGGGGTTACTTCAAGAGAAAGCAGAACTAGCTATTATTCGTACCAGTGCTAAATACACAGATCAGGGGGAAAAAGCAGGATGTTTACTGGCATTGCGTATTAAGCAGTAGGAGTCAATGAGATTTATCCCACCTATCAGGTCATCAGCAGACGGAACTCTCAAAGTGTCTCCTAATGAAATAGCCCCGGAATTTGCTGCTTATTATTCTAAACTGTATAGCGACATGGAGCACCATCCCTGCCCAGAAGATATACAAGGTTATTTAAGAGGTTACCACTTGCCCCTTCTCCCTGACAGGTGTGGTGAAACTCTGGTTGTCCCTATTTCTCAGGAGGAGATTGCTAAGGTTATTAGCAAACTGCCTGCCGACAAGGTCCCTGGTCCAGATGGATTTTCTCCTTTATTCTACAAGGTCTTTCGAGACCTTCTTGTACCAATACTTGGTTGTTTATTTCAACAAATCCTATCTGGGAAGGATACAGATCCGTACCTCTACGAGGCCCTGATTGTTCTGCTACCCAAACCTGATAAAGACCTGGATAAAGTTTAAAGTTATAGACCCATCTCTCTCCTAAACCAAGATGTTAAGATTCTCTCTAAAATACTGGCCAAAAGGTTAGCATTGGTTCTTCCTGGGTTAATAGATACAAACCAGGTTGGATTCATGAAAGGGCGATTATCTTCTGATCATTTACGCACTTTGTCACATGTCTTCTCGGCTACCAGGGATGCGGGATTCCCAGCGGGCCTGGTCTCTTGGATGCCGAGAAGGCATTCGACTATGTGAACTGGAATTTCTTGTTTCACACTTTTGGGGCTTTCCATATCCCTTCTCTGTTTATCTCCTGGATTGCCGCCCTTTATAAAAAACCCTCGGCAAGGATTTCTGCGAATGGGGCCTTCTCCCACTCTTTTCTGCTTCATTCAGGTACTAGGCAGGGGTGCCCCCTCTCTCCTTTATTATTTAACTTATATCTGGAACCTCTTATCCAACACATTCTCAATAATGACTTCACACAAGGAGTTAGAATTGGGCGGCATGAAGTGAAGGTTACCACATATGCTGATGATCTGTTAATACATTTGTCCAATCCGGTATCCTCTGTTCCGGCCTTACTTAGTGAAGTGGCAAGGTTCAGTGCTTTGTCTAATTACAAATTGAATGCCAGTAAGTCCCTGTTTTTTCCCTTAAATCACAAAGTCTTCAAAACTGATATTAGTCCCTTGGGGCAATGCTGGACTCCCAGGTCTTTTAAGTATCTGGGTATTAAACTTTCACGTAACCCCTTAGTATGGTTCAAGGAAAACCTAGATTCTTTACTGCAGGGAATTACACATGATCTAGAGAGGTGGTCCAAACTGCCTATCTCTCTGTGGGGCCAAATTAATCTAATTAAAATGAATGTATTTCCTAGGATTTTTTTACCTGTTGTCCCTTCTTAATGCTTTTGTTCCTTTAGTCTGGTTCAAAAAGGTTCACGGTATTTTTACTAAATTTATCTGGGCTGATAGGTATCCCCGCCTGGCTTACCATAAACTGGCAGCTCCTAAACTGGAAGGGGGGTTGCGAATCCCCCACCTGGCTATATATTATTGGGCTAGTCACCTTGCAAAATGCTCGTGGTGGGTATCTCCTGGCCCAGAGGAAGCGCAATCCATTTGGCTCAAAATAGAATTGGACACAATTAAGGCCAATAATCTGGACCCTCTCACGTTATTTTTCCTTAAATTATCTCAAGTAAGTACGGCTGTAGATTGTCCCATCATCAATCAATCAATCAAATCTTTATTTATTCAGGCGAACATCATTGAGCAAGGCTCATTTACAAGATGGACCATAATAAGGACCTCTTTAAAGGTCTACCTACAGTTGTGCTCCTTTTTGCAGTATTCTCCCCATCTGGACCTGGCCCAGTCTATATGGAACTCTCTGCATTTTCTATTAACAGGAATCAAATCTCATATCTTTGGTTGCCTCAACTCGAAGAGGGGAAGCTCTCGACCTTTACTGATGATAAGGGGCACTGACTATCAGTGGAGGAGATGGTTAGAAAATTTCACATCCCAATTTCTTCTTTCTTCAAAGTCTTACATTGAGACATCTACTGGTAATCTCCCTTGGAAGTACTCCTCCCTCTCAGATCATCTCCTCGCTGATACCTGAGATATCCCCGCTATCTGGGTCCTTTGGCGTAATCTCTACATTATATCAGATTTTGTTTCACAAAAAGTTCGGGGGCCCCTTTGGGCCATCAAAATATTGGAGTAACTTTTTCCTCCATCTGCAGTTAGATTGGCATTCTCTCTGGAAGTCATGTCACAAATATATCTCTCAGGATAGACTGCATCTCATGCAATATCATGTACTACACAACCTATACTATTCCCCGGTTAAGCTTCACAAGTGGGGCTACTTAGACTCCAATAAATGTAACAAATGTTTGCAAGATGAGGGCACACTTTTTCACATGCTTTGTTCTTGCCCAAGTATTTCCACCTTTTGGGTCTCAATTCAAACCTCCTTAGACCCCTTGTTGGGCCTCCCAGAATAGTTTATCCCTGAGGTATGTGTGTTGGGGGACCTGTCTTCCATTAGAGTCAAGGTGTGTAAATTTCACATATCCATGGTCACCTTGTCAGCTAAGAAAATAATCCTCTGTCATTGGAAGGACAGGTCCTCCCCTTCTTTCCAGGAATGGGTAAGAGAAATTTTATCCAACTTGCACGCAGAAAAAGCAATAGCAAGCCTACATAACAGAATGGCAACTTATGCTAGAATACGGGATCCCCTTCACTCATTAATCTCTCTGGTTCCAAACTAAGTTTACAATAGGCTCAATGCTTTTATAAGGTCCTTTGATTAGAGGCTCAGCATTTATGGGTACTTCGATGGGTTACTGCAGTAAGGGGAGGTGGGGGGCAGCATCTTTTTACTACGTATCATTGTGTCTCTGTCAGCTTCTTTGTATGCTGCCTTTTATGGTAGAAACTGTGCGACTAAACTTTAAATTAAAAAAAAAAGATCTTGTTTGTTTATTTCTGTTGGGTTCAAGCGATTTTTGGTTAGCTCATTGAACCAGAGGGAGCAGTACTCATGGTCATTCTCATCCAACTTGAATTCAAAACTTTCAGGCTTTAATTGTCTGAGCCCCTCATGTCCGTGCCTGGCCATATAAAGCTACACATTTAGCCACACTCTTTGTACAAGGCCAGGCATGGTGTTGACTGAGAGAACGGGGGAATCATGGAGCAGCTGGAGGTCAGATTTAGAGAATGGGATGGTGCTGTGAACTGTCTTTCTGGGCTCTCCTGTATTTTTTCATGAGTGGAACAAACACATTGTTTGAGGAGGTGAAGGCAGGGTTGCTCATGATATTGATTTTATGGCCAATTGACAGGGAGTATAGGTGCCGGTTCAGAGCAGTGCGAATGTTCCAGAAACTGCTCAGGGTATATTCATTACCATCTGCGTTTCTGACTTCAGCATAAACCTTTCTAAATGTTTCATTTAGACACTCAACAGTTGCTGTTTTCAGGACAAGATCAGTATGTTCAGCCCGTTGCCAGTTGTGAAACACTTTTACAGCCCAATCGGTCATTTTTTTGGTGTTTATTTCAGTCACAGCCTCCTCGAGTAAATCTACCTCAGTAGCTGTCAATGAGAGGTGTCTGTTGCTAACAGCCACAGCATTTACATTCTCTGTGTTTTCAGTTGTACTCACTGTGGTAGGATTGTCATTGCCAGGTTCTGCTTCACTTTCTGACAAACTGTTAAAAAATTCCTCTGTTTCTTCAGTAATTGTAAGGTTGAAGCTGACAGCTGATTGAGAAGCCATGGCAAGTTTGGGATGTTAACGTTAGTGGGGGAAAACAAACAATGGCTGCCAACTGGCATGCCAACATTCTATTAAGGCATTGATTATGTTAATGAGGTCTGGTAGGATGGTCTGATCTGTTTTTTACCCATGCTTGGCACACATTTGATGCATGACCATCTACCAATCAGAAGCTTGCATTTTTGATGTCCATTTTATAACCTCCAACAATGCCTGATCTCCCTTTCTATGTGGTGCCCAAAACTGTCCACAGTACTCTAAATATGGCCTAACAAGTGCTGTATATAATGGTATCTTTTTTTTTGTCCCTGTTTGTAATGCTTCTACTGATACAGCCCCAAATTCTGTAACTTTTGTTTACCACAGTCTTACACTGGTTTGTGAAGGTTAGTTTATTGGATACTAGTGTCCCCAGGTCTTTTTAATTTTCAACTGAAAGTAATTCCCTTCCATTTAGAGAGTATTTAGCTTTTATATTTTTTAGTCCAAAGTGCATTATCCTACACTTATCACAATGAAAAGCTAACTTATTCTACTTGGCCCAATTCTCTAAATTATTGATCTCTCCCTTAAAGTTTCTTATGGATTTGTCATTATTAAGTATGGCACCCATTTTCATGTTATCTGCAAAGTTGCAGAGCCATGCCCATTTGGAACACTTTGTGGTAGAAATAAAAATATTAAATAAAATAAAACAGAACCCAAAACCAACCCCTGAGGCACCCCACTCATCACCCTTCCCCACTTGGAGAAACTACCGTTGATGCTCACTATCTGCCTTCTGCCCTTTAATCACACAGCTATCCAGCTCACTACTGCCATATTTATACCTGTTTCCTCTAATCTGGTTATCAGTTCTGTGCATGGTACTTTGTGAAAAGCCTTAGAGTAATCTAAATAGAGTACGTCTATTGAAATATTACAATCCAGTGCCCTACTGACAGACTCAAAGAAATATAGATTTGTTTGACAAGTTCTATTCTTTCTAAACCCATGTTGTGTTGGATCTTCTAATCCCTCATTTCTTAAGTGTGCCTCAATTTCCTCTTTTATTATGCCTCTTATGATCTTGTCCACAGTAGAGGTCAAACTCACAGGTATAGAGTTGCTGTACTCTGCTTTATTACCCTTTCTGAAAATAGGGACCACATGTGCCTCCTTCCAATCAAGGACCACTCTACCTTTTCCCAAAGACTTCTGAAAAATCAGCACCAGTGGTTTTGATATTATGTCTGCTTCATCTCTAGGTAATTGAGGATGTAATTTGTCTGGGCCTTGAGATTTTTTGGGGTGCAACGATACCGATCTTTCCCTCTCATCTATCTCTGAAATACTGATCCTGTTTGTTACCTTTGACACTCCCACAGTTCCCTTTGTTTCATCCCCAGTTTGGTACACACCCCTAGGAAATATTTGTTAAAGGTTTCAGCCATTTCTTTATAATCCATTATTTGTATATTATCCTTATTTATAAGACCTATTGTGAGGTCTTACATAGTTGGAAAAATATATTTTGTTGTCCTTTGCCTTTATTGTTAATTTTTGTTGAGTACCTTTTTGCTTTTCCAATTTGTTTCTTACAGTCTTTCACTTTGCCTGTATAGTCCACCTACAGTGCCTCTGTGCCTTTAAGTTTGGCAAATTTGTATGCCCTTTTTTAATAGATTTCTTAATATATTTAAAGACCCATGCTGGGATCCTTCCTCTGCTGTTATACTTCTTTCTTATTGGTATATATTTATTTAAACAAAGCATTATTTTACTCTTAAATATTTCACACATTTCCTCAGTGTCTTTACCTTGAAATTCTGTCTCCCAATTATACAGTAATTTCCCATGTATTTCTTGATTTCTTCATAGTTGGCCTTATTGTAGTCTCTAACATATGTGTTTTCTCTCTGCTTTGTTCTTTTAATATTGATTGTACTCTGCACCATACTGCGGTCACTACCCGCAAGTGGTTCTCTAACTATGCAGTTTGAAATGTCATCTTCCAGATTACTCAAAATGAGATCCAGCAGGTTATACCCTCTTGTGTTATCCTTCATGTGTTGACTCAAGTAAGGTGAATTTACTACAGTATATCTAGGAATAATGTTTATTCTGATGTTCCAACTTTATTATCTTTCCAATTAATTCCAGTGAAGTTACAGTCCCCCATTATTACAATTGTATTACACATGTTTTGTTTCCTGATGCTATTAAAGAAATCTGTCATTTGACTTACTGTTATTGAAGGGGATCTGTAACATGCATTAAATATCATTTCCTTATTTGATTCTGGCCTAAATTTTACCCATAATTGTTCAATTTCATCACTAATATATTCATCTAATATTGATGTTTGTATCCCATCTTTTATATATAGTGCCACTCCTCCTCCTCCTTTTTTGTGACTTATATCCTTGTGGAACATCTGGTACCCCTTTATGTGGTTGCCCCACTCTTCATTGTTCCATCAGGTTTCTGTAATTGCACAAATAATATTTTCCTCATGAAGAATACATTCCAGTTCACCAATTTTGTTATTCAGGCTTCTAGCATTTACTGGTAATGTTTTCCATTCATCTAGTTCTTTCAGTTCTGTGTGTTTAAATTGGTCCCATTTTTTTTATCTCCACCCTTTATCTCCTTACTATTCAGTTCAAATACTTTTTTATAATGTGGTTGATACAGTGTCCCAGAGTCCTTGAACCATTCTTACTCAGATGGAGCCCATCAGCAGTGTACAAACTTGGGTCTCTTATGAACCTCCCCCAGTTGCTTGAGAATGTGAAACAATTGTTTTCACACCATCTCTTCAGCCATCCAGTTAAATTTATTAATTTGCCCATTTTATTCTTTCCTGTTGTTGGTATTGGTAAAATCTCAGAGATTACAACAGAACAATTTTTATTTTTTAGATACATTCCAACCTTTTTTGAATTGTTTCTGTATATCTAGTAACTTTCTTCTCCCTACATCATTAGTTCCAACATGCAATACAACATATAGAATAGTGGATGGGTGAACATCCACAACAAGGCTGTGTTTCCATCGAGGGAGTTGATGACATCACAGAAACCGTGAGAGCGAAGCTCGAGAGGTCTCGTTGATATCATCAACTGCCCAAGATGGGAACGCAGACTAAGTTGTGGATGTTCACCCATTCACTATTTTGTATAGTATATGGGTTTTTTGTTTTACATTATTTTTTTTTCCGTTACTTGCTGTAGGCGCTGCTCCCGTTCCAGCTGATGCTTCTGCTCACGCCCGTTCCCACTTATGCTCCGTCCTGCTTCTCAGTTTCTCCTCTGCACATTATTAGTTTTAAAATCGGGGAGAAAAAAGAAAGCAATTGTGTTTTTAGAAAGGGAGCCATGTATGGCTCTCTGTGTCCCAATTCCCGACTTCTAAGTCGGTGGCTTCGCTGCTCGGCGCTAGCTAAATCGAGCCGCCATGTTTTCTTTTTTTTTTCTAGAGAGCATCGTCTTAGCCAATCAGGCAGCAGGTCAAGGGTAAAAAGTTGTATTATCAATGTGACATCAGAATGATAGTACAACAACTTTTTTGACCTTTGAACTGTCCTACAACAAGATTTCAGCAGTTGCTGAAATCCATTCATAATAGACAGCACCCATATACTATTAATGGTTCTTGGGTTTCAAGCAGACCCTGGATGTTGTCTGTAACATTCTGTATTCCAGTGTCCCCCCAGGCTGGACACTTTAGTAACCTATTTCCAATCTTTACAGATGATCCTATCTGTGTATTTGATGAGAAGAGTCTTCAATTACTACTATGACTCTTTTATTAGCTGACAAGGCCTCATGTACTCTATCCTTTTCCTGTACAGTTTCCTCTGTAGGCTCATCTTTAACAGTCTGCATGTTTTCAGGGGGGTCTATAACCTGTTTGTATCATTTCCCCTGCCCTACATTTTGATCCTCTTACTTTCTCCTTGTCCGCCTCTGTATTTCTTTGTCCGTGGGTCTCATTTTCCATCTGTTAGTTTGTTAATGCATCATATTGGTTCTTTAGGCTTAGTGGTATTAACTCCCCCCCTTCTTCTTTTTTGTAGCCATTTTGAACCAAATACCAATCATTTTCAACCACATTCTCATCCCTTGTTTCTTCATTTATGTTCCTGGTCTTTGCTTTCCTTTGTTCCTGCTTTGGTCAACAGTCTGTGGGTTTTGTACAATTTTGTATTTCATTTTCATCTGTTCCTTTTTTCTCTTAAGAGTGTTCTTGTAGTCTGGACAAATTTTTCAACTTCGCTCATTTCTGTAAGTCACTCCAGTTTCTTTAGCAGGCATGCTATCTCTTTCCCTAATGTTTGAGTACAAACACATATATTGCATATTACACCACTTCCTAACTTCCCTGTTGTACCCATTTTGCACACTGGATGCTCAGTTCAGCCCCCTTTTTTGTTTCCACTGATTCCATTTGTTTGCTCACTGTTCTAGACCTATAGATCAAAGATTTCTGGCCTGCTGTCCTGGCTGACACTGGCAGACATGCTTGCCTCTGTCAGTGTTGCCTCCGCTCAGTGCTCTCTAACGCTTGCTAGAGGAAACATCGATATTAGGAGGGACAGATTAAATATTTTAAGGTACTGTAAAGTAAGGGACATCCCTAAAAATCAGGGACATTTTAGAGGTGGACCCCATCCAGCTGCTCAGAACATGGCTTCTTGCATGGTTAGTGATATCAAAGTATACAAGGCATTTTATTTCTGTCACACATAATACCTCTTCACCTCTCAACACTCAAATGTGGGACACTGGTCCTATAAATGTGTGACCTTAGAGACAACAATCTGGACACACAACAAAATCTTCATATACCCACTTACAACACTGTAGAAAATAGAGTTTACTGTATCTAGAGTTATCAATGCTGCTGTTAATTATAAATTCATATTTATTTTTGCTTTAGAATTTCAGTGTAAAACATTGGAAAGAGGCTTCCCATCTTCCATGTGGGAAAGAGGATTTTGAGAGTTTAAATAAAGAAACAGTTGGTTGGGAGGTAGGTTTTGCTGTTTTTGTATCTAGTACCTCCCCATTTATCTAGCAGACACAGCTAACTTTATAACACCCCATTCAGGCTTAAAGAACAAGTATCCACTGATTTTAGCATATTTGAAGTTCTGAATTTATGTATGTGAATAAACTACCTCTTGCACATACCTGTCTCCCTGTGCTCCCTGTGTTTTTTTGGGAGATTTGGGGATTGACGGGTCTGCTAGACCACCAGGGAAGATATATTCATCATTGATTGACAGCTAACCAATGAGCACGTTCTGTAGACAGTACATGCTCCTTGACAGATCAGTCTGCAGCCAGCAGTGGTGGTGAGTCGAGGGCTGTGCTGGTCACAGCCTCGTGAAAGAGATGGGGGGAGTAGGGTGGTGGGGCACTGCCTGCTGGGTTGGGGAAGGTGGGGGAGTCCACTAGGCCACCAAGGACTGTTATCTACATGGCCTTGGGGGTTGATCAGGGATTGGGAGGTCTGGTAGACCACCAGGGATGTTATATCAACATACTTGGGAGAGCTTGAGAATTGGGCGGTCTGCTAGATCACAAAGGAAGATATATACACATTGGGGATTGGGGGTCTGCTAGACCAAAACCATAAAGAAAAGCCACCCCAACCAGCCGGGTGTGCTAGTGAGAGCAACAACTAACCAAACAGAAAACTCCAGCACCATCCACTGCAGCTTGGATAAATAGGATCCATTCACAAAATACCAAACAAGCTGTAATGCATGTTAAAAAGCATATTTCTTACTTAATTCAGTACATTCATATATGAAAAAGCAGTTGCCTCAAAACCCCCTATGCCACGTTCCGTGCAACTACTGCACCCTGCCCCCTTCTGTTCAAAAGCTTCACCTCCCCACAGTCTCAGCCTCTTTAGTGTTGTGCTGGGCAGGGGGGAGGAATCCTGCAGGTGTGCTGACTGTTTGGCGCAGCAGTTGACTTATGGCAAACCCAGGGAGTTTGGCGCTGGGACCGCAATTTTTATAAAATCGGGCGCAGGATCTCTAGTGCACCTGGAGTTTGCTGCAGCCCTTAGAGCAACACAACTTGCATTGCTCTAATGGCTCATTGAAAATCGGGCAGCAGATGTCAGGGCACAGTGCCTGCTGCACACAAGTATGAAGTCAAAAGACAGTGACATTAAATACTAAGTACTTTAAAACAGCTGACAGTGTAAAAATATGGATGAAAATCGTGGGCACTGTCACATCCAAAACTCTAAAGTAGATTCAGAAAGAGAAAATGAGGCACTTTATATGTTTTATTTTCCAGCTTGACCCATACAAGATAAGAAATCGCATGCTGGTCCTTTCAGAATCAAAGAACAAGCCGTTTGACCGTCAAGGAGATAATGGCCATATAGTATCTTTTCTCCTTGAAAGGGACAGTAGAGTAATCACCCACCATACAAACCAGTGGTGAAAAATTATCTTGCAGCTCCGAAAATGGGTCTGCCCTATCTAGAATAGCACTCCAAAGGGAGGCTACTTTGGGGCAGTCCCATAATATATGAAGTATTGTTCCGGGGCCTTTCTTGCACCTAAAACACATTTTACTCTGTGTCTTACCCATTCCATATAGTTTAGCCGGAGTGTAATAGATATTGTGCAATATATGAAACTGCGTTAGTCTTAAATGGTCATTGGCAATATATAGGTGAACTCCATCTCAGATTTTATCCCATGAGAAATTTTCTTGTGGAAAATGCCAGTCCCAATAACTAGATTAGCCTGTTGCCTCTGGATTTAATGCCATGTATATCTGTGACACCAACTTGGATATGGCATGTGGCTGGTTAACACAATCAAGGAACTGCTGAAGGGGAAGGAACTGCTGTGTGTTCTATCTTTTTAAGCCAAACCACTTTATTAACACATGCGTAAGCTGGAGCCCCCCAAAAAAGTATTTATTGGGAAGCCGAAAAGAGGTTAATATTTCCAATGACTCCATTAGTCTGCCATCAAGCACTAGGTCACAAACTTTAATTTGGGGATCAAAACATTCCTTGTGGGCGCTTATAATTCTATCACCAATTTTGAAATTTGGATTATTAAACACCGGCTGTGACAAATCCATTTGTGCACATCAATTCTTGAGTGCTGAGTATGTTTGAGCCTATATAGATTCAGGACATATACTCCAGCAGTACTGTAAGGATTAAACACTCAATTTTCTATGATGAAATAACTGCACTATATCCCACATATGCTATATACAGGAAACTTTTTATCTAATTGCTGATTTGCTTCTCTTTCTAAAATCAACAGACATTCTTTAAAACTTATTGGCAAGCAGACATGTAATGCCAATACTGATTTGAAAAGCATCTTTCTAGTCTGTGTTTGGATCAGGACAACTGATACCTCCCATCACTGTATTTTTGTCAGACATCCTCTTGTATATTCTGGAATGTTGGTTGTCTGACATGGCTGGAGAGGAGCCTTAAGCAACCTCTATATCAACTACACTGTGGTTGGCTTACTGCATTTGCACTGAACAAGATGCTAATTAGCCATCACAATTAAATGCTGATGATGTGCTGATGGCAACAACAATTCCAGATTCACTTCTGAGCAGTTGGTAGGGGTTTGCTCGAAACTTCCACTGCTTGAAAAATCTCCATCCCTAGAGTGTTCTACAAACCAGAAGACTAAGTGAGCACTTTTTCTTGGCCCACTGCTTGCGGGTCTCCATAGCCTACAGGGCTATAGGGCTCTTTAGTATGCAAATCTTTTTTTTTTTTTGTTTATATGGGTCCCCGAATGATGAGTCAGTGTGGAATCACAGTAGGTTGGCAAGCAGGGTTTGACTGCAGCAAAGAGGGGGCTGAGTGCTCCCATATGCAGTCTCCCATTCCTGATCTCCCAGTCCTGACATCTGTCCAACATGTGCCCGAAAGAATATAAAACTCTAGTACAGTACTGAATCGGTTGCGGGCTATAGTGCTGTGGGATGGGTGAAGCAGGTGGCTGAAACCAAATGGGTTAAGAAGTGGGCTGAGCTGGCATCACAAGTGGTAAGCAGCCCTCTTTTTAGAGACTTGAAAGGTTCACATAAAACCTGATTTGTATTCCAAGACCCTTTCAAGGCTCAGCATTCCAGAACAATCAAATGTGGTAGAAGACAGAACTGCAAAGGACACAGGATTTACTGAAATTAAAAGTAGAAAAGGTAAAACTCTATTCTGTCGTACAGTACTGTATCTGCAGCAAGTCTCTACACTCTATATCTTCACCTCCCATAACCCCTCGCTACCTCCTGCTACAGTACCTTCCACTGATTTACCCCATTCACATCCCAGCTTGTAGATGTCAGAAACAGGTGATACAGTAATTAAATACTACTGTAATATCTAAAACAATCTGTGGGTGAATGCACTCAAGATCAGACAGGCCCCAGATAGGTCCCAGACAGGAACCCTGATTTAACGAACTCTCGATTATCTCAACCAAACGGATGTCTCCCAAGCAGTTTGGATAATCGAGGTTCTACTGTATCTAGGAAAAGCTGTAACTATTTTCTGACACAGTCAGAAATCATCTCCTTGTTGTCAACAACCAAGAAAAAATTACTTAAAAAAATAGACAATGAAAAACAACTACATGATTTACTGTCTTCCAAACAGAACTCGGGCACTCACTACCACAGTTGACACTGACTCCTGGGTAGGCAGCAGTAAAAATATTTTTTATTTACATGTTAAAAAAACAAAAGTGCCCATCTGACGAGTTTCGGACTCTTTGATCCTTTCTTAAAGGCCGGCTTACAAAACACATATACACACTGTGTTTTAGTATGATTTACTATCTGCAAACCACTTTCCTCTATCTTCTTATGTTTGACTTTTCTTTTTATGGGGTTCACAGATGAAATTCTGCCATTCATGGGTGAAATATTGCACTTCGCAGGCAAAATTCTGTATCTCACGGGTAGAATTTTGCACCTTGCAAAATATTTCACGGAGCGAAAGTTTGTGGACTTCGCCATCTCTAGTCACAAGTGCTGATGGATTGATTTGGGATCTGTCATTTGTTACAGTTTATATTAGATATACAATATATATATCTTTATGCCATAGATGTGGACACAAAATCCACTGTATAAATCTGTTTATCTGAGCCACTATGTGTGAAAATCTAAAATCTTTGATTTATACATATGGTAAACTCGTCATTATAGAACAGATGTATACATATAGGCCTAGATATTCAAAGGACTTGCGCAAGGTGCAACTAATTTGTACCAGTTCAACACCAGAAATGCACCCCGGTGCCATATTCAAGTGTGAATTGCGCTGCACAATTCTGGTTGCACCGTGCTGCAAATATAATGTATGCGGAGCAAATAGAGGGGGCGTAAACATGAATATGCTTCACAACCACATATTCAGCCCAAACACAGGGTGTAACTGTGGAGCAAATCACAAGGTGCACAGCACTAAGTTGAGCATAAAAGGAGGAGGCTCAACTGCACACTCCCCACAGACAGAGAGAAGACAGCCAGGATCAAATGGATGCCACAGCATTCCTAATGGAGCAGGTAATGAGGGAGGTGAGGAGGATGGAGTAACAGCAATGTGGCCATGGAAGGGCCCGTGGTGGTACGCCCAACAGAGATGGTACCATGCCCTACTCACATCTGAGAACTACAGTGACACAGAGATAGTAGGCAGGTACCATCTCAACAGGGCAGTTCTGAGTTAGCTCTGTGAGCTGTGCCATGATGAACTGCAGGCACCCACCAGAAGGAGCCATGCCATGTCATTGGAGACCAAGGTGACAGTGGTAATATGCTTGCTCATCACAGACAGTCTCCAGAAACCAGTGGGTGCTACCGCTGGTATTTCCCAGTCAGCCAAGTCCTGTCTCCTCACCCAGGTCCTCAATGCTCTGCTGCCACATGTTTTGGAGTGCATTAAATTTCCAAGCACACAGGCAGAATGTACAGCAAACATGCAGGAATTCTATAGGGTGGCATGCATGCCAGGTGTGATAGGGGCCATTGACTGCACCCATGTGGCCATATGCACACCACATGGCCCGGAAGGTGCAGCATATATGAACAGGAAGAGACATTACTCCATCAACTGCCAGGTGATGTGCAATGTCACAGTGCGCATCATCAATGTGTGCACCACGCTCCATGGGAGTACACATGTTGCATTTATCTGGCACCAGTCTATCCTGTGCCAGAGATTTGAGAGTGGGGTAATCCCCATAGGGCACCTAGTCAGTAGGTTGGGATTGGGAAAAGGAGCACAACTGCAGTAGCGTGGCACACCACACAGCAGCTGGAAGGGGTGGGTGGGGAACAAGGACAGCGGTAGGTAACAAGACATGCTTGGAAATGGAGTCTGATGACATGGCAGAGGAGCATGCATACAGGGGCCCACGAAGTTCTGGCCACAGGGCATGCATGGCACGTGCACAGCACCGCCCTGCACAACCATGGATGTGAGACATCACAGGTGGCCATGTGTACAATGGTCATAATGGCAGGCCAGAACAGTGGCACAATGCACACGGCAGGTGCAGCATGTGGTCCCACAAGCCTGTGGAGGGGTTGCAACAGATGGTTAGGACACACAGGTTGTGCCATCAATGGTGGCACATGAGATGTGCATTGGGGTAGTGGAAAAGGCACATGGAGGGAAGATAGTGGCAGTGTGGACTGGTAAGGGGGAACAGACAATGGCCAGACAGAGTGTCTTCTAACACATGTGTTTTCCCCACAGGTGACAGTGAGTATCCCCTCTGACCCTGGCTGCTCACACCAATAATTCAACCCAGCAATGGGGCTGAAGAGAGGTACAATGAGGCACACATCGCAACATGCAACATCATAGAGTGCGTCTTTGGCATGCTTAAAATGCATTTCCATTGCCTAGACACATCAGGTGGTGCCCTACAATACATCCCTGAGAAAGCCTGTGGCATTTTCCTGGCCTGTTGTGTGCTTCACAACATGACCATTGACCGTGGAATACCTGTCCAGGTGGATGAGGGCGACAGTACAGATGATGAAGATGAGGACAAACAGGGTGGAGATGGGCAGCCAACCATGGAGAGGAGGGATCCCAGGCTGGTTGCACATGCCAGGAGGCACCAGGATACCACCACTGAGGAGCATTTCGGGAACCACAGATGAGTACCACACAGGGAAGCAGGGCATGCACACCACCACACACATACAAAGGCACAGACACAAAGAGATACATGCTTGCAGGGGCACAAGAACACACACCAGTCACACGGGTGGGCACACAGGCATACACATGCACACACACCCCCACATGGAACAACAAATACATACCAGAACAGTACGGTGCCGTATGGTATGCGCCCAGGACCACACATGCATGCAGGCACATGCTTCAGAACAGTCACAGGGTGCACTGCAGGGCACACAGCATGAGGCAGAGGCACACAAAACACTGCACCCAGGGACATGGACACACACACACAGCAGTACTGCTGCCTGTGGCATGGATCAGAGGGTATGTGCTGGCACACAGGCAATGCCAACACAGTGCTGCATTCATCAAGCCCATGCCACATGGTCCAGCAGCACTGCCCACACACATGCCAGCTGTGACCCAGGTCACGCATATGCCACAGCACTTGAACCAGTCCACAGCCAGCCATGTGCATAGCTGGCAATGGCAGCAGGGAACTGGACTCAGCAGCGCACCTTTCAGGACTACTGTGCAGATCCACAAGTGCGAGGGCCATGGGGGAGGCCATGCCCTGACTGTGTGGCAGCCACAGGCAGCTCAACAGCCACAGGGGGTGTCATCACCACATCTACAGGAGTAGATGCCTAAGAAAGTGACCGGGTCCTCACGGCTGTGTACAACCCAGCAAACAGTTGTATCAGAATGGGTATGGCAGCCAGTGGCATCAGCCTCGATGGAGTCACCAGACACCAAGTTCTGGGTGTGCCCATTGCACTATGGGGAGTCCTGCACACTCTGCTGTGACCAGTGGACACCAGCAGTGTGAAGCTCACTGCAATGGTCTCCAAAGTGCAGTCCAGAGAAGCTGTTGTGGCCTCTTGCAGTTGCCAGATCTCACCAATCAGCTGGGCATGTTCCATGGCCCACACTCAGACAGTTGATGTACCTCAACCCACAGCACATGAATCTCTGCCCTGAGCATACCCTGGTGTTTCACAGAGTGTCACAGAAGCCAGGTGTGCTCATCCAGCCTGTCGGCACCTGGTGTATCATGGTCCTGATGTCAACAGGTGGGAGGTGGCGGCTTGCTATGTCACATCCCTTAACTGGGAACCCTGCCCAGGAGTCCACAAGTGGGGCGGGGACTGGCTGTGGATGCCAATGACAGCCAGCCCCTGGAGAGTGCTGCACAGTGTCCTCTGCAGGCTGTTGCAACACGATGGCAACCTGCTGGACCTGTCCAGTGTAACCAGTGCCCACACCTGCACCCCATCCCCAGCCAACACCAGCTGCAGTGTCTCTCACTGCAGGGGGGCAAATAGGGTGGGTGCATGCGTGTTCCCTGGCCCACCAGTGCTGCCTGCTGCCCCCTGTGGGACCACTGGAATGGGGGAGCAGTGTTGACACCTGTGCACCCCAATATCAGTGTGATGTCATCATCACTGTCATACCCATCCTCATCCTGCGCGGCCAGCACCAGAACAGGGAGGCTGTCCTGCAAGAGGAGGTTAGCCAAGGGGCCCTCATCAGCAAGACCAAGTAGGTCCACCAAACCAACATGAGGATGGCACAGCCAGTGATGGCCACAGTGCCAGTGGATGTTGATGGTACAGCATCATCCTGTGCCACAGGTCCAACTCCAGCCTGTACAGCACCCCTGAGGTGTGATGACAAGACAGAATTGAGAGTGGTTAGTGTGCCATTGATGCATTGCAGATAAAAACTATACAGTTGAATGTCCACATGTGTGCAACAGGTGTGCCTGCACTACCTTGTGTGTGGCAAGGCAGCACCATTGCCCATGCCTATCAGGACACAGGCATTGTACAGTACAAAGGTCCACATCTGTGTGCCCACAAAGCAATGTGTGGCAATGGCCCACAACAGACAGGCAGTGCTGATTCCCCTTCCCCCATGGCATACAGTACAATTGTGGTTACCCTGTCCAGTGTGGCATGCTGGTACAAGTGTCCACTGTGGATGGCCACATGCATGCACGTCTAGCAGCAGACACCCAAGGGACATGCTTGGAAGTGGTAGCATTGTCCCTGGACCACGCACCACCCAAACATGACTGAGTGTCCGAAGATGCCACGTAGCACACAGGGGACCATGTTGGACCTCGGTATGGCTGTGCAGGTGGTGCACCACCCCAAAATACAACATGAATACACTAGTGGCACCCCTGTTGTGTACCAGGCACACAAATGTCCTGCACTTACCTCCCCACACCAGGTGTCCCACTGGTATACTTACAATGCTGTGATGGGCTTCTGCCTGTCTGGAACCCCCCCTCCAACACCTGCAGTGGATGGCCAGGTGAATGTTGATGCCAGCATCTACTCCTCTGCATTGAGGACGGGTGCTGTTTAGGGTCTGCCACCTGTTTTGTGGTGCGATGCTCTAATGACAGCAAACTTCTCCTTTATCCTGCACTTGACCGTGTTCATCTTCTTTTTGCACTCCTGGGGAGTATGCTTGTAGCATCCATGGGTGTTTACATACATGGCCACCTCCTCCCAGCCCATAGCCTGCTCCTGGGTGGTTCCTGTGGCCCCACTCAGGAGTTCCTCTCTGGCAGCATATTCCTCCACCAAGGTATGTTTTTCATCTTTTGTAAAGTTGGGCCTGAATTTTCTGGCAGGCACCTGCTCCTCTGCACTCTCAGAATCTGACATAATGCCACCTAAACAAGGACTTTGTACAGATGAGCAGTATGGTAGCATCCCTTGTTGCTGTGCAACATATTAAATGTGGCAGTGCAAAACAGCTATCAGCAATCAGAATGTAAACACACCTACCTTCAAGGCTGCAATTCCTGTCAGTGAACACTGATGTGTGGTGTTGCATAAATGGCTCAGTTCATGCAAATGAACTGTGGAGCAAGCAGTAATGAGATGCTAATGTGTTGACTTGCAGCTGGATTGGCTCATGGGACTAATAGCATAATCTGGCTGAATATTGTGGAATTGCTCCCGGCGCAACTGACTGTGTGAAGCACAAATGGGATGCGCCAGAGCAATTCACTGGTGCATTTTTCGCACATGTGTGATATGCAGTACCGCGTTTACCATGTGCACGGCCTGTTGTGCTATGTACGTGTCTGTGTATTGTGCATTCAGCATTGCTGTGCGTGTGTGCCCTACCATGCATGTGGGCAGGCTGAGCTATTTCCCATCGCCGCATAGGTATGGTTCTTGCACCATTGGTGTGCTATATGTGTGGCACTGCCTGACCTTCACAAGATGGCACTGATGCACCAATATGCGGACGTGGGTCATGGACGTGACCCCAATCTCCCACCTGTACTTCTGGCATTGAGCTTGTGTGGTACTGTGCCGTTGGTCCCACTGGTGCATGCCCATCATGCATTTACATGCTATGTAGTGGCGTGCTCTGTGTTCTTTTCACGCAATCAGTGCGGCAGTGCAACAGAGGTCTCAGTACACCAGCAGACTGCATAGTGGGCCTGGTTGTGTGTGCTGGAAGTATGGCACATGCTGTGAGAGGCTGCCCTCTGGGCCATAACTGGAGCGATGTGAAGATGGCTAACCTCATGGCCCTGGTTGCCCCACTGGAGGGACAGTTGTTTGGGGCTGTGGCACTGCAGGAAGCATGGTCCCAGGTGTGGTCCCGTGTTGCAGAGTTCATGGAGGGGTGCACTGGGATCCTCAGGACAGGTGAATGGTGCCGTCACCAGCATGGGGACCTATGCCACTGTGATCTGGAATGCCTCAGGAGACTGCAGGACCATGCCCACCATGGTGTGGTCCCACAACCAGGTTCGTTTGTCTGTGCATTGTACCTGCCACTTCTGCATGCTAGTTCAGGCATTGGGGTGTGCAGCAGGTATGTGTGCACCTGCACACAGGGCGGGCCAGCCTTGTTTGGGTGTGTCAGTACTGTTGAGAGGCCATGCTGCACAATGTGTATCCCTGTGTTACACTGTGACATTGACCCACCACATTGTGCCTGGCTTGCAGATAGTGGACTCAGTTCCCAGCATGGCGTTCTGCGCCGTGGTGTGTTGTGTCGGGCTTGCTTGGGCTTGGGCTGTGTTTGGTGTTACAGTCATTTTAAGTTCTGAGTTGATATTAGAAGTGAATTTAGAGCCTTGACTGTGTAAATCTCTCTTTTGCTCTCTGCCCTGCAATCTCTCTCCTCCTCCCCCACACCGTCTGCTTTGCTCTCTGAACCTGCCCACTTATATTTATTCTCTTTGTTCTGATGTGACCAGCCTACTTCTCCAGCCTTTAAAAATCCTGTTTTTCTACTTTATTTCAGGGATCCAGCGTGCCTTGACCAGGCCACGGACCCTCAATTTCTGGAACCTAAACAGTTTTTCAGAAATCCTCTGTACTACAAGGTACTAGCCCTGACTTTTGGATTTGGTACCAGTGGAAGCTGATTTCCAAGTGGCCCCACTATCTCCTGCTGAACACACCTCTAACTACTGTATCTCCCTCTGTGTCTCTAGTTGAATTTATGTGCTAGGGTTTAATAATTTGTTTAATCCTTACAGTCATTTCAAGTTCTGAGTTGATATTAGAAGTGAATTTAGAGCTTTTTTTTTCCATTAGGAGATTATATCCTCTCACCACTAGAGGGCTATATCTCTATCTCTTTATCTAGTACGTAAGCCATGTGGGCTCTCTCTGCCTTTCTCTCGCCTCTCCTCCTCCTCCTTGCCCTGGCCCCCTCTTCTCTCTCCCTGGTCCTAGCCACCCCACCCCACCCACCCCGCCACCCTCTACTCTGGTTTCCACTGCTACTCAAGGGAACTCCCACTTCCCTCGAGTCTTGTGCTTGGCGCACGATTGGATATTCCTGGTTACTAACCCAACCACTACTCTCAATAAATGTGGCCACCTCTCTATACTGTACCACCTTGCAGTCCATATGGGACACCGCCTGGAACCTTGCAACTTCTACTCAGGAAACAACAATCAAAACTATCTCTCAAAGAGCTGCGACTCTGCTCCTTAAAACTCCTACTTCTCCTCCTTCTCATCTCAGGCAGCATCCATCCCAATCCTGGCCCTAGAAGCTCAGGCCACACACAAACTCCAGTTGCCCTTATCCTTGCAACTATTAATATCTGCAGCCTACTACCAATGCTGGATGCACTCCAAGCCTTCATATGCCAACACAACCCTGACACCCTTGCAGTGGTGGAAACTTGGCTGACACCTAAAGTTCCTGACTCAGTAGTAACAATACAGGGCTACAATGTCCACAGGCTGGACCAGATATCCAAAAAAGGTGGTGGTTGCACAATCTATATCAAAGACTCCCTGTCTTGGCACCCTGTAGCAACTCCATCACTTTCTGCCTCAGCCCAGATTCTGCCAATAAAAATCATCCTAGGTCCCAACCATAAAGCCCTGACTATTGTCTCCGTATACATCCTGCCCAGGGACCCTAAACATGGATTCAATGACGTCCTAAACTTTATCAACTCTCATCGTTCTGAAGCTGAACTTATTCTACTAGGGGATTTCAACATAAACTGGTTAGCATCGAGTGCCAGTGCCTATAAAGACTCCATCTCAGCTGCTAACCTCACGCAAATAGTGAACTCTCCTACTAGGATTAACTACAAGACTGGCACCAGTACCCTCTTGGATTGGGTCCTCACCACTCACCCCACAAGGATTTCTCGTACGACCATTCTCCCAGACTCACTCAGTGACCACTCCCCAGTCATGTGTGCATGGTCTAACAAATTCCTTAAGCCCCCTCCCAAAATTATCGCTAGCAGAATCCTTCCTCGTGGAAAACTTCACATCTCAAACAACACCTGCTTCTACAAGACTGGCTACCCATCTATGAAGCAACAGATGTTAACTAGCTCTTGATCACTTCATCTCAATTTTCAACAAAGCCTGTGACCTCTTTGCCCCTGCTAAAGGCAAAAACAAATCTCTCTCTAACTCATGGGTCACCGCGCTCTTCTCTCACAGCTGAAACTAAGGGATCACCTCTGGGCAGTTGCCAGGGCCACTGGCAAACAACTGGACATCCAAAATTACAAACAAGCACGAAATGCCTGCACAAAAGCCATACGGCTAATGAAATCCACCTATTACAAAGATGCTCTCACCAATACATGGGGAAATGGTTGTGCTTTCTGGAACAATATCAAGGATGTCACAGGAAGCAGCCAAAAACCTCTCCTGCCATGTTAATGGTTGATGGATCCTCAACCCTTGACCCCAAGGTGATCGCAAACATCTTTAACATGGCTTTTTCAGACCTTAGTGCTGTTCTACCCCATGACTTTTTCGAAAACAGGCCTACTCCCCAAACTACCTCAGCCCCTCAGTCTAACCATCCCTCTTCTACTTCAGGAAGGTGAGGCTGAATGGGCTTCGCCGCTATATTACTGCAGCTATCTCTAAATCTAGATCTAGTAGCGACACCCTGGACCTTAAGCTTCTGTTGCTCACCCTCGATGAGGCAATTCATCCATTAACAAAAATCCAAAACCTCTCTCTCAGCTGTGGAAAATTCCCACACCTATGGAAAACAGCCACCGTGACACTCATCCATAAAAGTGGGGACAAGATGATTCACTCAAATTATCACCCTATCGCCATACTGCCCCCACTCTCTAAGGCACTTGAGCGCATCGTGGCTGATCAACTTACCGACCACTTGGATAAATACAATATACCTTGTCCACAACAACACGGCTTCCGGAAAGGTTACAGCACCACCACAGCCCTTCTTGAGTTCACTGGAGCTTTGCACAAATCCTTTCATAACGGCCTTCTCACAGGGGCCGTTTTCGTCGACCTCTCCAAGGCCTTCAATACAGTACACCATGGACTACTAATGCACCAACTACTGAATGCGGGCTATCACCCGACTCTTCTCTCTGGTTTAAAGCTGCTTGAAAACCGGTCACAGAGAGTAAAAATTGCGGACTGTTTCTAACACCCTGCCTGTTCACTGGGGTGTCCCAGGGATCCATACTGGGACCCCTCCTTTTAGCCTTTTCTTAAACTCCCTCCCTTACCACTGCCTGAGCAGATCATACTATATGCCGATGATGCTGTTGTATTCTCCACTCACAAGATCCTGCAACTCTTCAACACAACCTTCAACTTGGTTTCAGTTCTGTAGAGACATGGTTTCTTAATCATAAACTGGTCCTCAATGACAAGAAAACCAAATCTATGCTCTTCTGCAGCTCTCATAACCCACACAAGCTACACCACTTGGCTATCTCCACCACCCAGGGAAACACTCTAGATCAGATGGTGTCCTTCAAATACTTAGGGATTCAGCTTGACCCTAATCTCTCCTATGGACTTCATGTAGATAATGTAGCTAGAGCTGCTAATACACGGCTTGGTCTCCTTTACAAACACAGACCACACCTCATGCCAGAAGCTTTGAAGGTTGCAGTCCTGATCTCTGTGATCTCTGTAATAGACTATGGTCTCATCATTTATGGCTCGGTCACAACCACAACCCTTAGACACCTCTCAACTGCCTTAAATAAAGCATGTCGGCTCATCACTGGTGCTCACCGTCTCACCCACACATGTGACCTGTACACTCAGACCGGCTGGCTCCAACTATCAAACCGCATAAAGTTTCTCACCTGCTCCATGGTCAAAAAATCTACCTTGGCCTTGCACCTTCTGGGGTCTCAACTCTGTTACAACACCGAATTAACAAATGGTGCCTTAGGAGATCCACGCTACAGCTACTGAAAGTCCCCCACTGTCACACTTAACAGGGACAATGCTCTTTTGCTTATCGAGCACCACTCTGGTTCAATGGCCTCAGCCCAGCCATCTCCTCTGCCCAAACTATTGGTATGTTTAAAACTAGGCTCCGGGACTATCTCACTACCAACAGCTCCTGTGACTGCCCAACTTAACCTTGTTTTTCCACTTCCCTTTCTGCTTTAGTTGTCCCCCCCACTGGATTCTACTCTCACATCTTGGTATACCCAATGCTGCACTTTTCACCCTCTTGCCACCCTTCTTATTCCTTCTCCCCCCACCCTCTTCCCTCTCCCTATGACTCTGGCACTTCTTATCTGTTGTCTATTTTCTCTGACAAATGCCGCTGGCTGCCTTGTTACAATGCTACCCTTGAACTATATTAATCTGTACTCTGTTTGCAATGTCCACATTGTTGTAATGCCTGTCTTGATGTTCCCCATAATTTGTATTTCTCTGACGTGGAACCTTTGTAAAAGAGCCGTGGCTCAAAGGTATTTGTAATCCTAGACTTAATAAATAAATAAATAAATAAAAAAAATACTACTCATTGTCCTCCTTTATTGTGTTTCCTTTGCAGGGTGGGAGACATGCAGGTGGGCCAGGGAAGAGGCCGATAGGTGTGGCCACCAGCCAGACAATGGGGTAGCAGTTGGCCTGATGTCCAGGTAGCAGATAAGTGCATGACATTTGCAGCAGTCCTCTGTACCTGGGGTTGGGTGTTGGTGGGGGGGCCAATCCACATAGCAAGCCATTGCCTGCATGCTGTGCATGTGCATGTGTTGGTTTTCAGGCACTGTTGCCAGTGTTGGCCGACAGCTAGTGGTTGTCCCATCGTACACATTGCTACAGTGTGCTGTTACCCTGTTGCTGTCACTGGTGGTAACTGTGCGTGATCCACAGTACACACAAGGAGATATTGCTGGGACTGCTTGAGTGTTGCATATAGGGGCATCAGTCCCCCACTGTGGGGGCATGTGCACATGTCAAACTCTTTGGTACTCCCTGGCCAGCATGCCCTTCCTTGTGTAGCGCAGTTTCCCAGACTGCTATTGGTGTCTGCTGTGTGTGTGCTGTTGGCAGCCTTGTCCATGTGTCCACCAAGCCTCAGTCCTATGCACACACACACACAGCCTGGGGGGCCTTCATTGTGTGGGCTCTGTCACTCTGTTTCTGTACTGTGTTTCCCCTGCATAGATCATCAGGTCGTCCGGTGCCAGAGAGGGGACGGCACAGTGTGGGCATCCTGGGAGGAGGCATACTCGGCCTGCAGCGGATGGCCGCTGGTTTGTACCATTGGCAGGCGGTCCACATCCTCCTGTCCTGAAGACTGCTGACAGCCATAAGGATGCTGGTTGCAGAGGTGTGCAGCCTGAGGGGGGACATACATCAGCTGTGGCAATAGGACATGGACATTTATGTTAATAGCCCCAGGTTTCACTTCCCCACATTCCCTTTTCCCATGGACGTTACTGTTCCCCTCCCATCACTGTCCTATCTCACACATGCCCCCATAGCTTGATGTTGTTGATAGCTGTTTTTGTTTCTCTTTTTTGGTTCACAATTGGCTTGTGCCCCTTTTTTCTTTGTTCTGGCTCATTCCATGCTGTATTCCTCTCGTTGCCTGTTCTATACTATTGTGTTGCACTGTGTTTCCTCATTTGTGTATTAAAGCATTGTTTCCTATTTGCTTGTGTGTTTATGATTCTCCCTCACATGCCTGTTGCTTCAGTGTGCTGTTGTTGACCATTGTTGGACTCTGGTTGGGGCATGTCCTGGACCATGGTGGATCTGCAGTGTGATACCAGTGGGTGCTTACAAATTGTCTGCCACATCCCTGTGTGTCAGGCTTCCATGGGTTGCCAGGGGAGCTAGCTCTGTGCTTGCCACAGTGTCTTGTGCCCATGTCCACATGTCCAGTATGGTGCTCACCCCTGCTGTGTTGCTCTTCCCTGTGCTGCCGTGATGCAAGTTACCCTACCCTGTTTCCCTGTGTGCCTGTTCAACATGTGATGCATTCTGTCATGTGCCTGTCTGCCAGTGTACCTGTGGACCACTGTGCCTGCGTGGCATCTTTGCATGGTGGCAACGGTGCTTGGCTATTCCATGTTGGCTGTTGGGACTGTGGTCCTGGGGTGCTCATTCCCTACAGCCCTCTGTGCCATGCCCATTGTGTGCCCTATCCCGTTGGTTGCCAGGGACTGTGTGGTGCTCTGCGCCATGTCCGTGGGTGTTGGGCTCTACACTGTTTCTGTGCCATCCATCCCTCCTTTGCCATTGTGGTTCTGCCCTGCCTCCACTACCATGGTCACATGCCTTTGTGCAACCCTGACTGTTTTCCCTGTCACCTGGTGCAACTTGCTTCATTTGCTATATTCAGCCTGCACAGTTGCTCCAGCGCATTTCAGTTTTCTCCGGCGCAAGTCTGTTTGCACCATGGCGTGTCTTTGCAGTATTCAGGATTGTTTGCACAGAAGCATTTCTGTGGTGCATCTGCTCAATATTGCATTTTTGTGCTGTGTTGCATCTGGATTGTGCAGTGCATCCACTTGGGCATGTTATGGGCTCACTTTTGAATATCTAGGCCATAGTAAACTCGTCATCAGACACAAACCTCCTCCACAGTCAGACGGTAGCTGCACCAGTCAGCAGGGACATCAGCACATGTATGTAGTGTCCCCATGCTGTGTCCTTAGTGACACCCTTAACAACATAGAAGAAAAAAACATAATGTCATTCTTTTACAAAATAAATCAGCAAACTAAGTTAAATTTGCAAAAAATAAAAAGCAGCTAAAAAGAAAATAATCACACAAAGTCCTCTAATTTGATGATCTCCAGAAAAGTGGGCTTGTAGGCTCTTGCTATATAAATAACAGCATTTGCACTGCTGGCTACTTGTTCCAATACTATTTTTTACTGCCTTTTTGCTCCATTGCACAGATCCAGGTTTACTTGGCACCATATTTTCTGATAATGATAATAAATATAAATAGGATCTATCGTGATTTACTTCCAACTTTCCTAAAGGCATTGGTACACTGTCTGGGGACGCAAAAGATAGGAGGGAGTGCTACCTGCCCTACAGGAATGGCTTGCCACCTTCACTTTCTACCAGTAGTCCTTTAGCAGTGTCAACCCCCCAGCCCGGTGCTTGGAACTTCCAGGATGCATCTGGGTGCTGCCTGGAAGCCAAAAACTGACTGAGTAGGTAGCCATCAGTGTAAAGGTGACAGCCACAGCATGGGCTGGGCCAGACAGTAGCAAAAGCCTCCTGGCAAGATGGGTATCTGATAATGGAGGTGGGAGGGTGGGCAGGCTTGGGGAAGTGGGTTGGATGGATGGGTCCAAATGGAATAACTGGCCAGTATGGCATGAACATAGGCAGCCTATGTTGAGAAAGCAGCCTGGAGTAGGGAGGCCTACCTATCAGAGAGTGTATGCCAAAGGCCCTACTACTTCCCAAAGGGCACTGTGTCATCATTACAGAGGGGCTAGAAAGTTGCAATCATATAAGCAGTGCATTGGTAAAAGAAGATAAGTGCAAAATGGGAAAAAATAAAACAAGAAGAAGAGGTTTTAAATAGCCTGTAACTGGCAGCAATTCCAAGGCATCAGGTCCCTTAGCAAGACCATATAGAAATGAATCAGACAAAAACAATGCACAGATTCACATATTAATATGCACTCTCTTTGTTTCTGTGTAAACAGACTCATGTATGGGGGGGTGGACAACCCTGGACCCCCATTGCAAACCACCTCCTTCTTCTAAACTGTGCCTGTGCCTCCTGCCTGCCTAGAGACACCCCCCCTTAGCATTTTAGTAAATAAAATAAGACTTTCACATTCTGACCTGATGGCCAGCTGCTGCTGCTGACATGGCTGTCCAGTCTGTTTGCGATGAGATTGTTTGCATAGTAGGGGCACATATCTCTTAATCTTTCATTATTCAAACGTTTAACAAGATGTGTGAGACATGGGCAAAATGTATGACATAATATCAGACAAGCCCAGGGAACTGTGGCTGTCAGCATAGTAGATTATGAAGAATTTATTATTTATTATTAAAAATGTCAGTACAGTAGGCAATGTGGAGGAATATGCCTTCTTGTTTCTGGGGTGCTAAATGAATGACTGTCTGGTAACGTGTGACAGCTGTAGATGTTTGGCAGTCCCTTCCTACCAGGTCTGCACTGCAAATCTGCTCTGTTATAAGGAGCTCACTGCAGTTTCAAGATTGTGTATTGATGTGTAGCTTGACTTCCAGTCCAGTTACCAGTGAATTGCTGGTATCACTGTTGCCTTTCAAGGAAGCAGCTATATTACTTTCAAAATTCCATGCCCACCTACTCTGTCCCCCAAAAAACACCTCCCAAATATTACTGCGATATGAACTGGGGTCTCTTTTTGCATGCCGGATTCAGTAAGTAGAAGATATATTTATTAATTTATTGAATTTTGTTGACCCAGTAAGCCCACTGGACCTAGAAGTCCCTTTTTCAGGGGCGACTGGGGGAAGGGGGATACAGATGGTAAGCAACTGAAATTGAACCAGGTTAAGCTGGTTGGTAGTTTTTAGTGAATGGGAGAAATTTGGCCAGGACACCGGGGAAATTCCCCTATTGTTTCAGTGGGGCTGTCGTGTGTGTGTGTGTGTGTGTGTGTGTGTGTGTGTGTGTGTGTGTGTGGGTCAGTAGTGGTGGAGCTTGGACAGGATGTGGTTGCATGCAGTGAGGTCTCCCTGGTGGGAGTGGTAAACGCTGATAGCGCGGAGCGGCCGCTTAGTGTTCCTAATAGTGTATTAGAGATGGAAGTTACTGTGGAGGAAACCACCTTGCAAATCCAACTGGATGCAAATATTAATTTGACACAGCAGGATTCCACTAAAGCGTCGAAGCTTCAAAGCGAAGAAAAAAAACGAAGACGCTTACAGGGGTCTGTGCACTCACCAGAACCTTCTACTCAGAAAATCTTCATGGCGGAGGTTAGTGGATCCGTGGAGATTGTTCCAGAAGTGCAAGGGGCATTGCATGAGCAACATCAACCTATGAGTTCAACAAAACACCCTGGAGAAGGTTGGACAGCGGAAGAAGCTTTACTTCGGGCCTGCTGGAAATGGCGACCTGATGGGACGTGGGTAGTTGCAGAGGAAATTCCAGTAACTATGAAGGTATTACCAACATATACTACTGATTCTCATTTTTAGTCTGCAGATTTGGTCTTAGAAAATCAAGGACTGCAGGAGTCAAATGCAACGTACGCTGTATCTCAGACTTCTACCTTCGGTACCCCTTCCTATTCCCCCCTTGCTTCTCTTCCCGATACAGGGCCTGAGCATCAGACTGTGGCAGGGAATGTAGGGGAGGTTTTGAATGACTCAAATCAGGCTCCTGCTGCTGAAGGGGATAAAAGAAAAACTTTTGCTGAATTATTCCATAAGCCAGTAGAAATGGCTGAAAGACGCAATGCCATTAGATTACGTTATTTAGGAGGTATGGAAGAACTGCCTGATCGGTTCTTTGTGGGACGGGTCCTTTTGAAGCAATCACTGGGATTTACCCCTACTGAGATATATGCCCTTAACTATTTCAAGTGGATAATGGTTTTCAACACCTCCCCAACTGTTTTTTTGGGGGGGCGTGATAAAGGTTATGAATTTTACACAGGACAGCCTAGAAGATGTCACAAATGTGGGTCTTTGTGTCACATCAGTAATGCCTGTGATAAAATTCAATGTTTTCATTGTGGAGAGTTGGGACATGCAAGGTTAGATTATGTGAATGCACTCAATTGTAATTTTTGTGAGGAGCCTGGGCACAACTTTGCAGAATGTCCATTGGCTTCCCATAATACTGCAGATGCAGATTTTGCCATGCAGGACTTCTGCATTAATACAGCCAGGTCTGGTAGAGGGTTTTTGGATCACAGACCTCCTCAACAGTCTAAACCTGTTGTCCCCTCAGAAAATACAGTCACCCAATCTGTAAATCCAAATTCTCAACACCCTGTTCATTCCTGTGAGACTGTAGCAAATTCTGTTACTAACATACCAGGCCCCATGCCCTCAGAAGTGGAGGTTCTCCCCGTGGAAGATCATCTAAATGTGGGGATTATGGCTCCACCTCCACCCCCTTTTGATTGTTCTCGTAGTGGCTTACAAAGCTCTACTGAAATACAGGGAGCATCTGGTGTCCCTGAAACCCCTATATCTGTTCTGCCTCTCTCAAATAAATTTGATTCCCTTCCTATAGAGGACGTTATGGAAGACCTAGATTCTGATACTGCTTCTAGGACCTCTTCCCAAAGGGATTCTATTTCTGACTTGGATCTAGGTATTAAACCCCCTTGTGTGTAAAGATGAAAAAAAAATTGGTGGACAGTAGATTGGGTACTAGGAAAAGTACTCAAAAAAAATAACTGGAGAGTTTTTTTCCTTACTCATGGGGTTTCATTTGAATATTGCTACCTTTAATGTAAATAGTATCAGATCTGAGAAAAAACACCTTGCTACATTTGATTTTTTACCACTTCAGATCTGGATATAGCTTTTTTTCAAGACACTAGACTTTACTCTTCAGATGATTTCGAAACTGCTTCTCAGGCTTGGTTATGAGGGGACTGCTATTAGTCAGGGGATGGATGAGAGGTTGTCTGTTCAGGGGTGGGAATTTTTTTTTTCCGATCTGATTTTGTGGTAACCAACATTCTGGACATTGAACCAGGAAAAGTGCTTTTATTAGATATTTCCATTCAGAAATCTGATTTTCGGCTTATTAACATCCATGGGCCACAAATTAAAACAGAACGTATTGCTTTACTGACAAAAATCCAGCCATTTTTATTTACAAGAAGAAATGTTCTCTTTGGAGGAGATTTTCATATTAATAGATCCCTTAGAGACAGAGGAGCTATGGGTACAACACTGTATTGTGATACTCATTTTTTGAATGATTTGTCACTTACTACTGGCCTGCAATATGTGTGGGAGATTGCTGGAGTTCAACCATCATATACATATTTTTCGGGCCCTCACAAATCCCGGATTGATTATTGGTTTATTTCCCCACATTTACAATGTTGTAATCACACATCGCTTCCTATGGCTACTTCAGAGCATGTGTTATTTCAAATTATTTTATCAGATTTTCCCACATTTTCAAAAGGGCCTGGTTATTGGAAGCTTAATTTTTCTTTGTTGGACATACCTAAAGTAAAAAAAGGCTTTTATTCTTAGCTTACTGCACGTAGTTCAGTTTTTTTTCTATATGACTCTCCCCAGTTGTGGTGGTCTGATACTAAATTGGATATCACTGAATATTTTCAAACTATTGGGCGACTTTTAGGACATGAAAAATGATCGACATATGGTGTCTTACGACAACGTCTACTTCAGGTATATTCCAAACTTAATAACGAGGACTTTGTTCCTCAGGAGGAAATTAATGTTCTAAAAATGCAGATGGTTGAATTACAATATGATTGGCTAAAATCTGTTGAAATAGAACGGAGATGTGAGGTGTCAGGTACACAAGGATCCTGTAACCCTTTTGAAAATTGTGCATCCCATAGAAGAATAAATAAATGAGTAAAGTAGAAACTAGGTTTTGAGAGTTTGTGGTAACTCAAAAAGAAATCCTATTTGAACTTGATAGTTATTTACAACAGCTTTTTAGAATAGACTTGAATATTTCAGCTGATACCATAGGAAAATGGTTAGGTTCATGTGACCTCCCAATTTTACCTGACTTTTTGAGTAGTTCTCTTTGTGAACCAGTCACAGAACAGGAACTTGCTTATGTAATTTCAGCTCTTCCAGGTAAAGAAATCTCCTAGCTGTGATGACCTTACTAATGAAGTATACCCTATTATTTATAAAGCATTACAACAGGAACTTTTGCATCTTTTTAATAATATTTTAGATGCTGGCTCGGTTCCTGTTCAGTTTAATCTTGGATTAGTAATTTTCTTACATAAATCAGGTCCTAAAGCTGACCTTCGAAATTGGAAGCCTATAACTTTGCTCAATTCTGATAGTAAAATTTTGTCAAAATTGTTAAGTAATAGAGTGGCAGCAGTATTGAATTCTGTCATTTGTCCTTTTCAATTCTGCTCAGTACCAGGGAAAAGAACATCGGACGCTTTGATTTTAATTCAAGAAGTGATGGAAAAAAGTCATTCTGGTGAATTATTGGGATTTCCCCTTAGTTTGGATCAGTTGAAAGCCTTTGACAGGGTGTCTCATCAATATCTTTGGCAGTGTTTATTGAAAATGGGATTTCCTTCTCTGTTTGTTGCATGGTTGCAACAATATTATGCTACAACTGAAGTTGCCCCATTTGTGAATGGATGGGTGGGAAAATTTTGCAAGCATGCTCGAGGAGTGAAACAGGGATGTCCACTTAGTCCTTTGTTGTATATTTTTTCCTTAGAACCTCTGCTATGGAAAATTAACAATAATACGGAGATTAGAGGCCTCTCTTTTCACAGTAACATGACAGAATTAAAACACTTGCATATGTTGATGATATTTGTATTTTTCTAGCAGATATTCAGTCCAGTAAAGCAACAGATGCAGTGATGATAGCTTTCATGGAAAGTACTGAGGCAAGGATAAACAGGATAAACAGAAGGATAAACAGAAATAAAAGTAAGTGTCTTTTTCTTGGTACAGGAGATTGTATATATACTGAGGTTATGGGTATTCCGGTGGTATCAGAGGCAGTACATATTTTAGGGGTTTATTTTGGTGTTCCTGATATAGCTGTGTATAACTGGAATAAATTAATACAGGAAGCAAAGATTAAGGTGATACAGTAGAATAAGTAGAAAATGTCGAAACTAAAAACTAAAACAAATTTTTAAGATTAAAACATTTTTGCTTGGATACTTTCTGCATTTGGCTACTATTTATCCCCTTCCAAAATGTTTAGAAACTACAATTTTAGCTCTTCTTTAGCGCTGTTTGGGGCAGTTGTCTAAATCCCATAAAAAGAGGGATCCTATATCTTCAGAAAACTCAGGCAGGTTTACAGATGGTCAATCCAGTTTCTTTTTTCTATTTTTTTTTTAATATTAAACCTTTACTTGTTAATATTCCACATCTCTGGTCTCCTTGGGTGCTGGATGTCCTTTCCCCTTGGTTAATTGAGTGGTGTCTTGATGTTCTGATTGCAAAACAAAAACATATTCAAGCTCTTCCTTCTCATTTTTGTGAATATTTTAGCAAACTAAAAGTATGGCAAATCACTAAAATTATGATAACTATCCAGACTAGAAAAGAATTCTATCAATCTATTCAAATACATTTTTTTTTCAAGTTCCACACTATTCTACTAGATCTTCTTCAGAATTACTTTTTATTAAGAAGATGCTGATTAGTTCTCATATGCCATCTACTATGTGGGATGTCACTTGTTTAGGAGTTCATGGCTGACTTAATGTCAAAGGAAATCTGGCACGTAAAAAACTTGATGAAAGAGCTTGTCCATGATCTAACACTTGTGTACAAGTAATTGAAACAATGGAACATTTATTTTTTGCCTGCCCACATATACAACAGTTTTCATCCATATGGAATGCTTACTGGCCCAATTCACAGTTGAGTAATATTACTTCTGATATATTATTATTAGGTATCTTGCCACCTTGTTGGAGGAAATCTGATGTTCCTACTATACATGGTAGTTTAGGGCATATTAAGTATTTTATTTGGCAAATACGGTCTAGATGGTCCTTGCAACAATTACTTATTTCTCCAGAACAGTTGTTTCTGATTATTAGGATGGCACTTATTAACTTTATGAATTAAGATAAGGCACTTTCGCCTACTTCATTGTACAATAAATGCTGGAAGTTGTTACATTGGTTAGATACAGGATAAATTATTTACATAATTTCTTTAGGATTCTGTATGATGTCGATACTGTTGTGTTTATATGGTTTCATTAGTTATAGGGAAAAGTCTCCTACTCTTTTAGTAGAAGAACGGGTTTCTTTTAAGTGTTAAAAATTTGGACTCTACTTCTGTATTAGAAAGCATATTAGAATATGTATGGCTATAATATATATTTGATTTTGTTATGATTTGTACTTCTGTTTTGTGTGAAGCAAGACTGTTTTGTATTGATTTGACTTTAAGTTCAGATAAAAAAATTCCCCTTCTCTTTTTTGATAAGTGCCATGGGATCTTTAGCATCCACCCAAACTACCACCAATCCAGGCAGATGGGACTTCAGTTTAACATCTCATCCTAAAGATGGCACCTCAGAAGTGCAGTACCCCCTCATGCTGCACTGCAGTGTCAGTATTGGGATAGTAACCCAAGTGCCAGATGTGGGAACTGAACCCACAGCCCTCTGATCTCCCAGTCTCAGAGGTGAGTGTGCTATCTACTGAGCCACTGCCACTGCTAAATGATGATATATATGATGCATGTTTTACAATATATGTACACAAAAGCATGGTTTTGGAATAAATTATGAATTAAGGTACTTTGAGAAGATATTGAGAATTCAGTAATTCCTTTAATAAAGTTGTGTAATGCACCTGTAACTTGAAATGCAACCTATGGATTTGGTTTTGGTGCCACTGGAAACTATCTAGGAATTAGGAGACAAAAACAATGCAACAAAGAATAAGATGAGGATTGCAGGGGTGGGCTGTGGTTGGGTGATGGCAGTTGGTGACCAATTGGAAAAGGACTGGTGTGCACTGCACGGTGGTGGTCTGTACTGTGGGGTGTGTGAGAGGGCAGAGGGAACTTGCTCAGAGTCAAGCAGCAGCTGTTTAATTGTGAAATTAGATTTATCTCAGCAGCACAGACTAGTGAAATGATAAACTGACAGTGACTTAGTGAGTCATATAAATACCTCCTGTGCAAGGGCCAGCCCATCAGCGCAGTGGTAGCACAATTGCTTCTGACAGTGGTGACCAGGGTTCAGGAAGGGCAGCTAGGAGAAGATGTTGGAGAGTCCCAAGGGATGCTTGCCTCCTCAGGAGAGGGAGGGCTCTTGATCACGCTGTAATTCCTCAACTTGGTGACCACAGATGGGAGTACAAGTGAGACAAATGATCAGCGATGACAATGCTAATGCACTCTGTTGCACTCTGCACATTGTGCATGCATGCACGAGTCATTGGCCTCCCTCAATATCTGTGGGCAGGGACAGAAAAACAGGAAAAACACCAGCTGCTCACAGCATGTCATCTTGTCCCTCCTTACAGATCTCGCACCAGTGTCCAAGTTCCAGCATCAGAACCAAGCTTGAACTCCACTAGAGAAAGTGGGGTCCCCTTCAGGTTCTCTACCCTGGGGTGTAAGCCAGGGTGGAACAAGACACTTGAGTATGTCTCGAGGAAGGTGGGTGATGGGGCTGGGGGAGGAGGCAAGGACTGATGATAGCTGGTAGGAGGGGCAGAAAAGTACAATAAATAAATACCTTCTCTGCTCTAGTTCACTCTGCTTGGTTCCATCCACTGTAGCTAGCTACCAGGAGTCTACTGGGACTAAAACAACTATGACTTGCTTCCCTATGCTTGAAGAAAAAAACTCATCACTAATGCTTTATTATTGATTGTGGACTCTCCCACATGTAAGACCTGCCTGGTTCAACAAATCCACAAAGCCAAATGCCAGCCATTGACTTTTCTGCAGCTTGTAGTTGGGGTCTGGACAGCAGGCTTGCTTTAATGAAAACACTGAATGGGTGGTCCTATATTTCCACAGCCAGTGTCTGGACAACAAATCTTCCTAATCTCGTACCCTTTTTTTAAAGAAAGTCTCCATAGTTTTTAGTTTGTGAACCCCCTCGCCCCCTCTTGCAAACTGCTATATTTGCCCATGACCTTTTTTGTTTAATCTTTTCATTGGTTTTTCATATAAGAAACATCTCACATCCTATTTATATATGCACATATTAAAACACCAACAAGTTTAACATTTAAAAACAAAAGACCCCTTCTCACTCTTCATTACCTTTTGTGTCCTTATTTGCCATTACCAGAGCATTTTGTCCCATATTTCCTTTCAGACATTCCAAAAAAGGTTGAAAAAAAAGAGATGAAGAAAGAAGAAAGATATAAAGGAAAGATCAGATGAACACAAAAAGCAAATAACTTCATCCTGTGTAGATTTTTCTGTTGTATTTCACCATACCTTATTGCTTCTTATGGCATTTCCTTCCACTGTATCAAGGATCTTTCAAGCAATGCTACTGTCCCGATGCCAACCACAAGATTCAGAAAAGTCAACAGTTGGTGCTTGGCTTTGAGGATTTGACATTTTTACTTTTAACAATGTTGAACCAGGACTGGCATTCAGAGGTCAAGTGCTGCTCATGGGTGCTGCAACCATGCTCCAATTGTCTGCTGCTGGCAGAGCAAGCCCTGAAAAAACAGGACCAGTCAAGGCTACTCATATCCCTATACTGAAACGGCTCCATGCAAAGTCAGTGGAGTAAACCTATGTGAATCACAGGATCGATTCTCTGCTGTGGTGTCAATCAGAAACAAATCACTACACACCCCACTGCAAAACATCTGACACACAATAGTCACACTGATGACAATAGGCTCCAAACTTTATTTAGTGTCTAAGCCTAAAAAAAATAAATTCCTAGATACAGTTCAATTTCTATTTCAATTATATTATTTTGCTTCAGTTTCCCTGTATTTTTTTTAATTATGAAGACAAACCTGAAATAGGACTAATCACCATCTCTATATGTCATCTGCTCTGGCTCTGTGTCTATACTGACTTCATAATTGTTTTCACAACAAAAAAATGCTTGTGACTCCACAGTCTGTTGCTTTGAAAATGGATTATAGACACATAGAACCATAGACAATGACAACAGAAAAAGACCAGAGGTCCATCCCATCTGCCCAAGTTCCATATAATCCTTGGAACCTACTGTTCCTCCAGGGTACTAACCCTCTCCATCATCTCTGTATTCTCCTCCCTGGTCCTGTCACCCCCGATAGGCACTGCTCCTTTCATTATGTCCCAGCCCTACTTGAATCCCCTGCTTTCACACCCACCACCTCAGCCAGCAGACTATTTCAAGGTTCCACCACCCTTTCTGTAAAGTAGTGCTTCCTCACATCCATCTTGAACCTACCTCCTGTTAATTTCCATTTATGTCCATCTGACCGCTAAGTGGTATTCAGGCTAAATAGTTTCCTGCAGTTCACTTTGTTTTTTCCTTTAAGGAGCTTGATGGTCTCTATCATATCTCCCCTCTCCCATATAGTCTCCAGTGACTACATATTTAGTGCATTGAAGTCAGGTGACGACTAGTAGCATGAGCAGAAGACATTAAAGGACAGTGGCAAGAGCCAAAGAACATCTATGAAATATAAATTGAAATGGGGATAAAAATGATGGGCTGAATTTTCAGACTGCCCAAGAACTAAGTCCCATGCTGCAGGCTGAAATCTCCACACCTGTGGAGCTTTACTTTTTCAGCTGGCACAGCTATGGGGGATGTTATGCCTGGTCCCAACAGGTGTGACATTGTCCTGCACTTGTGCCAGAAACACAGCCACAAGCTGCCATACATTGTGGAGCCTGTCATAAATGGGTGACTCCAATTTTGAAAATACTATGGCTTCTGGAAAAGATGCAGATCTACATGTGGCGACCCACTTGCGTCAGGTTTTTCCCGCAGCTCTGGGACTGACAGGGGCTCTGTAAATCTAACTCTGTGTTTTCTGAGTTTCATTAGATACTGTATGTCAAGGGCTCTTTAAGTTATTGGGTGGCATTACACAGTACAATGCAATGACATCATAGCATCTAAAGTATATTTCATAGAAAAGCTACAGAATTATTAATACTCTATAATACATAACAAGATAATGTGTAAATCATACCTAATTGTATTACAAACCACATTTCCCTATTAACTGCTACAAGCATGTTAATATAAAGAGTGAAATGCTTATCTAGTTAGGAAAACAATTCTAATTCACATAATTGGAATATAATTACAGAATTAGACTAATGAAATTTAGTATAAAACCATGTTGAACATTCTAATTAAAATAGATTTAGCATATCTTCAAAGCAAATGCTGCATTTGTCTCATATGACTAGACTCTGATTCAATAATGTAGCACATTCTTTCAAGTAATTGGAATATGGTATTTCTGCATAAAAATTGCATTTTGTTTTAGTTAATTTCTCCACAATAGACAGTTTCTGAATTAAGTCCTAGATCTTATCTTTATGGCACAGAAAGGAGGCATTGTGTTCAATTACAGATTAAAATGAATTTCTATAGCAAATGAGTTGGCATGCAATATTGAATTAATAAAGGAGGAGAAAAAGATACAGTTGCCAGATTCATGGTTTTGTACAACATTTAAACATAAAACATGTTGGCAGATAAAGGTCTAGCGACCCTTCTAATTTGCCCAAGCCTGCCTAGTTATGTGATTATGTCCATGTCAGTCCCCATTTCTTCCCCTCCCTCCCCAAACTGCCCCAACATGCACTTTCCTGATGTATCTGTCCCACCCCCTTTTGAGTTCTCATACTGTTTCAACACAGATGACCTCTTCTGGAAGTTTTTTCCAGTCTTCCACCACTATTTCTGTACAAAGCTACTCCTGACATCCTTTTTGAACTCCCCCTGACTGTTTCATGAAGTTTCCCCCCCGTACCCGTTACCACTCACTGTGAACATCTCACTGCTGTCCACCTTGTTTATTCTGCAGAGGTGTTTCAACATTTTTATACTGTTTATTATGTCAGTTTTTCATAGACAACAACACAGGATGAACAATAACAGAACAAAGCTGCCATACAGTTCTGAGATTCGACTTAAAGTTAAATGAGCAGAGGTGTATCGAGAAGTACTGTATAAGTATAAAAAGCCTTAACAAATAATGCATAGTGTCCTTTTGCAGAGGATCTGTTCCCCCAACCCCAATGAATTTAAGGAACAAAATGATTGGTATGCAACATAATATCAATTACCTCATCTTTCCACCTAAACTCAAATTTAGAAGGAGTTTAGTTGATTCTAGCAGTTTGCTTTTCCATCTTGTCATTCATTAAATTCCACCACAAGTCTAAAGTGGGAAAATTTGTGGTCAGCCAGTCTTCCTAAGTAATTGTTTTTTTAACTGTGACTATGCAAATTTCAGCTAGTTTCCTAGTAGTGGGATGAATGTAATTCCTAGGCACATCAATGAACAGCAGGGTGGCAGCTTGCAGGTTAAACAAATCACCAAAAGGTTCCCTCATCACCACTTCAAACTAGTCCCAGAAGGGATTCAGTAATGGGCACAGCCAAAATACATGAGCATGAACAGCGTGCAGCTCACCACTAGCTCTCCAGCATTGGACTCCTCTATATCAAATATATTTTTCTTGTTGTTCAGGTGAACAAGACATTGTACTACCAACTTCCAAATGAATTTCTTCCAGATATGGGAAGAAGTAGAGTGTAGCTGTTGTATGAGGGCTGTGTAGGTGTACCATTGTTGGAATGTTACAGGAGTCTTTAGGTCATCCTGCCACTTTTGTCGTAAATTGGTACTATATGTAGTAAGATCAGAGAGGGCAACATGTAACTGTGAAGTTAATGTGGTCACTCCCCAGTTCTTTAATATCTGGGATATTATAGAAAAGAACCTAGGAATCTCCTGGGCCACTGAACAGTTTCTATGTTTTAACTTTAATATTGTGAAACTTGGAAGTATCTGAACTGGTCAGTGTCCCAGAGCCCAAATGCATTCTGTAAAGTCCAAAAGCCCCAGTCTTTCTCAGGACTTGTAAGAATGGTCTAACCTGGATGGTGTAAAATTAATATTATTGGGAAGAGACCATATGAAAAAGAGGAAAGGTGGTACTTGAACAATTTAATCATGTTATCCCTCTTTCTCTTATCCTTTAGCTTCTACACTTTGAGATCCATCAAATGTTCATCAAAAGACCTCCTTTGCTTCCCTTGTAACATTTTGGTATCCATTCTCTGCACCATCTCCAGTCTATCCCTGTCCTCCCTCAAGTGCGGGCTCCAAAATTCAGCACAGTACTCTTGGTGCTATCAAATCACTGATCTATATAGGGGCAGAATTACTTCCCTCTTTCTACTATTGATCTCCCTCTTGATCCATTCCAACATCTGATCTGCTTTACCTACACAGCCCTATTTCACTGTGCCAATGTTTATAAGTTCTTCATTATTATCACTGCCAGACTGCTGTAAGGACAATAGTCAGTGATTTTACTTTAGACAACCTTTATCTACAAGTAGTCTGACTAAGGGCAAACCGCTATATTGAAGGAAGATGCCCTTTTTATTCCTGGGACTTTCCATGGAAAAATGAAAGTTATTGTCTACAAAATGTTCTGCCATGTTGAGTACCCAGGAGTGTGTCACTTATATTCCTAGTTTGACTGGATAGTGAAACCAATAGAATGACAGAGTCTGTATTGTATTTTAAATATTTAATGAGGTAAAATTATGTAGAAAAATAGAAGTGCACATTCCATACATCATGTACAGAAATGTGCAACCATCATTAATTAAGACAATTTAGGATAAAACAGCTGGTTATCATTCAGTAAAATGACAATAATGGCTAAATTTACCTTTGAAATATTCTTAGCAATCAATGCAGTTAGTAATTAATACTTCTTAGAGCATGTATTTAACAATTGAGTCTCATAAAATAATAAATAGACCTAAGTCTTCAAGGCACTTTGGAAAAATTCAATTCAGTAAAAATCTGTTATGTTATCAACATTCATTTGACAGTGACAGTGATTTAATGGAATGATATTCCAGTTTCTTAATTCTCAGCCCATTAAACAGAATGAGTCTTTAAGTGCAAACGTCTTAATTTTCAGATCAGTTTGTTAAAGTGAGAAAAGTTACACTGTAGTACTTACCAACTTTCTTGAATGAGCTCTGGACTAAGAGACAGTAATCTTTGGGTTGTAGGATCTTTCAGGCAAGTCATGACTTCAGGCTGGTGAGTGAAGGCATCCCTCTTTAGTTGTTCACTTTTGAACAGCCTTACTGGGTTGATGGTTGATGCATGGGGCCACCATGGTTTTAGAGGTTGATAACAGGATAAGTCTTTGTTGGTCTGTTGAATCTCTGTGTGTTGTTGGTTAGTCATTACCAGGTTGCAAAGTTATTATTCTAGTGCATCTTGCACAAATGATTTATCTTAAAGTATGTAGTTGTCAAAGTTCTTTGTTTCAGACTTCATCTGGCTTCATAGCCATTATGCTCTACAGTATGTCAGGGCACCTTGGATGATGATGAAGAATAGTGATGAATGGAAATATGTTATTAGCCTCCAGAATGGAGGAATAAATGTTGCTAATCTCACTTATGTGTATCTTTTTCAACAGAGATGTGGTTGTAGTCTAATTCTGTGGAAAAAAAATGACACTGTTCAGGAAGCTCTGGGGATTTTCAAGCTGCAGATAAGGATGGCATTTTATGTACAATAGATGTTTTTGTCAGAAACAGTTTTGGTACTTCCAGTAGACAGTTAGATCCCAGGGATAAGCTGAGTACCTTACCTGTTCCTACCATTCCAACTGATATTCTCACAGATCTTGTTAACCCATACAAACACAGGAAATAAATGTGGCCATTGATAGCCTACAGAATAATATTGCAATGGGTTCTGATGGTCCCCCCCTCAGAATTTTATAAATGGTTTAATGCTTATTTAAGTCCAACCCTGTAATGTTTGTTCAGTCATTTTTTGAAGATAAATGAACTGGCCCCTTCTATGTTTAGTGCAATCTTAATCTTTATTTATAGAACTAGGGATAAAGGATTGCTACAAAACTGGTGACCTCTCTTCTTATTGAACACAGATCAGAAAATCCTGTCTAAACTATTGGCACAACATTTAGCCTTAGTGTTCCTATAGTTATTTCATGAGCACAGGCTTGTGTTATCCCACAATGCCAAATACAGGATTATTGGGTACTATTATGAGAACTTTTTGAAAGAGGGAAACAAAATTCTGTGCGTTGATTTGTCTCATCTCTAGACCAGTCCAAAGCCTTTGATTGTGTTAATCACAGATTTTTATTTGGTACCTTAGAAAGATGTGGTATCCCAAAACTTTTCATACAGTAGCTCTTGACTTTGTATGACAAGGCTTCTATGCTCCCTTATGTAAATGGGTGGCATGGCATGGCACCACAATGCTGGTTAAATGGGGGTTGAAACAAGGGTGTCCTTTAAGTCCTTGTTTATACTTTTTTTGTATTGATTCATTACTGCGTTTACTACAGGCTCATCCAAACATTGAAGGCATCACTTTAACTCCAGAGATTCTGAATCTCAAAGTACTTGCCTATGCAGAAGATCTCTGTGTAATTACACAGTATCATAAGTCAGGTACTTGTGTCAAACAGATCCTTCATGAGTACTCGGCAGTATCGGGTTAATAATAATAATAAATAAATAATAATAATAAAACTTTATTTATTAAGCACCTTTCAAGCACCAAGGCACTGTACAAATGAATGTTAAAATCAAAAATACACATGTAAAATCAATATTCTCAGCAACATCAATGCATAAAAGCCTTACTCCACAAAAGTGTCTTAAAATCCCGCTTAAAGGATTCCATGGTCATGCATTCCCTAAGCCAATGAGGCAGAGAATTCCAGAGGGTAGGGGCCACAAACACAAAAGCCCTGGCCCCAGAAGACTTCAGTGTAACCCTTGGAACCTCTAGCAGCCCCTCGTTGGCTGAATGGAGCTGTCATACAGGGTGGTAAGGAATCAGAAGCTCTTTCAAGTAGTCTGGGCCAAGTCCATGCAGGGCTTTGAAGGTCAAAAGACCTACTTTAAAGGTGATCCGCCACTGTATGGGCAGCCAGTGCAGATCGCGCAACACAGGAGTAATATGTATCCTTCTAGAGGCCCCTGCCAATAACCTTGCCGCAACATTCTGCACTAGCTGCAAGCGGCGGATATCAACCCCAGGAAGCCCCAGGTACAGGGAGTTGCAGTAGTCAAGACGTGAGGTCACAAAGGCATGAACCAACATGGGTAAATCGCTGGACAGAACAAGGTGCTTCACCCTGGCAATATTTCTAAGATGGTAAAATGCCAACTTAATGACTGCTGACACCTGATGATGAAGAGTCAGCCAGTCATCAAGTACCACTCCCAGGTTATGCACCCGTTGAGAGGTAAGGATCTTATCCCCCCCAGCAATAAGCCAGAGGGTTGGCCAGACCCCAAATCCCCTTTCCCATGACCTGGGTCCACAACCATAACCTCAGTCTTACTGGCGTTCAACTTTAACCAGCTCACATTCATCCAGTCATGGATTTCAGCAAGGCAGCTATTGAATACAGAGAAAGCATTAACCTGGTCGGGGGCAAAAGACAGGTAGAGCTGGGTATCATCAGCATAACAGTGAAATCTCAGCCCATACCATCTTACAATGTCTCTGAGGGGCAGCATGTACACTGCAAACAACATGGGGGAAAGCACCGAGCCCTGAGGGACACCACATTGCAGAGGGAAAGGGTCAGAGGAAAAAATCCCCAACACAACTCTCTGTGTTCTCCCAGATAGAAAAGATGAAAACCATCTGAGCACTGTACTAGACAGTTCACAGATGGACTCCAGATGCTCGAGCAAAACCCCATGGTCTACAGTGTCAAAGGCTAAAGAGAGATCAAGGAGAACCAAGACAGAATGGTTCCTCCGATCTCTTGCCATCAAGAGATCATTGAGCACCCGAACCAGAGGAGTCTCGGTACTATGCCTCTTACAAAAACCAGACTGGAGAGGTTCGTAGGTACTGTGGATGGTCAAATGGCCCTCCAGCTGGTTTGCCACTACCTTCTCAATAACTTTCCCAATAAAGGGAAGGTTAGAGATGGGTCTGTAGTTGGCAAAAATATCTGGGTCCAGAGAAGTCTTCTTCAAAAGGGGAGTCACCACAGCTTCCTTTAGGGAGCTAGGAAACTCACCCAATTCTAAGGAGCACTAGATTATTTGAGCCAGAAACGGGCCCACAATCTCAACACAACCCAAAATCAGGGAGGTTGGACCCGGATCTAAACTACAGCATGTAGGGCGCATCCCCTGGATGATCCACATAATATCCTCAAACATCGGCAGGTCATAGGAACACCAGGTGGCCAAGAATTCTGAGGCCAGACGCCGACCAACAGCTTCCCCCTTAGAGTGTGTCAGGTGGATCTCTGATCTGATGTCGGCAACCTTATTCACAAAGAATTGAGCGATTTCATCACACTCCTTTTGTGAAAAAGCTCGACGGAGCTGGAGACAGGCTGGGTTACACAGCCTGTCCACAGTTGTGAAGAGCTGAGACAGTCGATTCTGAGCAACAGAGATCTCCCTGGACAGAAATTCTGCCTTCTTACGAAAGATCTCTGATTGGTAGAGCCATTAATGCTCCTCCAAACTAAGGTGGTCAACTTCTAGAGCAGATTTCCGCCAACAACACTCTATCCATCATCCCACACATCGCAACTCCCTCAAGGACCCATCAAACCATGGGGCTTAAGGGCGGAGAGAGAGAGGGGACGAACACGGATGGGAGCAATTGAGTCCAGGGTCAAAGAAATGTCCTGATTATAAGCCAGGACCATAGACTCTGGACCCAAGCTGGCAACCGGAAACTCTGAGAGGTTCAATACCGCCATCAGGTCTTTAGGGCTCACGTCCTGTAAAGAGCGGTATCGAACCATCTTCACAGGGGCAGACCTACGAAGGGGAGCACAAAAATTGAAGCCCACGTGGTGATCAGACCAACTGATTCCACCACCAAATCAGAGGCCTCAATCCCCAGGAGAAAAACTAAATCCAAAGCGTGACCGTGATTATGGGTGGCTGAAGAGATAATCTGTGTAAGGCCCAGTGATGTCATCAACTGGAGGAAGTGCTGACCAAAGGCTGAGAGTTCGTCATTGACCCAGGCATTGAAGTCGCAGAACCATCAATCTGGGCGACTCCAATGCCATATCGGCGATGAAGTCTGCCACTTCCTGCAGGAATCGCCGCTCATCTCCTGGTGGATGGTAGACGAGGGCTATCCTGCAACCCACACCAGCTACTATGGTACACTCAAAGGATTCAGCTTCCTCAACTGGTACACACGTGAGCCCCAACCTGGTCTTAAAACAGACCACTACTCCCCACCTCCCACGATCTAATCTCGGGCGGTGAATCACCGAGTACCCAGCTGGAATGGTTGCCTCCAGAATGGGGCAAGCATTTCCATCCAGCCAGGTCTTGGTGGTGCAAGCCAGATCTGTTGTCCCAACAAAGTCAGAAATAACAGCAGACTTGTTTTTAATAGATCTGGCATTGCACAACACCACCCGAGTTGGACAAGGCTCCAGAGCCATCCTGACTACTTGCCCATCCAAATAGGTGGTGCCCTTGGGTATGGAGACTAGACATGGATCACCACGTTCCAGGCTCCATTTCCCCCCATGGTGTCTTCTGGACTTAACCAACCCTATATGAAAGGTCTGTTCATTCGCCCTACCGTGTCCATGTCCCCCGCTGCACCCCACCACGAACAATACAAAGCACCCAACAGAGCTGGTAGGTGGAAAATGGGAGGGGAGAAGGGCAAAAAGGGTGAAGGGCGCGGAGCTCGGAGGACGAATAATGCACGACCGGGGTAACTAAACAACACATACCGAAAGCGTGAAACAAACTTGCTGCTAGACAGCTAAGTAAAAAATCCTAACTACCTCTTAAATAAAATACCCACAATTACAATTAAACTAAAACCCTCCCAATAACATAATCCAAAAACAAATAAACAAAACAAAACTAATAAAAACTACCCGACCCACTAAACCTTCTCACAGCTCTAGGGAGGGGGAAAAACAAGATTAAAGACTACACAAATATAAATAATCTGTATGCAATTATTAAAATTAAAGAATCCAAATATATAGGGACAGTGAGGCCCTCTAACTGCACACACTTTCATTCATATGATGGAAAACAGGATCCAATAAAAAAAATGGAATTGCAGTTTTTAGGCACTCTCACTGCCAATGATAATAATGTTAGAAGATCCAAATATATAAGGACAGTGAGGCCCCTTTACTGCATACGCTGTCCTTCATATAATGTAAACAGAAAAATCCAATAAAATGTCCAATAGTGTTGCGATGATCCAAATCAAAGTCCAGAATATTGTAAATGTACATTCAAAGAATAGCAATATGCAGTCTCAGTGTGAGTTCATAAATGGAAAGAAAATATCTCCTATGAAATCGGGGATATCTACAGACTAAGCTGTAAAACACAGGAGGTTCCCCCCACACAAACACGCAAACTGCCTAATCAGGCCCAGTTATACCACTAAGACCCACAGCTTCAGATACCCCCAGGCCAGACTAATAAGGCTGGCCCTAGAGTAATAGAAGCCCCCCAATAACCCCCAACTCCTTAAAGGAAATAAGAGAAGCTCCTGCTTGGTCCCAGACAGCACAACACAAAGTGCCCAGGCAAAAGAAAGGAGGGGGGTAAAACCTCCCAAAACCAAAACCATCAATGTGGCCCGATTTCATCAAGAAACATTAAGCACAGCTTGGAATAAAGTTTAGAATCCCAGAGAAACAAAGGACATCAATCGATGAATCGGGTCCCATTACTCACGATACATCTAAGGCAATGATAACTGTCCTTTCCAGCCTGAATTCATATAGAAGTCACACCAGATCACACCAACTAATCCAGGACTTCTTCAATAAATCACTGTAGAAAAACCTTCCCAATATATCCAGCATCGAATAATAATCAACAATCCCTGGGACTAAAGACGGTGAATGTCCAACTAAGCCGAAAACTCCCACACACAGAAAGCACCGAGGGAGCAACTGCAAGGAGCAGTAAACAACCACAAAGTCTTGTTCCCAGCAGAATTCAGTCACTTTCCCACATAAGGGTGACAAACATCAGGTAGAACTGCTGTAGGCACTAGAACTTACTTCCCACACTTGGGGAGAACCAAAACAGCAGTCAACAGTAAGCAAAAAACGGCCCAAAAAGAGGATACGACTCTCCGCAGAAACTCCCTTCATCCACTAACGCTGGGACAAGTGAAGCACAGCATCGACGCAACAACGCAAACTAAAACTAAAGCACAGATGCAAAAAATAAACTAAAAATAAACTAAAAAATAACTAAACGTATTAAAACAAATTAAATCAGAACACGAGGTATAGGCTAGTCCAGCATGACTGCCATCTTGCCCTGTCATGACTGTCGACTGCAGCAAGAAAGCATTTATTATGAAAAAAGCTCAGTAGTGCTACTTCATAAGCCTACGGAAGATAGTTCTGACTCATGCACAGCTGACATCTCGCTACACACAAATCTTGTTAAGATTTTTGGGATCTGGTTCTCTTCTGATGATTCAGCAGCCCTAAATTGGGAATAATGTATCCACAAGGTGGTATATATATATTGCATGTTTGGAAAAATCATTTAATTACAAAAGAAAAAAAAGAGTATATTTGATTGAAACTTAATTATTACCCTGTTTTATTTTCCTCACTTATATTTTCCTCCTCCTGTGCAGTTAGAAACTAAATTGTACAGAATATTTTTTTTAGATCTATGGGGTTGTGACTAAATCCTATTAAACAGGATATAACATACTGCACCATGGATAAGGGAGGAGTAAACATGGTAAAACCTGGGGTCCAGTGATCATTATATGGTTCAATATAACTACTGAGCCAGAATCAAACCACACTAAGGTAAGGGTCTTGGACTTCAAGAGGGCCAACTTTACAAAGATAGGGGGAATGCCTCAGGGATGCCCCAGCGGGGGTGATGGGTGGAGTGGAAGAACAGTGGACAACACTAAAAAGGGCCATAGGGAAAGCAGCAAAGCTCTGTGTTAAGTAAGAAAGCAAAAGCTAGAGGAAAAAGAGACTGCTATGGCTCTCAAAAGAGGTGGCTGCGAAGGTAAGGGCAAAAAAGTTAGCATTCAAGAAGTACAAGGAGACACAGAGGGAGGAGGATATGGAGGTGTATCACGCGATGCAGAGGGAGGCAGGGAAAGCAGTCAGGAGTGCAAATGCAGAGACAGAGGAGAAAATAGCACAGGCAGTAAAGAAAGGGGATATGAAATTTTTTAGATATGTAAGCAAAAGGAGAAAAAACAGAGGAAGTATTGTAAGGCTAAGAGGTAATGAGAGGAGTATGTGGAAGGGAACCAGGAAAAAGCAGGCATCCTGAACAAATATTTTTGCTCAGTGTCCATGGAAGAAGTGGAAGTTAAGGGGCCACAGTTAAGTGACGGGAGCATCGAAGGAAGGGAGGTGGCCACTGTGATGCTTGGCCAGCTGGTTATGATTGTTGCATGATATTTGTAATATAAAAATAGTAGGTGATTGTCTCACATAAGACAGCCTGTGCTTATGGGTGCCCCCCCCAGGTTTCAGTGAAGCTACATTGGCAAGTGACCTGAAACCAGGAGGTAATTAAAAGACCAGAGACACTTAATTAAGGGTCTCCTGTTTTTCTGTCTTAATTAGAACTGACCCAGCTGCCAGGATATAGGGCTCATAAAGTTTTATGATTCCTATTGGAATAACATTTTATACCACCATGGTGCTAAACATTGTAAACCCCTTTGATATGCCTTGAGACAAGGACCCAGACAAGATTAAAGAGAAAATGTTTAATTAAGGAGACATATTTATGAAGTGTTTTTCCTTCTGATGTGACATTATTTAATATACTTCCTGATAGGACATCATGTTTGTATTTTTTTCTATTCTAAAAGGGAGGAGCTAAATGACTCACCAAGCGGGTGGGTAGATGGAGTTAAAATGTATCCTTGTAACTGGGGAATATGACATATCATTTTGGGACTCAAGAGAGACAGAGCTCTCTGATATAACTTAAGCACTGTACAGAGGTAATACATCAGATAGAAAAAGTCTAAATGTATTGTGGTAGGAGTTTATGTTTTGTAGCTTTCCTTGTTTTTCTTTGATGTGATCATGAGCTCTTTGATATCTTGTTCTGTGTTTACATTTTTTCATATTTGTATCATCTTTTAGTAAAATCTTTTTTTCAAGATACTGCCTGGGTTTGTCTTCCAAGTTCTTTTTGCATGTGATGTATATCTGGTTACATTTGGCAGCTGTTCTGAAGAGCTTAATGGTGTTACTAAACTGGGAAAAAGTAAGAATATACTTAAGGTCTTTTAATGAGTTTTAAGGGTTCATTTTGGAAGCTTAACTTGGTGCCCCTGGTGAAAGATTGTACTGCAATCCCTGAAGAGGGTACGTATCTGACCCTGTACATTGGGTACACTGCATAAGGTTCATAGTTGAATCTCCCCAGAACTTGAGACTAAAGGTGATTCAGACCCAAATACAGACAGGAGTGTTAACCTGTCTGCTGCCTGTTCACATTACTGTGCTCAGAGGTTGGCACTGTGGGAGCAGAGGGCCTGACCTACTGAGTGCATTTTTGACAGATTTGGTGGTAGCAGTGGGATAAAATTGGTCGCACAAGCTTTAACTGTTCAGTGTGTCAGCTTAATACTGTACAGATCACTTGCAAAATAAGGCAGTGATTTATTTTTAAAAAAGGAAACAGAACTATATAATTTTGCTTACAGTCAAGTTCCTACGCATTTTATTTTTTTTCTAAAGTGCAAGGTAGAGTAGCCATAGTTAGGGAATAAGATGGCTTCCAACTACAGCAGGTACACTGCAGACTACTTGAGGCAGTTGTGCCAGGACAGAGGAGTCCTGCATGAGGTGAGAGCCACCAAGCAGAACTTTGTGGATGCCCTGATGGCAGCAGATGCCCAGAGCATCGAGTCACAGACTGTGACTGTAAAGGACCAAACCTTGGGTGTGGAGAGGCCAGCGGCCAGTGCAGTGTACAGATCCGGAGAGGAGGGCAGCAGTGCCAGTGCAAGTGAAGGGACACAGCAGCAGGGGGAGGTCACCAGCATTCTGGAGCCAGAAGCTATCAAGCTCCAGATTGAGTTGCACAGGATGGAGCTGGAGTTCCAGAGAGACACAGACCAAGAACAGCGAGCAGTTGAATGTGAACAGCAAGATGCAGACCATGAGGAGTGTGAACGCCAGAGGCAACATGAACTGGAGAAGTTACGACTCCAACCACCAGCACCAGAGCAGGTAAGTGGCTTGGGTTTAACTGGAACTACAGGACTGGGTTAAAAATTAAATTCCAAATTGATAGTTGAATTTAAAGAAGGGAAGGATATGGATGCATTTTTAATTTCCTTTGAAAAATGTTGTATTCAAGCAAATATTCCTAGAGGGTCCTGGAGCTTCCAGCTATCCCCGATACTTACCAGGAAAGCTCGGGATGCATTGGGTCAAATGGACAATGAGGACAGTAATAATTACAGCAAACTTAAAGCTGCACTTTTAAAAAAGTTTGATCTACTGTAACTGCAGAAGCATACGGAGCTAAATTCCATAAGCTCAGGACAAGTCCTGACATGAGCTACAAGGAGCTAGCCATGAAACAACATCAGTGTTTAAAATGTTGGTGGGAAGGAATTGAAGCAAACTCTCTAGATAAAATTAAAAATGCTATATTGTTAGAACAGTTTTTTGGGCATGCCCAGCAGAGCTGAAAACCTGGCTGGAGTACCGAGATCCCAAAACAGTGCAAGAGGCTGCTGAACTCTTGGACCGCTACGCCAGGAGAAGACCTGCTCTGAGAGTGAATGTGGTGGGTGTGGCAGCACAGAAAGGGAAAAATGAACCTTCAGGGCAGCTAAAACCATCACTGCCTCCACCAAAACCAGTTAGCCCCAGGTTTCAAAGAAAAAAATTCTCTGAGAATAGAAACAAATGTTGGGTTTGTAAAGAAACTGGGCATATTGCCAGACAGTGTCCCAAAAGGATGAGCAATATGCAGAATGGGGCTAAGAAAGAAGTGGGTTGTTTGTGTGTCCCTGGAAGCATGCCTGTAAACATGAGGGAACACATGCACCCGGTCATGGTGAATGGTGTACAGACACAAGGGTTAAGAGAAACAGGGGCATACCTGATGTTGGTAAAAGGGGATCTGGTAGATCCTGTTCAGCTTATACCCAATACATTTGTAACTGTACAAGGGTTCACTGATGAGGAGACCACATTGCCACTTGCTGGGCTTCTCCTAGACTGGGGTGAAACAAGGGGGACTGTGCAACAGGTGGCTGTAGCCAAAATGTTAGCAGTTGATGTTATCTGTGGCAATAATCCCAAACAGGGGATGGTGTGTGCAGTTACCCATAGCCAAGCAGGATGGGGAAATTGTAGTTCCCTGGACTCCATAGAAGTCATTGTGGAAACCGCTGGGAGGCTGGTTCCCCAGCCTGTGTCTCCTGATATGAAGACTAATGAAAAGGGGGTAGAAATTTCCCCAGTAGCAGTTAACCACACAGCTACAGAGGGGTACTCTGAAGAAGTAGGGGTGACCCATTGTCAGAGGGTTAGGGATGACAGTGATCCTGAGTGCCCTGATGCTAGTGCTAGGGACGCTAGTTTAGAAACTGAAGGGGACAAGTTCCATGTCTTGGGAATGTGTAAGGAGTTTGCAGCTGCTCAGAAAAGTGACCCTAGTCTAGAGAAGCTGAGGGCTTGGGCAGACTCTGATAGAGCACAGGGAGGTGATGGTAAACATAAGGTTTATTGGGAAAATGGACTGATGTATACTCAGGCTGTGAAGACAGAGGGAAGGGTGATATGCAGGCAGCTTGTCATTCCCCAGGGGTACCGTGAGCAGTTGCTCAAGATTGCACACAATATTCCCTTTTCTGGTCATCTGGGAATCACACGCACTATGAAGTGGTTGGCCCAGAATTTTTATTGGCCCAACTTCACCCAGCAGGTGAAGGAGTATTGCAGGTCTTGTCACCAGTGCCAAGAAATAGGGAAGGCAGGTAAGAAAATCCAAGCCACCCTAATGCCATTGCCCATAGTGGAGGATCCATCCCAGAGGGTGGGAATGGATATTGTGGGGCCTTTAAATACCCTCAACTCCTCCGAGAAGAGGTTCATCCTGACTGTGGTGGATTATGCCACCCAGTATCCAGAGGCAGTCACCCTATCCTCACTGAGGACAGACAAAGTGGCAGATGCCTTACTTGGGATTTTCTCCTGTGTTGGGTTTCCGCAGGAGGTTATCACCGATCAAGGGGGTTTCTTCATGTTGGACCTGATGAAATGTTTGTGGGAGAAGTGTGGGGTGGTGCAGAGGTTCACAACACCTTATCACCCACAAGCCAGTGGGCTTGTGGAAAGATTTAATGGTACCCTGAAGTCAATGCTCCAAGCGTTTGCTGAACAGCATGGGAGGGACTGGAAGAAATACCTTCCCCACCTGTTGTTTACATACAGGGAGGTGCCCCAAGAGTCAACAGGATTTTCCCCCTTTGAGCTCTTATATGGATGCCAGGTACGTGGGCCCCTAGACTTGATCCAGGAAGACTGGGAAGGCAACCATGCCACCCAGGGAACTCCCATAGTGGATTACATCCTATGGTTTAGGGAAAGGCTGAAGGAGCTTATGGGGACAGCTCAGAGCAACCTGGCAGCTGCCCAACAGAAACAAAAAGTGTTGTATGACCACTGAGCCAGAGCTCGCTCATACACAGTGGGTCAGGAAGTCATATTCCTTATTCTGGTCTGGAAAGACAAGCTGCAGGCTGAGTGGGCAGGACCGTACAAAGTAGTTAGAAAGGTAAATGATGTGAACTATATCATAGAGTTACCTGACAGAAGAGAGATAGAAAAAATGTACCATGGCAACATGATAAAGCCATATGCTAATAGGGCTGACATAGTGTTTGCAGTATGTAGTCCTGGGGAGGGGACGGACAAAGCAGACCCCCTTCTGGACTTGCTGGAAGAAAGTAAGTGGGAGTCCTCTGTGGAGGCAGTTAAATTGTCACCCCAGCTGGTCCCGAACAAGATCCAGAAAGTAAGGGAGGTTTTTAGCAGACTTTGCCCCACTGTTTAGAGCCAAACCTGGACTAACCCCCTTAGCAACGCATGATGCAGAGACAGAGTCACAGACGCCCATATGGTGGACAGCATATCAGGTGTCAGAGGCTGTCCAAAAGGAAATGGTGGATTTAGGGGTAATCCAGATTACCCACAGCCCCTGGACCTCACCTGTAGTCCTAGTGCCCAAGTCAGATGGTTCTACTCATTTCTGTGTGGACTGTCATGGACCGAATGCAGTCATGTAGTCAGACACCCAGCCGATGCCCCGGACAGATGAACTCCTGGACAAGTTTGGAGGGGCGACATATCTTACGACTACTGACCTGACAAAGGGGTATTGGCAGGTAGAGTTAACTGACAGAGCTAGGGAGAGGTCGGCCTTCATCACTCTGATAGGCTTATTTGAATTTAAAGTAATGCCTTTCAGAATGAAGAATGCCCCAGCTACTTTCCAAAGGTTGGTGAACCAGGTGTTAAATGGTGCTGAGGAGTACGCTGTGGCATACCTGGATTACACTGCCATCTTTAGTGCCAGCTGGGAGGAACACCTGTCCGACCTTAGGGAAGTGCTGGGCAGGATACAGAGGGCCAAGCTCACTGTCAAAGCTGAGAAGTGCCAGGTGGTCATGGCTGAAGTGGCATACCTTGGACGTGTTGTAGGCCAGGGACAGCTCCATCCTAACCAAGTAAAAATAGAGGTGATCAAGGCATGGCCCAGACCAGAAATGCAGAAGTGGGTCAGGAGTTTTCTAGGAACAGCAGCGTACTATAGGAAATTTGTACCCAATTACAGTGCCCTGGCTGCTCCCCTATCTGACCTAGTAAAGAAAAAGATGCCTAAGAAAATTACCAGGGAACCAGCCTGTGAAAAAGCCATTACCAGACTGAAGAAGGCACTTTGCAGTGCTCCTGTGTTGACAAGTCCTGACTATAGCAGACCCCTTATAGTTCAGACTGACACCTCAGACATGGGTATTGGGGCAGTACTGAGTCAGACATCCAACCAAGGGAAAGATCACCCTCTAGTGTACCTGAGTAAAAACTTACTTCCCAGGGAGCAGGCTTACTCTACTGTGAAATAGAGTGTCATTCCATAGTGTGGGCCCAAAAGAAGTTAGAGCCATAATTATATGGGCACCATTTTGAGGTGCAAACTGACCACAACCCCCTGGTTTGGCTGACACAAATGGGAAAAACTAATGATAGACTATTAAGATGGAGTCTTGCCTTGCAAGGGTATGACATGATGATCTTACATATGGCTGGAGTGACCAATCAGAACGCATATGGCCTGTTGCATCTACATGAGGACTGAACTGACTTATGGAGCTCATCCCATGCAGGGGATGGAGCCCCCAAGTTCAGTCTAGGTGGGGAGGATTGTGATGCTTGGCCAGCTGGTTATGATTGTTGTATGGTATTTGTAATATAAAAATAGTAGGTGATTGTCTCACATAAGACAGCCTCTGCTTATGGGTGCCCCCCACAGGTTTCAGTGAAGCTACAGTGACAAGTGACCTGAAACCAGGAGGTAATTAAAAGACCAGAGAGACTTAATTAAGGGTCTTCTGTTTTTCTATCTTAATTAGAACTGACCCAGCTGCCAGGATATAGGGCTCATAAAGTTTTATGATTCCTATAGGAAGAACATTTTATGTTACTACCATGGTGCTAAACATTGTAAAATCCTTTGATATGCCTTGGGAACAGGACTCACACAAGATCAAATAGAAAATGTTTAATTAAGGAGTCATATTTAGGAAGTACTTTTCCTTCTGATGTGACATTATTTAATATACTTCCTGATAGGACATCATGGCCCAGATGTTCAAAAGGGTTGTGCATGGCGAAACAGTGTTATGCCATGTGCAACCCATTGATGTTCCCCGGCGAGATATTCAAATGGGGATTGTGCCTGGTACAAATCCCGATGCGCCGGAACACATCAATAATGTATGCAGTGCAGGTAGTGGGCGTGCCCGTATCCTCAGCACATCCGATATTCAGCCTGGGATGTGCTGAGTCCATCATGTGCAACCCTACTTGCGCTGCACACAGGTGAGCCAAAAAAGTGAACAATGACTATACCTGACAGGTGAGCTGCCATATTGCAGGGCACAACACGGCAGCTGCCACCTGTGGGTGGCCACCCGAACTCTAGCTGCACCTCCATGGCGGCGCCCCCCATGCCCGATTGCAGGCATCTGTTTAAATTAATAACTTCCTATATCCCTGGTGGTCCAGTGGACTGCTGTCAGCCTGATCGCGGGCTTAAGTATAAATAAATAGTGTCCTATATCCCTGGTGGTCCAGTGGACCGCTTGCAGCTCATTCATGGGCTTAAGTATAATAAAAAGCACGTCCTAAATTCCTGGTCATCCAGTGAACCGCTCGCAGCCCGATCACGGGCTTAAGTATAATAAAAAGCACATCCTATATCCCTGGTGGTCCAGTGGATGTTTATTTCAATCAACATATGCCCACGATCGGGCAGTGGAGCACATTGCTGCACTATGCATGGTGCTTCGGTCCCTGACGGCTGCTGCCTGGCAGGGCGCCACGCGCAAGTCGCCGGGAATCGGCACACCTGCATGCAAATGGGGCCATAATGACATGCAAATGGCCCCATTTGTGCCTTGTATACATTATGGCCCCATTTGCATGTGCACTTTTGAATATCACGGTTGTTGCGCATAGAGCAACAGAACTTGCACTAGCGTATCACCCTGCATGACTCTGGCCACTTGCTCTGGCACAGTGCTACTGCACCATGCACACTGCGGGTGGCCAGGGTGTGACATTCAACGATGCTGTGCCATGGCGCAGCTAGGTTGAATATCACCCAGTCAATGCCCCTGTGCAGCCAAGTTGCGCTTGCACCACAGCCTGGTGCAATCTGAATATCCGGGCCCATGTTTGTATATTTTTCTATTCTAAAATGGAGGAGCTAGATAACTCACCAAGGGGGTTGGGAGATGGGGTTGAAATGTATCCTTGTAACTGGGGAATATGACATATCATTTTGGGACTCAAGAGAGACAGAGCTTGCTGATATAACTTAAGCACTGTATGGAGGTAATACATTAGATAGAAAAAGTCTAATTGTGTTGTGGTAGGAGTTTATGTTTTGTAGCTTTAGTTGTTTTTCTTTAATGTGATTGTGAGCTCTTTGATATCTTATTCTATGTTTACATTTTTTATATTTTTATCATCTTTTAGTAAAATATTTTTTTCAAGATACTGCCTGGGTGTGTTTTCCAAGTTCTTTTTGCATGTGATGTATACGTGGTTATGTTTGACAGCTAAGGTCTTTTATAGAGTTTTAAGGGTTCATTTTGGAAGCCTAACTTGGTGCCCCTGGTGAAAGATTGTACCGCAATCCCCAAAGAGGGTATGTATCTGAGCCTGTACATTGGGTACGCTAGCATAAGTTTCATAGTTTGAATCCCCCCAGAACTTGAGACTAAAGGTGATTTGGACCCAAATGCAGACAGGAGGGTTAACCTGTCTGCTGCCTGTTCACATTACTGTGCTCAGAGGTTGGCACTGTGGGAGCAGGGGGCCTGACCTGCTGAGTGCGTTTGTAACAGCCACTAGTCCATTTACAGTGGAGAGAGTCCTGAAGAAACTTGCAAATCTGAAAGTGAACAAGGCAATGGAGCCAGATGGGATGCATCCAAGGATACTGAATGAGCTCAGAGAGGTGCTGTCTACACCTGTGGCAGTCCTGTTCCACCACTCACTGGAGACGGGAGTGGTCCCAGAGAACTGAAGAAGAGCAGATGTAGTCCCACTTCGCAAAAGTGGTAGCAGGGAGGAAACTGGAAATTACAGGTCAGTTGGCCTGACCTCAGTGGTGGGGACATTAATGAAATCATTGCTGAAGGAAAGAACTGTGGAATATCTTGATACCAGCAACTTAAAGAATCCAATGCAGCATGGATTCACTAGGGGGAGGTCATGTCAAACAAATCTGATAGATTTCTTTGACTAGGTGATCAGGGAAGTAGAGCACGGCGGAGCAGTGGATGTGACCTACCTAGATTTAAGTAAGGCCTTTGGCATCGTTCCATGTAGGAGACTAGTAAACAAGCTAGGCAGCATGGGAATGGGGCCAAAAGTGGTAAACTGGGTAAGGAATTGGTTGGGAGATAGGCATCAGAGGGTAGTGGTACGCGGAGTTCACTCCGAGAAAGGGAGGGGAGGGTGACCGGGGGTGCCACCAGGATCAGTACTCCGACCAGTCCTCCTTAATGAGTTTATTAGTGACATTGCAGAAAGACTAGAAGAGAAGGTGTGCCTTTTTGCAGATGACCATCAAAAAATGGAGAGCAATGAGTACCAATGCTGGTGGTCTGGGTAGCAAGCTTTCTGAATTAGTGGCCTTGATGGAGGAGGAACATTTGGATATTGTGGCAGTCACAGAAACATGGTACACACAGAACCATGACTGGGACATAAACATACCAGGATACACTATCTACAGGAGGGACAGGGAGGGTAAAAGAGGAGGAGGAGTAGCTCTCTACATAAGGGAAGGAATCAAAGCAACAGAACAAAAGGGTAAACAGGGAGGAGAAGAAGCACTGTGGGTCAACTTGGAGACAGGCAATGGCACCACAATCCGCACAGGGTTGCATACAGACCCCCTCTCCAGGGGAGTAATGGACAAGAAAATGATAGAAAGTATACTTAGAATGGCAGAAAAAGGGAAATATTGCTGATGGGTGATCTGAATATGCCAGATGTTAACTGGAGTGCAGTTGCTGCAGCCACTTCTAAGAGTGGGGTTATTCTAGATGCCCTACAGGGGCATGCTTAGACAACTAGTATTGGAACCCACTTGAGAGAACAATCTTAGACCTGGTTTTCTCAAATGGAGATGGAGAGAGGATCACAGATATAGAAGTGGGTAGCCATCTGGGAACTAGCGACCATCAAACAGTATGGTTCACAATAAACACAGCTGTAGAGTCAAGCCATACAAAGGCAAAAGTACTGGACTTTAGGATGGCTGACTTTGCCAAAATGGGTGAGTGCTTAAGGAATGCACTAGCAAATGGGCAGGAAGGAGGGGTGGAAGAACAATGGGGATTAATAAAAACTGCCATCACAGAGGAAACAAGCCTTTGTGGAAGCAAATAAACAAGAAAAAATGATGTAAGAAACCACTATGGTTCTCAAAGGAGGTGGCAGTGAAGGTTCAAGAGAAAAAGAAAGCATTCAGGAAGTACAAGGAATCACAGAAGGAGCAGGACAGAGAGTTGTATCAGTTAAAGCAAAAGGAAGCTGGGAAGGCAGTCAGAACAGCAAAGGCCCAAACCGAGGAAAAGATAGCCAACTCAGTTAAGAAGGGGGATAAAACCTTTTATAGGTACATAAGGAAGCATAGGAAGACCAAGGGAGGAATAGTGATGCTTAATAAAGTGGAGGGGGGTAGGCAGAGGGTGACGGTGAAAAGGCAGAGATACTAAACAAATATTTTTGCTCAGTGTTTGCAAATGAAGAGGGGGAGGTACCTCAACCAAACAATAGAAACACTCTGGATACAGAAGTTGATACCAGCCCATTTACAGAAGAAAGGGTTCTGAAAGAACTCTTAAAACTGAAGGTGGACAAAGCAATGGGTCTGATGGGATACATCCCAGAATTCTAAAAGAACTAAGGGTAGAACTAGTGACACCACTGACTACCCTCTTTAACAAATCATGGGAGGATGGGGTGGTACCTGAGGACTGGAGGAGGGCAGATGTGATTCCACTTCACAAAAGTGGGAGCAGGGCAGAAGCGGGAAACTATAAACCTGATAGTTTAACTTCAGTGATAGGGAAAATGATGGAATCACTTCTGAAGGAAATAATTGTTGAGTACCTAGAGACCAGAGGGGCATAGGACCCAAGGCAGCATGGATTCACAGTGGGAAGGTCATGCCAGATGAATCTAATAGATTTCTTTGACTGGGTGACCAAAATAGTAGATCAGGGAGGGGCTGTGGACATGGCCTACCTAGACTTTAGCAAGGCATTTGACACAGTCCCACACAAAAGACTAATATACAAGTTAGCCAGCCTGGGAGTGGGCCCCAAGATGATAGCCTGGGTAAATAATTGGCTGGAGAATGGGACACAGAGGGTAATAGTAAATGGAGTCCACTCTGAAGAAAGGGCGGTTACTAGTGGGGTACCGCAGGGTTCAGTATTAGGACCAGTCCTCTTCAATGTCTTTATAAGCGACATTGCAGAGGGACAGGAAGGAAAAGTATGTCTCTTTGCAGATGACACAAAGATCTGCAACAGAGTTGATGCACAAGGTGGGGTGGAAAGGATGAGAAGGGACTTGGCAAGGTTAGAGGAATGGTCAAATGTATGGCAGCTTAGATTCAGTGCTAAGAAGTGCAAGGTAATGCACCTGGGAAACAAAAACTCAGGGGAAGAGTACACAATGGGAGGTGAGACACTAACAACAATAAAAATGGAAAGGGACCTGGGGGTAGTCATATCAGATGACCTAAAGGTGGGCAAGAAATGTGAGAGGGGGCAGTAAGGAAGGCTGGGGGAAGGGTGCTGGGATGCATAGGGAGAGGCATCACCAGTAGAAAACAGGAAGTTGTTATCCCTCTGTACAGACAGCTGGTGAGACCCCATCTGGAGTATTGTGTGCAGTTCTGGAGCCCCAATCTCTGCAAAGACATAGACAGGATGGAAGCTGTCCAGAGGAGGGCAACTAAAATGGTGCAGGGTCTGCACCAGAAGACATATGAAGAGAGACTTAAGGAGCTTAATATGTATAGCCTCGAGGAAGGGAGGAGAGGGAGACATGATAGAAACTTTTAAGTACCTCAAGGGATTCAACAAAGTCCAAGAGGTAGCATCTTTCAGAAAAGAGGTGTGCAAGAACAAGGGGCACCATTTAAAGATGGGGCAGCTCAGAGGTAATGTAAGGAAGTATTTTTTCACAGAGGTTGTGGATGCATGGAACAACCTTCCGGAGGAGGTTGTGGAGTCAAAAACAGTGGTGGAATTCAAGCATGCATGGGACAGTCATAAGGCAATTCTAGGGGGTTGGGGTAGGAAAAAGTAGGCTGCTGGTTAATTAGGATCTGCAGCTTATCCATTGGGTAGGGAAATGGGCAGAATGAGTGGGCCAAGTGGTCCTTAGCTGCCGTCACATTCTATGTTTCTATGTCACTAAAATCTAAAATAAGGTAGACACTCTGGGGTGTATGTGGAAAAAATGAATAGGGATCTAAGAAAGCTAAGGAGTGGTCAAGAATGTGGCAACTAAGTTTCAGTGTGAAGAAGTGTAAAATCATGCACTTAGGGCATAGAAACCTAGGGATGGAGTACAGCATGGGGCAAGTAGTAATGACGACCCCCAAACAAGAAAGAGACATGGAAGTTATCATATCTGATTACCTAAATGTGGCCAAACAGTGTTACAAAGCTGTGAGGAGAGCCAGTGGGATGCTAGGGTGCATAGGGAGTGGTATCACCAATAGAAAGAGGGAAGTAGTGATACCACTGTATAAATCCTTGGTGAAACCTTACCTGGAGTACTGTGTCCAGTTCTGGAGGCTACATCTCCAGTAGGACATAGGAAAAGTAGAGGCAGTCCAGAGGGTGGCAACAAAAATGGTGCAGGGTTTGCACCAGAGACCATATGAGGAGAGACTAAAGGACCTCAATATGTACACCCAGGAGAAAATAAGGGGGAAGGGGGATATGATAGAGACTTTCAAATACCACACAGGTATAAATAATACAAACATATGAAGAAGTCAGCAGAAGAGGGCCATTTGGTCTATCTAGTCTGCTCGTATTGCTGGGTCCACAGCTTGAGCTACTGTCTCTGCCCCCCCACTCCTCCCGTCCTCCCTTCCCATGATCCTTACCTTCCTCCTATGCCTATCCCAGCCTCTCTTGAATCTGCACACTGTCTTCAAAGCGATCACGTCTTTCGGCAGCACATTCCAAGTGTCCACCACCCTCTCTGTGAAGAAGTGATTCCTGACCTCCCTCCTAAACTTCTCACCCTCCAGCTAAAGACTGTGCCTCCTTGTGTTATGGTTGCCACTCAGCTTAAAGAGACTCTCCTTATCCGTCTTATTTATCCATTTCAAGTACTTGAAGGTCCCAATCATGTCTTCTGTCTCTCCTGTCTTCCAGAGTGTACATGTTTAGTACCCTCAACCTCTTCTCATATGCCTTACCCTGCTGACCCACTATCATCTTTGTAGCCCTCCTCTGGACCTTCTCCAGCAGGATAATGTTCTTTTTGAGGTGTGGGCACCAGTACTGAACTCCATACTCTAGATGATGCCTTACCAGGGACCTGTACAAGGGCAGTATAACCTCCTCTCTCCTACTACTGATCCCACTAGTTATGCATCCCAGCATCTTGTTTGCTTTTGCTGCTGCTTTCTTGCACTGCGTGGAGTGCTTCAGATCACTAGTGATCATCACTCCCAGGTCCTTCTTCTCCTCTGATGCAGATATTCGGATTCCACCCAGGTAGTACTTTGTCCTGGGATTCTTGACTCCAGTATGCATAACTTTGCATTTCTTGGCATTGAAGCCAAGCTGCCAGATCCTGGACCAACTCCCCAGCTTTTCCAGATCATCCTGTAGGTTTCTGTATCCCTTCAGCTGTGTAATAATGTACAAGGGGGAAGCATTTTTCAGAAAAAAAGATGCTGAAGAACAAGGGGACATGCTATGAAGCTGGACAGGGGCAGGCTCAGGAGACACGTAAGTAAATTCTTCACAGAGAAAGTAGTAGATGCCTGGAACAGCCTTCCAGTTGAAGTGGTGGGGGCAAAAGCTGTGGCAGGATTCAAGAACGCATGGGATAGGCATAAAGAAGCCTTAGTCATTAGGGAAGAGAGGGTTAAGCCAGAGATCGAGTAGGCTCTACAATATTGCAGTAGGTAGGGGAAATGAGCAGAATATGTGGGCCAAGCAGTCCTTATCTGCCATTAAATTCTATGTTTCTATGTTTCTAAATCTGATTGTCTTTTTTTCTAGCATATTTCTAAGTTAGAACTTTGGTCTTGTTTTATGCGGTGCACTGGTTGTGTGGGCTTCAGTCATGGAAGAATGGATGATTCCATTTATGTTCACTTGGGGACAGGCTATTTTTTCTGGTCTTGGTAGGAAGTTCACCTATTTAATTCCCCACTACATTCACTTAAGTTTTCAGAAAATTAAAACGTGGAAACTGAAACCAAATGATTTTCAAACCCGCAGTAAGGTGAATCTATATATTGTTCTTTTAAACTTTTGCCTCCAGTAGTATTGAAGGTCTGTCCTTTAGATAACGTCCCTGAAGTTTTAAGTCAATTGACAAACATGCGATTACAGGCAGCCATGTGGGACCTGATGTGATTAGACATCCATGAGAAAATTTCTGCTAAAGACTCTCACAAACATAAACAGGTTCCAGAACCACCCAGAAGAGGAGACTATAATAAGTTGCTAGAGCACAAAGAGATGTGGTGGATGTATGAAATGGGGATGCTTTCTCACACTTCCGGTCTTAATGAAGATGTAAATTGGCAGGCGTGCTGGTAAAAAAACCAGCAGAGGTGTGATTATTTTCAGCTTATTTTCAGCTTGTATGGGACATGCACCAATAGGACCCTTGAAACTCCAGTGCAGTATAATCACATCAATAATGATATGCACACAAAGGGAGTTCACAGCTTGATCTCCCTTATTAGAATTGAAAATAAGCCATGCATGTAACTATATATTCCTCCTAGGCCAATATAAGCCATGGGATATGCACCTATACCACCCTTAAAACTCTATTACAGCACGCTAACAGCAATAATGATATGCACATGGGGGAGGTCACATCCTGGCCTCCCTTATTAGAATTGAAAATAAACAAACATGGAGTCATTGGGAAAGATCTCTGTTTAAAAAAGTTTAAAAAAAAAAAAAACTTCTTGATTTCTTTATAACATAGTCTGCGTAAACTACCAGCAAGTCACATATTTTATGCTATCAGCAAGTTACATATTTTATGGATAAGGGCCAATTAGTAAGAAACCGCAATCAGATCCACTATACGGAACCTTTGTAAACAACAGCACCTGCATGGAATGAGTCAGTACCAACCACAGCAGCCCAGTACCTGTATGTAAGTCATGGCTGCCTTGGCAACACATTACTATGGAAACAGATGACTGCACATGATTTCAGACACATGGCTCCATACAGGTACAAGAGGGAGCCTAGAGATTAACTCAGTGCTGCCCGAGCCACACAAGAGAACAGACTGCATAGATCACTATTGCAACATCTAGACTGTAAGTTCCCCAAAGCTTTGCATGATGAGATTCATTTAACAAACACGCGTTTACCACATAAAGGCTACCTAGAACTAACAAAGAACAGTGAAGTGTTGCAAAAAACTCTTGTACTTTAAAGAACAGCTTTTATCATGTGACACACTAGAAAATTTCCTTAGTTACATTTCTATTAACAACCTAAGTTAAAATAGGTTGCCATTAGCGTGAGAACATTAACTTCACATTTTCAAAGATGGACTAAAACCTTTGTAAACAACAACACTTGTTAGCAGCTGTTAAAAGTACCAAGGATGCCTCTAGTTACTGTATATGTAACACATAGCTCTTAATGGAAAGTAGGGAATACATATAACATGTCTAGAAAAGAGTCTAAGATTAACGTACTTGTTTGTCCATTGAATGCAAAAAAGAAATCAACGAGACCTTCAAAGAAACATACCTGTTGAACTCACTAGCAGGTATGATTATCCTGCATGCAATGAATGTAAATTGCCATGATAAAGAGTATCAGAAATGCATTCAAATGCCATTAAAATGTCCATAAAAACATTAAAATATACTAGGAAAGTTGTTAAAACATTTTAAGAATGTAAATAATAGGAATTAAAAGAATGATACCTTTGCATTTTACAGTGTATAAACACATTTGCAATTGAAGCTGCAAATATTACAGAGCTAGCAAAAGAGAATTGTGAACTGTAAGGTATAAGATTTCTTCAAACAAAGTATATTTACCTTCTGCATATAAGGAATGTTAAAGTACTTAAATGGTAAAAGTTTAAAACAACAATAGTGAGAAACATTTTTCTAAAAAAACATACAGGTTCCAAGTTGAAAGAAATGGTGTGGGAAATGAGCAAACACTGAACAGTTAACAGGCATGACTAAATGAAGATAGTATCTTTGGATACAAATTTAAGAATGGGGGGGTGCTGATTTTAAATATGCTAAAACTGTCAATAATGTATTTAGCAAGATTATGAAATCTTTATTATGGAATGTTAAGTTTAATTATATGACTTAATTAGAGTTTGCTAATTTACATACAAGTAATGAATTATTGATAAAAAATAGCAAAGATGAAGAATATGTTTATGAAATATTATATTGTAAATATGTTTATTGATCCTTCTCTAAATAGTCCTCTTGAAGAAACCTTCCAGCAAAACATTGGGGCTATTCAAAACAGATGAAAATAAAAGATTTGAGAATATCAAAAGGCTTTTTGACTGGTATAAAAGTCCTTTTTATAGGACAAAGGCAGCCACCTCTCTTTTTTTGCCCTCTCACATACATGAACCCATTAAAGAGAGGTACTTTCCTCATGTCTATTGCCCTGATATCACTGAAACACAATTTAAGCCAGCAGTTTTGGCACACATTGAGCAGAACTTGGAATGAAACAGTATTTTTACAAATGACTTACTCTGTGCTTATTTGGGGTATATATACTGATGGGTGGGTTATATTTCATAAGGGGACAGTGCAGGTTTGCTTAGCAATATGTAAATGTTACTAATGGCAAGCAAGATGCAAGATATGCTTTAACTGTCCAACAAATACTGATGTCTCATCAAGAAATCATAAAAATGGTTTCACACAGCCTGTCTTTAGTCTATCATAAAGATGTTCAAACGCAGAACTCCTCAGTTGTACTTGAATACTGGAAACAGTGTTGGCTTTGTCACATCCGGGTAGACAGTATTTATTTTGTTTCTTTTATCTCTTTCATGTTCCAACTGATGTATTAGTTTTTGAGATGACATAATGGCAGGTTTTTTTATCCATTGTTTTTCCTCTTTTTCCATTTGTTTCTTTTCTGATAATTTGTTTTGATATTTATTTGTTTATTTGCATGTCTTGTTTTTGTAATTTTTGAATTCCTCTGTATGATATTGTGCCTTAATATGAATTCCCCTACTTGTAAAGTAAGAGGAACCTCTAGCCAGCTGGCAGGTGGCCAGGATGGCTGACAGAGCTGGTGGAAGAGAGTATGTAGCAGGTGTGGGGGAGCTGATCTCCTCCCCTACCACCATTTCCCAAGAGGTCCCTGTGGTCTGTGATACTGTTCCAGAAGAAGAATTTCCTAAGAAAGTGGTTGCAAGTGCTGAAACAGTGGATGCTGATATAATACAAGCTGTGGAGTTTGTGGAGGGTTATGTTAAAAATACAGTTCTGGAAGAAGAACTGAAATTGAGAACTGCCATGGAGGAATGGAAAAAGTACCTGTTATGGCTGGTTGCAGAGGAAGAGGAGAAATTCCAGGCAGAAAAGAAATTGGTAGCATCAGCTTTACTTGATACCCCTGCAGCTTCACAGCAAGAACAACTCATGCTGCAAAATGAGGAGTTGGCATCAGCTGTTTCTGCTGATACAGCATCATCATGCGGACAACCTGACAGTTCATCTGGCAAACTCAATGTTGGCTTCAATGGTGCCTGCAGAGCCAAGGAACAGTGGTGAGCTCTTGAGTGCAAGGCAAGAGAAAGATGTTGCATTTGAGGAGCAGTAATGTCCAGAAAGCAGCATTGAAAATGGTGAACTAGGCTGTGGGAGGAGTGGGTTTGGTAAACAGAAAAATTTAATGGATGGAGTACCGTGAAAGTGAATCTGAGTGGAAATGTAATATCAGCAAAAGGGAAAGCACCCTTGAAACTGAGTGCAGGTAAAATGCAGAAGCATCTCGGGATGAGGTATGGGCATCTGACTACCAAAACTCAGCCTGTAGATTTGGGACAGCAAGCATCTGACTGGACTGTGGATGCAGCATTACAAAATGCAGATTGTGTGAGACACATAGGAAGTTCTGACTTCCAGGGAAAGCAGCGGAGACAGCAGCTGGCAAAATAACAGCACAGACTGTGAGTAATAATGCTCAAGTAAACAAACAAAAAGATGACTGTGTATCTGCAGGTGGAGGGCAAGATATGGATTTGGGGGAATAGAGAAGGACATTTCTGAGATTATTTTTTCCAGTGATCATTCTGCAACTGGGGAAAGTCTGACTGTTGGACAATATATAAATAGTTCTGATGCAAGAAATGTTGTTGAGTATGTACATGCTTTTTCTGATACTCCGGGGTCTAGCTATATCTCAGAGGAACAAACTGAATCTGAGGCATCAGATTTGTCTGATGTAGGGTCACCTTCACGTAACAATCAGTGGCAAGAAGAGCAAGGCAGAACATTTAGAATGGCTGATTTGTTTGCTGCATAGGGAGAGCCTGCACAGTGCAGAAACACTGTAAGGTTGAAATATATGGGTGGAGTAGACTCCTCTCCAAGCAGAGTGTTTGTCATTAGGAATTTATTGATTGATTTAATGTTTGTTTTTTTTATGCAGCAGAATTATATGCTGTTATTCAAGGCTCAGGTAAACAATGTATGATGTTAGCTTTAAATCTCTGAAATCTTTAGAGAGGTTTTGGAGTAAGTATGACAAACTAAAGGATTCTAGTTTATGGTCTTCTTTTATTGCAGTTCCCTGTCTAAACCTGCAGTTAAGTCTGTTACTATTCTTTTTTGAAATGAGGGACTGAGTGTATGTGATGTCATTTATTGGTTAAAACCGTGTTGCAAGGATGTGAAGACTCCAACACCAATTATGCACTCTGAACAAGTATGGATGGGGGTGAGGGTGGAAGTTTAGGGTCAAATTACACCAGATTCACTCTGGGGTCTGTTATCTGCCTGGAAGTTTTTATTTAGGCAGGGACCAAGGTGCATTTATTTACCCGAGACAACCTCGAACATGCCACAAATGTGTGTCTCAAAATCAATTTAGTGCAGCTTGTGATGCAGAATGGTGTAACCTCTGCTTGGAATATAGGCATATTAGATTTCATTTCTCAAACCTTTTTTGATGTAACCTATGTGAGAAAAAGGGGCATTCTTACAGGAATTACTCCTGGGCATCACATACTAACAAGGGGGCATGAACCAGGGTGATCTTACTACAAAGTGTCAAGCACAGGGACTGTTCAGGCACCAGCTAGAAGTTTTGCTGACCAAAGTAGCGATGTAGCCGGATCAGAGACTGCTACTACTACTCAGAATATGGACCCTACCAGGCAATCAGAACACCACGTAGGAGCTTTCCCTCCTGGTGAGGGTGACTCATATGAAGAGGCACCTTCTTCAATGCATATTAAAGAATGTTTAAGGAACAACCTGAAGTTTAAATACAGGAGAATGTTATGGAGTGTCTTACACAGACTAAGTCTGAAATGCCCCCCAAGAAGATTATGATATGGTGGTAGGTAAGCCCCATAGAAAACTGACTTGTCAGAAACCTGGGAAAGACAAAAATGCCTAATCTTCCAGTTTTCCTGTATTAAATAAATATGAGATTTTGGCTAAAGTTAAAAATTGGGCTGATGCAAAGGAAGAAGAGGAGGAGTCAGAAGTGTCTCATGATCCTCCTCAGTTAGAAGTTTGTCCTCTGATAATGAAGAAGCAGTTGTGGTTTCCCTTGTTGCAAAAAAAACAAGATCTGGCAGAGCCACTACAACTGTGAATGCATTAACTAGATAAGGGTGTTTCATGGGCTTAAACATAAACATTTATTTATTTAAAAAATATCAGATTTGCAAATCTTTGTGTCAGAGACTCAGTTGCAAAGGCGCCTCGTTGAAACTAATACAGACAGCACAGTTAACAAGTCAAAAAACAATGGCTTGGAGAGCAGACTGTTATAATAATCATTCACTGGAGATGCATGGGAAGCTGTAGATAAATAGATTTCATAGTTTAGGCACACAGGCACCACATCAAGAAGACCAAAGCAGTTCAAACAATATACTATAGCTAAAGCAAATTGACATCAGGAGTCAAAGAGAAGCCCAGAGTGTTCACATGGAGGCTATTGCATATATATACTAACTGAATCAAAGTACAGTACAGTGAGAAAGGGCATATTTAAGCAATAAAGCATGACATGGTGTGTGTCATGTAATAATGTCACTCCTGGGGTGGGTTGAAGCATGAGGCAAAGCTGAGTGCTTCCACCACCTCAGGAGTAACAATATTACAAGATAACACACACCCTGGAATGCATTATTGCAATTATACAATGGCTTGTTGTTATATACAGAATAAAAAATACATTTTAAAGGATGTTTTTGTTAGTGTGGAAAAATATTTCTTAAGAGAAAATGCAAGGAATGATCCAAATCCAAAGCTATGGTAATGTTATTGTGTAATAACATCACTGTTTCAGTGGGTCAGCAGCCAAGTTCTTACATTTTTCCTTGCCATTGCATAATTAAAAATAATGCCACCATCTGTATTACAGTTACCTATTTGTTTTGCATTTTATTCTATGCACTGTTATAGCAATCAACTCAACAGAACCAGGCCATCATATACATGAAGGTACTGTACCCTAATTGAAAACAGTGCTGAGACAACTGTATTTTGTGACAAGGTAGAAGATACTGTAAACACAACGTTGAGACAAGTTTTTGAAGACATTTGATGCATTTCATCATTTTTTTTAGAAACTGATATGTAGTTCACACACAAATTCATATAATATAAAAGTGCATATGCCCAAATGTCAATGTAAATTCAACACATTTCATTACAAGCTGTTCTGTTGAAGGAAGATATTACTATATAAGGCCTAAAAATGGGCATCAGGTAAATGTAAACTGGGGTATGTGTGTTATTGAGGGAATTCATAGTTTATCTTTTATTGCTGCTCCACTGGATCAGCAATATTTGCACAAGCTATGCCCAGTCCAGATTTTACAGCTCTGGCCTGGGACTGGTGACGTGGGTTTTACCCATACCTCACTGCATGTGGCTCAGTGGTATACTGTACAGATAGCTACAAAGTCTAAGCCATTGAAGGTTGAACTTTGAGAAAACCATTATGCTAAAAATATCAAGACTCATTCCCTACCTCACTCCCCAGTCACAATTAATCCTCTACCAAAGTCATGCTTAAATACTGGTGCCACTACATCCACACCACTAAGCTTTTAGTGCCAACATGCTTCTTCTGCTGCTGTAACCAATTCAATGTGTGGTCTGCTCAACCCTGGCTTTATAAATTTATTTAATTATTTTAGAGGGGCTCCTGGCTGTGACCAATATCAAACAAACAACTGAAGTCCAGTGTGCCCCCCTCAAACTGCCCAAACAGGCCTGTAATGGAGGATTTTTACATCTTTCATGTCCCAAGCAGCGGCTCTTAGTTATCAAACTTTGGCCAAAATGTGAACATGCCAAATTACTTTGTCAAAGTGGCCCCAATCGGTTTGGTCCTGCACTTTAAATAATGTAAAAAGTCCCTTGCTGATCTGATTTAGAGTCCAGCTGTTTCATTCTCTGTTGGCAAAGACCCTACTCCAGTTTTTTTGTCTCACATTTATAAAGTGCAGTCTGTAGGTGTGGCTGGGAGCAAATTACTAGGGAAGTGATCACAGCTTTCCCCTAATCATAAACCAATTCAATGTGTGATCTGCTCAACTCTGGCTTTATAAATGTATTTAATTATTTTTAGAGGGGCTCCTGGTTGTGACCAATATCAAAAAAACAACTGAAGTCCAGTGTGCCCCCCCCCAAACTGCCTGCCTGAGAATGAAGTTGGTATATTATTTGGAAAAATGCAAGGCTGGGTCTCTTATTATGCAGTGTCCAGCAAAGATGGTGTTGTCAAATGGCTTAATGAGGTGCTGAGAGGTGCCTATGGGAACTTGTCATGTAGAAGTTCCAGGGACACAATCATAAAAACTGGAATTACAGGTTCCAATGAGTAATTAACTTGGGAGAAATGTTAGCAAGTCAACTTCACTATAAACTGAGCTAGGAAAAAAGTAAATAGGACAAGAAAAAAACAGAATTTCATTTCTAAAATGAGTTGCTAATTGCAACTGGTATTTTTAACACGTACAAGTCAACTCCACTTCTCAAACTTAAAAAGAAAAATACACTTCATCACAGACTGTATTTACCAAGTACTGTGCCCATTTTAGTATATAAATGTTTAAGAAATACCTGAAAGCTGTCTATTTTCCATAGAAGGTGAATCCTTAGTAGTTTCAGACACTTAGTCTTTCCCTTTAAGACACCAGTTGACTCTGATAATCATTTGCTCCAAGGGTTTTTAAGTCAGTTTGAAGGCATTTAGTATTTTCTGTTCTCATACTCCTTAAAAAATGCAGGGATTCCACAGACTTGTGTTCCTAGGTCCAGCTCCCAAACTAGTGAATCATATTTCAACATAATAGATCCACCTTATGCCCCTCACACATGAATAAAAAAAGGTGAGCTGGATCTTTAGGAGCTTCTTGGGTGGAAGGGGGTTGGATCTTACTTGCTTTCGAAAAACAGCACTGCCTCCCACTACTCAGGTTCCAGTTCTTGTACCACCCATTTAAGAAAGAAAGTAGTACCCTGCAACCATTGAGTAACATGACGTATTTATTTGAGGGCGGAAAACATTTCTTGGAGGAGGGTAAGGCAGAGGAGACTATTTACACCTTCTGTCAATTCCACAGACAGGAAACATGACATCACTCCTTGTGTACATGTAAAACTCCTGTAGGCTCTGCCCATAGTCATAAAAAAAGCTGCAGGGTGGCACATTCTCAAGTGAGAACTGAAAATTCATAACCCACATAAGCAGTTTAAAATGTATATAGGGACTACTATCTCTCCTGTCTCATTAAATGTTAACATATCAAAATAGGATAACCACAACGTCTTTGTTTGAGACATTACCAGAGAATGTAGTATTATTGCAAGACACACACATTAAGTCCTTATTTGAACTTGCAGCCACAAAGAAACTGTGGACACATGGACCATCATTATGATCTCAATGGAGAGATAAATGTGTTGGTATTTTATTTAAGGGCATCACAATCAAATTGCATAAATTAGTAGAAACTGAACCAGGGAGGGCTTTATTGCTGGGTATAGAGCAATGTGGGAGAAATCTGTGTCCAATCAGTACCTGTGTGCTACAAACTAAGGCTGCAAGACTAGCATTTTTTCAGCAAATATGTCCTTATTTACACATCAACAGAATGGTAGTATTTAATTAGGATTTTAATTGTGGGCTATCATTAGGGAACAGAGAGGGTACAGCAAGTAAATTATAAAGTGATTCTGTATTTCTAAAGGACATGGTGAAAACTGCAGGGCTTCTGGATGCAGAGCAACATCTTACTACTTTTTAGAATGGACCATTACTTACAGGGATTGATTTTTTATTTGTGTCTACTGCTCAGAATATGAATAAACTGAATCATCTCTTCAACTGGCAGTTATTTGTCATTGTTATGTTGGACACTTATCCCTCCCCCATGAGATAAGCTGAGGAGACTGAATGTATCTTCATTGGCACAACAGGATGCACAGCAGGCCTAGCTGGAGTTAATTAGGGCAAGGTGTTCTATTATCTCAGCTTATGACACTATGAATGAGTAGTGGGAGAATTCTAAGTGGAACTTTGTTTCCCTATTTAGGAAAATGAGCTGCACTGCTAATAATAGCAAGCATGTATATTATTTAAAGCTTAGATCAAAGTTACACAAACATATCTCACTGTTGCAGGAGGGAGAATACAAGGCAAGGGCAAGGCAAGGCAATTTTATTTCTAAGGCACCCAATCCCGGAGGCTCTGGGCAACGTACACAATAAAAAACAGAATACAAAATATAGAAATAACATTTGTGGAGTAGCAGTAGCCAAATCTTTCAAACAACATTCTTAAAAGCATAAATATAAAATATAACAACAACAAAAATGGAAAGGGACCTGGGGTAGTCATATCAGATGACCTTAAGGTGGGCAAGCAATGTGAGAAGGCAGTAAGGATGGCTGGGAGGATACTGGGATGTATAGGGAGAGGCATCACCAGTAGAAAACATAAAGTTGTTATCCCTCTGTACAGACAGTTGGTGAGACCCCATCTGTAGTAATGTGTGCAGTTCTGGAGACCCCATCTCTTCAAGGACATAGATAGAATGGAGGCTGTCCAGAGGAGGGCAACTAAAATGGTGCAGGGTCTGCACCAGAAGACATACAAAGAGAGATTAAAGGAGATTAATTTGTATACCCTTGAGGAGAGAAGGGAGGGGGGGAGACATGATAGAAACTTTCAAGTACCTCAAGAGAATCAACAAAGACCAAGAGGGTAGCATCTTACAGAAGAGATGTACAAGAACAAGGGCACAATTTGAAGATAGAGGGGGGACAGCTCAGAGGCAATGTGAGGAAGTATTTTTTCACAGAGAGGGTTGTGGATACATGGAACAACCTTCCTGAGGAGGTAGTGGAGTCAAGGACAGTGAGGGAATTCAAAAATGCATCGGACAGAAATAAGACAATTCTAGGGAGGGTAGGAGGAAGTAGGCTGTTGGTTAACTAGGATCTGTAGCTTATCCATTAGGTAGGGAAATGGACAGACTGGGTGGGCCAAATGGTCCTTATCTGCCATCAAATTCTATGTTTCTATGTTTCTATAAAATACTGAGGATAGGGAAGGGGGGGGAGATGGCTTAATCTTCAAAAGCCTGGCAGAAAAGATGGGCCTTAAGCCTCTGCTTACAGACACCAATCGAGGAGGCCTCCTGGACTGCAGCTGGAGGTGTGTTCCACAGGATCGACCCAGAGACACTAAATGCTCAGTCACTAGAGATCTTGAGCTGAACCCTGGGAACACCTAGGAAGGCCCTTGAAACAGAGTGGAGGGAACGGGCAGAGGTTACAGGCAACAGGAGCTCAGACAGGCAGCCAGGACCCAGCCTATATAGGGCCTTATAGGTGAGCAAGCCCACCTTGAAAAGGACCCTCCTCCTGACTAGCAGCCAGTGCAGAACACGCAGAACCGGAGTCACATGGCACAACCGAGATAGTCCCACCAGTAACCAGGGCTGCTGCATTCTGCACCAGCTGCAGCCCTTGGAGGGTCCCTCCCATGAACCTGAAGTAAACAGTGTTACAGTAGTCGAGTCTGAAGGTCGCAAAGGTATGTACTAGGGTCGGCAGATCTTCAGGCAGAACGAGAGGCTTGATCCTGGTGATGTTCTGTAAGTGGTAAAAAACACTCTTCACAATAGATGACACCTGATCTTCGAAGGTCAGTCTGCTGTCCAGGATCACACCTAGATTTTGCACCTTTAGGGAAGTGACCAATGGAGCAGACCCCAAGAAAAGACCAGTGTCCACCCCAGGTAGCAACTTATCACGTCTGTGACCCGGCTTGACCACTAGCACCTCTGTCTTGTCCAGGTTGAGTTGCAGCCAGCTGGAAGCCATCCAGTCATTGATTTTAGCCAGACAGGTGTTAAGCACATCAACCGCACCGGATGTCCTGGGGGCCAATGACAAACACAGCTGGGTGTCATCTGCATAGCAGTGAAACTCCATGCTGTACTATCAAATGATCTCACTCAGGGGCAGAATATACACCACGAACAGCATCGATGACAAGATCGAGCCCTGTGGAACTCCACAGGACAGAGGCATTGGAGAGGAGGAGAAAATCCCCATCAACTACCCGCTGTACCCTGTCAGAGAGATAGGACTCAAACCATCTGATGACAACATCGGTGAGTCCACAAAATTCACAGAGCTTATCGAGAAGCACAATGTGGTCCACAGTGTCAAAAACTGAAGAGAGATCGAGGAGCACAAGAACTCATCTGTCTCCTCTTTCTCTAGCCCTGAGTAAGTCATTATGCACCCTGACTAGTGTGGTTTCTGAGCTATATCTAGTCTGAAAACCCAACCGAAATGGCTCATAGATATTGAAGGACATGAGCCGATCCTCGAGCTGCTGTGCTACCAGTTTCTCAACAACCTTGTTCAAAAAAGGCAGGTTGGAGATAGGACGGTAATTTGCTAGGATGTGTGGGTTGAGGGAAGGTTTCTTTAGGAGGGTACCACCAGTGCCTCTTTCAGAGGAGCTGGGAACACCCCCCCATCATTGAACACCTGGCTATCCCAGCAAACACTGGGCCAACAGCCTCAGTGCATCCCATCAAGAAACACGACGGGTCCAGGTCCAGCTCACAAGATGTATGCTTCAGCTCTAAGATCACCTGAGTCACCTCAGACACCTCTACTGGCCTAAACTCTTCCCAGGCAGGCAGAGTTCCTCTGCTTCCAGTAGACCAGCAACTGCAAGGCAAAAACCTATCTGACGGAATCCCCGACTGGATAACTGACACCCTGTCAGAGAAGAACAGAGCAAACTCCTCACACAAGGTTGATGAAAAGGCTTTTTTCAGATGAAGACAGGCCAGATGAAGAAGCCTGCCCACAGTCCAAAAAAGCTGAGCAGGTCTGTTCCTCCCGGCAGCAATCTCCCTGGGCAGGAACTCTGCCTTCTTATGGGAGATTTCCTCCTGGTACTCATGATAGTGGGTGCACAGAACTAGTTTGTCAGCATCTAGCTGGGACTTCCACCAGCAACACTCCAACTTCCGACCCTTGATCTTCATTGCCTTGACATCCCTGTCAAACCACCGGTATCTCAAGTGAGAAGATCTGGGTCATATACAAACTGAATCTATGGCATCCAGAGCTTCAGACACCACCTTATTATAGGTGGCCACTGCCTCCCTGGTGCCATTCACACAAGCCACCTCAACCCTAGATAGGTCAGCTACTGCCAAAAGCCCAAAAGTACTAGACCAAATAGCATGCATTAAAGAGGAAAGGATGGCTTTTTAATATTCCAGAGCAATGTCTCTAGAGATGGAATAAAAATTTGGGCCTCAGGGAAAAGTCCAGCAATTTGATAAATATAAAAGGGCTCAGGTATTCAGACTGTGCTGGGCAGTGGTGCAAGCCTGGGTGCAGCGCAACTAGGATGCCCCGGGGCCAGGACCAGGTGATATTCAACAGTGATGCACCATGGTGCAACACCGTTGAATATGGCAAGGTTGGCGCACTTACTGCACATGGCACAGTGGCACTGCACCAGTACAAGCCACAGATAGAGAGCAGGGGGATGCGCCAGCACAAGTGCAGTTGCACTAGGCACATCACCTGCGATATTCAGCCAGGGGCATGCAAATGAGGCCATAATATGTGCAAGATGCAAATGGGGTCATTTGCATGTCATTATGGCCCCATTTACATGCCTTGTGCAGGGCAGCCCAGCAACTTGTGTCTGGCATGCTGCACAGCATGACATGGGCAGTGGGGATTCCGGGCATCCCCCACCCTGTAGCCATGATCGCGCTTTATATGTTGAAAGATATATCACTGGTAGTCTAGTGGCCCCCCAAGTCCCTGACAAAGAAAAGACATGACCATCCCTGGTGGTCTAGTGGTCCCCCCTCCCATCCGAGTCCCTGATCTATGTCATGATGACCATCCTTGATGGTTTAGTGGACCCCCCAACCATTGCTGTGATCGCAGTAAAACCCCATAATGAAATGTCCTGGTGATACAGTACCACCCCCATCCCTCCACCACACAGAACCCTTGCCCTCCACTCCCCCATCATGTTGGTGCATAACATCTCACCCGTATACCACCTGGCCACCAGCTGAATGACAGAGTACAGTATGGGCTGTAAGCCCATTGCTCCCCAGTGTGGACCAATGGGCTTGCAGGGCATACTGTACTAGACAGTCCCAAATATGTGAATGAAGTCATGATGCAAGCCCATTGGTTCACACTGGGGACCAATGGGCTTACAGCCCATACTGTACCTGTCAGCTTGGTGGTATGTGGGCAGGATGCTGTCACCCACTGATGATGGGGGAGCGGGTGGGCAAGGGGTTCTGTCTGGGTGGAGGGGTGAGGGTGCCATCATCACCAGGGCATTTCATTACAGGGTTTTACCATGATTGCAGCAATGGGGGGGTTCCACTAGACCACCAGGAATGGTCATCATGACATAGATTGCGTAATTGGGAACTCGGGTGGGAGGGGGACTAGTAGACCACCAGGGATGGGCATGTCTTTTCTTTGTTGGGGACTCGGGGACTTGGGGGGGCACTAGACTACCAGGGATATATCTTGCAATATATACTAAGTGGTCATGGCTCCAGGCAGGGGGGTTCCACTTGGCCACCAGGGATCAGTGTGTTTTTGCGGACAGTGTTCTGCATGGGCAGGTGGCCACCCACGGCTGGGCTGCTGTGTTGTGCCCTGCAATACTGCAGCCCACCTGTGGGTGGCCGGAAGATGTTCCCACTTTGCACAGACTCAACTTTGAGCTCCCCTATGCAGTGCAGTGCATGGCTGCACCAGCATATATGCCGCACATCCCGGGCTGATTATCGGGATGTGCCACATATGCATGGGCACACCTGATGCATCTGCACCACATAGGAATACATTGTGCCACAGTACATTGGGATTTGCACTGCACCGGGCAGCCCTTTTAATATCCCACCAGGGTGCAATGTGGGGTTGTGCCTGGTGCAACTCTGTGCACCAGGCACAACCCCTTTGAATATCTGGGCCAAAGTGATAAGATAGAGTACACCACAGAAGTATAGCAAGTCTGAGTAATCCTGAAGATGGAAATTTATTTTCCTCTCTAAGTGATATTATGGATGTAGTTCAGCATCATGCAGAAAACTGTTTTGGTCAGGAAACACAGACAGTATGGGACTCGAATGTAGTGAGCAATCTAGATATTCCAGAAATTCCTGGACACATAAAAAACAGCTTTTATATCCTATTCAGGTGGCAGAAGTACAATGGGTTATTAAATCTTTAAGGAATAATATAACCCCAGGGTTAGATGGTCTTTCCTCATAATTTTATAACTGTTTCTCAGCTCACTCAGTCCCCATTTTACAAATAGTACATGAAGAAATTTTGGAATCTGAAAATATATCACTGTCTTTGAAGCAGACCTTATTGATTTTGCTTTATAAGAAAGGGGATAAGTCAGATATTTTGAATTGGAGGCCATTGAGCTTATTAATTTATGATTTGAAAATATCTAAACTATTAGTGCATCCACTTTCAGATATTGCTTCAATAGTCCTAGCTGACTCCCAAACTTGAGCCATAAAGCAGAAGTCTATTTCAGATCATTTGATTTTATTATGGGAATTGTGGGAACAGGTTCAAAAAGGTATGGCGGAGGGTTATTTGCTTTCCATTGATCAAGATAAAGTATCTGATTGAGTTCCCCACATGTATCTGGTAGAGGTATTACAACTGTATGGTATCTCTAAACAATTTACAGGTTGGATAATGATCCTATATAAAGATATTGCTGTATTTACCTTACATTAACGGTAAGCTGGGCCCTATGATACAGATTAGAAGAGTTAGGCAGGAATGTCCACTTAGCCCGCTTCTGTATTTTTTTGCTCTGTACCCTTTTATTAGGTTATTACAGCAGAATGTAAGAATTAGAGGTATTCAACTGTCACAAGATTTACCTGAATTTAAAACTGTGGCATATGCTGATAATTTGTGTATTATGATCAAAGATAAAGCTTCAGGAGCAGAAGTTCAGAATACATTACAGAAATGTGGTACACTTGCTGGAACTCAAGTTAATTATAAGAGTTTGGGTATTCTTAGGAATCCTAATAATTATGTCGCAGGAGAAGTAATTGCAGGAGGCACAATTATGGAAGTGCCTTTGAAAATTTTGGGGATCAAGTTTGTTCCAGGGGATGTGATTATAGATAACTGGAAACAATGCATATTAAAGGCAGAAAAGAAGATGGTGACATGGCAAAATAAGTCTCTTTCTAAACAAAACAGGGAATTTTTTATACAGATTTTACTTATCCCTTGTTTTCTACATATTAGTATGATGTCCCCCATATCTCTTGAGACAAAACTTCATAGTATATTTTTCCAAGAACTTTCGTGGAGTCATTTGAATCCAATTAAGAGAGACAACACATATATAGATTATAAAGATGGTTGGGTTCGGATGGTTAATCTGGTTGTGTGTTTTATATCTTTGTTCCTTTTATTTAACGTTATTCTTGTCTTAAAAGAGAAGGAAAAATGTTGTATTCCATCAATGACAGATTGGTTAGTTCCTTTTTTTCCTTTCTGATTGGCATACCGGTTCTGGAAAAACAGACTAAAGGATTATGTACATATTATTATGTTCATTATGTAATGGTTAAATGTAAATCCTGGAAACTTACCCCAAATGTCTTAACGTCCTTTAACAGGAAACAATTGTATTCCCATATTATTTGTCATTATTTCTTCCAGTCTTTATACCTTAAATTCTGTTCATTAGACAACAGTCTCTTGCTACTGTACAATTGACAAACCCAAGAATTCCCCATCAAATGTGTGATATAACATGGCTAGGTATACATGGGAAAATGGCAGTCAGAGATTCTATAAAACATAAAACCATTTTGGAGCAGTGTTGTCCCAGGGACTGTTGTCTTAATGTCCTAGAGACTAAGTTACATCTTCTAATAAAATGTTCTTACATTCAATTATTTTGGGAAAAGTTAAGTAGTACATGGGTAATTCTACAAATGAGTGCTGTAAATTACCAAATGGTGTTACTAGGAATATATCAAGGTTTCTGGAAAAAGTTTCATCCCTCCACATTGCAAATAGTATTTGCATGTTGTGGGTTTTAAATGTGGCAGGCTAGGTATACTGTATGTTGCTACTACAACAGAAGTATTGTACCTCAATGCAATAGTAGGAATGGTTATAAAGGCTATAAAGAAGGTAACGTTGCAGAAAGTAAAAGCTTTTCAAAGCATGTGATAGGAGATTTATGGAGAAATATGTCAGTGGTGCTATAATGTGGCTGCTATGGCACAAGGGTTTTCCTTAATTTTTGTAATATGAAGTTTGAGTTTAAAAAATAAAAAAGGAGGGGAGGGGGAATGTAAATACAGGTGGGAACGTTATGATTGTTATTCAGATTTCTTTTCTGTGTGTTTGTATATGTGTTTCATTGTTGTTTGATTATGTTTGTATGATTTCTTTTTAAATAAAAAATTCTGCTACTCTTGCAGTAGTGGAAACTTCTGTCCATCTTGTTGTCTGGTAAGATAGCAGACCCTGGAGGAGGAGGAGGTCGTGGAGGTGGACGTACTGCAGTTGCAGATTTTGCCATTTCTGTAGCACTCCACATTGTCAATGGGATTCAATACTGATGCATTTTGTGCTCCCCTACTAGGAAAAATGGCACAGCCCAAGGCTATAATCAGGATAGAATCCTGGGCACCTGAACATTCCAGACAGCAACAACTCTCCAGTCTTTACTGTGCCATCAAAGGGGAAACAACTTAAAGCCTTCTCTCAAGAAGAAAATGAATTTCTGCCTATCTAACTTGTGGGGCTGCAATTCTATGTAGTGGGTTGGGGCTACCTGGTGACAGGGAGCACCCCTAAATTAAAATTGTGCCTTTTAAGCTCTGGCTTTCAAATTGGCAGACCTGTTTTTTTCCATTTCCACTGCCTGTAGACTGGGGACCATGTCTGCCATAATACTTCAGGAGTGTTTTGTTAGCAAGTATCTGATTTTTTTTTTAAAAAGGGTACCTCATGTAAGTACCTTTTGTTTAGAGTTTTGTTTAGTGCTTCCCTTCCTCTCCCTCTGTGTTTTGGGCACTAATTCCCCCACCTTTCCCTAGGCTTAGAGTGACTCTGTTTTTCCTTTTCAGGTGTTTTTGGTGTTTTATCACTGTTGGAGGAGACATTTCCCCTTTAATTCCATGGTCTACTGTTTGAGGGGACATTTCCCCTTTAATTATTCCTCAGCTTAAAAATGAACAAACAAACAAAAATCAGAGAGCCAGTCAAGGAAGGTGAGTTCTGTAGAATCAGAGTTGCTTTTTGTGACTTTTGGGGCATTGGTCACCACAGGTTGTGTGGCAGTTTTGTTCTCAATGGCTCCTTTAAAGAAGAACTACACTGAACATGCAAGTCATTTTTCACAATATAAGCTGTTTTTGAGTACTGATTAAATTTCTGTTATTGTTCCATCTATACAGGCCTTTTAGTAACCTCAGTGGGTGTTTCTGCTTTATGGTGTTAAATGCTATTTTAAGAACTATGTGATGTAGTTTATATCCCTCTCAACCTTGGAGTTCTGTAATAGAATATGAATGCATTGTGCCAACAAAAAAAGAGTAGAACAGGGACATAACCTACATCATACAGTTCTAACATGGTTCTTACCAGCAGCATGTAAATAAACTCCAACTACTGTAGGATAGCTAAAAAGCCTGGATAGCTAAACCTACCGTATAACAGTATTTGAATCAGTATTAAAAAAATAGCTTCTACTTGGAGAAATGAATTAGACATTCAGTGCAGTTTTCCTTTAAGCTGTGCAGCTTCCTGACATTTTTCTTTATTAGTCCTGTCCATTGAGTACATGTGCCTTTCCTTTCCTTTTAGAGGTTTCTTTCAGCTTCTGGGTGCTTTCTGCATGCCTGTGCTTAAGCGTGTGTCCCCCAGTGGCGTGCTGTTACACACAGTGTTGTGATGTAATGCACATTCACTTTCCAGAGAGCCTGCGCATGCCTGCACTTTTCCAGTGCTAGATGCAGAGTCTCTGCTTTACTTCCATTTTCAGCCCACCTGGCAGTGAGCGTTCAGTCTCCATACAGTTGGCTCGGCTGGTAGAAGCCCTTATTCTGCTTTTCTGTGCTTTTTCCTTTCAGTCAGAGGAAGGGATTGTGGCAGTAGTCCTTTTTGTAGCCAGTATTGGTGAACTTAATTCTGGCTGTTTGGCATCATGGCAATAGTCCTTTTTAGCTAGTATTGGTCAACTTCATTTTTTTGCTGTTTTGGGCATCTGCAGTACTACTTTTGGCACCATGGCTTATCAGAGACCTGTAGTTTTAAAATGATATAAGACCTGCAAAAAGATAATGCAGCCATCCCCTATGGGTTCATATTGCCCCCATTGTGCTTCTCAAGCTAATATGTATCTTACAGTTCCCCCCAATTAGCACTCTGAGTTAGGGGGGGTGCACCTGGTGAACAAGTTGCCAGTGGCAATGCAGAATTAAGTAGATCCTTGTTGTTGCTCTTAGGAGAGCTTTTGGGCTCCGATATTCTGCAGGACATCTCATCAGACACACCCAACCCCAAACCAGGCCCCTGAGGTCAGGGGGCCACTCAGACATGTCCAAGCGTGCTAGAGCAGGACAAGGCTGCTAATATAGATCTGCAGGCAGATCCCAACCCTGACCATACAGAGGGTCAGGATGAGGATATTGGTGATCTTGGGGAAAATCTTGACTCAAAAAAGTTATTTGAAGATGAGGAGGATGAACTCTCTGAGTAGGAACAGGAGAAAGGGGCGTGGACAGAGCCAAAGAGGAAGATTCCTATCTCTACCTTGTTTGATGCCAAATCTTTGTCCTATCTAATAACTGATGCTTGTAGGACATTGCAGCTGAAGGAGGTGAAATCCATAGAGGCATTAAATGTAAATTCTATGCTGTCCACATCCTCTTCCACTCCTAAGTGTTTTCCTGATTTTATTAACTGTGACCAGATTATTGAACAAAAATGGGCAGATACAGACCAAAGAATATATCTGCTGAGTCCTAAAGTGTGGCCCTTTTTTGGAAAAAAATACCCACAGGTGGGAAACCACTCCTCTGGTGGATAAGGGTGTACATAATTCCGTCAGACTCGCTACTATTCTTATTAAAGGATCCTTGGCCTTGGTGGATTCACAAGACACGTCAGTGGATGATTTGTGCAGGAGATCCTCTTCACCTCCAATGGTGCAAACCTCCTCACCTCCTATGCCTCATTTATTGTTACCAAAGCCTTAAAGGGCTATGACCTTGGGCAGCTTAGTCCCCCTGATTAGGAGGGGGGGGCGAGCATTTTGCATTTGGTATCCATGGCTTCCACCTTCCTAGGGGATGCCACAATGGAGAATTTATACAAGTTGGCTCGCTTCACCTATCACATTGTGTCCACCATGCAAGGCATGAAGCTTCTGCATTGGGTCTCTGATCAGGCTTCGAAGACCAAGCTGTTTAACTTAGCCTTTGAGGGAGGCTTGTTATTTGGTTCTGGCCTGGATAATATTTTGAAGGATATCCAGGATAAAAAGGGCCACTTTCCAGTGTCAAAACAATAGCAAAACTCCGGTTCGACTCTAAAAGGTCACGGAAGTGACTGACAGAGGTAGTATTAAGGGGGTTTTCATCTGTTTCGGAACTTCGGAAATCAGAGAAGTAAAGGACTCGATTCTGGTTTCAAGAGAAATAGTAGCAGAGGAGACCTTGCCTGAAAGATGCAATGGAGATCCATGGCAAAAAGCAGGCACCTCACAATGACAGCATGTGGCCCATCTCTGCCTCCTTTGGTGGATGACTTTACAATTTCTACACAAGATGGGCCCAGATAGTATCAGATGCTTGGGTCCTGGAAATTCAGGCTTTAGGTCATGCAATAGAGTTTTCATCCATTCCCTCAAAGGGTTGTTTCCTGCCATCCCCGGTACCAAAGGGCTCTGTGAAGAGGCAAGCAGTGTTGCAGACACTGGACCACCTCACACAGATCAAGGTGATTGTTCTTCCTGCAAGCTAGGCCAGAGGTTCTACTCGATTTATTCTGTGGTTCCCAAGAAGTTGGGGGGGCGGGTTCTGGCCTATTCTGGATCTAAAACATCTAAATAAGTTTGTTTGCCACATGATCTTCAAGATAAAGACCTTACATTCAATCATTCAGGCTGTCCAGCTGGGGGATTGTCTAGCATCCATAGATCTGGGGGGATGGGTAGCTCCACATTCCCATCTGGCAGTCTCATCAGAGGTTCTTCAAGTTCAAGATCCTGGGATAGCATTTTCAGTACAGGGTGCACCAGAATGGACTATCAACAACCACCAGGGTTTTCTTGAAGGTGCTCATGGTGTTTCAAGTTTGGCAGAAGGGACATCATGTCTATCCCTACCTGGACGATCTGCTCATTCAAGCACCATCTGGGCCATTGGTGAAGAAGTCAGCGACCAAGACTCTGGAAGTTTTGAGTACCATGGCAGGGTGGTGAATTGGGAGACAAGCTCTCTCGAGCCATCACAGACCCTGGAGGACCAGGAAGTGGTGCTCAAAATGGATGAGGGGAAAGTCTTCCTCTCACCAGCCAGGAAGGAGACCCTGTTGAGTGAGGTTCAGTGGCTGAGGAGCTAATCATCGGCTTCAGCTCACAGCCTTCTGTGGATTCTAGGCCTAATGACAATGATGATAGACCAGGTCCTAAGGAACACCCTCACATGCGGACCATACAGATTGAGTTGCTGTTGGCCTGGGATCCAACCATGGAGGACTGTCTGGCCAGGATCCCAATTTCACCCCTCTTATGATGGTCTCTGAGTTTGTGGGTGAGTTTGGACCATCTGAGCCAGGGGTCTCCCTTGGAAGTCCCCCCAGAATTGATTCTGACAACTGATGCCAGCCTGTTGGGTTATGAGGCATTGCTGGACCACATTCCTATGCAGGGGACTTGGTCAGTGCAGGAACAGCACCTAAACATAAACATTCTGGAAATGAGGGCTGTGCTACTTGCTCTCCTTCATTTTCAAAGTCAGATGCAGTCAAAAGCTGTGAAAATAAGGTCAGATAATGCTGTCACAGTTGCGTACATAAGCAATCAAGGGGGCACAAAGAGCAGAGAGATGCTGAAGGAAGCCACCAATCTCCTTCTGTGGGCAGAGGAGAAACTTCTCTCTCCCTGTCAGCAGTTCAATTAGCAAGGAAGTTGAGCCTTCAGGCTGCTTAGCTAATCAGTGAGAATGTTTATCCAGGGGAGTGGATGTTGAACCTGGAAGTGTTCAACCTTCTGTGTCAAAAGATTCAGTTATCTACAGATCAGCCAGTTTGCCTTCAGCCAGAATGCTCAATTACAATGGTTCTTCAGTCACTACTGGTGTCCACAGGTGGAGGCAGTGGACACCTTGTCACATGCATGGGGTTTTGGAAGAGCATATGCCTTCCCTTCTTTGCTGCTTCTCCCCAAGGTCATTCCCAAAATAAGGCACTCAAAAGGAAGCTTTCTTCTGATAGCTCCAGAGTGGCCCAGAAGGCCGTGGTTCTCGGACTTAGTGAACCTAGCTCAACATGCACTGTTTCACCTTCCAGCATGGGGGTATCTTCTCACCCAAGGTCTCTTTCTGCATCCAAATCTGGGAGTGATGCAACTCACGGCCTGACTCCTGAAAAGAGGAGACTCCTAAAACAGGGTTTCTCTAAGTAGGTAGTGGGTACCCTGATGGCTGCCAGAAAGAGTGCCACATTGGCAGCTTATGCTTGTGTATGGACCACCTTTTCAGCCTGGGCCAGAGGAAAGGATATCAAGCCTTCTAAAGCCATGGTTCCAAAGATTTTGGATTTTCAGCAGGAAGGGGTGGAGAAAGGTTTGGCTTTGAGTACCTTGAGAGGTCAGGTCACAGTGTCAGTCCTTGGAGCCTCCTTTGAATTGTCCTTAGGGTAACTGGGAGGTTGGTTGTTTTCTGTAGGCTATCAGTTGGAGTCAACCTTTTTTTCTGATCACCTGTGTCTCCATGGGTCTGAATCTGGTTCTGAATGGTCTTTGTAAGGAGCCTTTTGAACTGCTATTGTCAATACCATTGGATGGGTTGTCATAAAAGGTGTGTTTTTTATTTGCTATGCGCTCAGCCGGAAGGATTGGTGAACTCCAGGCTTTGTCCCACAAAGAACATTACCTTGTCATACATAAGGGCAAGGTGGTGCTCAGAATAGTTCTGTCTTTCATTCCCATGGTCCCCACGGCCTTTCATGTGAACCAGGAAATCTGTATCTCATCTTTCTGTCTGCAACCTACTCACCCAAAGGAGAAGGATTTGCACAAATTAGATTTGCATTGGGCTGTTAGGACATACCTTAGACAGACTGCTGAGTTCTGGAAATCAGATAGATTGTTCATTCTTTTCAGACCAGCCAAAAAAAGAAAAAAATCCTCCAATGCCACCCTGGCTAGGTGGGCCAGGGCATGCATTGCCAAGGCTTATGTTGCAGAAAAGAAGAGGCCTCTGGCTCTCATTAAGGCTCACTCCACCAGGGCTATGGCCACCTCCTGGGCAGAGAAAGGTGAGGCATCTATCTTAGAATTGTGCAAGGCACCTATGTGGTCTTCTATCCACAAATTCACCAAGCACTACTGATTGGATTTTCAAAGTTCTGCTGACACTGCCTTTGGTCACAGGTTTACAGGTAGCAGTTAGCGGGTAAATTCCTTCCTGTATGCGGCTGACATATGGGACAATATTCTCCCCAACCCCTTTTTTTCACGGGTACTGCTTCTTAGAACCCATCAGTACTGAATCCCATTGAGAATGTGGAGTGCTACAGAAAGAAGAAATTTCTTCATACTTACCATAATTTCCTTTCCTGTTAGCTCCTACATTGTCAATGGGGTCCATCCGGGAGCCTTGCTTCTGTGGGAGAATATTGTCCGGTATTCCGTCATTGGGATGTTCAATGTTTTGTTATAAAACTCTGATTATAAGTCTGTCTGGACATCCCTCTATAGTTTAACTGCTGCATTTGTAATTATATAGCTATGCAAAAAAAAAAAAAAAGAAAAAAAAGAGGGAACATTTCCTCATTATAATGTTGGTTACTAGTATGCAGATTTAACAGGTTCGAATTTGATGATAACTAAGGGTGCCTCCTTTGTTACAGGTGAATGCTTACACTGTTTGCAGTCTTTTTCTCAGTGTTATCTGTTTGCATGAATTCCTTTGACAAGTCTGTTCTAGTTGATTCAGTGCGGCAAAAATCTTCCATGCCATTAGAGAATTGGAAGGAGAGCCTTGATTTATTGCCTCCACCACAGGACGAGGTATGTGACTGTTTATTGCATTTTATTCTTGCTAATGTCCTGTCTTTGTAGGCAGCAGATATGCATGCTTTCGTATTGAAATTACTTTCATGATCTATGCAGATATATTGTTTTCATATATAGAGGCACTGCGTGGACAACAGTGACTGGAGAGTTGCTGTTGCCTGGAATGTTTAGGTGCTCAGGATTCTATCCTGATTATAGCCATGGGCTGTGCCATTTTCTCTAGTGGGGATGCACAAAACCCATCAGTACTGAATCCCATTAACAATACAGGAGCTAACAGAAAAGGAAATTACAGTTAAGTATGAATATATTTCTTCTATAACCTTTTCTAGTTCTATGGACTTTCCTAACTGCCACAGGGAATTTCCATTCAGTATGGAGGTGGAGGTGGAAGGATCTGAGCCTGTGTTTCAAACTAAATAAACACATACTAGCTTGCTTGGTATGCACACTGCAGAAGAAAATATACCGGTATCTGTTTTTATGGCCTAAGATCAGCCCAACAAACAGTAGCCTATAAATCGGCAGAGGATGCCTTGATGGCCGGTATCCGGCAGAGCAAAGCTCTGCTCCTTCAACTGTTGGCAGATGAAGATACTGTTTTGCAGGTGGCTCTGAAGAGGTCAAAGGCTTCAGAGAGACAGCTGGGAAGTGGCTCAGCTGACAAAGAAGCACTGTCAGACCCTGTAATGACAGTGTCAGTTTTGGAGCAGTCCTGGGAATTGCATGGCCCTGTGGTAGGAACTGCATGTCACCTTTGAGGATGGTGACTCACCACAATGCCACTGGCACTGGGCAGAGGAAAATGTTCTCAAGAGAAAGCTCTGTTTGCAGCTGTCTGGTAATGTTCAAGCAATAACTCTGGATGGGATGCTGGCCATGCTCTTAGCACTCGTGACATTATGGCTCTGGTAAAGAAAAATCTTTGACAGCACTCTGCAAGTTTCACAGTGGCTGCATCTGTTTTTGTTCCAAGCACAAATGCTAAACCAGCTGCTAGTACACACACTGCCACACTCGACTTTGAGCCTGAAATGTGTACAGCATCAGTGGAGTCTTCCACCAAGCCTGCATTCTCAGGTGGGGAAGATAACAATAACCAGCAAGATTCTAGTTTTCTGCTCGGGTGGAACATGCATTGTGAGTTGCACTTCTGTAATTCCCTGCAATATTGCCCATTGATTCAGGAGAGAAAGGGAAAGTATCAGGGCATAGTTTGCAGCAGGAGCAGCATAATGTGCAAAGGGATGAGCAGGATCTAATACTCAGATTCCTATTTTGATCTCAGAACCTCCCACTGACATGTAGACTGTACATATTGAAAATAAAATCGCTGGTATGTTTGATCAGGAAGGGGGACCCTCTGAGAAAAGGGCTCCCAGTGCTTGTAAAGTGGCACCTGAAAGTAAAGTGCAGTTTGAGGTGAGATCTGGTGACGAGGCATGTCTAAGAGTTACAGAAGGTGTGCTAGAGGACATTATGGATCCTAAAGCATACCCTGGTGGGGCCGGGGGCAACCTGACACTAGGCCATCAGATTCACCACCAGAAGATATGGATGGGTACCAACAGAATGGGAAAAGGCTACAAATAGAGAACCTGGGATATGATGATCAAGAGGAGCCTGAACATCAAAGGCCCAGGTTCATAATGGTGGATATTTTTTTAAAAACTGCCTAAAGCCCTCCAGGAGGCATAACCCTGTAAGTCTGCGATATAGGAGTATCCCTGTAACAATACCTGATTGAGTGCATGTGGCGTGTAATGTCTTGAAAGGCTTCCTAAAGTTTTTTGCATTGGAAAACTATGCCCTCATTCATATTTCTGAGGAGTCAGTTTTTGATGTCAGTTTTAAGACCCCCAAGCTTCTGGATAGATTTTGGAGAAAATATGCAGAGGCTAAAAACTCTTCTCTTTGGTGTCCCTTTTGTGTTATTCCTTGACAAAACCCAGCTTTAAGAACATTACCATACTTTTCAGAAATTAAGGTATCAATGTTTCAGACAACCCATACTGGCTACAGCATAAGTGTAAAGTACAGAATAGACCTGAACCAGTTTTTGACTCAGAAGTAATATGGAAAGGGGGTTAGCGCTTCAGTGTTCAGCTTCACCAAACTGACTGGTATTTCCCATCTTCCAATTAGTTTCTTTATTTGTGGCGATCGAGGCATCATTTTTTAACCAGGCCAGCCGAAGGCCTGTTACAAGTGTGGCTCCCCATCGCACTTGAGCAGGGCATGTGACCAGTTAAGATGTGGGTTGTGTTCACCTTGCATCTAAGGCTAAGAAGCAGCAGGTGGAAAAGGCATGTCAACTGTTGTCCCAGATTTGAGATCTTGAACACCGTCTATCTGCTGCAGCTGACCAGGACAAATGAAAGCAACTTCATGCCCTTAGGACCCAATATTTGGGGTTACCAGTGGAACAGGCTGACTTACAGTGTAGCTCTCCAGAGAGTCAAATTCCACTATCTAGAATCAGGTAAAAGAGTGAGGTGGCTCCTGACCCTAAGACTTAAACAATTGGAAGCACAAAAAATGATAGGTAGTTTTCAATCTACCCCAGGTAGAGTAATCCTCACATGCTCCCAAGACATAGCTGGTGCCTTTCAGCAGTTTTATAAAACTCTCTCCTGTCTGGAAGCAGAGTTGACTTCTGACTTAGATCTTATAGAAACGTTTTTGATTGGAGGAGAGGAGAGATGGGGGGACATGACTGAGGTCTTTAAGTACCTCAAGGAAATAAATAGAGTAAACATGAAGGGAATCTTTAGACTGAAGCAGGGAGATCTCACCACAGGGCATGGTTTGAAGTTGGAAGGTGGAAGGGTGGGGGGGGAGAGAGGAGGAGGCTTTTCACTGAGAGGGTGGTGGATCCTTGGACCATGCTGCCTGGTGAGCTGGTTCAGAGATCCACAGTGGAGGGCTTCAAGAGAGGGTGGGACAGACACAGAAAGCGGATGTATCAGATGATGGCCTGGCCCAGGGGGGTGGGGATGGATGATAGAGGTTTCTGGAACATGGGGGGGGTGGAGGGTCTCGGTACCCAACTAGTGATCTGAGGTTCTAGCAGACTCGATAGATCACAAGCCCTAATCTTCTGGCAATTAGTATGTTAGTATTTAGACTCTATCTCACTTCCCACCATCTCAGCTACTCAGCTAGAGATTCTATATGCTCCTATTTCCCTTTGTGAAGTTTGGTGGGTGATAGAGCAACTTCCAAAGGAGAAGGCCCCCGGCCCAGATGGATTCAATAACTCTTTCTATGCCACCTTTAAAGACATTCTGGCTCCATTCCTTACAATATTATTCAACGACAGACTGCTCATTCACTCAAGCCTGGATCACCATTATCCCCAAACCTAGTAAATCGTACCTTCTCCCGGGAAACTATTGCCCTATTTCCATTCTGAATTCCAACCTAAAAATTCTTGCCAAGGTCTTGGCAAATTGTCTCCTAAAGATATGGCTGGGCCTCATTAGCTTAACCCAGGTTGGGTTCATGGTGGGACGTTTGTCCTCTGTCCACCTGCGCAAGGTTTTTCACCTCATCTCGGTGTAAGGAGACAGGCAAATTCCAGCAGTTTTGGTCTCCTTAGATGCAGAAAAGGCCATTGACCATGTCTCTTGGCCTTTTTTGGTTTCCAGACTGTGGAGATTTGGCTTCTATGAACAGTTCTGTGATTGGCTTAAGGTCATCTATTACTGCCCCTGGGCCAGGATCTGCTGCAACGGTGTATTCTTATTCCCATTCCCTTTGTTGCAAGGTACCAGGCAAGGTTGTCCTCTTTCCCCTTTCCTTTTCAGTCTTTATCTGGAATCCCTCATCCACTCCCTCCAGAACAGCCAAGACATCCAGGGAATCCAGGTAGGGAGTGACAGGTATATGCTGTCTGCCTATGCGGATAACTTACTACTGCACCTGGAGAACCCCAGTTGCTGTGGAGATTATAGACAGATTCTCTTGAGTGACAGGATACAAACTAAACCTGAAAAAATCCAAGGTAATACCTCTCAACGTGCATGTACCACAACAATGGATTGATGACTTAGGTCTCTCCTGGGAATCTAAAGCCCTCACTTATTTGGGGATTAAGATCTCTCGCTCTAGGTCTGTGTTGGTAAAACTTACCCTCTCCCCTACCTGTCAAGCTATCCAAGCTGATCTGCAGAGATGGAAATCTCTCCCACTCTCGTTGTGGGGTTGAGTGAATGTGATGAAAATGAACATTCTACCTCAGTTACTCTATCCAAAGAGCATGGTGAGCCCTTATCTCCAAACACTGTTTTGCCCATCTTCAAACTTCTCTTTCAGATTTCCTCTGGAATGGTAAAGCTGTTTGAAGGGCATATTCCAAGCTGACCTGTCAGAAAGAGCTGGGTGGACTGCGAGTGCCTAACTTTTTTCTCTAATACTGTGTGATACACTGTTGTAAAATATTTAGGTGGAGTTCTCACGCTGCTGGCTCCCTAGATGGTTCCTATACTTCTCTGTGGCTTTTACTGGAACAACACCTCTGTCACTCTCAGTGCATTGTTATAGGCAGTCTTATTTGTGTCAAACCCTCTGAGTTCCCTAAACTACTTTGTGCTTCTTTGGCATGGTGGTTTCTCAAAACTCTTTGCCAGATTTACTCCCACCTTGGTCTCACACCACATAAGGATCTGTCCCAACCCTTATTTGGTAATATACATTTCTGAATAGTGAACCGCACTATTCCCTCGAGCTTCTGCCCATCCTCTGTAGGGCACCAGTTTCATCTTTGATCTCAAATGGGAGGCTCAGCTCTGCAAATGAAGTTCAGGAAAGTTTCTGTATTCCCACTTACTATTCCTTAAAACATCTGCAATTGAACAGTGCAATCTCTTCATTTTTTGGGTCCCCCCACCCAATAGCAGGGCTGTCCCAGCCCCTTACTGAAAATGCTCATTGACACTGCTGTTCTATCTCACCCTATATCCAAATTTATAACCTTCTAGTTACAACACTATAACCCAAATAGACCTCAGGGGCCATGCTTCTACTGGAAGCATGAATTAGGTCTTAATCTGAGTGAGAGGGAGTGGTGACAAATTTGGCAGCGTCTATACAAATACATAAAGCAGGACTGCCTTCATTTCTTACAATTCCACATACTTCATAACCTCTATTTCTCTCCTGCATGGCTGTATAGGATGGGTAGGTCAGCAACTCCACTCTGTATCAGATGTGGGAATTCAGAAGAATCTTTAAAACACATCCTCTGGTACTGTGCCCGGGTGGCTCCCTTCTGGCAAGCAATCCGTGGTGCTCTGGATCCAATTTTGGGTTTGAATTCTTACTTTACAGAGCAGATCAGCTTACTGGGTCATTTTCCCAGGGATGTGTTAGATTGCCACAAAGCCTTTATGTCTCTAATCTCGACGGTGGCCAAAATCATCATAGTCCGACATTGATTAGATCAAACCAGGCCATCTCTTAGAGATATGGCATTCAGAGGTGCTCCAGGTCCTCAAATGGAGCAATACATTGCTCAATGGCTGAATCACCAGGAGGTGTTCAGTAGGAAATGGGCCCCCACTAGTGGCCCTTTTACCTCTTATGCACTGTCTTTAAGTGAGCCTGGACTTACATGGGGGAATGTGGCTCTCCATATGTGTTTTTGTTTGTCGGGGCAGGAATAAGGCTGTTGCTCTAACCCCCATCTATCTGGTATCCATCTGGTAGACTTCTTCTGGATGGGCTTCTGACTCGTTTTCAACCCCGTAGGTGCTGCAGGGAGGGAGGAGATGGGGGGGTTGGGGGTAGATAGGATGTAGATAGTTTCAGTTGGTTAGGCTTTATCACTGTTAATTATAGCTCTTGTACTTGCTAGGCCTTGTAGAATTACTGTCACAGTTTTCCATGCTGTTATACAGTTCTTTGCCTTTATTTCGACTGGGGTGAAAACTGTTGATTGAATGTATGTACTATTATTATTAAAATGTTTAATAAAGTATATTAAATTGAAAAAAGATTCGGGTTGTTTTCTGCCTTTGGTTATGTTAATATGGCATGTGATAACATCTCATGCAGCAATTTATGTGATGAATGGGGTCATGCCTACCATTTCTGTTCCCAAGTTGCCCATAATGGCAGGAATCCGATAGACCAGGACAGTACTCTAATCAAGCCCAGGAGTCTGGGGCTCCCAAATCCTTTATTACAGGTGAATCTTCAGTGGACCATTTGCCACCAGATCACAATGTGCCCAGTACTTCTATCAGGCAGCTGAAAAAGAGAGTCAAAGTACTACATATTCTTTGAACACAGAGCACAGATTTCCTCAGGAAGCCCTTCGTCACCTTTGATTACAACCTCACCTGAGGTATGACCACCCACAGACTGAGAAGATGGTATGGAGCATCACATTGACATGGACCATAGCCCACAGTTATCTGGCTGGAGGACACTCCCATAGTTTGTAGAATAGAGTACCCTCTGCCTTTCCGAAAACTGAATATGCTGGCAAAGGCAATAATTTCATCCAGAAGAGGGCATATGGAGTGCAGTAAAGATTATGTAGTATGTTGAACTGCAACAGTCAAAGCCTGTCTTATTTAGTATAAGCAAGCAATAACACGTGACGAGGTGTGGGTTACATGCTGATAAGAGCACGCCCAGGGGTGTACTAAGGCACGAGGTGCTTGCACCAAGTGCCTTATGTCCCTGGGCGTGCTCTTATCAGCACGTAACCCACACCTCAGAGTGTGTTATTGGGTTTATAAAATGGGCACTTAAGTAATTATTAAAAAAAAAATTCAGAACAAAAGAAAGTTAGAAATATAAAAATTGAGGTTTCTTTAAGTCAAATAGTAAAAAAAATAGTCTCCAGCAGAAGTCTTCCTATGTATTTATGAGGTACAAAGTAGAAAAATACTATACAGCCTATGTAAGCCCCCCCCCATACATTTAATCTTTTGGGTTTTTTTTGTATTATTATTTCAACATGTATTACTTGCTGTATGCATTTGAGGGGTACCTGTCTGCCAACTCAGTTTTACTTGTGCCGAGCATTTTCGAGTTCAGGTGTTCTGTTTCTCCTGTTGCCACACCCTTCCACCATCCAAAAATAATTTTTTTATTCTATTTGGTTTTATTTTAATTTAGTTTTGTTTCATCTTGGATGTTTTGAGTGCTGTTTTGTTGACACTGAGCGTGTCCATTTGCGGCCACCATATGGAGCTTTTTCCTGTTATTTTTTTCCCATATTTAAAAGTGTTACTAACGGCGAACTTGATGTGATGAAGTCTCTTTTTTTTGTGAGGTGACAGTACAGCATTATATGCTGTGATCCGGACTTGTTTATTTAATAGTATTGTTTCCGATAAAAGATGGGGGGGGGGGGTATGGATTCTGGAGACCGAATACCGAATACAGTCTCTGTGGGGACAGGGTATGGAGTCTGTACACTGAATACATTCTGGAGCAGCAGGAGCAACTGTTGAAACATGCAGTCATGACAAAACTGATGGCTAGTGAGTAAAAATAAAAATGTTGAGAGTATTTGTGTGGAACTGGAGCTTCCTGTGATGGGAGTGAGAGTGTGACAGTTACGGGTCTTGGCGCTGTTTGAAATGCTGGGAGTGAGAGCGTTACGATGGGGGTAGAGAACAAAAAAATACAAAGAGCAGGTTTTTGGTGTAACGGTCCACTGGTGAACTAATTATGGTTTCCTTGCTGCTGCTGCACCATGAGAAAAGACAGCTTCCCGCTGTGCTGCCACTTCAATGAGCTCTGCCAGTCAGCATTTCTGTTTATGATTGGCAGAGCTCACTGATTCGTTGTTGTCATGGGGCATCTTGGTGGGCAGTAGCCCCAGTTGGCTAGTATATTATCTGATAAGGACACAGTTCAGATGATGTACTAGCCAATCAGATATTTGGATTTCTTAAGCCCATTTTATAAGTATAAATAGCAATCCAAATTGCGTGCCAGTGAGAGTGATTCTAATTAAGGTCCAAATGATTTTGCCAATAGGCAACTGGGGAAACCAGAACACAGTCATGGAGTAACAGAGCTTTATAAACCATAGATATAGCTTTCCTCTGACTAGCATACTGAATGTATTCCTAAAAAAAAGAAGAAGCATTCGACAATGGGGTAGGACCTAAACACTGTTTGAGACAGTTATGCAGTTGCATATATTTAAAGAATAAAATGTGTGGAAATTTGTAACTCTTCATCATATTTGGAAAATATATTATTTTATTATCAACTACCAAATCATCCACTTTGAGGGTAGACAATGCAGGCCAAAAGGAAATTGGAATAGGCTTGCCAGCAATACAAATAATATAATTATTAAACAGAAGCTGTGTTAACATTTTAGTTTAAACTACTTTTAAAATTTGGCACAGTTGAGAATGAGCTTGAACACTCCATCCTATGGGGGAGGAATGAAGAACCCCCAGGAGTTTAGAATATGGAGTATGAAGTAAAGATTCTAAAGAGAAGATAAACGTTTTGGACAAGGAGTGTTCGCTTTCCAGCCAGCAAGGTAAAGGAGAAGAAAATACTAGAACTTCTCCCCATCGAAGATACTTAGCCCCTTTTAGGGCTAGGTAGTATTTGTAAAAGTCCGGCAGCTGTATTCCACCATATTTGAATGGCCTACATAGTTTCCCGTAAGCCTTACAAGGGGGTTTATCTAACCACAGAAAGTTGAAGCATAAGGAAGCTAATTTCTGAAACCATTGTTTTGGGAGATAAATGTTCAGCATGGACACACATTTTAATGAGACTAGTTCTACCCCAAAGAGATAGTGACAGGTGCCTCCACCTGGAAATATCTTTTTCAATAAGCTGGACCACCGGGTCTAAATTTAAGGTTTTAAGTTTGGTTGTATCTTTAGTAAGCTTAATGGCCAAATAATTCAATGCCAGAGTCCCACACTGAAAGCCCAATTGAGCACAGAAAGGTTTAGGAGTAGTAACCGAAATGGGGTACACAATGGTCTTGGCGGGATTTAGTTTATAACCAGAAAAAGTACTAAATGTAGAGATAATTTCTAGGGCCTTGGATAAAGATGTAGTCCAATCCAAAAGATGGAACAGGATATCATCAGTGAATGATGAAATTTTATAGGAACCTCCACCCACCTCTATTTCTTTGACTGGGGGGCAGAATTTAACACTCTGGTTGGGGGTTCAAGGTATAAATTAAAAAGATAAGGGGCTAAAGGGTAACCCTGCTGGGTACATCTGATTAACAAAAAGGGGTTGGATAACTCATTATTGCACAAAATACACACCGTAGGGAATACATAAAGAACCTTTAATCGGTCAAGAAACTCTACTGGGAGATTGAATTTCTCCAAGGCTCTGAACATGTAGGACCATGAGATGGGGTCAAATGCCTTTTCTTCATCTAGGGAGACCAAGACTGAGTCCTTAGAGGTCTCCCAAGATGCAGAAAGAAGGTGGAAAATGTTCCTAAAATATTCACTTGAATTCTGCCCAGCAACAAAACCTGCTTGGTCTGGTCCAAGGAGAGACTCCCAGACAGAAGAAAGCCTGCTTGTGGGTATTTTGGCATAAAGTTTTATATCATTGTTTATCAAGGATATAGGCCAATAGCTTCTTGGTTTGATAGGGTTTTTCCCCAGGTTTGGGTAACAATATTATTCGAGCTTTGATAAGCAATTTATTTGAGGGGGTGTGAGTACCCCAGTAGTTATAAAGAGTGGTAAATAGTGGGACAAGCAAATCTTCATAAGTTTTATAGAAAAGGGCAGTAAACTCATCTGGGCCTGGGGCTTTTCCTAGGGGTAACAAATCAATAGCTGCAGACACCGCCAAATTTGAGATAGGTCCCAATAAATTTTGAACTTGGGACTCAGTAGGTTGGGGAAGCGGAGCTGCTAACAAAAAAAGACTCTTGGGTGGCTATGTTATCCTAGGCAGTTGAAGGGGCAGTGTAACGTGATTGATTAAAACAAGAAAAAATAGCAGCCATCCACTTAGAATCTGTTGTCGGCAGATCAGTATCTGGATAATCTCATGAGGATATCCATCTAGAGCTTGATTGTTGTTTGATTCTAAGAGCTAAAAGCTTGCCAGTTTTATTACCCTGCCCAATATACAGTATGTGGCTTTTAGTCTAGCAGCTGTTTTGTCTACCTTATCAAGAAGGTGCTCTGAACATTGAGCCTGTAACTGAGCTAACTGTTCCCGGGTCTGGTTTGGTGTTGAAGCAGAAAGGGCACTCTCTATAGATAGAATTTGTTGAAGTCAGTCGGTTAACTGTGCCTGCCTTTTTCACTTTCTAAGGGATGCCAACCTAATAAATTCACCTCTCCATGTAGTTTAAAGGCTCCCCCACTCTGTTGATGGTTATGAGATGGTAATGGATGGTACGGGTCTCTTAAAGATCAATAATGATTTATTGAGACATAAGGAAATTCTGGAAGCACTGTGTGAATTCTACTCAGATGATAGGACTCTACAGTGGCAAGGCAAGGCAAAATTTATTTAAAAAATGCCCAATCCCAGAGGCTCTGGGCACTGCACAAATAAATAAACACTTCTTTAGGGGATTACACGCAAATACAAGACAATAAAACCCAAAGTAATAATATGTCACTTAAATACTTTAAACAAATCAAATCGATAAATTAATGATTCAATCCAGGAAAGCCTGAGCAAATAGGAGGGCCTTAAGGTGAGCCTTGAATACCTCCAAAGTGGGGGCCCCTTTAACCCCAAGGGGCAACGAATTCCATAGGATGGGGCAGCAAAACTAAAAGCCTTGTTGACAGCCAATCTTAACCTCGTCCTAGGAATCACCAGGGGGCCTCTGCAGGCGGAGCAGAGGGGATGAACAGAGAAAGCAGATACAAGAAGGTTTGACAGATAACCAGGGCCCTGACCATGTAGGGCCTTATAGGTGAGAAGACTCACCTTAAAGAGGATCCTCCACCTGACTGGCAGCCAGTGCAGCCCATGCAACACAGGTGTAATATGGCAAGACTTTGGCTGCCCAGTAAGTAGCCAAGCAGCTGCATTCTGTACTAGCTGCAGTCTGCGGAGAGATCCTCCCATGACCCTGAGGTAGAGTGCATTACAGTAGTCAAGCCTAGAAGTGATTAAGGCATGCATCAAAGTGGGGAGGCCCAGAGGCAGAACAAGGGGCTTTATCTTGGTGACATTTCTGAGATGGAAAAAACAGGAGTGAACCATAGAGGATATTTACGCCTCCATAGACAGGCTCCTGTCCAGAATGACACCAAGATTTCACACCCTGAAGGAAGTCTTCAATGAGACAGATCACAGAACAAGTCCAGTTTCTGATTCAGAGGTCATCCTATCATGCACTCTGTTCGACTCCATCACTAATACCTCTGTCTTATCAGGGTTCAGTCACAACCAGCTAGAGGCCATGCAGTCGCTGATCTCAGCAAGGCAGCTGTTAAGCACATCCACCACATTAGATGTTCCTGGGGCAAAGGAAAAGTATAGCTGGGTATCATCAGCATAGCAATGAAAACCCAAGCTGTACTTCCTAATGAGCCCTCCCAGGGGTAGCATGTACACTGTGAACAACATTGGAGCCAATACAGATCCCGGAGGAACTCCACAAGATAGGAGGCTAGTGGTGGAGGAAAAATGCATGTTTTACTTTTTTGCAACCTGGTGGGAAGACATGAACATAGATTTCAAAGGGGCTATCCAAAAGTTAGTGAAAGATGTAGCAAGGAGAGGGATCATAAATACCATTGACCTTCAGAGCCAGCTACACAAGTTACTTAACATATGCCCATGACAATGAAGTTAATTTGATAACCCAGGTCAGTCAGGTTAAAGCTAATATGAAGAACTACCAGTGTGACTGGGATGTGTCCTTGCTACCCGAGAGGTGGTATGGCACACAAGGGAAGCACCCTTCTAGTTCTCCTTTGACAGTTGTACACCCAGGGTTTGGAATAGGATAATGTTTCAGCTGTATGATGCTAGTGGTGTGCTCATCCAGAGCAAATCTGATATGCTTAATACAGTTAATGATTATGTTAGGAATGTTCTTAAAGAGGACACTGGGGTTCTCAGTGTAATGAGGGATTTGGGGGAAATTTAGTGTCCATAGATGGATTCCTTACAAAATTTAGAGTGTCCACAGATAGATTGTTTACAGGCTGAAATCTTGACACAACCAGTCACTGCCAATGAGGTAATGAAGGCCATCAAAACCTGAACTCTGGCGCAGCTCCAGGTCATAATGGACTTACAGTGGAGCTGTTTAAGCTCCTGCAAGACCATGTTGGTTCAGATGTAGCTGAAGCTGAAGGGGCGGGGCAGTAAGATGGCTGCAACGCTGCTCCGCTCCCTGCACCTCCGTCTGTTATAACGTTCAAAAGTTTTCTTTTTCCTAAAAAGCTGATATTTTATCCAGTAGTAAACTGATGAAAGAACGTCAGTTTTAATTTTGTTTTAATCTGTTGTAACACCTCGGTTTCCTACTCACAGTACTCAAGGTTTGTGATCTGGGAGCTTTGTTTGATATCGCGATGGCTGGCATTTTGTGCATTTTGGAGATCTGTGCCTTTGCTTCTTTTTTAAAAAAAAAGAGAGAAAACTTTAGCCTGAACCTACTGTGAGTCTAAGCTGTTTACCTCATGTTTTGGGGTCTCTCCTGAAAATTTTCTTTTTGCTGTTAAGTGGATGAATTGGTTTCTATCATCCTGAGTCAGCGGCGGTATTCTGTGTTGTGTTTGTGATGAATCGAAATCAGTATGTACCCAGCCATGGCATTTGTGTTATAGCATTTTTCACCTCATGCATTTCATTTTATGGTGTCTGATTCTGTGGAGAAACTGAGAAGATTTATTCTGTGTGCCTTTAGTGTCTATTCTCAACATAGCTGAGGAGGCCCGCAATGAAATATAAAAGTTACAGGCATGTGTTTTCTTCACTAAAGATGTGTTCCAAGGAGGTCTTCAAAGGAACCTGGGATGAGAAGTTGAAAGAATGCATCTGACAGACATTTTCTGGGGTAAAGAACTGGTTTGAGAACCTGAGTGAGAAATATTGAACAGAAAATATTCCTAAAGTGAATGTTTCTGCTTATCCTGAAGTTTTGTTTCTACTCTACTCTAACTCTCCAATGTTGGTGCGGATTTTTAAAGGGAAGCTGTTTCTTTCTCAGCCATTCGCAGAGCTGTCATCTCATTCTGTATTTGTAGTATGCCATTTATGAGAAGCGAATGACTCAGATATGCATTCTACCTTGAGGGTGAGATACGTACAATGGCACTGCCTTTAATGTGTTTAAACTGTTAAAATAATAATAAAAATAAGTTTATTTCATATAGCGCCTTTCAAAAAATTAAGACGCTTCACAATAAAATCAAACACAACAATAAAATCAGCACAAAATACAATTAAATAAATACAAACCAACAGGTCCCACTATACTAACCAGGAAAAGCCTGGCACCACAGAAAGGTCTTTAATGCTTGTTAAAAACCCACCACAGTTATGCACTCCTGAAGCTGATGAGGTAGAGAATTCCAGAGGGTAGGGGCTGCATAGCTAAATGCATGGGCCCCAGAAGATTTTAAAGACACCCTCAGAATCTCTAGCAACCCCTCATCAGACAAACGGAGCTGTCACTTAGGGTAGTAAGGAACAAGAAACTCTTTCAAGTAATCAGGGCCAAGTCCATGTAGGGCTTTATAAGTCAGCAAGCCGACCTTAAATGTGATCTGTCACTGAATCGGCAGCCAGTGCATCTCGTGCAACACAGGCATGACATACGAGGTACATGATGTCCCTGTCAACAGACATGCTGCAGCATTCAGCACTAGCTGCAGGCAACAGATATCAACCCCCGGAAGCCCTAGGTATAGGGAGTTACAATAATCAAGGTGCGAGGTCACAAAGGCGTGGACCAATATACGGAGGTTCCCGGACAAAACAAGGTGCTTGATCCTGATGATGTTCCTAAGATGGTAAAAGGAGGACTTGATGACAGCTGACACCTGATTTTGTAAAGCTGGCCTGTCGTCAAGCATCACCCCCAGGTCTCACACCTGCTCAGAGGAAAGGATCGGGGAGCCCCACAGACAAAGTCCCGGGGGCTGACCCACCATTATCCCCTCTATCCAGTGACCTGGGTCCACAACCAACATCTCAGTCTTTCCCACGTTCAACTTTAACCAACTCGAATTCATCCACTCCTGGATTTCAGCAAGGCAATTGTTAAGTATCGAGAGAGCACTATCCTGATCAGGTGCAAAAGATAGGTAGAGCTAAAAGAAAAGAGGAAGCAGTGACTGAACTTTATGTCAGTCATTGAAAATCACAAACTCACACAATGTGGATGTTTTTTGTGTGAAAATACAGAAACAATTAGATTATATCTAGGAAATTTATTTACCGATATAAAGCAAATTACAATGGAGCCAAAATTTGCTTATTGATAATGCAGATAATAATTTAAAATTTCAGAAAGGAATGCTATAATATTTGGAGGTCAAAGCCACTATTTTGTTTGTGGACATGCTTAAAACATGGACTCTTGAGTTAAGGGAGTGCTGAATTGCCTGTTTTAAAAATACTTGGACTCCCAAATTTAAAGGAGCCGTCATTTTTATCTAGAAGAAATTTATATTTTAGGTTATGTGGACTTAGGATGTTAAAGGCATGTTTTAAAATACAGTATAATATATAGAATTTACTAATTAGTAGATCATTGCTGAAAATTGTGATGAAAGCAATGTATGAGCCTTATAGTCTCTGATGGTGTTGCTTTGTGGTGAGTCTGAGTCAGCTAGCTTGATATATCTGTGCAGGCTGGGCACAAAACGGCTGTTAATTTCTATAGTAAGAGGTGGCCATTGTAATATAGCATGGAGGTGATAAGGAAGTTAAGACACCTGGCCCTATTTCTGAATACTGCTCTGGCATATGTGACGAAATATGTAATTTGTATCTAGATCCTTGACCCGGCATATGGCATGCAGTGCAAACTGGCATTAAGTGTTCAGTTTGGGTTCCAAATAAGTGGGATACAGGGCAGCATGTGCTGTGGGGTATCCCCATTGGGACCCAGGACAGGCACATAGCCAGAAGCACAGGTGGGCATTTGTCAGGACCTTGTGACAGTGATCCTGTGATTCTTTATGAGTTAAAGTAGCTTCAAGAGCCGATAATAGTTTTTGCAGTAAGGCAGAGTGACTGACACAAATTTGTCTCTGGCTTGATGCAATGAGGGACCTTTGAATGAGGAAGATACAGCCATGAGAGCCAAGCAATTCCCATGGAGAATCTGGGTGGGCTGTCTCTCATAAGAAACAATAGCGGACCTGGGACTTATAGTCAAATCAACAAGAAAACAAAAGCGAAAGATAGAAGCTTAAGAGTGACAGTATTTTAAGATGATGATAACCTATGATTAATTTGTTGACTGAAGTGGTTCTATGTAAGTAGAATGAAGCTTAGTATTTTATGCATCTTAGTGTCCATAGATCTTACAAATTGTGCTGTATAAGTGAATGTACAAGTGAATGCTTAATGAATGTTTAATGTTTTTAAGTTATAATGGTTTAAATAACTGATCAACAATAAACTTACTACTACTACTACTAATTTCTCCTTAAACTCTGATGTGTTTCCTACATGTATGAAGGCAACCATACTCAGATTCCTACACAAAAAGATAGACAGAAGGGACATCCAAAACTGAAGACAAATTAGCCTTCTTAATATAGATTTTAAAATCTTAATGAAAATACTAGGGAAGTAGTTGGGTTCAGTTTTGGACTCCATTACAAATCCTGCACAAACTTATGCGGTATCAGGCAGAACCATTCAGCAGCATCTCATCCTGCTCAGGGACATACATTATCAATGTTTTTATGATGGAAAAGTATGGATTCCCTAAAACATTTTTTCTGTGGTTAAAATACTGCTATAAGACAGCTCAGGTGTTTCCCAATATAAATGGGTGTATGTTAGAATGCATTTTGATATTACGGGGAATGAGCAAGGGTGCCCCCTCAACCCCTTGTTGCATATTTTGGGTATTGATTCCTTAATATGGACACTGACTCGGAACCGGGACATTGGAGGTATTCATTGAACAGAGGAACTTGAAGCACCAAAGATCCTGGCATATGCAGATGACCTTTGTTGGTCAGTACAGGATTGGGGTGATATGTGTAAGGCTTTATTTGACCTTGATACCTTTTCCAGGGCTTTGGGATCCAGTAATAATATACAAACATGTGTGGGTCATGATTTTGGTTTAAGTATTTGTTCTGAGCCTGGAATGGTTGAGGGGACACAAGTCTCAACAGACCCTGTTAAGATCTTGAGAGTACATTTTGGCAGTGAAAATGAAGGGAAACTGAACTGGAATAAGATAATCAGTCTGGGAAAACAGAAGGTGGAGGACTGGGAATCATGGCAAGTGTCAAAAAAGAAGTGAGTCCATATAGTTAATCATTTATTGTCACAATTTTCTTATATCTTAAGTTATATTCCCCCAACCCTATGTGCTTGGAAGCCAGTATATATAATATTTCTTTATTTATGATTTGGAGCAGTAAACTCAGTCCCATTAAGCAGAACATTTTATATGTGTCCATAAAGGAGGGTGGTTTAAGGATGTTGAACCTGATAGTTTTCTTTTATAGTACTTCATAGCATGTAATTTCAGGATTTTTAAAAAATGGAAAAAGCACTAATAGGCCCCTGGTTTAAGATATGACTTGAGCCTTTTTTTACTCAGTGGGAACTGAAAAGTTTAGATGGTCAGTAAGTGCTGTTCTCACTCAGCCTCCTGATTATGTTGCTTGCTCAGTTCAGAAGATCAAACAATGAAGAATTTCAAAAAATATTATCTTAACACTGAACAGGAAGAGTTTATATAATTGTATTCTGAGTGGTTCTTTTTCTGCCACTTCTACTTTTGGTTGCAGTCCAACGAGTGATCCACAATGTACTTTAGTGGTGTTAACTGATGGACAGATCCCTACTCAGATGTGGGATATCCTATGCCTAAGTTGCTGTGGGAAATTAGGGGTTTGTGGTAACAGAATGCATAAAAGTATTAAAGAATGTTATTGCCCAAGATCTGGGTGTGGTGATACCCTGGAAACTCAGGAACACCTGTATTTGGAGTGATCCTTATTAAATCTTTTTGGTTATATGTTTTCAGGGTTTGGGGTGATTCCCTTTTTATTTTCCTAAAATATGAGGAAATGGCACAGGGGAGTTTGAGGGTACACTGGGAGAAATACAACAAAAATACTATATATGTCTGGTGCGCAGTACTCAAGATTTTGTTTGGCAGTCCCATTATCAACTCATTATTCAGCAACATTCTACCTTGGTGGTAGAACTGGAATGCATAACCCACAATTCAATGAGAAGGATATACAATGAAGCATGTTTTTTTTCCAGAACAGTGTGGCAGAAATGGTGGCAAAATATGCACTGAGTAGCTCTTACATAAGAGTTTTGTCTGGAATATGGTTTACGGGGGATTTATACTTGTGTATATTGCATCTATTTGTTTTGTTTTGCTTTGTGTTTTGTTTTACTGCAGTATATAAGTGTATTCATGTCTGTGTTTTCAGTGTGGTGCTTTAGTTTTCCTTTAATTATGGTCCTTATGGGTCTCTCCTTTTTGCTTTTTGAGTGTTTTCTTTTCAAGTTATTAATGTTTTTTAGATGTTGGTTTACAGTTTGAAGCACAATAAAATTGACTCTACTAGAGCACTATGTATATGTGTATATACTGTATATATATATATATATATATATATATATATATATATATATATATAACCAGAGATGGACAGAAAAGACCTCGGTTTAACATCTCATCTGAAGGACGTCACTTCATCAGTGCAGCAGCCCCCCATACTGCACTACAGTATCACTTATGAGTATTACCCCAAGAGCCTGGTGTGGGGCTGAAACCCCAAACCTTATGATGTTCTGGCCTCAGAGTTAAGCATGCTTCCATACCTACTGAGCCACTGACAGACAGTTTAGTGCATTAGGTAGCTTTCTGTGAGATTTTTCCTTGTTTTATGATCACATTTATCATATTTCACCTAATTCTAGCCTATGTTATTTTGCACTGCATCTACTGCCTTCATGATTTTGTTTTGTAGTGCTACCCATTCCTATTCACCAGGGTTCTGAGGTACTTTTGTCCTGCTAGGGACAAAAAAGCAAACAAACAAACCAAAAAAAGAAAACAGCAACAAAACGTAGGGTGTGGTACTGATCCAAATCGTATGGTTGGTCAGGCTTAAGGAAAGTAATCAGCCACTTTTCAACAACTTATGGGCCAGATATTCAAAACTTTGCCCCGGGGCTAAATTAGCACTGCCCTTCAGGCAAACTTAGCCTGGAGCAAAAAGCAAGCTATATTCAAAAGGAATAGCCTGGTGCAAAACCAGCTAAATATAACAAGCAAAGGAAGCCGGGCAAACAGGGCCAGGAGTGCAGGGCAAAAATAGCCTGGGAATAAGACAGCACTGAATATAACAACAGGGAAGTGCACGCTGCAACTGCAGCTCATTAGACTCTGGAGCAAGCCAGTGTTGCAGGCAGAGAACAGTGTGTGTGAGTGCAGAGATGTCTCACATCTACTGTACACAACAATTTAAGCCACACACTGCAGAACTGTGCTATGCTGAAGTGTTGTTTGCCTGGGGCTAACCTGATAGCACAGTGCTAACACAAAAGCCCGGTGCAAACTGGTTAGCCCAGGGCAAACATGAGCTATATTCAAAGCTCCCATGCAAATGAGCCTAGTTAGGTAATCCATGGGCAAATAGGCACATTTGCATCTCATTATTTGCTGCTTAGCATACATTACCACGCAGTTTGCCCGATGCTACTGCATGGAGCACACAGCTCCACCTTTTGGTCAGAATGGCAGTACAAGCTGGATGCTGCAGGCCAAGGCATGCTCACAGCATCCCCTGTTGGTCGGAATGGAAGTACAGGCTGAAAGCAGCAGGAACTGTGTGCTGGCATGCACAGTCGGTGCATACATACCTCTCAACCCCTTGCCTCCTGAATCAGGGACAGGGCTTACAAACATCAGGGACAAAGACTCAAATTCAGGGACACATCTTAAAAGGTGGTACTATTCACTCAGAATGCTGACAGATTAAGGGGAATTATGTTAAGATGCATTTCAGAAGAAGAACCCGTCTATAACTATCATGTATGATAATATTGTGTGATTTTAATCCCCAGTGTTCTGTCACAAAGAAAAACATATTGTATGAGGGACAGAGGAAAATATGGAGGCAAAACTGGGGACGTCCCTGAAAATCAGGGACAGTCGAAAGGTATGGGGGCATACAATGCACCCATGCATATGTATGTCTGATACACACCTGTTTCCCCGGTAGGCTAGTGGTCCCTCCCAGCACAAATCCCGACCCCCATTCACAGTAAATAAAAAGGATTTTCCCTGATAGTCTAGTGGGCCCCCCCCCCGCATGAATTCTGACCCCTGTTCACAGTAAAATAGCAGACTTTTCCCTGGTAGTCTAGTGGTCCCCCTACCACTCAACATGAATCCCAACCCCCGTTCCACGAAAACAAACAGACTTTCCCCTGGCAGTCTAGTGGTCCCCCCACCTGGCAGTGATGCTCCCGCTCATTCCAAGAACAACCCACGAACAGAGCTGGTGACCAGCTCAGCCCCCCTCTCACCACCACGGGCAGCCGCTGACCAAGGTATGAATAAGTGGTAGTGTAACGAATGAGCCCATTCATTACAGTAGTGGTCATTGTACCTCAGTTGGTGGTCGGCAGTGGTGGTGAGAGGAGGGCTGAGCCGGTCACCAGCTCTGTTCATGGGTTGTTCTTGGGATGACCGGGGGCATCACTGCTGGGTGGGGGGACCACTAGACTACCAGGGAAATGTCTATTTTTTATGTGGAACGGGGGTCGGGATTCATGCTGAGGGGTGGAGGAACCACTAGGCTACCAGGGAAACATCTGTTATATTACTGTGAATGGGGGTCAGGATTCATGCTGGTGGGTGGAGGACCACTAGACTACCAGGGAAAAGTCTGTTATTTTACTGTGAATGGGGTTGGGATTCATGCGGAGTGGGGGTGGGGACCACTAGACTACCAGGGAAAAGTCTGTTTTTACTTGGAGCAGGGGTTGGGATTCATGCGGGGAGGGGAACCACTACACTACCAGGAAATATATTTAAATACATTGTCTATGGGGTTGGGGATTGTGCTGGGGGTGGGGGACCACTAGCACACCAGGGATTACTGTGCTTATCGGGGCTACCGGGGGTCAGGGATCATGCTGGGGGGGGGCACCACCACATTACCACTAGCTTTTTATCTGCAGTATTTAGCGCGGTGCTACAGGTCATGCTAATGCCTGTAGCACGGTGCTATACCTTTAAATATGCCATGCAGCCGGCATTCCTGGCCAGTCCCCTAACTCCTGCCCCTGCATACATTTACTTTTAGCGTTGGTGCTATCACACAGCGCTGGCGCTATTAGGGCTTCTGAATATTACAGCCTGGCACAAATCCAGCGCTATTCCAGTGCTACGGCTGTGTGCCAGGTGCAATGCTTTTAATATCTGGCCCTATGTTTGTAAAATAGTTCAGTATTATTGTCCAATATTTACAGCCAACAAGCCCAGCATTGTATTCATCTGTGAGTCCTCAGAGGTACCGTGGTCTGTATTATAATGAGACCCTTGGTACCTACAGTAGCATGTATAGCTGTGGTGGGTGACAGATATGTATAAGAAATGCAATCCACAAATGTTCATTAGGACGTGAGGTGAATCAAAACTGAGAAGAAGCAGCAAATAAATATTATAGACTTACAATAGAGGAACAAATGGCCCCAATATAATGTAGACGACTGTACCCTTGAGGCAGCCCAGACGGACAAAATATTGAACAAGATGGCTGTAAATATTGGGGGGGAAATATTGAACTATTTTACAAAAATAACTTGGTGAGTGAGTGGCTGATTCTGTCCCATGAAAGTGACTATCCAGGACACATCTGAATACAAGCTGGTATGCTCTTTTTCCAGTAAAACTTTCAAATAAATAAAAACAAAATTATGAATCCTAACATAGTTCTTAGCTAGGACTGATTTTTTTCTAAACATTCCAGGTACACTTATAACTATAAGAGGCTGTCTGATGCTCACAGTTCTAAAATTCTGAAATTCTCAGTTCAGTTGCCATATTCTTTTTTCACACATAGGGGTTTCTCCAATTTTTCTACTGGGAGGTCATAAAGATCAGGACAGGCATATACAGTATGCACATTCAAAAGGAACTTGACTACCTTTAAGAAAGCACTACATACACTTACTTCTTAAACTAAGAGGAACTCTGCCCCCTCCTCTCAGTGATCTGCTGAAAGAGTGGGCTTTAAAGAAGCAAACTCAGAACAGTGTCTCTAATTGCCAGAGAGTAACCTTAACAAATTGCATTTTTTATCTGAAGCAGATCCAGAGAAACATAGAACTTTATCAGGCAGAAAAAGACCAAAGTTCACCCCATCTGCTCTGTTATAACCTAACCTGCTACTCCAGTCTAGCACTGTGAATGCCTGCAGCACCCCCTAGTGGTAGTGTTGAACCCCTACACTCATAATAATGTTTCACATTGATCGGGTCCTTATATTTGTCCCACCCTCTCTTGAATCCCTTCACAGTTCAGCTCAACCACCTCCCTTAGCAAAGCATTCTATCCCCCACCCTCTTTGTGAAGAAGTACTTCCTCACATCCCTTCTGAAATTCTCTCTCATGAATTTGTAGTCATGCCTTCTGGTGGAGGAACCCACACTCTACGAACAGAGGCTGGCTGTTAACTTTATTGATTCCCTTCAAAAATGTAAAGGTTTCAGTCTTGACCCCCCCCCCCCTTTTCAAGTGAGTACTTGTTCTTTTTTTATACTTGTTTACTGAAAATGGTCATATAAGACAATGTACAGAACAAACATTCATGAACAATAATCACATTTTCAATGTCATTATACCAATACATATCAAACTTTCCTGGCATAAAAAAAATACAGTACATAAAATAAACAAACAATGTGTTACAGCTAGTACCAGGACGTACCTGTGTCTTTGTCTCTTGTTTAATGGATTCAATTAAAAAGAAAAAGATAAAAAGTATAAGAACAAACTGTCACCAAGTGATTTGATCAAAAACAAACGATGTAAAAAATGTTTGAGTAGATAATCTAGCTGTACAGCTGCAACAGCTGAGCGGCTTTAATGATTTCAGTATGGTACTCATTCCTATATGATAGGAAAAAACTTAAGACTGCACACTCTATTATCAATGGATTATGAGTCCTCTGCCGAAGTTAATGTACCTTGTTAAAATCCCATCTAGTCCATCTGTTTGTGTAAGTGGGTAATCTATGTTTATTTTATTTATTTGCTTTTGGTAACCAGGTGGGTGCACTAGGCATAGAGATACCTATTTTCAGGCACGACCCAGGAGGATACAAGTCAAATACATGAGCAAAGCAACAATGTGACGCAGCACATCTGCCCTCTCATCTCCCCTACCTCTTCCTTTCTCTTCTCCTTCCCCCCCAACCTCTAATTAGCAATGTTGCTTCAAATGTACCTTATGGTTTTCTATGCTTGCTTGTAATCTTGAGTGTGTAGCACTGTTCCCACTTATTTACCAGTTGACTTGCTGTGCTCTGATGTTACCAATAATGTTGTTTGCACCTCCGTTGATACCATGAATGTTGTCTTTACCTCCCTACCTTATTGTAACCCTTTCCTTTGATGTGTAACCTTTGTAAATGAGCTGCTTCAAGCTCAAAGGTATTTGTAATCCGAGATTTAAATAAATAAAAAAAAACAGAATAGGTCAGACAATGCGTAGCTTGACAGAAAACACAGACAAATTAGCAAACAGTGAAAGTACAGAGTTACACAAAGTCAAAATATAAACAAAATACAGTTAGGAGATATTCAAAATGTAGACAATTGCAGGACAAGTACAGAACTGGTCTGATAAGGACTTATGTACAATATACAGTAAGTGCTGTTTACAAGGCCAATAAACATAGTGAGAAAGAAAAGGGAGAGGAGGGCAGAGAGGAGGGAAATGAATGAAAGACTGCAGAGGAAGAGGGGAGAGTAAGTAAGATAAAGCAAAGTGAGAGATAGAGAAAAAAATTCATGAGCTTAATTTGGCCGGAAACATGTGCAGGGATAAGATGCAAGTAGATGTTCACAGAGAAGTTTCTTGAAACCAGCATGTGTAGGGGCTAGGTGAATAGTTTGAGGGATAGAATTCCAATACATAGGGGCAGCATAAGAGAAAGTATGTGCACCCATGGTGGTTTTGCATCTGGGAATGAAGAGAGGGGTTTGGTCATTAGATTGGAGACCATACGAGGGGGGTTGGGAGTATAGCAAAGAGGTGAGGGATTGAGAGAGGCCTGATCTTGTCATACAGTCCAGCAGGGGGCCGTAGAACAGTAGACGGTGAACAGCAGGGCTGGGCCATCTTGGGTCAACATAGAGCTGACAGTGGTATTTATACTGTGAAGAAGCGGCGGTGAAGTGGCAAATGTTATTATAGGTAGTGTCCCATTTATGAAGGGAGGTCTTGGTGACACATAGGTAGATGACTGAGCCATATGCCAGTGCCAGGAGCAGAAGGTCTTGAGCCACAGCAAGCCTAGCCGAAGGGTAAGGGCATAACTGTTGTGGTAGGCTCCTCCAATTTTTGCATTAACAGATTTGCAAGTAGTGGTGATGTGGTGATCGAACTCCAGAGATTCATCAAGAAGAACACCAAAATATTTGAAGGAACTAGTGCAAACTAATGGGGAACCATCAGCACAGGATGTTTTGAAGGAGTTATGATTCACTTTGAGTCTAGCAGGAGAGCACAGGAGCATGGAATGGGTTTTGCTAACATTAAGAACAAGGTTATTATCAGTTAGCCAGGTTTGTATGTTTAGGAAGTCCAGTGCAAGGGAGTTGTTGCTATCCAAGACATTCTGGCACTGTGGTAGATGATGAGGCCATCCACATAGAGCAGGGAGGAGCAGGTAGGTGCCAGCAGTGGGAGGTCGTTAATGAAAATAGTGAAGAGCAGGGGACCAAGTATGGATCCCTGAGTGATGCCAATATGTATGGATGAATAATCAGACACGGCTGCATTAAAAGCTATGGCCTGCTTCCGATTGGATAGATAGCTGTTGAACCAGTTCACCGTATCAACTGAAAAACCCAAGGAACAGAGCTTATTAAGGAGAAGAGTATGATTAACCAGGTTGAAAGCCTTGGTTAAATCAATGAAGATTGCACCTGTCGAAAGACCAGATTCCAGAGCAGCATAGATGTCATTGGTAAGTTTTAGAAGGGCAGTAGAAGTGCTGTGGACTTTGCAGAATCCATGCTGGGAACCGGAGAGAAGGTTGTGTTTCTGAAGATATGCTATGGTTTGGGTCACCACTAACTTTTCCAGGATTTTACGGAGCACAGAAAAGATAGCAATAGATCAATAGTTAGACATGTCCTTGGGATCACCTTTCTTTAGGATAGGAGTTATTTTAGCTAGTTTCCATATATCGGGAACCGCACCATGGCAGAGCGACAGGTTAAAAATGTTAGTAAGGGGGGGAGGCAATGAGAGGGGCAGCAGCTTTCAGGAGCCTAGGTTCCAAACCATCAGCACCAGAGCTAGTTGTGTCTGAGATAGAAGCTTTAGAACTTCATTTCTAGTGATGGTCGGGAACCAGAATGAAGGACGAGAGAGCAGGCATTCAGTATGCACGGGAGGGAGAATGGAGTGACTAGCAGGGAAAGAGACCGAGTAGCTAGAAAAGTCCAAGAAGTGGCAGTTAAAAGAGTTTGTGATGGTCACCAAATTATTACAATGTATGCCATTTAGTATCATGTCATTTGAGTTGGATGATTTATTGTCTCCAAGGAGAGTTTTGATAATGGGCCGGAATTTCTTGGAGTCCCCTGCAGCTTTTATTAACAAGTCTTTACAGAAAGAGCTTTTAGCGAGGTGAGTATTCCTTTTGCAGGAGTTTCTCAGGGCCCTGTAGCAATTGTAATCTACCTGAAGCCCTGAGGGCTTGAAACAGTAACAGTTTTAGTCCCTGTCCCTAAGTTGGGTAAGAAGATCCTTAGAGAGCCATTTAGTTTGTGTACTTCGTATACAGTGAGTGACACGGGGAGCATGGAGGTCCTGGAGACATCCAAATTTTGTAAGGAAGTAGTCTAGGGCTGACTGAGCATTAGAGGAGGCAAAGATAGGTGACCAGTCAATCCTAGAGAGATCCTCCATGAATTGTACCTGATTAAAGTTAGCCTTATTCCAGAAGGTGATAAGTTTCTGAGGTGGAGAAGGTTGTCTGGTAGCACGCCAGATGCAGAAGATTGGGGAGTGGTCACTTATCGCATCTGCGAGGGTACCAGCTGAGACTGTACCATCGGGACAATTCAAGAGTACCCAGTCAATTAGAGAACTAGATCGAGGTGGGGCCATGACTCTAGTTGGGTCAATAATTAGTTGGTGGAGATCATGGCTTGTACCAAAGTGTGGAGGGACTGACTGGATTTACCAGACCAGTTAAGGTTTAGGTCACCCAAAATGAGGACCTCTTTACTTCTGACAGCTGAGTCCACCTGTGAGAGGAGTTCCTCAAGTCCACTGATGCCACCAGTGGAAAGGTTATTTACCACATACTAACTATAACCTCTTAGAGCCCAGCTGAAGGGTAGCATGAATTGATTCACAGTGTGAGAGAGTGAAGGAGTCACCCCCCATGTTTGGAAGAGGACCTGTCTTGCCTAATTAATTTGTAGTTAGGTATCTGGCACAGGTGATCAGGCATAGATGGTTTTAGCCAGGTCTCAGACAAGCATAAAATGTCAGGGTTATATTGAGTAGCCCATGCCTCAAGTTCCATTAGATTTTGGGGGAGGCTCCTGATATTATAGTGTCAGTGGCTCAGTAGGTAACATACTCGCCTCTGAGGCTGGGAGATCAGAGGGCTGTGGGTTCAGTTCCCACATCTGGCACTTGGGTTAATATCCCAGTACTGACACTGTAGTGCAACATGAGAGGGGTGCTGCACTTCTGAGGTGCCGTCTTTCGGATGAGACGTTAAACTGAGGTCCCATCTGCCTGGATTTGTGGTAGTTCAGGTGGATATTAAAGATCCCATGGCACTTATCGAAAAGAGTAGGGGAATTTCCCTGGTGTCCTGGCCAAATTTCCCTCATTCACTAAAAATACCACCAACAGCTTAATCTGGTTCAAGGTCGGTTGGCATTCATCTGTATCCCCCTTCCCCGGGTTGTGCCGAAAATAGGCTGGATTTGTCTAGTGCACTTACCCGGTCAACAAAAACTAAATAAAAAAAATTATTCAGATGAACAATGTGCAGACCCTTAATATCACTCCACGTAGAGTTAGTGTGGAAGATGTTACCCCCAGGTCCTGGATTAAGTTCAATATCCCCTGCCAGTATTATTGAGAGGAATAGCAAGTACCATAGTTTACGATGGATGAATGTGGTCGGTAGAGTGGGGATGCGAAAAGAAGAGCTTAGAACTATATAGGCAACATGGTAAATTATCCTGTTAGGGACAAAAAGTGTTGAGATGGCTAGGGGCAGATTAGATCATGTCAGCATATTGGAAAATGTGAAGTCATTTAGGTGAATGTAATGGCCATCCCTGGAGGGAGGGCAACTGACCACTGTGATCCATAAGATTGGAACAAGAATAGCAACTACTAAGAGTAATACACGAGGATATGCAGCCATACAATTAGACAGAGAGATGGCCATGGTTGAAAGGGAACCTGGCATGGTGGTGGTTAATTAGAATTAGGGATTAGGGCAAAAGAGGATTTTATGCAGTGAAAATCAAGCTACAGACTGAGTAAACATCTGGAAATGAGGGGATAAGCAGATTGAGATAAGTTGCAGGTGCCCTCTAGTGACAGTGTAATATAAGCTGCAAGTGGGAAAGTGAGTAGATAGTTAAAACATCACTCCCTCTGGGCGTGGCTGGCCACACACTATATAACAAATGTCAGCCAAGGATGGGAGTGGTGGGGGATGGGTGGGGAGCAGCCGCGAAGCAGCTGTGGGAAGAAGCAATGAGCCTAGCATCTGTTACAGGAGCCCTGACCCAGCTTAGATGCCTAGCAGGGAGGTGAGTCCTGGGTGTGCTGATCACTTACAGTGATTGCTTAATTTACTGAATATACAGGGGGTTCAAATTAAACCTATGCAGCATTTCATTAAATATCAGAAAATGCTGCAAGTTAAGCACTGCTAGCTGGATTGATTTGCTCCCAGTGCAGAGCTCCTAAGCGCCAAGTGCTGCTTGGGGAAACCAGATTTGAAAATGGTGCCTGTGAATTCTGACAGTAGCAGCGCAACCTCAAAAGAGTGAGCAAATTAATAATTAGAGTTGAGCTAGCAGCACTACCCTAACTTCATCAGTTTATTAAGACTGTATTTACTTCTGAGAGCTACTTGGGAAAGCAGCTTTATAATGCACAAGAATTTTCTAGCAGCAGCAGCGTGACTTTGGGCTTCAGTAAAATCAAGCTAGGAATTGAGCAGGCAGCACTATCTTTTTAAACAAATGGAAATTGCTTTGTGACCACGCCAGGAAATAAATTCTAAAAATTAGTTAGCACAAAGGTGGGACTTCATTGTAGTAGAAATAGAGCTAGCAGGTACCCAATGAAACAGTTCAAAGTAAAAAGGTGCCAAGATTTAAACGGACGACAAAGGCAGGAGCAAGCATTAGTGAGCAAGGTTCCAAGAGCTGTGATGATGAGAATACTTTTAGTTCTTTGCATAAGTGATGGCTCTGCTTGCTCCAGGGCAGGTTGCCTTCCTGAGCAGGGGCTTTAGTTCTTTGCATAGGTGGTGGCTCTGCTTGCTCCAGGGCAGGTTGCCCTCCTGAGCAGGGGTTTTAGTTCTTTGCATAGGTGATGGCTCTGCTTGCTCCAGGGCAGGGTGCCCTCCTGAGCAGGGGCTTTATTTCTTTGTGTAGGCGATGGTTCTGCTTGCTCCAGGGTGCCCTCCTGAGCAGGGGCTTTAGTTCTTTGCATAGGTGATGGCTCTGCTTGCTCCAAAGCAGGGTGCCCTCATGAGCAGGGGCTTTAGTTCTTTGCATAGATGATGGCTCTGCTTGCTCCAGGGCACGGTGCTCTCCTGAGCAGGGGCTTTAGTTCTTTGCATAGGCGACGGTTCTGCTTGCTCCAGGGCAGGGTGCCCTCCTGAGCAGGGGCTTGGAAGGTTAATCTGTTGAATCTGGTGTATTAGTTCAGTCCATTCAATGACAGTGGAAAGATGTACCTGGAGCCATTTTATTGTGATGGCCTTAGCAGCATCTATAGTCAGAACGGACCACAAAGATATACCCTCCCAATGACTTAGGGATCTCGGTGGGATCCCTAATAGCAAATGTTCTGGACCCAGCTGAACACTAATATTCAAAATCTGGGCGGTATGGTCACTAATCTCCATTCAGTACACTTGAGGCTTTGGACATGTGCAGAAGACATGGGCTTGGGTAGCCACGTCTCCTCCACAGTGCCTCCAGCACATTGCTGAAATATTGTGATCCTATTTGGTCCGTTGCTGGGGAACAAAAACATACCGAATTCTCAATTTTCAGCTGAATTCCTGCCATGTGAACTAGGAAGGGATTTGCCAGACTAGTTCCCATAGTTTGTCCCATTGTTTAGTTTCAGTTGAGATATTCAGGACTCTTTCCCATTGTAATTTAATATACTCTGTGGAAAATCCCTGGTCTCCAAGGTAACTAGCATATAATAAAGTGATGACTCCCTTTCCATGTGTGGACCCCATTTTGCTTCAAAGGGTGGGGGAGAAGGATGCCCTATGGCTTGTCTGCAGGCTGCTTGCACCTGTTTCTTAACATAATCTCTAATTTGGAAATAACTGAGTCTATCAGTGTGCCTTCTTCCAAACATGTGAATACTGCTTTCAAAAGGTATCACTATGTCTGCCTGTAATAGTTGCCATGTAGAGTGTAGACCCTTCTGCACTTGGTTAGTGAACCAGGGATCCAAAACTGCAGGCAGAAAAGAGTCATTCCATGCCCACCATCCATACTTCCAAAGGACCTTTTTGGTGTCTCCCTGCCTCATACCCCATTTCCAGCCTTCAAGAACTATTTGTAGGCCATTGAGGAGGGCTTCGGGAAGGCATGTAAAGTCTTGGGGGAAAAAAATCATAGCAGAGTGGGGGATGGGAAAATCTTCTGCCACGTCTCTCTTCTTCAAGTGGGATGAATAGGAGGGGGTTGCCCCATAATAGAGCAATTCGCATTTAGGCTGTTACCCAGTATCCTATAAGTAAGGGCAGGGCCCATCCACCTCATTTCTTTGGGAGATAAAGCACTGCTGACGAATCTTAGGTCTTGCCCCCTTCCAGACAAAGTGGTGTAGTTGGCTTTGCCATTTCTGAAAATCCCTTTTATGGATAAGGCAAGGAACACACTGGAATATATATAAGAACCTGGGCAATACGTTCATTTTGACAGATTGCACCCTAGCGTGCAAGGACAAAGGGAGTAAGGACCAGCATTTATGATCTGCTGTCAGGGTGTTTATTAAAGGGATGTAATTTTCAGAGGATAAGGTGATAGTATTGGAACCAAGGTGAACCCCCAAATATTTAATCGTGGTCATGCCCCATTTCATAAGGAACTGCCTTTGAGTTTGGGCCAAAACAACCTGGGAAAAGATTAACACCTCAGTGTCATCAGTACTGTATGAAGAGAATAACCCGATAGTGTTGTGAAGAACTGAATTAAACAAAAGACCTCAGGAAGCAAATCTTCTGGTTTTGTGAGGTATAATAGTACATCATCTACATAAAGGGCTAGTTTATGCTCTACCCTACCCAAAGTAATGCCTTTAATGTTCGCATTGAGCCGGATGTTCTGAGCAAGTGACTTTATGTACAGCATGAATAAAAGTGGGGAGAAGGGGCACCCCTTTCTAGTGCACCAGCCTAGGAGAAATTGATTGAAAATATGGCCATTTGCCTGATGGTTCTGTGTAAAGCTTGGAAATAAAATGGAGAAATTGTTCAGCAAAGCCAAATTCAGCAAGGACCCCTTGTAAGAATGACCATGAGACTTTACCAAATGCTTTCTCAGCATCTAAATTTAAGAAAGCTAGTTATTTAGTCCTGTTTAAATGGTTAATAATGTGTACTATCCGGTGAATATTATCCTGTGCCTAACAGCCAGGAACAAAGCCAGTTTGGTCTTTGTGAATAAGCTGAGAAATAACCTGCTCCAATCTCCTGGTGAGAATGGCCGACAATATCTTATAATTTGTATTTAAAATAGAAATTGGCATGTATGAGACACAACTATTGGTGTCCTTGCTGGGTTTCTGAATCACCAGTAGGACTGCCTCTGACCAGGAGGGAGCCATACATCCAATGTCATTCAGTGCTGAGGTGTATGCTCTTTTGTAATAAAGGGGATATCTGATCTATAAATTGTTTATAAAATTCCCCCAGGAATCCTTCCATCTTGGGACATTTGCCTGCCTATTTTCCTTTCTATTTAATGCCAGGTGATTGGAGTAGTAAGGGCCGTATTCTGTATCTCTGAAATCTGGGGTAGGTGGAGGAGCTGAAGGAAAGTTGTGATTGCTCCCTTCTCAGGTGGATCCCCTACCATATACAGGTTTGAATAATAGGACAAAAAAGCTTCAGAAATATCAGAGACCATGTGCAGGCATTGTTTCATGGTAAGGTGTGTTATTCTAGATATATGTGCCCCAACGCTTTGGATACGCAACCTGCCTGCTAAAAGTTTAAGTGCTCTAAGGCTGCCTTCATAGTATTATTGCCATAGAAATAGTAGTTTCTGCTCAACCTGATAATCCAAAATAGAGCATAATTCCTTCTTGGGGAGGAGGAGGAGGAGTTGTCCTATTTGTTCAGTTAGTTTCACCTTCTGGATATCTTCTGCCTCCTTGATTTGAACCAGTAACTCCACCTTTCATGCCTTCCTTCGTTTCTTTTTCCAATAGGAGAGTTCTAGAAACTTTCATCTTAGGATGTCTTTTGAAGTGCCACAGAGTAATAATAATAATAAACTTTATTTCACATAAGCACCTTTCAAATACCAAGGCGCTTTACAAAAGATTAAGACAACAATAGTAAATTCAGTAAATACCCTACCGAGCAGTAACAATAGCCTGAAGAGGATCCCTCATTCAGTGCCATTAAGGGCCTGGCACCATAAAAAAGTTTTTAAGGCCTATTTAAAACCTCCCACAGTCGTGCACTCCCACAGCCAATGGGGTTGAGAATTCCAGAGGGTAGAGGCCACGTACATAAATGCACGGGCCCCAGAAGTCTTCAAAGACACCTTCAGAATGCCCAGCAACCCCTTGTCAGCTGAACAGAGCTTGCGCTTGGGGCAATAGGGAACAAGAAGTTCTTTCAAGTAGTCAGGGCCAAGTCCATGAAGGGCTTTATAAGTCGGTAAACCAACTTTAAAGGTGATGCAGGAAAAGTAGGGGACATATCAGGGGCATTGTTCTCTCTCACCGCCTGTTCTACACATTCAGAAATAGCTTTCTGAATTTCCTCATCCTGAAAGAGAGAAACATTCAGTTTCCAAAATGTGTTCTGATGGATCTTTCGTAACTAAATTTCATAAAGAGTGGAGAATGATCAGACAGTGTGAAGTCACCAATTCAGCTTTCTGATAGTTGCCCACCTAATTCCTTATCAACTAAAATGTAATTGATTCTAGAGTACATTTAGTGGGATGAGGAATAAAAAGTGTAATCTTTATTTTGCCCATGTAAATGTCTGCAAACATCCAAAAACCCCATATCTGTGAGGAGTTTGCATACCTGTCTGGCTACATTGTGGTCCCTTCTCGGGATCTGTGAAGTAGAATCAAGGTGTGGGTTAAATGTTAAATAGAGGTTTCTCCCACAAATCAGAGGACCCCCCTCCCGTTCAGCTATAGTACTAGAAAGTAAATATGATAAAAGGAAAACTCTGCCCCTGGAGGGGCATAAATTGAGGCCAGGGTGATGAGAGTCCCATTATAATGCCTCTTAAGCAGAGCATAATGACCTTCTTTGGGAACTAGTCAATCTGTTGGCTCTAAAGAACGGTGCATTCAGCACCAGATTACTAAATAACCATCGTGACAGTGGTAGATACTGGATGAACTGTAGTGGGGGAATACTAGACATGAGTAAAAGGAAAGAGGCTGTGAGTGTATAGGAGCATGCAGACTGATAGAAGCCAGCAAGTATTGGTAAGAGCTGTTAGGGCCTAACTAAGGTCTCACGCCCCCTAAAACAAAGTGATGTCATTCTCTGCAAGAGGGTACATGACTACTTAGAGAGATTTGTCTCCCTTCAGGAGAGTTGACTCCATAATGACATTATCTATGTCTCCCACAGCCCCCCCACCCCCAAATTGTTCTGTCTGCCAGCCATTCAGTGCAGTGGTTGGATTTCCACTTGACGCCGACAACCCAGGTTTGGGAATGGACCTGGGATGCTGGAGGGCTGGATGGAGGAGAAGGATGGAGCATCCTGAGGATTGCTCTCCTTTTCTGGGGGGTGGGGTGGGGAGAGTGACCAGCGCTCAACAGACCCGTGGTGGAGGCCGGGGGTTGTGCAGCGACCAGCACCAAGAACGTTCAGGGGGTGGGGTAGATGCAGGACATCACTGCACCCCCGCCCCCAGGAAAACTGGGAAATAGATCAGCTGCTGGCCGCCCTAAATGAAGTCTGCCATGGCTTCAGTTAGCCTCCAGGCTGGCCCTCCGATCTATCCTGTTGTCCACAATGCTAGGGGAGTTTAGTGCCACAACCTCGGCCTGGGGGGTAAGCCAGGGGGTATCGGAGGGTCGCGGCCATTGTGGAGGTGGAAACCTATGGTCCGTGACCGGGCTGAGGTACTGGAAGGCTGGCAGCAGGGAAGTAAAATAGAGAATTAAAAAAAATATATATTGTTCTGAAAGGCCCCTGAGTGTACTAATGGGAACTAAAACCAAACAACAATGGCACAGAGAGCTTCAGTGCAAGTACCCAAAACAAGGGTCCCTGTAATCTGGCCAGACATCCCCGAATCCCCTTGCCTGAGTGATTGGCATAAACCCCACAGCAAGTAATAAAAGGTCTGATAGTGCTCAAGTGAATCAATGTCCGAATAATGAAAAACTAATGAGCACTGCATAGCACAGTTAATGAACAGGCAGGAGTCTCAGTAGAAAATGAAATGCTTCAAGTCCAGCATAACTACTCATGGAGGAAGTAAATCAGATAAGGCAGGACCATCAGGCCCAACTGACCTAATTCAGCTGACCTCCACTTCCATGGTGTCTGCTCAAAATATTCTTTTGTTCTGGCTATCCATCTTGGAATCTCCAAGCCAGAATTTAAAATAACATAGCAAATAACCAAGAGTCTGCTAGTGCTATAGTGTTCAGTGGTTTAAAAATAAAGGTATACTAGCACCACTAAACACAATCGACAATAGGAACTTCCTGTTTGGGAGCAGGAAGTGAGTGATCACAGACCCACCAAAGACCCACCATCCTAGAAAGGCAAGAGTAGCTCTCCGGCCCCCTCTAGCTGCTGGAGGTCTGCCTCTGAGCAAGTAAGGGGTCTACTGAGAAATATAGGATATTCTTGTCTCAGAACAGGACAATCAGGAGCTTAAAGGGCACACAGGCAGAAAGTAAGGAGAGAGAAAAAAAACAGAGGAAAGAGTAAGGATTGCAAACAGTTAAGGGGCCAGAAATAAGACATGATGGGAGTGGTGCAGTGCAGTGGCTGTGGAGCAGCAGTCTTCCAGGAGACGTTCTGGAGGATGCGGTGTTGTCCCATCTGCAGGCACCTCTCTGGGCTGAGGGAGGAGGTTGCTCATCTCCAGGCTGAGTTGGCCAGGACTTGTGGGACCTCCTCTTCCATTCAGGGACCACCAGTGCCACTGCTGTTGCTTCAGAGGTTGCCAAGTAAGAGGAGCAGTTGGACCACAGTGGGCTCAGGGAGGGTGAGGGTGGTGGAACAGAGGTGCATCCCTCCAGTTGTACCTCTCCATAATTCCTATGCCATTCTGGCAAAGTGTGGTTCCTCTATGGATGCACCTGCAGTGGAGACCAAGGAGGATGCTGGGAACCTCCACAAAGGAGACCCACAGGGGACCCTGCAGGGGAAGGAAACAACTCCTGGTGGGGGACTCCACTGTTAGGAAGGTAGAACTGGGGGAGGAAGGGGAGAGGGAGGTAAGGTGCCTGCCTGGCGCCATGGCTTGGAGGGACAGGGAGTGAATCCTCAGGATTGCCGGAGCAGCTGCAGAGGTCAGGGAGCTGGATGTCATTGTCCACCTAGGGACAAATGACCTGGCTAAGAAAGGGATTAAAGAAGTGCAGGAAGAGTTTGTGGAATTGGGGAGGGGCCTTAGACAAGTAGCACGCATGGTAACCTTCTTGGAGGTGCTGCCCATCTATGGTGTAGGAGAGGCTAGGGTGTTCCGCACCATGGGATTCAATCAGTGGTTGAAAAACTGGTGTGGAGCTCAGGGATTTGGCTTCATTGGGGACTGGGGGTCCACCTGGAGTGATGCAAGCCTATACTGGCAGGATGGGCTGCATCTGTCCAGGAGGGGAACCAGGATCCTAGGTGATAGGTTTAAATGCTGCATTGGCAAACATTTAAACTAGCCAAGGGGGGAGGCACTGGAAAGGAGCATGGAAATCCTAGCCCCCCCAAAAAAATCATGGTAGTAAGTGCGGTAAACACCAACATAGAGGTGTCGATAGGGAGAAGGCAGAGGTAAGTGGAGAAAGTGACAAAGGCAAGAAGGACAGGGATGGGGCAAAAAGGAGTAAGGCCATCAGGAAATGGAGGGTAATGAGTACCAATGCCTGTAGTCTGGGCATCAAGCTCCCTGAGCTGGTGGCCTTGATGGAAGAGGGATGCCTGGATATTGTAGCAGTCACAGAAACATGGTACACAGAGAATCATGACTGGGATGTTAACATACCAGGGTACATAACCACAGGAGAGACAGGCAGGGAGAAGAGGGAGGAGTAGCTCTCTATGTAGAGAAGGATAAAAGCAACTGAACAAAGAGTAAACAGGGAGGATAGGAGGCATTGTGGGTCACCTTGGAGACTGGAAAGGCACCACAATCCGCACAGGTGTTGTGTACAGACCCCCATGTCACGGGGAGGGAATGGACAAGGATATGATAGAAGGCATTCTTACAAAGGCAGAGAAAGGGGAGATACTGTTGATGGGAGACCTGAATATGCCAGGTGTTAACTGGAGCACATTTGCTGCAGCCACATCCAAGAGCAGGGCCATTCTTGATGCCCTACAGGTGGCAGGCCTCAGACAGATAGTTTCGGAACCCACTCGTGAGGGAGCAATCTTAGACCTCGTACTCAAACGGGGGCAGTGAGAGGATCTCAGATCTAGAAGTGGGTTGCCATCTGGGAACAAGTGACCATCAAACAGTGTGGTTCACATTAAACTCAGCTACAGAGTCAAGCCATACAAAAGTGAGGGTACTGGACTTCAGGAGGGCTGACTTTGGCAACATGAGAGAGTGCCTCAGAAAAGCACTAGCAAACAGGCTAGAAGGTGGTGTTGAGCAACAATGGGGAATCGTCAAAACTGCCATCACAGAGGCAACAGGCCTTTGTGTGAAGCAAATAAACAAATCAAAATGAAAGAAAAAGCCACTATGGTTCTCAAAAGAGATGGCTGTGAAAGTCAGGAAGAAGAAGGTAGCATTCCGGAAGTATAAGGAAACACAGAAGGAGCAGGACAGAAAGCTGTACCAGTTAAGGCAGAAGGAAGCAGGGAGAGAAGTCAGAATAGCAAAGGCCCAAACTGAGGAAAAGATAGCCAACTCGGTTAAGAAGGGGGATAAAACCTTTTATAAGTACATCAGCGAGCGTAGAAAGGCAAAGGAGGGATAGTGAGGTTGAATAGAATGAACGGTGGGTGGGCAGAGGAGGACAGTGAAAAGCAGGGATACTGAATGAATATTTCTGCTCAGTATTCACAAAAGAGGAGGGGGAAGTGCCTAATACAATTAACAGAAGCACTCTTGATAGGGGGGTCGATCCCAGTCCTTTCACAGAAGAAAGGGTTCTGCAAGAACTCCTAAAACTGAAGGTGGACAAAGCAATGGGGCCTGATGGAATTCACCCCAGAATTCTAAAAGAATTAAGGGGGGAACTAGTGAAACCACTGGCTACTCTTTTTAATAAATCATGGGAGGATGGTGTGGTACCCGAGGACTGGAGGAAGGTGGATGTGATTCCCCTTCACAAAAGTGGGACCAAGACAGAGGCAGGAAACTACAGACCTATCAGTCTGACCTCTGTGGTAGGGAAAGTGATGGAGTAACTTCTGAAAGAAAGAATAGTTGAGTACCTAGAAGCCAGCGGGGCACAGGACCCAAGGCAGCATGGGTTCACAGTGGGAAGGTCATGTCAGACGAATCTAATAGATTTCTTTGACTGGGTGACCAAAGTAGTAGACCAAGGAGGGTCTGTGGACATGGCCTACCTAGACTTTAGCAAGGCATTTGACACAGTCCCACACAAAAGATTAATAGTCAAATTAACCAGCCTGGGAGTGGGTCCCAGGGTGGTAGCCTGGGTAAAACATTGGCTGGACAACAGGGCACAGAAGGTAATTGTAAATGGAGTCCACTCTGAAAAAAGAGGGGTTACTAGTGGGGTACTGCAGGGTTCAGTATTGGGTCCAGTCCTTTTTAATGGCTTCATAAGTGACATTGCAGAGGGACTGGAAGGAAAAGTATGCCTGTTTGCAGAAGACACAAAGATCTGCAACAGGGTTGATACACAAGGAGGCATGGAAAGGATGAGAAGGGACTTGGCAAGGTTGGAGGAATGGTCAGAAGTATGGCAGCTAGGATTCAATGCAAAGAAGTGCAAAATAATGCACCTGGGAAACAAGAACCTGGGGGAAGAATACACAATGAGGGGGGAAGTAGTAGCAACAACAAAAAAGGAAAGGGACCTGGGGATAATCATATCAGATGACCTTACGGTTAGCAAGCAATGTGAGAAGGCAGTAGGGAAGGCTGGGGGTATACTGGGATGCATAGGGAGAGGCATCAGCAGCAGAAAACAGGAAGTTGTTATCCCTCTGTACAGACAGTTGGTGAGACCCCATCTAGAGTACTGTGTCCAGTTCTGAGACCCCATCTCTGCAAGGATATAGACAGGATAGAGGCAGTCCAGAGGAGGGCAACTAAATGATGCAGGGTCTGCAAGAGAAGCCGTATGAGGAGAGACTAAAGGAGCTTAATATGTATACCCTTGAGGAAAGAAGGAGAGGGGGACATGATAGAAACTTTTAAGTACCTCAGTGGAATCAACAAAGTCCAAGAGGGTAGCATCTTTCAGAAAAGAGATGTGCAAGAACAAGGGGCACAATTTAAAGATAGAGTGGGGCTGTTCAGGCAATGTGAGGAAGTATTATTTCACAGAGAGGGTAGTGGATGCATGGAACAGCCTTCCTGAGGAGGTTGTGGGGTCTAAACTGTGGGAGAATTCAAGAATGCATAGGACAGACATAAGGCAATTCTTGCGGGGGGTAGGAAGAAATAGGCTGTTGGTTAACTAGGATCTGCGGCCTATCCTGTAGGTAGGGAAATGGGCAGACTAGATGGGCCATGCGGTCCTTATCTGCTGTCAAAGTCTATGTTTCTATGTTTCTAACTAGGCAGGAGTCTTGGTGAGAAAAAATGCTTCAGTTCCAGCAGTACTCATGGAAGGAGCAGACCAAATAGATCAGTACCAGCAGTTCTGACCAGCCTGATCAGCCAGCCTCTTTCGCTACACTGTCTGCTCGGGTGTGTTGTCACTATTGATAAGCAGCAAAAAAGGCGTATGCCCATATGTGCTCCTATGTGATTAAGTAATAGCTCAGTTTCATGCCGTCTTGCATAAGTTTATCAATACTTCTTTTAAAGGCCACACTGTTGCTACTGAGTATCAGACTGCTTGGTAAACTATTCCATATATTCACTACTCTTTCATTGAAGAAAAACTACCTTTTATTTGTTCTAAAACTGTTGCTCTGTACTTGTAGTGAATGCCCCCTGGTGTGTGAACTGTGATTTTTAAATCTGATTCCCAGTTCATCTTTTAGTGTTATTTTGGATGATGTCGTAGCACAGCAGTAGGTCCCCTCATACTCTCCTGTCTTCCAAGGAGTACAGACCTAATTTATCAATTCTTTCTTTATATATAAGGTTTTTAACATTAGATACTATTCTTGTCATACCACGCTGTACTTTTTCTATCCTTGCAATGTCACCCTTTTTGTGTGGGTCCCATAGCTGACTACAGTAGTCCAGCTGAGATCTAACATAAGATCTGTAAAGGGGTAACAACACCTCAGCCCTCCTACTTTTAATGTTTCTACATATTGAACCTGCCACTCTGTTTGCTTTAGAGATTGCATTAGTACATTGTGTGCCAAAGTCCAGACTACTGAGTGCTTTGGCTTCTCAGAAGGAACTGGAAGGGGGACAGGATCAGATCTACAGTACAGTAGCTTCTTGTTTGTGCTTTGGCTTCTCAGAAGGAACTGGAAGGGGGACAGGATCAGATCTACAGTACAGTAGCTTCTTGTTTTACATTGTTTTTCATGGATTCTACTTGGTAGAATGTTTATTTTCTTTCTTACTACTAAGGGGCTAGCAGGGTATTGTTTGGGGCTGTTGGAATTTTGAAACCTGTTTTGGTAGCTAAAAGTGGGCTCATTTGTTTGGTTTACGTGTGGCAGGCTGCATTTGTAGAGCCTATTTCTTCTCTTTTAAACATAATTGGTGTAATTTAACTGGTCTGTTTCTTTGAATTGGAGACCTATATCTTATAATTCCAAACCTATTTTGATGTATTGTTGGTGAAGCTGTTTGAATTGGTGTCCTGTTTCTTTGGGTAGCAAACCTATGTTGGGGCTTTGAGTAGAATTTATTCATTGTTGCTGGCTTCACTAGCTGCAAAGTTTTGAGTGGGGAAGGTGCTAATTGTCTGACTAGAGGCCTCAGCTACCTGATTGTTTCGGAGGACTGGCTGGTCCCACCACCCAAAACCCCTCACCCCACCCACCCTGGTCAATTATTCCCTTTGTACTAGGGGTTCTGACATCACTTTCTCAAACAGGCAAAGGATTTGCACCCTGTCATAACAGAAGCAGACATCCAGGAAAGGAACTGCAGCAAGTGAAGAGGTGACGGCTCTCTCAGTGGAAGGGAAGTAAATGCAAATCTAGGCGCTCATTATTACTACTCACATAGTTATTGCATTGGGTAAAGGGGAGTAGGAGTTGAAGAAGGTGTGCAATGGCTACTTAAAGTATTTTTGAGTGTGGATAGGAATATACAAAGCAGTTGCTCAACATATCTAAACGCAGCAACAAAGGAGGTAAGGGACATAAAGAATGTTTTGCACTGATAGAGGGGGGAGAGTGGGGACTTGGGGGAGTGTTTGGTATCCTGCTTCTGGAAGGGTGGGGGGTCGCTGGTGGGCAACGACAGCAATGGGTAGGGTGGTAGGCTGCAACAACTGCGGTGCACCAATCTTTCTAAACATTGCCTGGAGAGTGGGAGGATGTTTAGTGTGCAACCACATAGAAAAACTTAGAAAGGAGATTGAGGGTCTGCAGGAGGAACTAAGACAGGCAAGGCAGATTGGGGGTGGGTTTAGCCCAATACTGGAGGAAGGAGGAAGGGGAGATGAGGGAGGGCAATTTAAGCCAACATTGGTGAGGAGAGGCTCAGAAGAAGGGAAGCAGAGACAAAGGGGCCCAGGCCAGGAAGAACGATTGCCGGGGAAACCAGGTCAGGAGACAAAAGTCAAATGGAAGGAGGCAATAGGGACTTGTGAGGGGAGGCGAAGAAGTGGCAAAAGTCATGGAGTGGAAAGGAGAGAACAGGTTACTATGCAGAGAGAGGGAGCAGGCATTTGTGAAGGATCTTCAGAAAATAGTTTTGCACTGCTAGAGAGGAAGAAGGTGGAGGAGGGAAGTGATGAAATTAGAGGAGTAATTGATAAATGCCTGGACCAAACTGGAGCGGGGGGAAGTTCTGCTGGGAGAACTGCAACAGGGGTAAAAGGGCATAATAATGTGCAGGAGGAAGAAGAGGAGCTGGAAATGAGGGAGGGAGATGAAAGGAAGCAAGCAGGGAGTAAGAGGGGTGGAATCTTAGTGCTGGGGGACTCAATACTAAGAGGAGTTAGGTGGGAGGCAAGGCGGAGGCATAGTCGCATTTGGGTGGAGGCCTTGCCAGGAATGACAGCGGAAAGGGTGGGACAGTCTGTTCTGAAATATGCTAGAAGGGGTAGGGACAAGCCTCATTTAATTATACATCTTGGGACAAACGACCTGGCTGACAAGACAGTGGATATAGTCCAGAGGAGGTTTGAGGAACTAGCACAATTATGTGAGGGGCAGGAAGATCAGTAACTTTTTCCGAGATACTTCCGAGTGCAAAGGCAAGCACAACAAGAAAGCTGAGAATAGAGAATTTAACAGATGGCTAAGAACCTGGTGTTGTGCTAAAGGGTATGGGCTGTTGGGGGTGGGAGGGACCTGGGAGGACAGTAGTCTCTATGCCAAGGACAGACTACACCTGAGTGAGGAAGGAAAGAAAGTGTTGAAGCAGAGGATGGAAGAATATATAGAGGAAGTTTGGAGTTTAAACTAGGAGTGGGGGTGGCAGTTGGGGAAGAGATATGCAGGGACCACAGGTTGGGAAATCATATGAGCTACCCCCATAACAGTGACAAAGGACAAATGGCAAGTACTGTGGTGATGCTAGGAAAGGAGGGCAGGATGGGAGGAGGGGAAAGGGTGGAAGGTGGTTACCCTTAATGTTAGGAGCCTTGGGAGGAAAACTGCAGAGTTGCAGGTTCTCATGGCAGAGGGAGAGGTGGACATTGCAGCCATCACGAAACATGGGCCACAATATAATGACTGGGACCTGTCTGTACCAGGGTACAGGTTATTTCGTAGGGACAGGGTGACTGGGAAAGGAGGGGTGGCACTATATGAAGGAAGGACTGAAGTGTGTAAGGGAGGAAGGGAGGAGGCAGTACAGAGTCACTTTGGATGCAAATTCAGGATTCCAAGAATAGGATTCTTAGAATGGGAGTGGTGTACAGGCCACCATCTCAGATGGAGGAGTTAGACAGGGAACTAGTGGGACAGATCAGGAGGACCTGCGAGAAGGGTAGTGTGGTGATTGTGGGGGACTTCAACATGCCAGAAGTGGACTGGAGCACCCCAACAACCAGGAACAGAAGGGAGCAGGTACTGCTGGATGCCTTCCAGGACAGCTTCCTGCTGCAAATGGTCAGTGAACCAACCAGGTTAGGGAATACCCTTGACCTTGTGCTGGCAAATGGGGGACTTTGTGAGAGAACTTACAGTGGAGGAACCGCTGTCAGGGAGTGACCACCACTCAGTATGGCTCACATTGGATATGGGCAAGGAAGGAGTGGAATCTGGCACAAGAGTGCTGGACTTCAGGAGGGCTGACTTTGGGAGGATGGGGAAGTGGTAAAAGGGTACCTGGCCAGAATTCAATCTAGTATGGATACTAACCAGAGATGGGAGCTCATAAAGTTGGGGATAGTGGAGGCAACCAAAACCTGCTGCAAAGCCCAGAGCAAGAAGGCTAGGGCTAAGAAACCGAGCTGGTTGAGCAAGGAGGTCATGGAAAAGGTAAGGAGGAAAAGAGCTGCCTTTAGGAAATACAAGAAAACAGGGAGGGGGGAGGACAGAGAGGAGTACTTGACAGAATCGAAGGAGGTGACAAGGGCAGTAAGGGGAGCCAAAGCATCTACGGAACTCAGGCTGGCACAAGGCATTAAGAAGGGGGAGAAGGACTTCTTTAAGCACATCAGGGAGAAAAGGAGCTGTAAGGACCACATAGTAAGGATTAGGAAGGAGGGGGGTTGGGTGGAAGCAGGGTATGATAAGGCGGAAGCACTAAATGAGTACTTCTGCTCAGTATTTACTAAAGAGAAGAGGGGTGACACCCAAGATGGGTGAAATGGCAGACGAGGGGGAAGTGGTGACAGATGGGAAATCATGGAGGACAGAGTTGAGAGAGGTTTGAAGGCACTGAGGTGGACAAGGCACCAGGCCCAGATGGCATCCACCCAGGGTACTGAAGGAGCTGGCAGAGGTCCTTGCAGGACCTTTGGCAGACCTATTTAATGCCTCACTACATTCGGGGTGTGTACCTCAGGACTGGAGGATGGCTCATGTGGTGCCCCTCCACAAGAGTGGCCCCAAGGATGAACCGGGAAACTACAGACCAGTGAGCCTCACATCCATCGTGGGTAAGCTAATGGAGACTATCCTGAAGGAGAGGCTGGTGGCCCTCTTAGAGGCCAAAGGACTACAGGACAGCAGACAGCATGGCTTCATACGTGGCCGATCCTGCCAAACCAACCTGGTCGGGTTCTATGACTGGGTAACTAGGCAACTGGACGGGGGACATGCAGTGGATGTCCTGTATCTGGACTTCAGTAAGGCATTTGACTCAGTGCCACATGGAAGGCTGGGAAGGAAGTTAGTAGGCACAGGGGCAGGTGCAATGCTGGTGAGATGGGTAGGAAACTGGCTGCAGGGAAGGCAACAGAGGGTGGTGGTGGGTGGGGAGCTCTCACACCCAAGGGCAGTGACGAGTGGTGTCCCACAGGGCTCGGTGTTGGGACCAGTGTTGTTTGGGATATTCATTGCAGACATATCATGGGACATCAAGAGCAAGATCAGTCTGTTTGCTGATGATACCAAGGTTGGGCGGTGGTGGATGACCTAGGGGATGGCAGGGTTGCAGGATGATCTGGCAAAGCTTGAAACCTGGTCAGACACCTGGCAACTGGGCTTTAATGCCAAAAAGTGCAAGGTGATGCATTTTGGGATGAAGAACCCAAGGAGGACTTACCAGCTAGGGGAGTGCAGCTAGCCCAGACAGAGGAGGAGAAGGATCTGGGTGTGCTCATCACAGGGTCAATGAACAACTCGGCACAGTGTAGGAAGGCAGCTGCAAAGGCCAACAAAATGCTGGGTTGTATTGCAAGGGTATATCCTCAAGGAGGGAGGAGGTGATTCTGCCACTGTATAGGTCATTGGTTAGACCACACCTGGAGTACTGCGTGCAGTTCAAGCGTCCGTGTCTGAAAAGGGACATTAAGTTACTGGAGGGAGTGCAGCGCAGGGCGACAAAGATGATCAAGGGTCTGGGGACTTATCATATGAGAGGAGGTTGAAGGAGTTGAACATGTACTCACTGGAGAGAGAGGAGAAACAGGGGGACATGATTGAAACCTTTAAATACATGAAAGGAATAAACAAGACAGGTACAGAGGGCTGTTCAAAGTAAGAGAGGAGGGCCACCAGGGGCCATGATATGAGACTGGAGGCGAGGAAGGTTCAGGAGGAGATGAGGAGACACTTTTTACAGAGGCGGTGGTGGCTGGGTGGAATCGTTACCTGCAGAAGTGGTATGCAGTAGAACAGTGGACTGCTTCAAACGAGGATGGGACAGGACAAGGGGGAGGGTTAATGAAGGGGAAGGGTGGAAGGGAGGGGCAGCTGCAGAATAAGGGGTGCTAGCTGCACATTCGAGCAGACTTGATAGACCTCTAGGCCTTTATCTGCTGGCAAATTTCATATGTTCGTATGTTCGTACTACTGTCTAGGTGCACACCTACAATAAGTCTATCACTAGTAGAGTGTTTAAGTATAGAACTGCTGAGTGCGTTCTATACATGTTTGTTATTTTTCCTTACGTGCAAGACACTGTGCTTGTCAGTGTTGAATGTCATACCCCACTCATATGCCCAGTGGGTTATTAGATTTAAGTTGTGTTGAATGGAAATAATGTTCTCCTGTGTTTCACAGGGTCCACCTAACTTAGTATCATCCGTGTATTTATTTATTTATTTATTAGCTTTTGGTAACCGGGTAAGTGCGCTAGACAACAGACCTGCCTATTTTCAGGCACGACCCGGGAGAGCACAGGACATTGGTTACAATATGCAGAAATGCACAGACATAATATAGGTGTACAGGAGCAAAACAAGATATACATTGGGTAGCACAGTAATAGTTACATAAGGTACATTTTAGGCATAGATCATAATAAGGATGTAAAATAAAGCAATTAGGGTAACCATAAGACAGCTGAGGACAGTAAAGACATCAAGGTTCATAGCCACCTGAGACAAGCGTATTACATGGGAGAACATTAGTGTAGTACTCAGGGTCAGACCCGACAGCCTGCAGTGGGACAAAGCAAATTAAGAGCATTTGCATTGGCCAGAGCTAGGAGGTGGGTGAACAGCGATTTTGAATTCTCGATGGGAGGCAGAGTTTTCACCATAAGGGGAGTGAGTTCCAATTTGGGAGCAAAATGGGCAAATGCCTGTTCACCCATTTTTGTCATGCAAAGTCTAGTGGAGTGCATGGGGACAGTGGAAGACCTGATGGTACGGGTGTGTGAGGCAGGAGTCAGGAGGTTGGTAAGATAGACAGGGCCGAGAGGTCTAGACAGGGAGTTGATAAAGCAGCCCAGGGAGTAGGCTTGTTTTAATTTTAATTTAATCAGCTTGTTTTGAAGATTGCCCCTGAGGTCGGCTATGAACAGCTGAAACAGCAAAAGGCCCAATACAGAGCCCTGTGGCACTCCGCTGGTCACCATAACCTTCTCAGACAGAAAACCATTAATGGACACCCTTTGTATCCTACCAGGCAGTCAACTGCATATCCAGTTTATTAATCAAATCAAATCAAATCTTTATTTATCCAGGCGATCATCATTGAGCCAGCTCATTTACAAGATGGACCTGCTGTTGTCCAAGACAGTTATACATACATAGATTGAGAATACAAAGTACAACATGTGCAAAGAGTTACAAACAAATTTACAAAAAAGTGGTAGGTGCACGATATACATTCTAAGCATTCTTGTAGGAACATACATGCATCCCTCAGCTTTGCTGTGGTACATACAGACTCCATGTATGCAGAAGTTGAGGTGGTATGTTCAGTCATTCTTAGTCAAGCTTCCATCAGAGGGTACAATTCTTTACATTTCAGCCCTCAGTGACCATTTACCATACTTGGGTGAGAGTCCTGCGCTGCATAGGGGCACCTAATGAGGTCTGTATGTTCCGCTTAAACAGTGAGAGGAGAGTAATATGGGAGAAGTGGTGCCTTGGGTGCCACGGGCCACTATGGCAGCTGACTAGTGGACTTGATTAAAATAGGGAGGGGAGGAACTAGGTTCATGGCTGGATATGGTAAGGATATGGAGTGAACCGTCAGCAGGACAGCTAGGAACTATGGAAACACAGATTTCAGCGAACATTTTGTCATAAATGATCCTAAACAGGGCAAAACTGAAAGGAGAGCTGAGTCTCAAGGATCTTTGTACCCTGTTCCAGAGCATAGGAAAAGCTTGGCTTATGGCAGCCCTGCCAAAGTGGGTACTGATCCTGGGGATTTTCAGAGAAATTAGTGAGTGGCTTCTTAGTGCGTAGCTACTGCTTGAGTATTTATTAAGTACGGATCTATGTTTAATGACCTTAGTTTATGGGGTATGGCCCAGTGTGGGATGGTGTCAAGTGCTCTTGAAAAATCTAATAGCATGACATCTGCTGGTATGCCCTTGTCTAAAAGTTTACTAACTGGGCCATAAAAACTGATTAAATTAGTAAGACATGAACGGCCTGCTGTGAACCCATGGTGCATAATATTCCCCATGTTAGCTGATTTAATGTGTTCATTTATTTTATCTTTGATGATAGATTCAAATATTTTACCTGGAACTGATGTCAGGCTAATGGGCCTAAAATGTCTAATGTTGTTTTTTGGACCCTTTTTATGTATCAGGGTTATCCTGGTAGTTTTCCAATCTGCCAGTACTTCGCCCATTCCTAGAAGCTTATTAAACAATATCTCTAAGGGAACACAGATGGTATTCTTTATTAATATAAACATTTGGGGAGTAATATTATTCAGACTGCATACTTCTTTAGTTGTTCAATTTTCCTTATTATGTCATCCCTTCGACATACTGGAGCCTTTTCATAGTTGGTTTGCGTTATCCCAGGGTTACTGGGTTCAGTATGTTGCAGGCCCTGTAACAGATGCTGGATTTGTTGTAGGGTTCCTAGAGCAGGTAGTTGACCAGAGATCCTCACATTCTGTGAATGGAAAGTCTGCTAGTCCATCTGCTGGACCTTGCGTTTCTGGAACTGACCGGCCGACGAGTCAGGAATCTGTATTCCTTTCACTGTCAGAGCCTGATTGGTTGCATCGGTAGACAGGTAAAAAGCAACACCCTCCTCCCTGAACGCACATAATTTCACTGGATATTGAGTGTGGAATCATACCTGTTTCTTCCAGAGGCCTTTTATAATGTCTTTTTAGCTAAGACATTGTTTCTGGATTTCCGTGGTATAACCGGGTCAGAGAAGATAGGGGCTCCAAGGTACATAACCTCTTTCTTTTCCCAGGCATATTGAAGAATATTTTGTTTAATTTTATAACTGTTATAATTTAGTGGGGTCTAGCTTTTGGATTGTTAGATTTCAGTTGTAGGGCCTGGTGGGCACACTCTATATTTAGAGATTATTCTGTAGGCAACTCAAGAATGTCCTTAAGACGGTTGGTAAGGTAATCGGTAATCTGCCCAGTTTCCAAACGTTTAAGGAAACTGTATAAGCGTATATTATCTTGTCGGGAGTGGCCTTCCAAATCCATGCACTTCTCCTGCAGGGCTGTAGTCTGGTGGACCAAGGCCTCCACTGCCTCGCCAAGCTGTAAGGTCCAATCCTTCACAATGGAAGTCCATTCCTTCATGGCTCCAACCCTCCGTTCAACCTTGACCAGTTTTTGATTCAGTTTTGTCAACTCCTATTTATTTTCCTCTCTGAATTCTTTGATTTCTCGTAGAAGAATTTTGAAGCAGCTTCTAGTTAGTTTTTCTGCTTTGTGGTTGGTGTCATAACCCCACTCCCTCATACTCAAGGGGGAATGGGCTGGGACTGCCATCCAAGCTGTAGGAGTGTAATCTGCCATCACCGAGCTCCTTAGACTTGTATCTTTGTCTGGACCTGGTGCACTGTGCATCCTGTTTACCTCCACCAGATATTTTTTTTAGAATTAAGTTGGAAAAAACTGAATTTGGAGGTTTAATCACTGGGTGGGTCAGGAGCCTAGCATTCTGCCTCCAAGATGGTCTGTGACATCACCAGAAGTTCTACGTGAGTACATGTTCAGGCTATGCAGTTTCTTCACATATTGTATGTCTTTCCCTGTTGTCTTGTGGTCATCTAGGTTGCTCTTCTGAACATATGCTCTAATTTAGCCCTATCTTTCTTAAGGTGAGATTGAGTTCTTTGCTTGGGTGACCAGAATGGTGGACCAGGGTGGAGCAGTAGACATTGTGTATCTGGACTTCATTAAGGCATTCGACTCAGTTTCACATAGAAGACTAGTAAACAAGTTGGAACACAGTGGAGTGGGACATAAAAAAGTCATCTGGGTTAGGAACTGGCTCCGTGGGAGAACCCAGAGGGTCAAGGTAATTGGCACTCTGTTAGAGCAAGGTGGAGTAACCAGCAGAGTCCCCCAGGGATCAGTACTGGGGGCCAGACTATTTTTTTTTATGGTACCCGGAGCCTGGTGGGTGGCTGTGGCCCCTCCCTTAGAGGAGCTAATCTCCACACCTGAACATCTCTGCCTGGACCAACCTCGTAATTCCCCAGCAGCTTACCCCCCGCGTCGGGGCCATGGAGAGGAGTGTCGACTTTCTTCCCTCCCCAGAACATAAACCAGAAGTCGAGGTGGCCACGGGGATGCATTGGGCCATCATGGAGCCCACCAGCTCCCTTTTTTCCATGTTTTATCCCCGACCCTCCTCCCCACCAATGTAAGGGTGCCGACTACATGTCATCCTGACCTGTACTACCCTCCAGCCACCACCAGGGGGCAGTCAGCAAGCGGGATGGTAGAACCTTCATCCCCAAGACTGGAGAACAGTCCTCCAGATGTTCAATCCTCTCTTGTCCCTGCCGACCCCCGGCGACCTGGGCTCATTCCTGAACCCGGGTCGCCGGCATAGCACTAGGTGTAGCAACCAGTGTCTCAACCTCTAGTGCCACCGAGCCAGTCAGGGCCAATTCTATTTAACATATTCATCAGTGACATCACTGATGGTATGGTGGGAAAGGTATGCCTGTTCACAGATGACACCAAGCTCTGCAACAGAGTAAACATGTAAGAGAGGACTAGAAGAATGGTCAAAACAATGGCAGTTGAAATTCAATGCCAAGAAGTGTAAAGTTATGCACCTGGGGATAAATAACCCAGGCAGGAAATATACCCTAGGAGGGGAACAAGTGACAGAAACTTACAGAAACTAAGGTTGAGAGGGATCTAGGAGTACTCATATCTGATGATTTAAAGACAACCAAGCAATGCAAAAAGGTAGCACAGAAAGCTAAAGGCATCCTTGGATGCATAGGTTGGGGTATCCTGAGTAGAAAAAGTGAGGTGATAATCCTGCTGTACAGGTCCTTGGTGAGGCCCACCTAGAGTACTGTGTCCAGTTCTGGAGACCACACCTAAAGAAAGACAGAGATTGTCTGGAGGAGGAGAGCTACAAAGATGATTCACGAACTTCATCAAGAACCCTATAGGTCAAGACTCAGCCATCTCAAGATGTACTCACAGGAAAGGAGGAGGGACAGGGGGATATGATTGAGACATTCAAATACCTCTAAGGATTTAACTCAGTACAAACTCAGGATCTTTTCAGAGAAAGCTTGTCTATGTGAACAAGGGGGTACAGCATGCGCCTACAGGGAGGTAGATTCAAAACCAACATCAGGAAACATAGAAACATAGACTTTGACGGCAGATAAGGACCACTTGGCCCACCTAGTCTGCCCATTTACCTACCTAGAGGATAAGCTGCAGATCCTATTTAACGAACAGCCTATTTCTTCCTACCCCCCCCCACAAAAATTGTCTTATGTCGGTCCCATACATTCTTGAATTCTCCCACAGGAAGTTTTTCTTTATCGAAAAAGTGATGGAGCCTTAGAACAGTCTTCCCTCAGAAGTCGTGGCAGCAAAGGCAGTGAGAGAGTTCAAGCTAGCATGGAATAGGCTCTGAGGAAACTTAGGAAGGAAAAAAGACTAGTGGGGTAGCCCACATGGGCAGACTAGATAGATCATATGATACCCTTCTGCCAGCACTTTCTTATGTTCTTGTGTGAGGACTCTAGAGCTGAGTACATTACTCCAGATGTTGTCACACCAAGGACTTACTGCATACAGAGGATCACAGAAAACAGATGAAAGGGCACAGAAGGACCTGGTAAGGGGAGACTTATCATATGGCAGGAACACAATACAAATATTTATATTAAGAAGGGCCCTGTTTGGGGAGAGCTGAGAGGAAAGAACCAGTTGGGCTAGCCTGGAACAGGGAGCCATGAACAATGATTATACTCCCCCTTGGCTGATAATTGAGAAAGATCTTTACACTGAAGTGGGGATGCAGTTTCGGAGTCTCCTATATACTACACCTGCCCGACTTCTAGCTGACCTTAAATCCATACCATTATATTGGTCCCTTAAGGCCCTTACTCAGGTTGCTTCATTATTATTATAGCTTAATCTCTCGTGTGACCTTTCTCAACCTATCTGTGGTAACATTAGCATACAGATAGGTGGCCAGCCTATTTCTTTTTGTTTTTGCCCTCAGATTATTCATCTCTTAGTGGATTCTTTTATTTCTGATGGGCACTTTCTATTCTTTGCTGATTTTCAAGAGCGTCTCCAGATGCCTGGGTCCTCCATGTTTATCTATCTTCAGCTTATGCATGTCATTGCTGCACATCTAGGTCTCCAGGTCCCAGGCTTTGGTCATCATGGTTGGGGGAACTATTGGATGACCTTTTCACTGCTTCCCTTTAGCCCAACTGTATCTCGAACTGATATAAATGGTTTTACTCATTAATCCATCCTAGGCTAACAGGCATCTGTTGTTATTGGCAGTCTGTGCTTGGGATAACTTGGGATGCTAAGGAGTGGCAATCTGTTTGGCTGTCATTGTATAAATATATTAAACAACATCAGTATCGCTTTATTCAGTTTAAAATCCTACATAATCTCTATTGTACTACCTCTTGCCTGGTGCGAATGGGCCGTGTGTCCTCTTCTGTCTCTGCTGGATGTGGTTTACAGGAGGGAACCCTCTGGCATTTTCTTTGGGACTGTTAATGTGAAACCATTTTGGGCTTCTATTCAAACATGGCTTGATCCCATCCTGGGGCTTGAGGACTTACTCCCTCTATTTGTTTAGTGAGATGGTTTAATGATGCGGTCTTTGGTTCCAGGATAGTTTATATGGCTTTAATTGCCATTGTAGCTAAAGCAGTCCTTCTGCGTCATTAGCTTAAGGATAGTCTTCCCTTTTTTTTTTTTGTGAATGGCACAGTGAAATATTACAGGCCTTGCAAATAGAAAAGCAGATTACCTCTCTTTGAGATCAGTATGATTTATTTAGGGCTCGTTGGGAGACCCTTTACACTTTAATATCTGTACTTTGATATTAATTTGTGGTTGTATAGTATTCTTATGCCTATACTAGGTATTTTTTCCTTTGGCTGTTTGGAGTGGTTTACTTCTGTTAATGAAGCTGAGGCATTCCATGGGGGCGATTGGATTTGAGGGTTTGTCCTGTATGTGTGCTTTTATCTTTATTGTTGTAGTTTTTATTTCTTTTTCTTTCTTGGTATATTGTTTGATATTGTATTTTTGGATGTTGATTTTTTGTGTGGTTGTACTGTGTCTTCTTTGGAACTATTTCAAAATTCAGTAAAGTATACTCAATAAAAAAAAGAAAATTACATACATACTCTACATGCAATTCTAGTGGAAAACTGCAATTAAATTACTGTACAGATGGGAACATCTGCAGATGTGGAGGATACAGTACCATACAGAACAATGCATACAATATTACATGAGAGTGCGAGATAAGTACGGTGAGATGAGAACAGGTGCAACTAATTTATTTTAAAGGATCTGTGTGTGAGAAGGCAGAAGTAAATGCTGCTGGATCACAGTTTTGGTGCTGTTTGTAAAGTTATGTTATTCTTTGTAGTGAGAAAGGCTACTGTAACATAAACATAGACATAGAAACATAGACTTTGACAGCAGATAAGGACCACTTGGCCCACCTAGTCTGCCCATTTCCCTACCTACAGGATAGGCCGCAGATCCTAGTTAACCAACAGCCTATTTCTTCCTACCCCCCATAAGAATTGCCTTATGTCTGTCCCATGCATTCTTGAATTCTCCCCCAGTTTTAGACCCCACAACCTCATCAGGAAGGCTGTTCCATGCATCCACTACCCTCTCTGTGAAAAAATACTTCCTCACATTGCCTGGAACCCCCCCTCTCTATCTTTAAATTGTGTCCACTTGTTCTTGCATGTCTCTTTTTCTGAAAGATGCTACCCTCTTGGACTTTGTTGATTCCACTGAGGTACTTAAAAGTTTCTATCGTGTCCTCACTCTCCCTTCTTTCCTCAAGGGTATACATATTAAGCTCCTTTAGTCTCTCCTTGTGTGGCTTCTCTTGCAGACTCTGCACCCTTTTAGTTGCCCTCCTCTGGACTGCCTCTATCCTGCCTATGTCCTTGTGGAGATGGGGTCTCCAGAACTGGACACAGTACTCCAGATGGGGTCTCACCAACTGTCTGTACAGATGGATAACAACTTCCTGTTTTCTGCTCGTGATGCCTCTCCCTATGCATCCCAGTATCCCCCCAGCCCTCCCTTCTGCCTTCTCACATTACTTGCTAACCTTAAGGTCATCTGATATGATTACCCCCAGGTCCCTTTCCTTTTTTGTTGTTGTTACTACCTCCCCCCCCCACTGTGTAATCTTCCTCTGGGTTCTTGCTTCCCAGGTGCATTATTTTGCACTTCTTTGCATTGAATCCTAGCTGCCATACTTCTGACCATTCCTCCAACCTTGCCAAGTCCCTTCTCATCCTTTCCACGCCCCCTTGTGTATCAACCCTGTTGCAGATCTTTGTGTCATCTGCAAAGAGGCATACTTTTCCTTCCAGTCCCTCTTCAGTGTCACTTATAAAGACATTAAAAAGGACTGGACCCAGTACTGAACCCTGCGGTACCCCACTAGTAACCCTTCTTTCTTCAGAGTGGACTCCCTTTACAATTACCTTCTGTGTCCTGTTGTCCAGCCAATGTTTTACCCAGGCTACCGTCCTTGGACCCACTCCCAGGCTGGTTAATTTGACTATTAATCTTTTATGTGGGACTGTGTCAAATGCCTTGTGAAAGTCTAGGTAGGCCAAGTCCACAGACCCTCCCTGGTCTACTACTTTGGTCACCCAGTCAAAGAAATCTATTAATCAATCAATCAATCAATCAAAATCTTTATTTATTCAGGCGAACATCATTGAGCGTAGCTCATTTACAAGATGGACCTGAGTGGTCATACAAATAAGGGTACAAGGTTTTTTACAAAGACATGAGAATAGCGTAACATTAATACAATCAAATAAATAAGAGATATATACAAAATTTACAGATATACAAGGCACAGTAAAATAACTTAACCTGTAAAAATGAAGAGGATAATAGATATAGCAGGGATAATAATCAAATAATAGGGCCTTTGTAGGCTTTTATATGTAATGTGATAACTGACTGGGTAGAAGAAGGGAAACTAAACATAGTGGATTACAGAAGGGAGGGGTGTAGGTTGGATGGGAGACTAGGCCTTATGGAAGCAGTTGCACAACTCTGGAAATAGGGCGGTGTATAATCTTTTGAAGGATGATAAGGGTAAGAGGGTATTCAGATTCATAGATTTTGGAGTGAGTTCCAGACAAATGCTGGGAATAGCTGATAGCAGCCCTCCCAAACGGGTGCAGGTATTGGGAATCTTTAGCATAATGAGCTTATTGATCCTTAAGGTGTATGGCCTAGATGTGATTGGGTGAAACAGTCTGAGATATAGGAGGGGAGTTTGCCTGATAAAGCTTTAAAGATCCAGATTGCAGCATTCCTTTTTCTTCTGTGCTGTAGGGATGTCCAATTGACTGCCATGTAAAGAGAGCAATGATGGGTGCTGGACGGAAGGTCTGTAATAAATCTGATGGCTCTATGATACAGGGTGTCCAGCTTATTTAAGAGGGAGAGTGAGCAATGGCCGTAGAGAAAGTCAGCATAGTCAATAAGGGATAGGAATGATGCCTGGATTAATCTTTGTTTGGAGTCTCTGGTAAGGTAGTGTTTTATTCTGTAAAATAAGCCAAGCCTTTGTCTCAACTTTTTTAATAGCTCTTCAATGTGGACAGAGTAGTCAAGCTTATTGTCAATCCAGACTCCAAGATATTTGAAATTATCCACAAATTCTAGCTTTTCTCCAAATAAGGTGGATAATTATGGGGTGATGAATGATGGGGTAGTGGCAGAGCAATTCTTTGTTGCAAAGAACATAGCTTTTGTTTTTTTGGCATTTAGAAGTAATTTTTTTTCCAATAGGTTGTGTTGTAGGATGGAGAATTCTGACTGTAACAGTTCACAGGCTTTTGATGGTGAGGGATTGCTGACATATAATACAGTATCATCAGCAAACAGATGAATGTTAGATTGAGAGAGATTGGCATCAATGTTATTAATATAAATGGCAAAGAGGATGGGGCCTAGGATAGAGCCTTGCGGTACACTTAGCAGTGGTTTAGAGGTAGATAGGTAATTTTCATTTTTACAATTGTAACCTTCCAGAGATAGCACCTAAACCAATTGGTGAGAGTGAATCAAGGCCTACAGAGCTAAGAGAGGAGATTAATGATCCATGATCCACTGTATCAAATGCTTACTCAAATCCAGGAACACAGCACAGGTACTATTCTTTTTATCCAAGGCAGTCTGCCAATCGTTAGTGACTTTGGCTAGGGCAGAGATGGTGCTATGCATTGATCTAAATCCAGATTGTGCTGGATTTAGGAGGTTGTTGTTGTCCAGATAGGCCCTTAACTGTGAATTTACTAATTTTTCAAGTATCTTGGATAGTACCGGTAGGATGGAAATGGGCCTGTAATTGTTAAGGTCCATGGGATCACCTGATTTAAGTAGTGGAACTACTTGAGCTGTTTTCCATATGGAGGGGATGGAACCAGTAGCTAGGGAAAGATTGAAGAGGTGAGTGAGGGGTGCAGATAAAAGGTGCAATGCTACTTTAAGAAAGTAGGGGTCCAGGGAGTCTGCACCTGCACTCTTAGAAGTATCTAAATTGGATAGGAGGTCTTCTACTTCTTTTAAGGATATTGGTTCAAGGAGAATGTTGAAGCAGCCTTTGTCCCACAGTGGATTGAAGGTTTAATGATGATCTCAGAGATTTGTAGGTGAAGAGTCAAATGCTAGGCCAGCTGTGGTGAAATGGTCATTGAAGGTGTTTAAGATTTCTTGCTTGTCAGTGATTTCTATGTCACTTAGTAGCAGTTTGGAGGGTAAGGCAGGGGTAGAATTTTGGCCTAGAATTCCTTATAGTACCCCAGAATCTGGATGGGTTAGTATAGGATGCATCCAATTCAGCTCTATAGTAGGCAGCTTTGGCATTTCTTATTTGTTTTGTGCATGAGTTTCTTGCTTTTCTGAATTGAAGCCAGTCTCTAGTATCCTTTGTTTTCTTGCCTTTTTCCAGAGTTTGTCTCTGGCTAACAAGCTGATTTAAGGTCAGCAGTGAACCAACGACAAGATTTTACTTTAGTTCTGACACTGGTGATTGGTGCATGTATATTGAGGGCATTAGTGATAATGTCCTTTAAGATCTGAAGAGCTGTCTCAACTGAGGTTGTAAGGTAAAAATCTTGCCAATATGTTGTATTGCACAAATCATGGAGATATCCTGAGATGTTGAAATTCTTTTTTGACCTTTTATGGAGAAATTTTGCAGGATTGGATGGCTTGAGTGTAGATCTTATGCCAGCTATAGGACAATGATCACTTACATCACTGGGTAGCACTCCAGCATGAGAATATAAGTGAGGCTTGTTTACCATCATAATATCCAGGAGTGAGCTGTTGGTAGTATTTTTTAGATTAATCCTTGTTGGATCTTTGATTAATTGAGTGAATTCATAGATGTCACAGAAGGTTACTAGGGGTGCAGATGCATTAGATAACCAATTTAAATTCAAATCACCAAGAATGATGGTATCTTCAGGGCCTAGACTGAGTATTGATCCTAGGTGGGATAGGAGTTTGAGGCCTGCAGAGGGGGGCCTATAGCAGCCAATCAATTTAAAGGAAGACATGTTAGGAAGGATATTTTAATTGACAAGCATTCAAATTCCTTTGGTTCGGATGTATTGATGAGGCAGGATGCAGAGATGGTTTCCTTGACGTAGATGGCCACCCCACCACCCTGGAAGAGCGATCTGATCTGAAAGAGCTGGTAATTGGGAAGGTTTATATCACTGTCTTTTGTTTTAGATCTGAGCCAAGTTTCAGAGATAACCAGGAAGTCAGGTAGGGTATGTGCAACCCATGCCTGTATTAAGGAGAACTTTTTAGAGGCTGCAGGCATTGAAGTGAAGGAAACTTAGGCCATTTATGGAGGTTAGATCAGATGGGGATAAAAACTTTCAGTGGGGCCAGGATTGATTTCAATAGTACCAATACTGATCAGAAGGAAGAAGATTAGTTTGAGGAGGGCACCAAATGATAGGGATAGGGAGTGATCAGAGCATTTCCTCCTCTTCTTGGGGAACCACTGTGTAATGGGTGAGGTCCTATTATATGGTGTGGAATTTATCACAAGTAATAATCTGATGGACAGGCATAGTGGGTTAATGTAATGCCAAAATGGATGCAAGGCACTTGAGGAGTGTTGTAAGGATAGAGAGCCTTTTTGTGGGATACCCCAGGGATTGCAGTGCAAAAATGGCAGAATATAAATAAGGAATTGGTGGGTGTCCACTGGGGATGGCAGGGGTGAGCCATATTCACTGCCTTAATCACCATGGCATGGGGTATATCATAATTGTCATTTGGGATTGAGGAAGATGAGAGGCTCAGAAGCAAAAGGAAGCAAAGTAGCATTGTGGAGGGAAGGTAGGGGTTAAAGTAGAGGAAGAGAAATAGCTATGGGCGTGGATTAGAGAAATGGCGGGACAAGGTGTATAAAAAGAATCAACCGAGGGGGGGGCGGGCAAACATTTTGCGGCTTTGCCCGTACCTTTCTGCCTGCTTCTCCCGGCCTCCTGGTTCCCTGGTCGGCAGCCGATTAGCCGCCCGCCGCTGGCTCGAGCCTCCGGTCCCTGGGTGCTCGAGGGCTGTGCCGGCTGGAAGGTAGGGGACAGAGGAGAAGGCAGTGAGCAAAGGCACTTTATTGCAGCAATCTGCAAAAAGGTGCTAAAAAGCCTGAATCTGCACAACAAAGACTGGGAGGGTATGGGGGTTAGGCGTCTAAGCGTCTAGCCCACACAGAACACAAAAAGGCTGTAATCACAGGCTAAACTAGATATCTACACAACCCTCAAATAGGGCACATTTAAAAAGTAAAACAGCTCTTTTTAGATAATTTTAACAATAAAGCATAATAACAGAAATCCTGGCCAGAAATGGTGTTGCAAAGTCCAGCTAAAGTCTATGGGAAAGGCGCAGCAATCAGAAGCAAGGCAGAGTTAGCGGTCGCTTTCCGATTGGTTTGCGGCTTTGCCCGTACCTTTCTGCCTGCTTCTGCCGGCCTCCTGGTTCCCTGGTCAGCTTGTTGGTCGCCGCCCGCCCGCTGGCGGCTCGGAGCCCCTCCGGTCCCTGGGTGCTCGAGGGCTGTGCCGGCTGGAAGGTAGGTGACAGAGGAGAGGCAGTGAGCAAGGCACTTATTGCAGCAATCTGCAAAAGGTGCTAAAAGCCTGAATCTGCACAACAAAGACTGGGAGGTATGGGGAGGTTAGGCGCCCTGGCGTCTAGCCCACACAGAACACAAAAAGGCTGTAATCATAGGCTAAACTAGATATCTACACAACCCTCAAATAGGGCACATTTAAAAAGTAAAACAGCTCTTTTTAGGTAATTTTAACAATAAAGCATAATAACAGAAATCCCGGCCAGAAATGGTGTTGCAAAGTCCAGCTAAAGTCTATGGGAAAGGCGCACCAATCAGAAGCAAGGCAGAGTTAGCGGTCGCTTTCCGATTGGTTTGCGGCTTTGCCCGTACCTTTCTGCCTGCTTCTCCCGGCCTCCTGGTTCCCTGGTCGGCTTGTCGGTCACCGCCCGCCTGCTGGCGGCTCGGAGCCCCTCCGGTCCCTGGGTGCTTGAGGGCTTTGCCGGCTTTCTGCCTGCTTCTCCCGGCCTCCTGGTTCCCTGGTCGGCTTGTCGGTCGCCGCCCGCCCGCTGGCGGCTCGGAGCCCCTCCGGTCCCTGGGTGCTCGAGATTATTAGATTTGTCTGACATGACCTTCCTGCTGTGAACCCATGCTGCCTTGGGTCCTGTGCCCCACTGGCCTCAAGGTACTCAACAGTTCTTTCCTTCAGAAGTTACTCCATCACTTTCCCTACCACAGAGGTCAAACTGACAGGTCTGTCGTATCCTGCCTCTGTCTTGGTCCCACTTTTGTGAAGGGGAATCACATCCGCCTTCCTCCAGTCCTCGGGTACCACACCATCCTCCCATGATTTATTAAAAAGAGTTGTCAGTGGTTTCATTAGTTCCCCTCTTAATTCTTTTAGAATTCTGGGGTGAATTCCATCAGGCCCCATTGCTTTGTTCACCTTCAGTTTTAGGAGTTCTTGCAGAACCCTTTCTTCTGTGAAAGGACTGGGATTGACCCCCCTATCAAGAGTGCTTCTGTTAATTGTATTAGGCACTTCCTCCTCTTTTGTGAATACTGAGCAGAAATATTTGTTCAGTATCCCTACTTTTTTACTGTCCCCCTCTGCCCACCCACCACTCATTCTATTCAGCCTCACTATCCCTCCCTTGGTCTTACTATGCTCTCTGATATACCTATAAAAGGTTTTATCCCCCTTCTTAACCACGTTGGCAATCTTTTCCTCAGTTTGGGCCTTTGCTATTTTGACTTCCCTCCCTGCTTCCTTCTGCCTTAACTGGTACAGCTTTCTGTCCTGCTCCTTCTGTGTTTCCTTATTCAGTACTTCCCGAATGCTATCTTTTCTCCCTGACTTTCACAGCCACCTCTTTTGAGAACCATAGTGGTTTTTTCTTTCATTTTGATTTGTTTATTTCCTTCACAAAGGCTTGTTGCCTCTGTGATGGCAGTTTTGATGATTCCCCATTGTTGCTCCACTCTTCCTTCTAGCCTGTTTGCTAGTGCTTTTCTGAGGCACTCTCCTATGTTGCCAAAGTCAGCCTTCCTGAAGTCCAGTACCCTCACTTTTATATGACTTGACTCTGTAGCAGAGTTTAACGTGAACCACACTGTTTGATGGTCACTTGTTCCCAGATGGCAACCCACTTCTAGATCTGAGATCCTCTCACTGCCCCCATTTGAGACTACGAGGTCTAAGATTGCTGCCTCATGAGTGGGTTCTGAAACTAGATGTCTGAGGCCTGCCACCCGTAGGGCATCAAGAATGGCCCTGCTCTTGGATGTGGCTGCAGCAAATGTGCTCCAGTTAACATCTGGCATATTCAGGTCTCCCATCAACAGTATCTCCCCTTTCTCTGCCATCCTAAGAATGCCTTCTATCATATCCTTATCCATTCCCTCCCCCTGACATGGGGGTCTGTACACAACCCCTGTGCGGATTGTGGTGCCCTTTCCAGCCTCCAAGGTGACCCACAATGCCTACTCTCCTCCCTGTTTACTCTTTTGTTCAGTTGCTTTTTTCCGTTCATTTACATAGAGAGCTACTCCTCCCCCTCTTCTCTCCTGCCTGTCTCTTCTTTAGGTTATGTACCCTGGTATGTTAACATCTCAGTCATGATTCTCTGTGTACCATGTTTCTGTGACTGCTACGATATCCAGGCATCCCACTTCCATTAAGGCCACCAGCTCAGGGAGCTTGTTGCCCAGACAATGGGCATTGGTGCTCATTACCCTCCATTTCCTGATGGCCTTACTCCTTTTTGCCCCATCCCTGTCCTTCTTGCCTTTGTAACTTTCCCCATTTACCCCTGCCCTTCTCCCTATCGCCACCTCTATGTTGGTGTTTACCATACTTACTACCGTGATTTTTTTGGGGGGGCTAGGATTTCCATGCTCCTTTCCAGTGCCTCCCCCCTTGGCTAGTTTAAATGCTTGCCAATGAAGCATTTAAACCTATCACCTAGGATCCCGGTTCCCCTCCTGAACAGATGCAGCCCATCATGCCTATATAGGCTTGCATCACTCCAGGTGGACCCCCGGTCCCCAATGAAGCCAAATCCCTGAGCTTTGCACCAGTTTTTCAACCACTGATTGAATCCCATGGTGCAGAACACCCTAGCCTCTCCTACGCCATAGATGGGCAGCACCTCCGAGAAGATTACCATGTGTGCTACTTGTCTAAGGCCCCTCCTCAATTCCACAAACTCTTCCTGCACTGCTCTAATCCCTTTCTTAGCCAGGTCATTTGTCCCTAGGTAGACAATGACATCCAGCTCCCTCCCCTGTGCAGCTGCTCCGACAATCCTGAGGATTCGCTCCCTGTCCCTCCAAGCTATGGCACCAGGCAGGTACCTTACCTTCCTCTCCCCTTCCTCCCCCAGTTCTACCTTCCTAACAGTGGAGTCCCCCACCAGGAGTTGTTTCCTTCCCCTGCGGGGTCCCATGCCACCCTCCTGTGGGTCTCCTTTGTGGAGGTTCCCAGCATCCTCCTTGGTCTCCACTGCGGGTGCCTCCATAGAGGAACCACACTTTGCCAGAATGGCATAGAAATTGTGGAGAGGTACAACTGGAGGGATGCACCTCTGTTCCACCACCCTCACCCTCCCTGAGCCCACTATGGTCCAACTGCTCCTCTTTCTTGGCAACCTCTGAGGCAAAGGCAGTGGCACTGGTGATCCCTGAATGGAGGAGGAGGTCCCACAAATCCTGGACAACTCAGTCTGGAGATGAGCAACCTCCCCCCTTAGCCCAGAGAGGTGTCTGCAGATGGGACAACACCTCATCCTCCAGAACGTCTCCCGGAACACTGCTGCTCCACAGCCACTGCACTGCACCACTCCCATCATGTCTTATTTCTGGCCCCTTAACTGTTGTTTGGAATCCTTACTCTTTCCTCTGTTTTTTTTTCTCTTTCTCTTCTCTTTCTACTTACTTTCTGCCTCTGTGCCTTTTAAGCTCCTGACTGTCCTGTTCTGTGACAAGAATATCCTATATTTCTCAGTAGACCCCCTTGCTTGCTCAGAGGCAGGCCTCCAGCAGCTAGAGGGGGCCAGAGAGCTACTCTTGCCCTTCTAGGATGGTGGATCTTTGGTGGCTCTGTGATCACTCACTTCCTGCTCCCAAACAGGAAGTTCCTGTTGTCAGTCAAATCCTGTGCCTATAAAAGCAGAACTAACTTTGGATGGGAGGGTGGGCAATATAGTCCCAGTAGAGAAGTCCAGTCACACAGCACTCCTTCCTCCTGGTGTCTTCTGCCAAGCTACTAACAGATCATTTCTAAGGCAGTCTTTAAATTTAGCTTCCTTCTAACTAAGCCACTCCCACTACTTACTAGATCTTTCTACAAGTAATTTAAACTGCACAGCTATCAAGCCCTTTCACTCACCTGAGATTTACACCTAGATGTTTGTTAGTTTGTTTTTTTAACCTAAATTAAAGGTCCAAGTACAAGAGTTCTACTTCTTTAGTCCCAGTACAGAAGTCCAGTCACACAGCACTCCTTCCTCCTGGTGTCTTCTGCCTGGGAGAATATTTACAGTAACTTGTGGCTTGAAGCAGGCTAATTTACAACTTGTGAAACAGGTGTGTGATTGGGGGAGGGAATGGAGCAGGCTTAGAGGAGACAACATATTTAAGCCCCACACCTGCCAGTGTCTCATCATGTGGTGTCCTGTCATCTGAGTGGCACAAAGGAGTGGGACATCTGACCCAAGTGCATATGAAGTGCATCTGCAGGGATACAGCAGGTCTCTAGGGAACTCTGTAGGGGCAAGACCCGAACAAGGCAAGGGGAAACACATTATCTGTTCCCTATCCAGTGCAATCAATTAATTGGATAACAGACAGGTACCTAGCCTATGATAACAGTAGGTAAAGGGGAAGCTGGCAGCAAACATTGCAGGACCACTATCCAGAATACTCAATTTGTCCCTGTGTGAAGGAGTGGTGCCTGATATGTGGAAATTAGCCAGAGTCATGCCGGTTTTTAAAAAAGGCGACAAAAAAGATATAGCTAACTATAGGCCAATAGCTATACTGTCAGTGTTAAATAAAGTCCTTGAAAAGCTCGTCACTGCACAGATCTCTGAACACTTCTCCAAGTATAACCTCCTGCACACAATCCAACATGGCTTCAGAAAAGGCCACAATACTCAAACTGCTTTATTACAGCTAACAAATGATGTTCTTCAGGCCATGGATCAGGGTCTTCAAACCGGTGCAGTATTTATCGATCAGATGAAAGCTTTCGATCTTGTTAACCACCCTTTTATGCTTGCAAATCTCCAAACCCTGGATTTCTCAACTGGAGTTGTAACCTGATTCCGTAGCTGCCTATCAAACAGAACTCAAACAGTAAAATTCAACTCGGCCATCTCTGAAAAAGCAGTCATCAGTGTTGGGGTACTGCGTGGATCTATCCTTGGACTCCTTCTCTTCTCAATCTTCATTAATAATATAACACAAAACATATCCTCCTGTTCATCATTGCTATATGCCAATGACCTTTTTCCTTACACTAGCTCAAACAATGCTCAGTCTATTAACCATAAGCTCTCTATGGACCTACTAAATATTCAGTCCTGGATCACCAGAAATAAGCTCGTTCTCAATGCCGGCAAGACACAGGCTATGCTCTTTGGGTCTTCCATTAAACTAAAATAGAGCGGATAATTTTTCCGGGTCTCCTGGGCTGATGGTTCCCCACTGGAGATGGTAACTCCCTTTAAATACCTGGGTTTCTGGCTTGATGAATCCCTCACTTACGACACCCATATAACCACATGTCCCTTGACTTGGGCTCAGCTACGGAGACTGTGTACTCATTTGTTTAGACATTTACTACTGAAATTTTACTTAAGCTACTGCTGTAAACTGCATTTGTTTTGAGCTGATTCCGAATTTAGAGCTTAAAGCTTTGCCAAGTATTGTTTCTGCTAAGAACTGTGACCTTATCTCTCTGGGCCTGAATCTTGCCCCCCCCCCACTCTCTCCTACGCTGTTCTCACTACTCTCTGCCCTCCCACCTGCTCTCACCTTCCCCCCGTGGTGCCAAGGCTAACTATCACTAGGTTGCCTCTGGCGTCACCCCACCCCAACTCTAGCCTGCTCTACCTTTCTGATTGCCACTCTGGCGTTTTCTCTGCTCCGCCTCCCAATTTAGCTGACCCATGTCACCCCCATGATCCTCTGAGCTCCCTCCCACTTCTAAATCTATATCTCTCCCCTCTTCCAGATTTCTTGCCCTTGAATCAGGCTTTCAGACCCCCGGTGGATGGCCGTGGCTCGAGACTCCAGCTGCACAGCCGCCCTCCATCAAGCTGCCCACGAGAACCAGACTGCTGGGTATGATTTCCCTGAACTACCGGGACAGCTGAGAGCCACGCTATTGGCCCCACAGTATCTGTACCGCACCCTGATTGGACGCTCTCTTGCTTCCTGCTTGGGGATTGGCTTTTGAGCCAGCTGAAACTTTGCTTTGCTTGGGGCTGCTGCACCCAGTGATTTCTATGGCAAACAGCCAAAATTTTGGCCCGCTCAGCCACGGAGACTGTGTACTCATTTGTTTAGACATTTACTACTGAAATTTTACTTAAGCTACTGCTGTAAACTGCATTTTTTTTGAGCCGATTCTGAATTTAGAGCTTAAAGCTTTGCCAAGTATTGTTTCTGCTAAGAACTGTGACCTTATCTCTCTGGGCCTGAATCTTGGCCCCCCGCTCTCTCCTACACTGCTCTCACTACTCTCTGCCCTCCCACCTGCTCTCACCCTCCCCCCGTGGCACCAAGGCTAACTCTCACTAGGTTGCCTCTGGCCATGGCGCCCCCATTCCCAACTCTAGCCTGCTCTACCTTCCTGATTGCCACTAATGGCATTTCTCTGCTCCCCACCCCCTAATTTAGCTGACCCACGTCACCCCCCGATCCTCTGAGTTCCCCTCCCACTTCTAACTCTATATCTCTCCCATATTCCAGATTTCTCACCCTTGACTCGGGCTTACAGACCTTTGGCGGCACGGGTGCAGCTCAAGACTCCAGCCGAACAGCCACCCTCCATCAAGCTGCCCCCGAGAACCAGACTGCTGGGTAAGATTTCCCTGAACTACTGGGACAGCTGAGAGCTGTGCCATTGGCTCCACGGTATCTGTATTGCACCCTGATTGGATGCTGTCTTGTCTCCTGCTTGGGGATTGGCTCTTGAGCCAGCTGAAACCTTGCTTTGCTTGGGCCTGCTGCACCCATTGATTTCTATGGCAAACGGCTGAAATTTTATGCCCGCCCCCTCCCCTACCTCCGACCTTAACTTTATAGACCATCTTTCATGCCCGCTTTTAGCTCCACCCCCTCACTCGTGCTCCATTGGGTACTTGTTTGGGACTCCTCCCTCTATCCTCTAGCCACCACCTCCCACTCCTAATCCCCTGTAACTGAGCTGCTTTGGCCTTTCCTGGCTGTGTCCACGCTATCCACTGCTCCATCTACTGCTCTTCCACCCCTTCTCCAAACCCTGCCGGTCTGTCTTAATGCCCCCTTCCGCCTACCTCCAGAGTCCTATTTTAATCATGCGCCTCCACCGTTCTCCACCCCTATTCTTTTCCTCCTTGCCTGTCTTCTTCCCCTACTCTATGCCCCAGGAGTCTGCTTTCCCTCCTCTCCCACAGCTTCCAAACTGATACATCTTTCCTCCACCTAGGCATGCTTCATACTGGACACTGCCTCTTGCCCAGGGCCCATCCTATCACCATGAAACTGTTCTACACTCATGCTGGACCAAATCTTCCCCTCTGGTCCCCCCTGTCTACGATTACCTTCACTCTCCATCAACAATGCTCGGCAATTTCCTGAACTGCTAGCAAGCAAAAGCACTCCCTTAAAGAAATATGCAGCAGCTCCTTGAGGCTAGCTCTCCTCCTCCTATTGCTGTCAGGCAACGTGCACCCAAACCCCAGCCCAATCTGCACTAAAGCTACTAACCAGAGCAAGCCATCTGGTGCCCTCTCAATCATTTCAATCAACATCTGCAGCCTCCTTCCTAAAATGGATGCCCTATAGGCCTTTACCAGTCAACACTGCCCAGACATCCTGGCAGTTGTCAAAACCTGGCTCACGCCATCAGTACTGGACCAGCCAATCAACCTTCCTGGCTACAATATCTTTAGGCTTGATCGGCTCTCCAAAAGAGGTGGTGGCTGTGCTCTTTACCTAAAAGTCTCCATACAGGGGCACCACATCAATACCTCGCTCTAACCAACAACTGCTCAGATAGTCCCCATGAGAATCCTCCTTGAAACCCAAAGCAAAACCCTCACTGTTGCCACCATCTACATCTCTCCCAAAGAACAGGGAACTGGTCTAACAGCTGTACTTGACTTTGTAAAGTCACTCCCACCGGATGCCGAATCCATCCTCCTAGGTGACTTCAACGTCAACTGGCCCGCGGCTGAAGCTGGTGCACACAGGGACTCTGTTGCAGTGGGGAAAATCACACAAATGGTTGACTCAACAACCAGGAAAAATTACAGGACCGGCACCAGCACCCTCTTGGACTTGATTCCTACCAGTCATCCCTCATGGATCTCAAACACTGATGTCCTCCCTGACTCTCTCAGCGACCACTCCCCTGTTAGCTGCACTTGGTCAAATAAATTCATCAAACCACTGCCCAAAACTATCACCAGCAGGGTTCTACCCCATGGTCACCTACCACGACTCAAATCCAACCTTCTCCATCAAGACTGGTCTCCAATCTTCAATGCAACCAATGTAAACACTGCCTTGGACCACTTCATAAACATCTTCACCGGGGCCTGTGACACATATGCTCCTATAAAAAAAGTAAAGTCAAATCACTCAGTAACCCTTGCCTCACAGGCAACCTCCTTAAGATGCTAAAAACAAGGGACCACCTATGGGAGCTGGTCAGAAACTCCGGAAGGCAAAACGACATCCAAAACTACAAAAGTGCCCACAATGACTGCACCAAATCCATCCGGCATATGAAGTTAGCTTACTGTAAGCATGCACTCACTAACTCCTGGGGCAATGGTCGTGAATTCTTGAAGAACATAAAAGAAATCACTGGGAATCCACCCAAACCCACCCCCCCATCAGTACTCAACATCAACACAACCTCAACACTCAACCCAAAAACCATTGCTGATACCTTTAACAAAGCCTTTACCGACCACAGTGCTGTATTACTCCAGGATTACTTCAAAGATGGTGAAGCCCCTTTGTCTGCAATTAACACTACCCCTACCAGCAATCCCCGCTTCTTCTTCAAAGCAGTCAAGGCCCACCAGGCACGCAAATATGTCACCAAAGCCATTGGTAAATCAAGATTCAGTAACGACTCCCTCAATCTCAAAATCCTGTCTGTCACACTAGAAGAAGTGCTTGGTCGCTGACCAGAATCTTCAACCTCTCCCTCAGCCTTAGCCAGTTCCCGAGCGGGTGGAAATTGCCACTGTCACCCCTATCCATAAAGGTGGTGATAAAACTGCCCACGAGAATTTCAGCCCTATCTCCCTACTATCCCCACTCTCCAAGGCATTGGAATGCATCATCTCGGATCAGCTCACCGAATACCTGGATACGCACAACATCCTGTGCAAACAACAACACGGTTTCCGTAAAGGACACAGCACCCCCACAGCCCCACTTGAATTCACTGGCACAAACCATAATTCACTTGACTCTGGCCAACTACTAGGCTCAATCTTCAATGACCTAACAAAAGCTTTCAACACCGTCAATTGCCGCCTCCTGCTAGTCCTGCTTCAGAATGCTGGACTCTCATCTGACTCCATTGGTTGGTTTAAGAGCTACCTTGAAGAACGATTCCAAACAGTAAGAATCACTGATACGCTCTCTAACACTAGACCAGTCCACTCGGGAGTCTCCCCGGGCTCCATTCTGGAACCCCTCCTCTTCAGCCTGTTCCTAAACTCATTACCAGACTGCTGCCCAGAAGAAAAAATTCTCTACGCAGATGATGCCGTGATCCTCACCTCAGACCTCGACCCAAATAAATTACAAAATAAACTCCAGTGGGCCTTCTCCTCCATCGAATCCTGGTTCCTAAGCCATAAACTGCTTCTCAATCAGAAAAAAAAACAAGTCTATGGTCTTCTGCAGCCCCCACAGCAAAAACAAGCAACACCACCTCTCCACTGTAACCAACCAAGGAGCCACCCCTAGAGCAAACATAATCTTGCAAGTACCTTGGCATCACCCTTGACCCACACGCCTCCTATGCTGTCCATATCAGCAATGTTGTAAAGTCTACCAATACAAGGTTAGACCTACTATTCCAGCACAGGAAACACCTAACCCCAGAAGCACTATTAGTGACCGTCCAAAGCTCTGTCATATGCATTATAGATAATGGACTTATCATATATGGCTCTGCAACTACCACTGCTCTCAAACGTATCATGACCTCCCTGAATAAGGCCTGTCGACTCATCACTGGTTCCCATCGCTGCACCCACACTTGTGACCTTTATTTCCAATCTGGATGGCTACAACTTGACAGTCGCATAAAATACCAAACCTGCATCACTGCCAAGAAAATTATAATTGGGCTTGCTCCACCTGGAGTCTGTGCCCTCCTTATGCCTAGACACAGTAACGTAACTACTAGGAGATCCAATTCTCATCCTCTACATATTTCCCGATGTCGCACAACCCAAGGAAAAAGATCATTCATCTATCAGGCAACCAGCTGGCTCAACTCTCTTGGCAGTGATATAGCCACTGTTCCCACACTCGGTCTTTTCAAGTCCAAGCTGCGCCTCTCACTGCTTGCCTCCTGCGATTGCCCATCATAACATTACTACTATTACAACTGACCATGCCCCAGCACATAGCACTTACAATCAATCTCTGCCCCCCCAGCACCTTATCTGTCAGTTTCCTTGATAAGGCCCCCTGGTTGCACTGTCACCCACTCTCGTTCACCTCTCCTCCGTATCTCCCTCCTGCCCCTTCTCCCCCTCACCTCTCGACTCTCCCTCTCTCCTGCACCTACTTCCTCCCCTCAACCTCCTACCCACACTCACCCCCCACTCACCCCTCCCTTCTTTCCCTGTCTTGCCCATGGCACTAGTCCCAGCATTACTCTTTGTACTGGTAATTACCTGTCTGTAAGTCAAATATGTTTATCTGTAACTAAAAAGATGAATACTGCACACTCTGACATGGAACCTTTGTAAAAGAGCCACAGCTCAAAGGTATTGTAATCCTAGACGGAAATAAATAAATAAAATAAAATAAAATAAACATGTAAGGTTATAAATGCCAAATTGGGCTTAGCTTACAAAACAAGCTGTAATCTAACCCCTTCTGCAAGGTTGGCCATTTCTAGAGGAATCCTACTACCGTCACTCTCATATGGATCCGTAATCTATGTTAATGTGTCTAAGACTACTCTTCAGAGGTGGGACACAACTTATAACAATATATGCCATTTCGCCTCTGCATCCTCCAGGTAAAGACATCACTGCCTACTGTATTCAGACCTAAACTGGCCCTCCCCTATTGCACACCGGCTCCTCTCTCTTGGGAACCTTCTGGACAGTATAATGAGGTCCCGTATGCCTACCTACCTCACCTCCATGCTGACCCATCAGCCCATCTCCTATGGCCGTCGATCTCAAACCTTTCCTTGCTTAGCATTCCCAGATGTAGAACTATCAAAGGGAAATAAGGTTTCTCTCACGTAGCTCCCACATATTGGAATTCCCTTCCCCTAGATGTATGCCTGGCCCCTAGTCATGCTTCATTTAAGAAGAGGCACTGCGCCCTCTTTGCTGCACATGCCCAATGCATCTGTTTCAACCCACCGTAGATCTTGACTCCCACTGCTTGTGCTCCCTTGTAGCTTTCCTTCCATCTTCTGTGATGTGAGCTGGCACCCTGCCCCTCTCTGTTTTTCCCCCACGATTTCTATCCTACCACTTCTTCCCATCCCTTTCCCTCTCTCCTCCCCTCTCTCGCTTACCTTTCTCCCTAACCCCTCCCAAAATAAAACTGTTTTTTTTTCTGTCAGCTGGTTATATGATACTATTACACTATTATGATACCCTGTGACATTTCTGCACTTTAAATGTGATATTACTATAACTGTTACTCACGGGCACTTACCTTCTATCTGTATAATACACCCTACATGCCTTAGTCCCACTATTCTCTTAATCTCGTTTCACTTTTGATATATGATGTATTGTATATTTCTTGATACAGTATGCCATGTACCTGTTATCTCTCTGTGTTGTGACCTCCTGGGTCGTGCCTGAAAATAGTCACATCTGTGTCTAGTGCACCTACCCAGTTATCAAAAAATAAATAACTAAATAGGAGCAGAAAAGGGGCTACGATAAGGAAACAGAGAAACCCCTATCTGGAGTAAATCGATAAGGGTGATTAGAGGAAGGCAAAATGAAGGGATAGGAGCAGCAAGGGGACAGTAAGGAGATAGCAGGGTAATCCTATCTAGTGTTAGCTACTATGTGAGGAAAACAGTAGGAAAAGTCAAACAAGGGAGTGGTAGTGCATAATAGATGTGAAGCTGCAGTCTTTTAGGAGACTTTTTGGAGACCGAGGTGCTGTCCCATCTCACTCACCTGTGTTGCAGGCACAGGCAAATTTGTTTCCCCCAGTACCCCACCACTTCTGCCCAATCGAGCAGAGGCTCTTCAGCTCTTGCTCCCACTTGCCATCCCCCAGTCTGGGCTTGCCCCATGGGGCGGTGTTGCTGGGTGGCAACCCCTCCCTGGGATATTCTATTGCTAGCCCTGGCTTACCCCCCAGGACAAGGCAATGGGAACAGGACCCCCCTGGTGGACCTTTGTTACACAGGAGTGATGGTGTAGGCAAAAGCATCCACCCATGGGGCTGTATTTTTGTGGATGCTTGACTTTCTCCAGAGGCAGGATGTGCAATGATGTCAACTGGCACATGCGATGTCTGTCCTGCCTCCCATGACATGTGGCATCGGTACCTTGCAGCTTCTTAGTCTCCGCCTGGAGCCGCTAATGTGCCAAGTGCTCACCCTCCTCTCCCCCCCCAGAGAAGGAGAGTTGACAGACTGCACTCGATCCTTCTCTGCCCTGGCCAGCCCTCCAACTCCGGGGTCCATTCCCAAACCCAGGTCATCAGCGTTGCAAGTGGATGCCCTGCTGCTGCGCCGGCAGCTGGCTAGGCACAGGAAGATTGACTCCTGCTAGGCTGGCAAGGGTAAAGCAAACCTTCTGTCTCACCCAGGGGCAACAAGGACCACCACCATTCTGTCAAAGGATCCCTAGACAGAAAGGAGTCAAATAGACCCTGGTAAACTCTGGGAGCATGTTGTAGGGAGTAAGGTGCACAGTCCTCCATGGATACCACTGCAGAATTCTTTCACTGTACAGACTGAACAGGACAACTGAGACAAAGTTCCCATCACAGTGAGAGGGAAGGAGGGGCCCTTAGTATCTGAGGCCTCAGCGGTAAGGGAGTCCCCTGATCAGGAGAAAGCAGCTGCTGTTTTGGAACACTACAGTGAGGGGGTATAGAGCTAGGGAATGGGATGGGAAAGGATAAGGAGGTGAAGTGCCTGAGGGGTGCCTTGGCAGGGAGAGACAGGGAAGGGATCCTACAGATTGCTAGGGCAGCAGTAGCTGGGGGACAGGGAGCTGGATGTCATGGAATCATTGGCATCTTGGGGGCAAATGACCAAGCTAGAGAGAAGGAGGAGTAGTTCAGGGGAACTTCAGGGAGCCAGGGATGGGCTTCAGCAGACAGCATGAATGGTGGCATTCTGTAAGGTGCTACCTGTTAAGGTTAGGTGGGCCGGCAAGAGAACTACACACTAGGATCTTTGAACTGGTTAAAAGCATGGTGCATGGAGGAGGGCCTTGGCTACATCAGGGACTGGGGACCAACCTTGGAAGATGGGGGCCTCTATAAGAGAGATAGCCTGAATCCTTATGGTATAGGGACTGCAGTGGTCAGTAGGAGGTGTAAATACTGCTTGGATGAGGATGTAAATTAGCCAGGGGAGGCAGAAAAAACAAGGGAGGCAACATTTGCCTGCCCCAGATGCTAGAAAGACAGAGGAAGAGAACCTGAGGGATAACACTATCCCAAGGGATGTGTCACAAGGAATCAGTGACAGGGACAAGAAAAAAAGGGCAAGGGACACAATTCAAAGAGGGGAGGAAAGTCGATCCAAGGTTAAAAGAAACAGGGTAAGTAAAATGTGTAGATCAGAAGGATGTGAGGGAGGGGCTGAGAAGGTGTGGCGATCCACATGTGCTAATGCCAGAAGCCTCACAAACAGAATCTGCAACCCGGAGGCTATCATGGCAGAGGCTTACCTGGATTTAGTGGCCATTATAAAGACATGGTGCACCGCACACCACAACTGAGACATGACCATACCAGGCTACTCATGTTTTAGGGGCAACAGGACTGTGAAGAAGGGGGGAGGAGGGGTGGCACTGTATGTGAGGGAGGGAATAAAATCCACAGAAGTATAGGTACATCAAGGTGAGGTGAGTCTAGAGGAGCTGTGGATTATTCTGGAGATGGTCTGTGAGACCGCTGTCTGGTTGGGAGTAATTTATAGACTGGCAGCACAAGGGGAGGAGGTGAAAAGACCCCTAGGGTAAGCCATCATCAGAGTGGCAGGAAAGGGGAGGTAATGTTATTTATGTTAGTTGGAGATTTCAGCTTCCCGGATGTGGAGTGGAACCTAACAGTTACAGTTGTGGCAAGGAGCAGGGCCATCCTAGGCTCCCTACAGGGAGCTTTTCAAGGCAGCTAGCAAAAGAACTTACTAGGAGTGGGGTAGTGTTAGGCTTGCAACTCACAAACAGGGACAACACTGCAACCATCACAGTGGGAATTCCCATTGGCACCAGTGATCACTGTATGGTATGATTCAACATAAGGAAAAGAGCTCAGGTAAGCCACACAAAGACAAGGGTCCAAAATTTCAGGACAGTGGATTTTAAAGAAATGAGAGACTGCCTCAGAAAATGGTTTGAGGAGGGGGACTAGCCAGGAAGGGGTGGAGATGCAGTGAAAGGGATAAAGGGAGGGCATCATTAGTGCATGGAGCCTCTGCATGAAAGAGGTAAGAAAAGGCAGGAGACAAAGGAGACCATTAGGAGGCGGCAAAGTCAGTGCAAGAAAAAAGGGCAGCATTCAAAAGGTATAAAGAAACTCAGAGGGAAGAGGACAAGGAAGTGCAGTAGCCCAGTTAGAAGGAAGCAGGAAAGATAGTTAGGAGAGCTAAGGCACAGGCAGAGGAAAAGACTGCAAGGGAAGTAAGGAAAAAAAGGGGATAAGATTTTTTTCCAATACATCAGTGAGAAGGGAAAAGCTAGGGGCAGGATAGAAACATAGAAACATAGACTTAGATGGCAGATAAGGACCACTTGGCCCATCTAGTCTGCCCATTTCCCTACCTACAGGATAGGCTGCAGATCCTAGTTAACCAACAGCCTATTTCTTCCTAACCCCCACAAGAATTGCCTTATGTCTGTCCCATGCATTCTTGAATTCTCCCCCAGTTTTAGACCCCACAACCTCCTCAGGAAGGCTGTTCCATGCATCCACTACCCTCTCTGTGAAATAATATTCCTCACTTGCCCTGAACCACCCCCCATCTTTAAATTGTGCCCCTTGCTCTTGCACATCCCTTTTCTGAATGATGCTACCCTCTTGGACTTTGTTGATTCCACTGAGGTACTTAAAAGTTTCTATCATGTCCCCCTCTCCCTCCTTTCCTCAAGGGTATACATATTAAGCTCCTTTAGTCTCTCCTCATATGGCTCTCTTGCAGACCCTGCACCATTTTAGTTGCCCTTCTCTGGACTGCCTCTATCCTGTCTATGTCCTTGCGGAGATGGGGTCTCCAGAACTGGACACAGTACTCCAGATGGGGTCTCACCAACTGTCTGTACAGAGGGATAACAACTTCCTGTTTTCTGCTCGTGATGCCTCTCCCTGTGCATCCCAGTATCCCCCCAGCCCTCCCTACTGCCTTCTCACATTGCTTGCTAACCTTAAGGTCATCTGATATGATTAGTCCCAGGTGCCTTTCCTTTTTTGTTGTTGTTACTACCCCCCATTGTGTATTCTTCCCCTGGGTTCTTGTTTCCCAGGTGCATTATTTTGCACTTCTTTGCATTGAATCCTAGCTGCCATACTTCTGACCATTCCTCCAACCTTGCCAAGTCCCTTCTCATCCTTTCCACGCCTCCTTGTGTATCAACCCTGTTGCAGATCTTTGTGTCATCTGCAAAGAGGCATACTTTTCCTTCCAGTCCCTCTGCAATGTCACTTATGAAGACATTAAAAAGGACTGGACCCAATACTGGACTCTGCAGTACCCTACTAGTAAGATAGTGAGGGTAAGATGGGTGGAAGGGGGAGACTGCAGAAGGGGAGCAAAAAAAAGCTGAAATTTGGCACAGGTACTTTTGCTTGGTCTTCATAGTAGAAGGAAGTAGGGACGGACCACCAGAGGAAGTAAGAGTAGAGGATAAGAGGTGTGGACACACAACCACTTTCAGCAGAAAGTCTACTGAAAGGACTTTCAGCCCTGAAAGTGGATATGGCTATGGGACTGGATGGGGTGCATCCTAGGGTACTGGGGGAGCTTAGGAAAGTGCTAGCTGCTTCACTGACAATCTTATTCAACAGTTCACTGGAAACAGGAACGGTTCTGAAGGACTGGAGAGGGACTGACATGATCCCTCTGCTTAAGAGTGGCAGCAAGGAGGAATCTAGCAACTACAATCCAGTTGGCCTAACCTCAATGGTGGGGAAACTAATCAAAACTCTATTAAAAGACAGACTGATTGAATACATAAAAGTCAATGGGCTGCAGGACCACAGGCAGCACAGGTTCACTGTGGGAAGGTCATGTCAATGGAATCTGATAGATTTCTTTGAGTGGGTGACCAGGAAAGTAGGGAAATCAAACATAAAAAGAGGTGCTCAACCAAAAGTTGTTTTAAAAGTGTGCCATGATCAAACAACCCACATTCAAATTATAAAACCAGAATTCTGCCCCTGAAAACATATGAAGTTTACATGACCCCAGTTGTAGTGCTGGATCTTGTTAGCTGAGCGATGATCTTGAGTTGCCAAAATTGGAACACTAAATTACACTAAAAAGGAGCTAAAAAAACTCCCTATTGAACATTAAGAAGCACACCCCATGTTCTTCTTGAACTGACATCACTAAATGTGCTAGCATGGGGGCAAGACTTTGAACAGGGAAGTGGAAGGGATCAGGCTGTCACTTCCTCAGAGCCAAAATATGATCTCTTCCCTTCCTAAATACTGGCAACAATAAATTTTTATTTTAAAAATTAAAATTTCTATTGCATTACACTTGGGGTCATGTAAGCTTCTTCCTATGTTTTCGGGGGCAGAATTTTAAACAAGTAGAAATATGCTCTTTAAATAAAAGCACTGTTAATTTATTCTGGGATAAACTCCACTACCACAGGAGACAGAACAAGCCTACCCCCCAACCAGGTGAGCCCTGTACAGTCACCACATGGCATGTGAACCCAGACACAGTGACCCAGGGTCACACATTGAAGCACCACTGGGATCTCCTGTTGAACATCTGGACAAACCTGGGGTTTTTCAGAGACTTTTGCCATTTCTCTCTGAAAATGCCTGCAAAAGCAAACAAGGTTTTTTCAAGAGGTAGAGGACTGATGCGTGTTCAAGTGTCTGGACCCTTAGAGGGTAGTCTTGATAAAAAATGTGACCAAGGAGTGGGACAAGGGATCCATTGTGGGAGCGCTAGAGGATGCCATGAAAGACTGTGGAAAATTGAAGATTAAGAGAGTTACTGGAGAGTGAGGTACCCAGCTCCAAATCCTAGTTGTAGAAACTGAGAAGATTATAGGGGCTGTGAATCTGCCTGCCAGAGTGACACCTGAAGAGTCTCAAGAGATCTGGGTAGTGATAAGCAAAGGGAATCCTGTCAGACTGAAACTGCTTTCACTCCACCCAAATTCTGCTGAGGGTTTCAAGACCAAACTGAAACTGCTGTTGGCTAGTTAAGGGAAGACCCTCAAGAATGTGCAGACCTTGCTGTCTCCCTGGGTAACCTCTGAAGAATATGGATTATCTTGTCCTGCTGGTTCTGACTATTACCGACACCTAAGAGTTTTTTCTGGCAACATCCTCATCTCTGCTGGAGAAGATGATTATGAAACATGGGTTGATTATGCTGTTGTGATGCTACATAAATATCTATGCATAGAGGTGAAAAAGTGCAAGAGAATGTACAAGAGCCTGAAGGGGCTGGGATTAGATGCTGTTAGATCTTTGCATGCCATGGACCTGGAGGCCAATGTGGATAAATACCTTGTTGTACTAGACAGTGTGTTTGGAAGTATATAATCTTGTGATGACTTGTACTTGAAGTTTAAGACCACCAAACAATGCCCGGGGGAGTCCCTGGCTGGCTATCTACACCGACTTGAGAGGGTCCTACAAAAAGTGTGCTGCGTAGGTGGGATAGAGTCCAAGGACCTGAACAAAGTATGACTAAAACAAGTGCTGAAGGCTTGCCAATTTTCAGAATTACTGCCATTAAAATTATGTTTAACAGAGAGACTGGCTGACCCACCCTCCCTCTGCGTCCTGCTGCAGGAGGCTAGAGAGGCTAAGGAACAGCAGGAACAGTGGGGGCTCATGCTGGCTTATAGTGCCAGTGCCCAAGTGTTCGAAAATGGGGGTTCCTATGATGTCACAGAACTACAGAGACTGATTCAGTAAGTGTCAAATGCCTCAAGCAGTGGGGGTGTAACCATCAAATGCTGCCTCACTATAAGAAGTCCATGCTCAACTGATGGAGCTCAAGAAAATGATGGGATAATCAATGAACCACCAAGTGCTGCAAGCACCTGGGACCCCTGCTGAGGACAGGGGGCATTGATGGCACTCTCCTTCTAGAACCTCTCAACTGTAAATGCAAAGAGACAATGCTTATTGCAGTCACTGTGGCAGAGATGGACATATTAAAAGTCAGCATCAGTCAGAAAGCAACTTTCAAAGGGTTGCTGACCAGTTACTCATGAGAAATCTGCCAAGAACCCTGCTAGGTCTCTGAATGTCAGTGGGCCTCCTGTAGAGAAATGCACTGGTGCACTGGGAACAAGTTGTTTACCAGCAACCTTGGCTAGAGCTACAGGTTGTTTTAAAACCAATTCATCGGATACCAAAGCCAAAGTACCACAGAACTGGGATGAAATTGTGGATCCTACTGCAGATATGGAAGATTGAGTGGAAGGACGGCTTTCTCGAGTACTGCTGGATAGTGGCTCAAAGTCACTATATTGTTAAAAGACTGTTGTGATAAGTATCTATCTCACAAAAGCTGGAGCCTTTGGGAGGCTTAGATGTGTGTGGAGAAACAAAGGTATGCAACAGGGTTGATACACAAGGGGGGGTGGAAAGGATGAGAAGGGACTTTGCAAGGTTGGAGGAATGGTGAAAAGTATGGCAGCTTAGATTCAATGCAAAGAAGTGCAAAGTAATGCACCTGGGAAACAAAACCCAGGGGAAGGGTACACGGAAGGGGGAGGGTAGGTACTAGCAGCAACAAAAATGGAAAGGGACCTGGGGGTAGTCATATCAGATGACCTAAAGGTAAGCAAGCAATGTGAGAAGGCAGTAAGGAGGGTTGGGGGAGACTGGGATATATAGGGAAAGGCATCACCAGTAGAAAATAGGAAGCTATTATTCCTCTGTACAGACGGTGAGACCCCATCTGGAGTACTGTGTGCAGTTCAAGAAGCCCCATCTCTGCAAGGACATAGACAGGATGGAGGCAGTCCAGAGGAGGGCAACTAAAATGGTGCAGGGTCTGCACTAGAAGCCATATGAAGAGAGACTAAAGGAGCTTAATATGTATACCCTCAAGGAAAGGAGGGAGAGGGAGGACATGATAGAAACTTTCAAGTACCTCAAGGGAATCAACAAAGTCCAGGAGGGTAGCATCTTTCAGAAAAAGAGATGTGCAAGAACAAGGGGGCACAATCTGAAGATTGATGGGGGATGGCTCAGGGGCAATGTGAGGCGGTATTTTTTCATGAAGAGGGTGGTGAACGCATGAAATGGCCTTTCTGAGAAGGTTGTGTGGTCAAAAACAGTGGGGGAATTCAAGAATGCATGGGGAAAGGCATAAGACAATTCTGGTGGGGGTTAGGAAGAAGTAGGCTGTTGGTTAACTAGAATCTGCAGCTTATCCAATAGGTAGGGAAATGGGCAGACTGGATGGGCCAAACGCTCCTAATCTGGCATCAGAGTCTATGTTTCTATGTCTCAGTGAAGCTTCATATCCACATCTGGGCTTGATTCATATCTGGATTTCCTTCCTGGTAAACATTGATGGAATTCCCACTGCTGTGGAGACGTGTGCCTTGGTGTGCCCCAGGACAAATAAGTACAAAAAGATTCCAGTCATTATAGGAACCAATGCCCATATGTTCCACTGCCTGGGTCAGTTATGCAAAGTGTTTGAAGCACAAGGAAAAACATTGGTGCCCCTTTATGGACTTGTCAGACAAGTTTACACTCACAAAGCCACTGTCCTACCTAAGGATGAACCTGTTAGGACTGTTTGGCGCCAAGATTGATCTGGAGTGGTGCTACCCCCCCCAAAGTAAAGTTTGCCATCAAGGGAGTAGTGGACCTCTAGAGATCCTGCCATAATCAGCTGCTGATGTTGGATAAACTAACTAGGAAATATCTGTCTAGGTAGAACTGTTAGTTGTTGTTTGTCTTGTGTCTTAAAGATACGCACTGGATGGAACTGGTGGAACTGCTGGGATGACAATTCATGACCCAGGGGAGTGTAAACACACCTGTGAGATGACAGATAAACTTTACAATTCTTTTACTCACTTACAAGGCCCTTAATGGACAGGGACCCCAGTACCTTAGTAAGCTTCTGGCAACCCACCCCAATATCCAGGAGTTACATTCTACTGGTACTGGGCTGTTGGTGGTTCCAAAATCAAGGCTAAAGTCAGCTGGCAACAGAGCATTCGCTGTAGCAGTCCTGTTACTATAGAATGGTTTACCCATTTATGTCCTAGCTTTTTTCTCAAGCTTTTGCAAGGAGACTGAAATAGTTATGTTGTGCACATTGTTCTATATTTGTAATTGTGTGAAATTGTTTTGTTTATTGTTATTATGTTGTTGGATTTTATATTATTTATATGTAAGGCACCTTGGTTTTTAGGAAAGCATTTTTAAATAAAGCATCTCTCTATCTATCTTTGGGAGGAGCTTACTTGTATGCTTGCCTGCCGCCCTACCAACTGCCTTATGAACTCTGCTGTGGCTCTCTTGCTCACCCATGTGTGTGTGGTGCGATGTGAGAAAGACATGGATTGGATGATCCATAGTGCCTACTGTGCTAGACTCCAGCAACTGCTTTTCTGTCCTGTGTCCTAGCAGAGGGATCCGGGAACAGCAAGAACCTTCAGGGACACCTCAAATTTTGAATTCTACTGCTCCATTCCACTGCCACTGACAGCATGAGAGAGGGAGTGTGTGTGTCTGCAAATGGTTCCTCCCCAGCACACCCTCTCCTCTTGGCTAGCGATGGCCCAACACACTACCCCCCTCACACCACAATAGACAGATCGGAGAACAGCCCAGGAGAGCTGCTACACGCTATGGGGACCAGTACATTCATGGGAGGGGGAAATAGTCAAAGAAATTTAATATGTTTGGAGCAAGGGCTCCATAAAATCTGGAGGAAGACATCTTTGTGCTCTTTGACCCCACCAGCCAGCCAATCAGATGGCTAGAAAGCCCTAGAGATCTAAGCAAGAGATTGTGGGGAGGGTGATGCCATCATACCATCCCTAATTGACTGGCAGGCTATGAGGGCCAATCAGAGGGCAGGACAGGGTAGAAAGTTTGTCTAATGAGGCAATGAATGGAGGGAAAGATGTTTCTGGGCTCTCAAGGTGCTCAAAGCAGCCTGAGAAAGATACTGAGGTGAGCAGACCTGCAGCTGGAGAGACCAAGTGAGAGCCCTAACTACTGTAGGCCAACAATCCTGTGAGCCATCACCAGGGTTCATCCTGCAAAATCCCTTTGAGCCTTGTACTGGGCTTATATTGCCCAAAGACAATGCTAGGGAAAGGCACCTGTGTAGTGAAATCTGTGAAATTGTGCCAGATGTGCATGTGTTGAAGGCCACCACCAAGAGTTTGAGCCTATGTGGCATTGCTGCAGGCTGAAGTTGCTGAGCAGTACCGTGCAGTGACTAAGACCTGCCTCCAACCCAGGTTGCTGGAGCCAGGCAAGGGGCCTGCTAGCCCTTATCTAGTGGGGTGGATCAGAGAACAAGGAGCCATGGGGCACATGCCCCAAGTATGTGGGTACTCTCAATTTGAAGGGGAGTTGGACCGTGTGGGGGTCGCTCCTGGGGTTTGGCCTCCTTGGGAACTGGTAAGAAGCTGAGGAGAGTGCCTCTATGGCTGAGAGCTGAGCCAGAAGGGCTGTGTCCTGAAAGGCATGAGCCAGAGAGCTGTGCTGCTGCAGAACATCTGAGGGAATATGAAATGCTTCTTCCCCAAGTCACTGAACCCTGTTTCCAACTGCTGCTCACCCTGTTGCTGTGTGCAATTCCCTGCCTCAACTGAACTTCTGCATCTGTGGGTCACGTGAGTGCTGACATTTCTGGCTGGGGTCTTTTGTGCTTTTTCAATTTTAGATTACCATTACTGCATTTGGAGTACAAGTTGTGGTTTAGCATTTGCCGAATGGATTTCAAATTCTGTCCTTTCCCAGTTAAAAAATTAAAAGCACTAGCACACTATGGCCTTTTGGGGGGCTAAATTGCAAGTTTGCTAATTTTCATCAAATACATCACTGAAATAACCTGGGCAACATAACTACCAGGCCTGTACCAGGACTCTAGTGCAAATCCTGGATACCCAGTGTCATTGATCATTGTGTCATACCTGAAACTGTAGTTTTACTACTGGTACCAGCTGAAGAGTTGCTACACCCTGCATAATACCCCTTTTTGTGCCACTTGATTGGCAGGTGCTTCAAAAACTGTATGGAATCTGAGAGGGTGGTAGTGACCCACAGTACAGTGGCTCCCAGAGGGCATTCTTTAGGGTGGAAGTATTGAAGGTGACTTGCACTTGTCTAACTCAACACTCTTTTCCTCCAGTTTCCAGGCCTGGGTTCTTAAAAAAAGCACTGTTAATCAGTTGAATTTTACTTCTGTTTGTGTGCCCATTTGGTATAACCTGAAGTGTTCATTGGTGAAGGTAACAACTGTCTTATTGGTCCCCGGGGGTAGTCCAGTCTATCGCAGGGAGGTGGGTAGGTATTTCATCCAAGGGAGTGGTACTGCACACAGTATCTGGCCCACTTATTCTCTCTGAGTGGAGGCACCATTCTATTTCTAATTTGTTCTGGGACAAGCCCTCCCATAGCAGGAGAAAGAACGACTCATCCCCCTCAACCAGGTGGGCCCTTTACAGTCACTAGGCAGGGGTGTGAATCCAGACATGGCGACCGTGGGGTCACATGTACAAAGTAAACAAAACTTTTAAAAGTAAACAAACAGGGAAAGCTTTCTTGGGTGAAATCTGAGCACTTCTCTGGTACGTGTTGCGGTATAAGGCTGTACTGAACCCGGTTAATGCAGCACCTGGACTATGTTACTGCATTTATAAAATAGCCTGGTATTTAACATTGTGACATAGAAAATGAAGAACTGTACAACTGTGAGTACATATAAGCATTGCAGATGACCTTGTTGGTCCAGTCCAGGACCAGTATTTGTGGTGGTCATCTTGACCCATTTTGTAACATTGGATATGATATACCACAGTGACAAGATCAGATTTCACCAGTCATGTTACAGGATTTTCCACACCCATTTAATGAAGAGATTTATAAAATGGCATCCCTCTCAACTATCCCTAATTATGAGGGACATCCCTCATTTTACCCCCTGAAATTGCTCTGTCCTTCATGGAAAAGGTGCTGCCCACATAGATGATGGGCTGTAAATTCAGACTTTAAAGCCAAAATTCATAATATTCTAAAATGCTAAATAAAAAATAATATAGAGGATAATGGATGGGCAACATTGAACACGAATGCTGTGTTCACTTTGAGAGGCTGTCATGACAATCAAGTAAACCTTGAGAGTGAAGCCTGAGAGGTTTTTGGTTGCCAGACAACCTTGAGAAGTGAACTTAGTGTTGTTGTTTACTGTTGCTCATCCGTTGTCTTGTATAGTGTATGGGCAATAGCAAATTAATGTCTGTCCATTTCTGGAGCATTGTGACATGCTGTCAGACTTCACCCCCTCCAACCAAAAAATAAGCCCAACTCTGTCCCTGGTCCTCCAATCTCACAGACTAAATTTTTTTTAAAATAAGTTTACACATGCCAGTTGTTTAGTAGGCAAAGGTAAATCAATACTATGTCCTTACTTTGCCTTCTTTTAATAGCCACTGATCACTTCTGGGTCCATGTCTCACTGCTGTGGCCATTTCCCAAGGTGCTTTACTGACGCACATGCGTAAGCGCTTCCAATGTTGTGGTACCATTGATGTGACATACTCAAGATGGTACAGCAGCAAGTTGATGTCACATTGTCTGCCCATTTCTGGAGCATTGTGACATGCTGTCAGACTTTGCCCCCTCCAACCAACAAATAAGCCCAACTCTGTCCCTATAGGTGTGGGCAGGACAGTAGTGTGGTGGGTAGGTAACTGGCTGGGTGGCAGGACACAGAGGGTGGTGGTAAATGGCTGTCACTCCACAGAGGGAAGAGTGACCAGTGGGGTACCACAGGGATCAGTGCTGGGACTGGTCCTATTCAACATCTTCATCAGTGACATTGCACAGGACCTAGAAGGCAGAATTTCACTGTTCGCTGATGACACAAAGCTCTGTAACAGAGTAGACACACCAGAGGGTGTAGACAGAATGAGAAGCGACCTGCAGAAACTTAAAGAATGGTCAGGGGTTTGGCAGTTGAAATTCAATGCAAAGAAGTGCAAGATAATGCATATGGGGCACAAAACCCTGGCACAATATATCAGTTGGGGGGTGAGGATATAACATGCACCAAACAGGAAAGGGATCTTGGGGTTGTCATCTCTGATGACCTCAAGGTAGAAACAGTGTGACAAGGCAGCAGGTAAAGCAAATAGGATGCTGGGATGTATAGGCAGAGGCATCACCAGCAGGAAAAGGAGGTCATAATTCTGCTATACAAGACACTAGTGAGGCCCCACCTGAGTACAGTGTACAGTTCTGGAGACCATACCTACATAAGGACATAGACAGGGTAGAGAAGGTTCAGAGCAGGGCAACAAAGATGGTGCATGGATTGCATCACAAGTCCTATGAAGACAGGTTGAAGGAACTGAACATGTACTCCCTGGAGGAGAGGAGGGAGAGAGGGGATATGATAGAGACATACAAATATCTTACAGGGAGGAACAGGGTGCATGAAAACACTATTTTTAAGCAAAAAAGATGTCCAGGACAAGAGGGCATGGGATGAAGTTGGAGGAGGACGATTCAGAGGAAACATGAGAAAGAATTTCTTCACAGAGCGGGTGGTGGACAAGTGGAACACCCTGCCAGAGGAAGTGGTGGGGGCTGAAACAATCACGGGATTTAAGAATGCATGGGATAGACATAAAGGAATTCTGGAGGTCAGGGGTAAGGGGCAACAGACTTCTAGGAAAACAAACTGAACTTACAAGCTCAAATGGACAGACTGGGTGGGCCATAGGCCCTTATCTGCCGACACTGTCTATGTATCTATGTATCTATGTATTGATGGTACAAGGATAGCTTTCAACTGAATTCAGCCCATAATAACGTTGTACCATACACTGTAATAATGATGTACCCTCAAGTACATTCCCCAGTCACCTTCCTGTGGTCCATCAAATCTCCTAAATGCCCACCCACCCATTCTAATCAAAAGCAGGGTCCTGAGGAAGGGCAAACTCAGCTCCCTCATGTTGTCACTCGCGCAACATGACTGGTCCCCTACTGACCAGGCACCCACCCTCAACCAGGCCCGTAGCTACTTCACAGACAGTTTTAATCGCATCTGTGAAGTCTTCACCCCCCAATCATGAAAAGTAAGATCTGGTGACACATTAACAGGGAGCTACTCTCACACTTGAAAGGTAGCCAGGTCCACGAGGAAGATACATGACTCTCAGTGCAACAGGGCAGCAAGAAACCACTGCACTAAACTTATCCGGTTTGCAAAAGCCAACTATCATAAGGCCCAACTTAGTTTGTCCTGGGGCGATGGAAGTAAGTTTTGGGACAACATCAAAAGCATAATTGGGAAAGACCAAAAGAAGCACCCTCAGCTGCTCAATATCGATAACTCCCCTACTACTGGCCCTCTTCTTATGGCAGATACCTTCAATGCAGCCTCTCTTCACTGACCTCACCTCAGTGCTTCCATCTTAATACCTGCACCCTGAAGCTACCCATCCCATTGGCAAGTCACTTAATAATTCACAACCAACCTTCCATTTTAAGAGGGTGACGGTTAAGGAGGCCCTTACATTAATAAAAAAAGTACTAGGCAAGACCAGAATGGGCAGTGATGGTTTAGATATGAAACTCCTATCCCTTACTCTTGATATTCTTATAATACCTATTAGTAAGCTATTCATCAAGTCACTGGCCCTTGCTCAATTCCCCGAGGTTTGGAAGCAAGCCCTACTTACACCTGTACATAAAACAGCGACAAGACACTGGTTTTCAACTACAGGCCAATCTCCATCCTCTCCCCCTTCTCCAAAGCCTTGGAAAAGATAAGGCAGGGCAACTCAACAACTACCTCAACAAATACCATCTGTTATCCTCCAACCAACACAGCTTCAGACTAAACCATAGTACCTCCACTGCCCTGACAGAGTTTATAGGCTATGCACACAAGGCACTTGATGAAGGCATACTGGTGGGGTCCATATTCATAGACCTCACCAAAGCCTTTGGCACGGTTAACCACTTCCTCCTACTTTCCCAGCTGCAAAGCCTGGTTGTGGCGGACAATGCCTCACACTGGTTCACAGATTACCTGACACACAGAAGCCAACAAGTCAAAATTGGGTATACAGTTTCCAGTGCCAGACCACTCTCCTTGAGGATCCCCGAGGGATCAATACTGGGGCCCCTTCTCTTCAGCCTCTTTCTAAACGACCTCCCTTTGGCTTGTGTCACAAAACTCATCTTATATGCCAACGACGCTGTTCTCCTTACCAGAAGTTCATCTCATGGTGCCCTCCAATCAGAACTACAGAACTCCTCCAGTAAACTTGAGGACTGGTTCAGCAAGCATAAACTGTTACTAAACTACAAGAAGACTAAAACCATGATAATATCCAGCACCCAGAACGAAAAGAAGCTCTTCCCCCTCATCATCCCCAAGAAAGTGAGTGAACCTCTGGAACAAGTGCACTCATTTAAGTACCATGGGCTCACTCTAGATAACACCTTTATGTTCACACAGCACATTGACTCTGTGGTCAGGGCAGTCAACACCAAAATTGGTGTCCTTTATAGGCACAGAAAATACCTCACATCAGAGGCCCTCTGCCTCTCCGTCTCAAGCTCCATCCTTTTAACAATTGATTACGGCCTAGTGATCTATGGGGCAGCAACAGAAACAGCTCTTAAAGGGGTTCATACTGCTCTTAATAAAGCTTGCAGGCTCACCCTGGCTGCAGACCACCGAAGCCACACATGCTCTCTATACGAATGGACTAATTGGCTGCCTCTCAGGAACAGGATCAAGTTCCAGACCTGCCTATTAGGGAAGAAGGCACTACTGGACAAAACCCCACCCTGTGTAGCTAGTTTACTTGTGCCATCTGTCACCCCAGATCTTACCAGAGGAAGGATGTGAGGGGCCCTATCTACACCCTTCTGTCGAACCATGCTTGGGCAGCGTGCTTTTGCCTATCGGGCTCCCCAGTGGCTTAATGAAATCCCAGAGCCCATTATGGCCTCCAAATGCCTGGCTTAATTCAAAAATGGCCTCCAATACCACCTGAACTCAACCGCTGAATGCAATTGCCCTTGATGGCCTGCCCATCTGATTGCACAGACCCCCAAGTGGTGACACGGATGATCTGATGCACCTCCTCTTTATGCTCTGCTAATGTCCAAAATCAAATCAAAATCAAATCATCTTTATTTTTATAGTGCCTTTCAAAACCAAGGCGCTGACATAAAAACCATATACATAAAAATAAGATTTTAAAACAAACATTAAAACATATCATCCGTAACTAGGAAAAGCTAAACTAAATAAATATGTCTTTAACTCCATTTTAAATCTATCAACAGTTGGGCATTCTCTCAACCAACGAGGTAGAGAATTCCACAGGGTTGGCACTGAAAAAGCAAAAGCACGGGATCCTGATGTCTTTAATCGAACCCTGGGAATCTCCAGCAATCCCTCGTTGGCGGAACGGAGGGGACGGAGGGGGCAGTAGGGTATCAGGAGATCTTTCAGGTAATCGAATCCCTGATCATGTAGGGCTTTAAAGGTTAGTAAGCCAACCTTAAAGGTCATCCGCCACCAAACAGGCAGCCAGTGCAGTTCGCGGAGCACAGGTGTAATATGACTGGTTCTAAAAGTCCCAGTCAAAAGCCTGGCCACTGCGTTCTGCACCAGCTGCAGGCAGCGGATATCTACCCCAGGTAGCCCTAGGTAGAGGGAATTGCAGTAATCAAGATGGGTAGTGACAAAGGCATGGACCAATGTTGGAAGATGACCCAGAGGAACCAGGTGTTTCACCCGGGCGATATTCCTCAGATGGTAAAAAGAGGATTTGACGACAGCTGACACCTACGATTTTAGGATCAGACCGTCATCAAAAATAATGCCCAGATTACACACCTGATCAGAGGTAGAGAGCGACATACCACCAAGTAATAAGCCTGATGGCTGTCCAGCTCCAAAACCTGCCCCTGGACTACCTGGGTCCACTACCAGCACCTCAGTCTTATCCGGATTCAGTCTCAGTCAACTGGAACTCATCCCAAGTCTGATCTCAGCAAGGCAGTTATTTAGCATGGAGAGTGCATCATACTGTCTGGGGAAAAAGAACAAATACAACTGAGTATCATCTGCATAGCAGTGAAAACCCAGATATTGCCTGATGATATCTCCCAATGGTAGCATATACACTGCAAACAACATGGGGGCTAGAATGGAATCCTGCGGTACCCCACAAGGCAGGGATTGAGCGCCAGAGGAATAAATTCCAGTGGCAACTCTCTGAGACCTGTCTGTGAGGTAAGAATGAAACCATTTGAGGACTGTACCAGACAGCCCACAAAAAAAACGCAGGCGCTCCAACAGCACGCCATGGTCTACAGTGTCAAACGCAGCAGAGAGATCAAGAAGGACCAGAATGGTACATGCCTTTCAATCTCTAGCCATTAGGAGGTCATTCAATACCAGTACAAGGGCAGTCTTCATGCTATGCTTCTTCCTTAAACCAGACTGGAGAGTATCATAGACATTGTGAGCTGTAAGATGATCATCCAATTGCAATGCAACCGCCTTTTCAATAACCTTACCAACAAACATAGAAACATAGACTTTGACGGCAGATAAGGACCATTTGGCCCACCTAGTCTGCCCATTTCCCTACCTACAGGATAGGCCGCAGATCCTAGTTAACCAACAGTCTATTTCTTCCTACCCCCCACAAGAACTGCCTTATGTCTGTCCCATGCATTCTTGAATTCTCCCACAGTTTTAGACCCCACAACCTCCTCAGGAAGGCTGTTCCATGCATCCACTACCCTCTCTGTGAAAAAAATACTTCCTCACATTGCCCCGGAACCGCCCTCCCTCTATCTTTAAATTGTGTCCCCTTGTTCTTGCATGTCTCTTTTTCTGAAAGATGCTACCATCTCGGACTTTGTTGATTCCACTGAGGTACTTAAAAGTTTCTATCATGTCCCCCGCTCTCTTCTTTCCTCAAGGGTATACATATTAAGCTCCTTTAGTCTCTCCTCGTATGGCTTATCTTGCAGACCTTGCACCATTTTAGTTGCCCTCCTCTGGACTTCCTCTATCCTATCTATGTCCCTTGCGGAGATGGGGTCTCCAGAACTGGACGCAGTACTCCAGATGGGGTCTCACCAACTGTCTGTACAGAGGGATAACAACTTCCTATTTTCTGCTGGTGATGCCTCGCCCTATGCATCCCAGTATCCCCCCAGTCCTCCCTACTTCCTTCTCACATTGCTTGCTAACCTTAAGGTCATCTAATATGATTACCCCCAGGTCCCTTTCCTTTTTTGTTGTTGTTACTACCCCCCCATTGTGTAATCTTCCCCTGGGTTCTTGCTTCCCAGGTGCATTATTTTGCACTTCTTTGCATTGAATGCTAGCTGCCATACTTCTGGCAGGTTAGAGATAGACTGGTAGTTGGCTAGACAATCTGGATCCAAGGAGGGTTTTTTAAGGAGTGGTTGAACGACCACCTCCTTGAGTGGGTCAGGAAAGGCCCCCTCTCCAAAGACTTCCAGATAATGTCAGCAAGGATCGGGCAGATAACTTCTACACATCCCACTAAAAGAGGTGTAGGACCTGGATCCAAACTACAACTAGTTGGTCTCAATGTTTGGATGATCTTCACAATGTCAGTGAATTCCAGCCAGTGAAAATCTGACCAGACCGAGTGCATGCCACTTCCTGTCGACCACTGCAATCCCACATAGGGGAGGTCAGACCAATGCCAGATCTGATGCTGGCAACCTTATCTGCAAAAAACCGAGCTAACTCCTCTCATCTCAGCTGAGAAAAAGCTTCTCTGGGCTGGAGACAGATTGGATTGCACAATCTGTCTACGGTCCGGAAAAGTTGAGCCAGTCGATTCTGTGCAGCAGAAATCACCCTGGGCAGGAATTCTGCCTTCTCTCGAGTGATTTCTGATTGATAGCCATCATAGTGTGCCATCAACCTAAGCCTGTCAGCATCATGGCTGGACTTCCGCCAGGCTCTCTCCAACCTTTGGCCAACTTGCCTTAACTCCTTCAAGGAGCCATCAAACCAAGGGCTCCTTGAATGAAGGGTGAGAGGCTGAACACGGACAGGAGCAATCTTGTCCAGAGTATCTCCCACAGCCTTGTTATAGGCTAGTACGAGATCATCTGGACTCATGCATTCACCTGACAAGCCCGATAGATCCAGTACCACCGTTAAGTCACTGGGGTTAATACTCCTTAAAGGGTGATACTGAACCATCTCTGTAGGGGCAGACCTATTACAGGGGGCCTTGAAACTGAACCTTATGGTGTGATGGTCAGACCAGCTGACTGGTTCCACCCCCAAATCAGAGATCTCCATACCCAGAAGAAAGATCAGGTCCAATGAATGACCCCCTACATGGGTCGGGGAAGTAAACACCTGTGTTAGGCCCAGTGTCATCATCAGCTGGAGGAGAGTTTGGTCAAAGTGCGAGAGTTCATCGTTGACCCAGGCACTGAAGTCCCCCAGAACTATCAATCTGGGGGACCTCAACACCATGTCGACGATGAAGTCTGCTATCTCCTGCAGGAATTCTCCACCATCACCTGGTGGATGGTAGATGAGGAGAATCCCACAGCCTACACCCTCTCCCAGGATATATTCAAAGGATCTGGTATTCCCAATGGCACATCCACAAGGCCCAGCTCAGTCTTAAACATAATGGCCACACCCCCGCCCCTACGATCCAACCTTGGACGGTGTATCACCGAGAACCCGGCTGGAGTTGCTGAGGCCAATATAGGGCCTGGATTTTCATCCAGCCAGGTCTCGGTGATGCAAGCCAGATCAGTTGATCCAACAAGATCAGCTATAATAGCTGTCTTGTTTTTAATAGATCTGGCATTGCATAACACCCACCAAATCAGTTTCCCCTGTCCTCCTACAGCATGCTGCTACTCACTTTCCTCACATTCTGTACCGGGTGCCCTACCCAGCTCCAGCACCCTTCCACCCCTTTGCCCCTACCTTTGTTGACCTTAGTCTAGCACTTCCCCTCCTGGGTGCCCTGCTGCTACTACCCCCCACCCATTCAAACCATTGCCACTCTCTCTCAACTCTATACCTTGACATGGCCCTACCCTGAGGCTGCTTCCCCCCTTCTCTCTCCCTCACTACATACAGTCCCTCTCACTGTTGCCTAACCTAATCCATGAAACTAGTGTCTGCACTAAATTGGAAATTTTGTGTCCTTATTACTGTGTCATGATCTGTACTTGTCTAGAGGTTATTTACTGTTACAGTGGATTCCACTTATAAGCAATGCAGCTTAATGCAATTTTCATTTATAATCACACATTTTTAGTTTCCTGTTTTTTTTTTTTTGTATCTGACGCTGTGTAAATAATTCACTTTATACAATCTGGTTAACTGAAATTTTCGGCTAAGTGCAATATTCCTTGGCTGCAGTCTCCAATTAAATGTGTTAATTAAGTTCCGGATTAGTGCACAAGGTGTTAATTGCAGTACGCTACCTGTATTTAAGAACAATGCAGAGCAACTTATCAGTTTAGCAGCACTTGAGTGGCAGCAGCAGGTATAATAGGCTTATGTACCGTGGCTTGTGATGGACCACAAGAGAATCACATTAACTTTTGGTCAGAAAATCGAAGTGTTACAATGTATAGAGACACCAGGAGTAAAAAGGTCAGAAGTGTCTTCAGAATTTGACATTGATCTATCAACAGTATGCCGGATAGTAAAGGCAAAAGATCAACTGTATGCTGAGTGGGAGAAGGCAGAAAACAAGTGCCGTAAGTGCCGGAGAGTGGGCAAGAGCGAGGAAGTTGAGGCAGCTTTACTAAGATGGTTTTCTGCTACACGAACTGCAGATGCACCTGTAAATGGTCCGATTCTGTTGAGTAAGGCTAAACACTTGGCCGATAATATGGGCATTGAATTTAATCCCACTAGTGGATGGTTAAGCATGTGGAAGGACAGACATGGTATCGTTTTCAAACGCTGTCAAGGGGGGAAAAAAAGATTCTGACACACAGTCTGCCAACACCTGGTTAAACAGCATTCTTCCCCAACTGTTAAAAGATTACCCACCTCATCTGGTGTACAACTGCGATGAAACAGGTCTCTAGTAGGCCGTTTGATCTTGGTTCTCCTTGATCTCTCTGCAGCATTTGATACCGTGGACCATGGGATGTTGCTAGAATGCCTTTGGCTGTTCTGTGGACTGTCGGGGACAGTACTCAGATGGTTTCAATCTTTTCTCATGGACAGAACTCAGAGGGTAGTATCAGGAATTTTTTCCTCAGTTCCCTTTTCTCTGTCCTGTGGGGTGCCGCAGGGTTCTGTGCTTTCTCCCATGTTGTTCACGGTATATATGCTGCCATTGGGGGACATTATAGGGCATTATGGGCTGAGTTTTCACTGCTACGCAGATGATACTCAGCTCTATATGTCCTTTGTACCCGAACAAAATGACACTTTATCGGTCTTTAACAACTGCCTTGCTGAGATTCAGGTCTGGATGAGTGCTAACTGGTTAAGACTAAACCCGGATAAGACCGAGGTGCTGGTGATGGACTGAGGTCACCGTGTAGAGAAGTCATCTCCTGGTCTTTCCTCCGGCCTTGTGCTGGGGGATAAACAGTTGAGGCATTCTGAACAGGTGCGAAATCTGGACGTAATTTTTGACGGCAAGCTGACACTGAAGGCACAGGTGTCAGCCATTGTCAAGTCCTCTTTTTACCATCTGAGGAATATTGCCCGTATAAAACACGTTGTTCCACATGATGACCATCCTGTATTAGTCCACGCCTTTGTTTCCTCGTGTCTTGATTACTGCAATGCTCTATATCTAGGGTTGCCGGGGGTGGATCTCCGTCGCCTGCAGCTGGTGCAGAATGCGGCAGCCAGGTTGTTGATGGGACTTCCAAGAACTTGCCATATCACACCTGTGCTGCGCGAACTGCACTGGTTGCCAGTGCAATGGAGAATCACCTTCAAGGTCGCATTGCTGATCTATAAGACCCTACACGGTCAGGGTCCAGACTACTTGCAAGATCTCCTATGGCCTTACCGCTCTCTTCGCTCGCTCCGCTCTACCATCGAGGGATTGCTAGAGGTTCCCAGGGTTCGTCTGCAATCATCAGGGGCTAGAGCTTTTTCCTTTGTGGCCCCAACCCTGTGGAGTTCTCTACCTCGTCAGATTCGAGAGTGCCAGTCCACAGAGCAATTCAAGGCTTCTTTAAAAAGTTATTTATTTGAGAAAGCCTTTGATTAGGCCAACCTATTGTTTTTTAACTGTTTTTAATGTATATTTATTGTTGGTTGTTTATCTGTATTGTATTCGTGCTTTGATCATTTTGAAAAGCACTTTATAAATAAAATTTTATTTGATTTGATTACTTTAGAGCAGTCCCAGAAGGAACTTTGGCCTTTAAATCCGGTGCAGCCTGTGGGGGGAAAAGCTAGAGAGAGAATATCTGTGTTACTGTGCTGTAACATGGATGGCACAGACAAGTTGAAACCACTCATCATAGACAAGTCCAAAAAGCCCCGTTGTTTCTCTGGAATCTCCATGGATGCCATGCCTGCAGACTGGGAGGGCAATTCGAACACTTAGATGACAAGTGAAATTTTTACCACCTGGCTGAAAAAGGTGAACGCACAGATGCACCGTAAGCAGCTAAGAGTTGCCCTCATTTTGGATAACTGCTCTGCACATCCTAATGTTACAGTCTCCAACATAAGATTGATTTTCATCCCTCCCAACATGACAGCTTTGATACAGAGGATGGACATGGGCATAATCAGGAATGTAAAGAATCTTTATCGTAGCCAGTTATGTACAGGAATACCATCTTATTAAACATACCTAACATGACCACTCCATGTGCAATGTACTAAAACGATACTTAATCTTTCCAGGTCATCGAGAAAGTGCTGCTCTGCCTAGATGAGGGACCACAAGGGAGTGTTAGTGCCCTGATGAATACAATTACAGTCCTTGATGCGGTCTATATGCTCGATTTTGCATGGCGAAATGTGAAGAGAGACACGATTGTAAACTGTTACAGGAAGGTGGGATTCATACCTGCCGATGATACCACTGCTGTTGTAGTTGAGGCAGTCAGAGAAAGTGAGGATCCACTCCTTACCCCCCCAAGGCTACCTCCTAGCATTATCCCCATAGAGTTTGCAAATTTCAGGGACATGGACGATTCAGTACCCACCAATGATCCAATTGATGAAGCAGTGAGGTGCTTGGTGTACATGCCGAGGCAGAAGATGAAGATGATCCTCCCCCACCACATGTCACCATGTCAGAAGTGCTCATAGCCATGGATAAAGTTAGCTTCTTTGTTCATGCTAGAGAAAAGCGGGACCTAACTGCTCTGTTCGAATTCAAGCACTACCTGTAAAAGCTCACCATAGAGAACACCAAACAGAGCAAAATTACAAATTATTTTCAGCTGTAATTGCTCTCAGAGCAACAGTGAAATAAATTGTTTACCCCTTTTTTTGTTTTTAATAAATAAGACGGCTTCTTGCATCTAGTGATCTTATTATGCAGAGTACAGACTGAGCTCCAGTGAATTAAATATTTACCATTTTTTCATTTTCGTTTTGAAATAAATGTTTCCCCCTTTTTTCATTTTAAATAAATAAATAAATAAGACTGATTAAATATTAAATACTGCACTGTCTTGCTTCTTGATCTTATTATGTAGAAATACATGATGTTCTGGTTTTTCAGCAGTACAGCACTGTATTCACGATGGAACAAAATCGTCAATTTCGGTAGAAGGCACATTCCGCTTAAGTGCACATTTTGCTGTTGCAAAATGGGTGTGCACTTTAGCGGAATCCATTGTATCTTGTATTCAATTGTTATTCCTTGTGGTGTTTTGAATACTGTACTCATCCTCTGTCTTTGTAAACCTGACATGGAACCTTTGTAAAAAAGCTTTTGCTCAAAGGTCTTTTCCAAATATCAAATAAACAAATGTATTAATAAGGTTGAGCTTGGGGATCTCTTTAGAGTCAATAAGAACAAGAACACTAGGGGTTACATCAGCAAACTGTATGGTGGGAGGTTCAGGAAGGAGGTCAGGAGGCACTTCTTCATAGAGAGGATGGTGGCTGGTTGGAATGAATTTCCAGAAGTAGTAGTCAATTAGAAAATGGTTGGGGTATTTAAAAAGAGGGTAAGACAGATTCAATGGGAGAGTAAGGGTACCAGGGGAGGGAGGGGGTGGAGAGTCATGAAAATGTTCATGGGCTCCATAATGAGCAGACTAGACTGACTTGTGTAGCCTTTTTTGCTGGCAAGTGCGTATGTTTGTTTATGAACTTTGTACAAGTAAATACAATGGTATCCACAGTGTTATGAGCTTGAATCTGCATGTTTCAGGATGCATCCCTTATTATGAGGATCGGTGTCCCTCACTGTCCCTCATTTTGAGTGTCAGTGTCCCTCATTTCTGTGACAAAAAGGTTGAGAGAAATGTTAAAAGGGTTGTACATTTGCTGCTTCCTGATAACCTGAACAAGTTCATAAGTTCTGAGACCCATATCATAATTCTGTACAACTGCACAGGTTAGAAAAAGTTCAGCAGTGTGATTTGGAATTTGGGCAATTCACAAACAGAATTCATGAGCCACTTCACTAATTCCTGATTGCCATCACAAACATGGTTGCCACCTTTAGTCATATATAAAATCCTTCAACTAGGTCCTAAAAATAAAACTTTTAAATTATGCAAAATAAATAACTGAATGTTCTTTCCACACACGATCTCCTTACCCACATAAATTTAAAAATCAAGTACTTTCCAGAGTTTCCATTTCTGGTATTTCTTTGACCACCATGACAAAAAAAAACTCCTATCCTTACCAGTTTGCCAGAGAACTCCCTGCTGCCTATCCTAAAGCAGGTATAATTGGTTCTTTGGTTTCATTTGAGGTGTGTGTGAGTGAGTGAGTGTGTGTGTGTGTGTATGTGTATTCTAGTAGAATTCTGCAGAATTTTGAATTCATTTATTCCATGTGTGTGTGGGGGGTGGGGTGTGGGAGTAAGCATTCTACTACCGGAAAACTGCAGAAATTTGAATTCTTGTATTCCATGGTAAACAAACATACCATGTATTGAATGTGTAGAAAGACAGATGATTGACAGGTGAAAGCCATCTGTGGAGGGACTATTTACATTTTTTTTAGCAATGTTTTATTATATTTGTGTGTCTTTTTAAATTTTAGAATGTTATTTTTTTTAAAAGTTGCTGATGAACCCATTTTATAATCACAGTAACACACTTTGAGGCATTGGTTATACTGGTTTTAGCACACTTCCAGGGGTTGAAAACACTCAGCATGTAGCCTTGTGTCTAACCAAGCCCCAGGCATGTGGCAAAACCATTACAACTGAAAACCTATTGTGTCTTATTAGATACTGTGGCCCAGATATTCAAAAGGGTTGCGCCATGCGCAACAGGGTTGCGCGTGCGCAACTCCAAAAATGCGCCATTCTGCGATATTGAGAAAGGCCAGTTGCGCCACGAAAACACACTGAGCCACAGCGCAATGGAAATGACATCACGCAACCAGAAGCGGGTCCATGCATAAAGTGCTTAATCACGATATTTGAACACTGCGCAATGTGAGAGTGGCCCAGCCGGAGGATGCGTTGAAAATGGGATGTGATCCAAAATAAAAAGGCTCAAGGAGCGCAAGAACTCTAGCAGGCCACAAACCGGGGAGAGAGACAGAGAGACAGAGAGAGAGAGACAGAGAGACAGAGACAGGAGCAGGAAGGGCAGAGAGGACAGTGGGTCCTGGAGGACAGAGAGGCCAGTGGGGGTGCCGGTGCAGTGGAAGCAGCAGTGGGGGCAGTGGGGTAACACAGGAACAGCAGCTGGGGGCAGGAGCCAGGGAGATGGACAGTGTCAGCTTCCACATGGAAGCTGTAATGAGAGTGAGACAGCATGCTGCAGGGGACGTGGCTGTGGAGGGCCCGTCGGTGATGCAGCCCCAACAGGCGATATCGGGCCGCATCAGCTCTGAGCTGTGCAGCGATGTCGAGATTGTGGCCAGTACCGCCTGAACAGGGCAATACTGAGACAGCTCAGTGAGCTGTGCAGTGATGTGATGCAGGCACCCTCACGACGGAGTCATGCTCTGTCCGTGGAGACCAAGGTGACAGCCTGCATGTGCCTGCTCACCACGGGCACCTTCCAGAGGCTGACAGGGACACCACAGGCATTCGCGGTCGGCCCCGTCACGCATCCTCACCCAATTCCTCAGCGCACTGCTGCCTCATGCTGCGGAGTACATCCATTTCCCCAGCACAGCGGCAGAGCGTACAGCAAACATGCAGGAGTTCCACAGGGTAGCACAAATGCCTGGCGTGCTAGGTGCCATAGAGTGCACCCATGTGGCCATTCGCACGCCACCTGGCCCCGACGGGCAAGCATATCGGAACCGAAAGGGCTTCTCGAGTGTCAACTGCCAGGTGGTGTGTGATGCCACTAGGCGCATCATCAGTGTCTGTGCCACACACCCTGGTGGAGCACATGATGCTCTCATATGGCACCAATCTGCACTGTGCCATCGATTCAAGAGTGGGAACATCCCCACGGGTCATCTAGTGGGTGAGTACACATGTATGGAATGCAAACTCTGTGCAAGGGTGGGAATGACACAGGTGCCATGGTAGTGGCACACAAGGATATGGGCAATATGGACCTGACCTAACACTGATCTCCACTATCTCCACACAGGTGACTGTGGATACCCACTCCATCCCTGGCTGCTCACACCATACCGGCGCCCCACGACCCCAGCGCAGCACGGTTTCAATGAGGCACATGCCGCAACACGGAACATCATAGAGCGGTGTTCGGATACTCAAGGCACGCTTCCGATGCCTGGACACCTCCGGCGGATCCCTACAGTACAGCCCCCAAAAGGCCTGTGGGATATTCCTGGCCTGTTGCATCCTGCACAACATGGCCAAAGACCATGGGATAGCCATACAGGTCCAAGAGGGGGACAGCGATGGGGACGCCAGTGGCACCGGTGATACGGGTGATAAGCCACCCCCCCTAGGACGGAGGGACCCCCGACTGACACGGCAGGCCCAGCTGCACCGGGACACCATTGCAGAAGAGCACTACGCCCAACACAGGTAAGTCAAGGGGACATGTGCAGGCAACACTGTCTATGCGAAACCACAGGCACACAGGGAACACACCGGCATGAAGGTCAGGGAGTTGAAGGGTCTAGTACAACAACACATCATCAGAGGGTGAGCACTCAAATGAAACACACACACACACCAGGCAGCATACAGGGCAGCAGCACAGCACTGACAATTACACGCTATCACACAGCACCACCAACCACCCTTACCACCTGGACTGTCCACGTCGTGTGTCAGGACCTGGGCAACCTTGCACCTTGGTGTACAGTGCAATGCAGGCATCATCATCCACACGCACCTGTGGACAGCAGTTGGGAGAGTGTGCAGGTGGTCCGTGTGTCAGTTTGGTGAGCAGAGCGCACCAGCAGTGCACTGCCCACCATGACACACATTGCACAGAGGCAGCACCAGACAGGGCCTGCATTGGGAGACAGCTCAGTCAGGGAGCACTGTCCCACAGCCACCACGGATGCGTGGGCGGCGCCCTCGTGGCCCTAGCAGCACTGGCAGGCTGTGCAGGGGCCACATCGGGTGGCACTACTGCACCACCAGGGGTTCCAGTGCGTGACCGTGACCTTGCCGCACAGGGGTTTGCATCCCGCGAAGAAACTTGCACCAGGGTGCTCGGGATGCCCACAGCAGAACCCGCGCGAGGCCTGGTGTTGCACGACGCGGAATGGGGAGTGAGTGCGCACTGTGTGGGGTGCGTGGTGCAGTGGTCACCAGACAGTGTGGTCACGCGGTCGCCACAGAGACCACTGCCTGGGCCAGCCTGTCAGATGGCAGCGGTCACATCCGTCCGCATATGGACCATTCGCCCGGTCCGAGCACACTCCTGCTTTGCCGCTCCACGGACACAGTCAGTGCCTCCACAGACCTTGCAACCCGCCCCTGCAGCTGTATCGACTCCTGCAGCAGGCGGTGTCGGCGCCAAAGGGTACTGTGCCCCAATGGCATCGTGACCCCCAGGGTGTGGATGGTCCTGGTGCACAGCACCCCTTGAGGGTGGCCGCTGTTCACCAGGACCAGGTATGGGCTGATCTAAGGGTGGTGGACAAGTGCCACTGCCTGACGCTGTCCCCCCAGGCCTGGTGTGCAACTGCTGCTGCCGCCCCTCCAACTGGTGAGCCCCCAGGTCCACCTGTTCCACCCCTGTGCTGTCAACAGTGCCAGACACCTGCTCAGCCACCGATGCTGCCCCACCGGTGCTGACAGGCCCAGCCTGTGACTGTGCCAGCATGCTGGTACACAGGTGTGGAGCTGGATGGCCCAGGGGCACGTGCTGGCCTGCCATGTGTCCCTCGTGGGACACACACCTCTCACTGGCCATTGCAGGCCTGCCATCATCAATAGTGCCAGTGCGTGCCACTGCCATAGGCACAGCATGCTGGCACACCTGCATGCCAAACTGCTGTGACACAGGCTGTGCACCCCCTGCACCCGTATCACTGCCGGCAGAGTTGTCGGCCCAGCCGGCCTGCTGCTGCAGTGCGTGCAGGCTGCTGGCGGAGGTGGAAGGTCCCTCCTCCGGTCCAGCAGGTCTGCCTCACTGTCAGCACCCACCACCACCGTCTCCTGCAGACGAACAGGATCTGAAACAGAAAGAGAGTACATGTGAGTGCATGTGAACAACAGCCCCCCCCCACAACATCACCATGACATACCGTGCAGTGATGGGCTTCCACCTGTCTGGAATCCTCCGCCTGGAACACCTGCAATGGCACTCGGCTGCATGGCCGCAACCAGTGTCTCCTCGGTCGGGGTCAGCTGCAACACCACTGGTGGTCCCCCACCAGTGGCAGCACGTGCCCCCCTGAAGGCTGCCACCTTCTCCTTCAGCCTCCTGTGGTCAGTCCCCATCTTCTTGCGGCATTCCTGCATGGAGCGCTGGTGGCTTCCGTGCAGGTTGACGGCCAGAGCTACCCCCTCCCATGCAGCTGCACGCTGCTGAGGGGTGCCCCTCCGCCCACTCAAAAGCGGCTCATCCTCCAGGTAGGCCTGGAAGAGGGCCTCGGTCTCTGCTGTGGTGAAGTTCGGCCTCCTCCCACGCCCGCCCTCCACAGCCTCGGCCTGGTCTCGTCCACTCATGCTGATCTGTATGGGTGGAAGTGGACACCTGTCACTGTGCAGTCCACAGCATTTCCCCATGAGCATAGCTGCAGGCGGGGCGAAGCCCCGCTTCCTCGCCGCATGGCAGATACTGATGGAAAGGGTGCCCTCTGCCCTTTCTAGTGCCCTCATCATGCTCAGCCCCTCAACCTGTGACATCCTCCAGCACCCCTGCCCATGAGCATTGTCCTGAGCATCACACAGCATGTAACTCACCTCTCAGCTGCAACAACCAAATCTAGCGCCCACAACCCAGTGTCGCACTTTTATAAGCGCAACACACATGCAAATGAGGTGTGGCGTAACTTTAATGACATGCTAATCGTGCCACTGTGCCTTTGCATGGCTGATCGACTGATTGTATATGTCGGCTGAATATCGATATTTGCGCTTAGCGCAATAGGGAAGGTCCGGCTGAGCCGATGGCGCATGTTTTGGCTGTGTGCTACACTGCATTGCGCATGCCCAGACAGGTTACGCATGAGTCGATCACGCTGCAGACCTGCTGAGCACGATAGGCAATTCTGGCCGGCCACCATTGTGCCAGTGGCGCTACAGCACTGGGCACTATATGGCGCTGTGGCACTTCTGCGCGATAGTCCACTGTGGCACTGGTGCTCCGCTAGCAGTCATGCGGGATGCCTATACATCCTATGGCGCTGTGCGTGGCCTGCGTCATTGCCGTGACCTTGTGTATGCCCTCTGACCCTGGCGCTGTGGGCATGCCGTGTCTGCGTCTATTGCGCTGTCTGGTTACAGGCGCCATGTAAAAGTGATGGCGCTGTGCGAAGAACAGCACGATTGGAGCCTGTGCTGGTCTATTGCGCAACAACTCCACGTGGGGTCACAGCGCAGCGGGGCGCCATATTGCCTGCTGTAAAGTTGGGGCCATGGCTCAGAGGAGGGCGGTGTCCTGGAGCCCAGTTGAAGTGGCCAACCTGGTGGCCCTAGTGGAGCCCCACTATGAGGGACTATATGGTGAGGCCCCCCTCACTGGACCTAGGACCCATGTGTGGCAGCAAGTGGCCACTGACCTGGTGGGGGTCACTGGCCGGGGCCGGTCTGCGGAGCAGTGCCGGCACCGGTACAGTGATCTCCGCCGGAGGGACCCGGAACTGTTAACGGCTGCGTTCCCGTGCCAGGCGGGGCCTGGTGCCTAGGCCACGTGAGTGTACCATCTATTCACCTATATTCTCTGTAGGGGTGTGTGTGTGCCTGGGTGGCTGTGCATCGGTGTGTCAGTGTGTGCAGCTGTGCGATGGATGGTTATGGCTGTGTGGGCAGGCAGTCTTACTGGGGCAGGGGGCACTCTGCTTTTGAGTCACACTGATGTTTGTCTCACCATATGTCTCCCACAGGCCGGATGGTGAGGGCGCCGGACGAGGCTGATGTGGGCCATGCCAGGGCCCCAGTGCCACAGGCCATCGGGCAACAGCAGCAGCAGCATCAGCAGCAGCAACAGCAGCAGCAGCAGCGGCAGACCGAGCTGCTGGAGGAGTGTGAGTATCATTACGTCATGGATGCTATTGCATGCTGGGGGGGCAGGACCACCAACCATGATGGACACAACCAAATGGGAGGTCGTAGTTCCACTAGACGAAACACTAGTGAGTCCCCACACTGGAGTACAGTGTACAGTTCCGGAAAACATACCTGCGTATGGACAGGGACTGGGTGGAGAGCGTTCACAGGAGGGCGACATGGATGGTGCATGGATTGCATCACAAGTCCTATGCAGACCGGTTGACGGAACTGAACATGTACTCCCTGGAGGGGAGGAGGGTGTGGGGATATGATGGGGACATACAAGTATTGTACAGGGGGGAACAGAGTGCAGGAAACAATATTTGTCAGTGTAAAGGATGTTCCAGGACTAGAGGGCATGGGATGCAGTTGGAGGGGGCTCGTTTAAGAGGAACATGCGAAAGTGTTTCTTCACATAATGGGTGGTGGACAAGTGGAACACCCTGCAAGAGGATGTGGTGGGGCTGACTTGGTCACGGGATATCTGTATGTGGGGTTCGCCATGAGGGACTTCTGGAGGTCAGGTGAGGGGAACGGACTTATAGGACAAGAGAGTGATCGTACAAGGCCAAATGGCCAGACTGGGTGTCCATAGGCCCTTATCTGCCGACACTGTCTATGTATCCATGTATGTAGGTGTGACACAGGTGACCTGCATCACAGTGCAGCATCACGACACGTCTGTGTATGCATCACAGGTGGTCAGGCATGCACTGGGCACATAGCTGTGTAACTGGCTTCACCTTGCAGCATCGCATGACAGCCTAGTTTGTACTGTGATTGACATGGGCAGTGTGTGTGGCGGTGGTGCGCATGGCTGGTGCCGCCTGTTTGTGATGGCCATGTGCATGTTCACTGTGGGTGGGTGCATGCCATCACATGTGCAGCACATTGGGTTAGATGGGTTGCAGGTTGGGTGGTGTTCAGGGTTGTGGTCAGTCTCAGCCATTGACTGTGTTCCCATTTTCCTAGGCCTCGGTGTGCTTCAGCGCATGGCGCATGATGTCTGGCGCCTGACCCAGGTTGTGGTCAGGCAGGGAGCTCTGCAAGCCCTACAGCGCCAGAGGAGCAGTGGCGCAGGACATAGGAGGGGACGACGGCAAGGGAGGAGCAGGAGCCTGCTGGGCCGTGAGCCACCTTTCATTTGACCTTCACCCATCCCTTTCACCCTGCCTTCCCTCTCCAAGTTTTTTCCTCCCCTGAACACCCTGCCTTTTACCCGTCCCCCAACTTGTACATAGTTATAACTTTATTGTTCACTGTTTTATTTCAGTATACATTTCTATTTTGGTACAACTGCTGTGTTGATGTCTGCTTTGCAACTGGCTCTGGGTGCTCGTTGCAGTAGGGTGTACATGCCATCTGGGCTACTATGGTCCTGGTATTGTGTGTGTGTGTGTGTGTGTGTGTGTCCATGGGGAAGTATCACCAGCATAGCATTGCCTTTCTGTTGCTCTTGCCATCTGCTGCCACCCACTGCTGGGTGCACAGGGTGGAGTCTGGCTGGTCTGCTTCTCTGCAGCATGGGGTTGCCGTGTGGCACGGGGGCATGGTGTTTCCTGCAGTGCCTGTCACTGCACATGGCTGTGTGTCTTGGGGGCACGGTGCACGCTGTGCTGTGCGTACGGGGGACTGATGTGCACTGTGGTTGTCAACCCGGGGTGTGGCACTTCTGCCTGCCAGTGGTTGTGCTGGGTGTCATGGCTCTGCTATGCTTTAGTTGGCTTGTCCCCATGGGCACGTGGATCATCCGTCCCACCCCAGTGATGCTGTGCTTAGGGTGTGCCAGTGTGGTGTGGGTTCTGCAGTGAGTTCCTGTGCCCATGTGTGCATGGCTGGCGGTGGGCCCCAGCCTGCCTCCCTGGATGTGCAGTTCCATTGCTCTGGGGGGCTGTGCTTGCGCTTTGGCAGCTCTGCAATGCTCAGCTGAGCTTCCATGGATTGCGCCATAAGCGCTGCAGCATTTTGACTCCAGCCTCTCCTACCTGGTGCGCCATGGCGCGAGTATGTGCGATATTGAGACGTTGGTTGCTTGCGCAATTTGCTCTGCTCCATGTTTGAATATCGCACCTGTTGCGCATTTGCGCAACTGGTTTGTGCTTGCTCCTGCTGTTGCGCTACTTTTGAGCGCAGTTTGAATATCTGGGCCTGTAAGTACAGTATATGCAGTATATAGATGTGGGAAAAGCGCCCTTGTTTGCTTGATAAGTAAAACAGTAATGTACAGTATACCCTACTGTCACAGAGTAGAGACTACAAAACAGTTTAAACAAGTTCTGATGGTAAGAACAAAAATGGTTGCTCTAGTGTTGTGAAAAGAATACCTATAAAGAATACCTTTAACTAAACTGGTTGTTTGAAAATTATTACATAAAAAATATTGTTGTATCTCTGGATTTAATTTCCATTTTCAAAGTGGCCAGTGTCTGTAAGGTGGATGAGTCAGTGTGGCAAAACCTTTGAAGCACAGTAAATTGTGAAATATTGATTTGTTCTTGAATTGACTAAAGTGGCTTTAAAAATTTCATACATTTCCATATTGCTACTCTCTCTCTAAGATAGAAAAACATATTTTTGTTAGATCAATATAGTAGAAAAACAAGTCTGACAGGATTCTTAATGCATGCCTAGGAGCTACCTTTGACATAAGATTTGATACTTCTAACAGAATAAATCAGAGTTTAGCTCATACTATTTTGAAAAATAGATATTGTGATTTCATTTTTAAAGGAAAGGAAGAAAAATTATAGTGCTACTCTTGCAATATAATATATAAAATTCTTATACCTGCTTGTAAGATATGATGCAACTTAAAATACATTGTTTCAAAGAATCATTTTTATACATCTCATTTAACTAGGCTAGCATATTGAAGATGCCACATCTCTTTTTCAGTGTGTCCAGCTTCTAACTGTATTCATAATTTATTTTTCCAAGATACCCAGCTGAGATGCAACATCTCATTTTCAGTAGGGTCCTGCTTCTAACATGCTTACAATGTATTTACTTGGGATAGCCCAGTTGGGATGTAACATCTTATTTTCAGTGGGGTACTGCTTCTTACCATGTTTACAATGTATTTACCTGGGACAGCTCAGATGAGATGTAACATCTCATTTTCAGTGGGATCCTACTGCTTTTAACCATCTTTACAATGTGTTTACCCAGGATAGCCCAGTTCAAATGTAACAATTCATTTTCAGTGAGTTCCTGCTTCTAACCATGTTTATAGTGTATTTACCTGGGATAGCTCAGCTAAGTTCCAATGTTCAAATGAATCAGCTGCTTTCTTCATTTTTTTGAAGGGCAAGTTTCTATACGAAAACATGAGCAGCAAATGGACCTCTTCGGGCATCTTGCCACGGAGATTAAGGTAGACAAATACAAGTTCTTTGTTTCATTTTCTTTTCTCTGTGGTACAAATAATCACATACTGTACTTTTGAGAATTTTTTGCTTTTGTTCCTTTTTATGAAAATACTGTATGACTTCCTTTATTTTGTTTGTTTGTTAAGCATTGTTTAAACTGGTGAGATTTAAAAGGAATGTTAAGATATTCCTATTTACTGAGAGGATGGTGGAACAATGGAATATACTGCTAAAGGAGGAGATGGAGGTGAGGCCTATTTCAAGGTTCAAGGTAGGCTGGGACAGATTCACGGGGGTGGTAGTCCCAAAAGAGGGTTGGTGGGGAGTGAGTGGTAGGAGACAGCACTGGAAATGAGGGAGTGGATAGGAACACAGGATAACTTCTCTATCTGGTTCTAGGCCAACAGAGAATTGATAAGATTTTTCTTGGGCAGACTGGAGGGACCATGAGTTTTTTTCTGGCATCATTTTTCGATGTTTCTATGTTCCACGTTTGTTGAGCAAAAATGAGAATCTACAGTGAGAGGATGGTCTTGGTCATTTACCTTTTAAAACAATCCAGGTACCATTCTCAGCCAAACTGTATGAGTTGGTTCTCAGTGGCTGTTGTGACCACTGAGCCAACACTCTCATTGCAACACCATCAAGCTATGCTCATCGAGGCTCACAGCACCTTCTCGAGCACTCACAAATGTTTTTAGGTATTAGAAGTAGAGGATGTGACAGCTAAACAAATGGTTAACAGTGCCATTCTCTAAACCACAACAACCTCATAAGACTGGCCTCAGCCTCCTTTGATTCCCCCAAGTTACTGCCTGGTAACAACAGGTACAGTCCTATACTTTTTTTTTTTTACTGAAAAAGGTACATTGAGCTGAAGTCTGTTATCAGGAGCAACCTGAGGAGAGAGGGATTGCAGCAAGGAGGGACGGTACAGCCAAACAGGCAGTGCAAAGCAGAAAAAATCAAAAAAAGTGCAAGTGGCTCCAAATAAATGACATAAATGGATCCAAAAAATGTACATGCAATAAGTAGTAGTAGTAAGTTTTATTTCTAGCAGCATCCTTCCCCTAGACAAACACATCAGCAATTGAATACATTATGACCCATAAAACTCAGCTGGAAGGAACCTAAAGGGGAAGATAAATCAAGCCTCAAAGGCTTGACTGAATAAAAAGATCTTCAGATTCCTCTTAAAGACCTTCACCATTGGGCCTCTCTAAGGACTCTCAGGAATGAATTCCATAAGAGTGGTACCACCACCTCGAAGGCCTGGTCACCAAAGTTTTCAGCCTGGCCCTCAGTACAACTAAGAGGCCCACCTTGGTGAAGCATAAAGAGTTCAAGGGAACTTAAGGATGCAGGAGATCTAACAGATTACCAGGACCCAACTGTCTAGGACCTTATAAACTGGCAAGACAACTTTAAAGGAGATGCACCAAGGCAACCAGTGCAGATCGTGCTGCACCAGAGAGACATGAGTTGAGCTTGAACGACCTGTCAGCAGCCTAGCAGCTGCGTTCTTTGCCAACTGCAGATGCCATAGCATACTTCCACTGACCCTGAGGTACAAAATGCTACAGTAGTCAAGCTGAGAAAGACATCACAAATGCATGTATCAGTGTTGCCAGGTCAACGGGGAAAAGGGATCTAATGTGGCTGATGTTTCTTAGATGATAAAAAAGCTACTCTGGACAACAGCTGATGCCTAAGCTTCAAATATCAGACACTCATCCAGAACAACCCCCAGAGTTTTCAACTTAGTGGCAGCCACAAGCCTTGATAAGCCGAGCCAAAGCCCAGTCTCATTCTGGACAGCCACCACCCCTCCCCTATGACTTGGTTTGACTATCCACACCTCAGCCTTGTCAGGGATGAGCCTCAATCAGTTCAATGACACCCAGTCCTGGATATCTACCAAGCACTTATTAAGCACATCAACTGCACCAGGCATCCCTGGTGCAAAAGATGGGTAGAGTTGGCTGTCATCTGCATAACAGTGAGAATCTAGACCATACTGTCTAATGATCCCTCCCAGGGGCAGGATGTACCCAACAAACAACATGGGAAAAAGGACCAACCCCTGAGAAACACCACAGGGCAGATACATTGGGGGCAAGGAAACATTCCCCAACACCACTCTCTGTGTCCTGTCCCTGAAGTAGGACTCAAACCAGCAGATGACTTGTCCAGTGAGACCTACGTATTCCGTCAGGTGATCCAAAAGCAACCTATGGCCTACAGTATCAAAGGCTGAGGAGAGATTGAGGAGGATGTGAATTTTATTGTTACATTCTCTGTTTCCAAGCCCCCTTATTCCAGCTGGCTCCCCTTTGCCCCGGTCTCCATCCCAAGCCCCATCACCTGTTTTCTCTGGGACTTACCATTCTCCTTCTGAATACCCCCATGGCTTATCCCCCCATGGCAGGACACTTTCATCAAGGTTTGGGAGGGCTATTGACCCCTTGAGGCAACTCAAGCCAGTAATGTCAGAAGAGCTGCCACTGTCAAAGGTGCAGGGCCTGCAAGAGGAGTGGGGAGTTCATCCTGCTCAGATGGGGCCATTTTTCTTGTTTTTCTCCCCACCCTCTGAGATGCAGAAACACAAGGGGAGTCAAGGGGGAGCACTCACACTGAGTGTGTGTGCACTTCTGGCTCCTAGTCTGTGACTCTGTTCCCTGCCCAGCTATTGCAGCATGGATGGAAACCCTTCCTCCATGGAGAAGAGCATCCCCTGGGATGCTTAGTCCTCCTCCCCATGGCTGGCCCCGATGATCCTGGTTTGCTCCCAAACCTGGGTCACCAGTATCGTGAGCAGTAGCATTACTGCTGTGTCAATGGGCTGGCTGAGGAGGATGTGAATTGACTGTTCCCCTCGATCTATTGCCCTGAGGTCATTATGCATCCTGACCAGTGCAGTCTCAGTGCTGTGCTTAGCCCTACACCCAGGCTGCAGAGGCTTGTAGATGCCAAAGGTTATAATGTGCATGTCTTAAGCTGCAATGCAACCATTTTCTCAATATCAGACAATCTGGGGCAAGTAGCTCACTCAGTGGCTTTCACTGAGGGGCTGCCTGTCTGTGACATGGGACAGGAGAAGGATCTCCTTGCAAAGACCTTCAACTCATAGTTGAAGGAATGGCGCAGAGAGGAGGGGTTTGGCTACACTGGGGACTGGGTATCCACCTGGAGAGATAAGGGCCTGCATCCATCTGGGAGAGGAAGCGCAGTTCTCAGTGGGTGTTTAGATGTTACTTTGATGAACATTTAAACTAGCCAAGGGGAAGTGGCAGAAGGAATCAGGGAGTCAGAAACTGCCACCCCACAGGCTGAAATAGAAAGTAAGGTGAACTCGAGGGGAGAGGAGTTCCCCAGGGTGCAAATTAGTAAGGGCTGCAGGGTGGTAGATGTAAAGGTGGAAAGAACAACAGCATTAAAGAGAGGGGATGGAGAGAGGGTGAAAAGGAAAAAAGGGGAGCAACAAGCAAAGTGGAAACAAAATCTTGAAGGCCATCTATGTGAATGCTAGAAATCTAGGAAATAAGATTCATGACCTAGAGGCCATAATGGCAGAGGCTAACCTGGATATTGTGGCCATTACCAAGTCATGGTGCACTGAAAACCATGACTGGGACATGGCTATACTCTGTCCAGGAAGGACTGGGTAGGACAGAAATGAGGGGGTATTGTGCTATATGTGAGGGAAATCATAAATGCAATGAGAATACAGGGGAAGGCAGAGGTACTGTGGGTCACCCTGGAGATGGGGAATGGAGCCAATATTCACACTGGAGCGATCTACAGACCTCCAGCACTGGGGGAGGAATTAGATAAGGTACTGGTGGAAGTCACTGGCAAGATGGCAGAAAAGAGGGAGGTGCTGCTGATGGGGGACCTCAACCTGCCAGATGTAGATTGGAGATTCCTAGCAGCAGCATTAGCTAGAAGCAGGGACATCCTGGAGTCTCTGTGGGGGTATTCCTGAGGCAACTAGCCAGTGAAACCACTCATGACAGGGCAATACTGAACCTGGTACTCACTAACAGGGACAGTGTCACATACGTTAATGTGGGAGGCCACTTGGGGACCAGCGATCATCATATGGTGTGATTCGATATAAGTATAGCTACAGAATTGAACCACACAAGGGCGAGGGTCCTGGACTTTGGAAGGGCAGATATTACAAAGTTGGGTGAACACCACAGGGTGACCTGATGGTAGGGATGGCCTGAGTGGGGTGGAAGAACAGTGGACAATGATAAAAGGGACCATAGTAAAGACAACAAAACTCTGCATCAAAGAAGTGAGCAAAAAGAAGAGGAAAAAGAGACCTCTATGGTTCTCAAAAGAGGTGACTGAAAACTTATAAAGGCTAAAAGTGTAGCATTCAGAAAGTATAAGGGTACTCAGAGACAGGAGGACAGGGAGGTGTATCGGGGAAACAGAGGTAAGCAGGGAAAGCAGTAAGCAGTACAGAGGTGTAACATGAAGAGAGAATAGCCCAGGAGAAGATGAAAGGGACAAAACATTTTTTAGGTATGTAAGTGAAAAAAGGAAGGCTGGGGTGATATTGTGAGGTTAAAAAGGGAAGGGAGTGACTGTGCAGAGGGGTGCCAGGAAAAAGGCAGCAAACACACTGAACAAATACTTTTGTTCATTGTTCACAGAGGAAGGAGAAGAGGAGGGGCCACAAAAAAGTAACAGCTGCTTTGAAGGGAGGTGGGTGTACACTAGTCCTTTTTGGAGGTGAGAGTCCTGAAGGGACTTGCAAATCTGAAGGTGGACAAAGCAATGGGGCTAGATGGGGTGCATCCAAAGGTATTGAGGGAGCTCAGAGAAATACTGTCTGTTACTTTGACAGTTCTATTTAACAGGTCACTGGAAACAGGAATGGTTTCGGAGGACTGGATGAAGGCAGATATAGTCCCACTTCACAAAACTGGTAGCAGGGAGGAGGCTGACAATTATAGGCCAGTCAGTCTGACATCAGTGGTGGGAAAGTTAATGGAATCACTGCTGAAGGAAAGGATTGTGGAATATCTTGAATCTCGTGGGTTACAATGGGGAGGTCATGTCAAACAAATCTGGTAGATTTCTTTGACTGAGTGACAAACAATTTAGATCAGGGTGGAGCAGCGTACATGGCCTGCTTAGATATCAGTGCTGCTATTGACATTGTTCCACATAAGGGACTAGTAAACAAGCTGGATATCTTAGGAGTGGGTCCAAAAATGGTAAAATGGATAAGAAATTAGTTAGGGGATAGGTGGCAAAGGATGGTGGTAAACGGAGTTCACTCCAAGAAAGGGACAATGCAGAGGAGCTACAAGGGATGGCCATCCTCTTTGTGGGTGACTCCAAAATCTGCAATAGGGAGGACAGAGATGTGAGAAAACTAGTGGGGTGGCCAAGAGTATGGCAGCTGAGTTTCAATGCAAACAAGTGCTAAATAATGCACTTAGGGCACAGAAACCCAGGAGCATAATGCAAAATGGGTGGAGGGGTATGCACAACCACCAAGCAGTAAAGAGACTGAGGGGTAATCATATTAGATTTCCTAAAGGTGGCTAGGCAGTGTGACATGGCAGTAGGAGGGCTAGTGGGATGTTGGGGTGCATAGGGAGGTGTATCACCAGCAGAAAGAGGGAGGTGGTGTTGCCTCTGTATGGATTGCTGGTAAGATCCCAAATAGAGTACTGTGTCCAGTTCTGGAGAGCACATATCCAGAAGGACCTAGAAAGAGTGGATGCAGTCTAGTGGAGGGCAACTGAAATCATGAAGGGTCTGCATTAAAAGCCCTGTGAGGAGAGACTAAAGGACCTCAATATGTACACCTTGGAACAGAGGAGGGAGAGGGGTGATATGATAGAGATGTTTAAATACTTCACGGGGGTAAATAAGGTACCGAAGGGAAGTATTTTCAGAAGAAAAGGTGCTTAAGAACAATGGGACATTTCATGAAGCTGGAGGGAGTTAGATTTAGGAGAGATGTGAGGAAGTACTTCTGTACAGAAAGAGTGGTGGATTCCTGGAACAGCCGTTCAGCAGAGGGGGTTGGGGTAAAAACAATGGTGGGGTTTAAGAATACATGGGATAAGCACAAGAGAATCATAATGGAAAGGAAGGTGGAGGGAGAAAGAGCCGTAGATTGGGCATGGTCTGCGGTAATAGTGTAGGTAGGGAGAAATGGGTAGACAGGATGGGCCAAGCAGTCCTTATCTGCCATCACATTCCATGTTTCTATTTCTCTGTAACCTTGTCCAAAAAGGGCAGGTTAGAGACTGATCAGAAATTCAATAACTTGTCCGGGTCCAAAGATAGCTTTTCCAGGAGGGAGCTCACCTGTACATCCTTCAGTGCATCTAGGAAAACCCCCTCAGTCAGGCAGCACAGAACAAACCCGCAAACACTGGGCCCAGATGCCTAATGCAACCCACTACCAACTGCACTGGGCCTGGATCCAGTTTGCAGTAAGTCATTGCAGTTTTGAGATCACCCCAGTTACCTCCTACACTGTCACCAGTGTAAAATTTCCCCACAACAGCTGAGTGCATATGTGGTGTTCAGCTCAACCCTGCTTGGTTGCCACATCCCAATCAGTGAGATCCTGGCTTGAATGGAGGACACCCTGTCCAAAAAGGATTGCGTGAACTCCTCATATTTTGCAGGTGAAAAAAGTCTCATAGACTACAGACAGGTCAGATGGAGTAACTTATCTAAAATCCAAAAGAGCTGAGCTGGTCAATTCTTGCTGGCAACAATCTCCCTAGACAGAAACATGTCTTCTTCTGGGTGATTGCCCTTTGTTATTCACCAATGACTACTCAAAGCTAGTATGTCATCCTTGGCCCTGGATCTCCTCCAATAATACTCCAACCTCTGCCCCCTTGCCTTCATCTTCCTTATCTCATCATCATTCCACAATGATCTACAGTGTGAAACAAGGGGGCATACATGGATAGGTGCCAGAAAATCAATGGCCATCCCGATAATCCTGTTATAAGTCGACACTGCTTCCCCAACTCCACAGCATATATCTTGGAGACTCCAACACCCTGTCAGCAAAGACGTCCATGATTTCCTGTAGGATCTTCCCCTGTGCCCCATAGACCGGTACACCAGAAGGATCTTACAACATTCACCCGGACTGCCATGCAGAGCCATGCAGCCAAACAACAAGGTATCTTCCACTGGGTGCATAACCTAGTTTAGCTCAAATCTAAAACAGATGACCCCCCGCAGTACCTCCTTGGGCAGTGGACCATGGAGAACCCAGCTTGGATGGCTTCTTCCAAGACGGGGCCTGCATCATCATTTAGCCAGGGCTCTGTGATGCAAGCCAGATCAACCAAGGAATCTGATTTAATGTCAGCTACAACAGTGGTCTTGCCAAATTTCTTGGACCCGCCTGAAAATGAGATCCATGATCCAATAAGGCAAGAGGAAAAATAACTAATACATAATGTATCTGCAGACAATCAACTTGGGAACTTGGAGGTGGAGGGGTGGAGGACAAGGAAAAAGGGGGCTGCAGGGTAAAGGAGGGGCTTGAAACAGGATCAAATGATTAGGACAGTGGGAGAAAAGGAGCTCAGGACAGATTCAGAAGCAGACATGCAAGGAGAGTTCAAAGAGAGGGGATTTGAAGGAATTATAGAAGCAGATGGTGCGGGGTGTACAATATTATGGTCTGCTAGTTTGCAAAAGGCACTGTTGCTCATCTTTCCATTATGAGCCTTTTCAATCCAGATGTCCACAAAGTAGATTTTCTTTTTGCTATAGTTCATTGTGAACTTCAACTCAGAGTTTGTATGCAGAAACATAAGGAAATCGTGCAGCACATTTTCACCCCTGCCTCACCCTGTAAACATCATCAATATAACATTTCCAAATGCCAGTCCTGTCCTAATATGGATTTCTGCTGGGATTACTCCCCAGCTCCTGTTGTCAGTGCCCCAAGATCAAAGTAGCATAGTTAGGGGCAAACCTGGCCCTTATGCCAGTACCTTTTTGTTGCAGATAGTATTTCCCCATAAAATAAAAGGTATTGTTCTCCAGGACCAGCCTTGTCCACCAGGAGGTCAGTACAGTACCCAGAATGGAATCTCTGCCCCTTTTATTTAGGAAATGATTTACACTGCTATGCCACCCTCATGAAGTATATTAAGATACAATGACTTGACATGGAGGGTAACTAAAATATTGACCCCCCAGATGTCAAGGTCATTCAAAATTCTAAGCATTTCACCAGTATCCAAAACATATTATGGTAATTACATTGCAATACTTTTAATGTGGTTGCCCATGAAATGGGACATGAGTTCAGTAAATCAGCCCACACCAGAGATTATGGGCCATCCCGAGGGGTCCATCAGGGTTTTATGGACCTTAGGCAGGACATACATCTGGGGTCTCAGTGGGTACTCCACTGACAGGTAATCCTTTTTCCCTGTTATTGACAAGTTCCTCCACAAAGGCCCAATCAAGGAATGCATCTATACACTTTTTATGGGACAGTGTGGTGTCAGATGTGAGCGGTCTATAATGCACACTATTAGCAAGTTGTCGCTCCACCTCCCTTATGTAATCACAAGTATTTAAGGCCACCACACTACCCCCTTTATCTGCGAGCTTGACTGAGATAAGAAAAGGTACCTTGGTACTGTATGTTTTTCTTAATATTTCTTTAAATATGTTTCCTTTTACACTGCACTTGAGTATTATTTTTTGCTTTTCCAGCTTAGGTAGGTACTTCTATATTAAGATAAGTACAAGTAACCGGTTACCACAAGGATTCTTGTGGAGCCAAAGGGGTGCAGTTTCCCTCTATGTGCCACACATTTGAGATTTGCTGACCTTCAGTAACATATCGATGGCATAAAGTTTTTTGTAGAGTCTAGATACAGTACTAGGTATCCAATAACTCATCATATGAATTGGTTTAGGACTATGCCAATAGTAATCAGTAGATGCATAACATGGAAAATGTTGCTTGTTTTCTTTTTTGTATGAACTCTTTTGGTTATATTCACACTGTCACGTTAAACAAAGATACTGTAATTGGGCTGGCAGTATAGCCTAGAGATTAGAGTAACAAGCTATGATTGTGCTTGGTACATCCAGCTGACCTGGGTTTGATTCCCACAGCCTCCACTTGCATACTGAGCAATGCTGAACAAGTCACTTAACTTCCTCATTGCTCCAAGGTTGCCCTTGAAGGTTTACCCACATCGGTGTGACATGTGGAACGGTGACTGTCGTTAGGGTGACAACAAAAGCCAGACAGTGACCGTGTTGCCCAGGCAATTGTACCACTCGACCACCATCATGCCCAAAGCACCAAAACACATCCAGGCTGTTTGAAGGTGGCTTCGTCCCCTGCACCCCCTCACCTATTGAAGCAATTATATAATCAACTCCCTGGGGGAAGTTTATTGGGGATGGAGCACAACACCACTGTGGCTGTATCACTGCATGGTGCTCCAACAACCAGTTTTCCACTGTGAGTGCTTAACTGGTTTTGGCACATCAATGGCCATCGTTCTAATGCCGTTGCTCCGTTGATGGGATACCACCCCTGAAAACAGGCATTGTGCCTAGTAGGCCATTCCCAGTTAACAAAGAATAAAACAAAAAATTGTACTTAACTAAGCTGCTACTGTATAAATAGGTGATCTCCTTTAGGGGTCACTAAACCATGACAAAATGCAGGACCGGGGTGAAACATTTGGAGTATGTTCCATCCCACTGATGATGTGCCTAACTGTGGTCATGGAGCTGTGGGTTTTTTCAACATTAAAGAGGCTATTTGTATAGATACCTGACCTCCAGTTCTGTTTTTGTGGTGACTGTGGTGAGTGCCCAGATTTATTTTCCCTCTCCAGATCTTTTAGATAGCCTGGACCCAAACCATATAAGGTCCTGTATACCAACAAGAATTTCTTGAAGCTGACCTAACACTGAATGGGCAGCGAGTGTGAGTTTGTGCAGCACTGGGGTAATATTATCTCTGCGGGATGTCCATGAGATCAAATGTGCTGCAGCATTCTGCACCAATTACAGGTGGCATACTCCAAGATAAATCTAGGTAAAGAGTATTACAGTAATCTAGCCTGGATGTGACAAAGGCATGGACTGTTGTAACCAGATCACCTGGCATTAGAAATGATTTCATCCAGGTGATGTTTTGAAGATAGAAAAAGCCACTACAGACAACCACCAATACCTGGCTGTCCAAGGTCAGGTTGCAGTCCAAAGTGACCCCCAGATTCCTAATTGTATCCACAGCACCAAGGGCAGTACTATCAGCCAGATGTCGCTTCATGTCATAGTTGACCCTTGTTGGCCTGGTTCAATAACAATAACCTCAGCCATGCCAGAGTTGAGACTTAATCAGTTGAAAGCAAACCAGTTGCTGATCTCTTTCAAACAACAACACAGCATCAGGCCAACATTTACCCAATCAACAGCACATGATAAGTATAGTTGGATATCATCTGCATAGCAGTGAAACTCCAAGCCATACAATCTGATGATCTTAGCTAAGGGTAACATGTATATGGCAAACAACACAGGGACCAGGATCAAGCCTTGAGACACACCACAGCCCAGTGCAGCCATCTCAGATATGGAATTACCCAAGACTAACAGCTGCATTATTCTGGACAGGTAGGATGTAAAGCAGCACAAAACAGAGCTGATGAGACCCACATAGTGCCACAGGCATTCTAAAAGCACATGATGGTCAACTGTATTGAATGCAAAATGAGAGGTCAAGAAGGACAAGAACGGAACAATGCCCTCTTTCTCTTACCATAAAGAGATCACTGACACCTTGATGAGTGCTCTCTCTGTGCTGTGATGAAGCAGAATCCCAGCTGGAGAGGATCATAGATGCTATATCCTTCCAGGTGAGCCTCTAACTTAATCACACCACCTTCTCAATTACCTTTCCCAAAAAGTGAAGGTTCGAGAAAGACCTGTAATTCAGAAGGATGTCTGGATACAAAGATGGTTTCTTTAGAAGGGACCTCGCCACCACCCATTTCAAAGTGGTAGGAAAAATTTCCTGTCTCAGAGAAGACTTGAAGATCTCTGAAATAATTGGGCCCAGGGCCCCCAGCAGCCAATAAGCAGCTGGGTGGGCCCTGAGTCCAATACACAGTCAGTGGAATGCAGTCCCCAAATCACCTGGAGCACTTCATCTAAAACTGGGCAGAACTCCATCCAGAATGGCCAATCGCCATGGCCCAACACAGGTTTGGTACTGCTAGCCCATGACAGGATACTTGAGGAGATCCTAGCTCATGCAGAGGACACCTTGGAGGAAAAGAATCAATTAGGCTCATTGCAGCTCTTAGCAGTAAAAACTTTCCTTGACTGTAGATGGAGGGGAAGGGGGGTTATCAGCCATGTTCACAGTGTGGAAATGTTGAGCCAGTCAGTTCTTACCCACAGTAATCACCTCTGACAGGAGCTCAGCTGCCACCAACTGAGGCTGGGCATTGGTACGCTGCCAGGTGAAACACACTTGCTTCCCACCTCCAAGATCACACTGCCCAGATTACACTGCAAAAGTCTGCTTCAGGACTCAGGAGGAGGAGGTGGAAGAAACATTTTTAAGTCTTTTTTTATGGGATGCCACCAAGGTGCCCCCTCCTAGACCAGGACACACTGCCAGCTGGTACACACTTGCTGACCCCCACCCAGATCACATTGTCCAGATCACACTGCAAAAGGCTCCTTCAGGACTCAGGCTAAGGAGGAGGAGGAGGAGGAAGAAGCAATTTTTTTATGTTTTTTTATGCGATACTACCAAAGAGCCACCTACGAGGGGCTGGGAACCATCATACTGCCAGGTGGTACACAACTGCAGCTGACCTCCCAGATCACATTACATAAGGCTACTCCAGGACTCAGGAGAAGGAGGTAGAAACCATAATTTAGTTAGTTGTTTTATGGGATGCCACCAAGGTGCCACCTACAGGGGCCGGGCACCGGCACGCTGCCAACTGGTACACACTTACTGCCCACCACCCAGATCACACTGCCTAGATCACACTGCAAAAGGCTGCTTCTGGAGTCAGGAAGAGGAGGCAGAAATATTTTTTATAAGTTTTTTGGGGATGCCACCAAGGTGCCATCTATAAGGGCCTGGCACCAAACTGGTACACAATTGCTGCCCATTGCCCAGATCACACTGTCCAGATCACATTACAAAAAGCAGCTTCTGGACTCAAGAGGAGGAGGAGGAGGAGGAGGAAGAAACCCTTCTTTTTAAAGTTTTTTAAGGGATGCCAGCAAGGTACCACCTACAGGGGCCGGACAGCGGCACACTGCCAGCTCATCTGACACACACTTACTGCCTACTGCTGAGGTCACACTGCCCAGATCACACTGTAAAAGGCTGTTTCAGGACTCAGGAGGAGGAGAAGAAAGGTAATGACGAAAAAAACTGCAATGAAAAGAATTGAAACTTGAAACTAGTGAAGAGGATTCTACCAAGTAGCAATTTACCTCTGGCCAGGAACTGTCCTGCTGCCAGCTGGCACACAATACCCAGCACAGTAACACTGATTTTTTTTTTGTTCTAACAGAGTAACTCCCACTTATAATGCCCTACTAAAATGCTACTTCTGCAAAAAAGAAAAAATGGACACTAGAAGACTGCCACCTCATGTACCCCATCTGCCCCCCCACTGCCCAGCCTAAAGGACATTCTTCCAGTCCCATCAGTCAGGCAAGCCCCTGTTTCCAGAGGCCTGCTGCTAACCTGCAAGCTGCAGCACTGCTGCTGCCATTTTTTTCTTTTCTTCTCCTACCCCAAGCTGCAGCTCTTCATTTCAGACAACTGTCTAATCAAAGTTTTTGGTGAAAACAAAAAACAATTCCTTTTTTTCCTAGCTAATCTAACTAGATTTGTACAAAATCCTGCCTGAGCTACCTATCAGCCTGATGTCAAGTGCGCAAGTGAGCTCTCTCTCACTGGCTCGTGTCTGGTTGAGCTGCATAGCTTCATCAAAAAGGCTGCACTAGCCTGTGAGTCACAGTAAAGTTAACAGTTTCAGGTGCAAACTGCAGTTTGTGGTTTGACTGGTTTGAGAAGTCCACATTATTCAGTCCAGAGTGAACTAGATGAACCAAAAGTCTGCCTATTTGCCCCAAATGTTTGCCACCGTCTGAAAGAATCAATCACCTGAAGTTTGAGGTGTTCGATTTTTTTGTAGAACCAGACTTGCAGCCCTATTAAGTATAATTTAGTTTAATTCCTCTTTTCTCTATATGATATAATCTGTACAAGGCATCACTAATTTTTATTTCTTTTGTGACTATCTCATTTGACAAGTATATGGCTGACTTAAGAACAATGCACCCTTACTGGAGTGATCTTAAAGAGAACGTCAAGAAATTGAAATGACTTAAACAGATGCATATAATTACTACAGTATATGAGATTACAGAACAGATTTTACAAAAGAAAAACTGCTTACCATGTTCTGGCTTAAACCACTGTAAATGAGCAGCTGGCGACTTGAATCACTGAGCCCCCATGAGCCACCATGAAACAACTCAACAACAAATGTTGTTCTATGGCATTGTTTCTGTTATCGACTGTTAATTATGTACCTTATGTCTCAATATCCTGTTACTGTATTGTATTTAGCTACTTTGTAACCTCCCGGGTCATGCCTAAAAATAGTCATTCTTATGGCTAGTGTGCCTACCTGGTTAACACAAATGAAATAAATAAAATAAACTAAACTCCAAGTCACAGTAGGTACTGTAGGGCAGACATCCACTGGAGAAGTTAAGCTGCTACATACACGTACAGTGGAAATAAAGCATCTTGTCTGTGCTCAAGTAGGAACTCTTAAGTCCTTTGCACCACTCATGGAAGAGTTCAGTCTCCCAGTCAGACCACTGGAGATACAAGCAGCTGAGGCACACCTGAAGACATGACTAGGCCTGATTTACATAATGCCCCATGGCCCTGTGATCCAGAAGATCATCTGTTGACTCTTCAAGCAGCAGGGCTGGGGGAGGATATTCATCTATAGATACATCCTACAACTGCAAGTCCCAGATTTAGAATATCCTTGGCTGAAATGGGCAGCAAAGATGAGGCAAGATATCACACCTCAGACTTGGGAAAAGTTCTGGAGAGGCCTGACCAGAAATCTAAATTGATTCAGGAAAAAGGTACTGTCTTGATGGCACAGAACCCCAGCCAAATTGATTAACATGGGCATCAACATCCCAGATGCATACAGGAAATGCAACCAGTCCCTGAGAAACATTTATCACATCTTGTGGGAGAGCATACTAATTTGTACATTCTGGGAAGGGGTCAATAACACAACCACTAAAGTCATAGGAAAGATAATACCTCACTCACCCTCTTTGTAGGTCCTAGGGGATATGACCCCACTCCAAATAGAAGCACCATCACTTACAACCCTGATGTATTATATCCCCCCTAAAATTAGGCACTCACCACATATTTATACTGATGCCACGGACTCAAATTCATTTATACATTTGACTTACATTTATTTTAATCAATCAATCAAACTTTATTTAACCAGGCAGTTACATCGTTGAGCAAGCTCATTTGCAAGATGGTCCTGGGCACAGAGGACAAATTCATTTACAGTATTCAACATTATTTCATAACACAGCAGACACTGAAACAGGCTATTCTTAAGTACGAGATCATTAGGTCACTGGAGCAAGACTTGGATATCAAGGGCTATATACATATACATGCAATTCATCATATATGGGTTAGGAGACAGTGGAGGACAGAGGGAGGAGAGGATGGCAAAGACACAGTGGAAGACAGAGAGAGGAGAGGAGGGCAAAGACACATGAGGGGAGTGGGGGGGCAACCCTGCTAGGGTAGAGGCCCCCAGAGGGGTTGCCATGGGGAAGGAGGGAAGGAGCTAGAAGGGGGGGTAGTTACACTAAAAAGGAATGCCAGTCAACAAGGGGAATAAGAAGGCCAGGGAGTTCCAGAAGCTAAGAAACATATATTTAAGAAACAGCACTCAGGTTTTCACATACCACAATAAATCAGTATGTTAAGATACATAACCCAGGACCCATTCTTGCCTGACACATTTTGGATCCATCCATTAATCCTTTATCAAAGGCAACTACTCTTCACTACTTCTCCCTTTTTAAAGGCACTTTTTATGACATCACTACGATGTCATATGAATAAATTGTTATGCCTTCTATGGAGTAATTTCCAACCCCATCTTTACCTTCATAACCATTATTACTCCTATATACACATCATAAAACTATTTTGTAAATAAATCATATTTTAAATACATTTAAAATCTAAATTCCTCCATCTATAATTCATTTTAAATCATCTATTATACAAACATTTCTACATATTATATTTCACTCATCTTATCCACAAAAGAAAGGTATAAGTAAAATAAAGCCAAGGGAAAAACATTTTTATAAAAAAGTAGAACAAACATTTAAATAAATAAAAACTCAAAAAAGCATGAGGGATTACGATGTGTATATAGGAGTAAGGTATGATGGTAAAGATGGGGTTAGAAATTACTCCTCAGAAGGCAATTGTTTTTCATATGACATCATAGTTATGTGATAAAAAGTGCCTTTAAAGTGGGACAAGTAGTGAAGAGTAGTTGCCTTTGATAAAGGATTGATGGATCCGAGACATGTTAGGCAAGTATGGGTCCTGGGTTATGTATTTTAACATGCTGATTTAATGTGGTACATAGAATGCTGACTGTTAGTTTTCAAATATACGTTTCTTAAATAAATGTAAGTTGAAATTTATAAACTAATTTGAATCCGTGACATTGTATAAATATATGGTGAGTGCCTAATTTTTTTGGGGATACAATAGTTTGTTTTATTAAGTGCTCCACCATCCTCATGCGGTTCTTTTTGTACAGTAAAACCCCAATAAATTCTGTGGCTATGGAAGCCAAGAGGCAACTGCTGATGATTGGCGACAGCCTTATCAGCCCTTCCATAAGGAAGTGGGAGGCTAGAGTCACCAGAGAAACAAGTTACTCAAAGTCTTTACAGAGCGAGAGTGGTGCTGTCCAACTTTCAAGAAACCTGGGGTCCTTGGTTCTCACATACTGAAGCCCATGCATAAACAGGGATACAGGTCCTTAAAGGCCTTTCAACTCTCAGACCTTCCTTTCCCTCCAACAACAGTCTGCGATACCCGACTGCTGCTCCTACCTATGAATACTTTCAAGAGGGAGCATGCTTATTTCTCTGTGGCTGCTCCCTAAATTTTTGTTTTGCACTTTGATAACTGTTTTATGAATAGAGGGGGATGAATGTATGGCATGCCTGAACAATAGGCACTGTATGCAGTGCTAAGGTTAACAGTTTCCAGTCTGAACTAGACAGCAGGTTTCTATGACAATTTTAGTATATCATTGTTATTCATTACATAGAATATGTTTTATTATCACTTATTTATGCAGGGTAGCCTACAGTAGTTGCCTATCCCAATTTCAGATTATTTCAGATTGTATACATGTCATTAATTTACATGAGTTTATAAATAATTCAGTGCATGGTTCATTGTTTCAGTTTTGTGTTAAGGAACATTTTGGCCATAAGAGATCCATTTACTGATGTATCGCACTATGTCTACTAATAATTTGTTGTTTATGTCTGCTGAATTTTTTTTTTTATTTCAATACACTTTAAAAAAAAAAAAAGGGGAATCTGGCTTGCCCATAAGTGTTATGGACTATTAATTTCTTCTAAGGTATGACTTGCACTGGAATTTGTTTTCTGAGCAATTTATATTTATGATATTTTTTAAAGAGTCAATGAAGGGAATACATGATATCTGCAGATCCAGAATGCACTGATGATTAGACAGTGAACAGACAGCAGTGCACTCAAAGGTACAGTGACCCAGGGAAGAGCATTTAAATAGCAAAAATCCTTTTATTGTCACTCAGACATACATTGGGGTGCCTTGATCTGCATCTTCTCTTGCCTTTTGTATGTCTGAGTGAAAATAAAAGGATCTTTGCTATTTACATGCTTTCTGCTGAGTTACCTTTGAGTGCGCCACTCTCTGTACTCTGTTCAGACATTTCTGCTAGCAGCAGCACTGGCACTGTGGCCTTAGCACTTAAAACCTCCATGGTGCATGGTACAGCTAGATGGATAGTAATCTCTACTCATCAAGCAGCATGTGTTTTTTAGTCTCTGACCACTAGAAAGAATATTGCAAGTTTCTACACCTTGGAGCACAAACTCATTAAGTATAACTGAGTTTCTTAGTAATTGAGGCTACATGCCAATGCATGACCTACAAGTTGCTCTCATCATTTAATGTAGCACTTCTTTGTGCACACTGGGGATTTGTGCATTCATGGGTCATTTTTTGACAATGTGGCCCATTGTGTGTAGCCCAAATGATATTTTCCTCATAGCACATATGGGATTTTATGCCTTACAACTGTTAATATTGCATTAATTAAGTGGAAATACATATTATGGCCAAGGTTTATGTAACTGTTCTCTTATAGACGTTCCTTGAAAGTGTACCATACAGCAAGTTTGATGGGTGAGTCAATCTGTCCTGGATTTAAAGAGGAACAGCACGTGAACATTACCCACACAGTCAGCAGGCAGACTTCACACTTATGTATGGATACTCTTATCAATATATACACCCCTACCGAACAATGTCACAATCACTTTTTTGTGGAAATGTAATTTGTCATAGTCTGTTTTTACAATTCTTTTGTTTCAGAAAAGGTCAATAATGGCAGGTGTCACCAGTACTCGAATTTCATTAACTGGTATTTAATTTTGGAAGACTTTGCTTAATGAACCTATTGTTGCTGAATAAGCAGTTTAGTGACTAACTGCTACTTAGGACAAGATACATAACAGGACATCACTTACATTTTCTTACTTTTAGTCTATGACCTTTAAGGTAGATTAACAAGAATAATCAAAAAGTCACTAACATATTTTAAAAAGTCACAGTAACCGAAAATTATAATGCTGTACTCTAACATATTTAATGATGTTTATCATCTATAGTGGAGGCAGTGTGGTCTAGAAGTTAGAGTACTGGCTTGGGAATCAGGAAATCACTGACTTAAACCTGCTAGAGCCACTCATTGTGTGACCTTGGGCAAGTCACTGAATCTTGCAGTGCTTTGGTCAACCCAGCGGTGGAAATGGTAGGTGCAGGACCCCACTGGAAATGAGCTGTTGCATATCATTTGTGCTATCCTGGGTAAATAAATAATTAAAAAAAACCGTCAAATGCTAACATGACTTGTGAATGCATTTGTAAATAGCATAATTCTTTTAAGGCCCTGGTGACTTTAAAACTACTTACCTGTGTTGTTAATGACTTTCTTATATCATTTGACAATTTCCCCTCTTGTGTTTAGCTTATTTTGAATTTATTATTTTTCCCTTTTTAGTCTGCCCTGTCTTCATTCCTTATTTCATTAATCACATCCCCCAAGCTGCTGTCCAGTCCAACATCTTCCTACAACACCACAGGGAGCAGCCCATGCAGTTGGACCTGGTTATGGCTGGCAAACTGAGATACCAACCTCCTGTAGTTCTTGGCAGGGGATGCGGGGGGGGGGGGCAGCCAGAAGCAGGCCAGACTCCAGTGTCATTGATTATGCTCAGAGATGTCATATACCATATGGCTGTCAAAGGTGTTTTGTTCCCTGTTTATTTTCCTGCCCCCTCTCTTATTATTTGAGCTGCTCATGCCAGTTTGTTGGGGGAGTTTTGGACATTGTGTGGTCACCCAAAACATCCAGGTCCACTATTAAAACATGTTTCATTTTCACACCAAGAAATGCAGATAGAGACCATCCAGGTCTCTTTCAGATCCATCAGTTGGGCTGCATCTGGGACTGCAGCTCCACCCCTAGCCTCCAGAGGCCCCAGCCATGTATCGGCAGTTGTCTGTGAAGCACCATGAGGCTGAATTCCACCAACCAACGGCAGCTACTTATGGGTCATGAGGAGGCGCGGGTTGGCCCCTTTCCCTTGCCCGAGCAAGACTTTAAAATGTGTTTCATTTTCTGTCCAGGACACACTGGTACAGACTATATGGCTCTCTTCCAGGGCAGCCAATTGGACTACACCTGACACTGCAGCACCTCTCCAAGCCACTGGAGGCCTCTATCTGAATTGCTTACTAAAACAGCCTGATCGCAAGTGGGCCCCAGTGAAAGGGCACAAGCATAAGGGCGTCATACTGTGGGCATCCAAAGGTATCATACTGAGGGCATTTGGCAGGAGATATCACTACCTCCAACTACATGGCATACAATTCAAACAACTGATTTGAGTTAACTCTAGTAACTTCTCATTACACTTTGTTTCTGCTTATTTAATGTATCTTACCTTATTGTAACCACTATTGATCAAAGATATAGTGTATACACTGTATCAGATACTGTTGGTGTTCTATCTTCTTTGCACTAGCTATAGTATATGGCCTGAATTACATTAAAATTGTGATTGACAGATATCCGATTATATCCCCCTGATTTCATTTCTCTACCCTATTGAATACAGTCAAAACTGTTATTCTTCAGGATCCTTATTCTTTTCAGTTCACTAAGCTATGACCTAAATGGCCTTGACCTATGTGATGCCAGTACAGCTCTATTAGCCCTATGCCTGGTTGCTACAAGGCCCTATGTCTGCCATGCCCTCTCCTTAATGTCATCTTCTGTTTAATCTCTGGCTACATATCATTTAAAAAAAAAATATTTCAACTAACCCTAAGAGAATTTGCCTCAAATCACAACAGTTGTGTATAGATTTTTTCTCCTGTTAGTCTGCACAGGTAATATTGAAACAAACCCAGGTTCCCATATCCAGTGTTTAACCCTCACAGACGTAGCTTCATTGAATGGTGTCAAACATTCGTCCAGCAAATCCCATAGCATGCTTAAGAAACTGGACATAGAAACATAGACTTTGACAGCAGATAAGGACCACTTCGCCCACCCAGTCTGCCCATTTCCCTACCTATTGGATAAGCTGCAGATTCTAATTAGCCAAAAGCCTACTTCTTGCAACCCCCCACTATAATTGCCTTATGTCTGTCCCATGCATGGTTGAATTCCCCCACTGTTTAGACCCCACAACCTCTCCAGGAAGGTGGTTCCATGCGTCCACCACTCTCTCCATGAAAAATAATTTCCTCACATTACCTCTGAGCCATCCCCCCCTCTAACTTTAAATTGTGTCCCCTTGTTCTTACACATCTCTTTTTCCTGAAAGATGCTAGCCTCCTGGACTTTGTTGATTCCCTTGAGGTACTTAAAAGTTTCTATCATGTCCTTCCTGTCCCTCCTTTCATCAAGGGTATACATATTAAGCTCTCTCAGTCTCTATTCATATGGTTTCTGATGTAGACCCTGCACCATTTTAGTTACCCTCCTCTGGACTGCTTCCAGAGGAGGGCAACACAATGGATGACATGAGAATCCAACCCTGATGTGCTACTAATAACTGAATCCTGGCTAAACAGTAGACTTGACCACCTCACTGGGGTGGGTGGGGTGGGGGCTGGAGATGTCTCTTTCTTAGTAACAGGTTGTCTTTCACACTAAGCAGCTCTGTCTCATTACCTCAGACATTTGAATGTACTGTATAAGAATAACTATCTCTTCTTAACAGGTAGTGATAATATCTTGGATCATCTCTCCCAATTTATAAAATTACATCACAATGAAATGTTTATTGTCAGTGATCTAAATTAGGATGACTTTCATTGAAATTGTAGGACATAAAGTTGCTTAGCCATAAGTTTGGCCTCACTCAACATAGCACTGTGTCAGCTATACCAAACCGCAAAAACTCCACTTGCTCCTCACTCTTTGATCTTATTTTCTTGAGTAGCCGACCCCACAAATAAAATGACCTATACTGCTGTTTTTGACAATGATATTAGTAATAATGTTGTTGCGTGCATTAGAGATCTATAAAAACCTAGAACCTGGCCAAATTTTTGCGTAAAAGAAGTTATTAACATTTTGATGAACAGGCTTTCATGCTTGATCTGGCAGCTAGCAACTGGCACAGATTAAAACGTCTCCTAGGTGTACTCCTTCATGTTGTCAATAAGCATACAAGGAGAGTAAAAAAGAGACTGTACACCTGTTTCTCACATGAACTTCAGTTAGTCTTATGTGGCAGACCTGCATTGGGCTAAAGCAAGGCTCACTATTTATTTATTTATTTATTTATTTAAACATCAGTTTAAAAACCTTTGAGCCAGAGGCTCATTTACAAAGGTACCTCGTCACGCAGAGGACATAAGAACAATAGCTGATTAAGACGGGACTATATTTAGACAAAAATAAATCTCTGCATCAGATTAGTAATGTCAGCTAAAGTGGTAGTCCTCACCACTTTCAAAGATATTGTACATTATAGTCAGAGGAGCAGATGCTCACTTTGTAATTCTTTAGTCTGCCACTGGGTGTCTTGTGATCCTTTGCTCAGTTTGGCATGGTTGCGTAGCCACTTGCGATACAGAGTACTTGTTTAAGATGCAACACCTAATATCCAATACACATTTGTGTCTGATAGCCCTCAATTTTGTACTTCGTTTAACGTCACCCTTGTAATCTTCCTATCTTCCCCTTCCCTCTCCCTGCATTTTGCTGCAGATAGAATGCCAAGCCAAAAATCAATAGCTACATCAAAGAGCAAGTGAGTAATAAGAATTATTTTTACTAGTATTATTAAAAGCAAAGGTGAAACGTCCCTTTTTTCAGTGCACTATCAAATATTGTAATACAAAATGTAAAAAAGTAACTACAAAGACATCAAAATACAATAAATAAATATAATAGTTGTCTATTAGAAGCAAACACTTGGGGTGGGATATTCAGACTGCATCAGGCAGGGGCGCAGCGCAACTGGGCTGTGCCAGGGCAAGGACCAGGTGATATTCAATGGTGCTACACCATGGCTCAGCACCATTGAATATGGCACAGAGGGTGCATGCACAGCACATGGTGCAGTGGCACTGCACCAGCGCAAGTGGCAGGAGAGGAGCAGGGGGATGCGCCAGCACAAGTGTGTTTGCGCTAGGTGCATCAACCACAATATTCAGCACTGGGCATGCAAATGAGGTCAATATGCATGCAAGGTAGTCATTATAGCCCCATTTGCATGCAGTGCACCTATCCCCGGTGACTTGTGCCTAGTGTCCTGCCAGGCTGCAGCCTTCGGGGACCGACACCCTCCTGCCCCTCGGTGGGCTCTGCTCCCATTCATGGGCATGTATAATATTAAACCCTGGTGGTCCAGTGGGCCGATCCCCATTGCACAATTGTGAGCATAAGATAAACATCTCCCTGGTGGTCCAGTGGACCGATCCCCAACACACGATTGCGGGCATATGTTACAACCCCTGGTGGTCCAGTGGACCGATTCCCATTGTCCGAATGCAGGCTTAAGTTACAATCCCTGGTGGGTCCATTGGAACCCTCCCAGTGCCCAATTCATGGGTGAAATGATCCAAGGACACCCTGGTGGTCCAGTGGACCCCTCCCCACCCGCCCACTGAGGCTCCCCACCCTGCACCCCATCCAGTCAGCGGTGGGTGGCAGGACCCTGCCTGCAAGCTGCCCACTGACTGACAGCATACAGTAAGGATGTACACCTATTGGTCTACTGCGTGGGCCAATGGGCATGCAGACCATACTGCACCACACAGGCCTGAAATGTGAATGAACTATTCCCATTTCAGGCCTGTGTAGTACAGTATTTTCTGCACACCCATTAGCCCATGCACTGGACCAATAAACATACAGCCCTACTGTACATTGCCAGTTGGCAGGCAGCCAGGCAGCTTGCGGGTGGGGTGCTTCTGCCCACCACTGACTGGGGAGGTGCAGGGTGGAGGGGCCCTCAGTGGGCGGGTGGGGACGGGGTACCACAGGACCACCAGGGTGTCCTTGGATCATTCTGCCCTTGGTCAAGTGCTGGGAGGGTTCCACTGGACCACCAGGGAGTTGTAACTTAAGCCCACAACCGGGCAATGGGTATCAGTCCACTGGACCACCAGGGACTGTAACATATGCCCACGATCAGGCAATGGGGATCGGTCCACTGGACCACCCAGGATTTTAACATATGCCCACTATTGGGTGATGGGGATCGGTCCACTGGATCACCAGGGAGATACCTATCTCATGCCCATGACCAGGCAATGGATAGTGGTCCACTGGACCACCAAGGATGTCTGTAGCAGAGGCCCACAAACAGGCAAGGGGGGCATAACACCCCCTGGGCAGGGGGCATGTGGCCCATGTCCTGGGAGGTCAGGTGGCCACCCACAGCAGGCGGCTGCCATGTTATGCCTTGCAATATGGCAGCTCACCTGTGGGTGGTCAGGACTTGTTTCTGGTTTCTTGGTTTCACCAGGCACATCTTTGCACCCCCCCCGAGTGGCGCAAGGTGGGTATGTGCCAGCATATGCGCCGCACATCCCAGGCTGAATATTGGGATGTGCCGCATATGCATGGTCATGCCCCCCGCACTTGCACAGCATACATTATTGTTGCACCCTGGCGCATCAGGGGTTGTGCAGTGCAACCTGTCCCATTGAATATCACGCTGGGGTGCATTGGTGGGTTGTGCATGGCTCAACCCTGTTGCGCCATGCGCAACCCTTTTGAATAATCCACCCTTGCTCTTTAGCTAACATTCACTCATGTTATCCTATCATTGTTTCTCTAGTTCTATATTTCTACCCCCCCTTAAGTCATGGTGTGTCAACCATTATTATCTTGAAAACTATTGACAAAAAAAGTAATCTCACTGGGATGGGGTACTCATGAGAAAAACACATAAAATACAACAAAAGGAATCGGGCACTCACCACCTCCATTTAAAAAGCACCACACTTAACCACATTTATTAATAAAATAAATATCTTTTATTTAATGCTGAAAGGACAAATAAGTGGCATAGTTTTTTACCTTTTTGGCACTAAATAAGATATTTATTTAATTAGTAAATGCGGTTAAGAATGGTGCTTTTTAAATGGAGGTGGTGAGTGCCTGATTCCTTTTGTTGTATCTTAAAAACTCTTTTTGTTCACAGAGTACCTGAGAATTCTGATTCCATCAAAGGCTTTTATTTTCAAACAACAAAACAGTGCTGTGCAAGCAAATATAAAAACGCATAAATATCACTCGCAAATACTCACATATATATATCCTTATCAGGACATTACACAGGATAGCACAGCACTTTTTATGTACACACATTTCAAGGGCAAATAGAGTTGGAAAAAATATTTAGAAGTTAGCAATATGAAAATCATCATTTCATGGGTAGATGATGCAGTACTATGTCAGTAGGTGTGTTTCACCTTTCCCCATCATTCACAGCTGTTCATTTATTCTGTCTCTTATGTTTGCAAGAATTGGTGGTGTTAAATCAAAGTGCTGCCTGACATGGGTCAAGATAACACTGATCAGGTTTCTGGGCAGCCTTTTTTGCCCCTTGTGCCATCACAGTTTATTTTCCCATTACACACATATGTTGAATGGCACAAGGGCACAAAATCAGTGCTGCAAAGAGTTTGGGTTTGTTTGAGCTCCAGCAGCTGAGATCTCTTTCCCTTTTGCTTGTGAGAGACACAATGTCTGTATCCAGCAGAATGATCATTGCTCCTGTGATGTGAGCATGGACTGCTCTCAGTGGAACTGACACAGGTACCCTTTCATCTGTGTTGCCTCTGGCACTGTGTCACTGTCATGCAGTGAGTTTCTCATTTCCTCTACCTCTGTATTGTTAATGTCTGCTAAAAGGCTACAGTAGCTATACTGTGCCTCTCTACTGGTATTGATGTCCATGGCATTGACATTTACTGCTACATCTCTCTCATTCCCCTTTTCAAGTCTTGAATCATTGTCTGCAATGGAGTTGCCCTGCCTTTAGATGTTCCAGTCTTCCTCAATGGTTGGCATTCCCATTTCCTTTCTTTAATGTTCTTCCATATAAATGCTCAAATTTGGCTCTTTCTCCCACTGTGTTCCATGTTCTATGTGTAGCTGTTTTCATATCAGACCCTATTCCTTGGTGCTCTGTAGCTGCTCTTTCCACTTGTGTACCCTCTATATGCTGCTCTGTTGATTTCTGGTCCTCTGGGCCAGCCTGCTGTTTGGGTGATTCCTTGTCCTCTGGATGGACCAGCTGCTCTGGTGCTTCTGTGCCTTCCAGATGGGCCAGCTGCTTGATTTATTACATATCCTGTGAACAGGCTAGCAGCTGTGGTGCTTCCCTGTCCTTAGGATAGGCCAGTTGCTGTGGTACTTCAATGTCCTCTGGACAGGCCAGCCACTTGGGTGTTGACCTTTCCTGCATTGCTGCTGCTGTGGTGCTCCTTTGTCCTCTGGACAGGCCTGCTGCTTGGGTGCTGCCCTCTTCTGCATGGCAGCCACCTCCCGTGACTCTGAGATAAGGTTTTCTTCACACTCTTTATGAAAGGATTGGATCATTGTCCCTGGCAATATCACACTGTTTTGAAACAAAGAATTGCAGTTAAACTCTAAATACTTAAAACTGAATATCATCTGCCTGCCTGTCTATAACCAACACTTACCACAGTCTGACTGATAAATAGTACCGAGCATACCTCATAACTATCCTTGATTTTCAGGGAGTCCCTCCAAAAATATTGGTTTCTGTGACTGTACAGTGAGGATTGTAAGCACAAAATAATACCAGGCATTATAGTTGCAGACTTGGTTTTACTCAGAAAAAGTATTTTACACTAAATATCCTATTCTATCACTGTTTATGAAGTGTTCTTGATTTTGGTCCTTTGTTCCTGATTTGTGAGGTGGGGATTGAGGGTTATGGGGCTGGAAGGCACACCAGGGAAAGGAATGATAATTCTAAAAATTGTGGTAGTGTTAATGACAGTTTATATCCAATTACTTAACATTATTTTATTTATTTGTCATCTCAGAGTAACACCTTGGAGCCAAGAGCTCATTTACAAAAGTTCCATGTCATGGTAAGGGTCAGACAATTGATACATTTGAGTCCAAAAACATAAAGTACAGACATAGGCAAGTGCAAATATAATTTACAAACACTGGTGATTTCCTGTGGTTAAAAGGAGGAAGAAACTATACAATAAAAACTATACTATATACAAGAAAAGTACAGTTGGTGCATATGATAAAGTACATTTGGGATTTATAACAGTTTTAAGAAACTAGGGGCACAGAGGACACAGTGATAGTAAGGTGGGGAGTGCGGAGAAGGTGGATGGTAGAGCAGACACAGCTGACTTGGTCAAGGAATTAAGGGGGGAGTGGGCAGGGGTTGAAAACATAGAGTAGACAGTGATGTCCTTGTTGGTATTATAGGGGAGTGAGCAAGGGGTGAGGGTAAAGAAATGAAAGAGAGGAAACAGTTACTAGTGGGGTGGCATGAACGTTAACAGAGGGAGGGTGGGTGTGGGTTGGGTAGAGAGGGAATGTTTAAGGATAAGAGAATACATGAGGAGGGTTGGGGAGACTAAGAAGCAGAAAAGTCAAATAGGATGTCACTATATGTACACGCATGCGGAGGGAGAGTGAGCACACTGACCAAGGGACAGGAGGGCAGGGAGGGTTCGTGAGGGGTGGTGATGCAGTGAGCTGCCAAGCTGGCTCCATGGCATGGTGGCTGGGTGATGAGCTGGGGTGGCGAGGATGCTGGGTTTGGGTCCAGGTACAGGTATGTTTTGTTGTGCCCAGCTGAGTATTTATTTATATATTTTTTACAAATTTGCACCCCCTGACATGCACCCCCCTGGAGTTGAGAATCCTATAGTGGGGGGGGGGGGGTGCAGCTCCCAGCATAACATTAAAAATTAGAATCCTTGGCAGCTTTTTGTTTTTCACTGGAGGTGTACATCGCTGAAATTGATTTTCAGCGCTATACACTCACCATAACGATGATCGCCTTTCCGCGATCGCCATTATGACACGGAACCAGGTAGGGAGGTTGGAACCTGCAGTCACAGTAGCTGAGTGCTGTCAGATGGTTGAGTAGTAATTTCTTGAACGTTATAAGGTTAGTTACATTTACTACTTCTGGGGGAGCTCATTGAGCCGGAGGGGCACCTTATATGTATAGGATCTCTGTGCAAATGCAGTGTGTTGGAAAGGGATGTGTAGGGAATTTCATGTTTTTCCTCTAGTTTGGTACAAGTTAGATGCAGGTTTAAAGAGGTTTGTAATGAATGGAGGAGTTAGGCTGAGGAGTGATTTCTTCCTGAACAGGCAGGTCTGGTGTTTAATCCTCCCCTGGAGATTAAGCCACTTAGACTGGGCATATTGTTTGCCATTGTGAGTGAGCCTGGGTGCACCTAGAGTGAGCCTACAAGACTTGCTGAAGGCATTTCTGACCCTTTTTAGGGCTGTGTCTGTTGCAGCACTGTATACAACTAGCCCATAGTCTGTCACAGAGATTATATAACTATTGACAGCCAGAAACAATGCTGCGGGGGTCATATTGTGTCTGTGTCTGTAAAGCAGACCAGTTCTGGTGTTAGCTATTTTTACAACATTGTCTTTGTGGTGGGTAAAGGAGAGGGAGCTATCCAACATGACGCCTACATATTTAAAGGTGCTGACCTGATCAAGTGATTGATTATAATGCACATCAGTGATGCTATCCAAAAATCATGCAGGTGAGAGCTATTTGAATACCTAGTAGTCAAAAGTCTCATCCTGGCAGGTCTGCTTACATTTGATTTGTATCCCATGAATGTTTGTGGTTCCCAATCAACGTAGTCACCATCAATCCAACATACGGTACAGTGATACAGAGTGTTGCTTCTTAGTTAGATGTGCATTTTCAAGCTCGATAAAACCTCCATTACAGTATATACTGTTTTCTGACATCAAGACAGCCATCAGTTTGGAGCTGATTGGCTAACGCTGTTTCTGATGTCATAGTTACATCATGCTTCCAGGATCATTGACATCTGGTTTGTCTGTTCCTTAAACTCTAGCTTGTAATTCATCACAATTCCTTGCTGTGGTTGAGGCATACATCAGGAAAGATAGACTGAGCAGGAGAAGTTATAAAATTCACAAATAGCATTTTATTGTTATTAATAACAATAAAGTAAAAAATAAAATTGTACAGGATAGCACTTCACAAAGGCAGAAGAAACAAAAAACAAATCAAAAGTCCATCATCTGGGAGTCTCCTTTCAATTTAAATCTCAATAGCTCTCTCTCTCTTAACTAACCCAACAAAACATTGCTCTCTTTTTACAAGATGTTTTTCACTGGCAGTTAAATTTTGCATCCTGTTCTACTTAAGCTAAGCTTTAACTCCTGTTTTCACGCAATGTAACAAAACTTTGTCATTGTCTTTCCTTGACCAACCTGAAGAGCATATGTTGACTTCTTAATAGGTGTACCCAGTTATGCAATGGGAATGAAAATCCTGTAACCTCATTGGTCAAAACACATCACATTTATTTATTTATTTAGTTTTTGTTGACCGGGTAAGTGCACTAGACAAATCCTGCCTATTTTCAGGCACAACCCCGGGGAAGGGGATACAGATGAATGCCAACTGACCTTGAACCAGATTAAGCTGTTGGTGGTATTTTTAGTGAATGAAGGAAATTTGGCCAGGACACCGGGGAAATTCCCCTGCTCTTTTCGATAAGTGCCATGGGATCTTTAACATCCACCTGAACTACCACCAATCCAGGCAGATGGGACCTCGGTTTAACATCTCATTCGAAAGACAGCACCTCAGAAGTGCAGCACCCCTCTCATGCTGCACTACAGTGTCAGTACTGGGATATTAACCCAAGTGCCAGATGTGGGAACTGAACCCACAGCCCTCTGATCTCCCGGCCTCAGAGGCGAGTGTGCTACCTACTGAACCACTGACACTGCCACATGACCGTGTTATATCCTGCAATAACCCACGGCTGAGAAATGGCATTTATAAAAGACAGACTTAAACACATTTTAAATGTATTTTACACATGGGTCCATTGTATAATTGCAATAAGGCACTCCAGGGTGTTGGTTATTGGTGGATTTACCCACTTCTTGTGTAAAGTCACTCGTCTACACCTCATGACACACCACAAAAGGCATGGGTAAATCCCCCAATAACCCACACCCTGACATGCATTCTTGCTTAATTAATACGTACTGTCCAGAGCCAGCTTCCTGCTGATAACTCTGTCAACAAGCTTGTGAAGGTCAAAAGTAGTAGTAGTAGTAGTAAAAATATTTATTTTTTAACAGGATCGGATGACACTTACACCATTAAGACTACAGTCCTATTTACAAGGTGCTCCTGAAACTAAATGTTTATAGGAAATTCCTGGGTTACATAAAAACTAATTACATTTCTAGACTACATTCAAAATGACATCAACACATTTAAATACCAGTGGTAACATACGCTCTATTGAGTTTGTATTGCAGTGTTTACTTAATTACAAAATAACTAGTTGCATATCTAATGTCACATTTAACAACATCACTGCAACAATAACATTCTTTATTAGGCTTGTGTTGCATAGGGTGAGTTAATTAATCAAAATGTGTATCTTTTTGATAGTTCTTGTTTTAGAGCTGTGTTAAATTTCTTTGTACTGTCATTTATATTTTTTGTTTGGATCTTTAACTCATTCCAAGTTTTAATTGCAAAAAATAAGAAGGTAATTTCTCCATATCTGGATTTAGGAGTTTTTATTTAAAAATCTCTAAGCACTCTATCATTCCTTAGGTTATGTGAATGGTTATTTTTTTCCAATTTATTATATAAATAGTAATGTTTTCTAGTTTTTATTGCCTTTCTAACTTGATTGATCCAAATCCTCTTTTGTTTATCCCTCAAGGATAAACAAAAGATTCGTCAAGGTCAACCAAATTGCTAACTTTTCAAACTAATCCAAGCAGCTGTTTGCATTCATTTTTACAATACAGTTATATACATTTGCAAACTAGGGGCTCCCAGTTTAACACTGGAGTGGCAAATTCCTGGATGCCACAAGGAAAATGTAATTGCACACTCAGACAGGAAGGAGACAGACAAGTGGAAGTAAGGGAAAGAAACAAAAAAAAAGACCCTTGCTTGTTAACCCTCTTTGCATAACAAATGGGACAGGGTCTTATTCAACCCTGTCACACACAGATCTACAACACCAGCACATCTCCCACAGCGATGTTCTTGACAGTGTCAGAAACCCTTCGACACCCCGGACACTGATGCATCCCCACAATGAAAGACAACACTAAATGCCCAATGTGGGGGGGGGGGCTGTGCCCCCAGCACCCCCGCACTTTAGATATCTAACTCTACATTGCACAGGCAGTGGAGTTAAATATGTACCCCCCTCCCACTGCTGCAAAGTCCATTGAAGTGAAATTCCCATCTCTGCCGATATTGGTGCAGTTGGGGTTTTGCTGTGGGGGGTTTACTGTGCCAGTGTTGAGGTAGAGACGGCATACAGTCACACACACCCTTCTTCAAAAGGGAACCTGTTTTTATTTAAAAAAAAAAACGGGTTTCTAAGACCTTCTTTTATTTCTCTTTTAACATTACCTTATAAAATTTACAGTTGTTTGGATATACAGTATCCCTTTTTCAGAATGCCATTTATAGCAAACATTTCAGATAAGCACACATTTTTTCAACCTACTGAATTCTCAACTCCTGAACCATATCTTGACAGAAAATCAGCATTGACATTTTCTTTTCTGGATCTGTGCATCACTTTGAATTTATATGGCTGTATTGCCAGGTACCACCTTGTGATTCTGGGATTTTTATCCTTCATTTGATTAAGCCAACAGAGAGGATTGTGATCTATATGTACAAAGTCAGCTCCTAACAAATAAAACTTAAGGGACTCCATTGCCCATGTCACAGCAATGCATACTTTTTCAGTAATGGAGTACTTTTTCTCTCTGTTGTTCAGTTTCCTACTGATGTACAGAGTGGGATGTTCCTTCCCATCTATATTCTGACTAAGGACTGCACCCAGGCCTACCTCTGATGCACCTGTCTGTAACAGAAATTTTTTCTCAAAGTCTTGACTTCTTAAAATGGGGGCTGAACATAATGCAGTCTTGATGGCCCAAACAGCTTCACCATACTCTGGGGACCATTTTTCAGGCACCATGTTTTCATGAGGTTAGTGAGGGGAGTAGCTTACTTGGCAAAGTTGGGAACAAATCTCCTGTAGTAACCAATCAGACCTAAAAATGACCTGACATGTTTCTTTGCTTTAGGGACAGGACTGTTAGCTACAGCTTCTAACTTGGAAATCTCTGGCTTTTCTTCTCCATTTCCCAAAACGTAACCCAAATATCTGGTTTCCTGCATGCCTAATGCACACTTGGTAGGATTAATGGTTAAAGAAGTGCATTTTTGATAGATTGGATAAAAGCGTGTAGATGTTCCAGATGTTTTTTCCAGTCTGGACTGTACACCACATCATCATCCAGGTAAGCAGCACAATAACCAGTGTGAGAGGCTAGAATTACATCCATGTACTGTTGGAATGTAGTGGGTGTACCATGCAAACCAAACAGCATGATGGTGAACTGATGTAATCCACCTGAGGTGGAAAATGCAGTTTTGTCTCTGGATTCTTCACACTATTGTTCATACTATTGTATTTAAATAGCAGAAGGCATATATAACCCACGATCACCATCTCCAATTCACATTAGTTATGTTTTTGCCATGTTTTCATTAAAATACTTGTCCAGTTTGTTTTTGAAGCCTAAAAATGTTCCTTCATTAATAACCCTTGCCAGTAATTGATTCCATATTCTAGTTGTTTTTGATAAGAAGGCATTTTTTCTTATGTTAGTCCTGGCTATCTCCCCATTCAATTGTATATTGTGGGCCCTCAAGTTGTATTCTTTATTTATAACATTAATTCCCAGAGTTGTTTTTAACTCCTGGTCATGTATGATCTCGTACATGGTTAAAAGGTCTCCCCTTAGTCTTCTCTGACTTAATGGCCATAATCCTAGGTATCCCAATCTTTCTGGGTATGAGGTATGCTTTAGATTCCTATTATGTCTGGTGTATCTATGTGGTGCCATTTCTAATGCTTCAGTATCTTTTTTAGGCCCGGGTTCCATACTTGTGAACAACAGTCCATGTGTGGTCTGACACAGGCTTTATATAAGGGCATCATCACTGCTACTGATTTATTTGTAAAAGCCCTATTTATGTAGGTTGTTAAATGATTTACCTTCTTTGCAACATTTTTACAATGATCAGTGGGCTTCTTGTTGCTAGATATCGTTATTCCTAGATCCTTAAAATCCTCAACCTTTTGTAAGTTAGTATTATGGATACTATAATTTTGTCTGGTGTTGTTACTTCCGCAGTGCATGACAACACATTTTTCTATATTAAATTTCATATTGTTCTTATCTGCCCATTCCACTATTTGCTCCAAGTCATCTTTCACTCTTTTATAACCCTCCAAAGTAGTTATCCTACCCCCCAGCTTCAAATCATCTGCAACTTTAAATAATATGTCCTCGCCTTGTATTTGTAGGGGAATTTGTGAGTAACCCTTGGTGAGATTGAAGATACTAAGTAGGGTAGTCATTAAGGCAACCTGAATTGTCTATTGGCACACCAGAAGAAATGAAAGGGTCTGGAAGAGGAGGGGTGGGAAGAGGAGCAGGTGGGGAAGGGCCAGTGAGGTTACAAAGGGTGGGGGACAAGTAATGGGGAGGGACAGGGGAGACCATCTGTGATTACAAATCCTGGAAAGTCATTTCCAATAGGGTACAGGTAAACACAAAAGCAGCCTATTAGTGTTTCCAAAATCCTCTGATTATAACACTGTGCCATATATGCAGGTGGGCTACCACATTTGCATAGGTGCAGTTTTATATTTTGTACATATGCACTGTCCACTGAGTGCTGTGCACATGACACTTTGGAACAGAGCTCTGCCTCTACTGAATGTGCACTGCCTAGCTAGTGCTTCACTACCATGATTACCATTGTGCTAACATTTGAATTTCAGGGCCTTGGGGCCCCATCTTGAAAGCGGGCCATATGCACCAACAAGGCAGGAACACTGCCTGCCTGTCAGCACATGGTGGGCATGGGATGATATTCAGATATTTAGCACTCCAAACATAGCGTGAACTGTTTGAATATGGGGCCCTGCCAGTACAGCACATAGTGGCTATGCGCTTTGCTGAAACAGCCCATGCCAAAATATGGCCCACAGAGGAGCCCACTTGAGATAGCAGTGCCCAAGCTGGATAGCACCAGGGCTCTTGTGGACCATATACAACCCCAGAATGCCAATAAGTCCATAGGGCATGCAAGGCACTGAGGGGCCATGGGCATGCCCATTAGGGGCTTATAAGCATATTGCATAGTAGCTAGAGCACTCATCCTGTATCTTTAATCATGGTCGCTGGTTTCTACTAGTCCCCCAACCCCTGATTGCCCATGCTGTTACTTGTAATCATAGTCTCTGACATAGTTTCATAGTTATTTTACAAGTTCATAAGTCTGAAGCCCATAGTGAACTTGCCAACAAAACTAATGGTGGTATTTATATTTTGTTTCCTCCATATGTTCATCCAATAAGTTCTTAAAACTATGCACAATACCACTATCAACAACATTCCTTGGCAATGAATTCCATATTGGTGGTGCCCTCAGTGTAAAAAACCTCTATCTTCTTTGGGTTCTATTAACTGGGCATTTGATTTTATCTTTGTGTGATCTGGTATTATTTTCACAATCCTGTTTTTACAGACATATAACATCAAGTGTGTCACTGTTATGTAAGGCATTGTATATGTGTATAAGATCCCTCCTTAGTAACCTATACTCAAGGGAGTATAAGTTCAAGGACTTTTTCCTGTGCTTATATGGGAGATGTTCTAGATGTTTAACTCTCTTGGTAGCTCTTCTTTGGACCCTCTCCATCATTCTTAGAACATCTACAGTAGTAGGAGCACAAAATGGGGCACAATACTCCATTTGAGGCCTGACGAGACTTGTATACAAGGCATCAGGCCTCAGCCTCCCTACTTTTTATATGTCGATGTATACATCCCAGAATAGAGTAGCATTTTTTTACTGTTCTTTTTGTATGAGCACAAAATTTCAGATCATTGGTAATAGTTATACCTAGATCTCTTTCCTCTATGGTTGATTGACTTATTTTATCCTTTATAATGTAGTCCCTCCCCATTGTTATTTCCAAACTGCATCACTTTATATTTTAATTCATTAAATGTCATTTTATTCTCATCTGCCCAGTTACAAATATTATTTATACATTCCTGAAATTTAGAGACTGACTCTGGACTGTTGACTATACAAGCAGTTTTACAATCGTCTGCATACTTTCCCATCCAGACTTTGTTACTCACTCTCATTGTAGATATAAGTATATTAAATAACAAGGGACCCAAGACAGAACCCTGTGGGACTCCGCTAGTCATGGGATCCCAGCTAGATTCATGTCCACGTACCACTGCATGTTGTACTCTATCATTCAGCCATGAGCAAATCCACCTTATGATGTTATTATGGAATTTTAATTTACACAGATATTCCAACAAGATGTTATGTGACACTGTGTCAAACGCCTTAGAGTAGTCTAGAAAAATGACATCCACTGGCAGACCTTCCTCAAGAGCCTCACTAACTGACTCAAAGAAGCCGATTAAATTGGTTAACCATGATCTACCAGGTGTAAAACCAACATCTAGTGGTTACCCACCCCCTGATCACCCACACTGTTACTTGTAATCATAGTCCTTAACATATAGTGGTCCCCACCACCACTTGCCCATGCTGTTACTTGTAATCATAGGGTATGCCGACGGAAGGGTGAAACCCCATTGGCAAAATCTCCCACAGTGACAGTTTTGACATTTGAAATTTCACCCTTTCGACGACTTTTGCCCCCTTTCACGTTAACTCTGACTGGAGTTAAAGATCCTAAAGAAGGGGGAGTGTGGGAGGCACAGCCCCCTGCATGGGGTGTTCTGGGGCACAGCCCCCTGATAGAAATATGACCTCTATCTGACAGGCAAAATTACACCTGTCAACATCGGGGATGTCTCTATGCCGCATGTCGACAACAATGTTGTCGCGTCGGCATAGGTAAACCTAATCATAATCTTTGACATCTAATGGTACCCCACCTTCCAATCATCAGGCTGTTACTTGTAGTCAGTGTACTTTGTATTAGATCTATGTTTGGTATCTATCAGTACGGAAGGAAATAACTACAGCTTAAAATAATATTACTCCCATCAGTATCATTAATTTTCTTAGTTTGTAAGACTATTAGTCACTCTAATTTGCCTTAGGCAGTTAGATCCTAAATTGCAAATCACCATGAAATTCTAGGCTGGTTCAGCTTTAAGCAAGAATGCATGGTGCTAAAGGGCCTCTCACACAATCTACAAAGGGAACAAACAGAAGACACAGACACGTGTTTTGTCCTACCCAGGACTCATCAGTGTACCTCATCTGTATCACACCCCAAGTGGAAGCAGTTCTTTGAAACGTGGCTTTATTGCCAATGTCCTTTGGGGTAACCCTTGCCTCAGTGTTTCTACACAGAGGTTCTTTGTCTTTTAGATAATAAACTGGTCTCTAATTCCAAATTTCAGCCATTTTCATTGGGATTATTGCTCCACTGCTAGGTCACTGCAACATTTTAAAATGTTCAATTGATTAAACACTTTAGTGGCACATAATCCCAATATTAAAACAGTCACACATCAAAACAAGTAAATAAACCAAAAAAAGCAACAATAATATGCAAAGGAATAATTACAGCATGGAAATATGTTTTATATAAAATGTAGCCTTAGGTATTGTTATTTCTATACAGTAGTATTATAGCTTCACAAAATACAGTATGTCTTTACAACTTATTTTCTTTTCATGCCATAAATCGTTCTTGTATTGACTATTCTAAAATGACTTCAAACTTAACAATTTCTACCACATCATCTTTAATAATGGGATGCCTCATGTCTTTTAAAAAAATAACAAAAATGTTATAGAATTTTATTGATGCGTGGCACTAGAAAGTTCCCATGCATCTATTTTAATAATATTTATGCATATGTTCCTCTAGCATGAAGGCAAAATGCAGTTCATGCACGGTGCCTTTCTCTTTTTCTATGCATTCTGTCTTTTGAAAGGGTATTATTAGGTAATAATTAACAATACAACCAGCATCAAGTTACAAGAAGAAGATTAGTTATTACTGCTATGGCTTTATAATGTTGCAGCTGTTCCATCATTATGGAAGAAAATTAGATACATACATTCTTTGCCAAACCAGCAATCTGGGGCCCCATAAACATTCACACTGTAGTGTTGCAGAGAGTGGTCACAAGGAGTATTTTGTAACACAGGACTCCCTTGCAACCCTTTGTGCCATACACAAAGGGGTTGCCAGTCTTTCTGTGTAATGGAAAAATGGCCATTGCTCCAGATCAGGGAAAGGGGTGTGCCCAGTATGCTGATGAAGGGCTGTGCTATGCAGAGTTACTTCCCAGCCCCGCACAAGCTTCTGCATGCTACAAAGTGCAGCATCAGTATAGCACTACTGAACGCAGTTCTATAGTGATATCATATGCATGAGGCAGCTCTGAATGACTCCATTTCAGATGTTCAACCACTCCTTGGGGGACTGGGGATAGGAAGAGGAGTTCAGCTGGACACTATGGAATGAATTTACCTCCCAGCATAGTCGAGGAGCTAGTGGAATACCAGGGAAGAACTGCAAGGGACAAATCATACCATTATCATGCACAAGCAGGTGATAATGTTCAGGGTTGGTGTTGTCAAGGGGGAAAACTGAGGGGATAGAACCTCTACCACGGACATTTGGGCATGGCAGAAACTGTACACCCCTAAAGCCCACCACGCTGACTTTGACTGTGTATGGTGCCCAGGTTCTTTCATTTAGAAGGAAACACTGAACAAGAAACTGATAGCAGAAAAAGGCCTTATAGCCCACCCAGTCTACCCAATCCTGCCTGTGGTTACATGTCAGAACCCTAGAGGCCAGTCAGTCATCTTCCCCTCCTTCCTGTTTCCTAATGTCCTTACCAGTTGTATGTGCTTCTCCCATCCATGTATGAATCCTTCCAATGATTTTTAAGGCTGCAGTGGGTGGAGCCTGCAGACTTATTGCTTTCAAAAGAGGACTCCGCATTCCTTGTATTCTTTGTGAATGAACAACAAGTTGAAGTGTCAACACAGTCACCTCTGTGACTGTGTGAAGCACTCCACCAAGAAGGTAGAATTGCACTATCCCTCCCATCCCACCAGACCCTCCTTCTCAGCACTTACCACTCCATCTCACCCCCAGAAACATAACAGTGACACTGGGGGTGCCCAACCCCCCAGTGTCATGCTGAGGAATCCTCCTTGCGTTGCTTTGCTATGTGTAAAACCCTGTTATAAGAAAATAATCTATCAATGTCTTTTGCAGCCGAAACTGCCCCCACCCCTCTCCCACTCAGCACTGCCCCCGATCATAAATCTAATGGCTGTAATTTCTCTTGACTGCAGACAGGTCTTCACTCTTCAAAGCCAGACTGAGAATATGATACGGGTGAACAAAATGCAGCATCCCTTTATAAAATTATAGTAGATGATATTTGCAAATACTGTAGTTCCAGTTGGAAAGCTGACGATGGGAGCTGAAAGCCGGCTGACTGAAAATCTATTGCACAATTCTATGGAAAGGCTGAAATAAGGAAAAGACAACTGAACTCTAACTGGAGATTATGCCAGAAAAAAATATATATCCATGGTGGGTAGAAAAGCACAGGGCACTTCAAATTTCATACCAGGTGCAGAGCTTGTAGTTAAATATTCACTAGATTAAATCCTACTTTTATAGAAGATTGATGAATTTAGTAAAACACTACAATGACAGCTAAGTTACCTGTAGAACAGCATTTGATGCCCGCAAACCAAAGTATGTGAATATGGCACTTTACATTTCAGGGAATCGAAGCTCTTCACTTGTCATTCCTTAGTAAAATTGTTTAAAAACTTTTTTATATAGTAATGTACACATCTTTGGTACTTAGTCTATGCACAGTACTAGTGAGAAAAGATGCACATACAAAGCTTAAAAAAACATTTTCCACATGCAACAATAATGACACCTCTACTTTACAACACATGATCTCCAGACAATCTGATACTGCAAACCACAAATTTTAGGGAGTCACCAAGGGCAACTAACAGGGAAAGAAAATTAAAAAGATCACAAAGATTCGAAAACTTCACACTGATCTACAAAAATAAAGGAATGCTTGCGTTAACTTTTTCATCTTCACTGAACACTAAAAACAGAGGTGAAAATCTTTAAAATTAATTTTCTTGATAAAATACCAGCTACGCCACCACAACATGTTTCAACACATTCCTGGTGGCTCCACTTCTTGGACTGGGGACTTCAAAGGTAATTTCAGAGCCTACCCAGACCATCACAGCAATACAAAGTCGACTTGAACATTATATATACTGTAGCATGCCACAACTCTGGACACAATTTACAACTAAACTCATTGCATTTTACCTGTTTAAATTCAAGGACATCCACTCTGGGAAAGTTGCTCTCCTTGTTACATGTTCATAGCTCCAATTATTCCAAATTTCTGTTTCCCTTTTTTTTTTCCTATCCATCATCTGTTTTTCCACCTCATGGAACTGGCAGGCAGTTACGGCCCCACTCCCGTGGGCTCGTCTTCTGATCCCAGTCACCCCTGAGCCAGCTCCATTCTGGCAAGTACTCCCACAGATACCCTCCCCACATGGTGGGGCTGGAGGGAGGAGCCCCCCTTCCAGAGCACAATCCAGGAGCTGGTGAGCTGACAATGGGGAGTGGCCAGGCCATCAAGGAGCCTGCCACTTCCATTTTTGCCTTTTTCCCTGTACAAGCTTCTCCCCCTCCCAGCATGAACGCGTGCATGTGGAGGCACACACACACACACACCACGTCTCCACACTCCTGTGTCTCCCAGACTCCTGCATTGTTTTCTGGTCTCCACCAGGGGTCAGTCAAGGAGCAGGATGACAACCCTCCCATCCATGGGAGAGGAGAGTAGACTACTGTATGCTCGATCCTCTCCCTCCCCAGCTGACTCCCGGTGGCCCAAGGTCACTCCTAATCCCAAGTCGCCGGAGTGGTGCAAGGTGTGGAGTCCGGTGCCTCAACCCTCAGTACCACCGGACCAGCTCCATATTTATGTTTTCTAAACTTTATGATCTTTTTAATTTTTTTCCTTGTTAGTAGTGGTTGGCAAAGTTCCTAAACTTTGCTACACACAGTATTTTGTGTATAACTCAAATTTCACAAAATACCCTGCAACATGAAGTGAGTAACTTTGCCAATTTTACTGCCCATTAAAGATGGCCACCACTCTGGACTTACCGTGAAGTGTGGTGAACTCCCCGCTTTGTTTGTGGATTCAGAACTTGTCTTGCCTCTCCCTTTGTTTATTTTTTACCATTTCATTGATTTCCTCTGCTCAGTCATTTTGAATTGGTTGTTTGGGCTAGATGGAGCTGGTGGTGAGAGGGTTCATTGTGTGCTGCTGAGCATTACTAGGGTCACCGCCGATGGCCTCAAAGTGTGGACTGGGACTGTCCAACTTGCCCCGATACAGCTCCGATTCTTAGCGGGAGTCCCTGGGATTTTGTCACAGTTTTGAGAACAGGGAGAATGTTGAGAATGGGGATCTGCCTGCCCATCTTGTGCTTTATGTTTTTGGAAGGAAGACAGGAGAGAAGATTTGGATTGGAGTAAGTGTGGAGCTGGTGTGAGTTGAGGTGAACTGAGCAACAGCAAGAAGGTGGATGGACTCCCTGGTGGGAGAACTTTCAGCAGAGTGGCTCATGTGATGGTGTGGAGTCTGTGGGGACTGTATTTCTGAGTGTCAGCTCATCCAGCTAAATAGCTGAATTGGATTTTACCTCTTTGGACTGTGGACCCTGTATTTTGTGGTTGCTTGACTACTGGATTCTGCTCTGCTTGGGCAGACCGGGCCTGGTGGGTCGGGGAGCTGGCTGGTGGGTGTACGGTCTGCCTAGGCCCTTTGTGAAGCCAGCCAGTAGGCTGGCTTGAGAAGAGAGCCATAGTTGCAGTACAGTTATTTTCCAGTGGCTGGCCTTCACAGGCAGGGTTCTCAGGTGTGGACTACCAACTGTGCTGGATTGTGTCACTTCAGGAGGTCCCCCATTCATTCTGAGAAATATGGTCAGATCTAGATTTTTTTCTTTATTTCAGACAGCAAGAGTGTCCTATCTACCGGTACTCCCTGGTGGTGAGAGGGCCTGGTGTCCTAATTTTTACCACTTTTAATTTACTGTCTTCCATATGATCAGTGAGAGGGGATTACTGAAATTGTATTGTGGGCAGTAAGAGTACCTTGACTATTTGTATTCCCAGGCTGTGAGAGGGCCTAGGGGTCTGAACTTCATGAGGATGTATTTCTTCTTGGCCCCTGTATACCCAGTGAGAGGGGGTTGCCAGAGTGTTGTTATTATTTTTATTTTATTTTATGGTGTTAGTTTTGTTTAATTCAAGTTTTGTTTTTGATTTACATTTTTTAACGTGGAAGTCTCTCTGCTGATTGGATTTCCACTCTCTTGGCTTTGGTACTGTTTCATTTCAGACTGATTTCATCTACTTGGGACTTTGAGTGTTGGACTGAAACCCCTATACTAAGATTCATGCTAAGATTGTTTAGGAGCTAGGGAGCTATGAAGCCCATGATTGCTCCTGTGAATTAATAATAGCAAATTTTAATGCTGGAGAAAATGAATTTGTCCAGTCTGGACTTAAATACCGATTTAGAGCTACTGGTAATCACCTCCAGTGGTAGTGCATTCCATGGATTAATAGTACGCAGGGTATAGAAAAATTTAAGTGGCATTAAATTACATTTTCTACATTGTAACCGTAGTGGATGACCTCTAGTGTTGTAGATATTATTTTTAAACTCTAGACCCAAAGTAGTCAGCAAGAAACAGTCTTGCATTATATCATACATGTGAAAGAGGTCACCCCTCAGACATCGATATGATAGGGACATTAAATTCAAAGAGGTGAGTCTATTTTCATAGGGGACATCATGCAGACCTTTGACTAGTTTTGTATAATGTCTTTGTACTTTTTTGAGCTGCATGGTGTTGTATTTCCTAAATGGGCACCATAATTGTGAGGAAAAATCCAGATGTGGGCGAATGTAGGCTCTATACAAGGGCTTTAATACATTTCTATCCCTTGATTTGATGTTTCTCTTGATGGACGTAATGATCCTATTAGCCTTAAGAATGATTCCATTAATCTCTGAATGGGGAAGAAAGTCGTTTGATACTAAAACCCCTAAATCTTTTTCTGCACAAGTACTGGTCAAAATCTTATCATCTAATATGTATCTATGGTTGATATTATTAGTTCCCAAATGCATAACCCTGCATTTATTGTGATTCAATTTCATTTCCGATTTTTCAACCCAATGGGAAATATCATCTAGATCATTCTGAATAGATGCTATTTGTTCTGGATTGGAGCATTGACCGCCAATTTTTATGTCATCTGCATATTTAATGGTATTGGAACAACAGCTATATGTTATATCTGCTGTGAAGACCTGGAACAAACAAGGGCCCAAAACAGAACCATGCAGAACCCCGCTAGTGACAGAACCTATGTTTGAAAGCTGTCCGTTTATCAAAACTCGTTGCGTTCTATCTGTCAACCAGTTTGCTATCCATTTCACAGTGCTGTGGTTAATGTTAAATGTATATAATTTTTGTAACCAGGACCAGTGTGAAATTAGATCAAATGCCATACAAAATCTATATAAATAACATTGTAAGGGGATCTGTTGTGAAGTTGTAGGCTTGGATCTTTATAAAAGCACAGCAAGTTGGTTAGGCAACTGCGGTCCTTTTTGAAGCTATGTTGCTCATCATCCAGCATAGCCGGGGAAGATGAGGCCATATCTTTAATTGTACTTTCCAGGCTTTTGCACATTGGTGAGGTTAAGCTGATTGGTTTGTAATTTTCTCAGTTGTTCCGTGGACCTTTCTTAAAAATGGGGACTATGTATGCTGTTTTCCAATACTCAGGAACAAAGTTATTATTGAGACATTGTTCATGTAGTAATTTGAGTGCTGGGACGAACAATCTGCTACTAGATATAGAAGATGCCCGGATATATTATCCGTAAATATACTAGTTTTACCTTTAAGTGTTATTAATTTGGCACAGATCTCTTCTTTGGATAGAGTAATATAATTACCTGCAGACTCTGATACCATGTTTGCTTTCTGACTGGTTTGGAATATATCATAAAAATTAATATTGAATATGTTAGCCATATCATAGGGGTCATGAATTATGTGTCATTAACATGAAGGGGACCTACCTGACATGTAGGCTTTTTAAGGGAGTTAATATAGGAGAAAAAAGACTTACTGTTGTCTTTTTTCGCTTCAGATGCTAATTTGTAGTCCAATATTTTTTTTGCCCTTTTGATGCAGTTTTTGCATATTTTTTGAGTTTGCAAGTATAAACACCAGTTGATATTTGTTGGGGATTTTAAATAACCAGAGTAAAGTTTTTTTTTTCTTTATAAGTTTTTTTTATAGATTTATTCATCCATTTTGGGTGATATTGTTTTAACTTGGTAGGAATGTAAGTGTCACTTAAATCAGTAATTGTACTATGTAACTTGTTAAAGTACTCTTTGGTTCCTGAGGCTGCCAGGATAGGTGACCAGCCAATACTATTAGTCTACTTTTAATAATACTAATATCAACTTTATCATATATACACATACATACATACATATTTTAGTATTATTATTAACTATGGCTATCGTATGTTCTAAGATAAGGTCACTGTTACCTATAGGTGAAGAGATAGTCATGTTTTTAGTGGTAAACTTTTACTATGAATAACAAGATCTAGAATGTTGTTCCCTCGAGTGGGATACTCTATACTCTGGATAAAATGACATTGTTGGCATATAGTTAATAGTTCTTTTTCCTGGATTGGATGAAGCTGTTTGACCTTTCCAGTTTACCTCCCCTACATTAAAGTCACCTGTCAATATAATGCCCTCTAATTAACTTGCTGTTTCTATTTCTTTAATGATTGTGTCAGAGTAGTCTGAAGATGCACTAGGGGGACGGTAACAGGCACCTAGAATAATATGTTTATTGTTATTTACGATTACTTTAATCCAAATGGATTCAGAGGAATTTGTGGAAGTTTTGATTTTATTAGAGATCTCAACTGTTTGCAGTGTGTCTTTGAGGAAAATGGCAACACCCCCTCCATTTTGTTAATTCTATTAAGGTTAAATAGAATATACCCTGGTAATAAATGATCCCAACTGGATTTCTCATCTCCCCATGTTTTAGTGACCAGTATAGCATCTATTTTATCAGTTGGTATTATGACCTTTAACTCATCAATTTTGCCCTGAGGGCTTCTAGCATTGAAATATAAACATTTCAGATTATTCAGTTGACAACGTGTATGTGCTGAGACTGTCAAGTTCTGAGGGGGAGTTAAACATTTTCTCTCCCCCAAGTCAAGAAGTTTAAATGTTTATCGATGTGCTTGAGTATATGTTCACTCAATAAGCAATTCCCCTTATGACTCAAGTGAAGACCATCTTTATAAAACAAATCCAGCCTACCAACAAATTCCCCTCAAGTGAGCAAGACATACTTGATTTTGCTTAAGGCATCTTTGCCGAAGCCAGTCATTGAATTTGTGGATTTCTAGGTTAAACTCATAAGATGCTCTGGGGACAGGTAGGATTTCTGAAAAAGCTATTTCATAATCAATTCCTACTAACCTGATAGGGCAATCAGATCTTTTTTTATTTCTACTATATCCTTGTACATGAAGTCATTAGTCCCCAAATGAAGGACCACCAGTGGGTTTGTCCCACAGCTAAGCAGAATGATATTAATCATACTTGTAATGTCTGCTGTCTTAGCACCTCTAAAGCTGGAACATGTACGGTTGGTTTTATCAGGATCACATATGACCCTATCAAGGTGTTTAATGACAGAGTCTCCCAAAAATGAAGACTTGTCTATGTTGACTGCTGAAATTTGGAGTGATTTCCATAGAGACAGGATTACCTACCATAGGAGACCCTGCTTCAACTAAAAGGCTGGGGGTGGAACAACAAGCAGTAATAGTGGTACATTAGAAGGGGGGCCAATGCATTGAAGGAGCAGAACAGATCCTGGTCCCCTCTTTGGGGTTGTAATTTGGTATTGCAACTGATGAATTAATGCACGTTTCATCCTGACATGCTATTGCCCCAACGGTGTCATGTTCATCCTCTAAAAGATTAAATCTATTATTGGTAGCAATGGAAAAATGTGTAGCCTTTCACCCTTTTTCTTACGCTCTTTTGCTTTGGACTTCATACCATTGCTCGTCCAGGTTATCAGAATTGCCATTTTCCCTTGGACACTTTCTATGACCAAAATTTTGTGCCTCAACTATGTTATTGTTACAGCCACTTGCATTTATTGGATCAAATGTATTGGTGGCTATTCCATTAGAACCTAAAATGTTAGCCATGGTAGGAGGAGTGATATGGCCTAAAGCCCGAAATCTGGCCTGCATTTTAGTCTGGCTAGCTTCTAGTTCCATCAATCTAGAATTAAACATAGCAACTGACTGCTTTAGGGATACATTCTTGAGGCATTTAGGACAAACAAAATCTAGGTGTTGTCATCAATATTTTAGTAAAGCTACACATTATTACATTCAATGCATTGTATACCCCCTGTGGCATTTGCTGACATACTAGTCCCAGGCATACCTGAGTTTTATAAAGGAACGCTTTAGAAATATAAATGAGAATTACCTTACTGTGGTTTGTTAGTTTGTACTTCTGCAGCTACTCCCTTCTGTGTTCTACTGCTCACTTTGCCCACACCAAACACATGCAGATGCGTGTGTGTCAGCACTAGTCTTGGTGCATGCCCTACTCGGCTTTTCCTGCTCACTAAGAGGTCAGCTATATGCAGCAGTGGTGACCTGGAAGTACTGTTCCAGGGTCACAGCTCCCAAATGCCTGTTAATATTGTGGTTACAGTTTTAAAAATAGCTCCAGACTGCTCCTGTGCTGTACAGACACTACAATAGTGTATCAATAAAGCCCCCTGGAAAAAAAAGCACTGTATCTAGCAGTCTGTAGTTCATTTGCTGGTATAAACAAACTACAAGCTTCCTGGTTCCTGTGAAACAGGGAATTAGGGCTCCACACACCAAATTTAAAAAGTGCACAAAAAGAAATACAGTATATCAACAAGTTTTATTCAGGTTTCATATAATTCAGCACAGCAGCGTGTACTAATGTGCTGGTCGCAGTGAAAACAAGCTAAGAGTGTCCTGCTCGCTAAGAGGTAGGCTATATGCAGCTGTGGTGACTCAGAAGTACTGTTCCAGGGTCACAGCTCCCGAATGCCTGTTAGTATTGTGGCTCCAGTTTTAAAAATAGACCCAGACTGTTCATATGCAGTACAGACGCTACAATAGTGTTCAGCTCCAGAAGGGGTTTATTCTATTTTAATTCTTGTTTTAGTATTTAGTGTTGGGTGGGTGGGTATTTCATTACTGTTTATTGTTTATATTTGGGTTTTTATTATAGTTTATTGTCTAAGTTGGGCAGGTTTTTTAGTTACATTTTTTGTACTGTCCGAATCTCTCTCCTCTGTGAGAGAGAGTGAGAGAGTTTCAGTTAGGGGGTTTATTTTAAATGTTTAGTATTGGGTTGTTTTTCTTTGTGCTATTCATATTTATATATTTATATATTTATAGTTTTTGTAAGTGTAAATTATAGGGTTGGATATTGTTTTATTTTGGGTTTGTTAGGGGGTTCCTTTTTTATGGACTCGGTGCACTTTGATTATGTTAAGCCTGTGGAATGTGTTGTAGACCCCCCCGGTCGTGCGCTATTAGTCCTCTGCTCTCCATGCCCTCCGCCCATTCTCCCCCCTTTGATGTTTTCAACTTACCAGTGCTGTCGAGTGCTGGGAATTGCCTGTGGGGGGGGGGTGCAGACATCAGAGGACTAATGAACGGGGCTCTCACTTTGGGGTCGTTAGATTCAGAAGATGCCCTGGTGTGAAATGAAGTCTGGAACATGGTCCTCCATGTCTGGTCCCCACACCCAAGGGCACCACTATTTTTGGTGGGCAAGTAGCTGGGGCAGCCCTAGAGATCCGTCCAACTTGAGTGGTGTTCTGCAACACCAGATCAATTAAGAACAAGACTGCAGTTATTACTGATCTTGTTGAAAGAGCTGATCTGGCTTGCATCACCAAGACCTGGCTGGTTGAAAATGCTGGCCCCATGCTGGAGGCTGCTATTCTAGCGCGGTACTCAGTGATATACTGCTCGAGATTGGACCACAGGGGGGGTTGCGGTCTGTTTCAAGACTGAATTGGGCCTCATGAGTGTACCAGTTGAGGAGGCCGAGTCATTTGAGTGTACTGTAGTAGCAGGTTTAGGTAGTAGGATTGCCCTCATCTACTGTCTACCCAGGGATGGGAAGCAATTCCTTCAGGAAATAGTGGATTTCGTGATCAACATGGCGTTTGAGTCACCCAGACTGATGGTCCTGGGCGACTTCAGTGCTTGGGTCAATGACAAACTCTCACAATTTGGACAACACTTCTTCCAGTTGATGACATCTCTGGGCCTCACACAGATTTTTACCTCTGCTACTCACAAACATGGTAACTCCCTTGATTTGTTTTTTCTCCTGGGGATCGAAACCTCTGATTTGGGGGTGGAACCTGTCGGTTGGTCCGATCACTGCACCATGAGGTCCAACTTTTCCACCCCACTTCGTAGGCCTACCCCTGTGGAGATGGTCAGTTATCACCCTTTATGGGATGTGAGCCCTGAAGGCCGAGCAGTGGTAGTTGACCTCTTGGAATTTCCTGTGGAAACAGGAATCCAGAGGCTCTGGTGTTGGACTATAATAAGGTCATCTCCTCAGTGCTAGATTCTGTTGCTCCTGTCCGTGTTCATCCTCTCTTCCTTAACCCTCGGGCTCCTTGGTTTGATGGGACCCTGAATGAGTTGTGGCAACTAGGACAAAGGTTAGAGTGGTGCAGGAGGAAATCCACCTTGGAGGCTGACCACCTTAGATTGGTAGAACATTATCAAGTCTATTAATCAACCATCTCCTGTAAGAAGGCAGAATTCCTGTCCGGGGAGATTGCTACCACTCAGAACTGACTGGCCCAGCTCCTTTGAACTATGGACAGGCTGTGCAACCCAGCCTGTATGCAGTCTTGAAGAGCCTTTTTGCAATTATAGTGTGATGAGCTTGCTTGGTTCTTTGTGAATAAGGTGGCTGACATCAGGGCAGAGATCCTCTTGACTCACCCTATGGAGGATGCTATTGATCGGTGCTTGGTCACTGTCCCCCTTGTTTCCTGGAGTACCTTTGACTGGCCGGAGTTTGAGGATGTCATGAGGATTGTCCAGGGTATGCATCCTACGTGCTGTAGTTTGGACCTGGGCCCAACTTCCCTGATTGTGGGTTGTTGTGACATCATCAGCCCAGTCCTGGCACAGATAGTCTGGTGCTCCCTTGACTCAGGTAAGTTTCCTAGCTCCTTGAATGAGGCAGTGGTTACTCCCCTCCTGAAGAAAGCTTATTTGGACCCAGACTCTCTGGCTAACTACAGACCAATCTCAAACCTCCCCTTTATAGGGAAGGTAATTGAGAAAGTAGTGGTGGTACAGCTGAAGAACCACTTGACCATCCATAACATCTACGAACCTCTCCAATACATTTTTTAAAAGAGGCACAGTACCAAGACTGCTCTGGTTGAGGTGCTCAATGATCTCCTGAAGGCTAGAGATCTGAGAAGCCACTCCATCTTGGTGATCCTTGATCTCTCTTCAGCTTTTGACACCGTGGACCATGGGGTGCTCCTTGAGCGCCTAAGGTTCATCTGTGGCCTGAGTAGCACAGTCCTCATGTGGTTTAAATCTTTCCTCACTGGGAAAACTCAGTGAGTGGTGTCTGGGATTTATTCCTCTGACCCTCTCTCCCTGTCATGTCAGGTCCCTCAGGGCTCAGTGTTGTCTTCCATGCTGTTCACCATGTACATGCTGCCCCTCAGAGACATTGTAAGAAGGTGTGGGCTGATGTTTCACTGCTACACTGATGATACCCAGCGCTACCTGTCTTTTGCACCTGACCAGGATAGTGCTTTCTCAATATTCTACAACTGCCTAGCTGAAATCCAGGATTGGATGAATTCCAACTGGCTGAAGTTGAATGTGGGAAAGACTGAGGTAATGGTTGTGGATCCGGGTTGCCGGATAGAGGGGTTGGGGGCTGGTCTTCCTTCTGGACTTTTTCCTGGGGGGCTCCCAGCTCCTTACCTCTGAATGGGTGCAGGACCTGGGGGTGGTGCTTGATGATGGGCTGACACTGTGATCTCAGATGTCAGTAGTCATCATATCATCCTTTTACCATCTTAGGAACATCACTAGGATCAAGCACCTTGTTCTGTCCGGTGACCTTCCATGCTGATCCATGCCTTTTTGACAGCGTGCCTTGATTATTGCATCTCCATTTACTTAGGGCTACCAGGGGTTGATATCCACCACCTGCAGCTAGTGCAGAACACTGAAGCATGGTTGTTGATGGGGACTTCCCAGTCATATCACATTACACATTACACCGGTGCTGCGTGAACTGCACTGGCTGCTGATTCGGTGGTGGATCACCTTCAAAGTCAGATTACTGACATATAAAGCCCTACATGGATTCGGCTCTGACTACCTGAAAGAGCTTCTGGTACCTTATAGCCCCGAGCAACAGCTCCATTCAGCTGATGAGGGGTTGCTAGAGATTCTGAGGGAATCTTTAAAATCTTCAGGGGCCCATGCATTTATGTACCCAACCCCAGCCCTCTGGAATTCTCTACCCCATCAGCTTCGGGAGTGCACGACCGTGGGGGGTTTTAAACAGGCACTCAAAACGTTTTTGTAGCAGCAGGCTTGTTCTAATTAATTTATTGATAAGGATCTCTACAGACCATTTTATATTGTTTTATATTGCTGTTTTTGTTATTGATTTTACTAATTTTTATGTACAGCGCCTTGATATTCTGAAAGGTGCTTAATTTAAGTAAAGATTATTATTATTTAATTTTAAGGCAAAGTTCCATTGATTTCAATGGAGTTCGCATTAAATTCACCTTTTTTATTGCTCCTTAAGGCAAATTTTGCAGTGATTCATGGGATGGCAGGTCACAGGAGCTGTAGATTGTCTTACACAGCCTCAGTTCAGCGTAATGTGTGTAGTGGTAGTAGAAAGCTGGAGACAGTCTGCTCTCAGAGCTCTGAGAATCAAACCATCAAAAAACCTTTAAAAATGCATTTCTGTGACAAAGTTTTGTGTCAGAATTTAGTACATCAATTGTAGGAAACCCTTGTGTGTTAATATCATCAAGCATTTATTGATTTTTTGTGAATATTGAATGTTAATTTAGTTCATTCAGTCTCTCTAGTGACAGACACTGTAGAAGTGTGCTTCAGAGGAGGGGTGGATCTGTGATTTAGATTGTAGAAGTAAGATTCACAGTGAGAAAAGCAATTTTTCCAACTGTTGTTGGCTAGTGTTTTACTATTTTTGTGTTCAGGTACACAAAGTAATACTTCTATTAAGTTTTTATCAGTTTTTGCTGTTTGCTGTGCTGCTGTGCATTTTTTCCATCTGTTTAAAGGACTGTGTTGCAGTTTACTGAACTGTTGAAGTTTCTGCGCATTACCTTTCATCTGTGTAGATGTTGTCAAGTCAGGCACATTTTATCACACCACCGTAATAGCAGTACTCTTAATTTCTTAGCCCATCTGTGGCATTTTTTTCTGCTTCTATCTAGCTACTGTTGTAAATCCCACCCCCCCATGCAAAATAAGGTATTGTTGTTCCACTGTAGGATTTCTGAAAACTGGTTAAGGTCTTGTTGTGCCTGTGTGGCTACATCGGTTTAGTGCTCAATTTCTGTCTGGAAGTCACTGTTGTTTTTTGGCTTCCCATCCACCAAAAATGGAATAAATATAATGTTGCTGTTAATTGTCAGTGTTCAGTCTGTTGAAATTGTTGTCACTGCACCACTATCATGTGTTTCCCCATAGCACCGTGATTGAATACTGTCTATCACTGCATATAACAGCATTTAACCAAAAGAGAAAAACATAATAAAGAAACATACCTATTGTAGTGTTTTTGGCATTGTGCTGTCTTGTGAGTTCTTTTGAATTTGTTAGGTACCCACAAAATTAGAAAAAAATTACTATTTGCAAGAAACGCGTTTCTTTTCTTGGTGACTCTGTGTAATCTACAAAAATTGCTCACAAAGACACAGTCAGGTAAAGGTGTTTCTGACTGATGCATATGAGCCACATAAGTCAGTGGGGTTTAAGCTTTGGCTCTGTGGTCAGGGCATTCTGTCACATCACGTGGAATAAATAAAAAAAGAAAAAATTCTTGCAGGGCAAAAGCACTGTGTCAGAAAGGGTTAGGCCAGGCAAGGTCCCTGAATCTGTGTGGGTAGCAGCAGTGCCTGCAGCATCACCCTTAGTGTAGGTGGTGTGTGGAATAAATTCTGTGTGTGTGTCTGAAATAAAATCTGCCAGCCAGTCCTCAAGTAACAGCAAGTAGCCATGTAGGTAAAAGTTGTGAATTAACACCGGAGGTTTACCACACGCATGAGGAGGATTACTTTGAACGTTCAAGTAGTGTTCAGAGTACCAGTGTGGTGCATATCTCACTTTGAATGTTATACTCATTGTCATGTCATGATCATGGATTCACAAGTCATGAGACATATCATGTTCTTCATCTTCATAATCACAAATCACACAACTTTAACTTTTTTGGGTCTAACTCTGTTTTTTTTTAAATCTTCAGTTTCATCATGAATCAGGACTCAGGGACACCCAGTTATTATGTCACATCACTCAAGATCCATGGTCTAGTATGCTGCTTCTGTTTGTGTACACATTCAGTAGGATGCCCGACTCGAATCTTTGTCCTCACAAGAATCTGGACCTATTTAATCCAGTAGATATTATCTCAGCATGAGCATTGTACAGTTCTGGGAAGTTCATCGTGACTGAGTCATGTCGTGTCACGATGACGAGTCACAAGACCTTAGTGTACTGTAGGTGGTGTGTGAAATAAATTCTGAGCATGTGTGTCTGAAATAAAATCTGCCAGCCAGTCCTCAAGTAACAGCAAGTAGCCATGTAGGTAAAAAGTTGTGAATTAACACTGGAGGTTTACCACACGCATGAGGAGGATGACTTTGAATGCTCAAGTAGTGTTCAGAGTACCAGTGTGGTGCATATCTCAGTTCGAATGTTGTAGTCATTGTCATGTCATGATCATGGATTCATGAGCCATGAGACAAATCACGTTCTTCATCTTCACGATCAATAATCACAGCACTTCAACTTTTTTTTTGTCCATCATACCAAGCAGGACAATGACAGCTATGTTTGTACCTAGTCATGATGATGGCGGTGTTGAAGAATGCAGGTGAAGCAGACCATCCTGGAGCAGTGTAAAACAGTGTACCATTGAGGTTGCTGATGCAGTCATGGGAAAAGAATTTCCAAGTGGGTACAACTCCGGCATTGAGGATTGTGAGGGCTTCTTTTTTTTTTTTTGTTTCCCTTGTTTTTCACCACTGCAAAGTATTTAACAGCGGTGACATACAGGCCAGATGATTTGATATAGCAAAAGATGGGAACAGCTCCACGGGGTACTGATACTGAATGGGGTACTGGAATGAACTCAGAATAATTTCTTCATCTGTTTGCAGACAGCATCAAGGTATTGTGGACTATCAGTATGTTCCAATCTGAAGATGGACAACAGTTTGGATACACTGAATACCTGGAAAGAAGACAAAAATATTAATGAAAATTGTTTTCCAAATGATGCATGCAAAAAAAAGAAAGATAAAAAAATAAAATACTTACCTTTCATGAATTGATATTGTTCGTACAGCCGAAGTCAGCAATTAGACACATGTGGAACATATGTGCAGGGGCAACATGGTTTCATCACTACAGTCTTGAATCTGTGTGCTGTAACCTGGGAATGTAAAAGAAAAGAACAGTTATGAGAAATGCTTATAATTGATTCAATCACAGCAGCCTCCCCCCCTTGGAAAAAAAATTACATTTTACAGTACCACATTAGATGGTGGCACATATGTATGGCATGTGAATGTGACCATGGCCAACACACTGGTGAAAGGGAAACATTCAGTATGTATGATGATGTTTCCCTGCAAAGGAACAACATGATGGACTGCCCAGTGCTTACAACAAGAAACAAGATTCAATACAAATTAAATGGCAGTGTCTCAGAAAAAACATGACAGTGACATGTACACTAATTTTTCAGTGTTGGTATGAATACACACACACACACACATAGGGCAGCATGTTTCAGTCAGCGCAGCTGAAGAATTTACCAGAACATCAAATTATTGTTCAACCCATGGTCATCTGTGACTACCCTTACAGAAATAATTAAGTTAAAAGTTTTCATGCTGCACTCATAAAACTATCCAAGTGATATGCATGCTGCAAGTATAATTTAAATGTTAAATTGGAACTGATTGCATGCATATGGCATGCATGCAGCAAGCAAGTGTGAAAACCATGATTTTTACATTAAATTGGGAAAGACTGCATGCATGTGGCATGCATGCAAAACGCAAGTGGTTACTGATAACTGCACACATAAAATTTAAGTGACTTGCTCAGGATCACATCATACACAAGTGGGGGTTTGTGAGCTGGTGTGGGATAAAATGAAGCATCAGACAATATAGGCAGATATATAATTATTTATTTCAAATACTGCGGACTGGAAGGTGGCGAAACAAAAAAAGAATAAGTGATAATAATAACTTCTTTACAGAGTTAGAATTCGGCTAGCTCTGATGGGGAGACACCAGTTACACAGACCCCCTATAGACTGACTAACCTCCTCATGGAGGCTCTTTTTAGTCATGTGGTACAAAAACTCCGACTTAATTATTTTAACTTTCAAACAAAACTAAAATATATAATATGTTTTCTCCTGTTGCAGTCCTAAATCTATGTATTTTCACTTATTCACAATATAAGCATAGGTTTAACGTAATAAAAATTGGTAAAAATACATTAGTTTATTCAGGGAAGCATTCCATAGAACCGCCCTCTCAAACTGCAGCATAAGAGGAAAAGAGATTCAGCCGGCCGGCCTTTAGATGAACCCAGCTGCTGTATGGGAAGGCAGCCTTAGAGTTAAGTAGCCCTGCAAAGATACAGAAAAAAAAAACTCCTTGCTAGCAACACCTCCGTTTGGGAAATGATAGAGCCCATAACACAATTAGGTAAGAATAGTTTTCCATAGCGTGTTACATCTGTCAAATGTGGCATTGCTAGAATTGTAAACGCCGAAAATTACTTCGCGATAGTGTGAGCATTCGCGAGGTAAAAAGAATCGCGGCTTGGCACTATCGCTACCTGAACTCATTCATATGCTTTACTTGTAATTCCTGACCAAAACAAGTCTATTATTCATGACATTTACATCCACAAACACAACGGATGTTGACTCGCTTTAAAAATACATCTTAGCGAGGCGACACTTAATTTTAAACCTCAATGCTAGACCGCAGCTGTAGCGGTCACTATTTTGTCAGGAGCCTGGAAAGAGAATCACTTTGAAAAGGGGGTTACCTCTTTCGTAGACTCAGGGGGATTGTACCTATTTTGGATTTATAATTACCCTGCCATAATCCAGATTACCAAAATTGATTAAAAATAAATAAAACACCCTGCTTTAAAGAATCTGGAGTACGCAAATAAGAACAAGAGGGGGACAAACATATAATGGAAAAATGGACAAACAAGGTGGGTGGCCAGCCCAACGTACAACACATACCAGATCGACAATGGAGACCAACACCAACGAGTGCCTTCCAGTTTATCAAAGCAGCGATATAACGGAAAAGAAGAGGGGGGGAACAAAGTACCTTCACATTCCTCCCCGTTTAAGACCAAACTTCTGTTGTTTGGTTTCGGGTTTCATAGGGGAATCACTCTAATCGATAACAGATTCTTACAATAAAAGGATGGAGCCATAGCCTGCCCTCTCCAGGGCTCCACCTCGGGGTCCCATATACAAAATAAATACATTTTAAACAAGGATGACTTACATAGAATTCATCTTGCTTTCTTTAACCCGAGGTCTGTTATCAATTTAGTGTATTTCCCATGCCATATCCCGATAAGAAATCAGCATTACTATGTGTTGTACCTTTTCTATATTTTATAGTAAATCTATATGGTTGCATTGCGAGATACCATCGCATTATGCACGGGTTTTTTTCCTTCATTACATGAAGCCAGCATAGGGGATTATGATCAATCCATTTCTCAGATTCTCTACCCCAGAGATAAAAATGTAAGGATTCGATTGCCCACTTAATGGCCAAACACTCTTTCTCAATAACAGAGTAATGCCTTTCTCTTTCATGTAATTTTCTGCTTATGTGTATAATAGGATGTTCTTCATCATTAACTATCTGTGTGAGGATGGCTCCAATTCCATATTTGGAGGCGTCTGTTTGTAGTATGAAGGGAAGAGTAAAATCAGGCATATGTAATATGGGTGAGGAGCAAATTTTGGCCTTTAAACAGTGAAATGCCTCTTTGCAGTCAGGGGGGTCCAAGTTACTTTATCTGGTTTAGATTTTTTTGTTAGGTCAGTTAAAGGCCCAGCTATGGTGGAGCAATTTGGTATAAAATGTCTGTAATACCCAATGAGTCCTAGGAATGACCTGACATCCTTCTTTGTTATGGGACGGGGACTATTAGCTACTGCTTCAACTTTAGAGATTTCTGGTTGTATTAGTCCATTTCTGATTTGGAACCCTAGATATCTAGTTTCCTGCATGGCCAGGGAACATTTAGAGGGATTTACAGTTAATCCAGCTTTTGTTAAGATTGATAATATTGCCTTTAGATGTTGCACATGTTCCTGCCAGGAGTGACTAAATATCACCACATCGTCAAGGTATGCCGTGCTATACACTACATGAGGTTGTAGGAGGTTATCCATGACCCGCTGAAAAGTAGCCGGGGCACCGTGAAGTCCAAAAGGCATCACGGTAAAATGGTATAAGCCTATGGGTGTACTGAATGCAGTTTTTTCTTTGTCTATTGGATCTAAGGGAATTTGCCAATAGCCCTTAGTTAAATCTAGGGTGCTGATGTATTGAGCCTTACCTAGCTGGTCTATTAAATCATCTATTCGAGGCATTGGATAACAATCAAACTTAGATACTGCATTTAGACACCTAAAGTCAAGGCATATTCTAATTCCTCCTTCTTTTTTGTTCACTATGACCATGGGGAAGTTCCACTCACTATGTGAAGGTTCAATTATTTCCAACTCATGCATTCTTTTGATCTCTAGTATCACCTCATTTCGTATTCTTTCAGGAATCCTATATGTTTTCTGTCGTATAGGCAGGGCATTTGGAACCACAATATGAAGGACAGCATCTTTAACCCTCCCGGGTGTCCCAGTAAATAAAGTCTTAAAGGACTGTAACAGAGCTTGTAGGGTGGTACTTTGTTCAGGCGTTAAGTTTGGATTAATGTGTATTTCTGATAAATCTCCTGTATTTTCTAACCTTTGATAGGCTACGTCCAACTCGGACTCTGAGGTATCTGGATGAATATAACTACAAACAGGGGGGTTTCTGTCAATCCATTGCTTTAATAAATTGACATGATATCCCAGTTGCTTAAATTTCTTTTCGGGGAGTTCAACTGTATAGGTTACTGGTCCCATGCATTTTACAATCTTATAGGAACCTTGCCATTTCATAAGCAACTTATTGTCAGAGGAGGGCAACAAAAGTAATACCTTATCCCCTGCCATAAACTCTTTACGTTTTGTCCCTTTATCATACTGCTCTTTTTGCTTCCCTTGTTGATAAAGGTTAGTCTGGTGGGCCTTTTTAATGTAGGTTAATAACTTTTGACATAGTTCTTGCCAATATTTTAATGGTTCTACCATTTATTGGTCAGTATTGTTTTCTCACTCTTCTTTTATAACATCCAAAGGACCCCTTGGATTATGTCCATATAACAATTCGAATAGGGAAAACCCTGTAGAGGATTGTGGAACCTCTCTAAAGGCGAACATGAGATAGGGGAGGTAAGTATCCCATTTGTTACCTTCCTCCGACACAAACTTACATAACATTTTCTTTAAGGTTTGATTAAACCGTTCGACTAATCCATCAGTCTGTGGGTGATAGGGTGCAGTAAAAATAGCGTTAATACCAAGGGCCTGGTACAGATGTTGTAGTAATTTTGAACAAAAGTTAGTGCCCTTGTCTGTTAGGATAGTTTTAGGAATACCCATACGGCTAAAAATTTTTATTAGTTCCTCGGCTATTTTAGTAGCTGTGACTGTACAAAGGGGAATTGCCTCTGGATATTTCATGGCATAATCTACTACTACAAGTATGAAATGATTCCCCTTTGTAGTTTTAGGCAGTGGGCCTACCACATCCATGGCTATCCTCTCAAACACATTAGACACTAATGGCATGGATACTAATGGCACTTTATCTTTACGCCCTACAGCCGCTACCCATTGACAGTCAGGGCAGCTTTTGCAATATTCTGCCACCTGCTCATGTATCCCAGGCCAGTAAAACCAGTACAAAAGGTGTTTTAGGGTACGCGCCCTACGCAAATGGCCTGCTAATGGGATATCATGGGCAAGGGTCAGTAATTGCTGTTGGTATTGTACTGGTACCACCAACTGTTCAGCTTTGTCTCCATTTTGAGGATTGGTACATACCCTATATAACAAGTTGTTTTCAATTGTATAATAGGGTTGGGATGATTCCTCTACAGGTGATATTTTTACCTGTGAAAATAAAGGCATTAGTGTTATATCATGGCTTTGTACATCCCTAAATTCTTTGTGGGACAAGTCACATTTTTTAGCTAATATTTCAAGTCCAGTTTCTTTTTCAGTCCACATGTATTTGTCCTTTCTTTTATTCCGTTTACTTTTCTTGTTTTTACCAACAGTTCCGAAAACATCATCTTCAAATGGGAATAACTGCCCCAGTTCTTTTTCTTGCTTTTGCTCTTGTGCCCGAGTGGTGACAGCTCCAATATTTGTGGTTAATAGTGATTCAAAATGGGGATAATCATGTCCAATTATTACAGGAACTGGCAAAGAGGGCACTATGCCTACTTTCATATTTAATAATGTCCCATTTATTTGAATCTCTAAGTCTCGTAAGGGATACCAATGAACGTCCCCATGTATGCACTTAACCCCTGTAGTTGGTTCTCCTGGGTTTAAATTTTCCACTAAAGAGGCATGGACCAGGGTCTGTTTACTGCCAGAGTCAACAAGTCCAGATACCACCAAACCTCCTATTCGTACGGTTGTTACATAATGACCCCAATTGGCAAGTACTAGGTGAATTGAGTCTACTTTCTTCTTTGGACAGAACCTGGCAATATGACCCTTTGCTCTACATTCATGACAGATAATATCATGGTTGTATCCTTTACTTGTTTTACTATGTTCCTTGCCCCCAGGAGGTCCACTAGACTGACTTGCAGGTATCATACTTGTAGAAGGACCTTTTGTTATGGCTGAGGGGCTCCTAGGATTTAAAAATGACCTAGGTTGTTGGGGTCTAGCAGTCATATAATCTTCAGCCAGCCGTATAGCTGGCTCAGAAGTTTTGGGGTGATGTTCTTTTACCCACAGCTGTACATCTTGTGGTAACATCTGCACAAACTGTTCCAAGATAATACTTTCCATGATCTGAATCACTGTTCTGGTATTGGGATGTAGCCATTTATGACATAAGTCTTTTAGCTGGATATATACATCTTGGGGGGTGTCAGTGCTTAAATACTTATATGCTCTGAATCGTTGTTTATATGTTTCAGTACATATATCATACCTTTTAAGAATGGCTTGTTTAATATAATCATAATCATTAATATGAGTGATTTCTGTGTGGCTATAAGCTAATTGTGCCTTCCCAGTCAAATAGGGGGCCAACCTGACAACCCATTGATCTCTAGGCCATGCACATGCAGTAGCCACTCTTTCAAAAGTTAGTAGGTATGCTTCAATATCATCAGATTCAGCCATATTAACCAATTTAATATATTTTTGGCCTACCACAGGAGCTGGTGGAGGTCTTGTCATACCCAGAGCCTGGATAGCTTGAAGGGTGTCGGTCCAATGGGCAGTATTCTCTGCTCGCTCTCTTTCTCTCTCTCTTTCCAATTCTACTTGCCACAAACAAAGCCAGCGTAACAACTCATGGGTGTTTTCAGGAGGGTCTTCCATCTCAATTCCAGCAGCCTGGGCACCCTTTTCAGTAGGCTTAATGTCCTCCATTGGCCTGATATCAGCTCCAACTTCAGCCTTAGCCACCTTCCTTCGCACCACTGGCTCCAGACCAGCTAATAAGGGCAGTCCCCACTTCTGAACTACTGACCTTGTGACCAAGAAAGTCCACTCTTCTGCCTTGTCGGGATGCATACAAGTAGGATCTGATCACAAATCTGGAAGAGAGCCTCTCTGCAGATTATCCCACTTCTGAGACCAAATGTGAGCTGGTGTGGGATAAAATGAAGCATCAGACAATATAGGCAGATATATAATTAAGTATTTATTTCAAATACTGTGGACTGAAGGCGAAAACAAAAAAGTGATAATAATAACTTTTACAGAGTTAGAATTGCCAGCTCTGATGGGGAGACACCAGTTACACAGACCCCTATAGATCGACTAACTTCCTCACGGAGGCTCTCTTTATGGCAAGAATAGTCATGTGGATAAAAACTCCACCTTAATTATTTTAACTTTCAAACAAACTAAAATATATAATATGTTTTCTCCCTTGTAGTCCTAAATCTATGTATTTTACTTATTCACAATATAAGCATAAGTTTAACGTAATAAAATTGGTAAAATACATTAGGTTATTCAGGAAGCATTCCATAGGACTGCCCTCTCAAACTGCAGCATAAGAGGAAAAGAGATTCAGCCGGCCAGCCTTTAGATGAATCCAGCTGCTGTATGGGAAGGCAGCCTTAGACTTAAGTAGCCCTGCAAAGATACACAAAAAAAAAACCTCCTCGCTAGCAACACCTCTGTTTGGGAAATGATAGAGCCCATAACACAATTAGGTAAGAATAGTTTTCCATAGCATGTTACATCTGTCAAATGTGGCATTGCTAGAATTGCAAACGCCGAAAATTACTTTGTGATAGTGCGAGCATTAGCGAGGTAAAAAGAATCGCGGCTCAGCACTATCGCTACCTGAACTCATTCATATGCTTTACTTGTTTACTTGTAATTCCTGACCAAAACAAGTCTATTATTCATGACATTTACATCCACAAACACAACGGATGTTGACTCGCTTTAAAAATACATCTCAGCGAGGCGACACTTAATTTTAAACCTCAATGCTAGACCGCAGCTGTAGCGGTCACTATTTTGTCAGGAGCCTGGAAAGAGAATCACTTTGAAAGGGGGGGGTTACCTCTTTCAGACTCAGGGGATTAAACCTATTTCGACCTATAATTACCCTGCCATAATCCAGATTACCAAAATTGATTAAAAATAAATAAAACACCCTGCTTTAAAGAAACTGGAGTACACAAATAAGAACAAGAGGGGGACAAACATATAATGGAAAATGGACAAACAAGGTGGGTGGCCAGCCCAACGTACAACACATAACATATAGACAACGGAGACCAACACCAACGAGTGCCTTCCAGTTTATCAAAGCAGCGATATAACAGAAAAGAAGGGGGGGACGAAGTACCTTCACAGGGTTAATGAGATTCAAACCCATGTCTTCATGCCTCCAAGTCTCCTGTCTTGCAGTTCAGTGCCTTTAACCACTAAACCAAACTGTCTGCACCCATATGGCTCACTTGTACTTTGGTACATACTGTACCTGAATATATCTGCATGCATGCAACATGCTTGTAGCCACTGTTATGGTTTTCAGTTTTCTTCTCTCCCTCATCTCATTTTCACAGTTGAACTGTAGCACATATATCAATGGAAACACATGTGATTTTTCCCACTCCAAAACACAAATTTACCCACAAAACCACTTAATTTCTTCAGTCTGGCCTGTATTCCTACTATTTTCTCTCCATAGTTTTGAATGCTTTCATGCAAATAGACTTTAAGGTGCAAACACAAAAGTAGCAATAACTCAGCACACACACCCACATGGCCAGTCCCCCCCATGCACACACACTGTAGCGGGTACGGCAATGCTGCTACAGACAACCCACCAAGTATAGATACATGTAAAAAGTCTCTAACTTCAGTTCTAGGGAGCCAGAGGCAGGAGTCTTTAAGAGATGATGTCCATGGGTCAGAGTGCTGGGGTGTACCCCCTTGAAATGAATGAAGTTATTTTTTATTACTATTTTATTCATTATGACGATGAATTGAAGAATAATGAAGGCCACTGTTCTACGAACAAGGCCCTTGGTAGTCGAGCAGTGGCCTTCATTATTCTCCAACTCTCCATCAATAATGTATAAAATAGTAATAAAAAATATCTCATTCATTTTTAATAGTGCACACCCCTACAGTCTCCTTTGCCCTTTGTCATAATGTGCCTGAGGATGTGGAGGTCAGCTTCACACTGGGGGGTGGCATAAGCCTGACTATAGTGGGGCTCCAATAGTCTGTGCATACTATACCGCTCAGCTGTCTGTGCATGCAAGGGACAGCTCTTGAATGTCTGTAACCTCTCTAAAAGATACAACTTATTTGTTTTGACTGAAAAGTGATATGCAAATCAGGAAAAATTCCTATGTATAGGATTTATCTGTATATGCCCTGGAGCAGTGCATCAGATTTGGGCTTAAACCCACCCAGTTACTAACCAATTTTTTTTTCTGGCTGAAGTTCTGCCCCCCTGCCAAAAAAAAGAACTTTGTCCTGATTTTTCTCCCTGACTCCATTCCATTCAATACCCATCCCCTATGGGTCATGAAGCCACCCAATCCCCCTGTAAAAACAATTATTTACTTTTACTTACCTGGCCATATGTCCAGAACCTGTGGCCTGGCATAGTTTGCTGCCAGCCCAGTTTTCAGTCATCTTCCCCTCTGTCCTTCTGCCAGATGCTAGAACTGACCATCACAGGTCCCCAAAATGGTCCACAACCAAGTCACCTCACTAACCAAACCCACCCAACCTGGGTTGCTTGCTTCTTGCTTGGTTGCTGCTGTGGCTGCTGCCACATTGCACTGATCAAGGCCTATGAAGGCCACCCACACCACTGTCACCACTGCTGCTAAGCCTAGCTTGCTGCTGTGGGGGTCTGTGAGTTTTTTTTTTTGCAAGGCAAGCCTAGTAGAGTAAGTAGGTAGCCTAGTCTTGAGTTAGCTTCTAGCTCACCCTCTGCCCCTTCAGCCACCAGGTGAGACAGAGACTCACTAAGCTTATACCAACAAAAATATGCTGCCACAACACTGCAATTGAGAGTTCAGTGCCCACTGATTCCTCCAAGCTGTAATGTGCAGTCTATTTACTCTGTGGTGGGAAAAACAGAGTTGCACTTGCAATACTCATGCGCTCTTTCTTGGCTGGAGCTTATTCACATCACATGTGATTGTGACACTGCTAATAGGTGGAAAAAGTGGAAAACACAATACAGACACAGTCGAGTCTGGAGAGTATCTGCAGTGTGAGTACACACAGGCCAGGTGGACACTTATCGAGCAAGATTAAATCCAAATTTAAAGCCATTATTGCCACATCATAAGAGCAACTTAGGCACAAATATGGGGGGGGGCAACTGCCCCCTCTGCCCTACCTAAATGGCACCCCTGCTTAATGGTAGAAATTAATTCTCAGGTGCTATCACAATGGTTTCCACTGTGTTCAGAGGTACTGTATCTCCATGTTTCATGATATGTCCTGATCATCATGTGGGTTAGTGTCCCTCACTGCCCCTCATTTTGAGTGCTCATGTCCCTCATTTCAGTGACAAAATGTGAGGTATGGTACATGCTTCCAAGACCCTACTCAGCAGAAAGAGTGTTGAGCATGACCATAGAGTATATACTCAATACAGAATGACAAAGGGAAAGGAAGTGAGATGAAACAGTCATGCAGAAACACATTTGTAGCACTAAATATGCATAAGGGATTTGCATGGTCCAAAACAAAAAGAATCGGCTTCACAACACAAAGGCCCCTCTTCATACATCTGAAATGGGGGATATGCTGACTGGCTATATCCTAGGCATTTAATGCGGCAAGCAAACAATACTTTACAAATAAAGTGTGATTTAATGACAAAAATCAAAAGCCATTAATTTGCAAAAGGATCAGAATTAATGAGTTTACCTAATTTTTATGGGAATTTAAATAAAAATGCATTTCAATGACTCTAATTGCTAGCAGTAGTATAAGAAATAGAAACTGATGGTTTTTTTTTTAATGAGATTTGCACCAGCTTAGCTGCTGCACACATGGCAAGCATGCAGCATGTAAACCTGATGTGATGTATAAATGATGTTCACATCAGCTTAACTGCTGCTCTCATGTGAAGCATGCAACACCCAAACCCAATGTAATTTTTAGAAGATGTTCACACCAGCTTATCTGCTGTGCACATATCAAGCTTACAGCATGCGAACCCGATTTGTGTTTTAGACCTGGTTCACTTAGGATCACTTTGTGTATACAACCTGCATGCAGACATTGCACAATTAAGCATGTGGCATGCATTCTGCATGTACACAGCACACTTATATTTCTGTAAGGGTATCATCATTTAGCAACACACCGGACAACAGCAGCAGCAGCAGCAGGTGCCAGCAAGCCATTTTCTCACTTGGGACACTTATGTGGAGTTCTGGCTCTAGGTGCATGCTTTTAGCAGTGCATCAAGAAATGCTTCTGACTTTTATGAACAGTTTTTCATGTGATTATTCTTCATCAGGACTTTTCATGATTTTCATTTTTTGGGGGGACCGTAATTGTATCTGATAGTAGTGTATTTTGATTGTAGTTGTGGGTGTGCAACAAAAACTTAACAGTCAACAGTAACAAAAAAGTAATATAGCATGACAAGTACAGCAGCAGTGCAATAATCAGGTGACAATTTTTTCCTTAATGGTTTGAATTCCATTTTTGATTAGTACTTATCTACTGACTTGTCTATATGATACCCTTCTTTTCATAATTTATGGCTGCTGTACTCCTTTTTTCACATCTGAAATAATAAAGACAGCACTACTTTTAATCTGCCTTGCAGCCAATTTCCATCGGTATTGCCACCGGTTTTTGTATGTCTATTATTTAAAACCATTTTTATTGTAACTAAAATGAACTAGCATGCAATCTAGCAGGACAAGTCCACCATCTTGACCTTACGGAGCAGTAGGTGCTAAAAAACAGCTGGGTATACTGATGAAGACCAGATCTGAACAATATTAAAAGGAGCACTACTTTTATTATTTCATACCTAAAATTAGGGACTAAGTACGCTATAACCCACTGCAGACAATGGGTGTATCAGGGCATTAATACACTCTCTGGGTACATTGTGAGGCACAAGGGATTGCCAGAGTGACTTAAAGCACTGGGGAGGTAAGTGTATTAATGCCCTGATATACCCATGGGCTGGAGTGGGCTATCACACTTATAAAATGGGCTAACTAACTGTAAAAAGCAAAAAATAAAGAGCTTTTTAGAAACAGCATCTAACTGTTGGTATACTAGAACATTAATGAATGGTTAGGTGACATTTTTTGCCCAATGGCAAGTCATTACATTTGACCTTTCATTTATGACCATTTATAATGCAGAATAACATTAATTGTGGAAGGAATGGTATCATACAAGTCAGTAGATAAGGGACAATTGAAAATAGAATAACATAGTATAGGTCAAAATTGTTAACATATTATTGCACTGCTGCTTTAACACAATACAACAGGAAGAAAACATTAATGTGAAAAAAATTAAATACTATTTCTGTATATAAAAAGATTATTAAGTTGGAAAAGGAAACCACAGGACAGGATTTTTTTATTTTTTTTATTTTATAATTTTATTTGGGTGCTTTTTAATATTTTTTTGGTGGGGAAGTAAGTTAGGAAAAATAAAGACAAAACTCACAATGCAATAGCTGATGACCCTCCATTCAGTCCAACTGCTGCTGCATTTTGTCGACCATGTTACCAAGGTGGTTGACCTCACTCCACAGTAGGCCAAGATCTGCCAGTGTGGCCAGGCTTTTGGCTGGGTTGCGCTCAAGTGAAGATGTGGGAGCTGCCACTTGTTCCCTCACCCTTCTGCTGCGCTTCTTATGCCATGCAGGCTGAGGCCATGCTGACACCTCTTACACAGCAGGAGCATTTCCTGCTACTTCAGCCACCTTGGCTTCCCCCTCTGCATGATGGTGGACAGTCAGGTGAGTTCTCTGGCCACCTGTTCCCAGATGTGTGCCCTTCAGACCACATCACACCATCATGCCACAGATATTACATTTCACCACACTAAGGTCACTTGGCAGTATGGTGAAAAAATGCCACACTGCAGAGCTGCGTGGAGGACAAGGCATAGGCAGTGGGAGGGGGGCCCAGATGTCATAGGCTGCTGTTCAGAGGGGGACCCAGATGTCATAGGCTGCTGTACAGTTGGGGGGGGACAACCTGCTGCTGCTGCTGTTGTTGTTGTTCCTGCGGCTGCTGTTCCTGCTGTTGTTCTTGAACATTGGCCAGTGGTGGGGGGGCTATACTAGGTGCCACCGGTGCTGCTTGGCTGGCACCACAGACTCCACTACCACCAGTGGACACAACATTTACTGGGAGGAGAGCACTAAATGGGAACAAGTTTGCATGGTTTATGTGAACACCACCACCACACATCCTTGGGCCAAGATGACCACCACAAGTCCCAGCAGGAAAACCACCTCTCTCCATTTGGAAAAAAAAGAATACAAGTATTCTGAAGTATACAAAAAAGGAAAACAGTAAAATCAAGACTCAGGAATATGATAACAAAAAAGGCAAAACTCAACATCAGAAATATGGCAGTAAACAGAAACACTGAGTAAATATCTAGCACTATGCAGACACTCTCAAAAAGCTCCAACTCTAGCACAGGGCAAGGGAAAGTGAAACTACTTCACTGTCTTGCCTGATTAACTTCCTGTCTGCATCATGTGACCTGCAGACTGTCAGACATGTGATCTGTCGGCTGTTTCTTGCCAACTTTGCCTTCTCAAAATGTAACGCAAAGTGAACAAATGTAAAGTCGATTAAGGAAAATTTTGACTTTTTAACGGGAATTTCAAGTAGTGTTATGCAAATTCAAAGTTGCCCACTTTGCTTTAACTCCACAGGCAAATTTAAACTTTGCTGCATCTCGACCTGTTCGTTGCCCCAGGTGACTGCCTACAATTTGTGGTTTGCAGTATCGGTTTGTCTGGAGATCTTGTGTTGTAAAGCAGAGTTGTCATTATTGTTGCATGTGGAATTTGTTTTTTTAAACTTTGTATGTGCATCATTTCTCACTAGTGCTGTGCATGAACTAAGTGCCAAAGATGTGTACACTACTACATAAAACATTTTTAAACTGTTTCACTGAGGAATGACAAGTGAAGAGCTTCGATTCCCTGAAATGTAAAGTGCCATTTTCACATACCTCGGTTTGTAGGCACCAACTGCTGTTTTCCAGTTAACTTAGCTGTTGTAGTATTTCACTAAATTCATTGATGTTCTGTACAAGCGGTATTTAACCCAGTGAATATTTAACTACAAGCTGTGTACCTGGTATGAAATTTGAAGCACTCTGTTCTTTTCTGCACATCATGGATATTTTTTTTTTCTTGGCACAGTCTCCAGTTAGAGTTCAGTTGTCTTTGCCTTTTTTTAGCCCTTCCGTGGAATCATACAGTAGATTTTCAGTCAGCTGGCTTCCAGCTCCCATCGCCAACTTTCCAGATGGAACTACAGTATTTGCAAATATCAAGGAAGATGAAGTACTTAAAGAACTTATTGGATTTAATACGAGAAATGGAGCAGGCTGTGATAGTATTTTGCTGTTTTTTTTTTTTACAAAATTGCATCTAAAATACTGTCACAAGATATTGCTAGTTCCACCAAGCTGCATCGACAACAAAGTTGTCTAAATGCGGCTTGGTGACCGAAACAATGTCAACAGGTGAAATTTCATTTGTCTACATTGAGTGTTTTTTTCTGCGGGAGCTTTGCCCCCTGCACCCCCTACATGGGGGGCTTCACCCATCGCACCCCCATCTTAAAGATAACAAACTGCAGGTGGACTTTATTCGGGGCACAAGAAATCAGCATCAGCAAAATGTCACTACTTGGTCCAGTACAGTGAGAACCTTGAGATTGTTGTTGTACTGGATTTTGATGTTGAAATGTCAACATCATAACATGATATGCATATTGCTTACTTGGTTAATTTTTCACTACAAACCTCATATCTGCTCAAGGACTGGAAACTGACTATATCACCCCTATTTTTAAGGTGGGGTGTGACTCCTCTGATTCAAATTCATATCACCCTATTTCAATCCTGACTGTATGCACAAAGGTTTTTGAAAGATTGTTACTTGTACAACTAACTCAGTATTTTTCAAGATACAATATAATTTCACAATTGCAATCAGGATTCAAAAAAGGCCATAATATTACTTATATCATATCAAAGGTTACAGATGATGTTTTTACATCTTTTGACAAGGGATACAGTGTACCGACATTTTTCTTACTCTTATCGAAAGCTTTCAACACTGTGGACCACACCATTTTACTTAATAAATTAAAAGCATCTGGTATCGGTTTTCTGAACTGTTTTGGTTTTACTGTCATCTAACATCAAAGTTACAATGTGTTAAGGTGGAAGAGATTTGCTCGGGTATTACAGCTATCAGTATGGGAGTCCCACAGGGATCTGTGTTAGGTTCCCTGCTGTTTTTGCTCCACGTGAACGATCTCCCCAAATATTGTTCTACTAACATAAGTATTTATTTGCACGCTGATGATACAATCATGTACACTCAACAAGATAATGTTAATTTGGCCCTTGATACATTACTAGAAGACTTTTATAACATACAGAAAGCCCTTTCAGACTTGAGACTTCTAATAAATTAAAAAAACACAGTGACTACTTTGTGCAAAAAAGGCTATGATTGTGCCTGATCGAACAATAAAATGTATTACTGGCACAATTATTGCCAGAGTCCATTCATATAAGTACTTAGGTCTGATCCATGATGACCACTTAACTTTCAAACTGCATGTACAAAACTTATCTTCTAAACTAATATGACTGCTTTTTTTCTACAGGAATAGATATAATTTTAACTATTCTCTTAGGAAACTATTAGTTACTTCATTATTTCTCCCTGTATTAGACTATGGTGATTGCATCTTTAGGAATACAATGAGTACAGTACTTAGTCTATTAGACTCACTGTACCATAGTGCATTAAGGTTCATGACTGAATTGTCTTACAAAACCCACTGATGCTTATTATATTCAAGCGTAGGATGGTCTTCCTTATCAGAGCATAGAAATTTACACTGATATATGTTTGTTTAGAGGTTTATACTCAATGTTTTACTATCATTTCTGTTCAGTGTTCTACAGTTCAGAACATTTACTAAGTACAGTTTAATAGCTGCCAAACATCAATCTCTCTGCACACCAAGGTGCAGAACCAAATATGGGGAAACGACTTTAGATGTCACTGTTCGGTGTACCTGGGAATGAATCCAGAAAAAATGTGACCTGAACATACTGTTGCCATTACATGTTTTAGGGCTTCCTTTGCTAGCTTAATGCATAAACACTGTAATTGTTTTGTTTGAATAATTAGTACCTTTTACATTACGTTGATCTTATTCACTGATTTTTTACTTTTTAAATTTTTGATGAGAAACTACATGTATGTTTTGTCAATGTGTTTTTGTTGATGTATTTCACTAGTGTTTGGACGCAATTGTAAACAAAGTTCTTTCTCTTAATTTGCTATCCAATAAATGAAATGATGATGATCATCATCTACTATAATTTTGTAAAGAGATGCTGCATTTTGTTCACCCTTGTCATATTTGCTGTATAAGAACTCCAGTTTGCAACATTATACTATAGTACATATGGTACATGATGATCTGGGCTTTTCTTTTGAAAGAGCAATACAAATTTGTTGGCATAGCAACCTAGTCATTTACAATAACTAAATACACAGCATAGATGAGTATCTTGAAATCTGTTTGCATTGTTAAACCAGAGCTGCAGCATAAATACTGGTATTGTATGACATAGAAACATTACTTTGATGGCAGATAAGGACCGCTTGGCCCACCTAGTGTGCCCATTTCCCTACGTATTGGATAAGCTGCAGATCCTAGTTAACCAACAGCCTACTTCTTCCTACCCATCACCAGGGTTGCCTTATGTCTGTCCCATGCATTCTTGAATTCCCCCACTGTTTTTGATCCTATGATCTCCTCAGGAAGGCCATTCCATGTGTCCACCACCCCTTTGTGAAAAAAAAATACTTCTTCACATTGCCCTTGAGCCATCCCCCCTGTATCTTTAAATTGTATCCCCTTGTTCTTGTACATCTCTTTTTCTGAATGATGCTGCCCTCTTGGACTTTGTTGATTCCCTTGAGGTACTTGAAAGTTTCTATCATGTCCCCCCTTCCCTCCTTTCTTCTGGTGCCCCCACCAGCTTGACACCCCGAGAGCTACACTAAAAAAAAAAAATTACAGTGACAGTCGCTGTAATGGTCCATTTTCGAGTATAACCATCCCCGAGTGTTCTGTCTCCTCCCCAGACCAACTCTGACATGGAGTTGATAATCTTAAATTCTGGGGGTGTGGGGTGCACAACCCCCCACAGAAAACAGTCATCCTTCATGCAGCACAATACCTGCATCGGTATTGTACCATCGCTGTGTGGGAGGTTGACATTTTTACTATTGACATCCCTTGGTGCTTCCCCTTTCCTCAAGGGTATACATATTAAGCTCCTTTAGTCTCTTTTTGTATGGATTCTGTTGCAGACCCTGCATCATTTTAGTTGCCCTCCTCTGGACTGCCTCCATCCTGTCTATGTCCTTATCGACATGCGGTCTCCAGAACTGAATGCAGTACTCCAGATGTGGTCTCACCAACTGTCTGTACAGAGGGATAACCACTTCCTATTTTCTACTGGTGATGCCTCTCCCTATACATCCCAGTATCCCCACAGCCATCCTTACTGCCTTCTCACATTGCTTGCTTACTTATAGGTTATCTGATATGACTACCCCCAGGTCCCTTTCCATTTTTGTTGTTGTTAATACCCCTCCCATTGTGTATCCTTCCCCTGAGTTTTAGTTTCACAGGTGCATTACTTTGCACTTCTTTGCATTGAATCTAAGCTGCCATGATTTTGACCATTCCTTCAACCTTGCCAAGTCTCTACTCATTCTTTCTCCTCCCCTTGTGTATAAACCCTGTTACAGATCTATGTGTTGCCTGCAAAGAGGCATACTTTTCCTTCCAGTCCCTCTGCAATGTCACTTATGAAGACATTATAAAGGACCAGACCAAGTACTGAACCCTGCAATACCCCACTAGTAACCCCCCTTTCTTCAGAGTGGGCTCCATTTACTATCACTCTCTGTGTACTGTTGTTTAGCCAATTTTATACCCTTGCTTCCACCTTGGGACTCACTCCCAGTTTGGTTAATTTGCTTATTAATCTTTTGTGTGGGACTGTGTCAAATACCTTGCTAAAGTCTAGATAGACCATGTCCACAGCCCCTCCCTGGTCTACTACTTTGGTCACCCAGTCAAAGAAATATACTAGATTCATCTGACATGACCTTCCTGCTGTGAATCCATGCTGCCTTGGGTTCTGTGCCCTGCTGGCCTCTAGGTACTCAACAATTATTTCTTTCTGAAGTGAGCCCATCATTTTCCCTATCACTGAGGTCAAGCTAACAGGTCTGTAGTTTCCTGCCTCTGCTTTGCTCCCACTTTTGTGAAGGGTAATCACATCCATCCTCCTCCAGTCCTTAGGTGCCATACCATCCTCCCAAGATTTGTTAAAAAGGGTAGTCAGTGGTGTCACTAATTCTCCCGTTAGTTCTTTTAGAATTCTAGGGTGAATTCCATCAGGCCCCATTGCTTTGTCCACTTTCAGTTTTAAGAGTTCTTTCAGAACCCTTTCTTCTATGAAAGGACTGGTATCGACCCCCCTATCCAGAGCACTTCTATCGATTGGATTAGGTAACTCCCCCTCCTCTTCTTTTGTGAATACTGAGCAGAAGTATTCATTCAGTATCCCTGCTTTTTCACTGTCCCTCTCTGCTCACCCACCCTCCCCTTTATTAAGCCTCACTATCCCTCTCTTGGTCTTGTAGAACAGAGTAGCATTTGACTTTATGTAGCTCACTTACTATATCCCAAATAGTTGGATACATACTGGTAGTGCAGGTACAGTATTGCAGTATAAGGCAGCAACCATTAAATATGTTAATAGGAGACATACACACATACACAGTCCTATTTCATTACAACCTGTGTTGCTGAGAGAGAAAATCTTAGCACACCAGGGTAACCCCCATCTCCCTCATCTCATAGAAGGTGCCGCCCATGATCTTTAACTTTCACCTAGGCAGTCCCCAGAGATAGACCTTAGTTTAACATCTCCAGCAAAGGATGCTTATGCTTTTCAGGGCTGCAGTGGGTGGAGTCCTGTAGACCTATTGCTTTCAAAAAAGGACTCTGCATTCCATGCATTCTTTGCAAATGAACAACATGTTGGAGTGTCAAAACAGTCACCTCTGCAACCATGTGAAACACTCTGCCAAGAAAGTAGCACTGCACGATCCCCCTCACCCATTCTATCTCCTCTCAACAGTTACTCTCCAACCCACCACCCCAGAAGTATAATGACACTGGGGATGCCTAATCCCAGTGTATTGATGAGGAATCCTCCATTTTTTTCTTTACAGCAACCCCTCCCAACTACTACGCATGTGCAATTATTTTTTTTTAAATATATATTGATATCCCCCCCACCTGACCCTCCCTCTGAGTACCCCCTCCAGAAACATAACTGTGACACTGGGGGTGCCCATTCCCCCAGTGTCCTGATGAAGAATCCTCAATTTTTTTTTTAAACAGCCTCCCCACATTACCGCACATGCATCGTTATTTTGTCTTCTTCTTTCTGTTTTTAAAATATATATTGATACCTCCTCACCTGACCCTCCCTCTCAGCACCCAGACACCCAGAAATATAGCAGTGAGACTGGGGGTGCCCAATCCCCCAGTGTCACGCTGAAGAATCTTTCGTGTGTTGCTCTGTTATGTGTAAAATCCTGTAAAAAGAAAATGGTCCATCCATGTCTTTTGCAGACATAAATGCCCCCCCTCGACCCTCCCACTCAGCACTCACCACCCCAGCCCCCCAAGCCCTTACTTATCGATTGGGAGTCTAACGTCACAATCCTCTTGGGATAGAAAACATGTCTTCACTCTTCAAAGCTGGACCAAAAACTGAAGAAACAGTTATGCACTTCAATGTATTTCAATGGAGTTTTGAACATAGTGGCATAACTTGGGCATTTTTACAAATGTTTGGCGCAGATTTTCAACCTGCCTTCTTTGGGACCCTACCTCATGAACAATTGAACAGTCATTAGGCAGATTGGTCCCAAAAGGTGATTTCGTGGACCCTGCTTAAGTTTACCTCTCAGGAAGGAGTTGACAATTTTCTCTGCCCTTGTTTATAAGGTGTGGTCATAAGAAGGCTATGTTAAACATTTGGTGTAAAAAGATTACAAAACAACAAAGTTATGAGTCTACATTAAATTTTGTAAACACAGGCTTGTAACTTTGGTAATTTATAATATATTCCCCCAAATTCACAACACAGCCATATCTTTACAGCACCTCATGAGTGTGACAGCTGTCATTTTTCACCTCCTTGCCAAAATGTGTTTTTTTTTTCACACGCTGAAAGGTGATTTTATGGGCCATGCGCAAAATACCTTTCGGGCAGGAGTTGAAAGTTTTCTTTGCCCTTGTTCATGAGGTGGGGCAATAAGATGGCTACTGTATGTTGAAAAGTTAGTGTAAAAATAATAAAAAACAATAGCATTATGACTTGAGCCGACGTTGAATTTTGCAAAAATAGGCTCATAACTTTGGTAATTTTTAATATTTTTACCCCAAATGTACAACATAATTTCATAGTTTCATAGTGGTTTACAAGCTCAGGAGGCATTGCCTATTATGAGAGCTCTCCACCCTAGGGTGGTTTTATCATCTAAAGAAATTAAACTTTATTAGAACTCATGTAGAGGTCTAACTGTTTTTTAAAAGTATCCATAGTTCCACTCTCAGCTGTAGTACATGGCAATGTATTCCATTCATTCACTACTCGCTGTGAATACCACTGAGTCCTTTTCTTAGTTCTATACTGTTTATCTTTCAATTTGATAGTACGAGACCTGGTTTGAACATTGTTAGGTTTTATTTCCAGACCAAGGGTTTCTAAGAGAAATGGCTGTCTTGTGACTTTGTATGTTAGGCACAAATCACCACATATTCATCTGTAGCTCATTGAATAAAGATTAAGTTGTTGCACTCTCAGCACCTCATAAATGTGACAGTTGTCATTTTTCTAATTCTGGCCAAAATCTTTTTTTTTTTATCCCGAAAGGTTGATTTCGTGGTCCCCGTCTGAAATCACTTTTTCGGTCAGGAGTTGAAAATTTTCTCTGCCATTGTTCATAAGGTGGGGTCAAAAGAAGGCTATGTTCTCAATTTGGTATAAAAATATAAAAGAAAAAAATAATCAAGCTATATTGAATTTTGTAAAAGCAGGCTCATAAGTTTGATAATATTCAATATTTTTTCTCCATATTGCTTTTCCATTTATTTTTCTGCTTTCTTCCCCTTACATCCCCCTCCCCCTCATGGTGTGAACGTGCATGTGGAGGCTCATGCACATCATGTAACCATGCTTCTATGTCTCATGATCTCTGGGGCTGCCCTCCGGCCTCCACTAGGGAGCAGCCAAGGAGCAGGACAGCAGTCCTCCCCTCCCTAGAAGAGGAGAGCAGACATTCAGATGCTTGATCCCCTCCATCTCCTGCTGACCCCTGGCAACACCATGTCACTCCTGACCCCGGGTCGCTGGCATGGTGTGTGGTGTGGCATCCAGCACTTCAACCCTTAGCATCACTGGGCTGGCCCAATATTCAATACTTTTAACCCAAATTTTCAACATAGCCTTTTCTTTACAGCACCTCATGAATGTGACAGCTGTCATTTTTCAACTCCTGCCCAACATATGTATTTGTGTTCCAAAAGTTGATGTTGCAGTACCTGCGTGAAATCACCTTTTGGGCAGGATTTGAACATTTACTCTGTCCTTATTCATGAGGCAGGGTCATATCAAGGCTATGTTGAAAATCTGGTATACAAATATTACAAAACAACAAATTTAGAAGCCTACATTACATTTTGCTATCAAAGGCTCATAACTTTTGTAATTTTTAATATTTTTACTCCAAATTCCTCACCTGCAGCCCTATGAGCTCTGGCCAGAGTTTGTTTGCATTTGACTTTCCTACCATCCTCTGCACAATTTTAACCTGGCTCTGTCCTTCCTCAAGAGTGGATTGCAGAGCTGCACACAGTAGTTAGGTGAAGTCAAACCAGGGATCTATACAAGGACAGGAACACTTCTTTCTCTTCTTGATGATGATCCTCCTTCCTAAATCCTCTTCAGTAGGTTAATCAGTGAGATACAGTAGGAGAAGAAATATATGGCAGGATGCATCTCTTCACAGATGACACTAGGCTCTGTGGAAGGGTAGATTGTGAGGAGGGGTAAAGGAAATGCAGAGGGACTATAACAGGGTCCTGTTATAAAGAGAAATATCAAGAATTTACAAGATGCCCCCCCCACTTTTCAATTTTCACTCTATCCTGTCTGCTTCTATATTCATATCTATCCTAATTTTCTTGACAGGGTGGCCAACCTGGCAATCTTTAAACCTTTTCTTTACTGTCCCTGATTATCTTTAAAACAATCTGGCATCCAAATCTTGATAAGCTGAAAAGCAGTCAGCTGAAATTCTAGCTGTAAGGAATTTCAAAAAAAAAAAAAACAAGCATTATGCAGCACATATAAAGAAAATATGTTAGAGGAGACTACTGTGTAAAAATATTTACTAGAATTGTTGTCTAAAATAAATGCATGTTTACTTTCTGACAATTACATTTAAAAGTAAATAGAATCCTGAAACCTTGCAAGGAAGACAGATAGGGAGCGCACCCCTCATCTGTTTTTCCTTGCCAAGGCTGCAGATTTTATTTCAATCTTTAACAAGTGTTTATTTTCTTTCTGTATTAAAACAAAATTAATGTGTACCTGAATGTCTTGCTTCTCCTGCTGAGGTCCTACTATAGGGATGGCAGCCTACAAAATGGCTGCTTTTATAGTATTCAGGTAATGTGATGTCACAATAGGGGAAGGGCTCAGTTCAAGACACACCCCTTCTGGAAAGTATATAAACCCTCCACTAGGAGACCTGTTTAGATAGAGAGAGGAGAGTCAGTATTCGACTGACAACAGAGCAAGGAGGTTGTGTGTGTGCTTCCACACAAAGTGCTGTTCAGACAAAAGGAAAGGAAAAGGCAATTCAGGAGTCTGTGGAAAGAAGTATTTCCTGTTTTTGGGTGTGAAGACTAACACCGATTTTTTTTCCTCCTTTCTGTGAACTTTAAGTTAAGAATTTTTTTTTTGTTTTGTTTTTGGAAATAAATTGACAAATGCGTACCTTTGCATTTTTTTATGCATCTTAAACCTTTGGTCTGGACATCTGTTATTTCCCATGCTTCTACACTGGTGTCAGAAGTGGGATATAACTGGCATGTCGAGACTGCCTGGGAGGCATTGCCAGGGGGTGTACTGAAGTTAACTACCCTAACAGATGGAGGAAGAGGACCTGACAAAGAAAGATGCATATCATGTCACTAGATCAGTGACTGAAAAAATGATATTCAGTTATTGCCTGGCCTGGAACCTGGAGCAAGACCTAAAATGAGGAGAACAGAGGAGGAGAATGTGGATACAGAACCCCTGAGGCAGGAGGCAGCCCAGGTGACCCCAGTACCAGATGACCCCGGAGAATTATTAAAGTGGCTGTGTATTCACCAGATTGAAATGGATCATCAGAGGGAAGAGGATCGTCACCAGAGAGATGAGGATCGTTGACAGAGAGAAGAGGACAGACGTGTCCAGGCTGAGGAAAATCGGCAACAGTATGAGAAATGGACGGATACCCTGAAGGCTATTCAGGCACTTGCACAAGGTCAGTCTGATTGAACTATACCCAGAGACATTAAATTAACAAAGCTGTCAGAGAGTGATGATATAGAGGCATACCTCACTACTTTCGAGGGGATTACCCAAACTTGTGCTTGGCCCCAAGATCAATGGGTCATAAGACTGGTCCCATATTTAACTGGTAGAGCTCAAATGGTGTGTAGCTAGTTAAGTGGGGTGGACTCAAATAATTATGATCGAGTAAAAGAAAAGATATTGCGATGCTATGATATTAGCATGGAAACCTATAGACAGCGGTTTCGTACTCAGAGGATGACTATTCATGATACCCCTAGAGAAATCTATGCAAAATTAAAGGACTATGGTGGGAAATGGCTACAACCTTTAGTAAAAACTAAAGAGCAGATGATGGATATGATTGTCATTGAACAGTTTATTCAGGTGTTACCTCATGATGTCCAGCTATGGGTGAAAGAACATCAGCCTGAATCTGCAGAGGATACAGTGAAGCTGGCAGAGGATTATATAGCTGCTCGACCCACTAGACCCAGAGGGCAACAAAATACCCCACCTCAGGCATCAGAAATGGTAAGGCCTTTTTATTCTAATGCACATCAGAATAATTACAGCAGGCAAGACAGAGGGGGAAGAATACCATATTCTGAACTGATTTGCCATGGGTGTCTTGGCAAAGGCCACATAATGAGAAACTGTCCAAATAAGAAAAGAACTGACATGACTCACCTAGCATTGGCTAATATTGGGTATTTTGCAAATGTGGGGATTGGAGACCAACAGATATTGGGTTTATTAGATATAGGGAGTAAGCAGACCATGCTGAGAGCAGATCTGGCCCTGGACAGTAAAGTTACCTCAAATGATACAACAGTAATGTGCATACATGGGGATGTTCATCAGTATCACACTACAGTGGTTGAAATGACTATCAACAATGAGCACCACTGTATGACTGTTGGCCTGGTACCTCGATTGCCAGTTCCAGTGCTTATAGGCCAAGACTTTCCCCACTTTAACTCGCTGGTGCAAGCACAACAAGACTATGTAAAATCAGTAAATGTGGTAACCCGTGCCGAAGCAAAAAAACCAAAGTCAGAGCCAGTGTTTTCTTTTGAAGAGGATTTCTTTGAAGGAGCTGAAGGTTCGGGGAAACCCAGAAAAGTCAAAAAATCAGAAGAAAAAAAAGCAGAGAAAGTGGGCGGAACAACAAAAGAACAGTATTGCTGGCATTTTTCCAGAAGTACCCTTTCAAGACATTAGTAAGGAACAACAAGCTGATGTTTCCTTAAAACCTTTTTTTCCACAGGCTCAACAAGTAAAACACCCTGGACAATCTCATTTTATTGTGAAAAATAATATATTGTTTAGAGTCACTGTTGATACTACCATAAATGAACCTGTAGAACAGCTAATGGTACCAAAAATGTATAGAGAAAAGGTCATGCAGTTAGCGCACAATGTTCCAATGGCAGGCCATGAGGGGAGGGATCGAACCTTGCAAAGATTACTTGCATGGTTTAGCTGGCCAGGTATACATCAGGATGTGGCTGAATATTGTCGTGCCTGTAAAGAATGCCAGTTGGTTGCCCAAGGGGGAAAAAGATATCAGGTGCCCCTTCAGCCAATACCTTATGTCACTACCCCATTTGAACAAATTGCAATGGATGTTGTAGGCCCTCTTACCAAAAGTTCTAAGGGTAACCGGTTCATATTAGTGGTATGTGATTATGCCACATGGTACCCTGAAGCTGTTCCTATGTGAACAGTTACTGCACCTCGCATAGCTGAAGAGTTAGCCAAAATATTCAGCAGAATGGGGATACCCCAGGAGATTCTCACAGACAGAGATAGTAATTTTACTTCTGTTATGTTGAGGAGTTATATCGCCCTAGGGGTATCTGCTGTAGCGCATTTCACCTTACCACCCCCAAACAGATGGTCTTGTGGAGAGATTTAACAAAACCTTAAAAAAAATGCTACAGAAGTATGTTCAGGAAGAAGGTAGAGATTGGGACAAATATCTCCCTTACCTCCTGTTTGCCTATAGAGAGGTACCACAGGCTACAACTGGGTTTTCACCTTTTTCCTTACTTTATGGTAGAAATCCCAGGGGACCCTTAGATGTGGTAAAAGAACACTGGGAGGATGGCAAAAATGTTGGCTATAGTAACATCATAGACTACATGACTTCATTAAGAGAAAGATTAGTCAAATAAGTAAACATGGCCCATTTAAATGTGACCCAGAAACAAATGGGACAAAAAAGAAGCATATGACGTGGGGTTAAAGTGTAAAAGTTTTATACCTGGAGAAAAAGTGTTGTTATTATTACCCTCAACAGAGAACAAACTGTTGATGTGCTGGCAGGGTCCCTTTGATGTAATCAGACCAACAGGAGGTGTCAACTTTGAAATTGAAATGCCTAGTCATTGACCAACTAAGAGGGTATACCATGCAAATCTTTTGAGGAAATGGATAGAAAAACCCCAGGTTCAAGCACTCTACAGTCACCCTAAGCCCCAGCAGACAGAATTGGAGATTGCTTATGAGAGGCTTGACCGGCCCATAAATGATAAAAGCATACAAATAAATCCTGATCTAAGCCCTGAACAAAAGGTGGAGATAGATCAGTTGTTACACTATTTTCAGGACACTTTCACATCCACCCCAGGACGAGCTAAGGGAGTAGAACATGACATTAAGGTCAACCAGCAGAAGCCCATACACCAAAAAGCCTATAGCTTACCGGAAAAGATTAGGCAGGAGGAAATTGATGAGATAAAAAAGATGGAACAGTTGGGGGTGATTGTCCCTTCCAGGAGTGCATTGTCTTCCCCAATGGTGGTAGTGAACAAAAAGGACGGAGGAATAAGTGTATGTTTAGACTTCCGAAAAATAAATTCTATTTCAGATTTTGATGGGTACCCCATGCCCAGAATAGATGATCTGTTAGACAGAATAGGAAATACCCACTACATCAGCACGTTAGATTTAACCAAGGGGTACTGGTAAATTCCCTTGGCCCCCACTGCCCAAGCAATAACAACTTTTCCTACACCAGCCGGATTGTACCAGTTTACCACTATGCCATTTGGACTCCATGGGGCACCTGCCACATTCCAATGGTACATGGACCACGTCCTAAGAGCACATGCCCAGTACAGTTCAGTGTACTTGGATGATGTAGTCATTTTCATTCATGACTGGCATTCACATTTGGTGCATTCAAGTGCAATTATTCAGACCATTAAGGATGCGAGATTAACAATAAACCCTGCTAAGTGTGCCATAGCAGGACAGAGACAAGATAATTGGGTTTCATAATTGGGAAGGGATCCTTGAAACCAGAGATTGATAAAGTGGAGGCAGTAGCCAACAGCCCACCCCCATTACAAAGAAACATGTTCAATCTTTTTTGGGTTTAGCAAATTATTACTGTTGATTTATCCTGGATTTTGCTACTCTGGCAACTCCCTTAACAGAGCTGACCAAAAACAAATATCCTAATAAAGTTAAATGGATGCAAGCATGTGAGGAGGCCTTCAGGAACATAAAAGTGGTCCTTTGCTCAGCCCCTGTGCTAACTAGCCCAGATTTTACAAGACCATTTGAAATTCAAACAGATGCCTCAGAGACAGGTTTGGGGGCTGTGTTAACCCAATATGATGAAAAAGGGAACATCCAATATTGTATATTAGCAGGAAACTTCATGAGCGTGAAAGGAAGTACTTTACGTATAGAGAAGGAATGTTTGGCACTGCAGTGGGCCATACAGTCCCTTAAGTATTACTTGTGGGGAAATGATTTTGTAGTGATGACAGATCATAATCCGTTGTGTTGGATAAACCAGATGGAAGATAAAAAAGCATGGATTATGAGATGGTATTTGTCTCTACAACCATATAAGTTTACCATAAAACATAGGTCAGGAACAAAGCATTTAAATGCTGATTTTCTATCTCGATATGGTGCTGCAAGAATACCAAATTAAAATGAATATTGGTGCTAAGTAAGCACTAGACACCTCAGGGAATTGTTTTGTACAGTAGTTCTGATAAGACAGTAAATGTTGTTTCTGTAACAGAACTAGTTATAAGGGTCCCTGAGGTGGAACTTCTGAGAGTGGGTGGGCGGAAGTTCCAACCCTTCCAAGGGTGAAGGGTCTCAGCCAACAAATAAAAACTTATTATGTTGCCTTCGTGTGGTGGGAGGTGTGTAACAGGGTCCTGTTATGAAGAGAAATTTCAAGAATTTACAAGATGCCCCCCCGCCCCCACTTTTCAATTTTCACTCTATCCTGTCTGCTTCTATATTCGTATCTATCCTAATTTTCTTGTCAGGGTAGCCAACCTGTCAATCTTTAAACTTTTCTTTACTGTCCCTGATTATCTTTAAAACAATCTGGCATCCAAATCCTGATAAGCTGAAAAGCAGTCAGCTGAAATTCTAGCTGTGAGGAATTTCAAAAAAAAATAAACAAGCACTATGCAGCACATATAAAGAAAATATGTTAGAGGAGACTACTGTGTAAAAATATTTACTAGAATTGTTGTCTAAAATAAATGCATGTTTACTTTCTGACAATTACATTTAAAAGTAAATAGAATCCTGAAACCTTGCAAGGAAGACAGACAGGGAGCGCGCCCCTCATCTGTTTTTCCTTGCCAAGGCTGCAGATTTTATTTCAATCTTTAACAAGTGTTTATTTTCTTTCTGTATTAAAACAAAATTAATGTGTACCTGAATGTCTTGCTTCTCCTGCTGAGGTCCTGCTATAGGGATGGCAGCCTACAAAATGGCTGCTTTTATAGTATTCAGGTAATGTGATGTCACAATAGGGGAGGGGCTCAGTTCAAGACATACCCCTTCTGGAAAGTATATAAACCCTCCACTAGGAGACCTGTTTAGATAGAGAGAGGAGAGTCAGTATTTGACTGACCACAGAGCAAGAAGGTTGTGTGTGTGCTTCTACACAAAGTGCTGTTCAGACAAAAGGAAAGGAAAAGGCAATTCAGGAGTCTGTGGAAAGAAGTATTTCCTGTTTTTGGGTGTGAAGACTAACACCGATTTTTTTTCCTTTCTGTGAACTTTAAGTTAAGAATTTTTTTTTTGTTTGTTTTGTTTTTGGAAATAAATTGACAAACGCATACCTTTGTGTTTTTTTATGCATCTTAAACCTTTGGTCTGGACATCTGTTATTTCCCATGCTTCTACAGGGACCTGCAAAGGTTACAACCGGGTTGCAAAATCTGGCAGTTGAAATTCAACACCAAAAAGTGCAAGGTGATGCACATAGGTGACAAGAACCCCAGAATGAAATATTGGATGGGAAGAGTTAAACTGGACAGTATTGAGAAAGGGGAACTGGGAGTTATCATAAGCAACTCCATAAAACAATCCAGCCAACACAATAAAGCCTACAACAAGACAACCAGAATGTTGGTATGTATTAGAAGGGGTTTTGACAACAGGAGGGAAAAGGTATTACTACCTTTCTAAAGAACACCAGTGGGGTCACACCTGGAATACCGTGCATAGTTTTATAGTCCCTACCAAAGGAAAGAAGGAAACAAAAGACAAAGACAGGCTGGTATGTCTCTATCTCACCATGCTTCAGTACTTGCTGGTTTTGCTCTCAGACAGATGCAGGACTCCTTCATATACTCTGGAATTGCCCCAAGCTTACCATGTGGTGGCAGACTATCCTGCAGGACTGCTCCAGAATCCTCCATATGGCAGTCCCACCTTCCTCTGAGACTTGTGTTTTAGGGATCATATATCAGCTTTCCTCATTGTCTAAACCTCTACAATACTGGCTTCTTGCTACAGTAATGGAGGCAAAAAGACTCCTCCTGATGAACTGGCATTGCCCTGTCATCCCTTCACTGCTTTGTTGGCATTCAGCTGTATCCAGACTGGCCCTTTTTGAAAGATTATCCTTCATTACCACTGGTAAATTGGACATCTACAATAATAAATGGGAACCTTTTCTTAACTCATACCTCTGTTCAGTTCCTCCTCCACAACCATGCAATCTGCCATGAATTTGGTTGGGTCTGTCCTTAATCTCAATAGACTTCCCCCGGAAGCCCTTCCAACTTTAAAACGTGGTTGCACTCTTCATTGTATTTCCTGCCTCCATTTTTGTATCATATTGTTCATCTCTGCTCCTACCTACTCTACTCTACCCTTGATAGTCTTGCAGCTATGCCGGTGTTTTGGTACTGCCTCTCATGATAGTCTTCATTTGTATTTTCCCTATTAGGAGTTCAAGTTATAGTTCTTAATTTTGTTATTCCAGCTCACATTACGTGCTGTTTATCTGAATGTGTGTGTATTTTTTGATTTTTATATCTATTGGCATTTTGGAACTGTTATCTTGTTGTTAATGTTAATTTTCAAAAACATTTGCAATAAAAATGTTTGTGATAAAAAAAGAAGACAGGCTGGAGATAGTGCAGAATATGGTAATTTAGATGATTCAGGGTTAACAGGGAAGATCATATGAGGAGCAGCTTACGACACTGAACATGTACCTGCTGGAGTTCAGATGGGAGACAGGAGACATGATAAAGACCTTCAAGTTCTTGAAAGCAATGAACAAGGTAAACTGAAATGAATTATTCGGCAGGAGTGGTGAGTCAAAAGCATGGGGACAGGAGTGAAGGCTGATTTACTTTACAGAGAGGGAGGATGATCCATGGAACAGCCTTCTGGATGATGTGGTAGGTACAGAAACCATCAGTGGTTTCAAGCATGACTAGGTCAGAGTTAAGGGATTAATAGTTACTTAGAGGAGAAGCAGTAAGGCAGAGGTTAGGGAGGAAGCAAGGGCATAACCCTCTTCCAAACATTAGGTTCTGGGGTACCATAGAATATAACAGGGCAGACTGGATGGCCTGATAATACTTTTCTACCAATATTGTCTATTTTTCTGTGCACTTCAGCATCACATAGGCCCTCCCCACTTCTCTAGTTCACTGTGCTGAAAATATGGAATTGTCTGTAATTATCAACCCCAGGTTCCTCTCCTAAGACTTTCTTACTACTGCTACCCCTCCCTATCCTGTATTTTGTTCTCAGGTTCTTGGCCCTTATGTGCACTATCTTACACCCCTTTGCATTAAATTTCAACTACCATTCCCTTGACCTTTTGTCTAGTCTTCCAGTTCTTCCCTCATAGTTCTTATATCCTCCTCAATGTTCACACTTCTGTAGATCTTTGTGTCATCTGTGAAAAGGCAGATCTCATGGATCCCTTACCCAGTGTCACAAATGAAGATGTTAAAGAAGATTTGTCCTAAGATCCAACCCTGTGGCACCCCACCGATGTCCTCTCTGACCGTTGAGTTCTCCCCATAGAGAACAACCCTCTGGGTTCTAGCACCTGGTCGGTTTCTTACCCATGTGTAATCCTATCCCCCACCCCAAGGTCATTCAGCTTCTTGAACAACTGTTGTGGGGGGCACAGTCAAAGTCTTTGCTATAGTCCTGGTACAGCATGTCCACTGTCTTCACCATACAATCAAATAACTCAATAATGCTCATCTGATATGACTTCCATCCAGAGAACCCATTCTGTCTTATGACCTGAAGGCTGTTCCTGGAACTGCACAAGCTTCTCCTCTATTATGTCTCCAGTAACTTCCCCACTTGAGACAGCAAATTACTGGTCTGTAGTTTCCTGTTCATCCTTACTTCCATTCTTATGCAGGGACACCACATCTGCTGTCTTCCAACTTGTTGGCACCACTCCCATTTCTAATGCACTATTACAGAGATCTGCCAGTGGTATAGCCAGGGCCTGTCCCATCTCTTTTAGCACTTATAGATATAGCACATATGGGCAGATTTGTTTATCTGCCTTTAGTACTGTATATGTAGTCATTTCAATACCCGGCCCTCTGTAATCAGTCTTATATTGATAGCCTCAACTCTCCATTTCTTGTGAGAATGACAGATTCAGACAGCAGCTATGTATCCTTCACTATCACCAAATAGAAATACTGGTTCAGTAAATCTGCTTTTCCTGTGTCCTCCTCTTCCTCCCACCACTCCTCCATTTTCATTCTAACTATTCCCTCCTTGGATTTGCATTTCTTCTATATCTAATGAAATAACGTTTTGTCCCCTTCTTTATTCCTTCAGCCATCCTCAGTTTAGTATTCAGCTTTCCCTCTTCACTGTCTTGCTGGCCTCCCTCATCTTGTTAGGGCACTTCTCCCTGTCATCCTACACTTGGCTGATTTTGTACTTTTTAAAAGCCTTCCTTTTCTCTTTCTCTGCCTCCCACACTTCTATCATGTACCACAATGATTTCTTTCCTCACTTGCTGTTTCCTACCATCCTTAAACAGAGTCTTATTTCCTCTTATACTACACTTTTGATTAATTCCTACTTGTTATCCACCCCATTGCTGCCCCACATCCTCCAGTTTCTCCTGCAGCAGCTCCTGCATCCTACTAGAATCCATCCTTCTGAAGTACAGTACCTTTTTCTGTAACTGCCTCTATAGTGTTATCAAACCACATGATCTGGTGATCACTGGTTCCCAGTGGGCCCTGAACTGTGTCCTCCACTAACATCCCTGTTTATGATGACAAAATCAAGTATGACCTCTTCCCTAGTAATTTCCTCTATTCTCTGTATCAGAAACACCTCCTGAAATGCCTCTACCAGCAACTGGTTCCTTGTACTTGTTGCCACTTAAATGCTCAAGCCCACATCCATCAAGTCTCCCACTAGCATCACCTCCTTCTGCTCTACTGCCTTCTCATCTCTTTCCACAGTTCTTTATTAGTCAGCTGTTTCTGAGATAGGTCCTATGTATCATTCCAGTCTTGATGTTCTCCCCCCGTAACTACCTGAATCCACACTATTTCTTTACAATTGCCTTCCCCTAGTTTCTTGATTTTCATGGCTTCGATGCCCTCCCTTTTGTATAATTTCATCCCCCATTCCCTATTCCCTACCCTGCTAAATGCTGCATAACCTGGAATGGTCAGTTCTCAGTCTTGGTACTGTTTTGCCCATGTCACTGTACCCACCACCTGGGCTTCGACCATCCTTGCCTGCTGGTCACAGGTTTTGTTCCTAAAGTTGCTGGCATTTGCACACACAATAAACCAGGCCCTCTGCTTCCAGCTGCTCTAAGAATTTTTCAGACCCACTTCCCCCACCTTCTTTCTTCTCTCACAACATGCCATACCCCTAGAGGAGGGTTCAACATGTTTTCTAGGATTATTGTTCAGTTTGGGTTTGGCAAGGTATAGTTTGAGTTCAGTTCCATTGAATTTTATAAGTAAAAGTTTGGGTTTAAGTTCAGTTCAGTTCAAGATCTTCTGTGTAATTTTTCAGTTCGAGCTTGATCTTGGTGTCTCCCTATTGCCTCGATGTGGGTTCTCCTCATCTCACTTTATCTGGGTTCAAGTTTGGTTTGGGTTCATCTTTTTTTATTAGGGTTCAAGTTCAGTTTGGATTGGGCAAAACCCTAAAAGTTTGAGTTTGGTTCAGGTTCAGTTCATGGACAAATCTTCTTTCTACATATCCCACCCCTCCCCATTTTGTATTTTGATTTCCACCTTCCCAATTTCTTTTACTACTTCCTCTCAACTTTTTGTTTTTCTTGTCATCTCCCCTTTGTCTATGCTAGCACTCTGTGGAGACCTGTTTGGCTCCCTTAGAAGTGTAGGTGTACCTGCTTACAACACTACTTCCCCTGCCTTTTTTTAAATTAATTTACTTTATTGATTTTCTGCCAAAAATCAAACAACTTATACAACAATAACAACCAACAACAAGAACAATGAACAGCATAAACACAAGTAAAAGAAAAAAGGAAAATTAAACTCATTCCCACCCTCCAACCCTGAGTGCTTCCCCAAATATCCCTAAAGTAATCCTGTAGTCATAATAGGAGACAGGTCAAAACAAAGAGACAACACTAACATAGTACAGGCAATTAACTTGTGGTTAACCAAGCATATAAAATTCACCACTTTTCCAAGAAAACCTGGGACCTATGTTAAACATGGACAATATGTAACTCAGCATTTAAGGCACTAAGGAGTTCTGCATGCCATTCTGACCAGGATGGAATTGTATCCAACAATCAATGATGGAGAAGAACTTTCTTGGCCACCACAACTATCAAAGCAATGTAACCCTCCCGATACCCTGGAGTAAGACCCTGAAAGTTCCCCAACAAGCAAATATTTGGGGTAAAAACAGTTGACAGATCAAAAGATGGGTCCAAATGAGTTTTAATAGTGGTCCAGAAAGGGGCAACCTTATCACAAGTCCAGAGCAGATGCAGTAAGGTGCCTTTGGCCTGGTTACACCTGAAGCAGAGGGGGGAGGACTGAGAACCTATTCGATATAATTTCTGTGGAGTAAAATATAGGTGATACAGAATATTGAATTGCTGCCGCCTATAACAATCTTGTTTAATGTACTTATATACAGTAGATCATCCCATACCCATTGCCACTATAAGGGAGACCATTCTAACTGAAGAGCATTTTGTCAGTAATAACAAACACCCATGAGTCTCGGGGGTCATTGGTTTTTAAAGGGTGTAAAACTGAGATATGGCCCGATAGGCTGAGGCAGCATGTATCAGTTTCTCATAGATTAAAGGAGCCTGAATGGTCCATGAAGGGGAACCTAAGTGGGCAGTCAGGGCACAGGAAAGTTGCAGTTATTTAAATACAATAGAGTGCTGCAGATTATATCTCTGCTGCAATGAAGGAAAATCCAGCAATCCATCTGATGTAGAGACCATCACAAATGAAATAGCAGCATCCAACAGAAGGACATTTTTAGGAATAGGACAGTGAGCAATTTGAAAATTAAGGTTCAGAAGAAGAAGTTGGCTCACACAATGAGTGGGTGAATAATGAAAATATTTATTAAGCTGAGAGTGTGCTGTAAGGGACTAATAAATTGGAGTCCTCTTGAGGGCCAAAGGGAGAGCAGAAGGGGGAAGATACTGCAAAGCAGGGAGTGGGATATTATGACTTATATAAAGGTTTCTTTCAATGGATAACCCTTGTGGTTCATAGGGATCCTAAGGGGGGTTGGGTCTGCAGGAAAATGGCCCTATTGGAAATATTTGCTTCCAGGAGAAACTAGATAATAGAAATAATAGTTGGGAAGACAAAGACCACCAAATAACTTAGGAAAGGTGAGTTTCATATACACTCTAGGCTATACATTCAAAGGGGTTGCACCTGGCACAACTGAGTTGTGCTGACACAACCCCACAATACGCTCTGGTGCAATATTCAAAAGGGGGACCCACGCAGCGTAAGTCCCAATCCACCGGGGTGCATTGGTAATGTGTGCAGTGCATCTGAAGGGGGCATGCCCATGAATATGCAACACATCCTGATATTCAGCCCTGGATGTGCAGCACATCTGCTGGCACAACCCCCAGATGTTCTGCATACTGGGGCACAAAGTTGAGCCAGAAATATCTGGCTCAAATGTTGGCCATCCACAGGTGGGCTGCTGTATTGCAGGGCACAACACAGCAGCCACTAGCTGTGGGTGGCCACCCACCAAGCAAGAACACCATCCACAAGCACCCATATGGTCCCTGGTAATCAAGTGATAACCCTTTCCCTCCTGTTATCCCGGTCACGGTAATAATGTATAACATATAAGGCCTGGTAGTCTAGTGTAACTCACTTCCTCCCCTTGATCCACTGGGTATTACCACAAAACACAATCTCTGTAGTCCACTGTCTCCTTCCCTCCCATAGCCTGAGCCCCATAAAGTAGCATGTGACAAACTCCCTGGTAGCCTAGTGGTGCCCCATCCCTCCCATAGCTCCAATTAGCTGAAACAACATATAATATATGCCCTGGTGGTCTAGTGGTACCACTGCCCATCCTGTAGCCCCGATTGTGGGTACAATGATGTCAATATAACCCTGGTGGTCCAGTGGCTCCCCACCCCTCCCACCTGCACAGGACCAATGCCACCCAGCCCCCATCATTGGTTTTGCAGCTGCAACCACACCCACATACCACCTGGCTGCCTGCCAAATGACAGCATGCAGTATGGTCTGTAGCCCATTGGTCCAAGCGGTGGTCCATGGGCCTGCAGGGCATACTGTATGAGACAGTCACATATCTATGACTGGACATCATTCACAGATTTGTGACTGTCCCATACAGTATGCCCTGCAAGCCCATTGGTCCACACTGTGGACCAATGGGCCTGCAGACCATACTGTACACTGTCATTTAGCAGGCAGCTGGGTGGAATGAGGGCAAGTTGCAGCCACCCACCGATGATGGGGGAAGCTGGGTGGGCAGGGGTCCTCTGCAGGTGTGGGGTGCCACTGGACCACCAGGGATTATATTGACATCATTGTACCATGAACAGGGCTACAGGAGGGGTTGGGGTACCACTAGACCACCAGGGCATGTATTATATGTTGTTTTAGCTGATTGGAGCTATGGAATGGAGGGGGGCACCACTAGGCTACCAGGGAGTTGGTTACATGCTACCTTACAGGACTTGAAGCTATGGGAGGGGTGGGGGATCACTGGACTAACAGGGATTGTGTTTTTGTGGTATTACTCATGATCGGGTTAAGGGAGGAAGGTGGGTTGCACTAGACTACCAGGGCTTATATGTTATACATTATTACTGCGATCGGGCTAACGGGAGGGAGGGGGTGCCACTGGACTACCAGGGATTGCCATTTATTTAGTTTTACTGCGATCGCAGTTATGGGGCAGGGGATGCCCCAGGACCTCCTCAGTCTGCACATCATTCTGTGCAGGGTGCCAGGTGCATTTCGTTGGGCTGCCCTGCACAGCCCATGCAAATGGGCCCATAATGACATGCAAATGGCCCCATTTGCACCTTGCATACATTATAGCCCCATTTACATGCCCAAGTCAGAATATCTCAGGGAATGTGCCCAGTGCAATTACAGTTGCACTGGAGCATTCCCAGTCCTCCCTGTCTGCAGAATGTACCGGCGCATTGTATATGCGCCATGCACATTCTGTGCTATATTCAAAGGTGATGTGCCATGGTGCATCACCTTTGAATATCCATCCTGCCTGACCCTGATGCAGCTTGGTTGTGCTGCTCCTCTCTTTGCGCCATTGCCTGGTGCAGTCTGAATATCTGCCCCTCTATGCATTGCTTTACCACGCCATAAGAAAGAAGTGAGGCATAAGTGGAGGTGATGAAACCAGATCTGAGGTAGAACAATGCTCAACATTCCTAAGAGGTATAAAATACAAGGTAAAATATCCATCTTAATGACATTAATTCATCCCGAAAGTGATAAAGGAAGGGCCATCCATCAGTCGAGATAGGATTTATTGGACACTAGAAGCAGGGTTAATTTTAACTTCAGAAAGTCAGAGAGATGCCAAGAAATATGGAGGCTAAGATATTTAAGGGCTTTTAACTCTCAGTGTATCCCCAGTGAAACCATAGCTGGTTTGGACACATAAGGATTAAGAGGCAAAACAGACATTTTATCTAAGTTCAGTTTATAGGCTGAACATTTCCAAAGCAGGCAATCTCAGCCAGTGCAGCAAGAAGAGAACTCTCTGGGTAAGATAAGTGCAGCAGGATATCATCTGCATACGCAGAGAGCTTATATTCAGACTGATGGAGGCATATACCCTGAATTTGTGGGTTGACCTTTAGCTGTAGGATCAATGGCTCCAAGTATGTTAAAAAGGAAAGGAGATAGGGGTCAGCCTTGTCATTGAGTGCCTGAAGTGATACAAAAGGGCTGAGATATAACACCATTACAGTTTAACGGTGCAGAAGGAGAAGAATACAAAACCCAAGCTCACTGAATGAAATCTGATGGGATATTATAGGCACCGAGGACTTCAAATATAAAGGACCAGGACACCCTGTCAAAAGCTTTCTCAGTATCCAGGGAGACCAGGGAGACCAGGGCCACAGGAGTCCTGGTCTTACCAGATGATAAAATGAAAGAGTTTATGGGTGTGGTCACTAGAGGTTTGCCCCTTCATAAAACCCACTTGTTTTGGGCCTATCAAATGAGGTCAGACCCCTTCCAACCTATAAACCAAAATGTTTGCAAAGATTTTGAAATCAGTGTTAATAAGAGAAATGGGGCAAGAGCTAGAAGGAGAAAATTCATCCTTTCCAGATTTAAGGAGAAGAGTGATACGAGTTTGTGTCATGGAGAAATTGGTGAGACTATGAAAATAAATATAATTAAACACATCAGTTAATAAGGGAGCAAGCTCAGACACAAACATTTTGTAAAAGTTAGCAGTAAAACCATCAGGTCCTGGTGCCCGGTCTAGAGGAAGAGAGGAAATTGCCCAACAGACTTTGGTAAAAGTAATGGGTCCTTGAAGGGATGCACATTGGGTTTCAGTAAGGTGTGGTAAGGGGGACTGTCCGATATAATCTAAGATAAGGGTTTGAAGGGTAGGATCGGGTGGGTCAGCTGCGTATAGACCTTCATAAAAAGATCTGAACATTTCTAACATTTCCCAAGGTTTTGTAATCAGAACTCAAGAGTCTGGCTGATGAAGTCTCCAGATAACCCTAGAAGCCTCCTGTTGCCTCAGCCGAAAAGCTAGCAATTTGCCGATCTTTTCCCCCGATCCAAATATCTGATCTTAGTACAAAAGCTAGCCGATTCCACATGTTCATTCAATAATAATAGGTATTGAGAGTGGAGGGAGTTATGGGTCAGTCAAGTCTGCTCTGGGGTAGAAGAGAAGAGAGTGGTTTCAATGGAACAAATTTGAGTAAGCAGGGTAGAGAGATGCAGTTGGCATTCTTTAGCCTTTTTAGTGGCTAAACGTGTGCACTCACCCTGAATAGTGGCTTTTCCTGCACCCCACAAGACATCTAATTTTTCCATAGAAGGTCTTTTGGCAGCTATAAAGGAGGTACTATAATTTTTCAAGGTATCCACCAACACAGTGTTCCATAACAACCGATTATTAAAACAGCAAACGGAATCTCTCTTTAAGCCACCTGGTGGAGAGAAGGCTAAATAAACAGGGACATGGACAAAAATCACTGTCTCTTTCATATCACAAGTAAATAAGCCTGGAATATTTTACTGAGTCATTAAGAAAAAAATCCAGCCTGGAGAAAGAATTATGTGGGGAAAAGTAAAAAGTATGAGAGTGGTGTGTGGGGTGCAACAAGCACCATGGATCAATTAGGCTAAAAAAATTCATCAAGTCTCACAAACCTCTTTGAGCCGGGGAAAGACTTCTTCTACGTGTGCTCAATCAATTTAAATCAGACTGAATAACTACGTTTCAATCACCACCCAAAATTATAGGCACGTGTGTATAGGGGGCAAGTAAGGAAGCCAAAGTAAGGAAAAACTGGGAGTTTTCAACCACAGGGCCGTATATGGAGCCCAAAAGAATTTCTTTGAGCCCTGATCTACCATAAACAAAAATATAATGTCCCTCAAGATCCCAGTGTTAAGCCAGTAAATGAAAAAGATAACCTATGAGTGATTAAAATACATACTCTCATTTCTTAGTACTGTCACCTACACCATAGACCTGACCCACCCATGTACATCTAAAATAATGTACCTGATCTAATTTCAAATGAGATTCCTGGAGAAAGGCAACATCAGTTCCCGACTGCTTCAGGTGTTTGGGGACTGCATAATGCATTTAAGCATTCTGAGCTCCTTTAATATTACATGTCGAAAACTGATATGGACTACTCATAGGTTCATAATCAAGCCAACTAGGAAATTATAAGTCACTATACGAAAGTACCATACAAAACAGGATACAAACCAGTGTGAAGGGTCAGCACTCCCCACTCCTCCGAGACAAAACACCCATGACTAACAAATAAGCCAACTAATAAAAACATCAAGCAAATATCATAGAAAAAAGATAACCATAAACAACAGACAATACCAAACTGCAAAATACAAAAAATCCAACAAACCTCAATACTGGTCCCTAAGACCAACCCTCCAACACCACTTGGTCCATGATTGGTCCGCAGCAGAACCCCCCAAAAAGCAAATCCCCAACTGGCCCACAATAACCCCAAGAAAAGTCTCTTATCTCTAAGTAAAATAAGAGCACCTCCCTCCCCCAACATAGATGAAAACATAGCAAACTAATCAAGGACAGGGTGCCCTCCCAATACAACCAAAATAATAAGGAAGGCGTCATACTAAGGAGTAAATTGGAGGGGAGAATAAGCCAAAGATCCCCTTAAAAAAGGCACACAATACTAGAAATATAGAATATATGTTCCATAGACAGCGTGAGAGCAAAACCAAAACCACTGAGAAATAACCAATATAAGGTAAACATATAAACGAGCCAATAAGGTAGTAATAGGGAATACTACCCCCCCCACCCCAAATAAAATATCCGACTAAACATTTAACAACAACCTCACTCATACTAAATATGATATATGCCATGGAAAATTCACCATACCAAGAGATAAAGGGGGGGGGGGTAAGACACTAATCCCTGAAAAATGATGGCTAACATAAAGAGAGTGAAAATATGGTCCTACAATGTAAAGAACCAAAAAGGAATTAGCATCCCCTGGACTGAAAAAACAATCCACAAAAAACATGCATACAGGCTACTTTAACAAAAAAGGAATAAACTAGAGGACAAAAGGTAAACAACAATAGAACATACTGTATAGCACAGGGGCGTAGCTACAAGGGTGCAGGGAGTGCAGTGGCATCCGGGCCCACGAGGTTTGAGTGGCCCAAATCATAATTTTGATCTGTATTCAAAACTGGGGAGGGGCCCTGTAACATCGCCTTGAACCCAGGCCCTCTGGGAATTTGCTACGCTACTGGTATAGCAGAGTAAAATAAGGCTGTCCACTAAAAAAGTCAGCTAGAAACAATGTTCCCATTGCAGCAACTGCACAATCCAAAGCCTTAACAGGGTCCAAGAAACACTGAAATAAAAACTGTTTAAACAAGTCCAGGAACAGAGCCTGCAATTCCAGTTGAGCTGGCTCAGAAGAAACAAAAAGCTTGTTATCACCATTCTTGAACACTTCCAATTTAGCAAGATAAATAAAGCTATGGTGAACACCCTCTGCTGTTAGTAAGGTGGTCAGGCGCGATATGTGGCTCACCTCTAGCAAGTTGAATAGGGGAGATCCTGCACCACCTGGATATGCTGGTTTTCCCAGACCACTTGCAACTGACTCCACACCTTCATAAGAATGTACTGCCTGTCCAAATAGTTAAGCAGCTTGAAAATCAGGGGTCGGGGCCACTCCGTCAGCAGTCATGGCTCAAAGTGCCCGGTGGGCCTGCTCCACAACATACTGCTAGCTGTTCAGGGAAGGACTGGCAATATGTTTGGATGCTGCACAGAGGTTAACACATCTTTCCCCTTCCAATGTTCTGGAAGACCTAGGATGACGAAATTGTGTCTTCCACTTCACCCCTCTAAATCATCCCCCGATCTTCCAGCTTTGCTAGCTTTTGTCAGTGGTGAACTAAGTCAGGGCCTCTTCTGTTGCTCCAATCCTCTAAGGAGATTAAACTAACCTCCAAATCACCCACTTGCTGGGTGAGCTCCAAAATGGCTGGGCACAGGGTCTTCATGTCCTCAGAGAGAGTGGAGAGGGTATTCTAAAGTGGGGATATCTCTTGCAGGAATTGGTACACCATTATAGGAGTAGGCTCTGGCACAGTAGGAGGCATGGGGGTAGCAACCTGCTTAGTCCATTTCAAACCAAGCTCTTTCACCAGAGTGATGGGAGGGGTATGATGCAGAACAGTCTGCTGCTTTGGCAGTGTCTATAAGTTCCATCCTTCCACCCATGTTATCCAAAATTGACACTTAAACATAATAGTACTCAATTGGCACTGAATTAGTAGCCAAGGTAGCAAAAATTGAGAAAATAAAAAGTTGGGAGTCAGAGCAAAGCAGAGAAGCCAGCACTTGGCTCTGGAACATCATGTGACTCCCTCGCCCCCCCCCCACCTTGTTTAAATGCACCTTAATGTGCTCTGTAAACCTTTGCCTCAACATTCTGATGCCCTCCTCATTGGGGTAAGGCAATCTTGTTTGAACAGACTCCAGCCTTTCCAGGAGAGGCCCCAGTCACCTAGGAGCAGAAAACTCTCTCTCCCTTGCACCAATCATTTGGCTGCACATCAAACTGGTATATCCTAAACTGCCCTCATACATTATAGCATGACCTTGGTTGGATCTCAGAGAAGGTTACCACCCTTGCTTTTTTCTTCAGTGTCCTGCCTAGGATATAGAAGCTCTCCTTTACTTCTGCTATGTTCCTCCTGTCCAGATCATTTGTGCCTATGTGCACCATCACATCTGGCTTTACCTTCTCCTTCTCAATGAATGCCATCACTCTAGTCCTCTTATCTGCTGTAGCTAAAGGATAACAGTGAACTGACTGCAGACCATCCAGAGAGGGACCCACCATCCTCCCTATCCCCCTGACTATGGAGTGCCCAATAACAAACCCTGTCTTTTCTCCCTCTTTGATGCCCTTTCTCTCCTTGGCTTGTTACTAATGGGTAGTGCCTCATTTTCTGGTGTGCTAGTCTCTTCCACTTCTGTGTGGGACAGCTTCATACTTTCCTCTATTTTTTATTTTTATTTATTTATTTCAGGTTTGGATTAATACCTTTTAGCTGCAAGGATATTTTACAAAGTTCCAAGTCAGCTGGAACGCAGTACAAGACATATGGTACAGGGAGGATTCAACAAGACAAAACAGTATAAACACATTAATACACTGAAAAGACACTTTCTGTGGTTCAAAGGGTTAAAAGAGCAACAATGGGTGCATCACACAAATTATAATATGATTGGAGTAATTGGTTAGTAAGTGCAATATAGTTTTGAAAAGCAGCCTGAGTAGACTTTGTCAGTGGGAAGAGAGGGGGTAAAGTGAGAAGGGGTGTGTGTGTGAAAAGGGAGCTAGTAAAGAGAAGGGTAAATCAGTCATAGGTACAGCATGGGACAGTGTTTTCTGACTTGGTTTGGCAGTCACAGTGGTTTGCCTGAGAAAGGAGGAAGCAGAGCTCTCTCTTAAATTGGCCAATCTTATCACATTCTGTGAGGGAGGCTGGGCTTTCATTTAACCACTGGGGCCACCATTAGGGTAGGGCACAATGAGCAAAGGAGGTACGTTTGAAGGGGACCTGGAGAACACCCTTAGTTGTACTTCTCATCATTTTGGTGGATTGAGCAAGTTGGAAAATGCCTACTGTAGAGATGGGGTAAGGCCTAGCAGGGCCTTTTTTCCCCAATCAGGCAGGCTTGGTATCTAACCCTTAGGTGCAGAGGGAGCCATCCTGTATCGGAGTATAGCCTGCAGGTGTGCATCTAGTGATGTGCCTCCAGGCCTTGTTTAGGAGCACCTTAATCCTTTTCAGGGCAGTGTCACTCCCAGTTCTCTCTCTCTCTCTCTCTCTCTCTCTCTCTCTCTCTCATCCCTCTATCAGGGATAGATGCTTGTTTGATGTGTGCACACCATGGCCTTTTTTGGTAGTGGAGCCCATAGTAGTTTTATCGGCGGCTAAAATTGTCTTTAGCGATCAAGTAGTGTATCTCAGACCTCACTCTTCCCCTGCCATCACAGCATTGGCTAACAAAGAATCAGAGCAGTACTTTTTATACCCTGCTTGCTAGAACCTTGATTCTGTCACTGGCAGAGACATCACCTCTGCCATCTACAGTTCTCCTTTGTCTCTTTTTTTTTTTCCAATTCTGTTTATTTTCTCGCTGTGCTGCAGGTGGGGATATTTGCACAATCAGTCCCTCCATGCTGCACAGGGTATTCCCTTGTGTCAGCCCGCAAAGGCATGGACGTGCAATGTCACCAGCCCACGGGCATGTGTGCTCCCACGTATGCTCTGCAGACATCTTCCACTGCCTTCTCCTCTGCTACGTGGTTCTGGCTCAGTGTATACCCAGTCTCCACTGGGTGTCATATAAGTGCTGGGTGCAGCAGACCCTCCCTGCTGGAGGTGGAGAGCTAGCCCTGGGATGCTTATCCAACCTCCCCCCTGGCTGACCCTCTGATGCTCCGGGCTTGTTCCTGAACCCAGGTTGTCAGCATGATGAGCAGTACTTCTACCACTGCATCAGCAGGCTGGCTCTCCCTTTTGTCTCTTGATGTTGCTTAATGCCAGCCCCCCACAAAACTTTCCAACAGGCTGTTTTGCAGAAAATTAAAAGCAGTTAACAGTCCTCTGTTGCTCCTAACCTCTCTCTTCCCCTGCCCCCACAACTCTGGCCTTTAAAAGGGAACTCCACAGTTCCAGGGTAAAATTATATATATTTTCAGGTGTTGCCACATCTAGAGCACTACAAAAACATACCTTGTTTTCTGTCGTCAGGCTCTGTTACTGTCTTTCTAAAAAATTACATGTCAATTCATAAGAAATGTCAATTCTTCCAGTATCATAGGACTGTTGTGCCACTGTAATTGTAATGAGCTGCTAGTTATACAACCTCGTGACTGCAAGTTAAATAGCCAATACATTTATCCACATTCTATGATCTTGATTATATAGAACAAAGAAATATAGAAAGTACAGTAGATATTTATACTTATTATTATATCCTTTGGGTCTCAGTCTTTTTCTGTATATTACACAGTCTGCATTGTATTACAACTGACTCCAGATTAGAGCTGCAGCGAATTTAAATTCCGCTGGCGAAGTGAACGTGAAGTGGGCACTTTGCATTGCCACTCCGATACGCGGAGTGGGCAATGCAAAGCGCTCACTCCGTCTTGTCATTTCCACTTTGCGTTAAGGCGGAATGGCAATGCGAAGTAAGGTGAAGTCATTGTTTTTAATGGACTTCGCTTTCCTCATTATGATTCTATGTTTCAGATTTGGCAGCCCCCTCCCACACACATCACATGGCTTACAGTACTGTAAGTCACATGCTCTTTAGCTAGGCAAGAAGGAAGTGAGTCATACAAGCAGACACTTTTACTGTCTCCTGTGCAGACAGAGAGAGAGAGCAGTGTGTTTTGTGACTGCTGATACTTTGAGATCAGAGCGAGGAGGAGATTTAAACTTTGATTTAGACCCGACAGCTTTTTTAAAAGCTGCATTGTTTTGTCTTTTCTGTACTCTTTTTTGCTTAATTTGTTCTTTCTGTAAATTTTATTTTTCTTACCTTTATAAGTAGTTAGTTGTTTGTCCCCCCCCCCCCCCAGAAGCAGGACCAGCACTGCCTCCTGTCCTGACTCTGAGGCAGTTGAACCACCACCACCAAGTCCAGCACCAGGCCCTCCAGAGCAGGTTGTGCCTGTTCCCCCAGGCCCAGATGTGGATCCCATCCCTGTTCAGCAGCGTGACCAGTCAGCTGCCAGTTTATCTGGCCCTCCCCTGCCTGTGCCTGGCTCTCCACACACCTCCGTTGTTTGGCAGTTTTTTGACTGTGTCTGGGGGGACAGCAGTGTGGTCAGGTGCTGACTATGTGAGGTGGAGGTGCACCGTGGCCCCCCGGGGGACTCACCTGGGGACTGGGGGGCCAGTACACCCATATGCTCAATCACCACCAGATGGTGCTGCCACAGAATGGACCATGCCTGCACCTGCTGGCCATTCTGTGGCAGAGGGTGCAGCTGTGCATGGCGGCATCCCTAAGAACAGGAGGGCCATAGCAGTACCTGCTGCTCCACCAGGATCACATAGAGGGACATCAGTTGCAAATGATGTCAATGCTGGAACTGCTGCTGGATCACCATGGGATCCCACATTAGTTTTTTTTTTCCTCACACCATGTGCCCCCCACAGCTTCCTTGCTGTGTTATAAAATGTATTCCTCCACCATCCCCCGACCCTTGTATGTAATTATGCCCTTTATTGTTGTCTTCCGTATGCGTGACACTTTGTATTCTGAGCAGTGCAAGTATACTGTGCTAAACTGCATGTGTGCAGTCAGCCTTCTTTCCAGACTGTGTATGTACTGCAGACACTGTCCAAATCCCTGACTTAAAAACACTTATTAATGAGTACAATGGTGGAATAGTGAAGCCTTGAGAGATACTACAAAACAGGCCTATAATACATCCAAGTAACTAGTAAAAAAATGAATGTTGTGATTCGTGACGTAATTGTAAATCGTGATTTGTGACTGCATTTGTGACCGTAATGAGGAAGAAACATGAATGCCTATGGCTGTACTTCCCCGGGCCCCAATGAGGTGTGGCACAAAACACCCAGACTTAAAAACACTCATTAATGAGTACAATGATGGGGTGGTGAAGGATGGAGAGATACTACAAAACAGGCTTAAAATACATCCAAGTAACTATTAAAAAAAATTTATGTGATTCATGACATGATCGTAAATTGTGATTTGTGACTGCATTTGTGACTGTGATGATGAAGAAATGGGAATGCCTATGGCTGTACTTCCCTGGGCCCTGAAGAGGTGTGGCACAAAACTCCCTGACTTAAAAACACTCATTGATGAGTACAATGGTGGGGTGGTGAAGCATGGAGAGATACTACAAAACAGGCTTACAATACATCCTAGTAACTACTAAAAAAGATTAATGTTGTGATTCGTGAAGTGATCATAAATCGTGATTTGTCACTGCATTTGTGACCGTGATGATGAAGAATGTGATTTGTATCACGAGTGACTAGTGATGATGGTCCTGACTTAAAAACACATATTAATGAGTACAATGTTCATGCAGAATTATGCACCACACTTGTCCAGTACTCTGAAGGGAAGCCAAAGAAACAACTGTGACTTAAGTTAGAGATGGAGATTGGGCCCTAAAGAGATGCAAATGCACAGGCTGATTAAGATTGCGCTGCGCATTGAAGAGATGCAGATGCAAAGGCACAACACCTAACCAGTGCTCACCATCAGAAATTCAAATCTGGAAAAGAATTCCTTTGCCAGTTGGGGCGGCCGCTGGGTGGGGGGGGGCAGTGTACTGCACTGCTGCAGTAACAGTCACTAGTACTAGTAAAGACACCACAAAGAAGTACAAAAATTACACAGCTGCAGTGGATAGCAGGTTCACATTGCTGAAATTATGTGGCACAATAAAAGGTGTCTGATTTGATGACATGCGTCACACACATACTCACACACACACACACACTAAGTAATGCGTAGCAAATTGAAAACTTCAGTAATATAACCGCATATTTTAAACAAACTAAAATTATGCACTGCTGCGCTGCACCACAACAGTCAGCAAAACAATGGCAAGAATTATTGAAAATATTACTGTGTGTACATTAACACAGTTATACAAGAAAAATATCACCAAAACGGAAAGCACTGTCTTTTTCTCCAAGTTAATCTACCTACACCACAGATACGCCCCTCCCCCAAAGCACACTTCCACTGTCTCTCAGTACAGAGACTGAATATTGTACATTAACATTCAAAATCCACACACAAACAATAAACGCTAGATGATATGAGCACATGAGGGATTCCTATAATAGATGAACTAAAGTTTCAGCAAAACAAATGTACCCAAAATGCTTTTTTAACAGCTTTTAGAAGGTTTGAATTGCAGAGCTCTCAGAGCAGATTGTCTCCTACAGTTTCATACACACACTTCCCCAAACTGAGGCTGTGCAGAACAATCTAAAGCCCATGTGACCTGAAATCCCATGAATCACTGCAAAATTCACCTTTGGAGCTTAAAAACAAGGCGAAGTGAGGCGGAGTACATTGTTTTCAATGTACTTATGCCTAAATTGATGGAGTAGTGGTTTGGGAAGGCAGAGTAATGTGAAGTCATTGTTTTCAATGGACTTGGCGTTACCCATTAATAACGTGAAGTACTCCGGCTTTGCGTTCGCGGAACACTCTCTTGAAATTTGGCCTTTACTTCACTGCAGATCACTTCATCAAGCGAATTGGGGCCACTTTGCCCATCACTACTCCAGATATCGAAAATGCATAATTTATCGTGTAAATGTAATCCAAGCATGAATCACAGCCAGTGAGGCAGTTCAAAACTTTACATGGTTATGAAAATAACTGATGAAAGAAGACAAGGCAATTTCTGTCAACAAAAAGAAAATAGGAATCTACAGATACTGAAATAGTACTAGTAGCAGTTTTCTTATGTGACAATCATATCATACAAAAGCAGTACTATTTTAGCCAATGTATGCTGACAGAAAACTATAATCTACCATAACCAGCTTTGATATTTTGTTTCACTAACTTGTGAAATAGTCTCAATGTATTTAGGCAACAGAGGAGATCAACTGTTAAATAAGAACAACAACACTGCTGTAGCTGGGAACACTGAACCGCAGCTCTACCATACATACCAAATCAGCTTACACTGATGATGGTTGTAGTCTATTTACATCCCCACAGGGATTCACTTATTGTCTTTTAAAAAAATCTATTTTTTAATTTACATCGGTTCTTTGTATATTACATTGTCAGGTCTGTTTTAGCCAGTTAGTGCTGAATAATGTCAGTACTTAATGTTGTTGAAATGATGCGGTGCTGAACTTGGCCATTTATTCAGTTTGATACCAGCAGTGACCAAAGACTACTAAAGTGACTTTAAATTTAAAGTTTTAATGCATTTTTATATAGTGAAAATTATGGTTTTATTCTGGCTTATAATATTTACAAAATAATTACCAATGATTTACAGTATGTGTTACTAGGTCTCATGAAGTCACTCATTGCTGTATAGGAGTGGTTTCAGACATATTCCTTAGGTGAGAGAACAGAATGCTGTGCAATTATGTCACCTGACAAATGCAAATGAAACCACTGTACCAGAACAATGAGTGTTCTTATGGGACAGATTAATACACTTAATGAATAAGTGCTTAGTAAGGATGTATATCTTAAAGAATGAAGGTTTGGGTCCTTTAGATGCCTTGGTAATCATTTTGTTTGATTTTGTTTCTTTAATTATCTTTTTATCATTGTATTTGTATTTTGCCAACTATTTGCAAAACAAAAAAGAATCCAATGGAATTCTTGCATCATGATATCAGAAAAGTTTCACTGGCAAGGCTGGCAGTGCATTTCAATGGGAAACTGCAAACCTGTTTTCAGATTTTTATAGAGAAATGGCACTTTTTACCAGCAAAATATTATATATTTAATAGAAATATATGATTCTTGATAACCTGTGATCCTCTGTTATAATTTATCAGGTGACATTTTCTTCATAAACAGATTTTACTTGGGAAGACAAAAAGAGAAGCCTATTATTGTTTTAAAAATCATAAAATCATACAGATAAACCACAGTAGTACAAACATATAAAGGTCAAAGTTTATTGCTGAAAGAAATATCTATTTCTTTTGAAAAAGATAGAAAAATATGCACAAGAATAGATGTAGCACTCGTCCTCGCAGTAAGGATGCAGATGAATAATAAATTTCAATCCCTCCTAAATCCAAAACATACTAGAAAAAAAGGACATGCATGACTTACATTCGTGACCTCATTTGGAGGTGGTACTAGGGAATTAGTGGAGATAGTTAAAAAGAATATGTCCATTTTTAGGGGCACACCACAACTCAATCATTTGATAAGTAAACCTATTAGGGTTTCTTACAGACATGGACGCAATATTAGGGACACAGTAGTTACTAGGTATCAGCCAAAATTGCCCAACACCACCAACATTAACACCACATACTGGGGCACAAAACCATGTGGCAACCGTAAAGTTTGCCACCTGGTGGATAAAGGGAAATCTTTCACAAACCCCAAGACTGGGGAGGAAACCAATATTAGTCAAAAAAAAGAATATGGGACAGCATGTATGATATATCTTCTTACTTGTAGCTGTGGCAGATACTATGTGGGCAGAACAAAGAGAAAGTTCAGACAACATCTGAGCGAACATGTTACAGCAATACAAAAAATAATAATCAGAAATATTCTATGGCCGTCCACATAAATAGTCAGCCAGATAAGACACAACATAAAATGAGAGCTACTGGTATCAAAGCCATTAAAATGGATGCAAGAGGTGGGGATGTCAATAATGTCTTGAATCAGAAAGAACAAAAATAGATTTATTTGTTAGGCACTTTGAGAGCACCATGTTTAAATGGGAAATTTGAAATTCTACCTTTTTTGGAAAAAGGAAAATGAAGAAATCATGGAAGACATTGATACTCAGTATGTACTGCTTAATAATAGGAATTATTGGATTCAGCCTATAAATAAATGGGATAACCCCCCCCCCATGCTGAGGTTAGACATTTGACAACAAAAAATTGATGGTGTAACCTAACAGTGTTTCCAGCATATGCTAAGGTTTGTGTAATATGTGTTGCTGATGCATAACCCCCCCCACTCCAGTGTATGAATTGTTTTACATCCCTAATGAATATTATGAACATACGAACATGCGAAATTTGCCAGCAGATAAATGCCTAGAGGTCTATCAAGTCTGCTCGAATGTGCAGCTAGCACCCCTTATTCTGCAGCTGCCCCTCCCTTCCACCCTTCCCCTTCATTAACCCTCCCCCTTGTCCTGTCCCATCCCCTTCTGAAGCAGTCCACTGTTCTACTGGATACCACTTCTGCAGGTAACGCATTCCACCCAGCCACCACCCTCTCTGTAAAAAAGTGTCTCCTCATCTCTCTCCTGAACCTTCCTCACTCCAGTCTCATATCATGGCCCCTGGTGTCCCTCCCTCCCTCCCTCCCTTACTTTGAACAGCCCTCTGTACCCATCTTGTTTATTCCTTTCTATGTATTTAAAGGTTTCAATCATGTCCCCCTGTCCCTCCTCTCCTCCAGTGAGTACATGTTCAACTCCCTCAACCTCCTCTCGTATGATAAGTCCCCCAGCCCCTTGATCATCTTTGTCTCCCTGTGCTGCACCCCCTCCAGTAACTTAATGTCCCTCTTCAGATACAGGCGCAAGTATTGCACGCAGTACTCCAGGTGCGGTCTAACTAATGACCTATACAGTGGCAGAATCATCTCCTCCCTCCTCGAGGATATACCACTTGCAATACAACCCAGCATTTTGTTGGCCTTTGCAGCTGCCTTCCTACATTGTGCCGAGTTGTTCATTGACCCTGTAATGAGCACCCCCAGATCCTTCTCCTCCTCTGTCTGGGCTAGCTGCACTCCCCCCAGCTGGTAACTCCTCCTTGGGTTCTTCATCCCAAAATGCAGCACCTTGCACTTTTTGGCATTAAACCCCAGTTGCCAGGAGTCTGACCAGGTTTCAAGCTTTGCCAGATCATCCTGCAACCCCTGCCATCCACCTAGGTCATCCACCACTGCTCCTACCTTGGCATCATCAGCAAACATACTGCTCTTGCTCTTGATGTCCCATGATATGTCTGCAGTGAATATCCCAAACAACACTGGTCCCAACACCGAGCCCTGTGGAACACCACTCGTCACTACCCTTGGGTGTGAGAGCTCCCCAACCACCACCACCCTCTGTTGCCTTCCCTGAAGCCAGTTTCCTACCCATCTCACCAGCTTTGCACCCACCCTTGTGCCTACTAACTTACTTCCCAGCCTTCCATGCGGTACTGAGTCGAATGCCTTACTGAAGTCCAGATACAGGACATCCACTGCATGGCCCCTGTCCAGTTGCCTAGTTACCCAATCATAGAACTCCACCGGGTTGGTTTGGCAGGATCTGCCACATATGAAGCCATGCTGTCTGCTGTCCTGTAGTCCTTGGCCTCTAGGAGGGCCACCAGCCTCTCCTTCAGGATAGTCTCCATTAGCTTACCCACGATGGATGTGAGGCTCACTGGTCTGTAGTTTCCAGTTCATCCATGGGGCCACTCTTGTGGAGGGGCACCACATGAGCCATCCTTCAGTCCTGAGGTACACATCCCGAATGCAGTGAGGCATTAAATAGGTCTGCCAAAGGTCCTGCAAGGACCTCTTCCAGCTCCTTCAGTACCCTGGGGTGGATGCCATCTGGGCCTGGCGCCTTGTCCACCCTCAGTGCCTTCAAATCCTCCCAAACTCTGCCCTCCATTATTTCCCCATCTGTCACTCCTTCGCCCCTGAAACTGATGATGGGATCCTATAGTAACTAAGTCAGGCACCAAAGAAAAGGGATATTTAATTCCGATTTGTGCTATCTCATGGTTGTTTATCTTGTATTTATTTATTTTTTTTTTAATTTTTTAGATAAGCCCAGTGGATGCCTTGCCAGCCTGAATCTTGAACCAGATTAGCAAAATAAAAAGAATGCACATACTTTTTAAACATACTTAGAATGAAGCACCTTGCACTGTATGTCACAATTTTTTCTTTGTTTACATTTGCTTGGATATGATGATTAAAACACTGAGGTCACATGTTTTATTGTTCACAGGTGAGCCACTGCAATTGGTGTGTTTTTTTTATGATTGATATGAACATAAATGGGTTTGATCTTAGAATTAAGTAATTCTCTGATGAAGCCTTAGAGGCAAAATGTAAGAACTGTTTGCTGTATCAAATGGATGAATACATTTTGTTCCTTTGAACTTTATTATTCTTCTGCATCCTTACTGCAAGGGTGAGTGCTATATCTATTCCTGCACAATTGACTAAGTTATGCTAAGCACCACCATCCCAGTGCATGCCCCTACCCGGTGAAGATAGAAAACTATATTTAAGTTTTTCCTTGAAATACATTGGGCTTCTAAATAGCTGGCAGTTTCTGACATTATAATACCAGAATTATATTGAATTTTTTTTTTACTAGCAGTGTGAAAGGCAAAGGTAAAAACCCACTTGTTTCACTGTCCTAACAAATATTTCATTATAAAAGTACAAAGTAATTACTTACACATCAAAATACAATAAATACAATAATCAGTTGCCTGCTAGAAGTAAATACCAGCTCTTTAAATTGAATTATAGTTGGTCTAGCCATGCATGTCTCCCTCTGGCTACATCACTGATGACCCTAGTAGTCCAAATAACAGGATCCCTTTACTGGCCCTAACTCTTGCACAGCCCCTTCCTTCTGATGACCCATTTAATTTGGGTACCAGCCGGGGGTAACATATTTTACCTAGGTTTTCTGATCATACTTTAGAGCATTCATAATCCAAGGTTTACTTATATCTGTGCTCTCTCTGTCTCAAGAATTTTCATTGTGGGAGCAGATCCTCATGGATCCTGGCAATCTTCCTTGAGGGGTAGCCCAAACACTGTAGGGTACCATGCTGGTCAGGATCTCTGAGCTTCTCAAGGTGAGGCTGCTGTTGTCTGCCTCCTCCCAGCTGGAGACATGGGGGTGTCCTTCCCGACAGAACCCTGATTGGGTTCTGGACCTCTGGAGACCTTGCCAGAGTGGACCAGTACCACCCTGGCCCAGGGACTCTGCCATCATCCCTTTGGCCCGCAGGCCCCCTTGGCTCAGTCATAGCTAAACTCTGTGGATGGCTCTTCTGTTCTTGCTGGACCATATTTTTCCTTCGCTCCCTTTGCCACAGCTTGCCTTCTCCTTTTATAGTCTTTTGGGGGAAGGTCAGGACCATGAGTAGTCTTGCTGGACTTTCCATTATAGCCGAGTCTGGCCATTCACAGCACAAACACCCAGACATCTTATCTCTAAGCAAAATTCCCCTATAGAGCAATGCTCAGATTCAAGCTTAACCTGCTGAGAACCCTCTAGTAACTTGACTTCTAGCTCAGTGAAGAGAGAGGATAGTTACATTCTCCTCTCCCAAGCCCTTGTGGTTCCCCCGAATGGCAAGCCCAGACTGGATACTCACTCCTTTCTCTGATATACTGCCCTCCTGGTTCCCTGACAAGGGAGGCTGCAGTAGGTCTCCCTCCACCTGCAGCCTGTGTAGCCTGGAACACTTAAGATACCTTAAATGTACAAAGTGGGCCTAAGTACAACAAATCTTATTCTTTAGGAGTATTATTAGCTACACCATATTTCTACCATTATGAACACATTGCAATCTCAGTTACTAGAACACTTTAACATGAGCAGTTAGGTGCCTAAGGGCTGGGACACACCCAGGCACCCTGAAGAAGTCTTCATATTTCAAAATCAAAATCAAAATCTTTATTTAATTAGGCGAACATCATTGAGCGTAGCTCATTTACAAGATGGACCTGAGTGGTCAAGAAGTGCAAGTATTATTACATAGACAATAATAACAAACAGTAATACAATGACATAAAGTGCTAATATATAACAATATACATATATACAAGGCACATTAAAACCTTTTAACCTGTAAGAAAAGGAGGCAATGGGTATAGCAGGCATAATATACAAATTATAAGTCCTAATTGGCTTTTATGAGAGTATATCTGGTGACTGGAATAAAGAAGTAGAACTAGCATAATGGAACATGGAAAAGTGGGTGGGGGTAGGTAGGGTCGGGGATTAGGCCTTGTGAAAGCAATTGCAGAGTTCTGGGAATAGGGTGGAGAATAATCTTTTGAAGGCTGTTAAAGGTAAGAGGCTATTTAGCTTCATGGTTTTTTGGAGTGAGTTCCATGCAACTGCTAGTGAGTAGCTGATAGCGCCCTCCCAGACTGGGTGCAGGCATTGGGGACCTTTAGAATGATAAGTTTGCTGATCCTCAGGTTGTATGGCCTAGAAGTAATTTGGTAAAACAGTCTGTGATATAGGTGGGTAGTTTGCCTGATAAGGCTTTGAATATCCAAATTGCAGCATTCCTATTTCTTCTGTGTTGTAATGATGTCCAGTTAACTGCCTTATAAAGGGAGCAGTGATGGGTGCTGGAGGAAGGTCAGTAATAAATCTGATGGACCTGTGGATAAGGTGTCCAGCTTGTTTAAGAGGGAGTGAACAATGGCCATAGAGAAAGTCAGCATAGTCAATGAGGGATAGGAATGATGCCTGGATTAATCTTTTTGGAGTCTCTGTCGAGGTAGTGCTTTATTCTAAAAAATAGACCAAGCCTTTGTCTCAGTTTTTTTAGTAGCTCCTCAATATGGACAGAATAGTCAAGCTTGTTATCAATCCAGACTCCAAGGTATTTGAAGTTATCAAAGAATTCCAGCTTCTCTCCAAGTAAGGTGGATAGTTGTAGGGTGGTGGGTGATGGGGTAGTGGCAGAACAACTCTTTGTGGCAAAGAACATAGCTTTTGTTTTTTTGGCATTTAGAAGTAGCTTTTTATCCAGTAGATTGTGTTGCAGGATGGAGAATTCAGATTGTAGCAATTCACAGGCTTTAGGTAATGAAGGATTGCTGACATATAATACAGTATCATCAGCAAACAGATGAATGTTGGATTGAGTGAGGTTGGCATCAATATTATTAATATAAATGGCAAAGAGGATGGGGCCAAGAATAGAGCCTTGTAGTACACCTCTTAGCAGTGGTTTTAGGTGGATAGGTAATTTCCATTTTTACCAGTTGTGACCTATCTGATAGGTAGCACTTGAACCAGTTGAGTGAGGGAGAATCCAGCCCTAGTGAGCCAAGGGAGGTGATTAATGATTCATGATCCACTGTGTCAAATGCTTTACTCAAATCCAGGAACACAGCACAGGTACTGTTCTTCTTATCCATGGCAATCTGCCAATCGTTGGTTACTTTGGCTAGGGCAGAAATGGTGCTATGCCTTGATCTAAAACCTGATTGTGCTGAATTAGGAGGTTATTGTTATCCAGGTAGTCCCTTAATTGTGAGTTTACTAACTTTTCGAGCATCTTGGATAGTACTGATAGGATGGAAATGGGCCTGTAATTATTGAGGTCCATGGGATCACCAGATTTAAGTAATGGAACTACTTGAGCTGTTTTCCAAGTGGAGGAATGGATCCAGTGGTGAGGAAAAGATTGAAGAGATGAGTGAGGGGCAGATAAGACGGTGATGCAATTTAGGAAGTAGGGATCCAGGAGTCTGTACCTGCACTCTTAGAAGTATCTAAATTAGAGGAGGTCTTCCACTTCTTTCAAGGATATTGGGTTGAAGGAAAAAGTTGATGTAGCCTTTTGACCCACAGTGGATTGAAGGTTCAAGGAAGATCTCAGGAGATTTGCAGGTGATGAGTCAAATGCTAGGCCAGCTGTGGTGAAGTGGTCATTGAAGGTATTTAGGATTTCTTGTTTGCCCGTAATTTCTGTATCATTTAGTAGCAGTTTGGAGGTTAAGGCAGGAGTAGAGTTTTGGCCCAAATTCCTTTTATAGTTCCCAGAGTCTGGTTGGGTTATTATAGGAGCATCCAATTCAGCTCTATAATAGGCAGCTTTAGCAGTTCTTATTTGTTTTGTACATGAATTTCTTGCTTTTCTGAAATTTAGCCAGTCTCTGGTATCCTTTGTTTTTCTTGCCTTTTCCCAGTTTGTCCCTGGTTAACAAGGCTGCTTTAAGATCAGTGGTGAACCAAGGGCAGGATCTTGCTTTAATTCTGATACTGGTGATTGGTGCATGAATATTGAGAGCATTAGTGATAATGTCCTTTAAGGTCTGGAGAGCTGTTTCAACTGAGGTTGTAAGGTAGAAATCTTGCCAGTATATTGTATTACTCAAGTCATGGAGGTATCCTGGGATGTTGAACTTTTTTTGACCTTTGAGGACAAATTCTGCAGGGTTGGTGGTTTGAGTGTAGATCTTATGCCAGCTATAGGACAATGATCACTTACATCATTCGGTAGTACTCCTGCATGCGATATAAGTGAGGCTTGTTTACCAACATAATATCCAGGAGTGAGCTGTTGCTAGAGTTTTTAGGTTAACCCTGGTTGGGTCTTTAATTAGTTGTGTAAGCCATAGGTGTCACAAAGGTTACCAATGGTGCAGATACATTAGATAGCCAGTTTAAATTCAAATCACCAAGGATGATGGTATCTTCAGGGCCTAGATTGAGTATTGACCCCAGGTGAGATAGTAGTTTGAGGCCTGCAGAGGGGCCTATAGCAGCCAATCAATTTCAAATGAAGACAAGTTAGGAAGGGATATTTTGATTGACAAACATTCAAATTCCTTTGGTTCGGATGTGTTGATGAGGGCAGGTAGCAGAGATGGTGTCCTTAATGTATATGGCCACCCCTCCACCCCTGGAAGGGCGATCTGCTCTGAAGAGCTGATAGTTGGGAAGGTTTACAACACTGTCTTTTGTTGAAGGTCTGAGCCAAGATTCAGAGATGACCAGAAAGTCAGGCAGAATATGTGCCACCCAAGCCTGTATTAAGGAGAATTTTTTTAAGAGGCTGCAGGCATTGAAATGTAGGAAGCTTAGGCCATTTATGGAGGATAGATCAGCAGGGGAAAAGAAACTTTCAATGGGGCCAGGATTTGTTTCAATAGTACCAATGCAGATCAGAAGGAAGAAGATTAATTTGAGGAGGCACCAAGGGACAGGGATAGTGAGTGGTCAGAGCGTTTCTCTTAATCCTGGGTGCCTGCTGTGTGATGGGAGATGGTCCTGATATATAGGCGAATTTTATCATAGCATAATAATCTGATGGACAGGCATAGTGGGTTAATATAAAGCCATGATACATGTAAGGTGCTAGGAGTGTTGAATTGTTAGAGTGGCTTTATGTGGGATACCCCAGGGGTTGCAGTGTAAAAGTGGTACGAGGTGAATAAGGAATCCGTGGTTGTCCATTGTGGATGGCAGAAATGGGCAGATCGTATTCACTAACCTATTCATCATGACAATAGGTATATCATAGATATCATAAAGGATTGGGGGAGATGAGAGGCTCAGGAGCAAAAGGAAGCAAAGTAGCATTGTGGAGGTTAGGTATGGGTTAAGGGAGGAAGGGAAATAGATGTGGGCGTGGATTAAGAAATGGCGGGAGAAAGTGTATAAAAAGAATCAACCGAGAGGGGGGAGGGGGGGCAGGCAAAAATTTTGCGGCTTTGCCCGTACCTTTCTCGCTGCTTCTCCCGGCCTGCTGGTTCCCTTGGTCGGCTGGTGGTCGCCGCCAGCCCGCTGGCGGCTCAGAGCCCCTTCTGTTGCTGGATCTGGAGGGCTGTGCCGTCTTTCTCGCTGCTTCTCCCGGCCTCCTGGTTCTGAAGGGTTTCAACCTTTCTTTCTTCCTCTTGGTTCCTCCAGGGACTCAATGGTAAAGCTGAGCTCCATCTGCAAGAAAGCAGTTCAATGTGCTTAAGCAACTTGATGTGGTGTTGTGCTTATGCACTATGCTGAATTAACTTTGTTGTGGCCATTCATCTCTCTGTGTCTAGGGAATATCTCCCTATAGAGATGCTGAAGGCAGGAACCTTTCAGGAGGGTCCGCCCCTAGAAGTGCTGCAGGAATGATTCCCTTAGGCTAAAGGTAGCTTAGGAAAAGCCCCAAAAGGGAGTACTGTAGATAAGTAAGCATTGCAGAGCTAATGAGCTGGTATCGATATTTGAACATACACATTGGTCAGCAGAGATAAGGGTAATAGTCAGAGAAAACTAAAATAAGTAACGATTTTAATGTAGGTCAAATGAATTATAACAAGAGGGCATGACTTCCCAAGGAGAGAGGGAATGGCAAAGGAGGGCCACCATCCATATCCATCCTACAGTGGAAACCTACCTGAATAACTGCAGAAACCTACCTAAGTAACTTAGGGAACTTACAATGAAAGTAACTAAAAATTATGACCTTTGGCACTGAAGAGAGGAAAAAACACATTTGAGGAGGAAACCTCTGGGGATCCAAGGCCTAGGTTGCCTTCCCTCTGAGCTATGGATGTTTTATTTAGTGATGGCTCTGCTGCTGCAAGTTAGTAGCCCAATCCAAGGGGAGGAAAATATTCCAACATGGTGGAAAGCTCTCACAATTCCTCTAATGGGAATGCTATGAAGGTTTGTGAGAGCCCTCTGCATCAACAGATACTCTGAAGATAGAGTGCGACTCCCAGTGTGAGAGGAGGAGAATGACTGCTGAAGCACTCAGCTGGCCTACCAATTAAAAAACAGACCAGGTGAACCAGAGGTGGTCATGGGGAGAATAGCATAAAGGGTGCCTCCAAACCCGATTCGGCTAGCTAAAGGGGCGCTCTTGGGCATGAGGGCCCCATCCCTCATTGCTGAAGTCTTAAATTCTGCATCGAGAGGTGCCATCAATAGACTGCATTGCTAAAGCTCTGCCCAGAGTGAGGACATTCCCATTATGGTCCAGATGAGAAGGACCCTGCCCTGAGTTTCGCATGCTAAAGATGCAGACTTCAGTACAGAGCAAGACCATCTGTAGCAGTGCTGACCCTGAGCCTTAGAAAGTAATGATCATGGTTGGCATGCGTCTGATTTATAAATGAGATCATACAGTCAACTATGATGTGTTAAATATGAGGATGCTGGGCAAAGCCAGTAGCCATCTGATAGGTATTGGTAAGCTAGGCGATATGATTGACTGAGATGATTGCCTGATACAATGGACTGTTACAACTAACTGATGAGACTGACTGATAGGAATGCTTAATATGATTGACTGATATGAGCAAAGCCAGCAAAAGCAAACCAATCAATTCCATTATGGAAGCCAAATTTATGTTGTCATAGAAGGTAGGTGATTAAGTAGTGAGAGGCTGTGATGCCAGAAATTGAATCAATGAGGTTTGGCGTAATTGAATAAATGAGGTTCAGCAGTGACTGCTATGGTTTCAGCATAAATAGAGAACTGATATGATTAGCATGAATACCTTAAATGTCATTAAGGCAGAGTTAGGTTATTTGAGTAAGGAACATTTGCAACGCAGAAATGGAATGCAATGAATATCTTGAAAGCCATGTAGGCTGTGAGGTTAATATATTTATGCATGGATAACTGAGAAGCCATGGAAGCAAAGGAGCAGGGCAAAAATCATATAGCAGACATAAAGCATGCCCCTGCTAGTTGGAGCCACAATGCCCCACTGTGACATCACAGTCCCTCACCATGGGAGTAACAGGTAAGTCACAAGCAGAGCATCATGAGACCAAATAGGAACTGTAATGTTGGTAGGGTAAACCCCCACAAAAATAATAGAGCCAATTTAAATGCTGAAGTTTCAGTATGGTAGAAGTCATAAACAGACTGCTGAGGTTTTGGTAAAAGCATGGTTTAGTAACATTATGAAATAGCAACAAATGGGCCTCAATAACACAAATGCAGGAGGGAGAAGCAAAATAGTAGGGCAGGACACCACAAGAGCAGCCAGAGGAATGAAAGATAGAGTTATAGCTACTAAGAGAAGCCAGTACTGAGTGAGGCAGGTGTAAAGAATTAAGGTGATGAGCACAGGGACTGCATGGAAACAGCAATTGGAACTGAGAGCACACAGGTAACAAGTAAGGATAAGAGACAGATTGCTGAAGTATGATAAAATGAGACCAGAGTAGCAATGCTTCTGAATATAACAAAGCAAACAAGGGGCACTAGAATGAAAAAGCCTCAAAAGGCAAACAAAGCAAACACAAGTACTGGAGCAGAAGGGAGAAACCAATGACTGAGATAGAAGCACATGCAGACTGCAGCCAGAGACAAAATACTGACCCAGAAGCAGAAGTACAAACCAGACTGGCCCGCCAGCACAGCGGTAGCACTACCTCTAGTGACACCAGCGACCTGGGTTCAGGAACGAGCCTGGAAAGCTGGAGGGTCAGCTGGGGGGGAGAAGACTTGAGCATCCCAGGGACTGCTCGCCTTCTCCGGGGAGGGAGGGGGGAACTAGGCTCAGTGCTTGGCTGACCCCGGGTGGAGACCTGAGGTACAGCAAGCCCAGCTAGCAGTAGAGGGGCCATGGTGGATGTCAGCGCTGCGTTGTGACATCAGGCGCACACCATGGGCAAGAAAAGTGGAAAAATGGTTGGCGGCACCTCTGGAGGCAAGCCTGCCCGATCTCAGCGCTCCTACCTGCTTCCGAACCGGCATCCTGACGCAACAAGAAAGTACTGGGTGCAAGGGCCTCACCTTGACCCACCTGGGGGGTAGATTCAAGGCTCTGTGGGGGATGGACCGCTTGGAAGATAAGGCAGGAGAGCAAGGACGTACAAGGCATGGCGACTAACTAAGAGTGGAGTGCCACAGGCCGGGGGGGATAAAGAGAAAGTAAAAAAAAAAGAAGTACTAACCGGCAGAGCATCCAGCACAGCCAGAAAATTTAAAACACAAGGGAAGGTAGAAGACAAACAATGTAGAAGGTGGGGGGCAGGGCTCAAAGAAAGGCCCAGCCCAGAGAGAGGATGGACAGAGCCTCTGACAGCAAAGGAAAATGCTTCTGAATGAAGCAGGAAGGAAGAGTTTAAATAAGTCAGGATGGGCAGCATGCCTGTTGCTTTAGCCATTGAACCAGAGGCTAAAGCCTTTCAAAAAGAAACACCACACACAAGATTCCTAAAATATACTTTTTTTTTTTTCAACAAAACCAAAACTATTCAATAAGTGAAAAAGGAAGTCCATCACTTTTCAGTCTTTTGTAAGAGCAGCAAATCGCTTCCTGATGGTTCTCCCTTACTAGATCCTGAAGTGTTTTAAATTTACTGGGTGGTAGTTCAGATGTGTCCTCTGCTGCAGTGTCTTAGAGCATCAGGCAAGCCGTAGCTCCCTGGAACCAAGGGCACAGACTACTCCCATACTGATATAGCAAAGTTACTTTCTCCCCAACACACACACAGAAGAAGGCCCATAAGGGGTATGCTGGCTGAACAGTGACATTTCAAGATCGAACAACATTACAGCGGCAATTCGATGTTGCCACTGTAACATACCCATGGGACTCCGACACTGCTTTCTTTGGGTCTTGCACCCCTCCTTGAATCAACTCTGAGTCAGAGTTGATAATAATTAAGTACGGGGGCTGCAGGGGGCAGAGACCCCACGGGGGGGGTTCGGAGGGTGAAGACCCCCTGAAAAAAACAGAGTTTATCTGACAGATTTATGTTGATCACAAGTTGCGGTTGACGTAAATCTGGTGCTGTACTGTCGGGTCAGAAAACTGCTGTCGATGCAGCGTCAGAGACGCCCCCATAAGGTGCTTTTTGAGAATGTTGCAGTAGCTGTGTTGCTCTTCAGGGCAAAGACTATTACACCTCCAACCCATTTAGTAATTGACTTTAACCGGTGGCTTTTTTAAAACAAATTGCTGAGAACTGCCTCATGTATAATGCATTGGATGTGGCTTCTTTTATCTCTCCCCATCTGGTCTGACCATCACTACACAATAAACCGTTTGAATTCTATCCAAGTCTGTGTATGTCACTTCATGCATCTGGATGCTCTCGCCCATGTCTGAAGTGAAAACTAGATCTTGCTATATGATGTACTTGCACTTCAAGTAAAAGGCATAGTCTCCTTTTGTGCAGCTTTTCTGGCTTTCAACAACAGAATTTGTTTCTAGTGGGCCTCAACAACTTCCCACAATCACTAGGGTATATGTGGGAATCAATAACCATAACCAGTTTCTACCAATTTCTTTGTGGCCCTTATCAACTTGACTAATTTTTCCAAATCTCTTTACATCACCTTCTCTGTAGACAGCCTGGGTGTATACCGTCACATTTTCATTGCTTCTGCTTTCTGTTGTTGCAAGCTAGCCCAGGCTTCCATTGCATGGGCCTCTGTTATGGGTATTTCTGTTACCTCTGGTGCAAGGGTATTAATTGCGGGAGGGGATATAGGAATTCCAGTACTTGTTTTTTTGGCTGTAGATTTGGTGTCCTTTCCATGCATGGCCTCCTCCACCACCACACTGGCAAACACCTGCCACTTCAGCTGTTCTTCTGGCATGACAGACTGGCAACTGTCCTTCTGCTGTGGTTGGGGGTCAGGCAGGGCTGACTGGGGACTGACCTCTGGGCAGGCTACAGAGTCAGTGGCCACACTAGGAGGCATGGACATGGGTAAAGTGAATTATTATCTGTGCAGTTATCTAGGTGTAGAAGGAAACTGTTAATTAGGGGAAGTGACTTAGCCAAAAAGAAGCCAGGTGTTTTGGATTTAAAAACTGCCCTAGATAGCTTCTGGCAGAGAACAGCAAGAGGAAGGAGGTGCTGTTAGAACCATATTTCTCTACTGGGACTATATTGCCCTCCTTCCTCCCATCCCCCCCATGCATAGCCAGTACTTTTATAGGCACAGGATTTGACTGACAACAGGAACTTCCTGTTTGGGAGCAGGAAGGGAGTCATCACAGAGGCACAAAAGACTCACCATCCTAGAAGAAAAAGAGTATTTGGGAGCAGGAAGGGAGTCATCACAGAGGCACAAAAGACTCACCATCCTAGAAGGAAAAGAGTAACTCTCCATCCCCCTAGCTGCTGGAAGTCTGACTCTGAGCAAGTAAGGAGACTACTGAGGAATATAGGAACTCCCTGTCTCAGAACAGGAAGATCAGGAGCTTTAAGGGCACAGAGGCAGTAGGAAAGTAGGGAGAAAAAAAATTATATAAAAAAAGAGAGGAAAGAGTAAGTATACAAAACAACAGTTAAGGGGTCACAAATAAGACATGAAGGGTGTGGTGCAGTGCAGTGGCTGTGGAGCAGTAGTCTTCCAGGAGACGTTCTGGAGGATGTGTTGTTGTCCCATCTGCATGAACCTCTCTGGGCTGAGAGAGGAGGTTGCACATCTCCAGGCTGAGTTGACCAGGATTCGGGAAATCTCCTTTCCCACCCAGGCACCACCAGGGCCACCGCCGCTGCCTCAGAGGTTGCCAAGAAAGAGGAGCGGTTGGACCACAGTGGGCTCAGGGAGGTTGAGGGTGGTGGAACAGAGTCACATCTCTCCAGTTGTACCTCTCCGCAATTCATATGCCATTCTGGCACGGTGTGGTTCCTCTATAGAGGCACCTGCAGTGGAAACCAAGGAGGATATTGGGAACCTCCACAAAGGAGACCCACAGCCGGGTGGCATGGGAACCCACAGGGGAAGGAAACAACTCTTGGTAGGGGGACTCCATTGTTAGGAGGGTAGAACTGGGGGAGGGAGGGGAGAGGGAGATAAGGGCCTGCCTGGCACCATGGCTTGGAGGGACAGGGAGCGAATCCTCAAAATCACGGGAGCAGCTGCACAGAAGAGGGAGCTGGATGTCATTGTCCATTTAGGGACAAATGAACTGGCTGGGAAAGAGATCAGAACAGTGGAGGAGGAATTTGTGGAGTTGGGGAGGGGCCTTAGACAAGTAGCACAGTAACCTTCTTGGAGGTGCTGCCTGTCTATGGCATGGGTCAGGCTAGGATGCTCCACACCATGGGATTTAATCAATGGTTGAAAAACTCGTGCAGAGCTCAGGGTTTTGGCTCCATTGGGGACTGGAGGTCCACCTGGAGGGATGCAGGCCTATACTGGCGCGATGGTCTGCATCTGTCCAGGAGGGGAATCAGGATCCTAAGTGATAGGCTTAAATGCTTCAATGGTAAGCATTTAAATTAGCCAAGGGGGGGAGGCACTGAAAAGGAGCAGGGAAATTCAGCCCCCCCCAAAAAAATCATGGTGGTTAGTGAGGTAAACACCAGGATAGAGACATCGTTAGGGAGAAAGGCAGGGGTAAATGGAGAAAAAGGCAAAGGCAGTAAGGACAGGGATGGGGCAAAAAGGGACAAGGCCATCAAAAATGCAGGGTAATGAGTACCAATGCCCATAGTCTAGGTAACAAGCTCCCTGAACTGGTGGCCTTGATGGAAGAGGGATGCCTGGATATCATGGCAGTCACAGAATCATGGTACACAGAGCCATGACTGGAATGTCAACATACCAGGGTACACAATCTACAGGAGAGATAGGGAGGGTAGAAGATGAGGAGGAGGAGCTCTCTATGTAACTGAAGGGGTAAAAGCAGTGGAACAAAAGAGAAAAACAGGGAGGAGAGGAGCACTGTGGGTCACCCTGGAGACTGGAAATGGCACCACAATCTGCACAGGGGTTGTATACAGACCCCCATCTCAGGGGGAGGAAATGGACAATGAAATGACAGAAGACATCCTTAGGATGGCAGAGAAAGGGGAGATATTGTTGATGGGGGACCTGAATACGCCAGATGTTAACTGGAGCACCTTTGCTGCAGCCACATCCAAGAGCAGGGCCATTCTCGATGCCCTACAGGGGCATGTCTCAGACAGCTAGTGTTGGAACCCACTTGGGAGGGAGCAATCTTAGACCTGGTACTCTCTAATGGGGACGGAGAGAGGATCTCAGATCTAGAAGTGGGTAGCCATCTGGGAACAAGTGACCACCAAACAGTGTGGTTCACAATAAACTCAGCTGCAGAGTCAAGCCATACAAAATTGAGGGTACTGGACTTCAGGAGGGCTGACTGTCAAAATGGGAGAGTGCCTCAGAAAAGCACTAGCAAACAGGCAAGAAGGAGGGGTGGAGCAACAATGGGGAAACATCAAAACTGCCATCACAGAGGCAACAAGCCTTTGTGTGAAGCACATAAACAAATCAAAATGAAACAAAAAAACACTATGGTTCTCAAAGGAGGTGGCAGGGAAGGTTAGGGAGAAAAAGATTGCATTTAGGAAGTATAAGGAAACACAGAAGGAGCAGGACAGAGAACTGTACCAGTTAAGGCAGAAGGAAGTGGGGAAGGCAGTATGAATAACAAAGGCCCAAACTGAGGAAAAGACAGCCAATTCAGTTAAGAGGGGGGATAAAACCTTTTATAGGTACATTAGGGAGTGTAGAAAGACAAAGGGAGGGATAGTGAGGCTGAATAAAGGGGATGGTGGGTAGGCAGAGAGGGACAGTGAAAAAGAATGGACACTGAACGAATACTTATGCTCAGTATTCACAAAAGAAGAGGAGGGGGAGATACCTAATCCAATCAATAGAAGCACCCTGGATAGCGGGTTGATACCAGTCCTTTCACAGCAGAAAGGGTTCTGAAAGAACTCCTAAAACTGAAGGTGGACAAAGCAATGGGGCCTGATGGGATTCACCCAGAATTCTAACAGAATTAAGGAGAGAACTAGTGACACCACTGACTACACTTTTTAACAAATCATGGGAGGATGGTGTGGTACCTGAGGACTGGAGGAGGGCAGATGTGATTTCCCTTCACAAAAATGGGAGCAAGACAGAGACAGGAAACTACAGACCTGTCAGTTTGACCTCTGTTGTAGGGGAAAATGATGGAATCACTTCTGAAGGAAAGAATTGTTGAGTACCCAGAGGTCAGTGGGGCACAGGACCCAAGGCAGCATGGATTCACAGCGGGAAGGTCATGTCAGACTAATCTAAAATTTCTTTGACTGGGTGACCGATGTAGTAGATCAGGGAGGGACTGTGGACATGGCCTACCTAAACTTTAGCAAGGCATTTGACACAGTCTCACACAAAAGATTAATAAACAAATTAGTCAGCCTGGGAGTGGGTCCCAAGGTGGTAGCCTGGGTAAAACATTTTGCTGCTGGACAACAGGACACAGAAGGTAATAGTAAATGGAGTCCACTCTGAAGAAAGATGTAAGAAACCACTATTTTTCTCAAAGGAGGTGGTAGAGAAGGTTAGGGAGAAAAAGAAAGCATTCAGGAAGTACAAGGAATCACAGAAGGAGCTGGACAGAGAATTGTGTCAGTTAAAGCAAAAGGAAGCTGGAAAGGCAGTCAGAACAGCAAAGGCCCAAACCTAGGAAAACATAGCTAACACAGCTAAGAAGGGGGATAAAACCTTTTATAGGTACATCAGGGAGCAAAGTAAGACCAAGGGAGGGATAGTGAGGCTTAATAAAGGGGATTGGGGGTGGGCAGAGGGTGACTATGAAAAGGCGGAGACACTAAACAAGTATTTTTGCTCAGTATTCACAAATGAAGAGGGGGAAGTACCTAAACCAAACAATAGAAACACTCTGGATACAGAAGTTGATACTAGCCCATTTACAGAAGAAAGGGTTCTGAAAGAACTCTTAAAACTGAAGGTGGACAAAGCAATGGGGCCTGATGGGAGTCATCCCAGAATTCTAAAAGAACTAAGGGTAGAACTAGTGACACCACTGACTACCTTCTTTAACAAATCATGGGAGGATGGGGTGGTACCTGAGGACTGGAGGAGGGCAGATGTGATTCCACTTCACAAAAGTGGGAGCAGGGCAGAAGCAGACAACTACAGACCTGTTAGTTTAACCTCAGTGATAGGGAAAATGGTGGAATCACTTCTGAAGGAAAGAATTGTCGAGTACCTAGAGGCCAGAGGGGCACAGGACCCAAAGCAGCATGGATTCACAACGGGAAGGTCATGTCAGATGAATCTAATTGATTTCTTTGATTGGTTGACCAAAATAGTAGATCAGGGATGGGCTATGGACATGGCCTACCTAGACTTTAGCAAGGCATTTGACACAGTCCCACACAAAAGATTAATATACAAGTTAGCCAGCCTGGGAGTGGGTCCCAAGATGGTAGCCTGGGTAAAGAATTGGCTGGAGAACAGGACACAGAGGGTAATAGTAAATGTAGTCCACTCTGAAGAAAGGGGGGTTACTAGTGGGGTACCACAAGGTTCAGTACTAGGACCGGTCCTCTTCAATGTCTATATAAGTGACATTGCAGAGGGACTGGAAGGAAAAGTATGTCTCTTTGCAGATGACACAAAGATCTGCAACAGAGCTGATACACAAGGTGGGGTGGAAAGGATGAGAAGGGACTTGGCTTAGATTCAATGCTAAGAAGTGCAAAGTAATGCACCTGGGAAACAAAAGCCCAGGGGAAGAGTACATAATGGGGGGTGAGATACTAACAACAACAAAAATGGAATGGGACCTGTGGATAGTCATATCAGATGACCTAAAGGTGGGCAAGCAATGTGAGAGGGCAGTCAGGAGGGCTGGGGGGATACTGGGATGCATAGGGAGAGGCATCACCAGTAGAAAACAGGAAGTTGTCATCCCTCTGTACAGACAGCTGGTGAGACCCCATCTAGAGTACTGCGTGCAGTTCTGGAGATCCAGTCTCTGCAGAGACATAAACAGGGTGGAGGCAGTCCAGAAGAGGGCAACTAAAATGGTGCAGGGTCTGCACTGGAAGACATATGAAGAGAGACTTAAGGAGCTTAATATGTATACCCTAGAGGAAAGGAGGGAGAGGGGATACATGATAGAATCTTTCAAGTACTTCAAGGAATCAATAAAGTCCAAGAGGGTAGCATCTTTCAGAAAAAGAGGTGTACAAGAACAAGGGGGCACAATTTGAAGATGGTGGCTCAAAGGTAATGTAAGGAAGTATTTTTTCACAGAGAGGGTTGTGGATGCATGGAACGGCCTTCTGGAGGAGGTTGTGGAGTCAAAAACAGTGGTGGAATTTAAGCATGCATGGGACAGTCATAAGGCAATTCTAGGGGGTTGGGGTAGGAAGAAGTAGGCTGTTGGTTAACTAGGATCTGCAGCTTATCCATTACATAGGGAAATGGGCAGACTGGGTGGGCCAAGCAGTCCTTATCTGCCATCAAGTTCTATGTTTCTATGTTTTCTATATTTTTATGTTTCTAAGAAAGGGGGGTTACTAGTGGGGTACTGCAGGATTCAGTACTGTGTCCGATCCTTTTTAATGTCTTTATAAGTGACATTGCAAAGGGACTGGAAGGAAAAGTATGTTTCTTTGCAGATGACACAAAGATCAGGGTTGATACACAAGGAGGGGTGGAAAGGATGAAAAGGGACTTGGCGAGGTTGGAGGAATGATCAGAAATATGGCAGCTTGGATTCAGTGCAAAGAAGTGCAAAGTAATGCACCTGGGAAACAAAAACACAGGGGAAGAATACACAATGGGGAGGTAGTAACAACAACAAAAATGGAAAGGGACCTGGAGTAATCATATCCGATGATCATAAGGTTAGCAAGCAATGTGAGAAGGCAGAAGGGAGGGCTGAGGGGTTACTGGGATGCATAGGGAGAGGCATCACTGGTAGAAAACAGGAAGTTGTTATCCCTTTGTACAGACAGTTGGTGAGACCCCATCTGGAGTACTGCGTCCAGTTCTGTAGACCCCATCTCCGAAAGGACATAGACAGGATGGAGGCAGTCCAGAGGAGGGCAACTAAAATTGTGCAGGGTCTGCAACAGAAGCCATATGAGAAGAGACTAAAGGAGCTTAATATGTATATCCTTGAGGAAACGAGGGAGAGGGGGACATGATAGAAACTTTTAAGTATCTCAATGGAATCAACAAGTCAAAGAGGGTAGCATCTTTCAGAAAAAGAGATGGGCAAGAACAAGGGGACACAATTTAAAGATGGGGGTCAGTTCAGGGGTAATGTGAGGAAATATTTTTTCACAGAGAGGGTGGTGGACGCATGGAACTGCCTTTCTGAGGAGTTTGTGGGGTCTAAAACTGTGGGAGAATTCAAGAATGCATGGGACAGACATAAGGCAGTTCTTGTGGGGGGTAGGAAGAAATAGGCTGTTGGTTAACTAGGATCTGCAACTTATCCAGTAGTTAGGGAAATGGGCAGACTAGATGGAGCAAATGGTCCTTAACTGCCATCAAAGTCTATGTTTCTATGATCAGCAGGCATATTCTGGCATGAAAAGTGGCTGAGCCACTCCTAACTGCTGGACTGACTCATCTCTGACCACAAGCCACTCCCACTAGTGAGCAGACCAGATCCTGCACTCAGCACACAGTCAGCAAGGGAGGAGGCTCATAACCACTTACAAGACCTTTCCAGGGCTTTGGCTGCCTGATAAAATTTTACCCCCTGCATCCCAACAGTCATCATCTTGTCCTGAGGTAGCTCTACCAGGTGGGCCCCACTTTCATGTTGCACGCCTTCCGCTAAGGCCTGTTCCACTTTCCATTAACCCTTGGCTAGGGCCTCTTCTTCCACCTGAGTTAGGTTGATGGCAGTGGTGGTAGCGGTAGGCACAGTGGCTTGCATCTTCTCCCCTTCTTCTGAAGGCCATAGCCTAGTGGATCAGCAGCTGGGGTATGGAACTGTTGCAATCCCCAAACCTAGCATAGCATGTTCAAAACAGAGTTCACACATTTTCAACATCTACAGGTAACCCTCAGGTGGCACTGTCCCAAGGGCTACTACCCCTGCCTGCTTGACTACTGACAGGTTGAGGGGCCCAGGTTCTATGGCGGGTGCCTCCACCCAGAGGTCAGGGTTTGTAGTGGTTAGACTAGCTTGGTCACAGCCCTCTGGGACACTGAGACCCCCTATTATTCCCTCTAGTGGCTCACACAGTACACAGGAGTTACAGCCCCAATACCCCACGTATACACACTTTTCACTCATAAAGTACCACTTACCCTCGAGACTGATTCTGCAGCACATCTCTGAGGATCCCCCTGCAAAATAAGGTTAAACAACATACACAGCAAAACACAATACTGTTTCCATAAGTACCAACACCAGAGACAGTATATAGTATAACAGCAACAAATCTGATTTATTTAGGGGACAGTAACACAGGAGGGGGCAGTCAGGTTAATTGGCAGAATTAAATCACAGTACAGTGCACACATACAGGGTCTGAAAAGTCACACACTGGGTACCCAGGTTGGGGGGAGGGGCAAGCCAGGTCCATTGCCCGAGGTTGGCCGGCAGGTGCAGATGGATAGAGCCCTGTAGAAGAAAATATATGCACAACACACAATTGAAATACGGAGCCGGAGGGCTCAGTCCATGAAACAGTGAAACAACAAGAATTAGATGACACACTTGCGATTGAAAAACAAGCTGCAGGGGGGGTATCCTGATTTGTACTCAGAACACCCAAGCTGAGGATCGGATGGAGAAGGTCCCTCTGGATTGCCAGAAGAGCAGGGCATGAAGACAAAGAAAGTTCTTGTGACTGGACCCCTCTGCAATTGATAGCAAACGAATGTATTCCGAATTTAGCTGGGGTTTACTTCCAGCTTCAGCACACAATTCACTGTACAGGGGATTTGAAATAGCAATTCCCCACAAGCACTATGAACATTTATATGTAAAAGAGAAGTACTATACCAGGCAGGCTGCTTCTCAATCCCGATCGCAATTACTGCAAAATACCTGGGAGCACACACAGCAGCTTCAGTTCCTGACAGACCGAGCGCAATTCAGCAATTTCTCCAGTCTTCTACAGGGTGAGCCTGGTTTCCACACTTCTAGTGCTTCTTTCTCCTCACAACTCAGATTCAGTCCAAACTGGCACTCACAAAGACTGCAGACTGAAACTGGGCCTCACACGCGCTTCCCCGCGAGAAACTATACACTGCAGAAGCACACAGATCCTTCTCTCTTCACTGCCACAACTGATCTGATCTTTCCAGTCACAGAGCAGGGCATTTCCCTTTAGCTCCACACTATTCTGTTGGCTGATTCAGCTGTCACTCACAATAAGACTGCCTCTGTTGGTAGAAAAAGGCACCAAGGTCAAAACTACATTTCCCAGAGTCACTGCTCATACAATCCCCTTGTGGCTGGCTCATATTAAGAGTCCAAGTTCTGATTCATCCACAGGCTCCATTTTATGGCTCCCTTAACCCAATTGGCCCAGCACAGCAGTTTAGGTCCAAAATGGAGAGGTAACACACACAGAGTCCCAGCTGCAATAAAGACAGGTTAGACAAACTACAAGTTTGCTAATGCTTTAAATGATTACAAGCAAACAGTTACAGCTTTCACATGGGCTACCTTTTGCCTTGACACAAAGATGGGCGATTACTCCAGACTTAGGAGGTTGAGCATTAAATACACAGTCCCCCCATACAAACTAATTAAGCCTGCAAGCAGACAGCTCCTAAAGAGACAGTATGTGGAGGCTCAAATAGCATTCACTTGCAACCACAGTTAAGCAACTCAGACGCTGAACACCACCCAGGCTTGGAGCATTCAGGTAAGCTCCTGGAAGACTTTTGGGAACCCCCATTTGCAGGGGGTTACACCCTTCCTGGCCTGGAAAACTTGGCATCTGCATCAAGCAAGTACCCCCATAAGTTTCAATACAACCATATATATTTATATCAGTATCACATTAGGCTTATACATGTAATTATCAGTCAACATATCATCTTACCAGAAACACATTTCTGAAACTTTTCAGTACATCACTTTTTCTCAGTATTATACACACATTGTACTGTAACTCAGGTTATTACCTCCTGCACATGAAACCTGAAGAGAGGGGGCCCTTCCCTATCAGCTACCTTGATGGGGCAGGGGCACCATACCTAGAGGGCAACACAAGTAACTTGGAGTTAGCACTGATGTTCAATTTGGGCAATGAGCTCGGGGACACATACACTCCTTTATGGACAACATTGAGAGGCAAGTCCACAGGCCTCCCAAGGGAATCATAACTGAGGTGCACCACAGGCTTTACAGCTCGACCAGTCCTTCTAGGAGGAACTGTTACAGTCGCTGCACCCTGAGCCTCATTTTCAGCATTGTCCTCACTTGTCAAGGGAGTCTCCATTGGGGTAGAGAGGCTAGAACTTGGTGCACTTTCAGCTCCAGGGGTTACAATCTCTGAGTCCACAACACTTGTCTTATATGGGGAGTTTTCTGACACTGGCAGTGAACTATCAGGGCACTCAACACTCTTCTTGTTCTGGTATATCACCAGTCTATTCCAGTTCATCATTTTCCTCCTCTGAGAGCTCATACAGTTCCACCATGCACAGTGATTCCATATCATCTGACCTGATGCTTTGCACTTCACTTTCTGTTAGCATTGGCTCCAGAGACAAAGCTGGGGGCTTAGACAGTCCAGAAGGCCCAGCTTCATCTCCAGGATTGACTAGGGGATTGCCCCAAAACAATTGACTCAGTTCGTAAGAAGGGTAGTATTCAAAGCCACACTCAGTTTCCTCTGACATGGACTGACAGTCATGTTCAACTGGGGCTTGTGGAGGGGAACACTTTAACTCAGCTTCTGTAGGTGCAGACTTTCTTGACTTTTGCTTAGCAGCAGCTCTAGTCACTGGTCCAGAAGGGACATTTTCTGGGGGTTCAGACTCAATCAAGATTTGTCCAATGGGCAGTAAATGATTTCTGTGCAATGTTTTCACATCTTTTGAGTTACTCTCCGGCCTTACTTTGTACACAGTCAGATCATTTAGTTTGCCTACCACAATGTGGGGGAGATGGTGCCACCTATCAACAATCTTGTGTTTGCCATGCAGTCCCAGATTTCTTAGCAACACCAGGTCTTCCTCCTGGAGTTCCAGTGCTTTCACTTTTTTATCATGCCTTTCCTTGTTGGCCAGATTTCTTTTGGCAGCCATGGTTTGAGCCAGTTGGTACGCATGATTTATTTGGGCCTTTAACTTTTGCACATACTGTAAATGGTTATCAGCTCAAACCACATCAAAGGAAACTCCAAAACAGACATCTACCAGTAGTTGAGCTTCTTTTCCAAACATCAGGTGATAGGGGGAGAACCCAGTGGCATCACTATTGATGCAGTTGTAGGCATGTACCAGGGTGCTAATTTGTTGGCTCCATCGGGGCTTGTCCTTTGGGTGGAGGGTGCCTAGCATATCTAGCAAAGTGCAGTTGAAACGTTCAGGCTGTGGGTCCCTCTGGGGGTGGTAAAGGGTGGTTCTGGACTTTTGCACTCCCCACAGAGAAAGCATCTCTTTGATCAGACGACTCTCAAAGTCCCTCCCTTGATCAGAATGGATTCTTTGTGGCGCCCCATAGTGAACAAAAAAGTTTTCTATAAGTACTTTGGCCACAGTGGTTGCCTTCTGGTCCTTGGTGGGGAAAGCTTGAGCATATCTTGTAAAATGGTCAGTGACCACCAGCACATTACTGATATTTCTTTGATCTGGCTCCAAACTCAGAAAGTCAATACAGACTAGCTCCATGGGGGCGCTGGTGGTGATGTTAACTAGGGGGGCAGTCCTCTGGGGCAAAGCTTTCTTCTGTAAGCAGTGAATACAAGTTCTAATGTGTTGTTCAACATCAGCCCCCATCTTAGGCCAATAGGATCTGGATCTCACCAAGTCAAGTGTTCTGTCTATGCCAAGGTGCCCCTTATGGTTGTGTATGGACCTCAGCACCAAGTCTCGAAAGGCAGCGGGCAAAACTAGCTGTTTATCTATTTGTCCCCCTCTGTCTACTGTTCCTCTGTATAACAGTCTATTAATCAGTTTCAACTTAGGACCTTCCTTGTATAACTATGCAGTTCTCAAATCAGTGGAGCGTAACTTGGATACATCTTTCCCTGCGTATAGGGCTTCTAGAGCTGATTTGATCATGGGATCTCGGGATTGAGCCCGCTGAATACTGACATTGTCCAGCTGAGGCGGTGCACCAATGTCTATTGCAGAAAAGTGGCAATAAGCAGCAGGTAAGCAATTCTCAGAGGGTCCGAAACAATCCACCATACAGTCCACTGCGTCCGTGGACATTTGTTCCTCCCTGTTAAACTTCTGGCAGAGTGCTCAAATATCAGGTTCTGACAGTCTGACCCAGTCATTCCAGGGAACAGGCCTCTGTGAGAGAGCATCAGCATCTATGGGGTTCAGGCCTGCTCTGTATTCAACAGCATAGTCATATGTAGATAATGCAGAAAGCCACCTATGGCCAGTAGCATCCAGCTTAGCCGAAGTCTGCACATAGATCAAAGGATTATTGTCAGTTTTTACTAGTATCTTAGCCCCATACAAGTACTCGTGGAATTGGTCAACAATGGCCCACTTCAAAGCTAGGAACTCTAACTTATGTACAGGATAGTTCTTTTCGGATGGGGTCAGGCTTCTACTTGCAAAGGCCACTGGTCTCAGGCCATTCTCGTGCTCCTGGTACAACACAGCCCCCAAACCTTGCAAACTAGCATCAGTGTGTAGGACATAGGGTTCTGCTGGATCTGCATAGGCCAGGACAGGAGCGTGGGTAAGTTGATATATAATCTCATGAAAAGCAGCTTCACAATCAGGTGTCCATCATGCCCCAAAAGCTTCATTAGGACGGAAATACACTTTCTCAGTCTCGGGGGAGTTGACCTATTGTATTTTTTGTGGGTAGGAGGGTAACCTTGAGTAAGATTAAGTAAACAACGGATCACTCTTGAATAGTCCTTGATGAAACAGCGATAGTAGCCACAGAATCCCAGGAATCTTTGCAGTTCTTTTAGATTGTGGGGCTATGGCCAGGTGGTCAAGGCCTCAACTTTACTTGGGTCGGTCTCTATTCCCTCGGTGGAGACTATATGCCCCACATACTTTACAGAGGTTTGGAAGAACTGACATTTATCGATGGACAGTTTCAGGCCATAGTCTTCCAGTCAGTCCAACACCTTGAATAATCTGCTCTCATGTTCCTCCAGTGAGCTGCCAAACTCAGTATCATCATCTAGGTATACCAGGCACTCTAACAAGTTCATGTCCCCCACTGCACGCTCCATCAGTCGTTGAAAAGTGGCTGGGGTGCCTGAAATCCCTTAAGGCATCCTCATGAATTCATAGAAGCCAAGCGGACAGATAAAGGCGGTCTTCTCACGGTCTTCTAGGGCCATCGGGATCTGGTAGTACCCACTGCGAAGATCCAGCACAGAGAACCACTTGCTACCTTTCAGGCAGTCCAAAGCATCCTGAATGCGGGGCATTGTATACTGATCAGGGATAGTCCGCCAGTTTTGAATTTATGATAATCCATGCACATCCTTACTGTCCCATTCTTTTTTCTCACTACCATGATAGGGGAAGCATATGGGCTTCTGTATTCTTGTATTACACCAGCAGCAAGCATCTCTTGCAGATGCCGTCTCACATCATCTGTGTCAGCAGGGGCCAGGTGTCGAGACCTCTCACGAAATGGCTTTTCATCATGCAGCAGGATGTGGTAGTCAGCTCCTTGCACACATCCTATGTCCCATTCCTTTAAAGGAAACACCTGGTCTCTCTGGGCAAGCTTTCTACTGATTCTCATTTTTCATTCAGCTGGCAACGGGGAGTCCCCAAAAATCAAACAAGTCGGGCATCACTCTGTCATCTTCCCCCAAACACTTGTTACTGGGTAGCACTGCAGTATCTGCACAATGTACATTAGCCAGGGTGCAACCTCTATTTACTCGAATCTCTCTATCAGACACATTATGAACTTGGACCATTACCCTTCTGGCATAAGCATGGGCTCTGACAGGCAAAATACTTGGCTTGACCATCAGTCCTTCCGGCAATTTCCCATCGCCTGGTGCATCCAGCATGAGGATTTTATTCTTGACATCCTTTCTGATACGGACTTCCTCCTGTAGGGTACACTGGGCATTTGGCACCAGGATCAGAGACTCAGGATCCTTCTTCCAGACAATTCCAACCGGTTCCCCTGGTTCAACTTTTTTAGCATCTCTCTGTGCCTCATAGGCCTTCTTGATCAAGGCCAGAATTCTTAAAGCTCTACTAGTCCTTGACCCCTGTTTTTCATAACACAACTGCGCCAACCATCCAAACATATGCGCATTCATCCCAATTAGTAGAGGAACCCCATCATACAGTCCAGTAGGGGGACACACTAAGGCCAGGGTTTCTACTTGCTCTGCCACTCCAGCCACGGAGGTGGGAAAAGACAGCCAAATTCAGATATATCCAGAGTAGGGGTAGGCCTTCTCACTTAACCCCCAGACATGCAGCCCCTCCAATGGTTGTAAGGGTACATCAGACAAATGCTTCTGATACCAGTCTTGGAACATAATTGTCACTTGGCAGCCACCATCTAATACAGCTCTGGCAGACACTCCATTCACTTTTATAGTAGTCTCCATGGAGGGACCCACTATTCTGGACCAGTCTGGAGAGGCAGTAGCTGGGGCCTGGGCAACTGACCTTGCCACAAAGAGACATGAGTTAGCATTTCTGAGACCCTCACTGGAATCATTTCGTGCACCTCTTAACCACTGATTTCTTCTCTGAAGCTCTCCCTGTAGCCTATATACCACTTTGTCTGGGTCCTTTGGGGACAGGCACTCTCTCTTCATGTGCCCATCCTTCCCACAATTATAGCAAAACATATTTCCTGGAGTTTGAGCTGGCCGAGGTGTCACATGGGGGGCCAGTTCGGGGGTACTATTAACTGGGAACCTTGGGGCCATCTCGGTCTGTGGTGTGATAAGCATTTGATTTGGAGGTATCTCGTCAATTTCCCCACTTCCACGGTCAAGCCATCGAGTTTTGAGCTGTTGTTAGCAGGAGATGCATGGGTGGGTACCCCCACCCTCATAGCAGATGCAGTCGGATGAGGGTCAGGGCCTGTACTTGCAGGAGCGGCCTTCATAGAGAGACTGTTTTTTATTTCCCTGAACTCTCTCAGCAGATCACCCCATGGTGGCACACCCTTTTCCTTCTCAGAGCACTCATTAACTGCCAACCTCTGCCCCTGAACTATACTTGACAGGTCACCCTCAGTCACTCGGGTCGTAGCAGCAGCTATTGGTGCAAGTCCCTCTCAGGGTCATCTTTTCTCAACCCCTCGAATTTCTCTCATTAGCTCATCATAGGAGGGTGGGATTCCAGACGATTGGCCAGGCGTAACTGAAGCAACAGCAGTTCTGAGAAGGGGGCAGACTTAAGGATCCTGTCCAGCCTAGTTCGGTCCAATTCAATCGCTGGCAAACTACCCTTTCTGAGGCATTCTTGCAACAATTTTTCCCAGCCGAGATACATACACAGACAACAACTCCCCTTGGTACTGTTTAGCATTTCTTACTCTCCACCATAGGTCCGCATTGGAATGTGGGCTCCCATGCACCTTCTCCAAGGCCTCAAGATAGTTCTGTGCAGTCACTTCAGGGTTACTGGCCCGTTTGGCATGGATGGTAGCCAGGGCAGGACCTCAGAGGCTCTCACTCAACCTCTTTCACTTTTCTGCTTCCGAGCATTGCCATTCTAGCACTTGAGGGGCAACATAGTCTATCCAGGTCTCCCAATCATCCTCCCCTTGTGGGGTAGGGAGTGTGCCGGAGAAAATTTTCAACCTGTGGTAAAAGTCGTGACCATTGTCAGGTACAGGCATAGGGGCTAGCACTGGCACAGAAGGAGGGGCAATAACTGGTGCTGGAGGGGGAGAGGGTGTTGGAGGAACGTTCTCAGGTGGCAATAATAGTTTCTTTAAATCCGCCACAGTTTTCCCTTCCTCCAGCAACAATTTAACAAATTTCTCCTCAAAAGTTTCAGATAGTGGGGGGAGGGCTCATCCCCCCTCAGGTCTTTACTGTCCTTAGTTATCACTTTCCAGGCAGTGAGGGCTCCCTCTGGGGTAATAGTCTGTGGCACTTTGGAGCTATCTATGGGGTCCTTATACTCTACTAGGGCCATGAAAGTGTGGGTGAGCAGATCAGTATGTTGACCCACCACCACAGGGTTTTGTAAACCTTCCACCTTGGAAAGTACTCCCTGTACAGTGTCCGTATTGATACCCAGGGGGATGTCCAGGATAAGCATAGCATTTTGGGGGTCAATCTCCTCCCCAGTACACCACTCCACCAACCAGTGCACAGCCACTTCTGTCGGGGTACCCATTTATTTTTTAACAGTGGTTCATAAATGTGGCCACTAGAGGACACAAAATCCCAGTGGTGAGCCTTCAAGATGTAACCCCCAGGTGGCGCTGTCCTAAGGGCTACTACCCCTGCCTGCTTGACTACTGACAGGTTGAAGGGCCTAGGTTCTATGGTGGGTGCCTCTACCCAGAGGTCAGGGTTTGTAGTGGTTAGACTAGCTTGGTCACAGTCCTCTGGGACACCGAGACACCCTATTATTCCCTCTAGTGGCTCACACAGTACACAGGAGTTACAGCCCCAATACCCCACATATACACACTGTTCACTCATAAAGTACCACTTACCCTCGAGACTGATTCTGCAGCACGTCTCTGAGGACCCCCTGTAAAATAAGGTTAAACAACATACACAGCAAAATACAATACTGTTTCCGTAAGTACCAACACCACAGACAGTATATAGTATAACAACCACAAATCTGATTTATTTAGAGGACAGTAACACGGGAAGGGGCTATCAGGTTAATTGGCAGAATTAAATCACAGTACTGTGCACACATACAGGGTCTGAAAAGTCACACTCTGGATACCCAGGTTGGGGAAGGGGCTAGCCAGGTCTGTTGCCTGGGGTTGGCCGGCAGGTGCGGATGGATAGGGCCCTGTAGAAGAAAATATATGCACAACACCCAATTGTAATCCGGAGCCGGAGGGCTCAGTCCATGAAACAGTGAAACAACAAGAATTAGATGACACACTTGTGATTGAAAAACAAGCTGCAGGGGAGTTCTCTGATTTGTACTCACAACACCCAAGCTGAGGATTGGATGGAGAATGTCCCTCTGGATTGCCAGAAGAGTAGGGCATGAGGACAAGGTCCTTGTGACTGGACCCCACTGCAGTTGATAGCAAACGGATGTAGTCCGAATTTAGCTGGGGTTTACTTCCAGCTTCAGCACACAATTCACTGTACAGGTTATTTGAAATAGCGATTCCCCACAAGCACTACGCGCATTTATATGTAAAAGGAAAGTACTATACCAGGCAGGCTGCTCCTCGATCCCGATTGCAATTACTGCAAAATACCTGGGAGCACACACAGCAGCTTCAGTTCCTGATAGACCGAGCGCAATTCAGCAATTTCTCCAGTCTTCTACAGGGTGATCCTGGTTTCCACACTTCTAGTGCTTCTTTCTCCTCACAACTCAGATTCAGCCCAAACTGGCACTCACAAAGGCTGCAGACTGAAACTCAGGGTCTCACACGCACTTCCCACGTGAAACTATACACTACAGAAGCACACAGATCCTTCTCTCTTCACTGCCACAACTGATCTGATCTTTCCAGTCACAGAGCAGGGCATTTCCTTTAGCTCCACACTATTCTGTTTGCTGATTCAGCTGTCACTCACAATAAGACTCCCTCTGTTGGTAGAAAAATGTGCCAAGGTCAAAACTACATTTCCCAGAGTCACTGCCCATACAATCCCCTTGTGACTGGCTCAAATTAAGAATCCAAGTTCTGATTCATCCACATGCTCCATTTTTGGGCTCCCTTAACCCAATTGGCCCAGCACAGCAATTTAGGTCCAAAATGGAGAGGTAACACACACAGAGTCCCAGTTGCAATAAAGGCAGGTTAGACAAACTACAATTTTGCTAATGCTTTAAAAGATTACAAGCAAACAGTTGCAGCTTTCAGATGGGCTCCCTTTGCACCTTCAGCTACCGCAAAATGGAGCGATTACCCCGCAGCTCGGGCAGGATTCGAGCATTAAATACACAGTCCCCCCATACAAACTAATTAAGCCTGCAAGCAGACAGCTCTTAAAGAGACAGTACATGGAGGCTCAAATAGCACTCACTTGCAACCACAGTTAAGCAGCTCAGACGCCGAACACCACCCAGGCTTGGAGCATTCAGGCAAGCTCCTGGAAGACTTTTGGGAACCCCCATTTGCAGGGGGTTACATACACTTTATTGGCCTGATTAAAACAGAAGTTGCAGAACCCTAGGGTGGTGATGTAGTCTGCAGCAACCCCCATGGTCTGAGCCTGGATATCTGAGCACACTTTCCAGTATTTGGCTCTGTCTTCAGAGTCGTAAAGCCCTCATCTGTTGATGACGGAACCATTCTTCAAGTTGTAGACTGAGCTGGAATTGCATTATGTTGTGTTGGTCCCTGCTCCCTGACATTTTCTTTCACTTTTTTCAGAGTTCAACAAAGTTCAGTAAAGGCACTCTCTTTATTGCTGTTACTTTGTGAGGCTGTCTGCTTCAATAAAGCTCCTGCAGGGGCTGGTGGTGGTGGATGTGGAGCATCAGCTGTGATAATGGTGCTTGATACACCCCAGTGTGCAGTGAGACTCAGTAAGCTTTGGTTTGCACTGCTGTTTCAAATGGCACTAATGAAATCACATACCCTGCCCCTTTCAGCAGTGTTACCATCTGCACATGTACTGCCTCATACATAGTGGGGAGAGCACATCTTAAAATGTGAAGCATAATGGAATGTTGTGTTTGGGCTTCAGTTCATAAAACAGTCTTTTAAACAGTCTACACAAACATTGCAGCAGACACAGCTTTATCTGTGGCCCCTCCTCCTAAACCTGGCCAGCAGGTAGGCAGGAAGGGTTCCACACATTGTGGAGGGGGGGGGCTTCGGCACCACTCCCAGGGAGGAACCACTTGGGCCACTTACAGTGTGGGGGCATCTGGCTGGGGAGGAGAGTAAGGAGTTAAAAAGAGCCTACACCTGATAGTGCCCTCTCACTTTCTCCCTCCAGCTGACAATTTCCCACTCATTCTCAAAAAAGCAGGGGCATACTAGAATAGGGAACTCTTTGCACCCATAATGGGGGACTGCACTAGAGGTCAGGGGGAATTTTCCTGGTTTATGCCTCAGAGGGTTTTCCTGCACTTTTTGCATTCTCCAAAGGGCTTTTCTGGCAGCAGGGTGCGTTTTTCAGTTGTCACAGTTGTTGTAAGTGGGGACCTTGCTAGGGAGTCTCATAAAAGTGTGGTAAAAGGAGTTGCTTTCTTCCAAAGGGCTCCTCTCCCTGGTTAGCATGAAGCAGGAGCCCAGAAGACCTGATAACCAGTTTGGGGGTAGTGGCCAACCTCATATGGCTTGCATGCGGGTGCAGCATCATCAGATGTGGGTGGCTGCTTGCCACATGGCCACTTGCTCCCTCACCCACTTGCTTAGGTTTGGGTTTCAACTGAGAAGTACATCATTCCCTCAGTTCACACAAGGGTATGGCCCTTTGTAGGATGGTCTGTGGAGTTTCTGAGGTTGTCTTGGCAAGACTCTCGAGCTGCACACATCATTCACATGCATATTGTGCTGGCAATTTAATAAATATATAGCTGTGCCCATTTCCATTTCCAGTTATTGTGTGGGGTTTGGTTTGTCCAAGGAAGAGGATATAGGGCATATCAAGACAAGAAAGATGGTGTCTTCCACATGGAGAATGGCTGATGATCAAGCACCCTCATCTCACCAGTTAATAGAGTGATTTGGAGAGAACTTGGGTAAGTAGGTGGCAGTTTTTTGTGGGCACACAATGACTTGGGCAGTTTAGTTTGGTTGCAATAAATTCTGGACTCCTGCTGGTGCTCCTGCATATACTACTAGCCTTGGCTAGTTGCAGTGGCATTTTGAAAGTAGCTCCACTAACTCCATCAGTTGACTGCTCTTACTGCTGCTGCCATGGTGCTGCATGATTTCAACAAAATGTTTTATCCTACAACTCATGCCACACTGCCCCTGCTGCCCCCTGCCACCGCTGACCTGTGTGACCTACAGGAAAGCCAGCCACAATGCAATGCAGCCACTTGCAGCAGTTGACATGTCACAAAATACTGCGTGACAAAAGGGCTTAACTGCCAATGAATTATATTGTATCCTGCAGTATAGTGCATCATTTTGTGATATACTGCAGCATTGCTGCATTGCATGCTGGCTGACATTGCTGTATGTAGGAACTGGAAAGAAAAGTGCAGGTTAGCAAGCTGCCATGTTCAGGCATTAGATGATCAGACAGAACACTGGTTCCCAATGTCAGTGTGGACTAACCCCAACGGATCTTTCTGTTACACATACTGCAGTATACTTTCAGTGGATTTGTGGGGTCATTGATACAATACTCCCATACCACAGAAGATTTTTTTTGTTTGTTTTATACATGACAAGGCTGCTGGTCCTGTGGAAGGGGGACCTATATACCCTAAACATTTCAGACCAAAATTCCACACCATTGTTGCGTAGCGGTGTTACAAAGAATTTCACCAAAAGTGGTCATTTTCATATTTTTGACAATCCGTATCTCTGCACCCACACTTCTTACCAGAACAAAACTTACCACATCAAGAGATCTGTGGTCCCTGATGGTACTTGCAACATTTCATGCAAATTGCTTGAATGAGTGTGAAGTTATTAAAGTTCAAAATTTTCAGTTTAACATAGAAGTGAAGACAGAATCCTAATATAGGGGCATGACTGCGCCACTATAACTCACACACACACACACACACACACACACACACACACACACACACACACACACAGCAAGCAGTTCTAGTTAAATTTTTATGACAGCTTGTATTATGAGGTCTGCTACTAAATGTTTTTTCCTGGAATGTAAATGGGCTGTATTCTCTTATCAAGAGTGTCACAATTCTTTCACCTTTGACTGCTCTGAAAGGTATTGCTGCAGGAAACACACATTTTATCACAAGAGGCAGAGTCAAAGGTAAAAAGATATCAGATGGGTGATACATTTCACTAAGGCAATAACTCAAAATACAGAAGTCAACAGAAAAAAAAATAGATGTAAGATTCTATATTAAATCGCAGATAATGTAGAATGGCATAGAGTGTAGGTTTTTAGTTTGGAAGCCTAAAGTCAATGGAAATATATTTGGGATAGCAAATGTCCATACTTCCATGGGGGAGCTCCCCATTCATAATAGGAGGGAACTTTTATAGGGTGATAGATTTAGTCCTTGATAAATATTAAAAGTCATCATGATCACAAGTGTCTGTTATTAAATCTTTAGATACATTTGTAGAAAACTCCATTAGAAATATATTTTGAGTTTATTCTACCCAGCTGATAGGGATTCTATATTTTCAGTAGTCTGCAAAACATTCTCTAGAATGGATTATTTTTTCATTTCATCTTTAATTTGTCACACCCCAGATACCAACATACTGGCTGCTCAGATTTACGAACTTGTTCCTGTATTTCTGTTAATCAAAACAAATTTAAGAGATAGCATTTTAACATTTCTCTTCTTAGAGATTGTGACATCATAGATGTAATTTAAAAAAGAAAAGTCTGCAGAGTTGTTAAGTATTAATGTGACTTCAGATGCTCCTGTCATTTTTATTTGGCAAATCTATAAATGCTTTATAAGGGTTGCATGATTTCCTTTATGAAATAATATTAAAAAAGAAAATGGAGGTCTAAATTGAGGAGATGTTATTTAATGTTAGGCAACAGTAGGAGTATTTTAGATTTGAGTGACCCATCCCAGTCTAATTATTCAATGTTAACCAAAACAAAACATGCCCTAAACAATTATTTAACAGTTAAGGAAGAATTTGGCCCACTGGTGAACAGGGCTGAGACACTGACACCTTACCCCTTCTCATGCTGGTGACCCATGTTCAGGAATGAGTATAGATTACCAGGAGCTGGCCGGGGTGGAGGGTAAGGAGTTGGACTGAGCTACCACCAGGCAGCTCTCCTCTCCTGGGGAGGGATGTGGGGCTTCCCCGGCTCTTGGTTGCCACCAGGTGGAGGCTTGGTGGCAGCACAAAGGCTGGGGGGGACCTGGTACTAAGCCAGGTGGGAGGAAGAGGCTGTCACCGGAGCCTTGGGGCACATGCATGCCTCCATGCACTTGCCTGTCCGTGTACCAGGGTCTCAGGATAACCGGGAGAAAATGGAAAAGGAAGCACCCGGGGCAGGTAGGATGATACCCCTGAGCTAGGAGGGTGGAATGAGTCCTCTTGAGGAGAGGACCTGAGCAGAACCTGCCAGGTGCCCTGAAGGGTGAAAACCTATATGGAAAAAAACAGTTAAGGAAGAATTTAGGTTTTTAAGTCTCAGCTGAAAATACCACGTACAAGGTAACAAATAAAGAAAAACTTAATGCCCATACCCTTAGAATATTAGAATGAGTCTAGGGTTTTTTCTAGCTATTCTTAACATGACTAGCCCAACTTTCAGGAAATTAATTTGGATTTCAAAGACGTTATCAAGGTATATTTAACTCGTTACTTAAAGTTTTATTGAACATTGGCCCTTTATGCAGAAACCCATTGTCAAAAGTTCCAGAATCAAGAATATCAGACACTGTAAACAAGAAGCAGTACATAAAATACCTGGTACAAAAATTTAAAGCATATTAAAACCATTTGCAGTTCATTGATGTATCTAGTTCAGATGCAACAATATAACTTTGGCAAGTATAAGGTTTCAGAGTTTTTTGACAACTCCAAATTAAATGCATCATCAGAAGATGAAAGAAATAAATCAGTTTATTGCCTGGCATAATAAAAATTGTTGCTGAGATGCTAGATGTTAAATCACCTGACTTGGACAGTTTTACTGCTGAGTTTTTTTAAGTCAATAGCCAATTTATCAGGCCTTTATTATTGGAGGCCTGTAATAACTCCATCAAACAATTCCTTCTCCCCTTGATCATGAAGCTGGCCATGATTATGTTTTTGCATAAAATGGCAAATATGAACTATGTGTGAAAAACAATATGCCAATTTATCTAAAGTAGGTACTGTAGAAGCAAACATTTTTGCAAAAATATTTATGAATAGGCTTCAGTGTGTTATAACCAAGCTAATTAATTGTCGCCAGGGTTTTATATTAAACAGAGATTGTCCTTTGATAATCTTTGTAAATTGTGTATATTGCCTTGCAAGCAAGAGGTCAGGAGTTACCTTCATTGCATTGTCATTGGGTGCTGGCAAGCCATTTCATCAAGTGAAATTGTCTTTTTTATGGGAGGTCCTAGAAAAGATGGGAATAGTGAATTTATTTTAACATTTTGAGTGAAACATTTTCTGATGCTCTCTCAAGCCCATCTATGTACAGCTTCGAGATGGTTAGGATCATTCTCCCTTCATAGAGGTATGAGACATGGATGTCCTCATTCTTCTTTATTGTTCACTCATGTTATGGAGCCCCTAGCAGAGTTAATTAGAGGTACTGATAATACTGAGCCAATAATAGTAGGCAAGGCAACTGCAAAGCTAAGGTTCTATGTAGATGTGTTACTGTATTTTAAAGGATCCCCTCTGACTCACTCCCTCATCTATAGCAATGGAATAAATTAAAACACTTGTGATCTTGGGAAACAAGGTCAGTTAGGAAGGAACTGAGGCTTTACCATTATCTCAGACTTGCTTCTCTTTTGCTTTTGGAAATTTCAGTCTATCATGTCCTTAACAGGGTTTTAAATAGACTGGCATCAGATTCACTAGTAACTTAGGAAAGATATCTAAAAGTAATTTGAACCTTGTCTAGAGAATATTAAAGATAATTTACACCTATGAAACAGTCTACCTTTTTCACTATGGAGAGGAGTGGCTATTATTACTGTTATGCCTACAATGTTATATCCACTCTCTGGTGCCTCTTCTACTACAAAGCAAATATTTAACAATATAGCTAGTATGTTTTCAAGATTAATATGATGTAGGCATCAGGAAACCTTGATCTGCAGCAACAAAGTTACTGTTTTAAGAAACAGGTCTCAGCTTACCTGTTCTATTACTTTTATCATTTTGCTTCTTTGGTAAGGCCCTTTTTACATTCGCTTGGGCGCATGCGCAAGGAACGTCTTGGGAGAATGGGACACTTTGGAGGTGTGCTCCTCCTCTGCAATCCCCTGCTCCATTGAGCAGGTGTGGCAGTCCTGCACCAATCGGATGCGGTACTTTGTATGACAGCGGTGGTCTTCTCTTCAAAGAAAAACACCGCTGTGTGCTTGCACCGCATCACGCTTCTGGGTTTGCTGCCACGCTGGGAGCCCACCCAGCGTGGCAACGCCCTGCGTCATCTGCCGACGGGGTGCCCAATCCCGCCAGCTCCACGGTCCCCCAGTCATTCTTCTGCCATGCTGGAAGCCCACCCCAGCGTGGCAAATGTCCCGCGTCGTCTGCCGACGGGGGTGCCCAATCCCCTGTCGGCTCCACGGCCCCCCCAGCCATCCTTCTGCCATGCTGGGAGCCCACCCCAGCATGGCAAATGTCCCATGTCATCTTTTTTTTTTTTTTTTTAAACCTGTAAATTGAAAACGGTCCCAAGGCGCTTCTCCCAGCCCCCACAACCTGCACCCACCCAGCACGCACCTGCCTCCCCACCCCCCTCACCCCATACTTACCTCCGGAGCTCAGCGATGATCTTCGGTGGACTGGAACACGCTTGCACTCTTCAAAGCCGACCGCAAACTGAGGAAATGCCGGTAAGCTGTATAATGGCCAGATAGGGTTTTTTCGACTTTATTGCATATCTCAGGCATTTTGATTTTGCACAAATTCAACTTATGGTTTGGGACCTTCTCATGAATGATGTCATTGTCATTGCATTATTCGGCCCGGCGGTGATTTCACGAGTCACCGCGGAAATCACTCTTTGGGCCTGAATAATGCAATGACAGTGACATCATTCATGAGAAGGGGTCCCAAAACCCCATGTTGAAAATTTGGCAAAATTCAAAAATTACTGTTTTACGAGCATGCGTTGCTCAGTTCCTACGCAGGCTCGTAAGTTTGCAAATTTTCAATATTGTCACTCCAGATTTTCAATATTGCCATTTTACCACACCTCTTTATGAGCAGTACAGCTGTCATTTTTCACATCCTGCCCAAAACGTGTTTCCTCCCATGTAGCGCACAATGGCCAGTCGGTGTGCGAAATCAATGTATGGGACACATTAAGAAAATCACAGTGACACTGTTAATTAGCAGAGGTCTTAAATGGCTATGTTGAAAATTTGGTGAAAAATTCAAAATTGGATTGTTTTATTTAGCCGCAAGTAGTTCTACGCACGTCAGAAGTTCAAGAATTTTCAATATTTGCACTCCAATGACTTCCAAATACCTAAACAGCACATAGAAGCAAGCAACATTCGGCATTGAAAAATGCTTGTACTTCTTTGTCACTGATTTTTTTAAGCCATGTCCAAGTGCCAAATACCACTGCAAATACCTGCAAGTGAACGTTCAGCATTGACAAATGCTTGTTATAATACTTGCAATCTGGCACGCACACCCTGTTTTGTAATTGAAAGGATATCAAACAATGGATAATTCCATTTAATTTGTACCTGCAGCCTTATCACCTTGGAATCTGATTTCATCAGATCTAAGAAGACAAGGAGATTTGGGCCTGGTCTATAGTTAGACAGGAGACCTCTAATGAACACCAGGTGCTGCAGGGTATGATGTTGGTAAATCTGCAGTGGGCATCCTCTCCTTTGTTATAAGTAACCATGATAATGCCCAGTATGGCAATAGGAGGGACATGAGGTGGTGGCTTTCAGATGAGACAATACGCCGATATTCCATCTGATTGTTCTGGTGGTTGTTCAGTTGGATGGCAATGGTAACAATCCTATGGCACTTCCTGAACAAAGAAATGGAATTGTCCCAGTGTCTTGGCCAGGTTTCATCCATTCACTAAAAACTAACACCAACAGCTTAATCTGGTTCAATACCAATCAGTTTTTCCTGTATCTCCCACCACCCCACCTGGAATCAGGCTGAAAATGAGATACCATTTTATGGTGCCTCATTACATTGGAGATAACTTGAGTCATAAAGCTGGTCATAGGGCCTTAACAATTATAGCTTGATTTTTAAATTCAATAAATTCATTATTGTATAAACAACTATTTGTGAGTAAGCTAATATTTAAATACAAAGTGAAAGTGTTCAAGTATTCTGAAACTGATGACAGTTGATTAATAACCATTATAACATGGGTTTCTGGCAACATGCAACCCAATTGATGGAGTTGCGTTGAGTGGCCTGCATTAAATTCCCTTTTTAATGCTTGGTTTTGTGGAGTGGCTCAGTGAAACTGGTGTCAGGACTCATTCCATGATGAGCAAAGAGAATCGGAATGGCAGCCATTTAAGAGTTTGGGGAAGTGAGAGAGTCCCACCGGAGTTATTGCATGCTGATTGCTGGAGTGAGTCTTTCTGTTGGCCCTCCCGTCTCTTTCCAAAGCAGTTTAGTGACTGCCATAAGTAAGTCCCATGTATGTACTGTGAGTGTCTCTACCTCCATCAAGCAAGGCAACTGTGAGGAGTGGTGATCGAGACAGTGCCAGTAGGGTAGCCAGGGCAAGAAGACTGAAGGAGGTGGACATCTCGAAGTTTGTGGTGCCGGTAGGGCTATAGCAGGGATCAGGCAGGCAACAGATCATGGAGGGAGGGACTTACAGTGGCAGTGGTGTGGCAGAGTGCTCCCTTCCACAAAGGGACAGAGAGAGAGAGAGAGAGAGCATGGTAGGGGGAGAGAGAGCAAACAGCAATGTCTGTCCACTGATATATGTCACCCTCTGATGCATGTGTCCCCTGTGGTGGTATATTGGACCTGTCAGTGCCGGTGGCAGTGGACCACTGAAAGTACAGGGAAGTTCCACAGCACTGGACAGAGAGCAAGAAACAGAAAAATGACAATATTTCTCTGGTCAGCCTGACAGAGAGCAACAGAAAGAGAAAGAGAGAGAATAAGTAACAGTGGGCGCGAGATGCAGTGTGTCTCTCTGTGTTTTGTGATCGGGTCCAAATTGTTTTGGTCTGTTGGTGTGTCACTGATCATCTCTCTCTCTCTGTGGAATTGGGTCTGTTTCTGTGCATCTTGTTTCCTGCCATCGCTCTGTGTCCCCCAGTGCTACAGTCTGTCTCTGCATGCCTCGACTGATGGAACCACTCACCAGCTCTGTACGCCAGTGCTTGGACAGTAGCTGACGTGGGGGGGGAATGTAGAAAGGAGGAGATCTGAGGGAAAAAATTAGGGACATGCTCCGTAACGTGGGGCAGAAGTTGAAAAACACTCCACAGGACCTCCTCTAAAACAGTTGCTTGTGTCTTTATGGATTACCGCCTCTAAACAGTAATGCATACATTTGTTTGTGTGTGTTACAGTATGCTCCTTCTTCCCAATGCCAACTGTTACACTAATTGAAACAGAGAGAGAGAGAGAGTGTGCAAGAAAGACCATTTCCTATGCTGAAGCATTTGTGCAGTGGATCTCTCTCTCACCTGTCCCATGAGTGCTTCCCAATGGTGTTGTCTCAGGTTTATCTCCATCTGCAGCTCCCAAAACAGAGAGAGGTTGCACAGTGTCCTGCGGCACATCTACATGTGAAGCAATGACAAGAGGGACATGTAGATGGGAGCAGGCAGTGACAGACATAGGTACAAAAAGACAGACACAGAGAAACGGAGTCAGCAGGCACACAGCATATGTTGCAGCACTTCTGTTGTGGTTTTGTATCAGCTCTCTTCCCAGCTCTGTTACAAGCATGACATACAGTAGATGTTGTTTACACAGTGCACAACTGTGACAGGCACAAGAAATGACACACATCACGTCAGCACTGTATGCATGACATCTCTATATGCAGAACACCCATAGACTGTGTATTTTCTCAAGCACTATTTTGTCAGTTGGCAAAATACAGTCCCTGTTCCTGTCTTTTCACAAGGGAGAAACATGCTTCTGTGCATATTTTTTGTTTTCGTACAGAACCCATGTTATAAGTGCAATAACCCACTCCAGGGTATTGGTTTATAGGCATTTAATGCACACCTGGTGTGCTGTGAGGACACTCAGCCTGCAACCTTGTGCCTCATAGTGCACCCTAGGCATGCAATAAATGCCTATAATCCCATACCCTGTAATGGGTTATTACTAACACATAGATAATTTGTAGAAAAGTCAAATCTTTGTAGAGTTTTTAAACAGAAACAGAAACTTGAAAATGTAAGACTTGCCGACAGAGTCTGTTCCTCAGTCAAGGTCGCTGGCCTAGCTTCTGTAGTTGACAATGTAGTTTATCACTTGTAACAGCCAATACTGAGACAGCTTTATTTGATAAAATCTTCAATTTCAGATTGAAATCTCTATCAAAAACATATACGAACATACGAATGTGCCAGCAGAAACAAACCACCTGGTCTATCTACGTCTGCTCGAGTGTGCAGCTAGCATCCCTAATTTGCAGCTGTTCCACTCCCCCTCCCCTTTGTCATCCCACTGTTGCCCCCCACCTCCCCCACCCTCACTCTCCCCTGTTCCCTGTCCATGCCCTTTTAAAGCTGTTCACAGATTTACATGATACCACCCATTCTGGTAGTGCGTTCCATTTTGCTACCACCTTCTCTGTGAAATAGTGCCTCCTTATTTCCCTCCTAAATCTTCCCCCCTCTGTGCTTAGCCTGTGCCCCTGGTGTCCCTCCCCTTCCTTAGCTTAAAGACCCCATCTGCCCCATCCTTATTGATTCCCTTCAGATACTTGAATGTCTCTGTCATGTTCCCCGTTCCTTCTATCCTCCAAGGTGTACATATTCAGGTCTTCCAGCCTGCTCTCATAGTCTCTCCCCTCCATCTCACATATCATCTTCGTTGCCCTCCTCTGCACCCCCTCCAGTAGCCTGATATTATGCTTTAGGTATGGCCTCCAAAACTGCATACAATACTCCAAGTGCGGTCTTACCAGTGACCTGTAGAGGGGCAAAATCACCTCTCTTCAACGGGTCATAAACCCCCTCGCTATGCACCCCAGCATTTTTTTCGCTTTTGTAGTCACCTTCCTGAACTGGGCAGTATTGTTCATGGTCCCTGTTGACATTACCCATAGGTCCTTCTCCTCCTCAGTGATCCCTAGCTTAACTCCACCCAGCCAGCATTCTCTCCTTGGGTTCTTCGCCCCTAAGTGCATAACCTTACATTTCTTTGCATTGAACCCCAGCTGCCAACTCTCTGACCACACCTCTAGCTTGCTTAGGTCCCCCTGCATCTGCTTCCATCTCTCCTCTCCATCCACCACTGCTCCCATTTTGGTGTTGTCTGCGAACAGACTTACCTTGCTCACCACCCGGTGTTCAATGTCTGATATGAAGAGCCCAAATAATGCTGTTCCCAGCACAGAGCCCTGTGGCACCCTGCTTGTCACTGGCTTCAGAGTTGAGAGATCCCCTCCCACCACCACCTGTTGCAGCCTTCCACTCAGCTTGTAGTCCAGTTCATCATTTTTGCCCCGATCCCTACACCAATTAGCTTCCCCACAAGCCACCCATGAGGCACCGAGTCAAAGTCCTTGCTGAAGTCCAAGTAATGAACATCCACTGCAAGACACTTATCCAGCTCACCTGTCACCCAGTCATAATATCATATCAGGTTGATTTGACAGGACTTCCATGAAACAAACCCATGATGTCTCACATCCTGGAGGCTGTTGTCCTCCAGGTATGACACCAGTCTTTCCTTTAGTATTGTTTCCATGAGTTTGCACACTATGGAGGTGAGACTTACCAGACGATAATTACCTGGTTCGTCCCTTGGTCTGTGTTTGTGTAACGGCACTACATGTGTCATCCTCCAGTCCAGTGGCACACATACCAACTCCAGTGAGGTGCTGTACAGATCTGTCAGTGGCACCGCCAACACCTCCGCCATCTCCCTCAGCACCCTGGGGTGGATACCATCTGGCCCAGGTGCCTTGTCTACCCTCAGTGCCTTCAGTCCCTCTAGGACTCTATCTCCCTCAATCCTTCCATCTGTCAGCTTCTCTCCCCGTCCCCACTCTCCTAGCCCATGGTGGTAGTGGTCCCCTCTTTTCTTCCGTGAACACTGAGAAAAAGTATTCATTCAGTACTTCCACCTGTTCCTCCCCCTTTTCTGTCCACTGCTCACCCTTTTTTATAATCACTATTGTTTCCTTGCACTTCCTTTTCTTCCTTATGTATCTGAAAAAGTCTTTCTCCCCCACTTAATTCCCTGTGCTAATGTCAGCTCCATATGGGTCTTGGCTCCTCTCACTTTTCTGGTCACCTCCCTGGACCATTTTGCATACTCCTCCGTGTCTTCTTCCTTCTGCACCCTCCTATACCTCTGGTGCGCCTCTCGTTTTGTCCTCACCACCTCCACTACCTCGCTGTTCAACCAGCATGGTTTCCTTGCTCTGCTCCTCTTACTCTGTGTCTTGGTGCAGGCTTCTGTTGCCTCTGTAATCCCCCATTTAATAAAATCCCATTTCTGCTCCACATCCATCTCCTGCCTTATGCCCTCCAGTTTCCCTTTCAGTACTTCCTGCATCCTCCCAAAGTTCACCCCCTGAAGTTTACCACCCGGGTTACTGAGTTCTCTCGTTCCCTGCACATCATGATATTAAACTACACTGTTTGGGAATTTGCTGTTGGCTAGTGGGTCCTCCACCCTTATTTCCCTTACTGCCTCCCCATTCGACAATACTAGATCTAAAGTGTTCTTTAGCCTAGTAGGTCCACTGACCAACTGTGTCAGGAGACCCTCCTGGATTGAGTCCAGGAGCACTTGATCCCTAGCACTGGAGGTGACTGGAATGCTCCAGTCAACCCCTGGCAAGTTGAAACCCCCCACGATGACCACCTTCCCTTTTCTACATACCTTTCTGATTTGTCCTGCTAATTAACTGTTAAGCTCTTCAGACTGGGATGGCAGCCTGTATATCACCCCAGACTTCAGTTTCCTACCCCTGGAGTCTAGGAGCTACAGCCAGATTGCCTCTGTTCTCCTTTTCTCCCCCTGGTCCCTTGTGCATTTGATCCTGTCCCTGATATAGACTGCCACCCTCCCTCCTCACAGTCCTTCCTGTATAATTTGCACCGTGGGATTTCCAGATCCCAGTCCCAGTGCTCAGTTGCCCATGTTTCCATGTCAGCCACAATATCCACCCTCCACACTGCCAAGAGTGCCTGTATCTCAGCTGATTTGTTGCCTAAGCTTCTCGCGTTCAGCGAGGCCACTCTCCATCCTACCCCCTTCCCTTCATCGCCCTCCATCTAGTCCCTTCTACTCCCTCCCTTTTTGGCCACCCCATATCCTTCCCTGCTATGCTGGGCGACAGGCTGTGACTCCACTTTATCAGATCTCTGCCTACCTGCTGTCCACTTGCCACCCCCCCCACAAGTTTAAATCCACCATTGTTGCAATATACCTCCCCAGTCTTTGCTTTAATAACTCCTTCCTCTCCCCTCCCCACTCAGGTGCAGCCTATCCCCTGCAAACAGATTGTTATTATCCCAGATACTGCCCCAGCCACCAACAACCCCATACCCCTTAGTTCGACACTATTCTACCAACCATGCATTCAACTCCCCAATCCTCTCCTTTCTCACTGTGCTTGCACAGGGTACTGGGGAGCACCTCCAAGAAGGCCACAGACTCCCCAGCCTCCTCGCACAACCTTCCCACTTCCTCAGACCTCTCCCTTGTCATCTTCACTGTTTCCCCCTGCTAGGTCATGTTTCCTCACATGTACCACAATGTGTGGTTTCCTCCTACCCCTCCTTGCGCACCTTAGGATTGCCTGTCCTGCCTTGTCTGCCTTTAATCCCGGTATGGACTCCACCCATATCAGACTGTGCCTCTCCCCCTTGCTTCCCCATCTGATCCCCTTGAGTATGGAGTCCCCCAACACCAGTACACCCCCTTCCTCTTTCCTTATGTATATCACCACTCCTCTACCCAGGTTCTCATTCCCAGGGCCACTCAAGATGGTGCTTTTACCATTTGCCCTAGTGTCTTCCCCCTTCCCCCTCAATCGAGACCCTTTCCCTCTTCCTGTTTGACTGCCAACCTCCCTCTCCCTCTTCACCTCTCCGAGTATTATTCCTTCCCCTGCCACGCCATGCTCAGTCTCTCCCCTAATAATGCCCCTCACTCCCTCTTCTTCATGAGTACTATCCCTTGCACAATCTCCTCCTGCATCGTCCTCTTCCCCATGTGTCACTAGTACAGCAAACATGTTCCTTACCCTCTTTGCTTTACTATGTGTTTTCTCCTCCCTCCTGCCTATTGCTGCTCCTCTTTTGCTAGGCCCTACTAGAGTCTACCCTTCATCAGCTGGCTTCCTGTCTAGTTTTCCCCCTTCCCTAATTCCTCCCTTGACTCACTGTTCCTTCTCTTTGGTGCCCCCGATATTCTCAGATGTCAGTCCTTCTACCATTGCAACCCTCCCCTCCCCCCTCAACCTCCCCAGCTCCCTGCCAAGCCACTGAATCTCTTCCTTGGGCCTCCTTAGCCTGTGGCATATTGGGCACCCTCCCAGCCTCCACAGTATGTTCATCCAACACTGCTGCTCCACAACCCTACCCATGGTTCACACTACCTGTACAGGATAGTGAAATACAATCTCTCTGTACTGACTGCAGTTGTTTACAAACCCAATTACAAACCCACCAATAGCATTCCCCAAGTCTCATAAACACATACAGTCCAGTGTGTGCCCAGTCCAGCTAACAGTGTGTGTATGCAGACATTGGGTACCATATGATGTCACAGGCTACCAGTATAAGGGAAGTGATGTGCTAGTGGTGGGTGCCTCCTAAGTACGAGATACAGTCAATCAGCTACCCAGCAAACCCTCACTGAGACACTCAGCTGCACCAGCAAAATCCCCTAAACAGGTACCTTTCCAACCTAAGTCAGAAAGCACCCTGGTACCAATTGAAAACAACCAGACTCTGCAAAACAAACAATTACAGCATTAAAATCAGTGAAAAATCAACAGATATTTCCCTGAGATGTGTCTCCTTCCCTCCCAAGCTCCACCACTGTGACTCAGCGCCAGCTTCAGTTAGCAGTAACTCTGATGAGGCCCAAGGCCAGACAAGTATCACCTCTCCCCCAAGCTACAGGGCTAGACACACACACACACACACACACACACAAACTCAAGTTTCTGCAAATCTCCCCAAACAGGTACCTTTCCAGCTTAAGTCAGAAAGCCCCATGGTACCAATTGAAAACAACCAGAAGCTGCAAAAGAAACAATTATGCATTCAAATCAACAGATACTTCCCTGAGACTTGTCTGCTTCCCTTCCACGCTCCACCACTGTGACTCAGCCCGAGCTACAGTTAGCAGTAACTCTGATGAGGTCCAAGGCCAGACAATTATCGCCCCTCCCCCAAGCTACAGGGCTACACACTCCCTGTGTGGTTCATGTTCTGACATCCAGGCGCTGAGTGTGGACATTTACCACGCAGTTCCCCTGGCCATCTCGCTGTCTGCAGGACTTGTCATGCCTCAGGCTTTCGCCTGAGGTCAGACAAGTTGCGGACCTTGATTCCTCCCTCCCCCCAGAGAAGATAAGCAGTCCCTGGGACACTTCAGTCTTCTCCTCTGGCTGGCCCTCCAATGACCCAAGTCTGCTCCTGAACCCAGGTTACTGGCATTGCAAGCGGAAATCCAACTACTGCACTGACAGGCCAGTGGTTCAATGAATTTCAATCAGTTTTGAATTTGTACTCATAACTTGGCCATTGTTTAATATTTTTTCCACAGGAAATGATGGAAGGGTTGATACCTTTTACTGGACCAACAAGTGTCTTGTATAAAGATGGAATAATATACAAGCTTTCAGGGCCTCACAGGTCCATTCTTCCGGTGAATAGCAAAACTGAGCAACATAACCAGTATATATATCCACTGTGGAGCAAAAAAAAAACAACTCATTTTTTTACTTTGCATCTTATATAGACTTTTTATCTCTAGTCCCCTTTTATCACTTTTGTGCTTCACTTCCTGCTATTTTTTTTTGGCTCCACAGTGGATATATATACTGCTTATGTTGCTCAGTTTTGTTATTCACCTGAAGAAGGGACCTGTGAGACCCAAAAGCTTGTGTACTATTCCATCTTTCTACAAGACACTTGTTGGTCCAATAAAAGATATCAACCCTTCCATCGTTTCCTCTTTTCCAAGGACCAATATGGCTGAAACTTCTTTTTACAAAATATTTTTTCCCACCAAATTTTCAACATGATCTGTTTGGAACCCCACTTCATGAACAAGGGTATTGAAATTCTTTAAATCTGGCCCAAAAAGTAATTTTGCAGTCACTCCGTGAAGTCACCTTCTGAGCGGGATTTGAACATTTTCACCTGTTGAGTTCATGAGGTGGGGTCGCAAGACAACTACGTTGAACATTTGGGGTTAACATATTAAAAAACAAAGTTATTAAGGTATGTTGAAAATTTTCAAGGCTTGCTCATTACACTGGTAATTTTCAATATTTTGACACTAGGGGCAGGATTCAGAAAGGTCCACCGCAAGCTGCGGCAATGGCAGCTTGCGGCAAACTTCCCTGTGACCTGGCCCATGTACCTGATTCAGTATCAGAGCAGGTGCAGCAGTCTGCATCCTATGACTTGTGGTAGCTGTGCAAGGTAAGCGCAGCACCCGGGAATGCCAGAGGTCGCAGGACAGGGTAAGCGGCAGTTGCGCTGGTCGAGGGCTGCCATGGCACCCCCATACCCACCTCCGAGCCCCCGTACAGTGTGGGTGCTAGCCCCAAGCCCCCTTGCCATGGACCCCCCCCAGATCAAGCACCTTGCCTGCCCTAGTGGCCCAGTGGTCCCCCACCCCCCCAACACACACACACACACACACACAGAGTGAGTTGGCGACTGGCCTTGGTGGTGAGAGAAGGCTGTGCCAGTTGCCAGTGGGGTATTAGGGGGTGTGAGAGGGCTCACACAGTGGGGTGGGGTGGCAACTAGACTACCAGGGGGGTTACAGGGATGGCAGAGGGGATCATGCCCTAGGGCATGTGGGGACCTCAGCATGTGTGTGTGTGTGTGTGGGGTCTGGGCATTGGCGGTGTGCCACACATCCAGCTGGGAATGGTGCGTGCCATGCCTGTGACATGGAGCCCAAGGGGGGTCCATAACCCACAGGGGTCGTGGGGCTGGGGCACAGTGGGAACCTCCAGTGAACAGCAAAGACCAGTTAGACCACCTTTATTTTGGTGTAACTGGTCCTTGACAGATGTTCACTGGTAGTTGTCTCCGAATCCCATTTGCGGACGTAGTGGCCACCCTACCTGAATAGGGTGCAAATGCTGCCAGAAACCCCCTTATGCCATGTTGCAAGGGGGTTTCAGGCACATAAGTGCAGCTGGGCACAGGCAGCCTGCTGCAAGTCGTAGGCTGCTTATGTGAATCCTGCTGGGATGCAATGCAGGATGCAAATGCGACTTGCACCATTTTTTCCTATGTAAGTTGCCTTGCAGCCTGCTTTGGCTTCTCTGAATCCGGCCCTAAATGTTTAAAACAGTAATTTTCTTCATACCATCTCATGAACATGACAGGTGTCATTTTTCAAATCCTGGCCACAATGTGTTTTCACACTTATGGCATCAAATGATGTTTCGACCACTGTTTTATAAATGACACCTGTCATATTTAGAAGGCGGGGTCATGAAAAGATTATGTTGAAAATTGGGGGTCAAAATGTGAAAGAGCAACTAAGTTATGAAGAAATGTTGAATTGTTCCAGTGTTTGCGCTTAACTTTATTTATGTAGATTTTGCCCCAGTTTTCAACATATCCCTTGTGTTACCCCATCTTCTGAACATGACTGGTGTCATTTTTTAAATCCCCTCCAAAACATGTTTTCAGAGTCACACTGCAAAATCACCTTTTGGATGGGATTTTAAAAAATCCACCTGTTTTGATCATAACGTCAGGTCATGAAAAGACTGTTGGAAATTTGAGATCAGAATGTGGGGGCCCACTGGAAAATAGATGTTGCCTCTCGGCTGGCCTATCTTGGGTCAATCCAATCTAAAGATGTGTAAAAGTAGGACACCACTGGAAATAAGAAATTTTATCTTATCTGGTCTATCCTAGGTAAATATGAAGTAAAAATGTGTAAATGCAAGACCCCAGCATAGGAGAACCCCCACTGAACTGTGCATCTATGCTGCTCTATCCTGGGAAAAACATATTGTGAAAGCTGGACCCCATTGAAAATGTAACTTTCCTTTCAGCTGCAAAAACTTGGGTAAAATACATTATAAAAATAGATAAAACCAGGGCCCCATCAAAAATGAGATATTGCAACTTGACTGTGCTATTCTGGGTAAATACAGAGAAAAATTGGGAAAAGCAGGATCCCACCGAAAATAAGATGACATCTGAGCTGTGCTATCCTGGGTAAACAGAGTCCAAAAATGTATTAAAACAGGGCCCCATTGAAAATGAGTTATTGCATCTCAACTGGGTTATATTGGGTAAACATATTTCAGAACTGTGTAAAAAATGGACCCAGCAGCAGAACCCCAGTGAAAAGGAGATATTTATCTAAAATTATCTGTCCTGCTGGTCCATGGATGTAGCTGTAGCACTGCCACTCATGACATTGATGACCTGGGTTTAGGAATGAGCCCGAGTTATCAGGGCTGGTGAGGGGGAAGGATTGAGTGTCCCAGAGGACACTGTCCATCCCTGGGGTGGGAGGGTTCTGTCTGCCACTGCCACACTGCCCCCTGGATGCCAGGAACAGTAGTGCTCAGCACAGCCAGGGGAGGGAGAAGCCATGCTGGCTGTGTGTGACGTCCATGCATTTGCAGATTTATGCACTTGCAGTTCTTGTATGCATGGCTGCTAGGGAAAGAGGGATAGAAACATAGAAAAAGTGCATAGCCCTGTTCATGAAGATGATGGTTTCCTGGCACCAGCAAGCTCTCCCTGCCTGACATTGGAATGTTATTCTGGCAAATCATGAAGCACTTGAAGGATAGAGGTCCTCACTTCATCCCTGCCTGGGTGGTAAGCCACAACTCCATGGGGGACAGCACCTCAGATATTATCAGGTAAGGAGGACAGCTGACTTGTTTCTTGGGAATGAGCCTCCTGAAGGAGTTTGGGAACACAGTAACATGGGATATAAAAAATTACAAAAAACAAAATGTAAAACGATCTGTCCTAGAAAAAGACATTATAAAGGCAGGACCACACTAAAAATATGATATCATGTCTCACCTCTACTGTACTACATAAATACAGTATAAAACTGTGTAATATTAGAACCCCATTGCAAATGACACATTACATCACATCTGGTCTATCTTGGGTACATATATAGTAAAAATTTGTGCAAGCAAGACTTGGCACAACAGGAATGCAAGCAGAGAACATTTGGCATTGACAAATGCTTGTTTTTAATATTTTTTTTTAATGGTTTTCACTGTTATCACTTATCTTGCAGTTTGTTTTGTAATATTTTAAATAAAAGCTTTGAATATTGAAAGAAAAAGAACTATATATTTGTAACCCTCCACTGCAGCATTTATTTAATTTTTGTTGATCAGGTAAGTACACTAGACAAATTCTGCCTATTTTCAGGCATGACCCGACGGAGGGGGATACAGATGAATACACCAACTGACCATGAACCAGATTAAGCTGCTGGTGGTATTTTTAGTGAATGGGGGAAATTTGGCCACAACCACAGGGAAATTCCCCTACTCTTTTCGAGAAGTGCCATAGGATCTTTAACACCCACCTGAACTACAGTACCACCAGAACAGGCAGATGGGACCACAGTTTAACGTCTCATCCGAAAGATGGCACAACAGGAGTGCAGCACCCCCCTCATGCTGCACTACAGTGTCAGTAATAGGATATTTTTTTCAGATTTAAAATACTTTATTAGCTTGGTTTGAAGCAACACCTCCAAGCAAGAAAAGTACATAAACAAATCAGTACATATCATAATCATGAATGGTTAGATAGAGGCCATATGAGTAACAACTTGAAGAGCTCAGTTTCTGTACAAAATTGTCCAGAAAAGAAGAAACAACCAAATGTCACTATATGATTTTCTCAACCAAGCAATAGTTGTTACATATACTGTATCTCCCCCCTTCTTCCCTCCCATCTAATAACTCCCTCCCACTACCCTCCTCCCACATCACCAGAGACTAGAAGGATGTAAATAAAACCCACCTGATGATGATTAAGGACTGCATGCAGGTTATTGCTCTACTAGGGTCAGAGCCTTGTCATACATTGGGACTACAACACTTATAGTCATAAAGTAATCCGTAGCAGGTGAAAAGGATTAGGGAATGATTAAACAGTAGTAAAAGTATGGTTATCCCCCAGAATTTACAGTCAGCAGAGTATAAAGGGGTTCCCATATCTAAGTATATTTCTTATAGGACTGTGACATACTTGCTATGGTGTGTTCTGCCTGTGGTGCAAAAAGGATCTCTCAGTAATAGGATTTCACCCAAGTACCTGGTGTGGGGATAGAACCCATAGCCTTCTGATCTCCCGGTCTCAGAGGCACATGTTCTACCTGCTGAGCCACTGACACTGATATGCATGTGGGGGACTTATCTGGCTCCATGTAGCCCACCAGTCAAAGTCCCATTGCAACAGTTGTTCTCTGGTCCCTAGGACTGCCGACAGGGACCAAGACAGTGAAGAGAAAGAATGCGTTATTTGGTGTCATCTTTGTTGCATTCCTGCTGCACATCAAGGCATAGCCAGTTGCAATAGAAGGAGAGTGCTTTGGCACATGTGCTGGATCAGAGACTTCTCTGACCAGCCCCTTCCAGTGGAACTGAATACTAGAGCCAGACTGTATACACACAGTATGGAGGCATGGAATATGCTTTACGGGATGATAATAATGAGATTTTGGGGCCATCTGAATCCATGTGGCATTCATTTTCCCGAGCCTTTGACCTCTGGAAGACATGCCAATAATGTTAGAGGATGGCTGAACTGCAAATCAGGCTCCAAAGCCTGCCTAGGAGCCACTGAGGGCTCGTGAGACACATGAGGACCTCATTAGTACTCTTGGGATAAAGGTGACCAATAAACCATCAAGGATCAGGCAGACAGACCCTCCACTGAAACTGACAGAGGGTCTCACCCAATTAGAAGGGTGGAGGATCTATCAGTGAACTGCAGGAGCTGTTCCAATATTTTTTTACTGCTGCATCAGAGACAGCTTGGAGACAGAGCTCCTGCCTGAGTATATGAGCACTTGAAGACCTGAATGAGGCTTTCACAGACATCAGCCAGAAGGTGTTTGTTGGCCTTAATCACCCATAGTGAAAAGTGACTGCTATATGCAAAAAGAGAGGGTGAGAGAGATCCTGCACCCAGCAACAAAAAGGGCCAGGTTGTAGTCAAGACACTTTGCAGTCAAGCTGTGTTCCTAGAAAGACAGACATACCTGAATGGTCCAAATTGAAAGACCTAGTGAGGCATGGAATTCACCATGTTTATCACCACAGCTAGGTGACAGCATGCGTAGAGTACAGGGTGAGATTGTTAGCCAAGCATTTATTAGACCGGCCAAGGGAGTGAGCAATTGACAGAGGAAATGTCCAGCTGACCTGCAAGGTACCAAAGAGAGAGCAGAAGAGTAGAGCTGAGGGAGACGTTAAAGGTGTGCCAGAATCTGGGGATGAGAGTCAGTAAATCCAGCAAGGACTGCAGAGACTAGGTGGAAGATATTGCCACCATCATTTAACTATGTGTAACCCTTCAGGGCTTTCGTGTCCTGCACCACATTATTGTAGAATAGTTTACAGATGGTTACAGTTGAGACAGAGTTTATGGACTAAGCCATCTGGTTGGAAATAAACCCTTAATATGGGTGGACACTTTTATTTGTAGTTAATTGCACCAGTGCCAGCCAGCTAGTGCAACTATCACCAGGCCTGCAATGTTCCAAAACCTCAGTACCCAGGCTTCTCTGGGATCTCCCTAGGACTAAGGATAATTAACACTGGTACTAGTGGGGCATGGATAGTGTCCAGCACTACAGTTAGGCAGAGTAGTGTGTTGGAGTTGGGCTGTGCCTACACAGGTTCAAAAGACAGCCAAATAAGTGACAACTGCTGACATATCTATCTATCTATCTATCTATCTATCTATCTATCTATCTATCTATCTATCTGTCTATCTTTGCATTGCTAACCTTTTCCTTCCCAGAACTTTGCTCATAATTGCCCTTAATAAACCCCTTGTTATTCATTTGCATATCAATCAATCAATCAAAATCTTTATTTATCCAGGCAGGCATCATTGAGCAGGGCTCATTTGCAAGATGGACCTGGTCATACAAAAATCATAGTACAGTAACATGGTAAAACATGATGCAATAGTATGCAAAGAAGAAAAATATACATATGTACATCAACATTTGAGTGAGAGGGCCTTTACAATTGATAGGCTCATAACTGGGTACAGCCAGAACGTTCATTTAAAAGGAGGGAGAAAGGCAAGAAGAGGGATACCAGCTTAGGAAGAAATGACGGGGTTGGAATAGTTAACTGGCATACTTCAGGGAAGGGGGTGGAACTTGACCATGGCTAAAGAGAGGCAGAGAAGCCAGTATTTTGGTAGGGAGAGAGAGAGAGAGAGGCAGGGAGGGAGGCAGGATGGGCAGGAGGGAAACTGGAAAATAGGTGAGCTAGCGATGTGGGAAACATTTGCAGGATTCCTTCACGGAGCTGTCATAGAGTGACTTGAAAATATTCAGGCTAACAGGACGGGTTAGCTTCAAGTTGTTTTGCATATTGCTCCACAAGGAAGGCAACAAGAAACTTATGGCGCTCTGCCGAAACAAGATTTGACCTTAGGTAATTGCAAGGCAATTAGGGAATAGCTTCTTAGAGCATAGGCACCTATCACACTCAGGGAAATACAATCAGAGAAGTATAGGGGAGTTTGTTGGTAACTGCTCTGAAAGCCCATAGAGCGGCATTTCTATTTCTCCTATAATGAAGGGAAGTCCAGCCCACCGCAGTGTACAAGGAGCAATGGTGTGTGGAAAGTGGAAGGCCCGTTATGAACCTGATTGCTCTGTGGTATAGGGTGTCCAACTTAGCCAGGGCAGAGGCAGTACAATGGCTATAGAGAAGGTCTGCGTAATCTATTAATGAAAGGAACATGGCTTGAACCAACCACTGCTTGGCATCCCAAATAAGGAAGTGGTTAATTCTGTAGAACAGTCCTAGTCTTTTTCTTAGTTTCTTCTGTAGTTCTTTGATATGTTCAGAGAAGGAGAGTTTGTGATCGAGCCATACACTCAGATATTTGAATTTTGGCACATACTCTAGATTTTCTCCAAGTACTGTGGTAATCTGAGGGATAGCCCCAATGCAAGCGGGGTTCGACGCATAGGAAGAAGGGGAAAAGAGCGTAGCTTTTGTTTTTTTTTTGCATTAAGCAGAAGCTTTTTGCTTATGAGCTGGTATTGCAATAGGTTAAATTCAGCTTGGAGGTCTTCACAGGCTGCTTCCAGTGTAGGATGACTTAACTAAAGTACTGTGTCATCAGCGAACAAGTGCATATTGGCTTTATTGATGCTGTCATCAATGTTGTTAATGTAAACCTCAAACAACAGGGGACCAAGGATAGACCCCTGAGGCACACCTCTCTGTAGGGGTTTAAGTGGCGAAAGATCACCTTCAGCCTTAACCTGCTGTTTCCATTTCACAATATAGCTGGCAAACCAGCACATAGAGTTGGGTCCAGACCTAGATTACATAGGGAGGAAAGAGGCAGACTATGGTCGACTGTGTCAAAGACCTTACTTAGATAAAAAAAAATGGCACAGACAAAATTCCTATTGTCAAGGTCAAGGAGCCAATCATTAGTCACTTTTGCTAGGGCAGTTATGGTGCTGTGCTTTGCGCTGAATCCAGACTGCACTGGGTTTAACAGACTCCTGGATTCAAGGTACGCCTTTAGTTAACCACTCACTATCTTTTCCAATAATTTAGACAGAATGGGGAGGAGGGAGATCGTTCTATAGTTATTAAGGTCGCAAGGGTCACCTGATTTGAGCAGAGGGATGACATGGGCTACTTTCCATTGCGAGGGGAGAATCCCCTGGGATAGTGACAAGTTGAAGAGGTGTGTGATTGGCACTGCCAACACATAGTATACACATTTCAGAAAGTAAGGCTCTATAGAGTCTGAACCTGCACCCTTCTTGATATCCAGCTGCAGCAATAGATCTTCAACCTCTTTTATAGAGGAAGGCAGGAGGGAGAAGGCCTCTTTGGTAGCAGGAGACTTGTGAAACAATAATCCCTGCTGAGTGTGGATGGCATTAGCAGGGGATGTGTCAAACGCTATCCCAGCGGTTGCAAAATAATTATTGAGGGCTTACAGTTTCTCCGATTGGTCTGAAATGGTGTTACTACCAGATATAATTTTTGATGGGAAGGAATTTCCAGGTGAATGACCAGACGTGTCCTTTATTATTTTACAGAATTTTGAAGGATTCCTTGAGGCAGAGTCTAGTTCATTGCGATAGAATGTGGCCTTGGCTGCTCTGACCAACTTGGTGCACTTATTGCGTGCCCTCCTGAACTGACACCAATCCAAGTCATTCTTGCTTCTGCGTGCTTTTTTCCAAAGCATATCCCTATCTAGCATGGAAGTTTTGAGTTCTGGTGAAAACCAGTGGCAAGTGTTGCTCCTTACAAGTACCTTTACCATGGGGGCATGCCTGTTTAAGGCCACAGTTAGTATTTTGTGAAAGATAGTATATGCCTCATTAACCATTTTGGCTAAGTAGAAATCCTGCTATCGCAGGAATACCAATTGCCGAGGTAGGCAAACAAGTCGAAGTTGCGTTTACACCTCTTGATTGAGAACTTTGCTACAAACTGTGGATTATGCACAGATCTGATGCTGGCGATGAAACAATGATGGCTGATGTCAGAGAAAAATGTTCCGACATGGGAGAACAGGTGTGGTTTGTTAACCAAAATTACATCTAAAAGGGTGCTGTTACTAGGGTTCTTTTTATTTGGGCGAGTGGGTTCACCAATGAGTTGCACCAGCCCCAAGGTGTCACAAAAGGATTTCAAGGGAGCCGAGGCTTTTGATAACCAGTCATAGTTCAGATCACCAAGAATAATGGTTTCCAGCATACTAAGCCCCAGGGCAGAGCTTAGATGTGACAAGAGATGTGAACCTGCAGACGGGGGCCTGTAACAGCCTATTACTCAGAGTGTGCAAGAAGGCACATATCTGTGTCAGGAGCATATTGTCTGGGGTGTAAGCATATTGGTGGTTATTCATGAATGTGGGTGGAAATACATGTGAAAGGCACGTACACCCCCCCACACAGCTTCATACCCACAGGAGTTCCGTGCGTCTGCCATAATCTCGACCACTGGCCAACGTGCGATTCCCATCCGAGGCCCCCCTGGCACACAGGTTCATGGGGCGGTGGTCCAGTGTGGAGCTGTGGACCCGGGCATGCAGTCAGTCAGCTGCTCATCCTGGGTCTCTTGATCAATCTCCTACACCCATGGGGTGCCATGTTGGTGGCAGTCAGAAATGTGCCGACAACACGGGGGGATGTCCCCCAGATGACCACCTCCCAGCCTTCCCAATGTACCCCAATGGCAGGGACAGCCTGGTGGGGGGTCCGTTGACCCCTGCCATCCCTGCTGAGACCAGCAACAGCATCCTGGGGGTGGCACCTGCAGAAGGCATAACTGTAGCCCCCCCGTGCAATGCACCCAAACCATCATGAATGGTGTGGTGTGTAGATACACCCCCTGCACCAGCCCTCCACCTGTCCCCATGCAGAGCTGCATGTTCAGCGGGCATAGTGGGTTGGTGCATGGTGCGCAGGGGGCACAATGTGTGCAGCTAGGTGCGGGTGGGCTATGCTCTGGTGTTGTGCAGTGCATAGCCCCTCCTCACCTTTTGTGAATACAGCCCATTATTTGTAGTGTGGAAAAACATTATATTTTGTGTAAACTGTTAGTGCATGATGTGGGAGTTGGTTGTGGTGTGCAGTTGGGGCCATAGTGGGTTGGTACTGTTCCCATGGAATAATACTAGCATACAGTATAGCCTTGCCCACTTAATCTTTCCTGGTGGAGGCACTGCACACCTTATTTCAATTATAACATCTTTGGGAAACAAATCCCCACAGATGTTAATGGCATAGGCCCTTCAAGCACATTTTAGCCCATAAGGCAAGGACAGTGGCCCGAACATCTATGATGACCAGTGCTTACATATTTATTTGTAAATGTTTTCCAGGAAAGGCACGGGGGGTTACATAGAACTGTTTTGTGACAAGGAGAATGTTGGGCCCAGACAATGGGGAAACTCTCCATCTCTTACGATAAGTGCTGTGGGATCTTTAAAAGCAACTGACACCATTCATAAAAGTTGGGAAAACAGAATATTTAGACACAATTCCATTTTGTATTTCACATATTTTCTATAGATTTCTCCTCTCCCATATTTATTACTGAAGAAATTCCCACAAAAACAAAATCTTTGTCCCTTAGAGTTGATAGGCCTCTATAGCTTATTCCCTACTTTTAATCATACTGTTCTATTGTGACATCACAGTCCATTGCCTTGGGAATAACTGATGTCACATGCAGAGTACTATGACATCAGGTTGGGAAGAAGCAATAGGAGCTGATGAACCTTCAAGGAACAACTCTCCTGTTCTCATGCATATGACCTCAGTAGTACATAATGAGGATAACAAATACAGACTTAATGAGAAATATAAGCTGTTTTGTGTCCAAATATTATGTTTTTCAAAGTTCTTGGGGCATTGATGGCTCTTTAACTTCCAGTTGGACATCCACCAGATATGGGTAGAATGGACCACAGTTTACTGTCCCACCTGAAGGACTACACCTCAACAGTGCAGCCCCCCTTCCCCAGTGCAGCTGTACAGTGTCACTATTTGGTATTGTAGTGAATTTGGTACTATGCTTTCTACAGGATTTGTTGCTTCCACCCTTGGGACTGGAGTGAGAAGCAGCACAAAAAGGACACATAAGAATAAACCTTTATTGCAGCAGCAGTGTAGCAGGCTGAAGGTCTTGTTTTCCCACAGCTACTGATTTAGCACAGCTCACCTCAATGGAATGTGGGTTCTGCTTGGCCCTGGCAGTGGCCCACAGAGGTGCTGGCTTCTTCAGGCAGGAGTTCACACTGGAGTTGGTTAATGGCAGTGCAAGCAGGCATCTCAGGCAGGTAGAGCACAGCAGAAGTGCTGGCTCATTCCTGGATCCCGCATTCGCTGTCTTCCCAAAGACTGTATTGATGTCCATGCAGCCATGCTGAATCCCCTCAGACTTGTGCATTTGTTGATCATACAGCTGGGCTCTTAATCTTCATCTCAATGCCGAGGCAGACTCGGGCAGACTGGAGACAGATGTTGATTTGGCTTTACCCTGTGGGGCTATGGCTGAAGACGTTACTAGCTCAACCGCTTAAGCCAAAATGCCCAGTTCACCTCCTTGTCCCCATAACTTGGCCCAGATTTCCTGCAGCCCAGCAACCACAAGTTGCTAAGCAACTGACAGACTATCCAGCATGGCCCATGATATGTAAAAGGGCAGAGATAAACAGCTTACAGTATATCACTAGCACTGTGTCTTTATTCCCAGTTGATGTCATCTGAAGTCACAGTTGCTGCAGCATCTGCAGTTGCATCACAATAGCTATAGAGCAACTGTAGCCCAGTTGTCCATTAGCCATCAGTAGAGACCCGTGTTTTTCTTAAATAAGAAAAAGCAAGAAATAACAAGAAATTAAGGTATGAAAAGAAATAACAAGAAATTCAAGGTATAACAAGAAATAGCAAGAAATCCAGCATATAAAAAACAATAAAATGAAAAAGGCACATGAATAAAGTGAAAACAACTGCTTTTTGGCTGGCAAAATCTAAATAAATGCTTGCAGCAGTTGTTGTTTAGACTCCGTTGTTACCACAGAGATGTTCCACAAGGAAGCAACAGTGGAATTGTTTTAGTCACATAACCTTGCAAGACCACAGCATAATGCTGCTTAATAGCTAGGAATGTGATTTATAGTGTGTATAAGGTCATTTTGAGGTAGTTTATGAATGTAAATGTGATAACAAGAAATAAAACTACATTTTCAATGAATAAAAATAAATAACAAGAAATTCCAGAAAAATAAAAATAAAAATTATAAAAAATAAAAAGAATGTCACAGGTCTCCAGCCATCAGCGCTGTGTACACTACAGCCAAGACCTAGGTTGTTTAAGCAATATACCATGACAGCGTGTGGGTTATGCTAGGATTTACAACACCTGGTGTGTTGTTTGGTCACAAGGCCGCAGGCTGAGTGAGCAAAACACACCAAGTGTTGTAAATCCCAGCATTAACCCACATCCTGGAGTGTTATATTGTGATTATACAATGTCTCCCTAAAATAAAATAAAAAAATTATATGTGTGGTTTATTGTTTTAAGTATTTTAATTGATTTTTTTTGTTTATATCTCGTTCCTCAGTGTTAAATAGTGCCTTGTTGTTGGGCAGATTTGGATGAGCTGGTTTCTGTGCTGTTCTCCCTCCCCCCCACCATAACTTCCAGAGATTCACGCTGCGAGAGATAGTATTGGTGGGAGGTGTGATTTTTTTTGTTATTTATTTATTTTAAACGAGAGAGCCTGGTACACGCTATTTAGTTTAACAGCCCTTCTGGTGTGGGCGGTAATGGGCTGTGGGTTCATGAGCCTGTGCTTCTGGTTTCACTTCTCGCTCAGGACAATAACGGTATCAGCGCGATGCAGGGGAATAACATGGTTATAGAAAAGCAGAACTAAGCAGAGGCAGAGGAGCTCTATGCGAGATGAAAGCTCATGATAGCTGGGCTTTCAGACTGACTGCAGCTCAGAGTTTTGAAGATCCCCACTCTGGTGCATTTTCCAAGGCAGTGCCTGAGGCGGTTACTGGGTTCGTTGGAACCGTAGATGTGGGGGGAACTTGTGGGGCAGTTTGTGTGTGACCTTCGGTGATGTTTATTTGGCCTGGGATCGCAGTGATTGGCACAGCATCAGGTAAGCTCAAATTGGGGTTGTTGAGTGATATTTCTGTTTTTTCGGTGCCGTGTTCATCAGTCGCTATTGAAAAAATAGTTTTTAATTCGTCCATGTGTATGAGCTCGAAGCTGGAGTTCATTTTTTTAAATCTCCCGCAGTTGCTTTGTACTTGGCGAACGAAACAACAATGGTGATGTTTCAGAGTGTGTTGGGGGGTCGTAGTGATTTCTGTGAAGTTGACACATGATTAGGTATGCTGGCACCTCTTCCCTTTGGTACTGTGGAGGATTTACAATGGGGAAGAAGTGCCAACTGACCAGTCGAAGAGCAGCTTTCTCATACCCCATTGTATAATACAGTATTTACCAAAATTCCTGGTGTGGGACTGGAACCCACAACTTACAATTCTTTCAACCCTAGAAGGGGTAGTGCAACCTATTGAGCCACTGACACAGTGTTTCTTAATGTGAAGCAGGAATGATGTGCTTGTAGTCATGTAACACATAATGGCTATCTTGAGAAAAAATCCTCCAGGACCTCAAGTGAGTTAAATGCTCCTGAGATGCAGTTGTAAAGGCAGCAAGTACAAGCCATAATAAATCAATGTTATTCTGAGAATCACATGCTTAATTAAGAAGTGTCTTGTCAGAGCAAGAGAGCAGAACATAACACAAGAAACACCTGTTCTTTTCTCCACATGTCAAAGATTCATCAGCTGTTCAAGAAATGTCACCCTGTCCTTCAAATGGCTTCCTTAATGGCACCCCTCTCCACAGAAAAACAAATTAGAAACTGATGCCTAGTTTTTATTGACAGACTCCCTATTCACTGAAGACACTGAATCCATCTGGTCTGCTGATGCTAGACATATTACTGCCAGACGCTGTCACTTCTCAACAGAACTGAGAATAAATACAAAAATAATGCAGCCTTTGCATTAAACCCACAGAACACTACTAATACTGTTTCCTCTGTGTCTGCAGCTGCAAATGATACCTCAGATGAACCGTCACCAAGAAAGCACTCAGATGTCTCTCTGACTCTTGTTTCAATTGTGAGGGAAAACTTTGCCCTTGCTGTACATGCAGAAACAGAAAACACCCTCCTTCATGTTTTCTTCAGCAACCTGACTATTCTACTAATACCATTTCATCATTAATGGTAATGTACAATTTATGTGTCAGACATCATTTAGATAGAAGTGTTAACAGCTTTTTGAAACAAGTTAATTGCTGAGCAGATGTGGAGGAATATTTAATGAAATGTTAATTGTCTAAGTTTAAAATAGTTCCAATTTGCCTTTTAAAGAAAATCTGATGTCATTTTATGAGTCCAGGTTAAGGAAAGCTAAGGTATTTTGTTATATAGCACCCATCCAATGGCTTGGAGTACTTCACAATATTAAACACAGTTACAGTAAATACAAACACATAAGCAACAATTCAAATGAATTTGAATGAAATTTCTGAAACATGTATGTATTGATCCTAAATATCTAAATCCTAAGTTATTTAAATAAAGACAGTTGTAAATAAATAAAGGTATGTAGTAAGATTTATATAACAGGAGTGAGTGATAAATGAGTGTTATAAAATGAGTTATTCTCACTGGAGTGAGATAAATACTGATGTCATCATCACAGTGATGATAAATGGCATTTATCACAGCTGCTCAAACCCGTGCTAAACCAGCGTTAACCCATGAAAGCCGCACAAACTGTGCAAAGCTGCACAAAGCCATGCAAATGCTAACTTTTTGAAAAATAGGGCCCCTTTTGTACAAATAGGATACATGATGTGCACTCGTGTGATATGGAAAATATGTTCACTTCTGCACAGTGACCACTGAATCCTCATTCATGGCTTCGTCGCTCGTGAATATCCAGAGTTCACTCTAGAGGAGTGAAAATATTTTCCATATCATACTCGTGCCCATCATGTATCCAATATATATCTTATGGCATGTCCTGTCTCATAGTTTATTGCTTACTTATGGTATACGATACATACAAAATTTCCTCATTAAAGTTTGTCACCACAAGTGGTGTTGCTGTTACCATTCCTCAACACTGTAGGACTCTCCTTATTTGCAGCATCTCACCTCTTATATAGAGGCACGCTACTTTTCACAGACTTATTCGCAACAACAACAAATTATACTTAAAGTATAAAACACCACTGTGACCTCCTGTGAAAACTAAACTTGATTCCTCTATTCCCCCTTTATTCAATCAGTGCTCTAAGATCCACTGGCAAACTTCCATCACATGGGGTCTTGTTATAATCTCATACAGCCTGAGATGCTAACACTAGTTTGTATTATAGGTGTCCAGTGTTAAAACAACTACAGCGGGGGTGTGGCTTGTCATCAAAGAAGATGGCTGTTTAGTGCCTATGTACAGCACTAACCCTGTCTTAAAACAATAGATTCCTCTCTTTTCACCAGTCTTTCAGGAGAATAACTGCAACAGTATGTATAAGTCAGCATTTGGGTATATACTGGTACTCTTCCTTTTTATTTTAGCTGTCACACTAAAGTGCAGGCATCGAGGAAACTTCTGAGGTCTCCTGAGAGTGAGAGTGTGGGAGCATAAGAGAAGTGTGGCACAAGTCGTCAAGGCCAACAGACACTCTCTGGACTACATGACCTCTGTTCTGGAGTGCCTTGCATTGGACATAGCCAAACTGAAAACCTCCCTTACATTCACAAGGGAAGATGAATGTTAGCCCACTAACAGAGTGAGTACCACTGAACTATACTTGGCAGATGTAGAAGATGGCAATCACAGGATCCTTTGTTGGCTTGCCTGGAATACTGCCTGGATCAGTTCTTGAAGCAAGCCAAAGATCAGGAAAATTGCAGCAGACAGAACATTAGGATCCTAGAAGTCCCATAATTGTCTGAGGGTTCCAGAATGGAGACATTTGTTCAAGAACTGCTACCACACCTATTAACTTCTGCCTTGAAAAGACCACCTGAGAATGAGCTGGCTCACCAGACAGAAGGCCTGGCAGCAACTCTGGGCTACTGCCCTCACCTTATCATTGCACATCTGCTCTACTATTCTGCAAAAGAAAGACTGTTAAGAATTTGCATCACTGCAGACAGCCCTCCAAACTGCCAACATTTGATAACACTTCAAAGGACTGATTGGCTTTTGTATAGCCTTCAAAATACAGGAGCATGCCTTGATTATCCACAGGAGGCCAGAGCATATGTATAAAGACACTTGTCCCAGTTTGTGGGTGGGGACTTCAACTCCCACAAAGTTTTGGTAGGATCGGAATCACAATGGTACAAACAATAATTGCTCCAAATGAAACAGGAATCAGGATTGTCTGATTTTTTTCATGCAGCCTTGAGAACAAAGGATGATGGACAATATAGCAACGACCTCCCCTAAAGAAAGCTGGCAGACCCAAATGCTAAAGGGAAGCAAATCAGGCACAAAGTCCAGAAGTTGAGGTGCCCAGAGGTCAGATGCTGGGGAGGGATACAGATATGGGAACTGCAGTGGTGGAGACATAACCCATTGGGCTGTTCAACTCCATCACCACCAGAGTAAATCTGTTGAGATCCTGCTGCAGCACCTTTTCCATAATTACCCTTAACCAGTACGTGATCTGAGTTTGGACTTTCCCAGGTGTTGGCTTTAAATGTCTGCAGCTGTCCTCCAACCCTAGATGGCCATTGTTGTGGATTCAACCAAAATGGAGACAGCACTACCCAAAAAACCCATGCTCTTGCCACTGAGGCCCCAGAGCTTGTACCTAATTTGGAGTACTGGTGATATTTTCCATGTTTTCTTGCTAAAGATTTTGATTGTTGCGTATGGTTTTAAGGCTTGTTACCTACCTCAAGTGCAGAGTATCCCATTGCTAGCTGAATGAATTATCATTTTATGTGACTGTAAACTCCCACCTAGTTTGCTAGTCTAGTTGAGGACCTAATCTCCACTGTACCTTCCTCACTAATTTAGACCTCACCTTCCAGCCTCTGATGCACTTGGGCACAGCAGTTAATTTCTGATAAGCATGGCCTGACTAAAGTACTGTTGATTTCTAACATGTTCTAGCCATACAGTCTCCCTTTTCAACTCTCCTTGTTTGCAGAGCACAGTACTTTCCAATACAGGACTAACACTAGCCATTATTCTTTTTACTGGATCACTGGCCTGCTGCTACCTCCCTGTCTTACCCATATATGCTCCTACAGTAGTTACAGTGCCCATCCTCTCATAGCCCTTCACATGTAGTTTGTTGGTCCACAAAGGATTTCCTCCTTCTCCCCACCTGTGACTACAATCTTCTTACCCCCCCGCCCCTGCCCGTAGGTGCTATGGTCACATACTGATGTGACTGTCTCAAGTGCCACCTATCAGCTAAGGCAATGCACATTATGGTGTGCAAAGATACCAAGAGCCACATCTCTACTCTCTTCTCTCCCCCACTATATTTTATCTTGAAAGATCAATCCACCTAGCATCTCCTGTAGATGAGCCCCTTCAGTTAGCAATGTTATTCACAATAATCAGCAATACGGTTGTTGTAGTATTCTTTTGATTGGGGATTACCAAGTAAAGGAGCTTCCTCCCTAAATCCTCTGATTAGTTGGATATTTTACTGTCTCATCCTTTCATTAAGGCTTACTGTAGTTCAGCTGGTCATTTTAGTATGACACTGCTCCCACAAGTACATGCTTTGGCAAGACTTGAAGGTTGCTGTGACAATTGCTCCTGCAGACATAGTATATTGCCATATTTAGGCATCAGGCATCTTTGGATATAAATGTTTCTACTAGGGGTGGGTAAACAGGTTCACTAAAAATTGGAACTGACCTGAACAAGCCAAAGCGTTCAGAAACAAACAGCTTCTGAACACTTTCGGCTGTTTGAATTGGTTTGGACAGCTCCATCATGGGAATGGGTCACAAGACATGTAAGAGCAAAGGAGGGACCAGTGACAAGACTTTGGTTTCTCATTGGATGGGTAATCTGTCCATCTTCTTAAGGTGGCACATGATTGGGTTTGCTCTGTAGCAATCCACGTGGTCCACCATAGAAGCTGATGCAGAGGAACAGAATGGAGAAGGAGCAGCAGCATTTACTGGCTGCTCCGTGTATGCTGTTGCAGCTTGTTGCTTTGTATTTTTGCAGGTTGGGCAACTACTACTCGGGAGTCGGGATTTGTCGAACTCTCATACAAAAAAAACAAATTAATAAAATAATTATATATTTTTTTGAAAGACAACAAACAAGAGAAAACTTGGGGGTGGGTATTGGGGGACTGGGTCTGGGAGTTGGGGAATGGGGATCGGGGAGGCGAAGGCTCTGGCAGGGGAGGAGGAAGACTGGGGTCAAGTGAGTGAGTGCCAGTTTTTTTTTTATTTTGGCAGCAGAGGAGGTGAACTATGCCACCCACTACCAAGCCAAATTAGCCAACCAGTGCCACTTCTTGGTGTGTGTCCCCCCTGAACAAGTTAGTCAGCTCTCATCTCCTGCCTGCGCTCCGTGGGGTAAATCTATAAGCTTTGGCTCAGTGTGCAGTCTGTCACATGGAATAACCCTTGAAGAAAAAGTAAGGTTGTGTCAGAGAGGTTTAGGCCAGGTCCCTAAATCTCTGTGGGTAGCAGTGGGGGCAGCATCGGTCCTTATAGCCTAGATGGTGTATGATCTACTGTGTGTATGTGAAATAAAATCTGACAGCCAACCACCTGTGCCACTTCTTGCATACTGTCTGTGCAACACTCCTACAAACAAGTCAGTTAGCTCTCATCTCTTCCTCCCTGTGCTCTGTGAGGTAAATCTGCAAGCTTTGGCATAGTGGGCAGGGCATTCCATCACATGGAGTAAATAAAAATAAATAATTACTGAAGGAAAAAGTAAGTTACTGTGTCAGAGAGGGTTAGGCCAGGTCCCTGAATCTCTGTGGGTAGCAGTGCTTGCAGCATCAGCACTTATAGCCTAGGTGCAGTGTGTGAACCTGTGTGTGTGAAATAAAATCTGACAGACAGCCACCAGTGCCATTTATTGCATACTGTCTGTGTGACCCCCGGCCAACAAGTCAGTCAGCTCTCATCTCTTCCTTCCTGTGATTCATGAGGCAAATCTACAAGCTTTGGCTCAGTAGGCAGGGCATTCCATCACATGGAATAAATTAAAAAATAAATAATCCTTGAAGAAAAAATAAATTACTGACTCAGAGAGGGTTAGACCAGGTCCCTGAATCGCTGTGGGTAGCAACACCCGCAGCATCAGCCCTAATAGCCTAGATGCAGTGTATGAACTACTGTGCATGTGTAGAATAAAATCTGACAGCCAGCCACCAGTGCCACTTCTTGTGTACTGTCTTTGTGTCTGTGACTCCTCCCCGCACAAGTCAATCAACTCTCATCTTCTCCCTGTGCTCCTTGGGCGATATCTACAAGCTTTGGCTCAGGGGGCAGGGCATTTTATCACATGGAATAAATGAAATAAAATAAAAAAAAATAATCATTGAAAGAATTGTAAATTACTGTGTCAAAGAGGGTTAGGCCATGTCCCTAAATATTTGTGGGTAGCAGCACCTGCAGCACCAGCCCTTACAGCCTAAGTGCAATGTGTGAACTACTGTGCATGTATATGAAATAAAGTCTGACAGCCAGCCACCGGTGCCACTTCTTGCATGCTGTCTGTGTGACACCTCTCCCTCCCAAACAAGTCAGTCAGCTCTTCTCTGTTCCTCCCTGTGCTCTGTGGGGTAAATCTATAAGCTTTGTTTCAGTGGGCAGGGCATTCCATCACATGGAATAAATAAATAAAAATAAATAATCCTTGAAGGAAAAGTAAATTACTGTGTCAGAGAGGGTTAGGCCAGGTCCTTGAATCTCTGTGGGTACAAGCTGCAGCACTAGCTTTTATAGCCTAGGTCCAGTGTGTGTGTGTGTGTGTGTGAACTATTGTTTGTGTGTGTGTGTGTGTGTGTGTGTGTGTGTGTGAGTGTGACAGACCTGTGTGTGAATTAATCTGACAGCCGACGCCACTTGCTTTTGACCCTGAACAAGCTACAAACTGGCATTATGAGTACTCCAAAAAATTAGTAACGCAAAACTGCGATCAAAGGAAGTAAACATAAAAGTTTATTCATGAGCTCAGGAAGAAGTGGCCCAAAAAAATGAAGTAAAAGCACCACAGTCCTTTGAAAGGGCTGAGCTAAATGCTACTACTATCAGTGCTATCCCCCACACCTGCCACTCAGGTTAAATCCCAATACTGACACTGTAGTGCAGCATTAGGGGTGTGCTGCACTCCTGAGGTGCCATCTTTCGGATGAGACATTAAACTGAGGTCTCATCTGCCTGTTCTGGTGGTAGTTCAGGTGGATGTTAAAGATCCCATGGCTCTTCTCGAAAAAAGTAGGGGAAGTTTTTATTGTGAATTATCAAACAATACACAGGGACAAAAGGAAATCATCACTTACATCGAAAAAACATTGGAAAGCAATCAATCAAAGGAAGAACACAAAAATGTGACATCTTATTTCATATAACAAAGAAAACTAAAAGTTTATCCTTATTAAGAGATAATGTTACATACTCAGAAGAAGTTAATTTAATTTTTTTTCTCTGTTCTCTCCCTCTCTCTCTTTTCTGTTTTGTCTTTGGAAACCCTGAATGCAAGATAAATTTACTGTAACCATCCGTGATAATGTTTCCAGGATACACATACAGTAGTTGCTGAAAATTCACAGTCCTTTGTTCCTTACAATATACGTGTTGTACTTGTCCTACAATGAGCCTAACTAATTCCTGTTGTGGTATAGAATTTTAATGAAATATCAGGAGACAACGGGCCTGCCAAATATGGTATTTTAATATACTACAAATGAGTCTAAGGGTACTAGGAGAATATTTTAGCCAAGGTCCAGAAACAATTCCCAGTATAAACACATCATAAGTCATATTCCTAAAATTCATATCCTGTACTCTTGTTGCTAACAGGTTTCACAAACTCATAACATATGGGCACTTGAAAATCAAATGTTCCTGTGTCTCCAAGAGCATATTGCAAGTATCTCTAGGACAGTATCAGTCTTCCAAAGATTTATGTTTATGGTTATTTCTCACCCCTATCCTCCCATGGCATGTCAGCTATATCATGTCACAAATGTGTTTTTGTATTCTGTTATCTGTCAATTGTTTTATGGTGTGTAAAAAGGACTGAGAAGTACTCTTCGGGAAATTGAACTGTTCAGTAATAAAAGCTAATCTGACTTGCTTATATGGTAGTTGCTTAAGGAGAGTCTGTAAATCTGTAATGGTTATTTTCCAGGATCTAATATTTTGTGCAGAGAAAATGATCAAGTTTGGTAGAATATTCTTTCGTAGTTTAAAAGTCCATTTTGTTTTGACCAATGAAGCAGAAGTTGAGAAATCCGTTCCTTACCCCCAAACACTCCAGTTTGTACTTGAGTCTGTCAATATAGGAGTCAGATTATCTTTCCAAAATATAGAATGAAAAAATAATAAGTGGTGTACCATTCCTAAGCCCCCTTGGGTTACTGGTCGATAGTAATTCTTTAAATGGGGTTTAGCCTGCTGCCCAATATGACTCGAAAGAAAAGATAATATATTTTGGAGTCCAATTCAATAGGGGGAGGGAAAGCTGAGCTTAAAAACAGAAGAATAGGGATGATAGAGGGCTTTACTAAATATACCCTCTTTAATTTTGAAATTTTTAAGTCTTTCCATGTGGAAATTCCATGTTCACAAATAGTCAGTTTGGAATCCCAGTTAATTCTGTCCATTTGAGGTGAACCAAACTATATACCTAGAATTTCTGCTTCCCGTACTATTGGTATGCCACAGATATGTGTTAGCCCCACTTGTGCAGTATTCCCTATACTTAAACTTTTACTTTTTCTCAAATTAATCTTAGCCGCAGCTACTGCTGAATATTCTGAAATCACCTGCAACACAGCCTGACATTCTGAGATTGTGCTTAAGAAGAAACACAAGTCATCTGCATAAGCCATAATTTTCAGGGGCTGTGTCTCTGATGAAAGTTTTAAATCGACAATCCCAGGAAAATGTAAGATTTTTCTAATTAGGATATCTATGCAGAAGACATACAATAGGGGGCTCAGAGGGCACCTCTGACGTACTCGTCTTTTAATAGGGCCTTTACTTCCTATGGTTCCATTAAGTAAAGGATGAAAATGGGCCTAGGCATAAAGCACCTGGAACCATTTTATGAACTCCATCAGAATGCCATGTACTTGTAAAGCCTGAAATAAAAATGAATGTGGCAGTAAATCAAATGCTTTTTCCTGGTCTAATGAAAAAAACATAACGCTGTAAGTTGTTCAGAAGTCCCATTGAAAAAACTTCCCATAAACAAAATAAGTTTTCTTTTAAATTTCTGCCTGGGATAGCACAAGTATGATAGGGAGAAATGATTTTCTGTGCTGCTTGGCTAAGTCTGTTACACAATACAATTTTAAAGTATATGGGCAGGATTCACAAAGCAGTTGCACATGGTGCATCTCAGATGCACTGGGGCAAATGAGGTGTGCCGTGCCCAAACAGTGGTATTCACAGAAGAATGCACTACAAGATGCACCCTGGCATCCCCACTGTGAACATCACCGAAGAGCCATGGTACAACTTGAGTTGCCCTGGTGCATCCAGGATGCACAGGAGCATCAGAGACCTCAAAACAATGAATCGGGAGCAACCCAGCAAGGGTCTCAGGAGCAACCCAGCAAGGGACTCAGGAGCAACCCAGCAAGGGTCTCAGGAGCAACCCAGCAAGGGACTCGGGAGCAACCCAGCAAGGGACTCAGGAGCAACCCAGCAAGGGACTCAGGAGCAACCCAGCAAGGGTCTCAGGAGCAACCCAGGAGCAACCCAGCAAGGGTCTCCGGAGCAACCCAGCAAGGGACTCAGGAGCAACCCAGCAAGGGACTCAGGAGCAACCCAGCAAGGGACTACAGAGCAACAGGAGAAGACTGCAGTGGCATAATCGGTGCTTCTGAACAGCCCAGCAGGGACCATGCCCAATGCCAAAGGGCTGAAGAGTGGCCTGCCACAGCAGATGAGGTGCACAGACAGGGCACACATGGTGACACCTGGAAGCAACACACAAACATCCCCAACACAGGGGACCAGCAGACAGAGTTGGTATGCACAGAGGCAACTGTCAAGGTGTGGCACAGCAGCAGAGGTGCACTGGTCAGCATGGCACAGGCAACCACGCATGTCCCAGTGCACAGGAACAGAGTAGGGCAGACATGGGAGCTGCAGCACAGACACACAAGGGAGGACAGATACAATGGCACACAGGCCACAGGCCATGGCCTGCATAGGAGGAACATGCCCAGAGGCACTGTGGCCTGCAAGCAGAGCAGCACAGCACCAGGATGACCACCACAACAAAACCACTCATACCACACACAGAACAGGGGCAGTGTGCAAGTGAGTGTGTGATAAGGCCACCCAACAATCCAGACCCACCACGGAGGACACACACTGTGGTGGGCATGAAGGGTGGGCATGGCACATGGATGAGCAGTTCCACAGTGGCAAATATGCAGATGGAAACAAGGGTTGTGGGGAACCTATGAAGCAAAACAGGGCATCAGCAAGAGATAAAATTAATGACCACAGACACCGGCAAGATTTGCAAAAGATTTACTAAACCAAGTTAAACAAAACATCAATAGCAACAATGTCAACAGGAACAAAACAACAACAGAGGTATAGATCAGTGGGACTTAAAACAGTAGCAGCAATAAACAGGTAAAATCAGGGAAGTGGCAGGTGGGGGATGGAACAGGGGGTGAATGCAAGGACAGTGGATGGTCATGGGGGGTAGGGGACAGGGAACAAAGGGGCTATATACAACAGTCACAATGGCCTACTTGCCATGAGGTGGCACAGCCCTGCACACTCCCCGGTGGCCCCCTGCACACAGTGTCTGCACTAACAGGTTGATGGCCCACAGCAACTCCCCCACCTCCTGAAGAGTGGCGCAATGGTCCTCCCCAATGTAAGACGGAATGCTCTCCCTGCTGACCTAAAGGTCATCTGCCTCCATCTCCTTCCCACCGCAGCAGAAGATGCACTCTCTGGACCTACAGTGAGGACACAGACAACAGGAACTCAGTGCCATAGCCCACACTGTGTCCCCCCCAACTGTCATGCAAGCATGATGGAGGCTGCTCCCATGGCAATGGCTGACTGCCTGCCATGCACACTGCAAACCAGCAACAGGCTGGCATACACAGCCACACAGTGACTGTGTAATGTTACTGTGACAGCACAATGCCCTCACATGCATACAGAGTGTCATGCAGAGGGACACACAGCCATGTCCCACACAGCATGTGCAGATGCTAACTAGGTGCACAACCATGCAGACCCTGTCTGACCACCAATGGAGCACCATAGTGTGCCCATGGCCCTGAGCAGATGCAGACATGGTGGATGTACACATGGGAGCCATGTACACATGGGAGCCATGTACACAGTGGCCCTAGCACACATTGCCAAGGCGACACCACAAGTGTGTGCACAATGGGCAGCACATAGACATGCACATGTGGCAGGCAATGACCCACTGTGGGCAATTCGCCCTAGTCCCCAGATGACCACACAGTGGAAGCACATGCAGTACATTTACCTACACCCGCATGGCCAGACCGCCGTCCTCCACCACTGGCCCTAGTGTTCCTGGCTGCCACCCACACCTCGGTCCTCCACCTGTCTGATGATCCTACAATGGAAACACAAGCAAAGAACACCAAGCGATGACCATAGGTATCTCCAAGCCCCCTCACCCAGTGACCCAGAGCAACAACACTGTTGCCAGCATGCAGTGATGGACCCACCCCCCACTGACCCAATGAAATGGTACCCTGGGCAGTGGGTAGTAGCAGCCACCACCACAAACAGTGACCCACCATGTCAGTGTGCAGATGGATGTGTGCCATGCCACTGTGGACACCACAAGGTGCCTGCCACAGTACTACTGCAACACTCCTGAGGTGCACTACGGTGAACATGGCGAAGTATGGTTGCATGGCCGCACTACACATGCACCACCAGTTGGGCATGCCACATGTGTGTGTGTGTGTGTGTGTGTGTGTGTGTGTGTGTGTGTGTGTGTGTGTGGTAGCTCACACACCCCCACCCCCCCAACAAGCATAGTAGCTGGATAAAGTGGAAGTAACAAGGTTGAGACATACCTGGGTGTGGCACCGCCCTCCTGTGTGTCTAGTCCTCAAGGTTGTGCATCTGGTCAGGGTCCCTCCACTGCAGGTCACCATAGCAGTGCCTGCACTGCTCTCCCCTGTGTGTCACCCCAGTCTTAAGCTCCAGTCACTCTGACACCCTTGCTCACACAGCACATTATGGCTCGTGCATGTCCTAGCTGCCAAAGAGTTTCCCCTCAAGTGGCATGACCAGTGCCACCAGGTTGGCCAACTCAACCTCTCCCCAGTTTATGGCCCTTTGTCCAGCTGACTGGGTGCGTGGCATGCTGCTGTGGAATTTGGAGGTAGCAGGTGTGCACACCGCAAGCTACAAAGCAGTGCTGGCCTGATTGTGCCACATGCATGATAGGATGTCAAGCTACAGGCTGCGCATCACAGGGATGCGGCATGGCTATGCATGATAGCCACCAATTGTGCTGCATCGCACATGCGCTGTGGTCACAGTATGGGCAGGAGACCGGGGTCAGGGGTCATGACCTGGTCATGTATGCGCAGCTCGTACTGAACCACCATATTGTGAGTGGCACACTATGCCACACAGAAGGCACTGTAGATGACGCATGCAACCAGACTTGTGCCATGTGCTGCAGTGGCACATATCCACAACATCACACATATGCGCCATACACTCCCAACATGGATCATGACGCATGGCCCCAATGGTGCATGTCGCCTGACATGTGCAGTTGACTGCAGCCGCACTACTGCTGAATGTGCACATGATGCACTATGCATGGCGTGCCCTGTACAATGTATTGCACATGCATGGGGATGTGCCGTGTGACATGTGCCACATTCAGTAAATTCACCAGGACAATCACACATGCGTGGGAATGCACCATTGGGGGATGCGCTTAATGCCCCAGTTGCACAATGCTGATTAAGGCGAGCTGGGGGCAAGTATACAATTCACAGCCACTGCTCTGTGTTTGGCTCATTGTCAAATTCAGGGGCATCTCACCTGCTTTGCATCTAATCACTGTTGCTCCTGGGCTATGAATGCTCCTGAATGTGCCTCCCCAATCCACAGCTGATCTATAGGTATTGCAGTCTTGAAGGTAGGGTTGTTTACATCATTCTCTGTACAGCTTGTCAGCAACAGCAGACAGGGGTTTTTTGAAGGCATCCAGAGGGCTGTGAATGTGCGTCTGCCTGCCACATTGCTGGCACAAAACCACAATTGTTTGAACTGTGCTGATGCCTGCAACATTTGCCCCCACAGGAGCCACAATATCTGATCAGGACGACGCTTCAGGATGGAGACATCCTAACTTCACTACAGATGAGGACAGGGCACTGCTGGATGCCTACTTCCTAAGGCAGAGCATCCTGGCTGGCAGGGGTGGCAGCTGCCAGTGCAGGAACAAGGCCTGTGATGAGGTCGCCCACCACATGAATGCCCATGGCATTTATAATAGAACCCCCAAGGAGTGTCACAAGCACTTCCATGCTGAGAAGAGGAGGGCCAAAGAGTAGATGGCCACCATCCTGGGGCAACACAGGGTTGGCCCCAGACAGCAGTGCACCTCGCCCTGAATGAGGAGAGGAAGGTTGCCAGCATGGGCTGGACCACGGTGATGGTTGTTCCAGGTGACGGCTTCCAGATTGGGGGCAGTCCATCGCAGCACTGTGAGTATTCATTTGTTACTTCCTGTGGTGGTATGTATGTGCTTGCCATGCATGCTGTGACAGTCCCCCCCATGCTCTGTGATGTTTCCAAGTGTTGTTGTGCACTGCGCATGTCGAAGTCCAGCCCTGTCCACCAACAGTGTGCTGCTGACACACAGTATGATGCCCCTGTGTTGCACATGGGAGAGGGGTGGATGCCAGGAGGGCCCAATTGGGTACTTGGGAGGTTGTTCCTGTGGGTGATGTGCTATGTGGGTGGGGGGTGGGGGGATAACACTAACAGTGGTGTGTTGTACCACACATATCCCTGTCCGGCAACACCGGCTGCAATGCATGTCTGGCAATGCTGGTGCTTGTGCGTGGCAGTGGCTGCTAGGGGTGTCACTCACCTATGTAGCGGGTCAATCACACCAGTGGCACACTTGCATGGCTTCTTATTCATATCTGTTCATAGACACCATTGACACATGTCACTAACCATGTTACCCTGCTGTCTTTCAGCTCCATCAGACTTCATGGGTTCTGTAGGGTCTGGGGGACACCTTGATGACCTGGCAGGGGAGGAGCTTGGACCATCACATTGCACCGCAGCCAGGGCTGAGGTGGAGCCTGTGCCAGGTACATATAACACCTCCGTAGCCCCAGACATGGCAGAGGATAGTGCAGACCCAGCTGACCTCTCCACAGCTGGTGCCACAGCTAGTGGCCATGGTAATCCATGACTGATCAGCTTTCTGGGTATTGCTGTTGAGGACTCTGTGAGCAGAGTCAACACAGATGACTTGCTGGTGCTGGCATCCATAATGGAGGAGGCATATGATGACAGCGATGTAAACACCACACAAATATGGGGAGACACAGAAAACATCAGCCCAGCAGTGGCTCAGGTGCATGCATAGGTGGCACCATGTGGCATTGGCAGTCCTGTGGCCCCATGCACTCCACAGGGCTACCACAACTGCCCACAGTGGTGGATGTTTGTGGCCATTTGTCTGGTGCTGCTGTGGGGTCAGGGACTGCTGCCACTGTTCAGCAGGGTGCTGTGTAGCAACAGCAGGTGGCAGGGGACCATGATGTGTGCATCCCTGGGTGTGCAGTGGTTGTCCTTGCCCAATCCCCACCCATACAGTGGACTTCTGTTCAGTGTCTGCCTGTGGTGGATGCAGCACAGCAGGCCAGAACCTCACCTGCTGATCAGCACCACCACCCTGTTGCATCCCCACTGATGAGGTGGAGGGCTACGCATGCCTCCTGTGGGACACCGTGGAGGGGTAGGTGTCCCTCACGGTGGAGCTCTGGGGAATTCGAATGCAGCTGGTCAAGGAGCATGAGTCATCATCTGCATGGTGCACCTAGATGCTGGCCGAGGTTTGACAAATGTGGGTGAGCACAACTGCTAAACTACAGTGGATGGCACTTGTACTTGAGGTGGTGAGTGCTCACATTGCACCACGTGGAAGCCAGGGTACCAGCCACACTCCCAGGAGTGCTTCAAGCACCCCCAGGTCACAGCATCAGATGAACCATTGCTGCTGATGCCTTCACTACACCTCCCCATCCCTGATACCCCCTGATCCAACCTGGGTCTTGGGAGTGACACACTGGCAAGCACTCATTCACGGTCTCACTTTAGTACCCGACTGGGGGTGGGGTGGTGGAGACCCCCCTGAGGCCAGTGGTGCTGACTCGGCGGCCACCAGGCAAGGGCATGGCCACCCACATGTCTGTGGTGGCCATGGTGGCTCTGACTGAGGCCTGAGTGGCCTGCTTCCATGACCCCTGTCACCTCCACCCATTTTGGCCCACACACCAGGCTGACAGTGCCTAGGGCGGCATGCTGTGGCACATGTCTGCCCCAAGACAACACCTGAGTGGGACACCTGTGTGACACACTGTGCATTGTCGGGGCCACCGGTGTTGTGCTGTGTGGCATGGGCATGATGAGTGTGGCCTTGTGTCTACTGCGTACACGTGCTGGTGGATGTACACTCTTTCATGCCATACCCAGCACTGACACCGTGTGCCCCCTGTCCATGTCAGACCTGCTGTGTATGTCTCTGCATGTCTGTTACCCCTCTCAAGTGTGCTCTGCACCTGCTGTGTGGTAGTCATCTGCACATGTGTGTCATTCCCCATCCCCACCTGTGGTATGTGTGTATGTGTGTGTGGCTGCCATGTGTTGCCCTCCTGTGATACTCACCTTTGGTCCCTGAAGTGCTCCTCCACTATGGTGTCCCTATGCCACCGGGACCTAGAGGCCAGGTGTGGGTTCCTATGTTCCAGAGGCAGCAGCCCACCACCATCATGGGGTCCTTGCTCTGCATCCTCCTCCTCTTCCTCCCTGGAACTGTTGCCCTCCTCATCCTGGACAGATATTCCACGGTCAATGGCCATGTTGTGTAGCATACAACAGGCCAGGAATATGCCACAGGCCTTCTCTGGGCTGTATTGAAGGGCACCACCAGACCTATCCAAGCACCTGAAGCACATCTTCAGTATGCCAAACACACACTCAGTGATAGTGAGTGTAGCAATCTGTGCCTCGGTGTATCGCTCCTTGGCCTCATTTCCTGGATGGTAGTAGGGGGTGAGCAGCCAGGGGTGGAGGGGATACGCTGTGTCACCTGTGGGGGAACAAAGCAGTCTGTTAGTACCCCACATGCATGTACATTGTGTTCCACTGCCCCACACCCCCCATCCATCACTGCACATGGGAGCAGCTAGTGCATCTCCACTTCTGTACCTGTGGCCCACCTTCCAGTGCAACCCAATACCACCACGGTGGGACACCTCATCTGTGCCATGATCACCGCCTGCAGTGTACTGGCTGTGCTGTCATGCCCTGCACCTGACCATGCCCACTTCTGGGGCTGACTGCTCCTGACCAGCATTTGTTACCTTCCATTGCCCTGCCGTTGCCCGTGCCTTGTTGTATATAGCACCGTCTGCCCTGCTGCACATGCCTGCTGTTCCACATCACTTCACCGCCCGTGCTGTGTTGTGCTTCAACACTGTCCCCCTGTTTGTGTGCACTGTCCTGCAGTGTGCCCACCTGCACTGTCCCACATGGGTGTGTGCCCTTGCACTGTTCCTGTCCCTGTCACTGGTCCCACAACCATGCACTACCTACGACATATGTGACACCACAATATGCATTATGTGGGCATGTATTCATGCCGCACTCACCCACTAAGTGGCTGCTGAGGATGTCCCCAGTCTCAAACCAGTGCCACAGGGCTGACTGGTGCTATATGACTGCATCGTGTGTACTCCCAAGATGTGTAGCACAGACATTGCTGATGTGCCCTGTGGCATTGCACACACCTGGTAGTTGATGGAATAGAACCCCTTGCAGTTCATGTATGGTATTTCCCCATCACCAGGTGGTGCATGAATTGACACATAGGTGCAGTCAATGGCCTCTATCATGCCTGGCATGTGTGCCACCCTGTGGAATTGCTGCCTCACTTCTGTCCACTCTGCCTATGTGCTTGGGAAGCAAATGAAATGAACTCCGGAGCATGTGGAAGCAGTGCGGTAAGGAACTGGGTGCGGATTCGGGATATGGATGGCTGAGATATGCCAGTGGTGTCCCCAGCTGGCCTCTGGAAGGTGCCTGTGGTGAGCAGGCACAATGCTGTTGTCACCTTGGTCTCCACAGATATGGCATGATCCCTGCTGGTGGGTGCCTGCATTTCATCATGGCACAGCTCACAGCTGCTTCAGAATTACCCTGTTCAGGTGGTATCGGTCAACTGTTTCTGTGTCAGTCAGCTGTTCAAATGTGACTCTGGCATGATGCCGCAATAGGGCAGGCCAGCTACGGTGCCTTACGCAGCCATGTTGATGGTCTGCCCATCTCCTCAGCCCCATTATCATACTCACCATCAGGAATGGTGCCCCATCCATGTCTATGGCCTCACTGCTGCTGCTGCTAGCCTACCGGCTGCCTGCTGGGGGCTTGCACTTAAGTCTGCTCCTTTTATACTTATCTTCTTAGTGCACATATGGATGGATGTGCTGTGTACATGCTGTGGTTGTGCATTTATTTTGCTTTGTGAATGGGGATGCGCCATGTATGCAGCTACACACCCCCTCCAGATGTGCCGCATATCAATGCTGCATCCCAGAGACTACTCACCGGGGAGCTGATCACCACATCAGCAGCAGGGAAGCAGAAGTGAATCACTGCATAAGTGGCAAGGAGAGGGACTGGCAGCAGGGAAAGAGATCATCACATCGGCAGCGGGGAAGGAAGCCACATCGGTGGCAGAGGAAGGAAGAGCAGATTGCTGCATCGTTGTTGGGGAGAGAGGACAGAGTTAGCAGGGCTGTGTGCAACTGGGATTTAACATCAGCACCCAGATGCAGGACAGTTTGGGGAAAGGAGCTGTTTTTGCTTGCTTGTGGGAGGCGTTTCTGGAGTATCCACATGGGCGGATGACGAGAGAGGCCTTGCAGCCAATCAGGGGCCAGGGTGACAAACTTTGATTGCAGCTGGCTTAAATAGCCAGGGAGCCCAGCCTCCAGTACTACATCCCAGAGACTACTCGCTGGGGAGCAGATCACCGCATCAGCAGCAGTGAAATAGAAGTGAATCACCACACCAGTGGCAAGGAGAGGGACTGGCAGCAGGGAAAGAGATCACAGCATCAGTTGCATTGGTAGTGGGGAAGGAAGCCACATCGACGGCGGAGGAAGAAAGGAAGGGCAGATCCTTGCATCGGCAGTGGGGAGAGAGAAAGACTGAGACAGGAGGGCTGTGTGTGGGTAGGATTTAACATCAGCACCCAGACTCAGGACAATTCTGGGAAAGGAGCTGTTTTTGCTTGCTTGAAAAAGCCCCCCCCAACCCCTGTCCTGACCTTAATTAAATCCTCAAACATGCACAGAGGCAGGGCTTGAGGACTGTGGGGAAGGGCTTCAGCTACAAACTGAACTGATTTGGCATAAGGTCTGGGGGGAGGAGCTCAGGGAGCAAACCATTTGCGTCAAGGATTTTAAAGTTATATGTTCAAGGTTAATAGTTAAATTGGTAAAGTGTCAAATTGTTGGAGTTAGAAGCTGGCAGGCTGGATCAAGGCTCAGCTAAAACAGGTCTGGGTTAAGGTTTGAATTGCTAAATTGTGTTGAGTTTGGGTCTGGCAGGATTGTAAAGGAGGGGTGGCTGTTCACCGGGAGCATGGCGCTAGGGGGGCGAAAGGGAGAGAGAGGGGAATGGCCTTGGGGGAAGGAGGGTGGGGGTTGGTGGATGGAGCAGTATGGAAGGGCACACCAAGGGGAGGGTCAGTGGCAACACCAGGGGATGGGGAGTATGTAGGGGCACTGCAGGCTGTGGGCCAGTGGAGACATAAAGGGAGGGATGACCAGTGGAGGAAAGGGAAAAGGGGGCACGGGGAGGAATGACTGTGGGGTGTAATAACTGTGGTGCAGCATTGTTCATGAACTTTCTGTGGAGACTGGGGACATGCCCAGTTTGTCTAGGGCTGGGGAGAATGGAGGCTGAGCAAGCATGGCTAAAAATGGAATTGTCCTGGACAAAAATTGAAATCATCAGAAGAATCACAGAAGGCAATCAGATAGGGGAGAGGAGACAGGCCGACCAGGGGGGTGGGAGGGGGAGGCTGCAGATCACACAAGGGGTCATGGAGGGAAGGCCCAGGTCAGGAGATGGGGGTACAATGGGCAGTAGTACCAGCATTTATGAGCATAGATACACAGCAGGCTCAAATAGATATTGGCCCTTAATGGAGTTGATGGAGCAAGATGAAGTCAATGGTCTAGAGGTTGAGGGGAATAAAAGCCATGCCAGAAAAGGCAGAATAAGTCAGAAGCAAGGAGGGCTGATCAGGCTATGGTGGTCCAGGATGAGAATGGAAAGGGTGACAACAAGAAAGAAGGGAGAAATAGCATGGGGGACCAGATGTAACAGTCAGGAGCAAAAATGGGAGGGGGAAGGAAGCGGGAGGAGATGTCCTAAAGGGAGAACAGAGAAGTGTATAGAGCACAGGAATCCAGGGAGAGGATGGGTTACAGGGAGGGAGGATAGAGAGTAACAGGAATGCAATAGGTGAGGGCTGAAGGATGCATGGGGGAGGGGCAAGGCCAGGGATCATCCAGCAGGGCAGAGGGGACAAAGGGATGAGTGGGGTGGAGATAGGAGGGGACGGGGGGTCAGGAGGAACATGGGAAAAAGCCAGGTAAGGGTGGTGGAGGTACCCTTGGGGTTACTGCATGAAAAATCTGTGATAGTGTATGGGGACTCTATTATTAAAGGGATCCACTGGTTAAAGAAGGGAGTAGCTTTCAGGGGGAGGTTGTTTTTTTGTGAGCCAGGGATAGAGAAGAGCAGGGCACACCCAAAAATTAAGGAGTACATTAGGCTGATTGGGGCTGAACCTCACCTGGTTCTTCATCTTGGTACAAATGACCTGGCTAGGGAGGAGGTGGAAGAGGTGCAGAAGAGATTTATGGAACTAGCAAGAGGGTGCAAAGAAATGGTGGATTCTATAGCTTTTTCAGAAGTTCTGCCAGTACACTGCACCAATACAGCTAGACAATTGAGAATCAAAGACTTTAACTACTGGCTAAGGCAGTGGTGCAGGAGGGAGGGCTATGAATGTATAGGTGATTGGGGGGACACGTGGGTGGACCAGCATCTGTAAGCGAGGGACAGGTTGCATATAAATGATGAGGGGGCTAGGATCTGGGGGAGAGGGAAACTGCAGGGATATATAGATAGAATGCTTTAAACTAGGAGAAGAAGAGGGCGAAGCTAGCCTTAGCCCAGTGGGAATGGTGGGAAGAACTGACTTAACTCACTCTCCCCCCACAGCTGGGGGCAAGAGAAGCCAAAGGGGGGGAAGGAAGAGGGGCAGGTTTGGTGGAGGGGTTTGCTAACAAATGCCAAGAGTCTACATAATAAAATGGGAGACCTACTGGCGGTGGTGGCAGAGGATGACCTAGACCTAATTGCAGTTACAGAGACCTGGTGGACTGAAAACCACAGTTGAGAGGTGGAAATACCTGGGTATGTAGTCTATAGGAGGGGCAGGACAGGAAAAAGGGGTGGTGGTGGTGGTTGCCTTTATGTAAAAGAGGGATTAAAGCGATGGTGTATGGGGGTGGGTGGGTGGGTGGACCAGCAGAGACCCTATGGTCAATTTAAGCAAAGAGGGGAGGAAGGCAGTGAAGGTAGGGGTGGTCTACAAACCACCAAATCAGGGGGAGGGAGTAGATAGACAGATGAGTAGGGAGATACAGGAGATGGTTAGCAAGGGAGAAGTCATGATGGTGGGAGATCTAAATCTACCTAACATGGATTGGGACATCTCGGCAGCATCCACAGAAAAGAGTAGGGTGTTGCTGGAAGCCTTGCAGGAAGTGTTCATCAGCCAACTGGTATTGGAACCTACCAGGGGGAGTGCCAGACTTGACCCAGTTATGACAAATGGGGACAGTGTCGAGGGGATCGAGGTTGTGGAAAATTTGGGTGACAGTGACCATAAGACAGTAAACTTTAGAATCAGAAAAGGTCAGGTTAAGAGCAGTTCCAGCACTAGGGTACTAGACTTTAGAAAGGCAGATTTTGAGAGGATGAGGACAATGGTTCAGGAGGAACTAGAGGGGAAGGAAGACTTGGAAGATGTGGAGGAGCTATGGGGGAAAATTAAAAGAGGAATATTGAAGGTGACAGAACTGTGTGTTACGATGGTGAGCAAGAAAAAAAGGGGGAGGAAACCACTTTTGTTTATAACAGAAGTGAGGAATGTAGTTAGGGAGATGAGGGCATTCAAGATATATAAGGCATTGCAGAGGGAGGTAGACAGGGAGGTACAGTATATAAAGAAAAACTGCGTGAAGCGGGGAGGATGATCAGATGGGTAAAGGCAGAAATGCAAGAGCATATAGCAAGGGAGGCAAAAGGGGAGACAAGAACCTTTTCAGGTACGTGAGTGACAGAAGGAAGTGGGAAGCATGGGATTATGAAGCTCAAAAGGGAAGGGGGGGCAATGGTGGAAGGAGATATGGAAAAAGCTGATGTCCTGAATAAATACTTAGCATCAGTCTGCATGGTGGAGGAGAGGAAGGGGCCGAGGTTGGAAAACAGGGGAAGGATGAGTAGTGAGATGGACTCAAGTCCCTTCACGGAGGCTAGGGTATTAGAAGAATTAGGAAAGCTGTGGACGGATAAGGCAATAGGCCCAGATGGGATTCACCTGATGGTACTCAAAGAATTAAAACAGGAACTGGCAACACCACTCACGAGGTTATTTAACCTGTCACTGCACAAGGGAAGGGTTCCTGGGGACTGGAAAAAGGCTGAGGTAGTATTCCTACATAAGGGGGAGGAAGGGAGGAGCCGGGAAAGTACTGCCCGGTTAGCCTTACCTCCGTGGTTGGTAAACTAATCGAGGCACTTATTAAGGAAAGGCTGACAAAATATCTAGAGGGGGAGGGCCTCCTAAATGACAATCAACATGGATTCACAGGTGGCAGGTCATGCCAGACCAACCTGACTGAATTCCTTGACAGAGTGACGGAGATATGGGACCAAAGGAGGTGGACATGGCCTAACTGGACTTCAGGAAGGCATTTGACACTGTCCCCCAGAGGAGGCTGATAGGCAAGGTAGGCAGCTTAGGAGTGGGGAGCAAGCTCACAAACTGGGTAGAGCATTTGGTTGGTGGGGAGAACACAGAGAGTTATGGTGAATGGGGTACACTCAAGGGAAGAAAAGGTGATGAGTGGGGTTCCCCAGGGGTCTGTGTTGGGACCCATACTTTCAACATACTATACACGGAGGGTCTACGGGGGAAGGTGTGTCTGTTTGCTGATGACATAAAGATACAGTATGTAGTAATAGAGTTGATAGGGCGGAAGGGGGTGAAGGATATGAGGGAGGATTTGGCTAGGCTGGAGGAGTGGTCAAAAAGGTGTTAGCTGCAGTTCAATATAAAAAAGTGCAAAGTTATGCACATAGGGCAAAATAACCCAAACATGAAGTACCGGCTGGGGGGGGGGGAGCTGGAGGTAACAGAACAGGAAAGAGACCTGGGGATCACTATTTCAGACAACCTGAAAGTCTGGAATCAGTGTGACAGAGCAGCAGGAAAGGCACTCAGAATGCTGGCTTGCATAGGGAGAGGATTCACAAGCAGGAGGAGGGAGGTGAGCCTGCCACTATATAAAACCATGGTCAGACCGCACATAAAACAGACAGACAGCGACCCCCCCCCCCCCGTGGTCCAATCTTGGGCGATGTAAAACTGAATACCTGGCTGGAACAGCTGCCTCTAAAATAGGGGCAGCATTTCCATCCAGCCAGGTCTCCGTAATGCAAACCAGATCTGCCTTCACAACAAAGTCTGCGATAAGACTAGTCTTGTTACAGACAGATCTGGCATTGCATAACAGCACCCGAGTTGGATGAGATTGGCGTATTGTCCCAATTACTTGCCCTCCGACACCGGAGGTGCCCTTGGGTATGGGAACCAGAACAGAATTACCACGTTCCAGATACCATTTTGCCCCATGGTATGGTCATGGAACAGTCTGCCGGAATGGATGGTGGGGGTGGATATGGTAGACAATTAAAAAAAGAGCCTGGGATAAGTATATGGGCCTAATGAGCAGGGGGCAGGCTGGTAATGGAGAGAGGGAGTCTTCCGGGGGGGGGGGTTATGTGCAGACTGGATGGGCTGTGGGGTCCTTTTCTGCTGACAAATTTCTATGATTCTATGATTTTATGATTAGTTGTCTCTGTTGCATCCGTGACAGTGCAACGCATCTGGGATGTGCTGGAGCATCTCTGTCCTTTGTGAATTGCACCAGTGTGCATCTCCAAGATGCACCGGCATGTGTCAGATGTGTCTCTTTTGTGAATCCTGCCCAGTATTTAGAAGGTAGATAGGGCTCCAATTTGCAATATCTAACTGATCTCCCTTTTTATGTAACAGAATTAAAAAAGTAGTAGACATAGGCTCAGGCATTTCAAAATTACAGAGAATATAATTAAATGTCTCTAACAAGATAGGAGCCAAAATATCCTGAAAGGTCTTATAAAAATTCATGCTCAGGCCATCCGGTCCCAGAGCTGTATTTGAGCACAATTTCTGAATAGCCTTCTGAATTTCTTCAAGTTGTAATGGCTGAGTAAGGGTAAACGCATTGTTTCCCTGTGAAACCCCCATATTTAAATCCATGACAAATTCCTGTAGATTCCCTGTTGTATCACGTGGACTGAAAAATGTAGTAAGCAAATGGTCAGAAATAACCTCCATAATGCTATTAAAATCCATGTGAATATTACCTCTTTTATCCCTTACTGCTGACCAGTCTCTATTATCCACTCCATTATGACTATCCTTAAAAATGTCTAAGGAGCCTTTAGTCCCTTGAGTCCCTGAGGATTGCTTCATTTTTAAAGATTTGGTCCTATCGTAGAGATATTGCCTCATCTCTAGTTTTATTTGCTGGATTTAAAGAGCACCTTTCATGATTTGAGTTATGAATTTTTCAGATTATGTCCTCCTTGGGTCTGATGCAGGCAGTTACTTCATCGACCCATCGTGATGGCCATATATTGGACCTGGTGTTCTCACTGGGACTTGATATTAATGATCTTGAGATCAATCCAGTTCTTTGGTCCGATCATTGCATGGTGCAGTTCACGCTTGGGGCTCTTGCCATAAGCCCTTCCCCTGTTGAGACAATTTGCTGTCGCCCTTTACGGGGTTTGATCCCTGAGGGTTTTTTGGCTGCAGCGAATTTGTTTAGAGTGGGTGATGCATGCGCGGGAGGTGTTGTGGATGGTTTTACGCCTATAATGGGGTGTTATCCTGACACTATGTAACTCCCTCGCACCTGTCGATGTCATGACCCAGAACCGTGCCTGAGATCGCCATGGTTTGATGGTGATCTGGGATGAAGAAGATGGGTCGGGAGATTGGAGCGCTGCTGGAGGAGATCCCATCTGGACGTGGACAGACTGGCCCTGCGTGCCCATTATGTTGGGTACCAGGAGGCAATCAACCATAAGAAGACAGTTTTTCCTGTCTAAGGAGATTGCTGCTGGAAGGAACCGACTGGCCTCACTTTTCCGGACTGTTGATAAACTTTTACATCCAGTCTGTCTATGGCCTGGGAGGGTTTTTTCTAATATTGATTGTGAGGTTTTCGCTCGGTTCTTTTCAGATAGGGTGTCCGTGATCCGGCGGGTGGCTCCTTCAGTCAGCAATGACATAGCTGGCAGTGATCGCCTGATGTGTTCCGAGTGCACTCCGTCTGGTTGGGGAGAGTTTAGACCAGTGGAGGTTAGTGAGGTTATTGAGGTAGCAACCAATATGAAGCATACCTTTTGTGAACTGGACCCGGTGCCAACGCTTTTTTTAATGAGATGCACTGACTCTGTTGGCCCGGTGTTTGCCTTGATTATACGGTGTTCCCTCTCTGAGGGTGTCTTTCTGGATGCCTTGAAGGAGGCTCTGGTGAGACCCCTCTTAAAGAAGCCATCTTTGGACCCGGAGGTCAAGGCAAGTTACTGTCCAATCTTTAACCTTCCATTTCTGGGAAAGGTTATTGAGAAGGTGGTAGCGCTTCAGTTGGAAGAGCACCTCATATCTCTTGAGTTGTATGAACCCTTCCAGTTGGCTTTTCGTGCTAGACATAGCACTGAAACTGCACTTGTTCGGGTGCAGAATGACCTTCTCAGGGCTAGAGACCGGGGAGACAAGACAATTCTTGTTCTCCTCGATCTCTCCTCAGCATTTGACACTGTTGACCATTGTGTGCTGCTTGCTCGCCTTGAGGACCTATGTGGACTCACCGGTAATGTCATCAAATGGTTTGAGTCCTTTCTTACCAACAGGAGGCAGCGGGTCATGATGGGAAATTTCTCATCTACACTCAGCCTACTTCTTTGTGGAGTTCCTCAGGGATCAGTATTGGCTCCAATGCTGTTCGCAGTGCATATGCTGCCTCTGGGTGGGATCATTAGGAAGTACGGCTTGAGTTTTCATTGTTATGCCGATGATACTCAGCTGTATTTTTCCTTTGCCCCAGGAACACCTAATGCGGTGGATGTGCTTAATATTTGTCTGGCCGAGATAAATGACTGGATGGCCTCCAGCTGGTTGCGGCTGAACCCCGATAAGACGGAGGTATTAGTAGTGGAGTCGAACAGAGTTCGTGATAGGATGGCCTCTGACGCAGAAACTGGGCTTGTCCTAGGATCTGTGCCATTGAAGGCCTCCTTCTGGGTGTGAAATCTTGGCATGATTCTGGATAAAGATCTAACCATGGAGGCTCAAATATCCTCCGTGGTTCGTACTTATTTTACCATCTCAAACACTGCCAGGATTAAGTCCTGTTCCGCCTCGGACCTCCTACTTAATACATACCTTAGTCACATCTAGGCTTGATTACTGTAATGCGCTCTATCTCGGGGTCACGGGAGGATCTCTCCGCAGATTGCAGCTGGTGCAAAACGCAGCTGCCCGGTTGTTGACCGGGCAGCAAAAGTTTTGCCATATTACACCGGTTTTGCGCGAGTTGCACTGGCTTCCAGTCAGGTGGAGAGTCCTCTTTAAGGTGGGTCTTCTCACCTATAAGGCCCTACACGGGCAGGGCCCTGGTTACCTGTTAAACCTTCTGTCACCTGCCTTTTCCTCACGCCCTCTTCGCTCCTCTAGTGAATGCTTCCTGACCATTCCCAGAACTAGGCTGAAATCCGCTGGCAATAGAGCATTTAGCGCCGCGGCTACTGTTCTGTGGAACTCCTTACCAACTATGGTCAGAGAAGCTTCGTCAGTTGATGTTTTTAAGGCCCAGCTTAAAGCTTTTCTTTTCTCTAAAGCTTTTAATGTCTAGATGTATATTTATAGTTATGGCTTGGTTTTTGTAAGATCTGTATTTATTATGTGTAATGTCTATATTTATTATATTTAAATGCTTGTCCTAAATTTTGTACGGCACCCAGAGCCTCTGGGATTGGGCGTCTTTTAAATAAACTTTGCCTTGCCTTGCCTTGCCATGATGGTCCAAAAAGTTACAGCTTGTAGTCATTATATGCAGTACTAGACCTGAAAAGGTGTGTGCATTTGTTATTTTTAGCCGAGGTTTACCCTGCCTTCCATAATTTGGATTTGTTTTGGAGCCCTGCTGCACTTGCCTTTGCTGTTCAGTTGCTGGGCTACTGGCTCCTGATGACATCACTATAGGGCAGATGAGTGACTCACACTGTGCAGTTGCAACATTGTTGCAAGGGAACACTATCAGTACTCAGTATACACACTGTGTTCCCCCTTCCCCAAGACACCCTGTTAGCAGTACATTATGCCAAAATCCAAATGTCTAGGCAGTATGTTTTGTGTGTGTGTGTGAAATTGACTCTGCCCTATAGTTACAGTTTGTCAGCAGTACAACCCTGGGTCCACAGCAACACCAGGCTTGCTATAGATGCTCTGGTACACCCTGCTATTTTTAGCAGCTCAGAATGCAAAAACTTACTACAGTGGACAGTAATGAAATACAGTTCCAGAATCAATGCAAGAAGGGGTAATTTATGCACAGAAGTCAAAAGGACCATGAAAGGTGCTCTTTAAATAGAGTTATCAATGTGATCAGTAATTTTTAAAGAAATGAGTTTAGGCATTTCTGCCCCTTTGTTTGCCCCATTTTTATGTTGGCTTGCACTTGCACAGCCAACATATTGCAGTAGTAGCACATTTGGAGGTGCGGTCACTGTGGGCGAATGCAGGGCACGCACCAGTATGTGCGTCCCTCATTCCACAATAAGGCAGCTGCAGGCGCTGACACCAGCAACACACAGACTGGCCACCAGATCAAAGAAAAGGTCCACTGCAATGAGAACCAAGCATCTCATGCAGCGGCGTGCCTTTTCTGGTGACCAGTTTACAATAAAAACATAGCAGCATGCTGCCGCAGAGTTCCCCCGACCCACTTCATTTGCCAATGGGAGAGCCCCCTCCCTGTTGGCATAATGCAGCCACCCCTCCCATTTACAGTGTGTGCCAAGGGGTGCCAATTCCCCACTGTATCCATGCGCCCGTCCCTAGTTTAATTTGCCGACACAGGAGCCCACTCACCGTCGACATAATGCCCCATTTTTGTGCGATAGGGGTGCTGAATCCCATCGGCTACAGACCCCCAAAAACAAACACTCAGGTGGCATGCTGGGAGCCCACCCCAGTGTGCCAAATAAATGCCCCTATAAAAAAACTGTCCGCTATGTTTTTGTTTTACACCTACAAAGCAGAAAAGCGGTCCCTACGTTGACTCAGTAGCCCTCCATAACCGCCCACCTTCTCTTTGCCTCCCCACCCCCCCTCCCCCCAACTTACCTCTGGAGCCCGGTGCTACAGTCTTCGGTGGACTGGTAACACGTCTGCACTCTTCAAAGCTGACTGAAGAAATGCCGGTAAGCTGTATAATGGCATAAATAGTGTTTTTTTTCAACTTTACTGCATATCCCTGCCATTTTTGGGAATTTTGGCACCAAATTTTCAACATGGGGTTATTGGGATGCCTCCTCATGAACTCAGTCACTGTCATGGTGTTATTCGGTCCTGAAAGGTGATTTCGCGGTCACTGCGCGGAATCACCTTTTGGGACTGATTAACGAAACGACAGTGCCACTGTTCATGAGGTGGGCTCTCAAAAAGCCGATATTGCAAATTTGGTGAAAAAAATTCAAAACATGGCTGTTTTACTAGCGTAAGTTGCGCAGTTTCCATGCACGCTCGTAACTCCGTGAATTTGTAATATTTTCACTCCAGATTTCCAAAATTGGAATTTTTCCACACCTCCTTATGAAAAGTACAGTTGTGATTTTACATATCCTGGCCAAAATGTGTTTTTGCATGTCCGGCGCAGAATAGCACAGTCGCTGTGTGAAATCAGTTTTTGGGACAGTTTGAGAAAATGATGGCTGTTCATCAGCAGAGGTCCTAAAATGCCTATGTTGAAAATGTGGTGATGAAAGTCCATGAAGTGACTGTGTTACAAGAGTGCATTGCGCAGTTTCCACGCACCCTTATAACTTTGCAAATTTGCAATATTTTCATGCCAGATTTTCAACACTGGCATTTTTTCACATCTCCGTATGAACAGTACAGCTGCCATTTTTCACATCCTGCCCAAAATGTGTTTTCACACCTGTGGCACAGAATGGTGTGGTCACTGTGGGAAATCAACTTTTGGGACAGATTAACAAAATCACAGTGCCACTGTCCATGAGGGGAAGTCCCAAAATGCCTATGTTGAAAATGTGTCTCTTCGGGAGACCACGTGATGCAGGGTACCGGGAAGAAGCTCCTCTGCATAGCTCCAGCCTCCTGACTCAGTAAAAGTGCTTTTGGAGTGTTTAACTAGCCTAAAACCCTACAATTTTATGGTCTACTGCCTTCCTAGCATTGTGTGCTCATGCTGGGTGAATTTGAGAGATAATGGAGGTGTATATGAAATGGGCCCCGCAAAAGCATACCCCGCCAGTTTCCCCGGAGAACGCCCCGAAGAAATCACGGGCCTCAAGTGGAATGGATAAGCCAGAGGCTGCAAATCAGGGCACGGAGCAGGAACCACTTACGCTAAGCAGATTCCTAGAGGAATTTAAGCCCTTTCAGGAAGAAATAAAAGAAATGGCTTCAGAGATGAAATCCTTGACTAGAAAACTGGAAGAGATCTCAGTCTTAACTACAGATAACACCGCCAGAATTTCCTCCTTGGAGAAACAAGCAGAAAGGTTTGAGCCTGGGATGGCGGCTATGCGGCAGAAACTTGCACATTTTGAAGCTAAACTTGAAGACCTTGAAGGTCGTAGTCGTAGAAATAATATTGTGATCCTTGGGCTGCAGGAGGGAGAAGAGGGCCAGAACACCATAGCATTTGTCCAGAAGTTGGTGGAGAAGATCGCTGGCCCCTCGCCCTTTGGGGCTAAATATATAATCGAGAGAGCCCACAGATCCCTGAGGCTGAAGCCCCCGAGCAAAACCTCGCCCTATAATATGCCGATTTCTAAATTATTTGGAGCGGCAGCACTTGTTGTACAAAGTTAGAGAAATCCAGGAAGTGAGATGGGAGCAAGTCAAACTCAGGCTTGCACAGGACTTGCCGGGCCCTGTCTGTTTGAAATGCAAAGCATTTCACCCAGTTGTTTCTAAGATTATTGCAGCTGGTCTGAAGTTTCATATGGCGTACCCGGCCAGGTTACAGGTGCAAGTGGCCAGTACCTGGGTTTCGTATGAGGACCCTGAGACTGCGATTGCGGGCCTAAAGCTGTCCCTACCTGATCTCTTCAGGGATACATGAGAGGCCCTTTGTCATTTAAAGAGAGGAGTTCTGGATCGAAGAGAAGTGGCTGTCACTTGAAGGACTCTTCGGGGATGAATATAAATATTTGTTGGATTCCTATCCAAGCCTGTTTAGTGAGCTTAAGGGACACAATTTCCTTAATATTATCTGGACTTTCTATGGTTGTTTACACCGGAGCTTCGTCTGGGACTGTGATTTCTTCTAAAATGACTGTTTAATTTTACCGTTCACAGATGTTGGGGAGAGTAATTTTGCAATGTTTTGGTTTAGTACCTCCCCTGCAAGTAAGAAAGGGGCAATGGCTCTGTTAAGGCCTACGGTTTACACCTTGCTGGGTTTCAATGCCCATCGTATGACAGGTTGCTTGAAGAGGGTCGCGGGGCATTTTCTCTACAGCGCCCTATTGCGTGTTTTTGCTTTCGCACCACCAGAGGGAGCTTGTGTCTTAATGTAATAGGGGCCAATGATCTTAACAGCCCGGGATGGGGGGTTTTCCCTGGCATAAGGGCGTTATAATTGATGGGGCATGGCGGGACCCGTTCTCTTGGGTCAAGTGAGTCCCGTTGTGGGCGTGTCCCACATGGGGACCGGAAACATTGTCTTTGGTCTGGCCCTAACAGCACCTATTGTGGTGCGTTCCTTTTAGCAGGCGAGGCGTGAGGGTTGGTAACTCTCACTATTCCTAGTGCCTATGTTCTATCAACACAGTGTTATTCCCACGGGTTATCAGGAGTAGATCAACTGAGGACCTCACAAATTGTTTCTGTAACTCTGGTCATTTACCTCTTGTTGTTTTCATATAGGGGGGCTCACGGATCTCTTTTCCTTTTTCCTTTGGGTTTAGGGGCGTAATGTCGGGGCTGGGGAGAAGGAAGCGGTATGTTGTTGAACATTGTTGGTGACAGTGGGGGTAGGGAGGGCAGGGTAGAAGGTAAAATTTTGTGTTTATTAATGTTTTGTTGTGATTGAGTGTTGCTTGGGGGGATGGATGGGGTTGTTCGGGCTGGGCTGGGGGAGTTTGGGGGTGGGAGGACGGCACAGCAGTCTTAGTGGAACAGGGGTATGGGGATCACAGTAGTAGTAACTGCCAAAGGTTAACCTTGGGCTTTTTTTTTTTTTTGCCAATATAGATGGCTAGCAACATTAATCTAGCTACATGGAATGTGAAGGGGGTTAGGAAAAAAACAAAGCAATATCAGGTGCTTAAACACCTGAGCTTGCTGCATGCGCAGATAACATTCTTGCAAGAATCTCATCTGTTAGATATTGAGGCATTGCAACTCAGGAGACAACAGATGGGGCAGGTCTTTAATGCTTCTGGTTCTACTAGCAGCTGTGGGGTCATGATGCTGGTTAATAGAGACGTCCCATTTATCTCACTCAGGTCTGTGGGGACTCAGAGGTAAGGTACGTCCTAGTTCAGGGTACTCTTTGGGCCATGCCACTATTGCTTGGTAGCATCTACGGACCAAACGTGGATGATCCCATCTTTTTTGCGAAGTTGACCACCACAATTCTCCCATTACTCCCTATTCCCATTATTATGGGGGGAGACTTTAATCTGGTCTTGGACCCTAATATAGACAGGTCTGGAAACGTGTCGAGAGGACTGTCCCTGGAGCAAAGGGCCTTCAGGGAAATGTTGGATCAATGCGGACTGTGTGACGTATGGCGAGTCTTGCATCCTAACTCCAGGGAATTTACTTTTAGTTCGCCAGTACACGGCTCGCAGTCTCGCATTGATTACCTTTTGGTCTCTCATGAGCTCTTGCTGGGAGTGCTATCCACCTCGATCCAACCGGGTCCTGTATCTGATCATTCTCTGGTGTTACGTAATCTGGCTTTCTCTAATATTCCCAAGAAAGAGACCCGATGGAAATCAAATGAGCAGCTATTGAAGGAGGACAAATATTGTCGGCTAGTGAAGGATCAGATTGATTTCTTTTTCTCTACCAACCCAATAGAAAGTGTTACGCCAGACATTTTATGGGGAGCTTTTAAGGCTTACATTAAGGGTATTCTCATTAGTTTAGCTACAAAGAGGAAAAGGGCTCAGGAAGCAGAGCTATTATCATTACTGTCTCAAATACGGGAATTAGAATCTAGACAACCAAATAACACTTCCAAGGAGGAGAGGCAGAAATTATTAGTAGTTAAGGACAGATATTTAGAATTATTAAGAGAGAAAGCAGAGTTGGCTATCATTCGTACCAAAGCAAGTTTAATGGATCAAGGAGAAAAAGTGGGGCACCTGTTGGCCTTACGTTTAAAACAGCAGGAGTCTTCAAAATTTATACCTCCTATTAGGGTGCAAGCAGATGGATCCCTGAGGGTATCCCCCTCAGAGATAGTGAAGGAATTTGCTACATATTATGAGCAGCTATATAGGGATATGGATAGCCCTCCTTCCACAGAAGAGTTGGAAGCGTACCTTAGGGATTCTCGACTGCCTTCTTTGGCAAATTCCCCAAATTTTTATCCTCTCCCTTATCGCAGGAGGAAATCTCGGCCGTTATAAAGGCCCTGCCCTCCGATAAAGCTCCGGGACCGGATGGGTTTTCTGCTTTATTTTATAAAGTTTTCAGGGAACAATTATTGCCTGTGCTCCACCGGCTCTACCTACATATTCTGTCCGGGGCTGCAGTAGACACTCACTTGTTTGAAGCCCAAATAGTTCTATTACCCAAACCGGACAAAGACCCTGAATCGGTTCAGAGTTACAGGCCAATATCCCTATTGAATCAGGATGTCAAGATTCTTTCGAAGATATTGGCGGATAGGCTAACGTTGGTTCTCCCGGACCTGATTGGTGTGTCTCAAGTTGGGTTTATGAGGGGACGTTCATCCTCAGACCATTTACGTACCCTCTCGCACGTCTTCTCGGAGTCCAGGGATGCCACGTTCCCCGCGGGGTTGGTCTTCATGGATGCCAAGAAGGCATTTGATCGGGTAAACTGGAATTTCTTATTCCAAGTTCTTAGAGCATTTGGGTTTCCCACCATGTTCATAGGCTGGATCAGGGCGCTATATCGGTCTCCATCTGCGAGGATTTCAGGTAATGGGGATTTTTCTAAATTTTTCCTGCTACATTCAGGTATGAGACAGGGATGTCCCCTTTCCCCCTTATTGTTTAATATTTATTTAGAACCCCTTATTCAAAATATTCTTAACAACATGGGAATACAAGGTATTCCGATGCGGAACAATGTGGTGAAGATAACAGCATATGCTGATGATCTCCTCCTCCATTTGGCCCACCTGGTAACATCTATCCCGAATATGTTAAGTGAGATTGCTAAATTTAGTCTTTTTTCAAATTATAAGTTGAATGCAAACAAGACATCCTTTTTTCCCCTTAATCACAAGGTTTTTAAGACAGACATTATCCCTTTGGGATTGTGCTGGTCTCCCTGTGTTATCAAATACCTGGGTATCAAGTTAACACGTAATACTTCCGTATGGTGTAAATAAAATTTAGAACCTCTTTCTCAGATGATTATGCAGGATCTAGAGAGATGGGATAAGCTGCCGATTTCATTATGGGGCCGCATTAACATAATTAAGATGAATGTATTTCCCTGCCTATTTTACCCCCTGTCGCATCTCAACTTATTTGTCCCTGTATCCTGGTTTCAGAAAATGCATAAACTTTTCACTAATTTTATCTGGTCTAATAAACATTCCAGGCTGGCGTATCACAAACTGGCCACCCCTAAAAATGAGGGGGGGCTGCGGATTCCTCATTTGGCAATTTACTACTGGGCTGGTCATCTTGCTAAGTACCTGAAATGGGTAAGGCCGGGTCCGGAAAATCTGAGACCAGCCTGGCTCAACATTGAATTAGACTATATCCAGGCTATCAACATGGACCCCTCGACCATGCTCTTTGTCAAAGTCTCCCTTTTACAGAATGCTAGTAAATGCCCCACTCTCATGACCTCATTAAAGGTTCACTCGCAGCTGTGTTCATTTCTAAGATATAATTCGAGTACAGACCTGTCTCAGTCTATTTGGAATTCTCTGGCTTTCACCATAAACAAGCAGACAATCTCTTGTACATGGTTACCCCAGTTAGGCGAGGGGATAGCTTCTTCGTTCTTGGAAGACTCGGGGGCTTGGCTCCCAGTAACCAAGATTCTCAGAAGGTACAGTATTCCAGACTCTCAGTCATTCAGGGTTTGTCAGTTGAAGCATTTGTTAATCACGGTTTTTGGTAAAGTCCCTCCTCGCCCAACAGATTTTGCTTTGGTGCCTGAACTTTCTTCTCTTCTCGAATCCCCAGGGGATATCTCTAAGATATATCAGGTATTGTATCAATGGCGGTTTGGGAGTGGTAATGGTCCCACTAGTTTCTGGATCCCATTTTTCCCTCAGTCCACTTTCAATTGGTCGGCTCTCTGGATGTTCTGTTGTAAATATGTGTCTCAAGATAGATTACGCCTCATGCAGTTTCATATTTTGCATAATATGTACTACACGCCAGTCAAACTGGCAAAATGGGGCATTCTCGATACTGATAGGTGCACTAGATGCTCCCAGGATGCTGGGACGCTTTTTCATATATTCTGGTCATGTTCCAAGATAGCTTCATTATGGGATTTAATTAAAACCCACCTGAATCCCTTATTGGGATTACAGGACTGCTTTACTCCGGATATTTGCCTATTGGGAGATTTGTCTTCTATTAAGGTTAAAATTCAGAGATTTCATATATCTATGATCGCACTCTCGGTTAAAAAAATTATTCTCAGGCATTGGAAAGATGGGATTTGTCCAACATATCAGGAATGGATACATGAAATCCTTGCTGATCTTCACACAGAAAAGGCCATAGCAAGCCTCCAAAATAGGATACAAAAGTATAAGAATATATGGGATCCCCTTCACACTTTAATTATCACCGCTAGGACTTAGTGTGTAACTGGTTTACCTGCTATCTTATTAAGTATTTGATTATTATGGATAGCTAGTTACTACAACACTCGAAGGGACTGCTGTGCCGGGGGGGAGTAAGGGGGTTGGGGGGCAGTGTTGCATTGTACTACTAACTGTCTGTTCATATTTGTATCACTGCCTCCTGTATTGCGAAAATTTTGTGAATAAAGTGTGAATTGAAAATGTGTCTCTTCAGGGTGGGGGTGAGGTTGGCGTCAGTTTAATACTTCACTGCTATTTCTATTATGCATCTCTAACTCCTGCACTACCAATGCCAATGCCAGAGAGACAACATTCGGCATTGACAAATGCTTGTTGGTATAAGTTCTGAAGAATTACTTTAGTGTCTTTCCACCACTCCCATAGGGAATCATACCATACTGTGACTGTAGCTCTGGTCTGAAGGTGTTCTGTGGTCTATGCATTTAAATGATGGTCCTCCAAAACAGAATTATTGATATGCCAATAGCCTTTCCCAATATTATTTTTATGTAATTGGCTTAAGATAGTATGAAGTTCTAAATGATCAGAAGTGGCTTTAGGAACAGTTTCTGTCTTATACTGTATATCTGCCAATGTCATGAAATAAAAACATAACAAATTCAGGAAGAGAGAGACCCTCTATGATATGTATGACCTCCAGATTTCCTAATGTGTCTATAAGCGTCCTGTGAGGCTGCTGTATTTAATATTTGCTTTAAAACATTAGTATCACAGTATAGTTTAGAAGTGGTGCCTTGTTTTATCTGCACTTTCAAGTGGGCAGTTGAAATCCCCTCCTAAAATAATTTTCCTATTGGTATGCAGATAAGGCAGGATAAATTTAAACAAAGTTATCCTAGACATTTTTGTTTGTGGGGCATATATAACCCCCACTCCAAAGTCTTGATTACTAAATTGTATGTCCAAAAGTAAAGCTCTATCAGGATCAATATCCATTATTTTTTGAATCTGTACCTTCCCTCTGAAAAGTATCCCCACCCCAACACAATTCTTTACCCAGGGACCATACCAAGGGACCCCACGGCCAAGCTTTTTGGAACTGATGAATGTCCACCTCAGATCTTAACCTGTTGTCCTGCAAAAAAACAAATTTGTGCTTGTGAATGGTAAAGTGCTTGTAATGTAATACAGCATCTTTCACAATTTTTTTAACTGTTTACGTTTACAGATATGATTTTCAGAGTGTCACCTGAAGCTATAAACATTTTTTGAAAATGTTAATGGTTTGTATCAAAAAAACCTTTGTGACATCAAGTTTTCTTTCTAGTCTTTTTTTTTTTTTTTTACCTTTGGCGCTTCAGGATGGTCACCCTCCACATCTGATGTATCCTTTTGTGAAGAAGCCACTGATGACGTCTTTGAGTTTTTCCCATCCTCTGCCAAATTATCTTGTAGAAATGTAAATTTGTTATCGATGTCCAGTAACTCTGGGAAGTCTGGATGTTCGTACTGTTCTGAAAGAACACCGTTTTCCCTGAACCAACTTGTACCCTTCCTGCGGTGGGGGCAGGGGCATTGAGTTTGTCTGCTGCACCTCTGCAGGTGGAGAAGTGTGTGTCAAGGGCATGGAAACTTCCATATCTAGGTCTCCCTTTGCAGCTGTAACTTCTTGGTTACTAGTGGAATTGACAGTCAGTGTTTTCTTAGTATCCTCTGGAGGAATTGTCAGGGTTTGGGGCCTAAGTAGTGCAGAAACAAGCGGATCCACTGAAGTTTGGGGCTGTGGCGCATCCATGATAGTGAATGTTTTGCAAGTTTGTTTTTCTTGGGAGTTGTGTACAATGTCATCCTGATTCCAAAATGTATCCTTCTTGTGAACTGCCCAAGGACACTGCAGAAAAAAGTGACCTAGTTCCTCACAGAGATTACATTTCAATGGAGTAGGGCAGAAATTGTTAGCATGGCCTATCTGCAAACAGAAACCACAAACCATAGCATCACAGGCATTGCTTATGTGAGAAAGTGGGCCACATCGAAGACAAGTTTTCGGCAGGCTGGGGTAAAAACAGAATCCTTGGTTCTACCTCAAATAAAAGCAGCTGGGAAGGTATACATGCCCTGACTCTGTCATACATAGTTTTACTTTTATATTCCAGCCCCCAGTCCAAATATTTTCAGTATCCAGAATAGGCATAGGTTTGTCAATAACATCCACCCTTTATTTAACCCAATATAAAATATCTGAGATATGAACACTTTCATTCCTGCACAAAATGGGACATTTTTCACAGCAGGACGAGCCAGAGGTATAACAATAAAGTAGGACCATAAAGGGGAATGTCTTAGATGGTTGCATTTAGACCAGCATTTTTCCAGCTGTACAGAAGTATTAAAGCTGATGTCAAAAATAGTGTCCCCCCAAGATATGAATGAGGGCAAAGATATCATTGGCTAAAAACTGCATTGATTCTTTCAAAAGTTTTCTTCCCACAAACACCCTATCAGGGAGTGTCTCCTATCTTTCTTTATAGTTTAGCCTCATGGCAATTCTTCTGATTTTGGGTTCCCCCAGATTAGAGAATAAATAAAACATACGAGATCTGGGATTTGGATTCAGCCTTGAAGAGTTTTGTCATGGGGAAAGGGGAGGAGCTGCACCCTCTTTTGCCCCAGAAAAAGAATACACATTGGAATTCCTGTTCATTTGGGCATAATTTTCAACTACTTCAGCCCAAGAGATAGTAGGGGCAGACATTGAATCATTCTGATCAGCCCCCCCCCCACACTTTTCCCATTTTCTGGGCCTGGAACTGAATCAGCAGTGCTTAGGTTACCCTAGACATTCGTTTATTCATTAGTCCCCAGCTCTGTACAATCATTCACTATGCCTGGTATTTTTTGCACTGAAGGAGTAGAACAGAAATCAATACCTTCTAGGGGATCCGTACATTCTGCAGTGTGCAAGGATGCTGTAGATGTGGTTGCCATAGGAGCCATTGTTTGTTGCTGCGTGGAAGCAGCCATCCTTTATGATGAGACTGGACAAGATTTGGGAGTATGCACCCTTGTAGCTTTCAAAGAGTCTCTGAATGGTTAATTTTGAATGTCCTTTGTAGTCAGTGGTGTCCCCAGGAGCCAATTCTTTCTGTCAGCTGCAAGCATCCACCTGGCTGCATGAAGGGCCTACTCTATTGATCAAGTATCCTTTTTACTCTTTAATTCAATAACATCTAAGGAACATGGATGTGAAGGTTTTGAAAAAAAAAACTCTGGTAGACTAAGCTGCCGGCGGTGCCTGCAAAGGATTATCAGAATGCAGTAACTTCAAGAGCCAAGCCCTTCTGTCTTCTCTATCTACTGGAAGCATTGCTTCTAAGGTGTCTTCTGCATGGTCTCACAGGTAAGTGCTGTACAGGTAGCGCACTGGTAGACTGCTCCACGAAATTCTCTGGAGTCATACATACATCAGTTGTAGAACTGAGATCCATTTGAAAGTCCATATCCTCATCAGAAATTTCCATAAAACTGCAAAATTGTAGCATAGCAATTTTGGAGCCCAGAGCTCTTGAACCTCCTCCTCTGCTGACTTCCACACTATAGTCTGCCATCTTGCCAACAAGAGCGCAACAGCACCCCCTATCTGAGAGTAAGAGAATGTCCCCGATGTCCTGGGAAAATTTCCTTCATTTACTAAAAATACCACCAACAGCTTAATCTGGTTCAGTGTCAGTTGGCATCCATCTGTATTCCCCTCCCTGGGATGAAGTTGAAAATAAGCAGAATTTGTCTAGTCCTCCTTTCCCGGTCAACAAAACAAATAAATAGGTCTCAAAATACTGAAAACTCAGCGGTGGGGTGGGGTGGGGTGGACTGTTGATATCAGAAAGGCTCAGTACTGCAAACAAAGTTTTGAAAGATGGTAGCAAGTCATCTGAGAAAAGTGCAAAAACAAACAGTATTCCAATTGTACATAAAGTTAATGCACTTACAGGTACAACTTGCAGTGGAGTTGCTCAATTTGCAACACATGCATATCTAATAACTCAATCTGCGACTGTAAGTGTTAGCTCTACTGAATCTGATGATGAAGAGGAAGATGACCATAGTCATGGGGAGACCGACGATGAGCTTGTGACTTTACATTTTGCTGTGTCTCACTCTGGTTCTGACAGTGACAATGTGGATAAAGATAAAGACAGTCGTAGAGTGTCAAAAGGGAAAAAGAAAAAGTCAAAGACACAAGCCACACAAACTGAAACAAAGTCTGACAGTAGTGATGATGATGATGACAATGATGCTGCAGAGGATTCTATGATTGTCTCACCTGATAAAACTGAATCCTCTGTTGATGTCTCCCCCAATTAAACCCAGCCACTCGACTCCTACTGAGCTCGTTAGTAGACATAAACAGTTCACATCTACTGTCTGAAATCATTTTTGTGTAAACCCCAAGGATGCCTGCCAAGCTATACGTGTGCATTGCAATACTTGTGTTAGAAGAGGAAAAATAAAGGGCATTTTGGAACCACAACAATAATGCAACATTTTGCATGACTTCACCCCATCATTATATATGGTTCAAATAAATAATCTAACATTGGTGCCTGGAAATGTAGCAGGTCTCTCGGTGAACAGGAACATTCTGCTGAAACAGTGGGAGACAATCACCAGGCAAAATCCAAAAGTCCACTTTCACCTCATAATTTTGCAAGGTCCTCTGTTTTACCAGGCATGGCATGTAGTTGTACAACACCCCCAGCCAAATCTAACTTTACTCCTGATAAGAGGCAACTGAAGTTAAAAGAAGTTTTTGAAAGAAAGTCTAAATATTCATGAAACCCTCCCATAGCACTGGCAGTAAATCGCAAAATAGTAGAAATGATTGTACTTGATTTGCAACCATACTCTATTGTGGAAGACATGGGTTTCAGGAGACTTATAGAATGCTTACAGCCACGATATTTAGTGCAAAGTAGAAAATACTTATCAGTTACCGCTGTGCCCAGGATATATGACAGCTAGTACTTCAAGTAAGGCATGCTCTCCAAGAGGCTGAGGACAAGGTACTTCACTTTACTACTGATCTGTGAACCAACACACAAACTATTGCCTATCTTTCTCTTACTGCACACTGGGTCACTTTTGCAGGCAAGTCATCATCATTGTTACATACCAGTCCGCCTGCTGCTACCCCTGCCACTTCAACCAGTGCTACTACTACTATCACTACTATCTTTCAGAGCTCCAAAAACCCATTACATATCAAAAAATGGCAGTTCTCCATGTATCTCACTTTTAAGACACACACAGCACAGCACAGCATGTTCAGCAAGAACTGGAAAGACTAGTTACTGCTTGGGTCACTTCACAGGGGTTGAAAGTTGTTTTTATTTTGCTGCCAACAATGATTCAAATATTTAAAAAGCACTTGATGGCAACTATGTACATATACTCTGTTTTACACATTGTCTTAACCTAATCATTCAAAGCTTCCAGCATAATGACCGGCATGTATCAACCACTGTGTGAACAGTGCACAAAATGCACAAAGTGTGTGGCCACTTTAACCATTCAGTAAAAGCCCATGACATCCTTGTTGATATCCAGAAGGACAAAGATCTGCCTCATCTCCAGCTTGTTCAGGATGTACCAACAAGGTGGAATTCAACTTACTTTATGATTAAACCCATCCTTGAACAAAAGATAGCTATCATTAAGTATATCATGTACAGTGGTATCGGGAAGGGCACTGTACACCATTCTACTCATTGGTCTCTTCTGGAACAGTTGTGTCACATTCTGAAAGCATTCAAAAGTGCTACAAAAGTGGTCAGTTCAGAAACGGCATCCCTTAGCCAAGTAATTCCTCTCATTCTACTTCTCAAAAAGGTTGGAGAAAATGAGGAATAACTTAGATAGGAATCAATCTCTAGTCAATAGCATGCTTACCATGCTTACCAGACTTCGCAATGTAAATTATCGGCCATGACATGGAGCTAGGAGTATCTCTCAGCAACATTGCTAGATCCTTATTTTTGGAACAGACACCTTCCTGATGTGTTTTCTGAGGATATAGATGTGTTGAACTACAGGCAACTTTTGACTGATGCAGTAGATGAGGTTTCATTAGGATAGGGAAGCAGTACTACAATGACACCACCTCAAATTCAAAAGACTGCTCCAAAAACAGTACAGAAGCAGACAATCAGGAGGATGACATTTGGTACTGGCTGCAGGACATCGAAATTCTACAAGGAGAAAATGCATGCTCAGTAGTAAGCATGGTAGATGCATATCTGTCTGAGCCCAACATTAGTATTAAGGATGACCCTTTAGCTTACTGGCAACAGAAAAAGTCATGAAGGCCAAAGTTGGCTACCCTGGCTTGTAAGTATATTGGATGTCCACCATCCAGTGTCTGTTCTGAATGTTTATTTAGCTCTGCTGGGGATGTTGTGACTGATAAATGAACAAGATTAACACCAGACAAAGTAGAGAAACTAATGTTCTTGAAGGTTAACTTGCCAAACTTTGGCTACATATGTGATGCTAATATTCAAGAAGACGACACTGACAGCAATACCTGTCCTGCATCAGTGGAGTAAGTGACAATAACATCAGCATTCAATTTTCAGACTAGACTGGTTAAAAGTACAGATCTGGGACTTGCCTGACTTTGGACCATAGTATCGTTATCCTGAGGGTGGCTGGGAGGTGCGGCCAGTACATGACATGATTGTACTGGTAGCAACTGTTGCAGGCAAGTCCCCAATCTCACACACATAGTCGCTTTCTCATTCTGAGGAGATCATTTACCTAAATGCACCTAAGAATAAGTATAACTGTATTGATACATGCTGCTAGCTCTGTTTTCCCCCCTGATGGTAGTGGTAGTAACAGTGGTGAAGTGGTCATGTTGGACTGCCTTATGCTCTTCTTTCACATTGCTTCACATTCCATTCCATACTGAGAACTGTTGCTAAACATAATTGCTGACAAACAAACACACTGTCCCGTTCTGCAAAAGGTCAGACCCAGGAGACTGTTTTTTAAAAAAAAAATAGAGATCTTGGACTTGCCTGCCTTTGGACCAAATAATCATCATCCTGGGAGTGGGTGGGAGGTGTAGCCAGTATATCACATGATTGTACTGGTGGCAACTGTTGCAGACAAGTCCCTGATCTCACACACACAGTTGCGTTGTCATTCTGAGATCATTTAGCTGAATGCACCTAAGAATAATTATAACCGTATGGATACATGCTTCTAGCTCTGTTTTTCCCCCCTCATTGTAATGGTAGTAGCAGTGGTAAAGTGGTCCTGTTGGACTGTCTGGTGCTCTTCTTTCACATTGCTTCCCATTGCATTCCATACCGAGAGCCATCTCTAAGCATAATTGGTGATAAACAAACACACTGTCCCCTTCTACAAAATGTCAGACTCAGGAGACTGGTTTAAAAAAATAAAAATAGACATCTGACACTTGCCTGCCTTTGGACCAGATCATTGTCATCCTAGGGTTGGGTGGGAGGTGCAGCCAGTACATCACATGATTTTACTGGTAGCAATTGTGGCAGACAAGTCCCTGTTCACAAACACACACAGTCACTTTCTCATTGTAAGGAGATCATTTAGCTAAATGCATTTAATATTAACAACATTGATTAATGCTGCTAGTTCTGTTTTTTTCCCTTGGTAGTAGTGGTAGTAACCAGTAAGAGTGGTGAACTAGTTACTTTCAGACTGCCTGGTGCTCTTCTCTAATGTTGCTTTGCATTGCATTCAATACCGAGAGAGAGAGCCTTTGCTGCTAAATAAAACACATGTGGTGCCTGTGACTGAGAAATAAAACTTGCAAACTACCTATACAAAGTACAATTAAACACACTATCCCCCTTCTAAACAAACTCTGGTCAGAGCCAATATGGCTGTGGTAAGCTTTTAGGAGTGGCAAGAGTGCTGAAAAAAGAATATGTGGTGCTCTCACTGCACCTGAGTCAGCATGCCACCTACTGAAGGATGTAGCATACCTGAAGCAGCTACAGCAAGAGAAGGTGGGGATGTGACTGATGGCTGTATAAGATACTCATGAGATTGCACCTGGACTACTTCATCTAGTTCTGAAGGTCCTATCTGACTAAGAAACATAGAGAAGGTTTAGGTGGTACAGTGGAGGGCAACTACAATGGCACAGGGCATATGGGATAAGACCTATGAGGAAAGATTAACCAAGTCAATATTTCAAATATTTATTTCATTTGGGTAAAGCATTTAAACCATTTTAAATATTGAGTTTTTACAAGATATGCCAGTTGAGATTCAGTATATGCTATATCGAATCTCAACTGGCATATCCTGTAAAATGGAAAGGCAAGGCAAATTTTATTTTTCTGGTGCCCAACCCCAGAGGCTTTGAGCGCTGAACAGTAAAAGCACGCTATCAATACAGTAATACAAAACGATGTAAAAAACAATAACATATCAGCATAAATAAATACAATTAATAAATATATTTATGAAAACTGAAACTGAAGCATGAATAATGAATTTGCACAATGCAGATCTTGCTGAGAGGCAGTTTCAATGTGGTCTTCCTTTTATGCAATTTTACAATGCGTTTTTCTGGAATATGCCTGCTGATTGGTATATATTGTATTTAGCCTGGATTGTTCACAGAAGACGTGTTATCTTATTTTCAGTGGGACTCTACATCTGCACAATATTACACTGCATTGCATAAAATCAGAACATGCTGAAAACAAAATTTCATATCTGGACTAGGCTACCCTGAATAAAATGCATTATAAAAATAGCAAAATCATGACCACACTGAAAACAAGATATTAGTTCTAATCTGGGACATCCTAGTAAATACAGTGCAAAAATGTATAAAATTAAGATCCCTATGAGAATAAGATGTAGCATTTCCCCATGCTATCCAGGATACAAAATATAGGATAAGAACGATTTAAAGGAAATCTACTGTAAACTGAACTTCACTGTGTTCCACATAACCAAGGCTTACATAAACAAACAGTTTCTTTATTGTTTCATAATGTATTACTGTAGATTGCAATATTTATTTTGAATGTTGTGGCCATAGGGATGGTGTGTGTGTGTGTGTGTGTGTGTGTGTGTGTGTGTGTGTTTGTTTACTGTATATAATAAACTATGTCTGAGACAGTGTTTATCGGATAGTGTCTTTATAAAGAATCAAATCTCAACTGGCAAATCCTGTAAAATATCACTTACAATGTGGTCATTAGTGCTGTGCTGATTGCAGAATTCTGCCAGCAGAATTAATTCGAAATGACTATTCCGCCGGCGGAATTTCTGACAGAATTTCACTTATTTGCCTGTGGAATTCGACCTACTGTGATCTGCAGAATAATATTCTGCAGAACAGTAATTTTTCCACAGAAAATTACTCTGCAACAATTTCCAATGCAAAATGTTGAGATTTGTGGAATAATATTCCACGAACAGTGATTTTTCTGCAGCAAATCATTCCACAACTGTTTTATGCTGCAGAATTCCACCATTCCATTTATGGCAGAATTTGGTGGAATTTTGAATATTCCATGAAATTGCATTCAGCCAGAATTTGAAAATTCCACACAGCACTGGTGGTCTTGCTTTACCCATTAGTTCTAATGAATTTGCACAATGCAGATCTGCTGAGAGACAGTTTCAGTGCAGTCTTCCATTTAGACACTTTTACAACATGTTTTCCTAGAATATGCTTGCTGATTGCTATATACTGTATTTAGCCTGGATTGTACACAGAAGACATGGCATCTTATTTTCAACGGGGCTGTACATCAACACAATATTATGATGCATTGCATAAAATCAAAACATGCCGAAAATAATATTTTACATCTGGGCTAGGCTACCCTGAATAAATACATTATAAAAATGGTAAAATCATGACTCCACTGAAAACAAGATATTGCATCTAATCTGGAACATCCTGAGTAAATACTGTACAAAAATGTGTAAAATGAAGATCCCTATAAGAATGAGATGTAGCATCTCCCCTGAGCTATCCATTATCAGATACAGTAGTGTCTTAAGAGGTTAAAAAAGCATTGGATCTCAACTGGCAAATCCTGTAAAATGTCACTTACAGTGTGGCCATACTTTACTGTACCAATTATTTCTAATGAATTTGCACAATGCAGATCTGTTGAGAGGCAGTTTCAGTGCAGTCTTCCTTTTCCACATTTTTACAATGTGTCTTCCTAGAATGTGTTTGCTGATTGCTACAGTATATACTGTTTTAGCTTGGATAGTACACAGAATATGTGTCATCTTATTTTCAATGGGGCTCTACATCTACACAATATTATGATGCATTGCATAAAATTGGAACATGCAGAAAAGAATATTTTCTATCTGGACTAGGCTACCCTAAATAAATACATTATAAAAAAGATAAAATCATGACCCCACTGAAAACAAGATATTGCATCTAATCTGGGACATCCTGAGTAAATACATCGCAAAAATGTGTAAAATGAAGATCCCTATGAGAATGAGATGTAGCATCTCCCCATGCTATCCCGAACACAATATTTAGGATAAGACATACAGGCCCAGATATTTAAACTGTGCCCAAAAAGTACTCAATAGCAGGAGCAAGCACAAGTCCACTAAGCCCATGTGCAAGAAGCGCGATATTCAAAAACTGAGCAGGCCAAGATGTGCCTACGGACGGCGACTGAATATTGCACCACCTCGCCCGCCATAGCGCAACTAGGGAGGTGAAGCTGAGCATATCTGATGCGCCATAGCGCAACAAGGGACGTTCAGCTGAGCAGTCCAGATGTGCCATAGTGCAACCAGGGACACCCCCAGCAGCAGGGCAGTAATGCAACAGCACAACCAGGGATGCAGGGGCCCACCACCCATGCCACAGATGGGCAGAGGAACACACAGCAGAACAGACATCGTCCTCCCACACCCCATGCACTGCACAACTGGGGGAGAGCTGGAATAACCACCGGCCCATGGATACCAGCAACCAACCCACAGCTGAGCCATGGTGCCCCATCACACCCCCTGGCAAGCTATGACCGGCACACAAGGATGGCTGACCACCCCGTACCACGCCATCCCACCAATGCAGAGCACACCCTGCACCATGATCCCCATACACCCTGCCCAGGATTAGCACCCAACAGTGCAGGACACCCCATGCATGCCACCACCCCCACTGTGACAATGCAACCCTGTGCACCATGGAGCCATGCAAGGCAGCCCCACCATGGGCACCCTGCAGTGGGTGGCAGCAGACAGTGATGCAACAGATGCATACACAGTGCGACCCTGCATGTCCCCCCCGAGGCACAGCTGCGAGACCGACCTTGCGTCAGCATACGAGGTACCCCACATGCGACAGGGCATGCCATGGACTCCACCTCCAGTGGTACAGCACCCTGCACACCCTCCCAAGGACACATCCCGTCCCAGCACTGACCACAACAGCCACCACTGACATGTCAGCAGACCGTGCATATCACAGACATGCAAGGGTGTCAGCTGTACAGGCCATGGACGGTCTGACAGGGGTGCCATGCACACAGTGCAGGCCCCATGGACCACTGCACACAGGCATCCAGTGCACAGAGTACAACACACAAACCACAGATAGTGACTGATCTCCCTGCCCACACCATAGGCAGTTCACCTCTGCCCACACACACACCCATGCATGAACCACCCCTGATACCATGCACACCACTGCAGCTAAGCACCTGTAGCCCACTGCAAATCAGAGACCACCACGGTTGTCATAAAAAAATGCTTATATTTAAAAGAAGTAACAAAACATATATACAAATATTTACAAGGGGGGAAGGGACACATAACATGCAGGAGCGGGTAAGGGGCAGGGGTGAACATATGGGAGAGGGAAGAAGGGGTGTGAGGGTGGGTCAAATGGGGCAAGGTGGTAGTAGGGGCATGGAATGCTCAGTGTGTGCCCCGGTCCTCTTCCACGTGGCACCTATGTATGCCACTCCCTCTCCTCCTCACCCCATGGTGGTGGATGCACTCCAACAGCTCCAGTGCTGCCCTCACCACCTGGAGCAGCTCCCTCACATTCCTCATCCACAGTCGACATACACCTAGGACGAGGGAGCAGAGTCAATAAGTCTGACTGTCCAGCCCCCTGCAGCCCACCCATTGTGCATGGCATACAGCCATGTGCCACACCCCTGTGATGGTGTGTGACCACCCACAGTGACCGTGTGCACAAGACCTGCCTACCCAGGCAGCCACAGCCATGTGGACCACTGCACACACCCACCGCCCATGTCCTGCACAGCACCACCATGGTCGTACAGTGACTTAGCTATGTGGTGTGAAGGCAGTGCCACAGCCATGTGCCCGGTGCATGCATGGATCACCATCGATGCACTCCCGGACATGCAGTGCCACTGGACAGTGCTGACTGTAACAAGTTGCGTGCATGGCAGTGGTGTCAGTGGATGGTGTCCATGCCCCGCTGCCCGCCCAGTTATACATCATGCAATAGTAATCATGGATGTAAGGCACTCACCATCATCAGGGTGGTCCATGCACCGCTGACCACCATTACCCCTCCTGGCCTGCTGCTCCTCCAGGCGGTGTCTCCGGTCTCTGGCCTGCTGGCGTTCTGCGGGCCCTAAGGTGAAAAACATGGAGAGAGGAACATCAGTACAATCCTGTAGCAATTTCCCCCCGGCCCCATGTGTGTGCAGTCCCACACAGCCAGACCCACCACCCCACACCCGATACCACCACCACGGCCAACACCGGATGGCCCCCATGTGCCAGACACATGCAACCGTGATACCCGTATGGACGACGAAAGTGTATGGATGTTGCACCTACCTGGCCGTGGCACCGTGCTCCTCCTGGCACGTGCCCACAGGCGGGCAAGCAGGTCTGGGTCCCTGCACCTCAGGTCCCCATATCTGTGGTGGCACTGCTCTGCCGTCCACCCCATACCGGTGGCCTCCTCCAGGGTGTCGGCCACCTCCTGCCACACCTGACTCCTGGCCCAGTCCAGGGGTGCCTCCCCAAACAAAGGCCCAACATGTGGCTCCACTATGGCCACAAGGTTTGCCAGCTTGACCTGGCTCCACTGCACAGCATGCCTCCACGCCATCTCTGCTGCTCAGTTCAGTCAAAATGGCGCTATGCAGCACGGTCCTGCAATGTGCAGATGCTGCATGGTACAGCGCTGCCATTCCCTATTGCACTGTCACCGAACAGTGCGATAGTGGTGCACCCATGCCTGATGCATGGTGCCTAGGGGGCAAAGGTCGGGCACAGGGTCAAGGGTCTCTGGCACACGGACAGCCACAGCGCGATTGGAACCCAATGCATGTAGCATGATTGTGTGCCTGTGTGCCACCTCCTGTAGTGGCCTACTGCGCTGTTTCCCCAGTGTGCCTATGACTCCCCAGTGCCACAGCGCCATATAGGTGAACAGTGCTGTAGCGCCACTGGCACAATGGTGGCCATGCCCTCCATTGCCTCCCGCGCACAGCACGTCAGCAGCACAGCAGGCACCTGCGTCATCAACCTGGGCATGTGCAGTTAGGTGTGTATTACGCATGTCATAGAACTGTGCCCTTGGCTGGGCACGTTCAACACAATTGCGCAAAGCGCAACAGTGCAATATTCAGCCGGCATATGCAAATCATCTAATCAGCCATTCAATGGCGCAGTCACTGCATTTGCATCCACTTAAAGATGCGCCTCACCTCATTTGCATGGGTTGCGCTATAAAAGTGCGACATTGGGCTGCACTGGCCATAGTCGGTTACTGCAGTCTATTGCGGTGAGTTGCATGCTGTTTGGGAGTGTGGACCGTGGATTTTGGGACATGCATGGGACTGCACAGTCACAGGTAACACCTGTCATTCTCACAGGCTAAATCATGACTGAGCGTGTTGTGGAGGAAGAGGAACAGAGTCGTGGGAGGAAGAGGAGGCCGAATTTCACTAAGGCCGAGACAGATGTCCTGTTCGAGGTCTACCTAGACCAGGAGCAGCTTCTCAGCAGATGCCAGGGAACACCACAGGCCCGTGCTGCTGCATGGGAGGAGGTGGCGCGTGCTGTAAACATGCATTGCAGCCACCAGCACTCCATGCAGGAGTGCAAGAAGAAGATGGGCACAGACAGGCGGAGGATTAAGGAGAAGGTGGCTGCCATCAGGGCAGCATGGTCTGTGACAGATGAGGGACAGACAGAGGTGCTACTCCTGACCCCACAGGAGGAGTGGGTTGCTGGCAGCATGCAGCGTTGCGCCATTGAGGGTGTTCCGGGTGGTGGATTCCAGACGGGTGATAGCCCGTCACTGCATGGTAGGTCATGGTCTGTCTATTGGGGGGGGGACAGGGTAGGTCACATGCAGTAATGCGACTTTGTTTTCCCTTACAGCTCCTGAGCATCTGCATGGGTCAGCGGTGGTGGGCTTCTCCACTGAGGCCAGTCACATGGAGATGGAGGAGGGCCCATCCACCTCCACAGGAATACGTGAGTCAGGGCGACAGTGGGCCCACCTGGACGTCCAGACTGATGTTGGTGGAGCAGGTGCAGAGGAGGCCCTGCCTGTGTCCCAGCGTCCATGGATGCCAGCATGCTGAGACTCGGGCTGGTGCCGGATCCGTCACTGATGATGATGTCGCTGACGTCATGGGCAGTGACACATGTGTGCCACAGGATGGCCACACAACAGGTTACATCACGGCCATGGCTGTGGGTGGTGCTGCCGTGGAGGCCTATGTGTCATCACAGTCCCAGCCTGTGCCTGTCAGCACCGGTGGGGCAGCACCTGTGTGTGTACAGGACTGTGGGACTGTTGCGGCCACTGTGACAGCACCATTAAGCCCTTGGGAGCGGCAGCCGGAGGGGCAGCATCAACAGTCGGCCAATGGGCATGGGAGTACATGGTCAGGAGGCGGCGTCAGTGCACCACCTGTGGACATACTCAGGCCTGGCCCTGGTGTGCAGCACCCACCCTCAAGGGGTGAAGAGCATCAGGACCGTGAACACCCTGAGGGACAGCATACCGATCAGGCAGATGACCTCTTGGATGAGCACACCCGCATACTGCAAGCATCAGTCAATCAGCAGATGCAGCTTGTGACGGAGGTGGATGCACTGAGTGCGGCTCTGCACCAGGCAGAGGAGCGTCACCGCAGAGACACCGCTCTGGTCCTGGCAGGGATGGACCGGTTGCGGGAGGATGTGACCGCTGCCATTGACAGGCAGACACAGGCATTCACTGCTGTCATGGCCACATTGCACACAGTTATTTGCCCATGCGTCACAGACACCACGCAGTGCACTGTCCACCCCCGTTCCTGGCATCGTACGACACCATCCTTGTCGACACCGGGTTCAGCTGTGGGCATCCCAAGCATGCCTGGTGCAGGCATGTTCGGTGTGCTACAGACCCCTGCACAAGCACGGTTGCGTTCACGTAGTGGAACCCCTGGGGGACCGTCGGTGCCACCCCATGAGGCCAGTGATCAGTCTGTCACTGCTGGCGGGTCTCGGCGGGGGCTGCCCACGCATCTGTGGTGGCCATGGCACTGTGGCTACTGCCTGATGCTGCCCTGTGTGCATTGTGTCATTCAGCGGGCAATGCACGGGTGGGTACCCAGCCCTGAACGCACACACACAGTCCATCTGCACACCCTCCCGGCTGCTGTCCACAGTTGCATGTGCATGATGATGCCTGCATTGTGCTGTACGCCACTGTGCAATGGTGCCCAGCGTCTGACACGTGCACAATGACAGGCAGTAGGTGTGGTGGTCTGTGGACATGTGTGTGGCTAGGGGTGGCATTCTGGGTCAGTGTGCCTCCTACCCTTTGTGCATGTCTGGTGAGTGTGTGTGTGTGTGTGTGTGTGTGTGTGTGTGTGTGTGTGTGTCTGACCGCGTGCCATGTTAGACCTCGCCCATCCCTGGCGGTGTGTGCGGTTCCATGCCCGGCCACTTCCCTTGATGGCATGCACCCCTGCTGTGTGTCCATGCATGTTTATGGGTTGTGCCTTTGCCACTGGTGGTTGCACATGGCCCCATGACTTACCTGGGTTGGCTGAAGTGCTCCTCCGTGATGGTGTCCCAGTGCAGCTGTGCCAGCCGGAGCAGTTGGGGGTCCCGTTGCCCGAGAGGGGGCTGCCCATTACCATTGTCACTGGCGTCCTCATTGTCCCCATCACTGTCCCCCTCTTCGACCTGTACAGCTATCCCACATTCGTTGGCCATGTTGTGCAAGATGCAACAGGCCAGGAATAGCCCGGAGGCCTCTGAGGGGCTGTACTATAGGGCACCACTGGAGGTGTCAAGGCAACGGAAACGTGCCTTTAGCATACCGAACACCCGCTCGATGACATTACGTGTGGTGGCATGTGCCTCACTGTAGCGTTGCTGTGATAGGGTCATGGGCTGCCTTTATGGTGTGAGCAGCCAGGGATGGAGTGGGTATCCACTGTCACCTGTGTGTAGAAGGTAGAGGTAAGTTTGGTGATCAGCATCACCCTGCCCTGGGCCATGTAGGCCACTACCCATGTCACCTCTGACCATGCCCCTCCCAAGCCCTATGTTTGTCCGTGTGGTTTGCATACTCACGCACTAAGTGGCCAGTGGGGATGTCCCCACTATCGAATCTGTGGCACAGTGCCGACTGGTGCCAGATGAAGGCATTGTGTGCTCCCCCAGGGTGTGTGGCAAAGTTATTGATTATGCACCCCCTTGCATCGCACACCACCTGGCAGTTGATGCTGGCATAGCCCTTCCAATTAATATATGCGCCCCCCTCGGGGCCAGGTGGTGTGCGGATGGCCACATGGGTGCAGTCTATTGCCCCTAGCACACCAGGCATACCTGCTACCCTGTGGAACTCCTGTATGTTTGCTGTGTGCTCCGCCAGTGTGCTGGGTAAATAGATGTACTCCACAGCATGTGGCAGCAGTGCGCTGAGGAATTGGGTGAGATGGCGTGACGCGGCTGACTGGGTTATGCCTGTGGTGTTCCCTGTTGGTCTCTGGAAGGTACCCGTGGCGAGCAAGCACATGAAAGCTGCCACTTTAGTCTCCACTGACAGAGCATGGCTCCATCATGTGGGTGCCTGCATCACATCACTGCACAGCTCACAGAGCCACCTCAGAATTGCCTGATTTGGGCGGCACTGGCCCATGATCTCAGTATTGCTGTACAGCTCGAAGCTGGTGTGGGCTCGGTTCTGTCTGTTGGGGGCATACTGCCGACGGGCCCTTCCATGGCTGCCCCCCCAGCTGCCCACCTTCTCACCCCCCCTCATTACTGCCTCCATCTGGATGGTGGCACTGGCCATGTCCCTGGCTTGTGTTCACACCCCCCGGCAGCTGTTTCTGTGTTCCCCCGCTGTCCTGGCTGCTACTTCCCCTGCACTGGGAACACCTAAATGTGGTGGCCTCTGTGCTGTGTGGCACTTCCCCCTTCTGCACTGGCTGTGTCTCCCCACACCTTCCCTGTGCCTCTCTGTTCAGGGTGCCCTTTCCTGGCCTGCCCTGTGTGTCCCTCCTGCCCAGTTTGACTTGCTATGGTTCAGCCTCATGTGCCTTCCCTGTAGCGTTCTTGCATCTCTCCCTTGTTCCTTTTTATTTTGGCTCATTTCTGCTATCGTGCAACTTCCGCTTGCTCCCCTATTGTGCATGGCGCATGTTGTTGAATATCACACTGCACCATTTATGCATGGTTCCTCCCCCTTCAGTGGTGCATACATTCATTATCATTGCGCTACTGCTCAGCGTGATTTGGGAGGTGCATCTGCCTCCCGCTGAATATTGCAGAATGGCACATTTTCGGACTTGCGCTGGAGCAACCCTATTGCGCATGGAGTAACCTTTTTGAATATCTGGGCCACAGTATTTAAAGGAAATATACTGAAAACTGAACTTCACTGCGTTCCACATAACCAAAGCTGACATAAACCGTTTCTTTATTGTTTTATGACAAATTAGATTGCAGTATTTTGTGACAGTTTATGTGGACCCCCCATCACCACTAGACACTCCTCTCTACCCTGGACCCTATTTCTAAAAAAATCTACTGCAGTAGTACTTGTCTTCTCTATAGGTCTCCCTTGACCTTTTTCACCTTTCTACCACAATGGGGTGTCCTCCTATTGTGGTATTCTTCTCTTTTCTAACCCGCTAATTTTCTACTTTTTGTCTAGGTGGTGGTACTGTAGAGGCTAACCTAGCTGCCTGTTTTGGCTAAATGAATACTGGGAAGTAAGCAAACCCTGGTTGGAACATCGAAAAGGGGTGGTTGCTTTGCACCACTTAATATATGTTGTTTTCAAGTTAATTTAAACAAGAAAACAAAGAGGTACCTGTATGTTCTTGAGGCCTGCTCAGATGTGCCCTTGATGCCTGCTTAGATGAAAATGAGTCTCCTTAACGGCTGCAGGCCCACTAGTGGACTCTATTTATTATACATTTCTGGTGATGTCATGATTAGGGGGCAGATCACATGATTGATGATGTCACGGTTTTCAGTCTATAAAAAGACTGGGACTCAGTATGTGGGCAGATAGGTTGTGAAGCACAGATGATGGTGGTCATGCTGAGAGGGAGCTAGTACCACTCTGTGACATTTTGTTTTCCAGAGAAGAATATCTGAAGCTATTTCTTTTGGAATGAAGTTTATTTTCTTGTTTTCATGAAGTTTGCTTTATTTTGTTTGCTTTAATAAAAGTCACTACATCAATTGGTGTAGTTTTAAGGGAAAAACTTGTGTGAAGTGTTGTCACTACCCACACCCGTTCACATATTTATTTTGAATGTTGTGGCAATAAGGATGGTTTGTGTGTGTGTGTGTGTGTGTGTGTGTGTGTGAGTACTGTATATAATAAACTATGTCTGAGACAGTGTTCATCAGATAGTGTCTTAAGAGGTTAAAACACAGTGTAAATCTTGGACATTCCTTGCTGAGAATGGGTGACATTTATGAGGTATAAATCTTTCTTGAAAGAGAATACCTGTCCAACTTAAGCAAGTAGCAAGAAAATGCTTAAATGCTAAGTATTGAAATGTGCAAGTTGTTGCATTTCTAAGGGGGTAAAGAAATTTCCAGTGTAATAGTCAACCAATATTTAAGAAGCTGTTTCAGTTTCCTAATGGCCATCTGATAAGCAGCTGTGAGTTCTGTCTACAACATTGGAAACAGAAAGAAGGGATTATTTGGTGATTTGTATTTATGGAAGGTTACACTGCAAACTCCTAAAAGATGTGATCCACGGAAACACCTTTTTTCAAGGGAAAGCTGGATGGCTGTAGGCTCTGCCCACAGCCATAAAAATCAGACTCAGGAAGAGACTATTTACAAACTGGTAGAGATCTGGTCTAGGACTTGCTCATCATCACAGTCACTTACTCATTCTTTCCTAAGCAGTCATTTTTTATGTTGATTGCGTGCAGCACAAGAAACATATTGCGGCAGCTTGCTCAGAAGCTGGTTGTGGAGGCATGGCACTGTTGTGGCCAATACCCCGACAGCCTGCAAAGGCTTGTCCCGCTTCCCCCAATGCCGTTGCAGGCTGCTGGTGACTGCAGTTTGGGACATTGCCACCAACTTCAGACAAATCAGCTGCTGCAATCAGTGGCTGCCTCGTCATTGCAGCATCAGCCATCCGCTGCAATGAGGGAGCCACCCGTCATTGCAAGACAGGATGTAAAACCCCTGATATTGTTTGTGAACATGGCGGTGGCGCTGCCGTGTTCACAGAAACAATATAACCTCCCCACGTGTTTACATTTGCCGACGGGGCACTTATCCCAGTCAGCTTTGTGCCCCCATTTGTTGTTGCCGACGGGGAGCCCACACCCCGTCGGGCATACTGTAACCCCCGCTTTGTTTCGCTGATGGGGTGCCCAATCCCTGTCGGCATACGATATCTCCCTCCTTGTTTGCCTAATAGGGTGCCCAATCCCGCCGGCTACTGTTTCCAAATGAAGCTTCTGCTGGCATGCTGGGAGCCCATCCCAGCATGCCAGATACCTAATGGAAGGAAAAAGCGGTCCCGCAATGTCTTTTTTTCTGAAAAAAAGAAACTGTCCATGATGCTAGCCTGCCCCCCACCCGCAACCGCACCCACCACTGCGCCCTGCCTCACACCCCCCACCCCATACTTTCACCGGAGCTTGATGCCGATGATCTTCGGTGGACCGGAACACGCTCTGCACTCTTCAAAGCCGACCGCAAATTGAGGAAATGCCGTAAGCTATAATGTAATAAATAGGTTTTTTTCAATTTTAGTGCATATCTCAGGCATTTTTGAATTTTTTCATCAAATTTTCAACATGGGGGTTTTGGGACCCCTCCTCATGAATTATTGAACTGTCATGGCATTAATCAGCCCCGAAACAACAGTGCCAGTGTTCATGAGGTGGGCTCTCAAGAAGCCTATGTTGCAAATTTGGTGGGAAAAATAAAAAAAATGACTGTTTTATGAGCGTGTGCTGCACAGTTGCTACGCACGCTCATAAATTCATGAATTTGCAGTATTTTCATGCCAGATTTTTAACATTGGCATTTTGTCATACCTCCTTGTGAACAGCACAGCTGTCATTGTTCACATCCTGGCGGAAATGAGTTTTCGCACTTCTGGCACAGAATAGCACGGTCTCTGTGAGAAATCAGTGTCTGGGACAGATTTAAACAATGGCAGTGACACTGCTCATGAGTAGAGGTCCTGAAATGGCTATGATGAAAATTTGGTAATGATACTCCATAAAATGACTGTGTTACGAGCATGCGTTGCGCAGTTTGCACGCACGCTCGTAACTTCACGAATTTTAATATTTTCACTCCAGATTTCCAACATTGCTATTTTCCCACACCTACTTATGAACAGTACAGCTGTCATTTTTCCCATCCTGGCCGAAATGTGTTATCGCACTTCAGGCGCAGAATAGAGCGGTCGCTGTGGGAAATCACTGTCCGGGACAGATTAATAAAATGACAGCAATACTGTTCATAAGCAGAGGTTCTAAAATGCCTATGTTGAAAATTTGGTGATGACAGCCCATTGAATGACTGTGTTACAAGTGTGTGTTGCACACTTTCCACGCACGCTTGTAACTTCGCAGATTTGTAATATTGTCACGCCAGATTTTCATCAGTGGGATTTTTTCACACCTCCTTATGAGCAGTACAGCTGTCATTTTTCACATCTTGACTGAAATGTGTTTTCACAGTTCCGGCGCAGAATAACGCGGTTGCTGTGGGAAATCACTGTTCTCGACAGACTAAGAAAATGACAGTGGCACTGTTCATGAGCAGAGGTCCTAAAATGCCTATATTGAAAATTTGGTGACAAAACTCCATAACACGACTCTGTTACAAGCGTGCGTTGAACTGTTTCCACGCACCCTTGTAACTTCGCAATTTTGTAATATTTTCACACCACATTTTCAACAGTGGCATTTTTCCACACCTCCTTATGAACAGTACAGCTGCCATTTTTCACACACTGGCTAAAATATGTTTTTGCACTCCTGCTGCAGAATAGCATGGTCGCTGTGGGAAATCACTGTTTTTGACACATTAAGATCGAACAAGTGAGGGGGGAAGTGACCGAGCTCAACTGAGCTCTGTCGGGACTGCTGCAGATTTCTTTGTGGGTAGAAAAAGGCATCAATGCAGGCAGGGGCCCAGTACAAAAGGCCAGCCTGCAGCGGTGTGAGAAACAGTACGAGCGAGTGAGACAGGGGGACTGAGTGAGCTCAACAGAGGTCTATCAGGACTGCTGTGGATTTCTTTGTGGGCAGAAAAAGGCGCCAATGCAGGCAGGAGTCCCGTACAAAAGGGCCGCTTGCAGCGCCAGGACAAACAGACTGAGAGCGTGAGAAAGGGAGGCTGAGCAGCCTCAATGGAGCTGTGTCAGGACAGCTGCGGATTTGTTTGTGGACAGACAAAGGTGCCAATTCAGTCAGGAGCCCCGTACACAAGCACAGCCTACAGCACCAAGAGAAACAAAATGCGTGAGTGACAGAGCGGTAGTGAGCAAGCTCAATGGAGCTCTATTGTGACTGCTGCGGATTTCTGTGTGGGCAGAAAATGTGGCAACACAGGCAGGAGCCCAGTACAACAGGCCAGCTTGCAGAGCAGGCCAAAATGGAATGAGTGAGTGAAAGAGCTCAATGGAGCTGTGTCGGGACTGCTTCAGATTTCTTTCTGGCCAGAATAAGCCACCAATGCAGGCAGGAGCCCAGTACAAAAGGGCAGCCTGCAGCGGCAGGAGACACAGACTGAGCGAGTGAGAGAGAGGGGGAGTGAGTGAGCTCAAGGGAGCTCTGTTGGGACTGCTGCAGATTTGTTTGTGGGCAGAAAAAGTCAGCAATGCACACAGGGGCCCAGTACAAAAGGGCACCCTGCAGTGGCGGGGAAACCAGAATGAGCGAGTGAGAGAGGGGGACTGAGCGAGCTCAACGGAGTTCTATTGTAACTGCGGAAAATTTCTTTGTGGGCAGAAGAAGGTGGCAACACAAGCAGGAGCCCAATAGAAAAGGGCAGCCTACAGCGCTGGCAGAAATGGACTGAGCAAGTGACAGAAGGGGAGTGAGCGAGCTCAACGGAGCTTTGTCAGGACTGCTGCTGATTTCTTTGTGGGCAGAAAAAGGCACCAAGAGATGCAGGAGCCCAGTACAAAAGGGCAGCCTGCAGCACCATGAGAAACAGAATGAGTGAGTGACACAGGGGGAGTGAGCAACCTCAACGGAGCTCTGTCGGGACAGCTGTGGACTTCTTTGTGGGCAGAAAGAGGTGCAAACGCAGGCAGGAGCCCAGTACAAAAGGGCAGCCTGCAGCGCCGGTAGAAACACGAGTGAATGAGAGAGAGGGAGTGAGCAAGCTCAATGGTGCTCTATCGTGACTGCTGCAGATTTCTTTGTTGGCAGAAAAAGGCAGCAATGCAGGCAGGAGTCCACTACAAAAGGCCAGCCTGCAGCGCCAGCAGAAACGGAATGAGTCAGTGAGAGAGGGGGAGTCAGCAGGCTCAACAGACCTGTGTTGGAACTGCTGCAGATTTCTTTGTGGGCAGAAAAAACCACCAACAAAGGCAGGAACCCAGTACAAAAGGGCAGCCTGCAGCGCCAGGAGAAACAGAATAAGCGAGTGAGAGGGGGGAGTGAGCCACCTCAATGGAGCTCTGTCGGGACAGCTGCAGATTTCTTAGTAGCCAGAACAAGGTGCCAATGCAGGCAGCAGCCCAGTACAAAAGAGCAGCCTGTAGCACCGGGAGAAACAGACTGAGCGAGTGACAGAGGGCCAGTGAGCATACTCAACAGACCAACGCAATCAACATTCAGCATTGACAAATGCTTGTTGTAAATGTGCCTTAACCATATTGATCTCAGTACTGGTAGACTACTTCTGTTTTTCCCCCCGATTCTAGTAGGCAGGGGTAGTAGCAGTCTTGAAGTGGTAGCGGGCTGACTGGCTGTTTGTGACTGACTGTCTGACTGGCACCCTCTGCTCTGGCCTGGAGCTGTTTTTGCATTTCTGGCTTCTTCTTCATTACTTAAGAGACATTCATAGTGGTGCCATTTGAAATAGAAGTCACTACTGGTAATAACTTATACACAGTATTAATATTAACGGCTTAAATGTCAGAAACAGAAATAGAAGTGAGATTATAGAGTGTTTCGTGAGTTGCCTGCCTTTCGCCAAAAAAATCCCACAGACAGTATGTGGTGGGTGGCTGTCAGTTTCATAGTTCACACTGGTGCTTTAACTATGAAGGGATTAACCCACGATAAGGTATGGGTTTACTGAGCATTAATCTGTGCGGGGTGGGTGGGGTGGAGTCACGAGGTGAAGTGGTGACTTCACACCCAGGCATGTGATTAAGCAGCTAATGCTGCGACAGGTGTGTGTTGTGCTGGGATAATGTCACACCTGGGGTGATTAGGCATGAGCCGCGGGCGGTCACGACTAATCATCCCAGAAGTGACGTTATCCCACACAACACACACCCTGGAGTGCATATTCTATTACAATGGGTTCGCTTTGTAAACAAATAAAAATGATGAAAACCACATTTAAAGTAGATTTTTTCTGTCATTTTTGGAATGGGTAGGGTTACTTCAAGCAAAAGTAGTGCCGATTTAGCCAGCAAGTGGAGCTAATGTGTTTTTTCAGCAGCTGTGCAGTCCCCATAGCAACGTTTCAACCTTTGTCAGTGGTGCTACTCTTTGTTAGTATGACCTATGGCCTCATTATGTTTGTTGATCGTTTTCATCTGTTTTTGAGTGACCTTTTTTTTAATTACAGTTCTTCTGCTCTATTATCGGGACTGCCCCCCCCACCGTACCGCGGTGCTGTGTGGATGTCTGAAACCGAAGGAAAGGAGGTAGGGAGAATATTTCTTAAGCGCGTTTACGGTCCATCTGAAAAAATTAACAAAGAGGAAAAAAAAGCGAGTGAGGCTAACAGCAAGGCGGTCTGTGTAAAGACTGCTTGCGCTCTAGTCACCAAACTCTTGGCGACTGAGGCCCCAACAGCAGCGGTCTGTGTAAAGACTCACTTGTGCTCTCACACCGCTTCGTGAACGTGATGGTAATTTCGCGGTTTTAGCTGCATGTTTCTTTTTTGGGATAGGAGAAGGTTGTTGTTTTTTGTTTGTGCTGGGGGGTTTCGGGACATTGAAGATGGCTGGCGGCTGCACAGTGAGTGACGTTGGGTGCAGAGCGGGAAGTACTGAAACTTGGTGCGTGCAGTGATTTTCAGTTAATGCGGTCTTTTTGTGTGTTGGGACTAGACCCGTGATGTTGTACTGGGATAACATCACGGGTCCAGTCTCAGACTGACCAATCAAAGGTCAGCATTTGTTTTGCCATTGTATAATGCTCAGTAACCCATACCCTGGAGTGGGTTAATCCCCTTATAACATGGGCAATGTTATTTTAGAGATTTATCTAAAGAAATAGTAAAATAAATACCTGAGAACATGCAACTGTGGGTATATCAGGGATTGATCAATGGCCAGGTGACCTATCTGGATGAATCAAAAAACAGTATTTTAGGAACCCATGTTATAATAAGCTGTAAGGGCTGGTCAGAGTTCTGGGACATAGACAAATGGAAACATAGAATTTGACGGCAAATAAGGACCACTTGGCCCACCTAGTCTGTCAATTTCCCTACCTAACAGATAAGCTGCAGATCCTAGTTAACCAACAGCCTACTTCCTCCTACCCCCCACTAGAATAGCTTTATGTCTGTCCCATTCATTCTTGAATTCCCCCACTGTTTTTGACTCTATGACCTCCTCAGGAAGGCTGTTCCATGCATCTATAACCCTCTCTGTGAAGAAATACTTCCTCACATTACCTCTGAGCCGTCCCTCCTCTATCTTTAAATTATGCCCCCTTGTTCTTGCACATCTCTTTTTTTGAAAGATGCTACCCTTCTGGACTTTGTTGATTCCCTTGAGGTATTTGAAAGTTTCTATCATGCCCCCCTTTCCTCGAGGCAATACATCTTAAGCTCCTTTAGTCTTTCTTCATATGTCTTCTGGTGCAGACCCTGCACCATTTTGGTTGCCCTCCTCTGGACAGCCTCCACCCTGTCTATGTCTTCGCGGAGATGGGGTCTCCAGAACTGAACACAGTACTCCAGATGTGGTCTTACCAACTGTCTGTACAGAGGGCCAACAACTTCCTGTTTTCTACTGGTGATGCCTCTCCCTATGCATCCCAGTATCCCCCCAGCCCTATTTACTGCTTTCTCACATTGCTGGCCCACCTTTAGGTCATCTGATATGACTACCCCCGGGTCCCTTTCCATTTTTGTTGTTGTCAGTATCTCACTCCCCATTGTGTACTCTTGCCCTGGGTTTTTGTTTCCCAGGTGAATTACCTTGCACTTTTTAGCATTGAATCTAAGCTGCCATACATTTGACCATTCCTCCAACCTTGCCAAGTCCCTTTTCATCCTTTCCACCCTACCTTGCCATCCTTTGGACAAAATCATCATTATCATCTTAGAGGTAGGTCAGTGCCAGTTGTGAGGTTCAGCATATACATATTACAGCACTGGCACATCCAGTAAGCATATCCACAGTCATATCATTCACTCATTCCCATCTCATTTCACTAATCATGCTGTTTATTACCACTAAATAGTGGTTCAATTGCTTTTTTTTTCTACAGATATGTTGATTAAAAGCAGTTTAAAATACTTTTTTTACATACAGTTACCATAAAACAATAAAGGTTATAAAAGGTTCAGATGAGGTTTGGAGAAGCATCCAAACCTTTATTTTGCATATCAGAACCTTTTAGAACCTCAGAACCTTAATTAGCTCATATGCTGTTGAAGGTTCCCCAGGCACAAACGCAATTGATAGAAAGAAAAATGATTGTGCTGTTTGTCCATTTGGTATACTGGCATTTCTGTTGCTTTTTAACAGAGCTGATTCCCAGCCATACAAAATCCTATAATCAATTGCTTTCCCAGCCCCCAAAAAGTCTGCTGATGAGGCCGGGGAGTAGATTTAAAGCATCAGCTGCTTTTCCTTGCTACCACTCCCCCCAAACAGCAGGGTTGGAGAAATAAGAAAGGTAGTCAGTCAGTCTTCCTGTTCCACCAACAATACAAATGGGACTGGGGACACAAATGGGACCTGAGCAGTCATGCTATAACAGACCCAATTTCTGCTGCAGTGCTCAAGTTAGTGTATGCCTTGTCTGATACATGGCTCCATGGGCACTGCATAAGAGGTGTTTATTCAATCACTCTCATAGCCTCCAAAAAGCACATAGGTGCTAAAAGTTGCAGTTTGGAGCTGCACAAGGACTCACTCTCACATGGCTGTAGTTACCTGTCAACATATACCATTGTAAAAGCAACACTTTTACAATGATGCTGTTACAGCAACACCAACCCATTGACGCCTGCAGTGTCGACCAGGTTGTTGGAGCAATGACTGTGTCATCAACTCAAGTTTAGCCACTGTCCCTCAACATCCCCCCCCCAAAGTTGGAATCTATAAGTCCAGGGGGTGTGGGTGGAAAAGTCCTGAACAGGTGGTCACTGTGATCCCTGGTTGGGGTTGGGGTCAGGACCCGGCAGTGTTGGGGATGTTGGTGACCATGTGTCACTGTAGGGGGGTAGTGATATTCTTGTCACTGCAGCATGGTGGAACCCCTGATCAGTTGCTTGTTAATTTTCCAGGTCCAGGGAGTATAAGAGCAGTCATTCTTGTACACAGCAGAAGCTACATGTACAGTCACCACTTTCAACCGGCAAGAGGACCGGGGAGTTGCTATTCCTGCCCCCCAAGTGTAGCGATGGAAGCAGGGAGTTGAGGTGTAGCTGTCTATTACTTGTGGATGATTCTGCATGAAGAGTCACACTGCCAACCCCCCCCCCCGTGGGTTCTCTATGGTGATTTGGATCTCTCTCTGCCCACCTTACCCACTACTGTTGGCAGGATTGAAGTGCTCAGGAACAGCAGACTTAAAGAGCAGCTGTCTATTATAATAAAAAGCTTAAAACACTAGATTTACACCAATTATGTTTTGACATTATTGTTTTCTAGTTCCTTGTTATTTTTTTGTACTTTCCTATGCTTCTGGTCTATGAAATATTGTAGATAATGCAGCATTTTTAATAAGTCTTTCAAAATGTATCTGACTGTCCCCTGCTAACCACACAATTGCTGTTTGTGACACCACAGTCTGTTATCATGGTAAGCACTATAATTTTATAAACCAAGGCACTGTGAGGTTAATGGGAGAGGTAAATGTTTTCAAATTTTTATATATATATATATATATATATATATATATATATATATATATATATACACAGTCTTTTTAAATGGACAACCAAGATGTGTGGTAAACCTTTGACAGGAACATTAAAAATGAAAAAGAAAACAAATTCTCCAGGGAACTGTAACAGCTGAAACATCTTATTTATGTAAGCACATGCTCAGGTGCAGAGCTGTTCTTTAAGAAAACAAAAGGTAAGTGTGGTCTTTTATGAACTGGAGCACATTGTTTTTCTGTGCATCCTGAACCGAAGTCTGTGCGTTAAGTAGCAGTGGAATGGTTAAAGTCACTGATTTTTATGGCTGGGGGAGGAACCTGCAGCTGTGTTGTGATCACTTGCTCTGAAAACGTGTGATCATGAAACGCTTCCTGTTGGAGTTTCTGAAGAATCCTTCTGAAACTCCAACAAAGTTGAAAACAGTCCACCACAGTCACTCACTATCAGAGCTGTAGCAGCACTATTTTGACTGCTACTTCTACATGTAGCGCACATGCACAGTTCCACTGGCACCAACATGTTGGGAATGGCATTACACCATTCCATGCAAGTGCACATGTGCGAGTGCCATCGCCATCTTGGGGATGGCATTCAGCGGCGCCCATGGTGCTCATACTTCTGAGCTTCTGCAAGCTTGCCACAGCTGTATTGGCTATGGCTAAAGCTTGTTTATGAAGAGGCCAGGGAGTTTAGTTTAAGCATTTAGGGAGGTGCATTGCTGTATTTAAGTTATGGGATATGTTTTGCCTTGTGGTTTAAGACTTGCCTTGCAGTTTGTTTCTGAAAACATTGTGAGAAGGTAATGAATGATACATGATTTTCAAGTATCAGTGAAGTTAAGTATTGAAATTTCAACCTAGTGTTGGATTTTTTTTAGTTTTATTTTAAAGGGATTTGATTTGCTTAATTAAGGAGGTTTTCTGGGGGAGGAAAATGAGATTTGTTAGCTGACCATACATTTATAGAAATTTACTGTATGGTCAGGTGATGTCTCTCAACCAATGGCATTTCTACATTTTTCCTTGACATTGTCTCTCTCTCTCTGTCTCTTTTCTCTCACTACATATATATATATATATATATATATATATATATATATATATAAAATGTTCTCAGATTTTTACACTGAATGTGTATCCCTTACATACCTTATTGACCTTATTTTTCTGTGTGTTGCCCTCTACCTTTTTAGGATACAATTGGAAGTGAGCTACTCAGCTCTGTGTGCTCTTTTGGTGAAAATCTTTTAAATTAATAAACAGACCACATTACATAAAGTATGCAATACATACACAGTATACTGTGCAACACACATACACAGAGTACGAAGTGCTATTTCGTATAACACGTTACTGTTTTCATTGAGAACAACAGTAGGACTTAATTATTTGAAAATTGTCATGGTAATTAAAGCATGGACATCAGAAAGGCAAGAGTTATTCTAAACTCCCCTTTATATATTTTATTTATTTATTATTTTACTTTACATATTTTGACTGGAAAGGGCATATTGAGCTGAAGGTTATTTCCAGCTGCAACCTGTGAGCACGTGGAGGATATGTGACTTGCTGAGGGTCTTACAATATGTAAATGGAGCTTGTTCACATCTAGTTGCTCTTAACCTCTAGGCTACACCCTCTAGAATATATCATTAATGGAGCTTTGCCAACATCTGTATTTACTCTGGGAAGAAACAGATTCCCTTTAGCATTTCCTCTGGTGCTTTATTCATAAATCTAGCTCAGTAGCTGGGATTATTTTCTTAGTCTGGTTTATACACCAGTGTTGTTACATGCATACTGTATCTCTCCTCTTAGAAAAGGGTAACCAGGGACACCTTAGAAATGTAATTTGGGATGACATCACAGATTTGCGATTTGAAATTGTTTTGCTGGCTTTGCTTTTGCAACTGTGTAATTTTTATACGAAAAGACTACTTGAGCATTCACTCAGAATCATATCTTTAGAATAATCAAAGTGAGGTAAAAATCAATATGCTATACCCTACTTTGGCTGTATTTTCTGTCAGCCATGGTCTCATTCATTTCAAGAAGGCAGTATATGCAGTGGTATTGCCTATAAAAGGAGTTATGTGGTCATTAAATGTTTAAACTGTATGCTCAAATATTGAATCACACTGCGTCTTTTTAAGTGCTGAACCATAAATATTTATAGATAGGATGATTGTTGTTCTAGTGCTTGAAACAATCAGCACAGTTTTAGTTTTACTTAAATGTGAAGAAAACAGAATGGTGTAGAATGTCTCGTGTATGAGAACAATCAGATAAAGCTTTCTTCAGTTAGAAATTCTTCTTCCAACTTTTAGTCATCAGGTGGGTCTTTTTTTTAGGATGCTGCAGTGCAGATCCACACAGCTGTTAGTCAGCATATTTCTATTGACTTTCCACATCAGCTGTCATTTTAACAAAATGTTACCAAAGTTGTGCATGTCAAAGTCTTGTCTGCCTTTTTATTACAGGTTCACTAACAGCTTTCAAATGCTGCCTGAAAATTGCTCAGATAGTATGATTTATCATTGTGTCAGGAACATTTAAAGCACTTGAACTGACAGCAAGAACAAAGCTTGCCATACTTTTTTGCAACATAGTTGCTTCTTTTTCTTTAGGATCCATCAAAACATTGTAACACATTTGCCATGTCAGCCGCACCATTGTGCTAAGCTTTCTATAAAATGTATTTCTATTTCATTTTGAATTAATGGTACAGCTGTCTTAAAAAAATGTCAAAGCAGTCCCTTGCTAGTCAAGAGGCAACTCCTTCATGTCTTAATTAATACTATTGGGTCTTTCTGTCATGGCTCACTTTGTATTTTATTCTATTTTACTGGCCATGTCTACAGTTACTGTAGTGATAATTTGCATACTAAATATAGTGTTACATTCTGAACTGAGAAATTACATTATCCATACCCAATATCATAACACATATATTTATTCAGAAAAGGTTTTTTTTTAAAGTGTGATCTCTTGTGAAATTTTAGGAACACCATATTACAGTAGTGCAGCTCATTACCAAGCCCACTTATACAAAGAACTTCTTGATTGATTGGATCCTATTGTCCCAACCCCATCACATTATTTCCACTAGCATCCTACTAAATGCTTTAAGTGGCCACTGCATGGTCTACTGAATCTGTAAGCTCTGCTGCACAAAGTCCCTACCAAAGTTTGTCTGGTCTACATTGTTTAAGAGTCTTGACCCCCATTCCCTGTTAGATGATTTTTGGGCTACTGACTGCCAGCACTCATGTTATCTATCAATATACGGTAGAGGATGCTTTAATCTCTTTCATGGTCAAATTCACAGCAACATTGGACAAACATGCCCCTCTCAGGATGTATTGTGTCCATAGGTTCCATCTTCCCTGGATCTCCGCACAGGTCATTGACTTGCTCAAAGCTTGCCATTCTGGCTGGCAACTCCACAAAGCATTGTGCTTATCTATGGACTTGTTGAGCTACAAGCCCCTATGTACATCAGCAACAAGACCACCAGGAAGGACACATCAGTTCATTTCACATACAACCTTCAGAACAGCCTTAAAATCCCTGATAGATTCTGAAAGGTTTTTCAGGCCCTTTCCAGGCCCTTTACCCAGTCTACCTCCCTATCCTCAAACTAGAAAATTCACCTATCTCTGACCCAACTGAAGTCATGAACATTTTAGTAATCATATTACTTCCTGTATCCTCTTTCTACTTCCTCTCCTTTCCTTCTTCCCCTTCTGCCTTCCATGTCTCCCCTCCAAGTTGTCCCTTTTCCCACCCTCTACCCCAGTAAATTTTTCCTTTTCCTCAGTTGCCTTTGAGATCCCCCCTCTGGCTGCATTAATCTCTGTTAATTCTTTTATGGGAACAGCCCAGATGAGCTGGCTATTAATCTTCTTCATCTCATATCTCACAGGGATCAGTGTTTGGTCCAGTCCTCTTTAATGTCTTCATAAGCAACAATGCAGAGGGTCTGGAACGGAAGAGAAGGTGTGTCTCTTTGCAGACAATACGAAGATCTGCAATAGAGCTGACACTCCAGGAGGGATAAAGAAAATGAGAAGGTACGTAAGCAAGTTTGAGGAGTGTTCAAGGATGTGGCAGCTAAAATTCAATGCAAAGAAGTGCAAGAACATGAACTTGGGGCACAGAAATGTGGGGGAGGAGTACATGATGGGGGGAGAGGTACTGATGACCACCAAACAGGAAAGGGACCTGGGAGTAATCATATCTGATGATCTGAAGGTTACCACACAATGTGAGAAGACTGTGAGGAGAGCCGGTGAAATGATGGGGTGCATAGGGAGAGGTATCTCCAGCAGAAGCAGAGAGGTAGTGATGCCACTGTATAGAACATGGGTGAGACCACATCTAGAATACTGTGTCCCATTCTGGAGACTGCACCTCTGGAAGGACATAGAGTAGAAGCAGTTCAGAGAAGGGTGACAAAGACGATGAAGGGCTGCACCAAAAGTCATATGAGGGGAGACTGGAGGATCTCAATATGTATTCTCTGGAGGAGAGGAGAGAGAGGGGGATATGATAAAGACTTTCAAATACCTCAAGGGTGTATATAAGGTACAAGAGGGTACAGTAGCATCTTTAAAAAGAAAAAAAGATGTTTAAGATCAAGGGGGCCATGATATGAAAATAGAGGGGGTTGACTTAGGGATAACATGAGAAAGTAGTTTTTCACAGAAAGGATGGTGGATCCATGGAACAGTCTCCCAGAAGAGGCTGTAGGATAAATATGTTAGGGGAATCCAAAAATGCATGGAATAGACATAAAGAAACTCTAATGATAGGAAAGAGAGGGTAAGTTGCAGGTCATTTAGGATCTGCGGTATATGAAACAGCTAGGAGATAATGGGCAGACTAGGTGAGCCAAGTGGTCCTTATCTGTTGTCAGATTCTATGTTCTGTGTTCTGTGTTTCTCTGTGCAGTCCATCGCTGAACTTCTTGCCTCCCATGTCAATTTTTCTTTTCAACTTGGATCTGTGTCCCAGTCCCAAAAGCAGGCTAAAGTTATTTCCCTTGTCAAAGTGGATGACTCTTCTTCCTAAAGTAACTTCTGGCCTTCCAGACCCCTGACAGCTTTGGAAGATGTTCTCTGTTGATCTACTAAGCTCAATGTCTAAGGCAGATACATATTAATGGCTTATAAGGTACTTCTGAAAGATAGCCATCCACACTTATTGGGAGTTAGAGAAAAGTGGGATGCAGCACCAAAATCCACTATTCAACTCCTCTTTTGTTGTATAACTTCACACATTTCAATTGGCAATGTTTCATGGTCATTGCCACTTTGTCAGGCCAATGTTTGTAATCTGTTAACATTTGCAGAATTTTTTTTGTTCAGAATGTGTAACATTACACCTACATTATTAAAGCAGGTCAAAGCAGGCCAAATAAGGATATAGCCATACCTCGCGAGAAAATGGCCTTTACCTTGCTGGTTTGCTACCTCCCTCTGGTATCAGTAAAGCACCCATTACCACTGAAGGAGTGCCACAAATGTGATCATTCCAAGTACTATAGAGTTGTCAAGGAAGAGGACACCTTTCTTAACTCAGTAAATGGCAAGTTGATGCATATCCAAAAATTAATCAACTGTGACACAATATACATGGTCTACCTCACTAGTAATGTATGCAGGATATTCCACGTTGACCTCATGAAAAGGATGGACAGGGTTAGGGACCACATTAAGATGGTCAGTAATGGCAACAAAGACTATGTGCTTGCTCGGCACACCCTGGAAGCAGCAGAGCTCATGGTCCATAAACAGTCCTTCATGGGGATTGAAAAGGTTGTTCTGGGCAAGAGGGGGAACCAGGGTTTACTGTTGGTAAATTGAGAAAATGTTTAGATTTTTAAATTCCAAGGCACAGTTTTCCTGGTCTCAATGGCAGGTTTGAACTGATACCTTTCCTGTAAGACTGTTTTCCATAAGTCTTGTACCTATAAGCAGCCTTATAAGGTATTAACACTACCTTGAGTTTTATCTAACAGAATCTACTGGATAAATTTGCATCACAGGCCGATCATCTGAATTTAAAAAGTGTTAAGCAAACTGTTTGAAAAATTGTTGATTATATGTATTATTAGTAACAGTACAGTTTTTTTAATTTTAACACTTTAATTCACTTGCACTTGTCACTGCACCATGTGCTAAGAGTGGTGTTGCACCTTTAATTGGTTGCCATAAATGTAAGCATCTAAGTGGAGCCCACTAGCACTTTGAAAAAGCACTACAGCACAAAATGTCAGTGTGTGAATCTCAGCTGTGCATGGCACATTAAACCTTTGCAACAGTCATTCATCTTTGCTGAGATTCTTCTCGAGTGCTTATTTTGTTGTTTTCCCCATTTTGTTACAACCGGCAGCACCAAGCGTCTCAAGCAATAACCCTTTTTATGCTTGCATACTTGTTATCTTATCAAGTACATTAAACCAGTAGTTCACTGTTCTTGCTAGGGATTTAGTTAAAAAAAAATAGTTGACCATTTCTAGCCTCAAATTGCTTACCTGAAACTAATTCAGGAAGTCTTAAAATGAGATGAAAAAACACATTTTTAATATATTCTAAATTTTTCACTACTTTTTCTAGCCCCCAAACTTCAGCTCTATAAAGGAGAACTGAATTTTCTTTTGCATTATAAACATTCAGTATTGCAGAAAAAGAGTGATATATATATATATATATATATATATACACATACATTTTACTAAACCTATTTATCCCCAGGACCAGTTGCTTAGTGGCCTTCTTAACTGGATCAATGTGTACTATTCCATCCCTTTGTGGCAGACGCAGCTAACCCCAAATATGTAAAATAGTTAATTTCCTCTGTTTGGGTTCCTTAATTGACCATTTCATTTTCAGAGTTTGGGGTTGCTGCAGACTAGAACTTTTGTTTTTGCTATGCTAATTTCCAGTTCTAACCCAAATAAAGCTTCAACAGCTACATCCTGTGTTGTCTGAAGGCCTTTAGCTGTTCATGAAATAAGAAGCATGTTGTCCACATAGAGCAATATATTAATATTTTTACTCATTCCCATGCCCATGTGGTACAGCGACCTACCTCGCACAAGCGTGTGTCCCACCACAGCTGCCCACTGCACCATGTCCCACACTGCATAGTTGTGCTGAAATGCTGTGCCCCCCAATTTTGGCAACCATTACTGTGCTTGTGTTGCTACTCACTGTGTGTTGGCCTTGGTTGTAGTACATCTGTTGTGCCCTATGGGTGTGGTTGGTTTGCATGTGCATGTCTGGGCACACACATTTCACTACTTCTGTGACATGGTGGCAGTTTACTCTTTCACCTGCAATAATGGGATGCTCACACTGCGCACCTGTACACCTCACTGTCAGGCTACTTGTACACCACCATCCTGCCGCCTGTCCCTGCCATACTTCACAGGCGTAACCTTACCTACATGTTTCTGTCCCTGCAGCTCAGATTATGATCTGTCTGGAAATAGTGGCTGTCCTACCAGGGCCATCAAGTGGCATCTGTGATTCCCCATCACCCGTCCAGACCTGGTGGAGGACAGCAGGGAGGGAGTCCTGTGGGGCCAGTGACAATGAAATGTTTGTGGCTAGCCAGGAGCTCTTCAGTTCTGTGTTGCAATTGGAGCAGGACATTACTGCCACCCCATTCCAGATGATGCAGCACATCCTGTCACAGTGACCACAAGTACCACCACCTCATGGGCCCTCACACAGGACCCGACCTTGGCATCCCACACCTCCATGCCCATCCCTTCCTCCTTTGCTACACAGCCCTTCCTATCCTCTGTCCTCCCCAGTAGTGGTCTACCACACCAGACAGAGGCCTGGGGACAACATGGTCCAGGATACACATGGTGGCACACATCCACCACCTCCCCTAAGGCTCCCACTGCCAACCATCAGTGTCCCGGACACCCAAAGGGTTGCTCAGCAATATGTCCATCTGCACCTCTTCTGCAACCTATGCCACATGAGCAACAGCAGGCTGAGCAGGGTGCCCATCACGTGATGCGTACTGCCATGGACACACAAGCCACCTCCCCCTCAGGGTCCATGAACAGATCTGGGACCTGCTGCATCAGAACATCAACCTCCTCTGCCAACAACATCACCAAAAACTGCAGCATGCCCAGGAGCATGAGAACCATCTCAAAGATGCCATTGGGAAGCTGCCTGAGGACCTTAAGAGGGCAGTTGAAAACCTGAGCAGTGTGCTACATAGCACATGGCTCTTCTGCACATGGTGGGCATGATCCTATGTCCTGGAGGGGACAATGGTGCACATCCACACCATGGAGCATAACATCAGACAGTGACAGCACACATGCTCTAAAAACATACCTTGGCATACCACCCACCCCTGGCCAGGGCATGTCCGTGTGGGCATCTGGTATCCCTCTTGGCCCTGAAAGATCCCAGCTAACACCTCAGGCCAGTGTGTCATCACACTTGGTGACACCCTCCTCTGGGGCCACTACATCCTCACCCCATGGTGTCTGTCACCCCACTGTCAGGACCCATGGTGGCTGTAGGTGGACATAGTTGGGTCACCCCTCCTATCTGGGTTCTGTGTGTGGGTGCCTCCATACTTGACTATCTGTGCTGTACATGCCCCTCTTGCAAGGGTTTCGATGGGCCTGGGCATTGTCTATATTTTGGTTCCAGTATTATTTTACACTGTCATCTGCAATATGTGTTTGTTGCTGTTTTCAGTTTTGTATGTGGTTTTTGTGTTTGTATAGTCCAATGGTTCTTCTACAGTTCATTTCTCCTGTATACTGTTTTTTTTCTTGTTCAGAATGACACCTAGATTGGCAGTGACTGTATGTACATTTTTTTCTTAGAAATTAATTTGTTCTTTGCAAGTTGATATTTATTGTTTTAATTTCCCCTTGTGTTGTCCTGTACTGTCATTAAACATTTCATGTTTGCAGACATATTTTGTGTGATTGCTACTCACTGTCATGCTGGCTTATAGCTTTTGTGTGATGTTGTTTCTGTGCTCCTGGGCCCGCTGTGCCATGCATGGATCTCTGCTTTGTATTCTCTGTGCTATCTTCTGCTCCTCTGGGTCTGTGTCTTGTGTTGTGTATTCCTCTTGGACTGGCAGCCCTATTCCACAGGAATATGCCGTGTTGTGGCATACAATAGGCAATGAGTATGCCACAGGCATTCTGAGGTGTGTACTGTAAGGTACCATCAGAGTGGTCCAGGCTATGCAAATGCATTTTTAGCATGCCAAAGACCTGTTCAGTGATGTTATGTGTGGCGGTGTGTGCTGCATTGTACCTCTCTTCCACCTTGGATGTGGGATGGAGGACAGGGGTGAGGAGCCAGGGGTGCAGGGGATATGCACTGTCACCTGTAATAGACACATGCATATGTAAGACTTGACATGTTCTTGGTAATGACCTTCAGCCCATGTTCTGGAACCTTCTTGCATGTTCCACCACCTCCCCTTACCCTGAGATACAGACCCATGTACCCAACAGGGGTTTAGTGTCCTGTCCCGCAGTGCATTTTCACATCCTCAATAGCACCTGTGTCAGACTCTTCCATATATGGCCTTTGTCTTGTTCTTGGCAGTTGATGTCTGCCCATATTCTGGAACCTTCTTGTGGTTCCCATACCCTTCCCCCACCCTGGAATGCAGCCCTGTGTACCCCATATGGGATTTCGGTCCTATCCTGCAGAGCTTACTCACCTATTAGGTGTCCAGTGAGTATATTGCTACCTTCAAATCTCTGGCACAGGATATAATTTTGCCAGATGAAGGAGTTGTGGGCACTCCCGGGGTAATGAACCAGCATGTTGGTGATGCACCCTGTAGCATCGCACACCACCTGGCAGTTTATGACCCTTTCCTGTTCAGGTAGGCATCTGATTCTGGGCAAGGTGATGTGCAGATGGCCATGTGGGTGCAGTCAATTGATTACATCAAGCACTCATGGTAGGTGCACTACCCAGTAAAACGGCTGCATTATCACCATCCATGCCACTGCAGTGCTAGGGAAAACTATTACTTCAGTAGTGTGTGGCCACAGGGCATCTATGAATTCAGCCAGCAGCCTGAGGTGGAGAGCTGTGACACTCCAGAGGTATCCACAATGGGGGCCTGGAAGGTGCCTGTTGCCAGAGGACACATTGAGCATTTTTACAAAGATTGTGGGTGGTTAATGAAAAAATATTTTCTTTTCTTTGTCTTTAAATGGCCTGCTTGAGATGCTTGAACATGGTGCAAAAAGTAGAAAGTCTGCAAGGTCTGTTAAATGATGAATACAACAATCATTTGCTGTGTTTGTCATTTTTTTATTTTGTTTGTTTTCCCCTACGTTTCACTGTCCAAGGAGCTTTTTCATGGGGTATTCTTTTCCTTATATCTATTAATTGAAAAATGTTTTTTACTTACAGTAAATTGTACTATATTTTCATTCTTTCTAAAATTCATGTTTTCTTAGATGTATGGTTTCATTAATTGTACTGCCATTTTTCTTACCAACACAGTGCTGCCTTAATCCTTATTTCATACATATTAAGGGATACAAGCTTTATGTTCATTTTCCAAACTTCCTGTAATACATTTAAAACATGTTATGCTAGTTTGTTCGTTCCCCATTCTGGTCCAACAGGGTGCTATATAAACCACAAGACATTGCTGCTGCTAAATAACTCTCGTATCAAGAGGGCTGCATACCTGGCATTCATGGCTTTCTTGAATGTTTTTTTTTTTGTTCCTGCTGCTTTGTTTTTAAATTCGCCTCTGTAAATGTAAATGGAACCACTAGAATGTTTGTTCTTAGCAGTCTGTTTTTGTTATACAAAATGTTTTAAAGGATTCTGAAATGTGTATGATTTGATTAAGTACCTTAAATCTGTTTGTCTTTTGAGGGCATATGCCTTCTTCTCCTGAACAAACTGACACAACAACAGGCTTTGGAGAAATGGCCACAGCCATGTATTTATTGATGAAACCAATTGTCCGTATATACTATTGCGAGTGTGCTGTGTGCAGCTAGGTAGCCTTGGAAGGAATCTAGCTCCCCATTGAGCACTAGGTCATTGATGGTCGACCCTCCCTCCCAGGAGAGGGCCGCCTTACCATCAACCCGGACTCCGCGAGGGACAACAGCCTCCGGGGCATAAGCGATGGCTCTGTGACTGGCTGCGGGTAGCTCCTCCCCCGTCAGAGGATCCGCCATGCCGTGGGACCCTGCCCGAAGAGGGTGCCCTCCAGACACCATCTGTCAGGCCCACCCTCCTGTCAGCCTCAGGGAGATCTGGCTGGTCAAGAGATGTAATCCCCTGTTACCCCCTCCACAGTGTTCCAAGACTACCAAGCCGCCACACTTACAATGTTCATGACTGTGACACCTACCTATCTGCTCCCTTGCCTACTCTAATTAGAATAACTCCCCCCTTGCTGGAGAAGGCAAAAAAATGGAAAACCCAGTGGGAAAAAATGGGAAATTCCTTCTCGTCCCCTAAGGAGATCCCCCTTAGTGGGACAGCAAGTTCCCTGTACCCCCCCACATTCTCCCCTGCTTTTACAAGGGTGAGGTTTGGGTGGGATGCGACCTGAGACATGGAGAAATGAGGAAGAATTCCTCCTGTGCAGCCCTTCTTAAGGAGACTGGCTCCTCTCTGTCCCTGGCCACATGTTCCCTCCCCCTGGGAACCTATCCCTCCCCCCCCAGCCCCTTCTGGGTGGACCTACCTGGATCCCTACTGTTCAGGTGTCTCAGGCCCTGCCCCCAGACAAAGCCCCGCCTGCTGCGATACCTTGCAGGCTCCTCCATTGTCTTTTAAGGGCACATGCCTTCTTCACCTGCTCAAACTGACACAACAACAGGTATTGGAGAAATGGCCACAGCCATGTATTTATTGATGAAACCAATTGTCCATATATATAATTGCTAGCATGTTGTGCGCAGCTAGGTAGCCTTGGAAGGAATCTAGCTTCCCATGAAGCACTAGATCGTTGATGGTCGACCCTCCCTCTCAGGAGAGGGCTGCCTTACCATCAACCCAGACCCTGTGAGGGACAGCAGCCTCCGGGGCATAAGGGATGGCTCTGTGCCCTACTGTGGCAAGCTCCTCCCCATCAGAGGATCAGCCAAGCCGCGGGACCCTGCCCAAAGAGGGTGCCCTCCGGACGCCATCCGTCAGGCCTGCCCTCCTGTCAGCCTCAGAGAAATCTGGCTAGTCAAGACACATGATCCCCTGTTACCCCCTCCACAGTGTTCCAAGACTACCAAGCCGCCACAAGGTGAGTTTCACCACTCACCCCCCACAAGCACCTCATGTCAATACTCTCACCACTGCCCATTGTATGTCATTCAAAAACAAGTCTAATCCTTTCTGTGATAGCTGTACACCATCTCTGCTATACAGACCAGGCTCTTTCCCAGACACTCCCAGGTGCGCTGCTATGGTCCCCCCGATGGAGTCCATAATTGGTCTCATGGTCGCATTCTGCAGCTGGTGCACATTCTCTATTGCCCTAATGTTCTGGGCGTGCCATTAATGCTGCCGCTTCACCATATCTGACCAAATTATATGCACCTGGGGCCACTATTGCTTCACTCTTGCCAGGTCCTGCCTAATCATCTCCTTAAGCTCCCTCTCATACATAACCCCTAAATCATTTCCCCCAAATGAAGGACTAAAACACCTGGCTGCCGCCTCTTCTGGGCTTTTGCTTGCAGTGTTTTGATTAACTTATTCCATTGCATCCTGCGCCACCCCAACCAATGCACCTCTGCCCTCTTAGGTGCCAGGAACAGGTTTTCTTCTCCAGGATACTGCCTTGCCCTGCGGGCCACCCAATGGATGTATGAGTGGCCACAAATCCAGATCTGCTCTACTCGGGCCACAACACCTGTCCAAACAAAGCAAAAGAGAGTTATAACATGTGTGGCCTTATGTATCTTTCAAAAGCCGGCGACTTCCATCTACCCAAAGCTTGTATTGCCCCATCTGCCAAGCCCTCTGCCCTGGCATGTGATGCTGCTCCAAACCTAAAGGAGTGTGTGTTGTAGTGTTCTGCTGGGATGCCCAGCTGTCACAAGGTCTTTTGCAACACATGCCTAAACTGGTACACCATTAGGGGGCTACCCCCTCCATGATGGAAGAAGGCACCCCCCCATTGCCAGGAGCTAGTTATATAATCCTGTACCCATGCTCCCACATCCCTCTGGAGCCCGTGGGGCACCCCTAGCCGGTGCCACCACCTGTGGGCAAGTTGGTCGGTCTTGCTTTTTCAGATGCGGACAAAGACTCCAGACCTTGTGACCTCCACGTCCACCTCTACCAGTGCTACTGGTCTCCCAATAGCCTTGCTAGGCTGCACGAGCTCAGACACCTGGAATGCCCCACAAAATGCTACCAAGTACACTGTCCAGAACAGCCTTGTCTCATCAGGGGATGAGCATACCTTAGGCAACTCATCCCAGATCAGCTTGAACATGGCAGGGCTGATAGGTTGTTTGTTGTCCGTACCCCCCGGGGTTGCCCATGCCCAACCTTCTAGCATCTTCCTAAGGAGAAATTCCCTTGTAGAATCAGAGAAGCCCCTGACTTTATGGAACCATGCAGTGCCAGCAATGTGCTGTACAAATGTTGCCTGGGTGACCCCCGCACGTTTTTTGATCAGCACATATTTGCACAGTTGTGCAACTGGGATCAGCCATGTCATTGCCCACCCTTGAGCATCTTGGACCTCCAGAAACAGCTGGCCCTCCTCTGGTATGCTATATGCATCCTAGGTGCGAGGACCTTCTCAATCAACTCCCAGGCCTCTGGGTTATCAACTCCCATAGGAATGGCGGGACTTCCCTTGGCTGTTGGTCTGCCGCTGGTGCCAATTCTCAGAACCTCTGCCACTGTAAATGAGAAAGATCGTCAGCAATGCCATTTCCAATACCTGGTACATGTACTGCCCTAAAGGTAATATTCAACATCAGACACTTGAGGACAAACACCCGCATGAGGTTGCCCATCGGGCCCTTGCCCCTCAACTGTTTGTTGATGGCATACACCTCTCCAGTGTTGTATGACCTGAATGTGATGTGCTTGACCCACAGCACATCCAGAACACTTGCTTCCCTAGAAGGAAAGCCTTGTGCATGGCCCTTACATCTTGTCCTGGGCTAATGGTGCACCCAGCTCGGTGCACACTTCGTGGAATGCCGCCATGACATGCACGTGTTGCCCCGAGCCAGCACTCCCCACCAACAGAAAGTCACCCACATAATGAACCATGTGGCTGACTTTGGCTTTCTGTGCTGTGGCCCAGTGCAGAAATGTGCTGAATTGCTCAAAAACCACACATGCCACTGCACACCCCATGGGCATGCATTTGTCCATATAGTAGTACCCATTCAATTTCATGCCCAGTAGCTCCCTATCTGCCGGGAACACCAACAACAACTGGAATGCTAACTCTATATCAGCCTTCCCCAGCAATGCCCCCTAGCCCACCTGATGCACCACCTCCACTGCCCTGTCAAATGATGTGTAATATACTGCGGTGTCGACTGGGTCAATGTAGGTGTTGATTGACTCCCCTTCTGGGTACGACAGGTGGTTTATCATTCAGAACTCACCTGGCACCTTCTTGGGTGCTAGGCCAATGGGTGACACCCTGAACCGTGGGCAAGGGGGAGAGGAGAAGGGGCCACTGATCCGACCCACGGTCAGGTCTTTCTGCAGCTTGCCCCGCATGACCTCCAGTCGCTCTTTGGTGGAACGTAGGTTTTCAGCCTCCTTGGGCCTTGGTAAGGTATATGGGACCCCTCCCTGAAACCATCTGCTAAAGAGCGAGCGGTAGTTGACCAACCACCCTTCAATATTTTCTGCCTTGACCGGTGTTGGCAACCTTTTTCCCTCCATTCTGAAAGGGATGAAAATTGTTTGCCTTCCCTGCCCCTGCCTCTGTTGCCTTCCCACACTGTTGAAACAAGTGTTGTTTCCTGCACTCCATACCCTCATGCTTGTATCTACAATGCTTGGTCTTGCATGACCCCTGGCTGTAGCTGAAACAATGCCCTTTCCTGCCCCCCCTTTTCTCCATTACCCCATTGATAACCTTTCTTTGGCATTGGGGGCGTCTCATCAGGAAACCACTATCTGTGTGTTGAACCCCTCCCCCAAATTGATCGTCCACAGCAGCGGGAGGTCCAAGACCGCCCATGATCGTGCCATCTATCTGTTTTCTCCTCTGATACTCCTCGTCATATTCTAACCACCCCCCACCTGGCTTACTAGCATGCATGGTCATTACTCTATTAAAGTAGACCCACAATTCATCAGCTTTCCCCGGGCTGCCCTGGGTAAGGATCCCTGCATAAATTGTGAACCCTGTGGCCCAGTTCTGTTGCCTCACCTTGTCCAGAAAGTGCAACCCAATGGGCTCTGCCAGGGATAGAAAGCTCACTGACCCTTGCTGCTGTGGCCTTGGTGGTGGCACAGATGCCACTCCTGCTCCCACATCCCCGATCCCTGCTCCGGCCGGGGCCACCTGGACCGCTCCTGGCTGAGCCCTATTCGGGTCTGCCAGTAACTCCCACAACCAGTTACGCTTCTGCTCCACACCTGATTGACCTGGGTTTCCTGCCAGAGGCCACATGCTAGGCTTCCCCCACCCTTTGGGTATTGCCGTGGCCATGCCCCTGAGCCCTCCCGCTGGTTGGCTGACCCAACCTTCGAGGGCTGTCTGCTGTGGGACCCATGGCCCGGGACTCCCAGCTGAGGAGTTTGCTTGTGACAAGATGGGTTGACCCTGCCCCAATTGCTCACGAGTCCACAAGCTCACCTGCGGTGGTGCTGGCTGGCCCTCCGGAAGGCCCCCTGGCAGACCCAGGCTTTATGGGTGGCCAATGCCTCTGTTTTCTTCCTGTACCCTACCAGAACCTTTTCCATGGCCTCCCACTCTCTGCCCTGTTTTGACTGGTTCCCCCTGTTCCTGTTGGGGGCACCACCGCTCCTAAGTAAAACCCTTAACTCCTCAGCTGACAGCTGATCCAACTCTGGCATACCCACTACTTGGTCCGCTGCTGCTGCTCCTTGATGTGCCCCACTGGCCACATCGCCCAAAGGGCCTGTGAAAAAATACTCAAAGAATTTTAATCTTAACAAACCATCAGACTCACAATGCCCAACATAAACCCATATCAACATAATGTTTCTAAACACACTAAGACTTACTGAGCAATCTATTAGGTGAAATAAACATTTCTCGCTGTCCTAAACTAGCTTCCCCTGTGCACTCAGCAGTGTTTTTTTACTATTGTAACAGATCCCCCTGTAAATAAACATGTTTGCTGTAATATATCTATTCTCTACCACCGTCCATCCTTTTTTTTTTTTTGCAGGTCCCACTTTGTGTCTATCACTTGTGCCCTCCTTAGAATTCTGTTGCGTCTGGCGTTATAGTAAGTGCAAGCTACAATGATGACATTTTTCAGAAGTATTCTAACGTGTGCCTGTAGCCTCCGCGTTCTCCCATGCACCGAAAGAACAGGTGCAAACCGACCTAAAAGCACGGCCAGGCAACCTAAGAGCCCCATAATGTAGTTAGTCAGGCCCACGCTTTATGCCAGAAGGGCCTGTGAAAACCGTCAAATAATTTTAATCTTAGCAAACCATCAGACTCACAATGCCCAATATAAACCCATAACATAATGTTCTAAACACAATAAACTTACTGAGCAATCTATTAGGTGTAATAAGAACTTACAGGTTGTAAATTCCGACTCATTGCAAGCCCTTGCGTTATTTGTTAGGGTGGGATGTTAATACCCTGCTGGCATTCAGGAACTGCCTTAAACCTTACTGAGTAACTGATATCCCAAGGATATGGAGGCTTCACCATTAAACTCTGAGAAACCCCAAGTCTGCACCCAGGTATGGGTACAGTAACTACCCATAACGCCAATTACCCCACCTCTAGGCTGCAGCCAGCACATGAATTGCTCGATTCTAAAAGTGGTAGTCCAGTGAACTTTTACCCTAAATATCACCAAATAAACCACTTGCTTTCTTCTTACAGTTGGCCAGCTGGAGGGTCCTGCAAGGTATCCCAGACCTAGGCTCTAGGCCTGATCCCCCACCAGGCCATGCGGTCTACAGGCCCAATCCAAGCCCTCAATTCTTGCTTGCTGTTGGTGCTATGACAATAAATTACCTTAACTAAATTACTTTAAATTGATAAGAAACACTAGAAACAGCCAAAAACTACAACACAGTCCTAATTCTGATAATTTAGATAAACTGTCCGGCTATCCAGCCTCCAGGCTGCCCCCAACCCATTCTTTTCTGTAAATAATCAGCTACATTAGCCAGTCCTGTAAAGCATCTGTGTTTCTTGTGGCAACCAGGACTGCAAAGTGATTGATTAATATCCTCAGTAGCAGATTTCCCCTGATGAGATTCTAGTCTCTTCTACTACTTTCCCCACTGGGAGTTCTTTTTGTTATATGCATCAAACCAACAGAAAGCATTTGATACTAGTATTGACCTTCTTCATCAGCCAAAGTTAACTGTGTCCATAACTTTTAACAGAAAACCACAATTTTAACCTAGGTGGAGGCTTTTTTTTTTTACCTTCTGTAGCTTTAGGTAGAGGTATGTGTAATGATCACAAATATTAGTGCTGTATGTAAATGTTACATTCTTTTGACTTTCAAATACCTCACAACAACCATTTGCTTCTTTCTTCCAACTGAGCTGCTGGAGGGGCCTACAAGATATCTCAGACCTAGGACAAAGCCTGATCTCCCTTCCCCCGGCCATGCAGCTGCAGGCCACCCCCCAACCTTACCTCTAGCTTGCTGATCCTGACTAAAAACTACAACACATAGTCTTAATTCTGATTATTTAGAGAAAACAAGTCTGTTGCATTGATTGAGATTACATAGTGTCTTGCAATCAATCATGTTTCGGTCAGAAATGTCCCACTTTGGGTTTCCTAAAAGGTGGTAACCCTATTTATAAAAACTACAGAGGACAGCAGTAATGACTAAGCTACTAAATTACCTCATTCCCCAACATCAGTACAATTTGTTACACTGTCCCAAACCAGCAAGGTGGAAGCCACCAGCTCCAACATGCCTACCTTAGACCATGCGGCCTGTAGGCCCCAGACCAAGCCTTACCTCTGGTGCAGTTGGTGTGTGCTGATCTTGGTTTCCTTCTTCTGCTTGCGACCTGAGACAAGGAGAAATGAGGAAGAATTCCTCTTGTGCAGCCCTTCTTAAGGAGCCTGGCTCCTCTCTGTCCCTGGCCACATGCTCCCTCCCCCCCGGGAACCTATCCCTCCCCCCAGCCCCTTCTGGGCGGACCTACCTGGATCCCTACTATTCAGGTGTCTCAGGCCCTGCCCCCAGACAAAGCCCTGCCTGCTGCAATACCTTGCAGGCTCCTCCATAAGCCTGTTCCTCCAGGATTTGTTTCCGAAGTATTATCTCCACTTGTAACTGCACCACAAATGCTGCCTCACACATTGCAGCAGTCACTTTCACCGCCACTGTTAGGGTGTGGCTGTGGTGGGCGGTACTGTGCACGTCTTCTTCCATCCAGGAGTTTGCACAGCTGCCTGAGCATGGCCCGGTTGAGGAAGTACCAGCTGACCAGCTAATCAATGGTCATTGTCTCATAGGTGACTTGTGGTCCGAACCATCTGTGTGCAGCAGGGCACCTCTGCCAATGGCAGATGGGCCCAGGATGTCCCTGTTGCTGCTGCTCTTGCTGGAGGGCCTCCTCCAACATGAATAGAATCTGTGCTGTCATGTCAGCAATTGTGCTTCTTCCTGAAGTTCCTGCCTTTTCCTCTGGACTTTGCTTGGATTAAGAAGACCTTTCTATAGGTGATATTTAACTCCACAGAACATGTTGCGTAAGGCACTTTGTGCTGCGCTAATGCTATATGAATATAATTGCACTTGTATGCAAGGCCACTCCCCTCCTTTTGCATTGCATGCAGATAATTTTATTTTGCAATTGCGCTCGCTGCTTTTGTTTATGCTAACAGGCCTTTTGTGAATAGCTGTTCAGCGCAAACTTGGCACAATTAGTATGCAAAGACTATATGCAATTTACAATGCCTTGTGAATCTAGCCCCCGGAGAGTTAATAAACAAATTTTTTAAAGTTGTTTAACATTGACATGCAGTTATTTTTGTAGCTCACTAAAGAAAGCTCACTGCAAAGTAGTTTATGTTATTGTATGTGTGTTTCCAGATGAAACTGCTAATAAACAAAATATTTGTCATACAGTACACAGTAATGGGGTGGAGTGGAGTCACAGGTGTGAAAGCAATTAATGAGGGAGAGAGGGTAATATTTTGGGTTGGTATTCTGTGTGTGTGTTCCTAAGTGCTGTGGTGGCGGGATCTTTGGCACCATGGGCAGCAAGGAATTCAGATATCCACAGTAACAGACCGACTGGTATGGTAGTTGGTGCAACAGATACTATAGCAGTGCTTGTGCCTCTGGCACCTCTAGTTAAAAAAATGTTTTTATTGCTAGGGGGCTTAATGTCTCACCTTGGTCCCACTGCTTTTGCATTGAGATTTTGTCTTTCAAAATAATGTATACAACATGTTATACTAATGTATATACTGCAGCTTATTGTTAAAACTGTACTACAATGGATTCAGTGGTTATTTTTGGAAAATTCGGTGTGTCAGTGTTCATGCAGAGTATGTTCACTCAATAGCTGAAGAAAGTATGATGGCAAATGATTAATCTATTTATGATGAGAGGAATATCTAAAACGGTATCACATTTTTGGGCACAAAGTAGCTAATCAATTTAAATAGGCTTATGTAATTGATTTCCCAATGGAAACAGAATCATACTTCCCTAATGTACGGAAGTGAAGCCACCTCAACGCTGTCTTACAACTCTAAGAAAAGCTGTCAGTGGACAGATTTATAGGGACATGGCATCATCTTGCACACTGTGTTTTCAGAGCTGCACAACACATAACTGCATTTCATAAACTAAATAGTTTGTATTCAAGAAGTAAATTGTTCACTGGAATAAGTAAAATAAAAAATACATTTTGACTAAGGTACCAACCCACTCTGACCCTCCACATTAGGTCTAGGAAAGTCACTCAATTATTTTATATAAAGTCATGTTGTTTATGTGTTATTGAACATCTTAGGAAAGATCAATGGAGCTGAATCTCATTTGCAATGGTATTAAATGTACTGCTAAAACATTACACAAATTTGATGAGTGTCATAAAACAATAAGGCAACAAACATTTCATGTGGAGCATAAATAAAATCCAATGAAAAAAAACAAATGTTGTGGGCCTTATTCTCAGACACAGTTATATATGGTAAAAAAGTGCATCACTTTGTGCCAGCACATACAATTGCTTTTTTTAGTATTATGCATCTGTGCTGGGGGGGGGGAGGGGGGCAAAGACCCCCCATCACAGTTCCTAGTATTCAAATTAAGGTGCCTAGATATTGCTATATGCAAACATGGTACAGTAATGGAGCAGCATACTGCCGCATGTACTCCAATGCAAGTTCATACATGGTACAACACTCTGACAGTGCCTACCACCAGATTTTCCAGGCAGGGTTTGGGGTCATCAGTAAAAGGGCTGCACCAGGTGCACCAGTGGTAGTGGGCACAGTAGATGGCCCTGATTATCAGTTACATGCTAACTCTTCCCTTTCCATACACCTGCATGCTTTGATGCGTGCTGATGCTGTAGGCACCCCTGACCCCCTGTGAGCATAGCCTAAGGGAGTGTTGCAAGAAAGGGACGGGTGCTCATTTAGTTTGCACTGGTTTAGTGACATTTCTTGCAACTGAAAATTAGGTTCTTTATGTTTACAGAATTGTTAACATCCTGTATAATGAAAATATTCATCAAAATACTTTCTAATTTAAAACAAAACGCATCTGTTGTTTGAATCAGATTGGACAGTTATAGGTTCTGGCTCTACATGAGCAGAAATGATGCAATGTGCATGGTTATGTATGAATCCTGTTTGTTAGAAGAAAAGGATACTCACCTGTAACTGTGTTTCTTCTAGAAGTATTCAATTCATCCATAGCCACACACATTGCATCATTCCTCCTCGAGGAGAGCCAGAGCACAGAGCTGTCCAATCTGATCCAAACTGCAGTTGGAGTAAAACCTACACTTTTTGCCCATCATTCCCTCCAACTGTTAGATCGTTCCTACTGAAGAAAGAAGCACATGCAGGCAGATAAAGTATTAGTACGCTAAGAATACTGTACCAATCCTGAACAGCCCAGGAAACTGATAATAGGAGCCGGCCCACTGGCGCAGAGGTTGGATTTCCGCTTGCAATGCCGGTGACCTGGGTTCGGGAATGGATCCGGTTCATCGAAGGGCTGGCTGGGTGGAGAAGGATTGAGCGTCTCTCTTGGACTGCTCTCCTTCTCCAGGGGGAGGGGGGCTGTGTGCTCTGCACAGCAGCGACACCTGGCAGAGGCTGGGTCATCGCCCTGGACTGACACAAGGTCGAGTAACTCTGGGGTGGGACAGATGCTGGCGTCATTGCACTTCACCACCCCAGCTTACAGGGGACAAAAATCCTTGTGCCTGCCACCTAAATGAAGCCCTGTCTTTGGGCTTTGATTAGCCTCCTGGCCCCACACTCTCCCAAAACAGATACTGGTATCATGGTACCGGTTCCCTCTATAGTACCATGACCCTGCCCCCCTTGGGGTAAGCCAGGGGTAACCGGGGGAGCACGAAGGGCTTAGTAGGAGGTGGAAGCATCAGGGATGCCGTGACTAGGGCAGATAACACTGGCGGCAGGTGAGGTGGAAAAAATAGCAGAATATAAAAAAAAAGGAAACTGATAATAGGTATGAGATGTGTGACTATAGATTAATAGACTAGAGATCACAGAAATACGCTGCAACTCACCAAATGTAATAGTCACCTATACAGCCACCAACATTTCAGGGAGAGATTTCCCTTTCCTCTGGCTAGTTAGGTGTTTATATAATAAAAGCAATTAAAGTTATGGTTTCCAAAGTTATATAGTAATTTTATACAAGCACAAGGTAACACCACCATCACTGTATAAAGTGAAAAACCCCTATATAAAAGATTGCAAGGTATACTTAGACCAAGTGTTTCTTTAACATGCTAATAGTTTTTATTTCATTTAATTTTTGTTTCATTTGTTTTACCAGGAAAATCTCCATTGAATAAAGCTCAGTTGCAAGGAGGTCCTGGTTAGGACAGTGCAGGAGAAATCAACAGTGGTGACAAGTATACAGAGTGTAGAAGTAGTATACATTATAATAGTATATACTCAGCTAGGTTGTAATAGGGATACAGTTACAGAAAACAGCAAAGAAAAAGAAAAAAAAGATTCACAGAAAGCATTAGCAGTGGTGAGTACTAGCAAATATTAGGAGCAAGTGCAGTTGTCAGTACAGTAGGGGTCCTAACTCATTATATTGGTACTTCACTTGCCCATTCTAGGTCCTGAGACTGTAAAGATACATTTACATTTACTATTTCTACAGTATGTGGGGCTCTATTGCCGCTTATATTAGCATACTGTTGGCTCACAGAAAAGCTCTCCCTCATCACAGTCACTCAGCTAACACCACTGGGTTCTGTTTCATTGTAGCCTTCAGCTCAACTAATGTCGCTAGGTTCTGGGACTGCTAAATAATTAAAAACTAATCATTGGGTGGGGAAAAGGCTGCACTAATCTGGAACCTTAAATAAGCAAAAGAATATGACTATTTCAAAACAAATACACAAAACAATACACTGGGGTGATTAAACCGATTTCCACATTGCCAGCCTGCCAGTGCAGTGGTAGAGCAGATGATCCAGATTTAGAAGTGAATGTAGGGCACTGGAGGTCAGCTTGGGGGAGAAGGATTGACTGTCTGAGGATTACTCTTCTCCTACAGGTGTTGGGGGACACAGAACCTGACATATGCCTGATCTTTAGCAGAGGCTAGAGGGAACCAGATCTTTAGCAGAGACTAGAGGGAACCAGATCTTTAGCAGAGACTAGGGGGAAGGCAGCCTGGGGTCACCAGAAATGTACAGAGGTGCAGCAGCCTTCAATACATGTCATGCAGGAGTGTGCAATCTAAGTCATGACAGCACTGCATGCTAGCACCTTCCACACCTCCTGGGGAGAACACAGGAAACTCCTGGCTGGTAGGATGATAGTGGCTCCATGGCTGGATATCCTGGCCCTGCCCAGTGAACTGGATACTGATCAATGATGGGGGTTGGGGAACCCCCAATGACCACATTGGGGAGGCAATCACTGGGGGTAGACAAGGGCAGCTGAGCCCTGGAGGATGTTGGAGTGTTGGGCTGAGGTGACCAGTGGGGGGGGGGGGTCGGACAGAAAAGAAAAAAAGGACTTCTTCTTGCCAAATTACATTAAAATGTAAACAATAGGATTAATGTTCCCTTTAGTAAATTTCTTTATCTCCCACTACTTGTTAAGGTTCACCGATGTTCCCATTATAGTAGCTACTTTCAACTAAGTAAAATCATTTAAAAAGGAATTCAATGTTATTTTTTGAACTTTGCTTGCTTGACCCCCGGTTGCCTTTAACAGTGTTTAGAAGTATTGGACATTTGCAATGAGGCACTTGTTTACATTTTTACATGCCCAAAATAATGACTGTGAGAATATTAGTCAAAAATAAACATTAATGATGGAAGTGCTTATGTTGTGCCAGACAGCGACCATACGCTTGTCAGCCCTGAGGGCTGAAACTGACTTAGGTCCTACTCCTCTTATGGATGATGTGTATTTTAGCCAAGTTTTGGAGTGAAACTTACTAGGTTACCATGGTAACCACATTAGTACAAGAAGGGAGAGGATGACAGCTGTCAGGGCCTCATAACAAATCTAGGAGATATAGGATGCCAAATAAGTGGAATAATACTTTTTGGTATAGTAATTTTAGCAGGCTTGTAGGAGAATCAAAGTGAGTGACAAATTAAATACTCCTTTCTTCTTTGTAGGTTTGTGAGGGCCATTTAAAATACAAGTATAAGGACTGTAATTCTGACCATCATACTGCACTTAGAGGTGCTTCCCTCAAAGCATTTTGAAATACTAGTAGCCTCTGATTAATATACCCCTTATATCTGTGTAAGTTTTAGGCATTGGGTCTTTGCTTTATCTGATACATACTAAATAAACTGAAAATATGCCTGGAGTAAGCACATAACAAAAGTGAACACTTTTGAATATAATTCCCAATCAGAAAAAGGTATTTTGGATAAGAATTGTAAATATAACAGGGGATCATTTCCTCTCATAGGGAAACCCAGTTATAATTCATTGTTATAACCAGCTGTTGTAACAGAAAATATGTGTGCTGGGTTTCCCTCATTCCATGCGTGCATACTATGTCTCCCGGTTTCATTCCATCCACAACTACCAGCAAGGAGATCAATTTGTATTTATGTAATTGCTGTGGCAAAAAACACTCTACAGCAATTATATAAAACAAGACATTGGGTAGTGTTTAAAACCCAAATTTTACACACACGCTTGGTGTTGGATTCTTGTATAAACAACTCAAGCTTCACTCTTGGGTTTATGTAGCATCCAGCACCTCGGGTGTATGTAAAATTCTCATCATACACACTACCCATGTATTATTCTATATGTAATTACTGGTGACCCCCTTTATCACACAGACTAGAGCCAGTTTCAGATGCTGTAATAACCCATAGAATGGGTTATTACTGTCACTCATGTTTAGCGTGCCACCTTATTGGCTCGCAATCAGTGTGTGGGCGGGACAAGCACATCAACAAACATGGCAGCGGTTTCTTCAGTTACCAAGGACACAAATGTTAGCTTCTTAGCTCAGGTAACCAACTGCTTAATTTCACAGTATTTATCTAGTTGATCCCTTATAGATTAATAAAAAATTAAAAACTATCTGGTTGATCCCGATGTTGCCTCGCTTCGGGTGGAGATAGTGGAGACAGGCAATTGGAAATGGCTGTAGCTCACTGTGCCCACACAATGTGCAGCTCCACACTAAAACTTAACAACAAAAAAAAAGAAAAAAATGTATGCTAGATATATTAGAGATTTAGCGATGGAGAACGCGCGCGCGCATGTGTGTGTGTGTATGTTTTTCTAGTAGAGGACTGAGCAGCATCAGGTATCAAAACATAGCTGCCTTAGTAACTTTCCATCATTGACTCATTGCACCAGTAATTATAAAAAATAATCTATAGCCAACTGTGTGTCTATGAAGTTTTTTTACATGCCCTCGGTGTGTGATGACCTAATAAACCTCTTGAGGTTTGCTCTTGAGGTTTACGGGTCATCACACATCTTGGGTATGTAAAAAACTTCATAACACACAGTTGCTTATCTATTATTCTTTGTATAATATATGTACAGTATTCCCTTTACTACATTGAGGAACTAATATTTCCATAAATTTACAAAGACAGAGACCAGAAGAAACAGCAAAAGGTTAAAAAGAAAATATTTTTCTGTTTGTCTGTTACCATGTGAGGGTTAGAGCAGTGGGAAGCATGAATAATACAATTTGGCAAACAAAGGTAGAAATATACTTAAGGGCTATAAAGTAAAATCATATCATAATGGAATGTATGTGGTAGTTAAAGGGCAATATTGTCATATATATGTATTATCACAGGGGTGCAGTAGTGCCCCTATAGTTAGAGTTGAGTGGGCTGTTTAATGTTAAACCCCAATTTGTGCACATTAATAACTTTGGCATCATTTAATGAAATAGCACATAACTTGGCATGCACGGTCAAGCTGTCACAGTCTCAAGATATGAAAATCTTCATGAGGGCATCTTGTTCCTTTTTTGAGACATGGAGCACCAAAAAATGAAAAAGAAACATATTTGGTTTCCCTATATATAACATTGGGAATTTTTTGCTCTCACCTACAGTCTAGACAGTGTGGGATTTTTCCATGAAATTTTCAGGGCTGAAGGGGCCTATGCTAAGGGTGTGCCTTTGGAAGGTTTCATGAAAAAATATTATAGGGTTGCAGAGTTATGCTGATTTCTTAGTTAACTGAGAAATGCAAATGGTAATTAAAAAAAGATTGTATGTGCTTATTTTCATGACTTTCCTCTTGTGCTTAAAAAAATAGCAATTGCGACAGCTGCCGATTTTTTTTCTTTTAAACTCACAGACATTAAAAAACATAAAAAATATCTATTTTTAAACAGGAGAAACCTGATTCTAGCTAAACAGGACTTATTTGGCTAGATTCTGCTCTTTGTTTTTTTTTTTAAACTTGCCAGAAATATCTTTACTGGGCACCCCAAAATCCAGGGTGCCCAGCTTAGCAAGAGGAGCCATTCACTGACATTCTCAGCATGGCTTTCTTGAGTTCTGCAGCCACTGTGTTGAAGTGTACATTTGTATCCATGGCAACAGAAGTGGTGGACCATGATGATGGATGTCTCTTGATTTCTCTGCAAAGTTGTATGTTGTTTGTCATACCTGATGATGGCTATCTCTGGTTGCTTGCATTGCCTTGCCTCTTTCACTACTTGTTGGGGGGGAATGTGGAGTGAACCATGAAACACGGGGGGTCCAGTTTTCAGATGGCCCCAGAGAATGATGCAAGGAATTACTTGCAGCAAAGCCCGATGTTCTAGGGACCCCACACCATATTCTGGTATAGCGACAGTCCCAGCATCAAAGTCCACTCAGCTGCCACACACAGTCCCCTGTGCCAGACCAATGATGCATGGGAGGAGTTTGACAGAAGCCACCATAAGCCCCTTGCCCCTGACATCTTGGCCCATACCATGTATGACCATCCCATACCTCAGCATGGTGGCCTACAGCCGTGCATTCCAGTGGCACCCAGGAGCCAAGGGAAAATATAGCACTGCAGTCCATACTGGCAATCAAAATGACAGAAACGAGTATTAAACTGCCACAGCCATACTATGTGCATTTGAGTGGCGCATCTACTGCCCACCTCTGCGGAAGCCACACTCATGCTTTAGACATACACAATCAATTGATGAACAGTTACATACCAGACAGATAATTGTTGGTGAAGTTAGCAATAGCATTGCGGCACCCACAGACATATGTAGAAGTCACATGAGCCATTGTGAATGACTCTGGCAAATGGCAACACAGTTTTGACTCCTCTGGAGCTACCCAGGGTGTGCAATGTCAGCTGTATAACCACTAATAGCATTGAGCCACCTGATGATGTCCAGGAATCATACACACAGAGGGCCCCTGAAGTGTGCCACAGAACAGGGAACACAACTTGTGCAACATTTCACTACTACAAGGTTTAACCTGTGGCTGTTGTAGTGTATATATAGGACTTTGGGAACGTCTTCATCAAACTTGGCCTGCACTCCAGCTGCTTCTCCACTAAACACCTGCACCATCATAGCTATGCACATGCTCATATCTATACTGTTATCTGTAAGTATCTGCAATATTGTCCTAGTCCCACATGTTGCATTCATGACTTATGGTTTCTGAAAACCAAAAAAGTATTTGTGTATTTTCCCACTGTGTACATAACGCACAACAAAAAGAGATCTGCTTAGTCTTTGAAATTTCCCTACACTAATCAACTTGTATTGAGAATGCCCCTGCAGCTGGCACTTCATCTGTACTTTGTTGTCCCACAAGCCTTGTCATAATATTAAGGAGCTGGTCTTGGATGTCATGATGTATATACTTTGCATTTCTTGTACCTGCCAGTTTTCTTTTTATTGCATCACCATGCATTGCTGTCAGTTGAAGAATTTCCAGAAAACTGCCCTGATTTAAACTTGTTTTTGCCTTCTCCGTTTCCCCTCTGTGCAATATACTGTGTGGCAGTCAACCTAAATATGTTTGATATTGTTTTGATGAATGTCAATTTTCCCTTATAAGTTTACTGCGACCCTCATTAATGAGATTCTGTATGGTCTTTCCTTCTTTTGCATGTATTCTAAAATCACACCATGCTGTCTGTGATGCCTTATGGGACTCTGAGTTGTGTAGAGTCAGAGATCCACCCTTTCCAGTTACCCATTTCCAGTTCTGGAAACCATTTTTGAAAAACACAATGACATTTTTGCCAGCCTGAGGAAAATGCTGGCATGTAAAATTACATAGTATCTTTGGACAGAAAGTATTTAATCTAGGGGAAACAGCTGAACCAGTTGAAATAGAATGCCTTCCACATTTGTCCAAACTTTTTTGCGGAAATGCACTCAGTTTTAGCGCACAGGTATGCAGTCTCTTTCTGGCTCAAATGAGAGGGGCCTGGAGGCTTTTTCAATTGCAATGTACAGATCTCAGTGATAGGCACACTTCTATAATCCTCCAAGTCTGATGCTGAAGTACCACAGTCAGGCTGCATACTGTTGTCACTATGTTTTCATTGAGGCACAGTGTTTGAACAACATGGTACAGTTTCAGACTGTTCCGAAGTACTATGATCATCTCCCAATTCATCAGCCTTTTGTTTCTGGTAAGGAATCCCTGAACAGTTTATAACTTGTGAAGTGCCACAGTCATCTTCCAAGTCATCAGCCTTTCATTTCTTGGTGAAGAATCCCTGTATATGTATTACCTAGAACAATAACATTGTTTTCTTTTAGTCAAGCATTTAAATTTTCACTTTGAATTTCCAGAAATGAAAAAAAGAGGCTACTATCACTCCACTCCTGAATGGTATGTAAGGTCACTCTGGCACTGTGTAGCATAATGAAGCCAAGAGGAAAAGAAAGACTCTGGCTCTACACAGTCGAAAGCAAGGAAAACCAAGCCACCACTCTCCAACACTACACAGCCAAGAGAAATAACAACCCATGGATGAACCATGAGGACAACTCCAGCAAGAGGCCCCTCTCTGGTACTACACAGCCAAGAGGAATACCAAGCCATGGATGTCATGAGCCATGACAACAACTACAGCAAGTGGTCACTCTCAAGCATTACACAGTCAAGAGGAATACCAAGCCATGGATGCCATGAGCCATGACAACAACTCCAGCAAGAGGTCACTCCCAAGCACTACACAGCTGATAGGAATACCAAGTAATAGATGCCATGAGCCATGACAACAACTCCAGCAAGAGGTCACTCTCAAGCACTACACAGCTGATAGGAATACCAAGTAATAGATGTCATGAGCCATAATGACAACTCCAGTAAGAGGCCACTCTCTGGCACTTCACAGCCAGGAGAAATGCCAAGCCATGGATGTTGCAAGCCACAATGACAACGTCAGCAGCAAAGATCCATTTTATCAATGAGAGAAAGAGACTGAATAAACATTTTAAACAACTATTTGTTTTGTGTGTTTCTCAGTTTTACACACTGTATTTTATGTCACATTTTGTTATTCTTTTGGTGACAGTAACATCCTTTGAAATCATTTGTCATAGTTGCTGAAATTTTAAGGTTAGGATTAATGGCTGTCATAAAGTTCTTTTTTCTTCACGTGACTGAATTTTGGAAACATGAGCACAGTCTGTAGTCGAAAGATATGGTAGTTTTGGTGGTGGGTAGCAAACAAGCAACATGACACCCCTGACCCTCGTCTCTCCACCAATATACTAAAGCCACCATCCACATACATTCACTATAGGTAGCAATAGGATTTCTTGGACAGATTATGCATTTATTTGTTACCAATCAGCATAAAAGGCCCAAAACGCCAGTCCAAAGAAGACACAAACTACATTCAGTGATTTATATTTACTGCATTTTATTCCACCACTATAGATGAAGGCAGGGGAAACAGGCCAAAGGTCCTTGATTGTGTGCACTCTCTGGTGCAGGATCTAGGTGCTGTTACCAGGAGCTGGGTGTTATTATCAGCAGTAACACTCCTCAGACTTAAAACCACCAAGACTAGAAGGTACAGCAATCCAGTCCCAGGTAAAAAGGAAAAATCTTCAGGGACAAAATGTGATTACTAATAATTGTTGAGGGGCACCTGGACCATGTGTTTTGTTGTTGAACTTACACAGAGCAAAACTCATTGTCTGCACTGTCTTTATTCAATGAATTTGTTCTTAGACAACAATTAATGGCAATCATAGTTTGTGCATGCAGAGTTTTCCTCTGTACCTGGGAGTGAAATGCTGTACTTTCTGGCAGAGGCACAACAGCCCACTGGAGCCACAATTTGTACCACATGCTCTGTGGCACTTTTCCAATGCACCAGCTTGAAAAAGCACCAGGGAGCATGTGGCATGAAATGCTGGTGGAAGAACTGCACCATATAAAATTATTTTAATCTCCAACAGTAGTTTGTACCTTCTTTGAACTAAAGTGCTGGACAGGCTACACTGATAAGACTGTCATCTTTTCACCAGCGAGTTCCCCTACCAAAAGAAAGTCATAACCCTTGTGATCCACCTCATCTAGTGAAATCTGATCTGACAGTATCACTTTGAATTCTACCACAGTACAGCTGAGGGTGGCTATTGGGGATCAAACTCATTTCTTTTACTCAAGTCAAGTGGTTGCCTTATGGGAGCCATGCAAAACAAAAATACATATCATGGAAATGTGATAAGAGGTTTAGGAAATAGGAGTGTAGAATAGGCATGGTAGCATCATTTTAAAGAAGTGGTGGGTGCATTTATGTAAGCAATATCACACAATAGGGTGTGGTTTATTCTGGATAAACACACACTTAGGAGTCATAGTGAGGCATGGGGCCTGCATCCTGGTGCCTTACTGCTCCTAGAAGTGCATTTATGTAGAATAACTACACCCCAGAGTGTATTGCACTTATACAATGGGTATATGTCATCACATATTGTAACTTTTTAAAAAGAAAATTAAGAAACATTGAGATTTTCTGTTTTGAAGTAAAATAGCCCTTCTGCTACATTGAGTGGAACTTTTAGAAACCATACAAAGGGTAAAGAGCATCAAAGGTAATGGCTTTCTTCCGTTATTCATCATAACCAAGCTGCCTGCTGCCCAATAACCCGCACTATTTACAGATATTTCCTTTTTGGTATGGATGCAATTAAAGGGAATGGGGAAGCTGTAAAACACAGCATAGTTCACCACTCCAGGTGGGAGTCCTGGCCTTAAGCTGTTCATACTTGGTTGAAGCCTAATCTCATCTCAACATGGCAACAGTAAAAAACACAATATTCAAACTTCCCTCACCAAATCAGTGGTACTGCCATTGCTGTGGTGTCAGCCTCCTCTCCCATAATCCCTGCTCCCCTACAGCTGCCCCCTGGCTGCTTATGAATGAAGATACATTAAAACTGTGAGCATATTTGTTCCATTCACAGTTGGCACATTGTGTGCCATTTGAAACTGCACCACCCATTGCATCATACTACTGTACCATTTTAAAAACTTGTTAGGTCTTCTGTGAAAGTGGTGACAGTCTCACTCTCTACCGGGCAGAAGCGAGAGACTGCCAGTGAGTTACCAAGAAAACAAGATGGTGGTTTTCAGTTTTGTGAACCAGGGTGGCACAAGAATATCTTTTGGGGGGTGCTTGCTGTTTTGGAGGACTTATTTTTTAGTGTGGTATAACCTAAATAAAACTTATGGCTGGCATGGGTGTGCCAGCCAATCAGATTTGAGAACTGTCTGTACCCATTTTATAATTAAACAATAAACCACTAAAGGGTGTGGGTTATGCTAGGATTTATGCACACCTGGTGTGGTTTGGTCTCAAGGCCACAGGCCGAGTGAGTAAATCACACCAGAAGCGGGTTAATCCCAGCATAACCCACACCCTGGAGTGGTTTATTGTGACTATACAATGTCTCCCTTTATCTTTGTGTCAAAAATAATAAAAAAGAAAAACAGTTTTGTTTTGTATTTTAAATAATTTTGTGTGATTTGTTGCTGCACCAGAAAAAAAATGGTCCTTGGTTGCTTGGCTCCAGAGTTACTGCGCATGCACAGTACTGTTTTGTCATTCCTGGCCCCAATTCTTTCCCCGAGCCTGGGAAACTTTGAACTGTGTGCCCAATGTGTGACTTCACTGTGATTCAGCTTTATTTTATGGCTGTGGGTGGAGCCTGCAGCCATCTTGTTGTCTGCAGCTGGAAAAATGGAGTGTCGTGGAACACATATTTTGGAGTTTTCAATGTATCCTTCCACATCTGCAAATCACTATGCCAATTGAAATAAAATACCTCCTTCTCTCTGTTTAGAATTTTGGAGACATAACTCCAAGTTGCGTATCAGATGGCCATTAAGAAACTGAAATAGCTTGCTAACTATTGGTCGCCTATTAAACTGGAAATTTGTTTACCCCCTTTGAAATGCAACAACTTGCACATTTAAATACTTAGCATTTAAACATTTTCTTGCTACAAGCTTCAGTTGGACATGTATTGTCTTTCAAGAAATATTCCCACCTCATAAATGTTGCCCTTTCCCAGAAAATCTAAAAAGATTTACAGTTTTTTAACCTCTTAAGACACTGTCTGATAAGAAGTGTTTCAGACATATGCCAGGTCTTCTGTGAAGTATCTAGGGGAAAATAAATAGCAATCAGCAGGCATTTTTTACTATGCTTTTGGGGAAAAAAATATATTGCGTTACAGCAAACACACACACATACACACACACACACACACACACACACACTGTACATACCATCATCATTGCCACAACATTTGAAATAAATACTGCACTCTAATATGTTATAAAACAATAAAGAAACTGTTTATGTCAGTGAACACAGTGAAGTTCAGTTTACAGTAGATTTCCTTTAAATATTTCTTATCCTACATTTTGTATCCTGGATAGTGCATGGGGAGATGCTACATCTCATTGTCATAGGGATCTTCATTTACACATGTTTGCACTGTATTTACTCAGGATGTGCCAGATTAGATGCAATATCTTGTTTTTGGTGGGGTCATGATTTTATCATTTTTATAATGTATTTATTCAGGGTAGCCTAGTCCAGATATAAAATGTTGTTTTCAGTGTGTTCTGATTTTACACAATGCAGCATAATATTGTGTAGATGTAGAGCCCCACTGAAAATGCCATTTCTTCTGTGAACTATCCAGGCTAAATAAATAGCAATCAGCAGACATATTCTAGGAAAACACATTGTAAAAATGCGTAAAAGGAAGACCACATTGAAACTGCCTCTCAGCAGATCTGCATTGTGCAAATTCATTAGAAATAATGGGTAAAAGCTCACAAAAAGCTATCCACAGCCATTTCAGCTCTGACCAGAATTTGTTCTTATAGGAGCTGGGATAGCCTCATGAAGTTGGTTGAGGACACAATTTCTTTTTCTGGTTTGTGCGCATGCAGCACTTCATTAGACTCCTTCCCTGGCTTGTTCAGCTTGTGGGCCAGGGGAATGAAATTGCTGTAGTTTTTGTTTTGTATGTCCTCTGTTTCAGCCTCCAGAATATTGCAGAGGGTGCAGGGTGTCGAGCAGCAATGGCCGTACAGCTCAACTATAGATCCCTGCTGTGAGTGCTCTTCTGACCCTTTGTTTGGAAGTGCTGGGACCAGATGGTGATGATAATTGGTACACAGGATTCAGGAAGTTGCTTAGGTAAGCCCTGAGTTGGGTGGAGGTGGGGGTAGGGCCTACACTGTTTTATGGCTGTTGAGGGCAGTAGCATTTACCTTTGATGCAACTGGGCTCTCTATCACAATTCGTGGATTATCCAACATGGTTGCTCAATGTTTTCATTTTCGGGGGGGGGGGTAGGATTGATTTTACAATCCAAGGAATGCAGATGCAGCTGGCTGGCATGTTTTGTGTGAGTTAACGTAGGATTCAACCACAGTCAAAAGTGATATTCAGCCAATGAGGTTCTCAGATTCTTGGAGCCCACTGTATAATATAAATTACTACACTATGTGCTGGGTGTTGGCAATGGAAATCCCAGCACATGTTGCAATTTTATAATGCATGTACCAGCCATTGCTTTAACATGATTGCCAGTGCTGCCATGACTGTGCCACATTGCCAGTCCTCAAACATCTCGTCACATTCACAGTTCTTTTACTTAAACTCAAGAAGACTTTAAGACTTTTTTTTTAAATACAGTTTTTGGCCTGGAAGGAAAGTTGATTATATAACCATAAGAGGTGTTGGAACTGTACACATAAACAGTCTGTCATCAAGGACTACACCCAGACTCTGTACTACCCTGAGCATCTCAAGTTGTACAACCCAATCAGAAATAGGTTGCCTCAAGCTACAATACATCTCATTGCCAAGCAGTAGAAAACAATGTATGCCTGATAGAAGGCTGTTAAGCAAGCTGGAGAACATGGGGGTGGGACAGAGGGTAGTGAAGTGGGTGGGAAATTTGCTGGTAATAGGAAGCAGAGAGTGATGGTAAATGGCACCCACTCTACAGAGGGTAAAGTGGCCAGTGGGGTGCCTCAGGGTTCAGTTTTGGGTCCGGTCCTCTTCAATGTCTTCATTAGTCACATTGCAGAGGGTCTAGTAGAAAAATATGTCTGTTTGCTTATGACACCAAGCTCTGTAACAGGGTGGACAGACCAGGGGGAGTGGGCAGAATAAGAGGAGATCTAAAGAAGCTGGAGGATTGGTCAAGGGATTGACAACTGGGGTTCAATGCAAAAAAGTGCACGATAATGCACATGGGGCACAAAAACCCAGGGCCAATACATCTGTGCATTTTCTGTACTGGAAGCCACACTTTGGAATACTTTACTTCTGTCTTGCCTGAATGTAAACAACCACTTTAATTTTAAATGCTGTTAAAATCTCATTTGCTGCAACATATGAAGTGTGAATGTTTTAATGTTTAATGTATGTAATCAGGGTTCGACCTTAACATTGTTTTACTAGCACTGAACCTAGTGCAAATAGGCCAGGGCTAGTGCAGCTAACCCTCTACTTGTCTGTCTTGACTAGTGCAGGTTTTTCATGGCTGTTAATGAAGTCAAAAAGGTCGCTGCATTAGCAGGTTTAGTCATTTTGCCACTCTCCCTCAGTGGTCCAGGTGACCTGGTGTGATTAACAGCTCATTAAGAGCTGCAGTTATCTGGCAGTTCAAGAGGGGGATCCAACAAAAGACTTGATGTGAGTCATTATCACTCAATTGTTAGGACATTCAGCTAGTGTGCATGCTGTGATCAAGGGTAGATTGGTTAAGTCACTAGCTTCCAGTTTGCTAAACTTTTCTTTGATTTGTCCCACAATATTAAGACCAGTATGCCTCATTTCCCAACCTTTTGAGTGTCTGTATCCAACACAGCAGTGGCAAAATGCTATGATGTATACACGGTCTGCCCAGCCAGGTGGTCTGTCCACTCTATACTTTCTCTGGACACCACTGCAGACTAGACTCTGAAATGGCCATCCGTAGAACCATAGCTGCCATTACTGACTGGTGTATGGTTCACAGCTCTTCTTAATGGATCACACCAGTCAATGCCATCCATGCAGCACCACCCAGCATGTCATTTCATCGTAAAAACGTTGCTTTGGTGCATGTATGGTACAAAGCAAAACCTTAGTAAACTATGTAATTTGAAAGGTTAAAATAGGTAATCCTGGTATGCATAGATCATCCTATTTAGAAAGAGAGGTAGTACAGCACCATGCCTGTATACTGCTCCCCTTTGACTGATGAAAGGACACTGTTATGAAAAATCTGTTTTTGTTAGGGCAGAGCATGTTATATCAATACTTTTGTGCCTGGTATGTATAAACAGATATGTCGAAGTTTCTTACATCTCAAGCCTCCTCTCTTTGTTTAATTCTCTCAAAAGAAAACCTAAAACTTCCCCTGGCTCACTTCACAGTGTGAGAAAACTTCCAGAAGTGCAGGTCTGGTTAATCACAGGGTGGGGGATGAGAGTGTCTTTCTCTGCCTGATTCTGTACATTGCCCTGCAAGTCAGGGTGGGACTGTGGTGAGGTGCATGATGATGTTGACTATTGTGTGTGCAGAGCTAGAACTGCTTGATTAAACATATGCTATTATGGTATTCTTTAGTCTGGCGGGGAGGGGTGAAGAAAGAGGAAGCAAGGGGCACATGGTAAAAAACAGTGGGAGTACACACTGCATGTGATTGTATTGCAGTCTTTTTTGCTGGGGCAGGAAGCAATGTGGGAGCAGGATAAATATACCATAATCGGAGTATTTCTTGGCTTGCATTTGTCCTGTATAACCAATCAAAACTGGCCATAATTATTGTGGGCTAGTGCAACTATCTGTGGGCTAGTGCAATTTTTAATCAACTTATCTTGCTGGCTAGTGCAAAGAAAAGTGAAGGTTGGCCCCTGTATGTAATACATATTGTATTGTATATTGTTTTACCACCTTAGCTGCATTATAGTGGCTCTGGATCATTCCTGAAAAGGGGCCTTGGCCCAGTGTATTTACCCAGTTAACAAAGTAAATAAATAAATAATCGGGGGGGGGGGGATTCAATGCTCCAAACAAGAAAGAAGAGGTGATTATCTTTGATGACCTCAAGGTTGGTAGGCAATGTGATATGGTGGCAGGCAAGGTTAACAGGATCCTGGGATGCATAGGCAGAGGTATCACCAGCAGAAAAAGGGAGGTGATGATTCCACTCTATAGACCATTGGTGAGGCCACTGCTCAAGTACTGTGTCCAGTTCTGAAAGCCTCATGTATGAAAGGACATTGATAGGCTGGAAGTGGTTCAGAGGAGGGCAACCAAAATGGTACAGGGACTGCATCACAAACCCTACAAGGAGAGGCTGAGGGAATTATATATGTATTCTCTGGAGGAGGGAGGGGGAGATATGATTGAGACATTTAAATACCTCACAGGGATAACTAAAGTGCAGGAGAATACTATTTTTCAAAGAAAAAGATGCTCAGGGACAAGGGGGAACAAGAATGAAACTGGAAGGAGGGAGGTTCAGGGGGAACATGAGGAAGTACTCCTTCACAGAGAGGGTGGTGGACAAATGAAACAGCTTGTCAGCAATAGTTGTGAAGGCAGAAATGATTACAGGTTTTAAAAAAGCTTGGGATAGGCATAGCGGGCTGCTGGCAGATGGGGGAGGGGCACAACCTATTACCAGCAGAATTTGAAAAAGCACATTTCTTAGGGATGTTAAGGCAGACTCAGTGAGCCGAAGACCCTTATCTGCTAACAACTTCTATGTTTATATGATGCCTGCATGGTGGTGGTGGTGGTGTTAAAGTTTGAAAATTCCACCTTTGGTGTCATACCACATGAGAATCTAAAACATCCACATGCATAAATAGTTTATAATAACTGGGGAGCACTTTTTCCCATAGGGAAAGTGGGTTATAATTGCCCCGTTATAACCCATGCATTATAACAGGTCTGAACATGTTCACACACCGCTCCTCCAGTGTTCTGTGATGACTGGCCACCATTCCGCACCGCCTCGCAGTTCACCGCCAGTTGGAATCGGCAGTAAGTTAATTTCAAAAACCAACAAAACAACTTTAAAATAACCACTTCCCAAATCGACTAGCAAAATGTAAGTGTCTAACATGAGCAGAGATTTTTACCACGAGCTGCGTGCCACGTGAAACTCTAGCAAGTGCGTGGCTCCATGAGGATCTGTCTTTATTTTATATAACTGCTGAGGTGAAAAAGCGATCCCCAGCAATTATATAAAATAAAAGCTGGGGAGGTGTGTAAAAGTCAAATTTTGCACACACCCTCTGCGTGGGATGCCTTTACAAACCCCTCGAGCTTCACTCTCGGGGTTTATATGGTATCTCACACCTTGAGAGTGTGTAAAATTCTCATTATAACCTCCTCCCCAGCCATTATTCTGTATATGGAAAGAGGTGAATCCCAAGAACCAATAGATTTTTTGTAGCATAATTGCAAGTAAATAACATTGAAGAATTTATGAACCTCATATATCTTCCAGTTATTCCTGATCAAAATGGGATTTGTTCAGGAGATACAGTATTCAATTCTAAATAAAACAGGGACTTAACACTGTAAGTCAACAGATGTGTCTCCGCACTTGTTAGTCTTTGAGCCCCCCCAATCAGGCACCTAAAAGGATCCCACAATGTTACAAATTTTCAGCTTTAAGGACATACACTGTCTGAGCAGAGCATAGGTTTTTAGCAACATTCCCCACAAAAATTCATGAAACAGCTGCAGTAATAAAAAAAGGCAGATCCTTATTTGAGAATGTGGGCACTGGCACTAATGGGTCTTTGCCCATGTAAGTCAGCATTGGTGCTGGAGCCCCATATTTAAAATGGGCATTTGTGTGGGCAAGAAGGGTTAGGACTCACACAAAACATAATGTATGCATATGGGGAGGGGCGTGGCCATGAATGTGTGCACTACCCCATAGTCAGCAGTTTTGCGCTGCACAAAGGGGTTTGGCGTGGTGCTTTTACACAGCACAAATACTGCCGAACAACACCCCAACTTACTCTAGGTAACCCTAGCAGTTGCTGGAGGTAAGGCAGCCACCTAGCCGGTGGGCTACTGGAGGAGCACACCCTCCCACTGTGGTCCCTGGCACCCCCCCCCACCGATCACTGGCCTGTTCTGTACTATATAGTATCCCTGGTGCTAGTGGTCCCCCCCACTGATCAACAGCACATTCTGTAATATATAGTATCCCCGGTGCTAGTGGTTCTCCCCTGTCTGCAGATTGCCAGACTGTCCATTACTAAATAGTATCCTTAGAACTAGTGGTAACCCACCTCCACTGATCGTGGGCCCATTTGTTAATAAATAGTATCCCTGGCACTAGTGGTAGCTTCCCCTCCCTCCGATACCAGCCCCTGCTTAAACATATTTATCCCAGGTGCCAGTGGTAACCACCCTCCCTCCCTCTGTTCCCAGCCCTGAGAAACACACAACTCCTTCTTGGCATTCAGTGATCCATCTCATTGTAACAGGACCCCTCCACTCACCAAATCCACTGCAGTGGTGCCACTGGTGTATACAGTGACCAGCACAGCCCTCCACACACCTCCTCAGTAGGTTGCCTTATGTGCAGTTAGGGAGCATACCTATTACTTATAGGAGGGGGGACCACTGGATGCCAGGGAGGGGTTGTGTGTACATTGGGGCTGGGATTGGGGGGGGGTTACCACTGGCATTAGGGATGAATGTGTTTAAGCAGGGGCTGGGATTGGAGGGAGGGTGTTTACAAACGGCACCAGGGATACATGTGTTTAAGCAGGGGCTTGGATCAGCGGGAGAGGGAGAGGGAGAGGGGTACCACTACCACCAGGGATAATTAACAAACAGGCCTTTTATTGGTGGGGGGAACCATTAGATCCAGGGATACTGTATATTACAGAATGGGCCAGCGATCAGCGAAGGGAACCACTAGCACTAGAACAGGTATATATGACTGGGATTGGGCAGTTGGGGGGAGTGGTACCATGATAACCTGCCTCACTACCCATGCAGATGGGCCCATAATGGGCATGCTAATGGCCCTGTAGTGTCTTGCATGCCCAATGGGCTCATTTGCATGGGTCCTTTTGAATATTGTGAATTGTACTTTGGCACAAGCCATTGTGGTGGCGTACTTCAGAAGCCATGTCAGGGCAGAGCTAAGTGGCTTCATACTGGGTTGACATGGCCCTATATTCAGTCGAATAATACCGTTGTGCTATTCCACTGAATATACCATCTTTGGGCACCCAGGCTATCACATAGTGCAGTGCATATTTTTGCACTCTGCTTTGCACATTTTGGAATATCAGGCCCCTGATCCCCTAAGTAACATTTCACATGGGAGTGCATAGTATTTTATATTATCACAGTATATCATGCAGGAATTCACCTGCCAATGACCTTATCTATTCTGCACCTTAAAAGTTAGACAGAGCTACATCCATCTTTGAAGCTCCTCATTTTGTATACTCAGACTACTTGTGTGACTTAATGTTGCCTACATGCACTTTATCCCTTGCTGGGACTAAAAATCCCCAACTGTCACCACCACTGCATCCATGTTTCCAATTTCAAATATCTGAGAACCACCAGGATTATTTATTTACTGACTGACTGAACATTGATAACCTGGAAAGGCACACTGAGGTGGGAGAGGAATGGGAGGACAAATACATTCAATGGTAAAATGCTGTCAGTGTACACAAACAGTATGCAGGCACATATGGATTACCATGGCAAATAATTAGCAGCATATAGTCAACAGTATAGGGAAATATGGAATCAAGCAAAAGTTTACAACCCAAAGCAATGTGTACACTGAGCAGTGCACAGAGACAAAATGCACCAGGGTCATGTGGATATACAATAAATATTACCGACAGATTTTACTTTTTTTTTAGTAGAATACACTGTAAATGGGTGTTCAACTGTGTAGTTCGTTGTAGGCACCAATGAACTGCCCAGTTAACAACCAATTATATTCCACTCCGAAAACAAATTAGTTGCATTTCTGTTGGACTTCAGACATATGAGAATGGCATAGAAGCAGTCGGCACGTATGGCAAACCCTAAAGCTTCAAACTAAAAGGCCTCAAGTTCTAAGCAAAAAATGTTCCCTGAATTATCAGTGTGGTTCCTGGTGAGTTAAAGGAATGGTTTAAGATTCTGTGATATAACATACAGTAGCATGTTTTTTACAACTCATACCTGCTACTGTGCCTCTGCATGAGTTATTACAGAGAAAAGGCACACTTTATGTTACTGTCCCCTTTGGGAGGGAAGGGACAGTGCTCCCCCATCCCCACCCCTGTGCCTGACATGTTGTGACATCCACCAGGGAGAGCATGGAGGCATGCTCCTTAGAAGTCAATGGCAGAATTTTAGAACAATATTTGGTAGAATTTTAGAACAATATTTTATACATATATCTCTATCCATCTATCTGTCTGTCTATCTATCTATCTATCTATCTATCTATCACAAAAAACTGCATTAATGAACCAGTTAGGGTTCAACATAATGCCACATCAGTAGGGCAATGTGACGTTAGGGTTTCCAACCCTAATTCCCCCCCACCCCAAAGCAGCAAAACGACAACACCACACAAGCAACCAGAGACATTCATCATCAGGTAAGACAAACAACATACAACAGTTTCCAGATTACACAAATGTGGTAGCGCTAATGCTACCTTCCTGGATTTGTATCTGCAGCATAAAAACCACAAGACATGCACACTCACTTGTTGCTGCAGATACAAATTCATGATGATCAAATCACAATACTGCTTCTGTGTATAGAAACAAAGGCCCCTGCAGTCACAGATACAAATCCACTATATGAAAATTACAAGAGTTTTGTCTGCAGAAGCAGTCACCCTATGGGGGCAGCGCTTCTGTTGCCTGAAGTACTCATGCACATTGAAGACATTCACACATTTGATGGGGATGAGCTTCTGCAGGCACAGGTTTAAGACATACACACTGACCTCTGGCTGCAGACCCACAGGTGCTACAAAATCCATGATAGCAAAATTGCAACACGACTTCTGTCTGCAGAAGCACAGGCCCCTGAGGGGCCTGCATCTCTTGAGCCACAGGTGTAAAACATACACACTGACTTCTGGCTTAGAAAGGTAGGCCCCTATGGTGCCTGCAGTTATGCATATTAAAGTACTGTCACAGTATGGCTATAATGGTTTGAGCAGCAAATCTACAAATTGTTCATGAGGGTAGTAGTTTTCCAGTATGCAGATACATATAGAAAAGCATGCAGTAATGGGGCATGTTAGTTAGAGAGGTACTTGTACAGTGTACATAAGTATAGCAGAACCAGCCATGATGCAGAACAGTAACTGGCAGTAAATAACATGCCACAAAATACTGCAGTAAAAAAAGGCTTAATTGCCACTGAATTACAATGTTCCCTGCAGCATTCTGCAGCATTTCCCTGATATACTGCAGCATTACTATGTTGCATCCTGGCTGGCATCACTGTACCTGTGGCCGCACAGGTGCAGACCACATGGGGCCTTCTGTGTACACATACTCATGCATGTAGTATGACATGCACATACAGGTGTGGTTACATAAGCACAAGCGCCAGTGGGGCTAATGCTTATGCAGCTGCAGATACAAATCCATGAAGGTAGCGCATCAGTGCTACTGCATTTGCATCACCTGGAAACAGTTGTAAGTTGCTTGCATTACCTGATAATGGCTGTCTGTAGTTGCTTGTGCGGTATTGTCCTTTTGCTACTTTGGGGGGAAGGGTTGGTGGGGAGTTAGGGTTGGAAACCCTAACACCATATTTTCCTACTTTTGTGGCATTACATGGAACCCTAACTGGTGTATTAAAACAGTTTTTTGCAATGAATTTTCTTTTTTTTTGAGATAGTGGAATCGTATCCTCATTCATGCAGGTCCCATTGGGACCTGTGTGAACAGATACGTCTGCTCACGGAATCACAGTGGCCTCCAGGCCCTGCACTTCCCTGCAGCTATGGATGCAGACATGAAGGGCCCGCTGCACCCTGCACCAAGTGAGGTGTACATCTGGGAGTGGAAGAGCAGGGCTGCCAAACCAAGTGAGGAGTCCATCTAGCTATAGAAGCACAGGGCCCTCTGGCTACAGATGCAGTCATGCAGGACCCCAGCCCTGTGCCAAGTGAGGAGTCTGACTGTGGCATGGGTCCTGCAGTTCAATGCAGCTACAGATTCAGATGTGTAGGGCCCCTTGGGCCCTATGCCAAATGTGGAGTCCATCTGTCAGTGGCCATGTTCATGACTAGGCAATGTGTGAAAGAATGGCTGTGTTGACAATATGGGGTCAGAATATTGAAAATTACTGAATTTGTGAGTGAACGTAGAAAAATGTCAATGTATGCTCATAACTTTCTTGTATTTCAATATTTTTGCCAAAATATTTAATTTTTTTGTCTCTACAATATTATGACCACAAATTTCCAACATAGCTGTGTTATGAACTCACCTCATAAACCCAATAGATCAAAATTCTCGAATCCAAACATAAATGTCATTTAGTATCACAAGTACAAAACCCCGTTTTGGCCATGATTTCAAAAATGACGGATGTCATATTCATGAGGTGGTGTGAAAGAATGGCAGTGTTTAAAATTCAGGGTCAGAATATTGAAAATTATGAAAGCTGCAAGTATGCATGGAAAAATGTAAACATACGCTTATAACTTTGTTGTATTTTAATATTTCTACCCTAAATTTTCAACATAGCCTTCTTATGACCCCACCTCATGAACACATGTGAAGAACATTTTCAAAACTCACCCAAAAGGTGATTTCATGCAGCAACCATTAAATCACCTTCCAGGATGTAGTTGCCTAATTTCATCACCCTTGTTCATGAGGGGAACCCAAAAAGGCAATGTTGAAAATCTGGTGTAAAAATGTTCAGAAATGACAAAGTTATTGATAAAAGTTCAAACCCCATTGAAATACATTACTCCACACTCACCTTATGTTCTCATATTGCAGTTGCCGGTTCCAGCAGCAAGACATGTCTTTGATTGTAGAGTGTCTCTACATTGTGGGACATGTTCATGTGAGTGAAGGTGTGTGGGGGTGGGGCTGGTGGGTGCTGACCGGGGGATGCTGGGTGGGGGGTGCTTTGGGGGTCAGGTCAGCCATGGACTGCTTTCTTTTTTGCTGGTAAAAAAAAAATGATCAACAAGGGACTGTTTTCTTTATTTTATGGGAACAGTTCCAGCACAGGTGATTGGGCACCCCAGTGTCAGGAGGATCTTTATCGGCACCAGGAGTGGGCACCCTGGTGCCGCCACCTGTTTTGGAGGATGGTGGGTGGGTGGGTGATCTGGAGGGGAGGTGGTGAATAGACTGGAACCAGTGGTGGGCACCCCTGTCCACTGTTATTTCATTGCATAAATAAGTGGTAGTGGGTGACCTGGAGGGGAGGGGGAGTAGAAAGCAGTGGTTCCAGGGTGGGCACTGTAGTCTGCCGAACATAGATAGGATAGAGAGAGATAGATAGATAGATAACATTTACATTGCTATCTGTATGTCTGGTCTAAGTTTTGCTTTGTTGGCCCATTATGCAGTGATGAATGATGTCAGGATACCCATTAATATGTATAGGGATCCCCATGTGGTCAGATCCATGCAGCCTGTACACCATTTGAATCATACTCCAGCACTGCATTTGCACCAGCATCCACATACAGCCCACTCCAACTCCATGCCCCCCAGCATGGAACCCTCAGTCAGTGATGTTCTGAAGAGAGATAAGGATTCCATTTATAGGTAGGTACAGCTGGCATCCCAGCTTTATTTCTCTCACAGTGTGTGTGATTATTTCATTTGGTGTGGGAGAACCTTTATGTAGGCCTCAGTTGAGCCACTACAGTTTATTTAAAGTAAATGTGTACTGTGTAAAATGTGCTCATGATAGTAATGTGTGTTTTTTCTAGATATGTTGTAGTTTAAAAAACGAGTCTAACAAAAAAAAAAAACAGCATGGAAAAATCTGAAATATTCTAAATACTTTAAACAAATAAAAACACTACATTTTGCCATGATTAGCTAAATTCACATGTTATATGTTTGCAGAACTTTATGTGATTAGCACATATCTCCATGTAACATTTTTTTCTCTCGAGCAGTAGTGTACAGACATTTTTTATGGCTGTATAGCTTAAAGCTATGCATGACATAGTGCTATAACTAAGAAGAGTAGGACTGTGGAAGCATGTTACCGGATACCTACAGTGTGTCCTTTCACCACTGGAGGTATAGCACATGTGGTCAGTGCTGTTTCTTGGTTTCCCCACCACCACACCCCTCTTCAGGTGCACTATTTTGTTGCTGCTGGTCACTTCCGGTTCACTTCCAGTTGCCAGTTGGGGCAGGAAAGAAAAAAGAAAAAAAAAGTCTGTGTTTGCCTCATTGCTGTCCCCTTATCCTTCGGTTTCCCTGATATCTATTGACATTCCCACCCTCTGATCCCTGTTCCCTTATCATCATGTTCCCCTGGTGTCTAGTGGTGCCCCCACCCTCTCTTGATGTTCATTTTTTTTAATAAACTTGTAAAAAAAGGAAATGGCCCCTCAACGATCTGACTCCCTGTACATCTTCAGACCCTGATTAGTGCCCTCCACCCGCCAATCTCCACCCTTATCATAATGTTTTCCTTGGTGTCTAGTGGCACCACCACCCTCCAGTTGCCATTCCCTTATCTTCATGTTTCCCTGGTGTCTAGTGGCACTCCTCCACTCTCCCTCAATGTCCCTCTTTTTTTACAATAAACCTGCAGAAAAGAAAACAGTCCCTCACTGATCTGACTCCCTGAACATCTGAACATCTGCAGTTTGCATATAATGCTAAATGCTGTACCCAATTGGACTGATGCTGTGCTATGCATAACTCATAACTTTCATTCCACAGTCTGATATTTATCCCATTTTAGAAAATGGGCTTTTTAATTCCTGGCATCTGATTGGCTAGTACCCTTGCCAGAGGGGTACATTAACTTTCAATAGATGCCCAGGAAACAAAAAGTACCAGTCTACAATGCCCCTTCACCAATCGATGTCTCCTGGTGCTCACCCTGCTTCCTAATTGGTTACAACACCTCATTAAAAATGCCGCCATTTTCTTCCCTCGCTTAGCAAGAGAGCCGAGCAGCAGTCTCCCCCCCGACTCATGAGACAACAACGTTAGCGGATCAACAGACAAGGCTACTAACCCCCACAGCCCCATTTTTGCAATGTCATTTGCAACCGTTAACATAACAAAAACAATTGTTAGACGTGCGCTTGCCACAGTCACAAATTAAAACAAATCCTGCTCACTTCTCTGGCCGCCCGCTCTGTCAGCACATCTCCATCTGCCAGAGAGACCATGCCCCGACCTCCAGCAACCAGTTTTCCCTCCTGACAAGCCTGACATGTTACAAAAAATAAAGACAAGTTGCACCTTGCTTCTGATGTTCCCCTACTCCTCCAGTGTCATACGTAGCTCATTTCCTGTGGTTCGGCAGGCAGGCTCACTCGCTCTCGCTGGACAAACCGGACGCTCCTTGTCATACTCCCGGTCCTCATGGAAGACAGCGAGGATCGGGAACTCATAAAACAAAAATAAAAAACATAAATAACCGAGTCCTGAGAGTCACAGCATGCAGGGAGATCACTTCAGGAGAATGGCTCTCTCCATAACTATTAAAAATTAACAAAAAATGATGCCATAGTGAGTTCATCTGTTCCTCTGCAATGACTCCTGGTGGTGGGGGGATCACTTCAAGAGAATGGCTCTCACGGAGGGGGGAGCAACACATGAATCAACAGCATAACTAATCAGAGGGACTACTTTACCAACAACACTTTTTCTTGTAGTTTTTCTATTAATTTTAAACTACTTTCCTCTGTTATTTTACTTTTAATTAAACTTGACACAGATGCCCATTTTCTAAGCGCAATAATGCCCTCCAGGGTGGTATAGGCAATACTGGACTAGCAAGGGCTATAAGGCCCCTCCGCCTGTGGTGTCGGGCCTCATTACGCCCCTGGCCGGTCCGGTATTGCCCAATGCCGACCACCCTGTAGGGCATTATTGCTTACTTTTAACACATGATGTTTGTTTATAATGATAGTCAGAATAGTCAGAGAATGATAAATATACCAAAGTTAAAATTATTCTATCTATAGTTCACATGCCGTTACTCAGAAGCACAAACACATAACCTGTCTGCTTTAAACCCCATGTTTCTCTAAGTCACCTTAATATGCAGACAGCTTTTCCCTGGTAGTAATATTGGACATTGACTTATAATATTTTAAATTTCAGAGACAGTCATCATTTATTAAACAACAATTGTATTGGCACATTATGCCTGCAGCCATAACAACATTTATTTCATATCTAATCTGAAATCGTTTTACTTATTTTCATAGATCAATGGTCAGTGTTCATGAGATTTCAGTTGTAACATTTGCATTTCCATATTGTTCATTTATAACATTTCACTGTGTTGGGTTGGTGGTTGGAAATGAATAATTGCTAATAATACGTAAGCAATAAGACACACTGGGGTGTGCATGAAACAGATTTTATCTCACACCCAGGGGCATAGTGAGGCACTGGGCCACATGCCAAGTACCTTTAGTCCCTGGAAGTGCGGTAAAATCTGTTCCATGCATACCATCGGAGTGTCTTATTGTGCTTATAAAATGGGCTAAATTTTTAGAAGCATTTCTAAAATTGGATAAATAGGTTTTTCTATGGGAAAAAAGACAGTTATTTGATGAATTTATGATAAAATAGACCTTCCACCGGGTTTGCTGTTGGGCTTTTGTTCTTTAGCAGCATCCATAGTTGCATTTTCTTCTTTAATGAGAGCATGACAGATGATGACTGCCCCCAACAGAGATATGTCCATATAATATCATGGTAGAATTTAATGTGAGTCATATATATATATATATATATATATATATATATATATAGTTGTTCTTTTGAGTGATGGTCCTTTGCTTTGCTGTTAAGTTTTAGAGTATCAGGAGAGCTGTCTGACTTGCCCCTCCTCATTGACATCTTGCAGTTTAGAAAATAAAAACCGTTGCTTCTGATTTATTTTGCTTAGTGAAGGGGGAGGACAATGCGGAAGTGCAGCCACTTTACTAAATGCCCCCCCCACACTCTCTCTCTCACAATCCATGTAACCTCAGTCTCCTGATATATTAAAACTTAAACAACAAAACAAGGGAGCATCACTCAAAAGAATAAAAAAATACTTGTTTTCCCACTTTTTTTCTTTGTTTATAACGTATTATTGCTTACTTTCTTCATCCTATTTTTCTTTTTCTTTGTTTTTTCCCACACTCAAGATATGGAATGTTTATCAAGGAATGTTTACCATGGAACATAGGATTCAAACTTCTGCTCTGTTCCACTGACAGAATGTTCATCTCCTAACATACTGTATACATGCACACACAAAATATAGGATAGTGCATGGGGAACGGTTGACAACAGGGCTATTCTTCCAACGAGTTGGCACTATGACAACGGCTTACCTCGAGAGCGCAGCTCGAGAGGTAAGCCGTTGTCATAGTGCCAACGAGGTGGAAGATGCCCTGTTGTCAACCATTCCCCATGCACTTTTCTATATAGTGTATGGTGGAACGGCATTCTCTGACAAAAAAAACAATCACTACTTTGTATTGCTGCTTACAAAAATGTTTACTTGTTTACTGGAACAACTTAAATTTACATTCTTTGCGTTTTCACGCTTGAAATGTTTAGATTAACAATTAACATTTAAACTTTTGAAAACTCACATGCAGCAGCACCCGGAACAGCACAGCAATTCACATATCTGTGGGGAAGAGCAGAGGAAAGGGGTTGGTGGCAAGGATCACATTTCGTCAACTTTTACATTTTGACCCTCCCACCCGGAACAACAAACCCTGTAAGACCAATTACAGCTTACCTTACTCCGAGTCGGAGGATGTGTCGTGAATTACTGCGACTCTCTTCCGTTTAGGTGGTGCTGCTGGATGTAATATCATTATTGTTGACTTTTTGAACATGCAGCCGGTGCCGAAGATTTGCATGTTTGATGCATCCATTAGTGGTTGTTTCACCATTGGAACCGGAGTTTCCTGAGTTTGCGAGTTGGTAGGGGCAGAGCTGCTTGGATCAGGTAGAAGTAGTCTTTCAGTTACAGAACTAGAAAAGATTTTGAATGCCTTTTCTGTTTGTTCTCTGACAAAAAAGTGTAGTTATTTATTGATTGCACATTGCGGTGCCCAGAGACTTGAGCCACTTCAGTGGGGGGTATGTTGTTATCCACTAACTTCTGTATTGATGTTTTTCGGGTGGAATGGTTTGTGATGTCTTTATTTTGAGGTAGTCCTGCTGACATTTTCATGGTTTTCATCATGGAGCAGATTTTGTTCTCTCCAACAGTCATTGAGCTATACCAGTGGGAAATCCCAGGCTTGTGGTTCACATTGGGTGCGAGGTAGAAGGGGGCGTCTGGGTCCAGCATTTTAGGGGGCCTCTGTTCTTTGTATTTTAGGTAGGCTGCGATTGGGTCTCTGTCTGGGCAGTCGGATTTGTACATGCAAGGTTTTACAGTACGCACATCTCTTGTGTCCACTCCTGAGCGGGTCTTTGTCTGTCATTCGTTATACTCGAGATATGGGGTGCCTTCAGTGTCTATGTTAAACTCTAGATCTCCCGACCTCAGGTTATATTGCTCTGTGGTCCTCAGGGAAAAATAAAGGCCAATGTTGAAAAACATCAGGTTGAGCAGTGATGAAGGGTTTTGCAATCCAACTACACCAGTACTGTACAATCTTTCTATGTCTGTGTCCTTTAGTGGGTCAGCGCAATGAGGTTTGTTCCCTTTGCCTATTTTTTTCAGGTACTTCTGTTTGGCATGCAATGTCTTTACTGTCTGTGGCTATGATGTTTCTGGTGATTTATAGATGGAGTCTTTTCTGCCATACTTCTCTAAATATTGATCAACGCTGCCCAGTATTCCTCTGAGAGTGGAGGGCTCATATTCACTGCCATCTAACCTTCGTATTTTGTATATGAAATCGGCTAGCAGTGGGTCTAGCTGTGTTGAGGGAATGTCATGTATTGCCCTGTGCTCGTCGTTGTCTCTGAGGAAGCTATGGATCTGCCGAATGTCATTCTGGGTTTTTTTTGCCGTTTTTTTATTCTCCTGCTCAAGGATGAATGTATCCCGCTCAGAAAGTGGCTTTGAAAGTACCGCCACCGACATTGCTGCTAATGCTATCTGTACTGTCAAATCAATGAACCCTAACTGTCAAATTGTGCTCCAGGACATGGTTTGTGATGTGCGCAGTGCAGTGAGACTAATAGTTCTGCTGCTCTGTGATCGTCACTACTGTGTCACTACAAGGTTTAGAAAACGATCGATTTCGGTGGAGAACGACGTTCCACCATACACTATAAAGGCCTCTCCTAGAGACTAAATTATCTCACTGTCAGTGCAAGCAGAAGAGATTTCCCTGCTGAACAGGTAAAGATAGAAGGGGACTTTTTCATTGTCAGAAAAGAAATAGCCGTAACGAAAACTATAAACGATACTTAATGGTTCTGATTTGTCTATGTTTGTAAGGAGAGTGTGATGATCAAAGAAATAACATTTAATTAATTTGTTTGATGTTTTATTTAAGGTAGTTTTATTTTTAGGGCCCAGTTGAAGATTTTTACTGTGTAACGGTGGCAATTCAAACTTGTGTATTCTAATGGCACAGTGATTTTGCTTGAGTAATGTGGTCTTGCTTTTAGGAACTTAATATTACTGTGCATGACACAGATTTCATGCACAGGTAATAACCAATCAGAAAGCAGGATTGTCTCTTCCCATTTTATAAATACACACTAGCAGTGATTTGCATGCTACTCGACCATCTGTCATTCTATATATCATTAACTGACTAAGTGCGATTAAAAAGTACTATCCTGATTCCTGTATATATTGCAACTACTGTATATTGTACCATACTGATGCATAACAGTATTCAAACAATACGCAGTATATTGAATGAATATGTGTTTTCACTGTCTCTCCCTGTATCTCCCTCAAGAGTTTCTATATACTTGTGGCCAAAGACATGGTCAGATATTTCCAGATATTTCGTGAAATTTCTAAAGAGATTATCTCTGCTGCTTCTACTGTGGAACTGCAGAAAGCAAGAGATTTCTCTAGAAATATCACAGATCAGGAAATATCTGACCATGCCTTTTTGGCTGTGACTGTGCACACTATTTGTGAGGACAGAAAAATGAAAAAAAGAAGATCCAGTGCATACTAACTCAGTTTTTGCCTTTTAAGATTGACATAAGTAAGTGGATATTGAGAAATACATCAAATGATGCAATCACTGATTCTGCCATAATTATTATTTTTTGTGGGGAATTTAGGTAGGTGAAGAGTGGAGGCAAGGGTGTCAGATGGAAACACATCATTTGTAGCTATGAATACATTTTGCATATCATTTTGTGTAGGAAAATAGTCACATGATACCAGACTGCATTTTATTGTGTACATCACTGTGGCTCTGTACATACTATATAATTTTCTAATATTTCACCCTCCCAATGTGCATCCATTATAGATGATCATACGTAAACCATTACACAGACTAAAAGGCTATTTAGAACACAGCAATACAATGAATTAAGAAAAGATTTCTTTAAAATAATGTTTTTAAATTTATAGGGATGCTATTGCATACTCATGATTTTGTGTGTGTGTGTGTGCGCGTGTGTGTGCGTGCGCGAATGCGTGTGTGTGTGTGTGTGACTTTGCTCTGGGGGCACAACTGTGAATATATTTTATTTTTTTCTACTGAAAATAGATTACATCAGAAATTGGCTTATAATTTGGACCACTTAGAATGTCTCTCAGTGACATCAGATTGCAGTCTACAGTAAATATCAGTGTGGAGCTGTGCACTTCACTAATGTCCTTATATTTCTAATACAGTTAATGCATGATGAAATTATCACACTAAAATCATTTATAAGATTATATTAATGATCACAAAAAAGGGATGCAATTAATAAATAATTGATTCATTCTAAATAATAATTTATTTTGTGTGGGTGCATGTGAATCTGCAAGAGCCTGAGAGAGTGTGTGTGTGTGTGTGTGTGTGAAGTGATGCAAGACAATAATAAATGACTGATTGAAAATATATTTTAATGTACATGCCTAATGGAATGCACAAATGTTTGTATGTGTATGTGACACCTCTGCAGGTTGGGAAAGGTTGGGGGGGTGATACATTGTGAACGATTCAGAATATTTTACCTTTAAACCCACTAACAAGTCAGCCTATTGGTGCAGCAGTTGGATTTCCACTTGCAATGCCAGTGACTCAGGTTTGAGAATGGACCCAGGTGCTGGAGAACTGGCTGGTGAGAGAGAGCTCGAGCATAAGATGACTGCTCACCTTCTCTCAGGTGAGGGCAAGGAAGTGACCTGGCACTTGCTGACCCCTGGCGGAGGCTGGGGGGGTATGGCAATGTGCTGGGTCCCAGTGTCTAATGGGGCACGGTGAACATTGGCATATGCTTTGATGTTTGTGGCATGCCATGCCCCTGGGGAGCAAAATAGGAAAAAACCCCCATGGCTGACCAGATGATGGTCGCCAGCTCCCACTGCTATGAGACCCTGAGCAGTCCACGGACCACCTCAGCAGTACTCAGGCCAGGAATCATGCTGGCTGCCCCACCGGTGCCTTCCCCCTTGGAGGACAATGACCCACCTGGTGAAGGGTTACATCCAGATTACCCAGAAGGCTGCAATGTGGGGTGATGGGGTGGTTGCATTGGGGCAGTGTGGCAGCAAGGGGCATAGGAAGGCCAGAAGGAGAAGCCGGCCTGGAATAGGGGGAGCAAAAAAAAAAAACACCAGCAGTGCCAATGCATTTTACAGATAATTTAGGGCAGTTATATAGTCTCCATGTAACACCAGATTTCCCTATTCTGAGTATATCAATGTGATTCAGTACTGCTTTTTTGTTTCCTATAGGTTTCTACTATCACTGGGGCGGGGGCAGCTCTGGGAGACCATGGTAGTATGTGTCATCATACTGTGCGCATGCATGGGGGGCCTGGGTGCCCATTTGTGTTGGACTGCTCTAAATTTATGAGTGTCCAACCCCCGGAAGCAGGACCAGCACCGCCTACTGACTCTGAGGCAGTTCAACCACCACCACCATCACCAAGTCCAGCACAAGGTCCTTTGGAGCAGGATGTGCCTGTTCCCCCAGGCCCAGATGTGGATCCCATCAGTACTGTTGAGCAGTGTGAGCAGCCTACTGCCAGTTCATCTGGCTCTCCCCTGCCTGTGCCTGGTCCTCCCTGCACCTCCATTGTTTGGCAGCTTTTTGACTGTGTCGGGGGGGACAGCAGTGTGGTGTAGTGTCACCTATGTGTGGTGGAGGTGTGCCATGGCCCCAGGAGGAGTCACCTGGGGATTGGGAGCTAGCGCACCCATATGCTTAATCACCACCAGTTGGAGTGGCAGGCTGCCACAGAGTGGACCATGTCTGCACCTGCTTGCCGTTCCATGGTAGAGGGTGCTGCTGTGCATAGCAGGTGCAGCATCCCTAAGAAGAGGAGTGTCAAACAGCACCTGTTGCTCCACTAGCAACCCCACTACCACCACCAACAGGTCAGCCTGTCGAAGGAGTGGACACCAGAGAAGTGCGTGTAACACTGTCTGACTTGGCAGTTCCCTGGAGTGCTGTTGAGGAGAACAGCATAGTACTTTCAAACAATGTTATAGACTGCATAGCCATTGTATGGAAAATCTAAATTTTAATAGGTGAATGACTGTGTATATTCACTAGCGAGTGTGTGTGTGTGTGTGTGTGTGTGTGTGTGTGTGTGTGTGTGCATGTGTGTGTGTGTATGTGACTGCACTGTGAGCTGAGATGAATGGAGGTGGTGCAACTGTGCAAGCCTGTCAGTTTTTTCAAATGAAAACATACAATACTACCAAGTCTGAATCTGTTTTATGCACTGACAGTAGGAGATATATGTCCAAGGTATATATGCCATACTGTGCGATACCTTGCACATCAACTATGTTTTAAAAAAACTTAATTTTAATGAGTTGGCAGCATGTGCATATGCATCAGTGCATGTGTGTGACTGCAAAATTGAACTAGGTGTGGGGAGTACATCTTGCCGACTGTTCATCTATGGAAATAAATAACATCACCAAATCCAATTCAGATTACAGTACTTTTAGTAGAAAAGTAAGTTCATTGGGATATATGCCATACAGAGTAATAGCACACACTTACCCACTGCTAATGCATAGTTCAAACATATCTTTAAGGCTTGCACTTAGATCAAATAATTCTGCACCAAAATTAGTGCTATATATAACTGAGTGTGCAGAATATGTAAAATTTATTCTGCTTCTGCTCACAAAATCTATCAATGTTTTTGTTTTTAAATGTCATCTTTAGGAAAGGAATGTAGAGAAACTCCATCATTGGAAGTATTACTACAGAGATGTGCAATGCAGTGCTTTGGCATTTTTCAGCAGTTAGTAAAATTAACACTAGATGAAAAATTAATGACCATAAAATGTAATGAGAGAAATGTTTTGGGAGAGAAATAATTTTATTTGAGCAGGACAGACTTTCATTCATACCATAATCATACATTGAAAAACTGCACGCATTAAGTATGACATTTCAGCATAGCATGAAAAAAGAAATGCACGAGTGATACAGTAGAATTTTCTTAAATGGCAGTTAGTGACAATAAAATATGGGTTTAAAAATGAAAAACAGACTGGAAAAAAATCAGTTGTAATACCAGGACATAACACTACATTGTTGAATAAGAAAGTCATGAACAAGAACAGAAAGACACAGGCATATACATTCTGACAAGCTACGAGAGTGAGAAACCACACAGGAAAAACAGGTAGCACTGGCACCTGCTCCTTTCATCTCAGCATGTCACTTCTGGTTTCAACAGGTCCGATAGTGATCGGCACAGAGAAGTGGACAATGTCCCTTTAAAGTTGTATAGCAGCCGTGTTGGCTCTGACCAGAGTTTGTTACTTTAATGGTAGGAATGCAACTTTTACAGTGCAGTCGATTCCACTTGTGTGCAATTCGGTTGTGTGCACATTCCACTTGTGTGCACACAAATGGCAGGTCCTGATTCATTCTCTATTCTTTTTTCATTATTTTATCCTGATGTGTGCACTGTCATTTTCGGTTCTGTGCACATATTTTGACCAGAACTCACTAGTCTGTGTCATTAAGAAACAATTGAGTCCTTAATTTCTCTTCTCCCTGGTATAGTAATTAGGTGTTAAATGCTTCTAACAGTATTCACAGTCTTTCAATAGCTAGCTGCTGAACCACTATGAATCTGTTAATTGTACCTATCCTATTGATTCCATAGCTCCCTCACCTGTAGCCTGCTAGCGCTTACCTGTGCGCTGTTGTCTTATGTCGTGCAATATGAATTTTTTTTTATCCTGACTGCCACGGAGAAGTTGTCCAGTGTTATCCCTGGAGCAAAAGGTTCAGCTCCTAGAGAAAGCTCTTGTATCAGGCGTCTCCTGTAAAGAATTCACGGCAGAGTTCTCGATCGATGTGTTCTGTGTCTGCCGGACATTCAGGTGCTAAAAAAGAAAGAAAATGAAAGAGGGAGGGCAATGACTCTAGAGTCGATGAAGCTCTTTTGAGGTGGTTCACAGTTGCTCGTGATCATGGAGTTCCTCTGTCTGGCTATATCCTTGCCAAAAAGGCATGTAACCTGGCTGCCGGAATGGGCATCGACTTCGAGCCATCAGCCGCATGGTTGTCAAGGTGGAAAGGGCGCCACAACATTGGGTACAAGAAAGTGCACGGTGAGAGAGCTGAAAATGATTTCGAGAGCTCAGAGAGGTGGTTGCTGGAAGTGCTGCCAACATTAACAGCATCATTTGCACTGAGAGACATTTTCAACAATAAAACAGTGACGCGTCTGTTTTTATGCTTTAAAAAACTTCATACATCACTGTAAAATGTGAATTTTCAACATATTTTAGTAATTCGGCACTTTATTTACTAAATTAAAGATGATGTAACCACATTTCATCTCCAAAGGTTGTTATTTATACAAACGTGGAAAAAATGAAGCATAACTGAGGTAAATTTGGTTTTATGCAATTTCGGATGTGTGCACAATTTTTGCAGGTCCCGACCATGTGCACACATCCGGAATTGACTGTATTTGGATTGTAAATGATATAGCTTCTGCAATCAAAACCCTCAGGGACGGTACAAATTAGAAAGCTTCCTGGATACTTCTGACCTGTCCCTTTTTAGCATCCCATATACAGTACCATGTTTTTAGTGCAACATGGTATAAACCAGAAACATGCTACTAAACTTACATTCATTATAGACTTCTTGCTGTATTCTAAGGTGCATTTACTGCTGCTTAAAAGTAACTTGCTAAAAGTGTGTTGCAGCTAATTTGGACAAGTTATTGTTTTCTTGTGGGATGTTTCATATCTTCTGTATGTTATATATACGGCCAAATGAAGTTCAGAACTTCAGTGGAAAGTCTAAACTAGTTGTAGAAACTTACTGATCAGTTTTCTGTTTGTGTGGCATGATCTTGCGGCAGTTTGGTCTGATACCCGCACAAGATTGCTTGCATAATTTTTGCAAAATAAACTGTTGGGGATATACAGAGTGATGTTATTGCCTTCCTGCAAGCTGTGCTTGTAAAGTTGTAACCAACTGGAGCATTTCAGGCAATACCGTGAGAGTTATTAAGATGTCAGCACACATACTAGAAAAAACTTACTGAGTACAGAGTGCATGTCATATTTATACAGCTCAGTCGTAAATGTTGAATTGAGGGCTCTAGATTTAGACCATGTGCTAGATTCTAGAAGGGTTACGCCTGGCGTAACAGCAGTTGTGCCAAGTAGAATGGCACATGTAGCAACTTACACCTGCAGTTGCGACATGCGTGATTCTGCAAAGTGGCCTGCGACATGTCGCAGGCCACTTGCGCTGAACAGCAGTTGCACCGCATAAACTCCCTGCAACATGGCACTAAGGGGTTTATGGCAGCAGTTGTGCCCCATTCCAGAAGGGCAGCAACAAAGTCCCCAATGTCAGGATTCTACAAGAACCCCCAGAGGAGAACCGGCAGCGTAAGTTACACCAGCTTTTAGCATACCCCTGTGAGTGCCCTGCAGAGCTGCCCACCCCCTGCCCCCTGAGTCTGACAGTAATAGCCTCTCAGGGCTGGCCATACCAACTGCCCCCAATTCCTACAGTAAATGCCCCACAGGGCCTCACACCCCATCCCCCGAATCCTCCTCTGCAAAGTGCCCCACAGGACGGTGCAGTCAACTCTCCCCCATGCCCTGACGCTGAGTCATCTGCCGCAAATGTGGCATATACCCTGTGATGCACTGATAGTCTAGTGCCCCTGATCATTGTTAAGTAAATAAATAGCACCCCCATATTCCTGGTGGTCTAGTGCCCCATGATCGTTGTAAATTAAATAAATAGCACCCCCATATTCCTGGTAGTCTAGTGCCTCCCGATCATTGTAAATTAATTAAATTGTACCCCATTTCCCTGGTAGTCTAGTGGCTCCCCCACCCACCCATCCATGACAGACCACCCAGCACCCCCCACCCATCCTCAGCTGGAGACTGACACAGCCCACCTCTCACCTCCATGGCCAGCCACCAACTGAGTCCCGTAGGAGCATGTACTGTAAAGACATGCTCAGATATTAATATCTGAGTGCGTCTTTACAGTAAGCACTCCTACAGAACTCAGTCGGTGGCTGGCCATGAAGGTGAGAGGTGGCTGTATCAGCCGCATGGGGATGGGTGGGGGGTGCTGGGTGGTCTGGCATGGCTGGGTGGGGGTGGGAATACAAGACTACTTTCATTAAAATGATTGGGGCACTAGACCACCAGGAATCAGGGGTGCTATTTATTTCATTAACAATGATCGGGGCCGCACTGGACTGCCAGGGATACAGGGGTGCTATTTATTTCATTAACAATGATCAGGGGGACACTAGACTACCAGAGAATTGGTGATCTGTGTTTAATGTACAATGATGTGGGGGGCACTAGACTACCAGGGCATTGCTGGGTATATGCTGCATTTGTGGCTGGTGACTCAGGGTCAGGGCATGGGTGGGGAGGTTACCTGCGCCACCCTGTGGGGCACTTTGTGAAGAGGGATTCGGGGGATGGGGGTGTGGGCAGCCCTGTGGGGCACCTATTGCTTGTTGGGCACAGAGGGGGCACTTATGTCCTGCGGTGTGGCTTGCGACATGCTCACCAGGTGCGCCTACAGTTCGGTGTACCTGGCTGCATGTCACAAGTTGCAGGACTTTGCTGCAGAGACCCTGCCCCTTCTAGAATAGGGCACAGGGTCAATGTCGCAGTTGCGGGTGGCGCAAGTTGCGTTCAGTGGCAACTTGCACCACCCTTCTAGAATCGGGCTCCATATGTATAAAAAGTGCCAGTCCTGAATGCTAACTGCAAACATCAACACATATAAGACCAAAGAGAATCACTTTATGCAACTAAGAAACAAACAACTTACCTTTTAAGGCAATGAAGGTATATGGTTTTGCTAGTAGACTCCTGGTTAGCAATTATTTTGTCCAGCCAGCAAAGTGAGTCTCTTCAAATCTGCATTTCAGAATAATTCTAAGAGGAGATTGTTTTAACTTTAATAGAAAAAAAAATCACACATCCATATTCATTGCTATGAGCTGTTGCAGTATTGCAAACATGTTTATGTTCACAATGACTGCTGTTTAGTAATAACTTGCTGACTTGTTCAATTATTAAAAGTGGCTATTTCATTATCCACTTGAACATACTGCTATAATGTAAGGATTTAGTGTGCATGTGACCTGTGATGTATATGTGTGTATATATTTGGGGTAACCCTTGCCTCAGTGTTTGCGCACAGAGGTTCTTTGTCTTTTAAATAGTTTTTCATTTTAATGGGTTCACCACAACATATCCAAGACACACTGTCTTGGGGTAGCTGGTCCATTCCACTGGGGTGTCAAATAGACAAGGCATACTGATGAGTCCTGGTAGGAGAAAAAACACGTGTCTATGTCTTCTGTTAGCACCCTTTGCAAACTGTGTGAGAGGCCTTTCGGCACCATGCAGTTCTGCTTAAAGTTAGACCAGCATAATATTCTGTGGTGATTTGCATATGCAGCCCATGATGCTTTGCATTGTGTGGGCATGTGTGATTTTGTATTTTCTTGAAACTTGGCTTCCCAGCCAAATGTCCTTTGGGGTAACCCTTGCCTCAGTGTTTGCACACAGAGGTTCTTTGTCTTTTATGTGTGTGTGTATATATATATTTATATAAATATATATATATATATATATATATATATATATCTACAATGGTAAGAGAGTAAGAGAGGAAGCTACATGTATTAGGGAGAAGCAAATAAATTTTACCTGTAAAAGTGAATTTATTTGCTTTTCAACCTAGCTAACTTAATTTTGACTTCTCTTTGTGTTTTGTCTTTTTCTTCCTGCAGACACCCCTTGTTCCCCCTTTTAGCACTGATTTTTGTGAAATGTGAATTAGCCACTTGCACTCACTGAGAGCCCTGGGTACTTGGTTTACTTGGTTTACTTGGTTTCAAAGGACAAAAGAAGGCTACTGCCCATCGAGATTGTCCCCCACCACATTGGTGGGATAATTATACCTTGAAGTTGTTAAACTTGAGCCAGCAATCCAGCCCTTTTTTGAAGACTATATTAGAGCTACTGTCCACTAAGTATTGTGGGGGGAGATTCCACAATTTGGGGGTTCTTACTGTAAAGTAGTTTAACCTTTTTGTTGTTTTAGCTTTAGATACAAATATCTGGTTGTTATGATACCGTGGGGAAGTCCAACTGGTAGAGAAATGTAAGCCACAGTAGTGCATTAACTCCTGAAAATTCTGGATTTTGTACAATAGGAGAAGGTCACCGCTGGTTCGTCTTGTGTTTAGTGAGTGTAACCCTGTAACTCTTAATCTTTCCTCGTAGTCAAGTTTGGATAAATAAGGGACCATTTTTGTGGCTCTTCTCTGCACCCTCTCAATTCTGTCAACGTCCTGCCCCAAGTAGGGACTCCAGTAGGGGGATCCATAGTCCAGATGGGGCCTGACATAAGCCCTGTACAAGGGGATTATGCATTCCTGTGTCCTAGACACAAACGAACGTTGGATCCGAGTGAGCAAGGCGTTAGATTTCCTAGCTATCATCCTGCAATGATCACTAGATGATAATTTATTGTTAATGATTACCCCGAGATCTCGTTCTAATGGTGACACATGAAGGGCAACACTGTTCAGAAAATAAGTCTGCCTAGGGTTGTTCTTACCAAAGTGTACAACATGACACTTGTCTGAGTTGAGTGTCATTTTGTTTAAAACTGCCCATTCTTCGATAGATTTTAAGTTGTTCCTCATGGAATCTGTTTATCGATGTAAGAACAGAGCCACACAGCTTGGTATCATCAGCGAATTTTGAGAGAACAATTTCGGGGCTAGCCTGCAGATCACTAATAAAGATGTTAAACAGGGTGGGTCCCAACACGGACCCCTGCGGGACCCCACTGGTCACACTCAGTGAGTGGGGAAAGTGTGCCATTAATTTAGGGTAGCAAGCAGTGATGTATGTTCCTCCGAGTCCTTTAACAAAGACATTGCAGTGTTTTCCAAACAGGTCAGCAAATTAACTTTCAATCAGAAATTATATGTATGAGGGCTTCAGGGTGGTTATATGTCTTGTAATATAAATGAACAAGCTAAACAGATGGGGGCACATTATTGAACCTGATAGCAACAATACACGTTTGTCTTCAGGATTTTGTAAAATTCTTCATGTGGATTTATTTAAAAATGGTTGCCATGCGATGGGTTTATTTGGTGCTATATCAGACAAGATGCAACCATTTGATTCCGTTTTCTTATGGGTCAATCTTCCTTCATAAAGAAAAAAAGTGTTTTTTCATATGTCTACCATCTTGTTTCTGGTTTTTTTTTTCACAAAAGTCAAAACCCACAAAAATGACATTATGCAGAGACACTAACACATGTATCTTGATTGTAGGTACTCCATTAGGTGAATTCTGCACTTAACTGTTGGAAACATTACCCCCAAATATGTTTTTTTAACATTTGTAAATCCTTTTTCATGACTTGCTTCTGCTTTTCTCGTATGGCCATACGAAAAAAGAATTCGGACATAAAAAAAGGATCCCTTCATATGTAAAAAGAATCTGAAAATAACAGCTAAGTGCAAATTCTTTTTCCACATGTATGAAGGAAAAAAGCTCACAAAAAGAATCCCTTTATACGAAAAAGGATCCAAAAAAAACTCCCAGTTCTTTTTTTGTATGAAGGGATCCTTCTTTGTGAGCTTTTTTGTTCATACAACAAAGGATCCCCTTATATGAAAAAGGAACTGGGAATTCATTTTTTTTTTTCTGATTCATTTTTCATATGAAGGGATCCTTTTTCATGGGCTTTTTTCATTCATACAAAAAAGGATCCCCTCATATGAAAAAAGAATTCGGACTTAGTTTTTTTCACATTATTTTTCCTGTGAAAGGATCTTTTTGCATGTTTTTTCGTTCACCTGAAAAAGGATTCCCTTATACAAAAAAAGAATTTGGACTTAGAATTTTCCTGATTCTTTTTTTCGTATGGGTTTTTCATTTAATGTGAGAAAGGATTCCTTCTTACAAAAAAAGTTTTTGATCTTGCTTTTTTCCCCGCATTTGAACTTCAGCAAGCCATAACTCCCTCAAACTTTTGACTTAAGGCACATACTATTTATCAAAACAAAGGTCTTAAAGAGTGCTACAAGAATAACTCATAATCCTCCCCCTAAAATTTAGATCCCACATAAAAAAAAATATGAAAAATCCCATAGGATAACATTGGAACTTTAACAAGCCATAACTCCCTCAATATTTTGACTTATGGGATATATCAAAACAAAGGTCCTAATGAGTACTACAGCAAAAACATATATTCCCACTCCACAAACTTATGAGGCAATACAGAAAAAAAATGAAACATGCATATTTCCCGTAGCATAACACTGGAACTTCAACAAGCCATAACTTCCTCAGTCTTTGGACTTGAGGGGCAATCTGTATACCAAACCAATGGTCTTCATGAATACTACAAGACTAACACATACTCCCTACCAAACATTTAGGGACAATATAAAAAAAGCATAAAAAATAAACAATGCAAATTCCCATAGGATAACATTGAAAGTTTAACAAGTCATACAATGAAGGAAAGAAATTGCTGTTTTGATGCAGGAACATAGATGTATTCATCTATGGAGGGATGGAAGTGTTGGCCCTGCACTCCACCAACAAATGAGAATACTATTATACTGTCTCACTAAGTAAGGAAACTCATTGCAAAAAACCTTTTTAATGCACTAGTTAGGGTTAAACTGACAAAAGTAGGAAAATGTAGCCTTAGGGTTTCCAACCCTAACACCCCAGCCACACCCTCCAGTCAACAACTGGAAAAAAAACATTATGGTTTCACTTCTCCTGTGTCTTTGCAAATAAGGCATGGGGGGTGCCTTGCGGTTGTCAACCCAAACACTCTACTACAGATCCACAGATCACCACAGTGGCAGGGCCTGGAGATAGAGGGCCATGCCCCCAACCACTGCACATAATCCAGAGTGCTCTGGAGACTGAGGCCAGGAGAAGCAGGGCAGTTGTCCCCTTCTTTCCAGCAGGCATTTGTCTCCCTGAAATGCTATCACCCATGGATTGCCTGCAGTGGCAGGGCCCAGAGATGCAGGGCCACCTGGTTCCATTTTCCTGTGTTCTCCCTCAAGCCCCCCCTGTAGTATGTAAATGCATATATGTGGGGGGCATGCACACACTGCATAACTGAAGCCCCTGCCTATTAAGCAGCTTGCAACTGTACTACCACCAGGCCTGGTGGCAGACTGAGGTACAGACTGCTTGCTTCCCTTTCCCAGGAGAGGAGGGACAGAGCAGTCTTTGGGATGCTTGATCCTACTCGATCCTTCCTTCCTCCCTCCCATGCCAGCTGACCCATGTGACCTGAGTCTGCTTCTGAACCTCAGTCACTGGCATGGTAGGCAGTAGCTGTACCACTGAGCCATGGGCTGACTACTAGTTTGTGCTATTTAATAAACAAATTAGTGATTTCTTTGGCATAGGCACCACTGAACCTCCTGAGACACTTTCAGATAATTAATAAATATCTTCAATAAACCAGCTACTTACATCAACCAAAAGGCAAACACACAAGCAGTCAGGACAAAAATAAAATCAGTTCCACTCTGACCCATTCTCTGGTTCTACAGCTTCTAGTGGCTGTTGCTACTGCTGGACATGTAGTACTTCAGGGGCTGGCTGGCTGGGTTGGGCTCAGCTGTGGCTGCAGCTGCTGGCTGGGTGGCTAGCTGCTCTCTCCTGTTAGTGATTTAGCTCTTTCCATGAATTTAATCACAGAAACAGTACAGCTCTTGTAAGGCTGGCTGGTGGCTGATGCAACTGTACTGAATCTGTGCAGCAAGCAATGTGCTTGGTGGAACTCGAAGACGGTGTCCGATTTCTTCAGGTAGTTGGCAGCACCACTGATGATCCTCTTCTTGCTCTTAAGCCAATGGCAGCTTCTGGTGGAATTTCCTCTCTAGTGCTCTGGAACTCTGCTTGGCAGACTGGTGTCCAAGAGCACCAGAGGGGACTCTTATATATGGTGTGTGTGGACCTGAGAGAAGACCAGAGTAGCTGGCTGTGGGATGGCAGAGGTGACAGAATGCCAATGAACTTTATTATTTGAGTGACCACGCTCAATTGGCCGCATTGATGTGCTTTCATCAGACAGAGTGCATATCTGTGTAACAGCAGAAGTCCAACTACGTAAAGGACAAAGAAACATGGGGAAGCAGAAAGCACCATGTGGTGCATGCCAACATGGCTTTGGTTCAGGATGGGAACTGGTGGCTGTCCAGGAATCACACACTGTGGGTGGTGGGCAGGTCATGGGGCAGTGTTGGGACATCGGGGGACCAACTAGAGAATCACTAGTTAAGTTACCTAGCAGGTAGGAATAATCAAAACTTTTTTCTGAATTGGAAGGCAGCAGGGACTCAGAACACTGTGGCACAAACTGAGGTACAGCATTTTTTGACCAGGGCACATGCCAGGTCAGCAGCCCTGCAGCCAAACAAAAACTTCTATAATCATTTTCAGTAGTTTTCAGCTCAAAGTCACAAGCACTAAAATGAACAATAGTAAGTTTCCATGAAAGGAGGATGTATCACACTTATAATGATTAATTTGAAGACAAAAAACTTTTAATTTATAGGGAAGAAGATGTTATATCTTGAAGAACTTTTGAGGTTATATAAAGGCCACTTGAATTGTTAATCTAAATTATCCTATATTGTTGAAAGAACTTTGGAACTTTTAGAGATCTTGGTTACATCCTGTCCATCTGCCTGTGCTTGTTGATGTAGCCAATTAAGAGTACCATCTGTGGTTAGAGAGATTTCAGAGGTAGCTATTCATAAAGATGCAGTCGTCCGTACAGTACACAGTTATGCTGATATTTGGAAAATAGTAAAATAATTATGTTTTAAGAACATCATGCAAACCAAAATTTTAAAGGGGCACAAAATTTAGACCTCTCTAGTGTGTGTGTGTGTGGGGGGGGGGGGTGTCCAGGGGCATGCCATCTTATGAAAAGTTTGAAAGTTTGAAGTCAAAAGGTGCATTTGTTGTGGCATTTTTCAGGCTAAGAAGCAGTTTCAAAGCATTCTAAATGTTAGCTGAATGATAAAGCAATATTGCACTTAGTGCAGTCTGTGAGTATTTGTTCAGTCTATGATGTTGGAGAGTGACCTATCTGGTCTTGCACTTGCATATTGCACAGCAGCCGATCAGCACGTGAGAGTGCTATGTGCCATGCCACATGGGGTCAGGTGGGTGACTGAATATACAGAATGGATGACAGTGTGCATGGCATCCATCCATTATCCCACACACCACCATCCTGGCTACTTCATTGGCCCTTTTGCACCCAGCCAGTGCCTGGCACTGCCCTAATTAGGCCCTTGATGACTGGGCTAACTCAGGCTCACTCAACCTGGCAGCTGCAAGAAATACATTTCAGTAACATTTACAGCTACTTTGTAAGTGACAAATCAAGTGTTCATGCAAAGAGACTCCTTCCAGCCTCCCAAAGTATTGCAAAGCAAGTAAGAATCTGCTGGTGGCAGTGGCACAATACTGTTTCATAGTTACATAGTTAAAGAGTAATTGTCAGCAGAAAAGGACCTCCCGATCCACCTAGTCTGCCTTGTTATGATTTGTTCCTACTTCCTTAGTGTAGGTCCTGCTTGACCCGTGTTTGTACCTCCCTGATATCCTATTCTCAGTAATCCTCTGTGTCTATCCCATGCATGTCTGAATGTGTTCACCGTGTCTGCACCTACCACTTCCTCTGGTAGCCTGTTCTATAGTTCAGCTACTCTTTCTGTGAAGAAGTACTTCCTCACATTGCCTCTGAGCCTCCCCCCTTCAAGCTTCATTACATTACCCCTTGTCCTAGTGTTCTTCCATTTCTGCAGAAAGCTGCCCTCCCCTCCATCATTAATCCCTTCGACATATATGAATGTCTCTATCATGTCCACCCTCTCCCTTCTTACCTCCAGTGAGTACTGTACATGTTTAGCTCTCTGAGCCTGTCCTGATAGATTTTCTGATGCATGCCTTGGATCATTTTGGTAGCCCTTCTCTGTACTGCCCCCACTTGGTGATGTCCTTGCTGAGATGGGGCCTCCAGAACTGGACACAGTACTCAAGGTGGGGCCTAACCAGTGATCTATAGAGGGGTAGGATCACCTCCTGTTTTCTACTTGTTATTCCTCTCCCAATGCAGCCCAACATCCTGCTTGCCTTGCCTACTGCATTACCACACTGACTTCCCACTTTGAGGTCATCTATTATGATGACTCCAAGGAACCTTTCCTGCTGAGTTGTTGCCACCTCCTCCACTCCCAGTTGGTATGTGACCCTTGGGTTCTTCCACCCCATATGCATGACCTTACACTTTTTGGCATTAAATCCCAGCTGCCAGACCTTCAACCATTCATCCAGTTTTGTTTTATGTCTGCTCTCATTCTGTCCACTCCCTTTTGTGTGTTGACCCTGTTGCAGAGCTTTATTTCATCTGTGAAAAATGCATACTTTACCTTCTAGTTGATCTGCAATGTCTCTAATGAAGACATTAAACAACAGTGGCCCCAGTACTGACTCCTGTGGTACCCCACATGTCTCATCCCCCTCCTCTGACCTCACTCCATTTACTACTACCTGGTGGCACCTGTTGCTGAGCCACTTCTGCACTCATGTTACCACTTTTGTACCCACCCCTAGGCTGATCAGTTTGTTAACTAATCTCCGGTGTGGGACAGTGTCAAAGGCCTTCCTGAAATCCAGGTAGGCCACATCCACCGCTTCCCCATTATCCATGACTCACATCACCCAGCCAAAGAACTTGATCAGGTTAGTTTGGCATGATCTCCCACTTGAGAAGCCATGCTGTCGTGGATCTGGCAATCTATTGCTGGCCAGGTATTCCACCTTTTTTTAATGAATGTTTCCATCACCTTTCCCACCACTGATGTCAGGCTCACTGGTCTGTAGTCTCCTGCCTCCTCCCTCTTACCACCTTTGTGGATTGGTACCACATCTGCCCTCCTCCAGTCCCCTGGTATTACCCCCATTTCCAAGGATTGATTGAACAGGGGTGTCAGAGGAGCAGCCAATTCCTCCTTTAGTTCTTTAAGTATCCTTGAGTGTACCCCATTGGGGCCCATAGCCTTGTCCACTCTTTAATTTTTCCAGTTCCTTGAGAATTCCCTCCTCTGTAAAGAGGCTTATGTCCACCCCATATTGGGTATCCCATATTCCCTCATCTGTAGTCCACTTCCCTCCCCTTCTACAGTGAATACTGAACAAAAATATTTGTTCGGTATGTTTGCCTTCTTCTGGTCCTCCTCCTCACTCCCCCTTCCCGATTCTCACTATTCCTGCCTTGTTCTTCCTCCTCTCACTGACATATCTGAAAATTTGTTTTGTCCCCCTACTTCACAGTTCTCACTAAGTTCTCCTCTGTGAATGCTTTAGCTTCCCTAATTTCTTTTGTAGCTTCATTTCTTTCTTTTATTTCTGTACTACTCTTTATCCTGTTCCCCCTGCATTGTCTTGTACTGTTTGAATGCTGATCTTTTTGCCCTTACTGCCCCTGCTACTTTCTGGGAGAACAAAAGCTGTCTCCACCTCCTTTTGTTCTTTGATACTTGTTTTATGCAAAGACTTACAGCATCTTCTAAGGTCTTTTTTATTCTTGCCCACCTTTCCTCCACCCCTTTCCCAGTTTGTATGTTTCCCAGAACACTGCTAATCTCCTCCCCCATTTTTCTAAAGTCTACTTTCCTGAAATCTAGGACCTTTGTTTTGGTGTGAAATACTTCTTGCCTAATCCCTACCTTGAAGTGTATTGTTTTGAGATCGCTAGTACTAAGGTGATCCCCCACTGTGACTATGGTTATACTATCTCTGTTTGACAGAACCAGGTCCAGTATAACCCCCTCCCATGTAGATGTCTACAAGCTGTCTTAGCAATGCCCCTTGCAAGTCTTCATGGACCTCGCTACTCCTACTGGTAGATGCCACTGGGATACTCAAATCCACATTAGGCACATTGAAATCCCCCATCAGTACTACCTCCCCCCTGTTAGTCATCTCCCTGATTACTTTCATCATTTCTCAGTCCCCTTCCTCCTCCTTTTGTGCAGGTGGTCTGTATATAACCCCTGCTTGTATTATGCCCCCCTGTCTCTAGTGCTACCCATAACATCTCCTCTTCCCCTCCTTCCCTTGGTATCTCAGTGGCTTTAATAGTGTCCCTAATGTATGGTGCCAACCCTCCTCCCCCTTTTCTTCCTTCTCTGTCCCTCCTGAAGAGTGCTTACTCCAGTACTGCAACTTCCCATTCAATGTTCTGATTGAACCATATCTCTGTTACTGCTACTAGATCCAGTTCCCCCTTCACCATGATGGCTTCCAGTTCTGCGACCTAATTGCCCAAGCTTCAGGCATTTCTGTACATGACCGTCCCGATATTTCTACCTGTTGTTCTGTTCCTGCATTGTGGCACAATATTGATTCAAACAATATTGCACCACATTGCCAACAGCAGCTTGTCTTACTTGCACTGAAATACCCTGGATGGCAATAAGGAAAGGTGTTGAAAAGGATAATGGCCAAGGTTCTATACAAGTTTATCAATAAACAACATTTATATATAGTTGGCTAACCAAAATGTTGAAAACATAGAAAAGGTGTAAAAAGGCTTGCAGTGGCTAGTAGATGGCTGCATAATGCCACCACACATGTGCGGGTACCTGGGTTCAAAAGGTGTTAAAGCCCTTTAAATAATTGTAGGAAGATAGGTAAGGAGCCTAAGTAATGTTTATGAACAGATGTTTTAAAAGCAAAATTAGTTTGCTTTACTCAAACAAAAATATTTTATACAAAAACATATTTTTCTATAACCCAAGGTTATGGCTAAGATAAAATGCAGCCATACAGTTCCTCATTTCATGATTTCTTGTGTTAAAAAAATGGTGTAACAGAGTTGATAAGGAACAATTATATCCTTGTTTTGGCCACTGTCTTGTGCAAGGCTACTTTGTCAGCAGGTTATTTAAAATGAAGTGAAGTCCCCTTATTAGTTTTCTGTCTCCTAAGCAAGTTATTTTTGATAAATGTAAAATCCCCATATCACTTGTTTTTCCATCCAAGAATGACCATATGTCTCGGCAAAGTGTCAAAAGTATCTTATGACTGTGGTATCTCATGGCCATTGTACTTTTAAACCTTGTCTCATGATGTTATTAAATGACGTGATGTCTAGGCTAACATCTGCTGTAGTAGGTTGGAAACTTCCACTATGCATTGTGATATAAACAATTTGAATATAAATGCAGGACCTAGATGTCATGTCTAGTGTGTCCAAGAGGAGTAGCCAGCATGGCTACCATAGATACTTGGGTCACCCAGAGGAATGAGGAATGTTGCTTCATTTCCTCTGCACACCTGTAGCCCTTGTGGTAAAAGCAATCAGCTGTTTAGAATTGATCATGTTAGAGATAAAATTATAGGGCTTATTTAGGTATTAATAAATTGCAACTGATTTAAAACAACATCTGGTGTCAGGTGGCTTTATTGGATTACCAGGGACCACTAACCACAAACCTTCTGCTTTTACTACCTTACTGTCATCAGTATGGTATAGTTTCTTTATTTACAAAGGAACCATTCACCTGAGATAATCACTGTGTCCATTGTGATTTCTCTTATAGCCTTTCTTGGTGTTGATGTCCTCTTGTTGAGCCAGCAGGTGCTCATCCACTCATTGCACTCCACACTTGAGTCTCCAACCTCCCTCGGGCCTCTGGACTGGTTCCTTGGATTGGTGCTCCTCTTTGATATCTTTGTTTGCTTCTCTGACCTCCTTCAACAGATTGTGTACTGCTCTTTGGGTCACTGGGCTAAACTGCCCGGGACCAACCAGGCCTAGCTCAGTCACTGCTCTGACAATCTAGTGCAGAAGACCATTGTAATTAAATGCTGCTTCTGTGCCAGTTTCACCTCACTGTCTCTTCCATCGCCTGCCCATGTCTCACCCATATTCATCTTTCAAGTTAGGGCAGCTGACAGACCCAGGATAGATGCTACTAGTGCTAGGGGGAGTTTGGTGAGGTCTCACTCTCTGAGCTCCAGAACTCCCTTCCATATTACTCTAAGTCCAACTCTGCACTGAATCAGCCTTCTCTGGCATGGCTGCCTGCTGCTAACCATGCCTGACTGCCCTGAGGTCCTTGCAAGTGACTCACCCCTCTCCCTGCTCTTGCTACACTGCTGTTGTCTGCTGTGGATTGCTCCAAGTAATTTCACACCAGGAACCACACATTCCCATTGCTCTCCACTCAGACACCCTTTGTTTGCTGCTAGCCTAGCTTCTCTCTTCTCAGTGACCACCATGCATCAACACCAGAGGAACTTATTGCCACTGCATCAGGAAAAAAAAAGTCACAAACCCTCAGAGAAAGAAAAGGAACTGTTATTTTAATTGTGTGGGCAGGATTTTGGGCATGACACCACTGTTTATGAGAACAATCTGTAGATCTACTTAATACACAACATACGTGTCAGTTGCTAAAAGCTGTAGTAGTAACCAACATGAGACATAAAAGAAAAGAAACAGAACACCTCTTTCTAGAAACTTGAGTACTGTATTTCTGTCAACCAGCACAGAGCCACTGACTGACAATAATATTATCTCAGACAGGCCGTAGATTTGCAATAAAATAAATGACCCGTACCTTCAATCTACAGTCACTGATGGATTATTTATTTTATGTATTTATTTATTTAAAATTTTGGTAACTTGGAGAGGCAGACTGAGCCAGAGCTCATTTCCAGATGTGATATGGGTGATGGTGAAGGAGGGTAGTTCATATATAAAGACAGATTAAAATTAAATAATAATACTCAAGCAATAATATAAGGTGCTTTAAGTACAATTATGTCAGCAGTAGGGATTGGAAAAATGCATGAGAAAGTACACAAGAAAAATTGGTAGAGGTGTAAGCTAATAAATAGTAATAATAAACAGGAAAGATGGATAAAAATAAGGTAGAAGAGAGAGCAAGGAAATAAAGTGCAATAGACTCAATAGCATTATAGTATAGTGCATAATGATTCAAATTAATAAGAGTAGAGAGAGAAAAGCACACCCCAGGCAGTCAAGAGGAGGAGGAGGAACAGGAGCAGGTGGGAGTGGGGGTCAGGATGGCATACATTTTAAGTTGTGAAGAAATGGAGCTAGATGAAGGGAGGATGGTAGTGAGTTCCAGAGGGAGGGGAGACAATAGGAGAAAACAGCCTGTCCTGAACTGGATAGAGGGCGGGGGAGGGGGAGGTATGGGAGTCTCTGGAGCATAGAGGGTAGGAAGAGAGTGATGAAAGGGAGAGAAGGGAGTAGAGTTGGAGGGGAGGGATACAAACCAAAGCAAAGAAGTGCCAAGTAATGCACCTGGGAAACAAAAACCCAGGGGAAGCGTACACAATGGGGGTGAGATACTGACAACAACAAAAATGGAAAGGGATCTGGGGGTAGTTATATCAGATGACCTAAAAGTGGGCAAGCAATGTGAGAAGGCACTAAGGAGGGCTGGGGGATACTGGGATGCATAAGGAGAGGCATCATCAGTAGAAAACAAAAAGTTGTTATCCCTCTGTACAGACAGTTGGTGAGACCCCATCTTAAGTAGAGCATGCAGTTATGGAGACCCCATGTCTGCAAAGACATAGACAGGGTGGAGGCTGTCCAGAGGAGGGCAACCAAAATGGTGCAGGGTCTGCACCAGAAGACATACGAAGAGATACTAAAAGAGCTTAAGATATATACCCTCGAGGAAAGGAGGGAGAGGGGAGTCATGATAGAAACTTTCAAGTACCTCAAGGGAATCAACAAAGTCCAAGAGGGTAGCATCTTTCAGAAAAAGAGATGTGCAAGAACAAGGGGGCACAATTTGAAGATAGGGAGGTAACAGCTCAGAGGTAAAGTGAGGAAGTATTTTTTCATGAAGAGGATTGTGGATGCATGGAACAGCCTTTCTGAGGAGGTCATAGAGTCAAAAACAGTGGGGGAATTCAAGAATGCATGGGACAGACATAAGGAAATTCTTGTGGGGGGGTAGGAGGAAGTAGGCTGTTGGTTAACTAGGATCTGCAGTTCATCCATTAGATAGGGAAATGGGCAAACTAGGTGGGCCAAGTGGTCCTTATCTGTCATCAAATTCTGTTTCTGTGTTTAAGCCAGAATTTGGAGATAAGAGTGGTACAATGGTGCTGACGGCATAAGAGAAGAAAGGGAAGAGAGAGGGAATAGTAGAGGGAACAGTGGTGTGTATGAGGTGGATCATCAGAGACAATACAGCAAAAGGCATTATAAAGGGAGTCCAGTCTAGAGAGAGATGAGGCTAGGGCAGATCCAAAGACCACATCATCATAGTCAGATAGAGGAAGGATCATTTTAGTAAGCAGCTTAAGGTGGACATTAGGAGAGAGGGAGTCCTTGTTCTGATACATGGCACCAAGCTTAGGAAGGAGTTTGGAGTGGATATAATCAATACAGATGGAGAAGTCGAGTCATCTATCCAAACAAATACCTAGATATTTGAAGACAGGGACTACATCATGAATGTTGTCATGAAGGGTGTAAAGGGGGGGGGCTCAGTCAGTTTTGCGTGCAGTACCAAAAGTCATGGACAGGGTCTTGTTTGTGTTTACCTTAAACTGATTTCCCTGGAACCAGTGTAGAACCATAAGAAAGTCGCTCTGTAACTAAGACACAACCTCAAGAGTTATGGGTCCAGAGGCATAGAGGACCACGTCATTAGTGTACATATGGATATGGGAAATGACACAGGCAAAAGAAAGGTAATTTTGAAAGATTAAGAACAGAATAGTGCCCAAAATGGAGCCTTGGGGGACATCTGCTAGAATGGGAAGGGGGGGACAGGATGTTACCACATTGCATATGGCCCGGTAGAAAAGACCTAAACCAGTCCACAAAATGGGTTGACAGAACTGCAGAGAGAAGTTTGAATAAGAGTAGCAGATGACATATAGAATCAAAAACCGAGGTTTATAAAGGGAATATTGTGTTTCTTTCATCAAGGCTGTTACCCCTTAAAAAAATAGTTAAAAATTCTAGCAATTTGGATCTACTGTGGTATATAAGCCATGGTAATAGGATATGGGATAGACAAACTCAAATCAGTTTTGGACTACTTCAAGAAAAGGCCATTTTCATATGGAAGGATCTGTTAGTATCCTTGCTAGGACACATATCAATCAATCAATCAAATCTTTATTTATCCAGGTGAACACCATTGAGCATAGCTGATTTACAAGATGGACCTAGTTAGCACAGGAACACAGGATATACAATATATGAACAGTCACAACATAACACCTCAGTAATATTATACAATACAGAGACACAATAATTAAATGTAGTCATAAGTGGAGAACAGTTTAGAAACAGTGGTTCAATTCCTTTGTGGTGTATAAAGAGTCTAGTAACAGTAACTGGAAGTACTGTCGAGGACAATTGTTAGATAACGGTATATTACATACATTGCCATAAGAAACAAGACATACAGTGAGTTAAAAAAGAAAAAAAACAGTGTAACAGGGTAGAAGGGGGGTGGTAGGCGAGGTGAAATAGGGTACATGCAGGGTGGTAGGAGATAGACGAGGGACAGATGATACCTCGGAGAGGACACAGGACAGGAGGGCCGGGAGCACAATTAGGTATTAGAGAAATGTGAAAGAGAGGCCACAAGGTTAGGTGTAGCGGAGATGACAACACCATCGTCTTTTTCCCTGTCTCTGTACTGGTTATTTCCCACCCTTGCCAGGACACCCTTCTTGTCCCTGCACTGTCTTGCTCCATGGTTCTCTCTATTTTATGACCTGTAAGTCTACTCCCTGTCTCACTCTTCTCCTCTCTCCTAACTAATACCAATTAAGGGGACTGCAAGTGTCTTGCTTGACCTGATCTGCCCTTCCTACACTGTTTCTTTTCCCCTGCAAGCTGCGCCTGACATGAACCTGCTGCAACTCACACTTCTTGCCATCTTACTGCCAGCTTGCCTGGCACTGACAGACTCCTGCAGTACTGTGCTCCCCTGGGACTAAGAGTGCCTTGTGTTCCTCTCTGTCACCCACTCCTCCCTTATGTGCCCTACACCTCACTCTGCACGGGAACTATCCTCACTAGGGCCTATCACACTCTCCTTCCTCTCAAACCAGTAACGCCGCCTGCTCAGACATTACCTGGCCTCCCTCTCCTGCTCTCCCTGTGCGCCTTCCCCCCTTATATACTGCTGGCTAAAGTCCCACCTTGCTGCCTCCACGTATCAATTACCCGGGTACTCCTCTCTGCACCTCGACATGCCAGGCAAAAAAAAGGGTGGTGGTTTTGCACTCTTCCTAAGGGAACCCCTATCAGCTAACATTGTCCTCTGCTCTGATCCCAAATCACCAAGTGAATGGCTCTTCTCGGAACTAATGCTAGGCAACAGCAAGAAAATGATCCCAGGTTGCTGCTACAACCCACCCACTGTTGGAACAGAGGGTCTAAACAGCTTCCTCTTGTGCCTCGTCTCCCTATCCCCTCAATGAGACTCCATTTTCCTCAGGGACTTCAACTTAAACTGGCTGACTACCCACCAGCCAGACTACATTACTCTCCTTAGACAATACAGTCTGGTCCAGACAATCTCCCTCCCTCCCTACCAGACAAAATTCACGCATGGCCTCCCAGAGTCTTCTGGACTGGGTAATTACAAACAGGGACGACTGTGTTCTGCATGCTGGTACCATGGCAGACTCCATCAGTGACCATGCCCCTACATATCTCCTCTGGTCATTCAGGCTTAAACGTCCCTTGCCCAAGTACCTGTCTTTCCTGAACTTCAGGAACCCCAACACCTCAAGTCTCCTTGAAGAGGCTTGGGCCCTGGACTGGTCTGCTCTTTCCTCTCTTACTGACATGATGGCGGCAGTAACCCTATTTACACAGACCCTTACAACCCTCCAGGACAGGCACTTTCCTGTCACTACAAGAAGGGTTAGAGGCAGCTGCTCATGCTGGGTAACAAAGGACCTACTTACCCTGATGAAAGACAGGGATCGTGCTTGGTCCACCTACAATACCTCCCCTTCCCTGCTCTCTGGGATGCCTATAGGTACTGGAGAAATCTAGGTAAACACTTGGCCAAGTCCCTCATATAGAATAATTTCTGATACCTCCAACAGGCTAACCTTGGTGACCCTAGGAAATTCTGGTCATCCATCGGCTTCCTCCTTAACCCCTATTACAGCAAGTCACCCCTACAACTAAACTCCCCAGATGGTCCCATTACCAACCCACTGGAAGTGGCCAGAGCTTTCAATGACAAGTTTACAGAGCTATCCATTTATGTAAGTACACTTCCAAATGGCCTGTCAAATAGCTCAGTCTTCAATATGGCCTCCTTTATTACTGCTCATTGCTTCTCTTCCCCTTTGACCCCTCTACTTCCTTCAGTTTTTCTCTGACCTTCTCACCCATTTTACCAAAATCTGCATTCTGAGGTCATAGAAACAGACTGACGGCAGATAAGAACTGCTTGACCCACCTAGTCTGCCCATTTCCCAACCTACTGGATAAGCTGCAGATCCTAGTTAACCAACAGCCTATTTCTTCCTACGTCCCCCACAAGAAGTGCCTTATGTCTGTCCCATGCATTCTTGAATTCTCCCACAGTTTTAGACCACACAACCTCCTCAGGAAGGCGGTTCCTTGTGTCCGCCACCCTCTCTGTGAAAAAATACTTCCTCACATTGCCCCTGAACCGTCCCCCCTCTATCTTCATATTGTGCCCCCTTGTTCTTTCACATCTCTTTTTCTGCAGGATGCTACCCTCTTGGACTTTGTTGATTCCACTGAGGTACCTAAAGTTTCTATTATGTCTCCCTCTCCTCCTTTCCTCAGGGTATACATATTAGCTTCTTTAGTCTCTCCTCATATGGCTTCTGTTGCAGACCCTGCACCATTTTAGCTGCCCTCCTCTGACTGCCTTCATCCTGTCTATGTCCTTGCAGAGATGGGGTCTCCAGAACTGGATGCAGTACTCCAGATGGGGTCCCACCAACTGTCTGTACAGAGGGATAACAACTTCCTGTTTTCTGCTGGTGATGCTGCTCCTCCTACATCCCAATATCCCACAGCCCTCCCTACTGCCTTGTCACATTGCTTGCCAACCTTAAGGTCATCTGATATGATTACCCCCAGATCCCTTTTCCATTTTTGTTGTTGTTACTACCGCCCCCCATTGTGTACTCTTCCCCTGAGTTTTTATTTCCCAGATGCATTACTTTGCACTTATTTGCATTGAATCCAAGCTGCCATACTACTGACCATTCCTCCAACCTTGCCAGTCCTTCTCATCCTTTCCACACCCCTTGTGTATCAACCCTGTTGCAGATCTTTGTGTCATCTGCAAGGCATACTTTCCTTCCAGTCCCTCTGCAATGTCACTTATAAAGACATTAAAAGGACTGGACCCAGTACTGAATCCTGTGGTACCCCACTAGTAACCCCCCTTTCTTCAGAGTGGATTCTGTTTACTATTACCTTCTGTGTCCTGTTGTCCAGCCAAAGTTTTACCCAGGCTACCACCCTGGGACCCACTCCCAGGATGGCTAATTTGTTTATTAATCTTTTGTGTGGGACTGTGTCAAATGCCTTGCTTAAGTCCAGGTAGGCCATTTCCACAGCCCCATCCTCGCCTATTATTTTGGTCACCTAGTCAAAGTAATAGATTATATTAGTCTGACATAACCTTCCCACTGTGAATTCATGCACCCTTGGGTCCTGTCCCCCACTGGCCTGTAGGTACTCTACAATTCTTTCCTTCAGAAGTGATTCCATCATTTTCCATACCATAGAAGTCAGACTGACAGGTCTATAGTTTTCTGCCTCTGTCTTGCTCCCACTTTTGTGAAGCGGAATCACATCCGCCCTCCTCCAGTCCTCATGTACCACACCACCCTCCCATGATTTGTTAAAAAGGGTAGTCAGTGGTGTCACTAGTTCTCCCTTTAATTCTTTTAGAATTCTGGGGTGAATCCCATCAGGTCCCATTGCTTTGTCCACCTTCAGTATTAGGAGTTCTTTCAGAACCCTTTCTTCTGTGAAAGGACTGGGATTGACCCCCCCCCATCCAGAGTGCTTCTGTTAATTGGATTAGGTACCTCCCCCTCCTCCTCTTTTTATGAATGCTGAGCAGAAGTATTCATTCAGTATTGCTTCTTTTCACTGTCCCTCTCTGCCCTCCCACCATCCATTCTATTCAGCCTCACTATCCCTCCCTTTGTCTTTCTACACTTCCTAATGTACCTATAAAAGGATTTTTCCCCCTTCTTAACCGAGTTGGCTATCTTTTCCTCAGTTTGGGCCTTTGCTATTCTGACTGCCTTCCTTGCTTCTTTCTGCCTTAACTGGTTCAGTTCTCTGTCCTGCTCCTTCTGTGTTTCCTTATACCTTCTAAATGCTATCTTTTTCTCCCTAACCTTCCCTGCCACCTCCTTTGAGAACCATAGTGGCTTTTTCTTTCATTTTGATTTGTTTATTTGCTTCACACAAAGGCTTGTTGCCTCTGTGATGGCAGTTTTGAGGTTTCCCCATTGTTGCTCTTCCCCTCCTTCTTGCCTGTTCGCTAGTGCTTTTCAAAGGCACTCTCCCATTTTGACAAAGTCAGCCTTCCTGCAGTCCAGTACCCTCACTTTTGTATGGCTTGACTCTGCAGCTGAGTTTATCATGAACTGCACTGTTTGGTGGTCACTTGTTTCCAGATGGTTACCCACTTCTAGATCTGAGATCATCTCACTGTCCCCATTTGAGAGTATGAGGTCTAAGATTGCTCCCTCCCGAGTGGGTTCCAACACTAGCTGTCTGAAGCATGCCCCCTGTAGGGCATCGAGAATGACCCTGCTCTTGGATGTGGCTGCATTAAAGGCGCTCCAGTTAACATCTGGCATATTCAGGTGCCCCATCAACAATATCTCCCATTTCTCTGCCATCCTAAGGATGCCTTCTATCATATCCTTGTCCAAACCTGCCCCCTGACATGGGGGTCTGAATACAATGCCTGTGCAGATTGTGGTGCCATTTCCAGTCTCCAAGGTGACCCACAGTGCCTCCTCTCCTCCCCTCCCTGTTTACTCTTTTGTTCCGTTGCTTTTATCCTTTCCCTTACATAGAGAGCTACTCCTCCCCCTCTTCTACCCTCCCTGTCTCTCCTGTAGGTTGTGTATCCTGGTATGTTAACATCCCAGTCATGGTTCTCTGTGTACCCTGTTTCTGTGACTGCCATGATATCCAGGCATCCCTCTTCCATCAAGGCCACCAGTTCAGGGAGCTTGTTGCCCAGACTATGGGCATTGGTACTCATTACTATACATTTCTTGATGGCCTTACCCCTTTTGCCCCATGCATGTCCTTACTACTTTTGTCATTTTCTCCATTTACCTCTGCCCTTCACCCTATCAACATCTCTATCTTGGTGTTTACCTCATTAACTACCCTGATTTGTTTTTTTTTTGGGGGGGGGGCTAGTATTTCCCTGCTCCTTTCCAGTGCCTCTCCTTTTGGCTAGTTTAAATCCTTGCCAATGAAGCATTTAAATCTATCACCTAGGATCCTGGTTCCCCTCCTGGACAGATGCAGATCACCATGCCAGTATAGGCCTGCATTACTCCAGGTGGACCCCCAGTCCCCAGTGAAGCCAAACCCTGAGCTCTGCACCAGTTTTTCAACCACTGATTGAATCCCATGGTGTGGAGCACCCTAGCCTCACCCATGCCTTAGACAGGCCGCACCTCCGAGAAGGTTACCGTGTTTGCCACTTATCTAAGGCCCCTTCCCAACTCCAGAAACTCTTCCTGCACTGCTATGATCCCTCTCCCTGCCAGGTCATTTTGCCCTAGGTGGACAATGACATCCAGCTCCCTCCCCTGTGCAGCTGCTCCCATGATCCTGAGGATTTGCTCCCCGTCCCTCCAAGCCATGGTGCCAGGCAGGCACCTCACCTCCCTCTCCCCTTCCTCCCCCAGTTCTACCCTCCTAACAATGGGGTCCCCCACCAGGAGTTGTTTTCTTCTCCTGTGAGATCCCATTCCACCCTCCTGTGAGTCTCCTTTGTGGAGGTTCCCAGCATCCTCCAGGAACACAGCCTTCAATGTAAGTCTGCAGTTGCACACAAGCAGATCAAACCACATAACATTGTGGACATTGGACCCTGGTGGTTAGCTCACAGTTACCCCTTCCACCACTTCTGAATTAGAAAATACCAAATTGAGGATGGTATCATGTCTGGTGGATTTCTTGACCTACTGTACCAGGAAGCAGTCCCACACTGTGTCTTGCAAAGTCTGCCTTCTAGCATTCTAGGCTGCTGGGGTGTCTGAGTCAATGTCCAAGGTCACCCACAAATACTAGTTCCCCCTTTTTCCACCCCCCCTTAATTTCCTCTCCTAATTTTCCACCCTCCTTTTCGTTCTGCCCTGGCAGTCTATAGGCCACTCCCATCCTTATCTTTTTCCCATGGCTGTATTCATCTGCATTCAAGTCGATTCCACTTCCTCCCCTCACCCTTGATAGCACCATTTTCATGGCCTCTATGCTGTCTTTATTGTAGATGGCTACATTTTCCCCAGCCCTTACCCCTATCCTTCCTGTACAGGATATAACCTGGGAGAGCCACATCCCACTCATTTATTCTTAGTCACTCAGGTCTCAGTTATGGCAACTATGTCTAGCTCAGTGTCTGACACCATCACCTGAAGCTCACGAATTTTGTTGCCCAACCTCACTGCATTTAGGAAGACTGCCTTCCACCCACCCTTCTTTGATTCCCTTACAGTTACTATGTACTGTTCTATGTCTGCACCTCTCTTCTTACCCCCATCATCTCTAACCCCTATTGGCTTCCCATGACCCCCTTCATCTTCACTCCCACTTCTTGATTAAGTCCATTTCCAGCCTATGCCATCCCTAGTTCTGCTGAGTTTTCTCCCTGTTTTGGGGGGAGTACTAGCTATGCCCTTTTTCTCCACACCCCTTCCAAGGGACCACTGACTCCAGTCCCCCTTCAGTTTAAATGTCTAGCCATGTAGACATCTAGTATCTGTCTGAGAGCACTTGTTCCCTTATTTGCAAGATGAAGGTCATCTCCCTTAAAAAGTCTTCTATCCCAGAAGTTGCTGTAGTCACACACAAACTAAAACCAATATCCTGTTGATTGGTCACATCATTAGTATCTAAGAGAACTGCTCAGAACACTAAATCTGGTTTATTATTTTCTTCAGTTTTCTCTGGTAAGAGCAGACACTTAAAATACTAATAGTTTGTATAACAAGATATCATTGATATTTATTTATTTCAGGTTTCGGAGACACCTTTGAGAATAGCTCATTTGCAAAGGTTCCATGTCATAATAACATTACGGACAGAATAAAATTAACATAGAAACATAGAAGTTGATGGCAGATAAGGACCGCAAGGCCCATCCATTCTGCCCATTTCTTTTTCTTCCTCAGGAATGTGCATTGGCATTTCCTCTGTCAATGGCCTATCTATTTATACTCATCTGTATTGCTCCCTTATGCCTATTCCATGCCTGTTTGAAGCCCTGCACTGTATTCATATCCACCATTTCCTGAGGTAGGCCATTCCATGCATCCACCACCCTTTCTGTGAAAAAGACTTCCTCATTTTACCCCTTAATCAGCCTCCCTCTGATCTCATGCTGTGTCCTCTTGTCCTGCTATTTTTCTTATATTGAAACATGTTAGTCTCTTTCACCTTGTTAATGCCCTTAAGGTGTTTGAATGTTTCAATCCTATCATCTCTCTCCCTCCTTTGCTCTAGGGTATACATATTGAGCTCAGTTAATCTGTCCTTAAAAGTTTTCTGATGCAGTCCCTGCACCGTTTTGGTTGCCCTTCTCTGGACTGCCTCAATCTGGTTAATGTCTTTGTGAAGGTGTGGCCTCCAGAACTGCCTGCAGTACTCCAGATGGGGCCTAACTTGTGTCTTGTAAAGAGGGATTATTACCTCCCTCTTCTGACTTGAGATACCCCTACTAATACACCCCAACATCCCTCTAGCCTTACCTACTGCTTTAGTGGTCTGCTTGGATGATTTCAGGTCATCGGTGATGATGACGCCCAAGTCTCTTTCTTCCCTTGTGATTGCTAGCAACTCGCCTCCCATCCTAAAGGTGGCTTTAGGGTTTCTCTTCCCTATGTGCATGATCTTGCATTTCTTTGCATTAAACCCCAGTTGCCATTCTTCCGTCCATTTTCCTAGTTTATCCAGATCTCTTCTCATTCTGTCCACCCCATCTGGATCATCTACTCTGTTGCAGATCTTGGTGTCATCTGCAAACAGACAAACCTTACCCTCCAGTCCATCTGCAATGTCACTGATGAAGATTTTGAAGAGGACTGGCCCCAGGACTGATCCCTGAGGTACCCCACTTGTGACTTGCATCTCTTCTGACTATACCATTTATCACCACTCTTTGTTTTCTCCCCTTCAACCAGTTTGCCACCCAGTTGACCAATGTCTGACCCACCCTGATCCTACCCAGCTTATTAATCAATCTTCTATGTGGAACAGTATCAAAAGCTTTGCTGAAGTCAAGGTAGGCAACATCAGCTGCTCCCCCTTGGTCCACCACTCTAGTTACCCAGTCAAAGAAATCTATGAGATTAGTTTGACAGGACCTTCCTTTTGTAAACCCATGCTGTCTTGGATCCTGTGCTCCTATGTATTTCAGGTGTTGCACTTTCCTTTCCTTAAGGAGTGTCTCCATAGTCTTGCCCACTACTGAGGTAAGACTGACTGGTCTAAAGTTTCCTGCCTCCTCCCTGCTACCACTCTTGTGGAGCAGGATCACATGAGCCCTTCTCCAGTCTTCTGGGATCTCTTCTTTGCTCAGAGACTCACTAAACAGTTCTGATAATGGCTCTGCTTGTTCCACCCTTAGCTCCTTTAGTACCCTGGGATGTATGCCATCAGGTCCCATTGCCTTGTCCACCCTGAGCTTATCGAGCTCTTGTAGGACCCTTTCTTTTGTGAAGGGACTAATGCACACCTCCCTTCCCCCTGTGTCCATGGTGCTGAGCTGTGGGCCCTGCTCTACCTTCTCTTCAGTAAATACTGAGCAGAAGTATCTATTTAGGATAGATGCTTTTACATGGTCCTCCTCCTCATACACCCCCTTATCCCCTTTGATCTTAGCAATACCCCCTTTGGACTTTCTCCTTTCACTAATGAATCTATAGAAAGTCTTGTCACCTTCTTTTACTGTTCGTGCTAGTGTTTCCTCAGTTTGGGCCTTTGCCTGCCTTACTGCCTTCCCTTCTTCCCTTAGGGCAGTTTAGTATGTCTCCCTATCTTCATCATGCTGTGTTCCCTTATATTTCATGAAGGCCAGCCATTTGGCTCTGACCTTTTCTGCTACTGTGTTTGAGAACCAAAGTGGTTTCCTTCTTCTTTTGCACTTCCTTTTTTCATTAACACAATGGGATGTTGCTTCAAGTATTGTATCTTTAATGCTTCCGCACTTTGCTTGTACCCCCTCACCTATATTTCTTTTTGCCAGGGCTAGCTTAACTCTGTTGGCCATCTTATCAAAGTCAGCTCCTCTGAAGTCCCATATTTTTGCCTTGGAATGAGATGATTTTGTTCTAGTGGCCAAATTGAACCATACCATGTGATGGTCACTGGCACCCAGATGACCTTCTACCTGGAGATCTGCAATCCTTTCCCTGTTAGTCAGTACTAGATCTAAGATAGCCCTGTCTCTTGTGGGTTGTTGTACAAGTTGTTTGAGGCCCTCCCCCTGCAGAGATAAGTAATACGAAAATAGTGTTACATAATGAATAGAAACAGTGTCGAAGTAATCATAGCAGCAGCACATGGCTTATCACAGAATACACAAGGTGGCACACAGTAAAAGGAGATACACTGGACAGAGGGGAGTAGCCTGGGGGCTTGGAGCATGGAGGTGCAGTGGGAGGAAATGGAATGATGGGAGGGGTGGTAAGGGTGACCTGGCCTAGTGGTGATTAGGGGAGGTGAGAGATGCTAGAGAAGGTGCAGGGGTTGGGAGATTAACTAATGGGGTAAGGTAGCTTTATGGGGGGAGGGGGAGTGAAAAGTTGATGGGGAGGGGAGATGGGGGAGTGGAGGGGAGGTGGGGGAGTGGACAGGTGAGAATGAGGGCAGTGGAAGAGAGGGGTACTAGCAGCAGAGAGAATATTTCATGTAAACCATCTCCCTCTTTCCTCCTCAGACACCCTCGCTCCCCCTGGGCAAACCTTTCTGTGACCAGATATGCACACAGCTGCTGAGACTTGAATGGATACAGTGCCCATCTATGACTCTGATTCTTGCAGGGGGCTGACTGTGCCCTCTGCACCCCCTATTTTTTATATTCTAATACCACATCACACTTTGCCAATGGGGCCCGCTGCATCAGTGGTGTCGCCCATATTGTGCGGTCACTAGGTGTGGCGGTTGCTAAATTGCAGTCACTCAAATCTCCTCATCCAAATTATTTTGCCCAAATTCCATAGCTCAACTGACATGCTACCATTGTAGAGCACCCAGAGCCCTTGGGAAAGGGCACTTTATAAATAAAAGTAATCAGTTTGAATAGCCTTGCAACCCTCCCATGCATGGAAAAAAAAGAGTCCAAACTGGAAAGTGTGTCTAGGAAAAAGTTACCAATTTATTTAGTGTCAGTATGGCTTAGTTGATAGCACATCTGCCTCTGGACCAGAAGGTCATGGGTTCTCGTCCCACACCGGAAATGGACTCTTACTTAAAACGCTGGCACCCGAGTGCAGTATAAGGGGGGTGCTGTACTGTTGGGGTGTGCTGTCCATTGGATGAGATGTTAAACCGAGGTCCCTTCTACCCATCCTGGTGCTGTCCTGGTGGGTGTCCAGATGGAAGTAAAATAACCCAAGGCATTCTTTGCAGAGCAGGGGACATTCCCAGTGTCCTGGCCAATATTCCCCTTCCCATAAAACTGGTTCATGCAGTTGTCCAGGCTGTGTGTTGGTGTTGATGTGAGCTATGGCTGCCACTACACATTCAGTCACTTCACTAGCAATCTATCATTGCTTGTAAAGTGCTTTGAGATACATTGTGTATGAAAAGCACTATATAAATGCTGATTTTTCTTCTTTTTCTTCTTCTTGTTTAACTTAATCTAAATCAACTTAAATATATATATAAAAATGAGGTGCCACTCCTGCAGACATGTACAATGGTACTGGGGAACATTCTGTCACTCCTATTGGCTGATCCAGATAGACAGAGCAACAGAGACTTGTATTTACAGGACCTGATAATTACTGATATAATTAGTATGGGGTTTGACAAGGGACTCTGCAGATTGTAATATCGGGCTCCATGTGAGAATGTATAATTTATATTCCATTTAATTTTTATTTTATACTGGAAAGGCATGTGAGCAAAACTGTCCATTTTCACAAGTGTCCAGTGTAACAGAATTGAGAAGAAAAGTGATGGAGTCACATGATGCGACATGCTGAGTAAGACTCTTCTCTGCTAGCTCCAACCTCCCGCCTGCTTAAATACTTTTAAAACTCCGTATTATTGTGAAGTTTATCACTGAATAAGTGATCCTCAGCTCTCTAACTGCTGGTACTCTCATGACAAGCTGTTGATGGAAGAAGAGATGAGGAAAATCGCTGCCAAACACACTCCTCCGACAACGCCAGAGAAGGCCTCAAAAAAAGCCAGAGCCTCCTCCCTGCAGTCCTCGCAGTCTGCAGCTACTGAGAGCTCAGATTCAGATCCCCTTACCCTCTCCAGATTCTTAGAGGAATTTCAGCCTTTTAAGGCCTAAATGCAGAGTATGGCAGGAGAAATAAAAGACATTTCAAATGCTTTGGAGGATCTCTCCAAGAAAACAGTCGACAACGAAGCTCGCATGTGCTCAGTTGAGAGGAAACAAAGTAAAGCAGAGCTTGTTCTGGTAGCCATGAGGCAACGGCTAGCGAAGATGGAAAATAAGGTTGAAGACTTGGAGGGTTGCAGTCACCGCAATAATGCGGTGATTATAGGCATGCCTGAAAGAGAAGAGGGCTCTGATCCTATCAAGTTTGCCAAGAAGTTTGTGGAAAAGGTGACAGGTCCTTCTTATGGAACAGGATACATTATATAGAGAGCTCATCATGCACTGCGACCCCCCTCCTGATGGAGCCCCCCCCAGGTTGTTTATATTCAGATTTCTGAACTTCCAGGAGCGGCAGCACTTTCTTTATAAAGCCAAAGACACCCAAGATTTGCAATGGGAAGGCAAAAAGCTGAGGGTTGCGCAAGATTTGTCATTGTTTGTGCGTTAGAAACGAGCCACATTTCACAAATTGGTTGTTAAATTAATCGCTGCAGGCATCAAGTTCAGAATGGGCTTCCCTGCAAGGCTTCAAGTTTCTTAAATGGTTCCTGGGAGACCTACGAGGATGTGGAGTCGGCAACTACTGGGCTAAAAGAAGCGCTTCCTGACCTATTTAAATCTACCTGAAACTCAGACTGGAATAGTTTGTTATGTTGCCCTGTCATCTGGTGTAATTGTTTAATTTTCTTTAACTTACAGATCTCAGCATTGTTTCTCGGGACAGCCCTGCAACAAGTTTCTCTGACTGGTTACTCATTCGCATAGTTAAAGTCTCATGGAGTGTAGCCTCCTCGACTTAAGAGAAACATTTTGTTCCTACTTGAGCTGTTAATCCTAGGACTGATCTTCATTTTGCAGACTCTGCATGTATGTGTCAATTGTAAGCTTAGCTCTGCTTTCTGGTATGGAAGCGAGATGCAAGCGCGTGTGCATTCTGCTAGCCAGATCGTGATTCAGCTAATGGATGTTTGGATTTCACATTAGCGGTTAAGTTCTGCTGAATCTTTTAGATTTGCAGCTGCCAGTCCCCTTAGTTTTCTGCATTCCGATTCCAAGGTGGTGATGGGGGGACGTTTAGGTCAGTCAGAGCTGTAAAAGGGGTGTTGCTTAAAAATGAGGTCTTTCCCTGGTTTACACATTAATGTCATGCCTTTTCACAGTTTTTTTTTTTTTTTTTTGTCCTCTAATGCTCGCAAGCTTCTTACAGGGTAAGCTCACCTATTTGGTTGAGACATTGATATTACAGACCGGGATAGGTAAGCGAGGTGCTCGAATGCCCCAAACAGCTGATTGAAAATAATAAAGCTTCAACCTAACTTTTTTGGAGGGATCCTTCCTCATCCTTTCTTTAAAGAGGGTTTAAGTTTTTTTATCTGGAGCTAAGGTAAGCAGCTTTGACTGTAAGCTGGAAGGGCACAAACTCGCTTCTATTTTTTGAGGTGGCGTTAGTTGTTTGCTTATACTATGCTTGCAATGTTTTCAGCTTTCAAGCAGTGCCGCAAGGGGGCATCAGAGCTTGTTATTTCCTGTTGTGATGTTTGCGTAAAATGCCCCTTGTTCCACTGTATTCATTTCTATATGGTTTGCTGGATCTTCAGAGGGGAGTACACTCTTAATATAGTGGTTATCTCTAGATAACTTTTTTGATTTACTAAGGGGAGTATGTAAGATAAATGTAATGGGGATATTTCAAGGTAGCTTTAGAACATTGTTCATTAATGGAAGTGAAATGTTTAATATACAAAGGGGTAGCATTGAATTGGTTTTCTTATCTGGGGGAGGCAGGGGGTTGGAAGGAGGGGGACTTATCACCTATCATCATGTACCGTGTAAAATGGGGATGGGAGTGGGAAGACAGGGGTTAGAGGCTTATGGGGAGTTTTTTGGAGGGGTTCCCTGGAGGGTATTATTTGTTCAGAGGTAAGAAATGGCAGGGAAGGGGGGATATCAGGCCAGCCCAGCGCATACCATATCTGGTGCAATAAGGATGCCATATACGAGTACAGGTGGCATTTTAAAAGGTCTCTGATTGATGATAAGGGTGATGGCTAGGAATATTCAGCTCATTAGTTGGAACGTTAAAGTGGTGAGACATAAAACTAAACAATATAAAATTCTGAAGCACTTAAATTACTTGAAAGCAGAAATCATGTTTCTATAGGAAATGCACTTGCTCAATGGGGAAGCCGGCAAAATGAGACATCAACAGGTCAGGCAGATTTTTTCCGTGGAAGACACTACCCAGAGTAAAGGGGTTATGATCCTTCTGCATAGATCAGTCCCTTTTAAACCTCTCCAAATAGTCTGTGATCCCTTAGGGAGGTTTTTATTTGTAAAAGGTAGATTGCAGATGCTGGATATTGTCCTGGGAACTGTTTATGGCCCAAACATAGATTCTTCTAGGTTTTTTGTTCAGATAATTGAAGTCCTAACCCCATTTTTGGATATCCTATGATCATAGGGGGCAACTTTAACCTTGTTTTTGATCAGGTTCTAGAAAGGTTGGGTCGATCCCATCAGGATCTCTCCCCAGCTCAAAGGACCTTCAGGGACCTGTTGGACTCTGTGGGTCTCTGTGATGTGTGGCGAGTGCTTCATCCTAAAATAAGGGAGTACACTTTCGTTTCCCAGGTTCATGGAACCTCCTCGCGGATTGATTATATCTTAATTTCCCTAACTCTCTTACCTGGGGTATTAAATTCTGGTATTGTATCAGGGCCGCCATCAGACCATTCAGTGGTCACTTGCTTATTATCAGTGTCATCCTTACCAAACAAAGGGAGCAGATAGAAGTTGAATAATCAAATATTGAAGGAGCCGAAAATGGTTCAATATATAGCATCCCAAATAGAGCAGTTTACTGCTACAAATAATAATTCTACAGGGCGGCCCAATATGGAATGGGAGGCTCTTAAAGCTTATTTGAAAGGGATTATAATTGGCTTAACGTTGAGAAGGAAAAAAGAGAGAGCATCTCAGGTTTCCTGTCTCCTATTTCAGATCAGGGGTATGGAGACCACCCTCTCTCCATCCTCCTCCTCTGAGTCTTTCAAACAAGATCTAGTAAAACTGAGGGAAGCATACCTCACTTTGCTAGGGGAGCAAGTTGAATTCACAATTTTGAAAGCAAAAGCAGTATATACTGATCAGGGAGAAAAAGCTGGTCGAATGTTAGCATTACGTGTTAAGCAGCAAGAATCTGCCAGATTTATTGCTGCGGTCCATTCTTCCAAAGATGACTCCCTTAAAGTCTTACCTTCAGAGATAGCTGAGGAGTTTACCAGTTATTTACGGGATTTATATGGCCCCATGGTTAATCCTCCATTGGAGGAAGGACTCTATGAATATCTGAGGGAGTTACAATTACCCTCTCTCACAAAGTCTCAACAGACTATATTGGAGTCTCTGATCTCTGAGGATGAGATAGAAAGGGTAATTAAATCTCTTCCATCTGACAAATCCCCTGGTCCAGATGGGTTCACCTCCAATTTTTACAAAGTTTTTTCCAAACAACTGATTCCCATCCTTTTAGCACTTTTTCAATCTCTCCTTTCTGGACAGGTATCTGATCCCTCCCTTTTTGAGGCCTTGATTGTTCTGCTGCCCAAACCAGATAAACCACCTGATTTGGTCTCAAGTTATAGGCCAATCTCCCTTCTCAACCATGATATTAAAATTTTGGCTAGATTACTAGCCGATCGTATGAATGTTGTTCTTCCTTCCTTAATTGGGGTGGAGCAGGTAGGTTTCATGAAGGGGAGATCCTCGGTGGATCATCTGAGGACTCTGGCTCATGTCTTCTTGGCTGCCAGGGATGCTGCTCTTCCAATGGTCCTGGTCTCACTGGATGCTAAAAAGGCTTTTGACAGGGTCCACTGGGATTACTTATTTGCAGTAATGGAGGCATTTGGTTTCCCCATGACATTTCGGAACTGGGTTAGCTCACTATATATGTTTCCCTCAGCTAGTATTTCCTGTAATGAGGTAATCTCTAGCCCCTTCAAATTGCATGTGGGAACTAGACAAGGGTTCCCCTGTCCCCTCTTCTCTTTAATATATATTTAGAGCACCTTATTCGAAAGTTACTAAGTGCCCAGGATATATCAGGCATCTCCCTAGGTGGGCAGTTTGTCAAAGTGGCAGCATATGCAGATGACCTCCTGCTGCAAATAACACACCCACTTACGTCTATTCCTGCCATTCTCAAACCAATAGATGATTTTAGTAAGGTCTAAAATTATAAACTTAATGTAGGAAAAACAGTGGTCTTCCCTCTTAGTCACAGGGTTTATAAACAAGAAATGACTGCTTTTGGGCTTGCTTGGAAGTCTGACTCTATTAAATACCTTGGGCTCATTCTAACTTGGAATGTAGTCTGGTTTAGGCAGTTAAATTTAGATGCCCTGGTTCACAAAATAGGGCAAGATCTCCACAGGTGGACCTTACTTCCCCTCTCTCTTTGGGGCAAGGTCAACTTAATTAAAATGAACGTTTTTCCTCATTTGTTTTACCCCTCAACCTGTTGAATGTCTGGCTTCCCCTGTCTTGGGTCAAAAAAGTGCACAGTATGATTTCTACCTTTATATGGGGGGATAAGAAATCTAGAATGGCATTCCATAAACTAGCCGCACCTAAAGCAAAATGAGGATCCTCATATTGGGCTGTACCACTGGGCCAGTCAGGCCAATAAACATCTCCGGTGACTGACCATGATTCAGCTTTCAGCCCAGGCTGCATACACTCCGATCTGGTTAGAAGTGGAGTTAGCCTCCATAAAAAAACATGGTTATTCCCCTGCTGCGTTGTTATATACCAAAGTCAGTTCGCTTCCTGAATCTTTATGCAGGTTCCCCTATAGCAGTCTTGATCAGGGTTCATTCTCAGTTGTGCGCATTTCTGAAATATGAGAATCTCAAGGATCTATTTCAACCCATGAGAGGTAATCCTAATTTTCAATTAGATAACAAGCCCCTTTCAGTCAGTTGGCTTCCTCAGATAGGAGACTGTCACCTTGATGAGTTTATAATACCCAATAGACAATGGTGCTCCTCAGCAGATATTATGCACAAGTTTATGACACCTCGTACAAATATTTTTAAGATTTTCCAGCTTCATCATCTCTTGATTAAGGTAATGGGTACGATTCCCCCTCCGGCTACCCACATTAGTTTTCAAGCTACCTTGATGGAGCTGGCTGGTTCACCTCATACTGTATCTAAGATATACAGTGTTTTATTTACTTGGGCCGACCCTGATAATTATGCCCTTATCTCTTTTTGGTCTTCTCTTTTCCCGGGCAAGGAATTGGACTGGTCTCTTCTGTGGCAAAACTGTCATAAATTTTTGCAACAGGACAGACTTAGGTTAACGCAATTTAAAATTTTGCATAACATTTATTATTCCCTGCAGAAATTGTCTAGATTGGGTTTGGTGTCCTCTCCTCTCTGTACAAGATGTCAAATGCAAAGAGGGGATCTTCTTCATATTTTCTGGAGCTCTTCCAAAGTTGCCCCACTTTGGACCGCTATTAAACAAAGGGCTGACCCTCTTTTAGGGCTGTCCGACTTCTTCACCCCTGAAATATGTCTTTTGGGAGATTTTTCCTGCATTTCGGTGGTGAATAGGAAGTATTATATAGCATTAATTTCACTATCCGTTAAGAAAGTGGTTCTTAGACATTGGATAGATTCTGATGAACCAACTTATTTTGAATGGCTCCAGGAATTTCTTGCTAATCACAGAACAGAGAGGACTATTTGCAAACCTTCACAATAAAATTAGGAAGTTTAATAGGATTTGGGACCCATTACAAACCCTGTACTAATTGCACATTTAAGGTATGTGAATACTACATCAGAAGTTCTGGCTTAGAACATATAATGCCATGCTGGGAGGTATGAGGTGGGTTGTGGGGGTGGAGGGAGGGGGGAAGGGTAGGGTGAGAATGAATCATCACAAATTTTGTGTCTGAATTGTTCTTATCACGTTAATAATGTCATGATTTGTTCTCTGTACTGAAAATCTTAATAAAATTTGAATGAAACAAAAAGAGAAGAAAACTGATTACCACAAAATCTGTAAAAACTAATAGTTTCCTTCTCCCTCGTTTTTTAACAGTAAATGTGTATACCTGGCCAGTCTTGAATTTCCTGAGAGCCAACAAGTGATATTTGTAGTGTGTTTTAAGGTGTTTTAGGTAGAGTTTATATGTATTAGATAGTCAATTATATCATACTACTGTTTACATTTTCACATTGCGCTTCAACCACTATTCTGTTCAGATCAGTTCAGTTCAAAGTTTATTGTATAACAAGTTATGTTGTTACAATAATTACAATTTCTGGTTTACCAACTCGTAGCATATCCATAAATATTTGTTATGAAAGTAAGTTTTAAATAGACACCTTTAAATCTCATAAAAATTGCACGTAGACACATAGATACATAAACAGTGTCGGCAGATAAGGGCCTAGGGCCCACCCAGTCTGCCCATTTGAGCTTGTAAGTTTACTTTATGTTTTCCTAGAAGTCTGTAGCCCCTTAACCCTGACCTCCAGAATTCCTTTATGATTATACCATTCATTCTTAAATCCCATGATTGTTTCAGCCCCCACCACTTCCTCTGGCAGGGTGTTCCACTTGCCCACCACCTGTTCTGTGAAGAAATTCTTCCTCACGTTTCCTCTGAATTGTCCTCCCTCCAACTTCATCCCATGCCCTCTAGTCCTGGAACATCTTTTTCACTTAAAAATAGTGTATTCCTGCACCCTGTTCCTCTCTGTAAGATACTTGCATGTCTCTATCATATCCCCTCTCTCCCTCCTCTCCTCCAGGGAGTACATATTCAATTCCTTCAATCTATCTTCATAGGACTTGTGATGCAATCCATGTACCATCTTTGTTGCCCTCCTCTGAACCTTCTCTACCCTGTCTATGTCCTTACATAAGTAAGGTCTCCAGAACTGTACACCGTACTCCAGGTGGGGCCTCACTAGTGTCTTGTATAGTGGAATTATGACCTCCCTTTTCCTGCATAATTTTCTGTTTCATACAACTCCATCTATACTTAATATTCATTATAATGTTCCCTCCTCATAATTTAACAACCTTCTTATCATTGATTTATTTTGCACCTATATTACTGAAGTGGTGCTCTTTATGTGCCTTTTCCAGTTTTATCTTTAATGTGCAACCTCTTGGTATCAATTACCTTAAAATACAAAATAACATTCTCTAGCATTTTAACTGAACCCAAACTTAATAATTTAGCTGCTAGTGCTGGTACCTTCCATTTGTCCCAGAGTATGCCCAGTATGCCCCAATATTTTTGTTCTGTCTTTCTAATATAGTGGGCATATGATTGATAAATGGACAATATCATCCATGCCCTGGTTACGTCTGCATTTTCCATTGGAGAGAGATTCTGATTTGTTTGTGATATAATTGAATCTTTCATTTCTGTAATATTGAAATATGTATTTCATAAACAGGTTTCTTATATATGGATTTTTAATAAGTGATAGATATTTTTCTAGCCCAAAGACCCTTTTATTTGAAGTTAACCATTGGCTTATTTTATATTCTGCACATCTCTTCATATCCTTCTGTTGAAAAAATATCCCTTACTCAATTATTGATGGAATTATAGATTTCTTCTGTTGTTATTCTGAATACTTCTGGTATATTTTGTAATAGGCCATTGGGCTTAATCCAATTTTCTATCACTTTAATTATTAGAAAAGTACATTTCCTTTCCTGATATTCAAAAGCCTCTTCCAAACATTTTCTTGGGAGACGATTATCTTGCATATTGTAAATTTTGAACCAAAACAAAATCATTCTTTCTTGAATTAAACATTCAAGGGGGATCTGACCAAGTTCAGCTCTGATTAATGCTGCTGTTGCCCCTGGAGGGAGTGCCATCAGTCTTCTATAAGATGGATAAATTAATTTTTCAGTATTACCATTAATTTTATCTCCCCAGACTTCAGTGCCATACAGAATTTGTGACCTAATTTTGGCATTAATAACTTTGATTGAACCTTTAATTGAACTGCCAACATATTTGTGCAGAAAACTTAAAATGCCTGGAAGAAATGTTTTTATTTTGGTTTCCATCTCCTTAATATGATTATTCCAAATGAAATTTTCATTCATATTATTGCCCAAATATTTAAATTTCTTTACTTGTTCTAATGTTTGGTTTTCTATTCTGATATTGTATTTTTTTTCTGTTTTTGTTTCCAAATGTCATTGTTTTTTTTTCATAATTTATTTGTAATAGCACTGCTTTAAACTACTTTTGAAATGCCTCTGTTACTCTCCTGATACCCAAGCAACTAGTTGATATTTAATACCAGGTCATCCACAAAGGCTAAATATGGGCAACTGTATTCACCAATTTTTGGCATATGGTAATCTACTTTATATAATTTTACCAGAATTTTGTTTAGAAATAAGTTAAATAGTATTGGTGATAATACAGATCCTTGTCTTACTCCCTTGTTCCATCTAAATTCATCAGTTGTTTCTCCTTTAATATTATATCATATTTTAATTTGGTTTTCATTGTAAAGTATCCTTAATGGGCAGGATTCACAAAGTAGTTGCACCTGGTGCATCTGAGATGCACCAGGGCAAATGAGATACGCCATGCCCAAACAGTTGTATTCACAGAAGGATGTGCTGCAGTATACACCTTGTGCATCCCCACTGTGAATACCACTGAATCACCATGGCACAATCTGAGTTGCCCGGTGCATCCAGGATGCACAGAAGCACCTGGGATCACAAAACAATAGATCAGGAGCAAGTCAGCAAGGGACACAGGAGCAACAGGGGAAAACTGCAGTGGCACAATGGTTGCTGTTGAACAGCCCAGCAGGGACTGCACACAGGGCCAAAGGGCTGGAGAGTGGCCCACCAAAGAAGATGAGGTGCACAGACTGAGCACACCTGGTGACACATGGAAGCACCACAAAATCACACTCAACACAGGGGACCAACAGGCACAATTCTCATGCATGGGATGACTGCCAAGGTGTGGCACAGCAGCAGAGGTACACCAGTCAGCATGGCAGAGGCAGCCACGCATGTCCTAGTGCACATGAACACAGCAGGGTGGACATGGGAACTACAACACAGGTGCACACAGGAAGACAGGCACAATGGCACACAGGCTGAAGGCCATGGCCTGCACAGGAGGGAAATGGCCACAGGCAGTGTGGACTGCAAGCAGAGCATCACAGCACCAGGGTGACCACCACAGCAAAACAACATGTACCACACTCAGAACAGGGGCACTGTGCAAGCCAGCACACAACATGGCCAGCCAACAGTCCAGATGCAACGTGGAGTATACACACTGTGGCAGGCATGAAAGGTGGACATGGGGCATAGATGTGCAGTACCATAGGGGTAAATGTGCAAATAGAAACAAAGACAGTGTGGAATTGAGGAAGCACATCAGGGCACCAGCACAAGATAAAATTAATGCCCACAGACAGCGGCAACAATAGCAAAACATTTACTGAACCAAGTAGAAATAAACAGGAACAGCAACAAGATCAACAGAATAAATAAACAACAACAGAGATAGAGAGGGGTGGGACTTAAAACAGTAACAACATCAAACAGGGTAAATCAGGAAAGTGTCATTTGGGAGGAAGTGTGGAGAAAGTAAGGAAAGGGGATGGTCCTGGAGGGTAGGGGACAGGGAAAAAAGGGGCTATATACAAATGTCACAGTGTCCTACTGGCCATGATGGGGCACAGCCCTGTACACTCCTTGTCAGTCCCCTGCCTGAAGTGTCTGCACAAGCAAATTGATGGCCCTCAGCAACTGCCCATGTCTCCTGAAGAGTGGTGCCATGGTCCTCTGCAGTGCTCTCTGGAACTCAGTCTCTGCCAGCATGAAGGTGATCCTCCCTCTCCTCCTCCCCACCACAGCAGAATGTGCACTCAGTGAACCTACAGTGGGAACACAGACAACAAGAACTCAGTGCCATAGTCCACACCATGCCACCCCACCCCCTGAGTACCATGTGAGTGTGATAGAGGCAGCCCCCATGGCAATGGCCAACAGCCTGCCATGCACGCCACACATCAACAACAGGCTTGCACACACAGCCACATAATGACTGCATAATGGTACTGTGACAGCACAAGGCCTTCATGTGCATGCAGAGTGACGTGCAGAGGGGCATGCAGGCATGTCCCACACAACATGTGCAGTTGCCAACTGGGTGCACAACCATGCAAGCCCAGTCAGACCACCAATGGAGCACCACAGTGTGCCCATGGCCCTGAGCAGACATGGACATGGTGGACATACACACAGGAGGCTGGTACACAGTGGCCGTATCACGCACTACCAAGGCAACACCCCAGGCATGTGGCAACATGCAGTACACAAACATGTACATGTGGCAGACAATGGTCCACTGTGGGCAATATCCCCCTTGATGAACACACAGTGGAAGCACATGCATTACACTCACCTGCACCCACATGGCCAGGCCCTCATCCTCCACCACTGATCCTAGCACCTCTAGCCTCCACTAGCACCGTGGCCCTTCAAATGTCTGCCAGTCGTGCAGTGGAAACACAAGCAAAGAGCACTGTAATTTGACAGTAGATATGTACAACTCCCCCCACCCAGTGACCCACAACAACAACACTGTTGTCAGCATGCAGTGATGGACTCACCCCCTCACTAACCCAATGTAACTGCACTCTGGGCAGCGGGCAGTAACAGACACCACCACAGACCATGACCCACTATGTCAGTGTGCAGATGGGTGTGTGCCATGCCACTGTCAATACCACAATGTTCCTGCCACAATGCCAGTGCAACCCCCCTTGTTGTGCACCATGGCACACATGTCAAAACTTGGTGTGCATGACTGCACTACACAAGCATCGCCAGCAGGGCATGCCACGCGTGTGTGTGTGTGTGTGTGCACACTCCAGTGCACACTGCACCCCCCCAAGAAGTGCACAGCTGGTGGTTAGAGTGGATGTAAGTTGTAGTGGCTTACCTGGGCATGGCACTGCACTCCTGCTTGCCTTCTCCCAAAGGCTATGAAACCGGTCTGGGTCCCTACACTGCAGATCACCATAGTGGTGCCTGCACTGCTCTCCCATGCATTCCATCCCAGTCCTGTGCACCAGCCATTCTGCCACCCTTGCCCACACAGCAGACTGTGGCTCATGCAGGTCCTGGCTGCCGAAGAGTTGCCCCTCAAGTGGCATGACCAGTGCCATCAGGTTGGCCAACTCAACCTTCCCTCAGTTCATTGCTCTTGGTCCAGCTGACTGGGCATGTGCCATGTTGCTGTGAAGTTTTGAGGTAGCAGGTATGTGCACCACAAGCTTCAGGACTGTTCTGGCCTATTCACACCACATGCAAGATAGGTCGTCGAGCAATGGGCTGCATATCACAGGACTGCGGCATGGCAATGCGCGATAGTTGCCAGTTACACAGCATCATACATTCACAGTGATCACAGTATGGGCAGGAGACCAGGGTCAAGGCTCACAACCATGTCGCACATGTGCGGCTCACACAGACCTGCCATATTGGGAATGGCACACTATGCTACTTGCAAGGCACTGTGGATGGCGCATGCAAACAGACATGTGCCATGATCTGCAGTGGTGCAATACCACAACATCACACAGATGCACTATACCCTCACAACATGAAACATGCCACACAGATCCAATAGCGTACGTCTCCTGACATGTGCTGCCAACTGCAGTCGCGCTACTGCTAACACCGCACATGATGCACTATGCATGGAATATCCTTGATGATGCATTGTGCATGCATGGGAATGTCCCGTGCAACTTGCACTGCATTCAGAAAATGCCCCCAAATGATCTCACATGCGCGGGAATGTGTCATAGGAGGATGTGCCTAATGCCCCATTTGCACAATGCTGATTGAGAAGAGCTGGGGGCAAATATGCAATTCCCAGACAATGCTCTCAATTTAGCTCATTGCCAAATTCAGGGGCATCTCACCTGCTTTGCATCTCATTACTGTCACTCCAAACCTCATTTGCATGTGCTGGGCTATAAATGCTCCTGAATGTACCTCCCCAATCCACAGGTGACTGACAGGTATTGCAACCTCGAAGGTAGGTGTGTTTACATTGTGCTCTGTACAGCTTGTCAGCAACAGCAGACAGTGGGGTTTTGAAGGCATCCAGGGTGCTGTGACTGTGCTGCTTCCTGCCACATTGCTGGCAAAAATCCACAATTGCCTAAACTGTGCTGAGGCCTGCATCTCTCCACCCACAGGAGCCATAATGCCTGATCAAGACAACACTTCAGGATGGAGACATCCTAACTTCACTTCAGATGAGGACAGGGCACTGCTGGATGTCTACTTCCCTAGGCAGAGTATCCTGTCTGGCAGGGGTGACTGCTGCCAGTGCTAGGATGAGGCCTGGGAGGAGGTTGCCCACCATGTGAAAGCCCATGGCATTTACAACAGGACCCCCAAGGAGTGTTGCAAGCACTTTCATGATGAGAAGCAGAGGGCCAAGTATAAGATGGCCACCATCCAGGCCTCCCTGGGATGACAGGAGGTGGGCCACCAACAGCGGTGCTCCATACCCCAAAAGAGGAGAGGCTGGTTGCCAGCATGGGTCAGACCATGGCTCCCAGACTGGGGACAATGCATCACAGCACTGTGAGTATTTATTTGTCACTAAATATGGAAGTCTGAGTGTTTGCCATGGTTGCCGTGACAACTATGTGTCCATGTGCTGTTGTGCACTGTGCATGTCGATGTACATCCCTGTCTGTCCAGAGTGTGCTGCTGACACACGTCATGTCATCCCTGTGCAGCACCTGGGGGGGGGGGAAGGGTTGGTTGCTGGGGGTTGGCGAGGGCTGGTTGCCTAGGAGGTTGTTCCCATGTGTGGTGGGCTTGGGGGGGGACCACTCACAGTGGTGTGCTGTCCCACACATGTCCCTGAGCAGCAGAACTGGCCACAGTGTATGGCTGCCTCTGTTGGTGCTTGTGCATGGCAGTGTCTGCTATATGTGGCACTCACCTGTGGGGCAGGTCTGGTGCACCAATGGCACACATGCATGGCTTCCTCTTCATACCTGTTTGTACACACCATTGACACATGTCACTAACCATGTTTCCCTTCTTTCTTTCAGCTTTGTCATACCTCATGGGTGCTGCAGGGTCTGGGGGACACCCCAATGACCCAGCAGGAGAGGAGCCAAGACCATCAGACTGCATGGCGGAGCCTGTGCCAGGTATGTCTAACCCGTCTGCAGCTCCAGATTGGGTGGAGGATGGTACAGAGCCATCCAACCCCTCCGTAGCTGGTGCCATGGCTGGTGGCCATGGTAATACATGGCTGCTCAACCTACTGGGTTTTCCTGAGAAGGACTCTGTGGAAAGGGTCGATATCATGGATGACCTGCTGGTGCTGGCATCTGGAACAGAAGTAGCTTATGATGACAGTGAAGTTGACACCACACAGATTTGGGGGGACACAGACAACATCAGCCTGGCTGTGTCACATGTGCATGCACAGGTAGCACCATGCGATGTTGGCAGTCCTGTGGCTCATGCGCACCCACAGTGCCACCACAACTGCCCATGGTGGCAGATGTTGGTGTTCATGTGTCTGGTTCTGCTGTGGGGCCAGAGACTGCTGACACTGTACAGCAGGGTACTGTGGAGCAACAGTAGCTGGAAGGGGACCATGATGCTGTCGTCCCTGGATGCACAGTGGTTGCCCATGCCCAGTCCCCTCCCATACAGCAGCCTGCTATGCTGTGTCTGCCTACAGTGCATGTGGCACAGAAGGCCAGAATCCCACATGCTGTTTAGCACTGCCCCCCCTGTCGCATCCCCTGCTGACAAGGTGGAGGGCTACTGTGGGACACCATGGAGGGGCTGGCATTCCTCAGGGTGGATTTAAGGGGCATTCAGACACAGCTGGTCATGGAGTGTGAGTCATCATCTGCACCCAGTTGTTGGCTGAGGTTCACCTATGGTGGTTGGGCACGACCGCTGCACTGGAGAGGATGGCACTTGCTATCGAGGCAGTGAGTGTTCACAGTGTATCACATGGATGCCGGGGTACCAGTTGCAACCCAGGAATGCCTCATGCACCCCCAGGTCACAGTGCCAGATGAACCCATTACTGCTGATGCTGTCACCATGCCTAATCATTCCTGACACCCCCAGATCCAACCTGGGTCTCAGGAGTTATACACCGGCAAGCACCCGTTCATGGTCTCACTTCAGTTCCCCACCAGGGGTAGTGGACCCCCCGAGGCCAGTGGTGCTGACTCAGTGACCACCAGGTGAGGGTGTGGCCACCCACATGTCCGTGGTGGCCATGGTGGCTCCCGCTGATGCCTGGGTAGCCTGCTCCCATGGCCACTGTATGCTGCACCCATTGTGGCCCACACATCAGGCTAACAGTGCCTAGGGCGATGTGCTCTGGCACATGTCTGCCCCAGGAGAATGCCTGTCTGGGACACCTGTGTGGTGCAATGTGCATGGTCTGGACCACTGGTGTTGTGCTGTGTGGCATGGGCATGATGAGTGCGGCCCTGTGTTTGCTGTGCATGTGTGCTGGCGGCAGTACACTGATCCATGCCATTCCAAACACTGACACCATGTCCCCCCGTCCATGTCTGGCCTGCTGTATGTGTCTGTGCATGACTATCACCCCTCTCATGTGTGCTCTCCACCCAGTGTGTGGTAGTTGTCTACACATGTGTGTGTCATTCCCCAACCCCACCTGTGGTATGTGTGTGTGGGAGTGTGTGTGTGTGGGGGGGGGGCTGCCATGTTTTGCCCACCTGTGATACTCACCTTTGGTCCCCAAAATGCTCCTCCATGATGGTGTCCCTGTGCCACCTGGACTTAGTCACCAGGTGTGGGTCCCTGAATTCCAGGGGTGGCTGCCCACCACCACCATTGGGGCCCTGCTCCGCATCCTCCTCCTCCTCCCCAGAACTATTGCCTTCCTCAGCCTGGACAGGTATTCCACGGTCAATGGTCATGTTGTGCAGCATACAACAGGCCAGGAATATGCCACAGGCCTTCTCTAGGCTGTATTGTAGGACACCACCAGACCTATCCAAGCACCTGAAGCACATCTTCAGCATGCCGAAAACATGCTCAATGATGGTGCGTGTAGCAATGTGTGCCTCATTATATTGCTCCTCTGCTTCATTGCCTGGGTGGTGGTATGGGGTGAGCACCTAGGGGCAGAGGGGATACACTGCTACACCTGTGGGGGGACAAAGCAGTCTGTTAGTAACCCGAATGCATGTGCATTGTGATCCACTGCCCCACCTCCTATCCATCACTGCACACGGGTGAAGCTACAGCCTGTCCACCTCTGTACATGTGACTGGTACCCTGTCAATTGGACACTACCAGAATAGTGCTGCACTATATTTAATTATTTATTTTGGAAGTCGGATTTACAACCTTTGAGTCAGGGACTCATTTACAAAGGCACCTCATTGCAGGGAGGGTAGACATGGTTACAGTGTGAGATACAACAGTGGTAACATACAGGTGCAATACAAATAACAAAAAGAACACAATACAACAGTGGTTTATGGGATAAAGTTACATGCAGTAAATAGCAATCGTATAAATAAAAAAAAGGGGGGGGAAGCAGTCCAACGGACATTGTCAAGTCTATGGGAAAGAAATGGGGAGGGTTCCCACATTAGGTTGATTAAGGGCAACTACAGCATCGGGCGCCAAAGAGGTGGTTACGGAGAGCAACTTTAAAGGGACCAATTTGTTACTAGTCTGGTAAGTGCTCACATGGACAATGACTGAAGATTTATAGCGCATGCTGTTAGCACTCCCCTGGTCATTGTCCATGGTCCTGTATACAGGGCAAGAGCATCAGGAGACTGGCCAAGCTGCTCCCGTGGCGTGGAGGGCTGGGGCATCAAGCAGCTCAGCCTTTTAGCACACCTAGGGACTTGGAAACTTTTTTACATGGACTGTAATGGCCCCACAATTTTTAACTTTCCCCAGGATCTGCTCCCCCTCAGAGTGAGAATCTTAAAGATGGATAGAAGAATTGGCGCTGTTTTTACCACGTGCAGCATGCCAACGCTATTGTTATCAGCACTGTTTGGACCCAGTGCCCCTGCGACCCACCTCTTGGTGCAACCCTATACTACCACGGTGGGACACCGCATTTGTGCTCTCACCACTGCCTGCAGTGTCCTGGCTGTCCTCTTCTACCCTACACCTGACCATGCTTGCATCCAGGGTTGACTGCTTCTGTCCAATCCAGCATTGGTAACCCTCCACTGCCCTGCAGTTGCCCGTGCCTGGGTGTGTAAAGTGCCTTCCGCCCTGCCGCACATGCCTGCTGTTCCACATCACCACATCTCCCATGCTGCATTGTGTTGCTACACTGTCCCCCCTTTTTGTGTGCACCATCCCAAGAGTGTGCCCACCTCCACTGTCCCACATGGGCGTGTGCCCTTGCACAGTCTCTGTTGCTGCCCACACACCCATGCATCACCTCCTGACATATGTAGTGCCACAGTGTGCATTTTGTGGGCATGTATTCATGCCCCACTCACCCACTAGGTGGCCGCTGGGGGTATCCCCAGTCCCAAATGGTGGCACAGGGCTGACTGTTGCCATATGAATGCATTGTGTGTACTCCCAGGGTGTGTGGTGCAGGCATTGCTGTGCGCCATGTGGCATTGCACACCACCTGGCAGTTGATGGAGTAGAACCCCTTGTGGTTCATGTATCGTATTGCCTCATCACCAGGTGGTGCACAGATTTCCATGTGGGTGCTGTTAATGGCCCCTGTCACACCTGGCATGTGTGCCACCCTGTGGAATTGCTGCATAGCTTCTGTCCACTCTGCCTGTGTGCTTGGGAATCGAATGAACTCCGAAGCATATGGAAGCAGTGCAGTCAGGAACTGTGTGAGGATTTGGGTCATGGACGGCTGGAATATGCCAGTGGCATCTCCAGCTGGCCTCTGGAAGGTGCCCATAGTGAACAAGCACATTGTTGTTGTCACCTTGTTCTCCACAGACATGGCATGGCCCCTTCTGGTGAGTTCCTGCATTTCATCACGGCACAGCTCACAGAGCTGCTTCAAAATTGCCCTGTTTAGATGATATCGGCCAACTGTTTCTGTGTCCGTCAGCTGTTTGAATGTGACTCTGGCGGCCCACCACCACGTTGTTGGTCTGCCCATCTCCTCATCCCCATTAACATGCCCACCATCATGAATGGTGCACTATCCATTTGTGTGGCCTCTCTGGTGCTGCTGCTGGTGATGATGCTGCTGCTGCTGCTATCCGGCCAGCTGCCTGCTGGGGGCTTGCACTTAAGTCTACTCCTTTTATACTTATCTCCTTAGTATGCATATGGGTGGATGCACTGTGTATGCGCTGTGGTTGTGCATTCATTTTGCTTTGTGAATGGGGATGCGCCATGCATGCAGCTACACACCCTCTCCAGATGTGCTGCATATCATTATTTTTGGTCTCCAGTGCATCCTTGGTGGTGCAGCACATCTGGGATGTACCACAGCATCTCTGCCCATTGTGAATCGCACCAGTGTACATCTCAGATGCACTGTGCACATCTCTTTTGTGAATCCTGCCCAATATGTTTAACATGGAATTTTCCATTTCTAGTTTTTCTAAATATTTTCATAATAAATTTCTATCTATACTGTCAAAGGCTGCTTTCAAGTCTATGTATATGCAGTACAATTTTTGTTTTGTAATTACTGTGTATTTATGTATAAAATGACTAAAAGTAAAGCACTGGTCTATTGTTGATTGAGTAATCATAAAATCAGCTTGGGCTTCATCTATTAGATTAGATTCTTCAATCCGGCCCAATATACTATGATTTAAAATTCTTGTAAAGATTTTTTGTATACTATCTAATAAACGGATAGGTCTATATAGGCCGGGCCTTGTCCTTCTCTTTTCTTGAACAGGGGTACAATAATTGTACTCCCCTAAGAGTTTGGTATCTTACCTGTTTCTACAATGCAGTTAAATAACATGTCTAGAGTTGGTACCCATAGGTCCAAAGGTTAACCATGGCATCTTTTGGCATGCCATCAGGACCTGGGGCCTTATGTCTTGTAAATCTCTAGATGAAATTAAATATTTCTATTTCTTTAATTTATGTTTCTAATGGAGTCCAGTTACTTATAAACAAATATTGTAGGGTTACATTGTTCAAACTAAAAAGATTGTTTTAAAATACTGTATTCATTTTATTGGTTCTGTTTAACATTCTACATCTCCTCTGTTTTCAGTTATTTTGCCACAATTGTCTAGAATTTTCTATTGTCTTTTTTGTATACAGCTTGTTCTAGTTTTATTTCCATTTTATCTATGTTTTTTTCTTTCTGTTTAGTAACTGTTTTTTTAGATTATTTCCTAAACCTATTAAGTTCTTTTCTATTGACAGATTTTTTTTTTTTTTTTTGGTTTTGTTTCTCCACGTTTGGATATTCAGTTTTCTTTTAGCTAGCATGCATTTTTCTTTAAACCATGGTGCCCCTTGTTTCTGTTTGTAGATCTTTATGTCTTTATATGTCAGGTCTTTTAACTGTTGTACTATAGTTTCATACTTTACTATGTAATCCTCTTTGCTTTCAGATTCTATATAATTTCTCATTTCTTGCATAATCCTCCTGACAGCCATTTCTTCTCGAATGTTTTTATGATTTATTTCATCACAACGTTTTCCCTTTCTGGTTTGTATCATTTTGGGTAATATGTCCACATTATTATTTTGTGCATTTGTTGGATAATCTCCGAAACCTTACTTGCATCTCCAATAGAAAATCTTCACTTTCCCCTCTGTTTCCAGTTTTCATATTTACACAATCTGCTATAACATTTATACTTATCCATATCATATCAATTATTGAGGCACCTATGTTGTTCATGAAAGTATAATTTCCTTTACCTGTAGGGAGGTAATAATCTCTCTTTACAAGACACTGGTTAGGCCCCATCTGGAGTACTGCGTGCAGTACTAGAGGCCACACCTTCACAAGGACATTAACCAAATTGAGGCAGTCCAGAGAAGGGCAACCAAAATGGTGCAGGGACTGCATCAGAAGACATATGAGGACAGATTAACAGAGCTCAATATGTATACCCTAGAGCAAAGGAGGGAGAGAGGTGATATGATCAAGACATTCAAACACCTTAAGGGCATTAACAAGGTGAAAGAGTCTAACATGTTTAAATATAAGAAAAATAGCAGGACAAGAGGATACGGCATGAGATTAGAGGGAGGCCGATTAAGGGGGAATGTGAGGAAATTCTTTTTCACAGAAAGGGTGGCGGATGCATTGAACGGCCTACCTCAGGAAGTGGTGGCTATGAATACAGTGCAGGGCTACATTCAGGCATGGAATAGGCATAAGGGAGAATTACAGATGAGTATGAATAGATAGGCTACTGGCAGAGCAAAGGCCGATTGGCACATTTATAAGGTAGAAAAAGAAATGGGCAGACTGGTTGGGCCTTGCGGTCCTTATCTGCCATCGACTTTCATGTTTCTATGTTTTTGTACAATATACAGTAGTTCTCCCATTAACCAGTATAAAATGTTTTGTCTTAAATGCATTGCATACCTTTTTCCCTAATTCATTGTGCTTATTGTCCATGGTATTCCTGGTATCTTTTAAACTTTCATTATTGCAAATGGCAATAACATTTGAGATATCTTTTGTACTGGTTGATAAATTATCTACTCTTGCATTAAAATGATTTTTGCCAATTGAGTTTCATTTTTTTCTTTATCTATTATTCTTTCTATGTGCTCTAATATTTTAACTTTTATTTGACTATAACTTAATGGGGGATTAGAGATGCAGTGAATTTAAATTCCACCAGTGAAGTGAATGCGAAGTGGTAATGACAAGGTGGACAATGCTAAGTGCTCTCTCTGCCTTGACATTACCACTTTGCGTTAAAGCGGAATGGCAATGCGAAGTAAGGTGTAGTCATTGTTTTTAATGGACTTCGCATTCCTCATTATGATTCTAAGTAATCCACTTGGTGTTTCAGATTTGGCAGCCCCCTCCACACATCACGTGGCTTACAGTACTGTAAGTCACATGTTCTTTAGCTAGGCAGGAAGAAAGTGAATCATACAAGCAGACACTTTTACTTTCTCCTGTGCAGACGGAGAGAGAGTAGTGTGTTTTGTGACTGCTGATACTTTTAGATCAGAGTGAGGAGGAGATTTAAACTTTGATTTAGACCCAACAGTTTTTTTTAAAGCTACATTTTTTGTCTTTTCTGTACTCTTTTTTACTAAATTTATTTCTGTAAATTGTATTTTTCTTACCTTTATAAATAGTTAGTTGTTTGTTTGTGTCTGTGTGACTGTGTGTGTGTGTGTGTGTGTGTGTGTTGTGTGACAGTGTGAGTAGTGATTGCTCAGACTGAGGGAGCTCAGTAGGAGAGATGGACAAGGGTGAGGGAATGTCTGGGGCAAGGGCAGCTCTGGGAGAGCATGGTAGGGGTAAGCGTCATACCATGCGCATGTGGGGAGGCCATGGGCGCCCATTCCTGTTGGACCACTCAAAACTTGTGAGTGCCCCCCCCAGAAGCAGGACCATCACCGCCTCCTGTCCTGACTCTAAGGTAGTTGAACTCTGAGGTAGTTGAACCACCACCACCAAGTCCAGCACCAGGTCCTCTGGAGCAGGATGTGTCTGTTTCCCCGGGCCCAGGTGTGGATCCCAACCCAGTTCAGCATTGTGACCAGCCAACTGCCAGTTCATCTGGCCATCCCTTGCCTGTGCCTGGTTCTCCCAGCACCTCCGTTGTTTGGCAGTTTTTTGACTGTGTTGGGGAGACAGCAGTGTGATCAAGTGCCACCTATGTGATGTGCAGGTGTGCAGTGGCCCCCGGGGGACTCACCTGGGGACTGGGGGCCAGCACACCCATATGCTCAATCACCAGCATTTGGAGTGGCAGGCTGCAGCTGTGCATTGCAGCATCCCTAAGAAGAGGAGGGCCACAGCAGCACCTGCTGCTCCACCAGCACCCCCACCCTCACCACCACCACCAGCAGGTCAGCCAGTAGAACGTGTGGACCCCAGAAAACTGCATGTAACACAGGCTGACTTGGCAGTTCTCTGGAGTGCTGTTGAGGAGAACAACAAGAGGGTGAGTGCTGTGGAGCAGTGGTTGGATCACATAGAGGGACATCAGTTGCAAATTATGTCCATGCTGGAACTGCTGCTGGATCACCATGGGATCCCTCAGTAGTTTCTTTTTCCTCACACCATGTGCCACTCCACACCTTCCTTGTTGTGTTATAAAATGTATTCCTTCACCATCCCCAACCCTTGTATGTAATTATGCCCTTTTTTTGCTGTCTTCCATTTGCGTGACACTTTGTATTCTGAGCAGTGCAAGTATACTGTGCTAAACTGCATGAGTGCAGTCAGTCTTCTTTCCAGTCTGTGTATGTACTGCACACTGTCCAACTCCCTGACTTAAAAACAAACATTAATGAGTACAATGGTGGGGTGGTGAAGCATGGAGAGATATTACATAATGGGCTTACAATACATCCAAGTAACTAGTAAAAAAAAATAATGTTGTGATTTGTGATGTGATCATAAATCATGATTTATGACTGCATTTGTGACTGTGATGATGAAGAAACATGAATGCCTACGGCTGTACTTCTCCGGGCCCCGATGAGCTGTAGCTTAAAACTCCAAGACTTAAAAACACGTATCAATGAGTACAATGGTGGGGTATTGAAGCCTGGAGAGGTACTACAAAACAGGCTTACAATGAAAAAAAATTAATGTTGTGATTCGTAATGTGAATGATCGTGAATCGTGATTTGTGACTGCATTTGTGACTGTGATGATGAAGAATGTGATTTGTATCACTAGTGACTCGTGATGATGGTCCTGACTTAAAAACACATATTAATGAGTACAATGTTCATGCAGAATTAAGCACCACACCTGTCCAGTACTCTGAAGGGAAGCCAAAGAAAAACTGTGATTTAAGTTACAGATGGAGATTGGGCCCTAAAGAGATGCAAATGCACAGACATATTAAGATTAAGATTGTGCTGTACTCTGAAGAAATACAGACACAAAGGCACAACACCTAACCAGTGCTCACCATCAGAAATTCAAATCTGGAAAATAATACCTTTGCCAGTTGGGGCAGGCTGCGGGGGGAAGGGCAGTGTACTGTACTGCTGCAGTAACAGTCACTAGTACTAGTACCAGTAAAGGTACCACAAAGAAGTACAAAAATCACACAGCTGCAGTGGATAGCAGCTTCACATTGCTGAAATTATTATGTGGCACAATAAAAGGTGTCTGATTTGATGACACGTGTCACACACTTACTCACACACACACACACACACACTAAGTAATACATAGCAAATTAAAAACTTCAGTAATATAACCACATATTTTAAGCAAACTAATATAATGCACTGCTGCACCACATCAATCAGCAAAAATAATGGCAAGAAATATTGAAAATATTACTGTGTGTACATTAACACATTTATACAAGAAAAATATCATCAAAACAGAAAGCACTCACTGTCTTTTTCTTCAAGTTGATCTACCTATACCACAGATACGCCCCTCCCCCAAAGCACACTTCCACTGTCTCTCAGTACACAGACTGAATGTTGTACATTAACATTCAAAATCCATACACAAACAATAAATGCTCGATGATAAGAGCATAGGAGGGTTCCTATAATCGATGAACTAATGTTTCAGCAAAAAGATAACTCAAAAAGGCTTTTTTAACAGCTTTTTGAAGGTTTAAATCGCAGAGAGCTCTCAGAACAGATTGTCTCCTACAACTTCCTACACACCCTACCCCAAACTGTGGCTGTGCAGAACAATCTAGAGCCCATGTGACCTGAAATCCCATGAATCACTGCAAAATTCACCTTTGGAACTTAAAAACAAGGCAAAGTGAGGCGAAGTGGAAGGCGGAGTAACGCAAAGTCATTGTTTTCAATGGACTTCGTGTTACCCATTATAACGCAAAGTACTCCACTTCGTGTTGCAGAGCACTCCATGAATTTGCTTTCAGTCCATGAATCACTTCATGGAGCGAATTGGAGCCACTTTGCCCATCACTATGGGCGATATAGATATTCAGGATGATGGTTTCCTTGTCATTATCCCTAATTCTAACCCCTATTAAATTATCATCTTTTATTTCAGTTTTTGATGTTGAATAATTTTAACTTAATCTACTTAAAATCAATAATCCCTCCATTTTTTTTCTATATTTCTTGTTTCTTTTTGCATGTTTGGAATATGATTTATAGCCATTTATGTTAATCTCATTTTTGTCCAGATTTCTTGTAAACAGATCAAATCAAAATTAATAATATATTTTATGACATCCTCGTCTGCCAGTTTATTTTTGATACCAGAAATATTCCATGACATCACCTTTGAAATATTGCACCTATCCACCTTTTCTCCATCCCCTATCTCCTTCTTTGTTGGTAAGGAATCAACTGATGTTTCCAACATTGTAAATCAATTCACACTTTCAAGCATTTTCACCTATTCTGGTTTCTCTCTATATGTCTCATTACTCCTGCATTGTCTATCATCTTTGTAAATATATATACCCAAGAGATCTAGTTCATAAGAATTATGTAGGACTTGTGTATAGACCTGCTCATCACTTATCCAAAGTGTTATTTGTCCTTTGTCTTCTCATCTTGTTGCCCTTCTAATGTGGTAATTCTCATGTTTTCATTCTCAAATTATTTTTGTTTTATTTATAAACTATTCTAATCCAAAGATGGAAAGCAAGTTACTGTCATTTCTATCTTTTATCTTTTCTTTTTTTTATAGCATTCCAGAAACATTTGGCTCAAAGTCAAAATTGTCTCACAATGTATACCCACTTGTTAAATTTTTGCCTTATTAAATACAGTTGTTTTTAATATAAAATACTTATTTGATATTATCAGAACCCATTCTTTGCCAGGGATTGATCTCACAACATTTACATTATATGTCATAGTCTGGTCATTTCCCAATATAGGCAGAATCAAGCTTTTGATGTTTTCATTCAGTATTTCTTCATTTTCATTAAATAATATACCTATACCAAAGAGTGAAAGAACATTAACCAAGCCTTTTTGTCTTTCTCATAAAATACATAACGTTATTCCCCAGATTATATCCTCATTTGTTTTTATTTGTTCTTTTCTCTCTAGATTGTTTTAAACTTATTTAATCAAGTTTGATTTTCCTAATTACTTTCAAGAATATCCTTCTGATTTTGTTTATTTTTTTTCTGCTTGTCTAGTTTGTTTTTCATTTCCCAACTGTCAGGGCAGTCTATATAGCTAGTAGTTTTCTTGTCTTTGTTCTTTGTCATTCTTTTGTATTTTCCTTTTGGCTGATTCGAGGGCAGTTGTATTACACATCTGATCTTGGATAGTAATTGAACCAGTCTCATGTTGTCCCTGATCTTTCCTTATACTTTTCTTTGTACTTTTTACCGAAGTTCATCTTTGGGGTCTTCGCTTACTAATTTCTGGTTATTTTTTTTTCTTCCTGTTGTTGTTTTACCCCCTTCCTTTTTTTAATTCCTTCTCTTCTCCTTCACTCCACAATGTCTTATTTCCAAATTTCAATTCTTTACATATACTGTAGCGTAGTTTCTTACCCTTGGGGAAGGTAACATTATTAATTCCATTGTTAGATCTTGACTGTGATTTACATTTCTTGAATAATCTCAAGTATTGTCCCCATAGTAACATTTGACTCAACATCTATTTCTCCTTCATGATGTATATTCACATGTAGATTCTGAATGGCTTTTTTTATTTTCAATTGTAATCCCTTTCATAAAGTTAAGTTCTTGCATCATCTTGGCTAGCTGTTCAAACACCAAAATATTAACCATGTAAGGATCTTTTAAAGTAATAGCCAAGTCTTTAGTTGACATCTCTACATCTGGGATAAAAGTGCTCTCATGGCTCATAAAAATTGTTGTTCCCTCATCCTCATTGTTTTCAGTATAAGGGCCAAACAGTTCTTTGTTAATTTCTTTGTCATTATCTACTTCACCTAGTTTACTATCTAATATATTTAAATCTTGTATAGTATGAGATAGGTGGTTTCTTACCTCATGTATTTCAAGTGGCAAATTGGTATTTGGGGGTCTTATATTCTATTTTTATTCTTCATTCACTAGTTTCCCTTACATTTTGGTCATATTGGTACTGATACTGATAGTTGACCCTACTTATTATGTCTTTTTCTTTTTGCTCATCATCATACTTGCCCAATTCCACTTTATCCTTTTTCTCTCTTGTTCCTTTTCTTTTTTGCCACTATTTATTTGTGGTGTCGGGGTTGATGTTTTAATTTCAGTGCAATTATCTTGAGCTTCTACAACACCTTGATTTTTATATTTGAATTTGGGGAGAAATTAGATGATCTGAAGTTGCTGATGGTTATCAATATTCATCTCCTTTTTCCCCATTCCATTTATTTTCCATTTAAACTTTTTCCCTTCTATGCAGGTTTTAATTTGGTGTATTTATTCCATTTGGTCTAATTGCTCTCTTTTATTTAAAATTTCTGGAATAGATTGACTTCTTGTATTTACTGGCATTATTCACTTTTTCTACCTATAGCAAAAATGAGAAAAAACAACCAAAAACAAAATTGAACTAAACAACACTAAAAAGAGAAAGGCGAAAAAGACACTTTCCCTTTTCAAAGCAAATCTCAATTTTACCACTACAATCTCATTTGTTCTCTAACTTATTTACCACTCATTATGTACAAGTCGGTTTTAACAGTCACTGCTCATTTAAGTCCCTTTAAATGTTCTGATCTTTCTTTTAATTCTTCTAGTTCTCCTGGAAGGTCTTCCTTCTCTGAGTGTATATCTCTACATTGTTCCTCTTTCTTCTTTTTGCTCCTCTTTGACTTGATGTTATTAGTCCATTTTTTCCACTTTCAGTCCCTTGTCCTATATTAGTTAATACTGTCCTCACTAGTATCTTCTCCTTAGTTTCTGTCTTCGTGTCCACTAGTGAGAAATACTGTAGATTGCTATAGACTTCAAATAATACACATGTTCTACAGTACAAGTCACATTAAACTGTTTCACCATTGAGTAGGTTTAACATTGTTTTTCACAGTTTGCAATGCTTTGGCAACTCACATTGCATTGATTTTCAGTGTGTTTAACCAGCTCAAGAGCAATGTTTGTAAAATGATTTTGCCACTCAATTGGAATGCTTCGGCAGTCCAGTCACAATGCAATACAAAACTGAGTTTTAAATCTAAAGAAGTACAATAGTTTGTGCAGAACTCTGTGCTAAATCTAGCAACACTTATACAACTCAGTTGAAAATGCTAAACCAACTCATTGGAGGAACAGTTTAATGTGACTTGTACTGTACAATAAAATAAACTCTGTAATAAGTTGCTTCATATAAATTATATGATTATATCCTTGTTATAATCATACAACTTTAAAGGTTCACCCTCTATTCATGGTTTATAGCTATATACTGTAACTACTTGAGTGTTAATTAATTGCAATACTGTCCAAACCAGATTGACTCCACCTCAATTTGAGATACCAATAATTTAACTTATTAAAATCCTGCTAAATCCTAAGTGCTAGAGCTTCATACAATCATATTTTCAGTATACATTAGAAAATGTTCAAAATTAATTAAATTGATAAAATGAATTTTCCTTTTCACTATTATATAATACTTTCAATAAAATCCTTACTTTTGATTCAGTTTAAACTTTTCTTTTGCCTTCCAAGACCACAAGATGCCACAAGACACTCACTAGGTAGTGCTTTCCATTCAATTTTACTGTTTGCTTTTCTGTCTTAAGCCTTATGCTTGATGCTTGTGCTTGACACAATGTTACCTGCTGGCTTTACACTAGCCAGATAAAAATAGAAGTAATAAATATATAAATTTGCTTATTAAGTTTACCATTCAATTGTCAACTTGAAACTTCAAGAAAAAAAAAGAAAATTTGCTAAGCCTCTTGTTGGGCCTAGTACTAGCAATAATCACCCCTTTTAAAAGCAAGCAAGCTGGTGTTGACTCACTGAAAAAATCATTTACAATTGAAGCAGCTGAACCAGATATTACAGTCTGTCTTAAATATTCCCGTATGAGTCATAGTAAAAACAAAAAGGACCATCAAATTCTTTTTTTTCTATTTAGTTTTCAGCATTTCAGCATTAAAAAAATCTAGCATCTGGTGACTGGCGCTTCTACTTACACACAGGCATCACGTCCACTAGTCAGACAGTATTTAAGGTTTGGTGTAGCACTGTTGTCCCAGCCCTTGATAAAGCTCCATTTGAGGGAGCGCTACACTGTCAAAAAGGGGCTTGTCTGTGGGGGTGGCATCTAATTTTTTAAATATATTTTTAAGTGTGTTTACGTTGTTAAGTTAAATAAATTAGTAACTGTTTTCTAGACAATCTTTTAAATTTGGACTCCTTTTTTTCCATTTATGGGAGGGTTGCCAGGCTATTCAAATTGATTACTGGTTTTTATTTTAGTCTAATGCAACAGAAGCCGGTGGGTGATTTTTTTCTTGTAGTGCTGACTTCATAAATAAAAACTACCTCTAAGTTTTCTAGCATCTCTGGCCCCCATCCGATAAACTATCCCCTCAATTCTTACTGCATCCCTCCCAACCAAAGCCCTTGGTAGGCATCTGACCACTCTCTTCACCTTCTCTTCCTGCTTCAAGTCTCTCCTTCTTGGTGTCACCCTTTTGGCTTGATCTCAACTCACAACTGGCTCACAGCCTCCCCGGGAAAGTCAGGTACTTGCCCCTCTTTTAGGGGTGCAGAATGATTTGCAGTCATGAATAAATGACTCTCTTCATAACCTACATGCTGTGATTCAGCCCTACCCACTTTTCACCACCATGCATCTCCCTGGACTGGCGGCCTCTGGGGGAGATTAGAAGGAATAGGATGTGGTCACAGAAGTCCATTTATCTGTCTGTGCAGAGGGCATATTTCATCCTTTGCTGCTACCAGCTTTTCTTGGAATTCCACGTATCTCCTACAGGTGGGGCAGTGATCTAATCTCCAGTGTGCAGCTTAGGGGATGGTTGCCCCACAGTCCCTACAGCTACAGTAACTAGCCCCCAGCCTTATTTACCCTCTGTGCTGACTGTTATCTCTTTGCTGTTCTTTGCTACTTACAGTTTCTAACTATCTACCACTGCAAAATTCCCTTTTCTACTTGTTATTTAACCCTACCCTAGGTAGGGTGTTAAGAGACTTTGCTAGTTTATAACTACCCAGTATTCCCAAATCCCCATCATTCCTTGTAATTTAACCCTGTGCTAAATAGGGTGTTATGTCACTTTGCTAATTTCTAACTTCCCAATACTTCTAAATCATTTCCCCTACTTGTTATTTAACCCTGCCCTAGATAGGATGTTAGGGCACTTGATTTATTTCAGTCTGTTTTTCAAGGTCACTTTTACAGTCTTTCCTACCTACAAGGATGTTTAGCCTTGCCTTAGATAGGGTGTTGGATAACCTTACCACCTACAGCTCTCAAACCAGACTTACTAGTACTCCTGTGTATCCAGCAACTGGCAGCCCTTCCCATGGACTCCTGCCCTAAGCAGAGTTCCCTGTCCCTGCAAACATGCAGATACCCTGTGGATGTCTCTGCAGATACCATTCTCCTGCTCCTGTGGTCCCCACACTCCTGAGGCAAAAGACCTGTGGGATTTAAGTACACTGCTTTCATGGATTAAAACAAATCCCTCCCCATCAGCTAAGATTCAGGTGTAAATTGATGGTGTAGATGATGTGGAACATAGGCCTGTACAACCACTCAGAACGTCTGCCTGTTCTGAAGTCAGAACAAAATGGGGTACAGGTTTGTCACTTCCCTTTGAGCTGCACATGATCCACTGTAGGTTTACTGTTTTTACACAGGACCCCCAGTCTCAATATACCACCTGTCTGGACAGAACATCTGCACTGGCATTTTGTGAGCAACTGTCGTGCTGACTAGTCATGTTGCCAGGGACGTCACCAGGGTGGGCATTTGGGGCTGCAGCTCAGAATCACTCAGCTATAGCCCTGAATGATTTATGAGACACTTGCATTTTTTCTATTGAAGAAGTCAAGCTCACCCTCTGCTCTGATCAGCTGAGTGACTTGTCCACAGCACCGTAAAGTCTATAGCGTGCAGCATAGCATGAGTCACTGTTTATTTAAGATAAGCTGTCTCATAGAGAGAGAGAGAGAGAGAAAGAATAAGAGAGAGCAGGAGCCAAACCTGCAGATACAGCTCAGAGAATAAACAAGTTAGATAATAATTCACTGGTCATTCTTTTGAATGAAGATTATAGGATTGAGCAAATAGGGGTATAAATATTTAGGTTTTTGGATAGAGAAATTTATGTTACATAACTTATAAACAGACTTAGTAAATGTTTAGGAGCTCTTTATGGGAACGAGGGGTGTATGGAATTTGGCACAACATTGCAAGTTGTCCAAGCTCAAATTTTTCCCATCTCTAATTATGCTGATGTTTATGAGTTCAGTGCAACAGATAAATTGTACAAGTTGGACATGCTGGCCCAGATATTCAAAAGGGTTGCACATGGCGCAACAGTGTTGCACCATGCAGAACCTACTGATGCGCCCCAGCCCGATATTCAAAAGGCAAAAGTGCGCGGCACAAATCCCGATGTGCTGGAGCGCATCAGTAATGTATGCAGGAACAGGTGGGGGGGTGCCCATGCACAACCTGCACAGCCCAATATTCAGCCCGGGATGTGCAGAGCCATGCATGTGCAACCCCTTCCTGTGTCAGCACAAAGTTAAGCCAAAAAAAAAGGAATGACTGATGGTCACCCACAGGTGAGTTGACGCATTGCAGGGTGCAACATGGCAGCTGCCACCTGTGGGTGGCCACCCGAGTTCCGCCTGCATCTGGTGGCACCCCCCCATGCCGGATCGTGGGCATTTGTAAAAAAAATATATAAGAATTTGTCCTATATCCCTGGTGGTCCAGTGGACCACTATGTGCCCGATCATGGGCATCTGTCTAAATGACCACAATATTCGTCCTATATCCCTGGTGGTCCAGTGGACCACTATGTGCCCGATCGTGGGCATCTGTCTAAATGACAGACATATTCGTCCTATATCCCTGGTGGTCTAGTGGACTGCAATGTGCCCGATCATGGGCATCTGTCTAAATGACAGACATATTCATCCTATATCCCTGGTGGTCCAATGGACCGCTATGTGCCCGATTGCAGGCATCTGTCTAAATGACAGACATATTCGTCCTATATCCCTGGTGGTCCAGTGGACCGCTATCTGACCAATTGCAGGTATTTATAAAAACAAACAAATTCCAATATCCCTGGTAGTCTAGTGGTACCCCCCCACCCATCCACTGAGAACCACTGCCCCGCTCCCCCGCAGTCAGCTGGAGGGTGACAGCACCACACCCACCTGCCGCCCCGCCGCCCGCCGACTGACACCTTGGTAGGGCTGCATGCCCATTAGTTCTGGCGTGAGCCAATGGGCGTGCACTCCTCTACACATTCAGATATGTAAATGAAATCATTCACATATCTGGAATGTTAATTCTGATAGAGGCTGCGCTGCGTAAAGCAATGGGCGTGCAGCCCTACCGAGGTATCAGTCGGCGGGCTAAGGGCAACATGCGGGTGAGGTGTTGCTGCCAGCTGGCTGACCGGGGAGTAAGGCGGTGTGCTCAGTGGGCAGGTGAGGGGTATCCTAACTCAAGAATATTGGAATTTTGTTTTTACAAATGCTGCATTCGAGCTGAGATAGTGATCGCTGGACCACTGGATATATGATAATATGTCTGTCATTTGAGACTAGATGCCCGATCGAGGCACATATCACTGAACCACACCAGGGAATATAAATCAAATATGTCTTATTTAGACAGATGCCCAGCGATGAGGCACCATCGCTGACTGGACACCACCAGAAGATAGGCGAGGGCTCTGCCGTTGCAGATGCCTGTCGAGCACATAGTGGTCACTAACCACCAGGAATATAAAACGGTTTCTAGTTTACACAGTTTCCCGATCGGGGCGCAGCGATCCTGGACCACCAGGGATAGGAGCGGTTTCTATTTTTACACAGATGCCCGTGATTGGGCTGCAGGGGGCGTCGGTCCCCGATGGCTGCTGTCTGGCAGGGCGCCAGGTGCAAGTCGGCGGGGATCAGTGCACCTGCATGCAAATGGGGTCATAATGACATGCAAATGGCCCAATGTGCACCTTGCATACATTATGGCTCTATTTGCATGTCAACTTTTGAATATCGCTGGTGCTGTGCATGGCACAATGGAACTTGCGCTAGTGCATCTCCATGCTCCACTCTGGCCACTTGTGCTGGTGCAGTGCCACTGTGCCATGCACACTGGGGGTGGCCAGGGTATGATATTCAAAGCTGCTGAGCCATGGCGCAGCCTCTTTGAATATCGCTTAGTCCACACCCCTGCGCAGCAGAGTTGAGCTGTGCCCGAGCTTGCACCACAGCCGGGCGCAGTTTGGATATCTGGGCCACTGGATGCCAGACTGGCACATTTTATCTTAAATAGCCCATATGATACTTATAGTTGTGATTTGTAGAAAAAAATTAGAATGGGTATCACAAATAGATCCTCATTGCATAAAATGCTTTTTGCACTTAAACGTACTGTATACAGCATAAAGTTCCAAACTGTTTAATGGAGAGTTTGATGTTCTGGGAAAAACATATACAGCATCTTTGAGAAGAGCATGTTTTTTAGAATTGGTTCCCCCTTGGGCTGTAACAGCAAGGGCTGGATACTTATTTATTTATTTATTAGGTGCCTTCAGTGTGGCACTCCCTCTCAGACATTTATCGAATTCAGGGAACAAAACCCCTTTCCATTAGACAATTAAAAACATGGTTCCTGTCAACTTGCCAAATATGTGTTAAGTGTAGGGATGGACTAATGTAATAGCAATACCCTGTTGTACAGGTCTATGTCATAACGGTGATCTTGGAAAGGTGATCACCATTACGGTGAGTGTATATAGCCAAAAATTAATTTTGGCAATGCACACTAGCAGCACAGACAAAAAAGGCGCCCAAGATCTACAGGTCTCATTTTTAATGCAGGGGGCTGTGCCCTCTGCATCACCCCCCGCACCTCCCTTCTTATGGATTCTCAACTCCAGGGGGGTGCATGTCAGGGAGCATGTGAAAAACTTAAAAAATACATGCTGCCTGCTGGCAAAAAAAAAAAAAACCCGCAACATGCTGGACCCAAACCTTGTACCCTGCACCTCCCAGCTGACCAACCTCCCCATTACTCTAGTGGCTAGCTCAGCAGCTGCCCACCACACCCCCTTCCACATTCCATTCCTCCCCTGCCTGTCCTCCCCGCGCATGTGCACGTACGTGTATACCTGCTACTTCCTGTCACAGTATTCGCCCACCCTAGTATTCGGTTACACCCTGCTTGGTAGTCATGAACACAGGTGCTGTAATTGAGTCACCATTTTTATTGGTGCCCAATTTCAGTCACCTTGTTCACTGGGTACCCTGATATACATATTCATCTGTTCTGTATATCCATGTTTGTAAATATAATGTAATTTGAAAATGTCTCCTTTTCTTTGGACGAGAGGTATATATTGTATATTGCATTGAGTCAGTTACCTTTTAAACTACTTTTAACTGTATTTCTTATTTTTTTATGATATAACATTGGTGTTAATGTGTGTAGGGATGTCATTGTAAATGAGCCTGAGCACAATGACTTAACCCTAAAAAAAGCAGAAACTTGAGAAGCCAAGGGAGGTCATCTCGGTGTGACTTACAGACCCTCACAATGCTGCCAAGAGTTTTTATTTTTCCCTGTCAGTACTTGCATTTTTTTTTTACTTTACTTTTTCTAGAAATTTATTTCACTCAGCTATGTGTGTTTGAAGGAGCCTTGAAGACTGATATGATGATGCTGTATGTCAGGCTGGTAGCTTGAAGTCAGGATTCTCCCTGGCTATTAAACAAGCAAACAAATGGAGGACAAATTAATTTAAAGCACACACCCATACACAAACATACTCACTAACTCAAGCTGAGCCTTAAAATGTTTTCTATTTTATGCATGCTGTTCCTTCTTGGTTTCAAGAGCATGGACTACCAGAAGCAATGGCAAGGCAAAACAGCCATTAGAAATACACTAAATAACAGATAATCAGCCCAGCATGCAGAAAATAGCGCATGTATTAAGGCTCTGGTCACTGTGCTTTAAATCACTTCATCCCCCATTTGTTTATTTTAGAAAAAGTCACAACTTGAAGTTGCCATCAGCCATGGGGAGCATTCAACCTTGTATGTTTTCACATTGAACAAAGCCTGAAAACCCTTACCTACAACAGCACAGTCTCAGCTAAAGGGGAGAGGCTCACCTCGCCTTGCTGAGGTGAATAATATATTGTTTATTAGTGACAGCAGCCCACACTGAACCCCACTGCTGCCCTCATTCAATAAGTTGTCAGCTGAGCTTGCTCCTTCTGCTCCGGTCCATCCACGTAGTCTACTTATAGTGAGTGGAGCGCCTCCTACTGCACACAGCATGTTCCTTTTTGTGATAAGTATAAACATTGATGGCTAAGACTTATTACTTAGTAAGACCCACACTGATCTGACTGTGAAAATATTGATAATAAATAGTCTGAGATCCAGTTTGGTTTGGAACTTTTGCCTGGGCGGGGAGTTTGCTTTAACTTCTGATAGGGGAGAAGAAGGTCACATGCCAAGACTGAAAAGGAAACAATAAGGATACAAGAAGCATACTGTAGCAGTATACTTGGATAACTGTTTAGTTTAATATGGGAATGTGTTGTAATTGCTATCTGAATTACTCTCTATGTGTTTGCTTAACTGTGTTACTACCAATCAAGAAGTGTTATGTTACCATTCTGTGCTGCTTTATTACCTCATTGTAATCTTTACTATTTTGTATATATTTACTTTACTGTACTGTACTCTCCCGGGTTGTGCCTGAAATAGGCAGGTCTCTTTGCCTAGTGCACTTACTCGATCATCAAAAGCTAATAAATAAATAAATATACAGTAGAGTGAGGGAGAGAGGGAAGGAGGGATATACATCTTATAGAGCAGCTGCAGATGTGAAATTTTTCACTTCAAGATATTGAATTTGTCATCTTTTGCAAAGTTCATCTTTGTTTCAACTGTGTGAGACCAAGAACAAATATTACACAAACTGAATTAAAGAGTCAGACAATAACCTAAACATTAGGTCCTGGGGTAGGACAGGGTAGTACAAGGCAATCTGGAAAGACCATTGGTCTTCTTCTGTCAACATTTTCTACGATAATTTAATCTAGTTCTTCGTTATTGAACAAGCATTTGTCAATGCTAAATGTTTGATGCTTGTCTTCTTTCTATTTTTAAATGATGCAATTGTAAATGAGAGCATATCTCAACTTGCTTTCCTAAATAAATTTTATATGAATGCATGTATTATCATAGGTGCAGAAACAGGGGAGCCATTATGGCCATAGCCCTACCACTTTCATAAGTGGTCCTATCAGTTTTTGCACTTATGTTAATTTATTAATAGGGGAGAATTTACCCCTTACATCCTTGGCCCTACCACTTTTCAGACCGTTCCACCACCAATGTGTATTATGTTTGCATGACTTTTGGTCTGTATTACATTTCAAGCCCACAAAAAAACATGTAACATCATGAGTATCTCTTTTAAGAAACCTTGGAGTTAGCCAGCTGGGTGGTGCTGAGGGTTGAGGCGCTGGACACCACACCTCACGCCACGCCGGTGACCCATGTTCGGGAATGGACATGGGCTGCCGGGGGTCGGCAGGGGGAAGGAAGCATGGAGCATCCAGAGGACTGCTCTCCTTCCCCGGGGAGGGGGTGATCAAGGCACCGGCACCTGCATGCCCCCTAGCGGAGGCTGGGGAGCAAAGGTATATGGGCACTTACATGGGAGGAGTCAGATGCAGACGTCTCTAGGGGAGCATGCACGGGAGCGTGCACAGGCCACCTCGGCTGATGTCACTGCATGCATCCGACTCCAGAGGGAGTTAAGCAAAAAAATCCCTGCTTCAGCACCTACATGAAGCCACCTCACCATCCCTCATAGCTCTTAGTCTGACTCCCATTCCAGACCTGTGTCTGTGACACCTTGGCTGGTGGCACGACTCTGCCCTGGGGGGCAAGCCAAGGGGCAGGGAGGACAGCTAATATGGGAGTGGGGATGGCGGGGGCCATGACAGGGCTGAGAACTGGTGCTGAAGCAGGAAAAAAAAAGAAACCTTGGGGGTTTTTAACGAGTTCTGAGCTACATGTATTACTAAGGTTAAAGTTGAAAATTGTAACATTCATTAATTAACCATTTGCAGATTTTGTAATTGGTCTCAATAAGCATGTGTGGTTAAGACAGATGTCGCTAATCACATTTTTATATTCAAGGTCAATTTTGAACTACCATAATAAAATATTCCATTTAAGAATGAGGTTCCAAAGCTTCCACATTTCTTAAATGAAGGGGGGGTTGTGTGCCTGGCCTGTACACAACATCTTAATTTCAACCATACCTCATTCCCTGTGGTACCTGATGTGGGAAGTTGTAGAAATAGTTGTCACTTGCCCAGAACTAATTTCCTAAGTGGCAACCCTAAAACAATTGGTTACCCAAGAGAAGATTGAGAAACAGTGCTGGCCGGTCTCATAATTTTTGAAAGTTAGCCCCCAAATCACAGATGAGTTATAAATAACTCCTCCAGTTCTCAGTTTGGTGCTCTTGGTACTACTAGAACTTCTGCATGCCCTGCCCATTTGGAGGCGCTGGATAGTCTTATGATTTTTGAAAACTAGCCCACCAAGTCACTGATGAGTTATAAATAACTCCTCCAGTTCTCAGTTTGGTGCTCTTGAGTTTATGTCAGCATTTAAAATAGTTAGTACTACTGCTAGGGCTGGACTGGAAAGCAGAGGGCCCAACTGGAAATGGGGCCCCGGGGGCCTGGCACCGACCACGGTATGCCCTAGTGTATATATTGTAGCCCAGATTTTATTGACACTGGTATGCATTGGCAAACAAACTGTAGCCCAGATTTAACCATAAAATAACAGCATGCATTCCATTTCAAATAAAGCTATTTTACTTTAAGAGCCTTCTCTCTCTACTATGTGGGGTAAAATATATATTCACTTTTTGGGGGGGTATTTGTATTAGATAGACTCCACTCAACCACCCTAATCACAATGCAGGCCATCACCTCAATGTCATTGATTGATTAGCTCCCTTCCCAGCCCTTGCCTTGTCATCCTGATCAGCTACACAGCTCAGTCCAATGTCTGCCTCCTGCCACTGGCTAGCTATGGTAGCTGCAGTAGGGTGTCCCATGATCTGGGTGACTCCGAAAGAGTAAGCCCAAAATGAGCAATGGCAACATAGCATGGCCACAAACAACAAAGGGTACAAGCCAATGATTGCTGAAATGGCAACCGACAGCTTTCCCCCTTCCTGAGTTGCTTCCCCCTCGGAGTTGGTTATTTTCACCATTGTGGCGATCGCTGACTTACACCCCTCACCATTTGTGGCCACGCCATTTTGCCATTGCTAATTTTTTTGAGTCACCCAAGTCACATAGAACCCTGCAGTACAATAATATGGGCTCAGATAAATTGTACTGTGAGCTGCAGACCTCTCGTCACTGCTGTTGCCCGTCTGTGGTTAGTGCTGCCCATGTGCTCCCATAATAGTTTGTGGCTGCTCAGCATTGGTGTCATCAGATTCGGTGGCAGTGCTGATTGCTCCACTCAGACAGGCTCCTGCTGGCTGTTACTTAGTTGCTGGACTTTGTTTTAAAATGAAATTAGATGTGGCCCACTCACCACAGCCTGAACTGTGAAGCACGTGGAACAGCAAGAAAATATTGCACCTCGGGGAAGAGGTGGTGCAGCCAAGAATACACACTAACTCAAGTCAGAGCAGTCACCACCAGAGAATAGAATTTTAACTTTTTCACCTGAGACACTGTTTGAATAAAAATGATGCAAGACACAAGCAAAATCCTATTATACAAGTGTATATAAACTGGTTTGCTCACCTTAACAACAAGCTTTCGCTCAGCGTTTGAGATGGAATCACTGTTACACTGATACCAGCAGACTTTATATCAGTGCAACAACCTTTAGAACATTAAACACTGTACAGTTATTCTCAGACCTTCCTACAAACATGGACAGTTCAATAATTGTAAATTCAAAGTTCATTCGTGTAAAATTCCAGTCACTTGATTATTACACAGTTATCACATGTAAATGCAGATGACCCACTCCACTGTCAAACTAGAATCACAGTGAAAGCTACAGTATATAGTGCAGCTGTTTTCTAGGATAAGAAAAAAAAAAAAAAAGGCCGGCCGTACCTCAACTTTGTATTTATTTATGTATTTATTTATTTGCATTTCGGAAGTGCCTTTGAGCCAGAGGCTTGTTTATAGAGGTTCTACATCATTACGAACAGAACAAAAGATAACAGATTACAAAATAAATGTGACTACAAATGGTATATACATAGTACAAATAAACAGATGGCTCTATACATGGGTAATAATAAGGCAAATTAAATGGTGAGGAGAACATAGCAAGACATGTTTTAACAACAGTTATTTTGTCTGGGTACAATAGGATAGCATAACATTCATTGCTGAGTGTTAGACAGAAGAACGCAGGGTGGGGCAGGGTATTGACAATAAAGAGCAAAGGAGGTGGATGAGAGTGGAGTGAAGGTGTGGTAACAGGAGGGGTGAAGTGGCATGAGGAGGGGGATTGGGTAAGGAAGGGAAGGGAAGATGATGAGATACAAGAGGTAGGGACAATTTAAATTGGGAGAGGGACAGAGGCGGTGATCAGGGTAGGAAGCTCATGGGAGTGAGGAAATAACTGGGGTGGAAATTGAATAGAAGTGGACAGTAGTAGGAAAGAAGTAGTAGTAATAGATGGGGGACTTAAGTAGTAAAGGGATATGGGAAGTGGCAGGGGTAGTTTATACACTGACAGCAAAGCTAGGGAAAGGGCAGCAGTGTTAGGGAGTTAGTTATCACATCATAGCCACTGATACATGCTAGAAGTGCATGGAGGTTTGACTTATATGGTCCTAGCTTGGTTTCCTTTTGAAAGTCTTCTCACAGAAAGTCAAGCCAGAGCAGTGCATGGTACTCATAGGATCACTGGTCTTGAAAGGTATGGCAGAAGGGGATTTTAAGGGTATGGTTGTTTACACCCCTAGTACTTCTGGGAGTATTGGGTGTTGTGAGGAGATTTTGCACTCCTGGGGGGTAATACCTAGGGTGGATTTCTTGGCCAGGAGGCAGACCTGATATTGCAATTTACACTCCAGATTGAGCCACCCAGACTGTGCGTACACAGCACAAGTGTATGTCAGCCTGTCTGCCCCCAGCACAGGTCTATAGGCCTTGTTAAGTGTGGTCTTAATCCATTGGAGTACAGTGTTGTTTGCTGCACCATATATCACTAGGCCATTATCAATGATTGACAGCACTGAGCTTGAGACAGCAATTTTTAGAGCTTCACTGGTAAGGCAGTGCTTATTTTGGTAGAGTAAACCCAGTTTAGCATTAGCCATGTTAGCAACAATATCAACGTGTTGGGTATAAGAGTGCAATCTAGTGTTACAGCAAGATATTTGAAGCTTTGTACCATTTCAAGGGGGGAATAAAGATTGTTGCGAGTTTGTAGCTGATAGGATTTGTGTTTATTGTGGGCAGAAGTGAACAACATGATTTTGGTTTTCTTGTAGTTAAGTAGTAATTTGGATTTGAGGAACCATTGTTCTACTTTTCAGAAATTTGACTGCATCAGATTTTTGAGTGCCACGGAGTTGTGGTGACTTGAATAAAGTACAGCATCATCAGTGTTTAATAAAACATTGTCTTTTACTGCCTGGGGGAGATGGTTAAGAAACAGACTAAAGAGTAGTGGGCTGAAAACTGAGCCCTGGGGCACCCATGTAGTAATGGGCAAGCTATCTGAGAGGACAGATAGAATTTTCACTCTTTGCACTCTCCCTGAGAGGTAGCTTCTGAACCAGATACTGATTCTGCAGATAGACCTGTACGGGAGAGTTGGTTCAGGAGCAGTTCATGGTTAATGGTGTTGAAGGCCTTAGTGAGGTCTATATAGGTTGCCCCACCAAGAACCCTTGATCTAAAGTACTGTGATTATATCCAGCAAACTCAACAAGGGTGGCTGTAGTGCTATGTTGATTACAGAAGCCATGTTGCTAATGGCATTGTAGCTGATATTTGTCCAGGTAGTCAGATAACTGGTCTGATACTATGTGCTCTAGTGCTTTTGGGGGAGGGATTATGGAAGTAGGTCGATAATTAGGATGGAGGGCCCGGTCACCATTTTTGTGGACAGGTGTGACCACCACTGCTTTCCATAGTTGGGAGAATCTACTAGTGATAAGGGATAGATTTAAGATTTTGGTCAATGGAATGAGAATATTATCGAGGGTGAGTTTAACAAGCTTAAGGTCTAGCATATTGCTACTGGCTGTGGTATTGTCAATTGCTTTAATGAGGTACTTTTTTGCTTTTTCTGGATTGATGATTTTCAGGTAGAAAGGTGGTGGTGGTGAACTAGTAATGGGCGTAGGCTCCACCAAAGGATTGTCATTGCTCAAGGGTTGGAGGAAATCAGGGGGCAGAACACATCTGAGATCAGTGAAAGCCTTATTAAATGTATTGGCAATTATACTAGGGTCTTGGGTGGGGATACTATCCACATTTAGTATGGTGGTGGTGGGGATTTATTAGGTTTACCTGATAAGGTTTTAATATTTTCCCAGAACCTACGTCTGTCTCCCCACGAGTTAGTAAGTTCGGTTCTGAAATGTTGGCTTTTAGCTTTCCTGATTGCCCAAGTGCATTTTTTCTGAGCAGTTTTGTAATTCTGGGTGTCAGCCGGGGAGCCAGTACTTTTTGCTTTAGTTCATAGGTCATCTTAGTGTTTCATCATTTCTGTGAGTTGGAAGATCCAGGAGTTGCAGGAATCCCTTATCTTACATTTTGTGTGGGGGGCATAGATATTACAGGACTCATTGAATCTGAGTATGAACCCTTCTAAAGCAGTGTCAGTGTTTTCTGTTATATCTAACAAGCTCCAATCTTGACGTCCAAGGTGTGTTTTCAATGCAGCCAGTTTCCCTTTTTTCAATACTCTGTGTGAGACTATTCTAGTTGGTACTTTGGGGGAATTATTTGACCAGCAAAAAAGGATGGGAGAATTATAGCTGAGGGAATCCGGGAGGACAGTGGTGTGAGTTATTCTCTCTGGCTGGTTGGTGATAATCCAGTCAATCAGAGAACTTGTTCCCATACTGTAATTTAGGTGAGTGGGGGAGTTCGCAGTTTGTCAGGTTTAGGGCTAGTAGTGCATCTTTATAAGGTGCAGTGTCTGGGGATGTCTAGTTAATATGAAAATCCCCCATCATTATCGGTTCTGAGTTCTGGTGGTCATCAGTATGGTAGTCCTGGATAATTTGAAACCATTGGGTTGGTCCTGTGGGGGGGATATAAACTGATGCCACAGTTATTGTTTTGCCATTAGTGCAGAGTAATACTTTTAATGTTAGAAGTTGGGTACTGCAGTTGATGGTGATGGGAGGTAACATTTGGGCCTGTATGTGCTCCTTTAGGTAGAGAATACAGCCACTCCCGTGCTTGCCTATCCTGGCAAGTTTGAATGAGGTGTATCCTGGCAGCTGGATGGCCAAGTCTGCAATCCTAGGATTAAGCCAAATTTCAACTACTGATACACTATCTGGCTAGTGTTGGGTAATCCAAACTTGTAGTGCATCAAGTTTTGCCATGAGGCTGCAGATATTAATGGAGATGACGGTTAGTCCACTGTGTCTACTAGGTTGAGCAGTAGCAATTGGTTGGGCTGCTGCATTTGCCATGGTTTGGGTGGATAGTCCCAGAGAGATGCAAAAGTAACCAAGCCATATGTATAGCCTGCCTCTTTAGTTTTGCTAGTAACTGCACCCGGTTGTGTTTTTTGGAATGTGATACTTGACTATGGAGCTGGTAAATAACATATTGGTGATTGGTGGGGGAAGGGGATGCATGATTTGCCCCTTACCCATTCTTGATGTGAGATAGTGTGTTTTATTGCAGAAGGTACTTAGCTCAAGGGTGGAGGTTGATTTAGAGCGGTGTTGGTAGGGTAAGATATTGATTATTATTGTTGAAGTATTGTTCAAGGTAGTATCTGGTGACTTTGCAATGGTAGGTGCCAGTATTTGACACATTGTTAGAAAGCAAACTGTTTTTATAAGGAGCATTTTGCTAGGAGTTACAGAGGATGTAGTAGAAAATAGAGAAAGTAGTAAAAATCAAAAGGGGTGAAATGCAAGGGGCCATGCGAGAAGGAGAGAAAAAAATTATTACATGCAAAGGTATGTGAGGCGAATTTACGCTGGACCAAGAGAAGGGGAGACCTGGGGAACTCTTCAGAGGATCAGTTTAAACTTTAAAGTTACAAAAGGGAGCCAGTCGGAGAAAGAGACAGAAAGGTGGGGGTGTGGTTTAACTGGATTTAATAGAAGCCGAGGGCAGGGGTGAGCGGGCAGGAGAACATCTGAGTTGAAGGAAGCAGCTGAAAAAAATGTGCAGCCCCAATTAATGTTCCCAGAGAAGACTGAGCTTTCATTGAAAAGAATGGGATTCCTAGAACAGCCAATCACTGGGAGCCTGGTCTGGCTATAACCAATGGTGAGGCAGAGGTCTTTGGGTGCTGGCTGATGAGGGTAAAAGCCATACTTCGGGGTTCAGACTGGAGCTCCAAAGGGAGAGCGCCGAATTACCTTGTTTCCTGCGGCCGGAGTTGAAGGAGGAGACGATGGCCAGAGAAGAGCCGCATCCCGAGGAGGCTGGAAGATGCTTTAGCCCCAGCTAGGGCTCCTGTGGAAGAGAGAACAAAGGGAGAAGGGGGATTAGTTTTCAGCTAAGGGCAATAGGTAGGTGGTGGGGAGACTGAGAAGCAGCAGGTGGCCAGTAGAGAGGAAAAGAGGTGGGAGGGCCTCTGAGTGCAGGCCAGGTGGAGTGTGGCTGAATTCAGTGAGGTCAGAGAAAGGGAGATATGTAGCAACAGCAATGAGAAAAACAAGAAATAAGTTAAAGTAGGAGAGAAGAGGGGGGATGAGGATAGGAGGGAATTTAGCCGAAATTAAGCAGAGTGAGGGGTGAAAGACATGAAATTACAGCAGATATCAGCTCTACAATTTATTGCCCTTTTGATTATAAATTCTATGGCAGTATAAATCTATGCAGATTCAGACAATTTAACTGCTGCATCCATAGATACTATAGCTAAGTCCTGAAAAGTTACAAAAAATCGGCTTAGAGTGCTGCAAGCACACTTTTAAATTCCTTGCCAATTAATTTAAGCAGCAAGTAACAGTAAATACACTGGGAAATTCCTGGCCAAATTAATTTAAACAGTAATGACAGAAAATAGGCTAACTAAGAGTGCTGCAATCACAATTTTAAATTCCTGACCAAATTAATTTAAGCAACAATTAACAGTAATATTCTAGAGAGGTTCGGAGCAAGCACTAATTAATTTTTAAAATTTGAGTTGGAGGAAGCAGCAGGAAAAAACCCATGGTCCCAATTAATTTTGTCAGAGAGGACTGAGCTTGCATTGAAAAGAATGGGATTCCTAGAACAGCCAATCACTGGGAGCCTGGTCTGGGTATAACCAATGGTGAAGCAGAGGTCTTCGGGTGCTGGCCAGTGAGGGTAAGAGCCATACTCCAGGGTTCAGACTGGAGCTCTGAAGGGATAGCGTTGAATTACCTTGTTTTCTGTGGCTGGAGTTGAAGAAGGGGACGGTGGCCAGAGAAGAGTTGTGTCCCAAGGAAACTGGAAGCCACTTTGGCACCAACTAGGGCTCTTTTTTTTTGTGGTTGGAATTGAAGGAGGGGACGGCGGCCAAAGAAGAGCCGTGTCCTGAGGCGGCTGGAAGCCACGTCAGCTTTGGCACCCACTAGGGCTCCTTGTGTCCTGTGGCCAGAGTTGAAGGATGGAATGGTGCCTGAGAAGAGCCGCATTCTGAGGAGGCTGGAAGCTGCTTCGGCTTTGGCGCACACTAGGGCTTCTTGTTTTCTGTGGTCAGAGTTGAAGGAGGGGATGGGGGCCAGAAAAGAGTCACGTACTGAGAAGGCTGGAAGCTGCTTCGGCTTTGGCGCCCACTTGTTTGGTTTCTTTTGTCTTCTTTTCCTGTATGGAGTGCACATTCTCTAGGTTGTAAAATTCTGTATCATAAGTTTGCTCATTCGCAATAAAAGTAAGAGTATGTATTACCTTTTGGACTCAGTGTCTTCTTTCCTGTGGGTATACGACCATATACTTACATTTCAACCTTTGGTTGCTTGTACCTTAGAAATTCCCCATGCCCCCCCCCCGAAAGTTTGAGTCACACACTCCTACATTATTTATTGTAAGTGTATCAAAAATGATTTTTCCTCAGAGTATTCTTTCTCCATTATGAACTGCTAGGGTACGTGAGAGTTGGTTATGGCTATAAGTGACAGGAATAGATGGAGAAACCTCGAGGCACACGGTACAAAAAAAATCAGTCTGAAAGGTTATAACTGATATTCACAGTTTATTGGGATGACAGCTGATAATGCATATGTGTGTTAGGAAATTTTTCCAGTGCCACTTGTTTCCAAAGCATTTAAATTCTATTTGGGAACAGTGACACATGCAGAGGCTGTGACACATGAAGGAAGAACTCTTGACTGTATTTATAACAGATTTTCATGTGCTGCAACCTGTCCCATTCATTTGAACTTGATAACAAAGAAATAAAAGAACTGTTTCATATAATATTCAAACAGAGCTGTGAACGTGCTGAGTGTGAGCATGTGAGTTGGCAGTATTGCCAACTCAGCAGAAGCTGAAGCACGGTAAACTAGAGAACTGCACTTTGACTTCTAACAGGAGTGGTCAAGTTTATACCAAATCTCACTGACTTCATAAAACTGTGAATGAAAATCAACCTTTTCTGTTCATATTAGGAAAAGCAGCAAGGTTGGCAGATTGTGATTTGCTTATTTGGCCTATCTTACTCACTGTCTAAATATGCTGAAATGAGCAAACATGTTGTGCCACCTTGCCAGTCTATAAATATTTATTACTGATTGCTGCCACATAAGCTGTTGTTGTTTTTCATATTTACAGTTCAGCTTAAGCAATAATGACCGAACAACTGGTCATTTTCTGGTGATTAATGACTGGCTGGGGAGAAGGGTGGCCCGAGGCACAGCCAAAGGCCAGCCTCACTCAGCTGGTTGTTAATCAAAAGAAATGACCAGCTATGGGGTCGTTATTGCAATTGCAAGTCTAATCACAATAATGACAATTCTTTTTGTCACGTTTTTAGTGTCAAACGCAGTTTTGTTTTAGTGCCGCTGCTGTTGGTGTACAGCATGTGAACCCAGTGTTGCTGCCTTGCTGGTCATTTCTAAGAGATTTCAGACTGACATGGCAGTTAATCAGTGAGCTAGTTCAGCTCATGAATAATTAATTAGACTTATAGGGCCCGATATTCAGAAATGTGTCTGGCACTGGTGCAAGTGGTGGCGCAGCACAACTGAGTTGAGCTGGAGCAACTAAGGGAGATATTCAAAAGAGATGTGCCATGGCTTATGTCTTCAGAATATATCACATAATGCATGCTACACAAATACAATGCACCGGTACATCTCCCCCAGACAGGTCTGAATACTAGGAATGGGACATGCACCAGCGCATCTGAGATATGCCGTGTGCAAATTCCCAATATTCAGACACCAATATGCATATGGGACTATAATGCATGCAGGGCACAAAAGGGGACATTTGCATGTCATTATGGCCCCATTTGCATGTGTTGTGCAGGGCTGGCCAGCAAAATGTGACTGGTGCCCTGCACAGCATGCAGTTCCTGTACCAGGGACTGTAGTAGTAGTACTCCCTCCCCATCCCATACCACCTATCTGCCATTTTGACAAGTTTATATGGTCCTGGTGGTCCAGTAGTACCCCCCCGCCCATACCTCTGATCACTGTATTTACTGATATTATAATAGCCCTGGTGAGGCAGTGGTTCCCCCGCCTGTACCTCCGATCACCATATTTACTGATATTATAATAGCCCTGGTGGTCTAGTGGATCCCACCTCCCTGCCCATACCTCTAATCGCACATAAATCAGATTCAGATTTCCCTGGTAGTCTTGTGGTACACCCCCACCCCACCGGTAGCCCCGATCACCCATAATGCTAACTAAAACAATTCTCTGGTGGTCCAGTGGCCACCCCCACCCACACAGGACCCACAGCCCACCCAGCTCCCCACCATCATCAGTAGGCAGCAAACCCACCTGCATACCTCTGTGGCTGCTCGCCGAATGACAGCTCACAATAGCAGTTGCAAGCCCATAGGTCCACATTGTGGACCAATGGGCTTGCAATGCATACTGTAATACCACTTCACAAATATGTGAATGAATGACTTCAGTCACATAATTGGGAATGAGTATGACAGTATGCACTGCAAGCCCTTTAGTCCACAGTGTGGACCAATGGCTTGGAGCTGCTACTGTAAGCTGTCATTTGGCAGACAGCCACAGAGGCATGTGGGTGGGTTTGCTGCCTGCCAATGATGGGGGCGCTGGGTGGGGGTCCTGTGTGGATGGGGAGTGCCACTGGACCACCAGGGAATTGTTTTAGTTAACATTACAGGTGATCGGGGTTACTGGCGGGATGGGGGTACCACTAGACTACCAGGGAAATCTGAATCTGATTTATGAGTGACTGGAGGTACTACCTCCAGTCCGCTCACTCTTCTGGTCACAGTCAGGATTTATGGAGAATCAAAACGTGCACCTCTATATAACTAATTTATAAATATAAATGACCATTTCTTCAATTTTTTTAAATCTATTAGTGTCTGAGTGTGTGTGTGTGTGGGGGGGTTAGGTATAGCAAAATCATAGCAACCAACCAGAACTATGGTGGTCACAGTAGGACAAAACTGTTCAGGGCAAAAAAAAAAAAAATACCCAGGCAGTGGTACTATTTTACGTCAAAATTTATCAAAGGTCTTCTTATTTTAATGTCTAAATCAGTTGATTTTAACTTTTACTTGCATGTAAAACACACAGCCCCATTTTATAAGTGCAATAAGACACTCTGGGGGTGTGCATTAGACATTTCTCCTCGTGTCATATTGCTTACAGAATATGTTACATTGTACAACTTCCAGATTTCTTATCCAATTATAATTCCTATTATACAATGGCAAGAAAAAATCCTGGACTCTGATTGGTCAGTCTTGGGCTGGACCCATGATGTTATCCCAGTACAACATCACGGGTCTAGTCTCAGCGTCACTGTGAACCTCTAGCTGATTTTCTGCTTTTGCTAGATGTGCTTTGCTTGATAGTTTCCATTGCCTCTTAAAAAACCAAAATATTTTTCCACACAAAAACATCTTTAAAATAATTTTTTTTCTTCTGCATAACAACAAGCCATTGTATAATAGCAATAATGCCCTCCAGGGTGGTGTTATGGTTTGGGATAACGTCACACCTCAGTTAATGAGGCCTTTCGGCCTGTGGCCTCGTGTCCAACCACCTGAGGCGTGACGTTATCCCAGCACGACATACACCCTGTTGGGCATTATTGCTTAAGTCTTAGGATATGTTGCTAAACATTGTTTAAAAAATGTACATTTATTCTGACGATGAACCAAGCAGTTGCAATAAACAAGTACAGTTGCATTCATTGTATGCATATAATAAATATGATTGTTAGCATGAAAATATGCCCTATATACATGGTTCATCCATTTCTAAGACTTACTACTATTGCATTTTGAGGCATCCTTTATGAAATGTGCACTAGAGAATCTCATTTGCAAAAAAGAAAAGAAAGAAAAATACTAGCCTATTAAAATAAAAGTATAAGAGTGGCAGATATATTCAACCTCAGTCACCCCATTACAAACATACAACAGGAAGAAAAGGTTATTAAAACAAAAAACACTCTTCACAATACACCAGATAGAAAAGTCCCTCATATGAAGGCTAAATGACAGAAAGAATAATCAAATTAAAGGCAGACCACATTTGTAATTTATTTATGGTCCATTGGGTGACACGAGTAACATCATCGGTGTCAACACATGAGGACTAGAGCAAGATATATTATACAGTTGAACTGCATTAATTTTTTATATAATCACCAGTACAGTGTGTTTTCTCACCCCTCCACACTTGACGACCCTTTCCCACAACCCTCAAACATGAGTGTGCTTATGCAGCTTTCGAGAAATTGGTGACTTTTTTGTTATATAAATGACAAAAACAAAACTAGGATTTATGAGCTAGTGATTTCAAAAGCGCCTTCTGTTTGTCAAGGGAAAATAAACTTACATTCAGAAATTCAAGAGTCATAGTGACAGCTATCTAATGGTACTCATGCTCGAGGTTTGTCAAGCGTGCGTGTGTGTGTGTGTTGGGGGGTGGCTTAGGGGAGAGTGTATAAAACACTTTTTTTTCTTCCCGATATCTCTCTTTACTTGCAGCTGTTATGTTTTACACACTTCCTCTTTATCATACAGTATTTGTCCTGCAGCAGCAAGGTAAATATAGACTAGCCTTGAAGCAAACAATTCAACTCTTTTCAAAGTTTAAGCATAGTAGTGTAGGTGGCCCTTGGCCAGCACCCCTTGGTCAACAGCTGACAGCTTCAGTCAGAGAACAACTCCTCCTTGCTGTGGTAGCCCTGCTATTTTATTTTGTAACCTTTATTCCCTGCACCAGTAATAACTGCTATAAAAGACAGACTATCGTGGTTGGTGAGTGAGGAGGCAGAGAGCTTTGATGGGGCTCCCTCTCGCCTCCACAAATTGTTTTTTATAATGTCCAATGGTTCAATAAAATTAGGTCTCCCTATAGGTTTGGTGAGGTGTGAGGATAAATATGGGATTATGCTGATTCTAATATACAGTTTAATAAACTCTATAGAGTTAGTTTGGGCTTAAGGCAGTCAGTTCCTGCTCCCTTGGTAAGGGCTGAATTGGGCATCGCTAGATGCCTGGAAAATCAACTACTGGATTAAAATAATGTCTCTAGATAAAAACAGATTCCCTTACCTCTGCTTAAAAGAAAAAAAAATACTAGGGAAAATATTGGTTGTTTAAAATGTAAATGGCTTTCTAAAGTGCTTAACATACTAACAGATGTAGGACTGGATTTTGTAAGAGCTTATCTGGCTAAAAATATTACTATTAGCTTAAAGTATAAATATTATGTTACTCAGAAAATTATTAATTATTAGAAAAATATAGATTTAAATACAATTTCACAATTAAAGGTCTCGCCATGGTTAGTGCAATTTTTTTTTTTTTTGAAAAATCTTTTTATTATAAATGTGGTACAGCTTACATTGCATCCAGACAGCTACATGTTTATGGGCATATGTCAATAGAGTGTTATACACATTGTACAATTCCAATGGAAAAGCATCCTGACAGCAGAGGGTTTATGCATATTATCAAAGAGGCATCATTTAGTCCATCAAGCAGACACATCTTATACTCTTTCTACAGAGTAGTTTTTACATTCTCTACTTGCCTCCACTGTGGTCTAAATAATATAATATACTATAGATAACATTCTAATATTGCTCTGGAGTATAGACATATGAAAAAATGGATAGAAAAATAGAAAGGGGCCTGTGGTATATGAACCAGTTTCTCCTAGTCTGGAATTATACCCCGCTCCACCGCTGACAACCAAGGGTCCCAGGTCTCACAGAAGCAGGATGTCTTACCCAGAGCACCCAACTGGGCCCACTCCAGCACCATACAAGATTTCACATTCTGCACCCATCTCGTGACCATGAGGGCACCAGCAGACATACACCCCTGTGTGATAGTTTCTCCTGGTGTTAATTAAAGCAATGGACCACAGTGGGTTGGAGAATTTCTTGTTTTGGATGATGTGGGTCTGCCCCAAGAGTAGTTCCAGAGGGGATTTAGAAGGGGAATACCCTAGAACCCGAGACGTAATATAATGGATTTGGTGCCAGAAGGGGGCCACCTAGGGGCAGCTAAGAGCCAGGTGAAGAAAGTCAGCTTCATCCGCCTGGCACTTGGGGCATAGAGGTGAGAGTGCAGCATCAATCCTGTGCAGTCTGTTAGGATTCATATAAGCCCTATGCAGGAAGAGAAGCTGGATCTGTCTTAGCTTGCTGCCACGGGAACAATCCATGTAGTGTACGCATGCCATGGACCATGTCTTTTGGTCTATTGCTAGAGAGAGATCCTTGTCCCACCTCACCGCACTAGGATGCATTACTTGGGGTCCAGAGTTAGTAAGCAGCCGATAAAATAGTGATAAGGGACTCCCACTTGGCTGTGGGTGGAACAGCTCCTACTCAAAAGGGGAAGGAGTGGCCCAATTGTTTGCCATATCTAGATTGTCTCCACATCTATGTCTAACTTGTAGGTATAAGAAGAAGTCTTCTATAGGTATATTCCATTGTACACACATTTGTGAGAAACTTTTAATCAGCCCTCCCTCATATGGCTGGTTGATTGTCACAAGCCCTTTCTTCCTCCAGGCCAATAGTCTTTGCACCATGCCAGCAGTGCACCGGTCACCTTGTTGCATGAAATTAAGTATGCTGAGATTAGGAGAGCTGCCCCCTACAGATCCAATTAGTTTATGGGCCTGGATCCAGGTAACCAGAGTAACAGCAGTGAAAGGATTAACAACCCGCTCACATCTCATCCCCCCCTAGGCACCCAACCAACAGATCATTCCTATAATTGCCGATTAACATATCTTCCTCTAGCCCCACCCACGGACACTCATCCCCTACCTCTTCTGCCGGTATGAAAGCCAATTGGGCTGTCCAATAATAAGATTTAAAATGTGGGAGGCCTACTCCACCCTCCCCAGGCTTCCTCTGAAGCAAGGCCCTAGGTATTTTAGCCCTACCCCTCTGCCATATGAACTTATGAAGGATGGAGTCCAAATGTTTAAAGTGTATTTTGGGAACCTTTATGGGGAGAGTTTGATACATGTAAAGTAATCTAGGTAATATCAACATTTTAATAACCCCCACTCTGCCGAGTAGCGATATAGGTAGGACTGTCCACCTCATACACTGCTCTGTCATCTCATTCATGAGGGGCTTCAAGTTTAGTTTATATAATTCCCCTACTTTAGTAGAGATCTCCATCCCCAAGTATTTTAGTGAGTGGACCAAATGGAGCCCTCTTAACTGAGCAATCAACTGCACTCGGTTCAGATTCCCCACTGGCATAAGTTCGCTTTTAGACCAGTTGACCTTATGGCCTGAAATTGCACCAAATGAGTGCATTAATTTATGCACTGTTGGCAGGTCCTCATTGAGATTTTGCAAATATAGTAGTTGGTCATCCACGTACATAGCGATCTTGTGTTCCTGTCCCCACCCCCCAGAATTCCTGAATCCCTGCATGTGCTCTCAGTGCTGCCCCAAGGGGCTCAAGTGCCAGGACATACAGCAACGGCGATAGTGAGCACCCCTGTCTTGTGCCCCGCCCCAACTGAAATGACCCAGACATAACATTAACATTGACTTGTGCTGAGGGGCCCAGGTAGAGCACCTTAACCCATGCTCCAAATACAGGGCCAATCCCTAGTTTACCTAGCGTGTGGAATAAGTACCCCCACTCCACACGGTCGAAAGCCTTTTCTGCGTCAAGTGCTACCACTGCTGCTCCATGCAACCTCCTAGTGCGAGTCCACCTAGGTATAATATTAAGGGTATGCCTTATGTTATGTTTACCCGTGTGACCCTTTACAAATCCAGACTGGTCCAGATGCACTATCAAGGGGAGAATCCGCTCCAGTCTTGTCGCCATGGCTTTCGCTAATATCTTGTAATCTGCAGTTAGCAGCGAAATTGGTCTATATGAGACGCACAGGGCAGGGTTCTTCCCTGATTTAGGCAACACTGTTGTGGTAGCAGACCATGTGGAGAGGTGCAACTCACAACTCTGCAACCCTTCCTCAAGAGCTTCAAACATGGGTTCCATGAGATACCCCTCAAATGTTTTGTAAAAGTCAATCGGTAGGCCATCAGGCCCTGGAGCCTTCCTGCTCTTCAAAGTTCTCAAGGCTAACTGTATTTCTTGTTTAGTAAGAGGGGAGTCTAAATTCTTAGCATCCTCCTCTTTGATCTTATTGAGTGGGGACCCTGCAAAGAACTGATCATACTCCTCACTCTTGGAGTTGCATTCTGAGGTGTAAAGTGTTTTATAGTATATACCGAATGCATCACCTATGTCTTTAGCATCCCTTACCATGCTCCCCTGTGCATCCTGAATTTGTGAAATGCTCTTGGCAGATTCTTTCTTCTTAAGCTGCCATGCCAGGTATTTGCCAGTCCTATCCCCATCAAAATATTGTCCTGCATTTGCCAGCAGAATAGCACGCTCCAATTGAGCACTGGATAGGGAGTTAAATCTTCACTTCAGTTACTGCACTATATTGTAAAGGGTGGGAGTGGGATTAAGCATAGCGCACCCTCTCATACGCAGCAATTTTACTTCTGAGAGATTCTAGATCTCTAGTGAATGCCCGCTTCATTTGTGCAACGAAGGCGATAGTCTACCCTTGGATATAGGCCTTTAATGCTTCCCATCACGTGGAGTGTGATGTGTCCCCTTTATGATTAAAGTTCAAAAATTCCTGTATAGCTGCCCTCATAAATGAAACATATTCCTGATTCTGCAGAAGCAATGGGTCCAGCCTCCAGGTCCTAGCTCTTTCCGGGGTCCCCCACCCATAAATTCTAACATAGTGGAGAGCATGATCCAAGATTATAATGGACGAGCATCCCACCTCTCCCACTGAAGTAATTAAGGCGTTAAATAGCAACAAACTATCGATGTGGGCATAGGAATTGTGGGCATGTAAATAGAAACTATATTCTCATCCTGAGGGATGTAAATGACACCAGGTGTCAACTAGGTCAAAATCGACCTGTAACTCCTCCAGTGCCTTTGCATTATGAGATTTTGGAATATGGGAAGGATTAGATTGGTCCAAGACCGTGTCAAGGACACAGTCATAGTCTCCCCCCAGTCACCAAGCTCCTTCCCACCACGACATGTCTACAGCAAGCTTCTGAAAAAAAATGGATTTTCTATATTTGGTGCATAAATAGAGCCTACCAGAAAGTTTCCCTTACCCGGAACCTCTACCCTTGCCAGGGCATATCGACAATATGTGTCCACCAGTGTATCTACTATCTGTAGGTTGGAGCCCCGGGGGAGCTAAATGGAAGCAACAAGTGCCTTAGATGAGAAAGTTGAGGAACCCCATTGACCCTCCATGAATTCAGCATTTTTTCGTGACTCAAGAATTGAGAAATGGGTCTCCTGTAGTAGGACTAGTTCCCCCCTTTGTCTGCGGATTTCTGCTATAACCCTCTTTCATTTCACAATAGACTTGAGACCATTTATATTCCAAGAAATACAGTTTACATCAGCACCCATCATTAAACATCAGTCACAATCGTATAGCCTTCTGGTCAGCAGTGAAAAAGCCTGCACACTCTTTTTCCCACTATTTCCATCCTCTTCCCCCCCACCTGTCATCCACCCCTGACATCCCCCTTGTTTTCCCCCTTGAATGAGCTCAAGTTCAAAAGCCAATACTGGCACTAAAGGAGGCCTCAAATTGTCATGTTCCAGTGCCAGCGTATTGTGGAGCCTCCGAGGTGGAACCTTCCCCTCTCTCACAAGCAAAATAGGCTTCCTTTTAAAGCCTCGAATATCCCCCCCTTCTTTAACAGAGAGCTGCCTCCCCCTTCCCTCAAACTTCCTCAACATTCCCCAACTTCAATACAAACGTGACTGAAGCCTCCCCCCTTGCGGGGAAAAAAATGCCAGCATTCCCATTACAAACATTAAGCAGGGAAACCAAACCCTGCCCTGCCTACTAACCATATAGCTGGATAGAGGGGTGGCAGCATAACATCATATAAAAGAAAAAGATTAGCTGTATTATTTAAACAGGAACAAACTCTAGGTGAGTCCATATTCTAGTGTTCTGCCCAGGCAAGCACTTATTAATTATAACCGTAGTGCCCATTTCAGCATGTCTAGTTTGCCACTGTTAGTACACTGGCTCCACGTGTCTGTACAGAACTTTCATGACCCGATTATAAGGATCTCCACCTCCAGTTTTATATGAAATTAATGGATCAGTCCCGAATAAATCCTTGCCCCGCTGATACCTGTGTCCCCCCCCCCCAGCACGATCGGGCACAATGCATCCAGAGCAGAAACCAGTCACTAAATTATTCAGAGAGGCACAAAATTCCATTGCCCTGACCTTGTAGCCGCCAAAAATAGCAGCGGTATCTAAGTGTAGCTTCCCCCCTCCCCCCTGCCGGTACCCGAATCCCTAGATTCGGTCAGGGGTATCAATAAGAGAGTTACACACATCTTAGTTGACAACAGGGCAATTAAGTGCCCAGGGACAACACCTGCAGTAATTGCCTGGCTATGCTGTACATTTGTGGGTCTATCATCCTGTCCTTCACCACTTGGGGACATTGGTACAAAGGCTTTGTTGGGACTAGACCAAGCATGTTTGCAAGGTTGCTAAAGACATGATGAATCTGATATATTGGCAATAATACATTTGGCCTGTAAAGTAGTAGTAGTAGTAGTAAAAAGTTTATTTCTGATATCAGAAACAGGATAAAACCCAATTTAGCAACAGCTTATTTACAATGGGGTCCTACTGTACAAAAATATCAGTTTCATTCTAAAATATAATACATACATACATACAAACAAAATACATACATAGACAGGAAAAAAAGGAAAAAGTACAACAGTTAACCATATGTGCAAATCTCTCTGGTACAGCAACTTTTTGGAGACATTGCCTCCTTTACAATCTAGGATCTTAATACATTCCAAAATGTTTTGTTAGTACATAACCTCAGATGCCCTGGCAATAAGTTCCACAATTTTGGGCCCTCGTATACATAGCAGTGTTGACCCCTAGCTGTTCTCATAAATGGTACCCTAAATTTTATTTCCCCTGCAGATTGCAGTCCTTCCCTAATATTCCACTCCTCCAGGAACTCCACTAGATATCCTGGTGCTTTTTTAAAATAACAGCGATGAATCAACGACTGCACATGCATATTTCGACGTTCTATCAAGGATATCCAATTTAAGTTCCTGTAGAGAGTGCAATGGTGAATTTTCCAGGGTGCGTCCAAAACAAAACCTGCATATCTGTTGTAAATAACATCAAGCTTTCCCAAAATGCCTCTGGCTGCCCCATTATATACATCACCATAATCAATATGAGGAATTATCATTGAGTTTACAATCTTTAACCTAGCATCAAATGAAAGGCAATCTCGATGTTTGTACAATACCCCCAACTTCTTATTCAGTTTTTGTATCAGATTATCAATATGGAAGTCCCAATTACAATGGGAGTCCAACCAGACTCCCAAGTATTTGTAACAGTCCACAAGGGCCAGACTACACCCATCCAATGTTTTTATATCCAGATCCATAGATACTTTTTTATTTGAAAACAGCATTACCTATGACTTTAGAAGGTTTAGGACCAATCCATGTTCTGAAAAATATGTTTGCAATATATTAAAATGTTTTTGTAATTTTTCCTGTATATGCCCCACAGATTTTCCTTCAAGATACAATATTGTATCATCTGCATACAAATGATGCCGGACATCATTCATCAGATGTCCGACACCATTTGTAGGTATATTGAATATAATGGGTCCTAACACTGACCCCTGTGGTACACCAGATTTAATATTTAAGTAACTGGATACAAAATTACTGCCCAATCTGACTCTTTGTTGTCTGCCATCCAGGTAGCCATGGAACCAATCCAGGGCCCCCTGGCTGAGGCCAACAGATCTTAATCTTTCCATCAACACCAGATGGCCCAAAGTGTCAAAAGCCTTTAACAAATCAATAAATATGGCCCCAACCAGGAGGCTCCTGTCCATGGCCACCTGGATGTCTGACACAACTTTAACAAGTGCAGTAGTAGTACTATGTTGCGCCCTAAAACCTGATTGATATTTATTATACTTTTTGTTTCTTTCAAGGTAGCCATTTAATTGAGAGACCACAATTTTTTCACACACTTTAGAAGTGACCGAAAGCAATGATATTGGTCTATACTTCCGCATGTCATTTTTCTGACCTCCCTTAAACACTGGTATCTCTTCTGCCTGTTTTCAGGCTAATGGGTAGGTACCAGTTTTTAATGAGAAATTAAAGAGGTCAGCCAATATTGGGGTTATCACTGGAGCAGCAATTTTAAGCAAAAAAGATGGAATCCCATCTGGACCTTGGGCCTTATTTATATTCAGTTTCAGTAATTCCCGAAAAACTTGATATGGAGCAATACTTTGAAAGCAAAACAATGGTCCATTTTCAACCCTCTTTTCTTGTTTTTTTTCTTGCTGTATTGCACCAGGAAAAGGACATACATCAGTCTGGGAAAGCCCTATGTCAACAAACATTTTATTTAGTACAGCAGCTGCCCCATCTGAAAGTTTCAATGGACCATTATCTACCATAAAAACATTAGGTAACTCTGAGATCTTATTTCCTTGTAACTTTTTAACCTGTTAAGACTCCAGTGAAATCCCCCAGGATACAAATTTCAGGTGTGAATGCCTGAGCAAACCCTAGTAAGGGATTCAGACGCTGTTTAATATTTTCCCCAAAAGGCACAGACTTTTCATAGGTCCAGAAAATGTGAAGTAGAGAACTTTGCTCCCTCAAGCATCTGGTACATAGATTGGACACCAGCTTGCCCATTCTGTAAAGCTTAGTCAGAGTATAAAACATGTTATGTAAAATTTGGAACTGCATGATATGATATATGTCCCATTTAATATATTGATAAGTGGTTTTCCATATACTAGGCCAGTCACGGGGACTTCCTTGAGGAGGAAGAGCCTGATCCCAGGAATGGAAAACATTTTAGTCCTTCTCAGCAAGAAGTTCCCACAACTGTGCATGGAAAAAAGCTATGACATGGGATGTAGGGGCAACTGGCACCAAAGAAAGCAATTTGTCACCATATCTTCTGGGCCTGGCTTTATTGCCAAAGTAATGAAGCAAAATGTGCCTGATTTGGAAATACCTCAAGCACATGGATGGAGGCCAATTAAATTTCTGCTGGAATTCAAAAAAATTAAGGAGTTTACCATCTTTCACCAGATGGTCAACAGACAAAGAGTTCAGAAAAGGCCAGGCCACCCAAGTCAGCATCTTCCTAGAAATTTGCAAAATAGGATTCCCCAAAATAGGTTGGGTAGTATCTAGATGGGGATCGAGATTCAACAAGAGACATAATTGCTTATGGGCATAAAGAGAATTTCCTAGAAGAGTGTCTTTTAAACAACTGGAATTTTTTTAGGAGAGGCGTACAGTATGGCACTAGGGTTCAGGCCCATTTGGGAGCACAATGAAAGCTCAATTTCCAGCCAGTGGGGAACATAAATGAGGTCCGATATCCCTAAGGCCGAGCGACACCAGGAAAGGTAGCAGGAGGTATGGATGGCCAGATAATAAAGATAGATGTTGGGGGACTTTCAAACCACCAGCCTCTTTTGTTCTCATAAGCTTAACTAGAGCCCTCCGAGGGGGTTTCCCTTGCCTCAAGAATTTAGAGAAAAATCTATTGATATGGAGAAACCAAGTTTTGGGCAGAGACAGGTTGAACATCATGAGAGGATATAGGAGCCATGGGAGAACACTCGTTTTAAGGATATTCAGACAGCCCCACAAGGACAGAGGCAGTAGGGACCAGCGATCTAGATCAGTCTGGATACAGTTAAGAACATGATCCAGATTGTATTGTTTCATTTTACATGGACCAGTGCTGAGACAGATTCCTAGGTATTTGAGTTTATCCTTGACCAAAAGAAGGCCCAGGTGCTCCACACTGTCCCGAGTGGTATCAACATTCAGGGGCATGACCTCTGTTTTGGAACAGTTAAGCCTGTAATTTGAAATCAAACCAAATTGAGTTATGATGTCCAAGACAGCTGATAGCTAAATAGAAGGGGACGTGACGTGGAGGAGAATGTCGGCTGCATAAATAGACAATTTGTATTGCGATGGGCCTAAGCGGATACCATAAACCTGAGCAGATAGGTTAGTTTTCCTGATCAGTGGCTCAAGATATAGGTTAAACAGGAATGAATTTAGGGGACAGCCCTGACATGTTTCTTGCTGCAGAGGAAATGAGTCAGATAAGACCCCATTACGGAGAACAGAAGTGGAGGGACCAGTGTAGAGCACCCTAATCCAACAAATACATACTTGTGGGAAACCAAATCTGGGGAACAAGCAGAACAAGTAATCCCAGGAGACTCTGTTGAAAGCTTTCTCTGCATCCAGGGAGGCCAGAACTAATGTGGTAGGAGAGTCCCTGGAAGCGGAGATGAGATGTAGGAGTTTCCTAAGATGATCAGAGGATAGCCTACCTGATACATATCCTACCTGCTCCCTACTGAGGAGAGAGTTCAGATCAAATTTAGCCTGGTGGCCAGGATTTTAACAATTCCAAAGATGCTGCGCTCATTCAACAAACCACAAAGGAAAAAAACCACAGAAACAGTTTTAAACAACAAAATGTTGTATTGAACATCCACCTTATGAGAGCCCCTAGAGCCACTGCTTAGTTCCTTCAAGGGGGTGTGTTTTACATACTGGTCATCAGTGTACTCTTAAATACTATAAAAAAGTAGTGACATCACTGTATATTAACCAATCACCTTTAAATAACAAAGTTTAAAGCTCATATACAAAATCAGTGTGCCCTAACTCCTAAACTTATTCATTTAATGTCTCACGCTACTTCACACCATTGTTGAAAAACAATTAAACAGAAACAATTTTCTTTTTATACCGAAAAAGAAACATTGAAGGTCATAACCCTTAACAATTCATAATTCATTTTTAGTTATAGTGTCTTGTTTAACTTTCATTCAAATTCCATAAGTCAGGTTCTCCAAAACTGAAATACGCTGAATATTTATGTCAAGTTTAAATTAAATAGAATACTACAACATTAAATAAATGCATGAATGTATAGTTTCTTATCAGCAAACACAGATATATTACTTACTGCCTAATCTCAAAAATTGCTGCAAAAGAGGCAGGAGAGAGTGAAAGAGAGATAGTTGATTTGTAAGGTCTGTTCAGGACCTTTATGTCAGGATCATGCAGGCCATCTGTACCGGAAAGTGGTCTAACACATACCTGGAAAAGAAAAAAGTGTTATTTAGTCAGACTGCAAAAAAACATAAACTAAAAAAAAACAATGTTTAGGAGCAAATAATTATTTAAACTTTTAAAAATGGTTTTAGGTCCCACCTTTCATTGAGACCCATTGGATTAACTGTGTCTGCTTTAAATATCCAAGAGTTTTCTCGCTGTAACAACAGGTTGGGTCTATTGCCTCCTCTTGGAGGACACTTAACTTGTTCAATTCCCATACACCTGTATCTAAAACTACTTACATCAGATCCATGTACATGAAAAAAATGTCTCCCTACTGTTGTATCCAGTTTTTTGTTCAAAATTGATCTTACATGTTCTTGTATCAGTTCTTTGAGTGGTCTTATTGTTTTCCCTATGTAATGCAAGTTGCAACTACACCAAAGTATGTATACAAGAAATGTTGTGGTACAGGAAATGAAATCCTGTATCTCAATATGTATGCCATTTGGTAATGTCAAATCTTTACCAACAACCATATATTGGCACACATTACGTTTTTTGCATTTGTGGTTGCCCACAGGTTTATTCGGAAGCCATGTGTTCATTGGTGTTGCCTTTCTGTAGTATTGGCTACTAACCAATTTATCTTTAAGATTTGCAGTCCTTCTAAAAGTAATTCTAGGTATATCTGGTATAATTTCTTTCAATTTTGGGTCTCCTTTTAGGATATCCCAACTTCTCCAGATAACATTTCCCACTGCTCCTGACACCTTATTATGTTCCAATGAACATGTGATTTTCTTATTGGTAGCCCCAGGTGTATCATACTTAGATTTGTTATTCAATAAGTCTATTTGATTTTTGCTCTGTACCTGTCTCAGAGCCTCATTCAATATTTCACTGCTATATCCTCTTTCCTTAAATCTTCTCAGTAATTCAGCAGCTTACCTGTTAAATTCTATATCATCAGCACAGTTTATTCAAATTCTAATCAACTGTCCATAGGGAATTGATTTCTTATGTTTGTGTGGATGACAACTATCATTTCATAGAAGTGAACTGGTAGAAGTTTGTTTTCTAAAGCCTTTTGTACTAATTTTACCAGTCAACTCATCACGCATCAATGTAATATCTAAAAAATTTATTGATGTGTTATGCATTGTGCATTGTGGCAGTAAATTTTAGGTTCAAAGTATTTTCATTTAACCATTTTACAAACCCCTCAGCTCTCTCCATGCCTTCTGCCCAAATGCACAGGCAGTCATCAATATATCACCCCCATTTGACAATATACTGATGGTACGGGTTCAAATGTTACCCATACTGAAGGCAATATTAAACTTCCATTTTTAAAACTGGAACATTTATTAATTAAAGAAATTAATGACAGTTATAACATAACATCTCTTGAGACTAACCAGGATAGAAAACAAGCACCTCGTGGTTTAAGGGTTGTGAAGACACCCTTCTGTGGTTTAGAAAATTTTAAAAGGAAAGATGCCTGGTTGAGAATCTCAGAAACAGCCTTGTTAACTTATACGCAGCTGAGAATTTAGGAAGACACTGAGAATTATTTAGAATTAGAGGCGGAATTAAAAGCAGCAAAATTAGAAGTTGCAGGATACTAGAACCACAAGGATTTCCATCTACTTGATAAAAGTTTGAAAATTAAGATACAAAAAAACTTGAATAAGAAGTTATTGATAGAAAACAAGCAAAATTACTGTGAGATGCAGAAGACTATAATTCAGGGTGTCCCTATATGATTCAGAAAGACAATCGATCCAGAAGTAGAGGGAGATCAAAGGATAGAAGCATTGGTAATAAGGACAAAAATGAAGTCCAAAACAAAAGTAAGAGTGTTGATTGAAGTGCAGAATTTAAAACAACAGATAAATCTACAGAGAAGAAAAGTAACAAAACTGTCACTATAGATTTAACTTCCAAACATACAGCAAAACCTTTTCCGAGCAAAGAAACTGTACTAAAAGATACAGTACCAGAAGAAGAACCAGAAGGGGAAGGAGAGGGGGAAGAGATTTAGGAAACAAAACATATGCACTGAGGAACTCCAAGAAACAGAGTTACAAATAGTAAATCTGAGTGATTTTATCTTAAGTGATTTACAATATTCTCTCCTGTCCAAAGGATTAAATTTTGTGCCAACGCCCCTATTGATCGATTTCAAATCTTTATAGATTTTTTTAAATTATTCCGTAAAATAAAGTTAAAACTTTTCTTTGCTGATCATAATAAATCTGGAGCAGCAAATATGGGCTATAGTGATTGTTCAATACAGCAGGAGCTTGGATTTGATGAGAGACTGGATTTAAATGTGCCAGATGAAATCATGACACAGAACAGAGGAGAAATGGAAATGGGTGAAGAATATATGTCAGCAAGTGCTGTTGAAGCTAATTTAGATGGACTTTTGGAACTTATCTCAGAAATAGGGGATCAGGACAGCAACCCACCAGAAATAACAACAATGGATTTTGATATGATGTGAGAAGTTTTATTTAAGGACAGATCAGACTTTATTCCCTGAATATTAAATAATAGCATAAATGCCTTTGAGAAGACTGTGTTATTTAAGGTGAGAGAGTTCCTCGATAAATCTGAAAGACAGAAAGATGTTAAAAATTTAACATATGCAGAAAGAACAGCATTAAAGCAAATATCAAGTGAACCCAGTATTGTCATTAAAAATGCTAACAAGGGAGAAAATATTGTTTTAATGAATAATGAAAAATATAAGGGAATGGTTGAAAAACTGTTGTTTGATGTCAATAATTACAAGAAGTTAAGGGGCAAACCCACTTCACAGTATAGAAAAGAGCTATGTGTGTTATTGGATCAGGAAGTGCAGAGTGGGGAAATAAGTAATAATGAATTTAAATATCTTTACTGTGAATTTCCAGTAGTTCCCACTCTGTACTGCCTGCCTAAAATACACAAAAAATTATTAAAACCCCCAGGAAAACCAATTATTTCAGGGGTAGGCTCGATTACTGAACATTTAAGTGAGTTTGTTGACTTGTTTCTTCAGTACAGTATGAAAAATTTACCATCATGCCTGAGGGATACGGGTGACACAATACTAAAGTTTGGATGTATTAAATGGGAACCTAAATACATGTGGATATGTGTTGATGTAGAAGCACTCTATACCTCAATCTGCCGTACAAATGGGATCGAGGCATCAGAGTACTTTTTGATATGGGATCAGGGAGACAGGTGCACTAGTGATATTTTTGATAAAACCTTAAACTTTGTACTAAATCATAGTTACTTTGAGTTCAACAATGAATTCTATGCCTAGATTTGTGGAACAGCTATGGGGGCCTCTATGGCTCCATCGTATGCTAATCTTTTTATGGGATTATGGGAACAAGAAATCCTATTAAATCAAAATGTGAACGTGTACCATTAGTATATTGTCAAATGGGGGCGATATACTAACATACTAAAATGCCAGCAGAATAGGCCTAACGGTCTTTCGTGTCTGCTCGTTTGGTCAGCCCCCACCCTGGGTGCTGACCTTGCTGTCCCCCTTGCCTTCTCTGGCTTCTCCCTTCCCAGTTCCGGATATTCTTGCTGCATTGTGTTTTGCTTCCTGAACCCTTCCCCTGTACCAGTCCCACCCCCTCTTGAACCCCTCCACTGTCTCTGCCTCCACCAGCCCCATAGGTAGTGCATTCCATGGCTCCACCACCCTCTCAGTGAAGTAGCACCTCCTCTTTTCTCCCCTGAATCTTCCCCCCCTCCAGCTTCCACCCATGCCCTCTAGTGGCCCCTTCCTCCTTCCTTCAAGCACCCTGACTGTTCCTCTGCTTATTTACCCTCTTCATGTACCTGAAGACCTCTATCATGTCCCCCCGGTCCCCTCTCTCTTCCAATGTGTACATATTTAGCTCTTTGAGCCTCTCCTCATAGGTCCTGTCCCCCAAGCCCCAAATCATTTTGGTTGCCCTCCTCTGGACCCTCTCCAGGAGGTTAATGTCCCTCTTTAAGTGTGGCCTCCAAAACTGCACGCAGTACTCCAGGTGCAGCCTCACCAAGCAGTTTGATATATTGATGATTGCCTTTGCATTTGGGCAGAAGGCATGGAGAGAGCTGAGGGGTTTGTAAAATGGTTAAATGAAAATACTTTGAACCTAAAATTTACTGCCACAATGCACAATGCATAACACATCAATAGATTTTTTAGATATTACATTGATGGGCGATGAGTTGACTGGTAAAATTAGTACAAAAGGCTTTAGAAAACAAACTTCTACCAACTCACTTTTATGAAATGATAGTTGTCATCCACACAAACTTAAGAAATCAATTCCCTATGGACAGTTGATTAGAATTCGAAGAAACTGTACTGATGATATAGAATTTAACAGACAAGCTGATGAATTACTGAGAAGATTTAAGGAAAGAGGATACAGTAGTGAAATATTGAATGAGGCTCTGAGACAGGTACAGAGCAAAAATCAAATAGACTTATTGAATAACAAATCTAAGTATGACACACCTAGGGCTACCAATAAGAAAATCACATGTTCACTGGAACATAATATGGTGTCAGGAGCAGTGGGAAATGTTATCTGGAGATGTTGGGATATCCCTAAAGGAAACCCAAAACTGAAAGAAATTATACCAGATATACCTAGAATTACTTTTAGAAGGACTGCAAATCTTAAAGGTAAATTGGTTAGTAGCCAATACTACAGAAAGACAACACCAATGAACACATGGCTACTGAATAAACCTGTGGGCAACCACAAATGCAAAAAACGTAATGTGTGCCAATATATGGTTGTTGGTAAAGATTTGACATTACCAAAAGGCATGCATATTGAGATACAGGATTTAATTTCCTGTACCACGACATTTCTTGTATACATACTTTGGTGTAGTTGCAACTTGCACTACATAGGGAAAACAATAAGACCACTCAAAGAACCGATACAAGAACATGTAAGACCAATTTTGAACAAAAAACTGGATACAATAGTAGGGAGATATTGTTTTCATGTACATTGGATCTGATGTAAGTAGTTTTAGATAAATGGGAATTGAACAAGTTAAGTGTCCTCCAAGAGGAGACAATAGACCCAGCCTGTTGTTACAGTGAGAAATCTCTTGGATATTTAAAGCAGACACAGTTAATCCAATGGGTCTCAATGAAAGGTGGGACCTAAAACCATTTTTAAAAGTTTAAATAATGATTTGCTACTAAACATTGTTTGGTTTTTTAGTTTATGTTTTTCTGCAGTCTGACTAAATAACACTTTTCTCTTTTTCAGTATGTGCTAGACCACATTCTGGTGCAGATGGCCTACATGATCCTGACATAAAGGTCCTGAACAGACCTTACAAATCAACTATATCTCTCTCTCTCTCTCTTCGTCTCCTGCCTCTTTTGCAGCAAATTTTGAGATTAGGTAGTAAGTAATATATCTGTGTTTGTTGATAAGAAACTATACATTCATGCATTTAGTTAATGTTGTACTATTCTATTTAATTTAAACTTGACAGAAATATTCAGTGTATCCCAGTTTTGGAGAACCTGAATTATGAAATTTGAATGAAAGTTAAACAAGACACTATAACTAAAAATTAATTATGAATTGTTAAGGGTTATGACCGTCAAAGTTTCCTTTTCAGTGTAAAAAGAACATTGTTTCTGTTTAATTGTTTTTCAACAATGGTATGAAGTAACATGAAACATTAAATGAATAAGTTTAGAAGTTAGGGCACACTGATTTTGTATATGAGCTTTAAATTTTGTTATTTAAAGGTGTTTGGTTAATGTATAGTGATGTCACTACTTTTTTATAGTATTTAAGAGTACACTGATGACCAGTATGTAAAACACGCCCCCTTGAAGGCACTAAGCTGAGGCACTAGGGGCTCTTGTAAGGTGGATGTTTAAAACAACATTTTGTTGTTTAAAACTGTTTCTGTGTTTTTTTCCTTTGAGGTTTGTTGAATGAGGGCAGCATCTTTGGAATTGTTTGGATCTATGTGTGGGGTAGCCACCCCTTTGCTGTGAACCCCTCATTAGCAGAGTGCAGTTTGAGTTTCTTTTTTTTGTTTTGGCCAGGATTTTTAAGTCCACATTGATTAGGGATATGGGTCTGTAATTAGCGACCAATAGGGGATCCCGGCCTGGTTTGGGCAGGACCACTATAATAGCTGCTGTCAGTGAAAGGTCCTAGAGACCTTGTGAGAAAACATAGTGAAAGAAATTCAAAAGATATTGTGCCAAAAGCTTTTTGAATTTTTCATAAAAACTGGAAAAGAAGCCCTCTGAGCTGGGGTACTTATCGGGAGCTAAGGAATTTATAGCTATATACACCTCCGATAGAGTCACCAGAGCTTTTAACCCTGAGGCCTGAGCATCACTCAGAAAGGGCAGGTCCAAGTCCTGAAAAAAGTTGTTGAAAAGGGGCAGATCAAGGGGATCCAATGGGGCAGCATATAGAGAACAGTAAAAAACCTGAAATTGCTAGACTATATCTCTGGGTGAAGTGGGTGACCGGAGTCTAACTTAAGGGATGGAACAATCCTGTCCACTTGTTGAGCATGCAGCTGCAGAGCAAGAAGTGTTCTGGCTTTCTCACCTTGGTGAAAATATTTGGACTTGGTCTTCAAGAGGAGATGCTCAGCTCTGCCTCCAAGTAAAGTGTTATACTTAGCCCAAGGGCCTCAAGGTGTTCCCATTTTGACTGTGGAGAAGTCTCTGAGAGTTCCCTCTTGGCCACTGTAATCTACAGCAGAAGGGAGGAGGAAGCTTGAGATAGCTTTCTTTTCCACTTAGTAGCCAACTGAATAATTTCCTCCTGTAGGGTGCATTTGAACGAGCCCCAGAGAATGTCAAGCTTTGGCATTGTGGGTGAATTTAAAGCAAAATAATCAGAGATGAAGTGTTGCAGCCCTTCAACCGCCTTGGGGAGTCTCAATAACTGGTTGCTAATGTGTCATGTTTTATCTCACACTAGAGTGGGAACAAGATTGACCTGTAACACAGCTGGGTAATGATCGGGTACTACCTTGGCACCATAATGACTCAAAACAACACCTGGCAGTGCTTCAATGCTCATTAAAAAGAAATCAGTACGGGAGAAGGAGTGATGTGGAATGGAATGAAATGAGTATTCTTTTGTGGCCAGGTATAAATTCCTCCAGGGATCAATGAGCTCTAAGAAATCTATAAGATCTCTCAGGGCAAGTTGGCTCAGGGTGAGAGCCTGGCCACGTCTCGTGGTTCAATCCAGATCATTATCTAAAACCAAATTCCAATCCCCAGCAAGAATCATTGGGAGAGAGGCCCATGGGGATCATATAGAGATGATTTGAGAAAAAAAGATGCCCTCCACATTAGGCCCATATATGGATCCCAAGATCCGTAGTGCAGTGTCGTTGGCTCAGTAGGTAGCACACTCGCCTCTGAGGCTGGGAGATCAAAGGGCTGTGGGTTCAGTTCCCACATCTGGCACTTGGGTTACTATCCCTGTACTGACACTGTAGTGCAGCATGAGAAGGGTGCTGCACTTGTGAGGTGCCATCTTTTGGATGAGACATTAAGCCGAGGTCCCATCTGCCTGGATTGGTGGTAGTTCAGGTGGATGTTAAAGATCCCATGGTACTTATCAAAAAGAGTAGGGGAATTTCCCCGGTGTCCTGGCCAAATTTCTCTCATTCACTAAAAATACCACCAACAGTTTAATCTGGTTCAAAATCAGTTGGCATTCATCTGTATCCCCCTCCCCCGGGTTGTGCCTGAAAATAGGCAGGATGTATCTAGTGCACTTACCCGGTCAACAAAAACTAAATAAATAAATAAAAATAAAAAAGATTACCTCTAGATGTCCCAGTAAAGCTCTCACAAAGATGTATCTGCCCAGGGGGGTCAGTCACATCCTGGAGGAGATGGAATAGGATAGATCTGGAGACCAAAATAGCCACCCCTCTTTTATGAGAGTCTGTCCCTGAACCCAGCGCCTGCCCAACCCAGGAGCGTCTGAACAACTGGATCTGTGCTGAGGGGAGGTGGGTTTCTTGTAGAAAGGCCACATCAACCTGTAACTTGTGATGGTGTAACAATACTTTAGTATGTTTCATTGGGGACCGAGCCCCTTTTATATTCCATGAACAATACCTAAAGTTGTGTGCCATGGTATACCTTTAAAGATAGTTGGAGACAGGAAGGTAGCCAAACTTCCCAACCAGGACTCAAAAGTTCAGTTATACTAATGGCCAGCCCCCAGAGAAAAACCTAACTGCCCCACCCGCACCCTCTCCCCACATATTCCACAACCCCATACATACCCATATGAGTGGATGGTTTACAAAATGACAAATTAATCCTACCACAACATGAAGCCACCCATTTTCCCCCTCCCATTCTCCAGAAACCACCAAAACCCCAACTATGAATATACAGTAACAGAGACAGAACTATGATCCAAACCACCCCTCCCCAAATCCCAATCCCCATCAATAGATATACAACAATGGAGAAGAAAGTATGGATCAGATCCCCCCTCCCCACCAATCCACGGAGGCGTCCACCTATAACCCCAGACCAAAAAGATATTCTGTGACTGAAGATCCAGCCTCCTCCCACCCTCACAACAAACAGTGAAAGTGATTTGCATTCTTAAGAACATGAACCCAAAATATTAAATCCCCCATTATAGTACAAACAGTCCATCTATATGATACTCCTGAACCCTTTGCAGATATTAAAAACAGTAGACCCATTTCACAAAGATTCTCAAGTTTTCCATGCTGCCATGCAAAGGGCTCCTCACCCAATAATTAGTTCATGATTGCTATCCCAAAGTAACTTACCACTCACCGACCCCCGGTGTCTGGAAAAAATAAACAGGTGGGTTATACTAGTGGTTAAATTAGATGAAAAATTAAACTGTAAATCATGTGTATGGCACACAATTAAGAAATATGACTGAAGGCCACTATTGTTCATATCTGAAAGCTATATAGTCAAATCTTCTCTGCTGCCTATACAAGCTGTATATTTAGGCCCCTGCTTCTTGGTTCCACAAATAAACTGTAGTAAAAGGGAGTCTGGCAGAGCCACAGAGAAAACAAACCAGGAAGAGATTGCATGTCTTTTATCAGAAAAACTCTGGGACTGGACACAAGAAATGCATCTATTATTGAGGAAAAAAAAGAGAAAAACTCTGGTCCCATACTGCATGTTTAAATGTATGATTTCTTCTTCTTGAGAAAGAAAAGAAGTAAACTGGCCTTTCTGAGGGTTTAGATGGTGGCTGTGAATGTCCGATTACCCAAGCGAGATAAGACAGCCCAAAAGATCCTCTCCTAAGTTGGAAAATAAAGGTATCTGTAAATCCATCCTGTTCATAAGTGGCCAAACGCTCGATTGTGCGCATGTTTGAGCTGACAGTGTGCACTAGATCTCCAGCGTGCAGATTCGCTGAGGGGATCATTGTGAAGCTCACATGGCCAATCGCACCCATCAGTTGAAGGCCAGATCTGAATATGGGAAAGACAAAGGCAGACCCTGTCCGGCAAGTAAAATCCAAACTAGGAGCCAGGAGAGTGCATGTCGCATAGGATCACCAATACAGGTAAAATGACCATCCTGTAGCTGGATAAGAGCTGCAGTGTCAGGGTTCAGCAGAGGCAACATTCTCTTTCCACAGATGAACAGTCATTACTGAACTTGTAAAACAATTGATCTCAACAGAATTATTGTGCTCCAATGACCGTACTACCTCCTTCAGCACCATCAGCTGTTCTTAAACAGAACGGGGAACAGCCTCCATAATTCTGGTGAAGCTTGTTCAGCATTTTTAAATGTTTTCCATGAATCTTAGTAAAGGACAGAGAGCCAAGCTGGATAAAGCATTCAGAAGCGTACTCTGACGGCAATCAACTTGGTAACCAGGGAGTGGTAGGCAGCCCTTTTCTGTCAGGTGGCCGCTGTCAGGTCTTGTGCTAATCCGATTCTGGTACCTTCCCATGTAATTTCTTTAATTTCTTTAGTTTTATTCTGGACTTGTTGACAGTGTAAATAATTGAGCAATTTTAGGAGGAAAGGACGTGGGCCTGCGCCTGGTGGTGGTCTGGGGCGTAGCAAGCGATGGGCTCTCTTGAGCACATAAACTGTGTTGTGAAGAGAAGCCCCAGCTATTCTGGATAAAGGTTTTTGAGCAAATAACACTGGTGAGGTTCCTTCAGCATCTTTAGGAAGGCCGAAGACTACGATATTGTTCCTCCTACTTCGGCCTTCCAGGTCTTCCAACTTAGCATCCATCTTGGCCATTTTCTTTCATAAGGAGACTAATTCTGGATCAGCTTTCTCACGCCAGTTCTCAATAGAGCTTGTGCAGACGGCAACATCAGTGATTTGCTTCACTGCATCTCCCAAGTCAGCATGCATCGATTTTAATTCCAAAGTAAGGTCCTGAAGGGCTGTTTTAAATGGTTGGAGCTCTGCAAGGAATTTTTCCTCTGATAGTGGGGTCATTGTTGGCATTGAGGTAGAAGTCTTCCCAGAAGAGGCGCTTTGACACTTGGTACGCTTAGAACATGTGTCCCGCGTTTGAGGTGGCGTACGCTGTGGGAGGGCCTGACATCTCCAAATCCATTTTTGGTTAAATCTAAAACAGTGTGGATTCCAAAACAAAGTGGTTAACAGCAGGATGTCAGACTGGGGTCCTCCCAATGGTGGTTAAGCAGTTTAACTGGTTCAAATAGTCACTAGTATGGATAATAAGACGTTTGGAGCAGGAGTGTGGGGTTTAGAGCTGCTCTTCACAGAAGAGCATCACGTGACTCCCCAAAAGACATACCATTAATTCCAGTTTATCTGCAATGTCATTTATAAAGACACTAAAGGGGACTGCTCCCGAGGCACCAACTGGTCACCCACTCTTCCCCAGAGTGAACCCCATTTACCACCATCCTCTGTTGCCTGTCCATTAGCCAATTTCTTACCTGGCTTACTACCTTAAGACCCCCCCCACCAGGCTGCTGAGTTTCCTTATGAGTCTGCTATGTGGTATGATGTAGAATGCCTTACTCAAATCTAAGTAAGTCATGTCTACCACACCATGATCAATTTTTCTGGTTACCAAGTCAAAGAAATCTTTCAAATATGTCTGATGTGATCTCCCTCTCCAAGAATCCATGCTGTCTCAGGTCCTAAACCTGCTGGACTCAAGATATTCCACAATATTTTCCTTTAGCAGTGACTCCATTAACCTCTCCACCACTGATGTCAGACTGACTGGCCTATAGTTGCCAGACTCCTCCCTGCTACCAGTTTTATGAAGTGGGACTACATCTGTCCTCCTCCAGTCCACTGGTCCCACTCCTGTTTCCAGTGAGTTATTGAACAGGGCTGTCAGACTGCAGCTTCAATACCCTTGGGTGTATCCCGTCTGGCCCCATAGCTTTGTCCACTTTCAGATTTGTGAGTACCTATAGGACTGACTCCTTTGTACATGAACTTATGTCTACAGCCCTCCCACCAGTTCTCCTACTGCTTTAATGTGGATAATTCCTTCTCCCTTCCTTTATGAAGACTGAACAAAAATATTTATTCAGGATTTGACTACATCGGGGACTGGGAGTCCTACCTAGAGGGATAAAGGCCTGTACAAATGGGATGGCCTCCATCCATTCAGGAGGGGAATAGTAATCCGAGGTGGAAGGTTTAAATGCTACTTCAGTGGGCATTTAAACTAGCCAAAGGGGGAGGCAGTGAATGCCCCCCCCTCAGTTAATGGAGCAGCAGTGAAAAAAAGCCCAGGATAAACAAATTCCCCAGGGGTAGTGGGGAGTAGGGGCATGGAGGGGAAGGGACAGGAAAGTCGAGAAGTGGGAACTAAGGCTGAGTAAAATGCTATGGAGGGTGGGCAGAGGGATGAAAAAAAGGAAGGACAGTACTAGTGAAAAGCGAAGGGCAAGTGATGGACTCAGGAAGGGAGAGCAAAATAAGAGCAGTCAAGAACAAAAGGAGTGGAGAGCCATGTGCACCAATGCATGGAACCTAGGCAACAAAATTCCTGACCTTGAGGTTACCATTGAGGAAGTGGACCTGGATGTGGTGGCCATTACAGAATCATGGTGCACCAACAATCACAGTCGGAAAGTGGCCAGTATCAGGTTACAACATGTTGTGAAAGGATAGGGCAGGGAGGAAAGGGGGAGGTGTTTCATATGTAAGGAAATATATATAGGCCATGGAAATACAAGGACACAGCAAGGAAAAAGAGAGGCTGGAAGTTCTTTGGGTTGACTTAGAGATGGAGTCCAGGCCTACATATGCATTAGGGTGTTGTACAGGCCACCAGTATAGGGGGAGGAATTGGACAGGGATTTGGGGGAGGCCATAGGCAAAATGGAAAGCAAAGAGGAGTAAGTGATAATTATTGGTGACTCGTATGTTCCGTATGTGCCAGATGTGGACTGGAACATCCTGCTTGCAGCTACAACTAGGAGCAGGGTCATCCTAGACTCCCTGCAAGCAGCACTTCTCAGACAGCTGTTTACAGGTTCCACTAGAGATGAGGGCAGTACTGGATCTGGTATTTATGAACAGGGACAGCATTGCAGACATCACAGTGAATAGCCCTCTGGGTACAACCAATCACCGTGCAGTGTGGTTTGGCATATGGATTGGGCACAACAAAAAGCACAGTAGTACAAGGGTCCTGGACTTCAGGAAAGCAGATTTTAAAGAAATGGGAAACTGCTTTAGGAACTATCTTAGAGCAGGGGATGGGGGGGGGCACAGTGGAAAAGAATAAAGGAGGGAAAAACTAAAGTAACAGCAAGCTGTTCTAGGTAGTAAACAAGAGTAACAGGAGAAACAGGCCACTGTAGTTTTCAAAGGAGGTGGCTAAGGCAGTAAGTGACAAAAACAGCTTTTATGAACTACAAGGAGACCCAAACAGAGGTGGACAGGGATGTATATCTTGAAGAGCAAAGGAAGGCAGGAAGGAGGATTAGGACAGCAAAGGCTCAAACTAATGAAAGGAGCACCCAGCAGGTCAAGAATGGGGATAAGACCTTCTTCAAGTATGTGGGCAAAAAAAAGAAGGCAAGAGGTGGTATAGTGACAATCAGGAGACGGGGGAGGGGGGGAGAGGACTGTGCAGAGAGGACCAAGAAAAAGCTAGAATTTAAACAAATACTTCTGCTCTGTCTTCACAGTGGAAGGAGGGATGGGCTGACATGGATTAATGAGCACGATGGGGAGTGGACAAATGTCTATTTATGGAAGAGAGTCCACCGGTGGTTGGAAGCCATAAGAGAAAATAAAGTGATGGGGCTGTAAATAAAAGCAGACTGCCACTTCCTGAAATGCAGTCTGACTGCTTCCCTGTGAGAGAGAAGCAGGTCAGTACAATGAGCTTCCACTCACTCTCTGATTAATGAAGCAGTCCATCAAATAGCAGCAGCTCATTCTGTGGGCACCGCTCCAGCAACAGCTAAATCAGTGGTTACGGGGTCCGGCTGCTTCACGATGAGAAGTCTGGCTGTGTGGTGTGGGTAATTGTCTGCGTGGGTAACGGTACTGCACCAGCTTTGATTCAGACTTACTACATGAGAATAAGTAAAGCTGTGGCTTTTATCACTATAAAACAGATGCCCTACTTGTTGTAGGTGGATGAAAGTGGCGAGTCTGTCTCTAAGCAAATAAAATGGACCACTGGTGAACGTTGGTGTGTGTATGTGTGTGTCGGGGGGGGGGGGTTCCACAAACAAGCAACAGTGTAACACAACACTAAGTTATTAAAAAAAAAGTGTAACAACTGCATTGCCCTCTGCTGGCAAGTATACCACTACAGCAGTAGACAAACTACAATCAAAAGCATTTTCAATACATTTGTACTAATTTTCTATAATTTTTTGTGATTTTTTTTTTCTGTTTTAAAAATCCACACATAACCCATTTTCTAAGCGCAGTAATACCCTCCAGGGTGGGCGGTATGGGCTATACCTGCCCTTCCAGAGGCTATAAGACCCTTTGCCTGCGGTGTTGGGCCTCATTACACCCCTGGGCAGGTGGGTATAGCCCAATACCGCCCACCTTGTCAGATATTATTGCTTGCTTAACACAAAAAAGTGCAAAATAATGCATATGGGCCACAAAAACCTTGGAACAACATATCAGTTGGGGGGGGGGTAAGGATATAGCATGCATCAAGCAGGAAAGGGACCTTGGGGTTATCATCTTTGATGACCTCAAGGTAGGGAAACAGTGCAACAAGACGGCAGGTAAAGCAAATAGGATGCTGGGATGCATAGGTAGGGGCATCACCAGCAGGAAAAGGGAGGTCATAATTCCACTATACAAGACATTAGTGAAGCCCCACTTGGAGTACAGTGTACAGTTCTGGAGACCTTACCTACGTAAAGGACATAGACAGGTTGGAGAAGGTTCAGAGGAGGGCAACAAAGATAATATAAGGATTGCATCACAAGTCCTACGGCTACAGACTGAAGGACTTGAATATGCTGTCCCTGGAGGAGAGAAGGGAGAGAGGGGATATGATAGAGACATACAAGTACCTTATGGGGAGGAACAGGGTGCAGGAAAATACTATTTTCCAGTGAAAAGGATGTTCCAGGACTAGAGGGCATGGGATGAAGTTGGAGGGAGAGCGATTCAGAGGAAACGTGAGGAAGAATTTCTTCACAGAAAGGGTGGTGGACAAGTGGAACACCCTGCCTAAGGAAGTGGGGGGGGGCTGAAATAATCACGTGATTTAAGAATGCATGTGATAGACATAAGGGAATCCTGGAGGTCAGGGGTAAGGGGCAACAAACTTCTAGACAAACAAAGTAATCTTACAAGCTCAAATGGGCAGACCGGGTGGGCCATTGGCCCTTATCTGCCAACAGTATCTATGTATCTATGTTTCTAAGATATCTGCTTTTTTTTTTTGCATTGTATTTTTATTGAGCTTTTAGCAAGATAACACTTACATAAAGCAGACAGACATAGGTGATTCTTTTACACAGATTGTAAAGACATAGCCTATAGCATAGCTAACATGAGTCACCCCAATAGACTCTCTCAAACAGAGGAATTAGCCATTTTCAAATCTTAAACAAATCCCAAAGTCTACAGCCTAGGGATAACCTCGGAGGGATATAAACACCGGTCATCCCTTCCTTTGGGACCAACTAGTGTGTGGACCAGCCCGCAAATCCCCCCATAGGGTAAGAAGTATACAGGATAAAGCAGCTCCAATACAGATTTCCATATGTCCCCTTTAAGATACTCAAATATCCCATTCTCCCGACTCCCCTAATTAAGGTTGTATATGAACAACATGGCAAAACTTGTGCTGATACTTCAGAACCCCTTAACAGCAAACAGTAATAATATTAAGAGGAATAACAAGTTGGGTGGTGCATAGGCTATAAAATAAAAAAAGAATAGGCAGCATTCTATATTACACCTTTCCATATGAAAGGGTAAATAAGGCCCGTGTTTTACTAGTTCCAGACAGAGTTCGATTGCATGAAGCAAGCACATGCTAGGGCCGAAGGAACACGTATAGTAAAAAACCTCCCACTGCCTAGTTTATGAACAACACCCTAAGTTGAAACCTAAACATATTACTGTAAGGGAAAGTAAATACATTACATAACTAATAATGTCCCAATCAGCAGTCACTCTCCTTCTGTCTCCTTATTCCCCTGAGATCCTTCCTGTTCGATAGTATCCAGAATCTTTTCAGCATCTTTCGGATCATTAAATTGACAAATGTTATCATTCCACGAGACGTGCAGTCTGGCCAGGTACAAGAGTTGGTGCTGAACCTTTAAATGTCTCAAGCGGGCCCGGATCCCATCAAATAGCTTACGCTGCTGCCTAGTTCCAAAGGACAAGTCTGGAATGATGTATAGGTCCGATTCCACATATGTAAACTTTCTTCGTCGACGTGCTGCTGCCAGTATTCGGTCCCTATCGCCCACACTTGAGCAGATCACCACCAGCGTACAGGGATCAGTGTTTCCTTTCTGTGCCCTTTGAGGGGTGAGCCTATAGGCCCTCTCCAGGGACAACGGTGAGTCCTCCTCATCAAATCCGAGCAGTTCTGGCAAAAAAGTGCAGACGAAGTCCAAGGGATCTTCCCCCTCAGTCAATTCTGAGAGACCTAGGATTCTTATGTTCCTCTCCTGCACCTGATTCTCCAAGTCCTCCAGGCGTTGTTGCCTCCAAGTAGTATCCCTGATCAGTTTTGTGGAAACAATCGTAAGTTTATTTACGTTGCCCTCCATTTTATTTATCGATTGCTTATTTAGGTCCACTTGTGTTTCTAGAGTCGCTACTCTCGGTGTTAGTTGGTCAAAGTTATGGTCCAACTCTTTGACTGTATGCACCAGTTGCAGCAAGGTAGCATTCACTGTAGCCAGGGACACAGTTTCGGGCTTGTCTGACTGAGAGGTCTCTGCCACTCCACCACGATTAGGCTCACCATCTCTGTGACCTCGCAGTTGAAAGAAATCGACAGAAGCGGCAGCTGATCCTTTAGTTTTACCCAATTTTCATTGACAGAAAGAGTTCAGGAGCTTTACCTGACGTGAAGGAGCCGGGACAAATGCAGTAAATTCAAGTTTTAATACTTTAATCCGTGTTAAGAGCCGGAGCCTTCTAAAGCTTGCTGTGTCCTGCTTGGCTGCTCGACAGCGTCCAGATATCTGCTTTTTAATTATTCCCCTCTGCACTGTCCACCTGCCCTTCCTAACCTCACAATCCATCCCCTCATCATCCTCTTTTCTGTTATGTACCTAAAAAAGGTCTTGTCTCCTTTAGTTAACCCTTGGGCTATTCTCTCCTCAGGTTATGCCTTTGTGCTCCTCACCACCTTCCCTGCTTCCTCTGCTTTCCCTGATACATCTCCCTATCTTCTCGTCTCTGCATTTCTTTATACCTGCTGAATGCAACCCTTTTAGCCTTCACTTTTCCAGCCACATCCTTTTAGAACCATAGCAGTCTCTTGTTTCCTCCTGCTTTTGCAGTTTGTTGCCTTCATGGTGCCTCTCCTTAACTTAGTCCACTGTTCCTCCGCCTCACCCAGGTCAGCCCCCCCCCACCCGTAAGGTCATCTCTCAGTTGTTCATCCATTTTTTTTTTAAATCTGCCTTCTTGAAGTACAGGACCCTTGTCTTTGTGTGGTTTGCTTCTGCTGCTATCCTTAGTTGAACCACACTCTACAATGATTGCAGGTCCCCAGGTGGCCTCCTATGTCTGCAATACCTTTCCTATTTGTGAGCATCCGGTTCAGTATTGTCCCATTATAAGTGGGCTCCCTGACTAGCTGTCTGTGAAATAACCCCTGCAAGGAGTCTAGGATATCTCTGCTTCTAAAAAAAATGCAACTGGGCAGCTCCAATCTTTATCTGGTATTTTGAAGTACTCCACCAGCAGCACCTCCCCTATTTCTGCCATTGGGCTAATGACTTCCACCAGTGGCCTACCCAGTTTCCCCACCTGTGTTAGAGGTCTGTAGATCATGCCAATGTGAATAGTGGCTCCACTCATGTCTCCAGGGTGACCCACTGTGCCTCCAATATGTCCATTCCACCCTGGATTCCCTGTGTCTCCATAGCCTTGATATGCTCCCTTACATACAGCTCTACCCTCCTCCCTTCCTTCTTACCCTATTCTTCCTGAACTGAGTATAGCCTGGTATGGCCATGTACCAGTCGTGGTTTCCTTTGCACCATGGCTTGGTAATGGTCACTTTATCCAGGTCTGCCTCTGCCATGATGGTCTCTAAGTCTAGAATTTTGTTTCCTAGACTTCATGCATTTGCACACATGGCCTTCCATATTCTGCTCCCACTCTGTCTGATACCCCCTTTTTTCCCTTTTGCCATGGCTCCTTTTCCCTGCTAGTTTTACAACTCTTGTTTCAACCTCTTTTGTTTTCTTCTACATTGCTTTTTTGTTTATTTTGCACCCTGTGGGATTTTCCTCCCCTTGGGTCCTCATTTCTCTTTGTGTCAGTTGATGGGGGAAGGGAGTTTGTGTCTCCTTTTTTCTTCCGCCACCACTTCAGCTAGTTTAAATGTTTATCAAAGTAAGATTTAAAATGTACACTGAGGACTGTGGTTCCCCTTCCAGATAGATGCAGGCCATCACTCCTGTATTGGCCCAGAACCCTTCAGATTGGTCCCCAGTCCCCATGTAGCTGAACTCCCCTTCTGTGAACCATTCCTTCAACCTTAAGTTGAAGCTTGCATGTAGAGAACCCTATCCTCCCCCCACTCATAGATAAGTAGCACATCAGAAAAAGCCACTAAATGTGCTATCTCCCTAAGATCCATCCCTAACACTCTAAAATCCCCCTGCACATTCCCAGCCCCATCCCAAGCCAGGTCATTAGTTCACAGGAGACCATGGCATCCAGCTCTCCCTTCTGCCCCTTTGCCCTAGTGATCCTAAGGATCTGCTTTCTATTCCTGCAAGCCATGGATCCAGGTATGCACCTCATTTCCCTCTTTCTCTTCGTTTTTGTTCCCAGATCTACCACCCATGATCGAGTCCCCCACCAGAAGTTACTTCCTTATGGTGATCTGCACCTTCCACCTTGGTGTCACCCCTTCAGAGGAACCCTGCATCCTCCCTGGTCACTACTAAGGGTGCCTCCTCCAGGCAGTTCCATTCTACCAGAGTGGCAAATGAGTTCCATAGTGGCACAGGCTGAGAAATATGCCCTTGACCCTCTACCACCACCCTCCTGGAGCTCACCATAGTCCAGCTCACCCTCCTTCTCCTAAGCATCTTCTGGGGCATTGGTGGTAGACATGGAGGCTCCAGGGTGGAGGAAGAGGTCCCTGAATTCTAGTCAACTCAGCCTGGAGTCCAGTGACCTCCTCCCTCAGCCCAGAGAGGTGTGTGCAGATGGGCCATTACCTCAGTTTCCAGAAGGTCTCTCTGAAAACTGCAGCTCCATATCCAATGCACTGCACCACTCCCAAAACAACCCTTCAGGTTGGTCACCAGTCCCCAAGTAGCCAAACTCCCCTTCTATGAACCATGCCTTCAACCGTAAGTTGAAGCTTGCATGCAGAGAACCCTATCCTTCCCCTAACTCATAGACAAGCAGCACGTCAGAAAAAGCCACCAAATGTTCTACCTCCCTAAGACCCTTCCCTAACACTCTAAAATTCCCCTGCACATTCCCAGCCCCATCTCTAGCCAGGTCATTAGTCCACAGGGGACCATGGCATCCAGCTCTCCTTCCTGCCCCTTTGCCCTAGTGATCCTTGGGATCTGCTTTCTATCCCTTCAAGCCATGGATCCAGGTACATACCTCATTTCCCTCTTTACTTTCCTTCTTGTTCCCAGATCTACCCTCTATGACTGAGTTCCCCACCAGAAGTTACTTCCTTATGGCGGTCTGCACCTCCCACCTTGGAGCCACCCTTTCAGAGGATCCCCGCATCCTCCCTGGTCACTACTAAAGGTGCCTCCTCCAGGCAGTTTCATTCTACCAGAGTGGCAAATGAGTTCCATAGTGGCACAGGCTGAGGAATGTGCCCTTGACCCTCTACCACCACCCTCCTGGAGCTCACCACAGTCTAGCTCACCCTCCTTCTCCTAAGCATCCTCTGGGGCATTGGTGATAGACGTGGAGGCCGCTGGGTGGAGCAAGAGGTCCCTGAATTCTAGTCAACTCAGCCTGGAGTCCAGTGACCTCCTTCCTCAGCCCAGAGAGGTGTGTGTAGATGGGATATTATCTCAGTGTCCAGAAGGTCTCTCTGAAAACTGCAGCTCCACATCCACTGTACTGTACCACTCCCAAAATTCCCATTCCTTCTCTTTATTTTTTGCTTGAATTTATTTTGTACTCTTATTTCTTTGTACTGTTACCGTAGACATTGTGTTACTAGTTGTCCCCTTTCTTGCTTTACTTAACCCCTTTGTACTCTTGATAGGTATATAATAGATAGGGTTTTTATAGTTTTCCACTTTCTTGCTTTACTTAAATCCTTTAATCCCTTACCCTAGATAGGGTTTTTCTAGGTTTCCTTTTTTATTATTGCTTTATTTTAACATCTTTGTGCCCTTGACCTAGAGAGGGTGTCTCCTCTTTTCCCACTCAACAGGTAGCTACTGCTTGTACAGCATGTTTTCTCCCTTCCATTACCCACTTACCTTTTTTCAGTACTCTCTCACTCAGGCAGCAACAAATATCAGGTACTTTACCTTACCTTATTGGACTGGCAGAGTTACTTGTGTGTCTGTTGTTGCATGCAGATGCCTGCTGACTCCTAAGATGTCAATCCTCTTCCATTCCTGTGCTGTTCCACTCACACTCTGGGACATGAACATGAATTAGACATGTTAGGAGGGAATCCTTTTATAATAGTGGCATGGTAACACTACTATAGTTAGGGTTGAGGAGACTGTTTAATGTTAAACCCCTAACTTTGTACTTTAATAGCTTCACAACCATTCAATGGATTCACACAAAACTATGCATGCACAGCCTCAGAGCCAAAGTTTCTTGACTTTCCATGTTCTTTTTTCCAGTCAGATGTGAAAATCCTGAGATCCAGATGGTGGAAGAAGTGAAAAAATCTGTTTTATTTTGCTGTTTTTTTTTTGTCATTTTTTAGCACCCTGATGTTTGGAAGTTTGCTCCAAAAATGTCAGGGTAGAAAGGGCTTGGGCTACAGTGGTGCCTTTCAGTACTTTGGTGAAAAAATATTAATCCATTTCTAAGTTATAATGAGTTGACATTTCAGTTCTGAGCATGCTCAGTATGGTCTTCTGAATAGCTGTTTCATATGAAAAAAGAATTTGGCCCTTATGAAAAAAGATTCTATTTTGTATGGGAGAAATCCTTTTTTGTGAGAAAAAAAATGATTTTTTTCATATAGCTGCCATCTTGTTTCCATTTAAAAATAAATACATTTTAAAGCCATAAAAATGATATCCTGCAGAGAAATCAACACATGTATCTTGTTAATCGGGACCCCTTTAGGTGGATTCTGCAGTTTGTCTTTGGAAAAATCACCCAGCAATATGTGTTTTTAACACATTTTCAAATCTTTTTTCGTGATCCGAATTTCTTTTATCATATGGCCCCTTATACAATAAAAGAATTTGAACTTCATTTTTTTCACATTCTTTTTTCATATGAAGCTATCTTTTTTCATATGAATGACACAACCGCATGAAAAAAGATCCCTTCATATGAAAAAAGATTTGCACATTTCAAAATTAACAAGCCATATCTCCATCAATATATGCAGTTATGGGAATATATATATATATATATATATATACACATATATAGTATATATAAGTCTTAATGAGTACTACAAAACTAACATATAACACCCCCCAAAAAATTAGGGGCCATATAAAAACATAAACAAAATACAATTTCCATAGGATAACATTGCAACTTTAACAAGCTGTAACTCTATCAATCTTTGGAGTTAACAGACAGTAATACCAATAAAAAGGTCTTAATGACAAGTACAACACTAAGCCCCTAAGAAATAAGAACTGAAAATGGTCCATCCCTATGAGGAAAAAAATTACAAGGAAGCACATAAATTGCTCTTCTGGAGGAATGGAAGCACAGGGCCCTCACATATACATATGGATAAATGGAGGCACAGAAGGGCTGGGTCCAGAGGGCCTTGAGCTACTGTAATCACATGGATATGTTCACAGAAGTCCCTAAGGATCTGCGTGAATGACAGTACGATTCTACTATCTCAATAAACAGGGAAATTCATAGCAAAAACTTTCTTTAATGCATCAGTTAGGCTTAAGCTGACAAAAGTAGGGAATGTGATGTTAGGGTTTCCAACCCTAGCACCCCCCACCCTGCAAGCAGCAAAAAGAAAAAAATTTACAGTTTTGGCTATCCTGAGTCTTGTCAAATCAACCCTGGAGTCTTTCTTGGGGTTATCAACCCTAATGCTCACTCCATTCTCATATAGTCTGCACATCTGAATGTATTTGCTGATGGAATGTGGGGAGTGTTAGGACCGATAACCCCAAGGAAGATTCTAGGCTTGATTTACCAAGATTGAGGATAGCCAAACCGTAAAGTGTTTTCTTTTTGCTACTTGCAGTGGGGGGGTTTGTTAGGGGCGGAAATCCTAACACCATATTTCCCTTCTTTTGTAGGTTAACCCTAACTGGTGCATTAATGATGTTTTTTTTTTTGCAATGAATATGAATATAAGTATGGAATTCTGATGGACCTGATTTCAGAAGCTAGTTAAATATGTGTGAAGTAAGCACTATTTTGGTTTCAATTAGCATGCTTTGGCTAATAGTACTGTGCATACAGTGGTGCCATCCAGGATACAATGCAGTAATGCTGCAATACTGAATATCACAAAATGCTGCAGTATGCTGCAGGGAACAGTGTCATTCAATAGCAGTTAAGCCCTATTTACTGCACTACTTTGTGACATGTCATTTACTGTAAGTTACTGTGCTGTGGCTAACTACTCTAAGATTAATAATTAAATGCATTTGTTATTTGTTCATGTAAATATGCTAAAAACAAAACAAACTAAAAACTTGTTGAGGTGTCAGCAAGCTTTCTGTACAAGTATATTTTCAGATTTTTGTTTATTTATTTTTTTGACCACCTGGACCATATTCTCCCTGATGAAGCCCCAGCAGAGGTTGAAATGTCCTTGGTATATGGCCACTACTTGCAAGATAATTGTGAACAAAAGATTTCTGAGAAGACATAAAATGCTTGTGGAGTAAGGCTGATTTTTCTGGATTTATGTTGTGACTGTTTGGCATACATCAGCCCCCAACAAAAGGATTCATTGACTGCTTATTACCATAGAGGGTACCCAGGGTAACCTCCTTCCTTTTTGACTTCACAAGTCACATAACCTCCCTGGCTCCCAAGTCCCACCCTGTAAATTGGATTTGTACCCAGTGCCTTGCATGGTTGCTAAAGAATAAAACGTTAAAAAAAAAAAAAATGGCTGTGTGTGTTTGACCTATTGCGCAGTCATCCTCTTAGAGCCTTAATCTGAGTCAATGTCCAATGCTATCAGCCACATATGCAGTTCAGCCTGTTTGGCATATGGAAGTGACCCATGCATAGCCTGTGCATGAATGTATCTACAAAGTCATAACAGCAGAACTGAAATGCATTATATTATAGGAAAGAAGATTTAGTTAGCAAAGACTTCTCATGATGACCAAAAAGCTAGAAATATTTTTTTTACCTTTTTGCTAAAAATATATTACATACTTTACAAAATGCATGGCAGATTTGTAATGTAAGGGGGTACAGAATAAGCCTCAGAATACACTCCAGAGCATCAAAACCCCCAAAGCTTATGGAGGTCTTGTGTCCCCCAGACCCGCAGCCTACTAGTTAGGAAATTTGAAAGCTCAAGTCTCTAATGAATTCAAATGTTAGAAATGCCCCTCGTTACATGACTGTACCACATAACTCCTCTGCAGCAGTTTGGCTTTCTTGTTAGTCCAGTAAAGTGTATGAAATCACCTACTTTGGTCACCTGTTTGTACAAGGACCAATATGTCTATATGCAATTCTCTGCAGTCTGCCCACACTTCCTAGGGTAGTATGTTTGTTGTATGTGTCCAATGTAAACTATTTTCCACATTATAAAAAGGTCTCACAAAAGCTGCAATCTGACTGGCTGTCAATATTCTGAAAACTTTACATTAATCTCTGTTACACTGTCATGTGTAGCCCAATCATCATGGTGCATGAATGCTTTCTGTGAGCATTTCATCCTTTAGCACTGCTAAAGAACTGGAATAATGCATTCTGATTCTTAACCAGCATTCTTAAACAGTTGGTGTATGAACTATTTTATTAAAAATCAAAACTCTTCCTCTCCATGAGGAAAACATCCAAAATATGTACTACTAACACTTTTCTTTCAGAATTTTTTAAATTTTTATACATTTTTATTTAATAAGAAAAAGTTAAAAAAAAACAGTTTATTACACAGTTTAAAGAATTTTAGAAACATCTACCATTTGAGAATGAAATATTAAAAAAACATTATGAGTTAAGGAACATTTAAATCTAAACACTTCCACCTAGTTTTATAAATCAACTTATTGAATTATAACATAGAACTTAAAAAAAAAATCAATTCCCAGCAGCAAAATATCCCCTGATAAAGATACAGTAGAAACTAAAATCAAAGTTTACTTAAAGAGAAGGAAGAACAATGTGTAAAAAGGAAAGACTTGTATTTAGGAATACTGTAGCTGTAAGAGGGAAAATATAACAGAGAGGAATAGTTACTAATTAGTAGAGTACAGTAAGCAAGATGAGTACTCCATTTACTATTGAACTACTTTCTTTATCATTAAAACAATGTGCTAATTTTTTGAGCCTGAGTACTTCCATGATTTCAGTTTTCCATTCAGAAAAGGAGGGTGCAACATTGTCAAGCCATTTTCTGAAAATTAGATTTTTAGCAGCAACTTAGATGTATGCTAAGACAGCTGTCTTGGACCAAGAAATATTTTTAGCAGTTGCGAAATGCCCTATAATACAAGATGAAAGATTAAAGATAGAATGAACTTTGTGTAAGCCCATTATAAAATTATTTATCTGAGACAAAAAAGTTTTGAACAACAGGTAAATCCCCAAATCGATGTTTTATGTCTGATTTGGCACTTAATTGTTAGTTAGTTGAAGCCCATTTTTCTCCAGAGGGAGAGCCTATAAAATAAGTAATTTAAAAGTATGTAATGCAGTAACTTACTGTTTGTAAAGGAACACATTTTAAGAGGAAATGACCAAATAGCTTTGCAATTCCAGTTCAATGAGCTGTCATTGGTTACAGTATCCCAATAGTTTAATAGATTCAGTTGCCTGCTCTCTGACAGTGCTGAAGAAGAGTGAATAAAACACAGAGATTGAAGGTTTGGTGTTGCTGATAAACAGGACATTTCTAATATGCTCATTAAAGTTCAGTAGGTGATCAATTCTATTAAAAATTCTCTTCATAGTATTTAATAGAGAAGTTAAAAGTTTAGCATCCATCTCTCCAAGATTAAATTTCTCTTTAAAGTATTCACTTTCAACCTATTTGTCTTCCTTTATCAAGTCCTGAATTCGTCTGAGCCCCAGATTAACCAGGGTTTCACTATGAAAAGTTCTATTATTAAAAGTGATATTTCTGTTACCCCAGAGTGGATGTTGTAGACATTTTTCAAAGTTTAGGTGCAATAATGTAGCCATCTGTCTGAGTTGTCTGAGGGAGTGTAAAATAATTTGATTTTTAATTGAACATCTACTAAGGCTATGACTAGTGAATAGTAGGGAATCAATACCTATATTGTTATCTACCACTATGTTTGACTCTATACTAAGCCATTTAGGAACATAACCATCTGAATTTCTGTTATTTAACCATCTGACATATTGCATAGCTGTACCAGCCAAGTAACATAAGTAAAGGTCTGGAAGTTTCAATCCTCCTTTTTCTTTTGCCCTGGTTAATTTGTAATAAGTATGTCTTTGTGTCATGTAGTTCCTATGCATTCATTTATGATATTTTCAATGGAAAGAAACCATTGTTTAGGAATACAGTTAGTCAAAAACATAAGAATATATAGAATTCTTGGTAATAGATTCACCTTCACAGAATCAATTCTGCCCAAAAGATTCAAAGTTAATTTATTCCAACAGTTTAAATCTGATTTAATTATTTGTTTAAGGCAGGAAAGGTTTGATTTTGACACATTCTTATATAAATTCACAATTTTTAACCCAAATATTGAACCTCACATTTGGCCTGTTTTGATCCCATCCTGTTAAGGTCCTCTTTTGAAAGGAATGTATTGAAAGGAAGTATTTGTGACTTTATTAATTTTATAACCCAACAAATTACCATAATTATTTAAAATATCCAAATTTATGGGTATCAACTTCAGTGGACCCGAGACAGAGAGCGGCATGTCATCCACATAGGCAGAAGAACTATATTTCTTCACTTTGATTACAACTCCATTTACCTGGTCGTCTTGTTTAAGTTTAAGTAATAAAAAATCCAAGGCAAAAATGAAAAGACTCAGAGATAATGGACAACCCTGTTTAGTTCATTTACATATATTAAAATAAGTAGAGATCTGTCCATTTGTAAGAACTACAGATTTTGGAGCTATATAAAGTAATTATACCCACACCCACCTGATGACATTTTCAGGAAAATTGCTAACTTTTAAGACTTTGAAAAGATAATTCCAATTAATCTTGTTAAATGCTTTTTATGCATCCAATGAATTAAGGGCTATAGGGGTATCTGTCTTTTCTGACAATTTGAGAGTGTGGAGAATCTTACATTATCTGCAGCATGTTCCCCTTTCAAGATGCCAGTCTGATGTGGTCCAGTTAGTTGTAATACCACTTTTTCTAACCAAATAGACATGATTTGAGCCAATAACTTAGTGTCAGACTTTATCAAGGAAATAGGCATGTAGCTCACACAAAGCTTTGCCTTTTTTATGAAGAACAGTTATTAAACACTGATCCATTGACTGTGGATGTTTTTTAAGGTCACATACTTCCATAAATACCTTATGAAGAAAGAAGTCTATTTACTTGATACATTTCTGATAGAAATTGACTGGAAAGCCATCAGGGCCTGGGGATTTATTTTTACAAAGCAGATTAATAGCATCTATTACCTCTTCCTGACTAATTTCTGAACTAAGTGCAGTATGAGAGTTAGAGTTCCCATTAACTTTAGGTAAGGGTGATGTTGTCAAATAAATCTTTAAAAGCTAGGTCAGATAAGTCTGAGTCCTGCTTTTTGTACAGTTCTGCATAAAAAGCTGGAAAAAATTTTATTAATACTGTTAGCATTTGTTACCAATTTCCCAGTATTTGAATCTTTAATCCCCACAATACTAACAGGACTGACACAAATTTTTAGATAAATTGCCAGTAACTCTTGGGCTTTTGAGCCAGTTTCTGAATATCTAAATTTAGCTTTCCTAATACTGACTATGGCATCATCTTTAATAAGGTTATCATGTATTTTTAGCTAAGGACCACTGCCTCCATTTCTCTTTTGAGTTACCTAATACTAGTTTTAGCTCTAACTTTTTAAGTGCAACTAATTTTTCAGTGAGTTTTGCTTGTTTGTTCTTTTTAAATTTTAAAACCATTCCTATAAATGAACCTCCTAGGATTCATTTAAAAGTGTTTCATGTAGTAGCCATGATGTGTCTTTTGGGTTGTTGACAGGAAGGAAATCCATTATATCTTTTGTAATTTTTTGGATGACAGCTGCATTGCCTAGTAAGGCTGGATTAAGACACCATCTGTTTGGACCAACCTTCCCATAAAAAATAGGTAAAGTGATAGAAATAGGGGTATGATCAGAACTAAACAAATGGATGCATTATTGCATTTTATAGTGAAGAGACTGAAGATTTAGGAATAAAGATGTAGTCAATGCATACCTGGTTTTATGCACTGGCAACCAGAATGAAAATCTTTTACATTTGAATTCAGTATTTTCCAAGCATCAACTAGATTGAGGGTATCAGTTAAGAATTTAAATCCCTGTCAGCTTTGGTTGTTTTATATGTAGTGGAGGATCTTTCTAGAATAGGGTTCAGAATACAGCTGGAGTCACCACCAATTATTATGTTAGAGTGAAGAAATTTATTTAGTAAGTCAAGTATTTCAGTAAACATGCGATGAGCAGACTTATTAGGTCCATAACTATAAACAAGGGTGGTCCTATGGTTGTTGAGCATACCATTAATAATCAAATAAGGTATCCCGTAATATGGGCGACTCAATTTGAGCACCTGCAGAAAGAGTTACTGTACAATGTGAGTGAGTGTACAATGTAAGCAACAGTGTGAGAATAGTGATTGTGGTGGACAATGAGCGTCGTGACATTAGTTATAAATAAGTAGGTGGTGCAGTGGGCAAAGCCCCCCACATGAAACAAAAAGTAGTGTGTGTATATTGGGGTAACATTGCAATTGGAGAGTGGGTACCTGGTAATATGAAGCAGCTGCTGCCATTGCCAGGTGCAACAGGAGCACATACCTTCTGGAGTGCATAAGAGTGTGTAGTTGCTGACTGTGGTAGTAGCATTGCATGGGAAGATTCTGGAGGAGGTGCTGCTACAAGGGGAGAATGTTTGTTGAATTTCTATTGAGCCAGAAGGGGAAGCCACTGATGTGGATCGGTTGTTTATCTGTATTTCAGTTGCTGTTATGTCCCACGCTCATGTTTGTATTGCGTTCATTGTAGTTGACTCACCATTTTGTGTTTTTCACTATTATTACCTCACCTATATCACACAGAACCATCAAATAATGACCTTCCCTATCTGCAGTAGTTTCATCAATGCAAAATTTTATATTTTTGCTGAACAGAATCGTGATACCTGCATTCTTATTATTGATTCCTGCCTCAGTCGTTTGACCTGCCCACTCCAGTCTCATATAATTAGCATCTTGTTGTGTAAGATGCATCTCCTGCAGAAAAGCAATATTTGCATTTAACTTTTTTAAATGCCTTATAATTTTATACCTCTTTAACTTCTCATTCAGCCATGTACATTCCAGGAAATTATATTTATGTTGGAACTCATCATGCAACTACATCTAAAGAGTGGCCTTTAAAATACCCTTTTGGAAGAGTAAATTAGTGTACTTCAAGTATTTCTGCTTACTAACTCTCCATAAACAAACAAACAAACAAAAAAAAAAACAGAAAAGTATAGTACTGGGAAAAGTGTAAGAAAGGGCCAGAAAGAGGAAAAAAAAGAGATACATTTTACAAAAGGCTCTTAAATACACATCAGCTAATCACACTTTAAAAGTAAAAAAGAAGAATACATTATACGATTAAGGAGGCAAACACCCCTAACATGAACACAGAGTAATACTGTACAACTAGGCACACTATAACCACACCCCTAACCAAAACCCAAATTCTCAATGAGGAAATTACACAGTGGGTATCCTCCAACCATTTTTCTTACTTAAAAGCATTTATATTACTGGTTATCTACTTTAAGTAAGACATTTAGGAGCATACAAGCAACAATAAGATCATCAGCAATTATATTAAAATTATTCCTGAAACATAGTAAGAAATAAAATAATGTGAATAAACTAAAAGCATTATTAAATTTAACCAATAATATTATAGAGCATTGTTGGATCTGCTAAAGGAGTTGAGCAAACTGGATCCCTGAGCTGCAAGAAATCCCTATTCAGGTAAAAACATTCACTCTTTATTTCACTATTTCCCACACATATTTCCCACATTTCGTCAGGGATAAGTACAACATCATGAAAGAGACAGTTACCTGGATTAAAAGCTTCCCAAAAGAGTCTCTCCAATACATTCTTGGCAGCAACCATTCTAACTGCTGGTCTCATGCCCCAGCCCCTGAATGCTACAGCAGAAAGTGAGAACAACCCAAAAAAGAAAAGAAGCTGGAGCATGTACAAAAATTAGCGACCACATTTAATTAGATTAAGACTTAAAGTAGACCCTTTTAAATAAAGAAAAATTCTAATGAGGGAACAAAAGGTGGAATATGCATGATCACTGTGCTTAAGGTAGTACTCCTTTGGGATAAACGCCATGCACAGAAAAGTTGGTCTCATAATGCTGTGCAAAGTCAAACAACAAATTAGCAAATAGCATTCAGATCACAAGACAGAGAATCTCATGCATGACATTGAGGCATTAGCAATATTTGAAAATAATTGAAATAAATAAATGGATGAGAAAAACATGGCAGAAAATGAAAATTATGACTTGAACCTCCCCTAGCAGTTCAAGTGTCAGGTAAACCACCCTGTCACAAAACTGGACCCAAGAATGCCAAGGTTAGACTATATATTCTAATCATACAAAATACTAGTAGAGAAAGACAATCAGCCAATTTAAAGTCCCCCCTTTTTAGTTCACCGTGCCTGCACGCAGCAAACTTATTGCTATGAGTGGCCAGTGCGAAAACATGAAAAGGAAAAGCCACCGAACAGCTGATCACTGTTCAGTCATGAAAGAAATATGTGTGGAATGTAGCCGATTCTGCACATGCACAGTACCACCACTGCATCTGCGGATGTGCTGAAATGAACAGCGCAAGGACGCACTGCATAGAGTTTAATAGAGGCCCTTTTTAAAAGCTTGTTTGTTTGGTGTGCCTTTCCTGATTAACCATTTCAATAAATAAATAAATGAGCTGCAGCACAGCTTTCCACATTGGTGGCTCCTGCCACCTGCTACGCACTCCCCAGAAAGCTGACAGCGGGGTGCTCAATCCTCGTGTCGGCATGTATCCCCCTCCCCCCATTAATGTGGCACACTGTGAGCCCACCCCCTGTGTGCCAAAATAATTTTTATGTTTCTGACACGGGATGCCTCCCGATTGTCAGATCTTCCTATCCCCACAAACACATTTATATTATTTGCCAACATCGAGGGTGCCCATTCCCTATGTTGGCATGTATCCCCCCTTCCACTTAACTGTGGCACACTGGGAGCCCACCCCAATGTGCCAAAATAATTGTTATTAATTTATGTTTTTCCAACACTGGGATGCCCACTCCCGGGGTCAGATAACCCTCCCACCCGCCTGAATATTTCAAGTGCTGACATCGGAGTGCCCATTCCCCATGTCGGCATGTCCCCCACCCACACACACACACACACACACTATTGTGGCACACTGGGAGCCCACCCCAGTGTGCCTAAATGTATTTAATTTTGGTAACCTGTAAAATAAAGAAAACTGTCCCCTGAGGTCTTTTTTTCCTCCTGTAAAAAAAGAAAATGGTCCCTTATCATTTCCACATTCCCCCCTTCCCCATCCCCAACCTCTCTCTGTGGACCCAATTCCCCACACCCCTCCTTACCCAATACTTACCTCTGGAGGTCGGAAGCAGCGATCTTCTATGGACCGGGACACATCTGCACTCTTCAAAGCTGACCGGCAAACTGAAAAAAAAGACTGTAAGCTGTATAATGGGAGTCAATGGGGAGGGGGTTCAAATTACAGTAGGTTGATATCTCAGCCACTTTTAGGAATTTTGGCCCAAAATTTCAACACGGGGTTAGTGGGACCCCACCTCGTGAACATTGTCACTGTCATTTGGTTATTCGGTCCCAAAATGTGATTTTGCAGTTGCTGCACAGAATCACCTTTCCGGAATGAGTAATGAAATAACAGTGCCACTGTTCATGAGGTGGGGTCTCAAAAAACCCATGTTGCAAATTTAGTGAATAAACCCCAAAAAATGATTGCGATTGGAAGGTAGTCCTGTTAAATGCCAGGAGCTTGGGCAATAAAATGCCTGAGCTCCAGGCGATGCTAACTGAGGGAGCGGTGGATGTGGCAGTGGTCACTGAGACCTGGGCCACTGCAGGACATGACTAAGACCTGAACCAGGAGGGTTACACTATGTTCAAGAAGGGCAGGGGGAGGGAAGGGAAGGAGGGGTAGCAATAATAGTCAAAAACTGCACTGGCATAGGGGGAGTAGAGGAGGAGGAGGGAACCGTGGAGGCGATTTGGGTCACCTTGATAACAAGGGGGGGCAAGAGAGTAAAAATAGGAGTGGTGTATAGACCCCCTGCACTGGTGGAGGAGCTGGAGGAGAGTCTGGTGGCAGATGTTGGAAGACACTGCAGATTGGGCAGGGAAGTGTGGTGGTGTTGGGGGACTTAAACATGCCAGGAACAGACTGGAAGACTATGACATCCTCGGTGGCCAGGGAACAGAGGTTGTTGGATGTCTTTCAAGATGCGTTCCTAACTCAGCAGGTGGGGGAATTGACCAGGGAGGCGCGGGTACTGGATGTGGTCCTGGCAGACAGTGACCAGATTGGGGGCCTGGAGGTAAGGGACCTATTGGCGGGGAGCGACCATGCCATGGTCTGGTTCTGCCTGGACCTAGGAGGTGTAGAAGGCTGCACAAAGACGGAGGTAATTGACTTCAGGGGGCAGATTTTAAGGAAATGGGAAGGATCCTTAAGGAGCATTTGGATGTGATTGGGTCAGACATGGACGCTGACAGTAGAAGGGAATTCATCAGGAGAGGGATGCAGGATGCTACCAGCACCTGTGCAAGAGTAAGATGAAAAAGCGGTAGGGCCCAATAACCCTGCTGGTGGACCAGGGAGGTCCAGGAGGTGGTGCAGGGAAAGAAGGCAGCCTATAGGCAATTTAAGTGCTCAAGAAGTGAAAGGGATCGAGGGGAGTACAAGCTGATGGCTAGAAGGGCCACTAGTGTGGTGAGGGTGGTAAGGCAAGGAAGGAGCAGAACCTGGCCAGGGAAATTAGGAGAGGGAACAAGGGGTTCTTTAGATACATTGGGGAAAAATGAAGGGTGAAGGGGCAGATTAGCAGGATTAAAATGGGGAGAGATGGGCACAAGACCCGGGGGAGCAGGCTGAGGTACTAAATGAGTACTTCACCTCAGTTTTCACCAAGGAAAATGGGGGTGCTTCATCATACATGGGAGGAGACAGTGATACTGAGGAGGGGGGGGAACCTTACCGATCAGTGGGTCTGGGGAGGGGAGGCATCACTGGCAGGAGGGGGGAAGGCTAAGCAGGGAGAAGAGGTAGCGGAGGTGGAAATCACAGCAGAGAGAGTGAGGGAACCCTCAGGTCCCTTAAGATGGAGAAAGCACCGGACTGGATAAATTACATCCCAGAGTGCTGAAGGAACTTATGGATGTCCATGCGAAACCCCTGGCGGAGCTTTTCACCATCATCTCTGAGGACAGGGTGGGAGCCCCAGGACTGGAAGGTGGCACATATAGTGCCTATCCACAAGGGGGGATCAAGGGAGGTGGCAGGGAACTACAGGCCTGTCAGCCTGACATCGGTGGTGGGCAAGGTGATGGAAGGCATTGTAAAGGAGAGGCTAGGTGGGGACCTGCAAAAGTCAGGTTGCCTGGACGATAGACAGCATGAATTCGTCCCGGGGAAATCGTGTCAGACACATCTTGTGGAGTTCTATGACTGGGTGATGAGTGCCTTGGACCTGGGTAGACCAGCGGACGTCCTCTTTCTAGACTTCAGCAAGGCATTTGACTCTGTTCCTCATGAGGGCCTGTTGGATAAGCTGGGAGAAATGGGGGTGGGGAACCAGATGATCAGATGGATAGGCAATTGGCTCCAGGACTGGACCCAGAGGGTCGAGTTAGTAGGACAGTCTCATCCCCAAGGATGGTCTTATTGGGGTCCCACAGGGATCAGTCTGGGCCCCTCCTGTTCAATGCCTACGCCTCTGACATAAGGACAGGTATCAGGAGGAGATGAGTCTCTTGCAGATGACTCAAAACTGGGGGGTGGTGGTGGATGGGGAGGAGGGGAGGGTGGCCCTACAGGGGGACCTGGAGGCTCTGGAAAGATGGTCTAGAAAGTGGAAGCTGAGGTTCAATGCAGGGAAATGCAAGGTACTGCACCTGGGGGCCAGAAACCCGGGCCAAGTGTACACCCTGAGGGGGGGAAATGCTACAAGTCTCGATGGTTGACAGGTACCTGGGGGTTGTGGTGGATGTCAAGATGAACAACTCGGAGACTTGTAGGCGGGCAGCAGCCACGGCCAACAGGATGCTGGGATGCATCACTAGGGGGATCACCTCCAGAAGGAGGGAAGTGATACTCCCTCTGTATAACTGCTTGGTGAGGCCGCACCTCGAGTACTGCATGCAGTTTTGGAGGCCACACTTAAAGAGGGACATTAAACTCCTGGAGAGGGTCCAGAGGAGGGCAACCAAAATGATTTGGGGCTTGGGGGACAGGACCTATGGGGAGAGGCTCAAAGATCTAAATATGTACACATTGGAAGAGAGAAGGGACCGGGGGGACATGATAGAGGTCTTCAGGTACATGAAGGGGTAAATAGGGAGGAGCATTCAGGGTGCTTCAAAGGAAGGAGGAGGGGGCAACTAGAGTGCATGGGTGGAAGCTGGAGGGGGGACAATTCAGGGGAGAAAGGAGGAGGTGCTACTTCACTGAGAGGGTGGTGGAGCCATGGAATGCGCTGCCCAGGGGGCTGGTGGAGGCAGAGACGGTGGAGGGGTTCAAGAGGGGGTGGGACAGGTATAGGGGAAGGGTTCTGGAAGCAAAATCCAGTGCAGTGGGAATATCCAGAACTGGGAAGGGAGAAGCCAGAGAAGGCGAGGGGGACAGCAAGGTCAGCTCCCAGGGTGGGGGCTGACCAAACAAGCAGACACGAAAGACCGTTAGGCCTATTCTGCTGGCATTTTAGCATGTTGGTATGTTATGGGCATGCCTTACGCAGTTTCTATGCACGCTCGTAACTTTGCCAATTTTTCATATTTTCACTCCAGATTTTCAACATTGCCATTTTTTCACACCTCCTCATGAACAGTACATCTGTCATTTTTCACATCCTACCAGAAATGTGTTTTTGCACCTGTGGCACAGAATGGTGCAGTTGCTGTGTGAAATCACCTTTCAGGATTGAGTAATGAAATGATAGTGCCACTGTTCATGAGGTGGAGTCCCAAAAAAAACCCATGTTGAAAATTTGGAGTGAAAATACCAACAAACACCCAGGGCATTAGAGTTTCCAACCTTAATGCCCCACCCAGTAGAGACTGACAGGCATCGGGGATGTGACTTGGGGTCATCGGCCATTATGCTCATGCCATTCCAACCCCACCCCCACCCTGCAGCCAGTGACAGGCATTGAGGTGTGCCTTGGGGTCTTCGGCCCTAATGTTCTCCCCATTCTCCTCTACTGCACCCATCTCAGCTTATTTCCTTATGGAATTGGGCGCACATAAGGGCCAAAGACCCCATGGCACACCACAACACCTGTCAGTGTCTGCAGGGTGGAGTGAAGTGGAATGGTGCGATTGTTATGGTTGACAACCCAAAGGCACACCCCCAAATGCCTGTCAGTCTCTGCAGGGTGGGGGGTGTTGACGTTAGTTTAATACTTCGCTGTCATTCCTTTTATGCATCTCTCTAACTCATGCACTACTAATGCCAATACCAGCAAGCAAACAGTCGGCATTGACAAATGCTTGTTATACTTTCCAGTGATGATTTTGTCAAAGAAAGGCAGTTGCTTACCTAACAAGGTCCTTGTTAGTTAAGTGACTGCCTTACTTTGACAAAAATCATCACTGGAAAATATAAAAACAACCTTTTAACCATTGCCCCCAATTAAACTCCATGGAGCATGTCCCCACGCTGTTCATTTAGAAATGTGGTGAACTTTTGGCATTGACAAATGCTTGTTTTAAACCTGCCAAGAGATAACTTCTGTAACAGCCCACATAAAAACATCTTATAAGAGACACACAGATATGTACTGAAATCCGTGACCCCCTGTAGCCTAGTAAACTATACTGAACAGTGCACACATAAGAAAACAGTATTAGTTGTCCTCCCCACAACCATGTCTGTAGACGACTTATGGAAAAGCTTGCATGTACAGCGTGGCCATATACAGGCAAAATAGAGCAATTTTGACATTGAAGACCATTACAGTGACAACTTGGAACAAATTTGAGATTGTTGCTGTAATGGACCAAAAGTCAAAATTTCGCTGTTTTGCTGGTGTTTTGCCCCCTTCTGAGTCAACCCTGACTTGGAGTTTGTTATCTAAAAATCCAGGGGTGTGGGGGCAAAGCCCTCCACATGGGTGTTGCGGGGGTGGGGGGTGATGCCCCCTGCAAAAAACAAAAAAACAGTGAATATCTAACAGGCGAAATTTCACCTGTCAGCATTTCACCTGTCATTGTCAGGGATTTCGACAACAAAGTTGTTGAAACAACTTGGTGGAAACCAGGGTGGCGAGCTATGTTTCACTAATTACAGCATTGGTCCAAAATAGTGGCATGCTCTTTTGTTTTCTAAAAGACAAGCAAGAGACTGCAGTGAGCTGGTTATCAGGCACTGATCGTCAATAAGGCTGAGTGGGTTAGAGTCTCCCCCCCCCACAAACTGCAGCTCCAGTCCCAATCATAGGACTCCCACTAGTTCACTCTGCACAACTGAAGAACATACCAATCAACAGATCGTGCAGCATTTTTATGAAATAAGCAAATCGCTACACTTTGCAACATACCTGAGAGATAGACAACTGTAGTAACAATAACGGGCAAAAGGGTGACACTGTTAGAAGACAAATTTGAAACTAATGTACATGCAGAAGTGCACACAGGATCTCCAGATACTCGCTGTGAGACTAAATCAGCAATCCCAGATCATGAGCTAGCAAAATTAAAGTTTAAGAACAAAGCAGGTAGATCTTTTCTTCAGCCCTTCAATAGCTGGCTGATAGCTGGGGTATGACTTGACACCATTGGAAGTCCACACACAAAGCACAATGGGATGATGAAGAAGGCTATGCTTGAGTCCATCCTCCTTTAGTTTTCTTTTAATTCAATAGAAAGCTTCTCTTTTCTTTAACAGGTCATAGGGCAAGTCATTAAAATATTTTAGAGTGATTCATTGATATTCCAAAGCAGGTTTGCCTCTGACAGCATGTTGAAAATGGTTTTATGCTGAAAATTGAGGAACCTGACAATAACGGGTCATGGTTTTTCTCCGTTTGTGGGTTTGGGCTTTACAGAATGATGGACTTACTCCAATATGAAGGAATTGCAGTTGGTGGGGGTCCAGCAAGATGTAACAGTAATTTATTAGTAAAACCAACAGCATCCGATCCTTCCCAGCTTTCAAGTATTCCATTAACCTGCAAATTATTTCTTCTATTTCTTGATTCCAGATCCTCCAGTCTTTCTTCAGGTTTGGCAATCTGACATGAGTAATGTATAATTTCTTTATTATCCTTAAATTATACTTTTCAGTACTTGAAATCCTTGCATCAGCATCCAACATCCTCCTTTTGTTCTCTTTAATGTCCTCTTTAGGATCCCTAAAAGCTGACAGAATGTCAGGCATCACTGAGTGCAGATAGTCCATCTGCAATGACAACTGATGAGACTGTAACCACTTCCTCAGCACCAACTGAATTTTCTAGTTCAATGCCAGCTTCCTTCATACTTCTTTCAATTCCTTTTGGGTTTATCTGATCCAACAGATCAGAAATCTTCATCTCACTTTCTGAAGACATGCCCAAGGTTGAGAAGCTGGCCTGTAGCAGAACACAACTCACACAGTGGCGGACAGCACAGCAGAAGTGTGTACAGGAGAAGTACAGCTCAATTTAAAAGAAACTGAATTTCATTAAAAGAGTTAGATATGTCATTTTAGCAGATCAAACAAAATAAAAATATGTCAAAAAGTATCAATAATATAAATGCTAAAATGCCTTTTAACTTGAGGGAGGTGCAGAGCTTAGAAAATGTGACTCTTCTCCTCGGTAGCATTCATTGGAATTTATGTTTTTATAATGGCAATAAGGCACTCCCAAAAGTTAGATTAAGAGTTAGTTAATCACCCCCTAAGGGCAATATGGCACTCAGCTATGCCTAGTGCCACATTACACTACACCCCTAGGGAGTAAGTAACAGACTGTTAATATGTCAGTGCAAAGTTGCCCAACCCAAAAAAATCTGGTACACTCTCCATTGAAAAGTTGATGCCACTTAAAGAGGTTAAATGTGTTTATGAATGCCACCCATTTTCTTATTTCAGAGCTCAGCAGTACCTCCCAATACCCTTTTGTCAGGTCTTTAGTTGTCAAGTATTTGGCCACTCCAATGTCTCGAGGACCTCATCTGTTATGAGCTTCATGTATGCCTCAGACTCCATGCAACTATTAAGCTTTCACTAAACCAAGAAGAACCTTATTGTCCAGTAAACAATAAGACCCAGCAGGTTGTTGGGTATTGGTTGATACCTGCATGCCAAGGAGAATGATTTGGCTCAATACTGCAGGCAGAGCATGACTGATCCCCTGAAAGTGCAGATATCCACTAATACCCCAAACCCTGAAGAGTTTCCTGTCTTACTGTGCCTAGAAAACAGGTTTGGCAAATTTGTAAAAAAAAAGATAAACTCTAAAAGATAAAAAAAAAATAGTAAAAATAAAATATTGCTTAAAAATGTGCAATAGTCCCACCACAGATGGTTTTTACCTGCACATCTTCTGTCTTTCTACACATTCAATACAGGCTGTGTTTTTTTTACCATGAAATACAAGAAGTCAATATTCTTCAGTGTTCCTCTAGTAGAATGCTTCTCCCCCAAAACACACAAATATGGAATACTAGGATTCATTCTAGAATTAGTGGGAGCTTAGAAGGCATTAGTCCATAGTTAGCATCTATCAAGTAAAATCATTAGTACTTGTTCCACCCAGTATGTATTTGTCTAACCTTTCCTTGAACTCATTTTTAATTTTGTTAGATATAATTTCAATCAGGAGATTATTCCAGGGTCTTATTATTCTTTGTATGTAATAGTATTTTCTGTTGGTAGTGTTAAATGGTTTAGCCTGCATCATTAATGGGTGTCCCCTTGTGACAGTTTTCTTTGATTTTAAATTCAGATTCAGTTCACACATCAATGTCATGTTATGCCATATAATAGCAAGAGATCACCCTGAAATGTCTGTTGTAATGTCATAAGGTTTTTAGTTTTTTAACCTATCCTCACATGTGACATTACTGATTTCTGAGATTGTCTTTGTGGCTTTACATTGCATTCAATCTAGTTTATTTATGCTATTGATCTCGTAAGGGCACCATACCTGACTGGCATACTCTGTGTGTGGTCTGACATAAGCCTTATATAAAGGGAGAATGACATCTGCATACTGACTCTCTGTACTTCTTTTTAATGTCCATAAAATCCTGTTTGCTTTAGATATTGTGAATGAACATTGTCAAATTGCAGCAAGTTTTAGATGTCAATTCCTAAATCCTTCTCATTAGTAACTGTTTTTAAAAGTGGTATTGCAGAAAGTGTATTTATGTTGTGAGCTGTGCTTCCCATGGTGTATTACACTACATTTTGTGAAGCTGAACCTCATACTCCATGTGTATGCCCTGTGTGTTACATGATCTAGAACTGTCTGAATTTTGTGGATTTGTTTAGAAGTTTTACAAGGACCAACACTTTTACTGTCATCTGTGTATATTGTACTCCGGTTATGCATTGCTGTATTCATGTCTGATATGAATATCTGAAATATGACCAGTCCCAGAACTGACCCCTGAGGGCTCGAGTGGTGACAGCCCTAGTTATTGAATAATAGCTGTTTATAACCACCCTCTGTGACCTGTTTGAAAGTCAATTCTTTACCCAACTGATGAGAGAGTTCATGCCAAGGTTGCTCATTTTGTTGATTATGGCCCAATGAGGGACCAAGTTACAGGCTTTATAGAAGTTTAAATATATAGGGCCAGATTTTCAAAGGTCCCTTAGATCCATGCAAGCTGTGTCAAACAACCAGCTTGAATCAGATCTTGGTGCGCCAAATCCTGTGTGCCATATTTTGCAAGAAAAGTGGTTTGTGTGACAAAGTCCCCCAAACTGATGCAAGAGGTCCACTGCATCAACACAATGGCATAGGGGATGGGAATGACACAAGCTGCACCAAAATAAATGGTGCAAGTTGAGTCAAGAAAAGCCAGAAAAATGATGCAGGGAACAAAAATGGCACAAACTGAGTACAAAAATGGTGCAAACTGAGTAGAAATGGTGCAAGCTGAGTAACCAAAATGGTGCAAGCTGAGTCAAACAAATGACGCAAAGGACGAGAATGAAGCAAGCTAAGTAAACAAAACAGCAAATGAAATGGCCAAAACTAAGCCCCCAAAATGTTCTAAACTACTGTAGTCCTGCAGAAGAATACTGGCCCTTAATATTAGCATAGTCAGGTTTGACCACCTGCTTTGGGTCTCTTTATATGCTCTAGTGTCCTTAGACCAGCTCTGGCTGGTCTAGCAGCTGACGGTACTTTGACATGTTTGGTGTCAGTGGTGCAGCTTTGAAATTCCCTTAGGTGTGGTCTTGCACCATTTCTGTGATGCAGGACAGCTTGTGTCATGACACTGCTGTTTGTATGGTGCAAGGCTGATGCAACCACCTTTGATGCAGGGTGGACTGCCTTTGATGCAGTGCTCCTTTGAAAATCAGGTCTGGCGCAATGTTTGACGCTAGACTCCCTTGTGTCACTATTGTTTGGTGCACGTCCCTTGCGTCATACCTGGGGCTTTGAAAAGCTGGCCCTTAATGTCTACTGATGTGTGTTTATCCAATGTCTAATTAATTTTTTCATAAAAACAGAGGAGGTTTGTCATAACTGAATATCCTGGGGTAAGGCTGTGTTGATCCCAATCTATTTTTTTCTGCCATTGTAATGTGATGAGTATTTTTATTCTCAGTAATTGCCTCCGGAACCTTACTAAGGATTGATGTAAGACTTATCAGTCTGCAATTTTGTACTTCACTTGTTGGGCCTTTTTTATGTATTGGTATGGCATTGGCTGTTTTCCAATCACTGGATACTCCACCTGTATTTAAAAATGTATTGTATAATATTATTAAGGGTTTTAGAATGTAATCTCCCATGATCTTCAACACATTATCAGAGATTTTGTCTGGACTGGGGAGCTTTGTGTTTTTAGCCTTTTGATTTTTTCTTTAACTTCCTCCTCACTGATGTTAATGATTGCAGTATTATTTGTTATTATCAGTAGAGGTAAACTACGTAAAAAAACAGAGCAGCAGTGTTTAATGTTGCAGCCATATCAGATGGGAGAGTTATTGTTTGACTACCTATAATAATTCACCCTAATCTATTATCTGATGTTTTTGTGAGTTGATGTAACCATGGAATTGTTTGCTATGTTGTGTTTTTGCATTTCTTGCTAAGTTTTATTCCATTTTCTTTTTTGCTTTTTTAATTTTGTGTTTTGCATTATCTCATTATTCTTTTACAGTTTCTGAGTCCACTGTAGATTTGCATTTGAGATACTTAATATATGTCTTTTTAAATTAGTCTTATTGATTTTGTAAGCCTTTTTGGTTTTATATCCTTTCTGTTATGCTTTTTTCCTTAACTGTATGTTTATCAAATATCTCAATTATGGTTTCTTTTATTATGACTCATATTCCATCAGTGGTTTTGTTTTGTCATTTTTCTTTCCTGTTTATATTTCTTATGCATTCTTGTATTTTGCTTACGTTTGCTGTATTATACATGTAGATCTTTGTTTTACCCAAAGTTGTCATGTCCTTATATTCTACTGCATATTCAACCCTGTTGTCATCACTACTCCTGATTGGTGGTTTTACCTCACAGTGAGTAATATTTTTACTTCTGGTGCTTAGTACAATATTCGGAATGTTCTCACTCCTGCTTGTCATTTTTGTTTGCTATATATGATTCAACTGCAGGTATCTAAGAGATTTTTTTCCTGCTTTTGAATTAGTGTGGTGTTTGGTGGTTCCACATCATATGAGCAAATGCAAAATAATAATTACCATATGAGTGAGTGCACATTGTCAAAAACAGCAATGGCGATGTGCACAATAGCGAGACCATAAACGGCGATGGTCTAGACCACATGAATAAAGCAATTGTATTCACTGTTTAATGTGGGGGGCTATGCTCCCTGCACCCCCTAATAATTATAACTAATTCCGAGGGGGAGCCTGACACTGGGGTACAGGGAGTGTTCAGGAAGGAGCTATACATGAGGGGGGAGCAACCCAACAGGAGGGCATGGGAATGGGGAGCAGAACGTGAAAAAAAAGTAAATGCACACAGGGAGGAAAACACCACAAAAAAAATTAAGTGTACACATGAATGAAACAAAAACAAACTGAACTCCTGCCCAGGTTAGAACCTGGGTCCTGTTGCCCCAGAGGCATACACTACCTCCACTAGACCACACAGACAGCTCAGAGCTGCTAGCCTACACTACCTGTTATAGCTTCCATGTTGTAGATCCCTCCTACTCTCACTCTCTCGCTAGTCTCTCACCATTGTTGTCCACCTTCCCTTGCTATTGACAGGATCACTACCATTTCACATTCGCTCTATTCACAGGCACTCACATTTAGGTGCTCAAATTGAATCGCTCAATTTGAGTCACCCATGTCACTGGATACTGTGTTAGGTCTAGTCTATTTCTCCATGGTTTAAATCACCCATGAATATTACCTCTGATCTGTTTGCGCTATTGCTGTGCGGAATGCGGAATTCTGCCAGTGAAATTAGTGCAGAATGACCATTCTGCCGGTGGGATTTCCACCAGAATTTTGATTGTTCGCCTGCGGAATTCCACCTACTGTGGTCTGTGGAATAATATTCCATGGAACCTTAATTTTTTCCGTGGAAAATTATTCCGCAACAATTTCCATGGAAAATATTGAGGTTTGAGGAATAATATTCTGCAGAACAGAGATTTTTCTGTGGAAAACCATTCCACAACTATTTTATGCTGTGGAATTCCGCCATTCAGTTTCTGGCAGAATTTGGTGGAATTTTGAATATTCTGTGGAATTTCATTCTGCTAGAATTTGAAAATTCTGCACAGTAGTACTTCGCACTGATTTCGAATTCTTCTGTTATTAGTAGATCCATCTCATGTTCACTGTCAGGTGGTCTATAGCATAAGCCTATAAAAATGCTTCACTATTTTTATTAAGAAACTTTAACCATAGTGTTTCTATTCTTGAATTTTCTACTTTAATTTCCTTAGTGATGTCCATGATAGTAATGTGTTCTGATTTACATATGGCGATACCTCCTCGCCTTTTATGTTTTCCATTGTACCGTATTAAGTGGTACCCACTGAGATTTTCACCTCATGTGCCATTTAATATCCACCATTTTTCTGTGATGAAGATCATATTCAATTTATCTGTGGTTAGTAAACTTTCTAGTTCATCTAATTTACTATCCTTACTTTTAGTGTTGATAAGGGTGCATGTTATTATGTTTTGGGGGTGACTATTATCTTGTGGTCTTGTCTTGATTTTCCTTAGATTTCTGTTTGTGGGTGCCTTCTCTATTTCAGTGTTTGACATACTCATGTTTAAATGTATCGCTTCTTTTTTGGTGTTTGACAAACCTCTGTTTAGCTGTGTTGTTTTTTTTTTATTTCTGTAACTGTTTGCCCACCCTTCACTAGTTTCACTGTTCTATAGTCAAACTGTTTCTTATTTGGTCCTCTAGCAAGTGTATTCCTTTTTTATTGAGATGCAGCCCACTTTTTACATACAGGTAGTTCTGTCCACTGAAGCAGTCCCATATATCTATACACTGAAGTCCTTCTTTTCTTCCATCAGTTTAGTAGTCTACAGTTAATTTGTTTTATTATGTTATTCTTTTCTCTGTGGGCCCTTGGGATCAGTAGGATTCCTGATATCCCTACTCTGCAACCTTTGGAGTGGAGTTCTTTGCCTGTTGGGATGATATCATGGCAGATATCCTTTTCATGATCATTTTCAGTATTGTTAGTACCCATGCTTAACATTACTGTGGGGCTATCCTCAATGTTTTTTAGAATATCTCACAGCCTTATTTGAATATCCTTTGTTGTCATCCCAAGGAGACATGTTAAGGTATTGTTTAGTTTATCATTTGCACACAACATTGTGCCATGATATCTGATTATAGAATCCCCAATTAAAAGATTTCTTGTGTTTTTTTCTTTTATCACTGTTGTTTCCCTTCCTCTCATGGGCTTGCTTATGAAGTGCACTGTCACTGTTGAAATTTCTGTTCTTTTAGGGCTACATAGAAACATAGAATTTGTGGCAGATAAGCACTGCTTGGCCCACCTAGTCTGCCCATTTCTTTACCTAATGGATAAGCTACCGATCCTAGTTAACCAACAGCCTATTTCCTCCTACCCCCACTAGAATTGCCTTATGTCTGTCCCATGCATTCTTGAATTCCCCCAATGTTTTTGACTCTACGACCTCCTCAGGAAGGCTGTTCCATGCATCTACAACCCTCTCTGTGAAGAAATACTTCCTCACATTACCTCAGAGCCGTCCCCCCATCTTCAAATTGTGCCCCCTTGTTCTTGCACATCTCTTTTCTGAAAGATGCTACCCTCTTGGACTTTGTTGATTCCCTTGAGGTATTTGAAAGTTTCTATCATGTCCCCCCTCTCCCTCCTTTCCTTGAGGCTATACAGCTTAAGCTCCTTTAGTCTTTCTTCATATGTCTTCTGGTGCAGACCCTGCACCATTTTGGTTGCCCTTTCTGGACAGCCTCCACCCTGTCTATGTCTTTGTGGAGATGGAGTCTCCAGAACTGTACACAGTACTCCAGATGTGGTTTTACCAACTGTCTGTATAGAGGGCCAACAACTTTCTGTTTTCTACTGGTGATGCCTCTCCCTATGCATCCCAGTATCCCCCCAGCCCTCTTTACTGCCTTCTCACATTGCTGGCTCACCTTTAGGTCATCTGATATGACTACCCCCCAGGTCACTTTCCATTTTTGTTATTGTCAGTATCTCACCCCACATTGTGTACTTTTCCCCTGGGTGTTTGTTTCCCAGGTGCGTTACTTTGCACTTCTTTGTGTTGAATCTAAGCTGCCATACATTTGACCATTCCTCCAACCATGCCAAGTCCCTTTTCATCCTTTCCACCCCACCTTGTGTATCAATCCTGTTGCAGATATTTGTGTCATCTGCAAAGAGACATACTTTTCCTTCCAGTCCCTCTGCAATGTATCTTATAAAGAGTTTAAAAAAGGACTGGCCCCAGTACTGAACCCTGTGGTACTCCACTAGTATTCCCCCTTTCTTCACTGTGGGCTCCACTTACTGTTACCCTCTGTGTCCTGTTGTCCAGCCAGTGTTTTACCCAGGCTAACACCCTGGGACCCACTCCCAGGCTGGCTAATTTGTTTATTAATATTTTGTGTGGGATTGTGTCAAATGCCTTGCTAAAGTCTAAGTAGGCCATGTCCACAGCCCCTCCCTGGCCTACTGCTTTGGTCACCCAGTCAAAGAAATCAATTAGATTTGTCTGAAATGACCTTCCCACTGTGGATCCATGCTGCCTTGGGTCCTGTGCCCCACTGGCCTCTATGTACTCTACAATTCTTTCCTTCAGAAGTGATTCTATCATTGTCCCTACTACTGAGGTCAAACTGACAGGTCTGTAGTTTCCTGCCTCTGTCTTGCTCCCACTTTTGTGAAGGGGAATCACATCCACACTCCTCCAGTCCTCAGGTACCACACCATCCTCCCATGATTTATTAAAAAGGGTAGTCAGTGGTGTTACTAGTTCTTCCCTTAGTTCTTTTAGAATTCTGGGGTGAGCCCCATCAGGCCCCATTGCTTTATTCATCTTCAGTTTTAAGAGTTCTTTCAGAACCCTTTCTTCTGTGAAAGGACTAATATCAACCCCCCTATCCAGAGTGCTTCTATTGACTGGATTAGGTATCTCCCCATACTTTTCCATTGTGAATACTGAGCAGAAGTATTCATTCAGTATCCCTGCTTTTTCACTGTTGCTCTCTGCCCAACCACCTTCCTCTTTATTCAGCCTCAGTATCCCTGCCTTAGTCTTTCTTTGCTCCCTAATGTACCTAAAAAAGGTTTTATTCCCCTTCTTAACTGAGTTGGCTATCTTTTCCTCGGTTTGGCCCTTTGCTATTCTGACTGCCTTCCCCACTTCCTTCTGCTTTAACTGGTACAGTTCTCTGTCCTGCTCCTTCTTTGTTTCCTTATACTTCCTGAATGCTAGCTTATCTCCCTAACCTTCCCCGACACTTCTTTTGAGAACCATAGTAGTTTTTTTCTTTCATTTTGATTTGTTTATTTGCTTCACACAAAAGCTTGTTGCCTCTGTGACGGCAGTTTTGATGTTTCTCCATTGTTGCTCCACCCCACCTTCTTGCCTGTTTGCTAGTGCTTTTCTGAGGCACTCTCCCATTTTGACAAAATCAGCCCTCCTGAAGTCCAGTACCTTCACTTTTGTATGGCTTGACTCTACAGCTAAATTTATTGTGAACCACACTGCTTGGTGGTCGCTTGTTCTCAGATGGCTACCCACTTCAAGATTGGAGATCCTCTCTCTGTCTCCATTTGAGTGTACGAGGTCCCACGTGGGTTCCAAAACTAGCTGTCTGAGGCATGCCCTCTGTAGGGCATCGAGAATGACCCTGCTCTTGGATGTGGCTGCAGCAAAGGTGCTCCAGTTAACATCTGGCATATTCAGGTCCCCAGTCAGCAATATCTCCCCTTTCTCTGCCATCCTAAGGATGCCTTCTATCATCTCCTTGTCCATTTCCTCCACATGAGATGGGGGTCTGTATACAACCTCTGTGCAGATTGTGGTGCCATTTCCAGCTTCCAGGGTGACCCACAGTGCTTCCTCTCCTCCCTGTTTACCCTTTAGTTCTGTTGCTTTGATCCCTTCCCTTACATAGAGAGCTACTCCTCCTCCTCTTCTTCCCTCCCTGTCCCTCCTGTAGATTGTGTACCATGGTATGTTGACATCTCAGTCATGGTTCTTTGTGTACCACATTTCTGTGACTGCCATGATATAAAGGCATCCATCTTCCATCAAGGTCACCATTTCGGGGAGCTTTTTACCTAGACTACAGACATTGGTACTCATTACCCTCCATTTCTTTTATGGCTTTATTTCTTTTTGCCCCATCCCTGTCCTTACTGCCTTTATCTTTCTCTTCATTTACCCCTGCCATTCTCCCTGTTGACTGCTCTATCTTGGTGTTTACCTCACTAACTACCCTGATTTTTTGGGGGGATGGCTAGGATTTCCCTTCTCAGTGCCTCCCCCCTTGGCTAGTTTCAGTGCTTGCCAATGAAGCATTTAAACCTATCACCTAGGATCCTGGTTCCCATCCTGGATAGATGCAGACCATCACACCTGTATAGGTCTGCATCCCTCCAGGTAGAGCCCCAGTCCCCAATGAAGCCAAATCCCTGAGCTCTGCACCAGTTTTTCAACTAGTCATTGAATCTCATGGTGTGGAGTACCCTAGCCTCATCCATGCCATAGACAGGTAGCACTTCCAAGAAAATTACCATGTGTGCTTCTTGTCTAAGGCCCCTCCCCAACTGCACAAACTCCTGTTGCACTGCTCTGATCCCATTATCAGCCAGATCATTTGTCCCTAGGTGGATAATGGCATCCAGCTCACTCCCCCTTGCAGTTGCTCCCATGATCCTGAGGATTCATTTCCTGTCCCTCCAAGCCATGGCGCTGGGCAGGCACCTTACCTCCCTTCCCCTCCCTCCTCCAGTTCTACCCCCTAACAATTGACTCCCCCACCATGAGGTGTTTCCTTCCCTTGTGGGGATCTGTGCCACCATCCTGTGGCTCTCCATTGTGGAGGTTCCCAGCATCCTCCTTGGTCTCCACTGCAGGTGCCTCAATAGAGGAACCATGCTCTGCCAGAGTGGTGAATGAATTATGGAGAGGCACAACTGGAGGGATGCACCTCTGTTCCACCATCCTAACCCTCCCTGAGCCCACTGTGGTCCAACCATTTCTCGGGGCTAGTGACACAAATCTATTTTCAAGTTAAATACTGTTTGGATTATGCATTTCTGCTCTATACCCTTATTTTTTTGATGGGCAAACAATGCACCAGTCACTATCCTCTGAGTTACTTTGATTTCCCCTTCCTACGTTGCCCTGTCTTTCATGGGGCTGTTTAACCAGGATTCACCTGACTCCTCTTCATTTCTTTTTCTTCCCTCATGTTTATTTTTGGTGGAACTGATGTCTTCTATTAAAGTGCCATCAGCTGCCAACAATTTAAGCAATGATTCTATCTTATTTATTTCTAATATATTACACAATTCTAACTTAAGGGGACTGGTACACTGTGCATTTTATGTTAATAAAATTGTATATATCAGCAGTACTAGACTTTTCACAATACATATTGCAAGTAGAGCATTTAATAATGGAAGACTTGCAGATCTTCTGCTGGGTCCATGTTAATCAGGAGATTTGATTAGGTGCTGGGAAAGAAACAGACTTAGCGATGTATGTACCTTAAAGATTGCTTTAGGGTTCCAGAGTGCTGAATTGCTACCTCACCTACCACAGCAGATGCCAGCAGACATACTTGCTATCATTTGCAAGAGGGGGGCTTTAAATGTAGGTGGACCGAAAGTCCCATGCCACAGGACTTCCAGTTTCACAAAGTATCAAAATATAGCTTTCATACTAGTTTCTCTCAGGAAAGAAACCAGGGTGTAGTGTTTCCTTTATGTTTGGAGAGTTTAAATCTCAGGATGGCACTGGAGTACGGCTAGAGTTTATTTCCCAGGTATAAAAAAAGGAGGCACTGCTAACCCTCCACTATCCCACAGTGCAGTACTTTGCAACAGAGATCCATAGCGAGACAAACAGGGTAGGGAGAGCCTTTTTTTGGTGTTTTCAGCAGGTTTAAAATCACACAGACACACAGTACTAGCTCAAAATCGCCAGCCAGCTAGTAGCAAAATACTGCATTGTTCCAGAAGCATACACTCACACAGACACACACACACACAAACACACACACGTACACATCTCATGGAATGCCAAAGCCTCAATTTTCTCTGTAGCAGGATTAGAAACAGAGGTTTGTCTGTCGAGCTGGTTAGGATATAAGGGTGCTTTTTCCTGATCATAAAAGAAACACTATAAATTAAAACTAAATAGTGCTTGATTTTTTTTTAAATTTCTTTCTGTTGGTTAAAATGCTGTCATGAGTAGAAAGAAAATTCAAATATTTCTTTTTTTATTTAGGGGAGGTTTAATTTTAGGGCCTAGTTGAAGGTATTCATGTAAAAGTAAAGGTGGCAGTCATGTTTGTGTAAACAGGTTGCTGTACAGATGTTAGGATGTTGTTCACGTTTACTACCCATGCCTTGCTACCTTGGGCTCCAAGGAAGGTTGTGGGGGCCTGAGCACATTAAACTCCTCAAGTAGGGTGTTTGGTTCGATAAGAGGAACAAGGGAATGGAGCAGTACCTTCACCCAGAGAAAGAAATAGTGAGCCAGGTTAAAAGTACGATAGTGGCCCCTGGGATGCAGTTTTAGCCCACCTCTCCAATGGTTACAGGACACCTTCCTTAGCCCAATGAGTACCCATACTTTACCTTTTGCAAAAATATACTTTTTACCACAATTACTGGAGACTGATAATAATATGCTCACACTAACAGAAATTAAGAAACTAACCAGACTTTATTTATCAGGTGGTGCAGGTCCTACAAAGGAAAAGGGATATGTAAAATGCAATGTAACAATTATTTAACTGTTTGACAAATAAATAATAATAGCAGTAAACAGTACAGATCTCCTCTGTAGGCAATTTATCTGCTGTGCCCGGCCTCCCCAACACAGAGACAGCTCAGCCCTCCCGGCACCCACCCACTTGATACCTTGTGGCCTACTGTACTTTTAGGCCTTCCACCTATCCTTTGTACCTGGATCTCACAGTAATATAAATGTTTTCCAACACTACTCTTTTAGCAATATCATAAACTGCAGCTTATTCAATTACTAGGTTCCTAGGTTGCTAACTGTTGAGGGTCTGATGACGAGATGCCCAGGGTCTTGAGTTAATGCACTTAATTAAAGATGCACGCATGCTTGCAGTGTGTATAGACCACCAACTTCTTTTTTGGCTAGTACCTTAAACATCAAACTTGCAGTTCTAAAGTGAACTTGATTTCAAGAAGAAAATTTGTAATCCAACAAAGAACCTGTGTTGCAGAACTCTGGCTGGCTGGGCTAGTACTCATTGTTAGACAGGCAGCAGCTGTAGCAGGATCAGGAAGCAGTACTCTGAGCAGGCCTCTGGTGCAGTCTGCTGCTTTCACAGTTTCTTCACCCAAACACTGCATTGCTTTACATTTAACAGTTTACAGTTAGCCACTTGTATTTGTAATCTGGTTTGTGTCAGTGACATCAGCGGGCAATTTGATAGTCCTCTTCAAGTGTGTGGGCATCCCTTTTGTTGGTGGTGGCATGAAGCATGAATTGCTGAAAGCTCCATTCCTCTTCACCTGGCCTCTGACGCCAGTTCCAGCCGGAGGTTGTGGGTGCACATGTGGACCCACCCTGCGCCTCTGGTGGCTCAACAAGTAAGCCCCACCTTTTTTGGGGGGGGTACACTTGTGAAGGATATTAGGATTGAGTGAAATAGCACATGAATTCTGTATGTAAATTGTCCAACTTTCAGATTACAGGGTTGGGCTTTTTCTTTACAGGACAGTATTGGCACATAAACATATAGCAATAGAATGGCAACAACCAAGCTGAATACAGTATTTCACTTGCTCACTTTCTAAATCCTTTTTGGGATTCAGCACTATGCTAGATGTTCAGGGACGGCTGGATTTCTGAATGATATGAATATCCAGAATCTCCTTAAATTCCTCATCTACAGGCCATTTCACCTAGCAGGGACCCTGGTATGTATGTGGTGTTAAGCTAGTTTGGTTTATTCTGGTTCAGTAAAATAAATTGCCTGTACCTTTTAAAACAATCCACAATCACAGATGATTGAATTCATAATATTGATTATGCAGAAATGTACAAGATACTACATACATGCAAAGGATAGTGAAATACATACATTAGAGAGATTAAAAAAAGATTTTACTGTAGAAGAAAGAATTACAAAGAACATAAAAAGACTAAACTAGACTGATTACAAACTTGTCGTAGCACACAGACTGCTGACACTTTGACATCCCACACATTTCCTGGGATACACATAGCATTGGGAAAAAAAACTCTCTCTCTTTCTCCAAATGAGCACACATTATTTGGGAAGCCTTTTTTGGTTGCTGGATGCTCAGAGCTCACACAGAGTTGCTGCTTCTTGCAAAGCATCAGAAATAGAAGAGAAAACTCTCAGCTCTGTACCCACAAATAAATTGTTAGTATCTCCTTCTAGAATTCCCATGGTCACTGGCTTATACAGTGCCATTTCCTGAAAAACTTCCCAGTCCCAACAAAAGGAATTTAGCAAGTTCCAGGGATGATTAGCTTTCCTTCATGTGAACCTGCACCACATCCACAAGATGCACACAGTGGGTGCTATGCACAATGCCAAGGTGCCACGGAAAATGGACATGTTGGCATCGTAATGTGTGAATGACACAGAACACTATCCAAGTGATCTGTGCTGCTGGCTGTCCAGTGCCATGGCACCAGCAGGCTGATATGGGGGTTGGGGTGGTTGTGTATGTTGTCGGTGCCATGGGGGGATGACTGTACACCAATGTTGGGTGGGGGTACTGGGTATGGAGGGTGGACCACATGCATGTGGCCAGGGATGGGGAAGAGCTGTGTGGGGGGGGCATCACCCCCATGCCTACCATGGCTGGTCCTCTTGGGGGGTCCCCTGGCATCTGAGAGGGGGCTGTGTTACTGCCAGTGGGGGTCATCCAGCCACAGGGCTGGTATCATGCTGCGTGGGCTGCTGGACTATGGGGCATGCAGACCCATGCCTCACAGTGCAAGTGATCTACTCCTGGTCCCAGGACAGGCATCCCATTGGATGCCCACGAGGGACCATAACTCTGCCACCAGCCACCCTGTGGAGTCCTGCACACCGTGGGGGCAGAGCTATGGACAGGTGGCTACCAGCTGTGAATACCTGCATGTGTGCACCTGTCCGTGGGTGTGGAGTTACGTGGGTGGGGTATGCACCTTTGGCGTGTACTTTCTGCCCGATCATGCATAGCACCCATATGACTTGCATCACACTAAGCCAGGTGTAAACCTGAAGTCTTTTCAGATTTAAAACAGCCCTGGCTAGTTTTATTTATCCAGTCCTGACTCAGATATGCTGGTTCTGCCCTGCATTTGTTCTTGATGGCTAACATTGGCTGTTCTTCAGTAAAGTACTTTGGGGGATATTTACAGGAGGCCTTATAGATCCCATATTTTGGATGATACATTATGCCAAGGTTCCATCTGCCCCCACTTGCATGCTGTGTGACCCTAAGCCAGTCACTTAACTTCCTTGTGTTCCCAGGTCACACCTGGAAACAAGTTCCGGCTTAATGTGCCTCTCTGAGTTAAACAATTTCTCCTTTCCCTTTCACTTATTGTAGTGGTTGTTCAGGTGAATGCTAAAAAATCTCATGGTACTTCTTGAAAAGATAAGTGGGATTTCCCTTGTGTCTTGGTCAAATTTCACCAATTCACTAAGAACCACCAACAGCTTAACCTGGTTTAATATCGATCAACTTGCACCTGTATTCCCCCTCTCTCTTGGGATAAGACTGAAAACTGGAGTATTTCCTAGTCCTCCATTCCTGGTCAACAAAAAATAATTAAAAAGAACAAAATAATCTCTTCCCTCAATTCTGTGAAATGTACCAGATGGTTTTAACATAATTTAACAACTTGCCTTAACATGTGTTTGTATGATTTAGCACACAGAAGTAAATACTTAATACAACAAAAAACATAATTTTGTGTACATCATGGCACAACACAATAATCCAAGCTTGACCTAAAAGCTAACACTAGCCATTAAATGCAGTGTAGGCTTAGGGCTAAAGAGTGTAATATTCTGCCTACAGTTTCCTTTTAGTGAAAATAATACCCTCACTAGAGAAATCATCAAAAAACTTCCTTCATAAGAAGTAAATACAGTTAGACTAGAAGCAGCCAGCACTTTTCTTAAGGTCAAACCGCCAATGAGCAATATGTCCCATGAGGCGCAAAGAGCATCCTGAAACCTTTAAATGGATGAAAATCTGATAAAAATCAGAGCAGACAACAGCAGTGATACCATAGTTCTGAACAGGAAGAAATACAATAATAAAGTGCTGGATATTCTGTCTGACACAAATCTTACAGAAACCCCCTCAGGGACACAAACAACATAATCACCAGGAATATAATCTCTATAACTGAAAGTCAAATTAGCATCAGGCCCATTTTTCATATACAATCTATTAACCTTTTATTGTAGGCATACTTTACCACCTAAATGTTGTGCACTTCTTACAATCTGCTTGCCTGACCTTGTCAGGGCTATTGCATTACCCAGCTTTGTACTCATTATCCCCATAATTAATCCAGTAACTGGTAAAAAACATAGAAACAGACAATGACAGCAGGAAAAAGATCAAAGGTCCATCTAGTCTGCTTGGAAACAAACCATAGCGAAAATAAGTCAAGTAATTAGACAAAAACAGACTGAATCAGTCAAACTGGGAGCTTGGCATTCTCTGGGTAGCTCTGAAGCTGATTTTCTGTTCATATGTGGACTGTATACCTATGCACATCTTGCATTGTATTAAAAAAACAAAACTATCATACAACAAGAATCTAACAGCAAGGACTGGGTTGACGAAAGAGAACATTACAGATGTAACCAAACAGTTCATATAGAAACAGCATTGGAGGAACTGCTACTGTACTGTATTATATATGCCACCCCCCACCTCAAACCACCACCACAGTAGCAAATGATTACTTGAAAGAATTAAAAGAAGAGCTGCAGGAATATTTCCTCTTTAAGAAGAAAACTATGGTTTCAACAGTTTCACAGTTATTTTGGTGAGCATGATGACCCTTTGTTTACAATTGCAACTATTAAATAGAAATACAGTATTCAGCAGTGACTTCATACACGATAAAAACATGCATCAAATCACATGTAGCATAACAGATGACTTTCATCTATAGTAATCACAACACTTATGGAACAGGTACAAATTCAGTGCTTTAAAATGAGAGATTGAAAATACTACTGTGGAGAAAAATAATCCTATGCTATGCTCATTTTAAAATCCCTATTGTTCAGGTCCATAATGTATGCCTACAAATACAAAAATAACTAAATAAATATTTTTTTCCATAATGAAGAGGTCTTTACTTTGGAGCATATGTGAAAAGAAGATAAATAAACTTGCATGGCCTTTGGTCAGAATTACAGTTTTCTGTTTTCACATACTAAATACATGTTTCAATCACGCTTCAGATATTAGACAACTTATAGACAACAGGCTTCTGTAGCTTCATCCTCACTTCTCTTTAAAGGGCTCAGAACTCAGCCCAGATGACATACAGAACAGATATACCACTTCATGATGCTCACACAGACTGGTCAATGCCACAAATAATGTAGCTTCCCAAAGCTGCTACTTCTACTCCAGGACAGAGCTCACCATGGCCCACCTCCTTAATGTACATTACTGTGTCCCTAGGAAGTTTAAGTAGGGCTTCTCTTTATGATGATTATATAGAATTATGAAATGGGGAAGGAAAATTCTGCATCCTGATTGACTGGGACCCATGTGGTGTGTGAGCCGAATGCACAGATAAAACAGGTCCCAGAAATCTAGGTGCAGTGCAATTTTTTATGAGGCAGTATAGTGCAGTGGGTTAAGGCTCTGAGCTGGAGATCTGGAGACCTGGGGTTGAATCCCAAAGTCGCCTAGGTGCATACTGTGTGATCCTGAGCAAGTCACTTAACTTCTTTGTGCTGCTAGGTCACATCAGCTTTGGCTTAGTGTGCTACTCCTGGTTAAACAATGTTCCCTTTCCCTTTAAATTATTGAGCCTGCTTGGAACCTTGAGTTTTAGATCAGAAGCCATTTTTTACCACACACTGAATCAGCAGTTTTCAATAATGTCAGACATGCCTGCCTCACAGTTAGACCTGCTCAATGATCCAAGCTGAAACACCTCTTTCAAAATGAGCACTGCAATCATGAAGAAATCCAACCTCTTAGACAAGGAGAAAGCAGCAACAGTGAGTTTGCATAAGCTGTGCAACTAACAGAAGAGGTTGATGTCATTGAAGAAAATGTGCTGGAGAAAAACACCAAAAGTATGTCAACCTAGGCTGTCCCTGTTTTCAGTGAGTGGATGACTTCACCAAAAATCAAAGTGGATTTAAACTTAAACACCAGGAGGAAGGAGTGCTGTGTGACAGGACTTCTCTACTGGGACTAGATTGTCCACCCTCCCAGCCAAAGCTAGTTCTACTTTTATAGGCACAGGATTTGACTGACAACAGGAACTTCCTGTTTGGGAGCAGGAAGTGAGTGATCACAGAGCCACCAAAGACTCACCATCCTAGAAGGGCAAGAGTAGCTCTCTGGCCCCCTCTAGCTGCTGGAGGCCTGCCTCTGAGCAAGTAAGGGGTCTACTGAGAAATATAGGATATTCTTGTCACAGAACAGGACAATCAGGAGCTGAAAGGGCACAGAGGCAGAAAGTAAGTAGAGAAAGAAGCGAAAGAAAAAAAAACAGGAAAGAGTAAGGATTCCAAACAACAGTTAAGAGGCCAGAAATAAGACATGATGGGAGTGGTGCAGTGCAGTGGCTGTGGAGCAGCAGTCTTCCGGGAGATGTTCTGGAGGATGCGGTGTTGTCCCATCTGCAGGCACCTCTCTGGACTGAGGGAGGAGGTTGCTCATCTTCAGGCTGAGTTGTCCAGGATTTGTTGGACCTCCTCCTCCATCCAGGGACCACCAGTGCCACTGCCGTTGCCTCAGAGGTTGCCAAGAAAGATGAGTGGTTGGACCACAGTGGGCTCAGGGAGGGTGAGGGTGGTGGAACAGAGGTGCATCCCTCCAGTTGTACCTCTCCACAACCCGCCATTCTGGCAAAGTGTGGTTCCTCTATGGAGGCACCTGCAGTGGAGACCAAGGAGGATGCTGGGAACCTCCACAAAGGAGACCCACAGGAGGGTGGCATGGGACCCCACAGGGGAAGGAGACAACTCCTGGTGTGGGACTCCATTGCTAGGAAGGTGGAACTGGGGGAGAGGAAGGGGAGAGGGAGGTAAGGTGCCTGCCTGGCGCCATGGCTTGGAGGGACAGAGAGTGAATCCTCAGGATTGCCAGAGCAGCCACACAGGGGAGGGAGCTGGATGTCTTTGTCCACCTAGGAACAAATGACCTGGCTAAGAAAGGGATTAGAGCAGTACAGGAAGAGTTTGTGGAATTGGGGACGGGTCTTAGACAAGTAGCACGCACGGTAACCTTCTCGGAGGTGCTGCCCATCTATGGCGTAGGAGAGGCTAGGGTGTTCTGCACCATGGGATTCAATCAGTGGTTGAAAAACTGGTGCAGAGCTCAGGGATTTGGCTTCACTGGGAACTGGGGGTCCACCTGGAGTGATGCAAGCCTATGCTGGCATGATGGGCTGCATCTGTCCAGGAGGGAACCAGGATCCTAGGTGATAGGTTTAAATGCTTCATTGGCAAGCATTTAAACCAGCCAAGGGAAGGCACTGGAAAGGAGCAGGGAACTTAGCCCCCAAAAAATCATGGTAGGGTACGGTAAACAACAACATAGAGATGGCGATAGGGAGAAGGGCAAGGGTAAATGGGGAAAGTGACAAAGGCAAGAAGGACAGGGATGGAGCAAAAAGGAGTAAGGCCATCAGGAAATGGAGGGTAATGAGTACCAATGCCCGTAGTCTGAGCAACAAGCTCCCTGAGCTGGTGGCCTTGATGGAAGAGGGATGCCTAGATGTCGTAGCAGTCACAGAAACATGGTACACAGAGAACCATGACTGGGATGTTAACATACCAGGGTACATAACCTACAGGAGAGACAGGCAGGAGAGAAGAGGGGGAGGAGTAGCTCTCTATGTAAAGGAAGGGATAAAAGCAACTGAGCAAAAGAGTAAACAAGGAGGAGAGGAGGCACTGTGGGTCACCTTGGAGACTGGAAAGGGCACCACAATCCGCACAGGGGTTTTGTACAGACCCTCATGTCAAGGGGAAGGAATGGACAAGGATATGATGGAAGGCATTCTTAGGATGGCAGAGAAAGGGGAGATACTGTTGATGGGAGACCTAAATAAGCCAGATGTTAACTGGAGCACATTTGCTGCAGCCATATCCAAGAGCAGGGCCATTCTCGATGCCCTACAGGTGGCAGGCCTCAGACAGCTAGTTTCAGAACCCACTTGTGAGGGAGCAATCTTAGACCTCATACTCTCTAATGGGGGCAGTGAGAGGATCTCAGATCTAGAAGTGGGTTGCCATCTGGGAACAAGTGACCATCAAACAGTGTGGTTCATGTTAAACTCAGCTACAGAGTCAAGCCATACAAAAGTGAGGGTACTGGACTTCAGGAGGGCTGACTTTGGCAAGATAGGAGAGTGCCTCAGAAAAGCACTAGCAAACAGGCTAGAAGGAGGGGTGGAGCAACAATGGGGAATCATCAAAACTGCCATCACAGAGGCAACAAGCCTTTGTGTAAAGCAAATAAACAAATCAAAATGAAAGAAAAAGCCACTATGGTTCTCAAAAGAGGTGGCTGGGAAAGTCAGGGAGAAAAAGACAGCATTCAGGAAGTATAAGGAAACACAGAAGGAGCAGGACAGAGAGCTGTACCAGTTAAGGCAGAAGGAAGCAGGGAAGGAAGTCAGAATAGCAAAGGCCCAAACTGAGGAAAAGATAGCCAACTCGGTTAAGAAGGGGGATAAAACCTTTTATAGGTATATCAGAGAGCGTAGAAAGACAAAGGGAGGGATAGTGAGGCTGAATAGAATGAATGGTGGGTGGGCAGATGGGGACAGTGAAAAAGCAGGGATACTGAACAAATATTTCTGCTCAGTATTCACAAAAGAGGAGAGGGAAGTGCCTAATCCAATTAACAGAAGCACTCTTGATAGGAGGGTAGATCCCAGCCCTTTCACAGAAGAAAGGGTTTTGCAAGAACTCCTAAAACTGAAGGTGGACAAAGCAATGGGGACTGATGGAATTCACCCCAGAATTCTAAAAGAATTAAGGGGGGAACTAGTGAAACCACTGACTACTCTTTTTAATAAATCATGGGAGGATGGTGTGGTACCCGAGGACTGGAGGAAGGTGAAGGTGAATGTGATTCCCCTTCACAAAACTGGGACCAAGATAGAGGCAGGAAACTACAGACCTGTAAGTTTTGCCTCTGTGGTAGGGAAAGTGATGGAGTCACTTGTGAAGGAAAGAATTGTTGAGTACCTTGAGGCCAGTGGGGCACAGGACCCAAGGCAGCATGGGTTCACAGTGGGAAGGTCATGTCAGACGAATCTAATAGATTTCTTTGACTGGGTGACCAAAGTAGTAGACTAGGGAGGGGCTGTGGACATGGCCTACCTAGACTTTAGCAAGGCATTTGACACAGTCCCACACAAAAGATTAATAGTCAAATTAACCAGCCTGGGAGTGGGTCCCAGGGTGGTAGCCTGGGTAAAACATTGGCTGGACAACAGGACACAGAAGGTAATTGTAAATGGAGTCCACTCTGAAGAAAAGAGGGGTTACTAGTGGGGTACCACAGGGTTCAGTACTGGGTCCAGTCCTTTATAATTTTTTTATAAGTGACATTGCAGAGGGACTGGAAGGAAAAGTATGCCTCTTTGCAGATGACACAAAGTTCTGCAACAGGGTTGATACACAAGGAGGCGTGAAAAAGATGAGAAGGGACTTGGCAAGGTTGGAGGAATGGTCAGAAGTATGGCAGCTAGGATTCAATGCAAAGAAGTGCAAAATAATGCACCTTGGAATCAAGAACCCAGGGGAAGATTACACAATTGGGGGGGGAGGTAGTAACAACAACAAAAAAAAGGAAAGGGACCTGGGGGTAATCATATCAGATGACCTTAAGGTTAGCAAGCAATGTGACAAGGCAGTAAGGAGGGCTGGGGAGATACTGGGATGCATAGGAGAGGCATCACCAGCAGAAAACAGGAAGTTGTTATCCTCTGTACAGACAGTTGATGAGACCCCATCTGGAGTACTCGCCCAGTTCTGGAGACCCCATCTCCGCAAGGACATAGACAGGATAGAGGCAGTCCAGAGGAGGGCAACTAAAATGGTGCAGGGTCTGCAAGAGAAGCCGTACGAGGAGAGACTAAAGGAGCTTAATATGTATACCCTTGAGGAAAGAAGGAGAGGGGGGACATGATAGAAACTTTTAAGTACCTCAGTGGAATCAAAAAAGTCCAAGAGGGTAGCATCTTTCAAAAAAAGAGACATGCAAGAACAAGGGGACACAATTTAAAGATAGAGGGGGCGGTTCAGGGGCAATGTGAGGAAGTATTTTTTCACAGAGAGGGCAGTGGATGCATGGAACAGCCTTCCTGAGGAGGTTGTGGGGTCTAAAACTGTGGGAGAATTCAAGAATGCATGGGACAGACATAAGGCAGTTCTTGTGGGGTGTAGGAAGAAATAGGCTGTTGGTTAACTAGGATCTGCGGCCTATCCTGTAGGTAGGGAAATGGACAGACTAGGTGGGCCAAGCGGTCCTTATCTGCTGTAAAAGTCTATGTTTCTATGTTTAAAACCATCTCAGACAATGACTTATGCCAACTACTAAGAAAGTTTTATGTTAAAGTTAGAATTGGGTTAGCTTTACGGCATCTGATTGCCAACTGGTATACCCGTCAAGCTTAAAAGTGGAACCCTTGGTATCCTGTGAGTTGGACATGTCACAAGTGGGTGCCTCCTGAAACGGTGACCCACTTGCAGTGCATACCCAGAAAGCAAGGGAGTAGGGAGGGTGACCAGATGGGGAGGGTTCGCGAAAAAGGCAACAGGATGTAGCTATACGTATGTGTGCGTGGGGGGGGAGCAAGCATGCCCAGTATGAGGCAGGTGGGTTTGTAAGGGGTGGTGCTGCAGTCCACCACCAAGCTGACTCCGTGGTGTGGTGGGGTGGGTGCTGGCCTGGGGTAGTTGGGATGCAGGGTTCAGGTCCGGGTGCAGGTATGTTTTGTTGCGCCCGGAATGAGTAGCTTCAATTTTTTTTCTTGCATTGTTGCACCCTCCCCCCTGACATACATCCCCCTGGAGTTGAGAATCTAAAAGTAGGGGGGTTAAGGGGGCAAAGCCCCCTGCATAAAAGTAAAATTACAATTCCTTGTGCCATTTTCTCTGTCGCTGGGGTTGTAATCGCCGAAATTCAATTTCGGCTATGTACACTTGCCATAAGGATGATCGCCTTTTGACAATCGTCCTTATGACATTGAACCAGAACCCTTCAGCCAGGTCTCTTGTAGCATTATTATATCATATTTTTTAATTTTCTGTTGTCACCCATTATCCTCAATTTTTTGTTACAAAGCCAAAGATATTCCAAATTATAATAGAGATTGAGTCTAGATTTCATTGTGAACTGATGCTTACTGTACTTAACTCATTAATGTTGCAGTATTTGACCGCTTGGTTCTGTCCTCCACTAAACACTGGTAGCCTGAAGCATCAGATGATACTTCTAGCACAACATCATTATTAATGCGTTTACCTCTTCTCATGTGCCCTCTTATCAGTTTCACAGATGAACAGGTGTACCCCTCCAGGACATGTGTTTGTTGTACTGGTTTGACAAATTCTGGTACTCTTGTTTGTAATTTGTCATTCCCCTGCACATTCCTATGCTCTCTTCTGACTGGCTCCTTTTCTCTTTTTTTGTTTCTCTCCTCTACTTTTTTTTTTTGATTTACTTTTCCTTCTTTATATTGGAGCATATTAATTGTGGATATGTCAAGTGTAGCACCGAATGATGCAAACTCATCCTTTTTTTCCAATAATTTTGTCCTAGTTCTCCTCATGTTTAGAACAGTGCAGATAATTCCCCTCTCTTTTCTGGCCTTATATCTTTATGTAGATCCTATATCTTTCCATTTAAGCTCATCACCCGGTACTTCTTTGCAAATGTTATATACCAATATTCTTGAAGTTATTGAGTTTTCGTTTCTCCCCTTAGGTACCCCATCAATGAAGACAGTTGGTAATCTAGATCCAACTTTTATTTCTTCCTGTTTTGTATATACTAAGAAGTCTCCTCCTTTTCACTCATTTATGTTTGCTTGTGTGCATGTGCAAGAAACATTATGTGGCAGCTTAGGAGAGAAGCGGGTTGTGGAGGCGCAGCACTGTGGCAGTCAAAGGAGGCATTGCATTTGGAGGCTTGGCACTGGTGGACCAATGGAGGCACAGTGTGCTGATGTCACTGGCTTCCAAAAGTGCCACCAACTTGTAAGGTTTTCTCACCACAGTAATCAGGGGACGCCTTGTCATTGCAGTGTCAGGCATTCCTCTGCAATGAGGGAGCGACCCATCATTGCAGGAAGGTACCTTGTCTAGTATAATATTGTTTGTGAATGCAGCAGCAAGCCACTGCCTTGTTTACAAACAATATTACCAGCCACCAGTGCCGAGGAGGTACCCAATCCCCCTCGTCATCATGTGACCCCCCAAACATCCTTTGTTTGCCGACAGGAGCCCCAATCCCCATTGGCTTCAGTCTCCCCTTCCCAGTTTAATTTGCCAATGGGGGAGCCCACTCCCCATTGGCATTATGTCCCCTGCCAAAAAAAACCTTTGTTTTGTTCCGAGGGGGGTGTTCAATCCCCCTCGGATCTAGCCCCCCCTTTGTATGTGCCGATGGGGGTGCCCGATCCATCGGCTACTGCCCCCCAAAGAAAAACACTAGGGTGGCATGCTGGAAGCCTACCCCAGTGTGCCAAATGTCCCTGGTAAAAAAAAAAAGTCCCGTGATATATTTTTTTGTTTAACCTGTAAAACAGAAAACAGTCCCTCGTCGAGTCCAGTGGCCCTCCCCAACCCGCACCACCCTTGGCGGTTCCCCAACTCCCCACACCCCTCACCCCATACTTACATCCAGAGCCTGGCGTAATGATATTCAGTGGACAAGGAACACGTCTGCAGTCTTCAAAGCCAACCACGAACTGAAAAAATGCCGGTAAGCTGTATAATGGCATAAATAGGGTTTTTTAAACTTTGGTGCATATCTCAGGCATTTTTGGGAATGTTGGAACCAGATTTTCAGAATGGGGTTATTGGGACCCCTCCTCATGAATTCAACCACTGTCATGGCGTTATTCGGTCCCAAAAGGTGATTTCCAGTCACTGTGTGGAATCACCTTTTGGGACCGATTAACAAAACAACAGCGCCAGTGTTCATGAGGTGGGCTCTCAAAAAGTCTATGTTGCAAATTTGGTGGAAAAAAATCCAAAAACTGACTGTTTTACGAGCATGTGTTGCGTAGTTGCTATGCACACTAGTAACTTCGCAAATTTGCAATATTTTCACTCCAGATTTTCAACATTGCCATTTTTACACACCTCCTTATGAACGGTACAGCTGTCATTTTTCACAACCGGGCCAAAATGTGTTTTCACACTTCTGGCGCAGAATAGCGAGGTCGTTGTGGGAAATCCATGTTTGGGGCACATTAAGAAAATCACAGAGACACTGTTCATGAGCACAGGTCCTAAATGCCTATGTTTAAAATTTTGTGATGAAAGTCCAAAAAATGAGTGTGTTACGAGCGTGCATTGCGCAGTTTCCATGCACGCTCGCAACTTTGCAAATTTGCAATATTTTCACTCCAGATTTTCAACATTGCCATTTTCTGCACCTCATATGAACAGTACAGCTGTCATTTTCACATCCTGGCTGAAATATGTTTCGCACTTCCAGCGCAGAATAGCGTGGTGCTGTGGGAAATCAGTGTTCGGGACACATTAAGAAAATCACAGTGACACTGTTCATGAGTAGAGGTCCTAAAATGCCTATGTTGAAAATTTTGAGATGAAAGTACATAAAATGACTGTGTTACATGCATGCTTTGCACAGTTTCTACATATGCTCAGAAGTGCGAGCATTTTTAGTATTCCCACTACAGATTTTCAACATTGCCATCTCTTCACACCTCCCTGTGGATGGTACAGCTGTCATTCTTCACATTCTGCCCAATCTGTATTTTCGTACATGTGGCACAGAATGGCACAGTCGCTGTTGGAACTCAAAGTTCGGGACACATTGACAAACTCACACTGCCACTCTTCATGAGAAGAGGTCCAAAATGCTTTCATGAGGTGGGGTCACAAAAAGGTCATGTTGAAAATTTGTAGTGCAAATACCAACAAACGCCTGGGGCGTTAGGGTTTCTAACCATAACGTCCCACCCTGTACAGACTGACAGGCATCGGGGTGTGCCTTTGGATTGCCGACTGAACTGCTCTTGCCATCCCACCCCCACCCCCCAGCCAGTGACAGGCATCGAGGTGTACCTTGGACTCTTCAGCCCAAGAGTTCACCCCATTCTCCTATGCTGCACCCATTTCAGCGTATGTCCTTATGGAATGGGGTGACTGTAAAGCCAAACACCCTAAGGCACACCTCAACACATGTTGGTGTCTGCAGAATAGGGTGAGATGACAAAGCATGAATGTCATGGGTGATGACCCAAACACTTACCCCAATGCAGGGGCATAGCTACAAGGGTGCAGTGGGTGCAGTGGCACCCAGGCCCATGAGGTTTGAGAGGCCTAAATCATAATTTTGATGTTTATTCAAAACTGGGGAGGGGCCCTGTAACATTGCCTTGCACCCAGGCCCTCTGGGAATTTGCTACGCTACTGCCCCAATGCCTGTCCATCTCTACAGGATGGAGGTGGGGTTGGCACGAAGTTCAATACTTCACTGCCATTCCTATTCTGCATCTGTCTAACTCCTGCATTTCCAATGCTAATACCAGCAAGCAAACATTCGGCATCGACAAATGCTTGTTTCTTAATGAGTTTTTATTTTGTTTTTGGAGGTTTTTATTATTATTCTTATTTAACGCACATTCTTTTATATCTATTTTTCTAATAGGCTCTGGGGGGTTCCTCATTAGTTATAACCCATCGTTTCTCATAAGTGTTTTTGTTTCTATTTTTCTTCTTCAATGTCTTGCTCTCATTCTGTATCAAAAGGGGGGTTAAACTTTCACCCTCTATGGAAACATGCTGTCTTTGTCTTGCCCCTTACTGACTTTATTTTTCTTTTTAGAATTTAGGGCTTTCATGTTTTGTTTTTTGCTTTGTAGACCCTCCACTAGTTTCTTTGTTGAATCTTCCTCCAATATGCCTATTCTTTCTGTTAGGTTTTTAATGGTTCTTCTGTTTCTATCGAATGTTGTTTCTTTTATACTGTAATCTTCTTGTTGCTCCCCAGTGACCTCCTCTGTGCTTTTCCTTTCTGTGCTTAAAAAGGACATCAGGAGCCCTATTAGCTTACTGTTATTAGATACTATGGCCCAGATATTCAGAAATACTCCAAAGGCTGGCACAAGTCCAATACAGCACAAATCCAATGTGCCATGGCACAACAGGAGCCATATTCAGAGGTTGCGCAGGCCGAACTGCACCAGTGCAACCTGGCTGAATATGGCACAGTTGCACCATGGCACAAACAGAGTTGTGCCATGGCGCAAACGTAGTTGCGCCATGGTGCAGTAAGAGATGTTCCAGTACAACTGTGGGAGCAGAGCAGCAGAGCAACAGAGCAACAGGGGGGGCACAGCACAGAGAACAGACCCAGGGACAGAGCCAGGGAAGCATGCTGACAGGCCACAGGAGGCCTCCACCAGCAGGGCACAGCAGGGTGCACACAGGCACCCAGACACCCCTCCCCAGAATACAACAGTGGCACAGATAGCAGGCAACAGGAGGTGCCAATGGCAAATGGAGAGCCACCAAGGGAGCCTCGCCCCACAGGCTGCTGGCCGTGCCCCACCCTCCCAGATCATAGCAGGCCACAACCAGGACCATACAGCCAAGCACACACATGCCACACAGGCACACAGGAAGCCCATACAGTAGGCATTAAGACCACATGGGACAGGCCATACAATGCCTGCAGGGGCCCCAACACAGTGTGTGGCCAGTACCCAACCAATGACCATGGCTGTGTCCCACCACCACACACACACCTGCCACACACCCCTGACAGCCACCCCATGGGCACCCCAAGGCACATTCACCAACTGAGGGGAAGGACACCACCATAGTGGGACACACCACAGCACACAGCAGTGAACCACAGAAGCACAACATGCACCCCGACACATGCACACCACATGGACAGACACTGGGCCACTGCAGCATGGCTCCTCATGCCACCTGCAAAGCAGACACTGACACAGGCAGGTAAGTCAAAAAATACATATTTACAAAGAAAACTATTTACAATAACAAGGGGGTGAAAAAGGGTAGGTAAAGTGAGGGAAAGGGACAGGGAACAGGGATTGTACAGTGGGAAGGGGGAATGTAGGGGGAGGTACAGCAAGTGAAACAGGGGAAAGCTGGGGCCAAACTAACGGTGGCCACATACTGCCACCCCTTGGCATACTTGCCACCTCCGCTCCACCAGCAGCAGGCACCGAACTTGGAAAACTGCCTCCATGGTGGTTGAGGTGATCAGGATCAGCTGCCAGAGCAGTCTGCCGTAAAAAGGCCTCCTAGGTATCCACTGGACATCTATAACAAGGGACAGGACAGGTGATCAGTGTAATGTCCCAAGGAACCATGCCCACCCAGAGTGCACAATGGGCAGTGGGAACACACACACCTCTGGAGGGCCCGTACCGGCCACCCACAGCGGGGTGGGCCAATGCCTGCCAGCAACTCAGCGCACCATGACATTGCACAGAGGTGGTTGCCACTGCACAATGGACACCCCACTGTGGTCGGACAAGGCCCTGGATGTGATCTTCCAGGATGCTAGCCTTGGTGTCCTGTGTGTGGAGACACAGATCAGGGTGGGGTCCGACTCCGATGGGGACTACACTCAGCTCTTGGACAGCATGAGCAACATTGTGGCTATGTCGTCCCTGCTGGCAGCTGTCACAGGCACCACGCCCAGCACTCTGCCAGCAACGGAACAGCTGCCTGCCACCACTGCAGGTGCAGTAGTGTGCACTGCCATGGCTGTGCCCTACAGTGGTGGTGGTGTGGCTGTGCAGGCGCAGAGTGGCATACAGCAGCCAGATGGGCGATGGCAGCAGGCTGCTGGTGCCAGCAGGCAGCTGGACACAGGGTCAGCTGCCAGTGCACCTGCAATGGCCATTCCCCCTGAAGACCCCACTGTGCAGCATCCACCAGAGAGGGGGGCTGTGCAGCGTGGCCGGTCATCACATGAGGATCGGCATCCCCCCCAGGGAGCCCCAGGATGCCGACCCGCTGGCTGAGCACACACATTTGCTGAGGGTGTCTGTTCAGCAACAGGTGCTGCTTGCCAGTGGGGTGCATGCACTGCATGCAGAGGTGCACCAGTTAGCCGAGCAGCAGGAGAGGGGCAATGGGCAGATCCTGGTGGGGATGCAGTGCATGCAGAAGGCCACGACTGCATCCCTGGATCACATTGCCACTGCGATCACGGATGGCTTTGCACTGCTGGCTGCCACAGGACATGGCCGGGCACAGATGACTCCCTGCAGTACACTGTCCACCCCATGAACCTGGCATTGTGCGACACTAACACAGTCTATGCCGGGCTCTGTTGTAGGCATCCTAGGCATGCCCCAGGCTGGCCTGTTTGGGCACCTTTAAACTCCTGCATGGACACGGTCACAGCTCCACAGTTCAACCCCTGGTGGGTTGCTGCTCACCCCCCCATGACTGATGCGCAGCCTGTGGCTGCCGATTGGCCCAGGTGCAGCCACCCCCATGGCCATGGTGCCCATGGTTCTGTGCAGCAGACCTGATGTGCAGGCCATCCCACCTGCAGTCTGCAGCTGCTGCAATGTGTGCACATGGGCGGTGTGTGTCTACCTACCACTGGTGTGATGCCTGTGTGTCATGCCACATGCTGTCTGTGTACATGCATGCCCGACTGCTCAACTGTGTGGCATGGGCGTGATGAAGGCAGTCTAGCACTGGTTGCTTCTGTGCACTGGTGCAATGCATCTGATCCATGCCACATACCAATGTCTGGGTATGTGGGTGCGTGTGTGTGTGTGTGTGTGTGGCTGTGTGTGGTTGTGTGCCACTGACTCCCCTACCCCTGCATCATGCCTCTGTGTGTGCATGCCAATTGCCATGCACACCCCTGCATGCGTGCTGTACCTGTTTGTGTGGCCTATGAATGCGTATCGCACCACCTACCTGTGTGCACCATAGTGCTTCTGTGCAATGGTATCCCGGTGTTGTTGTGCCTGCTGTTGCAGCCGGGGATCCCTCTGCCCATGGGGTGGCTGTCCACCAACCTCCAGCCTATTGCCTCTGTCATCCCCATTATTGTCACCCTAATTAGCCTCAACAGCTATCCCATGGTCAATGGCCATGTTGTGTAGTATGCTGCAGGCCAGGAATAGGCCACAGGCTTTCGAGGGGCTGTACTGTAGGGCACCACCTGAGCTGTCTAGGCAATGGAAACATGTTTTCAGCATGCCAAAGACATGCTCGATGATGTTGCACATGCTGGCGTGTGTCTCGTTGTAGCGTTCCTCTGCTGGGGACGACAGGCTCCGGTAGGGGGTGAGCAGCCAGGGCCTCAGTGGATAAGCACTGTCCCCATGTGAATAATAACATAGTTAGCCCTCTGCTATTCTATGCTGCACCCCTTGCCTGTCCCAGGCACCCATGCCAACATGCACACCCTGCTCTCCCCCATCCCAAGGTCTGCTCTGCCCATCACCCCTTGCCCATGCCATACTCACCCACTAGGTGGCCCATGGGGATGTCCCCACATCCAAACCTGTGGCACAGTGCAGAGCTGTGACAAATGAACATATCATGTGCACACCCAGGGTGTGTGGCACAGCCATTGGTAATGCACCCTATGGCATCACACATCAGCTGGCAGTTGACACTCTGGCTCCCCTTCCTGTTTATGTATGCCACACCCTTGGTTTCAGGTGGCATGTGGATGGCCACATGGGTGCAGTCAATGGCCCAATCATTCCATGTGCAACCCTGTGGAAGTCCTGCATGGTTGCTTTATGCACCACCTGTGTGCTGGGGAAACAGATGAATTCTGAAGCACGTGGCAGCAGAGCATTGAGGAACTGTGTGAAGAGGCAGGATGTGGCCAACTGGGTTATGTCTGTGGTGTCCCCTGTTGTTCTCTGAAAGGTGCTCGTGGCGAGCAGGCACATGACGGCTGTCACCTTTGTCTCCACGGACATGGCGTGGCTCCGTCTGGTGGGTGCCTGCATCGCCTCACTGCACAGCTCACAGAGCTGCCTCAGAATGGCCCTGTTTAGGTGGTACTGGCCCAGAATCTCCATGTCATTGTAATTCTCGAAGGAGATGCGGGCAGAGTACCACCTGTGTTGGGCATACCGTCGATGGGCCCTTCCTTGTCCACATCGCTGTTCCTCCTGCCCCTCACACCCCGCATTATGGCCTCCATCATGAAAGGTGCACTATCCATGGTCCTTGCTGTCCAATATCCCCCTGGGCGGTGGGCTGCTAGTGGCTGTGTGCCACCCTGGTGCATTGCCTGGCAGTGTGTCGGTGTCTCTCTCTTACTCTCTGACTCTCCAATGCCACCTTTGTCCCTCTCCTTCCTTCTTTCTTTCTTTCTTTCCTTCCTTCCTTCCTTCCTTCTTTCTTTCTTTCTTTCTTTCTTTCTTTCTTTCTTTCTTTCTTTCTTTCTTTCTTTCATTCTTTCTTTCTTTCTTCCTTTCTTTCTGTCTTCCTCTCTCTCGCTCTCTCACTCCCTCTCACCAGGCGCAAGTGCTGTCTGTGTGTTTGCACCCTGTATTTATGGGAACAAGTCTGCTCGGAGCAACTTCAATTTGCTCCACACTTGCATCATGGTTTCACGGTTGAATATACCACTGCACTGGATATTCATGGGAATGCCTCCCTGCACTTGTGCCTGCATTCACTATAGTTGTGCATTGGTGCAATGGATTTTGCTCTGTGCAATGGCTTCCGCTGTATATGGCTCCTTGGTGCAAGTCCGCACTTGTACTGGCGCAACTTAGTTGTGCCATGTGCAACTGCTTTGAATATCCAGGCCTATTTCTTTAATCTCAAATAGATTTGTAACCCGCCCCCACTGGCCCATGTTGTTCAACTAGCAGGGCTGCTCCTCTCACACATGGCACCAATGAGAGGGATGGGGGTTGTCACTATAAACAGGTCTATTTACCCATACATGTACTTCATAGCCTGCCATCCTTAGACAGGCAAACCAAAAGTGGCAACTACCTGGCTCACACGTGGGGGCACCATTTAGCATGGCCATCAACCTGGGACCCTGGGAGAAATGTTTGCTCAGCATTATGCTTGGTTTGTACTTCTGGCTAGGGGCATCCAAGTAAATCCAGACACTGAAAGCAATAACTGTACTGTCCAAACCAGGTTGGAATTCTAGAGTGTGGCTTTTATTCACATACACAGAGAATAATACAAAGCAAAGATGGACCCCCACAGGGCTACTCCCACTTGTAGTGCAGATTACTGAGGTACAGAGCACACACACACAGAACCCTCAGGTTCTGAGTGGATCTTGGCACACACGGCCCGAACTGGTACACTTTCTTTGACATGGCACCATCGGCCAGTACAGGGAGACCATCCCATATTTTATGAGGAATTCTTGGTGGCTCCCGTGACCACCAACAAGCACACTCCAGCTCACAGAAAATCCAAAATCCCACATCTGGGTATTTTCTTCAGGCACTGGCCAGGTGCAGTGAGAGAAAATAAAGGTGCCCAAACTGAACCCGGAGAGGTAAACATGGTTACTCCAGATGGGGGGGTCTCCCACCTTTTGCTTCCAAATTTATACTCAGCCATTCATCTGGTTAATAATACCTTTCTCTGAAACACTCTTGTAAATGCTATCTTGAAATGTCTTTCACATTTAACATTCTACTTCTCACACCTCAGAGGTGTCATGAAATTAAAAGTTCTGTAATTGGCAATGTCTTTACACTAGACCCCCACTTTAGCAAATGCTTTTAAATCAGACACGAACTAAAAGTTCTATACCTGGCAAGTCTCTCTCTGGACCCCATAGCAGGCAGACACTTTTAACAGAAACAGTCTTGTTGACAGAGTCCCTTTGTCAGAGAAATCTCACCACAGGAATGCAGGTGCCCCAGGGCTTTTTCCACACAAAAGTCTTGGGTACTCACAGAGCAAATGAATCTCAGGCAGCTTCAACACAATCCAGGCTGGACCAGGGGATTGTCCCTGGAAAACCTTCTAGGAATGGTCTCTACCACTTCACTCTACAGGTCTTCTGTGTCCTTCTTCTAGGATGAGAACACACTACCCCAATCTCCAGAGGTAGATCTCTGTCAGAGCTAAGTCTAAGGAGCTGCCTTCTGTAGCACTCCTAACTCTACTCTCCAGCCTCCAGCCAACTGACTCTAACTCAGCATTCCACTGCTAACCCCTGCAGCTAGCATTCCATTGTGGCTTATGCTGCTGTGACAGTTCTTAGGTGACATCATCACTCCAGCTCAGCTAAGACTGAAAACAGTGTGTGACAGTGTGAAATCCATTTAATTGGCACCTCACAAGCTGCCTCTCCCTGCCTGCCATTGATTCTAAGTGGGATTCTAGTAACCCCTGGGAACAAGGGGGTTACAGTTTCATGTTCATTAATTTTATTTCTATATCCCAAATGCTGATTGCTCTTCTCCTTAAGGTTTTCTTTTGATTCTACTATATCATCATCCCATAAATGTGGAATGTTAGTGGGTTGCAGGGACCCCAGGTTTAAACTCTTAGGCTCCCCATAGGGTGAGATGAAGTTTTTAAAATCCTGTAAAAATGGTTGTTTCTTTAACACAGGAGTTACTGGGACTTGTTTAGAATCTACAGAAGAGCTCCCTAGGGCTTTTGAATTCAAGTTCACCGTTTGACACCCATTTGACTTGGTGGCTAACTTCTTCTTATTTCCCTGTATGCCCCTCAGACCTATTCTTGGTCTCGTTGGGATTGACCTTATTTTTTTCCTTATTACCTTGTTGCATGGACTGCCTGATCATCAACTGATTAGTTTGTAATGTCATATTTGTGATATCTGTTACTACAGTTTCCTAAAATTCTCTAATCTTAACTAGGAGTGGGTGCTCCAATGAAAGAGGTAATGATATACTATTTTTTTAGGTGATGACATGCATTTAGGTAAGCTAGACCATTTTATTCTAACAATGTTTTTTGGGCCTACTTTATCCGATTGTGAGCCTGGAGTGATGAAGTAACTTGTTATTTTTTTATTATTTCCCTTTGGTTTGCCTTTGGCCCCTGTCTGGGTTTACCTTTGGTTTTGTCCTTTTTCTTGATAGGACTTACGGTCTTCTTCACCCTTAAATTCATAATAGGCTGATATTACTAAATACTGGCTGAATGGTTGAATCAGGCTGAGTCAAATTATGTATCCCTTGTGTGTGTGTGGGGGGGGATAGGCAGAGGGCTGGTTGAGAGGAAAGAAAAAGAAAAGGAAAAACAGAATTGGAGGAGAATCATCTACCAATTGGTAAATAACCTCTAGTACTTTACGCCTTGCAAATCATGTAATTCACTTGATTGCACAATATAAAACAATTTCCCTTGATTATTTAAAACACAAGGTGGAATGAAAAGATTATTAGCACGTTACAAATATAATCAGTAAAAACACATGTAATTTATAGTAGCAATATTTCAATATTAAAATTAACTAAACTTTGGTAAAATATTTGCCAATTACTTGGTAAAATCAAATAAATAGCAATTCACTGTAAAATACAGAAATACAAGCACGCATACAGTAAGTTGCAGCTATCTCCACCATTAACCATATGCAATTGCAGATGTACTAGGAAGGGTGAAAAGTAGTTGATTGAACAGTTAAATATATAAACGGCACTTATCTGAGCTTGTCAGTATAATGGCTAGAATTGCCACTGGTAAGTAAGTCGAGGCTGAGGCCTTAATTAGGATGAGCCACATTAGATGTTAAGCATTGAACATAAAATTGAACTGGGGGGGTGATAACATACAACACATTCCCCTTCTGGTGTGGTAGGTACAAAATATTACACCTTTTAAGATGCTTTAGCAGTCCCCTTTAAGCAGGGCCTGGGCGGGATAATTAGAGGGGTGAAATAAGATTCAAGTTGAAACCAACAAGGATTTAAATCAAATTTAGTTAATAAAGCTCCCGCTAACACCTGTAAGCAGAAATGTTAGAGTCTGTGTTAAAATCCAGCCCCAAAAGATGGGAACTGAACCACAAAAAAAAAAAAAATTCCAAGCAGCTCGGGCTAAAGTACTAAAGCATTCTGCAGTGTATCATAAAAGTAAAAAGTGAAGCATTTCCAATAATGATCCAAAACTCAGTTCTCAGTTTAGGTCACCATGTGGTGTTTCATGCACTATGCACGCATATGGTTGAAGCACCTCTTGTATGAAATTTCCTGGCTGCTGCTACTGACCCTTCTTGCATAAGTACTGTACGATTTTTAACATGCTATAGTTGCTGTACTCTCCATACTAAACTGCACAAGATCAGAAAAAAAATGTTGTAGACAAGAAAACATGGTAATCATCATAACTGAGGTGTCCAACAGTTACCAGCAACAGTTATCAACAGCAAAAGCTAGCAATTATAAAAATGTTTAGTAGTTCAGTAGTTATCAATGTTATTGGGTGTTAGCAGTTATCAAATCGGTTCCGACATCTTGACGTTCCATGATGGTTCAACACCCCAGCAGCCTGGCGGCCTGATGAGAATCCGTCTTCTCTCCCTCCTTGCTCTGCTACTCTGCTGCTCTGACCCCACAGGCTTTAGCTAACTCAGCTCTTTTGCAGTGCATTAATTTTGCCTGACACAGGGGGGACAGGGGGAGACAGAGCAGCACGGGACACAGCTCTGTTTGCTCCAGTCATTCAGTTTGTTCTCTTCAAACCGTCTGTCCATTCATTCTGTTCATTCCAACTGTCTCTGGTGCTCAGGATCTCAACGTTGGGGCTGAAATGATCTCCGGCAGCCCTTTTCAAACAATTCAATCTATCCAGTATGGTACCAAAGAACCACTCACTCAGCCAATTAGAAAAAATAAAACAGCCTTCAGAAATCTGTAGCTGAACTGGCTCGTCTGAGTTCCTCCACAGCTCTAGGTCAGTGTGTTACACAGTGTATTGTAAACTGCCATTTACACAAGCATAAGTTTGTTTTTCAACCATCACATGACTATGTACCTACTCCTATCTTCTGAAGTGTTGTTATTTTGTTTAGTGCTGCTCTACTGTCATTCTTGTACCCCCTCCCCCAGGACACCTTTATAATTAGCTGGTATGGCTCGGCAGGCCTTACCTGATAAAACTCTTTCTTTTTTTTTTTTATTCAGTTTACTTTATTATCACAGCAATGTTACATGAATATTTGCGGCCTTAACCAGGCCAGGTGCAGTACTTACAAACCAAACAGACCAGTATCAGGGTACATGTAAAATAAAGTGATAAACAGTGAGAAAGATACACATTCAGCATGAACCATTAACATATTAAACCTAATAAAGCCTTTTACTCAAAAACCCACCCTTCACACCACCCTCCTCCCCAGCAGCATTTACTAAGTTAAAGAACCACTGAATTCCCCCTGGAAGGAAGAAAACACACAAGGACTCAGGAGGTGCCTCAGATAAGGGAGTGGCTTTACTGAGTTAAAGGGATTACGTATGACAAGTGACTAGAACTGCATCTAGAAGGCCCCGTTTGGCATTATAGGATTGCATTCTATTGTACATTCTTACTATGTACAGTTCCAGCTGTAGTGCCAACATAATCTCCTTATACCATTCGAGCACTGAGGGTGTTGTAGCATCTTTCCAGTGCCTTAAGATGACCGCCTTGGCCGTGGCTGATATAATAGCCATATAAAACTTATTCCGTTTACCCATGTCTCTAGGGAAGCAATTCAGCAGGCAAGTTTCCGGTGTGAAAAAAGACTCTAGGCCTATTATAGGTGGCATTGAGGCTTGAATCGCCCTCCAGAAAGGCTGAATCTTGGGACATGCCCACAGCACGTGGTATAAGTCACCTTCTCCAGCCTTGCACCTGCTACAATTAGGTGATGTTTATTTGCCCATCCTGTGTAACTTAGTAGGAGTGTAATATAAATTGTGTATGGTGTTAAATTGTTGTAGTTTGTATCTGTCTTGCCTTATGTATATAAAACTCTTTCAATAAATAAACTTTGTCTACCTATCTGTCATCAAATCATACTGAAAGCAGCACAGGGACAAAACTGAGCAGGATATTGCTTTGACAGATGCTGGCCTTAAAAAGCTCAAAATGTAATCTGCCATCTCCCCACTGACAGCCCATGACTTGCTTCTAAAGGTGTAGCTGTACCTTTAATGAAAAATGGCCATGAGAGAAAGAAAGGGGTTAAGAAGTCAAAAATCTGAATCTTTTACCATATAAACTGATGAAAATGGGCCAGAATTCATTACCATGAGCTCTGATGAACCAGCAAACAATCACAATAATCCAGCCTAGTTAAACAAAAAGCAGCACAGGGATTCATTTACTATATTCCTGGTGATCCTATGTGCACTGTAAAATATTTTAAACCTTACCTCAGCAAGCTACAAAATAGATGCTTGTGCCCTCTATTTACACACACGGAGGCAGTTGCAACAGGTCCTAGATACCTTGGACACCTGGTATACTAGGGAGTCCTACGGACTAAACATTTTATCATCTCTGATGTCCTGTCTGCCCAAAAAAGACAGTCTGTTGCACAGATACACAAGTCATAGTCTATGCATGATGGTATGGCCATTCAGATATTCACCACTTCCAGCCTGGATTCCTACCAGATAATGGCTGTTACCAGTAATTGAAGTGAAAGTAGTCTCCAGTGTTACTGGGACACAAGTAACAATTATCAGAGAACATGGAGCCACATCCTTTCTAGACCAGAGAGAGGGACAGCATCAATGTCTTACTGTCAGATGTAAATACTGCCAAACATAAGTGATCTGGAGAAGTAGCACCATCTGTAGGAGAAGTGCAGTTCACAGCAGCTGACACCAGAAGCCCCATCAAGATGATGAACTGCAATTTTTCTGCCACATCAGTGCATTTTATAAACTACTCAAAGCCTAATCACCGTTAATTAAATGAACTTAATGAAGCACTTCTGAACAGTGAGTAAATAAAATGCTATACATCTACAGACTAGCTTCAGTTTGAGGTTTTGCTCCCCCCAATAAGGGAGTATTTTACAGGTATCTCCTAATAAATTAATATATTTAAGCAATAAGGCATGACAGGGTGTGTGTTATTGTCTAATAATGTCACTCCTGGGGTGGGTTGAAGCACGAGGTGAAGACAAGTGCTTCCACCACCCCAAGAATGACATTATTAGACAATAACACACACCCTAGAGTGCCTTATCGCTATTATACAATGGATCTCTTTTTTTTTTTAAGAAAAAAATGAGAAAAACATTTTTTGGGCTTTTTTTCTTCATTTTTTCTGTGTGGAGGCATATGTTTAAAGAAAAAAGTCCACTATAGCTTTCCACCAGTAGGTGGAGCTACTCTCTACATAATGATGCTTTCCTAGGGCTGTACGTCTCCTCCGTGGTGTTTCAGAGATGCTTCTGCAGTGAGGATTTACAGTAACACCCCCTCCAACCTTTCCCGAGCTGTTGACCCAGATTGCTAAACTGGGTTGCATTTTGTGTTTTCCTCTTTGTTTGTTTTCTCATTGCTGTGACAGTTAGTAAGAATGCTTGTGGTGTGCTTAGCTTTCTGTAAAAGGCGCCGCCATGTAGTCTCGGAAGTGGCTTGTAATACGTGGGTTCAGACGAGAGGGATTGAGAAAGGTTTCACAGAATATCTTCCCTTTATGTTGTGATGCAGGCCAGACTTTTACAGGTGAGATTTAAACAAATGGCAAAATGTGTGATTTGTGGGGTTTCGTTGTTTTTGTTGGTGAACTCCGGTGATGGTCATGTGGTGGGCAGTTAGCTCCCTTTCCACTGTTTATTGAAACAAAAAAACTGACTGTACAAGGTGAAGTGCTGTTTTGCAGAAAACCGGGAATTTGTGTGGAAAAGAAAGGGGCGGAATGTTGGGGGGGCTGTGGATAAAATTGTTTACAGCAGTGTCCCGGATCAGCGGCAATGAGTGGACAGGACACATGATTTCACAGTGTGTCATTCAGTCATGTGTCTGTGCTTGGACTTAATACAGTGATGTTATTGTCTAATAACATCACTGTTCCAGGCACACACTGGCCATTCAGAATAAAGGAAATTTATTTGCCATTGTATAATTATTGTTAACTGTTAAAATTGATGTCTGACTTTCTTAAAGTATGCTAGCAAGTTTAACCATTTCATAAGCAGAATAAGACACACTGTGGTTTGTACTTTATGCCGTTATAATGCACACCCAGGGGCAGAAGGCACTCTGCTTGTGGTGTTGTGCCTCACTACATGCCATTGTGTCTTATTGCTTACATACTGTACTCCCACTGCTACAGTAAGCGCTGCACCACTAGTCAGTTACGTTAAAGAGCCCTTGACCCCATTGAGACAACTTTGGAAAAATGGAAAATTTAGACACAGTTTAGCTTATATGTCATGTTTTTCTGTAATTTTCACTCTTATTTATTACTAAGGACATTAACATGAAAATGAGATTTCCACTGTAACTGCTCTGTCTGCTTGTTTACAATTGAAATCACAATTCTGTTTATGACATCCCAATCTGTTGCTGAGGAAATGATTATGATGTCATGAACAGGAGACTATGATGTCTGTTGTAGGGATTAGTGATCCTGTTTTAATGAAACTGTTCTCAGTAATAAAGAAAAAGGAGAACATAATTGCAGAAAATATATTAAATATCAGCTGAATTGTGTCTAAATTTTAAATGTTTCAAAGTTTTCCCAATGGTGTCAGGGGTTCTTTATCAGACAGCTTTTGCTTTTCAGGAAGTAAGTGGCTGGCAGTACAACCCTGGGGTTAGAGTAATGAGCTGTGAACAAGCATGGTACATCCAGCAAACCAGACCTGGGTCTGATTCTCACCGCCTCCACTTGCATACTGTGTGAAACATAGAAACATAGAAACATAGAAGTTGACGGCAGATAAGGACCGCAAGGCCCATCCAGTCTGCCCATTTCTTTTTCTACCTTATAAATGTGCCATCGGCCTTTGCTCTGTCAGTGACCTATCTATTCATAGTCATTTGTATTGCTCCCTTATGCCTATCCCATGCCTGTTTGAAGCCCTGCACTGTATTCATAGCCACCACTTCTTGTGGTAAGCTATTCCATGCATCTACCACCCTTTCTGTGAAAAGATTTCCTCACATTCCCCTTAATCGGCCTCCCTCTAATCTCATGCTGTGTCCTCTTGTCCTGCAATTTTTCTTATATTTAAACATGTTAGACTCTTTCACCTTGTTTATGCCCTTAAAGTGTTTAAATGTCTCGATCATATCACCTCTCCCTCCTTTGCTCAAGGGTATACATATTGAGCTCCGTTAATCTGTCCTCATATGTCTTCTGATGCAGTCCCTGCACCATTTTGGTTGCCCTTCTCTGGACTGCCTCAATTTGGTTAATGTCCTTGTGAAGGTGTGGCTCCAATACTGCACGCAGTACTCCAGATGGGGCCTAACCAATGTCTTGTACAGAGGGATTATTACCTCCCTCTACGACTTGTGATACCCTACTAATACACCCTAACACCCCTAGCCTTACCTACTGCTTTAGAGGTCTGCTTGGATGATTTTAGGTCATCAGTGATGATGATGCCCAAGTCTCTTTCTTCCTTTGTGACTGCTAGCAACTCCTCCCAGCCTATAAGTGGCTTCAGGGTTTCTCTTCCCTATGTGCATGATTTTGCACTTCTTTGCATTAAATCCAGTTGCCACTCTTCTGACCATTTGCTAGTTTATCCAGATCTCTTCTCATTCTGCCCACCCCATCTGGATCATCTACTCTGTTGCAGATCTTGGTGTCATCTGCAAACAGACAAGCCTTACCCTCTAGTCCATCTGCGAGGTCACTAATGAAGATGTTGAATAGGACTGGCCCAGGACTGATCCTGAGGTACCCACTTGTGACTTGCATCTCTTCTGACTGTATACCATTTACCACCACTCTCTGTTTTCTGCCAGTCAACCAGTTTGCCACCCAGTTGACCAACTTCTGACCCACCCGAGCCTACCTAGCTTATTTATCAATCTTCTATGTGGAACAGTGTCAAAAGCTTTGCTGAAGTCAAGGTAAGCGACATCAACTCTCCCCTTGGTCCACCACTCTGGTTACCCCAGTCAAAAGGAAATCTATGAGATTAGTTTGGGACCTTCCTTTGTAAACCCATGCTGTCTTGGATCCTGTGCCCTATGGATTCCAGGTGTTGCACTATCCTTTCCTTAAGGAGTGCCTCCATAATCTTGCCCACTACTGAGGTAAGACTGACCGGTCTGTAGTTCCCGCCTCCTCCCTGCTACCACTCTTGTGGGCGGGATCACATGAGCCCTTCTCCAGTCTTCTGGGACCTCTCCTGTGCTCAGAGACTCACTAAACAATTCTGCTAATGGCTCTGCTAGTTCCTCCTTTAGCTCCTTAAGTACCCTGGGATGTATGCCATCAGGTCCCATTGCCTTATCCACCCTGAGCTTAGCAAGCTCTTGTAGGACCCTTTCTTTGTGAAGGGAGTAGTGCTCACCTCCCTCCCCTGTGTCCATGATGCTGAGCTGTGGGCCCTGCCCTACCTTCTCTTCAGTAAATACTGAGCAAAAGTATCTATTTAGGATAGATGCCTTTACAGGGTCCTCCTCCTCACATGCTCCCTTTTCTCCATTAAGCTTAGCAATACCCTCTGGACTTTCTCCTTTCACTAATGTATCTATAGAAAGTCTTGTCACCTTCTTTACTGTTCGTGCTAGTGTTTCTCAGTTTGGGACTTTGCCTGCCTTACTGCCTTACCTGCTTCCCTTAGGGCAGTTTGGTATGCCTCCTATCTTCATCCGCTGTGTTCCCTTATATTTTTCTGAAGGCCAGCCTTTTGGCTCTGACCTTTTCTGCTACTGTATTTGAGAACCAAAGTGGTTTCCTTCTTCTTTTGCACTTCCTTTTCTGTCTAACACAATGGGATGTTGCTTCAAGTATTGTATCCTTAATGCTTGCCCACTTTGCCTGTACCTCCTCACCTGTGTTTCTTTTTGCCAGGGCTAGCTTAACTCTGTTGGCCATCTTATCAAAGTCAGCTCCTCTGAAGTCCCATATTTTTGCCTTGGAATGGGATGATTTAGATGTAGTAGCCAAATTGAACCATACCATGTGATGGTCACTGGACCCCAGGTGACCTTCTACCTGGAGATCTGTGATCCCTTCTTTGTTAGTCAGTACTAGATCTAGGATAGCCCTGTCTCTTGTGGGTTGCTGTACCAGTTGTTTGAGGCCCTCCCCTGCAGGAATCCACTATGAGTCTAGTTCTGGCAGATGTTCCTGCTGGTATTGACCAATCTATATCTGGCATGTTGAAGTCTCCCATTATCAGAACCTCCCTTTAGCTGTCATGTTTTGTATATCTTCTAACAGTAATGTGTCTATGTCCTCCCTCTGGTCTGGGGGCCTGTAGACAACCCCAGTTCTTATGGCTGTCCCATTTCCTGTTTCAGGGTGACCCACAGTTCTTCTGGCTCCTTATGTGTATTCTGAATTTCTGTAGCTTTGATATTTTCATTAACATACAGGCCCTCCTCCCCCTTTTTGCCTCGGTCTCTTCTGAACAATACATAGCCAGGTACTGAAGTCTCCCAAGTGTGGTTACTGGTAAACCCGTCTCACTAATTGCTACTATGTCAGTTTAGCCTCTGACATTATTGCCTGCAGGTCTGGGATCTTATTTCCCAGGCTGTGAGCATTGTGTACATGATTTTCCATTGGCCAGATTTTGGTGTGTTAGTTGTTGGGTGAAGTTTGGCATTACCCTGTGCATCGTATGGGAGACAAACCTTTTTCTTACCTGGTGATGCAAATGAATGGCAAACACGCTGAATTCCTGTTTGACCACTAGCTGAGGGGAGGGTGTTCTTCCCATTCGGCGATGGGGTGACCCCTCTCCCCATTGCTAGTTTAAATATTCTGCAAAGACGTCAAACTTCTGCCCCAATGCACTGACTCCTCTTTAGTCAGATGCAGTCCATCAAATTTAAAGAACTTTCGCTCCCAGAACTGTTGCCAGTTCCTACAAATCTGTGTCCTTTTCCTGGCACCAGTCCTTGAGCCACGTGTTTAGCTCCCTATCTCTCCTTCTCTGACCTTCCGTCCATCTGTTCCCTTCTCCCAGACTGGCAGGATCTCAGAAGGAGATGCCGGACGAAATAGATGATAGTTTGTCACCCAGCTTAGTCAGGTGTTCCTTGGTCTCCACAACTGACCGCTGGCGAGATCATTAGTCCCTATGTGTACTAGGACATCAATGTTTTCTCCTGCTTTGTGAACAATTTTAATAATGCGGTCAGTGTCTCTCCATGCTGATGTACCTGGGAGACATCTGACCATCACCCCTGGCTGGAGATGGGTATCAACTCCCGAATCATGGAGTCTCCTATGATCAAAGTTTTTGGATTTCCTTTGTGCTTGTTTAGTTTTGGTTCCTGATTTGGGTGAGTATTGTTGTGCTAGCTCCTGTGCCATGATGTCCTGCTCTGCAGTGTCTTCTGCCTCTTTATTTGATTTCAGAGATAGAGGCAGATACCTGTTTCTAACATTTATATGGTTTTGGAGGTAATGTGTTGGAGAGCGAGAGTGATGGGGCACCTGATTTGCTCCTCCTAACCACCTGCCAACCTCCTGGACCAACTACCCTCTGCGGTCGAGGTTTTCTGTTGGATGCTGGGGAAATGGCGGGTGGTTCTTATAATGTATTTCCTCTTCAATATGAAATTTGAGGCGTGCAATCTCTGCCCATGCTGCCGGAGCTGAGACCGAAGATCTCCAAAGGCCCAGCATGTGGGACAGTGTCCTAAATCCTGTAAGACTGTCCTTCTGAAAATTGTTCCACAGTACCTGCAGTTAATGAAATCCATTCCAAATAAGTTGCTGGGTTTGTAACCTAGTCAGAGTAATTAGAAGGAAAAAAAGGAAAAAAAATGCAAGTAATGGTTTAATTGTGCTTTGTTTAACTTGTTATAACAAGTTAAATTACTAGTGCCCTGTAAATGAGATCACCTTGTGGAGGCCCCACTGATCCGCCCCTTCCTGCTCTGCCACAGGAAATGTCACAACTGTGGTACCCTATAAAAGGAGTGTAGCGTGGGGTGGTTGGGGATGGGGGTGGGTGGCTGGGCCCTTCCCCTGCCTAAAAAGAAGAACCACGGACGAAAGAACAAGGAGGTAAGAGCAGAAACAATCAGTCAACAACAAATGGAGTAACCCTGAAAGCTTATCCTAATGTTAGATAAAACTGTAAAACCTGTAAAGCACCACCTGTAATAATTTCAGAGAAGATATACCCTGTAAGAAACACTTTGCTCCAGAGAAAAATACTGTGTGACTCTGAGCAAGTCACTTAACTTCCCAGTGCTCCCAGGTTGCCCCTGAAAACAGGTACTTGTGCCTAGTGGGCCTTACCCAGTTACCAAAGACAATAACATAAATTAAAAACGTTCCATAGGAGCCCTTTAAAAAGTCTTGTTAAAAGATTCTTTGAAGATAATACCCTGTGAGGTATTTGCCCTAATACATATTTCTGGGAGGAAAATTAGAATGTGACTTTGTCAACACCTGCTGGATTAGACCGATTTTGGTTCCTATATGAAAAGCTTAAAAATCTCTCTCCATGGTCTCATTTTGTGGCAATTACCCTCACAAAGCCTCTGATCAAGACTGTGACAGTAATGTTCTGAAATGAGAATGTGAGTGTTGGGGACATACATTGTTGGTTGAGTCGCAAAAGCAACATTTTAGAAACACCTGAGGTGATTACCGATTCTGAATGTTTCTGGACTGGGGCCTGGTGATTCAAAGTTTGTTTACGGATGGGGGTGAATGGCATCACACATATTCCTAATAGTTTTTTGGGGGGGAAGAGAAAGAGGGGTCTGTTTTTATGCAGGCCAAATGAAGGCCTGCTACAAATGTGGGGACAGAGCTAATTTATCCAGTGCTTGTGACAGACTATGATGTGGGCTCTTTGGGGGTTTTGGTCATATCAGGATGATGTGCTGTGATTGGAACAGTAGTAATTTATGTGAAATCAAGGGACATATGTTTTGTGACTGTCCCTGGTCCTCTGCTAACAAGCCCAGCTCCTTTAACCATACAGACTTGGTGCACAGAAAGCTAGCTCTGTTATCCATCCCCTGACCACTGACAAATAAATTTGATATTTTTCAACTTGATTAAAACTGGGGTGATTCAGACTGGGATGATATGGATTCTGAGGCCTAGTTCTGTTATCCATCCCCTGACCACTGACAAATAAATTTGATGTTTTTCAACCTGATAGAAACTGGGGTGATTCAGACTGGGATGATATAGATTCTGAGGCATCAAGCACTATAATCAAGGCCCTGATTTTTCCACAATTCCATGGCTATGGAGATTGCCCAGGAATTTAATGTAAACCATGGAAAAAACCGGGAATAATTATTCTGCGGTTTACATGAACTGCGGAATATTATTCCACAGTTTACATGAACCGTGGAATATTATTCCTCGGTTTACATAAACTGGGAAATATTATTCCACAGTTTATACTGAAGAGCTGGTATTTTGTCAGTTCACCAGCGCAGTGGTACCACTGCCGCTCATGACGCCAACGACCAGGTTCAGGAACAAGCCTGGGAAATTGGAGGGCCAGCCGGAGGGAGGAGGAGTGAGGTCTTATGGACTGCTCTCCTCCTGTGGGGAGGAGGGTGGTAGGGAAGTCACCAATATTTGGGTAACCCCTTGTGGTAGCTTGGGCTATGACAGCAAGGACCGACTATGTTTGGGAGGTGTGTCAGATGTTTGGTGTGCCACCTCAAAGTCACTGCATGACATGCCTCCTGGGGAGAAAATAGGAAAATGGAGGTTCTGCCGCTGCACAATGATGTCTGCCCCCACGTTGCAGAACCCTCACCACCAACTGGGCTCTTACTCCTGTTCTACGATTCAGTCTCCATCAGGGGAAAAGGCCACCCGGTGGCCCTGCTCCTGGGGGGGTAAGCTGGGGGTGTTCAGGAGTGAGTTCAGTCCCAGGATGTGTGGCTGGGCTCAGAGTATGTAGATCAGACCATTAGGGGCTGGCGGATGAGGAGATAAAGCATAATAAAAAAATGAAGAGGCTGTACAAAATGTAAATAAAACAAATCTGCAGTTTACATTGACTCTGACCAAGGACAATTTTTCCATAGATAATATGCACTGCATTTTTTTTGGATCATATAAACCCTGAAAAACCATTCAGCAGTTCATATTAAATTCTGCAAAATGCTTTTTCATATTCTTTGGCATTTAGAAACAAAAATCCGAAAAGCATTTTGGAACAGCCCCTGCCCATTAGTTTGTCTGCTAGGGCTTTACCTTATAAATCAAAACAGGCAAATTCCCCCATCCAGCTTAGCTCCACCACCCTCCCTACCCCACCCTGAGAACCTCCTTAAGTCCCTTTATTGGAAATATTTTTATCAGGTCCTATATTGTGCAGCGATTCTCATTTTTCTAATTTCACCACCAGACCTGAATTCCAGTTTCTTGTCCCAGAAGTGCTTTGAGCACAGCCACACAAAGCAGTACTGGAATGAGAAACTGGCAATCTGGCCTAGTGGTAAAACTAGAAGGATGAGGATCACTGTGCAGTATGGTAGCTGCTAAAAATATTACTCATTCAGATTTGGGGGACCTGTGGACTTTCAGGCTCAGGTGGGGAGGGTGATGGGGCTAAGATGAATGGGGTGGATTTTTTACTGTTTGATACTAAGAACTCAGGAGTTAATTTACAACCTTCTCTAGTTTGTAGATCCCAGCCCCAAAACAAACATTTTTCTTCTACATGGGTGCTTGGTGGGAGGTTGCTGACTGCTACCAAAGTCCCCAACTGCCGCCGCAGAATTTCCTCAGAAATAGGAACTAGTGCCACAGAATTTTGACCCAAATTGCCACAGAACAATCAAGGCTTTGACTACAATGTAGTAGTAAACATTTTTTTAATTTTATACAGGACAAGCTGGTATAAAACATCTTTAGGACAAGTCCTATATTATAGATGCTCCAGTTCATTCTCAGTTTAACATAGAATAAAAGACAATAACAAGTATGACAGATGTCATATAGCATCTTTACAACAACATTATAACTACATTCTAATCACTGCACATACAACATACACTCAATTCATGTTTTAACTCCTTCATAAATATTTTAACATCAGTCTGATTGACTATGGATTCTTTATTTATTGAATTCCATTTCTGAAACAGAATAGCTGGGAAATGTATGGAACTATACTTATTAATTTTGGGGGAATGAATCTTTGTAAAGGTGTCTGGCGTAAATTATGATGATGTATTTTTTCTAATTTTTCAAATAAGTAAATTGGCTTTTTCGTATATAAAACCTTATGAGTTAAGTTTTCCCATTGTAACTTTCTATTTAAAGTTGGGGTTAACCATCCACAATCTCTAAACAAAGTACAGTGATGTGAACCTATTCCTTTTCCCAGTATAAACCTAGCTAGTCTATTACATATCGTGTCAACTTTCACCAAACTTTTCTTATGAGCAAAACCATATATGTGACTTCCATAGTCCATAACTGGAAGTAGAAGTTGATTTACAACCCCCAGTCTCATTTGCTTATTCAAACATGATTTTGAAAGCCTAAATGCTCCCAATCATTTATTTACCTTGTTAATGGTATGTTTTATATGCTGGTCAAAAGTCAGACTCTCATCCCATCACAATATCCCAAGAGGGCTTGGCATCCCCTGACATTAAGAGAAACAAATGGAAACTTACTCCTAAAGGGAAGGTGGAGGGAAAGGGGTGACTTGAAGGGGACAGGCAATAGTTCTCTTTCCTGTTTCTGATTTCTCAATGCTCTTGCTTTCATGGACCATATTAAAATCGCCTCCCTAAACATTTGTAGTATTAAGAATCAGAAAAAAAGAACTGCTTTATTTGCCCTTTTATACCGGGAGAAATTTAACATTATTCTGTTACAAGAGACCTGGCTCTCCTCCCTTTATGATATAGACTCTGTAAAAAAGATTGGTAGTGGGGCCCCTCTGTTTGGTCTTTTGGCCAGGACAAAGCAGATGGGATAGGGATTCTTTTCACTGAATACCACTTCCATGTTTTAAGGCAGGTAGACTTCGTTCCAGGCAGAGTACTGATTTTAGATATTGCCCTTGGAGACCAGAAGTTACGCTGCATTAATGTTTATGCCCCTCAAATTAAAGCGGATCGAGTAGCTTTGTTTACTTTAATAAAACCATATCTAGCAACTTTGTTGCATATTGTACTGGGAGGTGATTTTAATTGCTCTTTGGATTTTTCAATAAAACATGGATAGTGGGAAGAAAATTTACTGTGAGTACAATTCAGCTTGCATTCCATATATATTCTATAGATTTCTCCTCCTCGTTATTTATTTCTGAGGAAATCTGCATGAATACATGATCTTTATCCCTTAGAGTTCATCTGCCTTTTTAGCTTATTCCCTACTTGTAGTCATAATCCTGTGTTGTGACATCACAATCTGTTGCCATGAGAGTAACTGTGATGTCACAAGGAGTGCATTATGACCACAGGTAGGGAGAAAGCAACAGGAATAGATGAACTCTTCAGGAGCAAAAATCTTGTTCTAATGCAAATTACACAAGTAATAAATAATGGTGAGGACGAATATAGAACTAATGTGAAATACAAGCTGAACTGTGTCTAAATATTGTGTTTTGTTAAAGTTTTCCTGAAGGTGTCAGCTACTCTTTAAGAGTATGACTGAAACTGCGGGAATAACTGATGGGTTTCAACGGTTTCATAAAGAAGGAGGTGCCACTTATTTTTGTGGTATGCTTAAATCATGTATTGATTATTTTTTTGTATCAACAGACTTACAACTCACTACAGCTTTTACACTGCCACTTGAGTTTTCTGATCACGTGCTGTTATGTATTCGTATTTATGCCTCCACTACAGTCCTCCCCTTCCCTTAGAAGATGTAGGTTAAATGTAGCCGCTTTACAAGTTCCAGCACTCATGGATGGCCTACTAGCCATTTTGTTGGTTAGGGAATTTGTCTGTTGCCTTCATGACTCCCTGTTTGAATGGAGGGGTGATACCGAACTTGAAATAAAGTTATTGGGCCCGATTCTCAAAAGCTTACACCTGGCATAACTTGGCTTGCGCCAAAATAAATGGTGCAAGTGGCAAGCTACACCAGCAGTTGTGACATACAGTATTCTGCAAAGCAGCCTGCAACATGTCACAGGCTGCTTGCACCAAAGTGGACAAACACCACCAGTTATGCCCTAAACCCCCTGTGACATGGTGCTAGGGGGTTTACGGCAGCAGTTGCACCCTATACTGGAAAGGCAGCAACAAAGTCCCCAAGGTTGCTATTCTCAAACAACCCTGGAGGACAGCTGCCAAAGTACAGATACACCAGCTTGTAGCTGGTGTAAATGTACTTATGCCCTCCGGGGGTTGTGTAGATTTGCCGCTGCGCCAGCTCCGAAGAAATGTGCCTCCATGCCTCAATTCACAACTTGTTAGTGGGAAAGCCCCACAGGGCTAATCATGCCCCCCCATGCCCCACTCCCAAATATATATTGCCCCCGCTGGACTAGGTCATGCCCCCAACCCCCAATAATGAAGAAAGAGTCCTGCAGGGCTTGTACATGCCCTGTGATTCCCTAAAATCCACGAAATACCCAGCAGAGCTTGGTCATGCCTCCCCCCATCCCCGATCCCCAATAGTAATGCACTAAAACTCAGATACCATTCTCCCTGGTAGTCTAGTGGCCCCCCACCGAGCAGTGCCAGTCCACCCCACACCCCCCAATTTGTATTCAGTCGGCGACTGGCACAGTCCACCTCTTGCCACCATTGCCAGGTGCCAATTGAGCTCCATATGTGCACATACTACTGTAAATAGTAAGTGCTCAATGAATGAACCATTCATTCATTAAGCACATACTATTTGCAGTAGTACACCCTCATATGGATCTCAGCTGGTGCCTGGCAATGGTGGTGAGACGTGGGCTGTGCCAGTCGCCTACTGAATATGGATCGGGGGAGTATGGGGTGGACTGGCACTGCTGGGTGCGCTATGGGACAAAAAGCACTTAAAATCTCCTTAATTTTCCATTAATTGACCCCTAAATTAATAATCTGCCCCTTAATTTAAAATTAAGGATGCCTTAAAATAAGTTTGTAAAATCCCAAACCCCTTAATTATCCTTAATTACTTTAACAGAATATACCTAATTAAAACTAAGATACAAATTAAGGAAGTCTATGTGTGCTTAATTCAAATTAATTAGAAGATTAAGAATAAAAAATATGCAGAATTAAAATTCCCTAGCTTTCTCATTAATTTTAATTAATTGTATTAAGAGGAAAAAAATGATGCTGAATTTCCAAATTCTGAGAAAATATAGTGAAGGTATGCATACAATAAATACCGATATACATTAACAGCAAAGTGTTTATCTGAAATTTAGGAAAACTGTATGTCAATTATTTATACAAATATGCACATTGTAAAAAATGTTTAGTGTGCCTATGTTACCACAACCTTTTCAAATATTTATTATATGCATTACATATGTACATCACATAAGGACATTATACAGTAAAATATTTTATTGTAATACATTAAGACACATATTACCAAAATAAAAAATAAAAACTTGTGTGTATAATGTAATACAGTAGTTCATTCTGTTTAAAAGATAGTTCAAAATTTGAATGGCTCCTTCCAGTCATTTCCAGTACTAGAGCGTGAAAAGCTGGCAGGAAGAATTCATGCACTGTGATCAGGCTCATAATAGTTTAATAGAGATTAATGTTGGTTATTGGAATGGTAACAGCTAATCAGAATGTAACATTTGCAAGAGCTTCTTTTTTTACTTTTTTATTTATGTAACATTTATGCCCCCCTTCTGAGCTCTGATCCCTGTCTCTCTTGGGGATCCCAAGGTGCTTAGCAACTTCACTCATGATGCCAGCTTTCGCTCACCCCTCCAATGAGCAACGTATTGCCCCCCACTCTGGGGTTGGGGACAGGGGATGTACCCTTGACTTCTCACAGGTTCTTTAGATGGCCATTGTGAATGCCAAGGGCACAGTCACCTGTGTGTTCCAGAGCTGTTCTTTTTCCTTGTTTCCACCCCACTGGATGACAGAATCCAAGGGCTCAGGTGTATTAATGCACGATGGCATGTGGTGCATGAACTGGCCATCATCCAGACCCTGACCCGCTTATCTCTGTTGTGCTGCCACCAACAGTTAACTAGGTGGCAGCAGTGCAACAGGAGCAGTGGCACACCCTCCCCCAAGCACTACTACTATTGTGCCAATGGGCCGTCCCTGAGCCAGCCATCATCCAGACCCCAGCCTGCTTACCTCTGTTGTGCTGCCACCCATGGTTACTTAGGTGGCAGCAGTGCAATGGAGGCAGCAACCTACTCCCTCCTGAGTACTCCTGCTGTGCCTATGGGCCCACCCTGAGCCAGCCATCATCCAGATCCTAACCTGCTTATTTAGTGAAGCCTCCCATGGTTACCTAGGTGTGCAGTAGAGGCAGTGACTCACCATCCCTAGAGCAGAAGAAGAAGTATCAGCATTTATATAGTGCTTTTCATACACAGTGTATCCCAAAGCACTTTACAAGCAATGTTAGACTGGTAGTGAAGTGACTGAATGTGTAGTGGCGGCCATATCGCACATCATCACCCCCCACACAGCCTGGATAATTGCATAAACCAGTTTATGGGAAGGGAATGTTGGCCAGGACACCGGGCATGTCCCCTACTCTTTGTGAAGAGTGCCCTGGGTTCTTTTACTTCCACCTGGACACCCACCAGGACAACACCAGGATGGGTAGAAGGGACCTCGGTTTAACATCTCATCCGAAGGACGGCACACCCCAGCAGTACAGCACCCCCCCCAATATTGCACTCAGATGCCAGTGATTTTTTAGGTGCAAGCCCAGTCCCAGTGTGGGACAAGAACCCATGACCTTCTGGTCAAGAGGTGGATGTGCTACCAACTGAGCCACGCTGACACTTCTGCACTACTGCTGTATCAATGGGCTGGTCCTGTGCCAGTCATCATCCAGACCCTAACCTGCTTATCTCCACTGTGCTGCCACCCATGGTCACCCAAGTGTCATCAGTGCCATGTGGGCAGCGTTCAGTCTTACCCTGAGCATTACTGCTTTGCCAATGGGCTGGCCCTGAGCTAGCCATCATCTAGACCCTAACCTGCTTATTTTTTTGTGCTGCATCCCTGGTTACCTAGGTGGCAGCAGTGCAGCAGTGGCAGTGAACCATCATCTCCCGAGCACTACTGCTGTGCCAGTGAGCTGGCCTAGAGCCAGACATCATCCAGACCCTATCCTGCTTATTTCTCTTGTGCTGCCACCCATGGTTACCTAGGTGGCAGCAGTTCAGGTGACACAGAGACCCAACCTCCCCTGAACACTACTGCTGTGTCAATGGGCTGGCCCTAAGCCAGCCATCACCAGGACCCTAACCTGCTTATCCTCATTGTGCTGCCACCCTTGGTCACCTAGGTGGCAGTAGTGCCACGAGGGCATTGACCCACCCACCCCTGAGTACTACTGCTGTGTCATTGGGCTGGCCCTGTACCAGTAATCATCCAGCCCCTAACCTGCTTATCTCTGTTGTGCTGCCACCCACAGTAACATAGGTGGCAGTAATGTAGCAGAGGAAGAGACCCAGCCTCCTCTGAGCACTACTGCTGTGCAATGGACTGGCCCTGAGCCAGTCATCATTCAGACACTTACTTGCTTATCTCCATTGTGCTGCTATCATGATTACCTGGGTGGCAGCAGCACAGTGGAGGCAGCAACCTACCCTACCCTGAGTACTCCTGCTGTGCCAATGGACCCACCTGACCCAGCCATCATCCAGACCCTAACCTGCTTATCTCTGTTGTGCTGCTGCCCATGGTCACTTAAGTGACAGCAGCACCCCGAGGCAATGACCCATCCTCCACTGAGCACTACTGCTGTACCAATGTGTTGACCCAGGGTCAGCCATCACCCAGATCCTAACCTGCTTATCTCTCTGGTGCTGTCACCCATGGTTACCACGTGGCAGCAATGGTAGGGACCCAACCTCCTCCAAACACTACTGCTGTGCCAGTGGGCTGGCTTTGAGCCAGCCATTGTCTAGACCCTAACTTGCTTATCTTTGTTGTGCTGCCACCCATTGGTACCTAAGTGGCAGCACTGCCATAAGGGTAGTGACCCACCCACCCTCGAGCACTACTGCTTTGCCAATGGGCTGGCTCTGAGCCAGCCACATCCAAACCCTAACCTGTTTATCTCACTTGTGCTGCCACCCATGGTTACCTAGGTGGCAGCAGTGCAGCAGAGGCAGTGACCTACCATCCCGTCAGCACTACTGCTATGCCAATGAGCCGGCCTAGAGACAGCCATCATCCAGACCCTAACCTGCTGATCTCTCTTGTGCTGCCATCCATGGTTACCTGGTGGCAGCAGTGTCTCGAAGGTAGGGACGCAAACTCCTCCAAGCACTACTGCTGTGCCAATCAGCTGACTTTCAGCCAGCCATCATCCAGACCCTAACCTGCTTATCTCCATTGTGCTGCCACCCAAAGGGCACTTAAGGGACAGCAGTGCCACAAGAGCAGCAATCCACCCTGCCCCAAGCACTACTGCTGTGCCAATGGGCTGGCCCTGAGCCAGCCACACCCAAACCCTAACCTTCTCATCTCTCTTCTGCTGCCACCAATGGTTACCTCGGTGGCAGCAGTGCAGTGGAGGCAGTGATCTACCATCCTATGAGCACTACTGCTGTGCCAATGGGCTGGCCCTGAACCAGCAACACCCAAATCCTAACCTTCTCATCTGTCTTCTGCTGCCACCCATTGTTACCTAAGTGGCAGCAGTGCAGCAGAGGCAGTGGCCTACTATCCCCTGAGCACTCCTGCTTTGCCAGTGGGCTGGCCCAGAGCCAGCCATCATCCAGACCATAACTTGCTTATCTGTCTTGTGTTGCCACCCATGGTTACCAGTGGCAGCAGTGTTGCTGAGGCAGGGGCCAATGTCATCCAAGCACTACTGCTGTGCCAATGGACTGGCTTTGATCCAGCCATCATCCAAACCCTAACCTGCTTATTTATTTAAGAGTTTTACAAGGAAGGCACACTAAGTATAGTACTGCTCGATACCAGGTGCGAACTGGGGAAGGGAAGCACAGTAACATACAGGTACAGCAATCTGAGAGGCACAAAATACAGGCAACTAACAAAAGTACTAAAAATTATTACATGAATTACAAGCATGCTGTGATTTTTGCAGACACTGGGTTACCAGCTGAAATCCTAACACACTGGGCCATCCTGGGCACAGGGGCAGGGGGAAGAAAGGTGAGTATAGAGGAAGGCGGAGAGGAGCAGACTGGTGGCGATGTGCTGAATAATCACAGGGAGGAAGTTCCATAGTTTAGGCAAGTGGTGGGAGAAGGCAGATTGGCCTGCTGAGGTGGACATGAGTGGGACAGACAGGAGCCCTGAGTCAGAATTCCTGAGAGAGTAGGTCGTGGGGGTGGAAGCCGATGGGGCAGAGGTGAGGTACTGGGGAAGGGTCTGAGCCCAGAATTTTGCTGTAATGCTGCCATAATGGCAGAGTCAGTGGATTTGTAATGAGGGGAGGCCAAGGGCCTGGTACAGAGCACAGTGGCAGGTAGTGGGGGAGGCAGTCAAGGGCAAAGTGGCAGGAGTGAAAGAGGGGGTCTAGTCTGGTTTGGTTGGATCTAGGGTCTGAGCTGCAGACTACATCACCGTAGTCAAAATAGGGAGAATCATCTTTTGCACAACCGTGCGGCAGGCCAGCAGCGAGATGCAACCTTGATTTCGGTACAGGGTGCCCAGTTTGGGGCAAAACTTTTTGTGGATGGCATCAATGTGCACAGAGAAATTAAGGTGCTGGTCAAGCCAGACTCTGAAATAACTGAAGGAGGTGCAGGTCTCAATGGGAGATCCATCCAGGTCTGCCTGATACCAAAGGTCAGGGAGACTGTTTTTTTAGTGTTGAGAAAGAGCTGGTTGGAATGAAACCAGCATTGGACCTCATTGAAGTCCTGCTGGAGCCTGGTCATCACATCTCCATTGTGCTGGCACCCATGGTCACCTAATTTGCAGCAGTGCCATGGGGGCAGTGACCCACCCTCCCCCAAGCATTACTGCTGTGCCAATGAGCTGGCTCTGAGACAGCCATACCCAGACCCTAACCTGCTTATATCTCTTGTTTTTGCCACCCATGGTTACCTCGGTTGCAGCAGTGTCTCGGGGCAGTGACCCACCGTCCTCTGAGCACTACTGCTGTGTCAATGGCCATCATCCAGACCCTAACCTGCTTACCTCTGTTGTGCTGCCACTCATTGTTACTTAGGTGGTAGCAGTGCAGTAGAGGCAGCATCTCATCTTCCCCCATGCACTACTATTGTGCCCATGAGCTGGCTCTGAGCCAGCCATCATTCAGTTGCTAACCTACTTATCTCTGTTGTGCTGCCACCCATGGTTACCAGGTGGCAGCTGAGCAGCAGGGGTAGGGATCAGGAGTTCCACTACAGAGAGAGTGGTTAGCTGTGGGGGGGGGGGTGCTGGACATGGGGATGGTCCAGTTGCAAGGAGTTTTTGGGGGTGGAGGGTGGTCAAGGTGTAGGGTGGGGGTTCAGCTACATCAAGGGTGGTAAGGAGGCTGGTTCAACTGCAGGGATGGTAGTTGGCTAAGATGTGGAGGATGGTGTCATGGTAGGATAGAGTATGCAGAGTGGAAAAAACTCAAGACCCATTGGCTGTTGCCATGAAAACCATTACAGAAGCAATCTTATCATCGTCATCCCTGTCCTATGCCCTTAATGCAACTTTTCTCTTGGTGATGACATGTTTACTCAGTCAGTGTTGCAATGGAACCTCTGTGGTTTACAGCTCAATATTGGCATCTAAACCATTAACCTTAACCATATGTCCATACTAAACCGAGGTTTTTTATTTTTATTTTCCTTATTGGGCAAATTGACTGGTTAACCAGTACTGAGGTCAGCATGATGGCACGAGTTGACATACATTTTTGCCAACTGTGCAGCCATTATTGATGTGCTTTACTAGCTCTACAGCAGAACAGGTGTCTTTGAACATCTGCAAGCTGAACTGGAAATAAACTGACTGTGGAATGAAGACCTGATGGGGAAGGACTATTTGAATAAAGAATCAGGTATAATTAATAAAAAAAAAATGTAAAAAGCTAGTTTGAATATTTTTTATTGACATTGCTAAAAAAGCAATAAGGTGCTCCCAGGGGTAGAATTGTTCATATATTCATCCAGGACTTCCTCCAGTTGATGAATTCTCTGGGCTTCTCACAGGTTATTTCCTCCTCGACCCATATAGATGGTCATTCATTGGACTTGGTGTTTCTCCTGGGAATGGAGATATCTGACTTGGTGGTGGAACCAGTCAGGTGGTCTGACCATCACACCATTGAGTTCAGTTTCCTGGCCCCCCTTAGTAGGCCGGCTCCTACGGAGATGGTCCAGTACCGCCCTTTGCGGGGTGTTTCCCTGAAGGACCTGATGGCAGTGCTGGACCTATGGAGTCTACCGAGTGAATGCATGAATCCCAGGGACCTGGTAATTGCCTATTATAAGGCAGTGGTAGGGGCCCTGGATTCCATTGATCCTGTTCGTGTTCACCCCCTCACTCTTCGCCCCAGGTCTCCTTGGTTTGATGAGACCTTGAGGGAGTTGAGGAGAGTAGGAAGAAGGCTTGAGAGATGTTGGCGGAAGTCGGGCCATTTCGGGGTATATCAAATGGAAATTACCCATAAGAAGGCAGAATTCCTGTCCAGGGAAATTGCTGCTGTGCGGAATCGACCAGCCCACCTCTTTCGGACCGTGGACAGATTGTGCAATCCAATCTGTCTTCAGACTGGAAGTGTTTTTTCACAGGAACAGTGTGAGGAGTTTGCTCGATTCTTCGCAGATGAGGTTGCCACAATCAGGTCCGATCTCCCTCTAACTCTCTCAAATAGGAGCTGTGGTGGTCAGCAGGAGATGTCGGACACCCAGTTTGTGTGATTTGACTTTGACCTACCCACAGTCAATGACATTGTGATGGTCATCCAGTCATTGCGACCGACCAACTGTAGTTTGGACCCGGGCCCCACATGCCTTTTAGTAGGATGTGTAGATAAAATTGGCCCAGTCCTTGCCAAGATAGTCAGGTTGTCTTTGGAGAGGGGGATCTTTCCTGATCCCCTGAAGGAAGCCGTGGTTTGGCCCCTTCCTAAGAAATCCTCCATGGACCAGGACTATCTGGCTAACTACAGGCCAGTCTCTAACCTACCCTTTGTGGGTAAGGTTATTGCGAAAGTGGTTGCATCACAGCTAAATGATGATTTGACTAGCCACAATGTCTATGATTCTCTCCAGTCAAGATTTAGGAAGAGACATAGTACAGAGATGGCCCTTGTCCGGGTACTAAGTGACCTCCTAATAGTGAGACATCGAAAGACCTGTTCCATCTTGTTCCTTCTAGATTTCTCTGTGGCATTTGATACCGTGGACCATGAAGTGCTGTTGGAGCACCTGGAGTTTATTTGTAGACTGTCTGGCTCGGTCCTCAGTTGGTTTCGATCTTTTCTCGAGGGTAGGACTCAGAGGGTGGTGTCTGGAATTTTTTCTTGGCACCACTCCCCCTATCTTGTGGGGTACCACAGGGCTCCATCTTCGCACCCATGTTGCTTGTGGTGTATATGCTACTGTTGGGAGCGATTACTAGGTGGTACGGCTTGAGTTTTCACTGCTATGCAGATAGTACTCAGCTGTACATGTCCTTTGTGCCTGGCCATGGTGATCCTGTCTCAGTCTTTAACAACTGTCTCACTGAAATCCAGGACTGAATGAGTGTGAGCTGGTTGTGGATAAACTCAGAAAAAACTGAGGTGTTGGTTGTGGACCCAGGTTGTTGGGAGGTGGGTTTGCTGACAGGATCACCTTCGGGTCTTTGGCTTGGGGGTGTCCAGTTAGCTACCTCAGACCGGGTGCAGAACCTGGGCATTATATTTGATCGCCCGAGTGAAGCACCTGGTTCCTTCTGAAGATCTTCCAGTTTTGGTCCACGCCTTCATTGCCTCCTGCCTTGACTACTGCAATGCCCTTTACCTAGGGCTACAGGGGGTTGCTATCCGCCACCTGCAGCTAGTGCAGAATGTGGTGGACAGGCTTCTGACTCGTACCTTTAATGCCTGTTCTCTGCAGACTGCACTGGCTGACAGTACATTGGTGGATCACCTTCTAGGTCGGTTTTCTGACATATAAGGCCCTACATGATCAGGGACCTAGTTACATGTAAGATCTTCTTCACCCCTACTGTCCCCCGCGCCCTCCCTGATCCACTGATGAGTGATTGCTAGAGATTCCCAGGGTCTGTTTGAAGACATCAGGGGCCAGGTCATTTCATTTCATGGCCCCGATCCTATAGATTTCTCTACCTCATCGGGTGCGAGATTGCCTGACCATCCAAAGTTTTAAAGCAACCTTGAAAACGTATTTATTTAGCCTAGCGTACCCTGTTTTTTAATGATGTTATGTTGATTGGTTTTATTTTATTGTTTACTTTTGTGTATTTTAAATATTCATTGTGCAAGCACCTTGGCTTTGGAAAGGCGCTTTTTTTTATAAATAAAGCATGATTTGATTTGATTTGATACCCATGGGGTGTGTGGCACACAGCTTCGCCTTGTGCCACATTACACCTCAAGGGTGTGATTTACATACAATTAATGCAACCCCTGGTCATTCCTTATTGCATAAATATTTCAGGCCTGCCACAGTAGCTTCTTGTTCATCTGTGACCATATTTGATCTTCCCAGCTCTATTCAACTTTGAAAATTGAGCAGAAAAAGCAGGACTTTCATGAAAATGAGATCCTTCATCTTTGGCTGACAACTCAGGCAAGTAAATGGTTAACTAAGGTCAGTCTTCTAAGATACATCTTTGTGTAATCATCCTTATGACCCCTTTTTTGTATAAATAATTTGGGACCTCTTGAAAAACTGACAGATTACATTTGTCGGCTTACAATCTACTCAGAAAAAAACTTAATTTCCCATAACCCCTTTGCTTCATGGCAGGACATGATACTGCAAGAGAGATGCACTTCCTAATTCTGTGGTATGCTGAAACCAGCTTTGGCCAGTTCCAGTTGTTTTGTGAATCATAGAAGCTGCTTGTTGGACATGCCTAAAGAAAAGATTCTGCATATAATTTCAGGTATTTTTTCTAAAGTTTTGTAAAAAGTTTAACTCTGAAAGTGTTTATTAATGTAGGAATAGTTCTAAAGAGCCTCCTAGTCATTTGCATCCAGTTTAAATACATAATGTTTGTATCTAGTTATAAAACTGCTGTGCTGGGTCAGATTGCATTTATACAGAGAGAGTGGGAAGCCTGAGGCGTCTCTGTCTTTCAGGTGTTGCATTCAAATGTACTAATGCTGCTGTGTGAATACTGTATGTTGCAAGCTGGGAACCGGATATTCAGACTGCGCCAGGCTGTGGTGCAAGCCTGGGTGCAGTGCAACTGGGCTGCGCAGGGGCGTTGACAGGGTGATGTTCAACGGAGCTGTGCCATGGCACAGCAACATTGAATATCGCACCTTGGCCACCTGCAGTACGCATGGTGCAGTGGCACTGTGCCAGCGCAAGTGGCCAGAGTGGAGCAGGGGATGCGCTAGTACAAGTTCCGTTGTGCTAGGTGCAACAACCGCGATATTCAAAAGTGCACATGCAAATGGGGCCATAATGTATGCAAGGTGGAAATGGGACCATTTGCATGTCATTATGGCTCCATTTGCATGCAGGTGAGCTAATCCCCAGCGACTTGCACCTGGCACCCTGCCAGGCAGCAGCCGTCAGGGACTGACACCCCCTGCACATTGCAGCAAAGTGCCCCAAAGCCCGATCGTGGGCCGCAGTATAATGAAATATAGTGAACTCTCTCTGTGGTGGTCCAGTGGACTGCTCGCAGCCCGATCGCAGGCATAAGTATAATGAAATATAGTAAACTCTCTCCCTGGTGGTCCAGTGGACCACTCGCAGCCTAATCACAGGCGTTTGTTATAAAAAATGACAGCCCAATCCAACCCTAGTGGTCCAGCGGTACCCTCCCTCCCCACCTGCCCAATGAGCCCCACCGCCCCGCTCTCCCCAGTCAGCGGCGGGTGGCAGCTCCCCACCACTTGCCGCCCTGCAGCCACCGACTGACTCCATACGGTGAGAGCTGTCACCCAGTTGGTCTAGCGTGAGCCAATGGGTGTGTAACTATACCATACTACACAGTCCAGATATGTGAATGGATCCATTCGCATATCTGGACTTCATCAACTGGCTATGGCTGCACACCGATTGGCTCACGCTGTGGACCAATGGCGATAACTCACCATAGTGGTGTCAGTTGGCGGGCGGGCGGGCGGAAATCGGGTGGGGAGCTGCTGCCTGCTGCTGACTGGGGGCGGGCGGTGGGCTCAGTGGCAGGTGGGATGGGGATACTGCTGGACCACCAGGGTTGGATTGGGTGTCATCACAACAAATGCCCACGATCAGCCTGCGAGCGGTCCACTGGACCACAAGGGAGAGAGTTCACTATATTTCATTATACTTATGCCCGCGATCAAGCTATGAAAGGGTCCACATTGGACCACCAGGGATATAGGACATTTATTATTCTACATATGCCTGTGATCGGGCATGGGGGGGCAGCACCAGAAAGGTGTAGCCGGAGCTCGGGTGGCCACCCACAGGTGGCAGCTGTCATGTTGCACCCTGCAATATGGCAGCTCACCTGTGGGTGGCCAGGTGTTGCTCCTTGTTTTTTGGCTCACCTGTGTGCAGCGCAGGTAGGGGTTGTGCATGCTTGGGCTCAGCACATCCCAGGCTGAATATCGGGATGTGCGGAGTATGCATGGCATGCCCCTTCTACCTGCACCACATACATTACTGATGCGCTCTGGCATATCGGGATTTGTGCAAGGCTCAGTCCCCCTTTGAATATCATGCCGGGGCGCATCAGTGGGTTGAGTATGGCGTAACTGTTTTGCACCATGCGCAACCCTTCTGAATGTCTGGCCCTAGGAGTCTATGTTACTAGATAACATTTCTCAACCTTGTTGACTAAAAAACAATCTGGTACAAAAGGCCAAAATCAAGAGTAGTTCTTAAAATATTAACATTAGCTGAAGAATGTGTGGCTTTGTGTGACAGCATTTTGTGAAAGAGAACTAGTATACGTCACTAATGTCTGACACTGATGTTATGTGTTTTACATAATATTGTTACTTTTATACTGTTTCTTTAAACTATTTTTATACTGTGTGATCTTCAGGCAGCTAATCACTCATTCTGTAGTTCACCCAGCAGTAGAAATTAATGTTTAGAAGCAGGATCACATTAGAAATGAGATCTATCCTGGGTAAATAAATTACAGTATAAAATATGAAAACCTATAAAATACATAATATTCAGTTGGAGGGAATGCAGATTTGTTTTTATTTTAATCCATCCTTTGTCTCTCCCCCCCCAAAACTGGCCTCCGTCTAGCCCTAAAGTCAGCACAGCCCTGACATACCTTACAACTACTTGGCCTAAGCTGCAGCCATAATAGGCAGGTCTCCCAAGAGCACTTGCAGGTGATGGGATATAGGTGACCATATGAGGGCTCGAATATAGTTAGTGTTATCTTCATGACTGGGATAATTTTTCCTCTGACACCTCCCCCCGGCCCCGTATGGTGCCTAGGGTATCACTGGATATCCAGTTTTCCTGCTGTCTGAAGCCTTTCACTCATACTAACCTACTTCTCTCTTTCTATCTCTCTTTTATAAACAGGTCTACAGAGCCCCCTAAAACCCATCAGAGGAGTATTATTTACATTTTCATTTATCCTGCCTTTATTTTTCTCAAGAACTTTGGATCGTTTTTGATCACTCTGTTTATTCTTGTTTTACAGGTGCCCTGTCTACAGTATGGTTTACAGACCCTTCCCTATCTTCAACCAGAAACAGGTAATTACTGCATTTTCTAAAGTGGGGTGAATTGTAATGTGGGGAATTTTTCCTCCTGCCCTACTCAGTGAAGTGAAGAGAGGGTGACAGCACATAAAGGTGCAGCACATCTAATATGTAACCCAGCCCATGTAGGGCCTCACAAGATAGCAAACGAACTTTAAAGGGGAATCCTTTAAAGTAGAGCAACAGGACCTTTAGGTCCCAATTAAGAAAAACACAGTGAAAGGAAATTTTTTAATGTACTTGCTACTGTATATTGTAATTGAATATTTTTATCTGGCTGATCCTGCAACCCTCTGTCTGCTGTATTTACTTACTACATGTCACAGTATCCCTCTCCACCAGCTCTATGATGACGCAACTGACAGACTGAGCCATGGGGGACCTCTATGTGCCGACAAGTCTATGTGTTGACTGAATTCATTGAAGCTTGGTTTGGTTTAAACTTGTGAAAGAAGGAGTGCTGGGGCTTGAGGCTGCTGCTGACAGGCACACCAAGGAAGGATGGACCTGGCCTCCTCTTCCCAGTAGGGGGGAAGGGTTGCTTAAGAGGGGCACCCGACAGTGCACAAGGTAGAGGGAGCTTGCAGTTAACTGGGGGATCTTGGGTTGGGGGATGGTGAGGGCAAGGGGCAGGGATAGAGGGCAGTCTTTATTAAGGCCAGGAGCATAGGAAACAAGATGCCTGAGTTTCAGGCAATGCTAGCTGAAGGGGATGTGGATGTGCCAGCAGTCACTGAAACTTGGCCACTCCTCAGCATGACTGGGACCTAAACCTGATGGGGTACACTGTGTTCAGGAAGGACAGGGCTGTGGACAGGGGAGGTAGGGTGGCACTCATCACTAGGAATGGCATCGATATATGCAGGGTGGAGTGCAGAGGGAAACATAGAGACATTATGGGTTACCTTGCAAGTGCCTGGGGAAAGAGGGCCAAACTGGAGGTGGTTTAGGGGCAGCCCATGCAGGCTGAGGACCTAGAGGAGGGCTTGGAGGTGAGTCTAAGAGATCACTGTGGTCAGGGGGCAGGTAGAACTGTGGTGCTGGGTGACCTTAACATGCCAGGGGTTGATTGGGGCACTATAGAACCTTTATCGACTAGGGAGCAGCACTTGCTGGATGTCTTTCAGGATGCATTCCTACCTCAACTGGTGACTGACCCAACGAGGGATGGTCACATTCTGGATGTGGTCCTGTCGGACTGCGATCTGGTTAGGAATTTAGTTGTAGGGGACCCACTGGCGGGGAGTGATCATGTCATGGTTTGGTTTTCCTTAGACCTGGGGGAGGGGGGAAATTGCACTAAAATAGTGGTTGACTTCAGGGGAGTGAACTTTGAGGGTATGGCAGGGATCTTCAAGGGGCATTTGGATGGGATCAGTCCAAACATAGACAAAGACAGCAGGTGGGAAATTATTAAAAGAGGGCTCCTGGAAGCCACCAAGGACTGGACGAAGGTCCAATGCAAATTTGGTAGGGCCAGAAAGCTGAGCTGGTGGACCAGGGAGGTCCAGGAGGTGGTGAAAGAGAAAAGAGCTGCTTATAGAAAATATAAGCGCTCACCAGGGGACGTGGATGGGGGGGGTATGATAGGATACCCAAAAAGGTAAGCAGGGTGGTGAGATTGGACAAGGTGACGATGGAGCAGAGGTTGGCACACGGGCTCAGAAATGGGGGGGGGGAAGGTTCTTTAGATATATCAGGGAAAGGAGAAAAGTGAAGGGGCAGATTAGCAGACTGAGGCCAGGAAGTGGTGGGCTGAGTAGCCCAGAGAGCAGGCGGAGGTACTTAACAAATACTTTGCTTCAGCCTTCACAAGAGACAATGGACAGTCTACACCATACAAGGGGAGGCGGGCTAGGAATGAGGAAGGGGGTAGTTCTCTGATGTTGAAATTCCTGTTGGTAGAGTGAGGAAGGTCCTTTAGTCCCTGACAATGGATAAGCCACTGGTTCTGGATGGCCTTATTCCCAGGGTGCTGAAGGAGATGGAAGCTGTCCTTGCTGCACCTCTGGTGGACCTTTTAACTCCTCTCTTCAGACAGGTTGGGTGCCTCAGGATGGAAGGATGGCTCATGTCATGCTCATTCACAAAAGTGGCTCATGGGAGGAGCTGGGTAATTACAGGCCTGTCAGTTTGACATTGATTGGGGGCAAGATAATGGAGGCCATCTTGAAAAAGAGGTTAAAGGTGTCTCTGGAGACTCTGGGCCATCTGGATGACCACCAATATGGCTCCGTTCAGTGCAGATTGTGTCAGAAAAACCTTGTGAACTTCTATGAATGGGTGACAAAGGCGATGGACCAGGGAAGGCCAGTGGATGTGCTTTTTCTGGACTTCAGCAAGGCTTTTGACTCAGTGCCATGCCCAGAGTTGCTGGATAAGCTGAGGAAAATGATGGTGAGGTGGATAGGTAACTGGCTAACAGGGTGGTTTCAGAGGGTGGTGGTTGGGAGGGGAGGTATCCTCTCCTAGGAGGGTCATTAGCAGGGTCCCACAAGGGTATGTGTTTGGCTCACTCCTGTTTAATGCTTACGTCTTGGACATCAGGGATGGTATCATGAGTGAGATGAGCCTCTTTGCTGATGACTTGAAGCAGGGGCTGTGGCGGACTGGAAGGGTGGTGGATGGGAAGGAGTGTAGAAGGGCCATACAGGGGGACCTGAAGACTCTGGAGAGGTGGTCACACACTTGGAAACTGAGGTGTAATGCCAAGAAATGTAGTGTTCCCCACTTGGGGCTTAGGAACCCTAATGAGGAGTACTTTTTGGGTGGGGAGAATTTGCAGGTTTCGGGGGTGAAGCATCTTGGGTTGGTCATGGATGCCAAAATGAATAACTCTGAGTAGTGTAGGAGGGCTGCGGCTTTAGCAAATAAAATGCTTGGGTGCATTGCTAGGGGGATAACCTTGAGGAGATGTCAGATGCTTCTTCCTTTGTATAACTGCCTGGTTAGACCTCACCTGGAGTACTGTGTGCAGTTTTGGCACCAGTACTTGAAAAAGGACATTACACTTCCGTAGAGGGTCCAGAGGAGGGTGACCAGGATGATACAGGGTCTGGGGGAAAGATCCTATGGGGAGAGGCTTGATGAGTTAATCTTGTACTCCCTGGAGGAGAAGAGGCACAGGGGATATGATCGAGGTCTTGAAATATCTATAGGGAGTGAACAAGGTCAGCCTAAATAGTATGTTCCAGCTGAGGGAGGAAGGTGCCTCCAGGAGGCATTCCATGAGACTGGTTGGAGGGAATCTCAGGGGGAGGTTAGGAGATGCTACTTTACTGAGAGGGTGGTGGACCCATGGAATGCACTGCTTGTGGAATTGGTGACTGTTAATGCAGTGGAGGGATTCAAGAGGGTAAGGTAAAGCTGAGGAATGCCATATCTGAATGTGTAACTGTAATGGGGGATGGGTTCAGGAGGGATGTATGGGGGAGGCGGGGAGGGTAACAATGGTGCCCTGACCGGGTGCCAATTTTTGAGCAGACTCAATAGATCTTTAGGCCTACTCTGCTGGCATCTTAGTATTTTAGTATGTTGGATTGCATTGCTGTGAAATTTGTGGGTGGGGTCTACAGTATATTCAAAGACCCTTGTAGTGTGGGTTATACCATTTGGTGCCTGAGCACTAACATAATGTAGTGCCCATGCAAATGAGGGGGCCCCCTTATATGGGGGCAGCTGGAGTTTGAGGTTTGTGTCGGTGGTTAATAGCACTTAAAAGTGTGCTGTTTGCTACCTTTGCAAATCTAGTCTTAAGTGGGCACAAATGCCTGTGATGACAGGGCTGTACTGTAGCCACCTACCCCCATCATCCAAACCATTGTCCCAGTGAAACAAAAGATGCCCTGTTGTCTATTGGCACCCCCACCCTATGGGCCGCTGTCCTGGGTCATGTAGTATTTACTATACCCTGGTGTCCATTGGAGCCCCTTCCCTGACCACCTGTCCCACAAAATGCAGTGTAAGCCATGTTGTCTAGTGCCCCCCGATCACCTGTCTGGGTGAGTGACACCCTTGACCTGGTGCCTGGTGGCCCCCCATCACCTTCTGATCACCAATCTGGATGAGCATTACTGTAACACTGAGTTTAGTTGCACCCCCGTCACTCTCTGATCTCCCATCCTGGTACTGTGATTATCTGCCCTTGTCATTAGCAACACCCCTGCCAGCGAACTATACCTTTGGTGAGAAGATGATCAGTGTTGACAAGTGGCCCACACACACAGTCTGAGTGCTCACTGCATCTGTGAGTCAGCGGAGAAGGTGAGAAGATGACTGTACAGGTTGCCATTGAGGGCTGCACTGCATGGTTCCATCCTGCCCAGTGAAAGTGGGGGTTGAGGTGGGTACTATACTGGATGTGGGCAAGGCCTATGTGGGAGCCTGGGACCACTACTGAGTGCCAGCATGTCTGTCATTCAGCATGCAGGGGGTTGGGGCAGAATACCACTGGATGCAAAGGATTGTATAGGGGACATTGGACAGTAGCTCAGGGGGTGGGGTGTGCCAGTATACATCAAGGCTGTGGGGTTACTCACCCAGATGGATAAACAAGGGTGAAGTGTGCATTGGACACCAAGGACCATATAGCAGTCTATGGGGCAAGTGTTTAGGGTAATGTCCATAATTACTGGGGTACATCCTACCATCCTTGGGATGAATGTACAGGGGGGCACTTGTGAACTAATTTCTCAGCAATGGAACTGTCATTTGGGGAGGTGCTGCTTGCCACCAGTGATAGGTGTTATCTACAGGATGGGGGCATAGCAGGTGAGAGATGCCACTAGACACCAGGGAATCAGTCACACTACCCAGGGTGAGGATCACAGCGCTAGGGTGCCACTAGCCACCAAGGATGATGTCAAGATGGGCACAAATAGGCTGCCACTTCCAGTTCAAATGGTCCCATAATGGGCGTGCTCATGACAACTTTGCACCATATGTGCCCAGTGGGCTTATTTGCATTTTACAGCTAAATATCATGCCACAGTTCCCAGTACTGTTTGGACTGAGGCACAATTCCCCATGGGATGACTGCAGTCCATGTCCATATTGGAGCAGTGCAACTTTACTTAACTGCTGTGCAACACATGCTGATATTCAGTTGGATAGTGTCAGTGTGCTATCTGACTTAATGTGCAACCTCTGGGTTGGGCACAAGTGCAGCAAAATCATGTGTGCTCTGCACTTTTTTTTCAATATTTGGGCCCCAGCATTTCTGTTTTTGCAGTCTTTTTGATACCTTTGAGTATGCAAAAATACTGAGATAATGTCCATGCTCAGCCTTGATTTTTTGTAAAACAGCATCTCACTTACTTTGCTCTATTCTTTGATGTACAGTAATCCTGTAGTTTTATATTTCCTTGTCTCAAAAGTAACACTGAGCCATACAGTTTGCCGAAAGCACAGTACTCCACTCTCTTGGGCTGGCTGCCTTGCCTCATCTTTCACGCTGTCTTTTTTGTTTTGAAAAACATATTGTTGCTTGCTCTGTTTTCTCTATTCCCTGGTGTCCAGTGGTTCCCCCCGGACCCTTTGGTTCTATATTTTGTCCCAAAAGTGGTATTGAGTCACATGGTACAGTGATGGCACAGCCCTCCTCTGTCCCCCTCGGCCTGCCACTGACTAACAATTGCAAACTGAAAAGCATAGCATGCCATTTGCATTTATGAGTCAGTGGCCAGCTGAGGAAAGGAGCAGTGGGCTGTGCTGGTTGTCAAGCTCTGTGGCTCGATATTGCTTTTGGACAGATGAAATGTGCAACTAAAGCATGTAGGAAGAGCCACTGGACACTAGGAAATGGAGCAAACAAAGGAGTGATGTGTTTAAAACAAAAAGGACAGAGTGGAAGACATGACAGGGCAGCTGTCCGTGGCAGAGAAAGGGTTGTGTCAGACGTTCAAGATTTAGGCGAAAGTTACTGTTTATTTTTTTGTGTTTTTGTTTGTTTGACCCCCACTGGGTGTTACATCTACTATTACTGATCATATCAGCTCCCTCCCCTGCACTGTCCTTTCCTATTCTGGATCTTAACCTCCAAGCAGTCTAGATAGTGCAGGCTGCACAGTAACTCAGGAGTCAGTGATGTGAGCATTTCAAATCTTGACACATGTTGACTCCCAATTTATAATAAAAAAAATAAAACTGGCAAGTCAATCTGGCTCAACATTAGAGGAAGCATACAAATATGCATTTAAAACATACATACAATCCAAAAAAGACACATAGAGGCCATTGTATGTAAGTATTATTTATTTAAATTAATAACATCACCAAACCATGTCCAACATTTACTATCTCCTTTTATGTCATAATCTGGGACTTTGAGAAAACAGAGGTGATAAATAGCTACTTCTGCTCAGTCTTCACAGTGGAGGGAATGGGACCCGAGTTGAGAGGGAGGGGTAGGGAGGACAAAAGGGTGGATCCTAGCCTGTTCAGCCAAGACAGGGTAAGGGAGGAACTAGGCAGTTTAAAGGTGGACTAGGCAATGAGGTCGGATGGCTTGTACCCGAGGGTACTCTGGGAACTGAGGGAGGAGCTGGCAGTACCGCTGGTGAGGCTGTTTTAACTTGTCCATGGATACAGTGTGTGTGTGTGTGCCAAGCGACTGGAAGAAGGTGGATGTGGTGCCACTGCATAAGCAGGGCAGTAAGGAGGTGGTAGACAATTATCACCCAGTCAGCCTCACCTCAGTGGTGGGTAAGGTGATGGAGGCATTAATAAAGGAAAGGGTGTTAAACTACCTGGTGAAAAGTGGCCTGCAGGATGATGGGCAGCATGGCTTCACCAATGGGAGGCCATGTCAGATAAACCAAACAGAGTTCTTTGATGGGGTGAAGTAGGTGGTTAATCAGGGAGGGGCAGTTGAGTGGCCTATTTGGACATCAGTAAGGCCTTCAGCACCATCTCTCGAAGAAGGCTTGTATATAAGCTGGAAAGCTTAGGAGTGGGATGGAAAATAGTTAGGTGGGTGGAGAACTGGCTGAAGGACAGATGCCAGAGGGTGGTGGTAAATGGGGCACACTCCAGGGAGAGGGGTTGATGGGTGGGGTGCCCCGGGGTCAGTACTGGGACCCCTTCTTTTTAATGTCTATACCAGTGATCTAGTGGATGGTCTAGAGGGGAAGGTATGACTATTTGCCAATGATACCAAGGTCTACAAAAGTGTGGACACCCCAGAGGGGGTGGAGGCCTTGAGGCAGAACCTGAAGATTCTGGAATGGTGGTCAGAAACTGCAGTTGAAATTCAGTGCCAAAAAGTGTGCCGTGATGCACATGGAACATAAAAACCTGCAAGCTGCTTAAGCTCTGGGGGGGAGTAATTAAGACAACCAAGCAGGAGAGGGATTTGGGGATTATAACATCAAGCAACCTTAAGGAAGGAAGGAACCAAAGCAGTGGGAAAGGCAAATGGAATGTTGGTATGCATTGGGAGGGGCATAACTAGCAGAAGGAGGGTGGTACAGATGCCTCTTTATAAAACCATGGTGAGGCCGCACTTGGAGTACAGGATCCAGTTATGGAGACCACACCTATGCAAGGACATAGATGGGATTGAGAGGGTTAAGAGAAGGGCAACTAAGATGGTGCACAACATGCAGGGGAAGCCATATGAGCAGAGGCGGATGGAATTGGACTAGAAGGGAGATGGGGGACATGATAGAAACATTTAAGTACATGAATGGGATCAATAAGGTGAGGGAGGGGAGCTTATTTAAAAGGAAGAAGGGGCTAAAACTAGAGGTCATAATCTAAGATTAGAAAGAGGAAGATTTAGAGGCAGTGTGAGGGGGCATTACTTCATGGAGGGGGAGGCCTAGAATAAACTACCAGAGGAAGTGGTGGGGGCTGAAATAGTGGAGGGATTCAAGAGGGCATGGGACAGAAATAAGGGATTGTTAAGTGAGGGGAAGGGGAGGGCTCATGGCATAGGTGATGAGTGGAGGGCAGACTTGATGTGCCAAAGAGGTCCTTTTCTGCCATCAGATTTCTAACTTAGTACTGACAGCATGTTTCCTAGTTTGTGCTGATTGTTTGTTTCTGTTTCAGATTGATAAGATAATTGTATGGCGAAGTGAAAATTTGGAGGAACACAAACAAGAAAATTGCCAATGTGAAAATAATTTTACTTATGAAAAAAACAGAGCCCATGGATATTTCGGTTCAGGATGAGAATTTGGTTCAAGATTCAAATTTAGTTATAATGGCTGAAGACATGTGTCAGTTATTGAGACACAGTGTGAAGATGAAACACAGAGACACGTTCCACCAAACAGTGTGAATAAGCAAGATGCTGGACATGTGAGACCTGACACCAGGAATAGGGGGAAAGGAATGACAAATTATGAGTACGTAGAGTACAGTCCACCAAAAGCATTCAAGCCTGCAAGTGGTAAAAGATGCCATTGAAATAAAAGTACAACATTTGAACTGATCTAATGGTTTGGGATTTTAAACATTGTAAAATTTATGGTACACTGATGGAATGGGCACATAATAGAACATAATAGAACAGCTAATATTTTTCCTAGTCAAACTATCTCTTGTTGGGAGCTGCAATACTGAATGTAGGATTTGCAAGAAAGCGAGTTGTGCTCACAACAGAGGGAGGGGAACCTTTCAATTGTCTTTGTTTTGTAGCAGATATACTGCAGGTGGAGGCTGCTTCTAACTGAAAGGTGAAAGAAGGAATTTACAATTATCAGGAAAAGACAGTCTTGTTACAATTCTTAAGATTTTCAGTGCAGGAAGATTTTAAACTCTGGGCGAAACATTGTCAAATCCTGAAATAAGTGCAGGTACAGGTTGTGTATTTGACCCAGACAGTAAACTGTTTTCTGTGTTTATCTTTGTTTGCCTTAAAAGGCAATTCCAAACTTTCTCAGGAAGTGATTACATCACAGAGACTTAATCAGCCAATAGCTTGGGTAACAGACCTGAGAACAGTATTATAAGCAAGTGTTTATAGCAAACTCATCAGAACAGCTAATATTTTTCCTAGTCAAACTATCTCTGGTTGGGAGCTGCAATACTGAACATAGGATTTGCAAGAAAGCGAGTTGTGCTCACAACAGAGGGAGGGGAACCTTTCAATTGTCTTTGCTTTGTAGCAGATATACTGCAGGTGGAGGCTGCTTCTAACTGAAAGGTGAAAGAAGGAATTTACAATTATCAGGAAAAGACAGTCTTGTTACAATTCTTAAGATTTTCAGTGCAGGAAGAGTTCAAAGCACAGCTGACTTATTTTGGGGCTGACTGCTTTCACAGCACAAACCACCAGGCTGTTTTGAGGCTGGGGAGGTCTACCTGTGTCTGACTTGGATGTCTGGATTTTTCTCTGTTTGATTAGCAGGGGATTTTCTCTGTCAAATTGTTGTGTATAGTATCTTGCAGACAGGAAGGCACTCATCATGAGCGGTGGGTCAGAGCTCTTAGCTGATTGTTTGTGAGGGCACAGTTTAGGCCCAACCCTTCCACCCTCACCCCACCCACCCCTGGAAATAGTTCCTTTATACCTGGGGTTCTGACATCATTCCTCAAGAGTGCAAGTGCATATCAATGTCATATTCTCTCTAGCACACAGCACTGAAAATATACGCATACACATTGTATAATATATATATATATTTTCTATATAACAAACCAATCACTCACACAAGCACGCACACACACAAAAAAAAAGTACATAGTGTTGTGTGGAGTAGTGCAGTGTAATGGCTGTGGGCAGCAGTCTTCCGGGAGTCTTTCTGAGGCTGAGATGCTGCCCTATTTGCAGACAACTCTCTGCCCTGAGGGAGGAAGTTGCCCGCCTTCAGGCCACACTGGACAGCAGTGAAAAACCTTCCCCAGGCCAGACTGGATGGTAGGAAGGAACCCACCCCATCCAGGGAACACCAAGCCACCACCACTACCTCAGAGGTTGCAAAGAAAGCACAGCAGTTGGACCACAGTGGGCTCAGGGAGGGTGAGGAGGGTGGAACAGAGGCACACCCAGTCAGTTGTTCCTCCACAATCCATACACCATTCTGGGAGCACAGCTCCCCTATGGATGCACCCACGGAGGAGATTAAGGAGGCTGAGGACACCTGTCACAAGGGAGGCCCACAGGAAGGAGGCAGAGGATGCCACAAGGAAAGGAGCAGCTCCTGGTGGGGGACTCAGTTATTAGGGGGATAGAACTGGGGGGATCAGGGAAAACTGAAGTAAAGTGCCTGCCTGGTGCCATGGCTTGTAGGGACAGGAAGCGCATCCTCAGGATCACGAGAACACCTGCACAGGAGTCTGAGCTGGATGTCATTGTCCACCTAGGGACAAATGACTTGGCTCAACATGAGCTTAGAGCAGTGCAGAAGGACTTTGTAGAACTGGGGAGAGGCCAAGACAAGTAGCACACACAGTATCCTTCTCAGGGTGCTGTCTGTAAATGGCATGAGTGAGGCAGGTACTTTACACCATGCAGTTTAATGAGTGGTTGAAAAATGGTGTGGAGCACAGGGGTTTGGCTTCATTGGGGACTGGGGTTCCACCTGGAGGACACCAGCCTATACTGGCAGGATGGTCTGCATCTGTCCAGGAAGGAACAAGTCTTTTGAGCAATCGGTTTAAATGCTTCATTGGCAAGCTTTTAAACTAGTCAAGGGGAGGCACTGATAAGCAGAAAAATCCCAGCCTCTCCTACAAAACAGGGTACTAAATGGGAAAAGACCAAGGTAGAAAGGTCAGTGGGGATGCTGCAACAGAAAGTAAAGCATCAAAAATGGAGAGCAATGAGTACCAATGCCCATAGTCTGAGTAACAAGCTTCCTGAATTAGTGGCCTTGATGGAGGAGGAACATCTGGATATCGTGGCAGTCACAGAAACATGGTACACACAAAACCATGACTGGGATGTAAACATACCAGGATACACTATCTACAGGAGGGACAGGGAGGGTAAAAGAGGAGGAGGAGTAGCTCTTTACATAAGGGAAGGAATCAAAGCAACAGAACAAAAGGGTAAACAGGGAGGAGAAGAAGCACTGTGGGTAAATTTGGAGACCGGCAATGGCACCACAGTCCGCACAGGGTTGTGCTACAGACCCCCCTTCTCCAGAGGAAATGGACAGGAAATGATAGAAAGTATACTTAGTATGGCAGAAAAAGGGAAATATTGCTGATGGGTGATCTGAATATGCCAGATGTTAACTGGAGTGCAGTTGCTGCAGCCACTTCTAAAAGGGGTTATTCTAGATGCCCTACAGAGGGCATGCCTTAGACAACTAGTATTGGAGCCCACTTGAGAGGAACAATCTTAGACCTGGTTCTCTCAAATGGAGATGAAGAGAGGATCACAGATGTAAAGTGGGTAGCCATCTGGGAACTAGCGACCATCGAACAGTATGGTTCCAATAAACACAGCAATAGAGTCAAGCCATACAAAGACAAAGGTACTGGATTTTAGGAGGCTGACTTTGTCAAAATGGGTGAGTGCCTAAGGAATGCACTAGCAAATGGGCAGGAAGGAGGGGTGGAAGAACAATGGGGAATAATAAAAACTGCCATCACAGAGGTAACAAGCCTTTGTGTAAAGCAAATAAACAAAATGAAATGAGGTAAGAAACCACTATGGTTCTCAAAGGAAGTGGCAGTGAAGGTTCAATATAAAAAGAAAGCATTCAGGAAGTACAAGGAATCACAGAAGGAACAGAACAAAGAACTGTATCAGTTAAAGCAAAAGGAAGCTGGGAAGGCAGTCAGAACAGCAAAGGCCCAAACCGAGGAAAAGATAGCCAACTCAGTTAAGAAGGGGGATAAAACCTTTTATAGGTACATCAGGGAGCGAAGGAAGACCAAGGGAGGATAGTGGAGCTTAATAAAGGGAGGAGGGTGGGCAGAGGGTGACTGTGAAAAGGCAGAGATACTAAACAAATATTTTTGCTCAGTATTTACAAAGGAAGAGGAGGTACCTAAAACAAACAGTAGAAACACTCTGGATACAGAAGTTGATACCAGCCCATTTACAGAAGAAAGGGTTCTGAAAGAACTCTTAAACTGAAGGTGGACAAAGCAGTGGGGCCTGATGGGATTCATCCCAGAATTCTAAAAGAACTAAGGGTAGAACTAGTGACACCAATGACTACCTCTTTAACAAATCATGGGAGGATGGGGTGGTACCCGAGGACTGGAGGGCAGATGTGATTCCCTTCACAAAAGTGGGAGCAAGGCAGAAGCAGGAAACTATGGACCTGTTAGTTTAACCTCAGTGGAAGGAAAATGATGGAATCACTTCTGAAGGAAAGAATTGTTGAGTATCTAGAGGCCAGAGGGCACAGGACCCAAGGCAGCATGGATTCTAGCGGAAGGTCATGCCAGACAAATCTGATAGATTTCTTTGACTGGGTGACCAAAGTAGTTGATCAGGGAGGGCTGTGAACATGGCCTACCTAGACTTTAGCAAGGCATTGACACAGTCCCACACAAAAGATTAATATACAAGTTAGTCGCCTGGGAGTGGGTCCCAAGATGACAGCCTGGGTAAAGAATTGGCTGGAGAATAGGACACAGAGAGTAATAGTAAATGGAGTCCACTCTGAAAAAAGGGGGTTAGTAGTGGGGTACCGCAGGGTTCAGTATTAGGACCGGTCCTCTTCAATGTCTTTATAAGTGACATTGCAGAGGGACTGGAAGGAAAAGTATGTCTCTTTGCAGATGACACAAAGATCTGCAACAGAGTTGATGCACAAGGTGGAGTGGAAAGGATGAGAAGGGACTTGGCAAGGTTAGAGGAATGGTCAAATGTATGGCAGCTTAGATTCAATGCTAAGAAGTGCAAGATAATGCACCTGGGAAACAAAAACTCAGGGGAAGAGTACACAATGGGGGGTGAGCTACTAACAACAACAAAAATGGAAAGAGACCTGGGTAGTCATATCAGATGACCTAAAGGTGGTCAAGCAATGTGAGAGGGCAGCAAGGAGGGCTGGGGGATACTGGGATGCATAGGAAGAGGCATCACCAGTAGAAAACGGAAGTTATTATCCCTCTGTACAGACAGCTGGTCAGACCCCATCTGGAGTACTGCGTGCAGTTCTGGAGACCAATCTCCACAAGACATAGACAGAATGGAAGCTGTCCAGGGAAGGCAACTAAAATGGTGCAGGGTCTGCACGGAAGACATATGAAGAGACTTAAGGAGCTTGATATATTAGCCTCGAGGAAAGGAGGAGAGGAAGACATGATAGAAACTTTCAAGTACCTCAAGGGAATCAACAAAGTCCAAGAGGGTAGCATCTTTCAAAAAAAGTGTGCAAGAACAAGGGGCACAATTTGAAGATAGAAGGGGAGCTCAGAGGTAATTTAAGGAAGTATTTTTTCACAGAGAGGGTTGTGGATGTATGGAACAGCCTTCCAGAGGAGGTTATGGAGTTAAAAACAGTGGTGGAATTCAAGCATGCATAGGACAGTCATAAGGCAATTCTAGGGGGTTGGGGTAGGAAGAAGTAGGCTGCTGGTTAACTAGGACCTGCAGCTTATCCATCAGGTAGGGAAATGGGCAGACTGGGTGTGCCAAGCGGTCCTTATCTGCCGTCAAATTCTATGTTTCTATGTTTCTATTATGCAGCATAAAGAGTTCCTGATGCCTGTACGCATTTAAAAAAATACTAATAAACACAATTTGCCTTGTAGTCATGCATTTCCTGTAAATTTTGAATGCACCATTCATTACTGAAGATATTTGGAAGAAGGAGAGGCCATAGGATGATTTATTCAGAAATGCACCAGAGGCAGGCGCAAGACCTGCGCAGCGCAAATCCACTGCACCATGGTGCACAGAGTGCGATATTCGAAGGTTGAGCAAGACAGCATGTGCCACTGCAACATGGCTGAATATTGCACAGATGCACCATAGCGCAACCAGGGCTACACCAGGAAGCAAATCAACATGCACAACAGCGCAACCAGGGATGCGCATGGGGCATGCACCAGGATACAAATGGACCAGCAATAGGCACCGCAAGGAGCAAGCCACTGGGGCGGGATGTCGCCCTACCAGTGTGCTGAGGGTGCCAGGAGTGAGGCTCGGCAAGCCACGACGGAACACCGCCCAGTGCGCATGGTGAAGCAGCAGGCCCCTGCACACAACTATGGTGCACGGAGGCAGGGTGTCACCAATGCCAACTGGTGAACAGCCACCGGCAACCCCCACAGAAAAGCACGTGCCATGCCTCCCAGACTACAGCCGGCAACACACAGTCAAACATCACACATCGCACACGCCTCACAACCTGAACAGAAAGCCCACGGCCTCCCCAGGGCACAGCCACTGACCAATGGGCGAACACCACCAGGCACAATACCCAGGCCACTCCAGGTGCACCACACAGCCACCATGCACACCACTGCAGCATGGCTCCCAATGCCAGCCGCAAAGCAGACCCAGACACAGATGGGTAACCATAGAAAAATGTATTACAATGGATAGAAAACACAACTATTTACAGAAATACAATGAACAGGGGACAAGGACCAAAGAATGGGGAAGCAATGTACAAAATGGGAAGCCAGGGAATGGAGGTAAGGGGTCAGAGCTAGACAAGGGGACAGGAGGACAAGGGAAGGGGGGGAAGGGAAGGATGAGGTCACGGGCCAATGGGCCCTACGGGCGTCCTCACCCCACTGGTGCCTGGCGCTGTCGCCTGCGCATCAACCTCTGCAGCAGCCTCGCCACCTGCAGCGTGGCAGTGGTGACCTCTAGGATCCATCTCAGGAGCCGGCTGTTCACTGCAGGCTGATGGACACCTAGGACAAAGGAGGGTACACAGTATGAGTGCATGTCTGGAACACCCTAGCCCACCCACCGTGCACAGCGGACAGTGGTGACATACGCCCCTGAGATGGCACCCAGCCACCTGCAGTGTGTGCGCCCACACGTGCTGCCAACCAGGCACACCACAGCCATGCAGAACACTGTACACCAACACCACCCATGGGCCACACACCACTACCATGGCAGGCAGGTGACATGGTAAAGCTGCAGGATGGCAGTGGCACAGCTGGCAGCCGGATGCACCCACAGCCCACCTGCGGCAGCCACACACATGTGCGATAGCCACAGCATGGCACAACAGTCACTGCAGGCAGTGCACAGCTGCAATGGCTATGTGCACAGGGGGCCGTGGCCCACCCCCACCCCACCCCTGCTGCCCATCCTGCACAACAATGTAGGATGTAACAATGCCTACCTGCATGCTGCGGCGCACCTTGCACCGGTCCCGCAGCACCACCCCTGTGGCCTGCACCCTGCGCCGGTACTCCAGTGGTGGCCTGCCTTGGCCCACCCACAGTGCCAGCCAGTTGGGCTCTCCTCCTGTCTTCAGGGCCTAGGAAGGAAACATAGAGATGAACACATCAGTACCTGGCATCACCATATGCCCAACAAGCACAGCGTGCTCCCCGGCCCAGTGCAGCCACCGCACATCCACGGTGTGCCGCCCCGGGCTACAGGGTGTGAGGCCCCAGGGTCCCCCCCAGCATGGTGTGCCACCCTGCCAGCCCCTCAGAACACTGGTTGGGCACAAACATGAGTGATGCACACTTACCTGGCCATGGCACGGCACCCCTCTGGACATGTGCCTGCAGTGTCCAGAGCCTCTCTGGTCCCTCCGCTGCAGATCCCCATAGCAGTGGTGGCACTGTTCACTAGTGCGCTGGACACTGTTGGCCTCCTCCAGCCCATCCGCCACCTCCTGCCACAAATCCGTCTGTGGCCTGTCAAGGGGCACCTGCCCAAGCAGGCTGCCTGCATGTGGCTCCACCAGGGCCACAAGGTTTGCTAATTTAATCTGGGTCCAGTTTGGAGCCCTGGCACTGCTGCGGTGTGGCATTGCTGAATTGCAGTTCAGCAAACAAAATGGCGCCCTGCAGCGCATGAGCCCCATGTGCTAGGGATGTGCGCCTCGCACAGAGATGCGCTGCCAATGGCTATCGCACATCCAAGGAGGTGCATGATACAGGCATGGCCACACTGCCACATGGTGCTGGGCTCCCTGAGGGGCAAAGGGCACACCTGGGGTCAGGGGCCAGCATGTGCACCATGAGTGACTGTGCTATTGGGACCGACATGCAAAGTGCACAATAGGGGCATGTGGGCACCACAGGCTATGGGTCAATAGCACCTGGACGCCATGGGGCCAATAGGGCCCAGGTGCCGTGGGGCCCATGGTGCTCGGGTGCCATGGGCTGCACAGTGCCCGAGTGCCACATGTCCAATAGCGGCTGAGCATTGTATTGCGCAGTGTGCATATGCTGCGCCAGTGGTGTAGGCGCCGGCAGTGCATGCATGCATACTGCCGGGCCTACTGCACATGTCACAATGTTGCACCATGACTTGAGCATGTGCAAGTCCATTGCGCTATATGCAATAACACAATATTCAGCCAGCATATGCAGATTAGCTCATCAGCCTATCCATGGCGCATCGGGGCATTTGCATCTCATTACAGTTCCACATCCCCTCATTTGTCTTGCGATGCACTGCAAAGGCACCGCGAGACAGCACAGGACATGGACCGGTACTGCATCCTTCAGCGGTAAGCTGTGACACTGAGGGGGTGATGGAACAGTGGATTGGGTGGGTGGTGTGGGTAGTAGCAGTCACTGACCACATGTCATCTCCCACAGGATGCAGCATGACTGATCACGAGGATGGTGAGGAGCATGGGCCTGCACAGAAGCATAGGCCAACTTTACAAAGTCAGAGACAGATGCCCTGTTTGAGGCATACCTCAACCAGGAGCCTCTGCTGAGCAGCTCGACAGGCACCCCACAGGCCAGGTCTGCAGCATGGGAGGGGGTGTCGAGGGCTGTGAGCCAGCAGGGCAGCCATCAGAGGTCTGTGCAGGAGTGCAAGAAAAAGGTCAGCACAGACAGGCACAGGATTACGGAGAAGGTGGCAGCCATCTGGGCCACATGTGCAGCCACAGGCGGTGGACAACCCGACATGCCACAGCTGACAATACAGGAGGAGATGGTGGTGGCCTCCATGCGGTGCAGCGCCATCGAGGGGGTGCCTGGTGGTGGATTCCAGACAGGTGGCAGCCCATCACTACATGGAAGGTACAGCAGCATCTGGGGCAGGGGGGCCAGCTGGTGTGACAGCGGCATTAATGTGACTATATTCCTTTTCAGCTCCAGAGCACCAGCATGCAGTGGCAAGGGTGGGGATGTCCACCATGGGGGCGAGCCTGGACTTGGAGGACTGTTCTTCCACCTCCACTGGTGTCTGGGGGCCAGATCGGATGCAGCTCAACACCGCTGTCCGGTCAGATGCCCTTGGCATGGTTGCGGACGAGGCTCTGGCTGTGTTCCAGCAGGACACCAGCCATGGTGTATAGTATGCTGAGACACAGATCAGGGCGGGGTCTGACAACGATGACGATGAGACCATCATCCTGGTTAGCGGTGTTGCCATCAAGGGGGAGACACCCTTACCACTCACCCACCATGGCAGCGCAGATGGTGCCCTGGTGGCAGTTGCCCGCCCACTGACCACTGCCCCCGGTGTCGCCATGGCCACCAGCAGTGCAGCGCAGGTGATGGTGGTGGCGGTGGTGGTGCAGCCGCACAGGCACTGCACAGTGCACGCTGCCAGTGGAGCGGCAGTTGGATGGGGACATTGGGGGTCCGGGTGCAGCGCCCACCAACAGTGAGCAGGTGAATGTGCAGCTCCAAGAGGGCCCTGCCCTACAGCGTCCACCTGCTTGGGGGGCTGGGCAGCATGGTCAGATGCCACCTGGGGGCTGACACATCACCCAGGTTCCCCTGGGTGCTGAGCCCTTGCCCCAGCACACCTGTCTGCTGCAGGCCTTCGTGGAGCAACAGGTGCTGGTCATGGCAGGGGTGCATGCACTCCACGCCGAGATGTGCCGGGCTGCAGAGCAGAGTGACAGGGACTTTGTGCTGCTCCTGGCCAACAACAATCAACTGCAGGAGGACACAATCGCAGCCCTGGATCAGCTTACCACTGCTGTCATGGCCAGCCTTGCACCACTGTCCACCATGGTGTATGGCTGTCCGCTGCAGACCCCACGGAGTGCATTCTCCACCCCTCGGTCATGGCCGAGTGACCCCCTTGTTGTTGATGCCGGGATCTGCTATGGGAATTCCGGGCACACCTGGAGTGGGCATGTTCAGGAGCCTGCTTCCCCCTGTGAGGGCTCAATCGTGTTCCCACAGTGATATCCCTGGGGGACCATCACAGACAACCCCTGTGGCCGTCACACAGCCTGGGTCTGCTGGGCGGTCTCGGCGGGGCCGTCCACATGTCTGTGGTGGTCCTGAACCACCCACCTCCCTGTCTGCTGTCTGCTGCTGCCCTGTGTGCACATTGGTCTGGCATGTGCATGTGCATTCCATGGACGTGGCATCCGTGGTTGTCGCCGCACACAGGCTGTGTGCACACCCGCCCGGCTGCTGTCCAGTGTGGTGTGTGCATGATGATGCCAGCACAGCGCTGACTGCTACTGTGCACTGGTGCTCTGCGTCTGAAACATGCCTGGTGCCAGCCTCTGGGCACGTGCCTGCAGGTGCTTGTGTGCGTGTGTGTGTGTGTGTGTGTGTGTGCGGGGGTGTGTAGGTGGGGTGTGCTTTGCTGTGCTGTGTGCTTCTGCAGTGTCCCGACCCATGCCCATCCATGCTACCCTCCAGCCGTTCCTGTCACAGGGCTCACCCACACATGCCTGTGCGCTGTGCCATAGTCGCCATTCCGTGCATGGGGGCATGTTCACCTACCTGTATGCACTGTAGTGCTCCTCTGCAATCGTGTCCCAGTGCAACTGGGCCATCCTGTGCAGCTGGGGTTCCCTTCACCCGGAGGGGGGCTGCCCATCGCACATGGCCCGGCGGCCATGTCGTCCCCACTGCTTTTCCCCCTCTTCGACTTTGACAGCTATCCCACAGTCAGTGGCCATGTTGTGTAGTATACAGCAGGCCAGGAATAGGCACTGGCCTTTGAGCGGCTGTACTGTAGGACACCACCAGATCTGTCCAGGAAATGGAACCGTGCCTTCAGCAGCCCAAACACACGCTCAATGATGTTCCGTGTGCTGGCACGTGCCTCATTGTATCGCTCCTGTGCAGGGGTCGACAGGTGCCAGTATGGGGTGAGCAGCCAGGGCTGGAGTGGGTAGTCACTGTCACCTGTGTGGAGAGATATGTGGTTAGCATAGTGGACTGTGTTGCTGCACCCCCCATCCATCCCAGCTGCACCCTGCGGCGCCCCTATCCTGGCAGCCCCCACACCTTGCCCTGTTGTGCCAGGCTGCCCATATTCACAGCATACTCACCTACTAGGTGGCCAGTGGGGATGTACCCACTCTCAAACCAGTGGCACAGTGCTGAGCTGTGCCAGATGAAGGCATCGTGTGCTCCCCCAGGGTATGTGGCACAGACATTGATTATGCGCCCCCTGGCATGGCACACCACCTGGAAGTTGACACTGGGGTAGCCCTTTCTGTTGATGTAGGCTACCCCCTCTGGGCCAGGTGGTGTGCGGATGCTGACATGAGTGCAGTCGATGGCCCCTAGCATGCCAGGCATACGTGCTACCCTGTGGAACTCCTGCATGTTTGCTGTACGCTCTGTCTGTGTGCTGGGGAAGTGGATGTATTTCACAGCATGTGGCAGCAGTGTGTTGAGGAATTGTGTGAGGAGCCATGACGCGGCTGACTGGGTTATGTCTGTGGTGTCCCCTGTTGGTCTCTGGAAGGTACTCGTGATGAGCAGGCATGTGACAGCTGTGACCCTTGTCTCCACCGTCAGGGCATGGCTCCTTCTAGTGGGTGCCTGCATCTCCTCAATGCACAGCTCACAGATCTGCCTTAGGATTGCCCGGTTCAGGCGGTACCGGGCCACAATCTCTGTATCACTGTATTGTTCAAAGGTGGTGCGGGCACGGTATCACCTGTTCTGGGCGTACCGCCAATGGGCCCTTCCACAGCAGTGCCGTTCTGCCTCCTGCCTCCTCACAGCCCTCATTACTGCCTCCATCTGGAAGGTGGCACTGGCCATGGCCTCAGCTGTCCTGACCCCCCTGGGTGGCAGACTCCTCAGGCCCCCCCGGTTGTGTGCTCCTGCATGTGCATTTGTGCTGGGCACACACCTGTGTAATGTGTTCCCAGCTGGCAGTCTGTGGGATGTGACCTCCACCTCCCACCTGTCTGGGGACCTGTGCTGCCCCTTCTGTGCCAGGTGTCACAGGCACACACTCTGGCATATGCCTCCTTGACTGTCTCACACAGACACACACACACTGACACATGCCCGCTCTCTCACTCCGTCTCACTCCCTCACTGCCTCTGTCTCTGTCTTGCACCCCTCCTGCCATTCAGCCTGGCCACTCTATCTCCCTCTCTCCTGCTCCCCTCTGGCACAAGCGTCCTTCCCCTGCTTGCTCCTTCTTTTTATAGGCTCAAGCGTGCTCCATGCATTTCCCATTTGCTCCATGCTTGCGCTGTTTGTCTAGTATTGAATATCACACTGTGCCACATATTCATGGCTATGGCCCCTGCACTTGCACATGCTTACATTACCATTGTGCATTGGGGCATGGTGACTTGTGCTGCACAGTTGCTGCTGCTGAATATCGCTGTCTGGTGCATTTTTGCAGTTGCGCAGGTGCAACCCTGTTGTGCATTGCGCAACTGCTTTGAATATCCCAACCATAGAGTTCCTCTATCTCTGCACCTTATTACTTCAGGATAACCTTTCTTGTTTTGTTTTTATTTGTAAAAAAAACACCCAACACAGGTAGCTCCCTTGCTCATTGGGAGATCATCCACTCATGTTTGACAAATTTGAAGAAAGAAATAACAGTTCAGTACCGCTGACCCATCTTCTTTTGGTTGAGTGTACTGACAATGTAAGTCATGGTAGAGCTAGTTGGTCCAAGACTGTATGTGAAATGAAAAGCACAGGAAGCATCTCCTCATTGATGTGTTGCACCTTGCCTACCATCTAGTCCATTAATGGAATGGATTTATAGATCTCCATCCAGCCAGTTTCTTGTCTGTGTGGACGCAACCAGTCATTTGTATTGCTTTTGTTACAGCAGCCACCAGTACTAAGAACAGATACATTTGAAAATTGAAAGACTATGTATATATCTGTCTTTTTTCAGTCTGTACAGTGTTTTAGCATTAAATAAAGTTTTAAATTCTTCACATTTTCATCCGATGGCATTTCAGTTATTTAAGTGAGGTTTATGTCAAGCAAGCTGTTAAACTCTATCAGTTGATTCAAGGGCCCTGCAAAATAATGTATTGTTCTTAAATGCTGAGTTGTGATAGCATGGCAATGAGAAAAATATATTTAAGCAATAAAAGAAGAAAGTTATATGGCACATGCATCAGATTTTGAATTGTAAATGTAATTTCCAGTACAATTTCAGTTACCATTATGTTTAAGTGGAAATTAAAGAAATGAGTTAAAATCAAATCAAATGAAGCACTAAAAGGTGTTTTATTTTGGGGATTAAGATTAAGGGCTGAAATCCCCATTGTGCAAACCAAAGTAAATAATTAAGGGAATTGTAAGGTTTAAACAGTTTACCTCTAATGCATTGATCAATTAAGGATACAATTAAGGTATATTGAAGATTCAGAATTAAGTAGAACTTCAAGATTTTGTTTCAGTAAATTAGGTATATTATTAGTTAGGGACTGTTTCCATAACCCCTACATGACCCTATCCCCCGCCCCTCCCCTCTCTCCCCCTTTTTTCCTCTCAGCCCTGATCTCTAGAATTCACCCTACTCTCACTGAGTGACACTCCCATCCTCCATCCTCCCCTCACCCTTTCCCCAATACCTCCCATCCCAGTCCCCAACCTTTCTCCCTACCATCTTCAACCTGGTACCCAATACCTAGCACCATCTGTGCCTGTCTCTAGTCTATGTCAGTTTCCGGCCATATGACTACTCCCTGCACTTGTTCCCAATAGACCTGACCCACTTACAAGCACTTAAGACAACAGAACTATTGATTAACATGTTCTTGCTATCATACTCCCAAAATATCACCATATATGATGTAACCTACATTTTTGTTAGCACCTCTGCTCTGTATAACAGTCACTAGAATATATTAGCCCTATGTGCTTCTCTATTACTGAAACCACATGTTGTCGTTATTCCTGTTTACTCTGTCCTGGAACCTCTGTAAATGAGCCACTGGCCCAGAGGTTATTTCTGAAATCCAAATAAATAAATATATTTAATTTTTGTTAAATTATGGGGAAGAATATATTTAATTTCCATATTAAGCAATTACAATTAAGTGTAAAATTAAGCACTTACAGATACTTAATTGTAAGAATTAAGGGGTGCAGATTGAGTATAAAATCAGTTAGAAATTCAGGCTTAATCTGAGGAATTAAGGGGTAAAAAGTAAGCATAAAAGTAAGTTAAAAATGTCAAAAAATAAGCAGAAATAACCCCTTAATTTGTGTGCATTGATTAAGGATGAATTAAGCAGAATTTAAGGATGAAAGAAACCACAGATAATGGTTAAATTAAGTAGTAAAATATATTTAATTTAGGTATTAATGGATTACAATTAAGTGTAAAATTAAGCATTTACAGACACTTAATTTTAAGAATTAAGGGGTGCAGATTAAGTATAAAATCAATTAGAAAACTATATTTAATTTGTGGAATTAAGGGGTAAAAATTAAGCATAAAATTAAATTAAAACCATCAAAAAATAAGCAGAAATTACCCCTTAATTTGTGCACTCTGAGTAAGGATGAATTAAGCAGATTTTAAGGATGAAAACCCCTTAATTATTAACTTAATCATCAATGAAGACTTATATAGTAAAATTAAGGGATTTTTAATGTTCAAAATTAAGGGATTTCTGTTTCATAGTGGTGGGGGGCCACTAGACTACCAGGGAGAACGGTATCTACATGTTAGTGCATTACTATTAGGGATCAGGGATGGAAGGGCATGACCTAGCCCTGCGGGGCTTTTTGTGCATTTTGGGGGATCGGGGTGCATGTGCTAGCCCTTCAGGGCTTCTTAATCATTAATGAGGTCTGTGGGGCTGTTTCTTCAGTATTGGGGGCTGGGGGGCATGATCTAGCCCAGTGGGGCTTTTAGCGCATATCGAGGTTAGGGGGCATGTGCTATCCCTTCAGGGCTTCTTAATCATTAATGAGGTCTGGGGACATGGGCAAGCCCTGTGGGGTTTTTTTATGTTATTTTTGGGGGCTGGGGGGAGCACTTGCACCTGTGACATCCAGGGTTCCTGCTTGCAACAGACCCTTCAGGTATGCCCTTTATTTAGTGTACCTGTGGGATTGTCACAAGTCACAGGACTTAGCCACAGGAACGCTGCCCCTTCCAGAATTGAGCACAGGGTCCTTGGCATAACGGGATTGGTGCAAGACACCTTTGGCATTGACTTGTGTCATCCTTGTAGAATTGGATCCATTTTATACTTTTCAGGGGAAACTTCAAAGTAATTCTGACTATTTGAGATATTTGACTGCCAGATCTAAATTTCAGTGGTTGTTTTCTTTAGCACATTTTGGTTGTATGGGTTTAGATACTTAAATTCAGGATGTTAAAGAATTGATGAAACAATATCAATATGATATAGCCTCTACTCTTGATGCTGAACATAAATATGGCACACAAAATGAGCCTGGAGGGGACCCTTGTTCTATGTGTAAAGGGAGAGGTGACGCCACACAAATTTCTGCATTAGAAGATGAGTTGGGAATCAGATATCCCACCCAGTTGAGGTTTCCCATTCTATAGATTCATATATTCAGAAACTTTTTGGTAGTTCCCTAGATGGGGCTGAGATTCCTGATTCTTGGTGTTCAGTTCAGCCCTGCTACCTGGAATCTCAGAGGTAGAGAAAACCCTCCTAGTAGCACCTACAGAATTTCTGAGTTAGAGGTTTTGATGGCTATAAATCACTGAAGTCTGGGGCCTCCCCAGGTTGGGATGGACTTCCACATGACATCTATAAATTTGTTGCAGTGGACATAGCTGGTTGGTTGGCCAATGTTTATAATGAATTATTAACGTGCCCGAAGTTACCACCCTCTTTTACAAAAGGGCTTATGATTTTTCTTTATAAATCTGGTATAAAACTTACATTGGAAAGTTGGAGACCAGTTTGTCTCCTAAATTCAGACTATAAAATTTTCAAAAAAATTTTGAATGCCAGGCTTTTACGGGTTGCCCCACCACTTTTTCATTCTGTTCAAACCAGTTCCATTCCAGATAGGAATATTAGTGATAACCAAGGGATCATTAGAGATGTTCTTGCCTATTATCAGAAAAAGCCAAATGAAGGTTTTGTGTTGCCTTTAGATCAGGTATGTGCCTTCAATACTGTAGATAATGCCTTTCTATTATTTACTTCAGCAAGATATGATATTACTGCAGTTTTTGTAGATTGGATTCATAAATTATATGATTCTGCTTTTGTTACCACCTATAATAAAGGGTTACTTGGTTCCAAGATTCAGGTAAAAAAGGGGGTGTGACAGGGATGTCTCCTTAGCTCCCTCCTTTATGTTTTCTTTTTGGATCCTTTAATTAGGAAGGTATTGCAGTCCCCTGAGGTGGAAGGTCTTTCTTGGCCCCAAGGTACCTCAGTGTTACAGATCCTGGTGTATGTTGATGATTTGTGTATTTTTTTTATGAGATAAACCTCGTGGCCTTGCTTTATGATTTTTTGCTGAATTTACTTTGTTTGCAGGGACCTCATTAAACTTGTCAGAAGGTGTAGGTATCCCATTACATGACAATTGTATAGAAGGAACTATGATAGGAGATATTAAGATAGTTTCTGGACCTATTAAAATTCTAGGTCTTAAATTTGGGAAGGGAGGTTTAGCTTTCTTGAATTGGATGGATGAAATAGCTATTGGTATCCGAAAAGTACAAATGTGGAAGAATGGTCCTTTTTCCAAGCATAAACATTTTGATAATAAAAAGTTTTCTTTTACCTATTTTTTTGTATGTTAGTGCAATCTTCCTCCTTCCAGTTTCATTGAAAACTACAATGTATAGTATTTTTTTTCAAATGCTCTCGGGCAGCTGCCTTAACCCAATTAAAAGGGATTACTTCTATTTACTGAGAACTAAGGGTGGGGTGGGTATATCACACCCTAAAATATTTGTTCATACCTTGTTTTGGGCTCATGTATTTCGTTTGATGCTGCAAGATGGTATGACACACTATGATGTATGGATGAAGACGTTTTTAGGGCATTATTTCTCTTGTTGGGTAGTGGTTCCCCCTAAACTATTAAACAAATTTCATATCCCATCTTTTTTTTTAAACCCACCATTTAAAAGCTCATACAATGGAATATGGAGAAGAATCAGGTGTTAACTTTCCCTAGGAAGCAGCTTTATTCCTTGGTATTAGAACAAAATTGTGTCCAGGAACCTTGTTTCAAGAATTGCCCCCAATACATGATCCCCTTAGTTGCAGCACAGCTTATGGACCCTAGACTTCATGTCAGAATGTGGGATATTGTGTGGCTTGGGGCACATGGTAGAATAAATATTCTTGGGAACCATAAGCACAAATCACTTTCAGAACGTTCTTGCCCATTTCCAGGGTGTGCAGCTGAAGTAGAAACTATGGAGCATTTTTATCTGCATTGTTTTCAGTAAAGGTTTTCAGCAATATGCAGCATGCCACTGGAAGCTTCCATGGTTGGACAGGTTGTCCTATGAATGTCTTTTCTTGGGAAACTTTCCACTGTTCCTAAAGAAGTATAATATTAGCACCTTATGGGTCTTCATGGCCTGTCTCCAGTTTTATCTGTGGCAGGCAAGATGCAAGTTAGTGCTACAACAATGTCTAATGTCTTATGTTTCCATATTTAATACGATAAATGCAGCATTAACAGAAGTGTATAATAATGATAAACATAGGGTAGATAAAAGAACTCTTATAGTTTTGTGGTCTTTTAAGCCATCTTGAAGGAATGGATCTGTTTTGGTTCTTTTCAGTTATATGGTTTACTGAGATATACCAACTTTTACAGTTTATAGATAGTACTGATACTATGATTATTTAACATAATTCCTGTTGATATTTTGTTCCCCCTTTTTTCCTCTCGTTTTGCTCCCCTTGTATATCCCTTGATTTTCTTAATTCCATTTTTAGTTTATTTTATCTTCTTTTATTGTCTGTTTGATATTCTTTTTGTTTTAAATTAAAACAAAAACCTACTTCCCTGTAGGGCAGGGGTTCTCAAATGGTGAGGCCAGCCTCCCTTGGGAGGCCCCAACCTGTTCCAGGGAGGCTCAAGCAAGTCTGAAAAAGTGCTGTATTTAAATTTAAATTTGAGTTTTATATATTTTGTGTGAAGAGATTAAGCAAACTGAAAGAGGATAATAGTAGTTGAATTTTATGTATTTATTTACCAATAGGTGACAAGGGAAGGTGAACGAGCCAAGGCTAATTTCAAGTGTACCCAGAGAAGGGTAGGGAGTGAATACATTTCAAAAGGTAACTTAAAAACAGTCAAGAACTACACAATGAACAATAGTGTAAGCAATTTGAACAATAAACTAATAATGAGGGCTGGTAATTGATCAATTTGTAGACTAATGGCAGAACAGCCCAAATACAAGGGTTGAACATAGAAGTACTAAGAGCAATAGCAGGAAGTCGTAAAGTAATCCCAGAGAAGTTGCTTAGGAGCAGGGAAGGAGGGGGAGAGGCAACATATGTAGGAAGGTTATTTTATATAGAGAAGAAGCAGAGAAAGTAGTCTGACCCATGAAGGTACTGCAACAAGAGGTAATAATGGTTTAAGAATGAAAATAACAGAGCAAGTAGGCTGTCCTGTGTGTGTTGGGGGGGGGGGTTGCAATAAGCTAAATAATATTTGTTTATTTTATTTATTTATTATTTAGATAACACATTTGAGCACAGTAGCTCATTTTCAAAGGTTCCTCATCAGTATAAGACAAAGAACTGAATGTGAGCCAAGTACTCAAAAGGGTTTCAATTTATTCATGGTGTACTGCGCAAAGTACAGTATGTTATTTTCCTTTGGGGAGGCCCAAGAGTACTTCAGTTTTCGGGAGAGGCTCAAAATACTTTCCATTGATTTGGGAAGGCTCACTGGGGCAAAGTCTAAGAACTATTGCTGTAGGGGAACCCCTGGCCGTCTTTCCAAGATGGCCACTGTGGAAGTAGCTGAGGAGAGGATGGATGCTACAGAGACAGGAGGCAGTACTCCTCCCCTGTTCTCTCAACTCAAGAGGTCATTGAAAATGTAATAATGGTTGAGTTGCAAGGAAGATATGGGTCCTGACATCTTTGTTTCCACTGAAGACCTGAGAGAGGAGACAGTCCTTTCAGTTCAAACTAAGGTAGACAACACTGTAGACAATGTTACCTCAGAAGAGAGAATGCTGGAAGGTGGAATTAGTTTAAAAGAATGGCTACTGTCTCAGTTAAACACTGAAGAGCAGAGACATTTATCAAAAAACAACAGTTGCAGGCTGAACTACTGAATTTACAAATGGAAGCTTTACCTGTCAGTAGCCGTTCTCAATCTGTCAGTGTGAGTCAGCTGCAGGATACTGCAGTTTCATCAAAGGACACTGCAACCCCAGCTGAGGGCATCAGCACAACTGACAATGAGCAGGTCTTGCTGAATGACAAAGCACGGAGTGCAGCTGGCAGTAACAATGATCATGTGGTCATGTGCCCAGAGCCACAGGAGACTCCTCGGGGGTCTCAGCTTGGAATGGCAAAATTGATCCTACAGCGGCCCCCTGCCTCCACACAAGTATTACAATGTCTGATACCAAGTACTTTACCTGCTTATAATAAACAGCAGCTGGGCAAACAGCTTATACACTCGGAGCAAAGTTTTGTACAAAAAATCCCACTGGATACCAGGCTTGCTTTTCTACAAGAAATGTTACTCCTGCCATCAGCTTTTGTAACAAAGGTTCTTCCATCAGGAGCACTGAAATTGGCTCAGGGAACTGGTCCCCATTTTGTGCACTGGAGGATGCTGGTTGGATCCACATGGCAGAGGGACAGTGGATCCTGAATCCAACAGATGAAAAGGTACAGCAATATAACTTAGTAATGAAAGATAAAGCTCAAGTTCAAATGGTGGCCACCACTTCTAATGACAATACAATGTTAATATTAGAATCTGATGATGTACCCCAGGGTAACCCTGACTTACAGTCATTGACTGTTGTGAATACAGACACTGTTGGGTTAAGTAGAAAAGAAACAATTTCATTTGCAAACTGACCCCTGCAGTAACAGGATCAGCACAAGCAGAAAATGACCTCATAAGGTGTTGTCATTCTGAAGCAACTTTGGGGGACCCGGATCGAGGAGCCTGGCTTGAACCCATGTTCAGGCTAGCAGATCTACAGTATTCCAGAATAAAAGTGAACCTTCCCCTTGGAGGAATGTTGTCTGTTTAACTTACAAAGGAGGGCTTGAAAACTCCCCAGACAGACTTTATGTGGCAAAACTGTCATTAAAAGGATCTATGAAATTTTTTTCCTCAGAGATTTTTGCTTTGATCCATTTAGGAAATGCTAACTATGATGTCAGTTTCAAAAAATGTATCTGGTCAGAATAGATTCTGGTCTCAATAGCAGGGTCTAAAGAATACTTCTTTATGGATCCCATTTCTGGCTATTCCGTTCACAAAGTCTTCTGTGAAAAACATTACAGTGATGTTCAGAAATAAGGGGTAGGGAGACCATGTGATGCAGAGTGCCACTTAGCAGCTCCTCCACATTGCTTCAGCCATCCGGCACCATTTACTTCATTTTTTCAAAGACAAACAACACAAGTCTGATTGCAACCTACCGCATTTTGAAGAGCCAACTCTTGGAGTCAATTTGCTGCATTCGGAGGCATCTATGGATGCTGAGATGAGGAAGGTGCCACAAAAACATACCTCTCTCATTACCCCGGAAAAGGCCCCAAAGAAACCACAGGCCTCCAACTTGGCAGAAGGGCTGATCGCAGCACTCTCGGCAGTGGAGCAGGAACCACTCATGCTCAGCAGGTTCCTGGAGGAATTCCGTCCCTTTAGAGAGGACATGCACAAAATCTCAAACGAGCTTCAATCACTTACACAAGCAATAGAGGATGTAGCACAGTGGGCCTCTGTCAATATGGCAAGAATTTGTTCCCTAGAGAAACATGCAGACAAAATCGATCCAGAGCTGGTGGCCATTCGACAAAAGATGTCCCGACTCAAGCTGAAGGTGGAAGACCTAGAGGGCCACAGCCGCAGGAACAACGCAGTCCTCATAGGTCTCTCAGAAGGAGAGGAAGGCCAGGACACCATTGTTTTCATTCAAAAAATGGAAAAGATTGCCGGCCCCTCTCCCTTTGGGCCTAGATACATCATTGAGAGGGCACATCATGCTCTGCCCAAAACCTCTGGCTGGGACCCCACCACGTCCCCTGATATTTAGATTCCAGAACTTCCCAGAATGCCAGCACTTTCTGACTAAAATAAAAAAACTGCAAGAAGTGAGATGGGAGGGCAACAAAAGACGAATTGTACAAGACCTGCTGACTACTGTGCATCACAGAAGATCAGCCTTTCATTCCCTGGTTTCAAAAATCATTGCGGCCAGAATAAAATTTAAAATGGTCTGTCCAGCCAAGTTGCAAGTACTGGTAGTGGGGAACTGGCTATCTTATGAAGATCAAGCGGCGACCAGAATCAAGACTACCCTGCCTGACCTATTCCAAGACCCATGAGTGGTGGCATGAATGAATGGGGTTATAGCTTGGTCAAGCAAAAGAAGAGAAAGTGAGCTAATATTGATATAATAAGCATTACACCAGAATGCTTCTCTACTTTCAAAAGTGCCCACAGGGCTAGGTTCACCTCAAACTAAATTCCTAGCTGGCCGGCCTTTGTTAAGTCCTGCTCGCACTTATGGGAATTAGAGTTGTTTGGGGGATGAGAGAAAAGACTAGTGCATTCTAAATGCCACACGAACTTTCCCGGTACCTCAGCTAGAAGGGCTCCTCTTTTTACTATGCGGCAACCGGGATCCCTGTTGGATATAGCATTCCCTCTTGATAGTGCGCATGAACTAGTGGCTGCCAGTGCAGCAACCTTCTAATTACAATGCACATCCAAGGCTGCTAGAGGGAGCTCATGACATAATTTTGGTGGGGACAGCTCTGAGCTATACAGCCATGGTAAATCTCACAAATTGCAGCTTGTTGTAAGGAGGGGAATTTACCTAACAAGTGCCGATATGGACTATCATTCTGTTGAAGATGGTTCCTGTGTTTTCTTACAGGATATATGCCTGTTTAATTGGATGTATCTGGAGTGAAGGACCTGTTGTCCTTGGGTGTTTTGACGAGGGGGTCTTTAATTGGCCCTTGTGACAATTTTATTAATTTGTTATACGAATTCACCTGGGGATAATCCAGGATAGTACTTTTTGGCCAAAGATTAGATGGCTAAGAAGCTTCCCGAATATGGGCTTGCTTCTTATTTGAGTTTTGATTATTAAGTTCATAATCTCATATTTATTTATTTATTTGCTTTTGGTAACCAGGTAAGTGCACTAGACAGAACTGCCTATTTTCAGGCATGACCCAGGAGAGTACAAATCAAGGAACAGGTAAAAAAACAAATACATTTACAATGTTGTACACTAGGAGATTCCAAACAGTTATACAGAAGTGCAAGTTACATAGTACATAGAGGAGGTATATATCACACAGTATAATATGCTTTTGATGTTCCATAAAGTGTTCTGCTTAATTACTTGTTGCTAAAAGAAATTTGAAAGGGGTCATGTACTGGGGAGCACATAATGACTACTGCATAAAAGGATTGTTTGTTGGCTGTCCTGTCACTCTTCTAAACATGATGAACAGACTGTTTTGACAGCCATCTGCAATGAATAGTAACAGGGGGGAAACAACAGCCTAACTATCTTCAGACTTAAATAGTCCTCTAGCTTTTACAACTACAAGGGCAAAATTTTAATTGGTCAGATTTGTATTATAATCAAGGATCATATCTATCTTCCTTCAGAGGACCAGATTACCCCAGTTCCTCACTGATAGGAAAGGCACAGCAGGTTTTCTAGACTTGGTGGACCTGTTACCATAATAGTATGTATATTGTTACAGGTTGTGTTCTGTTATATACTGCTTAAATAAGAGTTTTGACTGCCTCACTACTCCTCTTTTAAGAAGGGAAGGAAAAGAGAAAAAAGTGGTAGGTAGGCAAAAATAACTAAATTTGTTTAAGTAGGAAAACACAGATTGCTAGTTAATGTCAGCAAAAATTTTTATCAAAACTACTTGTTTACATTTCAGATGGTTAGCATTGGATGGCTTGAGGGAGGGGGAGAGGTATAGAGACGTGCTGCAGAGCGAAGTTCACAACAATAAGGGGGGGAGGGAAGGGCTGGGTGTTGTTTAGATGCCAGGAACCTTGTATTTGTGAGCATAGGTTTAAGGGAGTTGGGGGAGGGACAGGTTAGCTAGTAGGGGGAGGAAAAGGAGGGAGGGTAACACAGAGTTAACAAAGATGAAGGTACAAGAGATAAGTACATATATTAAAGGATCAAAGGGACTATTCCTCAGTCTTTTAGGGGTTAAATGGCTAGGGTCTTAAGACTGGCTACATGGAACATTAAAGGGGCTAGACAACAACTCAAGCAATGTAAGATACAAATTCTAACTCCCTACACTCCACGCTTGACAAGGGGCACCTTGCAGGGGTTGTGTTTATAGACCTCTTAAAGGCCTTCGACACGGTTTCTTATCCCCTCCTTCTTAACACATTACAACAAATTGGGGTCTCTCATTGTCCACTCTCATGGTTCTCCAGCTATCTTTCATCTAGAACCCAATATGTTAAAATTAATAATACCATATCTACTATGCTGCCTGTGTGCTCAGGAGTTCCCCAAGGATCTATCCTAGGTCCCCTGCTATTCAGCATCTACCTTAACGCCCTGCCTCAATCCCTGCCCCGGCAACCTTTTCCTCTACACAGACGACGCTGTTCTTTATGCCACACATCCTGATCCTCTCTCTCTCTCTCTCTCCAGCGTACCTTACAAAACTCATTCTCTCAGATTTGAACACTGGTTTGCTGAACACAGATTGGTGGTCAACATTAAAAAAACTAAGATGATGCTCTATGTCCACCGCCAAAACAGATCAAAGGATTTCCCCCTGGAAATATTCTCCACCTCTCTCATTTCACTGGAACAGGTCCAAAAGTATAAGTATCTAGGTATGACATTTGACTCTTCCCTCTCATTCCACGAACATATAAAAATCCTCACCTCTGCTACAACACTCGCATTGGTCTCCTTTACAGACATAAAGACTGAAGCACTTCATCTAGCCATTACCTACTCAGTCTTATCGCTGTTGGACTATGGCCTCACAATCTATGCTGCCTCTGACCCTACAGTATTTCATTAAATACAAGTAGTCATCAATAAGGCCTCTCTGGTGCCGACAGAAATACACATACCTGCACCCTATACACTCTCATCAATATCCTCTCCCTTGAGGAAAGACTATTATACTAGACCTGTCTCTTCACCAAAAAAATCCACCTGGGTTTAACCCCAATAGGTGTCATGGCTTCTCTTCAGACTACCACCATCTCAGTGTCCCCATGGGCTGCCCCAAAAACTATCTGGAAGGTGTCTAGGGTCAGGACCACCCTGGCCCAGTGAACCTTCCCCCTTAGAGCTCCATTCTGGTACAATGCCCTCCCTCCGGCTGTCACATCAATCACCAATCTAGATCCTTTTAAAGCTGTCTTAAGGGCCCATATCATCTCTTCACGTCAATGCCAGTGTAACCAATAACATGTGGATCCTGCACCATGCTGCTAGGCCACGCACTCGCCTTTGGCCAGGCAGTGGACAGCCCTCACTATTTCTAGCCTACAAGCTCCTCACCTCCCTCGGTTACCATATAGTTGCACTGGACTATGAATGCATTGTATTATGTATAAGACAAGGCCATCCTGAGGTGGCTTACTACCAACTCATATCATGCATTGCTTTAGCTACCAATTGTGTAGGTCTTAACCGCTCATTAGGTGAATATGTCGATAGCTCTGCCCTGTTTTAGCTACCAAATGTATAGGCATTATCCAGTGCTCATTGTACTTATACTCTGTATGATTGCTCACCCACATTTATTCTATGTCTGTACTGTATGAATGTCTTTTTTATTCTGATATGGAGCCTTTGGAAATGAGTCTATGACTCAAAGTGTTGTAATTCTGATTTCCTAAACAAATAAAAAAATTAAAAGATATTGAAACATCTTAATCTCTTGAAGGCTGATATTGTGTTCATACAAGAATCACATTTACTCAGTTCTGAAGCTGTTAAATTAAGGAATCAACAGGTAGGGCAATTATTTTCTGCAGAGGGTAGCACCCAGAGTTGGGTACATAGATACATAGATACATAGACAGGGTCGGCAGATAAAGGCCTATGGCCCACCCAGTCTGCCCATTTAAGTTTGTAAGTTCAGTTTATGTTTTCCAGGAAGTCTGTTGCCCCTTACCCCTGACCTCCAGAATTCCTTTATGTCTATCCCATGCATTCTTAAATCCAGTGATTGTTTCAGCCCCCACCACTTCTCTCTGGCAGGGTGTTCCACTTGTCCACCACCTGCTCTGTGAAGAAATTCTTCCTCACGTTTCCTCTGAATCGTCCTCCCTCCAACTTCATCCCATGCCTCTAGTCCTGGAACATCTTTTTCGCTAAAAATAGTGCATTCCTGCACCCTGTTCCTCCTGTAAGATACTTGTATGTCTCTATCATATCCCTCTCTCCCTCCTCTCCTCCAGGAGTACATGTTCAGTGCCTTCAACCTGTCCTCATAGGACTTGTGATGCAATCCATGCACCATCTTTGTTGCCCTCCTCTGAACCTTCTCTACCCTGTCTATGTCCTTACGTAGGTAAGGTCTCCAGAACTGCACAGTGTACTCCAGGTGCGGCCTCACTAGTGTCTTGTATAGTGGAATTATGACCTCCCTTTTCCTGCTGGTGATGCCCCTGCTTATGCATCCCAGCATCCTATTTGCTTTACCTGCTGCCTTGTCACACTGTTTCCCTGCCTTGAGGTCATCAGAGATGATAACTCCAAGATCCCTTTCCTGCTTGGTGCATGCTATATCCTCACCCCCCAACTGATATATTGTGCCAGGGTTTTTGTGCCCCATATGCATTATATGGGTAGTTGTGATTTTAATAAACAGGTCAATTCCCTTTTCCCCATCCCAAACTATTTGTGACCCACAGTGCAGATTTGTTCTGGTTAAAGGGAAATTGCATACAGCAGATGTTTTATTTGGGTAGTGTGTATGGTCCAAATGTTGACACCCTTGGATTCTTTATGCAGTTAATCAATGCACTAATTCCCTTCCTGTCTATCCCAGTAATTATTGGGGCGACATGAACTTAATTTTTGATCCAGATATGGATCGATCGAGAAGCTCTCGTAAGTGTCTTTTCCCTGGTTAAAGAGCATTTTGAGAGCTTATTGATCAAGTAGGCCTCTGTGATATCTGACGCATCTTACACCCCAAAGATAGAGAATACACGTTTACCTCACAAGTACATGGGACCTCTTCCTGAATTGACTACCTGCTCATTTCACAAATCACTCATTCCCGGGGTATTGGACTCCTCTATTCAGTCAGAACCACCCTCTGACCATTCCCTGGTCACCTCTGACCATTCCCTGGTCACTTGCCTGATCTCATTCTCATTTCTCCCCAAAAAGGGTGGGTGCTGGAAAGTAAATAACCAGCTCCTAAAGGATCCAGACACGGTTAAGTGCATTTCAGATCAAATTACACATTTTGTTTCCATTAACTATAACTTCACAGGTAAACCAGATGTTGAATGGTGCGCATTAAAGGCCTATATAAGGGGAATACTGATTGGGTTGGCCTCAAAGCAGAAGAAAACACAGGAGGACCAAATTCTGTCTCTCTTATTTCGAATCCGGGGCTTAGAAGCCAAACTCACTCCTCATTCCACTGAACAGTATAAGCAGGACTTGGTGAAATTGAAAGACTCCTACTTAGAACTTTTGAGGGAGAAGGCAGAATTCACAATTCTGAAAGTGAAGGCTTCCTACACAGTTCAAGGGGAAAAGGCAGGCTGCTTGCGTGCCCTAAGAATCAAACAGCAAGAAACCTCTAGGTTAATTGCAGCCATTTGTTCCCCTGAAAATGATTCTTTAAAAACTTCCTCAGTTGTTATTGTTGCAGAGTTTAATAGTTATTACACACAGCTATATGGCCCCATGTTGAACCCTCCCTCTGAGCAGCACCTGGACAATTACATAGCAGAGTCTCATCTTCCTACGCTATCAGAGCCTCAACAGTCCTCTCTGATCTCAGCCATTTTGCAGGTTGAACTGGCTAAAGTAATTAAGGATCTTAGAAACATAGAAACATAGACTTTGATGGCAAATAAGGACCGCTTAGCCCACCTAGTCTGTCCATTTCCCTACCTACAGAATAGGCCGCAGATCCTAGTTAACCAATAGCCTATTTCTTCCTACCCCCCACAAGAACTGCCTTATGTCTGTCCCATGCATTCTTAAATTCTCCCACAGTTTTAGACCCCACAACCTCCTCAGGAAGGCTGTTCCATGCATCCACTACCTCTCTGTGAAATAATACTTCTCCATTGCCCCTGAACCACCCTCCTTCTATCTTTAAATTGTGTCCCCTTGTTCTTGCAAGTCTCTTTTCTGAAAGATGCTACCCTCTTGGACTTTGTTGATTCCACTGAGGTACTTAAAAGTTTCTATCATGTCCCCCTCTCCCTTCTTTCCTCAAGGGTATACATATTAAGCTCCTTTAGTCTCTCCTCATATGGCTTCTCTGCAGACCCTGCACCATTTTAGTTGCCCACCTCTGGACTACCTCTATCCTGTCTATGTCCTTCGGAGATGGGGTCTCCAGAACTGGACACAGTACTCCAGATGGGTCTCACCAACTGTCTGTACAGAGGATAACAACTTCTGTTTTCTGCTGCTGATGCCTCTCCTATGCATCCAACATACCCCCAGCCCCTGCCTACTGCCTTCTCACATTGCTTGCTAACCTTAAGGTCATCTGATATGATTACCCCAGGTCCCTTTCCTTTGTTGTTGTTATTCCTCCCCACCCATTGTGTATTCTTCCCCTGGGTTCTTGTTTTCCAGGTGCATTATTTTGCACTTCTTTGCATTGAATCCTAGTTGCCATACTTCTGACCATTCCTCCAACCTTGCCAAGTCCCTTTTCATCCTTTCCACACCTTCTTGTGTATCAACCCTGTTGCAGATCTTTGTGTCATCTGCAAAAAGGCATACTTTTCCTTCCAGTCCCTCTGCAATGTCACTGATGAAGACATTAAAAGGACTGGACCAATACTGAACCCTGTGGTACCCATTAGTAACCCTCTTTCTTCAGAGTGGACTCATTTACAATTACCTTCTGTGTCCTGTTGTGCAGCCAATGTTTAACGGCTACCACCCTGGGACCCACTCCCAGGCTGGTTAATTTGACTACTAATCTTTGTGTGGGACTGTGTCAAATGCCTTGCTAAAGTCTAGGTAGGCCATGTCCACAGCCCCTCCCTGGTCTACTACTTTGGTCACCCAGTCAAAGAAATCTATTAGATTCGTCTGACAGGACCTTCCCACTGTGAACCCATGCTGCCTTGGGTCCTGTGCTCCACTGGCCTCTAGGTACTCAATTGTTCTTTCCTTCAGAAGTGACTCCATCACTTTCCCTACAACAGAGGTCAGACTGACAGGTCTGTAGTTTCCTGCCTCTGTCTTGGTCCCACTTTTGTGAGGGAAATTCACATCTGCCTTCCTCCAGTCCTCGGGTACCACACCATCCTCCCATGATTTATTAAAAAGAGTAGCCAGTGGTTTCACTAGTTCCTCCCTTAATTCTTTTAGAATTCTGGGGTGAATTCCATCAGGACCCATTGCTTTGTCCACCTTCAGTTTTAGGAGTTCTTGCAGAACCCTTTCTTCTGTGAAAGGACTGGGATCAACCCCCCTATCAAGAGTGCTTCTGTTAATTGGATTAGGCACTTCCCCCTCCTCTTTTGTGAATACTGAGCAGACATATTCATTCAGTATCCCTGCTTTTTCACTGTCCCCCTCTGCCCACCCACCGTTCATTCTATTCAGCCTCACTATCCCTGCCTTTGTCTTCCTATGCTTGCTGATGTACCTATAAAAGGTTTTATCCCCCTTCTTAACTGAGTTGGCTATCTTTTCCTCAGTTTGGGCCTTTGCTATTCTGACTTCCCTCCCTGCTTCCTTCTGCCTTAACTGGTACAGTTCTCTGTCCTGCTCCTTCTGTGTTCCTTATACTTCCGGAATGCTATCTTTTTCTTCCTGACTTTCACAGCCACCTCTTTTGAGAACCATAGTGGCTTTTTCTTTCATTTTGATTTGTTTATTTGCTTCACACAAAGGTTTGTTGTCTCTGTGATGGCAGTTTTGATGATCCCCCATTGTTGCTCCACACCTCCTTCCAACCTGTTTGCTAGTGCTTTTCTGAGGCACTCTCCCATCTTGCCAAAGTCAGCCCTCCTAAAGTCCAGTACCCTCACTTTGTATGGCTTGACTCTGTAGCTGAGTTTAACATGAACCACACTGTTTGATGGTCACTTGTCCCCAGATGGCAACCACTTCTAGATCTGAGATCCTCTCACTGCCCCGTTTGAGAGTATGAGGTCTAAGATTGCTCCCTCAGAGTGGGTTCCAAACTAGCTGTCTAAGGCCTGCCACCTGTAGGGGCATCAAGAATGGCCCTGCTCTTGGATGTGGCTGCAGAAAATGTGCTCCAGTTAACATCTGGCATATTCAGGTCTCCCATCAACAGTATCTCCCTTTCTCTGCCATTCTAAGAATGCCTCTGTCATATCCTTGTCCATTCCCTCCCCTGACATGGGGGTCTGTACACAACCCCCATGCGGATTGTGGTGCCCTTTCCAGTCTCCAAGGTGACCCACAGTCCTCTCCTCCCTGTTTACTCTTTTGTTCAGTTGCTTTTATCCCTTCCTTTACATGAGAGCTACTCCTCCCCTCTTCTCCTGCCTGTCTCTCCTGTAGGTTATGTACCTGGTATGTTAACATCCCAGTCATGGTTCTCTGTGTACCATGTTTCTGTGACTGCTACAATATCCAGGCATCCTCTTCCATCAAGGCCACCAGCTCAGGGAGCTTGTTGCCCAGACTACTGGGCATTGGTACTCATTACCTCCATTTCCTGATGGCCTTACTCCTTTTTCCCCATCCCTGTCCTTCTTGCCTTTGTCACTTTCTCCATTACCTGCCCTTTTCCCTATCGACACCTCTATGTTGGTGTTTGCAGCGCCACTACCGTGATTATTTTGGGGGCTAGGATTTCCCTGCTCCTTTCCAGTGCCTCCCCCCTTGGCTAGTTTAAAAGCTTGCCAATGAAGCATTTAAACCTATCACCTAGGATCCTGGTTCCCCTCCTGGACAGATGCAGCCCATCATGCCGGTATAGGCTTGCATCACTCCAGGTGGACCCCCAGTCCCCAATGAACCCAAATCCCTGAGCTCCACACCAGTTTTTCAACCACAGATTGAATCCCATGGTGCGGAACACCCTAACCTCTCCTATGCCATAGATGGGCAGCACCTCCGAGAAGGTTACCTTGCATGCTACTTGACTAAGGCCCCTCCCTAATTCCACAAACTCTTCCTGCACTTCTCTAATCCCTTTCTTAGCCAGGTCATTTGTCCCTAGGTGGACAATGACATCCAGCTCCCTCCCCTGTGCAACTGCTCTGGCAATCCTGAGGATTCGCTCCCTGTCCCTCCAAGCCATGGCGCCAGGCAGGCACCTTACCTCCCTCTTCCCTTCCTCCCCAGTTCTACCTTCCTAACAGTCGGTCCCCACAGGAGTTGTTCCTTCCCCTGCAGGGTCCCTGCCACCCTCCTATGGGTCTCCTTTGTGGAGGTTCTCAGCATCCTCCTTGGTCTCCACTGTGGGTGCCTCCATAGAGGAACCACACTTTGCCACAATGGAATAGGATGTGGAGGTACAACTGGAGAGGATGTCGCCTCCTGTTCCACCACCCTCACCCTCCCTGAGAGCCCACCGTGGTCAGCCACTCCTCTTTCTTGGCAACCTCTGAGGCAACGCAGTGGCACTGGTGGTCCCTGGATGGAAGAGGAGGTCCCACAATCCTGGCCAACTCAGCCTGGAGATGAGCAACCTCCTCCCTCAGCCCAGAGAGGCCTGCAGATGGGACAACACCGCATCCTCCAGAATGTCTCTCGGAAGACTGCTGCTCCACAGCCACTGCACTGCACCACTCCAATCATGTCTTATTTCTGTCCCCTTAACTGTTTGCAATCCATACTCTTTCCTCTGTTTTTTTCTTTCTCTCCTTACTTTCTCCCTGTGTGCCCTTTAAGCTCCTGATTGTCCCGTTCTGAGACAAGAATATCTTATATTTCTCAGTAGACCACTTACTTGCTCAGAGGCAGACCTCCAGCAGCTAGAGGGGGCCAGAGAGCTACTCTTGCCCTTCTAGGATGGTGGATCTTTGGTGGTTCTGTGATCACTCACTTCCTGCTCCCAAACAGGGAGTTCCTGTTGTCATTCAAATCCTGTGCCTATAAAAATAGAACTAGCTTTGGGTGTGGGGGTGGAGGGAGGAAGGAGGGCAATATAGTCCCAGTACAGAAGTCCAGTCACACAGCAGTCCTTTCTCCTGGTGTCTTCTGCCAAGCTATTAGCAGAATCTTTCTAAGGCAGTCTTTAAATGTAGCTTCCTTCTAGCTAAGACACTCCCCCTACTTACTAGATCTTTCTACAAGTAATTTAAACTTCACAGCTTTTAAGTCCTTTCAATCACCTGATATTTACACCTAGATAACTGTTCAGATACCCATTCAGTTCAGTTAACCCAGACAAACACACACTTTTTTTTTGTTTTGTTTGTTAGTTTTTTTTTTACCCTAAATTAAAGGTCCAAGTACAAAAGTTCTTCTTCTTTAGTCCCAGCAGAGAAGTCCAGTCACACAGCAGTCCTTTCTTCTGGTATCTTCTGCTAAGTTATTTCTTCCCTCAGAAAAGGCTCCTGGGCCAGATGGGTTTTCACTCATTTCTACAAAATTTTTGCAAAACAATTGATTCTTGTGCTCATACCACTTTATCAACATATTCTTTCAGACACTGAATCATATAAATCCCTGTTTGAAGCTCTGATAATCTTACTCCCTAAACCTGATAAATGTCCGGAATTAGTGACTAGTTACAGACCAATTGCACTTCTTAATCAAGACATTAAAATCCTGGCTAAACTCTTAGCTGATCGGGTTAGTAAGGTTCTCCCAGACCTTATGGGGTTGGAACAGGTAGGCTTTATGAGGAGGAGGTCCTCCATAGACCACTTACACACTCTTGCACATGTCTTCTTGTTATCCACGGATACCAAGTTTCCAGTGGCTCTGGTCTCCCTGGATGCTGAGAAAGCTTTTGACAGGGTTAATTGGAACTATTTATTATGTGCCCTGAAGGTCTTTGGTTTCCCCTTGGAGTTCCAGAGGTGGATATGTGCCCTTTATAAAAACCCAATAGCCAGGATATCTAGCAGTGGGGCAACCTCTGTGCCTTTTGTCCTACATTCCGGTACGAGGCAAGGCTATCCCCTTTTACCTCTCCTTTTCAATCTATATTTAAAGCCCCTTATATGTAGACTGACTCAATGCCATGAGATTCAGGGCATTGATGTCCAGGGCCAAATGATTAAAGTCTTGGCCTATGCAGATGACCTTCTCCTTCAACTATCCCAACCAGCTCTATCTATCCCACCTATGTTGGAAATCATTGAGGAATTCAGTAAGGTATCCAACTATAAACTGAATATTGAAAAGACAGTGGTGTTCCCTCTCAAGCATAAAGTATTGAAGCATACCATCTCGGCTTTGGGGCTCTCCTGGAAATCTGACTCCCTATGATATCTTGGAATTGAGCTCACGAGGAATCTAACCCATTTTAAGAAGTTAAATTTGGACTCCCTAGTTCAAATAATTAGTCAAGATCTGAAAAGATGGTCTCTTCTCCCTATATCCCTTTGGGGTAAAATTAACTTAATCAAGATGAATGTCTTTCCCCGTCTCTTTTACCCACTTAATCTCCTAAACATCTGGTTTCCTTTGGTATGGTTCAAAAAAGTTCACAGCCTCATTACAGGTTTTATGTGGGCCAGTAAAAAGCCATGGATGGCTTTTCACAAACTAGCTACCCCCACATGTCAGGGTGGGTTATGTTTACTGCATGTTGACATTTATTATTGGGCCAGTCATGCTAATGAATACCTCAGTTTGATATCTGCTGGAGATCCCCAGACTTCTCTTCTCTTCCTGCCTGTCTGGTTCAAAATAGAAGTAGCTCTCATAAAGGCACAGGGTTTCTCCCCCTCTGTGCTTTTATACACAAAACTTAGTTCTCTCCCACTGCAGCTATGGGCTATTCCCATAGTGACTTCTATTAGAGTTCATTCCCAGCTTTGTTTGTTTCTGAAATACAACCTGCACCTGATGTGTGCAGGAAGAGGGCAACCTGCTACATATTTTCTGGTCTTGTCCAAAAGTGGCCCCTTTATAGGTCCTTATTGAACAAAGGGCAGATCCCCTCTTAGGTCTGACTGATTTATTCTCAGCAGAGGTCTGTTTATTAGGGGACTTCTCAGCAATCTCGGTGCTGAACCGAACATACAACATAACCATGATCTCGATGTCTGTTAAAAAATTAGTCCTGAGGTATTGGAGAGACAATACAGAAATTACTTATGCTAAATGACTTCAGGAATTCCTGGCAAATATTAGAACAGAAAAGGCTACTGCTAGCATTAACAAGTGACTCAAATGGTTCAATAGAAGATGGAGCCATTTGCAGACCCTTCATACTTTACACCGTGCTAGTAATGGTGCCTGATCTTCAACTTGAGGAAATACAAAGGAGACAACTCTGTTCAAGGTAGTGGGGAAGGGGAAGAATAGATCTTACTTTATTTTCACAGAGTACATTTTGTTTACTGCATGTATGATGTGGATCTATTCTCTGTATTGTGAAAATCTTCAATAAACTTTGAACTGAAAAAAAAAGAAATAAGGGGGTAAATGTAGAAGATATACTCTTCTGGCTGAGGCAGAGATGTGAGGTTTTAGACAGGCTGTCCCCCATATTGGACAGTGAACAAATATGGAATGGGGGGGGTGGAAAATTAGAGTTAAGCTGTTTTCTACTAACAATGATCTGGTCCACCTCCCCTACAGATTTTTTCTAGGAAAAGACAGATGGTCTTTGTTTGACACAGGGCAGCCCAAGTCCTGCTTTAAATGTGGGGCTTGTACCCACTTGAGATCAGCCTGTGACACATCTAGGTGTAGCCATTGCCTAGAATATGGACATGTCTCAGCCAACTGCTTGAACCTATTTAAATGTAATCTATGTATGCAGATAGGGCATTCTTGTGGCAGGTGTCCCTGGGCCTCTTACAACATAGCAGATTGCCCCTCCCATGAAGGATTGATCAATATTGCCCAACAAATGCAGGCTAAAAGAGTGGCTGATCATAGTTTGAGATCTGGTAGGGAGTTACCAGCCGAAAACAGTCATGCACAGGTTCCAGCAGAAATCTTAGTACAGATAGAAATTGAAGTCAACTCCAGTGATCAGATGGTGGTTGGGACCCCAGAACCAGATGATAATGTAGGTGAGGCTCCTGCTCACACTCAAGTTCCAACTCCTAGGCCTGAGGAGACAGCCTCCAAGGATATGTCCCCCATCCCCCACCCAACTGAGACACTGCTTGTAAGAAAGTGGGTCAAAATAAAAGGTCTAGGCTTGGGAAATCCTTAGCGCCACCTGTTTTGGGGGGAATAAAAAAGAGAAAAGCAAAGGGACTTCTACCAGGTGAACAGTGAACAAATCCACCACATTGTCAGCTGACCCACAAGGAGGTGAATCAGGTGATGAAGAGTCTGATACCTCTTTTATTACCTCCATGACTATAGACACGGGAGGGAATTAGGATTCAATTGCAAAATGCACAAGGCACAGAAAGCTCTCCATAACACCATGAGAACGTTTTGGTAGACATACAACCTATTTATTTCAACATGTACTCAGTACTCCCTATCGATCACAACTCTTAATGTCAACAGCATTAAAAGCACCAGAAAAAGGGTAGGTACACTTCACTTACTACAAAAATACAATAGTGATATTTACTGTTTACAGGACACTAGGCTCAAGACCAATGTTGAATTACATCAGGCTTCTCAGGCATGGACAAAAGGGTCCACCTTTTGGTCAACAAGTGAGGACACCTGTGATGACATTGATAATCTTTTTCCAACCCTGATTTAAAAGTATCCAGACTAGTGGATATTCATCCGAGCAGAGCATTATTGCTAGACGTTAATTATTGTCAGGAGAGATTTTGACTGATTTCCGTATACGCACCCCAAACAAAAGCACAAAAGGTTGCACTTTTTAGAGAAATTCAACCTTTTTTGCATATCTCACATTTACTAATATGGGCTGGGGATTTTAAATGTGGGTTAAAACAATCAGACAGAGGGTTGAAAACTGATAAATTTATTTTGAGATTCCATTACTTTACAGAACGTTATCAATACAGCAAGGCTGGTGAATTCATATAGAACTAAATTTCCAACTGGGAGGGGCATACTTTTTTTAGGGGTCCCATCTCCATTCATATGTATTTTATTTTTCTTTTCCCCACACTCAAAGTGAAAGTCTGCAAACACAAGCATGGGAGCTTTCTGACCATAAATCTATTACAGTACAGGAGTATGGGATAACTCCTCTAGATGCAAGAAAAACAGCTGGAGACTAAAGAAAGCCTTGCTAGAGAGTCCTATTATACAAAATGCACGGAGAATGGAATGGAATGGAAAGCTAGGGTATCTGTTGTCGAGAGCTATGAGGAATTAATAGGTTTTTGGGAAGACATGAAGGGTTCATGGCAAACGCTGTTTAACAATAAATCCAAAAATATGGCAAATAGGGTCTACTTAAAATACTTGCAACTTAGGAATCAGCTGCAGTGGCTCATTTGCCAATCAGAAGTTAACAAAGTATATTATAGCCCTCAAATCAAGACCATAAAAAACAGATGGTTGATATACAATATGATCAGGCTAAATCACTGAATCTAGAACTCAGATTTGGCACCCATAGTGAAAAGGGTATGCCGACCATATTGCAAAACCCTGACCATGAAATCCCTCACAGCGACAATCTCAACAGGATTTGAGATTGTCACTGTGAGGGAACAGAGGGTGAAATTTCTCCATTTTGCTGACTTTCACCCTCCACCCCCTTTTAGACAACTCCAACTCGGAGTTAATTATTTTAAGAAGAGGTGTGTGGGGTGTTGTGCCCCCCCACATGGAGGGTTTGGTGGGCACATCCCCAATAGAAAACACACTGATATCTGATGGGTGTAATTTAACCTGTCAACATCGGGGCTCTTGCTATGCCGAACATCGACAACAGAGTTGTCGATTCAGCATAGGTAAGCCATTAAAAAGGGGTCCTTGGACCCTTTTAAAGAATGTAAATCTTGGGTTAACCATAGAGTGATAACTGAACTTAGAACAGATACAGGCCAGATGACTTCTTCCTCATCTGGCATCTTGGGATTGGTAGAACAATCTGTGGAGTCCCTGTTTGGGACTGTGCCACAAACATCCTGGACACTTAGAAACTCTGAATCTTTAAATCTCCTACAAGTGTCAGACTCTGATTCACAGGAGTTGTCCAGAGATATAACCCTGGTTGAAGTTCAATCTGCAATCAATAAGCTTAAAAAGGATACTGCTTCAGGGTCAGATGGCATAGGTGTGGGCCTATACAAAACATTAACTGATGAACTCGTCCCAGTGTTAGTAATACTATACAACCATACTGTATGTTGCAGACGGCTAAATTTTTGGCCTCTATGAATGAAGCAGTGCTCATTTTACTATTCAAAAAAGGTAAACATGAGGAATTAAGTAACTGAACATCTTTGAGCCTATTAAATACTGATGTTAAAATATTGAGTACAATTTTTCTATCCAGACTTTCAAATTAACTGACAAACTGATAAGCCCCTCATAGACATGTGACATCCCAAATAGATGTCAGCATGAAAATCTGATTGTATTGAGGAAATTTTTCCAGAAGGTCAAACAGGATGAATTACAAGGGTATGTGCTTGGTCTTGATCAAGAAGAGGCTTTCGGTAGACTGGCGCACTGTTTTCTGTTTGCTACATTGAAAGCTTTTGGTATACCACATACCTTTGTAGATTGGCTCATACAGAGGTACAACAATGCTATACTTCTTCTGAATGTCAATTTTATTTATTTGTTTTATTTACCTCTTGGATTACGTTACTTTTGAGCAAGAACAGCTCATTTACAAAGGTTCCACGTCATTATGGAGGGTAACAAACATACAAAGATCAACATACTGTAGTTACACAGTATCCAATAACACAGAGAAGGCAGAAATATAACTATTACAATGATTCATAAGGAGAAACTACCTATGACTGAGATATATGCAGAGTTCAAAATTAAACTATTGGGAGAGCACAGGTAATCTGTGGACAGTATGGGAAAGACCCAGGAAGAGAAGGCAGGCAGGAGGGTCATTGTCAGAGCAGGAGGAGGGAGAGTGAAGTGCTAAAGAAGGTGGCGGAAAGAAGACAGGGGTCAGAGAAGTGCCAGTTTCGGAGTGAGGGTATGTGTGGAAGGTGTTGAGGGGAAGAAGAGGGGTGAGGGAGGAAAGAGTGGAAAAGGATGGAAAAGGGTGAACATGGGGAACTGCAGAAGCAAGTAGTCAGTTGTGGAAAAACATTGTGAGCCAACTTAAACTGGTGTATACAGGGAGGTGGTCCCCTTAGGAGAAACAGTCACAACTACTGGTAGAGGTGAGGTGGTACTGAAGCAGCCATTTAAAGAGGCCAAGTTTGGGAGTTGTCAGGATATATTGGTTGAGCACATTATACCAATGAGGTGCCCTGTAGGCATACTGTATGAACTCTGTCCCATGGAGGTCTGACATCTGTGGACCTGGAAGGTTTGATAGCTAACACTACAGGTACGCTGGGAGCTATAGTGGGCATTTAAGAGCTTTTTGACACCTGGTGGAAAGAGACCAAAGAGCACCTTTTTGGTTAACAGGCAGGTCTGATATTGGATGGCTGGAGTGGCAGGAAAATAAATGTTAAAAGGAGGGGTTAGGCAAGGTTGCCAGTTTAGCCCTTTGTTGTATGCTTTTGGGATAGACATCCTTACATGTAAAATGATAGTCGAGGATAGGATCAAATGGCTACCACCAGTCCCTGGGTTAACACAGATTAAAATTTAGACATATGCTGATGACATCATGTTAACTATTGCATCAGACACCTGCAAGACAGCTCTATCAGAGACAGTGAATGATTTTGCTAGTATGTCAGGTTCAAAAACAAACTACAGGAAAAGTAGGGGTATTACCTCGGGTAACACCCCCCCCCCCGTCAGACAACATCTTTTTTCAGGTTTCGCAATTTCTGAAGAATAAGTCAACATTTTGGGGATAGCATTTGGTTCAGGTGATATGACCTTGGCTAACTGGGAACAGGCTGATTAAGGGCCAATAGATTAGTGTCAGGCTGGAAAGGGCAACAGATAACAAAAAGAAAGAGGGTAACATTGATTAAATACTTGCTAATTCCTATTTTCTTGTACATAAGTTATGTCCCCGGCAATAGTGACTGCTCTATTTAGCACATTCTTCCAGGCCTTGTGAGGAAGTTAGCTGAACCCTATAAAAGAGAATTTATGTACTGGAAAATACAGGAGGGTGGGGTTAACATGGTGAATCCTGTGGCCTTTTTTATCAGTATTTTTGCATGTGATAATATTGGGTTCATGGTGAAACCAGGTAACAAGTTATGGAAACCAGAAGTATACAGTCACGGCACTCACCCTTGAAAAGAAGTTCAGTAGTCAGTATGTAGAGGTACAATCACCATTCATGTAACTTATTCCGAAGGTGCCCAAGTGCAAAGACACAGAATATATACAGCCACAGTGACCTTTGAAAAAGCCGATTCCAGTGAAACATCAGGTGTTTGTGGCTGCTCCCCTACTGTGTCTGTATATCTTCTGCATCTTTGCACTTGGGCACTTTTGAATGTTCTAACAATGGAATGAAAGTTATATGAATGGTGATTGTACCTCTATATCCTGACTACTGAACTTATTTTCAAGGGTGAGTGCCGTGACTGTATACTTATGGTGATTAATTACTGTCACTGGAGCACCCAGCTCTCCCTGAGTGGCTCTGTTTTATTGCAAGTTATGAAAATCATTGGTTATGTCATGGTTATCTCCCATATTTCCCCCTGGGATGAAGGGAAACCAAGATTACTGAACAGTATACCTTCACTCCCCAAATATGGGTCTGATTTGATTAAGTACATTATGAAATGTGGACTTACTGCCACCCAGTTGCAAACACTTGATAGAAAAACTACTTACAGTGCTATCTTACATGCCAAAAGGAATGAAGAAATTACATTTCCACAATGCCCAGCTAATAGACATAGCGGAATAATAAAACATTTGTCAAACCCAAGATTGCCAGCATATGTTTGGGATACAGTATGGTTAGGTAACTATGGTAGACTCAATGTTAAGAATAAAAATAAACACAAGCACTCACTGATAGATATTGTCCCAGAGTCACCTGTATACAAGTACTAGAAACACAAGAGCACCTCTTTTTGGAATGCTGTTATGCCAAGTTCTTTTGGGCCTTTGTATCCAAAGAATGGGAGGAACCACTGTACATGAAACTGTCTTATTCAGGGTTACTATATGGCTCCCACCCCAGTGGGTGAAGTAAATATATTGCTGATACAATGTATATAGTTTTGCTGTGCTGGGTTATTACATCTGGCAAGCCAGGTGTATGTGGGTTACTCAGCAGAGGTCAGTGACACAGGTGGAATTGCTTAAAAATTTTCATAATGCACTACGAGCTATTGAGCAAAGAGATGAAAAGTGTTTTCCGGTGGAAAAAATTAAACATTTATGGGTAAATTGTGAAAAATTGGTTACTTATTAAATTCTTCTTGCCAGGAGTTGGGTAGTAGGGCTGAATAAATTACATATTTCTGTTATAGGATGGGAAAAAATGCTATGTTTGACTATATTTTTATGTTATATCTTTTGTATCTGTATCGTTATGTAGCCCGTTCAACAATAAAAATCCCCCTACTCTTTTTGAGAAGTGCCATGGGATCTTTAACATCCACCTGAACTATCACCAGAACAGGCTGCTGAGACCTCGGTTTAATGTCTCATCTGAAAGACGGCACCTCAGGAGTGCATCACCCCCCTCATGCTTCATTACAATGTCAGTAATGGGATTTAACCCAAGTGCCTGGTGTGGGGCTAGAACCCAAAGCCTTCTGATCTTCCAGCCTCAGAGGTGAGTGTGCAACTTGTTGAGACACTGACATCATTTTGAAGGTGATACACCACTGCACATGCAGCCAGTGCAGACTACGTAACACTGGCATAATGTTATCTGTCTGAGAAGTTCTCATAACTAGTTGGGCTACGGCATTCTGGACTAAATGAAGATGGTGCACCATTCATCTAGATAACCCTAAATAACCAGTGTTGCAATAATTCAGTCTGGAGGTGAAAAAGGTGTGAACTGTTGTCTCCAAATCAGCTGGTGCTAGGGAGGTTTAATCCACATGATATTATGGAGATGGTAAAACTATTCTTGACTACTGCTGACACCTGTTGTTCTAATGTCAACTCACAGTTCAGAATGACACCCATATACTTCACTACATTCATAGTTCAAAGTGACTGACTATTCACAAATGGTAAAAGATGACCACCACTTGTCATCGCCAGCGCATGCCGGCCTGGGTCGGTAAGCATAACCACTGTCTTGCCAGGGATGAGACATAGCCATTTTGAAGTCATCTAGTCATTGATTTCTTGTAGGTACCACCCAAGCACTGCAATTGCATTCAGCCTGACAAGGGTGCAAGACAGACAGAGCTGAGTATCATCTGCATAGCAGTGAAACTCTACTCCTTGCTGTCTCATGATCTCACCCAAAGGCAACATGTACACAGCGAAGAACATAGGTGCCAAGATCAAGCCTTGTGGAACCCCACAGGAGCAGCAGCACCAGAGATATAACTACTTAGAGCTACCCGCTGCAGTCTCCCAGTAATTTAGGATTCAAACCAGCACAAAATGGTGCCAGTGAGGCCCTCATAATTCCTTCTATTTATTTATTGAATTTTGGAAGCCAGATAGGCCCTCTAAGACAAGACAGTCAGTTTTTCAGGGGTGACCCTCGAAGTGCAGTACTCTGATAGTGCATTCATTGATATAAGAAATTAGACAAGGAGTAGTCATACAGTAAGAGAGTACATCAATTATATTCAGTTATGCAAAACAAGCAATGTAAAGCACAGTCAAAACCTTACATACAGACATTATTTACAATATTTTTTTTCTCAGAGATAGGGAGATAGAGAGTGGAACGTTATGCTAGGAGAGTCATGCAAGGAGTGAACAGGGGTTAGGAGATAGCGGAAGCAGAGCAAGGCGTGGTGGTTAGGTGAGATAATAGCTAAGTTTGAAATTGAGAGAGGGAAGTACAGGCCAGTTTAGAGGGAGGTAGAGAGTTCCAGCAGGACATAGCAGAAAATGCAAATGATCTCCGAGTCATGGAGAGTAGTAATTCCTTGGGTGATCAATCAGAACACCATGGTCCACTGTGTCAAATGCGATGAGATCTAGAAGGATGAAAAGAGAACAAAGTCCCTGGTCTCTTGCCATGAGATTATGCATCACTCTGACAAGATCAGTCTCAGTACTGTAACAAGGCCTATATCCTGAGTTGAGAGTCTTGTAGATGCTGTGTAGCACCAGGTCAGCCTCAAGCTGCACTACAACTGCCCTCTGAATCACCTTCCCCAAAAAGGGAAGGTTTGAGACAGGCTTATAATTAGCCAGACTGTCAGGGTCCGAAGATGGTTTCTTAAGGAGGGGCTTCACCATTGCCCTTTTCAGACCTGATGGGAAAACACCCTCCCTCAGGGAACACCTGACGATCTTGGTATATACTGACCCAAGGGATTCAAAGCATCTGATAAGCAGCCAAGCTCAGGATCTAGCACACAGTAAGTAGAATGCAGAACTGAGATCACCCAGACCACCTCTTCTTCTACAACTGTCTGGAAGTCAGTCCAGGCTGGCAGATCATCAGTGCCCCTCCCACTCTCGATATCACCAACCCATGACAGGCCACTTGAGGCTATCCCAATCTGAATGGAGGAACCCATGCCAATTAAGAAGTGGCTAAACTCTTTGCACTTCTCTGCAGAAAAAACTGATTCAGATTGCAGGCAGAGAGGATTTAACAATCTTTCTACAGTGCAAAAAAGCTAAGCTGGCTGATTCTTACTTGTAGCAATAGTTTTTGACAGAAACTCTGTCTTTTTGAAGGAAATTGTCGTCTTATATTTACTGTAAGGACTTCTCAGAGCCAATGTGTTCTCCTCAGAGTGGAATTTCTACCCAGAATGCTCAAACTTCCATCCCTTAGTTTTCAACTACATCAGCTTCTTACAGTACCATAGTGAACTATGTCAGAAGGTCAAGGGACAGACACGGAAAGGTGCTAGGGAGTCCAAAGCAGCTGTGAGAACTGTGTTATAGTGCTCCACAACTTTTTCAACTCCTTGATCAGAAGCTGTCATCTACGTTTGAGATTTCCAGTGCTGCTTGGAGTCTGCGAGGCTTGAAATTAAATTTTGGGTGATACCAATGATCATACTTGCAGAGAAGCTGAACACTACACAACTTGTACCCCTCTACAGTGGCAGACTCCTGCATCATTCACAGCACCATGCTACAAACCTTCTTTGCTAAAGACCATGTAGGCTGTTAATGTGGAACAAATGCATGATACAGTAAATAAGTAAGTAGGTAAGAAAAAATGCATTTCTTGAATGCCCAATCTCGGAGGTTTTGAGCACTTCACAAAGAGGTGCAACAAATTAAGGATAAGTTACAACAGTTAAAATCAAAGTCAGTTAACTAATACAAATACTAACTACAATGATAAAACTATAAAACCCCTTATAACAAGGGCTGTATCTGTGATTTTTCTGATTGGAGGAAAATCATCACAAGGTGCATACATTAATCCCTGTTATACCCACAGCTACAGTGAGAAGACAATAGGTGAAATCCCTACTCATGTCTAGCTGTAAGGTATATGCATCAGGTAGTCAGATATTGTTCAAGTGGTAGGAGTACCTTCTGTGTAGCTGAATTTCTGAACTCCGTAGTCTGTGCTTATTCCATGCGGAACAGTAGCGAGTCTCTCCCTCCCTCCCTCCCCTACCATGTCTTTCAGCGTGCTACAGGTACTGCTCATAATGTACTGTACAAGAGCATATAGTGTTTTCCACCCACCTGCCCAAGTGGACACTGTAGTTTTCATAGCAAGTTTTGAAAACTAACATTTTGTGGCTCTTCCACTCCCAAGACAGAGAATTGAGTCTGTGGCTGTTCTCTGTGGCAGGAGTAGTGGGTTGTTCCCTCTCCTACTGTGGCTTCCAATGTCATCATCACTTCAGGGACAGGGGATCAGGTGCTGTCCAACCCATCCAGATGGATCATGGAAGAGGGAGTGATCATGGAACCTGAGCAGCAACAGCTGCTGATGCAGTGCCCAACACTCTGGAGTGATGGAAAGGGCTGCAGGAACCGGCGAGTTCCTGGACAAAGAGCAATGGCAAGGGCTGCAGGAGTATTGGCTAGTTGGAAGAGCAACAATACTGAGGAGACTGGCCAGAGGCCCGAGCAATGGCAAGGGCTGTAAGAGTACCAGAAAGTTGCCAGAGAACAGCGCAGACACTGAGGAGAGTGGGTGCAGTGATGGCAAGGGCAGCAGGATTACTGACGAGAGCAGCCACAGCGATGGCATCAGCAGTCGCAACGGAGAATGTTATGCGAGATACCTGTACACAAATAGCAGTTTAAGTGACTAAATCTATGAAATAAGTAAATACTTATTGTTAGAAATCCTCAAACTGTGTAAAATTCACCAAAACCAATAACTCAAAGTAAGGAAAAGTGAAGAAAAACAGCAGAATTAATCCGCGGACTACTTCATTCTGTGTCAATCTAAGTGGAAGGACACCACATTGACACAGCAGACATTTCTTTATTTTCAAAAAGACACATAACATTTTACGTAAGAACATAAGAATGGAGTCGGTAGATGGGGACCACTTGATCCATCTAGTCTGCCCAAGGTGGCTACCCCCCCTTTAATTGTTCCAGCCAAGCTGTCCTACACTGTCTGTCCCACGCTAGCTTAAATTCTCTTACTATTTTAGCTGCCACCACCTGTGCTGGCAGGCTGTTCCATGGCTCTATCACCCTCTCCATGAAGAAGTACTTTCTATAGTTGTTCCTGAACTTGCCTCCTACCAGATGCAAGTTGTGCCCCCTTGTCCAAGTTCCTTTGTTTTCTTGGAAGAGATTCTCGGTCTTGTTTATTCCCTTGATGTATTTGAATGTTTCTATCATATCACCTCTGTTTCTTTTCTGTTCTACTTTGTACTACTTCAGTTCCTTGAGCCTAGTTTCATGTCTTATGGTGCAGCCCCTGCACCATTTTAGTGGCCCTTCTCTGCACCTTCTCTAATCTGTCTTTGTCCTTTTTCAGGTGTGGCCTCTAGAACTGGACACGGTACTCCGGGTGCGGCCTCACCAAGGATCTGTACAGTGGCATGATTACCTCTTGCTTTTTGCTTATAATGCACCTATCTATACATTCTAGGATGCCATTTGCTTTCTGTGCCACTTTTTCACACTGTTTTGTGACTTTTAAGTCATTGGTGATGAGTATACCCAGGTCCCTTTCCATCTTTATTACCTCCAACTGGTGCCCACCCAGTGTATTCTTTACTTCCGGGTTTCACTTTCCTAGGTGCATGACCTTGCATTTCTTGGTGTTAAACTTTAACTGCTATAGTTCTGACCACTCCTCTAGTTTCCTGAGGTTGATCCCCATGCTTATGGCCCCCTCCTGTGTGTTCACCCTGTTGCAGAGCTTTGTATCATCTGCAAACAGACATACCTTTCTCTCCAGTTCCTGTGCAATATCATTGATGAATATGTTGAATATTGGACCCAGCTCTGACCCCTGTGGCACACCGCTGGTCACCTCCCCTTCCTGTGACATAGCCCCATTTACCAAGACTCTGTGTTTTTTATTCTGTAGCCAATTCCTAACCCAGTTGACTATCTTGTGCCTTATCCCTGTGTGCTCCAGCTTATTTCCCAGCCTCCTTTGGGGGATGGTGTCAAAGACTTTACTGAAGTCTAAGTACAATATGTCCACCGAGCTGCCCTGGTCCATAGTTTTGGAAACCCAGTTAAAGAAATGTGTCATGTTTGTCTGACATGATCTTCCTGCCATAAACCATGTCTCTGGGGTCTAGGTTCTATTTTCCCTCAGGTATTCTACTATTCTCTCCTTTAGTGGTGCTTCCATCATTTTTCCCACTATTGATGTTAGGCTGACTGGGCAATAGTTCTCAGTATCCTCCTTACTTCCTCTCTTGTGCAGGGGCACCACTGTTGCTGTTCTCTAGTCCTGAGGTACTGTGCCACTCTCCAGTGATCTACTGAATAATTCTGCTAGTGGTGCTGCAAGTTCTTCCCTTAGTTCCTTCAACACCCTAGAGTGAATTCCATCCAGCCCCATTGCTTTATCAACTCTGAGTTTGTTTAGCTCTTCTAGGACTCTTTCCCTTATAGAGGGGCTCATGACTCTCTTCTTGTTATTGTGTTCCATCTGCTTTGGTGGAGGACTTTTTTCACTGTTCTCTATTGTTAAAACAGAGCAGAAGAACTTGGTTAACACCTCTGCTTTGTGATTGTCATCCTCTGCCATCTGGCCATCTTGTGCTGTTAGTCTGACTACTCCCCCCTTACTCTTCGTTTTTTCTCTCATGTACCTATAGAATATTTTATCTCCCTTCTTAACTCCCTGTGCTATTTTTTCCTCTGTTTGTGCTTTGGCCCTTTGAATGGCTCTTCCTGCCTCCCTGAGCTTATTCATGTAGTTGTCCATGTCGGCTTCCTTCTGCGGTATCTTGAACTGCTTAAAGGCCCTCTTCTTATCCATTATCATTGCTGCTAAGTCTCTGGTGAACCAGAGTGGTTTCCTCCTTCTTTTTGATTTACTGATCTGACATGTACATTGTTCTGTAACTGTTGCTATGGCCTTCTTAAAATGCTCCCAGTCATATTCCACATCCCCCATGCTTCCCCTAGTTAGTAATGATTTGATTCTTGATCTCATCTCTGGAAAGTTTGCCCTACAGAAATCCAGGATCTTGATTTTTGTGTGACATATTTCTTCTGCCTTGTTGATTGATAGCCAGACTGAACTGTGGTCACTGGTCCTTAGGTTTATGCTCACCTGAACATTTGAAGCCCTTAAGCAGTTTGTGAGCACTAGGTCAAGGGTAGCCTGGTCTCTAATGGGTGAGTTCAGTAGCTGGTTGAGCCCTGACCCTTTCAATGTGAGCAGGAACTCCCTTCTCCATTCAGAGGATGCTGTATATGAGGTCCAATCTACACTGGGCAGATTGAAGTCCCCAACTATTAACAGCTCACCTTTGTTGGCCATCACTGAGATGGCTTTTGGAAACTTCTTGGAGCCCATGTTATAAGCGCAATAACCCACTTCAGGATGTGGAGTTACTGGGGATTAATCAACATCCTGGGTACTGTGAGGACACTTGGGCTTCACCTTCATGCCTTATAATGCACCCAGGGTGTTGATTAATCCCCAGTAACCCCACACCCTCTTCATGGGTTATTGCTTACTTAATCAGTAGACATCAAATGTGTGTTTGAATACGTGTGCCTTAAGACCTCATTTGAATATCTCCACAGAAGGAACCTCTCTTAATGACCATGGCAAAGAGTTCCAAAGGACTGGCTACCCTACCTCGAAGGCACGATTATCTGATGTCTTAAGCGTCACCCTTGGAATGATCAGGAGTCCCTCTGTGGAGGAATGTAGTGAATGCACAGGGTGGACAGGTGTCAGAACGTCAGTCAGATAGCCTGGGCCTGAGCTGTATAGGGCCTTATGGGTGAGCAAGCCCACCTTGAAGGCAATCCTCCATCTGACAGGCAGCCAATGCAGTTCACGTAGAACTGTGGTTATATGAGCGGACCTCAAGATGCCTGTCAACAACCTGGCCACCATGTTCTGCACTAGCTGCAGTCGATGGAGGTTACTTTCACTGACACAGAAGTATAGAGTGTTACAGTAATCGAGCCTAGATGTTACAAAAGCCTGCACCAGTGAGGGCAGGTCATCAGGCAGGATTAACGGTTTAATCTGGGTGACATTCCTTAAGTGGTAAAAAACACTCTGGATGATGGAAGACACCTGAGCATCAAGTGTCAAACTGTCATCAAGGATGACACCCAGATTTCCCACCTTAGTTGCTACCACCAGTGAGGTGGCACCCAGGAACAACGCTGTTTCTAATCTGGTGGTGACCACATCCCGCCAGTTACCAGGCTCAATTACCGGTACTTATTCAAAGACAAATTCTTCTGTAATGTAGTTTCTTTATATTAGATAATTTAAAATACAAAAATTGCCATTTAGAATGGCATGGTCTCAATTTAACACAATATTTGCAATATAATCATATACCAAGGGGTCTCAGAATTAGTGTCAAGCCCAATTTGGGCATAAATTCCTCTAAATTGGACAATAAATGGGATGATATTTGAAATAGAGCTTCATGTGATTTCATGTATGCTTTAATTGAAGCTATAATTGGTGAAAGATAGGTCATAGAAAAAGAAATTAAAGATACAGAGGACTTACTTAAGCTTAAAGTTCAGGAGGACTTTAAAAAGCTGATAGAAGATACTCAACAGAAATTACTTGATTATGAGAATAGACTAAAAGAACAGAAAATTAAAAAGTTCATTAGAGATACAAATGACTACCGTGATGGTAGGGTTTACACATACAAGAAATTTAAAAGACAATATACTAACAACATTTATAACACCTATGAAAGCTCTGATAGCGACACTAGTTATACTAGGGACACCCAGAAACCCAGTGAGATAGTTAGTATACACCATGGTGATACAGAACAACCTAGTACATCCAGTAGTACACATAAAGAAGTTAGATATGACTTAAGAAATCAGAGTTCAAATAGAGAATCTTATCAGCAGGGGGAAGGATGGAGAGGTACAAGGGGAAACAGGGGAGGCGGGCAAAGTGGAAAAAATGCAAGACGTTTCACGTCAGGGAGAGGGAGAGGGAGAATGACATAGATATCATACCTATTTTCAATTTAAGTAAAAGAGCATTGACACCCATAGAGACCAGGGTACTCAGTTTAGGTCTTTCATTTGCACCAACACAGCCCTTAAATCTTTTTGATTTAGAGATAGATCTACAAAGATTTTTTAGGAATCTTAGACTTAAAAATTTATTTGGGACCTCAACAAATATAACTATAGACCCTTACCAACAAAAATTGAAACAATTACTTGAAGTAAAATCTCAATATAATCCACCTATTGGGAAAAATCATGGTATAGAGGCATTTTGTTATAATGTAGAGAAAGAGGTGTTGGCATTGTTTAACAGAAGGGAAGAACTAAGACCATCTTATCATAATTTGACTAGACTAGAAAATCTAGCCTTAAAAAATCTTAAGCAGGATGAAGATATAGTTATCAAACAGGCAGACAAGGGGAGTGGGATAGTTATACAAGATAAGTTACAATATAAAGAAATGTGTTTGGCATTATTACAGAATCAAGAGAATTATGAATTATTATCTGAAATTCCTACTCTAAGTATTCAAATAGAGATCAAAGGATTATTAGAAGAGTATACCATAAATGGTTGGATTCAAGCATGGGAAGCAGAGTTACTGTATTGTCAATATCCTAAAATTCCCACATTTTATTGTATTCCAAAAATACATAAAAATATCTCTAACCCCCCTGGAAGGCCAATAGTTTCTGGAATTGGTTCCATTTTTGAACTCCTTTCTAAGTATATTAATTATCATTTGCAACCTTTGATTGAAACCACCAGATCATACATTAAAGATTCATCAGACATGATAAAACATCTGCAACAAATTTCAGAAAGTGGTATTCCAGAGTCTAGTATTCTGGTTACTTTTGATGTAACAGATCTATACACTTCTAGTCCACATCAGCAAGGTATTGAATGCATAGGATGTATTTTGGATAAAAGGTGTAGCAATAGTAAACCAAAAACAATAGTTCTACAGGAAATGGCACAACTGATTCTTAGTAAAAATTATTTTGAATTTGATGGATGCTATTATCAGCAAAATAAAGGCACTGCCATGGGATCAACCATGGCACCGGCCTATGCCAATTGTTACATGGCCAATTTTGAAGAAAAATATATATATGATGTTCAAAATAACACATTCTATGATAAAATAGTAACATGGGTACATTTTATTGATGATATTTTCATGTTATGGTCTGGAACCATCGCAGAATTACAAACCTTCTATGAAGAACTTAATCGAAAAGACAGTAATTTGAAGTTTGTTATGAACTGTGACACACATAAAATACCATATTTAGATTTACTTATTATCAATGAAAATAAACAAATTGAAATATCTTTGTTTAGAAAACCAACTGACAGAAACACATTGAAACATCTTTGTTTAGAAAACCAACTGACAGAAACACATTGCTACATTATAAAAGCATTCATGAAGTCAAATTAAAAAACAGCATACCTTATGCACAACTCACAAGGGTCAAACGTAATTGTAGTAAGATAGATAATTCTATACAAGAAACAAAACAAATGCTACATAAATTTAAAGTCCGAGGGTATAAACAGCACACACTGCAACAAGCAGAAATTAGAATTAATCAAAAACAGAGAAATGAATTATTACAACCAAAAACATCACAGAGTGATACTCAACGAGTGTTTTTTTCAACCAAATATAATCATAAAATGGCAGACATTCGAAAAATTATAAACAAACATTGGTATTTAGTCCAAACTGACAATACACAAATTGAAATATTGCAGAATAGACCAATTGTAGTAGCAAAAAAGGTAAAAAATTTACAGGACACTTTGGTCCATTCACAATTTAAGACATCAGAAGCACCTGGTAGCCAGCTTTTGCTGGGCCCATTAATGCCAGGAATGAACCCTTGTGGTAGGTGCAGTGTTTGTCATCATACATCTAAGAAAGCATTATATATACATCCTCATACACAAGAACATTTTTTTATTAAACAACACATCACTTGCACCACAGAAGGGGTTGTGTATTTGATACAATGTCCTTGCGATTTGTTATATATTGGACAAACTAGTAGAGAATTACATAAAAGAATACAGGAACATAAAGGTGATATTAGAAATCATGATGAAAATACACCTGTGGCCAGGCATTTTAATGAGGCATCACATTCTGGAGCCTCACTTAGATTTTGGGGTCTAGAAAAAATATTCATTCCTCCTCAAGGAGGTAATGTAAAGGAACTTTTATTAAGGGCAAAGATGAAATGGATTTTTTCAAATGCACACATTGGATAGAAATATAGGAATGAATATTGAAACTAATTGGCAAGCCTGTATTTAACTTAGAGACTTATATAATACTACTTAGTGTGGATAGGGCCCCATCTATTCTGCTGGTCACTATGGGTAGTGCCATTATATATATTTAAGTGGTAATTGCATAGTGCAGGAACATATCAGTGCATTTAAAAAAAAATTAAAAATACAACATTTTTTTTAATAAATTGACCTTTTGACCTCCTGGTAGGTAGAGTTTATTATTGGCAATGGTGACTGTCTTCAACCCATTGAGTTTAGGCTTATAAACAAATATGATGCACATGTAAATGTGTATTCTTGCACTGTGCAATTAACAGTTTTCATTGGTTTATCATATATATTGGTGCCATAACTGTTTTTGAAAATTGACCTTTTGACCTCCCAGTATGCAAGAACCAGTCTATGGTATAAGAATGATTGTTAACAGTTTTTTAAGTTACGATTTATGAATCTATGCAATACTATCTATTTAAGTGGTAATTGTATAGTGCAGGAATATATCGGTGCAATTTAAAAAATGAAAAATAATAATTTTTTTTTGATAAATTGACCTTTTGACCTCCTGGTAGGTAGAGTTTATTATTGGCAACAGTGACTGTCTTCAACCTACTGAGTTTAGGCTTACAAACAAATATGATGCACATGTAAATGTGTATTCTTGCACTGTGCAATTATCAGTTTTCATTGGTTTATCGTATATATTGGTACCATAACTGTTTTTGAAAATTGACCTTTTTGACCTCCCAGCATGCAAGAACCAGTTTATGGTATAAGAATGATTGTTAACAGTTTTTTAACTTAAGATTTATGAATCTATGCAATACATAAAAAATTGAGCTATGATATAGGAAAGATTATTTACACTAAATAATCCATTATTTGTTATTATTATTGTTTATAAGGAGTGAAATTGCCATAGAAAATCATGTAGCATTTCAAATATATGTACAATAATGTTTAAGCATTATGCCTCCGGTTGTTTTTCCTTTTAACCTAATGGTAAGTGGAGTTATAGTATCTCTGCTCGTATACAAGCTAATTCTGATTTATGTTTATTTGTTAATAATATTCTCCTTAATTGTTTAGAAACACTTAGTTTGTTCAGCAACAAGTGCCAACAGTTTAAAGTATAATGTCCACAAAACTATTAGAAGGTTGTACACAATGTAATGGTTCAGTCACAGTGGCAGTCTATACAGTGCCCATTTTGCTGAAAAATCCATGGCTCTATGGTTGAGCCAGCTATCTGACTGCAACAGCAGTCTGTTCGTGCATGCGCAGTAGCGCGATTGTGACGTCATCGTGTTTAGACGTCCTAACGCGGGATTTCAGCAGAACGGGCACAAGAGGTTCATAAGCTCTTTTGCAGTAGTAACAAACATAGGCAGCCATCTTTTGGTGCAGAGGGGTTGACACTTTCAAAAGAAATTCGGCTAAAAAGCTCATTAAGTAAGTAAAAGGGACTTATTTCACTAATCTAAATAAGATTGTGTGAACCACATTTTAAAGTGATGTGACAAAACTTACGTCATTATGGTCTTTTTTACAGAAATAACCTAGTGATTTCAAACACATTTTTTTGCATTGAACAAGAATACATAGACTCAGGTATTGCAGAGTGCCTTTTTGTTAATAATAATAATAATAAACTTTATTTATCTACACCTTTCTTAAAACCAAGGCGCATTACAATAAAATACAGAATAAAACATGCTAAAACATATTAAAACTGAATTGACCACGGAACAATTAATAGGCATCCAAATTATCTGCAAATACCTTACTCCATAAAAAAGACTTTAGGACCTTTTTAAAACCCTCCACCGTCATGCACTCTCGAATCCAACGTGGTAGAGAATTCCAGAGGGTCGGCGCCATGAACATAAAAGCTCGGGTGCTGGAAGATTTTAAAGTTACCCTCGGGATCTCTAGCAACCCCTCATTGGCTGAGCGGAGTGGTTGCATCAGTAGGTAAGGCACCAGAAGCTCTTTCAGGTAATCTGGGCCCAACCTGTGTAGGGCTTTATATGTCAGAAGTCCGACTTTAAAGGTGATCTGCCACTGAATCGGCAGCCAGTGCAGATCTCGGAGCACCAGTGTAATATGAGAGGAATGAGAAGTCCCCATTAACAACCAGGCTGCCGAGTTCTGCACTAGCTGCAGGCGGTGGATATCAACCCCAGGCAGCCCAAAGTAAAGGGAGTTGCAGTAGTCCAGACGCAAGGTCACAAAGGCGTGGATCAACATGGGTAGGTCGTTGGATGGAACAAGGTGCTTGACCCTGGTGATGTTCCTAAGATGGTAAAAGGATACCTTAACAACTGCCGACACTTGCGCACGCAATGTCAGCTGATCGTCAAGGATCACCCCCAGGTCTCGCACCCGTTCAGAGGTTGGGAGCTCCGCATCTCCCAGGAATAAACCAGAGGTTTGAAGTGCCCCCGACCCCTCAATCCGGTGGCCAGGATCCACAACCAACACCTCCGTCTTCCCAGAGTTCAACTTCAACCAACTGGACCTCATCCAATCCTGGATCTCACTGAGACAGTTGTTAAACACTGAGAGTGCTCTATTCTGGTCAGGCACAAAAGACAGATAGAGCTGGGTGTCATCGGCATAACAATGAAACTCCAGCCCATATCATCTTACAATGTCTCCAAAGGGAAGCATGTACACTGCAAACAACATGGGGGACAGCACAGAGCCCTGAGGCACCCCACAGGTCAGAGCGGTAGGTTCGGAGGAAAAAATTCCCGATACCACCCTCTGAGTTCTACCTGTGAGAAAGGAAGTAAACCATCTGTGCACCAAACCTGACAACCCACAGATGCATCTCAGGTGCTCAAGCAACACCCCATGGTCTACGGTGTCAAATGCTGCTGACAAATCCAGAAGGACCAAAATGGACCGTTTTTTCTGGTCTCTGGCCATCAGGAGATCATTGAGGACCCGAACCAGCGCAGTCTCAGTGCTGTGCCTCTTTCAAAAGCCTGATTGAAGAGGATCGTAGATGTTATGGATGGTAAGATGATTGTCCAGCTGGGCTGCCACCACTTTCTCGATTACCTTCCCAACAAAGGGGAGGTTCGAGATGGGTCTGTAGTTTGCCAGGGAGTCAGGGTCCAAAGATGCCTTTTTCAACACTGGTGTCACTACCGCTTCCTTCAGGGAGCAGGGGTATTCACCAGTGTCTAGGGAACACCAGACTATCCTGGCTAGAACCGGGAAGATAACCTCCCCACAGTCCATAATCAGGCCTGTGGGACCCGGGTCTAAACTACTGCTTGTGGTACATATACCCTGGACAATCCTCATAACATCCTCGATTTCCGGCCTTATGAAGGAACTCCAGGTGAACGGTGTGCTTGTGACCGTAGGCTGGACCACCACAACTCCCATGGAGGGAGCGGTGCAAATCTCGGCCCTGATGTCGGCCACCTTATCTGCAAAGCATCGAGCAAGCTCGACACACTGCATCAGTGAAAAAGCTCGATGAACCTGCAGACAGGCTGGGTTGCACAGCCTGTCTACGGTTCGAAAGAGCTGGGTTGGTCGATTCTGAGCAGCAGCAATTTCTCCGGACAGGAACACTGCCTTCTTATGAGTGATTGCTGACTGATAGAGTTTATAATGCTCTAGGAGTCTAAGATGGTCGGCATCTAAGCCAGACTTCCGCCAACATCTCTCCAATCTGTGACCAAATCTCTGCAACTCCCTCAGATCCCGATCAAACCAAGGGGATCGGGGGCTAAGGAAGAGAGCCCGCACATGGGTGGGAGCAATTAAATCCAAAGCGGAGATGACAGCTTTATTATAGGCTTGCACCATCGCTTCAGGATTTAAGCTCAACCCAGGAAATTCTGATAGGTCAAGAACCGCAGTTAGACCGGTGGGAATAACTTCCCAAAAGGCGGTACTTGACCATCTCCACTGGGGTAGGTCTACGCAGGGGAGTGCAAAAATTGAACCTCACAGTGTGGTGGTCAGACCATCTGACTGGTTCCACCCCTACATCAGAGGCCTCCAACCCCAGCAGGAAGACCAGATCGAGTGAGTGGCAATGTTTATGAGTGGCAGAGGTAACCACCTGTGAGAGGCCCAATGAACACATCAATTGGAGGAAGTGCTGACCAAATTGTGAGAGTTCGTCATTGATCCAGGCATTAAAATCACCCAGCACCATCAACCTGGGCGATTCAAGTAGCAGGTCGACGACAAAGTCCGCCACTTCCTTTAGAAATAGTTTCTTGTCACCGGGTGGACGATAGACAAGCGCTATTCTATAGCCCCCACCTGCCACCACGACACATTCAAAGGATCTGGTCTCCTCCACTGGAACACTAGCGAGGTCCAATTCAGTCTTGAAACAGACCGCAACCCCCCCAACCCTGCGATCCAATCTCGGGCGGTGAATCACTGAATACCGACGGAATTGCTGCCTCAAGAACTGGGGCAGCATTGCTATCCAGCCAGGTTTCGGTGATGCAGCAGGTCCGCCATGCCTGCCTGTTCGCCACAATGGCAGTCTTGTTCACAACGGACCTGGCATTGCACAACACCGCCCGAGTTGGATAGGACTCCTGGGAAGCCCCGACCACCTGCCCACCATTTACAGAAGTGGTGGTGCCCTTGGGTATGGGGACCAACCAGGAAGGACCACGTTCATCACTCCATTTCACCCCAGGGCATCTTCTGGACTTAACCATTCGAACGCGAGCACCCCCCCATCCATCCCCCGCTGTTCACGCCCCTGCCCCTTCGAACCCCACCACGCGCAATTCCCAAGGCCCTACAGTGTTGGTAAATGGGGAAAAGCAAAGGGGGGGCAAAGAAAGGGCGGAGGGCATGAAGAGCGGCGAATGAATAGTGCATGACGGAGGGGTGGAATAAGAATAACTAGCATCATCCACAGACATCAGGCCAAAACAATGATCTCAAAACTCCCAAGAAATCCCAATAAAATTAAAATAAAATACTAAAACTTGAAAACACAAATCAACTTGACATAAATTAAGCTATACAATCAAAATATCTAAATAAACATACAATAACAATAATAATTACTTAACAATAATAACCAGTTCAGATAGGTATTAAAAAGTCAATTTGAAACAGTGGAGCTCCCACCTTCCACCGCAAAAGATGCCCAAATATAGAACCACGGACTCTCACTCCATGCTTCCAGCAAAGCAAATTAAAATTAAAATAAAACCCAAAAATACAAAGGAGGGCCCCCCCCCCAATTCGGACCCCACAGGGAGCTCTCACCATCCAGGGGGAATCAGAACAGGCAGAAAAGTTATCCAAGACAGTGTACTGAGGTCAGCAGGTCCCGGAGAGTTAATGAGAAAAGAGTACAATAAAATTTGCAATCCCTCATGGTCTCTCACCACCATGATGAATTACAGCTCACACTGTCTCTTTCTGCAGGAGCCCCATGGAATCACCTCCTGCTCTGGAAAGATTTAACGGCAGCAGCGTAATAAAGGTCTTCTTTTAGGAAAAGCTTTCAAAGTTCAAACCACAGAGAAAAGGACCTGAAAGGCCTCTGTCGGTTCCAGGGACTTACCCTAAGAACAACCCACCTCTCAACGGACCTTACCACCTCATGGTCTGCTCTCCAGCCGATTCGGAGCAGGTCAGAAGAGCCAAGAAGCCTGCCGCCAAATAGCCTCAGCCTCCCGGCCCACCACCTTCCAGAGGACAGGTGTCCAAAGGGCAGCCCGCAAACACGGACAGAGGGCCTGTGAGGAGGCCAGGAGCTACTAGCCCCCAAACTCTCTTTACCTCCAGAAAACAAAAAGGCACAGTTGGGATCCAAACATCACTAAAGGAAGTCCCTTCTTGAGCTCCTCAATCCTCGGGGACACAACGAACACCACAGGTCCAGTCGACAGTCGGGACAATCGAATTCCACGGCTCCAGTCCTCCGCTCCGCTCCGCTGCCCAAAAAAGCCAGTCCCTTAGTCCAGAGGGATAGTCCTCCACAAGAGCACCGATGTTATTATGGACAACAGCCAGCACTAACGAAAAAAAGGGGGGGGGGACCCGAAGAACTGATACTTCAACCGCAAAAACAAAGAATTTAAATGGAGGAATAACCAAATGCCTAAAATAGCTACAAACATACTAAACATAAAATACTAAAACAGAGTTACACAGGATTTCCCGGCAGCGAACAGCACTCAGAGATCGCGGCACAGCACCGTAGCTATCTTGCCCCGCCAGTAGGCAACACATGGGGATTTATTTTACAAACCATTATATATTTTTTAAGTTATGTTACACAGGAAATGATAAAATAAGTATCATTTTGGTCCTTTTTTTCTGAAAGTTTTATAGTGCCTTAAAGCACATTTTTGCCTGCACCAAATAGAATATACTGATTAAGGTATGCAGAGCACCTTCAGTTACAAAGTAGTACAAGTTATTTACTAACAGGAAGAAAAAATGACTGCCAGAGTGACTGTTTCATTTTCTGTTTTGCATATGTTACAGAGATTTGGAAGTTATTTCTGCCAACAGACATATTTTCACAGCAGTTTTAAGTTACATTATTACTGAGGTATGGGAAAGTGCTAATTAATTATTGAAGTTACCTCATAAAGCACAGAAACATAGAAACATAGAATTTGATGGCAGACAAGGACCGCTTGGCCCACCCAGTCTGCCCATTTCCCTGCCTACTGGATAAGCTGCAGATCCTAGTTAACCAGCAGCCTACTTCTTTCTACCCCCATCCCCTAGAATTGCCTTATGACTGTCCCATGCATGCTTGAATTCCACCACTGTTTTTGACTCCACAATTTTCCTCCTCCGAAGGCCGCTCCATGCATCCACAACCTCTCTGTGAAGAAATACTTCCTTAAATTACCTCTGAGCCGCCCCCATCTTCAAATTGTGCCCCTTGTTCTTGCACACCTCTTTTTTGAAACATGCTACCCTCTTGGACTTTGTTGATTCCCTTGAGGTACTTAAAGTTTCTATCATGTCCCCCTCTCCTCCTTTCCTCGAGGCTATACATATTAAGCTCCTTAAGTCTCTCTTCATATGTCTTCCAGTGCAGACCCTGCACCGTTTTAGTTGCCCTCCTCTGGACAGCTTCCATCCTGTCTATGTCTTTGTGAAGACTGGGTCTCCAGAACTGCACGCAGTACTCCAGATGGGGTCTGACCAGCTGTCTGTACAGAGGGATAATAACTTCCTCTTTTCTACTGGTGATGCCTCTCCCTATGCATTCCAATATCCCCCCAGCCCTCCTTGCTTCCCTCTCACATTGCTTGCCCATCTTTAGGTCATCTGATATGACTACCCCCAGGTCCCTTTCCATTTTGTTGTCGTTAGTATCTCACCCCATTGTGTACTCTTCCCTGGGTTTTGTTTCCCAGTGCATTACCTTGCAATTCTTAGCATTGAATCTAAGCTGCCATACATTTGACCATTCCTCTAACCTTGCCAAGTCCCTTTTCATCCTTTCCACCCCACCTTGTGCATCAACTCTGTTGCAGATCTTTGTGTCATCTGCAGAGACATACTTTTCATTCCAGTCCTCTGCAATGTCGCTTATAAAGACATTGAAGAGGACTGGTCCTATACTGAACCCTGTGGTACCCCACTAGTAACACCCTTTCATCAGAGTGGACTCCATTTACTGTTACTCTCTGTGTCCTATTTTCCAGCAATTTTTACCCAGGCTGTCATCTTGGGTCCCACTCCCAGGCTGGCTAACTTGTATATTAATCTTTGTGTGGGACTGTGTCAAATGCCTTGCTAAAGTCTAGGTAGGCCATGTCCACAGCCCATCCCTGATCTACTACTTTGGTCACCCAGTCAAAGAAATCCATCAGATTTGTCTGGCATGACCTTCCCGCTGTGAATCCATGCTGCCTTGGGTCCTGTGCCCCTCTGGCCTCTAGGTACTCGACAATTCTTTCCTTCGGAAGTGATTCCATCATTTTCCCTACCACTGAGGTTAAACTAACAGGTCTGTAGTTTCCTGCTTCTGCCTTGCTCCCACTTTTGTGAAGGGGAATCACATCTGCCATCCTCCAGTCCTCGGGTACCACCCCATCCTCCCATGATTTGTTAAACAGGGTAGTCAGTGGTGTCACTAATTCTACCCTTAGTTCTTTAGAATTCTGGGATGAATCCCATCAGGTCCCATTGCTTTGTCCACCTTCAGTTTTAAGAGTTCTTTTCAGAACTCTTTCTTCTGTAAATGGGCTGGTATCAACTTCTGTTTCCAGTGTGTTTCTACTGTTTGTTCTAAAATTCCCCCTTCCTTTGTAAATACTGAGCAAAAATATTTGTTTAGTATCTCTGCCTTTCACAGTCCTCCTCTGCCCACCCTCCCCCTTTATTAAGCCTCACTATCCCTCCCTTGGTCTTTCTTCAGCTCCCTGATGTACCTATAAAAGGTTTTATCCCTTCTTAACTGGAGTTGGCTATCTTTACCTCGGTTTGGGCCTTTGCTGTTCTGACTGCCTTCCCAGCTTCCTTTTGCTTTAACTGATATAGTTCTCTGTCCTGCTCCTTCTGTGATTCTTTGTACTTCCTGAAAGCTTTCTTTTTCTCTTGAACCTTCACTGCCACTTCCTTTGAGAACCATAGTGGTTTCTTGCATTGTTTAGTTTTGTTTATTTGCTTCACACAAAAGCTTGTTGCCTCTGTGATGGCAGTTTTTATTATTCCCCATTGTTCTTCCACCCCTTCTTCCTGCCCATTTGCTAGTGCATTCCTTAGGCACTTACCCATTTTGGCAAAGTCAGCCCTCCTAAAGTCCAGTACCTTTGCCTTTGTATGGCTTGACTCTATTGCTGTGTTTATTGTGAACCATACTGTTCGATGGTCGCTAGTTCCCAGATGGCTACCCACTTCTACATCTATGATCCTCTCTTCATCTCCATTTGAGAGAACCAGGTCTAAGATTGCTCCCTCTTGAGTGGGCTCCAATACTAGTTGTCTAAGGCATGCCCCCTGTAGAGCATCTAGAATAACCCCACTCTTCGAAGTGGCTGCGGCAACTGCACTCCAGTTAACATCTGGCATATTCAGATCACCCATCAGCAATATCTCCCTTTTTGCCATACTAAGTATACTTTTATCATTTCCTTGTCCATTCCTCCCCTGAGAAAGTCTGTCTCCCTAACCCTGTGCAGATTGTGGTGCCATTGCGGTCTCCAAATTTACCCACAGTGCTTCTCCTCCTCCCTGTTTTCTCTTTTGTTCTGTTACTTTGATTCCTTCCCTTATGTAAAGAGCTACTCCTCCTCCTCTTTACCCTCTCTGTCTCTCCTGTAGATAGTGTATCCTGGTATGTTTATGTCCCAGTCATGGTTTTGTGTGAACCATGTTTCTGTGACTGCCATGATATCCAGATGTTCCTCCTCCATCAAGGCCACTAATTCAGGAAGCTTGTTACTCAGACTACGTGCATTGGTACTCATTGCTTTCCATTTTTTGATGGCTTTACTTTCTGTTGCAGCATCCCCCACTGACCTTTCTATGTCGGTCTTTTTCCCATTTAGTACTCTGTTTTGTAGGGAGAGGCTGGGATTTTCCTGCTGCTTATCAGTGCCTCCCCCCTTGACTAGTTTAAAAGCTTGCCAATGAAGCATTTAAACCGATTGCTCAAAAGACTTGTTCCCTTCCTGGACAGATGCAGACCATCATGCCAGTATAGGCTGGTGTCTCTCCAGGTGGAACCCCAGTCCCCAATGAAGCCAAACCCCTGTGCTCCACACCATTTTTTCATTAGCATATTATAAGTTTATATGAGAATATTTCTATTAAAGTATGTTTAAATTGATTTACAGAAAAAACTAAGAAAACAGCATTTACAAGTTATATCCCCGTGAACAAGCCCATCCAGTGGGTGAAACGTAGGGGACTTTTCAAAATAAAAAGAAACTACATTACAGAAGAATTTGTCTTTGAATTTTTCAAGGGCCCCCTTCCTCCATTGTTAACAATTGTTTGCAGAGCCTTTTTTGGGGGGGCTGAAGATGTTCCTATAAGAACAAGGATCCATTACCCACCATACCCATTTTGTTTTCAATTACCAGTACCTCTGTTTCATCCGGGTTAAGCCTCAACCAGTTAGAGGACATCCAGTCCTGAATCTCAGATAGGCATTTATTTAGCACCTTCACAGTGTCAGATGTCCTGGAGCAAAGGACATATACAGCTGTGTATCATCTGTGTAGCAGTGAAAACCCAGATCATAATGCCTAATGATGTCACCCAGGGGCAGCATGTACGCTGCAAACAACATAGGCAACATGATCAAGCCCTGAGGCACTCCACAGGTCAGGAGCTTTGGGTAGGAGGAGAAAATCCCAATCACTTCCCATTGTGTCCTGCCTGTAAAAAAGGACAAACCAACTGATGACCTTGCTGGTGAATCCACAAAGCCTTGCAAGGCTATTGAGCAACACAATGTGGTCTATGGTGTCAAATGCTGAACAGAGATCAAGGAGAATGAGAATTGACTGTTCTCCTCTGTCTCCCACCCAGAGAAGATCATTTTGTATCCTGGTCAATGCTGTTTCAGTGCTATGCCTTCTCCTAAATCCAGACTGGAGTGGCTTGTAGATGCCAAAGGCCATCAGATGAGAACGCTATAGCAATAGCACAAAAATGAATGGGATATGAAACCTGAAACTTTTAGTTTTCTTAGAGCCTGGACCAAAGATGATTCTTTGCCAGATGTTTGTTTTTCAGAAAAATATATAGATTTTTAATTGTTTACTACATTTCATTTTTTCACATATGATCAGTTCAAAAAATAAATAACTATTATGAAGATAGCTGAATTTATTGCAAAACCAATGTACATTAGTTTCATCATTTGAAAATCATTGATGTAACCCAATGCCACAGTTGATATGAGTGCTAACTGTCACTAAACATATAAAAAAAGAAAAAAAAAAACTTTGTACACGTAGAACAATACAATGTATTGCCATAAGGTCTGAATTTGTTGTGGTCAGCTGTGTAGTGTGTCAGGATGATTCTTCAATTCTTTTTTTATGTTAAAAAAAGTTATTGTTCAAGTTTTGCTAAAATTAATACTAAGTTGTGAGTCACAAACTCTTGGACTTTGTGAGTGACTTGTACCTCAGCTTACATCAACCACACACCTGGTTATGTGATTTATCTGTAACAGTCATGTACAACACTTGAAAGGTTGATGCTAGTGTCCCGCCTTCTACCTGAATCAGTTGGTAATTACTGGCATCAGGGGCTCAATCCTGCCACTAGTCCCCCTGACCCACTTGGCAATACAGTTACTGGTTGCAGATGTCAAATTCTTCTGCTGGTGCCCTTCCCCACTGGACTCAGCTGTCATTAAGTGCCCACTTCCACCACCAGTCCTCCAAACCCACCTGTTAAGAAAATTACAAGAATAACAGCAAAAACAGCTCCTCCGTGAAAACAGGTGCTTGAGTCCATGCTAAAATCCATCAAGAACAAGACTCAGCACCCCGAAATTGGCATATTAAGCAGGCATAATTTTAATGAAGTAAACCCAGTCTAAGCCACACAGTAACAGGTAGCACAGCAAGGTAAACTCCCAACTGGTTTCGTGCACACTGCACGTCATTAGGGGGTGATGACGTGCAGTGTGCATGAAACTGGTTGGGAGTTTACCTTGCTGTGCTACCTGTTACTGTGTGGCTTAGACTGGGTTTACTTCATTAAAATTATGCCTGCTTAATACGCCAATTTTGGAGTGCTGAGTCTTGTTCTTGATAAGAAAGTTACAAGCAGCAGGTGCCCAACCCCACAGCTTCCCAGACCCTCCTGTTCAGTAAACTGCAGGTGTCTGGTGCTCAGCCCTATTGCCAGTATCTCCCCACTTAGCTGTACAAGACATGTATTAGCAGTGGGTACTCAATCCAACTGCCAGTGTCCCCTTTCCCACTTAACCCATAAAAAAAAAACCCCTCTTAATCTATTGCCCATGCCACACCACCAGTACCCATACTTAGGTCCCTTGTCGCTGAGCCTCAGTGCCCAACAGTGTGATTTCTCGATGTCCCTCAGTGTGATTCTCTAACTTCAAAAAAAAAAAAAGAGAAACAGCAAAAAAAAAAAAAATCTAAGTCTCAAAAGATGACTATTCTACATGTACGTGCATTGAGTCATTTGTTTAAGGTTTTTTCCTTTACTCATAAGTTTTTGCCCATGTTGCCCACTTTAACACCAAATTTTCATGGACGCTAAGTCTCCACCCCACCTCATAACCACATAATGTGTTTTAGGAGTTCAACCCCCGAGGACACATTTTGGGTTGCGCTGACAAGGTGACACTTTGGTTGTTTGGTGGGAATGGCCAGCATTAGTTACGGTATGAGTAAAAGAAAACAAAAGTGTAGAAGATGGCTAATCCATGCACATGAGCATTTCAGATTTTGGGAACATCAAAAGAAAAAAACAGAAATATTGGCAGGAAAAATGTTCTAAGTACAACATGGACAAAATGAATAAAGCAGGAAAACAGTCGCAAAAACTGTACTAAGGCCTGAAGAAAGTTAGGACTCAGCCTTGTTTTGCATGGGGCCAACTGTACTTTCTCAAAAAGTAAGGAAATTTATTGTAAAAAAGGAAAATTATTGCAAAAACTATGTTAATGCTTCTGTTACAGTTGAATAATGTAAAGCAGACAAAGTAAGGAATCAAAAAAATTGGAGTTCAAAGTCTCATGAGTGTTGGCACATTGCTGGTGTGGTGTGATTGTTCCTCAGAGATGTCAGACATAATGCACACCCCCTCCCCATCCACAGACTTCTTGACCAAAGGCCAAGCTACAGGTCTGGGGCCAATGCTTTGTGTTGGTCTTACGTGGCCCTGTTTGAAAAACGTTATGAATGACCTGTTGCTTCACAGAGGGCCTGCAGAGCCCTGCATGTAAAATGTTATGACAAATTCTGTGGCCCTATGTGGAGAAGCAGAGTTGTGAGGCACAGCTCCAGGCCTGTAGCTTACAGCAGCAGAAGCTTGGCCTTGGATCACAAGGGAAGGGGTAGAGGAGGGGTTGAGCAATTAGGGCTGAACACCCTGAGAAACACAGTACAACCAATTTGACAAGATTCAAAAGACACTAAAACCTAATTTTTTGTTTCCTTACTTTGCCCTCTTTGCATTTTTAAACCCAATTAGCTGCATTACATAGCTTTCTGCAATGGATAGCCCCATTTACACTGATCAAGCTGATGCACACCTGGTCCTTTATGAAGCCAGTGGCATACACCACATCTGGACATCACCGTCCACACCATTATCACACTGATGTCTTGGGAACTGAATTGTCAAACCCATCCTGCAAGGAGTTCCCTGTGCGTTGTGATGCCAAATTACCCTCAGGCAGTTGGTGAGAAGTGGCTACTCTTTTACACAGCACTTGAAACCATCTAAATCTGTTCAGCTCTTCTGTCTGGGAGAGGAGCAGAAGAGGCACACTGGTTTGATGCCTGTGCAGTTTATACTTACAGATGTACACTGGTGAGGCTTTCCAAATCATTTACACAGGTGTAGAGATGGCTATTGTGAACAGGACTAAGGTAGTGTTTGTGTCAAAAATAGGGGAATGACAGCTTATACTGTGTCTATGTGGTTTTAGCCCTTAGAAGCATAAAATCTGGTATATAATATCAGTCCCAGGGGATAATCTCTTAGAAAGTTTTGGGAAAATCGATTCAGTGATTGAAAAGTTCCTGTATTAATTTGTGAATTACATACAAATATCTCGATTTAAGACTTCTTTGCCCAGGAATAGCAAAAAACTACACTGATTTAAATTATGAAATTTACTGGTGCAATAGAGCTTGGTCCAGAATAGTGTATTTTCATACATTTCAAAATCTCACCCATGTGCTGACCAATTCAGAAAACAGTTTAAAAAAACACCAAGGTTTTCCATGCTAAAGCTGGACACAAAGAAAAACTTTAAAAGCAAAAATAGACTATACTGAGCTGGAAAGTCTGACAGTTGTGTGGCTTGACAGCAGACAGTCTAATGAGACACCTGAGCTGTCTCTAAAAAAACAAAACAGATTAAATGCAGTCAGTATTTTAATAAAAAAATATTCTTGATTTCATCAAATAATCATCAAAATGGTCTTTAATGAACTCAATGCATGCATAAAAGCTAGCAAGTACACTTGGTAAGACATGAGAAAAAAACAACACAGAAACAAAAATAGTCAAGAACACCACCAAAAAAGTGAAAAACGCATTACTATTGCTATTTTTGCAGTTTGTGAGTTATTTGGGAAATTGTAAAATCATCATGAAAATAAACTAGGTTCTACATAAGCCAATGATTTAAAACTACAAACCATGGAAATTAATCAAGACCCACCCCCCCAAAAAAACACCAGGGGTGGGATATTCAGAAGGGTTGCTCATGGCGCAACACAGTTGCACCATGCACAACCCACTGATGCGCCCCGGCATGATATTCAAAAGGGGAAAGTGCGTGGCACAAATCTTGATGTGCCGGGGTGCATCAGTAATGTATGCGGCGCATGTAAGGGGACGTGCCCACGCATATCCCCACACATCCTGATATTCAGCCTGGGATGTGTGGAGCCCATGCATGCGCAACCCCTACATGCACCGCATACAGTTGTTCCAAAAAATAAAGGAGCAACAGCCGTCCACCCACAGGTGAGCTGCCATATTGCAGGGCACAACACAGCAGCTGCCAGCTGTGGGTGGCCACCTGAGCTCTGGCGGCAGCCTCCGTTCGGTAGTGCGCCCCATGCCTGATCGCTGGCAGAAGTAGCACGTAAACAGTCCCATATCCCTGGTGGTCCAGTGGACCACTCGCAGCCCGATCATGGGCATAAGTATGAAAATAATAAACCCCTATATTCCTGGTGGTCCAGTGGACCACTCATAGCCTGATCGCGGGCATAAGTATAAATATAATAAACACCTATATTCCTGGTGGTCCAGTGGACCACTCGCAGCCCGATCATGGGCAGAAGTCTAAAAAAAGATCATATCCCATTCCTGGTGGTCCAGCGGTACCCCCCTTCCCACCCTGCCACTAAGCCCCACCACCCTGCTCCCCCCCGGTCAGCGGCGGGCGGCAGTTCCCCACTCGCAAGCCGCCCGGCCGCCCGCCGACTGACTGCATACAGTACAGCTGTATGCCCATTGGTCCACAGTGTGGGCCAATGGGTGTGCACACCGTACTGTACTACACAGTCCAGATATGTGAATGGATTCACTCCATATGACCAATGACTCCATAAATGACTTGCAGCATTGCATGGTTTTAATAAAAGACACATAAAAGCTTTATTTCAATTATACATTTGTATTTCCAGATAAGAGGCTATTTCTTAGCACTTAGAAAATGAGCCTTTTATTTCCTAGTTTCTGATTGGCTGGTATCCATGCGAGGGGGAGGGTACATTAACTTTCAATAACAAGCAGAAAATAATAAGAGCCAGTGCAGCCTGCCTCAGTACCAAAGTGGTATCACTGTGCCACTTTGGATTTTCAATTTAACAACTAAGATTTTGGCAGTGGCTTAATGACAGAGCCCCCTACCTTCCCTGTATAGCTAGTGCCCACCCGCGACCACCACCACCACCAACCACTCTAAAGCATGAAATGAAAAACCTAACATACTACTCAAAAAAAACTGCTAATGTTTTTCCCCTTCAAAAATCTCTTTTTGAATTAAGTTGAGGCACTAACATGTCATATGCTCAGCTCTACTATAATACTGCCAAAGTCGAGTCACCAATGTAAAGAATAAATTAAATTTTTTTGTTTTCATGTATTAAGAAAAAAAATACTTCATTACACCATCATATGACTGCCACACTTTCAGCCTTCTCCCACACTGTTCCCCACACTGCTGCTGGATGCTGGCCACCCACCCACTTTCTCCATTGCCACTACTCGGCAGTGCAACACCTCAAGTGACAGCCCACACTACCCCCTTCAGAGGACTGCAGTACACTTGAGAAAAACAATTGTTTCCACAAACTGGAGCACTATCCTGCAGGAACAGCTTACAAAAAAGGAACAACAACTCAGGGGCAGTAGGGGGGGACCGTGCGTCTTCTGACATTCATGTTTGCTGCTAACTTTGCTGTCATCTCTATCAGTGGAACAGTATACCATCTGCCTTCTTCTGTTGATGATAGATATGGTGACTGCTCAGGTAAAACAAACAAACTCTGTCAACACTGTAAGACTGTAAATGAAAGTACTGATGAGGAGAAAGAGGGAGATGGTCACAAGGAAACAATTTATTTACATGTTTATTTATTTGTTTCAAAAGTTTCACCAGGAAAGAAATACTGAGCTAATAAAAACTTGTTTCCAGATGTGTCCCAGGGGAATGGGAACAGGAATATAGAAGCAATAAAAATTTATTATACAGTACATTAGAGCTTGCATTAAAAGGAAGCAATTAAAGCAATAAATTATACAATATACAAGTATACTATGTAAAATTTTACAATAAGTCAAATTAAGCATTAACAGTAGGCAATTGGTGCAAGAAACAGAGTGAAGGACCTGGCATTGGGATTAGAGGACATAGATTTCAAAGTATGGAGGCAATGTGGGGAAGGTGCTGAAGGGTGAAGAAAGAAGGAGGGGAATTAATGGGAGGAATCAAGGGGGAAGGATGGTGAAAGAGGGGTAGAGGGTAATTAATAATAAGAGAGGGACAAATATCAAACTCAAGAGCAGGAATGAGAGGTGAAATCATGGAGGAGAGAGGAGAGAATTTGGAAGAGAAGTAGCAAATGTTTAGGGGGAGAGAATTCCATAGTTTGGGGAAGCGGTCAGAGAAAGCAGCCTGACCAGCAAGGGATTTCCTTGAAGGGAGAGTGAAGTAATGAAAATTAGGGTTGTGAAGGGAGTATGGGGAAGGTGGAGGGGAGGAGAGGAGAGAGGAGAGAGATAAAATAAGGGGGGAGGGAGGCAAGTCAGAATTTCGAGAAAAAGGAGGCACAGTGAATGAGGCGACTAGCTTGAAGGGAAGGGAGGGCGAGAGAAGAGTATAAGCAATGGTGAATATGGGGCAGATAGTCCAGAGCAAATCAAGAGAAGGAGTGAAAGAGGGGGTCCAGTCTGGCAAGGGCAGTCATTAGAGTAGCACTGTAGACAATGTCACCATAGTCAAAAAGGGGGAGAATAATTTTCAGAAAAATAGCTTGATGAGCAGGAAGAGGGTTGCAGCCTTTGTTCCTGTATAGCGCACTGATTTTAGAGTGGAGTTTGTTGTGGATGGCATCCACATGCCATAACAACTCAAGGGGCTGCTTCAGCCAGATCCCCGGGTACTTAAATAAGGGAACATTTTTGATAAAGGTCCTATCTAAGATGTGGGGGGGGGGGGAAGCTTGGAGAGCTTCTGCTTAGTGTCAAAGGCAATAGAGACTGTTTTCTTGGCATTTAAAGAAAGCTGATTTGACCGGAACCAGTGATGAACATTATTGAAATCCAGTTGAAGCCTGGTCATCATCTCAGAGGGGGAGGAACCAGAGTTAAATAGAACTGTGTCATCTGCATGCATATGAATGGATGCAGATTAACAAGCAGAGGGGAGGTCATTGAGGAAGACCAAGAAGAGTAATGGGCTAAGGACAAAAACCTTGGGGGACACCAGTGCTGATAGGAAGGGAGGTGGGGGATAAGAAATCACCAATTCAAACAGATTGAGATCTACCCTCAAGGTAGGATTGAAGCCAGTTAGTTCTGGAGTCAGAGAGCCCCGCAGCCTTGAACTTATTAAGGAGGGAGTGGGAAACAGTGTCAAATGTTTTGGCCAAGTCAACAGAGATGGCGGAAGTGATGAGATACTGATTCATGCCAGAGAGAATGGAGATAGTAAGCCAGAGGAAGGTGGAGGTGGTGGAGTGTTTTTTCCAGAAGCTAGACTGGAAGAGGATGAAAAAGGAGGAAGAATCAAGGAAGGGAAAAATGTGACATAGCACAATCACAGATAATTTTATGTGCATTAAAAACAGCTGCACCCTCTACTTGCAGCTGTACCATTAGTGGGACTACTTTATATCAGAATACATTTCTGTTCATTTACTCTAATTTTTAAGAAACTGTTTTTTTACATTTTCTAAATATTTTATACAAATGTTCCAAATAGCCCATTTTCTAAGCATAATAATTCCCTCCAGGGTGGTTGGTATTGGGCTATACAGGACCTTCCAGGGGCTACAAGGCCCTCTGTCTGCAGTGGCAGGACTCATTACGCCCCCTGGGCAGTCTCATATAGCCTAATACTGCCCATCCTGTCAGGTATTATTGCTTACATCGACAATTGACAGAAAAGCAAGTCTGTAGATCACAGAAATGGGCTGGCAGTATAGTCTAGAGATTAGAGTAATGAGCTGTAAATTAGCTTGGTACATCCAACAGACCTGGATTTGAGCCCACAACCTCCATTTGCCATACTGTGCAACTCTGAACAAGTCACTTAACCTCCCCAGTATTCCATGTCACCTCTGGAAACAGGTATGATACCTAGTGGGTCTTATGTGGTTATCAAAAAATAACATAATAAAAATAATAATGTTACAAGGAGAATCTATAAACAAGGCATCAAATCCCCAGACACTGCAAGATCCTCAGAGTTATTGAAGTCCAAAGGGATAGGTATGCAACAGATGTGGCAAATTGAATATAATAAATTCCTGATGAACAGTGGAAACAGATTTGAACATATTTTGAAACATATTTCCTGGGTCGTGCCTGAAGATAGGCATTGCTATGTCTAGTGCACCTATCCAGTTACCAAGAGCAAATAAATAAATAAACTGATGTTCATCATCTAACAAACTAGGAAATCTGGAAAAAGTTGGGTGGAAAGTTGCTAGTATTTTTTTTTCAGTATAGTGAGTATGGTAAAATATTTCCTGGGAAATGCTCAAGAGATTCTAGTGCGCAGAAAACTAACCACACATCCAAGCCACACACTCATATTTGGGTATGCAGAAGCAATCTGAGAAAATATTGAGAGAGCTGGGTAAGAGGAGGACATAGGGAAAATTTTGGTAATAGAAATAAACATTTTATTGTTGTACTAACAACATTTTGAATAAAGTTTAATTAAACAAAAAAAGAAACAAATTTGCAAGATAAGAATTTGCTGTTTCCTCCCCTAACCCCTGATTTAAAATCTCCTTTATAACTAAACTTATAATACCAGAGAGAGAATGGTGTGCTGCAACCTAATGGAGCAAAGAAAAAGCATTTTCTGGGGATTTTAACCTGTCATGGAGATAGAAATGTGAGTGGCTCCGTCGATCCACACACAGCCGATTATGCCTGAAAAAGCTGCAAAAAAAGAGAAAGCCCAATCTACCTCGGCGGCCCGGAAAATAACTGCAACCACGGAGACCACTCCTCTATCTCTGGAGAGTTTTCTTGAAGAATTTCATCCCTTCAGGGATGAGGTACGCTCTCTGACTGAAGAAGTAAAAGTGATCACCAGTAAACTTGAGGACTTAGCACAAAGTACGGGAGACTGTGAGGTACGAATAATCTCCCTAGAAAAGAAAGCAGAGAAGGTGAATCCAGCTGTGGCACTTGTACTGCAAAGGATGGTGAAATTAGAAACTAAGGTCCAGGACCTTGAGGGCAGGAGCCGTCGCAACAATGTGGTGGGCATTGGGCTACCAGAGAGAGAAGAGAGCTCGAAAGCTGTTCTTTTTGCACAGAAATTGGTACAGAAAATAGCGGGCACTTTGGCTCTGAATATATCATAGAAAGGGGTCATCGAACCTTATTGCCTATACCACCACCTGAAGCTCAACCCAGGACATTTGTTTATAAATTCCTCAACTATCAAGAACACCAGCATTTATTGGCAAAATTCAAGGAATTGAAGGAAGTGCTTTGGGAGGCATCCTCTATCCCTATCACCCAGGACCTTCCCCCATTGGTACAACAGAAAAGAGCAGAGTTTCACAATGTGGTCACCAAATTACTGGCTGCAAATATCCACTCTTGGATTCTATATCCTGCTGACCTGCAAGTATCTATCAAGGAGAAATGGATTCCCTTAGAAGACCCAAAATCTGGAGAACTTGAGCTTAAGAAACTGCTCCCAAACTTGTTCAGAGATGGATGAGAGCCTTGAGTAGGCTTATGGGGCTTCAGTTCTTCTAAAGTGTACAAATGGCATGATGTGCATGTTTGAAAAACCTTACAGGGACTCTCTGAAAGAAAAATGACTTACAACTTCATTCTCATACTAGAGGTGGTTGGATGGACTGGTAAAATTGATCCTATCTGGTAAACTTGAACTGAATATCGATGTTCTGAAAGTATTTGTACTCGGGGATATTACTTAATCCTGGGGACTTACAACCTGAATGTCTCTTTATGTTGACAGTAATCAATATACAGACAGACAGAAGAGACTTTGTGGACTTTTTGCAAGTTGGTTTTTGTTTTGCTCATTTTCACCATTGCCCTTTTTTGCTTGCTAATCTTATTTGGTGGGCCTCATTTACTGTAGCAAAATGAAAATAATATTGCACAGGTTTGGGGATGTCTTAGTGGTGGGGAAAATGTTTTGTTCATAGCTCGAGCTGCTTACAAAAGGTGAAAGGTTAATACCTAGCTCTAGTTAGAAGACGACAGGAAGTGCTCCAGATGGCATGGTGGCACAGTGGGCTATATTGAGAAGGAGGTTTTATTTCAATGGCTCCTGATTAAGGGGCTTCCTTTCTTTTCTTTCTTTTTCTCTCCTTGCTGTAAACCTGTGCTAAATATCATGGAGGAACAGGATTATATGCCTGGTCTCTACATATACTAAAAGAGGAGTGTCTCGACTTAAAAAGGTTTATTAATTAAACAAGGCTAGACCTCCCTTACGCTGTCATTTTGGCAGTAGCGAAGTGTTCATTTTGGATGTAAGGGAAGATGTTAATTTAAAAGTTTGAGGTATAAGGGGACCTTTTTAATCTCAAGTTAATAAGAGGTTAGGGGGGTGGGACAGGGTAGGAGGAAACACTATTCAGTGGTGGGAGTCACGCACTACAAAGAGTGTGGGAAGGGGGAGGGGGCATTATTCCTGAACTACTACTGATTGATGGGTGTGGAAATGAAAGTGATATAGAAGGGAGACTTTGTTGGAAGGGAAAGGACTTAGCACAAGGGAAGAATAATAGTAAGGGCTGGGAGGGGATGGACTTTTTGTACTGGGGATGGGGGAGGGACAGCTTGGCACAGGGAATCTTTGGGTTCAGGTGTATTGTGGTACATGGTCTCTATTACTCTTGGTATATGTTCTTCATAACAATGGCAGGAATTAACAAGTTTTTGTCATGGAATGTACGAGGACTCTGATCTAAATTAAAGTGCTATCAGGTCCTGAAGCACATCAGTCTACTTAAAGGAGGAATAGTATTTTTTCAAGAGTCTCACCTGCTGGAGTCAGAAGGATCCCTTCTCTGTAGACAATATGTAGGCCAAGTATTTAATGTGGGTGACAGCACCCAAAGCTGGAGGGTAGCTATATTAATAGGCAGAAATATATCTTTTAAGGCTGACCAAATTATAGGGGACCCACAGGGATGCTATATATTTATAAAATGAACCTTAGAAAGAACTTCTGTGATATTTGGTAGTATTTATGGACCCAATACTGATTCTCCACTATTCTTTATTGACTTACTGAAGGTTCTGGTGCCCTTCACAGCTCTCCCATGTATTATAGCTGGGGACTAGAATTTACCCTTCTCGCTTGACTTAGATAAATCAAACCCCAAAAGACAGGGCCTTTCCCCAGCATAGCATGCGATTAGAGATCTAGCAGATCACCTGGGTTTAGTGGATCTGTGGAGAATGCTATACCCCAATGTTAAAGAGTTTACTTTTTGGTCCAATGTACATGGATCCTCTTCCCGGACAGACCTTTCAGTGGTAGGTTGTGATCTGGTGTTATCCCCAGACACCCCACATGATTCACTGTGGAAACTTAATAATCAATTACTCAAGGAATCCAAAATAGTAGACATTATTAGTAAATGAGTACTTTGCCTCAGTTTTCACCAAGGAAAATGGGGGTGCTGCATCATACATGGGAGCTGACAGAGATACTGAGGAGGGGGGGACCCTTATCGATCGGAGGGTCTGGGGAGAGAGGGAGGCATCACTGGCAGGAGGGGGGAGGGCTAAGCAGGGAGAAGAGGTACCAGAAGTGGAAATCACAGCACAGAGAGTGAGAGAAGCCCTCAGCTCCCTTAAGACGGAGAAAGCACCTGGGCCGGATAAATTACATCCCAGAGTGCTGAAGGAACTTGAGGATGTCCTGGCGAAACCCCTGGTGGAGCTTTTCATCATCTCTCTGAGGACAGGGTGGGTGCCCCAGGACTGGAAGGTGACACATATAGTGCCTATCCACAAGGGGGATCAAGGGAGGTGGCAGGGAACTACAGGCCTGTCAGCCTGACATCGGTGGTGGGCAAGGTGATGGAGGGCATTGTCAAGGAGAGGCTAGGGGGACCTGGATAAGTCAGGGTGCCTGGACGATAGACAGCATGGATTCATCCCGGGGAAATCGTGTCAGACAAACCTGGTGGAGTTCTATGACTGGGTGATGAGTGCCTTGGACCTGGGTAGACCAGTGGACGTCCTCTTTCTAGACTTCAGCAAGGCATTTGACTCTGTTCCTCACGTGGGCCTGTTGGATAAGCTGGGAGAAATGGGGGTGGGGAACCAGATGATCATATGGATAGGCAATTGGCTCCAGGACCGGACCCAGAGGGTCGTAGTTGGCGGGATAGTCTCATCCCCAAGGAGGGTCATTAGTGGGGTCCCACAGGGATCAGTTCTTGGGCCCCTTCTGTTCAACGCCTATATCTCTGACATAAGGACAGGAATCAGGAGTGAGATGAGTCTCTTTGCGGATGACTCGAAACTGGGGGCGGTGGTGGATGGGGAGGAGGGGGGTGGCCCTACAGGGGGACCTGGAGGCTCTGGAAAGATGGTCTAGAAAGTGGAAGCTGAGGTTCAATGCAGGGAAATGCAAGGTACTCCACCTGGGGGCCAGAAACCGGCCAAGTGTACACCCTGGGGGGGAAATGCTACAAGTCTCATGGCTGAGGAGGGACCTGGGGTGGTGGTGGATGTCAAGATGAACAACTCTGAGACTTATAGGAGGGCAGCAGCCAAGACCAACAGGATGCTGGGATGCATCACTAGGGGATCACCTCCAGAAGGAGGAAGTGATACTCCTCTGTATAACTCTTGGTGAGGCGCACCTTGAGTATTGCATGCAGTTTTGGAGCACACTTAAAGAGGGACATTAACCTCCTGGAGAGGGTCCAGAGGAGGCAATCAAAATGATTTGGGGCTTGGGGACTTGGGGACAGGTGTCAGCATGGCTCAGTTGGTAGCACATCCGCCTCTGGACCAGAAGGTCGTGGGTTCTCGTCCCACAACAGGATTGGACTTGCACCTAAAAATCGCTGGCATCCGAGTGCAGTATTGGGGGGTACTGTACTGCTGGGGTGTGCCGCATTCGGATGAGACGTTAAACCGAGGTCCCTTCTACCCATCCTGGTGTTGTCCTGGTGGGTGTCCAGGTGGAAGTAAAGAACCCAGGGCACTCTTCGCAAAAGAGTAGGGAACATTCCCGGTGTTCTGGCCAACATTCCCCTTCCCATAAACCAGTTTGTGCAATTATCCAGGCTGTGTGTGGGTGATGATGTGCGATATGGCCGCCACCACACATTCAGTCACTTCACTACCAGTCTAGCATTGCTTGTAAAGCGCTTTGGATGTATGAAAAGCGCTATATAAATGCTGATTCTTCTTCTTCTTCTTCTTCTATGAGGAGAGGCTCGAAGAGCTAAATATGTACACATTGGAAGAGAGAAAGGACCGGGGGGACATGATAGAGGTCTTCAGGTATATGAAGAGGGTAAATAGGGGAGGAACAGTTAGGGTGCTTCGAAGGAAGGAGGAGGGGGCCACTAGAGGGCATGGGTGGAAGCTGGAGGGGGGAAGATTCAGGGGAGAAAGGAGGAGGTGCTACTTCACTGAGAGGGTGGTGGAGCCATGGAATGCGCTGCCTAGGGGACTGGTGGAGGCAGAGACAGTGGAGGGGTTCAAGAGGGGGTGGGACAGGTACAGGGGAAGGGTTCTGGAAGCAAAATCCAATGCAGCAAGAATATCCAGAACTAGGAAGGGATAAGCCAGAGAAGGCAAGGGGGGCAGCAAGGTCAGCACCCAGGGTGGGGGCTGACCAAACGAGCAGACACGAAAGACCGTTAGGCCTATTCTGCTGGCATTTTAGTACGTTAGTATGTTATTGTACAAGAAATAGAAGAATATAACAGGTTAAATTTAAACTCCACTGCAAGGCCAGATTTGGAATGGGGAGCCGTGAAGTGCGTACTACGTGAGGTGTTCATTAGGGAAGCCTGTTGTAGGAAGAGGGAACAGGACCAAAAAGCCCTTTCATTATTATCCAAAATACGAACTCTAGAAGCATCGTTGTCCCCTGCCACCTCCTTGGCGCATAAGCAGGTAATGGTAGGGCTGAGAGACCAATGCAGCTTACTTCTTCAAGAGAAGGCAGAATATGCCATTTTAAAAACCAGAGTGAAATATATTGATCAAGGAGAGAATGCAGGGCACCTTCTGGCATTAAGATTAAAAAAAGTAGAGTCCCGAGCATCAGATCTCAACAAACTGGAGTGCTTAGCCTCACCTCTAAGGAAATAACAGCTGAGTTTGTAAGGTATTACAAAGATCTTTATAAATCTATGCCTAAAGGGGGGGTGGCTTCACTCCAATCGTGATGGCTGCCTGACTGCTGAGCTCTGTAGACCTGGGGAACAATTCCCAGGAGATGCACCTCTAGATGGACTGAATCTAACAGTTCTATACAAACATAGCACCAGTTATCCTTCCGGTCGATACCCGGTAAGAAAATGTCTCTCCTGGACAATTTTCCCTACCGCTGCACGCTGCTAACAGTCAACGGTGCCTCACTATGTCGCAGGGTGACAGGCCCGAGGCGTCTGGAAGTCTCTCTGTGCAACAAATCACTGGGATGTTTGCAGCACTGATGCAACAGATGACTGAGGTGACAATAGCCTCAAATAACACCACCTCAGCTATACAACAAATGGACGCCAGAATGTCCAAAACTGAAACCCAAGTCAGCCAGAACTCAGACGAAGCTTGACTCGCTTACAGTACTAGTGTGGGAACAGGAACGTACCATCCACAGCCTGCAAACAAAAATGGATGACATCGAAAATAGGAGTCGCCGGAACAATCTACGCATTCTGGGCATACCTGAAGGGGTTGAGAGAAAGCGACTGGCAGATTTTTTATATGATGTACTACCGGAGATCCTTAAGCACGACCTCCCACTGGGCTTTACAATAGAAAGGGCCCATAGAATGCTTAATCCTAAGCCAAGGCCTGGCGAGCAGCCTAGGCCCCCTATTCTAAACTTCACGGACAAGGAGTGGGTTTCCTCTAGAGCACAAGAGCTTGGGGTACTGTCATGGCAAGGCCACAAAGTCCTTATATTTCAGGACTATTCCAAAGATCTGGCTGCCAAACGGAAAGCATACACAGAATGCCAATGACTGATGCACGCCAAAGGCATCCAATTCACACTATGGTACCCCGCTACGATGCGGCTGGAGATTAATGGGGTACCTGTGTTGTTCACTGTCCCTGAAGCCCTCATGGAATACCTTGGCAATGCACCACCCAGCATCACTACCCCAAGCCAAAATGGCAATCTACATGAGAAGCAGTCTGATAACGGGGAACCCAACACTTTTAAATTGTGCACAATTCCTAGCTATCAGTTTCAAGGACTACCAGCCAGATCTCGGAAGTGCCAACAAACCGGGAAACATGCCAGAAGGAGCCACCCGCATAATCGCAAAATGAAGCCTGTATACCAAGAACCCGAAACAGAAATTTCCAACCTCCAGAAATTTGCCTCACCGAATTGGTATGCAGCTCTAATACTGGAAAAACAGGTCAAGACAGCTGAATTTCCCGAATACCCTGAGGCAGAAATGGTGCAAGAGGCAACAGTGTCCGAAATGCCATACTACGATGCAGCTGCAGAGAAGCTTAATAATGCACCAATCTCCTCCTCCTCAGTTCCAGAAGCAGAGCGTGGACATTCTGATGCTAGCACAAATGACTTAGCACCCATCCCAGCGCTGCACCCTCCACTTCTCCATACAAAACCTTTCAAGGGCGGAGACAGATAAGTGTCCCTTTTGTTCTTTTCTGAGGGCAGGGTAGGGGCTGGACTATCGGGGAATGCTCCCGTTGTTAAACGGGAAGATTTATGGTAGTCTTCTCCTCTGTTTTTCTATGTCCTGATATCCCCTACCTTGTCGCCTGGAGAAAATATACGGGACACTGGGATACTGAATATAATGTTTTCTTTTCAGTAGAAGCTGCTGATGGAAATAACCATACACTGAAAGATGTACCCCATACCCTATCTTCCTAGCAGCTACCCCTCTCCAACCCCTCATATACTCCGTTATAGAGGGACTCCTAGAATGGAAACCCTCTCCCTTTTCCATAATTTGTCAATACTATTTAAGGGATAGCTGCACTGTCTAAGGGAGACAGTACTTTCATAGGGCCATCATTACTTTGCAGCCCTCTTACTGACCCATTGTTTCGGCCTGCAAACTCAATGACAGGCTAACAAATTGACCCAGGCAACAGTATAGGTGCATCCTAATATGCTTTTTTGCTGTCCACCCTCTCCCCAGGTCTAACCAGTCCCATACAGTGCTGGCACCACGATTGATTTTGGATTTATCCTACAGTTGTTACCGTAGGATTCGCTTATCCCCCCCCCCCACGGACAGCCGGTTGGAACCTTTGGAGGAATATTACTCCTCGTTCCCTAAACCGACTGCTATCAACGCACATGTTAGTGCAATGTGTGTATATAGTGTTTATGTTATAGGTTTTATTTTAGAGTTACTGTCTTTTCATGTACAACATGCTGTAACTTCTTTGTTAACGTTTCTTAGTTATGCTGTAACCTGCTGGAAAAAAACACTTAAAATACTAATAGCTGTGGTCATTGGGTTTTTTGTTAGCTCCTGTTTGGTGACTATGGCCTGTGGAGCACTTCAAGTGTCTTGAACACTAGTTTCAATATTTTCCATGGGCCTCAGGATTATGGCTGATATATCCTTCATAACATGGAATGTTAGGGGTCTTAATACCCTGGTGAAACGGAAAAAAGTGCTGACACAGTTGAAGAGACTGAAGGCTCAAGTCGCATTTCTACAGGAGACAAAACTCACCAAGCATGACCACGCACAGCTGGTGAGAGACTGGGTGGGGCAGGAGATTTATGCAGGTGCCCCTACTAGAAAGAGAGGTGTAACCATTCTGTTTCATAAAGCCTTGCCATGGAACATAATCCAGAGAATGGCTGACCCCCAGGGTCGATGGGTCATGGGCCTAGTTGTCACTCTGACTGGGAATATCCTTCTGATCAACATATATGCCCCAAACGAGGATAACCCCCTTTTTTTGTTGCCCTCACCATGAAGATAGGATATATTATTGATCCAGATACCACTATTATAGCGGGTGGAGACTTCAACCTTACTTTAATTCCCATCCTGGACAGCAGTGACCTAAGTAAGGAAACTCGTACTAAAGAGTCCCAAGCTATTCACAATCTCTGCTCATAATACCAAGTAGTGGATATCTGGCATCTTATATACCCCAAAGAGCGGGATTATACAATCCATTCTGGAGTTCATGGCTCCTTTAGTAGATTAGATTTTTGGTTGATTTCACAAACCTTAACACACTCAGTTACTACCTCAAATATTCTCCCCATGATCATTTCGGATCATGCCCGGTCCAATTGATTATAGCATGGGGTGAACCGGCTCCTAGATTCTCCTCCTGGAAGCTCAACCCCCTGCTTATGCAAGAATCAAGCTTCTTGAGTTGGGCTAAATCTGAAAACGAATGTTTTTTGCTTGAGAACCCCATTTCGCATACTTCAGCACAAAACACGTGGGAGACTTATAAAGCTGCAATGAGAGGGAAAATTATAGGGTATGCTGTAAACAAAAGGAGGGACAGGGACAAAGAACAGACTGAGCTAGAAGGAGAGCTGGCCAGGGCCGAACAGGCCTTAAAAGCAGGCCCATGCCCTACATTACAATCTCTGGTAGGTGGACAGGTGCTATCCCTCAGAATCAGGCTAAACGAGCTAATATTCCGGAAGGATGATCTAGCCATGTTAAGAGTCCGGCATACATATTGGGAGGGTGGGGATAAGAGTGGGAAAATCCTGGCCTATCAGACTAGGCAACAGCAGGCTGCTAGATTTATTGCTAGCTTAAAATATCCAACATCAGGAACAATAACAACCAAGGCAGCGGAGGTGAATAAGATTATGACTAATTTTTATGCTCATCTCTATACCTCGTCCCGCCCAGCCACCCACTCTGACTCTCAAGCTTTTTTAGACAACTTAAGCCTCCCTACTTTATCCCAGGACCAAAGAAATAAACCAGATGCTCCCTTCACTGCCCAGGAAATAACAACAGCTCTAATGGTTTTGAAATCTGGGAAGGCACCTGGAGGGGATGGATTAGAAACATAGAAACATAGAATTTGACGGCAGATAAGGACCGCTTGGCCCACCTAGTCTGCCCATTTTCCTACCTAACAGATAAGCTGCAGATCCTAGTTAACCAACAGCTTACTTCCTCCTACCCACCACTAGGACTGCCTTATGTCTATCCCATGCATTCTTGAATTCCCCCACTGTTCTTGACTCCATGACCTCCTCAGGGAGGCTGTTCCATGCATCCACAACCCTCTGTGAAAAAATACTTCCTCACATTACCTCTGAGCAGTCTCCCCTCTATCTTCAAATTGTGCCCCTTGTTCTTGCACATCTCTTTTTCTGAAAGATGCTACCCTCTTGGACTTTGTCAATTCCCTTGAGGTATTTGAAAGTTTCTATCATGTCCCCTCTCTCCCTTCTTTCCTCAAGGGTATACATATTAAGCTCCTTTAGTCTTTCTTCATATGTCTTCTGGTGCAGACCCTGCACCATTTTGGTTGCCCTCCTCTGGACAGCCTCCACTCTGTCTATGTCTTTGCAGAGATGGGGTCTCCAGAACTGCACACAGTACTCCAGATGGGGCCTCACCAACTGTCTGTACAGAGGGATAACAACTTCCTGTTTTCTACTATTGATGCATCTTCCTATGCATCCCAGTATCCCCCAGCCTTCCTTACTGCCTTCTCACATTGCTTGCCCACCTTTAGGTCATCTGATATAATTACCCTCAGGTCCCTTTCCATTTTTACTGTTGTCAGTATCATAGAAATTGCCGGTGGAATTCTTTCAAGCCGTGACCCCCACTATAATTCCCATCCTGGGGCAAATGTTTGCCAAATCTAAGGAGAAAGGAATGCTGCCCCCATCCCTTAAAGAAGCCACCATAACGGTTTTACCTAAGAAAACTAAAGATCCTACTGCCCCCTTTAGCTATCGCCCTATTTCCTTAATAAATTCAGACAGTAAGCTTTTTGCCAAAGTTTTAGCCAACAGACTAAGCCCTCTTCTCCTGTCTCTGATCCATCCCTCTCAAGTAGGTTTCATTCCAGGTTGATACTGTACTGACCACACCCGAACTCTTCTGAATCTCATTCATATAGCCGAACAACTTAGTACCCCATCAGCCGCTTTGGTGATTGATTTCGAAAAGGCATTCAGTTCAGTAGAATGGGATTACCTGCATGTTGTACTGGGCCATTTTGGCTTTGGGCCACAGTTTTTGGCAAATATTCAGGCTTTATATACACTCCCACAAGCCAGGGTCAGACCCAACTCTTCCCTGTCCGTTTCCTTTCCACTTCATAGAGGCACCAGACAAGGTTATCCTCTCTCGCCTTTACTTTTTGTTCTAGCAGTCCAGCCCTTGGCATCCGCCATTTGGCAAGTTAAAAATATCTCAGGGATCAAGCTGGGAAACTCCTATTGTACAACCTTGATGTACGTGGATGATCTATTAGTGACTCTGGCAGATGTCAGCATATCTATCCCCCGCTGTCCCTTTTAGATCGATTTACGCATGTTTCTGGCCTAAAAGTCAATCAAACAAAAAACAAAATTCTTCCCCTTAACTCAGTATGTCATGAGGGCAGTATCCCTCACACAGGCCTTAAGTGGTCCCCAACCACTACCACATACCTAGGGATCTAGATTGGGGCCATCATTGATAAGTGGTAGGATCACAATCTGAACCCTTTGTTAGCCAATTGCAGGAGAGATCTGGAACGTTGGACCCGCCTATGTCTCACTATGGCTGGGAAAATCGCAGCTTTTAAAATGTCCATGGTGCCAAAAATCTTCTATGTTCTTTCCCATATCCCTCTCTTTCATCCCTGTCACTGGTATCAAAAATGAGATAAGATGGTAGTCGCTTTTCTTTGGGGCTCCTCCCCACACCGCTATAGCCGGAATGCTCTCAGGGCACATTGGAATTAGGGGGTCTGGGGGCTCTCATGGATGGAAGGCTATACAATGGCATACCAATGTTCCCAAACTCTGAAATGGTTCCAACCTACATCTACTAATTCCCCTCAATGGCTAATCATAGAACAGCAGATCAGTCATACAGTCATACTAGCCTCTTTATTATGGCACTCCAAAAATCCCACTTTTTTGAAGCATCTTGCTATAGGCCCCTCTATCCACTATTGGCTAGTAGCCCACAGGAAACTTAAAAGCCACCCATACCCTCCGTCTCACACCCATCTATGGCATAACTCTCATATACAAATAGGAGGCCACCCAGTATTCTGGCAGTCCTGGTATGATAGGGGCATACATTTCCTCAGTGATCTTTTGTCCCCTAACACAGAGATAATTGCGACCTTTCAATACCTACAGGACCTTTGGGATCTCCCCACCTCAGACTTCTGGCGATACCTGCAGTTAAAGAATGCAGCCCAACCAATTCTAATGCAGGGCAAACATCGAACTACCGAAGGCTCTCCCACTCAGAAATGGCTTCTACAATCAGGAGGAGTAGCAGGCACCATTTATACTTCATTAAGAAATACCTCACCTAACCCAACACCCTTACTTAAAGCTAGATGGGAGGAAGCCCTGTATTTTCAAATCTCTGACAACCAATGGAAAAAGTGCTGGACTACCGCCCATACAGTATATAGGGATACTCGTAGTAGATTGATTCAAAATAAAATCATGCACTTTTGGTATAGAACTCCCACAATACTTTACTAGGCCAAACTCCTCCCACATGACAAATGTTGGAGATGCCCACAGCCAGGAGGGGATCTCATTCATATACTGTGGGAATGCCCTTTGGTAACACCCCTCTGGACAGCTATAGCACAGTTAGCAAGTCAAATCCTAAAACAACATATTGTACCGGTGGCTCCTCTGATGCTGCTGGGGATACAGCTTACCACCACTCCTCCCCCCCAACCCCAATTTAGATGGCTGATGCTAATATGTATGCAGGTGAAGCGTTCCATCTTGCGTAACTGGAGAAGCCCAGCCATACCTTCATTGGCAGAAATCATATCCTCCCTTTCATCCTTATATGAATTAGACAGACGTTCCCATGTATCCTCAGGACAAAAGGACAAGTTGCACTTATGTTGGGCCCCATTCATGGAATATGTAGATCCCAGAGCAGGAATAGGGTGAAGCTCATAATAAGATCCTTTTGATTCCCCCTGTTAAACTTCTAGCAATGTTTCATTGACCTCTCTTTGACCAGCAGGCTTGTAATCTCATTTGCTTTGGATATAGCAATTATTAATAGATATTTCTACAAAATGTGCTTACAGCAGTTGTTGTAAATAGTTGTCACTTGGACACTTTAGTTGATAGCTGATTTGATTTTAGATATACTGTAGTTGAGTATCCTCATTATCTTCAGTCGAGATACTTTGTGGTACCTTCTCTTTCTCCCCCAGCTTATAGTATGGGATCTTACTGACCAATGAAAGGTATACTGTCCTGAATACTGATGCCCTGCCTGTCCTCAGCAAAGGTACCTCCTTTTGGTCCAGACCATAACATCTTCGGAATATCTAGATTTTTCCCCTGTGGGGCCTTTGGATGGTGCAGCTTTATGATTTCTAGGCCTTGTCAATCAATGGCGGTACCTCCTCTTGGTCGCACAGTGCCCTTTATTGAAGGTAGGTCCAGCAAATCGTACTTCCCTTTAACTGCAGAAATGACATGCAATGTTTAGTTTTAAGATCCTGATGCAATGTATGTAGTCAGGGACCCAGTGGCACAGTTTGTATTCTGGCTGCCGCTGGTACGTTGAAACTAATACTACAGATTGCATATGTGTTGCTGTATGTTTCAGCTTTATATTCCTAGTTCGGTAACTATGTTACATGTATATTTCTCTTTGTTGTTCTAAAATTAATAAAACAATTAAGAAGAAAAAAATAAATCTATGCCTAACAGACCCACCACTGGGTTTGTGGAACAATACCTCTCCCCCACTCGTTCTCCCGACTCTCTCCCAAAACCAACAAGAGCTGCTAATATTCCACATTTCAAAGGCAGAGATTCAATTAGCCAAATCATTGTTGACAGCTGATAAAGCCCCTGAGCCGGATGGGTTTTCCCCCAATTTTTATAAAATCTTCAATAAACAATTGACTCCCTGGTTGCACCAATTTTTTGAGTTTATTCTAGGTGGAAAACCCTTAGATATTTTTTTATTAGAGGCTGTCATCATTGTCTTACGTAAACGGAGAAAGACCCAGAATTGACAAGTAGTTACCATCCAATATCATTATTGAATTGTGATATCAAAATACTGGCAAAACTTCTTGCAAACAGACTGAAATGGATACTTCCAGATATTATTAATGAGGACCAAGTGGGTTTCAGCCAAGGGCGCCAATCGATGGACGACTTTAGGAAACTGGCTTACGTCTTCTCCGCAGACAGAGACTCGGGCATACCTGCTGGCCTGTTGTCTCTGGACATGGAGAAGGCATTTGATCAAGTGGGCTGGCAATTTCTGTTCTTAGCCATGCACAAGTTTGGCTTTCTGGCTAAATTTGTAGACTGGATTGCATCCCTATACCAGAACCCCCAGGCCAGAATATATTGTAATGGCACCCTGTTTGACAGATTCTCCCTCTGTCCTGGAACTAGACAAGGATGTCCCCTTTCCCCATTGTTGTTCAACTTATATTTAGAACCACTGTTGTTCAAGTTAAGGGCTAATGGTGGTGTACAAGGAATCCCTATAGGTCAACCTATATTTAAGTTGTCTGCATATGCTGACGATGTGCTTCTCCACCTGATTCATCCGGCTGAATCCTTCCCTATTGTTCTGTCTATTATCAAGGAATACGGGAATGTTTCCAATTATAAAATTAATATAACTAAGACTACTGTCTTTCCATTGAACTATAAATTTCATCAACACAATATTTCTGCTTTGGGGGTACAGTGGAGATCAAAATGCATAAAATATTTAGGATTAATGTTGTCTACAAATGAAGGTGTGATCAAAAATTTGAATTGTGATTCCCTCCTGGATACTATCCAGCAAGATTTTAAAAGGTGGCAATCTCTTCCTATATCACTCTGGGGGAAGGTTAGCATAATTAAAATGAATATATTGCCCAGAATATTTTATCCCCTAACATGCTAAATATATGGTTGCCCTTGAAATGGTTTAAAACTTTACATGCTCTCATTTCTTCCTTTATATGGGGGGGACACCCCCGACATGCCTATATAAAGTTGGCAGCCTCCCCACAGGCTGGAGGTCTTAAACTTCCACATTTTGGAATGTATTACTGGGCGAACCAGGAGACCCAATATTTAAGATGGTTTACACCCCAGGAAGAAATGGCCTCCTTAGGGTATGTACTGGAGTGGTTATTTCTGGAAAGAGAGATAATAGCCTCTCTGAATATTACCAAAGAGGCCATCTTGTATGTTCCCATCAGGAGTCACTCCTCAGGGTTAAGTAACCCACCCATGGTATTATCTCTCAGGGCTCACAGTCAATTATGTGCTTTTCTTAAATATCAGAATTGCAAAGATCCCATGCAACCAATAGTCGGGAATCCGAATTTAGAGATTGGAGGTAAAATAATTACACTGCATTGGCTCCCCAGGATAACAAGGCCAGAGTAGGGGACCTGTTTATAGAAGGGACATGTATGGATTCAGGTACTATTATGACCTTTTACTCCATAGAACAGAAACAGATTTTTACTTTCTGGCAACTTCGACATCTTCTGATTAAGCAGTTTCTGGGAATGGTGAACTCAGAGATGAGAGGCACCTGGTTAGACTCTTTGATCCCAGTGTGTGGGAGACCTCATACAGTATCCCAAATATATTCCTGCCTGTGAGTTACTATGGTTGATACTTGAGGGAGGATCCCTTGATACTGGAATTCTTGCTTCCCAAACTCTCCTGAGAAATGGGAGTCCATCCGTATTGACTCCTTCAGGTATGTCTCTCAGGATAGAGTAAAGCTTACACAGTATAGAATATTGAATGATATGTATTGGACCCCCACTAAACTTAAAAGTCTAGGCAGATCCCCAGATGCCCTCTGTTTTAGATGTAAAAATGATAAAGGGGATCTGGCACATATTTTTTGGGAATGCCCCTCAATCAAAAATCTATGGGAACTTATTATGAACAAGGCTGACCCTCTGCTGGGACTTAGTAAGTTATTCATGCTGGAGGTTTGTCTTTTAGGGGACTTCTCCATGATCCCAGTTAAAATCCGCAGGTACCATATAGCCATGATATTGCTTACTCTTAAAAAGCTAATTTTGCGTCACTGGCTAGATGCACATGTCATTACCTATGAGGAATGGCTGCATGATTTGTTATTTAATCTTTGTATTGAACAAATGAAACCCAGTTTTGGGGTTCCTTTATACCTTCTTCAGACTGGAGCCTCGCTATAATAACAAGATTAGGGGTATGTCATGTTAAGGAATTTTTACATTCCTGCTTCGTCTGGGTAATATGTTCAACACGTTTTTTGGTTTGCCATGGTACCCAGTCTCTAGCTGGGGATGTGCCAAGCTGGGGTAGGGGGAGGGGGTGGGGCTTTAGCATGGAGTTGATGTGCTGTGAATGTAATGTGTATTATGATGCCTGTTCCTTCATGTTAAAGTATTTTTGAAAAAAACAATAAACTCTGAATTAAAAAAAAAAAGATAAGCATTTGCCAGGTGCCTGTCAACAAGATTACAAAAAAATTAACTTTCTGGTCTGATCACTGCAGAAAATAAATATTATTACTAGTAGGTGGTCAAAATTCATTCAGAACAGGAAGAATAGGGACACGTTCGCGGATGCAGAGAATGAAAGCAGTCTAAACCATACCAGCCATTCCTTTTCTCTCTATTAATAGCTTCTTCACATGAAACCGGCAATCTGCTAGCTGCCTTCCACTTGATTTCCACCAGAAAACTCGGAGAACAGGCTGTCGGAGTTTGCACATCCTGAGTGCTCTCTTTCACTGTCTTAACTGACTTTTACCAGCAGAACAGATCAAGCACCCAGGCCCTCTCGGCAATGTGTGGTGGGCATCATACCAAACCAGCAATAAACAGCAGCATGGCAGCAAGAGGGAAAAAAACAGTGTTGGAGGGCATGGAGAAAACATCGTTGTAGTACAACACTCTTGGAGACACTGGTGGATGACATGGCCAAACTAAAGCTCTCCAACAGGACAACAGCTGAGGAAATTGGCAAACTCAATGACTGTATGCATGCCAATGAGTCAGCAGGTTATGGACTTGGAAGACTCGCAGCATGCAGGCCTGAAACAACTTGAAGAACACAAGCGGAGGCTGACAAGGCTTTGGGAATGGGTGGAGGACCAAGAAAATTGGAGCCATATAAACAAACTTAGAATAATCAGAGTCCCAGAAAACGCTGAGGGAGGGAATGTGGATCCATTCCTGGCAAACCTACTAGCACAGCTGGCTGGACCAAGATGGCAGGAATCAATCAAGGTCGAACGGGCCCACAGAACAAGAATTTAACCAGCTCCAGAACCAGCTCCTCCATAAAAAACATCTTCTAAATGCTAAAAAAACAAAAGCAATGTTGTTCTCGCCCTATAGCCATGTGTTGAATCTGGCCAGCTCTAGAGCACTACCTCAGATTATCACAATTCTTGGAGAGAAACTGGAATTTGTCTCAAAGTTTAAATACCTAGGTGTGTGGTTAGACCATAATCTATCCTTCACTGAGCACATCAAGGACCTTGTAAAGAAGCTGAGGCAGAGGCTGGGGCTATTCTTTAGAATTAACCAGTTTCTTACTAGAGATGCAAAAATGTGCCTTGTCCAAACTACTTTTCTTTCGTTGATCAATTATGCAGATTTCCTTTATAGTCAATGTCCCAAAGCCTCACTTGCAAAGTTGGATACACATTACCACAAGGCCATCTGGTTTATTACTGGTCTCCCCATCTCTACCCATCATTGTTCCTTGTACAAAGCCATAGGGTGATCCTCTCTTATGTTTAGGCATAATAGAAATGCAGTCCTTTGGACTTATAGAGTCTTCTTGAAGTGGCTTCCACTGGAATGTATGCCCTAAGAAGCGCATCCTACATCACATTATGTATCCCCAAGGCTTCCTCTTGCTATGGCAGAGTGGCCATTAGTTTCCTGTTGCCAACATTGTGGAACAAAGTACAAAAATTATTGAAATTAGGCTGTCTCTGCAGTATGAATGCCTTTAAATCTCTATATGCTTGGTATGTGTGTGAGCCATGCAATTGCTACCCCAGCCCCTAATTTTAGTCTGAAGTATCAGGCTGCTGCCCTCTGAGCATAGTTGAATTTATGATCACTTGTAATCTTTGGTGACCTTAACTCTGTGAGCATCTTATGCCTTAAATGTTTTTCCCCTCTAGAAATCCCTGTAGGGTTATTGTCTCTTCATGGCTTTCACGGCCGCTACACCTTACTCACCCTGCTGTCTTTTACATATTACTTATTCTGTGGCTCTTATTCCCCTAACCTGTACCATTTAACTGCCCTATTTCTTCTTTGTATTCCCTTTCCACTGCATTCCACTCTTACTATCTCTTTCCTCTGTCCCCTAATTCTGTTACCTGCCATAGACTAGCCCTTCAGGGGCTCCCTGCCCCTCAGGTGGTAGAAATGTGGATACCAGGTGGTTGTCACTTCCATAGCCACTGTCTGAAACACCTGGACTGGGCTCCTTACTAGTGAGGTGTGGCATTGCCGATATCCAATTGGAATGTAAGCGCTTTTCTGCTCTGGCTTCTGACTGGCTCCTGCAGTCTGCTCCTGTGTCTCCCTCAATACTAAGCAAAAGTCTGATTTTCTGTCTAAAACTTGCACAAAAAAGAGCTGTACTTACTTATTGCCTAACAGGTATGACCTCTATTGTTTCCTGTTTAGAGTGTCAAGAGTTGGGACTCTGTTTAATTACACTCCTTTCTGAATTTCTGTGGTTGGGCCAGTCTTTAGGCATCAAGGAATACCCAATTCTGTTGTCCTGCTGTTTTGGTCTCCTGCTGGTTCAGATGTTCCATTGTCCATGGCCCAGTACTTAATACTGACCCCTTTTTTCCATCCACTGTAAAGGATATGCTTTCCACAGGATCCCTGCCCATAGGCGTGAGAAACCCTGGCACCGGTCAGTCGGCGCTGCCTCTACCGCCACCTGAGAACCAAAGCTTGGACTCTCCATTAGCAAAGCACAGCATTAGCAGCCATCCAATCGGAACGTGAGCGCTCTTTGGCGTTGGCTTCCGATTTGTTCCTGCAGTCTGCTTCTGTGTCCATTCTAAACCAAGCATAAATCTAATTTCCATGCCAAAATTAGCCACAAAAAATAGCTGCAATTACTTTTCTCCTTGACTGTTAAGACCCTTATCCTTCTGTTTAGAATGTTACATTTAGGGATACTGTGTGATTGCAGTACTTCTGAAATTCTGTGCTTGTGTCAGCTCCCTACATGAGCAGTCTATCACTTCTCCCTACTGCAGTTCCTACTAAGCCTCCTCTTATGTCCTCCTTAAATATTGCAGAAGCACTCTGAACTGATATGACTGACGTAACTTTGAGTACTTACTTGCGCTAATTGCATTAATTGTTTTTTACTTGTGTTATTTGGCTCTATTGTAAATAGAGACAGTATAGCGCAGTGGTTTATGGCTCTGTGCTGCAAATTTGGAGACCTGGGTTTGAATCCCACAGCCCTCACTTGCATACTGTGTGGCCCTGAGCAAGTCACTTAACTTCCCTGTGCTCCAAGGTTGCACCTCTAAACAAGCTTTTAGCTTAGTGTGTCTCACCTAGTTAAACAAGTGGAAAAAAAATATATATCTCTGTATGCATTGTACCATTCGAGCCGGAGCTAACCAGGTCCATCTTATAAATGAGCTTGCTCAACGATATTCACCTGGATAAGTAAAGATTTTGATTGATTGAGTGATTGATTGAGACCCATTGTGGCTTATCTGCTTCTATACTCCATGAAAGAGAAACTGTGTTGGGCACTCAGAGACAGAGGTGAGATTTTTTGGAGGGGGACATGAATATTCATTTACCAAGATTTTTCTTATGAAGTGGTACAAAAGGTACAAAATCACAAAGCATTCAACCCAATCAAAGCAGTGCTAAGAGAAAGGGGGATTCAGTATAGATTTAAGAGCCTGACCACCTTATGTGCTCCACGGAACAGGCAGACCCTTGAAGGAAAGTCACCCATTGAACTGCAAAACACAATCCAGAGGCAATGGCCAGACATAATGTTTCTGAACTCAAATCACAGAATGTTGTTGTAGTGCTGGAGTGAACAGCCTGGTTATCAGTACCCTCAGAGACTGCAGACACCCCAAAATGGAACGGTAAACCCTGTGCATGACAATCAAGAGCTCACACAGGGTGTAAGTGAAACTACCAGCACTACTCATCCAGAGGGCCCTCCTGCAGGGAAAAGAAATGCTGTCAAGCCAAACCTCCCCTTCCACTAACCACCACTGGCAAAGTTCCAGGAGCCCATCTCCCAGGTATTTACATATGGAAGCAGCAGTAGTCTCTCCTCCAGTGCAAACAGCGAGGGAATCATTGAGACAACAGCACCAGAGCAGTGGGCTGATGACCAACAGCACCAGTACCCAGAGTCCTTTCCAGAAAGCTACCTTGCATCATGGGCAGACATTCCAGAAGACCTGTCAGACATGGAATGCCTGTCGGGACTATACTCAATGGAGTACAGAGCCATTGGGGGGACCCATGTCTGGCTTTCAAAGCATCAAGAGACAAAGCTACATTAGAAACTATAGGACTTGTAAAACATTTGGGGACAAATAACACCAGGTCACATAATCAGAAATTAAATAGTGTAGTAAATAAAACTAAAAAGAGATGTAGATGATTTATTCAGAGTGCCTGCGATATGGAACTCAGTACCTAGTAATATAGTGGAAAGTGATAGCCTTGACGTATTTTAAAAAGACTAGATGATTATATGGGTGAGAAACTTCTCTTACCACCATTAGAAACAAAATGGTGGTGAGTTCATTATAGGTCTCTGATCTCCTGAACTTGTAACATCCTATGAACCTATGAACTACCCAGAGATGGAAACTTGTTCTTTCTGTTATTGCTCCTTCCCTATATATATTCTGGACCTCTTAGGGTCATTATGGGGCTCATGTGTATTTTTTTTGTGTGAGTCAATGAATCAGTTATTTCTATGTATACGTGAAGGCAGGCGAAGAGGCAGACGGCGGACCACCTGGTTGGTGAAGTGCCCAATACTATGAGGCAATGGGACGGGTCGGTTCTCTAACTCATACCTCTGTTTTCATAGTTGTTCTTAGTAGTGGAGCCTGTGGTACTGTTATAGCTTATCCACTTACACTGTGGTAACTTTACACAATTGTGCATTGTTTTATTGTTACTGTTTAGTTTTACTGTCTTTTACATACTCGTATTCACTTAAGTAAGGGACTCTGAGGAGCTCAGACAAGGTACTGATATCTAATACAGCTATATTGTAACATTCTATTTGCCTCCTGACAGAGGACAGCCAGGGCAACATAGCCCACACCATATAGCTACCAGTAACATACAGGTCTGTGATGTGCGTGGTATCATCTTAATATTGGTCAGTGTCGAGTACATAGAGCCAAGAGCAATTTTAAGTGACCCAAACCCCAGAAGTGACTGATAATCCCCCTGATCCTAGATATCCTTATTCAAGCGACACCCTTCTTGTATTTCAGGCTTGCATAGGCACGGCCAATGGCACATTCATCCATTGGGGTACTTCCAGGGAACAGTCCAAGTACAAGCGAGTGGGGGACAGGTTTCATCTGCCATTAGTGAAGATGGAAAGCTTAGACAGTGGTGCCAAGGCCTGCAGGGTGGGATGTATCTCATGCAATGTTAACGGGCTTAATCATCTGGTAGAAAGGAACAAAGTACTGCAATATCTTAAAAGCATGAAAACAGATATAGCCCTATTACAGGAGATGCATCTCACCTCAAAGTGTGTCCAGTGGTTAAGGAAAAGCTGGGTGGGACATGTGATTCACAGTTCAGCCACCTCCAAGTCTAAGGGAGTGTGGTTCTGATTCACAAGGTGCTGAAATGGGGGGAAATCAAAACCATGACAGATGACCAGGGTAGATGGATTGTTTTGCTCCTATCCACCACTGGGGGAAGCTCCTCATTGCAAACATATATAGTCCTAATGAGGACAAGTCCATATTTTACCACAAAATAAACCAGACCATAGCAGATATACTGAGGGACACCCCAGACACTCCCATTCATATTGGGAGAGACCTCAACTTGACCACGGAACCTATCCTAGACAAGTCCACAGTAACTCCGGACTCCCATCCCAAGCCCAGAATCACACTAGAAACATAGAAACATAGAATTTGATGGCAGATAAGGACCGCTTGGCCCACCCAGTCTGCCCATTTCCCTACCTGATGGATAAGCTGCAGATCCTAGTTAACCAGCAGCCTACTTCTTCCTACCCCCACCCCCTAGAATTGCCTTATGACTGTCCCATGCATGCTTGAATTCCACCACTGTTTTTGACTCCACAACCTCCTCTGGAAGGCCATTCCATACATCCACAACCCTCTCTGTGAAAAAATACTTCCTTAAATTACCTCTGAGCCGCCCCCTTCTATCTTCAAATTGTGCCCCCTTGTTCTTGCACACCTCTTTTTTTGAAAGATGCTACCCTCTTGGACTTTGTTGATTCCCTTGAGGTACTTGAAAGTTTCTATCATGTCCCCCCTCTCCCTCCTTTCCTCGAGGCTACACATATTAAGCTCCTTAAGTCTCTCTTCATATGTCTTCCGGTGCAGACCCTGCACCATTTTAGTTGCCCTCCACTGGACAGCTTCCATCCTGTCTATGTCTTTGCAGAGATTGGGTCTCCAAAACTGCACACAGTACTCCAGATGGGGTCTGACCAGCTGTCTGTACAGAGGGATAATAACTTCTTGTTTTCTACTGGTGATGCCTCTCCCTATGCATCCCAGTATCCCCCCAGCCCTCCTTGCTGCTCTCTCACATTGCTTGCCCACCTTTAGATCATCTGATATGACTACCCCCAGGTCCCTTTCCATTTTTGTTGTTGTTAGTATCTCACCCCCCATTGTGTACTCTTCCCCTGGGTTTTTGTTTCCCAGGTGCATTACCTTGCACTTCTTAGCATTGAATCTAAGCTGCCATACATTTGACCATTCCGCTAACCTTGCCAAGTCCCTTCTCATCCTTTCCACCCCACCTTGTGCATCAACTCTGTTTTATATCTTTGTGTCATCTGCAAAGAGACATACTTTTCCTTCCAGTCCCTCTGCAATGTAAGCTTATAAAGACATTGAAGAGGACTAGTCTAATCTGAACCCTGCGTACCCCACTACTAACCCCCTTTTTCAGAGTGGACTCCATTTACTATTACTCTCTGTGTCCTATTCTCCAGCCAATTCTTTATCCAGGCTGTCATCTTGGGACCACTCCCAGGCTGGCTAACTTGTATACTAATCTTTTGTATGGGACTGTGTCAAATGCCTTGCTAAAGTCTAGGTAGGCCATGTCCACAGCCCTCCCTGATCAACTACTTTGGTCACCCAGTCAAAAAATCTATCAGATTTGTCTGGCATGACCTTCCGCTGTGAATCCATGCTGCCTTGGGTCCCTGTGCCCCTCTGGCCTCTAGATACTCGACAATTCTTTCCTTCAGAAGTGATTCCATCATTTTCCCTACCACTGAGGTTAAACTAACAGGTCTGTAGTTTCCTGCTTCTGCCTTGCTCCCACTTTTGTGAAGGGAATCACATCTGCCCTCCTCCAGTCCTCGGGTACCACCCCATCCTCCCATGATTTGTTAAAGAGGGTAGTCAGTGGTATCACTAGTTCTACCCTTAGTTCTTTTAGAATTCTGGGATGAATCCCATCAGGCCCCATTGCTTTGTCCACCTTCAGTTTTAAGAGTTCTTTCAGAACCCTTTCTTCTGTAAATGGGCTGATATCAACTTCTGTATCCAGAGTGTTTCTACTGTTTGTTTTAGGTACCTCCCCCTCTTCCTTTGTAAATACTGAGCAAAAATATTTGTTTAGTATCTCTGCCTTTCACAGTCACCCTCTGCCCACCTCCCTCCCTTTATTAAGCCTCACTATCCCTCCCTTGGATAGTGAGGCTCTTTTGGATGAATGGGGGGGCTAATGAACCTGTGGCGATGGGACAATCCCACAGGCAGAGACTATACTTTCTTCTCCCTTGTGCACAACTTATACAGTAGAATTGATGCATGGCTAGCCAACAACTTAGCTGCAAATAACAGCATGAAAATCCACATAGATTGATTCCATATTGATCTCAGACCATCCACTGGTGAGAATCACCTTTCTCCCCCCATGAGCTCCCCTAAGTCACCTAGATGGCAGTACAACCCCCATTCTTCTTAATGACTCAGCATTCTGTGGATGGATAGATAAGGAAGTTAAATTCTATTTTCAGGAAAATGCCACCAGAGAAGTATCACCGGGTACTGTATGGAAGGCATTCAAAGCATATCTGCAGGGTAGGGTAATCCCTTATTCGACTGCTAGTCACAAAAAGTGGAAGCAAGAGGCAACTGCATTTCAGGTAGCCCTTAGATCTAAAAAAGCACAGTGCTAGGACCCCCCCACCTCCTCCAGACAATGGCAGTGAAAATAATAGGGCTCAAATACAAGATTAACACTCTCCTCCAACGTAAAACTGAGTGGATTCTTCTCTAATCCAAGCAAAAATTTTGAGAAGCTGGAAATAAAGAGGGGAAACTTTTAGCATACCATCTTAGAAAGCAGAAAGCAGACTCACAGATAGTGGCTCTCTGCAACAGTCAGGGTGAGGTGGTGTCTGACAAATCAGGGATTAATGAAATTATGTGGCAGTTCTACAAAGCTTTTTATGGCCCCAAACAGCTTATAGTGGAGAAGTCTCCCAGCCACTAAATAAGTTTCTTGGTGATACTCCCCTGTTATATCCCCCAAATTACAGAAAGCCCTAGACATGCCACTGACAGAAGGAAAACTGACATGCTAAAACAACTGAAACCCGGTAACGCCCCAGGTAAAGATGAATTTACGATAGACATATACCAAGCACTATCACAAACTATTATCCTACATCTGTTAATAGCACTGAACAATGCCAGACAGCACCAAATTTTCCCTTCCACCATGAGAGAAGCACTCATAATTTTGCTCCCAAAAAGTCCAATGACCCCCTCGATAGTGCTAATTACAGACCCATTTCTCTGATCTCAACTGATACCAAGATCCTGGCTAAGGCACTTGCAAACAGGATGGAAAGGCCCCTGCCCTCTCTAGTGCACCATACGCAGGCAGGCTTCTGGAAAAGGCAGATGGGAGCAGATAATATATGCACACTGCTAAACCTGAAATGGACAGCAGGGAAATCAAACATGCCCATGGCAGCAATGGTCGTAGATTTCCTTAAAACCTTTGATTCCGTTCTATGGGAGCACCTCCACTCAGTACTGGAGGCCTACAGTACAGGTCTATACTTCAGGAGCTGGATTGCAGCTCTCTATAATATGCCAACAGCCTCTGTCTTAACCAGTAGCATCACCTTTTCCTCATTTGTACTGCATAGGGGTACATGACAGGGCTGCCCTCTATCCCCATTGCTCTTTCTTCTAGCCCTGGGTCCTCTCATCAGGAAATTGAGGGACTTGCCAGGTGTTCAAGGGTGCAGTTTAGCACATTGTCATACCTAGTAAATGCATATGCAGACAATGTGCTCCTTACCATGGCTCATCCCAAAGATTCAGTCCCTCGGGTAATGCAAGTGCTGGAGGCATATGCAAGGACATCTGCACTCTGGGTCAATTAGAACAACACAACAATTTCCCCTGTTAATGGGGTCTGCGATAGCCAATGCACAAGAGGAGCAAACATAGTATGGGCCCCAATGGGCTTTACTTACCTGGGGGTTCATATCACTATGAGATGGAAAAAAATCCTTACAGAGAATTACTTGCCTCTAGTGCTGGTTCTTGAACAAGAGTTCAAGAGATTGGAACAAATGCATCTCCCTCTCTCAGGGGCAAAGTGGAGGCAATAAGGATGTTTATCATGCCCCAGCTGGTCTACTTGTTCCTGAACATCCCCCTTATGGTTTCGGATGCAATCTTGCAAAAGTTCCGAAAAGTTATTGTGAACTTCCTCTGGGACAATAAGAAACCAAGGTTAAGTAAAGCTAAACTGAGGGCACATTGGTCAAAAGGGGGGCTTGGCCTCCCATGGCTTCCAGTGTATATGTACGCATACTACTTGGCACAAGCCACTAAATGGTACCTCCCTTATACAGATTCCACCCCCACCTGGGTATGTTTGGAAATAAAATGGAAAACACAGAGTGGCTGGGTTCCCTGCTCTGAGCTAAGCACAAGAAGGTACCTAGAGACAACCCCATTCTACATGACACAAAAGCAGCCTGGGTGAAATTCTTCAAGCTTTCATACAGCCAAGGCACAAATAAACTTCCACCTAGATGCTTTACGGCTAGTTGCTGCAACCTTAATATCTGAATATGAAGGAAGCCTATCCACTGGGATAACTGGGAACAGAAAAATATCCAGACAGTGGAGAATATATCCATGCCTAACTCGGACACCTTCTATCTTTTGAGCAAACTCAAGACAAATTTGGCCTTAGGAAACATGACTTCTGGAAGTATCTCCAGCTTAGGGGAGCTTTAGGTAACCTTAACAGAATGGTAACTGAATCTCCAGAGTGGTTCTGGCTTCAGGTGGGCAATAACCCAAGGGCAACCAAGGAGCTTGCTGGCACAATCTATGCCACCCTAAGAGATGCACAACCAGACACCATGAGAAAATGCAAGGCTGACTGGGCGGCAGAACTGCAGCTGGAAGTATCTCAGACTCAGTGGGAATCCAGTATGCACAAGGCACACTCAGCGATGAGAAATGTAAAAAGTCAACTTATACAGCTCAAAATTCTGCATCACTGATACAGAACCCCCAAAGCCCTACACAGGTCACAGGTGGGGGCTCTTACTGCACTCTCAATGCTGGAGACGTCAGGCACCAAATGCCAACCTACTGCACATCCTATGGCAATGCCACAGACTTAATTCTGGGTGGATGTACTCAGTGACTGCTCAGCAGTCCTTCACATACAAAACCCTACACATTCCACACTGGCTATACTAGGGGACACATCACAGCTTGCACAAGGTTTCCTGATGGATGCAAACTGGTTTCTCCTGGTTTTGATGGAAGCCAAAAGGGTGAACCTTACGAAATGCAGACAGCCCACCCCTCCATCAATCATGCACTGGAACTCCATCCTGGCTAGAGCAGCAGTGTTCAAAAAACTTTTCTTTAATGCTAATGGAAGGCTAAACATATACACAAAGAAGTAGAAGTGTGCAAAAAAACTTCCACTAGCCAAATTTCCGTGAAAGTTGGACTTCTGCATCCACGAAAGTGTGGAAATCAAATTAGCAACTTTCACAAAATTTCAACTTATGAATTTCAGATTATTCTATTAAACTGTGGAGAACATGGAACTATTTCAAGTACCCCTAAGCCTAACAAAGACATCACACAGTGTTCTGCATACCGCTCAATATCAGTCTTAAATATAGATTATAAACTCTTTACTTCAATACTAGCAAAAGCACCTGGAACATATCCTACCCTGACTGATTGACCATGACCAGACGGGATTCGTCCCGGGCAGGCAAGCTCAGGACAATATTAAAATAATTTTGCACTTGCTGCATCATACTGCCCAGTAGGGGGCCTGCTTCCTACTCTTGAGTCCAGACGCTGAGAAGGCCTTCGACCGGGTGGCATGGCCCTTCCTGGGGCAAGCTCTACAGTTGATGGGCTTCCGAAAACCCTTCACTAAAATAATAGGGGCCATTTATAACAGCCCCCAGCATATATAAAAATTAATGGAAGATATCCACTCCAGTAGCCCTACACCAAGGCACCAGGCAGGGATGTCCCCTGTCCCCCCTCCTCTTTGCCCTTTACTTGGAGCCCCTCGCTCAAGCACTATGGCAAGATGAGGCGATAGAGGGAATACATCTAGGAGGAGAGACTCATAAGATAGCCCTCTATGCTGATGACCTCCTAGTATACATGGGGAATCCAGAAAGTTCATTGGGGCCCCTATGACAAGCGCTAACAAAATTTGGAGCACTCTCAGGTTATAAAATAAATTGAATGAAAACAGAAGTCCTGCAACTAAATTACACCCCCTCAGACTGCATTATACAAAGCTTCCCATTTAAATGGAACCTACAGCAGTTGAAATACCTAGGTATTACCCTGGGAGGAGAGAGCGAACTTCTGTTCTCACTTAATTAACCACCACTTTTGAAGAAGCTTAAATCAGACTTAGAGAATTGGGCCATGGTCCCTATACCACTGATACAGAGGGTAGAGGCAGTCAGAATGACCCTCTTGCCTAAGTTCTTATACTTATCCCAAACTTTACTTATCCCAGTGCCAGAAATTTACTTCAGAAGAGTGAATCAGAAATAGCCAGATTTATTTGGGGCACACAAAGATCAAGGGTTAGATTTACAACCCTCCAGCTCCCCAAAAATATGGGCGGGTTGGCCTTTCCCAATTTTAAAAAGTACCATCAGGTGACCCAGTTAAGGACAGTGTTCTGTTGGCTGCAGGATAGTTATGCAGCAAAGTGGAAGACTTTGGAGATGCAGGAAGAAGACAGAGTACACAGAAATAAGATATTATTAACGCAAAGCAACATGTACAGCTTACTTGGGGGGGACTAATCCCTTTACATCTTCCACTTTTGAAAATTGGTACAAGGTATTAAATGATAAGAAACTGAAGGAGTGGTGTCCCCTCCTTTACTTGATTCCACACCTGCAGACATTCACTGCAGCCAAAATGGAAATGGGTTACTCTAGATGGGAGAGGGCCGGGTTATACTTAATATGGCAATTTGTGGAGAAAGGGAGATATGTGACTTTTGTAAAGTTGGTAGATGTATATGGTCTCACTGCACAGGACAGATTTAGATAAGTTCAGGTACGCCACCTGGTGGGGTCTCTTTCTCAGAGCTGTTGGACAGATCCCCATCCCGCCCCAAATTTTTGAGCTATTCTATTTAGTGCTGGCAGATAGGGCCCCCCAGAAACATATAATACCACACCTATACTAAGTGCTGGCGTCATAGGAAGGAAACACACTTCAATATGTTAAGGCAGCATGGGACTCTGACCTGGGGAAACAAGTCCCTGGGAAGACCTGGGAGAGACACCTAGGCTTGATACATAAAGGGGCCTCAGCCATAGGATGGAAGGAGTTTTCGTGGAAGATGATTCTACGTTACTTTCTGAACTCCTATAATCCAAGCAAAATTCCAAATGGGGAGATCTCCATCATGTTAGAGGAATTGTGGCCATACCTCAGCGGGCCTAGTGCACATAATGTGGGGATCCCCAGCTTTGACTCTATTCTTTCAGGAGCTGAACAGAGTTCTACAGGCCATTATCACCCCAGAAATCTCCCTGACCCCCACGTTATATTTCTTGGCAGACTTTCCAAAAGGGTGTAGGGGCCCCAATACGAGCAAGCTACTGATGATTGCTGTGCTGAGCACCCAAAAGGCAATTACCAAGAAATGGTGTACTCAAGATAGGGTGACATTAATACACTGGCAAGATTTATATAATGATTAAGATCTATCAGATGGAATGCCTGATGGCAATATTAAAAAAAAACTGGAAAAGTTTGAGATACTATGGAGGAGGTTGGTGTTATATATCTCCCCACTAAGACCAGAATGTGTCCTTTAAATAATTAAATAAGGAAATGATTAAAATAATCCATCCTCCCTTTGAATAAGCTGTTGCTAGAATAAGTTAACTTGCAGTTGGATTTACTATGGAAACATGAAAATCTAATATGTCAGGATAAAATGTCTGTATGGGAAAAGGAGCCAACATTTGATGTTTAAGATCAATGAATTCCCTCTGAGGAAATGATGTTTGTGTGTATGTTGTAAGTGTTTGTATGGTATATTGTTAAAAACTGATAGATAAATAAAGTTAAAAAGAAAACTGTGGCAAACAAAGTCCGCAGAACTGATCACTGAACTGCGAATAATTATGTGTATTGCAGAGTAATTCATTAAACTGCAGAAAAAAAATTCCTCAGAACTGTTATTCTACAGTTCATATATATTATTCCACAGTTCAGCCAAAAAATTCCACGGAACAGAGTGAAAATGCGCCAAACACATTCAGAAGATTCTGATCTCGCCAATAGTTAAAATTTGGAAAATTCTGCAAAATTTCCAAATTTTCATGAAAGTTCTGCAAAAGCAGAATTTGCAACTTTTGCCCACCTCTGCAAAGAAGTGGAACTCCTTTCTGCAGTCTCATCTGTGCTCGGTCCAGTTCCAGGCAGCACTGAACCCACCCTGTTGAACAAGGAGCAAGAGACCAGCCATCAGCCAGGATAATTACTATAGGATATAGAGGGTGGGAGGACGCAAGGAAGTAGGTACTGGTGATGTGTTTGGGGTAACTTTAGGCAATGAGATGGATGATCAACAGGGTAGACAAACCCATACTCTTGGTTAGGCAACACTGGTCAGAGGGCCTCACATTGGATGATGAAGGGGAGAACCTCACACATCTGAACGGGGAACATCTCATATTTACTGCATAAAAACATGAGATGTTAGGCGCCTATGACAAAATAGATGAACAAATCATCACATGGTCAACATACTCTTGAGAGAAACTGTGCCACCCTGAAGTGGGCAGGCATAATTTACACAGGTTATCTGAGCCCTGAGGACAGGTTGTTAGTACGGTAATAGCATATCTTGTACAGTTATGACCTTTTCTTGATCTAGAAAAATGTTTATGAATGTTTTTGTATGCTTTTTTACCGTTCCCACTCTGTACAACTCTTAGTGTAACTCTTAGTATGACAAAGGCTGCTTGTATGATTGTATGAAAAAATAAAAAAAATAAAATTTTATATGATAAAAAAAACAGGAGGAATGGTAGTGAATGTTAAATACAATTTATCACATGGAGAAGCTGACATGCGTTGTGAGACTTCAGTAGGAAGCTTTTGACAATAATTGGACATCATGACTGAGTCATATTTTTCATCTCAAGAATTGGCACTGTGTTGCCATGGCATTCTTTGTAACCTAATGCCCCCCTAGACCCACAGATGGAGTTGTGGGGTAAGGGGGAGGTGATCACTGGCCAGACGAGCCAATTCTGCACTGATTGCTTGGGAGTGTATAGCCACTATGGTAGCCTTCTGAGTGGCAAGAGGCTATGCACACCTGGAGCAGCAGAATGGATGCCTTGACATCATTCAGTATTCTGTGTGGTGTGACTTTATTCCACTTCCTGACCTCTACAGATAGGCACATGAGTAGCTATACATATTGTACTGGATTGGTTGCAGATGGAACAGAACACTGATTGATTTCAGCATCAGATGCTCCTGCATGAAAACAGGGCGGCCTCCATGGTACTTCCAAGCACTACACACCTACAGTGGAGTCAGCCACAATGAAGCACAGTAACTTGCAGTAGTGACAATCCTGAATGACAGAAGGGCTTAATTGCCATTGACTTACAATGGCTTCTGGAGTAAACTGCAGCATTCTGTGATATTCTGCAGCATTTCTGCGTTACATCCTGGCTGTCACATCTGTATAAGTTCATAGATTGGGCCCTTAGAGTAAGTTTTTGGAATTGTTTTGAGCTGCCTGCCCAAGTGTGGAATTTTCTTGCAAATTGCTGAGGCTAAGACTCCAAATTTCTGTGTTTTTCCCTTCCTGCATAGTTCACGCAAATAAAATGTTGAATTAAAAAATCACCATCTGATTTGGGCATTTTTTATTAAAGGAAAGAACAACATACAAGGCCATCATATAAATGTATTCTGAAGTTTGGCCTTTACAGGTCTGACTGAGGCCTCAGTGTCACTTACTGTATGTGACTCCTAATGCTCAGCATATCCCAAGTAAATTGCATCTTCTTCTTAGCTCTCACCTTAATTTTGAAGGGTGATTTCTGAGGCAATATTGTTCTATGAAAATAATCTTTATACTTTTGTAAAGCTGTGAATTGCATACTAATGATATAAAGATTATGTTAAAAGGTTAAGCATGTGTTTAGAGATCTCAGCACACAAGCACTGAGATAATGGTTACCCCGAAGGGCTTAGGCTGAGAAGCCAAGTTTCAAAGAAATACAGAATCACACATACCAACATAATGCAAAGCATCATGGGCTGTATATGCAAATCACCACAGAATATTATGCTAGCTCAACTTAAAGCAAAAATGCATGGTGCCAAAAAGCCTCTTACACAGTCTTCAAATGGTGCTAACAGAAGACAGAAGACACATTTATTTATTTTTATTTATTTATTCATTTTGGATTAACACCTTTCAGCCGAAGGCTCTTTTACATAAGTTCCACGTCAAAGACATCTGAGGAGGATAAGGTACAGTACAGAAAGGTAGGGATTATACAAACATACAGGTAGCAAAATCGTACAGTCATAAAAAAAAATTAATATACAACAGCATGAGGGTGAAACACATTATTTTATATATTTTTTTTACACATGTGAGTTGCACAAGATTGTAAAATGGCGCAGCCAGAGGCATTGTCAAGCAGGATGCTATATCTAGGACCACAGCCTAAATGTACTGGTTCACAACAGTGTCAGGAGTGGAGGATATGAGGGGGGACACCACCAGTGGGTTGATATAGAGCTGGGAGGGTGGACAGGATAGCATGAGAGGGTAGATGTGGTTAAGAGAGAGCGGAGGGGAGGTAGAAGTGAGTGATGATAGAAGTGACTGTGAGGAATGGATCGGGGAGGATAGAGGAGGGTGGGGAATGGGAGGCAACTAGAATGGGGATGGGATGGGAGGGAGCCGGGGATAGTAGGGAAATGGAGTGAACAGGGGAGCAGGGGCAGCAGGTGAGGAATGAAATAGGGATAGTTAAGGAGGATTGTGAGGGGTGGGAGAATGGAGGCATAATGGGAAGGAGTAAAGGGGCAGAGAGGAGCAGGGGAAAATGAGGGGAATGACCAAGGGGTAGGCATAACAGGCACAGGTAGCTAGGAAGTCACAGTATTTAGGATTAGTGAGGGTATGTGAGTGGGAGATGGTAGTCAAACATGAAGGACCTTGGATTAGGTGAAGCAGTCATGGGAGTTTCTGGTAACAAGGTAGTCCCAGAGATTGCATTTAAATGGGCCAAGAGTAGCCATGTCAGTAATTTTCCTTGGCAGGGAATTAAAACATTTGGGGCTGTGAAGGCAAACAACCACTGCCCTTGTGAAATATGACACCTGGGGACCTAAAAGGAGGAGTTGTCTGAGCTTCTGGTGTGCCGTAGCTTATGTGAGGGGATAAGCAGATTCTGCACTCCAGGGAGCAGTAGTCCAATTGAGGCTTTCTTTACTGTGAGACTGGTATGGTAGAAGATATGGCCATCCAGCTGCAGCTGATCTGTCTGTTTGTAGCAGTTACAAGTATGCGTCTGAGGTGCGGCCCCTACAAGGAGTCTGCAGGCCTTATTTAAGGGCATGGATAGTCTACTTAATTCTGTGACAGTAGCTGCACCATAGATCACCAGCCAGTAGTCAATTAATGAAACTATGGAGCTTTGGATAGCCATTCTGAGGGCTTGATCAGTGAGGCAGTGTTTACGCCTGTAGAGGAGACCAATCCGGGTATTCACTGATTTGGCGACAAGGTCAATGCGGTTATTGAAAGACAGGGTGCGGTCCAGGGTGACACCTAGGTACTTGAAAGAATGGGTCTGTTCAAGAGCAGTGCCTGAGCAGTTCCTGATTGTCAGAGGTACTGACCGATGCTTTCTGTGGGTGGAGTGGAAAAGCATTGATTTGTGTTTTTTGTAGTTAAGCACAAGTTTCTTTTCAAGGAACCAGTCTTCTACATTTATGAAACTATCCTGTAGTTGCCCTACAAACTGTGCGAAATCAGAGTTCTTTGTGTAGATTACTGCATTATCTGCATACAGTAGATCTTGTAGAGGGCAGTAGTCGGGGAGCTTGTTGATAAAAATGCTGAAGAGCAATGGTCCCAGGATTGATCCTTGAGGTACGTCGGATAGGACCAGCAACTTGGTAGACTGGACGTCTCCAATTCTCACTTGTTGTATTTGGTCAGAGAGATATCAGCAAAACCATTCAGTGGTGTTAGAAGATAGACCCAGATCTGCTAAGCTTTCCAACAATAGGGGGTGATTGACTGTATCAAATGCCTTGGAGAGATCAATGAAGGTAGCACCGAGTTGACCCTGGTCCATGGCCTGCTGGATGTAGGCCGTAAATTCCAGCAAGGCAGAGGCTGTGCTGTGGCCTTTCCTAAAACCATGCTGGTGAGGACACTGGAGATTATACTTCTCCATGTACTCAGTCATCTGGTCCGTTACGATTCTTTCAAGTGCCTTGGACAGAGGGGGAAGAATGGAGATGGGCCTGTTGTTTCCATGAAGGGCTTGGTCACCACTCTTATGTACAGGGGTCACCAGTGCTAGTTTCCAATTGCTGGGAAACTGGGTGAGCATAAGGGACTTGCTGATGATCTTTGTAAGGGGAGATAGGACTACATCAAGTATGAGGTATATGAGCTTCAGGTTGAATGTGTCTCCACTGTATCTGGTTTTCCCAAGTGCCTTAGTTAGGTATTTCTGGGCTACATTTTGTGTCACTGCCTTGAAATAGAAAGGTGGGTATACCAAATCTGGGCCAAGAGTTCCCTTTAGAGAGGAACCCGGGGGTGGTTGGTCATTTGATGGCAGGACATGGCTGTGATCGGTAAAAGCCGAGTTGAACACATTGGCAATTTCAGTCGGGTCCAGGGTTAAGGTGCCTTCTAGATTCAGCATGGAGGAGGCAGCTTTGAATTCTTTCCCCGTGATTTCCCTGAGGTTGCTCCAGAAGTTCTTACCATCCTTCCAGGTGTTGGTGAGGATGCTTCTATAGTATTGTGCTTTATTTTGACAGATGGCCCTGGTACAGGCGTTCCTGGCAGATTTGTAGGCCTGTATGTCAGCTTGTATGCCTGTGGCCCTAGCCCTATACCACAGGTGGTCAGGGGTTCTCATTCTATGTAGGAGATCAGAGGTGATCCAGGGGTTAATAGAATGCGTGACCTTATGTTTTTTGAAGGGGGCACATATATCACAGGTGGAATTGATATTAGTGATGAAGAATTCAAGGGCTGTGTCTATGTCAGCAGCTGTGTCAACACCTGTTCGGTCTTGCTGTTGAAGACAATTTCTTAGGGGTTCACAATGCCCATGAGTGAGTACCCAACAAAAAATGGTTTTCAGTGGTGGTTTAACATGTGTTAGTCCAGAGGCAAAATACCAGGGAGTGGTCGCTTATATTGTCAGGCAGGACCTCAGTGTGTGTTATATGGTCAGGTCAATTGGTAAGCACCCAGTCCAGCATGGTGCTGGTCCCAGTTCTACAGTTTAGCCTTGTAGGGGACTGTATCAATTGAGTGAGGTTAGTTGCTGACAGATCAACCTTGTGGCTACTGGCATTGGTTGACAACCAGTTAACATTGAAGTCCCCAAGTAGTATTACCTTGGTGTTGTGCTTTAGTTTGTTGACACAGTTCAGGGTTAAGCTAGGCCCACTGGCCACTGATTTGGGAGGGATGTAGATTGATGCAATGGTCAGGACTTTATTTTGGGCTCTGAGCAGCAGCCTGTTTGCTAGGAACTGGATGTCTGTATCGGTGTGCGGTAGCACCAGAGCATGGCCTATGAGGGTCTCCTTCATATAGATGGCACAGCCACACCCTTTTTTTTTGAGTCTATCTTGCCTAAAGACAGTGTACCCCTGGATTGTGATGGCATTGTCAAGGATATGGGGGGACAACCAGGTCTCTTGAACTGCTAGAATGTCAGGAGTGTGCTGTGTGACCCATGTTGTGAGTAGATCTAAGTTCTTGGGCAGGCTTCAGATGTTGAGGCTTGCCAAGGAAAGAGCACCAGTCTTGCGATTGTAGTTGTGGTAGGCAAATTGAGTGCCAGGGCTAGGGTGGATATTCCCAGAGATTAGCAGCAGAAGAAGGATCACTCATTTTAATAGTAGGCTTAGGAACCAACTACAGCACAAATGCACCTTTTTTCCCTTGGGATGTTTTGGCTTGGTTTGATCAGTAGCCTGCACGCTATAGTGGAGCAATGGGGCACAAAGACAGGGGGTAGCACTTTTTTGCAGTTCCCAAAGGAACATTTGGGTAGGAAGGGTAGCACTGTGATAGGTGACACAGCAAGTCCCAGGCCCATGGCTGTTCCAGAGATGTGCATTATGGGGGGGTGGAAAGCAGGTGGGCATCCTTTATCATAGAGTGGGGGTATGAAGGAGAGTAGGTAGAGTAGTAGTGGCATGGTGGATGCCATGATTGATAGCTAAGGGGTTGAGAGGTTGGCGCTGGGCTAACAGTACAGTTTGCTTAGGGGTGTCTCTGAGATTTCTTGCAGGCTATGTGATTAGTGCAGCTGAGCAGTGCACTGGCAGTGGAAAGGAGGTTAGGCCACTGAGGCAGGAAGGTAGGAAGTCTGAGGGACAAGGAGTGGGGTATCCTGTCTACAGGGTCAGACAGGTCCTTTGGTTTAATCCACTATTTAGACTGAGAGACCAAGGGGTATAACCCAAGCATGGTATGGGACTGGTGACTGGCTTAGGCAGGAGATGGTCTGAGAGAGAAACAAAAAGAAGAAAGAAAAGAAAAAAAGTAAGACAGTGGCTATGCCACAGTTAAATGGGCAGGGCTGAGGGCAGGAGAGGGAGGAGGGGCTTGAGTGTATTTAAAGGAGGCCTGGGTGCGGGTGGAGGGGGTGGGTGAAAATACAGGCAAACTATAAGTATTTGGGTTGGGAGAGTGACCTGCACCTACAGTCCAGAATTGAAAATAGCAGGCAGCCAATCGCTGAGGTGGACTGATCCTAGGTGTCCATTCACAGATCAGTCCATGGGATAGCCATCCAGTCAATTGCGAGTGGCAAAGGAGCCAGAAGACTGTGGAGACGTACCTTTTGAAGCCAAAAAGGGGATGGTGGCCACCAGCCAGAAGAGCATGGCATGGTCACTTGATGCCACCTGAGTCAGGGGCCCCTTTCTTTTGGAGCCAAGAAGGGGATGGTGGCTGCCGGACAGAGGAGTGGGGCATGGCTGCTTGATGCCACGTAAGTCAGGGGCTCCTTTCTTTTGGAGTCAAAAAGGGGATGGTGGCCACCGGGGAGAAGAGCGGCTCAGCTGCTTGATGCCACCTGAGTCAGGGGCTCCTTTCTTTTGGAGCCGAGAAGGGGATGGTGGCCACTGGGCAGAGGAGTGCTGCATGGCTGCTTGATGCTGCCCGAGTCAGGGGCTCCTTTCTGTGGGGAGAGCATGCACATGTTTTGTTCTACCAGGACTCATCAGTGTGGCTCGTCTGTGTAGAGATCTGCCTTGAACATCATGTCGGAAATTGAGAAAATAATGCAATTTGCTTAGAATGATTTGCTCAATATATTTGGCATCAAGGTCAGGAGACATGTATTTCCCCTTCCCTACCTCGCCAACAAAAACAGTAAAGAACACAATTTTTCTGAGTTAGCTGACTTTGGAGGGTGATGGTCCTGCCAATTCCTATATCATTAAAAAAACACTCAGTTTATGGCTGAGCAGAATGCAGACATTTATAATTGTGTGATCTTGCTATGTATTTATTTAATTATTTAAAAGGTTTTACCAGAAAAGTCATACTGATTGTGAAGAAGAGGTCTAAGGGTGGACCACATTCCTTATTCAGGAAATTATTTTCATTGGGGTGCTGCACTTCTGAGGTGCTGTCTTTCGGATGAGACATTAAACTGAGGTCCCATCTGCCTAGATTGGTGGTAGTTCAGGTGGATGTTAAAGATCCCATGGCACTTCTCGAAAAGAGTAGGGGAATTTTTTATTATAACAACATCAGAAAAAATAAATACAAACAGTGTTAAATCACACAAAACAATATACAAAGGAGAGAAAAAAATAATTAAATAAATAAGGAACTCAAAATTAAAGAAAACATACCAGTGTTACATCACACAAACCATAATCAACCAGATATACAGTGAGGTATTAACCATCTTAAGCATCCTGAAAATAAACATCCTTAATAACATATACCATATAATAGAAATTCACCCAATCCCCCGTCATTATCTTGTACAGGATACAAGTTATTTAACTAGACTAATATAGTCAAGTTAGCCTATTTATATTTAATAAACCTTGTGAATCCCTTCCACCAATTAAACACCTTCCTATCAGTAGCCAGTTCACAATCCTTAAGATAAATCCTTTCCATTGCCCCGTGAACTAACAATCCCACCGTATCATAAGGCATTCATTTTTGGTATAGAACCCACTGGCATCTAGCTTGCCATAGATAAAAAGTTAAACAACTACAAAAAAGTTGCCAGATTTCTAAGTTATACCTCCCCCTTAACTGAGGCTAAATACCTAAAATTAATATTCCATAATCCAAACGTAATAACCATGTCATATTCCACTTTAAGGCCAAGAATTTCCAAAGAGAACTGGCATATGTGCATGAAAATAAAAAATGTTCCATCGTTTCTTCCTGAGTTATGCACTCAAGGTAAGGACAAAATCTTTCATTTAATGCTTTATGTTTTGCATTACCTCTGACCCCAATTCTACCATAAACTGAAAGCCAAACGAATTCCCACATATTTTCAGGTAACCTAGGATCATTCAATTTCTGAAGTACCCTCCTTGTACCAATTGAAGGACAGTTTTTAAAGGCTGGTTCATTGTTATATACCAGGGACATCACTATTTTATAAAGCTGAGGACCTGTACTATTCCTGATCACTTGAGCAGATAACCCCCATTTAAAAAGTGTTTTTGCTACTGGCATAAAGTAATGTGGAAGTAGTAATTTCTGAATGGGTTTAGGCGGGAGTATCTGCCATGCTGTATAATAGTGTCTCAACACCTGCTTAGTTAATAACCCATACAGAGCCATGATTGATGATAAACCTATGTGAACATTTTGTGATAAAAATAACGTATGAAAAAAAATTACTGGATCCACCATCCCTAGGCCCCCCTTGTTTTTGTCCAGGTAAGTATATTGCTGCTTAATAGGGTTAAGCCTATTGCCCCACAGCATTTGAAAAAACAAACTATAAATTTGTGTTTCCAATCATATAGGCAGTGGAAATATCATTGCTGTATACAATAGACAAGGGATAATAAACTTTTTTATAACCTGTACCCTTTTCAATTTTGATATTTTCCAATATTTCCACCTGTTTATTTTTCCCTCTATCAGGACCAATGCATTTCCCCAATTCAATTCAGACAAATTTTGAGGACCATATACTAATCCCAAAATTTTAATCGGATCTGATGAAATTCTTATTCCCTGAATAATAATATCTGATGCCTCCCCACCCCAATAAACAGACCCTGACTTTTTTTTTTTTAATTTTGGAATTAGACACTGTAGAATAATAATTCATATATTCCAAAATAATTGGTGCTTGTTTATAATTTGAAAAAAACACACACAGATCATCAGCATAAGCCTGTATGTATAGGTTTTCCAACAAGGGAGGTCCCATCACCCCTTCCCATTTAGGGAATTGTGAAACTGATTGTATCAATGTATCTATAATGAATGAATACAATAGAGGCTCAAGGGACACCCTTGCCGTACCCCAGTAGGTACCTGGATCCCCACTCCCATTACTCGCTTCACTATTGGATGACTAACCACTCCCTTATAAAGTAAGTGAATCCAATTTATAAATATGTCAGGAACCCCATAATGTTTTAACGTCAAAAACAGAAATGGGTGATAAACTCTATCAAAGGCCTTACATTGGTCCACTGAGACTATACAGCCTAATTGATTGTTCCTGCCAACATATTCAATCAAATCTCTTAATATCATATGAGCATGCTGAATTTTCTTTCCCGGGAGCCCACGATATTGAGAAGGTGAGAGTATTGTCACAGCATATTGTTTGAGCCTGTTATTCAAAATCCCTGCAAAAAGTTTATAATCCGTATTTAAAATAGTAATAGGTCTCCAATTTTCAATAAGTGTCTTATTCCCCGATTTATAAAGAAAAATCAACAACCCCTCAGACAACCAAACCGGAAAGGCTATAGCTGATAGAAAAAAATTAAAAACTAATTCTAAACATTCAGAAAATTCCAGTGGCAAAGCCTTATACAATTCGGAAGTCAATCCATCCCTCCCAGGTGATGTACCAGATTTTTGAGATTTGATTGCATCCATAATTTCTGATTTCGTAATTAAATTAGTCAACTGAGATTTGTCAAAATGAGACTCTGAAAGTTGAATTGTATGCAAAAATTTCCCCATATCCTCGACACTAGGGGGCACCGCAGGTGTGTGAGATAGTAAAAAAGTCTGAATATTCTGCTGTAAGCCCTTAGAATCCTCCACTAACTTTCCCTCCTGATCCATCAGTGCCCCTAGAGTCGTATTCCTTTTAAATGTTTTAAAGATTTCATATGGATCCCCCTGAGGTTGTTTTTTTACTTCAAATTGAAGAAATACTTGTGATGTTTTAGCCCTATTATATTGTACCTCTTGTAATTGCTGCTTTAAGGTTTGAATTTGAACTGAATGATCGATTTTTGAGGTGTTGGCCAAGGAAATTTAATAATATAATTGTTGCCTTAATGTTAAGTACTGCAGAAATTTACCAGTTTCCTTGGATCTCCCTTGGTTTTTAAGTAGCTTACATAAATCATCCTTAGTGTCTTCCCACCATTGCCCCAAATCCTCATATAAAAAGGAAACTGAAAGTCATGCCCTAAGTAAAGAAACTACAGTATGGAGTACACTAGGGATCTTTAATAATGGAGCACTCAGTTTCCACTGATTTTTCTGCCACTTTGGGAGAGAGTAAGGAGAAAAATCACACCGAAGTAGTAAATGGTCAGAAAAGGAAACTGGTATTGTATAAAAAGAAAAGGGAAGATTATCTGATAAAAAAATATATTCAATAGTAGATGTATATGTATTTTTCTTATAAGAAAATTTTGGCCCCCCCTGCTGGTGACTACTACCAAGGACCAACCCAGATGAGTCTACTAATGTAGATAATGCGTGAGAGTCACAGTTAATCTTTCTCCCGGAATCCCTTGAGGACTTCCCACCTATTTTCAATTCGCAGTTAAAATCTCCACACAAAAAAACCTTCAAAGGCGGTAACCAAAAATGGTTTTATCAGCTGGAACAAGGCCACCTGTTCAGCCTTCAATTGTGAACAATATACATTAATAAATCGACAAGTCATGGACCTCCAGACCCCATCTAATATCATTAGCCTCCCTGGAATAAGATCCATTATTTTTAGCAAGGAAAACTAATAAGAATTAAAAAGAAACCCTAAACCATCAGCTGTTTGTTGTCCGAATGGCCAATATGAAGGACCCCAGCACCATTCTCTTTGAAAAATCCTGGCCTGGTCTAAAGTATACATCCAAGTTTCCTGTAACATACAAATATCCAAGAAATTACTATGAACATAATCATAAACAACCTGCCTTCTTTTAAAGTTCAATATACTATGAACATTCACTGAACCCAATTTAAAACTAGCCATTTAGAATTCAAAAATCAACCTTCTTTTTTTCGTCTCTTTTTCTTTTTACTTTTATATCCCTGTTGTACCACACAGGGGGATGGTGGACTATCCTGCACAGATTGAGAGTCTGGATCCTGACAATCCATAACTGAATCCTCCTTTTGAGTAGATAAAACCTCAAAAGGATTACTGGTTTCCATAACCACAGCAGGAGTGGGTATTACAGGTGGTTTAAGATTAACTAGAGGACCTTCTCACCTGAGGCAATAAGGAAGTAACTAACCCCTGAGACAAATTCTTCTGTTGTGTTACATCACACACTGGAGAGAGAATGGAAGAATTCTCTGCTATCACATCAGAAGATTGGACTTCCGATGCCACTTGTAAGGAATGTGAAGAAGAAATATCCACCCCCACCCTGGGCATCGGGCTTACTGGATCAACACCTAAGGCCAAATCTTGTGCTCTCTGAATTAGGAGATCTGGGCTGCTAGCAGAAGCCTTATTCTTAGCGGCCCACTCACATTCTGAAAAAACATGGCCGGTATCCTCACACAAGTTACATTTAGTGGAGTTTAAACAATAGAAGGCAATGTGTCCAGTTTCCCCGTAGTTCTCACAACGAGGTTTATCACAAGAACTTGATAAATGTGTCCTAGAACCGCATTTATAGCAGAATCTAGGCTGCCCAGCATAAAAACAAACACCCCTATCTCTTCCCAACAAAAAGGAATTCGGAATATGTAAAATCCCATTAGCAGTTTGTCTGAGCTTGACCTTAAACTGCCATCCCCCTGTCCAAAACTGTTCAGCATCTAATATAGCTTCTGGAGAACTCAACACCTCACATTTTTGAGATAGCCAATACTGGATATCATCAACATGCACCCCCTCATTCCTGAACATTATAGTTACAAATTTAATTAATGGTTTTGTTAGAGGAATTACCAAAAAGGGGGTCCAAAGAGGGGAACATTTTAATTGGTTATACCGTTCCCAGAATAAATCAAGAGCAGAATTAGATCGAAGCTCACATCAAAATTATCCTCCCCTGAAATATTTATAAAGGCGAACACCTCCCGGGGAGAAAAATGAAGAGAATCTTTTAATAAATATTTCCCTACATAGTGTCTATCAGGCCTGACCTCTAAACATCCCTTATACCTCAACCTTACCGCATTTCTATGTGGTGCCGCCTCATTTTTAGATTTAGAAAACAAATCCAACATTAATGGCTTTTCAGTTTCAGCATTACATTGAACAGGCTGAGCCTGTATCTCAGGTCTAAAATCAATCAAAACCTCTGAAGGATTGGTTCGTACAGCCCCTTGAGAAGGCTCGAGTCCCCCTTGTTCCACCTCAGAGTCATTTGTGGTCACAGGTAAATCAGGCAACTTTGGTTGCCAAGAAGGTTCATTTTGCAAAAAATTCAGTTTGGGGTCCCAATCCGAAGTAGGTCGCCATGAACCATTGTTTAAAGTCCAGCCTGCATTACTTAATGCTTTCTCAGGAGTCCAGGAATCAGTCGAAGTTGGTTTTATCAGGAGCACACCCCCAGGGGATCCTGAAGCAAAAGCAATCTCTACAGGAACCAAGACAGTTTGATCAGCCATTGTCACCCCCAAGTTCCTTTTGGCCGAAAACACAGCCGCCCGTTTCTCTTTCCCCTCCTCACCCACCTTTTCACTAATGGGTACAGTACATTTTAGAAAAGAAAACTCAGACACTCTGGTCTGGTTAAATGGTTCCGTTTGAAAGATGCAGCTTACCTCCTTACGCTGAAACTCCACAGAGGTAGCCTGGTTAGGAGCAGGAAAGACAAATCTAGTTTCTTTAGACAGGTTAAGCATCAACTCGGTGCAAACGGAGCCTCCTTGCTCCGTGACCAACACATCTGGGACTCCGTTGGTCACTACGGTAACCGGGGAGACGTCAGGAGAAACCCCTAGCAATTGAATTCCCTTTGCAGGCTCTTGGCACTGAATCCCTCCCAATTCCTTACTGCCAGCCAACGCAGTGACACTAGGGGTTTGCTCGGACAGCGCCTTTGAGGGAATAACACCTAAAATCTTCATAAACTGCTCCTCCGTCTCCATTCTACTGTGCCAAGTGTCCACTTGTAGAGACAACGCCACAGGTAAGTCTTCACCAGCATAAACTTCCGAATGGTTTTTCACTTGCTTGTTTTCCTGAGCTAAATTAGGTATCTGTCTTGTCTGCAGCTCACGTCTTTTCTCCGGTGCTTCAGAATTAATTAGGGTTGTATGTAGCGTAACATCAGTTGAAAAATCCTCCGTGACAACCAAATTCACATCTTCTTCCACAATATCCATAGTAACCTGTTGCTCAGGTACCGTCACAAATTCACTCATTTTGCTAGAACTGCACGACCTTCCTTCATGCTCCAGACCAACCGTCCACCTCCAATACTGATCCACAAGTGAATCGATCAGCAGCCAGTCCCCCTACTGCCAGCAATGCAGTAGGGGAATTTCCCCGGTGTCCTGGCCAAATTTCCCTCATTCACTAAAAATACCACCAACACCTTAATCTGGTTCAAGGTCAGTTGGCATTCTTCTGTATCCCCCTCCCATGGGTCGTGCCTGAAAATAGGCAGGATTTGTCTAGTGCACTTACCTGGTCAACAAAAACTAAATAAATAAAATAAATAAATAAATAAAATAGAGGATGAGTGAGTGGTTGATGGAGAATGTGTTAATTGTTTTATTGCAGTGGTGCTAAGAACTAGGGCTTGGGAGACTGTTCTGCGGGAGATCTGGACCCCCGATCGAACCCGCAATCCATTGACCCAGATAAATACAGACTTCGATGCAGAAGTCCGGTTCTGGGTCTGTGGAAGTGCCATTTGTGCCATTGTGTGTATTGTTGCCATGGGGATGATGTTGGCATGCTTGCTCCATGTTCAGGCAGCCAGCAGCATCCAATCAGGCAATAGATGGTCACATGATGCACTCAAGGTATATAACTGTGCTGAGTGCGTAATGCAGCCCAGATGAGAGGAGGATGGGTCAGAGGAGCACCTCGCTTATCGCTGCTGCAGCCACCAGAAGTTACTAAAAAGCAAAAAAAAAAAAAACACACACAAAAATATATATATATATACATTTTGGAGGGGAAGGAATAGAAAAGGAGAGAGAAAGGACTGAATTTACTGGTGCGAGTATGATGGGTTGGGACAGGAGAAAGGAGGAATCCAGAGGGATTGCAGAGATAGTTGTGGCCTGGGTGCTGCCGGGAGGGGGGAAGGCAAAAGGTAGGCAGTGTGGCAGTGTAACTGTATATATGAGCAAGGGCAGGCTGGCAAAATATTTGACTTGTGGCATAAAGATCCAGGGGAGAAAGGGAGGGACTACTGGAGGCCTAAGAGAAATTTTACAGTTAGAGGAAATCCCAAATTAAAGTTTTTGTATTTTCTTTGCCTCAGACAGTGTAGCTGTGTGTACATGAGCAAGGGAGGGCAGGCTGGCAAAATCTTTGACTTGTGCCATTCCAGATCCAGAGGAGAAAGGGAGAGACTACTGGCTGCCCAAAGAGAAATTTTACAGTTACATAAAATCCCAAATGAAAGTTTTTTTTCTTTTCATGGCCTCAGACAGTGTAGCTGTGTAAATGAGCAAGGGAGGGTAGGCTGGCAAAATCTTTGACTTGTGCCATTCCAGATCCAGCAGGGAGAGTGAGAGACTACTGGAGGCCCAAGAGAAATTTAACAGTTACAGAAAATCCCAAATACAATTTTTTCCTGGCTTCAATGTGGCTATGCATACAGGGCAAGGGCAGCAGGCTGGCAAAATAAATCTTTGTCTAGTGTCATCCAGAGGGGGGAGGAGAGAGAGAGAGACTGCAGGGGGGCCCACAAGAAATTCAACAGTCCCAGAAATCCTAAATAAACTTTTTTTTTCCTGGCTTCAGTGTGGCTGTGTGTACAGGGCAAGGGCAGCAGGCTGGAAAAATGCATTTTTGACTTGTGCTGTAGAGAGAGGGGAGAGAGAGAGAGAGAGAGAGAGATTGCAGGGGGGTCCACAAGAAATATAGCAGTCCCAGAAATCCCAAATAAACTTTTTTCCTGGCTTCAGTGTGGTTGTGTGTACAGGGCAAGGCAGCAGGCTGGCAAAATAAATCTTTGACTTGTGCTATCCAATCACGAATCACGATCACTTGTAAACGTTCATTCGAGATTTCATGTATTAAAAAAATATACTGTTCAGACTAAGAACATACAAGTTGATGTGCCTGTGCTGCTGGCTGTGGGTGGCCCAGGTGATAATCTGACTTTGTGACTCGTAGCAGGCTGTTTACACTTCCACACAAGTAAAGTAAAACTACTTTACACACAAGTGTTATCATCATTATCACTCATTCCCCATATTCCTCCTTATTATTATTAGTTTTATAGCATATTGCGTTACATTACGTATCAGCATAAACCAACCCCCAGTGTGGGAATGTGCTGCGTGCAGCTATGCACCAGATGTGTCTACATCTCCAATTCAAATTCTGAGGCATGCTTAACAGTTGCTGAATTTGGTCACTTGACAGTAACTGTACTGTAGGAGTCAGTCAGGAAATCTTGGAAGGAAGTGGTGATGGACTGCTGTGCTGTCAGTGTGCTGTGTACAGTCAAGAGTCACGACAGTAAACTTGTCCCTAGCCTGTGGGTGGGAGTCATCAGAAAGACATCACATTAATTAGAAGGATCTTTTTTACAGGTTAGAATACTAAGAAAAAAATGGATCAAAGTGTTGATGAGGCACATTCTATTTCTCATGTACGCATTGGCACTGCAAAAGACAGAAATCAGTCTGAAAAGAGAAAACATAATCGAACCCCAAAAAGTGATTTTTTTCACATCAAAGGTTTCATCTTCTAAGCAAATGCTTGAATCCAAAAAAGGTGAATGTCTTGGATCATCATCAGTCCCAAGTAAAAAAAAAAAGTTTTGTAGTTAAAAAAACTAAAGGTTTGGTTGGTACCACCTGCAGAGACACTCAACGGTACGGAACGTTTCCATACTATGCTACTGCCAGTCCCTCACCCTCATCCGATTCTTCTTAGGTTGACCCCAATGAGGGTAATAAAAATAAAGATGAAAAGAATGATCAGGCAGCACAAGGAATACTGGAGGGGATGGAAATTGCAGATGAGGAAGAAACAAGCAGAAATGTTTTGGTTGTGGAGGGGGGCAGTAGGAATAAACCACAAGATGAACAGGCCCAAGAAAACTCCAGGGAAGGGGGCCCTGAAAAGGTGACTGAGGTGCTGTGACTTCCTAGGAAAACAAACTAAAAAAATCATTTTTTGTTTGGGCATACTTCTCCATTAGTGCTTCCAATGAGTTGGTAGCAACATGCGCTATTTGTAAACAGCCAATCAGCAGGGGTAAAAAGAAGGTGCATTGGGAACTTTAGCACTGAAAAGGCACCAAGACAGATGCCATAACATTACTGAGAACTCCAGTTCTGAGTTTCGAAGAGAAAGTGACAGTGATAGCTCACTACACTCAGGGGTAACTCCCATAGATGAAAGCAGTGACATCCGCCACAGCACTACTGAAACACCTTCACCACCACTTCCTCCCATTCAAAGGACTCCTCCTACTGTTACTGAAAGTGACCATATGTTCAAAAGCCCTCCTCCTTCAAGGAGACAGCTTACTATCTCAGAAACATATGAGCATAAAACCAAATATGCCTCAACTCACCCTGTTGCTGTTACAATAACCAAAACAATTTCAGAAATGATAGCTGTTGATTTGCTACCATATAATATAGTTGAACATATAGGATTACCTTGAACCTCGATATAGCATACCATCGCGGAAATACTTCTCGACAACAGGAAGTCCAGATCTTTACAATGTTGTATGTAAAAAATTAAGATGCGTCCTGTGCAGTTTGTTGGGAGGGTGGTGCATCTCATAACAGATATCTGGTCAAGCTGTCAGCCTGAACCCTTCATGTCTGTCGTGGCACATTGGGCGTGTTTTGATAATTCACATGGGGACAGTGAAGCAACGCAGTTTGCTGTTCTAAGGATGTTTTATTTTCCATCTGAACATACCTCGTACAGCATCAGTGAGGAGCTCGATAAACCAATACAGCAATGGCTCACTTCACAGGGACTGTCAGTTGTTGAAGATAATGGATTCAACATAAATAAGGCCTTGGAGAAGGGGGGGGGCTTTGTTCAAATTTGCTGGTTTGTGCATTGCTTAAATTTAATAGTTCATGGTTTTCTCAATGATGACGGAGATTAAGGCTCTCGTTAGCACTGCTAAAAGCATATGCACTAATTTCAGTCAGTCAAGCAAAGCTCGTCACTTGTTTGAAAAACTACAGCAGGAGCACAGTTTACCTTTGCACAGACTGATCCAAGACATTTCTACTTGATGTAATTTGACCTTTTATGTGTTCCAGAGGTTGCAGGAACAAAAGAAAGCTGTCAGGCAGTACACCTTGGAAAATATAATTTGTAATGCAGACGTCTATATTACTGCACCCCAGTGGGCCATGCTAGAGTTTCTAATTTTCCTGCTCCAGCCATTTGAGAAAATCACCAGTAAGGTTAGTGCAAACACAGCAACTCTCAGCCAGGTGATACCCCTAATAAAAATGTTAAAATTCATAATTGAATCTGATTAGGGAAAAGTTAGAGAAGCAAACAGTTCCATGATCACACAGGCTGCTAGTGGTGCTGCTAACATATGCATGTTGCCCCCAGAATACAAGAAGATCTAACAAGACATACGACCAAAAAAGTTGAAGAAGATGGCAAACTATGTAAAATGCTTAATTCTGAGTACTACATTAAAGCAATAATCTTGGACCCATGATACAAATCGAAGCAACTATTGAGTAATGATGATGACACTTGTTTCAAGATAAACAAACAAGAAATAATTGATGAGGTGTATGCTGTCATGGAACAGAGTACAACAGCAGCACCACATTCAGAATTGTCTTCATGATACGGCACAGCATCAGGTGGCCCATCCTCTACTGTTGCAGCATTTTCTCCCTTTTTCTCCTCAGCCACTGCAGCCAAATCTTCTTCTTCACCGCCAGCCAAGCATAGTACTGTCCTACAATCACTTGGTTCAGCTTCATGTCTCTGGAGTCACTTAGAAGATGTAATTGTAACATCTTCATCTGCCTCCTGTAACACAGCCTCAGCACAGACCATTGTTGAAATGTACCCCGCAGAGCCCAATATCAGCTGGAATGCTGATCCTTTGCAATACTGGAAATCCAAACAAAATGTGTGGTCTGCTTTAGTAAATATTAAAAAAAAAAAAAAACAGCTCCACAGTGAAGGAGGGTGCAAGAGTCAATATTACAGTATATAGAAAGCAAAAAAATGCACTCCTCAGCTGAAAAGCAATCATGCATCTTTATTAATCCAGAGAGAATGCCCAGCCGCAATTATCTGATCCACCACTAACAACCTCTACCGGTTTCATACTCACAAGTACATCATCAGGAGGATACACTCCATGTAAACTAGTAGAGGTTGTTGGTGGCGGACCAGCTCATGGCTGCTGGGAATTCTGTCTGGATTAATAAAGCTGCATGATTGTTTTTCAGCCGAGGAGTGTTTTTTTTTTCTCGATTTAGTAAACATTGCAATGAAGTTTATGAATTGCCCTCTGACTAGCATCTGTTCAGAATGATTGTTTAGTTCAGCTGGTAACGTCATTACTGACACACAATCCTGTTTGACACCAGAAAATGCTGACCACCTCACATTTCTCAAAGTCAACATTCCTCACTTTAATTTCAAACATGATACCTGAATAAAACATACAGTGACTGCTCTGAGCAGGCCCTATCCATATAACACTTTCAAGAATTTGTGCCTGTGGTGAAAATCTTTTGTGAATAGTGTCTACTACATGAGGTAGAAAGTATTTGCAACAAGTCAGGTCAGGACGGACAAGGCCAGGCCACTATTACTTGAATGATCACATGAGCAGCACAGAATAGAAAAAAGAATAAAAACACCAGTGGGTTCAGAGTTCAAATACAGCAAGCAACTGCACTTCATGTCACAAATTTACTTGGTGGTACCTGGTACCACTATCTGATCTGGAAGGTAGGGTACAGCTGTCTACTACTACTACTACTATCACTTTTTGTCCTCATGGGTCACGACTACTACTTATCACTTTATGTCCTTACTCCAGTCCTTACTACTACTACTACTTGTCACTTTTTTTGCTCTCAGCAACTGAACCTGACTGTACTGTTTCACTTTTCATACAGTGAATGGCTTAGCAGATGCCTGAAACCCAGAAACTGAATACTATCTGTGTATTTCTCACGTCCCCCATATCTGGCTTTGATTTCTTCACAAAAAAAAAAATGCCACTAAATTGAAAATTCATATAATTTCTTTATTGCTTGTGTGTGCATGGTACAGTATGCTAATCTGGTTACATCTCATTTACAGTAACTGGGCTGAGATTATTATATTACTATATTTTATTTTTGATACTTAAATTACTTGGCAGTAGTTGTGGAACTGGGAAGGATGTAATTGTGTTGTGCATGTGTCATCATGTCTTCAGGTGGCAGTGGCAAACTTTTTAATGACTGCACTGCACTTAACCAATGCAATGTGTGACTGGCTGTCTGCCTGGGTGGTGGTGATCACTATGTCTTTCGTTTTCCTCTTTAAGCATTCAGCATGTTGATCAGATTCAGTAGAAGTAGTCATAGTACTAGAAAACATTACCGCCTCTTGGACCAGGTAGTGTACCATATGCCACAGTACACCGGGGCATGTGAAGCAGTTGCATCATTCACATGGGTAGGGTGGGTGGGCTTTCTTAGTGCTGCTCATTTGATCATTCATATCCATTTCTTTGGCCCGCTTTGGCTCTGACTGGAACATATATCAAAGTAATACCCACACAGCACCATTAATAATAAACATCTTAGATGCCTGGCAGTGCCTGCAGTATTTGGAGGTGATATGATGTAGGTATTTGCATTTGTCTGTCTATCTCTCTTTCTATCTCTCTCTCTCAGTCTCTCTCTGTCTCTCCCAGTACACTCATGTCACAGACCCAAGCAGGATATGCCACCATTATAGGCCAGCCATGAAGGGGCTAATAGTGAGTGATTGCTTTTTTATTTAACAGTTTTACATTAATTTTTATACAAATAATCCATTAAATTATTTCCTTTGGGCCTTTGTGTCAAATGTGACAGACTTTGGCCACTTCTATGCATTTTTTTTCATTTTTTTCAAATATTTGTCAATAAATCAAAACTAATCAGTAGAAATCAGAACTTCACCATGTTCTGGTTCTTATTTAATAATGGTCAGAACTTCACTGAGTTCTCCCAGCCCTACTAAGAACATTTGCATGCTAGCCTGCTGGGAACTTCCATTTCAATTTAAATAGGGCAGACACCACCATTTATAAAGTAGACCATGACCGATTCCCTCCTGATCTTGCATACAGAAGAGGGGCACATTAAATGCCCAGGGACAAAAGTAAAGTGCTGCAGTCTCCCTCACCCATTTGTTCCTGCACCTATGTGTGTGTCTGGCATGCATGTGTCTGACCGTGTTGCAGACCAGCCCGCTATAACCATGCATCCTTGTCAACTCTACAGGCAAGCACACCTGTCTCTGGTGTGCTCTATGCATGCTTCCATCACAGGTGACTGGATCTGTCTACTTGTACCAGGCATGTCTTCCCAAGGCTGGTGTGGGTGTGTAGCTGTTTGGCATTGCCTGCTGGTCATGTTTCACATATTCTGTGTGCACAGTTTGCTGATGTGTTTTTCTTTCTTTCCGTATACGCGTCCAGTACTACCAGGGTGGCGCTTTCAGACCTGGAGGCTGAAGTTAAGGTCCAGCTTCTGTGGAGGTACAGTGAAGCCTGCCAGGATAAATCGCAGTGTCACAGGTTTACTGCATGACAAAAGGGATTAACTCCTATTGAAACTGCATTGTTTGCTGCAGTAACTCTACTGCAGAATTCTGCAGTGCTGCACTTCATCCTGGTGGGCTTCACTGTAGATACTACTGATCTGCATCTTTCTGGGCAGGCTACTAGTGATGGAGGCAGTGTTGGATCAAGTGGTACAGGCACTGAACCAGACCACTGTTGCTGTGATGACCATGGCTGGAGCTTTGCAGGCTAATGCCACAGTACAGTAGCCTAAATGAGAGGCCTGCTGCTGGACAATAATATGCCAATGACGAGAGCTGGACATTTATCATTGCATGTTCTTATTTTTTCAGGGTGGGGCATTTCTTGTGTCTGTTGCTCTTGTTATTCTGTTTTGCTGCCTTTTTTTTGTTCTGTTTTCTGGTAGTTAGTTGTTTTATTGTTACATTTTCCATACTGTTGTTTGATTAAACCTTTTTGATATCTTTGTTGGTGTGTTGCTGTTTCTACTTGCTGGTCGATTTGTGCTGGCACTTGCTGTTTGCACATTTGGGAGGGCTTTGCTGTGCCATATTTGCTGCCATTAGCACTGCACATTTGTCCATCCTTGCACTGTGCCATATTCCATCCTGTAGAACAGCACTGTGCACTACCCCTGTGCTGCACAGTATCAACTGTGCTGTAGTGCTGTGTCACAATATTCAGCCCTTTTAGAGCTCACACAACACATGGAACACAGATTGATTATTTGTGTCCATATAATTTCATGCTATTTTTTGCATGGCGCTAATTTAGCATGGTGCAATCCAGCATGGCTGAATATGGGAGCCAATGTGTTTTTGTAGTTTCTTTAGCAACACCACAGCTAACTACAGGCTGCAGTGCGACGCCCACAGCCAGCATATAACCCAGTGAGTAAAAGGTTGCTCCTGACACTGGAATGAGGCTATAACAGGATGCAAATGCCCTCTTAGTGCCCTGCATTGGCAAAGAGGTCATTTGCATTGGACCTTTTTGAATTACACAAGTTAGTCAAGAACACTAACAGGTTTGGGATTTCCTGACTCCGTTTGCTCCATGCAAGTCCTGTCTACATCTGCATGGGACCATACCACTCAGTGGCCACTAGGGGTTTTGCTTTGTGCTGAGCACACCATTTAGTACACTTATTTGGGCTTTACTCTCAGAGCTATATTCAAACATGTTTAGGGCACTTACAGTTTGCTCCAAACAAGTCTGGATATAGTGACTTAAGGGCAGTGTGCCAATTTGTGTTCAGAATAGGGACTTCACAAGGAGCAAACTGAGGAATTTGGATATAGGGCTTGGTCAGTTTACTCCACTCAAAATGACTGCAACTAGAAATAGTCTTACAGCCCTGAAGATCATCATCACTCCTTTCCAGTGGTTCAAATGAACCTTGGGTCAGTGGGCCTGTCCCAGTTACAGGACGTTAACTAAATAAATATGTAAGGGATATCACCAAATATATTTGCTCATGTTTGCTTATGTTCATATTATATGTGTGTGTCTGTTTTTTTATGCATTTGTGTCTATCATTGGGTGGGTCTACATGTGCTGCTGTGTGTATATATGTTTCTGTGTCACATGTTGACTTGCAAACTGGAACAGATGTTCTGGCATAGCCGGTTTTAGGCACCAGCGAACCCTGCAGTTGCTGGGAGCCCCTTCTCCTGGGGGCCCCCCAACCAGAGAAGTTTACCTTATTCATTTTTAAACATTTTTATCTTAGTATATTTTTAGAACATCAGTAAAATACTGTGCAGATCCTTCTGGTTCTGTCATGAAATACCTCAACAAGCTATGATCCAGTCAATAGGAGGTGGACAGGCAGCAATGGATGGGATGGGAAGAACAGCCCCAAGAACTTACACTGCTGTGTCCTCCTATAATTTTTTTAAAATACTACTGGTTATACTAAAGCTATACATAGAAACAAAGAAATATAAAATTTGCTGGCAGATAACTACTGCTTGGCCCACCTAGTCTGCCCATTTTTCTCTGCCTATAGTATCACCACAAATAAAATCTTGCACTTATGGGCTATAGTAAAACACATGGGCTAAAGGTGGGCCAAGTAGAGAGGCCCCATGACTTCACTAATTCTGCTGGGGGCCCCCAAAACCCTAAAGCCGGCCCTGTGTTCTGGTAAGGTAGAGTTTAGGATGAGCACAGCACTGCTGAGCACATACTGTACAGGGAACTAGGCTAGGGAGGGGGTTCAACTTGTTGATGCCAGAGAACATAAACAGACTGAGATTAGGAAGGGGGGGCAGAACAATACATTAAATCAGACACTCTTTGTCTGATAGGTGGACCAGAGGAATGGGATTAGCTGGATGAGTGAATTTATGATGGTAGCGCCATTAACTTGGTGCTTGGACCATGAGATCCAGAGGAAAGGCACTATGTCATGGTTTGACCCCTGCATCTGTCGCAATCCCCCATGTTAGTTGTCGCACACCATGTGTGTAATGACTAACATCTGGATAAGTAATTTGCAAAATGATGCCCAGTGACATTATCACAAAGAGGGCATATCCATCTTCACCTGACAGTGGGCCAGTGCTGTGTAAACCAAAAGATGTGGTTCAATAATGGGGTGTCTTATGCTATGCCAATTTTCTGGCACCACACATTGAAAGGGTGTATTGGATCTTAAATATTTCTTAGAAATTATTACTAGGACTGTGCACATGGTTGATTTTTTATATGTGTATTTGTGTCTGGTATTTGTATATGCATCTGTATTTGTATTTGTTTGACTATCAGTGTTTGCAATATATTTTATTTTACATTTCAGACTTGTTTCTGTTGTTAATGAAGACACATAGCCAAGGGTTTAAGAGGTTTCAATAAAAATATGCAGAGTTATCAAGAAAATATGCATTCATGTAATGAGCAGCAATATACAGTAGTAGTTTTCAGTATCAGTTGTGATATCATTGGCCCGGTGCTCGTTCAGATAGTCCGGTGCTTCCTTGATTCGGGTGAGTTTCCAAGCTCCCTGAAGGAGGCGGCGGTAACAACCCTCTCGAAGAAAGCTTCTTTGGACCTCAACTCTCTGACTAACTACAGACCAATCTCTAGCCTTCCTTTTATAGGGAAAGTTATTGAGAAAGTAGTGGCGGTACAACTGGAGAACCACCTGACTATACATGACATTTATGAACCTCTCCAGTCCGGTTTTCGAAAGAGGCATAGTACCGAGACTGCGCTGGTTTGGGTGCTCAATGATCTCCTGATGGTGAGAGATCAGAGAAGCTGTTCCATTCTGGTGCTCCTTTATCTCTCTTCAGCCTTTGACACTGTGGACCATGGGGTATTGTTTCGGCACCTGAGGTCCATTTGTGGACTGACACATATGGTCCTCAGGTGGTTTTCATCTTTCCTCACTGGCAGAACTCAGAAAGTGGTGTCTGGAGTCTTTTCCTCAGACCCATTTTCATTGTCATGAGGGGAACCTCAGGGCTCACTGCTTCCCCCATGTTGTTTGCAGTGTATATGCTACCCCTCAGAGACATTGTAAGACAGTATGAGCTGAGGTTTCACTGTTATTCTGATGATACCCAGCTCTACATGTCTTTCGCACCTGACCAGAATAGTGCTCTCTTGGTATTTAATAGCTGCCTTGTTGAAATCCAGGACTGGATGAATTCGAGCTGGCTAAAGTTGAAGGCAGGAAAGACTGAGGTGATGGTTGTGGAGCTGGGTCACCGGATAGAGGGGTTGAGGATTGGCCAGCCCTCTGGAATTTACCTAGGAGGTGCCCAGCTTCTTACCTCTGAATGGATGCGGGACCTGGGGGTGGTGCTTGACAATGGGCTGACCTTAAGATCGCAAGTGTCAGCCATTGTTAAGTCTTCCTTTTACTATCTCAGGAACATTGCCAGGATTAAGTACCTTGTTCCATCCGGAGACCTTCCTACACTCGTTCATGCCTTTGTGACCTCACGTCTTGATTATTGCAACTTCCTGTACTTGGGTCTTCCTGGGGTTGATATCCACCACTTGCAGCTAGTGCAGAACATGGCAGCATGATTGCTGATGGGGGTCTCTCAAACATCTCATATTACCCCTGTTCTGCGCAGTCTGAACTGGTTGCCGATTCAGCAGCGGATCACCTTTAAAGTTGGTTTACTGACTTATAAAGCCCTACATGGACTTGGCTCTGATTACTTAAAAGAGCTTCTGGTTCCTTATTTCCCAGAGGGACAGCTCCGTTCAGCCAGCGAGGGGTTGCTAGAGATCCCGAGGGTGTCTTTGAAATCTTCTGGGCCCCCTGCTTTTATGTACGTCGCTCCTACCCTCTGGAATTCTCTACCCCATTGACTTCAGGAGTGCACGACAGTGGGAGACTTTAAACAAGCATTAAAAACGTTTTTATTGTCCCAGGCTTTTAATGGTATTTAGTGAATTGAACCCTGTGGATTATTGCTCTGTTTTATACTGTATTTATTGTTCTTATTATTCTTATGTCAATCTTTTTGTAAAGCACTTTGATAATTTGAAAGGTGCTTTGAGAAATAAAGTTATTATTATTATTATTATAGGTGTTTCACATCAGTCTAAACCAAGGTCTAATACTACTTTATGTGGTCTAACACAAATACAAATATTAAGGAGTGGTATTCATGCCTGTATTTGTATTTGTAAAAGGTGCATTATTTGTATTTGTCTTGAATATTATTTGTTTTGCACAGCCCTAAACATTACTGTACATAAAGTATCTTTTCACTGCATTTCATTCTCCCACTGAGATATGTTGTTTTGAAGTTTTTCAAACTTCCTGCTCTTTTGTCACATCCACTATGAGAAAATCCTAAATGTATTGGTGTTATTTGGTGCTGTTTACCCTCAGAAATATGTGTTACCACCATTCTAAAACACCCACAATATAAATTTAGTATTTACAGTCAAACAGCAACCTAAGTAACCTCAGTGGAAGACATTTTTTTTAGAATTACTAGTGGTTGCTATCTTTAATCTAAAATGGGAACCAGAATAAACTTTTTCATGGGGATCTGCATATACTTCTCATACTGCTTTGCATTCTGGGAATATGAGTAATGTTTCATTTACTTGAAACCTGGCTTTAATGCCAGTGCCCCATCCAGTAAACCCTTACTTCTGTGGTGAGGTTCTTTGACTTCTAGATAACTTTCTTATTTTGGGCTCTATCATGACCCACACCAATAGGATCAAACTATGTCTGGTTCATCCTTCCTTTTGGCTATAACAGATGAGGCACATGAATGAGTCTTGCATAGGGCAAAACATGTGTTTGTGTCTTCTGTTTTCAAACTTTGAAGAGGGGTGTGAGATGTCATTTGGCACTATACACTCTTGTTTAAAGTGGAACAAGTGTAAATTCTTTCATGTTGATTTGCATATACTCCCCATGATTGTTTGCATTATGGAGATATGTGTAAGTTTACATTAGACATGTTTAATGACTTGAGTCATTAATTACCAAGTTAATAATAAATGTAGTTTTAAAAAAGATCTGAGAGAAAATGCTGCAAAAAATACACTGATGATGAATTTAAGCATATAAAACATGCATAACTGCTAGAAAACTATAAGATGAAATGTTTTGCTAACTAACATGTACTTCTATTTTATGTCTGAATCACAATTTTAAATGGAACTTGAAATCAATTTCTGCTTGAAATAATTTTATTTATTTTTAATCGTATTGAATACTGAACAAAACTCTTGCCATATAATTTTCTTTAAGTAAATTCACTAGCTGGTTGCTTCTTATGCTTCTTTGGAGGTTTCCTGTGTGATGTTGGTCCTTTCTCCATTTGCTGTGATCCCACCCTGTTTCTCTGCTATACTGGTACTGCACTCTCTTTTTTGTCACTTGCACTCAGCCTTCAGTGCCCTTCTTTCAATTGATATTTACGTCATTGACTGTCTCTTTGTTCCTGTCCCTGGAATAGTCTCCCAAGGGAGTTACTTTACATACTGTCAGTTATACAGAAAGGTTTGTGTCCTGAAAAAATACTTTTCTGCAGGATTCTGCTACTGATTAGGTTCATTAAACCATCTAATTGAACTTGTACTATTCATTTTGTAGCTGTTAGACCATGTTTATACTGTAGCATGTCTACTCATTATCATAGGTTTTGTCATGGTGACTGAGATGGGTGAGTATTTGATATAAAGTATGCGGTATGATGATCAGTTACTATTGATAATGGTTGGTGGGGTTACTTGGGAAGCCTTGTCACAATCTTGCAACTTGCATTCTCTTTTTTAACTGTGTGAGATCTGGAAGAAGAAAATTTATGCATTTCCATCCTTAAGCTGTAACACTAATTCAAAATGTAGGAAAACCACAAGATGCAACCAAATTGTTGTCCTGCACTTAGCACCAACACAAATATTTCTCAAGCAGAACTCTCCTAACTTGAATACCTTGATTAAAAAATGAACACCACAGTCTTGCCACCAACACAGTTTACATGCACGGCTTTTTGGCTTTACAAATTGTCCATATGCAAGTACTTGTGAGTAGTTTGGGAAATTTGGGGGATGGTAAAGCCTCACCAAAAGTCAGGAATAAGAATATTTTTGACATGGGCTCTTTTCCAAGCTTGCAAAATTTATGTGTGGTAAGTAAGTCATAAGATGTGCCAGGGTGAGTAAGTATGGAGGAAAATTACATGGCTTGAGTGGGTTGTTAGACAAGAGGTGCTTGCACCATGTGCCTTTATACACACAAGAGCAAGTGCAATTACTCCTCATATATCTCATATCCCTGAAGTGTCCTAAAGCACTAATAATGTGGAGAAAAATTAGAAATGGATAAAATGATTGGTAGACTTTTTTTTGCTTCAGAAAAAGAAACATATTTTTTTACAGCTTGGGACATAAAGTATTGCCTATTGAGAATGTACAAGAGGATAGCTTAAAACTTGAAGAATATACTGTATAAAATATCAATATCACTTGTCCCCTGAATTCCCCCCAAGAAATGATGGATGCCACACCATTTTTACTTGTTGGTTGCTCATTGGCAAATTTATTCATGGCACAAAGCTTATATTTACAACGCATATACTTTAGAATTCACAATTCAAAATTTACATCCAAATTTTATTTCCAATTTTCTGGTTCCAGCCTCTGTCCTTCTTCTGGTCAGTCATTTCTTCCATCTTGCTTTCAGGGCCTGGACACCATGAATCTGGCCCCCTCTTCCACACCAGAACCAGGCCGGTTTCCCTTACCTGGGCTTTCACCCTCCAAACCCGGACATTTCTGAATCCAGCACCTGGACCTATCCCCCTTCCCACTTTTACCACCACATCTGGGTTCTTTGTCCCCAGCCCGTGTATCCTGCCCCTCCCCCTTTTCTCCCCCCTTTTTCTTTCTTCCACTGCCCCTTCTCCAGCTAGTGATGGATGGAGGGGCTCCCCTCTTTTGGGCTAGTATCTAAGTCCCTTCCTGGCTATCTGGGTCACTAGGTTCCCAATGGGCCACAGGAACAGAGACATCCCAAACTCCAACAGATGGATGCCATCCAACCTGTACACTGCAGGCTGGTCATAAGACATGTCTCTGTGCTGCAGATGCACTCCCCCCATCTGTATTATCCCCCCTGGCTACCCTTCTGTTTAACCGTTTCCTAACTTTTTTGATCAGCCGGACATCCCTCACCCCTCCATACCCTCCGGGAATTGATTTTGGACCAGCTGATTATCACGCTCGGTCACCACCCTCTTACCTTTTCTAAGTCTCCCATAATGTTCTGCCCTAATGCCCCCCATGGCAGGCTCCCTAGGTCGTTGTCCCCCAGGTGTACAATGCTGCAATCCAGGGTGCCCCACTACAATCTCAACTCCTCCATCAATGGCATGAACTGTGCCCATTTCATCCACCTAATGCCTTTCCATAGCCCCCTGGTGTGCTCTGTGTTGTATCTCAGTTCTGCTCCTCTGGAGGTGGCAACTGCAAACCTTTCAGCCCAATATATGAAAGAATGCCCCACTATCCAGATCTTTCTCTTGGAACCTGCCATGGAAGCAAAATAAACAGTATGAGTTGCTGTTGTTATTTTCTCATATACCTCTTGTAGCAGCTGGACCTCCAGTACTCCACCTTTTTTATGTCTGCCACTGCAGCACCCTTTTCTGCTGCCTCCATGGCTGCCCCAATCTGAAATGAGTGTGGGGCAAACTTATTGGGGTCCTTCCCCAGGAATGCCAGTGCCTTCTTGAGGACTGCCACAACCTCAAACCCTGTGACCGGGGAGCCATCCCCATGTTGGAATAGCACCCCCTGGCCCACCCCCAAACCTCCTATACTCCTCTAGTGCCCCCACAGTGCAGCTGGCCAACTGGGATCTTACCAGCGATACCTGAGTCCCCCTCCCCCCTTGATCCATTTTGGACCTGCCAAATGTGATGATCATCTTGTCTTGCCACCACTGGACCTCCTCATGTTGTAATGCCTGCTCAGCGGCTGCCTTTTTTGGGATCACCACCTCCACCACTTGGAATGCCCCTGCTGCCATAACTGCAAACATGGCCCGGAACAGCACCCCTTTGTGTGCTGATGTGCATATTTTCTGGGTGGCCCCTAAGACCCTTACCAGCAAATCTCTCAGTATTGGCTGTCTCCTGTGCACTGTGGCTGGTTGGTACCATCGCCAACCTGCCACCATGCACTTTATTGTCTTACCGGCCCCTATATCAGGCCATCCTTTGTCCTGGCGTACCCAACTGGTGCCAGCCAAGTGCACCACCATTGTGGCATGTGCCATCCCTTCTTCCCACATTTCCACTACAAATCTTTTTACCTGATTGTCCAGTGCCAGCTTGGCCCTGTCCCACCCATGCTTCTCTCTGAAATCTTGAAACCTTGCCCATTCTGCCTCGTATGCCCTCAATGTGTTGGCAGCCCAGGTCCCCTGATACGGCATCCTGGCCATGACCCTCCAGTTTCTCACATCTGGTTGGGTATCCTGGTCCTGTGTGGTGCTGCCTGAGGCATCAGCTCCCAAAACCTGTTGAGCTGTAAGTGGGAAAGACTGTCAGCCACCTCGTTCTTCAATCCCTCAATATCCTGCACTTTGAAAGATATGTTCAACTGCAGTCCTAACAGGACCAGTCACCTGAGTAGCCATTCTACTGTCTCTGTCCTCCCCCCTTGTCTATTAATGACTTCTACTACCCCTTTATTATCGCACCAAAACAGAATGTGCTTACCCTGCATCCTATGCCCCATACCTCCAGAGCCACCCATATCTGGAAAATCTCCAAGAATGTGATATCTTTCAACCACCCCTTTTTGCCCCATGATGCTGGCCAAGGCTCTGATGTCCAATTCCCTTGAAAGTATGCCCCCATTCCCATGGCCCCTAATGCATCTGTGAAGAGCTCCAGATCATGCTCCTTTCCCATTTCTCCTGCCAGAATGTCACCCCATTGTAGCTGTTAAGAAACTCCTACCATTCTTGAAAATCCTCCTGTACCCCTCTCGACACATCTACCCAATGGTGTGGTAGCTGGGCCTTCCCCATTGCCCTCCCCAGCCTTAATGTGAAAGCCCTGCCTGGGCTGATGACCTTGCAGGCAAAATTCAGGTGCCCAAGCAGTTGCTGCATCTGTACCAACGGCACCCTCCACCTCCCCATCACCTGGGTGAGTAGACCTGTAAGGTGTGCCGCCTTGTCCCCAGGAAATCGAAAGCAGCCCTCTGCTGTGTCCACTTCTTTGCCCAAAAATTCCAACTTATGGGAGGGGCCCTCTGTCTTGCCCCATGCCAACGGTATCCCCACCTTGCGGCACAGTCCCTCAAAATCCTTTAACATTCCCTGTGCTTCGGACCTAAATTCCCCGATGAGGAGGAAATCATCCAGGTAGTATACCACCCTCCTGTGCCTGTATCAGGCCCCAAACACCCATTGTACCCAGGTGCTGAATGTTTTGAAAGTAGAACACGCTACCGAGCACCCCATGGGCATGGCCTTGTCAAAATACATGCCCTCTTGGAACTGAAAACCTAAAAGGTCCCAGTCCTCAGACTGGACTGGTAGAAGCTGAAATGCCACTTCTATGTCCATCTTGACCTGCCATGCCCCTCAATCACCATGATCAACCCTACTGCCTGCTCTGTGAGGCATAAGACACTGCCCTAAGGTGTTTGGGTATGCCCTCATTTACCGAGTAGCCCTCAGGGTAGGATAAATGATGCATCAAGTGGAATTCCCCTGCCACTTTCTTGGGAACAATCCCCAGTGGAGATACCCGGAAGTGCTCACAGGGTGGAGCCCTTAGAGGGCCCTCCACTCTGCCTGCTCTTATTTCCTTCTCAATCTTGGCCCCCACTATGTCTTCTTTTCCCTTTACTGGCCCTAAATATTTGGTCCACATCCCAGTTCTCCCTCCCTGCAAAACCCAGTGGGAAACCCCCCTTGAACCCTGCCCTGAGCAGCTCCACTGCCACCCTATTTGGGTAGTCTGCGGTCCACTCCTCCACTACTGCCAGGGAGATGGGAGTGTGAGCCAGTGCAAAACCCCATCACCCCTCCTCATGCGCCTTTCTAGTGCCATCCCCCAGGAGCGTAGTGTTACCCCAGCTGTCCACCCCTGCCTTGCCCCCGGGCACCCTGAAAGGACTGATCATGGTATTGCCCCCATGCTGTCCTCCTCTGTCTGCCCCTTGGTGGCAGTTGGAGACTGGGTGCAGCCCTCCACACTTGGAGCAGATGTGCCGAAACTTACAATTGCCCTATGTGCATGTGGCCTTGTTGTAGACAAACACACCCTGACTGGTGCGGTGGGTGTTGCCTTCTTTCCTTGCTCACCGGTTCCACTCCCTTCCCTGGACAGCATCCTTACCTATAATTCTGAGTGGGTACAGTTCCACCTCAAATTCCCTTTAGCCACCATTCTCTTTTGGAATGCCTCATCGTATTTGAGCCACCTATATCTGACCTTTGCCTTGTACGCATCCCTGATAATGGACATGTATATCAGTAGTGGGATTGCGAGCTCCTGCTGCTTCTCCAACACCGGTGCACTGTATATGATGAAACCCCCTTGCCAGTTTTTGATGGTCTTTCCTTTGTATTTCACCTCCTCTGTCTTGTGTCCCACCATCGCCAAGGACACCACCATTTCTGACTTCCCCACTGACTCCTTTTGCTCGTACTTCATGGCCGTGTCCTCATCCACCAGCCCAAAAATGTCCACATACTCCCCCTTCCAGATCTTTTTTTTGATTGATATCGGGACGTGGTCCCCGACTGAGCAGCCTGGAGGCTCGTCATACAATTTTTTAGTGGCCCCTTTGACCCCCCTCCATTTTCCGCCCACCCCTTTGCTTTTTAAAGCCTGCATGGCGAGTTCCATTTTTTCCAGACCCACATTACCCATGTCCCCTATTAGCCCCTCCAAATATTTCTTTAGCTCAATTTCATCCTAGAGATCCCTGCTATTCTTACTGCCATCTGGGCTCCCATCATCTAGCTTTGGTACAGGCAGTGGTGCCAGGATCAGTGTGGGCTGTCGTGCCTCCCATCTGGGTCTTTTGCCCTCTGTTCCCCTGCCCGGGTGCTCCTCTTGATTCTTCCATTTTTCAGGGCCTCCTCTTCCACCTCCCTTTGCTTTACCACTGCCACCAGCTCCAACATCTGCCCCATCAGTTTAGATGCCTCTTGCATCAATTTTTCACTGGGCAGTTGGTATTGCTTGGGTGCCATATTGCTTCCTATGTCACAGCGTGCAGGAGGGGAAAAACACTGGTTCAGCCATGTATACTCACATTTCTTGACAGGACCACCCCCGTGTTTTTTTTTTTTTTTGAGGTACCACACCCCAGTCCCCCTGGGGACTGCATGGGTCATCCTGTCCTGCCCACCCGCTCGCTGCACTCCATGGTCTTCTCTCCCTCTGTGGAGCTGGCCCCCAAGGAAAATAGAGCACAATGAAAATGCCCACTGGGTCGTAATCATGTCTCCTGCCCTGGTTGCAGCCAAAATTCATCAAGGCTCACAGCTCTGGGAGAATACATCCCCTCCCTTAGACCACACATTCAGCTCCACCCTGGCTGTGGTACCATACCCCCCATGTCCAACTGCCTGTGGTCCCAGCTGCTCATCCTGCCATTTTTGCAGCTGCAGCCCCTCCTTGTTCTAGGGCCTTCATCATAGCCAAACACCTGGCCCTCTATGCTGAGCCTGCCCGAATCTCCCAGTGCATAGCCTGCACTCTACTGAGCCCAGCCCTGCCAAAAACAGATTCCCTCACCCCACCCTGAGGTGGTTTGGGGCCCTTGAAACCTTTCCATCCTTCTTGCCCCCTTCTGCTCTGGGCCTCTTTCCTCCTGTTATACTTTTCTTTCCATACTGCAACTGCCCCAGCTCCCCCAAGATGTGGGTGCTGCACCCCTTGCACCACTTGTCCCAACCACTCTCTCCCTGCTCCCATAGAGCAGGCCTGAAGCCTCCATCCAATTGGTCAGCCTGATAGGAGTAAAAACAAACTTCCTTTTCCATGCCAAGCTGTACCCCATAGGGCAATGATAAAACCCTTCCCCCATTAGGCCGCGCCTGTCTATGTGGCCTCCTGAACTCCTCACTCCCCCTTTTTGCCACATCTGCACCATCCTGGTGGAAAAAACTCTGTAACTTCCTGCCACCCACCCGATAACCCTTTCCCCTGCATCTCCCCGCATTGCCAAGCACTCAATCCCCTCCTTTGAGAGGTATATCTGTTTTTCACTATTTTGCTGTGAGACTAATGCCCGACCAACACTGGGCCTCCTCATTGCCTGCGTGTTGCCCAGTCCTCTGCCTGGTCATTGCAAAGAAACCAAAAAAAACCAGCACCACACTTGCACCCCAAGGACTGGGATGGGTTCTACCATCACCTTGGCTGCTGCCCCCCCGGTTGCTTACATTTCTGCTTTTCCCCTCACCTCCTTATGAGGACGCCCCATGCCAGTGCCTTCTCTACTAACCTCCCTGGTGCTCCACCGCATGCTTTTCACCTCCATTGAGGGCCCCTGACATCCCGTGTTTGCTCTCCCATCCACTTGTGCAAAACCTAGATACCAGCAAGCAAAAAGGTGACATGCTGCCATCCAGTGCTCAAACAAACTGCCATCTCTGTCCTGCTCTCTGCATTCCTCTAATGTCCTTCCAAACAATGCTCCCAATGACTAACCACTTTAGCTTCTGAGCACCCTGGTTCTTGCTGGCTTCTCTTTCAGTTTCTTTCCTTTGTGCAACTTTTCTCTCTTATAAAAAAAAATGCCCTGCTACGATGATCCACACAAAACCACCCAGCGCTCTTTTTTTTTTAGACAAAACTTATTTCCAGCCCTGCTTTCTTGGGGTACACCTTCTCCTAGCTCCCGCTCCACCTGCCTTTAACCTTCTTTGTTATACAAAAACCAGCATAGCAGATGGCCCCTCTGACCTGCCAGGCCTAGTTCCACTTGCTCCCACCTCTACAGATGCAAGTTAGTGCCACAAAAAGAGTTCCTATTCCACTCCACATATGTTTTAATTACATTCATCTTGCCCTAGCATAGTGAAAAACTCCTTCTTTTCTATACATCCCTACCCTGCATAAGCAATCAAATTACAATGCTACAGCCTGCCAGGCCTAGCTCCACTTGCTCCCATCTCTACAAAAGTGAGTTAGTGCCACAAAAAGAACTCCTATTCCACTCCATATATATTTTCAATTACATTCATCCTGCCCTAGTATTATGAAAAAACTCCTTCTTTTCTATACATCTCTACACCCTGCATAAGCAATCAAATTACAATGCTAGCCATACATGTACCACATGGCCTACTAGGCCTAAACACTTCATGTGCCTTACCTGCTAACTTGCCAACGATGTGTTGAGTTCACAGAAGAAAAATTCCCAGCAAAAGAGGCTGTCCTGCCTGAGAAATGGCCTAATATACCCCTAATAGGCCCCTGGTCAAGACCCACTTTGAGCTCCTCCCCTCAACCAGTCCCTGAGGCTCTGGCTTGACCTTGTCATTTTACCCTTTCCTGCCTGATGATGTGACCAAGCCCCCTTCTAATCCCCTCCTGTCTCTCCCCCACCCTCTCCCCCTTTTATTCACATCTTCCTGGTGGAGGATCACTGGACAGCCTGGCTTGCCTTTTATTGGCAATCACTATTATCAATATAAAGATAATATAGCATATCAGTATTATACACTGAAAGTTGATTAACATTATATATTCATATCCCCTAATTCCAACTTCAATTAAAATAAAACAACATTGCTAGACCTAACAATTTCAAAAGTAGCCCTTTCAAATGACAATTTATCTGAAAAAGGATAAACTTTGGCATCATTAGGGCAAAGAACTTTCTTTTGAAATGAAAGCTTGGAGTCAGATTTGAGTATGTATTTATTTATTTGAAATTACTCCAACCAGTATAACTGCTAAATCTTGTTTTTAGTGTTGTCCTAGGAAGGACAACAACAGTCAAAAGCAAGAAAATTTACATAGATGGTAAGTATACAAGGCAAAAGCAGACTAGAAAGGTAAGTACATCCAAACAATTCAATGTTTGGGGAATAGCAATGGGGTATATAGTGCTTGTGTAGCTTGTAGTACTTTTTGTAGCTTAACTGTATTCCCATGCTTGAGTAGTAGGTATGCAGGTAATAATTTGTAGGGAATGGAAGGCCCAGGAACAAGGGTGAGAAGAGTGCTGGAGAAGGAGGAGGAGGAGGAGGGGATGGTGGAGGATGAAAAAACACTTCCTAAGAAAGAGAGGAGTGCTTAGTGGAGGGTTTAAGTGGAGGCTGTGGGATGAGCTATTTCCCACATTGAACCACGGGCTAGCCCTTCCATTCAATGTTTAGAGCATAGCAATGGGGTATATATTGCTTGTGTAACTTGTAGTACATTTTGTAGCTTAACTCTGTTCCCACCCTTGAGTAGTAGGTATATAGGTAGTAATTTGTAGGGACTAGAAGGTCCAAAAAGATACTTCCTCCAACTCTTGGAGCGTATGACCCCCTGGCACTCAGGAGAGGAAAACCCAACAGCTGGAGGAAACTTCTGAGGACCCATGGGTGGTGGTCTGCCTGTCCTCTGGGCATGCTAAAAGGAGAAGGACCGAGGTTCTAGTAACCATAGCTAATTTAAGGAAGGTGATCTTCTTGGAGATAAGATGATCCATCCTTGGTCCTTGGGTGATGCCAATTGAATGATGAACTTGAAGTGGAAGAATCGGTCTTTAGTGCAGGAGCAGTAGAATTCTGAGTGCGTAACAGATCCAGTTGAAGAAGGGTGAGTGAGGTCCAGATTTCAGGGTGATGAAGGATGCTTGTCCATAGGGGGTTGCATGGATGTAATGAGCAGAGTGAGCATGAATTGATTGAGATATTACTGGATGGTGGAAGGTGGACATGTTATGGTACGAAAAGTCATGGTGAATGATCAAACTTGAGTTAAGGTTTGACTTTCAAGGTAAGGTCTGGAGACAAGGAATTCAGTAGTGAGTGTGGAGTCATTAAGAAAGCTTCCGTGAAGTGGAAAATGAGTAGAAGAGAGTCTTTCAGTGCCTTGGAGATGATGGGCCATCCTCGATCCATGGGTGATGCATACTGACTGATGATCCTGAGGATGAAGAGTAGTTTTTTTCTGACAGAACAGTAGAAGAAGGGGGAATGGAGTCTGAATGTCCAAGGGGATGAAGGATGAGTATCCAAAGAGATTGCAGGGGTGTAATGAGCCGGGAGAGCATAATTTGATCAGTATGCTACCAGACAGTGAACGGTGGGAATTTCAATAATTTGTGCAGTCTTAGGGGAATTATCCAACTTGAGTAAGGTTTGACTGTCAAGGGAAAGTCTGGTAACAAAGAATGTAGCAAGTGAGCAATGAGTAGCTAGGTAGGCAGCCATACAGTAGAAATGAGTAGGGGAGAGTCTGTGCATGCCTAATAGGAGGACTGGCTTAAGTGATTAGTAAATAAATGGAAGAAGATTTGCAGATGCAGTCCTGAGGGCAATTGAATATATATAGAGACTGATTAGAAGTTCAGTTTAAGGAATGTATGACTTATTTGGGAATGATGATGTAACTTTACTTGTATAAGCTTGGCTGGTACACTGGCTGAAGTGAATATAGGGATTTCTGTGGCATGATTGTTGATGGGATGCACTGTGTTAGCTTATGGTTGGATAGATTTGCAGGTAATCTGATGGCTAAGTCCTTGAGAGAAGCTTGGAGGCAGATAGTCTGAAGAATCGGTATGCTTAACTGTTGTGGATTTCTGGATGGAAAAAGGATGAGCCTGTTGTCAGTGATAGTCTTTACTGGAGAGATTACTGTAGACATTTCATGAAGGAGAGGCTGGAGGGTCCGCTGGGAGGGCATGTAACTCAGCTGAAGGTACGAGATGAAGAAATGCAGATAATTGTATGAGGAATAGTGGTGTCCAGGAGCCAAATGATGGTTTGGATGGTATGGTGTTTGTAAGCAGCTAGGCAGCAGAGATCCAATGATGAATACTCTGGAGCAGCTGGGAAGTTGTGGAACAAGCAAAGTCTGTTGAGGAAGTACGAGACTAATAACATAGTCAACAAATTTGATGATGGTAGAAGCTGTGGGCTGAAGCAGGTAATATCCGAGGTGCCATGATGTTTCTTGCGAGTCCAAGGATCTGGAAAAGCAATGATGGAGAGTAAGTAGGAGCATAACAGGAGAATTTGCATCCTTACTGTGCGAGAGGATAGCCTGTGAGGCATGGTTGATGGGAAAGTCCAGAATGACTGACTGGGCTAAATTCTTAGAGAGTATCCAATGGAGAAAGATGGGACTATTTCAAGTGTACAAAAAATGAGAGTCCAGGATGAACAAGGGGAGCTAATTGAATAGTATGAAAAGCTTTAAATCAATGTAGGAGTGGCAGATGCATATGGTGATTGGGCAACTGCTTGGTCAGGGGAACCATACAAAATCATAATATAGGATGAAATACACTACTCACACAATTTTTAATTTGACATAAAACAATTTCTTTTTATTTTCTAAAGATCCACACCAAAGTCCTGGTCGGGGGAACCACCCATGTAGGAGGAGGAGGAGCATCATAGCAGTTTAAGTTAAAACACTGTGAGTGCGATGTGCTGCAGAACCCCTCCAGAACTACCCGCACTAAGGTGTTAAAAATATTTTATTCAATGATGAGGTATGAATGCTAATTCCTCCCCAGAAACTTCAGAAGAAGAGCTTAACAAAAAGAATACTAAACTATTTTTAGACTTTGGAATAATGACACCTAAGAAAGAGGGGAAACCTTCATTGCCTAATGTTAAAATGAAATCAGGTAAAGCTACCTGTTTGTCTATGATGACTAGAAAACCAAGCACTATGGCAGTAAAATCAAAAAGTCAAATATGTTCCTGAAATGCCAGTTTCTTTCATCAGTAATTATATGAAACTGGGGCTTTTTCCATGCTTTTTACAAAATAAGACAACAGTGGTTAAAACTGGCATGGAGGTGCTGAGTGAATCTGATGAAAGTACTCCCAAAGAGGTCCAGTATAAAACACAGGATGAGTGTGCTGGTATACCGCCAGGCTCAGCAAGCCCAATCCAACCCCTAAAAGAAACTTTTAATATTGATCAATCTGAAGGCGTTTTATAAAAAAATGCGATATTTCCATTAGAAAAAAGATCTTTAGATGGAGCACATGGCAGTACGGGTGAGGACAAGTAGAAAGCAGAACAAATCTATGGAGACCCATTAACGCCTAAGGGGGTATGAATTTTAAGTTCTAATTGTTCTCCGGTACCTGTGACTGCAAAAGTTTCAAGTGATCAATTAAGTGAAGTTAACATATCAGCTCTTACATTAAAAAGTTCAGATACTAATGGAGAGCAATTGATGCAAGAAATGGAAGGCAGTGGGCCTGAGTTTGTTAAAAAGAAATCCTTTAGAAAATTTATGTTCAGAAGATAATACTGGGGAGGGGAAGTTGGAAGAGACACCAAAATGGGTTAAAATTCTATTTCAATAGATGAATCAGTTAACACGACAGATGGTACTTTTACTTTCACAACAAGCTAATTTAGAAAAATACTTTACTGAGACCCAAAACTTGATAACAGAGAACACAGATATGAAGCAACATCTTGTGCAAATAAAAACAATGCTTGAATACTGTATATTCAAAGTGAGAATTTGCCAATGATGGGGAAAGTACTTGAACTGGAAAAAGCAAATGTTGTCATGAAGGAAAAACTTTTAGATTATGAGACATGTGCACAAAGAAAAAAAAATAAGATTAATTGGTGTTCCTGAGGTCTGGGACAATGATAAGACCTTGATTGAGCCATTTAATCACATTGCAGCAGCTTACTTGGAAACTGACCGGAGCAATGTTTCATTTGAAATAGATCATATACATAGAGGGCTGCACCAGAAGCCTGATGAGTCTGCTCCTCCCAGAACAACTATAATAAAATTCATGAAGATGAAAGATAAAGAAACTTTAATGGCAGCAGTTTATAAAAAAAAAAGATTAAATGTGCTGGGTGCCTCAGTATCAATTTACAATGATCTTCCACAGGAATTTGTTCAAGCTAGGAAAAAATTTGATTGTGTCAGAAATAAATTACGGTTGCATGGAATTAAAACCTTGATTTTTTTCCAGTGAAGTTGAGAGTTGTAATTAGCAGTATTCACCATACTTATGACTTTGTTGAAGTTGCGATTAAGGATTTAAAAACCAAACTGCCTAAAATCTTTGATTAAACCTGTAAGCCTGATGTGGGGGAGGGATTTGATTGCAGTGATTCTCACGTTTGTAGGGACGTTCTCACTAGTGCTGCAAGGCTTTTCTCCTTCACAACTTACCAGGATTACAACATATCAATTATTGTTAAAATTCTTTTTATCAGGTACCTGGTGGCTGGAAGCTAAAGTATATGTTAAGGGGAGTGATATACTTTTATTTCTTAGATTTAGGTGTTTAGCTTATAGTGGGGATTATCATTTCATAAATGTGGGCCAACTTTTACCAATTCATTTGAAGAGATTTAATTGTGTCTTATTTTTAGATATTTGTTTCATGTTCTTCCCGTTCTGGTTTTTTGACTATAGATATGTAAATGGTTCAACAGAAAGATAATATAAAAATGGTTTCCCTGAACATCAATGGAGTTAATGCTCCAATTAAAAGGGCCAGATTATTAATTTACTTTAAAAAAAAACAATAGGATCAAGTCATGTTCATTCAGGAAACTCACTTGGTAGAACAAGAAATACTTAAATTTAAAATGAGTTGGATCCCACAGGTATTTTTTAGTTCAGGCATGAAGAAGAGTAGAGGGATCACAATTTTGATCAGAAAAGATGTACACTTTGACTTAATTGATCAATTTAGAGATAATGAAGGCAGAATAATAATGATCAAGATGCAAGTGAATAATAATATGATCATTTTAGGGTCATTATATGCCCCATTTGACCATTATGATGCCTTTTTAGCAAAAATATCAGAAGGATTACAATATTTACAGGCCTCAGACATTGTCTTGGTGGGGTATTTTAATGCTTTAAATATTCCTAGGTTGGATAAAAATACAGTTCCTACATTGAGTAACATTGTGATTTCAAATAAACTATTGTCTTTCAACAATCAAGAACAATTAGTAGATATATGTAGATCAATTCACCCACAGGATATTGGATAGACTCACTTTGATAAAAAAAATAAAACATTTTCAAGAATAGATTTTTTTTTGGTATAAAAAAATTTGGTTTCTAATATTACTAAAGTCAATATTGAGTCAATATTTATTTCACATCATGCATTCATTTTTATAGAAATCTTAATAGAAAATAAATAATGATGAAGAGTTTCAAATTGGACATTTAATAATGACCTTTTAAAAGGTGAATAATTTAGGAAACTTATAAAAGAATCAATAAAAGAATATTGGTTCTACAACTTTACAGGTCAAACAACAATTCTTAAACTTTTGGATGCTTTCAAGACATATTCAACAGGTATAATAATTTCTTACCAAATTAAAATAAGCAAAATTAGGAAAAAGAATGAAAGGGAGGAGGATAACAAATTTAAAGAATTGGATGAGCTTATTTTATCAGATTAAGATAGACATAAAAACGATTGGTTTCTATATAAAACAAAAAAAAATCTAATATATCAAGAAAATAAAAAATATACTATGCCATTAAGAAGACTAGGTATTATAATGTGAATAAATCAGGTAAATTACTCTCCAATTTATTAAGGATAGAAAACCAAAAAAACATTATAACTTCTATAAAGGATCCCTTAAGTAATATAAAATATTCGGATGCAAATATAGCAGATATGTAATTATTATAAAACAATCTATCAAAATATTTTCATTCTGGATTCTAAATTGGTAACAGAATTTTTCTCCAGGACTAAATTCCCTGGGGACCAAATATTTTTTTCTCTGATTGTACTAACTGACATTGTGCAGACAATAAAATTACTGCCAAAAAACAAATTTCCCAGGTTAGACGGATTAACTAATGAGTTTTATCAGGTTTTTGGAGAAGAGTTAGTACCATGGATTAGTAGGATGGTGGAGGAATTAATAGGCCCAAATAATGTATTACCAGAATCAATGAACCTAGCTAAGGTAATTTTAATACTGAAGGAAAATAAACCTGTAGATTCTACAGATAGTTACAGACCTATTTCCATCTTAAACTCAGATTATCAATTTATAGCAAAATTGATCAATAATTCAATTCAACCATATGAAACTTCCATTATTCATAAAAATCAGTATGGTTTTGTAAAAGGGAGAACCATTTCACATGCAAATAAAAAAAAAATTCAGGCAGTAATTCAATGAATAAATACAAAACCCTTATATAAAAAAGATTCTTATTTTGCCATCACAGTTGATACTAGTAAAGCATTCAATCTAATATACATATTTGATACTTTAGAAGCATTCAAGTTTCCAAAAGAAATTATACTCTTAATAAAACAACTGTATAGAATTACAATAATTAAATTCCAAGTGAATATATATGTAACATCAGATTTCCATATGTTTAATGGAGTCAGACAAGGGTGTCTGTTATTCCCCATAATTTTTATATTAGGATTAGAACCATGTTTACAGGTAATTAGAAACAACCATATAATAGAAGGGATTAAATTAGACAATGAATATTTGAAGTTAAACATATTTGCCAATGATATTTTGTCAATAATAAAGAATCTGGATACTTCTTTAGAAGCTTTCTTACAAATTATTAATGAATATTCTCTCATATCAGGTTAAAAATTAAATAAAAATAAATCAGTAATATTAAAATTGTCCAGACATAAAAAGTTTGAGCATAATAAACTAATCAATGATTTTTCTATACAAAACTCAATAAAATATTTGTGTATTTATTTGACTCCTGATATGCAAAGGAATGTTAAAACAAACTTTAGCAGTGCAAAAACTAAAATTGTAAATGTGTTAAATAATTGGCAGAACCTCACTCTTTCATTGAGGGGAAAGATCAATACATTAAAAATGATGGCTATGCCACATTACATTTATGTCTTACAAAATATCCTGGGTAACCCAGCAAGACAATGGTTTGAGGACCTTAAACAAATTTTTTTCAAATTCTTATGGTGAGGTGGGAAACCTAGAATCGCATGGAAAACTTTAGTGATACCATGAGATCAGGGTGGTTTAGAATGCCCTGACCCACAGACGTATTGGGAAGCCCATGTTTCTTGATGACAATATATTAATGGCACTTTAATATGGATAAGGATTATCTATTACATCAATCCTTGTTGAATGAATGTGAGAATGGTTCCTATTTTGTTCAGATTGCTTTATTTAAGAAAGCAATCTTTAAATCTAACATTTCCCCTTCTCCACATAGCCATCATCTTTATATAAGCCTGCTGTGAAAATCAGGAAATTGGATATACCTTGTTTTTTTTTTTAGGACCTCCTTGTGAATGAGCTTGCTCAACGGAGTCTTTCCTGCAATAAACTTGAACTTGAACTTAAATATACCCAAACTCTTATTTGTGGGGAACAAATAACTACCAGCTTTTGAAGTCACTTCAAAAGAGTAATTGGAATATTTGGAGTGATTTAATGGTTGTGAGAAAATTTCCTTCATATCAACAATTAAGTAATAAAAGTCTACCTAATTCTGTAAACATCTTAACATACTATGCCATTAGGAATAGTTTTAAGAAACTCTCCAGCTTTTTCAATAATATTAGACAAGATTATAATAAGATTATTCAGGAACACAGTGCATTATTGAAAAAAGGAAGAGATAAACTATTAGCCAGGTGTTATGTCTCTTTATGTTTAAAGAAGAGCTCTAGCATGAATAGATCAAATTTTAAATGGAATAAAGATGCAGATATAAATACAATGCATACTCATTGGGAATATCTGCGAGTTAAGGAGAATAAGATATACACCTATTGGGAAGCCCATGTTTCTTGATCTACCTATTTTATTCCTACTTTCTAGGCCTTTTAGTCTCTTACCCCCCCCACCTGCCAAAATATAAAGTTTTACCACTTTTCTCTTGCTGCCTTTGCAGGCTTTGAACCCTGCACCCTCACTGTCTAAGTCAGCAGTTCCACCACTCAGCTAGCACACCTGTCTATTATTTCTGCAGGATTCCAAACTCTAAAAAACACTCTAACCCTCAGACACTGCTAAATTGTTATCTGATTGTTCCTGCAGACCTTGAGCCCAGCTCCCTGCTGCTACAGCCACTGTCTGGGGTCCTCCCTGCTACCCTGGGCAAGTCTTGAACCTAGTGCCCTGTGCACCTCAGGCACCAGCTCTGCCACTGTACCAAAGTGGCAACTACACTTAGAGGTGACCTCTCACTACTATCTCCCCCTCTATCATCCTAGTTCCCCCATTCTTTCTTCACTTCAGCTCTCCCACCCTTACCAACTATGCATGTGCACCTCCTGCCCACCTGCCTCTCTCTTCTCCTCCTCCTCCTTTTGCCTTCCACCAACCCTATTGTCCCTGTTAACTCTTGGCCTCACTACTCCAGTGTTCCTACCTACCCTCCTGTCCTCCCCTCCTCCTATACCACTGCTCCTCCCCTTCCCTCCTCCTCCACACACCCCATATGCTCCTCTCCACCTCACCCCCCATCCAGACATTACCTTTCCTCCCCCCCCTTGCTCCTTTGGGCATCTGATCACACAAGCCTTTTCTGCCTGTGCTGCTCTACCCACCCCCTGTGCTACAAAACCCCTTCTCATCCTATCACTCCCGTGTAAACTCTCCATCTGCCACCCTCTGACCAGAGCAGTTCTCCTCCTTCTACTCCTGACAGGGAACATACATCCCAACCCAGGCCCTGCCCCCTCCCACCCACCTACTCGGCCCACTGGTCTCCAAATAGCCTCCATGAACATATGCAGCCTGCTGAAAACATTTGACGCCCTACAGTGCTGGGCCATGGCTCATCAACCAGACATCATAGCCCTGGTTGAAACCTGGCTGTCCAAATCCACTCCTGACTCATTTGTCTCCTTCCCAGGCTATACCTTATACCGGGAGGACCGAGTAGGCAAACGAGGGGGAGGCTGTGCAATCTACACTAGGGACACAATACTTGGACATGCACTCCCCACCCCTGCCCTTGTAAATGGGGCCCAGGCTCTTACCCTCAAACTCACCCCGGACCCCACTAGGGGCCCTCTCTATCTCACCACGGCCTACGTTCCCCCAAAGAACCAGCACCCGGCCCTGGTATCTTTAACTGACTATCTGGCCTCCCTCCACCATAAGGTGGAACAAATCCTAGTTGGGGACCTTAACATAAACTGGCTCAGCACCTCCTCTTCTGCGATCAGAGACTCATTTTCCTCCCAAGACCTGACGCAACTCGTCACCCAGCCCACGAGAATAAACCCTAAGAGAGGAACCAGCACCCTTCTGGATGTTATTATAACCAACCGACCCCAAAAAATCCAAAACATCCAGGTCCTACCAGACTCCCTAAGTGACCACTCCCCTATCCTATTTCATTGGGAAGTCCCCAATCCCAAACCCAAAGCCCAGACCACCCTCCGCAGGTGCCTCCACCCTGGTGGGCTGCAAAAACTTAAACTATTCTTCACCCAGATAAACTGGTCCCCCATTCATCATGCAACTGACATTGACACTGCCCTCGCCTTCTTCACACACACCTTCAACATGGCCTGTGATCTCTTTGCACCCTTCACCAAAATCCGGTCCAAAAAGCAGAATGCACCCTGGGTTAGCCCTGCCCTTCTACAATTACTAAGAAATCGGGATAACCTCTGGCACCTTGCCACTGAAATGGGTCAGCTGTCTGATAGGCAGGCTTACAATGCAGCCCAGAATAAGTGCTCTTGGGCCATCCAGAAAGCCAAGGCCGACCATTACCAGGCCACCCTTACCTCCTCCTGGGGCTCGGCCTGGACTTTCTGGGATAATATTAAACAACTAAATGGAAAATCACGCTCCCCTGCCCAATCCCAGCTCACTAGCAATGGCACTACCACCACCGAGCCTGCCAACATAGCTAATTGGCTCAACACCACTTTCACTGACCTTAGCTCAGTCCTCCCTAGTAATTTCTTTGACCCTCCCCCCAACCAACCTCCCCCTGTCCTCCAGCACCCCAGCTTCCACCTGCACAAGATTTCCACCCGGGAAGCCAGACCCATCCTAATCAAAGCTTTGAATAGCAACAGTCCCGGCAGTGACTCACTGGACCCCAGTATCCTCAGGCTGGTGCTAGATGAAGTCCTTGCCCCACTCACCAGCCTAATTAACCGATCGCTCTGCCTGAGACAATTTCCCACAGCTTGGAAAACAGCCATAATCACACCAATTCATAAAGGGGGCGACAGGTCATCAGCCAACAACTACCGGCCAATCTCCATCCTCCCCCCCAAAGCTCTGGAGAAAGTGGTAGCCATTCAAATCACTGATTATCTGGCTAAGCATAACATCTTATGCCCAGAGCAACATGGCTTCTGTGATGGTCACAGTACCAGCACTGTCCTAATTGAATTCTCCAACTTCCTACACTCCTCCTTGGATACCAGCTCCCTAGCTAGTGCAGTGTTCATCGACCTCTCAAAGGCTTTCGACACCGTCTCCCATCCACTTCTGCTGAATGCTCTCTGCCACACTGGTCTTTCAGCTGGCCCCCTAGCATGGTGCACAAGCTATCTAGCCGCTCGATCACAGTGTGTTAAAATCAATGGAATACTCTCTGATACCCATCTCATTCACTCTGGGGTCCCCCAAGGCTCCATCCTGGGCCCCCTTCTCTTCTCACTCTATCTGAACACCCTGCCCAGTGCATGCCCTGGCAAAATTCTTCTGTATGCAGATGACGCTGTCCTTTTTGCCACCCACCGCAATCCCGTCTCCCTTCAGGACACCCTACAGCAGTCTTTCAATAATGCCGAAGCTTGGTTTAAGGAGTGCAGACTCGTCATCAATCTTAAAAAATCCAAAGCTATGCTCTTTTCCCACCCCCAAAACAAAGCTAGCAACCACCCACTCTATATCCTTTCTAGTACCAAACAGCCACTGGAACAAGTCTGCTCCTACAAATACCTTGGGGTTACCTTCAACTCAGCCCTCACATCTCACAACCACATTGATGCCCTAACATCCGCCACTAACACACGGCTTGGCATCCTCTTCCGCCATAGAACCTGCCTTCCCCCAAATGCGCTCTGGCTAGCTGTTACATCCTCCATTTTGTCCCTTGTAGACTATGGTCTACCAGTCTATGGTGCTGCCGACACAACTGCACTCAAAAAAATTCACTTAACCCTGAATAAAGCCTGCAGATTGATTACTGGTGCCCCCAGGCTCACACACACCTGTCAGTTGTATGACGAGGCTAAACTCCTTACCCTGGATGAACGGCTCCGATATCAAACCTGCCTCCTAACAAAAAAAAACCCTACTCGGGCTCTCCCCACCTGGGGTAACGGCATCCAACCACCAGATCCCACCCACTATTGCAACATGGTCATCCAATAAGACCACTCTAATGGTCCCCAGATCAAGAACCAGCTGTGGCCAGAGGTCCTTCTGCTACAGAGCCCCATCCTGGTTTAACTCTCTCCCTGCCCCCATCACCAATGCCACCACCATCTCCAAGTTCAAAACCACCCTTCGAAACCAACTCTTCAACACTCGTAGCTGCTCCTGTCTCTGAAAGTAGCCTCCACCTCGACTTCTCATGACAATGCCCACCAGGCGGCTCTCCACCTAGCCATCCCCACCACCGCTTCCCGGTACACTGTACCTATGTATAACCTGGCCAGTGCCAGCTGTTTCATTGTATACCTATTAGATTTCTCCATTTTTTGATACCAACTTGTGTAACACCTGTTCTCAATTACATGTACCCTGTAACCTAAATGTATTTTGTCTGACCTCAGTGTGACGTGGCGCCTCTGTTGAACGCCTATTGTTTTGCAAACCTATGCTATGTAACCTAAAACTCTATGTATGTCTTTAATGTGATGAGGTACCTTTGGAAATGAGCCTCTGGCTCAAAGTTGTAAACTGATTTCACAAATAAATAAAATAAAATAAACTTTGGCAAAAAATAAAACAATACAGAGAAAAATAATCGATAGGATATATGTAACACCTTCTCAGATCTCAAAAATTAACAATAATCATTCAAAATTATGTTGCCATGATTGCAACCAGGAAGGTAATATTTCTCATTGTTTATGGTCATGCCCTTTCATTAATAACGGGTGGTGGAAGGTTAACAAAATTTTGGAAGAATTATTTAAGATACAGATTCCCTTTTCACAGGATATTTTCTTGTTTAATAATACCTGTTCATTAGCTTTAAATGAAGTAGATAATATAATTTTTGCTTTGGCTTCTATGGCTATGAAGAGACACATTTTAGCCAACTGGAAAAATAACCAAATGCTTGAATTCAATTTCTTCAGCTGGTGGCACACTTTTAGAGAAACCCTTGTGTTGGAGTAGTTAATATTTAGTGTGGACAACACATTAGATGATTTATATGGAACCAAATGGCAAACAATATTGGATAACTTGTCACCATTTATAAAATTACTTTAGGACTGAAATATGTATATAAATAAGATCTAATGTATTACTCAAGTTGGCCTAACTGAAATGTTTAAATGTATTCACCCCAGTCTAGATGATCTCAAGGGGAGCATTTTTGTTAATATGTTTATTGTTTCTTAATTTCTGTCTGGTTTTTCATCCTGGAAATATTATAATCATATTTATACTTGTGTGAAAATAGGAATGTAATAGAGTTTTTATATGCATAATAAAAAATTATGAATAAAAAAAAGGAGTAGCAGATGCATGTGTTCCCAAGAATGCAAGCTAGAGATAAGTTCCTCAAGTACAATGAACAGTGATCCATAGAGTAATGAATGGAAGCTGTGATGATGGCCAGAACAGGAGTATGCGATGGATGAATGAGGGTAGAAGTTGCTTGAGTAGGAATGCTGGCCAGGGACACGGTAGGATGCCTAAGAGAGCCACAGCAGACAGGATTAAGCCCCGGGTGATAGGAAGGTTGCCATCCAAAGATGGAAGGAAGTCCTGAGTAAATCCTGATGGACTGAAGGACTGATCCAGGACGGTGTTGAGGGAGTGAAGCTGGATGACATACTGTGCAAGAGGGAACAGGACTGGGTCGGCTCCTCGATGAGTGGCAGCAGAATATAGGAAGGCTGTAGCAGTCACTAGAAGATGATGCATGGAGGGCTGATGAGTGAAGCAAAGTAGTGAGAGCAACAGGGTTGAGGTACATAGGTCCCACATCAGATGAAGGTTTCAACAAACTACCGAAGGGATGGTGAAGCAAGGGAGTCCCCAAGGCAGTCATACTGGATTGAGAGAGATACCATACCAGCTGGCAAGATCCTAATCAGGATGGGAAGTAGGCCAAGGGGGTGAAGTATGATGGTCCATGAATGAGTGGAATGGCGAGTGGTGAGGAAGGCTTGAAGGTAGTCAGAGTAGTGGGGTTCTGAGACTGGAGGGAAGTGGTAATGAGGTAGGATAAGGACATTGCATAAGGTGGGACCTGCAAGTGAGGACGTGGGTTCCTACCTGACAGAGGTGAAGTGAGATGAAAAGCATGACATTCCAGATGATAGGTGAGGGTGAAGGCACAATAGGGAGATGCTCGATTCCAAAGGGGAGAAACAAGCAATGGTCCAGTGGAAAGCAGGTAAGACTGAGACTGTTGACTGGAGAAACAAGCGTTCAGGCACGGTAACCGCGAGAGAGAGAACCAGCCTTCGATGTCACTCTGCAGAGGTAGGAGGATGGAAGCAAATAAAGAATGGAGGTCCTCTTCAAACTGGAAGTGGCAACCAGGCAGGAGACAGAGGATGCATTAACCTAGTGGATCCAGGGATAGGCTATAACTCTATGATGTTGATGAGATGATGTGCAAGTGACAGCATCAGGCAAAGATGAGGTGTAAGGAGGGTGGAGTGTGATGGTCCCATTCCCGAAAGGAAGCGGCAACCTGCAGGCAAGGGGAAAAGGAGACTACTAACAGGAGGTGGTCCAGACCCAGAAGGGATGTGGCATCAGATAGCAGGTGAAGAATGAACATATGTGAAGCAGCAGAATGGATGCTCATGTGACCAGGCATGACATTCGAGATGAGGGACCATGAACTGAGGCTGTAGACCATGCAGAAAGTATAAAGCAAGTCAGGCAAAGTCATATTCTTGAAGGGAAGCAGCGGCCAGGCAGCAGGCTGAGAAACAAAGTTACAGCTGTGGAATGGAGGTTCAGACACCAATCTGTGATGGCTGAGGCTGGAATATCCTGTCTTGAGGCATCCAGACAAAGGTAGGATTAGGAGGGCACATGGTGAAACAGTTCCATTCCCGAAGGGAAGCGGCATCTGGTATAAGATAGAGAAACATGTTAAGATTTGGTAACATGTAGACATAACTCCCATCCCTGGTAGTCAGGGTGAGCTAACTTTCACTCGATGCTGTCAAGCCGAGTTAAGGACGGAGGACGTCAACTGGTAAGTAGCAGGAGGTATAGATTGGAATGGAATCCCACCCCCGGTAGACAGGGGAAGCCTACCTGCACTCAGCACCTCAGAAAGTGTGAGTTCGGGATAGAGTCCAGAATGCTGCTGGTACGGGCTGGCTGAGACAAGACACTGCTGCAGAGAGAGAGAGAGGAGATGTAGTACAAGGAGCAGGCAGAGAACGAAGAAGTAATGGATAGTATGGAATCATAGGTATAGTAACATAAAGCAGAAGGAATGATATACATGTATCATTGTGGGTATGGGAAACAGAGATAGCTCTGGATCGTACTCTGAGGAGACAATAAGGGAACAGTGAAGGACCAAGTAGAGAAATAAGGAGAAAAGTCCTGTATCGGAAGGTAACAGTGGTCCATTATCTGGAGGTCTCCTACTGCAAATGCAGCCTTGGTGAGTTCCCATATGCCTGGAGGTTAGGTTAAACTGGAGAAAGTAACTGTACTGTAGACTCTTAATATGCTGATTCAGTGCCATGACCTAGAGTCGGGCTTTCTCTGTAACCTGATGAAAGAGCTAAGCAGGTACAGGAGAGAACAGCAAGGGCTGCAGATATAGGTATGCTTCCCATTCCGATGGTATAAACCTGGTACTATAGCTGGTCTGCTGTCTTTGTATTAGGGATATCCGAGGAGCAAGGTACACTTATGTAGGGCTTACACCCCCCCCCCACTATACCTTGGACCAATAAGGGGCATTTGTAGTAGGTGCGGCAGAATCTGAAAATGTATGCTGTGGGAGAACAAGTAGCTCAGTGGGACAGAAGTGTGCTAGGCTGGTAGGTATTCTTAAGAAGTGTCGACAAGTGGGGCTGCTCTAGAGGGACACATGTCAGCAAAAGTTGATCCATGGCATGTGCAAAAGCCAGTAGTGAAGAGGCAACCAGGGAATTGCACGAATGCTGAGGCAGAAAGAAAAAACTATAGTGAAGCGTACTTACTAGTGGGGTGTTGAGGAAGACAGAAATAGAGTTGCATCATCTTCATGTAGTAGGTGAGAAATGAGAGAAATGGTAGGCCTGAGCAAATGGAGGTCCGGAGCAGGAGATGGAGCGACAGGAGTGGAGGGGTCATAGAAGGTAGGGGTCCAGGGGAAATGGCGAGAGTGCATTACAGAAGTGAAGTAAAGTAAATACCTGCCAATTTTCATACTTAGTAAGAAATACAAACTTTACACTACTACTGTATAATGGCTCAATGGCTAAATGAGGTCCTTCCATATATTATTCAGCTATATCAGGCTAGTTTTATACCCTGGATAGTGTGTGCTACACAATGTTTACTGCAGTATCAGTCATATCCATTGTAATAAAATTTGGGCCTTTCTACTAAGCTTAAATACTTTGAAAGCCTTTGATATTGTGAAAAAGCCCTAGGCTGGATTTTCGAAAGGTGGCGCAGGGCTTGAGTCCAGCCCTGTGCCACAAGACTTAGATTTTTGCAGTGTGCCAAAATCCTTTGCCACAACTGCACTAGATTTTCCAGTCTCGGGCACAGTTGCAGTAGTTTCCATGCTTTACAACAGCTTGTGCCACATGTCTAGTGCAAGCCCCATAACTTAGGCTTCTGGGAGTGGTGAGACTAGACCATAAAAATGTTGTCCAAGGTCCTGTGTGTCGCAAGTCATAGAAAATCATCATTCTCAGCTGGAGAATGCCTCAATCCTCATGCGTTATATGTTTAACGCATCAGGGGCCTGCAGCATTCCTACAGTTTTGAAAATCTGGCCCTCTTTCTTTATCAGGACTTAGATATATTTGAGTTTTCTTAACAATTTATTAGAAATAAATCAGTACTTATGACTCACCAAAGGCCTATATCTATATAAATTATGGTTTATCCAACTCAATTGCTCTTTACTGGGAAAAACAGCAGCAGTGCCCCCTCTCCCCACGTCTTTTTGCTTTGTATACAGATCTCCTTGCTCAGTGGATACTGTGGAATCAAATAATATTGGGGCAAGAGAACTATGCATGGCACTCTACAATACATGGGTGATGTCCTTATCTACCTTCCATCTTGGAGGTTTCTATCAGGGAGGGCTGGAGGGAACTGAGGGAGTTTGGCTTCCATGCAGGATAGTTTTAAACACAGAGAAATAGATGTGCTGACCTTTACTCATCATGTTTTTGAGCAGCTCAGAAGGGTTGCTCAGATGAACTAGGATGTAAAGTCCACAATGTATTAGAGGATAAACCTTGGGAAAGACCCTTCCCAGTTATGTAACTTAAATTGTTTACCTTTGAATCAACAGGTGCAAGCTGATGTGAAAAACTGGGCATGCTCGAATTTACTGATGCATAATTACCCTTACGGTGCTCAGAGCACTGGCATTATGATGCTGGGCAATCAGGACACCAAATGTGGGATTCGCCACCCCCACCCTGAGGTCCACCCCCCCAAAGTAGGAATCTGTAAGTAGAGGGGTGGGGGTTACAGTCCCCCACAAGGGGTGATGTGGGGGTGCAGCCCCCCGCAAAAACAGTGATCAATGATATTGCCGATTGGCCCCCTAATTGCCCCACACTGGAATGTTGGCTCCTTTTGAGGGTGGAAGCATATTATTAAATTGAAATCATTACAATATACAGTATTATAAAACTGATATCACCACAATGAATGTTTTGCCGAAGTTTATGTATGTTTTTCAGAGCATGCCTCAGTCATACTTAAGTTGCGATTTGTATGCAAGCCCACTAGCACAGCAGTAGCACTGCCCCTCATGATGCCAGCAATGAGGATGGGGATCAAGCATCCCAGAGGATGCTTTCCTCCTCTGGGGGAGGTAGGGTAGCAGCTGCCACCTCACAATTGCTACCTGAGTGACCACAGGTGGTGATGCAACCAGGAAGCTCAAGTCAGGGAAGGGAGATGATGACAGATCTGGATACATGATGCACTTTTGGTGCATCTGTTATGCAGCTCATGGCTGGTCAGCATCTCTAGGGTAGGGAAAGAAAAAGGAAAGATCCTCCAGCCAACAGAGTGATGCTGCTCCCACTCTACAGGCTCCACACCATCAACCCAGGCACCTCAACTCCAGACTGAACATGACCATCAGTGGGGACAAGCTCCACCCTGTTGACCCCACCCTAGGGCTAAGCCAGGGAGGAACAAGGAAGCTGAGAGGTAAGTCCAAGAGAAGGCAGGTGATGGGGCTGGGAGTAGAAATTGCTGAAGGGGCAGGCTTTGGAGTGAGAAACAAAAAAGCATTTGTTTAGTGTAATGGGGCTATATCCAGGCTTATATGGGCAGACATGAGACCCTTGGTCTTCCCAAGGTCCTCCAACTGACACAATCATGAAAAGGTGCAGTCCTCCCATACTTAGAATTATGTATCTCTGTGGTTTATTTATGCTATATGTCATTATGGGCAGCTCCCAGTTCTACTTCTAGATAGAAAGAATGTGAGATTTTGTTGAAAACCAAGCCCCTTACCAGTTTCAAGGTTGTTTCATTTGGCAAACCAGGCTAGGCCCATAAACACCTATTTGACAGCAGTCTTGGCCCTGATAAAAATGGGGCAGAGTGCATTTAAATAGTTAAAGCTATTGCCACATAACTGGTCTATGAGACATATCACCAGGAACTCCACATTCTTACTGGAGTGGATACATGGGTAGTACCATGAGATAGAGAGATAGGGTCTTTACTTTTCTCTCCAGCTAGTTTCCCAGGTAATGGTCATTTTCTTTGAAGAGGCTAAGGACCAGCTTGGTTTGTTAAATATGGACCTGGTCTGCTGCTTACAAATGAGAGCTCATATTCAGATGCAAAACAGAAAGGTTATGGACACCTCCCCCCCTTCCCCCTATTATAGCATTTCTGAGCCTGGTACTACCTGGTACTGGTCAGGAATGGTCACCATGAGAATTACATACACTTTTTGGTGGTTCTGAGATATGATAGCCTTGGTGATACAGGAGCTTCTTTCTGCTCCCATGCCACTGGAACTTGTTAAGCCTGGGTCCTGCACTCCATCAAACCACAGGATCTCTTCAATTCACAGCCTGGCACCTGAAAAGAGACACCTGCTAAACCAAGTTTTTTTCTGCTGGCAGAACCCTGTCTGTTTTTACATTTTGGGCCAAAGAAAAAGGTATCAAACCTACTACTACTACTAATAATACATTTATTTTCTTGAGCGCAATTCAACAGGTATCAAAGCACTGTACAATGCACAGTCTCTAAAACAATCAAATCACAGATAGAATTAAAAAGTAATAGAATATCCATAAAACATATCAAACAGATATCCATAATCAAAAGTCAGGAAAAGCACATGAGTATAAATACGTTTTTAGAGCAGTTTTAAAACTCTCCACTGTCTGGCACTCTCATATCCGATGAGGTAGATAATTCCACAGGAAGAGAGCAGCAAAAGCAAAAGCCTGGGCTCCCGAGGTCTTCAAATGCACTCTGGGAATCTCTAGCAATCCCTCATCAGTTGAGTGGAGTGATCTGAGGGGACAGTAGGGACTCAGAAGCTCTTGCAAGTAACTCAGACCCAGACTAAGACTTTGGTCTGTAGTATACAAGCGCTTGGCTCTCAGCACCCTTCATGGTTGGACATTGGCTACAGAGGTAGTCCTGGGTCCCCTAGATGGCACTACTTTAGGTATCCATGCAGATGTTTTTAGATTCTTATGAGCAGTAAGCTGCTCCAGACCCTCTGCCATTCTCCAGTTCCTTCTTGGGATCTGTTGTGCTCAGTGCTCTCTGCAAACCAGCTTTTGAACACTTGTCATCCAGTTCCATGGGTATACTAGGTTTATATTCCCTCCACTGTTGCTGCACTAGAGGTGATATGTGTTGTATCTTTAGTGGCCTTGGAAATAAAGATGTGATGGAATGTACTGGTCTGAATTTAAGACCTGAGACCAGAATAGTTTGAGGTCACACACAATTATTACAGGGTGTTGACTATAAGAAAAAAAAAAACAGGTGCATGGTTTCCACAAAGAGTGATGAAAGCCTGGAACACCCTACCTAAGATAGTGGTGGAGAGTGAAAATATGGGAATTTTTAAGAGGAGATTGGATGAGGTAATGACAGACTGTGCGTTTTCATTTACTTAGTATATGGTGCTCCAGGTCATTAATGGCTAACACTAAAGACCTGCACCTGATCCTGTGGATCCTATGAATCCTATACTCTCTTACAAGGTATTTTTCCTCACAGCTGTGTTCAGCAAGATGCAGTAGTGTTCTTCAGGCTTTATCGTGAAAGGAGACCTACCTCATGAGGCAGAAGAACAGTTTTGAGAACTGTTCCTTTCTTATGAAGGCACCCACTGCATTTCATGTGAACCAGGTAAAATGCCTGCCTTCTTACTTGTTATCATCCAGCTATTACCAAGGAAAAACAGCTGCATAAGTTGCATATTCACAGAGCATTAAGAATCCATCTCATGTAGAGATGAGCAAAATGGCCATAATTCACTTTATGAATCAATTCACTAAGTTGGCAACATTTGTGAAGTGTGCTGACTTTTCAATGTTTTCTCCAGGCAAAAAAGGACTTTTTCTATGCAAGTTGACCTGAATTCAGTGAAGAAGTGTTCACTTTGCAATGCTTCACCTGGTCTCACCTGAAAAAGTGCCACTTTTGCAGAACAATGTATTGTAAAGTGGTAGAGTGGCAGAGTGGCAAAGTGGGAACTTTGTGAAATAATTAATGAAGGCAAATTTTGTAACTTCCCTGGAACTTGACCAGCAAAATAAAACTTTGCAGCACCATAATACGGTGTAACATAGTAATTGGTGGAAGTTATGGACCACTAGGCCCATCTAGTCTGCCCATTTTCCCTGCCTGCATCAGCAGTCTCTGACCCTTCTTGGTCATTGGCTTTTGCCTCTCTTTCCCACCTGTAGGGTTCCCTTGTGCCTGTTCCATGTATACTTGAATCCCACCACTATGCTGGCTCCCACTACCTATTGGGGTAGTTTATTACATGTATTCACCACCCATTCTGTGAAGGAAAACTTCCTCACATTCCCCTTTATTCTGCCCCCTCCAATCTCATATCATGCCCCCTCATCCTTGTGAATCTCCTATACTGAAAGATACCCCCACTAGAACTGTGTTCAAGCCCTTGAAATACTTGAAGGTTTCAATCATATCCCCCTGCTTCTGCCTCTCCTCCAGTGTATGCATTTTGAAGTCCCTCAGTCTCTCCTCATATGTCTTTTGTTGCAAGCCCCTTACCATCTTCGTTGTCCAGACCATCTTCATTACCCTTCTTTGGACTGCCTCTACCCTGTCTACATCTGTGGGAAGATGCAGCCTCCAGAACTGTACTCCATACTACAGATGAGGCCTCACCAGCATTTTGTACAGTGGCATCAGCACCTCCCTACTTCTGCTAGTAATACCCCTGCCTATGCACCCCAACATCCCACTGGCCCTCCCCACCACATTGTGACATTGTCTGGCCACTTTTAGGCCATGTGAGATTATTATCCCTAGATCCCTTTCTTCCCTGGTGACCGTTAGCACCTGCCCCCATCCTGTACCTTTCTTCAGGGTTTTTGCATCCCATGTGCATTATCTTGCACTTCTTTGTGTTGAATTTTAATTGACACATTTAAACCATCTTTCCAGCTTACCTAGGTCCCTCCCTCATTCATTCTACTCCTTCAGGATTGTCCACCCTGTTGCAGATCTTGGTATCATTTACAAATAGTTAAACCTTCCCCTCCAGCACTTCCAAAATGTCACTGATAAAGACTATGAACAGGACTGGCCCAGGACAGATCCCTGTGACACCCTACTGGACATCCCCCTCTCTTTGGACTTAATCCCATTTACCACCATCTTTTGCTTTCTGTCCTTTAACCAATTTCTAACCCAGTTCTTCACTTTGTGGCCCATCCCTAGGCTACCTAACTTGTTTACCAGTCTTCAGTGTGGAATGATGTCGAAGGCCTTACTAGAATTTAGGTAGGTGATATCCACAGCTCCCTCTAGATCCACCTACTTCATCACCCAGTCAAAAAACTGTGTCAGGTTTGTTGACATGATCTTCCTGCTGTGAATCCATGCTGCCTCAGATACTGTGCTCTGCTGTATTCCAAGTGTTCTACAATACTTTCCTTTAGCAGAGCTTCTATAACCTTGTCCACTACTGAGTTGAGGCTGACCAGTCTGTAGTAGCCTGCTTCATCTCTGCTTCCACTGCTGTGGATAGGGACCACATGTGCCTGCTTTGTAGTCCCTTGGAACCACCCCGTGTTGAGCGACTCACTAAGCAGGGCTACCAGTGGTGTTGTTAGCTCCCTCCAAAATTCCTTTAGTATCCTGGGGTGTATACCATCTGGTCCCATTGTTTTGTCTACCCTTAGTTTAGTGAGTTCCTCAAGGACTCTCTTGTTTGTAAATGGACTGGTGTTTATCTCCCTCCTCAAAATGTTTCTGTTGTCCAGTGTGGGTCCCTGACCATCTCCCCCCCCCCAGTGAATACCAAGCAGAAGTTTTCATTCAGTAAAGATGCTTTTTCTAGGTCCTCATCACCACACACCCCTCTGAGTCTTACAATTCCTCCCCTGTTCTTCCTTCTTTTGCTAATGTACATGTAGAAAGTCTTGTCCTGTCTTAATCATCTGCTCTGATCTTTCCTCTGTGTTTGCCTTCACTCTCCTTACTGCTTTTCCTGTTTCCCTCTGCCTCTCTAGGAACACCACCCTTTCCTCATCCCTCTGTGATTCATTGTATTTTGTGAAAGCTTCCTTTTTATCCTTGACTTTCCATGTCACCTTCCTAGAGAACCATAGAGGTTTGCTCCTCCTTTTTCCCTTTCTTCTTTGCCTTATGCATTGATCTCAAGAGGCCATCAGAATTCCATCATTTGGATGACATTTTGTCCTCTTTGAGGCAGTGAAAAAGGTCAAAATCTTCCAAAGTCACCATGGCAAGGTGGCACAGATCCTGTCCAGCAAAAGCTTATGTGGCAGCAAAATAGATACCGACAGCTTTGATAAGAGCACATTCCCTTAAGGCAATGGCAACCTCATGGGCTGGAAAGGTAGAAACAAAAAACAAAAATGATTGCACTCATAGAGAGAAGCCTCAGAAAGGGATGCTGTCTTCTTGTACTCTAAACTCACAATAAATTATCATAAACTGATCCCCGTCTGAGGCTTCTCTCTGTTAGTGCAATCTTTTTTTTTTGTCATTGATAATTGCAGACTAGTAGACCTTGATTGCACTGATGGCTCAGGTTTTGATTCCACACCCATACATTTACTCATTTGGAAAGGCAGAAGCATCAGAGCCAGAACTCAGTAGGATGTTGACTTAGATCTCCCTGTACACTCTTTAATGAAATACTAAAGGCTTGACTTTCAAAGTTCAGCTAATGCAACATTTGAATGTGAGGTACTACATGCAGGGACCAAAAGGTAATTACAAAAAATTGTCCCTCTAGGGTCATATATGTGTCAATATTCTCACTCTCCCAACTTTTTGGATGGGTGCTGCTAGTTTGAACCCATATCGATGTATCCCCATCAAGAATGTAAGCAATACAAGAAGAAATTATATCAGACTAACCAACATTTCTTTATCTATTATCTCCAATGATGTTAATGAGGCCACGGTTGAGAATAGATACCTGAGCAGTAAGCTGCTCCAGACCCTCCTACCATTCCCAAGTTCCTACTTGGGATCTGACTGTAGTACTCACTGATCTCTGCAAGCTGACATCTGAGCACTTGTCATCCATTTCTAGGATATCTGTTCTTACAAGATATGTTTCCTCATACAGTAGCTGTGTGTTCAGTGATATGCATTAGTGAGCTTTTGGCTACAGGTATGTCTTGCAAGGAGCCCTACCTTATCATGCATGAGGATAGTCTTGAGAACAGTTATTTCCTTTCTTACGAAAGTACCCACTGCATTCCAAGTGAATCAGGAATCCCCAAGGAAAAATAGCTGCATATGTTGGATCTTCAAAGAGCAATAAGAATCTGTCTCAAGTAGCGATGGATAAAGTGGCTAAAATTTACATTGTAAATTAATTTGTGGAATTGACAAATTCATGAAGTGCCAACCTTGAGAAGTTTTCACCGGGTGAAGTAGCCCTTTTTCTATGTAAATTGACCAAAATTCACAGTGAAATAGCCACGTTGCCATTCTTCACCTAATCTCACCTGAAAAAGTGACACTTTGCTTGGAAAACTTATTGCAAAGTGGCAGAGTGTTGAAGTAGCAAGGTTATGTAATTTTTTAATTATTAATGAAAAGTGTGTCATTATCTGCACATGCTCCATAGTAATAATAAATTTTCTAAGGATAACTGTTTTTTGTAAAATCCTTTTGTTATGGTTTTGTATGGTGATATGCTTTTGTACTTCCAAAAATGTAGATGCTATAGCCTTAGTACTGTGAAAGCTAAATAACAAAAAATATTTGCACTTTGAAAAGTAAACAGTTTAAAGTGGTGGTCTGTAATCTGAATGGTTGGATAAATGTGTGAAAGGAAAGTTCTTAGACACATGTCCTACTTTTTTATGTTTAAAAGAGAGAGAAAGAAATCATGAGTGATAAAAGCATAATGAGAAACTGCTTTCATTTTGAAATGGATTCATATGAAAAATGAATGAGGTAAACCAATTAGCTTTCATATGAGATACTGATGTAGAAGCTTAAAAAACACATATTTGCTCACCGACTACATAACATTTAGGTGGAGGGGTGGTTTGTTGTTTATGTGGTCCACATAGTAGATTCAAAGGAAGAATCCATATGTTTTGTAGGGGTAGATATTGTGTTTGTTTTGCTGGAAATATAATTTTTTTTAAAAACATCACAAAGGATGACAAATGGTGAAAGCATAATGAAAAAAACTTCAGTTATGTTTTTATATGAAAAACATTTTTGTGAGGTAAAGAAAGTAGCTTTTGCAAGAGTTACTGTAGTTATACAGAAGCATAAAAAATATAAATATTTGCTTGCTGAAAACAAAACATTTAGGTAGGGGTGGTTAATGGTTTGTGTGGTCCACACATTAGCCTTAAAGGAAGAATTCCTGATATTTTTATGGATAGGTAATGTCATTTTTTTGGTATAAATGTGCATTTTTAAAAATCACTAATGACAAAAACATAATGAAAACTTTTTTGTTATGGTTTTGTGTGGAAGTTAGCAATATGAAAGCATAAAAACACAAATGTTTACTCAGAAAACAGAAAATGTGATGGAGGGTGGTTCATGGTTTGTATGGTCCACATACTAGCCTTGAAAGAAGAATCTATATTTCTTATGGATAGATGTTTTACTTTGGTTTTTGCTGGAAATATGCATTATTACAAATCTCAAATGAGGAAAGTATAAGCCAGAAGAAACTCTTACCTTGGCCACTGCTAGACTGACTGTTACTTGGGTGCATGACCAGGACAACACTGTGCATCTGCAGCCAGACAGATGGTTAACTTTATACACGGTCTGAAGGGCCCTGCGCATCCTCAGATAGCATCTTCGCTTGGCCCTGTGCATCCACATCCTGAAGGATTCTTACCTTTTAGCAGAGCCCTGCAGTCCTTGTGCATAAAGTGGCAGATGGACTGTTACCTTAGCACAGGACCCATAGAGCCTTATGCATCCATAGCCAGACAGACTTTTATATTGGCACAGGGCCCAGAAGGCCCTGTGAGTTCTGTCATGAAGTTGATTGTTAATGCAAGGCTCAAAATATGTCACATATTCTGTTTATTCTATTTTCTGCAGGTCCTGAAGAGACCTGCATAAATGAGGATAACATTGTACTGTAACAATCAGAATGGAAATTCATTACAAAAAAACTATGTTAATGCAGACATTAATGTTGAAAAACATAAAGCACCCAAAGTATGGGCATGAAAAATTGGATTTGGAGCCTCAAGAACCTTGACAAATCAATGATGTACTGCTCACTGTGGTTCTCAACGGAAATGCCCATCCCCCAGCCCTTGGACTATTGACCCAAGGATAAGCTAGAGTTCAAGATCATGCAGTTACTGTATGGTGAAAGTCATGAATAAGCTTCTGCTTTGTGCAAGGCCCTGTATGGAGAACATTATGAATGATCTCAATCTTCTGCTTCACACAGGGCCCACCCCCAGTGGCAGTCACTCTCCCCCACCTCCATTTTATTCCCCCATTTCAATCTGCCAACAATAAGGTGCCCGATCCCTGGTGTTGTAGCCTACCACCCAACCCAGAAGTCTGGGAAACTGGATTGCCCATAGTATGAAGCTAATGCTGGGGTGCCCAATCCTCAGTGTTGGAGAACCTTAAATAAAGAAAACTGTCCCCAACATCTTTTTCTGTGCTTTTTTGGGGGGAAACCTGAAATAAAGAAAACAAACACTCATTGTCTTCACTGCTGTGCTGCTGCTGCTGACCCCCCCCACCCATACACCCCACTGAGCACCCACCACCCCCACATCACCCCTACCCTGTACTTACCTAGTGGAGGTCCAATGCTATAATCCTCTGTGGACTGGAGACATGTCCTCTCTCTTCAACACTGGGCTGGGAACTGAGGAAATCAGGTAAGTGCTGTATAACGTATTTAAATGTGTTTTGAACTTTTACTCATAACTTGGCCATTTTTTTATATTATTGCCCAGATTTTCAAAATGGCTTTTTTGGGATCCCTACCTTGTGAACAATGTAGGTGAATTTATTCAAAACAGTCCTGAAAGGGGATTTTAAAGTTGCTCCACAAAAATCACTTTTTGGGTAGGATTTGAAAATGTTCACCTACTGGGTTCATAAGTTTGGGTCATAAGAAGGCTATGGTGATAATTTGGAAAAAAATATAAAAAGCAAAAAACTAAATTATGAGCGTACATTCAACGATCACTCATAACTTTGGTAATTTTAAACATTTTGACCCCAAACTCCAAACATAGTCATTTTTTTTCCCACCACCTCATGAACATGACAGCTGTCATTTTTCAAATCATTGCCGAAATGTGCTTTTACACTTGAGGCATGAGATTATGTTTTGACTTGGATTTGAAAATTGTCACCTGCTGGGTTCATGAGGTGGGGTCATAAGAAGACTATGTTGAAAATTTGGGGTGAAAATATATAAAAAAAAACAGAGTTATGATGGTACATTGACATTTTTAGCACTCACTTATAACTTTGGTAATCTATAATATTTTGACCCAAAATTTTCAGCATAGTCATTTTTTTCACACCAACTCATGAACCAGTCAGCGTTCAGTTTACAGATCCTGGCCAAAATGTGATTTTGCACTTGTGGCACAAAATGACATTTCAAGCAGTATTTTATAAGCAACACCTGCCATGTTCAGAAGGGGGGGGTTATAAACATAGAAACTTAGAAGTTGTCAGCAGATAGTGACCTCCAAGACCACCAAGTCTGTCCCATTTACCCTACCTAATGTGACACTGCAGGCCCTAGATGGCCCCAGTTATACCTCCCCACCCTTAGTTTCATGATCCCTCTGTGTTTATCCCATGCACTTGCCCACCACCTTCTCTATGAAGAAGTACTTCTTCGCATTTCCTCTGAACTCCCCCTCTTTCAACTTCATATTGTGCCCCCTTGTGCTTGTACAAGGTTTTTTTATGGAATAAGGTACCTTCCTGAACCTTGTTCATCCCTGTGAGGTATTTAAATGTTTCAGTCATATCATACTTTTCCTTCTTTCCTCCAGGGAGTATATATTTAAGTCCTTTAGCCTTTCCCCATATGGTTTTTGAGGTAGGCCTTGCACCATTTTGGTTGCCCTCCAGTGGACTGCCTCCAATTCTGTCCGTGTCCTTCCCAAAATGGGGCCTCCAAAACTGGACACAGTACTTGAGGTGAGGCCTCACTAATGATCTATATAGTGTAATTATTATGTCCCTTCAACTGCTGGTGATTCCTCTATCTATGCATCCCAGCATCCAGCTAGCTTTCCCTGCTGCCTTGTTTCATTGTTCAGCTACCTTCAGGTTGTCTGAGATGATTACCCCTAGGTCCCATTCCTGCTTTGAGTTTGCTATTTCCACCCCTCCCAGGTGGTACATTGCCTTTGGGTTTTTGTGACCCATGTGCATTATTTTGCACTTTTTAGCATTGAAATCCAGCTGCCAAATCCCTGACCAATCCTCCAGCATCTTTAGATCTTCCCTAATACTATCCACCCCCCATGTGTCTACCCTGTTGCAAAGCTTTGTGTCATCAGTGAACTTACTTTCCCTTTTAGACCCTCTGCAATGTTGCTGATAAAGACATTGAAGAGGACTGGACCCAGCACTGATTCCTATGACTACGTTGATATTTTTGGGTGAAAAATGTTAGAAAAAAAATGATAAAGTAACATTATTTTCAGGTACTGCTGCTGGTCCAGTGGGTACTACATTGGTTTTCTGTGCTAGTGTCCTGAGTTTGGATGTGAGTTCAGTGAGTCGGCTGAATGGGTCGAGACAGAGGGAAAGGCACTGCAGCCTACAGCACTGGCCCCAGCCAAGGGAGGAGCACAGCAGAGTTCTGGTGCACATATGAGACCTTGTGGCTAAGTATTCTTCACTTTCAAGGCATTGATGTGTGTGTTGAGGCCTGATGGGCCCATGCATTGCATCTGCACAAGTAGGGTGGCAAGAAAAATGTGGGAAAGTGTTTCTGGTGGAATGAAAGTCAGGTCACTGCAGGCTCTGCACCACCAACAGGCCCGCTTCTTCTGTTAGCCAACCATCCCTGTCACCCTTCATCTCAGAAACTTACCTTGTACCTTTGGTATACCCAGATCTCATGATGGGGATAGGAGGGGGATAGATGCCCACCCACCTTGACTGTCAGTGACCTTGCCAGTTTATCACTTTGTTTGTGTTGCAAGGTGTGCAAAAAGTGTTGGTTTCTCCCTAACCCAGTGGTGGACGATGAGTGGGGCAACTTGCCCCTCCACCCCAAGAGTAGGGTGAGCTCAGGGATTCTGAATACTGTCTACATCTCCCACACTGGCCTCCATGAGTGACCCAAAACTGTTTATAAACCTGGGACACTGCCTTGATACCAGTATCTACCCTCCTGATCAACCCACTTTAAACCCCCAGAATAAAACTGAAACTATTTCCCACCCTACGCAGCTCATTGGTATTTTTATTGCTTATACTAACCCATTTTGCACTTTTTGTCTAGAGGTCCAGTGGGTGTTAGCACCGGCTTTAGTAGAAATTTATCATGTATATCAGATAAGTATTGTTTTCTGTTTAGAGGAGTACCATGTTTGTCTCAGTTAGTTACTAAAGAGCTGCAGATACTTGGTGGCACCTTTGCTATTCTTATTTTACAGGTAAGGTGGGATGTTCCCTCCAGCATCCCACAATCCACAGGACTCAGGTAAGAAATCTTTATTAGTAACAGTGTATTTAAGCTAGTAGTTATAACAGTTGTAGTAGCACCATTACATCATACCATCGTATGGTGTAATGGTGCAACTAGAATTATTAAGATGCTGTTGTCTTTCACGTGTTAGTTAGTTGGTGAGCCAGAGCTAGAAATAACTCTGATATTTTTATTTCATTTTGCACAATGGGGATACAATTCCACTGTCAGAAAAAGAAGGGAAATTAATTGTAAAAAAATTATGTTAATATAGACAGCAGGTTTGGAAAATACAAAGTGCACTAAGTAGGGAAATGAAAATCCTTTTTGTTTTAGGTCTTCAGAGTGTTGGCAAATCAGTGGTGGGGACTTCCTTGGGGTTGTCAGCACTAATGCCCACCCCTACCACTGAGCAAAGAAGTTAGATTTGATCTACTTTCCTCAACAGGGGCCCACAGGGTCCTGGATGAAGAAAGCTTCAACAGATTCTATTGGTAACAGATGGCAAGGAATACTTCTCTGCCTTTTTAATGAGTGTATCACTTGAGGTACTGGCTTGGAGCTGTACCTTGTGCTTTGGACAGGAGGCTGCAGGCTGGTGAGAGGGATGGCCATGAGGGTGCACAACCCCAAAGAAAACCCCACCACTGAGTTTCCAATACAGCAGAGACCCCAAAACCTAATAGTTTTCATTTCCCTTGTGCATTTTGCATTCTTCAGCACTAATGTCTGCATTAACATAGTTTTTTTTGCAAATAATATACATTTATAATAAATAATACATGTCAAAAAACTGTGTTAATGCTCTAGTTAGGATTACAGCCACAAAAGTAGGGAAATGTAGCATTATGGTTTCCTAACCTAACACTCCAACCCAATGCTGCACACACCAACAGGTGTCAGGGGTGTGCCTTGGGGTCATCAGCCCTAACATTCTACATATTCTGTAAGTAAATAAGCTGAGATGGATACAGTATAGGAGAATGGGGTGAGGGTTATGGCTGATAACCCCAAAGCACACCTCTGATGCCTGATGGTGTGTGCAGAGTGGGGGTGGAGTGTTGGGGTTGGAAACCCTAACACCACATTTCCCTACTGTTATGGCTGTCACCCTAACTATAGCATTAATACAGTTTTTTTCTGCAGTTTATTTCCTTACATTTTAAGATAGTATAATCATATTCCTCTTTGCCTCTGGGAGCACATGGCCCTCCGGGACCTGAGCTCCCATCCCTCTGTAACATAGAAACATAGACTTTGACGGCAGATAAGGACCACTTGGCCCACGCTAACTGCCCATTTTCCTACCTATTGGATAAGCTGCAGATTCTAGTTAACCAACAGCCTACCTCCTGCAAACCCCCACTATAATTGCCTTATGTCTGTCTCATGCATGTTTGAATTCCCCCACTGTTTTAGACCCCACAACCTCTCCAGGAAGGTGGTTTCATGCATCCACCACTCTCTCCGGGAAAAATAATTTCCTCACATTACCCCTGTGCCATTCCCCCCCAACTTTAAATTGTGTCCCCTTGTTCTGACACATCTCTTTTTCTGAAAGATGCTACCCTTCTGGACTTTGAGGTACTTAAAAGTTTCTATCATGTCCCCCTGTCCCTCCTTTCATCAAGGGTATACATATTAAAGTGATTTACCAAGTTTGGATATATGAACACATATACTGCAAGGTGACTGCATATAGAACTGATTTGCAATGTATTTTGATAGATGCATAGCCTAGTTTAGCAAATTAAATCAGGTTTTCACCCTCACAAACCAGGAAGTGTCATTTTGTGTATTGGAGCCTGTATCTGGTGACCTTTGACACTCATTACCTTTGCAATGTCACAACAGGGAGATCTGTGCTCTGCAATTAAAATTAGTTCTTGGTCACAGCAATTCTGTCTTGATGACAGAGCTCTTGGTCGCAGCATACAGCATGACAATGGCAATGTCAAACAGTTCATTTTCAGGGTCCGATGATGAAAGCACTAACAGTGATCTTTCGGACACTGACATAGTGCCACAATTTGACAACCACTGCATAGTAGATCCCCATAGGGATGACCTTATGACAGCAGCGAGAATGATGTGGGCAGTAGCTCAGGCAGTCACAGCAGCAGTTCCGATCCATTCCAGTACAGCAGTGAGAGCAGACTTAGCAATACGGACTGTTAATATTATATTTTGCTACTTAGTGCTACGGTTTGGTTCCCATCATTGCTGTCATTTTACTGTGCAAAATCAAGGTATGGTGTATGTTCTGTTACTCCCAGCATTGATCTGCCCACACAAATGCTAGAGATAGTACCCTGGGTTTTTATTTTTTTTTTTTGGGGGGTTGCTTTCCCTATGCGAATGAGTAGTTGGCCACTCCAGCTTGACACTGAGAGCACGGCTCGATCTGGTGGTATTGCTTGAGCAGGATAAATGGCTCACAATTTGTCCAATCCAATTTGTCCAAATTCTCACCTGGCACAAGCAGTGACCTCCCGCCAATTGATTTATCAGTCACTCACTCGGATGGAGCACAGGGTGGAAATTACAAGCAGGCACCTTGTACCTAACCACTCCAAACCCCCCAGCTGCACACATACACTTAGAAAAATGCTGCAGCAAAGAACTTTTATTATATGTAAATTATTTATACTGTTTGGGTCTGTCTTTGCCCTAGTGCCAACTGTTCTACACTATAGCTTTCTTCTCTTCGTATGTGTGAGTTTGGGGGTGGGAGGCCTGCTTGTACTTTCCCCTTTAGAGGTATCAGTGATTGAGTAATGTGTTGAAGTCACCAGTTCCCCTGTTTATGGCATGTTATAAATTTAAAACTACAAATTATTGCACCAGCTTTGTGTTACCTCTAAGCGCTCAGGAACTATACAGACTGCAGCTGTCATTAGCGTCTGCATAAGCATCTGTAATACCATCCTGGCATTGGCTTATTGCCACTACATGTGTGCCTCCAGGTGCATTATGAATTGAGCAAAAAATACACAGTACAGTCGGTGATCATCCCCCACCCCCCCAAGGTTAAAAATGACACTGCAAATACCCTTCTCATAGAGAAAGAAACTGCATTTATGTTTAGATAGCCTAAGTACCATTTGATTGGTCCACTACAAAAAGGGACATATCCTTGCGGTAGATACTCAAGTGTTAGACTGTATTTGAACCACACTTCCTCACTTATGTCACCATACTTCATTACCAATTTGGTCTGTGTCAAGCCGTTTGTGTTTTCCCATTTTTTTCATTACAGTGGATCTCTGATGCACATGCGTAAAGTGTACAGCAAATACAACAGATGCAGCACTATACTGTCTCCCATGCCTTACCAATGTCATGGTGCATTGTGTAGACTCCCTGCATTCATTGCTGTGTAGCCCATATTTTGGTTCAGACATTATTCCCTAAGTATGCCGAACTGACTAGCACACTTTGCAGTATAACACCATAGAAGCCGTACATTGGTACCACAGTGTCGGGAGAGGATGGCAACTGCAGTCTCTTCTTTTGCTGATGCTCTGGAGCACATACAATGTTGCTATAATCCTAATTATAAATAAAGACTGTATGTTAAAATGTTAAAAAACTAAGTGTTTAATTTTGAGATACACTGTAAACTATGTACAGTATAACTATGTACAGTATATGACTGATTTTATTGCATTCATTTATAAACTTAGCGAGGAGCTGGCAAGCTGGAGAAACAATTCAGTGCACCATGTCCCTTTATTCATGCACAGCTAAGCATACTTTGGTGATTAGTGTTATGGTGCTTGCATGAGAACACCAAATGAGCCCAAGAAAACACAGGAGCACAGGAAAAAATATAAACTGTCTATAATGATGGTGACAATCAGAAATGCAATAGCAAAGGCAGTTTACTGAAGGAATCACACTGGAAGCAGCACTTGCCAAAAATACAGTTTGTTGCACTGTTCTCCTGGGATTGGACTGTGCAGCTCAGTTCTTATACTCTTACTGCCCATTACAATTCTGAACTGTTGATAAAGTCATCCATTTAACACAGACCTCTATGTATCAATTCTGAAAACCTTACTGCAATTTATAGATCTGCCCAGTTCAAAACTCATCCTTTTGTGTCCCAATACGCTACAGATTACAGCCCCACTCAGTTCAAAACATGTATTTTTTATACAGACTTGTTGTTATAAATGTGTACTTGCAGCACTTGCTAAAACTGTAACACTGTACTCAAGCAATGTAGATTGTGATGTTCTTAGAATCAATGGTCTTAGGGCACAGATCTTAGATGAGTAAAATTGAAAATCAGGAGAAATTACCACTTCTGCAATCCGAAAAGCAAGTATCCACCTCAGCTGCCAATATGATAAACAATTTCAGTCATCAGTGCTGTAATTTTTGCCAGTTCAGTTTTGGATCTGCACTCACTGAGGCTGGGTCCAGGAAAGATGAATGAACGAGCAATGAGAAAGGTGCAGTGGGAACACCTTCCCTGTGCTGATGTCACTCATGCATGTGGATGCACTGCTCATGTGCGAACTTCAAACAAAGAAAAAAAACATGCAGAGACAACTGTGGCACAAAAATGTTAAAAAACTAAGTATCTGAATATATTTAATACTTAACTTCAGGGCAGCTGAGCTTTGCATCACTCAATGAAGGGAAGGTGATCTGCAAACATGACATCGGGGGAAGTTGGTAAGTCACTTTAAGCTCTCTCAGTCTCTCTTCATATGGTTTCTGATGTAGACCCTGCACCATTTTAGTTGCCCTCCTCTGGACTGCTTCCATCCTGTCTATGTCCTTGTGTAGATGAGGTCTCCAAAACTGCACGCAGTACTCCAGATGGGGTCTCACCAACTGTCTGCACAGAGAGATAACCACTTCCCTTTTTCTACTTGTGATGCCCCTCCCTATGCATCCCAGTATTCCCCTGGCTCTCCTTACTGACTTCTCACATTGCTTACCCACCTTTAGGTCATCTGATATGACTACACCCAGATCCCTTTCCATTATTGTTGTTGTTAGTACTTCCCCTGCTATCGTGTACTCTTCTCCTGGATTTTTATTTCCCAGGTGCATTACTTTGCACTTCGTTGCATTGAATCGAAGTTGCCATATGTCTGACCATTCCTACAACCTTGCCAAGTCCCTTCTTATCCTTTCTACCCCACCTTGTGTATCAACTCTGTTACAGATCTTTGTGTCATCTGCAAAGAGGCATACCTTTCCTTCCAGACCCTCTGCAATGTCACCTATAAAGACATTAAAGAGGACTGGACCCAGTACTGAGCCCTGAGGTACTCCACTACTAACCCCCCTTTCTTCAGAATGTGTTCCATTCACTATTACCTTCTGTGTCCTGTTGTGCAGCCAATTTGCTACCCAGGCTACTACACTGGGACCCACTCCCAGGCTGGCTAACCTGATTATTAATCTTTTGTGTGGGACTGAATCAAATGCCTTGCTAAAGTGTAGGTAGTCCATATCCACAGCCCCTCCATGGTCTATTACTTTGGTCACCCAGACAAAGAAATTGATTAGATTCATCTGATGTGACCTTCCTGTTGTGACTCAATGCTGCTTGGGTCCTGTGCCCCGCTGGCCTCTATGTACTGAACAGTTCTTTCTTTCAGAAGTGATTCCATCATTTTCCCCACCACTGAGGTCAAACTAACAGGTCTGTAGTTTCCTGCTTCTGCCTTGCTCCCACTTTTGTGAAGGGGAATCACATCTGCCCTCCTCCAGTCCTCAGGTACCACCCCATCCTCCCATGATTTGTTAAAAAGTATGGTCAGTGGTGTCACTAGGTCCTCCCTTAGTTCTTTTAGCATTCTAGGGTGAATCCCATCAGGCCTCATTGCTTTGTCCACCTTGAGTTTTAGGAGTTATTTTAGGACTCTTTCTTCTGTAAATGGACTCGCGTCAACCCCACTACCCAGAGTACTTCTATCGTTTGGTTTAGGTAACTCCTCCTTTTCTTCTTTTGTGAATACTGAGCAAAAGTATTCATTCAGTATCTCTGCCTTTTCACTGTCTCCCTCTGCCCACCTCCCCTCTCCTTTACTAATCTTCACTATCCCTCCCTTAACATTTCTATGCTCCCTAATGTACCCATAAAAGGTTTTATCCCCCTTCTTAACTGAGTTGGCTATCTTTTCCTCAGTTTGGGCCTTTGCTTTTCTGACTGCCTTCACCACTTCTTTTGGCTTTAATTGATACAGTTCCCTGTTGTGCTCCTTCTGTGAGTCCTTATACTTTTTGAATACAGCCTTTTTCTCTTTAACCTTCCCTGACACCTCTTTTGAGAACCGTAGTGTTTTTTTTATTCTGCTTTGTTTTCTTTATCTGTGTCACAAAAAGGCTTTTTGCCTCCATGTTGGCAGTTTAGATTTTTCTCCATTGTTCTTCCACCCCTCCTTTCTGGTCATTTGCTAATGCATTCCTCAGGTATTCACCTATTATGCCAAAGCCAGCCCTTCTAAAGTCCAGTATCCTTGTCTTTGTATGGCTCGTCTCCATGGTTGTATTTATTGTGAAGCACACTGTGCAGTGGTCGTTTGTTCCTAGTTGTCTACTGACTTCTAAATTTGTGATCCTCTCTCCATCTGAGAGTACCGTAGATGCATATATGTATGTAGCTGTAAAAGCACAGGGCCTTCCATTTACAGGACAATAGTGACCAAATTGTCAGCATAGCCATCTTATTACCCCATCTTATGTACCCAGTACAGAACATTTTTGAATCCCTGCCAAAACATAATTCTGCACAACTGCAATGGCATTTCTTGCCACAGGTGCAAAAACACATTTTGGCAAGGATTTGAAAAATGACAGCTGTGCCATACATGCGGTGGGGTAATAAGACCATGTTGAAAATCTGGGGTCAACAGCTTAATCTGGTTCAAGGTCAGTTGGCATTCATCTGTATCTCCCCTCCCCCGGGTCGTGCCTGAAAATAGGCAGAAATTGTCTAGTGCACTTACCCGGTCAACAAAAGCTAAATAAATAAATAAATAAATAAATAAAATATTGAACATTTTCAAAGTTACTTGCGTGCAGAGTGAAATTGCAACAAATGGTCATAACTTTGGCATTTTTACATATTTTGACCCCAAATTTTCAACATAGCCTTCTTATGGCCCCATCTCATGTACCCATTAAAGGCATTTTTTGAATTACCACCAAAACATAATGTTGCACAACTGCAACACCATTCCATGCCACAGGTGTGAAAACATATTTTGGCCAGGATTTGAAAAATGACAGCTCTGACATACATGAAGTGGGGTAATAATAAGAAGGCTATGCTGAAAATATGGGGACAAAATATTGAATATTTCCAAAGTTCTGAGCGTGCATAGTGAAATTGCATTGAATGGGCATAACTTTGAAAGTTTTACATATTTTGACCCCACATTTCAACATAGCCTTCTTAAGACCCCACCTTATGAACAATATGACTGATACTATGCAAATCCTGCCTGAAAGGTGAACTTATCAAGCACCACAAAATCATCTTTCAAGTGGGAGTTGGATAGCAACAGTCCTATTGTTCATGAGGTGGGGTCCCCAAATGACTATTTTGAAAATTTGGGGTTAAAATGTCAAAAAAATGGCTGAGTTATGAATAATGGTCGAAACCACAATTGAAATACATTGAACTGGATTTACCTTAGTTTCTCATATTGCAGTCACCATTTCCAGCAGCAAGACATGTCTTCAATCGGTGGGTTCAATGAGTCTTGAACCTAGGACCTGTTCATGTGAGTGAGGGTGTGTGGGGTGTGGGGTGGTGAGTGGTAAGTGGGAGGTGGGGTTGATGGGGATAATTGGTGAGAGACCACTTTTTTTTTATTCAGGTTTAAATAAAAAACAACGAGTGACAGTTTTCCTTTTTTCAGTGTTTGCCTGCAATGGGAGGATGGGGTGTCACTAGACACCAGGGAAACAATACAAATAAATGGGAATGGCAAGAAAAAAATAATACAGGGACAGGGATCAGTGGGTGGGGGTGCCACTAGACTCCAAGGGAATAATTGACTATAAAGGAATGGTGATCTGTGAGTGGGGGTCGCTATTAGACACCATGGAAATAATATCTGAGTTTGGATAAAAATCAGAATGGTGTGTGTGCTTAACTGGACTTCAGTTTGTCCCTTGGGGTCATTACAAGGAGCTGCTAGTAGGGTTTAATTGTTAATCAGAACATTAACTAACCTCATATGAGCTAAAGCATTTCATAGCAGCACTACTTGAACAGGAAAGGTAGGAAGAAGTGTATTTTCTAACCAAATCTCCTACATTACTGACAATATCAGGCCATTTTACAGCACAGTGCAGACAATTAACACAAACTATCTTACTATTCATAGGTTGTCCATTTCTGTGTGGCTCAAATGCCTACTTCCCACTTGAACTCCTTCCTACTGATCACATATAGCAATGAACTGTCTTAGCAGCAGCTGCATCTGTAAAATCTGTTCTATTGCACAATCCCACCACCAACATTAACAGTGCAATGTATTACATAATCTATCTGAAAGCTTAAAAAAAGTTCAAACAACTTCCCTTAGTGGGCAAGAGTTTCACTTGATAACGAACATTAAAACAATTTTAGTCACTCAGATGTCATTACTGTGATATTCCTTTCAATGTGTAATATCTTACTACATTGTCTGGCTCCTTATGTTATTTATAAAGACATAAACTGGTTCGTTAGCCTTTTTATACAGTGGGCAGAGCCTACAGGAGTATTGCATGTACAAAAGGAGTGATGTCATGTTTTCTGTCCGTCGAACTGACTGAAGGCGTAAATAGTCTCCTCCGCCTTACCCTTCTCCAAGCAATGTTTTCCACCCTCAAATAAATATGCTTTCATGTTAGTCAATGGTTGCAGGGTATTATTTTCTTCCTTAAATGGGTGGTACAAGAACTGGAATCTGAGTAGTGGGAGGCAGCATTAGTTTTTTTTTTGGAGTAAGATCCACCTCCGCCTCCACCCAAACTTTTTTTTGATTCTTGTGGGAGGGGCATGAGATAGCGCTAGCATGCTGTAACCAGATACACTAGTTTGGGACCTTATCAACCAACAGACATGCCTGTGCAGTGGAGAACAGAACAGAAGTTATTTAATGCCTTCAAACTGACTTAAAAATCCTTTGGAACAAATGATTATCAGAGCCACCTGGGGCCTCAGAGGGAGACCTAGACACACATCTAGCTTTGTAAGAAAATGTTCATTTTTTTTTGTGGGGACTGTGGGATTCAAACCCAGATCTAACTGCGCAGATCATCAATGCTATAAACTGCTATAATTAACAGACTCTAGCTGTTTTCTTACAGAAACCCCACTTAGATAGATTTCAAGTATTTGCTAAATTATAAATGTAAGTATCAGCATTCTCTTAGTAGTTAGTGCTGATTATGGTCTGTGACAAGATTTTTTTTTTTTACAAATGAAGTGTATGGTAGGAAGCTGAAAACAGACTTTGATGATAAAGTGTGTTTTTTTCTTTTAAGTTTGAGATGTATTAGAAAACATTGAATGAGAAAACAATTGGTGATTTTAAAAGCTATTCTGATCAGAGGTGACATAAACAAAATCTTAACTATTTTTTATTTTATCATGGACACTAGAAATAGGATGTCAGCATTCACTCCATTAAACCTGTTTTTCAGTTTTTTTATAGCATGTTGCCAAGGTAATCTTCCCAGAATGAAATATGTCATGGGGGGTTGAAATTGTTTTAAAGGAGTAGTCCACCCAGAATGTGCAAAAAACATATGTTATGTAGAGTGTTTTGATATGTATGTTATGTCCTAGTGTGTCCTTCCCTCTGTCTGCTATTTGGAGTTTTTCCTAAATTGCCTGCTAGCTGTATGGTAGTTTTATGACCCATGGGGGTCTCCATAACAAATAGTTTTATTGGCTTTCTTTCTCCTATGATGCCCCCTGTCTCATGTGACAGTGATGTAGCCATGCCCTTAGATTTAGCATGTGTACTGCTTTAAAATTAGTTTAGCAACAGCAGAGCCTTGTAACTGTTCTTATCCAGGGAGCTCAAACGTCAACAGTTAGTTAGGCAGATACCCGAAAGCTGTCTAACTGGGATTTCTGTAAGAAAACATCTGCTACATAGTTTTAATTCATTATTTGTGTTTTTGATGTTAAAACACTCCTGCTAGCTAGACCTGATGCACAGAGAAAACCAAAATAGCGAATTAGAGCTATTTCGCAGCTGTTGTCTTTCAGAAATCCCAGTTAGTTTGCTCTCAGGTATCTGCTAAACTAACTGTTGACATTTGTGCTCCCTGGATAAGAACAGTTACAAGGCTCTGCTGTTGCTAAACTAATTTTAAAGCAGTACACATGCTAAATCTAACGGCATGGCTACATCACTGTCACATGAGACAGGGGGCATCGTAGGAGAAAGAAAGCCAATAAAACTATTTATCATGGAGATCCCCACAGGTCATAAAACTACCATACAGCTAGCAAGCTAATTTAGAAAAAACTCCTAATAGCAGACAGAGGAAGGATACACTAGGATTTAACATACACATCAAAACACTCTATATAACATAAGTTTTTTGCACATTCTGGGTGGATTACTCCTTTAATCATGAAACATTGGTGTTAGTAATGCATTTAGAAATATAATTTTTAATTATCTTTACAGTTAAACACGCAGTTTCATGTCAGGGCACATTTTTGGGGGAGTTCAAATTATTTTAAACATAGGCACAGTGCTTGGTAAATACAGACTTTGATGACAAAGTGTATTTTTTCTTTCAAGTTTAGAAGTATGTATTATATATAAGTGTAACCATGTTGTAAATGGTTAAGTAGGCAGTGGTTTAAGGCTCTGAGCTACAAACTTGGAGACCTGGGTTTGACTCCTACTGTGTGACCCTGTGCAAATCACTTAATTTCCTTGTGCTCCCAGGTCACACCTGTAAACAAGCTTTCAGATTAGTGTATCTCTCCTGGTAAAAAAAAGTGCCTAGAATTATTTTTTTAAAATAGTTGAGTTTATATGTGGTAAGTAGATAGGGTATGATGTTTTTAATGTAGCAGTGGGATTTAGCATGTGCACTGCTTTAAAATCACTTCACAGTATTTTATACTTTCTTAAAAAGATACTCCACATTTGTGTGGGGGCTGTGGGATTCAAACCTAGATCTCCAGATTTGCAGAGAACAGCCTTAAACCAGTGTGCTATACTGCCTCCCTAGTTATAGCAGTCATCTGTTTTAATGAATCCTGGCTGTGACTATAGATGTTTACAACTGAATGATAATAACCACATTTGCTTCACTTGCAAATAGGTAGGCATTTGTGGCTAATTTCTGTTTCACTTACTGTAGGTTACACATAGAATCTGAAAAATTCATAACATACTGTATTGTGATTGAATGAACTGATAAATGGGGATTTTGGTTTCTTTTACAAATTCATTTTTCCTGACCATGGATAAACTAAAAGAAACATTTCTCAACAAAATGTTTTTAAATAAAGAGTTTAACTCACAGCAGTAGAAGAAGCATGTTGACATTAAAAGCTTAGTGGTGTGGATGTAGAGGCACCAGTATTTAAGCATGACTTTGGTAGAGGATTAATTGAGACTGGGGGGTGAGGGAGGAGTCTTGATATTTGTAGCATAATGGTTTTCTGAAACTTCAACCTTCAATGGGTTAAACTTTGCAGCCATCTGTACAGTATATCACTAAGCCATATGCAGTGTGGTACGGGTGAAACTCAGATCACCAGACCAGGACCAGTGCTGTAAAATTTGCACTGGGCGCAGCTTGTGCAAATATTGCTGATCCAGTGGATCAAATAAATACGTGCAAATAAATAAATACTCATCTTCGCCTTGTGCTTCAGCCCACTCCAGGAGTGATGTTATTGCATGATAACACACACCCTGTCATGCCTTATTGCTTAAATATGCCCTTTCTCAATGCACTATATTTTGATTCAGTTAGTGTATGCAACAGTCTTCATGTGAACACTCTGAGTTTCTCTTTGACTCCTGATGTCTATTTGCTTTAGTTATTGTATATTGTTTGAACTGCTTTGGTCTTCTTGATGTGGTGCTTGTGTGCCTAAACTATGTAATCTGTTTATCTACTGCTACCCATGTATCTCTAGTGAATGATTGTTATAGCTGTCTGCTCTCTGGGCCATTGTTTTTGGACTTGTTAACTGTGCTGTCTTTGTATTAGTTTCAATGACGTGCCTTTGTAAATTAGTCTCTGACTCAAAGGTTTGTAAATCTGATATTTTTTAAATAAATAAATAAATGTTTATGTTTAAACCTATGAAACACCCTTATCTAGTTAATGCATTTACAGTCATAGTGGCTGTGCCAGAGCTTGTTTCTACTGTGGTGGCACCTGTTGAAAACTCAGATCGCACTACCTCACTTCAATATCACAATTTAAGGGTGATTGTCAAAAAAAAATCTCACTAAAATGTAGTCTTGCTGCCAGTTTAGAACAGTAAAACACTAGTATTCTGATTCATAGATTTGATTTCCACCCAGGCACATCACCACAGCCCCACATAATATAACATCAGCTGTAGGGCACCATTGCCTTTGAGTGCACTGGCAATGCTGATACTGTAGCTGAGAAACTCTTCCCAGAAGTCAAATTTCAAATGTGCCTATGTTGATTTTCTCAGAGGCTACTAAGGGTATTAAGGATGCCCATGTCATGCCTCCATTTGTTTCCAATGCCAGTGGTTATGGTGAACATTTAAACTCACAAAAAGTGGGCATTTTTACAAGTCAAATTTTGTGCATCATGACATGTGGTATGCTTGGGGGCTATCAAGGATACCAAAGCTGTATGGGTCCCAGTTCAGATGCATCAAGTGTTTTAATGCTAATTGCCACTACATACTTTTATTCAAAAGGAGGCTAGCAAGGGCAGAAACATCATCATGCTATAACAGAACTTACTGCAGAGGCCATAATGACATGACTGCAATCAGTGTAGTAGGCAAAGAAGATGATACAGTAGCAGGGGCAGTTTGAGAGGTAGTTTGAGGCATTTGATGTAATGAAAATGCCTGTGCTGCATCCCTAATCTGATTTTTCCCACTTTTACAGTCATCATCTGCTACAGTACATGAGCCACAAGAAACCCACCATCTAAAGTGTAGTCATTAACCCCCATCTAACTCTAGTTGGATAGCAGAGACAGCCAGCAGACTACACAGTTCTGTGAATTTGAATTGAGTCTTCATTTTAGTTCTCTCCCCCATCACTCCAACTGTGTTTGTGTGTGTGTGTGTGTGTGTGTGCGTGTGTGTATGTAAGCGTGTGAAGGCTATGTGAGAGGGAGCACTATGTGAGCACTGTTTGTGGCCCGACTGCTATTGCTGCTGATAATTCTTGCCCACCTGACCTTGCTGACTGTGTAGAGGGCTGTCATTTGCTGAGCTGGATACCATTCTTAAAACATCTAAATTTAGTCACACCCTATTAGTTAAACTAATGTCTAAATGAAGTCAAGTTAGTGAAATTACACAAAGTCAAACTTTTCAATTGTTTAAATTCCATAGAAAAGATTAAATAAATTATGCTAGGAACAGTTAAAACAACAAATATAATAGTGTAACACTGCTATTCAGTCAGTTCAGTGGTGCTAGCTTAAGTGTTTGAGAGCCCACAAAGAATGCTAATTGCTGACACCAACTCACTAACATGTAGGTCCTGATAAAACTGTCACGCTCTCTTCTCTGACATGAAAACCGAAAAGATGAGTGAAGCAGCTTCATTATTTGTCATATCAGCAAATTACACTAAATAATAACAATAGAAAACGACCTCACTCAAACATACTCTTTTACACATGTCTTCACACATACAGTTATAATATGTCTTCACACATACAGTTATAATACTAATGGCGGGAGGCATTTGATAGTTTTAGTATCATATTCTATTTCCTGTCCTCTTTAAACATGAACTACAGTAAATTTGTTAGCAATGAACATCGACAAATGGGGATATGGATAAAAACTGGACTGTTGGACTTGGACCACATCAGATCGGTAAATGATGAACTTGCTGGACCAACTGGACTGGGTGAAAGTTGTGCTAATCTTACCGGTCAAGTCAGTCAAGCAATTATAAGAGGGAATTGTATTTATTTAGCTTAGAGCAATAGTTCTTGGACTTTGTCACAGTGAGCCTCCCCAAATCCATGCAAAAGATGTTGAGCATCCCCCCAAAATTGAAATAATTTTGGGCCTCCCCAAAGAAAAATAACATACTGTACTTTGTGCAGTACACCACGAATAAATTGAAACCCCTTTGACTTAGCTCACATTCAGTTCTTTGTATTATACTGACTTGGAGCCTTTGAAAAGAGCTCCTGTGCACAAAGGTTCTATCTGAATAACAAATAAATAAAATAAATATTATTATTCAGCTTATTGTAACCCCCCCACACACACATCAGCCTACTTGCTCTGCTATTTTCATTCTTGAACCATTGTTACCCCTTGTTGCAGTACCTTCATGGGTCAGACTACTTTCTCTGTTTCTTTTCTGTGTGAAATAACCTTCTTACATACTTTGCCTCTCCCCCTCCTTCCCTGCTCCTAAGCAATTTCTCTGGGATTACTTTGCTCCTTTCTGCTATTGCTCTTAGCACTTCTATGCTTGACCCTTGTATTTGGGCTGTTCTGCCATCAGGCTACAAATTTATCAATTACCACCACTCATCATTAGTTTATTGTTCATATTTGTTTGCTCTCTTGTTCACTGTAAATGTCCTGATAGTTTTGCAGTTACCTTTTGAAATGTATTCACTCCCTACCCTTCCCCAGGTACACCTGAAATGATCCTTGGCTCATTCACCTTCCCTTGTCACCCATTAGTAAATACATAAAACTCACCTACTGTTATCCCCTTTCAGTTTGCTTCATCTCTTCACACAAAACACATAAAATTCAAAATTTAAATACAGTACTTTTTCAGACTTGCTTGAGCATCCCCGGAACAGGCTGGGGCCTCCGCAGGGAGGCTGGCCTCACCATTTGAGAACCTCTGGCCTAGAGGTTAGAGTAATGAGCAGTGAATGATCAGCCAAATGGTGACACTTAACTCACATTGCAGCCTGCAGCATGAGTTCTGCTGTAGCTGCAGAAGTCAAGAAATTACTGCTGTTCTCATGCAGAGAACACAGGGAAAGCGTTCCTGTCACTAAGCTGGGTATCCAAAATTTTGGGTAGCCAGAAAACATATTTCTGGCCATAATAATCAAAAACAAACATCAGAATCTAGCTAAACGGCTCCCATTTAGCTAGAGTCTGATATTTGTTTTTAAAAATTCCACTACTTTTATGTATTTTCCACATTTGTCAAGTTTGTGGAAAAAACTAACAAGCTGGCTATTGACAAAGCACAAAAAACTGTTTGGCACCATGACAATTCAGTGTCACAAAACCAAAAAACAGCTTTGTTGCATCACATTTGTACTTTCACCACAGATCATTATCTGAAATACCCTACTGCGCATGTGCAGGTTGAAAAACTCTAACATTTAAAACCTAATAACTCTGTAACCCTTTGTTATTTTTTCACCAGACCTGTCAAAGGCTCTACCTTGGGACATAGCACATATCTCTTGCAAGTTTGGGGAAAACACACCTTTCCATGTATGCTGTAGGTGAGGGTGAGAAACTGTTAAGTATAGGGAAAAACATTTTTTTAAATGACACATGTTGATCTCAGAAACTGCGCAAGCTGCTGTCACAAAAATTTCTACAAATCAAGACCTTGCCTCCTAGACAACATGTACACAATGTCAGCTCATTTCATCAAAGAGAGGCAAAGATATTACTGTGCAAAATTTGAGGTTTAACATTAAACAAGATACTCAATCCTAACTACAGGGGCGCTACTGTGCCACTGTAATTTTTGACAAAAAACATTGTTAATGAATAAGTTAGGGATCCAGTGACAAAGGTTTGGAAATCTGGTGTTAGGGTTTCCAACCCTGACACCTCACCCACACCCTGTAGGAAGCAACACGTGTGTGTGGTGTGCCTTGGGGTTGTCAACCCTAATGCTCATCCCATTCCATGTGTATGTAAGCTGATATGGGTACAGTATAGGAGAATGGGGTGAGCGTTAGGGTTGACAACCCCAAGACACTCCCCTATGCCTATTGTTGCCTGCAGGGTGGTGTGTTAGGGTTGGAAACCCTCTAAATGTTTGTCACTGGGACTCTAACTGATGCATTAATGAAGTTTTTTTTAACAAGAATATTCTTACTTTTTGAGAAAGTATAATCATTGCCTTCTTTGCTTGTGAGAGCGCAGGGCCCTCTGGACCCTGTGCTCCCATCCATCCATCCATAGATCCATACATGTACAGTTTGTTACCATGCAAGCATTTCAGCCAAAACAGCAACCAAATTGTCAGTATAGCCTTGTAATTACCCCATCTCATGACCGCTGGGCTGAGAATTTTCAAATGTTTGCTGAAACATCGTACTTCACCAATGCAATGTCATTCCACAGAAAAGGTACAAAAACACATTTTGGTAAGGAATTGAAAACTGACAGTTATCACAGTCCTAAAGTGATGTAAAGAAATGGCTATGTTGAACATCTGGGATGAAAATATTGAAAATTTTGAAAGTTGGCAGTGAGTCTAGTACAATGTCAGCAGATGTGCAGAACTTTGCCATTTTAACACATTTTTGACCCCGAATTTTCAACATACCCTTCTTATGACCCTACCTCATAAACAAGTGGGGTGAAAATTTTGAAATCCAGCCCAAAAGGTGATTTCACTAACCAAACCTAAAAACAATGTTTGGGTAGGATTTGGGAAATGGCACCAACATTGTTGATGAGGAGGCGTCTCAAAAAGGACATGTTGAAAATTTGGTCTCAAAATTTTTTAAAATGACATTTTCCACCAAAGTTGAAAACCCAATGAAATACCTTGAACTGCATTTACATTCTTTTCTGAATTAGATGGTATTCTTTTGGTCCTTCCCACTCCCCAGTCTCTGTCCCCATTCCTGTATAAAAATATACATTTTCCTGGTAATGTAGTGTTCCCTCACCCTTCCCCTGTTCACTGATCGTCATCCCTATATAAAAATATATAATATTTCCCTGGTAGTCTAGTGGTCTCTCCCTCCTTCTCTGTTTACCGATCTCTGTCCCTGTATAAAAAGCAAGCAAAATAATATCCAACAGAGTGGGTGGAATTGGGCAATATTGGACCATCCAGGGGTGTAATGAGGCCTGACGCAGCAGGCAGAGGGCCTCATCATCCCTGGAAGATCTGGTATTACCCACACCACCCACCCTGGAGGGTATTATTATGGTTTGAAAATGAGCTACCTGCAGCACTTTTATGTTGTTTTTTTTAAAAGTTAAACAAATAATTAGAAACATATAGTAACAATGTATTTTAAATCTTGTGCTTGTAAAGCAGTCCCTTGCTTTCAAACAACATGAAGTCTTGCTATATTATGACATATGCAGTATAACCTCAGGTTAGAACTGCTCCGGAGGTGAAACAGTTAACTTCCATGCAGGGCATGGAATCTTGAGCGCGAGCTCGGTTGAACACTCTGTCTGTTGAAGCTCAAACTTAAACTGTCAGATTCTTTACTCCGCCTCACTGAACAGTCGCTCCGGAGATTCCTCCTGCTGCTCGGTTTGTTTGTCGGTTTTAAAGTGTAATTCTTGGTTTATTTTACCAAAATTTAACCGCACTCATCGGTTCAAGCTCTGTCTGTGGTATTGTAAGTAATAGATAGGCTTTCTTATTAATTTTTTTCTGTGTGGAACTTGTAAACGTCTTTTTCGGTTCAGTTTGAACCGATCAGAGGGGTTTAAAAATTACTTTCTATCCCTTTAGAGTGCGGTTCCTGGTTCTTATCGGTTCTAAAAAAAACGGATTTTATTACAGTTTTTTCCATGACCCGTGACACGGTTGGGAACTGATAAGAGAGTCTTGCTTGGTGGATTGCCGTTAATGGGCAAGTTTTGGTTAGGCTGGCACTATGTCTGAGAAACCCAAAAGAAAAACCGGACCCAGTGGGTTTCAGCACCATGGCTCTGTGGGGAAGCCTTTTGCCAAGGCTGACCCACGCACTGCTTGTGTATATTGTCTGGGGTTTGACCACCTCAATGCAGACTGCCAGATTTGTAAGAATTTTCCTGCTGCCACCATGAAAAAGAGTTGGTAGGCTCAGGGAAAGGGAGGCCAAAAGTCCGCTGACCTGGATGGCCAGCCCGGTTCGGTTCAACCGAACCTGAAAGTGCCATCTGACCAGGAAGCGATGCTTCCTCGGGCATCACGAAGAGCCAGCTCTGAGGGCGGTTCCAACTAAAAGGGCTAGAAGGTCCAGCTAGTTTGGGGCCAAAGTTCTTTCTCCAACCGCTGAGGAAATAGCCAAAGCTATTCAAATTGTCCAGTCTCTTTCCCCAGTTCCATCCGAACCGGCACCATTGGGTAAGCGCCCGGTTCGGTCGGTTCCCTCGGTTCAAGATTATGATTTTGAAGATTTTTATGAACCAGGGGAAGGGGAGGAGGGGTACGAGGATAGTGAGTGTGATTTTGACAGTCTGGATGTGCCCATTGAACCGGACATCTCTCCAGACAGACCCTCAGGAGTATCCCCTCCCAGGCTATCTGAGTCCCCTTCTCATTTTTTGTTTTACAAGAAAGTTGCTGACACTCTGCAACTCCTGTTGAGGAAGCTGTTGATGATCAAGAAGAGCCTGATTTTGTGGAAATGATGGATATTCCAGAGTTTAGGAGACTGTCTATTCCTCTGCATAAATCTTTTAGGAAACAGACAGTAAAAATTCTGAAAACTCCTCATTCTATCCTCCTGTGGATAAAAGGATGGACAAGAGGTATGCTTTGTCAGGCTCTGATACAGAGTTTCTATCTCAGCAGTGCAGCCATGTGGGGTAGTGCAGGCTGCAGCCTGTGACAAGGCTAATATTCTCTAGCCTCTCACCCTCCTGAAAAGGATTCCAGGAGGATGGATGCCATGGCAAAAAGCAGTACATGGCAGCATCTTTGGGACTCAGACAGACAAATTATATGGCTTACGAGCTAGGTACCAGAAATCCAGGTGGGATACTGTCCTGGCCTTAGCAAAACAGGCCCCTGAACAGCTTGCCAGGGAGCTGGAGCAGGTGGCTGTGGATGGTATTGAGGCATCCAAGGTGCAATTTCATGCTGCTGTAGACTCTAATGATGTTTCATTTAGAGTTATGGCTACATCTGTGTCTCTTCGAAGAATGGCCTGGCTCAGATGTACTGCCCTGTCACAGGATACCCAGTCTAAGGCTATGGATTTTCCTGTTGTGGGAAATTCTCTGTTTGTGGAGCAGACAGAGAATTATATGAAGAAAATGGATGAGTATAGGACCACCTATAGGAGTGCACAGACCAAAGAAAGGCAAGTCACTCCTCAAAGGCAGCATGTCAGGGGCAGGGGCAGGCCTTTTCATATGCCATTTTACCAAGCCCAGGCCTCCTCTTCTGCTTATGCCCAGAGGGGGTTCTTTAGAGGAAGGGGCAGAAGGGGCTCTAGTAAGCCTACTTCTAACCCTCAACCCAAAGCCCCTGCAAAACAGGCTCCCTGATGGGGTAGCCAGGGCCAATTCTCCTCTACCAGTAGGGGGCAGGCTGGCTTACTTTGTCCAGGACTGGAAGTCTTTAACATCAGACAAGTGAGTCCTGAAAGTAGTAAGCTAGGGACTGGTTCTCAGCTTCAAAATATTTCTGAAGATGAGAGCCAGATCTTTTCCACTTGCAAACCCATCAGAGGCACTTGCCCTGGAAGCAGAAGTTTCTGCCCTCCTGGCTCTCAGAGCCATGGAAAGGGTTCTACCCATACACCAGGGCAAAGGGTTGTACTCCAGGTACTTCCTTACCCCAAAAAAGACAGGAGAATGGCGACCCATTCTGGATCTCAGGTATCTAAACAAGCACCTTTTAAAACCAAAGTTCAAAATGGTGACTCTGGGGATTATTTTACCCTCTCTAAGGCCAGGGGACTGGCTAGCCTCCCTGGACCTCAAGGATGCCTACTTCCATGTTCTCATCAGAAGCTCCCATCGAAAGTACCTCAGATTCGAACTACCCTCAGGCCATTACCAGTTCAGAGCAATGCCCTTCAGCCTCTCCTCTGCTCCAAGGGTGTTCACAAAATGCCTGGCAGTAGCAGTTGCTCATTTAAGAAGGCAAAAGATTGCCATCTTCCCTTATCTGGATGACTGGCTCATTGCAGGCCAGTCTCCAGAACAGGTCAAACTTCATTTACAAGTAACCCAGCAGCTGCTTATATCTCTAGGTTTCCTTCTCAGTCTTCCAAAGTCAGTTCTGGAGCCTGTCCAGCTTCTCATCTTTATAGGCGCAGAACTGAACACAAAAGAAGCCAGAGCCTTCCTTCCTCTGGAGAGAGCAAGGACCCTGGTGTCTCTGGCCTCCTCTTTCACCCTGCAGGTCTCTCGACCAGCAAGGCATTTTCTACAGCTCTTGGGGCACATGGCTGCTTCTACAGCAGTAGTGCAGGGAGCGAGATTTCAGATGAGGGACATTCAGTTCCATTTGAGAGCCTTTGGTCTCAAAGGACAGATCCCCAACCAAATTGATTCCAGTGACTCGAACCCTGATCCAGGCCCTTCAGTGGTGGCAGGATCAGAACAATCTGAGACAGGGGGTTCCCTTCACCCCCAGTCTCATTCCTTGACCCTTACTACAGATGCATCCCTCTTGGGGTGGGGAGCTCACATGGGCGACCTTTCCACCCAAGGGCTGTGGTCCCCTCAGGAATCCCTGCTCCACATCAATTTTCTGGAGCTCAGAGCAGTTTTTCTAGCATTTCAGGTTTTCTCCACATCTGTCCAGAACAAGGTAGTTCAGGTCAGAACGGACAATACCACTACAATATGGTACATCAACAAGCAAGGGGGCACTCGGTCTACTGCCTTGTGCACTGAAGCAATGAAGTTGTGGTCTCTGGCTTATTCTCTGAACACCTCCCTTATGGCAGTTCACCTCCCAGGCAAGGACAATGTCCTAGCGGATGCTCTCAGCAGCATTTCCCAGGGCCATCACGAATGGGCACTGGATCCCCTAGTACTGGAGGTAATATTTGCCAGATGGGGCACTCCACAAATAGATCTCTTTGCAGCCCCAGACAATCACCAACTTCCCCTTTTTTGCTGCAGGCCCCCAGTGTTGGGCTCAGTCCCTCTGGATGCCTTCCTTCTCAGTTGGGAAAGGAAGTTTCTCTATGCTTTTCCCCCTTCCCCCTCCTTTTCAAAGTGCTAGTCAGAATCAGATCTCAATCCTGCAAGATGATCCTGATTGCTCCAGATTGGGCCAGGCAGCCTGGTACCCACTCCTTATGTCCTTAGCAGTCCACCCTCCCCTATGCCCTCCCAGGAATCACAACCTGTTAACCTGTGACCAGGGGAGAGTTTGGTATCCGAACCTCAAATCTCTCAATCTCAAGGCTTGGCTCTTGAAGAGTTAGAGTTTGCTGACCTACACCTTTCTCAAGGTGTATTGGATATCTTGAAGGCCTCTAGGAAGCCTTCCACCAGGGCTACCTATAATTCAAAATGGAAGAGATTTTCCATATGGTGCGCTGGTAAACATATTTCCCCAGAATCTGCTGATGTTCCCATGATCCTGGATTATTTGGTGCTTTTGAATTCCTTGGGGCTGAGACCAGCTACCCTAAAAGTGCACTTGGCAGCTGTGTCTGTCTTCTTGTCAGCAGGTAAGCCCTTTTCTTTATCAGCTCACCCTGTGTTCTCCAAGTTTTTTAAAGGGTTGCTTCACACCAATCCCCCGTTCAGGGATCCTGCCCCTGCTTGGGATCTTAATATTTGCATCGCTCAGCTTATGCAACCCCCTTTTGAGCCATTGTCTTCAGCAGAGCTGAAGTACTTGACTTGGAAAACTGTGTTTCTGGTAGCCATCACCTCTGCCAGGCACATAAGTGAGCTACAAGCCTTGTCAGTGGAGTCTGATTTTATCTCCTTTCATAGAGATAAGGTAGTCCTCAGGTCTAACAGGAAGTTTTTGCCTAAGGTGGTTTCAGACTTTCGCCTTAATCAATCCATGTCTCTCCCTGTGTACTTCACTGACCATTCCTCCTCTGGTAAGAGGAGATTGCACAGTTTAGAAGTCAAAAGAGCAGGTCTGGTGGCGCTGAGGGTTGAGGTGCTAGACGCCACACCTCGCGATGCGCCGGCAACCCGGGTTCGGGAACGGACTCGGGTGGCCGGGGGGAGGGAGGATCGAGCATCCCAATGGATGCTCTCCTCCCTCAAGGGTGGGTTACCAAGAGCGCATTGTGCTCTGCATTTCTTCCATAGCTGGTGGAAGCACCGGCAGAGGGAAGGGGTGGAGGCGGCTTCGCCTGTCGGAGCCGGGGAAGGGGGACGTCTTGGCGCATGAGGGTCTGCGTGCATAAGCACGCTACCACTTGGGGACATACGTCCCTAGTGCAAGGCATCCTGGGGGAGTGGGGACGTCAGGGGAGAAAACCAGAAATACCCTCCGGCAGCCCTAGATGAAGTCCGCCCTAAGTCCACCCGGACCACCTACAGGACAGACCCCAATGTGCGAGGAGAGGAGGATGGGCACTCTAGGGGCAGATCCCTAAGGTAGGTACTGGGGGGACATGAGCGGATGGAAGGAGGGGGCACCGGAGGCAGTAAGGAGGGATAAAGATGAAAATAAAAAAAGGAAAAGAAGTCAAAAGAGCCCTCAGTTACTATATAGAATGTACCAAGGGTCACAGGTTCGAATCCCTCCAATTGTTCCTCACTTATGGTGAGGTTGGTAAAGGGAAGCCTGCCACTAAAAGATCCATTGCCAGGTGGATTGTCTCTTGTATCCAATTCTGTTACAAAAAACTGGGTAAGGTTCCTCCCTCAGGCCTGAGGGCTCACTCTACCAGAGGTACAGCTGCGTCTCTGGCTGCTGCCAGGGACATTCCTATCCTAGAGATATGTCAAGCAGCTACCTGGAAAACAGTTCACACTTTTACCAAGCATTACTCCTTGGATATCCAGGCTAGGAGTGATGCTCGATTTGGCACAGCTGTGCTTCAGAGTCTATTTCCCAAGTAGGTTCTGTCCCTCATCCATGGAGGTACTGCTGTGTAGTCTGCATATGTCATAATATAGCAAGACTTCATGTTGTTTGAAGAAAAAATTACTCACCTTAGTAATGTTGTTTCTTCTAATGGAGTCTTGCTATATTATGACCTCCCCCCAGCCTGCCCCTCTCAGAACCTCTGTTTTTGGGATGTGGGTGGGCAGTGCAATGTTAGCACTTCTTTGATGTCCACTTTATTTCACCCTTCTAGGGTGCTTAGGTGTTATGCTTAAGTTTTCTTCTTGAATCCCCTGACTTGAGTCTTTGTTTTGGGATCAAGATCAAAAAGGTGTTTTTGTAGTTAGTAGCCAGCGGCTAGTGTAGGTTTACGGCTTCCACACAGAACCTTAGTGAGTTTTTGCTCGTAAAGATCTGACAGTTTAAGTTTGAGCTTCAACAGACAGAGTGTTCAACCAAGCTCGTGCTCAAGATTCCATGCCCTGCATGGAAGTTAACTCTTTCACCTCTGGAGCAGTTCTAACCTGGGGTTATACTGCATATGTTATAATATAGCAAGACTCCATTAGAAGAAACAACATTACTAAGGTGAGTAATTTTTTCTTCTGTGCTATTCCATCTTCTGTTGCCACCCCTCCCCCACAGAGAGCTATTCTGCTGTATTTGCCCCCACATCTATTCTGTTCTATTTGCTCCCCCCCACCAGCATCTCCGTAATAGGAGATTGGGTTTCTAAGTTTTTCTGTGCAGCAGTCTGCAAGAAAAAAAAATAGTTTTGAGCCCTACTTGAAGCAGTTCTTCTTTTTTGCACTTGTAAATTGTGAATGTTAGCTGTGTGACCTTAGTTGACCCTATCAGAATCAGGAAGTTCAGAGCAAGACATACAATGTGGCAGGGCAATGCTATAAGTGTTTTCAAGTTTCATTTTAACTCAGCAGATTGTTATATTTTAAATTTAAGCTGATGACAGCATAAAATATTATTAGTCCATTCATGGCTTTGTGCTGACTGGTGTACCGCTTCCACATCTTGAGGTGGATCAGTATCGAGGATTTGAACTTTGGGCAACATGCTGAGTGACAGTTAGACAGTACTATCAGTGGTAGCTCTACTGTGTGTGATGGGAGCAGTACATTCTTCATTTTCTGTACAGCAGATGGACATCCATTTGCGGTATGGAACAAAAAGAAAATACCGGTGCTCTCATACACAGTAGCACTACTGGACATAGTGTTCTCTCTCTGCTGCTCAAAGAGAATCTGACAGGACTGGATTTTTTTATTTTGCTTCCTTTATGTGTGCCTACTACATTTAAAAAAAAAAATTAAAAGACAGACTCGGAAAGGTAGTGGTTTGGTGGCCGCCAACTCGTCCGGTAAGTAAAAGGGAAAAATGGTAGCGATTTGAAATTTAAATTAGGTGGTTTTGCCCAATTAGAGAGCACAGTGGTCCCTGGGATAATTTAGTGGGTGAAGGGGCACTTTAAGGTGGTACTTGTTATTCAGAGGGCTCTCACTGCAAGTAAATGTACCCCTGGCATCCAATAAGATTTGTGATATTTTAAAGCCCATTTTCTAATATTTAATATTTCCTTGGTAGTCTAGTGGTCCCTCCCCCTTCCCGATGTCTGATCGCTATCCCCTTGTTCCAAAAAATATTCCCTGGTAGTCTAGTGGACCCACTCTTCCTCTCCAATCACAGCTCACCCTCCCGGTATTATATTTTTTCAAAAGTTCACTGGTAGTCTAGTGGTCCCTCCCTAACCCCAATCTCTGTCCTGTGAAATAGGAAAAAAAACTCAACCCACCCCACCCCAGGGCTTATTCTACTTTTATAGGGCATGGGTTCATAGCATATTACAACTTCTGGCCACTAGGAAGGGGAGGAGTGAAGAATAAGGACTAAACAAAAAAAATAATCCTAGAGAGTATAGCTAAGACTAATACAGGGGAGGAAAAACAAACATGATTGGAGTGGTGCAGTGCAGTGGCTGTGGAGCTGCAGTCTTCAGGGAGTCTTTCTGAAAGTTGCGAGGCTGCCCTATCTGCAGACACCTCTCTGGGTTGAAGGAGGAGGTCACTTGTCTCTGAGCCGAGTTGGCCAGGTTACAGGGGGATTTCATCCCCACCCAGGGGACACTGGGTTCACAACCTAAAGCTCATAGGATGCCCAGGAGAAGGAGTGGTTGGATCATGATGGGCTTAGGGAGGGTGGGGGAAGGGGATCTGAGGCACATCCCCAATCAGTTCCTCTAAGTAACTCCTACACTGTTTTGGAGGAGAGGGATAGCCTCACAGATGCACCCATAGCTGAGACCAGGGAGGGTGAGTGGGACATCTGCGATGGAGTCCAAGGGAAGGGAGCATGTAGAACCCCAGAGGAGTAGGAAGCTTCTACCAGTGGGGGACTCAATTGTCCAAGGAGTTAGCTTAGGGGAACCTAGCAGGAGGGACAGGGAGGTCAAGTACATCCCAGGAAGCACAGCATGTAGGGATGGGAAGCAGATTAGTAGGATCACAAGAGTAATAGCAAGGAGGGAAGAACTGGATGTCATTGTCCACCTGGGGATGAATGACATGGCAGGTAACATGGTGGAGATAGGCAGAATCCAGGAGGATTTCAGGAAGCTGAGGGGTGGGAGCCTGAAGCGGGTAGCACCCTCCATCTCCTTCTTGGAGGTTTTACCTGCCCACAGCAGGGTGAGGCTTGGATGCTACATATCCAGAAATTCAACTCCTGGCTGAAGGGAAGAGTTTAGCTTTTTGGGGGACTGGAGCCCAACCTTGATGGATGCAAGCCTATATAAGGATGAGAGCCTGCATCCACCTAGAAAGGGGACCATGATCCTGAGTGAGAAGTTTAAATGCTTCAGCATTGAGCATTTAAACTGGCCAAAGGGGGAAGCCTGGAGGGTCAGGAGGCTTAGTATCACTCCCTGAGGGCAAATGCAGAAAAGTACATTGGCAGCAAATACAACTGAAGTAGTTAGGAGGGAGTACTGAAATTGGGTCCACACAATAAAGGTAATGGGGGTCAGGGAAGAAAGCAGGAGAGTAGGAACCAGAGTGAGGGAGGTAATCTAAGATGCACAGCATGGAAGGCCATGGTAACCAATGCCAGAAGCCTGGGAAATAAAATCCCAGACCTGGAGGTCTTGATAGTAGAGGCAAACCTTGACATAGTAGCAATAACTGAGTCCTGGTACATCAAAAGTCATGGGTCGGAAATAAATGTACCAGATTATACTCTGTTCAGGAGAGATGGAGGCAAAAAGGGGGGGGAGTCACCCTGTAAGTCAGAGAGGGTATTAAGGCAACACAGGTAGAGGGTAGGCAGGGGTAGGCCAAGGCAATGAGGGTCACCCTTGAACCTGGAAATTGCACAGCAATATGCATAGGGGTGATATACATGCCTCCAGGACAGGGAGATGAAGTGGACAGGGAGCTAGTAGATAAATTACATGAGATGGCAATGAAAGGTGAAATTCTGCTGATGAGGGATTTCAATATGCCAGACGTGGATTGGACCACCCAGGCAGCTGCTTCAGCCAGAAGCAGAGGCATCCTAGATTCCCTGTAGTAGGCAGGACTCAGGCAGCTTGTGCTTGATCCCTCCAGAGACAAGGCGATTCTGGATCTAGTGATGACCAATGGGGATAGAATCACTGGTACCCGGGTAGAAGGGCAACTGGATTCCTGCGATCACCACATTGTGTGGTTCAGCATGGGGACAGGGACTCAGTGAAGTCACACTAGGCAAATATTTTGGATTTCGAAAAGGCAGACTTCGCTGAAATGGGAAGAAGTATCAAAATAGTCCTGGAGAATCGGGGGATGGGAGGAGGGGTGGAGGAGCAGTGTGAACACTTAAAAGGACCCATAGTGGATATGACAAACCAATGCATCAGATTGGTGTGCAAAGGCAAGAGAAGAAGAAAGCCACTGTAGTTCTCGAATGAGGTGGCAGAAAAAGTAAGGACTAAAATGGCAAGGTTTAGGAAATATAAGGAGACTCAAAGGGAGGAGGAAAGGGATGTGTACCTAGAGTGTCTAAGGGAAGTGGGGAGGGCGGTAAGGAGAGCAAAGGCATGGATGGAGGAATGATTGATGCAGACAGTAAAGAAAGGGGACAAGACATTCTACAGGTATCAGTGAAAGAAGGAAAACCAGGTGATGGTGGGATTGTTAGGCTCAAAGGGGAGGAATGGGTGTATATGGGGAGACATGGATAAGGCAGAAATACTGAATAAATACTTCTGTTCAGTATTCATGGAAGAGAAGAGGGACAGGGACCACAGACAAGCAACAGATTCTGGGGGGTGAGGTGGACAACAGTCCTTTCACAGGGAGGGAGTCCTGCAGGAGCTCACTAAATGGAAGGTGGACAAAGCAATGGGGCCAGGCAGCACACATTCGAGGATATTAAGAGCGCTGCAAGAAAAGCTAGCAGAACCTCTGGCAGCCTTGTTCACTGAGCCACTCAACACAGTAGTGGTGCCAGAGGATTGGAGGAGGGCACATGTGGTCCCTCTACACAAATTTGGCAGTAGAGAGGAATAGGGGAACTATAGTCCGGTCAGCCTCAGCTCAGTGGGGGGAAGATCATGCTGGCACTGCTTAAAGAAAGGATAGTGGGATGTCTAGAAGCCATTGGTGCTCAGGACCTTAGACAGTATGGATTCACAGTGGGTAGGTCATGTCAGATGACTCTGATAGATTTCTTTGACTGGGTGATTGTAGTGATAGTATAATATGTTGATTATTGTCACTCCATTTTGTATACTATTTCATGTAATGTATGTCATTTTATACTCCATTTTGTATTGTGTGACTCCATTTTACATGCTGCTTCATTTAATTGGTGTTTTGCTCTTTAGATAGCCTCATTATTATGTTTTGCTTCAGACAGTGTATTTTGCTAACTTGAAGGTTGCATATTATCAGGCAACCTGTTTTTGTAGTTTTGTTTAAACTTCTGCTTAGCTCATAGTGTTCTAGGCACCCGGCCAGTGTTTGGAGCACAGTGACCTAGCAGGTGTAGGGAATTCTGAGCAGTCCTTATGGTGTGAATTCGCAGCATCCTGGAGCCCGGCCAGCTTCTAGAATGTGGCGAGACAACACTATGAAGGCTGCACGGTTATTTTTAGCATAGAATAAGATATAAATGTAACTTTCTCAATGCCTGGTTAGAAGCCTCACCTGCAGGGTGGACGCATCGCTGTGGGGCCAATTCCCGGTTCGTGAGACTCCTAGCCAGGCTGACAAGGGCGCTTCCCAGCCATTGGAACATGCTTGGATGTAGCTTTTGGAATCGGTGATGTATAACCTTTTGTATTATATTTTGCTATAATAAAGCTTTGGCTTGCTATACTTATTGTACTGTTATTGTGTGTATGTGAGTGTGAATGGCAAATAGCTGCTTGGTTTGAGTTGGCAGAACATTTTTGGCGTAGTCGGCAGGATTCGAAAATAAAATGTCTATTTTTAGGAAAAAGGATGAGTTCTTTTTTTTAAAGGTGTATTAAGGCTCAAACAAGCAAGGGCAACTGCCCTTTGTACTTGTAATTTGTGCTTGCTGCAAGTATATACTGTTAGAGCCAATGATGGCTTTCACAGTTCAGGCTGCTTTTAGGAGAAAAGCAGCGGCTGGTTAAGTAAAGTTAGATAAGCAACATCTAGAAAGAAAAATAAACTACTGTGGATGTACGCGCAGTAGGTGACTACAGACGGATGATTTGAAAATCCCCCCATGTTGCCTATCTGTGTAGTTTCAAGTTTTTCTGTATCAATTTCAAGTTCCCTTGCCTCCTATAGGGCTGAAACATTTGATCCTAAACCCAAGTACTGGGACCTCTACCAGATGGATCTCAACCTAGTACTGTTAGAGATTTTTGTTTGTTTTGTTTTAAACTGCAAACCAGAGCTCTGGAAAAAGACTTGGTTTGGCAGGTTACTAAATGGCCAAAAGAAACCTTTGAAAGGGTTAAAACCTTTGAAAGAGTTAATAGCTGCAGCATTTGAAATTATCACGAAGGTCCTGCAGTCAGTTTTCTTACTTAGACTAGTATATCGGAAAGAAGAAGAAAAATACCTTGGCACCGGGTAAGTCTGAATTTTTTATTCAAAGTTGTTTTATGTCTGTCTGTTTTATTTCTGTATCGTATACTAAACAAGGTAATGCTCAGTCTTTCTCATGCATATTTTCTAGCTTATATCTGTGTTCTGTAATTATGTTCTATTGTCAAGGTTGTAGATAGGATTGACTGCCTTCAGTGCACAACATGTTACAGAAAAAAAAAGAAAAGAAGCTTCTTTGCCTCATAGCTGACTGTTTTAATTGGCTTTATTTGTAATGGAACATTTGTGCTGCCTAGATAGGGTCAGTGAAAACTTTTGTTTGTAGTTGTTGCTTGGAGCAGGTAGTGTTGATGGTGAAGAATTATGACGTCATATAGATTGCAATGTGCAGAAAGAGTTGTAGTTTGTACAACGTGCCAAGCCACTGCTAGGTGAAAATGTAATGTGTTAACAGCTATAAATGGCTTTATCATACTCTAGTTAAAACCAGAAACTTTTGCAAAATGGCAGAGTGCCATATTTTAGTTATGTGCCAAAAGGTGTAATCATGTTATACGAGATGTGTCTACTTACAGATGATGTGTTTAAACAGTGTTTTGTTCTGGAAAGATTTGGCATGGCAATATGTATAAATGTATTGGTTTAAAAATTGTCAGTGTTACAAGACAGGCAGGAGGCAGCACATATATCTAAACCACGTACAGTTTTCTAATGGAACTATGGGCATTACCTCATCAAATTGGTGTGAAACAATGTCAGTCTTATTTTGTGTTAAGTATTTCTTTTTGTGTACGTGTATGTGTGTGTACTGTCTTGGCCAGCAGTTTCATTGTGTGCTCTATTGTTATTTAAAGATATTTTAATATTGGTGGTGTTCAGGACACTACAGGAATGGCTGGGTTTGAATGACCCTTGCATGCACACTGTGACCTTTTGCACGTTATTTGACCTTCTTGTGTTTCAACATTTTATGTTACTACGGTTCAAACTTAATGTGTATTCCATGCCTAAAGCACAACTTTTCACACAAAATGTATGTTTTCATGAAAGCACACCAAGAGTGAACCATGTAATTTGACTTTTTATTGCAAAACTAGTATTCTAAGTGAAGAGGAACAAACTTTTACAATTTTGAAAAAGGACTATTACAGCTATTTTGAGAGTTTACCATCTACAGAGATACGACGGTATTACCATCAATCTGGACATTTTGTCATGCTTAGGATAAGGGAACCCAGGGACGCTTGGTTCTTTATCCTATGGAAATAATCTTGTTTTATTTTTAAACTGATGTGTGTTTGTTTTGTTTGTTTGTCTGTGTTTCACAGCTAACCTTTTATTGCTACAGTATTCGAGCTGTCTCTTGCCCTCGAGCTGTGTCTTCCACCAGTAGGAGCTTGGAGGAGGGGCAAGCTACCTTCCTCCCTTCCAGTGTAATACCCACAAAGGTTGCAAGGTACATGTCATATTTATACTGATTCATGGTCTGTAGCCAATGGTTTAACAACCTGACTGCCCACTTGGCCAAGGATGAGTGGAAATTTATTCGAAAAGAAATATGGGAAAAGAACTGTGGCAGGAAATATGGACTATGGTGCAAAATACTCAGACCACTGTATTTCATGTTGATGCTCATTGTGCTTCAGATACACTAGAACGATGGTATAATTCTATTGCATAGAAAAAGCTAAGATTCTTCCAGTGGATATTGAAGAAACTCAAAGTCAGCAGTTATCAGGGCTGGCAAAATGGGCACATCAAAATGTGGACATTTGGGAGAGAAGCCACTTACAGGTGGGCATATAGTAGGGGTGTACCCTAACATTGGATTTGGTTAAACTGTTATTGCTCAGTGTCCTATATGCCAACATGGGCAACAAAGACCAATCCCTCATATTGTGAAAGGACAATTGGGGAGGGGAAAATTACTGGACAAATTTGGCAGATTGATTACATTGGACCTCTACCCCTTAGTGGAGGATGTCGATATGCTTGCACAGTTGTAGATACATATTCAGGGTATTTATTGGCATACCCTTGTAAACAAGCTACACAGAAAAACACCATTAAGGCAATTAACTTAATTATGTTGTACTATGGAATACCCTTGCAGATACAAAGTGACAATGGTTCCCATTTTAGGGGGAAAATGGTACAAGCTTATGCTCAAGCCCATAACATACAGTGGGTATTTCACATCCCTTATTACCCGCAGGCAGCAGGGTTAATTGAGAGAATGAATAGATTGCTGAAAGAACAGTTTAGGAAATTGGGGGAGCCTACGAAAATGGAAAGAGAATTTGCATGAAGCATTACAGATTTTAAATAATAGACCAATTGGAGAATCTGAGACCCCCTTAATGCGAATGATAACTCCTAATTTGCAAGTGCAGGCTTACTCAACTACAGAAACAGTGTTATATTGGGAAATTACACTAGGAGCTCTGTCTCCTTGCAGGGCAACCCCAGAAGCTGCTGGACTTGATTTACATGCCTTCAAGAATACAGAATAAACAGCAGAAACATTCAAGGATAGAAACTGGTATTGGAATACAAATTCCACCAAGACATTTTGGTTGGATAGCACCTAAATCAGAACTAGCCCTCAAGGAATACAAATTTTGGGAGGGTGATTGATTGTGATTACCAAGGAGAAGTGAAAGTAATTTTGTTGAATAGTAGAGAACAAAATCTGTTAATTCAACAGTATGACAGAGTGGCTCAATTGTTAATTATTCCAGTTAACAAAGTGACCCTATAAAGGACAAGCCCCACACTCTTAACAGCAAGGGAGGATAAAGGTTTTAGATCTACAGGAGGTTTTAACAATGGTGCCAAAATATGGGTTACAAACCCAAATGGCCCTTCTGAACCAGCTGAGGTGATAGCCACTGGACGAGACAACACAGTGTTAATTATCAGGTCAGGGAAAGAGAGATGGGAATATGTACCAGCGAACACATGTTATCTTCGAGAATAAGCAGTCTGTGTATTTTCTAGGTTCTTCAATGGATTCTAAAAGGAATAACACTCTCTCTCACGGTCCATTCGGTAAAGCCTATTACCCCAGGTGGAAGAATATTGAAGCTTGACCACCCACTTGTACAATGGGGTTGGAAATCTTCCATCAGCTTACGGGTGCAAGACAACTTACTTGCCCTGAAAACCAAGGATGTCCTATAGTGAACATTACTTTTCACCAGATGTGAACATTTGGAAACCAGTTGAGACAATGGCAGGACGATTATATGTCCAACCTATGCAGGACACAAATTGGATTAAATCACAGAACCAGACTCGATTAGATGCTGCAACTTACGAATAGTTGCATGGTGACTGTACAACATAGACTTGATTGCTGCATGAATCAAACAGACATTTTCAATGCAAGTATTACTTTGATTGACATAGACACGTTATTCTGCATGAATGCTACTGCAATAACTAATAGAACTACTTGGGCAGATCACATTACAGTGTTGAAAAATCATCCTGTAATTAGCAATGATAGTATAGTTAAGGTTCCATCCACATGTACATCAGTAGCGAGCGTATCAGAAAAATGTAATCCATTTTAACATAACGTTTATGTTTAGTAGAAATGCAAATATAAAAGAGCTTGGTATGATATGCTATTAGGTGGAGCAGGGGCAGGCATGGGAATTTTTAAATAGTGTTGATATAGAAACACTGACTAACAGGCTTCAAGCAGTAGGAATTGATGTATTTAGCTTAATTAACTTACAAGCTCAATGGATGCCAACTGTTTTCTTACCCCAAAGATTAGCTTTGAATTATGATTTTGAGTTCTTGCAGTTATTTAATGCTTCACAGGTATGGGGAATGGGAGTAGCAGAAAATATTCGCGATTTATTGATTGGACAGAATGCACAATGCAACATATGTATTCTATAATGCAAAGAAATAAGGCCCAGAGTGATTTAATGAGTAATAATGAATATGTGTGGAGGACCGTGTTCAAATCATGGATTCCTAGTAATCATTGGATTGTAATGTCATCCACCTCAGTAAAATGCAAGATAAATATGTAATATTACCTGTAATTTTGGTCCCCATTATTTGATCCTGAGTTTTGTTTACCACATTTTAACGGAGATTATATAGATAGTCAGAACACCACCCATGACTTAAGTCTGTGTTCAAAAACAGCTGATGGAATACTATGTGGACAGCATTCCAGACTTTATGAACCTTGTTTACTGGAGCATTCGATAAATTTGTGTCAATGGACAATTTTACCCATAACCTTTACCATGTTTACAGAAATAGGACCCCAGTATGTTTGTATAGTAACTAATCAGGAGAATACTGTTAGGATGTGTAACTTAACTCGTCCTTTTCAGGTTGTTTAAAAATGTGACTCATTTGTGTGGGAAAATACTACTTACACCTTTGTCCCTGATAATGAGCAGAAGCTTATTTTGTATTGGCAGCCCAATATTTTAGATCAATCAAGATTGAGTATCTCATTAAATAAAATTAAACAGATAATTCAGAAACAGATGTAATGCAGGCTCATTTGGCAATAAGAAATAAATCATTAGTGCAAAGTCAGGTGCAAACTACGATAGTTAAAAATAAAATGATTGATTTAAGTTCCAAGATTCAACAAGAGACTACTCATTATTGGTGGGATATTTTACAGGATGGTCTCCATCAGCTACAAAAGTGTTAAATATTCTGATACATCCTATCATAATCATTGCTGTAGTGACAATTATCTTGCTTATTTGGACTTGTTACTTATCATGTTATATTCGTAGTAATTTTGCTATGGTACCAATATCATTCAAATCGTATTCACAATAATCAAAGGACCGACTGTAGTGATAGTATAATATGTTGATTATTGTCACCCATTTTGTATGCTATTTCATGTAATGATGTCATTTTATACTCCATTTTGTATTGTGTGACTCCATTTTACATGCTGCTTCATTTAATTGGTGTTTTGCTCTTTAGATAGCCTCATTATTATGTTTTGCTTCAGACAGTGTATTTTGCTAACTTGAAGGTTGCATATTATCAGGCAACCTGTTTTGTAGTTTTGTTAAACTTCTGCTTAGCTCATAGTGTTCTAGGCACCCGCCAGTGTTTGGAGCACAGTGACCTAGCAGGTGTAGGGAATTCTGAGCAGTCCTTATGGTGTGAATTTGCAGCATCCTGGGAGCCCGCCAGTCTAGAATGTGAAGAGACAACACTATGAAGGCTGCATGGTTATTTTTAGCATAGAATAAGATATAAATGTAGCTTTCTCAATGCCTGGTTAGAAGCCTCACCTGCAGGGTGGACGCATTGCTATGGGGCCAATTCTCGGTTCGTGAGACTCCTAGCCAGGCTGACAAGGGGGCTTCCCAGCCATTGGAACAGGCTTGGATGTAGCTTTTGGAATCGGTGATGTATAACCTTTTGTATTATATTTTGCTATAATAAAGCTTTGGCTTGCTATACTTATTGTACAGTTATTGTGTGTATGTGAGTGTGAATGGCAAATAGCTGCTTGGTTTGAGTTGGCAGAACAGTGATGAAGGAAATAAATTGGGGAGGGGCTACAGTGGACATCACCTACCTCGATTTCAGCAAAGCCTTCAACACCATCCCACATAAGAGTCTGGTTAACAAGATGTGTAGTCTGGGCACGGGAGAATGTGACAGGGTGACCTCTGCCTTAGGGTTAACCTCACCCCAGTAAAGATATAATAAGTGCTGTGATGTATGCCCTACAATTGTGAAATGGTTACAAAATGAGCATAGGTGCTTGTAATGTCTGTAAAATGCTTAACTTGCCAGACTTGTATGCTGGCTTTCTAATGCATATATAAAGTGCCTTGCTGAGACATTAATGGCACTTAGACAGGCACTGGATTAATGTGCATTGGGAGGTGCCTGGTGCAATGAATAAAATACAGACAGCACTGTAGTGTTGTAAAAACATTCATGTGTGCAGATAAAGAAAGGAAACACATACAGTAGTGGATAGCCAGAGCTGACATATGCTTTATTATGTGAAGTCACATTTTTATTAGGCATATATGGTAAAAGAGGGAGACAGGTGGATCAGTGTGCTGCTGGCTATGAAGGAGGATGTACAGGTGTACACACTGTGCTGAATTCTGTGCTGAAAAAGGACACAGGCAGGTGTCTAAGGAAGTAGTTGAAGGAAGCCTGTTTGTTTGGTGTGCTGCGTTAACACAGTTTATTTTCCTTTCTGTAAATATTTATTTTATTTTTGATTTTCTGAAAAAGAAAATAAAATGAGGGAGGCTGAAGCCATGCCATGCTAAGTTGAGACACGCTAACCTTATGCTAACCTTTATTTTCTGTATTTTGCCTCATTATTTTTGAGTTCTAATAAAATGACAAACTCTTCCAAGCATTTTTTATGCACCAAAAAGTCTTGTCTGCCTGTTCCTGTGTCTAAAATTCCACGTCCTCTATTACAATTTGGAGTCAGAAGTGGGTTCGGCTGGAAGTCCAGGAATCCAGGGGATTCCAGTCAGGTGGTACCAGCCCTGGTATTATTTGGGTGAAAAGACAGCAGTGCATGGTGCCAGATATAAGGATATGGACGACTGGAGGTGGTGGACCTGGACAAGGTGCCACAGAAGCATAACGGATCTGAAGACCAGGCAGCAGAGCTGATACAGCTGGTGAATTGGCTCAGCAGAAAATGGCTGGAGAGGGACCAGTGCCACAGAGAGGCAGACCAGCGCTTGGGGGAGGCTGAGCATCAATACCAGGTGCTGCTGGAGATGTCCCATTTGGTGGAATCGGTGGAGGAAGCAGAGGACCTGAAGCCATGGGACCTAGTGGAGGAGGAACCCTGGATGGAAACCCTGTTGCTCTTTTTAACAATTTTTCCTGGTTATTACCTGGAGGAGGATGATCCATGAGAGAAGTCCCCAAGTAAGATTGAGACTGTTCATGAGTCTTCTGGGGCGAAGCCTCCAATCATCAAAGAAGAGGCCAATAAGGCTGAAAGGACTTTATTATGTTGCAAACCCACTATCATAATACCTGAGTGTATTTTTGAACCTGATTGGGAACAGTTACAGGGGAGGGACCCCAAAGTTGCCCATTTAGGGGTATACATTAAGATGCAGGATGGGAGACCAGTTAAAGGTGGGGTAGGAGATAGGCTCTGGTAGTATGAAAAGAGATAGGGAGTCAGTAAGCAGCTGACAGAGGTAGGAGAAAGACCTCCAAGTGTGAGCTCACACTTGCAATTGCTGGATGGGCTGAGGAAAAGCCTTGCGACCCTGCTGAGGCAAAGCTGTGGTCTTTTCTATTTTATTTATTGTTTTCAGAGTGATTTAACTAACTTAAGTCTTTTCTTCATTTCTGTATATACTTTCTTCCATTTTATGATGCAAAAATAAAATGATAAAATGAAAAAATGATAAAATGATAAATGAAAAATGAGAAGGAACTGGAAGGGGACAGGATCAGTTGTGTTCCAGGACAGTACCTGCATCTTGTTGTTTTCACAGGGTTCTTGTGGATTTTACTTGGTAGAAGGTTATTTCTTTTCTTTCTTTCTTCTAAGGGGCTAGCCGGGTATTGTTTTGGGGGCTGCTGGAAGTTTGAAAACTGATTTGGTGGCTGTAAGTGGGCTCATTTGTTGGATGTTTCACTGTGTAACAGGCTGCGCTGGTGTAGAACTATTTCTTCTGATTTAAAACCTATTTGGTGGGATTTGCTTGGGCCTGGTTATTTGAATTGGAGACCTATATCTGTTAATTTCAAGCCTATTTTGATGTGTTGTTAGTGAAGCTGATTAAATTGGAGACCTGTTTCCTTTGGCAGCAAACATATTTTGGGGGCTTTGAGTTGAATTTTGATTCCTTGTTGCTGACTTCAGTAGCTGCAAAGATTACTGCATAGTGGTGGAAGGGTGTTAATGGTCTGGCCAGGTTTCACTCAGCTAATTGACTAGAGGCAGAGCTGAATCAGGTTTGTGGTGTTAGGTGCTTTGTCTTCTCAGAAGGAACTGGAAGGGGACAGGATCAGTTGTGTTCCAGGAGAGTAGCTGCATCTTGTTGTTTTCACAGGGTTCTTGTGGATTTTACTTGATAGAAGGTTATTTCTTTTCTTTCTTTCTTCTAAGGGGCTAGCAGGGTATTGTTTTGGGGGCTGTTGGAAGTTTGAAAACTGATTTGGTGGCTGTAAGTGGGCTCATTTGTTGGATGTTTCACTGTGTAACAGGCTGCGCTGGTGGAGGACTATTTCTTCTGATTTATTTATTTATTTATTTATTTGCTTTTGTTTACCGGGTAAGTCACACTAGACATCCATGTGCCTATTTTCAGGGGCGACCTGGGAGAGTTACAGACTTGACATTTTTACAGGTACATTGACTTATACAACTTTTACATACAGTGAAGTGACTAATACAGTGTCTACATACAATGGGGCAACTAGTATGGCTTTTACATACAGTGAGGTATCAGTGTACATAGAGGAATGACAGTCAGTAGTAAAATAAAACAACATAAAACAACATATTTAAAACCTATTTGGTGGGATTTGCCTGGGCCTGCTTCTTTGGCTGCTGGGCTTGGAGGGGAGACACAGGGCTGATACACTCTCTCTCAAGTCGGGTGTCTGCCCAAGACCCACCCTCCCTCTCCAGAGTTCTGCTAATTTATAGGGGAACACCTGCCCTGCAATTGGAGGAAAAGGCTGAAGGTGCAGCTCATGTAGTTCTAGCCACTGGGGGTTGGATTTAAAGGCTGGGAGAGAGGAGCTTAGGGAGTTGTTCATTTCCCTTATAAGTTTACTGTGTTGTGCTGCACCTAGTAACAGGGTTACCGGTGTACTGTGGGACTGTATCTAAGATTAGTGGGTGACCTGATTAGGCAGTAGGGGTGTATCTTGGACTGGGGGGAACCTGGTGGCTCACCCAAGGAAACCTATTTGGAAGGGGATGGAACCACACATCATTAGGGCCGCATCTTTGGGAGGGTGGTGGGTGCACGGTGTGGAGCAGCCATGATACTGGACTGGGCTTGGAGTTCGGTGGTTGCCCAGTGTGCTACCAGCTGGCACAGCTTAGGGAGGAGGTTGCGGGGATTAGGAGAAGGCTGGGGGAAGGGGGGAGGTATGGTTGGGGAAGGGGCAGGGGATCTCCCATGGGGTTGCACCAAGCACTGGGGGCAGGGACACAGAGAAAGGAGTGCAGGAGAATACTCAGGGGTCACATAGAGACCCTGGCAGAGGGGGTCCAAAAGGACACTACGAAGAAAGCAGGCAGGTAACTGGGGACCCTCACAAAGGAGGGACAGAGGGACAACATTCTCAGGGAAGTAGGCAGATGGCCAGGGCTGGACAGAAGGAAGCAAGGTGGGGAGGTGGATCAGACCTTACACTCAGTAACCGCTTCAATTCTCTTCTTCTGCTCGAGGATGAGGGGGTGAAGTAGCCACAACAGGGGTGGTTAGAGATGGAAAGGAGTGGGGGGCAGGAGGCAGGGGCCAGATAGCAGGAAGAACAGGGGGGAACCTGGAATGCAGGAAAATTGGGGGAGCAGCGAACCAGAGCAGGAGGGGCAGGGGGAAGAGGGAGGAAAGCGCAAGGAGAAGGACCAGTTGGGAGGAAAGGTAAAGGAGAAGAACCAGAATTACAAGGAGGATTCAGTAAATAGAGCTGAGGGTTTAGGCTAGGGGAGCATGACAAGCAAGGAGGGACTAAATGGAGACAAGAAAGAAGGGAGGACAAGCTAGGCTAGTTTAGCAGATGGGGAAGAAGGACCAGTCGTGAGCAGTGAGGGGGGAGTTAGCAAGGTACAGAAGGATACTCAGGAGGAGGAGGAGAGGCATAAGATTGGAGGGGGTGGCCAGGGTAAATAAGGAGGGGGTGGCATGTGGCACCCAGATGGGGGAGGAACAAGGAGCCGGCTGGGTGGAGGGGCCAGTAGAAAGGATGAGGGACATGGAAGGGGGGGAAAATGGAGGAAAAGGAGCGGTCAGAGTGCTCCTGTTGGGCGATTCTATGAACAGAGGTATCAAATGGGATAGGGAGGGAGAAGCATGGCCAGTTAGAACAAAATGCTTCCCTGGACTAACGGTGCACAGGGCTAAGCATGAGGTATATCAGCTGGCAAAGGATTGTGGGGGTTCCTCGGACATACTGGTCCACCTGGGTACAAATGACATTGAGGGAAATAGCAAGCTAGAGATACAGGCAAGATTCAGGGAGCTTGCCAGGGTCTGTCATGACATAGGATGCACAGTTTCCTTCTCAGAAATCCTGCGGTTCCAAGGGCTAGTGGGGAACACAAAAGGAAGATTAGGAGATAAACCAGTGGCTCAGGGAGTGGTGTGAGGCCAGAGGGTATGGGTTGATGGAGGATTGGGGGAGACCTGGGAGGATAAGGAGCTTTATGCTAGAGATAGACTCCATCTTAATTTGGAGGGGAGGGGAATCCTTAAATTGAAAATAGAGGGGTTCATTGGTGAAAAGTGGGTTTTAAACTTGTGAATTGGGGAGGTATGGGAGAAAAGGCTGTCAAGGGGGTGCCGATAAAGGAGGGACTCTGTCTCCACCCCCTCTGGGGAGCTGGAGGATTGCGGGAAAAGGCCGACTGGTAAAGTGCAGACCAGGGGAAAACAGAATCCCCATGGGAACACAAGCAGGGGAAATGGAAGTATAGGGAAAGGGTGGAAGGTAGTCCTGCTAAATGCCAGGAGCTTAGGCAATAATGCCTGAGCTCCAGGCAATGCTAACTGAGGAGCAGTGGATGTGGCAGCAGTCACTGAGACCTGGGCCACTGCAGAACACGACTGGGACCTGAACCTGGAGGGTTACACTATGTTTAGGAAGGACGGGGAGGGAAGGAGGAGGGTAGCAATGATAGTCAAAAACTGTATTGGCATAGGGGGAGTAGAGGAGGCGGAGGGAACTGTGGAGGCGATTTGGGTCACCTTGATAACAAGGGGGGGGCAAGAGAGTAAAAATAGGAGTGGTGTATAGACCCCCTGCCCTGGCGGAGGAGCTGGAAGAGAATCTGGTGGCAGATGTTAGGAGACTCTGCAGACTGGGCAGAGGAACAGTGGTGGTGTTGGGGGACTTAAACATGCCAAGAACAGACTGGGAGACTATGACATCCTCTGTGCCAGGGAACAGAGGTTGTTGGATGTCTTTCAAGATGCGTTCCTAACTCAGCAGGTGGGGAAACCAACCAGGGAGGCTTGGGTACTGGATGTGATCCTGGCAGACAATGACCAGATTGGGGGCCTGGAGGTAAGGGATCCATTGGTGGGGAGTGACCATGCCACGGTCTGGTTCTGCCTGGACCTAGGAGGGCTAGAAGGCTGCACAAAGATGGAGGTAACTGACTTCAGGGGGATGGATTTTAAGGAAATGGGAAGGATCCTTAAGGAGCATTTGGATGTGATTGGGTCAGACATGGACGCTGACAGTAGGTGGGAAATCATCAGGAGAGGGGTGCAGGATGCTACCAGCACCTGTGCAAGAGTAAGACGAAAATGCGGTAGGGCCTGAAAATCCTGCTGGTGGACCAGGGAGGTCCTGGAGGTGGTGCGGGGAAAGAAGGCAGCCTATAGGCAATTCAAGTGCTCAAGGAGTGAAAGGGATTGAGGGGAGTATGAGCTGATGGTTAGAAGGGCCACTAGGGTGGTGAGGGCAGCTAAGGCAAGGAAGGAACAGAACCTGGCCAGGGAAATTAGGAGAAGCAACAAGGGGTTTTTTAGATACATTGGGGAAAAATGAAGGGTGAAGGGGCAGATTAGCAGGATTAAATCAGGGGAAAGATGGGCACAAGACCCGGGGGAGCAGGCTGAGGTACTCAATGAGTACTTCACCTCAGTTTTCACCAAGGAAAATGGGGGTGCTGCATCATACATGGGAGGAGACAGAGATACTGAGGAGGGGGGGACCCTTACCGATCGGCGGGTCTGGGGAGAGGGGGAGGCATCACTGGCAGAAGGGGGGAGGGCTAAGCAGGGAGAAGAGGTACTGGAAGTGGAAATCACAGCAGAGAGAGTGAGGGAAGCCCTCAGCTCCCTTAAGATGGAGAAAGCACCGGGGCCAGATAAATTTCATCCCAGAGTGCTGAAGGAACTTGCAGATATCCTGGCGAAACCCCTGGTGGAGCTTTTCATCATCTCTCTGAGGACAGGGTGGGTGCCCCAGGACTGGAAGATGGCGCATATAGTGCCTATCCACAAAGGGGGATCAAGGGAGGTGGCAGGGAACTACAGGCCTGTCAGCCTGACATCGGTGGTGGGCAAGGTGATGGAGGGTATTTTCAAGGAAAGGCCAGGGGGGACCTTGATAAATCAGGGTGCCTGGACGATAGACAGCATGGATTCATCCCGGGGAAATTGTGTCAGACAAACCTTGTGGAATTCTATGACTGGGTGACGAGTGCCTTGGACCCGGGTAGACCAGTGGGCGTACTCTTTCTAGACTTCAGCAAGGCATTTGACTCTGTTCCTCATATGGGCCTGTTGGATAAGCTGGGAGAAATGGGGGTTGGGAACCCGATGATCAGATGGATAGGCAATTGGCTCCAGGACCAGACCCAGAGGGTCGTAGTTGTTGGGATAGTCTCATCCCCAAGGAGGATCATTAGTGGGGTCCCACAGGGATCAGTCCTTGGGCCCCTCCTGTTCAACACCTACATCTCTGACATAAGGACAGGAATCAGGAGTGAGATGAGTTCTCTGCGGATTACTCAAAACTGGGGGGCAGTGGTGGATGGGGAGGAGGGGAGGGTGGCCCTACAGGGGGACCTGGAGGCTCTGGAAAGATGGTCTAGAAAGTGGAAGCTGAGGTTCAATACAGGAAAATGCAAGGTACTCCACCTGGGGGTCAGAAACCCGGGCCATGTGTACACCCTGGGGGAAGGAAATGCTACAAGTCTCGATGGCTGAGAGGGACCTAGGGGTGGTGGTGGATGTCAAGATGAACAACTCTGAGACTTGTAGGAGGGCAGCAGCCAAGGCCAACAGGATGCTGGGATGCATCGCTAGAGGGATCGCCTCCAGAAGGAGGGAAGTGATACTCCCTCTGTATAACTGCTTGGTGAGGCCACACCTTAAGTACTGTGTGCAGTTTTGGAGGCCACACTTAAAGAGGGACATTAAACTCCTGGAGAGGGTCCAGAGGAGGGCAACCAAAATGATTTGGGGCTTGGGGGACAGGACCTATGAGGAGAGGCTCGAAGAGCTAAATATGTACACATTGGAAGAAAGAGGGGACTGGGGGGGCATGATAGAGGTCTTCAGGTACTTGAAGAGGGTAAATAGGGAAGGAATAGTCAGGGTGCTTTGGAGGAAGGAGGAGGGGGGCCACTAGAGGGCATGGGTGGAAGCTGGAGGGGGAAGATTCAGGGGAGAAAGGAGGAGGTGCTACTTCACTGAGAGGGTGGTGGAGCCATGGAATGCGCTGCCTAGGGGGCTGGTGGAGGCAGAGATGGTGGAGGGGTTCAAGGTGGGGTGGGACAGGTACAGAGGAAGGGTTCTGGAAGCAAAATCCAATGCAGCAAGAATATCCTGAACTGGGAAGGGGGAAGCCAGAGAAGGCGAGGGGGGCAGCAAGGTCAGTACTCAGGGTGGGGGCTGACCAAATGAGCAGACACGAAAGACCGTTAGGCCTATTCTGCTGGCATTTTAGTATATTAGTATGTTAGTATGTAAATGCCTTTGGCATTTTTTATGTACTGAGTCTGATAGTCTGCCTGTTATTGTATCCTGACTATCCCAACCCCATCCATAATTGGCCCCTGTCCCCATTTAACATTCTACCCTCATGTACAGAGACATAAGCAGGTAAGCTGGTTAACTCAGCATCCCCAGCCTGCAGTTTTTTCCAGTCAATAGGTGAAGTACTGGTCATTACATTGATCACACAAGTCCCTTCAACCACCACCGTTTATTGTCTCTTGCTTGCTGTTTTCACCACAGCCCTGTCGACAATTGATGTTAGCAGTGGGATCTGGCTGAGCATCTGAAGGATACAAGGGAGAGCCCAGTCAGGTGTGCCAGACCTGGTACCAAGAGGATAACCGCAGCAGTGCATGGCACCAGAGATGAGGACCTTGGATGGAGTTGGTGGCCTCGGTGAGGCACCATGGAAGAGCTCCAGAGGCACCATGGAAGAGATCCGGAGACCAGATGGTGGAACCCATCCAGCTAGTGAACTGGCTCAGTAGGAAGTGGTTGGAGGCAGACTGATAGCAGAGGGAGGCTGAGCACTGTTACCAGCTGCTGTTGAAGGAAACCAGCTTGGAGAGCACAGATGAGAAACCATGGACTCTGGAGGAAGAGGATCCCCTGACAGCACATCTGCATCCAGTGATGTTGGATGTCCCAATGTTGCCTATTTTCCAAGGCTGTTACCTGGAGGAGAATTGTTCTCGAGAAGGGGAGAAACATGAGAAGTCCCCAGGTAAGACTCTATTGGAACAATGTGCTGGGGTGAAAACTGCAAGTGAGAGGCAAGAGACCGTGGTGGTAGAAAAGACTTGTTTGGTCAATGTAATGGCCAGTACCCCGCCTATTGACTGACAAAATGTGCAGGTCGGGGATGCTGAGTTAACCAGCTTAAATGCTTATGTCTCTGTATATGAAGGTAGAATGTTAAATGGGGTTGTGCAAACTAAATTGTGGTGGTATGAACTAAAGAAGGATGTTCTTCATCACATGAAACCTAAACCCCATACTGGCAAAGTGAATGCTAGAGTAGAGGTGCTCTTAGCCTATAGAAGGGAAGTATTGTAGACAGCTTGCTCCAGCCACTGTAGACCCCTGGGCCATGGGAAAGTTCTGAGAAAATTAACATCAAGTTATTATTGGCCAGGGATGTACTAGCAGGTGGCTGCCTATTTAAAAACCAATGCTGTGTGCCATGAGGTACCTGACACACTTGTAGGAGGTGTAACCCAAAGGGGGGAGGGCCAGAGTAGATGGCACCCTTGGAGAAGGGGGAGATACCCACATAGGACTGAAGCTGTCAGGTGGTAGTCAGTGTCTGACTATACACTACAACAAAAGGTTTATATGTCACATCACCCCAGAGATTTGGTGGAAGTAGGAACAGGCTGTTCAGTATTCAGCATTAGAAATTCCTGAAGTTTCCTTTAAAGGTGTCTGTTGAGACCTATCTGGGATGGAAGAACCCAAAGTTTAGGTGGAAAAAAGTTTACCCTCGGGTGTCAAAGTGTATACTATAGATCTGGGAAAGTGGATAACTTCTGTATGATATGTAATGATATGTTTCAGGGTTTATATAGTGTGGTGAGTGGAATGAATCTGCCTATTAGAAATGCTTAGAAGAGTGTTTTGATTTAAGGGACCCTGAGACGGAGCTCTATGGTGAGGGTGGGCTGGAGCTCTACCACACCCCTGTAGGGTACATAGGAAAGTTTGGACAACCATAGGACAGTTGCCCTCTTGAGCAGGAGAATATGTGACAGGGTGACCTTTGCCTTAGGTTTAACCACCCCAGTAAAGAAAGAAATAATAAGTGCTGTGATGTATGCCCTATACTTGTGAAATGGTTACAAAATGAACATAGGTGCTTGTAAAGTCTGTAAAATGGCTAACTTGCCAGACTTATATGCTGGCTTTCTTATGCATGTATAAAGTGCCTTGCTGAGAAATGAATGGCACTTAGATGCTGGATTAATGTCCATTGGGAGGTGACTTGTGGAATAAATAAAATACAGACAACACTGTAGTGTTGTAAAACATTCATGTGTGCAGATAAAGAAAGGAAGCACATCGTGCTCTAGCTAGAGCTGACATATGCTTTATTATGTCAACTTTAGAAAATGGGCTTGGAAATTCCCAGACTCTGATTGGCTGATACCCCTGGCAAGCTGGGCATGTATCAGACAACAGAGCCCAGGTAAGAAGTGCCAGACCCAACTGACCTAAGTACCGAAATCGAGGCCATTTTGAATTTTAAACAAATTGTAGGCCTTGATCTGTCGCCATGTTTTTCTCTCACTTAGCAGGCTGGTACTAACCAAACTCCTTCCTAGCTCTCTGCTTATCTTATTAAAATTAAAAAAAGAAAACGAAGGATGACAGTAAAAAGACGCAGCCAGTCTGATGGCTGCAAAACCGCAAATTGATTTCAGCGAGAGAAACAGAAATAGCACTACCTCTGGTAGCGCTCCTGTCTAAGAGCAGGGGCACTGTCTTGGTTTCTGTACCACAATGCCGTGGGTAACCTTACTGTCGACCACAAAGTGACAGGGAGGGTGTGCGAAAGCACAAACTGCCATTATTCCTTAACTGTGCCTCTCACCACACCCACCACAAAAAAACTATTTATTTTTGTATGGTACCTCAAAGTTGCATATTCACTGTACACTTCAAAGCAGACAGCAGTACTTTTGGGATCGCTAAAATGCTGACAGCAACTCCGACTCACTTAGCGAGCAAGTTGGCAGTCAATTCAATCTCCTCTCCACCTCTGTCTGTCTCAATTTAAGTTCAATAAGGGTTCATGAAGAAAAAAAAACCAGCAGTTTTTATTTCTGCGGTCAGAGAGAGACACAAATAATAATTTATCAGCCGTGCTCTACTGTCTCTCGATTACAATCTCATGCCTGCTTCTCCAGGTGCCCATCCATTTTGTCGCTGCTACCAGCTTGCTCTTTCCTGCTGTTTCATTCTGGGTGTACTGGTAACAACAAGCTGGAGATCCAGATATGACGTTCACTTGATGGCGATTCAACGGCGGGGGAGGGAACAGACTCATAGATGCAGCATACAAATGGATTATAGCTTGGTGTGTGTGTGTGTGTGTATAACCATGACAACCAGCTTCAAGGAAGAACAGTCATACAAGGCAGAGGAACTATTTTATTACAAAACTTACTGTAAACTAAGTAGTTATTATTTTTTGAATCAAACAATTTTTTTTTTTACAATGCCTATTTTCTAAGAGCAATAATACCCTCCAGGGTGGGCGGTATTGGGCTATACTGGACCTTCCAGGGGCTATAAGGCCCTCCACCTTCAGCATCGGGCCTCATTACACCCCTGGGTGGTCCAGTATAGCCCAATACCACCCACCCTGTCAGGTATTATTGCTTACTTATTATGTCATCTTGATGATGGTGGCCACATTGGGCTTGCCACTTTGATGAGGGAGAGCTAATTGTTGCAGTGACTTTTAGCCTGATTTTTAAACCTCCTTTCATTTATTTTTTGTTTGTTATTAGTTTGGCTTTTGTTAGGGTTAGCAAGGTTAGCTTAGTTACAGACTTTCAGTGAGAGAGTTAGTATTCTTGTGTTTTTGTGTGTAGTCAAGAATTTTTATGAGTAACGCAGGAGCCCTACCGGTAAGTTTTTTTCTTTTTTTCAGTTTCTCCCAATATGCTAATTTTTACTGGATACGATTAGTTGGAGAAGAGAAAAATCTGCAATGTTCAGTGTTTGGCTACTGCCTGAGTTTGCGTGGAGATTTGGAATCTGCTCAGAGGTGTGTGGAGTTGATTGCAGAAAGAAGGAAGGAGGCACTATTCTGGTGTAGTGATGGTTTGGTCAATGCAGTGACTGAGAGGAACCGCACTGGAAGATTCTGGACTTGTGAGAGGAACAGACCACTGCTGGGTCCAGTTGCAGTGGAGAGCAGGCCCTGGAGGATTAAAGTTCATGGGGAATGAAGGGTTGGGCCTCTGTGCTGCCGCTTACCTGGAGGGCGCCTAGTCCTGGATGGGAGGTGGGAGAGGAGATTCAGCTGAAGAGCTGGGTTTGGCTCAGAGACCTTCTAGGTACTCAGGGGGCATCTAGTGCTGACCCAGCAGCCCCTCAGGTCTGTAGTCCCTGGGATAATCTGAGGCTGTTCCCCCCTCCGGGTGGTGGTATTTGGAAGCCCACTCCACATCTCTGGTTGTCCCCATGCTGGTTTGCAAGGGTCATCAGTTCTCCTCCTGGCCGAGGAGCTACAGCAGTGAGTCCCCCAATGATTGGAGTCTGGAAGAAGGTGTTTAGGAAGGAGGTGGCGGTGAAAAGCCCTTGGTGGAGTACTGCCCAGCCAGTCTCTGCATTTAACCTTTTTGTGGATATCTACGGACCTGGTCTGTGACATCTTTCCTTCTCCCAAATCGAGCTTGACAAACAGTCATTTAAAGCAGTGAGAGTGCTTTTTTGTTTGCTTGTAATTTCTGTTGATTCCTTGAGGCCCACATGAGAGCTGGCTGCCTCTTGGATGTTTTATTCTTTTTAGACCCTTTAAGTGAGAGTTTGAAGGGCTGTACATTCACACTCCTGGTGTGGAGAGACTGAATAGACTATTTTATGGACATGTTATGCTCAGTTATGGACTATTTTTGATTAATTGTTCTTTATTTTGATACTGTGTTGGGGTCTCTTTTTGGGGGTGGGGTGTTGGTTTTATTGAGTTGGGGAAGTCTGGCATTGATAATAATTAGGGGGAATATTGTGTTTTAATAGTAGTCACTGCTAGTGGGGTTACTTGTCTGCAGCATGTGTTGGGATTATTTTTCAGTGGGCAGGCACTACTTCCCCTCCAGGTTAAGGGACTTGTGCACCTTTGATTGACCCCCACAGCAGCCCGTTGTATATATGCATTGCCGTGCCTTGAGAATAGTGCAGAGGGGCAAGAGGGGGCAGGGTCCCAGACCTGGGGGGGAGGAGCGGGGTGGGCTGATTGGGGTAGTGACGTCAAGGAGGTGCCCAGGGGTGAAATGTAACCAAGAAAGGGGGTCTCCCTGCCTGGTACCCACACCCAAGGGGTCCACTGATGGTGGGCAAGTGACTTACTCTTCCATGGCCTCTCATCCGATCTGGGTGGTATTATGCAATGCCAGGTCTATAAAGAACAAGACAGCAATTATTGCTGATCTTGTTGAGACATCTGACCTGGCTTGCATCACCGAGACCTGGCTGGATGAGAATGCCGGTCTGGTACTGGAGTCAGCAGTTCCAGCTGGGTACTCGGTGAAACACAGCCTGAGATTGGATGGTGGGGGTTGGGGTGTAACCATTTGTTTTAAAGTGGAACTGGGCCTTGCAGAGGTACCAGTGGGGGCCACCAGGTCCTTCGAGTGTATCATGGGTGCAGGTGTGGGCTGCAGGATCCTTCTCATCTACCATCCACCTGGAGATGGGAAAGTTTTCCTCCAGGAAGTTGCAGACTGCATGGTCGACATGGTGTTGGAATCCTCTAGGTGGTTGATCCTGGGGGATTTCAACACCTGGGTTGACAATGAACTCTCACCATTTGGTCAGAACTTCCATCAACTGATAATTTCATTGGGCTTCACACAGGCAGTTACCACTGTAACCCATATCCAGGGTCACTCCCTGGACCTGGTGTTCCTCTAGGGGATGGAGATTGCTGAACTGGTGCTAGAACTGATCGGATGGTCTGAACATCACTCTATAAGGTTCAGCTTCATGGCTCCCCCTGTGAGACCTGCCCCTCTGGAGATGGTCCGGTACCGCTTTTTAAGGGGAGTAGCCCCTGAGGGACTGATGGCAGTGCTGGACCTATCGAGCAGACCACTGGACTACTTTGACCCAGGGAACCTGGTATTACACTATAATGGTGCAGCACCGAGGGCCCTGGATTCTATAGCTGCTGTCCGAGATCGCCCTTTTTGTCTTCACCCTCAGTCCCCCTGGTTCGACGGGACCCTGAGGGAGTTGGAGAAAGTAGGGCAAAGACTGGAACAGCTTTGGCAGAAATCTGGCCTGGAGGAGGACAGACTTAGATTGATGACCACTACTTGGATTATCAATCAGCAATCTCCCATAAGAAGGCAGAGTTCCTGTCCAGGAAGATTGCTGCACCAAGGAATCAACCAGCTCAGCTCTTTCGGACTGTCAACAAGCTATGCAATTCAGCCTGTCTCCAGAGTTGGACAGCCTTTTCACAACTTAAGTGTGATGAGTTTGCTCAATTCTTTGCAGATAAGGTGTCCTCTATCAGGTTGGAGATCTGCTTGACCCATTCAAATGAGTACGGCAGAGGTCAGTGCGTGGGCACAAGCACCCAGTCTGTCTGGACAAATTTCAACCAGCCAGCAATCAAGGATATTGTGAAGATTGTTCAGGGTATGTGACCGTCTTGCTGTAGTTTGGGTCCTGGTCCAACCCGCCTCCTTGTGGGGTGTGTGGATGCCATTGCGGGCCGATTCTTGCTGAGATAGTCTGGTGTTCATTGGACAAGGATGTGTTTCCGAGTCCCTTGAAGGAGGCAGTGGTGACATCCCTTTTTAAGAAATCTTCCTCTGACCCAGACTGTCTTGTGAACTACAGACCTGTCTCTAACCTGCCCTTTTTGGGCAGGGTCATCGAGAAGGTAGTCGTGTTGCAGCTCAAGAACTTTCTTACCACCCACAAAATCTATGATCCTCTCCAGTTCGGTTTCAGGAAAATGCACAGTACTGAGACAGCTCTGGTTCAGGTACTAAATGATCTCCTGATAGTGAAGGATCAGAGGAGCCATTCGATACTGGTCCTCCTTGATCTCTCTGCAGTGTTTGACACCATGGGCCATGGCGTGCTGCTGGAATGCCTGTGGATACTCTGTGGCCTGTCAGGGACAGTCCTCAGGTAGTTTCTTCCTTTCTTTCCTCATAGGCAGGACGCAGAGGATGGTGTCAGGGATTTTTTCCTTGGCCCCATTCTCCCTGCCTTGTGAGGTGCCGCAGGGTTCTGTGCTGTCCCCCATGTTGTTTGCGGTGTATATGCTGCCATTAGGAGACATTATAAGGTGGTATGGGCTGAGGTTTCATTGCTATGCAAATGATACTCAGTTGTACATGTCCTTTGTACCTGAACAAAAGGACGGTGTCTTGGTCTTAAACAACTGCCTTGCTGAGATTCAGGGCTGGATGAGTGCTAACTGGTTGAGAATGAATCCTGATAAGACCGAGGTGTTGGTGGTGGACCCAGGTCATCGGGTAGAGAGGTGGACTCCTGGTCAGCTGACTGGTCTTATGCTAGGGAGCAACCAGTTGAGATCATCTGAATGGGTGCGGAACCTGGGTGTTGTTCTTGATGGTGAGCTGACCCTAAAACATCAGGTGTCAGCAGTCGTCAAGTCCTCTATTTACTACCTGAGGAACAATGCCCAGATAAAGCACCTGGTTCCACCCAATGACCTTCCTATGTTGGTCCATGCCTTTGTGTCTTCCTGCTTTGACTACTGCAGTGCTCTATATCTAGGGCTACCAGTGGTAGATGTCCATCCCCTGCAGCTGGTGGAGAATGTTGCAGCCAGGTTGTTGACTGGTTTGTCGAGACCTAGCCATATCACACCTGTGCTTTGCGAACTACACTGGCTGCCTGTCCAATGGAGGATCACCTTCAAGGTCTCATTGTTGACCTATAAGGACCTGCACAGAGACCGGACTACTTGCAAGACCTCCTTCAGCCCTATTGCCCCCTCCATCAACAAGGGATTGCTAGAAGTTCCCAGGGTCTGTCTTTGGACCTCGAGTGATAGGGCTTTTTCATTTGTGGCCTGACCCTATGGAACTCTCTACCTCATCAGATTAGAGAGTGCCTGTCCACTGAGACCTTTAAGTCCTCTTTAAAGACATACTTATTTAGTCTAGCTTCTGGGGACACTGTTTAGTAAGACCTGATATGCTGCCTTTTTTTTTAATTTGTATATGTTTTATCTGATTGATTATTTATGTTATTAAGTTGTTACACGCTTTGATATTTGAAAAGTACGTTATAAATAAAGAATGACTTGACCTGAATGTGAAGTCACGTTTTTATTAGGCATATATGGTAAAAGATGGAGATAGGTGGGTCAGTGTGCTGCTGGCTATGAAGGAAGGCATGCGGGTTTACACACTGTGCTGTATTCTGTGCTGAAAATGGACACAGGAAGGTGTCTAAGGAAGTAGCTGAAGGAAGCCTGTTTTATTGCTGTGCTGCATTAATACCATTTATTTTCCTTTCTATAAATATTTATTTTATTATTTCTGATTTTCTGAAACAGAAAATAAAATGATAAACACATCTGTGCATTTTTTATGCACTTGAAGTTGGCTGCCTGTTTGTGTGTTACTTGAAATCCCACACCCCAGTGACAGAGACAAGGTGGTAATCTGGGTTAGGAAATGGCTAATAGACAGGAGGCAGAGGGTGATGGTAAATAGAGTACAATCTGGGGAGAGGGGGTGATCGGTGGGGTACCTCAAGGATTAGTCCTTGGGCCAATCCTTTTCAATGTCTTCATTAGTGACATTGCAGAGGGGCTGGAAGGAAAGGTCTGCCTGTTTGCAGATGACACTAAGATCTGTAACAGGATGGATACTCCAGAAGGGGCGGAGAAAATGAAGAAGGACCTGGGGAGGCTTGAAAAATGGTCTAAAGAGTGGCAACCGAGGTTTAATTCAAAGAAGTGCAAAATAACACACCTGGGGCATAGCAACCCAAGGGAGAGCTACAGGATGGGAAGGAGTTGCTGACAGTCACCAAAGAGCATCACCACCAGGCCACAGGTGTGAAAACACATTTTGGCCAGGATTTTAAACATGACATATATGACATACATGAGGTGGGGTAATAATAAGGCTCTGTTGAAAGTATGGTACACAAAGAACCATGACTGGGATGTCAACATACCAGGATACACAATCTACAAGAGGGACAGGTGGGTAAAAGAGGAGGAGGAGTAGCTCTCTATATAAGAGAAGGGATTAAAGCAACAGAACTAAAGAGTAAACAGGAAGTTGACAAGTCACTATGGGTCACCCTGGAGACAGGAAATGGCACCACAATCTGTATGGGGTTGTGCACAGACCCCCATTTCAGGGAGAGGAAATGGACAAGGAAATGATAGAAGGCATCTTTAAAATTGCATAAAAAAGGGAGCTATTGTTGATGGGGGACCTGAATATGCCAGATGTTAACTGGAGTCCTTTTGCTGCAGGCACATCCAATAGCAGGGTCATTCTTGATGCCCTACAGGGGACATGCCTCAGACAACTAGTGTTGGAACCCACTCGGGAGGGAGCAATCTTAGACCTGGTACTCTCAAATGGGGATGGAGAAAGGATCTCAGATCTAGAAGTGGGTAGCCATCTGAGAACAGGTGACCACCAAACAGTGTGGTTCGCAGTAAACACAGCCATAGAGTTAAGACATATAAAAACAAGAGTATTGGACTTTAGGAGGGCAGACTTTCAGAAATTGAGAGTGCTTCAGAAAAGCACTAGCAAATGGGCAAGAAGGAGGGGTGGAGGAACAATGGGGAATGATCAAAACAGCCATCACAGAGGCAACAAGCCTTTGTGTGAAGCAAATCAACAAAACAAAACTAAGGACAAAAACACTGTGATTCTTAAAAGAGGTGGAAGGGAAGGTTAAGGAGAAAAAGATAGCATTCAGGAAATATAAGGAAACACAAAAGGAGCAGGACAGAGACCTTTATCAATCAAAGCAAAAGGAGGCAGGGAAAGCAGTCAGAATAGCAAAGGCACAAACTGAGGAAAAGATAGCCAACTCCATTAAGAAGGGGGACAAAACCCTTTATAGGTACATTAGGGAGTGATGAAAGACCAAGGAAGGGATACAGAGACTTAATAAAGGGGAGGGAATGTGAGCAGAGGGTGACAGTGAAAAAGCAGGGATACTGAATGAATATTTCTGCTCAGTATTTGCAACGGAAGAAGAGGGGGAGGTACCTAAACTAAACAAGAGAAACACTCTGAATGGGGGGGTCAATACCGGTCCATTCACAGAAGAAAGGGTTTTGAAAGAACTCTTGAAACTGAGGGTGACAAAGCAATGGGGCCTGATGGGATTCACCCCAGAATTCAAAAAGAACTAAGGGTAGAACTAGTAACGCCACTGACTACTCTCTTTAAAAAATCATGGGAGGATGGGGTGGTACCTGAGGACTGGAGGAGGGCAGATCTGATTCCACTTCACAAAAGTGGGAGCAGGGCAGAGGCAGGAAACTACAGACCAGTTAGTTTGACCTCAGTGGTAAGGAAAATGATGGAATCACTCCTGAAGGAAAGAATTGTTGAGTACCTAGAGACCAGTGGGGCACAGAACTCAAGGCAGCATGGTTTCACAGCAGGAAGGTCATGTCAGATGAACCTAATAGATTTCTTTGACTGGGTGACCAAAGTAGTAGACCAGGGAAGGGCTGTGGAAATGGCATACCTGGATTTTAGCAAGGCATTTAACACAGTCTCACACAAAAGATTAATACACAAGTTAGCCAGCCGTGGAGTGGGTCCCAAGGTGGTAGCCTGGATAAAAAACTGGCTGGACAACAGGACACAAAGGGTAATAGTAAACAGAGTAACTAGCAGGGTACCGTAGGGTTTGATACTGTGACCGGTCCTCTTTAATGTCTTTATAAGTGACATTGGAGAGCACCTGGAAGGAAAAGTATGTCTGTTTGCAGACTACACAAAGACCTGCAACAGGGTTGGTACACAAGATGGGGTGGAAAGGATGAAAAGGGACTTGGCAAGGATGGAGGAATGGTCAAATATATGGCAGCTCAGATTCAATGCAAAGAAGTGCAAAGTAATGCATCTGGGAAACAAAAACCCAGGGGAAGAGTACACAATGGGGGTGAGATAATAACAACAACAAAAATTGAAAGAGACCTAGAAGTAATTATATCAGATGAGCTAAATGTGGGCAAGCAATGTGAGAAGGCAGTAAGGAGGGCTAGGGGGATACTGGGATGCATAGGGAGAGATATCAACAGTAGAAAACAAGAAGTTGTTATCCCTCTGTACACACAGTTGGTGAGACCCCATCTGGAGTACTGGGTGCAATTCTGGAGACCCCATCTCAGCAAAGACATAGACAGAGTGGAGGTTGTTCAGAGGAGGGCAACCAAAATGGTACAGGGTCTGCACCAGAAGGTATATGAGGACAGATTAAAGCAGCTTAGTATGTGTACCCTTGAGGAAAGGAGGGAGAGGGGGACATGATAGAAACTTTCAAGTATCTTAAGAGAATTAACAAAGTACAAGATGGTGACATCTTTCAGAAAAAGGGTTGTGCAAGAACAAGGGAGCATGATTTGAAGATGGGGGGGATAGCTCAGAGGTAATGTTAAAAAATATTTTTTCACAGAGAGGGTTGTGGATGCATGGAACAGCCTTCCTGAGGAGGTTGTGGAGTCAGGAATAGTGGGAGAATTCAAGAATGTATGGGAGAGACATAAGGCAATTCTAGTGGGGGGTAGGAGGAAGTAAGCTGTTGATTGACTAGAATCTGCAGCTTATCCATCAGGTAGGGAAAGGGCAGATTAGGTGGGCCAAGTGGTCCTTATCTGCCACCAAATTCTATGTTTCTATGTTTCTATGTATGGGGTCAAATATTGAATCTTTCCAAAGTTATCAGTGTGCAAATATAAATGAATGGTCATATCTGCTATTTTGATATCTCAAATTTTTAACATAGCCTCGATGACCCTACCTCATGAACAGTATGACTGTCCTTTTTCAACTCCCACCCAACAGGTGATTTTATAATGACAATCACATATTATTCATGAGGTGGGGTCCCCAAATGGCTATGTTAAAAATTTGGTGGCAAAATGTCAAAAAAATAGATGAGTTATGAATAAAAGTTGAACCCCCCACTGAAATACATTGAACTACATTTACCTTAGTTTCTTATATTGAAGAAGAAGAAGAAGAATCAGCATTTATATAGCGCTTTTCATACACAGCATCCCAAAGCGCTTTACAAGCAATGCTAGACTGCTAGTGAAGTGACTGAACATGTGGTGGCAGCCATATCTCACACCATCACCCACACACAGCCTAGATAATTGCATGAAGTGGTTTATGGAAAGGGGAATGTTGGCCAGGACACCGGGAATGTTCACTGCTCTTTGCGAAGAGTGCCCTGGGTTCTTTTACTTCCACCTGGACACCCACCAGGACAACACCAGGATGGGCAGAAGGGACCTCGGTTTAACATCTCATGCGAAGGACGGCACACCCCACAAGTACAGCACTCCCCAATACTGCACTCAGATGCCAGCTATTTTTAGGTGCAAGTCCAATCCCGGTGTAGGATGAGAACCCATGACCTTCTGGTCCAGAGGTGGATGTGCTACCAACTGAGCCACGCAGTCATAGTTTCCACCAGCAAAAAGTATCTTCAACTGGAGAGTAGATCTCGAACCTGGAACTTATTCAGGTGAGTGAGGATGTATGGAGGTGTACTGGGGAGTGTGGGGAGATGGGTGCTGAATAGGAAGCAAGGATGGGGTTGGCTGATTGGCCAGGGACTATTTTTTTTACGGGTTTAAAAAAAAAACATCAAGAGACTGTTAATTTCAGATATTGACAAAGTTCAGGGTTGCCTGCAGTGAGAGGGTAGGGGTGCCACTAGCTACCAGAGAATATAAGAATAAACAGGCAGGCAATCTGTGGGTGAGGGGTGCTACGAGACACCAAGGAAAGCTGAAACAGCTATCAGTCAGTGGGGGGTGCCACAAGACGCCAGGCAAAGCTCAAACAGCAATTGGTGGGTGGGGTGGGGTGCCACAAGATACCAGGGAATACATTTATTTATTTATGGGAGTGGGGACAGCAATCACCTTGTGGGGGTGCCACTAAACACCAGGGAATAAATTTACGAATTTATGTGAACAGCCATCGGCGAGTGAGGGGTGCTACTAGACACTAGGGAATAAATGTATGAATTTATGTGGACAACCATCAGCAGCTGAGGGGTTCCACTAGACACCAGGGAATAAATATATGAATGTATGTGGACAGATGCACCCCATCTTTTTAAGTCATAACTTCCATAGAAATAAGGTAATTTGCTACAATGGGATGTATACAAATTTGTGCTGGACCCTTGGGCATCTACAAAAGTAGTCTCACTTTTCAGAAAACTTAATTACTGGAAGAGTTGCATAACATGATGAAACTTCATGGTGGCCATAATGAACTATTACAATGCCACCTTTTGTAGTAATATTGGGAGTGGGCATGACAGGCCTCCTGTTTTAACCTACAAATGATGCAATACATTTTTTTTTATGTAGAGTCTTTCATACCAAGTAATCTAAGTACAAAAATGAATAAAAACTTAAAAAATGTTTTGATTTTTTTGATGAATGACAAAGAGGTTCATAGGTAGCTACGAGCTCAAGGGACTAGCCCAAAATAAACTCACCACCAATTATCCTAATGGTAGATTCAATATTTTTATCTCCCATATAGAGATGCAGTGAATTTAAATTTTGCCAGAGAAGTGAACGTGAAGTGGACACTTTGCATTGTCACTCCGCTTCTCAGAGTGGCCAGCATGAAATGCACACTTCGCCTTGTTATTATTACTTCGTGTTGTCATTCCGCCTTAACGCGAAGTAAGGCAGAGTGATAACAATATTGGCAGTTCCACTCACACACAGTCACTAGAATTAATGTGTAGCCCCAAAATGCTACTGATGTCTTGTCTCCAGAAAAATCCCCAGTGCTGATGAAGTGAAATGAGAGCGTAACAAGAAATGCAAAGTCTCCCAGAATTAATGGCACATTCAGTCATCCAGGCAGTGGTCAGACACAGTCTTCAGAAGTAATGTTCATCCCCAAAATGCTACTGTCTTGTGTCCAAAAAATCCCCCAGTGATGACAAAGTGAAATGAGAGTGTAACAAGATATGCAAAGTCTCCCATCGAGATACAGCAAATTTAAATTCCACCTGTGAAGTGCCCGGGAAGTGGGCACTTTACATTGTCACTCCACTATGCAGAGTGGCCAGCATACTCTGTGGCACAATAAATGGTATCTGATTTAATGGCACACATGCATCGCACACACACTCACACACACACTACAAGTAATGTGTAGCAAATTGAAAACCTTTAGTAATATAACCAAATGTATTAAACAAACTGAAATTATACACACCACAACAATCAGCAAAAAAATGTGGAGAATTACTGAAAATATTACTGTGTGTACATTAACACAGTTATACAAAAAAAATATAACCAAGTCAGAAAGACTGCCTTTTTCTCCCAGTTAATCTGCCTACACCACAGGTATGCCCCTCCTCCAAAGCACAGTTCACAGTACACAGACTGACTGTTCTAAATTAACATTCAAAATCCACACACAAACAATAAACACTCGATGATATGAGCACATGAGAGTTTCCTACAATCGATGTGCTACATTTTGAGCAATTAAAATGGCTCAAAAAGGCTTTTTTAACAGCTTTTAGAGGATTTGAATGGCAGAGCTCTGAGAGAAAACTGTCTCTATCTTCCAGCACATACACACTGCACAGAACTGAGGCTATGCAGAACAGTCTAGAGCCCATGTGACCTGCAATCCCATGAAGCACTGCAAATTTGCTTTGGAACTCAATGACAAGGCGAAGTGATGCGAAGTACATTGATTTCAGTGTTACTGTGCCTTAAAATTGGTGAAGAAGTGGTTTGGGGAAGGCGGAATAACACAAAGTCATTGTTTTCAATGGACTTCGTATTCCCCATTATAATGCGAAGTACTCAGTTTTGAGTTGCAGAGCACTTTCGCTGATATCCTTCATAATCATTCAGAGATGGATCTAGCCCACTTTGCCCACCACATTCCATATGATTGTCAAGGTTAACCTTGAACTGTTTCAAATTGGCACTAAAAACCACATCATGTGGTAGGGAGTTCCAAATCGGTGCAACCCTTTGAGTTATAAACCTGTTTCTTTTTACTGTATTATTAATATTTGTTTTTAATTTCAATTTATGAAATCTAGTGGTAGAGTGAGGTTTTCTGTAAATAACTAATAGCAACAACAGCTGATGATAAAACAGAATAATGATGAAAATAAAATACTGAACTGTAGCTTTCCTCTTCAATGTGCCAGCTTCTGACCTACTGTATGGAGGCGGTATAGTGCAGTGGTTTAAGGCTCTGAGCTGCAAACCTGGAGACCTGGGTTTGAATCCCATAGCCCCTACTTGCATACTGTGTGACCGTGAGCAAGTAACTTAAGTTCCTTGTGCTCCCAGGTCGCACCTGGAATCAAGCTTAAGCTTAGTGTGCCTCTCCTGGTTAAACAGTTTCCCCTTTCCCTTTACTGTAATTATCCCCCCTCCACATGAATCAGGGGATGGCTGTGCTTGTTGAAGAGGAGGCATGTGCAGTGGGATCAGGTCCATTGAGTACTGTTTGCATCCTCTCTCCATGGCCCTTCCTTCTTCTACTCCTGGGGCTTCCAAAGAGGAATAGCATTTTAGTGTGTCACCTTCAGTAAGGTCTCTATCACCTTGTCAGTTGTTGCAAGCACCTCTTATTCTTCCCTTCATCACTCCTCAAGGTGAATCCTACCAAGTTCTCAGTTCTACTGCATCTTAATTGAGGTGATCTGCATAGTGCACTGAGGTGGGAGATGTCTCTCCCTGTTGGTACTTAAAGGGTACTTGGTGGTGGTCATTTTCTTGAGAGCTTGGTGACATTGGTTGCTCAGTCAGGTGAAGTTCATCAGCATTTTTATATGTCTAGCTTTAGGGGCTCCTGCTACAGTAACACATTTGCATTTATTGCCTGTTTGTTTTTGGAATGAAATTACACTTCCATGAGCTTTTAATATCCTTCTGTGCTGTAGCTGATATTGTTACTGTTTTCAGTTGTAGATGCATTTTTAATGCACTCTATCTCTGTAAACTGTGAACCTGCTGTATGTTTGTTTTTGTTGTGTTTGTTTTATTGTTGAAATTTATTAAAAAAATTAACTACAAGAATTTATGTGGACAGCCATCAGTGGGTGGGGGGTGTCACTAGACACCAGGGAAAAGGGAAGCTCACAGTTCCCTCTGCAGCCAGCAGCACAAGATCAGCTGCAGCTGCAGAAGTGAAGAAATTCCCACTGTTCTCATACAGAGAATGCAGGGTAAGCGCTCCTCTCACTAAGCTGGGTCCCTGGGATTTTGAGTGCCCAGTAAACATATTTCTGGCCACAATGTCTACAAACAAACATGAGAATCTAGCTTAATGGCTCCTGTTTAGCTAGGTTCTGATGTTTGTTTTCAAAAAATCCCAGCACTTTTATGTATTTTCCACATTGCGCAAGGTGTGGCATCCAGTGCCTCAACCCTCAGTGCCACCAGGCAAGCTGTCCCCTGCAAGACTGAGAGAAAAATCTACTGTAGTCCATGTAGGCTGTAGGGGTGAGCAAGAAAAAGTATAGAAAAAAGTTAGTTTTTTACCAAAAAATGAGACATGAAGATCTCCAAAATCGCACAAGCTACCATCACAAAAAATGTCCACAGATCGAGACCTTGCCTCATAGACTACACATATGAAATTCAGCTCATTTCATAAAATGGAGCCAAAGATATTAATGTGCAAAATTTGAGGTTTGGCATTGAACAGGTTACTCAACCCTAACTATAAGGGTGCAATTGCTCACCTATAATAAATTGTGAAAAACTTCATTAATGATCTAATTAGGGTTAAAGCAACAAAAGTAGGGAAATGTGGCATTAGAGTTTCCAAACCTAACACCCCACACCCACCCTGCACACACCAACAGGTGCTAGGGGTGAGCCTTGGAGTCATCAGCCCTAATGCTCACCACATGCTCCTGTACAGCACCCATCTCAGCTTATTTACTTATAGAATGTTGAGAGAGTTCTATGTTCTTTCTCTTATCTGATGATGGCTGTCTGTGTTTGGTTGTGTTGCTGTGCCCACTTCCCCTGATTGCATGTGCGTATGGTGGTGGAATTCAGAGTTAGGGTTGATAACCCTAATGACATATTTTCCTACTTTTGTTGCTTTAGTGGTAACCCTAACTGATGCATTAACTAAGTTTTTTTGCAATGAACACCTCTTGAATCCAGTAATGAAAATGTTGAAATCCCCGGCAAAATGTGATTCCGCACCACTACAACAGCGTTGCGCACCACAGGTTTGAAAACACAGTCTAACTAGGGTTTGAAAAATGACAGCTGTCATATTTATGAGGTGGTGTAAAAAGATTGTTATGTTGAAAATTTGGGGTCAAAATATTGGAAATTGCCAAAATTATGAGAGAGTATAGTAAAATTTCAGTGTATGCACTTAACTGCCATTTTTACATATTTTTCCCCAAATTTTCATCATAGCCTTCTTATGATTCACCTCATGAACAAGGGTGGTGAAAATTTTCAAATCCAACCCAAAAGCTGATTTCCCCAAGTGACCGTGAGATTGCCTTTCGGGCTTGATTTGGAAAATTCTACTGCCACTGGTCATGAAATGGGGTCCCAAAAAAGCCATTTTGAACATTTGGTGTCAAGTTATGCAAAGTGACAAAGTTATGCATTAAAGTTCAAAACCCAATTGAACTACATTGAACCACATTTACCTTAGTTTCTCATTTGAAGTCGGCACTTCCAGTATCAAGACCTGTTTTTGATTGGAGAGTGGATCTTGATCCTGAGAGCTTTTCAGGTGAGTGAGGGTGTGTTGGGGTGTGGGGTGGGTGGTGCTCAGTGGGAGGTCAGGCTGGGGAGGGGTTGAATTGGCAAAGGACCATTTTTTAAGGTTAAAAAAAACAAAATAAAAAGCCATTAAGGGAAGGTTTTCTTTATTACAGGACATTAAAAGATAGGGACAGCAATTGGGGTGGGAGGTGCCACTAGACACCAGGGAAATATATATAAATTATGGGGACAGCAATCGAGGCGGGGGAGCCACTAGACACCCAGGAAATATATATTAAATATGGGGACAGTGACTGGAGGGTGGTGGGTGTCATTAGACACCAGATAAATATATATTAATTATGGGGAATGCAATAGGAGGGTTGGGGATGCCACTAAACATCAGGGAAATATATATTAATTACAGGGATGGCGAACGGAGGGCGAGGGGTTCCACTAGACACCAGGGAAACATTTACTGTATATTTTTTTCTTCTGAAGGCATCCTTTTTCAAATGAACAAATGTTTTTTTCATACGGCCATATGAAAAAAGCAGAAGCAAGTCACAAAGAAAAGGATATTAAGAAAGTGGGGGGCATTTTTACAGTAGTGCAGTGCAGAATCCATCTAATGGGGTACCGATCAGCAAGATACATGTGCTAGTCTCTGTGCAGGCTGTCATTTTCTTTTGGGGGGTGATTTTTTTAAAGGAAAACAAGATAGCAGTAAAAGGATTTTACCTTTACAAAAAAAGATTGGCCCCATATGAAAAAGGATATTTTTTTTCATTCCATACAACTATTTTGAAGTGCTTTCTCAGCATGCTCAGAACCCAAATTTTTAAAATGTAATGACTTTAGAATGGATTCATGTTTTTTCACCAAACCAAAGAAAGCACATCTGTGGTCTAGCCACTTTCTACCCTGAAAATTTCAGACCAAAATTCCAGACTGGCTGGTTGCTACACCTTTTGTAAACAAAACAGCAAATAAATCATGGACAAATTCACTGTTTTCACTATCCCAGTCTCAGAATCTGCACATCTGACCAGAACGAAACTTGGCACAGCCAGAGAACTACTCCACAAGACCTCACATGTAAAAGTGCATGCAAATCCATTAAATGGTTGTGAAGCTATTAAAGTGCAAAATTTGGGGTTTATCATTAAAGTGTCTGCTCAACACTAACTATAGCAGACAGTGTGGACAGTCCTTGAGAGAGCAGGTGTGATATTCATGTCCTCAAAAAAAGTTTGTTTAATTATCATGACTGCCTTATTTTCAATGACTGTATTTGGTAGTCGTGTAATCTGAAATATAAAGATAGTTCACATTTCTAAGTTTAAAAAAATGGGACTCTAAGTTACATTATAAAAACTATTGTGTGGGTAACATGGTGTCCATGTTGTCAACATTTACCAGTTCCTGAGCAAGGGAACTCATAGGGGACTAGTATAGGCTACTCTCTGTTCTAGATGGTGGTACAGGTTTTCCAGCTGACTTTACAGCAAATGCAGCCTTTAGCAATGTGCATGCAACAAATTCCATGTCCTCTCCCCTACTCATTTGTGTGGCTTACTGTAGTAACACATTGCAACAGTTTATAAAATCACAGGAAAAGGTTGTTTAAATGTACTGTGTTTTATATTACTATTATTCACGTAGGTGGAATCACAGGCTTGATTCCCACCAGTATCATTTTCTTTTTTACTAACTTATTCAGTTACAGCAAAACATGTGATTATGCACTTGACCTGGAATATCTTAATGAACTTAATAAAAACATGTATAGTACAACTCAACTTGATAGTGATTTTTGCAGTCCAAAGCAGGATAAATCAATTCACTTCTCTAACTATTGCAAGCCAATCACAAACCAAACAATAAACCCATTATGGATATGACAGGGCAGACCAGTCAAGTCTTTATATCATTCATGAAGTGTGTGCTTGAGATTGCATTTGTTACACATGACAAAGTGTTTTTCAAAGCTGGACTGAAGCTTTATGAATCATCATCAGCCTGTGATCCATAAGTAGCTACTACACAGAAAATTACAACTGCATTTCATTGCTATTCAGTGGAGGTATAGATTTAAGTACTTAGCGAACCCAGCATTAAATTATTTATATTATTCAGGTAAAGCAGCAACTCCCAAATGTATTCAGCTAACTTCTTTGCTTAGCAATACTTTGTGCAAACTTAACTCCATAAGGGAGCCAGTACCAGCATGTACTATTTAATAGCACACATTAACCCCCTATAAAAAATGGTAGCACCATGCTTATCACTCATGGCAGCATAAGCATGGTGCTACTGTTTTTTTTTTGTGTGTGTGTGTTTGCTGTTAAATAGTGGATGCTGATATCTGCTTTAGTATGGAGCCAAGTTTGCCCAGCAATATTGCTACTGATTCCTGTATGGAGTTAAATTTGCACAAAGTATTGCTGAGCAAAGAAGAAGGTAGCTGAATACTCTTGGGAGTTGCTGCTTAACAAGATGTACAACGTGGGTGAGCTTTTAAACAAGATACACCATAGAAAGTAATTGCTGCATTTGTAAGACCTATTTGAAACTTATAATCTGTTCATTTTGTGTTGCTGACCCATAAGTCACAGGTAAAGATTTACTTGCTTATTGACCCAAGCATTACTTTACTTCCTTCTATTGTGCTTGATAATAATGGGATAAACCACTATATTTTTTTATTTGAAAAAGCTATCCACAAAAGTTCCACAAATGTTCATTCAATAACTTTATAGGTTTTTTTGTGACTCACATGGACCAGAGCAGTGCTGTAAAAAGGAAAGCAATGAACAGCTATTTACAACACATACTGTACTAATGTAAATAGTACATAACTTGCAGTATGCAGTAGTATTTCCATTCTAAAATGAACCTGTATCATTTTGGGATAATGTGTTGACTTACAACATTATTTTCTTGACAACATGCTGTGTAAAAAATGGTGATTATACAGTTACACTCTACACACGTAACTGCTTGGTTGCTGGCATTTCTGACTTAAATGAAACAGACTACCCAATAAAAGAGGAGGTACCTTTAGGAATACAAAGATTATTTATGAGATTTGCAAATATATATATATATATATATATATATATATATATATATATAATGGTGAGGATAAAAAGTGGCAAATAACAGCAGTATTTTTGCCTGGTCAGACCTACAGTGAGAATATCACTTTTATTCTCACTGTAGGTCATTTATCCTCACTGTAGGTAATAACCAGGCACTATCTGCACTTCACTAAAGCTACTCAAAAACATTTTGATTGGTGGGAGCTGGCAGCACGAGCAGTACAATTAGAATTCACCTGCTCACTTGCATGCCAGCTCCCACTGTCAGTTTCATTTCACTGTAATGCCACACAGAACACTTTCACTTTCTCCCTTATGGAAGTCACCCTCTGTATATATACACAGAGTTCACTCACTCACTCATAGAACAGCTCTGACTCATAACCTCCTCAGCGTGAAACCAGCATTCACACGGAGAGGCACTTTTCTTGTTTATCAATTTAATAGCTTTCACAGGAAAAATTAACAAAACAGAGAAAAAAATAACGCACAACACTTAATACTGCACCCCCCTTCCAGATCCATCTACCACTCTATACGTGACTCTTTAATTCCATACTGGCAAGGACATCCACTGCACCCAAAGAATCTCCAAAATGAAAGCAGGATCAACTAGATACAGAACACTGCTAAAATAAACTTTGGACTTCAAAAATAAAAGAAAAAAAGGAACTATCGTGCCACACTCTTACTTCCACGCTAAGTGGTAACGCCCTTTCTTCCACATTTTATAAACCTGCTCAGCCCATTCACAAAAAACTCAGGCCAATCAAACTGCACATTATGAATGGTGCCACGTAGATGCCCTACCAACCAGGGTAGCATCTTTACACACTACAAATACAGAAACAAAATACTTCACCAGCAAATTACTACAATAAATAACAAAAAACAATTAAAACAATGCAGAACCTAAAAAAAAAAAACATTTCCCATTACATAAACGAGAAATACAATGGGTCCACTGGAAATATCAATGATATTTCCCCCTTGTGCAGTTTGACCTTGTGACCCCAATCATGGCTTTGCCTCTTGTGGGGCCATAAGGTCAAACTCCACTCAGGGGAAATATCAATGATATTTCCAGTAGACCCATTGTATATCATTGTATACAGAACGCCCGATTTGCTGAGTTGAGGTGCCGTTGGCTACTGGAGCTCCGGCAGGCCTCCTCGGCGGACAATCTCAACAAAACAAGCACCTGGCCCCTGCCCTGGTACAGGAGAGAGCTGTAATTTCTTCTTTTTTTGAACAATTTACTGCAAGATATCATGGTTTGTGCTTTGATCTACCTGCAATATGATCCTGTAAGAGAGGGCTGCAGCATTCAAGGAGGGTGGCTGAGGGTGCACTCATGTAGGTCTGAAGCAGCGACCGAGTAAGCCCATTCAGAAAAAACTTTGTTCCTGGACTGTGGTTCTTTGTTTAGTTTTGGCGCCGAAAGTGCAATCCCCGATTGGCTTCTGGCTGGCTGGTGATGCTCTCGCTCCACTCCTACAAAGGAGAGCTGTCCCACTGACCTTACACTGCAGCTGACACTGCGTGGAAGGGAGGTGAGGGTGACCTACTCCTAAAGCCCCCCCCTTGTGCTATCCAGTAGAATGCTCGAATTGCTGAGTTGAGGTGCTGTGGGCTACTGGAGCTCTGGAGGGCCTCCTCGGTGGACAATCTCAACAAAACAAGCTCCCGGCCCCTGCCCTGGTGCAGGAGAGAGCTGTAATTTTCGGCTCACCCACCCATCCCGTTCCCTCCTCCCATTAAATGCTCACTGGCTCTGCCCCCTGTGAGCTGTCTCACCCAATCCTCTAATGGGGAGGTATTGTTTCATCTTCAGTGTTAAGCAGGTTGTATTCTACCTCAGGGAAACCCTTCCTACTCTCATCTCCTAGACAGAGTTAAACAAATTTCATGTTGGTATAAGCTAACTGACTGCACTACTGTTAACTGCCTGTGTAATGATCCCTGTCAGTGTTAATTTTTGTAGCTATTATTAAGTAAATTGCCTTGCTCTGTCCTGTGTCAGAACCAAAGTTATCATCCAGGTGTTCTTATACCGCTGGTCCCTACAGTTTCAGCCCCTGCTAATAGTGATTTTGACAAGAGGAGTAGGACCTTACTATACCAGACCTGTTCTATTGCCTGCTCTAAGCGACCATCACTATTAAATTGATCCTAAACTCCCATCCATACTGCTTGGTTGATGTCTACCAAATTTGTCCCCAGCCATACTGCTTGGTTGATGTCTGCCAAATTTGTCCTCGTATAACTGACAACAGTAAGTGTGCTCACAAAGGGTCAGGGCAGGAACTCCCTCCTAGGAATCAAGTTCAGTCCCTCTGTCCATAGCTGGCAGCACTATACCCACTGCTTAACTTCTATTATTAACTTGGCACATACCAAAACAAGTCTCACTTACTCCCTTCCCACCTTAGTACCTCCATCCCTCCGTCCTACCCAGTGGTTTCTTGCTGGCCAATTGGGTAATTACCTCGCAGGCTGGTCCTATGCCTCCAGCCAGGATGTGGTCATGGTTTCCCTCCCACCCATTGAATAAGGATAGGGATACTCAAAAAGCAGAGGTAAAGAGGGTGCTGGCTGCCATCCATAGGACTATAGTCCTTGCAGTTCTTATAGTGGGATTCTCCCTGCTTCATACAGTCACCCCCCAATATCACTGGGAGACAACTGGAGGTGGTCGTCCACCTACGAGGTAGCTGACTACACCTTCTCCAATATCCTTGTGTTCAACGAGGTCCACTGCTGTATTACTTGCTGCCTAGATCTTCGGTGCCTTATGTATTCAAACAGGGTTAAGTGTACCCGGCTAAAAACCCCAGATGGCCAATCACATATGAGGTGATATCTCCTGGCTCCTTCTAATTACACTACTTCTGGACAGAGATATTGAAACCAACCCAGGTCCAACAAATCTGACCCACAAAATCCCTCCAGTATGGGGCATGGGTAAGGGTCTAAAATAGCTCATCTCAACATCAGGAGCTTGCTACCTAACCAAGATGAGCTAGTTGCGTGGGTAGCACTCTATAAACCCGACATCCTAGGAATGATGGAGACCTGGATAAAGCCCTCTGTCCCTGATTCTGCCTGTGCATTCACTGGGTATGAATTCACCCGATTGGATAGAGCTGGGAGGAAGGGGGGGGCATACTAATCTACCACAAGAGCCACCTAAAAATCTCCCTACTTGCCCACCAGCATACAAATGTGTCCCCCTGTGAGCTGCTACATGTGCTCCTGCTACTGGGAGACACAAAGAAACTGCACCTGGTGTGCACCTATAACCCTTCAAGGGGTGGACTTCCTGGATTAACTCACCTCTTGGACACAATTGGTTCCAGTGTTGGGGAAAATGAACTCATAATCCTGGGGAATGTTAACCTTAACTGGGATAGTGGTAATGTTAAGCAGTTTGAGCCCCTACTTGCTAATCTTGCCCTGACCCAACTCATCCAGGAGCCGACCAGGCAGACAGCAAATGGATCCTCCAGTACCCTACTGGACTGGATCATGTCTAACAGCCCAGACAGAATCTCATCAGTTGGCACGTTATCTGACTCCATCTCTGACCATTCCCTGGTCTTCTGTGTATGGAAAATTCCCTCCCTCAAAATTCCTCACAAAATTATGCATGTCAGAAACTACTCTAGGTTTGACCCTGGGGAGTTCCTGGAGGACTTAAGAATTACTGACTGGTCTGGGGTGTTTGGTGCCACTGACCCCTCAGTAGCAACCTCTTACTTCCTCTCCACCTTTGGGGCCCTGCAAGACAAGCATGCTCCCAAGGTCACCCATAGGGTGAGGGGGTCTGCTACCCTCTGGTTAAATGGGAATCTCCTAGCCCAGATGCGGGAGAGAGATAAGTGTTGGGCCCATACCAAAGGTACCAGTGATCCCACGATTGTTCAAAGGTACAGACACCTCAGGAACAAGTGCAAAAAGGCCATTAGGGCAGCGAAAAGTGACTTTTGCAAGTCCACCCTACTTAGCTCTGCCAGTGATCCCAGGAGGTTCTGGAGAGATATCAAATTCCTTGTCAGCAGGTCCTCCCATTCGGGGGTCACGGACATGATCATAAATGGAGTCTCCTACAATAATCCCCATACCATAGCCAACTCCCTAAATACTCACTTCTCAGACCTCTCGGCCTTCTCAGCCCTCTTCCCATCTGATGAGGTTGTGCCCCACCCCTTTCCCTCCACTCGGCTGAAGGATCACCCTCCTCTGCAAATGTTTTACCTCAGGGCTGTATCAGTCCAGGACATGCAGGAATGCCTAGCCGGCCTCTCCCAGTACTCTAGCCCTGGCCTAGACAAACTGGAGCCCAAGCTTCTTAAGCTTGGTGCTGCTCACATTGCCTCACCAGTAGCCTACATCTTCAATTTATCCCTTGGACTGGGGACCATCCCCGACATCTGGAAAGAGGTGAGGATAGTCCCTGTACTGAAGCAGGGAAATCCTAAATTGCCTGACAATTATAGTCCAATTGCCATTCTCCCAACCCTTAGCAAGCTCCTCGAAAAGGTAGTGGCTGAGCAGCTCTCAGAGTATATTCACTCTCATGAACTGCTGTACCTGGCCCAGCATGGCTTTCGTAAGGGACACAGCACCACCACAGCCCTGACCTCGGTTATGTCAAGTATCCGGACAGCCATGGACCAGGGCAAACTCTCTGGTGCCATATTTATCGACCTGTCCAAAGCCTTTGACCTCGTTGACCACAGACTGCTTGGTGCACAGCTGTGGTCACTTGGCCTCTCCCCCCATGCCATGACATGGCTAATGGGCTATCTGCATGGTAGAAAGCAGCATACCTGCTTCAATAAAGTCCTCTCTGAGCCCCTACCGGTGACCTCTGGAGTGCCTCAGGGCTCGGTACTGGGTCCCCTCCTCTTCTCCCTCTTCATCAATCAACTACCCATAGTAACTACCAGCTGCAGAGCCACCATGTATGCAGATGACCTGGTAATTCTGGCTCAGTCCCAGAATGCCACTACCCTAAACCAGTGCCTGACTGATGACTTTAACAAGGTATTGTCCTGGGTTACTAACCACAAACTGGTCCTGAACCTGAAAAAGACACAGACTACGCTCTTTGGCTCAGTGGCCAAAATCAAAGCCTCATCAGCCTTGTTACACATCACCAGCACAGATGGACCCTCACTACCCGTAGTGAACTCCATCATTTATCTGGGGGTAACACTTGACCCCCAACTTGATATGGGAAATCATATCCTTAACATCTGCAGGGCTGCAAACTGTAAACTGGGTCTGGCCTATAGGGCCAGGTACAATCTTACACCGGCAGCCAGACTTGCCCTTGCGAGAGGTGTGCTTCTTCCCTCCCTCAGCTATGGGCTGCACCTATTTGCTCATTCCCCAAAGACTCATCTCACTCGGTGGTACACGGCCTATAATAACATTTGTCATTTTGCCTTGGCTGCCCCCTTGTCTGACCCACCAATGTGAGTTATATGAGAAACTCTGCTGGCTCTCCCCAGCTAGATACCTTGACTTCGGGGTGGGATGCCTCTCGGGGAAAGTGATCAGAACTGGCATCCCCCAGGGACTGGCCCAGTTTCTACCTAAACTGGATCTCACTCCCTACCATCTTATGTCTCTCTCATCAGGGATGCTCAAAGTATCTCCCACCCGTACCCTCATGGGGGGATCGGGGCTTTGCCATAAGCACATCCAGACTCTGGAACTCACTTCCTGTGGATATCTGATCTGCCCCATCCTATCTGAGTTTTCGCAATTCCCTGTGGGGTTTGCTAAAACTGGCCTTGGTCTGTGACTGCCTCAAACCCCCCCCTAGAGCAAAGTATCAAACTGTTGATCAAAACCTCCCCAAGTTGCTTCCACTGAACCTGTGAGATACTTCCTGTGGTTTCAATGTTTTTCTGACTACACCATTCTCTGCCCAATTTCAAAAATCAGGGGCATTATTAGTCACAACATTGCATCACGGTCATAGGCTTGCCACAACGTTGCACCACGGTTCTTGGGGTAGGAATGCCTACTCCCAAGTGTCCTGATACTGCCAATCTTGTATATTATAGATAAAAGTGATGACCTGTAAAAATCTGTCTGTGACCCAACTAGTCTAGGGAGTGTCAACTATGATTTTATAAGTTATATTCAAGGCCCCTAGAATTCTGCTGCCGCAGAATTTTGAGCAGAACTTGCAATCTACCACAGAACTTCTACGGTGCCGCAGAATTCACTCTTCTCAGTGAGTTTTTATTACTATTTCTGTTTATCCGTAGAATATGTTTCCCTTCCCCTCTTTTTATATCCAAAGCCCCCCCATGTGCTCAGAATGTGATGTTATCATTGCTATAACATCATACATTAGCTAATGGAATGGCTGCATTCTGCAACAGAAATGAACAGTCACTTATCTACCACAGCTCCCACTGCCAGAGACGGTTGCACATCACATCATGCATGGTGATATTTGCTCAACTTGCACTACAGCCTAATACAATTTTCAGTCTTACGTTATTACACTAGGGTCAACTTGAACAAAACATTGTCAATAGCACACACCTGTTAAGTCCATACCTCACTTTGTACAAACCTATTTGTGCCTTTAAGGTATAGAGATGCCATATGAAATGAATAACTGGTAAAATGAATTTAACTGTCATTTTTAAGAAAAATAAAGTAATTATGCCCAGAAAAGTGGAATATAATTATGTGTAGACCTGTTGAAAGAATAGACCTGTTAAATAAATAATTGCACTGTATGCATGTTTGCTAGGGTTATTGATTACATATTATCATTGGTTGATAGAATCACCTAAAAGTTATGGAGAAATGTTGTGTGCAGGGACAGCTGTTGGGCCAGAGGGTAGCATGCTGTGTTTCCGTGCTGGCAACTCAGGTTCAGAGATTAGCTCTGGGAACTGGCTTGGCAGCACAAGGATTGGTGGAATACATCACTGCTCAGAGCCTGGGAAGGTATGGTGCAGTGTTCTGTAACTTGGTGGATACATTGTGATGGGCTGGAGAGCTGTATCTCACAATCGGTTCACATGCATGTCATGGCCTGATGGTGCTACGCAGTGTGTCAGGGAAAGCAGGTTGACATGAAAAATGAGTTTTGCAATAACTCCTCTATTCCATTTCCAATGGGACCTGTATGAATGAGGATGCAAGTTCATGGAAATTAAAAAAATATATATATATATATATATATATATATATATATATATATATATATATATTATACATATACACACACACACACACACACACACACGGTATCTGTCTCTCTCACCACACACACACACATATTTGCATGTATGTTACAGATTCCACATAAATATATAAGTGATACACAGTGGGGACCTCATGAGTGGTACAGAAAGCACATACAATTATATAAGTGATAGACAGTAGAAACCTCATTAGTGGGATAGATAGCATGCATATAGAAATACATTATTTATCACATAAGATCCCCTCTGCATATCTCATTTATGCAACAGGCTAGGACCTTAAGGGAGAAACATTTGTTTTGCTTTTTTAGGCAAAAAATTATTTTTATAAGTCTGTTATTTTTGAACTAGTGTTACTGTGCTTTCCACTATCCTTATTGCTATAGCCACTATCATGAAAGTGAAGTCAGGATGACAAGCTGACACTGTGATGTGGTTGTTTGTTGGTGCTGCAGAACTTCCGAAGAAATTACAAAACATCATGTAGAAGTTCATGCAAATGGTAGTCTTGCCGCAGAACTTGGTCCCACTGTGCCGCAGAAAAGTAGGGGCCCTGGTTATATTATGACCAATCCACACCTTGGACAGTGCTCCACTACTGTATGTTTCCTCTTATCGTAAAATGATGTATTTCTTTCCCATATGTTTGTTTACTGTGACATAATGTACTCTCATTTCTTTGTACCTTGACTGTTTTCCCCATGTTGTATTCTCCCGGGTCGTTCCTGAAAATAGGCATAATACTTGTCTAGTGTACTTACCCGGTAAACAAAAGCTAAATAAATAAATATATATATATATATATATATATATATATATATATATATATTCTCATTAACTTCTAGTAAAATAAAAGTTAATTATTCAATAAGCAGCAAATACATTACTAGCAGCAATGTGGTTTTTGCAGTATTTTTCTACAATTTAAAGAAAGTGGCAATTTAATATCCTGGACAGGTATGGCAGCGTGGCATGGCATTCTCAAGCAGAAATCAGTACAAGATCTGATGAATATATGTGGCTTGCTCATCAGCTTCTGACAGGTGCAACAGGATAGTAAGGGTTAAGTCAGTCAAGCACTGTATCCGTATGTAAGTCTTATGCACACATGTTGAATGTATGGGTTAAGTTGCAACAAAAGTGTGAGTCTACTTTTTGGTTATGGGGCACAATCAACAAGCTGGCAGAAGGATAAAAAGATGAATCTAATCAATACTAATGGGATACTTAGTGCTGTCAGGATACCTTGGTGAATCCTGGTGTTTTAGCAGCAAATGGAGCAAGCACACCATTTTTGTGCAGTAATCGAATTTCAACATTAATTATGAGAATGCAGCAATATGGGATCTGTGAAACATCTTATTTTTTCTATTTTTTTTTTTTACTGAAAGTGGCAGGGTAAAACTCAGCAGCAATACAGCATTAGAGTGGCTTCTAATAATAGCTATGGCATGTATCTGTGAGCTGGGTAAGAATCTCCTTGGGCAGGACTAATCACTGAATTCCGTTGTCTAGCTAAGGAGTTCAGGCAGTCGGGGAATGTAATCCACAGTCAGCTACTCCTCCTTAGCCAAAGATAGTGCTTCACAGAGGTGGAGTCAACTGTGTTGACACTCTAACCTGTTGTTTGTTTGCAAGGCCTTTTACTCAGTGACCGTAAAAGGACTGCAGGGCTTCACCCAACTGCAGCCCTAAAAAGTGGGCTTAATAAGAAGTCTGGAGAGAAAAAAAAGGGGGCAGAATAAAATATTTTTATTAGACACCACAAGTAATGCACGTGAGTAGAATACTACAGTGTAAATACTGGGGGAAAGAATATTTGCCTACCCAGGTATATACTGTATGAAGCACAATTTATGCAATAGGTGTGGAGCCAAAATCTATTGCATCAAACCATTTATCTCCACAAATGTGGGATAAATCTCAGCACCCAAAATGTATCCCACATACCGTATGTGGGATAAACGCAAACTGTCAATCAAAATCTCCCTGTTGGCACTACTTTCCAGCTTTCACTTTCCCCTACAACTGTTACAAAATGTGTACTTTCCCATAACTGCTGGCCCCATTTACTTTCTTTGCCACTGATTAAAGTCTACCCCAGCAGCAACAGAACAAACCCTCAGCATAGATACATAGATACATAGACAGTGACGGCAGATAAGGGCCTATGGCCCACCTAGTCTGCCCATTTGAGTTTGTAACTTCAGTTTATGTTTTCCTAGAACTCTGTTGCCCCTTACCCCTGACCTCCAGAATTCCTTTATGTCTATCCCATGCATTCTTAAATCCAGTGATTGTTTCAGCCCCCACCACTTCCTCAGGCAGGGTGTTCCACTTGTCCACCACCTGTTCTGTGAAGAAATTCTTCCTCACATTTCCTCTGAATCGTCCCCCCTCCAACTTCATCCCATACCCTCTAGCCCTGGAACATCTTTTTTGCTTAAAAATAGCATATTCTTGCACCCTGTTCCTCCCTGTAAGATATTTGTATGTCTCTATCATATCCTCTCTCTCCCTCCTGTCCTCCAGGGAGTACATATTCAATTCCTCCAACCTGTCCTCATAGGACTTGTGATGCAATCCATGTATCATATTTGTTGCCCTCCTCTGAACCTTCTCTACCCTGTCTATGTCCTTACATAGGTAAGGTCTCCAGAACTGTACACTGTACTCCAGGTGGAGCCTCACTAGTGTCTTGCATAGTGGAATCATGACTTCTCTTTTCCTGCTGGTGATGCCCCTGCCTATGCATCCCAGCATCCTATTTGCTTTACCTGTTGCCTTGTCACACTGTTTCTCTACCTTGAGGTCATCAGAGATGATAACCCCAAGATCCCTTTCCTGCTTGGTGCATGCTATATCCTCACCCCAACTGATATATTGTGTCAGGGTTTTGTGCCCCATATGCATTATCTTGCACTTCTTTGCATTGAATTTCAACTGCCAAACCCCTGACCATTCTTCAAGTTTCTGCAGGTCCCTTCTCATTCTGTCTACACCTCTGGTGTGTCTACTCTATTACAGAGCTTTGTGTCATCAGTGAACAGTGAAATTCTGCCTTCTAGGTCCCTGTAATGTCACTGATGAAGATGTTGAATAGGACCGGTCCAGCACTGATCCCTGTGGTACCCCACTAGTCACTCTTCCCTCTGTGGAGTGACAGCCATTTACCACCACCTCTGTGTCCTGCCGCCCAGCCAGTTACCTACCCACCACACTACTGTCCTGCCCACACCATATTCCCTAGTTTGTGTAATAGTCTTCTATGTGGCACAATGTCAAAGGCCTTGCTGAAGTCCAGATAGGCCATGTCCACTGCCCTCCCTGATCCACCTCCCTAGTCACCCAGTCAAAAATTCAATGAGGTTGGTCTGACATGGCCTCCCTAGTGAAACCATGCTGCCTTGGATCCTGCAGTCCACTAACAACCAGATGTTCCACTAATCTCTCCTTCAGTGGTGCTTCCATGATCTTCCCCACTACTGAGGTGAGGCTGACTGGTCTGTAGTTCCCCGCTTCCTCTTTGTTCCCATTTCTTGTATAAGGGACTACATCTACTGTCCTCCAGTCTTGGGTACTTCCCTGTTTCCAGTGATTGGCTAAACAGGATAGCCAGAGGTTCAGCCACCACCTCTCTGAGTTCTTTAAGGACCCTGGGTGCACCCATCTGGCTCCATTGCTTTGTCAACTCTTATTACTTCCAGTTCCTTCAGGACCCTTTCTCGAGTAAAGGGACTTGTGTCCATTTCTGCACCATTCTCACCCCTTGTACTCCTTCAGACCCATTACTCTCATCTTTCTTCAGTAAAACTGAGCAGAAATACCTGTTCAGTAATGTCAGCTTTACTTGTTGTCATCCTCCACGCTGCACTTCCGTCCTCTCCTTCAGTCTCACTATCCCTTTGCCTTTTCTTTTTTCACTTATGTGCCTGTAAAAGGTTTTGTCCCTCTACCCACTGATTTGCAATGTGCTCTTCTGTCTGAGCTTTGGCTCCCTTGCTGACCTCCCTGACTCCCTTTGCTTCTCTGGGTACTTCTCCCTATCCCTTCTGGCTTGTCATTTTATGTTGCTAGGATGCAATCTTTTTGACTTTCACTTTCTTTGCTACCTCTTTGGAAAACTATAATGGCCTCCTCTTCCTTTTCCTCTTGCTAACCTGGCAATGACATGAATTCTGTTGCTCTTGTAATCCCCCATTTTAAATGCTGCCCACTGTTGCTCAATCCCTGATTCCTGCCCCATTCCCCTTAATGCCTCTTTCAAGTATCTCCCCATTTTCCCAAAGTCTGCCCCCTTAAAATCCAGGATACGTGTTTTTGTGTGCTTTGGTTCTGCTCCTTCTGTGATTTCAAACCACAATGATTGGTGGTCACTGTTCCCCAGGTGCTCCTCCACTGTTACCCTCATCACACTGTCCATGTTTGTGAGCACACGGTCCAGTATTGCCTTCTGCCGAGTTGGTTCCATGACCAGTTGCTTGAGGAAGGCACCCTAAAGGGAGTTCAGGATAAATCTGCTCCTAGTTGATGCCACTGCTGGGTTGCTTCAGTCCACGTCTGGAATATTGAAGTCTCCAACCAGTACTACCTCACCCTTGTCTGCCATCCTTTGGATGGCTAGCATCAGCTCCCTATCTGTTTCTTCCTTCTCGGCTGGTGGTCTATAGACCAACACCTGTGCAAATGGCTGGCCCCATTTTCCTTTCCAGCTTAACCCACAGTATCTCTCCCCCATTTTGTTCCTTCTGGATCTCTGTGGCCCTTATGTCATTTTTCACATACAGTGCCACTCCTCCTCCCTTCCTACCCACCCAGTCTCTTCTGAATATGTTGTAGCCAGGAATGGCCATCTCCCAGTCATGGTTATCATTACACCAGGTTTCTGTAATGGCCACAATGTCCAGGTCTGACTGCACCATGACAGCCTCCAGATCTTCCATCTTGTTGCTAAGGCTCCTGGCATTGACACACATGGCTTTCCATGATTTGACCTCCCTAGACTGTTTAGCTGTTCTACTCCAGCCCCTTCCCTGGTTGTCCTTTAGCCCTGGTTCTCCTTGCCGTCTGCCCTTCTGCTGATTTTTGCCCCTTTTCTGCCTATCCACCTCTTGGGCACTAATCTCCATCTTTTGCACACTGCTTTGTTGAGATATCCACTCCTCCGGTTCACTGGTTTCCATTTGCTAGCTGTGGGGGTGAGCATGCTTGGTACCCTCCTTGTTGGCCTGCCTCCCTTGGCTATGTTTAAATGCTTGTCAGTGTAGCATTTAAACTTATCATTGAGTGCTTGGATTCCCTCCAGGATGGATGCAGACCATCAGGCTTGAACAAACCTCTATCCTCCAGGTGGGTCCCCAGTCACCAATGAATCAAACCCTTCCTCACAGCACCAGTTCTTCAACCATGAGTTAAAGTTCCTGGTGCATGCACCTATGCTCTTCCATGCCTCTACTTGGGTGGTACTTCTGAGAAGGTGACAGAAGTAGCTACTTGCTTGAGACCCCTTCCCAATTTCCTAAACTCTTCCTGAACTTCCTTTGGCTCCCCATTTGCCAGGTCATTAGTACCTAGGTGGATAATGACATCCAGCTCACCTTCCCATCTTGCCTTCCCAGTGATCCCCACAATCTTCCTTCCATCCCTCCATGCCGTGGCACCTGGTAGGCACCTCACCTCCCTGTTCTCCCCTCCTCCTCCTGTGTTCCTAGCTGGATCCCTCTTATGATGGAGTCCCCCACCAGGATTTGCTTCCACCTCCTCTGGGGTTCACTGCTTTCCCCTCTGAGGTCACCTTCTTGGCTAACCTCCACATCGTTTCCTTCCACTTCTCTGGGTACCTCTATTTGGTTGCCCCCATTTGCCAGTGTGGCATATGAGTTCTTGAGTGGAATAGGATCTGGGATGTGCCTCTGCTTGACTGTCTTAACCCACACTGAGCCCACTGCCATCCAAGTGCTCCTCGTTCTCGGCATCCTTTGAGGCAACGGCATTCGACTGGGTGGTCTCTGGATAGGGGTAATGGTACTCCTGACCCAGTTTACTTCTGCTCTGAGTCTGGCTACCTCATCCCGCAGTCCAGAGAGATGCATGCAAATAGAGCAGCACCTCAATGTCCAGAAGGTCTGCCTGAATATGGCTGCCCCGCAGCAACTGCTTTGTACCACTCCCCACATTATACTGCTATTCCAATACTTGTCTGTTACTGAAGCTCTCCTAGTTTCCTTTTAATTAATGTATTGTCCTAAAAATCCTGCCACTGATCCTCAGATACTTTTCTTTTAAAAAAAGAAAATAAGTAAATAAATGAGTCAAAACACTTGTCGTACTGAGGGTGGGCTTCTTCCCCTTATGCCCCTCCTACTCCACACCCCCTACTATCCCCTGTGTTTAGCTCCTGTCAATCAGATTTAACAGGGCATATAATTAAGAGTTGGGGGAAGGGAGGCAATTAAAGACAGCAAAGAATTACACCACCACTATGTTTTAAATTTTCAACAGCCCAAAAACAATTCTAAGTAAAGACAGCAAAGACATTACAGTGTCACTAAAAGCCCACAATCTAAGTTTAATAACAAAAATAGCAATTACCAGTTACTGTAAAGCACTGAAATTAATATGTTTCCTTCCCCTTCTGGCTTCTTCTGACTACTGACCTCAAGAAAAAAAAAAAGTACATTCTGTGTTTGCCACCCAGCTTTTGTCCCTCACAGGCTTCTTTCTTTGCTAACCTCATCTTCCAGTCTTCTGGAACACATTCAATTGGGTCCTACTCAATAACACATTATAATTTCACACTGCAACGCACTCCAGAACACCACACTGAAGGCAGGATCAACTAAAGAAATTATTTACCATAAAAAAAGACCTAAGAAACACCAGCACCAGAGTGGCTCTCAACAACTCTCACTAAGTGAGAAATGGTGCTGCCATGTTTCCAAAACACTCCGGCCCTCCCACATACTGAAACTAACTGTAACCCCCGGACTCCTGCCTTTTAGCAAAATGACAGGTGGCATGCTGTTGAAGCTGACAGCAGTACCTGGTGGGGACTGGGTTCGGGGAGGATGAGGTTACTCAGCACAGGGGACCTAGGTTTGGCTACTCTGCACAGGGGCACCCAAGTAAATCCGAAAACAGGAAGCAATAACTGTAATGTCCAAAACCAGGAATGGGATTCTACAGTGTGACTTTTGTTCACATCCAATCTGAACAAACAAAGCATAGATGGACCCCCACGGGGCTGCATTCCTGGTAATGCAGATTAGAGACAACAGAACACTTCTTCACTATTTCCAGCCCTCAGGCTCTGAACCCACCAGGCACACAGCCCGGATTTGCATGCAGCTTTGGGTACACAGCCTGACTTGTACACCACTTGGGTTTTCCCCACTGGCCTAGCTCCCCCGCCGGCCACTTGATCCACGGTCCATTTTGGGAAATGAACCAATTTTCCTGTTTTGGCTCCCCAAACCCCCTTAGAGCCTTCGACTCCTGGAGGGAATTTTCCTTCCAATCCCATGTCTGGGTACTTCCTTCATCACTGGCCAAGTGCATGAGGCAAAGTAGAAATCCACAGAGCAAATCCATAGAGGTGGACCTGGTCACTAAAGATGGGGGGGTCTCCCACCTCCAGCTCCCACAATCCATACCCGACCATTTCTCTGGAAACTAAACACTCTTTTACTGAAAACTTGGCAATGTAGATTACTGGGTAGATGTATGTCACATCTCCTCTACATATCTTGACTTTCCATAAGTGCTGGACTTGAACATACTTTTACTTTTTGGCTAAGCATATTACTCTAGGCCTCCCACTATTTCAGTAGTCCAATGCCCACTATCACACAAGTCCCATGGTGAAAAACATAGGCCCTTTAGGAAGAGCAGACACTCACCCTCCAGTTGCAGGTGCCCCACAGGCGATTTACAAATCTTCTTGTTTTCCAAAAACTCTGGAGCAAATAGGCAGCTTCTCCACTAGTAGCAGAGCCAAGGGGTTGCCCCAGGAATATGCAGGAAACCCTTTCCTGCCCCCATCCCCAGAGGAAGGGGGCACTGAGACCCAAAACAGCGGTCTCCACCACTTCAAACTACCTTCTGTGTCTCTCTTTTGGTGGAGACACACACTCTTTTACCTAAATGTAGCCCTATATAAGGGCTGAGGTGCCAAGAGCCTAACCAGAGCTGCTGTGCTGCTCCCTCAGCAAGCTTCTAACTCCAACTGACCTACAGACTACTGTTCAAACCTCTCAACATTCTATTCCAACTCTCTGCTGCAGATTCCATTGTGGCTCATACAGCTGCGACAGTTCTATGGTGATGTCATCCCTCAGTCTCAGCTGAGACTGAGAACAGAGTGAGACATTGTGAAATCCATTTAACTGGAGTTTCACAAGCTGCCTTCCCTGCCTACCACTAGGTCTTACTGGGATTCTAGTAACCCCGGGTACCAAGGTGGTTACATAACCAATTAAAATCTCACTGTCCAACAAACAGAGTGCGCACAAGGAACACAGTACTTAAAGGAATCACTCGAGAAGACATGAACAAAGTTCCAAGCACATGCAAACTCATAAGAAGGATGCTATGACAAGTTCCAGTTAAAACTTCATTATTTAATAAAATAACACATCAGGAACACAACACCGCCTGACATGTTTCAGACTTTTGTCCTTTATCAAAGGCTGGGGAACAACAGACCAACCAGTTTGAATACAGATACATAACAAACATGTGATCCATAACATCCTATTGTGCTTCTAATTTAAAAAAAAAAATTTTTTTGCTTCCTGTTTTCATTTTACTGGTTAAAAACAGTGCATAAACCCTTTTACAAAGTAAACCAAGACATCACAAAGTGCAAGTGAAATATAATTCTTAAGAAGTATATTTTTCACGTATTTCACAAAAGAAAACACAAAAGCAGAACACTGATAGAAGAACTAGAATCACTCATGGCTCTGCTATGCTCCGCCACTTGTAAGGTTACCTGAGGTCACTGGGAAGGGACTGGGGGGAATAACTCATTTATCTGACAGCCTCCCATTGCATATCCCTTATAAGTTTTAGATAGTGCTTCATTTACAACCAAAATTAAGGAGATATAACAGCACAGGCAAGCAATGTCACAACATGGAGATAGTTTTTAGAGGTCTATTCCACAGTTTCAATGGGGTCACAAGAAAACAATGGGCCGGATATTCAAAAGGGTTGCGCTAGCGCAAGTCAGAAAATGAGCCATTCTGCGATATTCAGCAGGAGGCAGTTGCGCCACTGAAAACATGCTGAGAAACAGCGCAATGATAATGAAGGCATGCGCAACCGAAGGGGGTGGAACCATGCATAAAGTGCACAGTGCGATGTTCAAAGACTTGCACAATGCACAACAGTGGAGCAGGCGGAAATTAGCCTTAGGCGGAAATGAGCCAAAATCAAAAGGAGCAAGGAAGAGGGGCACAGGAATGCTACAGGAAGCCACATGAGGCAGGGAGAGAGACAGAGTAAGAGGGAGAAGAGGGCAGGCCAGGAAACAAAACCACAGAATAGGGGGAAGGGAAGGTGTGGGGCCACAGAGGAGCAGAGGCCAGTAAATTGTACCCGGTGCCAGTGGAGGTAGCAGTCAGGATAGCGGGGGGAACAGCAACAACAGCTGGGGGGAACACAAGCCAGGGACATGGACAGTGCCACCTTCCACATGGAAGCTGTAATGAGGGGGTGAGAGGCATGCTGCGCAGGGGATGTATGGCCGTGGAAGGGCCCGTCAGCGGTACACCCCAACAGGCAGTACTGAGCCCGCACCAGCTTTGAGCTGTACACATGTCGAGATTGTGGGCGGTACCACCTGAACAGGGCAATACTGAGGCGGCTCTGTGAGCTGTGCAGTGATGTGATGCAGGCACCCACACAGCGGAGTCATGCTCTGTCAGTGGAACAAGGTGACAGCCTGCATGTGCTTGCTCACCACGGGTACCTTCAGAGACCAACAGGGGACACCACAGGCATAGCATAAGTCGGCCAGCATCACGCATCCTCACCCAATTCCTTTAGCGCACTGCTGCCACATGCTGCGGAGTACATCCATTTCCCCAGCACTGCGGCAGAGTGCACAGCAAACATACAGGAGTTCCACAGGGTAGCACGTATGCCTGGCATGCTAGGGGTGATAGACTGCACCCATGTGGCCATTCGCACACCACCTGGCCCTGATGGGGCTGCCTACATGAATTGGAAGGGATATGCCAGTGTCAACTGCCAGGTGGTGTATGATGCCAGTGGGTGCATCATCAATGTCTGTGCAATGCACCCTGGGGGAGCACATGATTCCTTCATCTGGTACCAGTCAGCACTGTGCCATCAATTCGAGAGTGGGGACATCCCCCCAGGTCATCTAGTGGGTGAGTATGCATGTAGAACTTACAAATCGTGGGCAAGGGGGGGTAAGCCAGACGTGCCATGGGTGTGGCACACAGGGTTTGGGGCAGTTTGAGCCTGAACAAGACACTAACCTCCACTATCTCCATACAGGTGACAGTAGATACCCACTCCATCCCTGGCTGCTCACACCCTACCGGCCGCCCACTCCATCGCAGCAATGCTTCAATGAGGCACATGCCACTGCTGATGCAACATCATTGGAGCAGGTGTTTGGGATGCTGAAGGTGCTTCTTGCCTGACACCTTTGACATTGTGTGCCCTACAGTATAGGCCCTCAAAGTCCTGTGGGATATTCTGGCCTGTTGTATCTTTGCACAACATGGCTAAAGACTGTGGGATAGCCGTACAGGTCAAAGAGGGGACAGCGATGGGATGCGGTGGCGCCGGTGATGATGGGATGGGCAGCCCCCCTGGACGATGGGACCCCGGCGATCCGGCTGGCACAGCTGCACGGGACACCATCACAAAGGACATTTCAGCCAACACAGGTAAGTCATGGGGCCATGCAACCACCAGTGGCTAGGGGACAACCGTCGACACACATGAAACACACCAGGGGTGCATGGCCGGCAAGAGAAGTGGCAGGGCACAGAAGCATACACATTCAACCAGGGAGGGGTGAACAGTAACATGCCACGTGGACAGACACACACACACACGCACACACAATAGGCACAAAGTGCACAGGGTTCAGGTGCAAAACAGAGTCGGAAAACAAACCCTAGCAACACACATGTCCACAGGCCACCACGTCCACTGACTGTCTATGTGCATGTGTCAGATGCTGGGCACCATTGCACTTTGGTGTACAGTGCAATGCAGGCATCATCATGCACACGTACTTGTGGACAGCAGTCGGGAGGGTGTACAGGTGGACCATGTGTCTGCGTGCAGGGCTCGGCACCGACCCGTGCACTGCCCACCAAAACACACAATGCACACAGGGCAGCACCAGACAGTGCCCGCACTGGGAGACAGGTCAGTCTTGCGGCACAGTGCCACATCCACCTCGGATGCATGGGTGGCCCCACCGAGACCCAGCAGCACTGGCAGGCTGAGCATGGGCCTCATGGGGCGGCACCGATGGTCCACCAGGGGTTCCACTGCGCGAATGCGACTGTGCCCGCACAGTTGTCTGCAGCACACTGAACATACCTGCACCAGGAGTGCTCAGGATGTCCACAGCTGAACCTGCCGTCAACAGGGTGGGTGTCGCACGACACTGGGAATGGGGAGTGGATAGCGAACTGCATGGTGTGAGTGGCACATGTGCACCTGACTGTGTGCCCATTGTGGCCATGACAGCAATGAATGCCTGTGCATGCCTGTCAATGGCAGCGGTCACATCCTCCTGCAAATGGTCAATCTGTGAAGGATCCTATCGGTGTCCCTGCTGTGTCGCTCCTCGACCCACTCCAGAGCCACACACAGTGCCTCCATGGATGTTGCAAGCCACATCTGCTGCTGTACTGAAGCCTGCAGTAGGCGGGTGTGCTCGTCAAAGAGGTCGTCTGTCACCTCGGCAACCTCTCCCTCAGGGTATGGAAGGGCCTGATGTTCAGCACCCTTGAGGGTGGGTGCTGCTCACCAGGACCAGGTGTGGGCAAGTCCACAGGTGGTGCACAGATGCCACCACTGAACCCTGTACCCCCAGTCCCTGTGGGTGACTGCTGCTGCTGCCCCTCCGCCTGCTGTGCCCAAGGGATTGGTTGTTCCACCGCTGTGGCTGCAACAGTGCCACTGACCTGACCAGCCACCAGTGCTGCCCCACCGGTGCTGACAGGCACAGCCTGGGACTGTGCTGACATGCTGGCACACACATCGGAACCAGCCAGGTCCATGGGCATGAGCTGTCCTGCTGTGTGTCCATTCCGTGACACACACATGTCACTGCCCATAATGGTCATTGCATCATCAATGGTGCAGGTCTGTGCCACAGCCACAGCCACAGCATGCTGGCATCCTTGGATGCCAGACCACTGAGACACAGGAAGGGCCTCCCCCACACCTGTCTCAATGACATCAGTGTTGACCGCCAGGCGGACCCACTGTTGCAATGCATGCCGGCTACCTGCAGAGGTGGATGGTCCCTCCTCTAACTCCAGATGGCTATCTGCAGTGGACAGACCCTCCACCACTGACCCCTGCAGATGCACAGGATCTGTAACAGAAAGTAAGGACACGTTAGTGCGTGTGATCTACCCTCCCCCCCGACAGTCCATGATGTATCATGCAGTGATGGGTTACCACCTGTCTGGAAGCCACCTCCTGGAACACCCTCAATGGCACTGCGCTGCATGCTTGCAGCAAGCCTGTCCTCTGCTGGAGTCAGCAGCATCACCTCCGGCTGGCCCCCGCCTGTTGTAGCATGTGCCGCCCTGATGGCAGCCACCTTCTCCTTCACCCTCCTCCTGTCAGTATCCATCTTCTTCTTACATTCCTGCACAGAGCGCTGGTGGCTGCCATGCAGGTTGACGGCATGTGCCACCCCCTCCCACGCAGCAGCACGGGCCTGAGGGGTGTCCTGCCATCCACTGAGCAGTGGCTCCTGATCGATGTAGGCCTCAAAGAGTGCATCCATCTTGGTCTTGGTAAAATTGGGCCTCCTCTTCCGTCCGCCATCGTCCTTCTCCTCACCCAGTCCTCGCTCGGTCATTTTTCAGCCTGTATGGGTGACAGTGGTGACCTGTGACTGTGCAGTACAAAGCAAGTCCCTGAGACCACAGTCCAGAACACCACACAGCATGCAACTCACTTATAAACTGCAGTAACCGAATATGGCCACTGCAGAACAGTGTCGCAATTTTATGGTGCAATCCATGCAAATTAGGTGTGAAGCAACTTTAATGAGATGCAAATCGCGCTGCTGTGCCATTGAATGGCTGATCGGATGATTTGCATATGACGGCTGAATATTGCACTTTTGCACTTTGTGCAATTGTGTTGAACATGCTGAGCCAATGGCGCAGTTCTGTGGCCTGTGTAGAATACCGCACTGCGCATGCCCAAGTAGCTTATGCAGGCATCTGCCATGCTGATGATGTGCTGTGCGCGGTAGGCAATTCAGGGCATGGCCACCATTGTGCCAGTGGTGCTATGGCAAGGGTCACTACATGGCGCTGTGGCACAACTTCGCAATAGTTCGTTGTGGCGATGGCACACAGGCAAGCAATCACGCTAGATGCATAGATGTCTGATGGCGCTGTGTGTGGCCTTGCGCTAGAGACCCACGACTCTGTGCCCGATCTTTGGCCCCTTGGCGCTATACATCTGGCATGGCTGCACCTCTATCGTGCTGTTCGGTGACAGCGCGATAGGGAATGGCGGTGCTGTACCGACAGCGTGATAGAGAATGGTGGCAATGTACCGCACAGCACTTCCACGGGGTTGCCGTGCTGTGGAGTGCCATATTGCCTACTATAGCATTAGAGATGGCATGCAGGAGAGCCCCTCAGTGGAGTGCCCTTGAGCTGGCCAACCTTTTGGCCATCGTGGAACCACACTATGGCCCACTGTTTGGGGAGGTGCCACTGGACAGGGCCAGGACCCAGGTTTGGCAAGAGGTGGCCACTGACCTGGAGGCAGTCACTGGCTGCAGGAGAATGGCCGAACAGTGCAGGCACTGGTATGGGGACCTGAGACGGAGGGAGCCAGAGCTACTGGCATGTCTGCGGTCGCATGCCAGGAGGGGTGTGGTGCCTCATCCAGGTGGGTGATACGTCTACACACTTGTATGGTCCATATGGGTAACACTGTCTTATGTGTCCAGCACATAGGGGAGGGATGGTCTAGGGTTGGCTGTGGCGGTGTTTACAGGGTATGGGATGGGTGGGTCTGGCTGGGTGGGTGGGCACACACGTTGGGGCAGGGGGAATATGCTTTGGGTTTGTACTGATGTGTTTCTCTCCTTTTGTCTCCCACAGGCGTGGCCGAGTGGAGGAGGAATGTGGAGCAGCATCAGAGGGTGGGGGATGCTGCACGGGGGCATGTCGGGGACCAACCCCAACACCAGAAACAACCCGATGAGGGTGAGTGCCATGACACCATGATTGCTATTGCATGCTGTGTGACAGGGTGGGAAGCAGGGCATGGCCACCATCCATGGACACCACTACCATGCACGCAACATGTGACAGTCAGCACTGTCCAGTGGCACTGCATGTCTGGGAGTGCGTCAATGGTGGTCCATGTATGCACTGGGAACATGGCTGTGGTACTGCCTGCCCACCGAATAGCCACATTACTGTATGGCCTTGGTTGTGCTGTGCTGGACAAGGGTATTGGGTGTGTGCAGTGGTACACATGGCTGTTTCTGCCTGGTTGGGCATGTCTTGTGGACACGGTCACTGTGGGTGGGTGCACACCATCACAGGAGCATGGCACATGCCTGTATGCCATACATAATGGGTGGGCTGCAGGGGGATGGACAGTCACACCCATTGACTCTGATCCCTTGTCCTAGGTGTGCGGATAATCCTGTGAATTCAGCAGTCTATCCAGGATCTTGTGTGGGTGGTGCAAGAGTCCCTTGCCATCCTGAGGGATCTTCATCAGCATGGGGTGAGGAGGAGGAGGAGGTGATCCAGGGAATGGCCCCAGGCAGCAGAGGACCAGGCTGGCTGCCAGTGACCACAGACAACCTCCCCCTTTGACCAACCCCCACACTCTGCCTTCCCTCTCCCATATGTTCACCCTTGCCCCTTACCCACCCCCACCTTGTTCCTGTCCCTCCACCCCATGTTTGTACATAATTGTAAATAGTTGTTGTTATATTTTTTGAATACAGTTATTTTGATATGAATACTGTGGTGGTCTCTGATTTGCAGCTGGCTATAGGTGCTCAGTTGCAGTGGTGTGCATGGCATCTGGGGTGGTTCAGTCATGGGTATGTGTGTGTGTGCATGGGGAAGTGTCTCTGGTGTGGTAGTGGCTATCAGTCAGTATCTGTAGTGTGTGTGTTATTCTCTGTGCATTGCATTACTGTGTGCAGTGGTCCATGGTGCCTGCTTTGTGTCCATTGTGCCCCTGTCAACCTGTCCTTGGCCTGTGCAGCTGACACCCTTGCATGTCTGTGGCCTGTGAGGTCTGCTGCCTTGTCAGTGGTGGCTATCCCTGCAGGTCATCCACCGTGACTGTCACAATGCTGGGTTGCCTCCTGTCAATGGTGTGGTGCATGTTTTCCTCGGGTGACACTATGGCCTCTGCAGTTGCTGTCCCACCTCCATGCTGTGGCTTGTGTGTGTTGCAGGGGCTGTGCACCACTGTCTGTGACTTGTGTTCCAGGCATATGCTGGTGGCGTACAGGGCCACAGTTCATGCACAGGGTGGGTGTCACCCCTGTGCCATGGAGGACTGCAGGCTGTGTGTGCACAGTTTACATGGGCCCACACTGGGGGCTTGGTTGCCACACTACTGCGTCCCTGTGTTAGTGTCCCCCGTGGGTATGGGTGTGTGTTTGCCCCTGCACTGTGTTGTATCCAGTGTGCTGCATGCTTCCACGCACCACTGTGGGTGTCTCTGCTGGCTGCTGTGGCTCATGGTAGGTCTGGCTTGTATGGTTCTGTGGTACACGAGGTTGCAGTGTGGCAGTGGGGGTGGTGGTATGCATGGGGATTCCTGCAGTGGTGGTCACTGCTCAAGGGGGGGTCTTGGGGTCACGGTGCAGGGTGTGCTGTGCACGGGGGGGCTGCTGTGCCATGGGGTGGTCCGCCCTCCTTGTGTGGCAGTCTCAGCTTGCCAATGGGTGTGCCAGGGCACCATGGCCCAGCTGTGCTTTGTTTTCTTGTCCCCATGGGCTGGTGGATATTCCAGCCCTCCACCAGTTGTGCTGTGCTTGGGGTGTGGGGTTGCATTGTCAGTTCTGCAGTGTGTTCCTGTGCCCATCTGTGGCATGGGTGGTGGGCCCCTACCTACCTCCCCAGTTGTGCAGTTCCATTGCTCTGCTGCTGGGGGGCTCCTTGCTTGTGCTATGGTACCTCTGGGCTGATCAGCTGGGCAGCCTTTGTTGCGCCATAGTGCATTGTATCTGCTTAGCTTCCCCTTCCTAGTTGAGCTATGGCGCAAATTGTGCGATATTCAGACATTGGCTGTTGGCACAATTTGGCTTGCTCCTTTTTTGAATATCATGTCTATTGTGCATGGGCGCAATGGACTTGTGCTTGATCCTGCTATTGCACACTTTTTGGGCGCAGTTTGAATATCCAGCCCAAAAAGTCATATACATTTCATTTTAATAACATTGTGTGTTCACTAGATAAACTACAAACCTGAGCACAAATTCAATCATTTTAATATTTTGTAACAGAATTAGAGAGCTCTGCTTAACAACACAGTACATGTCAGTCTCTTTACTACTGTCCTAAAGATATATATATTATAGAGGCACAATAGCACCACTATAATTAGGGTTGAACGCTCAGTTTAATGTTAAAGCCCAAGTTTTGCACCTTAATAACTTTACAATGGTTCAACAGATTTGCATGAAAGCTTGCAAGCATAATCTCATGGCATAGGTCTCAGGATGTATCAAATTTTGTTTGAATCACTTGTGTGTTTTCTGAGATACAGAGGGTGAAAAATACAGAAATGTATGTGTTTTTTGCTGTTTCTTTGTCCACCCGTATCTCAGAAACTGCTTTAAATTGTGGTCTGAAATTTTAAGGGTAGAAAGGTTTTGCCTTACAGATGTGCCTTCTGCTGGTTTGGTGAAAAAACATTAATTAATTCCAAAGTTATTTACATTTTGAAGTTCCCATATTTTCAATGGGAAATTATAGTTATTCAACACAAAAAAAGCTCCTTTGTCGCAAGTATATAATCCTTTTTCACAGATGGGTTATCTTGTGTTGCAGATAGTTATTCCTTTTTCATGCATCTGCCATTTTGTTTGACAGTTAACGAGGGAAAAATGTTTTAGTAAAACTAAACAAAATTTTGTGCTTAATACAGGGCAAGACATGTACTGTAGCTTGCTTACCGGAATTCCCTCAGCTGGATTTGTGTAGTTATGTGCGGTGGAAATGACCTGTTGTTTTTTTCTACATTATTCATTACATATAACTTTTCCATAGTGTAGTTGCCCTCCTCCCTCCCCTGATGTCCAATCACAGTCCCCGTATAAACCCCCCCTGATATTCCAGTGGTCCCTTCACCAATGTTCGATCACAGTCCCACATAGAAAAAAAATACCTGGTAGTCTAATGGTCCCTCCCCCCTTCCCTTGATGTCTGATTGCCATCCCCATAAAGAAAAAAGTCCTGGTAGTAGAGTGGCCCCTTCCCTTAATTTCCTGATCGCAATCCCTATAAGGAAAAAAAATACCTGGTAGTCTAGTGATCCCTCCCTCCATGACGCCTGATCGCTGTCTCCTTATTAAAAAAAAAAAAAGATCTTGGCATCTAGTGGTCCCTTCCCCTTCCCTAATATCCGATCCCCATCCTTGTATAAAGAAAATGAATTACCTGGTAGTCAAATGGTTCCTCCCCTCCCGATCCCCTCCCTGAAAAGACATTCATATTCCTGGTGATCTAGTGCCCCTCCACACCCACACTATCAGATAGTGACCCATCATCCCATTCCCCCATCCTGATTCCCAGTCGGGGACCAGCACAACCCTCCGCTCACCTCCACGACTGGCCGCCAACTGAGTTATAAATGAGCACCTACTGTATGCACCTCATTCTCCTATACTGTGCCCATCTCAGCTTATTTACTTATGGGATGTGGAAAGCATTAGGATTGACAACCCCAAGGCATACCCCTGATGCCTGTTCATGTGTGTGTGTATGTGGGAGAAAGAAGTGGTACCAGGGGTGGGCACCAGTCCACTTAATAAATAAGAAAATAGACAGATAGATAGATAGATAGATAGATAGATAGATAGATAGATAGATACAAACAAAAGTAGATAGATAGATAGATAGATAGATAGATAGATAGATACAAAAGTAGATAGACAGACACATAGATAGATAGATAGATAGATAGATAGATAGATAGATAGATAGATAGATAGATAGATAGATAGATAGATAGATAGATAGTTAGTTCAGTGGCCAACACAGCTAGTATGATGTTATGCTTGTACAACTGTGTTACTTGGCTTTGACCATTCATACTCTCTGTTCCAGAGGAATTATCACCCTGTAGGAGTACCAAAGGCAAGGAGCCCTCAAAGAGGATTCCACCCCTAGAGGTGCTGTGGGACTATTCCCTTGGCTAAAGATACCTTAGGAAGGATCCCAAGGAGAGAGAGGCTATGCCACTGGAGGAGGAGTGGAGGATGGTGAGGCAAAGAAAAAGTACTTGAGAGGCTCAGAGAAACTGCTTACAGTGTATAGCACAGGACGGGGGAGTGGCTGGCTGCTTGTCCACTGAACTACAGGAATAGCCTTCCAATTCAGTGGCCTATGCAGCTAGTATGATATTATGCTTGTGCAACTGTGTTACTTGGTTTTGGCCATTCGCACTCTATTCCAGAGGAATTACCACCCTGTAGGTGTACCAAAGGAGTCCACTTAATAAATTAGAAAATAGATAGACAGATAGATAGATAGATACAAAAGTAGATAGATAGATAGATAGATAGATAGATAGATAGATACAAAAGTAGATAGACAGACACATAGATAGATAGATAGATAGATAGATAGATAGATAGATAGATAGATAGATAGTTCAGTGGCCATTCACACTCTCTATTCCAGAGGAATTATCACCCTCTGTTATCCCTCTGTACAGACAGTTGGTGAGACCCCATCTGGAGTACTGTGTGCAGTTCTGGAGACCCCATCTCCACGAAAGACATAGACAGAGTGGAAGCTGTCCAGAGGAGGCAACAAAATGGTGCAGGGTCTGCACCAGAAGACATACGAAGAAAGACTAAAGGAGCTTAATATGTATACCCTAGAGGAAAGGAAAGGAGAGAGGGGACAGGATAGAAACTTTCAAGTACCTCAAGGGAATTAACAAAGTCCAAGAGGGTAGCATCTTCCAGAAAAAGAGATGTGCAAGAACAAGGGGGCACAATTTGAAGATAGAGGGGGCAGCTCAGAGGTAATGTGAGGAAGTATTTTTTCACTGAGAGGGTTGTGGATGCATGGAACAGCCTCCCTGAGGAGGTCATGGAGTCAAGAACAGTGGGGGACTTCAAGAATGCATGGGACAGGCATAAGGCAGTCCTAGTGGGGGGTAGGAGGAAGTAAGCTGTTGGTTAACTAGGATTTGCAGCTTATCTGTTAGGTAGGAAAATGGGCAGACTGGGTGGGCCAAGCGGTCCTTATCTGCCGTCAAATTCTATGTTTCTATGTTTCTACCCTGTAGGTGTACCAAAGGACTCCTTTGGTACACCTACAGGGTGGTAATTCCTCTGGAATAGAGAGTGCGAATGGCCACTGAACTATCTATCTATCTATCTATCTATCTATCTATCTATCTATCTATCTATCTATCTATCTATCTATCTATCGATGTGTCTGTCTATCTATCTATCTATCTATCTATCTATCTATCTATCTATCTATCTATCTATCTATCTACTTTTGTATCTATCTATCTATCTATCTATCTATCTATCTATCTATCTATCTGTCTATCTATTTTCTTATTTATTAAGTGGACTCCTTTGGTACACCTACAGGGTGGTAATTCCTCTGGAATAGAGAGTGTGAATGGCCAAAACCAAGTAACACAGTTGCACAAGCATAATATCATACTGGCTGCATAGGCCACTGAAGACATCTTTGAAGAGGGTTCCACCCCTACAGGTGCTGTGGGACAATTTCCTTGGCTAAAGGTACCTTAGGAAGGATCCCCAAAAAGAAATGTAGCAGTGTGAAGCATGCTAGCAATCAGTAGCTATGAGGCATGGTAGTAGATCAGGCATCAGGCAGCTTGATCACAATGAGATGTGCAGGTTAGCAATGGCATGAGTATTATGGGTAGTGCTGGAGATTCAGGGGGCCTCCTAAGGATAGAGGAAACAGCAAGTAGGGACACTATCCACCTCCATCCAACAGTGGAACCTACCTAAGGAACTAGGGAACACTAACTATGGCTAACTAATGGTTATGACCTGAGGCATGAAGGAGAGAAAAAAAAAACCTTGAGGAGGAAATCTCTGTTGATCCAAGGCCTAGGTCACCTTCCTACAGGCTTGGGATGTTTATTTTGTGAAGGCTCTGCTGCTGTTTAGAAACCAATAAAAGGGGTGGAAAATATTCCAATTTAGAGGAAAGCTCTCACTGATCCTCTAACGGGAACACCATGGAAGGTTTTGAGAGTGCTCTGCAACATCGGTGGCAACCAAGGTGGGAGGAGGAGACAACAACTGCTGAGGAACTCAACTGACCAATTCACCCTAAAACAAACCAGGTGAACCAGAGGCAGTCATAGGAGAATGTGGCGAAGGTGCCTTGCTAATAGAATACTAGAGCCAAAGGAGATCGCTTTAACCATCCTTCATGGCTAGTCTTAATTCTACACCAGGAGCTGCCATCGAGTCTCGAATGGCTAAAGCCAGGCCTGGAGTGAGGAAATTCCCAGCTATGAGCCAGGAGAGAAGGACCCTGCCCCAAGTCAGGCACACTCAAGACGTGAACTTAGAAATGCAGAGCAAAACCGTCAGCTGCAGGGAGGCCCTGCACCAGATTGGTATGGCTGGCATGCCCCAGAAAACTGAAGAGGAGCTGAATGAGTGTTGAGTGCTGGGACCTAATGTAGGTCAGATGCTAGTCGCAAGTGTTGAGCAATGACTGCGTAAGCAATGTGTGGACCTGCACATAGGTCAGTAAGGCACAGTAGCAATGGTCAGACCTGCACGTAGGTCTGTAAAGCAGTGTAGCAATGGTTGGACCTGCATGTAGATTGAAAAAGCAGCAAATATGAATAACAGGGCAAGCTAGCCAGGCATTCAAGGAAGCCAATGAAAGGTGACAAATACTCTGAGGACTTTCTGGCAGCGGAGGCAGGATTAGAACATAAAGTAAGTATGCCACATGGTGCCATGAATCCTCCAACACCTCTAAGTCCCTGCTATAGGAAAACAAGAAAGTGATGGAAGGCGAGACCCACATGCAGATATCAAAACTAGTTTACAGCATCAGTGGTAGCTTAGCTGACCTCCAGAGTATAATAGCAATGTACAAACAAAAAGAGCAGCATCTCTATTGCGTAACTATGAGTTGTAGGATTCAATGAACACAGACTGGAAGGAGGCAATGCTCTGAATCAGCTATTGCCAGGCAGTGCAGTGAAACAACAGCAATAAGGTATGCAGTATGAGTTGAAGAAGCGGGATTGAGCTGCATAGGCTAGGGTTCAGAGTGAGCCTGAACCAGGCAAAAACAATTAAGGTGCATAGCATGGAGAACAGCTATGTGGTATAAGCTGAAACACACAGATAATGATTGCAGTTGCATTGCGAGTAAATGGGAGCAAGTAGCATGAGCTCTGGATTAGCAATATACAAGGAGTTTAGAAAGAGAAGCCCCCTAAAAGAAGGCAAAACAAAAGATACCCAAACACAAAGGAACAGGGAACAAACAACACAACAAAGCACACAGCCAGAGGCAACATACAAACCAAATGCAGGAAAACAGAAAACAGAAGTCCAGCAGAAACAAGCAGAAGCCAATGTAGGCCCCAGCCAGCAGCAAAGAACAGACTGACAGAGCCTCCGGCTGCAAAAAAAAAAAGTGCTTGAGAGAGAGGCTCAGAGGAACTGTTTATATAGCGCAGGCAGGTGGAGGACTGGCTGCTTGTCCACTGAACTACAGACATAGCCTTCCAAATAGATAGACAGACAGAAAAGAGAGACAGAGACAGAGACAGATAGACAAAACAGGATATTGGTGACTCACTCTCACACTGTAGCCCATGGCATGACTTCCACCTGCAGCTGCAGAACTCGAGAAAACCTTTTGTTCTCAAACAGAGAATGCAGGTGTTTGGCTCCACTTGCTAAGCCGGGCACCCTGGATTTTAGGGTCTCCAGAAAAGGTATTTCTTGCACATTTAAAAAGAAAACAAAAACAGCAGGATCTAGCAAAATAGGTCTTATTTAGCTAAGTGCTGGTGTCTGTTTTAAAGGAGATCATTTTATGTATTTTCAATGTTTGCGAGTTTTGAAAATGGTGGCCACCACAATAGATATTTTTGCAGCACAAGAGGTAAATCATAAAATAAGCGATTACAAAATTATTTTCACTGGTTGAACTTGAGCATTAACTCTAAAACAATATCATATGTTTTTATCAAACCTTTGAAAGGCACACCTTTGGCACAGACCACTTCAAACCTGAAAATTTCCTGAAAAAATTCCATGCCCTCTAGGTCAGAGGTGTCCAACCTTGTCTGGGATTGTGAGCCACATTTAAATTTCTGAATAAGATGTGAGCCACAACAACATGCGGCCCTTACCATACCTATATTTAGCAATATTTAGGAGTTAAAATAATAACATAGTCATAGTAAATAGTCAATAATTACATTTTATTACAGTAGTTTTTAAAAATAGTTGTAATTTTAAAATAATTATTCATAGCAGCTCTAGCGCTTTAGATTTGCTTGCAGGCTTAGTAAAAGTAGCTTGTTGAGCACTCAGGGCACTTTTCAGCTCCTGTACTTTAACTTTTCTCAAATTTAAAGGACTGTAATATATTCTTGACACTTAATTGACAACCCCCTTGAGAGCCATATCAAATTGCTTCGAGAGCAACATGTGCCTCATGAGCTACAGGTTGGCCACCCCTGCTCTAGGCTGTAGTGGAGAGCAAAAAATGTGTAATATTAAGCTTAGTTAATTTTTTTTGGAGGCAGTATAGTGCTCTGGGTTAAGGCTCTGAGCTGCAGATCTGGAGACCTGGATTTGAATCCCACAGCTGCCTAGGTGCATACTGCGTGATTCTGAGCAAGTTACCTTATTTCCTCGTGCTCCCAGGTCGCATGTGGAAACAAGCTTCGGCTTAGTGTGCTACTCCTGGTTAAACAATGTTCCCTTTCCTTTTCATTTTTTGCCAATTCGTATCTCGAAAACCACGCAAGATGCATCACCACACTTTTCATGTCTTGAGACTCGAGCAGACTGACTGCACATGCCAAATTTTGGGCTATTTCATCAAATGTCACCAGACTTATTAAGGTGCAAAAACTGAGGCTTAACAGAACAACCAACTCAATCCTAACTATAGGGGCACTACCACACTCCTACAATATGTATAGGAGATTTTCATAAGACAGATATAAGAATTACAGCTTTAGCTATTTATTATTAGCTACTAACAGGCACAGGACCATCATTTCCTGTTGTCCTGTAGAACCATTCAGTTCTGAAAAATCATTGAGGAAAGCATCAACGTGATGTCCAGCTCTGTAATGAGAATCCAGTTCCAAGCAAAACAATAAGACACATTGCTCTGACAACATCTCTGTACGGAGAATATGAGGGAAATGGGCAGTTCAGCCTCTTGCAAGGTAAGACAAACATTTTTCTTTACTTCATTTGTGTTTAGCACATCAGATGTCTTTTTTTTAATTTTTTATTCTTTGGTAACTGGGTAAGCCAACTATGCACAATGCCTGTTTTCAGGGGCAACCTGGGAGCACTGTGGAGGTTAAGTGACTTGCTCAGACTCACACAGTATGCAAGTCGAGGTTGTAGGATAAAACCTCAGTCTGCTGAATGCACCAAGCTCATTCACATCTCATTACTCTTACCTCTAGGCTATACTGCCATACTGGCATCAATATTGGTTAGAAGTGTTCTGGGTAGCTTGTCTCTACTGCATCACAGTATACAGTGTGTTGGCTTAGTAAAATGGAGTCTCAGAACACTAAGGACACCAACATTCCAAGCTGCGAGACACAGCTTCCTAAAGCTATTGCTGTACCAGTAGCCCTTGATTGGGATGAGTATACAGTATATATCCTTATTTAAGTATCCCCATTGGTAATACTGGCCCTAACAGAAAATGAGAATTTTGTAAAGTTTGATCGAATTTCTTCATTGTATTGCATATGGAAGTGAAGTAGTCTTTTTTTAGCTTTGAGGAAGTGAGTGCTATGATACATAAAACTCAAGAGAAATTGGACCAAATTGGATGCAAACCTCAGAAGAAAACAATATTCAGTGAAGTATTCCAGTTGGAGACAGTACTATATAAAAAGGTCTTTCCTCTTAGTCTTTCTGAGACACTGCTGCCAACTTCAATTCAGTTGACTTAGACATTGACAAGCTGTGTTCTGCGAGGATGTTGTCATCATGCCATGAGGGAATCATTGACTGACAGTACTGCAGAAGGCCTGCTCTGGAAAAGGGCAGTGTGTATAAATGTGTGGTCATGCAAAAAAAGATGGGAACATCAACAGCATCCTATGGATGACTTCAACAGCAGGCAAAGGCTGAATTTCCAGATTACTCTCTACATAGTATGACAGCTTTTATTTGAAATGCCAAACTTCTGAACTTTCTGAACGCAGTTTGATGGCATAAAACTATCATTGTTTCTAAATACCATCTCTTCTAAAATGGCATCAAAACTGTAAAATATATATATTTTTTAATTGAAATTCATTTTTCAAAGTTTAGAAGTAGTAAATAATGAGAGGCACTTGATGAATGCTGCTGTAGACTGCAAACCTAATGAATATGTAAACTGTCTTATAATGAAAATGTCCTTTTTTTCAATAAGCACTACTTATCTGCTGCACCTGTACGTTTATCATTAGGCATTCCTTATCTTTTTGTGACACCCTGGGATGGCTTGCTGGATACTTTATGCAAGTTCCATGATGCTGACATTTGCTTTGAATTTCTAATGATTGCTTTCAATTGCCCTTTTATAATTTTCTAAAATCAATGGCCTTCAAACTTCTTGCTTTTGTATCACAGTATAAAATCTTTATGACGTCCCTGTCTGTCAGCAGTAAGTCATATTTACCCATTTATCTATGCTAACAATTTGTGAAAGGTCGCAGGTTCCCACTAAACTTGTCAGTGCTGCAACACAGACTGTCACAGCAAAATTAACAAGGGTTTAAAACTGCACTGTTAATTATTCCACAGTTTGTCAGGAAGTGCAGTCATAAATATCTAAAATGACACAGGCAAGGCTATGTGGCATAATTTTGGTGCCTTACTGTCGAATGCCATGACATTTTGCCTGTCTAATGATGATAATTACAGTGAAAAATGGCTAAACATAAAAACAACTGATTTTTGTGTTATGAAAATAGTGTGCTCCAGGCATCTTGAATAGTTCCTTATAATGCAGAACGTGAAAACCATTGGCTGGCCTTTGCAGTACAGGGAATACCAAGAACAGGAAATGGTGACTGTAATGGTCTGTTGTTTTTAAAGGGAAAACATCAGCATTTGCCCTGGCACTGCATGTCTATGAACGAAACACAGAACAGAACCTTTTATTCAAAATGTTACAATAGCACTTTTTATTGTATAACATATATCTTATCTGCGCTGCCAAGCTTTTCACCTTTCATATTGTTTTTACCTTGTCCATTGTATTATGCATTACTTCTTCTATTTTCTGACTTTACCAATTGTATCATGCATTTACCCTGTTTGCTGAGCATTGTCAATGTTTTGTATTGTACTGATTCCTAGCTTGTATTTATGTTCCACAGCTTTGTAACCTCCCTGGTCTGCCTGAAAATAATCTTTTCTGTGGCTAGTGCACCTAACCCAGTTAACAAAAACAAATTCTAATAAATAAATAAACCTTCTAAATAAAGGGTGTTGTTACTGTTAGAAGCATAGGATTTGCCGAACAAAAAGGATCACTTAGTGTGGCTACTGTATAGCTCACTGATGAGACCCCAGTCTGCCAAGATGTCCTCCGCCTAATTTGTTTCTGACCTTCAGCGACCCTCCCTCCTTCTTACCTATTTACTAACATACCCCTTATCTCTGATAAAAGATATCCTGAACTCTGTTCATTTATTAAATTTGTTTTATTTGACAACACAAAGAATAACCATCTCAGAAAGTTATAAAGTTTATATTAAACAATTGTTTATTAGAAAATATAAGTTTTGTCATTTACAGTATATAATAACGTTGAGGTTTGCAACTTGGTATTCTCAGAATGACTGTTTCCACTGCTTTCATTATTACTTGGAGTTCCTGGAATGTCTAAAGATGCATAGAACATATGCAAGATTTAGAATTAGATTTTTTCTATCAAATGTTCTTATGTGTACATTTAATAAGATTAGGGATCAACTGAGTGCTTGTTGTTTTTGTGGTAACAATGAAAAAGAAGATTTGGAACACGTAATGCTGCAATGTCATTGGTATAAGGCTACAAGACAGAGATGGGTGGGCCCTATTCTCGCTTCTCTTATAAATTGCCCAAATGATATAATATTAAGAACACTGTTTGTCACTGAAGAGTGCTGTATTATTAAAAATACTGCCCTGTTCCTATGTAACATATAGAAAATAAGGAATAATGATTATTTGCACTACAGAATGTTAACTTGTTATTATGTAGTGATGCTGGTATTTGTCTATGTCTTGCACAAAACATATATGTCATTATTGTCTAAGTTATGCCATTTTTTACTAATCTTTGTAATAATCTTTTTCATGATTGAACAAATAAAATGAAATACATACATACAACATACTCTTATGTCTATCCCATGCATGCTTGAAGCTCCCACTGTTTTTGCCTCCACATCTACTGTTGGCAGTCTCTTCCAGGTATCTACTGCCCTTTCCCTGAAGTAACATTTCCTCACATCCCTCTTAACCCCCCCCCCCCATCTTATCACATACACCAGGTCCTGGTGCTCTTTCTCATTTGAAAGAGACTCCCTCCTTCACCCTGTTCCCCTATGAGGTACCTGAGGCCTCTATCATGTCACCTGCTGTGCTTCTGTCTTCCAGGGTGTACATGTTGAGATCCTTCAGTCTCTCTACATAGGGCTTTTCATGCAACCCCTGCACCATTTTTGTTGCCCTCCTCTGGACTGCCTCCACCTTGTCTATGTCCCTTCTGAGGTGTTGCCTCTAAAACTGGCTATAGTACACCAGGTGGGGTCTCATCAGTGAGCTATACAGTAGCCACACCACCTTCCTCCTCCTGCTGCTGCAGATACCCTCTCTATGAATCTCAGCATCCCACCAGCTTTATACACTGCTTTGACACCCTGCACTGCCACTATGAGGCCATTGTTTATGATAACCCCACGGCCCCTTTCCTGCTTAGTGACTGTCAGTTCCTGCTACCAACCTATGCTCAGATCCTTGTTTCCTATGCCCTAGGTGTATGATTTTGCCCTTTTTGGCACTGAACCCCAACTGCTATGCTCTTGACCACTCCTTTAGTTTTCCAAGATCCCTGTGCATTCTCACCACACCTCCCAAGTGTCCACCCTAGTGCAGATGTTGGTATCAACTGCAAAAAGGCACTTCTTCTCTTCCAATTCTTCTGCAATGCCAATTATGGAGACCCTAAAGAAGACCAGTCCACACATTGAACCCTGTGACACCCTGCTGGTATCTCTTCCATCATTACAGTGAGTGTTGTTAACCACCACCCTCTGTTGCCTAGCCATTAACTAGTTTCTAACCCAGTTCACCACCTTGGATCCCACCCCTAGGCTGTGCAATTTCTTTATCAGTCTCCTGTGCAGCACAGTGTCAAAGGTCTTGCTAGTGTCCAGATAAGCTACATGCACTGCCCTTCCCTGATCTGTTTCTCTGGTCATCCAGTCAAAGAAATCAATCCAATGTATTTGGCATGCTCCCCCCTTGAATGCCAGATGCCTGTGGTCTTGCAGCCCACTGTGGTAGGATGCTGGGATGTATCGGTAAGGGACTAACTAGCAGGAAGAAGGCAGTCATAATAGCCTTGTACAGACAGCTTGTCAGGCCTTACCTTGAGTATGGGGTCCAGTTCTGGAGGCCATACCTCAGGAGGGATGTGGATTGGTTGGAGCACATCCAGAGGTGGACGACAAAAATGGTAAAGAGTTTTAGTCATCTGTCTTATGAGGACAGGCTGAAGGACCTCAGCATGTACTCTCTTGAACAAAGAAGGGAAAGGGGGGACATGATTGAGACCTTCAAATATATCGAGGGTGTTAACATGGTGCCAGTAGGGGACAACTTCAAACTAAGGGAGCAATCAATAACAAGGGGGCATGGTTTGCAGATAGTGGGAAGGAGCTTCAGGGGGAACATCAGAAAATTCTACTTTAAGGAGAGGGTGGTGGAAAACTGGAACAGACTCCCAGAAGAGATGGTGTGGACAAGAACTGTAAAGGGGATTTAAGAGAGCATTGGATAGACACAAGGGGCTGTTAGACACAGGAAGGGAGGTGGGCAGAAGGCAATGACGACGTCCTGGTGGCATGCTAGGTATACTGGGCAGACTGAGTGGGCCTGTCAGTCCTTTTCTGCCTACATACTCTATGTTTTTATGTTTCCCTGGATTCAGTATACTCTGCTAGTCTTTTCTTTAGCAAGGTTAACATTAATTTCCCCACCACTGAAGAAAGACTGACTGCCTTATAGTTGCTTGCCTCTTCCCTGCTGCTGCTGTTATTTAGAGGGACCACGTTAGCTCTTCTCCAGTCCTCTGGAACAATGCCCGCTTCCAGTGAACTGTTGAATATGATTGTCAGTGGGGCAGTTAGCACCTCCCTGCATTTCTTTAGTACCCTTGGGTGTATCCTGCCCAGTCCTGTAGCCTTGTCCACTTTCAGAGCTACAAGTCCGTTCAGGACTCTTTCCTTTGAAAATGGACACATGTCCACCCCCCCCCATTCCTGCTACACCCTTGTGAACCATTACCTTCTACCAAAACTGTGAAGGCTGAGCAAAAGTACCTGTTCAGGATGACAGCTTTCTTTTGGTCCTCTTCTGTGCAATCTCTCTGTTCTGCCCTTCTAATTCTTACTTTACCTCCCCTTGCTTTCCTCTTTTCACTTATGTATTTAAACATAATTGTTATCCCTTTTAGTGACCCCTCTGGTTATCCTTTCCTCTGTTTCTGCCTTTGCTCCCCCCATCGCCTTTCCTACCTCCCTCTGTTTTACTTGGTATACCTCCCTGTCCTCCTCCCTCTGTGTTCCCATATACTTATAACTTGCTAAACTCCACCCCCACTTCTCCACCCTTGATGGCTATACCTTAGACATAGTCCCGGCATACAAGTATCTTGGAGTGTGGCTTGAGAACTGGTTAGACTTCAACACATACATCAACTACATCCACTCCCAGCTCTTCCCTAAACTGGGTACCCTTAACCCTAATAAAGAGGCCTTCTCCTCATTTGCTGAATCCTCCTCAATAGGACAATCATCCTGCTCTTTGACTATGCTGGTGTGGTATATTTAGTAGATCTGCCCCTATTGCTACCCTTTCCAGACTGGACATCCTCTTCAATGCCTTTTGTCACTTTGTTTTAAATGCTCCTCCTAGAACTCATCACTGCACTCTCTACTCATCCCTCTCTCTTTTCTTCCTTGCCTGCCACTGAAACTTTCTCACTTCCATCATCTCCGCCAAGTACTGGTTTGGCACACTCACTCCCTACCTCACCACCTTTTTATCCCCTTTCCTTCTGTCTTCCTACAGCCTACGCTCATGAGACCCCCGCTCCTTTGACCTACCTCGGCCTCGCTCCAACTCTGGAAAGGCTACCTTCTACTACCACTTCCCAGATTTGTGGAGCTCCCTCTTCTCCTCATTCTGAATGCTACCTTCATTCAACCTCTTTAAAAGAACCCTCTATCACTCGCCACCTCCACCATGCTCATGCCCACATCTGACTAATCCCACTGCCTGTACTCTACAACTCCTAATTCCCATACTATTAATCCTCCTGACTCATGCGCCTTGGATTAACCCCATACCTGCTTGACTGCAATTGCACTTTACTGTGCCACTAAGTAGGTGAAAATCTACTAGTAGGCATAGCCACTTCATTGTAATGAATACTTGTATTTTGCACTTGCTACCTCCCTGGCAATTCTTTTGTTCATGGTTCTCTGTGTAGTGTCCATCATTGCACTCAGCCTCAGAACTCACGTGTGAGTCAAAATGTTCTATGCTTAACCATATTCAAAATGACCACCTGGGGCTGAGTGAGTTGTATCTGTAGTTTGTCCCATGTCCCTGCATCATACCCTGACTCGCCTGATACCTGTTCCTGAAAAGTACAGGTACTTATGTTTGATTGACTGGTCTGTATATTGATTTGTACCTACTGAACAGTTTTCTGTTCTGTGACTGATCTTGAATTGTACTTATGTAATGCATTTGCTTAATTCACTGTCTACTCTTTGCACCTTGTGTCTGATTTATTGTACTTCCTATTCCCCCAACCCCAGGTCAAACCTGGAATCGAGCCTTGGCTCAGTGTGCCTCTCCCGGTTACCAACTTTTAAATAAATAAACAAATAAATAAAATAAAAATATAACTCCTGAATGCCACCCTTTTTTTCCTTTATCACCTTGGCTACTTCCCTAGAGAATCATATTGGTCTCTTTTTTCTTCTGCTTTTTCTCACTTCCTTCAAGCAGAGGCAGGTTGCTTTAATTATGTCTGCCTTTATTTTTCCTAGTGTGTTTTTATTTTATTCTTTTTGGTAACTGGGTAAGGCCCACTAGGCACAAGTGCCTGTTTTCAGGGGTGACCCGGGAGCACTAGGTGGTTAAGTGCCTTGCTCAGAGTCACACAGAATGCAAGTGGAGATTGTGAGAATCAAACCCAGGTCTGCTGGATTTACTAAGCTCATTCACAGCTTATTACTCTAACCTATAGGCTATACTGTCTCCCCTCTTTTAACTAAAGGGTTGTGACATTTACATTTCTGAGCACTAGTATACAAAGATGAAAGAAGAAAAAGAAGAAGGAGAAGGAGGAGGAGTATAGACAGCTACAGAGCAAGACAGCTAGGAGTCAGTATAACATCGTAGTTAAGAGCACTGAGCTGCAGATATGGAGAACTGTGTTTAAATACCATTGCCACCACTTGCATACCATGTGACCAGCACAAAGTCACTTAACTTCCTTGTGCTCCTAGGATGCACCTGGAAACAAGCCTTGGCTGCATGTGTCTTTCCTGACCAAATATTACAAAATAAAATAAAAAAAGACATGTGGCTAGCTGCATGCTCCTGCATCTATGAGAAACACAGTAACAGTATATATAAGCAAAGCATATGAAACCTAAGAAGTTTTCAGGTTTATACTGTCTATGAGTTTGATGATTAAGAACTCACCAAACTCTTACTGAAATGTTTTTCACTGGAACCAGATTGAAGTGTTCTGTGTTGTATACACAGCAGTAAAACAAGGTCAGATAGACTGTTCCTGCAAATTGTAAAATGCTTTTAAGGCAGAAAAATAGCTATATAGAATTTCTAGAGATGTTACATTTACAATGGCTGTACATTATGGTACAGTAATGTACAGCCATAATGTACAGTACAGACATCATATATTATGGCTATACCTTATGTTTATGCTCTTATAAATCCTGCTTAGTCCTTTGTAGGCCACAAGAAGTGTAAAACTGGCATGCACAACCCAATTATGTGTTAAAATGTACAGAATATCTGGGGCCCCACTCACAATCACAAAATGCAGGTACTAAATGGTCCTTATTATTTATTTATTTATTTATTAGAAAATTGGTAACTGGGAAAGGCACACTGAGCCAAGGCTCATTTCCAGGTGCAACCCAGGGAAGGGGACACGAGAGTGCATTTGGTAAATATGCTAGTGCAGAAATAAGTTATTCAGATAAACAAAGTGCAGACACAGCTCAATATTAATGCCAGTTCAAGTGCAGGGGAAAATGACATACAACTGTGTGCAGTTACTAACTGACAGCAGTTGAGAGACCTGAGGACAAGCTTATGCCTAACCCTGTGTTAAATGGAAGAGCAATTGAGATGAGGAAGTACACTTATTAGGCAGGTAGAGGAGAACCAGCCAGAGGCCCAACCAGGGACATTTGTGGCAGGGTTGGGAGGTGTTAGAAGGAGGGGTAACAGTAGGAGGGAGGGTGTGGTTGTAGTTTCAATGTTTGCCTAAGGGAGCCAAGGTAGGAGGAGAGGTAGAAAAAGGAGGGGAGTAATGCAAATCAATAGGAGAAAGCAGATTGCCCAGCAGGGGAGTGGTGGTGGTGAGGAGTGGAGACAGTGTGGTAATCCCTGGAGTGGAAGGGACAGGAGGTAAGGGGAGCTGGAGATGAGAGAGGAATGGTAGGAAAGAAGGGAAACAAAGCAATATTTTGATATGAAGGAGGTACGGTGAGCCTGGTAATGTGCTGGCAAAGGGAGAATGGAGAGGGAGGAATAGAGGGAGAAGTGATGAGTACAAGGGAGAAGTCTGTAACAAAGTGGAAAAATGATTTGCTGAGGGTGTCCAGCCTGGCAAGGGAAATGGAGGAGGCAATGCCATAGACTACATATATGTAGCAGTCAAAGACAGGGAGCCCCATTTTAGTAACATGTTCCTTGCAGACTGCAGAGGTCAGCAGTCTTTGTTGCAGTACAGGGCAGCAAGCTTGGGATGGAGTTTAGCACGGATGGCATCAATGTGGGCTGAGAAGCCAAGCTTACTGTCAAACTACACACCTAGGTACTTGAAGGACTACACAGCTTTGAGGGGGGGGGTGCCATCCAGTGTGGTGAAAACTGTGTGGGGAGAGGAGTCTGGCCAGTTTCTGACTGGTTCCAGAGATCATGGACACTGTTTTTTAGTGTTGACCTGGAGTTGGTTTGATTGGAACCAGTGCAGAACATTGCTGAAGTCCTTCTGGACCAGGTCTTCAACAGCTGTGGTTGAGGGAACCAGAAGTGAAGATAATGACTGTGTCATCAGAATACATGTGGATACAGGAGTTGTCACAGTGAGAGAAGAGGTCATTCAGGAAGCTGGGAAAGAGGATGGGACCCAGGGTGGAGCCCTGAGGGACCCTGGCCTGGATGAGTAATGGAGGTGACAGGACACCTCCTACCTGTAGTGATTGTTGATGGCCTGCAAGGTAGGAACTGAACAAATCAACAACAGAAACTGAGAGGTCAGCAGAGCTCAGCTTGTCCAGGAGGCATTGAAGCAAAACTAAATCAAAGGCTTTGGCCAGACTGATTAAGATGATGGCTGTAATGTCCCCCTGTTTCATTCCAGAGAAGATGAAATCAGAGACATGCAGCAGGGAAGAAACAATGGAATGATGCTTCTTAAGCCAGACTGGAATGAGGAGAGGAAGTTGGAGGATGAGAGGTAGTTGAGGAGTCTGGAATGGGCCAGTCTCTCTTGCAGTATTGAGAGGGAGGGAAAGAGGTAAATGGGGAGGAAGTTGCCAGGGTAGGAGGAGAAATAACTTTGGCCAACTTCTAGGACTGAGGAACAGTACAGAAGAAAAGGTTGAGCAGGTGAGTAAGGGTAGCTGAGAGGTGGAAGAACTTGGTGTCCAGCCCATCAGGGCTGGACTTAGATGGGCTGAGAGAGGAAGGGTAAAGCAGGGTTTCCTGGGTGGTGAAAGTGGGGAAGTGGAAAACAAGGGATAGGTGGGTGGGGTGGAAGGGGGAAACAGGAAGGGAAGGAGAGGAGCCAGTAGGGGAAGAAGGGAGGGCACAAGTTGAGAAGAACTTGTTGAAATGAGCAGCAATGGAGAGAGGGTCAGTCTAAGGTGAACCATTAACTGTGAGGACTAGGGGAGTAGACTAGGTTGGGGCGTTGAAAATGGAGTGGATAACTTTCCTGAATTTAGCCGGTTTGTTAAGGTTTTTCTGGATTTTGGCCTTGAAATTGTATGATTTCTTGGTCCTGACAGCCTTTGTGCAGTTGTTCCTCAGAGCTCTGTAGGAGATAAGATCAGGAAGGGAATGTGACAATTGTCAGCAGCCCCAGACAAGATCACAGGATTTGCACAGGTCAATGATTTCAGAGGTAATCCAGAAGTGATCTGAAGTTTCAGTTCTGGATTTCCTGAGGGGGGCATGCTTGTCCCAAACTGAGTAGAATTTAAAGTGAAATAGAACGAGGTCCACATGAATATTAGAGACAGAAAGAAAGGCTGACTAATCTATTGCAGCTAGGTCACCAAGTAGACCATTGATGTTGAGTGACAGGAGGGATCTAGACCAGCTGTATTTTGTTGAGCAAGGGGGATGCTGTATTTTTCTGATGCAGAACATCATGTAGTAGTTGCTAAATAAACATAGAAACATAGAAACATAGAAGTTGACGGCAGATAAGGACCGCAAAGCCCATCCAGTCTGCCCATTTCTTCTTCTACCTTATAAATGTGCCATCGGCCTTTGCTCTGTCAGTGACCTATCTATTCATAGTCATTTGTATTGCTCCCTTATGCCTATCCCATGCCTGTTTGAAGCCCTGCACTGTATTCATAGCCACCACTTCTTGTGGTAAGCCATTCCATGCATCTACCACCCTTTCTGTGAAAAGAATTTCCTCACATTCCCCCTTAATCGGCCTCCCTCTAATCTCATGCTGTGTCCTCTTGTCCTGCTATTTTTCTTATATTTAAACATGTTAGACTCTTTCACCTTGTTTATGCCCTTAAGGTGTTTAAATGTCTCGATCATATCACTCTCTCCTCCTTTGCTCAAGGGTATACATATTGAGCTCCGTTAATCTGTCCTCATATGTCTTCTGATGCAGTCCCTGCACCATTTTGGTTGCCCTTCTCTGGACTGCCTCAATTTGGTTAATGTCCTTGTGAAGGTGTGGCCTCCAATACTGCACGCAGTACTCCGGCAAAATAAATCCAGCAAAATACAGTATTTACTGCAACAATATGTAGAGGGTGACAAGTTAGAACCCAGTTCAACAGGGTATGGTTGGTGTAGTGGGGATTGAGCTGAGTGGGTTCTGAAATAATCTGGGAAAGATTAAGGGCTCAATCCTGCTCATTGCAGATTTGGAGGATGGGAAGAGCCAATTTCTGTTGAAATCTCCAAGGAAGATGGGTTCACCTGAGGAGGAATGAGAAGAGGTGTACAGAAAGAGTCAACAACCAAGGAATGTGAGATTATAGGAGAAACAGAAAGCAACCCAATGAAAATGGATATGAAGGAGGGGAAAGAGAGCCTGATTAGGAGAAATTATGGGGAGGATGGTATGGCCTCCCTGATATCCATGGTACATGAGAGGCTGTGGCAGACATAGATAGCAATGTCTCCACCACATTTTTCCTTGTACTGCCTGAAAAAATGGTAGTTAGGAAGGGAGAGAGTTGAGTCAAAAGTCTTAGAGGAGAGCAAGGTTAAACATATACAGAGGACATCAGGAGACTATAGTTGAAGCCAGACAGAAAGGAGGTTGAGATTATGGAGAAGACTCCTAACATTCAGATGGAAGATACTAAGACCCTTGGGAGTTGTGGAGGGGAAAGAGGAGGAGGGGAAGGAAGAAGAGGAGGAACCATGGTTGGTCTCAACATCACCAGACAGGAGGAGGAGTAGGAAAATGAGGAGAGGGATGGAGTGTGGTTTCCTACCCTTGGAGTTGATAGAAAAGGAAGAAGGGGGCAGATGGGGGAGAGAAGGGCATGGTGGAGAAACTCTAGGTTAAGGTAGGGAGAGGGGAGGAGACCAGGGTGGATAGGGAGGAGGAGGAGGAGGAGGGGAGACTGGTAGGGGGAGGCTAGGTGAGGGGGAAGGAAAGGTGGGATGGAGAAGGGGTGGTAAGAGGAAAAGGAAAAATGAAGAAGGCAGAGGAGTACAAGAAACATTGCAGTTAGGAGGTAAGAAGCAAAAAACATCAGCTTCATATGCATAGTATAGTTTGTAGCTTGGCAGTGTGGACTACAGCTATGCTAAGCAATTGATCAGCAATAGAAGACTGTTCAGTAAACATTAAGCAAGGGTGACCAGATAAGGAGTAGCTGAAATATAGATGAGGGGTTGGGCTATTGTAGTGTTAGGCTAGGCAGTGCAAAATATAGCTACTTCTGTAAAATATACAACAGCAAGTGGCAATGCCAAAAACCAGTTTACATAGAAACTTTGTAGAAACAGAAAAAATGATAGCAAAAAAGACCAAGGTCCATCTAGTCTGCCCTAGTTCCCGTATAGCCCTGGGAGCTAATGTTCCACCAGGGTCTTAGATATATAGCTTAGTTTACAGAAGATTCATAGATTCATAGAGTCATAGAATGTGGCAGCAGATAAGGGCTGTTGGGCCCACCCAGTCTGGTCAATTGTGTTTTTTTTTATTAGTATGTGTAGTAGCATTCCCTCTACCCTACCCCTATGATTCCCTTGTGTATGTTGCAGGCATTTTTAAATCAATTTACAGTTTTCACTCCCACTATCTCTCCTGGAAGGTTGTTCCAGGTATCTACCACCCTTTCTGTGAAAAAGTACTTCCTCAATCCCTCCTGAATTTACCCCCCTCCAGCTTCACATTATGCCCCTTGTTTTAGAGCACCTTTTTGTCTAAAAAATACTCTCCTCTGGTACCTTATTAACCCCAATCAAATATTTAAAGGTTTCTATCATATCCCATCTCTCCCTCCTCTCCTCCAGGGTGTACATATTTAGCTCCTTAAGTATTTGTTCATAGGGATTTTGATGCAGACCCTGCATCATTTTAGTAGCCCTCCTCTGGACCACCTCCACTCTGTCTATGTCTTTTCTGAGACGTGGTTTCCAAAACTGCACACAGTACACAAGGTGGGGTCCTACAAGTCATTTTTATAGGGGCAGAATCACCTCTGCTGGAGATACCCCTACCTATGCAACCCAGCATCCCACTAGCTTTCACAATTGTTTTATCAAACTCCTTGGCCACCTTTAGGTCATCTGATATGATTAACCCTAGGTCTCTTTCCTGCTTGGTTTTTGTCAGTATCACTCCGCCCATCCTGTACTCTGCTCATGGGTTGCTATACTCTTGATGCATTATTTTGCACTTTTTTGCATTAAAACTCAGCTGCCAGACCTTTGACCACTCTTCCAGTTTGTTTAGATCCCTACACATACTATCCACCCCCACACACACAAGTGTGTCCACTCTGTTACAGATCTTGGTGTCATCTGCAAAGAGGCAGACCTTCCCTTCCAGTTCTTCCGCTATGTCACTTATAAAGATATTGAAGGGACTGGTTCCAACACTGAAGCCTGAGGAACCCCACTGGTCACCCTCCCTTCCTTTGAACATACCCCATTTATCACTACCCTCTGTTTTCTATCCACCAACCAGTTTCTTATCCAGGTTACTGTCTTATTATTTACCCTCAAGCTACGCAACTTGCCCACCAGTCTCATGTGTGGAACGGTGTAAAAGGACTTGTTGAAATCTAGGTAAGCTACATCTACCTCACCTCCTTCATCAAGTTACTTGGTCACCCAGTCAGAAAAATCTATCAGATTTGTTTGGCATGACCTCCACTCTGTGGGCCTTGCAATCTGTTGAATACAAGATATTCCACTATCCTTTCCTTCAAGTAGTGTTTCCATCAACTTACAGACTACTGATGTCAGGCTGACTGGCCTATAATTGCTCATCTCTTCCTTGCTACCACTTTTGTCAAGCGGGACTACATTTGCCCTTCTCCAATCCTCTGGGACCACAACAGGAGAAGATCCAGAAAGGAAGAAACCACAATGAGCAAATATTATAACTGAATGGTAAAGCTGTGCAGGAATTGGAAAGGCTAGGCAGTGCAAAATATACTTCAGAACTGTATATTCTCACACATATTACATTTAGTGCATTGTTCTAATCAGCCACAATTGTTCAAATTTAATTTAATGCCCTGCAATTATTGCCTAATCCACACCCATTGAAAATGTGCAATTTTGGCCTATTAGCGCCATTTTATTTTCACGCAATTATCACTTGAGTGAATATACCGATAAGTATTTTACAGCAAATATAACCTGTTCTACAGTAACTACTCTTATCAAGGTATATAACCGTAGGTGGCAAAGCAAAACACTGTTTACAAGAGACCTAGATAGGGAGCAACCACACTGAACAAGTAACTATGACTGAACGGTAAGACAATGCAGTGTTCAATTAGGCAGAGCAGTAACTAGATAGGCTACGTAACAAACAGTAGTAGGAGTGACCCAGGTAGAGAGTAAGCTCAGTAAGTAGTACAAAACAGAAGCAAGCTAGGCAACCTAAGGCAAAGTAGTCTAATAAGGTCCATTACAGTTGGCTATGAGGAAGCAGGGCAATAATGGTGAATCTGCTAGGATGTGACCACAGGCAAGAAATTTTTGAGGGAACAAGTAGCAGAAGATATTGAAACAGACAATCTGAACTTACTGTGTGTGGAGCAGCATGGCTGGCTGACAGCTGATGCCAGGATGACTCCAGGCAGCCTCCTCAGCATGATGTCCTTTGTGCTTTGTACTTAGTGCTCTAGACTGTATCACTCCAGACTGCTAATAGGCAGCAGCAAAGAAGGAGATCACAGCTCTGCCAACTCCAGCAGCCGTCTGGTGAATGGCTGGCTGCTTTGTTTTAGTAGTGGGGCTTAGGAACAATGCAGAATGGCTTGGATATTGATCTTTGGGGGAGGTAGGTAGAAAGCTAAAATGCACTCACCCACTCATCCCCTTGTAATAGAAAGACCAGTAGTGAAGTTGTTAGCCAGCTATAGGTCATTTTAAAAAAGTGTGGGCTTGATCATGACTCTGCCCATTCCTGCCAGCCATTTGGTGAATGGCTGCCTTCTTTGGCTCAGTAGGGCTACTCAAGAACAGTACAGGATGGCTTGGATAATGATCATTGGGGGAAGGGTGAGCAGAAAGTTGAAATACACTCACCTTCTCATCCCCTGTATCAGACATACCTGTAGTGAACTCGAGAGCCGGGTATAGGTTGTTTTAAGAATGTGCATGCATGATCATGGCTTCACCCACTCCTGCTGATCATTTGTTGAATGGTTGGCTGCTTTGGCTCAGTAGAGGGGTTCAAGAAAAGTGCAGGATGACTCAGTGATCATTGGTGGGGAGGGTGAGTAGAAAGCTGAAATACACCGATGCTTTCATCTCCTTGCAGCACACAGACCTGTAGTTACAGTTACTTAGTGGTATAACTGACACTGCAACTCCATCAAACTACAATGGCAGCCAGTGACATGATGCAAAATATCCAGATACATCACAGGAACTCTCCATTAATTTCAAGTGGATTTCTGTGATATTTCCTAATATATCCAGATACAGTATACAATATAATGCATCTTTTTTTTATACTTTATGTTTATTAATTTTCTGTATAAGCAGACAATTTACATCCATAGAAACTCATACAGGGCATAGGTAACATATTTGCATATCCAGAAATAGTTGATATACACAATAGATAGCCCAAGTATTCTGGTACAGCAGGAGAGGAGGGTAATCCTGGACAATCCGTCCGATGTAAAAAGTCCCAAAAGTCAGTTGAAAATTGCCAGCCTTTTCAGCGGTAAAAGGTATGCCCAATAGAGAGATTTTAAACAAAGACTTTAACACAATCCGAAGATTGCTATTTAAACCTGTTGCAAGACTAGGGAGAAAACACATTTCAAAAAGGACCCCATATACAGGTAATACCCCACTTGAATATGGTAAATCACAGTAACTTTACTAATACTTAGGGTTAATAAACTGATGTAGCTCTAGTGCTTCCATTAAAGGACAATAGCCAGGCTAAATGTCCTACATTAGGCACGTTATGGAGAGATTCAAAATGGTGGTTTAACAACCATCGTGTAGCAGATACACCACAAAACCCAAATTTTTCACATGTATGTATGCACTGCCCGACATCGTGCTTCACAAGATATTATACAGCCTGATAAGAGGATGAACTCAACATTTCAACTCCCCAGTAAATCAGAACAAAAATAACAAGAAAATGCAACTTTATAGTCCAAACTTGGTCCATGAGAATGACTCACTGTTTCAAGTCCCTTCTGAGGTAAAAAGCAGGGAATCAACGAAAACACAACGGGTAGCGTGTCCACTTTCAGTATGCTTTAGCTTTCAGTTCACCTCTTGAAAATCCATTAATTGCCCTGGCCCCGCTTCATCAGGACCCTGAATCCGAGGTGAGAAAGGAAAGCAGTAGTCTACCCTGAGGCCACAAGGTCGCTTCCACTCTGCAGCCCAAGGCTTCTCCATAGGGCGGGTTTGCAGAAAGGGTCAAGACACAGAACCACATCTGCTTCATCGAATTCCATAGCTCTGGTTGCATTTCCAGTTGCCTCATGTCCCCAGAAGCCAGCAGTCCCGACCTGTGCAATGCACTGATGACAAGTGTTTGCCGAACAGGTCGTTTGATCGGCCCCAACCTCCGAGGCCTCTGGGCATCCCCGCGGTGAGCTGCACTCTTCATTCAGGGATCCCCTGACCTTATGGCTCTCCAGTCATTGAAGCGTCTTCTGAATCTTCAAGTCCATGGCCCGCATGGACTCCAGGATAACTTGCCAAGGTATTTCCAGCAGAGTCCTATGGTTCTCAGTCCCCTTGATGCATATGGGGCCTGCGTCCTTAGTGGAGTGCACCATCAGGTCCCTCTGTGATCTCTGCAATTTGTCATTTTCTGTAAACATCTTAAGTTTGGTATCTGCAGGTCCGGGAATATCTTCTGCACCCAGAGCTGCTGTTATTTCCAGAGTAAAGTACTGTTAAACTTACATTTTTAGTAATTATTTCCACTTCAAGTGGGAGAGCCTGCAGGAGTGCATCCAACCTGGAAGATGGCTCTCTGGCACCCCCCAATATAATGCATCTTGTCAGTAGCTACCACTGCATGGCGATTTTATTTAATTTCACCAGGAAAACCTCAAAGCTCATTTGCTAGGAGGTCCTGCTTAGGACAGTACAGTACAGAAAAAATCATGAAATAGTATAAATTACAATAATGTATAGTCTGCTAGGTCATAAAACATAAAAGGTACAGAAGAGAAGCAAAAACATATACTATAAAGCATAACATGATAGAAGAGCAGAGCTTTTGGAACAACATAAGAGCAGCACTCACAAAGCAATCAACAGCAGTAGCAAATACTAGGAGGAAATACAGCTATCAGAGCAGTATGGCTCAATCAGAAATTTGAAGGTACTTCAGCTCACAGTAGAGTTCAGTTTGAGGCAGGCCTGAAGTTTGTTCCAGTGTACTGGGGCAAACCATCCGAAGACCATTTTTCTATATTTGGATTCAATTCTTGGCTTTTCTAGCAAAATATAGTTGCATGCTCTCAGGTTATGGAGACTAGAGGCTTTACAGAGTAGATCAGAGTATATTGGGGTACATCATGCCTAAGAGATTTATAGGACCACACATAAAGGTTTTTAAAGTGCTTTGTGGTGAGGGAAGGCCAGCCAAGAGGGTACAATGATGGGTTCTCGAAGGCAGCCCAGTGTTGAATCTAAGTATCTTATGATACAGGACATCCAGTTTGGCAAGTTGACAAGAAGCAGCACCTCTGTATATAAAATCTCCATAATCAAGTAGTGGTACAAATGTAGCTCTGACTAGGGTTCTGCGAGCATCCAGGGGTAAACTGAATTTATTTCCATAGTAAAAACCCAGCCTTGGCCTAAGTTTCTTCCATAGATTATTGATACGGTTGCTGAAATAAATTTTATTATCTAGCCATATTCCTAAGTATTTGAAAATCTCTACCAATTTCAGTCTATCACCTATTAGTATAAGAATGCCGGGGTTGGAGGGGTCAGTTAACCACTTATTGTTGGGGCAAAAATCATATACTTTGTTTTTGCAGCATTACCAAGGACTTGGATACATAGAAGCGGAAGCTGCCAGCAGATAAGGGCCGACTGGCCCATCCAGTCTGCCCTTTTCTGTTTCATTCCTTACACTGTAGACCCCTCCGTGTCTATGGCACTTTCTCTGCCACACCCTTACCTATCCCTTATGACTCCCTTGGATGGCAATAGTTTCAGTTGGAGAATATCAAAGGCAGACTATTGGCCATATAAAGCTTCTATCAGGCTGGGTTTGGTGGCATATACAACTGTATCATCTGTGTAACAGTGCAATTTGACATCTCCGGTATCATCTCCCAGATCAATAGTATACTGTATATGGTTCTATGTGATAATGGTGATCACAGAATAGCAATTGCCGTTACGGTGAGTATACATCACCAAAAATGAATTTCGTCGATGCACACTCACAGCAACTGGCAATAGGGCACCCGAGATCCATGGCTCTATTTTTTAATGTGGGGGGCTGTGAACCCTGCACCCCCCTACTAAAGGATTCTCAACTCCAGGGGGGTGTATGTCAAGGGGGGGTGCAATACTTGTAAAATGGAAAAGCGGCCTTGGCATAAAAAGATAAAAACGTGTCACACCGGACCCGAACCCTGCACCCTGCACCTCCCAAATGATGACCCTCCCCAACCCGCTAATGGACCAGCTCAGCAGCTGCCCACCACACCCCCTTCCACATACATTTCCTTCCCTTTCTCTCCCTCCTCATGTGTGTGCATGTGCATATGCGCATAGGTTCCTGTCATCCCACCTTGCCCACCCCGGTATCTGGGTGCTATCCTGCCAGGTAGCCCTGAATGCAAGCACTGTAACTGAGTTACCATTTTTGTAGGCACTCAATTGCAAATGCTGTATTCACTGGATAGTAGCATATATATAGTGAATAAAAGTGGTCCAAGGACAGATTCTTGTGGTATGCCTTTGGAGAGTTGTGAGCAGGTGGAGAGCATACATTCAGCCTTCAATTGTTGTTGTTTACTGATTACAGTAGGTAATTTCTGAACCAGAGTAAGGTATACTGACCAATACCAATATAAGACAACTTATTTAGTAATACTTGATGGTCAACTGTCTCAAAAGCCTTGCAGAAATCTATGAAAATGGCAGCTGTTACAAGTTTTTGATCAAGGGAGATGAACCAGTCATTGCTTACTTTGATAAGTGCAGTAGCACTGCAAAGTAAAGGCCTGAGACCAGATTGGGAACGTGTGAGAAAATTCAGAGTGGATAGATAATCCTGAACCTGTTTATTGACTAATTTTTCCAGGGCCTTAGTTAGAAAAGTCAAGAACAATATAGACTGATAGTTACTAGCTTTGGACATATCTCCAGCTTTGAAGAGTGGGATTAGATGAGCTGTTTTCCAAAGTGTGGGGATTTCATGACTGGTTATGGATAGATTGAACAGATGTGTCATGGGTGCTGCTAACACTGGGGCCCCTGCTCTCAGACAAATACAGTTCCAGGTAGTTTGCCCTGGGACCCTTTCTGTGTCAAGGGCAAATAACACATCCTCCACCTGTTTGAAGGTGATGCTCTTTAAGCAGAAAGGTGGATTAGTGCTACAATTAAGTGTGGGTTGCTTAAGACTTGGTAGTGGAATTACAGCAGCAGGAGATAGGTCAAAAGCCATTCCGGGCAGACACGAAATGTAACTTAAGCTCTTCTAGGATGGGTTGCTTATCTGTAATGATTTTATCATTCACCTTGATCTTACATGGTAGTGCAGAAGGAGCTACTCCACCTTCAGGGGATTTGATTGTCTACCAGCATTTAGAAGGGTTATTCTTGTTAGTTTCTAGAAGTCTTAGATAGTAGTTTGATTTGTCAGTACTGATTAGTTTGGTGCAATAGTTCCCTTTTTGCCTAAACACCATCCAGTCCTGGAGCAGTTTAGTTTTTCTGGCTATAGCCCAGTGATTATCATTATCCCTCAACATCTGCTTTATTTCTTTAGTAAACCAGGGAAAGATCTTTTTCTTAACTCTCTGTTTAATTAGTGGAGCATGCTGAGTTATTATGGAGAGGATTTCTGATTAAAAACATCTACTGCTGTATGTACAGCGGGGGCGAGGTAAGAGTGTTGCCAGTTAATGTTTGCCAGATACCGGAGGCAGCTTGCCACACAAAAATGAGAGAACTTTCTTTTATAATGGAAAGAAGATTCTATGAATGGTTTCCATGTGCCTCTGATACAAGCTACTGCATTGTGGTCACTGCAATCATTATTGAATACAGCTGTGCTCAGTTTGAGTCACCAGTCTTCCCATCTTACTTTGTGATCAAAGGTAAGTTGGTTATCAAGAAAACACTGAGATCTTTAAACAAAGTGTATGCCAAAGTTTTAAGTATCTTACTTTATGGGGCAGAGATATGGGCATTGGACAAGAACATGTCTGATTTAGAAAGCATCCAGAATAACATTTATAGACAAATCATGGGCTTAAATAGTATCATAGCCACAGCTTTCATCAGAAGTGCATTCAGTATAAGATATCTGGTCTTGATGGCCAGAATAAGGGCCATTAAGCTATGAAAAAAGATTGTGCTCCTTCCTGAGGAAAAATAACTGAAACTGTGCTGGAGAGAAGCACAAGAGAGACGTGGGCCAAACTGTTAGTTTACAAGATTAAATATTTTACTAAACAGCATTGGCTTGATGGACATTTGGGACAGCTATGTCATACAAAATATTAATAGATGAAGAACCTTAGTGTGCAAGCACTAGGCAAAGTTACCACAAAGGGCATTGGCCGGAAGCCAAGTTGGAGAATACAAAACACATACATCCCCATAATGCAAAGCAGCATGGGTTGCATATGCATGATGCTTTGCATTATGGGGGTATGTGTGATTTTGTATTTTTCAAAATATTAATGCCTATTCAAAATGGCAATAGAGAGGCTGGAATATGTTGTTTTCAAAATCAAATTTAGTAAACTAAAAGACATGTATTACTATGATGCATATTGTAAATCAAAAATGGCAAGGGAAAAGGAAAAAATATTTAGAATTCCTGGAGAAATAACTGGATAGGGATGTCTGCTGCAAATTTAGAGCAGGTATTGTAAGTAACATATATAGCAGACAGTCCTGCTTGAACCAAGGGAATAATACAAAGCATTGTAAATGTGATCCACATAACCTGCTATCAGTTAAGCATATGATTTTCCATTGTGTACTACTGAATGATGTCAGACTGCAATGGTTGTATCCCATAGGGGGTGAAAGAGTAACTGAAGGTCTTGTATCAGAAATATTGTGATGTATGCTGTTTTGTGATAATAATAGCCATATCTTTGCGGCTGCTAACTTTGCCAGAATTGCCCTTGGTAGATTAAGTGCTTAGACCCCCACGCACAAGGACAGAGGTCTGGCTGAGCTGTTATTAACCATTTTTAGTTTCCACTACATGCACAATGAACTGGAGGTGGAAATGTTTAATCGGATAATGATATTTTAGTGTCCTTGAATTCTTTCCTGTTTGATTGAATTGTTGAATGCACCTTTTTTATGTGTATTTTTTATTATACAATATTATTTTATTATTCTTTACTGATTTTTTTTAAACTTGTGCATGTTCATGGATTTTTATACATACTTGTAATAAAGCTGCCTTTGACTTTGTGATCAGCTGGAAGGTATATGGGATCAACAAGGCACAGAGGCATGCTTATCCCCATAAGCATGGTCAAAGCCTCCTGCACCTCCCCCAGGTTGGAAGGCATAGTACTGTGATTGCGTATAGCAGCCAACAGGAAAGCCAGTGATGGGGGACACAACTGACCTCCTGGTATGCTGGGAAAAGAGGATGATGGAAAGGACACAACTGGATTATCTGGCACCAATAATGGTTAGGGTACTGAGGGAACTTGCCTCTGGGACATGGGGTCACCACTGGCCTACCTGGGCATTAACTGCAATAGAGTTAGGGAAGGAGCCACTTCTCTTGCATTAACCATTGTGCTCAGTCTTAGTAAGTGTATGTTTCAGGTGTAGACTGCAGTTTACTGTTTCAAGGATCTAATTAACTACAGGCATGCTGTAGATGTTTTTATAATACACACATTTAACCCTTAAAATCTTATAGCAGATCTTTTTATATATATGCCACACATGCTGTGATTTTCTGTACCCTGTATTGTGGAAAATCTGTTAATAAAGTTGGAATTGAAAAAAAAAAATCTTATAGCAGATCTGGGGTCCAATATTCAAAACATTGCCTGAGGGCAAACTTTGCACTGCCTGGTGGGCAACTTAGCCCATAGTCAATAGCATGCAATATTCAAATGAACAGCCCAGGGGCAAACATGCTGAATATAGCCAGCAAATAAAGGTGGGCAAACAGGGCTGTGAATACAGTGCAGAAATAGCCCAGCAAAGATGACAGCTCTGAATATAGCAACCGAGCAGTGCAAACTGCAACAGCAGCCCAGTGCACACAGCAGTGGAGCAAGGCAAAGGTGAACTATGTGGCCAATGTGGGGGCCAGCAAAGAAGTGGTGCACAACAACTGGAAACAACATTGCAGGCCAAGTACTGTGGAACCGTGCTATGGTTCTTACAGGTTTGCCTAATGCTAACACGTTTGCCTAGGGCAAAGACATTAGCCTGGGGCAAAGGTTTTCTATATTCAAAACTGATATGCAAATGAACCTAATTAGGTAATCCAAGGACAATCAGGCACATTAGCATGTCATTATGGCCTTTGTTTGCATGCATTTCCATTTGTAGATTGCCTGGGCTATTTCAGGGTGCACACAGCACCACCTGTATGTCAGACTGGAACTACAGATCAGTGGCCACAGGCTGGGTTTGTACTCAGCATCAATTGTACATCAGACTGTAACTACAAGACGGTAGCTGTGGGCTGGGTTTGTACACAGCAGCACAGACTACTGTGCCCCAAGGGACTAGCACCATAAGCACTGGTGGTTGTGCTGCATGCCATAGACATATTGTTGTTTCTGCTATAGTGTGTCTCAGATGCTACAATACCATAGTAGCTTGTATTGTGAGGACTACATCAATGCATACGGTGTGTCAGGCAACATTGACCGCTACTATCCACACAATGACAGGCCCAGCTGGCAGGTGCCTTCTGACAGTGGACAACATTGTCATACTGTCCTGTGACCCAAATACACTGTGTCAATGACATCGGAGCCTCACAGTAACATACACATGGCTGGCCATGTGTGATGGGGTACATGTACAGGTGTGCGGTATGCATACCATCATACAGGTGCAATGATGTCAAGGGCATTCATGTCACTGGAACATGTGCACTGTGTGGATGCCCCAGCCATGTGGCAGTACCTACTATGTGATGCATACTGGACACCTGTACACCATCCCTCTACACCTTCCATCCCGTCAGTGCTGCATGTGTGTGTGCTGGATTGTGTTGGTGTACCCCTATTGGGGGACTGGAGGTGTGTGCTGCATGTAAGCACTGCCAAAGTGTCCACTGGGCACTATGGCACCCTCAAATGTCTGGCAGAGTTGGGACCAGTGCCAGGTGATGGTGATGTGGGCGGTGCCATCTGTATGTAGCATATCTCTTTGATGGCATATGGTGTGGCCCAGGGTGGCTGTCTGCCCTCTTTGCTTCCTCATTGGCTGCAGTCATCAGGTGCACCATGCTGCTGTTGTTGCATATAGCCTTGCTGTCTGCTATTGCTGTGTCCACACCCCCATGCTTGTTTTGCCCAGAGTTAAGACTGCTTTTTTCTGGGCAGTAATTTGCGCTGTGCTAAGTGTCCCACAATGTCATGCAAACACACTTTACATGGTGCTAATGCACTGAATATAGCATAGCGACTGTATTCATGTACATGCGCCTCTCTTTGCCCAGTGCTTACATTATAATTTTGCATGGTGCTAATCCAGTTTGCCCATGCTATTTGGTCTTTTGAATATTGGTGACCCACACAAATGGGGCTCGAAACCCGGTGCAAACAATATGCACCCAGCACAAAGTTTTGAACATCTGGCCCCTGGTTTTGAAGATTTTACTGCAGCTGTAACCAAAGTACTGACTTCTTTCAAAAATCTGTTAGCCTCCTGTCACATAGTATTCCCAATTGCCATTTAATAATTCCTTTTAAGGTACATTCTTAGTTCTAACTGTTATCAAGTGCCAGCTGCAGGAGACATACAACTTGCAACTTATTGTATATTGCTTGAGTTATTACCATAACAAGAAAAAAATGCTTAATATTACATGTCATCTGAGGATGTCTTACAATTAAGGATTTAAGTAACATACTTTTACTGTGCAAACATTGCCACAGAATATACTGTATATTGACTACTGAAAATGTTTAGTGATTTTTTTAAATCACACATACTGTAAAAGACAGAAAAGGTATACAAATCTGTGTTCTTTATTGAATGTTTAAATTTGGGATATGGATGATAAAAGATGGGTAATGGTGGTACACTCAGAAATAAACCCATCAAGGAGCCTAACCAGATTATAAGCAAATCACCCTTCTGATTTGTGGATTTACAAGCTGGTTATCCCCCTTGATGAGTTTATTTCCTTATAATACATGATCACCATAGGAGCACATTATCATGTATTTCCCTGTATACCACACCAATTAAGCCTACATTCCAAACAATTAAAGCTGAATTTCTTCCCAATTAAGGCTGTATACCATGGGAAAAAACATAGACCAAAATTATGACCACCAAAGCAAACAACTTAAATGACCAATTAAATCACACACAAATAAACACATCAGTTAATACACCAGCTGAACCAATTCAGAAATTCCCATGCTAATTAGCACATCTAATACGCCCCTTACAGAAACACAGCCTTATCCAATAAGGCCCATGACAAACACATGGCCTTACATAATAAGCCCCCTGACAAAAAAAAAAACAGCCTTCAGGTACAAAAGAAGCACCATCCCCATATATTATATAAAACAAATGATAGGCCAGTGTGGTGTTCAGGAATATAAATCTATCAAGGGGTGCTCATGAGGTCATAATGCCATTCGCTCTTTGGGCTATTGACCTGATTAGCACCCCTCAATGAATTTAAATCCCTGTACACCACATTGACCTATCATTTATTCTATATGTATACCACAGTTACTCATCATTATATATATATTCTACAAAGCAATGCAAAATCACACATACAGAGTGTATATGCAAATTATCATAAACAATTAAGCTGGCTCTGCTTTAAACAGGAATGCATGGTTTAAAAGAGCATTATCTGCAAAGGCTGAGAACAAAAGACATAGACATATGTTTCATCCTACCCAGGACTTATCAGTGTGCCTTGTCTGTATCTCACACCAGTTAAAAAATTAACCAGCTCTTATGTGGTATTACAGATTTGGATCATGGGGGGATTAAGAAAACAAGCTAAAAAGATAAAGAATCTCAACTAAAAAAGTACTGAGGCAAAGGAGACCCAATATGGGCATTGGCAGCAGAGCAACATGTCAAAGAAATACAAAATCACACATACCCCTCAATGCAAAGCATCATGAGTGTATATGCAAATCACCATGACAGGTTAGGCTGGTTCTGCTTTAAGCAGAAATACGCGGTGCCAAAGGTCCTCTCACCCCATCTGCAAAGGCTGAGAACAAAAGACTCAGGCACATCCTTCCTCCCATGCAGGACTCATCAGTGTGCCTCATCTATATCTCACCCCAGGTGAAAAATTAACCAGCCTTTATGTGAGTTTGCAGATTACGGTCATAGTGGGCCCAAAATAAAAAAAGCAATGTAAAAAGACAAAGAACCTCTGCACAAAAGCACTGAAACAAGGGTTACCCAAAAAGGGATTTAGCAACAAAGCCAGGTTTTAAAGAAATACAAAATTATACAACCCCTATAATGCAAAGCATCATAGAACATATATGCAAATCACCATGAACATTTAGGCTAGTTCTGCTTTAAGCAGGAATGTATTGTGCCAAAGGGCCTCTCACACAATCTACAAAGCCTGGCAATGAAGACAGACACATGCTTCGTCCTGCATATGATTCATCAGTGTGCCTCATCTGTATCTCTGCCCATGGGAAAAATGAACCAGCCCTTTTGTGGTCTTACAGGTCATGGTGAGTACAAAATAAGAATGCAAGCTAAAAAGACAAAGCACTTCAGCACAAAAGCAATTAGGCAAGGGTTACCTAAAAGTGACACTGGCAACAAAGACAGGTTTCAAAGAAAAATAAAATCATACATAACCCCCATAATACAAAGCATTGCAGCATGTATATGCAAATCACCATGAAAATTTAGACTGGTTCTGCAAAATACACCGCACCAAAGGGCCTCTTGCACCCTCTACAAAGCATAAGAGCAGGAGACAGAGACAAGTGTTTCATTCTATATAGGACTCATCAGTATGCCTCACCTGTTTCTCACCTAAGAAGAAAAACAAACCAGTCCTTATGTTGTCTTACAGATTTTTATCATGGTGGAGGCCAAAATAAGAAAGCAAGCTAAAAAGACAATATATCAGCCTGCTGGTAAAGCTCCTTTGCCAAGTTGGAGCGAGTTTTGACCAGTTTTGGCAGTTGAGGTCCTCTGTGTGCTCACCAGCATGCATCCCATCAGCTGTGCCCTGGACCAGAGTTCAATGTGGCTTGCCATCAGCTGCCTGGATTTCCCGGGTCCAGTGTTTGTGGAGCTTGTAAATGGGTCTTTAAGTAAGGCTGTCTTTTCTCTGATGTTGAAAGAGGTTGTTGTGGTGAGATCACTCCTTAAAAAGTCAAATTTAGACCCTGACATTCTCTCAAACTGTAGGCCTATCTCTAATCTTCCCTTTCTGGGTAAGGTTATTGAGAAGGTGGTGATTGACTAGCTGGATGAACGTTTGGAGAGTTTGCCCAACTATGAACCTCTCCAATCCAGTTTTCAGCCCTGTCACAGCACTGCGATGGTTTTGGTCAGGGTGGTACATAATCTGTTCATGGCAAGGGAATGAGGGCACTCTACCATCTTGGTTCTCTTGGACCTATCTTCAGCGTATGACACAGTTGATCATGAGGTGCTATTGGATCACCTTCAGAACTATGTGAGTGCTACTGGCACAGTTCTGTGCTGGTTCAGCTCAGGTACCCATGAACAAGGTGAACGCAATTGGGTGCCTACAAAAAGGGTGACTCAGTTATGGTGCCTGTGTTCAGGGCTACCTGGGAGGAGGGTGACTGGATACTGGGGTGGGCAACATACAGCTACAGGATGTATGCATGCATGGGGGGAGAGGCAGGGGAGGGATGGTATGTGGGAGGGGGTGTGGCAGGCAGCTGCTGAGCTGGTCTGCTACCGTGGTGGGGAGGGTGGTTGGTAGGGAGGTGGAGGGTGCAGAGTTCATGTCCGGTGTGTTGCAGTTTTTTATTTTGCCAGCAGGTGGCATTCACTCTTTTTAAGTCCCCCTGACATGCACCCTCCTGGAGTTCAGAGTCCATACAGCCCCCCCATATTAAGAAAACAACCCATAGGTCTCGAGCACCCTATTTCTGCTCTCCGCAAGTGGGCATCACTAAAATTCATTTTTGGTGATATACACTCACCATAATGGCGATCACTATTCTGCAATTGCCATTATGACATGGAACCAGTTCAGTTCATATTTAACCAGGAGATTGCAAGGCGTTGTCTTTGGGAATGTTTCCTCTGGACTATTTGCACTGCCTTGTGGTGTTCTGCAGGGTTATATTTTGTCCCCCTTGTTCTCCATGCACATGTTGCTGTTTGGAGAGATCATTAGGCAGTACAGTCTGGGGTTTGACTGCTATGCTGATGATACCCAGTTGTACCAGTCTTGTGCCCCAGGTGACCTCTCTGCTTCAGGTACACTGAGCCAGTGTTTCGTTGAGATCAATGATTGGATGTCTGCAAACTGGCTATGTCTCAACCCCTGCAAGACAGAGGTTATGGTGATTGAACTGGGTTATGGAGGTGTTTCCAGTGATGGGAGGCTGCTCCTTCCAGTAGCTGATGGGCGGCCCTTGTCGGTAGTCAATTCAGTGAAGGATCTCGGTCTTTTCTTGTTCACCAACCTACCATTGAACAACAGATGTGGTCAGTTGTTAGATCCGGCTTTTTCCCTCTCTGGAATATCGCCAGGATCTGGCCATTTTTGACGCCAGTTGACCTGGCTACAGTCACCCATGCCTTTGTCTCCAGCAGACTTGACTACTGTTACGCTCTTTATCTAGGGCTATCTAGATGACTGATGCATCGATTGCAGCAAGTTCAGAATGCTGTGGCCAGGACGCTGGCAGGTGCCTCAATGAGGGATCATGTCATTCCAGTTCTGCGCACTGTGCACTGGCTGCCTGTGAGCTTGTGCATCACCTTCAAGATATGCTTGTTAACTTACAAGGCCCTACATAGTTTGAGACTTGACTACCTTAAAGAGCTCATGGTACCGCATTGACCTGTCCACCCCTTATGCTCCGCTTAGGCTGGCTTGCTTGTTGTACCCTCCTCTCACCTTAAGAGATCTGGCAATAGAGCTTTTGGTACAGCTGCGCCATCTTTGTGGAATACTCTTCTACCTCACATTCATGCAGCCAGCTTAGATGAGGCCTTTAAAGCCTTCTTAAAAACTCTTTTGTTTGAGAAAGCCTTTAGTTTTATTTGAAAGTATTTGATTTTAATTCTTGATGATATTTTTCTTGTACAGCGCTCTGAGTCCTTGGATGGGGTGCTATATAAATAAAATTTACCTTGTCTTGAAGTTGCATCAGATAAAACAAAGTGGGTGGGACTCTCTGTGATTTTTATCTCTGTAAGTATGATAATTATAGTTGTTTTTTAACCTATTATCTTAGCTGATGTTTGCTTTACATTTTTTATATGAAGAAGACCAGCAACAATAACATTGGTCAAATCCAGGATGTGGAATATTTTATTTTCAGCACTTAAAAATTTGATTTTGCAAAACAAGCTACCATTGAATACAAGCCATAGGTAAAAATATAACATTTTAATAAAAGCCATGCAAGTTTGTATTTAGATATCTCCAATTAAAAAACAAAATGTTTGCACAAGAATCCCTCACAAACTTCTTTGAAACTATACCTGCGGCATGAATATTTTGAACATCTACAGAATGGTTTTCAAAATATTTATGCTGCAATATCATTTTCAAAATCTACATGCTGCATGACGGTTTTCAAAATCTTCATGCTGCATAGTGGCTTTAAAATTTGCTTGCTGTGCAATGCTTTCACAAAACAAAAATCCTATCCGAAGGTTCTGAAAATCTATTGACTGTGTAAAGGTTTTCAAAATCTAACTGCTGAGCAAACATTTTTAGTTAGTGTTCAAGTTCAACATGACTAAACACTTTAAGGTAAGATAAATTATTAAATACTTAAATATTAAGGGTAATACTGTAGTGTTTGTGAGGGAAAGATGGAATGAGACACAGTGCCCCCCATATTATGAAAGTTAGTGCAGCACTAAGAAGCATACCACCAAACAAACCAGACTCCGTGCAGTTGGGCGAGGTGGGAACCATATCCAAAGAGTTACCCAGCACTGTGCTCAGTGAATAGTGCTGCTCTGCAGACTACACCACTGTAGACTTCAGAAATAAGGGTGCCTTCTTGCTCAGGATGCATTGGTGTATTCAAAGGCTTTTATATGTGATAAAAAGCTAATGCTTATGGAACCCTACTTTTATCAACGTGCTCAGTGGTGTGTGACCCCTCCCCCCAGAAGCACTGGTGCTGGTGATCCCTACATTCACTTTCAACACCCCTGTTAGTAAAGAGCTATGTTACAGATCACAACCCCCACAGTCTGGTGGTCCCCCACCACCAGTTGCTCTCAGTACTGTGCAATATTAAAGATCCAAAACCTGGCTGTCTGATGGGCACTTCTCCTTCACCTAGTCCCTGGCAGTATTGTAGAACTGTACTAAAGCCCTTGCCTGGCAGTTTAGTGGACCCCCTCCTTTAATTGAACTCTGGCAGTATTGTGGAACTGTATCAAAGCCCTTTTCTTACAGCTGAATAAACCCAATTTCCTCCTTTGATGCCTGTCAGTATTTTGAAACTGTACAAATGCCTTTCCTTTTTAGACTAGTGGGCCCCCTTCTCTCATCCAATCAGGTATTGTGAAAATGTACTAAACCCATCCCTGGAAATCTAGTGTTAACTATGAATATAAAAACTCAGTAAGGCTCATGTTATGTATGTATCTGTTTTTCACATCTTAAATTGTTTATTTTTTCATGCCACCATATAAACAACTTTGGGTGACATATTCAGGGGCTTCACCCCTTAGTCAGGTCCTAGCATTTATTGTGGTCACCAGGTCAGATATAACATACAAATAGTTTAACATTACAAGTTAAGGAAATTTACATCTTTATCATTCTGATGCTTCCACATTGAGCCCCAGTGGTGTGATTTACTTGTTATTTAAAATAGTTCATGTACTTAAGTCACTATTATATATAAATCTTACATGTCATTTAACCCCTGTGTTCATGCAGAATAATCATTATAAAGTAAGGTTGTCTGGCTGTAAAGTCTCACATTGCTTTATTATTTTTTTTTCTCTTGCTGTTGATTTCTTTATCTCCTGATTCAGCACAGCTGTACCTTTAAGGATAAGCTGTATGTCTGAAAACTTAAACCACTATTGATGTAACCCTACATCATCCCGATTAATTGGTACTATCAAAGACCATTATAAATCAGTGTCTATTGCCTTTGAATAATTCTCTTACATCCTAGTCTTTCCTACTGAATGTACCTTGATAAATGGTAATATACTCACCTGGCAAAATGTGATTGTATGAGCATCACCTTACAGCATCCCCTACCATTACCAACTGGGTAATGTAGCCCTGACAGGCTGAAAATGCAAAGGTGACCAGATGTTTGGAAACCTGAACCACCTACTCTCCCATGAGGGCTGCCAGAGCCCAGTTTGAATCTTCTGAAGCTGTATGGAGTCCAAAAGAAAACTATGGTAGAAGTTATGGCATCAAACAAAACTATATGAAACTCTGTATGACAACAGAGAGGTCACTTTTATTGTCCTAATAAATTGCAATGTAATGCTTAACCAGCCCAGCTAAAAGCTGCTTCTCTCCTGCTGTCCGACTTGCCCTTTCAGAAGGGGTCCTTCTCCCCTCACTCTGCTATGGGCTGTCCTCCTTTGTGAATGCCCCAAAAACCTGGCTCACGAAATGGGACACAACATACAACAATGTGTGTCATTTTGCCCTATCAGCCCCCTGTCTCACTCATCACTGTCAACTCTACTCCAGGCTGGGGTGGCTCTCCCCTAGTAACCATCGATCCTTTGTTCTGGGCAACTTTATGGACAACATCATCCGTTCATCCACCCCTCCAGCACTAGCTGCTCTGCTCAAGTCTGCCCCCTCTGGCTATCGGCTGAGGTCCAGTGACTCCCAGGCTCTCATGGTCCACAAAACTTGGTCAGTTGCAGAAGACCATGCCTTCACAGCCCTCACCTCCAGAACCTGGAACCTACTCCCTGTGCCAATAAGGGCTGCCCCCTCCCACAGTTGCTTCAGGTCCTCCCTCTGGGGATTCTTAAAACAAGCTTCTGCCTGCCTTTGCTCTTAGCTGACCTACCCTCCATCGTGCGCCATGCCCCTTTGCGATTGCACGTGTGCAGATGGCTATAGCGCTCACTTTGCAAATGTCCTGCTGATATATGTTTCCTTCCTAGGCTGCCTGCCATGGTTGGCATGCCTTTACACAGTACTTGCCTTATTTGTTCTCAGCCTGTATCCTGACTGTAGCTACCTGCCTATTCCTGTCTGTACCTTGTTGGTTGCTATTAACTAGTCTCTGAAATTGTGATTGCCTGAGTTCTTTGCATGTAGCTGACTAAACCTTGTTGTTTTGCTGTCACCATGCCTCTGTATTGTTTTTGCCTGTACCTATGTAATTCTCCTGAGTCGCACCTGAAAATAGGCACTTGACTGTCTAGCGTGCTTACCTGGTAAACAAAAGCTAAATAAATAAATAAATATAGCATGCTGGTAAAAGGGATCATTGTAAAATGGGTTTGAAAAATTGTGAAATGTGATTGGCTGAGGGTCCTCTTTACCCATGCTATTATCTAAGCGCAATAGCACTGGATAAAGCTCCAGCAGCCTCTTCATAATAAAATCAATACTTTCCACACTTTTCTGACTGCCATCACAAGCATGGCTGCCACCTTTCCTCACCTAAACATTCAACTAGGCCCTAAGAATAAAATGTTCTTAAATTAAAAAAAAAATAATAGTTAAATGTCATTTGCCCTCAAAATCCTCTTCTTACACTCACATACATACATTTAAAAATAAAGCACCACAGAACTTAAAGTTTTAATGTCTTATGTTTGTTTGCTGTCCATGAAAACCCCTCCTTTCCTTACCTGTTTACCAGGGAAATCTCTGCTGTTTGACCTGCTACAGTTGCAACAGAAGCCCTAGTTCCAGATAAGGCCTTCTGTTGTGTGAGTGAAGGGTGAATATTCTGCCAGTAGAACTGAACATGTATTTGAATTCTTGTATTCCATCTATAGTAAACATAGAAAATAGTGGATGGGCAATTGTGCACAACCAGCCTGTTCTGCCACAGAGGGGTTCTGATTCCATCTAACCTCGCGAGTGAAGTTCTAGAGGTCATAGGGAATCAGAGCAATGAGGTGGCAGGTCAGTCTGGTTGTGGACAGTTGGCCATCCACTATTTTTTATAGTGTATAGAGCCCCCCCAAAAGTCATGGACACTGGCCCAGTGGCTCTGAGGGTTGAGGTGCTGGATACCACACCTTGTGCCATGCCAGTGACCTGGGTTTGGTAATGACCTCGGGTCATTAGGAAGCCAGCACAGGGGGAGGGATGGAGCAGGATTGAACAGCCTAATGGCAGCTCTCCTCTCCTGGGGTGGTTGTCACCCTCCCATAGTTCCACTGCCACTGGGTTGAGGTCTGGTGGCAGTGCAAGTGGGAGGGAGCAGCAAGTCAGGAGGGCACCTTGGAACATGGCATGTGCATTTCTCCACATGCACATGTGTGTGTCCAGGGAAAGGAGCAGATGAAAAAAAAACAGGGAAAAACACCTAATAAAAACTTAATGAAAAAAAGTTATGGATATTAAATCGTTTGAAGTATTTTAATCTATGACTTTGTGCATGAAGAAAAGTAACTGCTAACAGAAATAGAAGAGCACTGTAACAGTGAAACAGTTTGTGCTGAATTTAACATGGAACAACTGCATTTTTTTAATGTAGAGAAATTAAGTCTTAGCTGGGTGACTTCAGTTGCGTTCCTGGATTTCATGTTGATTTTCCTGGTTAACTGGAGGCTGTGGAGAGTAGGCATGGGCTGTGCCCTGGTTCTGATTCTGAATGATTTTTTCCCTCAAAAGATTCTGATTTACTCTGATGAATTATAGATCTATTTTAGTCTATTTGAGTATGAGAAATGTATCAGTATTACTCTTTTAGATATCTCTGTTAAAAAAAAGTAACCTTTTTTTTAAAAAAAAAGCATCTGCATTTGTGTCATTTGGTCATCAAGCAGTCAACAGCAATAAACAAAATCTGTTAAGAGCCAATGGGGCTGCAGCTGTGGAATGTGGCCTAAAAATATTGAAAACTGGTATTTTAACATTTTTACACCAAATTTTCAGCATACTTTGTTATGACCCTGCCTCATGAAGAATGGCAGAGAAAATGTTCAACTCCTGGCCTAAAGGTAATTTTGCACAGGGACTGCAAAATCAGCTTTCAGGATGCAGAAACACATTTTGGGCAGGACTTGAAAAATGACAGCTGTCACATTCATAAGGTGCTGTAAAGAAATGGCTATGTTGAAAATGTGATGTAAAAATATTGATTATTACCAAAGTTATGAACCTGCATTTGTAAACTGCAACATAGCCTCATAACTTTTTTATATATATATATTTACACCAAATTTAAAACATAGTCTTCTTATGACCCCATCTCGTGAATAAGGTCAGAGAAAATGTTCAACTCCTGTCTAAAAGGAAATTTCATGCAGGGACTGAGAAATCACATTTTGGGATGTAAAAAAACAAAAACAAACTGTTTGACTACGATTTGAAAAATGACAGCTGTCACATTCATGAGGTGCTGTAAAGATATGACTATGTTATAAATTTAGGTTAAAAATATTGAAAATTATCAGTCACGAGCCTGCATTTGCAAAATTCAATGTAGATTCATAAGAATCAGAACCAGGGCACAGCCCATGCCTACTCTCCACAGCCTCCAGTTAACCAGGAAAATCAACATGAAATCCAGGAACGCAACTGAAGTCACCCAGCTAAGACTTAATTTCTCTACATTAAAAAAATGCAGTTGTTCCATGTTAAATTCAGCACAAACTGTTTGTGTTTTAAGATTTTTATACCAAATTTTCAAAATAGCCAGGCATCGATTGTGATGTTCCTGTGGCCAGGAGCACCTGATATTAGGCATTGCTGGATGCCTGTTCAAGAGACAGGAGCTGTGAGAGTAGGGGAGTCACTGGGGAACAGCGAACATAAGTCCATTTGGTTAGAATTGTTCCATGGGTCTGGAAAATCCAAATCAAGAGCTGAAGTCCTTGATTTTAGAAGGGCTGATTTGAATAGGCTGAGGGAGCTGGTCAGTGAAAAGTGAGTCGGGGCGGACAACATAGGGGGTGTAGAAGACAGATGGGGGTCAGTAAAAGGAGTTTCCAAGGGTGAATGTCCAACAAGCAAACCTTCAGCACTGACCCAAGAGCTAAAGAGCTACAATATTATAAATGACAGACACTATAACCAGTGGGTTACACCACCTTGGTGTGACAAAAAAGTCACTGACAGCCATTACGGTGACAGCACAATGCCAAACGGTGATCATCATACCCGATAATTGTGCCACCTGACTCCTGTGGTGCCCAATACAATAGGACAATTGGTGGCTGTTTGTGTGGGGCTTCACCCACCGCATGCCCCACCACAGGGGGCAAATTCTGTCACTGTAATTCAATTGCTCTTTCAATGGGATACTTTACCATTGTAAAGTAGGGTCTCCAGCGTCAATATAGGTAGGACATTTTGGGCAGACTAGGTGGGCCAAGTGGTCCTTATCTGCTGACAACTTCTATGTTTCTATGTCCAAGGTCAGAGATGTGCAGCACAAATAAAACCAGCCATGATACCAAGCCCTGCAGCATGCTGCCAGTCACAGATCTCTCATTTGAGGTGTACCCATTCACCTAACATTCTGTGTCCTCTTGGTAAGCCAGTTGCCCACCCAGATTACCAACCATGGGTTTATACCTCGCTATAGGCCCCTTATTTTATCTATGAAGGCACCCATGAGGTACAACATCAAAGGCCTTGCTGATGTCAAGAAAACATATTTCTACACGTGTCCCTTATCCAAGGCCCTATTGACGGGCTTGTAGAAACTGAGATTTCTATTACAAAATGTTCCTTTCTTAAAGCCATAATGCAGTTCATCTGAGATACCTTATTTCCTACTGTGTGAATTTATAATATCCTTAAGGATTGCTTGCATTATTTTACCTACCACTGACATTATATTAATAGATCTATAGTTTGGGGGGGGGGTTGTGTGCTGCCCTTGTTAAAGACTAGTACCACTTTAGCCCTCCTCCTCCAGTCAACTAGGCCATCTCCAGTATTTAGAGATTTGTGAACTATATCTACATATGTGCAGTAGGTTTAGAAAGATATTCTGTCAGTTCTTTAAATATAGGGAAAGATACAGTCTGGCCCTGCTTATTTATTAGAATTAAATTTACACAATCCGATTACTACTTGTGCTATGGTGATTAAAATAATCTCTTCAGTCACAATCCCCATAATCTGCTGTTGTTTTATCCTGAACAACTGTACAAGAAATATTTAGTGCCTCTACAACTTCCAATTCATTTTTCACAATTTTAACATCTATCATAAGCAGTTTTACTACTGATTTACCCTTCTTATAAGAGCTGATGTATCCAAAGAATATCATATTGTTTTGCTTATCTGTTACTATTTTAGTTTCATCGTGTCTCTTTGCTGCTCATGTAGCCTGCTTCAGATTTTTTAGCCTCCTATAATATGTTTACAAGTTTCCCTACATGGCTAATGTTTTAATGTCTTATAGGCCAGTTTCTTCCTGACTGGCAAGCTATTCTTATATGAATCATGGTGGGACCTTTCCTACCTTGTCGTGCAAGGGTCATGGAGGGCATGTTTTTCCTGTAACATTGTATTTTTATTCCTGAATAATTCCCAACAATCGGTACCACTGAATTGTTCCATAGCTTTAAACCAGTCCCATTCTTTCATGTCCTTTCGCATCTTATTATAGTTTCCCCCTTTGAAGTTATAAAAAATAATTTTTTCCCTTTAGAGTGGCCATAACTTCTTGCTAGACTGAGACAGCCAAATTATCACTTGACTCAAGTGGCTCTGTCTATTCATAAGAATGTATCTCTGTACTGCTACTTAGTGCCAAACCCAAGATGTTGTTTCCTTTGCTAGGTTCTCTGATAATCTGTTTAAGGTTACATTCCTTCACTATGTCTAAAAATATATAATGCATGGGGTGGCCTTATTAACACCATCACTGTAACCTTTTTATTTCTTGTAATCACACTGCTCTGACATTCTGTTGATAAACCCTGCTTAAGTATATCAGAACAGTGAGATTACAAGAAAGAACGCTAGCTGATTTTAACATTCTCTTTTCAGAATGCCATTCACAGCAGTGAGCGCTGCTTTTTAAACACATGGCAGCTTGTTTTTTCCCAATTTGTTAGGCTCCTTACCAGAATCGCTCACCTAGCTCCTTTGATCCCTGATTATGTCTCCCACAAGGCCTCAGTGGACATAAACAATGTAGAAAAAGGCAGCAATCACATGATAGTGGTTGGCCAACCATGTCCTTCATATTTGAACTTTTGGCATTTGAACTATAAGGTTATTGGACTTGGGTTTATTGGGGTATTTAAAAAAAAATGTTTATGTCAGTGATGCACTTTGCCAGTATCTTATTACTGTAGCAGAGTTTATTGAAGAAATAAAAAGTTTCTTTGACAATCATTCTGGAGACTTCATTTCATGCGCACAGTAAGGGATACCATTGATTTTTTAAAGTACTGACAGTCAGGAACAAGGAATTCATTTGTCAGAATGCATGGTGACCCCATACACTATAAAAGACAATGACTGGGGGTCGGTTAATTACCAAGGTGGAAACACCTCTTGTGGCTGCGATGACAACCATAAGCCTCTCGAGCTTCAATCCTGAGGTTTACAAAGGTCAACATGGCAATTGCTTGAGGTGTTTACACCTTGATAATCAACCGACCCCCAGTCATTATCCTCTATGTTACCTTCCAGACATTTTGTTGATTATTTTACCTATCAGTACCAATAGTACTGACATCCTCTAATATCAGGGCATTACCCAAACTATAGTAGTATGACATTTTTATATGTTCAATAAACCTCTCATTTTTATGTTGGCGTGCTTGCGCAGCCAACATCGTGGGACAGTGCAGCTTTGGAGGCGGGGTCGCTGTTGGGCGAATGCAGGGCATGCCAGTGAGGTGCGTCCTGCATTCCCCAATCAGCCTGCATGCCGACACCACCATGCATACACAATGTGGTGAGCACATCTGAAAAAGGTCCGCTGCAATCCAAGCAAAGCTCGTCATACATAGCGGTCCTTTTCCCCTGCCATCGTCGCCATTATAACCATAGTCGGTGAGTGGGCGGCCGCCTAACTACTGCCAACCGGGGTGCCCAATCCCCTGTTGGTTAACCTCCCAACTTTTTTGTGTGCCAATAGAGAGCCACTCCCCATTGGCATAAACCCAATTGTTGAATGCCGAGGGGTGTCAATCCCCTACTCGTGCCCCCGCTTTCTATGTGTGCTGATGGGGTGCCCAATCCCCGTCGGCATTACTTCCTCCTCTGCCCCGTGTTGTGTGCCGACAAGAGTGCCCAATCCCCGTCGGCTACAGACACCCCAAACAGTTAGGTGGCACGCTGGGGCCACCCCAGCATGCTAAATCCCTGCAAAAAAAACTGTCCTGCAATGGTTTTTTCATTTTTCCCCTGTAAAATGAAAACAGTCCCTCATAGTCTCGATGCCCCTCCCCCACCCGCACCCACCACTGTGCACCCTGCCTTCCCTCACCACCTCACCCCACACTTACCTGCGAGTCCAGCCTGACGATCTTCTGTGGACCGGGAACACGTCTGCACTCTTCAAAACCAACATAAACTGAAGAAATGCCGGTAAACTGTATAATGGAATGAATAGGGTTTTTTCAACTTTAATGCATATCTCGGGCATTTTTGTGAATTTTGGCCCCAAATTTTCAACATGGGGTTTTTGGGACTCCTTCTCATGAATTCTTGCACTGTCATGGCATTATTCGGTCCTGAAAGGTGATTTTGAAGTCACTGCGTGGAATCACCTTTCAGGACCAAGTAATGAAATGACAGTGCCACTGTTCATGAGACGGGCTCTCAAAAAGCCTTTGTTGCAAGTTTGGTGGGAAAAATCCAAAAAATGACTGTTTTACGAGTGTGTGTAGCAACTGTGCAACACATGCTTATAAGTTAGTGCATTCACAGTATTTTCATGCCAGATTCTCAACATTGGCATTTTACCTCACCTTCTTGTGAACCGTATAACTGTCATGTTTCACATCCTGCCCAAAATGTGTTTTTGCACTTCCGGCACAGAATAGTGCGGTTGCTGTGCAAAATCAGTGTTTGGGACACATTACAAAAATGACAGTGACACTGTTCATGAGCAGAGGTCCTAAAATGCCTGTGTTGAAAATTTGGTGACAATACTCCATATAATGACTGTTTTACAAGCGTGCATAGCAACTGCGCAATGCACGCTCATAAGTTAGCGCATTTGCAATATTTTCATGCCACATTCTCAACATTGGCATTTTACCACACCTTCTTGTGAACTGTATAGCTGTCATTTTTCACATACTTGCCAGAATGTGTTTTCATACTTCTGGCGCAGAATAGCGCGGTTGCTGTGCAAAATCACTGTTTGGGACACATTACGAAAATGACAGTGACACTGTTCATGAGCAGAGGTCCTAAAATGCCTGTGTTGAAAATTTGGTGACAATACTCCATAAAATGACTGTGTTACGAGCATGCATTGCACAGTTTGCACGCTCACTCGTAAGTTCGCAAACTTATATTTTCATTCCTCATTTTCAACAGTGCCATTGTTCTACACCTCCTAGTGAACAGTACAGCTGTCATTTTTCACATCCTGGCCATAATCTGTTTTTGCAGTTCCGGCACAAAATAGCGCGGTTGCTGTGGAAATCCCGTGTTCAAGACACATTATGAAAATGGCAGTGACACTATTTATTAGCAGATGTCCTAAAATGCCTATGTTGAAAATTTAGGGACAAAAGTCAATAAAATGAGTGTTTTACGAGCGCGCATTGCGCAGTTTGCACTCACACTTGTGACTTTGTAAATTTGTAATACTTTCACTCCAGCTGTTCATCATTGCCATTTTTCCATACATCCTTATGAACAGTACAGCTGGCTGAAATGTGTTTTCGCATGTCCGGTGCAGAATTGCACGGTCACTGTACGAAATCACTTTTCGGGATACTTTCAGGAAATGACGGCGACACTACTCATCAGCAGAGGTCCTAAAATGCTTATGTTGAAAATTTGGTGGTGAAAGTCCAGACAATGACTGTGTTTACTGGCGTGCATTAGCAGTTTCGCACCCTTGTAACTTTGTCACTCTGCAATATTTTCATGCCACATTTCACCACTGACATTTGTGCACACCTCATTATCAACAGTCCAGCTGCCATTTTCCACAGCCTGCCCAAAACACATTTCTGCAGCTTTTCCACACAGTGGCTTACTCACTGTGCAAAATCACCTTTTGTGACACATTAACAAACTCACACTGCTATGCCTTTCCACCACCGCCACTGCCAATGCCAGCACGACAACATTCGGCATTGACAAATGCTTGTTTATTCCAGGAGTTATGTGCACTACACCGAGCATCAGTTTGCATGGTTTATGTCAGGAGATATTATCTGTCTGTCTACTCTACTCTGTCTATTACATTTATCTTGCTCATTTTGCCCAAAACAACATGTTTATTTTGGCAAATTAATTTTCACACCTGTTGTATCAATAAATATATTGTGATATGATTAATTTTTCTGTCTAACAACTTCATTGTACCTGTTTTAATAGGAGGACAACTGTGTTGATATTAAAATGGCATAACACTGTCTGGCTCAGAATGTACTGACCATGACAGTTCAATGTAGAAATGATGTTGCTCCCCCCTTTTTTAAATAAAGAGTTTCATTATGCATATACCTCAAAAGAAAAAAAAAATAACAAAACTAACATGTCTTATTTCCACTGTTCTTTAAGGATATTCCATAGTAATTCAGAATCTGATCCACTTAAAACAGTTGTCAAGGCTTTTTACTGGCACAGGTTCATTCTTAACTGTAAGAAACCATTATTAAATTAATGATATACCCCTTTTATGGTATCTCCAGTTATGTATAAAAATAGGATGTCAGTGAGGAAATGCCTCACAAAGCAATACCCGTTTATATCTTTCAGGAAGACCTACGTTCACATCTTGATGTCTTGTTGCAGCCTTGTTTCTTTTATATTTAAGTCTTAGTCATTCAATATGTATTTTTGAATTGTCTGTTTGGCCTTCTGGTATATTTTACTTTTTGGTGGGTTTTTGGTTAATTTTGTTCCCCTGAGCCAAGCAGCTCTGATCCTGGCACTCGCAAAAGCAGATGTATCCTAAAACAGCTTGTCAACTCCAATATTTTTTCATTTGCTGTGTTTACTACCATACTTTACATCTAAGATAGAGAGTGACTGGATGGGTAACTATGCACAACCAGTGTGTTCTGCCACAGAAGGGTTCTAATTCCCTCTGCCCTTGACAGCAAAGCTCAAGAGGTCCATGGAAATCAGAATCCAGAGGTGGCAAAGCAAAAAATTATGCATAAAAGTTGCACAGCTTGTACTTTGTATAGTGTATAATACTATGTAAAATGTGTGCCAGGTGTTTTCTTCTCTTTCACAATGAAACTGACGTGTGCTGTCTCTAGAGGTTCTAAAATGCTGTTCTGCCACAAAAGGTTACAATCACATTCCATGACCTTTGAACTGTGGTACAACAGCATTTTGAAAAGGATGGATTTCTAAACAGAACAATGCTGTACTATATACTATAAACAATTGTAGATGGTGTGGGAGTGATTCTGTTTTGTGTATAGAAACATAAAAGATGGTCCCCCATTTTCCTAAATGTTAGCACAGGTAGGGAGTCATAGAATGGATAATTGCCACTGTATTGTTATATTGGTGGAAAACATAAACATCATGGCAAATGCTGTGTCCTTACAGTATTATAGGGTATGGAGACCCCTTGTTCCACACAGAATTCCATCGTAGTCCAAATGTTGTTGTACCACAGTTCAAAGTTCATGGACCACAGTTACGCCACACTGTGGTACTGTACAACAACATCTTGGCTGTTTTTCTGAGCGCACGAGACAGCACTTCAGTAATGAAAAAACCACAGTACTCACATCTTAGTATTCAAACAGTCAATACTGTGACAGGATTGTGGCAGCGGTTTTTCAAAGCTGGCTGACGAGCACTTGAAATTTGTTGACAAGCAGCAGAATAAGCACACAAAACATAAAACCACAAATAATCTGAAAGTGATCATCTCCTATTTAAGTGACATGGATGTTTGTTTGCCATGGTATTTAAACAAGGGGTCTCCATACACTATACAAAATACTGGCTGGGTTACTGTGCCCAATCAGCCTGTGCTCCCACCTCAGGGTTCTGATTCTGTCAGACCTCTCGACCTTCTCTCTCGAGGTCAAACGGAATCAAAACCCCCTCAGTGGCAGCACAGGCTGGTTGCGAACAGTAGCCCAGCCAGTATTCTCTATTTATTTCATGGTTTTCTTAACACTGATGATGTTACCATAAATAAAGGATGTTGTTACTGATAAAAATGATCGAACAACTTACTGAATTTTCCAGCTTGGTGCATTATGTTAGACCATGTGATATTAAAAACAAGTATGAGAAACTTTGGTTTAATTGTTTGATTTTAAATGTTGTGAAGACCATCATGCATATAGCAAATAATTATATGTTGGACATGGGGCGTAGAAGTACCATGGAATGTCCTTAGCAAACTTGTTGCCCTCCTAACATGCTCTAGGTTTACAGTTACTCAAAAAAGCAGTTGACTGTTTACTGTTGGCAGCTAAGCACATTTACCTACACCAGGGTCTGTTTAAATGCAAAGCATTTACAATAGTTTCTTCTGTTTGTCTATCCTATCCCATGTGCTGGGGGGTGAGATGTAGATCTGGAGGTCTTCACCAGCTATACCATCATTACATAACATGAAGATGAGACAGTAAAGCAAAAGAATGATAAATGCAAGTAATCAATATAAATAAATGCAAAACACAAAGAAACAGAGTTTGAGAGCATCCAGCCATAAATGAGTCTTATTATGTCTCTAAAACTGGTTCATTTAGGCAATGTGAACGCACTACTAGTTCACACCCAGTTTATTAATTTACTGCCTGCAGACTGAGGGTATTACATGTGTAATATATCAGTGGATAGTTATCAGATTGTCAGTCTTCTGTGTGAGTTAGGACTGGATTAGGTCTGCTTCTGCACTGCACTTATAAATTAATAAGTATGCTATCACACACAGATCATATTTCTATCACCTTATGAAATGTGGAATTGCAAATAATAAAAATACATGTTTCATATTTTCTTCTGTTTTATTTGTAAATGACCATTTGAAAGGTGGTAATCTAGTGCTGTGGTATGCAGGTTCCACACATGATGTGAAGATAATGGCATGGAAACACACCCTGCAAGGGTGAACACTGCTGTAGGGTTATGGAGCAGTGTCCGGTATGCTGAGAATCCTGAGGGTAGACCTAATGAAGCTTTAAATTAGGACATGAATGATGTAATGTATTTAGTGAATAAAGACAGTGCTATATTTGTGATGGCAGCATTCATAAATTAGTTGAGTAGCTAATAAACTGCAATGTGAGTTGGCTTCTGGTGAGCATTTTTTTGACTTTATAAACATGGACTTAAACTTACGATCAGCCACTTAAACTAATTGTCAGACAATCGGGATACAGGGGTTATTCTTATCACTGTTCCAATACCTAATTGTAGTTCTAATACATAATTTACTTATATAGGCAGCTTCTGGAGTTAAATTACCATTACCATGTGGAGTTAATTTTTTTTGTGAAAGGAAAAACAAATTCTGTGCTTCAATTATTTGTTGCAATGAACAGTAACCCATTAATTTACAATGGTGTCAGTAATTTTCTGCAGGAAATTCAAATGTGATTGTTCCCCTGAAAACTGATGAATTGCTAAAAAGACGATCTTACCAACAGTCTCAGCTGAAAGATCTTGTTCTAAACAAAAAGACACCACCCACCCCCACATACACACACACACACACACACACACACTTTATATATAAACTGAGAAAGTCCCGAATCCATACTGTATGTAGCAGTACACTCTGAATCACAATGCAATTATATTTTACCAATCTGTTTGTATTTATAGGGTGTGGCACCACAGTAGCTGGACTCGAGATACCAACCACTGATGCAAATGATGGCACTTCAGTTCAGGTTTAAATAGACTCTGCTGGCCCACTACTGGAGATCAGTGCTGGATTTGTGCCTGATTTTTTGTAGGAGTGCAATTTCATCAAAAAATCAAGTTCCCTTGGTGATGACAGAATTATTTTAGTTTTATATATTTAAATTACATGTGTACCACACAATTTATTTTAAATTGTATTACAAGAACAGTTTATTAAACTATAATATACAGTGTAATCCAGACAAGTAGCATTTATTTATTTATTTTTTCTTCCAGGTATTTGTTCTGATGTGGTACTGATCGAGTCCAGTGGGGGGATGAAAAAGCCCAGAGAGACCCTCAGACTGAGCTGTAAAGGCTCCAGGTTTGAGTTTGGTAGCTATGATATGAACTAGGTCTGGCAGCAACCCCAGAGGGGACTGGAGCAGGTAACATATATCCACTATGATTCCAGCTATATAGCTCATGCTCCCTCAGTGAAGGGCTGGCTCACTGTCAGCCAATTGGGATACAGGGGTTATTCCCATCAATGTTCCAATACCTAATTATAGTTCTAATACATAATTTACTTACACAGGCAGCTTCTGGAGTTATAAATTACCATTACCATGAGAAGTTAGTTTTTTTTGAGAAAGAAAAAAAAATCTGTGCTTCACTTATTTGTGGCAATGAACAGCAACCTAAATTTACAATGGTGTCATTAATTTCCTGCAGGAAACTCAAATGCGATTGTTCCCCTGAAAACTGTTGAATTTCCCAAAGATGATTTTATCAATAGTTATAGCTAAAAGATCCTGTTCTAAACAAAAACAAACAAACACACACACACAGAAAAGTTTTATATTTAAACTGAGAAAGTCCCAAATCCATATGTAACAGTACAAGCTGAATCACAATGCAGGGATGTTTTACCAGTCCATTTGTATTTATAGGGTGTAGCACTGCAGTAAGGGCTTAGGGGATGGTGGAGTAGAGGGTGCTGAGTGGGTCGGTCAGTGGGTGGACTGTAATAGTGCAGAAGACATTGATAGATTTTTTTTTTACAGGTTAAAGAAGAAAAAAAAAGGGGTGGAGACATCGATCGACACAGGAGGATTGGGCACCCCAGTGTCATTGTTATGTTTCTGGGGGTTGGGGGAGGAAAATTCAAAAATATAATGGACCGGCTGATGGTGAAACAGTTTAAAAATAATAGTGCGAGGGTAAACTGTTCCATGGTTCACAGAGGGGGAAGAACTTTTGTCACCTCACAAAGTTGTGCATTCACAAGCTCCTTTTCTAATAATCCACCTAAGAGGACTGCAGGGCTCCACCCATGCAGCCCTGAAAACAATTTATAACAGTCACCAGTACTGTACTGTATGTTCTTTGTGATGCTAAGGTCGCCATTATAAATGAGTTTCACTCTATGGCTTAACCTTTATAATAAACAAACAAGCAAACAAACAAACAAGTACTGCAGTAGTGAATCACTGAACAAGGAGATCAGGGCACTGTACCCAAAAATTAAGTGCCGTGATTCGTGACTAAATGACGTGAAACAGATGATTCATGTACAGGATTGCACCCAAACATCAAGTGGTATCAAACAGAAGATTCGATAACACTGAAAATCACTAAAAGTGCTACAGAGAAACACTGACAAAATGGCTTACTTAAACATGGATGTGAAACAGAAGATTCAGTAAAGAAACAGAGATTCTCTCAAATATTAAGTGGCGTGATTTGTGAGGATTATGAATAAGTGACATGAAACAGAAGATTCCATGAACAGGGTTGCACCCAAAAATTAAGTGGTGTGATTCATGACTAAGTGATGTGAAACAAACAATTCATATACAGGGTTGCACCCAAAAATTAAATAGTATCAAACAGAAGATTTAATAACACAGAAAATCACTAAAAGTGCTACAGAAAGACACTGACAAAATGCCTTACATAAACAGCTACATGAAACAGAAGATTCAGTAAGCAAACAAGGTTGCACCTAAAAATTAAGTGGTATGATTTGTGACTAAGTGACATAAAACAGAAGATAGGGTTGTACCCCAAAATTAAGTTGAATCAAACAGAAGATTCAATAACACTGAAAATCACCAAATCTGTTGCAGAAAGACGTGACCTCCCCTTCACAAATCTGTATGGCACTATGACCTAGTTGTTCGGGCACAGAGATGGGCAACACGGAGTCTGAGACATGATAACCCCCTCTCAGAATACGTGAGGCACTATGTAATCTAATACTAGTTAAGGCACAGAGATGGGCAACACAGAGTCTGAAAAGTGACAACCTTCCTTCACAATCTGTATGGTATTATGACACAGAGATGGGCAACACAAACTCTAGGGCAGTATGACCTTTCAGGGCAGCACAGAGATGGGCAACACGGAGTCTTAGACATGGGTGACACACCATTCTGAAAATACATGAGGCACTATATGAATTAGTAGCAGTTCAGGCACAGAGACGGGCAACTCAGAGTCTGAGACATTGATGCCCCCTTTGCAATCTGTATGGCACTATGGCACAGAGATGGGCAACACAGAGTCTAGGGCAGCACAACCTTTCAGGGGAGCACAGAGATGGGCAACACAGAGTCAGAGATGTGACACCCCCCCTTTACAATCGGCATGGCATTACAGCACAGAGATGATCACTTAAGGTCAGTGACTGCATAAACATTTAGGGCTTATGGGCAGACTAGATGGGCCTAGTGGTCCTTATCTGCCGACAATTTTTATATATCTATGTATGGAGAACTCAGAGTCTAGGGCATTATGGATTTTCAGGGCACCACAGAGATGGGCAACAAGTCTAGTTTCTCTTTCTTTATACACACTATCTCTTTCTCTTTCTCTGACTAAACAAGTTTTTTTTTATCATTTTACTGTGGAGTCTGCAATGTCTGCCACTCTCTACTGCTGTCTACTTTGCATTCTGCTGTTGAATTTGTTGATCTGTCTTTCTACTCTCTCTTTTTAATGAAAACATCCTTTTTTAGTGAGTACTCTCAGTTGGCTGCAATGTCTGCAACACTGCTGATTTCTGCTGTTGAATTCATTGGTCTCTCAGTCTCTACTCTCCCTCGCTCTCTCTCTCACAAACTTTTCACTGCTTGTTTTTTGGGACATCTCCACACACAAACACACAACTGTCTCCATTGACAGCAAAGTCACAATTGCACTTGATACTTGGTTTCTTAGGAAGGTCCTATGGCAGCTGACACAGAGGACTGGCTAGAACATGTGTAAATCAAAGAACAGAGACCCTAACTGGTTGACTACCTTTAGTGCCCCAGGTTCATGAGAGTTTCCCTTTGTTGGTCATGTGATGGTCCAGGGACACGAGAGTCTTGGACAGAGATTGGGTAAAAAAAGAAACTTTTTTCTGCAGTTTTATGCACCCTGCATTTCCTTTTCCATGCAGTACTGGTGGTGAGAATGTTATTCCAGACAACTACTCTTCCAGACTGAGCCAACTTGATTTGGGTCGAGCTACAAAAGGCTAATTTTTTTTGAAACTGTCAGAAGATAAGGACTGCCAGGCCCATCCAGTCTGCCCATAGGCCCAATACATTATATGTGACCACTGTGTCAGCTCAGTCCAGGGTGGGGGGTTGGAACTGCACCAGAGCCAGCTCACTTTTGAGACTTTTGAATCATGCACTGGTCCCTTCCCATTCTTATGAGTATGCTGATTGTAGCAGGATGTACTCATGAGTAGGTTGGAAGAAGAAAGGGCTTACTTCACTCAGAGTTGGAGGAAGAGTCAATGATATGGATATGGCACTTTGCAGGGTTGGTATGGCTGTGGATGATTTTGGTGTTGACCGCATGCTGATAGATGCAATGATCTCCAACTACTGTGAGTGATTTTAGGCTTCCTTTCAGGTTGGCTTGCATGTTTTCTTCTGTGATGGAGGCAATCATCTCCAGTGGAACAGAGCTGCTGGCAGTGCTTGTAGCTGGGATAGTGGAGCTGCTAGCTGCAAGTGCATTGTATTCTCCTTCAGGGTTTGCTGCAGCAGATGTATTTGCTGCCAATATGTGCAAATTTATCTGCAGTTTTTCCTTGGACAACACAAAGTAATTATTTATTGACTGGAGGTTCCAGTGACCAAAGATCTAGGCTACTTCGGTGTGGGGGAGGGGCATCACAGTCAATAAGCCATTGTACTGAGGTTTTTCTTGTTGAATGATTGTTGATTTTTGTTTTATTTTCTGGAACACCAGCATTGATTTTAATCTGTTTCATGAGAAACTGACTTATTGAGACTGACTAACTGAGAAAATTACTTATTTTCACCAACAGTTATGGCTCTGAACCAGAGGGAGTATGCTTTTCCAGAGTTACACAAGATCCCTGCACCCTAATTGATACCTCCACAGGTACACCGCAGACAGCTAGCTTTTAGGTATATGTTATACTAACATATAGGACTAAGGGCATCTACCATATAAGAGGAGATGTCAGGATATGTATGCACACTATTGTTATACACTTTACTTTCCAATATACACATGTATTTCTTACTTATAAGATGCTAGGATGTCTGTATCCTTGTAATGATTATGATATATGAGTCGGCATTGCCATCTTCTGATGATTTGTATTACTACACGGCTATGTATAAACTGTACCTCTTTGTTTCTACAAAGTGATGACAATAACAAAATTGTATAATGTTATCTTGGAATGTGGAGCCTCCTCTAATTTAGCTAACAGGGCTCATCTCTGTAACTAGAAATGTTTCTATCTTGCAGTAACCATGGTAATTATCTAAGGTATATAATATAAGACATTACATCTTCTACCTCAGAGACCCCAGGAGACATGGAGATTCCGCGAGGTATAGGGAACGCTTAGCATTGGCTCCCAGTTCCTATTGGTAAGAACTGCTTAGAGTAACTGTGATTTTCCTTTGGTAGTAATAAACAAGCTTTATTACTCTTATGAAATGTGTCTGTGATTCCTTGCACGCCCATTATTGCCAAGAACCTGAGAGTGAGGTTTAGACCTTCTAACAATCGGCCACCATGTGCAGGCAATATTTGGTGTTTGCAAAGTTTCACTTGTTGCTAAAATGTTTCCCTTCCCAACGGGGACTGTAGGTGTGCATTCCTACACCACCTCTCCTGTTTTTAACCCATTTTGTAATCACTTGTAAAGTCTGGCTGCTTACTAGGTGTGGTCGATGCTGACTCAACCCACCCCACAGCAGTTTTGAAATTGCAAGCTTACAAGTGCACAGTAGCCCAATTGTGAATCAGTGCACCTGTTGTGGATTGATACACAGCATAGCACCTTTTCAGAGTTTGATTTTTCATTCCCTCCCACACAATGGCCACCATATCAAATATCTGTGCAAAACTGAGACTCAATGTCTCAAACTTCCTTGCCTCCCATGGAGGATAGGCTGATATCACGTGGGACGCAAGTCAATCCAAAAACCCTGTGCTGGGGATTTCAACCCAGTACACAGAGATGAGACAAACAGCCAGGAAGCAAGACACTAAAGGGCAGTTGGTCGTGGCTCTCTGTGCTGCTTTGAAAGCCTCCAAAGCAAGGTTTCAATCCATTGAACTGCAAATCTCATCTCTTAAACAGGAGATGGGGTTGCAGGAAACTGAATGTGTGAGACAAGAGCAGGATTTGGAGTCTGAGCTCCAAACTGCAAAATGAAAAGGATTCCCTTTTGCATCATTCTGCTCAGGCAGGAGAGCAGGAACTTTGTATGTTGAAGCAAGAGTGTGAGAGTTTGAGACAGGATAAGGGTCAGGCTTTGCAAATGAATGACTTGTTAAGTAGAATGAATGAACAAATGCTTGAGGAGTTGGGAGAATTACAGGAGGAGATAAACCAGGTATGTAATGACTTAGGGTTAGCTACTAGGGACAATCATGAATTGAGCACCGTGTATAGAGTGTTACAGAAGCAGATGCAGGATGAAGTGGATCAGAATGTTGCAAATGTGAATCATGATGAATGTGAATCTAAAATGGTGAAACTGCACCATCAGTGAGAGGTGTTGGCTGGTCACATCAAGGCGATGGGAGGTGTAGCCCCTGCCTTGTCAATGTCATCTGAAGGGAGGGAGTCAGATGATGACCTCTCACAGTACAATGCCCAGTCATGCCCCTACTATGGCCCAGACACCCCTTCCCACCCCACCATCCACAACATGGCAGACCCTGTCACATGACACCACATCCCCACATTATTGATGGCATGATGCACATCATGGGTGATGCCAACATGGTGACCCCCATGATGGGGGGAGCAGGCTTAGAACTAGTCCTGATGGCAACACCCATTGCTGTTATTTCTGTGGATGATAAGGAAGAGATAGAGAAAATGATTGATGTCACCTTAAGCAATGTGACCCTAACAGATAGAAATAAATGGACCCTCTGAACGCAGATTAGACAGATGCTACAGTAGGCTACTACTTGGAAGGGAATGGTCCACACAGTGGCTCAGGCCATGGCTCAGGCAGCCCTGGAGGATGCCTGAGGCAATTTACCTCCAATTGATCATCCCAATAATCCCCTACAAATGGCCTACTCTGTTCAGCAAATAGCTGACAGCATCAGTCGGATGACCCTGTCTGACAACTTCAGTTGCCACTTGGATAAGGTGCATGCTAAATGTGAAATGCTTAGTCTTGCTGCAGACTACCAGGTCCAGATCAATTGATCCTTGCTAGTGGGCAAAACTTCCTGATGTTGTCCACCAGGATGGCCATGCCACCTTTGATAAAGTAGCATGTGAACTAATTTATGCACACAACTCAGTGTAGTAGGAGTGATGCTCGCATACACTGTGAAACAGAATGCAAAATAAAGTCCAGCAACTTTCCACCAGAGGCTCTGGATGGCTTACCATGCATGGAAGCATCTTGCAGGAGAAGCTGCAGATGTTGACCTCATTGAATATAAAACCTTGTTCCTTAGGAACATGATCCCTGCAGTAAGAGAAAAGGTAGAGCCAACCACCTATCTCACCACAGAGAGGCTTGCCGATACTCTTCAGAAAAGAGAGAGAGAGAGTTTATCAAATCTACAACCATGAGTCAGGCTCTGGTTCCAAGAATGTAGCTGCTGTGGAAGCTATCCCGGAGGCCACAACACACTACATGGTGGAGGGGCAGGCCCAAGAGAAACAGCTCCTCCCCACAGACCACCAACACCCCGAGCAGGCCCAACAACAACAACAATAATCCTGGGGTGGGAACCGAAACTACCACAAAAATAGGAAACACCATAAAAACAACAAGAGTAAACAACAAAGATCAGGTCCCTTGTATAGGGAAATAGCGGATGAAAACCATAAATTTTGAGATTTTCTCAGGCAAGTGTGCTCCATAATGGATGCCATCCTCATTCGGGCCCTTGCAGCAATACAACAGGGAGAGCAGGCCTCAATAGGCAATGGAGACACCGGAAGTCCATGCTTTCAGGCCCTTACAGGCCTGAACCCAGAAGTGGCTCCCTATATAGCATCAGTTCAGCATGGTGAGATGGTTTAAAGGAACCAGGCCCAGACTCTCTTTCAAGAGCTCCCCCATGCTTTCACTGGTACAGATTGACAATTACAAACCCCAGTCTGGATTGTAAACAAGCTGGTCTTGGATACAAATGGAAGGCCCTGTACTGAGGCTGAGGTCAGGGGCTGCCTACTGACAGTATTACTGGATACAGGCATGGCTGTGTCTGTATTACAGGATGATAACCAAGAAACATCACCTTGGTCCACCAGAGGGAGGACCAATATGTCTTGTGTAGATGGAACTAGGTTACCTGCATATCGCTCCTTTCCACTACCTGTGACACTTAGGTACCTGAAGGCATATCATACCTTTCAGCTAATTGTACTGCATAATCATTCTAGTATAATCGGAATTGACTTTTTGGCATCGCATGGCTGTGTGGTGGACCGAGCCAATATGTTATTGATACAAATTCAGGGACAATATCACACCATTATGATCCCTGACTCACATGTAGTTGCAACAATCTCTGCGAACAACAAACAGTATGACATCATAGATTTGTTTAAGAACCACAAGCTTTTCCTAAAGATCCTCCCCATTCTACAAAGACATCTGGAGGTGTTTTCCACTAACAAGGATGATTGTGGCAGGATGCACACTGTCATTGAAGTGACAGGCCCAACACATGAGAGGCAACAGCAATACCCTTTTCCACCTGAGGCCTTGCCTTCTCTTAGAGAAACAATTAAATCACTCCTCAAGCAAGGTGTAATTAGGACATGTGTTTCCACTGTAAATTCCCCAGTGTGCTGTGAAAAAACCCACAGGTGCCTGGAGACTTACTACTGGCTACAGGAGACTAAACCAGGTCACCCCCAGTTTTGCCCCTGCTGTGGCATCAGCACGAGATGTGCTATGACTACTGACCCCTGACCAATAATGGTTTAGTGGTCTGGGCATCTCCAATGGCTTCTGGTCATTACCATTGGCTCCCAAAAGTCAATATAAGTTCATCTTCACCTCTGAGGGCAGGCAGTATACTTGGACCTGCTTACCACAGGGGTTCCACAGCAGACCCTCCCTGTTTCATTTACACATGATGGACACCCTTGAGGGTTTCTCTATACCCTAGTGTCTCTTGTAGTATGTGGATGACCTGTTGTTGGCCACAGTCAGACAGGAACAACATTTGGATCTCTTCGACAAACTACTGACCCTCATCCAGAGGGCAGGCCTTAAACGTAACCCTACAAAAGCACAACTATGTCAGAAAAAGTTACTCTTTCTGAGCCTGAGGATAACAGACTAAGGCTGAAGCCCTACCTGGAAGGAGATACAGGGATTGCAAGATTAGCCACTGCCTACCAGCGTGGCCACCTTTAGAAGGTTCCTAGGTATGGTAAACTATTCTAGAGATTTTATTTGTGATTTTGTTCAGAAAGCCACTCCTCTGTATGGTACTGAAAAAGGATGTCTCCTGGAATTGGGGTCCCATTCACACCCAAGCTGTGACATCACTGAAACAGACCTTGGTCTCAGCTCCAGCTTTGGTTAACCCCAATCCAACCCTGCCATTCCATCTGGAATGTGCCAACTCTGACATTGCTATGTCTGCAGTGTTGGCCCAGAAGGTCCATGGCACCCTGAGACCCATTGCATATGCATCAGCGCTCTTGACCAAAGTGGAACAGAAGTACATCCTTTGTGAAAGGAACCTTCTGGCCACCTACTGGGCTGTCAAGCACTTCCTGTATATCATTGGGCACTCCCCCTGATCATTAATACAAACCCTACTTGATTTTAGTAGGTGGGATAGTCAGACTGTGCCGGGCAGGGGTGCAAGCCTGGGTGCAGCGCAACTGGGCTGCACCAAGGCATGGACAATACGATATTCAATGGTGCTGCACCACAGCTCAGCACCATTGAATATGGCACTGAGGGTGCATGCACTGCACACGGCACAGTGGCATTGCATCAGCAAAAGTGGCAGGAGGGGAGTCATGGGCCAATGGGCGTACTTACAGTACTATATGCTGTCAGTTGGTGGGTGGCCAGGCAGCATGCGGATGGGATGCCACCACCCGCCGCTGACTGGGGGTTGCTGGGTGGTGGGGGACTACAGTGCACAACCCTTTGGAATATCCCACCCCCTGGGTTTCACTGGATGCACATCTTTGGGGTTCTCATCAGTATGCATTTTGGTTTGCCTTTCATTGTACTGGATGTACCATTGGCCAGAGGAGTCCAGGCACAGTTCCAAATCATCCATCTGAGGTTGTTATGTTCACTTGTATGTAACACAAAGTATAGGCTGATGTTAAAAAAACATCATATTTAAGAGTGCTGCCTCCTTATACACTGTTCTAACAATTGTGACATGGAACCTTTGTAAATGAGTTCATGAGCTCCAAGATGTACCTCCATATAATCAAATAAATAAATAAACAAATAAAAAGGGTGATTGGGTTGTGTAGCCCTAAAGTTCCTGCTATGTACAGGATGTCTATGTCTCTGTCAGTGGCTCGGCTTGATTGGGTTTGTTCTCTTTTCTTAATTTTTTTTCAATACTTCTGCTTAGCAGATAGGGTGTCCAGTGTCTGCTTAAAAGCTGTGATGTTTCCATTGACAATAAAGTGGCCTTAGTTATGTTTTGTTAAATAACAGTCAATACTGCCAAGAAAACCTCACAGGGTTGTTGGCTCATATTCGGAGCCATCTATGTATTTAATCTGGTAGATAAGATCTGCCAGTAGGGAGTCTAGCTCCTCTTCTGGAATGGTGTGTATCAGCCAGAATTCCTGGACGTCATTTATATATGAAGTTATTACTTTTAAATCATTTACCTTTTTTTTTTGCTGTGTGCACTTGTTCTGGTGCTCTGCTATGAACTTCTGGCACTTGTCAGAAACTTTGGAGAAAAATGCCACCACCATGATGTCAGCTACTTTGCTGTTTCAGCACTGTCATTTGCACATGACAGTTTTCTCTTTTGATGAACTGCTGTCGTGTGCACCTTTAAAAACAGCTTAAATGTTGTGTTACCACAGTATGGTATTATTGCATTTTATGCCCTTTGAACTGTGGTACAAAACATTTCAGCCATGATTGATTTCTATGCAGAACAAGCCCTCACTATACACTATATTCCATTAATTGAATGGATGAAAAATAGAACAGAAACAATGTGGGGGAAAAGGGAAGAAATAATAAAGAAGAAGTAGGAATGGTGAGGAAACAGGTAAATGGGGTGAGTTTGGGAAAATAGAGGGCTTACAAGCTAATTTGCAAAATGTGTTTTGATTATGTATTATATTTGAAACAGAGGTGACATGCCAAATGCTGGGATGTGCTGGGGATATTTTGTTGGGTTGGCTGAATATTTAAAAACTCATTAAAATGCTTAACATTATTTTATTTTTGTGTATATTTATGTCCCGTGGTGGAAAAAAAATCTTGGATCCATTTTATAATCGCAATAATACATTCCAGGGTGTGCTCTATAGTAGGACAACAAAACTTCTCAAGTGGTTAAAGACACTCAATAATACCTCATGTCTCACAGCACACCCAAGGTGTGCGTTATCCCACCACAGCAGACAGCCTGTTGTTTTATTGCTTAATTATGATAGCTCGATATTGCAGAATGGTAGGCCCTCCATTATGCAAAATGCAAACATGCATAGGGTGGGCCTGGGGAATGCTGCAAGGTGATGCTCATGCAATCACCTTTACCAGGCAAGTAAACTACCTTTGCATATTGTATCACATTACAGCATTACCAATCCCTTACCATCTGGGTTCTAAGAAGCAGTGCAGATCTGACTCATGGCAGGAATTTCAGATAACAGCAGGTCTGCTGTGCCACCACTGGTTTCAAAACTTTTCTGGTGAATGCTACTTTATTAGCATTGTCAAGATCCAGTCTATAGTGTCTCATAAATGTATGTATTGATGACTAAGTGACAGCAACTCAAATTTCTTGCACTGTGGCACTCTGCCCATGAGGTAGATATGGATTGTGTGGAGTGGGATTTGATTTTGGTTGGAGGCTCAATGTTCTTGATTGTATAAGACTCTATAATGGTCTTTTTAATCTAGCCAGCTACATTGTACCTTTCTGCATTGAGTCCTTTCCTTGGACTGTTTGGAACAACAAATCGTTTCTCAAACAGTCTAAAGTCTTTTGTGTAGTCCATATAAATTGCGACCACACATTTCGGGTCAAATGATTGGACGTGATGGCCCTGGTCTTGTGCACCTGAACTGTGAAAAAACAGAAGCTCTAGTTTCTGAGCTGTGTGGTATGCTTTTAAGACTTTGGGTATGAAAGAAAGAACTGTCCGTAGTGACATCCCATCATTGTGGATGAATGGAAGTGGTTCCTTGTAAAAAAGAGTGCTTAGTTCACTAAAGCATCTTACAGAACATATTGCGATCAGGAACAGAGTTTTTATTGTATCCAACTATATGTTGACTGAGTGTAGAGGCTCAAACTGGTGAATTGTGAGTGCATCTAGGACAATGCTGAAATCCCAAGAAGAAACCATTTGCTTGGTCCTTGGGTTGATGTGATTAGTGGCTTTTAGGAACCTCATGATATCAGGGTATGCTCCTGGCAAGCAGTTGGCTATGGTTCCAGCTTGTGCTCCTATTGCAGATGCTTGGAGTCTGAGGGAAGAAACCAAGAGCCTCTTATCTATGCCCTGCTGTAAGAAGGATAGAATGTGCTAGATGGCAACTGACTGCAGGGTAATCTATATTTCTGAATACCCTTGCTTAAAGACTTTCCAGTATCTGTTGTATGTTGAAGTGGTTGGTGGAGACAACTTTGGGTAATTTCCCTTGTCTAGCAGTCTTTGCCTCTCAGGAGCCATGCTGTAAGGTGAAGAGACTGAGGGTCCAGTTGTCTGATTTGACCCTGTCTCAGGATGGGTGGACTATGGGGTAGTGTCAATGGCCTGTCAATCACTATTGCTACTATCTTGGCAAACCAGGGTCTCCTGGGACACTGGAGTGCTATCAGCATGACTGTGGTTTGGGATTGCTGTATTTTGTGGAGTATGTTCTGTATCAGTTGCAATGGTGGAAAGACATATGCTTTCTGAAATTAACATTTCTAAGATATTGTTCAAGTTCAAGTCTATTTCATTAAGAAAACTCCACCCTGATCTAATTCCTTGGTCACCCAGTCAAAGAACTCTGTCAGATTCATTTGACATGACCTCCCCTATGAATCCATTCTGCTTCAGGTCTTGTAACCCATTGTAAATATCAATAACACATTCTTAAAAACTACTTTAAACATTCTTTTAATATTATAACTCCACATTCATTCACAATTTGAAGAATAATAAAATGTTCTGATATGCATAGTGTTTTGCCCTTGTGCATCAATAAGTGGTATAAAAATGTTTATTTATCATGCAAAATATTGTGTAAACTACTCATTCTAGGAAATCTAAAATTGCATGGTAAACTGGGATACATATCCATACAGGTATAAACCATCAACAGCAAAGCACTATTGCAGAAAATGTTGCAATCATTAAAGTATTGTGGTACAGAGTACTGGTTACTTTTTGTTTTATGGGTACAACAAATAGGTTAAACATTGCTGAGTGTATAGCCATTTAATCTTACTAAGACAATATCCTTTTTGTATCCCCTTATTACAATCATAAGAAAATGTCTTTATAAAAAAGGAATAATTATATTTCAGTGGTGGCACCAAACAACTCTGTTCAAGTGATCTGTTGGGATGAACGTGCAAATGACTGGAGGAGGGTGATGGTGGTGCCCCTACATGGAAGATGGGTGACAGGGGAACCCAAGGGACATATATCATCAATTGGGCACAGCAAATAGAGTGTGGAAATGTGGACAAAGCAGTTAGGGTGAATGTATTTTGGGCTCATAGGATTTTGGGGTGCCTGCAACTGGGAATCAGGAACATGGAGCCTAACTGTGGTCCCCCATTGTGCACTGGGTGGAGGATGTTTTATAATTGTTTGAGAGGGGTGCAGGAGAAAATCCCCCCTCACAGTGGTACCAACGTGTGATGTGGTCAGCCATGTGCACAATGCAATTGCGTGTCTTACACCTTGCTGTCGGACACTTTCCTGCAACTGACTTTTCCTTGCCCAATTTCTTTTTGCTCTATTGTGGGTGACCCACCCAGGGAACTACCTGCTCAACCTCTCTTTCAAAATGGCAATCATCCCCTCTCTATGGAACCATGCCATTGTTCTTCCCCTCCCAAAGGGTGATCCTCCCCTGGCAACTACCACCCCATATGATCCTCCCCATATTCGACTACTGTGATGTAGTCTATGGTGCCTCTCCCAAATCCTCCCTAACCAGACTGGACACTGTATTTAACTCCTTCGGTCGATTTGCCCTTGATGCTCCATCATGCATTCATCATTGTGACCTCTATCGCACCATTTCCCTTACCCCGCTTGTCAACAGGTGCCTCACTCATTGTGCCAAACTCACTTCTAAATTTTGGTTAGGAGAACTTCCCTCCTACCTCTCATGTTTCCTCTCTTCCCCACCTCCCCCCTCCCATTCCCTCAGATCCTCTGTCACTTGCACTTTGTTGGTCCTCCATGGTACCACTCTCATCGGTCAGTCAGGCTTTACCCATCATTTCCTGCAAATCTGGAACTCACTCCCCCCCCAAATCTGGCACTCCTCCTCCTCCTCCCACTCCCTTGTCTCTGCCTTACATAACTTTCTCTCATCTAACTGCTCCTGCTTTAACCCTCCTTAACTGTTCTCCTGTGCCTCTGCTCCTCTCCATGACTCACAAACCTACTAAACCTTCCTCCCCAAGCGTGCATCTCAGCATGCTCTCTCCCCTTCACCACTATGTACTATGTTCCTCAGATATGCCACTTGTAATTAAATGCATATTTCACAGGTATGATGTATTTAATTGTATGTTATATTACAGATGTGACTGAATGATTGCTTGTGATATTTTTTTAACTGTCTTGTTACAAATGTAATTGAATGTTTAATTTCTTGTATGTTTTAAATGTTAAACTGTATGCCTAATTCTTCATCCAATAGTACCCCCCCCCAGTCGTACCAGGAGATGAGCAACTTGTTCAGTGTGCCTTCCTAAAACATTTCAATAAATAAATAAACATCTCTGCTTCCTACCCTTTCTAAGCTGCAAGAACACCTGGTCATTGCCAAACTCTCTTCCTACCTTTCTAACATTTTCACTCTCTTCCAATCTGACTTTCAGAAAAAACATTCTACCACTGCCTCCCTGATTAGGCTCACTGATTCCATCCTGTCTGGGAGGACAGTAGCTAAATCATGTTCTCTATCTTTGTTGACCTTGCCAAGGCTTTCAACATTGTCTCCCACCCCTACTTTTACACTCACTATCCGCAGCGGTCTGTTGATGCTGCAACTAACTAGTTCAGGCCTACCTTGTAGGTTGGACCCAGTCAGTTAGAATCGCTGACTCCATATCCTACCCTCTCCACATCAACAGTGGTGTCCTGCTAGGATCTGTGTTGGGCCCTATACTCTTCTCGATCTTCCTCAATGACTTATCATACATCTGTACAGCTACCTCAATACATATGTACACAGATTTTTATTTTTTTTTATTTCGTTTTTTGTTGACCGGGTAAGTGCACTAGACAAATTCTGCCTATTTTCAGGCACGACCCACGGGAGGGGTATACAGATGAATGCCAACTGACCTTGAACCAGATTAAGCTGTTGGTGGTATTTTTAGTGAATGGGGAAAGTTGGCCAGGACACCGGGGAATCTTCCCCTACTCTTTTTTGAGAAGTGCCATGGGATCTTTAACATCCACCTGAACTACCATCAGAACAGGCAGATGGGACCTCGGTTTTAATGTCTAATCTGAAAGACAGCACCTCAGGAGTGCAGTATCCCCCTCATGCTGCACTGAGGTGTCAGTAATGGGATATTAACCCAAGTGCCTGGTGTGGGGATAGAACCCACAGCCTTCTGATCTCCTGGCCTCAGAGATGAGTGTACTACCTGCTGAGCCACTGACACTGACATGGTCCTTTACACCTCCGGCCATATCTCCACTGATGTGACAAACAGACTTCAGCAGGACTTCAGTAATGTTCAGTGCTGGTTTTGCTCACATCAACTTTTCCTAAATGCCAAGAAGACAGTCTCCATGACCTTTGGCACTAGGTAGAGACTGTCTAGGCTCCACTCCCTGCCCATCTTCTGTACCCTCAATGGGACAGTCCTTGAGGATACCTCCTCATTCAGATATCTGGGGGTTTAGCTCAACCAACACCTCACCTTCTCTGACCATGTGGACGCCATCCTAAAAAAGCTGTGCTCCAAGCTAGGCACTCTCTACAGGAACCGGAACTGCATTCCTTTCCCAGTAAGGCAAGGACTTGTACTGAAGATGATCCTACCCATCCTTTACTACTGCGATGTAGTCTACAGTGCCACTCCCAAGACCTCCCTAACCAGATTGGACACCCTCTTCAACTCCTTCTGCTACTTCACTTTGGATGCTTCTCCTCTTACTTACCACTAGCAACACTGCCACTCTCTGTCTTCCCTCTCACTAGAAAATAGGTGTCTCCTTCACTGTGTTATATTCATATCCAAATTTTGGTTTGGCTCACTACCTACCAATCTCAGCTCCTCTTTAACTGTCTCCCTCCCCCTGCTCATTCACTTAAGTCCTATGATTCCCATTCCTTAGGTATCACTCACCATATATCTTCTACCAGCTTGACTGCCTTCTCACATTGCATATCTAAACTGTGGAACTCACTCCTCCCCCCCTTCAAAATCACCACTCCTCCTCCCCCTCATCCATTTCCTCTACATCGCAGAATTTCCTCTTTGTAAACTGCAACTGTAACTGACCTCTCCTTGCTGCATCACTAGTACTCAATTGTTACCCTATATATTGCACTCATGGTCCCTGTCCACCACGTATTTCTCAAGCAAATTTTAATAATTGTAGTGCTGGTGCTCTATTACTGATTGTTAGTCTCCTATATGATGGTACAAAATACTTTGTAATAGTTGCTGATTGTTACTCTCCTACATGAAATGCTATGTATATTCTAAGGTTTTCATTGCTGCTGTATGCTAATTAGGTGTCTATTCAAATTTCCCTTTCCCCCAGGACACACCATGAGACAAACAACTTGTTGTTCAGTATGCCATTCCTGGTGAAACGCTTAAATAAATAAATAAACTACAAGCCTGTCAGCCTTACATTAATTGTAAGGAAATTAATGGAGACCATAATCAAGGAACAGGTACAGTACTAGAATACCTGGTGGAGAATGACACCAAACAGCATAGGTTTGTTATAGGAAGATCATGGCAGAAAGATCTGATCATATCTGAGTGGTTCACCAAGCCTGTGAACATGGTTCAGGCAGCTGATGTCCTATACCTTAAGTACACCTTTGACTCTGTGCCACACAAAAGGCTCCTGAAAAAGATGGAATATTTGGAGTTATGGCAGTGGCTGACTAGAAGGGTGGAGGACTGGTTGGGGAGACAACAAAGGGTGGTGGTAAATGGAAATGAATCAGAGGTGGGGGGGTCACAAATGAGGTGCCACAAGGTCTGTCTAGTACCGGTCATGTTCAATGTGTTCATAAGTAACATAGGGGATGGTATTAAAGGGAAGATGTATCTCTTTGTGGATGACACAAAACTATGTAGAAGGGTGTATAATGAGTAGGGGGCCAGGGAGTTCTGCCAGGAACTGGAGCAGATGGAAAAATGGTCTAAGCTCTGGCAGTTGCATTTCAGTGTAAAGAAATGCAAAGTAATACACAATGGCAGGAAAAGTACTCACAGGGAATGCCAGATGGAGGAGGTTGAAGTCAACTGTGACAGGGAGGAAATGGACCTTGAGGCAAATGTCATCATCAGACTCAAAGTCTCAACACTATTTAATAAGTCATACAGCAAGGTGAACAGAATGTTGGGGTGAAATAGCATATGTTTTGACAAAATAAATGAGAGGTGATTTTGCCCCATTACAGGCAATGGCACCACAATCCGCACAGGGGTTGTATACAGACACCCTTCTCAGGGGGAGGAAATGGACAAGGAAATGATAGAAAGTATACTTAGAATGGCAGAAAAAGGGGAGATATTGCTGATGGGTGATCTGCATAAGCCAGATGTTAACTGGAGTGCAGTTGCAGCTGCCACTTCGAAGAGTGGAGTTATTCTAGATGCCCTACAGGGGGCATGCCTTAGACAACTAGTATTGGAGCCCACTTGAGAGGGAGCAATATTAGACTTGCTTCTCTCAAATGGAGATGGAGAGAGGATCACAGATGTAGAAGTGGGTAGCCATCTGGGAACTAGCGACCATCGAACAGTATGGTTCACAATAAACACAGCAATAGAGTCAAGCCATACAAAGACAAATGTATTGGACTTTAGGAGGGCTGACTTTGCCAAAATGGGTGAGTGCCTAAGGAATGCACTAGCAAATGGGCAGGAAGGAGAGGTGGAAGAACAATGGGGACTAATAAAAACTGTCATCACAGAGGTAACAAGCCTTTGTGTGAAGCAAATAAACAAAACAAAACGATGTAAGAAACCACTATGGTTCTCAAAGGAAGTGGCAGTGAAGGTTCAAGAAAAAAGCATTCAGGAAGTACAAGGAATCACAGAAGGAGCAGGACAGAGAACTGTATCAGTTAAAGCAAAGGAGGTTGGGAAGGCAGTCAGAACAGCAAGGCGAAACTGAGGAAAAGATAGCCAACTCATTTAAGAAGGGATAAAACCTTTTATAGGTACATCAGGGAGTGAAGGAAGACCAAGGAGGGATAGTGAGGCTTAATAAAGGGGAGGGAGGGAGGGTGGGCAGAGGAGACTGTGAAAAGGCAGAGATACTAAACAAATATTTTTGCTCAGTATTTATAAATGAAGAGGGGGAGGTGCATGAAACAGACAGTAGAAACATTCTGGATACAGAAGTTGATACCAGCCCATTTACAGAAGAAAGGGTTCTGAGGTTCTGAAAGAACTCTTAAAACTGAAGGTGGACAAAGCAACGGGGCCTGATGGGATTCATCCCAGAATTCTAAAAGAACTAAGGGTAGAACTAGTGACACCACTGACTACCCTTTTTAACAAATCATGGGAGGATGGGGTGGTACCCAAGGACTGGAGGAGGGCAGATGTGATTCCTCTTCACAAAAGTGGGAGCAAGGCAGAAGCAGGAAACTACAGACCTGTTAGTTTAACCTCAGTGATAGGGAAAATGATGGACTCACTTCTGAAGGAAAGAATTGTTGAGTATCTAGAGGCCAGAGGGGCCCAGGACCCTAGACAGCATGGATTCACAGCGGGAAGGTCATGCCAGACAAATCTGATAGATTTCTTTGACTGGGTGACCAAAGTGGTAGATCAGGGAGGGGCTATGGACATGGCCTACCTAGACTTTAGCAAGGCATTTGACACAGTCCCACACAAAAGATTAATATACAAGTTAGCCAGCCTGGGACTGGGTCCCAAGATGACAGCTTGGGTAAAGAATTGGCTGGAGAATAGGACACAGAGAGTAATAGTAAATGGAGTCCACTCAGAAGAAAGGAAGGTTACTAGTGGGGTAGCGCAGGGTTCAGTATTAGGACCGGTCCTCTTCAATGTCTTTATAAGCGACATTGCAGAAGGACTGGAAGGAAAAGTATGTCTCTTTGCAGATGACACAAAGATCTGCAACAGAGTTGATGCACAGGGTGGGGTGGAAAAGATGAGAAGGGACTTGGCAAGGTTAGAGGAATGGTCAAATGTATGGCAGCTTAGATTCAATGCTAAGAAGTGCAAGGTAATGCACCTGGGAAACAAAAACCCAGGGAAGAGTACACAATGGGGGTTGAGATACTAACAACAACAAAATGGAAAGGGACCTGGGGTAGTCATATCAGATGACCTAAGTGGGCAAGCAATGTGAGAGGGCAGCAAGGAGGGCTGGGGGACACTGGGATGCATGGGAGAGGCATCACCAGTAGAAAACAGGAAGTTATTATCCCTCTGTACAGACAGCTGGTCAGACCCCATCTGGAGTACTGTGTGCAGTTCTGGAGATCCAATCTCCATAAAGATATAGACAGGATGGAAGCTGTCCAGAGGAGGGCAACTAAAATGGTGCAGGGTCTGCTCCAGAAGACATATGAAGAGAGACGAAAGGAGCTAATATGTATAGCCTTGAGGAAAGGAGGGAGAGGACATGATAGAAATGTTCCAAGTACCTCAAGGGAATCAACGAAGTCCAAGAGGTAGCATCTTTCAAAAAGAGGTGTGCAAGAGCAAGAGGGCACAATTTGAAGATGGGGGCAGCTCAGAGGTAATTTAAGGAGTATTTTTTCACAGAGGGTTGTGGATGCATGGAGCGGCCTTCGGAGGTTGTGGAGTCAAAATCAGTGGTGGAATTCAAGCATGCATGGGACAGTCATAAGGCAATTCTAGGGGGTTGGGGTAGGAAGAAGTAGGCTGCTGGTTAACTAGGATCCGCAGCTTATCCATTAGGTAGGGAAATGGGCAGACTGGGTGGGCCAAGCGGTCCTTATCTGCCATCAGATTCTATGTTTCTATGTTTCTTTGTTTCTATGGGACATATCTTGAGCACCATGCCCATTTCTGGAGACCACATCTAAAAAGGAACAGAACATGCTGGAGGCAGTGCAGAGAAAGACCACTACAATGGTCTAGGGGCAGCAGAGCAGGACATATAAGGAACAACCTATGGACTGCAATATGTACTCATTGGAAGACAGAAGGGAGAGAAGGACATGTTGGAAACATTCAAGTTTCTAAGATGAATAAATTGGGTGAATAGTAGGGACCTGTCCACTAGGGGAAAGGGTGCTAGTTGGGATCATCTCAGTGCTGGCATAACTATATATTTAAATCTACTTAATTCTGGATGATTTTTTATTTTTTTTTATTTTCTAAACTCCATGAGTGCAAACAATTTGTATCTTTACTAGCTGGTTTGCCACTTTGTTTGTACTGCCTCTCTGATCCAGGACATGCCATTTGTTGATTAAGTTACCTGTTAATCGGGAATTAAAACATGGTCACAAGGGCACATGACTGGAAATTAGGAGGGAGAGGTTTGAGGTGTCAGACAGTTCTTTACTGTGAGGGAGAGTTGGAGTCCTGAGCCCAAAGGAGGAGGGTCTTCAACCACCACAAGTTACACTGCCCAACATAATCCACCAATCAAATTGCCTTATTCCACTTTTAAAATGTTTCATAGTGTGAGGTTTTTAGCAGTTTACAAATGTTGTAATCTGGTGCTGTATCTTTAAATGGTTGACATTTGGGCAGTATCATAAATTAAATATGCAGCTGGGACTAGGTTTCAGCTGGACTGCTTGACAAGTTTCATGCGGTTGGACTGCAGGGATGGAGTTATGGTTACATGGTTATAGTTAGTTCTGTTGCCATAAACAGGTATAGGGTAGTCAGAACCCACTTATCTTCTGAGTTTTGGTTCCTTGTCTAGAACTTTGCAAACAGTTGTAGGATTCTAATCTTCTTTAGAACTCTAACTCTTTTGCATATGTGACTGGAGAGATAGAGGAGCTAAAGCTACTGAAAGGAAAAACAAATAAAACACCTGCCCCCTCAAGCACAGCAATACTATTTGCCTTGTTCACATGTCCTTGTCATTCGAGGAATGTGGATCATTGACTGTAGACCCTACTCCAGCGCTATTCAGTTTACATGCACAGCTGGGTCAGGTTCATGAGATGCACATTAATTTATATGCACATCCACTACTGAAACGCTCGTGAAAGACAAAGCAGTGGGTACATGTGCACTTGCATTGTTATTGGTTTCAGGAGGGACAGCTACAACCAAGGGACCACACACATGCAAATTAGAATATATCCTTAATGTGCATGCATTCAGAATCAATCTATTTTAGCTCACCACTTTACATGAATCTTGTAAACGCTTTCTGCAAGCATCAATTCTGTTGAACTGCATACTCGCAACAGGACTGAAAAAATAACCAGATCACTAGTTTAATTGGGTTTACATTTATTATTTCTTCCAGGATTACTGCATTGATTCCCACTACTTGAGAGCTGGAACCACTTACTTAGCTCATGTAAATTAAGCAATTGTTTAACTGCACATGCAGAAAAAAAGAAGCACATTGTGCCTTTCAAAATGCAAATCCCAAGTGTCACACTTCCATTCATTTGGCACATCTGCATATGAGCAGCAAATTCTCATTTTCTCTCTCTCAAAAATATTTTAGGGTGTAATTCCTAATACTTTGCTTGTTTTTCAGGCTTGCAACTCCTGTTTTTGAAATGTTTTAACAAATTAAAAATATAATTATTTAGTATTAAGAACCCTTAATACTTAGAACCATAGGCGTTCCATTTCTAAATTAGATATCAAACCCCTGGGTTCTAAAAGGGTTCTAATCTTTTTTGAATTAGTTATGTCAACCATAAATAGATCTTCCTGAGTTTTAACTTCTTACACTTCCCATTGTATCTGTGAGACTCAACTGGAAGTCTAGGCTTTGCTTATGAATAGTGTTTTTAAAGTTTAGCTAATGGTTTAGTGGTGTATATATGTATATACAGTATATTTCTGTTGTTGTGAAAATTGTAGCTTTGGAATATATTTTGTGTTTTTATTAGGTGTTTAAGATTTTTTTTCATTGTGTGAGCAGCACTCAGACTTTTGGGTTTTACTTTTTGAGTAGGAAGTATGTTTTTTCAAAGTTTTTGGATGGATTTCCTTTGCAGTTTGTGATTCTTGAGCAGCATGTGGAGGTATGTGTGCATTCTTATTTACATTTCTTTTTGATGTTGCTTGGTTGTTTTATTTGCATTGTGAACTTTTTGACACTGAGTATATGTAATTAGCATATTGACTTTTTGACCCAACAGATTTTACTCTCAAATGATGCACCTGTATAATATCATCTGAGAAGGGGTATGTGTTAGGTTAATGCAGAACTATGTGAAGGGGTATTGGCCAGTGAGGAGCCAGAATTGACGAGACACCATTTAATAAACAAAATAATTAACAACAATTAAATACGTTGTATATTAACATTTTGAATATTAAACTAACCATTCCTACATGGGGCTAAAAATATACACTGTCATGAGTTTGTAGTGTTGTGTGTGAAGAGATGCTGCAAAACTGAAAATAAATAATTCCAAATGAATAAACTCAGCATTGGCTTGAAGGTATTACATTTCACTTCATTATTGGTGCACTGTGCATTGTACTGTATGATATTTTTCTAAAGGGAAGCCCAGATGTTTTTAATGATTCTGGTAAGGTTCATTTTTATAATGTTTGTATACTCCTATAGTGGCATAGAAAATGACTGACAACACTTCTTCTGAGACATGTACCAGAAATTAAACAAATGTTCATGACTGTGACTGTGTTTTTGCTCTATTTTGCCAACTCCATATCCCATTGCCATCAAGTTTGGTATTGATAATTGTTACATCCGGTCTAGATGGTTGTAATATTTTGGTATTATTCTATAAATAATTTATTCAAGTATGGTTAAATATAGTATAGCCATATCTTGCATTTGAGTTATGGTGAGCACAAACTAGGAAAGTAATTTAAAGACAAAGGAACCTCAGTGCAAAAGCACTGGGCTCAATAATTGCAAATAAAAGAAAATCTACGAGGTTGGCAAGTGCTGACTGCTGTTGTAAAGGGACAAGTGTGTTTATATGTTCAGGACAATCCCTGGTATTTCTAAACTTCCTGTTAAATACAACATTTTTGCTCAGCATGTAATAATCAGCCAAGCATTTAAAAATCAGAAAATAATCCATTGTCTGGATTTTCAAAGCATGGCACAGGACTTGCGTCCAGCCCTGCACCACCAAACTTAAGCTCTGGCAATGTGTCAAACCTTTCACAACAACTGTGCCCAATGTTACAATCTTGGGGACAGTTGTGACAGTTTCCATGATATATGGCAACTTGCACCCAATATATGGCACAAACTCTGTATAACAGCCCCCAGGATTGCTGATCGTTAGAGCAAAAAAAGTTGGTCTAACTTACAGCAATTGCTATACAGGATGGAAATTCCCATTAGATCGCCACAAGCCCCATGCACCATATCATCAGTGCACTGCAGATGATCTAGGACATTTGAAAATCTGGCCCCGTGGGTTTCAATGCTTGTTTTAAATTCAGTGGTGAGGTTTATTGCCTTTTGATGGAAGCAATCGGAATGGGTCAGAATATTTTAGTTAGTAGCAACATAATTGTTTTAGGAGTCAACATACATGCAAATGAAACAGGGACACATAATTTGTCAAGATGTTTGCTTTACTTTTCTGCTAATGTAAAAATAAAGTGTAAATTACTAATAATATGACAGCCAGTTGCACTAACATTTGAAAAATGTGGATGTGTTTGTATTGTTTTATGCATAAAGCCATGTATAACTCATGTTGTCTTCATAAAATATTTTTGTTAGATGTACAGTATAGTTGCAAATATAGCAAAAGAAAGACATATAGGGATTTCCGTGCTATTTTGGATGTATCTGCTTTTACAGTGGCAGGATTGTAGCTGGTCTATTCAGGATAAATGTAACCAAACACCCTAATAAAAATAAAATTTACTCAAAAGTCATTAAAACAGTTAAAAACAAGCATACTGACAAAGACTATAATATAAAAGAAACAAACCAAACCAAGAATGTCAGATATGTACATAGGGCCAGATATTCAAAGGGTTGCGCCATTCACAAATCTGGACTGTCATGTACGGTATGGGCTACGCCATTGGCTCTTACTCTGCACCAATGGGCATGCAGCCCCTACCGGCTGATCAGTTGGCAGGTGGCGGGGTGGCAGTCGGGTGGGATGCTGCCGCCGTGGGCTGCCGGGGAGCAAGGTGGTGGGGCTTCGTGGGTGGGTGGGGTGGGAGGGACACTAGCCACCAGGGAGATGTTTGGGCAGGGGGATTCAATTTACATTCTGCCTGCAATCGGGCATTACGGTCCACTGGACCACCAGGGAGATGTTGGGGTGGGGGCACTTTACTTACTGCCGGATCGGGCACTAGGGACATGTTGGGGGTCATTTTACATTCTGCCCGCTGATTGGGCATTACGGTCCACTGGACCAGCAGGAGATGTACAGGAGGAGGTGGGGAGCCACATTGCTGCCTGATCGGGCTGCAGTCGTCGGTCCCCGCCTGACTGCTGTCTGGCAAGCGGCCAGGCGCAAGTCCTCGGGGATCGGCGCACCTACATGCTAATGGCATGCAAATGGGGCCATAATCAGATGCAAATGTCCCCCTGCGCCTTGCATGAATTATGGCCCCATTTGCATGTCACCTTTTGAATATTGTGATTTTGCGCATGGCGCAATGGTAGTTCGCCACCGCAAGTTGAATGCTCCACTCTGACAACTTGCGGTGATGCAAGTTTCACTGCGCCATGCACAGTGGCTGTGGCTGGGGGGTGATATTCAAAGGAGTTGCTCAATAGCGCAACTCCTTTGAATATCGCCTGGGCCACATCCCTGCGCAACTATTTTGCGCAGCGCAAGGGCTTGCGCCTCAGAATGGCTCAGTTTGAATATCCAGCCCATAATGTTTTGATAGATGCCAGTCAGTACAATTGTGGAAGCTTATTTCCTCAGTCATCCAATTTAGAGCCATTCTAATAACACTTGCATAACACATATCTAAATGCAGCTGTGCTAGTAAATAGCCTTTAAAAGTTTTTTGCTTGTATCAGAAAAATGTAAATGTGAAGCACCGTGGACCATCTTTAATATCCGCAGTGAGCCCAAATATTTAGTAGTTTAAGAGTGCTTAAAAGGTATTTGTAATCCTAGATTGAATAAATAAAAAAAAAAATATGGAGGCATTTAATACAGTAATAAGTGCGGTAAACTTTAAATATGCAAACTGAATAACTAAGAGTTTGCATTTTGTTTAATTCCAGATACCAAAATGCAGTATAAGCAACTATGCAGCCAATGGTGATGGGGATATCATAGCACATAATCATGCTGAAGACAGGGGTATACCATGGTTGACTTCAGCAGTTAGATAGTGGAGTCTAGGACATGCAGCAAAGGCAACATACCCTGCCTCTGGTGGTTGTGGGGGGGTATCTGCTTCACTCATTGCTTATGTGCCTCTTTCAGTGGAGAAGGAGAAGGAGAACAGTACTGATCTTGTGTTTGTCCTCTTGATAATAACCCTCCCCTTCAGAGATCAAGTATCACAACAGGGATCTGGTGCGGACACTTATGGATAATAAATCTGTGAAGGGAGCAGCAGCAGTAAGCTACTCTCTAGCCACTCACACCCAATGTCCTACTGAGTGCTTTTGAAGTTCCTGCCCCACACTGAAGCCTGGGAGAAAAACACCAGTGTGTGGGAGGGGTAGGGTAATCTGCAGGGTTTATAACTGGAGCAGTAAACTGAAAGACTTGGACTTGGCCGTGTTGGGATGGGAGTTATTCTAAGGGGAGAGGTAAGCAGCTCAATTGTGGATAGTAAAAGAATAAATACTTATTTTAGAAAACTTTTTATTTGCACAATTTCTTTTGAAAAGAAACATCACATACTTAAGCAACATAGTCCACATTCAACAACTAATACACAAAAAATCGTTAAGATTCAGGACAGTGATAACAAATTACTATGGTAAGTCTAACATTTAGGTGAAGTTCAATCCAAGTGGTCAATTTAGGGAATTCAAGAACTAGAAACATGAAGAACTGAAGAAACTAAAAAGTCTTAACATATCCAAGCTGGAGGATGCAGTCTAGGCTGATTCCTTTTTCACTTTTTATGGGTAAGTAGTCTAGATTTTGCTCCTGAGATAGCTTCATTGTTCTCCAGAAACCCCACCAAGAAATATATGAAACAAGTATGTGTGGGTGCTCAATTTGGCAATAAATTTACTTAAAAGTTCTCTTTGTTCTTATTACATTCATTTTGTATAATTTCATTTCTAACATTTACAAAGTTCTTCCATTACATATCCGTATTCTGTAATAATCATTTCACAATCATCATTATGTACATTCTGTTGCCCATTGTCATATATTCTCTTCCCCAGATGTATATGATGGAGGGTTGTCTTCTGTGATTCTCTTTGATTCCAAGGGGCATTAGCATACGCTCTGTCCCCTACTTTCTGTTTGAATTTCTTTCAGCTCTTTTCTTTACTTTTAATTTCCTTGTCCCCGCCCCATCCCCTTCCTTCTTCCCCTCCCTATTTCCCCTATTTTCCTCCTTCTTTTCTTCTTAGCCTCCCGGACTTTCCTGCCATTCACCTTTGGCAGTCCAATCTCCACTCACTTGTGTTCCACCTACCGCACTGACACAACATTTTGCTGCCCCATAATGCCGTAATTCTATGGTGGGATGGTGGGAAAATTCTCTTGAAGCAAAATTGTGAACTCCTTGGACCTTGCAGGCTCTTAAATATCCCTGTTGCTCTCCCCTCTCTTTTGTTCCCATCCAATCCCTGCTTCCCACCTCACCCCCCTCTCTGATGTCATTGTTCCTTCCTCTGTGACCTCACCAAGCCTCTCCCCTTCTTCTTCCCTTTCCCTTCCTCCTTCTTCCTTTTCCTCAAGCTACCCACACTCCATGGCTTGCGTCCTGTGGACAATGGGGTCTGCCCCTTTAGGGGGACAATCCTCTTTGTCCCCCAGAAACTCCACCAAGAAATACATGAAACAAGTAGTGTAGTGCTCAATTTGGCAATATTTATTTAAAAGTTCTCTTTGTTCTTATTACATTCATTTTGCATAATTTCATTTTAACATTTACAAAATTCTTCCATTACATATCCATTATTCTGTAAGTATCATTTCACAGTCATTGTTATGTACATTCTGTTGCCCATTGTCATATATTCTCTCCCCCAGATGTATATAGTTGGGAGCTGTCTTCTATGATCCTCTTTCATTCCAAGGGGCATTAGCATATGCTCTGTCCCCTACTTTCTGTTGAATTTCTTTCACCTCTTTTTCTTTACTTTTAATTTCCTTGTCCCCGTCCTCATCCTCCCCTTTCGTCTCCCTCTATTTCCCCTATTTCCCTCCTTCTTTTCTTCTTAGCCTCCCGGACTTTCCTGCCATTCACCTTTGGCAGTCCAATCTCCACTCACTTGTGTTCCACCTACTGCACTGACACAAAATTTTGCTGCCCATAATGCCATAATTCTAGGGGTGGGATGGTGGGAAAATTCTCTTGAAGCAAATTGTGAACTCCTTGGGCTTGTGCAGGCCTTTAATATCCCTGTTGCTCTCCCTCTCTCTTGTTCCCATCCAATCTCTGCTTCCCACCTCATCCCCTCTCTGATGTCATTGTTCCTTCCCTCTGTGACCTCACACACCTCTCTCCCTCTTCTTCCCTTTCCCTTCCTCCTTTTTCCTTTGCCTCAAGCTACCCACACTGCATGGCGTAGGTCCTGTGGACAATGGGGTCTGCCCCTTTAGGAGGACAACCCTCTTTGTCCCCCAGAAACTCCACCAAGAAATACATGAAACAAGTAGTGTGGGTGCTCAATTTGGCAATAAATGTATTTAAAAGTTCTCTTTGTTCTTATTACATTCATTTTGCATAATTTCATTTTTAACATTTACAAAATTCTTCCATTACATATCTGTATTCTGTAAGGATCATTTCACAGTCATCATTATGTACATTCTGTTGCCCATTGTCATACCTTCTCCCCCAAGATGTATATCATGGGGGACTGTCTTCTGTGATCCTTTTTCATTCCAATGGGGTAGTGTACGCTCTGACCCCCTACTTTCTGTTTGAATTTCTTTCACCTATTTTTCTTTACCTGTTAATTTCCTTGTTCCCTCCACCCAATTCCCCCCTTCCTCCTTCCCCCTCCCCTATTTTTCCACTAGTCCACCTCCTGCCTGTATGGATGGTGGACATCCTCCCAAATTAGTGGGAGAGGGGCACAGGACCTATTCTAGTCAAACTCTGCTCTATCCAGGGCCTTATCATATTGGTGATCTCCTCGTTAAAATGGGCCAGACCTAAACTGGAGAAGTGTACCCCATTCCCTCTGTAATACTCATCCCTCTCCTCCAATATTCCTGTGTGCACCACTTCTCCCCCATACTTTCAAACAGCCTTCCTTCCCTGGCATTCATGCATTTCCTCACCCTGTCTAGTGCTCTGTAACTGCCTGCGTGCCTCCACACTATTTGTGGGACAATGTCCAACCACACTAGGGTCTCTGGCCACCATGCCTTAACCTATTCAACATCCCCTTTGATCTGGTAAAATATGCTCTCCCAGTCTCCTAGAGCCAACCCTGCATCATGCATTTGATGAGGTTAGATTTTGTGGGGTCTTCCTACCCTTTCATGAGGCATATCTGACTTATCACTGCCAAGTGCACCCCCATCATTGAGTGGGCCATCTGGTTCCTCCACCACACCACAATGAATTGTGCGACCTGTTCCCCTGTCACAGTCCCACTTACCTAACTGCTGTTCTGTGTTTGAAATCCTTGGAAGGCCCTTCATGAGGTTTCGTAGGCTTTTAGGGTCCTGGTGGACCAGGAGCTCTGAAACAAATATTCAGCTCCCCTAATCCAATCCTCCAGACATATTCCAGAACTGGCTTCTGCTTTGGCTCAGCTCCTGTTGAGATGGCACAGAACGTGCCCATCTGCAGGCAGAAAAGGCAGACAGCTATCATGCTGTCTGTGCCATCTACATGTCTTGCCCTAAATGACAGATTTAGTGTTAACCCTCGGAGAACCAGCTGTCTCAGAACTTGCATGACCCTTGTGGACATAGTCCCCCTTGCTGTTCAATACATCCACCACTGCTCTATTGTCACTCCAGAAAGTAAGTTTTTGGTTCCTCAGCATCTCCCCCCCAAACATCCATGGCTACCCAGATCAAGAATATCTCCAAAAAGGTGATATCCTTCACCAGCCTGGCTTGATCCCATTCCTCTGGCCAATCCTTGGTGAATCATTTTCCTTTGAAGTACCCCCCAATGCCTGTGCTCCCTACTGCATCAATATACAACTATAGGTCAGTGTTAAAGACCCATTCATCCTGCCAAAAGGTCTTGCCATTGTAACTACATAGAAACATGTCCCATACCCCTAAATCCTCCTTAATCCCATTGTTAATGTCCACCCAGTGATGAGGCCTAGTCACCCCTTGCATATCTCTCGCCAGGCTCTGTGTAAATGTATAGCCTGAGGTTGTTGCTCTGCAAGTGAAATTTAGGTGCCCCAAGAGCTGCTGAACTTGCTGGAGCTGTACCCTTTGGCGGTCTTTGACTGCTTCCAGTGGAACCTTTAGTTTGCTCACCTTGCCATCCAGCAGTCAGAATAGGCCCTCAACCGTGTCTGTTTCAATGCCCAGGAATTCCAGCCCCCTGCTTGGCCCCTCTGTTTTCTCAGGGACTAGTGGCACCCCTATCTCCCGGCACATGTTTTCAAAGTCCCGCAACATCCCTTTGGTTTTCTCCTGTCACTGTCCTATTAGCAGAAAATCATGCAGGTAATGGACTACTGTCTGATGCCCATATTTCTCTTGAAAGACCCACTGTAACCAAGTGCTAAACAGTTCAAATGTTGCACAATTGATAGAACAGCCCATGGGCATAGTCTAGTCAAAATAATAGGCCCCTCGACCTGAAACCCCAAAAGGCCCCAGTCCATCAGCTGGACCAGTTGCAACTGGAAGGCCTCCTTGATGTTGGTTTTTGCTAGCCATGCCTCTTCCACTGCCCTAACCAAGTGGACTTTTTCCTCCAAAGTGGCGTATGAAACCTGGCTATCCTCCTGTCTGATGTGGTCATTGACTGAGTCCCCCTCTGGGTAGGACAGGTGGTGTATCACTGTGAACTCCCCGGCTGCTTCTTTGGGATCAGTTCCAGGGTGAGATCTTCAGGTTTAGCAAGGTGGTTACCCAAATTGGCCCTCCACTCTGCCTGCCGCTATCTCCTTTCAATCTTTTGTTCAGCAACTGTTCCTCCCTTTACTGATCCCAAGTTCATTGCTGCTGTCCCCTTCCCAGTCCCCCTAAACTGCAGCTTAAAACCCTCCTGGAAAACAATGTGTCGGCCACCCTATGATCTGGGTAGGCCCTCAACCATTCCTCCATCACCTCCACTCTAATGGGGGTGTGGGCTGGGCGAAATGGCCTATCTTTCGCCCCCTCAATTATCCTGTTGCCTACCGTATGAGACCTGGCCTCTCCCCCATTCCCGCACCAGTTCCCCTCCCCACTGTTGTACCTGGCTCCTGTTTGCTGCCCCAGAAAGGACTGGCTTTAGGATCCTTCCTGACAAGAGTGACCTCTGTCCCAACTGTACCTGCACTTGGAGGCCAGGTGGTTGCCCCCGGATTTAGAACAAGCATGCCAGAATCAGCAGTTTGGCCCTGAACAAAAGGCCAGATTGTATGTCTAACAACATTTTGCCATGGCTCTCCTCCTTTTTCTCTCCCTCTCCATCAGTGATGGTTCCCCTGTGCATATTTCCAACCACAGGTAGATCTGTCAGGCATCCCATTTTACATCCCCCTAATGTGCCATTCATTTCTTAAACTTCTCATCATATTTCAGCCAACTAAAACCTCCCTTTTTGTATGCATTCTTTATAATTAATGAATAGGTCAATGGGGGGGTGGCCAACTCCATTTTTTTCTCTATCACTATTGCAGTAACATATGTGAACCTGGTAGACCAATTGTCCCACATCTTCCCCTTCATTGACTTTTCTGTCTCCCTTGTTCCTAAAAGGACCACGGCCACTGTCATTTCCTTCTTTTTGAAGCTCTCCTTCTCCTTATATTTGTCCAAATTGTCTATGTTGGCAAGGACAAAAATTTCCACAAATTCTCCCTTCCAAATCTTTTCTCCTTGTGGCTAGTGGAACATGATCCCCTATCTGCACCCCTGGCCTCCCTATCTCGGACCCTCCTCATTTGTCACTGTCTGTCACAGTCTCATCTCCCTTGCTCTCTCCTTTCTCATTGTTTTTTATTTCCTCCAGGGCTTTCTCAAACTGCCCACCCAATGTCCCCCATTATTTTTAGCATTTGCTCCACATATTTTTCACACTACTCTCAGTGTGAAACCCTTATACCTTGTGATGGGCTCTGCTGTAGGTTGGGACTCATCACTCTGTCCAGCTGGGTATCGATAGGTCCAGGCGTAAGGTTCTCTAGATCCACATGGGCAGGAGTTACTAGTGCTGGCAGCCCTGTGGGCTTTGGCAATGGAGCAGGTAGTGGAACAGGGGCTGGTGCTGGGACTGGCACCGGGACCAAAGGAAGTACAGAACCAATCAGTTCAGGTCTAGGTTCCAGGGGTGTGGGTTCCTCCGGCACCTTGGGAGACCTCTTGTCCTTCTCGCCTCTTAGCTGCTTGTCCCCATTTCATTTCTTGCCCCTGCTGGCATTGGGTGGGTCCGCACTCTCCAACAGCAGGTTTGCCTTTGACACAAGCTCTATCACTGCCTGGTAGCATTCTTCCTTACTGGGCTTGGTCTTCCTAGGTGCCATGTTTACTTGAAAATACCTGATAAAACACATAACACAAACCATTAAGCTGTGTGCTCATGTTCTCTTGTCCCAGCCTGATGGGTGGTCTCCCCCCTAGCAGGGTTGCCTGGCCCTCTTCAGCACCTGTTTCCCACTTTGTAATATGCCTGTCCCTTTTCATATTGAACCTGGTACACATAATGGCCCCCCCAGAGGTGGGGAGGGGGAATTTCCCCCTTTGGTCTGCAAGTTCATGCACTCTCCCCATGGCCAGCAAAATAAGCCATCAAGTGAGAGAGGAAAAACCTGTCTGCCATGGAGTTTCTATCCCCCAAGCTACTGCTGGTCTAGAGCGAAGAACCACCTGTCCAACACATCTGTTCCCCCATCTTCCGCTTGCCGAGTGCAGCCCCCTGTTCTTGTTGTGGCCTCTTAAGTGGCAGGGAAGGGCCATGTGGTGCTGATATCACCGGTCCCTGGCCCCCATCTGCTCTGTGGCCAAATTCCATACCACATGCCCTCATTAGTGGCCCTTATTGAGAAGACCCCCCCCAATAGGTCCTTCTGTCTCCTCATACTGCAGCTTTGTTAATCAATAAACTGGAGGCAGTATAGCGCAGTGGTCTAAGGCTCTGAGCTGCAAATCTGGTGACATCAAGCAGACCAGATCTGAGGCTTGAATCCCAACTTCCACTTGCATACTGTGTGACCTTGAGCAAGTCCTTAACCTCCTTGTGCTCCCAAGTCGCTCCTGTAAAAAGCTTTCAAGTAGTGTGCTATACCTGGTTAAACAACTAAATAAAAAAAAAGTCACTGTTCTTCTCACCCCCCTGCACCACATTCCAGTGTAGCATAGGCCACATGGCACTGATGTTACCCAACATCTCCCCAGGCCTGCTCCATGGTCACACTCCCCTGCTTTGAAAATCATTCCCAATTGTGAAGAAAAACACCCTCTTCCCATCCTCCATCCCCAGATAGGAGCCTCTGCACCTTTGTAACAGTGCTTTCTGTATTTCAGGCCACCACCTCTTGTTCCCGATATGCCCAACCAAAATGGCGGAGTCCATGTGGCGCTGAAGTCACACACCAATGCCACATGGTCCTCTCTGTGGCCTCCTCTTTCATGCCTCCATGCCCTTTCTGGAACTCTATTTCATCTCCAAACCTCACAACATCCCCTCCTGACCATCGTGATACCACCAAACCCCCGTTCAACCTCTGCGCTTACCGCAAGTAAAGGGGCCCTTTTTGCCAACAACTTTCACCATCAGGACATCTTCTTGGGCCCCAACCAACACCCCTTTTGATTGTCCCGTGCAGCGGGTAAGGGAGACTCCACCCCCATCCTCCTAGTCCCACGTCTTCACTGCCTGGTTCCTGCTACTCCCTTGCTACCCCCCTTCCAAACTGGATTGTGGCATTTTCTGGGCTACAGCCCTACTGCAAACCCCCAAAAATCTTGCTGCCTGCACAGCAACTACCCAATCTGACAACTGGAACAATGAGGCACAGAGCCATGGCATTTCAATATCCTCCCTCTACATCCTCCCTCTACATCCTCCCTCTACATCTTTGGCTGACCCAACTTCATGCTACTATATCAAACAGGGCACTAGCTGCCTCTGTCTTTGTTTGGTGGGGTACCGCCTGTTTCCCCTCTGCTCTTCCACCAGGAACAACGCACAAAAACCACAACAATGCACAACATTAACCTCTCATTGTATTTATGCTTAGCACTTATCTGAAATTTCCACCACCGTAATACTCACTTAAAGAGCCAGAAGTTCCAACTGATCATTATCCTTGGTGCTTATTACGTGATTACCCAGTACTTATTTCTTTAAACCCTGCATTTTAACTCAGAATGTCTATAATTAAACAGCCCTCGAAAGACTCAAAAACCAAAGCTAACTCAGAAATTTGCCAAATTGATGTGATTCATCAAGAAAATTCTCTTTAAGCAACATTTTGAGATCCTTGGGCCTTTGTAGGCCCTTAAATATCCTTGTTGGTCTCCCGTCTCTCTCTTTTCCCCATCCAATCCCTGCTTCTCACCTCACCCCCTCTCTGATGGCATCGTCCCTCCCCTCTGTGACCTTACCAAGCCCCTCCCCTTCCCCTTCTTCCCTTTCCCTTTCTCCTTCTTCCTTTGCCTCAGGCTACCCACTCTCCATGGCTTGGGACCTGTGGACAATGGGGTCTGCCTCTTTAGGGGGCAACCCTCCTTGTCAAAAAGTGTGACTTTTAATCAGAAAACTAAAAATCAGACAATCATTCATTATCATTTCAGTTAGCTAATTCACTACATGTATCAGTGGTTTCAGGCAGGCAGGCTAGTAATATCAAGCTGCAGAGGACAGGAGGGAGTGCACAATGTGAGCCTCCACTAGCTGCTGCATATTCTGCAGATGGAGCAGGACAGAGTGAATTTAGCAGTTTGTGAGACATGCAGGGAGACTTTTAAGCAATAAATCATGACATGATGCTAGGATAATCCTCACCAGGGAATTCAATGAATGGTTGAAAAACTGGTGTGGAGCTCAGGGTTTTGGCTTCATTGGGGACTGGGGAGCTACCTAAAGGGATGCAGACCTATACTGGTGCAATGGTCTGAATCTATCTGGGGGGAATGGGATCCTAGGCGAGAGGTTTAAATGCTTCATTGGCAAGCATTTAAACTAGCCAAGGGGGGAGGCACTGAAATGAGCAGAAATCCCAGCCTCCCCAGCAGGACAGAGGTAAATGTAAAAAGGCAAAGGCAGTAAGGACAGGAATGGGGCTAAAAGAGGAAGTGGAGGGTGATGAGTACCAATGCCCATAGTCTGTGTAACAAGCTCCCTGAACTAGTGGCCTTGATGGAAGAGGGTTGCCTGGATATTATGGCAGTCACAGAAACATGGCACACAGAGAACCATGACTGGGATTTCAACATGCCAGGATACACAATCTGCAGGAGGGACAGGAAGGGTAAAAGAGAAGGAGGAGGAATAGCTCTGTATGAAAAGGAAGGGATCAAAGCAATAGAACTAAAGAGTAAACAGGGAGCAGATGAGGCACTCTGGGTCACCCTGGAGACAGAAAATGGCACCACAATCCACATGGGGGTTGTATACAGACCCCCATCTCTGGGGGAGAGAATGGACAAGGAAATGATAGAAGGCTTCCTTAGAATGACAGAAAAAGGGGAGATATTGTTGATGGAGGATCTGAATATGCCAGATGTTAACTGGAGCACCTTTGCTGCAGGCACATCCAAGAGCAGGGTCATTCTTGATGCCCTACAAGGGGCATGCTTCAGACAGTGAGTGTTGGAACCCACTCGGGAGGGAGCAGTCTTAGACCTGGTACTCTCAAATGGGGATGGAGAAAGAATCTCAGATTTAGAAGTGGGCAGCCATCTGGGAACAAGCGACCACCAAACAGTGTGGTTCATGATAAGCAGAGCCATACAATCAAGCCATACAAAGCAAGAGTATTGGACTTTAGGAGGGCTGACATTGGGAAAATGAGAGCGTGCCTCAGAAAAGCACTAGCAAATAAGCTAGAAGGAGGGTGGAGAAACAATGGGAGTAATCAAACAGCCATCACAGAGGAAACATGCCTTTGTGTAAAAGCAAATCAACCAAACACAATGAAGGAAAAAACCACTATGGTTCTCAAAAGAGGTGGCAGGGAGGTTAAGGATAAAAGGATAGCATTCAGGAAATATAAGGAAACACAGAAGGAGTAGGACGGAGAACTTCATCTGTTAAAGCAGAAAGAGGCTGGGAAGGCAGTCAGAATAGCAAAGGCCCAAAGCAAGGAAAGGATAGCCAACTCTGTTAAGAAGGGGGATAAGACCTTTTATAGGAACATTAGGGAGCAAAGAAAGACCAAAGAAGAGATACTGAGGCTTAATAAAGGGGAGGAAATGTGGGTAGAGGGTGACAGTGCAAAAGCAGGGATACTGAATGCATATTTCTGCTCAGTATTCACAAAGGAAGAGGAAGGGGAGGTACCTAAACCAAACAAGAGAAACACTCTAAAGACGGGGGTTGATATCAGTCCATTTACAGCAGAGAGGGTTCTGAAAGAACTAATAAAATTGAAGGTGGACAAAGCAATGGGACCTGATGGGATTCACCCAAGAATTCTAAAAGAACTAAGGGTAGAACTAGTGACACCAGCCTACTCTTTTTAATGAATCATGGGAGGATGGGGTGGTACCTGAGGACTGGAGGAGGGTGGATGTGATTCCTTTTCACAAAGTGGGAGCAGGACAGAGGCAGGAACTACAGACCAGTTAGTTTGACCTCAGTGGTAGGGAAAATGATGGAATCACTTCTGAAGAAAAGAATTGTTGAGTACCTAGAGAGGCCAGTGGGGCACAGGACCCAAGGCAGCATGGATTCACAATGGGAAGGTTGTGTCAAACAAATCTAATAGACTTCTTTGACTGGGTGACCAAAGTAGTAGACCAGGGAGGGGCTGTGGACATGGTCTACCTAGATTTTAGCAAGGCATTTGATACAGTCCCACACAAAAGATTAATACACAAGTTAGCCAGCCTTGGAGTGGGTCCCAAGGTAGTAGCCTGGATAAAATATTGGCTAGACAACAGGACACAAAGGGTAGTAGTAAATGGAGTCCACAGTGAAGAAAGGAGGGTTACTAGTGGGGTACCACAGGGTTCAGTACTGGGACTTGTCCTTTTTAATGTCTTTATAAGTGACTTTGCAGAGGAACTGGAAGGAAAAGTATGTCTCTTTGCAGATGACACAAAGATCTGCAACAGGGTTGATACACAAGTTGGAGTGGAAAGGATGAGAAGGGACCTGGCAAGGTTGGAGGAATGGTCAAATGTACGGCTGCTTAGATTCAATGCAAAGAAGTGCAAGGTAATGCACCTGGGAAACAAAACCCAGGGAAGAGTACACAATGGGGGTGAGATACTGACAACAGTAAAATGGAAAGAGACCTGGGGTAATATATCAGATGACCTAAAGGTGGGCAAGCAATGTGAGAAGGCAGTAAGGAAGGCTGGAGGATACTGGGATGCACAGGGAGAGGCATCAATAGTAGAAAACAGGAAGTTGTTAAACCTCTGTACAGACAGTTGGTGAGACCCCATCTGGAGTACTGTGTGCAATTCTGGAGACCCCCTCTCCTCAAAGTCATAGATAGAGTGCAGGTTGTCCAGAGGAGGGCAACCAAAATGGTACAGGGTCTGCACCAGAAGATATAGGAAGAAAGACTAAAGGAGCTTAATATGTACACCCTTGAGGAAGGAAGGGAGAGAGGGGACAAGATAGAAACTTTCAAGTACCTCAAGGGAATCAATGAAGTCCAAGAGGGTAGCATCTTTCAGAAAAAGAGATGTGCAACAACAAGGAGGCACAATTTGAAGATAGAGGGGGGGATGGCTCAGAAGTAATGTGAGGAACTATTTTTTCACAGAGAGGGTTGTGGATGCGTGGAATAGCCTCCCTGAGGAGATCGTGGAGTCAAGAACAGTGGGGCAATTCAAGAATGCATGGGACAGACATAAGGCAGTCCTAGTGGGGGGGTAGGAGGAAGTAAGCTGTTGGTTAACTAGGATCTGCAGCTTATCTGTTAGGTAGGAAAATGGGCATACTAGGTGGGCCAAGCAGTCCTTATCTGCAGTTAAATTCTATGTTTTTATGTTTCTATGTTTCTACAGAGTGTGGGTTATGTTGGGATTTACCCAATCCTGGTGGGGCGGCCTCATCACCAATTCCGCACCAGGCATGAGTAAATCCCAGCATAACCCACACCATTGAGTGGTTCATTGTGATTATACAATGTCCCCCTTCACTTTTATAATGAAAGATCAAAACACAAATATTGTTTTTTTACTACTTTAAATAATTTTATTGAAATGATTGTTCTGCCAGAAAAAATAGTTTCCAGTTGCTAGATAGAATAACTCCCCACTCTCATATGATTACTGGAAGAGAGAGTGTGTGAGGTTTCAGTTGTTTTGACCCCTCTACCCCACCACCATCCCGTAGCTGACTTACTTTTATGTTTATGGGAAGAGAGATCCTTGTTTCAGTTGCTTTAATATTGTTTTAAACAGAGAACCAGACAGCTTTTAGTGTGTGTTTAGACAGCCCAGTGCCAGTGACAAGCTTGCTCTTTTATATACTTCCTGGCTTGGTTTGGGTTTAGCGGTTCCTTTTTACTTTGGCTCTTGCATTTGAGAAGGATGTTGTTTTCATTTTAATTGTGTACTGAATGATATCAGGACATTGCTTTAGCAGCTGACATCAGGGAGGATATAGGGTGTGAAATGAGTCTCTTCGTTGATGACTTCAAGATGGGAGCAGTAGTTGAGGGGGAAGAGGGGAGGTTGGCCCTGCAAGGGGACCTGGACACCCTGGAAAGGCGGTCTCACACCTGGAAATTAGATGTCAATACGATCAAGTGCAAGGTGTTACATCTTGGGTGGGGAAACCCTAAACACAGGTACACCCTGGGAGGGGAGGCACTGGAAGCCTCAATGGGGGAAAAGACCTAGGGATCATGGTAGATGCATGTATGAATAACTCTGAGCACTGCAGGAGAGTGGCTAGTAAAGCAAACATGATGTAGGGATGCATCTTAGGGGGGATTACCTCTAGGAGCAGGGAAGTGATTCTGCCACTGTACAATGGACTGGTTAGACCACACCTTGAGTACCGTGTACAGTACTGGAAACCACACTTGAAAAGGGACATGCAGCTCCTGGAGAGGGTTCGGAGGAGGGTTACTAAGATGATACGAGGACTAGGGGATTTGATGTATGAGGACAGACTTGAGGAGTTCAGCCTGTTTTCATTGGCGGCAACAAAAACAGGTGGGGACATGACTTGAGGTCTTCAAGTACCTCAAAGGGAATAAATAGGGCAAACATGGAGAGGATCTTTAGCCTAAAGCAAGAAGGTAAAGGATATTTAGCCTAAATCAGGAAGGTATCACCAGAGGGCATGGTTTGAAGTTGGAAGGTGGAAGGTGGAAGGATGAGGGGTGGAAGAGGAGGAGGTTTTACTGAGTGGGAGGTGGATCCTTGGAACAAGCTGCCTGGAGAGCTGGTTCAGATATCCCAGGTGGAGGGCTTAAGCGAGGGTTGGACAGATACAGAAAGCGGATGTATCAGATGATTGCCTGGCCCGGAGGGGTAGGGATGGATAATAAGGGTTTCTGGAACACAAGGGGGGAGGACCTCAGTACCCAACTAGAGATCTGAGGTTCAAGCAGACTTGATAGACCATAAGGCCTAATCTGCTGGCAATTAGTATGTTAGCTGCCAGCTACAGCAACTGATGTTGTGGCGAATGAGAAAGGGATCCAGGTACCAGTACACTTGTGGAAAGAGGTGAGGCAGGTGCTCCATTCCACTTCTTAGGGAGGATACATTTTAAAGAAATACATTTTGTGGTACAAAAGGTGTATTTCTTACTGTTGAGGTCTAAGAGGTAAAGCAAAATGCAGTCTGTTTCCCGCTTGCATTTTTATGTCCCTGCTTACTGGGAACGAGTGTGCAGCATCCAGAAGGAGTGGGCAACTTGGCGACCGCTGACATGAAGGTGATTTTTTTTATTGGTGTTTCTGATGGACTTCACTTATTTAGCTTGCATATGTTTTGGAGGCAGTACAGCAGCAGCAGAAATCAGACTTCACAGGAATGCTATGTATGGAAGGGGGAGCAGCACACAGATGACTGAAGGGAACACAGCACTTACAAGGTACTGGGATGGGATTGGGGTTTAGCAGCAATTTGTTGTGGGACCAGAGGGTGAAGCCATAATAATACAAGGGATGAGGAATCAATTAGGGAAAAAAAATTTGATGGCACGTGTAGTGAGTTTTGGGATTGTTGCGGGCTGTGAGTTCAAAACAGCAGTCCATTTAAAACTCCCATGTTTATGTCACAACTTAGCGGGGAGCAAATATAGTGGTTTTTCACATGGCGGTTCAGGAGTCGAAATGATTACAGAAAGCTGGGGATTCCAGATGTGGCTGACTGGCACCTTTTGCATGGGTTATGCCAGGATTTACTACAGCAGAAAGGTGCCAGTCAGCCAATCAGAGTCCGCCATTCTCTGACCCCGTTGTATAATGTAGGAAATATTTGCCAAATAATTTTTGCTACAAACTGCTTGTGGTGAAGAAATGCAGAGAACTCCATTTATTTTTTCTTTTGCCTGTTTGTGTGTATGCTTGCCAGTTAGGGAATGAAAAGTAAAGTAGGCTGCTGTGTGAGACACAAGGGTCTCAATTTTCAAAGGTCAGGACTGGCGCAAGGGTTTTACAGCAAGAATAAATGGTGCAAGGGGTTCCTTGCAGTGCACCATGTACCAATCCCAATTTTCTAAAGGACTGTGCACCACTAGGGAGGACCGGCTTCACCAACAGGGCTTGCATTGTCCTTGTGATGGCTGCACTGGTGCACCATGGTGGAAGGGGGCTTGTGCTAGGGGCAGGGTTGCCATATCCCCTACATTGGGATTTTGCAAGCACCCACAAGGGCTGCACAGACTTGGCAGTTAGATCAGCCTGGAGCTGGTCTAAGCTGCCATGCACCACTGCTGCAGCCCTTGCTGGGTGGTGAGTGCCCCTGTGCCTCCGGGTGAAGGTGCTCAGAAAGCCCCTGACACCTGCCAGATCACCATTAGAGCAACTAATGGTCTGTGGCAGGTGAGAGTCTGCAATGGCCCACTCCATGGTGGTGCTGGTGCATCAGACTTCCTACGGACCGACACTGGCCTTACCATCCCCATTGAGGATAGATGTCACCCTTCTTTCTCCAGTCAGATCTGTCCCTCCTCCATGAGCCAGGCCATCCTCTGGACTACCCACCAGCCACCAGAGTGACCAGCTAGCAGGTGGCTATCATCGACCACAGATGCTGCAAGCCTGTGCTGCAGCTTGCAGCAGTCCCTTCAGTGCACTGTTTGGTTGGTGCACAGGTCAGCTTGTGGAAAACTCATGGGCTTTGGTGCCAGCACCCTGTTCTTTCAAAATTTGGTGCAGCACCATTGGGGCACCTGAGTTTACCATAGGCAGTGGTGTGCCACACTCTGTGCCATCATCTGAAGATGAAGTCCAAGGTCTTTCAATGATGTGACATGTGGTCTATCAGTAGTGGATGTGTGGCCTAGCGTTTAACTCTTATCTGTCACCTTGTGAGTCATACAACACTGTGATGTGTGCATCTGCTGAGCATGTGTGTCACATGGACATCAAAGAATCATCATTCAGTATTGTGATTCATCATTGTTAGCATCCAGTGGATGCTGTGTTTGTGCCATCATCTGGATGCATGTGTTGTCAATGTGTGTATGAAACATGAAGAGACAAACAGGAGGGAAAGGGGTGCAGAGGGTAGCAAAGGAGTAGGTTAAATGTTCCACCATACTAGTTCCATAAGGTATGAGTTCTACAGGCAGCTGTGGTGGAGGGAAGGGAGCTAGTCATGGTCGGTCAGGGGCTGCTAGTCACTTTCATGGGGCAGTTAAGACCAAGGTTCACTGCATATTAGTGCAACAAATGAATCATAGTTCAGTAATTCCCAGAAATCCACTGGTTCCACTCCCACTGTGCATTGCAAGCAGCCTTCTCTGCGGGTCATACAGTGCATATAGTGATAAAACCATCCTGAGCAATCCAGAGTTACTTCAGTTTCCTTCCTTCCTCATTCTGGTGCTTCCAGTTCTGATCCATCACAAAATGTGAAGTCTAGTTCCTGAAAAAAATCTGCTTGCATTCACTGCCCAGTTCCACAAAGCAGCCTTCCCCAATAAAAACATAACTGGCAACTTCCAAAAACAGCATGAGGGAATGGATTCAAGCAGCAAGCCCAAATCATTGACTTCAGTTTCATTATTAATGTTTTTTTGGCACATAAAGGAATATTAATAATCATAATCATCATAATGATCACATTCAAATGATTGTGTATTAAATTATATTGTACTATAACATGTCATATTATATCTTATGTGGTATTATTTTCCCATATATAGTATCATGTCATATTGCTATCTATCATATTAAATCAGATTAAAATTACCTTCTCATATACCATATTACATCAAATTACATATCTTCTTATATTTTATATCAGCTGTGCTGCCTCCTTGCCCTGTGCCATCCCCAGGCATATCATTCCATACTAGCTGAAAAAATAAATCATCTTCCATCATCAAATACCTTCTAACATACCCTGGCCTCAACCACCACTGCCACCAGTCCATGCATTAAAAAATAAAAACTGATATTTTGCAGTGTGGAACTATTTTACAGGTGACACCACAAATACACCAAAAGCATTTTGCAATCTGTATGGCAGAAAGATCAGTAATGTTTCAGTGAAGTCTGCTCCAACTTTGGGAACCGATCCTCTGGCAGATGATTTCAAATGTGAGCATGGTATCCCTCTAGCAGCTGTCTCCACTAAGTATCCCCATGCAGGTCAGATGGACCAGCAGCAGGGTCTGCAGCAGCAGGGACAGTCAGGTCAGGACTGGTATTTGAAGTGATGGGATAAGATGGGTGTTTTCAAGTAATCCAGCTACTATGGCAGCAGCCTGAATCAGCTGATGCATCCATTGTTACCAGGGCTGAACTGCATCACAAAGGGTTCAACAACTACCAGCCAGAGCCAAGATCAATGAATGTATCCTAACAGGTGCTGAATTTGTTATTTAAAAAAAGTATGCTGCCTGAGTCATTAAGGACATGACCACACTGAACTGTCAAGCTTTTCTCCTGCTTCTTCGAGTGCTGACAGTTCTAGAGACATCTCATCTTATGTCTGGCTTCCAAAAATGAAACATCCTCTTCATCACCCTTCTACTCCCTCCATCAAAACTCATGTTTCTCAGCATAGAAATAAAGCTAAATTTAAGAACAATATTAACTAATAATTACAATAAAATAACAAAGTCTGGTCAGAGCCTATACGGTTGTAGCAAGCTTTTATTAGCGCCACTTGTGCTGCCAGAGAATGCTGTGCAAAAGATGGCGGTGATGATGGAACTGTGCATATGCAATACTCATGCATGCACAGTCTGTTCAGTGCTGCCATCTTATGCAGAGCTGCCGTCACTTCCTCAGGTGCTGAAGAAAAAGAATTTTACAGTGGTATGTTTATGTGGCGACGAGAACAGACATAAACACAAACACTAGAACTATACCACAGCACTGTGGAAGCACACTGGACAGTAGTCTGGTCATGTGCTTCTACAGTGCTAGTAAGAAATAGTAATGATCACATAAAGATTGCGGAGCTTCACCCATGCAGCTGTAAAAGCCATAAACGTTTACTGGTTCAGAAAACAACACATCACTCTCCCTTCCTCCATCATGAACCACATTTTCTCAGCGTATACATAAAGCAACATTTAAGAACAATGACTTATAATGATTTACAGTCAATTAATCTATAGAAGTCAATTTCCTCTGAAAACAAAACAACTGCTTCATTCTCCTCCTCCCTGCAGCATTAATCACTCTTTCTCAGTACAAACATAATAAACAATAGCTAATAATAGCAAAATGTAAAAATTATTGCCATCTTATTATATTATCATTATAGTTCTTTTACAGTAATTATAATGCCATGGTCGGATATCGTCATCTACAATCACAAGGAAAGGGGTAGAACTGGACCTGATTTTCACAAATGGAGACAGAAAGAAAGGGGTTTCAGTGGGGGACAGACTACGCATATGTGAACATAGTACAGTATGGTTCACCCTAAGGACAGTACCAGAGAGGAAACACTCTAAGGTAAAAGTCCTAGATTTCAAGAGAGCAGACTTTAAGAATATGGGAGACCACCTCAAGAAAATGCTTGCAGGGGTGGGAGATCTGAAGGGAGTGGAAGAAAAATATGAAAAAATTAAGGGGGGGCTATAGTAGATGCCACAAATGTCTGTATCAGACAGGTCAGTAAAAACAGGAAAAAAAGGAAATTTCTATGGTTCAGTGGGGAGATTGCAATAAAGGTCAGAGGAAGAGAAACAACATGAGTTGGAAATGTTTGTTCCTAAATGCTTGCAGCATGACCAAGAATGTTGATGAACTTAGATACATCATGGAGACCGAGCATATATCAATTTGTGCTATAACTGAAACCCGGTGGGACCAGGAACATACGCAGGACCAGCAGATAAAGGGTTATCAGTTCAGTTCAGTTTCAGTTTCAGTTCAGTTTATTGTTAAAATGTGTATTACAGAAAGTATTACACAAAAAATTAAGAGAACAATCAGGCCAAAATACAGAATTACAAAAATACAACACAGCTCATAAATGTGATAAAATAATCATATTAACACGTCACATGAAGCTCATTGAGAATAATTTATACAAATCCAAATAAGTTATTCATTTTTGATCTAAGAGAAAACTACTGTAAATTGTGCAACACTATACAAAATAACAGCATCATTTGTATTTAAAGAAAATTTACTTTCCTCTCTTAACATTCAGTATATAAATCCTTAAGATACTTATCTAGTCACTTCTCTCGTAAACAAGTTAAATTTTGACATTCCAACAAAATATGTTCTGAATCCCATTTGCCTAAGCAATTACCCTTGCAATGTAAACCATTTTTATATGTTTCCCATTTGACAAGGCCAGAGGAATATCCAGCATTTATATCAAATCTTAAATTTGAAATAGTTTTATAATAAAAGTTTGTTTGACAGATATGAATATCATTTTCTCTTTTATGTATAATTTTCAACATTTTGTAATTCTTGACATTTTGGGAAGATGAGATTCTACTCAAATTATGTTGTTTAGAGATATCATGAATTCTTTCTATAGCATTACTAGAACCATCATTAACATTTGATCCTTGATAATTAATCATGACTGACAAACTATCCAGACCAAGTAATCTCAAATCTTTGTCAAGTTCACCTATCAGTGTCCACTTCGATACTCCCATTTTCACTCCCCATATAACATAGATTCAGAAATAAATTTGATTTCCTATTATTATTTAACCTTACAAAATATTTCACCTGTCTTACCAAAATCTTGACTAGTTTCTGCTCTTAGATATTCAGCAGGGACACACTGTGGTAAATTTAAAGTCAATCTAATATATAAACTCTATATAGGTTCTATCTAACTCTATATAAACTCTATATAGGTTATATAGGTAGAAGACACTGCAGAGCAGGACACTGCGGCACAGAAGCTAGCACAACAAAACTCACCCAAATCAGGAACCAAAACAAAACAAGCACGAAGGAAATCCAAAAAACTTATGATCATAGGAGACTCCATGATTCGGGGAGTTGATACCCATCTCCAGCCAGGGGTGATGGTCAGATGTCTCCCAGGTACATCAGCATGGAGAGACACTGACCGCATTACTAAAATTGTTCACAAAGCAGGAGGAAAACATTGATGTCCTAGTACACATAGGGACTAATGATCTCGCCAGCCGGTCAGTTGTGGAGACCAAGGAACACCTGACTAGGCTGGGTGACAAACTATTATCTATTTCGTCGCATCTCCTTCTCTGAGATCCTGCCAGTCTGGGAGAGGGCAGATGGACGGAAGGTCAGAGAAGGGGAGATAGGGAGCTAAACACGTGGCTCAAGGGCTGGTGCCAGGAAAAGGACACAGATTTGTAGGGAACTGGCAACAGTTCTGGGGCGAAAGTTCTTTAAATTTGATGGACTGCATCTGACTAAAGAGAGTCAGTGCATTGGGGCAGAAGTTTGACGTCTTTGCAGAATATTTAAACTAGCAAATGGGGAGAGGTGCAGCATCCCATCGTGAATGGGAAGAACACCCCATCTCTCCTCAGTTAGTGGTCAAACAGGAATTCAGCATGTTTGCTGTTCATTTGCATCACCAGGTAAGAAAAAAGTTTGTCTCCCATACGACGCACAGGGTAATGCCAAACTTCACCCAACAACTAACACACCAAAATCTGGCCAATGGAAAATCATGTACACAAATGCTCACAGCCTGGGAAATAAGATCCCAGACCTGCAGGCAATAATGTCAGAGGCTAAAATGGACATAGTAGCAATTAGTGAGACGTGGTTTACCACAACCACACTTGGGAGACTTCAGTACCTGGCTATGTATTGTCAGAAGAGACCGAGGTGCAAAAAGTGGGGAGGAGCCCTGTATGTTAATAGAAAATATCAAAGCTACAGAAATTCAGAATACACATAAGGAGCCAGAAGAACTGTGGGTCACCCTGGAAACAGGAAATGGGACAGCCATAAGAACTGGGGTTGTCTACAGGCCCCAGACCAGAGGAGGACATAGACACATTACTGTTAGAAGATATACAAAACATGACAGCTAAAGGGAGGTTCTGATAATGGGAGACTTCAACATGCCAGATACAGATTGGTCAATACCAGCAGGAACATCTGCCAGAACTAGACTCATAGTGGATTCCCTGTAGGGGGAGGGCCTCAAACAACTGGTACAGCAACCCACAAGAGACAGGGCTATCCTAGATCTAGTACTGACTAACAAAGAAGGGATCACAGATCTCCAGGTAGAAGGTCACCTGGGGCCAGTGACCATCACATGGTATGGTTCAATTTGGCTACATCTAAATCATCCCATTCCAAGGCAAAAATATGGGACTTCAGAGGAGCAGACTTTGATAAGATGGCCAACAGAGTGAAGCTAGCCCTGGCAAAAAGAAACACAGGTGAGGGGTACAGGCAAAGTGGACAAGCATTAAGGATGCAATACTTGAAGCAACATCCCATTGTGTTAGACAGAAAAGGAAGTGCAAAGAAGAAGGAAACCACTTTGGTTCTCAAATACAGTAGCGGAAAAGGTCAGAGCCAAAGGCTGGCCTTCAGGAAATATAAGGAACACAGCGGGATGAAGATAGGAGGCATACCAAACTGCCCTAAGGGAAGCAGGTAAGGCAGTAAGGCAGGCAAAGTCCCAAACTGAGGAAACACTAGCACGAACAGTAAAGAAGGTGACAAGACTTTCTATAGATACATTAGTGAAAGGAGAAAGTCCAGAGGGGTATGCTAAGCTTAATGGAGAAAAGGAGCATGTGAGGAGGAGGACCTGTAAAGGCATCTATCCTAAATAGATACTTTGCTCAGTATTTACTGAAGAGAAGGTAGGGCAGGGCCCACAGCTCAGCATCATGGACACAGGGGGAGAAGTGAGCACTACTCCCTTCACAAAAGAAAGGGTCCTACAAGAACTTGCTAAGCTCAGGTGGATAAGGCAATGGGACCTGATGGCATACATACTAGGTACTTAAGGAGCTAAAGGAGGAACTAGCAGAGCCATTAGCAGAATTGTTTAGTGAGTCTCTGAGCACAGGAGAGGTCCCAGAAGACTGGAGAAGGGCTCATGTGATCCCGCCCACAAGAGTGGTAGCAGGGAGGAGGTGGGGAACTACAGACCGTCAGTCTTACCTCAGTAGTGGCAAGATTATGGAGGCACTCCTTAAGGAAAGGATAGTGCAACACCTGGAATCCATGGGGCACAGGATCCAAGACAGCATGGGTTTACAAAGGAAGGTCTTGTCAAACTAATCTCATAGATTTCTTTGACTGGGTAACCAGAGTGGTGGACCAAGGGGAGCAGTTGATGTTGCCTACCTTGACTTCAGCAAAGCTTTTGACACTGTTCCACATAGAAGATTGATAAATAAGCTGGGTAGGCTCGGGGTGGGTCAGAAGTTGGTCAACTGGGTGGCAAACTGGTTGGACGGGCAGAAAACAGAGAGTTGTGGTAAATGGTATACAGTCAGAAGAGATGCAAGTCACAAGTGGGGTACCTCAGGGATCAGTCCTGGGCCAGTCCTCTTCAACATCTTCATTAGTGACCTTGCAGATGGACTAGAGGTAAGCTTGTCTGTTTGCAGATGACACCAAGATCTGCAACAGAGTAGATGATCCAGATGGGTGGGCAGAATGAGAAGAGATCTGGATAAACTAGCAGAATGGTCAGAAGAGTGGCAACTGGGATTTAATGCAAAGGTGCAAAATCATGCATAGGAAGAGAAACCCTGAAGCCACCTATAGGCTGGGAGGGAGTTGCTAGCAGTCACAAAGGAAGAGAGACTTGGGCATCATCATCACTGATGACCTAAAATCATCAAGCAGACCTCTAAAGCAGTAGGTAAGGCTAGGGGGGTGTTAGGGTGTATTAGTAGGGGTATCACAAGTCGTAAGAGGGAGGTAATAATCCTCTGTACAAGACAACTGGTTAGGCCACATCTGGAGTACTGCATGCAGTATTGGAGGCCACACCTTCACAAGGACATTAAACCAAATTGAGGCAGTCCAGAAGGGCAACCAAAATGGTGCAGGGACTGCATCAGAAGACATATGAGGACAGATTAACGGAGCTCAATATGTATACCCTTGAGCAAAGGAGGGAGAGAGGTGATATGATCGAGGCATTCAAACACCTTAAGGGCATAAACAAGGTGAAAGAGTCTAACAGGTTTAAATATAAGAAAAATCGCAGGACAAGAGGATACAGCATGAGATTAGAGGGAGGCCGATTAAGGGGGAATGTGAGGAAATTCCTTTTCACAGAAAGGGTGGTGGATGCATGGAATGGCTTACCACAAGAAGTGGTGGCTATGAATACAGTGCAGGGCTTCAAACAGGCATGGGATAGGCATAAGGGAGCAATACAAATGACTATGAATAGATAGGCCACTGACAGAGCAAAGGCCGATGGCACATTTATAAGGTAGAAAAAGAAATGGGCAGACTGGATGGGCCTTGCGGTCCTTATCTGCCATCAACTTCTATGTTTCTATGTTTCTGTGTTCTAGACTTAAGACCCTACTGTCTTTCCCCCATACCTTGGACCCATAAAGAATAGTAGAATCAACTTTAGCTCTATAAATGTCAAGTAATGCATTCTCAGAATTATTTATATAATTTTTACTAAATTTATTGATACCCCATATAATCTGTCTACCTCGTCTTTTGTTATATAAATATGTGATTTCCAAACATCAACAGAGTGTAATAATACACTCAAATACAAATAACTATTTGCTTCTTCCAACACCATATTATCTATCAACCATTTATAGTTCAGCTTCTTAGGTCTATTAATAACCATTATCTTAGATTTATCTATATTTATACTCAAATATAACTTTTTAAGAGAAATAGCCAAACATGATAGAGCTTTTGAAAACATATAGTAGATTTTGAAGAAGAAGAATGTCATCTGCATACATAATAATATTAAGTTTGGAATTTACAGTCTTTGGAGGGTTTGTATTCTGTTTTTTAAGATCCTGCACCACCTGGTCAATATATAAATTGAACAGAACAGGGGCCAGTAAACACCCCTTTTTTACACCCTTATCTGTAAAAATAGGAGATGATAGTCTACCATCACTGGAATATCTAATTCGTATTATGGTATTAGTATATAATAGTTTTATCAAAACCAACAATTTCTTATTTATAGACAGGCCTGTCAAAATTTTCCATAAAGTCCCTCTATTTACATTATCAAATGCAGATGATAGGTCAAAAAAATGCTATAAATAATGGTTGTTTATTTTTCTTAAATTTCCTAATCAAGTAGTCCAAGATATAAATATAGTCTATAGTAGAAAAACCCTCTCTGAATCCAAACTGTCAATCACTTAAAGCGTTATTTTCTTTTATCCATGAATTCAACTCATGCAGTAGAGTTTGACAAAGATTTTTAAGAAATATTCTGAAGGGCAATAAGAGGATCATTTTTATCAATTGCTTATTATCCTTTTTATGAATAGGAATTATTTCTGCTTCTCTCCAGGATTGTGGAATATTTTCTGAACTTTAACATGATCAAACAGGTGCTAAAGATCCTTGACCACCATTTTACATTATTCTGATATACTTCAGCTGGTATGCCATCCAGCCCTGGGGCCTTATTCTTATTTTGTGTAAGGATAGCATTTTCTATTTCTAATTGAGTAAAACTACAGAGCTCATAACCTTCATTTTCGAAGCCTTCCTTTTCCTCTGCCCTTATCTATGAGAAACTCATATTAAAATCATCATTATTGTTTCCACTGTATAGATCAGTAAATACATAACCAATATCTCTTCAGGGATAAGAGCCTCTGTGTTTCTAAAAGGGCCATGGTCAGCATAAGTAATTAACTTCCAGAAATCTTGTGAATTTTTCCCATCAATTGCATGCTGTAATAAAGTCCATAAATTAGCACTATATTCAAGTTTCTTTCATTTAATTAGTGTCCTATATTCCCTCTTAAAAAGGAACAGCTTTATTATAAATTAACTCTGTATGTTTTCTAAAGAACTTTGCCACTTTATTCAGTAGTCTTTTATATTTTCTACATTCATAATTATACCTAGGATTTTCCCAGAGCTCGATCTTCTGATCTAAAAATTCAATTTTTAGTTTTCATTACATTACTAAAATGCATATTTAGTTTTTCAAAATGCTCAAAAACCTTATCCCTGTAGTGCATAAAATATCTTTTTTTAGATTTAAAGTTAGAATATCCTTTTGCAAAATATCAGTGTTATTTTTTATCAGAGGATCCCATCTTATTCTTTTTTGTTAATTGCATATGATTATCTAACTCTAACTCATTAATCTTATCAATAATTATCTCCTATAAACCCCCATGTTCTATTACAACTTGCACTGGAAGCTGATCAGAGAAATGTTCATATAGGACTTCAAAACCAATATCAATCGAGAAATAGGAAACAACATCCAGCAAAGCCAAATCCAGAATAGAACCACCAGCCTTAGTTGGAAAGGTAATTTCACGTAAAAGATCTGTCTTACAAGGACCATTCGGGATACATAAATTATTTTCCACAATGAATTCCAATAACAATTTACCCTTCTTGGTTTTTGATTTCCTTACTGGTAGATCCTCATAATATCCTATATCCTGAAAGTTCATAAAAAGATCTAATTCATTACAGCAACCAGTGTGCGCATTCCAGTCTCCCAGTAGAATAAAATGCTTATTTAGCATATTAATATTATACTTATTTAAATAATCAGTTAAGAGATCTAAATGCCACTTATATTCAGAAATGGTTAATGAGGGAAAGAAGTATATATTTGATATTACATATGTTTCAGATTCTCCAACAATTATTTCTAATACCATCCAGTTATAATAAGAGGAAAATTCGAACTCACAATACGTATTTTCATTTGTGTATTTAGGAGAACTATCAGGCCACCTCTACAGCTACTTTTCTCATAATTCCTAGTTCCAGGAATCAGAAACTTATTACAACCAGTGATTTGTACCTCCTTGTCAGCTTCTAACCAAATCTTCTGGAGTAGTATAACATCATAGTTTTTATTTTTTCTAACCAAGCCCCATCATCAGTTTTCACATTCACACCTGCAATATTCCAAGATAAAATTTAGTACATAAGGTAGATGATTTAGACTTTATGTTAAATGGCCTGATGGGATCCTCAACTCAATCTAGAAGATCTAATATTGTATTGTCAGAGTCAGAATCTGAGAATATAGAGTTCACTTCTTTATGACACCCACAGTATCATAGTTCATATAACTTGTTGGTATCCCCTCTTCATATATCAGAGTTTCTTCTAAAACTGCACTGGTATTTATCCTTTGCCCTCATTGTTTCCTTCCTCTTATAACTGCTGTATACCCAGGTGAAGCTTTAAATCATATTATGCAGCTTGTGCTTTCCCCAGATATTGAATTATTGTTGGTTGTTGAATCATATTACTTTTCGCCATACATTTTCCCTCTTTATGTCCTCTGTCCCTATTCTGTTTCAGAGTCATAAATCTTGCCAAATTCCTAGAAGTAATATCCATATTTACTCCCATTTTCTGTATGTCATTCTGTATCTTTAATACCCGTTCCCTGACAAAATAATTCTTCAGTACCAAAAAAACTATACCTTTATCTGGTAGTGACCTATATCTATATGCAGAAGAAAGATCTTCCCAAGTAAATTTAGACCTCAGAGTGCCCTTAATTATATTATATACTGCCACCTTAAGTGAAAAAGGAGTTTTCCTCCTAGATTTTAGGGACACCTTTGAGGTAAATCGTAGGTAATTTACCATCTTGGTTCATCTTCTCTGTACTATCCTTTCCACTATCAGTTCTACTATCAACACTTTTCTGCACCATTGTTTGAATTCCCTTTTCTTTATATATTTCCCTGCTTCTTCCATTTCCCTTGCTTGGTACCAACCTTATTAGAAATATGGTCATTCTTACATCTCACTTTTGCAAATTTTGACTCTCCCTAAACTCAGTTTCTGCAATCTCTCTGTAATTTCCTTAATTGTTTTGATTTTCTCTTTATCAGATCACCCTCATTCAATTTGCCAACCAAAGTTTAATGGTATCTTCAAATTCTTTTAGCTGTACTTTTGATCTTCATATTGCTTCATTACTGAGCCCAAGGTTAGGTTAGTACATACCAACACAGTTTTATTCTCTGCGAACTGTTTACTTAAGAGCTTAACAGTCTGCATAATAATTTTCATGCAGATCATGAGTATCATTAGAACAAATATAACCATTAATAATGTTACTTTGACCATTCTCATCCCTACCATCCTCAGTAGCATGAAAATCAGCTTGTATTTTTACCTGAGAAATATCCCCCCTCACACTGACATCTTTTTTCCAAAATGGAGTCAGAAAATTTTCATATTCAGAAAAGTAATTATCCCTATTAATATTCACAGCACTTTGGTCAGCACTCTTCACATAAATAAGAGGTGTTTCACTAATAGAGTTAGCAGAAGCAGAAGCCAAATTATTGATTAAAATGTCCTTCTGAGATTCCAGCTCTCTGATGGTTTCCATCAAATCCTCTCCAGGATAACTCTCAGCAAGTTCAGATTCATTCTTTTTAGGAGATGAAGTTGAGGGAATATTTACTAGACCACTGTAAAAATCAGTGATTTTTTTTTACCCTGTTTTTTTTTGGCTTCTCAGCCAGAACGTTCTCATTTCTAAGCTTCATATTATCATAAGCCTTGAGCTATGCCATTTTATTAACAAACAAAAATAAATAAATAAACGCGCAAAGGAAACAGTATATTCTAACTTCTCTCCACTAAAGATCCACTAAAGATCCATTTGTCTCCAGCACAGTGTGTGAGCTTTAACAAACCAAATCCAAATTCTTGTGACCAATAAAATCACCAATACTGAGTCAGCAATAAAGGAATGGTTCAACAGTACAACCAGGCCAGAAAAAGCAGGTAACCAGGCATCAGTAAACCTAAATGCAAACAACAAACATAAACTAAGAAAAATAACTAAGAACAAAATTTAAAACCAAAAACCAGAACAAAAACAGGACACTCACATTTATTCTTATACCAGAGGCACAAAAAACCAAAACACAAACAGTCTCATAAATCCAAGTTAATATGCAGGGCTGTCATGGGCATAGGTTCATAATGATTGCTTCTGCCTTAGTATACCATGGCTACGCTCTATAACACAAAAACAACATAAAAGTCATCCAAAACTTATTTGCTGCACAAGACCAAGAGAAACAGAAAGAAATGAGTAGAAACAACTACTTACTGAGTGTTCATCATCTCAAAAACAACCAGGGAACCAAACACCAACCAAACGCTATCTCGAGCAGTGGGAAATTGAAACCACATAATAGCAGAAAGAGGAGCATGTTCAGTTTTAAGGGCTAAATCACGTGATTAACCAAAAGCCAAACTGCACAAAAAATAAACAAAAAATAAAAATAATGAGAACAAAATACTAAAAAAAATGAATTAAGGAAGAAAACAAAACAGAATCAAACAGTGCAAACAATGCAAACTCAAACGTACTATAAAGCAAGGGGAAACCACACAGTGACTCACAAGGATAGAATAAAACAAAGTTTAAAAATAAAAAGATATATTCCTTATTGAAGTCCAAACTTAAAAATTAAAAACACAAATCTACAAATAACTTCACTCATATGTTCCGTATATTCCTTGTCACTATGGAATCTCCAAATTTAAAGAAAACTAGGAACCGAAAACTGTAACCTGCAGTCTTTGATAAAAGTTACTTGAAGGTACCAAGGTGCAGAATAAAACCATCCAAAGTCTTCCATTGCAGAATCGGTCAGAATAAACTCACAGACCGTCAGCCGGGAAACGGCAACAACAAACACCCACAGGTTCAGTTCAGTTCAGCTGCTCAGGCCCTCTCAGTCCCCCACAGGACCTCCTCAGCCTTGACTCCCTCACAGCAGCTCCACCACCAAGGACTCCATACCTGGAGGAATAGAAGTGAAAAGTGGGAGCAACGAAAAAGGGAAGCAGGCTGCACAAGAACGTCTGGAATAGAGGTCAGAACTCATGATAATATCCAGGTAACGGTGGCATACCTTTACCAAATCTTGGTTTTAGCACTTCTGAACCCGAACTCCCTGCTATGAGCATCTCACACTCCAGTGTATAGCAGCATCTTCATCCATGTATAGACTTGCAGACACACAGAATCATTCAAGCTATATCAGCTATTCAAGAAGTCCAGGAAATACAGAAAGGGCAGGGGAGTGGCTATATATATATATAAAAGACAAAGAACCTCTGTGTGTAAACACTGAGGCAAGGGTTACCCCAAAGGGCACTTGGCTGGGAAGCCAAGTTTCAAGAAAATACAAAATCACAAATGCCCCCACAATGCAAAGCATCATGGGCTGCATATGCAAATCACCACAGAATGTTATGCTGGTCCAACTTTAAGCAGAATTGCATGGTGCCAAAAGGCCTCTCACACAGTTTGCAAAGGGTGCTAACAGAAGACATAGACACGTGTTTCGTCCTACCAGGACTCATCAGTATGCCTCGTCTGTTTGACACCCCAGTGGAATGGACCATATATCATATATCAATATATCTCAGGCACACTGCCTTAGGGGTAGCTGGTCCATTCCACTGGGGTGTCAAACAGGCAGGCATACTGATGAGTCCTGGTAGGACGAAACACGTGTCTATGTCTCTGTTAGCACCCTTTTGCAAACTGTGAGAGGCCTTTGCACCATGCAATTCTGCTTAAAGTTGGACCAGCATAACATTCTGTGGTGATTTGCATATGCAGCCCATGATGCTTTGCATTGTGGGGGCATTTGTGATTTTATATATATATATATATATAAGAGCACATACAAGTTGAACAGATTGAGGTCCAGTATATAAACCTTGAACAAATATGGATCAAAATTACACCTGTTGGTTCATCTAAAATGATCATGGGAGTGGTGTATACAGCTCCCTCAATTTCAGAAAAGGACAATTATTCCCTACAATATTATATCCAGAACTTAAATCCAGCAGATAGGTTAATTGTGGTAGGGGACTTCAACTACATGGAATAAACTGGGATTCCCTCACTGGTACAGGAAGGGTGGAAAAATTATATCTGGATATATTTGAGCAGGTAGGCCTAGAACAGCTGGTACAACTCAGTATGAGGGGACATAATATATTGGATCTGGTATTAACCAACATGAAAAAACACATACTAACTTGTAATACCAGGTCTCCTTTGAACAATAGTGATCATAACATGATCAGTTTTAACATTCTGGAAAAACAAGCTTTGACAGAAAGAGATACTGAAGTACTTATATGGAGCAAAGCTGATTTCACAGCTATCCACAGCACATTGTTACAGTGGGATTGGAGGGAAATGTTCAAGAATAATGGTTTGAACAAAATGTAGGTATCTTGGTAAATAAAATAAACTAATGTGTTAAGGAATATATACCAACCAGGAAGAAGTATAAGAGTGGTACAAAAACTCCAGCATGGATGAATCTTAAATTTAAAAAAATTGATCGTAAATAAACAAAAACTATTTAAATCAATGAAACACAACAAAACAGAGGAACAAGCTCACATATTAAACAACTACAAAACAAAATTAAATAGGAGGTTAGGAAAGCCAAAGCATCATGAAGCTATGTTAGCAAATAAAACAATTGAAAATTTCAAAGCCTTTATGCATACGTAAATGATAAAAAAGCATAGGTCAGACCATAGGACCATTAAGAACATCAGATGGGCAAATGGCTATTACTAACAAAGAAATAGCAGATACTCAAAGGTGGCATATTCAGAACTGTACCAGGCAGGGGTGCAAGCTGGGCGCAGCACAACTGGGATAATGTGAGGTGTGATAGTGGGTGATATTCAAAGGTGCTGCACCATGGCTCCGCACTGTTGAATATGGCTGTAGGCCAACCACAGCGCACATTCTTGCAGTGGCACTCACTGCCAGTGCAAGTGGCCAGAGAGGAGCAGGGATGCACTATAGCGTGCTGTTCGCTGGTGCAGCAACCATGATATTCAGTGGTGGACATGCAAATGGGGCCATAATGTATGCAAGGCACAAATGGGGCATTGCATGTCATTCATTAACCCTGTTTGCATGTAGGTGCACCGATCCCCTCGACTTGCACCTGGAGCCCTGCCAGGCTGCAGCCATCGGGGACCGATGCCCCCTTCCCCCACTGGCAAAGCACCCCATTGCCCGATCATGGGCTGTAATATTTAATTTCTCCCTGGTGGTCCAGTGGACTGAACTCCATGCCCGTTGCTGGCTGTAATGAATAGTTTACACCCTAGTGGTCCAGTGGTACCCATACCCCCTCCCAACCCCTACTCACACCATACCCGCTCCCCTGGTCAGCGGTGGGCAGCAACACCACCACCTGCAAGCTGCCTGGCTGCCGCCGACTGACAGCATACAGTACAGCTGTATGTCCATTGGTCCACAGTGTGGGCCAATAGGCGTAGAACTGCACTGTACTCATCGCGAAATGTGAATGGATCCATTGACATTTGGGGCTGTGTAACTGATATGTTCACACCCATTGGCTACACTGTGGACCAATGGGCATGTCGCACTATCTTCGCTGTCAGTTGGTGGGCGGCTGGGTAGCTTGTGGGTAGTGCTGCCACCGCCACTGACCGGGGGCGGGGTGGCAGGTGAGGGGCAGGTTGGGAGGGGGGGTACGGGACCACTGGACCACCAGGAGTAAATATTCTCTTACAGCCCACAATCGGGCATGGAGTTCGGTCCACTGGACCACCAGGGAGTAAAATAGATGTTACAGTCCACAATCAGGCATTGGGGGGTGCTCCACCACCAGACAATGCCGCCAGGGCTCAGATGGCCACCCACAACTGGCAGCTGCTGTGTTGTGCCCAGCAATATGGCAGCCAGACTGTGGGTGGCCAGTCCTTGCTCCTGTTTTTTTTGGGCACATCTTTGAGCCCCCCTGTGCGGTGCAAGGCAGGTGTGTGCCTGCATATGTGCCGCACATCCTGGGCTGAATATTGGGATGTGCCGCATATGCATGGGCACGCCCCACATAGCGCACATACATTACTAGTCGCCCCAGGCGCGCCGAGATTAAGTGGAGCAAATTCCCCTCTTGAATATCGCACCAGGGTGCATAAGTGGGTTGCACATGGCACAACACTGTTGCGCCATACCCAACCCCTTTGAATATCCCAACCAAAATATGTACTTTGCATCAATTTTCAATAATACGGATAGCTCAAAAATAATGGGTGCAAGGACTATGGTCCTCCCAAGTCCAATAAGCATTGAAACCAGTGAGGTTAAGAACAGGCTAGTGCACCTGAATATAAATAAATCAGCAGGTCCTGATAACCTACATCCCAGATTCTTAAAAGAGACAGCAAACGAGCTAGCACCACTGATTAGCTATATATTTCAGCAATCTTTAAACAAGGGAGAAGTGATCTCAGCTTGGAGAGAGGTAATGGTCATTCCATTAATTAAAAAGAAGACAGGAAATGCTCATCTAATTACAGGCCAGTAAGCCTAACTAATGCAGTACTTTTGTTTCTATTTTTTATTTATTCAATCTCAGATCACAATACCTTTGAGTGCAAGCTGGGCACTCATTTACAAAGGTTCCATGTCAGTGATGAGGAGTGAACAAACATAAAGAGGTGGTAATACAAAGGTCAGTTTTAAACAAGCATTTGTCAATGCCAGCGAGACAACATTTGGCATTGGCATTGGTAGTGCAGAGTTAGAGATGTATAATAGTAATGGCATGAGTATTAAACTGATGCCGACCTCACCCCCACCCTGAAGAGACACATTTTCAGCGAGGGCATTTTGGGGCCTCCCCTCATGAACAGCGGCACTGTGAATTTGTTAATCTGTCCCAAAAGTTGATTTCCCACAGTGACCATGCCATTCTGCACCACAGGTGCAAAAACACATTTTGAGCAGGATGTGAAAAATGACAGTTGTACTGTTCATAAGGAGATGTGAAAAAATGCCAGCGTTGAAAATCTGACATGAAAATATTGCAAATTTGCGAAGTTACAAGGGTGCGTGGAAACTGCAAAGCGCATGCTTGTAACACAGTCATTTTATGGACTTTCATCACCAAATTTTCAACATATGCATTTTAGGACCTCTGCTCATGAACAGTGTCACTGTTATTTTCTCAAACTGTCCCGAAAACTGATTTCGCACAGCGACTGCGCTATTCTGTGCCAAGTGCAAAAACACATTTCAGCCAATATATGTAAAATGACAGCTGTACTGTTCATAAGGAGATGTGGAAAAATGCCAATATTGAAAATCTGGAGTGAAAATATTACAGATTCATGAAGTTACGAGTGTACATGGAAACTGCACAATGCACACTGGTAAAACTGTCATTTTTTTATTTTTTTCACCAAATTTGCAACATAGGCTTTTTGAAAGCCCACCTCATGAACAGTGGCACTGTTATTTTGTTAATCAGTCTCAAAAGGTGATTCCACACAGTTACCATGAAATAACCTTTTGGGACTGAATAACACCATGACAGTGACTGAATTCATGAGGAGGGGCCCCAATAACCCCATGTTGAAAATGTGGTTCAAAAATTCCAAAAAATGCCCGAGAAATGCACCAAAGTTGAAAAACCCCTATTTATGCCAGTATACCTTACCACTTCTCAATTACTTGAGTCGACTTTGAAGAGTGCAGACGTGTTCTCAGTCCACGAAGATCATCGCACTAGACTCAAGGTAAGTATGGGGTTAGGGGTGTGTGGGGAGGCAAGGTGTGCAGAGGGTGGGCACAGGTTGAGGTGGGAGCAGGACAGGCCATGAGGACCATTTTTTTTTTCTTTTACAGGTTAACAAAAAAAAAAACATTGCCCGACATTTTTTTTTACAGGGGCATTTGGCATGCTGGGGTGGGCTCCCAGCATGCTACCTGAGTGTTTGTGGGAGAGCTAGCGGATGGGGGATTGGGCAACCCCGTCGGCACATACTGAAGGGGGTGGCTAGAGCTGAGGGGGATTGGGCACCCCCCTCAGCACACAACATATGGGGGGCATTATGCTGACGGGGAGTGGGCTTCCCCGTCAGCACATGCACTGGGTTAGAGCATGCTGACAGGGGGATTGGGCACCCCCAAAGTCAGCATTGTGGCAGGTAGTGTCGGCAGTCACTGCCACCATGTTTGCTAGAATGCTTCACCAGGAAAGATATGTTCAGAGGTGCCGCTGTGTGAAGAGCTTGGCTTTCATTGCAGCAGACCTTTCCTTAGATATGCTCATCACATTATGTATTCCTGGTTTGGCACCTGCATGCTGGCTTTTTGGGGAATGAGGGATGCACCTACTAATACGTGCCCTGCATTCGCCCAACAGTGACTGCACCTCCAAATCTGCTACTAGTGCAATATGTTGGCCACGCAAGTGCGAGTCAACATAAAAACAGCAAAGTACATACTTTAATTATCTAGAATTAATAACTTTAGTAATGGAGAAGAAAGGAGTTGGGGGGTAAGAGGAGAGAAGAAGATGGGTAAGCAGCCAGAAGGTCTTGTCAGTAGGAATAGAAAGAGTGGCAAGTGCGGGTAGTAGGTAGGATGGGAGGTGATGGGGTGGGAGAGTGGGGAAAGGGTAGGAGGATATAGCAAGGGTTGGAAAGGTAAAGCTTTGAGGTGGAGAAGAGGGGACTGAGTGAGCACAGGCAGTAGTATCATTGGGTGAAGCAGTCGCAGGAACTGTTTGTCATAAGATGCTGATGGTACCTGTGCTTGAAAGGACCTAATCTTGGTATGGATAGGATTTCAATGGGAAGTGCATTGAACCAGAGTGGGGCTCTGTAAGTAAACGACCACTGCCCTGGAGATGTCCTGTGCCTAGGAATCTTCAAAGATTGATGGGCTGAGCTTCAAGTGTGCTGAGAGCTGGAGTGAGGCTAAGGAGGTTCGCAGTTTAGGGGAAAAGGCAGAGAAATGCTTTTTAGCTAACAGGTATGTTTGGTACTGTATCCTTCCACTTAGTTGAAGTGTGTAAGGTTTTAGAGGGCATAATGAAGATTACATCTCCAAATTTCTCCAAGCAAATGGACTGGAGGATGACACACAGCATGGCTTCAGAAAGGAAGATCATGTCAAACCAACATGCTTAAGTTTTGTAATAAAACAAGCAAGCACTTGGATGATGGTAAATCAGTGGACGTGGTCTTCCTGGACTTCACAAAGGTGTTGATAAACTGCCACATACATAAACAACTGATAGCCAGACTACAGAAAATACATATCCCAGAAAGTATTGGAAATTTGGTTACATCATGGTTATGCAGAGGAAACAACAAGTTAGCATAAGGGGAGCATTATCAAATTGGACAGAGGTACCTAGTGGAGTGCCTCAGGGGCCGGTATTGGGGCCATGATTATTCAGCATATATGTCTCCACACTACAATTTAAGGATGAGAAGGTTTGGCTGACCAAATTTGCCAATGACAGCCATTTGGGTGTAGAACTAACAGATAAAGATGATCACACATTACTGCAAAAAGTATTAGACCACATAAATACTTGGTTCAGCAATTAACAATTATACTTAAATCGTGAGAAATGCACCATTATGCACCTTGGCCATAAAAAACAAAAAGCAAACTATCATCTAGGAAATATTAACCTAAAAATTACAACTGAAGAAAGGGATGTGGGAATCACCATTTCAAATGACCTAAACTTTGGATCCCAGTGCAATAAAATCAGCAAAAAGGCAAATGGTGTATTAAATTGTATTCTAAGGCACATTGCTAGTAGTGAGAAATCAGTCATGGTCACATTTGACAGATCACTGGAAAGACCTATACTGGAGCATGATGCCCAGGTACTGGTTTCATATCAAAAAAAGGATATAGCCAAATTGGAGAACATGCAAAGGAAGGCTACTAGACACATAAATAGGATGGAAGCAAAGGATTACACCACAAGACTCAGAGACTTAAACATTCACTTTACAGTATAGAAGAACAAGGGATGATATGTGTCTACTATATAAATCCTTAACAGATCATGACCTAAGGGGAAAGCTGAGGTTAGCATTTAGCTGTAAAAATTATAATACAAGGGCTCATTTGTTCCAGCTCATAGGAGAACAGTGCAGAACATGGAAGAGAAAAAAGTGGCTCAATCAGAGAGTGATCACTATTTGGAATGAGCTACCAGGCTCACTAACAGAAAGTCCATCTATGGATATGTTTAAACACTGTTTAGATGAGTTTTTACAGTAGGATGGGTTTTTAAGCAAGCACTATGGATGAAAGTCCTTTCAGCTCAGTACAGACCTATGACCTATGAGCGTTCAGGAGATAGAAACAGATCCAGAGGGAGGAAGATAGAGAAGCGTACCAAGAAAGGCAAAAGGAGGCAGGAATTGAGGTCAGGAGAGCAAAGGCAAGGACTGAAGAGAATATAGCCCAATCAGTTAAACGAGAGGATAAAGCCTTCTACCAGTATGTGAGCAAAAGGAGGAGACAAAGGGTGGAATAGTTTGGTTGAGGGATAAGAATGGGGAGATGATGGAGGGGGATCAAGAGAAGACAAATATTCTAAATAGCTGCTTTTGCTCTGTGTTCATGGATGGGGAGGGGAAAGGAGGGTAGATCAGGGAGAGAGGGAAAGCTGGAAAGGGGGTGGACACCAGCCTATTCAAAGTGGAGTGGGTCCTAAAGGAACTAGCAGGACTAAAGGTTGACAAAGTCATGGGATCTAATGGGATTCATACCTTGAATACTTTTTTTAAATATTTTCTATTTATGTCCCCTTCACCTCTCCACAGCCTTATCTCTCTCTCTCTCTCTCTCTCTCTTTCTCTCTGCAGTCTTCCAAGGCATCTTGAACTGGCTACACCTGGACCTCTTGCCATGGGCTACTTCTACACTGCCTAGGTTTACCCCCCCAGTGGGAAGGAGGGGAGCAGCTCCCCTTTCAAATCCCCCCACCTGCTTGAAGTCTTCATCAGGTGCCCCTTCATCAGGATCACCCAGTGTTGTGATCAGGCTGTGTGTCAGAGGCTGTCACCAGGTTCGGCTGCGGGTCTTTTTCCATTTTCTCCCATCCCTCGAGGAAGCTGGCTCACAAGGAGCCCCAAGAGGCATCAGCACGCAAAAGCATGCCACCATTCCTGAATTCGGCTGATGTCCACCCCTCCCATTGCATCCCAAGCTACACCTCCACCTGTGGTCACCAAGGTGATGGTATTGTAGTGGGGATGATTGCCAACCCTCCTCAGAGGAGGAGAGCGATCCTAAGGATGCTCCATCCTCCTCCCCCGGCTGGCCCCCAATGATTTGAGTCCACGTCCAAACCTGGCTTGTGGTGTCATAAGCAGTAGCACAACCACTGCGCTGATGGGTTGACCACCCCAGAATACTGGATGATACATAGCTCTGCAACAGAGTAGACACTATTGATGGGGCAGAAAACATGAGAAGGAATTTGCAAAAACTAGAGGAGTGGTCAAAAGCAGGGACCCTGGTTTTCCCTTTTTACCGGTAACACCGGTAACAATCACGGAATCTTGCTTGGTTTGCGGATTTTGAATTCTTGTACCGGTGCATCACGGAAATTGCATGTCACTGCACAGAATCTGCAAGATTTCCACATCTTTTTTAAAAAAAATGTATTTTCTCTTTCTATGTCCTTTTCTCACAGCATCACTCTCCACTTTTCAGAGATCCCTAGGCTGGGTATCTCCTAGCTTCACCCCCAGGTAATGCTCAGGTGCTCCTGTGGGCCTGCCCCATCCTGCCTGGATTGTACCCCCCCAGGAGGGAAGGGAGGGGACCCCAGGTCACCCCATCCACACTCCCTTAGTGTGTGTCGGGCAGCTCAGTGGGTCCCTCATGGAGCCTGGTCATGAAGTCTGGGGCATCTGGGTCCCTTCTGCCAGTGGCTGATGTGGGGTGATTGTTCCAGGTTTTCTGGTTTCTGTCCCTGAGGGCACCAGCACTAAAGGAGATCCAAGGAGGTAGGTCACATAGAGACATGCCACTGCTCCAGATCCTGGCTTGCCTCTCCCTCCTGATCAATCTGCAGCACCATTGCACCACCACCCATGGCCACACAGGTGGTGGTAAAGCAACAGGACCTGCAACCTACCCTCCTGGAGGAGAAGAGCAGTCCCCTAGGTGCTCAATCCTACTCCCCTGGCCAGATCTCCAGCAACCCAAGTTCACTTCTGACCCTGGGTCACTGGCATTGCAAGCAATAGTGCTACTGCAGCACCAGCGGGCTGACCCAGATTTCAGCATCTTAAAATGAATGCTGCTGTGCTTTGCATTCTTTCTGCTTTGCTGCATACAGAGTCAGTAAGGAAATCAGCCGCACTGCTTTGTTGTAATCAGCCATTCAGTTTAACCACCCATGCCTAGTGGTTAGAGTAACAAATGGTGATTGAACAGGGTACATCCAGCAGACTTGGGTTTGATTCCCACAACCTCCACTTGCATACTGTATGACTCCAATCAAGTCACTTAACCTCCTCAGTGCTTCTAGGTTACTCCTGAAAACAGACAGTTCTGCCTAGTGGGCCTTATCTGCTTTACAAAGAATATAAAAAAAATACCAATATATGTTTACTGCATCGTGGAATAGTAGTCAGGGTACCATGTAATTTACCTGAGTTTTACTTGGGCTGCAATGATTTTGTACAGGTAAAGATAAATGTTCAGATATATTTTATGTGTTTTATAAGCTTGTTTTTAGATTTTGGTCAGGTTTTTATTTTTATTCTTTGCATATGAGCATCTAGGTTGTAGATTGCTAAATACAGGATCACTGTTACCAACTAGCGTATTCAAGTTTATAATCAGCAGGGCCATCCCAAATCCTCAGTTGTTTGAATGAAAACTAATTTGAGTAAAAGTATGGTCACAAAGAAGAAACTGCCTTACTACTTATTAATAGACTTCACAGTTAGCACCCCATTTAGGTGAATTGGATCATTTGTACCTTTTCTCCCACCTGCTGTTTCAGTCTTTGTGACAACAGAAAGTTTTTTGATAGACTGCTTCAACAAAAAGCCAATATTAAGTATTTAAGTCTACTTATGTTTGGCCAGTGGATTTTTGAAAGCACAGTCAATGATGTACAGAAGGTAAGACCCCAGGGGCTGTATGATGCTGGTGGGCAGAGTAGTGCTCAATTCACATCTGAACAAAGACATGAAAACTGGGAGACACCCTTTTCATGGACACCAAGTGAAAAAAAGAATCCACATGTCTGGGAGATTCATGAATCCATTTCAAGGTCCTCCACTAATAACTTGTGGATTTTTTTGGTGAATACACTTTATTTCAAAGAATCAAATTCAAGCAGTTTTTTATTTATTTTTTGCTCCTCCATCCATTCCTTCAGGCCTGCCAAGGCCCCCTACCACCAATGCTGAATCCTGACCACCATCCACTGCCCCTTACTGCTGTGCTACCAGGTAACCCAAAGTAACCCTTCATTTGAGTGGGCCCCACTCGTGTGGGTGGCTACCAGGGGAGGAGAATTGCTCCAAACAGCTTCTGCGAATCCTGGCATGGCAGGGTCAGAACGGACAAATGTCTGGGGCTTCCAGCTTATGGAGGGACCAACAGCCGTCCCTTTGGTTGGTCAGCGGGTGTTTCCCATTTTCTTGGGAGCATGACAGAGCCACATGATGTCAAGGCACAAGCCGTCATCTGTCATGCTCCCTCCTGCAGAGAGGGCTGACATGTTTTGCCTCTGGCCTCCACCAGGGGCCAGCAAATGCTGAGCCATGAACCCACCCTCCCTCCCAGGAGAAGATGAGTGGTCATTGAACACTCAAGCCTTCACCACCAGCAGACCCTCCAACACCCAAGTCTGTTCCCTAACCCTGGTCAGCCCGGGTGTCATAGGCAGAAATCCAATTCAGGCAGTTAAATTATAGATAGGAAAAAACAAAGGTAGTCCACCTTAGCGGTGATGGTTCTGATTAATTCATAGCCGAGTTCTAATAAGCAAAGAGACCAAGTCATATGTAACTTGTGCATGTGGGGTGTGGGTATTGAAGAAAGGGGATCATAGTGCTGTCACTACTGCCATCACCACTGAGGGATGTGGAATGCATTGTTGCTACTGCTATCACACCGAAGGGGTGGGGTCTGTAGTGCTTCTGCCATCACCTTGGTGGATGGGGAATGTAGTACTGCTGTCATCCCACCTGAGGGATGGGGGCCATAATGCTGATACTGCCATCACACCCGAGGAATGGTGAGCATAGTACTGCTGCCATCACACCTAAGGGTTGGGGGCCACAGTGCTGCTGCTTCTGTCACACCTGAGGGAGGGAGGTCATAGTGCTGTTGCTGCTGCCATCACACCAGAGGGATGGGCCATAGTGCTGTTGGTGCTGCCATCGCACCTGAGGGATGGGGCTGTAGTGCTGCTTCCATCACACCTTAGGGATGGAGGCTGTAGTGTTGCTGCTGCCATCACATCTTGTACCTAAAATAACTTTAAATTGGTACAAGGATGGAAGGATGTGTAGTGGAGGTCAACATTGCTAAAATGCACGTTAGCAGAGTTAAAAATTGTTAAATAAAGGACTCAAAACCAAACACCGGTAAGCAGTTTTGGCTTAGCAGACACGGTGACAATACTGTTTTTACAATGTGCAAAATGGAATATGCCCTTTCTCAATCCCGGTAAACCAGTGTCCCTGGTCAAAAGTGTGGCAGTTGAACTTTAATGCCAAAAAGTGCAAACTTGTGCACTCAGGGAGTAGAAATCTAAAAACAGAGCACAGGATGTGTGGTCAGATACTGGAAATGATACAGCAGGAGAGGGACCTTGGTATAATTACATTGAATAACCTCAAGGTAGCCAAGCAATGTGAGAGAGCAGTAGTGAGGACCAGTAGAATGCTAGTATGCATGGGCAGGGGTATTATGAGCAGAAGGAGGGATGTGGTGATGATGTCCTTGTACAAACAGCTGTGAGGTCACACCTTGAATACGGTGTCCAGTTCTGAGACTGTATCTCAGGGGAGCCTGGATAGAGTGGAGAGGGTCTAGAGGTGGGCAACAAACATGGTGTGAGGACTCAGCCATTTGATATACAAGGAGAAACTGAAAGACCTCAACATATATACCCTGGAACAAAGGAGGGAAGTGGGGACATGATAGAAACCTTTAAGTACAAAAAGGGTATAAACAAGGTCCCGGACAGCAGTATATTTCAGAATATGAGTCTCTCAAGGATAAGGTATCATGGCATAAAGCTAGAAGGAAGAAGATTCAAGGGAAACATTAAGAAACACTACTTCACAGAAAGGGTAGTGGATGGGTGGAATCACTCCCTGAGGAAGTGGTGGGGACAAAAACAGTGATGGGATTCAAGGTTGATTGGGATAGGTTCAAGGGAATTCTGGAGGAGGCAGGGGGAGATTTCCTGGATCACCTAGGTTTCTTGGGAAACACAGAGATAGAACACTTGAGCAGACTCAGTGGGCCTGGATGTCCTTATCTGCTGACAATTTCTATGTTTCAATGTTTCTATGTATTTAATTTTATAAATGCAATACCAAAGGAAGAATGTGCATACACAGCCTCCAGCCTGGCCTCATGTAGTCAGTACTTAACTAGCAACTTCTGGCTGCCAGCAGCCAGTGTCTGTGTTTAAACTAAGTACAATCAATGTAAATAAAATGATTTAAAAAAGAAAAAAAAAAAGATATTGAAACATCAAACAGAAAAAGAATAGGCATCCATGGATGGAAGATACTGTGAAGAACAAACATATTACCCTACATTTAACATTTTTTCATTTCATTTTGTATTTTAATGTTTACTTATTTGATGTATAACTTGCTTTTCTGGGAGGGTGTTGGTATATGATTTGAAAATCAATGGGGTCAGAGAGACTATAGTAATTGGCACTGATGTAAAGCAGAGACTGTGGGGGTATACCGCTTGAGGTCAGCAATGAATAGTGGCTATTACTGTGGCTCACATTGAGCTTTGCTGGTCTTGGTAAATTGTGTACACTATGTTACAACAGCACAAACTGTAATCCACATTAGATGCATGCCTCCAGCACCTGCCACAAATAAGTTACAATCATTCATTTTCATTGCTGGTCTCAAGCTTTTTTTTTTTTTACCACTCTATTTGCAATTTGTTTTATCCCACGACAAATACTGCACTGGGAGTCAAAGTGGTTTGCCTGAATTCTCAAAGTGAAACCAATTCTTTTTTTGGGAGGGGCAACTTGAAACTGAATTGAAGTAGTCACTTACTCACTTCTCTCATCCTAGTCAGATCCAGTGCTCAAACTTGATTGAGGTGAATCAGTTGAGGCAGGAGAGAATTCTTCAGAAATGTCTTGACTTCCTTATTGTGCATTTTTCTCTTCCATAAAATCTTTCAGTTTGTATGAGTCAAAGAAAGTATATTTGATTGGATGGAGACCTTGATAGCTTTTATTCAAGGTACAGAGGAATTGATTGAGTTATTCTAGTGAAGAACACGGGGCTCCTACACTACAAAGCCTCACGCTGACCATCCCAGAATACTGTGATTTTTGACTGTGAGACATCATCTGTGGCAGCAGGTGAGAGCTGCAAATAGCCAGATAACAGTCAAGACATTTACAGGAGAGCTGTATGAACCTTTGTGACTGTGCATTTTAAACTGTGTCTGTCTCCCAGTATACTACTTAACATTGCTGCTAGCTAATTGCCTTGTTTCTACATTTTCTCCTGCTGATTGACTGCACCTGAATCATCAATGAATCATGCAGAGGGTCAGCTAGTGAAAACGCGGGGCTCCTACACTACAAAGCCTACGCACCAATCACGAGGCCTTGAGAGCAATGGCGCAAGAAGAAGTGAGTGTGGATAATTACAATAGCATAAAGTAATAAGAATGGGGTTTATTTTACAGTTGTTTTGGGGGTTTGGTATGGAGTTTAGTTGTAGTAAATACAAATGAAAAAAGAGGCTGGTAATAACAAGATTAAAACAATCAGTTTGTACTCAGCTGGAAACCCCATCCATAAATAAGAATAATTTTGTTTGGAAGAAATCAATTTACTAATGAATTTCATTATTATGAGAGACTGCTCTGTGTTATGTATACCTTCTGTAAATTAAATGTCTCGGGAAGTACTAATATGTTGTGCATTATATTACTGACACAAAGTGGAGACATTGAATTAAATCCAGGTCCTGGTTGTAAAAGAACTAAACAGTTTACTGTAGTACACGAGAATGTCAGAAGTATAGTACACAAGATGGATGAATACAGATCATGGGTAGCTAGAGCTGAGTATGATTTGTTAGTAGTCTCAGAAACATGGTTGCACCCTGGTGTAACACGGAGAAATTCAACTCTCTGGATATACTTTAGAATGGACAGACAGGGGTAAGAGGGAGGGGTGATACTATATATTAAAATACTCTTGGTCCTAATCAGATATTATTGAGTATAAACAAGGAGGAATTGATTGTCTTACTGTAGAATTACTCTACGAAGTTAGTGATAGGAGTTTTTCGCCCCTAAAACTAAAAAATAAATAATTTGATATACTGACAGAATTAATCTTAGAGAAGATAAAAGATAAGCAAACAATTTTGACAGGAGATTTTAATGCAGATTGGTTACAGAACAGAGGTAAGAAATTAGAGAATAGTTTTGCTATTTTGGGGCTAAATCAAATTATTCAAAAACCTACTAGACATACAAAAATGGAGAGCAGGGTTCAGTTTTGGATTTATTTTTTGTATTTCAAGATTTAGTAAAAACTTGGGATGTATTACCACTAAACTTAGGGGACCATAATCCAGTAACCTGCAATATTGAAATATGAAATGTTATTTTTCAGCAGCCAAGCACATATTGGTGTAGAGACTTTAAGGAGTTATATGAACAATTTTTTATAAACCATTTGAAGCAAACCCATTGGGAGAGAATATATTTGATACCAGACATAGAATTGGCAATACAGGAGTTCAATGACATATTAGTGAATGTAATTCAGCATCATGCTCCGTTAGTTAAAAAAACTAAAAGAAGCAAGAAAGATCCTAACCAGTTACTAAGATAATTTCCTTAGGAAATCAGATTTTATCCTACTCGACACACCTAGGACTCGTACCTCCTTTGGCAGATGAGCCTTCTCAAGTGCCCTACCAACTATTTGGAACCAGCTGCAATCCACTCTGAAACTATCCAGTGTAGTCTCAGTAAATTTCTTCAAAAAACTGGTGGCTTCAAAAATAAAGGACACCTGTAACTGTTCCTAAACTCCCTCCCTAGCTTTCTCCTTACATCCTTAGTTTGTTCTCACTACACCACCTTCCTTAAACAACTTGTACTAAATATTGTTTTGGTTTTTGGTTTTCACCCAGGACTGTTTACCCATGTACCTTGTAGGACCTGGTCCGCCATTTATGTATTGTTATGTTATTGCCTGCATTGTATATTTGTTGTAACCATGCACCCAGGACCTCCTTGTGAATGAACTTGCTTAATGGAGCTTTTCTGCAATAAACTTGAACTTGAAAACTTAAAAAAAAAAAAGATCCATGGATCACAGACAGGTTAAAAAAATTAAGGATAAGAGACAGAACATGGAAAAGGGCTAGAAAAACTAAAAAAGTAGAAGACTGGAATATTTTAAAGGAATGGAGGAATAAATGTAAAAGCGTAATTAAAATGCAAAAATAAATATCACTGGAATAAAATAAATAATACTTCTGATTCCAAATGATTCTGGAAACTCACTACTGATTTAAAGACTCTGAACAAAACTGTTAATAATATAAGTCTAGTGCAAGGAGATAAGTTAATGACTGACACAATGGATGCAGCAAATGTTTTTAATTCCTATTTCTTGGATTTACTGGATCTAAAAATACCAAAGTCAACTTCTAATGTAACAGGCGTTGCCCTGAAAGGATAGAACAGAAAATCTAAATAAGAAATTTAGATTTGAGGTAATACATAAAAATAGAAACATAGAATTTGACAGCAGATAAGGACCGCTGGCCCACCAGTCTGCCTCATTTCCCTACCTAATGGATAAGCTGCAGATCCTAGTTAACTAGCAGCCTACTTCTTCCTACCCCCACTAGAACTGCCTTATGACTGTCCCATGCATGCTTGAATTCCACCACTGTTTTGACTCCACAACCTCCCCGAAGGTCGCTCCATGCATCCACAACCCTCTCTGTGAAAAATACTTCCTTAATTACCTTTGAGCTGTCCCCCCATCTTCAAATTGTGCCCCCTTGTTCTTGCACACCTCTTTTTTTGAAAGATGCTACCCTCTTGGACTTTGTTGATTCCCTTGAAGTACTTGAAAGTTTCTATCATGTCCCCTCTCTCCCTCCTTTCCTTGAGGCTATACATATTAAGCTCCTTAAGTCTCTCTTCATATGTCTTCCGGTGCAGACCCTGCACCATTTTAGTTGTCCTCCTCTGGACAGCTTCCATCCTGTCTATGTCTTTGAGGAGATTGGGTCTCCAGAACTGCACGCAGTACTCCAGATGGGGTATATAGTAAAAGAACTATATAACTTTAACTCAAATAAATCTGGAGGTGTAGATAGTATAGAGGCACAATTTCTGAAGTTGGGTGCACAAGTAATAGCCCCTGTTATAAGTTGTTTGTATAATTGGAGCCTGAGTCACTCCACTGTCCCTGAAATATGGAAAATTGGAAAAATTATTCCCATCTATAAAGGAGGTGACAAAACAACTCCCTCAAACTACAGGCCAATAACTCTTATGCCAATCCTGTCAAAAATCCTAAAGTGTAGAGTACATTTACAGCTGAATCACTATTTGAAATCTAATGTTATATTAACAGAAAAACAACATGACTTCAGAAAGGGGAGATCCACAAACACTGTCCTGTTGGAATTTAATGACTTGGTGGTGACATCTATGAACCAGGGGAAGAGTACCAGGGCGGTGTTTGTGGATCTCAGTAAAGCCTTCAGTCTGGTCCAGCACAAAATACTCTTGGAAAGGCTGGGAGAGATAGGGATTCAAGGGAAAATGTTACAATGGTTGAAGTCATATTTTACTAATCATCAGCAATGTGTAGCATGTGGAACTTCGGTGTCGGGCCCTGGGAAACTGGAGAGAGGTGTTCCCCAGGGCTCAATCCTGGGACCACTATTATTTAACATTTATGTTAATAATCTTGTTCAAGTTATTAAACACAGTGAAGTAAGACTGTGCAGGCAATACTGTGTTGGTGACATCTGCCGACAATTTACAGATATGGCAGTCAAATTTCAAACATGACCTGCTCCAAATGGAAAAATGGATGAGGATTCTGGCCTTCTCCTCAACTCAAAGAAAACTCAGAGCATGTTGTTCTCAGTGGGTCAACATAGGAAACAGGCCAGAGATGCAACTCCACCTTCAAGATGGAACAAAATTAAAAGTGTATTCAGCTATAGATATTTAGGATTTCAAGTAGATTCAAAGATGACATACATATAGCATATAACAGCTCAGACCAAAAAGTAAATAGGAGATTAGGGGCTCTCAGAATAGTAGCGGGTAGTTTACAATTGGTAGTCAGAGAACGGTTGGCAAAACAGATGCTTTTACCAGTGGTGGAATATGGTTCCATAATTTACATGAATTCAACTCAATCAACTTGACTTTAAAACTGCTCAATCAAGCTTATTATAGGATAGGAAAATGTGCTACTGGCAGTGGTAAGAAAGTTGCACCATTGTGTAATTTATAAAACTTAAACTAACTCCAACCAGAGGCCTACAGAAATTATCTTTGGCTTGTTACATGTCATAAGATTTTACACAAAAATATAATCATCCATTACATAAAAAGTAATAAGAATCAAAAAAGAAATCTATATTAAGACAAAGAAAGTAGTAAATAGTATTCCAACGCATAAAAGTTTTAATAGATTGGGTGACAGCACACTCCAGAATAATATAGCACGTAGTTGGAATAAATTGTCAGAACCATTAAGGATAAATACAAACCTCTCTAGTTTTAAAATTACTTTGCCTGCTTGTTTGAGGTCCTCTTGCACATGTTTTTAAAGTAACTGTTGTGTTTTTTCCTTTTTGTATTTGTATCATATTTTTGTAAATTGTTTAATGTTTTTGTATAATGGATTGGAATGCAGGACTTTGTTGTAAACGGGACTTTGTCCCAACAAATGTTACTTCCTGTGGAAAAATACATTTTAATCAATCAATCAATTCTGGAGACATTGGGTAATGTTCCAACTAGTGGAGAACTCATTATTTATGGTAACCTCAATACCATTTAAGGTATATAGCCACTCTGTCAATAGTTAAGTCTAAACAATACATGTATATCTTCTTCCATAGAATACATGATAGTTGTATTATACAGCCCTCTTGATATCCTTTTTTTGGTTTGACATCTAGACTTATCTAGATGATAAATCATGTACTATATACTATTGCATTTTTATATGTATCCACTATGTTTTTTTTAAATAAAAACTGAATAAAAAAATGAAAATACATTTGGCTGTTACAGGGTTGACAATTATTTTGGCCTTGCATGGGAAAAGAAGACTGAAGCTGGTTCCTAGTTCAAGCACTTAAGGTTTTAGATCATAAAAGTGGCACAATGAATGCAAACCTGTCCTCTTATGTGGGGGTTACCTATGCTGTATGAGGCCTCCTGCAGAGCATCAGCAAACCACCTCTTCACCTGGTCCCCCATTCAAGGGCTTTGAACGCAGGGGACCCAGGCCAGCAGTAACAGGTGACTTAATGTATAGCTTGGCAGAAGGCACCAGGAGAAAGGACTGCTGTGTGACTGAACTTCTCTACTGGGACTATATTGCCCTCCTTCCCTCCCCTCCACCCCCCCACCGAAGGCTAGTTCTATTTTTTATAGGCACAGGATTTGACTGACAACAGGAACTTCCTGTTTAGGGGCAGGAAGTGAGTGATCACAGAACCACCAAGGACCCACCATCCTAGAAGGGCAAGATTAGCTCTCCGGCCCCCTCTAGCAGCTGGAGGTCTGCCTCTGAGCAAGTAAGTGGTCTACTGCGAAATATAGGATATTCTTGTCTCAGAACAGGACAATCAGGAGCTTAAAGGGCACACAGGCAGAAAGTAAGGAGAGAGAAAAAAAAACAGAGGAAAGAGTAAGGATTGCAAACAGTTAAGGGCCAGAAATAAGACATGATTGGAGTGGTGCAGTGCAGTGGCTGTGGAGCAGCAGTCTTCGGGAGATGTTCTGGAGGATGCGGTGTTGTCCCATCTGCAGGCACCTCTCTGGGCTGAGGGAGGAGGTTGCTCATCTCCAGGCTGAGTTGGCCAGGATTTGTGGGACCTCCCTTTCCATCCAGGGACCACCAGTGCCACTGCCATTGCCTCAGAGATTGCCAAGAAAGAGGAGCGGTTGGACCACAGTGGGCTCAGGGAGGGTGAGGGTGGTGGAACTGAGGTGCATCCCTCCCGTTGCACCTCTCCACAATTCCTATGCCATTCTGGCAAAGTGTGGTTCCTCTAAGGAGGCACCCACAGTGGAGACCAAGGAGGATGCTGGGAACCTCCACAAAGGAGACCCACAGGAGGGTGGCAGGGGACCCTGCAGGGGAAAGAAACAATATCTGGTGGGGGACTCTATTGTTAGGAAGGTAGAACTGGGGGAGGAAGGGGAGAGGGAGGTAAGGTGCCTGCCTGGCACCATGGCTTGGAGGGACAGGGAGCGAATCCTCAGGATTGCCAGAGCAGCTGCACAGGGGAGGGAGCTGGATGTCATTGTCCACCTAGGGACAAATGACCTGGCTAAGAAAGGGATTAGAGAAGTGCAGGAAGAGTTTGTGGAATTGGGGAGGGGCCTTAGTCAAGTAGCATGCACGGTAACCTTCTCAGAGGTGCTACCCATCTATGGCATAGGAGAGGCTAGGGTGTTCTGCACCATGGGATTCAATCAGTGGTTGAAAAACTGAAGTGGAGCTCAGGGGTTTGGCTTCTTTGGGGACTGGGGGTCCACCTGGAGTGATGCAAGCCTATATTGGCATGATGGGCTGCATCTGTCCGGGAGGGGAACCAGGATCCTAGGTGATAGGTTTAAGTGCTTCATTGGCAAGCTTTTAAACTAGCCAAGGGGGGAGGCACTGGAAAGGAGCAGGAAAATCCTAGCTCCCTCCAAATATGGTAGTAAGTGTGGAAAACACCAACATAGAGGTGTCAATAGGGAGAAGGGCAGGGGTAAATGGAGAAAGTGACAAAGGCAAGAAGGACAGGGATGGGGCAAAAGGGAGTAAGGCCATCAGGAAATGGAGGGTAATGAGTACCAATGCCCATAGTCTGGGCAACAAGCTCCCTGAGCTGATGGCCTTAATGGAAGAGAGATGCCTGGATATCATAGCAGTCACAGAAACATGGTACACAGAGAACCATGACTGGGATGTTAACATACCAGGGTACATAACCTACAGGAGAGACAGGCAGGGGAGAAGAGGGGGAGGAGTAGCTCTCTATGTAAAGGAAGGGATAAAAGCAACTGAACAAAAGAGTAAACAGGGAGGAGAGGAGGCACTGTGGGTCACCTTGGAGACTGGAAAGGGCACCACAATCCACACAGGGGTTGTGTAAAGACCCCCATGTCACGGGGACAGAACAGACAAGGATATGATAGAAGGCATTCTTAGAATGGCAGAGAAAAGGGAGATATTGTTGATGAGAGACCTGAATATGCCAGATGTTAACTGGAGCATATTTGCTGCAGCCAAATCCAAGAGCAGGGCCATTATTGATGCCCTACAGGTGGCAGGCATTAGACAGCTAGTTTTGGAACCCACTTGTGAGGGAGCAATCTTAGACCTTGTACTCTCAAACGGGGGCAGTGAGAGGATCTCAGATCTAGAAGTGGGTTGCCATCTGGGGACAAGTGACTATCAAACAGTGTGGTTCCGCAACTCAACTACAGAGTCAAGCCATACAAAAGTGGGGTACTGGACTTTAGGAGGGCTGACTTTGGCAAGAATGGAGAGTGCCTCAGAAAAGCACTAGCAAACAGGCTAGAAGGAGGTGTGGAGCAACAATGGGGAATTATCAAAACTGCCATCACAGAGGCAATAAGCCTTTGTGTGAAGCAAATGAACAAATCAAAACAAAAAAAAAGCCACTGTGGTTCTCAAAAGAGGTGGCTGTGAAAGTCAGGAAGAAAAGATAGCATTCCAGAGTATAAGGAAACACAGAAGGAGCAGGACAGAGAGCTGTACCAGTTAAGGCAGAAGGAAGCAGGAGGAAGTCAGAATAGCAAAGGCCCAAACTGAGGAAAAGATAGCCAACTCAGTTAAGAAGGGGGATAAAACCTTTTATAGGTACATCAGCGAGCGTAGAAAGACAAAGGGAGGGATAGTGAGGCTGAATAGAATGAACGGTGGGTGGGCAGAGGGGGACAGTGAAAAAGCAGGAATACTGAACGAATATTTCTGCTCAGTATTCACAAAAGAGGAGGAGGAAGTGCCTAATCCAATTAACAGAGGCACTCTTGATAGGGGGGTCAATCCCAGTCCTTTCACAGAAGAAAGGGTTCTGCAAGAACTCCTAAAACTGAAGGTGGACAAAGCAATGGGTCCTGATGGAATTCACCCTAGAATTCTAAAAGAATTAAGGGAGGAACTAGTGAAACCACTGGCTACTCTTTTTAATAAATCATGGGAGGATGGTGTGGTACCTGAGGATTGGAGGAAGGCGGATGTGATTCCCCTTCACAAAAGTGGGTCCAAGACAGAGGCAGGAAACTATAGACCTGTCAGTCTGACCTCTGTGGTAGGGAAAGTAATGGAGTCACTGCTGAAGGAAAGAATAGTCGAGTACCTAGAGGCCAGTGGAGCACAGGACCCAAGGCAGCATGGATTCACAGCAGGAAGGTCATGTCAGATGAATCTAATAGATTTCTTTGACTGGGTGACCAAAGTAGTAGACCAGGGAGGGGCTGTGGACATGGCCTATCTAGACGTTAGCAAGGCATTTGAACCAGTCCCACACAAAAGATTAATAGTCAAATTAACCAGCCTGGGAGTAGGACCCAGGGTTATAGCCTGGGTAAAACATTGGCTGGACAACAGGACACAGAAGGTAATTGTAAATGGAGTCCACTCTGAAGAAAGGGGGGTTACTAGTGGGGCACCACAGGGTTCAGTATTGGGTCCAGTCCTTTTTAATGTCTTCATCAGTGACATTGCAGAGGGACTGGAAGGAAAAGTATGCCTTTTTGCAGATGACACAAAGATCTGCAACAGAGTTGATACACAAGGGGGCGTGGAAAGGATGAAAAGGGACTTGGCAAGGTTGGAGGAATGGTCAGAAGTATGGCAGCTAGGATTCAATGCAAAGAAGTGGAGGAGTGGCTATCTCTGCAAAGCAGTGTGCAAAAGATGGAGATTAGTGCCCAAGAGGTGGATAAGCAGAAAAGGGGCAAAATTCAGCAGACGGGCAGACAGCAAGGAGAACCAGGGATAAATGACAACCAAGGAAGGGAATGGAGTAGAACAGTGAGACAGTCTAGGGAGGTCAAATCATGGAAAGCCATGTGTGCAAATGCCAGGAGCCTTAGCAACAAGATGGAAGATCTGGAGGCTGTCATGGTGCAGTCAGACCTGGACATTGTGGCCATCACTGAAACCTGGTGTAATGATAACCACGACTGGGAGATGGCCATACCTGGCTACAACATATTCAGAAGAGACAGAGCAGGCAGGAAGGGAGGAGGAGGCACTGTATGTGAAAAATGACATAAGGGCCACAGAGATCCAGGAGGAACAAAATGGGGGAGAGATACTGTGGGTTAAGCTGGAAAAGAAAATGGGGACAGCCATCCGCACAGGTGTGGTCTATAAACCACCAGCCAAGGAGGAAGAAACAGATAGGGAGCTGATGCTAGCCATCCAAAGGATGGCAGACAAGGGTGAGGTAGTACTGGTTGGAGACTTCAATATTCCAGACGTGGACTGGAGCATTCCAGCAGCAGCATCAACTAGAGCAGATTTATCCTGGACTCCTTCAGGTGCCTTCCTCAAGCAACTGGTAATGGAACCAACTCGGCAGAAGGCAATACTGGACCTTGTGCTCACAAACAGGGACAGTGTGATGGCGGTAACAGTGGGGGAGCACCTGGGAAACAGTGACCACCAGTCATTGTGGTTTGAAATCACAGAAAGAGCAGAACCAAACCATACAAAAACACGTATCCTGGATTTTAGGGGGGCAGACTTTGGGAAAATGGGGAGATACTTGAAAGAGGCATTAAGGAATGGGACAGGAATCAGGGGTTGAGGAACAGTGGGCAGTATTTAAAATGGGGATTACAAGAACAACAGAATTATGTATTAAGCAGGTTAGCAAAGAGGAAAGGAAGAGGAGACCATTATGGTTTTCCAAAGAGGTAGCAAAGAAAGTGAAAGCCAAAAAGATTGCATTCAGGCAATACAAAAAGACACAGGCAGAAGGGGATAGGGAGAAGTACCAGGAGAAGCAAAGGGAGGCAGGGAGGTCAGTAAGGGAAGCCAAAGCTCAGACAGAAGAACACATTGCAAAATCAGTGGGTAGAGGGGACAAAACCTTTTACAGGTACATAAGTGAAAAAAGAAAGACAAAGGGAGGGATAGTGAGACTGAAGGGGGAGGATGAGGGCCGCGTGGAGGATGACAACAGTAAAGCTGACATACTGAACAGGTATTTCTGCTCAGTCTTTACTGAGGAAGAGGAGGGTAATGGGTCTGAAGGGAGTACAAGGGGTGAGAATGGTGCAGAAATGGACACAAGTCCCTTTACACAGAAAGGGTCCTGAAGGAACTGGAAGTAATAAGAGTTGATAAAGCTATGGGCCCAGATGGGGTGCACCCCAGGTCCTTAAAGAACTAAGAGAGGTGGTGGCAACCTCTGGCTATCCTGTTTAGCCGATCACTGGAAACAGGGAGGTACCCAAAGACTGGAGGACAGCAGATGTAGTCCCTTATACAAAAGTGGGAACAAAGAGGAAGCAGGAGAACTACAGACCAGTCAGCCTCACCTCGGTAGTGGGGAAGATCATGGAAGCACTACTGAAGGAGAGATTGGTGGAACATCTGGTTGTCAGTGGACTACAGGACCCAAGGCAGCATGGTTTCACCAGGGGAGGTCATGTCAGACCAACCTCATTGAATTTTTGACTGGGTGACTAGGGAGGTGGATCGGGAGGCATGGACATGGCCTATCTGGACTTCAGCAAGGCCTTTGACACTGTGCCACATAGAAGACTATTACACAAACTGGGGAATATGGTGTGGGCAGGACAGTAGTGTGGTGGGTGAGTAACTGGCTGGGTGGCAGGATACAGAGGGTGGTGGTAAATGGCTGTCACTCCACAGAGGGAAGAGTGACCAGTAGGGTACCACAGGGATCAGTGCTGGACCGGTCCTTTTCAACATCTTCATCAGTGACATGGCGCAGGACCAGAAGGCAGAATTTCACTGTTCGCTGATGACACAAAGCTCTGTAACAGAGTAGAGACACCAGAGGGTGTAGACAGAATGAGAAGCGACCTGCAGAAACTTGAAGAATGGTCAGGGTTTGGCAGTTAAAATTCAATGCAAAGAAGTGCAAGATAATGCATATGGGGCACAAAACCCTGCAATATATCAGTTGGGGGTGAGGGTATAGCATGCACCAAGCAGGAAAGGGATCTTGGGGTTATCATCTCTGATGACCTCAAGGTAGGGAAACAGTGTGACAAGGCAGCAGGTAAAGCAAATGGGATGCTGGGATGTATAGGCAGGGCATTACCAGCAGGAAAAGGGAGGTCATAATTCGCCATACAAGACACTAGTGAGGCCCCACCTGGAGTACATTATACAGTTCTGGAGACCATACCCACGTAAGGACACAAACAGGGTAGAGAAGGTTCAGAGGAGAGCAAAAAGATGGTGCATGGATTGCATCACAAGTCCTATGAAGACAGGTTGAAGGAACTGAACATGTACTCCCTGGAGGAGAGGAGGAGAGAGGAGATATGATAGAGACATACAAGTATCTTACAGGGAGGAACAGGTGCAGGAAAACATTATTTTAAGCGAAAAGATGTTCCAGGACTAGAGGGCATGGGATGAAGTTGGAGGGGATGATTCAGAGGAAACATGAGAAAGAATTTCTTCACAGAACGGGTGGTGGACAAGTGGAACACCCTGCCAGAGGAAGTGGTGGGGCTGAAACAATCATGGGATTTAGAATGCATGGGATAGACATGAAGAATTCTGGAGGTCAGGGGAAGGGCATCAGACTTCTAGGAAAACAAACTGAACTTACAAGCTCAAATGATGGACTTGGTGGGCCATAGGCCCCATCTGCCGACACCTGTCTATGCATCTATGCATCTACAAACAATGCACCTGGAAACAAGAACCCAGGGAAGAATACACAATGGGTGGGGAGATAGTAACAACAACAAAAAGGAAAGGGACCTGGGGGTAATTATATCAGATGACCTTAGTTAGCAAGCAATGTGAAAAGGCAGTAGGGAGGGCTGGGGTATACTGGGATGTATAGGAGAGGCATCATCAGCAGAAAACAGGAAGTTGTTATCCTCTGTACAGACAGTTGGTGAGACCCCATCTGAGTACTGTGTCCAGTTCTGGAGACCCCATCTCCGCAAGGACATAGACAGGATAGAGGCAGTCCAGAGGAGGGCAACTAAAATGGTGCAGGGTCTGCTAGAGAAGCCGTATGAGGAGACACTAAAGGAGCTTAATATGTATACCCTTGAGGAAAGAAGGGAGAGGGGGGACATGATAGAAACTTTTAAGTACCTCAGTGGAATCAACAAAGTCCAAGAGGGTAGCATCTTTCAGAAAAAGAGACTTGCAAGAACAAGGGGACACAATTTAAAGATAGAAGGAGGGGCGGTCCAGGGGCAATGTGAGGAAGTATTATTTCACAGAGAGGGTAGTGGATGCATGGAACAGCCTTCCTGAGGAGGTTGTGGGGTCTAAAACTGTGGGAGAATTCAAGAATGCATGGGACAGACATAAGGCAATTCTTGTGGGGGGTAGGAAGAAATAGGCTGTTGGTTAACTAGGATCTACGGCCTATCCTGTAGGTAGGGAAATGGGCAGACTAGACAGGCCTAGCGGTCCTTATCTGCCATCAAAGTCTATGTTCTATGTTAATGTAACAAAAAAATATGCTGTCACCATGATTTCAACCCATGACCCCTGGAGAGCAGGGAGAGGAGGACAAGGGTCCATGGACAGCTAATCAGGGTGCAGGGAGAGCCTAGAGTTGCTTTCTAGGAGTAAGGAAACCAGATTTTGCCTACAAACACAACCAGTCAGAAGAATAGATTCTTTGATTAGCCCATCCCATCTCATGGTTTTGCTAATTTGGAGTTTGAGGCTAGATGATACTTAAGCCACTCAAAGGAGAACTTTGTTGGAGTTCACTGTTCTTACAGAATGGGAACTAGGAGTGCTGCATCTTCCAAACAGTTTGAGACAGAAGCCAATTAGTCCTGTGCTTGACTTGTGTAGAGTGTGTTCCAGATGGAGCTCAAATATTTGAGGAAGAGCAGAGGCCTGTGTGAGAGCTGACTGATTCAGCCATACCAACAATCATTGAGGAAATCCACAAAAGGACAGAATTGGAGAAAAACTCCCTACAAAAGGGTTAAAATAGCAGTTCTTTTGTGAGGTGAAGACCAGCAAGGGTAAGCAGTCATCTTCACAGCTCAGTACTGCAGTCCCCTAATGCTGCAGTGATTTCTGTGCTCAGCTGCTCTGCATTTCACATCCAGATCTAGGTAGGATCTGTGAAACAGCAGTTACACCAAAGAGGCTTGTGTTCAACCAGTAAGGCCTTCCCTGGCTTGAAAGCTCTACTTTTCTGTTAGTAACAGATCAGGGTGGTGGGTCTGTAATTATACTGTAGATAGGATTGGTAGCTAGGGAGGAGGCTAGCAACTATGAGCCAAGGAGTCCTACTTCAGTGGTGGGGAAATTAATGGAAACCCTGCTAAAAGAAAGACAGGTAGAATGTCTCAAATCTAATGGGATGCAAGACCACAGGCAGGATGGACTATGGGTGTAGGACATGCCAAATAATTCTACACAAATTCATATATTTGACTGCATGACCAGGTAAATAGATCATGGGAGGGCAGTGATCATGGCCTATTAGAACTGTGCCACATAAGAGGCTGATAAACAAACTGAGCAGCCTAAGGGAGGGATCCAATTTGGTGAACTGGGTTAGAAACTAGTTAATAAATAGGAGACAGAGGATAGTGGTAAATGGCACTTAATCTAGTGATGAGAGGGTAACCAGCAGGGTGCCACAGTGCTCTGTGCTGGGACAGGTCCTCTTCAATGTCTTCACAAGTGACATTGCAAAATAACTGGAAGGGAAGGGAAGTCTTTTGTAGATTATACTAACATCTGCAATAGAATATACACTAAGGAGGAGGCAGAGAGAATGCAAAGGTTTGTTGAGAAACTTGATGAGTGATCAAGAGTGTGGCAGTTGGGGTTCAATGCCAAAGAGTGCAAAATCATGTACCTAAGGCAGAGGAACCCAGTAGCTGAGTATAGGATGTGGGGGTACTGACAGTCACTAAACAGGAAAGGGATCTTGGGGTTATCATATCTGATGACATCAAAGTGGCAGGGAGGTGTGACAAAGCAGTGGGTAAGGCTAGTGGGATGCTGGGGTGCACAGAGAAGGGTACCTCCAGCAGGAGGAGGGAAGTGATGTAGCCACTGTATCACTCGCTGGTGTGGCCCCACCTGGAATACTGTGTCCTGTTTTGGGGGACACACCTCAGAAAGGACATAGGCACAGGAGGGCAACTAAAATGGTGCAGGTTTGCATGAGAAGTCCTATGAGGGGAGACTGAGGAATCTCAACATGTACATCCAGGAACAGAAAAGGTTGAGAGGTGACATGATAGAGACTTACAGGTACCTCACAGGGGTAAACAGTGTGCAAGAGGAGAGTTTCTTTCAAATAAGAAAATTCGCCAAGACCAGGTGGCATGCAAGGAAGCTGTAGGGGGGAGTTTAAGATAAATGTGAGGTACTATTTCTTCACTGAAAGGGTGGTAGACACCTGGCACAGATTGGCAGCAGTAGTGGACGAAGCAAAAACTGTGGGATGCTTTAAGCATGCATGGGATAGACTTAGGGTTATACTGTATAAGGAAATAGACAGGGGGACAAAAGGTCACCAGAGACCAGTTAGTGTCTGCAGAGGCAGATTAGGTAGGGAACATTTGGGCAGACTGGGTGGGCCAAGTGGTCCTTTTCTGCTGACAAATATTATGTTTCTAAGTAAGATGTTGTTAGCCCTGACCCAAGATGTCCACTGGCCGGGAGTAGGTGAGACAAGGATGCTGGAGAGGGAGCATGCAAAATACTATGTGTGCAAGTATAGCCCTTCTTTTTACATCAGTATCAATGGATTAATGGATCACTATATTACTACACCTAAAATGCACCTGGTTTAATACTGAAGCCACAGAAAAAGTCACTTACTGTGTTAACTGCTGTAAGTTACTACCACTGTGAAAAATACTGACACACGTCCTGCCAGTAGAAGTCAGAGTCATGTGCTGAGCCTCTTATTTGTCTGCCTGGTAGATTAATTATGTCCAAGTTGGAGTTGCAGAGAGCCAAATATATTTTGGACTTTCTGTGATTGGAGTGCCACCAAAGAGAGATCCATGCCAGTCACAGCATTATGGAAACACACAGCTCTGCTTTTAATAATCAAGCTACAGCCATTACTTCTGAAGCTCTAAATGGATCCATTACACTAAACTCAGCCACTGGAGCACCCGGTGAGAAAATGATGGAAGGAGACTTGACAAAATCCATGGAGACAAACTGTGTAGATAGCACTAGCCTATTTGGAGCAATAGCCGCACCTCAAAAGGATTCAGCATGGTTGGGAAAACCACATCGAAGTACAGTATTCCCACTTCTGATTCTGGGAATGCTATTGCTGAAGCCTTAGTAAGCATAGAGGCCAATGTGGCACAGACTGAAAATGTTGCAAAATGAACACAACAACATTCAGCACCACACACAATTACTGAACAGAGCCATTTGGCAGACAGGCATCAACATTCTGCACAAGGGACTGATATGATGGGTAAGACTTTATCGCTACCTAGTACTATCAAAAGTCAAAGCAATGTAAATGACAAACATGATCCATCTATTAATGATGAGACCACACAAGTAATGACCCTGCCAGTTTCAGACAGTAACAAAATATATGTACAGGATGCTTCTGGGATGGGGAAAGCATAGCCACTCAAGTCGACTTAGCCACTATTAATAGGCAGAAAGAAATTTAAATGCTACGAACTGCAGCAATACAATTGTGACTAACACTGCCACAGCCAATTTTGCAACAATAGTGGCTGACAATGTACAGCATCATCTGATTACTCAGCCTCTTGTCTTAAAGCGTAAGGAACCAGGAAATGTACCCAGTGGTGTATATCTTGATGAGGGGGCCTCATTAATACAAGGTCCTAAAGAACTAATTTCACCACTGCCAAAGACCCCCCCCCCCCACCATCTTGAATCTTTCTACTTGAGTCTTGCAGGCTTCTATACCACTAGAAACCCCTGACTCACATGGAACAGACTCCATTATTGCCTATGCCATAAGCCCTGATTTTGTGTAAAGAGAGGAGGAACCAAAGAATGAGATATCAAACTGGGTTCCGGATTTGAGGAAAGATCTTCTTGCCATGAGGAATGAAATCCGGGGGGGGAGGGGGTCAACAAGATCTACAGTACCATGTTAGAATTAGCCTGCTTAGTAGCGAATATCCACTCAAAAATGGAAGCCCTTACCTTGCATATCATTTCTATCGAAGAAAGACTTACTACAGTAGAAAAATATGTGCAGCCTTTGGCTGAATCAGTGTCTAATCCTGATAAACAACTTACATTCCTGGTTGAGAAAATACAGGACCAAGAAGATAAACTGAGGAGGGGTAATTTCAAGCTTTTTAAAGTTCCAGAAGAGACTGAAGGATCAGGAGACACCTTAACATTTTTTGGGAAAATGGTCACTATTTCAATGGGTCGCAAATAACCAGAAGAAATAATACAGCTGGACAGAGAACACTGAGGCCCCCTAATAAGGCTATTCCCCAGCAATCATCCATCAAAGCCTATCCCAAAATGTTTTTTTTTATTAAACTTTGCAAATTTCAGAAAAAGAAGAGATTCTGCGCAAAGCGAGAACAGATGGTGGTCTATCATATGAGAATTTTAAATTCCATGCTTACCTGGATTTTAGTCAAACAACTATGCAACAAAGAAAATCCTTTGATCAAGTGAAAGCTAGTCTGAGGTCCAGGGCATTAAATAATCAATGTTATCCCTAGCTAAATTAAAGTTTTATTTCAATGGACATATAAGGTACTTTTCTAACCCTGTGGATGGCTCTAAGGCTTTGGAGGATGCTGATATTTCACCTATGCAAGCTTGAGCTACTGCTTATCAGGCTGCCTTAGACAAGAACCACTTGACTCTTACTAATAGATTCAACCCTATTAGCGACACACAAGACCAAAATCAAACTGATGAAAATCATGTCCTATGACTGTGAACTTGTCTGATGGAACCTTGCTGGGCAGATGGACCCTGAGTGACCTAATTCATTTTAATCCACTTGATTCTCCTTAAAAGGAATGGAGAAAAGATGTTGGAAATAAAAATTGGGCAATGTGGGAAATATGGCAAAAGCTGGATGGAAGAATAGGGAGAATATAGTTTGCATGTATAAACTATATTATTAGCACTTTCTATGGTGACTATTATTCATTATCTCAGTGGGAATAAAAGGGAAAGTGCATTGCATTTCTTTTAATTTGGTCATTATGAGCACTTGTAACCTCTGAATCTTTTTTCTCTCTCGCCAGCAATTAATAAGACAGAGAAGGAAAAATAATTTTGTAAGTCCATTTTGAAGGGTCTTTTGCTGCACCTATGTTACTTGTTTGTGACACATTCTTACATGTTTACTTTCACCATACCCCTGTTTCCTTCTTACCTCGGAGTGTAGGTAGACATTTTCAGCCATCTTTGTTAATATACACGCAGGGAGGGAATGGGCTGGACATGTAAGGGTTGGTTTTGGGTGGGGAGGGAGGGTAGATTTGGAGTTTTTTATTAAAGAGATTTGGGGAAAAAGGCTTTCATGGGGGCTTAAGTTGATACTTTGGCTGAATGTGGGGAGTACGATAAAACTTAAGGAATCTAGAAATTATCTATTGGCTATATTAAGAAATAGGGTAACTGCAGGTATATTTAACAAGTATCAAGGTAACATTACATGAACTTTGTCTGGCATAAAGTCATGACTGGCACTAACTCTGTTGACATAAATATTTTATCATGGAATGTTTAAGGCTTAAGAGACCCAATCAAGCAGAATAAGATTATCAGTTATATTAATGGGAAAAAAATAGATATTCTATTACTACAGGAGACCTACTTTTCCCAAACAGAATTTGACTTTATTCCAAGAAGTGGGGCCTGAGATTGGCTGCTCTCTATACTCCTTCATCTAGGGGCATTGCTTTGTTTATCAGGAAACATGGTATTTTGAAATTTGGTGGGGTACTTGCAGATACTAAAGGCAGATATGCACTACAAGAAATGACAACTCCAGGGCAATAATTTATGGTAGCAAATATTTATGGCCCCAAGGAAAACAATCCAGCCTATTTCATGGAATTCATTCTAAATTTAGTGACATTCAATGCACTATGCCTGATAGGGGGTGACTTTATCTTAACTCTGAATAACATTTTAGATATATCTAAAGGTCCTTTCAGTTAGTTCCCCTCTGCAGTTTTGACATTAAAACATTTCATGAAAGATTTGAAACTGGAGGGCCCATGGAGATATAGCAACCCTACAGTTATTAAGTACTCATTTTTCTTTCTCCAGTACATCAATCATATTCTCGCATAGATTTTTTCATTGGTATCAACCAGTTTATTACATAGTATCACTGAGTCTCAATATCAAGATATTTTAATCTCTGAATATGGCCCTTTCACAATAAAGCTGCAATTAAATATTAAGAAAAAAAATCAGCTATATGGCATCTTGACTCCACAGTAATAAATGAGGAGAAATTTTGTTAACGTACTGAACCAAGACATCCCAAGCTTTTTTTATTTAAATGACTTTTCAGATCCATCTAAGTCAATAACATGAGATTGCATTAAAGCCTTTCTAAGAGGCACTGCTATTTCTTACACCTCCAAAAAATATAAAAGCATTACATTACAAATAGATAAGTTGGAACAAACTGAACCAACAGTATGAGTTACACCCCTCAGACTTACTATTACAGAAGATTGCACAAGTAGAAATTGAATATACAATAGTGCTAATAAAAAAGCCAAATTCCTGCTCTTGAAATCCAGATAATTTTACTATAATCCGAGTGATAAACTGGAAAAACTAATGGCATACCAAAAAAAGCAAGAACTGACTGAATAATTAGCTCCATTTATAACCCTACAGGCACTAAAGTAACTAACCCTGAAGAAATAAAACAGCTTTTTTAAAATTTCTACTCTCAGCTTTAATCTTCGGATAGGTACTGTATATATATCACCTGAGGGAACTGCATAGTTCATGTCAACTGTAGATCTGCCATTTCTAACATTAGATCAACACTAAAATTTAGAAATCACCATTTAGTTTAGAAGAAATTCAGATGTTTTTAAGTCTTTATCGGCTGGTAAAGCACCAGGACTGATGGGATTCGGATAGATATTTATAAAAAATGTATGAATCAGCTAGCCCTTAGACTGGTAGCCATATTTAATAAGGTTATTATGATAGGAGTTCTACCAGAATCCTTTTATGACACAAATATTAGTGTGTTTGTGAAAAAAGATAAAGATTCAAACAATGTACTGTACTTCATACAGACCCATTTCACTGTTGAATTCGGATTTAAATATCTTTGTGAATATTTTAGCTAACAGAATAGAAGCAGTCATCCCCTCTATTATTCATCCAGACCAAATGGGATTTTTTAATGGGCAGACGACTGAGTCCAAACATTCGTAGAGCAATCAACACAATAGAGCATCTGAACCATTCTAATACTATACTTCTGATGTTAGAAGCAGAAAAAGCATTCAACCAAGTAGAATGGGATTCTTTCTTTGCAGTTCTAAACAAAATGAGCTTTGGTCCTGAATTTCTCACTTGAGTTAGAATGCTTTATTTAAAACCTATCGTGCAAGTTAGGACTAATCATAATATAACCAAAAAAATTCCTCTGGCACATGGCACCAGACAGTGATGCCCTTTGTCTCCTCTTCTGTTTGCAGTGGCTATAGAACCATTGACTGCTGCACTTAGACCTGACCCTAAGATAAAGGGGATCACTGTTGATAATTATGAATACAAAATTAGCTTAAATACAGATGATATTTTACTATCTATCTCTGACTCCACAATGAGCCATCTCTTTTCAGTGGTAGAAAGATCTGGTCTTGCCTCAGGATATGAACTTAATTGGAATAAATCTGAATTATTACATTTGGGGCTGATTAATTATCTGCTACAAAAACCCAAAACCCTGGCTCCAGTTGACTCCCCAGTGATTACACTTCTATGTGTTAAATTATCTAATGCCATTTCTCATCTATATGAGCTAAAGTATATCCTATTACTTCAGAAAATATCTAGAGATTTAGAAAAATGGGTCTCACTTTCCTGGACTCTTATTGGTTGAATTAATGTTATTAAAAAGGCAATTCTCTGGAAATAATTATTTTTATTTCAGTCTCTATCTGTCTTGGTCCCAGGCAGTTTTTTAAGATTGTCAATAGAGACTTGACTAAGTTCAATTGGAAAAACAAGAAACCTAGGATAGATAAGCAACAGGGTGGGCACTATTGGGCAATACCAGACTGCCCAAAGGCATAATGAGGCTCAACACCACAGGCAGAGGGCTTTATAGCCCCTGTAAGGTCTGATATTGTCCAATACTGCCCACCCTGGGGGTATTATTGTGCTTAGAAAATGGGCCACTGTATTTTATGTGTTTGAAAATAAATAATGTTTATGGTTAGATGTTTAAACAAGTAGCACAAGCAAAGTGGCTCTTTTTTTGAACTGCTCAAAAAACATGTAAGAGTGGGTGCACTTTGCCAGGGTATGCAGCACTATTTGAAACATACTCTACATAGGTGGAAAAGAGGCCAGCACTCCACAGTTTTTCTGAAGTATAAATTGTCTATCTTTAGTAAACATCCAGCAGCATAAAAAAGTAGGCTCAGGTTCATTCATCAATTATTAGAACAAGCAGATAAAAATGGTCTATAAGCAGTTCCAATAATACTCATTGCTACACATTTACAATTCTGCAGACCTTTACTGAACCTAGCATTCACCAGACAACCACATGGCCATTAACATTTCAACATCTTCACTGACGCCTTCATCAAAACATGTGGTACAAGACAAATATACAAGAACCCAATGCCAGTAAGCATGTTAGAAAAAACACACACCAACAGACATATTAAAAAGGAGCTGTGACCTGCTCAATAATACATAGAGAGATCACATCAACACGATTGTGGCACAGAATCAACAAAATAGCAGCTAATACATTGCACACAGATGCATTGGGTGTAGAGAAACTGCACAGATTGGCATGCAAAATGCAATTCATTGTGAGCAGTACAGAGTTCAAAACTTTGAGCAATAAAGCAATGTACAGGTATGTACAGGTCATAGAAAATGAATGCACAGTTTTTAGAGGGAGGCACAATTCAACAGAATAAGAGCAAAGTGCGTAAACACAGTACAATCAAACAAAATCATTAAGTCCATGGGGTTTAACAGTATCTAAAGTGGTAATCCAAAATTCTTCCAAAGATGACCAAATCGGGAGCATAATAAAAAAAACATTGGAATATTTTGAAGGGTGACAGAAAATTTGACAGTATTAGCAGCATTTCTTCAAGAAAAACTTATAGAAGAGGCCAAAATCTTCATGATGTACTTGTACACACCCTTCAACAGGAAAATAAGTACAATTTATTCCCTAAACCTCCCTCAGGTAATTTTATATGTAGGCACTGTTTACATTGCAGCAATGCACGTAACATAAGCACTATCTCTCACCCCAGGAATGGCAAAAGATTTACTCCTGACAGTTTCATTAACTGTAGCACTGAAGGCGTAATATATATTTTAACTTGTCCTCGTGGAATATATTACGTGGGACAAACAAAGCATGCATTAAACTTCAATAGCAGAGCATAAAACTGCTATAAGCACTAACAATGACAGCTATGTGACTGCCAAACATTTTTGGGAAGCCAAACACCCCTCTGTAGCAGTGTTATAATTTTTTGGCATAGAAAAAGTTGAAATGGATAGTAGGGGTGGTAGTTTGAAGAATAAACTATTAAAAAGAGAAGCATTTTGGATTGCCACATTAAATACTGTTAACTCATTGCCTCCACAGGAACTCTCTGAAGTTGCAGCACTTGTCTCCTGTATACTGTTAACAGTGAATCCTGGGCCTTTCTGAGCAAAATCAAGCCATAATTGGCATGCCACAAGCAAAAGCTAATAGCACAGAAACCGTAAGTGCTAAACATAAAGTATGAGGGGCAAAATTTTCAGCATAAAATTACCTTTCCAATGGTGGTATGCAAGGAATAATAGGTAATTTAGTTTTATTTCTGTGCTGGTCGAAACAGCAAAATGAAATATTTTTTTCACTAAAAAATGCACCATAAGCCGTTTTTTGTAGGGAAATATGTAACTTATCAACACCAAATAAAACATCCAGACATTAGATATAGTTTTAATACCGTGTTTATTAAAAAAAATGCTATTTCTATAGTATTTAACATAATTTTTCCACATTTGAGTCAAGGTGTGTTGGTGAGGTTTGAGGGACAAATCTGAACCATACACACCATACCATAAACACATGCATATAACTCCTAAAGTGTACATGATACACACATCGTATCAGTGGCAAAGTTGTTCCACACAAAATTGCCTTTCCAACGGTGCTATGCAATCAACTGTGCTCAATTTGCTTTTTGCTTTATACTGGCTGAGATACCCAGAATATGTGTTTCCTTCAAAGTGCTTAGGTGGTTCTAGATGGACAAAATGTCATAAACAAATGTGAATAACTACTGAAGTGAACATGGTACACACAAAGTGTCAGTGGCAAAGTTGTTCAGCACAACATTACCTTTCTAATGGTACTATGCACTCAATTTTAATCAATTCAGGCTGGCAAGTAATATTAAAATATGTGAGTGACATCTCCAGACATTACTAGTGCACACAGAAAGTCTGTAGGTGACTTCTGTAGTCATTCTGGGACACACTGCAGTAGATTTGATGACACCTACAGGCATTTCTAGGAGGCAATGAGTTAAACACCATGGGCCAGATATTCAGAAATGCACCAAAGGCCAGTGCAAGTCCAGCACAGTGCAACTCCAATGCACCGTGGTGCAACAGGAGTCATATTCAGAGGTTGCACTGGCCACACTGCACTAGTGCAACCCGGCTGAATATGGCACAGTTGCACCATGGCACAACCATTGATGTGTCATGACACAGCCATGGATGCATCATAGTGCAACCACAGGTGCACCATGGCACACCCGCAGGTGCACCATGGGCAGACACAGAAGCCCCAGGGCAACCTTGGGAGCAGAGCATCAGAGAAATGGGGGGCATGGCATAGAGAGGAGACCCAGGGACAGAGCCAGGGAAGCAGACTGACAGGCCACAGGAGGCCACCACCAGCTGGGCACAGCAGGGCACACACAGGCACCTTGACCTCCACCCCAGAACACAACAATGACACAGACAGTAGGCAACAGGGGGTGCCAATGGGGGACAGAGGGCCACAAAAGGGGCCCCCATAGGCAGCAGGCTGTGCCCCCCCACACATCCAGACCAGGGCAGGCCACACCCAGGACCATGCAGCCAAGCAGACCCACCTGCCACACAACCCTGACAGCTGCCCCAAGGGCATCCCAAGGCACGGCCAACAACTGAGGGGAGGGACACCACCACCATGGGACACACTGCAGCACACAGCAGTGAACCACAGAAGCACAACATGCACCCCAACACATGCACACCACATGGACAGGCACTGGGCCACTGCAGCATGGCTCCTCATGCCACCTGCAAAGCAGACACAGACACAGATACAGGCAGGTAAGTCATAAAAATATCTTTACTCAAAACTATGTACAAGAACCAGGGGCTGGGAAAGGGTAGGTATAGTGAGGGAAGGGGACAGGGAACAGGGACTGTACAGTGGGAAGTGGGAGTGGCATGGGAGGTATGGCTGGGGACAGAGGAGAATGCAATGCTGGACTAGCAGCGGCCACGGCCTGCCACACCCTGCTGACACAGGCACCTCCTGTCCACCAGCAGCAGTCTTCAGATCTGGAACACCACCTTCATGGTCATCGAGGCTATCAATATTAGCTGCCTCAGGAGCCTGCAGTACAAGGGCCTTCTGCACCATCAGTGGACACCTAGGACAAGGGACAGGACAGGTGATCAGTGCAATGTCCCAAGGAACCAGGCCCAACCACAACACGTACCAAGCAGGGGGGAGCACCCCCCCAGAGGGCCCATATAGGCTACCCACAGGGGTGTGGGCCAATGCCTGCCGGCAAGGCAGCACACCACATCATCGCACAGTGGTGGTCTCTACTGCACAGTGGCCATCTGACTCTGCTATGGCAGTCACATGGCACAGTTCCCCAGCAGCACCACAGCAACATCAGCGGTGGCTGTGCACACACCCACCCCACCAGCAGCTGACACACGTGACCAATGGATGCACCACAGTGGCGTGCACTACGCTCAGTGTGACACAGACAGCTGCCACAGCACATGGCACAGTCAGCCATGCCCACACCCATGGCCCTGCCACCCCCCAATGATGGTGAACAGAACAATGTCAGTGGCTACCTGCTCTCTGTGGCCCCACTGGTGCCGGAGCCACTCCTCTTCTCTGGGCTGCTGTGGCCTGGTGCCCTGCCAGCACTGCCTAACATCTGTCCTCAGCTCCTGGGAATGGAACAGAAACAGGTACACATCAGTAACCAACCACAGCACATACCCACCACCTCCACCCCTGTGCACGGGGTGAGCCCCTGCCCGACATGTCCCACAGAGTGGCAGCACAATGCAAGTGGTGGAGGGTGATGCCACCCACCCAATGCGCATGATGGTAGTACACCATCCAGCAGGACACATCAGGCAGCCTAGCCAACACCACAGTACAGCACCAGGGCACACATGCATGGTGGGCCTAATCACCTGGCTGTGGCACAACCCCACACCTGGTGCATGCCTCCAGTCTCCTCAGGCATTTTGGGTCCCTCTGCACTGGGTCCCCATACCTGTGGCAATACTGGTCGCCAGTTCTGACCACCCTTTGTGCTGGGTCACCAAGGCAGTGATTGTCTGCCACACAGCCACCCAGGGCTGTTTCAGTGGCTGTTTCAGTGGTGCCTGCTTGAACAGCTGGGGTGTACTCATACCACCCCTCCCCCTCCTTATTGGTTGTACTATTTATTGTTATTATGTCATTACCATTTTGATTAGTTGTTGATATTTGTTGTTATTATGTCATAACCATTTTGTGTTGATTTTCCTCGCTTTTTTTTTTCTTGAAATGTTGTCTCTGATGTGGAACCTTTGTAAAAGAGCCTTGGCTCAAAGGTATTGTAATCCTAGACCTCATAAATAAAAATGTGTCTGGATGCAGGCCATGAACTTGGCGAGCTTGACCTTCATCCAGTTGGCTACCCATCCAGTTCTCTGCTGCACAATCTCTCTAGTGTGAGATGTGGAGCAAAATGGCAGCGTCTGGTGCATGTGACTAGTGCATGTGCCAGATATGTGGGCTGAGGTAACATGCACTGTATTTGCCCATTGTGCAGTCACAGAGATGCTTGGCATGGGTGTGGCTAGGTGGACTCATGGGTACAGGGGTCACCCAGGGGCAGAGGTCACAGCAGGGGTCAGGGGTCAGCCACCACACAGTGTGCACATGCGCAGTAGTAGGCATGGCATACCGTGTGCCACAGTCCCTATTGTGCATTGAGCGCACAGTGTGCATTAGGCAGCAGCACACCATCTGGTGCATGTGCACTGCAGTTCTGGGCACTGCACATGAATGTGCATTGCACTGTGACTTGCTCCAGAGCAATCCCACTGTGCATGGAGCAAAATCACGATATTCAGCCGCCACATGCAAATTAGTGCATCAGCCAATGCATGGTGCACTGGGGGAATTAGAATGTCATTACCATTGCTCCAATGCTCATTTGCATGCATTGTGCCATAAAAGCACCACGGACAGGCACAGGCAATGGACCGGCATTGCAACCTTTCCAGGGAAGTTGTGCAAGCTGCTGGAGCACACTGAGCCCAGCCAGCACAGCATGAGGGATGGAATAGGGTGCTGCAGACACTGACACACTGTGCTATCCATGTCCACAGGTAGCAAAATGTCGGAACATGTGGAGGGTGCTGAGTGTGGGCCTGCTTGCAAGTGCAGGCCCAACTTCATGAAGGCAGAGGCTGTGTTAGAGGCATACCTTGACAGGGAGCCACTGTTGAGTTGTGCCACAGGCACACCACAGGCCAGGGCTGGGGCCTGGGAGGAGGTGGCAGCATGCGTGAACCAGCAGTCAGTGCAGAAGTGCCGCAAGAATGTGGGCACAGATAAGTGGCACATTGAGGAGAAGGTGGTGGCCATCTGTGTGGCCCAGAATGCCACCGGAGGAGGGTCTGCTGATGCACCACAGTTCACGGTGCAGGAGGAGTTGGTGGCAGCCACCATGCACTGCACCACCATGGAGGGTGTGCCAGGTGGAGGATTCCAGATGGGTGGCAGCCCATCTCTGCATGGTATGTATGTCGGGCATGCACAGCATGCAGTGGCTGTGTTGGGGGGGCGGGCACTCGTGGGCACTGCATCACTGACACACCTGTGTTCTCTTTCAGCACCAGCATGCCTGCGTGTAGAGAATGGGGTGCCAGCAGTAGCCACGGAGGCAGGACCAGCCCTGGAAGAACATCCATCCACCTCCATGGGCATCCGGTGGCCTGATAGGCTACAGCACACCACCACTATCCAACTGGATGTCCTGGGCATAGGGTCGGATGAGGCCCTGGATGTGTTTCTACAGGATGCTAGTCTCAGCGTCCTCTGCATGGAAACACAGATTGGGCAGGGTTCAACACCGATGATGACCAAATCATAATCCTGGACAGCATGGGTGGTAATGAGGGGAAGACGCCCATACCAGACACCAACATGGGCAGTGCACCCAGCAGCCTGACAGCGGTGGTACAGATGCCTGCTGCTACTGCGGGTGCCACTGTGTGCACTGCCACAGCTGTGTCATGTGGTGGTGGTGGTGATGGTGTGGCCATGCAGGAGCTGGGTGGCGTTCAGCAGATGGATGCACAATGGCAGCAGGTTGCAGAGGCCCCAGGGCAGCTAGATGCAGGGTCCACTGCCAGAGCACCTGCTAGGGACTTTCCCCTTAAGGACCCCACTGTGCAGTGTCCACCTGAGTGGGGGGCTGTGCAGCATGGTCAGTCACCGCAGGAAGGTCGGTGTCCTGCCCAGGTTTCCCAGGATGCCAACCCATTGGCAGAGCACACCCATTTGCTGCAGGCCTCCATGGAGCAACAGGTGCTGCTTGCCACTGGGGTGTGTGCACTGTGTGCGGAGGTGCGCCAAGCAGTCAAGCAGCATGAGAGGGGCACTTTGCAGCTCCTGGTGTCTATACAGTGCATGCAGGAGGCCATGACTGCATCCCAGGATTGCATTGCCAATGCAATCATGGATGGCCTTGCACTGCTGGCTGCCACAAGGTGTGGCTGGCCACTGCATACCCCATGCAATGCTCTGTCCACCCCACAATCCTGATGTCTGGTGACACCCTCACTGTCAATGTCTGGCTGTGCTGTTAGCATCCCTGACATGCCTAGGGTGCACCTGTTTGGGTGCCTACACACCCTTGCATGGACCCAGTCACAGTTCTGCAGTTCAACCCCTGGGGGGCTGTTGCAAACACCCCCTTTGGCCAATGAGCAGCCTGTGGCTGCCGATCAACCTTGGTGCTGCCACCCCGTGGCTGCGGTGGCCATGGTTCCATGTGGCAGCCCTGATGTGCATGCCACCCTGACCGCTGTCTGCAGCCACTGCCCTGTGCATGCATGGGTGGCATGTGTGTGTGCATACTACCAGTGTGCTGCCTGTGTGACATGCCTCACACTGCCTGTGTGCCTGCCTGCCCAGCCACTGGACCATGTGGTGGGGGCATGATGAGGGCAGTTTTGCACCAGTTGCGCCTGTGCACTGGTGCAATGCATCTGAGTCCCGCCACTTGCCCGTGCCTGGGCATGTGGGTGCATGTGTGTGTTGTAGTGTGCTGCTCTGTGCAGTTGTGTGTGGATGTGTGCCACTGACCCCACTACCCCTGCACCATGCCTCTGTGTATGCATTCCCATTGTCATGCACACCCCCGCCTGTGTGCTGTACCTGTGTGTGTGGCCTTTACATGGGTTTGGCACTATTTATCTGCGTGGACCATTGTGCTCCTGTGCAATGGTGTCATGGTGCTGCCGCACCATCCTTTGCAGCTGGAGATCCTTCCACCCAGGGATGGGGCTGTCCACCACCCTCTGGCCCATTGCCTCTGTCGTTGCCACTACTGCCACCCTCATCAGCCTCGACAGCTATTCCACAGTCAATGACCGTGTTGTGAAGTATGCAGCAGGCCAGGAAAAGGCCACAGACTTTCGAGGAGCTGTACTGTAGGGCACCACCAGATCTGTCTAGGCAATGGAACCATGCCTTCAGCATGCTGAAGACATGCTCAATGATGTTTTGCATGCTGGCTTGTGCCTCATTGTAGCGCACCTCTTCTGGGGACGATGGGCACCAATAGGGGATGAGCAGCCAGGGCCTCAGTGGATAGCCACTGTCTCCTGTGTGGATAATTACATGGTTAGCCCTGTGCCTTCCTTTGATATGCCCCTTGCCTGTCCCTGGCACCCTCACCAGCACACCCACAGTGCCCTCCCCCATCCCATGGCCTGCCCTGCCTGTCACCCCTTGCCTGTCACATACTCACCATTAGGTGGCCTGTAGGGATGTCCCCATGCTTGAACCTGTGGCACAGTGCAGAGCTGTGCCAGATGTACACAGCATGTACACTCCCAGGGTGTGTGGCACAGACATTGGTGATGCACCCCTTGGCATCGCACACCACCTGGCAGTTGACGCTCGGGAGCCACTTCCTATTGATATAGGCCACACCTTCAGGGCCAGGTGGAGTACAGATGCCCACATGGGTGCAATCAATGGCCCCAAGCACACCAGGCATACATGCTACCCTGTGGAAGTCCTGCATGGTTGCTGTATGCTCTGCCTATGCTGGGGAAATGGATGTATTCTGAAGCATGTGGCAGCAGACCATTGAGGAACTGTGTGAGGAGGCATTATGTAGCCAACTGGGTTATGCCTGTGGTGTCCCCTGTTGGTCTCTGGAAGATGCCCGTGGTGAGCAAGCACATGACAGCTGTCACTTTTGTCTCCACAGACAGTGCGTGGCTCTGTCTGGAGGGTGCCTGCATTTCCTCACTGCACAGCTCACAGAGCTGCCTCAGAATGGCTGTCTTCAGGTGGTACCATCACACAATCTCCATATCGGTGTGGTTCTTAAAGGTGGTGCAGGCACAGCACCACCTGTTCCGGGCATACCACAGACAGGCTCTTCCTCGGCCATGTCGCTGTTCCTCCTGCCCCCCCACACCCCTCATTACAGCCTCCATCTGGAAGGGTGCACTATCCATGGTCCCTGATATCCTGTCTCCCCCTGGGTGGTCGGCTGCTGTGGGCTGTTTGCCACCCAGGTGCACTGCCTGGCACTGTGCCTGCCTGTCCCTCTCACTCTCCCTGTCCGTGACTCCCTCTCCTTGGCCACCTCTGTCCCTCTCCCTCTGTGGCTAACTGTGTCAGTCCCTCTGTCTCTCACTCTCTCTGTCCCTCTTGGTATGTCTTTCTGTCTGTCTGTCCTTCCTTCTTGCTATGTTTTGCCACTCTATCTATCTCTCCCTCTCACCTGGCGCAAGTGTTGTCTGCGTGCTTGCACCCTGTTTTTATAGGCTCAAGTCTGCTCAGCACAACCCGGTTTTGCTCTGCACTTCCTCCATGGTTCCACGGTTGAATATTGCACAGCACCGGATATTCATGGGCATGCTCCCTGCTCTTTCACCTGCATTCATTATAGTTGAGCATTGGTGCAATGAGATTTGCGCTGCGAAACGCCTCCCACTGAATATTGCTCCTTGGCACATGTCTGTACTTTCAACGGCGCAACTCAACTGCTTTGAATATCCCTGCTCATGGACTTAATGATTCTGTTCAATTGCACTACTTATAAGCACTTTTCTATTATTCTGTTGAATTGTGCCTCTCTCTAAGAATTGTGCATTAATTTTATATGAACTATACAAACATTGCTTTATTGCTCAAAGTTTTCAACTCTGTACTGCTCGTAATGAATTGCATTTCACATGCTGATCCATGCAGTTTTCCTGCGTCCTATGCATCTGCTGTATTTATTAGTTGCTATTTTGTTGCATTCTATGCCACAATTATATTAATGTGATCTATTTATGTATTTATTCAACAGGTCACAGCTCTTTTTTAATATGTCTACTGGTGTGTGTTTTTTCTAATCTTCTTACTGGTATTGGGTTCTTGTATAGCACTGGCAATTTGAATGGTCTGTCACTTTATAGCGCTGTCACTTTAATTGCTTTGTTTTTAAACACTTCTTTTGTCTTTTACAACATGTTCAGATGAAGGCATCGGTGATGACATGGAAATGTTAATGGCCATGTGGATGTTTGGTGAATGCTAGGTTCAGTAAAAGTCTGTGGAATGGCAAAGGAGTAGCAATGAGCATTATTGGAACTGCTAATAGGCCATCTTTATCTTATTTTTCTAATATTTGATGAGTGAACCTGAGCCTACTTTCTTATGCTGCTGGGTGTTTAATAAAGAAGAACAATTTATACTTCAGAAAAACTGTGGAGTACTGACCTCTTTTCTGCCTGTATGGAGTGTGTTTCGAACAGATATTTAAACCCTTGTATATCTGATTTATTTTATAATAAAATAGTTCCTCTGCCTGTATTTGAATGCTGTGTTGTTTTTAAAGTGAAGACTATTGACCTAGTGGAGCCTCTGTCATTTTAACATTTGAGGTGGTTGTCATGGTTATCTCACCCCCCAACTTGAGCACAGCTGGGAGAAAGACTCGGATAGTCTTTCTTCCCAACCACTAAAATGAAGTGGATTGTGTCTTTTTTTTAATTCTTTAAATTTATTTTGATTTAATTTTTACTGTAGCATGGTTGATCGATTTATCGTTAGTGAGACACAGGTCAAAATTTCAGGAGTTAGATATGGAGGGATGTCGGGCGAGCCATCAGCAGATTAAAAATATAAGTATGAAAAAAGATTTTTTTTTCTCTGTGGCTAAGAAGAAAGCGAGCTAGCATCAGAGTGTCATAGTAGCAGCGAAACTTGATGCTGGACAGTTGGCTGTGCAGTGGAGCTAATTTTAAAGAGATGGTAGCAAGAGTGGCAGAAACTGAGTTTTTTTTTTAACTTTACTTCAAAGGAATATTGCAGTGTGAGATTTTCCTGAGGAGTAATGAATGGGGGTACAGAGCAGTGCTGCCAAGGTGATTCTTGCTAAGTAAGACAAAAAACATGGTGGCTGGCCAGTTTGAAAATGTAGGGTGCCCTAGAATACCCTAAGTAATGGGGCACCCCAAACTGGCACTTGTTTTTCACCAGGCTCCATTGAAAAATAAATGCATTCCTGAGCATGGCTTTCAGACAGTCATTATGTTTTATTTTTCAAGCCCATTTTCTATATTGAATAGACTGATTTTACCTAAATGTGAAGATGGTCTGGGGCTCCCAAACTCCCAGCTTTATTATTATTCAGGGCAACTAAACCTAGCACAAGATTGGTTCAAAAATTTGGATTCAGCCAATTCATACTTGAGAAAAATAAAACACCCTACCAATCTTTAAGCACTCTATTATTGTCTGGCCTACTGAAAGTAAAGTGGAAAGATCTTTTTACATCTACAGTTATAACGTACAGTATCTGGCAGAAAATATACCATAAGATCAACTGAAAGTAAAGGCCTGAGTTGGACAATCCTGTGATTTGGAATCATAAGTTCAAACCTTCTTTATGGGCTATAGAATTTAGAATATGGCATGCATAGGGCCTCACTAATTTAAGGCAATATTTTGAAAATCAAGTTTTCAAAACTGTTATTCAGTGCCTCACTAATTTAAGGCAATATTTTGAAAATCAAGTTTTCAAAACCGTTATTCAGTTGCAAGTAGAATATTTAATCCCGAACCAACATCTGTTTAGATATTTCCAATTAAGGCATTTTGTCAAGAAAAATAACAGCTCTTCAATTGCCTTACCATACTCCCCAATTCATACTCTCATGCTACCTGACTCACCTCCCAAAAAAAGACTAATTACTAGAATTTATTAGACACTTATGATCTATGATATCACAAACTCAAACACATTATGAGCTAAATGGGAAGAGGAACTGAAGGTGATTTTTCTCTGACACAGGATGACTTGATATGTTTCAGTCCCCTCATAAGGATATTATTTCAACAAAACCACAACAAATCAAAAATAACAACTTACATAGAATGTATTATATCCTGAGTAAACTATACAAGATGAATTCCAATATTTCTGATAAATGACCCAAATGTAATTCCATGGGAACAAATACAGTACGTATGCTTTCTGAATGCTCTGAGTTGACCCAGCACATTGTCAAGAGCCATGGCAATTATTTAAAAGCCTGCAGCCCATTAATTCTATAAGGCTATTATAAAAACTGTAGATTAAAACTGGCCTCAGAAAAACTGGATGAACTTATCATTACATTAGCTAATAAATGCATCCTGTTAAAATGGAAAGATAATACACATAAACATAGAAACATAGAAGTTGACGGCAGATAAGGACCGCAAGGCCCATCCAGTCTGCCCATTTCTTTTTCTACCTTATAAATGTGCCATCGGCCTTTGCTCTGTCAGTGACCTATCTATTCATAGTCATTTGTATTGCTCCCTTATGCCTATCCCATGCCTGTTTGAAGCCCTGCACTGTATTCATAGCCACCACTTCTTGTGGTAAGCCATTCCATGCATCTACCACCCTTTCTGTGAAAAGAATTTCCTACATTCCCATTAATCGGCCTCCTCTAATCTCATGCTGTCCTCTTGTCCTGCTATTTTTCTTATATTTAAACATGTTAGACTCTTTCACCTTGTTTATGCCCTTAAGGTGTTTAAATGTCTCGATCATATCACCTCTCTCCCTCCTTTGCTCAAGGGTATACATATTGAGCTCCATTAATCTGTCCTCATATGTCTTCTGATGCAGTCCTGCACCATTTTGGTTGCCCTTCTCTGGACTGCCTCAATTTGGTTAATGTCCTTGTGAAGGTGTGGCCTCCAATACTGCACGCAGTACTCCAGATGGGGCCTAACCAATGTCTTGTACAGAGGGATTATTACCCTCTTCACGACTTGTGATACCCCTACTAATACACCCTAACACCCCCTAGCCTTACCTACTGCTTTAGAGGTCTGCTTTGATGTTTTTAGGTCATCAGTGATGATGATGCCCAAGTCTCTTTCTTCCCTTGTGACTGCTAGCAACTCCTCCCAGCCTATAAGTGGCTTCAGGGTTTCTCTTCCCTATGTGCATGATTTTGCACTTCTTTGCATTAAATCCCAGTTGCCACTCTTCTGACCATTCTGCTAGTTTATCCAGATCTCTTCTCATTCTGCCCACCCCATCTGGATCATCTACTCTGTTGCAGATCTTGGTGTCATCTGCAAACAGACAAGCCTTACCCTCTAGTCCATCTGCGAGGTCACTAATGAAGATGTTGAATAGGACTGGCCCCAGGACTGATCCTGAGGTACCCACTTGTGACTTGCATCTCTTCTGACTGTATACCATTTACCACCACTCTCTGTTTTCTGCCAGTCAACCAGTTTGCCACCCAGTTGACCAACTTCCCAACACACCGAGCCTACCTAGCTTATTTATCAATCTTCTATGTGGAACAGTGTCAAAAGCTTTGCTGAAGTCAAGGTAGGCGACATCAACTGCTCCCTTGGTCCACCACTCTGGTTACCCAGTCAAAGAAATCTATGAGATTAGTTTGACAGGACCTTCCTTTGTAAACCCATGCTGTCTTGGATCCTGTGCCCTATGGATTCCAGGTGTTTGCACTATCCTTTCCTTAAGGGTGCCTCCATAATCTTGCCCACTACTGAGGTAAGACTGACCGGTCTGTAGTTCCCCGCCTCCCTGCTACCACTCTTGTGGAGTGGGATCACATGAGCCCTTCTCCAGTCTTCTGGGACCTCTCCTGTGCTCAGAGACTCACTAAACAATTCTGCTAATGGCTCTGCTAGTTCCTCCTTTAGCTCCTTAAGTACCCTGGGATGTATGCCATCAGGTCCCATTGCCTTATCCACCCTGAGCTTAGCAAGCTCTTGTAGGACCCTTTCTTTGTGAAGGAGTAGTGCTCACCTCCCTCCCCTGTGTCCATGATGCTGAGCTGTGGGCCCTGCCCTACCTCTCTTCAGTAAATACTGAGCAAAAAGTATCTATTTAGGATAGATGCCTTACAGGGTCCTCCTCCTCACATGCTCCCTTTTCTCCATTAAGCTTAGCAATACCCCTCTGGACTTTCTCCTTTCACTAATGTATCTATAGAAAGTCTTGTCACCTTCTTTACTGTTCGTGCTAGTGTTTCCTCAGTTTGGGACTTTGCCTGCCTTACTGCCTTACCTGCTTCCCTTAGGGCAGTTTGGTATGCCTCCCTATCTTCATCCCGCTGTGTTCCCTTATATTTTCTGAAGGCCAGCCTTTTGGCTCTGACCTTTTCTGCTACTGTATTTGAGAACCAAAGTGGTTTCCTTCTTCTTTGCACTTCCTTTTCTGTCTAACACAATGGGATGTTGCTTCAAGTATTGTATCTCAATGCTTGCCCACTTTGCCTGTACCTCCTCACCTGTGTTCCTTTTGCCAGGGCTAGCTTAACTCTGTTGGCCATCTTATCAAAGTCAGCTCCTCTGAAGTCCCATATTTTTGCTTTGGAATGGGATGATTTAGATGTAGTAGCCAAATTGAACCATACCATGTGATGGTCACTGGCCCCAGGTGACCTTCACCTGGAGATCTGTGATCCCTTCTTTGTTAGTCAGTACTAGATCTAGGATAGCCCTGTCTCTTGTGGGTTGCTGTACCAGTTGTTTGAGGCCCTCCCCTGCAGGAATCCACTATGAGTCTAGTTCTGGCAGATGTTCCTGCTGTATTGACCAATCTGTATCTGGCATGTTGAAGTCTCCCATTATCAGAACCTCCCTTTAGCTGTCATGTTTTGTATATCTTCTAACAGTAATGTGTCTATGTCCTCCCTCTGGTCTGGGGGCCTGTAGACAACCCCAGTTCTTATGGCTGTCCCATTTCCTGTTTCCAGGGTGACCCACAGTTCTTCTGGCTCCTTATGTGTATTCTGAATTTCTGTAGCTTTGATATTTTCATTAACATACACCATCAAATTATATGCACTGGCCTAACTTAATGACAGATTTGGTAAAAATTGAAACATTCATTATACATACCAGCAAAAGCAGAAGGTTTGGAAAGATATCTGGATCCCATTTAATGATGCTATAACTAGATAATAGATTGAATTTTGAACTACCTCTTTATGTTTATATTCATTTTCCATATTTTCATTTTCTCTGCATTCCATGAATTCTCTTATTAATATATGCTGCTTGGTAATTAATATATTATGCGACTTATGTGTAACATTTACCTTCCACTCTTTTCTACCTGATAATGTATCATTTTTACCTGCAGTACATCTATGCCCTGAATATTTGTGCTTATTATTATTGAATAAAGATTACTTAAAAAAAAATGTTGTTATCCCTAGGTTAGGACTGTGACAAATGAGGAACAACCTGGGCTGAAAATTAACATTAGGCCAATTGGTTGCAGATACAGTAGTGTTATTTATTTGTTTGAATTTGCCATCATTGATAATGTGCATTCACAATATTTGTTTACTCAGCAACAGGCCTTGAGGGATTCAACTACTGTGGTATCACTTTAAACTGTAATGGAGTGCCCTAGATAATTAGAGGATTCACTGGTGCATCGGATAGTAGAGACATTGAGGGACTAAAGGGGGACTCTTGTGGGGGTTGTTCTTATTGTTTATTGCCTAACCCCTTTCCTTCCTTCTCCAGTGCATTGTTCCTGCCACCCCTGCCCCCCAAAACTGGTTCTCTGTTTGCCTTTTACTCTGTGTGAACTAATCTTACTGTTTTCCTGTTATTGCTTATATTGTGGGATAGACTATGTAGGAGTAGTAAACTATTATGTTTCCTGTGTAGTAACATCCTGAAAGCAAGTTTATACTGCAGAAGGCTTCTCTAGGTGCAAGCACTGCATCACTTATTATTTTGTACAGCTACAGTAATAAAGCCCAAATCCAGCCCCCTCCACCTGAAGGTTAAAGGGCCCAAGCATCATTGACGTCTCAGAGGATGGAGCCACGTGTCTTCTATAACTGGGGTGAGGACAGCTTACATGAATATTTCAGTTTGTCTGTCTGTCTGTCTGTCTGCCTTCCTGTCTGTCTGTCTAGCCATGCAACATATGACAAGTCATAAACACAAGGAACATTAACTCAGAAGCACTAATATACAAACAAAAAGTGGATTTATTTATTATGGAATTTTGGTGACTTTGGTCTGCTCCATAGAAAATAACAAATATGAAAGGGTATCACTACATGCTTGCTCTTAGTGCCCTCAGCATTGGTATTCACATGCAGATCAAACAGTGTACTGGTACGTCATGTTTCTCCTTGGGGAAAATAAAATGTAAACATTTTTTTCAGACTCCTGTATAAAAAAACCCAGTACTTCAGCCATCTGAATGAAAGAAAGTGCTAGTGCACTCATTTAAATACTATGAATGGGTTCACACTGTCATACAGATGGAGGCCGTAGAGGTACTACGAGTTTCTGCTTCTGGATCATACTATATCTTTCTTCTGTGAGGGGGATGGAGGAGGGTGTTAGTGAAGTGCTACGTGAAGGGGGAATTTTGCTACTGCTGAAACTGAGAGGAGGTTGTGGTTGACTTGATTTGGTGCTACAAGGGAAGAGAGGGGTTATTAAATAAACCTTACTGGGACTGTGGGGCAGCAAAAGAGGAGAAGAGGAATTGGGGTGCTAAGTGAGTTGGGAAAGGGGATATTTGTTATACCATTGGGACCATAAGAAGGAGAAGAGCAGTTGATGGGGTGCTATGAAGGTGGTGGGAAGGGAAACTTTTCTTTGTTTTTTATGTATTTTCCTACTAGTTCCACAGAGTTTGACAGTGGGCATTGTGGAAAAATTTAAGCAGTACTTTCCTGACAAGGAGCACTTCACAAATGTTTTTAGCTAAGTACTTAATTTGCTGGCCCTTCTCCAGACTGCTGAGAAGGGAAAGTGCTCCTCTTTTTTCCAGATCATTGCCAGCAAAGTATTCCCTCACAACAACTCTACATGTAACTCAACCTGAAAGTCACTTAAGTGCATCCACCTCTGGGGTTAAATGCAGCAGCAGTATGAGCAGACTACACAATACGTTTTTTTCCTGTGCCCAGATACAAACTGATAGATAATGCACTGTGTACATTTACTGATGTGTTAATGAATGGAGGACATTAGCCTAGGATATTAGGAAGGTTCCCCTAATCTTTTCATGGAGCCCCGTGGGATTTTTAGCATCCACCTGAATGACAACCAGAATAGGCAGACGTGATCTCAGTTTAATGTCTTATCTGAAAGGATGACTTTGAGGTTGTAATTTGTTATTCTTTGTTAACCAGGTAAGACACATTAGGCAAAGGTGCCTGTTTTCAGGGGTGACCCGAGAGCACCGAGGAGGTTAAGTGACTTGCTGGGCGTCTACAGTATGCAAGTGGAGGTTGTAGGAATCAAACCCAGGTCTGTCTACTGGATGTACCAAGCGCATTCACAGCTTGTTACTCTAACCTGTAGGCTATACTGCCATTCTCCTGTACAGGTTGTACAGTTATGAAGACTTGCATGACACTTACAGTATGCAAAAGAATCTCAGAGAAGATGAACACCTTTTTTTTGTTTCTATTCTGTTTATGGCTCTCCTGGCTGGTGAGGGGAGTGTAACCCATGTCAGCCTACAGACTCCTTCCCACCCCCACCTCCCAGCAGTGCCACTACTGTATGGTCCAGGAGGACTGTGACTTTCCCCTCAGGGAGAAACTGAGATCACCCTTTGAGCACTGACCAAGACTTATGTGCAGTTGTTTTTGTGGTGTGGCAGGTCTGTGGAAAACGGGCTTCATTCTGTGCATGCTGGAGGATTTTTTCCTTTTTGTGCTTCCCCAGGAGATGTGATGCAATGATGCCAGTGCATGCACATGCATGCTCCCACACATGTCCTGCAGACATCCGCCATTGCCTCCACCCCTCTTTTGCATGGTCCTGATCTGTGTACACCCAGTCTCCACTGGGTGTCACTAATGTGCTGGGAGCTCATGGCCTCCCCACCCCAGAGAAGGAGAGCTATCCATAGGACACTTATTCTACCTCCCCCCTCCAGCCCTCTGACACTCCAGGTTCATTCCTGGAAAACCAAGTAGGTTTCTAAAGCCTCTTTCCCTTCACAGTCTGTCTTTCTGAGGCATGCCTTAAATACCTCTTGGATCGTCTTTTTGATTGTGTTCCATTAATTTTCCACCCTGTCTAACTGGTCTTACCCCAAGCTCTCCCTTCATCTTATTAAAGTCTATCCTTCTAATGCCCAGAGCTAGCATCTGGGGCCTCTGCCACTGGGCTTCAAGAGTTATGCTGAACAATACTGTGTTGTAACTTGAGCCAAGGGGATCTTCCACAGCCACCCCCCCATGTTATCCCAGTTCAACATAACCGGCGCCATCCCTAGTTTGCTCTTCTACACCTTGTGTTAGGAAACAACCCTGGCAGGCAGCAGAAAGCAATTATCTACTAATGCTTCCTGCCCCAGTAATGCTCTAGTCCAAATCTGTCATGAGATCTGGGGAAATTTTAAAGATGGTTGAAGATCTGAGAATTGAAATTTAATGTTAAAAACTTCAAGGTTATTCTTGTGAGGAGCGGAAATCTGAATATTGAGTATTGTGGAGGGGGAAATGACTAGACCAGACTAAAGAGCAGAGGGCTCTAGGAGTAATAATTAATGACAGTCTCAAGACCTTAGTCTAATGTAACAAGGCATACGGGAACGCTGATAGGATGCTGGGATGCATAGGTAGAGTGTTTCAAAGCAGACAAAAGGAAGTGATCCTATCTCTGCACAGGCCCTCAGTGAGTCTGTGTCTGGAATAGTGCACATACTGTAGTTCTGGAACCCTTACCTAAAAAAGGACAAGGACCACCTTGGGTTGATACAAAGGTAAGAGACTAAATTGATCCATGGCTGGCAGGGAGGGGCTTTTGAGGAAAGACTGACTGACCTCAATATGTACTCATTAAAGGACTAAAAGCTATGAGATGGTAGGCATGATTAAAACCTTCAAGTACCTGATCAGATTCCTGATGGCATAAATAGGGTAGGCAGACATCAACTTTTTAAGCTTAGTAAATGGTCTATCAGATGGAGTTACAATTACAAGCAGATAGAAGGGGAATATTGGAAGGACATGAGGAAATACTTCTTCATGGAGAGATTAGTGGACCAGTGCAGCCATCTGCCAGAGGAGCAGACCAATGTTAAGATGGTTGCAATTTTCAAGAAAGGGTGGGATAAACAGGACTGGTGAAGATGTCAGACAGAGGTGGGAACAATGGGGAGTGGAGCTAGTTTAAGCAGAATGGAGGCATGAGTGTTTGACTGGTGAGGGCTTAGTTAGGAACTGGGCAGATCTGACGGATCATGAGACTTTTAGTCTGTAAACATCTATGTTTCTGTGTATCTACAGTATTTCAAAATCTTTCAGCAGAGACCCCCCACACACACACAGCCTCCCTAATAGTACCCTGTACATCTTAAACTGGTTTGGAGGCCTATAGATCATGCACATTTGGGGGTTCTTCCCATTACTGTCAGCTGTCCCGATAAATTCCATACCCCTTTTATCTCCTTATCCATCATGCCCCTGGTGCCCTTCCTGGAGTACAACGCTATGCACCCTCTCCCCTTCTCACTATATTTTCTGAACAGATCATAGCTGAGGACTATAACGTCTCACTTGTGGTTGGATGTCACCAAGGTTTCTGTTATGACTATTATATCCGGCCTACACTTTTGCTGCCACACCAGGGAGGTTATTCATTTTGTTCCTTAGGGTGTTGGAACTGATACAGACCACTCTCAAGGAGCTTTGTGTCTCTGCCATACCATGTCTATTGACACATACTTCCTTGCACTGCCTGGTGCCCTTTTGCATCCTCTATTTCCCCCAGCTGCTGTGATTCCTGTCTCTTGTAAGTCTAACTGCCACACACCTTGTCTGGATTATATAATTATCCCTGAATGCCTCTCTAGTTGGAAAAAAGAGCAAAATGACAGAAAAGAGATGCTAATAGTAAGTCAACAATGCTGCAGGTAAATTAGCTTAAAACAGTATATTGAATTGAGCACTCAGCCAGAGTGGCAGCAAACACCCTGCTGCTTCAAAATGGATTGGTTCTTCCTCAGGGGGAAGAACTATTCAGGTCTGAAGCAGTAGGGGTGTTTGGTGCCACTTTCTCTAACTGGCTGCTCAGTTCAATGAACCACTGTTTTCAACTAATTTATCTGCATCCCTGTTGACTTATTATGCATGACTGTTTTCTGTCAGTTTGCTCAGTTTTGTCTGGGAGCTACAGCAGTACCTATTTGTGCATTGCAGCGGAGGTTTTTGTTTCGTATTTTTCTCTAGTTGGGGCACTGCAAGTAAGGTATCCCTCACTTCAGTTCACAGTGATGATACCCTTAGACCCAGCCTCCCCCTTTGGTAGTTTATACACCCTACAATGTCCACTTTAAACCTCTGCCCTTGTGCCTTTGTTTTCTCTCTATTTGGACAAAGGCTATCCAGATTAAATACAGTGAAGCCTACAAGGATGAAATGCAACATCACCAATTCCTGGATGACAAAAAGGATTAACTACTGTACTATAAAAATTGCCTTGTTTCCTTAAGTAACTCTGTGTTGCATCTTGGTGGCTCCAGTGTAGAATTATATATAAGTCCAGTAAACGCCACAGTTCCCCCACAAAAAATCAAGCCCCCTCTTCTGCACAGCACACCTTCAACCACATCATTTGTTAAATTTGTAGATGGTAATTTTTCTTGCCTACCCCCCCAGTTCAATGGGAGGAACTCTGAGGTCACACTGCCAGCCACCCATCTCAGTCTGATACCCATCTCCCTAAAGCTGGTTTTCACATCACCGAACTGCCTCCTTATCAGGTCACTCATCCCCAGATGGACAATTACTTTATCTCTTGCTTTCCATTATCTTCCCCAATTAAATACTCTTCCCTTGGAAGAACCCAATCGGCCATTGCCCCTGGGAGAAAGCACATCACCACCCTCCCCTCTGGTGCAGGGGTGCAGATCACACCCTTGGCATCAATATAGAATTTTCTATGATTTGTCCCCTCTTTCTAACTCTACCATGCTTTCTGCTGTCCCCATTGTAGGTGTCAATGCTTTAGCAGCCTCAGGAGGTATCACATTATTATAGTGACTCAAACTGAGCAACTCGATTTTGAGCGACTCAGCTTGAGCGCTTGTGATCTGAGCTACCCTAAAAGGGTAGCGAGCATGGTTAGAGCGAGTAGGTAGGGGGAGGAAATGGTGAAGGAATAGGAGTGTGAAGGACAGCAAGAGGAGGGCCCAGGCAGGAGGTAGTGTCCAGGCAAGAAGAAGAGGTATGTGGGTTGTGGTTCGGTTGTGTGCTGCAGAGCTGGCTTCTGGTATGGTGGTAAGGGTGGCTGTCTGCAGCGAGGAAGGTCCAGGGTTCAGGGCTCTGTGAGACTGTTTTTTTTTGGTGTTCTGGTTTCCCCCCTTCCCAACGTGCACCCTCCTGGAGTTGAGAATAGTAATTTAGTCGGGTGCAGGGGGTGCATAGATGCTCCTCCACATAGATGTGTGTGTTTTTAGCCTGGTTGTTGTTGTTGGCTACGCCAGGAAGTGTACATCGCCGTTTTGTGTTTTGGCGATGTACACTCGCTGTAATAGTGATTGCTGTTTTGTGATTGCTATTATGACATGGAACTGCCTCAGGAAGACATGTCTCAAGCTGCAGAGTCGCTATTTTCTCAATGATCTTTCCCCGAAAGTGAAGGTTTGAGACTGGCTTGTAATTCACTAAGCTGTCTGGGTTGAGAGATGGTTTCTTCAGAAGGGGCATTACCAAGGCCTCTTTCAAGGCACTAGGGAATAGTCCCTTTGAGACCGAACACCAGACAATCTCAACAAATACCAGGCCTATGGTCACCATACATCCCACTATGAGATGGGTTGGGGCTGGATACAGTTCACAAGTGGCCTGCAGCTTTTAGATTACCTCACAAACCTCTTCCATCCCCCACTGGCCTTAACTTGCTCTAGACAGGAAGAGAGCTTCCTGTGATGCCTCCCACTACTGGGGAGTTTGGAAGTGCCCCACTGAGGAAACCCCTATCTGATGGAGGACACTCTGTCCGAGAAGAATAGAGTGAACTCTTCATATTTGGTAGCTGAAATTGCTCCTTTTGGCCGCAGACAGATAGACTGAAGCAACCTGTCCACAGTCCAAAAGAGCTGAAATGATCTGATCTTGAAGCAATCTCCCCAGACAAGACTACTGCCTTCTTATGAGAGATTGCTCTTTGATGTGCACTGTAGTGAGTTCTCAAAGTCAGCCTGTCCTCTTCAGATCCAGATTTCCTCCAATGATGTTCTAACCTTTGACTCCTGGTCTTCATCTCCATGGGCTCCCTGTCGAACCACAGTAGTCACAGGTGAGAAGGCCTGTGTCATGCATGAACAGATGACACAGAGTCAAGTGTTGAGGTAATAGCTCTGTTATAAGCTGCCACTGCCTCATCTGCACCTGCCCCACAAGAAACCTTCACATCTGAGAGGTCCATTAACGGCAAAAGTCCTGCTGGGGACAGTCTCTTCCAAGGGTGATAACAGACTATCTCCACAGAGAAAGGACTACTAAGGAGGGCCCTGAATGAGAACTTTACTGTGCCATTACATTAATCTTGAAATTACTTACTTCAATCCTCAGAGAGAATACTATGTCCAAGGCAAGTCCAAGTATTTGGAATGCATTAGCAACAACTTGTGCTAGGCCCAGTGAATTTGCCAACTGGAGGAAGTCTTGCCCAAAGTGCATTAGTTCATTATTGATCCAAAAATCTAAATTGCCCAGGACCAACCTTCTGGGGAATTCCAGTACTCTCTCAATGATGAACTCCAAGACCTCCTGCAGAAATTCCCTCTCATGCCCTGGAGGCCAGGGCATGGGAGGGGATCAAGTCTCTTCCTCTTTCTGGTGCTTCAGAGACAGAACTGAGATGACTGTGTGCATTAGAGAGGAGGCAATGCTTTACTATGAGACCAGATGAGAATTGTTGCTATGTACAAGAGCATCTAAGGTTAAGGGCAAGACTTAGATATTAAGCCAGTTCAGTTAGTGTTCTCCTGTTCAGATGTATTTATTTTGAATGTCCAAGTGTGTGTATTCACCATTAGTTTTCAGCATATCTTGTAAATGTTATGTGCAAATTAAATATTTTATATTAAAATATATGATAGATAGATAGATAGATAGATAGATAGATAGATAGATAGATAGAGATCTGTGACTGCAGTGCTCTAATAAGTACAACTTGACTATGCTATTGGCTATTCCATTGATCTATCCCAAGTGAGCCCTATCAACTTAAAAAACAAGTTCTGGCCAGAGCCGAATTGGGTGCAGCCAAGCTAGCTGAGCTCATGGCAGAACACAGCATAGTCCACAGTGTCCAGGATGGCCACTGGAGTTCAGTATGCATATGCGAGCAGTTGCACATGTGAGACTTCACTTCCACAGTTGCTGTGAAGTCGTGCATGTGCAATAAGCTCCAGTGGCCATCTTGCTCATGGTAGAATGTTCCATCATGAGCTCATTGTGCATGTGCAACTTCACCACAACTGTGGAAGTGAAGTCGTGCATGCGCAATGGCGGGCCACGGTGGGTGATGGTATCATAAGTAGTGTGCCTGCAGGGGGGGATGAGCAGAGTGATTTGGAATTGCTGAACCATGTACTGCAACTCCAAATCTATGCTTCAGTATCCATTTTTTTCTGCTACAGCAGGACGGCTGCAGGCTCCGCCCACTACAGCTGTAATTAAACCTATATTGGATACAGAGTTGGGGTAAGGAATGCTTGGTCTAACTAGGGGGGTTCTGTGTCTAGGAGGCCTTGCAGGGTGTGAACAGGAGCAGCCCTGAGTGAGCTATGATCGGGTTGCTGGCAGCATGATAAAGTAAGCAAGTCCATTCACCATAACCACATAGAGCATCTGGGGTCATGCCATAACAAACTAGTGACAATAGGTGGCATTATGTGTGCTCCTTCCTAAATGTGTGCCAAGCAGTTTGCAGTAGGAAATGTAGTGGGTGCATGGAAAGTGTAAGTGGTTACCTAGCATACAGAAGAAAGGATTGCCAGTAAAAGTGACCTGTTCAAGTCAGAGAGCAATATAATCAAATGGGGCAAATTTATACACAATTGTTTTGCTTTTTACTTCTTGGTAAGTGTAGTTTATTGAGTAGCCAGTATGTCTGGAACATATACAAGGCTTACTGTGGTATACTTGGAGAATCTGTATTAAAGAAGAGGTCTCACCTATGAGGAGCAGATAGAGTCAGACCTAAGAGAGACCCTTGAGAACACCGATTTCATGGTCATAGAGGAGGCTAGTGAAAGTCATATGTCTTAGGTCAGTGAGAGTAAGCCATAGACCATAACTGGGGTGGCTGAGCAATGAAACCAGATTGATATAGGTGTGCTGTGAATTAAAAATGTGCTTGTGAATTTGCATGGGGGGAAGGGCAGATCCCTCAGTAGATACTGGGAGGTCTGTAAACTCGAGCAGACTAGAGAAACAGGAAGGTCTTTTTCTGTTTGTTGTTTTCATACATACACGTGCAATGAATTTGCATGCTACACACTATGTGGAGTATTCATATAGTGTGCACTATGTAAATTCACCACAACTGCACAAACTGATGCAATTCACACTTTGCCTTGAAAGTTTGATGCAAAGAGCATCAAAATGTGCCGCAAAGTGGTGAATTGCATCGATGTGTGTAGTAAAATGTGTACAATTGCAGTGAATTGTCCAGCAAGCAAAACAGCTCACTCGCAGCAGGAGGATGCAAGACATAAAACAACTGAGCAATCCAACAGCAAACGTCAGCATACATCAGCAAGAAATGACAAAAGCTTTATTGTGAAGTTAAAAGGAACACCGCCAGTGTGGAATATGGCTGGCAGCCTCAAGGAACCCTGACCAGTTTTCGTTCGTAGTACGTCCTCAGGGGGTGGTTCCATGGTTAGGGTCATAGGTCATTTTTATACACATCAGAATTTAAAGTGACAGTGCAATACAACCAGTAAAGTGCATGCATATCAAAACAGAATCACCGCATATGAATATTAAAGTGCAAAATAACAATTGTCACCATTACATTTCATAAGTGTATCTATTATTATATTCATCTTCTGTCTATCCCAAACCCACTGAACCAGTTCCAAAGAGCATATGTAGTACTCTGCAGAAGTACCCTGATATATCTTTACAGGTTAACAAACAGCATTAGTAAATACATCTGTATAGCGACATCATAATAGGACTGAAAAGAGAATCAGTACTCATTTTCTAGGGAGTCCTATTCTGGAATGTAGCATGGCATCCATCTAGTCCAGAGTGTAAAATATACATTCTCAGTCTTGGATCCCTTACTGGAGTCAGGCACTGCCATCCCTTCCAGTTCTGAAAAATTAAAAGCAAGGCCATTAAAAATGATGTGCAGAGACATAAAACACAAGAATAACATTAAGGGCAAAGCAAGGCAAGGGAAATCTTACACCAATCTATACATATCTATATACATAATCCCTACATTATTCCTATATACACAGGTATATGGACAGACTAATGTGCAATGGGCCAACTAAGAGAAGTAAACTAATAGCCTATCTGCATATACATGGCATTAATTCTATGTTATCATAAAGGCCTGGGGAGTATATAGCTCCCAGTGTAAATATCCAAAATGACTATCTCTGCTTAAGTTTATCATCAAGATTACCTCCCCTTGGACCCTGACTCACTTTTTCCAGTCCACAGAACTTGAATGTATGTGGCATGTGTCTAAGCCTTGTTTCCCTGCAGTGAATGGCTACTGCACTTCTGTTATCATTATTATCTATGGACCTCAAATGATCAATTCTGGCCTTCAGAGGCCTAATAGTTTTTCCCACATAAAAGGCATCACATTGACAGGTAGCTAGGTGTACCACATATAGAATAGTGGATGGGTGACCATCCACAACAAGGCTGTGTTTCCATCGAGGGAGTTGATGACATCATTGAGACCTCGAGAGCGAAGCTCAAGAAGTCACTGTTATGTCATCAACTCCCGAGATGGTTTACCAGCCTTGTTGTGGATGGTCACTCCATCCACTATTTTGTATAGTATATGGTTCCCCAAAATGCACAAAATTTAATTTCACAAGATTCATACCTTGTGTCCTTACTCCTGCTTGCTCCCAGACCTGTCCTTGCCACATTAATGCTCAGCTTCAGTGCCGTCCCCGAATACGCCGTTCCTGCTCGCTACTATTCCACACTGCTCTGACCCGTAACTTACCCACTGATTAAAAAAAAGGAAAATAAATCTGACAAATTGATAGTTTGGACACACGGAGCCCACTATGGCAGTCCATATTCAAACTATCCTAATAACCTGCTCGCCTGACCACTCGCTAAGGTACGCCGCCATTTTCGAGCACATTTTTTTTAATCACTGCTGTTTTAACCAATCGGGTAACAGCTTAAGGCCAAAAAGTTGTTGTACTATAGCTATGATGTCAGAAAGATAGTACAACAACTTTTGTCCTTCGAACTGTTCTACAACAAGATTTGGAAACCACTGTTTTCCATACAAAATAAGCCATAACCATATACTATATTCTCTGTTATACATGTCATAAAATCTCTGACCTTATAGTTCTGCTGACTATTGCAACTAGTGAAGGTGGTAGACTTCAGAATGGTATTGCAATATTTATAGTTGCCACATGGGAAAGTGTCAGTAGGCAAAGATTGTTTATGATTTCACTTAGTTGCTGTTGAGTCTGGCTGGTAACTGTGTACAAGTTTATCTCACAGGTTAGCCCCCCTTTTAAAAAACATCCTTGGTTTCTGTTGTGTGATCTCTTTAAGTAAAGGTTCATCTCTCAAGATATTCCAGTTAGAATATATTATATTCTGTATTTCCTTACAATGCCTGGAACATTTTGTTACAAAATTCATTCTTAGCCGACTCTGGGTACCTTGTCGACTAACAGGCTAACACAGAACCATAGAAACATAGAATTTGATGGCAGATAAGGACCACTTGGCCCACCCAGTCTGCCCATTTCCCTACCTACTGGATAAGCTGCAGATTCTAGTTAACCAGCAGCCTACTTCTTCCTACCCTCACCCCCTAGAATTGCCTTATGACTGTCCCATGCATGCTTGAATTCCACCGTTTTTGACTCCACAACCTCCTCCGGAAGGCCGTTCCATGCATCCACAACCCTCTCTGTGAAAATAACTTCCTAAAATACCTCTGAGCTGCCCCATCTGTGCCCCCTTGTTCTCTACACACCTCTTTTTTGAAAGATGCAACCTCTTGGACTTTGTTGATTCCCTTGAGGTACTTGAAAGTTTCTATCATGTCCCCCCTCTCCCTCCTTTCCTTGAGGCTATACATATTAAGCTCCTTAAGTCTCTCTTCATATGTCTTCCTGTGCAGACCCTGCACCATTTTAGTTGCCCTCCTCTGGACAGCTTCCATCCTGTCTATGTCTTTGTGGAGACTGGGTCTCCAGAACTGCACGCAGTACTCCAAATGGGGTCTCACCAGCTGTCTGTACAGAGGGATAATAACTTACTATTTTCTACTGGTGATACCTCTCCCTATGAATCCCAGTATCCCCCCAGTCCTCCTTGCTGCCCTCTCACATTGCTCGCCCACCTTTAGGTCATCTGATATGACTACCCCCAGGTCCCTTTCCATTTTTGTTGTTGTTAGTATCTCACCCCCCATTGTGTACTCTTCCCCTGGGTTTCTGTTTCCCAGGTGCATTACCTTGCACTTCTTAGCATTGAACCTAAGCTGCCATACATTTGACCATTCCTCTAACCTTGCCAAGTCCCTTCTCATCCTTTCCACTCCACCTTGTGGCTATCTATATCTATTTCAAAAAGCTCCTGTAGTTCCTTATTTACAGTAAGCCTGGGATACTCTCTTTCTTCAAATCTTGTACACATTGCCTGCCCATGTATCATGAAGTCACCATCACTGCTACAATTACTACGAACTCTTCATAACTGGGCTTAGGGTATATTTCTGATCATGTGGTGTAGGTGGCAACTGGGTGCCAACAGTAGAAAACTGCAGTCTGTTTCCTTTCTAAATAAATCTGTCCTCAGTGTACCATCTGTTTCTTTTATGTATGGTAAGGTCCAGAAAGGAGGCATAGTTCAAGTCACACTGTACGGAAAATATTTAGTTTGGATTACTGGCCTCCAAATATCCTATGAAATCCATAAGTACATTCCTCATGCCATGCCCCACCAGAAATATATTGTCTATATAATGAAGCCAGACATCAATCTTATTATAGAAAGGATTGGTCAGACTGTCATAGACTATTTCTTTTTCCCAAAGTCCCAGTTACAGATTGGCATAATTGAGGGCAAACATTGTCCCTAACTCCATTCCCTTAAGTTGCAGATAGAAGGAGTCATGAAACATGAAATAGTGTTTTGTAAGTATGTGTTCTTCAATTAATTTAGTTTTCAGTTGATTGTGAAGGGATAAAGGTCCATTGACCAAGATAATTTGCTAGGATGTCCCTTGTACAATACACAAAATATATAACAAAAAAACCATAGTAAAATCAGGACCCCGTGTTTTCCACGGTTCCGTGGCCGCTGAACTATCCGTGGAAAACCTCAGAAAACTGCAGAATTGTGCCTCAGCCGCAGAAGTCACAGCCAGCAGTGGAACTGCCGCGGATGTCAAGGCCGACTGTGGAACTCCCTTGGAATTACAAATAAAAAGGCAAAAGCAGACATTAAAAAACCCTCCTGGCAGTACTACCTGGCATTTTAAGAAGCCCCTGATCTGACAATCTAGCTTTCCCGACGATGAATTCTCAACTTGCATCTTACCAACAGGTATTTGTTACTGACAGCAATAATCGCTAGTAAAGTAAAAAAAAAAAAAAAACACATAGCTGAAACCTGCACAGGATAGCTGGTGAAATAAAAAAACATAGACACAGACCTAAAATGGTAAACCCGTATGCCTATTATCAAGCCCAAATTGAAAAGGCATCTCGATTTCTTTCCTGTCCTAATTTTCTCGGTTTTGCACAAAATAGCTGGTTAGGTAAAAAAACAAACACAGACCTGAAACCTTAAACTCGTATAGCTGCCAAATACTAAATGAAAATGAAATCCCTGCAGCAGTCAGCAGCGAATAGCTGGTAAAGACTCGATTTCTTTTAAGCATGTTGTAATGGGTGTAATGAGCGATCTGTTCTAATTAAAAATGATACACCTGCCACTGCAATTACAGGCAACCACAAATAGTTTGCTGCTATTACTGCCTCTTTTAGGGGCATTTTGTTCTGTTCAGGCTATTGAGAGAAAGTCGGGCTAATTACAGTTAGGGTGATTGTTGCAGGATTGAGACCTTGAAGGGACTGCAGAGTCAGGCAAAACATTGTTGGACATTTGAGTGTCAGGGAAAACATACGGATCCCACACTAACTCCCATCCTCCTTGGAAAAAAATCCCGATTAGTTGCTCACCAAACGAAAGTGCAAGAGCTTGGTTCTGGGTATTGGGACATGACTGTTACTGGCAAAATTGGTGTCCTACTAAAGGTCCCAAAGCACTGCACACCTTAGTCATGTCCCTTCACTAATTTTTTTTATTCTCCAACTGTGTTAGTGTTCTTCTACAAATCCCCTCTCCCAGTGTTAGGGCAAGTGGCGAATTTGAGCTGGCGAGAGAGAGAGAGAGAGAGAGAGAGAGCACTGTCATCATAGCTAAGCAGCATGAAATGTAAGGTATCGCGTTAGGCTGTGACCTCCCAAATGGATCTGACCTCTGAAGTGTATGCAGGTGACGAACTTCAAATATTCACCAAATGAAGTTTCGAGCACTGGGAGCAGACAGCAATGATTATTGTTTTGGGGTTTAGGTAGTATGAGCTTAATTATATATTAAATACCCTATCCCATCTGCTGACTGACAGTGACTGATAGTGACCTCTTCTGTGAGGCAAAATTGAGAGAGAGAGAGAGAGAGAGAGAGCTGTCACAGGTAAGCACAAAGAAGCGATTCTGTTTTTTAGTTGTTTTGCATTATTAGAGTATTTTACTTGCATTGCTAATACAAAACAGCTTTGCAGCTAATACCGCGCTGATGTGCTAACTCTGTTTTTTTGTGTTTTCTACCCATTGGGGGAAAAAGTTGACAGTAAAGTCCTGTGTCCATGGGTGCTCTCTACTTCTTCCTCCCCAACTGCTGTGTGTGTGTTGGGGGGGGGGCTATTGTGTGGTTGTTGGCACTGAACGTCAATTCACACACACACACACACACACAGCATGGCAAGGCAGTAGTTGTCTGGAGTTAATGCATGTCTGGGTGTGCAACGAGGCACCATGTATCTTCACCTCCATTAAGTGGACTAACCCCAGACAATCAATGTCTTGGAGTATCTTTGGAAAAAAAAAATTAATATTTATATTTTAGAGTTTTTTAAGTTTAAAAATAAAAAGTAGTCCTTAATTTAGTTTTGTACTAAGTGGTGCTGTTTATAAATGTCTCATTTGGTTTCCATTTTAACGGTAAACTTATAAAAAGTAAACATGTAGTTGTATTTTGAATTTTGGTTGGAGTATTCTTGTTGAAAGCAGTGGGCAAGCTCTAAAACTGGGAACTGGTTTTCATTAAATACCAGTTCTGGATTCTGACATTCATATCTGGTATTCTGGCTTCCTAAAAAGTCCAAAAGCAGTGGTGGCTGTCTCTTTATAATTACATGGGTGAGAAATGCTTCCCAGTTCTGCTACTGCCAACCAAATTATACCCCCCCTCCCCCTCCACTGGGACAATGAAACAATGAAATAATTGTCTCTAAGTATTTGTTTATGGCATAATCTAGTTTGAAAGTGCTATTGTGCTTAGATAGAAATGTATTTTATAAGCTTGTCATGCTCTCAACAAGTGTGAGTGCTATCTGTCTGTGTTTGTGTGAGATATGGCAAAAAAAAAGGAAAAAAATTAAGGGTAAAAATGTGCTGCAGAATTGCCACAGAAATTGGTGTTGAGTGCCGCAGAAGTTCTGCAGCAAATAAGAACCCTGCCGCAGAACTTTGCTCCAATGTGCCGCAGAAAAATCGGGGCCTGAGTAAAATACACAATACAATATTCACCGAATACATGGGTACAAAAATAAGGGTAGGAATACAAACATCTACCAGATACAACAATCAGAGGATGAGTAACAACATTGGAATACATAGGAAATTACAAAGAATAAACAATACTATGAAGGCAGAGGGGAAGCAAAGATGGAGGGGGTACAGCAACAAGAAAAAGAACCCAACTAGAGTCAAGAACTGCCAGGTATTAGAAGTCAGAATACAAGAGGTGCAAGGTATCAGGAGTCAAAATAGCAAGGAAGGTTAGAAGCACTGACAGGATTCGGAGGTAATGTCACTAATGCACCTTTTGGAAGAATTTAGTGGTACTAAATTCTGAAGTTTAAGGGAAGATTGGAGTTTATTCCAGGTGGTTGGGAGAATATAGTTCAAGGCTACTGTGCCAAAACGAGTACAACATTTGGGAACTTCCAGGGAGATGTAGGTACACTTTCTGAGGCCGTAGGTACTATGTAATTGGTGGAGGAGTGATGTAATATAGATGGGCAGCCTATTCAAAAGAGCTTTGTAAGTCCAGAGATAGATATGAGAGAGTCTTCTGGTTGTTAGGGATGTCCAGTTTACATCCATGTACAGTGTACAGTGGTGTGCTGGCCAGGGCATTGGTAATGAAACGGATGGCCTGGTGGAATTGAGTATCTAATTTGTGTAGGTTTATACTAGGAGAGCTTCTATAAACATGGCATGAATGTTGCTTGCACTAACCTAATTCTCGAGTCCCGAGAAAAGAGAGATTTGTTTCTGAAGAAGAAACCTAGCCTCATTTTTAGCTTTTTAGTTAGTGATTCAATGTGAGAGGAGAATGATAAATGTGAGTCATGGATTAAGGCTAAATATTTGAATTTATCCACAATCTCGAGCATGTCTCCAAGAAGAGTAATAATAGGCGAGGGGTAAACTGGCAGTGGAATGAGTCGGTGGATAGAAAAACATGGTCTTGTTTTTTTTGGCTTTCGGTAGTAATTTAGATGTGTGTAGATTATGCTGTAATTTGATGAAGTCAGTCTGGAGCATAGAGCAGACTTGTTTGAAGGATGGCTTAGATACATACAAAATGGTATCATCCATGAACAGATGGATGTTTGAGTCAACAATGCCTTCACTCAAGTTATTTACATAAATAAGGAATAAAAAGTGTCCCAGAATGGAACCCTGAGAAACTCCTCTTAGAAGAGGGAGTAATGAGGAAAAGGTTCCATTAATTTTGATTCATTGCTGCCTACCATCCAGGTAGCTTGCAAACCATTTCATAGCCGAGACATCCAGTCCCAATTCCTTAAGGCTATCAAGCAGAATGGAATGATCAACGGTGTCAAAGGCCTTACTTAGATCCAAAAAAACCGCACCAGTTATCTATTTGTTATCCATGGCCTCAAGCCATTCACAACTGACTTTAGAAAGTACCGAAATGGTGCTATGATGTGGTCTGAAACCTGACTGCAGTGGGTTTATCAGCTGGTGTTCATCTAGGAATTCTTTGACTTGCAAGCTGACTAAGCTTTTGAGCATCTTTGAGAGGGTCAGCAGGATTTATATTGATCTGTAGTTATTTATATCACCGGGATCGTCTGACTTGAAGAGTGGTATTAGGCGAGCAACCTTCCAGTCCTGGGCTACAACACTAACTGCTAGAGATCGATTAAACAGGTGAGTGATCGGGGCAATGAGGAAGTGGAAACCTAACTTCAAAAAGAAGGGGTCATTGTTATCAGTCCCTGCACTCTTTCTTTGTGTCTAATTTCAGTAGCTGCTGTTCCACCTGTTTATAGATAATAGTGGCAAAGATAAATGGGGCATGAGTAGGAGAATAGTTAATGTCAGTGACTTTGCGAATGAGGAACGTAAGGCAGCTACCTGCAAAGAGTCAAAGACCAGGCCTGCTGTAGCGAAGTGCTCATTAAACGTATCCACAATAGTGTCTTTGTTGGAGTTAAAGAATGTCCTGGTAGTTGATATTGGTAGGGAGAGTAGGGGGTGCTATGCTGCCTTCCACAGGCTTGAAGGTTCACCATATTTTAGCTGGATTCCCGTTCTCTTCCTCGAGAACAGTTAAGTAGAAGACTTCTTTTGTTTTTCTGATTAAGTTGGTACACTCATCACGGCTGGCCATAAATGCTACCCAGTCCATCGGGTTTTAGTGTGTCTTATGTGGCCCTTAGATTATCCCTTTTTTATATCATTTTTTTTATTTCCCCATTGAACCAGGGTCAGGAAGCATTTTTTACTCTGCAGGTGATTAAAGGGGTGTGTTTGTAGATTAATCCACTAATAGTGGAGTTAAAGATGTCCAATGCCTCATTTACTGTCTGGACTAGGTCAAATTGCTGCCAATTAATATTTCTTAGATCCATTAGGAAGATGTTTGGATCAAATTTCTGTATAATTTAACAAAAAAATGTTTCTTTCCAGTTCCCATACTCAAGTCTTGGTCAAATCAATATTGTAGGACTTCTATGCCCCCTTGGTGAGAAATATTGGTGTATAATGAGTTGATATCCAGAGAGACTAGTAACCATTCTGTCTCAATCTGCATGTTATCAAGTATGCCCAACATCTGGGAGGTGTCCTTAGTGTATGAGGGGAGAGCCAGAACATATCCCTTGATATGTGCATCTACATAAGGAACAAAGGTTCCACCAAGGAATCTATTCCTGTCACTATCAGGCAGCCTGGTGGATGAGTTGGATTTTTATGAATTTTTGGCAGTGTATAGATGCATGCCCTAACTGGTTCCTCTACCATTAGGAAACTGGACTCATGTTTGTCTATTGAGCCTTCACACTCTGATTCGTAGATAAACGCATCTATAGTTCTCTTAAAATTTGTAGTGGGGTCTGAAGGAAGGGAGGGCATAGAACTCTTTATCTGACAGTTGTCTCATTTTTAGGTCATAATCATGGGAGGACACCACAACAATCGAGCCCCTTTTGTCAGTGGTCGTGATTATTTCCTTGTTTTCTTCTAAACTCTTCAATGCTACTGATTCCGCGTGTGTCATGTTTCCATATTTTAGTCTGGTATCATTTTGTAACAGGGTCTTAAACTGATCTTTACATACTTTTTTCAAAACTCCTCACAGCGTTGTTATAACTTGGCAGAAAAGTGGATGAAGGTTTAAAACCCCTGCACTCTCCCCCCCCATCATACACATCACACTCCTGTATACTGTATTCTGAGTCTCACCCAATCTTACCAACTCATCCTTATACATTTTTTGCTCATTTGTAGTGTACTTTAAGTTTTAAGTTGTGTGTAAATTGATGGACATCAATAAATAGTTCAAAAGGCTTGGAATCCTGTATTGTTACAAAAGAAAGGCCCTTCTCTAAGACCTTCAACTTGTCCTCATTGAGTTCTTTATGTGAAATGTTTATTACAGTGCTTTGGGCATTTAGGCTGTTCTCCCTCTCTTGGCCTTGAAGCTGGTGCATGTGTTTCATCCCACCTCTCCCTAGTTGGTTTCCTCTGCCATAAGGTGCTTCGTTCCTGAGTACCCGCTGGTCCTGTCCAATTTCTCAGATGTGTACTGAGTGTTCCGTTCCCATGGCAGCCCAATGAGCTGTCAATGAATGAGCACATGCTTGCAACAAGCACGCACTCATTCATTGACAGCTCAGTGGGCCGTCGGCCATGAATGAGAGAGGAGGGCTGTGCCGGTGGCCCGTTTGGGGTTGGGGTCAGGGGTGGAGTGGGGTGGTGAGGGACTATCTGGGGGGGTCCACTAGACTCCAGGGAATTATAACTTTTTGAGGGGCCATGATTAGCGGGTGGGGGGGACCACTAGACACCAGGGATAGGAGGTTTGTTTTTTTTACATTGGACCTACAATCAGTGGGTGGGGGTGTCCACTAGACACCAGGGTGTTTTATTGGACAAAGGAATGGCGATTGGCAGGGGGAGCTTTACAATAATATTAAACAATACATTAAACTGTGGATGGAGTACATTCTGCAGTTTATTATTCCACAGTGAAGTGAAAACGTTTGTGGAACCGGGTGAAAATCTTCAGAAAATCCCAATCTCGCCAATGGCAGAAGTTCAAAACATTTTACAAAATTTACAAAATTTTGTGTAAGTTCTGCAAAAGAGGAATTGGCAGCTTCAGCCCACTTCTATTATTAGAACAGCCTGTTTCCATATGTATGTGTAGAAGCTTCAACAGTCTTAATTTGTCTTATATTCTGGTGATTTGTTCAATATCTAAAATAAAATACAACACTTGCATTCACAATGCTTGCATAATAACCTTTTTTTTCTGGACACGTAGGGGCTAGTAAAACAAACAAACAAAAAAGGTCTTGTATTCAATTTGTTTTGGCCCAATACTTTTAGATATGCAGCGGATTCTGGCCAGACTGATCCCCAGTGCTAGAGGGTTGGAAAGGTTAGGGACAAGGGTCAAGTGGCTTTGATTCCCCTGCCTATAACTAAGAAATCATTTCAGTGTGGCTGTAGATGTTGGAGTCACTGTCCACTCTGAGTTGCACAGACAAGAGGACCATGAAAAAATCTGGCCAATGATGAAGAATAAATGGTCCCAGTAATGTGTAACTACCCAGAGGTGGGGAATGAGATCATTCCACAAGTAGATCTCATGCCATAGGTGAAGCAACTTTGCCTTAACTTCACCTGCCAAAAACTTCACTATGTCGGCACTTCACACTTTGCATATGTGACAGACATTGAAAATTATTTTGTGGAGTGAAGCTTGCCAACTCTGCACATCTCTTTTCTGCAGTTGAAAGTATACTGTTTTCCAGCATGGTTTTGATCTGTTTACATACAGGAGCAGTTTCTGCAGTCAAAAGTATATAATCTTCCTGCATGGTGGTGATCTGTGGGCTGGCAGGATCACTTTCTGTAGCAAAAGCATTGTTTTCCAGCATTGTGCTGGTATGTATACTGGTAGGATCAGACATCGATGGCACATTTTTGTCTGGCTTGTTCTGAAAAGTGACTTGCATATGACCAGGGACATCCTTGCACTTCTTCACTATCCATGCATTCACATGGCTGGTATTTTCACATATGCTGTCACCTTTCTAACAAGCTATGCAAAAGCAACTATTACTTCTGATCATAACCACATAATCAGTGAGACAAGACACTTTGGCCCAGATATTCAAACTGCGCCCAAAAAGTGCGCAATATCAGGACCAAGCGCGAGTCCATTGCACCCATGTGCAAGAGGCGTGATATTCAAAAACTGAGCCGGCCAAGATGCGCCTACAGCTGACGACTGAATATTGCATGACCTGCACCATAGCGCAACTAGGGAGGGGAAGCTGAGCATATCTGATGTGCCATAGTGCAACAAGGGATGTTCAGCTGAGCAGTCCAAAGGTGCCATAGCGCAACCAGGGATGCTCCCCAGCAGTAGGGCAGCAATGCAACTGCACAACCAGGGGTGCAGGAGACCACCACCCATGCCACAGATGGGCAGAGGAGCACACAGCAGAACAGACATCGTCCCCCCATACCCCATGCACTGCACAACTGGGGGAAGGCTGGAATAACCTCTGGCACATGGAGACAAGCAACCAACCCACAGCTGGGCCATGGTGCCCCATCACACCCCCTGGCAAGCTGTGACCAGCACATAAGGAGGGCTGATGACCCCATGCCACACCATCCCCCCAATGCAGAGCACACCCTGCACCATGACCCCCAGACACCCTGCCCAGGAGCAGCGTCCACCACTGCAGGATACCCCATGCATGCCACCACCCCCACTGTGACAATGCAGCCCTGTGCACCACAGAACCATGCAAGGCAACCCCACCACGAGCACCCATCAGCGGGTGGCAGCACACAGCAATGCAACAATGGCATACACAGTGCCACCATGCACAGCCCCCCGAGGTACAGCTGAGAGACCGACCATGCATCGGCACATGAGGTACCCCACACGTGACAGGGCATGCTCGGACCCCACCACCAGTGGTACAGCACTGTACACACCCTCCCAAGGACACCCCAACCCAGCACTGGCACAACAGCCAGCGCAGACACCCACAGATTGTGCGTGGAAGCGCACACCACACGGATGCAACACAGTGCATGGACAAACACCCACCCATACCCAAGGGCACAACAACACAGGGATGCAGTAATGAGCAGCCAAGCCCCAGCAGGTCCATGAAACTGTGTACACGGCCAGCAGTCCTCCATGGCACAGGAGTGCCAGCCACCCTCAGCAGGCACTGTGGACCTGTCGCCACCATCATTTGCCCGAGAGCACAGTCACAGACAGTGGTGCACATCCCTGCAACACACACAAGCCACAGCATGGAGGTGGGACAACAACCACAGAGGCCACAGTGTCACCCAAGGCAGACATGCACCACACCAGTGACAGGAGGCAACCCAGCATTGTGACGGGTACAGTGGCTGCCCTGCATGGACAGCCACCACTAACATGCCAGCAGACCGTGCAGGTCACAGACATGCAAGGGTGTCAGCTGCACAGGCCATGGACGGGCTGACAGGGGCACCATGGACACAGAGCATGCACCATGGACCACTGCACACAGTCATCCAGTGCACAGGGCACAACTCACAAACCACAGACACTGACTGATAGCTACTCCCACACCATAGTCACTTCCCCATGGACACACACACATACCCATGACTGCACCACCCCTGATGCCATGCACACCACTGCAGCTGAGCACCTATAGCCCGCTGCAAATCAGAGACCACCACAGTAGTCATATCAAAAGAATTGTAAACAAAAATATCAAACAAAACTATTTACAACTATGTACAAATGTGTGGGGGGAGGGCCACAAACAAGGTGGGGGTGGGTAAGGGGCAGGAGTGAACAAATGGCACAGGAAAGGAGGAGTGTGAAGGTGGGTCCAGGGGGGTAGGGGAAATCAGGGGTATATAGATGTTCAGTGGGAGCACCGCTCCCCACTCCGGCTGCTCCGCCTCCCATGTCTCTGCCGGACCCCCAGCCACTCAATCCATTGCAGGATGTCCAATGATGCCCTCGCCACGGTCAGTATCTCTTGCAGTGCCTCACAGATTGCCTGCAGCTGGTGGACACCTAGGACAAGGGAGCACAGTCAATAGGTGTGAATGCACAGCCCCATACAGCCCACCCACTGTGCATGGCATACGGCTGTGGAACATGCCTCTGTGATGGTGTGTGACCACCCACAGTGATCACGTCCACAAGACCTGCCCACCCAGGCACATACAGCCATGTGGACCACTGCACACACCCACCGGCCAAGTCCTGCACAGCACCACCATGGCTGTTTAGTGACATGGCTATGTGGTGCGAAGGCAGTGGCACAGCCATGTACCCAGTGCATGCATGGACCACCATTGACACACTCCCAGACATGCAGTGCCACTGGGCAGTTCTGACTGTAACAAGTTACGTGCATGGCAGTGGTGTCAATGGATGGTGGCCATGCCCCGCTTCCCGCCCTGTTACACAGCATGCAATAGTAATCATGGAGGTATGTCACTCACCATCATCAGGCTGGTCCCTCTGGTGCTGTGGACCTTCGCCCCTCCTATTGGACCTGTCTTCCTGCTGATGCCTCTGCTCCCTGGCCAGCCGTCTCTCTTCCGGTCCTAAGGTGCAAACATGGAGAGAGGAACATCAGTACAATCCTGTAGCAAAGTCCCCCTGGCCCCATGTGTGTGCAAACCCACCCAGCCAGACCCACCCACCCCACACCCTGATAATAGCACCACAGCCAACACCAGACGGTCCCTCTGCCATGTTCCGGACACATGCAACCGTGATACCCATATGGAAGATGAAAGTGTGTAGACGTTATACCTACCTGGCCGTGGCACCTTGCCCCTCCTGGCATGTGCCCACAGGCGTGCAAGCAGGTCTGGGTCCCTCCATCTCAGGTCCCCGCCATCCGCCCCATTCCTGTGGCCTCCTCCAGGGCGTCAGCCACCTCCTGCCACACCTGGCTCCTGGACCTGTCCAGGGGTGCTTCCCCAAACAGTGGGCCACAAAGTGGCTCATCAATGGCAACCAGGTTTGCCATTTTGATCTGGCTCCACTGGGCAGCTCTCCTCCACGCCATCTCTGTTGGTCAGTAGGTTAAAAATGGCGCTCTGCAGTGTGGTTCTACCATGTGCAGATGCTTCGCGGTACAGCGCTGCCATTCTCTATCGCTCTGTCACCGAACAGCACGATAGTGGTGCACCCATGCCTGATGCATGACACCTAGTGGGCAAAGGTCAGGTACAGGGTCAAGGGTCTCTGGCACATGGACAGGCACAGCGCGATTTGAACCCAATGCATGTCACGCGATTGGGTGCCTGTGTACTACCTCCAGTAGCGGCCTACCGCGCTGTTGCCCCAGTGCGCCTACGATGCCCCGGTGCCACAGCACCATATGGTGAACATCACTGTAGCGCCACTGGCACAATGGTGGCCATGCCCTGCATTGCCTCCTGTGCACAGCACGTCAGCAGCGCAGTACGTGCCTGTGTCAACAACCCGGGCATGTGCAGTTAGGTGTGTACTGCGCATGTCACAGAGCTGCGCCCTTGGCTCAGCACGTTCAACACAATTGCGCAAAGCGCAACAGCATGATATTCAGCCGTCATATGCAAATCAGCTAATCATCCATTCAATGGTGCAGCACTGTAATTTGCATCCACTTAAAGTTGTGCCTCGCCTCATTTGCATGGGTTGCGCTATAAAAGTGTGACATTTGGCTGTACTGGTCATAATCGGTTACTGCAGTCTATTGGTGAGTTGCATGCTGTTTGGGAGTGTGGACTGTGGATTTTGGGACATGCATGGGACTGCACAGTCACAGGTAACAACTTTCATTCTCACAGGCTAAATCATGACTGAGCGAGTTGTGGAAGAGGAGGAACAGAGTGGTGGGAGGAGGAGGCCTAATTTCACCAAGGCCGAGATGGATGCCCTGTTTGAGGCCTAGCTGGATCAGGAGCCACTTCTCAGTGGATGGCAGAGAACACCACAGGCCCATGCTGCTGCATGGGAGGACATGGCATGTGCAGTGAACCTGCATGGCAGCCACCAGCGGTCCGTGCAGGAGTGCAAGAAGAAGATGGGCACAGACAGGAGGAGGATAAAGGAGAAGGTGGCTGCCATCAGGGCAGCACGAGCTGTGACAGGTGAGGGACAGCCGGAGGTGCTACGCCTGACCCCACAGGAGGAGAGGGTTGCTGGCAGCATGCAGCATTGTGCCATTGAGGGTGTTCCGGGTGGTGGCTTCCAGACGGGTGGTAGTCCATCACTGCATGGTAGGTCATGGTCTGTCTATTGGGGGGCGCAGGGTAGGTCACATGCAGTAACGCGACTTTGTTTTCCCTTACAGATCCTGAGCATCTGCATGGGTCAGCAGTGGTGGGTCTGTCCACTGAGGCCAGTCAGATGGAGGTGGAGGAGGGCCCATCCACCTTCACAGGTATACACGGCTCAGTGCGACAGTGGGCCTGCCTAGCTGTCCACACTGATGTTGTTGGAACAGGTGCGGAGGAGGCCCTGCCTGTGTCCCAGCATCCACGGATGCCAGCATGCTGTGACTCGGGCTGGTGCCAGGTCCATCACAGATGATGATGTCGCTAACGCTATGGGCAGTGACACGTGTGTGCCACGGGATGGCCACACAGCAGGTAACATCACGGCCATGGCTGTGGGTGGTGCTGCCGTGGAGGCCTGCGTGTCATCACAGTCCCAGCCTGTGCATATCAGCACTAGTGGGGCAGCACTGGTGTGTATACAGGACAGTGGGACTGTTGCGGCCACTGTGGCAGCACCAGTGAGCCCTGGGGAGCGGTAGCCGGAGGGGCAGTATCAGCAGTCGGCCAATGGGCTTGGGGGTACAATGTCAGGGGGCGGCATAAGTGCACCACCTGTGGACATGCCCAGACCTGGTCCTGGTGTGCAGCGCCCACCCTCAAGGGGTGCTGAGCATTAGGGCCACGCACACCCTGAGGGACAGGATGCCGAGGAGGCAGCTGACCTCTTGGATGAGCACACCCACATACTACAAGCATTAGTCAACCAGCAGATGCGGCTTGCGACATCGGTGGATGCACTGCATGCAGCTCTGGAGTGGGCAGAGGAGCATCGTAGCAGAGACACTGCTCTGATCCTGGCAGGGATGGACTGGTTGCAGGAGGATGTGACCGCTGCCATTGACAGGCAGACACAGGCATTCACTGCTGTCATGGCCACAATGGGCACACAGTTATTTGCCCATGAGTCGCAGACACCACGCAGTGCACTGTTCACCCCCCGTTCCCGGCGTTGTGCGACACCATCCTTGTTGACACCGGGTTCAGCTGTGTTTGGTGTGCTGCAGACCACTGCACTAGCACAGTCGTGTTCATGCAGTGGAACCCCTTGGGGACCATCGGTGCCACCCCATGAGGCTAGTGGTCAGCCTGTCAGTACTGGCGGGTCTCGGTGGGGATGCCCATGCATCCGTGGTGGTCGGGGCACTGTGGCGCGTGACTGACCTGCCTCCCAATGCAGCTACTGTCTGGTGCTGCCCTGTGTGCATTGTGTCATTCAGTGGGCAATGCATGGGTGAGTACCCGGCCCTGCATGTGGACACACAGTCCATCTGCACACCCTCCCAGCTGCTGTCCGCAGTTGCGTGTGCATGATGATGCCTGCATTGCACTGTACACCAATGTGCAATGGTGCTCAGCATCTGACACATGCACAATGACAGATAGTGGGTGTAGTGGTCTGTGGACATGTGTGTGGCTAGGGGTGGCGTTCTGGGTCGGTGTGCCTCCTACCCTTTGTGCATGTCTGGTGCATTGTGTGTGTGTGTGTGTGTGTGTGTGTGTGTCCGCATGGCATGTTAGACCTCACCCATCCGTGGCTGTGTGTGTGGTTCCATGCCCGGCCAGTTCCCTTGATGGCATGCACCTCTGATGTGTGTCCATGCATGTTTGTGGGTTGTGCCTCAGCCACTGTTGGTTGCACATGGCCCCATGACTTACCTGGGTTGGCTGAAGTGCTCCTCCGTGTTGGTGTCCTGGTGCAGCTGTGCCAGCTGGAGCAGTTGGGGGTTCCGTCGCTCAAGGGGGGCTGCCCATCATCATTGTCACCGGCATCCTCATCGTTCCCATCACTGTCCCCCTCTTCAACTTGTACGGCTATCCCACATTCGTTGGCCATGTTGTGCAGGATGCAACAGGCCAGGAATAGCCCACAGGCCTTTGAGGGGCTGTACTATAGGGCACCGCTGGAGGTGTCCAGGCAATGGAAACGTGCCTTCAGCATCACGAACACCCACTCAATGACATTACGTGTGGTGGCGTGTGCCTCATTTTAGCGTTGCTGCAATGGGGTTGCGGGCCGCCGGTAGGGTGTGAGCAGCCAGGGATGGAGTGGATATCCACTGTCACCTGTGTGTAGAGGGTGGAGGTTAGTTTGGTGATCAGCATCGCCCTGCCCCGGGCCATGTAGGCCACTACCCATGTCACCTCTGACCATGCCCCCAGGCCCTATGATTGTCCATGTGGTTTGCATACTCACCCACTAGGTGGCCAGTGGGGTTTCCACTCTCAAATCTGTGGCACAGTGCCGACTGGTGCCAGATGAAGGCATCATGTGCTCCCCCAGGGTGTGTGACACAGACATTGATTATGCACCTGGCACGCACACCACCTGGCAGTTGATGCTGGCATAGCTCTTGCGATTTATATATGCGGCCCCCTTAGGGCCAGGTGGTGTACGGATGGCCACATAGGTGCAGTCTATTGCCTCTAGCATGCCAGGCATACGTGCTACCCTGTGGAACTCCTGTATGATTGCTGTGTGCTCCGCTGGTGTGCTGGGGAAATGGATGTACTCTGCAGCATGTGGCAGCAGTGCGCTGAGGAATTGGGTGAGGTGGCGTGACGTGGCCAACTTGTTTATGCCTGTGGTGTCCCCAGTTGGTCTCTGGAAGGTACCCATGGCAAGCAAGCACATGCAAGCTGTCACTTTCGTCTCCACTGACAGAGCATGGCTCCATCGTGTGGGTGCCTGCATCACATCACATCACTGCACAGCTCACAGAGCCACCTCAGAATTGCCCGATTCAGGTGGTACTGGCCCACGATCTCTGTATCACTATATAGCTTGAAGCTGGTGTGGGCTCAGTACTGTCTGTTGGGGCATATCGCCGATGGCCCTTCCACGGCCATGCCCCCCTGCTGCCCGTCTTCTCATCCCCTCATTACTGCCTCCATCTGGATGGTGGCACTGGCCATGTCCCTGGTTTGTGTTCACCCCCCGGCAGCTGTTTCTGTATTCCCCCGCTGTCCTGTCTGCTACTTCCCCTGCACCGGGAACACCTGACTGTGCTGGCCTCACTGCTGTGGGGCAAGTACTTCCCCCTTCTGTATTGTGGCTCCCCACACCTTCCTCTGAGCCTGTGGGTTCCAGGTGCCCTTTCCCTGGCCTGCCCTGTGTGTCCCTGCTGCCCAGTTTGTCATGCTAGAGTTCAGCCTCATGTGCCTTCCCTGTAGCGTTCTTGTGCTTCTCCCTTGTTCCCTTTTATTTTGGCTCATTTACGCTATGGAGCAACTTCCGCTGGCTCCCCTATTGCGCATGGCGCATGTTGCTGAATATCGCACTGCTCCATTTCTGCATGGTTTCTCCCCCTTCAGTTGCACATACATTCATTATCATTGCGCTGTTGTGCAACGTGATTTGAGGGGCGCAACTGCCTCCTGCTGAATATCGCAGAATGGTGCATTTTTGGACTTGCGCAGGCACAACCCTATTGTGCATGGCTCAACTTTTTTGAATATCTGGCCCTTTGTATTTTGCAGGTCTCTGATATTGTCTTGAGAGCAGATGCCTTCTCATTTCTTTGTCATCCACCCAAAAGAACATTCTCCTGAAATGACTGCAACCATCGGCAGTAGGCTCTCTAGTCAAGTTCTCTTTCCATTACTGGAAGAGATTTGCTGAGACAATGACTGCTAGCATGGACTGCACAGTCCTAGTTGCCATAAACTTGATGACAACACTCTCACCATCAGAGGGGCTCTTCCCATGGTCGGATGCAAAAAATACACATTCAGTTTGCAATCCATATTGGGTGGGTGTCACATAGATGTCATAGAAAGCCCACTTGTATTGGTAGTGGCTTCCACAGCCATCTGTGTGCTGCAACTCATTTGTGATGTTAATTGAGTTGACCTTTTTGAAAGTGATCATTGGACTTTTTACCAACATGCCACATAACGTTGTGGTCATGCTTTAGGTCACTGGAAATGAAAACTAACAATTCTGTGACAGTGCATGCAGTACTCACACCAATAGTAAAAAAAACCAAAACTACTGGGCGAGCAGTGACCTGCTGATTATGCCAATTGAACTATTGGGTCTCTTCTTAATACTGGAGGTAAACTGGTTTTGCTGCCATGATGCCACATGCAGGTGGCACCCCAGAAACCTGAAGTCTTCTTTCATTAGTTCCTCCAGCTGATAGAGTGTTGTCTTGGTTTTAACACTTTCCTCAATTTTGTTTGCACACTGTTTACATTCAGTTTTATGGTATCCCACTACTGCCACCTCACCATTTCATCATCACATTCTTTCAATAGTTCTGCAGCTTTCTCCTTAATGTATTGGTGTTACAATTTTTACAAATGTTCTCAACGCAGTCATTGCAGAAGAATTTTTGGTGGGTTCATCACTGCACATGGTAAGTTCTTCAGCAATATAAATATTTGGCACGTTACAGTCCAAGGCCTTATGCATATCAGCAGTCTGGTTCAATGCCCGCAGCTTTGAAACTGAACTGGCTCACTGCTCACATAGACATTGCTCCAGTTTCTGTTCCCATGCAAGTCTGATGTGCTGTGGCTATAGTATATTGAACTTTATTCTTCACTGTGATACTTCAGGATTTTGCTTGCAGAACTCTGCATGGAGCACATTAAGGGGTCTCACAAGGAAAGTTTTTGTTTTTCCTATTCTTTTTGAGAATGTATTCTTTTGAGGCAGTGGCGTGGCTGCCTCTTCATAGAAGTTCTTCACTCACTGGATGGATTCTGGTGGTAATGCTGACCTGCAGGTTGCTGCTTATGACTCCTTGATATGGCCATTATCTTTTTCCAACTAATCTCCAGTGTATTGCTTGCAGACTGTAGCAACTGTTATTTTCTTAGAACTGTCAAAGCACTTATGAATTCTCACCTCAGCTGTCTTTATTCCATTTTTTATGGCATTTTAGAGACTTCAATTTTTCTTTCATGGAACTGAACAATTTCTTTTGCAGGTTTGTTTGACAGATCAAGTTCATACATTACCCCAGTCCTGTCTTCTTGGCTGATCAGGCAGAGAAGATAATTCTGGCAGTTGCAGAAGCAAAGTGTGATAGCAATAAAAGTAAGCCTACTCATGCCCTTTGCGCTGCTTTCCCAATAGCACTATTTGTACAAGGATCATGTGTAATAGGGTTAGTAATGGTCTGTAGCATCATTGCAGGTGTGTCGGTAGTGGTGGTGGCAACATCAACCATTGTTGCTGCAGCACGCTTCCCTAGGTACTTTGCTTGTTGTTTCTCATTGATTCTTTTTTCTGTGCAGACATTGATGCACAAAAATATAATTTCTGTTCCTTCCAATGTTCTCATTGTTCTACATTTTCTTTGTTCATCTTCCTTGGTGGTTCTTTTCATTGGCACAGTGGACTGTACACTTTTTTGTATGCCTGCTTCTCATTTTGTCTCTTTTTGTAATGCTCCATTCACAGTTTTGCTTTTTCGTTGTAGATAGTGCACTTCTACTCATCCACATTATTCCTGTACACCTGTGAGTGGGCCTTTGATTTATTTTTATATGTGTCATAATGTTTGGGGTCATTCTACATCTTTTTTCTGTAATGGCAAGATCATTCCTTATCTGACAGTGTACAGGACATTTTCTAAGTATCTTTCAGCACTGTGATTGCAGACACACACAGTCTTCTCCTCTGGTTTTTCACTTTTTGGAAAAAAAATAAAGTTCAAGATTAGAGTAAATTTGTGGATCTGTGGAAAACAGCTTAAGAACGTGCATTCCTTCTCCCATGACTACGGAAAAATACTCCTGAAGGAAGGAGGATGGTATCAAAATTGCAATGATGGACAGAAGGAGAGAGGCTGCACATGGTACAGAAAACAATGGACAGAGGGAGAGAAGCTACACATGACACATAATATGACATACTGAAGGAGCCGCCCATTGCACTGGCTAGGGCATAACTGAGAGGCTACACATGACACATAATATGACATACTGAAGGAGCTGCCAATCCACTGGCTAGGGCATACCTGAGAGGATACACATGATACATAATATGACATACTGAAGGAGCTGCGCATTCCACTGCATAGGGCATACCTGAGAGGCTACACATGACACATAATATGACATACTGAAGGAGCTGCGCATTCCACTGGATAGGGCATACCTGAGAGGCTACACATGACACATAATATGACATACTGAAGGAGCTGCGCATTCCACTGGATAGGGCATACCGAGAGGCACACATGACAATAATATGACATACTGAAGGAGCTGCGCATTCCACTGGATAGGGCATACCTGAGAGGCACACATGACACATAATATGACATACTGAAGGAGCTGTGCATTCCACTGGATAGGGCATACCTGAGAGGCTACACATGACACATAATATGACATACTGAAGGAGCTGTGCATCCCACTGGATAGGGCATACCTGAGAGGCACACATGACACATAATATGACATACTGAAGGAGCTGCGCATCCCATTGGATAGGGCACACCTGAGAGGCACACATGACACATAATATGACATACTGAAGGAGCTGCGCATTCCATTGGATAGGGCACACCTGAGAGGCACACATGACACATAATATGACATACTGAAGGAGCTGCGCATTCCACTGGATAGGGCATAACTGAGAGGCTACACATGACACATAATATGACATACTGAAGGAGCTGCACATTCCACTAGATAGGGTATACCTGAGAGGCTACACATGACACATAATATGACATACTGAAAGAGCTGTGCATCCCACTGGATAGGGCATACCTGAGAGGCTACACATGACACATAATATGACATACTGAAGGAGCGGTGCATCCCACTGGATAGGGCATACCTGAGAGGCACACATGACACATAATATGACATACTGAAGGAGCTGCACATTCCACTGGATAGGGCATACCTGATAGGCTACTTATGACACATATGACATACTGAAGGAGCTGCACATTCCACTGGATAGGGCATACCTGAGAGGCACACATGACACATAATATGACATACTGAAGGAGCTGACCATTCCACTGGATAGGGCATACCTGAGAGGCTACACATGGCACATAATATGACATGCTGAAGGAGCTGCCAATTCCACTGGATAGGTTATACCTGAGAGGCTACACATGACACATAATATGACATACTGAAGGAGCTGCGCATTCCACTGGATAGGGCATACCTGAGAGGCTACACATAACACATAATATGACATACTGAAGGAGCTGCCAATTCCACTGGATAGGTTATACCTGAGAGGCTACACATGACACATAATATGACATACTGAAGGAGCTGACCATTCCACTGGATAGGGCATACCTGAGAGGCTACACATGACACATAATATGACATACTGAAGGAGCTGACCATTCCACTGGATAGGGCATACCTGAGAGGCACACATGACACATAATGTGACATACTGAAGGAGCTGCCCATTCCACTGGATAGGGCATACCTGAAAGGCACACATGACACAAAATATGACATACTGAAGGAGCTGTGCATTCCACTGGATAGGGCATACCTGAGATGCTACACATGACACATACTATGACATACTGAAGGGGCTGCCCATTCCACCGGATAGGGCATACCTGAGAGGCATACATTACACATAATATGACATACTGAAGGAGCTGCACATTCCACTGGATAGGGCATACCTTAAAGGCACACATTATACATAATATGACATACTGAAGGAGCTGTGCATCCCACTGGATAGGGCCTTCCTGAGAGGCTACACATGACACATAATGTGACATACTGAAGGAGCTGCGCATCCCACTGGATAGAGCATACCTGAGAGGCTACACATGACACATAATATGACATACTCAAGGGGCTGCCCAATCCACTGGATAGGGCATACCGGAGAGGCACACATGGCACATAATGTGACATACTGAAGGGGCTGCCCATTCCACTGGATAGGGCATACCTGAGAGGCTGCACATAACACATAATATGACATACTGAAGGAGCTGCACATTCCACTGGATAGAGCATACCTGTGAGGCTACACATGACACACAATATGATATGCTGAAGAAGCTGCACATTCCACTTGATACAGCATACCTGGAGGCTGCACATCCTGCACAATATGATGGACCGAGGTGGAGAGGCTGCATATGGTGTACAGTATGATGAACTGAAAGAGACAAGCTGCACATGGTACAGAAAACAATGGGCTGAAGGAGAGAGGCTGCAAATGGCACACAATACAATATATTGAAGGAGCTGGACCTTCCACTGAATACGGTATACCTGGGAGATTACACATCCAGCACACTACGAGGGACTGAGGTAGAGAGGTTGCACTTAGTACATGATATGATATACTGGAGGAGCTGGGCATTCCACTGACTATGGTGTACCTGGGAGGCTGCACATCTGGCACACTATCAGGGACTGAGGTAGTGAGGCTGCACATGGTACACAACATGATATACACTGAAGGAGCTGGGCATTCCACTGAATACAGTGTACCTGTGAGGTTGCACATCTAGCACACTATGAGGGACTGAGGTAAAGAGGCTGCACATGGTACACAATATGTTGTACTGAAGGAAATAGCCATTCCACTGAATACGGTGTACCTGGGAGGCTGCACATCTGGCAAACTGCTAGGGACTGAGGTAGAGAGGCTGCACATGGTACACAGTGTGATATACTGAAGGAGCTGGCCATTCCACTGAATACGGTGTACCTGGGAGGCTGCACATCCATCACACTACGAGGGACTGAGGTAGAGAGAATGCACATGGTACACAATATGATATACTGAAGGAGCTGGACATTCCACTGAATACAGTGTACCTGGGAAGTTGCACTTCTGGCACACTACAAGGTACTGAGGTAAAGAGGCTGCACGTGGTACACAATATGATGTACTGAAGGAGCTGGTCATTCCACTGAATATGGTGTACTTGGGAGGCTGCACATCCGGCACACTATGAGTGACTGTGGTAGAGAGGCCACACATGGTACACAATATGATGAAGTCAAGGAGAGAGATTGCACATGATACAGAAAATGATTAACTCAAGGAGAGAAGCTGCACAGGCCACACAATACAATGTACTAAAGGAATTGCACATTACACTGGATACGGCATACCTGGGAGGCTGCACATTCTGCACAATATGATGGACTACGGTAGAGAGGCTGCAAATGACCCAAAATATGTTGAACTGAAGGAGAGAGGCAGCACATGGTACAAAAAACAATGGATTGAAGGAGAGATGCTGCACATGGCACACAATTCGACATGCTGAATTGGCTGCACATTCCACTGGATATGGTGTACGTGGGAGGCTGCACAGCCAGCAAAATATGACAGACTGAGGTAGAGAGGCTGCAGATGGTACACAATACATACGATGGAATGAAGGAAAGAGAGAGGCTGCACTTAGTACACAATATGACAAACTGAAGTGGAGAGGATGCACATAGTACAGAAAATGATGGACTGAAGGTAAAGAGAGACTGCACATCCAAACAACATTCATCACTAAAAAACAGGGTACCACATCAACCCCCTTCCCCCCCACACATGCATAAAATAACAAAGAAAGTATGTTGCTCTAATTGGCTGAATGTCGGTGACCAAACACACCTGCACAAAGAGTGACAGGGATGGAATCTCACATTGCACACTGCACTTTAAAAGTAATTTGTCCATGTGTGCTTGGCTGGCTACGTTCGGACATAGTGATCCCAGGTAACAATAAAAACACACAAGACCACCTGTTCAGCCAGCTACCTTGAGTCACGGGTCTACAACACACCACTGAATAAATTAAAAAAAATAATCAAGCATTTAAACAAATGATTTCTGCACTGAAGGCACTGCTCAAGAAAAAAAGTATATAAAAAATAATGTTTTTTTTATATCTGTCCAAAAATAGTGCTCTGAGTGCAAAAATGTGACTAACAAGAAAGACGTCAAGCAGAGCATGATGCACTCAAGACACCAAGCACACCATACGGTGCATGAGCAAAGACACCACAGTGCTTGGTGTCTAATCATCAGATTGTGCTTTTTAAAAGTTGATTTGACCACAGGAAGCCTACTTACCCATTATAGAAACAAGTGTGTATTGCTGTGAATCAGTGGCTCATCTGTGATGCACTTTGTGGCAATACAGAAGGAATCCCCTCAAAATTATCATTGCATTCATAAAATGGCTGAATCCTGTGATGCTTAAGAACATAAGAAAAGTGCCAGCAGTTGGGGACTGTGTGGTCCATCTAGTCACAAGAGTGTGGTCCATCTTGTAATGTGAGTACTGAGCACAGAGCTTGGTGGTCAAAAAAGAGACTCCCAATTATACACAGCAGCTTTAAAGCTGCAAAATAGAGCTGCCCACTCTTGTTGTACTGCAGGAATACTGTAGTGTATATAAGCCCTGGACCAGTTCCTGGCCATGATGAATGAATAGCCACAAGATGAGGCCACAACCTGGAAGGGGGTTCAAACGTCATTCCTGCAAAGTCAGGGGAATCAGTGTTAATTTGCAAAACACTGTTAGTGTTGCCAAATGGGATGAGAGGGGGAGGAGGTCCAAAGAAAAGCAGACTTAAAAACTGAAACAAGGCCAGCCTGGTGGCACTGAAGGTTGAGGTGCTGGATGCCACATCTCACACCACGCCAGTGAACAGGGTTCATTCATGAGCTCGGGTGTGCTGGGGGTTGGTTGGGGAGGTGAGGGGCTGATTGAGTTGACAGCAGGCTGCTCTCCTCCTCAGGGAGGGCTTGAGGGTCTCCTCAGTGCTTGGTCACATCCTGAGAAGCCCTGGCACTAGGCTGAGGGGAGGGTGGAAGGGGCCATCACTGGAGCTGCAGTGCACATATGTGCCTACATGCACATGCGCGTCCACATTCTGGGGCCTCGGGTTTAAGGGGAGTAAATGGGAAAATACAGGGGTTGCAGCAGGATGATGCCTCCAGACCAGCTCCAGGGGTATCTGCTGGGACATGCAAGGTATATATAAGATCCTGAAAGACCCCCGGGGATGGGTAAGGTTGGCCGATGTTGGCAGCAGCCCGCTGTGGAGGATGAAAAGCAATATGGAAAAAAAACTGAAACAAGATACAAAGTGACTTTTTTGTGATGCAGGTTAGGGCACAAGAAGTTACATACATCACATGCTTGCACAGGAGAAGGGAAACCTGGCATATGTTTGCCATTATAAGCACTCCTTTATAATGGCAAATTATGCAACGGGTTTCCCTATGAGAAAAAATTAAACCCATTAATTATAATATAATAATGATATAAGTTAAATAATAATGAGGCCATTATGCAGCCCTGCTGGAAATATGATAATGATATAAGTTAAATAATAATGGGGCCATTATGCAGCCCTGGTGGACTCCAAGTTTTGTTTCTATTTTTGCAGATAATCCCACAGTGATATTATATTGAATATTGGACTAGGTGCATTCATGTAGTTTTATTATGGCATTTAAATGATTTTCTTTTACTCAAAACTTTTGTATTTGCTGTTAGTTATGTTTCTCAAGTGCCCAAACCACCCACTGGACACCAATCACCCCAGTCCTGCACCGTCACTAGCCACCAGGACTTACCTTTCATGGAAGGACAGCTTGGCCTAGGTGCTTGAAAGACTGTAGGACTAGTAGGTGGTCATCAGCAGCAGCAGCTCAGGACAGCCATTTCTCTAGTTTTCCCCTCAAGGAGCACCATTCAAGGCCACCAGACATCTCCAAGCACACTTCTGTGCATAGGGCATCAGCACTGCTGCTCCTTCCCAGTATGCTGACAGCAACAGCCTGCCTCTCCCCCAGCTAACACTAGTGAACATATGCATGCCAGGCACTGAAACCCTTCTTCCCTGGGAGTGAAGAGCAGTCTTCCAGATGCTCAGTCCTCTTCTTCCCCAGCTGATCCCCAGCAATTTAAGTCTGCATCTGAACCCAGGTCACTCATGTGGTGCAAGGTATGGCATCCAGGGCATGGGTGGAGAACACTGGACTATGCAACTAGCATAGCATAAAGCTATAGTGAATACAGCATCACATGCTTGCTGTGCTGTACTGTAGCATTAGGATACTCTTTTTAAGTGTTTGGTGTTGAGTTAGGTTTTGTCAGTTTGTTTAAAAAGGGGGGCTCTGCCCCCACATCCCCCTTGTCTTTTTAACATCGGGGTGTAGGGAAGAAGCTGCCCAACTCAAATAAACTAATAAAATAAACTAATAAAAAAAGAAACATGTAACTGTAAAGCATCAAGATGCTATGCCACAATGTACATTGGTACTCTACGCAAATAGCATAGGTCCATTGTGGTCCAATGTTCTTCACTATCACCGCATCCAGTGCCTCAACCCTCAGCACCAATGTGCTGGCAGATTCTACTCCTAACTTATGTAATGAAACCCATAATGTTCTATTAATGCTGTTGATATTATACTGCTCAATGACACAAAATCTCACTCTCCTAAGGGCTGGCAGATTCTACTCCTAACTTATGTAATAAACCCATAATGTTCTATGGTTAATACTGTTTATATTATTATACTGGTCAATGACATACATTTTCACTCTCCTAAAGTTAATTGTGAGGTAGTACATCTACTCACTTACGTGGGTGAAGTAGTGCTTATCTCAACATTTTTAGTAGGATTACAATGGAAAGTAAATAAGTTTGCCCATCTTTGTGACAAAAAGTTTCCTGTAATAAACACAACTAAATACAGGATACCAGGTTCAGACTGTAGTGGTTAGTGAAGGTGTGGAGAGAACTCCATGTGGCAGCAAAGGATATGTCAGCTGCTAAGACTAAATGAAAACAAGCCAAAGAAGTGTCCATCAGTAGCAGACCCATGGATTGGACCAGAAATCCCTATACCATGCTTCCAGTAACAAAAAGAAACATAGGATGCCAACCATTTAGAAAGACATTGCTTCAGTTAGGAGTGCCCACCATCCTGAGTCTGAAAGACGCAAAAAGCTGTGAGTATTTTCTGCAGTCCTGCCTGTGGTTCATATATGTTTATGTATATATATAAAGCTCTATAGACACTGGCAAAACATGGAATAACATCATCAGTCATCTGAGGGAAAAAGATAACACATAGGAAGGTGGGTACTCTAATTTAGCATAAACTCAGAAAACACCTTAGGAACAACCTAGGGTGGGTATGTAATGAAACCCTATCCTGACTGGCCCGAGGTGCTATTACAGTACCTTACCTTGCACTATGCTGGTGACTCAGGTTTGAATGAGCCTGGGTTGCTGAGGGTTGGAGGGGGGGTGAGGGTGGGAGCAGAACTGAGCACACCATATGGCAGCTTTCCTTTCTTAAGGAGGTTTCCATGTCATCCCCATCTTGGCTGACACCTAGTGGAGACTAGGAGTCAGAACACAGATGGCCAGAGGTTGATGTTACATCAGGGAGGGGGGAAGTGGAAACAGGCTGGAATACATGTGTGTCTCCACATGCATGTACTCTCTGTAGCTCAACCTTGGTCCATAGAGAAAAAAGCAGGTGGAAAAAGGTGGCATGACAGGGGCATATGATGCCTGCTCACCTCACCTCCATCCACCCCATCACTGGTGCCTATGTTGAATGCTGGAGTGTACTTTGGGGGGAGGATGATGCTTTATCTCCTGATCCCACCATGGCGGGAATATCTGCAGTGGTATACTGCCACGAGGTAGATGGTGCCATCAGAGAGATGATGGATGATGGAGGGGGTGGTGGAGCTGGCTGAAGGGAGCTCACCCCACCATATCATGGGAGCATAACAATCTTGATTAAAAAAAAGAAACCCAATCCTGGTGAAACACAGGGCACTACAGATCCATAATCAAATCCTACAGCTCAGAAACCTTCTGTGCTGAGGCAATCATCAGCAGAAAAAAGTGTTTTCTATGAAAGGAAACACATATCACAAGAGGCAGCAAGTTCAAAATGAGTCTGTGTAAGAGACCCCAGAAACAAGTAAAGGTCCCATACCAGAACTGGCCTGCAGACCAGGTGACACAGGTGCAAAAGCCCTTTGAGGACCATGTGATACATGTCCAACCTTGCCACATTCTTACTATCTACAGTACAAGGGCAAGAAAAGCCAAAATGTCTGAAAGCATGACTCCTGAGTCTTTTACAGCCATCTTGTATGACATGATGAGAGAGGACCCAGGAAGTGAGACCCCAGATCCTTTCACAGCCTTCCAGCGTGACATGATGATAGGGGTGTGATGTGGACAGCCAGTTCTGAGTGCTGTATGATCATTTTTTGTAATGCAAAAAAAATGTGTATGGGCTGTCTCCCATGAGAAAGGCTGAAACAGCATGTGAGATCACACACACACACACACACACACACACACACACACACACACACACATTTTAGATACAAGGTGTTACATGACAGGCCAGAAGCTAATTACAGACTTTTTAAAGTTAATTATAGCTGTAGTTGTTAAGAGGGAAATCATAAACAAGTTTATGATGTTAGAGGGGGAAACCAGGTTTAGCAAACTGGTGTGAAGTTGTAAATGTTCCTTTGATGCCTGTGTGAGAGACGATACTGATTAAGATCAAAGAAATGTCATTTGAAGAACATGAGTTATGCTGAGGTTGCAGAATTAAATACTTGGAAAAGACATCCTGCTTTTATATAGATATATTTATTGTATATCTGTATTGTATATATTATTGTATTAATATTGTATCAATATTGTATTGTAGGAGGCAGTATAGCGCAGTGGTTTAAGGCTCTGAGCTGCAAATCTGGTGACATCCAGCAGACGAGACCTGGGTTTGAATCCCATAGCTGCCACTTGCATACTGTGTGACCCTGAGCAAGTCACTTAACTTCCCTGTGCTCCCAGGTCACTCCTGTAAAAAAGCTTTCAGCTTAGTGTGCTATTCCTGGTTAAACAACTAAATAAAAAAAAAATATATATATATATATATATATATTCTGACAGGGAGGTGCTAGGTGACCTCATGCAAAATAGGTGGGGAAAACCAGCTTTTAAAGATTATTCTGTTTTTCTTCAGAGACACAGTTATCTGACTTTGACAAAGAAACATCAGTGAGCACTTTAAACAGGTATTTAGAAAGAGAGACAAATCTAATTACTGTAGTAGGTATTGCACTGTTTAAAACCTTGTTCTTTTAAAAGATCTGTATATCTTGTGATATAATAGTTCTGTATTGTATGTTTTACATATTATTATCTATTTTAGTAAAACTCTTTTTAGAGCTTACTTGGTTTGTCTTTGATTTATTTCCTTTACAAGTACAGTATATATGGTTACAGCAGACACTGGGCATAAGCTTGAATGGTGATACCAAACTGGAAAAAGGTAAGAATAATCTGAGGTCTTTATTAAAGCTTAAGGGTTCATTTTTGTACACCTGGTTAGGTGCCCATAGGCAAAGATATCTGTCCCTCCCGAAGACAAATATATCTGAGCCTGTGCATTAGGTATGCTAGCAAGAGGTTCACAGTTTGAATCCCTCCAAGACTTGAGACCAAAGGTTGATTCAAACTTACAAAAACAGACAAGAGGGTTACCTTGTTCTGTTAAATTGTTCACAAGACTGCACTCAGAGGTTGGCACTTTGGAAGTAGAGGGCTGACCTGCTGAGTGGGTTTATGACAGATTGGTTGGCAGCGGTGGCATCATTTTGGTATCACAAGCTTTTATTGTTCAGCGTGTCAGCTTGAGACCTTTAGCTCACTTGCAAAGAAAGAAAAAGGCAGAGTTTTATTTTAAAAGGAAACAGAACTATATCACTTGGCATACAGTCAAGTTCCTACTCATTTTATTTTTTTTTCTAAAGTGCAAGTCAGAGTAGCAGTACTCATGGAAGAAGATGGCTTTCGACTACAGCGGGCACACTGTAGATTACTTAAAGCAGTTGTGTGGGGACAGAGGAGTCCCGTTTGTGGTGACAGTCAAAAAGCAGAACCTCATAGATGCCCTGATGGTAGCAGATACCCAGAGCAGTGAGTCATGGACCATGACTGGAAAGAACCAAACCTCGAGTGTGGGAGGGCTAGCAGCCAGTGCAGTGTCCAGATACGATGATGAGGGCAACAGTGTCACTGTCAGTGAAGGGCCACAGCAGCAGGAGAAGGTCACCAGTATCCTGAATCCAGAGGTACTCAGGCTGCAAATTGAGTTGCGCAGGATGGAGCTGGAGTTCCAGGAGAAGAGAGAGCGGGAACAACGTGAGGCAGAGTGGGAACACCAAGAGGCAGAGTGAGAACAGAGAGATGCAGACCATGAGGAGCATGAGCATCAAAGAGCTGCAGAGGAGGAGAAGAGAGAGGAGCACCAGAGGCAACATGAACTGGACAAGCTACAACTCCAACCAGTGGCACCAGAGCATGTAAGTGGCTTGGGTTTAACTGGGACTGCAGGACTGGGTTACAAACTGAATTCTAAATTAATAGCCAAATTTAAAGAGGGAGAGGATATGGATGCCTTTTTAAATTCTTTTGAAAAAGTTTGCATTCAGGCTAAAATTTCTAGAGAGTCCTGGAGCTTCCAGTTATCCCCGGCTACTTACCAGGAAAGCTTGGAATGCATTGGGTCAAATGGACAATGAGGACAGTGATGATTACAGCAAACTTAAAGCTGCACTGTTAAACAAGTTTTAATTAACTGCTGAATCATACAGAGCTAAATTATGTAAACTCAGGAGAAGCCCTGATATGAGCTATGAGGAGCTAGCCATGAAACAACATCAGTTTTTAAAACATTGGTGGGAAGGAATTAAGGCAAACTCTGTTGATAAAATTGAAAATGTGATTTTATTAGAACAGTTTTATTGGGCATGCCTAGCAGAGCTAAAAACCTGGCAAGAGAACTGAGATCCCAAAACAGTGCAAGAGGCTGCTGAACTCTCAGACCGCTATGTCAAGAGCAGACCTGCTCTGAGAACAAATGGGGGCAGGCGTGGCAGTGCAGAAAGGGAAAAGCATGCCTTCAGGGCACCTAAAACCCTCACTGCCTCCACTGAAACCAGTTAGTCCCAGGTTTCAGAGAAAAGATTTCTCTGAGAGAAGAAATGAATGTTGGTTGTGTAAAAAAACTGGGCATATTGCCAGACAGTGTCCCAAAAAGGCGAGCAATAATACACAACCGGGTGCTAGAAAAGAAGTGGGCTGTTTGTGTGTCCCTGGAGGCATGCCAGTGAACATGAGGGAACACATGGGCCCAGTCATGGTGAATGGTGTACAGATGCAGGGGTTAAGGTACCCAGGGGCATCCCTGACCTTGGTAAAGGGGTATCTGGTACAGCCTGGTCAGCTTATACCCAATAAATATGTCACTGTACAGTACTTTGTGGGAGGGGAGAAAACATTACCCCTTGCTAGTGTTCTCTTAGACTGGGGTGAAACAGGGGGAACTGTGCAACAGGTGGCTGTAGCCAAAACATTAGAAGTGGATGTGATCCTGGGCAACAATCCCCAACAGGGGATGGTATATACAGTTACCCATAGCCAAGCAGCAAGGGAAAATTGTAGTTCCCTGAACCCCACAGAAGCCATTTTGGAAACTACTGAGAGGTTGGTTCCCAAGCCTGTGTCTCCTGAGATGGAGATTAACAAAAAGGAAGTAGAAATTTCCCCAGTAGCAAGTAACCACACAGCTACAGAGGGTTACTCCAAAGAGGGAGGGGTGACCCATTGTCAGAGGGTTGGGATAGACAGTGATCCTAAATGCCCTGACGCTAGTGCTAGGAACCTAGTTTAGTGACTGAAGGGGACCTGTCCCATGCCTTGGGAATGTGTGAGGGGTTTGCAGCTGCTCAGAGGAGTGACCCTAGTTTAGAGAAGCTGAGGGCTTGTGCAGTCTCAGACAGCACACAGGGAGGTGATGGCAGACATCAGGTTTATTGGGAAAATGGACTTATGTATACTCAGGCAGTACAGACAGAGGGAGGGATGCTAGGCAGGCAGCTTGTCATTCCCCAGGGGTATTGTGAGCAGTTGCTTAAGATTGCACATGATATTCTCTTGTCTGGTCATCTGGGACTCGTGTGCATGATGCAGTGGTTGGCCCAGAATTTCTACTGGCCTAACTTCACCCAGCAGATGAAGGAGTATTACAGGTCTTGTCACCGGTGCCAAGAAATAGGGAAGGCAGGCAAGAAGACCCAAGCCGCCCTGATTCCATTGCCCATAGTGGAAGAGCCATTCCAGAGGGTGGGAATGAATATTGTGGGGCCTCTAAATACCCCCAGCTCCTCAGACAAGAGATTCATCCTGACTGTGGTGGATTATGCCACCCGGTACCCAGAGGCAGTCGCCTTATCCTCACTGAGGACAGACAAAGTGGCAGATGTCTTACTTGGGATTTTCTCCTGTGTTGGGTTTCTGCAGGAGGTAATCACCAATCGAGCGGGTTCCTTCATGTCGGACCTGATGAAATGTTTATGGGAGAAGTGTGGGGTGGTGCAGAGATGCACAACACCGTATCACCTACAAGCCAATGGACTTGTGGAACAATTCAATGGTACCCTAAAGTCAGTGCTCTGGGAGTTTGCTGAAAGTAACAAAGGCACATACAAATTTCATATAAAAAATTATTCAGTACAAAACAAAAAAATTAGAACAGTGGATGTACTGCATATATTTGACATTCACAATACAAAACACATACACGGTCCTTTAAACCAGATTATGGCATATATTGCCCTAATATTCATGTTGTTTCATCTTTCATAATACTTCTTTACAGTGCTCTAAAAATCTGTCTACTTCTCTTCCAAGTAATAAAGATGCCTGCTTATAGTTCTGCTGTCATACAGTCATAAAAAAATTGCTGTTAACTCATAATTTGTCATCTTTGTTTATATAGAACTTTTTACAATCAAGTGTCCTTATGTGATTCAATGAAATGTTCACATTTGGAATGTCTTGTGGGGGTCCATCTTCTTTTGTTGAGTACCCATATACAATGGAACTGCCATATATATCATTTGAACACAGAGACTATCACCTGAAGAGTTTCTGCTGTATTCTTGTATACTTGTATCTTGGCCAATATTCTCCTTCCCATAAAATGGGACCATGCAGTTTTCCAAGGCTGTGTGTGGGCATTGATGTGTGAAATGGCTGCTACTACACGGTTACTGCACTACCAGTCTAGCATTGCTTGTAAAGTGCTTTGGGATACAATGAATGTAGAGCACTATATAAGTGCTGTCTCCCCTTCTTCTTCTTCTTCTTCTTTCCTAGAGAAAGAGGTTTACATTCCACAACCACCACAAGCATACTGTGTGACCATAAGTAAGTCACTTAACTTCCCTGTGCTCCCAGGATGAACCTCGAAACAAGCCTTGGCTTAGTGGGCCTTTCCTGGCCAAAATTGTAAAAGAAAAAGAAAAAAAGAAAAGCTGACTGCACCACCAGTGAATCTGGATGTACCACAAAAATGAACTGAACTAAGTCAAAAAAGATACACTCCAACAGAGATGCTGTGAAGTTTTACTTCACCTGTGAAATTGGTGCAAAACTGGAAACTTCACAGTTCACTTAGTGAAATTCCTAACTTTGTCTCTAATTTTGTACTGTGAAGTTTTAAAACTTTATTTTAAGAATCCCACCTCAGCTACCCAGTTTAGTTGTTACCAACCCACCCTCCACTCAGCTCCTTATAAATCATTCCCCCCACCTCACCAAAATACTGTCTATTTGTAAGATTTGCCAAAATTGTGTATGTGGGGGGAGAGGGTGTCCACTGATTTATGTTTTTACTGATGCACGATTTATACCATATGCAGTAGCACCCTTAATGGAAAAACCCTTTTATAAAATGGCAAGAAAAAATCTCGAAATCTCATTGGCCAAGAGACAGCAGCTGACTGTACATTAAATCTCTATATATCCACAGTCATCCTGGTCCTAAACCACATCACACAATGAGCAAATCAGTCTTCCTACAACCAGAACTGATCTTCCATCACAAACATGGCTGCTACCTTTACACTGTAAAAACCTCCAACTGGGTCCAACAAATAAAACTACTTTAAATAAAAAATAAAACAAATTAATTAAATGTTGTTTACCTGATCATCACACTCTCCTTACACACATGAACACATTAGAAACATTAAGTATTGTTTATAGTTTTCATTACAACTGTTTCTTTACTGACAATGAAAAATCTCCCTTCTATCTTTACCTGCTCATCAGGGAAATCTCTTCTGCTTGCCCTGACAGTGAGATAATTGAGTCTCTGGCTCTAAAATAGGCCTTTGTTGTCTGTGTGTACAGTATGTTAGGATAGTAACATTCTACCAGTGGAAGTGAGCATACTTTCAAATCCCTGTATTCCATGGTAAACATTCCATGATAAACATTCTATGTCTTGAATGTGGGGAGAAACAGGAAAAAAACAGGATGAAGAAAGTAGGCAATATAGTAATACTTTGTGAACAAAGAGAAAAGGTGGGAAAACACACTTACATAGGCAGAGGCAGATCCAAACTGCTCAACTACATTGCTGATGTTTATAAAAGCACATACATTTTAATCATATATAGGTATTTTCAGGTGAAATCTACCCCCCACCACCACCACCAAAAAAAAGGCAACTTGGCAGGTTTAAAGTTTTTTTCTTACTAACCTTTCATCTCAATCCTATGGCAGTGTTCCTTTTATGTACTAGACCACAACATATAAGTAAAAAACAAAAATAAAGAGAAGGTTGCCTTCAATGAAAGTATGTAACTACAGTATAATGAAAATTACTTACGTTTTACAAATTTACAGATGTTAAAGTGCATTTATATGATAATTGACGTTACAGACAAAATATTTATTTTTAACCAACTCTACTAATAAATACTTTTACTGCAAAGTACTGTATTAGTTAACCTACTGCTGAGATATGCTATTTTATTCATTAATAGGGACTACTTTTTTCAGATTTTAGATGTTGTAGAGGTAATGTATTGTACACTCTTTTGAAAATAGTAAATATGTTTTAATCCCTATCAGAGTAAATCAGACTAATTCTTTTATGATAGTGGCCCATTTTATAAGTGTGATAAGCCACTCCAGAGTGTGCATTAAAAGATGGTAATGCACTTCCCAAGGGTGTAAGGAAACTTGGCCTTTGGCCTCATGCATTAACATGCCCCTGGTGTGTGCATTAAAATCCTTTAATGCACACCCTGTTATGGCTTATTACTTACTTAAAGTATGCAAAAGAGCAAGGCTGAACAGATACATTCTTACTTAAAGTATGCAAAAGGGCAAGGCTGAACAGATACATTTTCTTCGAAGTATGGCTCTCCCTCATTAGTTAGCTCCCCACTAGTTACTTGCACATTGGTTGGGGTCTACACCTTCATTAAGCCAGTTTAGGGTATGCACCTTATATAAAGGAAACTGTTTCAGGCGGATGCATTTTGGAATAGGGAGCCAGTTAATGGGTGGTCTACGTCGATATTTGGTAGCTGGATTACTTCACAGCAGGGCCCTAATGTGAATACAAAGGGAACCCCCACTACTATTTGAAATTAAATAAGTGGCCAATTCATGCAGAAAAAATATTGCCTTTTTGTAAGATTTGTCAAGATTTTGTGTGAGGGAGTGTCTTCACAGATTTATGTTTTTAACCCCAAATCACCACCCTGTGTTGTGAAACAAACCTCTTCCTCCCATCTCCTGATGCAGTTCTCCACCACATGCACCATTCTATCAGTACATCCATGCATTGCAAAAACCCTCTCCCAACTGCACACCAAAACTAACACTCCCTGCTTCCTCCAACTGACCTGACCCTGTTCATCAAGTGAATTTCTCCCACCCAGCCCCCAATTGGCCCCCACTTCTCACTTCCCCTAAGCACCACTGAAAAAAATGTAACTTTTAGTATCTGTAAAAAAACTGTCCTGCATTGCACATACATTCTCTCTGTTCTGTATTAAGTATCAGAATAAATGAATGACACATTTTCCTATAATAAAACCTGATTGGCTGTAGGCAAATATATTACTCATTCACCCGTTCATTCAGTCATTCACTATTTCATTAATTTATTCCAATATTTACCACAGGAAAGAGATGATATCTCTGCAGCTGGGAAGGTTTTCTTTTCTTTTCCAGGTACTAAAAGTATTTTTTTTGGGGGGTTGCTCAGTAGGAGAGGGAGATAAGAGGCCTGAGGGGGGATGGTGCAGGGAATTCACGTGATGATCAGGTTTGAGTTGGGTTGGATAGGGGAAGTAGTTGGTTTTGGCATGCAGGTGGGAAGAAGAATTTAACAATACATGTATCAGCTGATAGAAAAGTGCATATGTGCTGGCCCACCAGCACAGCGATTGGATTTCTGCCTGCGACGCTGAAGATCTGGGGTCAGGAATGGACCCTGGAGTCAGAGGGTCAGCTGGGGGAGAAGGATCGAGCATCGTAGGGACCAGGGGAACAGATAAGGGGAGTAAAGGAGTATTTTACTACCACTTTTGACTGAAATACTCACACTTTCTGAATTTAGGAGCTTTTTTCCCACCCTGCAAATTTACAATATGTGGTACACATGTGCAAAGTTGTCAGTACCATGAGATGCTAGCGGCCATGGCACTACACTAGAGCATGTAGGGGTGGGGACAGGAGTTGCTATCTGGCTGGTTAGAAGGATTGTTCCAACATGACAATGTTAAAAATGAGGTCACAGTATGCCTCCACAGCAGTATTTGCCAGTCAGTGACTGCAGGCATCCAGTGGGAATGAGACTTGGTTTATATATGGGGGATACGAGATGGGTCAGTGGATGACAGTACTACCACTTGGATGAAAATTCTACCAGGTAAAAGAAGGTAGTAGTAAATACTTGAGTCCTAAAATTATGGACCACTGCTAGGGACTGCTGTCCTTCTCTTGGGGGAGGGAGGGAGGGAAGGGAAGAGTGTCCATAGTGGAGGCTGGGGGTACCACCGTGACCAGCACCAGTCCATTTGGGGGCAGGCTGGATGCTGGACATCATTTCACATCCTTGACCCCAAGGGTCAAAAGCACTTGGAAAAGCCAGACCCCTGGTATGATGAACTACCCGCTCTGCTGTCCTCTGCCTCCAATGTCCACTGGGGGTCCCAATTCTGTGGTCTTGACCTAGGGGATAAGCCAGGGCTTTGCCCACAGTCTCCATTGGGGAACCCCCAGTGACCCCATCCAGAGGGGCAAGCCTGGGCTTGGGGGCAGCAGACAGGAGGGGTCGAGCTCAAGGGGGAGCCGGAACAAAAAAAAAAAAAAGAAAAAGAAAAGTGTGTATGTGGCAAACCTGGCTGGAAGGGGTGTAAAGGGGTTTGTTTGACAGCACAGGGTGGTGAGGTGGGTGGAAATTATTTATAAATACCCAGATGGTGGGTGGGTAGTGAGAACAACTCAAATGAGTGTGGTGAGGGGGGGATTCAAAAAAAATATTTAAAAAAAAGCACTTCATGTAGTTCTTCATTGGCAAAGTGTCCCTTTACCCAGCTAAAAAAACTACATCATGTAACAGTTCATGTATTTTTACCAGGCAATGTTTAACACTTCGCTAGGTAAAGTACTATGCAAAGTGACACTTTGCAAAGTCAGGGCAGCTTTGTGAAGCAGTATGCAAAGCAGCCTGACTTCACACATGTCTATGCTCCACATAAGAATATTGGCCTCTAATCATGAACACGGCTCAGGTACGCTCAAATGGAACATACCAGGGATTGTGGGTCTTTATAGGAATTACAGCCACCTCACTGCGTGGCCGTAGTCACCTGACTCACCTCAAGGGGTCAAGGATGTGAAATGATGTCCAGCATCCAGCACCTATGGTGCCAGCTTTCAGCTGCCAAACTCCAACCCTCAACCCTCCCTCTGGTTCCCTCCTCCCAAACATCCTTCCCACTGCATGATTAAACAAGGATTATCAATTGCACTTTCTTGAACCTCAAAGCAACAGAAAGATAATTTTGCAAAAGCTTTACTTAGGCTTCCAGGCCCCCTCTTCCCTTCTCGGCATCCTCTAAAGAAAGACTGAGTCGTTGGACTACAAAGGGCAGTCTTTTCCTCCTAGTTGAACTACAGTTGCTTCATTGACTGGCTGTAGTCACCTATGCCCCTTCCCACCAATGGTGCTGGCTTTCAGCTACTGAACTCCAGCCCTCAACCTTCCCTCTGGTTCTCAACTCTCTCCTCCTAAACTTCCTTCCCACTGCACAATTAAATAAGGATTATCAGCAGCACAGTTTTGTGCTCCAATGCAAAAACAAGGTAATTTTTCAAGCTTTACTTAGTTCCTCTGATGTGGGAGCTGATCATGCTTCTAGTTCCCATCCTTCCTTCTTGACATCCTCTGAAGGAAGACTGAGCCATGAGACTACAAAGCAAAGTCTTTTCCTCCTAGTTGAACTACAGCCACCTCACTGGCTGGCAGTAGTCACTTGACCCTCTTACAATCAATGGTGCCAGCTGGTGCATATTGATTTTGTATGTAACATCACCACCTGCCAACCTGCAGGGCTCCTTTCACATTAAAGTACCCTGGTTGTCCCCAGTGTGGGACTGGAGGGCCCCCATACTTAACTAACTGGCTACAAGTGCCACTTAATGTGGTACATGCATGTTAGGGTTATCCCAAGCCCATCAGTATAAGTAATCCACTAGACCATTAGTTCTCACACTTTGTGATAGTGAGCCTCCCCAAGCCATGAAAAAGATTTCGAGCCCCCCTCAGATTTGGAAAAAAATCTTGGGCCTCCCCACAGAAAAAAATAACTCATACTTTGCACAATACACCAGGAATAAAGTGAAACTAATAAAGTTGACGGAGTATATTCTCTTTTTATTCAACTCATTGCTCTCCACCCCTGACCTGGCACCCCGTGTTATACTTGTCACTCCTTTTTTCTGACTCTTGGGCTCTTGTTACTCTGTTTCCTCTCTATCTGGAACAGCCAAACCTAGCCAGTTCATCTCTCCCTCTCTTACCCTGTTGTTAAGCAACTTCCTGTACCCTTACCTCAGGTCACACCTGAAACATGCATCGGAACTCTGTGCCTTTCCCAGTCACTAATTTACATATAAATACCTACTATAGAAATGAGCCTTAACTCAGTGTCCCTTTCCAAGTTACTAATTTGCATATAAATACCTATTGTAGAAATTAGCCTTGATTCAGCATGCCTTCCCCAGGCATTAATTTACATATAAATACACACCTATAAACAAGCTTTGGCTCAATGGGGACTTCCAGGTCAGATATTTGTACAAAAGTAAAGAAATTCACCTGCAATTATCCATATTCAATTTGTTTTATCCTTTCACACAAAACAGACAAAACTTAAAATGTAAATACTGTACATTCTCAGACTTGCTGGGCCTCCCTGGAACAATTTTGGGCCTCCCTTGGGAGGCTGGCCTCACCATTTGAGAACCACGGCACTAGACTGTTCAGCACACACCTATTCCCCCACCCTATAGACTAACCAGTAATTTATAACATATTACACTTTCTTTTGAATTAAATATTGAATTTTATCACATCTTTTTTAAACTTTATATGAACACAGTGTCAAATTTAAAAATAAATGTCAGCTCATCTCACAAGAAGCAATTCTGAAGACATATTTTTCTTATAGTGAAACCGGCACAAACATTTATGTTGCAGCTTAAGGTGTCTGATGTTAAGGGGAAAAGATACCTGTGTTAACACCTCCAATATCTTCAGAGATGAATCAGAGTAATTTACAGTATTTGCTTCTTTTTTATTGCCCTTGGGGGTGTCATGCTTAACTCCTTCAAACTTTTTTATGCTATCTTTGAGTTATAAATGTCAATTTACTTCAGCTGAAGTAGGACTTTTAAAATCAATAGTGGAGATTACTGGCCAAGAAGTAAAGTAAATCTCGTCACTTCTCCCAAATAAGCACTCAGTTGTAGAAGACATTAACTGAACTGAAAAGACAATCATTTTACTGGGCTAGTAATACTGTAAAGCAATGTTATAATATCCTACCAACCCTTCCTTCAGAGACTTTGGGACTTTATTAGAAAGGTTCTATACTACTTTTTCCAATTTAATATCTCCTGAAAGACATATATTACATTTAGTTTTCTTGGGTTTTCTACGTTTGAACTTTTGGGTCTTTATTCACAGTTACAAAGACTGGTGCTGAGTGGTCACTTCATAGCTGAGCACTCCTTTTGACTTTGCAGCCCCCCTGAGCAGTGTTCAGTGGTGGTCACAAGCCTTCCTTATACAATAGCAAGTTTAAGTGAATATGTAGGAAAGGCAATGTGGGCTGCCATAGTCAGAATATGGGAGCTCTTGCAATAAATGCTGCTATCCTCTGTGACCCCCCCACCTGCCTGTAGAACATATACAGACAGGCTATGTGGGATCCTCAGTGGTGAGACAGGACAGGAGCCAAAATGGAATGAAAAGAATGTGTTTGGTATGGGATATGGTGGTCCAATACCTTTTTGTGCTGTATGGATCCAGGGAAGGTGCTACCAATACACACAAAGGAGAGAAGGCAACCTGATGAATAGGTATGGGTGCACTAGACTAACAGGGCAAATAGCCAGTTTTCTCAACGTGCCTGGGACTACTTGTGTTGTTACCACTGTATTGCAAATGCAATGTGCTTTAATAGCAATTAAATCAGGATCTAGTATTGTTTATTAAGCTCAATGGCATCTATTCACAAAGTCTGTGTGCTGGGATACACAGCATGTAGGCTTTGTTGTGCAGTTCTCCATGCACTGGAGGTGGTGTGGAAACCCAGTGCATGTATGATGAGTTTTTTGTGCCACTTCTACACCCTTGACCCACACCAGGCACAGGCTATGCACGTGGTCCATTGGGGAATGTTAATGGGGGCATCCTATGGCTATGCACCATAAACGACACACTTTTTCTGCAGAGGGGGTGTCTGTGAGAGGGCTTTGGTTACACTAGTTGGGACCCTGCCTCTTATGCACCCTGTCCTGCCAGCCACACAGGGTTGTGTATCTAATGCTGCACCCCCCAACCTGCTACCCCTGACCCTTGGAGCATATTGGGAGGACTAGAGGCACTTCCATGACCATGGGCAGAACAGCCCAGTACTTTAAGGGATATAATAGTTCATGGAGGACTGGCTGTATCCTACAGTCCCAATGCACCATGTACAGTGTGGATTCACTCACATTGCAGCCGATCAATATGATTAAATGGCCATGGTCAATCCCCATGCCAGCCCCCTATGCCTCCACAGAGCTATGCAGGTGGGGTAGCAATGGTGATGTGTACCTCAGGTCCAGGAATATAGCATGAGTTGTGTGGCACTACAGGTTCAGGGCTCCGTGGTACAAGACCCCAAAGCATGAGTGCCACAAGCAGGAGTGCGGCATCTGACTCAGTAACATCTGGGCGTGTCCACATAGAGGACCACAGGCTACAGGCCAAGCTGGTTGGCAGAGGGTAGGAATATACAAAGGGAGAGCAGAAAATATACTGTCAGGTGTTGGTAAGAGTTTGCAGCTGATCCCTATCTACAGTCAGCTTGTAAGTGTATAACAGGTTAGGGGATTGCTTGGGAGGGCAGCTGTCTTCTATCTGGGACCATCCCACAAGGGTATTACAGGGATGAGAGTGCAGCTGGTTCCTAGCTAGCATCAATGCTTATTTATATGAAGACTAGGAAATCGGTAAGGTTGCAGCTGGTCCCTATCTACAGCCAGCTTATGGTCCCTATCTAGGGTCAGTTTACATGTGTTTTGCAGTTTAAGAAAGCAGTGGAAGTTGAAGCATCTAGGGTTTGCTGCCTAGGCAAGTGGAGAACTGTAGCTTTTGCAGCCATCCCCATCAAACCCCCCCCAAGGTAGACAGACATGTGGGGAGTAATGCAATGTACTGGCTGTGGGGCAGCAGTCTTCTGGGAGTCTTTCTGGAGGCTGAGATACTGCCCTGTTTGCAGACAACTCTCTGCCATGAGGGAGGAAGTTGCCCATCTTCAGGCCGCACTGGACAGTAGTAAGGGAACCTCCCCCATCCAGGGAGCACCAGAGCCACCACCACTACCTCAGAGGTTGCGAAGAAAGTACAGCAGTTGGACAAAAGTGGGCTCAGGGAGAGTAAGGGTGGTGGAACAAAGGCACACCCAGTCAGTTGTTCCACTCCACAATCCATACACCATTCTGGGGGAGCATTTTTTTTTTATTTAGTTGTTTAACCAGGTATAGCACACTAAGCTGAAAGCTTTTTTACAGGAGCGACCTGGGAGCACATAGTTCCCCTATGGATGCACCCGCAGAGGAGACTAAAGAGGTTGCAGACAACTGTCACAAGGGAGGCCCTCAGGAAAGAGGCAGAGGGCACCACAGGGAAAGGAAGCAACTCCTGGTGGGGGACTCAATTATTAGGGGGATAGAACTGGGGGGAACAGGGAAAACTGAAGAAAGGTGCCTGCCTGGTGCCATGGCTTGGAGGGACAGAAAGCGCATCCTTAGGATCACGAGAACAGTTGCACGGGAGTCTGAACTGTACATCATTGTCCACCTAGGACAAATGACTTGGCTCATCATGAGATTAGAGCAGTGCAGAAGGACTTTGTAGAGTTGGGGAGGGGCCTAAGACAAGTAGCACACACAGTATCCTTCTCGGAGGTGCTGCCTGTTAGTGGCATGGGTGAGGCGAGGGTACTTTGCACCATGCAGTTTAATGAATGGTTGAAAAAATGGTGTGGAGCACAGGGGTTTGGCTTCATTGGGGACTGGGGTTCCACCTGGAAGGACACCAGCCTATATTGGCAGGATGGTCTGCATCTGTCCAGGAAGGGAACAAGTCTTTTGGGCAATTGGTTTAAATGCTTCATTGGCAAGCTTTTAAACTAGTCAAGGGGGGAGGCACTGATAAGCAGCAGGAAAATCCCAGCCTCCCCCTACAAAACAGGGTACTAAAGGAAAAAAAGACCAAGGTAGAAAGGTCAGTGGAGGATGATGCTACAGAAGGTAAAGCCATCAAAAAATGGAGAGCAATGAGTACCAATGCCTGTAGTCTGAGTAACAAGTTTCCTGAATTAGTGGCCTTGATGGAGGAGGAACATCTGGATATTGTGGCAGTCACAGAAACATGGTACACACAGATCCATGACTGGGATGTAAACATACCAGGATACACTATCTACAGGAGGGACAGGAAGGGTAAAAAAGGAGGAGGAGTAGCTCTCTACATAAGGGAAGGAATCAAAGCAACAGAACAAAAGGGTAAACAGGGAGGAGGAGAAGAAGCACTGTGGGTCAATTTGGAGGCAGGCAATGGCACCACAATCCGCACAGAGGTTGTATACAGATCCACCCCCTCTCAGGGGGAGGAAATGGACAAGGAAAGATAGAAAGTATACTTAGAATGGCAGATAAAGGGGATATACTGCTGATGGGTGATCTGAATATGCCAGATGTTAACTGGAGTGCAGTTGCAGCAGCCACTTCTAAGAGTGTGGTTATTCTAGATGCCCAACAGGGGGCATGCCTTAGACAACTAGTATTGGAACCCACTTGAGAGGGAGCAATTTTAGACCTGGTTCTCTCAAATGGAGATGGAGAGAGGATCACAGATGTAGAAGTGGGTAGCCATCTGGGAACTAGCGATCATTGAACAGCATGGTTCACAATAAACACAGCAATAGAGTCAAGCCATACAAAGGCAAAAGTACTGGACTTCAGGAGGGCTGACTTTGCCAAAATGGGTGAGGGCCTAAGAAATGCACTAGCAAATTGGCAGGAAGGAGAGGTGGAAGAACAATGGGGAATAATAAAAACTGCCATCACAGAGGTAACAAGCCTTTGTGTGAAGCAAATAAACAAAACAAAATGATGTAAGAAACCACTATGGTTCTCAAAGGAGGTAGCAGTGAAGGTTCAAGAGAAAAAGTAAGCATTCAGAAAGTACAAGGAATCACAGAAGGAGCAAGACAGAGAATTGTATCAGTTAAAACAAAAGGAAGTTGGGAAGGCAGTCAGAACAGCAAAGGCCGAACTGAGGAAAGATAGCCTACTCAGTTAAGAAGGGGATAAAACCTTTTAGGTACATCAGGTAGCGAAGGAAGACTAAGGGAGGGATAGTGAGGCTTAATAAAGGGGAGGGGGTGGGCAGAGGGTGACGGTGAAAAGGCAGAGATACTAAACAAATATTTTTGCTCAGTATTTACAAATGAAATGGGGGAGGTACCTAAAACAAACAATAGAAACACTCTGGATACAGAAGTTGATACCAGCCCATTTACAGAAGAAAGGGTTCTGAAAGAACTCTTAAAACTGAAGATGGACAAAGCAGTGGGGCCTGATGGGATTCATCCCAGTATTCTAAAAAAAACTAATAATAGAACTAGTGACACCACTGACTACCCTCTTTAACAAATCATGGGAGGATGGGTTGGTACCTGAGGACTGGAGGAGGGCAGATGTGATTCCCCTTCACAAAACTGGGAGCAGGGCAGAAGCAGGAAACTGCAGACCTGTTAGTTTAGCCTCAGTGATAGGGAAAATGATGGAATCACTTCTGAAGGAAAGAATTGTCAAGTACCTAGAGGCCAGAAGGGCACAGGACCAAGGCAGCATGGATTCACAGCAGGAAGGTCATGCCAGACGAATCTAATAGATTTCTTTGACTGGGTGACCAAAGTAGTAGATCAGGGAGGGGCTGTGGACATGGCCTACCTAGACTTTAGCAAGGCATTTGACACAGTCCCACACAAAAGATTAATATACAAGTTAGCCAGCCAGGGAGTGGGTCCCAAGATGATAGCCTGGGTAAAAGAACTGGCTGGAGAATAGGACACAGAGGGTAATAGTAAATGGAGTCCACTCTGAAGAAAGGGAGGTTACTAGTGGGGTACCATAGGGTTCAGTATTAGGACCGGTCCTCTTCAATGTCTTTATAAGCAACATTGCAGAGGGACTGGAAGGAAAAGCGTGTCTCTTTGCAGATGACACAAAGATCTGCAACAGAGTTGATGTACAAGGTGGGATGGAAAGGATGAGAAGGGACTTGGCAAGGTTAGAGAAATGGTCAAATATTTGGCAGCTTAGATTCAACGCTAAGAAGAGCAAGGTAATGCACCTGGGAAACAAAAACCCAGGGGAGGAGTACACAAAGGGGGGTGAGATACCAACAACAACAAAAATGGAAAGGGACCTGGGGGTAGTCATATCAGATGACTTAAAGTTGGGCAAGCAATGTGAGATGGCCATAAGGAGGGCTGAGGGGATACTGGGACGCATAGGGAGAGGCATTACCAGTAGAAAACAGGAAGTTGTTATCCCTCTGTACAGACAGCTGGTCAGACCCCATCTGGAGTACTGTGTGCAGTTCTGGAGACCCAATGTCTGCAAGGACATAGACAAGATGGAAGCTGTCCAGAGGAGGGCAACTAAAATGATGCAGGGTCTGCACCAGAAGACATATGGAGAGAGACTAATGGAGCTTAATATGTATAGCCTCAAGGAAAGGAGGGAGAGGAGGGACATGATAGAAACTTTCAAGTACCTCAAGGGAATCAACAAAGTCCAAGAGGGTTGCATCTTTCAAAAAAAGAGGTGTGCAAGAACAAGGGGGCACAATTTGAAGATAGAGGGGGCAGCTCAGAGGTATTGTAAGGAAGTATTTTTTCACAGAGAGGGTTGTGGATGCATGGGACGCCTTCCAGAGGAGGTTGTGGAGCCAAAAACAGTGGTTGAATTCAAGCATGCATGGGACAGTCATAAGACAATTCTGGGGGTGGGAGTAGAAAGAAGTAGACTGCTGGTTAACTAGGATCTGCAGCTTATCCATTAGGTAGGGAAATGGGCAGACTGGGTGGGCCAAGCGGTCCTTATCTGCCATCAAATTCTATGTTTCTATATACACATGCTCCTATCTGGAGAGTGAGTGGGTGAGGGTCAGGTGGATGTGGGGGAATATGAACATGTACAGGCATCAGGATATTGAGAAGAGTGTGGTATGCTGTAGTGGGTGTGGGGTAGCAGTATTCCTGGGGAGGATGTAGGTAATGGGGCTGTTCTGTGTGCAGGAGCCTGGAGCACCTAAGGGCAAAAGTAAGGCAGCTCATAAGGAAGCTGGGGAGGCTGGTGTTGAGTGTAGAAGGAGCAGGGCAGGGGAGAGAAAGGCAGATAGGGAAAGCCCAGGGGAGAAAAGTTGACAGGCGGGGGGGAGTACAGAAGGGGTCACCCAATTTTGGTGGGTATCTCTACCTCAGAGGGCGAGGGAGCCCAGGGAGGTGGAATGGCAAGTGGCATGGGGAAGGTCTGTGAGAGATGTAACAAGAGTGGGAGCATTCAAAGGGGTACCCACTGTCAGGAAGTAGAAAGGGGGGATTAGGAGGTGGGAAGAGGGGTTGGGTAAAGACAATGGAGTTGGGAGGAGTAGGACAGGAGAAGGGATTCTGTGGTATTACTCTCACAAACAAAATATACAGTTATGGAGTTGTGTAGCCATTTTGGCATACGATTGTGTGGGACGTGATATTGCTGCTGATTTGGGGGAAGGAGTTTAGTTATTTATTAGTCCTTAAGACAGTGAGAGGGATGTGGTAATATATATAAAGTTTGTTTTAAGATGATTTAGCATATCTGTATTCATTATTATGTGCCATTTCATTTGTCTACTCATTTTGTTCTTATTGATTGGAGCGAGATGTTGAGGTATCACACGTAAAAATTATATGTATCTATAGAGGTGCACATGTGTGTGGGATGTAATTGTGATACTGTCTTACGATTTGGGGATGATAACATCTATTATTCCTCATGAAAGTGAGTGGGATGTTGTAATATACATTGTGTTCGTTCTGCACATATAAACAATATGCAACTTTTTTAATGCTATGTTGTTCCTGGTGGAAGGTGAGCTCTCAAACACAAGTGAGATCATGGGTTGGGTCCCACAGGGTTCAGTGCTTGGACCATTACTTTTTAATGTCTTCATCAATGACACTGTGGATGGTATTAAGGGCAAATATGCTTATTCGTGGATCACACCAAGCTCTGCGGAAGGATGGACACAGCAGAAGGGGTACAAAACCTAAGGGAAGATCTAGAAAAGCTTGAGAGGTGGTTCAGGATTTGGCAACTTGGTTTAATGCAAAGAAATGCAAGGTTATGCATGCTGGAGCTAAGAACCTGAAGACTGAGTACAGGCTGAGTGGGGTATGGGTATCTGCATCCTATGAGAAGAAAGACCTGAGGTTTTGAGGTATTTCAAGGGATCAGTAATCTTCCTTAGTAAATGTTTTTTTATGTTGTCTCGTGTGCTTGTGCGCCAGCCAACATCTTGCAGTAGTGGCACATTTGGAGTTGTGGTTACTGTTGGGTGAATGCAGGGCATGCATCAGAAGGTACATCCCTCATTCCCCAATCAGCCAGCAGCAGCAGGTGGTGACCTCACACATCCCTAGTGTGGCCACCAGAACAAAGAAAAGGTCTGCTGCAATGAAAGCGAAGCTCTCATGCAGCCTGACCACAACATGCTTCCCCAATGTGCAGGCAACATGGCAGCAGTGACTGCTGCCACTGCCTGTCACAGTACTGACTGGGGAGCCCACTTCCAGTCAGCATAATGTGCCCCCTTCAATTTAGAATGTATGCTGAGGGGGTGCCCAATCCCCCTCAGCATCATGCAACCCCCCAACAGTTTTTCTTTGCTGACGGGGGGCCCAGTCCCTGTTGGCATTTATCCCCCATACCCTTGTATTTTGCTGACGGGGGAGCCCACTCCCTGTCGGCATAATGCATCCTCCCTCATTGTTGCCTGCTGTGGGGGTGCCCAATCCCCTTCGGCTTGTGTCCCCACCCTTAGTATGTGCAGATGGGGGTGCCTAATCCCCCAATGGCTACAGAATCCCCCCAAAAAAGACTTAGGTGGTACACTGGGAGCGCACCACAGTGTGCCAAATGCCCTGTAAAAAAAAGCCCCATCCCGCAATGTTTTTTTTTAAGCTGTGAAAAAAGAAAATGGTCCCTTGCCATCTCCCTGCCACCCTCCCACAACCTATGCCCACTGTCTACGCACCCTACCTCTCCACACCCCCCTCACCCCATACTTACCTCTGGAGTCTGGCGCAATGATCTTCGGTGGACCGGGAACATGTCTGCTATCTTCAAAGCCGACTGCGAACTGAGGAAATGCCAGTAAGCTATATAATGGAATAAATAGGGGGTTTTCAACTACTTTGATGCATTTCTCAGGCATTTTTGGGAATTTTAGCACCAAATTTTCAACATGGGTTTTTTGAGTCCCCTCCCCATGAATTCTGCAACTGTCATGGTGTTATTCAGCCCTGAAAGATGATTTTGCAGTCACTGCATGAAATTACCTTTTGGGACCTATTAATGAAATGACAGTGCCAGTGTTCATGAGGTGGGCTCTCAAAAAGCCTATGTTGCAAATTTGGTGGAAAAAATCCAAAAAATAACTATTTTATGAATGAGTGTTGCACAGGTGCTACACACGCTCATAACTTCGTGACTTTGCAATACTTTCAAGCCAGATTTTCAACACTGACATTTTCCACACCTCCTTGTAAACAGTACAGCTGTCATTTTTCATATTCTGGCCTAAATGTGTTTTCGCACTTCTGGTGCAGAATAGTGCGGTTGCTGTGGGAAATCAGTGTTCAGGACAGATTATGAAAATGACAGTGACACTGTTCATGAGTAGAGGTCCTAAAATGTCTATGTTGAAAATTTGGTGACGAAAGTCCATAAAATGAGTGTTTTACGAGTGTACGTTGCGCAGTTTGCATGCACGCTCATCACTTCATGAATTTGTAATTTCCACTCAGATTTTCAAAACTGAATTTTGCCACCTTCTTATGAACAGTACAGCTTGTCATTTTACATCTTGGCGAAATATGTTTTACATAAGTCCGTGCAGATAGTGCGGTCGCCAGTGAAATCACTTTTTGGGTCATTTTGAGAAATCACAGTGACACTGTACATGAGCAGATCCTAAAATGTCTATGTTGAAAACTTGGTGCCGGAAGTCCATAAAACGACTGTGTTACAAGCGTGTGTTGCGTAGTTTCCACACATACAGTACTAGTAACTCCGCAAATCTGCAATATTTCCATGCCAGATTTTCAACACGGACATTTTTTCACACCTCCTTATGAACAGTACAGCTATCATTTTTCACATCCTGCCCACCTGTGGCACACAATGGTGTGGTTTCTGTGGGAAATCAATTTTTGGGACAGATTAACAAAATCACAGTGCCACTGTTTATGAGGGGAGGTCCCAAAATTCCTATGTTAAAAATGTGAGTGACAAACTCCCAAAAATAATTGGGTTACGGACGTGTGTTGCGCAGTTTCTATGCATGCTTATGACTTCACCAATTTTCCTTATTTTCACTCCAGATTTTCAACATTGCCATTTTTCATGCCTCCTCATGAACAATACAGTTGTCATTCTCCACATCCAGCCCAAAATGTGTTTTCATCCCTGTGTTGCCAAATGGTATAGCCACTGTGCAAAACCACCTTTCAGCTAACAAACTGACTGTGCCACTTTTCATGAGGTGGGCTCACAAACAGCCCATGTTGAAAATTTTGAGTGAAAATACCACCGCATGACTACAGTGTTAGGGTTTCCAACTGTAGCACCCCACCCAGTACAGACTGACAGGCGCCAGGGGTTTGATTTGGGATCATCGGATGTAATGCTCGTGCCATTCCACCCCCACCCTGAAGCCACTGACAGGCATTGTGGTGTACCTTGCACTGTTTGGCCACAAAATTCACCCCATTCTCCTATACTGCACCCACATCAGCATATTTCCTTATGGAATGGGGTAAGTATAATGCCCAAAGACCCCAAAGCACACCACGACACTTGTCAGTGTCTTCAGGGTAGGGTGAGGTACAATAGCATCTGATATCTTTTTACAATAATATAAGTACTCTACTAGATGTGGGTATCCCCACTGATGTAATTCTTTTGGACTTTAGTAGAGCTTTCGATAATGTCTCACATGAAAAACTCATTACTAAAATGTACAATCTAGGTTTGTCACCTAATATTGTCAACTGGACTTTAAACTGGTTGACAAATTGTTCTCAGAGAGTTAGAATTAATGATATCTTGTCTGATTCGGGTAGTGTGACAAGTGGTGTACCACAGGGGTCGGTCTTGGGACCAACATTGTTTAATCTCTTTATCAGTGATTTACAAACAGGGCCAAATAACTTCATGGTTAAATTTGCAGACGATTCTAAATTGGTGGGCAAGGTTAATAATCAAGAAAATATTTCTGCATTAAAGAAGGATTTGGAAAAATTAACACTTTGGGCAAATGAAAATCATATGCAGTTTAATCAAGACAAATGTTTAGTAGTACATTTCGGTGTAAATAATCCAAAAACGATATATTATATAAACGGACTACCACTTCACTCATCAAATTGTGAAAAAGATTTAGGGATATATGTTAATAATAAACTTACATCAAATGATCACTGTGTTAGAACTGCTTGCATGACCAACAGACTTTTGAGGCAAATAAAACACACTTTTGTTAATCGCACTGAACAATGCCTTATTCCATTGTATAGGGCATACATTAGACCGTAGATCTAGACTATGGTTCCCTTTCTGGAATCCAAACCAAAAAAGACATAGCAATTCTTGAACAGGTTCAAAGGAGAGTAACTAGAATGATTCCAAGATTAACAAACTTGGATTATTAGAACAGATTAAAAGCTACTGGTCTCTTCTCTCTTCAAACTAGAAGATTAAGAGGTGATATGCTTATGGTTTTTAATTTAATAAATTCACCAGATCTAATGGAAAAATGTGGTCTAACACTCTCCAAAAGGAGATATGTTCTGAGACTGCATAATAAACAGCTTGAAGTAAAAACTTATAAAACCAGCAAAAGGGGAAACTTTTTTCCAATAAGAGCATCCATTGTATGGAACACCCTGCCACAAGAACTGGTAGAGGCAACTAGTGCCACTGTCTTTGAAAACAAATTAGATGTTTGGTTGAGGGGATATTAGATAAATAATGTCCCACATAATGTGGGGAACAGTCTCAATGGGCTCTGGCCTTCTTCTGTTCTTTCATACCAAGTGATACCAAGTAATGGCATGAGTGTTACAGCTGACGACCCAAAAGCACACCCCAATGCCTGTCACTCTCTAGAGGGTGGGGTTGGGGTTGGCATCACTTCAATACTTCACTGCCATTCCCATTATGCATCTGCCAATGCCAGCGAGACAACATTCGGCATTGACAAATGCTTGTTTGTTTTTGCAACTTACACATCTTTTACTTGCCACTTTGGACCCCTGTCCTTGGCATTTCTCGAAGGGTGCCATTTATCATAAATTGGCTTGTCTTGTGACAGAGGATCATGTTATTTCAGTTCTCAATAAAGCTTTAAGAGAATGGGTGGGTGCACAGTCCCCTCTACGGTGCACCTACTGGGAGAAAGAATTCCCCACTCTGGTTGCTTCTCCTGTGACATCCCACCTCTGGGACTATATACATTGGTATATTAAGCTGGATAAGTTAAGACTTATGCAGTACAAAAGTTTGCATAACTTATACCTCACTCCACAAAAACTGCATAAGTTTGGATGGGCACCTAGTCCTTTATATAGCAGATGCAGCACTCAGGAGAGTTCCCTCCGTCATATTTTGTGGGACTGCCCCATCTCTCAATCTTCTGGTTCCAAATCCAGGTATACCTCAATCCCTTATTAGGCCTCCAGGAGGCCTTTTCACTGGCATTGTGTCTTCTCGGTATTGGGATTGAGTAATTGGTGGGTCCCCAACGATATCACATGACCCTTACTGCCGCAGTTGCCAAGTGGATTATTTTGTTTCATTGGTGCAATACCCAGCCCTCCCTTCTTACAGTGCGTAGCATGCAGAGATGCCATTCATTCTTCAAATGGAAATATATTTTGCTAGTTTTCGACATGCCCTTTTACTTCCAAGTCTCGGTGGGAGACGCTCCACACTCTTCTTTTAGTCTCTTGATTTGTTACCTTAATTTAGTCAAGTTCTGTCAATGGATGTCATCCTATTTTAGCCAATATTATTTAGTGGATGTATAGCATTGTGGTAAAAGAACCTTTTTTCCCTCATTGTTTATGTTTTCTTTCTCTTTCTTTTGATGACTAATTGATCGTTGCTTGATTAGGCCTTGTTTCTTGGTTTTTCATATTGTAGTTAAACATCATCTCGCTGTTTGTTTATATTGTATCAGATTTCTTTGCTTCTATTTGCATGATCTGAGTAGGTGTTTTTGAGTTGGTTGGTTGTGATCTTGGAGATTGTACTTTGTATTTTTCTCTAATAAGTGAAGTAAGTAAAAAAATTAAAAAGAAAGACCTGAGGTGATGTTCGCTAGTGACCTGAAGCATTCCACACAATGTAGGAGAGCCACAGTAAAGGCAAATAAAATTTTGAGCTGCACTGCCAGGGGGATCAGCAGTAGGTGGGATTTGGAAATATGTATTGCTGCCCTTGTACAGGTCATTGGTGAGGCTGCATCTGGAGTACAGCATACAGTACTGATACACATCCCTTAAAAAGGACATATACTTTCTGGAGATGGTCCAAAGGAAAACAACTAAGATGATCAAGGGCCAGCAGGGTAAGATATATGAGGAGAGGTTGGAGGCCTTGAACGTGTACTCCCTGGAGGAGAAAAGGGAGAAAGGGGACATGATTGAGACCTTCAAGTATCTGAAAGGAATTAATAGGGTAGACATGGAGGATCTCTTCAAGACGAGGGGAGCACAGTTTCAGTTTTGGGGAGGTTAGGAGAGAGGCTAGGAGGCATTTTTTTATGGATTGTGTGGTGGCGGGTAGGAATGGGCTTCCTGAGGAGGTGGTTTCACTGAAAACAGTAAGCAGCTTCAAGAGAGGCTTCAATATACAGTAGGTAATGGGACAGTAAGGGTCAACGGGGGCAGACAGATGGGATGGGGAAGAGCTGCTTGGGGAGGAGCACAGGTCCATTAACTGACATTGAGGACCCTGTGATATGAGCAGATGCAGTAGTCCTAATGGCCTTATTCTTCTTTCTTCATTGTATGTTCATACATACACCCCATACATATTGTAGAGTTCTCAAGCAGGGCATTTATTCAGTATTTGCAATGATGTGTTCACCTTCCATGACTCTCAGCAGTTTCCCATGATACTGTCACTAATAGTCTTACTTTCATTCACTACAGCCATCCTATCTTCTGGTGACAGGTCAAGACAGAATATTTCAGTAGCCATGCTACAATCCAGGCCCTAAACTTATAAAGTGGCCATGCTGCACACATTGTTTAGACACAGGCTTAATCTAATTCCAGACTCAGTCATGATGGGCACATCATGCAGTTTGAGGCAGATCAGTTCAGTTCCACTCATAAATTCAGTTCAGTTCAACACAAGATCCCACATCCAGACCTCCAATACCAAATTACTTCTCCATAGTTCATGCAATAAAAGCTTCTTATGTGCATCACCCTGCAAATATTGAAACATAGAAACATAGGCTTTGATAGCAGATGAGGACCACTTGGCCCACCCAGTCTGCCCATTTCCCTACCTATTGGATAAGCTTCAGATCCTAGTTAACCAACAGCATACTTCTTCCTGCCATCCACCAAAATTGCCTTATGTCTGTCCCATGCATTCTTGAATTTTCCCACTGTTTTTGACCCTATGATCTCCACAGGAAGGCCATTTCATGCATCCACCACCCTCTCCATGAAAACATAATTCCTCACTTTGCTTCTAAGCCAACTCTCCTCTAGTGAAAGACTCTATACAACCATCAGTTTGGTCCCACAGGTTCCATACCCAAATATACTATGCAGAACCCCTCTGTTCTTTACTATGATTAGTCCTAAAACAGTCAGTCTCCAAGTCAATTATTCTGCACACCTAACTTCTCCGTTGAACTGACAACAAGATGTTTGTTGCCTACACTACTTCAATAAGTTAATGTGTAGTCTACCACAGTAGTAATACGGTTTTGGGACTGGGTGAGTTCCACAAGGTGATCCCAATAGAGTAGGTCCTGTGAACAAATTCACCATTGCTCTTTTGCTTCTTTCTCTACCTTCTCTTCTTCTTCTGATGCTAAAAGATTCAAGTCCTCAATAACCCTTGCCACCTGTCAATCCAACCCTCATGGGGTGTGACTGGTACTGGCAGTCCCAGAGAACCTTTCTGTTGAGTATAGAGAGTCTGTCTAAGAACCCTTGGAAATAGCCGGTGCAGTGACATGGAGGGCTGAGGCATCCATGCCTTACCTCCTGCCATGCTGTCGACCCGTGTTTGTGGTGTGAGTGGGCCACCTGGGGTCAGCCGGGGTGGGAGAGGATGGTGCATCCGGAGGACTGCTCTCCTCTCCCAGGGATGGGTGGGGATGGAGTCCACTGTATAACTGGCCCCTGGCAGTGGCTGGAGACTGGGGCAATGGACCCATAACATAGGAGCAGATGTAGAGCAGACACCTGGCGTGCCACATGTGGAAACATGCATGGCTCAGCCATTGGCATCATTGCACACCTTCCCTCCATGCTCAGGGTCAGGGAAGAAAATCCAGGAAAAACTCTAACCGGCTCAATGATGCTGAACCCCCACAGGCCCTGCACCCAGCCAGCCAGCATCTAGTAGGAGCAGAGGTGCATCCGGTGGATGCTGGGGTGACGGGGCCGGGGCGGTGATAGGGGGCTGGTCAGAAGGGAAGAACAGATTAACGTAAAAAGGAAAAAAATGCTTGGAAGTCTGTGGGTTAAACACTTCCCTGTTAAAAGTCTTGTCACCTGTAGCAAGGGCACTAAACATATAGCTTACCCCCAGAAAAGGATGCACACACCCTCCTACTTGCAGCCTATACAAGCAGAAACCCGAAGAGATAAATGCAGCTACTTCATAATAACTTGACTAGACAGTGAACATTTAATAAGTGAACTCTGCAAAAACTTGCATTGGGATACTGACAACCCTGACCTGAGGCCTTTATCCTTTTCTGGGGTCCCCAGTCAGATGTCCCACATCCTGGGCATAATGGGCATCACCTCCCTTGACCCAGGACTTGCAACCCTTCCCCACATTATACATTTTGAGTAATTTTTTAGTAAACCTATTAGGCAATGTAGCAAATGAAGTTCTGTGCCTGTAGAGAAACAAATAAATTCAATTGCAATGCAATCTTTAGAATCAGGGCAGTGCAAACCTCCCTAAATTTGGCCATGTGAACTTTATCCGTCGAACCATGTAAATTTCACCAATGTTCTCTTACTGGCAGACTAGTTTGCACTGGTTGAAACATGAAAAAGAATCAGAAAATGGGATAACATAATACAGTGGGAAGATGAAGCACCCAAAACAGCAGGATGATGTAGTGGCTCACATGGAAGTCTACTGTTTCCCAAAACTGTGTCCATTCAGTCAGTGCCAAACATGAACAAGCTACAAGCTACAAAACAAGAGTATGTGGCTAGCAATGATCAAAATAAAACTGCTTGTAAATCCTATTTAAACCCACAAAATATCAATGCAGCATCCTACAGACCGGGCTACTGGTTCTAAAAATTGTGTGGTCATTGGGACACACATGGACAAGGCTTTCTGTTATGCCATGGATAAGTGTTGTACTACTGGTATTATGGGCACCATGCCCACAAAATTATTTATTTGGCCTGTGTAGGTGTGCCAAACTTCACAAAATATTAATCTGAAGAATACTGAATAAAGAGAGCAGAGCAACATCCTACAGTTTAGGGAGTCAATGGCTTAAAGAACTTACAAATGGAAGGTGATGGAGATGTGCATCAGCTACCACTTGAATGACTTTCTTCATCTTCCTCTCTTTCTGGTCCCCTAATGTTACCCTCCCTCTGCCCACCATCATAATCATCATTAGGGTCACTGTTAAAAATTCACTAAACATTTATCTGAATATGACCGAGTGAAGACAACAGTGCAGCATCTCACAGTGTAGGCTACTGGTTCCAAAAACTGTGTTTTCATTGGAACAGTGCCACACATGGACAAGGCTTCCTGTTATGTCATAGATAAGGATTGTACACACTGGGTTCATGGTCAACGATGCCCCCCCCCCAAAAAAAAAAAACATTATTTGTCTTCTCAGGCCTGTAAAGAATTCTCAAACACTGATCTGAAAATGACTGAGTGGAGACAAAAGTGCATCATCCCACAGTGTGCCTGTAGGCTGCTAGTTCCAAATAAAGGCTAATGGAAGTAGAAAATCACCCCATCTTCCTCCCCATCATTCTCTGTCTAGCTCAGCTGGAAATGTAGAAGATTCATAATCTATAAACCATGGAATACAGGGCTTTGGAAAAAGCACATTAATTAATTATTTTTTTTTAAGTGAGTATCTCAACATTTTAGGCCGGAAGGCGTGTTCTCCTGTTGGTGACAATATTGCTGCAGAATTCAAAGTTCTCTCTGAGTATACTTGCAGATTGGCAATTGAGGTATTCAACAGCCATCTGTGTCAAAGAGGGCCAAAAGGTCTTTGTTGGTACCAGTAGAATAGAGACTCATCTCCTTCTGCTAGTGGCGCGTTCTCATCCAGATTATCCTGCATCATTTTGTTTGCTGGCATCTCAGGCATCACTGTGTCAGAAAGTGACTTGCCATGCTTTTTTATCAAGCTATAGGAGTTGTTCCCAGAGGGGTTTGTCATCAATGGCCATCTTTCTTGGGGGTGCAGCAGCAGCATTACTAGGTCATAGTTGACTTGGAGACAAAAATTAGTGACCCTGTGATGTTCATCAGTAGCAGCAGCATGGGATCTACCTTCTCTCTCTCTCTCTCTTCTACCTGACCTGTCAGTGGGATTTTAAGGATGGTGAGTGCACCCACTTCCTTCTCTCCCCTGGTTCCTGCATCAGTTTTCCTTGACGCTTTCCTTCCCCTGCATTGTTACTGCTTCTCAACCACACCTTCTCTATAGCACCCCTGTTTCTATGCCTACTTTCTTACCATGCTTTGTCTGTCTTCCCATACCTGTTTAATTCATCATCCTTTTTCACCTTGGCTTACTAATTTACTCTGATTTTCTCCAGCAGCTTTCTGAGTTTCTGCCAGCCCATACCAGCAGTACTCTGGTCTCCATCCCCTAACTCATGCCTTCTGAGGTGCTGAGCGAAGGTAGGCTTCCCCTGTCTACCGCGGATGGGATTCTGTTTCATTAACCACCTCATCCTACTTACCGACTTGACATCCTCCATCCCTAACTCTGTTTGGCAGTATTGAGTGAAGGTTAGCTCACCCTATCAGGGACGGGAGCCATGTCCACAACCTACAGATGGTATCATACCTTCTCTACCTTATACCAGTTGCCACTTCCCTTCGGGAATGGAACTCTTATGCCCCACATACCCTCATCATTCTAACTATACCTAGCTGCCTCAAGTCACCATCATCCGTCTCTGCCTTTCCTGATGGGTACCTAGGTCTACAATCTACTGCTTCAGCTTATGTGTTCTCAGCCTGCTGCCAGGATCCTAATTCCCTCCAGGAACATGACTTTGCCCAACTTGCCTTCTCCATCTTACCTTGTCTACATCCTCTATTCATCATCCTATTTGCTGACTTCAATGGCCGGGAGCCTGACTCTGTCTTCGACACTTTCTGCTGTTTGCATCCTACACCCAATGCAGATTGCCATATCCATTCAGGAACGGACCTTCTCCACCATGTACTCTTATCATCCTACCTTCAGTAGCCACAGTCAGTCAGGATCATCTTGCTGCGACCGTCCCACCTGGACTCATGGCCTTCCATTACATTGCTTCTCACATGTTCATTTTCCACCATATAATGCCACAACCCTTCTGGAACTGGACCTCCAACTACTAGTGACCTCCATTTCTCCTTGCCCACACCCTTTATTCCAGCCTCACTGCACTACCTTGCCTGGTCCTTTGCATAAGCTCACATCACTAAGTCCACTGTCTGCTTCCCCTACCCAATGAAGGTCACCGCTTCCCTCTGGGAATGGGGTCTTTCCACTCTGCCTGCCTTCCACCTCTCAGCTCTGCCTGAGGACTTCAAGAGTGGGTCTTCTCCCCGTCTGCCTGGCAGGGTAGCCTGCTATTGGAGCTGCTGTTTTCAGCATCCCCTGACTCATGCTTGGTTGCCGATTCTCTTCTGAACCAGGACCTCTTCAACTTACTTGCCCCCATCCTACATGTTTGCTGGCTCCCTTCAATCACCAGACCACTCAGCTTCAAATGACTCACATCCTTCTGCTCCATCCACCATGCCACTCTTCTATGGACCATCGTACTCAACCCCTTGGCCTCCTGTCCCTCATGATTTGGTTCTTGTCAGCTGGTCCGGTATATCTTTCAATCTGGTTTGCCTGCCTCTGGGATTTCCTTGCTGTAGGTCACCCTTCTGATTGCTGGCTGAGTTTATTTTCTCCATCAGATGTGGGACCTTTCTCCTTCTTAGCTCCAACTCCTTTCGTTCCTTCTGTGGTTGGTTGAAACCATCATTGGGTGTAGGACTACTGTACCTAGACCCAGATGATCTGAGTACTGTGCTTCGCTTTTTGACCTTCATGGATTGTCTTCTATAGCCTGCTATGGCCATCCTGTACCCTGCTGCTGGTCACTGGGGGCCAACCCACTTCTGTTCCTTCCTGCTAGATTGTCATCCAGCTTCACCTAGCCCATTGCCTTCCCTGGATAGTTCCTCCAGTTCCTCTGGATTCAATCCAAACTTTCTTCCCATTTGATTGGCTGCGTCTCAATTCTGCCTTGCAGGCTCGAGGCTTTGTTCTGTTTGCTGTGGCTCTTTTGGGCCTAGTACCTTATCTCTGACCAATACTTCTACCAGGTCAACTGCTTTTCCGTATTATTCATTTCATACTCCTACTCTGGCCATTCTAACAGTGCCCTTCCACTTCTCATTGGATCACTTGTTCATTACTCTGGGGACATACTTCTGCCAGCAATCATCCTTTGACTAACATGTCTAATAGACTCTTTCATCATCATAGAATTTTATATGCTGCCCAATCAACTCATCAGAACCATTCATGAACTGCCTTTCACGTGGACATAGGAAGATCTTCACAGTCTCTGTGGATATACTCTCCAACTCCTGTCTGTTCCATTACTGTGAATTCCCTGTCTACTTTGTCTCACTGGCTATCCTCCTACATGGAAAGGATGTACATCCTTCTGCTGTGCTCTGACTTTGTAATTAGTATCTCTTCTACAAATACTAGGAATTACAAGATAACCCATTCAACTATGAACATCATCTGTCTTACCTTCTGCAGCCTCTCCTACTACCACTGACTCTTTTTTACCATGTTACTCGACTCCTGCTTCTCAACATTCATTGCTTGTTGTAAGAATTTCACAGATGTCTTCCAGAATATTCATTGTGGGATCTCCACCGCCTAGCTGATTATTGACTCCACGCCATCCAAACCATCGTTTTTGCTCCTGGACATTGCCATCCTCATACAATCATCTACACCTTTTCACCTAGTACCTTCAGCTGAGTTAACCACTCTTCCAGCGGACCCTTCAGCCTCTTCTTCTTGAATTACCTTCGTTAATCTCTGCGGTTAAAACCATCACTGAAAACTGGCTCTCTTGAATTCTATTCGGCAATCTGTAACAGTTGAGACAAATTCATCAACTCAGTCTTGCCTCCCAGTCATTCTTAATCAGCTGTAGCACAAAGATCCCATGGTATCCTGCACTAATCGATCTCACTACCAATTCAGCCTTCAGACTCTTCCTTACATCCACCTCCAAGCTTCTCTCAAGTACTTCGGCATCAGGATAACCTGTAAACTTAATCAACCTATGCCTCTACAGTGCATCTCCTAGATGATCACACCACAGAAATACCCACACTTACTTTAGGCAGTGTACCAGCAGAGTATTTTCATATAAAGTCATGAACATCATGACCAAAGAAGCCATCCATCCCTTATACCAAATTTCCAATCATTCCTCGTATACATTAGGCTACCATCTGGACCACTCTGCAAATCTTCTATCTGATTACTAATCACTTATGGCATTACTCTCATCAGTCATTCAAACTCTACTTTACTCATTTTACTCTGGGATGCTTACTTAGTGACTTATCACCCACTAATCAAATCTTTACTGCCAGACTACCTTGAACATGAAACCTTACACGAATTTGATCAGTCACCCATAACTTTACAAATCATCGCAAATCCTACAGTGTATTGTCTGGTTTTATATTGACCAAATTTTGCTCTCCTGACTAATTACACCCCCTTCAATCCCTTCAGCATGCATCTTTTGTAACCTTACAAATATGGACTACATTAGCCCTTCTTCAACTGGATATGCACCACACATAGGATTCTACCATCCCTACAGAAAAGAAGGACCCTTCATCCTCAGGATCATTATTCTGTCTGCATCGTCCTTGGATTGAGAACGAACCATCATCTCCAGGGCACTCAAAGACATTCTTCTACTCATTTCTATTTCATGGATGCTTCCTTAGCGACTTCTTGTTCATTACTGAATTCATTGCCTCCAGACCATACCTTGATATTCAAACCTTTCATAAGTTGGATCCTTCACCAATGACTTCTTGTACCATAGCATTGACACCATTCTCTGTCTAGTAACTTATCGATCAAGTCATGCTCCCTCTGCTCATTACAACCTTGCAATTCCATGAGACAAGCATCATTCATCATCTTGGAAACTTGGACTTCCTTCGCCATCCTTCACCTGGATTTACTTTACACTTAAGGTTTTAAGGCTCCTTCAGAAAATACCTTTTTTTTATTTTTTTATTTATTTCATTCTTCGGAAGACAACCTTTGAGCACAATGCTCTTTTTCAAAGGTTTCACATCAAAATTTAAGTACATGATTAATAAACAGGAACAGTGAACATAATTAGGAGCAAGAGTAATACAACAGGTGCAATTGAACAAATAACAGTGAACAATAAATTTACAAGAACTGGCATAGCAGGAGGTACAGTGAGGATAACGGTAGCCTATAGGGTTGTAGTACAAAAAATTCAAGTGTTGGAACCCTGAGACATCATGTACATTTGCAATATCAGGGAAGAGCTACAGCTGAAACCATGTGTTCATCCCTAGGACTCCAAGGTGTATAGGAAAACATCAAATCAATTACAGGAGCTGCTTTTCTAGGCATTGTCTAGAAATTAGGGGTGGGGCAGCAAGGGGTGGTGTTAGCTAAGTAGGAGGAAGGAAGAGGATGAAAGGGAGATGAGGGTAGCAACAAGATACACTGTAGGCCCAGGGGGACCAAGGAGAAATTAAGTATGGGACTAGGCTGGGGCAGTGAGTGGGGGGGCACAGCCATCCCCCTCACCTAGGACATGTAGGAGAAGTCAGCATGGGCTACCTGCAAGAACAGGTACCAGCAGTAATGAGAGGCTGCTTCAGTTCCATTTTAAAGGCTGGTAGACTGGAAGAGGTAGTTATGTGTGTGGGGATTTCATTTAGCCATAGGAGTGCTATCTAGAAAAAGGACCTTTGGCCGAGAGAGGTTTTCCTGAAAGGAATGGCTAAAGAGCACATGGTCATACCCCGGTATGATAAGAAGAGTGGCCAGCTTGTAGCACTAGTTTAGGGGGGTGCTTTCCCTAAAAGGATTTTCTTGCTCAGAAGGTACATTCGGTACTTTATTCTGTTGTTGAGATTCAGCCAGTTGGTAAGTTCATAGAGAGTACAGGTGTGTGCTCGGCTATCAGCATCTAGTTTTAATCTGCATGCCCCATTGAGAGCAACTGTGACCCATTTGAGTGCAGTGTCAGAGGCCGACCCCTAGACCATCAACCCATAGTCAAGGCCACTGATTTACGATGAATAAAACAATGAAATTCCATTTTCAAGACTTCAGATTCCGGAATTGCACCAGTGATTATTACTCTAATTTCCGGATTTTACCAGGATTCTGCTATCATTCTTTTAGTATGTGCATAAAGAATCAGAATTAAAGAAAGCTTAATATACAGAGCCTTAAATAAAGCAAACTGAAACTAGTACAGGAAGGAATTATCAGAAAAATACAAGTTTTGTAGATTTACTGATCTGATATAAAATGGCAGATTCCATAAAATCTTTGTTTTTACCAGTTTTCAGGCAGCCCTAATTCCGGAATTTTACCAGGTTTTCCGGTAAAAACCGAAAAACAGTGGCCTTGCCCATAGTCAATAATTGACAGTATGGCACTGGAGACCGTGAGTCGAAGGGCAGAGGGCGTGAGGTATTGTTTGTGCCTATTCAAGATACCCCAGCTTAACACTGACTGCTTGACCTGATCAGTGTGCTGCACAAAGCAAAGGGTATTATCAATGTGGACCCTGAGATACTTGAAGGTGTCTACCTGTTCTAAAGGGATGGCCTGATTATTGACAATAGTAAAGCCAGGTGAAGATTTCTTGTGCTGGGAGCTACAGATCAGCATGGTTTTTGTTTTCTTATAGTTGAGAAGTAACTTCTGATTGCAAAACCAGTCTTCCAAGGTGTAGAACATGGACTGTTGCTTATTCTGTACCTGGGCCAGATGAGTGCTTTCAGGGTGACTGCATCATGAGCGTACAGAATGATCTTACACTGACAGGCTTCCAAGAGTCCAATTAAGAACAGGCTAAAGAGGAGGGGACCCAGGATAGATCCCTAAGGGACACCAAGTTTAATTTCCCTAGGGGTGGAGACCACAGGCCCGATCCTTACACTCTGGTTATGATGTGAGAGATAATCATTAAACCAGGATGCTACTTTGGAGGAGAACCCCAGATGCCGCAGCTGTAGGAGAAGCAGTGAGTGATTTACAGTGTCAAAAGCCTTGGTGAGATCTATAAAGATAGATCCCACTAGTTTGCCTTGATCCAAAGCCCTATGCACAAAGTCAGATAAATCGACAAGAGCAGTGGTGGTACTGTGGCTCTTATGAAAGCCATGCTGCTGTGGACACTGAAGATCATATTTCAGGAGGTACTCAGTGGTTTGATCAGCCATGATTCTCTCTAGCATCTTTGATAAGGGGAAGTTAATAGAAATTGGCCTATAATTGGCTGTGCTAGAGTGATCACTACTTTTTAGCATGGGGTCACCAATGCTACCTTCCAGGCGGCAGGAAATTTTGCCATGGAGCACTATTTGTTAAATATTTTGGTGACTGGGACCAGCAGCTCTTCGAGGGCAACTGTTACTAGCTTCATGTCAATATTATTGCTTCTGGGTCTAGTTTTTCATAGGACCTTCCTGTCATAGGTTCTGGTTTCCCTAGTTGAGACACTCCTAAAGTAAAAGTTTGGAGTACTAGAGTCCTGCCTTGTGGTCAACTTGTCAGGATCAGAGGTTGCAAGGAAGCTGTGGAGGTGGGGAGAACAGCACTGAGGTCAGTGAAGGCAGAATTAAATGATTCAGCTATTAAATAAGGATCTGAGGTGGGAGTAGCATTGACATTTAACATAGTAGGATGCACCCTGTCATCTTTTCCCAATAATTCTGTGATATTCTGCCAGAACCTTTTACCATTACCCCAAGTGCTGTCTAGTTGCTCCTTGTAGAACTTCGCCTTAGCCAGCCAAGTGAGGTGTGAGCACTTGTTTCTGGCTGCCCTGTAATTCTGTAGATCCTATGGTTTACCAGAGTTCCTGGCAAGAATCCAAAGGGTATCCCAAGCCCTGAAGTGGTCAAGGAGATCTCGTGTGACCCATCCATTGGATGTCCTCTGACCTTTCTTTTCCTTAAGGGGGAAAAGGAATCACAGATTTCATTAAATTTGTCAGCAAAGTATTTCAGAGCCTGGTCTATATCATGGAATCTCTCCAATTGGAATCAGTTTGCCTGGGCAAGGGCTGACCTAAAGGCGCTCATGTGGCCCCTCTTAATCACTCTGCTCCTAATAGTGATGGGGGGACTTTTTCCTCCTTATTCACCCACTTACACAGTACTGGAGAGTGGTCACTAAGGCAATCGGGGAGCACTGTTACCTGTTTGAGCCTATTGGGGTGGTTGGTTAGGATCCAGTCCAGTAACAAGCCTTTGCCAGTCCTGTAATTTAGCCTAGTGCACAGAGTTACCACCGGTGTAAAATAAGCACCTGTGATCTGGTCTTTAAAAATATCAAACTCCCTGGAGAGCCGATTGCTATTGAAGTCACCTGATAGTATGATGTCAGAGTTCCTCTTAACTTTAGAGACTGCATCAAGGATGGGGCCTAGCCCCAACTTTGTCTTACCAGGTGATAGGTAGACTGTGCCAATAGTAAGGGATTTGTTTTGCTTCCCTATTTGGAGGTCTACTGCCAGTAACTCGAAGTCACCAGACATACTCGAGATTTTTGACACACACCCCTGTATGCCTTCCCTAACATAAATGAGGCAGCCACTCCCCTTTTCCTGAGTCTGTCAAGTCTGTGGGTGCTATATTCCTGTAATGCAACTGCATTATCCTTTGTCTTTGAGGTGAGCCAGGTCTCGGTCAGACAAATGAGGTCTGGGGACTGGAACTGAGTTATTTTTGGCAGCAGTCTGCAGATATTCATGGCAGCTATTTTCAAACCACAGCCCCTGTGATCTGTCATTTTTGTCACCTGAGGATGGTACAGGGTTGGTATGCACATCACCAGCGAGTAAAAGTAATAGTAGGATTAAGAGTCTGGTGGCAAAGGGAATTAGTCACTTATCTATGTTGCTCCTTCTGGGGTGGACAGAAGTATGTGTACACCATCTTGGGCTATTAGAGTCAGCAGTTAACTGGGTCAGCACCAGGATGCTGCTACAGACAGGGAACAAGATTTCATGTTCAGGTGGGTGAGGGGGTTTAGAGGTGCCAAGGGCACCTAGTGAATATGAAGTCATGGAAGATCCTATTTCATGTAGCATTAAGGCACTGGGACAAGGTCTGCTTTCAGGAGGTGCATTAGCGAGTAGGTACTGACCCACTCTGGGAGGAAGGGTGATCAGGAGTCCCAACAAAGCAAGAGAGGAGCATGCCATTTCAGCAAACTGAGTCTAAAGTTAATCTAGTATAGAGGAACTAACCAAAAGAACTATCAGAAAGCCTGAGGTGAGAGCCAGGCTATGAACAAGCCTGTCACAAGCAACAGCCAAAAGGGACAGGCTTTCAAGCAGCAGGGTGGTGCCAAGCTGTATTTAATTAGAGATGGGGATGGGGAGGGTGGGTGGGAGAAAATTCAGCCCAAGTGATGCTGGTGTGCAGAGTGCTGCAAAAGAAACTGTGGGCTGCTCTGGCACAGAACCAGCTACTTGCTCAGTGGATGGCAGCAGAAAGAGACTGCAGAAAGCCAGGTAGCTCTGGGGAGGCACTCAGCCAATCAGAGAACAGCCAGCTTGCTGAGGACCAATAACGGTGTGGGCTACAAGGAAAGGGCAGCCAATGAACCAGGCTCCCTTCAATCCATACCCTGCAGGAGTGTTTGGGGGTAGATTCAGCTAGTGCAGCCTACCGCTCAGCTGGGCCACTGGAACTGCACCCAGAGGCAGCTCCAGGAGCTGATATATGGGGCTAGGATCTATGGAGATGAAGAGCAGGGGATTAGGTGAGGCAGTCAGAACAGACAGGCGGCAGCAGCAGCTGATCGGTTGGCATGCCTCTCCAGGACAAAGGGTGAACAGGAGTAGGCTGAAAATAATTATTCAGGGGGTGATTTTACAAGGAAAGGCTAAATGTTGAATCACAATCAACAGGGAGAGGGAGGACAAAGGATTAAGGAGAGCTGTCTGGGTTTATGCGCCAACAGCAGAGATGCAAATGTAGAAGGACACAGGGGTGGCAAAAGGTGCCAAAACTAAATTCAAACTAGGAAGATTAGGAGACAAACAAAAAAGAGAACGGTCAGCTTTAACTGAGTACAGGAGCTGTGAGAGGAAATAAGGAAAAAACAGAGAAAGATGGGCAATAAGGAAAGTACAGTGGGAGCTCAGTTATAGGAAGGGCAGAGGGCCAAGACTTAAATGAGCAGGTAGTGGTTTGTTACTTTTTTTTTTTTAACAACGAAGCAGTAGGTTAGAAGGTAGGAAAAATAGGGTAGGGGTGGCAGGTGAGAGACAGATCTTTGCAGGATGTGGCTAACTTTAAGACAGTCTAAGTATGGCTAACCTAAGAAAAAACAGACTACAGCTAGTACAGTGAGCAGAAAATATTACAGAAACAAAATAGCCTTATAAATCAGCAATCAAAGTAGGCAGAGCTAATATTTCTGGTAACGTCAAGTAACTACATAAATCTGAACCTAAAACAAACACTGGCTACATGGGAAACGTATACAAGAAATGTATTAAGTCTTAGGGGGCAGACAGTAGTGAGAGAGAGTACATGAGTAAAATTAAAGAGACAAGCAGCTGCAAAGAAAATTCAGCCCAAGTTAAGCTAGTGTGTGCAGAGTGCAACAATACAAACTATGGGCAGCTCCGGCACAGGACCAGCTACTTGCTCAGTGGACAGCTGGAGAAAGAGACTGCAGCAAGCCTGGCAGCTCCAAGGAGGCATTCAGACAATCGGAGAACAGCCAGCTTGCAGAGGGCCAATACCGGTGTGAGCTACAAGGAAAGGGCAGCCAATGAACCAGGCTCCTTTCAAGCCATACCTTGCTGGAGTGTTCAGGGGCCAGTGAAACTGCACTGGGAGGCAGCTCCAAGAGCCTAGATAGAGGGCTAGGATCTTACTGGAGTGTTCAGGGGTACCTACTCTTCAACCTCAGGATCATCATTCAATCTGCATCATCCATGGATTGAGAATAGATCTTCATCTCTCCAAGAAGATCACCAACCTCTAATTAGCTAGGGTTACTAGAACCTAGGTCCTCTTCATTTTAGTATGCCCAGAGAATGGGCAGACCTCCAGCCATGGGTCCTCAGAGGTTTCCTCCACCTGGGTTTTTTTCCTCTCCTGAGTGCCGGGCAAGGGTGTAGACAGGCATACTCACTGTACACATTTGTGTACAGTTTTGTTCAGTGCCTGTCCCAAACCATATGGCTTTTTGTTAACATTACCAATCTAATCTATAGTATTTCAGTTAGTGTATGCAACTCAGTAGTGTCTCTGTTTAAACTTCTATTGTTTAGGAGACAGGTTTGTGTTTAAACTCTTTAGAGATTAGAGGAATCATCTGACAACAATCTGATTTGTTTGTAAAGGGGGCAGGATTTTGAGATGTGTACATTTTTTAATGGGGGAGCAGCAGTTGAAGACAGTGTCCCAGATATTCAAACTGCACCCTAAAAGTGCGCAACAGCAGGAGCAAGCACAAGTCCATTGCGTCCATGCGCAAGAGGCATGATATTCAAAAACTGCGCTGGCCAAGATGTGCCTACAGACGACGACTGAATATCGCACCACCTGTGCCATAGCTCAACTAGGGAGGGGAAGCTGAGCATATCTGATGCACCATAGTGCAACAAAGGATGTTCAGCTGAGCAGTCCAGATGTGCCACAGCACAACCAGGGATGCCCCCCAGCAGCAGGACAGCAATGCAACAGCACAACCAGGGATGCAGGGGCCCACCACCCATGCCACAGATGGGCAGAGGAACACACAGCAGAACAGACATCATCTCCCCACATCTCATGCACTGCTCAACTGGGGGAAGGCTGGAATAACCACTGGCCCATGGAGACAAGCAAACAACCCACAGCTGAGCCATGGTGCCCCATCACACCCCCTGGCAAGCTGTGACCAGCACACAAGGAGGGCCGACCACCCCATGCCACACCATCCCACCAATGCAGAGCACACCCTGCACCCTGCACCTTGACCCCCAGACACCCTGCCCAGGAGCAGTGTCCACCAGTGCCGGATACCCCTTGCATGCCACCACCCCCACTGTGACAATGCAACCCTGTGCACCATAGAACCATGCAAAGCAGCCCCACCACAAGCACCCATCAGCGGGTGGCAGCACACAGTGATGCAACGATGGCATACACAGTGCCACCATGCACAGCCCCCTGGAGGTACAGCTGAGAGACCGACCATGCGTCAGCACATGAGGTACCCCACATGTGACAGGGCATGCCCTGGACCCCACCACCAGTGGTACAACACTCTGCACACCCTTCCAAAGACACATCCCGACCCAGCACTGGCCACAACAGCCAGCGCAGACACCCACAGTTGTGCGTGGAAGCATGCACCACACCGGATGCAACACAGTGCATGGACAAACACCCACCCATACCCAAGGGCACGCCAACACAGGGACACAGTAGCAGGGCAACCAAGCCCCCAGCATGGGGCCACGGAGACTGTGTACACATGGCCAGCAGTCCTCCATGGCACAGGAGTGCCAGCCACCCTGCACAGGCACTGTGGAGCTGTACGCCACCAGCATTTGCCTGGAGCACAAGTGACAGACAGTGGTGCACATCCCCTGCAACACACAAAAGCCACAGCATGGAGATGGGACAACAACAGCGGAGGCCAAAGTGTCACCCGAGGCAGACATGCACCACACCAGTGACAGGAGGCAACCCAGCATTGTGATGGGTACAGTGGCTGTCCTGCACGTACAGCCACCACTGACATGCCAGCAGACCGTGCAGGTCACAGACATGCAAGGGTGTCAGCTGCACAGGCAATGGATGGGTTGACAGGTGCACCATGGACACAGAGCATGCACCATGGACCACTGCACACAGTCATCCAGTGCACAAGGAACAACACACACCCCACAGACAGTGACTGATAGCTACTGCCACACCATAGTCACTTCCCTACGGACACACACACATGCACATGACTGCACCACCCCTGACGCCATGCACACCACTGCAGCTGAGCACCTATAGCCCACTGCAAACCAGAGACCACCACATTAGGTATATCAAAGCAAATGTATTGTAAAAAAACACACAAAACTCTTTACATATATTTACAAAAGGTTGGGGGAGGGCAACAAACAGGGTGGGGGGTGGGTAAGGGCAGGGATGAACAAATGGTAGAGGGAAGGAGGGGTGTGAGGGTGGGTTCAGGGGGGTAGGGAAATTCAGGGGCATATGTATGCTCAGCGGGAGCCCCGCTCCCCGCTCTGGCTGCTCCTCCCGCCATGCCTCCGTCGGACTCCCACACAGTCAATCCTTTCCAGGATCTACAGGGAGGCCCTGGCAACTTGTAGGATCTTCTGCAGTGTTGCTCATATTTCCTGCAGCTGCCATTCACCTAGGACAAGGGAGCAGAGTCAATAGGTGTGAATGCACAGCCCCATACAGCCCACCCACTGTGCATGGCATACGGCCATGGGACATGCCTCTGTGATTGTGTGTGACCACCCACAGTGATCATGTCCACAAGACCTGCCCACCCAGGCACACACAGCCATGCGGACCACTGCACACACCCACTGGCCAATTCCTGCACAGCACCACCATGGCTGTTTAGTGACATGGCTATGTGGTGCGAAGGCAGTGGCACAATCATGTACCCAGTGCATGCATGGACCGCCATTGATGCACTCCCTGACATGCAGTGCCACTGGACAGTGCTGACTGTAACAAGTTGCGTGCATGGCAGTGGTGTCAATGGATGGTGGCCATGCCCCACTGCCCACCCTGTTATACAGCATGCAGTAGTAATCATGGATGTAAGGCACTCACCATCATCAGGCTGGACACTCTGCCGCTGTGGACCTTCGGCCCTCCTGGTGTTCCGGTCTTCCAGCTGGCACCTCCTCTCCCTCACCAGCCATCTCTCTTCTGGGCCTAAGGTGCAAACATGGAGAGAGGAACATCAGTACAATCCTGTAGCAAGTCCCACCTACCCCCATGTGTAATCCCACACAGCCAGACCCACCCAACCCACACCCTGATAACAACACCACAGCCAACACTGGATGGTTCCCCCCCCCATGTTCTGGACACATGCAACCATGATACCCATATGGCAGATAAAAGTGTATGGACATCACACCTACCTGGCCATGGCACCGTGCCCCTCCTGGCATGTGCCCGCAGGTGGGCAAGCAGATCCGAGTCCCTCTGCCTCAGGTCCCCATATCTGTGGTGGCACTGCTCCACCATCCGCCCCATTCCTGTGGCCTCCTCCAGGGCGTCGGCCACCTCCTGCCACACCTGACTCCTGGACCTGTCCAGGGGTGCCTCACCAAACAGTGGGCCAACAAGTGGCTCCACAATGGCAACCAGGTTTGCCATTTTAATCTGGCTCCACTAGGCAGCTCTCCTCTGTGCCATCTCTCTTGCTCGGTAGGGTCAAAATGGTGCTCTACAGCACGGTTCTGCCATGTGCAGCTGTTGCGCGGTACAGCGCTGCCATTCCCTATCGTGCTGTCACTGAACAGCGCGATAGTGGTGTACTCATGTCTGATGCATGGTGCCTAGGGGGAAAGGGTCAGGCACAGGGTCAAGGGTCTCTGGTGCATGGGCAGCCACAGCGCGATTAGAACCCAATGCGTGTAGTGCGATTGGGTGCCTGTGTGTCACCTCCAGTAGCGGCCTACTGCGCTGTTGCCCCAGTGCACCCACGATGCCCCAGTCCCACAGTGCCATATAGGTGAACATCGCTGTAGCGCCACTGGCACAATGATGGCCATGGCCTGCATTGCCTCCCATGCACAGCACATCAGCAGCACGGCAGGCGCCTGTGTCATCAACCTGGGCATGTGCTGTTAGGTGTGTACTGCGCATGTCACAGAACTGCACCCTTGGCTCAGCATGTTCAACACAATTGCGCAAAGTGCAAAAGCGCAATATTCAGCCGTCATATGCAAATCAGCTAATCAGCCATTCAATGGTGCAGCACTGCAATTTGCATCCACTTAAAGTTGCGCCTCGCCTCATTTCATGGGTTGCACTATAAAAGTGCGACATTGGGCTGCAATGGCCATAGTCGGTTACTGCAGTCTATTGGTGAGTTGCATGCTGTTTGGGAGTGTGGACTGTGGATTTTGAGACATGCATGGGACTGTACAGTCACAGGTAACAACTGTCATTCTCACAGGCTGAATCATGACTGAGCGAGTTGTGGGAGAAGAGGAACAGAGTTGTGGGAGGAGGAGGAGGCCAAATTTCACCAAGGCCGAGACTGATGCCCTGTTTGAGGCCTACCTGGACCAGGAGCTGCTTCTCAGTGGATGCCAGGGAACACCACAGGCCCGTGTTGCTGCATGGAAGGAAGTGGCGCGTGCTATGAACCTGCATGGCAGCCATCAACGCTCTGTGCAGGAGTGCAAGAAGAAGATGGGCAGAGACAGGAGGAGGATTGAGGAGAAGGTGGCTGCCATCAGGGCAGCATGATCTGCGACAGGTGGGGGACAGCCGGAGGTGCTACACCTGACCACACAGGAGGAGAGGGTTGCTGGTAGCATACAGCGTTGTGCCATTGAGGGTGTTCCAGGTGGTGGATTCCAGATGGGTGGTAGCCCATCACTGCATGGTAGGTCATGGTCTGTCTATTGGGGGGGACAGGGTAGGTCACATGCAGTAACGTGACATTGTTTTCCCTTACAGCTCCTGAGCATCTGCATGGGTCAGTGGTGGTGGGCCTCTCCACTGAGACCAGTGTGATGGAGATTGAGGAGGGCCCATCCACCTCCACAGGAATACGCAGCTCAGTGTGACAGTGGGCCCACCTGGATGTCCAGACTGATGTTGTTGGAACAGGTGCGGAGGAGGCCCTACCTGTGTCCCAGCATGCCGGCATCCACAGATACCAGCATGCTGTGACTCGGGCTGGTGCCAGGTCCATCACCGATGATGATGTTGCCAACGTCATGGGCAGTGACACGTGTGTGCCACAGGATGGCCACACAGCAGGTAACATCACGGCCATGGCTGTGGGTGGCACTGCCGTGGAGGCCTGCATGTCATCACAGTCCCAGCCTGTGCCTGTCAGCACCGGTGGGGCAGCACTGGTGTGTGTACAGGACAGTGGGACTGTTGCGGCCACTGCAGCAGCAGCACCAGTGAGCCCTGGGGAGTGGCAGCTGGAGGGGCAGCATCAGCAGTCAGCCAATGGGCTTGGGGGTACAGTGTCAGGGGGCGGCATCAGTGCACCACCTGTGGACATGCCCAGGCCTAGACCTGGTGTGCAGCGCCCACCCTCAAGGGGTGCTGAGCATCAGGGCCACGCACACCCTGAGGGACAGAATGCCAATCAGGCAGATGACCTTTTGGATGAGCACACCCGCATACTGCAAGCATCAGTCAATCAGCAGATGCGGCTTGTGACGGTGGTGGATGCACTGAGTATGGCTCTGGAGCGGGCAGAGGAGCGTTGCAGCAGAGACACCGCTCTGCTCCTGGCAGGGATGGACCGGTTATGGGAGGATGTGACCACTGCCATTGACAGGCAGACACAGGCATTCACTGCTGTCATGGCCACAATGGGCACACAGTTATTTGTCCATGCGTTGCAGACACCACACAGTGCACTGTCCACCCCCCATTCCTGGCGTCGTGCAATACCATCCTTGTCGAAACCGGGTTCAGCTGTGGGCATCCCGAGCACGCCTGGCACAGGCATGCTCGGTGTGCTGCAGACCCCTGCGTGAGTTTGGTTGTGTTCATGCAGTGGAACCCCTGGGGGACCATTGGTGCCACCCCATGAGGCCTGTGGTAAGCCTGTCAATGCTGGTGGGTCTCGGCGGGGCCCCCCACGCATCCATGGTGGCCAGAGCACTGTGGCATGTGACTGAATTGTCTCCCAACGTGGCTACTCTCTGATGCTGCCCTGTGTGCATTGTGTCATTCAGTGGGCAATGCATGGGTGGGTACCCGGCCCTGCACACAGACACACAGTCCATCTGCACACCCTCCCGGCTGCTGTCTGCAGTTGCGTGTGCATGGTGATGCCTGCATTGCGCTGTACACCAATGTGCAATGGTGCCCAGCATCTGACACATGCACAATGACAGGCAGTGGGCATGGTGGTCTGTGGACATGTGTGTGGCTAGGGGTGGCATTCTGGGTCGGTGTGCCTCCTACCCTTTGTGCATGTCTGGTGCGTTTGTGTGTGTGTGTGTGTGTGTGTGTGTGTGTGTGTGTGTGTCTGTCCACGTGCCATGTTAGACCTCACCCATCCCTGGAGGTGTGTGTGGTTCCATGCCCGGCCAGTTCCCTTGACGGCATGCACCCCTTGTGTGTGTCCATACGTGTTTGTGGGTTGTGCCTTAGCCACTGGTGGCTGCACATGGCCCCATGACTTACCTGGGTTGGCTAAAGTGCTCCTCTGTGATGGTGTCCTGGTGCAGCTGTGCCAGCCGGAGGAGTCGGGGGTCCTGTCGCACAAGAGGGGGCTGCCCATCACCATTGTCACCGGTGTCCTCATCATCCCCATCGCTGTCCCCCTCTTTGACCTGTACAGCTATCCCACATTCATTGGCCATGTTATGCAGGATGCAACAGGCCAGGAATAGCCCGCAGGTCTTTGAGGGGCTGTGCTGTAGGGCACCGCCAGAGGTGTCCAGGCAATGGAAACATGCCTTCAGCATCCCGAACACCCGCTCGATGACATAATGTGTGGTGGCGTGTGCCTCATTGTAGCATTGCTGCGATGGGGTCACGGGCCACCGGTATGGTGTGAGCAGCCAGGGATGGAGTGAGTATCCACTGTCACCTGCATGTAGAGGGTGGAGGTTAGTTTGGTGATCAGCATTGCCCTGCCCCGAGCCATGTAGGCCACTACCCATGTCACCTCTGACCATGCCCCCCCAGGCCCTATGATTGTCCATGTGGTTTGCATACTCACCCACTAGGTGGCCAGTGAGGATATCCCCACTCTTGAATCTGTGGCACAGTGCCGACTGGTGCCAGATGAAGGCATCGTGTGCTCCCCCAGGGTGCGTGGCACAGACATTGATTATGCACCCCCAGGCATCGCACACCACCTGGCAGTTGATGCTAGCATAGCCCTTCCAATTTATATATGCGGCCCCCTCAGGGCCAGGTGGTGTGTGGATGGCCACATGGGTGCAGTCTATTGCCCCTAGCATGCCAGGCATACGTGCTACCCTGTGGAACTCCTGTATGTTTGCTGTGCGCTCCGCTGGTGTGCTGAGGAAATGGATGTACTACACAGCATGTGGCAGCAGTGTGCTGAGGAATTGGATAGGGTCACATTAAGCGGCTGACTGGATTATGCCTGTGGTGTCCCCAGTTGGTCTCTGGAAGGTACCCGTAGCGAGCAAGCACATGCAAGCTGTCACTTTCATCTCCACTGACAGCATGGCTCCATCATGTGGGTGCCTGCATCACATCACTGCACAGCTCACAGAGCCGCCTCAGAATTGCCCGATTCAGGTGGTACCGGCCCACGATCTCTGTATCACTATACAGCTCGAAGCTGGTGCGGGCTCGGTACTGCCTGTTGGGGGCATACCACCGACGGGCCCTTCCACGGCTGCGCCCCCCTGCTGCCCGCCTTCTCACCCCCCTCACTACTGCCTCCATCTGGATGGTGGCACTGGCCATGTCCCTGGCTTGTGTTCACCCCCCCGGCAGCTGTTTCTGTGTTCCCCCCACTGTCCTGGCTGCTACTTCCCCTGCACTGGGAACACCCGACTGTGCTGGCCTCACTGCTGTGTGACAAGTACTTCCCACTTCTGCACTGTGGCTCCCCACACCTTCCCCGATCCTGTGGGTTCCAGGTGCCCTTTCACTATCCTGCCCTGTGTGTATGTGTGTTGACTGTGTGGCTGGCTATAGTTCCGCAACTTGAGGTTTCCCTATAGCATTCTTGTGCCTCTCCCATGCTCCTTTCTATTTTGGCTGATTTCTGCTATGGTGCAACTTCGGCTGGCTCCCCTATTGTGCATGGCGCATGTTGTTGAATATCGCACTGTGCCATTTATGCATGGTTCCTCCCCTTCAGTTGCGCATACAGTCATTATCATTGAGCTGTTGCTCAGCGTGATTTGGGGGGCTCAACTGCCTCCAGCTGAATATCGCAGAATGGCGCATTTTCGGACTTGAGCTGGCGTGATCCTATTGCACATGGTGCAACTCTTTTGAATATTTGGGCCAGTGTGTACAAAACAGAAATGTCTGGCTACACCCCTGGTGCGGGGGTCATACTCTCCGTGAGTTGAAGGAGGCATCTTTTTGGGCCTTCTGATCCCTACAATTTACTACCTACATACCTACTACTCAAGCGTTAGAATAGAGTAAAGCCACAAAAAATGCTATAAGTTACCCAAGCACTATATACCCCATCTTTCCCCATTGCTATTCCACAAACATTGAATGGGAAGGCTTGGCCTGAGGTTCAATGTGGGGAATAGCTCCTCCCACAACCTCTATTTAAGCCCTCTTCTAATGTACCGGCCTTACTTAGGGAGTGTTTTTTGTCCACCACCATCCCCTCCTCCTCCTCCTCCTTCTCCAGCACTTTTCTCACCCTTGTTCATGATCCTTCTACTCCCTACAAGTTACTACCTACATACCTACTACTCAATGGTGGGAATAGATTAAAGCCACAAAAAGTAGTACAAGTTACACAAGCACTGTATACCCATCTCTCCCCGTTGCTATTCCACAAACACTGAACTTTTGCTTACTTTCTTCATTCATAGATTGGTTGCTTTAATTATGCCTTCTCTTATTTCTGCCCATTGTGCCTCTACCCCTCCTTGGCCTTCCTCCACTCCATTTAGGCAGCTCCCAAGGCTGTCTCTCATTTCTTTAAAATCTGATGTCTTTACATCCAGCACACACATTCTCGTGTGGTTTGCCTATGCTCCTGTCTTTATGTTGACCCACACCGTACAGTAATCACTGGCACCATATGGTGATCACTTGGGTGCAGTAAAATAACACGTTTGTCTCCACATGAGTGGTAAGCCCTAACCTGTGGCTTTGCCACTCATGAGTTGTGGGTCTCATCACTCACTAGTGGAGATAAATGAGTTATTCCACTGTAATCCATTATGTGTTCCATATATATATTATCACTCTCTGTGACAGCTATTAAGTTGAGGAACCAGAGGGATTGTCATGGTTTGGCAACTTGTAATTAAAGGAGACTGCATTCTTTATTTCAATGAAATGCCTTTAAAAAAGCAAAGAAAAACTAATTGAAATATTGCAATGCAGTTCCCTATTTAACCATTCTGAACAACTGAAGTTTGAAACAGGCAGGTCCAAAATTTATAAGTTCATTATTTTATCATCTCCCAGGTAGCATCATACAGAATATTTTATTTATTTTATGTATTTATTTATAATTTAAGACTTTGGAATGCACACTGAACTGTTACAATTGATTAGCTAGTTTGTCCTGTGGGGTATGTGACATGAACCTGTTTTACTGATAGGGTGAATACTGGTGAAATTCTGTTACTTTTAATGCCATGGGATCCTTAACTTCCACCTGGGCAGCTAGCATAGATGGTCAGAATGCACCACAGTTGAACATCTTATTTGGAGTATTGCACATCAATAAATGTCCAAGCAGTGCCAACATGTAGTATCCATTAGTTGCAAGATGTCTATACCCTCTGGAGGATCAGCATCACATTCTGCTATTTCTGTGCCATACCCTCCATTGACACCATGAAGAAACTGAACAGCTGGATGACAAGTAGGTTGTGAATGTATATAGTAAGCATTATATGCAAGGGTGCTTGTTTTTGTGATAGTGTTTTCTTAGTAACATTATTGTTGGTTTTTAGCATCCAAAACATGCTGTCATTGCTGCTCTGCAATAAATGTATGCAACAGTTTCTTAAGCATTAAGGTACTAATAGGGGTTGGTTTACCAGTAGTGAATCCAACCCTCAGGTGCATAGCCAAGGGTGTCATGCACCAGTGGGTTGGATTAACTACCGGTAAATCAACTCTTGGGAGCACCTTAATGCTATTATAAAAATGAACGGAGATACAGAAACCTTTCTATATAGCTGGCGCATTGGCACAGCAGTAGGAATACCGTTCATGATGCTGGTGATCCAGGTTCAGGAACAAGCCTTGGTCATTGGGGGCTGGCCGGGTGGAGGTGGAGGACTGAGCAGTCCAGCGAATGCTCTCTTCTTCTTGAGGGGGAATGTGCCATATCCCACTGCACTACTGCCACCTGTAGATGTACAGGTGGCAGAGCGTATGTGACACAGGGAGGGACATGCCATGGTGTGTATCATGTGAGTGTACTGACACATGCTCACATCGGAGACTATGTACCAATGCCAGTGTCCCTATGGGGCTTGGGGACATATGGCACAGAAAGAGAATCGGGGAAACTAATAAATAAGAAAAAAATTCTACTCTGCCTGCAGCTTCAGACTGAAGGCAGATAAATCTGCCAAACCAAAGCAGAGGAGGTGTAGAAACAATGAATAATAATTAAAAAAATTCTATATATTTTTGTTATACTCATGAGCTAAAAGAGATGTATTTTAGTTACCAATGATACTTTACTGGTTTCAGAGAACAAAATATTCCCTTGTGATACTTTTTCTCTTAGTTTGGAGTTAAACCCATTAGAAATGTTTGCTTGATTAGTTTATATTCTTTGGAAAACACAGGACTGCTAAATGAGCACAATGTTAACTTATTAATATCGAAGTCAACTGTCATGTTAACCCCCTCACGTGAATTGTGTAAGTTTCCAGTTGATAGAAAATTAGCTAGATTCTTCTAGCTACTATTCTTCACAACACTGAAAAATAAAAGGTAATACAATATGTAGCTGCATGTTTTATTTGCATGAAACATACTCACCACACAGTGGCCCACAGGCAATGCATTGCACTGTCACACATGTGACCGGTGTTTAGAAGGGAGCTCAGATGGCCATGTTTGTCTTCCAGTACCAAGAAGATGGTGGTGGTGGTGGTGGTGGTGTTGGGGCTTGTGAGGGGGTGGTGATGTGGCTACTTAATCACAAAAGAGATCTGGACAGTTTGTTGGAGAATGAGAATGATGATTAATTTGGGGATTACTGACTGTCCTAAAAATGTATTACTTGCTTTTTTTTTATATAATTTACATTTTGTTCCCCAAATCTCTGGCCTGGCCCACCAGGACAACTCTCCAGCACCTCCCTCTGTCCCTGACTACCTGTCCACTGTCAGCACCAAGTAGTCTTGGATTGTCACCTTGCTGGTCTCGGGAGTGGGGGAATATAATCCCTGATTGTGAACAGCTTTGGAAGATGAAAGCAGTAGTGGAGACCATCCCTCATGTACCAGGGTCCCTCAGATGAACTTTTCCTTCAGTTAAACTCCTGCAGACCCCTGGAGGTACACATGGTTAATGCGAATGTGCACACAATTTGTGCATAACTTGGCCACCAGTTGATATCTTCACCTCCCGCGGTGCTCTTGACTGCACTGACACCCGTGATTATTCAAGTGGCAGGACAGCAACTCTCCCTCCCTAGAGGTAGAGAGCACCCTCTGGCACACTATATCCTCCTTAACCTGGCTATCCCGCAGCATTCCAGGCTCCTTCCCGAACCTGTTTTACTGGCATATCTACTTGTCTTACCGTTGTGCGTATGTGGTAGTCCTGCATTTAAATGAAAGAAGAGCTTGAAGATAATCATTAATGTAAAAAACCTTGATTGCAGGTATAACAGTACATGCACACTACCTACTACATCAGATAAGTCATGTGCAATTTCAATGTCTGTCAGACAGATTCTTTAGAATGCATGGAACTTCAAATATATCTTGTTTTTCCCATTCCAGAGTATGGATCTCTTGTACCTTCTTGTTATGAGGCTCCAGTCTCAGGTTTTCCAGCAGTTAATCTGGGAATTTAGAAGGTCTGTGGACAATTGGAGTGTGACTTTGTGTTTGCCCTGTTTATAATGTTTTATGTCCTCCATTTGTCCAGGAACTACAAACAGATTCGTCTATTTGAGATCTACTAATGTTGCGAGGCAAAATTGTGCATGAGAATGTGTTGCAAATTGTCTATAAATCATCTGTCCCACTCCTTACACAAGTGTAGCACCATGTTGCTGCTGCTGCTGCTGCTGTTGAGATTCAGAACTACTGTTACCTCCACTACCATTACTGTGGTCATCACCATGGACGTCAGCATGGCCAGCACCACCAGTAGCATTGCTTTAATGGGTTAATGTTGCTTTAGACCAGTAAAAACAGAATATGTGCATTTCTGATAGATTCAGCATGGAATTTACCTGGCTAATGGTGACAGACCCTTAATGACACATGTAGGTGCCTGGCATATGGTCGTGGCAGTGAAATAAGCAGAGCTGCTCAGTGAGCACTTGACAAATATACACTATAGAGCACATGAATCTATTCCACTGCCATCATCTCACTTTGTAGTTCCATAATTATTTCCACCATATCAAGGATGGAGTTCCACCATTTGAAAATGACCTTGATTGTGGGGCATTACATTTCTGTTGGTACGGAAGGATAAGTTGAAATTGTTTTGCAGAATGCTGTAAATGCTTGGTAATATCCTGTGCAGTACCAAGTATTTATTTTAACTGATCATAGTTGTCCAGTACATGAACTATCACCAGATTTTATGTTTGTGTGCAAAACGAGTTCTGTGGCAGAATCCCCTATTATTTGTATCCTTCAGCATGTTACTGCCAACATCCATCACAGTAATACCCAAAGTAAGACTGTAAAGGTATTTCCTGATGTCTAGCATGTCTACCAGGTCCAGAATCGTTTACTCCCAGGTTGACTCAAGCACTAACTGCTTGAGGCATGCCCCTTGCAGGGAGTACAGGATGTCTGTGCCTCTGACTGTGGCAACCACTGGGATGCTCCAATCAATATCCAGCAAACTGAAGTCACCCATCAGCAGCACCTCTTCTCTGGCTGCCATCATATGGATGGCTTCCAGTAGATCCCTGTCCATTTCCTCCCCTTGTGCTGGGGGTCTGTAGATCACACCTGTGTGAAAGGCTGTACCAGTGCCCATCTCCAGGGTGACCCACAGTGCCTCTGCCTGCAGTAATTCACCACAGTAGTACTGCGTGATGTCACAAATGTCAGTTTGCTGGACTGAAAGCAGCTGAAACAAACCAGTCTGAATTTGTGCCATTATATTTCTGCCTGCTATTGATCTGTAGTCCCATGAAATTATGGCCACCACAGATCACAGATATAATGGTCCCAATTCTCAAAGGTTGATGCAGGGATTGCACAAGCCCTCAGTCAAACCCTGCCACTGTGCCACACACAGTGCAGAACAGTGCACTCGATTCTCAAAGGTCACATGCATTTGCAGCACTTTACCCCCTTGTGATGGCTTACGCCAAATATTTGGCATAAATCCCTTGAAAAGGTCCACAAAGTTGACCAGCAAAAGCTGGTCTAACTTGCACCATATGGTGCATGGGATCGAGAACCCAGATTGCCAGCCATGGACTGTCACAAGCTTCAAGCACCATGTGTTCGGTGCACCTGGGCTTACAAGAGTCCAACTCATTTTAGAAATCAGGCCCAATGCCTTTTACCAGTGATAAATGTGGTCCCTCTGACTGAATGATACCTCAGGAACAACATCCATGCCGGCAACAAAAGAAATGTACCTCCCATTCTGTCTGTGTCAGTGAAAAAATATGTTCACAACTAAAAATTGTCCAAGATAATTAATTGGATAATACAACAGCAAGGTAAATGAATATAATAACTGCAAAAACAAAAGCTGTCCGTCTCCTTTAGACAAGGTTATGGTGTAAAAAACCCTGTTTTATACAGTTTTGATATCATACCAGTCTATAAAAGAATACTCCTCAAACCTTGGGTACTTAAGACCATTGGTGAAAATGCCTTTGCCAGAACTGTCCCAGTCAGTTGTAATTACATCCCTGTCCCTATCAGGTGAGCCAGTAATATTTCCTTTAAGCGCACCATGCAAAACTAGCTCTGTAATCCATATACATGATAGGCCAGTAACACAAAAAATCTCCAAAGTCTTTGTTTCCATCTCATTTCCCACATCCTTTACCCTGAATGGTACCCCCTCAAATCTGTTGGAGTCTCCCAATAAACATCCACTTGGAATTATCACACATTGTATTCTATTCATATTACTTCCTGAATGGTAAGTTTAAGTATTTTCTGTATTGTAAAATGTCCCTTTCTGATATCTGTCAGAGTAACTGCAACATAGAAACATAGAAGCATAGAACATATTGGCAGGAAAGGACTGCATGGCCAATCCATTCTGCCCAAGTACTCCCTACTTATTCCACCTCTGCAGACCCTAACTGGTCTGTGGTGACCCTTCCCCCCACCTTCCTCCCGCTTTTCTAATATACCCCTATGTTTATTCCATTTATGCTGGAAACCCCCAACATTTTAGCATCCACCACCTCTGCTAGCAGTCTGCTCAAGGCATGTGCTATCCTCATAGTGAGGAAATATTTCTTACATCTCTCCTGAACTTCCCCCTCCAGCTTCATTTCATGCTCCTTGGTTCTGATACTCATCCTCCTTTGAAGGCGGCTCCCCACCTGTACTCTGTTCATCCCTGTGAGGTACTTGTAGTTCTCAATTATGCCACCTCTCTCCTCTCTTCCAGGGTGTACATGTTGAGATCCCTCAGCGTCTACTCATAGGGCTTCCCATGCAAACCTTGTACCATTTTACTTGCCTTCCTCTGGACAGCCTCCACCCTGTCTATTTTCTTTCTGAGGTGCGGTGTCCAAAACACAACACAGTATTCCATGTGGGGTCATACCAGGGAAAGATATGACTGCAGCACCACCTAGCTCCTCATGCTGGAGATACCTCACCCAATGCACCCCAGCATCCCATTAGTCCTCCCCACAGATGTGTCACACTGCACTGCTACATTGAGGTCCACTGATACAATAACCTCAAGATCCCTTTCCTGTCAAGTGACTGTCAATACTTCTCCCCATCCTATACTCAGCACCTGGTTCCTATGCCCTAGGTGCATGATTTTGCACCTTTTGGCATTGAACCCAAACTGCCATTTCTTGGACCACTCCTCAATTTTAGAAGATCCCTGCACATTTTCTTCACTCCCTCCTGAATGTCCAACACTTTACAGATTTTGGTATCATCTGTAGAAAGGCATTCCTTCTCTTCAGTTCTTCCACAATGTGATTTTAATATCGAATTAGTGAGTACAGTATACAGTATATACATTCTTTTTTATTGATATTTAGTAGTACACCTGTGAGCAGATGCTCATTTGTACTTTCCACATCAGTTACAAAAAATAAACAGGTACAAAGTATTACATTACAAGGCATTGCATTACAAACAAGTACAAGGTTGCACTGGCACATTGCGAAACATTACAGCTAGGTAGTTACTAAATTGTTGTGAATACAAGGTTGGGTTAGCATGTAGCTTAAGGTATAACACTTGGAAACTGCTATAGCATTGGTGAGAGGGCACCTGCATCAGAGAGATAGGCATAATGGAGAGGGGACAGCCACAGCTGCAGCATAGAGAGGTGTATGCCTGCATAAGATGTGGACAGAACTAGGGAGGAAAAAAGGCTAGAATAGCATCAGACATGGAAGGAGTGAAAGGACAGAGACAGGGAGGGAAAGAGACTGCACAGGAGAGGGAGGAAGTAGACAGGGTGAGGTGCTAGGAAGTGCTGTGAGGTTGGTATCCCTGGGCAAAGGTGGGACACTAAGTGCTGAGGCTTTACGGTGGACCAAACTAAGGGAGTATGTTTTGGTCATCATGAGAGGCCAAGGCAGAAACAGTTGTCTTCTGCAGCAAGGTGCTGCCTGAATTTACGCTTGAAAGCCCCAATGGTTGTGGTATCAAAGACGGCTGAAGGAAGGACATTGGTCCAGTGTGGTGCATGGTAGTAGAATGCACACTGACACTGTGCAGTGCGGCATCTAGGTTCACTGAAAATTTGGCTGTGGGTGCTTCTGGTCAGCCTTGCACTTACGTGGCACATGAGCAAATTCTGGATTCCTGGTGCTTTCAGATTTAGAGTGATTTTTTTGGCCAGAAGACAGGTAAGGTACTTAATTCTTTTTTTTTATGTTGTTTAACCAGGTATAGCACACTAAGTTGAAAGCTTTTTTACAGGAGTGACCTGGGAGCACAAGGAGGTTAAGTGACTTGCTCAGGGTCACACAGTATGCAAGTGGAAGCTGTGGGATTCAAACCCAGGTCTGGTCTACTGGATGGCACCAAATTTGCAGCTCAAAAGAGAGAGGCACAGCACTTTCCCTGACCGGGAATCAAACCCAGGCCGCGGCGGTGAGAGCGCTGAATCCTAACCACTAGACCACCAGGGACAGGGATAATTCTACTCTTCAGCTGAAGCCACCCTGCCTAGAAGTAGAGCTCACATGTGTGTGTAAGCCTTGTAGCACCTGTGAGTAGTCAGAAGGCCTTATTAAGGGCCAGTGAGATGCGATGGAGTGCTGTGTCCAGTGCTGAACCATTAATGGACAGGCCATAGTCAACGAGTGTAACAAATGAGCTGAAGATGGCCATATTAAGTGTTTCATAGGTAAGGCTGTGCTTGTGGTGGTAGAGTATCCTGAGATGGGAATTGATGGCCTTGGCTGTGTTGTCTATACGCTGTGCATAGGACAGAGTGGAATCAAGTGTGATACCCGGGTACTTTAAGTGCAGCACAAGATCCAGTACATCGCTACTGTTGTTCCATATGGATAGTTGGATGGTCTTGTGTTTGCTGTGGGTGCTAGCATAGATCATAGTCTTACTGTATTTGTAGTTAAGGACTAGTCTATGCTCTTTAAACATTGAAATGTAGAATTTGACGGCAGATAAGGATTGATTGGCCCACCTAGTCTGCCCATTTTCCTTCCTAACAGATGAGCTGCAGATCCTAGTTAACCAACAGCTTACTTCCTCCTACTCCCAACTAGGACTGCCTTATGTCTGTCCCGTGCATTCTTGAATTCCCCCACTGTTTTTGACTCCATGACCTCCTCAGGGAGGCTGTTCCATGCATCCACAACTCTCTCAGTGAAAAAACATTTCCTCACATTACCTCTGAGCCATCCCCCCTCTATCTTCAAATTGTGCCCCCTTGTTCTTACACATCTCTTGTTCTGAAAAATGCTACCCTCTTGGACTTTGTTGATTCCCTTGAGGTACTTGAAAGTTTCTATCATGTCCCCTCTCTCCCTTCTTTCCTCAAGGGTATACATATTAAACTCCTTCAGTCTTTCTTCATATGTCTTCTGGTGCAGACCCTGCACAATTTTTGGTTGCCCTCCTCTGGACAGCCTCCACTCTGTCTATGTCTTTGCGAAGATGGGGTCTCCCGAACTGCACACAGTACTCTGGATGGGGTCTCACCAACTGTCTGTACAGTGGGATAACAACTTCCTGTTTTCTACTATTGATGCCTCTCGCTATGCATCCCAGTATCCCCCCAGCCTTCCTTACTGCTTTCTCACATTGCTTGCTCACCTTTAGGTCATCTGATATAATTACCCCCAGATCCCTTTCCATTTTTACTGTTGTCAGTATCTCACCCCTCATTGTGTACTCTTCCCCTGGGTTTTTGTTTCCCAGGTGCACTACCTTATTTGAGCTGCCATACATTTGACCATTCCTCCAACCTTGCCAAGTCCCTTCTCATCCTTTCCACTCCATCTTGTGTATCAACCCTATTGCAGATCTTTGTGTCATCTGCAAAGAGACATACTTTTCCTTCCAGTTCCTCTGCAATGTCACTTATAAAGACATTAAAAAGGACCGGTTCCAGTACTGAACCCCGCGGTACCCCACTAGTAACTCTCCTTTCTTCACTGTGGACTCCATTTACTACTACCCTTTGCGCCCTGTTGTCTAGCCAATTTTTATCCAGGCTACCACCTTGGGACCCACCAAGGCTGGCTAACTGTGTATTAATCTTTTGTGTGGGACTGTATCAAATGCCTTGCTAAAATCTAGGTAGGCCATGTCCACAGTCCCTCCCTGGTCTACTACTTTGGTCACTCAGTCAAAGAAATCTATTAGATTCATCTGACATGACCTTCCCATCATGAATCCTTGTTGCCTTGGGTCCTATGCCTCACTGGCATCTACGTACTCAACAATTTTTTCCTTCAGAAGTGATTCCATCATTTTCTCTACCACTGAGGTCATACTAACTGGTCTGTAGTTTCCTGCTTCTGTCCTACTCACACTTTTGTGAAAAGGAATCACATCCACACTCCTCCAGTCATCAGGTACCACCCCATCCTCCCATGATTTGTTAAAGAGAGTAGTCAGCGGTGTCACTAGTTCTACCCTTAGTTCTTTTAGAATTTTTGGGTGAATCCCATCAGGCCCCATTGCTTTGTCCATGTTCAATTTTATTAGTTCTTTCAGAACCCTTTCTTCTGTAAATGGACTGGTATTGACCCCATCTTCAGAGTGTTTCTCTTGTTTGGTTTAGGTACCTCCCCCTCCTCTTCCTTTGTGAATACTGAGCAGAAACATTCATTCAGTATCCCTGCTTTTTCACTGTCACCCTCTACCCACATTCCCTCCCCTTTGTTAAATCTTAGTATCCTTCCTTTGGTCTTTCTTCACTCCCTAATGTACCTATAAAAGGTCTTATTCCCCTTCTTAACAGAGTTAGCTATCCTTTCCTCGGTTTGGGCCTTTGCTATTCTGACTGCCTTCCCAGCCTCTTTCTGCTTTAACTGATAAAGTTCTCTGTCCTGCTTCTTCTGTGTTTCCTTATATTTCCTGAATCCTATTCTTTTCTCCTTAACCTTCCCAGCCACCTCTTTTGAGAACCATAGCAGTTTTTTCCTTTGTTGTGTTTTGTTGATTTGCTTTACACAAATGTGTGTTGCCTCTGTGATGTCTGTTTTGATTACTCTCCATTGTTCCTCCACCCCCTCCTTCATGCCTGTTTGCTAGTGCTTTTCTGAGGCACTGTCTCATTTTTCCAAAGTCAGCCTACCTAAAGTCCAGTACTCTTGCTTTTTGCATGGCTTGATTGTATAGTTGTGTTTATCGTGAACCACACTGTTTGGTGGTTGCTTGTTCCCAGATGGCTACCCACTTCTAAATCTGATATTCTTTCTCCGTCCCCATTTGAGAGTAGCAGGTCTAAGATTGCTCTCTCCTGAGCTGGTTCCAATACTAGCTGTCTGAGGCATGCCCCTTGTGGGGCATCAAGAATGACCCTGCTCTTGGATGTGCCTACAGCAAAGGTGCTCCAGTTAACAACTGGCATATTCAGGTCCCCCATCAACAATATCTCCCCTTTTTCTGCCATTCTAAGGAAGCCTTCTATCATTTCCTTGTCCATTCCCTTCCCCTGAGATGGGGGTCTGTATACAACCCCCATAAGGATTGTGGTGCCATTTCCTGTCTCGAGGGTGACCCAGAGTGCCTCATCTGCTCCCTTTTTACTTTTTAGTTCTGTTGCTTTGATCCCTTCCTTTACATAGAGAGCTACTCCTCCTCCTCTTTTACCCTTCCTGTCCCTCCTGTAGATTGTGTATCCTGGTATGTTGACATCCCAGTCATGGTTCTCTGTGTACCATGTTTCTGTGACTGCCACAATATCCAGGCAATCCTTTTCTATCAAGGCCACTAGTTCAGGGAGCTTGTTACACAGACTATGGGCATTGGTACTCATCACCCTCCACTTTTTGATGGCCTTACCCCTTTTAGCCCCATTCTTGTCCTTACTACTGTTGCCTTTTTTTATATTTACCTCTGTCCTGCTCCCTAATGACTTCTCTACCTTGGCGTTTACCTCACTAATTACCATGTTTTGTGGGGGGAGGCTGGGATTTCCCTGTTCCTTTTCAGTACCTGCCCCCTTGGCTAGTTTAAATGCTTGCCAATGAAACATTTAAACCTCTCACCTAGGATCCTGGTCACCTCTGGACAGACGCAGACCATCTTGCCAGTGTAGGTCTGCATCCTTCCAGGTGGACCCCCCAGTCCCCAATGAAGCCAAAACCCTGAGCTCCACACCAGTTTTTCAACCATTCATTGAATTCCCTGGTGAGGAGTACACTAGCATCACCCTTGCCATAGACAGGCAGCACCTCCGAGAAAGCTACCTTATGAGCTACTTGTCTAAGGCCCCTCCCAACTCTACAAACTCCTCTTGCACTGCTCTGATCCCATTCCTAGCCAAGCCATTTGTCCCTAGGTGGACAATGACATACAGTTCCCTCCCTCTTGCAGCTGCTCCCATGATCCTGAGGATTCACTTCCTGTCCCTCCAAACCGTGGCGCCAGGGAAGCACCTTACTGCCCTCTCCCCTTCCTCCCCCATTTCTACCCCCTAATGATTAAGTCCCCCTCCAGGAGTTGTTTCCTTCCCCTGTGGGTCCCATGCCACTCTCCTGTGGGTCTCCTTTGTGAAGGTTCCCAGCACCCTCCTTGGTCTCCACTGCTGGTGCCTCCATAGAGGAACCACTATCCACCAGAAGAGTGAATGAATTGTGGAATGGTACAGTTGGAGGGATGAAACTCTGTTCCACCACCCTCCCGCTCCTGGAGCCAACCCTCGTCCAGCCTCTCCTCTTTCTTGGCAACCTCTGATGTAGTGGCATTGGCCCTGGTGGTCCCTGGGTGGGAGAGGAGGTTTCATGAATCCTATCCAGGTCAGCCTGGAGACAGGCAACCTCCTCCCTCAGATCAGAGAGGTGCTTGAAAATAGGGCAGCATCACGGCCTCCAGAATGTCTCCCGGAACACTGCCACCCCACAGCCATTGCACTGCAGCACTCCTATCATGTCTTATTTTGTGTCCCCTTTCCTGTTTCTCTGCATGCTTACTCTCTCCTCTCCTTACAACTCTCACCCTTCCTGTCCTGGGACAGCAACTTCCTATGTTCTTCAGTAGCCTCCTTCTTCCTTGCTCAGTGTCAGACCACCAGCAGCTGGGTGGGGGGAAGTGAGCTACTTTTTTCCTTTAGAGTTGACAAAACCAATGTTCCCCTATGAGCCTTCCCTTCCTACTGCAAAACAGGAAGTTTCTGTTGTCAGTCAAATCCAGTGGCTATAAAAGTAGAACTGGCTTAAGGTCGATGGGTGGAGGGGTGGGATGGAGGACAAATAGTAAGAAAAAAGGCTAGCAACAGAAGTTGTAATTTGAGTCACCTACTTTTATATTGTCTAAGCCACACCCCAATTAAGCTCCTTCTCCTCCCACTGATTTAGCAAAGTAAGTTGATATAGTACCCTTCCCAGCACAGAACAGACACTGACTTTCTTTCTTTTCTTTTTTAAGCCTAAATAAGACCCCTTCTACTTCTAATAAAGTACCTGTCTGCTTAAGCTCAATAGACACTTTTCTTTTTTAACCCTAAATAAGACCCTTTCTAATTCTAATAAAGTATCTGTCTGCTTAATCTCAACAGACACTGACTACTGCTGAGATATGTGTTAAATTAATAAGAAATGTAGCTTCTTTTAGTTAGCTGTTTTCTGCTCTACAAGCAAGGCTAGCAACATGAAGTTGTAATTTGAGTCACCTGCTTTTATATTGTCTAAGGCACACCTCCAATTAAGCTCTCTCTCTTCCTACTGATTTAGCAAAGTGAGTTGATACAGTACCCTTCCCAGCACAGAACAGACACTGACTTTCTTTCTTTTCTTTTTTAAGCCTAAATAAGACCCCTTCTACTTCTAATAAAGTACCTGTCTGCTTAAGCTCAATAGACACTGACTTCTGCTGAGATATAAGTGTTAAATAGGCAAGAACTTAGCAATGATTACTTGACTGGAAAATATACAGACTGACAGTCTTGGAGAGGATTGAAGAGGAGACCAATCAGGGGCTGCTGTGAAGCCAGAGAACTAATCAGTTCAAGCCAGGCAGACAAGCAGGCCAACTGTTCTGCTGTACTCCATCCAAAAGGACTCTCTTGTAAAATATGTGCTATACCTAGATATGACTATCCTGCTGTGCAAACAAAATAAATACATACTGTAAATAATGGGATTTTTGATCTGTTATTAAGTGCATAGACAAAAGCTTTATATTTTGATTGTGCCTCTACCTCTGATTTCAGCTTCACTACTGCAGCCACTGCACTTCAAACTCTGCTTCAGATTCCTTTGCTGAGTGATCAACTGATGGTTTATTTCACTTGGCAGCTGCTATAGCAATTTGAAGTATACTGACTGTGTAGAACAGATAAAGATCAGGGACACAGACAGGATCAATAGATCAGGACAAAAATATAGGTCTGAAGGTCATAGCTGGAAGGGTATTAGGTGGGAGGGGGATATAGTTATTGTTGGTATGTGAAATGACAGGATTGCTAGAGCAACAGATCTGGGGAGGTACAGACTTAAGAGAGGGTGGCAGTTATTATATAAAATAAATTATGTGGATCAGACCAAGTTTTTGGTTTTAAATATCCTTTTAGATGATCTTGCAAACCACTCCAGATTTGTTCACATGATTTATGAGGTGTTCCCAAACCTCAGGAAAGTAAAAAAATATATACAGACAGCTCCCTATAAATCATGCTATATACAGTACAGCATATCTTATCTGGACAAAACAGAAATCATTCCGTGAAACAACAGTACTGTACATGCATCCTCCTGCCACTCAAAAATAACAACCAAAAAACCTGCTAAAATGCACAACCTAAATTTGACTTCCTTATCTCCTTGATATGCACAACATCAAACAGTTAACTCCATGCTAATTAATCACTCTGTGTTATAAACATGCTCTTTTCCCTTAAAGAATGGTACTTTCAAATGAAGCAGCTGCTGCAAACACTGTTAGCAATCTTCTTGATGTCGCTGCCAATATGAGATTGATATCTGCTGGAACCTTGCATAGAAATGTAAAGAATAATGTGCATAATTGTTGCCCTAAAGGACAATAAATAAAAATAATAACTGAATTAAGTATGTTGCACTGAATGAACTCTCTCTCAAAATAACATCACTAACATTTGTTTCTATAATAAAGAAATTAACTAAACCATCTAAACTAACTAACTAAACTAACTAGTTCAAGGGACACTGTTAGCTTTTAGCTGATTTTTTAGCCCCTTTCCAAAACAACACTTGTACACATCTCTTGTATGATACATAAAATACATACTGTTATCTTGTTTATTGACTGTCTTGGAGAAACACCTTTGAGCCAGATGCTCTTTTACAAAGGTTCCATGTCAAAAACAGGTACAGATTACAAGCAAACACATTACAGTAACATACAAGCAATAATGCAGAAATTAGTGCAACCAGATTGATGGTGATATACTAGACAGGTACATACAGATATACAGGAAACATTCAGGCATACAAGATACAGTACAAAACAATCATCAATAAAGGATTTGTGCAATCAAGTTGAGGGTGATATAATGATAGACAAATACATAACTAACACATAGCAGTTAATATTGAGTTTGTTTGGCAGGAGAGTGAGCAAGAAGTGTGAGGGGAAGGCAGAAAGGAAGTGTAATATAACTAAGGGAGGAGGGGAAGTGAGGATGGTAGTGAACAGAGAGAGGGAGGAAGTGCAGGGGGTGGGAAAGATAAGTTGGGTGGAGAGAGAAAGAGTATGGGGGACTAGAAAGCAGTTGATTTAGGAGAAGAGGGAGTTGGGAGGGGTTGAGAGCAGGGAGAGGGGAACTCAGGGTGAAGTGCTTGAGTTTGACAGTCACAGTAGCTAAGAGAGGAGCAATGCAGTAGGAGTATTTTCTTAAATGGTTCTAGTTTTTTTCACTGGTTGTGATAGGTGGGAGGTTACCATAAAATTCTAATTGATCTCTACCTTACTAATAGTTTGCCTTGTATTCATCCCAACTTAATCCTGTGTAGCCCACTGTTTCAAAATGTGCACATGCAACATGACACTGAAGGGTCTAGAAACTGACTGCATGGATGAGTTTGGATTTTCGTAAACAGAGTCTGTCAAAATGATCTTTGAAAAGAGAACTGTGCTCAGAGTTCAAGAAAGTGACTACTCTGTTGGAAAAAAATGCTGTAATTTGTTTAATTTTTGTTTTGAAATATAAAGCTGTGACTCCAGGCATAAGCATTACCATCAATAATAGTGGAGCTAAGGAAATAATTGGTGATGCTGCTTACTGTACTCTTATGAGTCTGTCTAGACTGGTGTGGTGACAGAGGAAGGGAAAGTAGCCAGTGCGGTCCTCATCTTTATCAAGGAGGCAAGGCTAGACCCCAGACACAACAGGCTAGATAGCCTGACATCAGTGCTAGGCAATGTCCCAGAAACCATTATCAAGACAGAGCAATGAAGCATGTGGATGAGGCGAAGGTTCTTGCCCTCTCTAAGCATGGCTTTATGATAGACTCATCATGCCAAACCAACTTGATCACCTTATTTGAAGGAGTGACCAGGAAGGTGGATGGGGCAGGGCTGTTAACATAAGCTAACTGAACTTCAGAAACACTGTGGCTTATGACAAGCTTCTGGGCAAAGTACACCATTGTGGTGTACAGAAAACATTCCTAAGGTAGATCACTTACTGACATGGGGGAGCTGGAGGTGGAGGATTATAACTGATGGGCACTACTCTGAGTGGAAAGGGGTACTCCATGGCATTCATGACTACAGTCAGAAGGGACAAGATTGGAAAGAGGGTGAGCAAGAAATCCACAGGATAGTCAGATTGACGTTTATTATGGGGAAGACTATGGAACTTCTACAGAGTGAGAACCTTGTGGACTTCCTGAATGGTGAACAGTCTGAAAGACCCCAGACAATGGGGGTTTTTGAGGGTACGGTACTGATAGATGAATATGGTCAAGTTCTTCAGCTGAGTTACCACAGTAGCAGACAATGGGTGGGCAACTGATATAGCATACTTTGACTTCAGCAAGGCCTTTCACTCAGTCCTCCACAGGGCTAGAAAAAGAAAGAGACTAAGGGAATGGGGAGCATGTGAGCCACTGGAAGGACCCTAGGAAACAAAATGTTTGACCTTGAGAAAATCATTGCAGAGGCAGACCTGGATCTGGTGGCCATACCAGAGTCATGGTGCACCAACAACCACAGCTGGGAAGTGGCCATCCCAGGCTACACCATGTTCTGGATGGACAAGTCAGGGAAGAAAGGTGAGGGGTGGGGGTTATTTCATATTTGAGAAAAGGTATAAAGACCACTGAGATACAGGGGTACTGAGGGAACAGGAATGGCTAGAAGCACTATGGGGCAGCTTAGAGACAGGGTCAGGGGCCTTTATTTGCATGATGGTGGTGTATAGATCATCAACACAGGGGAGGAATTAGACAGAGCTTGGGGGAAGCTATTAGCAAAATGGCAAGCAAGGGGGAAGTATTGATACTGAGAACAAGCAAGGGGGAAGTATTGATTCTGAGGACTTTAATCTGCCAGATGTATATTGGGGCTTTCTGGCCACAGCTCCAACAAGAAGCAGGGCCATCCTCAACTACCTACAAGATCATTTGTCAGGCAGCTGGTTGTAGAACCCACTAGGGATGGGGCAGTGCTGAACTTGGTATTTACAAACTGGGACAGCACTGCAGACATCACAGTGGATAGTCCCCTAGGTGTAAGTGATCATATAGCGTATGGTTTTGAATACAGATTGGGAAAGAGAAAAAAACACACTAAGATAAGGATCCTGGACTTCAGGAGGGCAGATTTTAAGGAAATGGGAAACTGTCAATAAATACTTGAAAGGGGTGGCTGAGGGAGTGGATACTCAATGGAGATGGATTTAGCAGGGAACAGCTTAGGCAATGGCATGCCTATCGGAAGGAAGTGAGTGAGGGAAAGAGTAGGAAGAAAGCAACATTTAGGAAGTACAAAGAGATCCAGATGAAATCAGACAAGGAGGCATATATGGTAAAGTAGAGGGAAGCAGGAAGGAGAGAGAAGGTAGCTAAAGCACAAACTGAGGAGATGATAGCTAAGGAGATCAAAAAAGGGGACAAGACTGCGTGAATTCGGACACCACCTTTGGCAAAAACCGAGAGCTGGTATGCAGAGCCACCTGGTCTCTGTGAAAAATTAAACAAGGCTCCTTACACATCAGGTCCTGAAGCTCAGAAATCCAGATAAGGGTAGGGATTGCCAAACCAAGTAGGGAAATGGGCAGACTAGGTGGACTGGTTGGTCTTTATCTGCTGTCATATTCTATGTTTCTATGAGTGAAAAGAGGAAGACAAGGGGAAGGGATAAGAGAACTAGGAGGGCAGGGGGACTGTGCAGAGAAAGTTCAAGGGAAAGTTACAATTTTAAATGATTACTTCTGCTCAGTCCTTTCAATAGAGAGTTGGGGTTGGCCAGCATGTAGCAGAAAGCACCAAGGGGAGTGGTAGTGGACTTAAGCCCATGCTCAGTAGAGAGAGTCCAGAAGGGATTGGAGGCCCTAAAAGAGATTAAGGCAATGGAGCCAGATAAGATTCACCCAAGGGTCCTGAAAGAATTGAGCACAGTGCTAGCTGCCACTCTGGCAATGCTATTCAGCACCTCACTGGAGATAGGGATAGTTCCAGAAGACTGAATGAGGGGTGTTGTGGTCCCTGTCCACAAAAGCAGCAGTAGGGAGGGACTAGCAACTACAGGCCAGTCAGTCTCACATTGATGGGGAAATGAATAAAGACCACAATGAAGGAGAGTCTCATGTAGTACCTGGAAGCAAATGGTTTGCAGGACCACCGGCAGCATGGTTTCATGGGGGGGGAGTCATGTCAAACAAATCTCATACGATTCTTTGACTGGGTTACTAGGTAGGTGGATTAAAGAAGAGCAGTGGATGTGGCCTATCTGGATTCCATTAAGACTTTTAACACTCTGTCAAACAGGAGGCTAGTTAAGGCAAAGCACGGTAATTTTATTTATATGGTGCCCACTTCCAAAGGCTCTGAGCACCTCACAATAAGTCCAAATACCTAAATCATGATAAAACAATTAACTATTTGTTGTACCATAATGTAATAGAGCCAGGTCCAAAGTATAACATTAATACGTGGGTTGTTAAAAGCATTTTAAATATGTTCGGGAGGGAGCATCTGTTATCTCTCAAGGGAGGAGATTCCACATCAGCAGAACAGGAACCCCAAATGTCATATCACCTTGAAGATTTCAGACAAGACCCTGGTACTGACAAGACACCTGCCTCAGCTGACCAGAGGGGATGACCAGGAGCATAAGGCACCAGGAGATCTTTCAGGTAGCCTGGACCCAGACCATGCAGGGCCTTGTACGTGAGCAAGCAAACCTTGAAGTTGATGTTCCATCACACTGGCAACCAGTGCAGAGAGCAGACAACCACATTATATGCTCAGACTAAGAGATCTCCACCATCAGCAGGGCTGATGAATTCTGGACTACTTGCAAATAGCAGAGCAGTCTCACAAATAACCCAAGGTAAAGAAAGTAAGCAGCTTTGGGGGGGAGAAGTGGTAAGCTGAATATCTAACTGGTTGAAGGATAGGAGACAAGGGGGGTGATAAATGGCAGACAATCAGGGAACAGGAGAGTGACTATCTAGGTGCCAAAGGGTTCGATGCTGGGGCCGGTCCTCTTCAATATGTTCAGAAGTTACATTGCTGAGGAACTGGAATGAAAGGTGTGTTTCTTTGTGGATGATACACAAATCTGCAACAGGGTGGGTACTCAGGAAGGGTTGGAGAGAATGCAAAGGGATATGGGGAAACTAGAGGAGTGTTCTAGGGTGTAGTAGTTGGGTTACAAGGCCATGCACCTGTAGTAATGAAACCCAGGAGCTGTGTATAAGATGAGGGGAGAAGTATTTATATTCACTAAGTAGGAAAGAGACCTCAGGATCATTATATCTGATGTCTTTAAGATATTGTAGCTGTTAAGTGTGACAAGGCAATGGAAAAGGCTAGTAGGATATTGAGGTGTGTTGGGGGCTCTCTTGCAGTAGGAGGGGTGGTGCTGCTGCTGTTGTTGTATCGTTCACTAGTGAGGTCCAACCTAGAGTACTGTGAAGAGGTCTGGAGGTCACCCCTCTGCAAGAACATTGTCGGGGGGGGAGGCAGCACAGTGGACAGCAACCAACATGGTGCAAGGGTTGCATGAAAAGTCATATAAGGAAAAGTTGTAGGAACTCTGCATGTAATCCCTGGAGGAGATGAAAGCAAGAGGAGACATGATTGAGACCTACAAGTGCATCACAGTGGTGAAAATGGTTCAGGTGAGTGTTTCTTTCAGAGAAAATATGGCACTAGAACATAGGGGCATGCAATGAAGCTAAAGGGGGGAAGTTAAGGAGAGATGTGAAGTGTTTCTTTACTGAAAGGATGGTGGAAGACTGGAATAGCCTGCCAGAGGAGGTAGTGGGAGCAAAGACTCTGGGGAGCTTCAAGCATGCATGGGATAAACACTGGGGCAAATTTAGTAGTGTATGGGGAGGGAGGAGTGCCAGTGACCAAATAGGATCAGGAAAGTCAGAATAGGCAGGGAAAAGGGGCAGATTAGATGGGTCTACTGGTCGGAGAGAGGATGCTGGGATAGAAGAGGGGGAGGAGACTTGTGTGCTTACTCAGATTCCTGAATGCAGCGCCAATGGAGGAGCAAGCAGGAAGCATGTGTAAACAGTTCTAGAATGGTGATTGATTTGATTTAACATTTGAGTGAGCAGTTCATCAACGAAGGAGATACAGACTGTCTCTTCGGTGGAAAAAGCATTTTCAATTTGAACAGCCGATATCAGTAAATATTTCAAAGGAGATACAGCCGCCTGTTAATTTTCTCTCTCTCATTTGCTCAAATCTTATTGATGTGGTATGATCTTAGGCTACAGGGGTGCAGATCTGTAACAGTTGCCTATAGTCTCCATTTGCAACTATTCCTGCAAGAAACACATGGTAACAAAATTGCAATCAAACTGATTACGTTTTCCCATGGCTGTTAGGAGGCCAGTAATGACAAAACAATATAATAAGTCTAATTTAAGATATAAAATGCTGCCTAAATGAGCTACTGAGTACTTACTTGAAACAGACTCCTGTTTGTAATAGTACACACATCTAACTGACTTTGTCTTAAAGAACAGGGAGAGTAATGCTGAGGAAAGGATAGAAGAAAGAGAACTAACAAGGGTAGCAAAGTATCTGCAAATTTTATACTACTGAATGCTAACAATGTTTAAAAGCAGAGAAGGAGAGAGACAGGGGAGAGTGGCACTTTAACAATTTCCATGCTTTAAACTGACATAACCACAGGTTGACTGGCCAAAAGCAGTAAAAGTAGCAAATATAGTAAACTACTATGCAGACCTTATTTGTGGCTCTGAAGGTTTATGTCCTGCCTTACTAAATACTACGAAAAGGTTACTGAAGTCTGATGTTCACCAGAAATAGAGACTCTAAGTCCAAGCTTAAAAAAAAATCAAAGAGCATAGCAAAAAGATTTGAAGCTAAACATAAATGGATTAAACCCTGAAAAACCAAAAAATAAGAAGACAGAGCAAGCGCATGAAAATATTCCAGAGCAAATGCAAAAAGAAACCCCTAACAAATCAAAAATTAACTTTTTATTTGGTACCCCCTCCACTTTAGCTAATAGTCTTTCTAAATCTATTTCACCTATTTGGTCACCAGCAAATTCAGCAACAAAGAGGGACTTTCAACCAGTTTTGCAGAACAGGATTGACAGAAGCAGTAAATGGGATGTACCCAGAGGCAAACATAACTGAATCAGATTCTACAGAAGAGTTAATATTTCCAGAGGAAGAACAATAAGATATCCAGGAAGAAAATGATCAGCAAAAAAAAAAAGGGAAAAAGAAAAGCTCTACCCAAAATGCTGACACTAATAAGGCATGGAAAGAGCAGGATCAAGAACCATGGGCTAAAACCATGTTATAAGAAATTCTTACAATAAAAAGCAAGATGGACCCATTGGACAGACTGGTCACAGAAGTTGACAATATAAAAATAACACTACAAAATACTGAAACCTTTAATAAGCAAAACCTAGATAAAATAGTCACAGCAGAAAAGAGGATAAGTGAGGTTGATGATAAAATGGTCATACTAAAAAGACAGCTTTCACATCAAGACCATGAAATTAAACAATTACAAACCAAAGTGACTGATGCAGAAACCAGCTCCAGAAGGAAAAGCCTCAGACTATTGGGAGTGTCAGAAAAATTAGGCCAACACGCTGCTTTAACCCAATCCTTAGATGAAATTTTTTCAACTTTACTAGAAATTCCAAAACAGGCCTTTAAAATGGATTATAATAGAGTCCATCGAGCCCTCAGAGACCTGATGAAAAATGAAAGAAAAGCTGGATTGGTGAAGTGTATTACTCACAAGGTACCACCAACAGTAGAGGAATAGCCGTATTAATATAAAAAAATACAGACTTTACTTTCATTCAACAGTTGTGGGACAATGATTGGAGGATATTTTTAATCACAGGTTTTCTCTACAGAGTAGAAATAATTCCAGGTTCTTTATATTGTCCCTTTATTTCATGTGAGATATTTACAAATCATATATCCAATACACTTATAGAACTGGATTCACATAAAACACTTTTAGGAGGTGACTCAGGTGCTTTATTGAATCCCAAATTAGATAAGTCATCCAAAACAAGTGCACAAGACAATAGAATATCTTTAACTTAAAATATTTTTTTTAAATGAACACAATCTATGTAATGTATGGAGGAATAAAATTCCAGACACAAGTAAATTCTCTTACAAGGCCAGACATTTAAATGTTCACACTAGAATTGATTACATTCTTTCCAATAAAGAATTAGTAAAAGATATTCAAAAAATGTAAATCAGAGAAATTTCAGTTTATGTTCACACCATGATCACTATGAATTTCATTCCTACTAAAGACTGAAAATTCATCCCACAATGGAGATGACAAAATACTTTGTTACAGGATCCCAATTTCATATTTCTTATTAAAAAAACAAATACATGAATACTGGTTCTTTAATTTTAAAGGTTAAAAAAATCACAGAAATTTGAGACACATTCAAGGCTACAATTACAGGGGTCATTATATAATTTCAAATGTCACAAAATAAAAAACTCATGGAAAAAATAAATAAATTAGATACAGAAATATTGGAATTACAAGATAAAGCTAGATGTGATACCACCAAATACCAAGCAGTATTAGATCAAACAATTTTGGAAAAAAAAACCTTATGCTAATGAAGACAGTTGAAAATATTATCTAAAGCCTAAGAACAAATTATATTATTTTGCAGATAAATCAGGAAAGCTATACTATACCTAGCAGTATCGTCCCATCTCTTCCTCTATCATTATCCTGCTTGCTCCTTTCCTACAGCACAGTTAAACATGTATTGACTGTACCCTACAAACCCATACTGTCATAATGTGATTGCAATGATACATTCTTATTGGCTGTACAACTTTGCTGTACACTGTATACTGTATACTGTATTCTGTTCTAGCTACAATCTTGTATGGTCCATTAAAAAATGTACTATTCAATTCAAATGTTTCACTTTAGGTAACTAATTCTGAGTTGCCTCTGAAAAAGGGACCTTCGGGGCTCAGAGAGCCTACCCAGTTAACAAAATGTAATAAATAAATAGATATTGGCATGCACCCTTGGAAAACAAAAAGAACAAAATACCATCACAAGTATCAGAAATGTATCAAATGAAATATCCATCAAGGATGAACAAATAGCTAAGGCCTTTATAGAATATTACAAAACTATATACAACATTCAAAAAAGAAAATAATACTCTAAATACGGTGACATATTTAAATGACATGAAATTGCCTAAGCTATGAATTAATTCAGATCATTACTCTGGACAAGATGTCCTAGAAGCAATTAATTCAATGAAAATGAATTCTGCACTAGAAGCAGACAGTTTTACAATGGAGTTCTACCAGGCTTTTAAGCAAGAGCTAATTTCCTTGATAAATAAATTAGCTGAGGAAATGGCAGAAGGAAGTATAGACCATCATCTTCTTCAGACGTTCATATAATACTGTTGCCAAAAGAAAATAAAGACAAATTATGACCAGAAAAGTATAGACCAATTGCACTTTTAAATAGCAATTATAAAATAATGGCCAAATTAATTGTATTAAAGATTCAAGATCAACTACCTTATATAATACGTACAGACCAGAAAGGTTTTGTCAAAAATAGAAACATATTTGAAGGTCTAGGGGAGGAGCAGACTGCAATTTCCTTAGTTAAAAAAAAACAGATCCAGAGACTATTGTTATAGCCCTATAAGCATCCAAAGCTTTTGATTTAGTAAACTGGAATTTCATGTTTATTATGTTGGAGAAATGGGGTATCCAGAGTACATTATGTGAGCTATAAAAGCATTATACAAAAATCCAAAAGTGGTATTTAAAATAAATCAATTTAAATCTGAACCTATGCAAATGCAAAAATGGAGCCAAACAGGGTTGTCCCCTATCCCCAATGTTATTTATAGTTACTTTAGAACCATTATTAAGCCATATCCAGAACAATAAATCTATAACACGTACACAAGGTAACGTTATCCATTTCAAACTCAGTATTTATGCAGATGATAAATTAATAATGATTTCGAACCCCAAATTTACTTATCCCATAATAATACAGGAATTTGATAAGTTCTCTGAGCTATCAAACAACACATTAAATAAGTCCAAATCTATATTAATTGTAAATAATCTGAACAATGACACAAAATAAATAATTTCAGAAATGAAAATTTGTGATTCAATAAATTATTTGGGTATACAGTTGACAAACAACTTACAAAAATCACTGGAGCACAATCTAATGATTTACATAGCGTGGATTACAAACATGTTGGGATCCTGGCAAGATAAAGTTGTGTCTATTAGGGGAAAGACTGAAGCTTTAAAAATGATGGTTATTTTCTATTTATTCATCTAGCATTTTGTTTAATTTGGTTTTAAGCTCATCTAACTCTTTCTTTAGCTATTTATTTAGTGTTATTTTATGTTCTGTTTCTAAAGTGAACAATTTTTGCTCTAATTTGTTTTGTTCTTTTTGCCTCTGCTTCTTTAAACCTGATGTGTAGCTAAGTATCCTGCTTGTGATAACTGCTTTCAAGCTATCCCACTAGATTGCTGTTCTTGTGTCACTTTCTGCATTCAGTTCTGCATGTTCCCTTATGCATTGTTCAACTATCTCTTTATATACCTCCCTGTTTAGCAAGGACACATTTAAATACCATTTTGAGGTGTTATCTGGAGGTCCAAAACCATTGGGTCATGATCTGATTTGGTCATGGTTTCTATATTACATTTCTTGATTTTTTGTAACTATTCTACTGGGACCAAGAAGAGGTCTATACTTGAATATGAGGCATGCAATGCAGACCAGCAGGTGTAGTCCCTCACCTTCTTGGCCATCACAGTTTTCTTGGACATAGAGAAGGTGTTTGGGTAGATTGGAGATTCCTACACAGAACCCTAGAGGAAATGGGATTCAGCACAAACTATAGAGAAACCACCCAAAACCTTTACACAGCCCCACAGGTTATGATTAGGGTGAACAGAATTATGACAGAGAGATTTCACCTGATGAGGGGCACAAGACAGGGCTGCCCACTCTCCCACCTTTTATTCAACCGGTACATAGAACCTATGGGCGTAGCAGTCAGAAACAATGTGGACATTAAAGGGTTTGAGTTAGGAGGGAGGAATCACAAAATATCCCTATACACAGATGATTCCTTGTTTTTTGTTAACTCACCCCACACCACTATAATGGTCATGTTGAGGGAGTTGGAATAAATAAGAAACATTTCCAGGTACAAAATAAATATAAATAAATTGGAAGCAATCTCCCACTCTCCCACCTTTTTGGGGAGGGGCCTAAGACAAGTAGCACACACAGTATCCTTCTCAGAGGTGCTGCCTGTCAAAGGCATGGGGGAGGCGAGGGTAATTGACACCATGCAGTTTAATGAATGTTTTAAAAAATGGTGCGGAGCACAGGGGTTTGGCTTCATTGGGGACTGGGGTTCCACCTGGAAGGACACCAGCCTATACTGACAGGATGGTCTGCATCTGTCCAGGAAGGGAACAAGTCTTTTGAGCAATCGGTTTAAATGCTTCATTGGCAAGCTTTTAAACTAGTCAAAGGGGAGGCACTGACAAGCAGCAGAAAAATCCCAGCCTCCCAATAAAACAGGGTACTAAATGAGAAAAAGACCAAGGTAGAACGGTCAGTGGGGATGCTGCAACAGAAGGTAAAGCCATCAAAAATGGAAAGCAATGAGTACCAATGCCGTAGTCTAGGTAACAAGCTTCCTGAATTAGTGGCCTCGATGGAGGAGGAACATCTGGATATCATGGCAGTCACAGAAACATGGTACACACAAAACCATGACTGGGACGTAAACATACCAGGATACACTATCTACAGGAGGGACAGGGAGGGTAAAAGAGGAGAAGGAGTAGTTCTTTACGTAAGGGAAGGAATAAAAGCAACAGAACAAAAGGGTAAACAGGGAGGAGAAGAAGCACTGTGGGTAAATTTGGAGACAGGCAATGGCACCACAATCCGCACAGGGGTTGTATACAGACCCCCTTCTCAGGGGGAGGAAATGGACAAGGAAATGATAGAAAGTATACTTAGAATGGCAGAAAAAGGGGAGATATTGCTGATGGGTGATCTGAATATGCCAGATGTTAACTGGAGTGCAGTTGCAGCTGCCACTTCGAAGAGTGCAGTTATTCTAGATGCCCTACAGGGGGTATGCCTTAGACAACTAGTACTGGAGCCCACTCGAGAGGGAGCAATATTAGACTTGATACTCTCAAATGGAGATGGAGAGAGGATCACAGATGTAGAAGTGGGTAGCCATCTGGGAACTAGTGACTATCGAACAGTATGGTTCACAATAAACACAACAATAGAGTCAAGCCATACAAAGACAAAAGTACTGGACTTTAGGAGGCTGACTTTGCCAAAATGGGTGAGTGCTAAGGAATGCACCAGCAAATGGGCAGGAAGGAGGGTGGAAGAATAATGGGAATAATAAAACTGCCATTACAGAGGTAGCGAGCCTTTGTGTGAAAGCAAATAAGCAAAACAATGTAAGAACCATTATGGTTCTCAAGGAAGTAGCAGTGAAGGTTCAAGAGAAAAGAAAGCATTCAGGAAGTACAGGAACTCCAGAAGGAGCAGGACAGAAAACTGTATCAGTTAAAGCAAAAGGAGGCTGGAAGGCAGTCAGAACAGCAAAGGCCCAAACCGAGGAAAAGATAGCCAACTCAGTTAAGAAGGGGATAAACCTTTTATAGGTACATCAGGGAGCCGAGGAAGGCCAAGGGAGGGATAGTGAGGCTTAATAAAGGGAGGGAGGGAGGGTGGGCAGAGGAGACTGTAAAAGGCAGAGATACTAAACAAATATTTTTGCTCAGTATTTACAAATGAGAGGGGAGGTACATAAAACAAACAGTAGTAACACTCTGGATACAGAAGTTGATACCGGCCCATTTACAGAAGAAAGGGTTCTGAAAGAACTCTTAAAACTGAAGGTGGACAAAGCAATGGGGCCTGATGGGGTTCATCCCAGAATTCTAAAAGAACTAAGGGTAGAACTAGTGGCACCACTGACTAACCTTTTTAACAAATCATGGGAGGATGGGGTGGTACCCGAGGACTGGAGGAGGGCAGATGTGATTCCCCTTCACAAAAGTGGGAGCAAGGCAGAAGCAGGAAACTATAGACCTGTTAGTTTAACCTCAGTGATAGGGAAAATGATGGAATCACTTCTAAAGGAAAGAATTATCAAGTATCTAGAGGCCAGAGGGGCACAGGACCCTAGACAGCATGGAGTCACAGCAGGAAGGTCATGCCAGATGAATCTGATAGATTTCTTTGACTGGGTGACCAAAGTAGTAGATCAGGGAGGGGCTGTGGACATGGCCTACCTAGACTTTAGCAAGGCATTTGACACAGTCCCACACAAAAGATTAATATACAAGTTAGCCAGCCTGGGAGTGGGTCCCAAGATGACAGCCTGGGTAAAGAACTGGCTGGAGAATAGGACACAGAGAGTAATAGTAAATGGAGTCCACGCAGAAGAAAGGAGGGTTACTAGTGGGGTACCACAGGGTTCAGTATTAGGACCGGTCCTCTTCAATGTCTTTATAAGCGACATTGCAGAAGGACTGGGAGGAAAAGTATGTCTCTTTGCAGATGACACTAAGATCTGCAACAGAGTTGATGCACAGGGTGGGGTGGAAAGGATGAGAAGGGACTTGGCAAGGTTAGAAGAATCGTCAAATGTTTGGCAGCTTAGATTCAATTCTAAGAAGTGCAAGGTAATGCACCTGGGAAACAAAAACCCAGGGGAAGAGTACACAATGGGGGGTGAGATACTAACAACAACAAAAATGGAAAGGGACCTGGGGGTAGTCATATCAGATGACCTAAAGATGGGCAAGCAATGTGAGAGGGCAGCAAGGAGGGCTGGGGGGGATACTGGGATGCATAGGGAGAGGCATCACCAGTAGAAAACAAGAAGTTATTATCCCTCTGTACAGACAGCTGGTGAGACCCCATCTGGAGTACTGTGTGCAGTTCTGGAGACCCAATCTCTGCAAAGACATAGACAGGATGGAATCTGTCCAGAGGAGGGCAACTAAAATGGTGCAGGGTCTGCACCAGAAGGCATATGAAGAGAGACTTAAGGAGCTTAATATGTATAGCCTCGAGGAAAGGAGGGAGAGGGGGGACATGATAGAAACTTTCAAGTACCCCAAGGGAATCAACAAAGTCCAAGAGGGTAGTATCTTTCAAAAAAAGGGGTGTGCATGAACAAGAGGGCACAATTTGAAGATTGGGTGGGGTGGCTCAGAGGTAATTTAAGGAAGTATTTTTTCACAGAGAGGGTTGTGGATGCATGGAATGGCCTTCTGGAGGAGGTTGTGGAGTCAAAATCAGTGGTGGAATTCAAGCATGCATGGGACAGTCATAAGGCAATTCTGGGGGGGTGGGGGTAGGAAGAAGTAGGCTGCTGGTTAACTAGGATCTGCAGCTTATCCAGTAGGTAGGGAAATGGGCAGACTGGGTGGGCCAAGCGGTCCTTATCTGCCGTCAAATTCTATGTTTCTATGTTTCTATGTAATCAAAATTAGTGGGTGTGGAACAAGGAAGTTCATAAATAAATTTCCATTTAGATGGGTCATATGGAACACAGTAAGGTATTTGGGGATTTGTGCATCAGCTGACCTAAGCACTCTGATCAAACTGAATTATGATAAACTATTTAGAGATTAAAGATGACTTAAACAGGTGATCTACACTGCCTCTGTCATTAGTTAGCAGGGTAGCTACATATAAGATGAACTTTCTTCCCAGGTTCTAGTTCCTTTTTCAAGCCCTATCCATAAGAATCCCAGGAGTCTTTTGGCAACAGATACAAAGAAATGTCATGTCTTTTATTTGGTCAAATGGGAGAAACAGAGTTAAAAAAAGAACTTTAACACGCTAGAGAGAAAAAAGCAGCTTGGCCATGCTGGATCTTAAATTACACTGCATAGTGTCCCAAATAGCTCTGGCAATATCTTGGCTTAAACAGCGATCAGATACAGGATGGAGAGAAATAGAGGATCAGCAGCTGACTGCCATCCAACTATTCAAACTCCCTCATGCCACAATAACACTCCAACTCCTTGAAGAAATATCTAACCCATGGACCAACCACAAGGTGAGAATGTTGATTAGGGTCTGGGAAATTACAGGCTCACCAAATGATGCTGGCCCACTGTCAGCCATTTGAGGAGACACAGGGTTTATTTAATTTTTTTTTAATTTTAAATTTAACTGGGTTGGGTCACTGGACAGAGCCCTTTTTCAGGACCGCCCCGGAAAATTATAAATACAAAGACAATAAAACAATGTAAAACAAAAATACAATCCATATAGCCAATAAAAATTTAATGTTACAATGACAGACATTCAAGGATAACAAATAAGATTTAAAATGTACCTTAAAACTTGATAATGATGTTGCAGAATGTAAATAAAGAGGTAGCCCATTCCACAATAATGATCCAGAAATAGTGAAGGAACGAAGACCATGTTTGTTCTTATGAGTTCTTAACGTCCAATGTGAGACCCCTGGTATACCTCAAGTTGGTAATTGGCCCACAAATGTTTAATAAATCAGATAAAGGGAAAGATAAACTAGGATTAATAGCCTGATAAATCATACAGCCCAAAGAGTAGGTAAACTTAAACCTTGGGGAAAGCCAACCAATGGTGGAATACAGTGTGCAGTGATGCGTTCTAAATGGAGCTATAAGAACAAAATGGCAAATGTTATTGTATGCAACAGTGAGAATGTGAGTCTTCCCTACATCCAAATTATAATATAAACAAGAAACATAATCAGAATTAGCCATTAGGGTTCCCAGAGCAATGGCAAGATGTGTATCAAGTGTAAGGAAGTGTTTACATTTGTATAACATACCAATCTTTTGATTTGTTACTCTGCTAACTGACAGAGCCTGGGAGTATGAGCTCCCCCCATTGAAAACAGACAGGGCATTCATAAGATGGAACAGACAAGGTATGATAAGATATCAATCCTTGATCAGGAACCAAAATGTGATGACATTCCAAGAACTTTAAGAAAAGTATAATCTAACCAATACAGACTTCCACAGACATCTAGAAAGAAGACATTACATATGGTCATAAGGAATACTTGTAAAAATTAATAGGGATCTCACCCCTCTTGAGGGTTTTCTGTACTGGGCAGCAATGTTAAAAGAAAGGACAGGAACAATAACTAGGACATATAAGGTTCTACTGAAAATGATCACCCAGAATTTACAAATTTAAGACGGGAAATGGGAAACCAAATCTGGCATCACAATAAATGAGAATGATTGGACAAACCCCTGGGAAAGGGGATGGCGGGTCAGAGCATCACCCACATGGAGGGAGTTTAGATGGAAATGCCTAATATGTTACTTTCACATTTCCAACAGTCACATCAAACTTCACACCAGGTTTTTCTAACGTCTGTTGGAGAGGGAGCAGACAAATAGTCTCATACTTCCATATTTCTGGGGGGATGCCCAAAGATTGCAATATTCTGGTCAAGGGTACACCAAGAACTCAGTAAAATATTGGGTGTGGATATTGAACACACATTGAAATAAATGATACTGGGAATGGAAATGAATGTGATAGGGAACAGCACACAGAAATGTCTTCTTAGAATGTTAGGTATCACAACACATAAAGAAATTACATTGAACTGGCTAAAGCCGGCACCTCCCTCTTTTGATTCCTGGGTTGCCAGGTTAAATATGAACATACAAACATATGAAGAAACCAGCAGAAGAAGGCCATTTGGTCTCTCAAGTCTGCTTGTATTGCAGGGTCCACAGCTTAAGCTAGTGTTCCTGCTCTTCCTCCCCACTCCTCCCATTCTCCCTACCCATGAGCCTTACCTTCCCCCTATGCTTATCCCAGCCTCTCTTAAAGCTGCCCACTGTCTTCAATGAGATAACCTCTTCCGGCAGCACATTCCAAGTGTCCACCACCCTCTCTGTGAAGAAGTGCTTCCTGACCTCCCTCCTAAACCTCCCACCCTCCAGTTTAAGACTGTGCCCCCTTGTGTTATGATTGTCACTCGGCTTAAAGAGATTCTCTTTATCAATCTTATTTATCCCTTTCAAGTACTTCAAAGTCCCAATTATATCCCCCCCCCTTCTGTCTTCCAGGGAGTACATGTTCAGTATCCTCAACCTGTCCTCATATGCCTTACCCTGCTGACCTGCTATCATCTTTATAGCCCTCCTCTGGACCTTCACCAGCAGGTTAATGTCCTTTTTGCAGTGTGGGCATCAGTACTGGACTCCATACTCCAGATACTGCCTTACCAGTGTGTTTGAAATCAGTGCAGTTGGTAAAGAGCATGCACGTTGCTGAGTTTTAGATTGTTCGGCTACTATTTGTGCTATTTTAGAAAACACAGCACTTTTGTACACTGGAGTACTGCCTTCAGTGAACAAGGAAGCAGGAAGAGAGCAGCACAGTCTGCAGGGGAGACTCTGGTACACAGAAGGCGAAACTCAGCACTCTGTAATTGGCGTTTTAAACAGGCATAATTTTATTGACAAAAGAACGCCAAGCCTAACAACAAGGAACATAGATAAAAAATCCCAACCGGTTTCATGCTCTGCACGTCATCAGGGGGTAGTAATAATTGAAGCCAAACACCTTTTTATAGGTTCACCCTTAAAGGCACACTAACCAAAAGGGAACATATTACATCCATTAACATCTCGTGTAGATAATTGTAATTATTATATTAAATCTAATATTCTACTAAATGTTCCCTTTACCCTAACCTAAATAGTATAAAGCTAATAAAAACTAAAAACTGCAGCAGACCTACTAGAGAGAAATCAAATCTGATATAATTATGATCAACATCAAACTACAATACTTTTCTTTTCTTTTAATGCTAATTTATATTAAAGTAATAATGTTATACTATACTAGACAGGAAATCAGATCCCAGCCATCGGGACACACCGAATGTTCCATGTCCAGATATTAAGCCAAACAGCACCATTTCTCTGTAAAAAAAGAAGAATTACATTAGTGTAGGATAATTGCAACTATAAACAATGCATCAACTCTATCTTGTCATTTAATCCTGGGGCTACAAGAGCCCCTAATGTGAAAATCCAAAAGGACTCTCTATATTTCAACTTAACATCCAAATCTCCTCCCCAAGGCCCTAACTTTACCACTTCAATGCCAAAAAATTTAAATACATGTGCCGAAGTATCACCAGTATTTTGGTCACAATGTATTGCAAGAGCACTTAGTGTCTCTGTGTGCAATCGATCTAAGATGTTCACCCATCCGTACCTTTAATGGACGTGTGGTTTTACTCACATAAAATGCCCCACATTGGCAAGTTGCTAAATAGACTACATTCATAGTACTGCATGTGATAAAGTCTCTTATATCATAAGTTTTGGCACAATTACAACTTGTAAAGGTTTTACACCTAAGTGTGGACTTACAGAATTTACAATTACCACAATTGAACATCCCACAAGGAACAGAAGAGGAAACCCTGTCAATACCCATATCAGAAGATGTAGTATAACTATGTACCAACCTGTCTCGTATATTTTGCCCTCTCTTATAAACCATCCTAGGATTATGTCGATTCACTTCAGACAGCCGTGGATCACCCAACAAAACATTCCAATTGTTTCATATAATCTGCTCAATAGCTTTAGAATGTCTGGTATAGGTAGTGACAAAGTTAACCCTCTGTTCCTTAGGTGTTCAAATTTTTTGTCTAGTAAGGTCCTTCCTATCCATACACACAGCTTCTTGAAAGGCCTCCTGAACCATACCATAAGCATATCGTCTTTCTACAAATCATGTGCAAGTCTGAACCCTGGGTTATGAAATCCACATCTTTACTACAGTTACGCCTTACTCTCAACATCTGGGCCTTCGGTATACTAGACACCAAATGGTGTGGATGGCAACTAGATGCATGTAATAGTGAGTTCCTATCTGTTTCTTTATGAAACAGACTTGTACTAAGGGCACCATCTTTTTCCTTAGTAGTACTTACATCCAAAAAAGATACACATGTAAGATCCTGTTGTCAAGTGAATCTCAAATTCACATTGCTATTTTCTAAGTACTGAACAAATGAAAATAGAGCTTCTAAAGTGCCACGCCACACCATAAAGATGTCATCAATATATCGACGCCAGATGTCAATACTGTCATAGAATGGATTAACATCTCTATCATAAACATGATTCCTTTCCCATAAACCCAGATACAGGTTAGCATAATTGGGTACAAAAGTCGCACCCATTGCTGTACCTTTAACTTGCAGAAAAAATCGTTCCTGAAACAAGAAAACATTCTTTGTAAGTACATGTTCTGCACATTCTAATAAATAATTCTTTTTACCAGAGGTAACCTGTTCATCTTGTGAAAGAAAATAATCCAATGCATGAAGACCCTCCTCATGTGGGATATTGGTATACAGGGAAGTAATATCCATGGATACCAAAAGCCACCCTGGTTCTATCTGCATATCATCCAGAATCTCCAAAAAATGCCCTGTATCTTTAATAAATGAAGGTAACATATTAACATGTCTTTAATAAAGGAATCCACATATGTGACAGTGGCTCTAAAAGAGACCCTATCCCTGCCACAATAGGATGCCCTGGTGAATTCCTCAGATCTTTGTGAATTTTAGGTAGCATATAGAAACAGGCCAACACTGGATGTTTCACTTCTAAAAATAATAGTTCATTATGTCCAATTAAACCTTCACTTTCCACTGAAAAAAGAAAACTGTCAATTTCTGCTTTATAGTTCTTAGTTGTGTCAGTGCTCAATGATTTATAAAAAGTCACATCTTCCAGTTGTCTCCATGCCTCTTGTATGTAACTGGAAGTGTTCATTACCACAACTGACCCACCCTTATCTGCAGGCTTGATAGTTATATCTCTGTTCTTCTCTAAGCTCTTAAGGGCCTCAGATTCCACTTTAGATATGTTCACATATGTGGGTGGAAAGTCCTGATTCAATATTGCTTTAAATTGTCTCTCACAAATCTTTTCAAACACAAGAACTGCATCACTATATGGAGGCATAAAAGTAGATTTAGGTTTGAACTTGCTTACCTCTAATATAGTCGATGGTGAGTCCTGGACCCCCTCCATTTCATTATTACTTCCAAAACCCATTTTACTGCTATTATAATATGCTCTCAAATTCAAATTTCTAGTAAACCGATGTAAATCCAAATAAAGTTGAAATGGCTTGGAGTCCTGTATAGGCACAAAAGAAAGTCCTTTCTGTAATACTTGAATCTCAGCCTCTGTCAAGGTGATGTTTGAAATATTGATGACAATATTTTCAGAAATTATCTGCCCCTTCGGCCTCGTGTGGTAATTCTTGTGTTTCCTCCCTCCTATTCTGATGGATTTTCTCCATCCAGATGATTCCTTGATGCCAGTTTCCTCACCTTCATGTTCCTTTGGTTCCTTGGTTCCTGGACCGGCTCTCGAAATTGAACCGACCGTCGTTTGTCCAAAGGGCCAAATCTTCCTCGAAAAATCTTCCTGTTCTGATTCACTAGCTGAGGTGTAATATGGAGAATTACCTCGGTTTCGTAGAATGGATCTGGGCTGATTGGGAGAAATACTTTTATCCCTTCTACGCACAGCAGGGACCTGTCGTGCAGACTTATGTAAAGTTTTTTGATAATTCCAATCCCAAACTCGATTGTTCTGATAGTCAAGTCTATCTCTCTCAAACTTGTGCAATTTAATATGTTTGATTTTATTTTCTTCTTTCTGGATGTTTTCTTTAAACTTTCTCTCAAATATACTATAATCTGGGTGTTTCTTAAAACCAGCCACTATATCCTCTTTACTTTTTATATCTGTAGTCACTTCTTCCCTTTGTGCATCATAATCTCTAATAATTGAGTTCATCAATGCATTGGTTCCTAATTGTAATGAATTATGCCAGTCTGTAATGAATGTCTCTCGATCCCAGCTGTATCCTGGTTTATTAAGGACACGTAATCCCCGGGGAGAGCGTCCCACTTTTAAATATGCCTCTAAAGTTGTTTTGCCCCAATAGTGGCAACATCCTCTCGCAATTGCCTTTTTTTTATTTTTTTATTAGCTTTATACTATTTAGGTTAGGGTAAAGGGAACATTTAGTAGAATACTAGATTTAATATAATAATTACAATTATCTATATGAGATGTTAATGGATGTAATATGTTCCCTTTTGGTTAGTGTGCCTTTAAGGGTAAACCTATAAAAAGGTGTTTGGCTTCAATTGTTACTACCCCCTGATGACGTGCATAGCATGAAACCGGTTGGGATTTTTTATCTATGTTCCTTGTTGTTAGGCTTGGCATTCTTTTGTCAATAAAATTATGCCTGTTTAAAACACCAATTACAGAGTGCTGAGTTTCACCTTCTCTGTACTTCCAGTATCTACTCGAGCACCTGTTTGATTCGGAGAAGCTGTTTTTGTTTCTTTTTTTGTGTATTATTTTGAACGTGCTCTCCGTTATTGGCTTTTGGGCGTTTCATCATTAAGCCTATCGGGACTGCCCTTTTACGTTGAAGTGACTCTTTCTTCTATGTCCAGTGCTCCCGAGAAAGACCGTGAAAAGATTTGTGGATTTCCCTCAACTATACGTTAGAAAAAAGCAAGATTTAAGTCGAGAAATGGTGCTGACTGCCCTTTTATGTTGAAGTGACTTTTTCTCTTATGTCCAGTGCTCCTGTGAAAGACCGTGAAAGACCGTGAAAGATCTGTGGATTTCTCTCAACTATACCCTCGAAAAAGCAAGATTTAAGCCAGTACAGTGAATATATTTATTGAATTATTGAGCATCTTGCCTGTAGTGTGTGGGTGAGCATGCCAGTTTGATTTCTGCAAGAGGCGTTTATACGTGTTACAATCTTAATCGCAATTGCAGTTTACTGCTAGTTCCAGCCGGTGAGTAGCGTTGTTTGGTGGGTCTGAAATCTTTGTGAAGATTTTTTTGCTGGTCATCGCAAGTTTATATCATCAGGAAATACCTGGCAAAAAGCTTATTTAATTTCTAACTATATTCAGACGTGGGCTGAGAGTTTGGAATATTCATGCTGGTGACATCGTAAGTTTAAATTACCGGGAAGTGTCTGGCAAAAGTGATTGTTTAAACTGTGACTGCATTTACATGGTGGTTGAGAGTTTGAAACTATATAAGAACACTAGACAATTTGTCTTTTCCTTTTTACCTGGTTATTTGGATATTGAGTATATACCAGGTATTTATACATCTGAATAAGGCTGATTTTTATAGCAGAATTTTCAGCTTTATTGGATTTTTATTGACATTATTGCCTCGTTTGGAAATCCAAATAATATATATATTTCTTTATAATATTATGTGTTTTTGGGAGCCTTGAAAGGACTTTTTGGGTCACTATTATTCTCTTTCAATAAAACAATAGTGCAGGAGCTTAACGGCTACTATATGCATAATATGACTACTGATGCTTTTGGAGAGAAGTTATTGGGCAGTTCCACAGGAACATATGCTAATTTTGTTTTCTCAGCAGCAGGAGAAGCAGATCTTTTTCAAGATTCCTTGGATACAATTAATGATATACACACTACAGTGGGTGATGCAACTTTTCAGACTACTGATATTAAAAAAGCTTTTATTGATTTGGAAAGGGCAATTGTGAGAGGACGTCGCCACTATTGGGGCAAAACAACTTTAGAGGCATATTTAAATTGGGACGCTCTCCCCGGGGATTACGTGTCCTTAATAAACCAGGATACGGCTGGGATCGCGAGACATTCATTACAGACTGGCATAATTCATTACAATTAGGAACCAATGCATTGATGAACTCAATTATTAGAGATTATGATGCACAAAGGGAAGAAGTGACTACAGATATAAAAAGTAAAGAGGATATAGTGGCTGGCTTTAAGGAACACCCAGATTATAGTATATTTGAGAGAAAGTTTAAAGAAAACATCCAGAAAGAAGAAAATAAAATCAAACGTATTAAATTGCACAAGTTTGAGAGAGATAGACTTGACTATCAGAACAATCGAGTTTGGGATTGGAATTATCAAAAAACTTTACATAAGTCTGCACGACAGGTCCCTGCTGTGCGTAGAAGGGATAAAAGTATTTCTCCCAATCAGCCCAGATCCATTCTACAAAACCGAGGTAATTCTCCATACTACACCTCAGCTAGTGAATCAGAACAGGAAGATTTTTTCGAGGAAGATTTGGCCCCTTTGGACAAACGACGGTCGGTTCAATTTCGAGAGCCGGTCCAGGAACCAAGGAACCAAAAGAACACTGGGTGAGGAACTGCATCAGGAATCATCTGATGGAGAAAATCCATCAGAAGAGGAGGGAGGAAACACAAGAATTACCACACGAGGTCAAGGGCAGATAATTTCTGAAAATATTGTCATCAATATTTCAAACATCACCCTGACAGAGGCTGAGATTCTAGTATTACAGAAAGGACTTTCTTTGTGCCTATACAGGACTCCAAGCCATTTCAACTTTATTTGGATTTACATCGGTTTACTAGAAATTTGAATTTGAGAGCATATTATAATAGCAGTAAAATGGGTTTTGGAAGTAATTATGAAATGGAGGGGGTCCAGGACTCACCATCGACTATATTAGAGGTAAGCAAGTTCAAACCTAAATCTACTTTTATGCCTCCATATAGTGATGCAGTTCTTGTGTTTGAAAAGATTTGTGAGAGACAATTTAAAGCAATATTGAATCAGGACTTTCCACCCACATATGAGAACATATCTAAAGTGGAATCTGAGGCCCTTAAGAGCTTAGAGAAGAACAGAGATATAACTATCAAGCCTGCAGATAAGGGTGGGTCAGTTGTGGTAATGAACACTTCCAGTTACATACAAGAGGCATGGAGACAACTGGAAGATGTGACTTTTTATAAATCATTGAGCACTGACACAACTAAGAACTATAAAGCAGAAATTGACAGTTTTCTTTTTTCAGTGGAAAGTGAAGGTTTAATTAGACATAATGAACTATTATTTTTAGAAGTGAAACATCCAGTATTGGCCTGTTTCTATATGCTACCTAAAATTCACAAAGATCTGAGGAATCCACCAGGGCATCCTATTGTGGCAGGGATAGGGTCTCTTTTAGAGCCACTGTCACAATATGTGGATTCCTTTATTAAGAAACATGTTAATATGTTACCTTCATTTATTAAAGATACAGGGCATTTTTTGGAGATTCTGGATGATATGCAGATAGAACCAGGGTGGCTTTTGGTATCCATGGATATTACTTCCCTGTATACCAATATCCCACATGAGGAGGGTCTTCCATTGGATTATTTTCTTCACAAGATGAACAGGTTACCTCTGGTAAAAAGAATTTTTTATTAGAATGTGCAGAACATGTACTTACAAAGAATGTTTTCTTGTTTCAGGAACGATTTTTTCTGCAAGTTAAAGGTACAGCAATGGGTGCGACTTTTGCACCCAATTATGCTAACCTGTATCTGGGTTTATGGGAAAAGAATCATGTTTATGATAGAGATGTTAATCCATTCTATGACAGTATTGACATCTGGTGTCGATATATTGATGACATCTTTATGGTGTGGCGTGGCACTTTAGAAGCTCTATTTTCTTTTGTTCAGTACTTAGAAAATAGCAATGTGAATTTGAGATTCACTTGACAACAGGATCTTACATGTGTATCTTTTTTGGATGTAAGTATTACTAAGGAAAAAGATTGTGCCCTTAGTACAAGTCTGTTTCATAAAGAAACAGATAGGAACTCACTATTACATGCATCTAGTTGCCATCCACGCCATTTGGTGTCTAGTATACCGAAGGCCCAGATGTTGAGAGTAAGGCATATCTGTAGTAAAGATGTGGATTTCATAACCCAGGGTTCAGACTTGTGCAATAGATTTGTAGAAAGACGATATGCTTATGGTATGGTTCAGGAGGCCTTTCAAGAAGCTGTGTGTATGGATAGGAAGGACCTTACTAGACAAAAAATTCGAACACCTAAGGAACTGAGGGTTAACTTTGTCACTATCTATACCAGACATTCTAAAGCTATTGAGCAGATTATATGAAACAATTGGAATGTTTTGTTGGGTGATCCACGGCTGTCTGAAGTGAATCGACATAATCCTAGGATGGTTTATAAGAGAGGGCAAAGTATACGAGACAGGTTGGTACATAGTTATACTACATCTTCTGATATGGGTACTGACAGGGTTTCCTCTTCTGTTCCTTGTGGGATGTTCAATTGTGGTAACTGTAAATTCTGTAAATCCACACTTAGGTGTAAAACCTTTACAAGTTGTAATTGTGCCAAAACTTATGATATAAGAGACTTTATCACATGCAGTACTATGAATGTAGTCTATTTAGCAACTTGCCAATGTGGGGCATTTTATGTGGGTAAAACCACACGTCCATTAAAGGTACGGATGGGTGAACATCTTAGATCGATTGCACACAGAGACACTAGAAGTGCTCTTGCAATACATTGTGACCAAAATACTGGTGATACTTCGGCACATGTATTTAAATTTTTTGGCATTGAAGTGGTAAAGTTAGGGCCTCGGGGAAGAGATTTGGATGTTAAGTTGAAATATAGAGAGTCCTTTTGGATTTTCACATTAGGGGCTCTGTAGTCCCAGGATTAAATGATAAGATAGAGTTGATCGTTGTTTATAGTTGCAATTATCCTACACTAATGTAATTCTTCTTTTTTTACAGAGAAATGGTGCTGTTTGGCTTAATATCTGGACATGGAACATTCGGTGTGTCCCGATGGCTGGGAGCTGATTTCCTGTCTAGTATAGTATAACATTATTACTTTAATATAAATTAGCATTAAAAGAAAAGAAAAGTATTGTAGTTTGATGTTGATCATAATTGTATCAGATTTGATTTCTCTCTAGTAGGTCTGCTGCAGTTTTTAGTTTTTATTAGCTTTATACTATTTAGGTTAGGGTAAAGGGAACATTTAGTAGAATATTAGATTTAATATAATAATTACAATTATCTATATGAGATGTTAATGGATGTAATATGTTCCCTTTTGGTTAGTGTGCCTTTAAGGGTGAACCTATAAAAAGGTGTTTGGCTTCAATTGTTACTACCCCTGATGACGTGCAGAGCATGAAACCGGTTGGGATTTTTTATCTATGTTCCTTGTTGTTAGGCTTGGCATTCTTTTGTCAATAAAATTATGCCTGTTTAAAACGCCAATTACAGAGTGCTGAGTTTCGCCTTCTCTGTACTTCCAGTATCTACTCGAGCACCTGTTTGATTCAGAGGAGCTGTTTTTGTTTCTTTTTTTGTGTATTATTTTGAATGTGCTCTCCGTTATTGGCTTTTGGGTGTTTCATCATTAAGCCTATCGGGACTGCCCTTTTACGTTGAAGTGACTCTTTCTTCTATGTCCAGTGCTCCCGTGAAAGACCGTGAAAAGATTTGTGGATTTCCCTCAACTATACGTTAGAAAAAAGCAAGATTTAAGTCGAGAAATGGTGCTGATTGCCCTTTTATGTTGAAGTGACTTTTTCTCTTATGTCCAGTGCTCCTGTGAAAGACCGTGAAAGATTCTTTTTTTTTTTCTTTTTTTTAAGGGAGACTCTGGGACTGCAACAGTTGTTATTTAAATATTTTATAGTATTTCGGCCAATATTCTCCTGCACCTGGGTCATGAATGAGTGACAGATGTGCAGAGAGTTGTTAATTATCAGATTTTATTATTTTAATATTGCAATATTTTGTGAGTGCCTGTGACCTCCCTATACTACTTCCAGGTCACTCTCTGCTATTTCACTTGGCCCTGCAGTGAGCAGGGTGCGTGTGGAGACACGCACTTCAGCGCTTGTTGGCTCGTGTCAGCTGTGTGTGGTGAGGCAGTTAAGTATACCAGTGGGTAGCACTCTATTAGTAAATTAAGTTACCATGTAGCTGTGCATTGTATGTGATATGTTCAGGCAAGAGGAAGAAAAGGCTAAATATGTATGTAGTAAATGCCTTGAAATCAGGGAGTTAAAAACTGAGATTGTGGCGCTCAAATACACACTGAAGGTTCAGTCTGAAATTACAGCATTAGAGCATATTATCGACTCTGTGGCTGAGGAAATCAGTGAGGACAGTAAATAGGATACTGAAAATGCTGTAGAACATTCAGGAATCCATAGTGAAGCAGTTGATAGTCCTGAGGAATGGTGTATGGTTCAAAACAAACCTACAAAAGAGAGGTAGGAGGAACAGGGCAGTGTCAGTGGCTCAGCAGGTAGCACACTCGCCACTGAGACCAGGAGATCAGAAGGCTGTGGGTTCTAGCCCCACACCAGGCACTTGGGTTAATATCCCAATACTGACACTGCAGTGCAGCATGTGGGGGGTGCTGCACTCCTGAGGTGCCGTCTTTCAGATGAGACGTTAAACCGAGGTCCCATCTGCCTGTTCTGGTGGTAGTTCAGGTGGGTATTAAAGATCCCATGGCACTTCTCGAAAAAGAGCAGGGGAATTTCCCCGGTGTCCTGGCCAAATTTCCCCCATTCACTAAAATTACCACCAACAGCTTAATCTGGTTCAAAGTCAGTTGTCATTCATCTGTATCCCCCTCCCCCAGGTCGTGCCTGAAAATAGACAGAATTTGTCTAGTGTACTTACCTGGTCAACAAAAGCTAAATAATAAATAAATAAATAACTATTGGTGGCTCATCTAACATTCTGACCCCAAACTGATTCCAGGCTTTAGCTCCACTTGAGGACATTGAAGTAATTCAACCACCAAGCACTCAAACTTGTCCCAGCGCATCAAATTATGTATGCACAAGCACTCAGGGTCTTGAACAAGTTATGAAACAGAATAACCCAACACCTGAAAACACCACCCCTCGCGATATATTATATATAGGTGATTCTATGCTACACTACACTGATAATGTGTTGTGTAAATGTCAAAATGAATATGCAACTGTCAGCATACTGCCAGGAGCTGGTATAGTGGACATAAAGCAGCTCCTACCAGGGCTATTGGAAAACACTATCATTCCTGTTACAATTTTACATGTAGGGGTAAATTATGTGGGTAAAAGGGATATTCCTGATATACAGAGCGATTTTGAGGCTGTGGCATCATTACTAAAAAACAACGGTTGTGATGTTTTGATTTCAGGGCTCTTACCTGTCCCCCGAGCAACTGACATTTTAAATAGTGACATTTTTAAGTTAAATGGATGGCTTAAGCTCTGGTGTGCAAGGGAAAGGCATGTATATATTGATCATTGGCAGGAATTTCAGGATTTCCAACTGTATGCACGCGATGGACTGCATTTAAACAAAATGGGGAAATGAATACTGGCTCAACAATTAACAAATACTGTATCTTGTCATTTAAACTTCACCAGCAGGGGGATGCGGGGGACACAAAACCAAGAGTTTTACTTACCAGCAAGACCTCATTATTAGATAGGAATTTTTTGTTAATCAAAGCTAGAAGCCTTACCAAAAAGCTTGATGAGCTCCAAGTAACATTACAGGCTTTGAATATCCATGTTTGTGCTGTTGTAGAAACCTGGTGGCAACCAGAGAATACCTAGGATAAACATATTCCAGGTTATATACTCTAAAAAAGACAGGTCCCTATCAAAAGGTTGGGAAGGGGTGGCTTTGTACATTGCAGATTGTATTTCTTCGGAATGTATAGATACGTCCAAATTGGCAGACATGGAGGCCTTATGGATTAAGATCACTCCACCATGGGCAACTAAAATCAATCTGGGAGTAATTTATAGGCCTCTCTCCATTAGGGCTCTGGAGGATAAGGTTTTATTGGACTTCATCAACCAGATGACATTAGGGGGCATGTTATACTAGTAGGTAACTTTAACCTCCCCAGCATTAACTGGAATATGCAAAAAGCAAACACTACCATGGAGTCTAACTACATGGAAGTTTTTAATTTAGCAGGACTGGAACAGCATGTAACAAATAATACGAGAGGTAACCAGATTTTGGACCTAGTATTGAGCAATCTCAGTAATCTCAGTCAAAACTGTATATTGAAACCCCCACTAGGTTCCAGTGACCATTCTATGGTCAGCTTTCAGTACACTGGTACCCTGGGGAAAAATATGGGCAGTACATTAATTTATAAATATGATTTAGCTAACTTCAACCAAATGAGATTTGAACTGGCCAAATGGAATTGGAAATTAGATTTTGAAAATCAAACAGTCTCTGGGATGTGGACTAAACTAGCAAGTATTGTTCATACCTTGGTCCAGAGGCATGTACCAATAAAGAATAAGTATAATGGGGTTAAAAAATCCCTCCCACCATGGATGACCCCCTCAGTTAAAATTTTAATTAAAAATAAGAATAATGCATACCATCAGTCAAGGCATAGCCATAATGAAGCAGACTGGGAGTCTTATAAAAAATGCTTAAAACTTGCTAAAAAGGGTATTGCCTTGGCTAAGAGCAATTATGAGTATAAACTAGTTACCAGGGTCAAGGATAATTATAAAACTTTCTACTCTTATATTAATAGTAAAAGGGAAATAAATAATACTGTTGGGCCCTTAAAAGCCCAGGATGGTTCACTTATAACAGAGAACTGTGAGATGGCGGAAGAATATAATAAATATTTTTCCTCAGTGTTTAATAGGGGGTCACAAAAAAATGGGACTTTGAGGAAAACACAAGTACTGGACCCAGCTTAATGGTGGATCCTACCGATGTCATCAAAAGATTTAAGGATATCAATCAGAATAAGGCACAGGTGGTATGCTCCCCAGGGTAATCAAGGAAATGGCTGAGTTATTGGCTGGCCTAGTTTCTTGGCTGTTCCAGAAATCTCTGGACAGAGTTGAGTTTCCTGAGGTATGGAGACAAGCAGTGGTTATCCCAATTCACAAGAAGGGATCTAGAGAGGAGGTTGCGAATTATAGGCCTATTAGTCTGAATTCAGTTTTGGTGAAAATTTTTGAGGGTATCATTAAGGATTGCATTATAGAATTCTTAACCACATCAGGCAACAAGGATAATACACAACATGGGTTTACCAGTGGGAGGTCATGACAAACAAACCTTTTGGATTTTTATAGCAAAGTTAGCAAATCCATGGATACAGGCAACTCTGTGGATATTGTTTTCTTGGATTTTGCTAAAGCGTTTGACAAAGTCCCCCATGAGGAGTTGGTTAAGGCCTTAACCGATTTAGGTTTCCCTGTCAGAGTTTCTCAGTGGGTGGAGGCATGGTTAAATGAAAGAAGCCAGAGGGTATGTATAAGTGGTGAATATTCTGGCCAGGTCAGAGTGACTAGTGGGATACCCCAGGGCTCTGTCTCGAGACCGTGTCTTTTTAATATATATATTTCATTGATGCACGTTCAGTCTGGGGTTTGGCTCTCAAAATTTGCAGATGATACTCGACTGGGTTATCCAATTAATAATGCAGAAGATCAGCTTATCTTACAAACAGCCCTGAACAACCTGGAGACATGGGCCATAAGGAAGAAATCTATTTTTAATATACAAAAGTGTACAATCATGCATCTGGGAAATAATAACAAACAATTTAAATATATCCTGGGAGGGCAATGCACTCAGAGTTGTTAAAGATGAAAAAGATTTAGGCAGATGTATTACTTTTTTTTTTTGTACCTTTTTTTTTTTAAAACTTCTTTATTAATTTTCCAAACTTTAGACAGACATACATATACCTGGCCAAGCCAGGGTACACAGTCCCAAACTGACCATGAGAACTATATACAAAACACCTATATACATGCACAGCACAGGAGGCCACACTCCAAAATGTTAATATACTCTTATAGCATCTTTATCATAGAGTAACAGGATCAGTAAATGAATTTAATCCAGATGAAAACAGCCCCTTTAACACGACTCCTGTTTCTTTATAGGAGGCATCAAACCATAAGCTCCTTCCTAGAAGCAATCCCCCCAGGAGGTGGCACCCTGCTGTGTCCTTGGAAAGAGAGAGAGAGTCCCCATCCCCCCACATATCCTAGCAGACCAAGACCATCATCCTAATACCCTTGTGCTCGAACCATAACACTTCCAAAAAAGCTGTTCATATGACCATTCAGACCCACATGTTTCCATACATAACTGTATCTCACTCCAGCATAACCTTCTCCTGCTAATCACAACCTGACAGATAGGCCTGTGTTTGGGTATTTTTACCCTGCAGCGAGTAAATCGCTTCCAGTGCTGACCATCTTTTAGCATATAGCCCTTTTTTACCCTCCAAGCATAGATGCCTCTTTATTCTATCCAAAGCCCCAATAAGATCTCTCACCCACTGATCATATGCATACACCTGGTCATCTTTTCAATGCTGTAGCAAAAAAGATTTGATGATCGCTGCCATCAAAGAAAGATGATATTTGGGTGTGGTACTTGAGATTTGAGAGAAATCACTTAAAATACAAATCTCTGGTATTATAAATTCTGAATAATCCAGCAATGGGTCCATATGCTGTTTGATTTCAACCCAAAGAGGCAATATTTTCCTACATTCCCACAACACACGTAGGAGGTCACCTATTCCCGTCTCACATCTAAAACACAGGTCTGTCTGTCTGAGATGTCTATCACATAGTTTCACAGGGGTAAAATACATATTAGAGACAATAAAAAATTTCATACTCTAATATTTGGGTATGGATATATACTTGTAACTCTTCCACATATTGTCCAAATCAAGGCTCTGGGGGGCCATCGTTCTGACCCAATTCGCAACTTTTATAGGAGAGTTTGGACTAAGATAATCCAAAAGCACCTTGTATACTTGTGAAAGAGATTTATATATAGGATCAACATCCTATAATTTGCCCCAAGTGAAAGAGTTATCCATAGAATCCCCAAGTCTTTACCCTACCCCCTCTAACATTCGTGTGAGTTGCAACCTTCTAAAAAAAGACATTCCTTCACACCCAGCCGGGAGGGCTACTCTGTTACCCTGGATAACATCCCTTAGCTTCAGACCCAACAATTGATCAGCTCAATGTTTTTTAATTACCTGATCCCCAATTACTAAGTTAGGGTTGCCTAGCACAGGTTGATCTCAGGCCTTCATTTGGTCCTTTCTCTGGACCAGAGTAAGAAATGACCACCAGACCCCTGCCAATTTCACAATTGGATTCCAGGTTATTTTTTAAGGCCTTTTTCCACATTAGCAAACAGGAATGCCTCCGGAGAAAGGCTGGAGTCCTTTAACATTTGCGTCTCCAATTGTAGCCAGATTGGTACATAGGTCTCCCCTTCCAGATTTCTAACCCATCGAATCATGATACCCAACTGTCCCACCACATAGTATACATTGAGATCAGGCAATTTAATCCCCCCCAACACATGCAACAAACACAAAATACTATGCTTTTTCCTAGGAGGTTTAGCGTTTCATAGAGATTCCGAAAGGCGCTTCCTAATTATAACAAACCAGGTTTTGGAAATGCAATATGGGGCTAAATATACTGGCTATAACAACCTAGCTATTACATCCATCTTAATAGGACCCAGTCTAGCCACAAAATTAAAAGGAAGCTTATTCTATCTTAGTATGTCCCCCCTAATCGCTGACAGGACCCCCTCCATATTTGATGCAGCATCCTCCTCCACACTAAATGTAATCCAAATGCCCAAGTATTTAATCCTGTCTGTCCTCCATTGTAATTGCAGTGGTGCAAAATCTGCCCTACATACATACGGCATCAAAGGAAGAATCTGAGTCTTAGTCAAATTTAGTTTGTAATTCACAGCTTTAGAATATCGCCCTATTAAATCTATTATTCTTTCAAAACTTAGTGCCGGATCTTGTAGGTGGAGAAGTATGTCATCTGCAAAAACTGAAAATGTTAACTCCCTCCCCACTATTTTAATCCCCTTTATATGTGCGTCCATACTAATAGCTTTCAAGAGAGGTTCCAAATATATGTTAAACAATATCGGTGAGAGAGGGGGTCCTTGTCGGGTCCCATTTTCTAGCTGAATCTCTCGGGAAACATAGCCATTGCACAATACTCTGGCCTTTGGAGCTGCATATAGATTTTTAATACCTCTGAGCAGACTCTCTGTAAAACCCATCTTCTCCATTGTAGCAAAAAGAAAAGGATGGGAGACCCTGTCAAAGGCCTTTTCTGCATCTAAAGATATCAAAGCTAGGGGTAATTGAGAGTCCGGTGATAACTGAGTATATGGTGTAATTTCCTAAGGATATCATGTGCTCCCCTCCCCTGCATAAAACCCACTTGTTCATGACTAATTAAAGTTGGGGCAATATTCCATATTCCATTAGCCAGAATTCTGGTAAGAATCTTAATATCTTGATTCATCAAAGCTATAGGTCTGTAATTGCACGGTATGTCCCTGGGCTTATCTGGTTTAGGAACAAGTGTGATATATGCCTGATACAATGGAGGCTGACACACCCCTTCTTGCATTATAGTGCTAAAAAATTATTGGAGTATAGGAAGTACAGTACAAATATGTGCCTGATAAAACTTAGCCATAAGACCATCCAGCCCCGGAGTTTTATCAGAGGGCAAAGACTGCACCACCTCAATTATCTCCGATGCCCTTATGGGAGCTGCTAACTCACTGGCCTGTACTAAGTCTAAGACTGGGAGTAGAACTCCCTCCAGAAATGTTCTGATTTCCTCCTCACCAGCAAGATTTCTTGCTTGATATATTTCTTTGAAATAGGATGCAAAGGCGTCTGCCATTTCCTGGGGGTCCGTTAAATGTTTTCCGGCATACTGTATAGAAGTAACCATTCTGTTAGCTTCCATTCCTTAACTCTAGCTGCTAGAAGGCACCCAGGTATATCTCCCTGCATTAAATATTTAGCTTTAATCTTTTCTAACCAAAATTCCACTTTACTATACTGGATATCTGCCAATTCCCATCTTAGGCTTTTAAGTTCTGCATCAATTTCCCTGGAGGACCCTTCCAATGGAGTCAGCAATTCATTTGCCCCCATAATAAATTTCTCTTTTGCCCTTCTCATTCTATTTCTTTGTGCTGCACAACCCTGCGCTACCCCCACATACAACACCTTACAAGTTGGCCACACCAAGTTTTTATTTTGTAGCTTAGGTAACTTGCTGAATAATCTCTAGAAGGGCTTCCTCTAGTTTTTCCCAGACTGGAGCCTCCATCAATAAAGAATCATTCAGCCTCCACTTGTATGGTCTAGGATGGGTAGGGTTTGGTTCCCACCTCAAATGAATAGGCAAGTGATCCGAGAACAGTCTACCCCCGGTTGTCACTTCCTTAACCTTCCTGAGTGCCTCCCTGTTTACCAAAAAAATCAATGCAGGATTGACTCTAATGGACTGCAAAGTAAAATGTCATATTGTTGCCCTCAGTAGAATAGGTCCTGATCAGATCAACCAAAGCTGTGACCTCCAGTAATCTGTTCAGGGCAATCTGAGCCCTAGACAAAGGCCCTCTGGATGGTGGTATTCCATCCTCCAAATTATTAAAACAAATGTTCCAGTCCCCTGACAAAATAAGGGAATGTGAGGACAAAACAGCAATATCACTCTCTAGTGAAGCAAAGAAATCAGGATTAGGGGGAGTTGGACCATAAATAGAAGCAACAGAAATTGTGTCCTCTCTTGTACTCACATGCTCCACCTTGTATGGACAAGTTTTCCTTATGAGGATCACCACACCCCCCGATGCCCTTTCTTTACCCACCCCAAAAACTTGACCCACCCACAATCGCTTTTGAAAACTCACCTCTTCTGTCAATAAGTGGGTCTGTTGCAGAGCATCAATATGAGCCTCCATCTGATCAATATGTCTCAAAATTACCATTCTTTTACATCTACCCCCGAGTGCTTTGGTATTCCATGAAATTATTTTAACCCCTGACATTATCAGGCATAAAAGTTGTTTTGAGTAAGCCATCATTCTGTGCCCTTTCATAGTCTGCTTCCCCCTCTTTCTCTATATTGGACTCTCTCTCTCCTTCCAGATCCCATTAACCCCCATCCCCCCTGCCTCTAATCCTGAGATTGCCCTCCTTTCAGATATCGATTCATGGATGAACCCCTTTCTGCGCTTCCCCTCTGCCCCTCCAATTAAATGAGCATTTCCAAGTACCCAACCCATAAACAAAGAGCTTCTAGAACATATTTACATCTCTTCTGCTGTATCCCTCACTCCTCCTTACTCCTACATTCCCCTCCCCATCTCCACACATCCCCTTCCAGATACAAAATCTGCCCAAATACCTCCTAGATAGATATATTTAACTATTCTCCCTTGGGCTCCAGCCTGGCAGTGAATTAACCAAACAAACCAACTCCCCAATCACTATTTCCCAACTAAGTGGGAAATCCCTTCTACGTATTAAGAGCTAACAAGAAATCCCTGATCATTAGTTTCTACCCCAATGCCACTCTCATCACCCATCCTAGGGTGCGGAGTCTACCCCCACTCCTCCATCAATTGTCTATCACTCCACCAGTCCCACTCCTGCCTCCTTCTTTCTTAACTTAACACCTCGAGGGAGGGTCCCCTTAGAGCTCTAAGCTGTAAGCTGTACCCACCGGAACCCCTCAACATCCAACCACACACTACCCTACCTCCTAACCCCCACCAACCCTCCTCCCAACTATCATACTCCCGCCTAATTCAAACTTTAAAACTCTAAACTAGAGTCAATCTCCCTTCACCCCCAAATTGACCCATATTAACCAAACACACTGATTTTAAACATTTTAACTAAACATGTGTAACGTTTACAGGAAAAACCTCCGCGTTAAATTAAGCTTGCCATATCCCTTCATTCTCCACAGTCCAGTTGCTTAGATCAAACCAGCTCTGTTCTTGTCTGCAAAGGTTCAGGTCAGTGACTTAAATAACTCTTGGAGTTCCACCCACAGGCCTTCCAAGGCGTTCCTTGCAGTCAAGAATCTCTTCTCCCCAGCCTGAAGTCGCACTATCAGAGTTGCAGGATATTGCAAATGAAATTTAATTCCTGCGAGGTACAGCTTTTTCCTTGATCTCTGAGTATTCCTTCTGCTTCTCCCTGACTGTTGGTGTTTGATCTTGAAAAATCCAGAGAGACATATCATTCCATTGTAGTGTCTTATTCTGTCTAGCAGCAACCAGCACGTGAGACTTTTCCTTGTAGTTCAGAAAACACATGATTATCACCCGTGGTCTTGCACCCAGCAGGGGCATCACTCTTAAAGCTCTATGATCTCTCTCTAAGTTGAAGCCTCTCTGCTCATTTAAGCAGTAGGTCTTGAGAAAAAAATACAATCTGACCCTTCAGCCCTCTCTGTGAGCCCTGCTAATATCAAATTATTCCTTCGGCTTCTAGACTCTTGATCATCCATTCTCTCTTCAGGTTTCTTAACTTGCTTTAGAACAGCCACTAACTCCTGATCCATTGTGAATACCTTCCTTTCCTGGGAAGAGATCCTTGCTTCTGTATCCCCCCTTCGCTGTGCAAGCGAGTGCAGTGCCAGTTTAATTGCTGCAGAATCAATCACCAGCCCTTGCAGCATTTGTTTTATTTCTTATATATCATCGGTAGTCTTGTTCGCACCCCTTCATTATCTAGCTTGCCCTCCTGATCGCTTGAGATAGGGGATAGGGGCTTCAGTCTCTTAGATGCCAGGGTTCTTGCTGCAAGAGGCTCCATAATCTCCCACTTCCATCCCGATGTTGCTAAATGGCCCACATCATGATAGCACACTGGCCAAAGAATCACCGCCGCTTCCTTTTTGAACAATCCTTCAGCGATTCTGCTCAAAATCAATCCTGCAGCACCTCTCCAGCTAGAAACTGATATTTTTACTCAGTGCTTACTGGTCCCAGAGATTTTATTACTGTTTGCTCATTTTGGGGCCTAGGAGCAGCACAGAAGATGTCTCTTTAGACTCGGCTCATCATGTGATCTCAGGCATATGAATTAGTAATTACCTCAGTTTTAGTATACAGTGCAGTCAAACTGTCAATAAGGAAAGTAGCATAATGAACTGCATTCAGAAGCATATAAAATGTAGGGATAGAGAGAGGTCATGATTCCCTTGTACACAGCACTGGTGCGCCCCCATGTGGAGTATTGTGTGCAGTTCTGGGCTCCAAATAAGAAAGGGGATATTAAAGCTTTGGAGAGGGTCCAGAGGAGGGCAACTAAGTGGATTAAGGGCACCTTAGGTCAGAGCTATGAACAAAGACTGCAATTTTTTGATATGTATTCTTTGGAGTTCCGTAGATTGAGGGGTGATATGTGTTTGATCTACAGAGCTTTTGACTGACACACATCTGTGGGATCTACTGGAACTGGTGCTAAGGGATCAACCATATAATACTAGAGCTCATCCTTTTCAGCTGGTCAAAGATAGATTTAAAACCAATAAAAGAAAATATTAGTTTAATGTTACAGTGACTTTGAAATTTGGAACACCCTGCCATGCGAGGTCATGGAACATAAGACTATGACAGAATTTAAGACCAAGCTTGATAATTATTTTATAAGCAAGGATACCCGAGGATGTTCTTAATGTATTAATAGTGAGCCAATGGACAAATGCCTTTAAATGCTCAGAAACACCTATGTAGCCTGTGACCTGTACAAGGGCAGTACAACCTCCTCTGTCTGACAACTGACTGGTCATGAAACCAACTCGGCAGAAGGCAATACTGGACCTTGTGCTCACAAACAGGGACAGTGTGATGGGGGTAACAGTGGGGGAGCACCTGGGGAACAGTGACCACCAGTCATTGTGGTTTGAAATCACAGAAAGAGCAGAACCAAACCACACAAAAACATGTATCCTGGATTTTAGAGGGGCAGACTTTGGGAAAATGGGGAGATACTTGAAAGAGGCATTAAAGGGAATGGGGCAGGAATCAGGGGTTGAGGAACAGTGGACAGTATTTAAAATGGGGATTACAAGAGCAACATAATTAGGCATTAAGCAGGTTAGCAAGAGGAAAAGGAAGAGGAGACCATTATGGTTTTCCAAAGAGGTAGCAAAGAAAGTGAAAGCCAAAAAGATTGAATTCAGGTAATACAAAAAGACACAGGCAGAAGAGGATAGGGAGAAGTTCCAGGAGAAGCAAAGGGAGGCAGGGAGGTCAGTAAGGGAAGCCAAAACTCAGACAGAAGAACAATTGCAAAATCAGTGGGTACATAGATACATAGATACATAGATACATAGACAGTGTCGGCAGATAAGGGCCTATGACCCATCTAGTCTGCCCATTTGAGCTTGTAAGTTCAGTTTGTTTTCCTAGAAGTCTATTTCCCCTTACCCCTGACCTCTAGAATTCCTTTATGTCTATCCCATGCATTCTTAAATCCTGTGATTGTTTCCGCTCCCACCACTTCCTCTGGCAGGGTGTTCCACCTGTCCACCACCCATTCTGTGAAGAAATTCTTTCTCATGTTTCCTCTGAATCGTCCTCCCTCCAACTTCATCCCATGCCCTCTAGTCCTGAAACATCTTTTTCGCTTAAAAATAGTGTTTTCCTGCACCCTGTTCCTCCCTGTAAGATACTTGTATGTCTCTATCATATCCCCTCTCCCTCCTCTCCTCCAGGGAGTACATGTTCAGTTCCTTCAACCTGTCTTCATAGGACTTGTGATGCAACCCATGCACCATCTTTGTTGCCCTCCTCTGAACCTTCTCTACCCTGTCTATGTCCTTACGTAGGTATGGTCTCCAGAACTGTACACTGTACTCCAGGTGGGGCCTCACTAGTGTCTTGTATAGCGGAATTATGACCTCCCTTTTCCTGCTGGTGATGCCCCTGCCTATACATCCCAGCATCCTATTTGCTTTACCTGATGCCTTGTCACACTGTTTCCCTACCTTGAGGTCATCAGAGATGACAACCCCAAGATCCCTTTCCTGCTTGGCTATGCTATATCCTCACCCCCAACTGATATATTGTGCCAGGGTTTTTGTGCCCCATATGCATTATCTTGCACTTCTTTGCATTGAATTTCAACTGCCAAACCCTTGACCATTCTTCAAGTTTCTGCAGGTCCCTTCTCATTCTGTCTACACCCTCTGGTGTGTCTACTCTGTTACAGAGCTTTGTGTCATCAGCGAACAGTGAAATTCTGCCTTCTAGATCCTGTAATGTCACTGATGAAGATGTTGAATAGGACCGGTCCCAGCACTGATCCCTGTGGTACCCCACTGGTCACTCTTCCCTCTGTGGAGTGACAGCCATTTACCACCACCCTCTGTGTCCTGCCACCCAGCCAGTTACCTACCCACCACACTACTGTCCTGCCCGCACCCATATTCCCCAGTTTGTGTAATAGTCTTCTATGTGGCACAGTGTCAAAGGCCTTGCTGAAGTCCAGATAGGCCATGTCCACTGCCCTCCCTGATCCACCTCCCTAGTCACCCAGTCAAAAAATTCAATGAGGTTGGTCTGACATGACCTCCCCTGGTGAAACCATGCTGCCTTGGGTCCTGTAGTCCATTGACAACTAGATGTTCCACCAATCTCTCCTTCAGTAGTGCTTCCATGATCTTCCCACTACCGAGGTGAGGCTGACTGGTCTGTAGTTCCCTGCTTCCTCTTTGTTCCCACTTTTGTATAAGGGGACTACATCTGCTGTCCTCCAGTCTTTGGGTACCTCCCTGTTTCCAGTGATTGGCTAGAACAGGATAGCCAGAGGTTCAGCCACCACCTCTCTTAGTTCTTTAAGGACCCTGGGTGCACCCATCTGGCCCCATTGCTTTATCAGCTCTTATTACTTCCAGTTCCTTCAGGACCCTTTCTCGTAAAGGACTTGTGTCCATTTCTGCACCATTCTCACCCCTTGTACTCCCTTCAGACCCATTACCCCCTCTTCCTCAGTAAAGACTGAGCAGAAATACCTGTTCAATATGTCAGCTTTACTGTTGTCATCCTCCACGCTGCTCCCATCCTCCCCTTCAGTCTCACTATCCTCCGTTTGTCTTTCTTTTTCACTTATGTACCTGTAAAAGGTTTTGTCCCCTTAACCACTGATTTTGCAATGTGTTCTTCTGTCTGAGCTTTGGCTTCCTTACTGACTTCCCTGCCTCCCTTTGTTTCTCCTGGTACTTCTCCTATCCCCTTCTGCCTGTGTCTTTTGTATTGCCTGAATGCAATCTTTTTGGCTTTCACTTTCTTTGCTACCTCTTTGGAAAACCATAATGGTCTCCTCTTCCTTTTCCTCTTGCTAACCTGCTTAATGTATAATTCTGTTGTTCTTATAATCCCCATTTTAAATACTGCCCACTGTTCCTCAACCCCTGATTCCTGTCTCATTTCCCTTAATGCCTCTTTCAAGCATCTCCCCATTTTCCCAAAGTCTGCCCCCCTAAAATCCAGGATACGTGTTTTTGTGTGGTTTGGTTCTGCTCTTTCTGTGATTTCAAACCACAATGACTGGTGGTCACTGTTACCCAGGTGCTCCCCCACTGTTACCCCCATCACACTGTCCCTGTTTGTGAGCACAAGGTCAGTATTGCCTTCTGCGAGTTGGTTCCATGACCAGTTGCTTGAGGAAGGCACCTGAAGGAGTCCAGGATAAATCTGCTCCTAGTTGATGCTGCTGCTGGGATGCTCCAGTCCACGTCTGGTATATTGAAGTCTCCAACCAGTACTACCTCACCCTTGTCTGCCATCCTTGGATGGCTAGCATCAGCTCCCTATCTGTTTCTTCCTCCTGGGCTGGTGGTCTATAGACCACACCTGTGCGGATGGCTGGCCCCATTTTCCTTTCCAGCTTAACCCACAGTATCTCTCCCCCATTTTGTTCCTCCTGGATCTGTGTGGCCATTATGTCATTTTTCACATACAGTGCCACTCCTCCTCCTTTCCTGCCTGCTCTGTCTCTTCTGAATATGTTGTAGCCAGGTATGGCCATCTCCCAGTCATGGTTATCATTACACCAGGTTTCAGTGATGGCCACAATGTCCAGGTCTGACTGTACCATGACAGCCTCAGATATTCCATCTTGTTGCTAAGGCTCCTGGCATTTGCACACATGGCTTTCCATGATTTGACCTCCTAGACTGCTTCACTGTTCTACTCCAGCCCCTTCCTTGGTTGTCATTTATCCCTGGTTCTCCTTGCTGTTTGCCCTTCTGCTGAATTTTGCCCCTTTCTGCTTATCCACCTTTTGGACACTAATCTCCATCTTTGCACACTGCTTTGCAGAGATAGCCACTCCTCTGGTTCACTGGTTCCATTACTAGCTGTGGGGTGAGCAAGTAGGTACCGTCCTTGCTGGCCTGCCACCCCTTTTGCTAGTTTAAATGCTTGTCAATGTAGCATTTAAACTTATCATTGAGTGCTTGGATTCCCTCCAGGATGGATGCAGGCGTCAGGCCTGAATAAACCTCCATCCTCCAGATGGGTCCCCAGTCACCAATGAATCCAAACCCTTCCTCACAGCACCAGTTCTTCAACCATGAGTTAAAGTTCTTGTGCATGCACTCTATGCTCTCCTTGCCTCTCACAGGTAGTACTTCTGAGAAAGTGACAGAAGTAGCTACTTGCTTGAGACCCCTCCCCAGTTTCCTAAACTCTTCCTGAACTTCCTTTGGTTCCCCATTTGCCAAGTCATTAGTACCTAGGTGGATAATGACATCCAGCTCACCCTCCTGTCTTGCCTTCCCAGTGATCCCCAGTATCTTCCTTCTATCCCTCCATGCCTGGCACCTGGTAGGCACCTCACCTCCTGTCCTCCCCTCCTGTGTTCCTAGCTGGATCCTCTTATGATGGAGTCCCCACCAGGATTCACTTCTCTCCTCCTCTGGGGTCCACTGCTTTCCCACTGAGGTCACCTCCTTGCCTAACCTCCACATCCTTTCCTTCCACTTCCCTGGGTACCTCTATTTGGTTGTCCTCATTTGCCAGTGTGGCATATGAGTTCTGAGAGGAATAGGATCTGGATGTGCCTCTGCCTGACTGCTCTAACCCTCCCTGAGCCCACTGTCATCCAAGTGCTCCTCGTTCTCGGCATCCTTTGAGGCAGCTGCATTGGACTGGGTGGTTTCTGGACAGGGGTGATGGTACTCTGACCCAGTTACTTCTGCTCTGAGTCTGGCTACCTCATCCCGCAGTCCTGAGAGATGCATGCAGATAGGGCAGCACCTCAGTGTCAGAAGGTCTGCCTGAATATGGCTGCCCCACAGCCACTGCATTGCACCACTCCCACATTATACTGCAATTCCACTACTTATCTGCTACTGAAGCTCTCTTAGTTCTCTTTTTATTTATTTACAGTACTAAAATCCTGTAACTGATCCTCAGATATATATTTTTTAAGGAAAAAGAAACCAATAAATAAATAAATGAGTCAAAACACTTGTCGTGCTGAGGGTGGTCTTCTTCCCTTTGCCCTCCTACTACACCTCTTACTATACCCTGTGTTTAGCTCCTGTCAATCAGATTTATCAGGGCATATAATTAAGAGTTGGGGGAAGGGTGGAGGGCAAAAATTTGCAGCAATTAAAGACAGCACAGAATTACACCACCACTATTTTTTAAATTTTCAACAGCCCAAAAACAATTATAAGTAATGACAACACAGAAAGAAAGTATAGTGTCACTACAAGCCTACAATCTAAATTTAAAAGAAAAATACCAGTTACCAGTTACTCTGAAGCACTGAATTGAATATGTTTCCTTCCTTCACCTTCTGGCTTCTTCTGAGGGGACAAAACCATTTACAGGTACACAAGTGAAAAAAGAAAGGCAAAGGGAGGGATAGTGAGACTGAAGGGGGAGGATGGGGGCCGCACCGAGGATGACAACAGTAAAGCTGACATATTGAACAGGTATTTCTGCTCAGTCTTTACTGAGGAAGAGGAGGGTAATGGGTCTGAAGGGAGTACAAGGGGTGAGAATGGTGCAGAAATGGACACAAGTCCCTTTATACGAGAAAGGGTCCTGAAGGTACTGAAAGTAATAAGAGTTGATAAAGCAATGGGGCCAGATGGGGTGCACCTCAGGGTCCTTAAAGAACTAAGAGAGGTGATGGCTGAACCTCTGGCTATCCTGTTTAGCTGATCACTGGAAACAGGGGAGGTACCCAAAGACTGGAGGACAGCAGATGTAGTCCCCTTATACAAAAGTGGGAACAACGAGGAAGCAGGGAACTACAGACCAGTCAGCCTCACCTTGGTAGTGGGGAAGATCATGGAAGCACTATTGAAGGAGAGATTGGTGGAACATCTGGTTGTCAATGGACTACAGGACCCAAGGCAGCATGGTTTCACCAGGGGGAGGTCATGTCAGACCAACCTCATTGAATTTTTTGACTGGGTGACTAGGGAGGTGGATCAGGGGAGGGCAGTGATCATGGCCTATCTGGACATCAGCAAGGCCTTTGACACTGTACCACATAGAAGACTATTACACAAACTGGGTAATATGGGTGCGGGCAGGACAGTAGTGTGATGGGTGGGTAACTGGCTGAGTGACAGGACACAGAGGGTGGTGGTAAATGGCTGCCACTCCACAGAGAGAAGAGTGACCAGTGGGGTACCAAAGGGATCAGTGCTGGGACCGGTCCTATTCAACATCTTCATCAATGACATTGCACAGGACCTAGAAGGCAGAATTTTACTGTTCACTGATGACACAAAGCTCTGTAACAGAGTAGACACACCAGAGGGTGTACCAGAATGAGAAGGGACCTGCAGAAACTTGAAGAATGGTCAGGGGTTTGGCAGTTGAAATTCAATGCAAAGAAGTGCAAGATAATGCATATGGACCACAAAAACCCTGGCACAATATATCATTTGGGGGGTGAGGATATAGCATGCACCAAGCAAGAAAGGGATCTTGGGGTTATCATCTCTGATGACCTCAAGGTAGGGAAACAGTGTGACAATGCAGCAGGTAAAGCAAATAGGATGCTGGGATGAATAGGAAGGGGAATCACCAGCAGGAAAAGGGAGGTCATAATTACACTATACAAGACCCTAGTGAGGCCCCACCTGGAGTACAGTGTACAGTTCTGGAGACCTTACCTATGTAAGGACAAAGACAGGGTAGAGAAGGTTCAGAGGAGGGCAACAAAGATGGTACATGGATTGCATCACAAGTCCTATGAGGACAGGTTGAAGAAACTGAACATGTACTCCCTGGAGGAGAGAAGGGAGAGAGGGGATATGATAGAGACATACAAGTATCTTGCAGGGAGGAACAGGGTGTTGGAATACACTATTTTTAAGGAAAAAAGATGTTACAGAACTAGAGGGCATGGGATGAAGTTGGAGGGAGGACGATTCAGAGGAAACGTGAGGAAGAATTTCTTCACAGAACGTGTGGTGGACAAGTGGAACACCCTGCCAGAAGAAGTGGTGGGGGCTGAAACAATCACAGGATTTAAGAATGCATGGGATAGACATAAAGGAATTCTGGAGGTCAGGGGTAAGGGGCAACAGACTTCTAGGAAAACATAAACTGAACTTACAAGTTCAAATGGGTAGACTGGGTGGGCCATAGGCCCTTATCTGCTGACACTGTCTATGTATCTGTGTATCTATGATCCCCCAGATATGCATCCCAGCATCTTGTTTGCCTTTGCTGCTGCTTTCTTGCACTGTGTGGAGTGCTTCAGGTCAATAGTGATCATCACTACCAGGTCCTTCTGCTCCTCTGATGCAGATACTCTGACTCCACCCAGGTAGTACTCTGTCCAGGGATTCTTGGCTTTAATATGCATAACTTTGCATTTCTTGGCATTGAAGCCAAGCTGTCAGATCCTGGACCACCTCCCCAACTTTTACAGATCTTTCTGTAGATCCTATATCCCTTCAGCTTTGTCCACTCTCCTGTAGAGCTTGATGTCATCCATAAATAGTCACATTTTTCCCTTAATGCCATCCCCAATGTCATTGATGAAGACATTGAACAACGCCAGCCCCAGCACTGAGCCCTGTGGGACACCACTGGTTACTTTTCTGGTGCCAGATAACTCTCTCCCCTGGGTTCTGTCCCTCAGCCAGTTTTCCACTCATCTGGCCATCATTTTCCCAACCCCGAGATCCACCAACTTCCTGATCAACCTTTTGTGGGGTACAGAGTCAAAGGCCTTGCTGAAATCAAGATAGAGGATGTCTACCACTTGGCCCCTGTCTTTTGTTTTAGTGACACAGTCAAAGAAGTCAATCAGATTTGTTTGACATGATTCTCCCTCATGAACTCATGCTGCCTTGAATTCTGGAGACCATGTTCCACTAGATATTCCACCAACCTTTCCTTTCGTATGGTTTCCATGATCTTGCCCACAATGGAGATCAGACTGACTGGTCTATAATTCCCTGGGTCATCCTTGGGACTACTTTTGTGTACAAAGTGTGCAAAGGATAGAAGACATTATAGCCAAGTTAAGGCTAATGTTAGATGAACATCAAGAGGGAGAGTGTCAAATCAAGCCCAAGAGGACAGGAGAAAAGACCCCTAGTAGTAGAAGTGAAGTTCTAAGTAAATATATGCCCCTTCTCCAACAAATTTCCAACAAATCTCTAACAAAAAAGTTTTAACTGGGAAACCTGCAATATAACCTGCATTAAAGAATACTGCTTACTGGCTGGTCCAGTGGTGCTGGAGGTTGAGACACAGGTTGCTACACCTCATGCCATGCTGGTAACCCAGGTTCAGAAACAAGCCTGGACAACCGGAGGTCATCAGGGGTGAGAGAGGATTGAGCATCCAGAGGACTGCTCTCTTTTCTTGGGGGGGGCTCTGTTGTCCTACTCACTGACTGCCCTCTGGCAGGGCTGGAGGGCAGTATGGGTTGGAAGGCATGTACTGGCATCCACACATCAATGGGGAGGGGGGATGGGATAAAATGTGAAAAGGGAGCAGACAGGCTCCATGATGGCCCATTGCATCCCTGTGCTGCCCCCAGCTTCTGAATTGTGCTCTAGGAGGAGAAGGCTATGCTTTTCTCCCTGGCCCCACCATGGGGGAAAGCCATGGGGGAACTACAGGGGTTGGCATGAGTGGGGATGCTCGGGCCAGAAGATGAGTCCTTCTATGGGAGGGCCATAGCCACCTGCCAGACTCTGGGGAGCATTAATAAATAAATCATAGGGATAAAAAGAATACTGCTTACTCTGAGAAAAATAGATGCTGTTTCATTAAGCTGGTCACTGTTAAGGCCTGTTGCCTATATGAAGTTGTTATGTTAAATAGGTAAAGCCTTTTTTTCACTAATGCAAATGTATAAAGAATTAAGCAAACATAATGAAAGCACTGCAGGTAGCGTAGGGGAAAGAAATACCCAGGAGAAGACGACAAGTGTAACTGCACTTGCAGATGGAAATATTATAAAGGTGATTAGAGTTGATAGATTTTATTTCAAAATGATGTATGCTTTTAAAACATTTAATTACTGCAAGTATAAGAAACATATCAATATGTTTGTCAAATAGACTATGTATAACCATCACAACAATAAAGCTGAGTTTTAAAAAAATGATGGTTATGCCTCATTTGATGTTCCTATATCAAGGTACACAGGGAGAAATCCCAATATCATGGCTTGAACAAATGAGGAAAATATTTTAAAAAAAGATTTGTGGAGAGGCAGAGTCTCTAGAATTGCCTGGAACAAACTGATTACTCTATGTAAAGAAGGAGGTATGGGATGTCCCGACCACATGTATTATTATTCGGCTGAAAAAAATGAAACAGTCAATACAATGGATAGATTCCAGGGAACGTGTAATGGACGAAGAAGGTGCCTACTAGTCTCAAAGCCAATGTTTGTTTAATAAAGAAAAATCTAAATTAAATGTACAAGATATATCAGAATACCCTCAGAACTTTTCTTGTTTTAAAAAATCCCATAATAAATGCAGTACAAAAGATTTGTATCAAATTAAACAAATTTTTCCCAACAAACAATTTTAAGTTAATCTCTAGCAAAATTGGGAACACTGAGATATAGAATAAACGTAACACCATGGTGATAGATAACAAAGAATTACAAAATCTTAAATTTAATAAATTGGATGGATTGTTTGGAAAAATATGCATTTGTTAAATGGCCAGTATTCCAAGAAAAATGCAATAAATATCAAATACAAAATGCATGGCTAAAATATCTTACAATCGAGGGTAAATTTTACAAACATGTAACAAATCCAAACCAGAAAGAAACCAATACATTTTTAAATATAACTCAGGTTATTCAAACTTACCCTCAGAAAAGTAAGATTAGTATAACGGCATTTTTCTATGAAGCATTTGTAGAAAAGAATACAAAAAAGCTGAAAAAATCACTCAGAAATATAAAATAAAATGAAAAGAAGAACCGAAGATCAATTGGGATAAAAACAAATGGAAAAATATTCAAATTCAAGCAAATAAACTACATGCTAATGCTAAAAATGAATCCATCCAATTTAAAATCATGGATAGAGCATATATAACTCCACACAAATTGAAATACATTGATATCACTTATACTCCCATATACTGGCATAATTGTAATGAAAACAAAAAGAAAACCAACCATTTTCATCTGCTTTGGGACAATGAGGAACTCCTCAACTGGTGGCAACAAACAAACAAACAAAAAAAAAAGAAATTAATCAAATTATAAGTTCCAAATTATTTATGTATATCAAAAAAATAAGTAGAAAAATATGTATTGTAATGTGTTGATTTACATATCTTGAAATAAAAATACAATGGGAAAAAAATAGATGGTCCTACTAGTCCTATTCGGCCAACAAAGTCTATATCTCTATGTTTCAGGCTAACTTTGCTGCAAGGACAGAGGATTCCAAGTCAGATATAAGGAACTTAAATCCTGATCTGTAAATCATTTTGATGTTTAAAATATGTGCTGACAGTGCCTCTATTTTTATTATATAGGGGTGTATGTTCACAAGTTTTGATGATTATCATGGGCAAAGGCAGGTTTAGAGAGGAGCAATTTTAATGTTTAGTCACTGGTGTTCACTATGAAGATGTGGGGGTCATTAGCATCACTTCAAAAAATGTTTTCATTTGGCTACTCCTGGGTGGAGCCATTTGGTGCCAATACATGCACATGGGCCACAAAAGGGTGCTCGCCATGTGTGGGAAGGTATGGTGTTATACACACTTGGTGGGGATCCTTGTACACAGCATTCTTTTTTTTGTTCCTGACCTGTGCTCACTGAAAACTGCTATTGACTATTTGTATGAGTCCATCCTACAATGACACTGCTCTTTTACGGAAGGTATAAGCATCCTAGATGGGTTTGGATTTTCATTTCTTTAACCCCTTCAGTTGGCATGCTGTAGCACATGAACATCAGGCTGTAGATGTTGCAAACAGACTTCTAATGTTCAACAGTTACTCCAGTTAAGATGCAGATATTTATTTCTGCCAATGAAAGTTTGGATGTTTTAAGATGTTTTATAATTCTTAATTTTTTTATGTTTTATAGTCCCCAGAAGTTTACAATTGCATGCTCATTAGTTTTTTGAATGTTGCTAAATATTTCATAATGAAGGCATTATCGACACTACATAGTGACATAAGTGAATGTTTAAGACCGTGTGATTAAAAAAGATAAAGAACAGCCTACAACTACCACAGTTTCTTGAAGAGTTAGAAACAGAGCCACCATCTTTCTTAAACTATGCAACCTTCCCACAAGCAAACCACAGCCAATCACAATGCATGCTGTGAGTGATCCCCTAGCAACCACCCTCACATATCTGACAGGCAGCTGACAACTGCAGAATTACACAAAGCACATCACCAAAAAATCCACAATATTTTACTAAATTAAAAAGCCAAAGTAAACACAAAAGGTTTACAATCACATTGAAATACTGCTGACCTATTGCATAAATGGGATATGCAATGAAAAACTTGTGGAATAAATTATTTATCTGCACTCAAGCAGTTTGACTTGGGACACCACACACCTGACTTATGCCACTGGTGCGGTTACTGGAGGTCAAACTACTCTTGTAAAAATAAATCATTTATTCCACTCATATCCATATCCCTAATTTATATAGGGGTATACAGTATATAATATATGTTTTGAAATAACTGGCCAGATAAAAAGTGATATCTCTCTGAACATGTAAAGATATTACTGTCATTTCATGATGCATTATGTCAAAGTGATATCTTTCCTTGTACCACATGTCACATAGTCAGTGCATGGGACTGGAGAAGTATCATGATGGGTAAGTGAGCAAACTGCCACAGAGCAGCCCTAGTGCTTCAACCACAGCGGGTCTTTGGAAGGGGCATTGACAACAAAGGTTAGCTAGTTTAATTTACAGTACACCAGTTAAAGGGGAATGCACCCTAGCCAGCCTGGTGGTACTGACGGTTGAGGTGCTGGATGCCACACCTCGCGCTGCACTGGTGACCCAGGTTCGGGAACAACCTCAGGTCATGGGGGTGCCAGCATGGGGGGGTGGGAGGAGCAGGATTCAGCATGCTGTCAGGTTGGTTTCCTCTCCCAGTGATGGTGGGGCTGGGTTGTTGCTCCTCCCATAGTTCCGTTCCCACCGGGTGGAGGCCCGGTGGGGTAATGTAGGAGGGCAGGGTGGCAATACGGGTGGGAGGCAGGAGCTGAGCTGGCTTCAGGTGTGCGAGTGTGCCTCCATGCTCATGTACAGCCATGTGCTGGGGCTCTGGGAGGGAAATGGGAGAAAATCCAAGAAAAACCCCAAAAATTGAAATCTTAAAAAAAAAAGGGGGGGGGAATGCACCCTTCAGATATCAATAATTAGTACAAACCCTGTAACAGGTATAAAAGCAGTATAGATTTTTTCATACAGATGAAAGTCACAAGCACTTTTTTAACTTCTACAATCAATTTTTTCTCAAAATATCTGTTTGTGCTAACCAAATGTAACATAGCCTAAATTAAGATATCACACGCATCTTCATTCGAGGCCAAATATATTAAAATATCTCACTTGTGGCTTTGCCACTCATGAAATATCTTAATATTATTTTCCTCACAAGGAGAGAAATATGATATCTTCAGTCAGGCCTTGTCCTATCCCCCATATAGTGGTGTGATGGCACCACTATAGTTAGGGTTGAGTTGGAACTTTAATGTTAAACCCCAATATTTGCACTCTAATATCTTTACAACTGTTCAACAGATTTGCACAAAAGTGTACACACACACAGTCTCATGGGGTAGATCTCTTGATGTGTCAAGTTTCATTCTCATTGGATGTGCAGATTCCGAGAAGAAGATGTCAAAAAAAGAATAACAAATCACTGTTTTTGTTTTTTGCCATTGTGTAGTGCCCAGGCAGTTTGGAATTTTGGTCCAAAATGTTCAGGGTCAAAAGGGCTTGTCCCATAATAGTTTCCATTGATGGTTTGGTGAAACGATATTAATCCATTCCAAAATTATTTAATTTAAAAATATTGGTTCTGAGCATGCTCAGTAAGCATTTCAAATAGCTGTATGAAGTTTTGTTGGGGAGTCCTTTTTCATGAGAATTTTCATTTGCTGCCATTTTTTTTTTTTTTGCATTTTCTTTTCCAAAAACTTTGAAACAATACTGGCATCGAGGAGAGAGACCAACACATGTATCTTGGTCATCAGGACCCTGGTAGTTGGATTCTGCACTGAACTATTGGAAAAATGATGCCAAAAGGTGTTTTTTCTTTGTTTTTCATCACTCACTTCCACTTTGTTCATATTTGATTATACAAAAATGCTTCTATGATAACTTGTTTTTGCAGTTTTTTTTGTCATCACCTTGCAGCCAGTTTGGAATTTTGGTATAAAATTTTCAGGGTAGAAAGGGCTTGGCCCATCGATGTTCTTTTTGCTGATTTGGTGAAAAAAATATTAATCCATTCCAAGCATATTTAATTTAAAAACTTCAGGTTCAGAGCAGGCTCAGAAAGCATGTAGCTGTATGATGTGATAGAATGGGGCCCTGTAGTTATATCATTTTTACCCTGGTGTCTAGTGGCACCACCCTCCAATTGCCCTCCCTTTCATGATTTTATGTTTCCCTGGTGTCTAGTGGTGCCCCCTACCTTCTGATCATGCTCCCATAAGTAGTATATTTTTCCCTGGTGTCTAATGGCACCTCCCCACTCTCCTATTGCTCTCCCTTTTGTGACTTTATCTATCCTTGGCATCTAGTGGCACCCCCCGCAGATCGCTGTTATGTATGAAAAATGAAAATGGTCCCTCAATGTCTTTTTTTTAAACCTGTAAAAAAAAATGGTCCTTCACTGATCCAACCCCCTCACTCCAACCTCCCACACAGCACCCACCACCCCGCATCCCCACACCCCCACATAGCCTCACTCACCTGAACAGATCCCAGGGTGAAGATCCTCTTTCCAATCAAAGACACGTCTTACTGCTGGAAATGGTGATTGCTATGTGAGAAAGTAATGTAAGTGTGGCTCATTTGTTTCAATGGGGTTTTCAACTTTAATGCACAACTTCACCATTTTTGCACATTTTTACACCAACTTTTTAACATGGACTTTTTCAGACTCCATCTCACAAACAATGTCAGTGTAATTATGCATATCCTGGAAGGTGATTTTACAGTCAGTTGATGAACTTACCTTTTGAGTGGGATTTAAACAATGTTCACTACCCCATTCATGAGGTGGGGTCATAAGAAGGGTATGTTGAAAACTTGGGGTCAAAATATGTAAAAAAGGCAAAGTTATGTGCATCCATAGACATTTTGGAATGCTCACTCATAACTTTGTTCATTTTAAATATTTCGACCACAGGTTTTCAACATAGCCATTTTTTTACACAACCTCATGAACGTGACAGCTGTCATTTTCCAAATCCTTGTCCAAGTTTGTTTTCATACCTGTGGCATGAATTGATGTTGCAGTGGCATGGAATAGCATTTTGGCTGGGATTTGAAAATGTACTTTACTGGGTACATGAGATGGGGTAGTACGAAGGTGTGACTGAGTTACTTGGGTAGGGTAAATGAGTGAGACAAGACCTCAAAAGTATAGTTAACACACCTTTGCTGGGTGTGATGTTTATTGTCCAAAAGGATTATTTGTTTGTGAAAAGGTATATTTACGTACAAAAAAAATAAATATAAACCATAATTGACAGAAGTCTAAACTTCAGACTAGATGAAAAAAATAAAAGAAAAAAACAAAAAGAAAACAGCTCTTCTTGAGCTCTCAGAACTACTCTTCTCTGGTAGTTCTGCCACAGAGTAGATAAACTTTCAGTTACAGTTTCTACAATCATCTGTGCTCTGAGATAACCTCTCTATACTCACTTCCAGTCTTATCTGATTAAACTGAGCAGCAGTTCAAGTTTTATACTCTTCCCCACAGCATCATCGGGTCAGCTGATCTGCCCCCTTTTCTAATACATATAAATAACTATGCTAATACATATAAAAGAGGGATCAGCATTACACCATATTATAGTATTTATATTCCCAACAATAATATCATTCAGTATCTGTCCCATCTTTATTCTGGAACAGAATTAATATTCTATGCATAGGAAATTCCCTACTAATGAAGCAAAACCCCTCCCACGGTCTTTTGACTGACAGATAATAATCCCATAAAATAACTTCTGATTGGGGCTGCTGGCTCTTAGGAGACCATTTTGCCTGAATACTCTGATCAGCAAACATCAGGTAGGAGAGAGAAAAAAAAAATAACAAGCTCCTTTTAATCTACTGAGTTACCAGCTTCCCCTGCAGGTGAGGACAAACTTCGTTTTTATATAAGGTTTCCTTTGACACTGCTATACTGCACTAAGACTTTATTTCAGTCGCTACTTTTCTCTGATGGCTGACATTTTAAGCCATCGAGAATCTTTTCATTTGGACCCCTTTTATTTCAGGACTACAGCCAGCCTATGGTACTGCTCCACATTTCTCCTTTCAGTTCTCTTTAGCCAGAGGGATTTGTTCAGTAGACCCCCGCTGCCTACAAGAGTTAGCGCTACTCCCATTTTCCTATTAGCAAGTGAAAACTTTCACTTTCTAAACATAGCCACGCTATGCAGTACTTTTGACCAATCTGGGAACAAGCATGCAGCTAAGAGATAAGTAAACTACACTTCTCATAGCGGCAGGCTACTTCTTCTGATCTCCACTTTTGACACAATCTTAATTTGCACGTGTAGGACACTGGGCACTTTAATTTTTGGAAACCAAATGCAAGCAGTGTGCCCTTGGAGGCGGGGGTCAGTGAAAGGGATTACTTTCACTTTCCCGACTCAGCAGGTCCTCAGCTAACACTGAGAACAGGAGCTCTACAAAATAAATAGTGCCTTTGTACCATGCAGCTATGGGAGAAGTGTTATTGCTTTCCTTCTCTCCCGTAGCAGTTTACTGCTAACTCGCTTTTTGGATTTATTTACCGTGAGTCAGACAGCATCTCCTGTGCTGAACGGCAGCACCCCTATCCCTTCTATGACTGCAAGCAGTTTCTTTCTTTCTTTTTCAGGGAAAAATAAACAACTACTCGGCTGTCATCTAAAGCAAACAGTTGCTCACTTATTTGTATTTTACCATATATGTGTGCCGCATCTTTGTATTCTTTTAAAGCCACACAACATTTTTTTTTTTTTTTTTTTTAGGCATAGGCATGGGAGGAAAAAATGAAAATAGAAAGAGGGGCAGGCAAGAGAGCAAATAGATACCATTATGGGTGGCCTTCCTATAATGATAGATTAGATATAATTAGATGTATAGAAAAGCAAGTTTGCTACTGCAGTAGACATTTTAGGGAAAGAAGGGAAAATAAATAATGCCTTAGCCTCCAACAAAGGGAGGGGATCAATCTATCACACATCCCCAAGGTCAGGCGGAACATAGTGGATACCTTACTGGTGTCCAAGACAACCTATACAAGTATGTCTGGGTAGGATGGAACTACCGCCCACCTTCACTTGGTAGCTCCACCCCAGGGTCTCTTAAAAAACATCAACACTCAGGCAATACTTTACAATAAGTATACCTGATATACTTAAATACTACCCTGGGGTGTCTAAAACATTATTACAAATATCAATTCACTCGTTAACAAGAGATATCCTTCGAGAATGTACATTTCCATTTACCTTGGTAACGGGCCCCATACCTTGACAAAAAAATCAGCATTAATGTGTTGGGCACCAGCACAATGTTGAATGGTGAATCTGTAGGGTTGTAATGCCAAATACCACCTCATAATCGATTAATATGAACCTTCATTTGATTAATAAAACAAAGCGGATTATGATCAGTAATAAGTGTAAATGGCGCACCCCATAGATAAAACCATAACGCCTCAATGGCCTACTTGGCCACTAGGCATTCCTGTTCTACGGCTGAGTATTTTTGTTCATGGTCATGGAGTTTCCATGAAATATGCAACACTGGATGTTCTTCACCCTCAATAGTTTGACTTAATGCAGCCCCAATACCTGGTCCAGAGGCATTTGTATGCACCTCAAATGGATGATTGAAATCTGGACTGCGGAGTACTGGGGAAGAACATAATGCAGCTTTAATATTCACAAAAGCATTCTCACATTCCTGGGTCCATTTAACTTTATTGCCAAATTTCTTTTTGGTTAGGTCCATTAAGGGTGTGGCCATCGCTGCAAAATTGGGGATGAATCTGCAGTAGTAGCCAGCCAATCCTAAAAAAGAACATATATGTTTTTTTTGTCTCGGGTTGGGGACAATTGGCTACTGCTTCAATTTTATTAATCTCTGGCTTGATGGTACTATTTCCTAGCACAAAACCAAGATAGCTGGTTTCTGACATGGCCAGTGCACTTTTTTCAGGGTTGACTGTAACTCCTGCTATGGAAATGAAGGTAACAACATCTCTTAGGTGTGCCAAATGGGTGTTCCAATCCAGACTAAAAATTATGACATCATCCAAGTAGGCTGCACAAAAATTATAGTGATGTGACAGCACTTGGTTCATGAACCTTTGGAATGTTGCCTGAGCTTCATGGAGTCCAAAAGGCATGGTCTTGAATTGAAACAAACCCATAGGCATACTAAAGGCTTTTATTTTCTCATGATGCAACTTCGAGAGGTACCTGCCAGTATCCTTTAGTCAAGTCTAAGGTGGAAATATACTGGGCTTTACCCACTTTGTCTATGATGTCATCTACCCTAGGTCTGGGGTATGCTTCAAACAGAGACACTGCATTCAATCGACTAAAAGCAAGACACAGTCATATACCTCCTTCTTTCTTGGGCACTACGACAATAGGGGACCCCCAAGCACTATTAGATGGCTCAATTAAATTCATCCATAATAACTTTTCCACATCTAGTTGTACCTCCTGTCTCACCCTTTCTGGGAGTCTATATGGCTCTTTTCTTATGGGAGGGGTCATGGTCCATATTTCATGCTCCACTCCCCTTGCAAGGCCTGGCACACTAGTAAAGGTACTAGGTTATTCTAACAACATATCCTCTAACTCTTGTCTTTTCTCAGGGTCTAGGATCGGATTTACCTTTACCTCCTGTATCCCTTTTCAAGTCTCCAGCCTCCCATAAGCAGTTTCCAACTCTGTTTCAGGGGTTTCAGGTAATACCAACATGCTCATCCCCTTGGTACTTTTCTCATGTCATTACTTCAATAAATTGGCATGGTATATTTCAGTCTTTTGTTTCTTGTCAGGGGTCTCTATTTCAAAAGTAACAGAGCCAGTCTGTCTTACTACTGTATAATGCCCCTGCCACTTCATTAGTAGTTTATTAGCAGTAGTTGGAAGTAATAATAACACTCTATCTCCAGCCACAAATGTTTTTATCTGTGTCCCCTGGTCATATATTAATTTCTGTGTGGTCTGGGCTTGAATGCTCATCTCATGGGTTTTGACAGAGTACTTAACTAACCTCTGTCTAAGCTGTTTCAGATATGTAGTGATTGTAGGGTTTTTCATATCCTTTCCCTCCTCCCAACATTCCTTGATCACCTCTAAGGGTCCTCTGGGGTTCCTGCAAAAAGAAGTTCAAATGGGGAATGACCAGTAGATGCCTGTGGAACCTCTCTGTAAGCAAACAGGGCAAAAGGTAAGTACTTATCCAAGTTCTTACCCTCCTCATGAACAAACTTCTTAAGCATCCATTTCAACATCTGTTTGAAACATTCAGTTAGACCATCTGTCTGGGGATGATAGGAGTATGTGTGAACGGCCACGATACCCAATATACAATATAGCTCTCTCAACAACTCAGCATTAAAAGTAGTACCCCAGTCCATTAGTATCTCCTTAGGTATGCCAACCCTACTAAATAACTTTACTAATTCCTCAGCTATTTTAGGTGTTGTGACTGATCACAGGTGAAAATAAACAACTACTCGGCTGTCATCTAAAGCAAACAGTTGCTCACTTTACTTGTATTTTACCATATATATGTGCAGGTCTTTTAAAGCCACACAATGTTTTTTGTTTATTTTTTTAGCATAGTCATGTGAGGAAAAAATGAAAATATAAGGAGGGCAGGCAAGAGAGCTAAGCGATACCATTATGGGTGGTCTTCCCATAATGGTAGCTTAGATATAATTAGATGTATAGAAAAGCAAGTTCGCCACTGCAGTAGACATTTTAGGGAAAGAAGGGAAAAGAAATAATGCCATAGCCTCCAACAAAGGGGGGGATCAATCTATCACAGAAGGCTATGCTGAAACTTTTATATTGCAGTGTGTTGGATTGTTGTGCACCTATACTGTATAACGTGATGTGTTTTCTGGCATTCTGTTGCAGGGGAGAAACCTTTTGAGTGTACTGAGTGTGGGAAGAGTTTTACAGGTACCTGTCCTTTTATAATACACCAGATGCTTCACACAGGGAAAGCCTTTTAACTGTACTGAGTTTGGGAAACATTTCATAATTGTTTTTATTTTTTTTTAGATACTTTTTCTGGCTCTGCTGGGCCCTGGAGAACTCACTTGAGCATACACCCAGCCTCGTCTCTACCTCCTAGCCTGAAACTCTCCAGCTTCCTGGCATCAGCCGGGCTATTCCCTCAGCTCTGAGCCCTCCCGAGGTGGGGCTGGCCTATCCACCCAGGGTGACCTATGTGTAATTTAGGCTGGGCTGGGCTTGGCCCAGGAGCTGGAGGAGTCTGGCCAGTGGAGTGTGGTTGAGAGAGCAGTGCTGTCATCTAGCTTTGGGAATGGGGATTTTCTTGGCTGTGTTATCTCCCCTCCCCTCCACCTCCCAGCAGAGTTCAGATGTGCAATAGCACCAGGCATGCCTGCCACAGCTCTTCATCCCTTCTAGCAAGCCCTGTGCATTGCAGTGCCTCTGATTGCCACCAGGGGCTGCTACATTGCCGGGCAGGAGCCTGGACCCCTCCAAGAGAGTAGAGCAGTCCTCTGGATGCTTGATCCTTTCTCTCTCTCTCTCTCTCTCTCTCCCCTGCCAACCCCCAGTGGCCCGGGTTCATTCACAAACCCAGGTCACTGACATGGCATGATGTGTGGTATCCAGCACCTCAACCCTCAGCACCACCAGGCTGGCCAATGTTTCAGAATTAACTGCAATTTAACTACACACCAGACTATTCTCACAGGGGAGTAACTACTTACATGTAATTATTGTGAGAAGGGATTTAGGCAGAAGGGGCAGCTTAATGCCCATCAGAAGTTATGCTCAGGGCTGGAACCTTTTTCTATACTGAGTGTGGGAGGAAGTTTGTATGTATCTATGGAAGGATGGGAGCACATAGCCCTCAAGGACGTGAACTCTGACAGACAAATAATGATACCATTACACTATCTCAAAAACTATGGATGGATGGGAACACAGGGCCCTGCGCTCCCACAGGCAATTGAGGATTTGATTATACTATCTCAAAAAGTAAGGAAATTCATTGCTAAAAAAATGTCAATAATGCAGCAATTTAGGGTTAGACTGACAAAAGTAGGGAAATGTGGCATTAGGATTTCCAACTCTAACACCACAATCCTACCCTTCAGGCAGCAACAGGAGAAGCCATTGCAGTTTGCCACATCTGCATCTTCAAAATTCAGATGTGGGGTGTGCCTTGGGTTTGTCAGCCCTAATGCTCACCCATTCTCATGTACTCTAGACATCTTAGCTTCTTTAATGATGGAATGGAGGGAGTGTGAGGGTTGACAACACCAAGGAACACCCCACACCTGATTTCTGAAGATGCAGGAAAAGGAAAACCACAATGGTTTCTCCCATTGCTGCCTGCTGGGTTGGGGTGGGGTGTTAGAATTGGAAACCCTAACTCACCATTTCCCTACTTTCATCAGTTCCTTGCAATGACTCTCTCTATATATATATTTATATTTTATTTATTTATTTATTTTTTACTTTATTCTTTGTTAACTGGGTAATATATATATATATTGCAAAAAACTTCATTAATGTATCAGTTAGGGTTCCAGCAACAAAAGATGGGAAATGTGGTGTTAGGGTTTCCAACCCTAACATCCCAGCCCCACCCTGCATGCACCAACAGGCCTCAGGAGTGTGCCTTGGGGTTGTCAGCCATAATGCTCACCCCATTCCATAAGTAAACAAGCTGAGATGAGTACAGTATATGAGAATGGGATGAGTGTTAGGGTTGACAACCACCAACGCACACCCCCAATGCCTGTTGGTGCATGCAGGGTGGGACTGGGGTGTTAGGGTTGGAAACCCTAACACCACATTTCCCAACTTTTGTTGCTGGAACCCTAATGTATGCATTAACAAAGTTTTTTTGCAACAAATTTCCTTACTTTTTGAGATAGTATAATTGTAGCCTTATTTGCTTGTGGGAGTACAGGGCCCCAAAATCTTTGAGAGATTGTAATTGTATCATTTTTTTCCCCTGGGGAAGTTGCAGGGCACTCTGGGCCCTGCTTTCCCATTAGTCCATAATGGTATTGATATTTGCATGTGGGCATGCAGGGGCCTCTGGGCCTTGCACTTCCATCCTTGCATAATTTTTGAGATAAGGTAGTGGTATCCTTATTTGCCAGTGCTCCCATCCCATAGTGTACAGCACCAAAAAAACACTTCACATTGCAATGTTATCCTATAGAAAACACAGTAAAATTATAAACCTATGTAACTGGACACCAAATTAATGTATTTTCATGAAACCAGAAAAGGCACATTGGAGGCACAAGCCCTTTGTACTCTGAAAATTTCAGATGAAAATTGCAAATCGTTTCTTCACAGTATAGTGACAAAGAAATTACTGTGTAAACCTCACATTACAATGTTATCCTATGGGGAATGAACCAAAATGTAAACTCACCAAACTCCACAGCAAAATAATATATGTTCACCAAACCAGCAAAAGGCACATCTGTGGCACAATCCCTTTGTACCCAGAAAATTTCAGACCAAAGTCAACAACAATTTGTGAACTCTGGAGTGACAAAGAAACAGCTGACTTAAAATTCCTTTTCATAAATTGTAAAAAAGAATCCTGTTTTGAATACCTTTTTCGCATTTTGCTGAATAGGAAAATCATTTTTTGCAAATTGCAAAAAAGGATCTTGTTTCATATTTTTTTTCCATGATTTGCCAGAAAGGATTTTGCCACATTAAAAGACACATTTCCAGGCACATAATCAAAAAATCAACAACAGACTTGAGGTCTATGGGCCCTGATTAGGTAAAGACAACTATTGCTACATTCCAAATCCAGGTATTTTTTTGATATTTTTTTAAGTTTTTTGCAGCTGCTAACTGAAAACAAGATAGCGGCAACATGGCAAAGTATTCCACATTTACAATAAAGAATCCTTTGATGAGCAGGGACATATATCTGGTCCCATTGGTAATAATGGGAAACTTTGATGTGTAATAACTTTTGAAAGGATTAATATTTTGTCACCAAACCATGAAAAGACACCACCATGACCCAAGACCTACTGTATACACCCTAAAAATGTCAGACCAAAATTCCACACCATTTTCATGCAGTGGTGTGACAACAAATTTTAACAAAAATTATCATTTTCACATTTTTTTATCCCCTGTATCTCTGCACCCACACATCTGACCAGAACAAAACATGCATCATCAAAAGATCTATGGTCCTTGACAGTGCATGCAAAATTTTATGCAAATCACTTGAACAGTTGCAAAGTTATTAAAGTGCAACATTTCTAGTTTAACATAGACGTGATTGCTCAACCCTAACTATAGTGGTGCTACTGTGCCACTACAATTTATATTTGAGTTGGAGCTTTGTTAGCAAAATAAGGTGTGAGAAGCACAAAACATCTAGACAAGAGATCATGTAGAAATGCTGGTCACCTGTTGACTGTGGAGTGAACAATTGAAAAATCATTGAGTTTCCTAATGTAACTCAGTTCTGCAGGTCCTGCTTGGTACTGTAGAATTTAATGCTTGTGGCTTTTCAGTTACTGCAGGATAGAGTTGCATGCTGTGTAAAGTACTCCATGTGTGACCTCACTGAACAATAATACCTCTGAAAATAGCAATGCTGGAAGAAGTAATATAGTGCCTAGGCTCCCCTGTGTCATGTCTTCCCTAATCAGCTGCATAATAACTTGCCCAGCTTTAGTGTCCATGTGGAATTAGAATAAGTAATATTAAAATAAAAAGTGCTCTTCAGAATGTATGTTTAAATATTATTGCTAACTGTCAATTAAGTTTCCTTGTCTTACTCCCAGCCTGTTGTTTCTTTACTTCTGTTTTATGTTTCTCTTTTCAAAAAAAAAATTTTTAAAAGCTTTATGTCTTTCAAAACTGAAATCCTGTTGGCACCAACTGTATTGATAACTGTCTTCATATCCTGACTTTATCTTTTTACTCTTACTGTAGTGCCAGGCAAAATCAAATTCATGCTGTATAACATTTATAAAACTGTCAGACTTACAGGGCAAGCATTTGTTTGACTGGTTACAAGACTGCTTGGTGATGCTGAGTTCAGAAAAAAGATAAATAGAGCACTTATGAGAATCATGGAGAACCTGTAATCTTGGCAGAATCAGTGCTGCTATAACACTGAAGAAGAAATGGGGATCAATAACACCTGAAAACTTGCACAGCTTGAATTAACAAGAAAACAACTGGGAGGTGGGATCCCAAATGCAACTTTCCCTTCTTTTAGAACTGAAGCACTTCTTCAGTTTTCTTTTTGTCTTTACAATTTATATTCCGGAACACTGCACTAGAGATGCAACATCTCATTTTCACTTGGGTCCTACCTTAGGGGTCCTATAGAGGCAGTATAGTTCAGTGGTTAAGGACACTGAGCTGCAAACCTGGAGACCTGGGTTTGAATCCCACAGCCCCACTTGCATACTGTGTGACTCTAAACAAGTCACTTAACTGATGTAATCACTTCTTAATGATGGAATACTTAAATGATGGAATCACTTCTGAAGGAAAGAATTTTTGAGTATCTAGAGGCCAGAGGGGCACAGGACCCAAGGCAGCATGGATTCACAGTGGGAAGGTCATGCCAGACAAATCTGATAGATTTCTTTGACTGGGTGACCAAAGTAGTTGATCAGGGAGGGGCTGTGGACATGGCCTACCTAGACTTTAGCAAAGCATTTGACACAGTCCCACACAAAAGATTAATATACAAGTTAGCCAGCCTGGGAGTGGGTCCCAAGATGACAGCCTGGGTAAAGAATTGGCTGGAGAATAGGACACAGAGTAATAGTAAATGGAGTCCACTCTGAAAAAAGGGGGGTTAGTAGTGGGGTACCGCAGGGTTCAGTATTAGGACCGGTCCTCTTCAATGTCTTTATAAGCGACATTGCAGAGGGACTGGAAGGAAAAGTATGTCTCTTTGCAGATGACACAAAGATCTGCAACAGAGTTGATACATAGATTAGAGGGTGGAAAGGTTGAGAGGACTTGGCAAGGTTAGAGGAATGGTCAAATGTATGGCAGCTTAGATTCAATTCTAAGAAGTGTATAATGCACCTGGGAAAACAAAACCCAGGGAAGAGTACACAATGGGGTGAGATACTAACAACAACAAAATGGAAAGAGACCTGGGGTAGTCATATCAGATGACCTAAAAGGTGGGTAAGCAATGTGAGAGGGCAGCAAGGAGGGTGGGGGAATACTGGGCGTATAGGAAGAGGCATCACCAGTAGAAAACAAGAAGTTATTATCCTCTGTACAGACAGCTGGTGAGACCACATCTGGAGTACTGCATGCAGTTCTGGAGACCCAATCTCCGTAAAGACATAGACAGGATGGAAGCTGTCCAGAGGAGGGCATCTCAAATGGTGCAGGGTCTGCACCGGAAGACATATGAAGAGAGACTTAAGGAGCTTGATATGTATAGCCTCGAGGAAAGGAGGGAGAGGGAGGACATGTTAGAAACTTTCAAGTACCTGAAGGGAATCAACAAAGTCCAAAAGGGTAGCATCTTTCAAAAAAAGGGGTGTGCAAGAACAAGGGGGCACAATTTGAAGATAGAAGTGGGGCGGCTTAGAGGTAATTTAAGGAAGTATTTTTTCAAAGAGAGGGTTGTGGATGTATGGAACGGCCTTCCAGAGGAGGTTGTGGAGTCAAAAACAGTGGTGGAATTCAAGCATGCATGGGACAGTCATAAGGCAATTCTAGTGGGTGGGGGTAGGAAGAAGTAGGCTGCTGGTTAACTAGGATCTGCAGCTTATCCATCAGGTAGGGAAATGGGCAGACTGGGTGGGCCAAGCGGTCCTTATCTGCCGACAAATTCTATGTTTCTATGTTAACTTCCTCGTGCTCCCAGGTTGCACCTGGAAACAAGCTTTGGCATAGTGTGCCTTTCCTGGTTAAATAATTTGCCCTTTCCCTTTATTATATTTTGCAGCTGGGAGGACTCAAGACCAACCTCAACATCTTCCTGCTCTGCTCTAATGAGCATTTTATGACATCACTTCTAATGTCTGTTCCTGTACCAAAAAAATGCCTTTGCATCTTACAGGGCTTTGCTTTACAAACATTTTTAAATAAATAATACATAAAATAACAAGTTTAAAAATGTTAGAAAAATAAAGGAATTTCAGCAGAGGACAGCCCTAGTTTTGGTAGAAATTAGAACATTTATGACAGAAGTGATAGAATCTTTAGAATCATTACACAATAAATGTGGTTGCATTTTCAAGGTTAGATACTTTCCTGGGAGAGGTGAAAGACAGGATGAATCAGATCAAAGATTGTTTGGAAAACTCAGAAAAGGCAATAACTGATTTACTGCCTCAAACAAAATTACTGTACATAGTAGAAATATAAAAGCATAGAATTTGTCAGCAGAAAAGGACCACTTGGACCAGTCTGCCCAGATGGGTCTTGCCTTGTCTGTCTCCACATATCCTAACTGGCCTCCGGTGAATCTCTCTCTTCACTGCTTATTTACCAATATTACCATATGTCCATACAATACATGCTTGAAGCCTCCTACTGTTTTTACATTTGCCATTTCCACTAAAAGTCTGTTCCTGACATCCACTACACTTTCAATGAAGTAGTACTTCCTCACATATATCTTAAACCACTCTGCCCAGCTTCATTGCATGCTCTTTGGTCCTGGTGTTCTTTCTCATTTGAAAAGACTCCCCTACCACATCCTGCTCACTGACATGAGCACTTATAGGTCCCTATCATGTCCCCTCTCCCTCTCCTCTCTTCCAGAGTGTACATGTTAAGATCCTTTAGTCTGTCTTCATAGGTCTTTTGATACAACTCTTGCACCATTTTAGGTGGTCTCCTCTGGACTGCCTCCACCCTGTCTATGTCTCTTTTGAGGTGCAGCTTCCAGAACTGGAAACAATACTGTAGTTTGGATCTCACAAGCAAGCAATATAGTGGCAACATCACCTCCCTACTGGAGACACTGTACCTCCCTCTATGCATTCCAGAATCCCACTGGCACTACCCACTACTTTGTCACGCTGCCATTCCGCTTTGAAGTCTTCAGATATAATAACCCCAATGTCCCTTTCCTGCATAGAGACTGACAGTACATCCCAACCATCCTATACTCCGCTCCTATGTTCCTATGCCCTAAGTGTATGATTTTGCACTTTTTGGCATTCAACCCCAACTGCAAAGCTCTTAACCACTCCTCAAGTTTCTGAAGGTCTCTGCACGTTCTCTCCACACCCTCCTGAGTGTCCACCCTATTACACATTTTTGTGTTATCTGCAAAAAAAAGCCATACCTTCCCTTCCAGTTTGCCTGCAATGTTATTTATGAAGCTATTGAAGAGGACTGGTCCCATTTCTGATCCCTGTGGCATGCCACTGGTCAATCTCCCATCATTAGAGTGAGTTTCATTAACCACCACTCTGTTACCTATTCATTAACTAGTTCCTTACCCACTTCACTACTTTGGATCCCACCCCAAGGCTGCTCAATTTCTTTATCAGTCCCCTGCACAGCACAGTGTTAAAGGCATTGCTAAAGTCCAGATAGGCCATACCCACTGCCCTTTTCTGATCTAGTTCCCTGGTCACTGAATTAAGAAATTAATCAGAGTTTTCTGGCATGACCCCCCCCCCGTGAATCCATGCTACCTTTAGTTTTGTAGCCCATTGGATTCAAGATACGAAACTCTTCTTTTAACATGGTTTCCATGAATTTACCCACCACTGATATGTGACTGAATGACTTATAGTTGCTAGCTTCCTGTCCCACAGAAGCCTACTGGCCCAGAGGGGTGGAAGGTGGTGGGAAGAGGGGAGAAGTTGCAAAGATAGACTATGTGAAACCTGTTTGTCCCAGTATCATCTCAACTGAAAATTGATTTGCACCCTGAAGAAGGTACAGGACACTGTCTCAGAGAGGGGGGTTACTCTGAGTTGGTCAAAGGTGCAAGGCAGAGCAGAGAAATGGCATCCAGTGGTAGAAAAGGGAACATGGTAACATTAAATGTTTGCAAACCCTTGTTTTAGGGGACTCAAAGATAAGGAGAGTTAGTCTCACTTGAGTAAATATAATCAACCTGCCATGATGGTCAAATGCCTTCCCGGTGCCTCAGCTAGGCAGGACACAGAGCACACCAGGAGGATCATGGATAAAGTGGCAGAGAGACTCCAAGTACTGATTCATCTCGGGACCAGTGACCTGGTGAATCAAACAGTGGAAGGGACCAAGTGCAACTTCATTAAGTTGGGGGAGCTGTTAGCAGCTCATTCAACCTCCCTGGCATTCTCAAAGGTCCTCCCAGTATGGGGCAAAAGGGATTGCATGAGCAGGCTCAGGAACAAGGAGATCAAAGAATTTAACACCTGGCTGCATGAATGGTGCCAAGGAAAAGGATACCACATCATAGGTGACTGGGAAACTTTTGGAAGAGAAGGCTTTTCAAGTTCAACAGCCTTCACCTAGCCAAAGAAGGGGTGAGTGAAGATAGACGGAGGAGGGGTGAATTTGAAGATAGAAGGGTGATGACTCAGAGGTAATGTGAGGAATTATTTTTTCATGGAGAGGGTTGTGGATACATGGAATGGCCTTCCTGAGGAGGTAGTGGAATCAAAAAAAGTGGGGGAATTCAAGGATGCATGGGACAGAAATAAGGCAATTCTAGTGGGGGGTTGGAGGATGTAGGCTGTTGGTTAACTAGGATCTGCAGCTTATCCATTAGATAGGGAAATGGGCAGATTAGGTGGGCCAAGCGGTCCTTATCTGCTGTCAAATTCTATGTTTCTATGTTTCTATTAATGCACTGGGGCAGAACTTTGATGTCCATTTGATGCATTTAATCTAGGCGGGGGGAGTATGATGCTAAGAAACCTATCAGTAACTGCACTAATGATGGGAACTTAGCCATCATTCACCCACAAGCAAAGGACTCACTACCTCAATCTGAGTGCAATCGCAGGAAGCAGGTAGAGACTGCAAGGGTCCAGAAACAGGACCATGATGATGAAAGCCAGCAGAGCAATCCAATAAGCAGGAAGAACATCAATGCTCCTAGTATTTGGAAGGGGACATGCCTCAGTGCCAGGAGAATGGGTAATAAGATTGGTGACCTAAAGGCATTGATGGCAGAATCCCAAATAGACCTGGTGGCCATTACAGAGACTTGGGCCTCAGAATACAATGACTGGGATCTCTTGGTACTGGGGTACTCACTCTTCAGACAGGATAGAATAGGAGCTGGAGGGGAAAGGTTGCACTTTATGTTAGGGATGGACTAATAGCCACAGCACTCAATATCAGCAAGAAGGAGGGAGTGGAATCCCTCTGGGTACAGCTAAGCTCAACATCGAGAAAGAAAGTCTACATTGGGGTGGCATACAGAGCCCTGGGGCAGACAAAGAACAAGGATGAGTAAGTTCTGGAAGAAATCAGAGGGGGTGACACAGAGAGGGACATAGTGGTGGTTGGAGACCTGAACATGCCTGAGGTTAACTGGGGGCATCCCATTTGTTAGATCAACAAGGAATCAAACTGTGGTAGCAGCCTTACAGGATTGCCTTCTCATGCAACTAGTAAGCAATCTGACTAGGCTAGAAACCATCTTGTATGTGGTCCTCACCAACTCAGAGATAGTATGCACTTTTCAGGGTTGGTAAACCACTAGCAAACACTGACCACAACTCTGTCTGGTTTGAATTAACCCTAGGGGATGTGAAATCTCAATCCAGGTCTGAGGTCCTTAACTTTACAGGAACTAGCTTTGAAAAAATGAGGGAATTAGCCAGGGGAAAGCTAGCGAGAATCGAGGATCAAGAGGAAGAAGAAAACATATGGGGAGTGATTAAACTAGACATCTTAGTGGCTACACAGCTGTGCATAAGGAAAGTAACAAAAAAAGAATAAACAAAGCCGGCCCTGTGGTTCTGAGGGCTGAGGCACTGAGCACCTTACCTCTCACCACACTGGTGACCCGTGTTTGGGAATGAGCATGGATCACCTGGGGTCAGATGTGGGGTGGACTGGGAGTGGATTGAGCAGTCACCTGGCAGCTATCCTCTCCCAGATTGGGGAAGTCATCTCTCTCTGCCTAAGTCCACCACCGCATGGAGGCATGATGGTGGTGCAGGTAGAGAGGGAGCTGGGTGCTAGACCGGGGTGGAAGGAGCAGAGTTGGCTGAGCTAAGGCATGCACACATGCCTCCATGCTCATGCCTATCCTTGATTGGGGCTCTGGGGACTAAGGGGGCAGAAAAGCAGAAAATGCGGGCAGTGATGGCTGGATGATGCCCCCAGGCCAGCTTCAGCTTCCTGCTGGGGTGGCCTTGAAGGGACTGCGGATGTCCGATATGGTCAGCTGACACAAGCCACTGGCCAACTGGAAGGAAGTACTTTTATAAAAAAAAAAAGAATAAACATAAAAGACCTGTTTGGGTCACTAAATAAGTAAAAACAGGAATTAGGGCCAAAAGAGAGGCTTTCCACAACTTTAAAGGGAAACCAGGTGACAGGAAATGGAAATATTATGTGCAAAAGAATAAAGAGGCCAAGAAAATGGTGAAACAAGCAAAAGCAGTGGCTGGGGATCAAAACAATTCTTTAGGTATATACAAGAAAAAAGGAAGAAAGGGGAGGGGTGGTTAAACTTAAAGATGGGGATAGGATAGTAGAGGAGGATAGCAGAAGACTGCTGTTCTGAACAACTTCTTCTGCTCAGTGTTCACCAAAGAGCACAGCTGCCCTATAATGGACAGTGGTATTTAGGCAGTGGATAAGGGGGTCCCAGAAATGGTAATGCCAACATTCACCACCAGTAGGGTAAAAGAGACGCTTGTGTGAATTAAGCAGGACAAATCACCAGGGCCAGATGGAACACACCCAAGGGTGCTAAAGTAGCTGGCTGGGGGATTAGCAGACCTCTTAGTGAATTTGTTTAACAGTTCACTTCAGACAGGAGTAGTACCAAGGGAGTGGAGAAGAGCTGATGTGGTGGTGCTGCTGCACAAGGGCTGGAGTAGGAAATTGGATTAAGGGCAGAAAGAGGAGAGTGGTTGTCAATGGGGAGAGGTCAGATGAGGTTGAGGTCACTAGTGGGGTTCCCCAAGGCTCAGTCTTGGGTCCAGTATTGTTTAATGTATTCAGCAGCAACATTGGGGTAGGTATACAGGGAAAGATTGCCCTCTTCACAGATGATACTAAGCTAGGTGACAGGGTGGACGGTGAGGTAGTGATAAGGAACCTGCAAAAAGATCTGCAAAGATTGGAAACATGATCTAACATCTGGCAGCTGAAATTCAATGCTAAGAAGAGTAAGGTGATGCATCTAGTCAAAAAGAACCTAAAGACAGCATATTGGCTTAATGAAGTCAAACTCAGAGCTTCACAGGAGGAAAGGGACCTAGTTGTTATCATATGTGACACCATTAAGCAGACCAGCCAGTGCCACACCGCTTATGGTAAGGCCAGCAAAACGTTGGGATATATTGGGAGAGGATTTGACAGCAGGAACAGAGAGGTGGTACCTCCACTCTATAGGTCCCTTGTGAGACCCCATCTGGAGTACTATCTCCAGTTTTGGAGTCCACACCTTAAGAAGAACATTAATAGAGTGGAGACCATGAAAAAAGGGTGAAAAAATGATACAGGGCATGTAGGGCTTTTGTATGAGGGGCAATTGGAAGCATTGAATATGTACTCACTAGAGGCTAGAAGGGAGAGGGGGGACATGACAGAAACTTTCAAGTACCTGAAAGAAATAAATAAGGTATCCAACAATAAACTATACAACATGTTTTCCAGCTCTAATACTAGAGGGCATGACTGGTAGCTGCAGGGAAGGTGCTTCAGGAGGGAACTCGGGAAACACTATTTCTCAGAAAGGTTTTGTTGACCCTTGGATTAGGCTGCCCACAAAGGTGGTGGGAGCCAAGATGGTGGTGACAGCATTCAAACTGGGCTGTAATAAAGTAAATGCTCAAAGTAAAATCCTAGGAAATTGTAAGGGAAAGGGATCAAAAGTGGGACCAGGTCCTGGGATTAGTGATGTGCGAAATTACTGAATTTCATTCCAGAAAATATTTTGAATAATTCAGCCATTTCACAAAATTTTTCACGGAAGCAAAATGTAGAATTTCACCTGCAGAGTGTGAAATTTTGTCCATAGAGTGTAAAATTTTGCCCACAAAATGGCAAAATTTGCCACTTGCATGCAAAATTTCTCCATTTTCGGGTGAAATTTCGTATTTCATGAGTGAAATTTTGCAGTTTCACACCCTGGGAAATATTTCACAGAATGGCCAAATTGTGCAAAATATTTTGCATGCTGAAATTGCCAGTTTTATGGGAATTTCACCTGCAAAATTTAATTTTACATCTCTACATGGGATCTGAGAAGGTCTCAGGAAATATTGGGCAGACTTGAGGGACCCTTGGTCTCCTCCTTCCATCAACTTTTCTATGTTTCTGTTTCCTCCCTGCTGTTGCTCTTACAGAAAGGGACTGCGTCTGCTCCTCAAGTCCTCCAGAACCATGCGTATTTCCAGTGAGTTTCTGAATAAGGCCATCAGTGGTGCAGCTAGCACCTCCCAGAGCTCCTTTTGTGCCCTTAGGTGTATCCCATTTGGACTCATAGCCTTGTCCACTTTATGAACTGTAAGTCCCTTCGGGGCACTTTCCTCTGAAAATAGACTTGTGCCCTACCCCCCTGTAACTGGGTAATAAATCACCCTATCAGGTTCTTGGTGGAACGGTACAAAAGAAAGAGACAACAGACAAGTGGTACTCATGTAGTAAATGGAATTTATTACAGATAAGTAATACAGGCTTACTACCAATACAGTGTGAACACTGGGAGAACATCGGTGTTCCTTACCTAGGTAATGCAGTCTCTCTTCCCAGAGGAGCTACATGTTACAAAGGGTCTTATACCCTGATAATTGCTGTAGCAATGGCTAAGGAAGATACATAAAATATATATAATTGGACATAAACAGGTGGTCTGAGCAACTGTCCTAACTAGTTAAAAAAGTTGCCTAGCTTGCAGAGATAACAATATAATAAGACCTCTATAATCCAAGGTCAGTTGTAGTGATGTATAATTATTGAAGATGGCACTGTTGCCGTATATATAAAAAACCAGTAAAAATAGAACAGAAAGCATTTCTCATGGCTAATGTACTTCAGTAAAGCATAATAGTGCATAATAGAACACAGATCCTGACACTTATGCATATATGATAAGTGTCTTCTCCCTAAGGTTAGTACATATACCTGTATAAGTTGCTGCCTGTGGGGTTGGGGCACCATCAGGGGTGCTGGACCATGGATAACATTCCCCCCTTGTTGTCTTCAAAAGAAAAGGCAACAACCACAGGAAAGTAGTGGGATGGAGCTACAATAGCTGTCATTTACAAGCCCAAAGCACAAGCCATGTAAAGGAATTTGAGTTGTTCACAATGTTGTCTAAGAGTTCGTCACAGACAGCAAAGGGTTAGTATCAGAAGAACAATCAAAAGTGCTTGGATAATAACAAAAGCTTTAAAAGTTAATTCCAACCAAGTATTGGAAAGAGCAATGCTTAAATCACCATCATGAATAAGAGTATTAAGAGCATCACCAGCTTTAGAAATATTGTTGCTAATATAGATAAGATGTGAATCCTTTCTAGCTAAAAGGGATTTCAAAGAAAGTGTCAACGGGTCAATATGTACATTGAATACAGGCAAATATTACGACAAGGCAAGCAAGTATTGCTGATCAGTATCAATAACATTTGGTTCAGGGAGAAGAATAGGAGTAATCACTGTGTGACCAATTGTTGTTTTCTGCTGTGGAGAAAAACAGAAGTTAGGAGCATTAATAGCACATGTTTTGGCACCATAAGCAAAGGAATGTGATTTGTCACTACACAATACTGCCCATTGGAATTGTAGGTAACTCATACAGTTGGAACTCTCCATTGTTATAGAGGTATAGGACAAGTAAAGGACTGGTTGGTGAGCTGTGATGTGAAGTGATGTACCTTCTCCTGGTAGCTTCAGGATGCAGCTGTTTTGGTGGTGGGCACTGAAGATACAGCTTGCAAAGATTGTTCAGTCAGGTTAGATGGCAGATTATCACCCAAGGAATAGGACCAGTCTAAGTGTTCCAGGGAGTGGCCTCAGACAGGTTTAACAAGGTCAAATATGTCACAGCGGCACAGGTAATAATATCCCTTCTTGGCACAGCAGTTGGTATGTGGTGCAACCCAAGCTTGTAGGATAGAATGAAATGCAAGTAAAGAAGACAAGTCAGTTTATTCTCAGTAAATGTTCTCATCAAGATGTCTGATGAAATTAATTGCAGGCAGTTTGTCAAAGACAGAAGTTTGTGGATCAAAGCGAGGTAGTGACACAGTGAAGTAATGAGCATGATGTCATGAACTGAACAATGCTGAGTAAAGCAGCATGATGCTTGGTTTGGATAATGTGAAACATACCCAAGATTTCTAGCAGTAGACATAGAAATATTGACAGAATTTGACATATATAATGTAATGCATGCAGTAGATTTGCAATGAGGACAATACCATTTAGACATTCTCCTATCATGAATAATATCTGGAATGCATCTGGTTTCCAAGTCCCTGAAGAGATTGTTAACAGTGGCAATTACATAAGAACCATAAGCAAAGCATAAAAGTTTACAGGCAATATATTGCTTGTCTGCCTCCTTGTTATTTTGGAAAATCAGTTCATTCATTTTGTTTCTAGTGTCATTGAACCCTATAGTGATTTCTTGCATGTTATAAACAGTAACATGCTCTTCCTTACTTAAACCATCTACACCATGTAACAGTCATAGTAACACATCATTTTTAATAGCTTGTTGAAAGTTGTGTTTGTGCTTTAATAGCAACTATATCTGCTCTATTCCAGATAGACATGCCTGAATCAAAAAGGCTAGAGATGGTGCCTGCTGCACCAGTAACATCTGCAGTATCACACCTAGTGTGTGGTTTACTCTTATCATTAGGTGCGGGTCTAAAAACTCCTAAGTATTCAGTGACTTGAGGTCCACTAACTGGATCATTTGTATGAGTTTGGTAAGCAGCTATAATATGTAGTAGCATCATACTGAAACATTTAGAAGTGTTGGTCATGTGACAGAGACCAAACTCAGCCATATTCCAATGTGTCAGATTAAAAATAACTGGAACATGCATAAATTGTACATTGTTAATCAAAGCTCCTGGAAGGGAAGTGGCAGTCAGACCATTAGGAGGACCAGGCTCCTGAGGAGGACATTCAGTCAGTTCTTCTTCAGTGGGTGAAACTACAGAAAGGAACATAGCTTTAGTAGCCATATAGTTATGAAGACAGAAAGCTTGTGATTCCTCAGAGGTGAGGTGTCACAAAAGGTAGAATCTATTAAGGCAGTTAAGTCATAGAGACCAATGTGTCTAGAAGTGGCTTGTCAAATAGAGAGTGTACCGTTTGGTCAATCCCTGTGTAGGGTCATCCATGAAAGGTTCCTTTAGATAAACGTGCTACAGGAAGTGTGTAACCATTAAAATCAGTTTCCCATTGTATCTGCAATGTGGATTTGTTTGGAGATACAACCATGACATTAAGATGAGCATCTCAGCCTTCTTTAACAGTAATCAATTGGTTGGGCACATTTATACATACTTCCTGGGGGATGGAGATGGATGCATCTCTAGCTGAATGTTCAAGTTTGTCAAGCAAATGTGCTATACATCATCTGTGCTCAGTTGTAAGGGGTTTGTCTTGAGAGTAAGCCAAATAAAGTAGTTCCATCAGGATAAGGAGGTGCAAGATAGCCATCCTGCCAGTTTATCTGAAAGAAACAGAAAAGGATTGTTAAGTGAGGGGTACTATTCCTCCCTAATAGGATTGGAAAAAGTAATTAGTCACCTTTATACAACTTGAGCTGATTAGCATGGAACCACTTATCAGTGTTCTGTTTCTGATGCTGAACTCTCACCTGATAAACACCAGGGCTGAGTTTGTTGACAATGGGATTTGGGCCTTCCCATTTGTTGGTAAATGAGTGAGCTGCTGGTCTATATTGGAGAAGCATGATTTGATCTCCAACTTGCCAGTCAATTTCTTTTGCATGCTTATCAAAATGGGCTTTTGCTTGTTGTTGAGCCTTACCCATATGATTTGCAGTGAACAAATGTGTTTTCATGATGTCATCCTGAAGTTTTTCAACATATGTGTCCACAGATATCCTATCTGCGGTAGGAATGTGGATGTCAATCAACAGGTGCTCAGGTAATCTCATGGCTCTACCAGTCACAATCTCATATGGTGTGCCCTGGGTAGTTGCTGCAGGAGTGCCCCTGATTGCCATCAGCAGTAGTGGCAAGAGGGAATCCCAATTTGCATAACACCTGTTTGATTCTTCTATTTGCTTTTTCTATCTGGTCTGAGGATTGAGGATGGTATGGAGTTAGAATTTCTGATCTACTCCAAGTATTTGGAGTGTTTCCTTCATCAGCTTGGCTGTAAAACTGGTTCCCTGGTCTGAGTCTACCTTAAGGGGTAGGCCCCACCTGGAGAACAATTGATCCATCAGGATCTTGGCAGTTGTCTTTGCTGTGTTATTTTTAGTGGGTATTGCCTCAACCCACTTGGAAAACAAATCCATGGCAACAAGTGCATACTTGTTGTTCTTGCTGGAGTTAGTGAAGGGGCCAATGAAATCGATTTGTATCACATTCCACGGTCCAGATTACCTTTGTGGCAACAATTTGGCATTTCTTTTCACCGAAATAGGATTGTTCTGGGCACACACTATGCAGTTGTCTACATAGTGATCTACATCTTTGGTCATACCAGGATACCAGACAATGGTTTTAAGTCTCTGGATGGTGTTATCTACCCCCAGTGTCCACCAGTGGGGGTGTCATGAACCATATGGATGAATTTAGTTCATAAGGATTGTGGTACAACCCACAGTTTGTGGTCTGTATCTTCCTTCCTATACCAGATCAGTTTCTGATCATGAGATAGGTGTATGTTGTCAGTATGTCTCTTGTATGGACTATCAGTAGGTAATTCCTGTTCAGTTTCTTTGTCTAGGTATTTGAACACATCTTTTAGTTCTGGGTCAGATTTCTATGCAGCAAATGGTTCAGTGGTGGTTCTGGTTGTGGTTTCTGCCTGGTGTTGGCAGCTAAAAAGATGGCTGCCACATCTACTGGGTGAGTCATTGACCATGTCTCCACCCCTCAAGCACCTGCTTTGGCAAGTGAGTCCGCTCAATCATTGAGTTTATGTTAAGGGTAATTTTTGCAGTGAGCTTTTACCTTGTAAATGTACAGTTTGTGAGTAAACTGTTGAATCAGGGTGTGTATATACACAAACAAATTTCTGTATTTGACAGGTGTGCCATCAGAGGATGTGAAGTTATTTCTTTCCCTGAATGGTAGAAATTCAGTAAGGAAGGAGCAGACTCAATTGGAGTCTGCAAAGATGATAGCATCTTTAGCACCATGGGGCATAACCTCTAGAGCACAGGCCACAGATGCCAGTTTGGCATACTGTGAGGAAATGGCTGTACATTTCCTAGTAATGCACTTAAAATCACCATCTGGATATACTATAAACACACCAAATCCTACTACCTGTTCCCCCTCCACATAAGAGGTGGAGCCATCTGTGAAGATGTGATACATGCTGGTATCTTCTAAAACATCTGGTGTAGCTGGTAAGAATGGTCCCGGATCAGGTATGTAAGGATGCTGGAGTGCACAGTTATGGGGCTTTCCAGTGTAGAGTAGACCATGAGCCAGGATGGATGGCATTTTTGCAGGTAGTACTTTAATGTCCATGTCCTGCAAGAGCAAAGACCAGTGGGTGAGTCTGGTATTGGAAACTGAGCCATCTTTCACTTTGTCTGAAAGTAAGAAGTTGGTTGGGGCGTGACAGCTATGCAAGACAATAGGCACATACCCAATGATGTACATGAAATGTTTGACATCGCTGCAGATTGCCAGAAGTGTTCTTTCACAGAAACTATACTTTCTCTTTACTAGGGCAGCATCTGAGAAGCATAGGTAATAGGCCTGAAGTACCCATTATACTTCTGTGCCAGTACTGCAGACATAGACACATCAGATGTGGCAGTTTCCAAATGGAATGGAAGATCTGGGTTAGGACTGATCAGTGCTGGGACTGAGGCTAAAGCCTACTTGAGTTGTGTCACAGCATCAGGGTGATTGGGTCCCCATATCCATGGGACATCCTTTTTCAGAAATTCATACAAGGGAGTGGCATTTGAGGCAAAGTCAGAGATAAAATCCCTGGAGTAGTTTAGCATTCCTAAGAAATGTCTGAGTGTTGCCATGCTAGTAGGAAGTTGCAGATCTTGTAAGCCCTGAATCTTCTTGACAGCTGGGCTTCTGCCTTGGTCTGTAATATGTAGGCCAAGGAAGATGACCTCCTTCTCACACAATTTTGCCTTGGAGGGGTTGCACTTGAAGCCTGCTGTCTTGAGGAGAGACAGAAGTTCATCTAGAAGGGTCAAACAATGTTTTTTTGTGGTGGTTGCCAGAAGGAAGTCATCCATGTACTGCAGGAGACATTGGAGTGTGGAGAACCTCTGTAGAGCATCCATCATGTGGAGATGGAAGAGGGAGGAGCTGTTGTGAAAGCCATGAGGAAAGCAGGTCCAAGTGTACTGGTGTCCATCAAAGGTGAAAGCAAATTTGTATTCACATTCTTGTGCCAATGGGAGTGACCAGAACCCATTAGAAATGTCAAGAGCTGTGAATCACTTTTTGTTAGGTGTCAACAGCTTGAGTACATCAGGTGCTGATTCTACTATCGGTGCGCAGCTAGGGGTAACCAGATTGAGATTTTTGTAGTCAATTGTAAGTCTCTAGGCCCCATTCAGTTTCTTAATGGGCCAAATAAGTGAATTGACAGTTGAATCACAAGTCCTGATCACGTCTTGTTGAAGATGTGATTGGATGGTTTCCCTAAGTGATGGCAAGGCTTCAGCAGGAAATGGATACTGCTTCTGCCTCACAGGGTCAGACCTTGTGATTTCAATGGTGGTATGCATCCTACCACAGTCTGCTTGTTGGTGGCAAACACATCAGGGTATTTTTGCAACAGAGGTGCAAGCTCAGAAAACAGGTCATGACTTTTGAACAAAGCCATAATATCATACTCCTTGTTGTTGTGGGAGATGGCTGCCACCATGTGCGAGTCTGGGATGGTGACAGCATGACACTGTCCTTTGATCTGAATGAGTAGCCTCTTGGCTAGATCCACTACATAGCCGTGTAATGCTAAGAAGTCAATTCCCAAAATACTGGGATAATGACATAGAACCATGAGGTCAAAAGAAAAATTGGTCCTGAGGTGGCCTACTACTACAGGTAGAGGAATAGACTGGTAGGTGTGTAGCTGGGTACCATCTACACCCTGTGCACTAGTCTTCCAGCCAGTAGACCAATAAGATGAGGCTGGGTCCTCATAGTGGAGGCTGACATGGCTGCTCCGGTGTCCAGAAGAATGGTGAGTTGGTGGCCCCCAACCATGGCCTTTACACAAGGCCGTCTGTTTGTGTCAACAATCAGGTTATTCACAATTTGGACCAGGACCTGTAACTGTCAATCCAATTGTTCATAATCAGCATCTTCTGCCTGTTCCTGAAATTGAAGACCTGCAGGATCTTCTAAGGCCTACTGTATGTCTTGCAATGGGTACAAGTCTACTTGTGATGTAACAGGCGTAGTGATGGCCGGCACGGGTGGTTCTCCTTTGGATGTCACATCGGCCTGGCCAGTAACTGACGCAACCACTCCTTAGCTGCACAGTGGCTTGACAGCTGGGGCTAGGGCTGCTATAGCTCGTGTAGCTGTAGCTCCTCTCTTGGCACAAATTTCCTCCAACAGCTTGCAGAGGGTCTCATTCTCTTCTCTGATCTGGTGATAGCTTGGACTGTTTCGGTATTGGTTCTGGCTATTTTGTTGGGCATTTGGATTTTTCCAACTGCCTCTCTTGTTCCTGTAAGTCTGGTCCCCCTCCCTTGTATGACTGTTTGTCATCAGAAGGGGCATCATTCTTCTGGTAGTTTTCCTCCATTGTGTAATAAGTGGGTGTGTCAGGGGTAGGCTGTACTGCAGCTACCTTTTTGGATTTGCCGTATGAAAGGGTGTGGAGGTAGATCTGATAAGCTTGCTCATTTTAGTGAGGACATCCTGAAACTCGTCAGCGTCCGGGAAAATACTGAGCTCAGCCTTTTCCTGCAAGGCTGGGCACATGTTCCGGATGTACAAATCCTTGTACTCAATTTGATCTATGTCAAATTGCTCATCTGCTAGGTCTCTGCCGGTTTTGTACGCAAGCCACAAGTGTTGGTGGTAGGTGGCTGGGCTCTCTTTTGTGCCTTGCTTGACTGTGTAGGCCAAGTGTGTTCCCATAACTCCCGGGTAATTTGTACATGAGTGCAGCAGCAATGTCATCAAAGGTAAAATGTTCAGCACTCCATGCTGTCTCTGAGAGCTTAGCCCAGAGGGTGGGTTCAACTGTTTGTCGAAGACTTGAACCTGGTACTGGGTTTGGAGAGAAAGCATCTCACAAAGGGAGCGCACTTTCTCCAAGTGGCAACTGAGATTGTCACTTGGGCCCATCTGTCTGATACTCCACGCAATTTGCTGGAAAGAATGAGTGACTTGCAGGGGGTTAGAAGTAGGCATCGTCATACCCAGTTCAATACGTTGCATGGCCCCACCATGTGCAGCCTCTGCTGCTGCATCAGCGACTGCCTTGTACATATGATCCTGAGTGACAGAATCTTTTAGCATTTTGTCAGTTTGGTCCTGGATGGACTGTTTTTGGTCCTCTGGGACAGTGATCCTACCGATCACATCACAAATCATGCTATGAATCTCTGACTCTTCTCCAATAGTGAGAGGGGCAAGGAGAGGTGCATTACAGAGTACAGGCCCTTCCCCTGTGTCATGGGGCTGCCTTCTTGGAGTTGTACATGGTATCCACCATGTTTGCACGGATGTGGTGACGCAGTGTGCATGCTGACGTCAACGCCATCTTGTGAATGGTGAGCGGATGTTGCTACATCATGGGGGTTGGACTTATGTGTGACATGGCATGCCTCATCATCAAAGTTAGAGTTGTCATCGCTGGATGACATAATCTCAATGGGCGTGTACTGAAACCCATTCATGGCCTTAACGTGACTGGCAAGAACCTCCCATTGTTGGCGAAACTTCGCCATCTTTTGTCTACATTTCTTGTGACAGACTTTTGCAGTTCCCTCCTTAATACCTCTCTCAACCTCTTTCTGCAACACTCTATACGCGGCACCCAATTCAATTGTTTCCCTAAACTCTTTATTCAACTCACAGCTCACATGCTTGTATTCCTCTTTCAACTCAGCATTCTTATCTCTCAAAGTTTCATTCGTATCACTCAAAATATCATTCAAATGTGCTGTTTCTTACCACATTTCAACCTTTCACAATTGTCTCTTAACAAACATCTCTCATTCAGTGTCTTGAGCAGTACAGTGCATCATTCTGTATTTAGCATCACAGAGTGACTGTGTCTCCTCCGCTAGTTTCTTTTCCTTTTTCTGTAATTTCAATGCCTGCAAGCCCGTCTCTTTTTTTTTGAGATGCGTTTTGCAGTTCGAGGGAGACACACCTTGTTGTGAGATTCTCAACAGCAGTATGCAGAGCCACAACCAAAAGACTTTCAAGGTTGTATTTCTTGGTTGTTTGTTTGGACTTCAAGTAATGGTCAGATATTAGCAGCAATGGTTTGTCTGAAGGTTTTGCGTCCAGCGAGAAATCTGTCCATCCGCCATGGGATCTGAGGTAGTTTGAGACACTGAGTCTCAATTCTGTGCACAGGTCAGACATGACAAATAAGGGGTGGACAAACAAATAAGCAGTTGGAAAACTGATAAAAATACCCTGGCACTGTCACCAACTGCTTTCCGGTCCCCGGAAGGTGAACAGTCATACCAAGGGGGTATGCTGTAACTAGCAGAGGGAGTGTAAAGGGGTCCAGTGTGGGTCTGCCACACATGAGATCAAGACAGTGTGGGTCTGCCACAACCGCTACCACTGTAAGCACGAGTAGGTCCAAGTAGGCGACAATTACACTACACTACTCAACATTCAAAATAAATTGAATGTGAGTCTCCCTTTGTACATTCCACCTGCATGCGGTCGCCAAAATATAACTGAGTAATAAATCACTCTGTCAGGTTCTTGGTGAAATGGTACAAAAGGAAGAGACAACAGACAAGTGGTACTCATGTAATAAATGGAATTTATTACAGATAAGTAATACAGGCTTACAACTAATACAGTGTGAACACTGGGAAAACACCAGTTTTCCTTAACTAGGTAATGCAGTATCTCTTCTCAGAGAAGCTACATGTTACAAAGGGTCTTATACCCTGATGACTGCTATAGCAACAAGTAAGGAAGATACATAAAATGTATACAATTGGACAAAAACAGATGGTCTGAGTAACTGTCCTAACTAGTGTAAAAAGCTGCACAGCTTGCAGTGATAAAAATACAATAAGACCTCTATAATTCAAGGTCAGTTGTAGTGATGTATAATTACTAAAGATGGCACTGTTGCCTTACATATAAAAATACAGTAAAAATAGAGTGAAAAGCATTTCTGGTGGCTAGTATATATTAGTAAAGCATAATAGAACACAGATCCTGACACATATGTTTATATGATAAGTGTCTTCGCCATAAGGTTAGTACATATATCTACATAAGTTGCTGCCCGCGAGGTGGGGGCACCATCAGGGGTGTTGGACCATGGATAACACCCCTTTTGTTCCTGCTGCTCCCTGCTGTTCCATCCCCCTCATCAACTGTGAAGACTGAATAGAAGAACCTGTTCAGGAGGTCTATGTTTTCATTATTTTTTTCTGTGCAGTCTCCACTGCAGTGCCCTCCTTAACCTCACTCTCCCTCCCCTTGCTTTCCTCTTCTCACTTATTTATCTGAAGAAAGTATGATGGACTGCCCTCTGTGACATTTGCAATGCTGTCCCAGTTTCTATGCACCAGATCCAGCACCATCCTGTCACGAGTGGGTTCCTTGACTAGCTGCTTGAGAAAATACTTTGTTCAGTCAAAAATGGCCTCACTCCTTGCAAAAACTGTGGTTGGAAGGCTCTAATCCACATCTGATAGATTGAAATACCCAACTAGCAGCACCTCTCCCTTACTTTCCATCCTGTGGATGGCTTTCCCAAGTGCCTCATCCTACTCTTCTCCCTGTACTAGAGGTCTGTATACCACCACTATATGAATAACAACCCCCAGTATGTGTCTCCAGGACGATGCACAGCACCTCATGCCCTTTGTTCTCCTTAAGGTGCCTCTGTGCATCTATGGCCTTGACTCCTCCCTCACATACAATACAACCCCTGTTCACCTGCTCCAATCCCTCTCTCTACTGAACACAGAGTAGCCCAGTATGGTCACTTCCCAGTCATGGCTGTCAATACACCACAACTCTTTTGTAGCCACCAAATCTATGCTAGCCTCCAACAGGATGGCCATCACGTAGTGAATATTTCCCAAATTCCTTGCATTTACCAACATAACTCTCTGTACTTTACTCCCTCCCTATCTGCTTTTCAGCTCCACCCTCCTGCCTATGCTGTTTCCTGAAGCTACCGCTGACCCAACTCTTCTCTTATTACCTTCTTTCCTTTACTCCTTTCTTCTTGCTTTCCTGATTTATGCCTCCCTTCTCCTCTGCCTTGTCCACACCCCCATCTTTTTGCACCCCTGCCCTTGGGCAGCTTACTTCCCTCAGGCTCTCCCTCCCTCCCTGTTGTTTCATATGAATATACAACATTTGCCAGTAGATAAATGCCTAGAGGTCTATCAAGTCAGCTCAAATGTGCAGCTAGCACCCCTCATTCTGCAGCTGCCCCCCTTCCACCCTTCCTCTTCATTGATCCTCCCCCTTGTCCTGTCCCATCCCCTTTTGAAGCAGTCCACTGTGCTACTGGATACCACTTCTGCAGGTAATGCATTCAACCCAGCTACCACCCTCTTTATAAAAAAGTGTCTCATCTCCCTCCTGAACCTTCCTCCCTCCAGTCTCATATCATGGCCCCTGGTGCCCCTTCCCTCCCTTACTTTGAACAGCTGCTCTGTACCTGTCTTTTTTATGCTTTCCATGTACTTAAAGGTTTCAATCACGTCCCCCTGTCCTTCCTCTCCTCCAGCGAGTACATGTTCAACTCCCTCAGCCTTCTCTCATTTGACAAATCCCCCAGCCCCTTGATCATCTTTGTCACCCTGCACTGCACCTCCTCCAGTAACTTAATGTCCCTCTTCAGATATAGGCATCAGTACTGCATGCAGTACTCCAGGTGCGGTATAACTAATGACCTATGCAGTGGCAGAATCACCTCCCCCCTCCTCGAGGATATACTCCTTGCAATGCAACCCAGCATTTTGTTGGTCTTTGGAGCTGCTTTCCTACATTGTGCCGAGTTGTTCATTGACCATGTAATTAGCACCTCCAGTTCCTTCTCCTCTTCTGTCTGGGCTAGCTGGACTCCCCCCAGCTGGTAACTCCTCTTTGGGTTCTTTACCCCAAAATGCAGCACCTTGCATGTTTTGGCATTAAACCCCAGTTGCTAGGTGTCTGACCAGGTTTCAAGCTTTGCCAGATCATTCTGCAACCCCTGCCATTCCCCTAGGTCACCCACCACTGCTCCCATTTTGATATTATCACCAAGTAGACTGATCTTGCTCTTGATGTCCAATGATGTGTCTGCAATGAATATCCCAAACAATACTAGTCCCAACACCGAGCCCTGTGGAACACCGCTTATCACTACCCTTAGGTGTGAGAGATCCACACTCACCACCACCCTCTGTTACCTTCCCTGAAGCTAGTTCCTTACCCATCTCACCAGTTTTGCACCTGCCCCAGTGCCTTCTAACTTACTTCCCAGCCTCCCATGCAGCACTGAGTCAAATGCCTTACTGAAGTCCAGATACAGGACATCCACTGCATGGCCCCTGTCCAGTTGCCTAGTTACCCAGTCATAGAACTCCACCTGGTTGGTTATCAGGATCTGCCATGTATGAAGCCTTGCTGTCTTCTGTCCTGTAGTCCTCTGGCCTCTAGGAGGGCCACCAGCCTCTCCTTCAGGATAGTCTCCATCAGCTTACCCATGATGGATGTGAGGCTCACCAGTCTTCAGGTCCCCAGTTCATCCTTGGAGCCACTCTTGCGGAGAAGCACCACATGAGCCATCCTTGAAACCTGAGGTACACACCCTGAATGTAGTGAGGCATTAAATAGGACTGCCAAAGGTCCTGCAAGGATCTCTGTCAACTCCTTCAGTACCCTGGGGTGGATGCCATCTGGGCCTGGTGCCTTGTCCACCCTCAATGCCTTCAAACCCTCCTGAACTCTGCCCTCCATGATTTCCCCATCTGTCACCACCTCCCTCCCTGTTTCTGCCATTCCTCCCCCCTTGGGTATATCCCCCCTCTTCTCCTTAGTAAATACTGAGCAGAAGTAATCATTTAGTGCTTCTGCCTTATCGCACCCTGCTTCCACCCAACCCCCCCTTCCTAATCCTTACTATGTGGTCCTTACAGCTCCTTTTCTCCTTGATGTACATAAAGAAGTCCTTCTCCCACTTCTTAATGCCTTGTGCCAGCCTGAACTCAGTAGATGCCTTGGCTCCCCTTACTGCCCATGTCACCTCCTTCGATTCCATCAGGTACTCCTCCCTGTCCTTCCCCCTCCCTGTTTTCTTGTACCTCCTAAAGGCAGCTCTTTTTCTCCTTACCTTTTCCATGACCTCCTTGCTCAACCAGCTCGGTTTCTTAGCGCTAGCCTTCTTGCTCTAGGCCGTGCAGCAGGTTTTGGTTGCCTCCACTATCTCCAGTTTTATGAGCTCCCACCTCTGGTTAGTGCCCATACTAGGTTGAATTCTGGCCAGGTACCCTTTTACCACTTCCCCCATCCTCCCAAAGTTGGCCCTTCTGAAGTCCAGCACTCTTGTGCCAGATTCCATTCCTTCCTTGCCCATATCTTGTGTGAGCCATACTGAGTGGTGGTCACTCCTTGACAGCGGTTCTTCCACTGTAAGTTCTCTCACAAACTCCCCATTTGCCAGCACAGGGTCAAGGGTGTTCCCTAACCTGGTTGGTTCACTGACCATTTGCAGCAGGAAGCTGTCCCAGAAGGCATCCAGCAGTACCTGCTCCCTTCTATTCCTGGTTGTTGGGGTATTCCAGTCCACTCCTGGCATGTTGAAGTCCCCCACAATCACCACACCACCCTTCTCGCAGGTCATCCTGATCTGTCCCGCTAGTTCCCTGTCTAACTTCTCCATCTGAGAGGGCAGTCTGTACACCACTCCCATTCTGAGAATCCTATTCTTGGAATCCTGGATTTGCATTCAAAGTGACTCTGTACTGCCCTCCTCCCCTTCCTCCCTTACACACTTCAGTCCTTCCTCCACATATAGTGCCAAACCCCCCTCCTTTCATAATCACCCTGTCCCTATGACATAACCTGTACCCTGGTACAGACAGGTCCCAGTTATTGTATTGGGTGGCCCATTTTTTTGTGATGGCTGCAATGCCCACCTCTCCCTTTGCCATGAGTACCTGTAACACTGCAGTTTTCCTCCTAAGGCTCCTAGCATTAAGGGTAACCACCTTCCACCCTCTCCCCCCTCCCATCCTGCCCTCCTTTACTAGCCTCACCAATAGTACTTGCCATTTGTTCTTTGTCACTGTTATGGGGATAAGCTTATATGGTTTCCCAACCTGTGGTCTCTACATGTCTCTTGCCCACTTGCACCCCCCGCTCCTAGTTTAAATTCCCATCTTCCTCTGTGTACTCCTCTATCCTCTATTTCAACACTTTCTTTCCCTCCTCGCTCAAGTGTAGTCTGTCCTTGGCATAGAGACTACTGTCCTCCCAGGTACCTCCCAACCCCCCCAGCAGCCCATACCCTTTAGCATGACACCATATTCTTAGCCATCCATTAAATTCCTCTATTCTCAGCTTTCCTTTTTTTTTGTATTACTTTTTTCTCCCACAGGGGTCCCAGCCAGCCTCTTTGTCCTTGCATCTCTTGTGATCTGGCTGCCATCTGACCTGCGCCATCTCCTACTGAGGTCAACCACTGATTACCCCACAGCTTAACCCCCATGGTGGAGGCAGCTGGGGTCAATCAACTCCCCTACTGCACAATGGATCCACTCACGGTGGTCCCTAGGAGCAGTGCAGGACAACACGGACGGCCATCAAGCTGCAACAGCTGGCCACTCCCCTTTTTCCATGTTCTGTTGGAGGCAGGGCATACAATGCTGACAAGGGCTCCCTGCACACATGTCCACATGCAATGCACCTGCCCGCTGCCCTGCCTACCACCCTATTCTGCCAGGCCAGACGTGCTGACACCTAGCCTCTGCTAGGTGTCAGACTTACGCTGGATACTGTACCCAGACCCACCCCGGGAAAGGAGAGCAGTCCATGGGACACTCGATCCACTCCCTCCCCTGCTGACCCCCAGCAGACCAAGCTCACTCACTCCCGAACCCAGTTCGCTGGCGTGGTGTGAGATAAGGCATCCAGTGCCCCAACCCTCAGCGCCACCGGGCCAGTGGTATTCTCAGCCATCTTGCTGTGCTTGCCCTGGGCACTGGAAGTATCTTTGAAAAAGTTACTGATCTTCCTGCCCCTCACTTAATTGTCCTAGTTCCTCAAACCTCCTCTGGACTATACTGTCTTGTCAGACAGGTCACTCGTCCCAAGATATATTATTATGTCTTGTCCCTACCCCTTCTAGCATATTTCAGAACAGATTGCCCACCCTTTCTGCTGTCTTTCCTGGCATGACCTCCACCCAAATGTGACTATGCCTCTCCCCCTTGCTACCCCACCTGACTCCTCTTAATATTGAGTCCTCTAGCACTAAGATTCCACCCCTCTTACCCCTGCTTGCTTCCATTCATCTCCATCTCTCATTCCCAGCTCCTCTTCTTCCTCCTGCACATTATTTCCAACTTTTGCACCTGTTGTAATTCTCCCAGCAGAACTCCTCCCACTCCGGATTAGTACAGACATTTATCAATTACTCCTCCAATTGCATCACCTCCCTCCTCCTCCTTCCCCTCTAGCAGTGCAAAACTATTTTCTGAAGATCCTTCACAAATGCCCACTTCCTCTCTCTTCCTAGTAACCCGTTCCCTCCTTTCCACTCCATGACTGTTGCCACTTTTTCTCCTCCCCTCACAAGTCTATCAACTGGAGGGGTGGATTGTTGCCTTCCTTGGTTTTACTGGCTTCCCCTCTGGCAAGTTTAAATGCTCATCCAAGTAGCATTTAAACCTCTAACTACTGTGGTCCCTCATCTGGAAAGATGTATGCCATCTCTCCCACAATGTCCCATATCCTCCCAGGTTGTCCCCCACTCCCCAGTGTGGCTGAAACCCTCTGCCATGTGCCATGCCTTCAACCAATTATTGAGAGCCCTGGTGTGGAGTATCGTATTCTCACCCCAGCTGTATACAGGTAATGCTTTTGCAAAAGACACCCTGCTTTCTACCTGCTTGAGGCCCCTCCTCAGCTCCCTGAAATTGACCTGCACTACCCCACCCTGTCTCTTGCCAGGTCATATGTCCCCAAGTAGACAATGACAGCTAACTCCCTCCCATCTTCTGCTGCCCTAGCATTCCCTCTTAAACTCCCCCTCAGGTTCATCGCATGCTCTCTGGTCCTGGTGGTATTTGTCATTTGAAAGAGACACCTCTCTTCACCCTGTGCACCCCTGTGAGGTATTTGTAGGTCTCTATCATGTCCCTTTTAGCTCTCAACTCTTGCAATGTGTAAAGGGTGTACAGGATGTTGCTCACAAAAAGAAAATACACTACTATTCTCTGATGAATCATGCATTCCTTTTTCGGTTGATGGTCTCTAATGTTATGCTTGGCCACTATTTAAAAGGGAAAGTTAAGTTCTGTTAAATTAAACTAAACATTAAATACATTTTCAAGACAAGGAGTTACTGGCGTGAATTTAATTGTACTGAAAAAATATTACATTTATTAAAATCTGAAAATGGACCCACACCAGACTTGCTGTCTCATTTCACGGTAGACTTGGCCATATTAAAATGAATAACTTTGCATTTGTAAAAGAATGTTATGTTAAGAGTGGCACTCTCTCTGCAGGCATCCTGGTTAGATATCACAGCTAATCATAATTTTTTAAGTGCTGTTGCTTAGCAACACATTTGTCCAACTGCAGTTTACAATATCAGCTTCATTATCATACAACATATCTTGTTACAGTTTTTCTACATTTCTCACTAGGAATGTGTAATTGTATATAGGTGCATTGATGTAAGTTATATCAATGATAATTTATTTATTGAGTTTTTAGCTGCACAGTGCACACCAGTATAACCTCAGTTAGGTGCAGCTTCAAATTTGCCAGAGAGTATGGGTCAAGATAAATCATCAGCAGCAATTGCTAAATTAAAGTAAATATTAATTAAAAGTTACATCATATTGTCTGTGTACACTAGTGATACATAAAAATCCATGACCTCTAGATGTGTTAGTTATAAAGACTGCTTCTTATTTAATTTGCAGTTGCACACATTCAGTTTAAAACACACATTTGCATTTAGAAATAAGGATGTGTCATTTATACTTATTATGGCTATGCTAGTAATAAACATACAGTACCAAACTATAGTCTATGAATGATGGATTGTTTATTAAATGGTACAGAATAAATGAATATTAGACCCTATTTCAGGTATGTGTATTCAAGAATTAATTGATACAAAAAATAGTTAAAAAAAAACACTGAAAGTGCGTATGGTTTGACGTTTTAGGTTTTGACAGATCAGGCTGGGTCATGTCAACTGGAACCAGCACCAGACCCAAACTTGCAATATATGCAAATGGTGCAATCTATTTTAAAAAAGTAAATTTATACAGCAGCTCTAGATCTATTGTACTTAAAATACAATTGTGAACCACTGGTTTCACTTTCTACCCCTGCTGTTGTGATCCCACTGAATTAGATGGTTATCTATGAACCTGGAGAATCAGGCTTGAATCCCATTCCTCATATCTAACTGGGAGAAAATGTAATGCCCCTGAGTCCAGTGCTGATTTTGCATTGCCTGTTCTTTCAGAAAATCTGCCATTCACATGTCATTTGGATGATCCCTAGTACCTAACTGACCTGCCACTGTCTGACCGAGCCAGTTTAAAATGAGACCTGTTTCTGAATGGTTAATATCCCCTTATGGTGTGTGTAGTGTCAAAAGTTTCACTGCTTAAAAAAATTGTGAAGTTCTGCACTTCACAAAGTGTTTTGGATAGTTTTCTCAAAGCAAAGTGATCACTTTGTGGGGAAAAACCTACGGCATGTGAACAGCCACTTGATGAGGTGGCAGTTTGCATAAAAGTGATAGTTTGCATTGTTTCTGTGTGAAAAAAGACCCCCTTCCCCTCACCCTCATAATACACACCCCATGATCCTCTATCCTGCCATCCACAAAAGACAGACGATATGATTTACCATTTCCTACTCTCATAGCACCCCTACCACCCTACTCCCACCCACCCACCCATATCATAAGTAAAGTACAATGAGAGATAATCATAAATCACCCCTTCTTCAAAACTCTCATAACCCTTCCACCACCTCAGTCATCTGCCACTTAACTCACACCACAAACAACCCATCATTATATCAGAGGGTATAGGGAATATTTAATGGGTTGCAGTAGAATAACATGTTTATCTCCACTAGTGAGTGGTACAGTAAGATCCTTAACTCACGAGTGGCAAAGCCATGAGTTAGTTATGAAGGGCTTATCACTGACATGTGGAGATATGAGTTTTCTACTATAGTCCATTATATATTTAATATGTATATACCAGAAGACAAAAGGATAAAACGATGTCTTAGTGACGACAATAACAGAAATATCTTGAAAAAATATCTCCGTTCCTGTTGTCACAATGGTTGTCTTGGCTGTCACTGTCTTCAAAGAGCACAACTTCTGTGACTGACAACCTGGGACTACCATGCAACCTATGTGCAATCCGAGTTTAAAGTGTGGCTTTGTTTAGAGATTTTGTTTTAAATTTCACTGTTGCTTTCTGTCAGTGACTGCCCTGATAATTGTACCTGAACTGTGCTTTAAAGTCAACATCCATTGAAGCCCAGTGTTTAAATAATACTAACCAAAGCCTAATAAAACCATACTAAACTCCAGCTCTGTGTGAAAGTTAATTCTGTGAGCATAAAAAAGTCACTGTTTTCTGTCACTGGTCTGCTGATAGCAGGAACGAATGTACATAAATCACAGCCTTCAGGTTTGACATTTATTATGCAGTGAATGTCCACAAAAAAGTGATGCAAAAAATATGTTGGAGGTGCCGTATTGGTCCTTAAGAACAGACCCAGAAACAAATGATTTCATACCTTTTATTGGACCAACATGGATGTTACAGAAAAGAACAAAGTGCTCTAGCTTTCAAAACAACCAGAGAGTTCTTCTCACATAAACTTTAAAATGTCTCAGTATGCTAAGAAAGCATTCTAGCGATAAAAGAAAAAGAAAGCTTTCTTAGCATACTGAGACATTTTAAAATGTATGTGAGAAGAACTCTGGTTGTTGAGGATTCTTGATAACCTTTGCCCTTCTGAGACTTCTCATTTAAAAGCATACTGGTGTTAATTAGCTTCTCTGACATAATCTTCTGTTATGTTTTAAAAGTATATGTTAAACCAATAAGAATTATTTCTGTTTTTCCAACATAATCTGATGTTAATAGTATGGGATTTTCAAAATAACTGCCATAAAGCTTCTGAAGAGGGACCTGGCTGGTTTGAAAGCTAGAGCACTTTGTTCTTTTCTGTAACATCCATGTTGGTTCAATAAAAGGTATCAAATCATTTGTTTCTGGATCTGCACAAAAAAGTGAGAAACATCCTTATTTTTTAAAGCAAGCTTACTATTTGTGCACACATAGCATAAAAGAAATGAACACCAGTTTTGCTTTGGAACTTGATGAGTTAATGAGCTCATATGAACAGGACAGATAGCCTTTTAATGACCCTGCTCTAGACTCTTCTTTATAACATACACTGAATAACCACCACTTGCCAGCCTAGCTTATTGTGAGTAAACCTGTGAATGATGCCTAGCAAAACATTAATGTTGCAGTAGCACAGAAGATAATATGCCTGTTGAAAACAAACATGTAGAAACTACAGTGCCTGCTGTATGTGCACCACATCATAGTAACCTTCCTGGTATAACTGACCCAGGTCTAATTACTATGCATGCTGTCAGTCATGCAGATGAAATGTCCTTGCATATTGCCCATGAAGCACCAACTGATTTAAATGAACTTCAGCAGTTCACATTTGGTAACCTAGTACAACATGATGAGCCAGCAGCCACAGTGAAGCTCAGTGACATTGATAAAGAAACCAGACTTTTTATTTTCTAAAAACAACAATGCTAACACTGATAGAAAAACATTATATGATATAAAGGTTTATAAAGCATTTATTAGCAAAAGAGTCAGTGATGTCTGTGACCTATTTAAAATGCCTGCACCTGAGCTGAATAAATTTCTGTTGCTACTTTATGGATGCCTGGGAAAAAATGGCCATGAATATGAACCTGTGACCTTGCGATGTAAGTTTCAGTCCACTGAAAGGCATCTCGGAATGGACTTGTATCTTTTCTTTATGTCAACTGAACCTAGTTTGAGAAAACAAGAAAAGTTCTGCTGACCGAAAGGAGGCACATAAAGAGCCTAGGGAAAGGATGCAGCAATAAAGCAGCTCACAAACTGACTAGTGATTTAGTTGATGAACTGTACTACAAGAAACAGTTATGGACAAGCACATCTAAAGTCCTGTTTAGCACCATGTGGATCATCTTCAGTTTGTACTTTGGACTTAGAGGGTATCAAGAAATAAGGGACCTACATTGGGGTGACATAACCTTAAAAAGAGATAAGAACTATACATACTATCTGGAATACAGCACGGAAAGATCAACAAAAACTTGCATGGGTAATAACCAGGAAGATCAATGCAAAATTCACCTGAGAGCCTATGAAACACCAGAGAACTGTGAGTGATACCCTGTCACAGCATACAATGCCTTCAAGTCAAAACAGCCACCTAAACCACTAAATGAGGATAGTCCCTATTATGTAGCTGTAAATGCCCAGATGCCCTCACTGTCAGACAAACTATACTGGCATACATACCTCTCAACTGTCCCTGATTTTCAGGGATGTCCCTGATTTGGCCTCAAAATTTTCCTCTGTCCCACGTAAAATTTGTGTTTCGATGAAAGAACAGTAGGGATCAGTAACACAAAATAATGTCAAACATTAAAGTTACAGACTTGTTTTTCTTCACAAAATGCATCTTAACACAGATTCCTTTATTCTATAAGCTTTCTGAGTGAACAGTACCCGTTTTTAAGATATGTCCCTGATTTGGGGTCTTTGACCCTGATTTTTTTAAGCCTTGTCCCTGATTCATGAGACAAGAGGTTGAGAGGTATGCTGGCATAAAACATAGAAACATAGAAGGTGTTGGCAGATAAGGAACTCCTGGCTCACCTAGTCTGCACTATGTAATATATCCCCTTCCCCATCTACTTTCTACTCTATCCCTGTGATTTATTGCAATTCTGGACTCCCACCCCCCCTTTACTTCCAAGATCCCTCTGTATCTATCCCATGCTTTCTTGATACCTATAATTGTTTCTGACCATCCACCTCCACCAGAAGACTGTTCCCCGTATCCACCACTCTTTCAGTGAAGAAGTGTTTCCTCACATTTCCTCTGAACCTTCCTTCTAATTTCATAACATGACCTTTCATTCTTCAGCATCTTTTCTTTTGGAAAATGGTACCTTCCTGTACCTTGTTCTTCCCTGTGATATATTTGCATGTTTCTATCATATCCCCCTCCTCCTCCTATCCTCCAGGGAGTACATGTTCAATTCCCTAAGCCTTTCCTCACAGTTTTTCTATTTTATTTATTTATTTAAGAGATTTACCAGATAAGCATTCTGAGCGGGGCCTGCTCATTTCCAGATGCAACCTGGGGTTACATAGGTCAAAGAATAGATACAGTAAAGTCACAGTACAGCAGTGTTACATAGGTCTAGAGTAGTTAGCAGTAGTCACAATACACAGTGTGGTTAGACACCTGGCAGCAGGTATAAGACCTTATTATATATGTAAGCTAAATCTGTGGGTGGCAGTTACATACAACAGAGTAGTGGGACCTCAGTCGTGGTTTGAGGGCCCAGTGGGCGTCTGAGAGCCTGATGTCTGCAGGTAGCTCATTCCATAGTTTAGGCAGTCGATGCATAAAGGCCATTTGGCCCTTAGAGGTGTGCATGAAGGGTACATGGAGTTGTTTAGGATCAGAAGCTCTGAGGGGGTAGATAGGATGTGGTTGGGTTGATAGAGCACATCTGAGGTAGAGGGGGAAGGTATTTGACCAGTATTTGTAAATAAGATTAGTACAGTGTAGTTTACACCGAGATTCTAAAGATGGGAAGGAGAGGGCTCTGTATAGGTCACAGTGATGGGTGGAGGGAGGGCAATCAAGTGCATAGTGACAGAACAAATGATAGAGGGGGTCCAGTCTGGCCAGGGTAGATGGAGGTGCAGCGCTGTAGACCACGTCGCCGTAGTCAAAAATGGGGAGGATCATTTTGAAGACTAGCTCCCTCCTAATAGAGGTGGGAAGGGAACCTTTGTGTCGGTACAGTGCTCCTAATTTAGGGTGGAGTTTTTTCTGTAGAGATTCGATGTGGGCATGGAAATCAAGGTGTTGATTGAGCCAAACCCCGAGGTACCGGAAGGAGGTGCAGGAGTCAAGGTTGGAGCCATCCAGGGTGTGGAAGATGGGGGGGCAGCCATCCGGGATAGCTTGGGATGGATGCCGAAGGTTATGGAGATGGTTTTCTTGGTGTTTAGGACCAGCTGGTTGGATCTGAGCCAAGTTTGTACGGCATCGAAATCACGTTGGAGAGATAGCATTGTGTCAGCGGTAGAGGGTCCAGAGGAGTACAGCACTGTGTCATCCATGTACATTTGCAACGCTGAGTTGGCGCAGACTAGTGGCAGATCATTTAAGAGAATAGAGAAGAGCAGGGGGCCCAGGACCGAGCCCTGGGGTACCCCCATGTTCACTGGGAGCGGGGAGGAGACATGGGGGCCAATTTTTACAGCCTGCATTCTGCCTGACAGATAGACTTGGAACCAGTTCAAGGTGGGCGGGGAGAGGCCTGCTTGTTGCAGTTTTGAGAGAAGATTAGAGTGCGACACAGTGTCAAAGGCTTTGGCCAAGTCAATAAAAATAGCAGAGGTGACAAGGCCCTTGTCCATGCCCAAAGAGATATTGTTAGTGAGCCTTAGCAGAGCTGTGACAGTGGAATGATTTTTGCGAAAACCCGACTGGAATGGAGTGAAGAAAGAGGTGGAGTCAAGGAATTGTGTTAGTTGGGTGAGTACGAGCTGCTCTTGCAGCTTGGCCAGTGCCGGTAGGAGAGAGATAGCGCAGCTCAGATAGGTCACCCCCTTTAGGTAGGGGGATGATTACAGCTTCCTTCCAGGAGGCTGGAATTTTTGCCGTGGTGAAAGAGAGGTTTAGTAGGTCAGCTAGGGGGGAGGCTCTTGCAGGGGCTGATAGGAAGAGGAGTTTAGTGCCCAGGCCTTGCGGGCACTTGCCTTTGTTAGGGTCAAGGGAGCATAGTGCAGAAAGAACTTCTGCTGGGGAGACCGGCCAGAAGGAGAAAGTGGGCATGCTTGAGGATGGCGGGGATGTGGCAGAGAGAGTGGGTGTGCTTGTGGATGCCGGAATGGCACGGTGGTTGTTGGCGGCTGCCAAGGGTTGTTGGTTGTCTATGAGAGATTTGGCACTTGTCGAGAAAAAGAAAGTTGAAGCTGATGCAACTTTGGCGGTTGAGTAAGATATTGCTCTGAAGGTTTAGGGTAGGGGTGGGGGTTGGGTCAAGTGGAGAGAACAGGGTTTTGACTGTTTTCCAGAATTTGGAGGATGATTAAGATTTTGGTGAGGGCGCCACGGAAATAATATTTTTGCCTGTCTTATGGCTTTGGTGCAATTGTTTCAGAGGGTGCGGTAATGTTGCAGAGATGTGGGGATTGAGTCTCCTGTGACTTTTCCAGGCCTGATCCCTAGCTAGCATTTGCTAATTATATCGGCAGATATCCAGGAGGTGGTAATCCCTAACTCTTTTTTTCTTAGTGGGGTGATAGTGCCATATGGTAAGGAGTTGCTTACTGAACTTATCAAAGACGTGGGGCCATTGAGGGCGCTAGATTGATGAAGGACCAGTCAGCAAGCGCTATATCATTTAAGAGTGATTGGAGGCAGAGGGATTTTTAAGCTCTCAAGGATCAGCCTAGGAGGGAGGTGGTTTGTAGGTCTGTGCACTTTCCTAGATATATAGATCATGTGGTGATCGCCAGGAGTCTGGAAGGATGCCAGCCAAGATTATTCTGTGAGGGTGTGAGGTGAGAGCCCAGTCCAGGAGGGAGTGGTTACTTGTTATGGGGTTTAGATGCGTGGGCTGATCAATTAGTTGGGAAAGGTTGAGGGCTTTGACACTGCTACGTATTTTCACGCAGGCGGGTGCAAGCCAGTTGTGGTTTATGTCTCCTAGGATGTGGAGTTCACCTGAGGCAGCCAGGATTTTTAGGGCAGCTAGATGATTGATGATGGTGTCGCCAGGAGTAGCTGGGGTGGAATAGATGCCAGCAACATATACCGGGAGGAGTGTGGCAGCAGGATCAGCTTAGTTTCAATTTGGGGGGGCGGGCCACTGATATGGACAGAGGTGTAATTAAGGCTGGTTGACATATACATGGCTATGCCTCCACCTTTCTTAGGGCCTAGGTGGTCCTGCCTAATTACAGTATACCCCAGGATAGCTATTGAGGCATCCACATGGTGAGGTTTAAGCCAGGTCTCGGATATGATGCAGATGTCAGGCTTGAGAGTTTGAATGGTGACTTGCAGCTCAGATATTTTTTTTAGGAGGCTGCGGATGTTCAGATGGAGTAGGCTAAGTCCCTTCGGAGGAAGCACATGGTTGTGATTTGATAGAGGGCCAGGGTTAGTTTCAATGTCCCCTGACATGAGAAGCAGCAGGGTGAGAAATCTAGTAGCATTGCGCCAAGGACTTGGTTTGAGGTGGGATCTGGGCAGGTGTTTGGCTTGGGGAGGGGTGCCAGCACCTAGCTCAATTAGGGCTGGTAATCCCATGGAGAAGGACAGGGGAATGATTGAGGGGCTTATGATCCACGAAGTGGTAGATTTGTGGAATTGGCAGTCCTTGGGAATTGGCAGGGGGGGGAGGGTGAGGGCGAGAGACTAAAGCAAGGAGCAGGGTTGTATAAAGGCTGGTTTGCAGGGGGTAGTGAGGTGAGGTGCATAACCGTGGCAAGCACTGCTATTAGAAAAAAAGTACATGCTTGAAAGTAGAGGTATGCTTTGCAGAATGGCAGGATTGTGTTAGCGGCCTCTGCTGGTGAGCAGTGATAACCTGCAAACTTGAAACTAGGCTAATAGGTTTTGGCTGCGTCACCTGACCTTCCAGCTGCCTATAAATGTAAGAGCCTACCGGGGTGGTGATGGGGCGGTGGGGAGCCGGCGCACAGCGCCGGCAGGGCAAGAGCCACGGCACAGCAGTACAGCGTGCACCGCAGGGGCTAAGCTAGGCAGAAGAAGGCGCCAAAATTCAAAATGCTGAGACAAAGGAGCTGATTCCAGGCTCCCTGTGATCCTCGTACCTTCTGGCTTCGGGGGGTGGGGTGGGGGTTCCGCAGATCCTTCCTGGGAGAGCGCTGCAGGCTCTCATGACCACGAGGAGGCTTAGGGGGAGAGCAGGTCATCCAGTGCCCTCGCGACCCGCTTCTGGCTGTGGAGGGAGAAAGGCGAGAGGTTAGATATACAGCGGAGCAGCAGGAGGGGCTGAGCAGCTTTGCAGTTAAGACCAATGTACAGGAGGGCTTCAGGTTGCAAATTCTAACAGCGATTGGGGGTTTGCTCGAGCAGTTCTGTAAAAAGAGTCTGGTTTCAATGAAGTGAAATGCGCTCAGCGCTAACAGCTTGGGAATACCCCCCTGGCTATGTGCAGCAGGTTGTTTGATGCCTGTCCTACTCCCGGCGTTTTTTTTTCTTTTTTTTCCCCCTGGTTATGTGCAGCAGCTTGGTTCTTAATGCTTGTTCCGCTTTTAGAGCCTAAGGTCTTTGTCTATGTTCTGTGCCTGCTTACTATGCTTTACATTTAATCACGGTGCAATTAGCATCCGGTAAATGCCCTAGGAATATACAGTCCAGTTTAGCTAAATTGCATGTAAGTGAGCACTAAAGGGGAGGACATCACTGTAGCCATGCGGATATAATTTAGAGCAAAATAACCAGATGCTAGATGGTAAAACCCTCGCTTATACAGTCCAGTTTAACTAGAATTCATGAAAGTGAGCATTAAAGGGGAAGACTCCACTCTAACCCTGTAGATATATTTCTTGAAGCAGTTTAACAAAAGCAGAGTACTATCAGGATTTAAATGAAAAAAAAAGGAGATAAAAAACTATCTAAAGTGCTACGCCAACTGCCCTGCCTTTAAGAACCATGGCACAGCAGTACAGCGCGCACCGCAGGGCTAAGCTATGCAGAAGAAGGCACCAAAATTCAAAATGCTGAGACAAAGGAGCTGATTCCAGGCTCCCTGCTATCCTTGTACCTTCTGGCTTCGGGGGGTGGGGTGGGGGTTCCGTAGATCCGTCCTGGGAGAGCGCTGCAGGCTCTTGTGACCATGAGGAGGCTTAGGGGGAGAGCAAGTCATCCAGTGCCCTCGTGACCCGCCTCTGGCTTCTGGCCTGGGGTGGGGTGGGGGTCTCGCAGATCCATCCTGGGAGAGCTGCAGCTCCTCGTGGACCACGAGGAGGCTTAGGGGAGAGCAAGACATCCAGTGCCCTCATGACCCGCTCTGGCTTCTGCTCAGGGGTGGGTGGCTCCGCAGGATCCATCCTGGGAGAGTGCTGCAGGCTCTCATGACCACGAGGAGGCTTAGGGGAGAGCAAGTCATCCAGTGCCCTCGTGACCCACTTCTGGCTTCTGGCCTCGGGTGGGGTGGGGTTCCGCAGATCCATCCTGGGAGAGCGCTGCAGGCTCTCGCGACCACGAGGAGGCGTTAGGCTTAGGCTTAGGCTTATTGAAAGCACTGCACCATTTTGGTTGTTCTCCTCTGACTCACCTCCACCCTATGTCCTTTTGAAAATAGAGCCTCCAGAACTGGACACAGTATTCAAGGTGCGGTCTCACTAGTGATCCATACAGTGGTATTATCATCGCCCTCCTCTTGCTGGTGATTCCCCTGCCTATGCTTCCCAGCATCCTGCTCACCTTCCCCACTCCTTTAGATCATCTGAAATAATCACTCCCAGTTTCCTTTCCTGCTCCATGACTGTCAGTCCCCCCCGTCTGTATGTTTCCCTTGTGTTTTTGTACCCCATATGCATTATTTTGTGTTTTTTAGTATTGAAACCCAGCTGTCAATTATTTGACCATTCTTCCAGTTCTTTTAGGTAGCCCCTCATTCAATCCACCCCCAACCAATAGGGATACATTTACTGTCAACAACACAGAAATCTACAAAAACAACTAAATAAATGTAACATTTGTATTTTTTTATTTTTTTTTGGTGGGGGAGAATGTTGTTGGGGAGAATGTGAAATTTTTTTCTCCCAACCAGTATCCCAACACATACCAAACAGAAAGTCAACTCTTTAAATGAAAAAATACACATGATATAAAAAAGAATGTAAATTCCAATTAAGAATGCATAAGATGTTGAAACGTCAAACCAAAAATGATGCCAAAAATACTTAATTCCTGCCTCAAGAACAACACATTATCCATATACTATAGTGGTTTGGAAGGGTTGGGGAGGACTGAATGTAACAGCATCTTCACTGTTCTCCTGGGGGTGGTTGTCCGGTTGTCTTGGGGCTTGTCTGGAAGTGGGCAAATGATCGATAGAAGTTCAAGCTTGAGACACTTGATTGTCATTACTAAACTGTGCAGTACATGTTCACCTTCATATACAAATAGCAGCACCGTATCAAGGGCCTGGTATAGCTGGAAAAAAGAATTAAGAAGGTGACAGGTTATGGGAAGACATGTTAATGACACCATAGTCAAATCCACAAATTGGATCTGAGTGTGGGGGTGGGGTAACAGGATGGTCAATAGGCAGTTGTGTGTGTGTGGACTGGAAAAGGGCCTTCCCCTCCTGATCACACCAAGGATGGGAGATCATGTTGTGTGGTTATGGGGGCCCCATATCTAATAAATGAAATAGCCAATAGCAGAAAACTTGAACAGGACTGAATAACTACCAGTCTAAACAGATGTAATATATAGAGAATAATGACTGGGTATGGGGTTATAACGAGGATGTTACACCCCCCCGAGGTGTGGGATGCCACATAAAGGTTTATACAGGCATCCCACACCTCGGGAGGGGTGTAAAATCTGAGTTTTACACCCCCCACCCAGCCTTTAATTTATATAATTGCTAGGTAGTGTTTTTTTGCCACAGCAATTATATAAAATAAAACTGCTTTCCTGTTCAGCCGCAGTCTCATCTGGTGAAGTGCAGTCCATGGCTGGTGACTGAGACTTTTTGTTATTTTTTTTTTTTTTTTATTTGTATGGCACCTTGTAAAATTGGGGATCCAGGACTACGGTCATTTTTGTTTATTTTTAAAAAATACTTTGCTTTCCATCTACAGCAAGTGGCAGTCGGGGTGAGTGCAGTGTTCAGCAGGAAGACAGCTGTCCAGTGCATGCAGGGAACAAGGGAAGCCCAGCACATGTTTGCTGTTATAACCAGCTTGATATAATGGCAAAATTATAACCAGGTTTCCCTATGGGAAAGAATGTGACCTGGTAATTATATATAAACAGGTTACTCACCTGTAGCAGTAGTTCTAGGAATGGTATATGTTGTTCATTCACACTCTTTGGCATGTCCCCTTCCACTTTAAGATCAGCCAGAAGTCTTCAAGCTGGCTCCTCCCATCTGGGTGGTATATACCTTGGCTCTGCCCCATGATGCCAGATCTTAGCCGCTGGAAGCCAGGTGCTGTGCATCCACAGCCAGGGAGCTCAGGTGGGTCTGTGTGGATGAACAACATATACCACTCCTAGAACTACTGTTACAGGTGAGTAACTTGTTTTTCTAGGAGCATTGATAAGTTGTTCTTACACACTCTTTGGCAGACTCCTAGCAGTTCTTTGGGAGGAGGGAGGCAAGGTGCACACCCCCCTATTTAGGGAACTGAGATTGGATAACTGAGGCCTCAAAACCAGCATCCTGGAGTGACTCAAGGTTGATGTAGTAGTGGGTAATGAAGGTGTTTGCTGACTTCCAGGTAGCAGCCCGACAGATTTCCTGGATAGGGATGTCCCTGGAAGCAGCCACTGATGCAGCGGTATGGCAGGTAGAATGAGCTCTTATCCCTCTGGGAGGCTTCTTGCCCTCCAGCTCATAGCATAGACTAATGCATGATGTAAACCATCTTGCAATCATCTGCTTTGCTGCAGGTCTGCCAGGTGCGGCTTCAGCATAGGTGACAAACAGCTGGTGAACCTCTCCCCGAATTTCTGCCATCCTCTCCTTGTAATAGGAGAGAGAGCACATCTCAGGTCCAAAGTATGGAGCCTGTACTCATCCTCTGAGGTGTAATTAGGGTAGTATACTGGCAGAGTTAACATCTGGTTAAGGTGAAACTCTGACACCACCTTCGGAAGGAATTTTGGGTGGGGGCGCAGGACAACCTTGCCCCTGTGGAAGACCAGATAAGGGGAGTCGACCGAAAGTGCTTGAAGCTCCCTGTCCTTCTGGCAGACATGATAGCCACCAGGAGGGCCATCTTCCTTGACAAGTGTGACAACTCACACTTGTGCATTGGTTCCAATGGCTTGCCCATGAGCTTTGCCAGTACCAGCAATAGATCCCACGGAGGTGGAGGTTCATGCATCAGAAGGGATATGTGATCCAGGCCTTTGAAAAGCACCCGACCACTGTCTCCTGTGCCAATGTCGGCTGACTGGCCCATGCCCGGTAAGCAGAGATGGCTGCCAGGTGCACCCTAAGGATTGATGACCGTAGACCCCTTTTGGAAAGAGACCAAAAGGTAGTCAAGAATGTTAGCCACTGAACAGGACAAAGGTTCCAGTCCCTTGCCTTAACACCAAATGGAAAACCTTTTCCACTTAAAGCCATAACATTTCCTGGTTGATTCCTTTCTGGATGCCTCCACCATGGTGTAGACATCTTCAGAAAGACCCAAAGCCTGGAACTCTAGACACTCAAGTACCATGCTGTGAGGTGCAGGGATTGAAGGTCCTAATGGAATACCTTCCCCTGATTGAGTGATATCAGGTCTGGGCATGCTGGAAGCCGATCCGGCGTCTGCAGCTGATTTTGAGGAGATCTGGATACCAGAACTGGTGTGACCAGTCTGGGGCTACCAGGATCACATAGCCTTGTCCCTCCTCACCTTGAGGAGCACCTTGTGGATCAAGTGAAATGGAGGGAAGGTGTAGAGGAGGCCTTGGGTCCACAGCCTCAAGAAGGCATCCCCCTGCAGCAAGCCCTGCTGAGGTGGGTGGGCATGAAACAGGTCCACCAACGGTTTGCCCCAGTGGAAGAACAGGCTGTAAGCTACCTCTGAATGGAGAGACCACTCATGGGATGTCTGGCCTAAGCAGCTGAGAGTGTCCACCAGATGGTTTGAGGATCCTGCCACATGGATGGCTAGAAGATCTGCCTCCAATTGGCTCATGAGGGTCCAGATGCAGAGCAACTCCCTGCATAGCATACAGGAGTGTGTGCTGCCCTGTTTGTTGAGGTAGTACATGGTTGTGGTATTGTCCGTCTGGACTTGACCACTTGACCCAGGAGCTGAGGAGCAAAAGCTGACAGTGCCAGTCTGACTGCTCTGAGCTCCAACAGGTTGATGTGGCATCAGGACTCCTCAGGGGTCCAGAGCCCATGAGCCCTGTTGTCCCCCATGTGGGCTCCCCAGCCCATGAAAGAGGCACTGGTCATGTGGAAGACTGTTGGCTCAGGGCGGACAAATGGGATCCCTTCCTGCAACCAGTCTGGGGTGGTCCATCATAGGAGAGTGTCCCACATCTTCTGGGTTACAGTGATCAGCTGGTCAAAATGATCATAGTGCTGAGGCTGCTGAGTGACCAGATCCCATTGGAGAGGGTGCATGTGCAACTGGGCCCAATGGACCATTGAGGTGTATGCCACCATGTAACCTAGAAGGCACAGATAGTTCCAGGCAGAAGCGCAATTACCCAAATAGAAATGATTGGGCAAAGGAGGAAAGAACCTCTGCCCTATCTGCTGGGAGATTAGCTCTGGCTTGACAAGAATCGAGCTCTGCCCCAATGAAACCCATCACCTAAGAAGGCATGAGTTCTGACTTGGCCTTGTTGATCAGGAGGCCAAGTTGGGAGCAGGTCTGGAGGGCCAGGTCCCTGGGACCTCTCCACCTCCTGTTGGATGGAACTTGCTAAGAGCCAATCATCAAGGCAAGGATAAATCCTGAACCCCTGATGCTTGAGGTGGGCCACCACCACTGCAATGCATTTGGCAAGGACCCATGGGGCTAATGACAGGCCAAACGGCATGGCTCAGAACTCATACAGGGTCTCTTCGATCCTGAAGCAGAGGAACCACTGATGGGATGGATGGATTTGGGACATGAAAGAACACATCCTGCAGATCCAGTGAACAAAGCCACAAGTTTTGCTCCAAGGATGGTATGATCTGAGACAGAGTGACCATCCAAAAGGTGCATGACCTATGATATTGATTCAGGTCATGCAGATCTAGAATGGGGCACCAGCCCCCCCATCCGCTTGGACACCAGGAAGTACCTGGAGAAAAAAGCCTGGGTCTGCTGGAGAGAACAGACAGAACACCAGGAGGAAGGAGCTACATGTATAACTAAATCTTCTCTACTGGGACTAAGAACTAGAACTCTTGTACTGGGACCTTCAATTTAGGGTAAAAAAACAAAACAAAAAAAAGAGTTAGTATGTTTGTCAGATGTAGTTGAAGTAAATTGTTATCTGTTATCTGTGTTATCTGTGTACTTATCTAAGTGCTTGTCACAGGTGTCAGAAGGGAATTGTTATCTGTGAAAGTAACTAAGTGTAGAAACATTTGCAAAGTAGGGGGAGTAGCTTAGCTAGAAGGAGCCAGGTTAAAACCAGATTTAAGCACTGCCCTAGATAGCTTTTGCCAGAGAACAGATAGAACACCAGGAGGAAGGAGCTACTGGTATAACTAAAACTTCTCTACTGGAACTATATTGCCCTCCTTCCCTCCCCTCCACCCCCCCACCCTAAACCAATTATACTTTTGTAGGCACAGGATTTAACTGACCACAGAAACTTCCTGTTGGGAGCAGGGAAGTGAGTGATCACAGAGCCACCAAAGACTCACCATCATAGAAGGGCAAGAGTAGCTCTCCATCCCTCCCAGCTGCTGGAGGACTGACTCTGAGCAAGTAAGGAGGCCACTGAGAAATATAGGAACTTCTTGTCTCAGAACAGGAAGATGAGGAGCTAAAAGGGCACAGAGGCAGTAAGTAAGCAGGGGAAGAAAAAAAAAGAAGAGAAACAAATAGAGGAAAGAGTAAGTATTCCAAACAACAGTTAGGGGGCCAGAAAAAAGACATGATGGGAGTGGCACAGTGCAGTGGCTGTGGAGCAGCAGTCTTCCGGGAGATGTTCTGGAGGATGCAGTGTTGTCCCATCTTTAGGTACCTCTCTTGGCAGAGGGAGGAGGTTGCTCATCTCCAGGCTGAGTTGACCAGGATTTGTGGGACCTCCTCTCCCACCCAGGGACCAACAGGGTCACTGCTGTTGCCTCAGAGGATGCCAAGAAAGAAGATCAGTTGGACCACAGTGGGCTCAGGGATGGTGAGGGTGGTGGAACAGAGGTGCATCCCTCCAGTTGTACTCCCCGACAATTTCTGCTATTCTGGAAACCGTGATCTTCTGTGGAGGCACCCACAGTGGAGACCAAGGAGGATGCCGGGAACCTCCACAAAGGAGACCCACAGGAGGTTGGCATGGGACCCCACAGGGGAAGGAAACAACTCCTGGAGGGGGACTCCATTGTTAGGAAGGTAGAACTGGGGGGAAGAGGAGATGGAGGTAAGGTGCCTGCCTGGCGCTATGGCTTGGAGGGACAGGGAGCGAATCCTCAGCATCACAGGAGTAGCTGCACAGGGGAGGGAGCTGGATGTCATTGTCCACCTAGGAACAAATGACATGGCTAAGAAAGGATCAGAGCAAAAAGAAGCATTTGTGGAGATGGAAGGCCTAGACAAACAGCACACACGGTAACCTTTCCTAGAGGTGCCTTGTCTATTGCATGGATGAGGCTAGGTGCTCCACACCATGGGATCCACTCAGTGGTTGGAAAAACTGGTGCAGAACCCAAGGATTTGGCTTCATTGGGGACTGGGGGTCCACCTGGATGGATACAGCCACACTGGCATGATGGTCTGCATCTGTCCAGGAGGGAACCAGATCCTAGGTGATAGGTTTAAATACTTCATTCAGGCTACTTAAACCAGGCCAAGGGGGGAGGTACTGGGAAAGGAGCAGGGAAACTTAGCCCCAAAAAATCAGGGTACTAAGTGAGGTAGACACCAACATAGAGATGTCGATAGGGGAGAAGCACAGGGGTAAATGGAGAAAGTGGCAAATGCAATAAGGACAGGGATGAGGCAAAAAGGGGTAAGGCCATCAAGAAATGGAGGGTAATGAGTACCAACACCCATAGTCTGGGCAACAAGCTCCCCGAACTGGTGGCCTTAATGGAAGAGGGATGTCTGGTCATCGAAGCAGTCACAGAAACATGGTACACAGAGAACCATGACTGGGATGTTAGCATACGAGGGTACACAACCTACAGGAGAGACAGGGAAGGAAAAAGGGGGGAGTAGCTCTCTATGTAAGGGAAGGGATAAAAGCAACTGAACAAAAGAGTAAACAGGGAGGAGAGGAGGCACTGTGGGTCACCTTAGAGACTGGAAGTGGCACCACAATCCACAAAGGGGTTGTATACAGACCCCCATGTCAGGGGGAGGTAATGGACAAGGATATGATAGAAGGCATACTTAGGATGGCAGAGAAAGGGGAGATACTGTTGATGGGAGACCTGAATGTGCCAGATGTTAACTGGAGCACCATTGCTGCAGCCACATCCAAAAGCAGGGCCATTCTTGATGCCCTTCAGGTGGCATGCCTCAGACAGCTAGTTTTGGTACCTACTCATGAGGGAGCAATCTTAGACCTCATATTCTCAAATGGGGACAGTGAGAGGATCTCAGATCTAGAAGTGGGTAGCCATTTGGGAACAAGTGATCACCAAACAGTGTGGGTCATGATAAACTCAGCTACAGAGTCAAGCCATACAAAAGTGAGGGTTCTGGACTTCAGGAGGGCTAACTTTGGCAAGATGGGAGAGTGCCTTAGAACAGCACTAGCAAACAGGCTAGAAGGAGGGGTGGAGCAACAATGGGGAAATATCAAAACTGCCATCACAGAGGCAACAAGCCTTTGTACAAAGCAAATAAACAAATCAAAATGAAAGAAAAAGCCACTATGGTTCTCAAAAGAAGTGGTGGTGAAGGTTAGGGTGAAAAAGATAGCATTTAGGAAGTATAAGGAAACACAGGAGGAGCAGGACAGAAAACTGTACCAGTTAAGGCAGAAGGAAGCAAGGAGGGTAGTCAGAATAGCAAAGGCACAAACTGAGGAAAAGATAGCCAACTTGGTTAAGAAGGGGGATAAAACCTTTTATAGGTATATCAGGGAGCGTAGAAAGACAAAGGGAGCGCTAGTGAGGCAGAATAGAATGGATGGCGGGTGGACAGAAAGTGATGGTGAAAACACAGGGATACTAAATGGATACTTCTGTTCAGTATTCACAAAAGAGGAAGTGGGGAAGGTACCTAATCCAATTAACAGAAGCACTCTGGAGAGGGGATCGATCCCAGTCCTCTCACAGAAGAAAAGGTTCTGAAAGAACTCCTAAAACTGAAGGTGGACAAAGCAATGGGGCCAGATGGAATTCACCCCAGAATTCTAAAAGAATTAAGCAGAGAACTAGTGACACCACTGACTACTCATTATAACAAATCATGGGAGGATGGTGTGGTACCTGAGGACTGGAAGAAGGCTGATGTGATTCCCCTTCACAAAAGTGGGAGCAAGACAGAGGCAGGAAACTACAGACCTGTCGGTTTGACCTCTGTGGAAGGGACAGTGATGGAATCACTTCTGAAGGAAATAATTGTTGAGTACCTAGAGGCCAGTGGGGCACGGGACCCAAGACAGCATGGGTCCAGAGTGGGAAGGTCATGTCAGACAAATCTAATTGATTTCTTTGACTGGGTGACTAAAGTAGTAGACCAGGGAGGGGCTGTGGACATGGCCTACCTAGACTTTAGCAAGGCATTTGACACAGTCCCACACAGAAGATTAGTAGTCAAATTAACCAGCCTTGGAGTGGGTCCCATGGTGGTAGCCTGGGTAAAACATTGGCTGAACAACAGGACACAGAAGGTAATTGTAAATGGAGTCCACTCTGAAGAAAGAGGGGTTACTAGTGGGGTACAGCAGGGTTCAGTACTGGGTCCAGTCCTTTTAATGTCTTTATAAGTGACATTGCAGAGGGACTGGAAGGAAAAGTATGCCTCTTTGCAGATGACATAAAGATCTGCAACAGGGTTGAAACACAAGGAGGCATGGAAAGGATGAGTAGGGACTTGGCAAGGTTGGAGGAATGGTCAGACATATGGCAGCTTGGATTCAATGCAAAGAAGTGCAAAGTAATGCACCTGGGAAACAAAAACCCAGGGGATGATTACACAATGGGGGAGAGGTAGTAACAACAACAAAAATGGAAAGGGACCTGGGGGTAATCATATCAGATGACCTTAAGGTTGGCAAGCAATGTGAGAAGGTGGTAGGGAGGCCTGGGAGATACTGAGATGTATAGGGGGAGGCATCACCAGCAGAAAACAGGAAGTTGTTATCCCCCTGTACAGACAGTTGGTGAGACCCCATCTGGAGTACTGCATCCAGTTCTGGAGACCCCATCTCTGCAAGGACATAGACAGGATGGAGGCAGTTCAGAGGAGGGCCACTAAAATGGTGCAGGGTCTGCAAGAGAAGCCATATGAGGAGAGGCTAAAGGAGCTTAATATGTATGCCCTTGAGGAATAGAGGGAGAGGGGGGACATGATAGAAATATTTAAGCATCTCAGTGGACTCAACAAAGTCCAAGAGGGTAGCATCTTCAAGAAAAAGAGATGTGCAAGAACAAGGGGCACAATTTGAAGATAGAGGGGACGGCACAGGGGCAATGTGAGGAAGTTTTTTTCACAGAGAGGGTGGTGGACACATGGAACAGCCTTCCTGAGGAGGTTGTGGGGTCTAAAACTGTGGGAGAATTCAAGAATGCATGGGACAGACATAAGGCAATTTTTGTGGGGGGTAGGAAGAAATAGGCTGCTGGTTAAATAGGATCTGCAGCTTATCCTCTAGGTAGTGAAATGGGCAGACTAGGTGGGCCAAGCGGTCCTTATCTGCCATCAAAGTCTATGTTTCTATGTTTCTATCTGTCACTGGAGTTACTGCCTCCTTGAGGAGGAGCTGAGTGATGTCATCTCAGAGAGCCAACTGAGTCTAAGCTGATACTCTTTCCTCCCGAGGGGCGCGGGCTCAGCTTGGAGGATACTACTTGAATTCCACAGGCAGTCCATGACTGACCAGTTTGAGAACCCACCTGTCTGAAGTGATAATGGACCAGGCGGAAAGGAAGTGGTGGAGCCGGACCCCCCCCACAGGAGGACTTAGAGCTGAGGTGATGGGAGACGGGTTGACAACCCACACCCTATCACTGAGCAGGCTTGGAGGAGGAGGCTCCAGGACCTGAATATCAGCCTCCTTTTCAAGTCTGTGGGGTCCGGACTTAGGCCAGGGGCACCAAGCTTGAGTCTGCTGCTGTTGCTGGTGCTGCTGTCCACCTTGAAAGGAGGACTGCTGAGTTGCGGGGAAGAATGGTGAAAAGGCTTCTTCTTTTTCTTCTGCTCATTCTTGCTCGAAGAACCCTTGGCATAAGTAGCATCCAAGGTGTCATTGGACTGCTCAATGCACTGAAGGTGACCAGCCACTCCTGGGTTGAAATGATCGGTCCCTAGGAAGGACACATCAGCTAGTTTGTGCTGGGTATCTGCTGGGAAGGAAGATAGCCTCAGCCAAGTCCTGTGAAGAGAGGCAACTGCAGCAGCTATCAAGCGGGCACAAGAATCTCCAATGTCCAGGGCCATCTGAAGCTGCTGTTTGACAACAACTCGGCCCTGATCCCTGATCAGCTTGATCGTGGTCTGCATGTCTATGGGGAGATGTGGGAGGATTTTATCCAGCAACACTAGAAGGGCATGAGAGAAATGTGTGCCATGATGATGGCCAAACTTGCCTGATGAAGGCCCAAGGAAGAAGCCGCATAGACCTTCCTGGTTCAATGCTTCAAAATCTTGGACTCTTTATCAGGAGGTCGGTCAGTGTCGGCAGAACTGCCAGTATTCCTGAACACAGAGGGGGTCACCAGGCTCTCAGCCGAAGGGTGCTCTGTGAACCCTGCAAAGGACCCCATGGGCACCACATACATGCGGGCCATGTGGGCAGATGGAGCTGGATGAGAGGCAGGGTGCTGCCAAAGTTCTAGGGCCAACCCAACATTAGCCTTGGACACAGGAAAGGCCTCCATCAGGGTATCTTCTCTATTAAGGATGGCCATAAGAGGGTACTCTGCCTTTTTCTGGATTGGCTCCAGGGGCATCCCTGTGGACTCAGAGATGAGGTGAAGAATGCCCTGAAAAGATGAGGTACCTTCCTCCATCTCTAAGCCAACAGTTGATTCATCATCACCTGGATGACAAAGCAAGCCAGTGACGTCCAAATCCGAGGAATCCAGACACAACGGCTGACCACAGAGGTCACCTTCAATTCACTGAGGGTGGTCCGGGGTAACTATGACCAACAAATGCCAGAAAGCCCGGTGTCCAGTCTGTCTTCCTTGGAAAGAGCCACTCCCATAGGCTGCTTGGGTGGTGGTTCCACCATAATCAGTGGAGAGACTATTTTAGGCTGAATTGGAGGTTTTACTGGCTCCACAGGCTGGGGAACTGACTTAATTGGCTTTGAAGGAGTCTGCTTCAGCCTAGGAGGTAAGAGCCAGGTAATGACCAGTCAAAATCAGCTGTTGCCACATGAGGTCCTCATAGCACTGGAGTTTCCGCTAGATCCTCTCCTCATCCGAGGAGGATGAGGACGACTGATGGCGTCCCCTCTTTTTAGAGCATTTATGGCTCTTTCCTGGCCTTTCGGTCGAGAGGGTCCGAGACCTCGATTGAGATCGGACAGGCTGACTCAGTTGCTCAGGAGACACTAATGGGACAGGTGATTTCCTGGGATCAGGTACCATGTCTTTAATGGGAGTCCCAGCAGGCTGGGTCTCATCATCTGGGAACACCAAATTAGGAGTGAGATCGAGGGAATCATCGACCGGAGTTGGCGATCACAGATCGATCGGATCGATGATGATCTCCACATTGTCGATCAGTTCGGTCGACTGACCAGACAGCAAAGATGAGAAGCCAGTGGCCAAAGAAACAATCTTGACCAAGTTCAAGACTGCATGTTCCTGGAACCGAGATCTCTCCCACTCCCAAGAATGTCTCCGTTGAGACAAAGACGAACCCGGATCCTTCTCCCACTTACGGGATTGAGAGGAGTGTGAGCCCGCAGGTGCCTTTCCCTTGGTCAGGAGATACCGGAACAACTCTTGGAAGGAACCCAAGAAGGTGGAGCCCTGGTTGAGTGGAACGAAGAAGCTCCAAGAAGTCTCTGCAGCATGAGCTGCTTCCTCCTTGAATGCTTGCATGCACTCCAATTGCTTGGTGGATCTGGCAGCCACAGAAACCGCCCACTGAGCCTCCTTGGATTTCACTGGAGGGTTCTTCTTCTCTGGCCTCCCCAGCTTCAGGCATGCAAGACGGTCATCAAGTACATTGGGTGAAAGGTGGGACACATATTGCATTTTGAAGTGTCATGGTCAACACCGAGGCAATAACGCACAAGGTGTGGGGATCAGTGCGTGACATTTTCTGGCCGCAAGGGTACCAGTGAAATCTGGGGAAAGACTTGTCTTCCATAATAAAAGCAGTAGACTTGCAATCACTAACGCAAACGATACAAATTTTCATAATAACCGAAGGTTTGAAAGCCAGGGTCTACAAAATGAGTGAGCACAAGGGAGACAAACTGAATATTCTAGTGGAAAGGAAGATCTGGTGCCATGGGGCAGAGCCGTGGTATATGCCACCTGGGTGGGTGGGAGGAGCCAGCTTGAAGACTTCCGACTGATCTTAAAGTGGAAGGAAACATGCCAAAGAGTGTGGATGAACAACATATCTGCGCTCCTAGAAAGAATAATGCTAAAGCAGGTGTGAGTTATGAGGATTTTTTACACACCTGAAGTGTGTAAAAAATCCTCAAAACAAACTTTGCACAGGCATTATTTTTTTGATAACTGGTGCAAGATTTCAACAGAGGGAAAACTGTAAGCTGTACTTGTGTGAGCAAGCACGTCAGTAGCTGCTGTACTCACAAATACAGTGAATTGAGAGTATGAGGAGGAAAACACTGTAATAACTTACTATCGAGTTGTTATAGACTTCAGCAGGTTATTACGATATTTTATGAGGAATGGAAATCCAGTCATTATAGGGAGTCAACAGTTATTATACGCTTATTGTGAATACAAAAATGTATGCTATTAAGGGTCTGTTTGATTTTTTTCTTCACCTAACTATGTATTTTTATTTATTTATTCAAGTCTTGGATTACAACCTTTAAGCTAGAAGCTCATTTGCAAAGGTTCCATGTCAAGAAGGAATGAAATACACAAAGAATACATACAGTCAAGGAGGCAATACATAGGTAAATCATATCTAGATACATTAAATCAAACAATCTGGTAGACAGGCATTAGGGCTGATAGATCGAATTACTGACATGGGTAGCTATAGATTTCATGTTAGAGCGGCAGTAAGTCAGACACAGAAATGTTGTTGTGAAGAAGGCTAATGCCAAGAATAAAGTTAAAGTTAAAGAAGAGGAGTGGGGAAGGAGAGTGGCAAGATTCAGTGCAGAGCCGGGGGTACCAGGCTGCCCTTTGTCAGTTGAGAAGGAGAGGCCCAGGCAGGGAACCAACGGAACTGAGGTTCCCTTTGTCAGCAATTTTGGTGTAGAGAGTGGGGGGAGGTTGGGAGATTAGTATGCATAGCTGATGTGGGGAAGGATCCATGGTGGTGAGAAGGGGTAGTGTGGAAGCATAGAATTAGGTAGGAGCAGTGGGAGAGGGAATGTGGATGAGGTAGGAAGATTAGCAGGGATAGTAATAGCTGGGTGGGATCTATAAGGGGAAGGAGGAGGAATCAGGAAGAATGGTGGGGCTGAGGGGGAGATGAAGACAGAGAACCATGACTGGGATGTCAACATACCAGGGTACACAATCTACAGAAGGGACAGGGAGGGTAAAAGAGGAGGTGGAGTAGCTCTCTACATAAGGGAAGGGATCAAAGTAACAGAACTAAAAAGTAAAGGGGGAGGACAAGAGGAACTCTGGGTCACATTGGAGACAGGGAATGGCATCACAATCCGCACAGGGGTTGTATACAGACCCCATCTCAAGGGAAGGAAATGGACAAGAAAATGATAGAGGGCATTCTCAAAATGGCTGAAAAAGGGGAGATACTGTTGATGGGGGACCTGAATATGCCAGATGTTAACTGGGCAACATGGACTGCAGCCACATCCAAGAGCAGGGTCATTCTCGATGCCCTACAGGGAGCATGCCTTAGACAGCTAGTGGTGGAACCCACTTGGGAGGGAGCAATATTAAACCTGGTACTCTCAAATGGAGAGAGAATCACAAACTTAGAAGTCAGCAGACACCTGGGAACAAGTGACCACTGCACAGTGTGCTTCACAATAAACACAACCATGGAGACAAGCCATACAAATACAAGGATACTGGACTTTGAAGGGGCTGACTTTTGCATAATGGGTGAATACTCTGAGGAATGCATTAGCAAATGGCCAGAAAGGAGGGGTGAAGAACAATGGAGAAAAATCAAAACTGCCATCATGGAGGCAACAAGCCTTGTGTGAAACAAATAAAGAAAACAAAGCAGAATAAAAATCACTATGGCTCTCAAAGAAGTGTCAGGGAAGGTTAATGGAGAAAACGCTGCATTCAAAAAGTATAAGGAATCACAGACAGAGCATGCCAGGAACTGTATCAATTAAAACAGGAAGAAGTGGAAGGCAGTCAGAAAGGAAGGCCCAAACTGAGGAAAGGATGGCCAACTCAGTTAAGAAGGGATAAAACCTGTTATAGGTACATTAGGAACATAGAAAGGTTAAGGAGGGATAGGGAAGATTAATAAAGGAGAGGGGAGGTGGGCAGAGGGGGACAGTGAAAAGGCATAGATAATGAATGAATACTTTTGCTCAGTATTCACAAAAGAAGAAGAGGAGGAGTTACCTAAACCAAACAGTAGAAGCACTCTGGATATTGGGGTTGATACCAGTCCATTTAAAGAAGAAAGAGTACTGAAAGAACTTCTAAAACTCAAGGTGGACAAAGCAATGGGGCCTGATGGGATTCACCCTAGAATCCTAAGGGAGGACCTAGTGACACCACTAACCACACTTTTAACAAATCATGGGAAGATGGGTGGTACCTGAGGACTGGAGGAGGCAGATGTGATTCCCTTCACAAAGTGGGAGCAAGGCAGAAGCAGGAAACCACAGACCTGTTAGTTTGACCTCAGTGGTGGGAAAATGATGGAATCACTTCTGAAAGAAAGAATTGTTGAGTACCTAGAGGCAGTGGGCACTGGACCCAAAACAGCATGGATTCACAGCAGGAAGGTCATGTCAGACGAATCTAATCAATTTCTTTGACTGGGTGACCAAAGTAATAGACCAGGGAGGGGCTGTGGATATGGCCTACCCAGACTTTAGCAAGGCATTTGACACAGTCTCGCACTAAAGATTAATAATCTGTTAGCCAGCCTGGGAGGGTCCCAGGGTGGTAGCCTGGTAGAAAACTCGCTGCACAACAGGACACAGAAGGTAATAGTGAATGGAACACATTCTGAAGAAAGAGGGGCTACTAGTGGAGTACCTCAGGCTCAGTACTGGGTCCAGTCCTCTTTAATGTCTTTATAGGTGATCATGCAGAGGGTCTGAAGGAAAGGTATGCCTCTTTGCAGATGACACAAAGATCTGTAACAGAGTTGATACACAAGGGGGGTAGAAAGGATGAGAAGGACTGGCAAGGTTGGAGGAATGGTCAGACATATGGCAAACTTAGATTCAATGCAAAGAAGTGCAAAGTAATGCACCTGGAAAAAAAAATCCAGGAGAAGAGTACAACAGCAGGGAGGTACTAACAACAACAATAATGGAAAGGGATCTGGGTTTAGTCATATCAGATGACCTAAAGGTGGGTATGCAATGAGAAGTCAGTAGGGAAAGCGAGGGGATACTGGGATGCATAGGAGGGACATCACAAGTAGAAAAAGGGAAGTGGTTATCCCTCTATACAGACAGTTGGTGAGACCCCATCTGGAGTACTGTGTGCAGTTTTGGAGACCCCATCTACACAAGGACATAGACAGGATGGAAGCAGTCCAGAGGAGGGCAACTAAAATGGTGCAGGGTCTACATCAGAAACCATATGAAGAGAGACTGAGAGAGCTTAATATGTATACCCTTGATGAAAGGAGGATAGGGGACATGATAGAAACTTTTAAGTACCTCAAGGGAATCAACAAAGTCCAGGAGGATAGCATCTTTCAGAAAAGAGAAGTGGAGAACAAGGGGCACAATTTAAAGTTAGAGGGGGACGGCTCAGGGTAATGGAGGAAATTTCTTTCATGGAGAGAGTGGTGGACATGGAACCACCTTCCTGAGAGGTTGGGGTCTAAAACAGTGGAGGAATTCAAACATGCATGGGACAGACATAAGGCAATTATAGTGGGGGGTTGCAGGAAATAGGTTGTTGGTTAACTAGAATCTGCATCTTATCCAGTAGGTAGGGAATGGGCAGACTGGGTGGGCCAAGTGGTCCTTATCTGCCTTCAAAGTCTATGTTTCTATGTTTCTATGATGTAGACGGAGGGGAGGGGACCAAGAAGAGCAGACCGGTGGTAAGGGAACCTATGTGGTGAGGTAGGTTGAGGGGCGGCAAGTAAGGAGCAGGATTTAGTTGGGTGGGGGTGGTTGGGGGAGATCGGTAGACAGGCTAGAGTCATTGTGTGCAGGGGGGTAGATTATGTGTCCTAGGCCAGGTTCTTATTAGAGAAGAAGCGGATTTTCAGTCCGCTTATGAAGTGAACGCAGTCGGCCACTTTATGCTAAGGGAGCACAATGCGGAGTAGGCACTGCAAAGTGCTCACTTCACGTTATTATTATTATCACTTCACGTTGCCATTATGCCTTAATGTGAAGTAAGGTGAAGTGAGAAGAGAATAGGCACATCACATGGCTTGCAGTACTGTAAGTCAAATGCTTTAGCCAGGCAGGAAAGAAGTGAGTCACAGAAGCAGTTTCACTTTCTCCTTTGCATTTGTAAAGGGAGAAAGCATTTGTGAGAGGAGAGGAGTTACAGTGCTTGATTGACTTGTTGCCACTTCATTGCGTTTCAGTTCAAGAAGAAAACCAACAGCTTTTTTAAAAGCTATATCTTTATTTAGTTTTTGTATTGTATTTTTGTTTTTTTGTTAGAGAATTTTTTTGTATAAGTTTTGTTTTGTTTTGTGTGTGTGACTCACTGTGTGTGTGTATGTCTCCACTGCGTGTGTGTGTGGGCCCATGGACTTCAGGGGGATGGACCTAGGAAAAGGCGAGTCACTGGCCCGTGGGCACGGTAGGAGGGTGTCTGACTCCATGGAGCAGGGCAGTCGTGTCATGTTGACTGCTCCTGACTCCTGGATGGTGTTGCTTCCCCCGTTGAAGCAACAGGAGCAGCAGCACCAGTGCCACCGGTGGCTGCTGTGTGTCCACCTTCTCTGCCACTACCACCATCACCACCACCACCACCAGTAGCATCAGCTGTGGGGGCTCCAGAAACACCCCCTCCACCACCTCCATAGCCACAGGAAGTGGCCCCGGAAAATGTAGGCGGTGGTGGGACTCATGCGAGGACTGTGTCTGGTCCCCCCCACAGCTCCCCAGTGTGTGAGTTTTTTAACTATGTGGGGGGAGTCAGCACAGTGGTGGTGTGCCGTGTGTGTGGTGTGGTGGTGTGGCGTGGCTCCAGTGGGACACATTTGGGGACCAGTGGCCAGCATACCCACATGCTGAACCACCACAGGGCAGAGTGGCAGGCTGCCACAGAAGGGGCCAGGTGTCCACCTGCTGGCCCTTCCATGACAGTGGCCGAGGGTGCTACTGGAGTGGGAGTTGTGCCTTGCAGTCACCGCCACAGTAGGAGGAGGGCTACTACGCAGCTGCTCCACCACCACCACCACCACAGCCACTAGCACCAATCTGTCCACCACCACCCCCACTATCTGGATTCCCCACTGCAGTGGATCCCACCACAGTCCCTGCAACACAGTTTGACATTGGCCTGGTGTGGGCAGCACTTGAAGAAAATAATGAGCAGTTCAGTGCTTTGCAGTTGCAGGTGAACAGAGTAGAAGCACAGCAGCAGCAAATAGTGTCAATGCTGCACCTGCTGCTGGACCACCATGGCATCCCACAGCCACAGTAAGTGAGGGGATTGTTTTCTGCCCCCCCACCACCCCACCCCTGACCCCAACTCACTACTGTGTTGTACTGTTTTTATGTGTTTTTTCTTTGTTGTTTAATCATACACATTTTCCCTTCCAGGGGAATCTATTTTGCACCACATAGTGCAATGCATTTTTGTGAAAACCACCCATAATTTCATTACAGTGTGTCGCGTGATGGAGAAATTCCTGTTCTGAAAATCTACCCACATTCTACCTCCCTTCTCAGCAACATTAGGACGTGATGGCAGGCAGAGCACATGTATGTGCTCCTTACAGGGAATATCCGATTGTCCAGCAGGTTTCCAAAAGCTTCTTTATGTTATAATGGTCAGTTTGTGATGAAATGTATGGGCATGTTTCCAGTAAGAAGAGCCTTGTTAGTGGAAACATTCCCACATTTCACCACAAGGTCAACCTTATAACATAAGGAAACATTGGGATAGCTGCCAGACTTTCACTATAGTGGAGCATGCACCTGCACTCCCTCTGGCATCACGTCCTAACGTTGTTGAGAAAGGGGGGCAGAATGTAGGTGTTTTTTTTGATCGGTAATTCCTCCATCATGTGACTCACTGTAATTAAATTATGAGTGGTTTTAACAGAAATATATTGCACCCTGTGGAGCAAGAAATATTCCAGTGGGAGTAATGCCTCTACATATTAGTTTATATGCATCACCATAACTATGTAATGTGGCGAATCTCTGTAAAGCAGCAGTGCAACAATCTGTTGAGAACTTTGACCTATATTTTTTAATGCTATGTTACAACTTCCTTTACTTACATTCTGACCGACTGGAATGATAGGAGAATTTGCAGTAGTTGAGTCTGCTGTACTACCTTTTCTCACATATGAAATAATGAAAGGAGCATTCCTTTTAAATTGGTGCTGACCAGGTCTTTGTTATTATTTTCCTCTGCTTTTCTCCGTCACATCAATTAGTTGTTATATATCACTTCTGTTATTAATTAACAGTTATGCATCAGCCAGTGTTTTATGACACCACAGAATAATAGCTTTTGAAAAGCAGCTGCAAATAAATACAAACCTGGTCCGAACAATACTGGAAGGTATGCTCATTTTTTTTTCATACATGAAAAAAAGTAGTCAAGTAAGTAAAGCAGACATAAATTGTGAAAAGAATCGTATCATTCAAGTCACGACTTGGAGGTAACTAGTGGTGGCTGTGGAAATGTAAAATAGCATAAAAAAGTACAGTTCAAAACTGTGAGCACATTCTTGCGATGCTGCTTTAATTGTAAAAATGTCAGTATGATATCATGAGCTCACAGCAACAATCTCAAAACACACAAAAGTGGCACAGAGTCCCAGATTTTTTCTGCAGGCCCAAATGCATCCTGCTTGTGTGCAGAAAATTGACAAGTGTTAACACAGTGGAATGAGACTGTTTCAGCACATACAAAGCCCTCAGAATTAATGGTGCACTCAGTCATGCACGCAGTAGTGGCACAGAGTCCCCAGATTTTTTCAGTCAGCCCAAAATGCAACCTGCTTGTGTGCAGAAAATTGACAAGTGTTAATAGAGTGGAATGAGAGTGTTTCAGCACATACAAAGTCCCCCAAAATTAATGGCGCTGTCAGTCATGCACGCAGTAGTGGCACAGAGTCCCCAGATTTTTTCTGCCAGCCCAAAATGAATTCTGCTTGTGTGCAGAAAATTGACAAGTGTTAACATAGTGGAATGATACATAGATACATAGACAGCATCGGCAGATAAGGGCCTATGGCCCACCCAGTCTGCCCATTTAAGCTTGTAAGTTCAGTTTATGTTTTCCTAGAAGTCTGTTGCCCCTTACCCCTGACCTCCAGAATTCCTTTATGTCTATCCCATGCATTCTTAAATCCTGTGATTGTTTCAGCCCCCACCACTTCCTCTGGCAGGGTGTTCCACTTGTCCACCACCCATTCTGTGAAGAAATTCTTCCTCATGTTTCCTCTGAATTGTCCTCCCTCCAACTTCATCCCATGCCCTCTAGTCCTGGTAAATCTTTTTCGCTTAAAAATAGTGTATTCCTGCACCCTGTTCCCCCCTGTGAGATACTTGTATGTCTCTATCATATCCCCTCTCTCCCTCCTCTCCTCCTGGAAGTACATGTTCAGTTCCTTCAACCTGTCTTCATAGGACTTGTGATGCAATCTGTGCACCATCTTGTTGCCCTCCTCTGAACCTTCTCTACCCTGTCTATGTCCTTATGTAGGTATGGTCTCCAGAACTGTACACTGTACTCCAGGTGGGGCCCTCACTAGTGTCTTGTATAGTGGAATTATGACCTCCCTTTTCCTGCTGGTGATGCCCCTGCCTATACATCCCAGCATCCTATTTGCTTTACCTGCTGCCTTGTCACACTGTTTCCCTACCTTGAGGTCATCAGAGATGATAACCCCACAATCCCTTTCCTGTTTGGTGCATGCTATATCCTCACCCCCCAACTGATATATTGTGCCAAGGTTTTTGTGCCCCATATGCATTATCTTGCACTTCTTTGCATTGAATTTCAACTGCCAAACCCCTGACCATTCTTCAAGTTTCTGTAGGACCCTTCTCAGTCTGTCTACACCCTCTGGTGTGTCTACTCTGTTACAGAGCTTTGTGTCATCAGCGAACAGTGAAATTCTGCCTTCTAGGTCCAGAGCAATGTCACTGATGAAGATGTTGAATAGGACCGGTCCCAGCACTGATCCCTGTGGTACCCCACTGGTCACTCTTCCCTCTGTGGAGTGACAGCCATTTACCACCACCCTCTGTGTCCTGCCACCCAGCCAGTTACCTACCCACCACACTACTGTCCTGCGCACACCCATATTCCCCAGTTTGTGTAGTGGTCTTCTATATGGCACAGTGTCAAAGGCCTTGCTGAAGTCCAGATAGGCCATGTCCACTGCCCTCCCCTGATCCATCTCCCTAGTCACCCAGTCAAAAAATTCAATGAGGTTGGTCTGACATGACCTCCCCTGGTGAAACCATGCTGCCTTGGGTCCTGTAGTCCTTTGACAACCAGATGTTCCACCAATCTCTCCTTCAGTAGTGCTTCCATGATCTTCCCACTACCGAGGTGAGGGCTGACTGGTCTGTATTTCCTGCTTCCTCTTTGTTCCTTTTGTATAAGGGGACTACATCTGCTGTCTTCAGTCTTGGGTACTCCCTATTTCCAGTGATTGGCTAAACAGGATAGCCAGAGGTTCAGCCACCACCTCTCTTAGTTCTTTAAGGACCCTGGGGTGCACCCCATCTGGCCCCATTGCTTTATCAACTCTTATTACTTCCAGTTCCTTCAGGACCCTTTCTCATGTAAAGGGACTTGTGTCCATTTCTGCACCATTCTCACCCCTTGTACTCCCTTCAGACCCATTATTAATTAGACTGTTTCAGCACATACACCAGTATAAAATGATGACTGTGAGCATCGTGTTGCTGGTCCAATGTGTTCTGCGAGATGATTCCAGCAAATGCAATGTGATCATCTCAACTGGATTGAAGGGTGCCCTTTGGCTGCACACTAATAGTAGCCTTGATGAGTATATATATATATATATATATATATATATATATATATATATATAGATATATGGATCTGTTGTATATTTTGTAGGTGAGGAGGGGGGTTGACATGGACATGTACTCATGGTATTGTTCTACATCACAGGTCACACAGAAACTGTTGGTGTTCACATTCCAGTGCTCAGTGAGAATTTTTTGCGCTGAAATTGGAAAAGGATAATTCTCAAGCACATGAATGTATTTTTTTTTTGTTGGGGGGGGGGAATCTTATTTGCAAGTTTGTCTCTATTGGTTTCTTATGTTGTTACTTCTTCACAGATTTCATCAGCATCCTTCTGGAGTTGTGTTAGGATGGTCATGGTCATCTAATGAAACAACTTCTGCAAGTTGCACGTGTGCCCAAGCTCAGGGGAAGGGGTACCTGATGTTTAAGAACTTTTTTTGCATAAGGCCACTTTGACAGAACAACAAAGCATCTGGAAGTTTCCTAAAAAAGAAATGAATGACTTCTTACAACTTAGTTGTTATGTGTCCCTCCCTGGTTCTCAAATCTCAGTCTAAAGTCAAACTCACATCTTGTCAACTAACCCAACCTGTGTGCAGTATTTGCCTCAGGCTTTACAAAACAATGAAATGGATGAAATAAAATCTTCATACTTACCAGAATGGATTTCACATGGATATTACATCGCTTCATCTCTGTACGGTACAGCTACAGTACCATTCTCAATGAGTTTTAGCGATGGAGCCTTTTTTTGTTATCCTGTAAAAGAAACAAAAGAAGTGTACCATATGTTTTTTACCATTGTGGCTCTGAAAAGCTACAGAAAAAAATACAAATAAAGGAAGTGAAGCAGCATAACAAACATGAGTACACATAATCACTTTATGGTTTAAATATTAAGAAGCTTTGTGTCTCTGGCTGATGGATGTGGTGGTCCGGACAGACTCAGGCTCAGTGCTGGCAGTGGCTAACATCAGTCCCAGTGGTGGTCATCTGGGGGTCAGACAGACTCATGATGGCAGTGGCTAACATCAGTCCCAGTGATGGTGGTGGTCTGGGGACAGACAGACTCATGGTGGCAGTGGCTAACATTAGTTCTGGTGGTGGTGGTTCGGGGGCAGACAGAATCATGGTGGCAGTGGCTAATGTCAGTCCTGGTGGTGATTCAGGGGGCAGACAGACTCATGGTGGCAGTGGTTAACATCAGTCCCAGTGGTGGTGGTGGTTCGGGGGGCAGACAGACTCATGGTGGCAGTGGCTAACATCAGTCCCAGTGGTGGTGGTCTGAGGGGGCACACTGCCTTTTAAAAACTTCAGTTAAAACCTGCCAACATTAACCACATAATCATCCTCATAAAGAAAGCTGCCCTTACAGTCATCGATGTATGAAGTCTGACCACTGGGAAATTCTTTCTCCATTGTGTCATCATCTACATCAGTCGTGGGCTGTTTCAGGCAGCCACTGCCAGTGCCACAAGGATGCTCCATTTTCACATCAGCAAGACACCACCATGACTAGGCCGAGGTACAAATACCGAGGTTGCAGTCTGTGCTGGTATGTGCCTCTCATTCATTTTAATGAATGTTAGTAAACTAACATTTGCAGGAGACAGGTTTGTCCCAAGATCCCAGACTACTGCACCTGCTGAGCTGAACACCATCTCAACACTTACACTGGAGGGTGGGCATATGAGGTACTTCAGTGCCGCTGCAATCAGCTCTGGCCATTTACTGACCTTTCCACTCCAGTACAAAAGAGGATCTTCAGTTATTGTCAGATGCCTGTTTTCAGACAAATATGACTCAACCATTCTCTGTGCTGCACTAAGTCCAATTGTTGATGCATCATCCTGTTCTCCCGAATCATTTATTTCACAAATACCCACTTGGGACAAAGCCTCCCAAAGCGGGTTGATGCCAGCCACTTTGGATGACAGATCACCTGGAACTACAGCCCCCTTCCCCTTGCAGGATATGCTTGATGGTCCTCCAGGTACACCTTCAGCCAGATTATGCTGCTAAGGGTTGCTGACCTTGGCACGTGACTTCTGTGCCCCATGAAACAAGCGCACCAGTTGACCTCTGATATTTTTTACCTGTTTGGGCATTCCTTCCAGTACTGATGCATTCCACATTTGTATCATGGGTCCAGTATTGTTGCTATGGCAAAGTTGTCACTACGCTGAATGCTCACAATGTGACGATTCTGGTCAAATACTGTCAGCATGTGTTGCAGCAACATACTGCTACCACCGTCTCCGGCAACATCAAGGCTATGCTGTACATTCACCAATGTCTGCCTCAGCACCTGCAGCAGTGGAATTGATTGGCTAATGGAGACAGACTTGCCACTCACTGCCTGTGTGCCATGTTCAAAAGGCAGCAAAACTATTATTACAATCCATGAGGCGCTACTGTTTAGTCGTCATAGACATGGAGGTCCCAGAACTGCCGTGGCTAGTGTGCACAAAAAAATATTCTGAGATAGCTTTGTATTGTTCATACAACCTCTCTGCCATGTATAAAGTGGAGTTCCATCAGGTGACAACTTCCAGATTCAAGTGGTGCTGAGGCAGGCTGTTTTGTATCTGCAACTGCCGCAGTTGGTCACCGGCCTTTCCAGATCTTGAAAAGTGAGAGCAGATACGTCATGCAATGGTCAGCATTTTCTTTATATCAGGGTGCTACAGAAACTCCTGAACCACAAGATTTAAACAGTGGGCCATGCATGGGACACGTAAAAAAACACCATTCGTGATGCATTTCACCACATTTGACCCATTGTCACTTGCTATGAACCCAACTCTCAGGGACAGAGAGTTTAGCCATCTGTCAATTTCAGTCAGTACCATATCCAACATGTTCTCACCAGTGTGTGAACAGGTCACATTGCACATAGCAATCATTGCATGCTGTCGAATTCCTGGAAGATTGATACTGCAACAATCCACCTCACTGCACTGATTATTCACACTACCAACATCACAAACAACCCCCGGCACCCGCGCCTAGTGTGCAGTTCAACACAAATATGAACTCCCCGCTGTTTTGCACTTGTCCGCAACATATCCATACTTAAATGGATGAATGGAGAGAGGAATGTTGAAGGGCATGTCTTGCTGATTAGGACACAGTGCGAAACAACTTGGGGACAGCATGGGTAGAAAAGTACATCCTGGATGGGACTTTTCATTTTTGACAGGCACATGCAGCAAACTGCCGGAACCCAGAATTCTCCACAAAGGAGAAGGGCAAAAGGTCAATTGCCAGCATTTCCGCTACAGCAGCATTGAGTTCACGTGACACTGTACAGTATGATTTGGGGGGTACTTCAGCTTATGCGCAAAAACACTCTGTAACGTGGGCTGATTTATACATTTTACATGGGGTGTGTTGATCACAAATGGTTGTGCTCTGTGATGAATGGCTTTGGCAGGGGGTGGAGTGTGGATATTTGATGAAGTAGTTGCACATGTGATGATGACAAATCCAGAAATGCTGTTATTTTGCCAGATTTGCCAACCGGGGTTGATGTACCCTTTGCACTAGACATACTGCATTCACCACCACCACCACCACAAAAATTGCTACTCTCACCAGCACTGCATAACATTTCAAACTCATTATGGTCCCTCACCTCATCATGCCTTTAGTAATCCTCTGCTCTTATTACCGCACTACTGAACACGTTTAATTTCCTACTGGGCTTAACAGTCATGGAAGGGGATAACATGCTGGCTATGGTTGCTGGTGATGCAGATGAACACCCCACTGTGGTATTAGCTGCCAGCTTGTGCCGGGTCCACAGTGCCAAGTGCCTATTCTTAAGATATGTATGCTGTTCTCCTGTGCCCAGATGGCTCCCCTTTTTACCTCGACTCACACGCACATGGCAAACCTGGCAGACTGCAACTGAATCATCATTTGCATCTTGAACAAAAAAATCCCAAACAAGGGATTGTGATGGTCTGCTTTTAACATGTCCATAATGTGGCTTATTTAAGTCCTTTATTGTAAGCGATGAAGTGGGGGAGGACACGTGATGTTTCGGGCACTGCACACCTGGACTGCAACTGACCACCACGACTACCTATCATATTGATTACTGGATCATCATCATCAACTAAAACCAGTAGATCACAATTTTTTATGAGGGGGGGATTCCTGTAAACAGACTCAGACACAGCCACCTTTAATTTCTTTTTCTCTGGTTCCCAACTGGGGTCAATTACATCATCATCATATTCATCAACGTCACACACATCCACATCTTCTGCTTGGATGCTAGCATGTGGACTGCATGTTGCAACAAGAGCAACATCATCATCATCATCATCATCACATTCATCATCAGCATCTACACCACCATCACCTGATAATTTTTCACCACACTGTGAATCACTGCATAGAAAATGTGTGACGTTAAGAGCCACGGTGGACGGAATATCACATTGTATGCTATCGTTGACATGATTATCAGAATCCTCAGGTTCAGTTACTGGGATGTTACTGGGAAGTATGACATCATCTACGCTGCCACTCACTTGCACTGCTTCACACTCAATATTTTTGGATGCGGTACACTGGCTGGAATTAGAACTTGATGCAACAATACTAATACTAATACTACCTCCAGCACCACTAACACCAGTAACACTAACACCACCGGCTAGGAAAACATCATCTCCTCCAACTATGAGTGAAGCTACTAATTGGGCTGTAAAAAACATTGCAGGAGAAATACCTTTCCTAACATCAGCAATGCACTTCTGCATCTCCGTACCACTACCATGCCCACAGACCATCTTACTGCCAACATTACCATGGTGAGAAACAGCTTTGCAGGCATTTTGGGGGATCAACCATAAATATTACAACCAAATTCAGATTTTGATACGTTCACTTTCTGATTGGAGGGATACTGGATGTGAAGCCAAATAAACCACTGTGGCTTCAGCAACAGATAAGAGACTACTCTGAGACTGTCATGGAATTAAAACAACTTCAGTAACCAGTGGTGCTGATGAGGTCACAAAAACAATCCAATCTGGTACAAAATACCTTTTGAACATGGGGGAGCACTGAATGCAGACAGTGCTGATTTTTATGGTACTAGCAGCAAAACTAAGAACAGATACCACGATTGCAGAACAAAATCAGGCAGGTGCAGTGGATAGCAGGTTCACACTGCTGCTCCTGCAATTACACTAGTCTGTGGCACAATAAAAGGTGTACTATTTAATGCATGCAACACTGCACACACACTCACACACTGAACAGTTTGTGTACAATGCTGAACAAGGAATGCATAGCAAATGCAAAAGTTCAGTACTATGCCACGTTATGTATTGTAACTTTGTAATGTAAACAACCTGAACTTATATACTGCTGCACCACATTCACACAACAAACAGCAAGAAAAGTTCTACTATTACTGACAAAATTACTGTGTGTACATTAACACAGTCATTTGTATAACAAAAATATAACCAAAAAACAAAGAAATCACTATTTCTCCAACTTAAATCTACCTACACCACAGATACGCCCCTCCCCCAAAGCACACTTTCACTGTCTTTCACCACACACACTCAATGTTGTAAATTAACATTCAAAATCCACACAAAAACCAAAAAGCTCGATGATATGAGCACAGAAGGGTTTTCTACAATCGGCGAACTAAAGCTGGATCCCAAAAAAAATGCTTTTTCAACAGCTTTTACAAGATTCCTATCACAGACAGCAATCAGAGCACACTGTCTCCTACTCCTTCCTACTCATACTACCCCAAACTCAGGCTGTGCAGATCAATATAGAGCCCATGTGATCTGAAATTCCATGAATCACTGCAAAATTCACCTTGAGCTCAAAAACAAAGTGAAGTGAAGTGAAGTGCACTGCCTGCAATGGGGGCCACACTGCACCATAAGAAGTGGGTTGTCATGAAAAATGGGGAAAGGAGCAGCTGGCAGGATGAAGGCCTGGTCACTGCAGGCCATGCACCACCGACTGGCCCCCTACTGCTTCTAGCCATCTCACACTTTTTCCCACATTATAGTCAATAGTTATTACTAACATAATGGAAACTCCTTGTAAATGTTCAAATTACTTTTGCTATTCTGGTTCATATACTAACCATGCAGTATTGGTTCTACAGTGAAGACCATCACAACGACATTGTCAGCAGTGATGGTCTCCGCTAACCGACACTGGTGCCGGGGAGGTGTTTGCCCCCATCCCCGAACTAACTCCAACTGGCATTAACAATCTAAAGTACAGGGGGGGTTGGGGGTTAAGCCCACAACAGAAAACACTTGTTCCCAAGCGACTGCATAACACCAACTGGTGCTGTTGTGCTGTCGCTGTGCCATCGGTCGACAAGAAATTTGTCACCGTGGCATAGTGGAACCTTTTGGTTTCACTAACAGATCTTTAGAGTTAATTTGCCTCATGCACATTTCTTTAGATTATTTCAATTTAAACACATTTTTTGTTAATTTTTTTTATTCTTTCACCATCTCACAGTTAATGTTACTGTCATCTTAGCGTCATACAAACAACTGGTTTATTGTAAATCTACTCCAGGCATGCACTACCACCAATACTGGCATTTGATACACATAAACCACATAGTGGCATGCTCTGTTTCTACCCTTTTCTAGCCCTGGAAGGAGGCTTTTGAGTCCCAATCCCAGCCTCAGGCATCTCAGCCCACATAATCTTGTTGGCAGGCTCCTGAGTTCTCCAGTGCCTTACAGAAATACAAGTGTGCAGCGTGCATAGAGAATGTATGCCACACACAAAATTGTTTAGTGACTGCAGGTGGTTCGCATACACCAAGTGAACCTGAGCGATCCTGATAAAGCTGATCAGGTTCGCATGTAACATGCTTGACATGCATGCTGCAGCTACATTAGAAAATTTCACAATAAACAATAACTTCTTGATAACAAATGAGGCACTTAATTGTTTTTATCTGTTTGGCAACAGTCCAAGTTAAACTATCCATACCTTGCAGATCATTGTTGGTGTTGGTGGAGAATCCTTATATTTCCCCCATCACAGCCCACTAAATTTCTGCTGCACCCAAGCCCAGCCTTCTGGGTTCCTCACCTGCACACATGTCCAGCCCATTGAGTCCCTCTCATGCACCCAAGCCAGAACAGTGGGTCCTCCCCTGCACCCATGAACAGCCCGGTTGGCCCCCTTTTGCACCCAAGCCCAGCCTGGTGGATCCTTCTAGTACTCATGGCCAGTCCAATGGCCCCCCCTTCAGCTAAGTCTAGTCAGTTGCTCTCCCTTATGTTGGTGTTGCAAAATAGCAGGAATAGACCACCCCCCCCATGACCCAGCAGTAAAGCCAACCTTAAAAGGGCTATACTGACTCTGTTGTACTTTTGCTAAAAAAAAACAAACTAGAGCACGGTTCGGTCAGTAACAGGAATAGAGTAGCAGCAGCTAGCCACCCTGCCCAGCCAGTTGCTGCAGCACAGTCAGTCCCTCAAGTAAAAGTCCAGGCAACAGCAATTGCAACAACAGAAACAGCAACAGCAACAACAACAACAACAACCAAGTGAGAAGCTGCCTGCAGAACCAGAGAGACAGGATCCTGACTTCTTGTGCCTTAAGTGTAAGTGGCTGTGTTTATTTGAAAATGTCTCTGTACTGTGAGGTGTGGAGGGACTCAAGGGAGAGAGTGCATGGGTCTCTATCTCCTGACCCTACCACTGTGGGTGAGGAATCCATTGGGGCCAGTTTGGGAGGTTGATAGCTACTGGAAAGGGGTGGGATGGCCTTACTTCTCCTGGCTTATGGTGGGATGGCCCTGCTTCACCTGGATCAGGAAGCTGTCCCTGCTTCTCCTTGCTCAAGGGGGGGTGGCCCTGCTACTTCTTCTTGCTTGGGGGGATGACCCTACTTCTTCTGGCTTGAGTGTTTTAGTCTCACTTATACTATACCTTTTTTCATCTTGTCACATGCACCCAAGGTGTAAGCCATCTTAAAGTTATCAAGTTCTTGTTTTGTGCATTTCTGTGACTATAAGCTTTCTTAAACAGGATTTTTGTTAAAAGATGATTTTTCCTACACTGATACCTTTGTTAGCCATGGCACAGGGAACCTCTATGGCTCTTTTTCTTTTTTTTTAATTAGCCATGTAAACTTTTACTTCCACCTGGATGGAGACCAGAGATGAGCAGAAGTGACCTTGGTTTAACATCTCATCTGAAGGATGGCACCTCAGCAACCACTGAATCTGCATCCCCCCCAATCTACCTGGCCTGCATGACCATCCTTCATGAACAAGGACCACTATCAGCCCCATGAACAGCCTCCCCACCTGAGCAACATCCTTGGAAATCCTCCTCTTCCATCTGGAGTATGTGCAAGTCACGGGGGGAGGAAGAAAGAGCAAGAATTCAGAGAGTCTGTGTCCCTCATTCCAGTGTCAAAAAGTTGAGAAGTATGGTCCACCACTACCATGGGTCATTGCCACAAATGTCAATTACATAAATACATACTACTCAGCTTATTGTGTGAAAAATTGATTGTGCTGCATGTATTTCTGTATTCACAGTAATCAGTGTTGGTTAAAGGCCCACATTAAACAGCATCCAGCTGAAGAAGTGGGTTGGAGAGCTTTACTAGTTGCCTTTGGTAAAGTAACAGAGCAGGGGTATGAAGAACACCTGGACAGCAAAAACTGCTTTTTTAATATGGGATTGGGAGAGTGAAGAGATGCCACTTGATGCCAGTGACTTAATTTACATGGAATGAGAGGAGAGAGGTGTTACCCAATGGATGTTAGGGACTGCTAGTCCACTGCCACCTAACCCTTGACATACAGTAAATTCCCTTTACACCCCACCAAACCCCCTCTGTGGAAAGGGTGGTCAAGATGTGGGATGGAGGCACACAGCCAATATGTTCTTCAGTGGGTCCAGCTTCTGGGGCTGGCTGGTCTGTGTGAAGGGGGTACCAGCTGTGGGGCTAGGCTGGTCAATTACCCCAACACATGATGTCCCCTCTCTTTACAGATCACTAAATCCTCTCTCATGCCCTTTGCACTCCTTTCATAGCCCCCGGGTACTCCCCCTCCCCAGCCCCTTTTCTAACCAGTAACACCTGTCAGCCACAGCAATGTTAACATTCCTGTCCCTCTCTGGTCAGTTGAGACCCCCCTCATGCCTTTGACCCATTGCCTCACTGCATGGCCCCCCACTGACACCTCCCAGACCCAATAAACACCTACCCACCCCATACAGACCATCAAGATTCATTTCCTCCACAGGCCTGCACAGTCCCAGACACTAGCCCCCTTCCCTTTATTGCCTGACACTAGCTAAGTCTTCTTACACAGCCCCAGACACTAGCCTCAGTTCTTTCTATGGCCCTGAACACTGCCTGCCCTCCCTCAACATCCCCCATAGCTCCCTCCACAGTAACCATTCCATTCACAATGCAACTCTGAGTCCCCTTACCACCTCCTTCTTCCAGGTCCCATCATCCCATAATTCCCCCAACACCTTCACTGTCTCCACAGTCTCCCACCCCCTCTACCATCAGCCCATGCTATGCCATCAGTGATACAGACCGAGAGAGGTTTGAGCAGGGAGTCCAGTCAGGGATCTGGAAGGGGGATGCAGTGGTGTGGAGTGTAGTCAGCCAGAGGGAAGGGTTCCAGTTACAGAGAGAGTGGTCAACTGGGGGAGGTGAACTTGGAACACATATCATTGCAAGGAGTTTTAGAGGGTGGAGGGTGGTTGAGGTGTAGGGTGTTGATTTAGCTACAGGGAGGTTGGTTAGGATGCTACTCCAGGTGATGATAGTTGGCTAAGATGGGGAGGGCAGTGTTCTGGGGGTAGAGTATGCAGAGTGAAAAAGAACTCACGAAAACCCATTGGTTGTTGCCATGACAACCATCATGGAAACAATGTTGTCATTGTTCCTGTGCTATGCTCTTGACCCAGATCTCCCCTCTGTGATGGCATGTTTAGTCAGTCAGTGTTGCCACGGTAACAGTGTTTTTTTTTTAGCTCAAGATTGGCATCTAAGCCATTAACCCCACATATTCACACTAAACCAATGTTTTTTTTTATTTTCCTAGTCAAACAAGCTTGCTGGCTAGCCAATACCAACATCAGCATGATGTCAGAATCTGACATACTGTTTTGCAACTGCACAGATGTTTTTGATGTGCTCTATAGCTCTGCAAAAGCACATATGTCTTTGAATATCTGCAAGCTGAACTGGAACATAAACAGACTGTGGATGGGCTGATGACCAGATGGTGGAAGGACTGTTTGAATATAAAATCAGGTACAACTAATTAAAAACAATGTAAACAGCTAGTTTGAAGAGTTTTGTATTCACATTTCTAAAAAAAACAATAAGATACTCACAGGAGTTGCAAATTTAATCACACCCTTGGAGAATAGCACTTGGCTTCACCTTGTGCCACATTACCTTGCAAGGATGTGATTTAAATATGGTTAATACAACCCCTGGTCATTCCTTATTGCTTAAATATTTCAGGCCTGCCACAGTAGCTTCTTGTTCAGCTGTGACCATATTTGATTTCCCAAGACTATTCAATTATGAAAACGCAGGACTTCACTGATAAAGAGATCCTTCATTTTTGAGAACCCTAGTTAAATAAATGAGTAAATAAAGCCAGTCCTGTAAGATACACCTTTGTGTAATTGTCCTTATGACCCTCATTTTTGTATAAATAATTTGGAACATCTTGCAAAATTGACAGATTGTACTTGAATGTTGCTTTAAAAATCTACTCACCAAAGACTTCATTTCCCATGATTATTTTGCTGTTTGGCAGGATGTGATACTGCCAGAGGGAGGCACTTCCTAGTTTCCTCCTAGTTTGAAAACTGTCACTGCATTGGCAGCTTCTTTGTGAGACAAGATATGCAGAGACTTTTCGGGTATTTTGTTCTACAGTTTTGTAAAAAGTTTAACTCAGAAAGGCATTTTTTTAATCTAGAATAGTTCTAGAGAGTCTCTTAGCTTAAATACACTGCAGTTTTGCATAGTTTCTAAATGCTGGGGTGGATCAGAGTGCAATTGAAATTATTGACTTGCTGCATATGTTTAATTACATGCTGCATATGTTTAATTAATGCTTTATTTGTTTTTACTACATTTTTAAAGTTTTATCATACAGATACTAGACTTTTAGACTAAGAAATGTGTGCATTTGTGGTTAGAATGTATATCAACATGTGTTTGTGTGTGGTAGGAGAACAGGCTTTCTCCTGCAGGTGTTGAATTCAAATGTAGTATTTTCTAATGCCGTTGTGTTTATATACTGTAGTATGTTGCAAGCCAGGGAATGTTACTAGGCAATTTACTTCTTATCTTAAATCTGTGCCATTTAAGCTGAAGAAATATTTTTTTTATTGGAACAAGGGGTCAAAATCAGGAACAGCTGGCTTCACAAAATAATATTAGCTGAAGAAATTGTGGTTGTGTTTGCATAGTATTTTGTGAAAGAAAACTGACCTATGCCACTAATATCTGACATGGATTTTAATATTTACTGTGAATTCTTGGAGTGACTACAGTTTGTGACCCAGGTATCACAGCGAGTGGAAATAGTATGGGGGATGGGAATACCATGACTCTTCCTGTCCACTACATTTTTTCCAAAGTGAATTTCTGCATGGGGGCTTTGTACTGCGTTCATAGGGCACACTGTACAGTACAGGTGCCAGCAGAACTTCGTCTATGGCTGGCTGTGGAGGTGATCAGAAGGCTATGCCAGTTGCTGGCTCTCAGTGTTGGGCCAGTGGGGTGATAGGGCACTACCTGCCGGGGGGGGTCCACTAGACCACCAGGGACAGGGTGTGTCTGCTACAGGCAGTTAGGGGTTATGGAGGGGGAATCACTTGACCACCAGGGAATTCTTTCATTTTCCAAACAAGGATGGGGAGCAGGGCTGGTGAGAGACCACTGAACCACTAGGGAGTGTGTTGTTTTTAAACAAGAATGGGAATCTGGGCATGGGAGGGGGGACATTGTCCGGCACACTCAGCTGCTGTGGTAGCATGCAGAGGAGTCCATAATGGGCATGCAAATGACCTTGTAGTGCAGTGGGTTCATCTGCATGTTTGTTTGAATATTCACCCATAGGGGTGCAGGTCTAACCAGTGTGTACTGTGCATTACCCCTATGGTTGGTCTTCAGCCCCTTCCCTTTAGCACAGCACAAAGCATTGTGAACACTGGCTGGGTGCCACACTACCATGGCTGATATTCAAATGGCTAGTGCAGTCAGTTCAGATCATACTATTCATTTGAATAAGGTGCCAGTGCTGGTTGTCCCCATTTTTTCATGTGGCACCCTCGTGTGCATACACAGCTGGCTGGCTTTGAATATGGGGCCTATAATGCCTTACCTATTAGCTAAGCACAGTTTGATTTGGGTGTAATGGGTTATGTGGGTATATAATTACATAATGACACTAATTTAAGGTTGAAAGGAACTCTAGGTTTTGAAAGACTTAATAAAATAAGTGTTGCATTAGCTACAATATTAAGTAGATCAAGAGCACGGGAAAGTAAAAAAATAACTAGAAACAATAAAGTTAAAATACAATTGATGAAAATCTAGTGTATTTTAACTCTTTCTTATAATATAGCAGTTTCTCTTTAACTGTCTTTTCCACTAAAACTCTGCTTTCTTTACCCCTATGTTGTATTACCATTTGTATCTCTCTGCTGCTTTGTAGCTCTACTCAAGCTACTATACGGTCATCATTTTTATGTTTGCTTGCATGCATGTGCAAGAATCATAGTGCCATCATCCGAGTTTTCCAGAGGTGTGTCAGCTTCTTCCAATTCAGTCAGTGTGTTTGTAGGCGTGGTCGCAGTACACCAATCACTGCTCTAGCTGTCTATGGCAGCTGAAAATGCAGTGGAATACAGTTGAAAGGGAGAGCTCCGTTTCAGTGAGCAGAGCTCCCCCCTCCACACACACACACACACACGCGCATGCATGCACACTGCCTGCTCATGCGCCTTTCCCTTCCCTCCCACACTGTACGTCCGACGGGGGTGCCCAATCCCCCGTTGGCTCCATGCCCCCCAAAGCATCCAGGTGCCACGCTGGAAGCCCAGCCCAGCGTGGCAAAATGTTTTATGGCCAAAGGGGGTGCCCAATCCCCCATCAGCTGCACCCCCCCAAAGCATCCAAGTGCCACGCTGGGAGCCCAACCCAGCTTGCCAAAATGATGTCATGGCCGACGGGGGTCACCAATCCCCCGTCAGCTGCATGCCCCCCAAGCATCCAGGTGCCACACTGGGAGCCCACCCCAGTGTGGCAAAATGATGTTATGGCCGACGGGGGTGCCCAATCTGCCATCGGCTCCTGCCCCCCACCAACATCCTTCCAGCTGCCACACTGGGAGCCCACCCCAGCATGGCAAATGTCTCTCGTCATCTTAGGAAATAAAAAAAAACCTGTAAATACAAAAACTGTCCCTCAGCGCTTCTCCCTGCCCCCCTCCTACAACCCGCATCCACCCACTGTGCACCCTGCCTCCCCACACCCCCTCACCCCATACTTACCTCCAGAGCTCAGCACGACGATCCTCGGTGGCCCAGGAACACGTCTGCACTCTTCAAAGCCGACCGCGAACTAAGGAAATGCCAGTAAGCTGTATAATGGGATAGATAGGGTTTTTTCAACTTTATTGCATATCTCAGGTACTTTTTGGAATTTTTGCACCAAATTTTCAACATGGGGTTTTTGGGACCCCTTCTCATGAATGCTGTCACTGTCATGGCGTTACTTGGGCCCGGAAGGTGATTTCACAGCCACTGAGTGAAATCACCTTTCTGGAATGAATAACGAAATGACACTGCCAGTGTTCATAGGGTGGGCTCTCAAAAAAGCCTATTTTGAAAATTTGGTGAAAAAATTCCTAAAAATGTCTGTTTTATGAGCGTGCATTGCGCAGTTCCTACGCACGCTCGTAAGTTCGCAAATTTTCAGTATTTTCATTCCAGATTTTCAACATTGCCATTTTACCACACCTCCTTATGAGCAGTACAGCTGTCATTTTTCACATCTCACCCAAAACGTGTTTGTGCCCATGTAGTGCACAATGGTGCAGTCGGTGTGCGAAATCAATGTACGGGACACACTAAGAAAATCACAGTGACACCGTTCATGAGCAGAGGTCTTAAAATGGCTATGTTGAAAATTTGGTGAAAAAATTCCTAAAAATGACTGTTTTACAAGCATGTGTTGCAGAGTTCCTACGCATATGCTCGTAAGTTCGCAAATTTTCAATATTTTCACTCCAGATTTTCAATATTGCCATTTTACCACACCTCATTATGAGCAGTACAGCTGCCATTTTTCACATCTTGCCCATAATGTGTTTCTGCCCATATAGCGCACAATGGCGCAGTCAGTGTACAAAATCAATGTATGGGACACGTTAAGAAAATCACAGTGACACTGGTCATGAGCAGAGGTGTTAAAATGGCTATGTTGAAAATTTGGTGAAAAAATTCACAAAAATGACTGTTTTAGGAGTGCATGTTGCGCAGTTCCCATGCACGCTGGCAAGTTTGCAAATTTGTAATATTTGCACACCAGATTTTCAACAGTGCCATTTTACCACACTTCCTTATGAGCAGTACAGCTACCATTTTTCACATCTCACCCAAAATGTGTTTCCGCACATGTAGCGCACAATGGTACAGTCGGTGTGCGAAAACAATGTTTGGGACAGATTAAGAAAATCGCAGTGACACTGGTCATGAGCAGTGGTCTTAAAATGGCTATGTTGAAAATTTGGTGACAAAACTCCATAAAATGACTGTGTTATGAGTGAGCATTGCACAGTTTCCACGCACCCTCATAAGCTCATGAATTTGTAATCTTTTCAGTCCAGATTTTCACCAGTAGCATTTTTCCACACCTCCTTATGAACAGTACAGCTGTCATTTTCCACAACATGGCCAAAATGTGTTTTCACACTTTCAGCACAGAAATGCGTGGTCGCTGTGGGAAATCATTGTTCGGGACAGATAAGAAAATCACACTGACACTGTTCATGATCAGAGGTCCCAAAATGCCTGTGTTAACAATCTGCTGTAAAAAAATCCCCAAACTAGTTACATCATGGGTGTACGTTGCACAGTTTCTATGCACGCTCGTGACTTCACCAGTTTTTTTAAGATTTTCACAGCAGATTTTCAACATTGCCATTTTTTACTCCTCCCCATGAACAGTACCACTGTCATTTTTCACATCCTGTTCAGAATGTGTTTTTGCACCTGTAGTGCCAAATGCCATAGTCACTGTGCAAAAGCAGTTTTCGACTAACAAACTGATATTGCCACTGTTCATAAGGTGGGGGTCACAAAAAAAAATGTTGAAAATTTGGAGTGAAAATACCAACAAATGCCTGAGGCTTTAGGGTTTCTGACCATGATGCCCCACCCTGTAAATAATGACAGGCATCAGGGGTGTGACTTCGAATTCTTGCCTGTCATGCTCATACCATTCCACCCCCACCCACACCCTGCAGCCGGTGAGTGGCATCAAGGTGTGCCTCGGACTCTTCGGGGAAACTTCATCCCATTCTCCTATATCACACTCATTTCACCTTATTTCCTGATGGAATGGGGTGCGCATAAGGGCCAAATATCCCAAGGCACACTGTGACACTTGTCAGTATCTGCAGGGTAGGGTGTGGTGAAATGGCGTGGTCGTTATGCCTGATGACCCAAAGGCACACCCCAATGCCTGTCACTCTCTGCAGGGTGGTGGTGGGGTTGGTTTCAGTTCAATACTTCGCTGCCATTCCTATTATGCAGCTCTGAAACTTCTACACTACCAATGCCAATGCCAGTAAGCAAACATTCGGCATTGACAAATGCTTGTTACCTTTATTTTAACAGATCTGGCCAGATGTTCACTGTCTACCTTTCAGATAAGTATCTTATCTTGCTTATCTCTCCTCTAGAACCTCTCACACTTTTGTCTCCACATCCTTCTCTGTGTTTTCCTTTTAGATACTACCAGAATACCCCAAACCCAGGCCAATCCAATCCTGGTCACTGTGATTCGAACAGAGCATGTAAGTCCTATTTAATTTAGGGGTTAACATTTGGTTTTGCAGCTACTAGTTTGTGGGGCTAGTGACTGGGAAAATTGATTTTCTTGTTTGGTAACCAAGTAAAAATCCTCACAGACTTCTCCACTGGCCCTGCTGGTGTACTTACTGATGTGTTACCTTCTCCAGTACAAGTCCACAGGGCTAGCTAAAGGAAAATCTTACTAGCTAGATACAAAATCTGCTATATTTAGCAAGTGGGACAGTACCAGTTTTGATGCCAGTGAAAGAGGTGGGGCTAGTGTCTTGTGCCAAGGAAGAAAGTGGGGCTATTGTCAGGGCTGGGGGGGGTTAGTGTCTGGAGAAGTGGGTTGCTAGTGTCTGGGGCTTGGAAGATGGTTCAGTTAGGGTCGGGGGCTGTGGAAGGAGGGAGGCGGCTAGTTTCAGAGCCTGTGGAGAGAGTATGTAGAGGAGAGTGTATGTGTGCCTCAGGTGTCTGAGGAGGTGGTGTCCAGAAGGGGCCTTGAAGGGCAGGTGTGTAACAAGTGTATATATGATTTTCAAATGGCTGAGGAGGAAGGGGTGTGGTTTATTAGAGTCAGGGGGCCCAGAAGGGAGGGAGGAGATATCCATGGGCATAGAAAAGTGGGATGCTTAGAGAGGGAAGGGTGTCCAGAGAGACTGTGGTGAAAGAGAAGGAGGAGTGGTGTGTGGAGGTTGAATCAGGAAGTAGAGGGAGTGGATTGGTGTCTGGGGATATGGAGGGAGCCAGGGTAGTGTTGAGGGCTGTGGAAGGTGTACATTCAAGGGGGCTTCTGTCATGGGGGGCTGTAAGGAAAACATGCTAGTGTCCGGTGCTGTGGAGGGAGAAGGCTAGTATTGGATATTGTGGAGGGAGGTGCTTTGGGAGGAGGGTACTCGTGTTAGGTACATAACACTGTGAGGATGATTAAACACCAAAAGCATAAGTGAATAAAGTTTTCGGACCCTGCTTAAAAGCCTCTACCCCTGAGATACAATGTATCACCTCTTGGTCATGTGTTGTTAGACTCACTTTCCTCCCTCTGCCCCTCACTAGGGAATCCCTTGAAAGGAATAAACAAGGTGTACTGCGAGGAACTATTTAGCCTGATAAAGTCCAAGAGGGTAGCATCTTTTAGAAAAAGAGATGTGCAAGAACAAGGGGGCACAATTTGAAGATAGAGGAGGGACAGCTCAGAGGTAATGTGAGGAAGTATTTTTTCACAGAGAGGGTTGTGGATGCATGGAACAGCCTCCCTGAGGAGGTCGTGGAGTCAAGAACAGTGGTGGAATTCAAGAATGCATGGGACAGACATAAGGCAGTCCTAGCGGGAGGGTAGGAGGAAGTAAGCTGTTGGTTAACTAAGATCTGCAGCTTATCTGTTAGGTAAGAAAATGGGCAGACTAGGTGGGCCAAGCAGTCTTTATCTGCCATCAGATTCTATATTTCTGTGTTTCTATGTCCAAGTAGAAGATGAAGGGTGAGTATTACGGCATACTAAACTGCTGAATCCCGATACCTAGGAGCCCGGAAAGTATAGCCCAACAGTCAGTATCCTGACAGTCTGGAATTACTCACATCAGAATTAGCAATCATAAATAACGGGGGGTGCGGGTGGCAAAGCCCCTTGAAGCACATACAAAATCTCAGCTGTGGGCAGTTCCAGACTTATGGGATGCCAGCTATCAGGCTATAATGTTTAGGCTCATGGGTTTCCGGATTCGGCATTTTGGTATGCCGTAGTAAATCTGATGATTGCACATGTGGGTATCTGGCCCCTGTTTTAGGGTCCTAAGGATGGTATGAGTGGGAAAAGTGGATGCAGATGTGTTTCAGACCCAAGTTCTATGGACCTAGGGGTGCAACAGGTGGGAGATGGGTGTGGAGGCAAGTGTTGCTCTCTTGTATAGGAGTCCTATGGCTGATCCTATTAGGAAATAAGGGAAAATATGTTAATTGGACACCCTTCCATGGGTCCCTTGTCTGGTCCTGCTAGAAGCAGAGGGTAGAGACAAGTTTAGGAAACCTGTCTGGGGTTATCTCGTGTATTGGGCGACCGCAATTGAGTGCTTTTAAAAAGGGTGACTCAATCACAGTTCTTTTACACAGGGCTACCGGCAGTTAGGGCGACCTGATAGGGGGTTCGGTGACTATAGAGACAGGATGTCGCTATGTACACACATGCACAGGGGTGGGGTGGGGAAGGACCGTGATGGGCAGAAGGGTTTGTGGGGCATAGTGCAGCAGTGGGTTGCCGAGCTGGCCATGTGGCATGGTAGGTTAGTGGCAGGCTGGAGTTGGAAGGGTGCTAGGTTCGGTTCCATGCACGCTTGTGTTTTGCGCCGTGGGTCGCATTTTTATTTTTTTTTCAGATTTACACCCCCCTGGAGTTGAAAATCCTTTAGTGGCTGGGGGTGGGAGCTCCCACATAAAACAATAAAATTTAAGCCTCCAGCACCACCTTGCTGTTCATCGTGAGTGTACATCGCTGAAATTAATTTTCGGGGATGAAGACTTGCCCAAACTGCGATCGCTATTACGCAGTCACCATTATCACATGGAACCCTGTCTAGGAGTTCAAGTGCTGGACAGCGTGGGAGATGAATGTGGAGGTTAGTGTCAAATACTCTTCTAGGATTTGCAGGACTTGTCCTGGATACAGAACGATGGACATAATGTAGGTGGGAAATGCCAGTTTGAGAGTCCAGAGCTGGTCTGGGTAGGGGAAAAGGAGGGACTTAAATGAGGGAGAGCAGTACAGTGGTCTCAGAGCTGGTCCAGGTAGAATGATATTGGGACATAGGTGGGAAAAGCTGGTTCAGGGGTCCCACGGCAGGTCTGGGTGGGCAGGTGGGGAGTCATAGATGTGGAAGGCTAGTCTCGTCATCCAAGGGATCATCTGAGTGAAGGAACATGGTAACATACATGAGGACAGCTAGTATGGGTTCCCAGGGATAGTCCAATTGGGCAAAAAGGGGAGATTTTCCTAGGGAAAACTAGACCTTGGATCCCAACACTGATCCACATCGAGGGACATGGAAGACGTACAGTGAAGCCCGCCAAGATGAAGTGCAGTGTCACAGTTTCCTGCATGACAAAAGGTACTGACTACCATTGAAATTGCATTGATTACTGTAGTAACTCTGCTGCAGAATGCTATAGAATTGGGTTTAATCCTGACAAGCTTCACATGTAGGTGTGGAGGCAAATCCAGTGCTCCCAGGCATGGTCCGAGTGGGTGGGTAATGGAAAAGTAGACATGGGAGGCCATTCCAGTTATCCCAAGGCTGGTCCATTTGAGGATACCATGGAGATATAGGTGAGGCAGGCCAGCCCAGCAGTCCCATGGCTGATTCAGGGTAGGGGACAGGGAGAATGTAGGTGGAGAAGACCGCTCTGGGTTCCAATTGGCTGGTCAGGGTGGGCAGAGAGGGGATATGTAGGTAGAAGATGCTAGTCAGAGGTCCTAGGGCTGGTCTGGGTGGAAGAAAATGGGGCCTATAGGTGGGAAAGATTGTTTTTCTGATTTGATGGCCATTTGATTCTTATGTTTTAAGACTGTATGAAATTTGCACTTTTAAAGGTATTTCACGTACAGTTGAAGGTCTTGTTCATAACAGTTTATTGCCATTATTTCAGTTTTCTTTTTGAATGCTAATTAGCATTTTTTGTGCTTTTTTAAGAGCACTTGAGAACAAATTGAGATGTTTTTCAAAGAATAAAAACTGGCATTTGAGGTATAAAGAAACTCAATTTGAATTACTTAAAAAATATGAAAATAACTGAATCAGTTTAAAAAAAACCTGATGAATACTTGAATTGAATTTGAAGGCCTTTCTCTGTATGGGTTATGTTGTATTCTGTTACATACCTACTTTGTGTTGAGCCTTCTCTCACACATTTGTCTTGTGTACTGCTTTCTGTCTCTCTCTCACACACACACACACAGAAATTGTCAGCAGATAAGAACCGCCAGGCCCATCCAGTCTGCCCAAAAGCCCTACATTAGTTTGTTTCTACTCGGTGGTTAAAGGTGGAAGTAGGCCTTAGCCCATTGAGACCACCTTCCCTGCAATGGCAGGTGACTTCATCCTTCCATTTGCAGAAGGCATTTATCCAGTCTATTTTTGAACATCCCCATAGAAGTAATACTCACCAAGTAGTCGGGCAAAGAGTTCCACACTTTACAGACTCTTATGTTGAAATAGTTCTTTCATTTATTCATATTGAACTTGGGGATTAATAATTGTCTTTTGTGACACCTTAGCCCCCCAGGTTTTGGGGCCCATTGAATGTTATATTCATTCATGCTGCTTGGATCCTTTAGGATGTTAAAGAGAAGCAGTAAGTCCCCCCTAGTTCTACGGCTGGATATATTGTATAGTTTTAATTCTCTTAGTTTATCTGAATAGGGCAGGTGACTATTACCAGAGATCAATTTAGTGGCTCTCCTTTGAACCAACTCAATTAACATGGTGTCCTTTTTTAAGTATGGAGACTAGAAGGAAGCAGCATAGTCCAAATGAGGCCTGATATATGATCTATACAGTTTTAACATGCAGGAACTGCTTCTATTGTTGAAAGATTTTTTTGATGGAAGTTATAATATGATTGGCCCTTAGTGCTATCTGTCTGCAGTGGTTAGTAGAAGTTAAGGATTTATTCACTATTATACCTAGGGTTTGCAACTCGGATGATTTGATTGGGCATCCGTTTAGGAAATATACAGTGTTAGGATTTTGATTCTCAAGATGTACTACTGAACATTCATCTACATTAAATTCTATTCTATTAACCTTCGCCCATGCTGCAATTTTATTTAAATCATGTTGTAAAAGTTTACTTTTAGATGGGTAGTCCACTCCACTACTGAGTTTAGAGTCATCTGCAAACTTTGACACTTGACACTGAGTACCTACATTCATATCACTGACAAAAATGCTAAACAACAGGGGTCCCAATACTGACCCCTGTGGCACATCGCTGGTTACTTTGATATCCCTAGATAATGAGTCAGATACTCGTATCTGTTGTTTTCTGAGGTTTAACCAACTAGTAACCCATCATACCAGATAAGGGTTCAGGCCCAGTGTTGTCATTTTGGATATTAGTTGTGCATGATACATTTTATCAAATGCTTTTTTAAAGTCTAACAGCAATATATCTACTGGTAAACCATTGTCAAGACTATTACTGAATGGTTCATAGAAGGTGATGAGGTTACTAGTACATGATTTTCCTCTGGTAAAGCCATGCTATTGAGGGTCCACAAGATGTTTATCCCGTATTTCTTCATCATTTCTGGTCTTTAATAATCTCTCCACGCATTTACAGACTATAAAGATTAGACTGTAGTTGTTGATTGCGGATTTACTGCCCTTTTTAAATATAGGCACTACCGTAGCCCCATCTCCAATGAGATGGAATCTCTCCATTGTGTAGAGATTTAATAAAAAGGAGGGTGAAAGGAGTGGATAACTCGTCTGCTGTTTCTTTTATAAAATATGCATTAATATAGATAGTCAGGTCCCAGGGAAAAGTTCTTTTTTTTTTTATATCTTTTAGTGTTGATTTTACTTCATTTTCAGTAAACACTTTAAACTTACATCCTAGAGGTACCATAGGGGTAGAGATTGGATCTGGTTTAGAGAAGACTGAGCCAAAAAAGGTATTAAAGGCATTTGCTTTATCTACTGGATTATTTAGTTCCCAGTTGTTCTCAATAATTGGACCTAGTCTAAAATTACTCTTTGTATTATTGTTTACGTAAGCATAGAAAATCTCTGGGTCTTTGCTAGTGGTTAATTTTTGTTCCAATTTACTCTTCTCTTCCTGTATAATTCTTTTGAGAGCTTAAGTTGTTGTTTATACCTGTTTTTATTAATGTCATTAGGATTATTCCTTAGGAGCTTATATGCTTTTTCCTTTTTTTAATATGTTTTCTTCACTTTCCTAGTCATCCATGGGGGAATTTTACCCCTTGAGTTAGAATATTTACTCTTGAGGATAACTCTATTCTTGAGGCTGTTAACGTTTTTAATGAGCCCCCAGCATTCCTCTACAGATCTTGGTTTTAAGACATCATTCCAGTCTATAGAGTTAAGTATACTACGAATGTAGTTGTAGTTACCTCTACTATAGCAATATTGAGCTTTAGATGCCTTTGTATTTTTGTATTGCTTATTAACATTAAACATGATGCAGTTATGGTATTATTCCCAAGTGGAGGATGGTGGGACAAGTTAGATATTAGATTTGAGATATTAGATACCACTATGTCAAGAATATTACTTCCCCTAGTAGCTTCTGTAATTACTTGTTCATATCCCAGCTGTAATATTATAGCTAGGTAAAGTGCTTCTTGGGGTTTGGTGATCTTAAATTTATCCCAATCAATACCAGGTAAATTAAAATCACCTAGTATAACTACATTATTATATTCTGCCATAGTTTGAATAATTTGTCTTAATGCCTGATCGTTATTTATATTAGATGACAGTGGTCTATAAAAGTTCCATAGGATTAAATTGCCATTGTTAGACATTTTTACACAGATGTAAACACCCAACACCCTCAATGAGGTCAGAATCAATGGCCATTTCAGATGTTTCTAATCGATCATTAACATAGATGCACACACCTCCCCCTTTTTACCTACCATTTCTATGAAATAATGTGAAAACTGGGATGGCACTAGTTTCAGATGCAGTATCATCTCATGTTTCAGTCACAGAAATGATATCCAATTTATGTAAATGGATAAGTTTGTAGTTCACAATTTTTAGATTGGTTAAGGCTTCTAGCATTGGTTGATAGAATCTTTAGTTCCCTATTATAATTACTCTCGAGATAATAGATGAGGGAAGAGCCCCTATACCCCCTTATCATTAGTTTAAAGTACTAGAGATGTATATGTTTATTGCTTTACCCAGTTGATGGTTCCCTCATTTACTTAAATGTAACCCATCCCAGCAAAATAGGCTATTGTTGTTGGAAAATTGCTCCCAATGAATCAGACAAGAAAGTGACTCTTTTAGTGTCGATTCCCTTAACCACTCATTAAAGGATTACATTTTTGCTGTTCTTGTTCTATTAGCTCTTGGAACTGGGAGGATTTCTGATATGCAAATCTCTCACCCAAATTGCTTTAAGCAATTCTCAAGGGACTGTAACTCAGATTTCATATCTTCAACTGTGGTGTCTGTGGTATTGTTAGTTCCTGTGTGAATGACTACCATGGGGTTGTGTCCTAAACTGGGAAGAATATTCTTGGCCATACATTCAGTGTCTTTAATTTTTGGCCCTCTAAAGGTGGAACATGTTCGATTAGCTTTGTTTCCATTGCACACAATACAATCTATGTATTTTATCATAGAGTCACCTAATATCAATACTTGTCTAGGGGCTTTATTATTGGTGATTGAGCTAGCAGAGCTCATCTCCTGATGGTCCATTTCACTCATTGAATCATTTTCCCTTTCTTGGATCCCATTAGAGGGAATCATATTTTCCCTATTGTGATTATTAGCTGCCCTTTCCTTTTGGTTATTCCTATCCGAGGATGATTTAATAGCCACCTGTGTAACTGGCGGTCTTATTTTAAGAGGGGTGGAGTGAATTATGGATGAGCTTGATGCCACATTACTTCCTTTGGTTCTGCTGTTTCTATTATCAATATTAGATGGGAGAGAGGGTCTCAGTATCTTTCCTTTGGAGGCTGATCGAGGGATCTATTAACCTATCATCAGTGATATTGAGATCATCATTAGAAGGGTCATGTTTCTTATGCTATTATGGAGAAGGGCATTAGTTTCAGGGTCAGTTGTGCCTAGTACCTCGAACATGTTGTGCTGGGGGATGTTACAGTTCATTGCCTTTCTTCCCCTTTTTGCAGAGCATTTCCTCAAAACTGGAGACCAGTCTGAGTCTACTTCACTGTCATTGTCTCTTTTGCATTTTAAGGTGGCATCCATCTGGCTAGTATCTATGGGAGCCTTTTCTCTTTCTATGGTTTGCATGGAGATACTCGGTGTGTGCTTGGTGCATACATTTGTTAGCTGGTTTAGACGTTGCTCAAGTTCAGTTACCCTGGCCCTGAGTAACTCTATTTCCAGGCATTGTTTACATTTTAATGCATCAGACAGCATGTTATAGTTTACAGAAAAGCAGTTACACATTGTACATGTTGTCACTATTTCTCCTGTGCTTGAGGTTACAAAGCCCTCGCTGATGTTCATGATGATAGCTGGTACCTAGGTAACTAAAAACATGCGTATATAATCAGGCAGTACAATACCTTTGTACAAGACGTATTTTCAGGCCTCTGGTCCAAGGCTTCCATGCGAGATGCATGTGTCTCTGTGCAAGTCTCTGCATATGGCCCCATGCACACTCACCCCGCTTGCTGTGCAAGTGTCTTTAACCCTGCTGAAACCAGATGTCCTTTAATCAGAGACATCTGGTTTTAGCTATAGACTGACTACACAGTAAAAGTTACGTTTTCACAAAGTTTCATCAACTGAAAATTGTCAGCCTACCTCTCACCAGAGGCGTGCAGTACTCCAGCTTCTTAGAGCAACTGAACAGGTCTGCTCGCTAGTGCGAGTGTCTTTAACCCTGCCGAAACCAGAAGTCCTTTAATCAGAGTCGTCTGGTTTCAGCTATAGCCTGAATCTTGTTAAAAGTCAGAGATAGCCCCTAAAGGAGCTTTACACAGTAAAAAGAGCATTTTCACAAAGTTTCATCAACTGAAAATGATCAGCCTACCTCTCACCAGAGGTGCGCAGTATTCCAGCTCCTTAGAACAATTGAACAGGTCCACTCGCTGACTCACTAACCCTACCTAGTCAATGATTCTCCCCCCTTCCCACCACCAGTGTACCTTTATGCCTGTCCCATGCATGTTTAAACCCTCCACTTTGTTTGCCCCCACCACTTTCTATGGCAGTTTATTCCATGTGTCCACCACCATCTCAGTGAAGAAAAACTTTCTCATATTTTCCCTCAGCCTGCCACCCTCCAATTTCATGTTATGTCCCCTTGTACTTGCACATCTTTTTAATTGGAAGATGCTATATCTACTGGATCATTTAGTTCCCAGTTGTTCTCAATAATTGGATCTAGTCTAAAATTACTCTTTGTATTATTGTTTACGTAAGCATAGAAAATCTCTGGGTCTTAGCTAGTGGTTAATTTTTGTGCACCTTGTTTATGTCCTTAAGGTACTTGAATGTTTCTATCATGTCCCCCCGATCCCTACTCTCCTCCAGTGAGTACATATTGAGGTCCTTTAGTCTCTCCTCATGTCTTCAGTGTAGTCCTTTTACCATCTTAGTCACCCATCTCTGGACCACTCTTCCCCATCAGTGTCTTTACAAAGGTGCAGCCACCAGAACTTCACACAGTACTCTAGGTGAGGCCTCACTAGCATTTTGTACAATGGCGTAACCACCTCCTGCCTTCTGCTTGTAATACCTCTAACTATGCATCCTAGCATAGTATTGACCCTCCCTGCAGTACTTTTTACTCTGCTTAGACACTTTTCAGTCATCATAAATGATAATCCCCAGGTCCCTTTCTTCCTTTGTAATAGGCAACAACTCTCTACCCCATCATGTGGTACTGCCCAGGGTTCCCTCTTCCCAGGTGCATTATTTTGCACTTCTTGGAATTAAATCTTATTTGCCACACTTCAAACCATTTTTCAAGCTTCTACAGATCCCTCCCCATTCTCTCTACTCCAGCCAGGGTATCCACCCTGTTGCAGTTCTTGGTGTCATCTGCAAACAGGCAGACTTTTCCCTCCAGCCCTACCACAATGTCACTAATGAAAACATTAAACAGGACAGGCCCAAGGAATGATCCCTGAGGTACCCCAACGATCACCTCCCTCTCCCTGACTGGATCCCATTTAGCAACACTATCTGCTTACTGTCTGGAAGCCAGTTCCTAACCCAGTTTACCACAATGTGCCCCATGCCCAGACTACTCAGTTTGTTGACCAGCCTTTTGTGTGTGGATGGTGTCGAAGGCTTTGCTGAAATCTAGGTAGGTGACATACACTACCCCCCCCAGATTGATGTCCATCATAACCCAATCAAAACAGTCTATCAGATTTGTCTGGCATGACCTGCCTGCTGTGAATCCATGCTGCCTTGGATCATGGGCCCCAATGGACTCCAGTTGCTCCACTATCCTTTCTTTAAGCAGTGCCTCCATGATCTTACCCACAACTGAGGTGAGGCTGATGGGTCTATAGTTCTCCACATCCTCCCTACTGCCAGTTTTGTGTAGAAGGACTACATGTGCCCTCTTCCAGTCCTCTGGAACACCTGTTAAGTGACTCAGTGAACAAAGCTGCCAGTGGTGCCGCTAGCTCCCCTCTCAATGTCTTTAATATCCTGGGATGTATGCCATCTAGCCCCATTACCTTGTCCACCTTTAGTTTTGTGAGCTCTTTCAGGACTTTCTCCATCATGAATGGGCTAGTGTTTACCTCTCCCTCCCCTGTGTTCCTGCTACTAAGTTGTGGTCTGTGATCCTCAACCTCCTCAGTGGATACTGAGCAGAAGTATGTGTTAGTATGTGTTTAGTATTTCTGCCCTTTCAAGGTCTCCCTCTTTGCACTTTTGTGTCTCCCCTCTGAGCCTTACAATCCCCCCAGGTCTTCCTTCTTTCACTGACGTACCTAAACAAAAGTCTTGTCCCCTTTCTTCACTGTCTGCGACAATCTCTCTTCAGTCTGTGCCTTTAATTTCCTTACAGTCTTTCCTGCTTATATAAGATTTTTTAGGTGCTTCTCCCTGTCTGGCTCCCTTTGAGTTTCCTAGTATTTCCTGAAACTTGCCCTTTTGGCCCTTACGTTGCCTGCTACCTCTCTCGATAACCATAGTGGTGTCCTCCTTTTCCTGCCTTTGCTTACCACCTTGATGCAATGGTTCTTCGCCTCCTGTATGGCTCCCTTCAAGTGTTTCCACTGCTCCTCGACTCCATCTATCTCCAGTCCCAGCAGGGCCTCTTTGATACACCTCTCCATTTTCTCAAAATCTTACTTTTTAAAATCCAGAACTCTTGCCTTAGTGTGACTAGACAGTGTCTCTGTCCCCATGTTAAACCACACTATGTTGTGGTCATTGGATCCCAGCAGCCCTTCCACCTGGACATCCAACATACTGTCCCCATTGGTCAGTACCAGGTCCAGAATTGCCCTTCTCTTGTGGGATCTCCTACCAGCTGTCTGAGTCCTGCCCCCTGCAGTGAATCCAGGATGTCCCTGCTCCTTGTTGAAGCAGCTGCTGGGATGGTCCAGTCAACGTTTGGAATACTGAAATCACCCAGCAGTAATACCTCATCCTTTGTTGCCATCTCCTGAGTTTGTTCCACTAGATCCTTGTCCATCTCCTCCCCTTATGCTGGAGGTCTATAGATCACCCTTGCTCTAATTGCTGTGCCATTTCCTGGCTCAAGGGTGACCCACAGTGCCTCAGTCTCCCCCGTCTGCCTCCCTGCACCTGCATTGTTCACACCTACCTCATGTAACTCTCTCCCACAAAAACATACTTCATGTTGTACAATGTCTTGAATGCATCCCCCTTATGTTGTATGTTTTACAATACTACACACCCATGTTATGTGTTATCTTGTATACACCCACTTAGTGTACTCAGTCCCTCTCACCCATCTCATGTTGTTCTGTTGCACATACCTCCCCCATGTTGTGCTGTTTCCTCTACCCCATCTTATATTGTGCTTTCTCTTGTACACACCTGCATGTGGCGGACAATGTCATCCGCACGGCTCCAGAACCCCCCCTAACTGCCCTTCTGAAAACCCGAACACTCCTCCGCAACCTCCGCGTAAATAGTACCCCCCCTCTAGCTGTTCCTAGGGTATCCACCAACATGGGTAGCAGAGCTTGGTCTGCAGCTGCCCCCTTGCAGTGGAACAAACTTCTGGCTGAACTCTGTTCCATTGACACACACTCCAGTTTCAAGTCCCACCTTAAAGTCTGGTTCCTGGAAAACTCATCCTGCCGATGCTTCCAGGGGTCTCACACCAACCCACACTAGTCAACTCTCCAGCCCAGAGGTCACCCACCTACCCACGCTAGTCAACTCTCTTGCCTACAACTGTTATATTGTATTTTTCACAGTAATATTTAACTTCCTTGCCTGTACATATTGTATATATATTTTTTTACTGAGTATTCTGTGTATCACTTGCTCACTGGATGATGCAGTCTCACATTGTACACTGTGCCTACGATTTGTTTGTACCAAGTCTTCTCATGTCTGATATTGAAACCTTGTATTCACTGTTCTCAAATGGACCTATGCATCAAACTTGTATATTGTGTCTACAATTGTTGCTTGTATCAAATCTGTTTCATGTGTATTACTGTTACCTTGTACTCCACTGTCACTCTGTACCATGTGTTATGGCCCAGGTGATGCCTGAAAACGGTCCCTGGGATCAGTGCACTCACCTGGTTATCAAAGTCATAAATAAATAAAAATAAATAAATGTGTTGTCCTCTTACATTTCTGCCTCATGTTGCACTCCCTCATCCATAAATACACAATCCCATGCATTCCTCTTGTTGCCCTTACACAAACCTGACCTGACCTGTGTTGTGCTACCTCACACATACAGTACCCCGACACTGTGCTTGTGCTCTCTGATACTTACTTCATGTTGTGGTCTGTGTTCTGCACTCACCTTATGTTTTTTTTTTAACCACATCAGTCTTATGTTGGACTCTCATGTGCCCTGGCCAAGATGCTCCTTTCTGAAAATCGGTTCATACAGTTGTTAAAAGGCTTTGTGTGGTTATTGTGTGAAATGGCTGCTACTGCACATTTACAGTCACTTCAATACTACTTCACTACTAGTTCCTTATTGCTTGTAAAGTGACTGTGTGCAGTTGTTGATGTGTGAAATTGCTGCCACTGCACATTTACAGTCACTTCAATACCACTTCACTACTAGTTCCTTATTGCTTGTAAAGTGGCTGTGTGTGGTTGTTGATGTGTGAAATTGCTGCCACTGCACATTTACAATCACTTCAATACCAGTCTCTTATTGCTTGTAAAATGATTTGGGATACAATGTGTGTGAAAAGTGCTATATAAATGCTGATTTTTCATCTTCTTGTCTTTGCCTATATGGTGGGACATCGGCACAGAGAGGCAGTTGGAAAGGAAGGAAAGAAATCTGATTTTATAAAGTGCATTTTATACAGACTATCCCAAAGCACTTTACAATCCAGGAGAGGGAGGTGAAAACTGAGGCACACTGGGAAACTTGAACACAGACACGATTAGGAGAAAGTAGAAAGTGTTTAAGTGGCTCTCCTAGGGTTGCCTGGTGGATGTGTGGTAACTTGTGGGATTTTTAAATGTGGGTCTCTAGATTATTACAATTCTGTGTCTGCTGTTGTGGCTATGGGTAACAGGTGAGTGTGATCTCACAGCCAGGAGACAAGCTGACAGAGAGGAGAATCTTCAGCTCTGAGCTGTAACCACTTAGACAACCTGCTTCCCCGCTCTCTTGGGAGAGTTATCACACATGGGCTTCTGGTGAATAACTAGGCACAGAACTGGCAGAGAAAAGTGAGGAAATAGATTGTCATTGTTGTTTGAAATGGTGAAGGCAAACAAATTTTAGTACTACTAAAATGTCCAACCAAGATAGGTAAAAATAAAAAAATGAACACTTGCAAATTAAGATATATTAGCAGCAGCAATCTTTAATTCCAGTGGAAATTACAACAAAGGATCCTTTCTGCTTTCCATTAAGATATGCTGATTACACCTCTGTTTACCATTTTTTTTTCTATTTATCTTGGGCTAGTTGTCTCTGGAGTGCCACATTTTATTTTTTGGTTTGTTTGAAGGTAGTTGCCTCCAGTACAACCCAGCCCACCATATTATTGTGTTTTTCCCCAAAAATATATTTTTTTATCCACCTTTCTGCCCCGTCCACATCACTCCAACTGACCTCCCCCCCAGCCCCATCATCTGGCTCCTCCAGAACTTACCTTCCTCCATCATTTATTTATTTATTTATTGAAATGTTTCACCAGGAAGTCATCCTCTTCCACAGGACTTGTGGGAGTGGCTGGTCAGTCGAGCAGGGCCTGCGAGAGGTCAGTCTTCATCCTGTGGTCTGAGTTTTTTTTTCCCGCCTCCATTTTCACCTTGGGCTCACAGCACATACAGTGAAGACCATGTATGAACTCCACCTCTGGAGATACTCCTGGCACCCTGTTTGTGGGGCCTTTTAACCAAGTATTGTCTCACATGCATTGCTACCTGGACATCTCCAGGTGGTAGATAAACATCAAGCCATGTGAACACCCTTCACAAAGGAGAAATATAGAAACATAGGAAACATATGGTGGATAAGAAAGGGGCAGCAGTGGCTGTTTATGTGAGGGATAGCACAAAAAGCAACAGAGATACAGGGAACACAGGGAGAGGTGGAGGTACTGTGGGTCACCATAGAGATGGTGAATGGAGCCGCTATTCACACTGGTGTAATCTACAGACCTCAAGTGCAGGGAAAGATGGATAAAGTTCTGGTGGAAGTCATCCAAAAGATAATAAATAAGGGGGAGTGCTGCTGGTGGGGGACTTCAATCTGACTGATGTAGATTGGAGTATCCTAGCTGCAGCAACAGCTAGGAGCAGGGACATAGAATCATAGAAAAATTGTCGGCAGATAAGGACCGCTAGACCCATCCAGCTTGCCCATAAGTCCTACACTAGTTTGCAGCCTCCAACCCTACCTAGTCATTGGCTTTCCACCCCTCCTTCCCACTTCTAAGGTTCCCCTATGCCTTAAATCCTTCCACTGTGCTCACTCCCGACACCTCCTGTTGCAGTCTATTTCATGTGTCCACCACCCTTTCCATGAAGAAAAATGTCTTCACATTTCCCTTTAACCTGCCACCTTCCAATTTCATATCATGCACCCTCGTTATTGTACTCCTCCTATGCTGGAAGATATCATCCCCTGCACGTTATTTATGCCCTTAAGGTAGTTGAATGTTTCTATTATATCCCCTGCTCCCTCCTCTTCTTCAGCGAGTGCATAGTGATGTCCTTTAATGTCTTGTCCTAAGTTTTCTTGTGCAAGCCCTGTACCATCTTAGTTTCCATTCTCTGGACCACCTCCACCCTGTCAATGTCCTTATGAGGATGTGGCCTCCAGAACAATACAAGTACTCCAGGTGAGGCCTCACTAATGTGTTATACAATGGCATCACCACCTCCTGCTTTCTGCTCATGATACCTCTGCCTTTGCAACCCCAACGTGCCACTGGCCTTCTCTGCAGCCTCTGCACTCTGTTTAGACACCTTTAGGTCATCTGAAATGATAATCCCCCAGGCCCTTTCTTCCTTCGTGATTGTCAGTGACTCCTCCTCCATCCTATAGCTCTCCCCAGGGTTCCCTTGTCCCGGGTGAATTATTTAGCATTTCTTGGAAATGAACTTCAGTTGCCACTTCTCTGACCATTTCCAAGCTTTCCCAAGCTTTCCCAGGTCCTTCTTCATTCTCTCCATCTCATCTGGAGTACCCACCCTATTGCAGATCTTGGTGTCATCTGCAAATAGGCAGACCTTCCCTCCAGCCCTACTGCAATGTCACTAATAAAGACATTAAACAGGACTGGCCCAAGGATTGAAACCTATGCCACCCCACTGGTCACCCCCTCTCCCCGGACTGGATCCCATTTACCACCACCCTCTGCTTTCTGTCTGTTAGCTAGTTCCTAATGTAGTTTACCACCTTGTGTCCCATGACCAGACTTCCCATCTTGTTTATCAGCCTTTTATGTGGGACAGTGTTGAAGGCCTTGATAAAATTGAGGTAGGCTATGTCCACTGCCCCACCTTGATTTTATTTCCTTCATCGCCCATTCAGAAAAAATCACATCAGATTCATCTGACATGACTTTCCCACTGTGAATCCATGCTGCCTCAGATCCTGGGCACCAATGTATTCAAAGTGTGTCACTATTCTTTCTTTCAGCAGAGCCTTCATGATCTTCTCCACTACCGAGGTGAGGCTGACCAACCTATAATTCCCTGCATCCTCCCTGCTGCCACTTTTGTGTAGAGGGACTCCATGCACCCTCTTCCAGTCCTCTGGAACCACTCCTGTGTTGAGTGACTCAGTGAACATGGCTTCCAGGGGCGCTGCTAGCTCCCTTTGCATTTCCCATAATATCCTTGGATGTATGCCATCTGGCCCCATTGCTTTGTCCATTTTCAGTTTTGTGAGTTCCTCTAGGACACTCTCCTCTGTGAATGGACTAGTGTCTACCTTCCCGTCCTTTATTTCTGCTACTCAGCTGTGGTCTGTGACCCTCTCCCTCTTCAGTAAATACTGAACAGAAGTATTTGTTCAGTATTTCTGCCTTTTCAAGGTCTCCCATCTTGACATTCCCCTGCTTCCCCACTGAGTCTTACAACCCCCGCTTTTCCTCCTTTCGCTGATATACCTAAAGAATGCCTTGTCTCCTTTCTTCACTGTCTGTGCATATCTTTCTTCGGTCTGTGCCTTTGCTCTCCTTACAGCCTTTACGTCTTCCTTTTAGATTCTTTAGGTACACCTCCCTGTCTTCCTCCATGTGTCTCCTTATATTTCCTGAAACTCACCTTTTTGGCCCTTACCTTGCCTGTCACTTCACTTGAGAACCATAGCGGTTTCCTCCTTTTTTTGCCATTGCTTACCACCTTAATACACTAGTTCATAACATCCTGTATGGCTCATATAAACATAGAAATATAGACTTTGATGACAGATAAGTACCGCTTGGCCCACCTAGTCTGCCCATTTCCCTACCTGCTGGATAAGTTGCAGATCCTAGTTAACCAACAGCCTACTTCTTCCTAACCCCAACCAGAATTGCCTTATGTCTGTCCCATGCATTCTTGAATTCCCCCACAGTTTTAGACCCCACAACCACCTCAGGAAGGCCATTCCATGTGTCCCCCACCCTCTCTGTGAAAAAATACTTCCTCACATTGTCTATGAGCTGTCCCCCTCTATCTTCAAATTGTGAAAGACACCAGGATTTTTGTAGTTGACAGGATTCAAACAGGGGAAACCCTAATGGATTTCAACTCCATCTCCTTAACCACTCAACCACAGTGACAACTTCAGGTGTTCCCACTGCTTCTCAACTCCCCCTTCTAACTCCCTCCTTGCCAGGGCTTCTTTGATGCCCCTCCCCATACTAGCAAAATCTGCCTTCCTGAAATCCAAGACTCTTGCCTTAGTGTGACTAGTCTGCATCCCTGTCCCCATGTTAAACCTCACTATGTGGTGGTCACTCCATTTCCCTTCCTAGACTCTCTGCAGGCGGCATTTCTCAGGCAACTAGTAAAGGAGTCCACTTGTGAGGGAGTAATATTGGACCTTGTACTCACCATGGGGATAGTGTTGCAGACATCACAGTGGGTGGCCACCTGGGGACCAGTGAACACCGTATTGTGGGGTTCAATATAAGAACCTTGGCAGAAGTAAACCACACAAAGGTGAGGATCCAGGACTACAGGAGGGTGATTATACAAAGATGGGGGAATGCTTCCAGGATGCCCTGGCAGAAGGATGGAACTTTGTGTGGAGTGGAGGAACAGTGGGCATAACTAAAAGTGCTGATAGTGAAGGCAACAAACCTCTGTGTCAAGCTAGTAAGCAAAAGCAAGAAGTAAAAAAGACTGCTATAGTTATCAAGCTAAGTTGCTGGGAAGATAAGGGCAAAAAAGATAGCATTCAGAAGGTATAGGGAGACACAGAGGGAGGAGGATAGGGAGGTGTAGCAGGAGAAGCGGAGGGAGGCAGAGAAAGCAGTCAGAAGTGCAAAGGTGCAAACTAAGAAAAATAGCTGAGGCAGTAAAGAAAGGGGACAAGACATTTTTTAGGTATGTAATTAAAAGGAGAAAGACCAAGGGAGGGATTATAAGCCAAAGGTTGGAAGGGGGAAATATGTGGAAGGGGACAAGAAAAATCCTAAATGACTACTTTTGTTCAGTATTCACAAAGGAAAGGAGGGGGGCCACAGATAAACGTCAGGGGCATTGAAGGAAGGAAGGTAGATACTACTCCATTTACAGAGAAAGGTGTCCTGAAGGCACTTGCAAATCTGAAAATGGATGAGGCAAGGGGGCCAGATGGGACACATCCAAGGATATTAAGGGAGCTCAGACAGGTACTGGCTGCACCTCTGACTGTCCTGTTCAGTCACTTACTGGAGACTGGAGTGGTCCTGAGGACTAGAGGAGAGCAAATATAGTCCCACCTCACAAAAGTGGAAGCAGGGAGGAGGCTGGCAATTACAAGCCAGTCAGCCTGACTTCAGTGGTATAGAAATTAATGGAATCACTACTGAAGGAAAGGATTGTGGAATATCTTGAATCCAGTGGCTAACAAGATCTGAGGCCGCATAGATTCATTGGGGTGATGTCATGTCAAACAAATCTGATAAAGTTCTTTGACTGGGTGACCAGGGAATTAAATCTGCGTGGAGTGGTGGATATGGTCTACCTAGATTTCAGTAATGTCTTCAACACTGTTCCATATAGGATCCTCATAAACAAGCTGGGGAACCTAGGAGTTGGTCCAAAGATGGTAAACTGGGTAAGAATTTGTTTGGGGGATAGGCGACAGGGTAATGATAAATGAGTTCACTCAGAGGAAGGAAGAGTGACTAGCAGGGTGCCACAAGGATCAGAACTGGGACCAATCCTCTTTAATATCTTTATTGGCAACATTGCAGAGGGTCTAGAAGGAAAAGTATGCATTTGTTGCAGATGGCACTAAGATCTTCACTAGGATAGACACTCCGGGGGTAAGAGGATCTAAGATAGCTTTAGGAGTGGTCAGGAGTGTGACAAATAAGTTTTAATGTGAACAAGTGCAAAATCATGCATGTGGGGTGCAGAAACCTAGGAGTGGAGTACAAAATAGGGAGAGTGGTACTGGCAACCTCCAAATAGGAAAAAGACCTGGGATAGTCATGTCTGATGACCTAAAGGTGTCCAAACAGTTTGACAAGGTAGTGGGGATAGCTAGTGGGATGCTAGGGTGCATAGGAAGGGATAACACCCGTAGAAAGAGGGAGGTGATGATTCTGCTGTATAAAACACTAATGAGACCTCACCTAGAGTACTGTGTCCAGTTTTGAGACCACATCCCTGGAAGGACATTGACAAAGTACAGGCAGGCCAAAGGAGGGCAACTAAAATGGTGCAGTGTCTGCATCAAATGCTCTATGAGGAGAAATTGAAGGACCTTAATATGTACACCCTGGAGGAAATGAAGGAGAGGGAGTATATGGTAAAGACTTTCAAATACCTCACAGGTATACATAAGGTTCAAGAGGGAAGCATTTTTCAGAGATAAAAGCTACTCAAGAATGAACAGTCATTCTATGAAGCTGGGGGGTGTAGTCTCAGGGGTGATATAAGAAGTACTTCTTCACAGAAAGAGTGGTGGATGCCTGAAACAGCCTCCTAGCAGAAGTTGTGAGGGCAAAACCTGTAGACTGATTCAAGACATGGGCTAGTCATAAGGGAACCATAGTGGTAAGTAAAGGTGGTGGGAGTTGAAGATCAAGTAGGGTCTGCCTTGTTACAGTAGGTAGGGAAAATGGCAGAAGAGGTGGAGCAAGCGGTTCTTATCTGCCATCAAACTCTATGTTTCTATCTTTCCATCTGTGATTGGCCTGAGCTGCTGGACAGAGTGACCAGATGTAGGTGAAGAAAGGATGGATTCGAGCCTGCATTGTGGGCCACTGAATTGGAGAGTGGTAGGATTGTTCTTGACATCAGATGACTTGTCACCAGGTGGATTCTATGAACTGAAGAATTTAAATAGGTTAATGAGACCACCAGTGGTGCTAACTCCATGGCAGCTATATTGTCTACCAAATTATTTCAGTTTGAATGGTCCTTCTGAAATCAATAAACTAAGTTACAACTTCAAGTTACCATTTCTCCTACTGACTTTGAAATTTAGCATATTTTGCTTTTATCCTTTTGCAGATTTCCTAACTTTGAAGTACGCAAATGAAACGTGAGCCCAGATAAATGCAACACCAGACATTCTGAAACCTTCTGTAACAAAACTGCAGACTGATTGACAATGAATATTGCTTTGGTTATTATGAGACTTTTACTTAACCTCAGTACAAGGCCAGCTTTCATCTGTGTATCAGGAGAACTAAATAGTGCCAGGACTTATTGTAGCTGATTTATTCTCCCACAACTGACCAACAGTGGTGCTGGTAGCTGCAGGAGTCCCTTGGATGCTGCTGGAGTGGCTTTGTTGATATGATGATGTGGGTCATGTTGGACCAATCAGATAGAAGTGTAATTCCAGCTGGGAAGTGAGTAAAAAAAAAATTGTCGTGCACCCAGTTCTAATCAAATTTGGCAGTCACACATCTGAGGTGGGGGCATAAATGCTGGGCATTCTAATTTATTACTAATAAAACTGTTTTATTTTTACTTTCATAATGAAAAAAAGTTGTTTTAAGTTCAGAAATGCTTTTGACATGTAATTATTACTGAATGTTAGTCCATGCATAGTATACAAACGTGTATCACTGTGCATGCGCGCGCGTGTGTGTGTACAACCACATACTAAATGCAGTATATTTTCAGTACAATGTTGATGGCATTCTTTCGGCACAATAATCATGTACCAATGGAATACTGTCACTACAGTAATCATATGCTGATGGCATTCTATCAGTAAATTAATCCTAGAAGGATGGTATATTTTCAGTACAACAATCATATACTGTCAGTACAGTCCTCATATAATGGTACATTTGTAATACAGTATTTCCTATGCTGATATTATACTTCAGTACATTAATCATATACTGCTTAGCATACTTAAAAATACTACACTGTGCCATAATAGAAAGTGCAATGGTAAGTTCTGCTTTTAATATACTTGGTGTTTTTAGACATTATATATTTCAAATATATTACCTAAAAATTTAACTATACTTCTATACTTACATATTTATTATACTAAATATTGAAGTACACTTAGATCTACTAATAATATGCTACTTTTTCATAAAGGATCCCATAATACAATAACCAATTAATGATACAATTACTGTATATTTAAGGATTTACTTTCAGTAAATTCAATATAAAAATAAGTATAAAAATAGATTTATTTATAGTACAATTAAGTGTAAAATTAAGTACTAAGGCCCAGATATTCAAAGGGGATGCGCCTGGTGCAACAGAGTTGTGCTGGTGCAACCCTGCATTGCACCCCAGTGGGATATTGAAAGGGCTGTCAGACGCAGTGAAAATCCCGATGCACTCGGGTGCAATGTAATTGTATGCAGTGCAGATGCAGGGGGAGTGCCCATGCATATGCGACACTTCCCTATATTCAGCCCGGGATGTGCGGTGCATATGCTGGTGCAACCCTGCAGTGCGCTGCATAGGGGGCTCAAAGTTGAGCCCCAGAAAAGAGGGAAAAAATCCTGGCTACCCACAGGTGGGCTGCTGTATTGTATGGTGCAACACAGTAGCCGCCAGATGTGGGTGGCCACCCACCCACCCAGAACACCATCTGCAAGCACCTGCAAACCCCAGGTGGTCTAGTATTCCCCCTCCCACCTGAGTCCCCGAGATATGGATAAATGACCAGCCCTGGTGGTCTAGTGGTCTCCTTCTCATCTGATCACCCGAGAAATGTAAAACAGACCCTCCCTGGTGGTCTAGTGGAACCCCCCCACCTGTTGCCGTGATTGCAGTACAGCTCTCTCAACAGAATCCATGGTGATCCAGTGGCATCCCCCACCCCTCACACCCACATCAGACCCCTTGCCCACCCTGCTCCTCCCATCATTGATGGGTGGCTGCAACCCACCCATGTACCACCTGGCTGCCCACCAAATGACAGGTACAATATGGGCTGTAAGCCCACTGGTCCCCAGTGGGGATCAATGAGCTTGCAGGGCATACTGTACTATAGAGTCCCAAATATGTGAATGACTTCATTCACATATTTGGGACTTTATAGTACAGTATGCCCTGCAAGCCCATTGGTCCACACTGGGACCAATGGGCATACAGCCCATACTGTACCTGTCATCCAGCGGGTGACTGGGTGGTATGGGGTGAGTTGCAGCTACCCACTGATGATGATGGGGAGTGGGGTGGGCAAGGGGTCCCAGTGTGGGTGGAGGGTTGGGGGATCCACTGGATCACCATAGATTCCATTGAGAGAGCTGTGCTGTGATCACGGCAATGGGCAGGGGGATTCCATTAGACCAGCAGGGATGGTCATTTATCCATATCTCAGGGAATCGGGGGGACCACTAGACCACCAGGGATGGTCACATATATGCATGTCTCAGGAATCAGGGACTCAGGTGGGGGACCACTAGACTACCAGCAATTTCTCAGTCTGACATATACCGTTCTCATGGCTATGAGGCGGGGGATGCCCCGGGATCTCCACTGCATGCGTCATGCTGTGCAGGGCACCAGGAGCATGTCACTGGGTTGCCCTGCGCAAGGCATGCAAATGGGGCCATAATGACATGCGAATGGCTCCATTTGTGCCTTGCATATTTTATGCCTCATTTGCATGCCCCCTGCTGAATATCATGGGTGATGCACTCAGCGCAACTGCACTTGCGCTGGCGCATCCCTGTGCTCCCTATCTGTGGCTTATGCTGGCACAGTGCCACTGCGCCATACACAGTATGTGTGCTGACCTTGCCATATTCAATGGTGCTGCACCATGGTGCATCACCATTGAATATCACCTGGTCCTGGTGCATCCCAGTTGCACTGCAACCATGCTTGCACCACTGCCTGGCGCAGTCTGAATATCCGGGCCTAAATGTTTTTGTTTTTTTAATTTTGGGTGTTAATCGACATTAATTGTTAAATTAAGTGGTAATATGCATTTAATTTACATATTAAGGGATTACTGTTAAAGTGAAATTAAGAAATTACATATATTTAGTGTAAAAAATTATGGGGTGCAGATTAAGTATATAATCAATCAGAAATTCATGCTTACGTTAAGGAATTATGGGGTATAAATTAAGCCTAGCAGTAAGAAGAAAAACGTCATTAATCTTAAACAATTAAGGGGAAAAAAGGTTTAAATTGTGCACTCTGATTAAGGCCAAATTCAGCAGAAATTAAGAATGAAAACAACTTATTAATTCCTTTAAAATTCAATAAGGCCATAAATGGTGAAATTAAGCAGAAAAAAAGGTTTAAATTGTGTGCTCTGATTAAGGATGAATTAAGCAGAATTTAAGGATGAAAGAATCCACAGATTGTTAAATTAAGCACTAAAATGTATTTCATTTAGGTATTAAAGGATGCCTAAACAACATTTTGACAACATTCAAAAATCTGACCTCAAACAGGACTAAAGAAAAGGCTGCTGAACTCGTTAATGGTAAAACTAAATTTATATAAGTTACCTAAATGTGGTTCCAAAGCATTTGAAAAATGTAAAATCAGCCTTCTAATTTAAAAAAAAAACTGCCTTATCTGCTTCTTAAAATGGCCGCCAAATGTATTAAGTGATGACATCATCGGAGCCAAAGTCAGAGAGGTATATGGATCTCTATAGTGCTAACTAGTTCTTTTTTCCCTTTGTAAAGAATTGGTTCACCAAAATTGTCAAAACCAGGTGCATTATTTAGATCAATATGCATGTTAGGCTATGGTTCTGTTCATTTTATTTTAACATGCTGAAATTGTGTTTTAATCCAACCGACTTTCTCTTTGGCAAACCATAGTGCAGTACAAATCTTGAATAACCTGGTGGTCTAGTAGTTATTGCGGATCCAGGATGCTACAATGGGAGTGGGTGCTGGGAGTGTGTGCATATTTGATATGCACTTTTTAACATTTTTATGAAGTCTTTATATGTTCTACTATTATGCTTTTCTAGTATGTTTTTGACTGAAACTACAAATGTAATCCATATTTTTGAATGTAAACATTTGTATAATCAATAAATCAGACTTCTTCAACAAAGTGAAATGCAGCAGCAGCAAGTGAGTACTTTACAATGGGGGGGGGCTTACAGCCGCACCCTTCACCACCCCATAGATCCACCAGTTGTTTGCAGCAAAGTTCTTCTGTAGTCCAATGCCAGCATTCATACTTTCTTGGAAATCAAAAATATGCTTGTCTTGGCTTCTTTATCCATGGGAAATAATAATAAGAAGAATTTGTATTTATATAGTGCTTTCATACACATTGTATCCCAAAGTGCTTTACAAGCAATACTAGACTGGTAGTGAAGTGACTGAATGTACAGTGGCAGCCAATTCACACATTAATACCCACACACAGCCTTGGACAATTGCATGAACTGGTTTTATGGGAAGGTAAATACTGGCCAGGACAATAGGGTCAGGTAGTGATCATGGTGCTGGCAGCCCCACATCTTATTTCTCACAGTGATCTGCTCATATTTCTCCCCTTCTGTCTTCCCCCTTCCCTGAATATAGCAGTACCTTGCAGGAGTGGTCTTCTAAGTCCCCCTCTGGTATTCATTCTCACTACTGCTCCCTACACCAAAAAACTGTTGAGCTCATCACCCTTTTGCATCATGAATGTAGGTAGTACAGTCCCCAGATTTTTTGACATATCAAAAATAAACAAATCTTTCCAGTAAGTCAGACTGATAGCAGCAGGGAATAAGGGGAATTATAGGCTTTCCTATACTTGAAAAATTAGGCTACCTTAGGCACTATTAAATGATGGGTGTGCAAATCATTATTCATGTCATTTAATAGTGCCTAATCATAGGTGGATTAGATCTTATATGGGTAGGAATGCCTGTGTTTCCCCTTGTGCCCTGCTGCTATCAGCCTGGCTTACCAGATGATCATGTTTATTATTAATATGTAAAAATGACATGGCGACTGTACTAACCTCATTCATGATGCAGAAGGGTAGTGAGCTCACCAGTTTTTGGTGTGGGGACCAGAAGAGAAGAATGCATGCCAGAGAGGGACTGAAGAGGCCATTCCAGCAGGGTTCAGCTATATTCAGGTTAGGGGAACACAGGAAGGGGAATGTTTAGCAGATCATTGTGAGATCTGAAATGTAGGGCTGCCAGCACCATGATCACTACCTGACTATGTATGAGAGCAGCCAGTGATGACAAATGCTAAGTGGCAGGGCTGCACTTAAAGTGTTACTTGAATTTAGTGCAGGGAAATTACCCTCAGGTGTGTGTGTGTGTGGGGTGGTGTTGACATTTGTTAGGACAGTATTGAGGGACCTGTGTATAGATCATTCAAGATTTAGAAGGGTGGTAGCCAACCAGCTGACACTGTGGAGTAGGGCACTAAAAAGTACTGGAGAAGATATGCAGGGAATTGTCCTGCGGGGTTCTGCAGATCACAGGTAAAGGAGTAGACTGACACTGGATGTCTGGTGGATTCACTCAAGGCATTAGTATGCCTCTCCTACTAATAATATTGTTATCAATAGTAAGTACAGCCCTTATGAGGGCATGAACAGCAGTTTTTCTGGTGAGTCCTGAGGCTTATTGCTTGGCCCTCCATGAAGAACCAATTGCTGGTTAATGAGGCGGGACAAAAATGCAACAGGGGAACTGTACATACTGCCTTCACTGTGCAGAAGGATGGCGATCCACTCAATGTTTACTGTGGGAGCAGATGTCAAACATTGAAAAAGTGGACTTAAGTGTGATTTGTGAGGTCTTTTTTAACAGTGCCAGATGATGAGCTGTATCGGTGTAGGTATGCACAACTCTCTGAGGTATACGATTACAGTCTGAGGTGTGATAATTCTCTTCATGAGACCACAAGCTCATATGCAGCCCCAGGCAGTACTAAGGACATGGTATGGATGGTGGAGTGTTCAATTGAAGTCAGGCTAGGTGCAGGGGGTTCACTTGGAAAAAGAATACAAGAGAAGCTTTTTGGGGGGATTAACAAGAATGCATGAACTTTGGAATTGGACCAGACCAGTACTTCGCTGTGTGACCCTGAGCAAGTCACTTAACCTCCTTGTGCTGCCAAGCCACATCTGTAAACAAGGTTTCAGCATAGTGTCTCTCTCCTGGTTAACAAAAACAAATTCAGGGCATCACATAACCACTAGATCATCAGGAATTTGAAGTGTTGTACTGTCCTGCAGTTTGCCAAAGAGAAAGTCAGCTAGATTGCAAAACATTTTCAGCAAGTTAAAGTAAATAAAATGAACAAAATTATAGCCTAACATGTGTACTGATCAAAATAATCCACATGTTAACACATGGTGTTGATCATTCTGGTAAAACAGTTCAAAACAAAGAGGGAAAGAATAACTAGTTAACCTATAGGAATCTATATTGGTCTGTGGCTCTGGCTCCAGTGATGTCATCATGACTCATCACTTAACACAGTTGGCAGACATCTTAGGGAGAAGGCAAGACTGTTTTTTGTAAGTGAAAGGCTGATGTTTACATTTTTTGAAAGCTATGAAACTGCATTTATGTTATTTACATAAATGAAGTTTTAGCATAAATTTAAACAGTAAAACAGTAGCCTTTACTTTACCTCGCAATGAAGCCAGATTTTGGAGTTTGCAGTTTTAAAAAAACTGCTGGTTTAGGTATCCTTTGAGGGATTAAAATTAAGTGTAAAATTAAGAATGCAAATTCATTTAATTTTAAGAAGTAAGGGGTGCAGATTAAGTATAAAATCAATAAGATATTCATCCTTACTTAAAAAAATAAGGGTAACAATTAAGCATGCAGGTAAGAAGGAAAACATTCATTTAAAAAAATTAAGGGAAAAAAGGTTTAGATCATGCGCTCTGATTAAGGTCAAATTCAGTAGAAATTAAGGATAAAAACAACTTAATAATTCCCTTAAAATAAAGCGGCCCCCAACCCGATCCCCAATGTCCCTGACAATAAGTTATGAAAAAAATTCCCTTGCGGTTTACTGGACCCCCCTGCCCAATGTTCCCAAAAATAAGTTATGAAAAAAAATCCCAATGTGGCCTAGTGGACCTCCCTCCCTGGTCCCCGATGTCCCTGAAAATAAGTTATGTAAAAAATACCCTGGTGGTCTAGTAGACCCCCTCCATTATCCCAGATGTCCCCAAAAATAAGTTGTGTAAAAAATCCCCTGGCAGTTTAGTGGACTCCCTCCCTGATCCACCATTCCCCTACTATGAATGTACTATCCTAATACCCTGGTGATCAGGAGCCTCACACCTCCAAGCCCTAATCACCTGTTATAAAGTAATGCAATTATTGGTGGTCTAGTGGACCCCCAGCATGGCTGGCAGTGTCCCACCACCCTGTTCCCTTCATCCCCAAACTGAGCTGGTGACTGGTACAGCCCATTGCTCACCATCACAGCCAGCCATTGACTGAGCTCTCAATGAACACTGTACTGTATTCAGTACACAACCATCGATCGACACAGCTGTCAGTCAATGGGCGTGTACTGAATGCAGTACAGCATTCATTGAGAACTCAGTTGGTGGCTGGCCGTGGTGATGAGCCGTGGACTATGCCATGACCTACAACTGCCATGACAATGGACCCATTTAGTCCTGCTTCTAGAGTGCCTCTGTTGTTACTGTATATATTGTATTTTGCCACTGTAGTGCATTGTCTTTGATTGTTGAAATTGCCCTGCAACACATCCACCTGTTGTAATTTACCATGTATCTTTCAAAAGGTGTGATATTTCCCACACTACTATTTATACTGTGATGTCTGTACACTGTATGCTCTGTATTGTTTTCTATGACGTGGAGCCTTTGTAAAGGAGTCTGTGACTCAAAGGAATTAATTCTGATTGTATTCAATAAATAAATAAATAAAATTCCAGTCACCTGCTCAGTTTGGGGAATGGAGAGAGTGGGGTGGTGGGACACTGCCAGCTGGAGTGGGGGTCCACTAAACCACCAGGGGATATTTTTCATAACTTATTTTTGGGGACATCAGGGATTGGGGAGAGGTGCCGCTAGCCATCAGGGACTCTCTAGAGCAGTGCGCAGCAGCTCCACAGCTTACAGCACACACTCAGGATGTGCCATCTGTTTGGCACATGGCCAGGGTTGCTGTAAGCTGTGGGACTTTGCCATCAGGACCCTATCCAATAGAGAATTGGGCACAGGCTCTCTGGCACACCAGGCTTGAATGCATGCTGCCTTTGGCAGCAGCTTGCATCAGTCTAAGGGCTCTTTGAGAATCAAGCCCTCTGTTTATAGTTTATCTTTTGATAGACATCTGGCATCTGATCATTTTTAGACTCACTTCTATACAGTATTCCTTTTGGTACATTTGACCTACCCAGAGCTAGACTTTTACACATGGTTTCCTTATCTCTTGTAATTTTCATTTATAATAACTTCTCTGTTTTGTGGTATTCATGCATATAATGTGTTAGTACTGGGTATTTTAAATTAAGCTTTCTTAACAGAACTGCTTTTGCCTTTTAAGAAAGGACCCTGTAGGTCTGAAAGCTTTTTTTTTTTTGAAAATCTCTTTTGGTTCATTAAAAGGTATCTAATCACCTAGTTTTGTGCATCGTGTTGTACAAGGACCAATACGGCTATAAACCATTGTTTTTGACATTCATTCATTCTTTATTTCTTTATTTGAAATTTGGTAACTGGAAAAGGTATGCTTATTCAAGGCATGTTTCGAGGTGTGAACCAGAGATGAGGGAACAAAGGGTATATAGTAACAATGAAAGTAACAAGATGCAATGAAGCAGTACATAAAATACCACAAATCAGAAAAACAAATACAGGAATTTAGTCAGTATAATATACAAGATGATTTAGATCAAAGCATCGTTAAGGAAAAAATCCAAATTAAAAATAACAGTAGGTTATACAAAAAAGGCATAACTACAGTGCCAGATAAATAACAAGTTGGAAATGTCTGGTGCACAAAGAGTAGAAGGTCATAGACTGGTAAAGAGTAGATTATGGATTGAGAGCAATGGCAGCAGGGGTGATAAAGTACTGAAGAGAGAATCTGAAAGCTAGATAGGAGGAGGAGAGGCATAGGGAGGTTGGAAGATTGCTCCAAATTGCTATGAATCAGAATGAGAATGCAGATTGTCTGGAAGAAGCTTGACAAGCAGGAATAGAAAGACTGTGAGTGGGCAAGAGGAATCCCTTGGCTGCGTCTGTCCTATGTGGGTGGACACAGATCTTAAAATTGATAGGAGTGGGGCGGGAGGAGACCTTGCTTCTTCCTGTAGCTGACAACCCCTATTTTCTGGCTGGGCTGGAGGATCAAGGATTTCAAATGTGGGAGGCCAAAGGGATTAAGTGCGTCAGAGATTTATGGAAAAAAGATCAGATGTGTGCATTTGAGGAGCTGAATTTAGATTATGATATACCAGGAGCGCACCGTTTCCATTTCTTGCAAAGAAGGGCCTATGCCAACTCTCTGGGCCAGGTAAGGGGTACTGATTCCCCTCTGGGGCAGATAGAACACTTGATTCTGAGCACCAGCGTGGACTCCAGAGGTCTGATTGGAAAAGCAGCCCAATTGGGACAACACTTCCTCCCAGATTATACAAAAAAGACCAAGAGGCAGTGGGAGGAGGATTTGGGGAGACCAGTTACAGAGGAGAACTGGCTCATATTACTGAGACTCCATAAGGGGATCCTGATATGTAATAAATTCTAGGACTCTTACTATAAGTTTATGCACAGGTTGTATTGCCCCCCTGTGATGGTCCACAAGTTCAACCCTACAGTCTCTTCTATGTGTGGATGGTGTAAAGGGGAGTTTGGTACCTATCTACATTATTTCTCATCCTGCTAGATACTGCAGAACTTTTGGGGAGCAATAGGACAAGAGGTGGGGAGAATATGATGCAGACAGCTGGGACTGATCCAATTATGTCTGTTGTTTGGAGTGGATGAGATGGGTCCTGAAGAGTGAGAAGACTTTCCAAGATGGGTCAGAGTGCTGCTGGTGCTGGCCAGACAGTGCATACTCAACACATGAATGTCAGCTTCGACCCTTGCAATTCAACAGCGGCATACCCTGGCTATACAGGTGCTCGCACTGGAGCACCTGACTTATACCACTAGAGATAAAGAACACTTCCTGAATATGTGACAGCTTTTTCTTGCATCACTGACTCTGGGAGAGGCCACAGTTCTGAGGGAAGGTCTCTAGGGGACGATAAGAATGGGAGAAGAACCAAATAATGAAGTTTTGAATCCCTGGAGTGGTACCTTTCCTTATCCAAATCAGTTAATTTTAGACGAAATCAGTGTGCAGGAGAGCAGTTCAAGAGAAAACAGTAAATTAAATTATACATTAAAAGTTGGATTACTGGTGTAAGGGTTCTAATATTGAGGTAGGCTGAGATATCCCTGAGAAGGGAATGTAATGCAACATAATTACGTTAATGAACTGGGCACATTTTAGTTATTGCTATATAACAAATCATATTATATGTTAATTTTCTTTCTTTTTCTCTCCTTGTCCATGCGTCTGTTATGTATTATATGTGATAATGTTTGTATAAGAAAATTAAAACTTCAATATACAAATGATGGAAATGAAAGAAAGACTGTGAGATTCAAATGAATGGAAGGAGCGGTTGAAAGGTGGCATATAGGATAGGAGACAGCTGAGACAGAGAGGAAGATAGGAAAACTCAAATTCAGAAAGAAAGGAAACACAATGAAGTAGACAATGGGAGTCCAAGGATGGCATGGAGAGAGAGATAGAGAGAGAGAGAGATTGTTAGTGGAGACTGATGAGTGAAAGGAGGGGAATTTAAGGCAAAGAAACATAAATAATCAAAGAAAGGATCCAACCAGGCCAGGTAGGTTTTGTGAGCAGCCCCATAGACCTCACCCATGTATTTGAACACTGGCAAGATCATTTTAAAGTGGCCATATGGCCATTAGCAGCTCTGCATATTGTCTCCAGGCACATGCATGCATAGAAGCATTGTGCAGCACTTCAACCATTGCCCCCAGCCTCACCTGATCCCTGTTCAACAATGTAAAAATCCCTGGCAGTCTAAAGGTATCCTCTCGATCGCCATGATCCCCCAGTGTAAAATGCAATTACCCTGGAATCCCTTGGTATCCCCCTCTCACCCCAGCCCTTGATATGAAAAGAAAGCACCCTGGGAAATGAAATGGGAGAGATGACATCAGAGACAATCCCAGTGCCTTGACTGCAAATGGAAGACTTAGTCTGGATTCAAAACACTGAGACGGGTGTAGTCATTCTTGCTTAACTTGCCACAATAAATGTCTGTTATTGCCTATCCAGTTTGTATATTTTTTTCAGACCACACTTTTGTATATTTTCAGCACTGCCCAACACTGCTGCTGAAAGTTATCTTTTGTAGATTTTTTATATTTGCAAATTGTGGATTCTAAGGAAAAGATTTATTTGCCTATTTTTAATTTTTTGTTATGATTATAGCACTTTCGTAAACAGGATTGTCTTTTTTAGGGAACTGAAATTACACTTGGCAAATATTTATAATACAAAAGTTATGCCATTAATAGTATGTCATTTGTAAGTAAGTGAACGTTGTTTGTGTCAGAATATTATGGAATTTCCTGGACATTAAATGTGACATAGAACCCTCAATACCAGAAGATGATTTGATTGTGCATATTCATGTATTTTCCATTTGGACTTTATTTTACAGCATATGTACTTGTGTTTCAAAAGGCATTTTGTATGATAGTGTATCATGTTTAAAGTACTTTTTCATTGAACATTTTCACATCTCTTGTGCTAAAGAAGACTGTATGTTTAAATAATATAGTTAAAAAGATGCACAGGCATTATACAGCAACATTTGATTATATTTGGTTAGACCATCATCAATAAATACTCACTGTTTAACCTTCAGCAATTCACAACCTCCCTGTGCTCTGTTCTACCCAGCTACAAAAATGAGTGAAAGTAGGAATCCACTGAAAATTAGATGCAGCTTATGAGCTGGGCCATCCTGGGTAACTACTACAATCTAAAAAAAGAGTAAAAGCTGGACCCCAGTGAAAATGAGATATTGCATCTCAGTTGAAGTATCCTGGATAAATACACTTCAAAATGAATAAAGTCACGACTCCTCTGGAAATTGGATATTGCAGCTCAATTGGACTATCATAAGTAAATAAATAAAAAAAATGAATATATCTATCACACAGGTCCGCATTGCATAACATACATATCTATATCTATATCGAGGTCTGTAACTATGTCTATGTCTACGTCTATGTCTGTGTCTCTGTTACTATTGGATAAGAACTTTTTCCAATAGGAAAGGCCATCATTTATTTCTCTGTATACCTGTGATTGATCTATCAATTAAAAGTATACCTGTGACTAATCTATCAGTTCAAAGTATATACTTGCACTTATTACACAATTACAGCTATATGCCTACACTAATTAAAGCAATGAACCTACACTAATCAAACAATTAAAAGTATATACCTGCACTAATAAAAAGTATACATCTACACTATATTAAACCATATGGGACATTACCAATAGCACAATAAACACAGCATTAGGAAGCTAGCCAAACCAATCAACAAGCTGCAAAGGAACCTGGAAAAAAACACACACAACCTTCCAAAACCCAGAAATCCTCAAACTCCTACCTTCTCTCACTATTTGCCATTACCTCCTTGTTGCAAGAGACCTTCAGGTGCCATAATATGACTATAAAAGGACTCAGCATTTGGAGGGTGCAACATTTTATAGTTTCTATTAATAAAAAAATTATTTTTAACATGTTCTAGAGTTGGGAATGTGTTGTTCTTGGACAAGAAGTCAAAACCTTTTGTTCTTTATGATTACAAATGTGATCTCAATAAAACAACCATCCTAATGAATAATATTCAACAAACAATGGGTAAGGGTGGGACACTCAGAAGTGTACTCATTTCAGGGGCTAATTAGGGCAATAAAGCCACTCACCATTCAGGCTTGTGGTTTTATAGCCCTAATTAGCCCCTCAATGGATATACATCCTTGTATACCACCCTTACCCATTATTTATTATAGTAGTGCGGTAGTGCCACTATAGTTAGGGTTGAGTTTGGAGTCTAGTGTTAACCCCCTAACTTTGTACTTTAATAGCTTTGCCACTGTTCAATGGATTTGCACACAGTTTGGCATTTGCTGTCTTGGGGGCAAGATCTCTTGATGTGCCAAGTTTTGTTCCAGTCAGATGTGTGAATTCCAAAATCCAGACAGCAAAATAAGTGAACAAACCTGGGTTGATTGCTGTTTTTTTTCATTGTCTATTACCCAGATGATTTAGAAAATATGGGTTTGAGCCAGAGTTGTGACTTTTGCTGGCTTGGTGAAAATATATTCATCCAATCCAGAGTAATATGGATCTGAAAGTTTGCTTCCCAGCATGCTCAGTACAGTCTTTTGGATAGCTGTTTCATATGAAAAACAATTTGGTCCATACAAAAAAAAGATTATGTTTCATTTTTGGGGGGGGGGGTCTTTTTCATTTGTAAAAAATATTTTTTTTGTATGGCTGCCATCTGTTTCCATATTTTCAAAAAATATTTGGGGGAAATGCATAAAAATGATGTCCTGCAGAGATACCAACACATGTATTTTGCTAATGTGGACCCCTTAGGTGAAGTCTGCAGTTACTTTTAGTAAAAAAACAATCAGAAATGTGTTTGCAACACATTTTAAAATCTTTTTTTCATGATCCAAATTTGTTTTTTCATAGAGCCATACAAAAAAAGATTCCCCATCATACAATTAAAAAAATCTGAACTTAGTTTTTTTCAGATTCTTTTTTTGTATGGCAGAATCTTTTTTTCTATGAATGATACAAACTCACAAAATAAGATCTCTTCTTACTAAAAAATAATTTGGACTTAGTTTTTTTCATATTCTTTTATTGTATGAATCAATCTTTTTTGTATGAACTACACAACCTAATGAAAAAGATAATTTCATACAAACAAATAATTTAGACAGCTTTCTTCTACATTTCAACTTTTAAAAAGCCATAATGATGTTAATATATGCAGTTATGCAATGCAGTTATGGGAAAAGCTATATATCAACTTGAAAGTCTTAATGAGTACCACAACAGTACCCCATAACACCCCACCCCCCAAAAAAAAGGGGCCATATAAAAAAAACATAAAAATAAAAATAAAAAATTCCTATAAGCCAATATTGAAATTTTATCAAGCTGTAACTCAATTAATCTTTTGAGTTAATGGACAATGTATATATAAACAGGAAAGTTTTAATGACTAGTATAAGACTAAAAATCAAAGAAATAAGAACTGAAAATGGTTCCTCCCATAATAAAAAAATATTACAAGAAAGCATATAAATTGCTCTTCTGGAGGAACAGCAGTACAGGGCCCAGAGGGATCTGCACTTCCACACCCACAAACACATGTGGATAAATGGAGGTACAGGGCCTTGCAATTCTGTAATCACGTGGATGTGTTCACATGAACGGACCTGAATGAATGATAATATGATTCTGCTATCTCTAAAAGTAAGGACATTCATTGCACTTTGGTAATGTATTAGTTAGGGTTTAACTGACAAAAGTAGGGGAATGTGGTGTTAGTGTTAATGTTAATGGAATGGAGAAGCATTAGGGTTGATAACCCCAAGGAAGACCCCAGGCCTGATTTGCCATGACTCAGAACAGCCAGAACTGTATTTTTTTTTCATTAGCTGCTTGCAGGGTTAGGCTGGGATGTTAAGGTTGGAAACTCTAATACATATATATAAAATGGGTAAGGAAAATCAGTGGTAATCCAGTATCTTGATTGGCCAAAACATGTCAGATGACCATGCATTATTCCACAACAACCACACACCTCCCAGTGAGACTGCACACCTGTACTGCTTTCCAGCCCCCTTCCAGTCCTTAGATCCTTCTCACCAGCAATGAAACCACTCCATACCTGGCACAGAAAGGCTGCCACATACATATACATAGCACAGGCAGCCTGCCACAAACAGCCTGGCACCAACAGCCATAGCAAATTAATACAATTGACAGACGCTGTTGTCATGTGATTGATCCTGCCATAAATTTCTTATGTTTTGACCAGCAACATCCTTTTAAAAAAAAATTATCCAGCTGATCCTACCATATTCACAGTCTGTTCCATTTTAATTACTTTCACTTTCCTACCCATCCTGTTGAATAACCGAGCGGTGTTAATTTTCACATTGACCATGGTGACAGATGTTGAAAATAAGATGTATTAACCCCAAAAACATGTACATTGTGTTTTTTTTTTTTACTTACGGTTATTTAGTTTTTTATCAGTGAAGCTGCTGACTGTAGAGGGAGGAGAGCGAGCCAGGCAGCTGCTTCAGAAGGTAAGATACAAGCATGAGTGAGCGTTGCTACAGCAGCACTTGCTCACGCATGCATCTTCCCTTCTGAAGTCGTTGCCTCACTCACTCTCCTCCCTCTACAGTTGGCAGCTTCACTGATAATAAACAAAATGTAAATTTTTGGGGGGCTAAGATATCTTATTTTCAACATGTAGTAGGTAGGAAAGTGAAAGTAATTAAAATGGAACAGACCTGAAAATTGCAGGATCAACCAGATACAATAAGAAATCACTGTTTCCTTTACAAACTAGGGCAGGATCAACCAGATAAATATTACCTGTATCTTAAAACCTATCACAGTTATGGCAGGATCAACCAGATCACCTACTGGAATTTAAACAGTTCTCTCCGTAGCTTAAAGCACTAAAGTTGAAATCTTTACAATTGAAATGACTTAACTTTAAAACTATGCAGTTCTACAGTTGTTCTATGTAATGTTAATTCATATTTATAAAATCAATTCTTAAACAAAAAACAGCCTAATGAGTTTTTTTATGTTGTACTATTTTCATGTTGCACTACTTTACAAAGAAAGGGGGCCATTTTATAAGATAGCTAACCCACTCTGATATATGCACGCCTTGGGTAGTTGAATGCACACCAAGGCATGCATATATCAGAGTGCAACCACACACCCAAGAGTGGGTTATCAATTACATATATATTCATTGCAAAAAAATCCATTAATACATCAGTTAGAGTTGATGTGACAGTAACAAAAGTTTGCAAATTTGATGTCAGAGTTACCTCACCTACCACCCCACCCCCACCCCCCCATCCTCCACACACCAACAGATGTCAGGTGTGCCATGGGGTCATCAGGCCCAGCTCTCACCCCATTCCATGTGTAAGCAAGCTGACATGGTACAGTATAGGTGAATGGGGTGAGAGTTAGGACTGACAACCCCATGACACACCCTGACATCTGTTGGTGTGTGGAGAATAGGGGTGGGGTGGTAGGGGGGTAACCCTAACATTGAATTTCCAAACTTCTGTCACTGTGACATCGACCCTAACTGATGCAATAATAGAGTTTTTTGCAATGTATTTACCTTCTTTTTGAGAAAGTGTAATGTAAGTGGTTAGTGGTATGTGTTTCTCAGAGCATGTGCTCTCCAGGCTCTGTGCTCCCTTCATATTGTCCATTTCTTGCATAATGGTATGCATATGTGGGAGTCCATATATTTATGGATTGTTCTTAAGATTTTAAGTTTTATGTATTGATTTGTTGTAAAAGCGCCTTGGTTTTGGAAAGGTGCTTTTTTAGAAATAAAGTATTCATTCATTCATTCATTCATTCATTCATTCATTCATTCATTTGGGCCCTGCGCTCCCACTTACACATAAATACGGAGCCATACAGCAGCCCTATAGTACTGGTACCTGTAGAGTGGGGTGGTAGGGGTAATAACCTTAGCATTGACTTTCCAAACTTTTGTTGCTGTGACATCAACCATAACTGATGCATTAATTGAGTTTTCTACAGTGAATTTTCCTTCTTTTTGAGAAAGTGTAATGTAAGTGGTTAGCAGTATGTGTTTGTGGGAACGCTCCCTTCATGTTGCCCATTTCTTGTGTAATGCTATGCTTATGTGGCAGCCCTGTGCTCCCACTTACACTTAAATATGGAGCCATTCAGCAGCCCCATAGAACTGAAAAGTAACCCTTGTAACACTTATTTGGCAATATTTCAGTAACCGTAGCAACTATTGAAAAAATTCCACTGTAGTTATAATCATGACTTCCAAACCTCCACATGTGCTTAGTCCTGCGGATAGCAAAAAATCCTTATCTCAAATCATTTTTTCAGATACAGGCACCAAAAGGCACCGCAATATTATATTATGGGATATTTCTCAACTTCAGAATGCTGTACTGTAACTATGAGTCTATTGAATGTTTTGGGACCAAACCACAAAAAGGCACATCTGTGGGACCAGGGTTTGCAACCCTACAAATTTCATCCCAAAAGCACAATCCGCCTTGGCACAATGATGTGACAAAGAAAACAACACATGAGAAAATGTGCAGTGTTTTCACAATAACTTTAATGTGTTCGTGGCACTCCTATCTCTATAATGGGAATGTTGCGCACAGAAAAGTATTGTTGAGGTTCCTTTTTTTTGATCGCAGTCATTGCCACAACAACAAAAAAATGATGTCTCAACAATAAAATGGCAGAATAGTGGAAAAACTTTGAAAAACATATTTCTATATCACCTGCCGAAAAACGAATGCCAGGGTTATATTCCTAAGGTCCCAATTAGGTAGACACAGCTGCTGGTGTTTACCAAAGGGCATTGTTTTTTGAGTTACAATATTTTTTGCCTCTCGCTAACTGAAAACAGGATGGCAGCAGCATGAAAACAAATTTAGGGGGCACAACAACAAAAATGTGATCGCGAAAGTTTTCGCAATGGGCATATATATTTTTCCATATGCTACAATGGGACATGAAAAACTTGCATAACTGTTGAACGGATTAATATTCTTTCACCAAATCTTCAAAAGAAACCAGTTTAACCCAGGCTACATATAGAAATGCAAATCTGAATCCACTCAGATGCAGTCTTCAGTCCTTTAAGCCTGACCAAAAAATGTGCAAAATTTTTTTTTTTTTTTCGCTTTTGTATGCTCTACGGTTCCACAACTGTACATCCAACAGAAAGGAAACTTTTCAGATCCAGAGATCTATGGTTGGACAGTGCACATTGCAGAATTTCAGGCAAACTGAACAAACAGTTACAAAGTTATTAAAATGCAAACGTTGGGGTTTAACATTAAAGTGGCCCTTCAACCCTAACTATGCCTGCGCTACTGTGCAGGTAAAATCAATATATAATATTATATATATATATATATATATACACATATATATACATATATATGTGTATATATATTATATATCTATATATACACACACACACACACACACACATTATAGTGGTATGGTATTGCCACTTTAGTTAGGGTTGAGTACCCAATTTAAGGTTAAAGTGTGAAACTTTGCAGCTTAATAACTTTGCCACCGTGTAACAGATTTGCCTGACATTTGGGAAGTATGGAGCAGTACCACAGATCTCTAGATGTGCCAAGCTTCGTTATGATCGGACATACAGTTGCGGAGCTATAAAGCACAATAGAAAGTCGCATTTACGCTTTTTTGCACATTCTTTGCTCATGCCAAACAGGTTGCATTGTTTACACGACTGGTCCAAAACCTTCAGGGAACATGCAGCTAGGGTTCCCAATGTGCCTTTAGAAGATTTCATGAAGAAATATTAATTGGTTCAAAAGTTATTCAAAAAACAAGTTTCCCATTATAGTCAATGGGAAAAGTTAACAAAAAGTTTGACAGTGTTGCAAATGTAGTTTTTAGTGTTGCAAATGACCCCTGTAGTGTTGTGAGTCAGCCATTTTGTTTTTCAGTTACTGGTCACAGAAATGCTTGGCATTTAAATTTGGGACCCTCTAGGGAAACAATTATTTTTGTATTCACCTAGTTGAGCCCTGAGGATGCTAGCCATGTCTTTTTTTTTGGGGGGGGGGGGGTTAAACACCCCAGAAATATGTTTTTGAAATTTTTGTAAACTGTAATGTTGCAAAGTAGTTTGGCACTTGTTGGCATGTGTGATTTTGTATTTTCTTGAAACTTGGCTTCCCAGCCAAATGCCCTTTGGGGTAACCCTTGCCTCAGTGTTTACGCACAGAGGTTCTTTGTCTTTTAAATAGTTTTTTATTTTAATGGGTTCACCACAATATATCCCAGGCACACTGCCTTAGGGGTAGCTGATCCATTCCACTGGGGTGTCAAACAGACGAGGCATACTGATGAGTCCTGGTAGGACCAAAACACGTGTCTATGTCTTCTGTTAGCACCCTTTGCAAACTGTGTGAGAGGCCTTTCGGCACCATGCAATTCTGCTTAAAGTTGGACCAGCATAACATTCTGTGGTGATTTGCATATGCAGCCCATGATGCTTTGCATTGTGGGGGCATGTGTGATTTTGTATTTTCTTGAAACTTGGCTTCCCAGCCAAATGCCCTTTGGGGTAACCCTTGCCTCAGTGTTTACGCACAGAGGTTCTTTGTCTTTTAAATAGTTTTTTATTTTAATGGGTTCACCACAATATATCCCAGGCACACTGCCTTAGGGGTAGCTGATCCATTGCACTGGGGTGTCAAACAGACGAGGCATACTGATGAGTCCTGGTAGGACGAAACACGTGTCTATGTCTTCTGTTAGCACTTTTGCAAACTGTGTGAGAGGCCTTTCGGCACCATGCAATTCTGCTTAAAGTTGGACCAGCATAACATTCTGTGGTGATTTGCATATGCAGCCCATGATGCTTTGCATTGTGGGGGCATGTGTGATTTTGTATTTTCTTGAAACTTGGCTTCCCAGCCAAATGCCCTTTGGGGTAACCCTTGCCTCAGTGTTTACGCACAGAGGTTCTTTGTCTTTTAAATAGTTTTTTATTTTAATGGGTTCACCACAATATATCCCAGGCACACTGCCTTAGGGGTAGCTGATCCATTCCACTGGGGTGTCAAACAGACGAGGCATACTGATGAGTCCTGGTAGATGGAAACACGTGTCTATGTCTTCTGTTAGCACCCTTTGCAAACTGTGTGAGAGGCCTTTCGGCACCATGCAATTCTGCTTAAAGTTGGACCAGCATAACATTCTGTGGTGATTTGCATATGCAGCCCATGATGCTTTGCATTGTGGGGGCATATGTGATTTTGTATTTTCTTGAAACTTGGCTTCCCAGCCAAATGCCCTTTGGGGTAACCCTTGCCTCAGTGTTTATGCACAGAGGTTCTTTGTCTTTTAAATAGTTTTTTATTTTAATGGGTTCACCACAATATATCCCAGGCACACTGCCTTAGGGGTAGCTGATCCATTGCACTGGGGTGTCAAACAGACGAGGCATACTGATGAGTCCTGGTAGGACGAAACACGTGTCTATGTCTTCTGTTAGCACTCTTTGCAAACTGTGTGAGAGGCCTTTCGGCACCATGCAATTCTGCTTAAAGTTGGACCAGCATAACATTCTGTGGTGATTTGCATATGCAGCCCATGATGCTTTGCATTGTGGGGGCATGTGATTTGTATTTTCTGAAACTTGGCTTCCCAGCCAAATGCCCTTTGGGGTAACCCTTGCCTCAGTGTTTACGCACAGAGGCTCTTTGTCTTTTAAATAGTTTTTTATTTTAATGGGTTCACCACAATATATCCCAGGCACACTGCCTTAGGGTAGCTGATCCATTCCACTGGGGTGTCAAACAGACGAGGCATACTGATGAGTCCTGGTAGGATGAAACACGTGTCTATGTCTTCTGTTAGCACCCTTTGCAAACTGTGTGAGAGGCCTTTCGGCACCATGCAATTCTGCTTAAAGTTGGACCAGCATAACATTCTGTGGTGATTTGCATATGCAGCCCATGATGCTTTGCATTGTGGGGGCATGTGTGATTTTGTATTTTCTTGGCACTTGTGACATTTTCATGATTTTCTTTTGTGAAAGTGTTGTGATTTGCGACACTACTTTGTGACACTATGCCCAAAATAACAGCAATTCTTTGCCACCCTGCTGCAAATGAACAATTTGGTCTTTTGGGCTGAAATTTGGAAGGAAGAAAGCCAACATCCCTCAGATGTGCATGTTGGTGGTTAGGAGACAAAATATCACAGGAGTGCAAAGTTACAGTACTCTGAACTTGATGATTTTTCCCATAGACTAACATTATGGTGTCCACCGCGCCTTTCGGGGTCTGTATCGCGGAAACGCTTCGAGATACAGACTTTTCATCCAAAAAATACTTAGCCCCCTCCTAGAGGACTAACTGCAAAACTAGCCAGGAAAGTCATACATTATATGAAATTTTTATTTTTGTTCTACGTTGTACGGTTCCTGAGATATAGGCAATTTAGTATCCCAAGTGCTCATTTTCTGCTCTGAGGCCCATTATCATGCATACATTCTTTGTATTCACTGGCCCAGATATTCAAAAGGGTTGTGCATGATGCAACCGTGTTGTGCCATGTGCAATCCATTGATGTGCCCTGGCGTGATATTCAAAAAGGGGAAAGTGCGCGGCACAAATCCCAATGCGCCGGAGCGCATCAGTAATGTATGCAGGTGCAGGTGGGGGGGCATGCCCATGCATACTCTGCACAGCCAGATATTCAGCCAGGGATGTGTGGAGCCATGCATGCGCAACCCCTACCTGCACCAGCACAAAGTTGATCCAGAAAAAAAAGGAACAATGGATGGCCACCCACAGGTGAGCTGCCACACTGCAGGGTGCAACATGGCAGCTGCCCCCTGTGGGTGGCCACCCGAGCTCCGGCTGCACCTCTGTGGTGGTGCCCCCATGCCTGATTGTGGGCATCAGTAAAAAAAGGATTAATCCTAAATCCCTGGTGGTCCAGTGGACTGCTGCCCGCCCGATCGCGGGCTAAGTTAAAAAAAGTAACCTATATCCCTGGTGGTCCAGTGGACATGTCTGCCTGATCATGGGCTGAAGTAAAATAGAAGGAAACCTATTATCCCTGGTGGTCCAGTGGACCTGTCTGCCCGATCGTGGGCTGAAGTAAAATAAATGAAACCTCTATCCCTGGTGGTCCAGTGGACCTGTCCACCCAATCACAGGCTGAAGTAAAATAGAAGAAAAACTATTATACCTGGTGGTTCAGTGGACCCCCTCCCACCACCACTGATCCCCACCGCCCGCTCCCTCTGGTCAGTGGCGGGCAGTAGCACCCCACCTGCCTGGCGCCCTGCTGCCTGCTGACTGATACCATCAGTGGGGCTGTCACGCTCATTGGTCCACAGCAGCATGAGCTAATGGGTGTGCAGCCCATACTGTACTACATGCCAGATATGGGAATGGATCCATTCACATATCCAGCATGTAATACAATAGCGGGCTGCACTCAATTTCACGCTGTGAACCAGTTGGCGTACAGCCCCACCGATGGTGTCAGTCGGTGGGTAGCAGGCGGTGGTGTTGCTGCTGCCCACTGCTGATGGGGGGCGGGGCAGTGGGGATCAGTGGGAGGGTGGGAAGGGGGGTCCACTGGACCACCAGGGATAACAGGTTTCTTTTATTTTTACTTCAGCCCGCAATCAGGCAGACAGGTCCACTGGACCACCAGGGATAATAGGTTTCATTTATTTTACTTCAGCCCGTGATCAGACGAACAGGTCCACTGGACGACCAGGGATAGAGGTTACTTTTTTAACTTAGCCCGCGATCGGGCAGGGGCTGGGCAGTGGTCCACTGGACCACCAGGGATATAGGATTAATCTTGTTTTACTGAAGCCCATGATCGGGCTGTGGGGCACATTGGAGTGCTGCAGGGGGCGTTGAACCCCAACGGCTGCTGCCTGGCAGAGGGCCAGGCACAAGTCATCAGGCATTGGCACACCTGCATGCAAATGGGGCAATAATGACATGCAAATGACCCCATGTGTGCCTTGCATACATTATGGCTCCATTTGCATGTCAACTTTTGAATATCGCGGTTGCTGCGCCTTGCGCAATGGAACTTGCACTAGTGCATCCACATGCTCCACTCTGGCCATTGGCGCTGGTGCAGTGCCACTGCACCATGCGCACTGTGTGTGGCCAGGGTGCAATATTCAACAATGCTGAGCCATGGTGCAGCTCCGCTGAATATCGCCCAGTCAACGCCCCTGCACGCCAAGTTGTGCTGCACCCAGGCTTGCGCCACAGGCTGGCGCAGTTTGAATATCTGGGCCACTGTGTTTCTCTATGCAGCTTTTGGGGACAAAAAAGGTGTGCGTTTTCGTTAGTTACACTTAGCGTTTCCACTTGCATTGCTGTAATCATTTGTGTTACCGTTCCCATCTACACCACCATGTGCGTTACCCTTTGCTTTTTCGTTTGCGCTTGTGTTTGCGTTACTATTACCATTTGCATTTCCATTACTGTTTCTGTTTGCATTTCATTTTGCATCACCGTGTGCATTACCATTTGCATTTGCATATGCACTTCCATTTGCATTTGTGTTTCCTTTGGTATCATTGTTGCTGTTACCTTTGCCATTTGCATTTCCAAATGTAGTACTGTGACCATGTACATTACCATTTGCATTTCTGTACGCGCTTGCGTTTGTGGTTCAGTTTGCATTACTGTTCGCTTTGGCGTCATCTTTGCTGTTACTGTAACTGTTTGTGTTTCCAATTGCATTACTGTTACTGTTTGTGTCTTCGTCACCATTTGCGTTTCTGTTGCCCTTAGCGTTTGAATTTTTGGTTGCATTTCAATTGTCGATTGCGTTATTGTTTCCTTCTGTGGTGCCGTTGCCTTAACCATTTGCATTTCTGTTACCGTTTGCATTTCAGTTGGTGTTACTGTTTACGTTACTGTTTTTATTAACGTTTGCATTTCTGTTGCTGTTAGCATTTGTGTTACCATTTCTGTTTTCATTAACATTTTTGCTTGTGTTTCTCTTACCATTTGCATTGCCATGTACTTTTGCGTCACCATGTGCGTTACCATTTGTGCTTGTGTTTGTGTTACTGTTAGCGTTATTATGTGACACAAAATCATATGGTGGGCTCCGCGCTCCCACCAGCACATTCCATTCACTATTTATAGTGCTCATTCTCAAAAAGAAGGGAAATTCATGGCAAAAAAAATCTGTTTAATGTATTAGAGTTGTTCCACAGCAACAAAAGCAAGGAAATTCGGTGTTAGGGTTGCCACCCCTTGCAACCCAAGCCCACCCATCCCCACCAACAGGCATCAGGGTGTGCGTTGGGGTCGTCGGTCCTAACTCTTAACACTTAAACACACTCAGAACACACTCAAGCAATTCTCTCAGTATAGCTTAGAGGTAAGAATAATGAGCTTTGAACAAGCTTGGTATATTCAGCACACCAAACCTGGGTTTGTTTCTCACAACCTCCACATCCACACTGTGTGACTCTGAACAAGTCCCCTCTAAAAATCTACCCAGTTGCCAAACAATAAAAGTACTAACAGGAAAATGACACAGAAAAACATAACTATACTTTGGAAGCTCTCACCCCCATTGTATAAATAGCACACATAATGGGCAGATTGTGTGCCATGGATAATATTCTCACTCTTGCATCATGAGCTCTGGATACTCTCACTCGTGCATTCAGAACTCATGAGTGTCCAGATCATTCTGCAGGAGTGAAAATATTATCCATATAACACTACTGTCTATTATACATCATATATCTATATATATATCTATATCTATATATCTATATATCTATATATATAATATATATATATATATATATATATATATATATATATATATATATATATATATATATATATATATATATATATATATATATATATATATCCACCACAACACTGCAGGCAGCAACAGGAAAAATCATTACAGTCTCACCTCTCCTGTGTTTTCGCAATTCAGGTGTGGGTTGTACCTTGGGATTGTTAACCCTAACACCCACCCCATTTCATCAGTAAATAAACTGAGATGTGTAGAGTATATGAGAATGAAGGGAACGTTAGAGTTTACAATCCCAAAGTATGCCCCACGCTTGATTTGCAAAGATGCAGGAGAGGTGAGACCATAATGTTTTTTCCTGTTGCTGCCTGCAAGGTAGAGGATTTGGTGTTTGGGTATTTGATGTTAGGGTTGGGAACTCTAACACCACATTTCCCTATTTTTGTGACTTTAACCCAAACTGGTGCATTAACAAAGTTTTCTGTAATGAATTTCCCTACTTTTTGAGATAGTATATCTAAATACTCATTTGTTTGTGCAAGTGTTAGGCCCTCTGGGCCCAGTGTTTTCAACCCTCCATAGATGCATACATCTAGTTTATTTGGAAGAGCATGACCAAAAAAAATAGCTTTCAGGTACAAAAGATGCACTATCCCCATGTATTATATAAAACAAAGGATAAGTCAGTGCAGTGTATAAGAACAAAAATCCATCAAGGATTGCTTATGAGGTCATAATGCCACTCATCCTTTGGGCTTGTGGCTTACTGACCTCATTAGCAGCCCTCAATAGATTTATATCCCTATACACCAAACTGACCTATCATGTATTCAATATGTATACCACTGGAGTGCAACTAGAGTACATTTGGTAGATATGAGCTGTTATTTTCACTGAAGACACAGCTACTGTGTAACTAACAGTTGAAATCATGTTATTTGCACAGCAATTATGTTGTTTGCATAGCAGCCACAGCCCTTGCTTTGCACATGAACTGGCTCTCTGTGAGCAGCACATCAAACAGTGGCACTGCGACATTAACCATAAATGTAAAAGGCTCATTTTAACATCATAAATAAAGTGGAAAAGAAAGAATAACTAAAATATAATCAATTTACATAACACAGCACATTTTTACTTGCAATAGACACACACACAAAAAAGAGGGACCTCCCTTGGTACACATTGGATAGCCCATGCGGTAACTCCAAATATGCATGTTTTTTGGTTTGAAATTTTGGTGTTATTGACCCTGTGCTTTTGTGGCTGTGCCACTAGTGCAAGTATGCAGTAACAGCAGAAGATCACATGATCTGCTCAGCACCATAACAGCTTCTCCAGCTGGCTCCCACCGACCCTCTCAACCATCCGACTTAATCTACGGTTAATACTTCAAAAACAATCCAGTCTTGTCAGATAACCACTTCCTCCTGCCTATTGCATCTAAATATCCAGCTTTTGAGCATCACGATCAGTGTTTTAAGCTCCAATGGAAGTAGAAATGAAGCAGGCCCTGACGAAGCATACCCCACCAGTGTCTCCTGAGAAACAAGCAAAGAAGTCTAACTCTCAGTCTCAGCAACCCGCAAAATGGCTTGGATCCACCACCACGGCTGTTCCACTCACAGAAGAAAGATTCCTTCAGGAGTTGCTGCCCTTTAAAGAACCTCTAGCGGACAATGCAGCCGAACTAAAATCAATATGTGGGGATATGGGTGACCTGGGCCTCAGGATCTATGACTCTGAAGCATACATAACCTCCCTTGAGTCCTGGCAGGACAAAACTGAGCCTGAACTACACAAACTAAGGCAACAGCTCACAAAGTTACAACTCAAGATCAAAGACCTTGAGGGATGCATCCGAGGAAACAACATCCTAATCTTCAGTCTGCTGGAAGCTGAGGAGGGCTCCTCAACAATACACTTTATACAGAAGCTGTTGGTGAAAGTAGTGGGCCCAAATCACCTCACAATAAATCTTATCTGATTGAAAGAGCCCATTGATCCCTCCAATCTTGGCCACCGGACACGGCTCCTCCTAGGCCTATAATTATAAAATTTTGGAGCTATTTAGAGAAGCAGCAAGTCTTAACCCAAACTAGAGAGCTGCAATCAATTCTGTGGGAGGGGAAGCACCTGCATTTTACCCAAGATCTCCCATTGGAAACCTGACAGAAAAGGGTAGCATTCTACTCAATTACTCTTATTTCTGTTGGCCTGAAATTAAGAATGGCCTTCCCTGCTCGCCTGGCACTCATATGACTCCCTGACTCAAGCCCTCTTGGACTTAGCGACCAGACTACCAGCCTTGTTCAAAGCCCCATGACAGGATATCTACTGCAAGTTTCTGGTTTCCTGGAAAAAGTGACTGAGGGTGGTTTGTTGTTTTGGACTTACCTCGATGTGGCTGTCTCTGAATTTGAGGAACTGCATTGGCCCGGTTGATGTTCGGCCCTGACTCCTGATCCCATTCTGATCCCCTGGAAGGCTTACCTAACTGATCTCTCTCAATAGACTTTCGGTTCCCGTGATAAAGATCCCCTTGTTGGCCCCTTTCTGCAGGTCCAGAATTTTCTAGCTGTTACTGGGGGCCAGAGAACTGTTTCTGCTGAGTTTCCCATTTCCAGAGGTCTGATTTCCTAATGGTCCCGTCCGGCGGCATTCTGAATCACCCTGGACTGTACCACCTTCTTGTTTAACAAGGGGGCAGTTTTTCGCCATGAGGAGTTTTAGCACAAATACTGCCGGATTAACCAGTTAAAGATTAAAGGGATTTTTTGGATTATGGCTCCGGGGGGGGGGTTGCTGGGTCCACTGGTCTACCATCCAGCTATTCCTGCACTCTGTGTCTATTCATGGGGTCCATCCTTGACTCCCCCTGTGGTTTGTTCCTGGGATACTATATACTACTTCCCTTTCTTGATTTTTTCTTTTGGCTGTCTGCTTGACTTATTTTGTCACCATGCTCATACTGTCCCTTTTTCCTGCTTAGATCTTCCAGTGGATTCAGGCTCCCCAGAGAGGTGTAGTCTTTATGCAATGGTCAGGTCAGCTACTATTTTATTTTTCTTGATGTTTCTGTCTCGCCCCGAATATGAAACTTTCTGAACAATTGTAGTGTGATTGTTGGTGGGTGCATGAGAGGGTTAGAGACTGGGGGCCAGAGGGAGGAAGAGCCCCGTGGATGATGAGTCTCATTTCCTGGTTCATGGGGGGGGTTGAACCTGATTACTCTACTACCCACACTTTTTTTTCTGGATGGGAAACTGGGCTGTAATGCTATTAGTTGGGAGGGGGCATTTGTTTCCTTAATATATGGATATGTGATGACTATTTTACTTCTTCCCAGGGTCTTCTACCTAGGCTCCATCCCCAACACCCAGAGGGTGTAGTAGAGGCATGCAGGGTCTTGAGGGTATGGTCATTAAGCTTCATTCTACTTGCCCAATCCTGTGGCACCCCATCAGCTAGATGGACCAGTGTATATAGTTTTGGGGTGAGGGGAAGGAAGTGTTTAGGGGGAAGGGGATCTTACTGGAATGTTCACTTCTTATTGCAGCAAGTTAGTTGATGGAGGGGGGTGGGGGAAGGGGAGGAGGTCAGGTCAGGTGCAACCTCATAGGGAGATAAGCTGGGATTACAGACTCAGTCTGTTCAGTTATTATAGTCTACAGTGTATATCTAGTACCTTCCTTCATTGAATTTTACTGTTGTTGTGGGGGGAGGGAGCAAGGGGGTTGGGGGAAGGACGGAGTGGGTCCTGTTAATACCAATGTTGTGATTCATCAATTGTTGTTTTTTGAACATGGTTAGTAAGTTAATTAAATTCTTAATGTAGATTGTCAGAGGAGCCATGGAACAGCTTAAAAGATACCAAATCCTCAACCACATCCCCTTATTACATGATCACATGATGTTTCTTTAAGAAATACACCTCCTCCCTCAAGAGGCAAACAAGTTACACTGACAAGGTATTGGTCAGGTATTTGCTGCCGGTGACTCATCCTCAAGGAAAGGGGTTGCGGTGCTAGTAAACCATTCTATCTCCCTACAGGTAGATCATGTCATCTCTGACCCTTCAAGATGATACGTTTTCATCAAGGGCCTAATTGATTGCAGGGAATTGATTCTGGGCAGTGTTCATGGGCCAGTGGGAGACGACCCAGCCTTTTTATGGAAATAGCTGATAAACTCACTTTATTTTCTTCAATACCTCTGATTGTTTGTGATGACTGGAACCTACCCCCACTCAAGATCTGGATAGGTCCAATTCCACCCTTACGCTTCCATCATCTGCACAACGTGCCCTCCGGGATTTTATGGATCTAATGTGTCTTTGTGACCCCTGACAGATCCTCAACTCACAATCCCATGCATATTCCTTTTACTCTATGGTACACCACACCTCCTCCAGGCTTGACTTTCACCTTATCAGTCTCTCACTCCTTCCGGGTCTATGTAGTGCAGGCTTAGAACCTACTCTGCTCTCGGAAAACATGGTCGCCTGGATCTCACTTAACCCTGAGGTCATTTTGCAAATGGACACCTCGTGGAGACTTAATACACAGCTTCTTAAAGAAGACCATGTTGTGGCCAAGATCTCTGCTCTTATTCAATCCTTTACTCTTTCTAATCAAAACACTGTGCTGAGAGTCGACCATGAATGGTGTGCCCTAAAATGTTATCTGTGGGGAGAATTCATTTGTTTGGCTTCTACCTGGAAACGTCATAGGGAGTCAGAAGCACTTGTGCTACTTGGCCAAATCCGCTCACTGGAACAATCCTTTTCTTCCACTTTCTCACCAGACTCTTTAGAAACACTTCTTTCTCTCCAGGACAAATATTTCACCCTCTTGCAGGAAAAGGCTGAATACACTATCCTAAGGACACAGTCCAAGTATACAGAACAGGGGAAAAAGGCAGAATGGCTGCTTGCCCTCTGTCTAAGGAAACCTGAGGCCTTGAGACTTATGCCTTCTATTTTGGCCCCTGATGGATCTATGAAAACACTTTCTAGAAAAATTGTTTTGATCTTTGAGCAGTTTTACTCTAGTCTATATGGTAGGCGCCCAAGTCCACCAGCCATGGAAGAAATAATCTCTTATCTTGAAGTGGCCCCCCACCTCTTAGATCAACATCACACATTCCTCTCTACCCCCATCACCCTGGCTGAGGTGGAGGCCGCCATCAATAGTTTTTCCCTGGATAAAGCCCCTGGCCCCGATGGCTTCCCGACAAACTTCTATAAACTTTTTCTCAAAGATCTTTCCCCCCCTTCTGCTTTGTCTTTACCAATTTATGTTTTTCTGCTAACTCTTTAGATCCCTCACTTCTACAAGCCACCATTGTTCTATTGCTTAAACCAGATAAACCCCCTTCTCAACCTGCAAGTTACCATCCCATCCCATCCCTCTGCAAAATTGTGATATTAAAATCTTAGCCAAAATTTTAGCCACCAGAATTAGGAAGGTCTGGACATGCTTGCTCAGTCCTAAACAGGTAGGCTTTATCCCCAGGAGATCTTCTGCTGATCAGCTTCATAAGATAGGCCACTTTTTTCAAGCTGCTAACGCAACTCCTATCCCTATGGCCTTGATCTCCCTTGATTCAGAAAAGGCATTCAATAGGGTTGACTGATCTTTTCTTTGGCTAACCTTACAGAAGATGGGCTTTCCTGCTTCATTCTTACAGTGGCTTCAGGTGATATACTCTACCCCATTGGCCAAAATATATTGCAATGGCGTTTACTCCTCCCCGTTTCCTCTCCACACAGGTACCCAACAGGGTTGCCCTCTTTTTCCCTTTCTGTTTAACTTATACTTGGAGCCACTCATTAGATGTCTTAAATCCTCTCACAGCATATGAGGCATCCCTGTTGGGAGCTTAACCCCGTCCCTCTCAGTATATATGGATGACATTTTGTTGCATCTCTCCAACCCTGTTTCCTCTATCACTGAAGCATTGAAAGTGATCAACCAATTCAATCGTTACTCTAACTACAAATTGAATGATAACAAAACTGAAATATACCCTCTCAATCATTGGTATGTAGGCAGGACCTTAACCCCTATGGGATGAGATGGTCCTACAAATCCATTAAATATCTTGGGATTGCTCTCACTACAGATCCACTCTTATTGCAGAAGACAGATCTGGAAGATCTCCTGGCTTTCATACAACAGGATTTGGCATACTGGAAAGATTTCCCAATCTCATTATTAGGTAGAATAAATATCATTAAGATGAATATTCTTCCTAGACTTTTCCATCCCTTAAACATGCTCAGTCTGTGGCTTCCATTATCCTTTTTCAAATGCATCCACTCACTCATCACCTCTTTTATTTGGCTAGGGAAATCTCTGAGGCACTCTTACCTTAAATTGGAACTCCCTAAAGAATTGGGTGGTCTTAGATTACCCAATTTCCAATTTTACTACTGGGCCAGTCATCTCTATAAGTTCAGCAAATGACTCTCTGTTTCTCATAATCCACCTGAGGATACATATATTCCTATCTGGTACAGATAGAATCACACCTGATTGCAGCTCACAATATCTCCCCAGATTCTATTCTTTTCTCTCCTTGGAAATCGGTTCTGGCCTCTTTGAGCTCCTCCCATATCAGAGTCTCTATCATGGTCTTCTCACAATTGTGTGCCTTCCTGAAATTGTCCCCTGGTAAGGAGCTCTCACAACCTATTTTTTCCAACTTAAACATCATAATAGGAGGCCGCTCACTACAGGCTGGTTGACTCCCTATTGACCAGGAGCTCAAAGTAGAAGATTTATATTCCCAGTCACTTCTCCTCATGTCTGCAGAAATATTGGCTAAACTCCAATTAGGTCCATCCAGCATTTTCAAAATTTATCACTTCTGTCACTTGATATTGAAGCAATCTGGCTTGACATTTAGGCCCTCAGCACTTAGCATCCTTCTTCTCCGAATCCAAGACTCTGCGACTATACCCCATGGAATCTCAAGCTTATATCTGTCCCTTCTCACCACTTCACAGGCCCCCACCCCAATGGGCTCTAAAGTGTGGGAATTGCTAATGCCTGAGTATACCTTTAATTGACCACGACTTTGGAAAGATCTATATACCTACTTAACTCAGGACCAGCTAAGGCTCACTCAATACCATATATTAAATAATATGTATTAAACCCCGGTTAAATTGGCTAAGATGGGTCACCTTCCCCCCAACCTGCACTAGATGTGGTAAGGAATATGGGTCCTTGCTGCATATTTTTTGGTCTTGTGACATGGTATCACCATTATGGACAAGCATTCAAGAACACATCGAAGCTCTACTTGGGCTAGAGGGCCTCTTTTCACCTGAGGTATGCATCATTGGTGATTTCTCCCAGATTCCAGTCAAGGAGAGGTGATACCATATGGCCCTCATCTCTCTGACCATCAAAGAAATGGTCCTCAAGCACTGGTTAGATCAGTCATCTATCTTATATAGCAAGTGGTTACATAAGTTATCCTTCTGTCTTCATACTGAGTGCCTTATTGCTAGTTTTCGACACCACCTTCCCCTTTTCAACAAGAAATGGGGCAGATTGTATGCCCTTTATCTAAACTAACTCCCGTGGACTCTCTCTGGTTCCTCATCCCAGCAGGATGTAACACATAGCTTCTTTTGTGTTCACATAAGTGGGGGACTGGCTTCCTTGTTCATTGTTCTGAATAATGTTTGTTGTCGATATGTTATTGTAGAGGAGGCAAAAAATTGCCATTAAGTAAATTATCAATTACTGATACTTAGAAAGGAGACTAACGGAGATGGTACTGATGGCGGAAGAATTTAATGATTATAACAATAATCACAGCAAGAGATTACAAGTGGTACATCCTTCATTCTTCATTCTTCATTCTTCATTCTTAATTCTTAATTCTTAATTCTTAATTCTTCAAACTAACAGTGTGTAGTGGCTTGCTTATATAGTGGAAGACAGTACTATGGTTGTCTATGATTGGTACAAGACAAATATAAACTTTAACTTTAAAAGGCAATTCTCCTTTTAGTTCTTGTATGAGCTAATCCTTACTTAGCACAAATGTATTGATAGTATAAATTATACTACTATATAAGGATAGTAATAATGGTCATTACCAGTTATTAAGATCTAGAAGGAAGAAATAGGTTTGCACTTAGGAATGTGCACACAAGCTTTTTATTCTGGCCTGTCCTCCTGATAATAATAGTCAAAAGGGTAACTTGAACTCTATCCCTGTATTTCTGTCTTTCAGACACTTAAGACACCTGTTTTCTATTACTCACATGGTCAATACAAATATTAAAAAACACTTTAATATTACAACTTGTGGTTTTAGTTAAACCTGTAGCTTCACAAATTTTAATATGATCCTGCTTCATAGATCAATATTAGTTACACAAACACCTGGGCCCAGATATTCAAAAGGGTTGTGCATGCGCAAGTCCTGCATTGCGCCATTCTGCGATATTCAGCAGGAGGCAGTTGCGCCACTGAAAACAGGTTGAGCAACAGCGCAATGCAAATGAATGCATGCTCAACAGGAGGAGAACCGGCAGCCATAAACTGCCAACCCGATATTCAGTGCGGGTTGCACAGAGTTGACGCAGGCGCAACCCCCAACCTGCGCCTGCACAACTTTGAGCCAAAAAAAAAAGGATCAAGTTGAGGGCCACCCACAGGTGAGCTGCTGTATTGCAGGGCGCAACACAGCAGCTGCCACCCTGGCTGGCCCCCAACTCAGTCCCTGTGCCTCCACCAGCCCGATCCACGGGCAGAATGTAAAACAACCCCTCCCCCCACATGGACATCTCCCAATGCCCGATCACAGGCAGAGCGTGAAACAACCCCCAGTGCCCGATCGCCGGGCAGAGATGTAAAAGACCCCCCAACCTGAATATCTTCCTGGTGGTCCAGTGGACAGTAATGCTATTGCGGGCAGAATGTCAGTGACAACCCCCAAACATCTCCCTGGTGTCAAGTGTCCCCCAGCCCACCCACCCACGAAGCCCCACCACCCGCTTCCTCCTGCAGCCAGCGGGTGGCAGCATCCACCACCTGCGCTCCGCCCCACCCGACTGACTGTCCGGTAGGAGCTGCCGCCCATTAGTGCAAGCTAGAGCCAATGGGCGTGCAGCCCATACGAACGATCAATCGGCAGCCAGAAAGGCACAGAAAGTAAATGAAGATGCTACCGCGTAACCCGACTGCCGAAGGGCGAAGCAGGTGGTAAGGCTTGTAATGAAGTGAAGTGAAGTAATAGATACCAGGAAAAACTGAGAGGATTATCACTGAACATTCTACCAGCGATCAACGATACGGTCACTGGTTCCACCAGGCGTGATACCAGTTGGAAAGTCTTTACGATACATACGATCGAACGCACTGGAGAAGTTGTTTTCATGTTCTGCCTGTATTCGGGCATTTGGGAACTGTTTGGGGGGTTGATTTACATTCTGCCCGTGATCGGGAATTGGGAGATGTGGGTGGGTGAAATTGTGGTCATGATACGTTCTGCCCTTGATTGGGCATTGGGAGATGTGTGGGCCGGGGGGTTGTTTTCACGTTGTGCCCGTGATCGGGCTGCAGGGTGCATCGGTCCCCGACGGCTGCTGCCTGGCAGAGTGGCCAGGCGCAAGTCCTCGGGGATCGGCACACCTACATGCTAATGGCATGCAAATGGGGCCATAATCAGATGCAAATGGCCCCACCTGCGCCTTGCATGAATTATGGCCCCATTTGCATGTCACCTTTTGAATATCGGAAATTTGCGCATGGCATAATGGTACTTGCGCCACCGTAAGTTTAATGCTCAACTCTGACAACTTGCGGTGGCGCAAGTTCCACTGCGCCATGCACAGTGGCTGTGGCTGGGGGGTGATATTCAGCGAGCGTCAACAGCTTAACTCCTTTTGAATATCGCCTGCTACACCCCCCGCGCGCAACTATTTTGAGCAGCGCAAGGGCTTGTGCCTCAGAATGGCGCAGTTTGAATATCCGGGCCCTTATGTTTTAGACCAAAATGAGGTTTGCCTGCAATATTGGGACACATTTCTTTATCCCCCATTACAGTTTTCTTAAACAATAAAGCTGATTCAATATAACAAAAAAGTGTGCAATAACAGCAACATTCCAAACCAAATAACATGCATAGTTGAAGCTACCTCATGGAATACTCCCTATTTATGCAATAGGAAAGGGTAGCAAAGCAGATAAAGAGCCTATGAGAGCATTAGGAAAATGCTGAAAAAGTAAGTTTATATTCAACTCCATCCCATTTTCTTTATTACTTCATATATTTTGAGTAATTAATTCCCTAATTTTCTTTATTACTGAAAACAGTTGCATGAAAACAAGATCCCTGTCCCATTGACTATATCTGCTCTGGCTGCTTCTCTACACATGACATCACAATCCCCTGTTTATGACATCATAATTATCCCCACATCAACATAGTTTGATGTCATAACAGAATTTTGATGTCAGCTGCAGGCAGGTAGCCAGAGCTAAAAGAGCATAGATACTGTAGTCATGTAAAAACCCTTAGTAATAAGGAAATGAGGGTGAGAATTAGAATAGAAATGAAATACAAGCTGCATTTATGGCTGAATTTTAAATTTTTTCAAAGTTGTCTCAACTGTGTCAGGAGCTTTTTAAATAAATCTGTTCATTCTCACATATGTTAAATAAATGGTGGTTTTGAGATTTACTTAACACCCTAATGTCAATCAACCACCATTTATTTAACACCCTGCCATCAATCAAACCCCCTCCTGCCAGAACTAGACTGTCAGCTTTCTCAATAGCCTATTCTGCGGACCTCCTGCTTCCGTTTACCCGACAATCACCAAAGTACAAATTCGTTCAAAAAGTGCACATGCTCTTATTCAATAGTTTAAAAAAAAAACACTTGATTTCACATTACTTTTGTAAACTGCCGCATTTATGCCTCCACCCCCTTGCTCTCTCTCCACTACAGTCCTGCTATTTATGCTTCCACCCCATGCTCTCTCTTCCTCCACTCCAGTCCATTGCTTGCTTCCTCCAGCCATGACTCTCTTACATCTTGCTGTCCAGCTGCACTAAATAATTAAAACTTGATACTCCTGGAATTCAAAACAGTACTTTTTTTTTTTTCTAAGACACTATGAATCCCTGATACTTGAACTGCTAGCACTCTCTCTGCTCACATTCTTAACATGCTCAATCTCTTCCACCTTGCTCCTCACACTTCTCATAATACACATAAAAGTCAGGAGCAACCAGATAAAAAAAGTATACTTTAAAAATCACTGTAGGGGGTCACGTGTTGGCAGCCTGGCAACCTGCAGCTCTCTCCCTTCGCTCCGTGTCTCCACAACTGGTTACCTGTTAAAAACCGCTAAAATGCTGTTAAATTCTACAGAGGATCACAAGATTAACTCACTAACAGACCTTAGACAGCAAAGAAGCATGTTACAATGGACATATGTATGCGGAAAGCTCCGCTGCAGCACTCGCCTCCTGTGATGCCTGAAAAGGAGAAGGCTGCAAAACAGCCCAAGCAGCAACCAGCCACTACTAGTAAGTTTGCAGCTGGGTCTGTGGCTCTTACTGAGGAAAGGTTCCTGGAGATTATGCAGCCGATGCAGAACTCTATGGACGATATCTCTGAGGAAATCCACCAAATGCGTATCACTATGGAGTCACATGCAATAAGAGTGTCTGACTCTGAAACTCAATTTCAGTGGAAAAAAAGCAAATAAAGTGGAATTAGATCACACTAATATCTCTCGCAGAATTAAAAAACTGGAGGAAAAAATGGAAGATCTCGAGGGTAGAAGCCACAGAAACAATCTATTAATTTTCGGGATCCCTGATAAGGAAGAAGGTAGCTCCCCCATAGTTTTCATTCAGAAATTATGTGAGAAAATTGCAGGTCCATCTCCGAATGGGGCAACCTATGTTAGTGAAAGGGTGCACACAGCTCTGCTCACACCACCACCTCTGAATGCACCACCAAGACCTCTCATTTTTAAATTACTTAATTTTCTAGACAAGCAGCACATTTTAGAGCAAGTCAAATTGCTCCAAGAAGTGCAATGGAAGGGACGAAAAATCCGAATTGCTCAAGACCTCCCACAAGCAGTCAGGCTCAGAAGACAAGAATTACACCCAATCATGTTTAAATTAATAGCTACAGACAGACAGACAGTTCCAAGGGAGATACCCTGCCATCCTATAAGTAAAATTCAAAGACCAATGACTATCCTTTGACATGCAGGAACAGGCACACCTGGAGCTTAAGAAACTCCTACCTGACCTCTTTAAGTGATGGCCACAGTTATAGAGATAACCTTGATGTGAGTGATTGCCTCATCTAAAGATATTGGGGCACATACAGTATATAAAACTCTCAAACAGCTCATCATTGGTACACTGTTGAAGTTCAGCAGGGACTTTGTCCCATCCACATCTCCCACAGTATGCCCTTATGTTAAAGCTGAGTAGTTTTTCTAGTTGTATACCTCTGATGGTTATTTTCTCCATCCTAACACTGTTATGACTGGAGCTTTAATCCTGGAGTGTTGTCTGAGAGAAGCCCCGTCTGACTCGGAAGCTACCCCAGTGGCTGGATGGCAAGTTTTCTGTTTGACTTTACTCTGGAGGTGAGGTCCTGCTGTGACTGAATCTACAGCGCACTTGCATGAATGCAATGGATGTGTGGCTTTAAACCCTAAATTGCAATAACTCCAAGTTTTGAACTGTGGGTAGTTAACGTTAGGATTACAATTTTCATCCATTATTTTCTTTTTTCCCCTCTCCTCATTGTGCTTTCCGTTCTTCTTTGTGCTTCAATGCTGTAAAGACTAGCAAAGCAGATGAACAGACACATTTGACACCCTCTGTAAACTATATATGGACATTACTTGGTTTCCAGGAGTTATAGAGGAATGATTGTCGATAACTTGTTCTTGTAAGTTAGAGATTATTTTATTGAAACTGCAATGGTTTGTTGCATAATATATATTAATGGGGACATGGTGGGGAGACCTGCGAGCTTGTAGGCATGCATTGAAACATCATCTGCCAGATTATTAAGCCAATACAGTTTTGTTGAACTGGGGTGGTATAGTATAGTGTGTTGATAGAAGTAGTTAGTTATTGAATAGATTAATAAATGGGACAGACATGTGCTGATATATGTAGGAGGGTTAGGATGCCAACATCCTTTATAACAGGGTATGGACCTGATAATCATAAAATTGAAGGGCAATGTAAATTAGAACATTATGAAAAATAAATGGCTTTCAAGTCAACTCTTAAGCCATGAGTGGGGTATATACTGTAATATTGTTACATGGAATATTAGGAGTGTCAAAGACAGATGCAAATGTTAAATAGTTCTAATGCATTTACAACATCTAAATGCTGGGATTGCTTGTTTACAGGAAACCCATCTCAGAAGAGAGGATACTTCCCTTTTATGTAAGACATGGGTTGGTCAAGCTTACGGATCAGGAGTCTCCACTAACCAAGGGGGGGTTGGCCATACGTATCGCCTGATCTGTCCCTTTTAAGTTAATACAAGAAGTATGGGATGTTAATGGTCATTGTTTACTGTTACATGGTATGTTACAAGCCCAACAAATCTTATTAAGCTCTATATATAGCCCTAATGTTGACTCCCCCCACTTCTTTACCCACCTTTTGAACTTAGTGGCCTCACCAAACCTGAGATTTATATTCTTAGGAAGTGACTGGAATTTGACTCCACATACACAACCTGACAGATCTGACAGCAGAAGAGTTGGCCCCTCCCCAGCCCAAAGAGCCCTATCAGATCTTATGTCTGGGGCAGGCCTATTAGATATATGGAGAGTGCTAAATCCAACTGAGAGAACCTATACTTTTTTTTCACCTCCCCATTGAACTTACTTCAGAACTGATTATTTTTGAATAAGTTTCTTTTCCCTTCCTTGGGTGTTGGCTAGCGTAATAAAAACAAAAGTAATTTCTGACCATTCCCCAGTCACTCTTACTTTTCTCCAAGGTCCTATTACACAAAGAGACACCCTGTGGTGACTAAACAATCAATTGCTTAAAAATCCAGCTACTATATCTCACATTTAGAGTTTATCATCCATTTCCTGAAAACTAACATCGATTTGGTCACTAAAGTGGATGTTGTATGAGCTGCCTTGAAATGTGCACTACGGGGTGGAAGCATACATCTAGTGTCTATTAGATCCATGCAATCCTGTAGACAAGTGGAAAACTTATTACATGCTATACAGAATGTGGAAAGTAATATTAAAAATAACTCATCTGAGGTGGATTGGGCTAAGCTGCATACCATGCAAGCACAATTTTTTGAATTAATGTCCCAAAAAGCTGAACTAGCATTAAAAGAACCACATTCAAATATTTAGAATCGGCAAGTGACCAGGAAACTTCTCACCATTCAGATTAGACAAGCTGAAGCAACCCATCATGTACTGGGACTGTAAACAGGAAGGATAACTCAATTAACACAGATCCTAAAACAATTGCTATGATTTTTAAAGAGTATTTCCCAAAATTGTATAATATTCCCACCAGTGAGAGACAGTACAGACAGAAATAACTAAATATTTAAGCTCAGTTATCCTCCCTGCCTCTCCCAAGATATGACAACAACTCTTGGTAACCCAATTACTGGCAGGAAGTAGAACAAGCCATACAACAACTCCCTCAGGACAAATCACCTGGACCAGATGGCTTAGCTAATAACTTATACAAATCCTGCCTCTCAGAATTTCGCTCTATATTAACTGATGTATTTAATCACTGATTTAATAATGGATTCTTTGAAACCAGATTCCTTGAAGCAATTATAACCCTTATTCCCAAACCTGACAAGGACCCCTATTACCCAGAAAATTACCGTCCCATATCATTATTGAATACGGATGTTAACATTCTAGCCAAAATTCTAGCAGATAGGTTGGGACCTATCATGAGACACTTAATTGGGCCAGAACAGGTTGGTTTCATGGCAGATAGCTCCTCCAGTGACCACATGCATTGCCTACTGCACCTACTTTCCTTGTCTGGTAATTCAGCTATCCCTGCTGTACTGATCTCACTTGGCGAAGAGCGTTGATAGAGTCTCCTTAGATTTTTATTAGCCATGTTGGGCAAGATGGGCTTCCCAAAAATGTCATTAAGTGGATACAACTTCTTTATTGTTCACCTACTGCATGAGTATGGTATAATGGTATACTTTCTGATCCAATAATAATATAATGGGGTACTAGACAGGGTTGCCCATTATCCTCCCTCCTTTTTAATTTATATCTAGAGCCTTTTCTTAGAAAATTAATAGCTTTCACAGAACTTCAGGGCATAAAAGTTGGAAATAGTAGGCACCTTGTATCCGCCTATGCAGATGATTTATTATTGCACCTTGAAAACCCAATTGGTGGTGTCCCTGCATTACTAAAGAAATTGATCTCTTCTCTAAAGTTTCCTACTATAAGCTTAACCCAACAAAACTAAAGTTTTCCCATTGAATGGGAAAGCTTTACCTTCAGATATTGAAGGACACCAACTAACATGGGAACTGAGATTTTGACCTATTTAGGTATTAAAATCTATAAAGAATTCTCCTCCATAATGAGAGAAAATGTTACCACCTTAATCTCCACCCTTAAAACAGATTAAGCTAAATGGAGTATGTTACCAATCTCTTTATGGGGACAAATAGCCACAATAAAAATGAATGTGTTATCCCGCATTCTTTACCCCATGGGAAGGTTGGGGCCTTTTTTTCCAAAGAAGTCATTCACACAATTACAAACAATAATTAACAATTACTTATGGAAAGGAAAGGCAGTATGGTGAGCTTATTCTAAACTTACTGCTCCAAAATTGCAAGGAGGCCTTGCTCTTCCCTCCTTTTTTATGTACTATAGTGCATTTCCCATTAGTAAATTGGTCCACTGGTCACTGACACCTGATCAGAGAGCCAGGCATTCCCACAACCTTTGTGGTTAGATATAGAAATTAGTTTAGCAAAGCAAACCTCCTGCACTCTGTCTTACTCCATTCACTACCTCAATGTATACCCAGAGTATTAAGAAATACTTCCATTGGATGGTCTATCAGGGCACTACATCAGTTACAACAGCAGTTAAATGTTGACTGGCATAAATCCATGAAACAACCATTGACAGTAAAAACACATTTTTATATGGGGAAACTCCCCATTCTACCCTCCTTTAGGGTCACCTTAACAAACCTTAAACTTCAGGACATCATTCATGAGAATAAAATGCTCACACTCACACAAATGTGTCACTCTTTTAATATTCTGGACAAAAATATTTTTAAGTATTTGTAGTTAAAGCATACTGTAAACTCATTCATTACTAGAACATCTCACATTGTGCTGGCAACCAAGGATTTCATACCCCTTCTAATGATGGCAAGCCAACCACACCCCATACCCAGAGTGTACAGAGAGCTGCAAACCCTAGACTATACTCTAGAAAAGGGTGTTTGTTATTATTAGGTTAATAAGCTTTCTATTCAAAAAATATCTCCATATGGTGCTCTACATGGTGTAATCAATATAGATATATTAAGCAGGACAGGCTTCATCTAATACCATTCAATATTATGCACAACCTATATTTTACCCTGGAAAGACTTTTCAAAATCAAAAGGCTTCCATCACCAAAATTCAGAACTGTTCTTGTCTCCCTGGAGACCTCTTCCACATGTTGTGGTCCTGCCTAGGGTGGTTAAAATGTGGCTTAAAGTTAAAATCTTTGAACTCATTATTGGAATTAGACTCACTATTTACCCTGAGGTTTCCCTCCTTAACATATTCCCCAGGAATGGTTAAATGTAGAAAATATTACATGACTTGTTGCTGCAGTTGTTAAACTTGTTATTATGCAGCATTGGAAGGATGAAGGACCCTATCTTTATTAGAATGGCATAAAGAGACTTTACTGGCTTTACAACTAGAAAACACATAGCCATGATGGCTAATAAGAACCAAGTGTATCTTTACTAAGTGGGGACCGTTAGAAGCCCTTCTAATTGCATGGCAACCATAACAAGTCCATACTCGATTCAGATTAGAATACTTGTATGTAATCTTGTTACCTCAGGATTTTGGCAATGGGAGGGGAGGACTGTATCTTGGGATGTTATAATTTGTACATTACTTATATGCAGAAGAAGGAAACTTTGCTTCATAGACCTTTGTACCAACGTAGTATTATCTTCTCAATGTATACTGGATTTTGTCACTTGTAATGTCTAAAATTAATAAAAGCATATTGAATTAAAAAAATCACAGTAAAAGAACCACAGTCCATAACTTTGTAGTGGCAATATGACTTCCCACCCGGCTTACTCACTAAGAATCAGACCCACCATTTTTCTTTAACTCTCCAGCCCACCCACCTACAACTAACAGCCAATCAGCTCATCAGATTCAGATGTGGCTTCCTAGCAATGATGTTGCTGTCCCTAGCAACCACCTTCGACTGGGCAAACATACTTCAGCAAAAATAGTTCTGCTTATTTTATTGAAAAAGAAATACCTGAGCCATGGGATGACAGATGGCAAAACATAGAGCATAGTTTCGGAGGTTTGAATACACTGAAAGTGGATGGCAAAAGGCCCAGATGCCATACACACAATGACTGAACAAGTTGGCAGAGCTCCTTGCAGGACATTTGACGAACCTATTTAATGTTTCCTACATTGGACTGTACTTGAGGACTGGGATGGGTCATGTCTTGCCTCTACACAGAGGAGACATGAATGAACTGAAAACTACAGACCCAGGCATGGAAATGTGTTCGTGTATCACGCGATGTGTGCATCATCTTTTGCCAGGCTGGATGCCTCACTTAGAACACCTCATGGTGGTATAAAGCTCAGTCGTGTCTTGCCATCACAGAAATTTGTTCTATGACACCATCTATGAATAGAACAGGTTATCATGCTGCCACAACCCCCTTGGCATCATACCACCGTATTACCGGCATAGTGTGCAGGACAGAACAACAGTAGCAAAGCAACATCTTTGAATAAGGGTGGCATATCACATAGGACTCGGTGCAATTTAAGCCTTAGGGTTTGCCATAATTAACCATAATTAACCATGCAAGACTCGTGGTGGCATCCTTCAGTCGGTGCCACAGACTTTGATGGCATAAAAAGCGTGGATCACACAGTATGGGCAGATTCCAGCGTAGCCGACATGCAGACTATGACTTCCTCCACCCCTCCATAATCACCCTATGTCTGTAACATGCATTATAACATTATACCACTGTTTTGACACCATTACCCGGTGAAGAAAGGATGTTCAATGCATCTACCCAACTCTCACCACTTTGTCCGTCCTACTCCTTCCCCAGACTTCAAATCAGGCCCTCTGTTGATACCTCCTCCTTTAGTCTAAATGTAACCCCCATTACAAATGGGGTTTACTAAATGCCTCTAGTCTGTCTCTTTAAGATACTGCCAGTTTGCAGACCCCATTAGTCTGCTAAAGCAGAGGATCATTGGTTGTCGGCTCGAGTACCACTCTAGAAATTGATAATGTGTCCTCTCTCTTCTTTCCTCAAAGGGTATACATATTAAACTCGCTGAGTCTCTCCTCGTATGGCTGGTATTGCAGACCCTGCACCACTTTAGTTTCCCTCCTCTGGACTCCTTTTTATTCTGTCTATGTCCTTGCAGAGATGGGGTCTCCAGAACTGGGCAGTGCTCAGATGGGGTCTCACCAACTCTGCACAGAGGATAACAACTTCCAGTTTTCTACTGGTGACACCACTAGTTGTACATCCCAGTATACCCCAGACCTCCCTACTTCTCACATTGCTTACGAACCTAAGGTCATCTGACCCAGTTCACCCAGGTAACTTGTCTTTGTGTCTCACTACCCCTTGTGTAATCTTCCCCTGGGTTCCTGTTTCCAGGTGCATTATTATGCACTTCTTTGCATTGAATCTTCACTGCCATACTTCGGACCATTCATCCAACCTTGCCAAGTCCTTCTCATCCTTTCCATGCCTCCTTGTGCATCAACCCTGTTGCAGATCTTTGTGTCTGCTGCAAAGGCATACTTTTCACTTCAGTCCCTCTGCAATGTCACTTATAAAGACATTAAAGGACTTGACCCAGTAATGAACCTATGGCACCCCTGTAACTGCTCTTTCTTCAGAGTGGACTCATTTACGAACCAATAAAAGGCCTATATGCAGGCACCTCAACCCCTGTGGCTCCCTCTAACTAACCATTATTTCTTACTGTGGACTCCCTTACTATTACTCTCTGTCTAATTTTCCAACCAGTGTATAACAGGCTACCACCCTTGCACCACTATCAGGCTGACTAATTTGTTTATTAATCTTTGGTGCGTGACTGTGTCAGATAAGATGAATTAACGTCTGGGTGGCAATGTCCACAACCCCTCCCTGGTCTACTTCTTTGTTCATACGAAGAAATCATTTACAATTTTATGACATTACCTTCTGGCTATGAATCTATCCAAAGCAAATGGGAGTCTGGGATGACTTAGCAGGGACACTACCAACTCGAAGGGAGGGTCATAATTCAACTGTACAAGACACTAGTGAGGCTACACCTGGAGTACAGTGCACAGTTCAGGACAGCTGCCTATATAAAATGCGTAGACAGGGGAGAGACAGTTCAGAGGAAAACAAAGATGTTACTGGATTGCATCATAAGTCGTATGCAGAAAGGTTGAAAGTAATGAATAATATGTAATCCCTGGAGAGAGGGAGGAGAGGGACATGATAGAGAATATACAAGTCTCTTATATAGGGAGGTACAGGGTGGGCGAAAATCCGACTAGTAGAGTGAAAAAAGATGTTCCTGGAACAGAGAATAGGATGACGTTTGAGGGAAGATGATTAAGAGAAGCGTGAGACACAATTTACTCACAGGCAGTTAGTGGACCAGTGCAACACCTTGCCAGAGGAAGTGGTGGGTGGGGCTGAAACAATCACTGTGTTAGAATGTAACATTACGGTATAGACATAAAAAAATAAGGAGGGTGAGGGGTAGGGGCAAAAGACTTGTCAAACATAAACTGATCTTGCAAGCACCAATGTGCATACTCTACGAGTCATAGGACATATCTGCTGACACTGGCTGTACATCTATGTATATATATATCTAACAGCAAACTCTTTCTGTCCTGATTGATGCTAGGATGGGTTGTAGTTGTTGGAGATATTTGATAATAGATGCGAGGCAAGGACATAACTATCAACAAAGTCAGACAGAAGTCAACAGGTAGAGACTTGATTTCTGAGGAGTTTCCCATTATCAAAATGCATAGCATATTCACATCTAACAATGAAGCTATAACCAATACACTACAGCGCAAACATACATACTAGAAAAACTGACATGATTACAGAACATAAATGGCACAGCACGCAAAGATATGCCAGTTCACCATGCACCACTATAAGCAGGTACCCTGCAACCCAGATGCCATGACTTGCTGGTTCCCCAGCACCGATCATGATGACTTTCTGCTCCACAGACTTGCACCGTTGTAAGCTGAAAAGTACATGCATGTTGACAGTCACAGATGCTATAAATTCAAATGTGGAGAACAACCACTGAAAACATGCCCCTATCACGAGGGCATTTGTTGGTTAGCCTGGGATTACAAGGCGAGCATGGTGGCACAACACAAAACAAACACTGTGACAACACGGACAAGGGGATGGTGCAGAGGTCTTGGAAAGTGTCCTCCATTGACATGTGGGTGTGCACGGTGTCATTTCACCTTGATGAACCATGACACTTACATTACATCATCTCCATGCTGCTGTAACCAACAGTGTAATTGCAAGGTAATGTCATTGGGTAATCTCGAGCAAGGGACAACTAACTTGTAAGAGTGAACAGGTGCCTCAGCTGCTGCAACGATATGTAGAATATGATCTGATGGCAGATAAGGGCTCTTGGCCCACTGAGTCAGCACATTTACATACCAGACTGACAATAGACAGTGTAGGCAGATAAGGGCCCAAGGCCCACCTAGTTGGACCATGAGTTTGTAGCTTCAGTTTCTGTTTTCCTAGAAACTGTGTTGAACCTTAGCCATGATTTCCAGAATTCCTTTGTGTCTATCCCATGCAGTCTGTAATCCGCCATTGTCTGACCCACCACCACTTCAGCTGGCAGGGTGTTCACTTGTCATCCACTTGTTCTGTGTGATGATAATGTCCTCACATTCCTCTGAATCATCCTCCTCAAACTTCAACCATGCCTCTAGTCCTGGAACATCTTTGCACTTAAAATTAAATCAGTGTATTCTTGCACACATGCCTCCATGTTAAGATACCTGTATGTCTCTATCATGTCCCTATTTTCCTCCTCTCCTCCAGGCAGTACATAATGTATTTCTTCAACCTGTCCTCATTGGAGTTGTGATGCAATCCATGCAACAACTTTGTTGCTCTCCTCTGAACCTTCTCTATCCTCTGGCTATACGTAGATAAGGTCTCCAGAAGTGTACACTGTACTCCTGTTGGGGCCTCACTAATATCTAGTATGGTGTAATTATGACCATCCGTTTCCTGCTGGTGATGCCCCTGCCTATGCATCACCGCATCATATTTTCTTTACCTGCTGCCTTGTCACACAGTTTCCATACCTTGAGGCCATCAGAGATAATAACCCGAAATCCTTTCATGCTTGGTGCATGCTATATCCTCACCACCCAACTGATATAGTGGGGCAGAGTTTTTGTGGCCCATATGCAGTATCTTGCACTTCTTTGTATTGAATTTAAAGTTCAAAACCCTCAAACATTTTTCAGTTTTAAGCATCTCCCTTCTCATTCTGTCTTCACCCTCTAGTGTGTCTACTCTGTTACAGAGCTTTGTGCCATCAACGAACAGTGAAACTATGCCTTCTAGGTCCTGTGCAATGTCACAGATGAAGATGTTGAATAGGACCAGTCCCATCATTGATCCCTGTGGTACCCCACTAGTCACTCTTCACTGTGTGGAGTGACAGCAATTTACCAGCACCCTCTGTGTCCTGCCGCACAGCCAGTTACCTACCCACGACACTACTGTCGTGCCCCCAACAACGTGGAACAGAAGGGAGCATGTACTGCTGGATGCCTTCCAGGACCGCTTCCAGCTGCAAATGCTCAGTGAACCTACCAGCTAAGCAGCGAGAAGTGCTTGGACTTCATTACACCTTGTCCGTGTCTCCACCCGTGGCTAGTACAAATGCTTACCAAGTAAGCATTTGAACCTATCACCTGGCGCCCTGTTTCCCCTATTGGACAGATGATAACCATCATGAAAATATAGTTTCTAATCACTCCATGTCTTCCAGCACTACTGAATGAAGCCAAAGACTGTATCATGGATCAACTCTTTCATTCACTGATTGAATCCCATGCTGTGGAGCACATTAGCCTCACTCATGCCATGGACAGGCCACACCTGCCATACTGTTACCATGCTGCTGCCTGATGAAGGATCAGCGACAAATCCCAACATATATCAGCATTGTTCTTATGCCTTTCACCATCAATAACTTTGACCATATGTGGTCAATGACATCAACATCCCTCTTCCTCCATACCAGAGTAGCAGGAGTACACCAACAAACAGGAATAGAAGGAGCATGTACTGCTGGATGTTTTCCAGCACATATTCCGGCTGCAAATGTTCAGTGAACCGTCAAGGTTAGGGAATACCCTTGATCTTCCTCCTTTCCTGGACATCTTGTGTATGAACCCGGTTGCAGATCTTTGTGTCATCTTCAAAGAGACAGACCTTCCCATCTAGTCACTCTGCGATGTCATAGAAACATAGACTTTGATGGCAGATAAGGACCGCTTGGCCCACCTAGACTGCCCATTCCCCAACCTACACGATAGGCCGCAGATCCTAGTTAACCAACAGCCTATTTCTTCTGACCCCACACAAGAACTGCCTTATGTCTCTCCCATGCATTCTTGAAGTCTCCCACAGTTTTAGACCCCACAACCTACTCCAGAAGGCTGCTCCATGCATCCACTACCCTCTCAGTGTAAAACATACTTCCGCACATTGCCCCAAAACGCCACCCTTTTTTTATATTGTGTCCTCTTGTTCTTGAACATCTCTATTTCTGAAAGATGCTACACTCTTGTACTTTGTGGATTACACTGAGGTGCTTAAACTTTTCTATCATGTCCCCCCTCCCTTCTTTCCTCAAGGGTATACATATTAAGTTCATTTAATCGATCCTCGTATGGCTTCTCTTGCAGACCCGGAACCATTTTAATTGCCCTGCTCAGGACTGCCTTTTATCCTGTCTATGTCCTAGCAGAGAATGGATCTCCAGAACTGGACGCAGCACTCCAGATGGGATCTCACCAACTGTCTCCACAGAGAGAAAACAACATCATCCGGTTTGCTGCTCGTGACGCCTCTCCATATGCATCCCAGTATACCCCCATCACTCCCTCCTGCCTTCTCACATAGCTTGCGAACCTTAAGGTTAACTAATATGATTACCCACAGGTCCCTTTCCTTTTTTGGTGTTACTAACTCCCCCCTCTTGTGTAATCTTCCCCTGGGTTCTTGTTTCCCAGGCGCATTATTTTGCACTTTTTTTCTTTGAATCCAAGCTACCACACTTCTGGCCGTTACTCCAACCTTGACAAGTCCCTTCTGATCATTTCCACGACTCCTTGTGTATCAACCCTGTTGCAGATCTTTGTGTCATCTGCAAAGATGCATACTTTTACTTGCAGTCCCTCTGCAATGTCACTTATAAAGACCCTAAAAAGGGCCCGAACCAGTACCCTGAACAGTACCAGTACCCTGCAGTAGCCTACTAGTAACCGCTCTTTCTTCATAGTGGACTCCATTTACAAGGCATCAAAACGGCATTTCACCGGCACTGAACCCGTCGGCACTCCTCTAATAACCATCCTTTCTTCACTGTGGACTCCAGTTAATATTACCCGCTGTGTCTAATTTTCCAACCTGTGGTAAGAGACAGCAAGGCAAATGAACATAACTATAAACAAGGTCAGACAGAAGGCAACAGAGTAGTGACTTAATGAGGTTTCCCATTATCAAATTGCATAGCATATTCACATCTGACAATGGACACAACCGGTACAACTACTGCGCGAAAATACAGAGGCAGTATAAAAATTGGTCATGATTACAGAACGCATGGCACAGCTTGCAAGGATATGCCAGTTGCACCATGCACCACTAGCGTTGTTACCCTGTGACCTATTCCATGACTTGGTGGTTCCACGGCACCTATAAGCAGTGACTGTCTGCTCCCATAGGCTTGAACCATTGTAAGGTGCAAAGTACATGCATGTTGACAGTCACAGATGCTAGCCAATGCAAATGCCGGAGAACCACCACTAAAGAATAAGCCCCCAATCACTGAGGGGCATTTGTTGGTTGGCCTGGGATTGCCTAGGTGAGCATGGTGGAAGAGCACAAAACAAACACTGTTGACAACACAGACACGTGGAGGGTGTGAGGCCTTGGAAATGTGTCCTCCTTTGACAAGTGGTGTGTACGGTGTCATTTCGCACTGATGAATGAGACTTATATTACATCTTCTCCATGCTGATGTAACCAACAGTGCAATTGCGGGTAATGTACTAACATACAAAATGCACGAGCAGAATAGGCTAATGCTCTTTCGAGTCAGCTCGATTGGTCAGCCCCACCCTGGGTGCTGACCTTGCCTCCTTCACCTTATCTGGCTTCTCCTTCCCAGTTCCGGATATTCTTGCTGCATTGGATTTTGCTTCAAGAACACTGCCCAAATACCTGTCCCAGCCCCTCTTGAACCCCTCCACCGTCTCTGCCTCCACCAGCCCCCTAGGCAGTGCACTCCATAGCTCCACCACCCTCTCAGTGCAGTAGCACCTCCTCCTTTCTCACCTGAATCTCCCACCCTCCAGCTTCCACCCATGCCCTCTGTTGGAACCATCCTCCTTCATTCGAAGCACCCTGACTATTACTCCCCTATTTACCCTCGTCATGTACTTGCAGACCTCTATCATGTCCCCACGGTCCCTTCTCTCTTCCAATGTGTACATATTTAGCTCTTCGAGCCTCTCCTCATAGGTCCTGTCCCCCCAAGCCACAAATCATTTTGGTTGCCCTCCTCTGGACCATCTCTGGTCACTCTTTAAGTGTGACCACCAATGCACCGCAGTACTCAAGGTGTGGCCTCATCAAGCAGTTATACTGAGGGTATCAATTCCCTCCTTCTGGAGGTGATCCCCTAGCGATGCATCCCAGCATCCTGTTGGGCTAGCTGCTGCCCTCCTACAAGTCTCAAGTTGTTCGTCTTGACATCCACCACCACCCCGGTCCCTCTCAGCCATCGAGACTTGTAGCATTCCCCCCAGGGTGTACACTTGTCCCAGGTTTCTGTCCACCAGGTGGAGTACCTGCATTTCCTGCATTGGACCTCAGCTTCAACTTTCTAGACTATCTTTCCAGAGCCTCCAGGTACCCTGTAGGCCACCTCCACTCCTCCCCATCCACCAACGCCCCTGTTTTGAGTCATGCGCAAGAGACTCATCTCCTCCTGATTCATGTCCTTATGTTAGGGGCGTCGGTGTTGAACTGGAGGCACAGGACTGATCCTGAGGGACCCACGAATGGCCCTCGTTGGGGCGAGACTTGCCCGCCAACTCGACCCTCTGGCTCAGGTCTGATCCGGTAATGTCATTGGGTAATTCGATAGCGGCTGACTGACTTGTGGAATAGGAACAGGTGCACCAGGGCTCTGCCTATACATAGGATATGATCTGATGACAGATAAGGAGCGCATGGCCCACTGAGTCAGCACATTTACATACCAGACTGATACATAGATACAAAGACAGTGTAGGCAGATAAGGGACACGGCCCACCGAGTCTGCCCATTTGAATTTGTAACTTCCGGTTATATTATCCTCGAACACTGTTGGCCCTTACCCATGACTTCCAGAATTGCTATGTGTCTATTCCATGCATTCTTGAATCTTGTGATTGTTTCAGCACCCTAAACTTCCTCTGGCAGGGTTTTCCACTTGTCCACCACTCGTTCTGTGATGAAAATCCTCCTCACATTTCCTCTGAATCATCCTCCCTCCAACTTCACCCCATGCACTCTAGTCCTGGAACATCATTGAGCTTAAAAGTAGTGCCTTCTTGCACCCTGTTCCTCCCTGTAACATACCTGTATGTCTCTATCCTGTCCCCTATCTTCCTCCTCTCCTCTAGGCTGTACATATTCAATACCTTCAACCTGTTCTCATAGGAGTTGTGATGCAATCCATGTAACACCTTTGTTGCCCTCCTCTTAACCTTCTCCAGCCTGTCCATGTCCTTACGAGGCAAGGCCTCCAGCAGTACCTGTACTCCTGGTAGGGCCTCACTAATGTCTTGTATAGTGTAATTATGAGAGCCCGTTTCCTGCAGGTGATGCCCCTGCCTATGCATCCCCGCATCATATTTTCTTTACCTGCTGCATTGTCACACAGTTTCCATACATTGAGGCCATCAGACACAATTACCAAAAAATCCCGTTCCTGCTTGGTGCATGCCATATCTTCTCCCCCCAACTGATACATTGTGCCAGGGTTTTAGTGGCCCATATGCATTATCTTGCACTTCTTTGCATTGAAGTTCAAATGCCAAACCCTTGACCATTCTTCAATTTTCAGCAGCTCCATTCTCATTCTGTCTACACCCTCTGGTGTGTATATGCTGTGACAGAGTTTTGTGTCATCAGCGAACAGTGAAATTATGCCTTCTAGGTCCTGTGCAATGTCACAGATGAAGATGGTGAATAAGACCGGTCCCAGCACTGATCCTGGTGGTACCCCACTAGTCACTCTTCCCTCTGTGGAGTCACTGCAATTTACCACCACACTCTGTGTCCTTCGGCACAGCTAGTGATCTACACACCACATTACTGTCCTGCACACACCCATATTCCCTAGTTGGTGCAGTGGTCTTCTATGTGGTACAGTGGCAAAGCCTTGCTGAAGTCCCGATAAGCCATGTCCACAGCTCTCCCGGATCCACTGACCTAGTCTCCGAGTCAAAAAAGTCAAAGAGCTTGTACTGACATGACCGACCCCGGGTGCAACTATGCTGCCTTGGGTCCTGCAGTCCATTCAAAGCCAGATGTTACAGTGCTTCTATGATCTTCACTAGTACGGAGCTGAGGCGGACTGGTCTGTAGTTCTCCGCTTGTTGTTTGTTCACGGTTTTGTATAAAGGGGACTACATGTGGTATCCTACAGTCTTTTAGGTGCCTCCCTGTTTCTAATGATAGGCTAAACTGGATAGCCATAGGTTCTGCCACCGTCTCTTAGTTCTTTAAGGACCCTGGGATGCACCTATCCATTGTATGGCTCAATCAACGATCATTACTTCCAGTTCCTTCTGGAATCATTCTCGTGTAAAGGGACTTGTCTCAATTTCTTGACCATTCTCGTCCCTTGTACTCCATTCAGACCAATTAACCCTCCTCTTTCTCAGTAAAGAATGAGCAGAAATACCTGATCAGTATGTATGCTTTAATGGTGTCATCAGACATGTGGGACCGATCCTCCTCCTTCAGTCTCACTATCCCTCCCTTTGCCTTTTTTTTTCTTTGCTGTACCTATGAAAGGTTTTGTCCCTTGTACCCACTGATTGTGCAATCTGCTATTATTCCTGAGCTTTGGCTTCCCTCATTGACCTCCCTGCCTCCCTTTGCTTCTCCTGGTACTTCTCCCTATGCCCTTCTGCCAGAGTATTATTGTATTGCCTGAATGCAATCTTTTTGGCTTCCACTTTCTTTGCTACCTCTTTTGAAAACAATAATAGGCTCCACTGCCTTTTCCTCTTGCTAACCTTGTTAATGCATAATTCTGTTTCTCTTGTAATCCACGCTTTAAATACTGCCCACTGTTCCTCAACCCCTGGACTCCATGCCCATTCAGCAATGTCTCTTTCAAGTATCTACCCGTTTTGCCAAAGTCTGCCACCAAAATCCAGGATACTTGTTTCTGTGTGTTCGGTTCTGCTGCTCTATGCCTTAAAACCACTTTGACTGGAGGTCACTGTAGGCCAGGTGCTCCCACACTGTTACCCCCATTGGACTTTCCCTGTTTAGGAGCACAAGGTCCAGTATTGCCTTCAGCCAAGTAGGTTCCATGACCAGTTGCTTGTGGAAGGAACCCTAAAATGAGTACAGGAAAAATCGTCTTCTAGTTGATGTTGCTGCTTTGATGCTCCAGTCCATGTCTGGAAAGTTGAAGTCTCCAACCAGTACTTCCTCACCCTTGTCTGCCATCCTATATGCTCAACCCTTGTATCTGAGCTGCTCTACAATCATTCTACAAATTGATCAATTACCACCACTCATTATTAGTTTAATGTTCATATCTGTTTGCACTATTCAATCAATCAATCAATCAATCAAAATCTTTATTTATTCAGGCGAACATCATTGAGCAAAGCTCATTTACAAGATGGACCTGAGTGGTCATAACAAAAAAAGGTTACAGAGTGTATACAAAAACATGATATTGAAATAGCACAAATACAAACATTTATGAGTGAGATAGATGTACAATTATTTACATATATACAAGGCAAAGGACAGTAAACCAAAAACCTATTAAAGGTGAGAAACAAACAAACAGTCTGGTAGGGATAAGGCTTGGATAATGGTACATGGGTGGGCATATATGTTTGAGGTTTGATGTGGAAAGGACCAGAGGAATGATAGAAGAATAGGGAGGAGCTTTAGATGGGGGGTGGGGGAGAGAGAGGGTGTGGGGGTGTGGGGGTGTGGGAGGACTAGGCCTTGTGGAAGCAATTGCATGAATCTGGGATTAGGCTGGTGTACAGCTTTTTGAAGGATGTAAGGGGGATCAGTGTTTCCATTTTCAATGTCTTTCAATGTATTGTTCATTGTGTATTTCTTGATAGTTTTACAGTTACCTTTTGAAATGTATTCACTACCTACCCTTCCCCTGATACACCTGAAATGAGCCTTGGCTCATTTACTTTCCCTTGTCACCTATTAGTAAATAAATACATAACATTCACCGACTATTATCCTCTTTCAGTTTGCTTCATCTCATCACACAAAATACACAAAACGCAAAATTTAAATACAGTACTTTTTTAGACTCGCTTGAGCCTCCCCGGAACCGGTTGTGGCCTCCCCAGGGAGGCTGGCCTCACAATTTGAGAACCCCAGATCTAAAACCATCTCTGATGAGAAATACTTCTGCACGTTAACACGGTCCCATCTCCCCAATCGTCCCAGTGTTCCCACTTTTGATTGCAGAAGTTTTTTTTGGAAAGATGCTGTTCTCAAAGGCTTTGTTGTTTCTCCTGAGGTTTTGGAAACATTTTACCATGTTCCCACTATTCCTCCATTGCTTGTGGCTATACAACTTAAGTACTTTTACTAGGTTTTCATATGTCTGCTGGTGCTCATCCAGCACCATTTGGGTTGGCCTCTGCCGACATCTGCCACACTGTCTATGTATTTGCAAAAATCTTTTCTTCAGAACTGTACACACTACTCCATCGGTGATCTTAGCAACTGTTTGTACAGAGGGCCAACAGCTTCCTGTCTTCCACTTGTGATGCCTCGTTATGCATTCCAGGATCCCATCAGTGATCCTTACTGCCTCTGCACGTTGCTGAGCCACTTTTTGGTCATGTGATATGACTACCCACAAGCACTTTTATTTTTTTTATTTGTTTGGATCAGTAAGGCTACCACCGGCCCACCCATGACCACCCGCATTTTGTCTCCTGTACCAGGGTTTTTGTTTCCCAGATGCATTACTTTGTCCTTCAGTGAACCAAATCCAAGCTGCCATACTTTTGACCACTCCTCATCCGTGATGCACTCACCTTTATAAAAAGTGCACGTAGGGTGGTGGGTTTGGTTTGGTAGCAAATACATTTTAGTTGCTTTTATTGAAATTGTGGTTACTTGTTGCAGCCTTCGCTAGCATCTAACAAACATAGACACATATTAGTTGGTGGCAGCACTCCTGATGTGGCCGAATCAGAATTTTTGATATAGGTATTATTAACTCCCTCTTCCAACTTGTGATACCACTACCAATACAACCCAACATCCCGCTATCTTTTGATGTCAGCTTGGATGCTTTCATGTTATCTGTGATGGTAACCCCCAAGTCTCTGTCTTCCCTTTTGACTACGGTTACCACCGGTCCCTGTTTTTGCAGGACAGTCCTGATTGTGGACAGCTGTGTGCTGCAAAAAAAAAAAGAAAAATTCTATATGTCATAACTATGTAGTACTAAACATATTGTCTAATTTTCCATTTAATGTTGCCAAAAACTATCATATCATAAATAAAATACCTTACAATGATAAGAAACAATAGAAAGCAACTAAGAAACTACAAGACTTAGCCTAAATTCTGATTATATAGAGATAACACATCTGTTGTATTGGTCACGGCTATGTACTGTCCTCGAAAATCTTGTTTCTATAACAATAGTTCCACTTTGGGCTTCTTAAAGGTGGAAGCCCAACTTGTACCTGGAACTAATTGTGATGGCAAAGGCATTGAGCTTCAACTGAGCTCGTTGATTCTAGCTTGCTCAAAGGACAGCACAAAGAACATTAACAGAGAAGTGAAATAATTAAGACTTTGGGCTAGAGCAGATTTAATGTGATTTTATTTTGTACTCACACACTGTTACTGTTTTTAGTGAAAATGTGTTGCTTTGTTTTCTCTAAATCTAATTGCTTTTCATGGATATGACTTTGGCTGCATTATGACAGGGTATGTCTACATGTGTTCGCTAACAGATTACTGCTGTAATCTTCACATTCCACTTGTCTTCTGCAAGGTGTATCTTCTGTTAATGCTATATTTTTTCCTGTACCAATGTTTTTCTTACTTTGTATATCTTCTGTGTAATTAGTACAGGTAGTGCGTAAATTTTTGTGAGTTTGTATGAATAGGCTAAGCAAAATCAATGTTTGCCCCATTGTAGTTATTTATGTCTGGCTGAAAAGGTTTTTTGTGTCCGAGATGTTGGAGTCTCCCTCTCACATTGAAGACAGGTAGAGTGAAGTAGCAGACACTGCTTCCTTGAATCAAGGAGGTTATTTTCTAAAGTACACTACACTAAACTGCATGAGTAATTTTTGGACGTGTGCATGTAACTAGTATTGTTTGTTGTTTTTGCAGTGCACTCCACTTAGTTTTAACTGTAATTTGACACTGATGAAGTGTAGCGGGGATATATTTGCAGTCAGTTGCCACTAGACCTGTTGCTTAGCCTTTCTGTAACAGTCATTTCGGCATGCATGTGATGTTTAATAGTCCTACACCACAACATACCATTATGAAGTCATCATTACGAATGGTTGTGGATGCGTTGAGCGCTCAATTGATGAAGTGTCATGCTACATTAAGCTGAATTATCACCAACACAACAAACTGTAGTGTCCACGATTGACCCAAGAAAATGGCTAATTTCCATTGAAGCAGGAATCTTAGTGTTTGTTAAAAAACTCATACAGTACACAGTAGTACAAGACAAGCATATGCATCAGTGTTGGTCTTCTGTGAGCTTATTACGGCGGCATGGCATGCAAAAAATCAACAAAACCACTAAAAATTGAGAGAGCACAAGTGAACTTTATTGAGTAATTCTTTATCATATTATGTATCCTAATTATTAGGCTCATTAATGTACAATTAAGAAAAAAGATACGAAATTGGTATTCATTCACCAATATTTAATCATGTCAACATTACAGGACAATACAACCATACAGAAGGAAATGGCAGTGACACTTCAGTATATCCAAGCCATACATCATGGAGAGATGCAAAAGCATGACTGAGGATGTCATGTCAAGCAGTCTTAGTGAAAAAACAAAACAATACTGGACTTAATATTTGCAAGAAAGTGAGTTGTGCTCACAACAGAGGGAGGTGAACATTACAATGGTCTTTGGTTTAAGCCAGATTCATTAGGAAAGTTAATATTGTTCAGGAGTCACCTGAACTGAAGACTGAAATAAAGAACTTATAATTATCAAAAAGGCAGTCTTTCAATCAACAGAGGGAGGTCAACCTTGCTTTACTGTAGTTACAATTGTTAAGATTTTCAGTGCAGGAATAGTTTAAACCTACAGGGCCTGAATAATGTGTACTGTGTCTGTCCTTGTGCATAGCTTATGTGTTTTGGTGCTGACTGGTTTCAGAGAAATCATCACATATAGTCTATACTAGAAAGTAAGACAGACAGACAGACAGATAGATAGATTAAATGTGACTGCTTGATATGTTGCTGCTAAGTGATAAAATAAGCCAAATGTTATGCATCAGAATACTGTCAAATGGTGCTCCTGCTAGTTTGTTTTAGATGTTATCCGCTTTAAGGCTGTAACAATTATTAAAGTGGGTTTAAAATCTGCCATTTGTGGAAGTGTCAATCCGGCAGCAATTGTATTGTGTCCCGTAAAGATGCCAGAGTATCCTCCAAATCATTGACAAGCGGATGTGGTGAAAGGTAGGTTGTGTAGTATGCGAGTTACTCTTGCCTGTTTCAGAAGATGTGATTGTATAGAACAAGATTAAAGGGTGGAGGATGGTAGAAAAGGCGGTCGAGGTGGGTAAATGAAGGAGTGACTCTGTCTCCACCCCATGGGAGATGGAGGAATGAGGAAAAGACGACTGGTAAAGTGCAGACCAGGAAACCCTAATCACATGTGAACACGACCAGGAAATGGAAGTATAGGAAAGGGTGGAAGGTAGTCCTGCTAAATGCCCGGACCTTGGGCAATGAAATGCCTGAGTTCAAGGCAATGCTAACTGAGTGAATGTGGCAGCGGTCACTGAGACTTGCGCCACATGGGGTGGCATGCAGTTGGGACCAGAACCTGGATGGTTACACTATGTTCCGGAAGGACAGGGTGAGGAAGGAAGTAGGGTTAGCAATGATAGTCAAAACTACATTGGCATGAGTGAGTGGAGTAGGGAGGGAACAGTGGAGGAGATTTGGGTCACCTTGATAACAAGGGGGCAAGAAGTAAAAATAGGAGTGGTGTATAGACCACCGGCACTGGCAGAGGAGATGGAGGAGAGTCCAGTGGCAGATGTTGGGAGAGACTGCACACTGGGCTGTGAAATGGTGGTGGTGTTGTGGGACTTAAACATGCCAGGAACAGACTGGGAGACTGACATCCTCGTGGCCAGGGAACAGAGGTTGTTGGATGTCTTTCAAGACACGTTACTAACTCAGCAGGTGGGGGAACCAACCATGGAGGCTCTGGTACTGGATGTGGTCCTGGCAGACAGTGAACAGACTGGGGCCTGGAGGTAAGGGACCCATTGGCGGTGGAGACCATGCCACGGTCTTGTTCAGCCTGGACCTAGGAGGATAGAAGGATGTACAAAGAGGAGGTAGCTGACTTCAGGGTGGGGGTCGGATTTTAAGTGAATGGGAAGGATCATTATTGAGCATTTGGATGGGATTGGGTCAGACATGGCTGCTGATAGTAGGTGGGAAATCATTAGCAGAGCGGCGCAGGATGATACCAGCACCTATGCACGAGTAAGATGAAAATCCGGTAGGGCCAGAAAACCCTGCTGTTGGACCAGGGCAGGTCCAGGAGGTGGTGCGGTGAAAGAAGGCAGCCTATAAGCAATTCAAGTGCTCAAGGAGTGAAAGGGATTGAGGGGAGTACTAGCTGATGGACAAAAGGGCCAACAGGGTGGTGAGGGCAGATAAGGCAAGAAAGGAGCAGAACCTGGACAGGAAAATTAGGAGAGGGAACAAGGGGTTCTTTAGATACACTGGGGAAAAATGAAGGGTGAAGGGGCAGATTAGCAGGATTAAAACAGTGAGAGATGTGCAAAAGACCCAGGGGAGCAGGCTGAGGTACTAAATGAGTACTTTGCCCCCATTGTCACCAAGAAAATGGTGGTGCAGCATCATACATGGGAGGAGACAATGATACTGAGGAGGAGACCCTTATCAATCAGTGGTCTGGGGAGAAGGGAGGCATCACTGGCAGGAGGTGGGAAGGCTATTTGGGACAAGAGTTAGCACAAGTGGAAATAACAGCAGAGAGTGAGAGACCACAGGTGATAGTTAGTGGGATAGTCTCATCTCCAGGACGAAGCAATTACTGGGGTCCCAAAGGGATCAGTCCTTGGGCACCTCTTGTTCCAAGCCTACATCTCTGACATAAGGACATGTGTCAGGAGTGCGAGGAGTCTCTTTGCGGATGATTCAAAACTGGGGGTTGGGTGCCCTTACAGTGGGACCTGGAGGCTTTGGAAGATGGTCTAGAAGTGTAAGATGAGGTTCAATGGGGGAACTGCAAGGTACTGCACCGTGTGACCAGAAACACATGCAAAGTGTACAGCCTGGGGATAATGCTCCAAGTATTGACTACTGAGAGGGTCCTTGGCGTGGTGTTGGATGGCAAGATAAACAGCTTGGTGACTTGTAGGAGTGCAGCAGCAAAGGCCAACAGGATGCTGGAATGCATCACTAGGGGGATCACCTCCAGACGTAGAAAAGTGATACTCCCTCTGTATAACTGCTTGGTGAGGTTGCACCGTGAGTACTGCATGCAGTTTGGAGGCCACACTAAAGAAAACATTAAACTCCTGGAAAGGGTACAGATGAGGCAACCAAAATGGTTAGAGGCTTGAGGGACAGGACCTATGAGAGAGGCTCAGAGAGCTAATATGTACACATTTGAAGAGAGAAGGGACTGGGGTGACATGATAGAGGTCTTCAGGTACATGAAGGTGGTAAATAGGGGAGGACCAGTCAGGAAGCTTCAAAGGAAAGAGGAGGGGTGCCACTAGAGGCCATGGGTGGAAGCTGGAGGGGGGGGAAGATTCAGGGGAGAAAGGAGATGGTGCTACTTCACTGAGAGGTGGGTGGAGCTACAGAATGCACTGCCTTGGGGGCTGGTGGAGGCAGAGACGGTGGAGGGTTTCAACAGGGGGTGGTACAGGTATAGGGGAAGGGATCTGGAAGCAAAATCCAATGCTGAGTCAATATACGGAACTGGGAAGGAAGAAGCCAGACAAGGCGAGGGCAACAAGGTCTGCTCCCAGGGTGAAAGCTCACCGAAAAAGCAGACGCAAAATACTGTAAGGCCTGTTCTCGTGCATTTCAGTATGTCAGTATTCAATGGACTCAATACCATGGAATTGCCTTGAATTTGAAATGTTGGTAGATTTCTGTTGAGTCTTATTTATGGTGTGTGTCTTATATATAAATATAATATATATAAATATATATATATATATATACACACAAATAAATATATATATAGTATATATAAAACCAATGTGTAGAGAGTATATTTCATCTGTGATTTATAGTTCTGTCCAAGAGCTAAGAAATAAATAAATAACTCTAATCAAGAGTCCGGAATGGAAGGAAATACTGATCTTAGATTGGTTGCAAGCGATCGAGGACATGACATTACTAATCTGAATCTCATGGGGTACATAAAAACATTTGGATACATGGGTTTTCTGTTAATAAAGGTTTAACAGGCTGGACCCATTAATTAAGGAAAGATAGATCTCTCTGCACATGATAATGAATATAGTATCATGAAATAGTTGGGACAGTCAGTTGTTATTTTCTAGGGCTAGCAGGGCTTCCACAAAAGCAGTATACCACGTAAAACCATACATAGCACTAAAGGCCGAACATGACTCAATATTTCTGCTCTACCTCCATGTGAGCATCCCCTTGCATGACACCCAATAGCTAGCAGTTCTAACAACAACTGGACCACAGCCTCGTAGCCTTTATTCTTCATGACTGTAAATAAAAATACTAAGATGTGAGCCCATTCCCTTCCGGGTAAAACCATACGGTCTTTGCTTCTAAAGTAAACAGCATGTGCAGGGAGAAACAGCGTGTCCACCCAGGAGATCTAAATGTAAATGTTGAAAAGCACCCCAGGATACATGCACATATAATGATTCTGAGGTGCATCAATCGTATAAATAAGTTCTGATAGTCAAAGTTAATTGCATTGTCTAACAACACTCTCGCTGTGAAATTGTAAGTCCAGTCATTTGCACCCATAGTTGAAGATCATTTTTAGAGGACTGTTTTTGTGTTTTGACAACCAGGAGCACGAGGATGGCTTGAGCCTGGGGTCCAGTTGTTATTAGACCTGAATGCTATTTTTTGCAAGATAAAATGTAAGGACTACAAAACTAAAAATATGTAAATGTGGATGTTAGGGTTAAAGTGCAGAAAGTCAGAAAAATAAACAGTTGGGGCCAATGTCTCTAGACAGTGCCAGTTTTAGGCACAAGATAACCAGCGGCCGCTTGTGGAACCAACACAGAAGGGCACACTGAAGTAGAACATGTGCCGAAATCATGTTGAAATGCAAAGAAGTGTCAATTTAAAACCATAATTCTCAGCCCGGTATTCTTCTATATTCCTTACTGCTGCAGTCAGCATACTAAATAGAACTGCTCTGAGATAGAACATTATGCAAATGATAGTACCTATCATTTGGTTATGCCACTGATTCAAACTACTGCCCTTATCAGCTGCAACGTTACACTAACATATCAGACTTGTTTATCTGCCTGACAAGTCAAGATGCCTTGGAGACTACCCTCTCAGTCGTTCCTTGTGTTATTATTTTCTGAAAATACGTACTTTAATTATTCATGCTGCCTTTAAATCTGTTTAAATTACTACTGTTAGTTTACTGATTATTTTATTGCTTTTGGTTTAATTTTCTCGGTTAAGTCACGGTTCGGTATAACAGTTTGGAAACAAGACTTAGATCCCTTCCCAGAGCTTTTAGTTTCCTTCGCTCATGTTCAGTTTAGTTATTTTCAGTATTTTATTTTAAATAAAATCTTGCTTTGAGTTAGCTGCCAAGCCGGTTCAGTGAACCGCTAACTTGATTCAAGTTGTTCGGTTCTCGGTTCATTGTTAGAAGGAGGTTCAAAGCCTCCTGCTGTTAAAAGCAGTAGAACATGTTCCACCTCAGCATAATGGAAGGTGTTTATACAAGATACTTTCTCAACAAAAGACAAATGGTGAGTGGACACCTATTCCCACCTCAGTCTACTGAACCAGTACTTAGTAAAGCCAAAGTTCAAGATGTTCACATTGGCAGTTATTCTGCCAGTCATTCAGAGGAGATTTGCTTGCATCTATGAATCTGAATGATGCCTATTTCCACATTCCATAAGAGAATCTCACAGAAAATATCTCAGATTCAGACTTCCATCAGGACATTATCAGTTGTCAAACCTGCTTTTCAGTCTCTCCTCAGCCCCAGGGTATTTGCACAGCATCTGGCAGTGGTGGTGGCACACCTAAGAAGGTTAGGTGCATCAGTCTTCACCTATCTCGATAATGGGCTGGTGGTGGGAAGTTCACCCAGGCATGCACAAGATCACCTGCTGGTAACACCAAACCTGTTATACTCACTAGAGTGCCTGGTAAATCAGGAGAAATATGTTCTGACTCCAGTACAGGTTCTGTAATTCATAGGAGCTGAAGTAAACACCTTAGAGGAAGAACATTCCTCCTCAGGACAGAGTGCAAAGCAGCTGGCAAAACAATTCTTTATGGCTGAACTAGCCAAAGCCAGCAAGACAATTGATGCAGCTTCTAGGGCACACTGCTGGAACAACAGGCACAGTTTTTGGTTGCCAGGTTCCAAATGAGAGACATACAGTTTCACCTTGATGCACATTGGTTTCAAGGGAAAGACACTCTTTCAAAGCCAATTACAGTAACAAGAACATTGCTGTAAGCCCTTCAGCAGTGGAAGGACACAGACAACCTCAGGGTGGGGTATTCTTTCAATGAGAAATCCCATTTGCCGTTCGTACCACCAAAGCTTCCCTGTTAGGGTGGGGTGCCCACTTAGGCGAACAATACACTCATGTAACCTGGTCCAATGCAGATTCAATCCACCATATAAATGAGTTGGAGCTGAGGTCAGTGTTCCTGGCATTGAAGGCATGTGCACCACCACTACTACAAGGAAAAGTGTTGCAGGTCAGGACTGACAACACCACAACAGTGTACAACATGAACAAGAAAGGTGGGACAAGTTAGGCCCATGTACGGAAGCAGTGAAGATCTAGAGTTTGGCTTACTCACTGAAGGACTCCCGACAGGCCATTCATGTACCAGGAAAGACAATACCTAGCAGATGCCCTGAGAACAATAAATGAGGCAAACCACAAGTGTTCCCTCAAGAAGCAGATACTGGAAGCAGTATTCCGGAGGTGGGGCACACAAGAGATAGATCTCTTTGCATCCCTCGAATCATCATCTTCCAATTTTGCTCTAGACCACCAGCCAAGTGTACAATCAGACTGGATGCTTTGACAATGGACTGGTCAGGAACAAGGCAATATGCTTTTCGGTTCCTCTCATTTCGAGTTCTGATCAAACCGGTGCTAACCGGCAAGAATGATCTTGATAGCAACAGACTGGGCCAGACAAATAGAAAATTCCTCTCCATGGTGGTCTCTGACTTTCATTTGCACCATTCCATTACCATGCCAGTCTTCTTCACTGAACATACTAGTTCAGGTGGCGCGAGCACCATAGTCTGGATGTCAAGAGGGCATTAAGTTACTAAATGACCAACACCAGTGATCATGGCCAATAAAACAGTTGTTCCTGACTTATGGGGATGTGGGTAAAGGTAACCCAGATGCAAAGAGGTCCACTTCTCACTAGTTAATCCAGTGCATTAAGTTTTGCTAATCTAAAGTTGGCAAGGAGCCCCAAGCAGGAATGAGGCGCATTCCACAAGGAGCTGTCGTAACTCATGTTAGCAGCCATAGATGTTTTATCTGTGGAGATCTGTAAAAGCAGCTACATGGAGGACAGTACACACATTTACTAACAACTAAAGTCTAGATACTTAATCCAGAAGTGATGCCACATTTGTCACACCAATCATGCAAAGCCTCTTTCCAAAAAGTAGGTTCTGTGACACCTCCAAAGGTACTGCTTTGAAGTCTGCAGAGAGTTAGGAATATAGAAGAATACCCAGGCCCAGAAAAATAAATTACTTGCCCTAGTAATCTTGTTTCTTCAGGGTATTATTCTATATTTCTAACCCTCCATCCTGCCTCACCTTCCAGAACCAAAGCTTCTGCACTCTAACTGAGCTTTTAAATATGGAGTTCCAAACAGTGACATACATTGTTTAAAGTCTAATGAGTGAGTTTTGCTTCCATTCTTTTCCAGGTGATTCTGGCATTTTTTGGGGGGTGTTTATGTTAATATTACTAGTTTCTACTAGACAGTATAGTTTTGTTGTAGATAGATAGATGAATAGGTGTATAGTTAAAATTGCCTTGCAGCCTCCTTAGATATCTGATACGTTGGTGGAACGTTGTAGCTGATAAGGGCAGAAGTCTGAATAAGTGGCATGAGCCAATGATAGGTTTATCATTTGCATAACATTCTATCTCTGAGCAGTTCTACTTAGGAGGCTGACAGCAGAGGTTCGAATACAGACGAATACTGTGGAAGAAACAAGATTACTATGGTAAGTAATCTTAGCCAATGTAATGTGTGCGACAGTCCGTGAAGACTCAGGATCTATCAGGCAGATTTTATCAGAGTCTGATGTTTTGAAAAAATAACGTTGGACACTAACTGAATGCTGGGAAAGGGAAAATCTAAAGACTATTACTCAAGAGTACATTTAAAAGCAATCGTACTGCAAATAGCATAGATACTAGCCACTCAAAATAGCATAAAGAAAACCAAAGCCAGACTTGTGGCGCAACATGCATAGCTGACGTCCACTGAGATGTGGACAACACCAACATGCTAAATCAGCATGTGAAATTAATATTCATAGCATTGATGGCAGGGATAATCAACATCTAGCATTCACTGAATCCTGCACACTTGCATATTGAACTGTTACTAAGGTTAGCACGATATACATGGGTCTGGAATTCTTTTGAGCTGCCAGTAATGTATACATGCAACTATGATATCAGCAAGTCACGATGCAGCTTACAATGCTCTGAAAGGAACTGTTATACACAATAGGTTCTGGTAATGATACTACAGTAATTCCTCTATTCATCACCCTGTGACAGCACTGACTGTGCATGAATGTCGCCTTGAGGAACACTCGACAACCTAGGTACGTCGATGAAAGCATTCTCTAATGTCCTTGCCTAATCACTTGTTGCTGGTAGCGAGACTCTAGTTAGCTTTCCAGCACGGAGGCCTGGGCCACCTATGTGAACCCGCGAAGGTCTCAGTTGCCCGCATCAAATGCATAAACCAAAACTATCAATAAGTCACTGTCCAACATATTTGTTGCTCTGAATGATACCATGCTCTACCTTCAACAGATTGCCATGGGCCACCAATGACTGGATGGTTATGTCTCTTTTAGCCACTGGTAGCAGACGGTTATGTGAAGCCTAGCGCCTTTTGTTTTGGGATCACACACGTTGTGGCGTGAATGCTCATCAATGAAACAATATATTCCACAAGTGCCTTAGGTACTCCAGCAATTCATCCCAGTAATGTATTTCTAGTTGTGATTATGATTTTGAATGATATCACTGTACATATTCATGGATGTGCATTGACTGTATCGAATTAATTTACAACAACCCCTTATGTTATGAAACCTTTGTAGGAATGCATAGCATCATGTTGCAGTCTTAATCCGCTGGTGTGTGAAGTCCGGAAGTGTAATAATTCCTGACATACATAAAAAGCTTGCAAAATTCCACTCTAGCATGGTTAATTTGTCATTGACAGATTATCTTGTGAGTCCCCGAAAACTGCAACTCCCGGTCGACTGAATCGGGATTGGTGCTGTTCAATGAGTAACCGTGTTGGAGGAGGTGGGATGGCAGAGATGTTTGGCTGAATTCTCCTTGGGTCTTCAAGAGACAATGTCATGCGTGTATCAACCGGTCGAGTGCACGTCATTCTCCTCTGCAGCACATCAGACATCATTGATGGGATGTAACCATAGTGCTTTTTTTCCTTCTTTGGCACCACTGTCCATCTCATGCCTTTCTTGTTGTAAAGACGTCGGTAACTAATACAGAAAGAAAGTTATGTTAGAATGTTTAGTACAAGACATTATAAGCAATCATTTATTTCAGTGTCCAGTGGCAGAATCTAGCATATGAAGGCACCATAACTGTCGGTCAGACGTGGACAACCACAAACAATGTAATTTTCAATTGCAAGTCTCAGTGTTGGTCACAATATGTGCAATGCATTCATTACTGGAAATTACTTGTTACGTTGTATCATGACCAACGATGACTATGGTAATAAGCCATTAACAATGAACATAATATTATACTGAATTGAAACTGTGGCAAACTTTGGAGCAATGTACAAGATCATGGTCTATCAGAAATAATACATTCAAGCCATGATATTTTTTCTTCTGTGTTCGTATTTATTGACTAACACTTTGATCATGGTCACATTGTGTATTTGAAATAATGACAGATGCATACACACACTGTAATGAAAACCAGCTTTCATGGCAATGACTGAGACAGACCATGGAGGCCTGAGCACTTGAGCACATAAAAAGGGCCAATTACATGCAAATAGTTTGATAAGAGACACTTGGAACTGTAAACTAAAGGCAGGACGTGTATACCATACACTTACAGCTGCACCCCAAAGATAGATCATAGATTGAAACACAGAGAGAGTTAGCGTAGAATGACAAAGAACAATATGTATGGATCCCGTTATTCTATAAATCATAGAGCCATGTGATACTTACATTTTTCTCCTTTGGCATTGTAAAGACATGATCTGGAGACATGATGGTTTGTAGTCTAGGGCGCAAGAAAGTTCCGTGCGGTACACAGGAAAAGTGTACGTATAACGCTTTGCACAGTACATGAGGATATGTTGCTGAAACTGTTCAAGGTTGGCGGTGCTACTGTGGATGAAACGAGACAAAATAGAAAACATCAGTAATCACAGAGCTGAGCTGACATCAGAATATGTGGTGGGCAGTTAATTGCAGGAGCACTAAAATGCTATTTGTATGTAAGTACCGGTAAGAAATGAAGTATTTCAGTGAATTTAGTAAGCGCTTGTCCATCACAATTTTCACTAGCTAGCTATGTGGCACTGAGCCTGCCTCAAGCCATGGCTTCTCACGCCAGATTCCAGCTCAGAATGACTGCATTCTCCAGCCCTACTCCGTTTCCAAAATTCCATCGATGTATGTCAGTGACGTGATGTAGTATGCCGATCCAGCAGCCCTGTAAATTAAGAAGAGTGAATAAGTGCATGGTAGATGATGTGACAATACTATACACTGACAGCTGCGGAAGGTGAAGTGTAGTTACCATGAAGTCATTGTAGTTGTCAGATTCTTGGCAGCAGTGCGAAGTGATTGACTATATCACGACACCAAATCCACAGTACCCTACATTATGCGTTGCTGGCCAGCCTTGAAAAAGGCAAAGAAAAACCACAATGAAAATGACACTGGCACAGGCTATGAACATTATTATGCAATATGGCTACGGAGCACTTACTGCCATGATGCGTTTCCCAAGATTTTGGCACCATGCCATACATCGTAAGAATGTCTTATTTCTGGGTATTCAGTTTCCTAGAAGAGAAAAAATATTTAACACAGACATCAGAAAGGCTGAACTCAAGTGCAGCCATGTACAAAAAACCGAACTTTAGATCTAGACAGAACAGAATTGTGGTTGACCCCATTGCTAACCCTTATGGGACAGGACACTGAGGCAAAACAGTACTGTTTGTATACAGCGAACAAGAACATTTTCTACCCAGCTTATCCAGTGACCCAATCTCCAGCCACTTATCTCTAACACTAATGCTGCTGAAGAATCAAATGTAAGGCTGTTATCCAGGCATAGCCATCCTCTAGAGCGGATTACAGGCCACCCGTCAGTGACACTGAAAACTCTAGAAGGGTGGTATGCCATAATTGATAGAAGAAATGAATACAGATGGTAGTACATGCACGCTTTAGAGCTGGCCAACAAGCTTCACCTGGATAATGCCCAGCAGAACCTTGCCTACCACAGACATAAGGCTTTCAAGCCTGTAATTACCCATGTATGCTCTAGACAGCCATTTGTGGATACGCATCACATGGGACACCCTCCAGTCATGAGGAAGTCATCCAGTCTGGATAGAGATGTTGAAGATTGCAGCCAGTGCAGCTGCAAGGTCACAGGACAGTTATTTCATAACCATCAAATACTGCCCATCATTTCACGGTGGACTTTAGCTACCCAATGGCCTGCCTCAAACTGTCAACTGTGATAGTCTTCACATGTCACATCACATGTACTCATCCTGCCCATCTCTGTCTGGCGCATACCATATCCTTGCAGATTGTTGTCCTCCAGACTGCAAGTGAACAGGCGATTCTGTGGGCGACCATGCAATCAAATTGTTTTATGAAAATCCACCTTGTATGTGATGCTCTGCTCCTTCGAGCTTCAACATCTCTCGCGGTACTGTGCTGTCCCATGCCACTATTACTGCATAGTTCACAATGGCGTTGCAAGCCAGCAAGCAGCGTGCATTCAGGGATTATATGGCCATGTCTGCATTCAATACCCAACTGTGATGTATAGAATAAGATAGCGAATGAAGACAGAGGGTAGTGGGAGCAAAGATTCACTAAATTGCATTTACTAAGTATCCAACCATTGTGCTTTATGGTTCATACTCTCACCAGACCCTATTAGACTGCTATCTGTTACCACTGTAAGAGACCTAAAATTTGAAATAATGTGTAGATGAAGCATAAACATATGTTTTGATTTTTGGTTTACGATGTACAGAATGCAGGAAGAAAAAAACAGTCTTCTGTCCAGTGGTTGCTTCCTGAATACTATGCTGAGAACATTGTCCTAACTGTTATGGAAACTCAAGATTCTGGGTGGAAAGATGAGAATTGGATGGTGCATGCAGCAAAGGGAACAAAACATTCACAAAAATGTTCTGATTGTCTTGCATGTTTTCACCATGAAATGAGCAGGAGTTAGATACATAGCATCAAACATGAGATGGGACCATGGGCATCTGTGACAACTTCGAGACCTGAACATCGCACTGTCGAAAAACATCCATAGTGCGTTGGAACACCAACTTCTCCATATTTGGGGATTTCAATGCTGTTTCACGTTTGTCCACAACTACCATGGAAAGAATTTGGTTGGTGTCTACATCCATGGTGGTGTACGTGCAATACTGCGCACAATGTCCCGGACTATCCATGCGTCCATCACCTGTGTGCAAAGAGCAATTTGTTACTAGGGTGACATGCTTTGATTGTATATTGATACTATAAGCACGATGATCAGTAATGAAAAAAGAAAGTGTACAATACCCATGATAGCCACGGTTTGTTTCTTCTTGCTTCCATGAGCTCCTCTCATTCGACACAATAGTTCTCAATCACAGGCACGGTGTACAGTCGTTGATAACGGTAAAATGAAGAGGTGCTGATAAATGCATGATTCATAAAACGATACATGAGCGCAATTTTTCCAAAGTTATTGCCTGACATCAGTATGGCGCTTGCAGTGATCAAATCACCTGCATTTACTCCATTCCTCAGTTGCGGCTGACTCCGCCATTGGTATGCTATGTGCCCTGCAGGACATAACTGTAAATGAGAAAAAAATTGAGTTAATTGCGCACTTACACTGGTAAATTGAGAAGAAAGATCTATAAATGCATATGCACAAACCCAAGTCAAGGTTAAGCATGTTCCGGAAGTTCGTGTCTTAATGGTTAATCCATGGCTGCATGATTTGCATGATGTTATTTGACATCGCTGTGCAAGTTCAAGGATGTTGTCCATATGCACCATAAACATGGGTTTTTTTGACAATAGACTGTGTGAATGACAAGTCCGTGGTGGAAGTGTCTACACATTCCATATTGTCGTGGTTACAACTGGCCATCTCCTCATCACACTGTGTAATGATGTGTTCCTCAATTGATGACTCTTGATGTGTATGCAACCGCAGATCAGTACTAAAACAAAGCAAAAAAAAAAAGGGCAACCATGCCAGTTAAACAACATGTTTGTGATAACGGTGGCAATACATGACTGCAACATATACTTGTTGGAGCAAAAGGAACCATGGACAATGTTACCTCTGGTCATTCACACAGTCTTCAGGCGGTATCATCTGTCGTTGTTTTTCACTCTTGACATTGCTGCATGCAACAAATGTAGTGTCACTGTCCCGGCTAATACTCAGCCTGCGCCAAAAAATACAGAATACATTAAATGTTTTATAAAATATAAAATAAACGCTCGCTTTTATAGGTGCATCTGTGTGTGTATGTATGTGCATGTGTATGTAAGTAAATGTCTGTGTATGTATATGAAACATAGAAACATAGAATTTGACAGCAGATAAGGATGGCTGTGCCCACCTAGTCTGCCCATTTTACTACAGAACAGATAAGCTGCAGATCCTAGTTAACCAACAGCTTACTTAGTCTGACACCCCACTAGGAAAGCCTTATGTTGGTCCCATGCATTCTTGAATTGCCCCACTGTTCTTGACTCCACCACCTCCGCAGGGAGGCTGTTCCATGCATCCAGAACCCTCTCCATGGAAAAATACTTCCTCACATTACCTCTGAGCCATTCCACTTCTATATGCAAATTGTGCACCCTTGTTCTAGCACACCTCTTTTTTGAATATATGCATCCCTCATGGTCTTGGTTGATTCCCTTGAGGTACTTTAAAGTTTCTATCATGTCCCTTCCCATCCCTCCTTGCATCGAGGGTATACATATTAAGCTCCTTTAGTCTTTCTTCGTAAGTCTTCTGGTGCAGACCCTGCTCCATTTTTGTTGCCCTCCGCTGGACAGCCTCCACTATGTCTCTGTCTTTGCAGAGATGTGGTCTCCAGAACTGCACACAGTGCTTGAGATGTGGTCTCAACAAGTGTCTGTACAGCGGGATAACAACTTCAAGTTTTCTAATATTGATGACTCTACCGGTGCATTCCAGTATCCCCCCAGCCTTCCTTACTGCCGTCTCACATTGCTTGCCCACCTTTAGGTCATTGTATTTAATTACTCTTAGGTCACTTTCCATTTTTACTGTTGTCAGTATCTCACCCACCATTGAGTATGCTTCCCCTGGGTTTTTTTTGCCATGTGCATTACCTTGCACATCTTTGCATAGACTGTGAGCTGCCATATATTTGACCATTCATCCAACATTGCCAAGTCCCTTCTCATCCTTTCCACTCAATCTCGTGTATCAACCCTGTTGCAGATCTTTGTGTCGTTTGCAAAGAGGCATACTTTTCATTCCAGTCCCTCTGCAATGTCACTTATAAAGACATTAAAAATGACCGGTACCAATACCGAACCATACGGTACCCCACTAATAACCCTCCTTTCTTCACTGTGTACTACATTTACTACCACCCTTTGCGGCCTGTTGTATAGCCAATTGTTTATCCAGGCTACCACCTTGCGACACACTCCCAGGCTGGCTAACTTGTGTATTAATCTTTTGTGTGGGACTGTATCAAATGCATTGCTAAAATATAGGTAGGCCATGTTCATAGCTCCTCCCTGGTATACTACTTTGGTCACCCAGTCAAAGAAATCTATCTGATTCATCTGACACGACCTTCCCATCATGAATCCATGCTGCCTTGGGTCCAGTGCCGCACTGGCCTCTAGGTACTCAAAAATTATTTCCTGCAAGTGATTCCTTAATTTTCCCTAACACTGAGGTCAAACTAAGTGGTCTGTAGTTTCCTGCCTCGGTCCTGCTCACACTTTTGTGAATGGGAGTCACATGTGCCCGCCTCCAGTCCTCAGGTACCACACCATCTTCTCATGATTTGTTAAAGAGAGTAGTCAGCGGTGTCACTAGTTCGTCCCTTAGTTCGTTGAGAATTCTAGGGTGAATACCATCAGTCACCATTGCTTTGGCCACCTTCAATTTTATTAGTTATTTCTGAACACTTTCATCTGTAAATGTCCTGCTATCGACCCCCATCTTCATAGTGTTTCTCTTGTTTCATTCGGTAGCTTCCTCCTCTTCCTTGTTGACAACTGACCTGAAATATTCATTCAGTATCACTGCTTTTCAATGTCTGACTCTATGAAATTATCTCCCTTGATATGCTTCAGTATCCCTCGTGTGGTCTTTCTTCGCTCACTAATGTACCTATAAAAGATCGTTTCACCCTTCTTAACAGAACTGGCTATCCTTTCCTTGGTTTGGGACTTTGCTATTCTGACTGTCTTCCCAGCCTCTTTCAGCTTTAACTGATAAATTTCACTGTCCTGCTCCTTCTGTGTTTCCTTATATTTACTGAATGCTATCATTTTCTCCTTAACCTTACACGTCACTTTTTTATGAGAAACATAGCGTTTTTTGACTTAGTTGTGTTTTATTGATTTGCTTTACACAAAGGCTTGTTGCCTCTGTGATGCATGTTTTGATAACTCCACATTGTTACCCAACCCTTCCTTCTTGCATGTTTGCTAGTGCTTTTCGGAAGCGCTCGCTCACTTTCCCAAAATCTGCTCTCCTAAAGTCCAATACTCTTACTTTTGTTGGCCTTGGTTGTATGGCTGTGTTTATTGTGAACCACACTGTTTGGTGGTCGCTTGTTCACAGATGGCTAGCCACTTCTAAATCTGAGATTCTTTCTCCATCCCCATTTGAGAGTACCAGGTCTAAGATTGCTCCCTCCAGAGTGGGTTCCAATACTAGCTGTCTGAGGCATGCCCTCTGTAGGGCACCCAGAATGACCCTGCTCATGGATGTGCCTGCAGCAAAGGTGCTGCAGTTAACATCTGGCACATGCAGGTCCACCATCAATAATATCTCCCCTTGTTTTGCCATTCTAAGGAAGCCTTATATCATTTCCTTGTCCATTCAGTCCCCTCGAGATGGTGGTCTGTATACAACCGCCTATGTTGATTGTCGTGACATATCCTGTCTCCAGGGTGATCTCGGACAGCAACTTCCTATATTATTCTGTAGCATGCTTCCTCGTTGATCAATGGCAGACCATCGGCACCTGGGGGAGAGTGAACTACTGTTTTCCTTTAGGGTTGACAAAACCAATGTACCTCTATGATCTTTCCATTCTACTGCCAAACAGGAAGTTCCTTTTGACAGTAAAATCCAGTGCTATAAAAGTAGAACTGGCTTATGGTGGGTGGGTGTAGGTGTGTGATGGAGGTCATTTATTAATAAAAAGGCTAGCAACAGGAAGTTGTAATTTGTCTCACCTGCTTGTATAGTGTCTAAGCCACACCACCAGTTAAGATGTGTCCTCCTACTGGTTTAGCAAAGTCAGCAGATACAGTACCCTTCCCAGCATAGAACACACACTGACTTTGGTTCTTTTCTTTCCTTCCTTTTTTTTTACCATAAATAAGACCCCTTCTACTTCTAATAAAGCATCTGCATACTTAATATCAACAGACACTGACTACTGCTGGGTATATGTCAATGCCGAATGTTTGCTTGCTGGCATTGGCAGTGGTAGTGTAGAAGTTACAGAGCTGCGTAATCGGAATGTCAGTGAAGTATTGAGTGAAGCCACCACCAACACCACCCTGCAGAAGTGACAGGCATTGGGGTGTGCGTTCTGGTGCGTCAGGCATAACGGACACGACATTGCACCACACCCCACCCTACAGACACTGACAAGTGTCACGGTGTTCCTTGGGGTCTTTGGACCTTATGCACACCACATTTCATTAGGAAATATTGTGAGATGGTTGCAATATAGGAGAATGGGGTGAAGTTTGGGGGAAGAGTCCAAGGCATACCTAGATGCCTCTCACTGACTGCAGGGTGATGAATGGTATGAGCATCACAGGCAAGAATCCCAAGTCACAACCCTGATGCCTGTCATTCTCTACAGGGTTGTGCGTTATAGTTGGAATGCATAATACCTCAGGCATTCATTGGTATTTTCACTCCAAATCTTCAACATGTTTGTTTTGCGACCCCACCTCATGAACAGGTGGAATATCAGTTTGTTAGCGGAAAGCGGCTTATGCACAGTTACTACGGCATTTAGCACCACAGATGCAAAAACATTACGCACAGGATGTAAAAAATGACAGCTGTACTGTTCATGGGGAGGTGTGAAAATGGCAATGTGGCAAATCTGTAGTAAAAATATTTAAAAAAATGGCGAAGTCACAGCGTACATAGAAACTGAGCAACGCACACCACTTATATAATTAGCTTGTGGAATTTTTACAGCTGATTGTCAACTCAGGCATTTTCGTGCCTCCGATCATGAACAGTGTCACTGTGTTTTTCTTCATCTGTGCAAAACAATGATTTCACACACCGACCACGCATCTCTGCGCTGAAACTTTGAAAACACACTTCAGCCATGTTGTGAAAAATGACAGCTGTACTGTTCATAAGGAAGTGCAGAAAAATGTCACTGGTGAACATCTGGACTGAAAGTATTACAAAGTCATGAACTAACAAGGGTTCGTGGAAACTGCGCAATGCTCACTCGTTTTACAGCCATTTGATGGACTTTTGTCACCAAATTTTAAACATAGCCATTTTAAGACCTTGGCTCATGAACAGTGTGACTGTGATTTTCTTAATTTATCCCATACATTGATTTTGCACACCCACTGCGCCGTTGTGCACTACATGTGCGGAAACACATTTTTGGTGAGATGTGAAACATGACAGCTGTACTACTCATAAGAAGGTGTGGTACAATGGCAATGTTGAAAATCAGGAGTGAAAAAATTGAAAAATCACAAACTTATGATTGTGCGTAGGAACTGTACAACGCACGCTCGTAAAACAGTAATTTTTTCGTATTTTTTCACCAAATTTTCACTATAGCCATTTTAAGACCTTTGCTCATGAAGAATGGCACTGGGATTTTCTTAATTTATCCTTCACATTGATTTTGCACACCAACTGCGCCATTGTTCGGTACATGTGTAGAAACACGTTTTGGGTGAGATGTGAAAAATGACAGCTGTACTACTCATAAGAAGGTGTGGAAAAATGGCAATGTTGGAAATTGGGAGTGAAAATATTGAAAATTCGCAAACTTATAAGCGTGAATATGAACTGTACTACGCACACTCGTAAAACTGTCAATTTTTGAATTTTTTCAAACAAATTTTCAACATAGCCATTTCAAGACCAAAGCTCACAAACAGTGTCACTGTAATTTTATTAATTTGTCCCGTACATTGATGTCACACATCCAATTGTGCCATTGTGTGCTACATGGGCGGAAACACGTTTTGGGTGACATGTGAAAAATGTACTACTCGTAAGAAAGTGTGGTAAAATGGAAATGTTGAAAATCTTGAGTGAAAACTATAGAAAATTTCAACCTTACGGTGTGCGTTGGAACTGTGAATGCACGCTCGTAAAACATTATTTTTGAATTTTGGCACCAATTTTCATGATTTTGGCACCCCATTTCAACATTGGTTTTGGGACCCCTTCTCATGTTTGATGTCACTGTCATGGCCTTATTCAGGACCGAAGGGTGATTTCACACAGTGACTGCAAAATCACCCTTCTGGCCTGAATAACACCATGACAGTGACATCAAACATGAGAAGGGCTCCCAAAAACCACATGTTGAAATTTTGGTGCAAAAATTGCAAAAACTACCTGAGATATGCAACAAAGTTGAGAACCCCTATCTAGCCCATTATACATCTTATTGGCATTTCCTGAGTTTTTGGTCGGCTTTGAAGAGTGCCGACGTGTTCCCAGTCTACCGAAGATCATCGCGCGAGCTCTGAGGTAAGTATGGGGTGAGGGGTTTGTGGGTTGGGAGGCAGGATGCGCAGTGGGTGGGTGCGGGTTGTGGGCGGTGGACATGGAGACTATGTGGGACCATGTTTTCTTTACAGGTAAAAAGAAAAAACAGATCACGTAGGATGTTTGCCATGCTGGGGTGGGCTCACAGCGTGGCACAAGGATGGTTGGGGGGGCGTTCAACCAACGCTGGATTGGGCACCCACGTCAGCATAAGAATTGATTGCCATGCTGGGGTGAGCATTTTGGAAGCCTTTGGGGGTGGGGGAATGCAGCTCAGCCGACGGTGATTGGGCACCACCGTTGGCTAAACAGTGCGTGTGGTGGGCGTGTACGCACGCATGGGCGTGTGTGTGTGTGGGTGGGAGCTGTGCGTGAGCAGGCGATATCTTATCACTGATCACTCAAGCATAGCTCCCCCTTTCAACTGTATGTCACACATTTTGGAGCTTGCAATAGACAGCTCCAGCATGCATTGGCTTACAGGTGCCGCGCCTGCCAACACACTGGCTGAATTGGAGGAGGAGGTGAAAGACCGCCGAAATCGCCGATGATGGCACTAAGTTTTCTTGCACATGCATGCAAGCAAACATAAAAATGTAGCTTCTTTTAGTTAGCTGCTTTCTGATCTACAAGCAAGGATAGGAACAGCAAAATGTCTGTATGTATATGTAAATGTATATGTGTATGTATATGTACAGATATATAAGTCTGTATATGAGTGTAGACACTGGTAGTTGTAGAAAAATCGGCAGTAGTAACATCGTCAAGATGTACAAAGGAGGAATAAGTAGTACCACGGTACAGTCAGTGAAAATGACATAAGTGGTACATCAAAGTTGCTGTTAGGTAACTTGATGTAGGAAAAGTTGTGATAAATAACATTGTATATAGACACAAATTTGCATGCAATGATGACTTACTGGCTTGTAGGCATGTGAGAAAATCATTGTTGTTGATGCGTGTCTCTGTGTAGCCGTGAAAGTGGCTAACGTTTCTGGTGCATCTGGGGTGGCCATGTGACTTGGAGAATTGTGATCATCATCACACCTGTGTTTGAAAAACAGTGAGTTAGAGACAGATGGAAACACAGAAGAGTATGACAAAAGCTCTAAAGTGAGATGATGACACCTTCGACGAAGCTTACATGTTGTTGGATGCAATATCACTAAGGTCACAGGAACGATCGTTTGTGGTGCCTTTTATGTTATCTGCTGGAGAGTAGACCATCACCGTTGTTAGTCTTCGTTGTGGGGTCGAATGTAACATCGGTTCATTGGCCATGACATGTCTCGTTTCATTGTTGATTCGATGATACCTTATGTGAGAGATACCTAGTTAATATTTTAAGTACCGCGGGCAACAGACTAAAGAAAAATAAATAATACAGTTCTCATGAAGTGACATATACTCACATGTCAAGCAAAAAGCATGCAACCTGGGCATGTGTACTGAATTTGAGTTCATTCTTGAGCTGTAACCAACGCACTATTTCTGCACCAATTGCAATACGTGTCTTTGATCGTTTTGAATCCAGTTCTTTTTTCTGCCTTTTTCGGGCTGAATCTGTCAACTTGACTGGACGACCACGCTTGGAGCATTTATTGGTATTCATAATTTGGGTGATAGTTGCTTCTATGTGTGCACAAAGTGTGTTCCTGCAATGGATGTAGGTGAAAAAAATTGTGTCAGTTTCAATACAGCTAAAATAACAGTATCGGGGCACTAGATAAGGACAGCAATGAAATATATAGTTTCCTGCTTCATAAGACAAAGACAGTTAATCAATTCAGAATGACCATGGTGAGGTATGGAATTATGTAACAATCGGTGGTACATAAACAAAGTTACATTTTCAGTAATGGAAAATAATGCATACCCTACTGTACTCATGTGATGTTGTGTTTATAAATGACTCTGGACTGATACAGCACCACTGCACAAGTATTTCAACACCATATGCCCAACCAAGGGGAAATGTTCTAATTAAGTGCCAGTTACAGCAGTGCAATTCATTGAGATAGAAACTACATGCAGTTGTGGCACATGCAGCAGTATCAAAGATGGTTGAGCATCAAACCTTAAGGATGTATACATGGTTGGAAGGGAAAATAGGGTAAGCAAGACTGTACCAGTACGTTTGTGCGGTGCTTAAGTTAGTTCACATGATGGATGCAAAGTAGTTGACCTTTCCATTCAAAGTGAATATTTATCAAGGTCAAATGAAGAGCATGCATGTTCTGCTCTATTCTGTCTTTCAAGATAACCACGAAGCTGACTATTAAGGTTGGACATACCAATGCAATGGAACTATCATTAGAGACTTCAATGGATGTGATGTCCAACAACATTTCGATTAATGCAAATTCCTGTTACAGCCACCCAGGCTGTGGTGTCCAAAGAGTCATACGCTGCGCGGAGGGTGTGGTAACTCAAATCGGCACCAGTTTGTAAAAGCTTTGCAAGCTCCGCCTTTGGAGGGTCGTAAGGCACACCTTGCAGGATGTCCAGTCCTTGCTCACAAAGTGCATTTCGAACTGGTACATGTGCATCAAAAAAAATGATGCTCCATATGCTGCAGTAGGCAGATGAGAAAACCCTGCGACCTTAGTAATCCGGCTAATTAGAAACAATGTCCGGCAGCTAGATACTCAGGTGTTTGAGTCTCTGCGAATGGTCATGTGGAGCTGATATAACCATGGAATCAGCTGTGGGATGTTTGGCTAGGTAGGAGTGGTCATTGGCGTACCGGTACAAGTGATTGGACTTTTTGGGCACCGCAGAGGAAGAGTGTGAATGCCTCCAAGTGGCCAAGTTGTTGTCTTGGAAGGTATCCAATAATGGGGATAACCACTGGCTAGGGTATTTTGACAGAGACACTTTGCTGGATGAAAGAGTTAGGGGTCCAGGGCCTCTGTATCCCATCCCATATTCTCATGTATGTGTCACATGAACTCCATAAAGCTGTGGTCATTGGGTGGAGCCTTAGGATGTTCCTCTGAGTCCCCAGGAAGCGACCCAGGGTTGGAATCAGGAAGGGAAGGCTCTGATTCCCCAGAAGCATCTGAGGAAGAGGTGGAGTGTCATCTCCTCCTCTTGTGTCTGGTACTGTCTGGGAGAAGGAGAGTGGGAAGAGGAAGGAGATCTAGTCCACTTGCACTTGTCTTTGTCCTCCTTGGAGCTAGCAGAGTTATCCCCTCAATCCCAGATGGGACAGGAGTAACCTGAACATCTGGATCAGGGACTGGAGGAGGCAGAGGAGTATGAGTAGTAGAGGAGACCAAGTCTTGCTTGTGGTTTTCCACCAATAGGTGAAGATCCTTCACCTGAGACATACAAAGCTTGGTGGACTCTGGTTTTGGACGAGACATTGGGAGGCCGGCTCCCACACTGTTGTTGGTTGGGTACTGTGTCTGTGGAAAGGGTGACATCGGTAATGCCTCCGTAGTACCGTCATCTGTTTCTGGCGTCAGTTGGAACGGCGTACGGCACAGAGGAGAGGTGTAGGGGCAGATGACAGGTGACATCGAAGGGAACAACAATGGCTGAGATACGGTGGTCTGAAATGGCGCAGGAGGAGGAACAGAAGGTTTCTCAGGTGTCATGCCAGAGGCCTCATCTGATGGTCTTCCATTGGCCGGAGACGGGTGGGGACGGTCGGAAGGCAAAGAGGCCTTGCCAGGCCTATGAGAAGACTTATGGGGCTTGCACGAGTTGCATCTCTCAGAGTCCACAGACTGACGCCAGTTGGGCTTGGACTTTGGTGGCAGAGAATAAGCCCTGTAAGTGGAGTGCCCTGAAGCCTGTTTGGCCTCCAGGGGATACACAGAGGATGATCGGGAAGATGACTTACTTTTAGCCACTGTGAAGCTGGCATCAGACGGACTCTTGTGGGCTGAGGTCCTGTAGTCATAGGGCCTTTTTGCTGTGGAACCAGAGTCATAGGGACTACGAGACCCTTCAGATCCAGAGTCTGGGGACTTGAGATTGGTTGGCTGTAAGGAGGGTACCTTAGTGAGAGAAGCTGAGGCGGTAGGCTTGAGGGAGGTAAGCCGTATCTAATGACCGGCAGAGCGGGAATGACCAGTGGACTAGGAGATGGGATTAACTTGGCCTGGAGGTTGAGTGATCCCTGTCACAGTGATGGCGCTTCTACTTTCGGTGGTTCCTGGGTAGAGATATGGGGAACAAGATTTCCACTAAAAAGGCCTGAAGAGAATTATGTCTGTGGATCCTTGTTAGGATGTTGCAGGCCTGAAATTGGGTACAGGCGCATGTGTCACGGTCTGGGCCCAGGCAAAAAAGGCAGTCCTGGTGTCTGTGCTTGGTAGGGGTCTGCTTCCCACAAGAGAACTTGTTATGATGTCCGGGCATAGTAGAGGAGATGTGTCGAACTGTTGTGGAGATATTATAGAACAATAACTGTTCTTAAAGCGGAGGAACCATCAGACAGCGGATAGCTGACTAACGTGCTGTGGATGCGGGAAAGAACTGGAGCACATGTGGACCACCTACTGCCTTTATACGGAGTGACATGGGCGGAGCAGATGCCAGGCGGGCGGTCACACATTGGTACTGCTAGAGAAAATTATTGCTGAGATGCACCGCAAAGTGGGGGTCAGTCCTGCAAGAGTTAACTGCTGAAAGAGCTTCCTCGCGAAGTAAGATCCTTTGTTCTTCTGCCACCTGGGAAGTGGCTGGATCGCCATTTTACACAGAATGTAGTGTACCTCATCCCGAAGGACCACTGCATGCTCTGGAGAATAGGTGGAGGATACCAGGGGAGTCTCTGGGGGCTGTTCCAAAAGCTCCACAGAGTGACCCCTTTCTATTATGAGAAGAATCCATTCATCTTAAGTTATGGATCTACAATGACTGAGATGGAGGGAAAGCCAACCTCCGACCACCAACTCTTGGTCAGTACCAAAAGAGGTGAGTATGGCAAGGAGTCAGGCAGAGTCAGATCCTGCGACTGGGGCCGAACCATCACCACTGGGTCGTTTCATGCCAGGACCTGAGGAGGCGGGTGTAGGCAAGGCAGCCCGTGGTTCCTTTTACCATGGGGACAGGAGCCTGCACTTGGGAACCCTTTACAAAGGATGGGCATCTCTGCTACTGGGATGGGTGTGGTCGAGCCAATGGACAGATGTAATAGCCATACCAGTGGCCTGTAAGTCATTAATGATGTCCTGTACATGGAGCCCAAGAGCTGCATATGACTGAAGGGGACATTAGGCACTTTTGCTGGACATCTGCCACAAATCCCACAAGTGGGTATTTATAACTCCAGACTCAATGGTCTATCGCTCACCAATGCCGAGAAATGAAAGGAACAGTATCACTCCTTAGGCCTGAAATTGTCCATAGTGTAGCAAATACATATTATGATTCCTTATGTTCTGTGAACATTGTTAATGTAGCTGGTAGTTTGATTCTGATTTTTTTTATTTTGAAAAGTGAAAAAAAGATTGCACAACATACTGGTGTTTCCACAAAAAAGGAATCTTGTTTACAACCATTGAGCAACTCACACTGCATCTTTCCTGAATTTGGGAACACTACCAACATAGTCTAGACACTCGTGATGTAGTGGAAGGAGAGGAGACAGTTGTATAATGAGAGGCTGTACTGTTTTGGGACGTCCACAATGTTTAGGACGTATGCAATCAGAGTACATCGAGGATTTGAAACAAAACAAGACTCGGTATAACTACACCCTTAACTATCCATTTCAGATCGGAAAAGATGGGAAAGCGTTGAAAGAACTAGCAATGCCAATGAATTTTAGAAAAGTAAAGTAATCATACAATGTGGGTATTCAACTAGAAATAATATGATGCAAAAATGGCAGACCATGTGCCTTTAACTACTCATTGTCAAGATAGGTAGCTAGAAAAGCTAGCAATGTCAATGGACAGATAGGCCACATTAGAAAACGGTCGTGAATTACAGTTCTCCGGTCAAACAAGAGTTGCCTTTGAGTGGAGGGTGTAACAAAAACATTTTAAAGCATCCCTCAGCAATGTTTTTTCAGCAACCCCCATTGCTGGTTGTCCTAATCAACTACGTAGTTCATAGTTCAACTGTCCTTAAGGTGGTCCCGGGTCTCTCTCTTCTGGCCGGTTTGGCTTCTCTCTCACTTGCAGGCCTCTGGGTTGGTATGTGAAACTACTCTGCACAGGGTCAGTCTTAACTCTCATCCTCTCGAAATGTTCTCTCTGTCTCTGTCTCTCTCTCCCCGTCCTACCACAGCTACAGATTCATCCTGTGAACCTTTTCATGTCAGTCCAGCACAGCACATCACATACTGACATTCTGACAGCCAGCTGTTGTGTACTAAAACAACCACTGTCCGGCAGTGGCATTGTATAGGCAACTCCACAGGTACACCGCTGCGCCATGAAACCATAAAATAAGACAATGCTGCAAACGTTGCTCTGAGCACCAGAAGAGTGATCACAGAGTGGCTTACCCTCACTAACATGTCCAACTTCTGCATTCAGTCTGTCACTCCATGCTGACAGGCATGCACTTTTAAATACTTTTCTGCGCAAATCATGTCTCTCTCAAAATTCTTGTATTACATTCACCCAGAACATAGAGTTAAGTGAACATCTCAACCATAGGTCTTCTTCAGTAATTATCTAAAAGACCTATTGTTGAGACACTGATTCTAGCGTGATTTTCTATTGGCAGCATGCATTTAACACTACCATTTTGATCTGTTTGCAGACCACACACTGACACAACGCCTTGTTTTGTTCTTCTTACATTTTGAAATGCCTGTATATTCATCTGTTACTCAGCATCACGCAGATTGACTGGTTAGAATACAGTTCCTGGAGCTCCACACCAGCACACAGCATTACAAGGTCAATCTAGGTGTCAGTCACAGAAGGGGGGCAGTCTAAGTATTACTCTTTGAATGACAGGCCGTCACTCTCACGGGTGAAATACTGATGGCTGTCAACACCGCTTGGGCACTCCTGGCTATATACCAAATTTTTGGAGCCTAAATTTACCTTGCACAACCCCTGACGACGGTAGCCATGTTGAACCAGGGTCAGAGGTACCTAAGATGCTTGCAATTTGTAGATTTTGTGTGGAGTGGCCCACATCACCGCTCAGGTACACTGCAGATGGCAGTAAAGCCACAAATGCTGCAGGGAAATGGTTGCAATTGTAGATTTTGTGTGAGTGGCCCACATCCCTCACAAGGGTACACTGCAGATGGAGTAAAGCAACAAATGCTGCAGGGTAAATGGGTACAGAAATGGGCACATCCACACAGGTACATTGAGCGATCCCTATTTTAAGATGCATCCTCTCATCCAATTGAAATCTGGTGACATACAGGTTAGCATCCATTAAGCACTCTTGTTGCAAAATGTTAGCCCTATGCACTTTTCATGGCCTGGAGTTTCTCAAGTCCACTGTTGACATTAGACTGGGGTGGTTTGGAGGGGAATCCTTTCTTGGTCAGTCTAACCCCACAGCTCTATTGGCTCTGAGATAGGATTTGTCAACACTGTTTTGCTAGTGGCATCTTGCCCTGGGTACACATGATCTGGTCCTTCTATGAGTATGCTGCTGCCTCATCAGGTTCTGGTGGGTTGGACTTCATACCTGTATGTGTCTGTAGCTTTGTAGGTTCCTCACCTCATGATGAAGGAGTCACCCTGTCTGTCTGTCCATGCTATGTCCTCTACCAGAATCCTTCCCACTGTCCAGAAAGGGGCAGATCACCACTACCAAGCTGGTTCTTGCCTCTTCTGGTGATGCCTTGTGGATTCAGAGTGTTATGGTGGGTTTCTGGGCACTTGTTCAGAATACACATAAGGAGCCAGAAGAACTGTGTGTTATCCTGGAGACAGTAAATGGGAAAGCCATATGAACTGGTGTTCTCTACAGGAATCCAGACCAGCGGGAAGACATAGACACATTACTGTTATAAGATATATAAACATGATCGCAAAAGGGGAGGTTATGTCAATGGGAGACTTCAACATGCAAGATACAGATTTGTCAATACCAGCAGTAACATCTGCCAGAACTAGACGCATAGTGGATTCTCTGCAGGGGGAGGGCATCAAGCAAGTGGTACAACAACCCAGAAGAGCCAGGGCTATCCTAGATGTAGTACTGACTAACGGGAAAGGATCACAGATCTCCTGGTAGCAGGTCACATGGAAAGAAGATATACAGCTGAGTGGGTACAGGAAAAGTGGGCAAGCATTAAGGATGTAATACCTGCAACAACATCACATTGTGTTAGGGAGAAAAGCAAGAGCAAAAGAAGGAGGAAACTACATTGGTTCTCAGAAACAATGTAGAAAAGGTCAGAGCCAAAGGATGGACTTCAGGAAATATAAAGAAATGCAGCCGGATGAAGACAGGAGGCATACTAAACTTTACTTCGGAAGGCAGTATAGGCAGTGGTTTAAGGCTCTGAGCTGCAAATCTATGAACCTGGGTTTGAATCCCACAGCACACAATTGCATATTCTGTGGACCCTGAGCAAGTCACTTAACTTTTCTGTGCTCCCAGGTTGCACCTGTAAAAAAGCTGTCAGCTTAGTGTGTCACTCCTGGTTAAACAATTGGAACATTGGAAGCAGGAAAGGCATTAAGGTAGGCAAAGGACCAAACAGATGAAACAGTAGCACAAACAGTAAAAGAAGGGACAAGACTTTCTATAGATACATTAGTGAAAGGAGAAAGTCCAGAGGGGGTATTGCGAAGATCAAAGAGGATAAGGGAGTGGGTGGAGGAGGATCATGGAAAGGAATATATAATCAATAGAAACTTCTGCTCAGTATTTACTGAGGAGAAGGTAAGGAAAGGCCCACAAAGCAGCACCATGGACACAGGGGAGGGAGGTGTGAACTAGTCCATTCACAAAAGAAAGGGTCCTACAAAAGCACGTGAAGCGCAGGGTGGACAAGCCAATGGGACCTGATGGCATTAATCCCAGCGTAATAAAGAAGCTAAGGGTGGAAGTGGCAGAGCCATCAACAGAACTATTTTGTGAGTCTCTGAGCACAGGAGAGAGTCCCAGAAGACTGGAGAACTGATCATGTGATACCGCTCCACAAGAGTGGTAGCAGGGACAGGCAGGGTACTACAGACAAGTCAGTCTTATCGCACTAGTGGGTAATATTATGGAAGCAGTCCTTAAGGAAATGATAATGCGACACCTGGAACACATAGGAGCACAGGATCTAAGACAGCATGGGTTTACAACAGGAAGGACATGTCAAAATAATCTGATAGATTTCGTTGAATGCGTAACCAGAGTGGTGGACCAAGGGGGTGCAGTTGATGTCACCTACATTGATTTCTGGAAATCTTTTGGTACCGTAGTGCACTGCACCAGAGAGGAATGTAGGGGTGGAGGTGTAACCAGTTGTTTCAGATCCAACCTGGGCTTCACAGTGCACCCACTGGGAAACACGAGTTCTTTTGAATATGCATCCGTTCATGGTGGTCCAGGCATGGGTTGCAGGATTTTGCTTGTTTATGGTGCTGGTAGTAATGCGGGGAACTTCTTGTAGGATGGTTCCCAAATTCATCCCCAGTCAAACATTGGAAGCGCCAGATGTATTATTCGAGGAATTTCAATGTTTGGGCCGATGATGAATCCGCTCAGCTTGTCATAACCTCCACCAAACTATGTCATCTTTGGGCCTGTCATAAGTTGTTTTGCTGTTGCTCATCAGGCGGACACACTGGATCTGGTGTTCTCACTGGGGCTTGAGATAAATACTCTCAGGATTGATCAGGTGGCCTCATTCGATCATTGCACAGCACAGTTCATGTTTGGGCCTCACACCTAATGACATACCCCTACAGAGATGATGAGCTGTCGCACTTCATGGGGATTGACCCGGGAGGGTTTTCTGGTGGCAGACGATCTATCTGATGTGGGAAATGTTTGTGTTGGAGGCAACAGTCTGATGCTGGACTCACATAATAGTGTTCGATCCGATGCCATTGACTCCATCGCATCTGTCCGTGTATGACACAAATCTTCCTACATGAGTTCCCCTTGGTTTGATGGTGACCTCTGGGACATGAAGAGAAATAGTCAGAGGTTAGAGTGCAGCTGGAGAAAGTCTAGCCTGGATGCGGAGAAACTGGCACTGCGCATTATCAACCATAAGAAGGCAGTGTTCCTGTCCATGATGATTGCCGCCGGGAAGAAATGACCAACTATACTTTTTCGGACTGTGGACCGGCTGCATCATGCCGGTGTACAGCTGTAGAAGGTTTGTTTAAAATAAAGAATGTGAAGATTTTGCGCTGTTATTTTCGGACAGAGTGTCCAGTAACCAGCAGGGAGTTTCGCAAGTCATCAATGCCATAGCTGGCAGTGGTCACCATAGATGTACTAAGTGTACTCTGCCTGGATGAGGGGGGTAGTTTAAACCAGTGGATGAAAGTCAGGTTATCGGGTGTTAACAAATCTAAAGCACACCTTTGCGAATGGATTGAGTGCCTATGGATTTAATGATGAGATGCATTGACATCATTGCCGGTATTTGTTCTGATTGTCTGAAGTTCCCTATCTGAGGGGTGTTTCCTGATGCCTTGAAGGATGCACTGGTGATACCAGTCCTAAAGAAACCAGTGTTGGACCTGGAGGTCAATGCAAATTAATGACATATCTACAGTCTCACCTTTTTGGAAATGGTTGTGGAGAAGGTAGTGGCGCTTCTGGTGGAGGAGCACCATGACCCATGAGCGAATAGACACTTCCAGTCATGGTTTCGGGAGAGCATAGCAAAGAAACCGCACTTGTTCAGGTGCAGAATGATCTAGTGAGGGCTAGAGATTGAGGAAAGGATTTTCCTTGTCCTCCTTGATCTCTCTTCAGCTTTGACACTGTGGACCATTGTGTGTTGCTTGACCATCTCAGGGTACTCTGTGGACTCACTGGCACTGTCATCGGCTGGTTCGACTCCTTTTAAACAACAGGAGAAAACAGGTTGTTAAGGAATTTGTCCATGACCTCTAGCACCCTTTTCTGTGGAGTACATAAGGGTTCATTTGGCCACAATGTTATTCGCAGTGTATATGCTGCTCCTGTGTGAGAGTCATTAGGAAGCATGGCTTGGGTTTTCATTTTATGCTGATGACACCCAGCTATACTGATCATTTTCCCAAGGGACATATAACATGGTGGATGAGCTAAACAGCTGCCGTGCTGAGATCAATGACTGGATGGCATCTAGCGGATTGTGACTGAACCCCGATCAGACGGACGGTGAGAACTTGGTCAACTGAGTGGCAAACAGGTTTGCAGATAGAAAACAGAGTGAAGTGGTAAATGGTATACAGTCAGAAGTTGGGTGCCTCAGGGGTCAGTCCTGGTGCCAGTTATCTTCAATATATTCATTGGTGAGATTGCTGATGGCCTGGAGGGTAAGGTTTGTCTGTTTGCAGATGACATCAAAAAATATAAACATAGAATTCAATGGCCGATAAGGAGCGCTTGACCCACCTAGGCTGCCCATTATCATACCTAAAAGATAAGCTGCAGATCCTAGTTAACCAACAGCTTACTTCCTCCTACCCCCACTAGCACTGACTTATATGGTTCCAATGCATTCATGAATTCGCCCACTGTACTTGACCCCACGACCACCTCAGGGTGGCGGTTCCATGCATTCACAACTGTCTCTGTTGAAAAATACTTCCGCACATTACCGCTGAGCCATTCCCCCCATATTTAAATAGTGCCCCCTTATTCTTGCACATCTCTTGTTCTGAAAGATGAAACCCACTTTGACTTTGTTGATTCTCTTGAGTTCCTTGGAAGTTTATATCATGTCCCCTCTCTCCCTCCTTTCCTCAAACCTATACACATTAAGCTGCTTTAGTCTTTCTTCATATGTTTTCTGGTGCAGACACTGCACCATTTGGGTTGCCCTCCTGTGGACAGCCTCCACTCTGTCTATGTCTCTGTGGAGATGGGTCTACAGAAGTGAACACAGTACTTCAGATGGGGTCTCGCCAACTATCTGTGCAGGGGATAACAACTTACAGTTTTCTACTAATGAGGCCACTCCATATGCATCCCAGTGTCCCCCCACTTTTTTTTTTTGCCTCGGTTTCAGCTGTAAAGAGGAACAAGTAATGGAAAATGGTTACTTATGCCAAAAGGCTGGAGTCAAAAAGTTATGATCCAAAATGAAAAGTGTTGAGCATTTTTGCTTTGTTTAAATCAAACTGGAGTAAGATTGGATTCTTTGAAAATTGATTTCACTAATTTATGCACATAGACACTTGCTCACCTGTTCTCTTTTCAGTTATTGTGTGTTTTGCAACTGACCAATCAGCACATGTAATGTACTTTGGTGGGGTATAAAAGAGATGTCAGGTCAGTAACTCCACCCCTGATGAAGGCGTGAGTTTAGAGGTGAAATGTAAGGGTGTTAGCACAGCATCTCATGTAGTTCAGTCACTTCTATAAAATTGACTAAATTGACCTTCTGGTGTGCTGCTGTATTGCAGAGTGCAACACGGCAGCTACCACAGCTCCGACTGCACCATCCGTCATGGTAGCACCCCCATGCACGATCATGGGCATAGGTATAACATTGAAATGTCAATATCCATGGTGCTCCAGTGGACCGTTGCCAGCCCCAGCATGGCACTAGTACATATCAAACATCCTGATTTATCCCTGGTGGTCCAGCAGTACCCCTCCCCACGCCCACGCGCACCCCAACCACGCTCCCCACAGTCAGTGGAGGTCACAGCTACCCACATAAGCCGCCCAGCCAGCCACCAGCGGACTGACTGTGTACAGTATGGCTGTATGCCCATTGGTCCACGCTTTTTGTCATCTGGATAGACAAGATATGAATTCCGCTTGCAGGTCATGCACAACACCCATATGGCACTAGAATGCCATATGGGTAGTGGCTAGATAAAATGGCAAAATGTAAAATTTTAACTGTCCTTGTTTGGCTGTAAAGCATCATTCAGATGATCCTCATGTTGGACCTCGACTTGCCAGTACTCACTGGCCAAAACCAGTCAGGAAAACCAATTGGCTTTTGCCAAAAAATCCAGACCATTGTCACTGCTAGGTAGCAGATATGCCACATGCAGACTGTCTACAGCCTGGTTCCTGTTACTTGAACACCAGCAGACAGCCTTCAGATTGGTCAGTCCAGGCAGTCAGGTGTCAGTCACAGAACATGGAGTTGTGTGACTGTTAATCAACAGGTGATTGGCATGACTGTACCCGGTGAATAACGACAGTCCACCAGCACACCATTGGGCCTCCTGGATCTATGCCAGGTTCCTGGGGCCTGAATAAGCATTGCCTACAATTGGCTCCAGCAGTAATATTAAAGGGGGTCAGAGATAGCAAGATGGCTGGACCTTGTAGTTCTTTTGGACAGTGGCCCAAATGTCTTCCCTGGAAACATGGATGGTGGCACTGGAGTCACAGCTAGTGGGGGTGGCATAGAAATTGACACAGCTGTACAAGGTTATTACAATATGGAAGTCAAGGTTGCATCACTGAAAAATGTTCAGGCTTCCACAGCTATTTGTAACTGCTGACCTAATGACCCTGTTGGCTTACTCTGCAGGGCACTCTAACCCAGATATGACAATCATTGAAAAATGTTTCCATGATTTTAGTCTTATTATAAATACATGATTTTATATCAAGACCTAAAAAAAAAGCTTGTATGAACAGTTAGCCGAAACACAACATTCAAGCTGCCCATTATAGGAGCTGATCATTTGCTGCCGCATCTCTTATGACCTGACACTACTCCTAGTGTCTGCACCATATCCCTTAGAGTCATAAGTAGTGTTCCCGAAAATGTAAGTGTCCACTTACAGCCTAAAAAAGCATTGAAATGCCCTAAAGGTCTTAGAAAATGTCTGCGACCATTATGTGGTGGTCAGTAACAACATAGTGTCCCCTGACTTTGAACTTATGAAGTGCCCATATACATTGTTGTGCACTTCCTGAAGTATACATGGTATGTCCCCTATAAATATGCACTCATATTGTTTGCAAACTGATAATTTGATGGCAGCGGCATCCTGGATTACTGAAGTCAGGGGTGCATAAAAGATACAATTTCTTATTGAATGTGAATAAGGTTGACTGTTCAGAATTTTTGTTTGGTGGGGTACATATTGCAGGCACGAGTGTGTAGGAGTATATATTGCCTTGAAGTGTGTGCCTGTGCACAAAGATTTCCTTCACCTACAGCAGTGTGTGTGGGTGTAGACAGAAATATTTCATTCAGCTACAGCACATTACTGATGGTATAAAAAGGTTTGTTTATTGCGTGCCTATGTTTTCCATTATTTGAGAACATGCTGCCATTCTCCAAACTACCAAACTAAAAGCTATTTTTTCTCCCCAGTAAGTCTGATCCTTATATTCTCCTCCTTTTTTTCTGTCTACCTTTCAGGGACTTCGGTATGTACCTATCGGAGTCTGTTTAAAAATTGTTTTTCTAATATATATTCCATACGCATACATTTGAGTCTATATATATGTATTGCTTTTCAAACCGACAGCAAAGATGGCTGGCCACTGTAGTTCTTTGGACAATGTCCCAAATGTCTTCCCTGTAAACTGGGATGGTGGCTCTTGAGTAACAGCTGTGTGTGTGTGTGTGGGGGTGGCATAGAAGGAAAGTTTCATCACTCAAGGATTCTTTGAATCAAGCACCCACACCCATCTATTTGGGAATCCAAGCGACATGAAATATAAACAAAGAGATACATCGACAGAACAACTGTATAGGGAACTGTGGAAATTTTTACCGTTTATTGTCCACCAGCAGAGAAGGATGAAATTCCTTTTTAAAAATCGGATGTTATTGAAGTATTTCAAGCTAAACAAAAAGACTCAGAACAAATATAACCACCGACATCAAGAGGCTGTATAGGAACTGGACAATAATTAACTGTATAACCATACAGTATCCCCATATTGGCTCTGTGTTTTTGTGAAATCGCGCTTTATAAATTTAAAGATGAGAATACTGAAGCACTGAGAGGTCATACAGTATTTTTTCTATATATGGTTGAATGGTATATTTTAGCCTTCTATTTATTACTAACCCACACAGCAGTCTTTTTCCTCACACTGTGCAGAAGGCTGATGGCTGTGGTTGGATTTGAGCCAGAAACTCAGGGTCTACCGAGCCTACACCATGCTGCATCATTGCCTCAGATCGGTTCAAATATGTTCAAATACAGCTAAAAATGTTGGTCTCTACAATGCTGTTGTCTACAATTCCTATCAAGGCAGCGCAACAGGGACCCCATCTTCAACCCACATATTCACTATCAAGTCCCATTCTTGATAGTAATTAATTTTCTACCATCACATTCATTTGTTTTTAATTGAATATAGTGTATTAAATTTTGTGCACAAACGGATTCACTTGAATGGGCTAGAACCTGCACCCTCCCCTCCCATTCCATCCTGACTAGAATTGAACATTCTCTGGTACCATTGTTTCAATAATAATAAATAACATCCCTTCCGTTCACACTGACCAGCATCCTACACACTAACCAGCCTTGTCCAGATCAGAAATATGGTGCTCAAACTTGTACATACAAATTGCTCAACTCCTCCTCTGTAGCTATAGCCACCACACAAGAACACTAAACTGTAGTGTTTCGTTTGACCCACCTGTTCAGGCTCTCTCCTCCATGTACAACTGGACCCTAACCTGCTGGTTGTGTACATTGGTTTTGAAAAGCTGCTGAGCTGCTCGAGACTCGCTAGATGTTGCGATGTTCAGGATTCCACAGCTGTTTGTAACTGCTGACCTAATGACCCTGTTGGCTTACTCTGCAGGGGATCGCAGGATCAGCAGTACTATCACCCCAACATTCAGTGGAAATTCTGCAAAAAATACCCCATCCGACCTCTGCAGATCCCTTCCCAAACGAACTAAGTCAACTGCCTCCTACTCATTAGGAATAATAAATAGAGATGATGAACAAATCCACCCTCCTGAAGCTACTACCCCAAATAGTCACAGAACAAGCTGCTTCAGGCTCACAAATAAAAGAAAGTATCTGACTCATCAACTCTAACCCAGATATAACAATCATTTAAAATATTGTCATGCTTTTATTTTTAAATCCATGCTTTTATAACAAGAACTGGAAAAAAGCTGGTATGAACAGCAAGACAAACACACGATTCAAGCTGCCCATTATAGTAGGTGATCATTTGTTCGCTCCTATAGCAACCTCCTGTATTGTGGCACCAACTCGTTGGTGTGTCCAACTCTGTCAGTAGGTTCAGAGATTACTTTTGTACTCGTGAAATAAATAGATAATATGTCAGAGGACCACCAAACAAACTTGTTTGATCCTTGTTGGTTTGAACCATTGCTTTATGACACAGTGTCACTTTGATCTCTGATGAATGCTATGCATTTTTTCCTACTTGTCATATGATGGCTGCCTAAAAAAATGACAAAGAAAACATACTTTTGACCGAGATTTACAGTCTGGGAATATTTTTTTGACTTGTAAGATCTGCCACAGGTTGTTCAGTTAGGTTGTTCAGTTCAGATCTATTATGTCAGTGTTATTTTGTTTTCAATTACAAATAATTTGTCATTTTTAGAATAAAATTGGACTAGATTCTCCAGGATCCCAGGGCCATTTATTAAAAAAAATTAATTCCACTCCGACATCTGACTCTTCTGTTTATGTACTGAAAATCTCATTGATTATAATTTTTTTAGTGTTTTTTTTAATTAACTGCAGTAGATATGTACCATTATGTACATTTAAATGAGTAAGTATCAAATCATGTGTTGATTGCGATTGGTCGGAGTCCCCACAAACAAACACAAGCACACTTTGGCGAAATGTTTTTAATGTGCAATACACTGACTGGGGTTATGGCTGTCTAGGATTTTCTAAACTGCTGTAAATTAAGTGCCACAAATGGATAACTGGAAGATGCACATGACCCTTCTTCTGTGTTCCAAGACATCCGTTAGAAATTGTGAGGGAGAGAGTTTAGTAACATGGATTTACAGATGCAGCCTTTCCCTGACAAACACTTTCTTTGTCCCTCATTAGTAACTGGAGGGTATTATTTTTTATGTAGAATAAGCTTTTGTCAATATGTGAAAGCCGGTTATGGCCAAAGAACTGACCCCCTAATTGACTTGTCCCTAATACCTGAATTATAGTGTGGCATATGAGATAATAATAAACAGTACCCGATATAAAAGGGGTCCCACAAACGGAAGCGTTTTAAAGAACCCGACATCGGAAGTGTCTCTAAATTATATGTTACCAATAGCATAAATGCCCCAAGATCAAACAATACTCGTAGGGGTATGGACAGTGGAGACTGTGTGTACAGATACAGAACAGTGTGTAGAGTGTGTGTGTGTGTGTGTGTGTGTGTGTGTGTGACTGCAAACGAAAAACAAATATTTTTTCTTGACAGGGCAAGACATAAATGGTCTGTTGCTCACCAAATGGGTGAAGGTATTATCCACAGATCCTATAAAAAGGTTTGTTTATTGCATGCCTTACTGTTAGCCCACATTGGATGTCTGAAAATTAAATGCTACCTAGAGCATAACTGCCCCCAGATAAAACATCCCCATAAATTGATAATACTGGTAGGGGTAAGGACAGATGACACTGTGTGTGTGTGTGTGTGTGTGTGTGTGTGTGTGTGTGTGTGAATGCAGATGAAAAAAACGATTATTTTTTACTTTGGAAGAAAAAAAAAAGAATATTTGGCCAGGAGAGGGCATGATATGAAAAGCAAATGCTGGTTAGGGACTGTTGCTCACCAAATGAGCAAAGGCATTATCCCGGCAGCTCCGTCTGCATTTTTGCACACTGGTATTTTGCGGGCAACTGTGACCCCTTACCGCACAAGTCAGTGTTGGCCAAATCATACAGGGTTCACTGTTCCGATTTGGGGGGGGCATATTGCGCGCGGCGTCTGTGTGGGGTTATATATTGCGTGGAAGTGTGTGTACAGAAAGATTACCTTCAGCTACAGCAGTGTGTGTGTGTGTGTGTGTGTGTGTGTGTGTGTGTGTGTGTGTGACTGCAAACGAAAAACGAATATTTTTTCTTGACAGGGCAAGACATAAATGGTCTGTTGCTCACCAAATGGGTGAAGGTATTATCCACAGATCCTATAAAAAGGTTTGTTTATTGCGTGCCTTACTGTTAGCCCACATTGGATGTCTGAAAATTAAATGCTACCTAGAGCATAACTGCCCCCAGATAAAACATCCCCATAAATTGATAATACTGGTAGGGGTAAGGACAGATGACATGGTGTGTGTGTGTGTGTGTGTGTGTGTGTGTGTGTGTGTGTGTGTGTGTGTGTGAGAATGCAGACGAAAAAAACGATTATTTTTTACTTTGGAAGAAAAAAAAAAAGAATATTTGGCCAGGAGAGGGCATGATATGAAAAGCAAATGCTGGTTAGGGACTGTTGCTCACCAAATGAGCAAAGGCATTATCCCGGCAGCTCCGTCTGCATTTTTGCACACTGGTATTTTGCGGGCAACTGTGACCCCTTACCGCACAAGTCAGTGTTGGCCAAAACGTACAGGGTTCACTGTTCCGATTTGGGGGGGGCATATTGCGCGGCGGCGTCTGTGTGGGGTTATATATTGCGTGGAAGTGTGTGTACAGAAAGATTACCTTCAGCTACAGCAGTGTGTGGGTGGGTGTGTGTGTTTTACTGATAGTATAAAAATGTTTGTCACCCACAAAGATAAAAAGCAAGAATGTCGAGTAAAGTGGAATGCAGCATTGCCTACAGAGCTCGAGACGTAACCTTTCCATATAAGGACTTCAGACATTAAATTTGTATATTGTGCCGATGTTGTCCATTATTTCAGATAATGATGCAATTCTCCAAACTACTACAACCTATTTTTTATAATGAATACGTCTCATCCATACCGTCGCCTACTTTTGTTTCTTTCTACCTTCCAGGGACTTCTGTATGCACATATTTGTGTCTGTGTATATATTGCTTTTGTAATATATATTTGGTATGCATATATATATCTTGCTTGTATCACATATATTACAAAAAAAATGGGAGTTTATGTCTGAAATCAACCGAACGGTCTGCATAAGGCAATCTTTTGGTTTTTTTTTCCTTTTTAGGCTCGGTGACATGGCATTGCCTAATCATATCCACTTGTGACTTATCTGCATCACCAGCATTTGCCCGGAAACCTTAATTTTACCGGCTGTAATTTAACAACATCCCTTACCATATGAGTATAATCGGCTTTGCATTGTAATAATTAGTGGTGTCTCACGTGAAATATATAAAGGGTAAGAAGCTGGAATGAAACAGCCTGACTGGATGCATGGGACAGAAATGCTATGAGTCTATGGTATCCAGATCTACATCATGAAGAACAGTTCCCGCTGACCCAAATCAAGACTAAAATGCCAAAATTGCAAAATCATGATATTTAGAAATGACGAATTGCACAATTGGATAGTTATAAACCTTTGATGTTACTATGGAGCCAAGAGCTTCTGGTATCACTTTGTGCTGTATCGCGGGACGCTGCTGCTCAAGTAGCCTTGTGTTGTGACCCCCACGAATGTGTGTGTGCGTGTGTGTGTGAAAATAGTCCCATTCAGTGTGCACTGAGTATGACAAGTTACCCTGTTACCTGGTTTGCTGAACAAGTTTGCACAGATGTAAACGCGGGATGCTAGGGGCACTCAGGCTGGGGGCTGCGGTGATATAGAAAATAGTGGTGTCCCCATATACTTTTTGCCTCGCGAAAAACAGTTGCATCTTCTAGGAAAGACTGAGTCAAATCTGTTCTTCCTCTAACTGCCAATTTCTGTGAAGCATCTAAACCTGCACCCCTTCATTCATAATTTTGTATGGCATACTATCTCTCCATTGTTAGTGTACTGATGCTACTTTGTATGCACAGGAGGCAGTTTGATCAGAATGCTAAATACCACGATGTGGAGTGCCACCACTATATAGATGAAGCAGAAAATTCAGAACATTATAACAGAGACTCCGAGATCGGGTTCTGATGTATGTGTTTGATAGAATTGTGTGGGAATTTGAATAACGGGGATATCTGCGTTTGGCCAATGTTTGTATGTAATGGAGTGATATCCCGGGACTCCCAACTGCTCCGTTGCAAAATAATTATTTCCTTTATGGATTATACTTTTTGGGAGCTGCTTTCTGTGATTATAGGTGAAAGACCCAAGGCTGCCGCTCCCTGTGATAGTCAGACACCAACACCCCTTTGTGTGACTCCACTTGGATCGGAAGCAGACCCCCCCCCAAAGTCTGCTACACATGTGCACTCTCTGTTGACTTGTTTATCTCAGTTCTACCATTGGATTTTTATTTCTGCACCTGTACTAAGTAGATTAGCCTCCGATTGTAAGTTTTTTGTTTTATCGCGCTCATTTTCCATCATCAGACCACAAATAAAAAATTATGTGAGAACTGTGTCCGCAAGAAGGTGTAACTACAAATAGTATTTGGTAACTGGTTTCAATAATTTAGAAATGGTCTGCTTTTAGTGCGCATTGCAGTGCTGTTTAGGCAAAATGGAAGAAAACACAAACCACAGCACTGTATAGACCCTATAATGGCCCGAGTACTTTGGCATTATGTTCACTCTGGGACCTTTGCAAGGGGTGAGTCATGCCAATACTCAGTACTGTGTAAAGAAATATACAGTATTTTTACAATTTAAGAAGCGAGAGGGCAGTGTGTAAATTCCGGGAAAAAAAAACCTTCCCACCGTGTACCTTGCTGTGATATACTCAGTAGTCAGTGTTGTTGGCAATGCAATGAGATCCGAAAAATGGACCAGGAGTCATCAACAGCACTACTTTCGTTGAGCAGTTTTATTTGGTTATTCTCCATCGATTTATTAGCTGAACAGATGGATACCTTGCGATTGTTGCTTGCAGCCTGACTCCATATGCCAGTCAGAATAGTGTTCTTAGCAGGGTGTAAGCTCTCATGGGGAGTCAAGGGTACCATGCTGGCTTGTTTAATATAAAAGATGGATGGCCATCATCCAAAAAGGGGCAGAGTTTAGGTTTAATGTAGACCAGTTTCGGTTCCAACTGGTAAGGATGGGATATGAGACATGGCACCATCAGAATCCAGAGAGAGATTCCGAGGACCCTGGTGAAGTCGCCCTCCCCCACCCGACCAAACCAGGAACGCTGCCTTCAGGAAAATGGTTTTAAGGTACAAATATAATAAAAATCAGTCTGCAAACCCACCTGCTCACTTTTGCTCCCACTCACTGCTTAGTAGATTACCGGAAGAAAACGGAAAAAAAAATGAAAGGATTGGTAGGAACTCACCTTCAACACTTGCAGGCAGGAACCGAGAGGTAAAGTGATTGCTTGAACACCGGCAGCCTAAAGGAGCTGGAAAGGTTTGGGGACAGGTGTGAAAATAATTTATATGTCAATCAAAGCATAGCATCATGACGCCACTGCGTAGGGGCTGTAACTACGTGAATGGCAGGTTTACATGGGTCCCGAGTGAATATACAAATGGGCTGAAATTACGAAATTTAGGAAACGAGCAAACATAAAGAATAAAGGTGAAGGTAAGGGAAGTGGTGAACAAACTGAAACATTATTTGTTTAAAAGATACAGAGTTCTTCAGAAAACCGTGGCTAAAGCTGACAGTGTCTCTTTAATCTTAAGGTTCCACCATAAGTTAACTCTCTGTTTCTTACTGTCCTATTTTGTTTGCCCTGAAACCCAGGTCTCTATGCAGTAGTTGATTTTATTTTGCATGGCTTCCCACATTGTACTGACACTGAGTCCACTTAATTCTTGTTCCCAGTATCATGCGTTGAGAAATCTTTGAATTTATTTATAGTTTCCTTTATTAAAATTTTCAATTAATGTGCTACCAGATTTATTTATTTTTGAATTAATAAAGCTCCATGAGACCATAAAGTGGTCACTGTCACCTAGTGGTTGCAAAATCATAGGACAGGAGTCATATTCAGAGATGTGGTTTAACATTAGATCCAGTATGTTATTGTTTCTAGTAGGTTTGTTAATCAACTGCTCCAGGTCATTCTGAATGGCATATTGGATGAATCTATTGTCCCAGTTACTTTTTCCAGTTAAGGATGGCCAGTAGATGTTGGCTAAATTGAAATCCCCTAAGAGGACATAATCATCCTTTATCATCAAATTATCTAATGTCAAGAAGAAATCACCATTTGCTGCATTATCTAGGTTTGGGGCACGATATCCTACACCAATTGTTAAAGGTTCTATGAGGGAATTAATTTTGACCCAGGTTAGTTCGCTGTTTGACTGTCCATTATCTAATACCTGATGTTTTAAGCTATTGTTTACATACAATGCAATACCACCTCTGTTTTTGTTCTGACAGTTTTTACTGAATAAACAGTAACCTGGTATATCATTTGCCCAGTCCCATTTGAGAACCAGATCTCAGTGACCCTGCGGATATCAATATTGTTCTTAATTATTATGTATTGTAATTCACCTAATTTGTTACTAAGACTTCAAGCATTCAGTAATAAAATATTGATTTTAGTGTTACTGGTGTTATCACTGGCTCTATCTATGGTGGGTAGTGGGATATTAGTTGTATCAATCTTGGAGGTAGTATAGTTATTTAGGTTAGGTGCTAGTGCTGTATTTACCCCCTTTGGAACTAGTTTAAACACCGGTCAATGTATGAGTTAAAGTGTCCCCCTAAGAGTGATGTTCCTTTTTTTTGTTGGATGTAATCCATCCCAGCAAGTTAGCTCTTTATGATCTGAAAATTCTTTCCATTGCTTCATACATTTGAAGTATTGTTTGATGCTCCGCCTCCTCAGCCAGTTGTTTACATTTTTTATTTTGTGACTTAAGTGGTGGTATGTACAGTACTAGTAACAGGGAGTATTTCAGAAAAGACTAACTCACAGTTCTTCTTCATTAATGTATTTGCTAGTCCTACAAATTCCTCTTTTACTTGTTGGGCAGTTTGTTGCATGGTGTTGCTGATGCCAGCATGAATGGTGACTAATGGTTTCTGTCCCACCATTCTGAAGTATGTGTTTGGACATTCTTGTAATGTCTCTAATTTTGGCCCCTCAAAAGCATGACGTTGTCCTGTTGGCCTTATCCTGGTCACATATCTTTCTACCTAGGTGTTTTACTATTGAGTCTCCTAATACGTAAACTTCTCTGGGCTCCGGGGTTGTTCCAGGTTCTATGTCCATAAGATTTATATTCCCTTCACTAGGTGATTCTAGAGGTTGTACTTTGTTAATATTAGCAGGTAGGGTACTGGAGCCAGTGCCAGAGGATGGGGGTATTACGTTTTCTATTTGATCACTCAATAAGTCGAAACGGTTATGGGTAGGGGTAGTAAAACCTTCAGCCCTTCTCCCTTTTTTTGGAATTTTGGAACTCCTTATCTGGTACCACTCATCATCATTCTGATGAATGTCAGTTTCATCTCTTACCCTTTTCCTATTGGTAAGTGCACTGTTTGCAATGTTATTGCTAATTAGTAGTTCTCTTAGACCTGGTTGATTTGGAGAGTTAGAGACTGATATAAGGGGATCATGATGTTCTAGGCTTTGTAACAAAAATGGTGAATGGTTGGTACTTTTAGTGACTTCAGTAGTGTCATTGGAGATCTTAGGGCTCAGCTCTGGGCAGCATGGGCAGAGATTGCATGACTCAAATTTCATATTCAAGAGGAAATACATTATAAGAACCACCTGCCATTTCCCCAACATCCAACAGAAGAACCTCGACCACAGAGGGTAGTTGGTCCAGGAGGTTGGCAGGTGGTTAGGAGGGGCAAATCGGGTGCCCCATCACTCTGTGCTCTCCAACATATTACCTCCAAAAACCATATAAACACTACAAACAGGTATCTGCCTCTATCTCTGAAATCAAACAAAGGGGCAGAGGACACTGCAGAGCAGGACACTGCAGCACAGGAGCTAGCATAACAAAACTCGCCCAAATCAGGAACCAAAACAAAAAAGCAAAAAGGAAATCCAAAAAACTTTTCATGATTGGAGACTCCATGATTCGAGGAGTTGATACTCATCTTCAGCCAGGGTTAATGGTCAGATGTCTCCCAGGTACATCAACGTGGAGAGACAATGACCGCATTGCTAAAATTGTTCACAAAGCAGGAGAAAACATTGATGTCCTGGTACACATAGGGACTAATGATCTCGCCAGCTGGTCAGTTGAGAAGACCAAGGAACACCTGACCAGGCTGGGTGATAAACTATCATCCATTTCATCTGGCATCTCCTTCTCTGAGATCCTGCCAGTCTGGGAGAGGGGGACAGATGGATGGAAGGTCAGAGAAGGGGATATAGGGGAGCTAAACATGTGGATCAAGGGCTGGTGCCAGGAAAAAGGACACAGATTTGTAGGAAACTGGCAACAGTTCTGGGAGCGAAAGTTCTTTAAATTTGATGGACTGCATCTGACTAAGGAGGGAGTCAGTGCATTGGGGCAGAAGTTTGACATCTTTGCAGAATATTTAAACTAGCAAATGGGGAGAGGGGTGCAGCACCCCATACGTTGAATGGGAAGAACACCTCCCTCAGCTAGTAGTCAAACAGGGATTCAGCATGTTTGCAGTTCATTTGCATCACCAGGTAAGAAAAAAGGTCCATCTCCCCATACAACGCACAGGGGAAATGCCAAACCTCACCCAACAACTAACACTCTGAAATTTGGCCAATGGAAAATCATGTACACAAATACTCACAGCCTGGGAAATAAGATCCCAGACCTGCAGGCAATAATGTCAGAGGCTAAACTGAACATAGTAGCAATTAGTGAGATGTGGTTTACTAGTAACCACACTTGGGAGACTTCAGTACCTGGCTATGTACTGTTCAGAAGAGAACGAGGTGCAAAAAGGGGGTGGGGTGGAGTGGCCCTGTATGTCAATGAAAATATCAAAGCTACAGAAATTCAGAATACACATAAGGAGCCAGAAGAACTGTGGGTCACCCTGGAAACAGGAAATGGGACAGCCATAAGAACTGGGGTTGTCTAGAGGCCCCCAGACTGGGGGAGGACATAGACACATTACTGTCAGAAGATATACAAAACATGACAGCTAAAGGGGAGGTTCTGATAATGGGAGACTTCAAAATGCCAGATACAGATTGGTCAATACCAGCAGGAACATCTGCCAGAACTAAACACATGGTGGATTCCCTGCAGGGGGAGGGCCTCAAACAACTGGAATAACAACCCACAAGAGACAGGGCTATCCTAGATCTAATACTGACTAACAGGGAATGGATCACAGATATCCAGGTAGAAGGTCACCTGGGGGCCAGTGACCATCACATGGTATGGTTCAATTTGGCCACTACATCTAAATCATCCCATTCCAAGGCAAAAATATGGGACTTCAGAGGAGCTGACTTTGATAAGATGGCCAACAGAGTTAAACTAGCTCTGGCAAAAAGAAACACAGGTGAGGGGGTACAGGCAAAGTGGGCAGGCTTTAAGGATGCAGTACTTGAAGCAACATCCCACTGTGTTAGACAGAAAAGAAAGTGCAAAAGAAGAAGGAAACCACTTTGGTTCTCAAATACAGTAGCAGAAAAGGTCAGAGCCAAAAGGTTGGCCTTCAGGAAATATAAGGGAACACAGCGGGATGAAGATAAGGAGGCATACCAAACTGCCCTAAGGGAAGCAGGGAAAGCAGTAAGGCATGCAAAGTCCCAAACTGAGGAAACACTAGCACAAACAGTAAAAGAAGGTGACAGGACTTTCTATAGATACATTAGTGAAAGCAGTAAGTCCAGGGGGGGTATTGCTAAGCTCAAAGGAGAAAAGGGGCATGTGAGGTGGAGGACCCTGTAAAAGCATCTATCCTAAATAGATACTTTTGCTCAGTATTTACTGAAGAGAAGGTAGGGCAGGGCCCACAGCTCAGCACCATGGACACAGAGGGGAGGGAGGAGGTGAGCACTACTCCCTTCACAAAAGAAAGGGTCCTACAAGAGCTCGCTAAGCCCAGGGTGGACAAGGCAATGGGACCTGATGGCATACATCCCAGGGTACTTAAGGAGCTAAGGGTGGAACTAGCAGAGCCATTAGCAGAACTGTTTAGTGAGTCTCTGAGCACAGGAGAGGTCCCAGAAGTCTGGAGAAGGGCTCATGTAATCCCACTCCACAAGAGTGGTAGCAGGGAGGAGGCAGAGAACTACAGACCAGTCAGTCTTACCTCAGTAGTGGGAAAGATTATGGAGGCACTCCTTAAGGAAGGGATAGTGCAACACCTGGAATCTATAGGGTCACAGAATCCAAGACAGCATGGGTTTACAAAAGGAAGGTCCTGTCAAACTAATCTCATAGATTTCTTTGACTGGATAACCAGAGTGGTGGACCAAGGGGGAGCAGTTGATGTCGCCTACCTTGACTTCAGCAAAGCTTTCGACACTGTTCCACATAGAAGATTGATAAATAAGCTGGGTAGGCTCGGGGTGGGTCAGAAGTTGGTCAACTGGGTGGAAAACTGGTTGACGGGTGGAAAACAGAGAGTGGTGGTAAATGGTATACAGTCAGAAGAGATGCAAGTCGCAAGTGGGGTACCTCAGGGATCAGTCCTGGGGCCAGTCCTCTTCAATATCTTCATTAGTGACATTGAAGATGGACTAGAGTGCAAGGCTTGTCTGTTTGCAGATGACACCAAGATCTGCAACAGAGTAGATGATCCAGATAGGGTGGGCAGAATGAGAAGAGATCTGGATAAACTAGCAAAATGGTCAGAAGAGTGGCAACTGGGATTTAATGCAAAGAAGTGCAAGATCATGCATATAGGGAAGAGAAACCCTGAAGCCACCTATAGGCTGGGAGGGTTGCTGGCAGTCACAAAGGATGAAAGAGACTTGGGCATCATCATCACCGATGACCTGAAATCATCCAAGCAGACCTCTAAAGCAGTAGGTAAGGCTAGGGGGATGTTAGGGTGTATTAGTAGGTGTATCACAAGTCATAAGAGGAGGTAATAATCCTCTTTACAAGACACTGGTTAGGCCCCAACTGGAGTGCGAGGCAGTACTGGAGGCCACACCTTCACAAGGACATTAACCAGATTGAGGCAGTCCAGGAAGGGCAACTAAAATGGTGCAGGGACTGCATCAGAAGACATATGAGGACAGATTAATGGAGCTCAACATGTATACCCTTGAGCAAAAGGAGGAAAGAGGCGATATGATTAAGACATTCAAACACTTTAAGGGAATTAACAAGGTGAAAGAGTCTAACATGTTTAAATATAAGAAAAATAGCAGGGACAAGAGGACACAGCATGAGATTAGAGGAGGCCGATTAAGGGGAATGTGAGAAATTCTTTTTCACCGAAAGGGTGGTGGATGCATGGAATGGCCTACCTCAGGAAGTGGTGGCTATGAACACAGTGCAGGGCTTCAAACAGGCATGGGTTAAGCATAAGGGAGCAATACAGATGAGTATGAATAGATAGGCCACTGACAGAGCAAAGGCCAATGGAATATTTATAAGATAGAAAAAGAAATGGGCAGACTGGATGGGCCTTGCAGTCCTTATCTGCCGTCAACTTCTATGTTTCTTTGTTTCACCTCTTTCACTTTGATATGAGTTATTGATTCGAGTTGCTATCTGCTTTTGACTTTCTTCTAAGTATATAAGTCTTGCACTAAATAGACTAATTTCCTGCATCATATCTTTTGTTTTGGTTGCATTTGATGCATAAGAAAGTTATGTCACTGGGTACTACTGTTTGAAAGCAGAACATTGTACAGGAGTTACATTTAATCCCTACTCTGCCATCAATTGTTGTTAGTACAGTCAGACTTTGGTTAGTCTCTGTCCCTTTAATCTGTTTTACCTCGGTATCCGTTGCTCTCATATGCCATACCAAAAAAGCACCATTTTAATTTCCTCATTAATCCGTAATTCAGCAGTCTGTATTCCATTTGATAAAGCTGTAGTCACTCTGTCATTTAACACATTAATTAACACCTTGATACTCCGGTGTTGTGCTTTGAAAATGTTATTTAACTGTTCTGCTTGATGCTATCTGGGTGTCTGAATGCAGGGTCTGTGTGTTAATTTCATGTGCTAATTTCACTAGGTGATAATGTCTAATCACCTGTAAACATTAAGGTACTTAATCACTTCTCAGGCTTGAGTGTTTTCACACTCCTGCAACTGAAACAATGGCAGCACTAGCAACAAAAGAGAAATGGGACAGGAGTGAAATCACAATTTCACAAAAGCAAGACCTTTGTCTATGGAAGCAATCCAACCCATCGGCTATGAACAGAGACATGGTAGCATATGCGGCGGATGCTTTTGGACTTAAAATAGGTACCAGCACATGCAGTGACATATGGAAGACAAAGGAGAAGTGGCTGTCAAATTCAAGTGATTCTAAATCCCTTACCCGTGTTCGCCTGGGCCAGCATAGTGATGTGGAGACAGCACTGAGCCTCTGGGTTACTGAAATGAACAACCGTGGTGTGGCTGTGTCGGACACAATGGTTAATGAAAATGCTAAGATTCTGGCGATCAAATGGGTGTATTTTATGCTAGTCTGTCTGACCCCCTATGTTTGTTACCAGTCGGAGCTGCTTTACTATTGATTCCAAGATGCTTTAACCCCCTCCCCTCCATTTTGTTGATCATTTTTGATGGAAGCTGACTCCCCTGCTCAATTTAAGTTTTGATGAAGACAACACAGAATGAAGCGGCTTTCAGATTGAAGCTAATTCCTCTCCCACTTCCAGAATCCCCTTCCTCCTGATGTAAGTTTTGCATCATTTTTTTGTTTAATTCCTCCCTAGATTAAAGCAGCCCACCCCTTATGCATGAAGTTCAGTATAGAGTTCATTTGTGGAATGAAGCAAACCATTAAATCACTATTATGACACTAATTAATATGATTTTAGCAATGTGAGGTAAATAAAATATTTTTGAAACCAAAGGATGTCCAAGCACTGTATGATTTAAGAGGGCATGGTTAGTCCATATTTTTGTAATCTGGCTATAATTACAAGGTCACCAATGTGTCCGAATAAACCAGGTCTGACTGTACTTCATTCATTTTGTCATAGTAACGGCATCGACTGAATATACTTAGAATGCTTGGTGCAACTTTTACAGGTACAAAACCACACAGATTATAATATACAATTTACTGGATTCAAATATAAAAGAGATATAAAATGAGTTCTAGATGAGTGTGAACTCTTACCTGTACCTCTTGTGCATAGGCCCAATGCTACATTGTGTAGTTCTAATACCGTGTCACCCTTAAACATGCAAAACATGTGTGGGGATGCACATGTCTTAGCGCGTCTTCTTGCACATCGTAGTACGGTCACCCTGCTCACCAAGGGCTGCAAAATATAGCGCTCTCATGACCCAGAAGCAGCTACCAGGGGTCATGAACTAAAGCGCTATTCCCAAGTGTTTAAATTTCAAATGATGGTCCCCAAAAGCTTCCAAATGCAGATTAGTAGCATGCAATGTACTTTAATGTAAAAAGAACTGCAATTTGCACCTAGTGGTAGTTTTCTCAAAGAGAAATAAACTACTCACTCCTCTTCCTGTTTCCTGTGTAACCAGGAATCAGGGCTCATGTTGTACAAAATACAAAGAACAGAGCTTACAGAGCTCTAAACACAGTAAAATACAGTTCACAATTAAAATGGTATATTTTTAAGAGCTGCTGTTGAAAGCAGTGCAAGGCAGGCTTCCAAGGTGAAAGCCCCTGAAACAAACACTTAGATATAGCGCTGTCATGACCCAGAAGTAGCTGCCATGGGTCATGAACTAAAGCACTACTCCCAAGTGTTTAAATCTCAATTATGGTCCCCAAAAGTTTCCAAATGCAGATTAGTAACCTATAATGTACTTTAATGTAAAAAGAACTGCAATTTGCAACGAGTGGCAGTTTTGTCAAAGAAATAAACTACTCACTCCTCTTCCTGTTTCCTGTGTAACCAGGAATCAGGGCTCACATTGCATAAAATACAAAGAAGAGAGCTTACAGAGCTCTAAACACAGTAAAATACAGTTCACAAGTAAAATGGTATATTTTAAGTGCTGTTGTCGAAAGTAAGATCTGCCTTTTTGCAGATGATACCAAACTCTGTGGGAGAGTGGCCACAGTGGAGAGGAGACGAGACTTAAAGGAGGATTTGGCTAGGCGAGAGAAATGGTTGGGCATCTGGCAGTTATGATTCAACACCAAGAAGTGCAAGGTCATGCACCTGGGAGCCAGGAACCTGGGGCAAGCTATTGGCTGGGGGGCTACAAGTGAACATCTGAGAGGAGGAAAAGAACCTGGGAGTGCTGATTGGGGGTGACATGAAGCACTCTACACAATGCCATAAGGCAGCAACCAAAGCTAATAAAATGCTGGGCTGCATCACCAGAGGAATCATCTCTAGGAGGAAAGAAGTTATTCTGCCACTGTACAGGTCTCTGGTGAGACCACACCTGGAGTACAATGTACAGTTCTGGTGCCTGTACCTAAAGATGGATGTCAGTCTTCTGGAAAGGGTCCAGAGGAGGACACTTAAGATGATCCAGGGCATGGGGGCAAAACATACGAGGAGAGGCTGATGGAGCTCAACATGTAGTCCATGGAAGACAGAAGAGAGAGGGGGACATGATAGAGACCTTCAAGTACCTCACAGGCATAAACATGGTTCAATCAGGGTGTATATTCAATCTAAGAAAGGAGGGTACTACAAGGGGGCATAGCCTGAAGATGGAGGGGGTAGATTTAAGAAGGAAATGAGGAGACACTTTTTCATGGAAAGGGTGGTAACTGGGTGGAATGAGTTGCTGGAGGGGCTGGTAGTGGTGGATACAATAAACGGCTTCAAGGTGGGTGGGATAGGGTGAAAGAGAAAATCAGAATGGCAGGAATCAGATCTGGGAAGGGAAGGGGAAAGAGTATGGAAAGGGAGGTGGATGATTCAAGGAGTAGCAGGGGAAGGGGGGGCAGCTCCAAAGAGTTAAACTGAGCTGCACACTTGAGTAGACTAGATAAACCATTTTGGCCTGTTTCTGCTGGCAATTTCATATGTCCATATGTATGTTTGTATAATGAGGATCAGGGCATGGGTGGGGGATGCTGCTAGATCACCAGGAGTTTGTATACATTAATACATCATGGGGACATTGGAGATCAGAGAGGATCCACTAGATCACCACAGACTTATGATTCATTAATCCATGGGGACATTAGGGAGGGGGTCCGCTAGTCCACCAGGAAGGGGGTTTAGATTACAATTTGCTTATATGGAGTACTCAGGGATTGGGGGTCCGCTAGTCCACCATGGAGGTCTTTAGATTACAATTTGTTTATATGGAGTACTCAGGGATTGGGGGTCCACTAGACCATCAGAGACGTATGATAAATAAACAATTCATGGGAACTTCAGTGTGGGGGGCCTGCTAGTCCATCAGGGAATGTCTGGGAATATTGCCACATGGCCGCTCATGGCTTGTGGCACCCAGTCCACATGCTCCCTCTGTTCAGTGCACTGCTACAGTTGCCACAAATCACAGGACTTTGCCTCTGGGACACTACCAATCGAGAATCTGGCATAGGGTTCCTGGCATGCCTGAGTTTGCCACAGCCCTAGATCACTGTACCTTATGGCGATCTGAGGGCTTTTGAGAATCAGATCCAGAGAAAAAGGAGAGGTGGCTGGTGGCATTATCCATAAAGGAGGGAAAACATGCTTCAATGACTAAGAAAGCAGGTAGGGTTAAAGGGATTGAGACAGTATGGATTCGGGCAATTGGGGAAGGGGAGGGGAGATAATTAGGATAAGAATCATGTACAGGCCTCCAGCACAGAAGGAGATAGACAACAAGTTGGGAGATGACCTCATAGTCTTCAGGTGAAGCTACCTCTGGCTGCAAGCTGCAACACAGGACTTAAGATTTGCAAGAAAGTGAGTAGTGCTCACAACAGAGGGAGGTGAACCTTACAATTTACAATTGTCTTTGGTTTGAAACAGATTCCTTAGGAAAGTTAATATTCTTCAGGTGGAGGTACTTCTAACTGAAGGGTGAAATAAGCAACGTAGAATTATCAGAAAAGGCAGTCTTTCAATCAACATAGGAGGTGGAGTTTGCTTTACTTGTTACAATTTTTCAGATTTTACGGTTTTCTGTGTTTCTGCCCTTCTGACTTGATTGGAGTTATTACTGACTGTTTGCATTGCAATATTTGTAATACTGTGAGTATTCACTGGGCTAAGAATTTGTCATAAGCCCTGAATTGAGAGCAGGTTACAGGCTGTGTATTGGACCCAGACAGTCCCTAGGGGGTGGAAACTGGTTTTTCTTTTGTTTACCTCAGTGTGCCTTATAAGGCCAAGCCAGACTGTGTCAGGAAGTGCTTACATCACAGCTACTTAATAGCCAATAGCTCTGGAAGAATCTTACAGACCTTGATAAAAGTACTAATTTTAGCAGGCTCATCAGATAACCTCATAGACTTCAGGTGAAGCTACCCCTGGCTGCAAGCTGCATCACTGGACTTAAGATTTGCAAGAAAGTGAGTAGTGCTCACAACAGAGGGAGGTGAACCTTACAATTTACAATTGTCTTTGGTTTGAAGCAGATTCCTTAGGAAAGTTAATATTCTTCAGGTGGAGGATACTTCTAACTGAAGGGTGAAATAAGCAACTTAGAATTATCAGAAAAAGCAGTCTTTCAATCAACAGAGGGAGATGGAGTTTGCTTTACTTGTTACAATTGTTCAGATTTTACTGTTTTCTGTGTTTCTGCTCTGACTTGATTGGAGTTAGTGATTGACTGTTTGCATTGCAATATTTGTAATACTGTGAGTATTCACTGGGCTAAGAATTTGTCATAAGCCCTGAATTGAGAGCAGGTTACAGGCTGTGTATTGGACCCAGACAGTGCCTAGGGGTGGAAACTGGTTTTTCTTTTGTTTACCTCAGTGTGCCTTAAGGCCAAGCCAGACTGTGTCAGGAAGTGCTTACATCACAGCTACTTAACAGCCAATAGCTCTGGAAGAATCTTACAGACCTTGATAAAAGTACTAATTTTAGCAGGCTCATCAGATAACCTCATAAGTCTTCGGGTGAAGCTACACTCTGGCTACAAGCTGCAACACTGGACTGAAGATTTGCAAGAAAGTGAGTAGTGCTCACAACAGAGGGAGGTGAACCTTACAATTTACAATTGTCTTTGGTTTGAAGCAGATTCCTTAGGAAAGTTAATATTCTTCAGGTGGAGGATACTTCAAACTGAATGGTGAAATAAGTAACTTAGAATTATCAGAAGAGGCAGTCTTTCAATCAACAGAGAGAGGTGGAGTTTGCTTTACTTGTGTTACAAGTGTTAAGGTTTTCAGTGCAGGAAGAGTTTAAACCACATAGGCTAAATACTATTTTCTGTATCTGCCCTTCTGCACAGCTGACGCATTTAGGGCTGACTGTTTTCAGAGCACAAGTCACCAGGCTCTTTTGGGGCTGGGGAGGTTTACCTGTGTCTGACTTGGATGTTTGGATTTTCTCTGTTTGATTAGCAGGGTATTTTCTCTGTCAAATTGGTTTGAAGCAGTATTACAAATTGTCGTGGTATGGCATCTTGCTGACAGGAAGGCACTCATCGCATCGGTAGATCAGAGCATTTAGCTGATTGTTTGTGAGGGCACAGTTTAGGCCAACCTTCCACCCTCACCCCACCCACCCTGGAAATAGTTCATTTATACCTGGGGTTCTGACATCATTTCCTCAAGAGGCAAGGTACACATCACTGTCATATCCTGTCTAGCACACTGCACTGACAATATAAGCACACATTATATAAATACATATATTTCTATATAATGCACCAATCACACAAACACACACACACACACACACACACACACACAAAAACTAAACAAGGTAGACAGTTTATGTGGGAGTAGTACAATGTAATGCTGTGGGGCAGCAGTCTTCCAGGAGTCTTTCTGGAGGCTGAGATGCTGCCCTGTTTGCAGACAACTATCTGCTCTGAGGGAGGAAGTTGCCCATCTTCAGGCCACACTGGACAGTGGCAGGGAACCTCCCCATCCAGGAGGCACAAAGCCACCACCACTACCTCAGAGGTTGCGAAGAAAGCACAGCAGTTGGACCACAGTGGGCTCAGGGAGGTAGGGTGGTGGAACAGAGGCACACCCAGTCAGTTGTTACACTCACAATCCATACACCATTCTGGGGAGCATAGTTCCCTATGGATGCACCCGCAGAGGAGACTAAGGAGGGTGCAGACAACTGTCACAAGGAGGCCCTCAGGAAGGAGGCAGAGGCACCACAGGAAAGAAAGCAGCTCCTTGTGGGGGACTCAATTATTAGGGGATAGAACTGGGGGCAGAGAAAACTGAAGGGTGCCTGCCTTTTGCCATGGCTTGAAGGACAGGAAGCGATCTAGGATCACGAGAACAGTTGCAACAGGAGGTCGAGCTGGACATCATTGTCCACCTAGGGACAAATGACTGGCTCATCATGAGATTAGAGCAGTGCAAAAGGACTTTGTAGAGTTGAGGAGGGGCTTAAGACAAGTAGCACACAGTATCCTTCTCAGAGGTGCTGCCTGTCAGTGGCATGAGTGGTGAGGGTACTTGGCACCATGCAGTTTTAACAGAGAAAAAATGGTGTGGAACACAGGGGTTGGCTTCATTGGGGACTCAGGTTCCACCTGAGGACACCAGCCTATACTGGCAGGATGGTCTGCATCTGTCCAGGAAGGGAACAAGTCTTTTGAGCAATCGGTTTAAAATGCTTCATTGGCAAGCCTTTAAACTAGTCAAGGGGAGGCACTGATAAGCAGAAGGAAAATCCCAGCCTCCCTACAAAACAGGGTACTAAATGAGAAAAAGACCAAGGTAGAAAGGTCAGTGGGGGTTGCCCTACAGAAGGTAAAGCCATCAAAAATGGAGAGCAATGAGTACCAATGGCCATAGTCTGGGTAACAAGCTTCCTGAATTAGTGGCCTTGATGGAGGAGGAAGATCTGGATATTGTGGCAGTCACAGAAACATGGTACACACAGAACCATGACTGGGACGTAAACACCAGGATACACTATCTACAGGAGGGACAGGGAGGGTAAGAGGAGGAGTGGCTCTCTACATAAGAGAGAAATCAGAGCAACAGAACAAAGGGTAAACAGGAGGAGAAGAAGCACTGTGGGTCAATTTGGAGGCAGGCAATGGCACCACAATCCGCTACAGGGTTATACGAACCCCCCCTCAGGGGAGAAATGGACAAGGAAATGATAGAAAGTATACTTAGAATGGCAGATAAAGGGAAGATATTGCTGATGAGTGATCTGAATATGCCAGATGTTAACTGGAGTGCAAGTCAGCAGCCACTTCTAAGAGTGGGGTTATTCCAGATGCCCTACAGGGGCATGCCTTAGACAACTAGTATTGGAGACCACTCGAGAGGGAGCATCTCAGACCTGGTTCTCTCAAATGGAGATGAAGAAGAGGATCACAGATGTAGAAGTGGGTAGCCATATTCGGGAACCAGTGACCATCGAATATATGGTTACAAAAACACAGCAATAGAGTCAAGCCATGCAAAGACAAAGGTACTGGATTTTAGGAGGGCTGACTTTGCAAAATGGGTGAGTGCCTAAGGAACACTAGCAAATGGGCAGGAAGGAGGATGGAAGAACAATGGGAATAATAAAACCACCATCACAGAGGTAACAAGCCTTGTGTAAAGCAAATAAACAAAGCGAGACGAGGTAAGAAACCACTATGGTTCTCAAAGGAAGGGCAGTGAAGTTCAAGAGAGAAAGAAAGCATTCAGGAAGTACAAGGAATCACAGAAGGAACAGGACAGAGAACTGTATCAGTTAAAGCAAAAGGAAGCTGGAAAGGCAGGTCAGAACAGCAAATGCCCAAACCGAGGAAAAGATAGCCAACTCAGTTAAGAAGGGGATAAAACCTTTATAGGTACATCAGAGAGCAAAGGAAGACACAAGGAGGGATAATGAGGCTTAATAAAGGGAGGCAGGGTGGGCAGAGGTGACTGTGAAAGGCAGAGATACTAAACAAATATTTTTGCTCAGTATTTACAAAGGAAGAGGGGAGTTACCTAAAGCAAACAGTAGAAACACTCTGGATACAAGTTGATACCAGCCATTTACAGAAGAAAGAGTTCTGAAAGAGCTCTTAAAATTGAAAGGTGGACAAAGCAATGGGGCCTGATGGGATTCATCCCAGAATTTAAAAGAACTAAGGATAGAACTAGTGACACCACTGACTACCTTCTTTAACAAATCATGGGAGGATGGGGTGGTACCTGAGGACTGGAGGAGGGCAGATGTGATTCCCTTCACAAAAGTGGGAGCAAGGCAGAAGCAGGAAACTACAGACCTGTAAGTTTAACCTCAGTGGTAGGAAAATGATGGAATCACTTCTGAAGGAAAGAATTGTTGTGTATCTAGAGGCCAGAGGCACAGGACCCAAGCAGCATGGATTCACAGCGGAAGGTCATGCCAGACAAATCTGATAGATTTCTTTGACTGGGTGACCAAAGTAGTTGATCAGGAGGGCTGTGGACATGGCTTACCTAGACTTTAGCAAGGCATGTCACACAGTCCCACACAAAAGATTAATATACAAGTTAGCCAGCCTGGGAGTGGGTCCCAAGATGACAGCCTGTAAAGAATTGCTGGAGAATAGGGACACAGAGAGTAATAGTAAATGGAGTCCACTCTGAAAAAAGGGGGTTAGCAGTGGGGCACCACAGGGTTCAGTATTAGATCGGTCCTCTTCAATGTCTTTATGTTTACATTGCAGAGGACTGAAGGAAAAGCATGTCTCTTTGCAGATGACACAAAGATCTGCAACAGAGTTGATACACAAGGTGGGTGGAAAGGATGAGAAGGACTTGGCAAGGTTAGAGGAATGGTCAAATGTATGGCAGCTTAGATTCAATGCTAAAAGTGTAAGGTAATGCACCTGGGAAACAAAACCCAGGGAAGAGTACACAATAGGGGTGAGATACTAACAACAACAAAAATGGAAAGGGACCTGGGGTAGTCATATCAGATGACCTAAAGGTGGGCAAGCAATGTGAGGGCAGCAAGGAGGGTTGGGGGATACTGGATGCATAGGGAGAGGCATCACCAGTAGAAAACAAGAAGTTATTATCCCTCTGTACAGACAGCTGGTGAGACCCCGCCTGAGTACTGGCTGAAGTTCTGGAGACCCAATCTCTGCAAAGACATAAATAGGATGGAAGCTGTCCAGAGGAGGGCAACCAAAATGGTGCAGGGTCTGCACCGGAAGACATATGAAGAGAGACTTGAGGAGCTTAATATGTATAGCCTTGAGGAAAGGAGGGAGGGAGACATGATAGAAACTTTCAAGCACCTCAAGGAATCAACAAAGTCCAAGAGGGTAGCATCTTTCAAAAAAGAGGTGTGCAAGAACAAGGGACAGAATTTGAAGATAGAAGGGGGCAGCTCAGAGGTAATTTAGGAAGTATTTTTTCACAGAGAGGTTGTGGATGTATGGAACAGCCTCCAGAGGAGGTTGTGGACAAAAAACAGTGGTGGAAATCTAAGCATGCATGGGACAGTCATAAGGCAATTCTAGGGGTGGGGTAGGGAAAGAAGTAGGCTGCTGGTTAATTAGGATCTGCAGCTTATCCATCAGGTAGAGAAATGGGCAGACTGGGTGGGCCAAGCGGTCCTTATCTGCCGTCAAATTCTATGTTTCTATGACAGAAACAGGATGGAAGAACTTGGGCTGGATTTTAATACTGAGTGATTTCAATCTGGCAGATGTTGAATGAAGCATCGCAGTAGCAGTAGCAGTAGCAGTAGCAAGAAGCAAGACCTTGGTGCAAGGGATACAGGAGGCATTCCTGAGTCAGAGGGTCATAGATTCCACAAGGCAAAGATGACATATTAGATATAATCCTGACAAAAAGGGACAACATAGAGTCCATAACAGTTAGGAAACCCTGGGTTCAAGCAATCATATGACCATTAGGGCTGAGGAAAACTAAAAGCTGATAAGGTTCACTTCTGGACTAAGACTTTGGAGGTCAGATTGGCAAAACTGGAGGATGAGAGTGGTGTTAGGGAATAAACTGCAGAAAGTGGAGGAGACAGTAAGAGTTGTCAGAAATGAGATCCGATTAAAAAGGGAATAGTGGAGGAGACAAATGTCTGTGTGAAAGTAGTGGAGAAGGGTAGAAGGAGAAAGAAACCACTCTGGTTTTCAAAGAGCACTGCAGAGGTCATAATGGAAAAAGAAAGTGTGTATTAGGTGTAAAAGTAGTCAAATGGAGGAAGACAAGGTGGCATACCAGGAACTAAGGAAAATGGCAAACAAGGTGTTGAGACAGGAAAAGGTAGGGCAGAACTAAAGCTAGTGGAGTGGGTTATGTAGGGTGACAATGTGTTTTTGTTTCATTACAAACAAGATCAATGCAAAACAAAGGGAGGAATGATCAAGCCAAAGAAGGAGAGGAAAGGGTAAAGGATGAGAAAGTATGGTAACTCAACTGAACAATTATTTTTGTTCAGTATTCATAGTGGAGGACAGAGGCCCCTTAAATGCATCATGGCAGCCAAAGGAACTGTAGCAAGTGTCATTGAGTAGCTCATAAAAGGAGGAAAGATAGCTGTAGGTACTTCAAGCATTGAAGGTGAATAAATCAATGGGCCCAAATGGATTGCACCAGAGGGGTTAAGGAGAAGGACCAGCATGTCTGCTATAATTTGTTTGTTTTGCCTCCACTACTATGGGCAGTCTGTTCCAGGTATCTACAACTTTCAGTGAAGAAATTTGTTTCTACAGTTTTCTTGAACTTAACTTCTCCAGCTTTATTCATGACCTGATCCTGGTGCTCTTTCTCATTTGAAAGAGACTCCCCCTGTCCCTTTTACCCCTGTGAGGTACTTATCCTGTACTCCTCTATCATGTCAGCTCTCTCTATCTCTCTCTCTCTCTCTCTCCCTCTCTCTCTGTCTCCTCTCTCTTTCAGGGTTTATCTGCGAGATCTAGCAGTCTCATCTCATAGTTCTCATTGCAACCTCTGCACATTTCAGTTGCCCTCCTCTGGACTGCCTCCACCTTGTCTATATCCTTTTTGTGGTGTATCTCCAAAACTGGTCCAGTACGTCAGGTAGGGCCTTACCAGTGAGTGATACAGTGGCAACACCATACTCCTGCTCCTGCTGGAGATGGATACCACCTCACGCACCAAAGCATCCCACTAGCCCTAACCACCATTTTGTCACATTGCCTTGCCACCTTGAGGTCCTGTTATGATAATCCCAGTTGGCTTGGTGGTACAGCTGACAGTGCAATTGGAATGGTGTTCCAGGTATCCTGGGTTCAAGTTCCAACCAAGGCACTTATTTTTTTTTTCCTATCCTGTTTGTAGGAGTTCCATAAATATGCACACTGTACTCTTGTGATTGAAAATGTGATTATCTGTGCAACACCAGGTTGTACATTAGAGAAAGAGTAAGGTGTCCTGGGACAGCCCAGTTTCCAGTTGCCTTGGTGGCACAGCTGGTAGCACAATCGGAATGGTATTCAAAGCAGCCTTGGTTCAAGTCCCAGCTAAGGCACTTATCCAAATCCTAGGAATCCCTTATTGTATTTAACTAATGCATTCAGCCTGACAGGTTGAAGTGCCCCAGAGTGTAATGTTTTTAAATGATGGAACTTAGAAAGACTTTCAAACCTCCTCCTCTTGGTGGTGGTGCATTCCACTAGTCAACGTCAGATATATTTCTCCACCTGTTGAATCAAGTTGCCCCGAAGAATTCTGTCTCTTAACATTTTGCTTTTACAGTTGATTTCAATTTCCAAGTGTTCAATTTTACTTTATTTTATATTTCTGCACTTCTAGTTATAATATAGGAATAGTGCATTTGCAACCATGTGCAACCAGCCTATTGTACCACCGAGGGTTCTGATTACCTCAGACCTCGAGAGCAAGCTCAGAGGTCCGTGGTAATCAGAACCTGGCACAATAGGGCTGGTTGTGCAAGTGTGCCCATGCGCTTATTTTATAGAGTATGGTCCCCATTACCTAAGTTTTTGTTTTGAATTTTGAAATGAAAAAAAAAGTTGTATTCATTGCTCCATCGTGTTCCGGGAGTTGGGGCTGGTTGTTATGTTTACATGTGGTGTTGCTAGGAGCAGACATCCCTATATGTTTACGTAGCCTTCTATTGGCTGTCAATGGGATGTGGGAGGGATTTTCAAGAAAAAACATGGCGGCATATGTCTCAGTTAGCGAGAGTATGTGGGCTCAGAGGAAACGATTACTTGTAAGTTATTAAAATATCTGGTTCTAATTTTGATGAAGCTGAGGTTATCTTGCTGATCCTGCATTTGTTTTTTCGCTTATGTGCCTGTTCATGTCGCATCATTGGTTTGGGGATCTTGCCGCCAATGCTGCTATTGCTGCTGCCAGGAGAGCTTGTGGCCAGTCTACGGTTCTGAAAGAACCTCTAGAGCTTTTCCAAAAGTTGTTGTACCACAGTGTACTACAATCACATTCCATGACCTTTTGAACTGTGGTACAACAACATTTGGAAAGGCTCTGATTTCTATACAGAACTACACTTGACTATACACTATAGCATAGCAGTTCTGCATTTTAATTTACTTGTTATTTATTTTTTGCTGTGTTCCCCGATTTCCCTAGCAGTTCCAGGAACAGGAAAATATGTTGTTTGCTTTATTTGGCATTTTTCATAAAGCCACAATATTTTCCCTGCTTAATTTGCTAAACTTCTACTTTTGTGTGTTTCACACCTTGGTTCCACTGTTTTTATTGGAACCGAGCCATTCATGTTAGCTTCCCCTTTAGAGGGTAGTTTTTCTCAGACTGTAAAAAAAAAAAGGCATTCTGAATACCAGTCCACGTCTTTAGGGAACCACACTACAGATACCACTTTTTCCTTCAGGAACCACTTTTTATTCCTATAGGGTCTGTTAGTCTGGATTTTTAGACAGACCCAGAGGGAAAAATAGGACCGTAGACTACAGGAACTGCTTACAACACTACAACTCTCTGGCCAAGGCAGACTGCCACTGGTTGTGCTAAACTGACTAAGACAATCCTGAACAGAGTTTTTGCTAAAGACTTTGCCCCAAAACAGTTTAATAGAGGACTTGAAATGTTTCAATTGATCATGACTGTCAGCGAGGGCACCTCCTCCCTTACTAAATGCAAGGAGGGGTCCTCATAAAACCCACTGGATCTAAGGCTTGAGAAAGAGAGCCTTGAGCTGCCATGCACAAGATATTTTCCTAGCAGGTTACAGACCCTATTCCTACTAAAACAGACAAACAAACAGAAAAGCACAACACAAAAAAAGCAGCTGCCGAGAACAAGATATTTTCTGAGCAGGTTCTGGACCCTGTTACTGCTAAAACAAACAAAAAACACCAACAACAAAATAACAAAACAAAAAAAAAAAGGCAAAAGAAAATGTCGCTGCACACTCTGCTGAAGAAGCAAAGGAGCCATCAGTGGACAAAGCAATAATGCCCTCTGCGGATGAGCGGAGAACATGATTTAAACTTAATAGTTATTCCAGACCCTGATGGGCCTCCCACTGAGACTTCCTGAGTAGGTTCCAGAGATGGTTCTTGCCAAAAAAAAGAGAAAAAAAAACATGCCGCTGCCCTTCCTGCTGAAAAAGCAAAGGAGACATCAGTGGTTAAAGTAAAAAATGCCCTCTGTGACAGTTTTTCCAGGACTTTCAGGCTATAGGTTCCCTTATGGGCATGCCAGTTCCCCCTCAAGCCTCTGCCCCCCTTCCCAGTTCCAAGGGACCGGGGGCTAAGCTTTTTCTATGATGAAGAAGAGGAGGAAGGGGAACCTACTAAACTGACTGTTACCCTGACCAGGAGTTCGGTTCCCCTCCCCAGGGTCCAGAGGATTTCTCCAACCACTATGCCTTTGTGAACACTGTCGACCTCTCTGCCCAAGAAGCGGCAGAGGATGAGGAAGAGGCTGAATTTTTGAACATAATGGAGTTGACCCCAACCAAGAGGTTGTTTTTACCTGTCCACAAGTACCTGAAGAAAGCAACTTGTAAGTTGTTACAGTCCCTGACTTCTACTCTGGGGATTGACAAGAACATTGAGAAGTATCAGCTGGACAAACGTGATGCTGAGTATCTCTATTTGCATCCAAATCATGAAGATGTGGTCCAGGTGGCAGCCTGTGACAAGGCTAATGTTTCCTTCTCTACCCAGTCCCCAGATAAAGATTCCAGGAAGGTGGACAGTATGGGGATGAGGGTGTTCACCTCTGCTCTTTGCTGTTGAGACAGGCTGTATACATTGCTTATACCGCCCAGTACCAGAAAGCTCTTTGGAACTCTGTGCTGGCCTTGAGTGAAAAGGCCTTTAGGGACATGGCACAGGATTTGGCTGACATGGCCAAGACTGCCCTAGATGCTACCAAATATCAAATTCCACATGGCTGTGGATGACAGTGACACTGCCTCTAGGGTCATGGCCAATGCTATCTCCCTACAGAGATTTGCCTGGCTAAGGACCACTAATTGGTTCCAGGACATCCAGGCAAAAGCTTTGGTTTTCCCATGTGAGAACAATCCCATTTGGTGACTAGACAGAGGCTTATATGAAAAGGTGGAATAGTACAAACTACCTACAAAAGCAATGGCCTCTACTTATAGGGCCTCAAGGAATGGGAGGTAGGGGTAGGGGTTATACCTCTTTTTTACCATACCATATGACTACTCACGATGAGAGGTTACTTTAGGGGCAGGGCCTGACCGGCTTTCAAACAGGCTGACCAGGCCCCAGCTCCTAAGGCTCAGCCCAAACAGAACCCCCAACGAGTCCCGGGATGCAGGTTCACAGGAATTTCCAGCGCCCTATCCCAGAGGAAGGGATTCTGCTGGAGTTAGATGTCAAAAAGTTGCCGCAGGCAAATGCAGCAGAAAGTGTACACCCCTCCTTGTGGGGAAAAGGCCTTTACTCCAAGTACTTCCTTACTAGCAAGAAAAATGGGGAGTGGTGATCAATTTTGGACCTCAAATATCTGAACACACACCTGAAAAGGACAAGTTCAAGATGATCACCCTGTCCACAGTGATACCATCCCTGCAGCAGGGAGACTGGTTGGGATCTATGGACCTGAAAGATGTGTATTTTTACATCTCGATCAAGCCCAGTCACAGAAAAATACTTAAGATTCAGCCTGCCTTCTGGTCAGTATCAGTTCTCAGCCCTTTCATTTGGAAACATAGAAACATAGAATTTGACGTCAGATAAGGACCCTGGCCCACCCAGTCTGCCCATTTCCCTACCTAATGGATAAGCTGCAGATCCTAGTTAACCAGCAGCCTACTTCTTCCTACCCCACCCCTAGAATTGCCTTAGGACCTGTCCCATGCATGCTTGAATTCCACCACTGTTTTGACTCCACAACCTCCTCCGGAAGGCCGTTCCATGCATCCACAACCTCTCTGTGAAAAAATACTTCCCTAAATTACCTCTGAGCTGCCCCCATCTTCAAATTGTGCCCCTTGTTCTTGCACACCTCTTTTTTTGAAAGATGCTACCCTTTTGGACTTTGTTGATTCCCTTGAGGTACTTGAAAGTTTCTATCATGTCTCCCCTCTCCCTCCTTTCCTTGAGGCTATACATATTAAGCTCCTTAAGTCTCTCTTTATATGTCTTCCAGTGCAGACCCTGCACCATTTTAGTTGCCCTCCTCTGGACAGCTTCCATCCTGTCTATGTCTTTGCGGAGATTGGGTCTCCAGAACTGCATGCAGTACTCCAGATGGGGTCTCACCAGCTGTCTGTACAGAGGGATAATAACTTCCTGTTTTCTACTTGTGATGCCTCTCCCTATGCATCCCAGTATCCCCCCAGCCCTCCTTGCTGCCCTCTCACATTGCTTGCCCACATTTAGGTCATCTGATATGACTACCCCAGGTCCCTTTCCATTTTTGTTGTTGTTAGTATCTCACCCCTATTGTGTACTCTTCCCCTGGGGTTTTTTGTTTCAGGTGCATTACCTTGCACTTCTAGCATTGAATCTAATGCCATACATTTGACCATTCTCTAACCTTGCCAAGTCCCTTCTCATCCTTTCCACCCCACCTTGTGCATCAACTCTGTCGCAGATCTTTGTGTCAACTGTAAAGAGACATACTTTTCCTTCCAGTCCTCTGCAATGTCGCTTATAAAGACATTGAAGAGGACTGGTCCTAATACTGAACCCTGCGGTACCCCACTAGTAACCCCTCTTTCTTCAGAGTGGACTCCATTTACTATTACTCTCTGTGTCCTATTCTCCAGCCAATTCTTTACCCAGGCTGTCATCTTGGGACCCACTCCCAGGCTGGCTAACTTGTATATTGATCTTTTGTGTGGAACAGTGTCAAATGCCTTGCTAAAGTCTAGGTAGGCCATGTCCACAGCCCCTCCCTGATCTACTACTTTGGTCACCAAGTCAAAGAAATCTATCAGATTCGTCTGGCATGAACTTCCCGCTGTGAATCCATGCTGCCTTGGGTCCTGTGCCCCTCTGGCCTCTAGACACTCGACAATTCTTTCCTTCAGAAGTGATTTCATCATTTGGGCTCTCATCTGCACCCAGGGTGTTCACAAATTGCTTGGCAATGGTGGTAGCACATTTCAGAAGGCAGGGAGTGATGTTTTTTCCTTACCTGGATGACTGGCTAGTCACAGGAAAATCACATCAGCATGTCAAGGACTCTTTCCAGTTAACTCAGAGCATCTTGGAGACACTGTGATTTCTCATAAAGTGCAAAGTCCCAAACAGGACCAGTACAGATACTGGAGTTCATAGGAGCAGAGCTGGATGCCTTGCAGGGCGGGGCATTTCTATCTCAAGAAAGATTGAAAAAGCCTTCTTTTTCTGGCAAGCTCCTTCATCCTGGGTCAGTCCAGGCCAGTAAGGCACTTTCTTCAGCACTGGGTTATATGGCCTCCATAACAGCCATGTTACCAGGTTCCAGATTTCAAATGGGGGCATCCAGTATCACTTAAGGCCCCATTGGTCCCAAAAGCTGCAGACCCCTTTCAAGGCTGGTACCTGTCACAAAAAAAACTATTACATGCCCTGAACTGGTTGACAGAAAGGGACAACCTTAAAGAGGGATGCCCTCCCAGCAACAGAGCCCACAGTTGTCCTGATGTCCTGACACCAGATGCCCTCCTTCTACACTGGGGAGCCCAATCAGACCACCTAATAGTAAGTGGAGTGTGGTCCCTTGGGAGTCCAGGAGCATATAAACCTCCTGTGAACTAAGGGCAGTTTCTCTTGCCCTCCAGTCATTTGTCCCCAGATAAAGGGCCAGTCAATCCAAATCAGGACAGACAACACTACTGCCATGTATTACATCTGCAAATAGGGAGGCACACAATCCTCAAAGCTGTGCACAGAAGCCATGAAGCTCTGGATCTGGCTTACTTAATGGAAATGTAGCTCTCAGCAATTCATCTTCCTGGAAAGGACAACATCCTGGAAGATTCTCTCAGCAGGATCACTCAAAGGTATCAGAAATGGTCTCAGAAGGTTCCATGTCTTAATAGCGATCGCAAAACAGCAATCGCTATTATGACATGTGTATATCACTGAAAAGCATATCGGCGATATACAATTCCTCAGCACCTACTCCAAACACTTAGTGTTTTTGTGGGGTTGTGTGCCCCCTGGCGCCCCCCGTAGGTGCTGAGGAGGGGGCAAACTCAGTCTGGGAAAAACAATGGCAGCTGCAAGCAGCAGTAAAGTTTTCTCCCCCAGTCCGGCCTGAACCCAGTGCCTACTGCGCTGTAGCTAGCCACCCTCACCACCATACCACAGGGCTGGCTCAGCTGCAGCAGGCTGTACTCCCTACTAAAACCCGCCTTCCTATCCCTCCCTCCCCTCCACCTCCCTATCCTTCCCCTTCCGGTCTCTCTCCTCACTGTTCCATTGCTACCCTTGCAGGGTAGCTCACAATGATAGTGCTAAAAATGAGTCACAGTTTTTGCAGTTGCTCATTTTTAATCGGTATCATCACTGGATACCATCTCTGAACAAGCGTTAGCCACAATCTTCAGGAGATGGAGCACACCAGAAATAGACCTGTTCACCCGAAAGAAAATTACCAGGTTCCTCTCTTTTCTTGCAGACCTCTGGCAGTGGGCACTTTTCCCATGGACACTCTAGTACTGGACTGGTTACGGAAGATCTTGTATGCCTTCCCTCCTTTCGCCTTACTGCAACGAGCCCTTCTGGAAATTGAGGAGTCAATCTGCAACCATGACACTGGTGTCCCCAGACTGGGCCAGATAACCCTGGTACTCCCTGGTTCTGGTCTTCTCTATTAAACAGCCCATTCATCTATTCCTGAGACACACTCTACTGACCATGTCTGAGGGAAGACTAACCTCTCTGAACCTCAGATCACTGCGCCTCAAGGCCTGGTTCTTGAGGAGCTAGAATACTCTGATTTAATTTTCAGAGGAGGTCCTCAAGGTCCTCAGGGTTTCCAGGAAGCCTGTCTCCAGAAAGATATATGCTTCCAAATGGAAAACGTTTTCCCGGTGGTGTGCTCCTAAGCATCTCATTCCCCTTCAGGCAGATCTTCTCATAGTTTTGGATTACTTGGTGAACTTGCAGGCTCTGGGCGTCTGGCCTTCAACCCTTAAGGAACATTTGGCAACTATTTCTGCCTATGTTTCTGCAGGTAATCAAAAATGGTGGCTTCACTCACCATTTTCAATAAATGTTTTAAGGACCTGCTGCATCTGCATACCCCTGTCAGGGAGCCAGTTCCTCCCTAGGATTTGAAGCTGTGCATAGCCAAGCTCATGGAACCTCCCTTTAAGCCTATGGCCTCTGCAGACTTGGAGCATGTCACCTGGAAGTCAGTCTTCCTAGTGGCCATAACTTCTGCCAGAAGGGTGTGCGAACTGCAAGCTCTCTGCACTGTCCCTGACTACATTATATTCCACAGGAACAAAGTAGTCCTTAGGACTAGCAAGGACTTTCTTCCCAAGGTGGTGTCTGAGTTTCATCTAAGACAGTTCATCACTCCTCAGTGTTTTTCACAGAGCAGTCCAGTCCTGACGAGCACAAGCTGCACAGTCTAGATGTCAAGAGGTCACTTAGCCACTATCTAGAACATACTAAGGACCTCAAACATGTCAACGTATAGCTGTTTCTCATGCAGGGTGAAATGGGGAAGGGTAGGCCAGCTTCTAAAAGGATTATTGCTCACTGGATAGTCTCCTGCATCTAGTTCTGCTATTCTAAAGCTGACAAGTTGCCACCTCAAGGCCTCAGCACACACTACACTTGTGGCAATGCTGCCTCTGTGGCAGCTGCAAGGGATATTCCCTTATTAGAAATTTGTAAAGCAGCTACCTGGAAAACTGTACACACCTTTACAAAGTTCTATTGCCAGGATGTACAATCCAGAATAGATGCCAGGTTGGGCACTGCGGTCTTGCAGAACCTTTTTCTCAAGCATGTTCTGTACCCAGCCTCCCAAGGTACTGCTTTGTAGTCTGCATGAGTTAAGCATAACAAGGGATTCCTGGGGTTTGATATTACTTACCATAGTAATATTGTTTCTTCCAAAGGAATCCCTCATTATGCTTAAATCTCCCACCCAGCATTCCCTTCCAGAACCTGGAAAAGGTTCTCCAAGGATCAGTGGTTGTTTGGTTCTTAATTGTCTGAGCATTGCTTGTTGGATTTCCAAATCAGTTCTTATCTTATTCTCTCATACTCTGGCCTGGGAGGCCAATCTTTTGGTGTTTTAATTGGTAGTTATATTTTCAGGTATAGTGTATGATAGGCTATTAGGTTTGTAGCTATTGCACTATAGGCCTCTGAAATAAATCTGACGTTGACTAGTGGAACGCAATGCCACTATAAGGAGGAAGTTTGAAAATCGTTCTAAGTTCCATCATATACATACATTCCACTCTCTCTGGGGCACTTTAACCTGTCATTCTGAATGGACTAGTTAAGCATAATGAGGAATCCCTTGGAAGAAACAATATTATATGGTTAAGTAATTTTTTTCTTTCTCTCTTCTGTTTGTGTGAGTTCCATAAATGAGCACACCACTTTCTTGTGGTTGAAAATGTGGTTATCTGTGCAGCACCAGGATATGCATTAGAGAAAGAGTAAGGTGCCTCAGGACAGCCCAGTTTCCAGTTGCCTTGGTGGTGCAGCTGGTAGCACAGCTGGAACAGTATTCCAGGTGGCCTGGGTTCAAGCCCCAGCTAAGGCTCTTATTTCTTTCTCTCTCCTGTTTGTATGAGTTCTTTAAATATACAGACCTCTGGGATATAATTAACAAATGGGTAAAATAAAAAGGGCTCCAGGATAGAGCCTTGGGGAACTCAAGTAGTCAATGGCTTTAGCCCAGATAACTCATTGCCACACTTTGCCTTTTGGGTTCTTTTGACCAGGTAGTCAGTGAGCCATGCAGTTTCCTCAGTAGACAGGCCCAACTCCAGGAGTTTTTTTTTTATTACAGTCATGACTTACCATGTTAAAATCCTTAGATAGATCATGGAAGGAAGCACCAATATATTCCTCTCTGTCTAAAGCTACAAGGAGCTTCTCGGTTAGCTCAGTCAGTGCTGTGTTTGTGCTAAGTATCTTGCTAAAGCCATGTTGATCAGTGACGAGGAGATTATGTCTAGTAATGTAATCCACCAGCTGGTAACTGATGATTTTCTCCAAGGCCTTGGATGGGGGTGCTGAGATGGCCCTGTAGTGAGAGACAATCAGATTGTTCCCTGATTTGAATATGGGAACCACATTAGCTTCCTTCCATAGACAAATAGAAATATTGAATTTGTTGACAAAGAAGCTTCCCTTGGACCACCCTGTTCACCCATATGTTCCCCACCAAATCTGTCTCCACAGACCCTATCTGCTCTCCGGCAACTCTCCCATCTCACTGATTTTTTTCTAATATGTCCTCATGTTTATCCCATGCATGCTTGATGCCTCCCATTGTTTTTGTCTCCACTACTCCCACTGGCAGTCTAGCTCAGCAATCTACCACTCCTTCAGTGAAGAAATATTTGTTTCACATCTCTCCTGAACTTACCCCCTCCAGCTTTATTGCATGCCCTCTGATCCTGGCACTCTTTCTCATTTGAAAGAAACTCTCCCCTACACCCTTTTTACCCCTGTCAGGTACCTGTTCTGTAGGCCTCTATTATGTCAACTCGCTCTCTCCTCTTTTCCAGGGTTTACCATTTGAGATCAATCAGTTTCTCCTCATAGTTCTTATGCAACTCCTGCACCATTTTAGTATCCCTACTCTGGGCTGCCTCCACCTTGTATATGTCCTTTCTGTGGTGTGGTCTCCAAAACTGGATGCAATATTCCAGGTGGGGTTCACCAGTGAGTGAGACAGTGGCAACACTACATGACTCCTCCTGCTGGAGATGCCTCCATATGCAACCCAGCATCCCACTAACCCTACTCACGATTTTGTCACACTGCCTTGCCACCTTGAGGTCCTCCGATATGATATTCCCAAGGTCCCTTTACTGTTTATTGGCATTTAGTAACTCCCCAATCCAATACCCAACTTCTGGGTTCCTATTCCCTATGTGTATGGTTTTGCACTTTTTCGCATTGAACCCCAACTGCCATGCTTTTGACCACGCCTCAAGTTTCCCAAGATCAATGCATATTCTCTCACCCCCTCCTGCATGTCCATCCTATTGTAGATTTTGGCATCTTGTACAAAAGGCATACCTTCCTTCTAGTTTTTATGCAATGTCACCTATGAAGATGATGAAGGGGACTGGTCTCAGTACTGAGCCCTGTGGTGCCCCATTAGTCACTCTCCCATCATTAGAGTGAGTCCATTTATCACCACCCTCTGTCTCCTATCAGTTAACCAGCTTCTAACCCAATTCACCACTTTGGATCCCACCCTTAGCCTGCTCATTTTCTTTATCAGCCTCCTATACGGCACAGTATTGAAGGCCTTGCTAAAGTCCAGATAGCCCATGTCCTCTGCCTTACCTGATGTATTTCCCTGGTCACCCAATAGAACAAATCCTTTCATTTTTGTTGGACATGACCTCCCCCTTGTGAACCAATGCTGCCTGTTGTCTTGCAGCCCATTGGATTCAAGATACTCCTCCATTCTTTCCTTCAGTAGGATTGCCATTGAATTCCCCACCACTGAAGTAAGAATGACCAGACTATAGTTACTAGCCTGCTCCCTGCTGCCACTCTTGTGTAGCGGAACCAAGTCCACTCTTCTCCAGTCCTCCAGAACTACACCTGTTTCCAGTGACCTGAACAAGGCCATCAGCAGGGCAGTTTGCACCTCCCTAAGTTCTTTTAGAACCCTTGGGTTTATCCCATCTGGTCCTATAGTTCTGTCTTCCTTCAGAGCTGCAAGTCCCTTCCAGACTCATGCCCCTGAAAATGGACATGTGTCCACCCCACATTCCTGCTTCTCCCTGGTAGTCCATCCCTCCCTCCTCCACTATGAAAAATCAGAAGAAGTACCTGTTTGGGATGTCATCTGTTCTTGGTCCTCTTCTGCACAGTGTCCGCCTTCCACCCTTCTAATCCCCACTATCACTCCCTTGCTTTCCTCTTCTCACTTATGTACTGTATCTAAAGAAAGTCTTGTCCCCTTATTAAACTCATTGTAATTTTTCCTCCGCCTTTCCTGCTTGCACCATTGCTCCTCTTATTGTCTTGCAGGCTTCCTCTGCTTTACTTGGTTCACATCCCTGTCCTACTCCCACTGTGTTTCCTATAATTCCTGAATGCCACCCTTTTCTCCTTCACCACATTTGTCAGCACTCTATGGCACCATAACAATCTCTTTTCCTTCTGCTTTTACGCACTTCCTTCATGCAGAAATTCTGTCCTTCTGAATTTTTCCCCATTGTGTCTTTACCTCTCTCTGGCAATCCCACCATTTGAAGCAGTTTCTGAGGTAGTCCCCTATTTCTTTAAAAACCACCCTCCTAATGTCCAGGACCTTCCTTCTTACATTGTTAGCCTCTGTCCCTGTCTTTCTGTTAAACCACACTGTACAGTAATCAGTGTTGCCCAAGGGACTACCCACTGTGATATCTACAGTGTTGTCCCTGTTTGCAAGTACCAAGTGTAGTACTGCCCCATCCCTAGAGGGTTCTTTGACTACTTGCCTGAGAAAAGTCACTTTAGGGGGTCAAAAATATCTCTGCGCCTTGCTGAAGCTGCAGTTGGAAGGCTCCACTCCATGTCTGGCAGATTGAAGTCACCAACTAGCAGCACCTCCCTCCTGATGATATCTTCCCCAAGTGCTTTATCCAAACTCCTCTCCATGTGCTGGAGGACTCTACACTACCCCAGTATGGATAGCAGCCCTGGAGCCTGTCTCCAAGTGACCCACATCACCTCCAACCCCTCCTTTTCCTCTAGGTGCCCCTGTGCCTCTGCGGCCTTGATTCCCTCCCTCACATATAAAATAACCCATCCTATCCTCCTCCAAGATTAGTCTCTCCTGGACAGACAGTAGCTTGCTTCAAACATCTGGAACATATCTAATATCGTAACATACATATCTCTCTAGTTGCTCTTTAGAGGCAGCAGACATGCTGGAGGACTGGAGGACAGGAAATATGGCCCCACTACATAAACATAGGATCTGTGAGGAGCCAGGCAAGTATAAAGCAATCAGTGTGACATCTAGATCCAGTTCAGATCCAGGCCTATGGGCCACCTCCATATCATAGACCTGTAGGGTAATACTCCACCTAAGGAATTTTCCAAGCTGGCCCAGTGGCACTGAGGGTTGAAGCACTGGACACAACACCTCATGCTACACCAGCGACCGGGTTCAGGAGCAAGTTTGGGCTGCGGGGGTTCGGCAGGGGAGGGAAGGGATTGAGCATCTGGAGGACTGCTCTCCTTTTCTGGGGAGGGATCCTTGGGTATGCACTACTTCTAGGTGGCCTCTGATGGTGGTTGGGGGCAGCACAAGCAACTTGTGGTACTAGCAGATGTAGTGGAGGAGCTATGTCGGACATCAGTACGCAAGTGCCGCTGACGTCATTGCACTTCTGAACTTTGATGGGGCAACCAGCAAAAGAAAACCCCCATGATGTTGGGATGCAATGAGGGATCCAGTGGACTGTGCCCTCATCCCCAGTACTGGGCCACCTCCCCAACGGCTGGTCAAGCCCCTTACTGGATGAACTCTGTAATCTCAGGAAGGCCACCAGGTAGGAGAGGCAGACCCTCCCCCAGTGGTGATCTGAGGGGCTGGAAAGTCCAGTTGACGGGTGCTGGAGGGGAGGAGGCTTTAGGCAGGGAGTAAAGGGGTCAGGCTGAGAGATCACCTCCAAGAGATGCCTTGACCATGGGGAGCATAAAGAAAGTCCACAAAAAAAAAGGAGTTTTCTATTCATTTTACCCATTTGGCCCAACCACACTAATGGGTTGTGGTCTGTTTGTACCTTAAAATGTCTCCCATAAAGATATGGTTCCAACTTTTTCAGAACCCATACTAAAGAAAGGCATTCTTTTTCCACCGTGGAATAGGCTTGTTCACGGTGAAGCAGCTTCTTGCTGAGGTATACTATGGGGTGTTCTTTCCTTTGATTGGATGTCTGACTGAGGGCGGCCCCTATTCTTGTATCCAAGGTGTCCTTTGCACCAAGAAAGGCCTGGTGTAGTCTGGGCTGGCCAGCACTGGGGCACTATACAGCAAGGCTTTCAGGTGTGTGAAGGCCCTGTCACAGGCCAGGTGCCATTTTACCCTTTTTCCTGGAGGTGTGTTTCTTGTTCCACCTTAGGCTCTCCAGATTAAAAATAACAATAAATTCCTGAATATTAGGGGCCCAATTTTCAAAGGGCCAAGAGGGGCTAAGAGGGATGCAAGGGGTTTGTGTTCTAAGAGTTTGTCACAAGTGGGGACTTGGGCCTCAACTTGAGTCAAACATGATTTTGAAGGCAGTCTGCATCCAGTCTGGATGCAGCTGTGGCAAAGCCTCTTTCACCACAGGTTGTGGCATATAACCATGCAAGGCATGCCATAAAGGGGCTTGCACCATGGCGGGGCTGCAACATCCCCTTTTCCCGTAATTTCAGAGCCCCTGCCATGGGCGCAGTAAGAGCCCCTGTTAGACCAGCCAATGGTTGGTCTACCTGGAGTTGCGCCAGTGTGTTGTTACACTACAGGGGCAGGATGTGTGCACAAGGGATACCAGGGGTGACAGGTGGGTGCCCGGTCAAAGTTGGGGAACACTGGCGTGTATGCTGCAAGACCAGAAATGGATGTGACGGCAGCCACCCATACCAAACCAGCATCCCAAGTCTAGTGCCCCCTGCAATCCCCCCAGTGTCCAACATCCCTGCTAGTGAAGTGTCAACCTCCCTCCCATGTTCCCCGACCCCCCAGTATGATGGCTTGATCCTACACACCACCACAGTCCTCTCACATCTACCCTGATCCCCATCCCACCCAGTCAACCCACATGCTAATCTGTGTTCCTGGGGATCTAGTGACTTTCACCCTTCCCACCTCTATCAGGTTGTGGTTGCCCCTTCCCTGAGCCGATTCTGCGACAGGCACTACCCTTCATACACCACCACAGCCAGCCGCAGAGTGCCTAATGCCCATACTGTATAACAAAATGCAATATGTGCATACTGCTTTGTGTGGTTGGCTGTGGTGGTGTGTGGTGCCAGTCACAGGATGGGCTTGGGGATGGGGCGACCATAGCCTGTTTGGATGGGAAGGAGGGCACTGGATTACCAGGAGGATGATGGGGGGGTTCTCTGTCTGTTCTTCCCATGATTGGGAGGGGGGAAGACTCTGTGGAGACTGGTGGGTGTCACTATTGTACAGTATAATGGTGCGCACCATACTGTACAGTAGTCCAATAGATGTCTGGTGCTGGAAGTAACCCCCCAAATGGAAAGCTGACATTTCTGTGAGTGCCAGCCTTGTTCAGTTATGGTTCAGTGGTCACTGTAGCATGGTAATTCCTGAGTCTGAATTGTACGCTCCCTGGGGCAACTGTGCTGCCCCTGCCCACCTGTCCCAGGGTGCCTTCCAGCCCTGCGCCCAAGTCTTCCACTGCTCCCCACTTCCCAGCGCAGAGAACCACATGTTGTAGCTATTTCAGAAGATTTGCCACAAGTGGCATATTGCAGGAAACTTCTAAAATAGCAGTTTTTGCCTTTGCCTCAGCTGCAGCAGGAGCAGACCCCTACTTTGCCACAGAGTGAGTCCAGCGCAGGCGACTTTAAAAATTGGGCCTTTTGTGTCTATCCACTAACTTAGCCCCCCCATTGGCTGTGGCCCAATGAGCTTAGTTTAGCAGATTGACTCCCCAGCTGAGCATTTACTGGTAGGGGGCATATCTGACCTTTGATCCAAGGGAATCCTCAGCATAGAATACAACAGACTATAGACTACACAACTCCACTCTCCTGAGTTTGAGATCTGAGACATTCAGACCCAAACAAATCTTTAAATTAATTAAATTAAACCGGTTTCTGGATTTTAGTCTTTTGTTATGCAATCATGTCTGAGAGACAGACTCAGCAAGTCAGTGTTTTTAATGTCTCCACAGGTTTTTCCTGAAAGAATTTCTTAAAGGACCAGTGGCTTAATTCTGAAACACAGCCCATGTGTATATAATATATGAACAGTAAAAATATGTATGGGCCTATCTTGTCACATACAGCAGCAGGCTGTTCACAAAGAGTAGTAACTCCCAGAAACTGGCAGGTGGGGAGAGGCTAGGGAGTATATCATAAAGTACTTTTTACAGAAAGAGTGGTGATGGAGTAGAACAAGCTGACAGAGGAGGTAATTGAGGCTGAAACAGTGGAGGGTTCAAAGAGAATGGGTCAGGCATATGAGAATAGTGCATAAGAGGGTAGACTGGTGGGATAAGCAATAAGCAGGGGCAGAGTGCCCAAATTAGACAGATTTAAAATGCAGCATGTTGTGCTCTTGTTTAATTCAGGCAAAGTTCAAATCACAATTCTCATAACGGGTGCTACAGGTTTTGCTGTATGTAATAACAGAGTCAAGTGCACCCCCAACCCCCATGATAATTCTTTTAAAGGTCAAAAATTATTTCTGCCTGAATTGGCTATTTTTTTTTCTTTTATTCTTTGTTAACCAGGTAAGGCTCATTAGGCACAACTGCCTGTTTTCAGGGGTGACCGGGAGGGATAAAGGAATAGGTGGGAGGGAGTAGCCCTTTTGTCAAGAAGGTCTTCGAGGTGGCAGAAGATGGGTTCATTAGGGGTAGTAATGGGGACAGTGAGTTGCTGTGAGTGCAACTGAATGTAGACTCAGGCAAGGGGAGCAGAGGGACAGAGAGCTCAGGGAAGAACTGGAAAAATGTGTAACTATGGGAAGTAGTGGTGGTGGTTGATCTTAACCTGCTGGACATCAGTTGGGATGTTCCAGTGGCAGTAGCAGCAGAAGTCAGGCCTTGTTGGATGTTTTCCAGGACTGTCTGCTGGTACAGCTAGTTAAGGAGCCCACTATGTAGACCACAATTTTGATGTGGTGCTTACTAACTTGGAGGCGGTAGGAGCTGTGGGAGTAGGAGAGCCACTAGAAAAGTGCCCATAATTCAATTTGGTTCAAACTGGCCCTTGGGTCTGGTAAACTACAATCAACAGATGAAGTCATTAATTTTAAAAGGTGGGCTTCAAAAAGTGAAGTTGCTGGTCAGAGATAATTTAGTAGGGATGGGCAACATAGATGGTGTAGGAGAGAGAGAGATGGGGGCAGTTAAGAGGGCCATTCTCAGGACATCTAAAGTATGCATGAGAAGACATTCTCAGGACATCTAAAGTATGCATGAGAAGCCATTCTCAGGACATCTAAAGTATGCATGAGAAGACATTCTCAGGACATCTAAAGTATGCATGAGAAGACATTCTCAGGACATCTAAAGTATGCATGAGAAGACATTCTCAGGACATCTAAAGTATGCATGAGAAGACATTCTCAGGACATCTAAAGTATGCATGAGAAGACATTCTCAGGACATCTAAAGTATGCATGAGAAGACATTCTCAGGACATCTAAAGTATGCATGAGAAGCCATTCTCAGGACAGCTAAAGTATGCATGAGAAGAGTAACCAACAAGAATAGGTTCAAGAGACCACTATAGTTCTCAGCAAGTTTGAGGGAAGCAATGAGGATCAAGAAAAAGTTTTTCTACAAATTTAAAGAAAATTAGGGGGAGGAAGAATAGGGAGAATATTCTATGTAAAATAGGGAGACAAAAGGGCAGTTAGGAGGCAAAAGTAGACACAGAGCTGTGTATTGTGGAGGGATCAAGAACAAAGAAAACAGTTATTCAGGTATATTAGTGAAAAAGGAAGAAAGGAGGGCAATTGTAAGTCTAACTGAGGGGAGTAGGGAAATTAAAGTGACAGGCAAAAGACCGCTGTCCTTAATGAGTACTTTTGCTCAGTTTCCACTAGGGAGAACAGTGGGCTCTCACCAGAGAGTGTTATCAAAGTGGCCACTAGGGGGGTCCTGGAGATGGAGCAGCCAATCTTTACTAGTGAAATTGTCCCAAAAGAGCTGGCAGCCCTAAAGCTTGATAAGGCCCAAGGACCAAATGGTTGCATTCAAGGATACTCAGGGAATTGGCAGCAGAACTGGCTGATCTCCTAGTAGGTCTATTCAACAACTCTCTAAGGACAGGGGTAAGTTCTAAAGGATTGGAGGGTAGTGGACATAGTTCTGCTTCTTAAGGGGGGGGACAAGGATCAAGCAGGGAACTACAGACCTCTCAGTCTTACCTCTGTTATAGGGAAACTAATGGAGTCACTGGTCAAAGAGGACCTTGTGTATTACTACCTGGACAGTAACGTTCTCCAGGATAGTGAACAGCATGGATTCATGTCAGGGAGGTTTTGTCAGACTAACCTGATAGTTTTCTTTGATTGGGTGACTAGGGACTTGGATAGGGGCCATGCTGTGTATTTGCTTCTCTTCGACATCAGCAAGGCTTTCAATATGGTGCCTCACCAATGTTTGCTGAACAAGGTGGAGGATCTGGGTCTGGCTAAAATCATAGCAAACTGGGTAGGTAACTGGTTAAAGGGGAGGCAGCAGAAGGTAGTGGTCAATGGGGTTAAAGTAGAAGAGATGATAGTCAAGAGTGGGGTTCCACAGAGATCTGTCTTGGGTCCAGTCCTCTTCAACATATTCATCAGTGACATTCTGTCAATGAATCCAGGGCAAGCTGATTCTCTTCGTAGATGACACTAAGCTCTGTGGGAGTGTAGATAGTGAAGAGAGAATATAGGAAATGCAAAGAGACTTGCAAAAGCTGAAGGGGTGGTCAGGATTTAGCAGTTAAAATTCAGCACCAGAAAGTACAAGGTTATGCACCTAGGGAACAAGAACCCCAGGACACAGTGGTGGATGGGAGGTGTAAGACTTAATACCAGGAATGAGACCTTGGAGTTATCATCAGTGACTCCCAAAAGTAACCAAGTTAGTGCAGCAAGGCTTATAGCCTTGGTGCAGTATCTGCACCAGAAGTTATATGAACAGAGAGTAAAGAAGCTTAATATGTACACCCTCAATAAAAGGAGGGAGAGGGGGTACCTGATAGAAACTTTCAAGTACCTCAAGGGAATCAACAAAGCCCAAGAGGGTAGCATCTTTCAGAAAAAGAGATGTGCAAGAACAAGTGGGCACAATTTGAAGATAATAGGAGGACAGCTCAGGGGTAACGTGAGGAAGTATTTTTTCACAGAGAGGGTGGTGGACACATTGAATGGCCTTTCTGAGGAGGTAGTGGGGTCAAAAACTGTGGGGGAATTCAAAAATGCATGGTACAGACATAAGGCAATTCTAGTTGGGGGTAGGAGGAAGTAGGTTGTTGGTTAACTAGGATCTGCAGCTTATTCCGTAGGTAGGGAACCTGGCAGACTGGGTGGGGCAAGTTGTCCTTATCTGCTGTTGTCTATGTTTCTAAAACAAGTAGGGTGCTTGAATGTATCAGGAGAAGGGCTGGGCAAACATTATCTTTTACCAGCAGAATTCTGGCAAATGCTGATTTAGCTTCCACGAAATTTCACAAAATTATTGCAAAAATGTCATGAAATTTTGGTTATTTTCATCTAATTTAAAAAGCATTTGTCCAAATTGCACCAAATTTGTATGATGACTTTGCTAGTATCCATACAGAGGTGTATCGAGTTTTGGATATCTGTCTTTAAAAATGACTGAGTTGTAAGCCCCACAACTTTCAGAAATTTTAAAATGACAGTTCACAACTATATAAACTAAAAACTTTTGTCCAAATTGCATCAAATTTGGATTGGTGGCTTTGACAAGGTCTATACAGATGTGTACTGAGTTTCAGATCTCTAACTTTAAAGGTGACTGAGTTATAAGCCTCCAAACATTAGGAAATTTTAAAATGACATTTTGCAATTATGTAAACTGCAGAATTTTAAGCCCCTATCCATTTAAAACTAAAGAATGGAGTATCACCAGTGTTGTTAGGGTCATTGAACCCAAATATTAGGCCTTAAGGCAACCCACACGCCCCAGCATCAGGGTATCATGCTGCCATGCTAAAAACCTGGATTCGGAAGTGATCCCAGAAAGTTGTGTTGGGAGGCAGGCCATGGCTAAAACTTACAATTTATGTAACTATTAATTCTCAATTTAGCAGTTTCTATGACTCTTCCAAGAAAGTATGCATCTAAGTTTTCAATTATCTAGCTCCAAAGGTGGCCAAGTTGTAAGCACAGAAATATTTTCAGAAATGTTTACATGAATATTGAGTTGCCAGAATGTGAGCCCCTATAACTTCTCTTCACCTTATCCAAATGTTAAGAAACTTAGTACATTTTTAGAGCTCATACCATACAATATGCTTGCCAAATATCAGACCTCTACCTAGAATACTGAGTTATGCCAATAAAACATTTCAGAAAATTCCAAATCATATCATGAAATTTCATGAAACTGCGTGGAATTTTGTGAAATTCTGTGAATGTCACAAAAATTCTATAAATTCAGAATGTGTTAATTTCACCCAGCTCTAATAAGGAGGGGTACTGATAGCAAAAAAAGAGAGGTAATACTTACCCTGTATAGATCCTTGGTGAGGCCACACCTAGAGTACTGTGCCTGTTTCTGGAGTACTCACTTCAGGAAGGATAGGGATAGGTTGCAGATGGTACAGCGAAGGATAACAAAAAGGATTCAGGGCCAGCAGGGCATGTCCTAGAAGGAGCGTTTCGAGACACTGAACATGTACTCACTGAAGACCAGAAGAGAGAGGGGAGATATAGTAGAGACTTTCAAATTCCTAAAAGGAATTAACAAGGTGGACTGTGGGGAACTATTTAACTTGAATGCTAGCTCGCGATCATATGATCATGAGTGGAAGCTAACAGGAAGGAGGTTCAGGAGGGAGGAAGTACTATTTTACAGAAAGAGTGGTGGAGCCATGGAACAGGCTACCAACCGAGGTGATTGGTGCAAAAAGATATTAGTGGTTTTAAGCACGGTTGGGACAGTATGAACGGTATAGTGGTTGCTGGCTGAGTCAGAATTAGGGAGGAGAATGGAGGGAGGATGGGGAAGGCTAGGATCCTAGAGCAATAGTATGTCCCAGGAATAAATAGGAACAAGGGCAGACTTGGTGGACCTTAGCCTTTTTCTTCCATCATTGTCTGTCTATGGTTTTTGACTAGCATTATTTTCAAAATGTTAATACACAGAATTTTCCATAATACACTGATGTGTATTGATGACTTCTGTACTAAACCCAGAATTTCAAAATTATGTCCCAACAAGCACTGAAAAAATTGCATTTTGTCTAGGGTGGGCAAACCGTTCATCAAAATATGAACTGAACGTAACAAGCTGAAGTGTTCAGAAACTAACAGCTTCTGAACACTTTCAGCTGTTCGGATGGCTCTATCATGCAAATCCAACATGACAGGTATGAGAGCACAGGAGGAACCCACAGGAGGGACCAGAGACAAGACACTGGCTTCTCACTGGATGGGCGAGCTGTCCATCATCCTAAGGTGGCACCTGATTGGGTTTGTTCTAGCAACCCAAGTGGTTCACCTTAGGAGCTGGTACAGAGGAATACAGAACAGAGAAAGAGCAACAGCGTCTACTGGCTTCTCCATGTGTGCTGTTAAACTTGTTGCTTACTTGCTTTTTTTGCCCATTGGGCAACTCATCTGGCTGCTAGTCGGACTTGTTGAACTCTCAAAAAAATAACAAGAATTTATTATAATTGTTTTTTTAATTTTATTTAAATAAAAAACAACAAACAACTTAGAAACTTGGGGAGTGGGGATTGGGAATTGAGGAGTTGGGAGGAAACTCAGGGGGAGGAGGAAGACTGGGGGCAAGTGAGTCAAGTGGCAGTTTTTTTGTTTTTTATTTTGGTAGCAGAAGGGGTGAACTCTACCACCCACTACCACTCTTAGCTAAGTTAGCTTTCTTGTTGTGTGCCCCCCAACAAGTCAGTCAGCTCTCATCTCCTGCCTGTGCTCAGTAGAAATGTATTATTTAGTCTACAAGCTTTGGCTCAGTGGGCATTCCGTCACGCAGAATAATCATTGAAAGAAGAAGTAAATAAATACTGTGTCATAGAGCGTTATGCCAGGTCCCTGAATCTCTGTGGGTAGCAGGCTAGCAGTGCCTGCAGCATTAACCCTTTAGCCCAGGTGCAGTATGTGAATTGTGAACTACTGTGTGGGAAATAAAATCTGACAGCCAGCCACCAGTGCCACTTCTTGCATACTATCTGTGTGACCCCCGAACAAGTCAGTCAGCTCTGATCTTTTCCTCCCTGTGCTCTGTGGGGTAAATCTGCAGCTTTGGCTCAGTGGGCAGGGCAGTCTGTCATGTGGAATAAATAATAAAAAAATAAAACAAAACAACCCTTGAAGGAAAAGTAAAGTAATACTATGTCATAGAGGGTCAGGCCAGGTCCCTGAATCTCTGTGGGTAGCAGTGGCTGCAGCATCAGCCCTCATAGTTTAGATGCAGTGTGTGATCTACTGTGTGTGCGTGTGAAATAAAATCTGACAGCCAGCCACCAGTGCCACTTCTTGCATACTGTCTGTGTGACACCACTCCCCATCCAACAAGTCAGGCAGCTCCCATCTCTTCCTGCCTATGCTCCATGGGGAATTTTGACAAGTTTTGGCTTTGTGGGAACTGGGCAGGGCATTCCGTCAGATCACGTGGAATAAATAAAAAAAAATAATCCTTGAAGGAAAAATATTGTGTCAGCGAGGGTTAGGCCAAGAGCCTGAATTTCTTTGAGTAGCAGTGCCTGCAGCATCAGCCCTTATAGCCTAGGCGCAGTGTGTGAACTAATGTGTGTGTGTGAAATAAAATCTGACAGCCAGCCACCAATGTCATTTCTTGCATACTATCTGTGTGACTGCCCTCCCCTGAACAAGTCAGCCAGCTCTGATCCTCTGCCTGTGCTCCGTGGGGTGAATCTACAAGATTTGTCTCAGTGGGTATTCTGTCACGTGGAATAAATAATATTAAAAATAAATAATCCTTGAAGGAAAGGAAAGTATTGTGTCAGACAGGGTTAGGCCAGGGTCTCTGAATCTCCAGGTGGCAACTGCAGCAACAGCCCTTGTAGCCTTGGTCCAGTGTGTGTGTGAACTACTGTGTGTGATAGACCTGTGTGTGAATTAATCTAACAGTCACCACCACTTGCTTTTGACACTGAACAAGCTACAGACTGGCATTATGAATACTCCAAAAAATAGTAAAGCAAAAGCCAGGGGCAAGGAAAGTAAATGGAAAAGTTTATTCCAGAGCCCAGAAAGAAGTGACCCAAAAAGTAAAGTAAAAGCACCACAGTCTGTTGATGGGACTGAGCTAAATGCTACTACTATCAATGTGCTGGATAACTGTCAAAATACTGAAAACTTGGCGGGGGGGGCTGTCTGTGTCAGAAGGGCTCAGTACAGCAAAAAAGTTTCAAAATATAGTAGCAAGACATCTGAGAAAAGTGCAAAAACAAACAGTATTCAAATTGTACATAAAGTTAAATCACTTATGGGTACAACTCGCAGTGGAGTTGCTTGATTTGCAACACATGCATATCGAATAACTCAATCTGGACTGTAAGTGTTAGCTCTACTGAATCTGATGATGAAGAGGAAGATGATGATGATGATGACAACCATGGTCATGGTGAGACTCATGATGAGCTGTGACTTTAACTTTAGCTATGTCTCATTCTGGTTCTGACAGTGACAATGTGGATAAAGATAAAGACAGTCGTAGAGTGTCAAAAGGGAAAAAGAAAAAGTCAAAGGCACAAGCCACACAAACTGAAACAAAGTCTGACAGTAGTGATGATGATGATGATGATGACAATGATGCTGCAGAGGATTCTATGATTGTCTCACCTGATGAACCTGAATCCTCTGCTGATATGTCTTCCCCACTTAAAGCCTGCCACATGACTCCTACTGAGCTCATTACTAGACATAGACAGTCCACCTCTACTGTTTGGAATCATTTTTACATAAACCCCAAGAATGCCTGCCAAGCTGTATGTGTGCATTGCAATACTTGTCTTAGTATGGGGTAAAATAAAGGGCATCTTAGAACTACAACAATGATGTGACATGTTACACAAATTCACCCCATCATTATATATGGTTCAACTAAACAGTCTAACTTTGGTGCCTGGAAATGTAGCAGGGCTCTCAGTGAACAGGAACATTCTGCTGAAACAGTTGGAGATTATCACCAGGCAAGATCCAAAAGTCCAGTTTCACCTCAAGATAATTGGGTAAGGTCGTATGTCTTACCAGGCATAGCATGTAGTCGTACAACACCCCCAGCCAAATCTAACTTTACCTCTGATAAGTGGCAATTGAAGTTAAAAAAAGTTTTTGAAAGAAAGTGTAAATAATCATGAAACCATCCCATAGCACTGGAAATAATTAATAAAATAGCAGAAATCATTGTACTTGATTTGCAGCCATACTCTATTGTGAAAGACGTGGGTTTCAGAAGGCTTATAGAATGCTTAGAGCCATGATATTTAATGCTAAGTAGAAAATACTTCAGTAACTGGTGTGCCCGTGGTGTATGACAGCTTAGTACTTCAAGTAAGGCATACTCTCCGAGAGGTTCAGGACAAGGTAGTTCACTTTAATACTGATATGTGGACCAGCACCCAAACCATTGCCTATCTTTCTCTTACTGCACACTGAGTCACTTTTGTGGGCAACTCATCATCATCCTCACATACCAGTCTGTCTGCTACCCCTACCACTTCAACCAGTACTACTACTACTACCACTACTATCTCTCAGAGCTAAAAAAAAAATCACATTTCAGAAAATGGCAGTTCTCCATGTATGTCACTTTAAAGACACCCACACAGCACAGCACAGCACATTCAGCAAGAACTGAAAAGACTAGTTGCTGCTTGGGTCACTTCACAGGGTTCGAAAGTTGTTTTTTTTTGTTGTTGCCGACAACGGTTCAAATATTTAAAAAGCACTTCATGATGGCAACTATGTATATATCTATATTATCTATCTATCTATCTATATATATATATATATATATATATATATATCTATATATATAGATATATATAGTGTTTTGCACATTGTCTTAACTTAATCGTTCCAAGCTTCCTGGATAATGACCAGCAAGTATCAACCACTGTGGGAACAGTGCTAAAGTGTGTGCCATTTCAACCATTCAGTAAAGCTAATGACATCCTTGCTGATATCCAGAAGGACAAAGGTCTTCCTCATCTCCAGCTTGTTCAGGATGTACCAACAAGGTGGAATTCAACTTACTTTATGATTAATTGCATACTTGAACAAAAGATAGCTATTATCCAGTACATCATGTACAATGATATTGGGGAGAACATTGTACTCCACATTCTACTCAATGGTCTCTGCTAGAACAGTTGTGTCACATTCTGAAACCATTCATGAGTGCTAAAGAAGAGGTCAGTGCAGAAAAGACATCCCTTAGCCAAGTTAGTCCGCTCATTCTACTTCTCAAAAAAAGATTGGAGAAAATGAGGAACAACTTAGATTTGAATCGATCTCTATTCAATAACATGCTTACCAGACTTAGCAATGATGAGAAATTATCAGCCTTAACTTGGAGCAAGGAGTACTTCTTAATAACATTGCTAGATCTGCATTTCTGGAACAGATACCTGATGCGGTTTCTGAGGATATGGAGAAGCTGAACTACAGGCAATTTATAATTGATGCAGTAGATGAGGTTTCATTAAGAGGATTGCAAGCAGTACTACAATAACACCACCTCAAATTCAAAGACTGCTCCAAAACAGTATAGAAGCAGACAATGAGGAGGATGGCATTTGGTGCCACCAGCAGGACACTGATATTGCACAAGGAGAAAATGCATGCTCAGTAGTAAGAATGATAGATTCATATCTGTCTGAGCCCAACGTCAGTATTAAGGATGGCTCATTAGCTTACTGGCAACAGAAAAAATCATGCTGGCCAAAGTTGGCTGCCATGGCTTGTAAGTATATTGGATGTCCACCCTCCAGTGTCTGTTCCAAATGTTTATTTAGCTCTGCTGGGGATGTTATGACTGATAATTGAACAAGATTACCACCAGACAATGTGGAGAAACTAACGTTCTTGAAAGTAAGCTTCCAAACGTTGGCTACAGTATATACCTGTATGTGATGCTAATCTTGAAGAAGATGACACTGACAGCAGTACCTGTGCTGCATCTGTGGATTAAGTGACACATCAGCTTTCAACTTTGAGACTGGACTGGTTAAAAGTAGAGATCTGTCATCATCCTGGGGGTGGGTGGTACAGCCAGCACAGTACATCACGTGATTGTACTGGTAGCAACTGCAGCAGACAAGTCCCTGGTAGCATAAATGGGCATACTGGATGGGCCTGCTGCCCTTATCTGCTGACAGTATCTATGTATCTATGATCTCTCACACAGTCATTTTCTCATTCTGAGGAGATCATTTAGCTAAATGCACCTAAGAATAATTATTATAACCATATTGGCAATTTGATGCATGCTGCTAGCTCTGTTTTCCCACCTGATAGTAGTGGTAGTAGCAGTGGTGAAGTGGTCACTGTAGACTGCCTGTTCCTCTTCTTTCACATTGCTTTGTGTTACATTCCATACCGAGAGCCATTGCCAAACATACAGTAATTGCTGGCAAACAAACACACTGTCCCTTCTGCAAAAAGTCAGACTCAGGAGACTGGTTTAAAACCAAAAATAGAGATCTGGGATTTGCCTGCCTTTGGAACACATCATCGTCATCCTGGAGGTGGGTGGGAGTTGCAGCCAGTACATCACAAGATTGTACTAGTAGCAACTGTGGCAGACAAGTCTGTGATCACACACGCACAATCGCTTTCTCATTCTGAAGACATACCCAACTGTCTGAGTTGTGCGATCCAGCAAATGTTGTGGCAGGATTAGGGACTATCTGAAAAATTGATCTCAATATGTGGCTATAAATTCTGTGGGCCAGATTCTAGAAGGGTTACACCTGGCGTAACAGCAGTTGTGCCATGTAGAATGGTGCATGTAGCAACTTACACCAGCAGTTGCTACATGCACGATTCTCCCCTTAGTGCCGAACAGCAGTTACGCCGCATAAACCCCCTGTGACATGGTGCTAGGGGGTTTACAGCAGCAGTTACACCCCATTCCAGAAAGGCAGCAACAAAGTCCCCAATGTCAGGATTCTACAAGAACCCCGGGAGGAGAACCGGCAATGTAAGTTACACCAGCATTTAACTGGTATAACTTACAGATGCCCCTGGGGGTCCTGTAGACCTATCGGCTGTCCAGCAGTCAGTGCACGGCTTCCCTCCGCCCATGCCCCACAAACCCCAGTGGGGCCCCACAGGGCTACCCATACCCCCAGCCCCCTGAAACACCCATTGGCAGAAGCCCCACAGGGGCGGCGCTGCCATCACTCCACCCATGTCCCGCTCCCGAGTCACCCGCCGCAAATGTGGCAATTACCGTGTCAAACCCTGGTAGTTTAGTGACCCCCCAGTCATAATTCTCTGTTTACTACTCAGAGAGGTATTTTCATCATTTAACCACCCCACCCCCAAAACAACTCCTTCTTCTTAAATCAACATGCCTGTTGGTCTTGATGTAAATGCTTTAAAGGTTAAGACTAGGTACCAAAATCTTTTATGAACTTGTTTGTTTTCTTCTCATGAACAAAGTACAGTACCTTTCACATTTGTGCAAATAAGCTGTTTCTAATTTTCATCAGTGTTACAGTTTTTAAAACTGCTGTTAATCTACTAAGCAAACTATCCACTCATTTAAGTTCAATGTATTAAAATGTATTTTAAACAAACTATCTAAATCAGCAGTTTCACAGACATCTTCAAGTTCATTTCATTCTCTTGTCTATAAATAGCTGGAAACAGCAATCATAAACAAGATTTGGTTAGTGCCAATATAGCTGTGGAGAGCTTTTGGCATGCTGTTACCCATTATTTCTAATGAATTTGCACAGTGCAGATCTGTGGAGAGGCAGTTTCAATATGGTCTTCCTTTTACACATTTTTACAATGTGTTTTCCTAGAATATGCCTGCTGATTGCTATATATTTAGCCTGGATAGTTCACAGAAGAAATGGCATCTTATTTTCAGTGGGGCTCTACATCTACTAATATTATGATGCATTGTGTAAGGGACTTCCAGTGATGCACCTTGAGACTAGCAGCTACCTGCACAGCTCCAGCCACCCGCTTCCAAAACTCAACTTCAATGCATAAACTGTAATATCTGGACATTATAATGCACATAAAACAGCATCGGAATATCCAAAGACGAATTGAGGATACATACTGATCTCCACATGGAAGTGGAGATTAAGAAAATGCTGTCTAAACGTACACCCCCTGTTATACCCAAAAAGGCCCCAAAAAAGCCTATGGCCTCAGGCTCCAGCCAAAATCTACGCCCTATCTCTTCTTCAAGGGACAGTGAGCCGCTTACCCTGCAAAGATTTTTAGAAGAGTTTAAACCATTTCGTGAAGACCTGCACAAGCTCACATTGGATTTCAGTTCCCTGAGCTCACAATTGAATGAAGTATCACAAAGAGCTTCTGATAACTCAACCAGACTCTTTTCATTGGAGAAAAAACAAGACAAGCTTGATCCTGAACTTAATGCCTGTAGAGAGTGGCTGGCTAAATTGGAATAAAAAGTGGAGGACCTCAAGGGGTGCAGTCATCAGAATAACGTGGTAATAATCGGGCTTCCCGAGGGGGAAGAAGGGCACAACACAATTCTTTTTCTCAAAAATTGATAGAATATCTCATTGGCCCCTCACCCTTTGGCGACAAATATATTATAGAAAGAGCGCATAGGGCTCTCTGGTCCAAGCCGGCTTCTGGTGCCCCCCCCACCCACATCCGCTAATTTTCCACTTTTTGAACTTCTTGGAGAAACAACACTTCCTCCAGAAAAGCAAGAAACTCCAGGAAATTAGGTGGGAAGGGAAGAACCTGAGAATAACCCAGGATCTGCCTTCTTCTGTGCACCTGAAGAGAATGGTTTTCACCGATGGTGTCCAAATTAACCGCCGCTGACATCAAGTACAGAATGGCATTCCCAGCCAGACTACATGTCTTTATTGCAGGAGCCTGGACCCCCTTTGATAATCCAGAAACAGCTGCTCCACAGTTCAAAGTTGCCTTCCCCGACCTTTTCAAGTATCCTTGACTGTGATATTGGGAAGACTCTAGTTTGAAGAGTGGAGTCAGAGAGATCAAGGAGAGCTATTTCCTTTAGGAGGGATTTCACATGCCCAGGTATTCTGTCTATCGCTATCTTGAAAACAGAATGAGAAATTATTTTGTTTGATTGCTGTACTCATGTACATTCCATATCTGGCCAAATTCAGTCTTTAATGCTGGCAGGGTGAAAAAGACAGTCTTCTAAAATAATAATTACATTGGATCTAGTCCAGACTTGATATGCTCTTAGCAGCGTGTATTCCCGATTAGCCCTTTCAGTGCCTCAACACCTTTGCCTCGAGAGGGAATACTCTTATCTCTGAAGATGGATGTGCTTATCATCGCGAATACCAGAAGGAGTTACCCTGGTTTGCGAAGCTTAAATGAGTGACACCAGAGCAGTGGACTTTCAGTATGTTACTTTATTGTTTTTGGAAAATCTGGGGGGTCTTCTTGTTTTTTCATCTTCTTTGTTATTATCCATTGATTTTAGGACAGAGCCTCATGGCTTGTTAAGCTGAACCTCTTTTGAGTATCTTAACACTCTCGCGTGAGAGGGAGCTCCAACATAATTAATGGGCTGGACCTGATCCATTGCACTACCGGTGAGTAAAGTAAACTCTGATTTGGTTCTTTCATTTGATGGACATTGAAGTTGTGGCTATTTCAGTGGGGATATCTCACTGTCTCTGGACTAAACTGTTCATTTTGCTTTTAAAGATAGGTATATTTTTGTTTTATTATGAAGAGCGCCTTTTTCAATGGGATTAATAATAACCCGTTATAGCATATTGGGAAATGAGTGATAGAGATGGCATTTTATTTTGCTTGCTTAAATGTATTTTCAGTTGCGATGTAAACTGCAATTCTTGATTTTCTTTTCTTGATACCTTATACCCGGTATGGAGTTTCCTAAAATATAGATAGGCATTAGTGAAAACCTGTTGATACAGACATATTTAATCCCAATTCAAGACACTTGCTGTTGTTAAGCTAGATAACGATGTCTGAATTACTACATGCTAGAGAACAACTTAGCAGTATTATAGACTTATCTGTATACCATTGATTTAATTTTATAGTTTTAAAACTTCATGTGGGTAAATTGATGTTAAGTAGTTTTGGATATTCTAAATAAGTTTATGTATCTAACTAGGTTGTAATCTTGTAGAGGTCTTGTTGTGTTTGACCTTAGAAGAATTTCTAATGTTAGTATTCTTTAATTCTTAGGATTTGTTAGGGTGGCTGGAGCGATGGGGATGGTTCGGGACATGAGACAAAATGCAAAGCATAGTAGAATGGGGGGAGGTTGGGACCAAAACTTATTGTTCACACAGTGTATGATATATAACTGGGGATCATTTAGGGTTCGAGGGGGACGGGGGTTACTTCACACAGGGACTGCCAAGCTGGGAAGCTAATAGATATATGTTTCTCATGTCAATTAGTACATAAGCCTCTATGGCAGGAACAATGAAAATAATCACATGGAATGTCAGGGGGGCTAGACACAAACTTAAGCAGTACCAGATCCTCAAACATCTAAATCTGCTGGCAGCAGATACTGTATTAGTGCAGGAGTCCCACCTATTGAATTCAGAGGCAGTCAAATTATGTTGGCAGCAAATAGGTCAGTGCTTCTCAGGTGAAGACAATACCCAAAGTGGAGGGTTTTGATTCTAATTGTAGATCCATACCATTCCTCCCAATCTAATTATACCTGATCCAGAAGGGTGTTATATCATAGTGAAAGGGAAACTCTATACCAGAGACATCGTCCTAGGCAGTATATATGGCCCTAATATCGATTCACCCAGCTTTTTCATGCATCTACTAAATACTCTCATACCATTTTTAAACATACCTCTAATTATAGAAGATGATTTTCATTTGGTTGTCAATCCACAGATTGACCATTTAGGCAAATTACTTAAAGGGCTTTCTCCAGCACAGCGGGCACTCTGAGAGTTGTTAGATGGTGCAGGCTTGACAGATATCTGGCATGTCCTTCACCCTGCTGATAGAGAGTTTAAATTTACATCACAGGTTCATCATACGTCCTCCTGTATCGATTATCTGTTAATTTCCCAGAACTTGATTTCTAGAGTGTCAGATACTACCATACTTTTGGGTCCACTCTTGGATCACTTCCCAGTGTCTTGCTTGATCTCCCTTATGTCTCTTCCCACCATGGGCAGGCGATGGAAGGTCAACAGTCAATTGTTTAAAAACCCAGAGAATGTTAAATACTGTATATAGCTGAGCACATTACAGTTTTTCTGACATTAATACTAATTGACAGGAAGACCTGATATTGAATGGTGCTCCTTAAAAGCTTATCTTTGTGGTCTCTTGATTGGGTTGGCATCCAAAAGAAAAAGAATGCAAGAAGAGCAACTCAAATCTCTATTGCCCCAAATTCGGTCTTCGGAACACAGTTTATTTCCCCAGTCTTCTGATCAACTTAGGCAAGATCTAGTGAAACTAAAGGACGCATATTTGAATTTATTAAGACAGAAGGCGGAATTTTCCGTCTTGAAAACCAAAGCCTTCTATTTAGACCAAAGAGAAAAGGCAGGGCATCTCCTGGCTCTTAAACTTAAACAGCTCGAATTGTACAGATTTATCTCTGTGATCCATTCTCAGGAGGATGACACCTTAAAAATTTCTCCGCCAGATATTGTCTCTGTATTTAGGAAATATTATATAAAGTTATACAGTCCTATGGAGGAACCCCCATCTTTATTATAACTCCGTCTTTTCTAACACATTCCTCTTTACCTCTATTTCAAATTCACATAAGGCCACCCTTGTTGCTCCCATCACCTCAGAGGAAATAATCATAGTTATTAAAGATCTGCTGGTAGACAAGACACCTGGTCCTGATGGTTTTCTGCCAATTTTAAAATATTTTCACCCCACAATTGGTACCATCCTCTACGGCCTTATTTAATCACATTCTCTCTGGACAGGATTCTGATAAATCTTTATTTGAGGCTTTAATTACCTTAATACCCAAAGATGGTAAACCTCTTGACAGAACGCAAAGTTATAGCAGGGGATGAAAAATCCCCAAGTCCGAGGTCCGGGACGCATCTAAACAGCAACAGGACTTGAATTGCACAGCCCTGTAAAGTCCGACAGACTTGCTGTGCATTTTCTCCTGCTGCTGCACATGCACAGTCGTCTTCTGTGACATGATCCCCCCGCGAGCTTACCTCTTGTCATTCCAAATCCTCAGGTACGCGCCAGGGGTGGGGAATGCTCATTGGGAAGCTTTGTTCTGTAGGAAACATGAGGCGGGTCCAGATAATGCAGGCAGAGTCCAGTAAATGTGGGGCGGGTTCCAGGGAACACAGGTTGGGGTTGACATAAATAATTAGTGGTGGCGCTACACTGGGGCATGTGCCCCGGTCAAAAAATACTGTGCCCCAGTACTCAGAGACTCTCGACCAGGTCCACATTTATTTGTTTAAATTTGCCATTTTGCTAGCCTGGCCCTGGCCTCTGGCAGTTGTGTTGCTGCCTACTGAGTGGCATCCGACGTCCTTCCCTATCCCAACTCAGAGTCCTGAGTGATTCCCACTTTGCCCGACTCCCCACACCCGCCGCGCTCTAGCTGACCTCAGTGACCTGGTCCGCTCGGCTCGGGCTGCTCAGCAGATGAAGTCTTCTGACCCTGTGTGACCCTGTGTTTCTGTATTGTTGATGAGGGTTGGACTTCTGAGATGTAAGCACCAGTTGCTTGCATCACAAATGAATGGACTACAGGACCAATCAGCTGTGCTGCCGACAGAAAGGGAGAGAAAGTGTGCCGCTCAAGGTAAACTTTTTTTTGCCGCCTTTCCACAAGTCCACTGTCCATGCCCTCCTCAAGCACGCTCTAGAGTCACCGCTCAGAGTAGTTGGATCAAATAGACCCGGGACAGGAGTCTGGACTGTCTGGGGCACTGGGGACGGCTGCACATGCCACAGACAAAGTTAGTAGATCGCTCACGCTTACCACTCGCTGAGTCACTGGCTACAGGTTGGCAACAATACACTCCAGACACACAAACTGTGCTAGTCAGGTCGGTCCAGATTGGGGATCGCATGAAGACAAGCGATGGGTGCACCCACGGGTACTTAACTAATCAAGGCCACTGGGTCTACTGGAGTCTGGCAGGTAGCTGAATACTCTTTTTTTAGTCCAGGTCTGCTGCCAGTCTGCTACACAGTGCCTCTGCTGCTGCTGATGGGGTGACTCCTCTCTGACCCTCCTGAGTCCTGGGGCTAAGTGCTAACTGGAAGCAAGAAGGAGGAGACCCAAGAACAGAGATGCTGCTTGCCCACCCACAGAATCTGAACCTGAGCCAGACAGGAAGGCTAGCCACCAGGGTCCTGGTGTGAGTCAGTCAGTCAACTGAGTCTGCTTCTGCTGCTGCTGCTCTAGTATATTGAGGTAAGTGGGTTGTCTTACTGTCAAGTTGTCTGAGTCAGTATACTGCGGGTGCTGGGGAGGGGAGGGGGCTCATGGAAGGGAGAGAAAGAGAAGCTAGAACACACAGCATCACCTGGCCGGCTTGCCATACTGTGACTGTTTGGGAGGTGGTGGTGATTTATTTATTTAGCTTTTGTTGACCAGGTAAGTGCACTAGACAAATCCTGCCTATTTCAGGCACGACCCGGGGGAGGGGGATACAGATGAATGCCAACTGACCTTGAACCAGATTAAGCTGTTGGTGGTATTTTTTTTATTTTTAGTGAATGAGGGAAATTTGGCCAGGACACCGGGGAAATTCCCCTGCTCTTTTCAATAAGTAGCCATGGGATCTTTAACATCCACCTGAACTACCACCAATCCAGGCAGATGGGACCTCGGTTTAATGTCTCATCTGAAAGACGGCACCTCAGAAGTGCAGCACCCCTCTCATGCTGCACTACAGTGTCAGTACTGGGATATTAACCCAAGTGCCAGATGTGGGAACTGAACCCACAGCCCTCTGATCTCTCTGATCTCCCGGCCTCAGAGGCGAGTGTGCTACCTACTGAGCCACTGACACTTAATTTGGCAGGGGTGATGGTGGGTGGATATCTGCTGGAGAGGGATAAGCTTGATGACATTTCTCTTCTGGTGGGGAGGGATGTCAGTGCTTTGCCTGTGTCTGGGGGCTGCTTTGTCTTGTTCAGGGCAGGAGTAGTGGGTATGGTCCTCCTTCTTCTTCTGGCTTGAGAGGGGGGCTATGGCCCTGCTTTTTGTGGCTCTGGGATGGGTTCAGCTGGGATGGGGTCTGTGGATGGCCCAACTTTTTCTGGCCTTTTGGGGTGATCCTGCTTCTCCTCCTGCCTGGCTTGGTGGGAGGAGGACCCTGCCTCTCCTCCTGACTGGATTGGGGGGGGGGAATCTGCTTTAAGTTGGGCAGCACAGAGTAAGTCGTGATGGCGCATTGTGAGATCAGCCACAGGGAGATCACATCTGTGATCAGGTGGTCTGTGGCTGATCTGCACCCATGTGGGGAATTTAGTACCATGCAGTCACTCTGGAGCTGATTACTGAATTGGACAGATGTGTTCTCTGATTCGTGACTGGCTCTTAGCACGGGGAAAAAAATGTAATCTTGGGTCATCTCCCTCTGCGTTTGGTCAGGTAATATTACATGGGTGATAGTGTGAATTACCTTGAGGGGTCAGGGATTTACTGGGGCAAAGTATATTACCTTTATTTTTAGTAGTGAATGTTTCAAACTGGGTCTGCAGCTGAAAGGTGGGACCCTATCTTGCAGCTGCTAAACAATGGGCAATATAATTATTTTATTGTGAGGACTTGCAACCGTTTTATTTTAATCAACTGACAGTTTAGAGCAGCAACACTTAAGGGGGACATCTCTTGTTTTTGAGCTGGTCAAACTTGGGCTGAAAAAAGACAGAAGCCCTTACAGGCATGATCACTGAATTAGTTAAGCCTGTTTATTTTCTGTGCTTCTCTACAGCAGCTAATATAATATCTCCTTTCTTGGGCTGCTAGTGGGCTACTAAGACAGTTGAGCCAGTGTACTGTAATATGCTTGAGACAGCATCCTAGTGCATTGTCAGCAATATATTATTTTCCTTGACTAGAGTAAACCTAGAAAAAGAAGGATTAGTGAGCAGCTAAAAATGGGACAGAAGAATCTTTTGGGCTGGGGGAGGGGAGGAGACTACCTGCCAAGTCAGGTCCAAGCCAGTGACAGTCACAAAACATTATTTTATTTGTCCATTTTTACCTGCTCACTAATACTTTCTTTTGCAGGTTTACTCCAGTCAAGGAAAATAATATATTATTGTCAGTGCACTAGGATTCTGTCTCAAGATACTACAGTACAATGCAAAGAATGAAAAATAAAATGATATGGAGTACTGTCAGAGGCTTGCTTCAGACAGAAAATATCAGTGCAGCACTTCAAGTACTGCACTATTTTCTGGCCAAGCTCTGGGACAGTACTCCATATCACTTTATTTTCATTCTCTGCCTCTGTTCTCTCATCCTAACACTTGGGCATCCTACTGTGGGGAGGGGCATTATTTGTTTCGCTATCGATAATTTACGCAGAAAAAGGTGTGACTTACAGAGCCTTTCAAGGGACTTATCCTAAAAATATAACATAAGTCCTGGACTTACATATCCCCCAAACATTTTTCAACCCCTGTATAAACCGATTTCCCTTTTGAATCAAGATCTCAAGATTCTCACAAAACTTCTTGCAGATCGATTAGGCCCTGTGTTACTGGATACCATAGGTGGGATTCGTGAAAACCAGATCCTCTGTAGACCACCTTAGAACCCTGTCGCATGTCTTCTCGGCTACCAGGGATGCTGATTTTCCTGCTGTTCTTGTCTCCCTGGATGCCGAAAAGGCATTTGACAGAGTTGATTGGAACTTTTTATTTCAATCACTTCAGGCTTTTGGATTTCCCCCTTTGTTCATAAAGTGGATAAGAGCGTTGTATAAATCCCCCATTGCGCACGTTGTCTGTAATGGGCTATTGTCTGACCCTTTTACACTACTTGCTGGAACCAGACAAGGCTGTCCACTATCTCTCTTGTTGTTTAACATCTACTTTGAACCTCTTATCCGTATTATTACAGCAAGTCTGGATGTCCAAGGTATAAATATTCACCATCAAACTGTCAAAGTCTCGGCTTATCAATGACTTGCTCCTGCAGCTGTCCCAACCCAATTCTTCAATACCTGCTCTGATTACAATTCTGGAAGAATTTAGTTCCATATCCAATTATAAATTAAATAGAGACAAGACCGTGGTTTTCCTCCTAAAATACAAAGCGATGAAGATAGATGCTTTAACAGTAGTTTTTTCCTGACAGACTAAATTCTTGAGATACTTGGGAATTAACTTGTCAAGGACCCCAGTAGATTTACAAAATTGAACCTGGATCCATTAATTTCTGTTATTGGACACGATCTTAAAAGATGGGCATTACTCCCCCTTTCTCTCTGTGGAAAAATTTAATATAGTCAAAATGAATATTTTTCTCTGGTTATTTTATCCAATTAATCTTTCAAACATCTGGCTGTCTCTGGCATGGTTTAAAAGGATACACAAGATAATCACAGACTTTATTTGGGTGGCTAAGAAGCCCCGGATAAGTTACAACAAGCTTTCAGCATCAAAAGTGAAAGGAGGACTCCGTCTTCCGCATATCGGGTTATGTTATTGGGCCAGTCATGCAAGTAAGTACTTGAGGTGGCTCACACCTGAACAATCTCCAACATCGCATTCTTTTACTCCCATACGGCTCAAAATAGAACGTACCCTAATAAAAGCAAACAGGCTATCCCCTTCGGCACTTTTGCATATAAATTTAAAATCTTTGCCCCTATCGCTCAAAGGCAGTCCTATTGCAGTATCCATCAGATTTCACTCTCAACTGCGTTCTTTTCTGAAATACAAGCACATTACAGGTCTTTCTCAACCATGGTGGGGGAATCTGAATCTCACTATTGACGGTATACCTCTTCAGTTGAAATAGATCTCCCAATTGGGGGAATCACCCCCTCAACTTCTTTATTAGGGAAGATGTCTCTTGGTTAGCCTCCCCTGAAATTTTACATAAAGCCCTTATTCCGAATTCTGTTATCTTTAAAATATTCCAATTGTGCCACCTGATTGTGAAATCTTTTGGTTCTGTTCCACCCATACCATCAAGCCCGTCCTGCATGACAGAATTGATTCCCTTGCAGCCCTTTCCCATGCTGTATCTAAAATGTATGGGATAATACACAACTGGAAATGCCTGCTTGTGTATTGCCCGAATGAATATTGGTCTTCTCTCTTCCCCATCAGGAAATTAATTGGCCCTCCTTGTGGTTGAGTTGTCATAAATATGTTAGACAAGACAAGCTCTGGTTAATACAGTTCAAAATCTTGTATAATTTCTATTATTCACCTCAGAAATTGACTAGGTTGGGACTCTATCATCTTCTACATGCACTCTTTGCCAGCAGGAGGAGGGTAACCTACTGCACATTTTCTGGACATGTGCCAAGATAGACCCCCTTTGGAATGTGATTCGACAGAGGGCTGACCCTCTATTAGGTTTGCCCGACCTCTTCTCTCCTGAAATATGCATATTGGGGGATCTCTCCTCTGTCACAGTCACTAACAGAAAATTTCACATAAGCCTTATAGCCATGTCGGTCAAGAATCTGGACCTGCGTCATTGGAAAGATATGACTGACATTACTTATAGTGAGTGGTTACAGGAGTTACTGGCAAATAGGAGAACAGAAAAGGCAATTGTTAGTCTACATGATCAATCTCAGAAATTTCATAAGGTTTGGGGCCCGCTTGTGACATTGTATTCACTCCAGTCGCCATAAGGGTATTTCTCTTTCCAGTTGGTAGCCCACCCTGTGTGAAAGAATGGGAAAAGTGAGGGAGGGATTGGGGAGGGGAGAGTTGATCTATTTACTGAACATTACTGTCTCATTTGTATGTATGTAATTTTGGATCTTCTCTCTGTAACTGTATAAAAATGAATAAAGTTTGAATTGCAAAAATAAATTATGCATTGTGTAAAATCAGAATGCACTAAAACCAATATTTTAGATATGTGGGATCTATTAAGTGCCGGATCGGTGCACGAGCAGAAAGATGCATCGCACAAAGAGGGTGCACCAGTCGGCATTGATACATCACTCAAAGAGAATGCACCACAGGTACAGGGTGTGCATACAGTGAAGCCCACCAGGATGAAGCACAGCACTACAGAATTCTGCAGTAGAGTTACTGCAGCAAACAATGCAATTTCAAAGGGAGTTATTCCCTGTTGTCAGCAGTAAACTGGTGACACTGCACTTCGTCCTGGTGGGCTTCATCATTCCTGTTGAAAATGTGACCCTGGATGGGAGTTACAGTGCAGGTGGCCACCAAGTCAGGTGCATCCAGGGTGACCCATACTGAATACCTTCCAGGGGAATGTGGCATGTACCAGTATGTGCTGCAGCCCCCATAGGCGATATTCAGCCCAGGAATGCAAATGAACTAATTGAGCATGCAGGGTGCAAATGGACTTTATACATGCTTATTACCAGCCCATTTATGTGTTGGCATGGGGATGAACACACTGGAGCAGCTGTCACCCCCAAGCTCTGACCCAGATTGCTCCAATGTGAGACAGGCCCTGAAGTCTCTAGTGGTATAGTGGCATCCCCCCCACCCATTCCACCAGCCACGATCATACTGGAGTCCAGGTTCTATCAGTTCCATATTGTAGACACCCCAATGCCATCCCTAATTGCACCTGAATACACCCATAGTCCATGTCCATAATGTAGTGGCCCCCGTCCCCCTCAATGGTGCACAGACAGCCCACTCCCTGCCCCCCCAGCCCCCCATTGTGACGACTGGCTCTGTAATGGGAATGTACCACTCTGTCAGTGGGTGGCAGAGCACTCACAGTAGGATGCTGGAATGTGTTATACATAAGCACGAGCTGTGTGTGGGTGATAACACCCAGTGGCCATAATCCTCAGGCACTTGAATGTGGATCCATCATCTCAGTGCCATTGCACTGCTCAGTGTGGGTGATGGCCAATGCTGTACCCCTCACACAGGTCCCTAAACAGGCATGTTACAGCTGATCTCCCATTCATTTGTACAATTGGGGAACTGTGGATGAACTGTCTATAGCCTGGAGTGTACACCACAAATGGCATTACAGGACACCACACTCCATGGCACCCAGGATACTTCAGAAGTCTGGATGGTGGCATGTTACACAGGGGAACAGGGGAGAGTGTGGACTTGCAATGGTGTATGACAGCAGGAAGATACAGCATCGACAAGGCATGCATTTGAGGTATGTAAATTCCCTCTTCAATTTGCCAGGAATGTACACACAGCTGCATACACTGGTGGATCCGCAGCTGGCATGGTACCCCAATGCACGGTACAGACAGTTGGGTCATTCTACAGTGCAGGTCCTCAGCCCAGGTTCAGTGCAGTCAATGGCTGGCCATGGCAGGGTGTGGAAGGCAGTGCCAGTCTTTGCAACAAGTTGGGTAAGGGGGAAGTGAGGGTGTCTGTGTACAGGGGTGGTGGATGGGAGTCCTCTAGACTATGGATATGGACCATGGTTTCCTCTGGTGCAGTCAGGTCGGGGGGGCCCTACACTATGAAGCTCTTCAGGGATGGAGTTGGCTAGATTGGGGATGGAAAGGGGATATCTCTAGTCTACCAGGGCTGCCAGGCTGCTGTGCACCTGGGTGCACATCTGCAGCCTGCCTGTGGGTGGCTGGCCAGGTTAGGCCAACTATTCATGGCCTAACTGTGGGCCATGGTACTCTGGACTGTGATGGGGACATTCCCACTGAATATGCTGCAGCACAGCATACGCAGGGGATTGCCCCCTTAACTTGAATGGCATCCCATTTCTGTGTGCCCTGGCTGATTCTCTTGTGGCCAGCTCATCCCTCATGTTTGAATATCATGCTGTTGCACATTGTTGGAGTTGTGCTGCACATCTTTTTTCCACCAGGATGCGTTGTGTATCTCCTTTGAATATGGGGACCCTGAACTAGGTAGCCTGAATACATTATGAAAATGGTAAAATCATGACCCCACTGAAAACAAGATATTGCATCTAATCTGGGACAGCCTGAGTAAATACAGTGCACAAATTTGTACATGAACATCTCTGTGACAATGAGATGTAGCATTTCCCCTGCCCAATCCAGGATATAAAATATAGGATAAGGAATATTCAGTTCTCCCAGATCCAATTAACAATTACTCTGCAAAAAGCCCTCATTTCCCTGTGTTTTCCCCACAAAGGCAAAATCAAATCCCTGTAAATTTTTCCATAAGCCACTGGTACTTTATTTATGATTTTGTTCTTTATTTATTATAACAGCAGCTTTTTATTAGGAAAAGAGCTCTGATTTGCTGCTCAGTATTAATATTATATGTCACGATGGCCTTGGAATGATCTGGATTTATATGCTATGCATACAGTAAGGCATAATGGAGACTATATGAAATAAAAAAATATCAAGCTCATTATTTCATGTACTCTACTCAAAATTAGTAATCACAAGTCAGACAATCGTTCTAAAGATACCAGAATGCCTGTAGACAAATTTATCACAAATAGAGACATATACAGTGTATTATATAGATTTATAAAATGGGTAGGGGAATTGCTTGGAATTTATTGGATCAAAAGCATCACATGACTGTATGTATATCAGTGCATGACTGCACACCTACACTTTAACCCCCTCCAAAACAATTTTGCCATTTTGTAGATAATCTCCACTTGAGGGTTTCAGCCTGACATACGCATGCCTTGAGGGTTGATTTACACCAAGGCATGCATATACCAGAACACGATAGCACACCTCAGAGTGGGTAATCTATTACTTATATGTATATGTGTGTATATATATATATATATATATATATATATATATATATAGATAGATATACATGCAATTTTTGCACCTTATAGTTGTTAGTTTACAGACAAATTCTCATAGACTTTTTTGTCCATCTGATGGAATCTTGAATGAGTTAAGTAAATGTTATTATTTTATCAAGGCCCTGATCCAGCAACTCAGTAAATACACACTTAGTATATCATATTATAAAATGACAAAAAAATAGTCTTCTGTTTGCAGTTGTTTGATCAGGAATTTTATAACTGGTGTAAGTTATTTTTGTCACATCTATGTTGGTCCAATGGAAGGTATCAAATCATTTGCTTCTGTATCACTCATGGTTTGTCAGCAGTTAATTCATTAGATGAGGTCTCCCTTGCCTAGAGTTTGACTGTTTCTTCACCCTTCCCTCAAATAAACACACACACACACACACACTTACTATAATAGATCTCTGTAGCTGTTATGTTTGGGAAACAGGCCACAGCCCTTTTATGTCAAAAGAAATTTATATTTCTAGTCTGGGTAGTTCACTGAAGACCTGGCATTTTATCAGATAGGTCTTGAGATGTTAAAACAGGGTAAATCTTTACAGAATTTGCTGGAAAGGTAACATTTATGAGGTATGAATCTTTCTTGAAATATATTTATTCCAACTAAACTAGTAGCAAAAATGTTTAAATGCTGTTCATTTATATGTGCAAGCTGTTGCATTTTAAAGAGGGTAAACACATCTCTAGCTTAATAGGCAACCAATATTTAACAAACTGTTTTAGTTTCCTAATGGCCATCAGATAAGCAGCTTGGAGTTACAGCATGTCTCCAACATTCTAAACAGAAAGAAGGGATTATTTTATTTTAGTTGTCATAGTGATTTGTAGATGTGGAAGAATACATTGAAATGTTCAAAAATGAGTTCCACGAAACTCCATTTTCATGCTACAGATAGCAAAATGGCTTTAGGTTCCGCTCACAGCCATAAAAAAGGTTTTTTCCATTCACATTTTCTTTACACATCTGTGGTACCTATATGAACCAACAGTGCTTTAAGTTTGAAGTTTATGCAGTATCACACACCTCAGGTGTGTAAAAACTGTTAATTTGCAACACCCAGCATATTTTTTATACATTATTTTATTAAATTGCAGACTTTTTTGTATCTTCTCTTCAGGGAGGATAACAGGGCACAGGATCCAAGGCAGCGTGGATTTTCAGAGGGAAGGTCCTGTCAGACGAATCTTACAGATTTCTTTGACTGGGTAACCAGGGTGGTAGATCATGGAGGGGTGGTGGATGTGGCCTTCCTGGATTTCAGCAAGGCCTTCGACATTGTCCTGCACAGGAGATTGTTAAATAAATTGTGGAGCCTAGGAGTGGGTCCTACAGTGGTAAAGTAGGTTGGGAACTGGCTAAGGGACAGGACTCAGAGGGTGGTGGTAAATGGCATGAAATCTAAGGAGAGGGAGGTGACCAGCAGGGTGCCACAGGGGTTGGTACTGGGGCCAGTCCTATTCAATGTCTTCATTAGTGACATTGCAGAACATCTTGAGGGAAAGGTGTGCCTCTTCATAGATGACACCAAGATCTGCAACAGAGTGAACACACCGGAGGGGGTGGAAAAAATGAGAAAGGACCTAAGCCTATTAGAGGAGTGGTTAGATGTCTGACAGTTGAGTTTCAATGCTAAAAAGTGCAAGATCATGCACCTGGGTCACAGGAATCCAAGGGAGTAGTACAAGATGGGTGGTGAAATTCTGGCCACCACAAGTCAGGAGAGACACCTGGGGGTCATCATATCTGATGACCTGAAGGTGACCAAACAGTGTGAAAAGGCAGTGGGGAGAACAAACAGAACGTTGGGGTGCATAGGAAGGGGAATGACAAGCCGAAGGAAAAAAGTGGTGATGCCACTGTACAGATCACTGGTGAGGCCTCAGCTGGAGTACTGTGTCCAGTTCTGGAGACCACATCTCCAGAAGGACATTGACAAAATAGAGACAGTCTAGAGAAAGGCAACAAAGATGGTACATGGACTGCACCAGAAGCCTTATGAGGAAAGACTTAATGACCTTAATATCTATTCACTGGAGGAAAGAAGGGAGAGGGGAGATATGAGAGTGACTTTCAAGTACCTTAGGGGAATAAACAGAGTACAGGTGGAAAGCATTTTTCAGAGAAAATGCTACACAAGAAAAAGGCGGCATGATATGAGGCTGAAGGGTGGAAGGTTCAGGGTTAATGTTAGGAAGTACTTTTTCTCTGAAAGGGTGGTGGAGCCATGGAACAGCCTTTCAGCAGAAGTGGTGGGGACAAAAACAATACAGGGGTTCAAGAGTGCATGGGATAGACATAAGGGTAGCCTGGAGATGTGCAGAGTAGGAGAGCCGAGTAGGAGAGCCGCAGATCAAATAGGATCTGAGGCTGCAGCAGCGAGTAGGGAAATGGGCAGACTAGTTGGGCCATATGGTCCTTATCTGCAGACAGATTCTACATTTCTATGTTTTTATGTAGGTCCTGAATAATAGAGATTTTATTTTTGCCACAGTGTTGAAATATATTGCTTAGTCAAGTCTTTCCACTCAGGTATGTATCAATCAGACTTCAATGTGAATCATGACAAGACAACTGCAATTTCCAAAGTGGCAAATGACATTGTAATGTCCTTGGATTAAAGGCACTTGTATATAACATATTCATATATTCCACTAAGGCCTTTGATGCCCTTGATCATATTATTTTGTTGAATACAATGAGGGATAATGGCCTTGACCCATCATTTCTGATGGATTGCAGTTTATTTACCAGGCTGAAAACAAGTAGTTATTTTAAATCTCGTTTCTACGTCTTTAAAAGCAGTCCCCCAAGGCCTGATATTTGGCACAGTATTACTCTTTTATGTGAATGGTCTCTGTTCAAAATGCTTTTTCTCTTCATATCACAAATATAGTAGTCCAATGATTACATTATCTGAAGAAAAGATTATAATAATGTTGTGTTTCAAAATAAATAGAAGGCAGACTTTAAAACTGACAATTCAGTGTTACTGAATAAGCAAGCATGCATTGTACACAAAAGTCTTATTAATTAGAATTTCGCATAATTACTGTAACCTTGAAAAAATATTTGACTTCAGTTGGTGAGCAAATAAGATATCTTAGTTTTGACTTGACTACTTATTCTCTTATGAGTCTCATATTAAGAACAGCTCTAAGAACACCATTCAGCACTACTGAGTGCCTTCCTAGGGATAGATGGCATTCCAGGAGCCCTCTCCTCATCCACCAGCCTTCCCTGCAGCTTCCACACCAGACAACCCAGCTCCCAGCGTCAAGAACACATACCTTCCAGGGGGTCAAGAGGACAGATAGCATTCCAGGAGCCCTCCCCATGCCCTTCCACCTTCCCTGAAGTTATCACACCAACCAATCCAGCTCCCACCTCCAAGAATGTCATTCAGCACTGCTGAGCACCTTCTACAGGGGTCTAGAGGGAAGACAGCATTCCAGGAGCTCTCCTCCCACCTGCCAGCCTACCTGTAGCTACCACACCAGACAACACAGTTACAGAGAACAGTCCAATCTGTTCCTCGGCATGTGACACCATCTTGAAATGGCTGTAATCTGCTGTACCAGACCTCACTTGGTCCCCTAGTGGGTTGGCAGACAGTGACTGACAGATTTATTTTATTTCATTTTTATAATTCATACCTTATTAAAATTTAACAGTAACAATAATAACAACAAGAACAACAATAACAATAATAACAAGAACAACAATCAGCAGGACAACAATAGAAGGAAAAATACAATAAATTGGATGAGAAAGTGTCCACAACACAGAAACACCAGACTTTGATGGCAGATAAGGACAGCTTGGCCCACCAATCTGCTGATTTCCCTCGTATTGGATAAGCTTATAGATAGTTAACAAACAGCCTACTTCCTCCTACCCCAACTATAATTGCCTTATGTCTATCCCATGCATTCTGAATTCTCCCACTGTTTTTTGACCCACAACCTCCTCAGGAAGGTTGCTCCATGTGTCCACCATCCTCTCTGTGAAAAAATACTTCCTCACATTGCCCCTGAGGCACCCCCCCCATTTTCAAAATGTGCCACCTTGTTCTTGCACATCTGTTTTTCTGAAAGATGCTATCCTGTTGTACTTTGTTGATTCGCTTGAGGTACTTGAAAGTTTCTATCACATCCCTCCTCTCCCTCCTTTCCTCAAGGGTATACATGTTAAGCTTCTTTAGTTTCACTTTGTATGATTTCTGGTGCAGACCCTGCACCATTTTAGTTGCCCTCCTCTGGACTGTCTCCAGCCTGTCTATATCTTTTCGGAGATGGGGTCTCCAGAATTGCAGGGGTATCCTGTGAACAAGGCGACCACAGTTGAGTACCTACAAAAATGGTGACTCAGTTACGGCACCTGTGTTCAGGTCTACCTGGCAGGGTAGCAACCAGATACCTGGGTGGGCGAGGTGGGCGACGGAAGCTATGCATGTATGCATGCTTTTCTGTGGGGAAAGGAAGAGGAAGGAAGGTATGTGGGAGGGTGTGTGTCAGGCAACTGCTGAGCTGGTCTACTAGTGTTGTGGGAGGGTGTTTTTGGGAGGTTCAGGGTTCAGGACTGATGTGGTGTGCTTTTTTGCCAGTAGACAGCTTTTTATTTTCAAAGTATTTCACTCCCCCGACATACACCCCTGGAGTTGAGAATCCATTTGTAGGGTGGTGCAGGGCAAGCCCCCTGCAGAGTGTGGCTGGGGCACACCTGCATTAAAAATCCCTAGATCTTGTCGCCTTCTTGCTGTTACGCCATGGTGTGCATCCGAAATTCATTTCGGTGATGTACACTCACCTAATGGTGATCGCTATTCTGCGATCACCATTATGACATAGAACAAACTTCACGCAGTGCTCAGATGGGGTCTCACCAACTGTCTGGATGGAGGGATGACAACTTTCTGTTTCCTACTGGTGATGCGTCTCCTGTGCATCCCAGTATCCCCAAGCCTTCCTAGCTGCCCTCTCACATTGCCTGCCTACCTTTAGGTTGTCTGATATGACTACCCCAGGTCCCTTTCCATTTTGATGTTATTAGCCCCCACCCTAATTGTGTACTCTTCCCTGGGTTTTTGTTTCCACGTGCATTACTGAGCACTTCTTTGCATTGAATCTAAGCTGCCATACCTTTGACCATTCTTCCCACCTTGCCAAGTCCCTTCGCATCCTTTCCAGCCCCCTTGAGTATCAAGCCTGTTGCAGATCTTTGTGTCATCTGCAAAGAGGCATACTTTTCTGTAATGTCATTTATAAAGACATTAATGAGGACTGTCCCCAACACTGAACCCTGCAGTGCGCGCTAGAAGCCCCTTTCTTGGCGTGGACTCCGTTACTATTACCCTCTGCGTCCTATTGTCCAGCCAATTTAACCTAGGATACCACCCTGGGACCCACTCCCAGGCTGGCTAACTTGTTTATTAATCTTTAGTATGGGACTGTGTCAAATGCCTTGCTAAAGTCTAGAGTCCACAGCCCTCCTGGTCTACTACTTTGGTCACCCAGTCAAAGAAATATATTAGATTTGTCTGACATGACCTTCCTGCTGTGAATCCATGCTGCCTTGGGTCCTGTGCCTCTAGCCCCTAGGTACTCAACAATTCTTTCTTTCAGAAGTGATTTCATCATTTCCCTATCACTGAGGTTAAACTAACAGGTCTGTAGTTTCCTGCCTCTGCCTTGCCCACTTTTGTGAAGGGAATCACATCTGGCTTCCTCTAGTCCTCAGGTACCACACCATTCTCCCATGATTTGTTAAAAATGGTAGTCAGTCGTGTCACTAGTCCTCCCCTTAGTTCTTTCAGAATTCTAGGGTGAATCCCGTCAGGCCCTATTGCCTTATCCACCTTGAGTTTTAGGAGTTCTTTCAGGACCCTTTCTTCTGTGAATGGACTGGTATCTATCCAGAGTGCTTCTATTGTTTAGTTAAGCACATCCCTTCCTCTTTTTGTGAATACTGAGCAAAAGTATTCATTCCGTATCTCTGCTTTTCACTGTCACCCTCTGCCCCTCCCCCCCTTATTAAGCCTCACTGTCCCTCCCTTGGTCTTTCTTCACTTGCTAATGTACTTATAAAAGGTTTTATCCTCCTTCTTAACTGAGTTGGCTATCTTTTCCTCAGTTCAGGCCTTTGCTATTCTGACTGCCTTCCCCACTTCCTTCTAATTTAACTGATATAGTTCTCTTTCCTGCTCCTTCTGTGATTCCTTATACTTTCTGAATGCTATCTTTTTCTCCCTAACCTTCCCTGCCACCTCTTTTGAAAACCACACTGTTTTTTTCCTTCATTTTGTTATTTATTTGCTTCACACAAAGGCTTGTTGCCTCTGTAATGGCAGTTTTGATTTTGCCCCATTGTTCCTCCACCCCTCCTTCCTGCTCTTTTGATAGCGCATTCCATAGGCACTCTCCCATTCTGCCAAAGTCAGCCCTCCGAATGTTCAGTACCCTTGCTTTTGTATGGCTTGACTCTATGGCTGTGTTTATTGTGAACCACACTGCCTGGTGATTGCTTTTTCCCAGAAGGCTATCCAGTTCTAAATCTGAGATCCTTTCACCGTCCCCGTTTGAGAGTACCAGGTCTAAAACTGCTCACTCCTGAGTGGGCTTCAACACCAGGAACAACACTAATAATATTATATATAGCTAAATACATTAACTACTTCCTTAATTATCAACAACACACGTACTATAAGTCCCATACATCAGACACCAATTCTTAGTTATTACAAAGTTACACAATGACCCCGGTGGGAGCACTTGAGTTCCTAACAGAAGAACCTTAGGTCCAAGAAGCCTAATGTAAAGTAAACCCACTGTTCCCTAACCCCATAAAAATTACAAACTTAGTAATGTACACCTACTGTACTACCTTAAATCACATAAGTTAAACAAAAACACAAGAACTAAATAACACTGTCAGCAGGAAAAACATAGAGGAATAAAAACAAGATAAACAAGAGGACAGGGACAGAGGACAGGCTGCAACCCAGTATGACCACCTTCATCAGTCCTACAGTAGGTGTGCAGGAGACACTCAGGAAATTTCCAAATGGCCCTACTATGTATGGGTAGACAGGAGTCATCTACCCGAATTGAAGGAAACACCAGAGTAAGTTAGAAATCCTACCAGATCCGTTCAAATTTCCCACACTGATTTACTGTATTTCTATTTCATTTAGTATTGCTTTAAAGGGATTTTTGTCCATATCATATGGTGCTTTAAGGCTAGCAGCTTATTTTTACTCAATCTGCGTTTTACTTAATTTAGAGTTGTAACACAGGGATCTGAAGTTTCGAATGGCTAGCAGATACTGTGAGTGTTACTCAAATCCCCATTCAGTGTGGTTCAATAGGGTTATTTCAGAGACTGTATTGTTTCTCTACAGATATTCCCTACTGGCTGTAGGCCTGGGTCTGTTTCATCTGATTTCTGAGTGCCAGGACCCTGAATATGTACTGTATTCCCATACACTGTATATTGTGTTATGTTCCAATTTGGTGAGTCAATAATACTGCTTGAGAGGATAGGCTCCTCTTTCCTAGTGGCTTCCCTTGTCTGACTGCATTGCTTAGCCTGTCCCCTCACTCTCTCTTCCCTCCCACCAGAGCTCAGATTACCCTTGCCCACCCTGCACTGCCTACTTAACTCTCCATTTTATCTCCCCAGCTCCCATCTATAAGAACAATGTTCAGTGCTGCTGAGCACCTTCCAGGGAGGTCAAAAGGGCAGACAGCATTCAGGAGCCCTCCCCATCCACCCACTAGCTTTCCTTGCAGCTACCACTCCAGACAACCCAGGTACAGAGAACAGTCCTACTTGCTCCTTGGTGTATGGCGCCATCTTGAAGGGGCTGTAATCTGCTGTGCAGACCTCATGGTCCCCATGGTGGAGGTCAGCGGACAGTGACTGATAGATTTATTTCTATTTCAATTAGTACTGCTTTAAAGGATTTTTGTCCATTTCATACAGTGCTTTAAGGCTAGCAGCTGATTTTTTACTCAACCTGTGTTTTAATCAATTTAGAGTTGTATCACAGGGCTTTGTAGTCCATTTTACAAGTTGTGAATGGCTAGCACATAAGTAGTAGTAGTAGTAGTAAAAATTTTATTCATACAAAAATGAATAAGGATATCTCCACTGCATCGAAGCTCCTTTACAGTGAGATCCAGGTGTCATTTCCAGTTACTCTTATAAGTTAACAATATATAACGAAGGAAAACACATATACACTATAATTATACATCAATAAATATAACACAGTTCCGAATCATAAAACAAACTAGTATTACTCAAATCCCAATTCAGTGTTGTTCAATAATGTTATTTCAGGGCTGGCAGTGTTTTCTACATATACCCCCTTCTGGTGTAGGCTGTTGTTAGTTATGGGAACCTGGGTCTGTTTCATCTGACTTCCAAGTGCCAGGACTCCTGAACATGTGCTGTATTACCATGCACTACATATTTTGTTATGCTCCAATATGAGTGAGTCAGTACTACTGCTTGAGAGGATAGGCTCCTCTTTCCTAGTGGCTTCCTTGTCTGACTACATTGCTTAGCCTGTCCCTCACTCTCCCCTGAGCTCAGATTACCTTAGCCCACCGTGCCGGCCTTAACTCTCCATTTTCGTCCCAGCTGCCAATTGTAAGAAAGCAGTTCAGCACTGCTGAGCCTTCCCGGGTCGAGAGGCAGACAGCATTCAAGGACCCCCGCCCACCAGCCTTCTCTGCAGCTACCACCACACCAGACAACCCAGGTACAAAAACAGTCCTACTTGCTCCTTGGCATGTGGCACCATCTTGAAGGGGCTTCATTCTGTTCCACCAGACTTCATGGTCCCCCTCAATGGGGTTGGCGGACTGTGACTGATAGATTTATTTCTGTTTAATTTAGTACTGCTTTAAAGGAATTGTTGTCCATTTCATGCAGTGTTTAAGGATAGCAGCTGATGTTTTTACTCAGCCAGTGTTTTAATTAATTTAGAGTTGTATCACAAGGATTTGCAGTCTGTTTAAGGCTAGTAGCTGATTTTTACTCAACCTGTGCTTTTATTAATTTAGAATTGTATCACAGGGAGTTACAGTCCTTTTTACAAGTTTCAAATGGCTAGCAGATAAGTGTTACTCAACTCCCCATTCAGTGTTATTCAAAAGGGTTATTTCAGGGCTAGCATTGTTCTCTACATATATGCCCTGCTGTTATAGGCTGTTGTCAGTTATGGCAGCCTGGGTCTGTTTTATATGATTTCCAAGTGCCAGGACCCCTGAATATGTACTGTATTCCCATGCACTGTATATTTTGTTATGCTCCAATCTGAGTGAGTCAGTACTACTGCTTGGGAGGATAGGCTCCTCTCTCCTAGCAGCTTCCCTTGTCTGGCTGCACTGCTTAGCCTGCTCCCTCACTCTCCCCCCCCCCCGAGCTCAGATACCCTTTGCCACCCATGCCCCTGCCTACTTAACTCTCTGTTTTCTCTCCCCAGGTCCCAGATCCAAGAACGCAGGTTCAATACTACTGAGCACCTTCCAAGGGGTCGAGGAGGGCAGACAGCTTTCCAGAAGCCCTCCCCACCTGCCAGCCTTCCTTGCAGCTACTACACCAGACAACTCAGGTACAGAGAACAGTCTACTTGCTCCTCAGTGTGTGGCACCATCTTGAAGGGCTTTAATCTGCTGTGCCATGCCTTGTGGTCACCCTGGTAGTGGTCAACGGACAGTGACTGATATGTCTCTGTTTTATTTAGTACTTTTTAAAGGGATTTTGTCCATTTCATATGGTGCTCTAAGGCTGATCTGTTTTTTACTCAACCTGTGTTTTAATTAATTTAGTGTTGTATCACAGGGCTTTGCAGTCCATTTTACAGGTTGCAAATGGCTAGCAGATAAGTGTTACTCAAATCCCCATTCAGTTGTTTAAAAAGGTTATTTCAGGGCTACCATTGTTTCTCTACTTATATTCAGTGCTGCTATAGACTGTTGTTAGCTACGGCAGCCTAGGTCTGTTTTATCTGATTTCCAAGTGCCAGGACCCCTGAATATGTACAGTTTCCATGCACTGTATATTTTGTTATGCTCCAATTTGAGTGAGTCAGTACTACTGCTTGAGAAAATAGGCTCCTCTTTCCTAGCTGCTTCCCTTGTCTGACTGCATTGCTTAGCCACCTCTTTCCCTCACTCTCTCGCTTCCTCACCAGAGCTCAGATTACCCTTAGCCCACTCATACCCCTGCCTACTTAACTCTCCATTCTCTCTCCCCAGCTCCCAGCACTGCAGAGCACCTTCCAGGGATTGAGAGGAATGATAGCATTCCTGGAACCCTCCCCTGCCCACCAGCCTTCCCTGCATCTACCAACCCAGACAACCTGGTACAGAGAACAGTCCTACTTGTTTCTCAGCATGAGGAGCTGCATTTTGCATGGCATCGCTTACTACTTGCCACTCTCCCCCCATCCTAAGCTGGCGTTTCTCTTATAGGAGGGGATGCAAGGTGCAAATAATCAGCTCTCTCTGGCACCACTGCATTTTCCACCACATGGTATTTCCCCACCTTCTCCTGTTCTCAGAGTCACTTGGAAGGATCCATTCTCCTTAACACCCAGCAAAATAAATCAACCTCGGCTGAGGCATATCCATCCTTACCTCAGGCAATTAATGACTCATCAATCTGACATACCCTTCACTAGTAAATAGCCAGCCTTGTAAACCACTCAGATGTCTAATACTTATTTCCTTGCTTATCGCCTTATTTTCTCCTCCTCTCCCTGCAGTCTCCCCAAACTGATGAAGCCTTTCATATTACCCCCACTAGCCCCCAACTCACCGGACTGTTACAGGCACTGACTTCTGTGCATGAATCCTGGCCTTGGACCAGGCTGAACTGTTTAGTTTCTACCACTCCCACAAACCTGATGCCCCGCTAAGAATGCTGGATTGGTGAGATTCCACCTCTCTCTGCCCTCTTCTCCTAGCTCTCCTCTCCGACAGAGACTGCCTCCTACTAGGGTTCTTCATCTTCACTCTAACCATCATGCAGTCTTAGCCCATCTATGCAAGTTATGCCTATGAGTCTCTGTTCTCTCTGCTGCTACTGGGAGGTGATGTTGAGAGCAACCTAGGTGCCTTAAATGCTCCTATCTCCTACTCAATCCAAGCATTGGCCAGCACATCCAGACTGAAGGTTGCTCACCTCAATATATGCAGCCTCCTGGCCAAATTTGCTGACCTGGAAGCATGGGTATCCCTATACAAGCCAAATATTCTTGGCATCACTGAAACATGGCTCAAGCTGTCCATCCCCAACACTAGATGCCACCTACCTGGCTACTCCATGCAAAGGCATGATAGACCTGGTAATAAGAAAGGCAGAGGGATACTCTTGTTTTAAGAGAACCCCTTACAGCTACCTTAGCCCTGTGCTCTGACACCAGTGCCCCCAGTGAGTGGCTCCACATTGCAATTACACTAGGATCAACTGAAAAGACCTACCTTGGGTGCTGCTACAGCCTATCTAAAGGTGGCATCCCATGGTTAACAAACTTACTGTCAGGCCTGGGACAGCTCTCACTTCCCATGGAAAGTATAGTGTTAGGTGATTTAAATCTCAACTGGTTAAGTCACAAGCAACTGGAGTACAGTGACCTACCTCACCCAGACCATCATCCTACTGTGACAGGAAGATCCTGCCACTCTTGAGGACTAACCTTTCTTAAATCTGTTGCAACAGTTCTTCTATTTCTAAGACTAATCTATCCTTTACAATTTCTAGTCCATAAGGTTGGCCACTTGTGGGAACCCCCTCCCCTTTCTTGACTATGCTATAATATCCTTTTTAATTGTTCCTTTTCCCGTCTCAGGTCCTCATACAGGGAGGTTATTGTGGTGACCTCTGAGCTGATGTAAAACAACAGGCTGTGTTCCTCGTTGTTGGATTTAGTATGCAATAGCACTATGTCATAAAATACCTTGATGCATATGTCTTATGTGTATGAAACCCATAAATGTTAAAAATACCACAACATTAGGTGTTTTTGATAAAGGTAAAGAATTACTAGAGATGTATTATAAAAATTAAGTTACCAGGGTAGAGATATCAGAAATACCCCATTGTGTTATTTAAATTTATGCAAATTACAGATTGTTTGAGAGGCCCTTTGGCTCCATGCATTCCTGCTTTAAGCTAAACCAGCCTAAAATGTCATGGTGATTTGCATATACATCCCATGATGCTTTGCATTATGGGGATATGTGTAATGTTGTGTTTCTTTGACACTTTTACTTTATTGCCAATGCCCTTTGGTGTAACTCTTGCTTCAGTGCTTTTGCACTGAGGTTCTTTGTCTTTAGCATGTTTTTGAGTGGGTTTTTTTTTAGCTCCCCCATTACCCAAAAACACAAGACCAATCTAGGGAATGAAATAATTTTCACTAAAGAGGTAGATAAATAGGTGCTGACTAAGTGTAGAGGAAGGACATGTATAGTCTGTTGCTGCAAACTGATGTATTGAAGAAGGGATATGTCATTGCTTAACTCATTCAGGCCTAGAGACGTCCATAGGAGGCGTCTGAAAGCATAGCCACTCAGGACAATAACGCCTGTAGACATACTCAACTGACTTTCACTCAGGCCTAGAAACATCTGAGGAAGTCAGCAGTTTTAACCTAACTATTAAACAAACTGAATTGCTTAGAATTGAATGCATAGCACTGTTAGAAAGGTAATTTTGCTCTGAACAATTTTGCTGCAGAGACTTTGTGTCTATCATGTATACTTTAGGAGTTATTCATATTTGTTTAAGGTATGGTGTGCATGGCTAACATTTGTCTCTCAAGCCTTATCTAAGCACATTGAATAAATAAAAAAAAAAGAAGTTGTTTGGTATTTCAGCTACTATAAAATAAAAACTAAATGGATTACAATTGATTGCATACTTTCATTAGAAAAGGTTATTTTGTGCTGAACAATTTTCCACTGATACTTTGTGTCTACCACATATACTTTAGGAGTTATTTGCATTTGTTTAAGGTATGGTATGCATGGCTGACATTTGTCTCTCATGCGTTACCTAAGCACCTTGAAAAAAATCTGTTGTTTGGTATTTCAGCTAGTATAAAATAAAAACTAAATTGATTGCAACTGATTGCATAGCACCGTTGGAAAGGTAATGTTGTGCTGAACAACTTTGCCACTCATACTTTGTGTGTAGCACTTACGGTTCAAGAGGTACTCACATTTGCTTGTGGCATGCTGATTATGGCTTGATTTTGCTTAGAAAGGTCCAGGATGCAGTGCTAAGAGTATACAGGGCACAAGTGGTGGAAGTCTCAAAGAGCTCTTGTGGCGTGAATGAGTTAAGGTTATCCCCTGTGTTTTAAATAAACATCACACAGAGATTGTGTGTTGAACCTGAAGTTTTGTGTCTGGTCCATCTGTTATCCCACAACCCCTCTACACCTACCCGCAAGAAACAATAGCAGATTGCAAAACCACTACTTGCTGGACTGGGTAGAAAGAAATGGGGATGACAGGATCCTTCAAGCTGGTATCCTATTTGATTCCATAAGTGAGGACTCCCCTACCTATGTCATCTGGTCATCCAAATCAAAGCATCCTCCCACCCAAATATTTGACTTTTGGAGATGTCGCTTGCTGTGATACCACCCACCTGCTCACTGATTTCAAGGCAGTAAACTGGGAAGCTCTCCACTTTCTTCTTGATGTTACTTCAGCTGTAGGATTCCTTACTGATGCCCTTCTACGCATTCAGGACAGGCATTTTCCTCAAACTACACACTGTGTGCAAGGTGAAAACACCCACTGGCTCAAAGAGACACAAAATGAGCTGCTGCTTTAAAAGCCTGCCCCTCCCACGCTATGAAATGATTATAGGAGACTGTAATGTGTGTAAACAGCAGACAAAAATCCACGCGAGCTACTTTAGAAATCTCCAGAGCAACAGCCTCAGAACCCTCTGCCTATATTGGTACACCATTGGCTCCATGATAGCCCTAAGATCCCAACACCCTGTCTTGCATCTCAACACCCCAACAGGCCCTTTTTATTTTCTTTATGGGGCCAGGGCTCCTCAGCCCAGTCACCAGTGACCGGGTGACCTGCCTACTCCAAGCCCCCTGCGGGGAGGCCACCATAGGTGAACTGTCATAGCCAGAAGGGACACAGGCACCAGAAGCACCATATGCAAGGAGCCAGCATTTTTCTGAGATTGCTCCTCCGAGCTGAGTGTGTGCAATGATGCAAGCTGAGGAGAAACCCACATGCTTCCTCACGTGCTCCCCTCAATGCATTTGCACTTGGCTCCCCGTGCACTCGCACAGCGCGATTGCTCCCCAGCCTCTGCCAGGGGCAACCAGGCACCGGTGCTGCACATCTCCCTTCCCCTCCCCGGAGAAAGAGAGCAGTCCTCTGGATGCTCAATCCTTCCCTTCCCCTGCCGATCCCTGGTGGCCGGTGCCCATTCCCATTCCTATTCCTGAACATGGGTTGCTGGTGTGGCGTGAGGTGTGGAATCCAGCACCTCAATCCTCAGTGCCACCGGGCCGGCTGACCAACAGGCCTTTTAACTAACCCAACCACAGTTGCCAATGCCTGTATTAAGTGGAACCCCCAGGGTTCAGTTCTTGCTCCAGTTATATTTCAGATCTTTATATCAGATTTATCGTGTAATATTGAAAGCAATATTATTAAGTATGCAGATGATGGTAAAATTGTAAATATTGCAAGACATCCTAATGATTGTGCAGTTATTCAAAATGATTTAGACACCCCAGAATTATGGTCACTCCTATGTAACTTAAGATTTAACACTTCTAAGTGTACAGTCTTACATTTTGGGAAAAAAATGCTAATATTTAGTACTATTTATATAATGAGTCTATTACTGACAAACAGAATGAAAGATATCTTGGAATTTTGTGGATTCCAGTCTTAATTTTGATTTACAAATTACTAATAGTATAAATAAAGCCAATAAAATTTGGTGGTCAGTCAAGCGTAATATTGTATCTAGGGATTCAAAAGTCCTTTTCCTCTCTTTCGTGACTTTTGTTGTCCTCATTTGGACTATGTGTCTCAACTTTGGTCCCCATTTGCGTAAAGATGTTAATAGGATTGAGAGGGTACAAAGAAGAATTACTAAGTCCTTCTTTTCTGATAAATCCCTCTCTTATGAATGTAGACTTCAGAACCTTATTTTAATGTCTTTAGAACAGAGGCATCTTAGGGGTGACCTGTTATTCACTTGGGATGTTGTTAATGATGTCAACTTACTAATTGCATGTGGATTAGCGTTTAAGCAACTAAATGTCAATACTAGAGGCCATCCACTTCAATTAGGAAGACGAAAATTTAGAACACAGAAGAGGGCATCTTATTTTTCACAAGGAGTGGTGAAAACTTGGAATAGTTTACCTCTAAATATAGTTATTAGTACTAATAAAAATACATATAAAAATAGGCGATAGATACTTGTTGTCATACTCGAGTGCCTCTAGCCATATGTAAGTTTAGGGGCTTTATGGGTTTGTAGGCCTTTGCACCCTATAATTCCTAGTATGATTAAATATAAAGTTCACTGGTTTCTCAGCCCACCTGATAAATTGCCTATACCAAACCCAGCAAGCCCAACAAGCCAGACGGGAGTGCACACACCTTTGCGGGCCATGCAATTATCCAGCTACCTTTCACTTCCACATAAGAAACCTACAAGCTACTGAAGAGCCTCCCCATCCTGGGTAGTCCTTGTAGTGATGGACTTTACCCCCACTTCCTTAAACTCATAGCCCCCTGTATTACCAAAGCCCTGGCCACATTCTTAAATCTTGCCCTCTCCACATCAGCTATGCCCATCATATGGAAAAATGCTAAGGCAATCCCTATTTTCAAAGCCAGTGATCCTCTGTCCATGAATAATAACAGACCCATCTCTATCCTGCCTCACCTGAGCAAGTTCCTAGAAAAGGTCATTCACCACCAGCTTTCAGAGCATGTCAATAAATATAACCTTCTCTGTCCACACCAGCATGGTTTTAGGAAATATCACAATACTACATTTACCCTGGCCCACTTTACAAACCATGTCTTCAGAAACATGGACACAGGGAATCTCACAGGTGCCATTTTGTTGACCAGATCAGGGCCTTTGACCTAGTTGACCACAGTCTACTCCATTGCAAATTAAAGAACCTTAGTTGCTCCACAGGGCTGGCTACCTGATTTTGGAATTACCTCTCTGGCTGATCCCAAATGGTTAGTTTTGGAGGAGCAACCTCCATGGCTAAGGCTGTGACCACTGGTGTACCCCAAGGTTCCATCCTGGGTATGCTCCTCTTTTCACTATTCGTAAGCTCCCTACCAGCTGACAGCCCCTCATGCAAGGCCATCCTGTATGCAGATGACTTGATGTTGTTCCACAGTGCTGAGTTACTGGCTAGTCTCGCCACCACCCTAACCCTAAAGTACAGAGCAATTCATAACTGGTTCCCAGGAAATAGGCTCCTAGTAAACTCGAATAAATCTAAGGCTAAGCTTCTGGGGTCTGAACCCAAGATCTCTAAGCTTATAAATACTCATACCACCTTGACAGTTCTAACTCTGGATGGCTTCACCCTTGAAAATATACACTGCTTCAAATAATTGGCTGTCACCCTTGATCCCACCTTAACCGTCTCTGTACATATCAATAACACCCTGCAGCATATCAACCAGAAACTGGCAGTGGGCTTTCAAAAAAAAAACACTATCTGACCTCTGAGGCCTGACTTGCCATAGCACAAAACAGTCTCCTTCCTCTATTGAATTATTATGCCTCATCTATACAGTAGTAGCCACAGACATGGCCAGATATTTCCAGATTTTTCACAAAATTTCTAAAGAGTTTCTATCTGCTACCCCTACTGTGTAAATGGAGAAAGTAGGAGATTTCTCCAGAAATATCACAGAAATTTCATGAAATATCTGGCCATGCCTTTGGCTGTGACTGATACAAACCTCCTCCCAACTTCTTGCAAGGCTTACTACCACCACACAACATCAGCAGATTTTCTATGATGTTGCCCTACTCCACACACCATTGCTCCCTATACCAGGCCCTAGGCAGGCTATCCCCAGGCCAGAAACAGCTACTTCCTTGGCTCGCCATAGGATAAGCCACCAGAAACAGAAATAGACCTGTCCCCTTTTCTCCCTGCTTAAACAAAAGCTTGCCCCACAACCTTTGGAACTCCAGTTTTCTACCTTTAAAGGTTCCTCAGATATCCACCTGCATAGGTAACAAAGTTTTCACCTTTGCGCACCCAAACTATGTATGGAACAATTTACCTGCATCCTCCATTCTCTAGACTCACATCTAATATCCAAATCACACTGTAAAGCTGACTTGATGGGTCATTCGCCACATGTGTCTACCCACCTGGGTAATAGATGCTGCTCCACATTCCTGCTGTGGATTCTTCAGCTTACTGTACTTACATCTGATTGATCCTGATATTGTGAACTGAGCAATTATTGCCATTAGCTTTGCTTTCTGTTGTTATTACGCTGTAATCGCTGCTGTATTTTGCACTTGCACTTTATGTTCCTATTATCCTATTTTCTGTACCATTTGCCTATGTAAATGTATTTCCCAGCAGTATCACCTATGTGCCATCTTTATGGCCTGGGTTGTGCCTGAAAATGATCCTTTGGATCAATGCACCCACCTGGTAAACAAATACATAAATAATTAAATAAATCTGTAATCAACTTAAACCTTAATGAACAGCTAACACCTCTGGGACTATTTAAAAAAACATAATACAGTCATCCTGCTTAAATGCATACCTGATAAATGCATACCCATAAACGCATAGAATTTCCAAGTCCTGACTTTTCTCTATATTTCCTCAGTAAAACAGACCTCTTAAATGTGTAAAGGATCCCTTTTAAATGCATACTTTTCCCTCAGTTTTGCTGTTCATGTGTGGACTGTCTGGTCCAATTTTACTGAACCTCTGCAGTCCGTTTTACTAATTAGTTCTTAATTGTCTGTGAATGGCTGCTCTGTTTAAACTGAGGTGTTAATCACCTACTTTAGCCTTTTAACCATCAACTCTGAGTCACAAAAGCACCTTCTCTTAAACTGAAATCCAAGCAAAGAACACAAAATAATGTAACAAATGCACCCTCCCTTACACAGAAATCAAACCAAAGAGTATCACAGAATGTTACAAAGTGCTTACAGGAATCACAGAAGCACCCTCTATCACACAGGAATCAGACCAAAGAATTCCACAGCATGTCACAAATACCTTTATCCAAATCAAGGAAGCACTTAACATGCTACTGGCATTATCTTTCCCTATGCAGCTCACTGGCATATATTGCAAGTTGCAGTCACCATTAAAGAAATAAAAGATTATTGGCCTGGTGGCACTGAGGGTTGAGGCACTGGACACAACATCTCATGCTATGCCAGTGATCTGGGCTCAGGAATGACCTTGGGTCATCGGGGTGCCAGCTTAGGTGGGAGATGGTGTAGCAGGATCAAGTATGCCGATGGGCAGCTCTCCGCCCCCTGAGAGTGGTGAGGGTGGGTTGGCACCCCCCTGTAGTTCTGGTCCCACCGGGTGGAGGCCTAGTGAGTAGCATAGGCAGAGAGGGGGCAGCAAACAGTTACTGTAGATGGAAGGAGCTGAGCTGGCACCATGGATTGCGTAGTGTGCCTCCACATGCTTGTACAGCCATGTGTTGGGGCCTCAGGGAGGGGTAGGGAAGAAAAACCTGTAATAAACAACTATGTGTCCCCATCACCAGTTGGCGGGAGGAGGCGATGGGGACCAAATAGCTGAATTAAAAATAATAAAATAAAGATTAGATAAGCACATAGCCCTTAAATGACATTTTGTGGCAGCCCCAGGGGTATGCATTTAAGGGGCTGCACTGTATTTAGATGCAATCATGCTTATATTTCAAATGGTCTGTATTCTTCTTCTTCTCATTCTTATCAGTAGGTTTAATTGCATGAAAACAGGACCACTGAACTTGAGTAGGTCAGATAGTACACTAACCACACTGTGCATGCTCTGCTGGATTCCTGAATTATTTGAGGGTGATCCTTATCTAGCGTAAATCCTCTCCAGGCCACATTTGAGAGATTATTGTGGGTCTATCTGTATTGATTTATTCGTTGTTCCAGTTTTGTCTGTGTCAGCCATATGGCCCACAAATAAGTTATTATATACTGGAGTTGATCTGTCAGGCTGTTTTGCTCTTTTGCAATACCGTATGTCCAGCTCATAGTTGTCCTTTCTGTTTTATTGAATGATGCAGATACTGTACATGTAAATACCTTATAATGACTCAGTTTGTCTATGTATGACCCCTCAGGGACAATGTGTTCCATTTACTTTTTTAAATGAAGTTTCAAAATGATAATGACGCTGCTTAATTTGCACATGGATTATGATGATAGCATATTATTATTACCTGCATATTTTTGTAAATCTTAAAGACATACAGCTGAAGAAACGTGCAAAAATGCAGTTGGAGGTAGAGGATATTTTGGTATATGGGGACATCAAGCATCACCAGGTAGACAGTGCACCTATCCAGAAATGACAAAATGCCTCATTAGGCAAAAAGGAAAATGAGCAAATATTTTTGCTGCCCTGTGAAAAAGGTCGATTACTGTACAATGCATTGTAACATACCTGGATAATAATGGAGATTATTTTATTATTCATTATTATTATTGATTGTAATATTATTACTTTTTGTGGGGGTAGCCATTGAATTATTGTATGTTGATAAAGACTGTGGTTGTGGTCATGTGAACAATGAATGTGTCCAATGAAAATCTGTGAACATTAAAAGTGACTGTAGAATGCCCTAATAGGAGTCAGGTCCAGTGAAGTTAGGCAAGTTATTGACAAAGAAGAAAACAGGCAACAACCCTAGAATATAGCTTTGAAGAACAGCTGTACAGGTAAATTAGCTATAGCTGCAACATCAGAGATGCTACTCCCTTTTTATGACTGTGGTCACAGCCAACAGGAGTATTGCATGTACAAAAGAAGTGATGTCATATTTTCTGTCCGTGGAACTGACTGAAGGTGTAAATAGTCTCCTCCGCTTTACCCTTCTTCAAGAAATGTTTTCCACCCTCAAATAAATACACTTTCATGTTAGCCAATGGTTGCAGGGAACTAATTTCTTTCTTAAATGGGTGTACAAGAACTGGAACCTGAGTAGTGAGAGGCAGCAATGTTTTTTGGGTGAAGTAAGATCTAACCCACCTCCACCAAGAAGCTCTTAAAAATCCAACCCACCTTTTTTTTATTCATGTGGGACAGACATGAGGTAGATCCTATCATTCTGAAAGAAGATCCACTAGTTTGGTATCTGGCCAAGGAACAGAACACATCTGTGGAGTCCAGAACAGATAATACTTAATGCATTCAAACTGACTTAAAAACCATTGGAACAAATGATTATCAGAGTCACCTGGTGTCTCAAAAGAAAAGACTCAGCTTTCAGGTATTTCTAAACATTTATATACTAAAACAAAGTTCAGCTTTTGGGATTAACAATATTTGTTTACCAAAATCTGTCTATCTGTATGTGTATATATATATATATATATATATAGGAGATATAACATGGCCTGACTGAAGATATCATATTTATCTTCACGAGGCCAGTGATATCATGATATCTCAGAGTGGCGAAGCCACGAGTGAGATATCATGATATGACTGGCCTGAGTGAAGATAAATAAGGATATCTTCAGTCGGCCATGTCATATTCTGTTTATACAATGTATGCTTTGCCCCCACCCCCAATACAACTCACCACATGCCCTCTCAATGCAGTGGGTGATATTAAGGTGATGGCCCTAGCATAGAAACCCACTTACAGAAAAGCTGGCAAACAGCAGATGTCATTCATTGTTTAAAAAATATCTGGTGGATCCTGCTATTTATGGTTAGTTTTAAAATTCTTATCTGGTTCATCCTGCCATGCCTCCCCAACAGAGGTCCAATCCCCCCAACATAACAGATTACATAGAGTTTTGAAATATCTGGTTGATCCTGTCAATTTAAATTACTAAAATATCTGGTTGATCCTGGTATTATTTTGGTGAAAAGTTATTTTTAAATGGTTATCCTGGTTGATCCTGCCACTCTTAGTACTTTCACTTTCCCTACAAGTGTAGCGTGACCGCGCTAATGCACACTGACTATTTGTATATTGCCAAATCTTTTGTAGGAGGTGCCCTGGGTCAAATGAAGTCAAATTCGCCGTCATTTGTTTGGTAATTACGTGTATTTTCTTGTAGAAAGCTTTGAACTGCACATAGAGGTGCAGCAGTGACCCGAGTGGCTTTCAACAGTAAAAATGAAGCGGCGTTTGTTTGCCAGGCAGCAGGCGCTCGGCTCATTACTGTTAACTGCGGCTCGATACTACCCATGCGGTTCAAGCTTTCTTACAAGAAAATATACGTGTTAACAAAGAAATGATGGGAATTCTGACTTACTGACCCAGGCACCTCAAAAGATATGGCAATATACAAATCATCAGTGTTCATAGCGTGTCACGCCTACACTGTAGGAAAGGAAAGTGCTCTGAGTGGCAGGATCAACCAGATAAGTTTTGATATGACGTATAGGAACGTGGAGATAACATATGACGTATAGGAACATGAAGATAACAATGTTATCTTCACTGGCCATCTGAGATATCATGTTTTATACTGCCATTTATCTGTCTACATATATTGTATAAATATATATATATATATATACACAGTATATATAGTGTGTGTGTCTTTTTAGTAGTTTCAAACCTTGAAAGCATTGGTTAGTAATGCATTTAGAAATACATTTTTAATTCTCTTTACAGATAAATCATGCAGGTTCATGTACTTGGTGTAAACAGTCTGTGATGAAATGTATTTTACTTTTTTCCTGGCTAAGTTTCTATCAGTGAAAAGAAAGACTGGAACTACTATCAGAGTTGCCATCCCCCTAACATTCTTGCTGAGTTTATACTCCTTGGAGTCTGTTATTCCAGTTTCTGTGCCTGTGTGTAGTATATACTGTAGGAAGCTTTAGAGCACGACCCCTGGGGATCTCCATAACAAATAGTATTATTGGCTTTCTTTCTCCTATGATGCCCCTGTCTCATGTGACAATGATGTATGTAGCCCTTAGATTTAGCATGTGTACTGCTTTAAGATGAGTTTAGCAACGCAGAGCTTTGTAACTGTACTTATCCAGGAGCACAAATGTCAACAGTTAGTTTAGCAGATACCTGAGAGCAAGCTAACTGGGGTTTCTGTAAGACAACAGCTACTAAATAGCTGTAATTCACCACTTTTGTTTCTCTGTGCATTAGGTCTATCTAGCAGGAGTCTTTTAACATCAAAACACAAGTAATGAATTAGAGCTATTTAGCAGCTATTTAAAAAGCTGCTCCCAGGAAAATTACCTGGTTTTGGGGTGGGGGTGCCACAAGTGGAATGAAACTTCACAGATGGGTGAGCTCCATAACAGCAGAAGTGGCATGTTGGCATTAAAAGCTTAGTGGTATGGATGTAGAAGCACCAGTACTTAAGCATGACTTTGGTAGAGGATTAATTGTGATGGGGGGGGAGAGTGAGTCTTGGTATTTTAAACATAATGATTTTCTAAAACTTCAGCCTTCAATGGGTTAGACTTCGTAGCCATCTGTACAGTATAACACTAAGCCACATGCAGTGGAGTATGGGTAAAACCCAGATCACCAAACCCAGGCCAGAGCTGTAAAATCTGGACTGGGCACAGCTTGTGCAAATATTGCTGATCTGGTGGAGCAGCAATAAAAAATAAACTATGCAATACCCTCAATAACACGCCTACCCTAGTTTACATTTACCTGATGCCCATTTTTAGGCCTTATATAGTAAAATCTTCCTTAAGAGAACAGCTTGTAATGAAATGTGGAATTTGGGCATATGCACTTTTATAGTATATGAATTTTCGTGTGTGAACTGTATATGTCTCTAAAAAAATCAATCAAACACATCAAATGTCTTCAAAAACTTGTCTCAACATTGTGTTTATCTTCCATGTTGTCACAACATATAGTTGTCTCAGCAGTGTTTTCATTTAGGGTACAGTACCTTCATATATATGATGGCCTGGTTCTGTTGAGTTGATTGCTATAACAGTGCATAGAATAAATTGCAAAACATATAGGTAACTATACTACAGATGGTGGCATTATTTTCAATTATGCAATGGCGAGGAAAATTATAAGAAGCTGATTCCCTGCTGACCCATTGAAACAGTGATGCTATTACACAGTAACTTTGGATTTGGATCGTTCCTTGCATTTTCTCTTAAGAAATATTTTTCCATAGATACATAGATACATAGACAGTGTCGGCGGATAAGGTCCTATGGCCCACCCAGTCTGCCCATTTGAGCTTGTAAGTTCAGTTTGTTTTCCTAGAAGTCTGTTGCACCTTACCCCTGACCTCCAGAATTCCTTTATGTCTATTCCATGCATTCTTAAATTCTGTGATTGTTTCAGCCCCCACCACTTCCTCTGGTAGGGTGTTCCACTTGTCCATCACCCGTTCTGTGAAGAAATTCTTTCTCATGTTTCCTCTGAATCGTCCTCCCTCCAACTTCATCCCATGCCCTCTAATCCTGGAACATCTTTTTCACTTAAAAATAGTGTTTTCCTGCACCCTGTTCCTCTCTGTAAGATACTTGTATGTCTCTATCATATCCCCTCTCTCCCTCCTCTCCTCCAGGGAGTACATGTCCAGTTCCTTCAACCTGTCTTCATAGGACTTGTGATGCAATCCATGCACCATCTTTGTTGCCCTCCTCTGAACCTTCTCTACCCTGTCTATGTCCTTACATGGTATGGTCTCAGAACTGTACACTGTACTCCAGGTGGGGCCTCACTAGTGTCTTGTATAGTGGAATTATGACCTCCCTTTTCCTGCTGGTGATGCCCTGCCTATACATCCCAGCATCCTATTTCTTACCTGCTGCCTTGTCACACTGTTTCCCTACCTTGAGGTCATCAGAGATGACAACCCAAGATCCCTTTCCTGCTTGGTGCATGCTATAGCCTCACCCCCAACTGATATATTGTGCCAGGGTTTTTGTGCCCCATATGCATTATCTTGCACTTCTTTGCATTGAATTTCAACTGCCAAACCCTGACCATTCTTCAAGTTTCTGAGGTCACTTCTCATTCTGTCTACACCCTCTGGTGTGTCTACTCTATTACAGAGCTTTGTGTCATCAGCGGACAGTGAAATTCTGCCTTCTAGGTCCTGTGCAATGTCACTGATGAAGATGTTGAATAGGACCGGTCCCAGCACTGATCCCTGTAGTACCCCACTGGTCACTCTTCCTCTGTGGAGTGACAGCCATTTACCACCACCTTCTGTGTCCTGCCACCCAGCCAGTTACCTACCCACCACACTACTGTCCTGCCCACACCCATATTCCCCAGTTTGTGTAATAGTCTTCTATGTGGCACAGTGTCAAAGGCCTTGCTGAAGTCCAGATAGGCCATGTCCACTGCCCTCCCCTGATCCACCTCCTAGTCACCCAGTCAAAAAATTCAATGAGGTTGGTCTGACATGACCTCCCCCTGGTGAAACCATGCTGCCTTGGGTCCTGTAGTCCATTGACAACCAGATGTTCACCAATCTCTCCTTCAGTAGTGCTTCCATGATCTTCCCCACTACCGAGGTAAGGCTGACTGGTCTGTAGTTCCCTGCTTCCTCCACTAACAAAAACATCCTTTAAATTCTGTATATAACAACAAGCCATTGTATAGTTGCCATAAGGCACTCCAGGGTGTGTGTTATCATGTAATAACGTCACTCCTTGGGTGGTGGAAGCACTCAGCTTCTCTTCTGCTTAAATATGCCCTTTCTCAATGTACTATACTTTGATTCACTTATTGTATGCAACAGCCTTCATGTGAACACTCTGGGCTTCTCTTTGACTCCTGATGTCTATTTGCTTTAACTATTGTATATTGTTTGAACTGCTTTGGTCTTTTTGATGTGGTGCCTATGTAGATGAGCATCTGACTCAAAGGTTTGTAAATCTGATATTTTTAAAATAAATAAATGTTTATGTTTAAGCCATGAAACACCATTATCTAGTTAATGAATTCACAGTCATAGTGACTCTGCCAGATCTTGTTTATCACTGCTGATGTCTGCAAAAGTACACTTTTCAAGTATGTTGACCACAGCAGGGAATATTTCGTTTCAGGGCACCTACATAACAGTAGAAAATGGGCTTTTTTATTTCCTGGTGTCTGATTGACTGGTACCCCTGCCAGGGGGGTATATTAACTTTCAATAGACAACCATGAAATAAAAAGTTCCAAACTGGCGTTCCTCACTGATGAACTGCTATCCCTGTGCCAGTTTGAATTTTAAAAGTCTGTAGTGGACATTTTTTTCCACTCGCAGCAAGAGAAACAAGCGAGTCAGCCCCCCAGCCCACACAACTGAACTCTATTGTAAACAAAACTTATAATAAAAAGCACACTGTTTTACCCAAACTGTAAACTCCTAGCCCATTCTTGTTTAAAATCACTGCACAGTTGGCCTCGATAACACATTAGAGCTGAACTGCTCATGCCCCCACCCTCCGCTAGTCTTTCATAAAGTTAAATTGCTATGCACAATCCCTCTTTGAAGTTTTAAGTAAAAATATATAAAGGGATGTACAATGGTGAACTGTCAGATAAATGATTTATCTCTACACAAGTGCTGTTTGACCTCCGGGTAACCTCACAAGTGGCGCAAGCCACAGGTGAGATGTCTGAGGTCAAACAGCATAATAGATAAATCGACTTATCTGACAACTCCTCAATGTATATTCATTATTACGCAATAGGAATGCTTTCTGTCAGTGCAGGGACACTTGTTTTTGATTGTTTATCTTTTTGCATATGTTTGTCAAAAAGTGAACAAAAAATTGCATTTTCTACTCTTTTTGCTAATTATAAAAACTATAAGGTATCTATAAATAAATACCACTCATTTTGTAGACAATTTTGTGCTGCTAGCGTTCATGATCACAGCATTATGCTATATTTTTCATTTTAAAGTTATTTGCATTTGAATATAGTTAGTACTGGTACTGAGCCTGAACATGGTAAATGAGTTCCAGAGTGATTGTGACATATCTACTATGTATATAAATCTGTGATGATGTGTCTACTATGTGTATAAATGTAAATTTTTGAATTTATCACATAGGATTATGTCCATGCCTATTGCATAAATATATTTATGCAATAGGCGTGGACATAAATCCTATCTAAAATTGAGTGGTACTTCATTTATAGATACCTTATAGATTTTTTTATATTTAGCAAAAAAAAGCAGAAAGTGCAATTTTGCTCACACAAACGTATGCAAAAAGATAAACAATCAAAAGCAGATGTCCCTGCACTGACAGAAAGCATCCCTAATGCATAAATGAAATATACAATAGTGAGCTGTCAGATAAATGATTTATCTACACTCATGCTGTTTGACCTCGGACATCTCACTCATATACACCACTGTGAGGTTGCAAGGTCAAACAACACTTGTGATAAATAATTTATCGACAGTCCCGTGTATCCTATATATTCTGCATAACCCTGTGACAAAGCGCCATCAACCCTATCAGCTCACCTGCTCATCATCGCGCTTGCCTCCTCCATCCTTCCAGCCACCCACAGCAATGATCAGCAGCCTAGCGAATGTAGCCCTCCCTTACTGCACACCCAATATTTTGTTTCAGAACATCCCTAACCCCGCCATCCTCTGGCTGTGGTTTGCAGTTTTAAATGAATACAGTCACCATGCACAAGTCTGACCACAGCTAGGAAAATTGCCCCCCAGAAACTGCTGCCTCTCCAAGTCATTATTACCAGAGTCAATTTAAACAAACATGAGACAGACATTGGCACCTACCCAGGGTCCATTAATTAAGGTTGTTCTCAGTACACTGTTGCCTATCCAGTGACTGTCTTAGTTTTTAATGAAAAAATACAATGGCCATAAAGTACAGCTACAGGCTACAGCTTGAGTCTTTTCTCACCTCAGAGTCAACCGTAGTTTGCTGGTGATTTTCTAACAGCTACAACAGTCTCTATGTCCGAATCACTAGGTCTGTGACTGTGATAGTAACAATAAACAAGACAAATGTCAACCTTTAAAAATAAAAGCAAGAAAGTGATCTTTGCCCATTGCCACTTCTGACTTGCTTACTTCTGGGTCATGTAACAAACATTACAGAGCCCTCTAGTGGCTAATATACTAGATACAATGACACTAAATTTAATGTTAGTCATTTTTTAACATTAATTTCATTTCTTTTGTAAACCTATAAAAATAGTAGATGTAGCACATTTTCTAAGCACAATAATAGAATTGGGCAGTATGGGCATTACGGACCTTTCAGGGGCTATAAGGCCCAGTGCCTGCAATATCAGGCCTTATTGTGCTCGTGGATAATCCAGTATTGCCCAGTACCATCCACCCTGTTGAGTATTCTTAAGTAATTCATGGTTGACTAGGTCAAACACTTTAGTTAGGTCTAGGAACACAACCCCATGTAGATTCCACTGTCCATCACAATTCTAATTCCATTTAAGAATCTGATCAATGCAGTTTCAGTAGTATTGTGCACAATGTAATGCTGCAGAGAAGCCAAAGATCATAAGTTTGTAAATAATGGGTGAGTTTGTTATATGCAGTACTACTCGTGCCTTACTATGCCCCTGGACATGCTGTAAAATATGTTTTAAACACATTCCTGAGTGCCTTATTGTGTTTATAAAATTGGCTTCTTTTTTATATTTTTTACTGTTTGGAAAGCATGTTTATATATAGAAACAATAGATTTACTTGTGTGCATTTGTGATAAAATAGTCCTTTACTTTACAAGTAATGATGCCATTGTATTGCCTGCTTTCTTCTTCCTGTTTTCTGTTGTTTTCTCCACATTCAAGATATGGAATGTTTATCATGGAGCGTTTACCATGGAATACATGGATTCAAAATTCTGCTCAGTTCCACTGTAGAATGTTTCTCTGCTGACACACTGCACACAGACAACACCGCCTTTGTTGCAGCCAGAGACTCAATTATCTCACTGCCAGGGCAAGAAGAGAGTTCCCTGATGAGCAGGTAAAGACAGAAGGGGATTTTCACTGTCAGTAAAAGAAACAGTTGTAGTGAAAACTATAAACAATACTTATTGTAATGTGTGGTAGAACATTGTTAACCCACAAAAATAATTTCCCAGTGTTGTTAACCCTTCGATGTGATGTTTCATCCTTGTAACCCATCAATAGTACATCACATTGATGGGTTAACAACTAAGGAACAGTCTGCACATGTGCACATGTTTTCTCTCAGGAACCAACAGATGCACACAGTGGTGATTGAATGATTGAACGGCCGAGGTGGTGACTTACTTAAAAAGTAAGGAGCCCTTGTCAATCTTTCTTGGGACCATACACTACAAAAAAACAATGTATGGTCCCTCTAGCAGTAACCGGTTACTATTAACCATCCTGAGGTTGCCATGGTGATGTAAACCTCACAAGCTTTGCTCTCAAGGTTTACATGGTCACCCTGGTGACCTCTCGATGGTTAATAGACTGGTTACTGATATAGGACCATACATTATCCTCTATGTTTCTAATTTGTTTATGTATGTAAGGAGAGTGTGGTAATCAGGAAACAACATTTAATTAATTTGTTTTATTTTTTATTTAAGATAGTTTTATTTTTAGGGCCCAGCTAAAGTTTTTTTTTTTTTTACAGTGTAAAGGTAGCAGTGATGTTTGTGGTGGAAGTTCAGTTCTGACTGTAGGGGGCTAACTGAAATGCCTGTGTTCCAAATGCCCATTGATCTGTATTCCAGACTCTTCTCTGCTGAGAAGTCCTTTCTTTTAACCATGTGTAAACCATATTTTACACATAAATAAGAGCCAATCAGATTACTGGATTTTACCTTGCCAAAGTATAATGTAAATTATTCTAACTTTCCGGTCTCTAGATCAAAAGATGGGTGACCTATGACTAAATAAACACATTTCTAAAACTCAACATGTTTTACCATTAAATTCCTCAAACATTTCAGTAGAATTCTTCAAATACAGAATTTTCTAAATCTGCCTAGCCATAAACTATAGCTTTGTCTATTGTTTGGTACCACTATAAGAGTACTGTAATTTCCCCTCACTAACAACAATTTGTAACCTGTCCTTGACTATGGGTAAAATGCCAAGCACATTAAAGCTTGTCAGTGTAACTCCAGTCCTCAGTGCTGGTGCTACTAACAGCATAAATATTTATCAACCTATTTTCATCCTACCTCCATTTGTCAACTTCTTGGAATGAGTAGCACTGCACATAACAAACTCACCCATTATTTACAAACGTATGATCTCTTAGCCCCTCTGCAGCATTACACTGTACACAATACTACTGATACTGCATTGATCAGATTCTTAAATGGAATTATACAATGGCAAGAAAATTTCCTAGACTCTGATTGGTCAATGTGTACCTGAGACAGTGATCTTATTACACAATAACATCACTGTATTGATTTTTTGGATGATTGTTATGAGCTACTTTTTTTCAGAAACAAAGATACACTGCCTCACTAAAAAGCTACTAAAAACATTTTTATTTTATTTTGTTTTCTATAATATCAAGCCACTGTATAATTGCAATAAGGCACTCCAAGGTGTGTGTTATTGTATAATAATGTCCTCCTGGGGTAGTGGAAGCATGGCTCGCCTCGTGCTTCAACCCACCCCAGTAGTGATGTTATTCACAATAACACATACCTTGTCATGCTATTACTTAAGTATTGCTGTTAGGTGTTATAAGGACAAAGTAAATATGAGGGCCTATGCTCCAATGGGTGGGAAATACTTGTCAGTGGCATGTATCCCACCTGCGGAGCTCCACACCCGTGGACAGGTGCGCACCGGCAGCATGCATGACTGCCAACCACCTGTGTCCAGGCCCACCCCCTGGCATGTGGGTACACACAGGATTATGTGGGTGTCAGTGGGAGGCCGGGCACCTGGGTGGGCATTCAGTGGGATGCCCAACCTGGATCCCTCAGTGGATCCCTTACACGGTGGGGGGGGGAGCATTGGCTGTGCTCCACCGTGGATGTCCGCATGGCCAGCGGCCATGGAGGTGACAGGTGGGCTGTGCCAACAGCTGTTTGATGCCCCCACACAGATGGGGGCGAAATAGAGGTTGGGGCCATTGGCATGAGGGTGTGTGCTGGGGGAGATGAAAGGGTTAACTCTGCCTATCACACCATCAGGACTGTGCTGTGGGGTGGGGGAACACAGAGACAGGCTGGCAGGAGTTTGCAGGTGGGCTGCAGTTCAGGGGCTGGTGCCCCAAGAGTGTGTGTGTGCCTGTGGGGGGTTGGCATGCACGGGGAGGTGGATAGCATGGCTGGGTGCAGGGGTGGGTGCCCCTGGGTGGACTGTCCTGGCTCTCATTTGGGTCCCATTGTCAAGTAACAGAGGCACTGGGTGCATAGTGGGCTTACAGCAGGGTTTCCCTGGCATACCGGCTACCCCCCTATGCACCCGGTGTGCAGCGCTATGTGGCAATGTGCATGCCGCGCAGTGCTGGTACACCCCCCACCCACCCCTTGTGTATAGAGGTCCATGCAGGTGGGGGATTAGGTGCAGGCTGCATGCCCCCCTTTATGCATCCTGTGCAGGGAGCACAATGGTTGCAGAGTGTCTCCGTGCCTCGCATACATGGCGTGGAGGTGCTCCACTCCTTCGAGCATGGGGCCAAGATGGGTCATATAATAAGTAGTTTCAAACTTATTGATGATCAAAGTCTACCAGTTTGTCTTTGATGGGAAATTTTGTGAAGCGGTTACTCTGACTGTAACCTGGCCATCTTGTGAGATAGGTACATGTATGTGCAAATTAGTATACATAACATTCTTGGAAGTGTCATACAAACTATTGAATATAGAGATATTTGGTTTTGTAATTTTTAAGGTACATGGGTTCATAATTTCAGCATATGCTAAGTGAATGGATCCTTGTCTCTAACAAAACTGTAGATACTAGAGATGCAGCGAATTTAAATTCCACCAGCAAAGTGCCCGTGAAGTGGGCACTTCATGTTGGCACTTTGCTACATGGAGTGCCCCATAGGAAAAGCTCACTTCGCCTTGTTATTATTACTTTGTGTTGTCATTCTGCCTCAAACACAAAGTAAGGTGGAGTGACAGCAATATTGGCAGCACCCCACCCACACAGTCACCAGAATTAATGTGCATCCCCAAAGTGCTACTGTCTTGTGTCCAGAAAGCTCCCCAGTGCTGACGAAGTGAAATGAGAGTGTAATAAGAAATGCAAAGTCTCCCAGAATTAATGGCGCAGTCAGTCATGCATGCAGTGGTCATACACAGAGTCACCAGAATTAATGTGCATTCCCAAAATGCTACTGTCTTGTGCCCAGAAAATTCCACAGTGCTGATGAAATGCTACTGTCTTGTGCCCAGAAAATTCCCCAGTGCTGACAAAGTGAAATGAGAGCATAACAAGAAATGCAGTCTCCCAGAATTAATGGTGCACTGCAAACACACAAACAGATTAAGATTGCACTGCGCACTCAAGGGATGCATACAAAAAGGCACAACACCTAACCAGTGCTCACAAGTCACAAATCCAAATCTGCAAAGGAATACCTTTTGCCAGTTGGGGGATTAGTGTACGGCAGTAACAATCCACTACCAGTAAAGATACCACAAAGCAATATAAAAAATTCATGCAGGTGCAGTGGATAGCAGGTTCACTCTGCTGCAATTACTCTGTGGCATGATAAAGGTGTCTGATTTAATGGAACACATTGCACACACACACACACACACTACAAGTAATGCGTAGCAAATTGAAACACTTTAGTAATATAAGCAAATGTTTTAAACAGACAAATTATACACTGCTGCACCACAACAATCAGGCAAAAATGTTAAGAATTACTGAAAATATTACTGTGTGTACTTTAACAGTTATACAAGAAAATATAACCAAAACAGAAAGACTACCTTTTTCTCCCAGTTAATGTACCTACACCACAAATACATCCCTCCCCAAAGCACACTTCACAATACACAGACTGACTGTTCTAAATTAACATTCAAATCCACACACAACAATAAACACTTGATGATATGAGCACAGAAGGGTTTCCTACAATCGATGTACTAAATTTTGAGCAAATAAAATGACTCAAAAAGGCATTTTTAACAGCTTTTAGAGGTTCTGAATCGCAGAGTTCTGAGAGCAAACTGTCTCCAGCTACCACTACACACACACTACCCAGGCCAGAACTGAGGCTGTGCAGAACAATCTAAAGCCCATGTGACCTACAATCCCATGAATCACTGCAGAATTTCATTTGGAGCTCAATTACAAGGCGAAGTGAGGTGAATTACATTGATTTCAATGTACTTCGCCTTAAAATTGGTGGAGAAGTGGTTTGGGGAAGGCAGACTAATGCAAAGTTATTGTTTCAATGGACTTTGTGTTCCTCATTATGAAGCAAAGTACTCCGCTTCACATTGTGGAGTACTCCGAGGATTTCGCGCTACTCCATGAATCACTTCACGGAGCTAATTGGGGCCACTTCATCCACCACTACTTACAGTACTGTAACTCACATGCTGTACTGGAAGGGGTGTGAATGCCTATGGCTGTACTTCCCTGATGAACTGAGCCTGTATCATAAAACCCCCCAATTTAAAAACTCTTATCAATGAGTACAGTGGTGGGGTGGTGAAGCCTGGAGAGATGCTACAAAACAGGCTTACAATACATCCAAGTAACTATTAAAAAAAAAAAAATTTGTGATTCATGATGTGATCATGAATCATGATTTGTGACTGCATTTGTGACCGTGATGATGAAGAACGTGATTCAGTGTGAGATAACCAATATGGAACTGTATTGGGAATGCGAATGCCCATGGCTGTACTTCCCCAATGAGCTGTAGCACAAAACTCCCCAACTTAAATACTCTTATTAATGAGTACAGTGGTGGGGTGGTGAAGCCTGGAGAGATACTACAAAACAGGCTTACAATACATCCAAGTAACAAGTAAAATAATTAATGTTGTGATTCGAGATGTGATCGTGAATCGTGATTTGTGACTGCATTTGTGACTGTGATGATGAAGAACATGATTTGTATCACAAGTGACTTGTGATGATGGTCCTGACTTAAAAATGCATATTAATGAGTACAATGTTCATGCAGAATTATGCGCCACACCAGTCCAGTACTCTGAAGGGAAGCCAAAGAAATAACTGTGACTTAAATTACAGATGGAGATTGGGCCCTAAAGAGAAACAAAGGTACAGACAGATTAAGATTGCGCTGTACACTGAAGAGATGCCGATGCAAAGGCACAACACCTAACCAGTGCTCACTATCAGAAATTCAAATCTGGAAAAGAATACCTTTGCCAGTTTGGGCAGGCCACGAGGGAAGGGGGGGGGGTCAGTGTGCTACAGTAACAGTCACTAGTACCATGCAGCTGCAATGAATAGCAGGTTCACATTGCTGACATTACTATGTGGCACAATAAAAGGTGTCTGATTTGATGACACGCGTCACTCACATACACAAACACTAAGTAATGCATAGCAAATTGAAAACTTCAGTAATATAACCACATGTTTTAAACAAACTAAAATTATGCACTGCTGCCACAACAATCAGCAAAAATGGCAAAATTATTGAAAATATTACTGTGTGTACATTAACACAGTTATACAAGAAAAGTATCACCAAAACAGAAAGAACTGTCTTTTCTCCAAGTTAATCTACCTACACCACAGATATGCCCTTCCCCCAAAGCACACTTCCACTGTCTCTCAGTACACAGACTGAATGTCATACATTGACATTCAAAATCCATGCACAAACAATAAACGCTCAATGATATGAACACAGGAGAGTTTCCTATAATCAATGAACTAAAGTTTCAGCAAACAAAAATATAAAAAAATACTTTTTTAATAGCTTTTAGAAGGTTTGAATCACAGAGAGCTCTCAGAGCAGACTGTCTCCTACAGCCTCCTACACACACTACCCTGAACTGAGGCTGTGCAGAACAATCTAGAGCCCATGTGACCTGAAATTCCATGAATCACTGCAAAATTTGCCTTTGGGTTTAAAAACAAGGCAAGTGAGGAGACAGTACATTGTTTTCAATGTACTTTGCCCATATAATTGGAGTAGTGGTTTGGGAAGGCAGAGTAACAAGTCATTGTTTTCGATGGACTTCGTGTTACCCGATATAATAGTGAAGTACTCCACTTTGCGTTGCAGAGCACTCACGAATTCACCTTCACTCATGAAATCACTTTGCGGAGTGAATTGGGGCCACTTCATCCACCACTAGTAGATATTTGGTTTAGCAGATTTACCTCTACAGTGAAATTGTGGCAAATAATTATGCTCAATGTTTCTTAAATGTTCATGGTAGTATGGTAATGCTGCCACAACTCCACTTCTGGAATTAAACTTTCACAAAGCACTTATTGCCCACTGCATCCTATAAGCTGTGCTGAGCAGTTTGCAGTACTGTAGCTCCTTCCTTGGTGACTGTTTTATTTGCTCTCCCTTTTTCCTGTCTTCACTTGATCAGAGAGACTAGGTGAAAATTATTTACCCTTGATATCTTCCTTGTTCTTCATAGTGACACATTCCCTTTAAAAGAATCATACTGTTTTTCCTGTCAGACCTATACCATTGGAATAGTCAAACTTTCTCCTTGGTGTTCCAGACACCTTCTTCCCTACTCGTCTCTTTGACTGCTTCTTTGTCCTAGACTTAGAAGTACATCAGGCTCTCAGGCTAGTCAGTTTTACTAGGTTTGATGCTTATAGAACCTGCATTCAAGTTGGAATTCATGTTCCTCTGTGCTCCGTTGCTCCAATTGGGGCCTACTATTCTTACATAGACAATGATGACAGAAAAAGACCAATGGTTCATCTAGTCTGCCAGTGCCAGTGCTAATATGCCCTATCATACCCAGGGATCTTTTGTCAATACAGGATCTTTGTCTAAACCATCAACCCCTTTCTCCCTATCTTACTACAACCCCCGAATAACTACTAAGCCCTTATCACTGTCTCAGCCATGCCTGAAACTATTAATGGTTTTGGCACCCACCACCTCCACTGGCAGACTGTTCCATGCTGCGTCCTTTTATTTCACCCCATCTTTTCTCTACTCCTTCAATACTGTCCATTCCAATTAACCTGATCCAGACTAATACCCTCATCTGTTTGAAGTCTGCCCTTCTGAAATCCAGAACTTTGGCCTTTGATGAGGGCTAACTGGTACCAATAGCTAGCACAAACCATATGGTGTTATGGTCACTGAAACCCAGTAGTTTTTCAATCCACACTCCACCTACTTTTTCCACAATGGTAAGCACCACACCATGACTAAATACCTGCCTTGTGGGGTACTTGACCAGTTGCACTAGCATGCAGTTCTGCAATGTATCTAGTAGGTCCTGGCTTCTGGTGATCCTAGTTTTGGAATGTCCAAGTCATTGTCTGGCAGGTTGAGAACCTCCACTACTGACACTTCCTCCTCTGCTGCCCTGTCTCTGCTTCTGCTCCTAGTTTCCTATCACTCTTGCCTCCTTGCTGTAGTGGTCTGCATAGCACACCATGCACAATTTCTTACTCAATGCCTCCATGTTCAGAACACACAGCAGTCAATTACTCCATTCCTCCATGATGGAGCCATCCTCCACTGCCAAGTTCTTTACCTAACATGAGGACTACCCATCTTCCTTACCTTTCCCTTTGTCATGCCTATACATGATGTAGCCTGGAACCTTCAGGTTCCAGTCGATATTCTCTGTGGCCTAAGTTTCTGTAATAGCCACGAGGTCCAACCCAGCTTCTACTACCACAGCAAAACAAAAATATGGAGCAAGTACCACAGGTATTTAGCAGGTACATTTGTTTAGGCTCATTGTGCAAAACACACAAGCTCTGGTGCTTTGGGGTGTATCTACCATACGAACATATGAACATAAGAAGAAGCCAACAGAAGAAGGTCATTTAGTCTGTCTAGTATGCTCATATTGCAGGGTACACAGCTTGAGTTACTATCCCTGCCCCCTTTCCACTCCTCCCATCCTCCCTACCCATAATCCTAACCTTCCCCCATGCCTATCCCAGCCTCTCTTGACACTTCCCACTGTGTTCAATGAGATCACCTCTTCTGGCAGTGCATTCCAAATGTCCACCACCCTCCCTGTGAAGAAGTGCTTCCTGACCTCCCTCCTAAACCTCCCCTCCAGCTTAAGACTGTGCCCCCTCGTGTTATTCAATTCAATTAAATTTTTATTTTACCAGTAAAGACATCATTGAGAAGACTCATTTTCAAGGTGATCCTGGGAGAACACAAGTAAAGAATAATGCAAGCGACAATGCAATTACAAAACAGAGGAATGCACTTTACAAATGGATGACAATACGTGTTACATATTAAGTACACCTAACAAGTGCTGTACATCTAAGATCATAAGGCAGTAACAGGTAGATTAGGACAGGACACTAGTGTTTAGAATAGTGCATTAGGGGATAGTATGAGGTTGAAGAAAGGAGCTCTGACAAGAGAAGGTCAGAAGGTAAGGTTGGGAAAGGAGATAGGAGGGAGGGGGTAGTGCATAAGGATTGAAGATGGGGGGTCTGATTGCCACTCGGCTTAAAGAGATCCTCCTTATACACCTTATTTATCCCTTTCAAGTACGTGATGGTCTCAATCATGTCCTCTCTCTCTCTCTCTCTCTCTCTCCTTTCCTCCAGCGAGTACATGTTCAGTGCCCTAAACCTCTCCTCATATGCTTTATCCTGCTGACATGCTATCATCTTTCTAGCCCTCCTCTGGACCTTCTCCAGAAGTTTACTGTCCTTTTTGAGGTATGGGCACCAGTACTGAACTCCACACTCTAGATGTGGCCACACCTGGGACCTGTACAGAGGTAGGATAACCTCCTATCTCCTACTACAGATCCCCTAGCTATGCATCCCAGCATTTTGTTTGCTCTCGCTGCTGCTTTCTTCCACTGCATGGAGTGCTTCAGGTCACTTCAGGTCTTCCATGTCTGCCACCATTGCCTGGAGGTTACTGATTATGCTTCTCAGGCACCTGGCATTAAGGCAAAAAACCTTCCATCTTGTGCCCATGCCCCTTTTACTTTTTGCATAACTTCCCCCTTCATTATTCCTGGTTTCTTTCATTTCTGTTTTTTCTCATTTTTCGCAGGTTTACTGAGCACCCTTCCCTAGCATCATTATCTACCCTTTTATGAATGTATGCCTTGCTGCTCCTCACAGATGTGATAGTCCCCAGTTATGGGGAGTTCTCACTAAATTCTTCACTTTCTGACCCTTCTCAGTGGTATCTCTAGCCTCAGGCTCCCCTGCAGTCAGTTAAACTGTCCACCAATGTAGGTGTCAAACTTGTACCCCCAGCCCATTGGTCCCCTCTGATGCTAAATAAAGGCTATCACCCTTGAGGAGCCTCCTGTCCCAGAACCCTCCCATCTCCCAATCTCCCACAAAGTAGTACCTCTCTTCCTGGCACAATCCCTCCAATCACCATTAAATTCATTTATTTCCTTCTTCCTTACTCTATCTTTACCAGTTCATTCTTTCTTTCTTTCTTTCTTTCTTTCTTTCTTTCTTTCTTACATACTGAGCTTAACATATCTCATTTCATGATGAGTCCTCAGGGAGGGGTGTAGAGGAGGGCAATGAATAGCAAACAGCACAATAATTACATAGCAGGTAAAGACAAACAATTAAGACTCATACAAGCTACAATCAAACAGTAGCTTGTAGAATTTATGCAAGGTAAGGCAGAGATAACATAAACAGTACAAAGTTTTTGGTGAGCAAATTACAGGTAGGTTAGTAGGCAACTAAATATAATTCACACACACAGAAATAATGCACCGTAACCTTGTTTATTTCATAGTATGCAAACTTATCAGGTTACATATAAGTGCTATTGCTATTATTTAAACAAAGTGCTTTTTATTTAAAGTGCTCATATTGTTGTAAACTAGCTGCCATATGTTTTGCTAGTAAATTAATACAAATTATGTTCAGAAAAGCAAAACAACCTACCAGTCTAATGTGCCAGCCACCACTAACTCCTGCACTTTGCCCCACTGGCTTCCTGAGGGGATGTGGAATCAAAACCCCAACGGTCTTAAATACCCAAAGTGCACGTGCAATATAAAAATCAATTAAACAGTGTGTGATAAACCAACATAAAGTGCCCCCTATAAAGAATATAAACATATTCTGACCCTACTTAATGCAACATCATTTTACATCTCATTTTTTATATACTTTGTCTAAAAGCAGACTTGAACCCCTTACTAAATTAATATTCTTTTTCATTTACATTTTAAACTACATTTTCATTCTATAATTATAAATCCTCATCAAACCTTATGCCATTCCAGTGCTATGCACTTTTAGATACAATTATCCAAACAAGTATATACAATTTTAATATACTGCAATCACACTTTATCAAAGGCATAAGTTCATTTAATATGTTTCCTTGATCTTCATTTGGGTTCTTTTTCTCCTTTTGATGTTTTTATGTTTCTGATCCTTTTGAAGCATAAATGTAGGGAATTGGAAGCATTCAGCAACACCTCACTTCATCTTGCACAAGAAGATTATTAAACTAAAAGCAACAAGAAATCCAGATTACTCATCAGAAAAACATTTTTTCTCTTTCATAATCCACACTCATTTCTATATATGTACATTACTACTTAGCAAATTTGACAGAGCAAAAATTCAAATGATAAAGATGGATAGAACACAGAAAAAAGGGGCAATGGGGGTTGGGGGAAGGGAAGAAAGAATGGTAAAGGGAAAAGAGAAAGGGGAAGAAAAAGAGAAAGGAGGGGAAGGAAGTGATTTACTAATGGATTCAGTAGCAACCACTTATTTCAAATATGATTTTAAATCCAAACCATTTAGCCCCACTGTCTTCAGACTTTGAAGTTTCCAAATCCAGATTACTCATTAAAAATACAGTTTTTCTCTTTTATAATCCACACTAATTTCTATATATGTACATTACTACTCAGCAAATTTGACATAGCAAAAATTCAAATGATAAAGATGGATAGAACACAGAAAAAAGGGGCAATGGAGGTTGGGGAAGGGAAGAAAGAATGGGAAAGGGAAAAGAGAAAGGGGAAGAAAAAGAGAAGGAGGGGAAGGAAGTGATTTACAAGTGGATTCAGTAGCAACCACTTATTTCAAATATGATTTTAAATCCAAAATATTTAGCCCCACTGGCTTCAGACTTTGAAGTTTCGAAAGAATTTTTTTTCTCTTTTATAATCCACACTCATTTTTATACATAGACTTTACTACTCAGCACATTTAACAGAGCAAACATTCAAACAATAAAGGTGGATAAAAGACAGAAAAATCCAGATTACTCATTAAAAAGAATTTTTTCTCTTTTATAATCCACACTCATTTTTATACATAGACTTTACTACTCAGCACATTTAACAGAGCAAAAATTCAAACAATAAAGGTGGATAAAAGATAGAAAAAGAAGGGTGGAGGGGAGAGAAAGGAAAAGGAAAAGGAAAAAAAGGTAAGAAAAGACGAAAGAAAAAAACAGAGGGGTATAATTTACAAGTGAATTCTATAGCAATCACTTATTTCAAATATGATTTTAAATCCAACACATTATTAAGCCCCACTGGCTTCAAAGGTTTGAGTTTCCAAATCCACAAACTTTCCCTCTGTTGTAAACAAGTCTTTACTGACATTCCAAATCTGCCTCTATTTCTCCTTTTCACACATTCCAGTCCTATAAATTGCAAACCCTTAGGGCTACAATTATGTGTCAATTCTTCCTTTCGCTATCCTTACCAGTTCTTTTTCTTTCTTTCTTTCTTTCTTTCTTTCTTTCTTTCTTTCTTTCTTTCTTTCTTTCTTTCTTTCTTTCTTTCTTTCTTTCTTTCTTTCTTTCTTTCTTTCTTTCTTTCTTCCTTTCTTTCTTTCTTTCTTTCTTCCTTCCTTTCTTTCTTTCTTTCTTTCGGAAAGACATGCTGAGCTTAACATATTTCATTCCATGATGAGTCATCAGGGAGGGGTGTAGAGAAGAGCAATGAATAACAATCAGCACAATAATTACATAGCAGGTAAAGACAAAAAATTAAGACTCATATACAAGCTACAATCAAAAAGCAGTTTGTAGAATTTATGCAAGGTAAAGCAGAGATAGCTGTCCAGTGGGTATCAATGAAATACTGCACAATTAAAGTGCAAAGTGCTAATTATGCAAGGAATGAGGTGGAGAAGCTATCCAGAGGGTTTCATGGAAAAATACAATGCAACATGTGGAGGTAACAGGAGGTTACCAGTAGAAGCAGGGGTTAGTGGGGGCTAGTTGTTAGAAGGGGTAGAAAAAAGGGGGGTAATCAAGTGAAGAACAGTAGGAGTATGAGAGGAGGTGGGTTGAAGGTAGAGAGTAGTGGAACAGTGATGAGGATTAGGAGCAGTTGCAGGAGTGAGAAGTTAAATCATGGAGAGGAGAGAAGAGTAAGTGCCGGGGAGAGTCAGAGCTGATGGTTAGGGGGAGAGAATTCCATAGTTTTGGGAAGTGGTAGGAGAAGACAGACTGGCCAGCTGAAGATTTCCTTGAAGGGAGTGGAAAGAAATGATAGCCAAGGTTGTGAAGGGTGCAGAAGAAAGGTGGAGGAGGGAGGAAGGAGACAGGTTAGATAAGAGGACATAGAGCCTAGCCAGTATTTAGAGATAAAGGAGGTACAAAGAGTGAGATGTCTGGCTTCAAGGAAGGGGAGGAAGAATGAGGAATATAGGGAGCAATGCTGGATGCAGGGCAAGTAGTCCAAGGCAAAGTGACAGATGTAGTGAAAGAGGGAAGCCAGTCAGGCTAGGGTGGTCTTTGCAGCAGCACTGTAGACAATGTCTCCATAGTCAAAAATGTAGGGAATCATTTTTTGGACAATGTCTCATTGAGCTGAAAGAGGAATCAGACCTCTATTCCTGTAACACACCTAGTTTAGTGTGAAGTTTTTTGTGGATGGCATCCATGTACTCTGAAAAGTCAAGGTGCTGGTCAATGTGCCCCTTACCACACACATAGAGGACTATGGATAAAGCCAGGGAAACTGAGTGTGCCTTTAATTTGTCCCCCAGCCTTTCAAAGTTCTGCTTCACTGCTTGCATAGGCTGGTTCACCAGATCATTGGTACCCAAGTATATCAGCACTACCAGCTCCTCCACACCATCGTCCCTATCTGATTCATGTCTTGGATGATTGATGTTCCAGGAAAGCATCTGACCACCCCCTTTCCTTTAACCCTCAGCCCTCACCACCTTCTCCATCCCTCTGATCATTGGGTCACCTATGACTAATGTATTCTTTGCTAATTTTTTACCAGTCTCACCCCTGAGTGCCACAGTGTCACCCTGTCTTTTCTTTACAATGGACTCAGAACTCTCCCAACAAAGACAGGCATCTTAATCTCCTGCAAGGTTGCAAAGGGATTTGCTGTTAAGATTTCATGGTTTTGGTCGATGATCATGTGCCGTCCCCTGCCTCCCTTTCTCCTCTCCTTCCCCGCCACTCTCCAGCTTCCCAGGCTGGTGGGCCTCTGGAGGAGTGGGGATGTGGGGTGTAAGCACTAGTTCATTTGGTGTTGCAGCTGAGATATCTCTTCTCTTGCTGATACCAGTTCAGCATGAAGCTTTCTAAAGGTCCTGCATATGGGACAGTGTCCCCTCCTCCAGAGCATTACCCTGGAGATGCGTGCCCCACAGTTACTGAAGCTGACTATCTCTCCACTGTACCCATGCTCCATACTGTCAGCTGCCTCCTTATACACAATAACTGGACTGCTGGTACTACTCTTTCTCCTTCTACCTGCCTATTACTGTTTTACTTAGAACCAGACTGGTCTACCCTATGTAGGCAGTTTACCCTAAGGTACTGCTTTACATGGTTAGCTGCCTGATACACCATATACCTATTCTTAGGATATCCAACTCAGCTGTCCTTTCCTTGGTGAATCTATAGTATACAGCTAACTCCTTCCACTGTTTCCTCTTGCACTAGTTGCCTTCCCAAACCCTATCCTTTAGTTTACATCTCCCAGACTTCTCTGTTGCTTGACATGACCAGTAACTCATCTCTTTCTACATAACTGCAGCACATAATGATCATGCAGGTATTTCTTGCCTCTGAATCCCCTCTTACTTGCCAATAAATGAAGATCCTCCATCTTTCAACAGAATCTTATCTAACATTAGCTTGTCTAATTCTGTCACTATCATTCCTCACAGGTCCCAGGGCCATGATGGCCTTCAAAAAGATCCATCTGGGCATCTTTCCTTGTAGGAATATCTTTAATTCAATAAATGCCATTCTTATGTCTTCAGAACTTGTACTCTCTATCATAATGAGCACTACAGTCAACTCCACACTATAGTAGTGGATCACACTCGATTGACCTGTACTGCAGGCAGGAAAATAACTACTCACATTAGCATCATGGTCCTGCAATGCCCTCCAACTCTGCAACAATGTTTGCATAGAGTCCCCTATGAATCCAGCCTTATTACTACTCTTACCAGTCTATTCCATTCTCTTCCATGGTAAGTCAGGTGTATGGCTCAGCAAAATTCGTAAATATGGGTTCCACAATATTATAACAAATTCTGGTCAGAGCCAACATGGCTGCTATAGGGCTTTAAAGGGAGGCATGCTGATAACTGTGCCATTTTTACATATTTTGACCCCAAAATTTGAACATAGGCATCTTATGACCACACCTGATGAACGAGATCAGTGATAATTTTCAAATGGGCCTGATCTGCATAATTCAACAGAAATTGATCATGAGGTGGGGTCTCACAAAGGTCATGTTAAAAATTGGAGGGGGACATAGGCAAAACTGCCAAAGTTATGCAACAAAGTTCAAAACTCCATTGAAATGGTTACAGTTAGAGCAATGAGCTAATGTTTTTCTAGTGTCTAGTGGTGCCCCCCCCAATTACCATTCTTGTATATGTGTAATGTTGCCATGGCACTAATGGCACCCCTACCCTCTAATTTCTGTCCCTGCAATGAATTAATCTTTCCCTGGGTATTAGGATAAACAACCCCCAAGGAAGACCCCACCACTAATTCGCCAAGGCTCTGGAGACCCAAAACCTTATTTTTTTCCTTTTTTGTCTATTAATTATGTGAAAAGTCTAGATCTTTAATATAATCTTTCTAACAAAAGTTCAGTGGTTGTTTGAACTTACCTTTAGAAAAAAATGGTTTATATTATGCATCAGTGTTTCATAATCCCCAACTATTCCCTCATTTTGCTAAAATACACTGTAGAGAATAATTAGTGACAGTGAGTAAAACAGCCCACCCTACAACATTTTCAAATGCTAATTTGTAAATAGAATCAGAGGGTGACATTAGAAATATCCCAAATAGCATGGAGAGGTTACCTTTTTGCATGCCTCTCATGCGCTTCAGGAGGGCCAACTTTACAAAGATGGGGGAATGCCTCAGGAACGTCCTGTTAGTGGGGGAGGACATGGGTGGCTGGAAGGAACAGTAGACAACACTAAAAGAGGCCATAGGGAAGGCAATAAAGCTCTTCATCGGACAAGTAAGCAAAAGCAAGAGGAAAAAGAAAGAGCTATGGTTCTCAAAAGAGGTGGCTGGGGAAGTAAGGGCAAAAAAGTTAACATTCAGGATGTATAAGGAGACACAGAGGTAGGAGGATTGAGAGGTGTGTTATGAGATGCAGAGGGAGGTAGGGAAAGTAATCAGGAACACAAAGGTTCAGTTAGTGGAGAAAATAGCACAGGCAGTAAAGAAAGGGATAAGCCATTTTCAGATATGTAGTGGAAGGAAACAAAAGCGGGAGGTATTGTAAGGCTGGGCGGGGGGTTGTGGAGGAGGACCAGGAAAAATCAGCTAGTCTATCCTGAACAAATATTTTTGTTTGGTGTTCAAGGAGGAAGGGGAAGATGAGATACCACAGTTAAGTGACAGACGTATCAAAGGAAGGGATGTGGAAATTAGTCCATTACAGAGGAGAGTCCTGAAGGAACTCACAGATCTGAAAGTGGACAAGGCAAGGGGCCAGACGGGCTACATCCAAGGATATTGAAGGAACTCAGAGAGGTGCTGGCTGCACCTCTGACAGTCCAGTTCAACCACTCACTGGAGACAGGAGTGGTCACAGAGGCTTAAGGAGAGCAGATGTAGTCCCACTTCACAAAAGTGGTAGGGGACCACAAGAATCAGAACTGGGACCAGACCTCTTGAATATATTCATGAGTGACATTGCAGAGGGACTAGAAGGGAAGGTATATGTTTTTGCAAATGACACTAAAATCTGCAATACGGTAGACACTCCAGGGAGGAGGGGCTGGAAAAGATGAATGGGGATCTAGGAAAGCTTAAGGAGTGGTCAGGAATGTTGCAACTAAGTTTCAATGTGAAGAAGTGCAAAATCATGCACTTAGACCATAGAAACCCAAGGGTGCAAAGTACAAGGTGGGGGGAGTGGTACTGATGAACACCAAATAGGAAAGAGACCTGGATGTAATCATATCTGATTACCTAAAGGTGGCCAAACAAGTGTGACAGGGCTGTGGGGAGAGCCAGTGAATGCTAAGGTACATAGGGAGGAGATATTACTAGCTGAAAGAGGGAGGTGTTGACACTACTGTATAAATCATTTGTGAGACCTCACCTGGAGTGCTGTGTCCAGTTCTAGAGATCATATCTCCAGAAGGACAAAGTACAGGCAGTCCAGAGGACAGCAACAAAAATGGTGCAGGGTCTGCACCAGACACAATATGAGGAAAGTCTAAAGGACCTCAATATGTGCACATTGGAGGAAAGAAGGGAAAGGGGGATATGATACAGAGTTTCAAAAAGCTCACGGGTACAGATAAGGTACAAGAGGGGAGCATTTTTTCAGAAAAAATGATGCTCAGGAACAAGGGGACATGCTATGAAGCTGGAGGGGGTAGACTCAGGGGAAACATAAGAAAGTTCTTCTTAACAGAGTGAGAGAGAGAGAGAGAGTAGTGGATGCCTTAAACAGCCTTCCAGTGGAGGTGGTGGGGGCAAAAGCTGTGGCAGGATTCAAGAATGCATGGGATACGAATAAGGGAACCTCAGTCGTTAGGTAAGAAAGGGCTAGGCCCGAGATCAAGTAGGATATACAGTATTACAGTAGGTAAGGAAAATGGGCAGACTGGGTAGGCCAAGTGGTCTTTTTCTGCCATCATATTCTATGTTTCTATGCCACTGCTTCAGATAACATCTAGTATTCAAATATAAACATCACAGAGTTGAGGACCAATTGTACTTATGCAGTTTTGTAATCAAAACTCTGACAAAATAAAATATGGTTCTTACTCTGCTGTTAGAAAATATTGAAATCATCTTTCCAACATTCTTAAATTGTAAGGAAAGGAAAACAATATTGCTCAATTATCCTTTTATTTAGAGTTTAGAGTGATATAGTAATGTAATTACTTTTCATTGGACACTAAATGGTTTTAAATTATGTTGAGGAGCATTTACATCAATTTTAAGTGCTTCTTGAGCCTTTTTAAACAAGAGACAGGAACCACTTGCAGTTCCAGGTGTTAAGTGTTTTGAAATTAGGTTATTTCTTTTAACAAACTGATCAGTTTGCCTTTGAAGGGTGAACTTTTAATTGGATGAATTTAAATTATCTTCAGTCTTCAATGTTAAAGAAAACTGCATCTGTGGAAAAGGTTAATCAATTGTCTTTCATTAGGATTTGATACTTCATTGTACACCACAGGTGGATTCTGTAGATGTTTATGCATGTGCAAAGGCGTGCAGCGTTATTTGCCATCACATTGCTCTCTATCATTTTTTGAAAAGTATGATGTCACTTTTACGCATTAAAATATAATGTTCAGCTACATGACATTCTAGGTCATACCTGGTCACAATTTTACAATCACAAAATACCTCTGAGCCCGGATATTCAAACTGTGCCAGGCTGTGGCGCAAGTCTGGGTGCAGCTCAACTTGGTTGTGCAGGGGTGTGGCCTGGGCTATACTCAATGGAGCTGTGCTATGGCTCAGCAGCTTTGAATATTGCACCCTGGCCACCCCACTGTGCATGGTGCAGTGGCATTGCACCAGTGCAAGTGGCCAGAGTGGAGCATGGAGATGCGCTAGCGCAAGTGCCATTGAGCCATGCACAGCACCTGCGATATTCAAAAGGGGACATGCAAATGGGGCCATAATTTATGCAAGGCACACACGGGGCCATTTGCATGTCATTATGGCCCCATTTGCAACCTATTAGCATGCAGGTGCGCTGATCCCGGACGACTTGCACCTGGCACCCTGCCAGGCAGCATCCGTCGGGGACCGATGCCCCCTGCAGCCCGATCGTGGACATTTGTCTAAAAAATAATCCTCATCTAATATTCACATATCTGGACTGTGTAGTATGGTATGGGTTGCACACCCATTGGCTCACGCTGTGAACCAATGAGCGTGAAGCCCTACTGAGCTGTCAGTCGGCAGGCGGTGGGGCAGCAGGCAGGTGGGGTGCTGCCACCAGTCGGCTGACTGGGGGGGAGCGGGGCAGTGGGGCTCAGTGGGCAGGTGGTGAGGGGGGTACACTAGACCACCAGGGTAATAGGACTTTTTTATGTTTTACAGATGCCCGGGATTGGACAGAGTGCGGTCCACTGGACCACCAGGGATATTGGCGGGGGGGTGTGATTTAAAAAGATGCCCGTGATCGGGCAGTGATTGGTCCACTGGACCACCAGGATATTGGACGGGGTTATTATACCGATGCCCGAGATCGGGCGCATAGCGGTCCACTGGACCACCAGGGATATTGGAGGGGGGGTTTATTTACACAGATGCCCATGATGGGGCATGGGGGGGGCGCCACCAGGTGCGGCAGGAACTCTGGTGGCCACCCACAGGTGGCAGCTGCCGTGTTGTGCCCTGCAATGCGGCAGCCATCATTTGTTCCTTTTTTTTTTTTTGGCTTAACTTTGTTCAGGCACAAGTAGGGGTTGCACAAGCATGGCTCTGCACATCCCGGGCTGAATAGCGGGCTGTGCAGGTTATGCATGGGCACGCCCCCCCTACCTGTGCCTGCATGCCGGAGCGCATCAGGATTTGTGCAGCGCACTTTTCCCTTTTGAGTATTGCGCCGGGGCGCATCAGTGGGTTGTGCACGGCACAACACTGTTGTGCCATGCGCAACCCTTTTGAATATCTGGGCTGTAGTGTTTAATAAGAGCGCACAGTTTTCCAAATAAGAAAGATGCACAAAACAGGTGATTTGATACCTTTTATTGGACCAACAGAGATTTACAGAAAATCGTTAAGCATTCAAGCCTACAAGGTCCTTCTTCAGAAAGAAAATGGCCAGAAGAAGATTTTCTGTAAATCTCTTTTGCTCCAGTAAAATAGGTATCAAATCACCTATTTTGTGCATCTTGTTGTACAAGGACCAATACGGCAATAAACATATTTTTTGACAAATAAGAAAGAGTTCTATAGACCAACCAAGGAAAACAGGTGCATCTTATTTAATATCTGAATTATAGGCCCAGATGGGAGCTTGATATATTGTTACTTATGTCTGGTTGCCACAGTGTACAAATATTTTGAAATCAGAAGCATTTCAGATGTACACTTTGTATACTGGTAAAGAATTACAAAAAGGTTGTAACACATTGTGCAAAACTGTAAATGTATGCATGAACAGAAGATGTACATGCTACGGAAGCTAATAAATGTGTTATTGTATTATTTATCACAAGAATACAAACTACCACTTAGGAGACTACTTAAGCTCTCTGGTACCTCAGGACTTCCTAACAGTTATTAAATGCATCCTTGAATAATAGGGTAATTTGTCTCCTGGCAATCAGTGTGGGTAAGCTGGTCTATACCACACACACACACACACACACACACACGATAAGATTGCCACATGCCCAGCTGATCTGACCAGGCAAGTCGTACAGTTTGTTTATGCTCTAACCATGAATGGGTAAAATAGATGCTGTCCCAATCAGGGACTAGAGTAAATCAATAGAAATACAGAAATTACATATTGTCCTGATGAACATGTTTTGCTATGATGAAACTGGGTTTGGTACTTCTTCAAAGCTAGTAACCCAACATGAGACACACACACACACACACACACACACACACACACACACACAAAGAGCCAAGGTGAGAAAGGAGCACCACACACACTCAGTATACAGGCACACATGCAAAAGATCTGGGTTGGGAGTGGGTAGCATACAATGATTGGCGCTACCTTATTTTGGAGGGCACTTCGCCTCATTGGTGAGATTGCAGACCTGCTCAGTCTGCAGCTCCTGAGTCAGACACCCCTCTGTCTGCTTGTTCAGGGGCAGTGTATCACATTATTGAGAATAAGCGGGTCTTGATCCTCTGCTCCTCCATCTCCCTAGTGCTGGGGCTGCTAGATTTTGTGTACATGACTCCACATGGCCTGACCACACGATTCTGTACTCTTAAACAGTGTTCCAATCAAGTACACAAAATCTGACACACAAATTGGGTAGGGCTCACCTTGTTCAATGCCAAGAATTTCAAAAAATATTTTGATCATTTGTGTTTATTAATCTGGGGAAATCAATAGGGTATACATGGCACAGCTGAACAACATTTTTATTATAATGCAAAGATACATAGATATTCTTGGAATTGCAGAGGTACATCATACAGTTTTTTTTTTAACAATTCCTGTGTCTTTTATAGAAAAAGTGATCAAACTGATATGCCAAGAGTGAATAATTTGGAGTAGTTTAGGAAAATTTCAGGTAAAAACTATATTTGTTTGGATCTGGGTTTTCCATTGTCCACATGCAGTTGGTGAAGTTTATTTGAAACATTTCACTTACAGAATACGATACATAGATAACCCCCTTCACCAGTGTGGAACACCAAAGGTCCTGGGGAGCAATATATCTAAACATGACCAGGAGATAGGTGGAATATATATAAATCAGCAATATATGAACAGCTTTCATCCTATATCATTTGGCCTGCAGGGTAGGAAACAAAATTGGACCTGTTTAAGCAGCTCGCTTGTTGAACATTCTGGGCCTTGAGTTGCTGGATTCACATTAAACCTTTTTTTCTTGAAGACTGACAGGTATTTTTCATTTGGTGACATTGGGGAATACTTTGACATTGTGCACACAGCACAATCATGTGGAAGCTCTAATCATTTTAGGTGCAGCACGAATACTGCTGCAAGTCTGTTTGTATTAGGACAACCATCGATATTAGTAACGATAATGAATCAACCCATAAAAAGGAAGGTGTTTGCCTTGGGTCTTGTGTTTTCCTTTTTATGTCTCCTGGGCTTCACAAAATGAACACCTGGCCAACAATAACTAAATTAAAAGAAAATATAAAACAGATGTGCCTTTAGATATTTAAAGACTTCAAAAAACTAAGAAATTCGAGACATACCAAACCTACCTGGCAAGTTGACGACCGCCTTTCATATACAAGTCTGTCTGTTTGTACATCTAAATTGAAATGCAGGTTGTAATACCACTGTGTGGTTTGGTACCCATATTTAGGTATATTATGATTTTTGATAAATTGCACCCATAAATATGAGAATGCATAAATTGCTCTTTGCTGCAGATGGAGCATTAGCTTCCATGTGTCATTATATCTTTACAGGGTCCACCTGGTATAAAAGGTCTCTATTTCAACATGGAAATTGTTCAAGTAGAAAAATGTAAACCATGCGTTTGGACAAAATCTGTAACTTTTTAGTTTAATAGTATTTGGTTGATAATCCCATTTACATCTAATATCTTAATTTCCAGTGGATTGCAGGAAGTTGTTAAAATACAATAAATTATTTGGTACAGCTATCACCTACTGTGGTACATTTTATAATAATATGACAGTATCCTCTTATAGCCATCAAGAATAATTTGCTCAATGCAAAACAAGTAATGTTTATACAACATCATAATGAGCAAATACTAATGTGCATGATCTAGTTTTGTTGATGTCCATACACATTAGGAAATGCTATAGATAAGGAGAGTTATGCAACTGGAATTTATGGATTGAGAAAAATGTTTAGCCCGCAACAGCCCTAAAAATCTTTGGCTGTAAGTGGCATGTGGGGTATGAGTGCCAGGTCACAAAAGGAATATGTTTAATAGTTAGTGTCTTGCTACTCTATTTGTACTGTGACCGTTATGTATTGTTTTTGACCTTCTGTTCCCATAGGATGCCAGCTATATATTCAACTGGTACATGCTTTTTCATTTTGTCTTTGCGTCACTGTTTGCCACTCATGTCGCCTTGTAATCTACTAAATTCTCTATTCGAGAATGGGTCCGACAAATATCAATCTCAACTTAATAATTAAAATACAGCTGCGCCACATGGATAAATTATTCCATTAACTCTTGTGTTAGGGTTTTGCTGATGCAGACCAACGGTTGTCATTAAAAATTCATTTCAAAACATCGTATAGCAATTTTGTCCTTTAATTGCAGTAATTTTGATACATTGCACCCATAAATGTGAGGGTGCATGAACTGCTCTTTGCTGCAGATGGAGCATTGTCTTCAATATGTCATTTTATCTTTGCAGGGGCCATCTGATATACAAAAGGTCTCTATTTCAACAAGAAGATTGTTCAAATAGAAAAATGTAAACCATGCATTTTCGACAAAATCTGTAACTTTTTCAGTTTAATAGTATTTGGTTGATAATAATTCCATTTAGATCTAATATTTTAATTTCTGGCAGATTGTTGGCAGTTGTTAAAATATAATATATAAATTATTTGGTACAGCTATCGCCCAGTGTGGTAAGTTTTATAAAAATATGACAATATCCTTTTGTGGCCGAGAAATTAAAAATAATTATTCAATGCAAAACAAATATCATTTTATACAACATCATAATTAATAAATACTAATGTGCATGATCTACAATACAAGTCACATTAAACTGTTCCTCCAATTAATTGTTTAACATTTCTGACTGAGTTGCATAAGTGTTGCTGGAGCCAGTATAAAGCCCTACACAAACTGTTTCTTAAGAGTTAAAATGTAGTTTTATATTGCATTTTGTAAAATGGGTAAAGAAAATGGATGAATGTGATTGGCTAAAAGGACCTCTGAGCTGCGTCCTTATCATCGTGTATTTATGCCAACTGGCACTTTTCTCCCCAAGACAACCTAACAACAAAGAGAAATCATGAACCTGTCAAACCTGCAAACCAGTTTAAAAAATGAGCACACAATGGGCAGCACCACCGTGAAATATCCCAGTGCTATAACAGCACACAGAAAGCCTCTCTCATCACTAAGCATATGAAAATTAATTTCAATAAATTCATCCACGATGTTTGTATTACTGTCTTAACATAAAAAAAAAATACCTCACTCAAAGGCACCACAACCGCTGAAAACGGGAACCACTCATCGCACACAACTTTCCCTTTCACCACATGCTGCCTCCAGTCTTGTCCCCCCTTTCCTTGCAGTCTTCAATATTTAAATTCCACACCCCAAGAGCTGTCTACTGCAGAACACACTCCTCTTTCAAGTGAGATGGCATCACACAGAAAAGAAGAATATAAATATAAAACCAAAAATGCCAACCCAGAAACGGCTCCATACGGTACCCAGCATGGGACAAACTCATTGCAAGTCAACAAAACCACTCTCACTGCAATATTAAAGCAAATACCGAAAAAACAAATAAAAACTAAAATAACAGTCTCTTCATGACTGGACAGACGTGAGACCACATAAAAACAAAGCCCCTCTTCTTGCTGTTAATTAAAGCAGCACTCAATTCGTCAGTACAAGATTAACACTATGTAGAAAGTCGGGGACAACAGTAGATTACCACTATTTGTAGACAACAAGCACAATGTGGAATTAAAACTCTATGCAGACAGGACAACCTGACCTGTGTCTCTGTGTCTGGCGGGGAGGGGGGTGTGTGTGGAGGAGACATGCAGTGGACATCACAGTACAGAACAGAAGGACTATTTTACTACTTCACATAGTAAAACCTCAAATTATTAAAATGATTTCCCTCTTTTATTTTATTTTTTTCCCCGTAAATACTTACTTGGAAAACCCGATTTCATAAGCACAATACCTCTAAGGGTATGGGTTTATACCGCCTGATAAAACATGCCTAGGGATATAAGCTACTCGGCATAAGCGCCTCGTGCCTTAGTACACCCCTAGGCGTGCTCTTATCAGGTGATAACCCACACCTCGGTGTGTGTTATTGCTTGCATGACTGGACTGCAGATGCATTCCAATTGTGTTCTAAAGGCATTTTACAAACATTGCACTTGAGCTGGTTAAGCACTGAAAAACAAGGCAGTATGAGTTGCCAGTGCATTGTCAACTGTAAAAAACAATGCTAAACCAACTCATTGGTGCAATAGTTTAATGTAACTTCTACTGTAGTTTTGTTGATGTCCATATGCATTAGGAAATGCTATAGATAAGGAGGGTTATGTAACTGGAATCTCTGGATTGAGAAAAATGCCTAGCCCACAGCAGCCCTAAACCTCTTTGGCTGTAGGTGGCATGTGAGGTATGAGCTCCAGATCACAAGAGGAATATGTTTAATAGCTAACATCTTGCTACTGTATTTGTACTATGACCATCACTTATTGTTCTGACCTTCTGTCCCACAGGGGGTACCTGCTATATATTCAACTGGTACAGGGGCCCATCTGTGATGCAGTCTTCTTTCTTGATCACATTTGGAACACTGGTCTTTCTAGGCACACTTTTCGGTTCCTGTATTTATACTATTGCTAATAATGAGAGAGGCATTCTTTGAACATTCGCTGTACTATATTGAAAAGTAACAATGATTGTACCCAACCCCCACTAAAAAAGCTACATGCTTTTCTATTTTGTCTTTGGGTTGCTGTTTTCCACTGATGTCACCTCATAATCGATTAAACTTTTTTAATTGAGAACAGGTCTGACAAATATCAGTCTCAATGTAGTAATTAAAATGCAGCAGCTCCACACTGGTAAATTACTCTGTTAACTCATGTATTTGGGTTTTACAGGTACCGATCAACATCTGTCATTAAAAATGTATTTTAAATCATTGCATAGCAATAGTATCCTTTAATTGCAAAAAGATAGGGAAAAAAAACAGCCAAGATAACTGCACCATCTTGGGTATGGCAGGCTCTTTTTTTCCCCCAGCCGCAACTCTGGAAGTAAAACAGAAGTGACAGTTTGCTAGAAAATAATTCATCCACAGAGAGGATGGGCAACTGCAGCCACAGAGGGGAGGGTTGATGGGGAAACACAACAGCACTGACTGCACCACTTTGAAAGGACACAGTAGAGGTATCCTGTCATGTGCTTCCAGTGTCCCTTCTCTCTCCTACTTCATAGCAATACGTCAGCATGACTCCACCCATGCAACCGTAAAAAAGTACTGAATTTTAATAGAGATGCATGAAAGTTGACTCCAATTACTGATGTTATTTTGAAATGTTGGCAGCTTGTAATACAACTGAGACTAAATAGTTGACACACAGTTTTCCATGTAAGGTCTATGAAGCTGCCAAACATAGAGGCATTACATTCTCTAGTTTTAAAGTTACAGCTGCTTAAAATTTTACAGATTACATACAGTACTTGCAAAATTAAATTTAAAAAAGACTTAAAGGTTAGCTACTCAGACTCCTTTAGAGTAAGAAGCTTATTGGCTCTTCCCTTCACCACCCCCCAACCCCCTGTATCTGGCATCAATCACTGTCCTTCCCAAACCTGGTAAAGACACCCTTCTTTGTAGTTCATACCACCCCATCTCTTCTAAATGCTGAATACAAAGTCACTGCACAGATTATAACCAGCAGGGTGGAAACAGTGTTGCCAGTCTTAATCCATCAGGCTGGATTTGTAAAGGGATTACAAGCACAAAACACCATTAGAAGGGCAGTCAATGTGATGTGGCAGTGGCAAGCAGGGGAGGCCCTCAATCCAGTCTACTGGCTCTGGATACCAAGATGGCCTTTGAGCAGGTCAAGTGTCCCTTCATGTTCACTCCTCTGGAAAGATTTAGATTTTGCCACAAATTTGTTCCCTAAATCTGAACAGTTTAGCCGAAACTGATGGCCCAGATCCCGATCAATAGAAATATTTCAGAGAGCTTCCCCCATTTTAGGGCATGCGTTAGGATTTCCCCCTCTCCCCTCTCCTCTATGTACTTAAGCTAGAGCCACTGGCAACGGCTATTTCATGCCATCCTAAAATAAAAGGTCTGGCAATGGGGGGGTGGGAGCACTCCACTCCACTCTCCACATCTCTTTCCTCTGTGAACACTGAACAAAAGTATTTTTTCAGTAAGTAAAGTAAGTAAAGCTTTATTTCTTAAGCGCCTTCCAAATACCAAAGCACTGCACAATAAAATGAACAAACAATATAATCAAATAATAAATATCCTTAAAATTTTAAAAGCCTTCTGAAAAAGCCTGATAAAGCAAATACATTTTGAGCTCAGATTTAAAACTTGAGATGGTCAGGCATTCCCTTAGGTGATGAGGTACAGAATTCCACAGGGTAGGGGCAGCATAAGAGAAAGCACGTACCCCAGATTTTTTTAACCGAACCCTGGGAATCTCTAGCAATCCCTTTTCGGTGGATCAGAGAGAGCAAGAGGGGCAGTAGGGAGTAAGGAGATCTTGCAGATACTGGTGTACCTGTTCATGTAGGGCTTTATAGGTCAGAAACCTGACCTTGAAGGTGATCCGCCACTGTACTAGCAGCAAATGCAGTTCGCGCAGCACAGGAGTAATATGACTAGTCCTGGATGTACCAGTCAAGAGCCTGGCCACCGCATTCTGCACTAGCTGCAAGTGATGGATATCATCCCTCTGAAGCTCTAGGTAGAGGGAATTGCAGTAATCAAGGTGGGTGGCTACAAAGGCATGGACCAACATAGGAAGGTCAGCCAGAGGAACTAGGTGCTTCACCCGGGCAATATTCCTAAGATGGTAAAAGGAAAATTTGACAACTGCAGACACCTGTGATTTCAGGGTCAAACTGCTGTCAAAGATAATGCCCAGGTTATGCACTGAGGTCATGGGCTGGACACCATCAAGCCATAAGCCTGAAGGGAGCCCAGCCCCAAGATCCACCTCTGGATGACCTGGGTCTACAACTAACACCTCGGTCTTATCTGAATTTAACCTCAGCCAGCTAGTGTTCATCCAATTCCTGATTTCAGCCAGACAGTTGTTAAGCATGGAGATCGCATCATCCTGTCTGGGAATAAAACACATATACAGTTGGGTATCATCTGCATAGCAGTGAAAACCCAAACTGTATCACCTAATGATATTTCCTAATGGCAGCATATACACTGCGAACAACATGGGTGCCAATGTGGAGCCCTGCGGCACTTCACAGGATGGGGGAGAGCATCAGAGGAATAAATTCCAGTGACAACCCTCTGCAACCAGCCTGTAAGGAAAGTTGAAACCAACTTAAGACTGTTGCAGACAGTCCACAGAGAAGCCAGAGACACTCCAAAAGCACACCATGGTCCACAGTGTCAAATGCCGCCGAGAGATCAAGAAGGACTAAGATAGTATGGGCCTTTTGATCTCTTGCAATTAGGAGATTATTTAAAACCCGGACAGGGGTGGTCTCGGTGCTATGTCTTTTATAAACCCAGATTGAAGAACATCATAGACATTGTGGGTTGTAAGATAGTTATCCAGCTGCAATGCAACCACCTTCTCAATAACCTTACCCACAAAGGGTAGAGTAGAGACAGGTCTATAGTTAGCTAGACAGTCTGGATCCAAGGAGGATTTTATAAGGAGCAGTCGAATGACTGCCTCCTTGAGGGGATCAGGAAAGACCCCCTGCTCCAAGGAATGCTAGACAATTTCAGCAAGGATTGGGCAGATATATCTACACAACCTACCAATAGTGGTGTGGGGCCCAGATCCAAACTACAGCTGGTTGTTCGCAAAGTGTAGACAATCCTCACAATATCCATGAATTCCAGCCAGCTAAAGTCAGACCAGGTAGAACGGGTGCTTGCCACCTCCTGCTGATCCCCGCAATCCCTCATAGAGAGAGAGATGGACCGATACCAGACCTGATGCTGGCAACCTTATCTGCGAAGAATCAAGCAAGCTCATCACACTTCATTTGTGAAAAACCTCTTCCAGATTGAAGACAGACTGGATTGCACAGTCTGTCCACAGTCTGGAAGAGCTGAGCTGGTTGATTCCATGCAGCAGCAATCTCCTCGGACAGAAATTCTGCCTTCTTATGGGTGATTGCTGATTGATAGCCCTCATAATGATCCATCAATCTAAGCCTGTCAGCATCCCAGCCAGATTTCCACTAAGCTCTCTCTAGCCTTTGCCCCACTCTTCTCAGCTCCTTCAAGGACCCATCAGACCAGGGGGTCCTCAGGTGCAGAGTGAGTGGACGAACATGAACAGGAGCAATTGAGTCCAGGGCATCACCCACTGCCTTATTATAGGCTAGTACAAGACCCCCTGGACTCATGCATTCACTCGATAAACCCGATAGGTCCAGCACTGCCAATAGGCCCTCTGGGGTAACTCCCCTTAAGGGGCGATACTGGACCATCTCCGTAGGGGCAGGCCTATTTATGGTTGCCCCGAAACTGAACCTTATGGTGTGATGGTCTGGATATATGCCTTTTCCTGTAGCGTCTCCCCATCCCTTCTTAATTTTACAATCCCACCTCTAATCTTTCTTTTTTCACTTACATACCTAAAGAAATGTCTTGTCTGCTTTTTTTACTGCCTTGTCTAGTCTCTCTTCAGTTTGTGCCTTTGCACTCCTTAGGCTTTCCTCTGTTTCTGCCTCTGCATCTTCTTTTACCTTCTGAATGCTACTCTCATAGGTTTTACTTTTTCCACCACCTCTTTCAAGTACCATTGTGGTCTTTCTTTCCTCTTTCTTTTGATCCTTTGCTTAATGCAGAGGTTTGTTGCCTTAACTATGGCCCTTTTTAGTTTCCCCCACTATTCCTCCACGCCCCCCCCCATGCAGGTCATCTCTGAGGGATTCAACCCATCTTTTTAAAATCTGCCCTCCTGAAGTCCAGGACCCTCACCTTTTTGTGGTTTGATTCTGCAGTCATCCTTATGCTGAACCACACTGCACAGTGATTGCAGGTTACCAGGTGACCACCCACAATGATGTCTGCAACATTGTCCTTGTTGGTGAGTAACAGGTCCAGAATTGCCCCATCATGACTGGGTTCACTAAGTAGTTGCCTGAGGAATGCCCCCTGCAGGGAGTCCAAGATTTCCCTGTTTCTATCTGATACCACAGCTGGGAGACTCCATTCTACATCTAGCAGATTGAAGTCGCCAACCAGTAGCACCTCTCCCTTTTCTCCTATCTTGCCAATGGCTTCCATCAGTACCTTGCCTAACTCCCCCCCCCCCCATGCTGGAGGTCTGTGGATCACACCAATGTGAATAGTAGCTCCATTCCCCATCTCTTGGGTGACCAATACCTCTGTACTCCCCATACTCTGTCTATCTCAATTACTTTAATGCCCTCCCCCACAAAAAGTGCCACGCACCCTCCATTCCTTCCTACCCTGTCCTTCCTGAACAGAGTATAGCCTGGTACGGCCATGACCCAGTCATGGTTTATAGTGCACCATGACTCAGTAATGGCTACAGTATCTAGGTCGGCCTAGGCCATTGTGGCCTCTATGTCTGGAATCTTATTTTCTAGACTTCTAGCATTTGCACACATAACTTTCCAGGTTCTGTTACCACTCTGTTTATTACCCACCTTTTTATGGCTGCATGGGCAGAACCTTGAGGATGTTGTGCTATGATGTAGGAGAAAGAAGGTACTCTGGAAGCACGTGACTAAATACCTAGACTGTCTCCTTCCTCTGAGTGCTTTGAGTGTAACCAAAGCAAATATCTCCACCTCTGTAGTGCTGTTCCTTTTCCTCTCCCTTCCCCCTCCCACTGCTGCACTAGCTGCACTATTTCCTTGCTCTCAAATTTAATTCCTGTGCCTTCTGACTGCTGGCTCACTTCTGGGTTTGGAAGTAGCACATTTTTTCTGAGTTCTTAGTTGCGTGGTTGCTCCTCAGTGTCACTGAGAGATTGAGTTTGTGAGAGCACTCTAGTATTGAACTCTCAGAACAATGGGAGTTGACATTATAGAAGATAAGCAGCATCTGAATAATGATGGTGGGCTGTCTGTCATCAGTGCCCCTATAACAACTTATCAAAGACTAGTGCCTGAACATTCTCAATAAGGTGAATGGGAGAGCAAGTTTATTATTATTTATTTAAAATCATTTAGACTATTGAGATGTTGTTAGGTAGCAAGGTATGCTTTGCTGTATAAATAACAGCGTGACTCTTCAATATATTGCAATTGTGACTACTGTTTCCACATCATTTGATGCTAGAGTTATAAAATATATTTTCTGTATCTGATTTGACCCACAGTCTCTTTCTTTTTACCACAAGGCTGGCGAGTGCTGCTTTTTACAGGAGTTCACTAGATATTCAAAGGAGATATGCCCGGTGCAGCTGAGTTGTGCCAGCACATCCCCAGAAATGTGCCCTGGACCATATTCAAAAGGATGGGATGCACCGCACAATTCTGGATGCTCTGCAGTGCAAAGATAATGTATGAGGTGCATCCCCAGGGTGTGTGTCCATGAATATGTGGAACATTGCAATATTCAGTTGAGAAGTGCAGCACAGCTGCCTGCACATCTCAGAGATGTGCCACACAAAGTTAGGCATATACAAAACATGCCTAACCAGTAGCCACCCACAAGTGGGCTGCTGTACTGCACTGCACAGCATAGTACAGCAGCTACCAGCATCTAGGTGGCTAGCCCTCCCCAATCCCCAAACTGGAAAGTTCGCATATGTGAACACGCACACCCTGGTAGTCTAGTGGCCCCTCTCCCTTCCCCTAACCCAATCGTAGTGTCGAGTATTGTAAAATAAAATACCCTGGTAGTCTAGTCAACTTTGTGAATGAAAGCTTACAGTACACACTGCAAGATCATTGTTCGACAGTGTCGACCGATGGTATTGCAGTGCATACTGTACGCTGCCATTCTGTGACAGCTCAGTTGGTGGGCAGCTGTGGAGGTGTGGAGGTGAGTTGTGCTGCCCACCTACCATATGCCACTGCTGGGATAGGGGAGCTGGGTGGGCTGTGGGACCCTGAGTGGGTGGGGGGGTGGCGTGTGCCACTGGACTACCAGGGAGGGGTTTTACAAATCATTCCGGTTTTGCAGTGATCATTGTTCGGGCTGGGAGGGGCCAATAGACTACTAGGGTATTTTATTTTACAATACTCCACACTATGATCAGGTTTAGGGAAGGAAGGGGGGCCACTAGACTACCAGGGAATATGGCTAGCTATGTACTTGTAGGACAGCCGTCGCATCCTGCTGGGTGCATCCCTGCAACTGACATGGAAATGGGACCATAATGATATGAAAATGGCCCACTTGTGCCGTGCATGCCTAATTGCCCCATTTGCATATTTTGGTCTGAATATCTGGAATTTACACTCAGCACATCCGCAAGATGCACTGTGCATCCCCATTCCAGGTATTCAGGCTGAACAGGGGGATGAGCCAGCCTATCAGCGGAGGCCCCTATTTGTGCCGCCTGAGTTCTTTGCTATATTCACATAAGATGTGTGATTGCGCATCTCATTTGAATATAGTTTTTTTTGCACTACGGCGCATCTTCTGGGAGCAATTGAATATCTAGGCCATGGTATCTTACTTTGCCAGCTCACTAATCTTGTTATATACTTGCCATTGCTGGAGCTAAACATTATTATTCCAAACCCTCACAAATGATTGAAACTGTTATTTGCCAAGTCCAGTTTCACATACTAAACCTCATATGCAATAATGCTTTAATTCCATGCTATGTATATTTCAGTCCCCCCCACAACCAAATTGTTGTGATGCTCCTTCTCACCCATCCTCTCAAAGCCAGCCCCTCAAACTCCTAATTATCTGTGTATCTTTTAATTGATAATGAATAATTGGAAGTGGATCTGTATGAGACTGCAAGTCTGCCACTTGACTGCTGTGTATAGGGCTAGCTGGATGAAAGGGGTGAGTTTAATCACTTAATTAAAATAAGTTAGACTAATGAAACTAATGTCAGACAATTTTCTTTTTTAGATAATGCCATGGTTGCTAGGTCATATTATTAATAGACTGCACATGTAATATTGTTTTCAGTGTACTGCTTTATGAAACTTGTTTGAATCCTACCACAACTGAATCATCACTCCTTTCCTTGCACTCCACGTTCCCCCTTCCCACTCATCCACCCATATCAAAACTCCAGCTACTATAATTCAGTATATGTTTGGACACTGATGAATACTTGGAACTTACTATTTCTGAGGATGCAAGTTTCTGAGCTGATTCTGGGGGAGGGAATAATTTATTTATTTATGTTTTATTAAGTATGCTTTATTAGTTTTCAATATTAATACATAGAAGCGTGAGAAGTGTGAGAAGGCAGTAAGGAAGGCAGGGGGGATACTGGGATACATAGGAAGAGGCATCAATAGTAGAAAACAGGAAGTTGTTATCCCTCTGTACAGACAGCTGGTGAGACCCCAACTGGAGTACTGTGTGCAGTTCTGGAGACCCCATCTCCGCAGACATAGACAGAGTGGAAGCTGTAGAGAGGAGGGCAACCAAAATGGTGCAGAGTCTGCACCAGAAGACATACGAAGAAAGACTAAAGGAGCTTAATATGTATACCCTAGAGGAAAGGAGGGAGAGAGGGGACATGATAGAAACTTTCAAGTACCTGAAGGGAATTAACAAAGTCCAAGAGGGTAGCATCTTCCAGAAAAAGAGATGTGCAAGAACAAGGGGGCACAATTTGAAGATAGAGGGGGGACGGCTCAGAGGTAATGTGAGGAAGTATTTTTCACTGAGAGGGTTGCTGGATGCATGGAACAGCCTCCCTGAGGAGGTTGTGGAGTCAAAAACAGTGAGGGACTTCAATAATGTATGGGACAGGCATAAGGCAGTCCTAGTGGGTGGTAGGAGGAAGTAAGTTGTTGGTTAACTAGGATTTGCAGCTTATCTGTTAGGTAGGAAAATGGGCAGACTAGGTGGGCCAAGCGGTCCTTATCTGCCATCAAATTCTATGTTTCTATGTTTCTAAAGGTGAGGACAAACTACCATACACATAATGAAGAAACATAAAAACAATAATCCAAATAGGAAAGAAATTCAATTGTACACAAAAAACCTGAAAATAAAGAAAACACAAATCCCCAACCTCCCGCATAAATGAGTGCTGCTAACCATTAAAACTTAACAAGATCTGCCTACAGTGGTTGCATCATAAGAAAGACGAGCCCCACCTTTGAGGCCTAGTAGATTACCTTCACAGTTGTTAAGTAGGGGCCGGATATTCAAAGGGGTTGCACTTGGCGCAACTGGGTTGCACTGGCATAACCCCGCATTGCACCCCAGTGGGATATTCAAAAGGCTGTTAGGTGCAGAACACTTCCTGATGCACTGGGGTCCAATGTAATCCTATGCGGCACAGATGCAGGGGTCATGCCCATGCATATGTGGCACATCCCGATATTCTGCCCAGGATGTGTGGCGCATATGCCGGCATAACCCTACACTGTGCCACACAAGGGGGCTCAAAGTTGAGCCCCAGAAAAGCAGAAGCAAGTCCTGGCCACCCACAGGTGGACTGCTGTATTGCAAGGCACAACACAGCAGCTGCCAGCTGTGGGTGGCCAGCCACCCACCCAGAACACCATTGCCAGGCACACATACACCCCCGGTTGTCCACTGGACCCCCATCCACCCCATACACCCAATTGCAGGCTGTATTAAATTGTACAGATCCCTGGTGGTCTAGCAGTAACTCCCCCATATGCCCAATCACAGGCCAGTGTGGATATGAAGAATTACCTGGTGATCCAGTGGTACCCCCTCTCCACCCTCCCATAGAGGTCCCCCAGCCACCCAGCACCCCCGATGTCATCGGCGGGCGGCAGCACCCCACCCGCATACCACCCAGCCACCCGCCAAATGATGGTGTGGACCAATGGGTGTGCAGACCATACTGTACTACACAGGACCGGATATGTGAATGAACTGGGATGGGGTGCTGGGTGGCCAGGGGACCTCTGTGGGTGGGTAGGAAGGGAGGTACTCCTGGACCACAAGGCAATTCTTCATATCCACTATGGCCCATGATCGGGCATATGGGGGGATTACCACTAGACCACCAGGGATCTTTACAATTTAATACAGCCCACAACCAGGCATATGGGGGGTGGGGTTACTGCTAGACCACCAGGATATGTTTCTATATGTAGATGCCCATGATCAGGCATACGGGAGTGGGGGGGCTGCAATAGCCCACCAGGGTTCTGTCCCCGATAGGGCGATAGGGGCAGCCTGGCAGGGTGCCAGGCACAATTCATGGGGAGCCGGTGCGTCGCATGTGAATGGGGCCATAATGACATGCAAATGGCTCCATTTGCGTCTTGCATAACTTACGGCCTGATTTGCATGCCCCCAGCTGAATATAGTGGGTGATGCACCTAGCGCAACTGCACTTGTGCTGATGCATCCCTGTGCTCCCTTTCTGCATCTTGCACTGGTGCAGTGACACTGTGCCATGTGCAGTGTGTCCACCCTCCGTGCCATATTCAACGATGCTGAGCCATGGTGCATTACTGCTGAATATTGCCTGGTCCTGGCCCCATAGCAGCCCAGTTGTGCTGCACCAAGGCTTGCACCACTGCCCAGCACAGTCTGAATATCTGGCCCAAGGCATACAGTAACACTTTGCTAAAAAAAATGATGTCTATGCCTGGCATTGGCAATTGATAGTCCTGCAGTTAAGGCACTAAGGATTTCAGCATGTCATTCAGACCATGAAGGAATTTTATCATCAAGTCAGTGCTGTAATAAAACAATTTAAGTGGCAGACAAAATTAAAGCAATAAAGGTCTTCTTATAGGTTAGAGAAATGTCATTGTAAAAGCCCAATAAGCAAATCTTGGGTATAAAATATCATCCATATTAAATGATAGATCTAAATGGGTTTTAATGGCTGTCCAAAATGGTACAGCCTTCTCACAGGCCCATAAACTGTGGAAAAGAGAATCAGTATCCTTGTGACACCTGGAGCAGATGAGTTGAGACTGTCTACCCATTTTACAAAGTCATTGAGGAGTGAAGAACAAATTGTGCAAAATATTAAATTGAGTTAAGTGGCCCTATTTAATTCATCTTCTAAAGATCCGCCCAAACTCTTTGCCAATCTGCCAAGGTCCATTCTAAGGAGAGGCAGTGCTGCCAAAATAAACAAATGCCTCTGGATTTAAACAGATCAAGTGCTTGACAAATAGACAAATAGAATATAACTGGGCAAAAACATGTTGGAAGCCTGATGCCTGAATCATTTCTACAAAGGGTGAATAATCCAAATCAGGCCAAGGAATAGGACCTAAATGAGCAGAGGTCACCTTAGACAGTTGTAGATATTTAAAGTAATGTTTGGGAGCTAGGTTATATTTGGACCGAAAGGTTGGAAAATCACAATGGCAGGCTTCAGAAGATACCTTGGATACAGACGTATTTGCTTCAAGGGGGAGAAAAGTTAGAGGAATGGGGTTATGGACAATCTTAAAGTTGGGGTTACAAAATAATGGTTGAGCTAGGCTGTGTGTAGTAGCGATATGAAAGTATTAACAGAATTGGGCACGGGCCAACAAAGACCAGTATATTGGGTGCTTTTCTTGGGCAAGTGAGGGCCGAGAGAGAGAGCTATAAAAGAGCTGATAGTTGAAGGTTGAAACTCCACCATAAAGCTCATTCAGCAGTTAACCATTGCGGCATATATACTGTAGAACTAAAATATTTCACTTTCATTTTATTTTCACTATATTTGCTGAGCAATATATAGCTGCAAAAATAAAGAACTAGTGAAATATTTTTTAAGTGAATTATTACTGCAATGCAATTGCCGTGGCACAAGAATGACAATACAAGTCAGTTATGTTTTTTTATACATATTACAACAGGTTTATTCCATTTAAAAAGTAAAGGCAGTACCTAAAAATCATTTAAATACAGTACATCAATTAATACAGCATTAATCCACTATATCTGTACATTACTGCACTTTATCTGTAATTTCATTTAGACAATTTTGGTGCGTTTCTTCAATATCAGCCTCCTGAAAGCCCCTTATGCAGTCATCTGTTCGTCTTGCCACCTCCTCAAAACTTGACACTAACCACTGGGCATGTTTCTCTTTAAGTGTCAGCATTTTCAGATCTACCCTAATGTCTTTAGCTGCACTACTGTGATGAAGCTGGCCCATGATACAGTCTGCATACCAACTAGTGAAATTCTGTTTCAATGCATCTTTAAACAATTTATTAACTGAAATGTTCAGAGGTTGTAAACAGTCTGTGCATGAAGCAGGGACAAAGACTGGAATTATATTATGAGACTCAAGTTTTAATAGAACATCTTCCTTTGTATGTGCTCGAAACAAATCCATAATAAGCAATGATCTCTGATCACTGTGCAGTTCCAGTCTTAGTTTTGTGAACTCTATGTAAGGCAGTAACAGCTTGTCAATGTATTCACAAAAAGTCGCTGCATTGGCCCAATGGTTTTCAGACTGGGTAACATTCCACCTAGCTGGGAAGGAGAAACAAGGGTGGCATGCTGCTGGGCGTCCTTTGTAAATAACCTGAGGGGAAATGTAGTCGCCAAACAGTGTAATACCAACACCAAGGAGACCTGGCGTTTGTCTCCTAGCCCTGTCACCTCCACTTGCTTAGAACCTGTTATTTCTATTGTCCATTCAGGTACAGGTATCATATGCACACCCGTCTCATCAATATTAATCACAAGTTGGGGGGGGGGATGAATTCCCGCTGAGCAGTAGTTTGAATTCTGTTTAGAAATGTTTCTTTAAGGTCTTGGAAATCACTAGGCATTTTTCTCCCAGCTTTAGTATCTTTCTGTTTTGAGTAGCCCATGCAGCTAAGAAATGTCCAAGCCCACTGTCAAGAAATTGACACACTGCCTCCCATTTCAGTTAGAAGTTGGGGATTATTTGCTTTAATTACGCCTATGGCTACAGCTTGTGCCACTCTCACATTCACCACAGCCCCTTCTGCTCTTAAGTTTTTTATTATGCACTTTAATTCATTTTCTATTTCAATCATTAACATGGGTGGTCTCCCCCATGGTCTTTTAGGTAGTTCTGGTGCTAGCTGTGATACATCAGGGGTGAGTTGAACTTTAGACAGGTAATCCTTTTTAAATTTGCGAACTGAACTTTCATTTACTGTCAGGCTATGCTTAGAAGAGATGTACCTGACAGCATTCATGACCCCGTTCTCCACTGAATAGTGGCCAATTTCAAATCTCAGTGTTGGAGAGTAAGTTGCATATTTTCCGCTGCGCTTCTTGGCTGGTAGGGCACTTTGCAGCTCACGTACTATGGACTTGGCAACCCGATATGTAATCTCGGTGGTCTCAACCAGCTGATCTGCTGCAACATTTTCAACAAAGGCAATACCCCACTTCGCGGACTTGGGGCGGTTCAACCAGCCATAGAGAGACATGCTTGATGTAGGCTCATACAAAGCAGTGTGGTCTACGGTGGCATTTTTAGATTGGAGTGAGTCAAGCTATTTAAAAACACAGACTTGTATTAAATAACATGCAGGAATCCATCAATTGCAGGAAAGTGTTTATTGTAGTAGATTAACACAGTGTGTGATTGCAAAGCAAGAAAAGGCTTAATTAATGATAAATCTATACTTAATCAGTGATTTCTGTTAGGAAGGGAGCATTATGATTAGTGAGGCCAACTGTGAGCAAGCTGTCAATTAGGGGTAGATGATAATCTAATGCACTAATGTTTAACCAATGAAATGGTTAAGCAGTCATTTTGATGTTTATGTAACTGGTGATCTTTATAGCGGTAGACTGTGAATTAGTACTGTGTTTGTTAAAGGCATAACGCAAATATCTCTGTGCACTAATATCATTCACTGCTCAAAGCCGCAAAAATTCTGGCATGATAAATATATTAGTTCTACAGTATTTAGGAAGACAAAGCCATACCTGTTGTTTAGGGAAGGTGAGCTTATAATAAGCTCTCATGACCAATTTACCCCACTTTAAAAAGGCAATGATTGCAGTTGTCTGAACCAAGTGCATAGCAAAATAATATTCAGCATCCCAAAGGGATACGCAATATGAAGGAGAATATTCATTTTAATTACATTTACCCAACCCCAAAGGGAGAGACTTAAGGCAGACCACCATTGCAAGTCCTGTGTAATAGAACAAAATAAAGGGTATAAATTGAGTTTATGGAGGGCAGAGAAATATTGTGGGATGTGTAACCCTAAGTATCAAAGTGCCATAGGTTCCCCCTTAAGGTCTAAAGCAAGAGCAGTACCCTTATCTACAGGTGAATTAAGTGGCATTACACTGTTTTCCCCAAATTTACCTTACAAGCCGCTATTTTCCCAAAGGTTTCAATTTCAGTTAAGGCAGCAGAAATAGATGTTTCAGGGTAAGACAAATGTAATAAGATATCGTCAGCATAAACAGAAAGCTTGTACTCTGCTTGTGGAAGTTGAATTCCCTGAATCTGTGGGTCTCCCTTCAATTTTAAAAGTAAATGTTCTACATATAGGTTAAAAAGAAAAAGGGACAAGGGGCAGCCTTGCTGAGCAGCAGAGCTAATAGGAAAAGGTTTAGAGAGGATCCTGTTGCAAAATATAATAGCAGAGGGATTGTCATAAAGAAGTCAAACCAGGTGAATCAAATTATCAGGGATGTTATAAGCATGTAAGGCCTCAAATAAACAAGGCAGTGAAACCCAATCAAAAGCTTTCTCAGCCTCCAGGGAGACCAAAGCCACTGGAGTCCCAGTCTCCCCAGAGGCCAAGGTTAAATGAAATAATTTGCGAGTGTGATCATTAGAATGATGGCCCTTCATAAAGTCAGCTTGTTCTGTACCTATTAATTAACCAAGACACTTTCCAGCCTTTTGGCTAAAATTTTTGCCAGTATTTTAAAATCAGTGTTTATAAGTTAGATGGGGCAATAACTAGACAGAAGAGCTTCGTCCTTTCCGGGTTTAAGAAGGAGAGTAATACAGGCTGGGAAAAGATATAAATCAGTAACATTATGAGAATGTAGAAAGTTAAAAACATCAACTAAGGCTGGAGTAAGTTCAGTGGAAAAGGTTTTACAAATGTTAGAAGGGAAGCCATCAGGACCAGGTGCTCGATCTGTAGGAAGAGAAGAAATTGCCCAATGTACTTCTGTTTCTGTAAAAGGACCTGCTAGAGAAGTACTTAGTTAATCAGAAAGTTGTGGTAAGGGTACATCTTGTAAGTACTGTATTGTAAGATCAAATTATCAAAATCAGGGTCAGCAGGAGTTTTGAAGTACGAGCTTTCAAAATAAGTCAGAAAAGCATCTATAATATCTCTTGGCTTAGTAATAAGGTCTCAAGAACCATCCAACTTAAGCCCATGCACCACCTGGGTAGATTCCTGCTGTCGTAGCTGAAGCGCTAATAATTTGCCCACCCGCTCCCCTTGCTCCAATAACAGGCTTTTGTTCGAAAAAGATTCAGCTCAGCTTTTTCATTCAAGAGAGATAAATATTTGGAGAAAGGGGAGTTAAGGGAGATCCAAGTTGGTTCTGGGGTAGAGGTATAAAGGGAAGCTTCTAAGTTTCTAATTTAAAACAAAAGGTCATTAAGTTGCACCTTACGCTCTTCAGCCATTTTAGTAGCAAGGTGGATGCATTCACCATGAATTGCAGCTTTACCTGCACCTCACAACACATCTAGATGAGCTACTGAGTTTATATTAGAATCAAAAAAGGACCAAATACATTTTCATAAAGTATCCACAGCTACTTTATCCCTTAACAGCTGAATATTAAAATACCAAAATAAATCCTTATCAGAGCCACCCTGAATGGAAAGAGCAAGCAAAACTGAGGCTTGATCAGAGAGAACTATTTCCTGAATTTCACACCCCAATACTCTGGAAACCCTTTCTTGGTTTATAAGAAAGAAATCCAACCTAGAAAAATAATTATGCAGGGAAGAATAAAATGTATAACTACGTTTAGTTGGGTGTAACATACGCCAAAGGTCTATAAGGCCCATAAGATCCACAAATTCCTGTGGGCCTCATTGTACAGTGAGAGGCCTTTTCTAGGTTGGTACTGTATGATCAATCACCCCCAACAATGATAGGAATATGAGTATATGAAGCCAACAGAGTGGCAAGCTGGGTAAAGGATTGGGGGTTGTCAGAAGTAGGACTGTACACAGTGTAGTAAGATTTTATGTAATCCAAACATTCCATGGATAAAAATATAGCACCCCATAAAATTCCACATTTCTGAAATAAATTGAAATGGGACATCCTGAAATCAAGATATAAACATCCCACTTTTTAATACTATTGCCTGCACCATAAACATAGCTATCCCAGTCTTGTCTAAAAAAGAAGATCTAATTTCTCATTAAACGAGATTCCTGAATGTGAGCGATGTCAGTACCCATCTGCTTCAGGTATTTCAATACAGCATTCTACTAGTTAACATCCTGAGTACCTTTTACAGTCCAAATAGAAAATACATAGTGGCTCCACATAATTAGTTCACAAGAAAATAAACTAAGTGCAATAAAAAACTCTGTATATAAATGAACAAAGTAGAGGTAGCAGCACCCCACACCCCCCCTTCACATATACCCTGCCTTACAAATATAAACAGCATACAATTCACAAAAAAAATCAAAGAAAGACAAAATGTAACGATACCATTAGCAACTAGTGACAAACATTATCCAATTATATATGACATATTTTATATTTCCTGCAATTTAGAATAACCAAAATGATGATGTCTCTCTTTGTTAGCATTATTCTTTGGTCATTTAGTTTTTTTCTGTATACTTTTTTGTATTCTTCTCTTTCCTTCCATACTGTACTGTTAAAGTATGTTTCCCACAGAGCTATATCAGATTATTAGGCCATTCAATCTAGTTCTAGACCTTCTTTTTTATAACCCAGGATTTCATATGGAATTTTTTTCCTTTTATATACCTTTAATAACATAACTGGTTCTGGATTCACATTGTTTCTTCCACCACTATATATATATGCATATATATATTAATCTATTGTATTCTTGCACTTGTTATGCTACTCTCAACTTTATTATGCTATCTCTGCTATGCTTTTAAGCATTGTATGGTTGGATTTTCTTTTCCTTTGCTATTTTATTGGAAAATTCTAATAAAAAGATTAACTGCAAAAAAAAAAGTAACAGCTGTAATCTCTAACAAACAACAGGGTAGAAAACAGTCCCAGTTCCTCGGTCCATGACTCCACAACAGCTAGGTCTGTGAGCAATCCCAACCAAAACTCTCAAGGATAGCGAGCTCCAACCTCCCCATTAACAAGAAAAAGGTGACATAAAATCCCATTAAAGGACCAGAGTAACATATTATAACTATCTAAAACCTCCCATGGCACCCCAACAGTCACAATGAGAGCCCTCCCATAAAACAGAAAAATACTAAGAACTAGAGAACTGATAAAGATCAAGAACAATATTGTATATACAGCAGCAAAACATGTTTAGAATCAAACTTTAAACACAGCTCATGTGCTACTGAACACAGTATGATAGCACAGCAATATTATTCTATCAAGAAAGCAAAGTAACATGCTATGAATACATAAACTCCTCATGGTGCCCCTACAGAAACGAATGCAAAAAGGTAAGTTGACTCATCAAGCAGGGAAACATTAAGAATTAGAGAACAGATAAAGGCCAATGACAATACTGCATATACCGTAGCAAAACATATTTAGAATCAAACATTAAGCACCACTCAAATGGTACTTAACTCTAGGTGGCAGCATAACAACATGAAATACTTCAATATTTAAGTAGTTCACCTATGGAAGTTCAAAGTCTGTGTGCAAAGTTATACTGATAACCAACTAAAAGGAATGCTCCATATTAATGCAAGGAAATATTAAAAGATGAGGAGAAGGTATTACAAAAGCACAGACTTTAAAGTGCACTGGGGGAAGAAAAACAACAAAGTATTAAAGTAGTTATAGAAGAATACTGCTACCAACAACAACATAGGTTAATCCACTAGAAACATTAATAAGTTTCATTAAACTGTAAACTGACATCAATATACATCATAGAACATCAGTTTTATTTCTTAAAAAGATCAGGAAAAAGAAGTGACAGTTCTGCTTGGGCATGCTGTATGGTGTTAAAAATCAGGCCCGGTTCTAAGACGAGTCTCGCAACTCACAGGCGTGTGCAAGTTGCGACATTTTCTGCTATGCCGGGTACCCTGTGCCCTATTCCAGAACAGGCAGGGTCCCCGGCACTTATGCTCTGTGACTTGCGGCAGCCACAGGGCTGCACCACGGGAATGGTGCACCAGACACCGGTGCAGCAAGCCACATTCCACAGGGCACAAGCAGTGCAAGGCATGACCCCCCCTACAGCACCACACCCAAACACAAGACTGAGGAGGGGCTGGGGGGAGCCACAAGGCTCACCCTGGGGCACCTGGCATGTGGGGATGGGGAACTTGCCCGTGGGGCACTGTGCAGTGATGGGGCTGAGGGGTGCCAGGAGCCCATAGTGGGCTGCCCTGCCACAGGGGGTGTGGTGGGCACCCATAGGGGATCAAGTGGGGGTCGGCTGGAGGGGTGGCAGGCTCAGTGGTGCATTCCCGGGGAAGTAGGTATAGTTAGACCAGTGAGAAGATGGTCTAACCGTATGTATGCCATGGTCTGCCAGGTCCCGCTTGGAATAGCAATTTGTGATTCTGCCAGCTGCCCTCTTGGAATACCGGTGTAATTGATGCCGGAATCCCCCTTATGCCATGTCGCAGGGGATTGTGGGCGTAGTGGGTGGTGTAACCCACATTTGGCACAGGAGGCCTGCACCATGTCGCAGGCCACCTCTTGAAATTGTGTTGGGCATAATGCATGTCACAAGGTGTGATTTGCACCATAGGGTTTGGCACAATTTGCCGTGTGACATGCTTAACACATCTTAGAATTGGACCCTGGTTTTCATCACAGAGGATTTGTAATTTGGCTGGGTATAACAGCCAAAACAGAATGTTATCTGCTCGCAATTTCATTGTGTGGGGACAATACACCGTTCTTTTCTGCCTAGTTTGAAAATAAAAGTCTTAGAAGATAAATATGCATTTATCCTCCCACAGGACTTTCTGTAAGCTCAGCACCTGTGCCTGAATATGCTGGTTATCTAAAAAAATTCAAGAGCTTGAAAATGATTGGCTGTGGTTTTTCCTCATCTCCAGGCATTGGTCTAAAGGCTTTATGAGCCCGTTCTATAACATACTGAGGGCCATGAGGTGAGGGGTCAGCAATCTTTTTCACAAATGCACTAAACGAAGACAATAACATATTTTCCTTCTGCCTGTTCCAATAATCCAATTATAATGTATGTGGGCCCTTATTACTAACTAAAATCACGCAGATTGCAACCTTGTTATGCATCATTATGACATCATTCTGTTGTTAACCCTTCTTGAGTATGTCATATCAATGGTATAACAAAACAGAATGCTCACAACATTCAGTTTTCTGCTTTGAGAAAAATGTTTAAAATATTGGTATTAAATTAATTGATTTGTGCCAGGCTGTACCGATGAATAGTGCTGTGAACAATACACAATAAATATTGTTGAGGAAACTTCCTGCATGATTTACAACTGCTTAAGGTAAGAATTACTCAGAAAAGTAATTCAATCTGCGATTACACAATCCAGGTAGCCAATACACTATTGAGGTTGCCATCACATCTGAAAACCTCTCAAGCTACACTCTTGAGGTTTACAATGATGTCTTGGCAACCTCTCACAATGTTTACAGTGTGGTTATTAACCAAAGACCATACATTATCCTCTGTATTACCAAATTATTTAGTCTGCTATGCCTTCTCTGGTCCTCAATTCTCTCTTCCAATCTAGTGATTATGATTGAAGGAGATCATTGTAGGGTCCGTTTTGTTACATAATTCCTCCATAGAACTGACCCTTGTCTCCACATCTCTGACCCAGCATTTAAGCTCAGTGAGAGCTGGGCAGAGAACTTGCATGTCTTCAGAGAGGTGGAGAACTGTGTCATGTAGAGGGATCAGTTCTTGTACAAACCTCTCTACTGTCAGCAGGCTGGTGTCTGAATTACTCGGGGGGGGGGGATCCAGAGCAGAATCCTGTTTTGGCCACTTTGGACCATGGCCCTTCTCGGGGGTAGCAGACAGCGTATGACACACTTGTTGAGTCTGGGCAGAAATGTCTATTTTTTGGGCCATAACACACACCAATCAAGAGCCCAATTAATAAAGAAAAAGCTGGTGATAAAGAAAATGATGGAGAAAATGGCTAGGATAAACTTTAGTCCTCTTACATAGCAAGATACAAGATGGCGGCTGTGTTGAGCCTGCCAGCGTTTTAGCTCTGCTCGTTTGCTTAGTTTTTACTTTTATTTATTATTTCTGCATTATTTTAGTTAGATAGGGCTGAAGGAGTGAGGCAGTTAGTAACTTTACGTTTTATGTTTTACACGTAGAACTGTACTTTTTGAGTTTTATTCTCCGGACTCCATTTAGCCATGTCGGCTTTTTACCACTGGGGGCTTACTGTCAGTCTACACCTCTATGTAGTGTTATTTTCCATCTAAAGCCACTGAGTTGTAACCGGAGCCTGGAGTTTTTTCAATTCCAGATGTTTTGTGGTTATACAGCAGGCTCTGTTAAACTTGTACTGTGGAGCGGACTGGCTTCCTGCGGACCCACCCTACTGCTTTCTTGGATTTTCAGGATCAATTAAGATCTTTGGACTCCTATGATTTTACGAGTAGTTTTTATTGAGGATCGAAGAAGTCTGTGGAGTTGTTACGACTGTTGAAGGATTTGTAGATCTGCCCCAGGGAACTTGCAAGGAGGTTTTATTGGAGTTGCAGATTGTCCAATTTACTTTGTCACACCGGAAGGCTCGTTTAAATAAGTGAGCTTCTTTAAGGTTCTCTGGAGGTTTTATTCATGTGGAGAGCTGTTTGAATTCTGTGGGAAGTGTCGACCACCTCTTGGTTCCCGACCGGGCAGGAGTCACCTTGTGTGCTCCCTAGGGAGCTGGGGGGACCAGGGCTTCTTCTAAACTGCCTTAGGGTTCAGCTGTTTGGGCTGACTTGTGAGACGGTTGTAGCCACGGTCGTTGACTGGGTGGGGATACTGATGTTTTAAGGAACATATTCTGCCTCCTTGAATTATTCTGATGCTTCTTGGATAATTGACTGTTTGGAGTTGTTGGTCTTTGAAGAGCAGTTGCCTGTGGATTTGTGGGACACCTTTAGGCTCCCTCATTTGGTTTGACTCGGACTCTTATTATTGGATTTACCTGCTGAGAACTTTTTTTCTTCATTTGGATTCATCCGGATTTTATCAGTTTTGGACTGCTGGAGAACTGATCCCTCTGTTTTTCTCTAATTCCTGGACTGAGGGTGGTGAGAGTGGTGTATATTTTTATTTATTTAATTTGTATAATTATTAATTCGATTTATTCAGTCAGTTCCCTACCATGTGAGAGGTGGTATTGGGGGAGTATATAACATCTGCTGCATTGTTGCACGAGAGAGGTGCTTCATTGTTTAAAATACAAATCTTGTTCTAGGTTTAATATCCAGAGGTATATGATTTATTTTATTGTTTTTAATGATTATTTGATTTTATTTTTCTATTTGGGTTATTTTTGAGTTGAAGTTCATTTTAGTTTTGTGTTAGTTTGTTTGTTTTATTCGCCTCCCCTCTGTGAGAGAGAGAGGAGAGTGTGTTATTTATAGGTTTGATACTTATAGGTTTTTATTCTGTTTTTTGATTTGATTAATGACGGTTGGGCACTATTACCCCACTAGGCTCAGGGAATTACGTCCTTTTGAGTGCCCACCACTGTCATCTGACACCTATTTTAGGTGTCGAGCATTGGGCACTCTAAGGAGGCGAGGATGAAGGTGGAAAACTGGCCTTGTGAGGGACAGGAAAGGGGAAGGCGGATTGGGGTCTTAGGGTCCAGAAGATGCCCTGGGGTGAAATGGGGTCAGGATAGAGGTTACTCTTATCTTGTCCCCATACCCAAGTGTCCCGAAGAAATCGGACAGGTGCCGAGGTCTTCCTTGACAGCTCATCCCGCCTTGGCGGTGTTGTGCAATGCCAGATCAATTAAGAACAAGACAGCTATTATTGCTGATCTTGTTGGTTCATCTGATCTGACTTGCATCACTGAGACCTGGCTGGATGAAAATCCAGGCCCTATATTGGCCTTGGCAATTCCAGCCGGGTTCTCGGTGATACACCGTCCAAGGCTGGATCATAGGGCCGGGGGTGTGGTCATTATGTTTAAATCTGAGCTGGGCCTGGTGGATGTGCCATTGGGAAACACCAGATCTTTTGAATATATCCTGGGCGAGGGTGCAGGTTGTGGGATTCTCCTCGTCTACCGTCCACCAGGTGACGGTCGAGATTTCCTACAGGAGATTGCAGACTTCATTGTCTACCTGGTGTTGAGGTTTCCCAGATTAATATTTCTGGGTGACTTCAATGCCTGGGTTGACGATGAACTATCTCATTTTGGTCAAAATCTCCTCCAGTTGATGAATACACTGGGCCTGACACAGGTTGTTACCTCCTCTACCCATACAGGGGGTCATTCACTTGATCTGGTCTTTCTCTTGGGTATGGAGATCACTGATTTGGGGGTGGAACCAGTCAGTTGGTTGGACCATTACACCATCAGGTTCAGTTTCAGGGCCCCCTCTAATAGGTCTGCCCCTACAGAGATGGTCCAGTACCGCCCTTTAAGGGGTATTAACCCCAATGACCTAATGGTGGTGCTGGATCTATCGAGCTTGTCGGGTGAATGCATGAGTCCAGGCGATCTTGTGTTAGCCTATAACAAGGCTGTGGGAGATGCTCTGGACAAAATTGCACCTGTTCGTGTTCGGCCTCTCACCATCCGTCCAAGGAGCCCACGGTTCGATGGCTCCTTGAGGGAATTAAGGCGAGTAGGCCTGGCAGAAATCAGGCCTTGATGCTGACAAGCTTAGATTGATGGCTTATTATGATAGTTACCAATCAGAAATCACTCGTAAGAAGGCAGAATTCCTGTCCAGAGAGATTTCTGCTGCACAAAATCGACCGGCTCAGCTTTTCCGGACTGTGGACAGACTGTGCAATCCAGTCTGTCTTCAGCCTAGAGAAGCCTTTTCTCAGCCTAGATGTGAGGAGTTTGCTCGCTTTTTTGCAGATAAGGTTGCCAGCATCAGGTCTGGCATCGGTCTGACCTCTTCTATAGGGGATTCTGGTGGACGATTGGTGGTGTCCTGTCCTTGGTCTGTCTGGTTAGATTTTCACCACCCAGAATTTGTGGACATTGTGAAGATTATCCAAACAATGCTACCAACTAGTTGTAGTTTGGATCCGGGTCCTACACTGCTGTTAGTAGGTTGTGTAGAAGCTATCTACCCAATCCTTGCTGACGTTATCTGGAAATCCTTGGAGAGGGTTTTTTTTCCTAACCCCCCTAAGGAGGCAGTAGTTCAACCACTCCTTAAAAAATCCTCCCTGGACCCAGACTGTCTAGCTAACTACCGGCCTATCTCTAACCTGCCATTTGTTGGTAAGGTTATTGAAAAGGCAGTTGCGTTGCAATTGGATGATCATCTTACATCTCATAATGTCTAGGATACTCTCCAGTCTGGTTTCAGGAAAAGGCATAGTACTGAGACTGCCCTTGTTCGGGTATTGAGCGACATCCTAATGGCCAGAGATCAAAAGGCTTGTACCATTCTGGTCCTTCTCGATCTATCTGGTGCATTTGATACTGTAGACCATGGGGTACTACTGGAGCGACTGCGGGTTTTTTGTGGACTGTCTGGTACAGTCCTCAATTGGTTTCGTTTTTACCTCACTGGCAGGTTTCAGAGGGTTGTCACCGGAATTTATTCCTCTGACGCTTACTCCCTGCCTTGTGGGGTACCACAGGGCTCCATTTTAGCTCCCATGTTGTTTGCAGTGTATATGTTGCCATTGGGAGAAATCATCAGGTGATATAGTCTGGGTTTTCACTGCTATGCAGATGATACTCAGCTGTATTTGTCCTTTCTCCCTGACTAGGGTGATGTACTCTATGTACTTAATAACTGCCTAGATGAGATCAGACTTTGGATGAGCTTGAGCTGGTTGAGACTCAATCCGGATAAGACTGAGGTATTGGTTGTGGATCCAGGTTGTCCGGGGGGTGGGCCTGGGAGCTGGACAGCCATCAGGTTTATTACTTGGTGGTGTACCACTCTCTTTCTCTGGACAGGTGCGAAATCTGGGCATTTTTTTTTGATGATGGTCTGACCCTGAAATCTCAGGTATCAGCTGTTGTCAAATCCTCCTTTTACCATCTGAGGAATATCGCCCGGGTGAAACATCTGATTCCCCAGGAGGACCTTCCAACTTTGGTCCATGCCTTTGTCACTACCCGTCTGGACTACTGCAACTCCCTCTGCCTAGGGCTACCAGGGGTTGATATCCACCGCCTTCAGCTGGTGCAGAACGCTGCAGCCAGGCTTTTGACTGGGACTCTTAGAACCAGTCATATTACGCCTGTGCTGCGCGAACTGCACTGGCTGCCTGTTCGGTGGCGGATCACCTTTAAGGTTGGTTTACTAACCTTTAAAGCCCTACACGACCAGGGACCCGGTTACCTGAAAGATCTTCTGATTCCCTATCGCCCCCTCCGTCCTCTCCGTTCCGCCAGCGAGGGATTGCTAGAGATTCCCAGGGTTCGATTGAAGTTATCAGGATCTCGTGCCTTTGCCTTTTCGGCACCAACCCTGTTGAATTCTCTACCTCGCTGGTTGACAGAATGCCCAACCGTTGATAATTTTAAAACTGCTCTAAAGACATATCTTTACTCTGGCTTATCCTTCTTAGTTATGGTTGCTTTAAATGTTTGGATTATATTATTTTATCTATTTTTGTACAACGCCTTAGTTTTGAAAGGCGCTTTATAAATAAACTTGACTTGACTAGATAAAATAAGAATTGGAGAAAGCGGAGCTATGTTGGAGAGCTGGCTGTTACCGCTGGAACAACACGTGACTCCAGGAATAATTTATTTTTCAAATTTGTCATGGGAGCATGCGGGTTGGTGTGGGTATTACATGGGGTGGGAAGAGGCTGAATACTTATATTCACTGTGGGTAGTAGATCTGGATGGGGTGCTATGTTTGCAGCAGATGTGGAATATTTTTTACCTGTTTTGTCATGTTCATTCAATTGGGTAATGGTGTGGCATGAAGTACTACATTTGCTCTTGTAAGAAGGAATTATTTTATATACTGTGTGTGGCTGGAGTGTTGTATTATGAGCTATGTTAATTGTTTCATGAAACGCTTATTTACGGCTACAGTATTAAAAGTCACATGTGTGTCACATCATCCTCAGTCGATGTCTCATAGCACTTTATAAGGTCTAGCACAAATAAAAATAAAAATATATAAGAGTGATATCTGTATTTGTAAACAAATATACATTTTTATGTATTTGTACTAATTATTATTTATCTCGCACAGATAATAGATGTAATGCGATAAAAGTATGCTCCCCAAGAAGAAGAATTTTGGGGAAAATCATGTATGACTTGGGAATAGCTTTTGTTTGGTAATAGGAATAGATTGGTATGGTAACATTGGAGAAAACAGAACCCCTGTGGTTGATCTTTGATCCTAGAGATACAATTGATAAGTTGCTCCTTTCTAATATGAATGAAAAGATGTCCAGTGATAATAGTAACTCATGACTGGATAACTAGAGAAATGTCTTTTCATTCCATATCAGGATAAAGATGAATGTAAGGTGGCAGTTCCATCTAGGAAATGGCTAATATATGCATTTGGTTTGTGCTGATGAAATGGGTAGAGGTAGATTGGTAGAAGAATAGATAAACATGAACATGGGTGGTGTTAAGGATGGTAGATAATTCTTAAACTAATTTGAGATTAGCAAAGTGCATTTTTTTATTCTGTTGCTTAAATTATTGTGCATTAATAGGTGAATATTTTGTATATATAAAGCTAGCACCAAAATAAAAAAACTACATTCAAATACCATGTCATTCTTCAACTTTACGGAGGTATCAGTGGGCAAACTTGCTGTCTTTTTATGTATAAACATGATGACTAGATAAAAATGATTGCCATTCTACTGTGTATTTTTCATGCTGTCAAGTAGTCATCATCCAGCTGCACTTGTACTCTGCAATTACAAGCACTTAGAACTTTCAGTGTTCTTTTCTTAGTTTCCATTCCATAGTAGAGAGAAAGTAAGTGTGTGTGTGTGACTGCTGTTGGGGGTCATACGTGTGATCTGGGGCAGAGTAGACAAAGGTTCAGATCTAACTTGTTGGGGAGTTGGTCATACATGTGATCTGGGACAGAGTAGACAATGGTTCAGATCTAACTAGGGTTCAGATCTAACTTTGTTAATGTTTTTTAAAGGACTACAAGTGAATTTTATAAAAAGAACTATGACAAGACTGTATCGAAGACATCTCACTACTATTTTTTTTTAAATGCTGCCTTAATAGAATATCTAAGCAGCAAACTGGATACAAACAAGAACTGCCTTTCACTGATATTGGAGAACAAAATGTCATAACGATTAGGCTGTACAATAAAAACAATGGCCCCTATGCATTAAGAGGCAGGTTTTGCCCAAGCACTATGGATCCACAGCACGTAGGCAACTCTACATCTTAATGCCACAAACCAGGGGTCCCACAAACCCCTTTATGCATTCACTGAAGGGACGCATGTCCCATCTGCACAGGATCTCTTGGCTGGTCATGCAACTATGCATGTAGCCAGCCCAGTGATATGTCTGGGAGCGTGCATGCAACCCGTGTCATTCAAGGGGGTGCAGAATATGACAGCAGGGACCCTGCTGTATCTTTTGTGTACCCCCCCCTGTTTTTACCCTCCAGCTTCAGCAGGTCAAGGAATGCCCCCACCATAATACCTCAGACCTCTGGACTGATTAGGAGAGCTGGGGGCAGACATTTGTACACTTGCCCATCTTTTTTAAAAAAAGGACATCTCACACCTTCCCAGAATCCCCCAAACTGCACAGAGTAGAGGATCCAGTATGGGAGCAGGTCAGGCATCTGACTGAATACCTGCCCATGTTCTCCAATCTGCCCCCATGCAGCAGCATGTCATGGGAGCAGGGCCATGGACAGGCATTAGTGCATGCCACATACCCAGCTTGCATTCGTGCATGGCCTCCAATGTGATTGTACAATAACAGTCTGTTTTGACTAAAATCTGACTTTGCCATTTATAATACTTACCATATGAATAAATAGTCATAAACAAATGACAAAAATGAAACAAAGAATTACCACAACTGATAAATACTAGGTAAAAAGCTTTACAAATCGATAGATACACTCTTCATTTACAAGTACATTAGAGCCTGCTTATAAGAACATCCCATTTGCTACTGAAAACATTTCTTATAAACAGGCTGTTCTTATAGATGGGCTGCCTGTTTTACAGCAAATTAACACAGTAAGGCACTTAGGTTAATTTCCTCAATAATCTTTACTGTATGAAATGTATTTTAAAGCATTAAAAGCATAAAAATATTAAAAACTTTAAAAAGATAAAAACAGACTGCTGTATTTCCTTTACTAAAATAGTCTTTGATCTTCAGCCGTTTTGCATTCTTCAGAGACAGAGCAAGGTGACTGCAGTTATCTGTTTGCCTTTGATGGGGAGTTGTTTCTCCATGTCTGGGATTGTAACTGAAATGATGAGGACTGTAAACAATAGACAGACAACACCTTTTTACTGCTTAATTCACATAGGAATGCACTGAATACCAAACTTAACTGGTACCCATTCACACCTAGCTGCATTCCAGAGAAGGCATTAATAGCCAGAGCACAGCAGTAGGCAAGGTATGACAGTGCAGTCAGTGAATTTAGCTGACAGCTGACAGTGAGCCAACAGAAAAACATTCTATTAAACGGGCTGATAATGATTATAAATGGGCTTTATCCCCATAGGAATGCATTACAAAAAATCGGTACACGGGAGTAATGTTCTTATAACCAGGATGTTCCCTTAACCGATGTTCATATAAGTGGGCTCCACTGTACTGGAAAGCACAGGATATGATTGTATCTACTTCTCACAGCAGGTATAATGCTGCTTAGGCAGCTCTTGCAGCCATTCAGCACAAATCAAGACATCATCAAACATGTCCCACCTCTCCAGTGTCCACACGCATCTGCAGAATATTGATGATCAAAAGACCAGACTTAAAATGGAAAAAAACGTAATGTTTCAAGTTCAAGTTCAAGTTTATTGCAGAATGTTTGCAAAAGAGAAGACACACTTATCTGAGTCTAAACATGTTTATTGACAAAACACAAATACATAAAGATACCGCTTACGGCGAGGGACTGTGGAGGATCACCAGACTTCCTAATGCATCTGGGAACAAATGATATTGAGGGGAATAGTGTGCTGGAAATTCAGGCAAGGTTCCAAGAACTAGCCAGGGTCTGTCATGACAATGGATGCACAGTCTACTTCTCAGAAATCCTTCCAGTGCCAAGGGCCACTGTGGAGGACAAACAGAAGATCAGGGAGATTGATGACTGGCTCAGGCAATGGGGTGAAGCACAGGGGATTGGGGTGTTGGGAGACTGGGGGAGAGTTTGGGAAGACAAGGGACTGTATGCCCGGGATAGGCTTCACCTAAATCCGGTAGGGAAGGAGGTTCTCAAATAGGGGATGATGGAATTCATTCAGGCTAGATGGAGTTTAAACTTGTGAAGGGGGAAGGGGGCACTGCCGGGCTGATCCAGCCATTCATACTACTGGTAGGACTGGCCTGCAACCCCATAGAGGGGGGAAAGATGGTACCCTAGGGGAGAAGTATGGATGGATATATGAAAGATCTGGGGAGGATATGGTAAAGAGGGGTCGGGACAAGGGTTGGAGTGTGGCTTTAATAAATGCCAGAAGCCTAGGAAATAAAATGCCTGACTTCCAGGCCATGCTGTATGAGGGTGGGGTGGATGTAGCAGCGGTCCTGAAACTTGGGCCACCCCTGGCCATAACTGGGAGCTTAATCTGAGTGGGTACCTTGTGCTAAGGAAGGACAGAAAGGTTGGCAGAGGGGGAGGAATAGCAATATTTATTAGGGACAACATTGAGATTATAAGAGTGGAGGAAGCAGAGGGCAATGTGGAGGCCCTATGGGCCACCTTGCAACCCCCCGTGGGAGGGAAGATCAAGTTGGGGTGGTATATAGGCCCCAAGTACTAGAGGAGGACCTGGAGGATTGCCTTTTGACTAACATTAAGGGGCAGTGTGGACTGGAAGGGGAAGGAGTGGTGTTGATGGGGTAACTTAATATGCCAGCCACTGATTGGGGTACTATGACGTCCACTGTAACCAGGGAGCAGAAGCTGCTGGATGGCTTTCTGGACACATTCTTCAATCAGCAGGTGATGGACCCAGTGAGGGAGTTTCATATTCTGGATGTGGTTTTAGCAGATGGGGATCTTGTAAGAGATCTGGTTGTGGAAGAACTCCTGGCTGGGAACGACCACAACACAGTCTGGTTTCAGTTTAAACTGGGAGTGAGGGGGATCATTCAAGGACAATGATAGTTGATTTTAGGGGGGTGGACTTTCAGAACATGGGAAAAATCCTCAAGGGGCATTTGTGGGAGATAAAACCAGGTTTGGACATGGAATGTAGGTGGGAGATCATAAAGCGGGGGCTACAGGAGGCCACCAGGATCTGTGCAAGAGTGAAGTGCAAGGGCAGTAGGTCTCATAAACCATGCTGGTCAACCAAGGAGGCCCAGGAGACAGTAAGGGAGAAGAAGGCTGCCTACAGTAGGTACCAAAAAAATGAGAGGAGAGAGGGATAGAGTTTACTATCGCCTTGCAACCAGGAAAGTCACCAGAGTTGTGAGGGGGGAAAATGCCTGGAAAAGGCAGAGGCTGGCACAGGGGATATGGGGAGGAGAAAAGGAGTTCTTTAGGTATATTGGTGAGCAGAGGAAGGTCAAGGGCTAGCTCAGTAGGTTGAGGACAGCTGGGGGATGGGTGGAAGGGGCTGGAGAGCAGGCGGAGGTACTGAATGAGTACTTTGCCTTAGTGTTCACAAGGGAGGAGGTTGGGAAACTTCCAAAAAAGGGGTTGAAGGACACAGAAGGTGTAGCAGACCTGACTATTGGGTTACCTGCTGAAGAACAAGCCACTAGGGGAGGTAGGCCAGGGGTGAGATATCAGGCTGGTTCTGCTGAATGGGGGGGGGGGCAGATGCTGATATTCCTATTGGTTGAGTGTGGGAAGCCCCCAGTCCCTAAAAAAAGGATAACTCTTTGGGGCCCACTGCTATTCATCCCAGAGTACTGAAGGAGTTGTCAGATGTCTTGGCTGTGCCATTGGTGGATCTCTTTAACTTGTCGCTCCAGACAGGGAGGGTGCCAAGGTATTGGAAGTAGGTGCATGTTGTGCCCATTCATAAAGGGGATCGAGAGAAGAGCCAGGAAAATATTGACCCATCAGTTTGACGTCGGTGGTGGGGAAGGTGATGGAGAGCATACTTAAGGAAAGGCTGGGAGGTTTCTTGCAGGAGATGGGTTACCTGGATGACCGGCAACATGGGCTTGTGCCAGGTAGATCGTGTCAAATAAACCTTGTAGAGTTCTATGAGTGGGTGACATCAGCACTCGACAGGGGGAGACCAGTGGATATACTGTTCCTGGACTTCAGCAAGGCATTTGATTTGGTCCCTCACATTGGCCTAAGGGAGAAACTGGGAGGGATGGGGGTAGGCCCATTGATGGTTAGGTGGATTGAAAATTGGCTATCAGGTCGCACTCAGCGGGTAGTGGTTGGAGGGAAGATCTCGTCTCCTCGGAAGGTCATAGTGGGGTCCCACATGGATCAGTCCTGGGGCCACTCCTGTTTAATGCCTACATCTCCGATATCAGGGAAGGTATCAGGTGTGAAATGAGTCTCTTCGCGGATGACTCTAAACTGGGGGTGGTGGTGGAGGGGGAGGAGGGGAGATTAGCCCTGCAAGAGGACCTGGATACTCTGGATAGGTGGTCCTGCACTTGGAAATTGAAATGTAACTCCTCCAAGTGCAAAGTGCTACACCTAGGCAGGAAAACCCCAACTGTGTACACCCTGGGGAGTTACAGTCCACTGCAGGGGAAATAGACCTAGGAGTCTTGGTGGATGTTAACATGAATAATTCAGAGCAGTGCAGGAAGGCTGCGGTCAGGGCAAATAGGATGCTGGGATGCATCACTAGGGGGATTACCTCAAGGAACAGGGATGTGATTTTGCCACTGTACAACAGCCTGGTTAGACCACATCTTGAGTACTGTGTGCAGTTCTGGAGGCCGCACCTAAGGAGGGTCATCCAACTCCTGGAGAGGGTTCAGAGGAGAGCAACCAGAATGATCTGGGGCCGGGGGGATATGACATATGAGAAACAACTAAGGGAGCTCAACCTGTTCTTGCTGAAGGAGAGGAGGGACCAAGGGGACATGATTGAGGTCTTCAAGTACCTCAGGGGAGTAAATAAGGTAAGCTGAGATAGGATCTTTCAATTGAAGGAGGGCGGAATCACCAGAGGACACAGTTGGAAGATTGAGGGTGGTAGGATTAGGGGGAAAGTAGGAGGAGGTACTGCACTGAGACAATGATGGAATCGTGGAATGCGCTGCCCGGGGAGCTAGTGCAGGCAGCTATGGTGGAGGGATTCAAGAGAGGGTGGGACAGGTATAGGCAAGGGGTGAAGCAGAGTCTGGTTTGCCCGGTGGGAGGAAGGACTGGGGGATGGAGTAACAGTGGAAGGAGACAGATAGAGGGCTACGGTACCCAGTCAGGGTGCTGAAGAACAAGCAGACTTGATAGACCAATAGGCCTACTCTGCTGCCATATAGTATGTTAGTATGTTAAAAGTCATTCCTTTCCCCTTTTAAGGCTATAAAAGTCATAACAGCATAGTGTCTAAGGCAAAGGTGTGAAGCATTTGGAGACCATGATGCCTCAGCAATGTTGATCTCCCTCTCCCAGATTTTCTCACACACTCTTTAAGATCAAGGCATTAGGGTGACCAAAAGATCAGGTTTTAGATAACCAGACAAACTGGACACGTTCCTAGGTCATCTTCTGCTGCCAGCTTTTCTCTGTTTCTATGCATCAGGGTGCATAATAGCCATGCATGCTTCCCAGAATGTATTCCTTTCTTCTACCCACAGACAGTTCAGGCCACTTGCCTGTGTACCCTATCATAATCCAAATCTTGTGGCAGATTGCTGAATAACATATTTTATTGAGTTTACCATTCACAGACAGACATACATTACAGACATTACATGAATTTGTAGTTGTGTGGTCACATACAGCTCTCCCCTATATACAGTATATCAGGGAGAGCATCAGTTACATACAGTACATATAAAGTAGAAACCTCTTTGACATGTGGTGGCTGCTTGTTGGTGGTAGTTTGATGGCGGAGCCTGGTTCTTGATATTTGCCCAGTATAGTTCTGGATGTCCATTAGCCTGTTATCTGAGTAGCAGAATAGTCTCTAAGGAACTCCATTTGTTTTTATAGAGATGGGGCTAATTAGGTATGGAACTAATTGTTCCTTCTATACTTAATGCCTCTAGGATGGCGTTGTGCCATTCTAGGTATGAGGGTTCTGAATCATACGTCCAGTGTTTTAGGATTATTTTTTTGGTGATGGCAGCAATATGTGAAATGTGATGCTTTCAAATGTCCATGATGTGGTCTAGGTTCAAGCCCAACAGGCAGATTTGTATGGTGAAGGCAGACTCCAGACCCACGATGGGGTCCAAGTGATTTTTTATGGTTTCACACAGTGGTTTTGCTTTGGGGCAATCCCAAAGTATATTTTTTAGTGTCCCTTGATCTAGTTTGCATCTAGTACATTTTGGTAAGGGTAGGTGTCCCAATTTATGTAGTTTGGAGTTTGCCACCACCATAGAGTAAAAAAAGAGGTTTTATTTTCAGAATGAGAAAGGGTCCAGGAGGGACCAGAAATATGTCAGGTGGGCATTTTACCTTTTTTACTATGTCATTCTGAAAATAAAATATTTTTTTTAACTCTATGGCGGTGGCAGTATCATATGTGGTGGTGAGTGCTTTGAATTCTGGTTGGTTTTGATATTTAATTTTCAAAGCGCACCACACTCTTTGTGCACACTCTGTTACAAAAACTAGGGTGTGTAATATAAATTATGTATTATCCTATACTGCATCAGTCACAGGCTGTTGAATTTTATGAATTTGTAAGTGTTTTTCCTTAGGGTTGAGTGGGTATTGCTGTTGTTCAGTTCTGGGAATATTTCTTCCCAGTATGGACATGAATCTTGATCTTGTGTAGTAGTGTGGTTGAGCAGGTATTTGTATATTAGGGATATGGAATCATTTTTTTTTGGCTAGTTGTTGGAGTTCGTCCCATAGAGTGGGGTCAGACAGGCACCAGGGTCTCGGACCGAGCATGTGCTTGATTGCATGTTGCATTTGTAGGAAGGGGAAAGGGGTTGCTGATGTATTTGGGAAGATTGTAATGAATGCTTGGTAGGGGATGAAGGAGCCATTCTGGATAAGTTGATCCAGCCTGGTGTTAATGGGGATGACCAGTTGTCATGTTGTTATGGGTTTGTTCATTATCCTGAAGTTATGATTTCCTATAATTGGTTGATCCAGCGACAGAGGTAGTGTAGTTTTCAATATTCTGTGTAGTTGCTTGCTGATGAGCTGTGAGGTGCCAATTGGGGTGTACTTTGGGGAGGTAGTTTTGAAAGCGGAGTGTGAGTTAGTGCCCTAGGAATGACTTGCACCTGCCTGCACAGGTCATCTTCGATTGTATGCTATTGTGTTACGTATGCTGTCTGTGATGCTGTGGCTTCGTTCGTCTTCCACCATAAGAATTTTGCCACATTTAGTGCGAGGTAGTAAAGGAATATGTCTGGTAATTGTAGCCCTCCTTTGAGTTTATGTGGTGTAAGTTTGTGGTAAGCTGTTAACATTTTTTTGTTGTTCCAAAGGAAGGTTGTTATTGTGGCCATAAGCTTGGTAAACCATTGTAGGGGTATGAATAGATTCATCATGCTCAAGGGGTATAGGAGTCTTGGCAGGACATTCATTTTAATAATGTTTACCCTAGCCCAGAGCATTAACGGTAGGGCCAACCATCTATTGAGGTCTTGTTTAATGTGGATAGTTAGTGTGTTTAGATTGAGGTTAAACACTTGCTTGCTGCTTGTGGTAATCCATGTGTCTAAATACTGGAGGGTAGTTGGTGACCATGTGCCTCCCCATTGTGTCACTTCTTGTTTTAATGTTTGATTGTTGAGTGGCATGATGCCTGTTTTATTGACATTAATCTTGTATCCTGTTATTTGGCCAAACTCTTGCACTATCTTGATCACGGTAGGGATTGACTCATATGGATTTTCTAGGTGGAGGAGGAGATCGTCCACATATGTGGATATTTTATACCTGTGTTCCCCCACCTGTATCCCCTGTATCTTCTCTTCTGTTAGTATTCATCTTGTTAATAGTTCCAGGTACAGGTTAAATAAGTTGGGAGGCAGCAGGCAGCCCTGTCTAGTCCCCCTGTGTAGCTTGATTGGTGCTGAGTTGGCTCCATTGCACCTCATGAAGGCCGATGGGTGTGAGTATAAGAGTTTGAACCAGTCCACAAAGGCTGTGGGGAAGCCAAATTGTCACAATGTGTGGAACAGGAAGTTCCAGCATACTCTATCAAAGGCTTTTTCGGCATCTAATGATAATAGAACAGCTGAGTGATCAGCATCTTTGGATGCCACTATGAGGTGCTCTAGCTTACAAGTGTGGTCCAGGGCTATGCGACCATGCATGAACCCTACTTGTTCTGGGTCAATTAATTTACTCCATACCACTCCTAAGCAAGCTGCTAGTATCTTAGCTAATATTTTGATGTCCATATTTAGGAACAAGATTGAGCAGTAGTTGCTGATGCTTTCAAGATTTTTTTTCTTGCTTGGGGAGCACGGTAATGATTGCTTCTTGAAGCATGGGGTCCAGTGCCTGCCTGTCATACGCATCATTGTAGAGTTTGGACAGTGGTTCTACAATGTGCTGGGTGAGTTTTTTGTAGAAATTTGATGGGATGTCTTCTGGTAGAGGAGCCATGTCATGTTTCAGCTCATTTATTGCCCGTTCTATTTCTGGCTGTGTTATGGTGGCTTCAAGGTTGCCGAATGTGTCTGTGGTAAGCCTCGGTAGATTAGCTTTTTCTAGGAATTTTTGGATGCATGTGTCTTGTGTCATGATGTTCTCTGAGTTTAATTCTTAGTAGTATTGTGCGAAAGTGGCGGCCATATCTCTGGGTTTAGTGAGTAGTTTGGCAGAATTCGATTGTTGAACTCCTTTTATAGTTTTAAAGACTTCTTGCTGCTTTAGTATAATAGCAAGGAGCTTCCTGGCCTTTTCACCCTGGTCTATATAACGCATTCTGGCCCTTAGTAACATGGACTCAGCCTGTTACCACAAAAGTTTCCCGTATTGTGCCCTGGTGATGTTTAATTTTAACCAGTCCTGATCTGAAGAGGTTTTAGATATTGTTTTCTCCTGTTGTTTCATTTGTTGAAGTAACTGAAGGGCTTCCTGATCTCTCTTTTTTTAGTGCTCGCTATTCCTATTAATTCATCCCATATTGTGCATTTATAAGCACCCCAGATGTGAGAGTAGTTATCCACGGTGTTTGTGTTCTCTGTGAAGAAGTATTTTGTGCATGCTATGATTTTGTCAAGCGTGGTTTGATCTTTTAAGAGGTTGTTGTTCAGTCTCCTGATTCTATCCTTGTCAGCTGAATTAGTTGGGGTGAAAGATAGTTTTAGTGGCCCATGATCGGAGACCACCTTGGGTTGGATGTCACACTGGGTTATGTCACTGAACAATGCCGGAGAGACCAGGAAGTAATCTAGTCCAGAGGATGAGCCATGTACTGGTGATATGAATGTGTAGCTTCTCACACTAGGGTGTAGGACCCGGCAGTCCTTGATGAGCCCTAGCGAGTCCTGCAGTTCTCTAATAGCCCTTATGTTGGGGGAGAGGCCACATTTGCGTGTCATGGATCTGTCCTGTGTGGGGTCCAGGACTGTGTTCCATTCCCCTGCTAGTAAAAGAGGCAGTTGGTTGTGCTTCACCAGTGCAGCAAGAAGTGAGGCAAATATTTGTGGTTCCTCCTTGTTGGGACCGTATATTGAGGCCAATACTACGCCCATTCCATCAAGTGTGCCTTCCAGCACTATGAATCTACCCTCTGGGTTCATGTATTGTTCTTTTATGGAAAAAGGGGTTTTATGATTTATCAGGATCACCGTCCTCCCCTTTTATTGTCATTACCTGCCGTGTACACCTGCCCTACCCAGTCCCTGCGCCACTGCTGAGCTTTCATGTAATGGGTTGTATGTGTTTGCTGTAAGAAAGCTATGCTTGGGTTGTCTCTCTTTAAGTGGCATAGGATTTGGTAGTGTTTCTCCTTTGTCTGTCCTCTTTGATGTTCCAGGTTATGATGTTGAACCCTGCACTAGCCATCCAGGTGTTTTCGTTGCTTGTGTTTGCAGTGGTGTGACATGATAGAACTGTTGTTTCGTGGATGGTTGCTATCGCTAGCGTGTGCTCAGATTTTAGCCTTATGAACAGTAATTGGTCCTCTGATACTCGAAATCAGTCTCTGAGAGAAGAGATCAATCATCCTGAGGGTTTGTGTCATTCCCTGTGACCACATGTCAAAAGAGGTTAATTTTCCAGTACATACAACAATAATCACTATTCTACAATGCAATATAGTTGGCAATGTTACCATGCCCAGGTTGTCATTGGTGGCTAATGAGCTAGTTTCCTTAAGATGAAAGTCGCTGGCACCTGTTACCTGACCTTGGATGGGCTGGGTGTTCCACAGGCCTGGGCAGACCCTTACATTCGCTGGTCCATTCCTGGCTCTGATGAGGGTATCTCCTGGCCTATGAGCATTATATACAAATTACATTCCATTTAGATCATCAAATTAGCCTTTAGTGGCCAACCTATTATCTTGGTGTATTTCCAGTTGAAATTACTTGTTTTCTAGTCCCCAAGCAGCCCCCCCCACTCCAACCATCTGCTGCCATTGTGTACGTTCTCTTATGCATGTGCTACATTCCTGTTCAACGTATCTAGATAAGATCTACTGATTCTCCCTCATTTCCTTTTTATTTGGAGGTTATCATTCAGGCTCCATTGGTTGGTTCATCCTCCATCTCTTCCCTGTATCAGGATTCCTGATTATGTGTGTTGTCTTCTTGTTGGGGGGTGCTTTATGGGTTTGTAACTTATGTATGTGAGGGTCTGTTTGCCCTCCCCCTCCCCCTAACATGTCTTATGAAGTTCCCTTCCCTACCTTACCCAACTGTTGTACATTGAAGTTCCCTGGCTCCCTGGGTTTTATCGTTGTCTGTGCTGTGGCTAACTTCAGTGATGCCCTGTTGCCCTGAGTACTGTACTGTTGTGCTATCCCCTCCTCCCCGGTCCCTTCCTTTGGCTGCATGACCTACCATTGTCCTCCCTGTATTGTGGGTCTTGAGTGAGAATGGCTCATGGGTAGGAGTGGGAGCTCGTTTGTTTGGTCTGCTGGCCCGTTTGCCAAAAGACGTGCTCTTTTTACTGCCTATGTGTTTGTGGGTTACTATCTAGCTGTAGCACTTGTCCATAAGCTGTTATTTATGCTTCTGCCTGGGGATGAGTATTATGGGACCATGCTCCCCCCCCTTGGCTTGATCTACCCTGCTCTCACCTCCTCTGGGGTTCTGATTATTGGGTTTGAGGTCATTGTGCAACAGAGTGTGCCATCTGCTTCTGTACGTTTGTTATGTGTCAAGTATAGGTGAACTCTACAGCCAGACTGCATGGAGCTGTGTGTTGTTTCAAGGAGGAGTCTGTCTCAATCCAGATGTGATCCCTAGGAGAGATAGTTACATCTCCAGAGGACATATTGGTTATCAGTTGCTGAGAGGTGGCTCCATGTATAGTAGACACATAATGCCATCTGCTCAACCAAGGGGTTCAACTGCTTTGCAAAAGCCAAGCAATCCTTGCATTTGTCCATGGTTCTGGATTACCACAGGTTATGTAGGTTTCCCAAAGCATTCTCATGGAAACAGAATGCCTTTTTAATAATCTGCTGGGGGGAACTTGGGTCTCTAGTTGCAGTCCCCAGAGCCTTCTGTTTATCTTTGGCTTTTTGTCCCATGCAGATTTGTTTAATGTATTCACTTCACCCTATGGTGATGGGCTGCTGGAAGGTGTCCCACCCCCCATGCTTTGCTTCTGTGGATTAGGAGTCTTCTGCGTCCCTTTCTGTTTCTCTCTATTATTCTGACTAGTGCACTGATTGGGTTTATTTATCATGGCACAAGGTGTTGTAATGTGAGACCCCCCTTTCTTATTGTATAGACTTGATGTCAGAGGACCTGCTTCTCTTATGTGTTGCAGTTATATTGCCCAGTGAGTGACCAACCCCCTTATTCAAGAAGTCTCCGTCGAATTGCCTGTCCCAGTCACTTCCCTACATGGTGCTTATCATTCTTTGGGGATTATAGTTTGCGGTTGTCAAAATTCAGACCACCCCCACGTGCAGTTATCACCTTCCCTGCATAATCCATTGAGCCTTCATACACACAGATGTAGCATTTAACACATTACATGACTGACAGTTCAATTGATGTTTTACATTACCATTCATTGCCTTGCTTTGTGTGGTCAGATGTGTATCGATCTGGGGCTGACCTGTGCGTTGCTTGCCTCCGACCTTCCCAGAGGGTATACCCATACCTACAGGGTCTGTATCCTGTATGTCCAGTGGGGAGTTAAGGGAGTCTGGCATGGCAGCCGCTCAGGCTCAGCTGTGGTCTGCCTCAGAGGGGAGGAAAATTCTAGATCAATCTATATGACTTTGCCCCGACCATCATTATATGCACATAGTAGCCTATAATTGGCATCTAGCATTAGTCTGTTAATCTGTCCCCCCATGGCACTCTCCCAAAACTCCTTAATCTCCCCTTGCATGCTATTACTGGACAGGCATTTGCAATTATGCATTAAACAAGGATGCAATGGAGTCTATTTGTCCTTTCCCTTATCCAGGGTTTCCCCCTGTAACCAAACCTGTATTCCTGGAGTGTGTGATGGTATGCGGGTTGCTGCTGTCTGGAGGACAGCCTTCTGGCATGGTGCAGTTCCTGAATCAATTTGCTGGAGGCGCTACATCTGTAGTGGTGTCACAATGATCGACGAAAGGCAGAACACGGAGGTCTGTGAGTAAGTTGTTATTGTGCGGTGAGATTCTTCCTGGTTTAATCCACAGCGCCTGATCTGCAGATCAAGGTGAACGATTGCATCAATGTAGGTTTCGCTGGCTGTTGACATGTTTCAGCCTTTAACCTCTCTCTCTTACCATGTTCCTTTTCTTGTTTGGGTCCATTGTTGATTGTCTTGTGGCCAAATGTGGGGTGATGTCATTGGAGGGAGCGGTGTGAGTGATAGTGTGGGGTACTAGGTGTGGTGCTCCTTGAACAAAGACAGTTCCTGGTGGGGAAAGGTCAGGGGTTGTAACAGAAAGTCCATAAAAACTGAGTGCCTGTGTTTTGTGTCCGACATCTTACATTCTTTAGTTCCGGTCATGGGCATGGTCCCTACTGCAGTCCTTTGAATTGCACAAATGCACTATGATTTTATGCCCAGGAATCATCCCTGCAGACATTCCGGTGTAAGGTTAGAGGGTTAGAATGGGGGGACAGTGACTTGTTGTTCTTGTGTTGCTTGTATTGTAGATGTTTCAGGAGCCTTATGCTGCATGCTGGCCATTTATAGTCTCCCAGCTTTTTGCAATGGTGAGCATTGTGGTGGTTGTGGTAGGGTGAATAGTTTTGGTATCAACTTTGGCAGTTCCCTGAGCGCAGTCTCAGCACTGGGGAATTCTTGGGTTCCAGTCTGGGTTGTGACCATCTGGCTGGCCGGATGAAGCATGCGGTAAGGGATTTTGGCTTGGGCTAGCATTCTTTTTATATCTTGCTATGCCCTTTGTTTGTCCTTTACCATAGGTGACACGTCACAGAAGATATGGAATCTTCTACTATTACAATCCACCACCCCTTTCTGTCTAGCCTATGACATTATGTGCAGCTTGTCCATGAGATACATGCAGCACAAGATTATTGCTCTGGGTTTGTCCTCTTTGTATGTTTTCTGCCTGAAAGAGTGGTGTGTTCTCTTAATCAAGTATTCTGTCCCTCTATCTGGTGGTCTCACAACATGTTGTAATAGGCGCTGGACGAATGCTGGCAAGTTAGGTCCTTCTGCTTTTTCTTGTATACCAACAATAACTAATTTATTGCTCTGAGCCCTGCTTTCTTGCTCCTCAATCCTGTCCTCTAACTTTGCCAACTTTTTTCTCATATCGGCCATTTCTCTACTTTCCTTAAGCTGTTGGTCCTCTATTGAACTGATATGAGCTTCCGTGTCTAAAACTCTTGTTGTTAGGTTGGACAGTGTAGTTTTAAAAGATTTGAGGTCTGATGCCATCTTGCCCTGTGTGAATTTCATGCTTGCCATGTCGGATAATATAATGTCCAATTTTGTTGCAATGAGATCTATTGTGGTTGTTTTGGCCAATGGATTTTGTTTTTGGCACTTTGTTGGAAGTTCGGTCGGCGGGTTTGTCCCAGAAGAGTTATAGTCCATCTTTTGCGGTTCTGCATCGTCCATTTCATTTGACATTTGGTATTTCATTTTCTGGCGCTTAGATCTAACGAAATGTTATTTTTTCCTGGGCAATTTGCCAATTTGATGAGTCTTTGTCCCATTTTAAAGTAGAAGCTCACGGAGCCCTTGGAAGAGTGTCTTCTCAGTCAGAGCTCATCATGATGGATGATAGGGGTTTCTGGAGCACAAGGGATGGGAGGGTCTCGGCACCCAACTAAGGATCTAGGTTCGAGCAGACTTGATAGACCATAAGGCCTAATCTGCTGGCAAATAGTATGTTAGTATGTTAGTATGTGACTCAACCGTGTGGCAGATTAACAATCTGAGTTTCTCTGCCTTGGTGGGAGTCATTAGGTCTGGAGTCTGGGCATTTCTTGCCATAATGCAGCCATTTTTCTTCTGGATCCATCATGTGATCTTTGTGTGCCTTTTCTAGTTGGGGTACTCACAAATAATGCTCCCACCCACAAGGGTATCCCTCCGAGCTTTGGGGGAACCACTGTTAGGTCAGCGAGCCATCATGGTGTTCCTCTTAATGGGTGGACCCTCCATTGTCAAAACATCCTCCTGGATGTCCCACAACAAACTAAAGGAGAGAACTGGTGTGGCCTACATACCCTTTAACACAAATAGACACCAGGAGGAGTCTGCTTCATGACTCTATGAAACCAGCTGCAAATAACACAAATAAATACATTTACTGTACTTATAACTGTTACAAGTGAGGGGGCTTTATCTCCATGTGTTGTTTGCAACTGATCTGACTACATATAGATCATAGACAACTCACAGTTGTGGGCCTGAGGGCTCCAGCCCCTAGCAGCTGTTACCATGGAGGTCTGTTCTAGCTTACTCCCAGATCCAAACTGAACTAACTGCCGGTCTATCCTAGACTAAAACAACACTATATCTAAGCTCTTTCCACTAACATTAATCCCCGCCAGATTGAAGCACACTTTCCAGTCCTAACATAGAACCTACTAGTAACCAACCACCTATCCCTACTGTAAGAAGAGGGGTGTTACACTTGATATCACCATAATTTTCTTCCTGGATCTCCATACATTGCATCCCTTTTGTGTCTGTGCTGTATGGGAACCAGACTTCCTTACATCATTATGCAGTGCACCACAGTGAGTTTGCATATCTGATTAAGTAGTTTTGCCACTTTGATTTAATAAATTAAAAGGTTTCTTTATTTGCACTTTTGTGCTTTGTGTGTACCATCTTTTTTCTAAATGTTCACACTCTTGGAGACACTGTACAAGATAAGCATGGGATTAATGCTTAAAGACAATTAGATTGCTGCAGTAAAGACTGATGAAGGGATGGCCCCATTCCATAACAAAATAAACACTCTGTTGAAAAAGAAGCAAATGATCCCTCCTCCAACACTACGTGTATAAAAACAGAAGTAGTTGCAATAGCAGTAATGATTAAGAAGTCTATAGATGGATTACTTTACTAGCACTACTATTTAAAAGTGGAGAGACACCAAACACAATGGCTCACATTTTCAAAAGAGATGTGCGGCCCAAAATAGAGATGCACCGTGCATCCTGGAAAATGCACCGAAGCGTGATATTCAACTGGAGGAGATGCACCGCGCAAAGTGTAATGCACGATCATGCAGAAATAATGACAGCAGCGCAAAAAATGGGGGCATTCCAATGAATGTGCCACACATCTGCATATTCAGCCAAACTGAACATCGCAAGTGCAGCGCATACCAAAAATGAGCAGCCCAAAGATAGGTACAAAAGGAGATGGCTTAACTTTGCAAGCCACCCATAGGCAGGGTGCAGAACTGCAGCCATGGACAGCACAGCCTTCATCATGGCAGCACTGACAGAGGATGTGAGGAGAAAGGAGCAACAGCAACATGGCCAGAGAAAGGCCCATAGGTGGTATGCACACCAGAGATGGTACCGGAATTGTGTCACCTTTGAACAGCTGACCGACACTGAAATCATAAGCTGGTACCATCTCAACAGGGCAATTCTGAGACAGCTCTGTGAGCTGCTCCATGATGAACTGCAGGCACCAACACACAGAAGTCACACCATGATAGTGGAGACAAAGGTGACAGCAGCACTGTGCCTGCTCGCCATGAGCTCCTTCCAGATACCAGTGGGTGACACCACTGGTATCACCCAATATGCCATGTCCCTTCTCATACAGTTCCTCACCACACTGCTGTCCCATGATACAGAGTTCATCATATTCCCTAGCACAGCATTAGAGTGGACAGAAACAATGCAGAACTTCTACAGAGTTGCATGCATGCAAGGCATGTTAGGGCAATTGACTGCACCCATGTGGCAATAACAGCACCAACTGGCATTGACAAGGACATGTATATAAACAGGAAGGGGTACCACTCTGTCAACTGCCTGGTGGTGGTGTGCAATGCCACAGGGTGCATCAGCAATGTCTTTGCCAGTTACCCCTGGAGTGCACCTGATGCCTACATCTGGCATCAATTGGTCCTGTGCCACCAATTTGAGTCTGGGGAGATCCCAGTGACCACCTAGTGGGTGAGTGGTACAGAACCTCATGGACATGGTGCCACCATGCCCCCAGAAACTACTTCCAGTAGCTGTGCAGGAAGTGGATCAGTGTGACAGAGCCAACACAATGGCCAACAGACATGTGGCAATCTGGCTGGCCCACCAGCACAGTGGTCGGATTTCCACTTGCGACGCTGGTGTCCCAGGTTCGGGAATGGACCCGGGTCATCAGAGGCCCAGCTGAGAGAGAAGGATTGAGTGTCCCCAGACTGCTCTCCTTCTCCTGGGGGAGGGTGAGGTGTGAGCGATTGGTGGCTAGCGACACCCAGTGGAGGCTGGGTTGCCACATCCACACCGACACCTGTATCCTTCAGGGGCGGGGTAGATGCCGGATGTCATTGCATGTCCCTGCCCTTGCTTACAGGGGAAAAAACTCTGGGCTCGGCTCACCTACATGATGCCCTGCCCCAGACCTTTCATCACCTCTGAAGCCAGCTTCCCTGAGCAGATACTGGATTTACGGTGCTGGGGCCCTGTGCCACAACTCCACCCTCTGGGGGGTAAGCCAAGGGTAACTGGGGTGAGTGCAGACTATAATCGGGGGTGGAGATTTGGGGGTCCGTGACCAGGGCAGACATTACTGGTGGCCAGGAGCCCACAGAAAGTATAGTAAAAAAAAAAAAGACATGTGGCAAACTGGATAGGGCGAGGCCTCCAGAGTGGGGCCCAGAAACCAATGGAAACTAGCCAGATGATGGGAGCAATGAGTGTGCCAGCTAATGCAATGGTACACAGTAGGCACAGTCAAGGGGGGGGCAGCCACACATTCCCTGACAGTGCCATTGTGTGTGGGACAGGGCAGTGCGACAATGTGAGAAAAGACAGCGACATGTGGTTGTCGCAGACCGTGCCATAGCAGTGCACCACAGAGCAGATGCCAGGCAGGCCATGGTGGCAGTGGGAAAACAATGGCGGGGGAGTGCTACAGAGGCATGTGAGGGTGCATGCAGGTGGGAACCATAGACAAGTGAACAGTGTGTACAGGCAGAACCAGAATACATAGGGTATGCTGGCGAGTGCATGTAGGTAGTGATGGGCGAAGTGGCTGAGTGCTCCACCCAGAAAGATTCATGGAGTGAAGACAGATGCAGAGCGCCCACAATGCAAAGCGGAGTACTTTGTGTTATTAATGAGTAACGTGAAGTCCATTGAAAACAATGACTTCCTTTACTCCGCTTCCCAAACCACTACTCCACCAATTCTTAGGCGAAGTACATTGAAAACAATGTACTTTGCCTTACTTCACCTTGTTTTTAAGCTCCAAAGGTGAATTTTGCAGTGATTCATGGGATTTCAGGTCACATGGGCTCTAGATTGTTCTGCCCAGCCTCAGTTTGGGGTAGTGTGTGTAGGAAGCTGTAGGAGACAATCTGCTCTGAGAGCTCTCTGCAATTCAAACCTTCAAAAATCTGTTAAAAAACCCTTTTTGAGTCTTTTTTTTTTGCTGAAACTTTAGTTCATCGATTATAGAAAATCCTCCTGTGCTCATATCATCGAGCGTTTATTGTTTGTGTATGGATTTTGAATGTTAATGTACAACATTCAGTCTGTGTACTGAGAAACAGTGGAAGTGTGCTTTGGGGAAGGGGTGTATCTGTGGTGTAGGAAGATTAACTTGGAGAAAAAGACAGTGCTTTCTGTTTTGGTGATATTTTTCTTGTATAACTGTGTTAATGTACACACAGTAATATTTTCAAAATTTCTTGCCATTTTTTGCTGATTGTCGTGGTGCAGCAGTGCATAATTTTAGTTTGTTTAAAATATGTGGTTATATTACTGAAGTTTTCAATTTGCATGCATTACATAGTGTGTGTGTGAGTATGTGTGTGACGCGTGTCATCAAATCAGACACCTTTTATTGTGCCACATAATAATTTCAGCAATGTGAAGCTGCTATTCACTGCAGCTGTGTGATTTTTGTTCTTCTTTGTGGTATCTTTACTGGTACTAGTACTAGTGACTGTTACTGCAGCAGTGCATTACACTGCCCCCCCCACGGCCCGCCCCAACCGGCAAAGGTATTCTTTTCCAGATTTGAATTTCTGATGGTGAGCACTAGTTAGGTGTTGTGCCTTTACAGTGCACAGTGCAATCTTAATCTGTCTGTGCATTTGCATTTCTTTAGGGCCCAATCTCCATCTGTAACTTAAGTCACAGTTGTTTCTTTGACTTCCCTTCAGAGTACTGGCCAGGTGTGGTGCTTAATTCTGCATGAACATTGTACTCATTAATATGCGTTTTTAAGTTCAGACCATCATCATGAGTCACTTGTGATACAAATCACGTTCTTCATCATCACGGTCACAAATGCAGTCACAAACCACGATTCACGATCATTCACATTACGAATCACAACATTCATTTTTTTTCTAGTTACTTGGATGTATTGTAAGCCTGTTTTGTAGTATCTCTCCAGGCTTCACCACCCCACCATTGTACTCATTGATACGTGTTTTTAAGTCTGGGAGTTTTAAGCTACAGCTCATCGGGGAAGTACAGCCATAGGCGGTAGGCATTCATGTTTCTTCATCATCACGGTCACAAATGCAGTCACAAATCACGATTCATGATAATTCACATTACGAATCACAACATACATTTTTTTTACTAGTTACTTGGATGTATTGTAAGCCTGTTTTGTAGTATCTCTCCATGCTTCACCACCCCACCATTGTACTAATTAATGTTTGTTTTTAAGTCAGGGAGTTGGACAGTGTCTGCAGTACATACACAGACTGGAAAGAAGACTGAATGCACACATGCAGTTTAGTATAGTATACTTGCACTGCTCAGAATACAAAGTGTCACACATACGGAAGACAACAAAAAAAGGAAATAATTACATGCAAGGGTCGGGGATGGTGGAGGAATACATTTTATAACACAGCAAGGAAGGTGTTGGGGGGGCACATGGTGTGAGGAAAAAAAATAATGTGGGATCCCATGGTGATCCAGCAGCAGTTCCAGCATGGACATAATTTACAACTGATGTTCCTCTATGTGATTCAGCCGCTGCTCCACAGCACTCATTCTCTTGTTGTTATCATCAACAGCACTCCAGAGAACTGCCAAGTCAGCCTGTGTTACGTGCAGTTCTCTGGGGTCCACACATTCTACAGGCTGATCTGCTGGTGGTGGTGGTGGGGGGGGTTGGGGATGCTGGTGGAGCAGCAGGTGCTGCTGTGGCCCTCCTCTTCTTAGTGATGCCACAATGCACAACTGCACCCTCTGCCACAGAATGGCCAGCAGGTGCAGGCATGATCTGTTCTGTGGCAGCCTGCCACTCCAACTGCTGGTGATTAAGCATATGGGTGCACTGGCCCTCTGTCCCCAGGTGAGTCCCCCGGGGGCCAAGGCACACCTCCACCTCACATAGGCAGCACTTGACCACACTGATGTCCCCCCACACAGTAAAAAAACTGCCAAACAATGGAGGTGCGGGGAGGACCAGGCACAGGCAGGGGATGGCCAGATGAACTGGCAGCCGGCTGGTCACAGTGCTGAACAAGAATGGGATCCACACCTGGGCCCAGGGGAATAGGCATATCCTGCTCCAGAGAACCTGGACTTGTGGTGGTGGTGGTTCAACTGCTTCAGAGTCAGGACAGGAGGCGGTGCTAGTCCTGCTTCCGGGGGGGGACACTCACAAGTATTGAGCGGTCCAACAGGAATGGGTGTCCATGCCCTCCACACATGCACACAGTATGATGCTTACCACTACCACGCTCTCCCAGAGCTGCCCCCACTCCAGACATTCCCTCACCCTGGTCCCTCTCTCCTACTGAGCTCCCTCAGTCTGAGCAATTACTACTCACACTGTCACACAACACACACACACAGTCACACAGACAAACAACTAACTACTTATAAAGGTAAGAAAAATAAAATTTACAGAAAGAGCAAATTAAGTAAAAAAGAGTACAGAAAAGACAAAAAAATGTAGCTTTTAAAAAAGCTGTTGGGTCTAAATCAAAGTTTCAATTGCCTCCTCGCTCTGATCTCAAAGTATCAGCAGTCACAAAACACACTACTCTCTCTGCACAGGAGAAAGTAAAAGTGTCTGCTTGCATGATTCAATTTCTTCCTGCCTAGTTAAAGAGCATGTGACTTACAGTACTACAAGCCATGTGATGTGTGGGGGGGCTGCCAAATCTGAAACACCAAGTGGATCACTTAGAATCATAATCAGGAATGCGAAGTCCATTAAAAACAATGACTTCACCTTACTTCACATTGCCATTCTGCCTTAACACAAAGTGGTAATGACAAGGCGGAGTGAGCACTTTGCATTGCCCACTCCGCATAGTGGATTGGCAACACGAAGTGTCCACTTCGCGTTCACTTCACCAGCGGAATTTAAATTCGTTGCATCTCTACATGTGGGACATGAATGTATGTGCATGGTAGACTAACATATGACTTCCCCCAAACAGGTGACAGCGACTACCCCCTCCTCCCATGGCTGCTCACCCCTATACTGTGGACCTCATCTGAAGCAGAGGAGAGGTACAACAAGGCACACATCGCTACAAGGAACATCACTGAGTGTGTGTTTGGCAGGCTCAAGATGCAGTTTAGATGCCTGGATAGGTCTGGTGGTGCCCTACAGTACAGCTCAGACAAGCCCTGTGACATATTCTTGGCCTGTTGCATGCAACACAACTTGGCCATTGATCATGGAATAGTTGTCCAGGTGCCTGAGGGCAACAGTGCAGAGGATGAGAATTTGAAGATCGAGGGTGAGCAGCCACCACTGGCACAGAGGGAACCCAGACTGGCCCTGAGTGCACGGTGGCAGAGGGCAACTTCGTGCAGGAATATTTTGGACCCTAAAGGTGAGTACTGGAGGCAGATGTGACAGTTTTCAGAAACAATTCTGGCTCCTCAACCACTCTGCATGCACGCAGTAATCCAGTTACAAAGCAGCAAACATGGCACTGCAGAATACCGTGTGAAAAACATTTATTAAAGTGCAAATTGCAAAACAAACTGACCTCCCTGAAGCTCAGACCAACCACACCTCAACTGGTTTCACACCAATGTGCCTCCTCAGGAAGTTGCTCACCCTGCATTCATTCACCATAAAAAGATAGCATTCAGGAAGTATAAGGAATCACAGAAGGAGCAAGACAGAGAACTGTATCAGTTAAAGCAGAGGGAAGGCAGTCAGGATAGCAAAGGCCCAATCTGAGAAAAAGATGACCAGCTCAGTTAAGAAGGGGATAAAACCTTTTATAGATACAGTAGGGAGCAAAGAAAGACCAAGGGTGGGATAGTGATGCTTACTAAAGGGGAAGGGAGGTGGGCAGAGAGCGACAGTGAAAAGGCAGAGATGCTGAATGAATGCTGAATGAATACTTTTGCTCAGTATTCACAAAAGAAGAAGAGGTGGAGGTTCATAAACCAAACAACAGAAGCACTCTGGGCATGGGGGTCGAAACCAGTCCATTCACAGAAGAAAAGGTCCTGAAAGAACTCTTAAAACTCAAGGTGGACAAAGCAATAGGACCTGATGGGATTCACCCCAAAATTCTAAAAGAACTAAGGGGAGGCCTAGTGACACCACTGACTACCCTTTTTAACAAATCATGGGAGGATGGTGTGGTACCTGAGGACTGGACAAAGGTGGCTGTGATCCCCCTTCACAAAAGTGGGAGCAAGACAGAGGCAGGAACTACAGACCTGTTAGTTTGACCTCAGTGGTAGGGAAAATGATGGAATCACTTCTGAAAGAAAGAATTGTTGAGTACCTAGAGGCCAGCAGGACATAGGACACAAGGCAGTGTGGATTCACAGCTGGAAGTCATGTCAGACAAATCTAATATATTTCTTTGACTGGGTGACGAAAGTAGTAAACCAGGGAGGGGCTGTAGATATGGCCTACTTAGACTTTAGCAAGGCATTTGACACAGTACCACACAAAAGATTAATAAACAAGTTAGCCAGCCTTGGAGTGGGTCCCCATGTGGTAGCCTGGGTAACAAATTGGCTGGACAACAGGATGCAGAGGGTAGTAGTAAATGGAGCACACTCTGGAGAAAGGGGAGTTACTAGTGGGGTACCGCAGGGTTCAGTACTGGGACCGGTACTCTTTAATGCCTTTATAGGTGACATTGCAGAGGGGATGGAAGAAAAAATATGCCTCTTTGCAGATGACACAAAGATCTGCAACAGGGTTGATGCACAAGGAGGGTGGAAAGTATGAGAAGGGACTTGGCAAGGTTGGAGCAATGGTCAAGAGTATGGCAGCTTAGTTTCAATGCAAAGAAGTGCAAAATAATGCACCTGGGAAACAAAAACCCAGGGGAAGGGTACACAATGGGGGGCAGGGGGTACTAACAAAAATGGAAAGGGACCCTGGGGGTACTCATATCAGATGACCTTAAGGTAGGCAAGCAATGTGAAAAGATAGTAAGGAGGACTGATGGGATTCTGGGTTGCATAGGGAGAGGCATCACCAGTAGAAAGCAGGAACTTGTTATCCCTCTGTACAGTCAGTTGGTGAAACCCCATCTGGAGTACTGCGTGCAGTTCTGGTGACCCCATCTCTGCAAGGACATAGGATGGAGACAGTCCAGAAGAGAGCAACCAAAATGGTGCAGGGTCTGCACCAGAAGCCATACGAAGAGAGACTAAAAGAGCTTAATATGTATACCCTTGAGGAAAGGAGGGATGGGGGGATACGAATGAAACTTTCAAGTACCTCAAGAGAATCGACAAAGTCCAAGAGGATAGCATATCTCAGAAAAAGAGGTGCGCAAAAACAGGAAGGCACAATTTGAAGATAGAGGTGGGATGTCTCAGGAGCAACATGAGGGAAGTATTTTTTTCACAGAGGGGGTGGTGGATGCATGGAACAGCCTTCCTGAGGAGGTTGTGGGGTTGAAAACAGTGGGGCAATTCAAGAATGCATGGGACTAACATAAGGCAATTATAGTGGGGGATAGGAGAAAGTAGGCTGCTGGTAAACTAGGATCTGCAGCTTATCCAATAGGTAGGGAAATGGGAAGACTAGGTGGGACAAGTGATCCTTATCTGCCGTCAAAGTCTATGTTTCTATGTATATATATGTATACACATACACAAAGACCTAAACCATTAAAAATATTACTAGACACCAACGACTCCAACAGTTATCATATTATCATATTATTCATATTTATTAATGCCATGCAGAAAAAACTGCACCCCAAGCTTGGTGCCCTGTTAAGGAACCATAGTTGCATCCCTCCTATGGCTAGATGTGAACTTGTTCAGAAGATGATACTGCCCATTTTTGACTACTGTGACATAGTCTATGGTGTTGCCACTAAGTCCTCCCTGGCCAGACTGGACACCTTCTTCAATTCCTTCTTCCGCTTTGCCCTGGATGCCCCCCCTCGCAGCCATCACTGCGATCTTTATCATGCCTTACCCTTCCTCTCTCTTACAAATAGGTGACTCTCCCACTGAGCTAAATTCACCTCCAAGCACTGGTTGGGAGAGCTCCCTTCCTACCTCACCTCCTCCTTTATAACACCCCACCCTCCCATTCCCTTAGATCAACCAACTCCTGTACCCTGGTTGCCCCTGCAGATCCACCCAAATTGGCAATCCGGTTACTCTCACTGCCTCCCAAAAATTTGGAATTACCTCCCCCCTCAATTCAGGCACTCATCCCCTGCCTACTCCATTAGCTCTGCCCCCAATAATTACCTTGCACCTAGCTGCTCATGCCAATTCCCTCCTCTAGCCATGAACAAACCCTACCCTCTACCACACCTTCATTTTTACCCTGTGCACACCTACCCCTCAAATTTCTAGCTCTCTTCCCTTCCCCAAATTGTTCCCCATACTGTCCTCCCTTGATGTCTCACAGAATGTAAGGACTCCAAATACTCTCCATGAGTTCTCTCCTACCCCTAAAAGAACATTTTATCTCTCATCTACTCCCTTCCCCCCACCATCCTAAGGGGTCTCTCTGGAACACTGCCTAACCCTCTCTGGTCCCCTTGCAGGTTCTCATCCTGAGGTGGTCTCCAGGGACACCACTCTTCCCTCCCCCACCTCACCCTCCCACCCTGCTTCCCTCTTTTCTTTCACGTAAGCACTTGTTTACTTATTAACCTGGCACTTATTATTGTCCACTCTTTATACATATTATGCACAACATTGTTTTAACACTGTTTGTAACACCTGACTTTGGTGGGCTACTATTTTCTGATACACCTGATATTTTACATATACTTTTAAAAAGTGACCCAATTTTGCTATAATTTTATAGTGGGTATATATAGACAAGACCTTTCTAACAATTGGTTATTTACATTTTTATTATGAATTGAGCATTTTGACTGAAAGCTGTTAGCTTTATATGATTAATATGGTAATATGATAACTGTTGGAGTCATTGGTGTCTAGTAATATTTTGAATGGTTTAGGGCTTTGTGTATATATCTACTGTATATGTTTTAATTGCACTGTCTCTTTAATAGATGCCTTTTTATGGGGAATAAATGCAGGGGGCAGCAGCCTCCTGAGGATGCACAGTGGTGCAAAACCGGTTGAGGTGTGGTTGGCCTGAGCTTCAGGGTGGTCTATTTTGCAATTTGCACTTTAATAAACGTTTTTCGCACAGTATCATGTGGTGCCATGTTTGCTGCTTTGCAGTTGTGACAGTGCAGACAAACACACACTCACAGGTAAGTCCGACTCATGGTGCCCCCCCAGGGCATAGCAGCCAGACACAGTCATGGAAGCGTCACATGCACACTCAGCCACAGCAGGGGCAACAATGCCAAGAATGACAGGTGGATGTGGAGCAATGGCATGGGTCAGTGATAGGCCACTGGCACAGATACACAGCATCAGGCCACAACCGCACTCATCATTCCCATGCCCAACACCATGACACCATGGTCCGCATCCATGATCCGGATGTCACACAGATGACACAAACATGTCACAGGCATGTGTGCATGTGGCACAATGACAGCGCAGAGCCCTGAGCAGGCCTGAGATGATGTCAGACCATCAACAGCCATGAGGCAACATGTGCAGGCCAACTGTGGCCAGGACACATCAGTGCCTGCCTGTGCAGCCACCGCGGACATGTGGGCGGCCATGCACAATAGGCAAGGTTGAGTCACATGGGAGACCACCTGCCACAAGGGGCGAACTCTCCACCGCATGGGGGTTGAGCAACATGACCATGACCAGCTGCGTGTGCACATAGGTGTCCAGAAATATACATTGGTGCCAGGGGTCTTAGGGATACCAATGGCAGAGGATGGCATATGGAGCACAGTGGATGAATGTAGTCTTGGGGTGGGAGTGCTGGTGTTGCTGCATGGTGTGTGGCGTATGCTCCTGCAGGACCGTGGGGCCCTGGCTGCACAGCCCACTGCAATGGTCTGTGCAATCTGATCCAGACCTGCAGTCATGTCCACCTGCAGGAGCTGCAGCTCTGCGGTCATGCCTGCCCGAAGTCAGTGAAAATCACCAAGCACCTCCGCATGCCGAACAGCTGTCCACTCATCAAGATGAGCCACCTGCATGCGCAACCCATGCATGGCCTCCCTGAGCATCACCTGGCACTCTACGGAGTTCTGCAGGAACTGTGTGTGGTTGTTGGGCTCATCAGCAGGGGACATGTGTTGAGGCGGTGGCTGACGAGCAGGGGGTGTTCTGGCCTGATGTGTTGCAGCCACCATTGGTGGCTTCCACACAGCAGATCACTGTTGGCCTGGGGACTTTGTTTGTGCAGACACACTGGGTGCTAGGTTAGCCTGCACACATACCTCTGCAGGCCGTTGTTGGTCAACATCACCCTGGTGGATGGTTATGCTGCCCCCAGGCCACACAGAAGCACCCTGCCTCTGGTCAATCACAGCTGGTGCAGTGGCCACTGGCATGTGGCATGGCAGAGTCTGTTCCCATGATGTCCAGGACAGCCATCGCTGTCATAGGGTGCCTGTGTGGCATCCAGCATGCCATTGTTGTACATGGTGTCAGGAATGATGCTCTCCAGCTGGGTGGTGTCATCATCATCATCATCTGTGGCCACAACAAGCACAGCAAGATCATCCAGGAGGTCAATCCTGGACAGGAGGTTCAAGATCAGTAAGGCAATGAACCTGCTCCACCTCCTGTGTGCCTGCCACAATAGCAGTGGCCACTGCAGTTGTAGATGTGCTGGCAATGGGGATATCAGGCTGCTGTCCCCCAGGCCATCCCTGGGACTCTGCTGCACCACTGAGATGTGATGGAGCTAGGAAGGCAGAAGAGGAGAGCATGGTCAGGGCTGCATTCCTATGGCAAGGAAACTGTGGCATTCACTTGGAGGTGCACATGCATGTCACAGCTGCGCAGGTGGTGGCACACATGGCCAGGGCTACTATTGCCGGGCACATGGCACACATGTCATACTGACAGGTGGGGGTTGAGCTGCAGTATGTGTGTGGCCAAACATGACCCATGTGAGGTACAGCCGAAATGGCCTACAACACCCCCCCAACTGGCCCGCACCTCTGCACAGTGGCCAGCATGTGGCACACAAGCCCAATGTCAATGCCAGATGCACACCCACATCACAGATCACAGGGATGTAATCCCACACAACACCCATGGCCCAGTGGTATGGTCCACTGAGAGGCATATGTGACTGCAGACATGTGTGATGCTGCGTGTACCCATCCCACGACATGGGCAAAGACACCCAGGTACATGCACAGTTGAACTGTGGCCTCATCTCTGTGACTGCACAGTGCTATAATGCTAATATGATGTGTCAGACACCACCTGTGAACACCACATGCAGACCACCACAATACCTGTGCAATGTATACTCACAGTGCAGTGACAGCGCACCTCATCTATCAAAGCCACCACCGGAGATACCCTCAACAGAGGCATGGCTCAGTGTGATAGCAATCAGGGCCTCCTGTGCAATCATGGTGGGCACTGTTGATGGCCCCCCAGTGGCACATAAGGATGTCCAGACCTGGGCCAGGCATTCCTTGGCCCATATTCTCTCACCGTTTATCTTCTTGATACCTTCCTGTGGTGTATAGTTGAATGTACCACTGGCATTCACAGCCTCAGCCACCTCTAACCACCCCTTCACCCGTTCTTGATGGGTCTCTGACTTCCTTGTCAGGAGGTCCTCCCTCAGAATGTAGGCCCCAATGAGGGCCCTAAGCTCGTCTTTAGGGAAGTTTGGACACCTTTTCTTTCTCCCTTCCTTGGCTTCCATACTGGTGCCTGTGGAAATGAAAGAGAATGATGGACAGGACAGCGTCAGTGCCACGTAGTGAGAGACATGCAGATATAAGGCGAATCCAATACAGACAATGCCACAGTGTAAACACACTTACCTCCAAGGCTGCAGTACCTCTCGGTCACCTACAAGATGGGGTGGTACATGCTGGCTCAAGTTATATCTCATTGCATGCAAATGAGGGGCTGAGCAGACTGTAATGAGATGCAAATGTCAGAGATGTGCCATGTTTGGGAAATGAGCTCATTACCATATCCTGGCTGAATATTGCAAAGATGGGCCTGCCACATGTCTGAGTGTATCATGCATGTATTTGCAACAAACCACAAACACATGGCACATTTCTGAAGCATGCACAACAGGCATATATGTCACAGCCTTGTGCAGTCATGGTCAAGGGATGTCAGTAGTGGTGCATCGCGCAGTGCATGGCAGATGTGTATGGTGCATAGCCACTGACTTGTACCATATGGATAACTGTGGTCATGGCATTGGCTGACCTCCCCAACATGGCATTGCTGCGCCGCCTTGCATGTGTGTTTGTGGGGGGTGTGATGTTTGGTTCCTGCATGACCCGTCACTACCACGCATGTGCTGTAATGTGCCATGGTACACCTATGGCGCATCCCAATGGTGCACAGGCATGCTGTGCAGGGACAAGACTGTGTGTCTATAGTGCAACTGGGGCAGCCCATATGCATTGCAGTTATTGCCAGTGCAACATGACAATGCAGCAGGAGTGGCAGCTATTGAGTTATGGCTTGTGCCACTGCTGCAATGTCCACCAGACCCTGCTTCCAAAACTGGGGGTAACAGAGATAGCAAATTTGGTGGACCTTGTTGTCCCCCTGGAGGGGCAGCTGTTTGGAGCTGACGAGTTCCATGAGGTACAGGCCTAGGTTTGGGTCAGGATTGCCTTGCACCTCACCAGGAGCACACGCATCCCCCGAATGAGGGAAAAGTGCTGTCACCATTTTGATGACCTTATGCAATTTGATAGGGCCAGCCTGTAGCGGCTACGGGATGTGGTGTAGAGAGGAGTAGTGTCACACCTAGGTATGTATGCAATGTGACTGTGTGCCATTCATGGTACTGGATAATTACAGCTGTGTGGTTGTGGCAGGGGGTCCATGTCAATTCGCTCCCATCATTTTGCTCCATGACAACTGGCTCCCTACAACTCCTTCCGGCAATAATTGGCTCCCATGACAACCTTCCCCCTGACACTTCACTCACTACTTACTGGCAACCAGTTATCATGGAGCAAAATGAATCCAGGAGCTTGCTAATAGACATGGTCCCCAATGTACCTAGATAGTTCTTAATAAAAGAAATACTGCAAACACTTGGCTGTTCCCCTGTGCTCCAATGAGTCAGGTGCAGTAGTCAGGAGTGACCTTGTGCCCCAAGAGATGCGGCCGGCAGCTCCGGTGGTCACCTTCTGTGTGGTGGGGGCAGGGTAATGCTTTGTAGCTGCACTTACTGTGTCATTGTGGCCTAGCCGTGCAAGTACCCCAACCACCCCACTCCTCTTCTTGGATTAGAACGCTACACTTTTGTTTAAGCCTGACATTCCCAGCCCAAGGGACTAGTACCCCACTCAGAAAGTACCCCCCAGTGCCTCCCAAAATTGTCCAACACAGTAGCCCTATACAATATCACATTCCACTACCTGTCTGTTAGACCTCATATTTTACAGGGGACTCTGTTTATTTAAGATCTGTACCCTGGCTCTGGTTCCCCCTTGTTGCTGACCTTACAACTGGTTTCACTGCTCCTTTGGCTTATCCTGGCTCCTCTCTCCTCCAGATCTTCTCGGGCTCTTTAATGTAGTGTGTTGCAGTATAAATTCCCTGGCCTTCCTGGGACACAAAGACCTGGGCTAAGTTCTGTTGATTGCATGCTCCGGTGGTTGCCTTCTGTGTGGCAGGGGCGGGTAATGCTTGGGCTTCCTTGTGCCCTGAGAGATGTGGTTGGCAGCTCCTGTGGTTGCCTTCTTAGGATAAAAAGCATTTCACTACCAATACTGGATAAATTAACAAACAAAAACATAGCTACTGCAAGCTCCTGGAAACCGTTCATTCTGTGACAACTGGCCAGGGAGCGAATTGTCAGGGGATGAGTTGTCACGGGAGCCAGTTGTCACTGGAGCAAGTTGTCAGGAGCCAGTTGTCATGGAGCAAAATGACAGGAGTGAATTGTCATGCTCCCCTGGCAGGCACTGTTGATTGTGGACCGTGGCATGTCACCAGTGGTGTCTGGCATGAGTGTACTGGTGTGCCAGTGTGCGGTATGCAGTGTGTGCCACTGGCCGGCTAAAGCTCCCTTTTGGGGTGTGTGACCCCCAATGTGAGTCTGTGTGCTGCCATGTGGTGGGGGAGGCCATTGAGGCCCACAGTGGTGACACATCCCTCATTATGGGCCTCGCATGTGTTGCACCTTGCCGTTGTGCATTACTGCTGTATGCTGTGCTGTGATACAGGATGGGTACCATGTCCAGTCCTTGTGTATGGTGTCCATGGTGATGCCTGATGTTGTACCATGTGGTGGTGGCTACATGTGTTGCCCGTCCATATGTGCCACTGTATAGGGTGCAGACACCATGTGCACATCACACTGGCATAGGCCTGATGGCACACCTCAGTATCACACAGGTCACCTTGTTGCACCACCAGCACATGCTCAGTGTCACATGGCGATATACTGTGTTGGCACTGGTGACAGGTGTGTGCTTGTACAGTCCTGTATCATGCAACAATGCCTGTCCACAGTAGATTGTGTGCATGTTGGGATGCATTGTGGCCCATGTCGATGTTGGGGGGCATTGTGCTACAGCTTTATGCTAACTGTGCCCTTCTCACTGTGTTTCCATTGCAGGCAGGGAGGAGGTCCTTCAGGCCAGGAGGGACACCTGCAGCCAGGGAGGTGAGATGGGCAGGTCATGGTACCAGAACATCGACTGTGGAACTACAGTACCAGGCAGTCACCACACTGTGCAGCAGGCGAGTGGGCATGTTGTGTTACATGTGTACATGGGGGTAAGCATTGCCCATTGTGGTCCATGGAATGTGGGTCAGGCATGCCTATGGGGTACTGGTCACACACACATGTGGTGACAGTGCAGTGCCATGTGACAGCTCTGCAGTGCTTTTGGCTCCTGTGTGCCAGACACCATCCAGTGTGTCTGTACATGGCCATGGTCAGTCACCACTGACCACACGGGGACAGCACTGGGCAATCACTCATGGTGCATACACTTCTCAGGTCCACACTTTGTGAAGTACATGGCATATCTGATGCCCTGTGCCATCTGACTGTGTGTTACACTGCAGTGACCACTGCCTCCAGTGCATGTGTGCCCCACTGGCACAGCTCAGGGCATTGTCCCAACATGCGGGCATGTCCCCTGCCATTGCCAGTGCACCCTGCAGTGGCTACCACCATCCACAGTGTGCAGTCACATGTTCCAGGCCCTGTGTGTGTATGGTTGGTGGTGATGGCTGTCAGCCACTTGGTACACCCTCTGTGGCAGGGTCCTTGTCATGGTCCCAGGTCACCTGTGGGACTCTCTGCCCCATTTGGGCTCTGCATGTGTGTTGCCATGTACTTCTGCAGGTGTTGCCTTTGTTGGCAGTCTGTTGTCATGGCATGGCTCATTGGCACATCTGGGACTTTGTTTGGGGACATGCCTGTCCGGTCACTCTATGGTGTGACCCTGCCGGTGTGCCCCAAGGGTATTCCCATAACACCTGCCTGTCCAGTGGTCCTGCGTGTGTCTTCCCTTCCCCCATGGCTTTACACAACTCAGCTGTTGTCTATCAGCTTTCTGTTGCCAATACCTTCCCCTGTGTGGCCAGCCACATGGCCATGCACAGGCCAGCCTCTCACTCTGTGTTCAGCAGCTATGTGGCACTAATGGTTGGACCAGGCGGGTGGGCACGCAGCATCCTGTCCATGTGTATATGCACGTGTGGCCTTCTGTGGACAGTTGCATACATCTGTGCCACTGCCTCTGCTACACCTATTTTGGGAGTTGCCCTAGTATCACAATCATATACATGTACCACTGCATGTGGCCAGTGTGCTTATGCGTGGAACACTGGACCTGTGACACACAGCCGTGTGGTACTTGGCCACATGTCCCTTTGCCATTTCCTGTGCATGTTCTGTGGTGTCATTGCCTGTTTCCATGGCCACATATCATGCATTTCACTATGTGTAGCACTGTTCCATGGCATATCGCCTGTCGGTCATGGGTTTGGTGGTGTGGCAGCTCTGTGCAGTGGCCCACACATCTACAGGCAAGCACGTCACCATCATTGTTTGGGGGAGATTCTATCTGTGACTGGGTGACTTGTGGCACTGAGGCAGTGTTTTGTTTATCTTTTTCCTCCCATAGGACACCAGGCCACCGTGGGACATCAGCCCCAAGGGAGATGGACATACGGACACCTGCTACTGCATTGGAAAGTGACGTCAAGCCTGGGGGTTCTTTTGGCCATGTACTGGAGGATGGAGCTGATGGTGTGGACCATCCGAACGGTGACCCGCATGGTTGCCGGACACAGGCTGCAACAGGGTGCAGGACACCCTCGCCATGTGTGGTGCCAAGCCAATGTGGCCCAATAGACTTGTGGACATTTGTATATAGCTCCTATTGATCCCCCACACCTACACTCTGATCCATCCCATGTAAATAGTTTCCCTCTGCATCCTGTGTTCCCCCTGTCCCCTCAGCCCCCCCTTTTTGGACTTGTAAATAGTTATTTTTGCAGATTTGTATCTTTCTACTGTTGTGTTTTACTGCCTTGTGTTTGTTTTTCCTATTCATGCTTCTTGTTGTTCTTGCTGTTGTTCTTGTTGGTGTTGTTGTGGTTGCATTTTACTTGGATTAAACTATTTGATTGTTTTTTGACATGGCTGTGTGTGTGCCTTTAATCCATGGCTGTTGCCGACTGCTATGTGGCACATGTGGCCCACATACCCGTGGATACCACTGCATAGGTGTGTAACTGCCCTCGCCTCACCCAGCATGTCCTGTCCCAAGGGTGTGGTCCCTGCTGTGTCTATCACAGACATCCTTGCACTTGTGGCATGGGCTTCATGTCAGTTCTCCTTGGGTCCCTTCCAGCTGGTTTGCTGTGTTGGCCATGTGCCCCTCTCTGTTGTCATCACAGGCCATGTTGTTGTATGTTGCACTGTCAGTGGTCTTCTCTCACTATCAGTGTGTGCCCCTGTGTAGGCACCTGCCCCCAGCCATTTTGGTGCTGTGCCAGTGGTGCACTGTGCCATGGCTCTGTTTGGCATATCTGCCTGTTGTCATTCTGTTGTGTGTTCAGGCCTGTCCATTGGCATGGCCATGGTACCCTGTCCATGCCCATGTGTGTCCACACTGCCTGGTGTGCATGGCAGTCCCCATGGTTGGTGTTATTGGTAATACTTTATTTTAAGTGTCCTCAAGTACACTGTAATTACTGTATAACTACAATGTAACTGCTATGTAAGTACTGTGTAGTTACATGCAACTACAATGTAGTTGGTAATTAGTTTCACATTTATGTATTATGTAGTTAGACACATATTTCTATGAAGTAACTACACTGTTACTGCACTGTAAATACTATGTAGTTGTTAATTACTTTCACATTAGACTGGTGTAGTTATACAAATTGCATGAAGTTCTAGTTACACGTGCAGCCACAACCGTTTCTCTTTTGGCACAAATTGATTTATGCTGGAAGTGTAACTCCACATGTAACAGCTGTTGCAAAGCAACATAAAAAATGATTTATACTGAAAGTGTAACTCCACATGTAACAGCTGTTGCAAAGTGCAACATACAGAGTTACATTTGCCAGACAACATAGATTTGAGGCAGAAGGGAGGCAACAGTAATTGCAGTAACTACCAGTTCATGCAAATTGTATAACTACACCAAACCACACATGTGAAACTAGTTAACTACTACATAGTAGTTACATGTAACTACACAGAAGTTAAATTGTAGTTATACAGTAGTTTCAGTGTAGTTAAAGGCACTTAAAATAAAGTGTTACTGTGTCATTTATGTGGTGCACTGTACTGGGCACTCAGGGGACCTACCTCTGGCTGTTTTGGCCACTGTAACATGCCATTCTCCTCTCCTGTCCCTTGGGGTGCTGCCCTGTTGCAATGTCAGCCATCCAACTTGCACTAGTGCATTGGGCTATGTTCCCTGTTTGTGCATCCCAGTCCCTGTCTGTTTTGTGTGGTTTCCCATATTCAGAGGTGCCCTGCTGTGCCACACATTTTCAGTTGCGTGATTGCGGATCTTCGGTATATAGTAGGTACTGTGTGGGCACTAACTTTGTTTTTTGTTCTCTTTTAGATATTTCCTGAAGAAGACCTAAGGTTGAAATGTAGATTTTTAACTCTATTTTCTATTTTCAGCGTGCATTTAATATAACCATTTTGTTTTGCTTTTAGACCACATGCTGACACAGCGCCTTGTTTTCATTATATTGAGCCAGACATGCATTATCGCATCTTCTGGTGAATCTTCTGAATATTACATTATTTTGTGCTGGAGCATTTGCACAATTCTGCTGATCACTTTTGAATATGGGGCTCAAATACTTCATTTGCTGTAAAAAGAATGTCCCACATTTATTGCTGTAACAGGAGTGATTTCAAAAGCTCCCCCTTACCTTAGTTAAACACAGCTAACATGTTTCAGATGTAGATGAACAGTGATGGAGAAAGCACCTGGTTTTTATATAAAAAAAAATCCTTGCAAATAATTACATTAAAGCATTGGTTAGGGTTAGGGTTGATGATTAAAGCTACACAAGTAAGGAAATGCAGCATTAGGGTTAAAAGTGCCCTGAGCCATTGTTAGTGTAGCCTGGCATTTCTCAGGGTTTGAATGATCATGCAAAACAGTGTTGGCTTTGCCCTACCTTAAGCACTCAGTCTCCAACAATTGCTGTGATAGTATTTTTGTTTGCCTGGACAGACAGTGTCAAAGTTGGGCAATGCCTACACTGCATTACATGATCAGTTAAATATTGAGAAATGCCAGGCAACAAGTTAGGGATGCTTGGAATTGGTGAAATCCATTTCATTTACATCCCATGAAATTTCAGAAATTCCAATTCCAAGTTCAGTTCGGTTCAGATTCCTGACTGCCACTGGAATCCAAATTTAAAAAGGAATCAGAATTTCTGATTCTACCTCCAACTTCTTATAAAACCTTCCCCCACCCAGCATGCAATTTAAAATTTAACATTACACCCCTATCTATGAAAGGACCATGTCCCTTCCCCTACCCTTGTCTCCTACATCCAGTCCCACTCCTTACCTTAAGACAATTGTGCATGCTCCTGGTACAAACCTGGTGGTCCCACCATTGGCTGTGTTAGTGACCCATCTGCTGCTGTCACTGTGAGGGTGAGGACAGGGTAATGGATGTTTGTCACAGTGGATAAGAAGAAGGGTTAAAAATGATTAAAGTGTGGCATGGGGTATGGTATCCAATGTCTGAATGGGGAAGGTGGCAGCACTAGGGTTATGCTCCAATGACCACTTAGTTCATTTTCTTAGTATACTGTTCAACACTAAAGTTGGGCATCTGGTATTTTAATTGGCCAAGTTCTGCATTTTTAATTCATCTCATCTGTTTATTAAATGTCTGACTCAATTTAAAGGAAAGCTGGAAAGTGGTTACTGCTGGGGATATAGGTTCAAGCTTAAAATAAATACACAGCTGAGCGGGATTAGTGCGAATTCAGCTCGACTGCAATATGAGACTAGTGACATATATGAAAAAGTTTCAATAGATATGTCAAACATGTTCCATAAATGCATTAAAGCTGATGCTGAAGCAGCTTATTATTTTGCTGAACACTGTCCTAAGCTTGCGGAATGCCAGCTGATTTTGTCAGGTGACATGACTCAGGGTAAAGGCAGAGTTAAGCAGCAGTGAAGTTAGAAATTCATATTTCCCTGGTGTCTAGTGGCACCCTCTGATCCCCATTCCCTACACTGTTTCCCTGGTGTCTAGTCGCACCCCCACCCTCAATTTGCTGTCCCCATATGGGATCTGTAATAGGAAAACTGTTCCTGATTTTTTTTTGCCATAAAGCAGTAAAAAAGAAAACAATTCCTCACTGATCTGACCCCTCCCACCTCGACCTCCCACTCAGCAGTCACCACCCCACATCCACGGTACACCCCCCACACCCTCACTCACTTGAATATGTCACCCAGCGTACATCCACTCAGCAATCAAAGACACATCTTGCTGCTTGAACTGGCAACTGCAATCTGAGAAACTAAAGTACAGTAAGTGCGGCTTCATTGCATTTTAAATGGGTTTTTGCACTTTGATGCATACATTTGGCAGTTTTGCATAAATTCACCCTAACTTTTCAACACAGTCTTTGTGGGACTGCACCTTATGACCAATGGTGGTGGAATTTATGCAAATGAGGATCAAAAGGCATTTTAATGGTCGCTGGATGAAATCACCTTTAGGGCAGGATCTGAACTTTTCACTGACCTTATTCATCCAGTGGGATCATAAGATGGCTATGTTGAAAATTTGGAGTGAAAATACTTAAATATGGCAAAGTTATGAGCATGAGATATAAGCATATGTTGACATTTTACAACACACACTCATAACTTTTGTCATTTTCACTATTTGATGCCAAATTTTCAACATAGCTATTTTTTCACATTACCTCATGAATGTGACAATTGTTATTTTTCACATCCTTACCAAAACGTGTTTTCACTCCTGTGGCATGAAATGGTGTTGTTGCTGTATGAAATCGCCTTTTGGGCAGATTCTGAAATATTTCTCCACCCTTGTTCATGAAGTGGAGTCATACAAAAGCTATGTTTAAAATGTTGTGTAAAAATATTACAAAACAACAAGCTTATAAGTGTACATTGATATGTTCCTGTGCACACGCATAACTTTGATCATTTTAAGTGGACAATGTCCATTTAAACTAGTATGGCAGCCATGTTGGCTCTGACCAGAGTCTGTTTCCTCTTTGCTTTCCCTCCTTACCATCTCTTTTTTTAATACATCCACTCCCATCTCCCTTCATTTTCTTCCACCCTGCTATCTGAATTAATTAATTTGCATCCCAGGGGATTCCACTCCTCCTGGGTTCTCCCGACTCTCTACTTAAGCCAGGGGAAGGGCAGTTTAATACTGAAACTGTCCAGTGAGGACTGTGGTTCCCCTTCCAGATGGATTCAGGCCATCTTCTCTGTATAGGCCCTTAAACTCCCAGGGGGTTCCCAGTCCCCAGTGTAGCCAAATCCCTCCTCTCTGCACCATTCCTTCAGTCATGCATTGAAGCTCCTGGTTTGTAGTTCCCTCTCTTCCCCCCATCATAGACAGGCAGCACCTCAGTAAAAGCCATTGAGTATACTATCCATCTAAGACCCATTCCCAGCTCCCTAAACTCCCCCTGCATTATCTGAACCCCATCCCTAGCCAGATCATTAGTTTCCAGGTGGACAATGACATCCAGCTCTGCCTCCTGTCCTCCTGATGTAGCAATCCTTAGGATATGCTTCCCATCCATCCTGGCTGTGGAACCACACAGGCATCTAACATCCCTCCTCCCTCCCTTTCCTATTCCCAATTCTATCCCCCTCACAATTGAGTCCCCTACTAGAAATTTCTGCCTCCTCCTCTGGAGTCCTCTTCCACCCTAACTGGGGTCTCTGCTATGGAGGATCCCCTCATTATCCCTGGCCTCTACCACAAGTGCCTCTTTCTGGCAGTCTTGCCTTACCAGAGCAGCATAGAAGCATAGAATTTCATGGCAGATAAGGACCACTTGTCCCACCCAGTCTGCCCATTTCCCTACCTAGTGGAGAAGCTGCAGATCTTAGTTAACCAGCAGCCTATGTTTTCTTACTCCCACCCACTAGAACTGCCGTATGACTGTCCCATGAATGCTTGAATTCCACCACTGTTTTTGACTCCACAACCTCCTCTGGAAGGTTGTTCCATGCATCCACAACCCTCTCTGTGAAAAAAATACTTCCTTACATTACCTCTGAGCCACCCCTCCATCTTCAAATTGTGCCCCCTTGTTCTTGCACACCTCTTTTTCTGAAAGATGCTACCCTCTTGGACTTTGTTGATTCCCTTGAAGTACTTGAAAGTTTCTATCATGCTCCCTTCTCCCCCCTTTCCTCGAGGCTATACATATTAAGCTCCTTAAGTCTCTCTTCATATGTCTTCCAGTTCAGACCCTGCACCATTTTAGTTGCCATCCTCTGGACAGCTTCCATCCTGTCTATGTCTTTGCAGAGATTGGGTCTCCAGAACTGCACACAGTACTCCAGATGGGGTCTCACCAGCTGTCTGTACAGAGGGATAACAACTTCCTGTTTTCTACTGGTGATGTCTCTCCCTATGCATCCCAGTATCCCCCCAGCCATCTTTACTGCCCTCTCACATTGCTTGCCCACCTTTAGGTCATCTGATATGACTACCCCCAGGTCCCTTTCCATTTTTGTTGTTGTTAGTATCTCACCCCCCACTGTATACTCTTCCCAGGTGCATTACCTTGCACTCCTTAGCACTGAATCTAAGCTACCATACATCTGACCATTCCTCTAACCTTGCCAAGTCCCTTCTCATCCTTTTCACCCCACCTTGTGCATCAACTCTGTTGCAGATCTTTGTGTCATCTGCAAAGAGACATACTTTTCCTTCCAGTCCCTCTGCAATGTCACTTATAAAGATATTGAAGAGGACCGGTCCTAATACTGGAACCCTCATGGTACCCTCACTAGTAACCCCTTTCTTCAGAGTGGACCCATTTACTATTACTCTCTGTGTCCAGTTCTCCAGCCAATTCTTTACCCAGGCTATCATCTTGGGACCCACTCCCAGGCTGGCTAACTTGAATATTAATCTTTTGTGTGGGACTGTGTCAAATGCCTTGCTAAAGTCTAGGTAGGCCATGTCCACAGCCCCTCCTTGATCTACTACTTTGGTCACCCAGTCAAAGAAATCTATTAGATTTATCTGGCATGACCTTCCGCTGTAAATCCATGCTGTCTTGGGTCCTGTGCCCTCTGGCCTCTAGGTACTCAACAATTCTTTCCTTCAGAAGTGATTCCATCATTTCCCTATCACTGAGTTAAACATGGGTCTGTGTTTCCGCTTCTGCCCTGTTCCCACCTTTGCGAAGTGGAATCACATCTGCCCTCCTCCAGTCCTCAGGTACCACCCCATCCTCCCATGATTTATTAAAGAGGGTAGTCAGTGGTGCCACTAGTTCTACCCTTAGTTCTTTTAGAATTCTGGGATGAATCCCATCAGGCCCCATTGCTTTGTCCACTTTCAGTTTTAAGAGTTATTTCAGAACTCTTTCTTCTGCAAATGGGCTATCAACTTCTGTATCCAGCGTGTTTCTGTTGTTTGGTTTAGGTACCTCCCCCTCTTCATTTGTAAATACTGAGCAAAATATTTGTTTAGTATCTCTGCCTTTTCACCGTCACCTTCTGCCCACCCTCCCTTTATTAAGCCTCACTCTCCTCCCTTGGTCTTCCTACACTCCATGTTGTAATTTATAAAATGTTTTATCCCCCTTCTTAACTGAGTTGGCTATCTTTTCCTCAGTTTGGGCCTTTGCTGTTCTGACTGCCTTCCCAGCTTCCTTTTGCTTAACTGATACAATTCTCTGTCCTGCTCCTTCTGTGATTCCTTGTACTTCCTGAATGCTTTCTTTTTCTCTTGAACCTTCACTGCCACTTCCTTTGAGAACCATAGTGATTTCTTACATCGTTTTGTTTTGTTTTGTTTATTTGCTTCACACAAAGGCTTGTTACCTCTGTGATGGCAGTTTTTATTATTCCCCATTGTTCTTCCACCCTCCTTCCTGCCCATTTGCTAGTGCAATCCTTAGGCACTCACCCATTTTGGCAAAGTCAGCCCTCCTAAAGTCCAGTACTTTTGCCTTTGTATGGCTTGACTCTACAGCTGTGTTTATTATGAACCATACTGTTCGATGGTTGCTGGTTCCCAGATGGCTACCCACTTCTACATCTGTGATCCTCTCTCCATCTCCATGTGAGAGAACCAGGTCTAAGATTGTATAGGAACTGTGTAGAGGTACCAGTTGAGGAATGTGGCTTTTATCCTCCACCTCCACTCTTCCTGAGCCCACAAGAGTCCAGCTATTCCTCTGCCCTGGCATCCTCTGAGACAACTGTGGCAGATTTGGTGGTCCCTTGGTAGGGGAAGAGGTCAACAAAATCCCAGAAACTCAGCCTGGAGTCTAGTGATCTTCTCCCTCAAACCAGAAAGGTGTGAACATGTAGGGCAGCATCACAGTCTGCAGAAGATCTCTATGAAAACTACCACCCCACAGCCACTGCACTGCACCACTCCCAGCATTCCAAACTTCTAGTCTCCCTGTGTTACCTAGAAGTATTTTTGTACCCTAACCCCTGATAGGGTTCTTCTAGTTTTCCCCTTTTGTTTGTTTCTGTTTTTGTTTCCCCCTGCCTTGTTTAAATTTCTTTATACTCCTACCCTAGATAGGATGTTGCTAGTTTTTCCAGTTTTCACCTACCTTTTAAGTTTTACCCTTCCCAGCAGTAACTCTTTCAGAGTAGTGAACAGGTGCCTTACCGTAGTCAACTGTCAGAGTCCCCTGCATTCCTGCTTCATAGTGCTGATGCCTTCCAATACATACAATGCCAGTCACTAGTTCCACTCTTTCTCTGTTCCACTCACTTGTTGGTCTGTAGTTCTTACACCTAAGCCTATGGAGATTACAATATAAGAAGCTGGCGGTATAGCCTTAAGGTTAGAGGAACAAGCAGCAGACCTGGATTTGAGTCCCACAACCTCCACTTGCATACTGTGTGACTCTAAACAAGTCACTTACCCACCCCAGTGCTCCTAGACCACCCTACAAAAACAGGCACTTGTGCCTAGTGGGCCTTACCTGGTTACCCTAAAAAATTAAAATAAAATTGTTGGTGAAGAATGCTGATTTGATCAAGCTGCAAAAGTAAGTGATGTGTCTGAATGAAAGGGAATAAATAAAATATTACTACTCCTTCAGTTACTGGTCAGTGCATTTATTGTTACTTACAGTAAGAGGAATTGATGTGGTGCTGGTTGGACCACCAGCACAGTGATAGGGCTTCTACTTGTGACACCAGCACCCCGGGTTCAGGAATGGACCCAAGGAGTCAGAGGACCAGCTGGGGGGAGGAGCACTGAGCATCTGGAGGACTGCTCTTCTCCTCTGGTGGGAGGATGGATGAATATCTGGTGCATAACTGACATTGGGTGGAGGCCAGGGGGAGTGCCTGCTGGAGCCTGGATTATGGGGAGGTGTGCCAGACATTGGCACTTTGCACCATTATGCCATTGCATGCCACGCCTTCCATGGGGATAAAGCATAAACAAAAATGCAAGCCTCATCAATGATGCTCCACTCCACTGGTCCCACCCTGCCCACATGTGACACTCAGATGATGACTGAGTTACAGTGTTCTGTCAGAACTGGCCCAACCCTATGGCCCCACCTTGGGGGTAAGCCAGAGAGGCATACCAGTTACTGGGGTCCACCAGGAACCTGACTCAGTATTCTGTTTGGGGAGTGCCTATTCAATGACCCTGCTCTGGGAGATATGCCCAGGACGATCAACACCTGAGGTAAGTCCCAGGTGGCTGAGAAGGGGGACCGGGGGACGGAGGCTGAGCCATAGGGACATGGCACCCAAAATATAAAAAAAAAAGGAATTGCTCTGGTGCTGACCCTTGGAGCAACACAGATGGACTAATTGTAAATTTGATTTTATTGTGATATTTTCTGCTGATATTGTGCACATTAAAGTACACATTTTTAGATGTTGTGAGTAGGCGTTTTCACTGATTATTTGGTCAGGCACTTAAATAATCCCTATTAGTTAGTCTGGTTTAATTTAGTGAGGTTCTTAATAATTTTTGGCCTGTTCATTTTTCCAGACCCTGATCATCCAGTAGTTAGCAAGTTGGGCAGCTGACTGACATCCCTTTGCACTGTGCGTGAGACTTGTGCATGTGCAACTTGTTATGCAGGGCATATTGTGCTGCCTATCTGTTCATGTAGTTACTGATTAACATATGCACTTATGAATGGAAAAGACTACCTTCCCATCAAGTGCTTTCCCTGTTACCTCAGAAGAAGTACAGTAGTAGCCAGAGACATTGCTAGCTATTTCCCCAAATTTCTGTGATATTTCTAGAGAAATCTCCTGCTTTTTGTATTTCCAAAGTAGGGGCAGCAGAGAGAAACTCTATAGAAATTCCACGAAATATTTGGAAGTAGCAGGCACTGTCTGTGGCTACTACTGTACTATCTCAGGCTTTTTTACAGCTGCTTGGGTGGAGCTCCACAGATGCTATGCCATCATCATAGTTTTAGTATAGCACTGTGGAAGCATGTGACTGGACCGCTGTCCAATGTGCTTCCACAGTGCTCGGGCAAATGTCCAGTGGTGCTCCGCACCATGGAATTCAATCAATGGATGAAAAACTGGTGCAGAGCTCAGGGCTTAGGCTTCATTGGGGACTGGGGGTCCATATGGAGGGATGCAGGCCTATACTGGTGTGATGATCTGCATCTGTCCAGGAAGGGAATCAAGATCCTAAATGGTAGGTTTAAAATGCTTCATTGGCAAGCATTTAAACAAGCCAAGGGGGAGGTACTGAAAAGAAGCAGGGAAATCCTAGCCCTTCCCAAAAACAAATTCAGGGTAATTAGTGAGGTAAACACCAAGATATAGAAGTCAATAGGGAGAAGGGCAGGGGTAAATGGAGAAAAAAGCAAAGGCAGTAAGGACAGGGATGGGGCAAAAAGGGGTAAGGCAATCAAAAAATGGAGAGTAAAGAGTACCAATGCCCATAGTCTAGGTAACAAGCTCCCTGAACTGGTGGCCTTGATGGAAGAGGAATACCTGGATATTGCTGCAGTCACAGAAACATGGTACACCGAGAACCATGACTGGGATGTCAACATACCAGGGTACACAATCCACAGGAGGAACAGGGAGGGTAGAAAAGGAGGAGGAGTAGCTCTCTACATAAGGGAAGGAATTAAAGCAATGGGACTAAAGGTTACACAGGGAGGAGAGGAGGCTCTGTGAGTCACCCTGCAGACCAGAAATGGCACCACAATCCACACAGGAGTTGTATACAGACCCCTGTCTCAGGGGAAGGAAATGGACAAGGAAATGATAGAAGGCATCCTTAGGATGGGAGAAAAATGGGAGATATTGTTGATAGGGGACCTGAATATGCCAGATGTTAACTGGAGCACCTTTGCAGCAGCCGCATCCATGAGCAGGGTCATTCTCAATGCCCTACAGGGAGCATGCCTCAGACAGCTAATGTTGGAACTCACTCAGGAGGGAGCAATCCTAGACCTGGTACTCTCAAATGGGGATGGAGAAGGGATCTCAGATTTAGAAGTGGGTAGCCATCTGGGAACAAGTGGCCACCAAACAGTGTGGTTCATGATAAACACAGCTGTAGAGTCAAGTCATACAAAAGTAAGGGTACTGGACTTTAGGAAGGCTGACTTTGTCAAAACGGAAGAGTGCCTCAGAAAAGCACTAGCAAACAGGTAAGAAGGAGGGGTGGAGGAACAATGGGAAAACATGAAAACTGCCATCACAGAGGCAATACGCCTTTGTGTGAAACAAATAAACAAATCAAAATGAAAGAAAAAAACACTATGGTTCTCAAAAGAGGTAGCGAGAAAGGTTAATGAGAAAAAGATAGCATTCAGGAAGTATAAGGAAACACAGAAGGAGCAGGACAGAGAATTGCATCAGTTAAAACAGAAGGAAGTGGGGAAGGCAGTCAGAAAAGCAAAGGTCCAAACCGAGGAAAAGATAGCCAACTCGGTTAAGAAGCTGGATAAAACTTTTTATAGGTACATTAGAGAGTGAAGAAAGACCACAGGAGGGATAGTGAGGATTAATAAAGGGAGGGTGGGTGGGCAGAGAGGACAGTGAAAAGCAGGATACTGAACTAATACTTCTGCTTAGTATTAAAAGAAAAGGAGGGGAGGTACCAACTCCAATCAATAGAAGCACTCTGGATAGGGGGTCAATACCAGTCCTTTCACAGAAGAAAAGGTTCTGAAAGAACTCCTAAAACTCAGGATGGACAAAGCATTGGGGCATGACAGGATTCACACCAGAATTCTAAAAGAACAAAGGGGGAGAACTAGTGACACCACTGACTACCCTTTTTAACAAATCATGGGAGGATGGTGTGGTACCTAAGGACTGGAGGAGGGCAGACGTGATTCCCCTTCACAAAACTGGGAGCAAAGCAGATGCAGGAAACTACAGACCTGTTAGCTTGACCTCAGTGGAAAGGAAAATGATGGAATCACTTCTGAAAGAAAGAATTGTTGCGTACCTAGAGGCCAGCGGGACAGTACTCAAGGCAGTGAGGATTCATAGTGGGAAGCCCATGTCAGATGAACCTAATAGATTTCTTTGACTGGGTGACCAAAGTAGTAGACCAGGGAGAGGCTGTAGACACGGCCTACCTAGACTTTAACAAGGCATTTGACATAGTCCCACACAAATGATTAATTAACAAATTAGCCAGCCTGGGAGTGGGTCCCAGGGTGGTAGCCTGGGTAAAAAACTGGCTGGACAACAGGACACGGAGGGTAATAGTAAATGGAGTCCACTCTGAAGGAAGGGGGATTACTAGCAGAATACCGCAGGGTTCAGTATTGGGTCTGATCCTTTTTATTGTCTCTATAAGGGACATTGCAGAGGGACTGGAAGAAAAAGTATGCCTTCTTGCAAATGACACAAAGATCTGCAACAGGGTTGATACACAAGGGGCGGTGGAAAGGATGAGAAGAGACTTGGCAAGGTTGGAGGAATGGTCAAAAGTATGGCAGCTTAGATTAAATGCAAAGAAGTGCAAAGTAATGCACCTGGGAAACAAAAACCCCAGGGAAGAGTACACAGTGGGGATGGAGGTATTAACAACAACAAAAATGGAAAGGGACCAGGGGGTAGTCATATCAGATAACCTAAAGGTAAGTAAGCAATGTGAGAAGGCAGTAAAGATGGCTGGGGGGATACTGCGATGTATAGGGAGAGGCATCACCAGTAGAAAACAAGAAGTTGTTATCCCTTTGTACAGACAGTTGGTGAGACTCCATCTGGAGTACTGTGTGCAGTTCTGGAGACCCCATCTCTGCAAGGACAGGATGGAGGCAGTCCAGAGGAGGGCAACTAAAATGGTGCAGGGTCTGCAACAGAAGCCATATGAAGTGAGACTAAAGGAACTTAATATATATATATATATATATATATATATATATATATATACCCTTGAGGAAAGGAGGGAGAGGAGGGACATGATAGAAACCTTCAAGTACCTCAAGGGAATCAACAAAGTCCAAGAGGGTAGCATTTTTTAGAAAAAGAGATGTACAAGAACAAGGGGACACAATCTGAAGATAGAGTGAGGACAGCTCAGGGGTGGTGGACACATGGAACAGACTTCCTGAGGAGCTCATGGTGTCAAAAACAGTGGGAGAATTTAAGAATGCATGGGACAAACATAAGGCAATTCTGGTGGGGGGGTAGAAAGAAGTAGGCTGTTGGTTTACTAGGCTCTGCAGCTTATCCAATAGATAGTGAAATGGACAGACTGGGTGGGCCAAGCGGTCCTTATCTGCTGTCAAAGTCTGTTTCTATGTCCTGTTTATGCAGACCTTCCCTCCACAGACTGCATAAACACACCCTCTTCTTCGGGGCACTACATTTTTCTTCCACAACTGCGGAAATGATGGCTGCCATTCCTAAGATGGTGGCATTGACTGAAATTATGTTTGACCACGTATTGTGCATGATCAGTTCTGTCGCTGCCGCCATCTTGAGAAGGGTACATTCTGGCTCAGCAAAAGCTCATTTTCCTCCAGCTGCAAATTACATACATTTTGGATGCATACATGCAAAATACCTCATGCTGGACATCTGGTACTGCTCCAGGCTGTGTGGATGAGCATCTCTGGCCATCTGCATACTCTGCTACTTTCCCTGAGGTCTTCGTCACATTACCAGTAATTTTCACTTCTCTTTTACTTTATGGTGGTTTCAGAGTGGCTCTTTTGATATGTGTTGCAAGACCAAGGCGCACCCAGTGCTGCAATTCCTCCTAAAATCTTTGAGCTGCCGTATCAGCTGTGATCAGAGTTTGTTTCTGCAAGATATTCCCACTGAACTGGTTAGAGAGCTCACAACTCAATGTTAAATGGCTATTCATCAAATTGAGGATGAGGCTTTAATTAGAAGTTTTTATTGACTGATTGACTGATGTATTTACTTTATACCAGATAAAAACCCTACAGCATAAATGCCTATTTTCATGCATAACCGGAGTATATAAAATGATTGACAACAAATATCAAAACATCACAGAAATATACAGCAGATACAGTACTTTGTACATTAAGTTAAAAAAACATGCTGGCCTGGTAGCGCTGAGAGTTATGGCACTGGATGCCACATCTCATGCCACACCAGCGACCTGGGTTTGGAGACAGACTCGAGGAACCAGGGGTATGCAGGGCAGGGAGAGGATTGAGTGTCCAGAGGACTGCTGTCCTCTCCCTGGGAAGGGATCCTGGGGCTGCTCGGTGCCATCATGAACCCTGATGGAGATCAGGGGTACTGCAGAATCACCAGCCAAACATTGGGGTGGGAGTGCGTCAGATGTCAGCAGGGCAGCTGAGTGCGGATGTCATTGCACGTTGCACTCCCAGGGAAAACATATGAAAAAAAGCAGAAAATCCTCCTCCAGCCGGGTGAGATGATGGCGAACCTCTGGGGGTGGATGCTCCACATGCCCAATACCGGCCACAAGCTGACTCTATCCCCTAGGTATCCTTGGCCTTCTCCTCTGGGGTCAGGAGAGGTGGGGATCCTGAAACTGATATCCTGTCGGTGTAACAGTTCAGGTGGGCGATTAGAAGCAGACGTCGAGTGAGTTTGCCCGAAGAATGCCCTGGTCTAGTAGGTGCAGAAAAATAATCTACAAAAAAAAAAAAGTTAAAACAAACACATACAAAAATAATTAGGAATGTGTCATCTTAACAAACATTTAAAGATGAAAAGGACAAGAATTCCTAATATAATACAGGAATGAATTCCAGTGCTTAGAAGCCAGCAGCAGAGTTCCTAAATGGAATATACCACTGTAGAGTAGCATAAGCACATGTGACATGATAAGAATTGAAAAAAATGATACATTCAGCAAGGAATTATTTTCCATTTATTAAAAATGTTCCAGAGATTTGTATTTACAGAGATTTTACTGTGCAGCTTCTAATTGAGGACAACTACAAAACAGGGGCTGCCTTAATTGGAAACACCTGTTCCTTCTGCTTCAAAAGCTCTGAGACGGCTGAATCAGACTAAAGCTGTCAGTTCACTGTCACTCTCCTCAGCTGTTGGCAGACAGTGCCTCCGTTTGTCATATACCATAACTTAAAATATCAAAAAGAAAGTGATCTAGACTTCAGGTTATGTCTTGTGTGCTATGAGAAGTGAAACATAGTAGATCTGTTGTGAATGCATTAAAACAGATTTGTGAATGCAGAAAAAAAGAAAGCTATATTGAAGTTAACAGTTTTGAAGCTGGCAGCCCCCAATAAAACAGCAAAAGGTGCCATTTGGAGGGTGATGGTAGAAAGGAATCCTTCCTAACAGAAAAGGCTAATTTACTAGCTTGGGTGCTGCTGAATCAAGAACAACACCTACAAGTTACCCTGAAGAGATGTGCAAAGTTGACAAACTTTACTTTGTAGATTTACTCTCAGAGTTTACCAAATTCATGAAGGATGAGGTGCGGACTTTGCAAAATTTTCAGCAGGTGAAGTGGTACTTTCTCAAGGAAAATCATGCAAATTCACCAGAGAAGTTGCAGCTTCACCATAATTTCACCTGAAAAAGTGACCCTTCCTGATGAAAACCCATTGTGAAGTGATTAAGTGGGCAATTTGTGAAGTTTGTTTCCAAAACAATTCTTTCAAATTTGCCAAAACTTCACTGATGAAGCAAAGCTTCACAATATTTCTGTTGCCCAACAAAGCATAGCAACAGCAGCACTCACTTATAACCCTGAGCTCCAGGGAAGTTGGGACTGGGCGGATCATTTCCTTTCATGCTGGGTTTCTTAATTCACCAGTGAACAACAGCGGGTCAATAGCTGCCTAAAGATTTTGTGCCCAAAGTCACAGTTTATCTTGATCTGTGCATGGCACAGTACTCAATGATATATGTTACTGGATAAAAAGCATGGGCACAAACTGCAACCTACAAAATTTATGTTGGGAAATCGTATTGTTTGAACTTTAGAACTGGAAAATTTAGCTTTATTGACATGAGTTATTGCCCATGTTCTTGAACCAGGGTTTAATGATAAGGCTACACACCAATACCATCAATACTAAATCTTTTCCCCTGAGGACACAGTAGTAGGACAACTGATACACTAATTTGCCAATCATGCCAGCATAGGTCGATCAATTAATCTTCTGAAAGCAATGGTCCATTGGGTTTACTGAAATAAGTGTAGGAGAGTTTGCAAAGTAAACATTAATTTCGTGCTGTGCAGACAGAGGCTGCAACTGTGCCATCTTTTATAATGACTTGTGGCACTCGTGGTCTCACTGAAAATTATAGGATGAAATAACGCAGACAAAGCAGCAGCATTCCTGGTTCAAACCACAGTTTATTGACTGGAGAATAACTGCTACCCTAGTACCTCAGCGCTACAATCAGGCCTTCGATTAGGGGTCCTGTGCCATCTTGCATTTTCCTTCCAGCAAGCAATCAAACATTGAGCTCTGCTCCACTCAATCTCCTCTGTGCCATCCAACCATAGTTTCTCTTCTTTGCCCAACTGGAACCCCTACTTAATATCATTCACTAGTGTGCAGCTTACTTTGCAATTGGTACCACCAGTCCCTGCATGATACTGCTGAGTTCCACACACAGTTGTTACCAAGAAATTATTCACCCTGTTACTGTCCATAACTAGGTTTAATATCTTGCAATTGAAAGAGTCCATCATGGTTACAAAGATGGCATGGATCTGCACTAATGTTCTGGATTCATTTTAAAGCATGTCAGCACTTTTCCTGTGGCCTGTGGGACTATAACCAGTCAATCGTGGTGGACTAGTTGCAGCAATCCCCAAATGTCCAACTCCCATTTGCATCTCATGCACTTGTAGGACCTGCATCTGCTCCAGATGTGACCGCATAAAGTGTGAGGACTTCCACCACTGTGTACTACATGGGCTTGAATCAGTCTATGCTGAGTAACACCAGCGCATTCTCAGAGTTGGTTGTAGGCCTTGATGGAGCATTGAAATGGCTGTCAATCGCATGTGCTATTGTCATAGAGCTGGCAGCTTGTATATTGTGCTGTGGAGCACTTTTGTCCATAAAACTGATGGTGTGACCAAAGTGATACTCTCACAGTGCCAATTAGTTAATGCTTTAAAAAATGTTGGCTCCACTGTCCTTGACCAAAAATCCAGCATGCAAAGTGATGCCTACAGTGCAAGCAATAATATCTTACAACGATTCCAGCATGGTAGAAATGTTGTGATCCTTATGTAACAACAAAAAGACCTCCTGAACATTGAGCAGTGAATGTCTGCACTGAAAAGCAGCTTGTCAACCAAGGGCAGAGTCAGAGGCTGAGGAGGAATTAAATATCAGTATAATGTGGTTTATCCTCATGTTAGTCTCTAAATTCTACTGACTATCCTCTAAGCCACTGAACCAGGCCAACAACTTCCTCTATTTTTATGATCTTAACCATACCTCACTCCCTCCTGCCCAGATTTAAAATATTGGCCCTGTCTACACTCTGTCCAAACCCAGTACTCTTGCAGTCAGAGTCAGCTGCTCTACCTCTGCGCCACAGTGCCTACCTACTTTATTACTACTTAAGCCTCTTAATCACTTCCCTACCCAATCTGCCAAAATATAAGTTTACCTCTTCTTCCTACTGCCTTGCAGGATTTGAACCCTGCACCCTTGTTTCCAAAGTCCACAGTTCCACCACTCACCTAGAACACCTGCATATTTTTACTGCAGGATTTCATAACTATAAAGAACGCACTAACCCTGTGACACAACCAAAGTGTTATCTAAGTGCTTCTACAAACCTGAACCCAACTCCCTGCTGCTACAGCCACCAGTCTAGCTCTCTTCTATTACCCTGATCAAGACTTGAATCTGGTACTCTATGCACTTCAGGCACATACACTACTACCACGCCATAGCAGCAACTAGACTCAGAGGTGATCTCTCACTACTATCTCCCCTCTTTCATCCTAGTCCCCCCATTCTTTCCTCACTTCAGCTCCACCAGCCTTCCCAACTATGCACATGCATCCCCTGCTCGCCAGTCTATCTCTTCTCCTCCTCCTCCTCCCTTTGCCTTCCACATACCCTAGTGTCCCTATTAACCCTCAGCCTCACTACTCCAGTGTTCCTACCTACCCTCTCCCCCTCCTCCTTACCACTGCTTCTACCCCTCCCTCCTCCCCACATCCCATATGCTCCTCTCCACCTCACCCCTTCCAGACATCACCTGTCCTCCCCTACAGCCCCTTGCACTGATCACTCAGGTCTTCTCTGCCTGTGCTACCCTACCCACCCCTTGTGCAACCAAACCCCATTCCTTATTCTATCGCCCGGCGAAACTCTCCATCTGCCTCCCCTGACCAGAGCACTTTCTCCTTCTGCTCCTAACAGGAACATACACCCCAACCCAAGCCCTGCCCCTCCCATCCACCCACTCAGCCCACTGGTCTTCGAGTAGCCTCCATGAACATATGCAGCCTGCTGAAGAAATTTGACGCCCTACAGTGCTGGGCCATGGCTCACCAACCAGACATCATAGCCCTGGTTGAAACCTGGCTGTCAAATCAACTCCTGACTCATTTGTCTCCTCCCAGGCTATACCTTATACCGGGAGGACCGGAGGTAAACGAAGGGGAGGCTGTGCAATCTACACCAGGGACACAATACCTGGACATGCACTCCCACCCCTACCTCATAAATGGGGCCCAGGCCCTTACCTCAGACTCACCCCAGACCCCTCTAGGAGCCTCTCTATCTCACCACAGCCTACATTCCCCAAAGAACCAGCACCCAGCCCTGATATCTTTAACGGACTACCTAGCCACCCTCCACCATAAGGCAGAACAAGTCCTAGTGGGGACCTTAATGTAAATTGGCTCAGCACCTCCTCATCCACCACCAGAGACTCATTTGCCGCCCAAGATCTGACACAACTCGTCACCCAGCCCACGACACTTAACCCTAAGAGTGGTACCAGCACCCTGCTGGATGTTATTATAACTAACCAATTCTACAAACCAAAACATCCAGGTCCTCCCGGACTCCCTGAGTGACCACTCCCCTATCCTATTCCACTGGGTAGCCCCCAATCCCAAGCCCAAAGCCCAGACCACCCTCCGCAGGCGCCTCCGCCCTAGTGGGCTGAAGAAACTTAAGGCACTCCTCACCCAGATAGACTGGTCCCCCATTCAGCAGGCAACCAACATTGATACTGCCCTCACCTTTTTCACCCACACCTTGAACATGGCCTGTGATCTCTTTGCACCCTTAACCAAAACCCGGTCCAAACAACAGAACGCACACTGGGTTAGCCCGGCCCTCCTACAATTACTTAGAAACTGGGATAACCTCTGACACCTTGCCACTGAAACAGGTCGTCTGTCTGATAGGCAAGCATACAATGCAGCCCGAAATAAATGCTCATGGGCCATCAGGAAAGCCAAGGCAGACCATTACCAGGCCTCCCTTACCTCCTCCTGGGGCTCAGCCCGGACCTTCTGGGATAATATTAAGCAACTCAATGGTAAAGCTTGCTCCCCTGCCCCATCCCAGCTCACTAGAAATGGCACAACCTCCACCGAGCCTGCCACCATAGCTAACTGGTTCAAAACCACTTTCACTGACCTTAGCTCAGTCCTCCCTAGTAATTTCTTTGACCCTCCCCCCAGCCAAGCTCCCCTGTCCTCCAGCACCCCAGCTCCTCCTGCAAAGATTTCCACCCGGAAGCCAGACCCATCCTAATCAAAGCTCTCAATGGCAACAATCCCGCAGTGACTCACTGGACCCCAGCATCCTCAGGCTGGTGCTAGATGAAGTCCTTGCACCTCTCACTAGCCTAATTAACCAGTCACTCTGCCTGGGACAATTCCCCACAGCTTGGAAAACAGCCATTATCACACCTATTCATAAAGGAGGCGACAGGTCATCGGCCAACAACTACCGGCCAATCTCCATCCTCCCTCCCCTCTCTAAAGCCCTGGAGAAAGTGGTGGCCATTCAAATCACTGATTATCTGGCTAAGCATAACATCTTATGCCCAGAGCAACATGGCTTCCATGTGGGTCACAGTACCAGCACTGCCCTTATTGAATTCTCCAACTTCCTACACTCCTCCTTGGATACCAGCTCCCTAGCTGGTGCAGTGTTCATTGACCTCTCAAAGGCTTTCGACACTGTCTCCCATCCACTGCTGCTGAATGCACTCTGCCTCACTGGTCTCTCGGCTGGCCCCTGGCATGGTGTGCTAGCTATCTTGACACTCGATCCCAGTGTGTCAAGATTAATAGCACTCTCCGGCCACCCGTCCCCACTCTCTCTGGGTCCCCCAAGGCCCATCCTGGGCCCCTTCTTCTCGCTGTATCTGAACACCCTGCCCAGTGCATGCTCTGGCAAATACTGCTGTATGCAGACGACGCTGTCCTTTTGCCACCCACGTAATCTCATCTCCCTACAGGACTCCCTACAGCAGTCTTTCAACAGTGCCAGGCTTGGTTTAAGGAGCGAGATCGCCATCAATCTTAAGAAAACCAAAACTATGCTCTTTTCACACCCCCAAACAAAGCTAGCAACCACCCACTCTATATCCTTCCAAGCACCAACCAACCACTGGAACAAGTCTGCTCCTACAAATACCTTGGGGTTACCTTCGATTCAGCCCTCACATTTCACAACCCATCGGCGCCCTAACATCCGCCACCAACACAAGGCTTGGCATCCCTATTCCACAATAAAACCTGCCTTCCACCAAATGCTCTCCTCCGTCGTTGTTACATCGTCCTGCTCTGTCCCTTATAGAGACTATGGTCTACCAGTATACGGTGCTGCCGACACCACTGCACTCAACAAAATTCACCTAACCCTGAATAAAGCATGCAGATTAATTACTGGTGCCCCAGGCTCACACACACCTGTCAGCTATATGTCGATGCTAACCTGCTTTTCCCTGGATGAGCAGCTCCGATAGCAGACCTGTCTCCTCACCAAAAACCCTACTCAGGCTCTCCCCTGGGGGAGATGCAGCATCCATCCACCAGAGCCCTCCCACCATTGCAACACGGTCTTCCCACAAGACCACTCTAAAGGTCCCCAGAACGAGAACCAGCCGTGGCCAGAGGTCCTTCAGCTATAGAGCCCCAACCTGGTTTAACTCTCCCTGCCACCATCACCAATGCCATCACCATCTCCACATTCAAAACCGCGCTGAACCACATCTTCAGCACTGTAACTGCTCCTGTCTCTGAACATAGCCTCCACTTCTTTCTTCTTGACAATGCCCCCGGGCAGCTCCTCCACCCTACCATCCTCCACCACTTCCCTGTACACCATGCCTAGGTTTAACCTGGCCAGTGCCAGCTGTTTTCAATGTTTATCTACCAGAATGCTCACTTGATACCGACTTGTGTAATACCTGTTATCAATTACATGTACCCTGTACCCAATTGTATTTGTCTGACCACTATGTGACGTGGCACCTCTGGTGAATGCCTATTGATTCTTTGCAAATCTTTGCTATGTAACCGAAACGCAATGTATGTCTTTATGTGATGAAGTACCTTTGGAAACGAGCCTCTGGCTCAAAGGTTGTAAACTGATTCTTAAATAAATAAATAGTTCCACTGCACAATCATGGCAATACAGTATAGACATGCATAGTATTTGTGCTTGTTCAGATATTTAACATGCTGTATAAGGGTTTGTCTAACTATTTGTTCACACTCTGTTCTTGTTTAAGATATTTATTTTTATTTTATTCTTTTGGTAACTGTGTAAGGCCCACTAGGCACAGGTGCCTGTTTTCAGGGGCAACCCGGGAGATTAAGTGACTTGCTCAGAGTCACACAGTATGCAAGTGGAGGCTATGGGAATCAAACCCAGGTCTGTCTGTCTGCTGGCTATACAGTACCAAGCTCATTCACAGCTTGTTACTCTAACCTCTAGGCTATACTGGCAGCCCATTGCACTGTTTGTATGACCTTCTGCACCTTGTATTTGCATTACCCCTTTGCCCCCTTCCTTCTTAATAACCACCTGAGAATTCTCACTAGATTTTCTGATTTCTCTGTTGTATCAAACTGTCCTTTGGTTTTGACCTTCCCTCCTAATTTTACAATGCCTTTGAATTTGAATATCACCATTTGTCTTCTTGCCATTTTCTTCTGCAGTGTTTCCACAACAGAGAAGGGCAACAGAGATCCAGGACCATAACATCATCAATCAGCTCACCACTTTTCACAGCGGTTTCATTTTATTATTACAGATTTTAGCAGGCAAAGTATATAAAGCAACAAGCAGCTCATTTCCATTTGCATAATGAGGAAGGGGGAAGGGGTAATGCAGATACAAGGTATAGAAGGTGCAGAAGATCATACAACCAGTGCAATTAAATGAAGAACTGTGATAAATGTTTAAGGATTAATAAAACAGGAAATACAAATACAATAAGGTAGTTTGAGATGTTCAGTGAGAAACAGGAAAAAATTGTACAATAAAAGATATATTTGATATATATATATATATATATATATATATATATATATATATATATAGGATATACAATGGTGAGCTGTCAGATAAATGATTTATCTACACAAGTGCTGTTTGACCTCTGGGGAACTTCACAGTGGCGTAAGCCACAGGTAGAAATGTCTGAGGTCAAACAGCACAAGTGTAGATAAATCATTTATCTGACAGCTCACCATTGTATATTTCATTTATGCAATAGGGATGCTTCTTATCAGTGTGGGAACATTTGGTTTGACTGTTTATGTTCTTTTTAAATGGTAATTTCTGGGACTTTCTGGGACTTTTGGTTAACTTTCCTGGTGTATGTCCTCCTAAGCGGGTGGTTGCTATTAAATGAAACACCACTCATTTTGTAGAGAACTTCTTGCTGAACAAATGTCATGGTGACAGTATCATGCTACCTTTTAGTTTTAAAGTTATTCACATTTGTTTGATGAAAAAGTGAAACAAAATTTAATTTTATGCTGTTTTTGCCAATTATAAAAAAAAACTAAAAGGTGTTTATTAATGAAATGCCACTCATTTTGTAGATATTTTCATGTGAACATTTTTGTGCTCATAGTACCATGCTATCATTTTTAGTTTTAAAGTGATTCACATTTGTTTGTCGGAAAAGTGAAAAGAAAACTGAATTTTATGCTGTTTTTGCTAATTTTGAAAAACTAAAGGTATCTCTGAATGAAACACCACTATTTTGTAGATATTTTTATGCTGAACATTTTTCGTGCTCACAGTACCATGTTATCATTTTCATTTTAAAGTTATTTATATTTGTTTGTCTGAAAAGTGAAAAGAAAATAGGATTTTTTCTGTTTTTGCTAATTATAAAAAAACTAAAAGGTATCTATAAATGAAACACCATTCATTTTGTAGATATTTTTGTCCAGAACATTTTTGTGCTCACAGTACTATGCTATCATTTTCATTTTAAAGTTATTCACATTTGTTTGTCAAAAAAGTGAACAAAAAAGCTTTGATTGACAGTTTGCATTTATCCCACATATGTGGGATAAATCTAGGGTGGTTAGATTTATTCCACATATGTGGAAATAAATGGATTTATTCAATGACTTTTGGTCTCACACCTATTGCATAAATATATATATATATATACACAAATTATGTACACATGCAATATAGAATGTGAAAAAGATAAAACTGCACAAATTTTGTAAGCTAATAGAAAACTAAAACATACAGTTGGTAATGATAATACAGAAACTCAGAACAACAGGGGTAGAAATCCAAAATATCATGGGGAGGCTGGAAATAAGTGTAGATGGGAAAGGGTAGGATGAGTGAAGAGGGGTGTGTGTAGAGAAGGAGGGAGATAAATGTGGAGGAGTTTAAGTTCAGGAACAGCTAATAAAAGTATGCCACTTAGAAGATATTTCAGGACAATGTAGGAGGAGGAGGAGTGGATGGAGGAGGAGCATAGACCAGAGGTGTGGAAGGTAGTCAGTAAGGAAAACAATCATTTGCTAGATAGGTCTCAGTATGGGCAATGAGAAAGAAGCAGTGTTTTTGAAGTGTAGGAGGTGGCAAGGGGACTGCATAAATGTGAAATGAGGTACAGAAGCTGGGGAAAGACTTAAATTAGAATTTAGAAATGAAGGAAAGGCAATGAGAGAGGCATCTACCCTCAAGAGAGGGGAACAAACATGAGGAGTAGAGGGAGCTGTGATGTATGCAGGGAGGACAGGTAAAGGTAGAACAACAGAAGGAGTGAAATAGGAGGGTCATAGAAACAGAAAATGAGTCAGAAAAAAAACAAAGGTCCATCCAGTCTGCCCAGTTTTCTTACCTATTCCTGCATGACCTATTGTCAAAAAGGGATTTTACATTGAGATCTGATCCTCCCTTGCCCAAGCTGGCCCTTTACTTTCTACTTCCTCCTTCCGTACCCCTCCTTTTGGTGCTATGAGCTGCCTATATCTATTATACCTGTACCTAGTCTTGAACCCAGCCACTTCTTTCAGCAATTTATTCCATGGTTCCACCAACATTTTGATGAAGAATTTCCTTAACTCCCTCTTAAATCTCCCTGTCTTGTCTCCACTTGTGTCCCTGTGTCCCCTCATAACTGTGTTACCATTCCAAGTGAACAGGTCCTCAGTGCCTACTCTGTTTATCCTCCTCTGGAACACACAGGTATTGATCATACCTCTCTGTTTCTCAGTCCAGGCTTTCAGTATGTACTGTACATGTTTAGGTCCACCAGCTGCTCCTCATATTATTTGCTCTGCTGGCCCTGGATCATCTTGGTGACACTATGCTGCAGTCTCTAGCCTATCCCTGTATTTCCTCTGGTATGGGCTCCAGACATGGGCACAGTGTTCTATATGGGGCCTCAACAGGAATCTGCACAGGGGCAATATCACCTTTGTCCTCTTACTGTCAAATCATTTCTCTATGCATCCCACATTCTGTTTGCCTAACTCTATGCTTTATTGTACTGGCTTGAGGGTTTACTGTTTACCCCCAGATCACTTTCCTCAATTGCTATGACCAACTGACCACACACTCACACCAGCTTTCCATAGGAAGCCTTTCCTGTTTGACACTGGTAGTACAGAATTTTGGTTTATCCCTGACCTAACTTGTCACTAGTGTACTGCATTGCTCATCTGGTGAACCTAATCTATGGCACATCTTGTACATGAATTTTGGATGACTCTTGTCAGTGAAGTTGCACCTTAATTTGTTCTAGGCATGCATGCATGAAGTACTTGTACACTGTAATTGTGCCTGCACTTTATTTCTGTATCATGTAAAGCACTGTACTTTGTTTCATTGCTCCTCCTGTTTCCCTTTCCCCAGGTTGCACCTGGAAATGAGCCTTGGCTCAGTGTACCTTTCTCAGTCACCAGTTCTCAAATAAATTCTCATTTGCGGCCCCCCCCCCCAGTGGAGATGGTCCATTACCATGCTTTAAAGAGTTTTACCCCATTAGGATTTCAGGCTGTACTATCAAGTCTGATGACTGCACATGAGACAGGGCCAGGGGAGGCAATAATGACCTACAACATTGCCTCAGTCTTCAATTCTGTAGCACCGGTTTGTGTATGAGCCAGGTCCTGGTTCTAGGGATCCCCATGGTTTGATGGGGAGCTCAGGGAGCTGAAAACAAAGGGCTGATGGTTGGAGCACTATTGATGGAGATCTCAGACTGGGGGAGGATAAGCTGGATTTGAAATGTTATCACAAGGAGTATCAAAGGACAATCTTCCATAAGAAAGCAGATTTCCTGTCCAGAGAGACTGCCGCAGTGAAGAATGGACCAGCTCAGCTCTTCCGGACTGTGAATGAGTTATTTCATCCTTCTTGTCTTCAGCTGGCTAGAGCCTTGTTATCTACTAGATACAAAGAGTTTGCTCTGTTCTTCACTGACAAAGTGTGCTCTATCAGGTTGGGTATCTTCCCTGGGGTAATACAGTTGATGTGGGGAGGGATGGGAAAAAAGGCTGTCGAGGGGGGTCCGATAAAGGAGGGAGTCTGTCTCCACCCCCCCCCCCTTGGGGAGCTGGAGGAATGCAGGAAAGGGCAGACTGGTAAAGTGCAGACCAGGGGAAAATGGAATCCCCATGGGAACACGAGCAGGGGACATGGAAGTATAGGGAAAGGGTGGAAGGTAGTCCCTGCTAAATGCCAGGAGCTTGGGCAATAAAATGCCTGCACTCCAGGCGATGCTAACTGAGGGAGCGGTGGATGTGGCAGCAGTCACTGAGACCTGGGCCACCGCAGGACACGACTGGGACCTGAACCTGGAGGGTTACACTATGTTCAGGAAGGACAGGGGAGGGAAGGGGAGGAGGGGTAGCAATGATAGTCAAAACCGCATTGGCATAGGGGAGTAGAGGAAGGAGGGAACCGTGGAGCGATTGGGTCACCTTGATAACAGGGGAGGCAAGAGAGTAAAATAGGAGTGTGTATAGACCCCTGCACTGGCAGAGAAGCTGGAGGAGAGTCTGGTGGCAGATGCTGGGAGACACTGCAGATTGCAGGGAGGGTGGTCATGTTGGGGACTTACACATGCAGGAACAGACTGGGAGACTATGACATCCTCGGTGGCCAGGGAACAGAGGTTGTTGGATGTCTTTCAAGATGTGTTCCTAACTCAGCAGGTGGGGGAACTGACCAGGGAGGAGTGGGTACTTGATGTGGTCCTGACAGACAGTGACCAGATTGGGGGCCTGGAGGTAAGGGACCCATTGGTGGGGAGTGACCATGTCACGGTGGTTCTGCCTGGATCTAGGAGGGGTAGAAGGCTGCACAAAGACAGAGCTAACTGACTTCAGGCGGGTGGATTTTAAGGAAATGGGAAGGATCCTTAAGGAGCATTTGGATGTGATTGGGTCAGACATGGACGCTGATAGTAGGTGAAATCATCGGGAGGGGTGCAGGATGCTACCAGCACCGCTGTAGAGTAAGATGAAAATGGGTAGGGCCGAAAACCCTGCTGGTGGACCAGGGAGGTCCAGAGGTGGTGCAGGAAAGAAGGCAGCCTATAGGCACCAAGTGCTCAAGGAGTGAAAGGGATCAAGGGGAGTACGAGATGATGGCTAGAAGGACCACTAGGGTGGTGAGGGTGGCTAAGGCAAGGAAGGAGCAGAACCTGGCCAGGGAAATTAGGAGAGGAAACAAGGGGTTCTTTAGATACATTGGGGAAAAACGAAGGTTGAAGGGGCAGATTAGCAGGATTAAAACAGGGGTGAGATGGGCACCCAGAGGAGCAGGCTGAGGTACTAAAATAGTACTTCACCTCAGTTTTCACAAAGGAAAATGAGGGTGCTGCATCATACATGGGAGGAGACAGTGATACTGGGGGGGGGGGACCCTTACCGATCGGCGGGTCTGGGGAGAGGGGGAGGCATCACTGGCAGGAGGAGAGAAGGCTAAGCAGAGAGAAGAGGTAGCGGAAGTGGAAATCACAGCAGAGAGAGTGAGGGAAGCCCTCAGGTCCCTTAAGATGGAGAAAGCACAGGGGCCAGATAAATTACATCCCAGAGTGCTGATGGAACTTGCAGATGTCCTGGCGAAACCCCTGGCGGAGCTTTTCACCATCTCTCTGAGGACAGGGCGGGTGCCCCAGGACTGGAAGGTGGCGCATATAGTGCCTATCCACAAGGGGGGGATCAAGAGAGGTGGCAGGGAACTACAGGCCTGTCAGCCTGACATCGGTGGTGGGCAAGATGATGGAGGGCATTGTCAAGGAGAGGCAAGAGGGGACCTGGAAAAGTCAGGGTGCCTGGATGATAGAGAGCATGGATTCGTCCCGGGAAAATCGTGTCAGACAAATCTTGTGGAGTTCTATGACTGGGTGATGAGTGCCTTGGACCTGGGTAGACCAGTGGACGTCATCTTTCTAGACTTCAGCAAGGTATTTGACTCTGTTCCTCATGAGGGCCTGTTGGATAAGCTGGGAGAAATGGGGTGGGGAACCAGATGATCAGATGGATAGGTAATTGGCTCCAGGACCCGGACCCAGAGGGCGTAGTTGAGTGGATAGTCTCATCCCCAGGAGGGTTGATAGTAGGGTCCCACAGGGATCGCTTGGGCCCCTCCTGTTCAACACCTACGTCTCTGACATGAGGACAGGTATCAGGAGTGAGATGAGTCTCTTTGCGGATGACTCAAAACTGGGGGCGGTGGTGGATGGGGAGGAGGGGAGGGTGGCCCTACAGGGGGACCTGGAGGCTCTGGAAAGATGGTCTAGAAAGTGGAAGCTGAGGTTCAATGCTAGGAAATGCAAGGTACTGCACCTGGGGGCCAGAAACCCAGGCCAAATGTACACCCTGGGGGGGGAATGTTACACATCTCGATGGCTGAGAGGGACCTGGGGGTGGTGGTGGATGTCAAGATGAACAACTCAGAGACTTGTAGGAGGGCAGCAGCCAAGGCCAACAGGATGCTGGGATGCATCTCTAGGGGGATCACCTCCAGAAGGAGGGAAGTGATACTCCCTCTGCATAACTGCTTGGTGAGGCTGCACCTCGAGTACTGCATGCAGTTTTGGAGGCCACACTTAAAGAGGGACATTAAACTCCTGGAGAGGGTCCAGAAGAGGGCAACCAAAATGATTTGGGGCTTGGGGGACAGGACCTATATGGAGAGGCTCGAAGAGCTAAATATGTACACATTGGAAGAGAGAAGGGACCGGGGGGACATGATAGAGGTCTTCAGGTACATGAAGGGGGTAAATAGGGGAGGAGCAGTCAGGGTGCTTCAAGGAAGGAGGAGGGGCCACTAGAGGGCATGGGTGGAAGCTGGAGGGAAGATTCAGGGAGAAAGGAGGAGGCGCTACTTCACTGAGAGGGTGGTGGAGCCATGGAATGCTCTGCCTAGGGGGCTGGTGGAGGCAGAGATGGTGGAGGGGTTCAAGAGGGGTTGGGACAGGTACAGGGGAAGGGTTCTGGAAGCAAAGTCCAATGCAGTGAGAATATCCGGAAATGGAAAGGGAGAAGCCAGAGAATACGAGGGTGGCAGCAAGGTCAGCTCCCAGGGTGGGGGCTGACCAAACAAGCAGACGCAAAAGACCGTTAGGTCTATTCTGCTGGCATTTTAGTATGTTAGTATTGTCAGGTTTGAGACTAACAGGGGCCATCTTCAGGTCTGGAGTGAGTTACTAAGGTTCATACTACTAAGGTGAGGAAAGGAGCAAGGAGGCTGAAGCCCATATAGCTCCTATACTAAGCCAAAGGGTAATAGGATAAACTATACCCATAATTAATTAAGTTATCTAGTCAATATTTAAAAAATACCCTTAGTTTCACTGATAGCAGCCAGAGGGAGTTTATTCCAGGGGCCAATAGCACGGAGTTTGATCCAGTGAGGGTGGAAGAGGTCAGTGAGACACTCTTGAAGTTGTGTCTGACATACTGTGATCAGGACCCAGGCCCGACAAATCATCTAGTGGGTTTCGAGGAGCCCGTTGGTCAAGTGTTCACTGAAATAGTCCAGTGTTCCCTGTCGGGGGGGGGGGTGTCCCTGGGCCCTTGAAAGAGGCACTCATGAACCTCTCTTGAAAAAGTCTTCATTGGACCTGGATTGTATGGCAAATTACTGATCCATCACTAACCTACCCTTTTTGGGGAAGGTTATTGAGAAAGTGTCAGCCATATAGCTTGAAGCACTTACTGCCTTTGACATCTATAAGCTGCTCCAGTCTGGATTCAGATTTAGGCACAGTTCGGAAACTGAACTTGTCAAGGTGAAAAATAATCTCCCTAGGGTGAGAGACACAGATGATCTGTCTAATCTTGTTCTCCTCAGCTTCTCTGCAGCTTTTGATACCGTGGATCATGGGCTGCCATTGGATCACCTTAGGGAATGTTGTAGACTTGCTGGCACTGTTATCAGCTGGTTTGAGTCCTTTCTCACAAGCAGGATGCAAAGGGTGGTGATAGGAATTTATTCCTCCCACCCAAAGCCCCTGTCCTGTGAAGTTCCATAGGGCTTGATCCTTTCACCCATTGTGTTCGTGATTTACATGCTGCCCTGGGACATATCATTATATGGTACAGGATGGGTTTTCACTGCTACACAGATGACACCCAGCTGTATATGTCTTGTGTTCCTAGACTACAGAGTGTGGTCTCAGTATTTAATTCTTGCCAGACTGAGGTCCAGGACTGGATGTCCTCCATCTGGCTAAGGTTTAACCCAGGCAAGATAGAAATACTGGTGATTGAGCCTCACCATCAGTGGGAAGCTGGGCGGGCAGAGGAGGCAACAGGTCTTCTACTTTTATTTACTTATTTTTTTTATTATCTCAGAATTAAAACCTTTGAGCAACAAGCTCTTTACATACTGTAGGTTCCGTGTCAGTGAAGTAGACAAACAGAGGACATTGCATAACAGACGATGGCAAGCCATCAACTTGATGAATCTTAGCTGGCCACCTCCACTAATGTGAAAAATCTGGGCATGATCCTTGACAATGAACTGACACTGGAGGCTCAGGTGTCAGTCATTGTCCAAAGTAAGTTTTACCATTTGAGGAATATCGCCTGGATTAAACCTTTTATCCCACCCAACAACCTGCCCTCACTAACATATGCATTTGTGACATACAGACTTGACTACTGCAAGACTCTGTACCTGGGGCTAAATGAAGGAAACCTGTGTTGCTGGAAGCTAGTGCAGAATTCTGTAGCTAGGCTGTTGATGGGCCTTCCTAGGTACTGCCATATAGTCCCAGTCTTACGATATCTGCATTGGTTGCTAATGAGGTGGCCGATTTCCTTCAAGGTCAGCTTGCTGACCTACAAAACCTTACCTGGACTAGGGCATAACTACCTGTGAGACCTACTGTCTCCTTATCAACCATCCCGCCCTCTTCACTCCTCTGAGGAGAGCCTCCTAGCAGTTCCCAGGGTCGGGTGAAGTCATCCAGGGAGTGAGCTTTTTCAGTATCCGGCCCAGCACTGTGGAACCTGCTCCTAAGGTCTTCGAGAGAGAGGTCCCTTTATTTGAAGCCTTTATATGGGGTCTGACATCCCACCTATTTAAGGAGGCTTTTTCCTTATATCAATCTTACTGGTGACAAATACTGTAGTTTTAGACTGTTTTTATCAATTTAGTTTCATTAATTCAGTTTTGTTATATTTAGTTATTATGTGCTGTTGGTATTTCGTTTTGATGTATTTTATTGTTCAGTGGCTAGAGCCCTTGGGGATGGGCACATTAGAAATAAAGTTTGCTTGCTTGCTTGTTAAATAAAATAAATCCAGTATTTGCTGCATTGATTGTCTTACCACAGTGCATCACTTTGTACATTTTGGTATTGATCCTCTGCTGCATGACTTTGGACCAGCTTTCTATTTTCTCTAAATCTCTCTGTTATTCCTATTCACTGATGTACAGCCCAGATAGGGTGGATTTGGTGGTCTAGTCAGGCCAGGATGTATTTGGGGGCAACGCTGTATACCACATACAATATACATAATCAAATCAGCTTCTCAACAGTCTCATGGTGGGTGGAAAGCAGGATACAGGTTTTGTTGCTGTACAGCACCACAAGTTTAGGGAGGAGCCCTTTATGAATAGCATCAATGTGACAGGAGATTTTTTTTTAAATAAGTTTATTCAAAACTAATGCATTTGAATGGGAATCAAACCATTTTAACTTTAATGGTGCCCCAGCAAACTACAAATAATAATTTAAAGTTAAAATTTATGAGTCGCTGGATAGTTTTATACCTTTTATAGGAACAAATGTTTTGTACAGAGATGGTATAGTGCACAATCTTTTGGGGCCCCACATATCCCTTCTTCAGGTATAATAATAAACTAAGCAAAAGTGGCTGAAGTTATATATACTGAGCTACACTGTTTCAAAACCATTTATGACATGATAATGAGAAGACTTAAAAGGACTTGAAAGGATGGGTGAGAAGAACCTCAGAGGAAGGGTGGTTGGGCAATGGATAGGAACATATCTATAGCTGTGAGGGGATGTTTAGCAGGATATGTTAAGATACTCGTGCGAGAGGCTAAATGGATTCCTTGAAGTGTTAATTTGAAAGGTATCCTGACAGGAACACTGGCTAGTAATGACCTAAGATACAAAAATTACAGGGAGGCACAGAAAGAATAAAACATATTTTTATAACGTAACATACCGTATTAGCGTTTTCCATGGTATGTTAGAAATACAGTGTCTCAATGGAGCCTGTTATAGTTTAAGTTAAATTGTTTGATATACTGTAGCTTAGTTCCCATATCCTTCTCTCCTGTGTGTTTGTGACATTGCCTCTTAGTATTACGACAGACATGTCCAAGAGGGTATGGTCTGGTGCGGCAAAATGCAATCCTACTGGTTGCCAATAATTTGGTTCAGTATTATACTGTATATTGGTAGCAGTTCATTTGTGGTGATTGCCTTTTTTCTTCTATATAGCATCCGTTTGAGCACTTTCTGCACTGAATTAGGTAAGCCTCATTGATTGATTTACATGTGTAGGATCCATTTATATTTATTGTGCTGTTCTGTCCTATTTCAGCGGTGGTCTCTGTGCATATGTGGGTGCAGGTCTTACATCTTGCATTGTTTCATGGTGTTCCTCTCATTTCACAGTTATTTTGGTCTTCTGGGAGTTTGCTTTGAGTTATGTTAGAAAGGTGAGGTGGCTGCTTGTAGACACTGACAGGTGGTTTAGGGAAAATTTCTCTAAATCTTTCATTTTCCCTCAGCATGGATTGTAGTTCTTCAATAATTTGCTGAAGGGGTGATGGCATGATGCTGTATATAACCACTAGGAGTATGCAATCAGTTTGGTTTTTGCCTGAATTCTAGTAGATTTTCTCATGGTATTTGTGTATCATATTCCATTTCTCTCTCCACTTGTCTTTGGGAGTGGTCATGCTGGATAAAGGAATTACAAAGTGAGGTGAGCTGTCTGTTTCTTGTTATCTCATCTGAGCAGATCCAATGGTATCAAATTGTCGGACTGTAGATCACAGATTTTTTTTTTGTGCCTTGGGCAGAAGTTGGCATTATGCAGATATCAGTGTCTGTCAGTGGATTTTCTGTAAACAGCAGTTTGTGTATGTCATTATAGCGATTCTGACTGTGGCATCCAGGAAATTTATGCTGGTGGTGGAGTATTCAATTTAAAAATGGAACATTAAGTTATGACACAAGTGCATACACATTTATACTTGCACAAGCAATTGAAATTCAGAGATAAATCAACAAACATGACACTATAATACAATGTGTAGGGCATCCTCATACATTCAGATTTTGATTTGTTGATCAGAGGATTTAACACCTGAATAGGGTCCCCCATTCATTCAGAGATAACAAGCTGAGAAGACTGTACAACCAGACACACAGGTATTGAATGGAGACCCCCTCCAGCTGGTAGATAGTGGTCTACAGCACAGCTAAACTTTATTTACAGAGACATTCTCAAAGTCTCTTCACTTTGTAGATTTATTTGTGAAGTTTTCTCTGAAGCAATGTGAGCACTTTAAGGGGACAAACTCCATGAATTGTGAATTTTTTATTTTAGTAACCACTTCAAGAAAGCAACTCAGTGAAGTTACACTTCATTAAGTTCACTCTGTGGAGATTTTTCTTTAATTAAAAAAAAAAAAACACCTTCCCCATCCCACTCTGTAGTATCCTAGCCCACCTTCTTTCCCCGACATAAAGACAGTAAATATATTCCCTTCCCCCAAATCAGTTAGCATTTCATCCCTCCCTACTCTGCTCCCTCCAAAAAACAGTAAGATAGTATGAGTGGCCATTCAGTCACCCAGTTCTGTTAGAGTGAGCCCCCCCATAGCACCCAATCCCACCTCCCTCCCAGTGGAGCAGATTAGAGTTTTTCAAAACAAATAATTACAAGTTACATATACCAAGCTTACATACTAAGAGTAGTAGATACACAGAAGGCCGTGGCCCATATAAGTGTATCTCCCACATTTTGGATATCTTTATACCAGATTTAATAAGTATTTGTCCAAATTTATCTTGAAAGTTTTGGCATTTTCTGTATCTAACAATGTTTTAGGTAACCCGTTCCAAATTGAAATGATTCTTTGAGTGAAAAATGAACGTCTGATGTCTAATCTGGGAAATGTTAGAGATAGTTGAACTTTATGGCTTCTGAGGTTACATTCCCTCATGTTCAATATCATTCCCAATTGAGCCATAAGCTCGTTATCCTCTATTATATTAAACATCAGGAGAAGGTCACCCCTAATTCTTCTACTCTCCAATGAATACAATCCCAGTTCCCCAAGTCATTCCCCATATTCTTTATTCTGCAGGCCATCTATCATCTTAGTGATCCTGGTCAGATCCACCACGGCTGCATAATGAAGTTAGTGAAGTTGTGTGGAATTGTTAAGGAGGTATGGAGAAACAACACAATGATTTGTAAGTAGTAAGATTTATTTTAGTTTCTGTTCTAAGGTAGGCATACACATTATTAGGAAAATATATGGAGGTGTATATTTTAATAGAAGGAATAGGAAGCTTAGAAAAGAACCCCAGAGCAAATGCCACTGATGCGTTATCCCGGATGATATTGGCCAGACAGCCAAATTTTAAAGAAAATATAATTGCACATATCCAAATAATGCAAAGCATCAAGGGAAACATATGCAAATCACCATGATGGTACAGAAGGTGGCAGTACATGAAAAAGTAGTGGCTGGCATATGTTCAGCCTTGGGATTATTTACACAGTTTAATTTTTTTAAAGAGAAACAGGGTGTTTGTCCATGAGGTGATGTAAGTTATATTTAAGCAATGTGTTGATGTCAGAAAGTCAGGTGTAATGATGATGGACTGTTAGAGAAAATGTGATATTAACTTTCAGAGGGGGTCACTTTTGATAAGGGTAAGGTAGTTATGCTTGTGATAATGGGACTATTAGGAAAGTATGAGGCCTACACAGAAGTGGAGTACAAATATGCACAGTTTCATAAGTATGTGCTCAGTGTGCAGACAAATGTGATATGCAGGTTTGTTTTAGAAATAGGTAAACATAGCGATACATGTAATTAATAGAAAGAGAGATAATTACATAGACATATAGATAGAGAGAGAGAGAAAGAGAGAGACACAGACAGACAGACAGGCAGAATAGGAATGTCAGTGAAGTATTGAAATGATGCCAACCCTACCCCCACCCCGCAGACATGGACAGGCATTGGGATGTGCCTTTGGGTCACTGCCCATAACGCTCATGCCATTTCACCTCACCCTGCAGACCAGGGTTTTTAATAATTGATTAGCAGTTTTTTTCTTGGGACAATACTAACTGTACAGAAAGCATTTATATAGGTTTTCTAGAAGTGTTATGTTTGTTAAACATAGCGAGGAAAGTGCTATGCATCTTCACAATGTTTTAGAACTTTTATGGGCAAAACGTTAATCAATTTTTAGAGTTAAATAAAACCCTGCAGACACAGACAACAGTCGAGATGTGCCTTCGGGTTTTCAAACTTTACACTCGCCCCATTCCATAAGGAAATATGCTGAAATGGGTACAGTATAAGAGAATGGAGTGAACTTTGGGGCTGAAGAGTCAAAGGCACACCTTGATACTTGTCACTGGCTGCAGGGTGGGGATGGGGTGAAATGGTTTGAGCATTACTGTTGACAATCCCAAGTCACACTCCTGATGCCTGTCAGTCCCTACAGTGCAGGGTGTTATGGTCAGAAACCCTAATGCCCTGGGCGTTTCTTGGTATTTTCACTCCAAGTTTTCAGCATGGGCTTTTTGTGACCCCACCGCATGAACAGTGACACTATCAGTTCATTAGCCAAAAGGAGATTTTGCACAGCGACTGTGCCATTTGGCACCACAGGTGCAAAAAACACATTTTGAACAGGATGTAAAAAATGACAGCTGTACATTTCTTGCTTCAGTAACTGTTCAGCATATCTGTTGCATGGCCTGCTTATTGACATTTTATATCTGCTATGCGATGTACTGCTGCTATGCCTGGGGAAGTACCTTTCCTAGTTTGCAAGAACAGCCTCAGAGGAACACACACACACACACACACACACACACACACAGCAGAACACAGCTGCAAAATGATTAGATTGTCTACAAGCACTGTTTTCCATGCAAGGCACAAGCAATTGAATCAAAAGCACACACAAACACACACACACACCAGAACATGCCAGAACACGCCAGAACATGCCAGACCATGCCAGATCACAGCGACAAAATGATTAGATATGTCTACAAGCACTATCTTCTATGCAAGTTGGAGCATGGGGGGGGGGTTAAGGCTGACGATCATTTATGGTCCATGACATAACCACGTATTCAGAATATTAAATATTTTAAAATAAACATAAATGCAAAAGTAACCATTTCAAGAAGAAAATGCAAACTGTGACACTTAACAGTTATAGGGTAAGTTAGCACATCTGGACTTATTTGCTGCATATGCATCTCAATTGCTAAGGGGTCCTGACAATGTTCACCTTTCCTCAAGCCAAGCTAGCTGCAGTATGTCTAGCAATAACATGAATGGAAAGATTATGCATAACCAGTGGGAGAAGTAAGGGAAAGGGATAGAAATCTAAAATAGAACCACTTAACCCATTTGTGATTTAAAGTTGCAAGACAGAAATGCGGCTTCCAGAACTGGACACCATATTCCAAATGAGGCCTCACCAGTGATCTACACAGTGGCATCACCACCTCCTTCCTTCTGCTGGTAATACCACTCCCTATGCACAACAGCATTCTGATGGCTCTCCTCACAGCTTTGGTACATTGTTTAGCCACCTTTAGGTCATCCAATATGATTACCCCAAAATCCCTTTCCATTTTGATGACCATCAGCCCCCCACGTAATAATTTCCTAGGTTCTGGCAACCCTTCCTCATTCAGCAGGCAGTTAACATATCTGGACTTATTTTCTGCATATGCATCTCAATTGCTAAGGGGTCCTGACCATGTTCACCCTTCCTCAAGTCAAGCTAGCTGCAGTATGTCTAGCAATAACATGAAATGAAGGATTATGCATATGAAAACTTATTAATTATGCTGTACATACACTAAGACTCAAAGTTTGTCTCCTTTGGCTGCCATGATGTCTGTGGCTAATTTGAAACAAAAGACAATGTAACAGGACACTGGCCTCCACTGGCACTATTAAACAATAGAGCAAACTGCACTCTGGGAAGATTGCCTGGGACAAGATGCAATAAAAAAAACCTGAATAGCAGGTTCCAGGGAGTATAAAACCACCAGGAATGTTAGGCAAAACTACCCCTCCCCACTCATTCACAGTTGCCAATGAATGTATCTGTTAACCAAGCTGGTTCATCTTCTTGCTTCCCTCATAGTAAAAATGTGAAACTACATTTGTGTTATTTTAAATGAGTGATAAATGGCATGTCCAGGGGGATGGCAGCTCTGATAATTGTTCCAGTCTTACTTTTTTCCTGGCTCAGTTTACAATATCAGTAAAAAGAAAGTAGGAAAAAAAACACCCAACTTTTTGCTTCTACAAGTAGTTGTTAATTGCAGTTGGTATTTTTAACATGTTCAAGGCAACTCCACTTCTCAAACTTAAAAGAACAAATATACTTTATCATCAAAGTCTGTATTTACCAAGTACTGTGCTCATGATTAAAATAATTTGAACCCCTTCCCCAAAAAATGTGCCCTCACATGAAACTGCATGATTAACTGTTAAGACAATTATAAAATGTATTTCAAAATGCATTACTAACACCAATGCTTTCAAAGTTTTGAAACTACTAAAAAGACAAACTATATATATATATATATATATATATATATATATATATAAAATATGGTAAGCAAATATTGTTAATCCCAAAAGCTGAACTTTATGTTTTTAGTATATAAATGTTTAAGAAAAACCTGTGACTGTTTCAACCAGAACACTGTGTCTATTGTTTTCCTTGGGAGCTGTAGTTTCAGACACTTCTTAATTACTCTTTCCTTTTGAGACACCAGGTGGCTCTGATAATCATTTATTCAGGAGGGACAGGGAGGTTAAAAGAGGAGGAAGAGGAGGAGCTCTCTATGTAAAGGAAGGGATCAAAGCAACAGAACTAAAGAGTAAACAGGGAGCAGATGAGGCACTCTGGGTCACCCTGGAGACAGGAAATGGCACCACAATCCGCAAGGGGGTTGTATACAGACCCCAATATCAAGGGTAGGGAATGGACAAGGACATGATAGAAGTCATCCTTAGAATGGCAGAAAAAGGGGAGATATTGTTGATGGGGGACCTGAATATGCCAGATGTTAACTGGAGCACCTTTGTTGCAGGCACATCCAAGAGCAGGGTCATTCTTGATGCCCTACAAGGGGCAGGCCTCAGACAGTTAGTATTGGAACCCATTGGGGAGGGAGCAATCTTAGACCTGGTACTCTCAAATGGAGACAGAGAAAGAATCTCAGATTTAGAAGTGGGTAGCCATCTGGGAATAAGCGACCACCAAACAGTGTGGTTCACAATAAACACAGCCATACAATCAAGCCATACAAAAGCAAGAGTATTGGACTTTAGGAGGGCTGACTTTGGGAAAATGAGAGAGTGCCTCAGAAAAGCACTAGCAAACAGGAAAGAAGGAGGGGTGGAGGAACAATGGGGAGTAATCAAAACAGCCATCACAGAGGCAACAAGCCTTTGAGTAAAGCAAATCAACAAAACACAACGAAGGAAAAAACTGCTATGGTTCTCAAAAGAGGTGGCAGGGAAGGTTAAAGAGAAAAGGATAGCATTCAGGAAATATAAGAAATCACAGAAGGAGCAGGACAGAGAACTTTATCAGTTAAAGCAGAAAGAGGCAGGGAAGGCAGTCAGAATAGCAAAGGCCCAAACCGAGGAAAGGATAGCCAACTCTGTTAAGAAGGGGGATAAGACCTTTTATAGGTACATTAGGGAGTGAAGAAAGACCAAAGGAGGGATACTGAGGCTTAATAAAGGGAAGGAATGTGGGCAGAGACTACTGAATGAATATTTCTGCTCAGTATTCTAAAAAGGAAGATAGGGGAGGTACTTTAACCAAACAAGAGAAACACTTTGAAGATGGGGTCAATACCAGTCCATTTACAGAAGAAAGGGTTCTGAAAGAACTAATAAAATGAAGGTGGACAAAGCAATGGGGCCTGATGTGATTCACCCAAGAATTCTAAAGAACTAAGGGGTAGAACTAGTGACACGCTGACTACTCTCTTTAACAAATCATGGGAGGATGGGGTGGTACCTGAGGACTGGAGGAGGCAGATGTGATTCCTCTTCACAAAATGGGAGCAGGACAGAGGCAGGAAACTACAGACCAGTTAGTTTGACCTCAGTGGTAGGGAAAATGATGGAATCACTTCTGAAGGAAAGAATTGTTGAGTACCTAGAGGCCAGTGGGGCACAGGACCCAAGGCAGCATGGATTCACAGTGGGAAGGTCATGTCAGATGAATCTAATAGATTTCTTTGACTAGGTGACCAAAGCAGTAGACCATTGAGGGGCTGTGGACATGGCATACCTAGATTTTAGCAAGGCATTTGATATAGTCCCACACAGAAGATTAATACACAAGTTAGCCAGCCTTGGAGTGGGTCCCAAGGTGGTAGCCTGGATAAAAAATTGGCTAGACAACAGGACCCAAAGGGTAGTAGTATACGGAGTCCACAGTGAAGAAAGGAGGGTTACTAGTGGGGTACCGCAGGGTTCAGTACTGGGACCGGTCCTTTTTAATGTCTTTATAAGTGACATTGCAGAGGAACTGAAAATAAAAGTTTGTCTCTTTGCAGATAACACAAATATCTGCAACAGAGTTGATACACAAGATGGAGTGGAAAGGATCAGAAGGGACTTGGCAAGGTTGGAAGAATGGTCAAATGTATGGCAGCTCAGATGCAATGCAAAGAAGTGCAAGGTAATTCCCCTTGGAAACCAAAAACCCAGGGGAAGAGTACACAATGGGGGGGGTGAGATACTGACAACAGTAAAAATGGAAAGGGACCCGGGGGTAATTATATCAGATGACCTAAAGGTGGACAAGCAATGAGAGAAGGCAGTAAGGAAGGCTGGGGGGATATTGGGATGCATAGGGAGAGGCATCAATAGTAGAAAACAGGAAGTTGTTATCCCTCTGTACAGACAGTTGGTGAGACCCCATCTGGAGTACTGTGTGCAGTTTGGGAGACCCCATCTCCATAAAGACATAGACAGAGTGGAGGCTGTCCAGAGGAGAGCAACCAAAATGGTGCAGGATCTGCACCAGAAGACATATGAAGAAAGACTAAAGGAGCTTAATATGTATACCCTTGAGGAAAGAAGGGAGAGAGAGGACATGATAGAAACTTTCAAGTACCTCAAGGGAATCAACAAAGTCCAAGAGGGCAGCATCTTTCAGAAAAAGAGATGTGCAAGAACAAGGGGGCACAATTTGAAGATAGAGGAGGGATGGCTCAGAGGTAATGTGAGGAAGTATTTGTTCACGTAGAGAGTTGTGGATGCATGAAACAGTCTCCCTGAGGAGGTTGTGGAGTCAAGAACAGTGGGGGAAATCAAGAATGCATGGGACAGACACAAGGCAGTCCTAGTGGGGGGTAGGAGAAAGTAAGCTGTTGGTTAACTAGGATCTACAATGTATCTGTTAGGTAGGAAAATGGGCAGACTAGGTGGGCCAAGCAGTCCTTATCTGCCGTCAAATTCTATGTTTCTATGTTCCAAGGATTTTTAAGACAATTTGAAGGCATTAAGTAGCTTCTGTTCTCCTAGTCCTTAATAAAATGCAGTGGTTTCACAACTCGATCACTCCACAGACTTGTTCTGTTCCTTTGTCCAGATCCCAAACTAGTGTGTCCTATTTCAGCATGATAGATCCACCTCATGCCCCTCTCACATGAATCAAAAAAGGTGGGGGTGGACCTTTAGGAGCTTCTCGGTGGAGGGGGTGGATCTTACTCCCAAAAAATCCCAATGCTGCCTCCCACTACTCAGGTTCCAGTTCTTGTACCACCCATTTAAGAAAGAAAATAGTATCCTACAACCATTGACTAACATGAAAACATATTTATTTGAGGGCTGAAAACATTTCTTGGAGGAGGGTAAGGCGTAGGAGATTATTTACACCTTCAGTCAGTTCCATGGACAGAAAACATGACATCACTCTTTTTGTACATGCAAAACATCTGCAGGCTCCACCTACTGCAGCTGTAAAAAGAGGATACAGCGAGTGGCATAAGTAACTCTTCACTAAAACCTTTGATCAGGACTGTCAACCTGAAGGAGCACAACTGAAACTAGTATATCAATATACTAAGACAATTGCAAAAAGGCAGGAACTCACTGCTGGAAGTCGAGCAATAACCAGAGGATGCTGAAGTTAGATTCTTCTGCTTTAATCCATCAAAAATGCTCAAAGTGCTGCTCAAAAACAGAGTTGGCAGGCTATAAGCTTACTGTAGCTTAATTTCAAGCCCCTTTGTTCTAGTGCCTTCCTTTCTCTGAAATAGACCCTCCACTTGCACCTTATTCTCTTCTGTGTGGTACTTTTAGGTTTCAGTCATGTTCCCTCTTGCTGTCTTCACTTTCAGAGAGCACATGTTGAGCTCCTGCAGCCATTCTTCATATGGCTTTTTGTGCAGTCTCCTCACCATTGTGGCTGCCATCCTCTGTACTGCCTCCACCTTTTCAATGTCCTTGCAGAGGTGCAGCCTCCAGAGCTGGACACAGTACTTCAGGTGAGGCTTTGCCAGTCAGGGCTATAATGGCTGCATCACCCCCTTCCTCCTGTTAGAAATCCCTCTCCCAATGCACCCACCATCCTGCTAACCTTCCACACTGCTTTGTCACACTGTCCAACCACTCTGAGGTCATCAAGTGAAACCTAATTAAGTTTGGCACTTCATCACTTTACTTCTCTAGAACATCATCAATAAAAACAGAGAATGACAGAAATGTCCTTCACCCCACCCTTGTAGCACATCATCCCACTGCCCCCCACCGAAAGACAGTACATATAATTAAGGCTGTGCAAAACAAATACTATGTGGAACAAATACATACAAATGCTGCACTATTTTACAAAAAGAAATATCACCCTTAAATATTTATGTGTGTTAGATCACACAGGGCAGTATTAGACCCTGATTTAGGCTGATGTGAAACACCGATGACTACTGTTGCTCATTGCATGAATGCATATCTTCTTGATAACACTATGTATTTCATAGACAACTATAAAACCCTTGGTCTTCTGTCATCTTAAACAACAGCAACATGTCTGAATGTCAAATAAAATATTTTGCAAACACTGATATGCATACAAATACACATATGCATACAAATATGAATTTAGTACCAGCGACATAAATACCAAAAATTAGTCCTTGTGCACAGCCCTAGATATAAACCCCTCATACTCCACCCTCATACAGTACTATATCAATATATACAATACTATATCATTCATACCCCCTAAATATATCTGGTATTGCCCCCTTAGAGAGCTCAGCACTAGCACCCTACTTTATGACCTTGCCTTTACTGACTGATCACCTGTTTTCTCCACTCCTGACATAGATACGGCACTTGGTCACTTCACTACCACCTTTCTCAAAATATGGAACATTCACGCCCCCTTAAAAAAAGGATCAAATGTCTCTACCATCTGTGGATAACCCCTGATCTCCTATCTCTTTGTAAATCCTGTGACTGTGCCAGGTCATGATTTAAAGCCTCCCAGTCCCTACCTGCTCTTCAGCACTATAGGTCTCTTCATAATTGCTGTACGAAGGCTGTCTGATAGGCCAAAGCAAATTACTTCATGGCCTGCCTGCAGTCCTCTGTCAAATCCCCCTCCTCTTTCTGGAAAGATCTCTGCTCACTCTTACACCTCCTCCACTGAATGTATTTCACCTACCCTTGTTGAGGCTGGTGCTCAGATCTCTGATCCATCCTCCGTAGTGGCCATCCTAAATATTTTTTACTACTTGTGCACTCCCTGATGACACCCCCATCACCCAAGCTGAAATCCCTCCCTCTCACCTGCTAGATAGGTTCTACTTTTCTCTCACCTCCCCACAAGAAGTCTTTGGGTCAGTCTTGTCCCTAAACTTGACTAAATCCAGCCATGATGGCCTTCATCCTAGACTTGTTAGATCACTGCCTCTGCCATAGTACTCCCACTAATGCACCTACTCAATATTTCCTTTTCCTCCTCCACTGTCCCCTTGGCCTGGAAACTCACCAAAATAATATCCCTCCACAAAGGCAGTGACTGGTCCTCCCCAGGGAACTACCGGCCCATCTCTCTCCTGTCTTCACCTGCAAAGCTCCAAGAATCCATTGTCCACACTAGGCTCAATGACTTCCTCACTTCATCAAATATCCTTTCCCCGTCCAATCAGGATTCAGAAAATCTCATTCCACTACCTCTTCCCTCTTCCATTTGATTGATTATATACTCTAAGCCATGGACCAAGGTCATATTACTTCTACATTATTCATCAACCTCGTGAAAGCCTTTGATTCCGTCTCCAACCCTCTCCTCATAAATAAGCTCCATGGTGTTTGACTATCAGCCCCCATGGTTAAATGGTTTAATTCTTATCTCACTAGTAGAAACCAGGCTGTGAAGGTTGGTATTGTTCTTTTGTCCCCCCCCTCCCATCCTTGCCAGTGTTCCCCAAGGTTAAATACTTGGTCTACTCCTGTTTTCTCTCTTTATTAATGATCTCCCCGCTGTCTGCTCCTCTGCCCACATACAGATGTGTGCAGATGACACTGACATCTACTTATCCAGCCCCTCTGTTTCAGACATCCAGATCCCCCCTTCAACATGACTTCCTCGCAGTGATAAACTGATTCCAAGATCACAACCTCAAAATAAACACTAAAACAACTGTAGCCATGACATTTGTCTCAAAGCAAAAGTTAGTGAGGTTGTCATCCCCTCCAGTGATCTCCACTCTGGCTGGCACCCTCCTTGAAGTGGTTCCTACCTAAAAATACCTGGGGGTTTGGCTTGACCCCTCCCTTGACTACTCATTCCACCTTGCTGCCCTGCAGTCTAAACTTTGTCCTGGACTGGGTATGCTCTACAGGCACAAGGATGGTCTCTCCCTCCAAGTCCGGTGGGCCATAAAAAAACAAATGGATCCTCCCAGAGATAGACTATGCTGATTTCATCTGTACCACAGCCCCTATTACCTCACTGGCCTGACTTCACATGCTTTTTAATGCTTTCTGTCATTTGACCTCCAACTCCCCTCTCCTGTCTCCTCATTGTGATCATTATTCTACCCTCTCTTTCCCCTCCCTCCATCAGAGACACTTGGCCCATTGCTTTATCTTCATCTCAAAATACTGGTTTGAATCCCTTCCATCTTATCTCTTATCTCTTTTTGTTCTGGCCACACCCTCCCCCTACCCCATGCGCTCTAGTCCTTCCAGCATGTTCGCCCTCCCTCAAGCTCATACTTCAGCTGGTCAACATGCTTTCTCCTTTTACCTCCCTTCCCTTTGGAACAATTGCCCTCCTCCCGCCATTTGTCTAACCCCTTTGTTTCCAGTATTAAAGCATCAGCTTAGACCTTCTCCAGTAACCTCCTGCAGTTGTCCCTAAGAGCCTACTGTCTAAGTCATAGTCAGGGTCCCTAGTGCTCTGCGGCAGAATTTTCTGATTTCTTGCGCCAGGGCTCCTAGGCATCTGCAGCAGCATGTTCTGATTTCTGCAGCATGATTTATTCATTTCTGTGGCAGAATGCAGTCCTGCCATTGGCTAAAATATGATGTGATGTCATTGATGACATCACCTGCCAAGCACAGAGGAGGGGCTTCAGAATAAACAAGATAAGTATGGGAGCCTGGCACTATGGAAAAACTCTATATTTGAATGACAGTTGACCAGAAACAATTAATTCTGCTACACTATATGAATTCTGCAGCATGATGCAAATTCTGCTGGAAATTCCACAACCACAGAATCGCAGAATCACAGGGGCCTTGGTCATAGTCCCCTGACTCCCCCTTTGTTACCCAGCTACTCTGACCTCCCCTTAGTTTATTAGTTTATTGGTTGTCATCTGCTAAATTAATTGCATTCTGTACCTTGCTATGTAATATTGTGTTTATTGTCAATGTGCCTTACTGCTCACTTAATTCAAGTGATCTGTATCTTAAATTTATTTGCTCTGCTAAATCCTTTGTTATTGTTGGTCCACAGTGCCCCCTGGTTGCATCTGGAAATGAGCCTTGGCTCAGCATGCCTTTTTAAATTACAAATCTTTAAATAAATAAATAACTAAATAAATAAATAGATTATACTACAATATATTGATATAACCAAACAGAAAGTTGACCACTCCATGAGACCTTGGGTGCTCCAATCCAGATCTAACCAAGACAACTGAAAAGGGACATGCACTGACTGCTGGAAGCCAAGCAATAATGAGAGGATGCTTCTGCTTTATTTCATCAAAAGTGCTCAAAGTGTTGTGCAAAAATAGAGTTGGCAGCTGGAGGTACAGACTCAGGGTCTGATTTTCAAAAGTAGTGCATCCGCCACAAGGTACTTGTGGCAGAGGGTTTACCACAAGTAGCAACTTGTGGCAAACCATGCAGCAAGCATGATTTTGTAAGCTGCTTGCTGCAAAATCCCTGCCACAAGGCTTGCTGCGACACAGCAATGTTGCGGCAGTTCCCCCTCCCTGGTGTACCTGTGCATCCGTGGGAGAGCCGGTTTCTGGGGCTTGTGCCACAGCTTTGGTGCAAGCTGCAATAAAATGAGGGCACTGTCGCAACCTGCATCCGAGGTTAGAAAATTCAGTGCAAGTTGCGACAAACCCCTGTCTGCAGGCGTGGCAAACTTTGTGGGGACGCACGGTATGGTCGCAAGCCCTGCATCCCTATTTGAAATTCGGGCCCTCAGTGTTTCACCTTTCTTACAAGGCTTTATCAAGAATACAGACCTCATCTAGTGGTGATCCTTTATACTGATGATTTAAAGATACATGTCTCACAATGGAAAATAATAAGCAAGATAGATGGTGAAGTGGAATGGGAGGGCTGATAAGGAAGAGAAAAGGAAGGAAGAAAGAAAACATGATGGAAATAGAAAGGACAAGGTATTGAAGGAATAGACAAGGAAGAACAACCAAGTGAGATAAAGATTAATATAAAAATATTTAATAACACTAGAATAAATAGGGGTCTGTAAAAAACACACAGTGTACCCAACCAGATAACAAGGGTGCAAAAGTGCTCTTATATACAGTTAAAACAGTTGTTCAGCACATCAGCTACAGGCTACCCAAAGACTCCCAGCACGTCATTCTTCCAAAACTAAAATTTGTTATTGATGAAACAGATGATATTAGTTGAAGATGTGTTATCTCAATTAATACATGGAAAACTATTAAACTTACTTTCAGTCATGGAATAAATAAACATGATTACTAGTCTTGGCTAGTAGGACTAGAAAAAACTGCTGAAATAATTCTACAAAAATGGGGATAATTCAAAATAGCCATTAAAGCCAGGCCAGTATCTGGCACTAGAGATGGGCAAAATCCACAAATTTCAGTCTGCAAAATATTTCACAAATGTCACACATTTTGCAGAATATTTCGAGGGAGCGAAATGCAAAATTCCGCCCATGAAAATGTGGAATTTTGCCTGTGAATGGAAGAATTTCGCCACTTGTGGGTAAAATTCCGCTGTTCACAGGTGAAATTCTGCATTTCATGGGCAGAATTTTGCATTTTGCTCCCACAAAATATTCCACGAAATGTGCCAAATTCATGAAATATTTTGTGGGGAGAAATTCCCGATTTAGTTGGAACTTCACCGGTGAATTTTAATTTTACTGCATCTCTATCTGGCACCAGTTTCAAATATCCAAAAACTCTCTTTTTCGTTAACAGCTGATCAAGTTCCCCCTTCCTTTCAGGCTCCTTAACCTTTTCAATAGCCACAAATTAATAAAGAAAATTATTACCTTGGCCTTTCTGCTCTAAAATATGCTTCACAAATGCATTATTAGAGTCGTGTTTCTCAATAGCACAAATGTTCTCACCTATTTGTACAGTACCTTGAACATTCAGATAGTTTTTCCAATATAGAAGGTCTCACGGGGCAAGTGGCCAGGTAAACTATACCAGAGGTGTTACAGTTAACAAATGACTTGCTGTAGACTATCCTGCTATTCTCTGGGTTAATAAACTGTTTCACCTGTTACACCTGGAGACAGTATTTACAAATGCCACAATGAAAGGTATCAGTTGGCAAGGGGGGGCAGCCATTGTACAGTGTTCATCACTGGTTCACATTTCTGGAGGCTATGAAATATTTATTTATTTAGCTTTTGTTTACCAGGTAAGCAAACTAGACAAAAATGCCTATTTTTAGGGGCGATCAGGGAGATTACAAAGAGAATTATACAAACAACATAACAACATAACAAAGAAGAGATGTACGGCAATGCACAGTGTGAACAGTAAACATGAGCACAATGGTAAAGACAATAAAACAGTAAAAGGTAATATACATTTCACAGAAGAATACATGAGCATTAAGGTAGGACAGCGTGTGATTCACTTGTTTAAAAAAACAGTAATTGCTTAAGTGCATGGGAGTAATAAAAGGTCAAATATCACCTTTCTTAGCTCGGGTGGCCCCCCTTTGCCCGACACCCCGACAGCAAAACATGGAAAATGACTACTACAGCGACAGTCGCTGTAATAGTCTGTTTCTGTGTTTCGCTTTCCCCCAGTGTCCTGCCCCCTCCCCGGACCAACTTAGACCTGAAGTTAAGAATCCTAAAGTCCGGTGGGGGTGCAGGGGGCAGAGCCCCCCCCAGCATGGGGAATGTGGGGGCACAGTCCCCCACAGAAAACACTTTGGGCTTGGGCTACACAATACCTGCGTTGGTATTGTGGCATTGCTGTGCGAGTGGTCAACAGATTTACTGTCAACCAAACTTGGTGTTTCCTCTTAGCTCAGGTTAGAGGTCAGGTGACCATGATGAGGTAAGAAATGCCAAGCAATCTAGGGACAAATAGTTTATCTATTGATAGTCATGACCTACAGTATTTATAAACCATCATAGGTCTAGAGGAGGATACTCAAGCTGCCAGTGATTTTTCACAAAATCCTCTATTACTGAGGCCTGTGTTCTGTACTGGGTAATGAATCTAACTCTGTTCTCTGAATTCTGTCTAAAACCTAGCTCTGTCCTCTGAATTATGTCTAAAACACTGCTTGACCAAAAGATCTGATGGTTCACAGGAGGCTGAATTAGCCACCACTTCAAAGTACTATCATAGCCTCTCTCATAGAAACATAGAAACATAGACTTTGATGGCAGATAAGGACTGCTTGGCCCACCCAGTCTACCCATTTCCCTACTTATTGGATAAGATGCAGATCTTAGTTAACCAACAGCCTACTTCTTCCTGACCCCCACAGAATTGCCTTATGTATGTCCCATGCATTCTTGAATTCCCCCACTGTTTTTTATCCTGTGACTGCCTCAGGAAGGCCATTCCATGCATCCACCACCCTCTCCATGAAAAAAATACATGCTCACATTGCCCTGAGCCGTCCTCCCTCTATCTTCAAATTGTACCCACTTGTTCTTGCACATCTCTTTTTCTGAAAGATGCTACCCTCTTGGACATTGTTGATTCCCTTGAGGTACTTTTAAGTTTCTTTCATGTCCCCCCTCTCCCTCCTTTCCTCAAGGGTATACATATTAAGCTCCTTTAGTCTCTCTTCATATGGCTTCTGGTGCAGACCCTGTACCATTTTAGTTGCCCTCCTCTGGATTTCCTCCATCCTGTCTATGTCCTTGTGGAAATGGGGTCTCCAGAACAGCATGCAGTACTCCAGATGGGGTCTCATCAACTGTCTGTAAGAGGGATAACAACTTATTGTTTTCTACTGGTGATGACTCTCCCTATACATCCCAGTATCTCACCAACCATCCTTACTGCCTTCTCACATTGCTTGCTTACCTTAAGGTCATCTGATATGATTACGCCCAGGTCCCTTTCCATTTTTTATTGTTGTTAGTACCTCCCCCTCCATTGTGTACTCCTCCCTTGGGTTTATGTTTCCCAGGTGCATTACTTTGCACTTCTTTGCATTGAATCTAAGCTACCATACTTTTGACCATTCCACCAACCTTGCCAAGTCCCTTCTCATCCTTTCTACCCCCCTTGTGCATCAACCCTGTTGCAGATCTTTGTGCTGTCTGCAAAGAGACATACTTTTTCTTCTAGTCTCTCTGCAATGTCACTTATAAAGACATTAAAAAGGACTAGTTCAGGTACTGAACCCTTTGGTACCCCACTAGTAACCCCCCCTTTCTTAAGAGTGGACTTTGTTTACTATTACCCTCTGTGTCCTGTTGTCCAGAAAGTTTTTTACCCAGCTGCTCCCAGGCTGGCTAACTTGTGTATTAATCTTTTGTGTGGGACTGTGTCAAATGCCTTGCTAATGTCTAGGTATGCCATGTCCACAGCCCCTTCCTGGTGTACTACTTTGGTCACCCAGTCAAATAAATCTATTAGATTCTTCTGACATGACCTTCCTGCTGTGCATCCAAGCTGCCTTGGGTCCCTTGGGTCCTGTGCCCCACTGGCCTCTAGGTATTCAACAGTTCTTTCTTTCAGAAGTGATTCCATCATTTTCTCTACCACTGAAGTCAAACTAGAAGGTCTGTAGTTTACTGCCTCTGCTTTTCTCCCACCTTTGTGAAGGGGAATCACATCTGCCCTCCTTCAATCCTCAGGTACTACACCATCCTCCCATGATTTGATAAAAGGGGTAGTCAGTGGTGTCACTAGTTCTCCCCTTAGTTCTTTTAGAATTATAGGGTGAATCCCATCAGGTCCCATTGCTTTGTCCACATTCAGTTTTAGGAGTTCTTTCAGAACCCTTTCTTCTGTGAATGGACTGTTATCAACCCTCCCTATCCAGAGTGATTCTATTGATTGGATTAGGTACTTCCCCCTCCTCTTCTTTTTTGAATACTGAGCAGAAGTATTCAATTAGTATCCCTGCTTTTTCACTGTTACCCTTTGCCCACCCTCCTTCCCTTTATTAAGCCTCACTATCCTCCCTTGGTCTTTTCTTCACTCCTAATGTACCAATAAAGATTTTATCCCCTTCTAACCAAGTTGGCTATCTTTTCCTCGGTTTGGGCCTTTGCTAGTCTGACTACCTTCCCCGCTTCCTTCTGCTTTAACTGATACAGTTCTCTGTCCTTCTCCTTCTGTGTTTCCTTATACTTCCTGAATACTATCTTTTTCTCCCTAACCTTCCCTGCCACCTCTTTTGAGAACCATGGTGTTTTTTTTCCTTCATTTTGATTTGTTCATTTGCTTCACACAAAGGCTTGTTGCCTTTATGATGGCAGTTATAATGTTTCCCCATTATTCCTCCACCCCCCCTTCTTGCTTGTTTACTAGTGCTCTTCTGAGGCATGCTCCCATTTTGCCAAAGTCAGCCGTCCTAAAGTCCAGTACCCTCACTATTGTATGGCTTCACTCTATGGCTGTGTTTATCGTTAACCACACTGTTTGGTGGTCACCTATTCTCAGATGGCTACCCACTTCTAAATCTGAGATCCTACCTCCATCCCTGTTTGAGAATATCAGGTCTAAGATTGCTCCCTTCTGAGTGGGTTCCAACACTAGCTCTCTGAGGCATGCCCCCTGTAGGGCATCAAGAATGATCCTGCTCTTGGATGTGGCTGTAACAAAGGTGCTCCAGTTAACAACTGGCAAATTCAGGTCTCCCATCAACAATATCTCCCCTTTTTCTGCCATGCTAATGATGTCTTCTATCATTTCCTTGCCAGTTTCCTTCCCCTGAGACAGGGGTCTGTATACAACCTCCATGTGGACTGTGGTGCCATTTCCTGTCTCCAGGGTGACCCACAGTGTCTCCTCTCCTCCCTGTTTACCCTTTAGTTCCATTGCCTTGATCACTTCCTTTACATAAAGAGCTACTCCTCCTCCTCTTCTACCCTCCCTCTCCCTCCTGTAGATTGTGTACCCTGGTATGCTGACATCCCAGTCATGGTTCTTTGTGTACCATGTTTCTGTGACTGCCATGACATCCAGGTGTCCCTCTTCCTCCCAGAAAGTTCCTCAGACCTCAGTTCCAAAGACCCCTCCAGGGTGAAATTTAATTTCACCCTAAGCAATGGAGACTTAGGAATGTTCTTCATGGTGTGGTTTCAAGTTTCAAGTTTTATTGGAAAGCAAATTGAGAACAATTCTCATTTACAATTGCATCCTACTGGTATACAAATTATTACAATGCAAAATAAAACATAATACAATAGATATGGGATAAACATGAAAGTTTTGACATACATTACATATTGCCCCTAGGTATCAACAATTGGATAATTAGTGCAATGACTCATCTAAAACATTCACATTGCTTGTGTAGTATGCCTATCACATGAATTTTAAATCTAGAAATAGAGATTAAGGCTTGTATCTTTAACCTCATCTTAAGGTCCCCCCAAGTCTGAGGGACAGATGCTGATAGAATAAAGTCACCTAGCCTGGTCTGAGATCTTGTAGTAAAATATTTCTTAAATGCACTAGATCTTAAATTATATTCATTTCTATGTTATGTAGCTGGTTTAAAAGAAATAAAGGGAGTTTACCCAACACAAATTTGTAAACAAATGTATACCAATGTAGTAACCTTCTCTGATCTAGAGAACCCCATCCCACTTCTGAATATATGCAACAGTGATGAGTGTTCCATGGTAACCCTGTAATGAACTATGATATAATGGATTGAAGGCTTCTAAAACTGATTTAGTAGTATTATGATAAACAATATCACCATAATCAATAATGGACGTAAATAGTGAATTAACCACAATTTTCCTAATAGTAAAACTAAATAGATACCTGTTTTTATAAAAAAAATGCTGAGGCATTTGAATTTTAAGAGAATATTATCTCTATGAGGTTTGAATGTTTATTGGATGTCTAAAACCATGCCAAAGTATCTGTAAGTGTAAGTTCTAGCAATTTCAGTACTATTGAGTGAATGTAATTTTAAGTAAGATGTATCGGTATTTTTTTTTTAAATCATCCATTGTGTTTTTTTTGTATTTAATAACAACCTTAAATCAAATAAAGAAGTTTGCATTGTATTAAAGTATTTCTTGAATATTTATGACTGCAATATTAATGTCTTTATGAGTAGTATACAACATACTGTTATCTGTATATAAAAAAGTATTAGTCAGTTTCGAACAATGGCTAGAGAGCTCATTGATGTAAACCAAAAACAGAAGCAGCCCCAAAACTGAGCCTTGGGGGACCTCCATGGTAGAAAACAAAGGTTCAGAGTATATATTACCTGCTTTTACATAATGTTGCCGGTGCGACAAGTATGATTGAAACCATGATAAAGCTGAAGAACCAAGGCCTATTTTCTTTAAATTATTAAGCAAAATGACAAAATCAACTGTATCAAGTGCTTCTGATAAATCTGACAAAATAGCTGGTGAACTGTTACTGGAATCAAAAAAAGTAAAAATATCATTAACTACTCTAGATATAACATTTGTCATATTATGATGCTTTCTGAAACCCACCTGAAATTCAGTCAGGTTATTAAACTTAGTGAAATATGAAGTAAGTTGATTGTGAATTATTTTTCCAAAAATCTTTATTATTGAGGACAGGATCGAAATTGACGAGAACAACTTGGGTCAGAGGGCTCTCCCTTTAAATATTGATACAATGGATGCAATGTTCCAATTATCTGGTACATGAGAATTACTAATAGACATGTTATAGAGATATGCAAGATGAGGTGCCAGAACATGCAAAGTCAATTTATAAAATATAGGGTCAATATTATCATGTTCACCACTTTTTTTTGATCCAGTTTAGTAAGATCTGTATGTACCTCATCCACACTTATTTTTTGATGGGCTTATTTTTTTTGGTGGTGGTGGTGGGTACAAGTGCTGTAAAGTAACAAGGTGCTTCTTTTTTTTCTCTCCTCATGCTTACTGTCCTCATACACTGGTGCCCCCAGCCCCTTTGCCACCCCTATGTCCACCAGGACTCACCTCTTGGCACTGGGGTGCCCAGCCAACCGGGGTGTGGATCCTGTAGATGACTGGTGTCATCCCACTGGTCAACACTTCATTTTTCCATTTTTCTCCCTTGGCCCTTCTATTGCTGGAGTGACACTTCAGCACACATACATGGAGATGTACACACGCTGCGGAATCTGCAGCACCCTCCCTTCATGGCGTCCCCTGTCCCATCCTACCTCCAGGCCTCCACCTGTGGACAGTCAATCGGCAGGACCACCAGCCAGCCCTCCCCAGGAGAGGAGAGGAGAGCCGTCCTCCAGATACTCAATCCTATCCTTCCCTGGCTGACCCCCAGCGACTGGCTCACACCATGAAAATGGGTTGACGGCATGGTAGGAGGTAAGGCAGTGATGCCTCAGCCCTCCTTGCCACTGGGCCAGCATAACAAAGTGTTTCTATCAGTTGGTTTATGGAAAACATCTGTAACCAATGAACTCTCAATTTGTTTAATAATTTGCATATTGCTCATTTATGATGCTTTTTCTGTGATTGTAGGGGGGACAGGAAGAGGGAAGAGGGCTGTAGCGGAAGGGACGAGGTCAGGAAGGCTGAGAGGCAAAGTGGACTTGATTGGTGGGGTAGAGTGGTTGCCTAGGTACAGCTAGCTAACAGGGTGTCTATAATCATGTCTTGTAAAGGCCTGTGTTGTTGCTCCATCTCCAGAGTAGAGTGAGAGACCACTGGCATCCATGGAGTGGGACTGAAGGCACTGCTGTGCAGGAAAGTGCTGTTTGTTTTTTTTGTACCATGTCATAGTGGTTGTTTGTGATTCTTTTTCTGTGACTGCGGTGGGTCGGGGAGGATGGTTGCAGAGGGTGGGACAAGGGTGAGAGGGTTGAGAGGCAAAGCAGACTTGATTGGTGGGGTGGAGTGGTTGCCTGGTTACAGCCACCCAATAGCGTGGCTGTAATTCCTATATAATACCCACAATCCTTAGCAACCCCAAAGCATGAGTGCCATGTAACATGAATGTGGCATCTATCTAAATGGCATCTGGGGACATCAGCAAGCATCCACAGGGAGGACCACAAGCTGCAGGCCATGCTGCTTAAAGGAGGGCAGGTAGGACAAGTAAGGGTAAGGGAAGAGTAAATAGGGGTTCAATAAAAGTAGCAGATGTTCCCTATTTAGGGACGATCTTCAGAGTAGGCTGCTGATGGTAGCAGTGGTGTTAGGGGATCTCAGATACTCCCTAACTTCAGTCAGCCTAGGTGATTAGCAGGTGGGAGAATAGTGATATTTAGGAATCTCAGCTACTCCCTATATAGGGTCAGCCTACAGGGGTAGGAAATGTAGCAGGAAGGCATTTAGTGCATTCCAAAGGCAGGCCTACAAATAGTACTTATTAGAAGCTACAAAAGGTTAAGGGGGTTACCTAAATACACTATTAGGAGGGCCTAAAAAGTTAATATGAGGGAAGGGGGCATACAGTGGGGGGAAGACCAGGGCAGGAAGGGTTGTTGGGTGCAGGGGATGTGGAGCAGCGGTGTTTCTGAGAGTGGGCTAGGAGATGGGGAGTGCCTGGTTTGCAGGAAGTTTAGTCAGGTGAAGGCAGAGGTGCGGCAGTTGAGGCTAGAAATAGGTGTACTCTTGGAGGAGGATTCATAGGGGGATGAAGGGAGGGACAAAGAGGATGCAGGGTATGGACACTGATAAGGGGTTAAGAACAGGAATGGATACAAGAGGGGGAGGTGCAAGAGGGGGTTGGAAGGAGCGGGTGCTCAGGCATGTCCTGGGGTCCCTTCCCCCAACAGAAAAGAGGGCTCAGAGAAGGAGGAGGGTGGATAACAGAAAGAGGACAAGGTAAGGAAGGATGAGGGGTCAGTGGGAGCATCTCCATAGTTGCTGGTGCGCAACAAATTCTTCCTACTGGATGGGGGAGGAGGGGGAACCTCATGGAAAGGGGAGGCACAGTCGGATAGAAAGGGATGAGGTAGTGGTGGGGAGGCATCATGGAAAGTAGGGAGGAGGGGTGGAGATAGTGAGTTTAGGAATGAGGGGAGGGTAAGTAGAGTAAGGAGGTAGTTGTAGACAAGGGAAATGAGGGGCAGGCTGGGGGAGCAGAAGGGAGGGTAAAGGCAAACCAGGGGTGAGCAAAAGGTAAGATATGGGGTGTATGCTTGGGGGAGGAGAAACATTTGGGAGGACGGGTGATGGGGAAGGGGGATAGCTGGAGTTGGAGGTTGGGGGGAATACAAGCAGGACAGGAAAGGATAGGAAATCCAGGAGGGCATCAGGACCAACAGAGAGGTGGGAGGGCCCAGAATTGAGGGGAGGGTGGTAATCTTGGAGGATTCAATTGTGAAGAGGGTGAGATGGGGAGGGAAAGAGTCAAAGGGCAAGCCGCAGGAGGTTAGAATGTATGCCAGGGATGATGGCAGGAAGAGTGGGATCTCTGATAGCCTGTTCCCAATAGGTAACACTGAAAAATGAACCTCAAGAGCTGCAACATGTCCAGCATTAACTGCAGGTAGCAGCAGGAGGTGCTACTGACATTTTTATCTACTTTTTTAAATAAAACTTTTATCTTGTACCAAAGCTGTTGGTGTGCAGACACCCTTTTCTTAGCTAACCCAGCCTTTTTGACTATATGCAGATCTCTGATATCACAGTCAGTGGGTCAGGGGGAGGGAAACCTCACATTATAGTACACCAGGAGATGAATGACCTTGCAGGATGTGAGGTGCAGGTGTGGAGAAGTTGCAGTGAGGCTGGAAGGATGGCAGCCTTCTCAGAGGTGCTTCTGGTCCCAAGAGCTAGTATGGCATGAAAAGTAAGAATAGAGGAATTTAACAGATAGCTTGGGGGTGGTGTGAAAAGGAGGGATATTGATTTGTTGGTGGCTGGAGAGGGACCTGGGATAACAAAGACCTGTATGCACCAGACAGGTTGCATCTGGGTAGGAGGGTACAAGGGTCCTGAAGGGCAAACTGAAGGGATGCATGGGGAAAAACTCAATTTAAACTGACAGGTGGAGCCTGCAGGGTGCACAGCACCCTTAGTCACCTGGTGGAGGATGCTGATAGGCCTTCCCAATCAGGACAGCATGGGGATGAACTAGGTAAGAAGGCTAGAGGTGGGGGGGCAAATGAGAGAGGGAGGAAGTTTTGGGGTGAGAAACTGTTATCTTAGCTGACCCTTGTTACCCCTCCATGGATACAGGCACAAACTAGGGATGCGTGGATCGACCCACTGAAAATCAGAACCCCTGGGGTGCAATAGAGTCCAATGGACCCAGATCAATAAGAGACTACTGTGTAGTTGTTCCAAGTTTGGGTCTGTTGGCCGCAAGTTGATAATACTTTAAAAGCAGTTATTTTGTACCTTTGCTTTCTCCCTGTGCTACCACTTTGTCCCTGTAGATGGAGCTCTGGATCCCAGCTGACCAGCAGTCACCTGACTCCCAGAGTATAGGTCATGTGGCTCCTACTGGTACTCACTCCTACTCCAAAAATACTCGCTCTGCTGGTGGTCATGGTGGCAAATGAAAGCAGCAGCGAGCAGCAGGAGTGAGCAAGTACCCTATGCATGAGTGTGATGCAACCAAAGGGTGGAGACACTGGATTGGCCAGATCAAGCCAGACTGACAGGCTAGGCAGCCTATAGCTGCAGGGAGACTGCATGTCAGTCCTGGCTATTGGCCAATGTGATGGGTAGGTGGAGCTTGAGAACACTATAGCTCGATGTTTGTTACTTGAGGCACCATTTTGGCGCTAACTGTTGGAGAGGATAGAAATGCTTGCCTAATTGTGTGTTGTTGTCGACTGTGTGATACAAATTATTACAATTTACTGCTTCTACCAAGTGTGCTTTTTTGATAAAAATCTAAGGAGCATTTAATTTTGGGGGCTAAGTTTCAATTCAGACTAAGGAGGAATATATTATTAGTAAAAGGACTCAGCATTAAAAAAAAAATCATCCTTGGGGAAGGGGGATTGAAGTGAGAGAGCATCATGGGTAGGGTGGTGGACATCTGTGAAAGGCTCCTGGTGGGGGCCAGACTGCCAATTTGCCATTCAGCAGATATCAAAAAGATAAAGATAAAAGAAAATACAATATTGAAACTGAATATATTATTTTGAGTCTAAGTTCATCTGAACTGTGTGGGGTTTGAGGAACTGTTACCAGTCTGTGACACCAAAACAGGGCAAGGACCTCACTAATTGTGCCTCTGACAGACCAGCTTCAGTCCTGAATGTGGACTACAAGCTTTTGACAGCAATAATAACTAAGAGACAGGAGTTAATACTCAGTTTAGTCAACATGGATCAAGTTGGTTTTGTTGTGGGGCAACAATCACGAGATAATATCAGATGGATGGTGCACATTATAGATCCTGTTAATAAAATATAATGGTGATGTGCCCTGGTCACTCTCAGCACTGAAAATCTGTTGATCGGGTAGACTGAGAATGCCTATATGTTGTCCTTGACAGGTTTGTTTTTTGCCAGGTACTGTTGCAGTAATCGCCATGGTCAGATATTTTGTGATATGTCTAAAAAGATTCTCTTTGGTGGTCCATAGTAGTACTATAGGCTGGCATGGAGTTTCTCTAGAGATATCATAGAAATGTCAAGAAATGTCTGATTGTGTCAATTACTACAACTGTACTATATGTCTCTTTCCCCAAGTACAATATACTGTATGAGGCTCCTCCACCATAAGTCTGGGAAAATGGGCACTTGCCAGGCAGGTTTGGTGAGGGACCTGCCAGGTTTGCCCTGTCTCACTAGTCTTGTTTGCACTACATCAGTGGTGCAAGTGGTAGATGAGAAGTACAGGAACTCAGGTACTGGCAAAAATGAAATACAGAATGAAGATCCTCACTTTGAGGGATCGCTGTGTGAAGACATGTCTATCTGTTTAGACACTAGTAGATTCAGTTGGAGATATTGATTATTTTTAGCAAAATAGCGCTGTTGTACAAGTCAAATATTGTTATGGAAACACTGATTTCAGGTCAGAGGGCCAGAAACTGTCATTATGTTGCTGGTTTAAGAATTTCAGTTCCAGTGTCAGTGGGAAGAAGTACAGGAACTCCATTCCTGCTGCACAAAATGTACAGGAACTGAATTCCTGTGTGTTCCTGTTCACTTTCATCACTGCACTACATATTGAAGCCTTTGTCCAACAGATCCAGCAACATCTGGAGATAACAGGGGTTACTTTGAGTAACGGACGTCACAAAACAGCAATTATGCAGATGACATGCTGCTACAGTATATCACAAAGAAATGAGACTTTCACTAGAGGTGGTAATGAAGGGCTATATTGTTTCGGAAAGATACCTGGTTATATAACAAATATTGCTAATACTGAGGTTCTATCATTCAGTCATGCAATCTCACAGGATTATCAGTATCCAACATCAATGCAGTGAGATGTTCAGACTTTGAAATATATAGGTGTTAAATTAGCCAAATATTTAAGGACATTATTTAAAGATTAGCAAGAGTGAACATTAAAAACAAGCTGTTTGTATCTTGAACATGGGATTTGTGTCTATTTAATTCCATGGTACAACAGTAAGAGCGGCAGTATCACACCTTTAGAATGTGGATGAATTGACTAGGTGGGTGCACCCTGTTTGTTTGGATTTATTTAAAGATAACCTGTAGAACTTGGCTGAGGAGAGTGAAAGAGATATGCATAGGTGGTCAGCCATTCCCTTACTCTTTTGTTGTACTCAAGCATTCGAGCAGTAAAATATATTGCCCAGGTACAGTAGCTGTATTTTTCCAGTGTATCCCTTGTGCCTTGTCATCTGGAATATTCAGGGAATGACAGAGACAAATGGTCAAATTCAGCTGGGGACTCTTGCCCCAGGGTTAAAAGCATTATACTACATTTGCCCAAAATAGAGGGGAGAGTGGGCCCTTCCTCACTCAGAAAGCTACTGGAAGGCATCCCAACTTCATCTTGCCATAATTTAGGGAAGCTTAGTATACACCCGTGAGAAAGGTAATTGAGAAGCAAGACAGAGAGGAGATTCCATTAGCAGCAGCACCAATTGATTCTGCCCTAGCACACTTCAGAAAGTAAACATATCTAGTACACATAAGGACAGCCTTGAGGGATGCATGGGAGAGAGCAATCAGGCAAGCCAGGATTCAACATGGGCTGTGGAGGTTCAGATGACTGGTCTGGGACCCCAATTTTGGATCGGGACTTCTGGCATCACAAAAAAACTAGTCTGGGGTTTTGGTTGCCTATGCAAATATTAGAGGGAGACAAAGTTCAAATGTGTGAAGACTCTACTGAGAAGTTTCAGTGGTGTCCAATGGATAAGTTCCATTATTTCCAGATCAGGGACTACATTAATGCTCACCTTAAAATGCAACATTGCAACAGAAGTGTAGGGACGCAGCCCAATGCAAATTATAGTTTATTCATAATACAACATATTTTTCAAAACCAAATAGACAAGAGTAATCATTGTATTTCATGGGTTCCTGAGATCTAATGTTCATTGTGTAATAGGCCATACTAAAGAAAAATAAGAACAGGAACTGAATGTACAGATCCCCACGGAGTCCTGGAAAACATCTTGGTTGGAAATCATACAACAACTTATTCACCTTGATAACAAGAATTCTCATGGAAGGGGAACATAAAGTATTGTTTAACCCCCAAGCAGCAATGTAAATGGGATAAAAGTATCACTGCCTCCTGCTGGAGGGAACATTGGGCAGGAGAGCTTCCTGCAGCATATCCATATTTTTCAGCAATATCCAAAATTACAGGACTACTGGGTAAATGTAATAGCTATAATCAAAGGAGTACTACATATAGATGGGATTTTTATGTAGTTTAAAATCAAAACAATTGAAGGTTTGACTCATAATTCATGCTTTAATTTTCTTTATTTCATCTTCCCCTTTAAATACAAAGTTTTGTGGATACACCACTTCCTCAGGTATGTGGTATTCTAATAAATAAGAAGCAAAATGACAGAGTATAAAAAAAGTAATAAATCACATAGTGAATACAAAACAAAACCTACCACAAACCAATCACAAAAAATGCATTCCATACTTTAAAAATGTGGTAAGGCAACATAACTTAAAATCACTTTTTTCTCTCGGTATAATCTTACCTTTTTTAAAGAATGTGATTCTTATATTTTATATATTGAGCATTATAAAAATGGTCTGAGAAATGGAGCTTTCTGATTGGCTGTAAATATTCTAACAGCCTTATGTTAATCTTTTATTAACATATATGTAGTGCTTAATCACATGCTGAACAAGATTTAACACTGTTTAAAAAACATGTTTATTATAATAGCAATAAGGCACTCCCTGAGGCTATGTTAGTGGTCAGTTAATCACTCTCTAGGGACATGTGGCACTCAGCTATGCCTTGTGCCACATTACACCCTAGATGGTGATTAACAGACCATTAACAGAACCCCTGATCTTGCCTTATTGCTTAATTGGTGTAACACACTCTTAATTGTATCCAAATTATTAAAACCACCTTAAAAAAGTGGCACCTTAAAAAATATTACACCATCTCAAAATCTAATAAAACACATTTTTTTGTAGTTAATCTTTTAATTGTGAATTTTCATAACAACAACATAAAGAAGTAGACTTAGGCAGGATGTAGAGAGTGCACAAACTGTCCCATTCTGAATGGTTAGCCATAGTACAGACCATGTTCATGTTCATGTGGCACATACAGTAGGATGGTTGCAAAGTATAATGTTGTATAGTCTACAGGCCAAGTTGCATAGATTGCATGTCCTTGGGGGGGCCTCCCATCTGGTTCCATGGTCAACTACAAGTTTGTTTCTGGACCATCCATAACTGGGGGCCAGTGTTCTGCCTGTCAAGAGCGAGTGCTGGCTTAAGAATACTAGGGTCATACCTTTTGAAGCCAAAAGTATTTACATATCTATTTTTATTTATTATTTTGTTTTTGGTAATCGGGTAGGTACATTAGATACCAGTGTGCCTATTTTAGGTACAACCCGGGAGATTACATTTCACAAGAACATATTACAATTCACAAAAGCACATTAAAGTGACAACAGCACAATTCAAACAAGTGGGAACAGGTGTTGTACAAGCAGTTGTTATACGAACAGTTGTGCAACAGCTGTAAAGAGTGACATAAAACAAACAGGGGGTCACCTTAAGTAGTACAGAATAGACAATAGGGAAGGCCTAGAGACATCCATGTACAACTGAAGTGGTCTTACAAGCAGTAGAGCACTGAGAGTCAGGAGGGGTACAGTTTTGTAGAACATGCTATTCATAACAAGTGCTAGAACTAAGTAAACTTATACAATTCATAGTGTAAATATTTACATGCAAAAATGACAAAAGTCCAGGGGATTCTTATTTTCTTTTTATGTTTGCTTACGTGCACAACACACAAGAAATATATTGAGGTAGTTGAGCATTACAGAGGCATGGCAGTGTTGTGGCCAATGCAGGGGACACTTTAATGGGCATGTTCCTCAGCCACCAATTAACAGGGAAGCTGCCGATGATGGCAGTTTCAGAGTGAGCGCCACACTTGAAAGAAATCTGCCACTGCAATCAGGGACAGTTTCATCACTGCAGTGGTAGATCTCTTCCCCACCTTCCTGCCAATGAGGCACCTTCCAGCCATATGCATTTCAGTGCACAGTAATGCGCATGGCTGGAGTTATGAACAACTGATTTGCTCAGTGTGCCTTTCCCGGTGAAACATATTAATAAATAAATAAATGAGCTGCACCGCAGCTTTGCATAATTGGTGGCCCCTGCCACCCACCACACACTCCCCCAAAGCTGACATAGGGATGCTCAATCCCCATGTTGGCATATATGCCCCTTCCCCCCCATTAATGTGGCACACTGGGAGTCCACTCCAGTGTGCCAAACTAATTATATTTCAGACACAAGGATGCCCACTAGCAGTGTTGATGACCCCCAAGCCTGAACACATCTTTTGCTGACAACGAGGTGCCCAATCCCCATGTCGGCATGCCCCCACCCCACTTTATCTTTTATCGACACTAGATGCCCACCCAGTGTCCCATGAGCCCCCATGCCCCTTTTTGCCAACCTGGGTGCCCAACTCCCTGGTCGGCATTGATCCCCCTCCAGTAGTCTGGCACACTGGGAGCCCACCTCAGTGTGCCAAAATTTATTTTTTATACTATTTCACCTGTAAAAAAGAAACCATCTCCTGTAGTCTTTTTTTTTTTGTTAAACCTAAAGAAAAAGAAAACAGTTCCTCGTTGTCCTCGCTAACCCCTCCCATCCCGACCCTCCTCTGTGCACCCCACCTCCCACACTACCCCTACCCCATACTTACCTCTGGAGGTCAGGCGCTGCGATCTTCTGTGGACCAGAAACATGTCTGCACTCTTCAAAAGCCGACCGCAAACTGACAACAATCACGGTAAGCCCTATAATGGCAGTCAATGGGGGGGTTTCAACATAGGTTGATCGCTCAGCCATTTTTGGGAGTTTTGGTCCCAGATTTTCAACATGGGGTTCTTTGGACTCCACCTCATGAACACTGGCACTATCATTTTGTTTCTCAGTCCTCAAATGTGATTTTGCGGTTGCTGTATGGAATCACCTTTCGGGACTGAGTAACAAAATGACAGTGCCACTGTTCATGAGGTGGGGTCACAAAAAGCCACGTTGCAAGCTTGGTGAAAAAACTCAAAAAAAAACTGTGTTAAGAGCGTGCATTGTACAGTTTGTATGCACACTCATAACTTCACCAATTTTTTATATTTTCACTCCAAATTTCCAACATTGCCATTTTTTCATACCTCCTTATGAACAATACAGCTGTCATGTTTTGCATCCTGCTTAAAATGTGTTTTTGCACCTGTGTCGCAGAATGGCACAGTCGCTGTGCAAAATCAACTTTTGGGACAGATTAATGAAATCACAGTGCCACTGTTCATGAGGGGAGGTCCCAAAAAGGCCATGTTAAGAATCTGGTGAAACAATTCCAAAAAATGACTGCACTATGAGTGTGCATTTTGCAATTTCTACGCATGTTCATAACTTTGCCAGTTTTTCATGTTTTCACTCTACATTTTCAACATTGCCATTTTTTCACACCTCCTCATAAACAGTACAGATGTCATTTTTCACATCCCACCCAAAATGTCTTTTTGCACCTGTTGCATCAAATGGCGCATTTGCTGTGCAAAATCACCCTTCGGGACTGATTAACGAAATGATAGTGTCACTGTTCATAAGGTGGACTCCCAAAAAGCCCATGTTGAAAATTTGGAGTGAAAATGCCAACAGACGCTTGGGGCATTAGGATTTCCAACCCTAACTCCTCACCCTGTACAGACTGACAGGCATCGGGGGTGTGGCTTGGGGTCATCGACTATAATGCTCACTCCATTCCAGCCCCACCCCCACCCTGCAGCAACCGATCAGCATTGAGGTGTGCCTTGAGGCATTTGGCCCTAACGTTCACCCCATTCTCCTATACTGCACCCATTTCACCTTATTTCCTTATCGAATGGGGTGAGCGTAAGGGCCAAAGACCCCAAGGCACACCATGACACCTGTCAGTAGGTTAGTAATTGCCAATTCAGGACTTTGTGAACTAGTATGGACACTCCCCTTTTTCTGGTACTGGCTGTGCTATGTATTTCAACCCCTACCCCATCCCTTTTGAGCTTCGGTACATTGGTTTGCTGTTGCCTATTTTTTTGCAGGAGGGCTACCTGAGACTGCATTCTTTCAAGGTAAAATAGCTCCTTTCTCCACTTAATTGGTCAGTTCTACCTCCAAATATTCCAAGTATATAACCAGATGTCAGTCATAGATTATGTTGGGGCTGAGATGCACTTGTTATGGGGCTAAGAACGGAGGTGGATACATAAGTGCAGTGGCATGCTGGGGGGGGGGGGACACAAAGGACTGGGTTGCATTGGTACATTTAACCAGGGAAGTGTATCTCTGGGTTGGGGCCCTCCCTTGGAGGTTCTGATGCCATGTCTATCACTGGTAGTTAACACTGGTTTAACCTGAGGTAGGCATGCAGAAAAATGCATGAAATACATGATTGTACATAAGAATGATTCCTATAGGTATGACCATTGTAGAGTGAGGTTGTTGGTACAATACCATGGCTCATGGCAATACCTATGAGGCATATCAGCAATCCCTAACAGCTTTGAGACTGCTCTGCAATCATTTCTACCCCACTCATCTGCCCTGAGCTACAGTGTATCTGTCACTGGGCTATATTTTCATATTCGATGCATCCATCTGAATTCCACCCTATACAAGTGTCAGTGGCTCAGTAGGTAGCACACTCGCCTCTAAGACCGGGAGATCAGAGGGCTGTGGGTTCAGTTCCCACATCTGGCACTTGGATTAATATCCCAGTACTGACACTGTAGTGCAGCATGAGAGGGGTGCTGCACTTCAGAGGTGCCATCTTTCGGATGAGACGTTAAACCGAGGTCCCATCTGCCTGGATTGGTGGTAGTTCAGGTAGATGTTAAAGATCCTATGGCACGAATCGAAAAGAGTAAGGGAATTTCCCTGGTGTCCTGGCAAAATTTACCTCATTTACTAAAAAATACCACCAACAGCTTAATCTGGTCCAAGGTCAGTTGGTATTCATCTGTATCCCCCTCCCCCGGGTTGTGCCTGAAAATAGGTAGGATTTGTCTAGTGCTCTTACCCGGTCAACAAAAACTAAATAAATAAAGTGTACAGCTGGGGTGTTGTCACCCAGCCAGCCCCCCTAGGTTCAATTGATTGCATGTGGTATGAGTGCCCGGAGTGGGAAGGGGCACCTACACATCCTTTCTAGGCCACTTTGCATGGGGGTGCTATCAGGTCCCAGGGAAATGGCTGGTTACATGTGGGGAGATAGTACAGAGTGGGCTGTCGGCACTCTGGATAGTCCTTGACTGTTCCACTGTTATTGCTTCCTCCTTCTTTTAGCTCACACTTCCAGTTTGAGGAGCTAGACCCCTCCATATATGTAATTCTACTAGAGGGTAACATTTGTCCTGGCTCACTGGGGACCTTGAGTAGGAATGGTCTCCCTATGGCGGTTGATCCCTTAATGGTTGGGGGGTTCTCATGGTATATGTTTGGAGGTGTTTTGCATTTCTCCTTAGGGCATGGAAAGAGGGGTTTACCAGGGGTGCTGCTGTACTCACTGCACCCCTTTTTGCCCCCCCCAGCTACTGTATGCAGAGGGAGTGGGGGGAGGTGTATGGAGGAGCTGGGATGCGGCTTGCCCAACCTGAGGTAGCAACCCATGAGTGCCAGAATGGGTGAGGGTTCTTCTTCCTGTTAGGTGATGGCTTCCTCAGCTATATGGGGATGTGCAGGTCATGCAGATCCTTTTGCATGGTGCATATTTCTGGGATCCCCTCCTGGCTGTCATGCTGTATTGCCCCAGAGTTCATTGCACCTACCGGAAGAAGGGTAGCGTACTGCTTGGCTGCGCCTTTCTATTGTGCAAGTCCACTTCCTGGCTTTACCCTTCTTGCTTTTGACCCTTCCCCCTTCCAACTCTGTGACTGCCCAGACTATCTTATTCTTCTCTGGTAAAGACAAAACATTTGCCACATTCCATCTTTGCATTGATGTAATATTGGGAAAGTTACCCTGAGGCTTGATTCGGCTATATTACTGTTATGTATGATGAGCTGACTGCAGTGGGTTGGGGGATGCTCAGCGTAGTTTGGGACATGCCTAAACCCTAACTGCTCTTGTGGATACTTGCCTGACAGAAAGAGGTACAGTTCTGGGGGAGAGGGTTGCAGTCTATCATGAACATTTCATTATGTTTATTTATTGGTGTAACCCCCTTGCTCTCAGGGGTTACTAGAATCCCACTTAGAATCAGTGGTAGGCAGGGAGAGGCAGCTGGCAAGATGCCAGTTAAATGGATTTCACACTGTCACACTCTGTTTTCAGTCTCAGCTGAGCTGGAGTGATGATGTCACCTTAGAATTTTCACAGCCGCATAAGCCACAATGGAATACTAGCTGCAGGGTTTAGCAGTAGAATGTTGGGAGAGTAGTCAGTTTGAGAGAGAGTCTGGAGAGTGAGGAGTGCTGCAGAAGGCAGCTCCTCAGACTTAGCTCTGAAAGAGAGCTACCTCAGGAGATTGGGTTGTGTATTATCACCCTAGAGAAGAACACAGAAGACCTGTAGAAGGAAGTAGTAGAGACCGTTACTAGAAGGTTTTACAGTGCCCCACCCCTGGAGGGATTGGGAGGAATTCCAGGATTCAGGGGCAATCCCCTGATCCAGCCTGGAGAGGGTGAAGCTGCCTGAGATTCGTTTGTTCTGTGAGTACCCAAGACTTTTATGAGGAAAAAGCCCTGGGGCACCTGCATTCCGGGGGTGAGTTTTCTCTGACAAAGGGACCAGGCTACCAAGACTGTGTTCCTGTTAAAGGTGTTTCCTTACTATGGGGTTCTGAGGGAGACTAGCCATGTACAGAACTTTTAAGACTGTTTCTGTGTAAAAGCATCTGCCTACTGTGGGATCTGGAGGGAGACTTGCCAAGTACAGTACTTTTAGTTTGTGTCTGATTTAAAAGCATCTGCAAAAGTGGGGTTCTAGAGTAAAGACATAGCCGTACACAGAACTTTTAATTTCATGACACCTCCATGGTGTGAGAAGTAGAATGTTAAATGTGCTATACATTTCAAGAGAGCTTCTACAAGAGTGTTTCAGAGAAAGGTGTTGTTAACCAGATGAATGGCCAAGTATAAATTTGGAAGCAAAAGGTGGGAGATCCCCCATCTGGACTAACCATGTTTACCTCTCCGGGTTCAGTTTGGGCACCTTTATTTTCTCTCAGTACACTTGGCCAGTGCCTGAAGAAAATACCCAGACATGGGATTTTGGATTTTCTGTGAGCCAGAGAGTGATCAGAGGTGGAAGGGAGCCACCAAGAATTCCTCCTGAAATATGGGAAAGCATCCTAGTACTGGCCAGGGTGCCAAGTCAAGGGAAAGAAGGGAAGTGTACCAGTTTGGGCCATGTGTGCCCAGATCCATTCAGAACCTGAGGGTTCACTGTGTGTGTGCTCTGTACCTCAGCAATCTGCATTACCAGTGGAAGTAGCCCTGTGGGGGTCCATCTTTGCTTTGATTATTCTCTGTATCATGTGAATAAAAGCCACACTCTAGAATCCCAGCCTGGTTTGGACAGTACAGTTATTGCTTCCAGTGTCTGGATTTACTTGGGTACCCCTGACCAGAAGTACAAACCTAGCATAATGCTGAGCAAATGTTTTCTCCCAGGGACCCAGGTTGATGGCCATGCTAAATGGTTCCCCTAGGTGTGAGCCAGGTAGTTGCCACACTTAGTTTGCCTGTCTGAGGATGGCAGGCTATGAAGTATGGGTTCATAGACATGTTCCTAGTGACAATCCCCATCCCTCTCAATGGTGCCATGTGTGAGAGGAGAAGCCCTGCTAGTTGAACAAGGGGGGCCAGTGGGGGGAGGTTACATTGGTATTTATTTCACTCTGCCTTTCTGGCATAAATCAAGAACAGTCATTTTTGCTATTCTGTGTGGCATCTGATAGCAGGGGAGAACTGCTAATGTGCAAGGGGGGAGTCAAAAGGATGGAACGGCTGTGGCAGGGATGTTCCATTCTGCCTGTTTTCAGGGGAGGTCTAGTAACCCTGAACCCTGCAATTATGCTTCAGAGTAGCTGTGCCCAACATGCAGTACTGATCCCCCATTTCATGCAATTAGTTTTGCCCAGTAAATAACCTTGTGTTGATACCTACTAGACAAAAGAGCAGCCTGCGGGGGTAAGACACAGGCAGTGACAAAAAACAGAGACTGGATTAAAAAAGCATATGAAGGAATTCTCATCTTCCCAGCTTTTGGCAGGTATGTGTGGGCCTCTCATGCCCATATAGTGGGGCTCAGTCTGTCTACTTTTGTGCACTTTGAGCTGTGTTCAATTTGTCCATGTAAAGCTGTGCAGCAGGTAAAGTGGTTAGAGGGGTCATCCCCATCTAACGAGATCGGCACTTACTGATCATTGTCTGAGTTTTTAGGTAGAGACTGTGATCCACTAAGAAGTCTGTGTGTCATTACCTAGGGGATGTGTGGCAAGAAAGATTTGTTTCAGGTCAGTACTGGGTTGGAGTGTGTAATTGGGGGCTGAGTTTCATGAATGAGTTTGCCTGGGTGTAGAAGGCCATCTGTGTCATTAATGTGGCCTTGTACAGCTTTGTTCCATGGAGAGCCTGTTTCTTTCTTTCCTCTGACCAAGCCTGGAAAGTCTGTATAGATGAATGGGCACTGATACTGGATCCAACTTATTCATCATCTGTGCCTGAAAATCTGGGCATGGATAAGGGAATTTGTCCTGCTTGACTGCTCACTAGGCTCTCTTTTGGAGGTGCTGGAAGGTTATGCAGCCCTCTGGATGCTCTGTGCCATCACCAACAAACTCCCTCAATACATTGCTGACTGTGTCCCACTAAGCCTGATTGGGAATTATGCCTTGAGAAGTCACTCGCTGCTTTCCCTGAAAGTACCTAGGGTCGGTACCCATTTTGGAACAGCAGCCGTAAGCTTTGTCCTGCCCACGCTTTGGAATAGGATACAGAAATTGCTGAGACTTAGCTCCCCTGTTAGTCTTGCTATGTTCAAGACCCTGTATGCCAAAACATTTGTGGAGCTCTGTAACTGTTTCCACCATTCCTAGTTGTCCTCCTGACGTTTCCGCTCAATCTAAGTCCTTCCTGTTCAAACTAAGTGTTCCCTTACCAAGATTACTCCCCCCCTCCCTCCCTCAGTCCATTCTAGTCCCACCAGTACTACCGGTTCACCTCAGTCCATTCCAGTCCCACTGGTACAATGTACTCACTGTAACACACCCCCCATCGCCCACTCTTATACCCTGATACCATCAGCTTAGTATTCCAGAATCTTTCTGCCAGCGTCCCTGCCTCCTACGTGTGCGCTTTTCCATATCCCAGGGACCAGGCTATGAACATGTTATTGATGGATAGGATTATAAAGGCATCTCTGTATATATTATTTACCTTTATTTCTACACTGTATATATATTTTGTTGTATACGTCTTGCTACTGTTGTTTTATGTATATTTTACTTGTACTGTATTCTGTACCCTCATCCTTGCAAACTGCAGGTCCACCTTATAAATGAGCTTGCTCAATGGTGATCGCCTGGGTAACTAAAGATTTTGATTGATTGATTGATTGGTTAGCTGGGGATCTTACTGGCAATGGGGGAAGAGTTGATTGCTGTTGCACTGAAGACGGGTCACCTCTCGAATCCTGTGGGAGTGGATGACTACGACAGCATATTTATTCAGAGTGGTTATGTTCTTAGATGGCCCCTCTTCCCCTTCAGACTCTCTGCTCCATCTATTGCTTTGAGATCAGACTGAAGGGGGGATGGTTTCTTTTATCCCCTTGATTTTGTTGTGATTCCTCTGCTTTAGTTTCTGAGAGTGCCAGAGATCCTCCTTGGACTGGTGGGGTTTCAGTGAGCACAGGGGTAGTGTAGTGTCCATTAGCAGAACTTTTGCCATGGGGTTGTGAGTGGATGCTGATCATCTGGTCATTTTGTTCTGTACAGGCTAGTGCATCTTCATGTAGGCCAGCACTGATTCTGTCATGCTGAATATGATTATGGAGCCATTGTGTTGTATACACATGAATGCCAGGTACTTGAGAGAAAAAGGGATGGTCAGCTGGAGGAGGAGTCCTAGTCTCAGTATATACCCTCCTCCTGTTTGTCAAGTCCTAAGAGTGGTCTTGAAAAATTATGACTTTGTGGCCCTGCTACTCCAATGGGCCCAGCTCCCTAATCACTGCAGAATGTCCTCTTTTAACTGTGAAGTGAAGGAATTTGGCTATTATGGGCCAGGGTTATCCCTTTTTTCATTCAGGTTGCTGATGTTCTGTGTGCCCACTGGATATCAAATCAGGGGTTGATGGGCAACTTTAGCAGGCTGTCAGGGCTTGGTTCTGTAACCAGAAACTTGAATCCTCCATCTGGTAGACCTATAAATCAAAGTTTGCTGCTGTGATCTCTGTTTTTGAGGTTGCCCAGCTTCTCTCACAATTTGGTCAGGACTTCCTCCAACTAATGAATTTTTGAGCTTCACACAGGTGATTACCGCTGCCACCATATTCATGTTCACTCATTGGACTTGGTCTTCCTACTAGGGATGGAGACCTCCAACATAGTGGTGGAACCGGTCAGATGGTTGAACCATCACATCATAAGGGTCAATTTCCTTGCTCCCCTTAATAGGCCTGCCCCTGCAGAAATGGTCCAGTACCACCCTTTGAGGGGTTTGACCCCAGAGGGCCTGATGGCAGTGCTGGATCTATCGAGCATGTAGAGCGCAAGCAGGGATCTGGAGTGTCTGCTTCAAGCCTATAATAGGGCTGTGGTGGGTGCACTGGATTCCATTGCTCCTATCCATGTTTGCCCACTCACTCTCCATCATTGGCCCCCCCTGGTTTGATGGGATCTTGAGGGAGTTGAAGCAAATGGAATGAAGGCTGGTATAATGTTGGTGGAAGTCCAGTCTTGATGCTGACAGGCTTAGACTGATGTCCCATTATAAGGATTATCAGTTGGCTATCTCCCATAAGAAGGCAGAATTCCTGTCCAGGGAGATAGCTGCTGCACAGAACTGACAAGCTCAACTCTTCTGGACTGTGGACAGACTGTGCAATCCAGCCTGTCTCTAGCCATGGAGAGCATTGTCACAGGGAAAATGTGACAAGTTTGCTCAGTTCTTTGCCGATAAGGTTGCCAGCATCACAGCGGACATCTGTGCAGCTCGCTCCAATGGGGATTGCTGTGAGTGGCGGGAGGTCACTGCCCCTCAACTTTTTTGGTCAGATTTTGAATGATTGGTGATCACAGATATCGTGAGGATCATCCAGAGTCTGTGGCCAACATGCTGTAGTTCAAACCAGGGTCCAACTCGCTCCCTTTTGGGGTGTGTTGAGGTCATTGGCCTGGTTCTAGCAGAGACAGTTGAGTGTTCTTTAGAGACTGGTGTGTTTCCAGACACCCTGAAGGAGGCAGTGGTGAGACCCCTTCTTAAGAAATTGTCCCTGGATCCTGACTGTCTCGCAAACTACAGGTATGTCTCTAACCTTTCTTTTGTATGGAAGGTTATTGAGAAGGCAGTTGCTCTGCAGCTGGAGGGTCTTACCATCCATGAGATCTATGATCCTCTCAAATCAGGTTTCAGGAAAAGGCATAGCACTGAGACTGCACTTGTCCGGGTGCTCAATGATCTTTTGATAGCGAGAGATCGGAAGACCCAATCGGTCTTGATTATCTTTGCTCTTTCTGCAGCATTCAACACCGTGGACCATGGTCTGCTTCTAGTGCATCTGAGGTTTATCTGTGGACTGTCTAGCACAGTCCTCTGGTGGTTCCACTCATACCTCACTGACAGATCTCAGAGAGTGGTGTCAGAGATTTATTCCTCTGGCCCAGTTTCCCTGCCTTTTGGGTTCCCTCAGAGCTCTGATTCATCACCCATGTTGTTTGCAGTGTATATGCTGCCATTGGGGGACACTGTGAGGTGGTATGGGCTGAGTTTCCACTGCTATGCAGACAATACTCATCTCTACATGTCCTTTGTGCCCGGGCAGGATGATGCAATCTCGGTGTTTAAAAACTGCCTTGTCAAGATCTGGGACTGGATGAGTGCCAACTGGTAGAAGCTGAATCTGGACAAGACTGAGTTGTTGGTCATGGACCTGGGTTATTGGGTTGAGGGACAACTGGTGAGGTGGCCTTCTGGACTTTGGCTCGGTGGCAGCCAGCTGTTGACCTCAGACTGGGTGCATAATCTGGGTGTTATTTCTGATGAAGGGCTGTGCTTAAATCACAGGTTTCGGCCATTGTTAAAGTCTCTTTTTACCATCTGAGGAATATCGCCTAGGTGAAACACCTGGTCCCACCCGATGACCTTCCATCTTTGGTCCATGACTTTCTGACCTAGCACCTTGATTACTGTATCTCCATATACCTAGGGCTTCCAGGGGTTGACATTCGTCACTTGCAGCTGGTACAGAATGTGGCGGCCAGGTTGTTGACTGGCTTACCTCGATCTTGCCATGTCACACCTGTGCTCTGTGGCCTGCACTGGCTGCCAGTTCTGTGGTGAGTCACCTTCAAGGTCAGTTTGCTGACCTATAATGCCCTATACAGACAGGGTCTGCGCTATCTGCAAGAACTCCTTTGCTCTTATCACCCCCCAACCTTGCTCAGCTGATGAGGGATTGCTGGAGATTCCTAGGGTCTGTTTGAAGTCATCTGGGGCTAGGGCTTTTTCATTTGTTGCTCCAATCCTTTGGAATTCTCTACCTCGCTCGGTAAGGTAGTGCCCGACCATGGAGAGCTTTAATTCAGTATAGAAGATCTATTGATTCAGACTCGCTTTTCCAGAATTTTGAAAACTTATTCTAATGAACTTTACTGTTTTATATGTTTTAATTTGTGAGATGTGTCTTCCTGCTGTGTTTTATTTTTTTGTACAAACACTTAGATAATTTAATTTGCACTTTTAAAGAAATAAAGATGAGTTGAGTCGAGTTGTATCTGGGCAATTGCTTTAGCTTGCTTCCTGAATTGGGCTTACTAATCATGGCAGGTATATCTCTAGCTTATTAGAGACCTTGTCAATTGCTTCCAAGTTGTTTTTTGCCTACGCATTGAGGGCCTTTATTTATGACAGCAGTTGTTGGAACATCTGTTCAACCTGGTCAGTAGGAAGGGCAGCGGTCACCATTCCCCATGAAGTGCCTCTATTGCCTTCCTGGAGTTGAAGATCAGAGTGTTGCAGTAGCTGCTATGTGTGTCACAGCAGTACAAAAAGGAGCTATATGTGCTTCTCTGGCTTTAGGAAGCAGGATGCACCTTTTGGTTTGCCCGTCTTGCTGTAATGTTGACCAGATGACTTTGGGTAAGTGCTGGCTGGGTAGAAAAGAACAAAGTCAAGCAGCCATCTTTGTCAGTTCCAGGACACGCCCCCCCCCAAAAAAAAACATATTAATTTAACATGTTCTGTATTTCTGAGTTCTGGTCCATATTTGTTAAACCTCTATTTCAAGCAGTCAATAGTATCACACAAAAATTATATAAAAAATTATTTTTTTCAAAGCCACAAATCTTATTAGCAAATTTCTAAAGCATGCTCCCATGCTTCTAAACCATGTGTGTACCCTAACGAGAGTATCTGATATTATTGGCTTATTTTAAATACCTGGAAAAATATTCCAGCTCCTTTCTGAAACATAGCATTAATTATATTTTGTTTAGAATGATTTACTATTTTACCAAAGCTCTATTTTTATAAAAAATAAACTAACAACATTTTTGCATTTTATGGTGTAAGTTAAAAGTTACATTGAACTTTTCCCAGCTTACAGTACTTGACCACCTGGGAAACTACAAACTCATTTTAGCTTGCACTCTGTGCTGGAAATACAGTAAGTAAAATCCATAAATATCAGCTTTGATAATATTCATTGAATAAACTATAGCTGTTTGTATAATTTAACTTAGCTGATACAATAAAATTAAAATAATGACTTTATTTTGGATAAAAATAGAGATTTAGTAAACAGTGATTAACTGTAAGTTAAATTGATTTGCCACATCTTCTGAAGTATGGAATACATTTTTTGTGACTTGCTTGGAGTAGGTTTTGTTTTGTATTCACTATGTGAATTATTACTCTTTTATACTCCATAATTTGGTTTCAGATTTATTATAATACAACTACCTGAGGAAGTGGTATATATCCATGAAACATTGTATTTAAGGTGAAAGATAAAATAAAGAAAATTAAAGCATGAATTAGAAGTTGAATCTTCAATTTGTTTGATTTGGGGCTTTTTTTCTCCTAGAAAAGTTCCTCTGACTTTATCTGTTTATTGCATTACATGTAATGCAGTGGGCATCCTAGTCCTTATGCATATAACATTCTTAATGAAGTTAGCATGGTCCTAGAGCTGGTCTCATCTTGTGTTAGCAGCAGAGAGGGACTATATCTGTGGAATATTTTGGCTGTGATGGCTCATGAGGCTGGCTCATGTAAATTGCTTCATAACACTCCACTGACAGTGCAGGAAAGAACTGATCCAACAAATACAGAAGATGGAACAAATAACTTTTATCAGTCATTCTTGGGTCTGCCCTTTCATAAGAGGCTGACAAGGTGGAAAATATTTTTTAAAAGATGACTGTGACGGGGGACCAGGACTTTCTGACCCCATCGGTCAAACTTTGTTACACTGGTATAAAATGTAACAGCATTTGATCTTTCCCTTCTCAGATCTTTTCTCTTTTTTTTTGAAATAGTACTTTTATTGAAGTTTTACTTTTTTCCAAAGCAACATGTAAACATACATGACAAGAACCATATGATACATCCACACTAAGACTTAAAAATAAAATTAATACATCCAGAAAATGAGAGAAATAAACACCCCCAGAGGTTAACATTACAAGAAGACAATTAATAATTAATAATCCCCCCTCCCTAAGTTAGACAAAAAAAAGGGGGGAAATAATAAAGAGATTGGAGTGAAACTGTAAGTCAAAAGCTGGAGATGATGGTACCTGAGGTGGTGGGATACCAAATTGTTATCGGATATGAGTTTGTGACCCTACATGAGGGATACTGCATGAAATATATTCTAGATCCTTAATTTAGTGGTTCTACAAAGGAACAATGAGTTTACCTGCTTAAGGGGAGTCAACAAACAGATAAGAGGGAGTGGAAACATAGAGACATAGAAACATAGAATTTGACAGCAGATAAGGACTGCTTGGCCCACCCAGTCTACCCATTCCCCTATCTAATGGATAAGCTGCAAATCCTAGTTAACCAGCAGCCTACTTCTTCCTACCCCCACCCCCTAGAATTGCCTTATGACTGTCCCATGCATGCTTGAATTCCACCACTGTTTTTGACTCCACAGCCTCCTCCGTAAGGCTGTTCCATGCATCTACAACCCTCTCTCTGAAAAAATACTTCCTTACATTATCTCTGAGCAGCTCCCCCATCTTCAAATTGTGCCCCCTTGTTCTTATACACCTCTTTTTTTGAAAGATGCTACCCTCTTGGACTTTGTCGATTCCCTTGAGGTACTTGAAAGTTTCTATCATGTCCCCACTCTCCCTCCTTTCCTCAAGGCTGTACATATTAAGCTCCTTAAGTCTCTCTTCATATGTCTTCCGGTGCAGACCCTGCACCATTTTAGTTGCCCTCCTCTGGACAGCTTCCATCCTGTCTATGTCTTTGCAGAGACTGGGTCTCCAGAACTGCACACAGTACTCCAGATGGGGCCTCACCAGCTGTCTGTGCAGAGTGATAACAACTTCCTGTTTTCTACTGGTGATGGTTCTCCATATGCATCCCAGTATCCCCCCAGCCCTCCTTACTGCCCTCTCACATTGCTTGCCCACCTTTAGGTCATCTGATATGACAACCTCCAGGTCCCTTTCCAATTTTTTTGTTGTTGTTAGTATCTCACCCCCATTGTGTACTCTTCCCCTGGGTTTTTGTTTCCCAGGTGCATTACCTTGCACTTCTTAGCATTGAATCTAAGCTGCCATACATTTGACCATTCCTCTAACCTTGTCAAGTTCCTTCTCATCCTTTTCTCCCCACCTTGTGCATCAACTCTGTTGCAGATCTTTGTGTCATCTGCAAAGAGACATACTTTTCCTTCCAGTCCCTCTGCAATGTTGCTTATAAAGACATTGAAGAGGACCGGTCCTAATACTGAACCCTGCGTTACCCCAGTAGTAACCCCCTTTTCTTCAGAGTGGACTCCATTTATTATTACTCTCTGTGTCCTATTCTCCAGCCAATTCTTTACCCAGGCTATCATCTTGGGACCCACTCCCAAGCTGGCTAACTTGTATATTAAACTTTTGTGTGGGACTGCGTCAAATGCCTTGCTAAAGTCAAGGTTGGCCATGTCCACAGCCCCTCCCTGGTAGAATTCCCATTGGTTTGGAGATGAAACCTGCCACTGGAGTGAGATTAGGGAATTTTATTTGGAAGTTCTCAAATTCAGAGGTTTTTACTTCTAATATTCCAGAGTTTCACACATCTTAGGAAGACTACCCCTCCAACCGCTGCATGCCATTAAAATCAGGAACATGAAGCCAAAATCTCCAGTACAGTTTTATTCTCCCTTTCTGCTTGATAATGAAAAATGGGTAAACATCTCCCCAAAAATGTTAGCTTTTGTAATCTGAGATGCACAGTGAGCTTTTCTGTGTCTTGCACTTGAACACAAATAGAATACCACAGATCAAGGGTTGGGGATCTTTATCTAGCCAATACTTTGTGATGGCTTTCTGAGGCACAGCTAAAAGATTCAAAAACAAATATATATGACCCTTAGTCTTAATCTGTGGGGGTGGGAGGCCCAACAGCCAGAACTGAGAGTCCTGTGGAATTTGCACTTGAAATATTTTCTCAATGACCCGAGTGATCTGTTGCCAAAAGACCTTACTCTTGTGACAACCCCAGAAAATATGGGTGTTTGTAACCCTTTCCCCACCTTCTCTCCAACATAGATCTGAGGCAGTAGCTCCATAATGTGTAGTAATGGCCGGGGGGTGCGAAAGTATCTCTCATTTACTTTCCATCTAAACTCCCGCCATATGGGCGAAAAGAGGTTATATGAACCCCTCCCAGATTTGTTGCAAGTCCTTTTCCCCTAGAGGACAGTTCAGCTCTTTGGACCACCTAGCTTCTAAGATTCCTATGAGAGTGGGTTCCTTGTTAGAAAATAAGGAGACCGACTTCCAGTGACGTCGCTACTCCATGCGGCGGCACTAAAGCGAAGCTCCATACCCCCACGCTATTAAAACTTTACTTTTTGCCCCCTGTGGTATCAGTCCTGTTCTCCCCGACAAGCTTCTTTTACTGGACAGTATGGCAGGTCAACCGAGGGCAAAATCAGGTGTTTCAAGTAACCTAAAACAACAAAAGCTCGATCTGCAGCCTCGAGCCCATGATAGGACGGCTTCGCAGACTAGGCCGCCTGAGACCATGGGCCCCGAGTCCAATGACAACTCCTCTGAGGATGAGGATGATATCACCATTACCTCTCGGCAATTATACCGAGAACTTTGTCGCCTTACCCGATCACTGGAAATCCTCCCAGGGGAGGTAGCCGAGAACAGAGAAAAACTCGTCCAGCATGACCAGAAAATACAGCAGGCTGAAGAAACAGTCTCTGCCCACTCAGACACCCTGAATTTACACAATGGTGCCATCCTAGGGAGGCAGTACAGTGCAGTGGTTTAAGGCTCTGAGCTGCAAATCTGGTGACGTCCAGCAGACCAGACCTGGGTTTCAATCCCACAGCTTCCACTTACATACTATGTGACCCTGAGCAAGTCCCTTAACTTTCCTGTGCTCCCAGGTCACTCCTGTAAAAAAAGCTTTCAGCTTAGTGTGCTTCTCCTGGTTAAACAACTAAATAAATAAAAAATCCTCCAGTTACATGATAGATCACAACTGCTACTGGAAAAAATTGAAGATCTTGAGAATAGATCCCGGTGGGTGAACCTCCACATCCACAGCCTACTAGAAAATACTGAGTCGGGGAACATGGTAGAGTTCATAGATAGCCTCTTGAAAGAATTGCTTAGCCTCAACAAAGATCTGCCACTCAACATCATCAGGGCACATTGTTCCTTAGTGTCTCCCCCAAGGACCCGAAGGCCAGACCACGCTCTGTGGTCTTAGCATTTATGGACTACCGCACTAAAGAAGCAGTTCTCAGGAAAGCATAGTCAATGAAAGAAATCACATTCGGGGACACTAGGCTGTTCATCGAGCCAGACTATGTGCCTACCATGATGGCAAAAAGGAAGATGTGGCTGCTGGTACTGCGGGAGTTGCGGGCTAAGGGTCTCAAAGCCCGCATTGACTTCCCAGCTAAACTTAGAATCACAGCAGACTCGGCAGTGAAAATGTTTGACACACTGATGGATGCGATGAAATACCTAACATCTCTGGGCATAGCAGTGGAAGACCTAGCCGCCCTGTATCACTTCAAGGAGATCGAACGTCGACAGTGGATCCCAGTAGATAGGAACAGCAGGAGGTCCCTGACATACTCGGACTGCAATCCTTGGCCTGCACTACGCACAACCGTGACCTCAAGAAAATGGAACAGAGATCAAACCCAGCCTGAGAGAAGCAAATCTAAGGATCACACCATGGACTAAGGTTTATTGTTTTCTATTCCACTTCTTTTTCTTTTGCAGGAGATGAGCATGAGGGTTTAGGATGTGGGCTCTAAAGATCTCCTTCCTTCTCACTAATGCACAGGGTAATCCTGCTGGGGGAGAGGGGGTGGGAAGAAAGAGATGCTGCCTATCACATGAGATCCATGATTTAAACAATGGAGGGTCCCTCACAGCGACATTTGCAGACCTTCACTAGGTTTTTTTTTGTTCTTCTTTACAATGAAAGGTTGCCCATAACAGAATATCACATCTTTAGTAGACTGCATGTATATTTAAAAGGCAGATCAAGCCAGAACTGGGACTTTACATTACAACGTAGAGACTACTGTTTTTGGTTCTCTTTGCAGCTCTGTTATGTGGAGGGGGGGTTTGGGGAGGTCCTAGGGGGTACATACAGAATGGTAGAGAAGATGCTGTACGAATGATCATACAATTTTTTGCTCTAATATTGTATTGAAAACCTTTTCAGCACTGGCTACAGCTCCAAGATATGTCATTGTCTTCTATTTTTCTTGTTATTGATGTCGTGGGGGAGCTTTGCCCAGTCACATCATGGTAGATGTGACTCCACACAGGCAGCTGGTCCTCCCAGAGATGGAGGACAAGCGCCAAAGTGCAGAATTTAATCTGGCACCTCCCCTCACAGCAATATATTCATGGAGTGAGGGGCTGCGCATTCCCACTTTTGAAGTTGCTCACTGTTTTATTGCTTATTACAGTCCACTGTTGGACTATACTTGTTCTTAATTGTTTAGACTTGTTTATTCAATGTTATTATGCAGGTTTCCTGGCTGGGTGTTGCCGCATGTATGCTTCTCGGACACATTTGTTTTGTTTGGGGAGGGCCCCCTTAGGTGTCCCCTAAGCCTCCTCCCTTTACCATTTTAGCAATGAATGAACTGGTGGTGACTACTTATAATGTAAGAGGTTTAAATAGCCTGATTAAGAGAACAAAGGTTCTACAGGAGCTAAGCAGAATGGGAACCCAGATAGAACTGCTCCAGGAGACTCATCTCACAGAAGATGAACATAAAAAATTATGTTGTAGATGGGTGGGGCAGGTATATGCCTCTTCATACTTGGATCATCCCCACCGTAGAGGTACAGCAGTTTTGATCCACATGACATGCCCATTCCAGGTATCCTCCACCCTGATGGATCCTGGGGGTTGCTTTGTGATACTTCAAGCCCATTTGGGAGACAACCCTTGTACAATTGTCTGTGTTTATGCCCCCAATGATGATAAAGAGGCAGCCACCTTTTTTAAGGGTTCCTTTTCAAACGTCCTACAAACCATAGAAAATCTTTGCATCATTGGGGGCAACTTTAATGTCACCCTATTACCCAGTGTCAACAGGAGGGGAGGGTCCTCAAAGGTCAAAATAGGCCTGGCAGGCCGTGCCCTTCTTCGATGGTCCCAAACCCTTGGCCTAGCAGATGTGTGGAGAAGATTAAATGGCAGGACCAGGGACTTTTCCCACTTCTCTGACAGACATCAGTGCTACACCAGAATTGATCTGTTTTTCCTTTCAGAGGAATGGCTGCATGCGGTATCAGACTGCCAAATTATGACCCGCACAGTCTCCGACCATGCCCCAGTGAATATCCAGTTAAAATTATCTCCCATGATCCGCAACTCACACTGGAGGCTAAATGTGGGACTCCTAAATAATCAATAATTTAAAGAGCTGATTACCACCTCCATACATGTGTATGACAGGGAGAACCCGGTGAGGGATACCACACATGCAGTCAGGTGGGATGCCCTGAAAGCAGTTCTGTGGAGACTCATTATTGGATTTGCCTCTACAGAGAGAAAGTGTAGAGAGCAGAGTAGAGCAGATCTCGAAAGAGAACTGGCAGACATAGAGTTTCACCACAAGATCTCCCTGAATCCTCATATGCTTAAGACCCTGGCAGAGAAACGTTCCTCTCTGGAGAAGCTTATCACTTCTCAGATGGAAGCCTCATACAGAAGAATTTGTCAACAATATTATGAGAGTGGGAACAGGGCGGGGAAACTGCTAGCAGCCTCTTTGCGTCAACAGCAGGTTAGCCAACTGGTCTTCCAACTCCAGGATTGACCCAGGAACAATAATATGATCCGCAACCCTGAGGCCATTAATAGACAATTTGCTGACTTTTACAGGGATCTATACACACAGGAAGAGATTCTGGACTACGATGCCAAGCTCTCTGCCTATTTCAAGGGCCTAGAGTTGAGGTCATTGTCTCAGGCAGCCAGAGACCATTTAGATGGTGCAGTTAATAAGGGGGAACTGATGACACATATTAAGAAATTACACAATGGCAAGGTCCTGGGACCAGATGGCTTCCCACCAGAATTTTTCAAAACCTTTGCGGACCAGCTAATACCATTTATGCTGCCAGTATGTCAAGAAATTATGGATGGAGGAGATACCCCAGACTCATGGCAAGTAGCCCACATCTCAGTGATTCATAAACAGGGCAAAGACCCAGTAGAGTGTGGATCATATAGACCCATCTCCCTATTAAATTTTGACTTAAAGATATTCAAGGGTTTATTGGCAAGTAGACTTCAGACGAATATAGCCTCATTGGCCCATGAGGATCAAACATGATTTATTTCAGGGAGATACCTCACTGATAATATCAGAAGGCTGTTAAATATTATCTTCACTCAAAGCTCAAGTAACCAACTTCAACTTGCCATATCCATGGATGCTGAAAAAGCATTTGATAGAGTTAATTGGCGTTTTCTAAAAACATCCATAGAGAAAATGAAATTTGGCCCTAAATTCTTGCATGCAGTGTTCAACTTTTACTCTCACCCTCAAGCCTTGGTGAGAGAGAATGGTATTAGCTCCCCTTTTTTCCCATTAACCAGGGGCATGAGACAGGGCTGCCCCTTGTCCCCTTGGCTGTTTGCGCTCTGTCTCGAACCTATGGCAACTAATATCAGGCAGAATCTACAGATTACAGGAGTCATGGCAGGGGGTAGAACAAAAACTCTCCCTATATGCTGATGACTCCATATTTTTCCTCCCCTCTCCAGAAGTATCAGTCCCAACATTGTGTGACACACTTCAAACTTTCAGCAATATTTCGGGGTACAGGATTAACTTCAATAAATCCAGAGCCCTAATTCTGAGTGGGAAATCTTCAAGGGAGTTTAAGGACAGTTTCCCTTTTAAATGGGTCTCAAAAGGCCAAATTCAATACCTGGGCATTCAAATCTGCATGGATTTAGCCAAATTATTTTCCCTGAATTATGGAAAACTGTGGGAGGCAGTGAAGGGGGACCTGGCTCACTGGCAGATTCTGCCCCTTACCCTGATAGGTCATATCTCCATACTGAAAATGAACATTTTACCCCGATTCCTTTTCTTATTTCAATGTCTTCCTTTACGTCTGCCCATTTTTTTTTTGGGAATAGGTTGTTCAGGAAGACACAAAAATTCATCTGGCTGAATAAAAAACCCAGGGTGGCCAGATGGTTTTTGTTTCTTCCTAAGGAGAGAGGAGGCTTAGCTCTACCCAACTTCTACTGGTACTATTTAGCGGCTTAAATGGGTCCAGTTCTCACATGGGCCAAACAAAGAGTGTCATCTAGATGGTACGATGTAGAGAATCAGCTCCCCGAGGGCAGGCCACTATACACCCTAGCACTTGCCCCTCCCCCACAGGGAATACCTTATTCAAATCAAAAACAGATGGGTCCGGCAAGGGATATATATACTTAGTAAGGTCAAGAAACTGCTTAACTCACCGGAGGTAATTGGACCGCTATCCCTCATTAGATATGAGGCAAGCTTCCCCCCCATGCTGGACATTGGGTATGCATGATGGGAGACGGGGAAACTAACCCGATTCATCCAACTGATTGAGGGAGGTAGCTGTATCACTTTTCAATGGGCGAAAGAAAAATTTGGCTGGGATAATACTGAATTTTTTAGGTATTTGCAAGTTAGGCATTTTATATGCTCCCCAGACCAACTAGAGGGACTAATATGGCCACTTACAAGTTGGGAAAGTTTCTTGTATGGGGTGGTCACTATTGCAACCCAAGTTAAACATGTGTCCCACCTATATAAACTACTATTAGAGACAGGTGGTGACCCCCTGGACAACCATAGAAAGACCTCAGAAAAAGAGGCCGGTATACTCATTAGTGAAAATGCCTGGAACCAGAGATTGAAGATGGGTTGGAAGGTCACTTCATCTCCGGTATGGCGTGAATTCTACTGGAAAATCTTAATTAGATTCCTCAGGGTACCAACGCCATTACTCGGGTGGAGGGGCGGCTTGCTGGCATGGATGTGGAGGGGAGGGTAATCACTGGCACATCTTTTGGGCTTGCCCTCAACTGGTAGGTTATTGGAAACAACTCAAAGAGTCTGTTCAGGTAATGATGGAAGTGGTCATCCCAGATACTTTCACAGACTGGATTCTGGGACTACCCACGGTGACCCACCTTCAGGGAGATACTCGGAAGGTGTTGCTAGTGTATTTAGCAGTAGGCCTTAAATGTATCATGGCCAAATGGCCCAACAGAGATCCACCCACACTGCAAGATTGGATACATAGAATGGAGGGGCTAGTGCAGATGGAACTCCTCACTGCCAAATTGAGGCTTCAACAGGATTCACATATAGCTCGCTGGCAGAGGTGGGAATCCTGGAAGCTTCAAATCACTACTGTGCCTTAACCTGTCTGACCGCCCACCTACTACATGACAGCTGTAACCAGACCAAATAATGATTGATGGGGAAAACCCTGTGGTTGGTAAGCTATAGGTTCAAGGTAAATCTGGGCTTACTGGAAGAATGCTTAGCCACTAGGTCAAAGATGTTATTATGAATCATTAATTGGGGAAGGGGTGAGACCCGGGGGGGTTGTGCTTGGCCAGGAAACAAGTTTGTGGTGCAGTTTAGCCACAGTTATTTTTATTTAAGGTTAAGGTTAGTTCGTATCTGAACTAGGATGGGCTAGCCAAATTCTTCTTCTTTGAGGGGCCAGGCTTGTCCACTCGTATGCCATTCTAGCCACTCTGAATTGTATAATGAATAGAATACCGACAAGATTTTATTATCAACATCTTCTCACTGTCAGAACATGTAACAATGTTATTGATCTGTATACATTTGTGGCTTATCATATTGATTGAATAAAGCTGAGTTTCAAAAAAAAAAGAAAAGAAGGAGACCAGCTTCGAAATTAGTCACTTGCCATTCCCACCGGTCAGTATTGGAATGACAAAATACGTCAAAGGGTTGATATCCTCTATCTCCGCTATGCTTAAATTTTTACCAAATACAAAATGTCAGATTTGTAAAAATCAAAAGTGATCTTGGGAGGACAAACCAAACTCCATAGCCAGCTGTTGAAATTCTTGAAACATTGTGAATCATATAGCTGGCCTATGCATTGAAGACCTGCCCTTTCCCATCTAGAAAAGCCTAGGTCCATATGATTTGGGAGGAAGTCCACACAGGCTCGAATAGGAGTCCAGGTGGATAGCCTCAGTTGCAAACCTAAATTTCTAACAACCCAGGTCCAGACTTGTTTTAACACCATTGACCAGGGGTTGGTCAGCCAGAATTTCAAAAGGCCTTCTTGATCTACAAAAATGATGTCAGCCAGCTGAATCTTTGGTATGGCTGGTCTCTCCAGTGCTGTCCACAAGGGCTGATCCTCACTGGGCCACAATTGGGCCAGCACTTGGAGCTGAGCCGCCCAATAATATCTAATAAAGTGTGGGAGCCTCATGCCCCCTTTCCCTTTGGCCCATTGTAACATCTGCCATTTAACCCTGGGTGACTTATGATTCCAAATAAATTTGGATGTAGCTGATTTCAAACTCCTCCAAAGTGAGGAAGGGGGTTTAATTGGTAGGACTGAAAAAAGAAATAACAGGCGGGGTAATACATTCATTCGTATTGTCTCTATGCGTCCCAAGAGTGACAGAGGTAGCTCCATCCATCTATTATAATCCGTTTGCATATTATGAAGTAGTTTAAGGTGATTGGTGTGATATAACTTATTTATTTTATCTGGTATCTGCACCCCCAAATATCAAAACCCCTCATTTGGCTATTTAAAATGTCCCGCCTGCGGGAGAATGCCATGCTCTGGCTTTGGAATGGGAAGCATCTCAGTTTTAATTTTGTTTACCTTGAACCCAGAGATGGAACCAAACTCCTGTATCAGAGTCAGAACGTGGGGTACTGAGTGTTCCGGATCTTCTAAATATAGTAAAGTGTCATCTGCATACAAGGAGATCCGGATTTCCCCCCCTCCAACCGAATCCCCTGTATTGCCTCGACTGTCTTATTTTAGCTGTGAAAGGTTCCATACTTAAGGCAAACAACAGCGGGGAGAGTGGGCATCCCCACCTTGTGACTCATGTTATTTCAAATTTGTCAGATAATATCCCATCTACTCTGACCCGAGCTCCTGGGCTGCTATACAAATTAGCAATCCAGTCCTGGAATTTGCTTCCAAATCCAAACTTGGACAAAATTTTATTTAAAAATAGTCAATCAAGGTGATCAAATGCCTTTTCGGCATTTAATGCAATGACTGCTCTAAGATTTTGAGGAGGGAGAGAGGGCTCAGCTGCCAAGACATTCAATAATAACCGAATGTTGTCTTGTATGTGTCAACCAGGGATGAACCCTGTCTGATCACCATGTACCAGACATGGAATCAGCCCCTTCAATCTCTCTTCTATCATTTTTGCAAAAATCTTTGCGTCAACATTTAATAAAGATATTGGGCGATAACTGGCACATTCAGTGGGGTCTTTCCCTGGCTTCGGGAGAACCAAAATGGTGGCTTCCTTCCAGGTCTCCTGGATCGACCCCCTTTCATGTGCTTCATTACATACTTTCAACAGGGTTGGAATTAACTCCTTCTGGAATATCTTGTAGAATTCTACTATGAATCCGTTGGGGCTGGGGGACTTCCCAGAGCTCAAGGATTTAATCACTGAGTCTAGTTCTTTTTCTGTAAATGGTGTTTCAAGGCTAGTAGCTTGTGCTCTGGACAGCATGGGGAGTTGTACTGAGGCTAAGAATGTGTCTATTCCCTGCTGATGATCTGCCTGTCTCTCTCTGGTGTACAATTGAGAATAAAAATCAACAAAAGTCCCCACTATGTCTGAAGGCCGGACCAGCATTTCCCCTGGATTTTTAAGACTTTTGATTTTTGGGATAAAAATATCCATCTCTTGCTTTTTAAGACACATGGCCAGTAATTTTCCTGCCCAGTCTCCCCCTTCATAATATTTTTGATTAATATAGTTAAGGGTACGGTATAACATTAATTTATTATTTTCTTCCCGGGCTTCTTGTAGTTTTTGATATACAAGAGGATTTCAAGTGAGCTTATGCTCTGTTTCTAAGAATGCAATTACACTGAGAGCCTTTGTAATTTTTGCCTTATGCATTTTATTCCTATGTGCTGCGTGGCTAATGAATTTTTCCCTTAGCACTGCCTTGAGCCCATCCCAAATAAATTTCAACTGAGTATCAGATTCTAGATTCTCCTCTAAATACCTCTTTATTTCTTCTCTGAGTGTGGTGACTAAGGCATTGTCATCTAGCAACCCAGCATCTAATCGCCATTGCCCCCTTTTCATAGGTGGTTCCCATTCCACTCATGTCTGGACTATTGCATGGTCTGAGAAAGATACCGGTAATATTCGGACTGGTCCAAAGGGATGAGTCTCTGAATGCCAGATGTAAATCCGGTCCAATCTGGAAAAAGTGTTGGTGGCAGGGGAGTAAAAAGTGAAATCTTTTACAACAAGGTTCTGCCACCTCCACAGATCTACCACACCTGCTTCTGCAGTTAAAGTTTGGAGAATCCTGGCACATACCCCCGTCCCACTCTGCCCAGGTGGACTTCTTTACAAACTGGGGTTCTCTATGCAGTTCCAGTCTCCCGCCAGTACAAGGTGCCCTGAGAGGAGATTTGTCAGAGTTGAAAAGCAACTCTCGAAAGAATTCCCCTGGGAGGGGGTGGGAGCATAGACAGACCCTATATGTATGGAGGTGCTTTTTAATTCCCCCGAGACAATAACCCATCGGCCAGAGCCCTCCCTTAGAACTGTCTTAGTGGTAAAGGAAAGCCCTTTTCTGACCAGGATTACTACCCGGATTTAGTATTGGGAGAGAATCTGAAAATACCAAACCCACCCAAGACCGTCCTAACTTCTTGTGTTCTTTTGCAGACAACTTAGTTTCTTGTAGGCATGCAAGGTCACATTTAAAACCCCTCAACTCTTTTAAAATCCTAGCTCTTTTTATAACATTATTAATCCCCTTTACATTAACTGTACGTATATTAAGTGATCCCATTTTTAAATCGTACAAACACTTTGTGAAGCTTTCCCTCTTCCCTATCCCCCCTCTTGTCGCTCATTCCAAAAACATAAAATAATAATTCATAAACACAGAGACACATTAGATCAATATAAAACATATACCCCATGTACAACATTTAACAATAGTAGTCTGAACAGGAGATCAGAAACTGTTAACAGTAACACAGAAATTGGTCTGCTAGGACCTGGGCATTGATGGAAAAAACTCACCCAAAAATGGCAAACTTAGTTGCCCAGAATTGACCACCTGCAGCTGCAAGTTGGGTCACGAAGACAATAGTCTTCAAAAATAGAAGAAGAGTGCAGCACTCAATGTGCCAAGGGATTTCCCCAGACCACCATCGGCAGAAATACACCTTCCATTCTAATAGGGCATCTGATGTGCTGGCCCTAGACCCAGCTGCCAGCCCTGGATTGCAAGTCTCCAAAAAAGAAAGCCATACTAAATTACATAGTAACATGCCAATTTAACCATTCCATTTAGTGCCTATATGAAGGGGAGAAATAATGCTTTGACCATTTCCAAGTCTGGTAAAATAAAAGATTTGACTTCATCCCACATCGGGAGTGACCACCTTTACCCTGCAATCAGTTTCAATAAACATAAAGACGTCAGAAGTCAATACGTTTTAAAAATTGCACCTTACCTTTCCTTCATTCCCCTCCCTAATGGCATCTTTTAAATTATTTAATAAGTCCAGAGCACAATAAAAAGAAATTTTTGCATTGGCTACTTCCTAGGTTAAACTAGTAATATTAATAAGGTGCTGAAAAGAACTGAACCCCCCCCCCAAAGGAGGATGAACATTAAATAAAACCAGGGTCTTGGCAATAAAGTCAGAGTCACAACTTAAATGACTCGCTGGTGCAATCAATTGATTTGCAGCTGCTGGGAACAAAAATAAAGATGTACTACAAAGAGAAGTCCTTCTGATCAATCTCTCCTGTAGAAATGTGCACCTGGGTTATTTCGTTCTGCATCCTGCAGGCCAGGAGGGAGTCCCCCCCCGGCCTTGTTAAAAATTAACCATGGCTTCAGTCAACATAGTGGCTTTACCATTCAGCAGTGCCCAAAAAAAAGAAAGTCCCTTCTGAAGAGCAGCTCCTAAAGGCATATTCAAGGTTTCAGCCCCAACTGTGCCTCACAGAGGTGGGTGATGAGGAAGGATCCACCGTGCTACATCCGCATGCATTGGTAAGAGAGAATCTTGTCATCTTCTCTGGAGGCGCCGTCCACCCGGTGCCGAACCCCACAGCAGGTTCTCGATCTCTTGTTTGGCTCTTTCTTCACTAATGTCAGGAAGGACAATCCCAAAGCATTCCAGTGCAGGGGTGGCTTACAGCAGACTTTTGTAGATCTGTACACCCTCTCCATCCAGCATCCACAGTCATGCTAGGTATCAGAGGTACGCTTTAGCCCCTTTCTCTCTCAGCAGCTTAACTGCCTGTAAGACTTTTTTTCTTTTGGCCATCATACCTGGGGGGCGGGTCTTGATCAAAGTATACTTTTTGCCCGTCGAGAGTAAGATCCTTTTTGCCCCAGGCCAGATGAAGGATTTTTTCCTTCATTGGAAACTTGAGGAATTTCACCACTATAGAACTTGGAGGGGTCCCTGGTTTAGGCTTATGGGCTATGGCTCTATGGGCCCTCTCAATGGCAAAGGCAAAATTATCTGGCAGGAGAAAGCTCTTGCTGTAGTCAGGACTCTAGCTAGGCCACCATATCATCCTGTTCGCTACCCTCAGGAACGCCAAAGATTTGGACATTGTTCCGTCTAGGTCTCACCTCTGCATCTTCTGCTCTCTGAGTGAGCTCTTGTTCCTTCTGGTGCAAGAAGACCAGCGATCATCCAAATGCCATGTGCTCATTCTGGAGGGTATCTATGTATGTTTCTACAGCAGTAGTGTGATTCTCAAGCTTCTTAAAATCTGTCTGCAGACAGGAGATTTTTGAATCGATCCAATGTAGAATGCTAAGCATTCTTTTTCTGTCAGCTTTAGTAAAGGTTGAAGTAGTCTCCGAATCAGAGTCATCCTCTCTGGAGGCTGTTAGCATGGAGGATTGTGATGGAGAAGGACTGATAGGCCACTTTTCTGTCTGTAGCATAGTGCATTTAGGAGTTGAAGAAAAATCTTTCTTTTTCATCCTTCCCATCTTTTCAGACCACAACAAGAACGTGTGTAGTACTGAATTGATTTATAGGCACTTAGATGGCTTTAGATTATTTATGTTAGTGATCCAAGACTCGGGAGTAGTATAAGTTCATATATCTCGTCAAATGTTAAATTTCAGCCAATCAGCACGTGCCACGTCATTTGACAGGTGGGTGTGGCCTAAAATGGACCAATCAGAATCACCCCTTGTTAAACCGGAAGTCCCTCCCTAAAATGTGCTAGCCCCGCCCACTTCTGGCGGAAGTGATGCAACCTCAAACCCGTGTCCCGCCCCTTGCGTAGGTAATGACATATGTTCGAACCCGTGTCCCGCCCCTTGCGCAGGAAATGACCCACACTGAAACCCTGGAAGGGACATAACACCACCATTTTGTAAGCATCTTACGCCCCTCATTCTCGTACACTCCTCGAACCCTTCCACCCACCATTTTGTAAGCGTCCTGCACCCCTCCTTCTCGTACACTCCTCGAACCCCTGCCACCCACCATTTTGTAAATGTCCTGCCCCCTCCTTCTCATACACTCCTTGATCCCCTGCCACACCATCCTGGCTGGAACCCGAGTCCCACCATTCTAGCTTGAACTCCTGCATCCCTCCTTTCTCCTGCACCCCCACCAGCCTGGCTCAAACCCCTGTCCCCCTTCTCCTGCACCCCCATCATCCTGGCTCTAACCCCTGTCCCCCCTTTCTCCTGCACCCCACCATCCTGGCTCAAACCCCTGTCCCTCTTCACCACCATGCTCCACCAACCCCCAAAAAATCAGTTAGTGTTTATGTAGTGGTATGTGCCCCCTGTAGGCCTGGTGTATAACTGCAGGGGCATGTGTGTGTTTTTTGATTAGGATATTTTCAGAAAGAAGTATCTAGGAGGGAATCTGATCATGCAGAGGTTTCACAGATCTGTGTGGAGACCCCCACCCCGAGGGAAATTCATCTGCCTGTGTGAGTACCCCTTTTTCTGTTTTTGTAATGATATACAAAATTATTTAACTTGCATCTGTAGGACTGTGTCAAACTTGCATCAAAAGGATAGCTTTATGTATACGCATGTAACATTTATAAGCTAAAATGGGGGACCTCTGTGTAAATAAGATGGTTCAGCAGTTTTCTCTGGATAGCATTGCAACAATCGCAAAACTAATTATTTATACTTTTATCATGAATTAAAAGAATAAAATATATCAGAAAAAAGGAATACACATACCTATAGTTCACCCCCTCAGCTCTGTGTAGTATCAAGGAGAAGACTGAAATGAAATGTGTGTGTGATATTTATAATGTTTTGAAAAAGGGGTTGGGAGCTACAACAGATGTGCCTCTGACACGTTACCATGTATAGTATGATGGGTGTGGTGATGGTTTTACCAAGGGGCAGTCCATCTTGCAAAGCATTATATAAACCCTGCATTAGAAGCCAGAAGGCACAGCTTTTAAGAGATTTCTCAGATTCTGTTTTATAGACTTGGAGCAGATTATCAAAAACATCAAGCAAGAAGATGGCACAGCGCAGCACTTCTCATTTCAACATCCCTGTAACAGGTCAGATTGTCATACCACCTAATGAAAAGTCTGAAGATGAAAAACCAAGCAAGAAGATGGCAGAGCGCAGCGCTTCTGAATTCAACCTCCCTGTAACAGACCAGATTGTCACACCACCTAATGAAAAGTCTGGAGATGAAAAGCCAAGTAAGAAGATAGCTGTCGGGGCCCCACAACCCAAGCCAACGTATGTGTACTACGTGAGGTGTGAAAAAGAATGTCCCACACAAGTCTTGTTGAGTGGAAGAGTGTCTGACATAAAAAAGAAACTCACTGAACAGTTTGGTGAATCAAAAAATCCTAAATCTGACTGTTCTTCTAAAGAGACACCACTGCAAGACCTTGAAGAGTTGCTGGGGTGTGAATCTGATGCAGAAAAAGAAGTTACTATGAAACCAAAAACAGAGAATGACAAGAAGGGGGAGCCAGAGAAGATGGTCAGTGAGACACTGCCAAAAAAAGCATCAGAGAAAGTTGTGAAAAAGAAATGCAAGACACAGCCAAGAGGGGCCTCTGACCAAGAGGGTGATGATGATAATGCAGCCACAAGCAGTCAAGCCCAGGCTAAGAAAGAGAAAGATGAGAAAAATGAAGAAGAAGAAGAAGAAAAGAGTTGCCTTGATGAGGTAAATGCATTTTAACATTTAAAAAAAATGTGAGTGGTGACATGCGTACATGGTGTAACTGAGAGAGATGAGTTAGCAGTAGAACTAAATCTTACCTATAATGAGTCAGAGGACCAATGTTGTTTTCTGTTTTACTTTAATAGACTGAAGGATTTGCGATGGAGCAGCAGTCATATTCGGACAGCATGGATTCTCGACTTTCCACAAATCTACTGTTCGATTGTCTTTGCTGTGTGAAAGATACAAATGTGGTTGTTAATGAGATGTGTGAGAACCAGTATGTTAGAAATACAGAGAGCGATAGAATGTTTCAAAATGTCACAGAACAGGCTGTGATCACTACACAACCCTCTTCTTCTACTGAGATTAGACAGGGACCTCATGTGAAAAAACAGGCTTTGTAGTAAACCCCTAAAACTGACAACGATATGTATTGTAAGTCACGTTATGTATCATACCATCCATGGCGTAATTGCTTCAGTGATACAGAGGGTGATACATTGTGAAGTGGTCGATTCCTGTCCTGGGTGTGAGATAGATGATCCAAGTCAGAAAAACCATTCATGTGTCCTTGATGACTTAAGGTCTAAAGAAGCATACAGAAATGTTTCTGAAGCCATACATATAGGGCAGCTCATGCCCGTGATCTTGGCAATTGCTATGAAGCATCAGGGGTTAAATATGACCAATTGTACCCTGGAAACTATAAGTCATGTTTTAAATGATGTGAGAAAATCTGATGACCCCATGTGGTTAGTTATGGAAATGTTACAGCAGACAGACAGTGAAATTAAAAAAGATGCCAGCCGTCTGGTCAGCAAAGGTTCCTTTAAAAAATTTCTAAAAAGAAATTCGGGAACCCTGTTTATATTGTAAAAAAATTACCCCATCCCGCCCCCCCCCCAAATTACTACATGGAAACATTTCAGTACCAAAATGTGTCATATTTTATTTTTACAGATAATCATGGGATGCAAGTACAGAGAGAATCCAAAGGCTTATGTATCTGATCCTAAGCCATTACTGTCATCCATCACTGTTTGGTTCACCTCAATATGACATTTGCCTTTGTGAGATACATGCAGCCTCTGAACTGATGATGTTTGCCCTTCCAGAAGTATGGGAGGATACAGATAAATATATAAATGAATCTGTGTTACCACTTGTAGAAAATGTTAAAGTGATTGCCGATATATTCGTGGAAGACGATGAATGTCTTTGTGGACTTTATATCATGATCATCATAGTCATGTGTGTGTGTACTACAAAGCAGAAAAAAACCTTGTGATATTGTACATGTTGTTAACCTGGCTTCTCTGCTTGCTGAAATGATCCACTGGTCAAAAAAAGGATCCTTTAAAAAAATTATATAAGGAAATTCAGGAACACTGTTTACATTGTTAAAAACATTTACCCCCCCCCCACCAAAAAACTGTTACTTGTTACCATTTTAATATTGTTCATATTGTTACCCTGGCTTTTATCACTTGCTAAACCACCCATGCATGAGAGGTCACTAAAACATAGTGCTGTATGTTTTTTTTCCAGAGTATACAACGATGGGAAACACCCTGTCGGTGCATCCAGAGGCTTATTTACCAACTAGTCAGACACAGAGCTAAACAACCTAGTTTAAATATACCTACAGGACAAGCGCCATCTGTACTTTTAGAGACATGCCAAGGTCTTTTTGATGGTCTCCCAGAGGGACCCCAAAAGGAAACTGTAGATTATTTTAAGGATGAGGGGGCTACTCTTGAGGAAGCAATGTTTAAAATTGCTATAGAGTTTATGCATAACCCTTATGATGTAATACACTTTTGTGGTTTTATCTGTACCACTGTTGACTTTTTAGTGTTTAGTTTGCAGAATGGGGGGTCTGAGTCTGACATCATAAATTTTGCTTCTTTTATCGCTTTTGTTGTGTTTCATAAACCAGATTTAGCATATGCTTTTCCTAAATAGTGTATTATAATGTACTTTCAGATGGAACGCACTGGCATGCTCCCAATATTCCAGACAGTCTTGATGTCTCACAATGTACCGAGTGATAAAGGACATTTTAAAGGACCCTATATACTTTGGAAAGCAGCCTGCATTAAATGTCTACTCTGAAGATGCTGCTGCTTCACTGGCAGAAAAACAACTAACTCTGATTAAAGAGTTGCCACCCCTTGTATGGAGACTCTATGTTGATGTAATGGAAAACAGTAACCGTAGAGCAGTATGCAAGGTGAACATCATTTTAGATGTAACAGAATGTCTTAAAAATCAGGTTTGTTATTTTGAGTGGTGTATGGCATATGTGCGTATGTATTGTGCCTACCTCATCACTAAGGGGGAAGTGGACGATGCCAATGCTTGTGTAAAACATGCAGCTCAAAAGTTGCTGTTTCGGAGTATTGTGAAGCGTGTAAAAATTGGAGAGTAGAAAAACAAGATATTATATAATCGTTGCATGCTTGCCATGTGTTATGCCTTTTGTATGTAGCAGCTATATGCATTAGTTTATGTATTATAAAGTAAATATTCAAATACTGTTATGATGTGTGTATTTATAAATAAAATATAATCATGCATTGCACTTTGTGGTTGTCATAGTGTTTTTAAAAGAACAGAAAGAGCGCATACTTTATTTTACTGGTGACAAGAGTTTTGCTAGCTAACAGATGTGTTGGGGGGTTGATGAAAGAAGATGAATGATCACCTGTTCCAGAATATATATTTTAATGCAAAAAAGTGGGTAGTTTCACAGGGGTGACTCAGCTGTATAAGGCTGCAAAAAAACTTGATAAAGAGGTCACCAGGAAAGGTGTTGCAGAATGGCTTGCGAAGCAGGACCCCTACTCATTACACAAAGCAGCCAGAGTCCAATTTAAGAGAAATCCTGTCATTGTTTCTGACATAGACAGACAATGGCAAGCTGATTTAGTGGATATGAGTCAATATGCAAAGTACAATAATGGGTTTAAGTACATACTGATGCATCGATGTGCTGTCCAAGTATGCCTGGGTAGTGACTTTAAAGACAAATCAGGCAAGGCAGCGATGCAAGCCTTTAAAACTATTTTTAAAAGTGGACACACCTCAGAAGTTGCAGACTGATCAGCGTGAAGAGTTTCTAAATGCTTCCTTAAAGAACCTATTAAAACAAAATAAAATACACCATTTTGTGACAATAATGAAGTTAAGGCCAGCATTGTAGAAAGATTTAATAGGACACTGAAATCACGCATGTGGCGTTACTTTACAGCCCAGAATACTTGGAAATATACAGATGTGTTGTCAGACCTGGTGCACAGCTATAACCATACTTATCACAGAAGCATTAAACACAGACCTGTGGATGTTAACCCTTCCAATGCCCTGGGAGTATGGAAGATCCTATACTGTAATTCTGTTCTTGGCAAAAAACAAAAGGGTACCCTTCAGAAAGATGATCACGTGAGACTATCTAAGCTAAAAGGGGTGTTAGAAAAGGGATATGAACAGACGTACACAGATGAGATATTTATTGTGACGGAGGTCTTAAAGACACAGAGGCTCACCTATAAGCTAAAAGACTATCAGGGGGAAGACATTAAAGGTACTTTTTATGCTGAGGAGCTGCAAAAAATTGAACCTGATGAGGACTGTGTGTAAGGGTGCAGAAAATCCTGAAGGAGAAAAAGCGTGGCAGAAAAACTTGGTATCTGGTAAAGTGGAGAGGGTGGCCTGATAAATTTAATAGCTGGGTTGAGGCAACACAGGTTCAGGACATTAGAAGCAGATAAGGCTTAAAATGCTCAAAAATGGATTTTATATCACATTGCCCAGCAATGCATTGCACAACATTTTCCCCAACAATACTATATCCACGTTTACTGTAAAGTTACCACAAATGCTTGAACTACCTGGTGAATGGGAAGTGGGCTTAGCAGAAATTCAGTACCCTCATACCTGGGATAATGTGCCTGCACAGAAAAACAGGTTCAGTATGCTCTATCAGCCTCTAAACATAGCCCACAGTAAAACACCACCAACTGGACCCTTTACTGAGTCAGCAGCATTTAAAATCCCATCAGGCTATTATCCTAACATGGCTGGTGTTATTTCTCAAATTAATAAAAGCATATTTGAAGTAAATGAACTGCCAGTGGTTTTGGAACAACAAACCGTCGGGAGAGAAATAAGCATTGACAGTGACATCAAATGTATTTTGTTTATGCATGGGCAGTTACAGTACCTTTTGGGTTTTAGCAGACTCGAGGTAGGTGTAGGAAAGAATCTAGCAAAGAACCCTCCAGATATTAATGGGGTTTTACACATTATATATATATACACTGACATTATCACACATGAAATAGTGGGTGACAGTCTAGTGCCTTGCTGAGATGCGCAGTCAGGCCAGGCCAAGACAATGAGATAGTGACCGTGACCTATGATAAACCCCATTATCAAACAGTCAGTAAACATCAGATCGATACAGTCACTATTGAAATAAAGAATGATCAAAATGAACCTGTACCATTTCGATTTGGAAAGGTGATCATGAAGTTGCATTTTCGCCCCCAGAGAGTGCTCTAAAATTTAACAAGTATGGTAATTGTTCGACATTATGGGGACCCTGCCTTGTACAGAAGCTATTACAAGGCACAGGCAGGATACAGTCTGCCCGGCTTTCATGGACTTCCTACTATGTATGGTTCTGGTATAGGAGGGATATTTCGTAGTCTGTTCAGAAAAGCAGTTCCATTTTTAAGAAGGGGGTTTGAAATTTCAAAACCACATCTATAGACAGCTGCTAAAAATGTTGCAAAGGATGTTGTGGGGCATGTGACTAGTGCTGTCGCTCAAAAAATGTCAGGGGGTGATAAGCCTACTCAAGGTGGCTCAGGGCTGATTGTATTCAAGAGAGGTAAAAAGAGAAAGCGCAGAGTACACCCTTCACTTCTCATCGGCCCCCCCAGCTACTTTAAAAGAGGTGTTTCAAAATGCAAAACTTCACATAAAAGAAAATGCTCAAAGGCAAAAGGATCTTCGAGGGGTCATAAAAAAAGCAGAGACCTGTTCTAAAAAACATGGCTTTCGTGCACTGTGGTTCTGAAGAATGCACAAAATCAGAACTTGACTTGTTTGCCGTTTCCCCCACACAGAAAAGCATTGAAAAAAGCATTTATGTAGAGATACCACCTCTGGCTGCCCTTTCAGAAAACTCACCGATTGAATTTTATATAGCAGGGACTGGTGAAGACTATTTGGATCTAAACAACATGCTTCTTTACCTGGTTTGCAAAATCACTGAAGCGGATGGTAGTGATATACCTGCAGCTGCCAAAGTGTGCCTTATAAACTACCCAGTGACAACCATTTTCAGTCAGCTGGATGTGACGGTCGGTGATCAGCTCATCAGTCAGAGCAATAACTGTTACCCCTACAGGGCTGTCATAGAATCTGTGCTGATCTTCAGTGAAGAGACCCTTTCTACACAATTTACCGCAGGGTTATTTTACAAAGACACCCCGGGGAAACATGAAATCACAGACAGAGATGGTGACAATGTAGGTTTTAATAAAAGAAGCTCCTTCACACATCTCAGTAGAGGGGTAGAACTGCTGGGTCACTTGCACACAGACTTGTTTTTTCAAGAGAAACTGATGCTGAATGACGTGGATATTAAAATTAAACTGACACGTAACAGGGACAGCTTTTGCCTGATGAGTGGAGATGCTGAGCATTATAAGCTAAAAGTCATGGCTGCCTCTCTGTTTGTCAAAAGGGTTAAAGTGACCCCCGGAGTTCGTCTGGGACACTCAGAAGCCCTGCTGACCTCCAACGCTAAATACCCTATAGACAGAGTGGGTATGAAAGTGTTCAGCCTCCCTGCAGGCAGCAGGGTCTGCAACCAAGATAATTTGTTTTTGGGACAGTTACCAAAAATGATGGTCATGGGATTTGTTGACAATGATGCTTTTAGCGGTTCCTATACTAAAAACCCCTTTAACTTTAAGCATTATAACATTAATTTTGTGGCTCTGTATCTGGACGGTGAACAAATCCCCGCTAAACCTCTGCAGCCCGATTTTAGAAATGGGAATGCTGTGAGAGAATATTTTAATCTAGTACTAGCGGTGGGGAAATCTATGAAAGATCGCCTGCTTTTAGTTAACCGTCAGGAATTTACCCAAGGGTACACCCTGTTTGCCTTTGATCTGACTCTGGACCAAGAATGTGCTGATCATTATTCTTTAATTAAAACTGGGAACCTCAGAGCTGAGATCAGATTTGCAGAAGCCCTTCCACAAACTGTTAATCTCATTATCTATGCAGTGTTTGATAATGTCATTGAAATAAACCAGAGAAGAAATGTCATTTTTGATTATATGTGATAAACCATAAAAATGAACACAAAGCAGCTGGAAAAAATTGTAACCAATGACACCCACATCGTGACTGCTTTCTGGGCATGTTTCCCTGATCTGCTGCCAAGGAGAGACTGAGAAACCTTCCTGCAGCACTAGTCATCAATACTGACCCCCATGACCTCGCTGGACAGCACTGGTTAGCCGTATACCTTTCAGAAAATGGGACTGGGGAGTTCTTCGACAGCTACGGTTTTCATCCTGACAATCATGCACAAACTATTGGGGTTTTTTTAAACAGAAAAGCAAACAACATTTTGTACCAAGACACACAGTTACAAGATACCTTTTCTACCACCTGTGGATTTCACTGCATATTTTTCTTACACCACAGATGCAAATGACTTTCTTATGATCAGATTTTAAAAATATACTCTAATGATTTGCTGAAAAATGATGCCATGGTAACTAGTTTTGTACGTCACTTTTCCAGACATCTAAACATGTCAGGGCACGTATCAGTGAGGTGGCAACATGTTCAGACTTGTTTGTCTTGTAATGAATTTAAAATATGCAACCGCTTGTAATTTTATTCAAAACGTGTCACTTATAAAATCATATATAAACACTCATAATTGTGTGTCTCTGTGTTTGCTGTGTTTAAACTTGGGGGAGCACCTGTGTTTAAACTGGGGGGGTGCTGTGTTTAATGTTTTCAGATATGCAATGTCTTCAATAATGACAAATATGTAAAATATAAAGGCATTTATTGTAAACAAATTGCCAATAAAATACAACATGCATCAGTGGTAACATCATAGATAAGATATAATAAACAAAAGCATCTCCTGTTAAAAAATGCACACTATATAAACCATAGCACTGAGATAGAATTATAAGCTCCTCTTTCTAAAAACATAACATATTTAACTATGAGGTAGGCTAACATGCATCAATATAAACACTTTTTGTAAAAACAGGATTACATATTCAATATGAGGTAAATGGCTAACATAGGTTGTACACAGCAGTCACTGAGGTAGGATTACCTATTTAATATGAGGTAAATGTTCAACATAGGCTGTACACAACACTTACTGAGGTATCTAACATTCATACATAGTGATTGCATTTTAAGTTTTTCATAGTGAGCCACACAGGTTTCTTAAAAGACTTTTGTCTTTTGGGCGTCACTGACCATTGGCTAACTGGAGATGGCTGTGGCTGTTTTGTACCAGCTACCAATTTCAGCCTTTCCACATAGCTCCTGCTTGCTGATTGAGCAAACACTGAGGTGGGTATGTTAGACTCAGCCATTGCTTTGACAAAAACATCCCAGCCCTTTGACTTTCTGTGGTCAGGGATTGCGTGAGTGGCTGTAGCCGCTCTACTAAATCGACCATGTGAGACCCAGAAACAACAGTGCCTTTATATACATTAATTCACCTTATCACTCCAAAACACAATATCCTTGTTCTTTTGCCATATGTTTAACAAAAGTTCAGCATTGGTTTTAGAATCGATGAGAAACACTACTAAAATGTCTTTTTCCATAGTACTAGGTACAGAAGCTGTCTCTGCCGTGTCCACAGGGTGGTCAGACATTGATTCATTTTCAGGCATGAGTAATGTCAAACTGGTTTTAGCTTGTTCTCCTTGTCTTACCAAAGTCAGATAGCGCTGTAACACAGCAGAGTACATTTTGGCTTTGTCATAGTCTGATAAATCAGTCCGCGACAGTATAGCTCTCATGTCAGTGTCCAAACTGTTAGTTGCAACTTTTCTCATATCCTGATCAGGGTAATTAGTTTTAATGTGATCCATCTGTTGCTGAGGTACCAAATACATTTTCTGTGTAAAATCCATTATCTGTTAGCCAGCAGGCCTGTGATCAAAGGGATGGCAATTCCCTAGCAGCGTTCCTATAAAACCACCAGTCTGATTAACAATTTTCTTTTTCCTTTTTAAGGTTATTTGTTTATCACTTAAAGTTTTAATGACTCTCCATTTTTTTTTCAGCACACCTAACTGCTTTGCTGACAGTGGAATATTTCCTCTGAGAGTGTTTAAGGCTATCTCTGCTATAGCTGATATCAGATCATCAGAGGCTGAACATAAAATAGCTTTTCTTAAGCTCGGAGGCCCTGTTACTAGTAACTTTAAAACAGACAGATTTCTCTGCAGTCTTTTAGACATAATGACAATACAATATCAAATATTTTTAGAAGCAGAATGTGTTTTTTTCATGACATATGCCACAGGCCAGTCAGGGGGGAAACACCCCACTATGCAGTCTATATTCGTCTGGTGTATTGGATCTTAAATCAACCAGTAAATAGCCATGAGGCTTTCTTGTGGCATCTTCAAAAGCTTCTAAGAAAAATTTTATCTGACAAGGACACATTTGTCTAGCTAGTGTTGTGATCTGAAGCTTGTCTCTGGGGTTTTTAAACAAAATCATGTATTTGGCATTTAGTGTGATGGTCCTGCTTTTTTTACCTTTACAGAACACATTCTGGACAATTAAAAATATTGTCAATTGTTTATGATGACTGTACTTGGTAAATCCATATTCCACTTCACTGTTTTGACAGGCAGAGTCCATCAAATCATCTATAACGACAAAATTTACCTTTCCAGGGGGTAAGAGATCATTGTCAGCTAGTGACATCGGTAGCCCCCCCACAAATTTAATCTGTGGAAACTTTAACAGCAATTCATTATACAAAGGTTGCCAACAGCTGTAGAACCAGACAATATTTTCAGGCTTGTGTGATAAAGGGGCATCAGCATGTTCCAACAATTGTTTTATAAAGAAGCTCTTCCCACTATTAGAGGGGCCAGCCAACAGACAAGTAAAGGGATGCTGCAACCTGATATCCATTTTTTACAATCAGTATCCATAAGGAAGTGTTTTAAAATTGTCTTGTAAAACTCGCTTGTCATAAACTACTCTCTGGGTCTTGGACAGTGTTTTTGTTTCAAGGGACCACTGCTTTTTATTCCTAACAATGCTGGGTTGACTCACGGTAATTTCTTTAGAGATCTGTGACCCGTATAGTCAAAGACCAGGTCCTTCAGACTTTCAAAATTAATGTGTTTACTGCTGGCTACATTAAGGGTAAACCTTTCACTTTAAGAACAACCTCACCACTGGACAGCCTGTAACCGTAAGTTTTTGGGCCTGCAGAAACAAACTCTGTAATGTGTTCATCAGCAGGAACTTCACTGGTCAGCTCCCCAAATAATCGCCAGAGGTGGGGCCCAGTCACCGGTCTGGACACAAAATGACAGAGTCTGTGTTGTGGTAAAGACACCTGTCCTGTAACCTATCTAGCAGGTTGTAGAGTTCGACTCTGGCATATGCTGTTGTAAACTAGTTATAAATATGTTGATATTATTGGAATTTGTGTAATGATCGCTGGTATATTTCAGCTTAAACATGCTGTTTCATCATCGATGAAAAGCATGATGAGATATCGTGATCAGAACAAAAAACATATTGAAATAATTTCTGTGGGTCTTACTATGCTCGTGGTCGGTAAATTAGCTCTCTGCCCAAATTTGCTCAAAGAGAATTTAAAAACAGTTTAGATATCTGTCTCCTTGCAGGGTTAACAGCTATGGCTGCAGGGTTCAAATGTACATTTTCCTTTCAAAATACTGTTGTATGTACCTGACTTTATCCTCTTCAGTTTTGACCCATGAGAGGAAACCAGATGCCTCTTGCTGCCTTTTAAATGCAGCTTGATGTAATCTGCAAAAAGCTCTGTGCATGACTCTTTAAAATGCCAAACTTCATAAATGTTAATGATTTTGTAGCCTTTTTCCAGTGCCAGGTTTAGTTCTACAGTACAGTAGGTACCTGTAAGTGACCGTTGCTCATCATCATGTGCACATGATGTTGTTTGAAGCCTATTTTCAGCGCATGCACGACATAATGTAAACACAAGTTTTTTACCAATCCTGGATGGCAGCACTGGAAAGAAAAGACCTCTAGGGGGTAAGACTTTTACTTTTGCTAAACCAAAGTACTGAGTGAGGTCATCAAAATTGTCATAAATGATGTCAGGATGACTGACTGGATACTGTTTGGTTTTGTTAACAAAAGGGCAGAGGCTGGTAAAATCATAATAGTGTATTTTCTCATCAGGCTGCATCTTATAGTACAGACAAATGGCATTTTTCTCCCCAAACAGTGACTGCTCTAGGTTTGAGTGGCTGTGGTAGCTGCCTGTCCCTCAAGAAATTATTCAAACCCTGATCTGTAGTCAGCATTGCTTTCCATTCATGTTCCCACAATACTAACGGCAAAACCCTGTCTTTTTAGAAAATGAAATTTGTGCATGGTCCTATTGAATAACTGTCCAAAACTAGTCCCAGTCATGTGGTTTCTATCTTTCTCACAGTAACAGATGTTGCAGCCATGAAAAAAACAACCATTAAATTCAAATGCTGTGGGTATTCCATTTATGACAGAATAGCCATCCAAAAAGTACGGACCCACCTTAAATTCACCACCCCTTAGCGCATGCTCAATAGAAATGTTTTCTTTCTCAGATATGTACATAAGCCACTGAATAGCAGGTGTGGAGTATCTCTTCAATTGTCTGTGGTAGTTGTCTGGGGGGAGAACAGCAACAGTGCATTCTTTCAAGAATAGAAATCTGTACATTGTCATTGAAACTGAGGCTATGGTGATGTACTGGAAGGGGTCTAAGGATACTGTTTCATACTCCACTGTATCACCATCTGACTGTTTTAAAATACTTTTGGTTGCCATCTCCAGTACTTCATTTCTAAATCTGACACAGGCTTTTCGAAGAATTTCAACATCTAACTGACAATAGTAGCGAAGCTCTCTTTTCAGATTAAATTCTCTATGTCTGTTAGCTAGGTACCATTGCAAAAACTCTTGTTTTTCTGCAGGCAACATATATTCAGAACCATAAAACTGAGCATCGGGCAGGGGGCCTACATAATTTTCATTAGCCTTGGTGTTAAAAATATGGGGGGAGTAACCTTTAGCAATCTCATTCTCAAATCCAAGGGCTGCAGGGATTTTTGCTAGTTTGAAAGGAAGAAAACAATGGCTGTCAATAAATCTGATGTGTAGGGATGTCACCATGACACAGAGTACTTTTCCTCCTTGTGTGAGCAATTTAATATCAATTCTTTCCTTGACTAGCTGGCTAATGATAAAATAACTGTCATAGCCTTTGGCATTGTGTGCTATAAATGTGTAGTATCTAAATGGGGCATCAATAAAATGTCCTACAAAATCTTTTATGCAATCTTCACCTTCGAATTCCCAGGACTTCTTCCCATCTAATTGCTTAGCATACACAAAATTTGGTATGTGCACCCCCGTTTCTTGTGTGACTTCAAAATCAAACACTATATATTTCTCAGAGATTTTTACGTCTGTGAGTGGTGACATGTAACACAGATGCTTGTCTGCTGTCATGAAAGAACCACATCTGCTACACTGAATCAATTTACATGTATGAGATCCCTTGTAAAAAACAAAACATTGTTCACACAGTTTCATGGATTTACAAGACCCTGTATCACCATCAGCTCTAGCTAAATGTCTTTCTAGGCACGCTGAAGACCTACAAATCTTCTTACATTTGTGACAAGATACTGTGCCAATTTCCTTTTCGAGACAACACTGGTCGAAACAAACTTTGCACTGTTGTGCACAGATATGATTTCCCTCATGGCTGTAGGCTACATCACAATATTCGCAGAGGTACCGTGCACCTATGAATTTTTTTACATTAGTGATACCATAGAAATGCCCTTCATGTAATAATACAAACAGTGTTTTAGGAAATCTTTCTGGACCTGTTGAAAATGTTTGCCAGTTTCCTTCATTATGATATAAAATCTTAATTTTGACTCCTAAAAAACGTTCAAACTGGGGCACATCACTAAAAGTGACAGGGGCTTGGTCTGACAAACCTAGCTCAGCGTGCAATATTTTAGCCTTGTTCAACAACTGACTGTCACTCATATGTGGATTTAAGAGTGCGAAAATGGAGCCACCAAACACAAACTATTGTCTCTGTTATTTAAATCAATCAGGTATCGTCTCTTTTTGTAAAATCCTGCTATACAAGATGGAGCTCAGTGTCCATCTCCCCCACCGAACCCTGGTGGTTCCTGATAGTAGTTACCACGAGATGTATAGTGTCATCAGCAATTACTTCAGTATTGCTCTGTAGCATATCAGCTTATCTGATCTAAGAAGGTTGCAGCATTTAGTTCATTTGGTCTTGTCTTTCTTGAGAACAAGGGATGATTCAAAGAAGCAGCATTTAATCTTACCTGTATAAAATCCCCATATTGTGTTTTCTCTTCACACTGTCTAACAAACTTTCTATAGCCTGGTGCATTGCAGCAATAGCCTCTGTAAAGATTTTATTTTATCTAGATTTATAAACTTATATCTTTGATGAAATTCTGTAGCATTAAATTTTTAAAATTCGTTCATATTCCTGTACAGCTTCTAAATACACTGTAGGGGCGCCCTGTTAGTCTGATCATCATCATGATGTTTTTAATTCAGACTGCAGAACATTAGTAACATTCTGTAACACTCGTTGTAATATTTTCTGCAAGTTTTACTTTTCTTATCAACTTTCTCGGTTGTTTTATTTTTACCCAGATTTTTCTTTTTGACCCCATTTGTTATTTTTTTTTCATTTTGTTAGTGATGCAACCCTTTGTACTCAGTTTGTGAGAGCTTCTGTGCTTTCACTTTGTAATTTAATCTTTGTTTTTGGCCACTTATTCCTCCAAAACCATGTACTTTTCATACATGTTGGCCGCACATGCCATCATTTTAATTTCCTTGCATGAGAATTTAGATACATGCACTAAACCAAGCACACTGTTCAATAAAGTAGCTGAACTTTTAAAAAGCTCAGATTTAAGCAGCTGATGATCGTAATCCTCACTAGATAATCTGCCCTCAATTACCAAGGCATTAAACAAACTATCAATTGTTTTAAAAATATAGGCTTTCCCAATATTGATCATGTCAATGTCCCTTTCTTGAAACCTTTGGTCAGAAACTCTTGTGCTGCTGCTCCTAGATGGCTGTACAATGTTTATTGGCACATTTGGTTCATTTACAACAGCAGAGACTCTTGAGCCGATGCTCGTAGATGGCTGTATATTGTTTATTGGCACATTTGGTTCATTTACAGCCGCAGAGACTCTTGAGCCAATGTTCGTAGATGGCAGTATATCTTGTTCAGTTATGCTATACATATTCTGGTCACTGACACCAGCAGAAACTCTTGAATGCCTTTGAAAAACATCACTTTCATGTAATGATCTCTTTTTCCCTCTCTCACCTGCAGGGTTTCTCTGTGCGGCTGTTTAAAAAACAGAAAATACACCCCTGTCACTACTTTCAGTATTTTAAAACTTTTATAAGACATAATTTAAACTCTAAAACCTGCAGTATCTACTATTTCTAGTTAAAAATACACACCTTCTGTAGTGGTAATCTGTGGATTAGCCAGCCTCTCCCTTGCAAGATTTCTCTGTACAGCTGTTTAAAAGCAGAAAATACACCCCTGTCACTACTTTCAGTATTTTAAAACTTTTATGAGACATAATTTTAAACTCTAAAACCTGCAGCATCAACTGTTTCAAAACAGAAAAATACACCCCTGTCACTACTTTCAGTATTTTAAAACTTTTCTAAGACAAAATTTAATCTCTAAAACCTGCAGCATCTACTATTTCTAGTTAAAAATACACACCTTCTGTAGTGGTAATCTGTGGATTAGCCAGCCTCTCCCTTGCAGGATTTCTCTGTACAGCTGTTTAAAAGCAGAAAATACACCCCTGTCACTACTTTCAGTATTTTAAAACTTTTATAAGACATAATTTAAACTCTAAAACCTGCAGCATCAACTGTTTCAAAACAGAAAAATACACCCTGTCACTACTTTCAGTATTTTAAAACTTTTATAAGACAAAATTTAAACTCTAAAACATGCAGCATCTACTATTTCTAGTTAAAAAATACACACCTTCTGTAGTGGCAAACTGTGGATTAGCCAGATGAGCAAATGTTTGAATAAGGTCTTCATCAGGAGTCCATGATTCCATGGCTACTTGTTAAATGTTTTTAAAGTTTTTTAGCTCAAGAAGTAGTTGTGGCAGTCTCGCTCTGTCCTTTAGTCTTTAGCTTTCAAACTCTTGAAATACTTATATAAAAATGACTCAGACCACCCCCCACCAAAAGTACGTAGCTGTGAGTAAAACAACATCTGGTACTGTCCATCAAACCACCCCCTCACCCTTTATCGAAGGGGGAAATATATAAGTCCTACACAGCTCCTTGCAGGCTTCGTTTTACCTCCCTGTGACAGCTGAAAGGCATTAAGAAATGCCTTTGTGACAAACGTTTGGTCACAGTTTAATTAAAAGGTATGTAGACTGCTTCTTTAAGTCCAAATAAGCTTATGCATAGTTAGCTTTTTAAAATGTATAATGAAAATCTTGTCTTTTTTAAAACAGCTGTGTCCTTTAAATTAGTACTTTATTACATCAGTTTGCATAGCACGATTCAAAAAGATAATCATGTGAAACACCTGTTTTTTCATTTACACAGTGGAGAGTTCAAAAAAGAAATGCCATACTACTGACACGCTGATCACAGTCTAAAACAACTGCTTTTTATCAATCTTAAAACACAAAGAGGCACAGTTTATAATAGTGGCTGTTGTGGGTCATCTTAAGTTATGTTTTTAAAAGTCAAATGGAAATTTTGTCTTTTTTAAAACAGCTGCATCCTTTAAATTAGTACTTCATTACATTCTGTCTTTTCTTTGTAACATATAATTTATTTTCCTATTTAGTTAAGCTTAAGATTAATACTTTTGAGCCCTGAGCTCTTTTACAAAGGTCCCAAGTCAGATACATTACAGAAACATACAGGTAATGGTTACAAACCTACTACATGACTTTTTAATTTTTTCCAAAAAGACCATCTATATTTTAAACATCCATAAAAGACATTGCTTTTCCTATGTGTCTAATGAGGGACACACACACACACACACACACACACACAGTGTGTATTTTTTTGCAACAACTCTAAGCAAAGCTGTAGATACATTTTAAGACTGTGTGCTTTAAAATTATTTTGAAAGAGAAACATTATCATTTTACATTCTGTCTTTTCTTTGTAACATATCATTTTTTCAAAACATTATAAATATCACACACACATTTCATTTCAGCCTTCTTCTTGATACTACACAGAGCTGAGGGGGTGAACTATAGGTATGTGTATTCCTTTTTTCTGATATATTTTATTCTTTTAATTCATGATAAAAGTATAAATAATTAGTTCTGCAATTGTTGCAATGCTATCCAGAGAAAACTGCTGAATCATCTTATTTACACAAAGGTCCCCCGTTTTAGCTTATAAATGTTACATGCATATACATAAAGCTATCCTTTTGATTCAAGTTTGACACAGTCCTACAGATGCAAGTTAAATAATTTTGTATATTGTTACAAAAATAGAAAAAGGGGTACTCACACAGGCAGATGAATTTCCCTCGGGTGGGGGTCTCCACACATGAAACCTCTGCATGATCAGGTTCCCTCCTAGATACTTCTTTCTAAAAATATCCTAATCAAAAAACACACATGCCCTGCAGTTATACACCAGGCCTACAGGGGCACATACCACTACATAAACACTAACTGATTTTTTGGGGTTGGTGGAGCCACGGTGGTGAAGAGGGACAGGGGTTTGAGCCAGGATGGTGGGGTGCGGGAGAAAGGGGGACAGGGGTTCGAGCCAGGATGGTGGGGTGCAGGAGAAGGGGACAGGGTTTGAGCCAGGCTGGTGGGGGTGCAGGAGAAAGGAGGGATGCAGGAGTTCAAGCTAGCATGGTGGGACTCGGGTTCCAGCCAGGATGGTGTGGCAGGGGATCGAGGAGTGTACGTGAAGGAGGGGTGCAGGACATTTACAAAATGGTGGGTGGCAGGGGTTCGAGGAGTGTACGAGAAGGAGGGGCACAGGACGCTTACAAAATGGTGGGTGGCAGGGTTCGAGGCGTGTACAAGAATGAGGGGCGTAAGACGCTTACAAAATGGTGGTGTTATGTCACTTCCAGGGTTTCAGTGTGGGTCATTTCCTGCGCAAGGGGCGGGACATGGGTTCGAACATATGTCATTTCCTGCGCAAGGGGCAGGACACGGGTTTGAGGTTGCATCACTTCCACCAGAAGTGGGTGGGGCTAGCACATTTTAGGGAGGGACTACCAGTTTAACAAGGGGCGATTCTGAGTGGTCCATTTTAGGCCACGCCCACCTGTCAAATGACGTGGCATGCGCTGATTGGCTGAAATTTAACATTTGACAAGATATATGAACTTATACTACTCTTGGGAGCTGAGAAGCTAGGCTGCCATTAGGCTTGTTGCATCACCGGAAGCTCGGATCTTCTTTCTTATTAAATAATCATGGTCCCATAATCAATTTGGCATTTCTCTGTTGGCAACTAGAGCAGAGGTTGGGATAAAGTAAACTTCTCCCTATCTTTGGAAATGGTCTTATTAAAAAGGAATAACTGCCCCATTAAGCCATGCCCCCTTATAATGAGTTATTTCCTATGCTGTGAAACATTAAGAAATGATACACTCATTAGTCCCTCTCTCTTGCAATACATAGATTCCTTTTGACAGTTTTTAAAGTTTGTGAGTTTTTATTATAGATGAAGGGACCACTCCTGACCAATTGGAGTGCTCCTTTCCTCTGTATTGTAGGCACTCTTATTCTTTGAAAAGTATGTCATGCACAGTTGCCCTGGAAATAGACATTTTGGGGACTTTTTTTTATTTGCTCAGTCTTGATTAATAATATACTGCATTAATTCTAGCACAAAAACCACACTGAAGGTTGTAAAAGTGCTCTCACTTATATTCCTAGAGTATCGTGAGTCTCATACCCTGACAACACACATGAGACCACTCTTACAACAGTAAGAGTGGTCTCAGCAGTGGTATTAACATACAGCTACAATGGCGTCCCCTTGGACAAAACCCACTTTTAAAACACTCTGCAGTATGCTGCAGCAGACTTACTGACTAAAGCAATGTAATTTCAATGGTAGTTAGTCCCTTTTGTCATGCCGGATACTGTGGCACTCACTTCATCCTGGCAGTGTCACATTTTCCTGAATGACAAAAGGGACTAATTGCCATTGAAATTACATTGCTTTATTTAGTAGCTCTGCTGCAGCATTTTGCAGAGTGCTGCAAAATGCTGCAGAATTAGGTTTCATCCTGGGGGATGCCACTGTACATGGTTTTAGGCATTATTTATACAGTACATTAATGGAAACATATCTACAATATGTTCTAGAAGTCCTATGGGACCTTTTGATTGTCTGTGAAATGTCATAGTGTACTTTTCAATATAAAAGTCCAGGGCCAGCCCAGTGGCACTGAGGGCTGAGGTTCTGGATGCCACACCTCGTGCCATGCAGGTGACCCGTGTTCGGGAATGAGTGCGGGCTGCTAGGGGCCAGCAGGGAGATGGATTGAGCATCCAGTGGACTGCACTTCATCTCCAGGGAGGGGGGTGACTAGCAGTTGGCACACGTCTGACAATAGCAGAGGCTGGGGCTTGGTGGTACACTGCCACAAAATCATGGGGCAGGAGCATGGCAGATGCTTGGCAGGGGTGCACACGGTAGCATGTGTGAGCTGCACACCGTGCTCCAACATCGGGAGTAAATCACATAAAAAGACCCTGGTGACTGGTCATTGCAACATGATGGCTGTTCCTGCGCTCCATCTCTGGAGGTATCACCCCAGAACTGGATCCAGAATCAGCAGGTGAGCAAGAGGGGCTGCCTGCTGCCCAACCATGGGGGTTAAGCTATGGAAGTTACAGGGGGTGAGGGCCTGAAGGAGTGGAGCATTGGGATGGTGGCCAGATCAAGAACTGACAGGGGCCAGGGTAAAAAAAAAAATTAATAAAAAAGTCCACTCCATTTCACCACCACCACTACTTGAAATTGTGATTCACAACTATGTTTCACATCACAGGGGTGAGAGTCCCCCTGTAAGCCTGGCATGATGCAAATTTCCAATCAGATTTTAATGTGTGCTACAGTACTGGGGATAGCACTCAATAACATCTGCAGTGAGTATTTGTTGACACCGTGACATATGTTTCAACCTCCCCAACTCCTCTTGTGTCAAGAACTTCCAGGTTCCTAGCAGCACCTCTTTCCACTCTCCTAATTGTTCATGGCATTCCTTAATGTCTAGCAGCAGCTGCCCTCTTACCCCACCATTAACATGTTCTTAGCAGTCCCTTGCTCCTGGTGTCTGACAGCATTCTCCTTCCCATCCCAGATATGTTTCATGCAGTCCCTGGTGCCAAGCAGCCTCTCCCTACCACCCATGACATGTCCTAAGAAGTATCTGGTGAGCACTTCTGCCATTAACTGATACCACCCTCAGTCTCCCAGTACCATCCCTCAATTCCAATGCTGCTGCCCTTTCAGTTAGAAAACCAGTCCCCAATTTGGCAATCCAATCCCATCTCACTAGTGTCATCCCTTTTGTCCTATGACACCCCTTCTCTCTCTTCAGCTCATATTCTTCACACTCTTGCAGCCTGTGGTCCCATTATCACCTGATGTATACAGCACCCTATTCTCCATCCTACCTCTCCTGCTCATGTGGTTTAGGAGGTGGTGACTTAGTGAACCATTGCAACTTGTGACCTGGGATGTGATTTGTCTATTATCTAAATTTGATCAAGATTTCCTCTGGTGTATGGAGTCCCATGGCATCACACAAGTTGCTACTTCTGTGAACCATCAACATGGCCATGCCTTGCACTTGATATTTTCCCTAGGGCTTGAGGTTGAGGATCTTTAGATTGATGCAGTTAGTTGATCAGATAATTGCACTATTAAGTTCTCTTCAGGGCCCTCTTGTAATCTACCCCCTGTGAAGATGGTGCAGTACTGCCCTTTAAGAAGGCTATAGCCAAAAGGACTCCTGGCAGTGCTGGATATCTCAGGAATGGTGGTGGCATGTATCATGAAACTGTAGTGGCCTATAATAGGGCTATCAGGGTGGCTTTTGATCACATGGTAACTATTTCTATACATTCTCTGGTTTGCTTGCATTAGCTTGTCATAGTATAGAAACATAGAAACATAGAAACATAGAATTTGATGGCAGATAAGGACCGCTTGGCCCACCCAGTCTGCCCATTTCCCTACCTACTGGATAAGCTGCAGATCCTAGTTAACCAGCAGCCTACTTCTTCCTACCCCCACCCCTAGAATTGCCTTATGACTGTCCCATGCATGCTTGAATTCCACCACTGATTTTGACTCCACAACCTCCTCCAGAAGGCCGCTCCATGCATCCACAACCCTCTCTGTGAAAAATACTTCCTTAAATTACCTCTGAGCCGCCCCCTCTATCTTCAAATTGTGCCTCTTGTTCTTGCACACTCTTTTTGAAAGATGCTACCCTCTTGGACTTTGTTGATTCCTTGAGGTACTTGAACATTTCTATCATGTCCCCTCCTCCTCCTTTCCTCGAGGCTATACATATTAAGCTCCTTTCATCTCTCTTCATATGTCTTCCGGTGCAGACCCTGCACCATTTTAGTTGCCCTCCTCTGGACAGCTTCTATCCTGTCTATGTCTTTGCAGAGATTGGGTCTCCAGAACTGCACACAGTACTCCAGATGGGGTCTCATCAGCTGTCTGTACAGAGGGATAATAACTTCCTGTTTTCTACTGGTGATGCCTCTCCCTATGCATCCCAGTATCCCCCCAGCCCTCCTTGCTACCCTCTCACATTGCTTTCCCACCATTAGGTCATCTGATATGACTACCCCCAGGTCCCTTTCCATTGTTGTTGTTGTTAGTATCTCACCCCCCATTGTGTACTCTTCCCCTCTCTTCTATGATGGCAAGCTGATTGAGATGAAGGCAAGGGGGTGGAGGTTGGAGTGTTGCTGGAGGAAATCCAGGGCCCAGGAGGACAGACTGGCTTTGAATATTAATTACAGTGACTATCAAAGGGCAATGACTCAGAAGAATGCAGTCTTTCTCTTTAGGGAGATTGATGCTGAGAAGAATTGACCAGCTCAACATTTTCAGACAGTGAACAGGCTATTTCATCTGGCCTGTCTGGAGTTGGTGAGGGGTTTTTCACCTGCAAAATACATAAAGTTGGCTTCATGCTTCTCAGACTGCCTGTCCTCTATTCCAGACAGTATCTCTCAATGTGGGCTGTGGCAAACCACCAAGGTTGCACCTACATGGCCCAGACACATTTGGTGATCATGGGGAGAGTTTAGACCAGTGATGATCGAAGAGGTGTGTGGGGTGATCTCTGAGCTGCAGCCAACATTTTGTGAACTGGATTCAGGCCTGACAAGACTACTGGTGAACTGCATCAGGCAGCTGGGCTCAGTGTTCACTGGGGTTGTCTTGTGCTCTTTATTGGAGTGGGTCTTCCCAGTTGTACTGAAAGAGCAATTGGTAAGACCTCTTCCAAAAAGAAACATCCTTGGACCCAGATGTCCAAGCAAATTGCCAACTGATCTATAACCTCCCCTTTTTGGGTAAGGTTATAGAAACTGGCTGTGCAGTATCTTGAGGTACACCCCATGGCCTATGACACCTATAAGCCTTTTTAAACATAGTATGAAGATAGCACTGGTCAGCATGCATGATGACCTTCTCAGGGTGAAAGATTAAGGCCAGCATTCAATTCTCATCCTCCTCAATCTCTCCTCAGCCTTTGACACATGGACTATTAGCTTTTTTACACCAGCTTAAAGAGTACAGTATGCAGGATTCACCAGCAAAGTCATCTGCTGGTTTGAATCCTACCACAGGGACAGGACACAGAGGGTTGTGTTGGGAAGTTTATCTTCACCTCCTGTGTCACTGCCCTGTGGTGTACCCCAGAGCTCAGTCCTTTCACTCATGCTGTTTGAGATGTACATACTGTCTTTGGGAGGGATCATTACATAGTATTAACTTGGGTTTCACTGCTATGCAGATGACACTCAGCTCTATCTGTCATTTGCACCCGGGACACCACATGCAGTTGATATGCTCCATAAATGGATGGTGGTGGAAGCAAAGACAGTGACATCATTCAAGATGGGGGTGGGATAGAGCAAAAGCTAGAATAAAATCAGTGGGAGCAGTGGGGAGCATGAAACAATAGGGGGTTAGGTCCTGGGGTCTGAAAAGATCTCAGGAACTCATGGGCAGACTAGATGGACACTTGATCTCCTTCTGCTGTCACTTTTCTATGTTTCTATAAATGTTTGACTGAAATCCAGGCTTGAATGTCATTGAACTGGTTAAGAATTAGCCCCAGCAGGACTGAAGTGCTAGTTGTTGAGCCAGACTGAAGGGGGAGAGTGGCAGCTACCAAGAGCTGGAGCTTGATTTCATTCCTAAAGGCTCTTGGCTGCCACAAAGGTAAAAAATCTGGGGGTCATTCTGGATGAAAGGCTAACATTTGAAGGTGTCAGCAGTAGCCCAAACTAGCTTTTACATCAAAGAAACATCATCTGCATTAAATCCCTTATTACTCCTGGAGACCTGGTGATGCTGATATAAGCATCTGTGATGTCAAGGCTGGACTACTGCAATGTTCTATACCTTGAGTCAGTGGAAGTACATGGTGGTGCTTGCAGTTGGTGCAGAATACAACTGCTAGGCTGCTGCCAAGCCTTTCCAGGATGTGTCACGTCTCCTGGGTGCTGCCTGAACTGCACTGGCTGCCAGGAAAGTGGTGTATCTCCTTCAAAGCTGGATTGCTAATATATATATGGCTTTAAATGGGCTGGGTTCAGGCTATCTGTCAGATCTCCTACACCCTTACATGTCCTCACATCATCTCCTCTCTACTGAGGTGGACCTCTTTGTGGTACCTAGGGCTAGATTAAAAACCTAGGGGAATGGGCCTTTGAGATAGTTGGTCTGATCCCTTGAAATACACTCCCAAGAACCCTGAAGGAGGCCCTCTTGATGGAGACCTTAAAGGAGTCTTAAGACCTTTTTGTTGAATCAAGCTTTTGAAGATTGATAATCTTTTATATCAAGCTGCCATCCCACTTTATTTGATCTGTTTACAGTATTATGCTGAAGTGTTATTAATGTGATGTGGAAATGCCAGACCTCACCCAACAACTAACACACCGAAATCTGGCCAATGGAAAATCATGTACACAAATTCTTTCAGTCTGGGAAACAAGATCACAGACCTGCAGGCAATAATGACAGAGGCTAAACTGGACATAGTAGCCATTAGTGAGACTTGGTTTACCAGTAACCACACTTGGGAGACTTCAGTACCTGGCTATGTACTGTTCAGAAGAGACCAGTGTGGAAAAAGAGGGGGTGGAGTGGCCCTTTATGTCAATGAAAATATCAAAGCTACAGAAGTTCAGAATACACTTAAGGAGACAGAAGAACTGTGGGTCACCCTGGAAACAGGAAATGGGTCAGCCATACGAACTGAGGTTGTGTACAGTCCTCCAGAACAGGGGGAGGACATAGACACATTACTGTTAGAAGATATACAAAACATGACAGCTAAAAGGGAGGTTCTGATAATGGAGACTTCAACATGGAAGATGCAGATTGGTCAATACCGGCAGGAACATACACCAGAACAAGACACATGGTGGATTCCCTGCAGGGGGAAGGACTCAAACAACTGGTACAACAACCCACAAGAGACAGGGCTATCCTAGATCTAGTAATGACTAACAGGGAAAAGATCACAGATCTTCAGGTAGAAGGTCACCTCGGGGTCAGTGACCATCACATGGTATGGTTCAATTTGGCCACTAGAACAAATCATCCCATTCCAAGGCAAAAATATGGGACTTCAGAGGAGCTGACTTTGATAAGATGGCCAACAGAGTTAAGCTAGCCCTGGCAAAAAGAAATACAGGGGAGGGGGTACAGGCAAAGTGGGCAAGCATTAAAGATGCAATGCTTGAAGCAACATCCCATTGTGTTAGAGAGAAAAGAAAGTGCAAAAGAAGAAGCAAACCACTTTGGTTCTCAAAAACAGTAGCAGAAAAGGTCAGAGCAAAAAGGCTAGCCTTCAGGAAATATAAAGGAATGCAGCAGGATGAAGATAGGGAGGCATACCAAACTTCCCTGAGGGAAGCAGGGAAGGCAGTAAGGCAGGCAAAGGCCCAAACTGAGGAAACATGAGCACAAACAGTAAAAGAAGGTGACAAGACTTTCCATAGATACATTAGTGAAAGGAGAAAGTCCAGAGGGGGTATTGCTAAGATCAAAGGGGAAAAGGGGCATATGAGGAGGAGGACCATGTAAAAGCATCTATCCTAAATAGATACTTCAGCTCAGTATTTACTGAAGAGAAGCTAGGCAGGGCCCACAGCTCAGCACCATGGACACAGGGGGGACGGAGGTGTGCACTAATCCCTTCACAAAATAAAGGGTCCTACAAGATCTCGATAAGCTCAGGGTGGACAAGGCACTGGGACCTGATGGCATACATGCCAGGGTACTAAAGGAGCTAAGGGTAGAACTAGCAGAGCCATTATCAGAACTGTTTAGTGAGTCTCTGAGCACAGGAGAAGTCTCAGAAAACTGGAGAAGAGCTCATGTGATCACGCTCCACATGAGTGGTTGCAGGGAGGAGGCAGGGAACTACAGACAGGTCAGTTTTACCTCAGTAGTGGGCAAGATTAGGGAGGCACTCCTTAAGGAAAGGATGGTGCAACAACTGGAATCCATAGGAGCATAGGATCCAACACAGCATGGGTTTACAAAAGGTAGGTCCTGTCAAATTAATCTCATAGATTTCTTTGACTGGGTAACCAGAGTGGTGGACCAAGAGGGAGCAGCTGATATAGCTTACCTTGACTTCAGAAAAGCTTTCGATACTGTTCCACATAGAAGATTGATTAATAAGCTGGGTAGGCTCGGAGTGGGTCAGAAGTTGGTTAACTGGGTGGCAACCTGGTTGACGGGCAGAAAACAGAGAATGGTGGTAAATGGTATACAGTCAGAAGAGATGCAAGTCACAAGTGGGGTACCTCAGGGATCAGTTCTGGGGCCAGTCCTCTTCAATATCTTCATCAGTGACATTGCAGAAGGACTGGAGGGTAAGGTTTGTCTGTTTACAGATGACACCAAGATCTGCAATAGAGTAGATGATCCAGATGGGGTGGGCAGAATGAGAAGAGATCTGGATAAACTAGCAAAATGGTCAGAAGAGTGGCAACTGGAGTTTAATGCAAAGAAGTGCAAGGTCATGCACATAGGGAAGAGAAACCCTGAAGCCACCTATAGGCTGGGAGGGGAGTTGCTGGCAGTCACAAAAGAAGAAAGAGACTTGGGCGTCATCATCACAGATGACCTGAAATCATCCAAGCAGACCACTAAAGGTAGAGAAGTTAATGGGGAGCAGGACAGGGGTAAATGCAGAAAAAGGCAGTAAGGACAGGGATGGGGCTAAAAGGAGTAAGGCCATCAACAAATGGAGGGTGATGAGTACCAATGCCCATAGTCTGTGTAACAAGCTCCCTGAACTAGTAGCCTTGATAGAAGAGGGACATCTGGATATCGTGGCAATCACAGAGACATGGTACACTGAGAACCAAGACTGAGATGTCAACATACCAGGAAACACAATGTACAGGAGGGACAGGGAGGGTAAAAGAGGAGGAGGAGTAGCTCTCTATGTAAGGGAAGGGATCAAAGCAATGGGACTAAAGGATAAACAGGGAGTAGAGGAGGCACTTTGGGTTACCCTGGAAACAGGATATGGCACCACAATTCGCACGTGGGATGGTATATACAGACCCCCATGTCAGGGGGAGTCAATGGACAAGGAAATTATAGAAGGCATCCTTAGAATGGCAGAAAAAGGAGAGTTATTGTTGATGAGGGACCTGAACATGCCAGACATTAGCTGGAGCACCCTGGCTGCAGCCACATCAAAAAGCAAGTTTATCCTTGATGCCCTGAAGGGGGCATGCCTCAGACAGCTAGTGGTGGAACCCACTAAGGAGGGAGCAATCTTAGATCTGGTACTTTCAAATGGGGATGGAGAAGGATCTCAGATCTAGAAGTGGGTAGCCATCTGGGAACAAGTGACCACAAAACAGTGTAGTTCACAATAAACACAGCCATAGAGTCAAGCCATACAAAAGCAAGAGTTTTGGACTTTAGGAGAGCTGACTTTGGGAAAATGGGAGAGTGCCTCAGAAAAGTGCTAGCAAACTGGCAAGAAGGAGGGGTGGAGGAACAATGGGGAAAAATCAAAACAGCTATCACAGAGGCAACAAGCCTTTGTGTGAAGCAAATCAACAAAGCAAAATGAAGGAAAAAAACACTATGGTTCTCAGAAGAGGTGGCTGGGAAGGTTAAGGAGAAAAAGGTAGCATTCAGGAAGTATAAGGAAATACAGAAGGAGCAGGACATAGAACTGTACCAGTTAAAGCAGAAGGAAGTGGGGAAAGCAGTCAGTATAGCAAAAGCCCAAACTGAGGAAAAGATAGCCAACTCAGTTTAGAAGGGGGATAAAACCTTTTATAGGTACATTAGGGAGTGAAGAAAGATGAAGGAAGGGATAGTGAGGCTTACTAAAGGGACGGGGGTGGGCAGAGGATGGCAGTGAAAAAGCAGGAATGCTGAATAAATACTTCTGCTCAGTATTCACAAAAGAAGAGGAGGGGGAGGTACCTAAATCAAAGAATAGAAGTACTCTGGATAGGGAGGTCGATACTAGTCCATTCACAGAAGAAAGGGTCCTGAAAGAACTCTTAAAACTGAAGGTGGACAAAGCAATGGGGCCTGATGGGATTCACCCAAGAATTCTAAAATAATTAAGGGTAGAATTAGTGACAACACTGCCCTCCTTTTAACAAATCATGGGAGGATGGTGTAGTACTGGAGGACTGGAGGAGGCAACGGATTCCCTTCACAAAAGTGGGAGCAAGACAGAGGCAGGAAACTACAGACCTGTTAGTTTGACCTCAGTGGTAGGAAAATGATGGAATCACTTCTAAAGGAAAGAATTGTTGAGTTCCTAGAGGCCAGTGGGGCACAGGACCCAAGGCAGCATGGATTCACAGCAGGAAGGTCATGTCAGATGAATCTAATAGATTTATTTGACTGGGTGACCAATGTGGTAGACCAGGGAGGGGCAGTGGACATGGCCTACCTAGACTTTAGCAAGGCATTTGACACAGTCTCACACAAAAGAGTAATATACAAGTTAGCCAGCCGTGGAGTGGGTCCCAAGGTGGTAGCCTGGGTTAAAAATTGGCTGGACAACAGGATACAGAGGGTAATAGTAAACAGAGTTTACTCTGAATAAAGGGGGGTTACTAGTGGGGTACCACAGGGTTCAGTACTGGGACCGGTCCTTTTAATGTCTTTATAAGTGACATTTCAGTGGGACTAGAAGGAAAAGTATGTTTCTTTGTAGATGACACAATGATCTGCAACAGGGTTGATACAGAAGGTGGGGTGAAGAGGATGCAAAGGGACTTGGCAAAGTTGGAGGAATGGTCAAATATATGGCAGCTTAGATTCAATGCAAAGAAGTGCAAAGTAATGCTCCTGGGAAATAAAAATCAAGGGGAAGAGTACACCATGGGGGGTGAGATAATAACAACTACAGAAATGGAAAGGGACCTGGGGTAGTCATATCAGATGACCTTAAGGAGGGCAAGCAATGTGAGAAGGCAGTAAGAAGAGCTGGTGGGATACTGGGATGCATAGGGAGAGGCATCATCAGTAGAAAACAGGAAGTTGTTATCCCTTTGTACAGACAGTTGATGAGACCCCATCTGGAGTTCTGCGTCCAGTTCTGGAGACCCCATCTCCACAAAGACATAGACAGGATGGAGGCTGTCCAGAGGAGAGCAACTAAAATGGTGCAGGGTCTGCACCAGAAGACATATGAAGAGAAATTAAAGAAGCTTAATATGTATACACTCGAGGAGAGGAGGGAGAGGGGGGACATGATAAAAACTTTCAAGTACATCAAGGAAATCTATAGAGTCCAAGATGGTAGCATCTTTCAGAAAAAGAGGTGTGCTAGAACAAGGGGGCACAATTTGAAGATGGGAAGGGGGATGGCTCAAAGGTAATGAGAGGGTTGTGGATATATGGAACAGCCTTCCTGAAGAGGTAGCGGACTCAAAAACAATGGAGGAATTCAAGAATGCATGGGACCGACATAATGCAATTCTAGTGGGGGGTAGGAGGAAGTAGGCTGTTGGTTAACTAGGATCTGCAGCCTATGCATTAGGTAGGGAAATGGGCAGACTAGTTGGGCCAAGCAGTCCTTATCTGCCATCAAATTCTATGTTTCTATGTTTCTAAAGCAGTAGGTAAGGCTAGAGGGATGTTGGGGTGTATTAGTAGGGGTATCACAAGTCGTAAGAGGGAGGTAATAATACCTTTTTACAAGACACTAGTTAGGCCCCATCTGGAGTACTGCATGCAGTACTGGAGGCCACACCTTCACAAGGACATTAACCAAATTGAGGCAGTCCAGAGAAGGGCAACCAAAATGGTGCAGGGACTGCATCAGAAAACATATGAGGACAGATTAGCAGAGCTCAAAATGTATACCCTAGAGCAAAGGAGGGAGAGAGATGATATGTTTGAAACATTCAAACACCTTAAGGGCATTAGCAAGGTGAAAGAGTCTAACATGTTTCAATGTAAGAAAAGTAGCAGAACAAGAGGACACAGCATGAGATTAGAGGGAGGCTGATTAAGGGGTAATGTGAGGAAGTTCTTTTTCACAGAAAGGGTGGTGGATGCACGGAACGGCCTACCTCAGGAAGTGGTGGATATGAATATAGTGCAGGGCTTCAAACAGGAATGGGATAGGCATAAGGGAGCAATAGTATGAATAGATAGGCCATTGACAGAGAAAAGGCTGATGGCACATTCATAAGGCAGAAAAAGAAATGGGCAGACTTGATGGGCCTTGCGGTCCTTATCTGTTGTCAACGTCTATGTTTCTATGTTTCTATGTTTCTATGCTGTTTATTTTGTTTATTTATTCACTTGCACTTTATATAAGGTACCCTGGGTCTCTGGGAATGGTGCAAGATACAAATAGCACCACTACTAGTACTGCTACTGTATGATCTCCGAACTCCTTTCCTAAGCTTGTGAGCACCCAGGAAATAACTTCTTTGAGCCCAGCTCAGTGGAGTTACAAACATAGGGTGAGCACGAGTTGTCTTTGCAGCCACTTTGTGCTCCATGCTGTGTTCCTAAATCTTGCCCATGCTTATTAAAGGCAAAGAAATGGGCAGGCCAGTAACACCCTTCCAAATGTACACAAACTGAAACACATTTCCACATCTTCTAAGCATAGAAAGGAACTTTACTGAGGCACAGTATGGTATGGGAAGTATTACTGAGAACAAGAATGAAATCAACAAAGGTCTAATTTTATTTGTATGTCAATTTCCATACAAGAAAAAGAAAATTAATCAAACATGTTGCGACTTGATTAGGCTACTTTCAAATCGAAGCACATATCTATATGACGTTATGTCTACAACTGGATTGAAAAATGCTGCCACTGGATATGTAAAAAAAATGAAGCTACATGTTTGTTGTGCACAAAAGACATTTGATATACAGAATGTAGAGTCTTTTTCTGTGTAAGACGTGCCACTTCAAACTAATGCACCTTATAACCCCCGAGTTATGCAGAAATAAAAGACATGCATTTTGTATGTCATAGTGTAGCATGTTTTATACTGAAGGCAATGTTTGTACAGCCAGAGGCCAAGGTATGGTAATCTATTATCAAAGAAAGTATTATAACTTATATGCACACTACACAATTTTGGAAACACTTTTAGAAATGAATGTTGTATTTTATCATCCTATGGCTTCCAGTACTGTGGATATTTGAGGTCCTCAGGTACAGTGTGGTTGGCTTTGAATTTTTTTTTTTTTAATTAAACTCTAGGATTAAAAATACCTTTGTGCAGGAACTGCTCATTTACAAAGGTTCCACGTCGAAGGATGTAGGGTAACATACATACAAAGGTCAATAATGGTTACAGTCTTAAAAACACAAAGATGTCTAAGCATTTATTATACAGTCAAAAATGGAGAGAGACAACATAAGCCAGCTTCAGACAAGTTTCAGGGTGAACAGTATATAGCTAGTATAGGGTAGGAGGGAGTCAGGAAGAAGTAGGCAGGCTAAAGGGCCATTGTTGGCGGGTAGAGGTGGGTGGCAAAAGTGAGAGGTGGATGGGCTGGAGGGCCCTATATCTGAAGCTGCCATTAGAGAGGGGAGTTGGGTGGATGAGGCAGTGTGGTGTGGGAGGTGGAGGGGTGAGAGTGGGGGAAACTGGTGCCCAAAATGTGGAGTGCTAAGGGAGGTTACAGGTAACATCTTGTTTGCTACATGTGGGCCCAAATGTCAGATGCTGTACATTCATTTTTTCAGACATGTACTGTAGGAGAACCACATTTTTATAAATATTCAAAACACCTATTATAGAACTGTAGCTCCTTAAAAGGTGATTACCTGCTGAATTTGGAAAGTAAATAGATAGAAGGTCAATATTTTCTTTTCATTTATTTTTACTACCAGTATTTGATAAAAATATGTTCTGGTCTTTTCAACTGGACTCAGTAACAGCATTTTGTTTTGATGCACTAGAGTGTTTTTTCTATTTGTTACTCCACCCCCCCCCCATCTCATACCTTCTGCCTCTGCTTGATCATACTGTACTTTGGTGGCCAAACTTTAGAGTTCCTCAGATACGCTATGATATTTCATTTATTTATTTGGCAACTGGGTAGGTGCGCTAGGCCAAGAGTTAACATGTTTTCATGGAAAATATATATTCTGGCTATCCCAAGTGACTGCAAGTTTAAGGACAGATTTTGTTTGTTGGAGAGGATTTGTTTTTAATTGACTGGGGCAATATTGGCCTGGACAGTCAGTAATATCCACTGCTCTCATGATAGTGCTGTGAAATGTTTAAATTCACCCTGAACAGTAACCAGAGATGAGCTGAAGGGACCTTGCTTTAACATCTCATCCAAAGGTTGACTTCTCAACAGTGCTGCACTGGTACTGCACAACAACACTAGATATGAGTATTAGCCCAAGTTCTTGGTGTAGGAGCAGAACCCACAACCTTCCAGTCTAACTGATCCAGGGTAAAGCATGCAACATACAGAGCTACTGGCCTTGCAAATCAGGATTACATAATATCTGACTTATTATCCTGGTAAATTATCCAGTGTACTAGGTACATCTTTCCATGTTAACTGTTTTCTGGGTCTATTCACCTAGATATGGATACAGTTACCTGCAGATAGTGTTCTGATTATTTTTATTAAATGTATAACCTCCTCATGCCAGATTGATGCCTTTGCCCAGCCCAGTGATACTCACTGAGTTGTGTGCTGTTTCAGTAAGGCACTGTGCTTTAACAGATATGTTTACAAATGACTAAATGTTAGTAATATCTATGGTACACTAACTTTGCTTGTGCTCACCATACATAATGTCAGCTCCAACCAGACTGAGACCCCAGTCTCTCCCAGTCTGTTACACAATTGCAATATGTGCTATTCAATATAATAAATAATAGTTAATCACTTAAATAATATTTCTTAAAATATGTATACAAAACACCACTGGTCATCATACAGCAGTTATCTGAATCAGTCTACAGGCTGAAGCAGAAGTAAGGAGAACATGAGGAGAAAGGAATCCCTGAGGGTGCAAATTAATAAAGGAAACAGGGTGGTAGAGACAAAGCAATAAAGGAAGGGGAGCATTAAAAAGAGATAGTAGAGGGAGGGAGGGTAAAAAGGAAAAAAGGGAGGCAACAAGCAGAGCAGAGTGTAAACAGAATCTGAAAGGCCATGTACTCAAATTCTAGATGTCTAGGAAATAAGGTTCCAGACCAAGAGGTCATCATGGCAGAGGCTAAACTAGATATTGTGGTCATTATTGAGTCTTGGTGCACTGAAAACTGCAACTGGGACATGGCCTTACTTGGTTATAGTCTGTCCAGGAAGAACTGGGTGAGAAGGAAAGAAGGGGTTGTGGTGCCTTTTGTGAGGGAAAGCATAAAAGTGACTGAGATACAGGGAATATGGGGGAGATAGAGGTACTGTGAATCACCCTGGAGACAGGGAATGGAGCCATTGTTCACAATGCAGTGATTTACAGACTTCAAGCACAGGGGGAGGAATTAGATAAGGTACTGGTGGAAGCCACTGGCAAGATGGCAGTAAAGAGGGAGGTGCTGCTGATGGGAGACTTCAACCCACCAGAAGTAGATTGGAGCCTCCTAGCAACAGCTTCATCTAGCAGGAGGGACATCCTATGCTTCCTGCAGGGGACATTCCTCAGGCAACTATTCAGTGTACCCACTCATGATGGGATTAGTACTGGACCTGGTACTTACTAATGGGGATAGTTTGCAGACATCAAGATGGCAGGCCACCTGGAGATCAGTGATCACTGTACAGTGTGGTTCAACATAAGGATGGCTGCAGAATCTAACCACACATCGTTGAGGGTCCTGGACTTCAGGAAGGCAGATTTTATAAAGATGGGTGAGTGCCTCAGGGATATCCTGGCAGTGGGGATGGCTTGGGTTGGGTGGAAGAACAGTAGGCAAAGCTAAATTAAAGCATAGTAAAGGCAGCCAACATCTTCATCAAACAAGTGAGCAAAAGCTAAAGGAAAAAGATGCTGCTATGGTTCTTAAAAGAGGTGGCTGAAAAGCTAAAGGCTAGAAGGCTAGCATTCAGAAGATGTAAGGAGATGCAAAGGGAAGAGGACAGGGAGGTATATCAGGTAAACAGAGGAAAGCAGGAAAAACAGGAAGGAGTCCAAAGGCACAAATTAAAGAGAGAGTATCCCAGAAGGTAACAAAAGGGGCAAGATAGTTTTGAGGTATGTAAGTGAAAAGAGGAAGCCTGGGGTGGGATTGTAAGGTCAAAATGGGAAAGGGGGAAGACTTTGTAGATGGAGACCAGGAAAAAGCAGACATTCTGAGCAAATATTTTGTTCAGTGTTCACAGAAGAAAGAGAAGGGAGTGGCCACAAAAAAGTAAGAATGTTTGAGAGGGGTGGGCACTAGTCCATTTTCAGAGGTGAAAGTCCTGAAGGGACTCGCTAATCAAATGGACAAATCAATGGGGCCAGACAGGGTGTATCCAAGGGTATTAAGGAAGCTCAAGGAGATATTGGCTGTACCTCTGATAGTGCTATTTAACAGCTCACTGGAAACAGGAATGGTTCAAGAGGACTGGAAGAGAGTGGATGTAATCCCACTACACAAAAGTGGTAACATGGAGGGAGCTGGCAATTATAGGCCAGTCAGCATGATTCTGGTGCTAGGAAAGTTAATGGAATCAATCCCGAAGGAAAGGATTGTGGAATATCTTGAATCCAGTGGGTAACAAGACCCGAGGCAGGATGGGTTCACAATGAGGAGGTCATATGAAACAAATCTGATAGATTTCTTTGACTGGGTGATAAATGAATAAGATCAGGGTGGAGCGCTGGATGGGGCCTACCTAGATTTCAGCAAGGCTTTCAACACTGTTCCACACAGGAGACTAGTAAGCAAGCTGGGTAGATTAGGAGTGTGTCCAAAGGTGGCAACTGGATAAGAAATTAGCTGACGGATAGGAAACAGAGGGTGACAGTAAACATAGTTCACTCTGAGGAAAAGAGGGTGACCTCAGGATCATTGCTGGGACTGGTCTTCTTTAATGTCTTTATAAGTGACATTGCAGAGGAGCTGGAAGGAAAGGTCTGCCTCTTTGCAGATAACACCAAAATTTGCAATAGGGTGGAAATTCCAGGGGGTTGGAAAGGATAAGCAGAGACCTGAGAAAACTAAGGAGTGGTCAAGAGTATGGCAGCTGGGTTTCAATGCGAAAAAGTGCAAAATAATGCATTTAGGGCACAGAACCCCTGGGGTGGAATACAAAATGGATGGAGTGATATTGATGGCTACCAAGCAGGAAATAGCCCACGGGGTAATCATATCTGATGATCTACAGGTGACCAGGCAGTGTGACAAGGCACTTGGGAGAGTTAGTGGGATGCTGGGGTGCATAGGAAGGGGTATCACCAGCAGAAAGGAGGAGGTGCTGTGGTCTCTGTATAGATCACTGGTAAGACCTTGTGTAGAGTCCTGTGTCCAGTTCTGGGCACCACATATCTGAAAGGACATAGCCAGAGTGGAGGTGGTACAGAGGAGGACAGCTAAAATAGTGCAAGCTACAGGGTCTGCATCAAATGCCCTATAAGGAGAGACTAAAGGACCTCAGCGTATACATCCTGGAAGAGAGGAGGGAGAGGGTGCATATGATAGAGACCTGTAAATACCTCACAGGGGTGAATAAGATACAAGAGGGAAGTATTTTTAAGAAAAAAAGGTGCAGAAGAACAAAGGGACATGCTATGAAGTTGGATGGGGTATATTCAGGAGTGATGTGAGAAATTACTTCTTCACAGAAAGAGTGGTGGATTCCTGGAACAGCCTTCCAGCAGAGGTGGTGGGGGCAAAAACAGTGGCAGGGTTCAAGAATGCATGGGATAGGTTCAAGTGAATCATAGTGGAAAGGAAGAGGAGGAAGAAAGAGCTGTAGATCAAGTACAGTCTGCAAAAGTAACGTAGGTAAGGAAAAATGGGCATACTGGGTAGACCAAACAGTCCTTATCTACCATCAGATTCTGTTTCTGTACTTTCTGCAATCTCAAAAGGTAAAAGGGATTGAAAAAAAAAATATTTAAGAAACAATTAGATAAAAGCTGAGAGTATTCAAAGAAACAATATAACCAAGGTGATAATCTGGTAATTTTACTTGTTTTAGGGGACAGCAGGACATTATCTATTTTAAAGTGATTGTGTGAGCTTTCACAGATGCCTTTTTCACATGTAACCCCCACCCCTGCCTTTTTGCAAATGACAGGTGGTATGCTGTTTGAATCTGGCAGCAGTATCAGGTGGGGACTGGGTTCGGGGAGGAATAGGTTACTCGGCACAAGGGCTAGGTTTGGTTACTCTGCACAGGGGCACCCAAGTAAATCCAAACACAGGAAGCAAAAACTGTAATGTCCAATACCAGGAATGGGATTCTAAAGTGTGGCTTTTATTCACATCCAAACTGAACAAACAAAGCATAGACGGACCCCCAACAGGGCTACACTTCTGGTAATGCAGATTAAGAATCAGAACACTTCCTTAACACTTCAGCCCTCAGGCTCTGAACCCACCAAGCACACAGCCCAGACTTGCATGCTACTTTGGGTACACAGCCTGACTTGTACGCTGTTTGAGATTTCCCCGGCTCGGCTCCCCTGCCGGCCACTCGAACACCTTCCATTTGACATGGACACATTTTCCGGTGGCTCCCTACACCACCTTAGAGCCTTCGACTCCATAAGGGAAACTTCCTTTCAATCCCATGTCTGGGTACTTTCCTCAGCGTTGGCCAAGTGCCTGAGGGAAAGTAAATGGGCCACAGAGCAAATCCGTAGAGGTGAATTTGGTTACAACTGGTAGGGGGTCTCCCACCTCTCGCTTCCACAATTTATACCCAGCCATTTCTCTGGACGTTAAACATCTCTTTCTGAAAAGCTTGGCATTGTAGATTAAAGGGTAAATGCATAGCACATTTCCTCTACATGTCTCGGCTTTCCCATTGTGCTGGACTTGAACATACTTTTACTTGACTTAGCCCATTACTCTAGGCCTCTCACTTAAGCAGTCCAATCCCCACTTTACTACAGTTCAGGTGAAACACAGGCCCCATGTCAGAGCAGACTCACCCTTTAGTTGCAGGTGCCCCACAGGTGATTCCTCACAGGAATTTCTTCCCCACAGCTTCTGGTGTTGCAGCACAACTTGAAAAATAAGGCAGCTTCTTCCCTAGCCAGAACCAGGTAGGTTGCCCCTGGAATGACAGGCAAACCTTTCCAACCCCATCCCCTCAGGGATGGGGCACAGAGACCAGTAACAGCGGTCTCCACCACTTCATAAACAGCTTACTGTGTTCCTCTTTTGGGCGGAAACACACACCTCTCCCTACAGTAGCTCTATATCAGAGCTTTAGGCTCCAAGAGCCTGTGCACAGACTGCTGTGCTCCTGTCTTCAAGACTGCTCACACACAACTCCCTTCAAAAACTCCCAACATTCTAACCTAACTCCCAACTGCAGATTCCAGTGTGGCTCATGCAACTGCGAGAGTTCTATGGTGATGTCATCCCTCAGTCTCAGCTGAGACTGAGAACAGAGTGAGAGAGAGTGTGAAATCCATTTAACTGGAGTTTCTCAAGCTGCCTTCCCTGCCTACCACTAGGTCTTACTGGGATTCTAGTAACCCCGGGTAACAGGGGGGTTACACACATAGTATGCCATTGCTACCCATACTTCAGATGCTGAAGCTGCAGTTTGTTTTGTAAAAAAAATCTGTTATAGTCATTTTTATTTATGTTTTATCAGCAGTGTATCCTCCAGTTTTCTGTGTGCGGTCACACCCCCAGAATGATGTCACGCAAGGGAACTGTCAATATTTTACATACAGCACCAAGGAATTCTGGGTAAATTATCATCTTGCTGTAAATGTTAGCTTCTCAGAGGTGCAGTCCCTTATTTTGGTGGTGGTGACTGCACCTAATATGTAGATGCACATAGCAAGACATTGTGAGTACAATAAGAATTTCCTTACTGTAAAGTGCAGTCTCAAATCTCTGTAGTGGCTTCAACAATAAAAGCTCTCATATGTTTATTTTCCAAACAAGACATTGTGCATATAGTATCTAACTGACAGGATTTATTTACTGAGAGATTTAGTCTCCTGTGTCGGTAGTGTAGATGTCTGCAATACCAAGACTGACCAACAGAGATCTGTGTTTCAAAACCGTGCTTATAAACTTTGTTTCCCTTGCATGATGTCATGCTTGGGGGCTGCAGCACTGAGAAAAAAAAGGGGTAGGTTATGCAAATGAAGCAGAGCACATAAATAAAAGCATGTATTTCATGGAAAACAGCATTTTTTGGCAGTTTGGATGGTAGGAGATTGAATCACAACTCCTACAGGCTACTACAGGTTACTAATCCCATTTTATATGGCAAAGCTCACAAGATCACTTTAATGTATCATCCTACAGCTATCAGATATTCAGTTCCTGTTTTTACAAGAAAATAAACTAAAAGAGAGAAGGATCACAGAACAGCTTAGAGGAAAATTATCACATGCATACAGTGCACACATGAAAACAGGTATTTCCTAGATCTTTATGCTACAGTGTACTTTAACAGGAAAATACTGGCATTCACCATGGAGTTGTAGGAAAACATCTTTGTGACCTGGAAGCTCTGTCATCTGTAGTGAGCTATTCTAGATAATCCAAGTTAAAAGTATATAGAACAACAGTGGCGGATCTAGGTGGGAGCGAAAGGGACTGCTGCATCCCCATTGAAACTTTCTTGCTTGCTGCTGCTGCTGCTGCATTTAACTTTGTTGAAGAAGTCTAATATATTGATTCTAAGAAACTATATATCCAGAACTATAGATCACATTTGTATTTTCTGTCAAAATGTAAGAAAAAAGGTAAAAGCAGACTATGTTAAGGTTTAATAAAATTGTAAAAACTGCATATCAAGTATACACCACCCAAGCCCCCATTGTAAAATCCTGGAACTGACACTGAAGAACAATTGCCAAACCCTTTGCTATAAATAGTGCTGAACCTACTGTACCACAGTCATAAAGCAAATACCTAACCAGGTAAAGAAACATAAAAGAGAAATCCATTTGAAAGTTCTGCAGTTTTCCAGTTGTTGAACAGTACATTTCAATTATGGCCAATGTGGCAGCAGCATCCACATGGGTTGAATAGATGTCTACAAAGCAATAGAAAACAAAAGGGCATTCCTGGGCCAGTACCTCTGGCAGAAAAGTCAAACAAACCATTTCCTGCAGTTCCAGAGGCTGATTTTTTATCAAGTAGCAACATCTGAAAAGCTTAACCTCCCAGCCTGTGCAGGCAACAGGAGAAATCTCTCCAGCCAATTACTCCGAGCTCCTTGCATCAGCAAGAGCCATCAGTCATGCAGTTGATGCCTGCCAGTTTGCCCCAGTGCCAGACAATGATCAACCTATTGTGGCTAGTTTTGTGCTGTCTCACCCCTCCCCCTTCCAACATCATTTTTTCGCCAGTCTGTTCTCAGACATTTTCTTTGTGGTGAATGATGGTCTCTTCAAAGACCCCACAGAGACCAATCTTTCCATTTCCATTTAAAAAATTCAGATAAACAAAACAACATGCATGAGGCGTGGTAAGTGAACAGATGCTGAGAGGCTGGAATAATTACTTGCACACTCATTAAATATTTTCCATATCAATGAATTGTATCAGGCGCCTTTTAAATTAATACATCATGATCAATGAGCCATACAAGCTGACTGCAGATCAATCATTGCACAGACATACACATCTTAGCTTTCAGTTGAAACAGAGTTTACCTTTAACTCATTTTATTTTCTTTCCAGTTGCCAGAGTCTGTAGTCTTTGTTTTTCCAGCTATGAACAATAGTGAGGGTCATACCAGTGTTTTTTTTTATCTTTTTTTATGCTTTAACTCTTTTCTCTTTTGCTTTCTTGGGATTCCATTTTGGATTATTCTGTCAACTCCATTTGGATATATCTTTCAAATGGCTATGACAAACACTCTAACATGACTGGGTAACAGTTGTGCAGGCATTCCTATACATATCCACAGTAATAAAAAGTTCCAGCTAGCAGCCTTTTCACCTGCCTTCATGGAACTCCAAACTCCTTTGTCCTCATGTAATATATCTGCTCTGGTGCACTTTCCTCACCAAAGAGCTTTAAAAAGGCCTGATTTGACCACTACAACCACTGCTGCACATATCTTCCAGGTCCAGGTTTCCAACACAACTTACTTGCTACTGTTACACTACTGGTCTTTGGGCCTCTGCCACACAGCAAGTATGTGGTGGCCAACTACCATCCAAAATCAGAACTGTCCCTTGTACTGCCATTATCACACCTCACCTGCTAATATCTCCTGTGCAGCATGTTACAACTGCACCACCTACTGACTATGAATGGGTGAATACTGCCACTGTGCTTTTTTTTGTTTGTTTGTTTTTACTTAAGGACCAATGGAAAAGATTGAAAATGTCAGCAGAAAAAGAATCCTCCAGAGTATACGTGTTCAGTTCCTACAGGCATTCCTTGTAAGTCCTCCCTTGTTGCCTGTGTATCATCTTAGGTAGCCCTTCTATGCATCACCTCCAGTCTGTCCTTATCATTCTTTAGTTGCAGATTCCAAAACTGCACACACTACTCTGATTGAGGTCAGACCAGTAATTTACACAGATGCATTATCACCCTTCTCCTTCTACTAGGGATCCCCCTACCTCTGCATCTCGGCATCTAATTTGCTTTTCCTACTTCTTTATTGCACTGTGCTGATGCCTACAAAATGTCTATGATCATTACCTCTCATCCTTTTCCTCCACAGTGCTGTCCACCACCACCCCATACTGTAATCTAACATTGGGGTTTTGCCTCCTATGTGCATAACTTAGCAAATCTTTTTAATAAAGTTCAGCTACCACACTTTAGACCACCCCTCCAGCTTCTTCACATCCCTTTTCTTGGACCTTACCACCTTAGTATCATCTGTGAAGAAGCAGGTCTTCCCTTGAACTTACTCCACTATGACACAAATGAACATATTGAATAGAACTCCCAATTCATGAAGCACCATACTCATGACTTATCCATCTATGATGTCTCTCCATTCAATATTACCCTCTATGTCCTCCCTCTCAACCAGGTTTTTACTAACCTAGTTATCTTTCCCTAATCCGCAAGTTGCCCAGTTTCTTCACCATCCTTTCAGGAGGGACAGAGTTTAAAGCTTTACTAAACCAAAGGTACTGTATAGTATGTCTACGGCCTGACCCCTTCCCACTGCTCTTGTCAACCAATCCAAAATATCAATCAGGTTCATATGACATGACCTCCTGCTAGTAAGACCATGTTGTCTTTGGGCCTTTATGTTGTCTTGGGTTCTTCAGCCCATTGATCTTCAAGAGCCCCATGATTCGTTCCTTTATAATGGATCCTAAGAGTTTCCTCACTGTAGAGATTAGAATGACTGGTTTAAGTTTCCTGCCTCCTCACAATTACCCCTTTTATGCGGGGGGAGCATATCTGCCATCCTCCAATCTTCTAGCACTTCTCCTGTCTCCAATACGCAGTTGAAGAGGTCCATTTGTGGACCTGTCAGAACCTGTTCCAGTTTCCTTAATACCCTCAGGTGCAACCCATCAAAACTCAACTCATTGATTTATTTACAATTTGTGCATGAAGTTTCTTCAGCACTCTCTCCTCTGTAATGGTTTCATCACTGATCCCTACCAGCAATCCTGTAACTGATCATCATGTTGCAGTCTACCTTGAATACTGAACAGAAATAATCATTCAGTAGATTTGCCTTGCCCTTCTTATCCTCTACCCATTCTTCACCCTTCTTCAGTTTGATCACTCCTCCTTTGGTTTTGCATTGCTTCTGTATACATTGAAAGAAGGCCTTGTCACTCTCCCTGACCCCCTCCATCAGCTTTAATTCTGCTTTTGCCTTTGCCTGCCACACTGCCTTTTTAGCTTTTCTTGTCATGTTACCCTGTTTCGGTCCATCAGACTACTCTTATACCTAATAAAAGCCATCCTGTTTTCCCCTCACTTCCTCAGCAGCACCCTTTGCAATACAAAATTGTTTCTTCCCCTCCTATTCTTTTGTACCATTTTTGCATACTGTTGCTGCTAGTACTCCTCTTTACAATCTCATATTCTGCCTACTCAGACTGTTTCCTCTATGTGTCTTAATTTACTGGCCTTCACCTCCCTAATGTTCCCAAAATTAGCACATCTGAAGTCTAGGACTTTGATCCTGGAGTTTGCCATCCCAGCTGTAAGTTTGACTTTAATCCACACTGTTCTGTGATTGCTTGATACCAGTGGCTCCCACACTGTTACTTTCCCTATGCTATCCCTGTTTGTAAGGACAATTTAGTGTAGTTTATTTCAGTTCAGTGTATTAAAAGCGCAGTTGCAGCCAGACCCCATGAATGGGGAGGCTGAAGTTCAGTACAGGTTTAAAAAACAATATACATTGCCGACCCAGTGGTGCTGATGGTTGAGGCGCTGGACACCTTACCTTGTGCCATGTTGGTGACCCGGGTTTGGGAATGACCTCAGGTAGCTGGGGAGCCAGTACGGAGGGGAGGAGAAAGAGGCAGCTGGATTGAGCCACCTAATGGCAGCTCTCCTCTCCTGGGGAGGTTGTCACCCTTCCCTGTAGTTCCATTGCTGCCTGGTGGGGGTCCAGTGACATCGCAGATGGGAGGGGGCGACATGAAGATAGAGCATTTTGAGCGTGACGTGTGTGTGCCTCCACACACGTGTGTTCATGCTGAGATGGGGACGGGAGAAAGCTAGGGCAAACAAAACAGAAAACTACTACTAATAAAAAAAAAACAATGTACATATATAACTAAGTTTACAAACCAAAAAAGTGTAATGCGTCACTTACAAAAACCAAAAAAACTTACTAATGCAAATAAGGATCACCCTACTCTAAATAGATAAATATATTAGCTAATTAAGTCACATTCACATACACATTAATCATACCTCTATCAACAAAACAAAACAATAGTTACACACGCCATGATATGACCCAAGAATAACATACTACAAGCTCCAACATGGTCCCTTTCCTGTTGCGTTGTGATCTTTTGGCTCAGTAATATCTTCTGCATTATATTCACTAGGACCTGACTTCATGAACCTGCTGCAATTAGGGTGCTCCAGCCCACATCCAGCATATTGAAGTCACCCAGTATCAGGGAAAGGGAAAAGGACACATAGTTTAACCAGGAGTAGCACACTAAGCCAAAACTTGTTTCCAGATGTGACCTGGGTGCACAAGGAAGTTAAGTAACTTGCTCAAGATCACACGGTATGCACCTGTGGGATTCAAAACCAGGTCTCCAGATCTGCAGCTCAGAGCCTTAACCCACTGTACTATACTGCCTCCCAAAAGTTCACCTAGCTCTACCATCCTGTTAATCTCATTTCCCAACTCATTTTCTGCATCCTCCTTCTATACTGTAGGCCATAGACCTCTCCTATCCTAATTATCCTCCCCCTCACTATGTCTTCAACTCACATTGTCTCTGCCCCTTTAACCCTGCCATCATCCTGGATATCCAAGGCAAGAATTCTTTCCTCCACATAAAATGCCACACTGCCTCTATTCATTTTATTTCATCACTCCTAAACTATGTGTAGCCATATATCTGCAAATACGAACCATGGTGCTAAGTCCCACGCCTAAAGAAAGTGCGTCTCTGCCATTATTGCCTGGAGGTTTCAGGTTTTGTTTCCCAGGCTTTTGGAATCAGCGCGCATTACTCTCCTTACTTACTGTGCCCCATCTGATATCTGTTTTCTGATAGTTGTCCCCAACTGCCTCTGCTGCCATGTACATCCTTCCTCCTATTGTGCACCACCGTCCCCCACATTCCTGTCTACCCTCTTGCACTTTATTCCAGTTTGTTCCACTGTAATATCCATTCCCAGGCTCCCACCAGGTTTGGTACTCTTGCCTGCACATGTTCTGAGGGAAGGCTCTCCTGGCTTCCCCCAGGTGGATGGATGTGTCTAGCTTCAGCTCTACTACCCCATTTGCCGACTGGTGACACTGCTGCTCTCCCCATTGGGTATAGGCCATCCATCTGAAACAACCTCCAGCCCCACCAAGTGTGACTCTAATCTCCTAAGAACTGGAAACCCTACCCTTGACACCAGTACTTCAGCCATAAATTGAACTGCTCTTTTTTCATCTGCTCCCTGTTACTACAGTGTGGTTGTAGTGGGATCTCAAGGAAGTTTACTACACCTGCCTATACTTGAACATCCTCCTTAAGGCATAGAAACTTTGCTTCACTTCCTCTGCACCTCTCCTGGTCAGATCATTTTTGTTTATATGTTCTATTATACCTGACCTCTCATCATCTGTCTGCGTGAATTTCAGAACCTTCTTTTGGAGGGCATCCACTATTGCCTCTGGGAAAAAGTAAACGTTTCTTACAATGTCTGGTGTAGAATGTACCCTTCACCTGTGCCCCTAACAACTGAATATCCTATTGTCATTAAACTTTTACTATCCCCTTTGGGGTCCCACCCTTCCCTGGCTTGTGAACATTAATTAAAGCAAACATATCAGGAATTTTGGTCCCTGTCTTTTCCTGGGGAGAGTCCAGGGGAACCTCCTCCAACAGTAGATGGCACTTCATAGAAGTGGGTACTGACTGCACTGCTAATACAGTCACACATTGCCTTCCACCTTCCCTATCTCTTGACACTGGTCACTGCAAGTGGTGGTTGTTGATTTCAAGCCAGGCCTGAAAGAGGATGTTATGATATGTGGTACCACCACTAAAGGGACTTCCTTGGGGCATCAGTTAACTAAAAAAAGAATGAACTGTTTAAACGATGGACCTTTAGTAAGTTATAAGTGAGGGGGAGAAATAATACATTATATAAACATAACAAATGGGTAAGAAAAATGAAACTAGCTGAAAGGCTAACAGACGCTCCAAGGTATGCAGTTTTGTCCCAATAATTGTACTCCTTAGGACTAGGATTTGTTAGTAGCCACATCTCAATTAATTAGTTCTCCTACACGCAAGGACTTATCTTTCCTCACTAACATAGCTGTCACCATTACTCACCAAAAACCTTCAATCAGGCCCTAAAAATGAAACTCCCTTAAATTAAAAGCAGATTAATTAAATATTGCTTCCCTAATCATCACCCCTTCCTTACATACTTTATTTATTTAAACATTTGATTACTGGGAAAATCACAATGAGCTGTGGCTCATTTCCAGGCATGACTGAAGATGTTGCGAAATTATATTTTGCAGGCAAAATTCCCTCAAAATTGGCAATTTCGCCATGCAAAACATTTCGTGAAATTTGCCTGTTACATGAAATATTTCACAGGGTGCAAAATGCAGAATTCTACCAGCGAAATGGGAAATTTTGCCAGAAAAGTGGCAATATTTTGCTGGCGAAAGGTAAGTTTCACCATTTCGTGGGCAAAATTTTGTCTTCCACAGGAAAACTTTCACATTCTGTGGTGTAATTCCAAATTTCACGTCTGCAAAAAATTTTGGAAAAAGGACAAATTTTGTGAAATATTTCACTTAACAAAATTTGTCAATTTTGCATGCCTCTAGATGAAACATAAATTGAAACAGTTAAGTACTGCTCTGCTCATAATTTGATTATTAGTATTCCTTAATAATGAAAGTAATAGCATAAATAATAATCGAAAGAGAATGTTAACAGTTAAGTAACCGGACAGAAATTAAAGTAGAGGGGTGTCTGGTGCTGACTGGCGAGGCAGGGTTCCAGCATTTGTTCTAGAAGCCTCCTGCCTTGCCTCTGTTGCATGACAGACCCTGGTGTCCCAGGGGGGAGGGAATGTTGTGATGAAGTGTTATTGTTGAGATAAGAAGCACCAGGATTTTGAGCTGCCACTTTTGTTACTTGCTCAATAAATGTGTTTTTTTGTAGCATTTACTTTTTGTGCATTAACCTTTGATTGTTTTTACAAAGTCCACGGTGAGTGCTGCTTATCTGTTTGTTTTGCTGAGTTTCTTTTTTTTTGGACCTAGCATTTCTGTGAGCATATATTGTTCCCGAGTTCAGGTTGTGAGGGATACAACCTGTAATCCCTTACAGAGTGGCCATAAATTTGCATGTGCAGGATAATTTCAGGGAGCTGGCAAGGGGCCTCAAGCAAGTGATATGCATGCCTGGTGGCTTGTAGTGAGATGTTATCTGTGTATGGCTGGAGAGAGGAAAGGACACTCAGCACAGGGCATTTACAATTGCTTGAATGTGTAGTGCATGAAGGAAGGCTTCAGCTACATTGGGGACTGGGAGCCAACCTGTGATGGTATGGATATCTATAGTGGAGAAAGCCTGCATCATTCCAGGAAAGGGACCACAGTTCTTAGTGGGAGATTTAAATGCTACTTGAGTGAGCTATTGCAATAGCCAGGGGGGCCATTAAAACAAGGGAAGCAAAAATTGCCCCTCCCCGGGATGATGGAACATTAGGGAGAGTGGGACATAGAGGGGCAAACTCCCTAGGATAAGGGCACAGGATGACATTGGTGGGGACAAGGCAGAGGAAAAAGGTTGCATAAATCAAGTAGGCAAAAATAAAGGAATAAAGGGGACTGGGGACAGAGAAGGTGAAAAGGGAAGATGTGGGTTAGGGGGAGCTTTAGGGAACAGCACATTTAGGAAAAGGGGGAAGCAGGGGAGCTGGCAGGAAGAAGTAATCTATGGAGAGCCATGTGCACCAATGCAAGGAGTATGAGAAATAAAATTCCTGACCTGGAAGCCATCATGGTGGAGGCTAGCCTGGATTTGGTGGCCATCATGGAGTCATGGTGCACTGACCACCTCGACTGGGATATGGCCATACCAGGCTACTCTATTTTCAAGACAGACAGGATGGGGAGAATGGGTTGTGCTATATGCAAGGAAGGTAATTAAGGGTATGGAGATATAGGGGTACCAGGAGGAAAAAAAAAGGTTTGGAGGTATGGTGGGCTATCCTGTAGACAGGCTTTGGGGCTGCTATTTCTTTATTTTAAATTTGTTAACCGGGTAAGGACACTGGGCAAAGCCCTTTTTCAGCTCCGACCCAAAAGACTGGTCAACAATAAACACACAAAACATAACTAACAATACAGCTAACAATTACATACATCAACAGATAACAAATAACGTTTAAATTGAACCTTAAATCCCATTACTGAAGTAATACATCTAAGGGAAAGAGGTAAATCATTCCATAAATGATCAGCAGATGGCGTAAAACATAGAGAACCAAAATTTCCCTTGTTAACAATAGCTCTCAAAACAGTCCCTTGATTTGAACACAAATTTACCTGAGAATCCCTGATAACTACTAAATCAGATAAAGGGAAAGAGTTCCTAGCATAAATAGCATGATGTATCAAATTACCAAGTGCATAAGCAAACTTTAATTTGGGAGCTAGCCAACCCAAAGAAGAATATAGGACACAATGATGTGTCATTCACAGAACATCAAGAACAAATTGACAAATATTATTGTAAGCCACATTCAAAACCCTACCATCCCTTTCTCCCAAACCAAAATATAAAGGAGAAACACAATCAAAATGAGGCAACAAAGTGCCCATAGCAATTGTTTTGCGAGATTCTAATGATAAATAAGCCTTGAATTTGTATAACAAGCCCAATTTTGAGTTTATATTCCTACTAACAGCCTTAACCTGGGGGAAAAAGCCCAAGCAAGGATCCAGAAGAACCCCCAAATACTTGAATTCATTAACCTGTTCTAATAAGTTACCACATCTATCAAGTATATATAAGCAAGAATTTAACTTTAATCGAGGAGCACTCCCAAATACCATGCACGGTCTTTTTTACATTCAAAATCATTTGATTTTTTAACAACCAATGACCAAGTTTATCAAAATCATTTTGTAAACCAATATTAACCAACTCAATATTCGAATCCTGGTTATTCAAAATCAAATCATCTGCACAGAGAAGACAATGACTAGCTAAAAAAATAGAGGGGATTTGATTTATAAATATTGAAAATAACAGGGGGCCAAGAATGGATCCCTGTGGAACACCTCTAGGATTTAATTGTAAATCAGATAATGAGGGCTCAATAAACACTTGTTGAGAACTACCTTCTAAAAAACTCTTCAGAAAGGACATCACTAAACTAGAAAAACCTATACTTCTAAGCTTAGAACAAAGTGAAGCATGGTTTATTAAATCAAAAGCCTGGGTCAGGTACATGAACACTGCCCCCGTAAAACCTATCCATACCGGAATGGTGTATAGACCTCCAGCACAGGGAGAGGAGTTTGAAAAATCACTTGGGGAAGTCATCATCAGAAAGGCAAGTAAGGGGGAGGTACTATCAGTTGGTGACTTCAGCCTTCCAGATGTGGAGTGGAGCCTTCCAAATGTGGCTTCCTCAAGGAGCATGGCAGTCTTTGACTCACTATGAGAGGCTATTCTTAGGCAGCTGGTCAGAGAACCCATTAGGGACAGGGCAGCACTGGAACTGAGGCTAACAAACAGGGGCAGCATGGCAGACGTCACAGTGGGCAGTCCCTATAAGTGATCATCATACAGTGTGGTTTAACATAAAAACAGGAGCAGAGGCAAACCAAACAATGATGTTGGTTCTGCACTTTAGGAGGGTAAATTTTGAAGAAATGTGGGACTGACTCAGAAACTGTCTCATGGGAGGAAATGCTAGGGGAAGGGTAGAGTCCGAGTTGGGCAAAGTAAGGGAGGGCATAATGAAGGCAAACAGTCTCTGCATGAAGGAAGGAATCCTATAAAAGGGATTAAAAACCTTGTTATTTCACCAGGCATTCATTAGTTTTTAATTATTATGTTATACGATAATAGTTTTTTTTGTGTGTGCTTTTTTTTTGCTTGTTCTGTACTGGACCCGTGTGTTGTTAGTGTTTTACTGTAGTTTTAAATTGTATTGTAAAGCACTCTGAGTCCCTGGAGAGGGGCACTATATAAATAAAATATCTATCTATCTATCTATCTATCTATCTATCTATCTATCTATCTATCTATCTAAAAGCAGAAGGAAATAGAGATTGTTATGGTTCTCTCGGGAACGGGCCAAAGTGGTGAAGGAAAAGAAAAACGGTAGATTTCTGGAGGTACAAGGAAATGCAGAGGAAGGATTACATAGAGAGATACAGGTGCCAAGTAAAACAGAGGAGAGCAGAAAAGGCAATGAAAGGATCAAAGACACAGAAGAAAGGATAGGCAAAGGGGTAGCTAGAGGGGACAAGACTTTCTTCAGATTCAAAAGTTATGATTCCTGTAACCCAAACTAGCACTGTATTTGTCTCTTGTGTTATGTAATTCCCAGGTTGCCCCTGAAAAAGGGACCTTTGGGGATCAGTGGGCCTACCTGGTCACCAAAATTTAATAAATAAATAAATAATAAATACAAGTTAGAAGAGGAAAGTATAAGAAGTGGGACAGTGATGATTATGAGGGTGACGGGGAAATTGCGCAGAAAAGAACCTGCAAAATGCTGCCATCTTAAACAGGCACCTCTACTCAGTCTTCACAGTGTGGGAAGGGAGGATGGACCACCAGGAGTAGCAAGAACAGAGGGGAATTGGACACAGATTCATTTTTAGAGGAAATGGTACCAAGGGGACTAGCAGCTCTGAATGCAGGCAAGTCTATGGGATCAGATGGCATATACGCAAGGGAACTAAAGGATCTTTGGGGGGGTAGTAACAACAACAAAAATGGAAAGGGACCTGGGGGTAATCATATCAGATGACCTTAATGTTGGCAAGCAATGTGAGAAGGCAGCAGGGAGGGCTGGGAGGATATTGGGATGTATAGGGAGAAGCATCACCAGCAGAAAACAGGAAGTTGTTATCCCCCTGTACAGACAGTTGGTGAGACCCCATCTGGAGTACTGTGTCCAGTTCTGGAAACCCCATCTCTGCAAGGACATAGACAGGATGGAGGCAGTTCAGAGGAGGCAACTAAAATGGTGCAGGGTCTGCAAGAGAAGCCATATGAGGAGGGCTAAAGGAGCTTAATATGTATACCCTTGATGAAAGGAGGGAGGGGGACATGATAGAAACGTTTAAGTACCTCAGTGGAATCAACAAAGTCCAAGAGGATAGCATCTTTCAGAAAAGATGTGCAAGAACAAAGGACACAATTTGAAGATAGAGGGGTACGCTCATGGTCAATGTGAGGAAGTATTTTTTCACAGAGGTGGATGCATGGTACAGCCTCCTGAGGAGGCTGTGGGGTCTAAAACTGTGGGAGAATTCAAGAATGCATGGGACAGACTTAAGGCAATTTTTGTGGAGGGGGGTAGAAAGAAATAGGCTGTTGGTTAAATAGGATCTGCAGCTTATCCTCTAGGTAGGAAAATGGGCAGACTAGGTGGGCCAAGCGGTCCTTATCTGCCATCAAAGTCTATGTTTCTATGTAAGCGAGGTGCTAGTTGTCCCATTATCATTATTCAACAGTTCACTGTAAACAGCCATGGTTTCAGAGGACTAGAAAAGAGCAGATAGGGTCCTTCTGTATAACAGTGATAGCAAGGAGGAGGCTAGCAACTATACGCCAGTTAGTCTCACTTCAGTGGTGGGGAAATACATGGAAACCCTGCTAAAAGAAAGGTTGGTATGGTAGAGTATCTTGAATCCAGTGAGCTACAAGACCACAAACAGCAGGGATTCACAGGAGTCATGACAGATGAATCTGATTGATTTCTTTGACTAGGAGACCAGGGAAATAGATCGTGGTGGGGGGGTCATGTCAGATGAATCTGGTTAATTTCTTTGCCTGGGTGACCAGGGATTCAGGGAAATAGATCAGGGTAGGGCAGTTGACATGGCCCATCTGAACTTTAGCAAGGCCTTTGACACTGTGCTGTGCAGGAGGCTAATAAAGAAGCTGAACTGCCCAGGTATGGGATCCAAAGTAGTGAACTGGGTTAGAAACTGGTTCATAGAAGGGTGACTGGGGGTGGTGGTTAAAGGCACTGATTCAAATGATGGGAGAGTGACCAGCTGGGTGCTGCAGGGCTCAGTACTGGGACCAGTCCTCTTACATGTTTTCATAAGTGATATTGCAGATGAACTGGAAGGGAAAGTATGCCTTTTGCTGATAATACCAGAATCTGTAATGTGGTGGACACTCAGAAAGTGGTGAAGAGAATGGGCAGGAAACATGGGAAACTCAAGAAGTAATCAATAGGGAGGCAGCTCAGTAATGCTGAGGGCTCAGCAGACAAGTGCCTAGCTCACTCATGCCACAAACCCGTTCAAACAGCTTGGGCTGCCAAGGGTTGAGCGGGGGGGGGGTGAGAGTAGGATTGAGTGGCTGCCAGGTAGCTCTGCTGTCCAGGAGTGAGGTGGTTATCCTACCTAGACTGACACCATGTGGTGGCCAGGTGTCTGAGCAGGCAGGGGACGCTGACATATTACATCAGGAGGGTGGATAAGGAAGTGGGCTGGGAGCATGGGGAGTGCCTCCACATGCATGTGTTCACTGCACGCCATAAGTCCGGGGCCCTGGGAGAAAAAAACTACTGTGCAAAATGGGCATGGCTGGGATCTATTATGACCACTCACCACACCCCATCCACTGCATCACTGGATGAACCTGCGGCCTTACTAGACTCAGGCTTGAGGTGGAAGAACAGCCCTCCCCCTGACTCTGCCATGGGGGAAATCTATGGAGTTATGTGCCACCAGGTAAGTCCAGGGGATTGCAGATGGTGGGAGGGAGTGGTGGAGCCGGCAGATGGGGAGCTGCTTACCATGGTCCAGGAGGATAAAATATATATAAGAAAAAAGTGAAAAAAGGCATGATCTAGAGCATGGCAGTTGGGGTTCAATGCAAAAAAAGTGCAAAATCATGCACCAAGGGCATAGGAACCCAGGAGTTAAGCATAGGATGGGGAGGGGGAGATACTGACAGTCACTAATCAGTAAATTGACCTTGGTGTTATAACTGATGACCTCAATGTGGCAGGGTAGTGTGACAAAGCATTGAGTAGGGCTAGTGGTATGCTGGGGTGCATAGGGAGGTGTATCTCCAGCAGGAGGAGGGAGGTGGTATGGCCACTGTATCCCTTGCTGGTGAGACCCTACCTGGAGTACTGTGTCCATTGTTTGAGACCGCACCTCAGAAAGGACATAGTCAGCATGGAGGCATCCAGAGGAAGACAACTAAAATGGTGCAGGGGTTGCATGAGAAGCCCTAGGTGAAGAGATGGTGGGATCTCAACGTGTACAGCCTGGAAGAGAGGAGAGCAAGAGGGGACACAATAGAGACCTACAATTACCTCAAAGGGGTGAACAGGGTGCAGGTGAGGGCAAAGGTCATGTGGTGAAGCTGAAGGAGGGAAGTTTAAGAGGGAGGTGAGAAACTGCTAATTCACTGAAAAGGTAATAGACTCATGGAACAGGCTGCCCGTGGAAGTGGTGGAGGCAAAATCAGTAGGGGACTTTAAGCATGTATGGGATAGACATAAGGGAATATTAGTAAATAGGCATAGATGGAGGACTTGCCAGAGACCAGTTAGGATCTGTGGAGACAGGTTAGGCATGGAACATCGGAACATACTGGGCGGGTCAAGCTGTCCTTTTCTGCCAACAAATTATCTGTTTCTATGTTTCTACCGTATGTAAGGTACCTGTTCACATGGCATGTGAAACAGAGGCATCAAACACCAGAGTTGGGCCATAAGAAGAGTTTTGAACAAGGGTTTGGACTGCACTGAAGCACTCCCAGTAGAAGCTATCAGGGTGGGCTTAAGGAGAAGAAAAATGAAGGGGGAACCTGGGACAGATGAAGTCCACTCATTCCAGCACAACCATCTAGGCTTCCTATCCAACCTCCTCCCCACTGTCTCCTCTCTCTGGTCTCCTGTCCAGTCAAAAGGCACTGTAGTAAGTTCCTGGAAGCCTGCTCCTACCTGTGGGGGATTAGCTGCAGGTTACTTGTTCAGGAGTCAACGTTAGCTGTGGTTGAAGGTAGGAACTGAGTGTCATTCTCCAGGGGTTCCAAGGACAAGGAAAAGGACACTGAGGAAGACAGAAGGAGGTTTTCAGATCAAGCACAGAGGTGCTACAAAAAGAAAAACAAAAAGAAATTAAAGGGCGGAGAAGAGAGAGAGAGAAAAATGTGCTGTTTGCGGGGGGCAGTAAATGACCCCCTTTGGGTGCCTTGTTAAAAGTTATCTTGTACCCTGGTTGTCAAATCGGTCAACATTTAAATTCAAATGATTTTCCCTGCTGTCTAGAGTGTCCAGGGAGTCTTTTCCCCAGACTGCTGACCCTTGTGTCGTCCTGTTCCACAGCATCCATCTGACTGGAGGAGGAAGAGATGGGAATCAGAAAGTTGCTTGTTACAAAGACATAAATGCATCTCTAGCAGTTTGTGCTGCTGGCAAAGTAAATGGATCAGGCTGGGTCTGGAAGAAGCAGAACGATGTGGCCTTGGATGCCAGTCTGAGTACCACTGTTATGTATTAGTGCCCTGAGGGAGTCAGGGAAGCTGCCAGAAGGATAGTGGCCAATGATGCAAAAGTAACAGCCACTTCTGTGGCCACAGTAATGCCCCAAATGGCTCAATATGTTATTTCAAAAGTTTCACCAGTAAAGACGTATTGAGCTGGTAACTAGAAGTGTTCACATAGCACAAGATTGATTATGATTATACTGTGCCAGATACTGTAGTTGGAAAGATGTGAAATTTGATTTGACTATCCAGCATATTCTGGTCAGAGAAGGAAAGGGAACGTTGTTTAACCAGGAGTAGCACACTAAGCCGAAGCTTGTTTCCAGATGTGACCTGGGAGCACGAGGAAGTTAAATGACTTGCTCAGGATCACACAGTATGCACCTAGGTGGCTGTGGGATTCAAACCCAGGTCTTTAGGTCTGCAGCTCAGAACCTTAACCCACTGCGCTATACTGCCTCACCTGAAAAGTAAAAAAATGAAAGCAGTCCCTAACGTACACTGGCAGCCCCCACCCTCTCCCGATCCTGTCATAGCTTTTCTACTTGAATCCCTTGCATCCAGTACCACCCCTCCCTAAGTGCAACCCCCCCATTAATGTTATGTAACCCCCCACAGAGGGGCTTCCCTTGGTTCTATGGAGCTCTTGCCTGGTGCTCTCCCCTGAGCAATCATTAGCCATGTTTTAGCTCCCTTGCTCACTTGGCCCCTACAAACTTCTGATTGGGGCCAGAGAGCACAAAGCAGCATACAAGCATATCAATTGTCTTTCCAGCCACAGTGCTGCACAGCATCCTGAATTCCCCACTCAGCTGGCACCCACATACTCCATCTGAAATGGGGGGAGGCAAGGAGCACAAAGCCACAGCAGTCTCTCTCCAGGACTGGACCATATTTGTAAATCATTCTGTCATTTCTGTCCACGTTTACAGAGAGGCACAGGTGCGGCAGTGCTGACACAGTAAGTACACCCTCCTGGCCCCACAGACACAGCAACCAGGGCCAGCAGGCATATACTGCAGGGATGCCTTTTCACTCATCCAACCCCCAAATTCAGAAATCTAGTGAGGACAGGAAGAACAGGAGGAGCACCATGTCATGGCTCAAGGCAGGAATGCCCCATGAGCCTTTGCACCACCAGATAGGGTGAAGGATGGGGAGCCACTATTCACTGGGGATGGATTTTAGCCAGGGCATGGTTGGTGAGGCAAGGAACTAGGATTGGATCACTCAAATTCTGCACATTCTAATCTGAGATCTAACCTCTGATCAGATCTCAGATCAGAAAGTGCAAAATTCAAAAGATCCAAAGTCTGAGAAAATGGTCTGATTTCAAGGTATCCAATTTTTTTACGTCCTATTCATGCTCCTGTACTGGTAACAGCTTGTTTCCAAATGCATCCTAGAGGGAAGGAGAGTACATTACAACTTTGACAATAAGGTGCAAAACATAAATTGAAAAGCAGGTTACAGTCATTATGCAAAGAGGCAATATAAATGTACAGTAGCTACAATGTAGCAGTGCCAGCAATGACTCCAGTGCAACTGGGGCAACTGTAAAAATTAGACAAAGGCTGGGGCTGGAAAAGAAGGGGGTTGTGGTGTCATCAAATTATCTGTGCTCCTGTAGAAGTCTGTAAATAGCCTACAGGGCCATTTAATTAATAAAATATATCAGAAGCCAGATTAGGGGAAGGACTTTGTCTCCCATGTGGGAGCAAAAGTATCCATTGCCACCGGTGATTGTGCCACTTCCATGGTTGGAAGTTTAAGCCATGAGGAGTTAGACATTAAGACATGGATTCCATACCACATGGAAGGCTGGGAGGGAAGCTGGAATATGTAGGGGTGGGTACTAAGATGGTCAAATGGATCACTAACTGGCTGAAGGGCAGGCAGCAAAGGGTGGTGGTGGAGGGGAAACTCTCATCACCAAGAGCAGTAAAAAAGTGGGATGCCACAGGGATTAGTACTTGGACCAGGGCTATTTGGGATATTCATAGCAGATATCTCACATGGGACCCAGAGTAAGATCAATCTGTTTGCAGACGATACCAAGATGGGAGCTGGGGTGGATGACATTGAGGGGTGGAGAGGACTGCAGGAAGACCTGACTAAACTACAACAGTGGTTGGAAACATGGCAGTTAGGGTTCAGTGCCAAGAAGTGCAAAGTGCTGCACTTTGGAGTTAAGAACCAGAGGAGGAGCTATTAGCTGGGACTGGTACGGTTGAGGAGCACAGAGGAGGAAAAGGACCTGGGGGTGATAATAATGAGGAATATGAACAACTCGGCTCAGTGCAGAAAGGCAGCAGTGAAAACCAACAAGATGCTGGGCTGTATAGTGATGGGGATCTCCTCTAGAAGTAGTGAGGTGATCCTTCCCCTGTACAGGTCACTGGTCAGGTCACACCTGGAATACTGCATGCAGTACTGGATCCTGTTCCAGAAGAAGGACATCAGATTGTTAGAGGGGGTGCGGGGCAGAGCAACTAAGATGATCCAGGGTTAGAAGGGGAAATCCTATGTGTAAAGGTTGAACATGCTTAACATGTATTCCCTGGAGGAGAGGAGGGATAGGGGAGATATGATCAAGACCTTTAAGTACCTGAAGGGGATAAACCAGACTAATACAAGGGAGATATTCCATTTCAGAAGAGGGAGGAATGCAAGAGGGCATCAACTGAGGTTGGGGGGGGTGGAATTCAGGAGGGAAATCAGGAGACATTTTTTCACTGAATGGGCGGTAGACAAGTGGAATACGCTACCTGAGGAGGTGGTTTCCTGTAGGGTGGTGGGTTGTTTCAAGAGGGCAGGGACAGGTGGGGAAGCTACAAGTTGGGGGCTGGTTGCACGGTCAAGCAAACTCGTAGACTATAAAGTCTGTTTCTAATGGCATTTTGCATGTTTGTATGGTGGGGGCAAGGTGTATTAGGCACCGGAGGTGCTACATGACAAGCCACGTGGTGGCTGTTTAAGAGGCATAACTGCCATAATATTACATACATAAAAATAACTAGGGCAGCATGCCCTTCAATCTGGATGGGGATATAGGCAGCTGCTCAGATGCACATTTACAGGGGGAGAGAAAAAAAGTGATTTAGCTGTGATGTAGATGTCTTTTTTATGTTTCATCATTTATTTGCATGGTACTATAAATTGACTTTGAGAAATGGTTATACAATACTTTTACACCATATACTAAAGTGAAAAGATTTGAAGAGCATTCTATGCCTTATAAAAATACAATGGTGTATGTACTTGGATAACATGGGCAACCATTTAAGCAGCTTGTCTATAAGACACTGATCATTTGAGATTGATGGAAAACAAGGAGGAAATCAGTGTGATAGGTAGTTCTACTGAGTTCATCTGTTCAAGCTCGAATGAAAAAGAAGGGTAGGGGGAAGATATAGTAACCCCCCCTAAAAATACAGCATGGCAAACAGCAACAGCTCAACACAGCACAGCACAGCAAAATGGATTTCATGGTGATGAGTGATTTGTAAAAGTTAAATTCCACTATTGAAGCAGCATTTTCTATGACGCTTCAATGAATTTTTTAGCAAATGTTGGCAAACGGTAATCTGCGGTATTTCCACTGTAACTTTTAAACTACTAAACTAAATTTAACCTACTTTATTAGATTACAAAACCCACAAACTTTGGGTATGCATGCCACATTTCAGATGTATATCTGCAATAGCAGCAGAGATACAGACATCCACATTGAAAAAAATACAATTTTTCAAATAACTAAATTGTGAAATTATAAACTCCTGTAACATGAAAACTTTCTAAACATTTAGCAGGTTTTAAGACCCTTTCAAGAAATCATATATGCACATTTTCAGACAGTTAGCTATAAAGGTGGTCAAGTTGTAAGCAGAGGAAATATTGCCAGAAAATTTCACAAAAAAAAAAAATGAATTGCCATACTTTGATCCTCTATAAGCTAAAAACTACTCATTTAAATGTCATGAAATTTTACATTCCCTTAGGACTCCTTATAATAAGTAAATACATTCCAGATTACTAGCTGCAAGAATGGCTGAGTTATAACCAACTTCAAATGTTGCAGAACTTTACAAAATTCTCAGAATTTTAGCAATATTCCCTGAAATTGGAATCTGAAATATTCACCCAGCCCTAGTCACAACATGTAAATAGCCACATCATGAAGTAGAATTCGGGGCTTCAAGAATCTTTATTAGATGGCAACACTAGGGGCCTTATATACACGTACCATGAGCAAGCCACTTAAGCTCCCTGTGCTCCTGTGTCACACCTAGAAATAAGCATGAGCTTAGTGTGCCTTTCCCAGAAAACACTTCCAAACTAGAGTAAAATAAAATAGATACACAGTTGCAATTCATTGCTTTTAAGTTTTTGCAATGACTGCATAGGGACAGTATTGTGTTTTGAACCCAGCTGTGCTATACAGAAGAGGCTTACAAGCCTGTCTTTGCATCACTAATGTAAAGTGTTACTGCCCTGGGAAAGAGGAGAAGGCTGGCATGGTAATGAGGCTCAACAGTCTCCACACCCTGGTTCAAGCCACAGCATCCCCAAGCATGGTAGCACTACTAAAAGCAGTTTTACAAGGTCCCAGGCTTGTGAACTGAACAAATATTCTGGCGAGGGAGAGAGTTAGACAGAGCCCAGTGTCACCAGTCTGTAAGTTTACAGGACAGGAGGACTAGGTAATACAAAACCTTGGGACACCAGGAAATCTATACTTATGCTGTCATACTTGGGGAACATAGAAACATAGAAACATAGAAGTTGACGGCAGATAAGGACCTCAAGGCCCATCCAGTCTGCCCATTTCTTTTTCTACCTTATAAATGTGCCAGTGGCCTTTGCTCTGTCAGTGACCTATCTATTCATAGTCATTTGTATTGCTCCCTTATGCCTATCCCATGCCTGTTTGAAGCCCTGCACTGTATTCATAGCCACCACTTCTTGTGGTAAGCTATTCCATGCATCTACCACCCTTTCTGTGAAAAAGAATTTCCTCACATTCCCCCTTAATCGGCCTCCCTCTAATCTCATGCTGTGTCCTCTTGTCCTGCTATTTTCTTATATTTAAACATGTTAGACTCTTTCACCTTGTTTATGCCCTTAAGGTGTTTAAATGTCTCGATCATATCACCTCTCTCCCTCCTTTGCTCAAGGGTATACATATTGAGCTCCGTTAATCTGTCCTCATATGTCTTCTGATGCAGTCCCTGCACCATTTTGGTTGCCCTTCTCTGGACTGCCTCAATTTGGTTAATGTCCTTGTGAAGGTGTGGCCTCCAATACTGCACGCAGTACTCCAGATGGGGCCTAACCAGTGTCTTGTACAGGAGGGATTATTACCTCCCTCTTACGACTTGTGATACCCCTACTAATACACCCTAACACCCCCCTAGCCTTACCTACTGCTTTAGAGGTCTGCTTGGATGATTTTAGGTCATCAGTGATGATGATGCCCAAGTCTCTTTCTTCCTTTGTGACCGCTAGCAACTCCCCTCCCAGCCTATAAGTGGCTTCAGGGTTTCTCTTCCCTATGTGCATGATTTTGCACTTCTTTGCATTAAATCTCAGTTGCCACTTGGAAGTGGACTACCAAGGACAATGAAGGGTTGTTGTGGTGGTAGAACCTGATGGCAGTCCTACCCCATCTGGATGCACTGCCACAATTCAGTGGCACCCTATCTCTCCTGGCCATCTGAGCCAGCTTCTGAGTCCAATACCAAATCCAAATCACTGGTGTAGGAGTGCTACACCCTATTCACTGTGCTATTGGGCACCCACTGATATAGTACCTGAATCCCATGTGTCCCTTTGCAAGTAAGGTGTATAACAGTTGTCACTCACCTTCGCTCCAGCGACCACCAGCCTGCAACACCAGATGGAAAGAACACTCAATGTTGCATGTAGAAACAGCTATGCTGTATGTTTATTGTCAAGGAGCCCCATATTCAAATCCCACCAGAGCTACCTACTCATGGAGTAACCTTGAGCAAGTGCATCACTCCACCTGGCTGTAAATTATGTTAAACAGGATCCCCCTGAAAACAACATATTACACCACAAGCCACTTGGGTAAACAGACTGCAAAACACACAAACACACCACCAACAGGAACCAGGGTAACCCTCAAAAACTTTTAGATTCTACCATCTGGTAACTCTATTTCCTCAATGTCCTTCATTTGAGGCTGCTGCCTGACATGTCTGCTGCTAACTGGATCACAATTCTCACATGTGGCTAACTGGGGGGTGTCTCGCTGGGAGGTAGGCACTTGGAAACATATGCAACTGCCAATTCTACAGGCTGATGAAGGGGATCTCAGATTCCTCACCCATTAGACTAGCACTGACTGACTATGCCACCACATTAACTGTGCATCCAAAAGTGAAGCAGTGGCATGAGTAGTGATCTCTGGGTGTCGGTATCAGAGCCAAAGAATCATGCTAAATTGGAGGCAGGATACAGCAGAAAATTAGAAAAGACTAGCATAGTTCAATTTTCTCATCAGAACAGTAAACAAACATAAAATTGTGATTGTCCCTGTGAAACTGGGGTGGATGATAAAGGCATCAGGCATGGATAAGTAAGCAGTGAGACACTACAAGGTGTGACCTAGGCTGAGATAACTGCATGCCCAGAGGCATAGTGAGACCCAGTTCTAAAAGACACTTAGCACTAGTAGACTAATAATTCTAACAATGTATTTCTCTAAAATCTACAGTACCCTACAGCAGCAAAATGCTTTCCTATCATTAGTAATATAGAAACATAGACCATGATGGCAGAAAAAGCCCAGAGGCCCATCCAGTCTGGCCATAATCCTTATAATCCCTGCAACCTTCTCTGGAACCTATTGTTCCTCCAGGGTACTAATCCTCCCCCTCCTATCCCCATTCTTCTCCCTGGTGGTGTTGCCCCAGGTGACCTCTATTCCTTTTATTCTGTCCTATGCCTGCTTGAATCCCCTGACTGTGTTTGCATCTACCACCTCTACCAAAAAACGGTTGCAAGGTTCCACTATCCTTTCCATTAAAAGTACTTCCTCATGTCCCTCCTGAGCCTCCCTCTCTCCTGTTAATTTCCACTCTAGACCACTTGACATTGAGTTGCTATTTAGGGTAAATAATTCCTCAAAGTTTACATTGTTTATTCCTTTAAGGAGGTTAAAGGTCTCTATCATTAGGGTGTCAACGTGGCTCAGTTGGTAGCACATCCGCCTCTGGATCAGAATGTTGTGGATTCTCATCCCACACTGGGATTGGACTTGTACCTAAAATGTTGGCATCCAAGTGCAGTATTTGGGGGGTGCTGTACTGCTTGGAGTGCTGTCCTTCAGATGAGACATTAAACCGAGGTCCCTTTTACCCATCCTGGTGTTGTCCTGCTGGATGTCCAGGTGGAAGTAAAAGAACCCAGGGCACTCTTCGTAAAGAGTAGGGGACATTCCCTGTGTCCTGGCTAACATTCCCGTTCTCATAACCCAGTTCATGCAATTGTCCAGGCTGTGTGTGGGTGTTCACTACCAGACTAGCATTGCTTGTAAAGTGCTTTGGGATAAATTGTGTATGAAAAGTACTATATAAATGCTGATTCTTCTTCTTCATATCTCTCCTCTCTCTTCTGGTTTCCAGTGAGTGCATATTTAGTGGCTTGAGGTGCTCCTCATAGTATCTACCCTGCAGGCCCCAAATCATTTTTGGTATTTTGCACTGCACTGTTTCCAGCCTATCCCTGTCCATTCTGAGGTGAGGGCTCCAGAACTGGATGCAGTATTCCAGGTGAGGCTTCACCAGGGATTTGTATAGGGGAAGTAATACTATCACCACCCCTCCCAATACATCCCAGTATCCTATTAGCATTGCTATAGGCATTGTTGCACTGGCTCATTTGTTTAAGGTAGCTAATGATGAGCATTCCTACATAGATGTGTGCGAAGTGGCGGAAATTCGCTCTGTGAAACAATTCATGGAGTGATGGAGAATCCTCAAAGTACTCCACAATGCGAAACAGAGTACTTGGTGTCATATTGTTAGGTGAAGTACGTTGATTTCAATGTACTTTGCACCACTTCATCTGTTTTTGGGCTCCAAAGTGAATTTTGCATCGCTTCATTAGAGTGCAGGCCACATGGGCTTTAGATTGTTCTGCACAGCCTCAGTTCTGTGCAGTGTGTGTGCAGTGGTAGCTGGAGACAGTTTGCTGTCAAAGCTCTGCAATTCAAACCCTATAAAAGCTGTTAAAAAAGCCTTTTTGAGCCATTTATTTGGCTCAAAACACACTACATTGATTGCAGGAAACCCACCTGTACTCATATCATTGAGTGTTTATTGTTTGTATGTGGATTTTGAATGTTAATTTTGATCATTCAGTCTGTGTACTGACAGACACTTGAATTGTGCTTTGGGGAAGGGGTGTATCTGTGTGGTGTAGGTAGATTAACTGGGACAAAAAGGTAGTCTTTTTGTTTTGGTTATATTTTTGTTGTATAACTGGGTTAATGTACACACTATAATATTTTCAGTAATTCTTGACATTTTTTTGCTGATTTTTGTGTTGCCGCAGTGCATAATTTCAGTTTGTTGAAAAGATCTGATTATAGTACTGAAGTTTTCAATTTGCCACGCATTACTTGTAGTGTGTGTGTGAGTGTGTGTGTGTGACATGAGCCATCAAATCACAGAAACATTTTATTGTGCCACAGAGTAATTATAGCAATGTGAACCTGTTATCCACCACAGCTGTGTGATTTTGTACTGCTTCATGGTCAGGATTGTGGTATCTTGGTTTTGGACTGTTACTGCAGTGCACCCCTCCCCCCCAACTGGCAAAAGGTATTCTTTTCCATATTAATTTGGATTGTGACTGTTGTGAGCAGCAGAGTTTAAGGTGTTGTTGTGACTTTGCGTCTGCATCTGCATCTTTTTCTTGATTGTGCAGTGCAATCTAATCTATCTGTGCCTTTGCCTCTGTTTAGTGCCCAGTCTCCATCTGCAAACCACAATTGTTGTTTTTTTGGGTTTCAGATCCAGCGGGCCATATTGAAACTTCCAAAATCTAAACTGATTTACAGTTTGCTTGGTGATCCCCCAAAATGCCCACAAAGAGACGTGAAAGCAAAACTTTTTCTGGCCATGGCACTGCTGCCAGTGGTAAGATTGTCTGTGGGCATGGTAGTACGCAGAAGTGCATAGCTGATGTGAGTAAAGGGATTTCTCTATTAATGTTTTTTACAGCACAATCTGTAGCTTCACTCATAGTTGGAGAAGATGATGTTGTCCCAGCTGGTGGTGTTAGTGCAGTTTCTGCTGGCATGAGTATTGCTGCCTCAGGTTCCACTTCTGATCAGTTAACCATTTCAAAAAATATAGGTGAGTCTAAAGCTGTGACTGACAGTTTAGGTGATGTTATACTTCCCAGTAACATCCCCATGGTAGTTGAACATGATACTGATCATGGCGACGATAACGCACAATGTCACGTTTCTTCCACCGCAGTTGAGTTCATGCCTTTGCCATCCAATGATTCACACTGTGTGCAAAAATATCGGGTGATGATGATGATGATGATGTTGCTGTGGTTGCAACATGTAGTCCACATGACAGCATCCAAGCTGAAAATGTTGATGTGGATGATGTTGATGAATATGATAATGATGTTGTCAGTGACCCCTATTGGGAACCAGAGAAAAAGTTCAAGTTCAAGTTTATTGTAGGAAATCTCCGTTGAGCATGCTCATTCACAAGGAGGTCCTGGGACAGGTATACAGATAAGTATACAATACATAAAGAAAATTGCATAGCAATACATAGCATACATAAAGAGTTCCACCGGATCCAAAATGTTCATGATGAAAAGTAACACTAATGATATAGAGAGTGAGAGCCTATGGTACCGTGTGGTAGCTACATGGGAACGAAGATAACGGCGACAAGTTTAATGACAGCTAGAAGAGTCATTTATTTTATCAATAGCTATCCTTTTGAAAAAGTTAACAGGGACAATACTGGATAATTTCAGTGAGGATTGTAACCGATTCCAAATAGTTGGCAGGGAACATGAGATAGCGCATTTGCCAAAGGAGGTATGGGTCCTGGGTACATTGAGGAGGAGAAAATCAGACTTCCTGAGTGAGTAGACACTGTGAGATATGTGTACTAAGGAGGTTAGATATTGTGGAAGTTTATTCAGAAGAAGTTTTAGAGTCCAGATACCAGCATGGAGTGACCGTCTAATGGTCAGCAAGGACCAGCCAACTGTGGCGTATAGATCACAGTGATGGGTTCGGGGCAGGGAGTTTGTGATGAAAAGAAGGGCACGATGGTAGAGAATGTCTAGCTTATGAAAGTTGGTAAGTGTGGAGGAGTTGTAGATTATATCACCGTAATCAAGAAGGGGGAGGAATGTGGCCTGTACCAGCCTGGTTCTAATCTCCATGGGAAAGAAGGACCTGTTACGGAAGAAAAAGTCTAACCTGGCTTTTAGTCTCTTGGACAGGTCATCAAGATGATCATTGAAGGAGAGCTTGTTATTGAGCCAGAAGCCAAGATATTTGAACTTTGAGATGATTTCCAATTATTCTCCTAGGGAGGTAATAATAAAGTCTTTAGGCAAGACAGGAATAGCAGTGGAGGAAGTACATGGGAAGAGAATCATGGCTTTTGTTTTCTTGGCATTTAGGAGCAGCTTTGCATTAATTAGATTATTTTCTAGTTGTGCAAAGTCTGCTTGGAGAGTGTCCCTAACTCCTTCCAGTGAGGGGCCAAATGTGTATAGGACTGTGTCGTCTGCAAAGAAGTGCAGGTGTGATTTGGTAATCTGATGGTCAAGATTGTATATATATATAAAGAAAAAAGGCTGGGCCTAAGATGGAGCCCTGTGGAACTCCCCTAGCAGTAGGTAAAGAGGACGAAAACAATTCTCCTGCTTTAACTTTCTGTGTCCTTCCAGTTAAGTAACTGTTGAACCACTGGGTGGTGGATGTGGTAAAGCCTAATTTAGTAAGGCTGTTCACTAATAAATTTTTATCTACGGTGTCAAAGGCTTTACTAAGATCTAAGAGCACTGCTTCCGTTGTTTTCTTAGAATCCATTGCAGAAACCCAGTCATTAGTAACCTTGGCCAGAGCTGTAGTAGTGCTGTGGTTGGGGCAAAAGCCAGATTGAAAAGGGTTTAAGAGAGATTGAGTTTCAGTGTGGTTTTTCAGTTGTGCATAGATCAGTTTTTCAAAGGCTTTCAAAAGGATGGGCAATATTGAGATGGGCCTATAATTATTGAGATCACAGGGATCACCCAACTTAAATAGGGGGAGAATATGAGCAGATTTCCAACACGAGGGAACTGTGGCGGTGGAGATAGAAAGGTTGAATATATGAAGAATTGGGGCAGTAAGGTAAGTGTAACCAAGTTTCATGAATAATGGTTCTAGTCTATCTTCTCCAGCACTTTTCTTGGTGTCCAGGTTAATAAGCGAATCTTCAACTTCTTTAAAGCTAAGGAGGAGCAGCTGAAATGAGAAGGCTGAGGTAGACAGCGATGCGTTCAAACTGTCTTGGTTCTTTACTTGGGTAGCATACGGAGAAGAGTCGAACGCTAAGCTGGAGGTGACGAAGTGGGAATTAAGTTCTTCTAGTATTTGGTGAGTACTTTCCATAACCGAGCCATTGCTGTGGATCTTAAGTGGAACGGAGGGGGCAGTTGATCGACCTTCAATTGACTTGAGGGTCCTCCAGATTTTGTAGGAGTTCCCTTTAGCCTGCTGTAGGGTAGAAACATAGAAGTTTGATTTGGTTGTGCGAATACATTTGACACAAGCATTCCTAGCTGCTCTAAATGCCTGCCAATCTAGGGGGCTCTTGGTATGCCTAGTCTGGGCCCATAGTTCATCATGGTTTGTCAGTGCATTCTTGAGTTCTGGAGTAAACCAAGGGTACGAGTTTTTGTGCATCTGAACCTTGATAATGGTAGCATGTCTATGAACCAGTGAATAACGTTGCCATTGAGAACATTAACAGCCTCATCTACTGACTTTGCAAGGAAGAGGTCTTGCCATCTGACCTTACTTAGGAAGTCAAGGTGGCTGTGTCTGGGTCTGGGTCAGTTGGCATTCAATCCCCCCTCCTCAAAAAATCTGTGATTTAGCAATTCCTGTAGATGTTGATGATGACCTAGTAATAATCATAGGTAGTCATGGTGGTCAGTTGCAGTCTAAGTGTGTCCAGCCTGAAAAATCATGTAGCACACACCCCATTTCAGGGCTTCAAAAACTGGAGTCCAATAAGCAGCATCAGGGACATGTTAAAAGTAGGGAATCACAATCTCTTGTTTCGGATTTTTTTGTACAAGAGATAAATGATGAGTCAGCTGCAATCTGCCAGCTTTGCCATGTGCTTGTGAGTCAATGTAAAAAGGGGTGTCATCTGGGCATGGGAGGCCAGTATACGCATCTTAAGAACAGGTACAAGTCACCATGGACCCAGCACCAGATGGCAGCTAATGTCATAGTGGGGCATTCACCCTCATCATCAACCTTAATGAGCATGCTATCCCCTTCCATGGCTGTAAGACCAAGTAGGAACATCTGCAGTAGCAATGAAATAACATCAGAGGATTACTACAGGCATGATGAGGTGGAGGATAATGATTTTTGAAATCTTGTCAAGTGGTAGTCAGAGTAGCAGTGGTGGTGGTGGTCAATGCAGTATGTCTAGTGAAAGTGGTACATAAACCCCTGTTCATAAATCTGGGAAAATAACTTCATTTCTGGATTTATCACCTATGCAGCCCTCTTCATCACACGTCCACACCCCATCCACAGCCATTTGCAGAGCAGAGCCATTTGTCACACCCAGTGCAAAATGTGTAAGTCAGCCCATGTTGCAGAGTGTTTTTCCCCCTTAACCTGAAGTACCCACCCAATCATGCAGTGTCACGTGAATTTAATGCTGCTATAGCTGAAATGCTGGCAATTGATCTTTTGCCCTTCTCCTTCCTGAATTCCTGATTCTGGCGGTTTGTGGCACGCACCTGTCCAAAATGGAAAGTCCCATCCAGGACATACTTTTCCTCCTGTGCTGTCCCCGAGTTATACCGTACTGTGGCCAACTCTGTAAGACATGCCTTTCAACATTTCATATCTCCATTCATCCATTTAAGTATGGATATGTGGACAAGTAGCAAAACAGCGGGGAGTTCATATTTGTGTATAACTGCACACTGGGCGCAGGTGCCGTGGGGGTTGTTTGTGCTGGTGGTAGTGTAAATAACCAGTGTATTAAGGCAGACTGTCATGGTAGCAATCTTCCAGGAATTCGACAGCATGCAATGCTTGCTATGCGCTGTGTGACCTGTTCACACACTGGTGAAAACATGCTGGACTTGCTACTGACTGAACTTGACAAGTGGCTGAATCCCCTGTCCCTGAGAGCTGGGTTTACAGCAAGTGACAATGGGTCAAATGTGGTTAAATGCATCATGAATTGTGGCTTTTTTCAGGTTCCATGCATGGCCCACTGTTTAAATCTTGTGGTGCAGGAGTTTCTGCAGCACCCTGATATAAAGTAAATGCTGACAGCTGCAAGCCGTATCTGTTCTCACTTTTCACGATCTAGAAAGGCCTGTGGCCAACTTCGTCAGTTGCAGATCCAGAACAGCCTCCCGCAGCACCACCTCGAGCTGGAAGTTGTCACCTGATGGAACTCCACTTTACACATGGCAGAGAGGCTTTATGAACACTACAAAGCCATCTCAGAATACCTTGTCATGCACACTAGCTGTGACACTTCCAAGGCCTCCATGTCTCTCACAACTGAACAGTGGTGCCTCATGGACTTTGTAATAACAATTTTGAGGCCTTTTGGACATGTCACACAGGCAGTGAGTGGCGAGTCTGCCTCCATTAGCCAATCAGTTCCACTGCAGTGGTGATGAGGCAGACATTGCTGAATCTACAGCATAGCATTGATGGTTCCAGAGACTGTGCTAGCAGTGTGTTGATGAAACACATGCTGACATTATTCGAGCATGATCGGCACATTTTGAACATTCAGCAGAGTGATGACTTTGCAGTAGCAACAATGCTGGATCCATGATACAAACATGGAATTGCCTCACTACTGGGGGGGAGGGCCTGAACAGGTAAAAAATGTCAGTGGACTACCAGTGCACTTGGTTCATGGGGTGCAGAAGTCACATGCCAAGGTCAGCAAACCTCAGCAGCATAACCAGGCTGAAGGTCAGTTTGTAGTAGTATCAAGCACATCCTGTAAGGTGGCTGCAGTTCCAGGTGGTCTGTCATCAAAACCAGTTGTCATTAACCCACTTTGAGGGGTTTTGTCCCAAGTTGGGATTTGTGACATAAGTCTGGAGAACAGGATGATGCGTCAACTACTGGACTTCGTGCAGCACAGCGAATGGTTGACTTATATTTAGCTGAAAACAGGCATCTGTCAATAACTGATGATCCTCTTTTATACTGGAGAGGAAAGGTCAGTGAATGGCCAGAGCTGACCTCAGTTGCACTGAAGTACCTGACATGCCCACCCTCCAGTGTAACTGTCGAGAGGGTATTCTGTTCAGCGGGTGCAATAGTTTGGGATCACCATATAAGCCTCTCTCCTTGAAATGTCAGCTTGCTGACATTCATAAAAATGAATAAGGGGCACATACCAGCTCGAACTGCAACCTCAGTATTTGTACCCCAGCATGGTCATTGTTGTGCTGATGTTGTAGAAATGGACCATCCAGGTGGCACTGACAGCATGAAATGGCCTACCAGTGAGGTAGATGATGACATGTTGAAGAAAGAATTCCCTAGTGGGCACAATTCAGACATTGATGACAACGAGGGCAGCTTTCTGTATGATGATGATGATGATGAGGTTGTTGTTGGTAGGTTTTAAGTGAAGTGGTTAAAACGCTGTCATATTTTTTCTATGGTACATGTTTTGTTTTTCATAAAGCTAAATCAGTGTCCCACTCAGAATGACTTAAATTCCATATGTCATATTGTAACACAGTGCACACCCGTGTGTGTCTGACAGTGATAGTGAATGTGTTGCAGGCTGCAGCTGTTCTCATGACCACCACCAGAAAACCACTGTTAGCCAAAACCACCAGCTAGTGAGAGGGAATGTCATCATGTGCCCCCATAGCCACCACCAGAAAACTATTGTTAGCCAAAGCCACCAGCTATTGAGAGGGAATGTCATCATGTGCCCCCATAGCCACCACCAGAAAACTACTGTTAGCCAAAACCACCAGATAGTGAGAGGGAATGTCATCATGTGCCCCTATGGTTGCCACCAGAAAACTACTGTTAGCCAAAGCCACCAGATAGTGAGAGGGAATGTCATCATGTGCTCCCATAGCCACCACCAGAAAACTACTGTTAGCCAAAGCCACCAGATAGTGAGAGGGAATGTCATCATGTGCCCCCATGGTCACCACCAGAAAACTACTGTTAGCCAAAGCCACCAGATAGTGAGAGGGAATGTCATCATGTGCTCCATACTAGCCACCACAGAAAACTACTGTTAGCCAAAGCCACCAGATAGTGAGAGGAATGTCATCACGCGTCCCATGGTCGCCATCAGAAAACTACTGTTAGCCAAAGCCACCAGATAGTGAGAGGGAATGTCATCATGTGCCCCCATGGTCGCCACCAGAAAACTACTGTTAGCCAAAGCCACCAGATAGTGAGAGGGAATGTCATCATGTGCCCCCATAGCCACCACCAGAAAACTACTGTTAGCCAAAGCCACCAGATAGTGAGAGGGAATGTCATCATGTGCCCCCATAGCCACCACCAGAAAACTACTGTTAGCCAAAGCCATCAGATAGTGAGAGGGAATGTCATCATGTGCCCCCATGGTTGCCACCAGAAAACCACTGTTAGCCAAAGCCACCAGATGCAGATAGTGAGAGAGAATGTCATCATCATCATGTGCCATGACCATCCACCACCACCAGTATGCCAATGTTTTCCATTCTGTGTCCTGCCCAATGGTCATGCCATGGCAGACAGAGCTGGAGAGGAGACCACATCCATCAGCCACGACTGCAAGGCTTCTTACTATCAACACTTTAAAGTAAGTATGTGTACTAATGTTTCATACTACGGAACTTCCTTTAGCTGTGTTATGTTTCCTGTTGATTTTCTGAAGTGCAGTGGTCAAACACATACAGTCAATTTGTTTTCTTTTTTTACAGGTTAACAAACCACTCTCATTCACTGGAGGACTATGGTACTGCAGTACTGTCTATAGCAACCTATAGGATATCAATTTCCAGATCAGTAAGTATATCAATTTTATTTAATCAGTTCTTTTTGTTGTTCATTTTTTTCAAATGAGTGCAAATCTGAATCATATGAAGTAGGTGACATGTACGTCACATAGTATATTTATCATGGCCTTGATGGAAGAGGGATGCCTGGATATTGTAGCAGTCACAGAAACATGGTATACAGAGAACCATGACTGGGATATTAACATACCAGGGTACACAACCTACAGGAGAGACAGGGAGGGCAGAAGGGGAGGTAGCTCTCTATTTAAGGGAAGGGATAAAAGCAACTGAACAAAAGAGTAAACAGGGAGGACAGGAGGCTCTGTGGGTCACCTTAGAGACTGGAAATGGCACCACAATCTGCACAGGGGTTGTATATAGACCCCCATGTCAGGGGGAGGGAATGGACAATGATATGATAGAAGGCATACTCAGGACGGCAGAGAAAGGGGAGATACTATTGATGGGGGACCTTAACATGCCAGATGTTAACTGGAGCACCTTTGCAGCAGCCACATCCAAAAGCAGGGCCATTCTTGATGCCCTTCAGGTGGCATGCCTCAAACAGCTAGTTTTGGAGCCCACTCATGAGGGAGCAATCTTAGACCTCATACTCTCAAATGGGGACAATGAGAGGATCTCAGATCTAGAAGTGGGTAGCCATTTGGGAACAAGTGACCACCAAACAGTGTGGTTCATGGTAAACTCTGCTACAGAGTCAAGCCATACAAAAGTGAGGGTTCTGGACTACAGGAGGGCTGACTTTGGCAAGATGGGAGAGTGCCTTAGAAAAGCACTAGCAAACAGGCTAGAAGGAGGGGGTGGAGCAACAATGGGCAAATATCAAAACTGCCATCACAGAGGCAACAAGCCTTTGTGTGAAGCAAATAAACAAATCAAATTGAAAGAAAAAGCCACTATGGTTCTCAAAAGAGGTGGTGGTGAAGGTTAGGGAGAAAAAGATAGCATTTAGGAAATATAAGGAAACACAGAAGAAGCAGGACAAAGAACTGTACCAGTTAAGGCAGAAGGAAGCAGGGAGGGTAGTCAGAATAGCGAAGGCACAAACTGAGGAAAAGATAGCTAACTTGGTTAAGAAGGGGGATAAAACCTTTTATAGGTATATCAGGGGAGCGTAGAAAGACAAAGGGAGGGATAGTGAGGCTGAATAGAATGGATGGTGGGTGGGCAGAGAGTGACAGTGATAAAGCAGGGATACTGAATGAATACTTCTGTTCAGTATTCACGAAAGAGGAAGTGGGGGAGGTGCCTAATCCAATTAACAGAAGCACTCTGGAGAGGGGAGTTGATCCCAGTTCTTTCACAGAAGAAAGTGTTCTGAAAGAACTCCTAAAACTGAAGGTAGACAAAGCAATGGGGCCAGATGGAATTCACCCCAGAATTCTAAAAGAATTAAGCAGAGAACTAGTGACACCACTGACTACACTTTGTAACAAATCTTGGGAGGATGGTGTGGTACCTGAGGACTGGAAGAAGGCGGATGTGATTCCCCTTCACAAAAGTGGGACCAAGACGGAGGCAGGAAACTACAGACCTGTCAGTTTGACCTCTGTGGTAGGGAAAGTGATGGAATCACTTCTGAAGGAAAGAATTGTTGAGTACCTAGAGGCCAGTGGAGCACAGGATCCAAGGCAGCATGGGTTCACAGCAGGAAGGTCATGTCAGACGAATCTAATTGATTTCTTTGACTGGGTGACCAAAGTAGTAGACCAGGGAGGGGCTGTGGACATGGCCTACCTAGACTTTAGCAAGACATTTGACACAGTCCCACACAAAAGATTAGTAGCCAAATTAACCAGCCTGAGAATGGGTCCCAGGTGGTAGACTGGGTAAAACATTGGCTGAACAACAGGACACAGAAGGTAATTGTAAATGGAGTCCACTCTGAAGAAAGAGGGGTTATTAGTGGGGTACCGCAGGGTTCAATACTGGGTTCAGTCCTTTTTAATGTCTTTATAAGCGACATTGCAGGGGGACTGGAAGGAAAAGTATGCCTCTTTGCAGATGACACAAAGATCTGCAACAGGGTTGATTCACAAGGAGGCATGGAAAGGATGAGAAGGGAATTGGCAAGGTTGGAGGAATGGTCAGAAGTATGCTTGGATTCAATGCAAAGAAGTGCAAAGTAATGCACCTGGGAAACAAAAACCCAGGGGAAGATTACACAATGGGGGGGAGGTAGTAACAACAACAAAAATGGAAAGAGACCTAGGGGTAATCATATCAGATGACCTTAAGGTTGGCAAGCAATGCAAGAAGGTGGTAGGGAGGGCTGGGGGGATACTGGGATGTATAGGGAAAGGTATCACCAGCAGAAAACAGGAAGTTGTTATCCCCCTATACAGACAGTTGGTGAAACCCCATCTGGAGTACTGTGTCCAGTTCTGGAGACCCCATCTATGCAAGGACATAGACAGGATGGAGGCAGTTCAGAGGAGGGCAACTAAAATGGTGCAGGGTCTGCAAGAGAAGCCATACAAGGAGAGACTAAAGGAGCTTAATATGTATACCCTTGAGGAAAGGAGGGAGAGGGGGAACATGATAGAAATGTTTAAGTACCTCAGTGGAATCAACAAAGTCCAAGAGGGTAGCATCTTTCAGAAAAAGAGATGTGCAAGAACAAGGGGACACAATTTGAAGATAGAGGGGGGACGGCTCAGGGGCAATGTGAGGAAGTATTTTTTCACAGAGAGGGTGGTGGACGCATGGAACAGCCTTTCTGAGGAGGTTGTGGGGTCTAAAACTATAGGAGAATTCAAGAATGCATGGGACAGACATAAGGCAATTTTTGTGGGGGGTAGGAAGAAATAGGCTGTTGGTTAAATAGGATCTGCAGCTTATCCTCTAGGTAGGGAAATGGGCAGACTAGGTTGGCCAAGCAGTCCTTATCTGCCGTCAAAGTCTATGTTTCTATCATGTACATCACACACTGTATTGCTGCAGCAGCCATGCCAGTGTTGAACAAAGTTTGATCTAGGTCGTGACTTGACAAGATGTGCTTTTCAATGTAATTTGGGTTAAGACATAGGGACAGTGACACAGTGTATGGGTTACAGGTACTAAATTTGTGATTGTGATGATTTGGTCTTCATGTGGCTTAGTGAGACAGCTTGCTATCTATTACTCAGCATGTATGACAGGATGGAACAGCCACACTTTAAACATAATGTGTTACTGCAATCAAGTACTAATAACTCCTTCTTCATCTCTTTTAGCAGGAAACTTTCTGATGCTGTGTGCTGTCATTGTTGCTTTCTCCAAATATCAAGTTCAACGTCATACCCCCAGGCCAGGAGACACACAACAAGTAGTATGAATCCATGACCAGCATTACTGGACTGGAGGATGATGCAGATAAAACATGTGAAGAATTAACCAGACAATAAACCATTAATGAAACTTGCTTGAAAATGCCCCCACCCAAAAAAAAAACTTACCTTCACTGACTTGACAGTATTCCATCACAACAATTCCTCATCAAGTACAGAAATGCACACACCAACTGTGACTATGTGACCTGTGATTTTAAACAAACAATGATTACATGTATATATATATATATATATATATATATATATATATATATATATATATATATATATATAAAACAAAACATGTGTGTGTGTGTGTATATATATATATATATATATATATATATATATATATATATATATCTATATATATATATATATATATATATATATATATATATATATATATGTATAAAACAGTTAAGGTCAGATTCTGTGGAAAACAATGATGGTGCCAGGCAGGTACATTAATCAACTTACCAAGGGTAGTATTAGTGTACACACAAAGGGCATCCTTCCTGTTGGGGTCAGTGCACCACACTTTGGGCAACCAACAGCATTATCAGTCTCATCATCTTGGATGGTTAACTCAATGGTTGGGTTATCCTTCTAGCACACTGTTTGGCAAGACACTGTGCATCATCCCAGTCAGGTCAACAGCAGCATTACATGAAATTCCAACAGCAGCAGCAGGGCACTTCATTCTTATTGGAGTGTGTGCACACATGACTGAGTGTGCCATTAATTAATGTAGAGTTTTCATTCCATGTTATGCTCTCATTTCACTTTGTCTAGAGTAGGGAATTTTCTGGACATAAGACAGTAGCATTTTAGGGGTACACATTAATTCTGGGGACTGTGTGGGCTGTGGCAGCACTGCATGCATGACTGAGTGTGCCATTAATTAATGAAGATTTTTCATTCCATATTATGATCTCATTTCACTTCGTCTGGAGTGGGGAATTTTCTGGACATAAGACAGCAGCATTTTAGGGGTGCACATTAATTCTGGGGACTGTGTAGCAGCACTGCACACATGACTGTGTGCGCCATTAATTAATTCCCTTCCTTGTTGTATTCTGACTTAATAATGTCTCTTTACAAAACTAAATTATTTTAGTGGTCTCAGTAATGTTTTATTTCTGACATGCTGTGTGCATGTGTGGAAAACAAGGTTTGACCAGTGCAATGATAATGTGCTAAACAGCATGTGTGCAGTGCACTGTCATGTGCACACACTGTCCAGCTCCTTGCAAACATATATGATGACTTGTTCCACTGTTTATGGTATAAAGAGTAAAGATAAGAATATATAACCTATATTTTATTTGTACCATCATCACCAGTGGACCAAGTCATATAATATGTTTTCAGAGGGTTGGGTGGGCAGTGTGTACCTCACAGTGCACACATGCAGTTTAGCAGATTATAGCACTGCTCACTCCTGCTTTTCAACAAACTCTATCCGACAGAAATGAAACATTGCTGAGGCACCCAAAATATTTCATGGTGAACAGACATTACTAAGTCAGAATATAACAGGTCCAGTCCATTAGCATGCTGCACTAACACTGGGGCCGGGTCAGGTGCTTGTGGAGAGCAGCTAGCTGCAAAACTGCCACTGCCACACTAAGCTATAAAGCCAACACTCCAGATGAATAAATGCAAAGAAGTATTCACTGCTGTGAATTTCTTGATGGAAAACAAGACACACAAAAATTACCCCTGTGCTTCAGTGCTTAGGCCTTCATTATGGGGCCACCAAAAGAAGGCCTAACCAATAGTAATTTTTGTGCTTTCTTTTGCCATCAATACATTTGCAGTAGCAGATTGTGAACATTTTTTCTTTGCATTTTTTGGTCTGGAGTGCTGGCTTTCTGGTTTAGACTGGCAGTGGCAGTTTTGCAGCTAGCTGCTCTCTACCAGATTCTGACCCGGCCACAGTGTTAACGCAGCATGCTAATGGACTGGACCCGTTAGATTCCAACTTAATAAGATCTGTTTACCATGAAATATTTTGGTGTAAACAGACATTATTAAGTAGGAATATAATAGGGCCACAAGAAGCACGTTGCACTATGTGGACGGCTGCTGGTACACAGTAGCTGGCTTCAAAAGTGCAAGACAAGCACACAAAGCCACCACTCTATATTAATACATGCCAAGAAAAACTGTTCAATGCTAATGCAACTTTACTGATGACAAAACAAGGCACACACATATGCCTACTGCACTTCGGTGCTTAGACCTTCATTGGGGGCACACTGATGAAGGCCTAACCATCAAAGTGCAAATGTCATTACTGTGTGCCTTATTTTGCCATAAATACATTTGCACTAGCAGTGAAAATATTTTATTGGCATTTATTCATGTGGAGTTATGGCTTTTTGGTTTTGTTAAGTTGGAATATAATGAGGGCAAGGACCACCCTTTTTTACTTAATTTTATTTCAGCTGGTTTTGGTCATGGTTATCACCATTTTGGGGAGTTAAACAAGGTTATGCAAAACAAAAATGGAACACAAGCATGACATTTTTATACATATAATGGTGCACAATGGGGGGGGGGGACAAACAACAACAAAAATGGATATAAAAACCTGTGTCAGATTACCTAAAGGTGTGCAAGACAAATGCCGGAAGGAACTAAGGAGGAATGGGGGACAGGGTATACTGGGAAGTATTAGGTGCCATCACATCAAAATGAAGTCAGAAAAGGGCTGTACAAAGGAGAGGAACTAAAATGCTGAAGGGTATACACCAGAATGAAGTCAGGTGAAGATACACTAAAGGACATACATACAAACACAAGGAAAGGGGGATATGCAGGATAGAAACTATTAAGTACAGAAATGGACTCAACATCCGGGTAGCCACATCCAGAAGACCAGAACAAAAGATGTGCATGAAAATGGGACCACAATTTCAAGACAGAGGGCGGAAGGATCATTGGCAAGATCAAGCTATATTTTTTCACACAGAGGGTGATGGTGGGTGGTGCAGTCCAGGACAAACTAAAAAAACTAATGGTCAATGTTATGGTGGGACAGCAGCAGTTGAAGCATCCCAATGATTTGAAGTCGGTGCCCCTCGATGTGTTCTAACTGCTGCTCAACATTGCTGAGCCGGTAGTTTGCAGCATCCACTGCGCTCCATAACATGGCCAAATTGGCCTGTGTGGCAGGAAGTTCAAGATGGTTGCCACCCTCAGAAGGGGGTGCTGCAGCTTGTGGTGGTGATTGTGGAGCAGCAGATTCTGCCATTGCCCTCCCCCGCTTCATGCCACATGCAGGTGGATGCCATTCTGCCCCCTCTACCACAGCAGGGGCAGCAGGTGCATTGCTGTCCTGTTCAGCCACTGCAGCCTGCCACTCTTCATGGTGATGATTATGCATATGGGTGCGCTGACCCCCTGTACCCAGGTGACTTCCTCGGGGGCAATGGTGCACCCCAACACCACACAACTTGCACCTCACTACACTGCTGTTCCCCGGCAGTGCATTGAAAAAAGCCCAAACTAAGGAGGTGTGGGGAGGATCAGGCACAGGCAGGGGGCCCAGATTGTGTGGAAGCCAGGGGCAGCAGCTCTACAGTTGGGGCCAGGGGTGCAGAAACCTGCTGCTGCTGCATTGCTGCTGTGGCTCCTCCTCCTCCCTCACTTCCTGCTGCTGAGCCGCTGCCTCAGGGGACATGGGTGCTGCTACTGGCACTGGGTGGGGGCACTGTTCAGTGGTGCCACAGAAGGTGGTAGTTCCATGGCAGCAGCACCAACTCCAATATGTCTTTCTTTAGGGGGGGCCTCAAGATGCTACTCCAGTCCAGACGAATCTGGCCACCATGCGTGCACATGCGCATGCTTTTTAAACTACTTTTCTCTTCTTTCACTCTTCAAGTTCTCCTACTTAACCTCCTTCTCCTAATGCAAGACAAAAGTGAAACTCTCTTCCAAACATGAGTCACTTCCTGACTGCCTGGCTGAAGCACGTGACTTACACTAGCATAAGCCATGTGATGTGTGTGGGCTGCCAATAGACTTCTCACTCTGCCTTAAAGTGAATTAAGGTGGAGTAAACAAAGTAAAGTCATAATTGCAATGCAAAGCAGAGAAGTTGGGCTTTAAAATGGGCACTTCATGTTGCAGAGTAGTATCGTGAAGTGGTCACTTCACAGCCACTACGCAGGCAGAATTTAACTTTGCTGCATCTCTACTCCTAGATTCCATTCCTCCTCTGTAGTGTTAAGTATCACACCACCCATCTAGTACACCATCTTGGGGTTCCTTTTCCCTAGGTGCATTACCTTGCACTTTTTGGCACTGAATTTTAACTGCCAGACCTTTGATCACCCTTCTAGTTTTTGTAGGTCCCTCTGCATATCCCTTATTCCCTCATCACTATTCACCCTCCCACATAGATTTGTGTCATTTGTGAGGAGACACAACCTGCCCTGGATTCCCTCACCAGTGTCTCTAATGAACATGTTGAAGAGGACCAGACCCAGAACAGATCCCTGTTGAACCCCTTTTGTAACTTCTCTTTCCTCTTATTTAACCCCTTTAGCCACCACCCTCTGCTGACTCCCTTCTAGCCACTACCCACCCAGTTCACTATGGTTATAGCTGCACCCTGGTCTTCCATAATTTTGAGCAACCTTTTGTGTGCTACTGAATGAAAAACATACATAAAGTGAATGCACATATGACAATTGTATCTATGAAAGATCACAAGCGTATGCTAACAGTATGGTTGCATTCCCTTCCTAAAAGAAGATCACAAAAAGGCAGTGTGCACACTGTGCAGTCAGCAGGGGGAATCTCTGACAAATTTAACAACCACCTCCTTAATGAACCACTTAAAGGTAAAATATCCCCAGGTTTTAAATTTGAATGCTGAATGTGTTTGAATGTATACAGATTCTGGATGTGTATACATATATAATATACATACATATATATATATATATATATATATATATATATATATATATATGTATATATATATATACACACACACACCCACAGTCTTCTATGGGATAAAACATCAGGGTCTGTACTTATGGTCCCATCAGACCCATCTCATAGTAATGGTACAGGCAGTGGTGTTTTTGGGGGTCCAGAGAGATTCTACTTATGTAGGTATCCAAGCTAATGGTCTACAAGAATTCTTGGTTTGGTATCCCTGAGGTGTCCCATAAATGTCTGTAAAATGTTCAGTGGGGATGCTCCAAGAAATCTTCACACGATTTCTGGTTAAAGTTGAATTTATTCATCCACAGTATTTTCCTTTTAGATCCTGCCCTGATGTTTCATACTATGTATTAATGCTTTTTCAAAGGGCTTCTAAATCTTTCTGCAATACAAACATATATACTTTTGAGTATTTAATTTTTATATACAGACAATTATTTTTATTGTACATTTTCTCTTAATATAAATCTGTCATTTACCATTTTGTCCTGTCTTTTTCTAGTTAATTTCCTTCTTTAATTCTATTTTTAGTCAAATCTTTTTGCTGTTGTTCAACACTAGCACCCACCACCAATCACCAGCATGCTTGGCAGTTTACTTCAGTGTTCACTGTCATCCAGGCATTTTAATGTATACATCTATTTCATCTTGCACCTGTCCAATTTCTTTCGGTAGTCACCACCTCTCTCTGGTGGTAGCATTGCTTCAAGACCCCAAAATCTGAGTGACACTCCTGTATGGCTAGCTTCTTTAAAGTATATTGCTACTTGAGAGGATTCATCCTGTCTTCTAATATCTCCCTTATGCTCCTGTATCCTTGTCTTTAGCTGTCTTGTTGTTTGTCCCACATAAATCTTGTCACAGGGATATTGTAATATGTAGCGTACCCATTGTGTTTGACAGTTTATTGGTTCCTTAATGTTAAATACCTCATCTGTGTGTGGGTGTTTGAATTTATTCTTTTTTGATGTATGTCCAAAATGTTAAAAATAGAAAGTCCTGGAAAAACTTTTTTCCCAACCCCCATTGCCCACTGTTATTGGTCTATTTTTATGTGTGCATCCTCATTGATTAATGATAAATAGACCTGTTGTGAGTTGCTGTCTTACTAGAGATAGCAAGAAAAAGTTTAAAATAATATGTGCTGAACCTCCCCAGACTCTGTATCAGCTTTGCCACTGCCCCTCATGGGAGAGTCCACCATAGCTTGACTGGGGTTCTGGTGTGTCTGCCTCCCTGTGAATTTTGTGGTATCCACCTCAGAGAACCTGGAGCCTACATAATCTCCCCAAATCTATGCTTCAGTCCTGGATAATCCAGGACCTGTTTGGCACACCACACAGTTAAGATGGTTCAAAAGAGCACTTCCTCCTGGGGGACCATAGTTACTTGGGTCCAGCCACTTCAGTTTTCACCCTACCAGCTCTCATGGAGCAGAGAGTCCCTGTCCAAATCTAGAACACCCCATTACAGAGTTCCTCATGCTTTCTGGCAGGAGGGGGTACTGTAGTATCCAACACATAGTACTTTAAAGTCCAGAACAATTGCATTTTACCTCTGTAACTGGGTAATAAAATTACCTTTCTCAGGTTCTTGTTGGAACTGCACAAAAGGAAGAGACAACAGACAAGTGGTGTCCAGATAATAAATGTAATTTATTACTGGCAAGTAATGATACAGGCTTACAACCAACAGTGTAATCACTGGAAGAGGATCCAGCTTCCTTACCTACATAGGTACAGTCTCTAGCCTCAGAGAAACTACTTGCTGTAAGGGGTCTTATATCCCGATAATTGTCATGGTTACTACTAAAGAAGATACATAAAAAGTAAATAATTGGACAGTGGTGTGAGTAACCATCCTAACTAACATGAGAAATTGCTTAGATTGCAGAAGATAACTGAACAATAGGGTCTGTTATGAGTGTCCAAGGTCACTTGCAGTTACAGTTGTGTACAAGCACTAACGATGGCACTGTTGCCTAACTTATGATTATACATAAAATATAATGGATAACATCTCCCAGTAGCAAGGTACATCATAAAAATATAGTGAAGCATAATATGCATTAGTAAAATACAGTAAAACACAGATCCTGACACTTATGCTTATACAATCAGGGCTGGATATTCAAACTGCACCACTCTGAGGCACAAGCCCTTGCGCTGCGCAAGATAGTTGCGCAGGGGTGTGGCCCAGGCGATATTCAAAGGAGCTGCGCTATTGAGCAATTCCTTCAATATCACCCCAGCCACAGCCACTGTGCATGGCGAGTGAAACTGCACCACCGCAAGTTGTTAGAGTGGAGCATTCAACTTGCGGTGGCCAAGTACCATTGCGCCATGTGCAAAATCATGATATTCAAAAGGTGACATGCAAATGGGGCCATAATTCATGCAAGGCGTGGGGGGGCCATTTGCATCTGATTATGGCCCCATTTGCATGCCATTAGCATGTAGGTGTGCCGATCCCCGAGGACTTGCGCCTAGCCGCCCTGCCAGGCAGCAGCCGTCGGGGACTGATGCACCCTGCAGCCCGATTGAGGGCACCAATGTGGCTCCCCCACCTCCTCCCGTACATCTCCCTGGTGGTCCAGTGGACTGAAATGCCCGATCACAGGCAGAATGTAAAATGAACCCCCAACATGTTCCTAGTGCCTGATCATGGGCAGTAAGTAAAGTGCCCCCCCACCACGAACATCTCCCTGGTGGTCCAGTGGACTGTAATGCCCGATCGCGGACAGAATGTAAATTGACACCCCCCACCCAAACATCTCCCTGGTGGCTAGTGCCCCCCCCACCCACCACCCACGAAGCCCACCACCCAGCTCCCCGGCAGCCCGGCGGGTGGCAGCATCCACCCGCCTGCAGCCTGCCACCCCTGACTGACTGCCGGTGAGGCCTGCCCGCCAGTGGTGCAGAGCAAGAACCAATGGGTGTGCAGCTCATACCATGACAGTCCGATTTGTGACTGGACTGTCATGTACGGTATAGGCTGCACGCCCATTGGCTCTTGCTCTGCACAATGAGGTTGCCAGCAGCCACCGGATCAGCGGCGGCGGGGCAGGGCGGGTGGGATGCTGCCGCCCGCCGCTGCGGGAGCGGGTGGTGGAGCTTCGTGGGTGAGCAGGTGGGAGCAGCCACCAGGAAGATGTTTGGGTGAGGGCAGTATTTACATTCTGCCCGCGATCAGGTCATTATGGTCCACTGGACCACCAGAGAGGTCTGGGCACCTTATACTTACTGCCCATGATCGGGCACTAGAACATGTTGGGGGTTCATTTACATTCTGCCCATGATCGGGCACCAGGAACATGTTCGGGGTTTCATTTTTTCATTCTGCCCGCGATCGGGCACTAGGAACATGTTCGGGGGGGTTCATTTTACATTCTGCCCATGATCGGGCACTAGGAACATGTTCGGGGGGGGTCATTTTACATTCTGCCGCGATCGGGCAATATGTGTTGCTGTCCACAAGGTGGGTGTACAATCAGGGATGCTGGTCAATGAATAACATTCCCCCCCTTTTTGCCTCAAAAGGGGCAACAATCCCAGGTATGTAGTGAGATGGAGCTAAAAAGTCATTTACAAGCCTGAGGCATGGGCCTCATAAAGGAATTCAGGTTGTTCTCAGTATTGTTGTACAGTAAGTCGCAGGCAGCAAAGGGTTAATATTAGAAAAATAATCAAAAATGCTTGAATAATAACAAAAGCTTTAAAGGTCAGTTTTAACCAGGTGTTGGATAGAGCAGTACTTAAATCACCATCATGAATCAGATCATTAAGAGCATCACCAGCCTTAGAAATATTATTTTATTTATTTTATTTTATTTATTGAGATCTCGGATTACAAAATACCTTTGAACCAGTGCTTCATTTACAAAGGTTCCATGTCAGTAGTACAATACAGTGACAAATAACAGTTAATATAAGGTACAGTGAATTACAAGATATAAAGAGCAAGGTTGATTGGTCAAGTTAGTTACCATACTTAAGAACTGTTTTAGCTGATAAAGGATGTAGCATTGATATAGGGGGAAATAAAGAGGGTATAGGATGTAGCGTTGATATAGGGGGCAATAAAGAGGGTATAGAGTTAGATGGATAGAAAACAGAGAAGTGGTCTGGAGGGTAGACCTTGTCATAGAGTGCGAGTGTCGGATGTAAGTGCAGTTAAGATATGAGGCATCCTGAAACAGATTAATGGTGGCAATGGAGAGTTGTTTAAGCAGGTTGGGCAAAGTGGGAGCCGAGGTCGGAGGTGATGGGGACGTGGTGGAGGTATAGCAGCAGTAGGGGAGTAGGGTATGGCAAAGAAACAATAGTAGGTGGTCTAAATGGGGGGGCAGGCGGTAGTAGAGGAGTGGTGAGGGAAAAAATGAGAGAGGACGGGGAGAGCTTGAGTGGATGGACAAAGCAATGGTATGTGGAATAGTTAGAGGGTGGTAGGAAGTAGTAGGAGAGGCAAGGGGGAAAAGGATAAGAAAGGGCAGGGCAAGGTTGTGGTTGAGAGGTTAGATGGGATGTGTCTGGAGGACAGAGTGTAAGGGCGCTCAGAGGGTGGCTAGTCAGTGCAGTCACAATGAATGAGACTCCTAAGGTGGTGTTGAAGTTTGCGTTTGTAAGGGCCAAGCCTAGACTCGGACAGGATCTCAGGAGGTAGTTAGTTCATTAGGGTGGGTGCCCTAGTGAAAAAGGCACGCTGGGCTTGGGTTGTGTGACAGAAAGGAATCTGGAAGGAGAGTTTGTCAGAATTGCAGATGGAACATGTGACTGTTGTTGGTGATAGGAGGCCACACGTGCAAGGAGGAGTTAGTCCGAGAGTGACTTTCTTCACCAGGAGGCATGTTTGGTATGCTATCCTGCCTTGGAGGTGCAGCCAGCTTGACTGCTTGTGCAACTCATAGGTGTGAGTTCTTTTGCCAGCACCAGTCACAAGGCAACAGCACTTATTCAGGGCTGTCCTGACTCTACTTAATGTGGTGTCCGTGGCCACGCCATAGATGATTAGGCCATAGTCGATGAATGATATGACTGAGCTGTTTACAGCAACATGCATTGCCTCTTGAGTAAGACAATTTTGATGGCGATAGAGGGTACCTATTCTGGAGTTAATAGCTCCAGAGATTGCCTTCACATGGGTTGTGTGAGAGAGCAGGCTGTCCAGAATAATAACAAGGTATTTAAACTCTTGGACTTGATCAGGTTGGAGGATATTGCTAATATAAATCAAATGTGAATCCTTTCTAGCTAAAAGATTTCAAGGAAAGAGTGAAAGGGTCAATGTGCACATTAAACATGGGCAAATATTGAGACAAGGAAAGCAAGTATTGCGGATCAGTATCAATAACATCTGGTTCAAGGAGAGGAACAGGAGTAATAATGGTGTGACCAATAACTGTTTTCTGCTGTGGGGTAAAACAGAAGTTAGGAGCTGAAATAACACAAGATTTTTGACCATAAGCAAAGGATTTATGATTTTTCACAACACAATACTGGCCAACAGAATTCTAAGTCACTCTTACAGTTGGAACCCTCCATCGCTGTAGACGTATTGGACAAGAAAAGGACTGGTTGGTGAGCCATGAAGTGAAGTGATGTATCTCTTCCAGGTAGCTTCAGGATTTAGCTGTTTTGGCTTCAGGTGCAGAAGATACAGCTCGTGGAGATTCAGATTCATCATCCTCATCAACATCAGTAAGACTGGATGGCAATTCTTCACCCAAAGTAAAGGACCAGTCAAGATGTTCTGGCGAATACTGACACATGGGTTTCACAATATCAAAGACATCACAGTGGCACAAGTTGTAATATCCCTTTTTGGTGCAACAGTTTGTGTGGGGTGCCACTCAGGCTTGTAGCACTGAATGGTAGACAAGTAGTGAAGGTAAGTCAGTTCTTTCTCATTAGATGTCATCGGCAAGGTGTCCAATGGAATTGATGGCAGACAATTTGTTGAAAACAGATGTTTCAGTATCAAAACAGGGTAGTGACACAGTAAAAGTGATAAACATGTTATCATGGACTGAACAAGTCTTAGTTAAGTAACAAGGTGCTTGATTTGGATATCTGGAGGCATACCCAAGATTCCTAGCTGTAGACATAGAAATGTTAACTGAATTTGCTAAACAAATAATAATGCAACCATTGGATTTGCAATGAGGACAAAACCATTTACCCATTCTTCTATCATGGATGAGATCTGGAATGCATCCTGTTTCCAAGTCCCTGAAGAGATTGTTAACAGTGGCAATTATATAAGAACCATAAGCAAAGCATAAAAGTTCATGGGCAATATATTGCTTGTCTGCCTCCTTGTTATTTTGAAAAATGAGTTCATTAATCTTATTCTTAGTATCATTGAACCCTTTGGCCATTTCCTGCATGTTATAGACTGTAAAATTTTCTTTCTTATTTAAACCATCTACACCATGTAACAGTGGGGGTAGGATATCATTCTTAACACCTTGCTGAAAATTAAGAGTTTGCACTTTAATAGCTGCTATACCAGCTCTATTCCAGAGAGACATGCCTGAGCCAAAAAAGGCCAGAAATGGTGCCTGCTGCACCGGTAACATCTGCAGTGTCATGCCTAGTGCATGGTCTAGCTTTAGCATTAGGAGCAGGTCTAAAGACTCCTACATGATCAGTGTTGTGAGGTTCACTAACTGGATCATTAGTGTGGGTTTGATAAGCAGCTAAAATATCTGTAAGCATCATGCTGAAAAATGTTGAAGTACTGGTCGTGTGACAGAGACCAATCTCAGCCACATTCCAATGTGTAAGACTGAAAATAACTGGGACATGCATAAATTGTACATTATTAATCAGGGCTCCTGGAAGGGAAGTGGTGGTTAAACCACTAGGAGGGCCTTCCTCCTGGGGAGGGCAGTCAGTCATTTCTTCTTCTGTGGGTGGGACTACAGAAAGAAAAAGATCTTCAGTAGCAACATAGTTGTGAAGACAGAAAGCACATGACTCCTTAGAGGTGAGGTGGTCACACCAAGCAGGATCAATGAGATCAGTAAGGTTATAATGACCCGTATGTCTGGGGAAGTCTGTCGAATAGAGAGAGAGAGTACCATTCCTGGATATGTCTTTTGGGCCATCCATGGAATGTACCTTTGGATAGGTGAGCTACATGGAGTGTGTAGCCATTAATGTCAGTTTCCCACTGAATGGAAAGTGTGGATTTGTCTGGAGCTACAACCACAGCATCAAGATAGACGACTGAGTCTTCCTTAATAGTAATCATTTTATTGGGCACATTAATATGAACTCTCATTGGGGCTGAATGTTCAAGTTTGCTAAGCAAATGTTCTACATGTTGTCTGTGAGTGGATAGGGGTTTATTGTGGGATTCAATCAGTGGAAGTATTAGTAGTCCCACCAGGATAAGGAGGTGCAAGATAGCCATCTTGCCAGTGTACCTGAAAGAAAACAGAAAAGATTTGTTAATTGTGGGGTACTGTTCCACCTTAAGTGGGTTAGGAAAAGTAAGTTTAGTCACCTTTGTACAACTTGAGCTGATTAGTATGGAACCACTTGTTGGTGGTCTTCTTTTGCTATTGAATGCGGACCTGATAAACAGCAAAGTTGAGTTTGTTAACAATGGGGTATGGGCCTTCCCATCTGCTGGCAAATGAATGAGTTGGTTGTCTGTATTGAAGAAGCATAACTTGGTCTCCAACTTGCCAGGCGATCTCTTTGACATGCTTATCAAAATGAGCTTGTTGTTGAGCTTTACCCATTTGATTGGCAGCAAACAGGTGTGTCTTCATGATGTCATCATGAAGCTTTTCAATGTATTTGTCCACAGATACTCGATCTGCAGTAGGGGTGTGGAGGTCAATCAACAGGTGCTCAGGTAATCTCATGGCTCTACCAGTCATAACTTCATAGGGTATACACTGGGTAGTGGCTGCAGGAGTGCCCCTGATTGCCATCAGCATTAGTGGCAAGAGGGAACCCCAATCCTTGGGATTGTCATTGATGAATTTGCATAACATCTGTTTGATTCTTCTGTTGGCTCTTTCTATCTGGTCTGAGGATTGAAGATGGTAAGGAATATGAAATCTTTGATCTGCTGCAAGTAGTTGGCATGTCTGCTTCATCAGCTCAGCTGTAAAACTGGTTCCCTGGTCTGAGTCTACCTTTAGGGGTAGGCCCCACTTGGAGAACAATTGATCCACTAGGATCTTGGCAGTTGTTTTTGCCATGTTACTCTTAGTGGGAAATGCTTCTACCCACTTAGAGTACAAATCTGTGACAACAAGTGCATACTTGTTGTTCTTACTGGAGTTGATAAGGGGGCCAATGAAATTAATTTGTATCAAGTTCCATGGTCCAGTTTGCCTTTGGAGCAATAATTTGGTGTTTCTTTTCACTGAAATTGGATTGTTCTGGGCACACACTATGCAGTTGTCCACATAGTGCTCTACATCTTTTGCCATGCCAGGCCACCAGACGACAGTTTTGAGTCTCTGGAGGGTATTTTCTGCCCCCTGGTGTCCACCAGTGGGGGTGTCATGAACCATATGAATGAATTTGGTTCACAAAGATTGTGGTGCAACCCACAGTTTGTCACCTGTATCCTCTTTTCTATACCAGATGAGCTTCTGATCACTATACCAATGTATGTTGTCAGAGTGTCTCTTGTAAGGACTATCAACAGGTAATGATTGTTCAATTCCCTTGTCCAGGAATTTGAACACATCTTTTAGTTCTGGGTCAGATCTCTGTGCAGCAGAAAGGTCCAGTGAAGGTTCTGGTACTGGTTTCTGCCTAGTGTTGGCAGCTAAGAAAATAGATGCCACAGCTATTGGATGAGTCATTGTCCATGTCTCCCCCCCCCGAGCACCTGCTTTGGCAAGTGAGTCTACTCGATCATTGAACTCATGATAAGGGTTAGATTTACAGTGAGCATTTACCTTGTGAATGAACAGTTTGTGAATAAACTGTTGTGTCAGGGTGTGTATATACACAAACAGATCCCTGTATTTGACAGGTGTGCCATCAGAGGATGTAAAGTTATATTTCTCCCAGAATGGTAGAAACTCAGTAAGGGAAGAGCAGACCAAATTGGAGTCTGCAAAGATGATGGCATCCTTGTCGCCATGGGGCATGACCTCAAAAGCACAGACCACAGCTACCAATTCAGCATACTGTGAGGAGATAACAGTGCACTTTCTGGAAATGCACCTGAAATCTCCATCTTTGATCTTGTATGAGCACACCAAATCCTGCTACCTGCTCTCCATCCACATAGAGGGTGAAGTCATCTGTAGAGATGCAATACATGCTTGTATCTTTTAAAACATCTGGTATAGCCAGTAAGAATGGTCCCAGCTCAGGTAAGTCAGGAGGTTAGAGTGCACAGTCATGGGGCTTACCTGTGTAGAGTAGGCCACGAGCCAGGATTGAAGGCATTTTAGCAGGCAGTACTTTGATGTCCCTGTCCTGCAAAATCAAAGATCAGTGGGTTAATCTGGTGTTGGAGACTGAACCTTCTTTCAGTTTATCTGAAAGTAAAAAGTTGGTTGGGGTGTGACAGGTATGCAGAACTATAAGAGCGTACCCAATGATGTACAGAAAATGATTGACAGCTCAGAAGGTTGCCACCAGTGTTCTTTCACAGAAGCTATATTTTCTCTTTACTGGGATCAGCATCTGAGATGCATAGGCAATGGGCCTATGGTATCCATTGTACTTTTGTGGTAGCACTACAGACATGGCCACATCAGAGGTGGCAGTTTTCAAATGGAATGGGTTATTTGCGTTAGGATTAATCAGTGCTGGGGCTGAGGCTAAGGCCTGCTTGAGCTGTGTTACAGCTTCAGTGTGAGTGGTGCCCCATGTCCATGGGATGTTCTATTTCAGAAGTTCATACAAGAGAGCAGCCTTCAAGGCAAAGTCAGGGATAAAATCCCTGGAGTAGTTTACCATTCCTAAGAAGCGTCTGAGTGTTGCCAAGCTAGTAGGACGTGGCAGATCTTGCAAGGCCTGGATCTTTTTGACAGCTGGGCTTCTGCCTTGGTCTGTGATATGTAGGCCAAGGAAGATGACCTCTTTTTCATACAATTGTGCCTTAGAGGGGTTGCACATGAGGCCTTCTCCCTTGAGGAGACATAAAAGTTCATCGAGAAGGGCCACATGATCTTCTTTCACATTGGTTGCTAGAAGCAAGTCATCCATGTACTGTAAGTGACACTGGAGTGTGGAGAACCCCTGCAGAGCATCCATTATGTGGAGATGGAAGAGGGAAGGGCTATTGTGAAAGCCCTGGGGAAGGCAGGTCCAGGTGTACTGGCGTCCATCAAAGGTGAAAGCAAATTTGTATTGGCTTTCCTGTGCTAATGGGAGTGACCAGAATCCATTAAAGATGTCAAGGGCTGTGAACCACTTTTTATCAAGTGTCAACAGCTTGAGCACATCAGGTGCTGATATTACTGTTGGAGCACAACTGAGGGTAACTTGATTAAGTTTCCTGTAATCAGTTGTGAGTCTCCAAGCTCCATCTGGCTTTTTAACAGGCCATATAGGTGAATTGACAGTGGAGACACAGGTCCTAATCACTTCTTGCTGTATCATTGATTGGATGGTCTCCCTCAGTAATGGCTAGGCTTCAGCAGGAAATGGATACTGCTTCTGCCTCACAGGATCAGGTCCTGTGATTTCAATTGTGATGTGCATTCTACCAGAATCATGCTTGTTAGTGGCAAACATGTTGAGATGTTTCTGCAGCAGGGTTGCAAGCTCAGAAAACAAGTCATGACTTTTGAACAAAGCCATGACGTCACACTCCTTGCTGTTATGTGAGATGGCTACAACCATGTGCGAGTCTGGAATGGTGACAGCATGACATTGTCCCTTAATCTGGAGAAGTAGCCTATTGGCTAGGTCCTCTACACAGCCATGCAATGCTAGAAAGTCAATTCCCAGTATGCTGGGGTGATGATGTAATACCATGAGGTCAAAGACAAAATCAATCCCGAGGTGGCCTACCACCACAGGCAGAGGAACAGATCAGTAGGTGTGTACCTGGGTACCATCAAAACCCTGGGCACTGGTCTTCCAGCCAATAGACCAGTCAGATGAAGCTGGGCCCTCATCATGGAGGACTGGTATGGCTGCTCCTGTATCCAAGAGCATGGTAAGGTGGCGGCACCCACCATGGCCTTTATGCAAGGCTGTATATTTGTGTCAACAAGCAAGTCACTCACAATCCAGACCAGGACTTGTAATTGTCAATCTGTGCTTTCAGAATCGTTGTCATCATCCTGTTCCTGAAATCTGAGGCCTGCAGGATCGCTCTTGTCCTCCTGTATGTCTTGCATGGGATACAGATGTGCTCATGATTTCACAGGCACAGCAGCAGCCTGTATGGATAGTTCCTCCTTGGTCATCATGTCAGTCTGGCCAATAGTTGATGCTATGAAAGGATTTTTTGCTTGGCTGCTCAGTTGTTCAGTAGTTGAAGGCAGGAAATGATTTCCCTGGCGGCATGGCTGTCCAGCATCTGGAGCAAAGGCTGCTGTGGTACACATAGGCTTAGCCACTCTCTTGGCACTGATCACCTCCAGTAGTTTGCAGAGGGTCTTGTTCTTGTCCTTTAGGCTCCAGTAGCTAAAACTGTTATGGTTCTGGCCATCGAACTGAGCATTTGAATTTTTTCAGTTGCTTTTGTCTCTATTCCTGTTATTTTTATAGTTTCCCCCCCCCTTGTGTGACTGCTTGTTGTCAGAAGGGGTATCATTCTTCTGGTTATTACCTTCCACAGTATAGTGTGTAGGTGTATCAGAGGTAGTCTGCACCGCAGCTACCTGTGCTGCCGGAGTTTGAATGGCGGCAGTTTTGTTAGTTTTACCGAAAGTGAGATTATGGAGGTATACCTGGTAGGCATGCTCCATTTTGGTAAGAATATCCGCAAAGGTGTCGGTACTCGGGTTGACATTAAGCTCAACCTTTTCCCACAGGGCCAGAGTCATGTTCCGGATGCAAAAATCCTTGTACTCAATTTGGTCACGATCTTCAATTTCACTTGCAAGAGCTTTATCAACTTCGTAGGAGAGCCATAACCATTGGTGGTAGGCTGCAGGGCTTTCCTTTACATTCTGCTTAACCTTGCAGGCTAAGCAAGCTCCAACAACACCCAGGGAGTTGGTGGTGATGAGGGCCACAGCGATATCATTGTAAGTGAGTGTGTCACAGTTGCATACGGTCTCTGGGAGTTTGGCCCAGAGGGTAGGTTTGATCATCTCTCGCAAGACTTGAACCTGGTATTTGGGTTGAAGAGAAAGCTTCTGGCAGAGGGAGCACACCTTCTCCAAGTGGCAACTGAGATTGTCAGTTGGATCCATCTGTCCAATATTTGGGCAATTTGCTGGACAGAGTGAGCAACTTGTAGGGAGTTGGAAGTATGATGAATTGCCTTCAACTCAATACGTTTCATGGGCAGTGAAGAGCAGCTTCTGCTGTCACATCAGTGCCTGCCTTGTATGTATGATCCTGATTGACAGTGTCTGCAAACATTCTGTCAATTTGATCTTGGAAGGCCCTCTGGTGCAGTGATGCTACTAATGGCCTCTTGAATTAGGCCACGCACCTCCGCCGTGTCCTCCCTGGAGAGGGGGCAAGTAGAGGCACACCATGGAATATAGGCCATCCGCCTGTGTCATGGGGCCACCATCTTGGCATTGTATGTGGCTTCCACTATTTTTGTGTAGACATGGCAATGTAGAGGGTGTGCCGACATGGGCACCATCTTGCAGATGGCTGGAGAAGATGACAGCCCTGTGGGGGTTGGACTTGTGTGTGACATGGCATGCCTCATCATCAAAATCAGAGTCGTCCTCGCTGGATGATGCAATCTCAGTTGGTATATACTGAAACCCATTCATAGCCTTAACATGGCCAGCAAGAACCTCCCATTGATGGCGCATCTTCTCCATCTTTGCTCTACATTCTACATTTCTTGTGACAAACTCTTGCAGTGACTTGCTCAATACCCTTCTCAACCTCATGGTGCAATACTCTGTATTCGGCACCCAATTCGATGGTTTCCCTAAGCTCTTTTTCTAACTCACAATTCACACTCTCATACTCCTCTTTCAACTCAGCATTCTCCTCTCTCAAACCCTCATTCATATCACTCAGAATATCATTCAAATACACTGTTTCTTATCACAGTTTAACCTTTCACAATCACCTCTCAATAAACAAATTTCTCGATCAGAGTCTTGAGCAGTACAATGCAACAGTCTGTTATTGGCATCACAGAGTGACTGTGTCACCTCTACTAGTTTCTGTTCCTTTTTCTGTAACTCTGATGCCTGCAAGCCCATATCTTTTTTTAGAGCAGAGTTCTTCAGTTCAAGGGAGATACATCTCACTGTGAGACTCTCAATAGCAGTATGTAGAGCCACAACCAAGAGACATTTAAGGTTATATTTCTTGGCTGTTTGTTTGGACTCTAAGTAATGGTCAGATATTATAAACAATGGGTTGTCTGCAGACTTTGCATCCAGTACACAATCTGTTCATCCACCATGGGATGTGAGGTAGTTAGAGACATCCAGTCTCAGTTCAGTGCAAAGTTCAGGCATGACAAACAAGGGGTAGACAAATAAAGAAGCAATTAAAAGACTGGATAAAATCCTTGGCACCATCACCCAACAGCTTTCCAGTCCCCTGTGGGCAAACAGTGATGCCAAGGCAGTACGCTGTCACTCGCAAAGGGAGTGCAAGAGGGTCCGGTGTGTGTGTGCCAAGCCCGAGACCAGGACGGAATGTGGCACCACAATAACAACCACTGTAAGCACGAGTAGGTCTAAGTAGGCGAAAAATGCACTACACTACTTGACATTCAAAATTAATTGAATGGAATCTTAACTTTGTACATTCCAACCTGCACACGGTCACCAAATGAAACTGGGTAATAAAATGACCTTTCTCAGATTCTTGTTGGAACTGCACAAAAGGAAGAGACGACAGACAAGTGGTGTCTAGATAATAATGTAATTTATTACTGGCAAATAATAATGATACAGGCTTACAACCACCAGTGTAATCACTGGGAGAGTATCCAGCTTCCTTACCTACTTAGGTGCAGTCTCTAGTCTCAGAGAAACTATGTGCTGCAAGGGGTCTTATACCCCTATAATTGTCATGGTTACATAAAAAGCATATAATTGGGCAGTAGCAGGTGGTATGAGTAACCATCCTAACTAACATGAGAAGTTGCTTAGCTTGCAGAAGATAACTGAACAATAGGGTCTGTTATGAGTGTCCAAGGTCACTTGCAGTTACAGTTGTGCACAAGCAATAAAGATGGTACTATTGCCTAACTTATGATTATACATAAAATATAACAGATAACATCTCCTAGTGGCAAGATACATAATAAAAAATATAGTAAAGCATAATAAGCGTTAGTAAAATACAGTAGAACACAGATCCTGACACTTATGCTTATACGATAAGTGTCTCTGCCCTAAAGTTAGTACATATACCTACATATGTGTTGTTGTTCACGTGGTGGGGTACAATCAGGGGTGCTGGTCCATGGATAACACCTCAGAGGCTACACACTTAGATTTTGTGAATAAAGTAACCACTTCCCTTGAGCATCTGTACGCTATGGGGATTCACCTCACATGGGCTCCTAGGTAAACACCACTGTCAGAATCCCAAGGCTTGGGTTGGTTCTACTTCTAGCAAGGCTTCTTACCTTTTGTAGCTGCCTGTTGCAGTTCTCTCCAATTCCTCTCTGTAGAATGAGTCAACAACTACACACAATGACCCATTAGTCACCAGGAGCTGGTGACACCCCCTGCAAACTCCCATCCAGTCCAGCTAGCAGGGGGTTACCAGACTGGCTAAAGTTAATCCTTATTGGTATGTAAAGCTACAGTGGAGCTTCAGCTTTCTGGGGGTTACATTTTTGTTTTAAAACATTTTCTTCTTTCTTCAGTTCTTTTTCCTTTTTTCTTTTTGCAAATGTTGCTTTCTTTTTCTTCTTCTAAAACTTCTTCCTTAGTTTTTTTTTGGCTGTAAACTTTTTCTTGTTTAAAGATGATTCTCTCTTTTATGTTTCTAATTTAATTTTGTTACAGTTATGCAGTATTATTGTGCACTGTCAGGCAGTACTATGCAATTGTGTGCACAGTGACTGCACAGCTTCTGCCCTCTAGTCTGAGCAGTTGGACCCCTCCTCCAACCCACACACTACCTCTCACCTTTTCTGAACCTCTTTCTATTTTTGCAGACTGTGGGGTGAGCTGTCCAGCAGTGGTCCCACCCCAGTCCCCCCAAAAAACACATTCTCTCTTTTCTGTTTTTTCTATTCTTCTTTGTTTTACTCTTAATCTGCTCTTTACTTCTTTCCTAATCTTTTCCTTTTTTTTCCGAAGCTCATTTTATTTGTACAGACACCAGAGTGAGCTGTCGCGCACCAGCATCTCCACCCCCACACATCACAGTCTGCTCACAAAGTTATTTTAGTACTAGTTTTTGTTTTCCTTTTCTCTCTTTTCTTGTCCTTTTCTTCTTCTTTCTTATCTGTCTCCAACTCCCCACTCTTCCCCCCCTCCTGGTCTTGGCCTGTTGAGGACTGTTGAGTAGCTGTACTAAATGAATGATCATGAGCACCATTGTGTAATAGAGCTCCTTCCCCCAGCTGTCTGAGCTGTAATGGGGCAAAGGTCAGAGCTGTGCAGTATATATACAGTACTAACATAGAGTTTGACTTTGATGGCAGATAAGGACCACTTGTCCAACCCAGTCTGCCCATTTCCCTACCTACTGGATAAGCTGTAGATTTTAATTAACCAACAGCCTACTTCCTGCCACCCCCCACTATAATTGCCTTATGTCTTTCCCATGCATGTTTGAATTCCTCCACTGTTTTAGATCCCACAGCCTCTCCAGGAAGGCAGTTCCATGCGTCCACCACTCTCTCCATGAAAAAAAATTTCCTCACATTACCCCTGAACTTCCCCCCTCTATCTTTAAATTGTGTCCCCTTGTTCTTACACATCTCTTTTTCTGAAAGATGCTATCCTCTTGCACTTTATTGATTCCCTTGAGGTACCTGAATGTTTCTATCATGTCCCCCGTCCCTCCTTTCATCAAGGGTATACATATTAAGCTCTCTCAGCCTCTCTTCATATGGTTTCTGATGCAGACCCTGCACCATTTTAGTTGCCCTCCTCTGGACTGCTTCCATCCTGTCTATGTCCTTGCGTAGATGAGGTCTCCAAAACTGCACACAGTACTCCAGATGGGGTCTCACCAACTGTCTGAACAGAGGGATAACCACTTCCTTTTCTACTTGTGATGCCGCTTCCTATGAATCCCAGTATCCCCTGGCTCTCCTTACTGACTTCTCACATTGCTTACCCACCTTTAGGATCATCTGATATGACTATCCCCAGGTCCCTTTCCATTTTGTTGTTGTTAGTAACTCCCTGCTGTGTACTCTTCTCCTGGGTTTTGTTTCCCAGGTGCATTACTTGCACTTCTTTGCATTGAATCTAAGTTGCCATATGTCTGACCATTCCTCCAACCTTGCCAAGTCCTTCTCATCCTTTCTACCCTCTTGTGATCAACTCTGTTACAGATCTTGTGTCATCTGCAAGAGGCATACCTTTCCCTCCAGACCCTCTGCAATGTCACCTATAAAGATGTTAAGAGGACTGGACCTAGTACTGAGCCTGAGGTACTCCACTAGTGACCCCTTTCTTTCAGAATGTGTTCCATTCACTATTACCTTCTGTGTCCTGTTGTACAGCCAGTTTTCTACCCAGGCTACCACCCTGGGACCCACTCCCAGGCTGGCTAATTTGATTATCAATCTTTTGTGCAGGACTGTGTCAAATGCCTTGCTAAAGTCTAGGTAGGCCATATCCACAGCCCCTCCCTGGTCTATTACTTTGGTCACCCAGACAAAGAAATCTATTAGATTCATCTGACATAATCTTCCTGCTGTAAATCCATGCTGCTTTTGATCCTGTGTCCTGTACTATGATTTGCACATGTGGACACCAGAGTATCTGTGCTGCCTGCACTTCCCTCTGGCACCATTTTACCTTTCCTTAGCCTTCTCAGCCTGTTGCATGACAGGCATGCAATCTGGAAGGCTGGGGAATGTAAGGAAAAAAACTATCTGAGATCTGAAGGTGCAGCAAGGTTTAACTTTTGTCTCCTGAAAACCAAGCTGTGTGCATTTGGGGTGGCTCAGGTTTCTATAGCAAGGTTCTGCACATCACATCATTTAAAGTATGAAACTTCAGTGCTTGATAATATGAACAGATGTTTTTATGTACAGCAGTTCTTTCACTCATCCAGTAGTCATGCTCCACTGGATGAATGCAAACTGTTGCTTCAGGAATAAGGTGATGGGATGTAGTGAATACATAACCAGACTGAGCATTCAACATATCATATTTATTCAGGATGATAAAGCCTTTCCATCAGCACTGGATATGGAAATCTTCAGTTATGTCATCCTCGCCTTCACACATAGTGAATCCAATTACAGCCAAAAAAATGGTCACATTAAATTAAAAAAAAAGATTTCTTACTCCATTGTATGAAATTGGCTTTGTTTATGTGAATCACATTGCTGAACACCAAGGCAAATTGCATAAGGAATCAATATTCCTGGTAGAATAGACAAAACTCTTCCAAAGTATTCAGGTTGACACATTGGCAGACACACTTTTCTCTGATTAATTAAGCTTATTACCAAAGGAAATTTCCTAATTGTTCAATCAGTTGAGTGTGAAAGAAATTGCAAATAGTTTTTCACAGAGGACAGATCCCTTTCTTCACACAGAATGTATAAAAAGCACTGTGGCTGAATGCATTATTCTCAGTGCACTAGTTCATATAGAATTCATTATGAATTAAAGACAAAATAAATAGCTGGGACCTATCTCTATTAATGTTATACTGTAAATTATTGGTTTTTAGGAAGGGTACTTAAGACAGCAAATTTCTTCTTTTCTGTAGATTCTTTACTCTTTGCTTCAGTTATACTTTATTTTACGTGCATGCAGCTGCTGACTCATCTGCTAAAATATTCAGACAGAGCTGAAAACTCATCTATACCAATCTTCTCAGAAGGTAAGCTCTCCATACTGATATACTGCAGTGAGCAGGTGATCAAAGATGTAGGAGTTTTATCTCAAGGATTTGTGACCACTCATCTTCTGTAGTTGTATATACGTCAATGCCTTGATCAGAAACTCTAGGTACTGGGTTCACTCCACTAGTTAAGGAAAATATGACAAATGCTCAACAGCTCTGAGTCTAACACTTATAAAATCTCTCATTGCAAATAAACTGCATTAAAGGAGAACTGCGCTGAATGTGTAAACCATTTTTCCCAGTATAAGCTGTTTTTTTGTCAATACTGGTTCAAATTCTGTTTTTGATCTAGCAATCCAGGCTTTTTTAGTTATCCTACTGGGTGTTTCTTATTTACATGCTGCTTATAAGAACCATTTTAGAATTGTATGATGTAGTTTATATCCCTCGCTCAGCACTTCCATTGTTGGCACAATGTATACATGTTCTACTATAGAACTCTAAGGTTGCTTGGGACATAAACTACATCATACAGTTCTAAAATGGCACTTACAACCAGGTTGGAAAGAAATAATACCCACTAAGTTTACTAAAAGGCCTGTATAGATGGAACAACAACAGAATTTTAACCAGTACTCAAAAAGCAGCTTAAATGACTTACAGCTTCAGTGCAGTTCTCCTTTAAAGAGGTTGTAGCACCAAAAAAGGCAGAAAATATTATTAATGGTTTAAAATAGCCAGTTGTTGATTTTGATTTCTGAAATATTTTCCTTTTTCCATTTGCTCAATATAATTTTTCCACCTGGTAAAGGTGTGATCTGAAGAGTAGTGATTTATTTGGAGACTGACTGTTTTAGTTCTCTTCCTCTGCATAGCTCATTATAATTGTGACCTCATTTATTGTAGCATCACAAGTGACTGATCTTGCAGCAGCTGAATGGCTTGCGGTCAGCTGTAATGTCACAGACAGTGAGATCATACAGCTGATGATATATAAAGAGAATCAGAACTAGTTATGTCTGCCTCCATCAGTGTACTGGTCCATACATCACATTAAGTATTGTTGGGTAGAAAATCATCTAATTTGCAAAAAAGAATATAAAAAAAAAATCTTTAGATAGAAAAATAAATAGTTCACTGCTTTAAAAAGTTAATATTAATTCCAGGCAGTACACTAGCTGTTTGGATAATCAGTTAGGGTTGAAGCTTAAAGTCACAAAAGTAAGGAAATACAATCTTATGGTTAAAATAATCAGTGTCAGTGGCTCAGCAGGTTGTACACTTGCCTCTGAGGCTGGAAGAGCAAAGGGTTTGGGTTGTAGCCCCATACCAGGCACTTTGGGTAAATCCCAATACTGACACTGTAGAGCATCATGGGGGGGCTGCACTTCTGAGGTGCTGTCTTTCAGATAAGACATTAAATCAAGGTCCCATCTGCCTGTTCTGGTGGCTGTTCAGGTGAATGTTAAAGATCCCATGGCACTTCTCGAAAGAGTAGGGGAATTTTTTATGTATAATCAAAACAAAAATCAATATACAGAAATGAAAAAAGAATATACAACAGTCCAACAGTAATACAGAAAAAGATGATTACTCACAAATTGTTTGTCACATGAAATGAAACATTTGTGGAAAGCAATGAGAAAGGAGAAATATTGCAGTCAAACCATAATGTACGTACACAAGAAAAAAACAATAAACTTAAATGTAATGAAAGGAGGGTTAATCTTATTCCTTAGGTCACAATATCCTGCCTGATGATGTAAAGGAAGAAAATTTAAAAAAGGAAACTCAATAATCACAAAGCATATATACTGAGTAACATACATAGGTTAGCTTTAGCAAAAACCAAAGCTTCTTAATTATGAGCATTACAAGAAAAAATACTGTATTTTACCTGAAATCAGCAACAGGAAATGTCCTTGGGTTGTGAGCTTGTCCCATGCATCCTGAGGCTCCCACACAACAATGGGTAGTATTCTCAAGGAATTACAATTACAGCATTGGACTAAAAGGACGTAAGAGATAAATTCAATTTTCATAACATATGAAGAGACTATGCATATAAAAAAGCCCCACAATAATTGTCAAAAAAATTGAAGGATTAGCCTAAACAGCAAGTAACACCCAAAAGGCTATTATTCTATGTTCTCGTCTCTGGAAAATGATCCTAAATAAACACATTAGGCAAATATTTATGGCTAGCATTGCATCAAAACCACACAACATATTTTTCCCAGTGGCGTTTATCCAAAGTCTGAGTGTTATTCATTTTGAGTTGATGTAAGTCATTCACTGTAATATGGAAGAATTCCATAGCAGAAAGAAATTGTTATTGTAAAACATACCTACATCGGACGTGCCAAATCCAATAAACAAAACATGTTATTATAATCCTCATTTTACTACACCAGGCTACACCTGGTTAAACAACTAAATAATAAAAAAAAAATTACTATCATGGTACTGTTTCCATGAAGCAGGATAAATCCTAAAATACAATATTGACGGGGTAAGATTCAGAAACATAGGAGTCCTTCATCTCTCTTTCACCAAATCCCAAAATTCTAAAATATATGGGCAGTGTAAAAACAAATTACCCATAGTTTCTATTTGAGTGACACATGTGCTCCTAGGACAATATCTATCAGAAAGTTATTTGTGTTTATGATTGCCTTTGGTGTTTATTCTCCCATGAATACCCAACCATATAATATCCCACAACCTAGCAGGTATTCTCCTGTCCATCAAAAGATCCCATATTTTCCCCCTGATCTATTCTGAAAAAGTGACAAAATAGGTGTTCCATAAAATGATTGTCCATGATAAACCTGTAAATATATTTTCTAGTCATAGAAATAACTATTTTATAAACCAACCCCCAGTTTTCTATGCAATCAAAAATGTACATCCATCCAACAGGTACAGCAGGTTTTCTTTTATTTTTCTGTAAAAAATGCTGGGACAGCCATTTTCTCTGAATGCCAGTGATGGTGGGGGCAACCCAACATGTCCACATTTTCTGCTGTCATTTTAATAAGGGAAGAATATTAACCATAAAAAAATGGAGGAAAAAAGTACTATGGGTTTGGCATTCCCACCCCTCCTACCTTAATCTCTTTATATAGAATATTCCATTTAACCGGATTCAGCCGGCTGCCCAAAAGCACAAAAAGAAACATGCCAGGAGAGGGGTTTCTAACTTCTTGGGAACAGGAAAAATATAGCTTAAAAATAAAAAGGTAGGCAATAAAAAGGTTTTGATCATGAATACTCATATAAGTTTACTCATATGCCAGCCGTTCCACCATTTAACTTTTTCTCAACCTAATGTTAGGCATTCATCCCAATTGTAATGTGCCAAATCCACCAGTCCAAAGTTAGACCCCTCACATCTTATGTGGGGAAGTAACCACAGAGAGATCCTCAATATTTGGCTCTCGCAACACCAACCCATGTACATTAAGGCATACACTCTTCCCTGCATGAATTCCTGTACCAATGGCCTGGAAAGCAATCTTCAATAAATTATATACTATTTTCCCCTAGTATGTATCTTGAACCAGTACACATAAACCGTCCACATAAGTGATACATCGTAATTCAGGCAAATTTCTGTACTTAATACCAGTAATTCCAGGAGACATTTGTATAAGTCTAATAACAGGGTCCAAGGTGAAAATATACAAAAGAGGGCTAAGGGGGCCAAACTCCTACCACCACTGAAATACATTTCCCTATCTTACTATTATTATATAGCCACACATATGCCAGGGCATAACACATCCATATCCACTGATTAAAAAGCATTGGTATACCATAAGCTTCCAAACATAACCATAGACAATCATGCAATACTCTACAAAAGCCTTGATTTGGTCAAAGCTCATGACATATCCAGAAACTAAACCTTGTGTGCCTTTTTCCATTATTTCCCTAAATAATATAAGTGCATCTGCCAATTTCCTGCCTAGAGCCGAGCAAAATTGAGAAGGGTGTATTGATGTGTCCAGTACTGTAGATAATTGTTTACTTAATAATTTAGTAAATATTTTAAAATCCATGTTTAAGAGCATTATCAGGGCCCAGTGGCACAGAGGGTTGAGGTGCTGGATGCCACACCTTGCATCACACTGTCGATCTAGGTTCGGGAATGGACCAGGGCAGCTGGGGGTCGGCAGGGGAGGAAAGAGATTGAGTGTCCGGAGGAATGCTCTCTCTTCCCCGGGGAGGGCTGGGGTGGTGAATGCTCAACAAGTGACCTCTGGCAGTGGCAAGGGGGTAGCCAAATGAGCATTGTGGTGTATGCTAGGGTGTGGAACCATGGCATGTGTTGCCTTGGCAGCCAGGCTCCACGGGGAGAAAACCAAGGAAAAACCCCCTCCACCACAGATAGGTGATGGTGCCTCCCTCTGCAGTCCACACTCCTGGAGTTGGGCCAGGTCTCCTCCGCATCCTCCCCCTCTCCAACCCAGTGGCTCAATACTAATAGATAGAGCACCCTGGGAGGGGGCGACTCTTCCCCAGAGGGCAGATCTGGGGGATGCCCGGTGCTGGAGATGAGCAGAGAGGATACCGAGCAATGCAAGGCGGTAGAGAATGCAGCAGGGAGGTCACCGGAGAGAGTTCAGTAGTGCTGGGTAATAAATAGAGTTCAAAAAATAAAAAGCATTATCGGTCTCCAATTATTGATATCAAATCGATTACCTTTTTTATATAAGAAAATCATTAAGCCTTAATACATGGAATTGGGAAGTCGTTCTTCAAGTAAAAAGGAATTAAATAACTCCATTAGCTCTACGGGTATCAAGGTACATAGTAGTTAATACAATTCTCCTGGGAGACCATATGAACCGGGGACATATCTTGTTTTAGTGATGTAATTACAGAATCCATTTCTAGTTGCATAAAATTCTCTGTTAATAATGATGTGTGATCAATATCTAATTTGGGGATATCTATAGTGTGTAGTAGTTGCCTCATAAATGCATTTTCCAATATTGGAGACCCAAATTGGTGTCCTAGATGATGCTCTAAAATGTGAAAAATTGACTCATTATCTGTAGCCCAATCCCCTGTAATCGACTGTAATTTCATAATTTTTCTTTTGGACAATCTATTTGAACAATCTTCTAATGGATTAGTTTGTTTCTATTTCCCTTGTGTCCTGAAGCTTTGTTCTTTTTCTAAGGACTTTTGTCTAATATATTGGAAACTGGACATTTGTTGTTTAATATCTAAAATCTCAGAAGTCAGATCTATTTGTTCTAGATATTGTTTGGAAATAAGTTGTTGTAATTTCTTCCAAAGGGTTAAATATGTTTTCTGAGTAGAGAAAAACAACTGTTTAGTAATTTGTTGAAAATAATCAATTAAACAGCTCTTCATATCTTCCCACCAAGGAATGATGGAATCATACAAAAATCAGACAGAACGTCTATCTTGAATAATAGTTTTCACATCATTTACTACAGAAGCAGTATTCAATATGTTCGTATACAATCACCACTGACCTTTTCCTGGCACTCTTGGTGGATCTGAAGCAATATGAATACCAATCAGCATGTGATCTGATGTTTCAATTGGAGTAGTGTAGGTTTGTATTACCGGTAAAGAGTTTGTAATAAACCAAAAGTCTATGCTCGAGGACAATGTTCCTTTAAAAAATGTTGGTTGGGGGAGGTGGGCTTACCAGACCATGCTAAGGCATCCTTCAATGTCGTTTGTTTTAACAAACTAGTCAGATATGTACTGTCACAATATATCTTTTTTGTACTATCAGTATGTTTGGGTAATAAAGGGATATTAAAATTTCCCCGTAAAAAACTTGTTGCTTAGTATACAGGTAAGGCTGACTATTTTCTAGCAATAAAATTCTAAGGGCTTTGGTTTGTGGCCCATAGACATTTATGAGTCTACAAGACAGACCCCGTATTTCTATATCTAACAATAATGCCCTACCAGGTTCAATTTCTGTCAACTTTAGCACTTTTATCTCTGGAGAAGTGAATAAATACCCAAACCACAACATGCATCTACCCTGACTGACCAATAAGAATCTCCTTGAAACCATTCCCTAGTTGCATTGGTTAAATCTTGTGTAGAATACAACTGAGTATCCTGAAAGAAAAAAATGTCATATGGAAGTTGCTGGAGAATGAAAAATGTTGTCTTTCTTTTTACCTCTGATTTCACACTGTTAACATTAAGGCTAAAAAGCCTAATGTCAGGGATTGGGAGATAATGTTAAAGTGTCAGATTTTCTTTTTACTGGATTTCATGACTCTTTTGGAAAGTTTGGGGTTGGAACCTGAGTTTCCTGAGGGTGCAGGTTCCATTGTTACTTCACTTTGGGTGGATTGGTAAGAGACATCTGAATCATCTTCTTCTACCCTTTCCCACCAACTCTGAAATACCTCGTACCTGTTTTCTGTAGTCAGTGTGGTGTCCTCTTGTACTTTAGCTTTCCTGGATGAGGAATGATTTTTACTTTTCCCAACAAAAACAAAAGGAGAGAGAAGGTCAGAGCTAGGAATTGGATCATTAGTAGGGGCTGATGGGGGGAGAGGAGGAGGCATGGGTTGTGGAAATATCTCTTCAGATGTGAGAGTCACCATAATGATGGCTGGGGTTGCTTCAGGTGCCTTTTCAAGATGAACTGGTTCTACAACAGATACCAAAGTACCTGTGGGAGGTAATGGAAGTGCTGGAGTGGGCTCAGATGATGTACATGGCCCTGCCTCATACCTTCCTCTTCTGTAAACATTCATTGCTTGTGCAATATAATAATCCTGCTCAGAAAATCTGTCATGTTGTATGGCACCCAGGGCAAAATTTGAAGCAATAATCTTCTGCACCACACAAATTACACATGGGGGGGATGGTACATACTGTAGGTGAGGAGTGTGGCCCTGGGCTTCACACAGGTAATACTTACTTTTGTCACAATCATTATTCAAATGAGACTGAGAGCCACACTGGTAACATGAGCATGGCTGACCAGGGTAAAACAAAATTCCTCAGTCCCGACTGAGAAAAAAACAATTAGGTAAATGTTGAATTTCCTGATCAGTCTGTCGAAGTTGCACCCTGAATTTCCAACCCCCAGTCCAAACCCCATTCTTATCTATAATAGGGTCTGGAATACCATCCACGTGCATCTCTTTTCAAGCCAGTACACTATGTCCTTGACATTTACCCCTTTGTTTCTGAATAGGACAGTTATTGTGTTAAAGGTGGGTTTCGTAATAGGGATGACTGAAACATGGCTCCAAATAGAAGTGTCCTTAATCCTATAATAGGATGCCCAGAACTTATCCAACAATGATGCAAACCTAAAGCTGATATCAAAATTTTGGTTTCCAGCTGCATGAATAAATGTGTATACTTCAGCTTATAAAATGGGTAGGCTAAACCAGCCAATCACAGATGTAGCTCACCATGCATGAAATCTGTTCCATGCATGGCTAAAAAAAAGGTCAGAGAAGCAGAAATGCATTTCCAAAAGGAGCATTAGAATGCTGGCATTTAAAATGCCGCCATCTTCTATTCCCTCACTAACATTCCTGTTAGACTCATATTTTACTGATATATTGCAAAAGCTTCAGCAGGCACAGATGTGGGAAGATGAGAAAACTTCTTGAGAACGAAGCCCCTAACACGGCTGTTGCGCAGAAATTCCTGAGAATAAAGCTCCAAACACGGCTGTTGTGCAGAATAAAATACACACTTTTAACTGGTTTTGAATGACACAAACTAACAGAAGTGTAGCTGGTGCCAATACCAGCTTATTACATTAAATTAATACCCATTACCTTTTTTGTCCTGTAAACAAAATGGAAGAATGCCTGTAGCGTTGCTGTTTGTTGAAGTGAAAAGAGACTGAACCCACCTTCCAAACGAATAAGAGGAGGTTTTAAAAAAATGCTTCAGCACTTGTTTGCAGCACAGGCTGTGCACACTACCCATAGTAACCTGGAGTCTCATAATTGCAAATGACCTCATGAATATTAACACAATGTTCGCAGAAAGACTATTATATTACAGATCAGCAGCATTAAATGTTTTTTCTACATACTAGAAAGATTTTTGTAACTGTAAAAATTAAAATAAATATAGGAGCCCATTTTATAATTGCAATAACATACTCCAGGGTGTGCATGGAACATATTTTACCACATGCCGGGGCTAAAGGCACTCCCGGCCATGCAGTAAAATATGTTCCATGCACATTCTGTCATGTCTTATTGCTTACAGGTGAAAAATGCAATGAGTTAATTATTAATTCTTTACCAACATATGCTCAGTTAGGGGGCAGTTCCAAGCCACCCTTACACCTGAGATGCACCACAAAATGGCATTTTGCAGCCTCAGCTGGCCGCTTAAATAAGGTGGCATAACTGGAGGGTCTACGAGCAGAATGTGATACATCTGAGGTAGAAGTCTCCTCAGTAACTACCATCTCTTCAAATTTAGAGTCTGAATGCAATTGTAAGTCAGTACCTGCTTGGTGATCTGAGACACCATGCTGCAGCTCCCTGTGCCCATCTCTTGTGTCTTCCAGTGGTGTAACAACCAGTGTGTCCACATCATGACAGTCTGATGGCCGAACAACAGTCATTACACCTTTCTGCACCACAACAGTCTTGTCTAAATCAGCTAGAATGGCTGAAGCAACTCCTTGTACTCCTATAGTAGCCGGGGTGTTGTCTGGCAATGAACTGGCCACTTCTGATTCTCCTTATCGATCGTTGGGCAAATCCTGATGCAAAGGGATTGCTGAGTCTGGTAACCACCTCTTGCTATTGAATGTCCATCCAGTTCCTTGCAATGCAGTTTTGGGGAGCCATTCTGGTTCAGCTCCGGTAAACAGAAATTGCTGCGAAACTGGTATCGTCGATGGAGAAACCTGCAGGGAAGATTCAACTTCTATTTCTTGGTTAAACTTCTTGCCTGAACAAGGTAATGGGCTCTGCTCAGAGTGTTTGCACTTTCTTTCATTCTCCAATGTGGCTTTACTCACCTCATATTCCTTCTCTGCTTCCATCATCATTTGAAGCAAGTGTTGCCATTTTTTTTTCCAGTTCAGCTTGTAAAACTGTTTCTTCCTCAGACAGCTAGTTTTGGAACCCCCTCATGAGGGAGCAATCTTAGACCTTGTACTCTCAAATGGTGACAGTGAGAGGATCTCAGATCTAGAAGTGGGTAGTCATCTGGGAACAAGTGACCACCAAACAGTGTGGTTCACAATAAACTCAGCTACAGAGTCAAGCCATACAAAAGTGAGGCTACTGAACTTCAAGAGGGCTGACTTTCACAAGATGGGAGAGTGCCTTAGAAAAACACTAGCAAACAGGCTAGAAGGAGGGGTGGAGCAACTATGGAGAAACATCAAAACTGCCATCACAGAGGCAACAAGTCTTTGTGTGAAGCAAATAAACAAATCAAAATGAAAGAAAAAGCCACTATGGTTCTCAAAAGAGTTGGTCGGGAAGGTCAGGGAGAAAAAGATAGCATTTAGGAAGTATAAGGAAGCACAGAAGGAACAGGACTGAGAACTGTACCAGTTAAGGCAGAAGGAAGCAGGGTGGGAAGTCAGAATATCAAAGGCCCAAACTGAGGAAAATATAGCCAACTCAGTTAAGTAGGAGGATGAAACATTTTATAGGTACATCAGGAAGCGTAGAAAGACAAAGGGAGGGATAGTGAGGCTGAATAGAATGGACAGTGAGCGGGCAGAGAGGGACACTGAAAAAGCAGGGATGCTGAATGAATACTTCTGTTCAGTATTCACAAAAGAGGAGGGGGAGGTGCCTAATCCAATTAACAGAAGCACTCTGGATAGGGGGGTTGATCCCAGTCCTTTCACAGAAGAAAGGTTCTAAAATAACTCATAACTGAAGGTGGACAAAGCAATGGGGCCTGATGGAATTCACCCCAGAATTCTAAAAGAATTAAGGGGTTAACTAGTGACACCACTGACTACTCTTTTTAACAAATCATGGGAGGATGGTGTGGTACCTGAGACCTGAGGAAGGCGGATGTGATTCCCCTTCACCAAAGTGGGAGTAAGACAGAGGCAGGAAACTACAGACCTGTCAGTTTGACCTCTGTGGTAGGGAAAGTGATGGAATTACTTCTGAAGGAAAGAACTGTTGAGTACCTAGAAGCCAGTGGGGCACAGGACCCAAGGCAGTATGGGTTCACAGCAGGACGGTCATGTCAGATTAATCTATTTGATTTCTTTGACTGGGTGACCAAAGCAGTAGACCAGAGAGGGGCTGTGGATATGGCCTACCTAGACTTTAGCAAGGCATTTGACACAGTACCACACAAAAGATTAATAATCAAATTAACGAGCATGGAAGTGGGTCCCAGGGTGGTAGCCTAGGTAAAACATTGGCTGGACAACAGGACACAGAAGGTAATAGTAAATGGAGTCCACTCTGAAGAAAGAGGGGTTACTAGTGGGGTACCCCAGGGTTTAGTACTGGGTCCAGTCCTTTTTAATGTCTTTTTAAGTAGGGAGTAGGCAGTAGGGAGGGCTGGGGGGATACTGGGATGTATAGGGAGAGGCATCACCAGCTTGTGGGTACATGACGAGATTGAGGGTACTGCTTGAGGGTTGTTCTGCTGCCTCTTTGCAGATGACACAAAGATCTGCAACAGGATTGATACACAGGGAGGCCTGGAAAGGATGAGAAGGGACTTGGCAGGGTTGGAGGAATGGTCAGAAGCTTGGAATCAATGCAAAGAAGTGCAAAATAATGCACATGGGAAACAAAGACCCAGGGGAAGATTACACAAGGGGGGGTAGTAACAACAACAAAAATGGAAAGGGACCTGGGTGTAATTATATCAGATGACCTTAAGGATGGCAAGCAATGTGAGAAGGCAGTAGGGAGGGCTGGGGGAATACTGGGATGTATAGGGAGAGGCATCAGCAGCAGAAAACAGGAAGTTGTTATCCCTCTGTACAGACAGTTGGTGAGACCCCATCTGGAGTACTACGTCCAGTTCTGGAGACCCCATCTCTCCAAGTACATAGGATGAAGGCAGTCCAGAGGAGGGCAATTAAAATGGAGCAGGGTCTGCAAGAGTAGCCATACGAGGAGAGACTAAAGGATCTTAATATGTATACCTTAGAGGAAAGGAGGGAGAGGGGGGACATGATAGAAACTTTTAAGTATCTCAGTGGAATCAACAAAATCCAAGAGGGCAGCATCTTTCAGAAAAAGAGATGTTTAAGAACAAGGGGGCATAATTTTTAAGATAAGGGAGGATGGCTCAGGAACAATGTGAGGAAATATGTTTTCACAGAGAAGGTGGTGGGCACATAAAACAACCTTCCTGAGGAGGTTGTGGGGTCTAAAACTGTGGGAGAATTCAAGAATGCATGGGACAGACATAAGGAAATTCTTGTGAGGGGTAGGAAGAAATACAGTAGGCTGTTGGTTAACTAGGATCTGCAGCTTATTCTGTAGCTAGGGAAATGGACAGACTAGGTGGGCCAAGCAGTCCTTATCCGCCACAAAGTCTATGTTTCTTTGTTTCCTCACTGACTGTAGGTATCTCTGCAGAAACATCAGTCAGATCCATATCCCCTTGAGCTGGATTCGGAACACAACCTGCTCCTTCCATCTCCATGTCCTAACTGGGATCCCCCATGCTCCTCCAACAGAGAGACAGCTTCCCCTGCCAAAAGAGATGGTTAATTTCCCCAGTGTCCTGGCCAAATTTCCCCTATTCACTAAAATACCACCTACAGCTTAATCTGGTTCAATTTCAGTTGGTTACCATCTGTACCCCACAACGTCACCCCTGAAAAAGGGACTTCTATTCTTAGTGGGCTTACCCGGTCAACAAAATTCAATAAATAAATGAATGTCCCCTGAGCCATGGTGACCCTATGTCCTGGTATTCTTCAGCATTTGACTGATCATGTGACACAGAATCCACTGCCATACAGTAACTTTGACACTGTCTATCCTGGCCTCTATTACATACTAACACAGCAATGGTTAGAGACTGCCAGTGTTAAGGTAGTACAAATGCTGCATCTCATGACTGTCTACAGCCCAAGGAACAGTAGTACACAGATTCATTTGATTTTATTCTATTTTATTAAGGATTAAACCATTGAGTAGAATTCATTTACAATGGTGTCCTCCAGTTGTTACATTAACAACTATTGGTTAAAGTTATCCAAAAAACAAATACATTTACAAACAGCAAAAATACAACAGAAACAAAATATACTATACAGGCAATTTAAAATATGATGAACTAGAATGTCAAGTGATGACAACATACAACAGATTTCAGGTAGTCTTGCCACTGCAAGCTTTGGTTGCCGTAAGGTCATCATCAATCCATTTGAAATAACTGATCTGTATGGATGTCACAATGAGATAAATCTGAGGAGCAATTCATTCCACAAAGATGGAATGTAAAACTAAAAATGCCTACCTACCTCATTTAAGCAATAAAGCACCGGGGCGGGGGGGGTTAGGAGATGGTGGGATAACGGCCCTCCTCGGGTGGGTTGAAACATGAGGCATAGCCAAGTGCTTCCACCACCTGAGGTACTGTAGGCCGTTATCCCATCATAATGCTCGCCCCCCCCAGAGTGCCTATTGCGATTATGGAATGGGTCCCTAGAAGGAACATAAAGAAGGCTACTGTTTCTAATAAATAATTAGATTTTTATTTAAAACAATTAATTGGTATAGTCTTTTTTGGCACTTTTTAAGTAATACACATAAAGTAGTTCCTTGTTAAACTTTTAAAATTCACTTTTTTGTGTGTTAAAAGCTGCATACAGAAATGTTTCAGCATGAAGACCAACTACACATTGAAAAACGAGCTTGCCAACACAGTTTTTTTTCTGAGGGGCGAAAAGGGAATGTTAGTTTGGGAGTCTGAAAAAAACAAATCACCTTTAGTCACTCTGCTGTTGTACTTTGACTGCTGTACACTATGTTAAATAGGTTAGCTACACTGGTGAGTAATCTATGCTGTTAAGATTTACATTCATTAAGATGTCAACAATGAATAAACACAGGTCACAGTTTTTAAAACAACAGTCGAACTCCAAGAAAAAAAAAGCAGTAAAATGTTAGCAGTTTGTTTACTTTCTTTGGCTAGGAGGGTGATTGTTAGTTAGGGACCAGGGTAAATCTACTGTATGTGACTGCAGTATGAGAACGCAAACTGAACATTCATCTTAAAAGATAAATAGCTTTTCACTGAGCTGGACTGTCTTTGGAGCCACATTGGTAAACATTTAGCTGAATGTTGCCATGAAGGGCGCCAACTGACATATGCATCATGTACTCTGGAAGCTCTAGCGGGTCTGCGTCTTCATTTTCTACTCCAGTTGGCACTTTCATATCTCCCTGTTAAGGCTACATGGAGGATTTCCTGATTCACTTTTGGCTGTTTCAAGTTTATTTTGTAGGCTGTGGTGGGGTCTCATGGGGGTGGATGGTGCTGTTAGTTGTAGCTGGGGATGTTCCTGAGCAAGAGAAGAATGCTTCAAGACAGCTTGTGGGTACATGACGAGATTGAGGGTACTGCTTGAGGGTTGTTCTGCTGCTCCACACTGCTGCTGCTGCTGGCTGCTTGCTGCTTCAGGGGATGTAGAATCTGGCATGTCTCTTTGGACAACAGGTACTGATTGCTTTTCTTTGCTGGCAAGTGTATCTAACCAAAGTCGACAATTTTCTAATGTGGGGCCCAAGTAACTTCAGAGGGATGACTCCAACCGGTGCCCAGTAAGCACCATGATTTCTCATGATTCTAACCCAGCTGCAGAGATAAGGGTCACGGTGGTGCTTCTCAATGAGTGGTTTGTATATTGGTTTTCAAGTCCTGCTAATGTAAAAATCCTGGACAGCATTGAAGCCAAATAATGTTTCCCCATTGGTGATTTACTGAACCAGATATTTTCAGTAGCCAGCTTGGACTCGGAAAGACGTTGGAGGGTGGAGAAGGCTGGAGCTTGGGGGGAATTTTTGACAAGTACAGCTCTAGTGATGTGATCGGGCTCAGCGGATTGCCAGGTATTCCCCCATATAGCCATGGTGATGAGTGTGGTGTGTGTCATGAGGGTCTCCGTGATTTTTGGTGGCTTCATTAAATGACATGCTGGCGTATTTAAAGTTGTTTTCATCTCTGTCCACAGTGAAAGAAGACAGAGTAAGAGAATAGAGTCCCTCACAGCCACAGAGTGCAAAAATAAGTTGAATATCAACCCACACTTTTCTTACCAAAACCGGCTGGGATTTGAGAGCTGAGCGCTGCACTATTCTGCAGTTTGGTTAGTTCATTTGCTGGTATGCAGGGATGATGGCTGGCCTTATCTTTACCTTGCAATCTGAGACTTTTCAATATCCCCATAATGATATTGTTAGAGCTTTAAATTATGTATCTTTCATAATGTTGAAACCTCTGCTGAGGAGAGGGTTTTGGAAGTGACAATTTATTCCAGCACAAAAGGAGACATAACTGGAGAAGCTGTATGTTTCTCCTAAGTTGTTTTTACTGTTCCATATGGTTCTCCGAGGATGACATTTAACTCACATTTTGTTATAATTCGGTAGTCAATTTCTTTGTTTTTCTCCTTCAGCCAGCCAGCTAGTTGGTTTAGTGCTCAGTTCATCTGTCTCATGGTGTCGAGTTCAATCCAATTCATTTCAAGTTCATTTAGAGCACTTTCTGAGGTACTGCCATGACTATTTACAATGCTTTCTGTGTTTCCTTGTTCTTGAGGTATGGCATCTGGTAATTAAAGCTACGTGGTGCTGTTTTCTTCAGTTGTAACATTTAGTAGTCAGAAAATAAGCTAAAATTCACTTCCATTTTTCCTGTCAGAGCTGTGCCAGTTAGTGGAGAAACAATAGCTGCCATTTGGAATGTTCAGTATGCTGAAGAGCATTAATCTGTGATTCACCCACTGAGTGCCAGAATGACTTTGTGCCAGGATAACAGCCCTGTTGCCAGGAGGGCTCAGCCAATGAGAAGCCAGCATTCTGAGTACCCATTTCATAATTGGAATTAACCCATAGTAGTGTAAGTTCCATCTAACCTCAGGACATAGAGTACTGGGTGACTTTACCTTCAGAAGATTTATTTTGCATGAATCTTCTGACCCGTTTGCTGAATTTATTTCAAACCCTTCCAATCCCCCATCTCCTGCTAACTTTCAAACTTGGAACAGAGTGACATCTCAGTTCATCTAGAATGGTGGAAATTCCTAGTTTGTCACCAGATTCCCCAGCTTTCAAAGGAGAGAGAGAGGGGACATAAGCTTGCTGAATCTTGAATATTTTTCCCAGGTGGCTCAAGTTTAGATGGTTCTTCACTGATTGTCTTCAGATTATATGGCTTTGTGGAAGTCCATTGAGCTGTGTGAGGAGTAGTTGCTTCCTTTCCCAACATCTTTATTTGCCGTACTGTTGTCTTGAGCATCTATTTTTATTGCCAACCCAAACATTTTGGAAATTCAGGGTCAAGGGCATCATTTACTTCACTTGTCAGTTATCCAAGAAGATACCTGTTTGGATTCATATCTTATTGGTAGGTGCCACTGTCCCCCATCCCATATTAAATATGCATTTTCTGCATGGGAACATAAGAGCTTATCTTTTATTTTTCAGTTTCTGACTCTCTATTTCTATCTTTCCTGGATTTATCACATCATTTTGATCTTTGTTAATCCAATTGTATTCATTTCTGCAAATCCATTCATACTTTTGAGCTCAGTCCACAGCGTCAGCAGACTGGGTCCAGGACTCTCCATTTTTAACCTTATTCTGATGGATTTCATCAGAGACTTTTTCCAAGCATCTAATCTTTTTATTGTATACTTTCTTTTTTCAAGAGTACTGCATTGATGGAACATGTACATTAAATGTGGTGAGTGGAACTAGAGCAGGATATTTCAGACCATCAGTGGGTAATGGCCTTGTCTTCATCCCACAAAATAACTTCCTTGTGTATATGGAGGGACTGTTCCTGGAAGACAGTTGTGAGTTATTTTATTACTTCACAAATCCAAGGTAAATATGTAACTCAATATGACAGTTACTGTTAGTGCGTATGTGAGGCGGCAGTTGTTATCCACATATAGATCTTTTGGAGTTGTTCAGGTTTAATTACTTATTGGGTTTACCTTAGCACATCATTCAAACAAATGTTTGGACATTTAGGGCTGATGGTGATCACCACCCAGGCAATGTTAGTTTTGGAAATCCCCAAGACTCTTTAGGGCATGACTTACACCTCATTGTTTGGGATTTGTTGCGCAGCTGGAAGAAAGGGCATCACAAAGAACTGGCTAAAGCCTCAGTCTCCCACATTAGTTTTACTGCAAAATCTAGTCCTTGATATATGTAGGATGGGGAAGAATACATATATTTTGTACCATAAAGCAACTAAATTTCAACAGTAGTGACGACCATGGCTACCATATATTTTGCAAATGTTGCAGCTACCTTGTGATGTGAGCATAGATTCTTCCCTTGCATATACTGTAATTGGTGGGGTTGCCCTTTCTCATTTATGAGTTTTTTACCTTCCACTTTCTTCTTAAGGGTGTGGAAATGCTGGCCTCTGCATGCCCATGTGTTATTATTGTGCATAAGTTACTCAGGACCTGCTGCCAGTTACATAAATTGTAACCACACTGTATGACCTTTTGTTGTCTGTAATGTTTCAATTTTGTATGTTAGCTATGCAGTTACAAGAAATGCAATGTCAGAGTGAAAAATCCCTTGATCCATGGTCAATCTGAAGGCTCCTTTTTCCTAGCCTTATCTCAGCTGTCCTGTTGTTATCTTTTTTAAATTGAAAGTGTAATAATAATTTCAAATTTAAATAAGTAACAACAGGACAGCTGAGTGAAGGCTAGGCAAACAGGGTCTCCAGATTCACCATGGCTCAGGGAACTTTTAAGTCTGACATTGCATTTCCTTACTTTTGTAGCTTAAAGTTTCAATCCTATGTTGCTTAAAAATACTGTAGTATTTTGAATGAACATCCTTACTTTTTAAAATGGATATCTAAAGCACCAGGCCTGTGGCGGACTTTGTACATAGCTGTGTGGGCCACTTGCAAAGCAGCAGACCCATCTCACTTTGCCACAGGCCATTAAATGTGACTTTTATAGGTGCATCTTCTTAGTTGGTTAAAAACACTTACTGTAGTCCACCTGTGAAAATGTTGCAGATGCATATTTCACATAACTCAGCCTTTAAGACCAACTGTGATACTTTCACAAATCTGTTTCTCCGTTGTGAAACCTTTTGACTTGTATTTTTAAAACAAAATTACCTAATAACCTTACCTTATGAAAGAACTGTCAGTTCAATCCTTCCTGTTTTAGTGTCACTAACATTAATTTCCACTTTTTTTAGGCGCACTTTCTGAGATGGGTACAAAACAGACAAGTCCTCCTCAGAAATTGTTGCAGATGCATATTTTGCATAACTCATGTCTATGTCCAACTGTGAACATTTTGCAAATCTCTTTTTATTTTTATTTATTGAAAGTATCGGAATCACAAACCTTTGATTCAGAGACTTATTTACAAAGGGCACATCAGCAGGTATATAAATAACATACTATCTGGATGCAACCAGGGTACAGTTGAATGCAACAGCAAAATTTACATAATACACAGAAGCACATGGTTAACTACAGGTACATACAACAAGAAGCAAAAAAAAAATACAGACACAATTGCAAAGACACTGAAAAGAAGGGGTTGCAGGCAAAAGTAGTATAGACAAGAGGAGTAGTTCACAGGTACTGGATTTGGGAGGTGTTGAAAGGAAGGGGAAGTAGGTGGCCAGGGCAGAGAGCAACTGAAGGAGGGAGGGGAGGGCAGAAGTAAGAAGGAGGGGAAAGTAAGGAAGGAAACAGAGAGAGAGAGCTACAGTCTGAGTAGACATTGTCTAGTTTAAAGGAAGTCAGGGTTTGGTAAGATACATGATGGGATATATGGAGACGCTTAAAACAGTCAAAGAGACTGGCAGCAAGGAGATGCTGTCTGAGCATTTTTTTGAAATGGCCTAGTTCACAGACAGAGGTGAACTCCATGGGCAAATAACTAAGCCACAGAGGGGCCCTGTACATGAAAGCCCTCTGCCCCATGGAGGTCCTGCAGAACGGGACTAGAAAAGAGGCTTTGGAGGAGGTTCTGGTAGTGCACGTGGCTGGGGCCAAAGAAAGGAGATGTTGGGCAGTAGAATGAAGGAGGCATTTAGCCATTTTCTTGGCTAACAGGCAAGTGTGGTAAGCAAGCCTTCCCTCAAAGTTCAATCAATCCACTTGTTTATGTAGCTCACAGGTGTGAGTGAGTGGATTACAACCGTTGACCAGGTGAAACACTATTCAGGGAGACCTTGGCCCTTCTAAGGACTGAGTTGGCTTCAGAGCCATATGTGACAATGCCATAGTCAACTAGAGACAGTATTGAGCTGGTTACAGCCAGACGCAGGGATTCATGTGGCATGCATGACCTATGCCTATAGAGTAGGCCAGTCCTGCTATTTATCACCTTATATACCTGGTCAGTGTGCGCCTGGAAGGAGAGAGTGGAGTCAAGAATGACACCAAGATATTTTAAGTGAGGCACCTGTTCCAGGGGTGCGAGCTGACAGGTAAGAATATTTAGAGGAGTGCCTTTGTATTTGTTTTGTGGATTGGCAAATATCATAACTTTAGATTTTTTGGTAATTTATCTATTTATTTATTACCTTTTGTTTACCCAGTAAGTGCATTAGGCATGAAAGCTTGCCTATTTTCAGGCACAACCCAGGAGAGTACAAGATACAGAGATTACAATCAGGTGCAAGAAACAAACAATTCATACAGCAACATCAGGTATCCCAGAAGGAGAAATAGTACACAGCCAGTAACAATCCACGCAAGGATGTATAACAAAAAGACAAAACTACTCACAGTTGCACTGGAGTGCTTCGATATGACAGGTGAGAAACAATGATGAACACACCAAAAGAAATTAAGGGCAATTAGGATAAGTTTTTGGCAGGAGAACCATGATTCAGATTCAGAAAAAAACAGTAGGAGTTTTTTCAGCCCGAGGTCCGGATGACTACAATAGATCACTGCATTGTCAGCATAAAGTAACATCTGCCAGAGCAGGCTTGGGGGAGGGTATTGAGGAACAGACTGAACAGGAGAGGATGAAAAATTGAGCCTTGTGGGACACTTGATCGAACCGGTAAACTAGAGGAGAGTATTGTTGTTTTTTAGGGAACACGTTCATTCACATATCTGGTGCTGTGTAGTACAGTATGGTCTGCAAGCCCATTGGTCCACACTGTGGACCAATAGGCATACAGATCATACTGTACGCTGTCAGTCGGAGGGTGGCCGGGTGGTATGCGGGTGGGGTGCTGCTGCCCATCCAATGACGGGGGGTGCCAGGTGGCTGGGGGTCCTCTGTGGGAGGATGGGAAGGGGGGGTACCACTGGACCACCAGGCAGCATTCTGCAATTACAACAGCCTACGATTGGGCAGCGGGGGGACCGCTAGCCCACCAGGGGTTAGTACTTTAATACAGATGCCCGCTATTGGGCAGCGGAGGGACCACTAGACCACCATGGATTGGTTTATTAATACAGACGCCCATGATCGGGCAGCAGAGGGAACCACTAGACCACCAGGGTTCAACATATATTTGTACTACTGCCTGTGATCGGGAATACGGGAGGGGGGTGCTACACTAGCCCACCAGGGAGCCAACCCCAGATGACAGCAACCTGGCAGTGTGCCAGGTGCATTTCACTCGGTTGCCCAGAGCAACACATGCAAATGGGGCCACAATGACATGCAAATGGCCCCATTTGCACCTTGCATAGATTATGGCCTCATTTGCATGCCCCCAGCTGTATATCACGGGTGATGCGCCTAGCGCAACTGTACTTGTGCTGGCTCATCCCCATGCTCCCTCTCTGTGACTTGCGCTGGCACAGTGCTACTGCACCATGCTCAGTATATGCACCAACCATGCCATATTCAATGGTGCTGAGCCATGGTGCATCTCCGTTGACTATCACCTAGTCCTGGCCCCAGCACAGCCCAGTTGCACTGTGCCTGGGCTTGCGCCACTGCCCAGCGCAGTCTAAATATCCAGCCCACTGTGTTTAAACCATTTTTTTTTTTTTTACAGATGCTGACTGCTTGTATTTACAGCCATATTTCCAGCCATCCAGGTCACCATACCTTCCACGGTCATTCCTGTTCCCAGACCTGAAGGCACTACAATTATTGCTTGCTACATTTTGGCTGATAGGTACTGGCTGGGAACCGGATTTGCTATTACTGAAGTCAGGACAGTCAGTTACCCATCAGACTTGCTCTGTTCCTCTCTGGAATCTTTGTGAAAGGTACCGATGATCCCTATGTAATATTTTGGGAGTCTAAGTCCCATGTTGGATCAGGAACCCATTTTCCATCAAAATTTTGCATCCAGCCTGCCTCATTCAGTGCTTTTTCTTCTGATCAATGTTCTGCTCTGGCAGGAGTTGCTTCAGTAGTAGAAGGTAAGGAAAATGCATTTACAAGCTGCCGCCTGGCTGTTGGTGGCACATTAGTTTCTTCCAGCTAATTGTCATTTGTCAGCCCCTTTGAAACCAGCCCAGCATCAGAACTTGAAAGCACTGACATTGTCAGTGTTCTTCATTCCTTCAGGGTGTTCCTTAATGCAACTTTCTTTAGCAGCTGACAGTCTATGTTTTAGAGTGATTTTTCTTTTATGGCACCTCTCCTCATCTGTTATTCTCAGCAGGTTTCTTCTTCATTCCTGCAATTCTGCCTCCAATTTTTGATCTGCCAGCATAATAGACCTAGCATCTTCAGGTGTGTGAATCTCCATGTCTGAAGCAATATCATGTGTAAACAGGGTGTCCTCTTGCAAAGCACCAGCTTGGGGGGAAGGACCTAGCCCCAGCCTGCTGTGAAAACCTTCCTCCTCTGCCAACCCAGGATCCACCATCTAAAAATACTACCAACAGTTTAATCTGGATCAGTTTCAGCTGGCTTCCATTTGTCCCCCCCCCCAACACACACACACAATGAGGCCGCAAATAGGCAGAACTGCCTAGCTGTCCTTTCCAGGTCAACAAAAACTAAGTAAATAATAAATACACACATACATACAATTATAACCCACTTAACCACGGAAGTGTCAAATTTTACCTCTGTCCCATTTTTCTCTTGCTGTCTTACAACTGCTACTTTTGAAGGTGCACTTTCACGGATGGTAAAAGAAAAAAAAAATCCACCTTAGAAGCAATCGCTGATTCCTATTTTGCACAACATAGCTTTTAAGTCCAACTGCAAAACTTTCACAAACCTATTTTTATCTGCAACTTTTCTATTTTTAAACTTTTTAACTTGTGATTTCCAAGAACAAACTAATTATAACCATCCCCCATGAGCACAGAAATGTCAATATTAAATCCTTCCCATTTTAGTGTTGTTAATTTTAACTGCCACTTTTCAAGTGCACTTTCTCAGATTAGTAAAAAACAAGTCCAGCTGTGGAAGTGTTGCAGATGCATATTTTGTATAACTTGCTTAAACGTCCAGCAGTAAAACATTTGCAATTCAATTTTTATTTGCAATATTTCTGTTTTCAAACTGGACTTCTTACAATTGGCAGTAAACTAATTGTAACCCCCTCAGTACCACAGACATGTCATATTTTAAATCCCTCCTATTGTATCATTGCTAATTTAACTATACTCCTAAACTACAATGCTGTTACTCATAATCACTCTCTGTATGTATTTACTGTCTGTACCTGACTCTAAATCCTTTGAAAATAGACACCTGCCTAACGTGTTTCATGTGTAATAAAAACTAACTATACTGCACTTACTTTCACAGATGCAGTTTCCCAAATGAACTTGGAAAATGTGCATCAGTGAAAGCACCTCTTGCTTCTGAAAAAGTGAATCACCTGCATTAGAGTAAATTTGATAAATCTCATGTTTTTTGTTCATATCTAGCAAACAAATGCTTTACCAAACTTCACCAAACCACACCAGGAAATTCTGGGCTGCGGATCATGCTTTCAAAGGTTTCATAAAAACCTATTGAGTAATATCAGAGATAAAAGCAGCTGGAAATCAACTAAGTCAATAAATACATGATTTAATATTAAAGTAGGCTGGAGGCTGCAATGGGATACTTTACATTACTGTTAGTATTCTAGCCTTGAGTCTGTGGTAAAAATCCAAGGAAATACTAATATTTTGGAACAGTAGACTCACCCAACAAGCGAATTTAAATCAGTAATCCATTAAAGTGTGGATAAAATTAAATTAATCTATAACCCCAACCAGCAAAGTATGTGACTAAGCCCCGGTCTTGAAGATATTAGAAATCTCAGTATGTCCTACCTTTGGGGAGATGGCCCAGGTCCATGATCTTTGGCTCCTTCAACACCATGGTGACTCCACCTAGGATTTTCTTCCTGTACAAAGAGGTAAAGGATGCTGTGCACCCAAACAATAAATAGTAGCAATACCACAGCATACTGCACTACCCAGGACTCTGAATAACTTAAACCACACAGGAAAATGCAACACCAATGCCTGTTGGAACAAGCTGTTGGGGTACAGCATTTATTCCAATAAAATAAAATAGGCAGAACAGAAATACAGCAGGCACTGTCGATATACTATAGTACCACACCTCCGGGGTGTACATATATCCCCCACCCTCCCAACACCTAATTTTACTGTGGAGGAATATACTGTATAGGGGCTCAGGTGGCAAGCTGTAGAGTTGGTTATCCATTTTATGCCCAGGTTATTTGTATCTTAGAGGGGAATAAACCACAATGTACACAAATAGTGAAACAGAAAGGAACTGCTGGGTTTTCACGTGCGGTTTGAGTTAGAGCATAATCAGTCCCAGGCTGAACAATCAATCCATAGACTAACTTATTATGTTACTCAGTTGTAGAGTCAGGCCTTCATATTTACTTGAAGTTCCAGTGTACTTTGGATGAACATATGTCTCTTTAATGGAAAATGGATCTATGTAACTCTTGCTGATGAATGGACTGGACATTGGTGTAGGTCCTCACTGCATTGAAGGGATTTGTGCAGCCTACACTGAGTATGGCCAGGCAGTAACTTCTGAAGATCTCTCTGGGTCTGAAACACTCAATCACTCAGGGCAGTTTGCTGTCCTCTCTACAAGGGGATGCCCTGGTAGCAAAAACACACATGTCACATTAAAATTGAAGCCCCATCTGGGCCCTTACTCCTGCCAGATGGGCAGACTCCAAACTTACATTTCTGCAGGGTGGGCCCATTATTATTTACTAAAGGTATACTATTTTTACATACATGGTATTTTTTGGTTTTTATTTACTTATTTGTTGATACCAGACTTGCTACCTTTCATTGAAGTTTTTATTTTAGTAAAGCATGAGGCATGGAGTGCTGAGCCTGGAAATCTGTGGAGAGGTTGATGCTGGTACAAATACTGACCCACTCTGGAGGACTGAGGTTTGAGTCAGGAGTTCAGAGGATTCTTATGACTGGAGTGCAGTGAAGTGGCTGATGTTCTGAGAAAGGAGATGGAGAATAAACTTGGAGATTGTCCCAGAAGCTTTAAAAGACATGGAAAAGATAAATAGATTACAGTTGGAGATCTGATGAAGACACTGAGTGAAAACTCGGTAAAACTCATTAAACTCCATGTGCTTGGACTTGAGGATTTTAAGGATTGTAGGAAGTTCATTATTTATTTAGGGCTTTGGTAAGTGGGTAAGGTACACATTCTGAAGAAAGGGGGGTTACTAGTGGAGTATCTCAGGGCTCAGTACTGGGTTCAGTCCTCTTTAACGTCTTTATAGGTGACATTGCAGAGGATCTGGAAGGAAAGGTATGCCTCTTTGCGGATGACACAAATATCTGTAACAGAGCTGATACACAAGTGGGGGTAGAAAGGATGAGAAGGGACTTGGCAAGGTTGGAGGAATGGTCAGACATATGGCAACTTAGATTCAATGCAAAGAAGTGCAAAGTAATGCACCTGGGAAATAAAAATCCAGGAGAAGAGTACACAATAGCAGGGGAGGTACTAACAACAACAATAATGGAAAGAGATCTGGGTGTAGTCATATCAGATGACCTAAAGGTGGGTATGCAATGTGAGAAGTCAGTAGGAAAGCCAGGGGGATACTGGGATGCATAGGGAGGGGCATCACAAGTAGAAAAGGGAAGTGGTTATCCTCTATACAGACAGTTGGTGAGACCCCATCTGGAGTACTGCATGCAGTTTGGAGACCTCATCTCGCAAGGACATGGACAGGATGGAAGCAGTCCAGAGGAGGGCAACTAAAATGGTGCAGGGTCTACATCAGAAACCACATGAAGAGAGACTGAGAGAGCTTAATATGTATACCCTTGATGAAAGGAGGGACAGGAGGGACATGATAGAAACTTTTAAGTACCTCAAGGAAATCAACAAAGTCCAGGAGGGTAGCATCTTTCAGAAAAAGAGATGTGTAAGAACAAGGGGGCACAATTTAAAGTTAGAAGGGGTACAGCTCAGGGGTAATATGAGGAAATTCTTTTTCATGGAGAGAGTGGTGGATGCATGGAACCGCCTTCCTGGAGAGGTTGTGGGGTCTAAAACAGTGGAGGAATTCAAACATGCATGGGACAGACATAAGGCAATTATAGTGGGGGGTTGCAGGAAATAGGCTGTTGGTTAACTAGAATCTGCAGCTTATCCAGTAGGTAGGGAAATGGGCAGACTGGGTGGGCCAAGTGGTTCTTATTTGCCGTCAAAGTCTATGTTTCTATGTTTCTATGTTACTAGGCACAAGTGCCTATTATCAGGGTGACCTGGGTGCACTGGGTGGTTAAATGACTTGCTCAGTGTCACACAGTATGCAAGTGGAGGTTGTGAGAATCAAACCCAGGTCTGGTCGGCTGGATCTACCAAGCTCATTCACAGCTTGTTACTCTAACCTCTAGGCTATACTGCCACCCATTAGTGGGAGCATGAGAAATTCCAGACATATGGCTCACAAATAGCCTGAATTTAACTTCTTCTCATTCAAAATGTTTTCCCATTTGCACTTTGGAGGACATATCTGAGGATATTTCAAGGAAACTATGGGCTCAATATCAATCCATTATCAAACAAAGCAGCTGGTAGGGCCAGTATGATGCTGAGGTATATTAGGAGAGGTATCTACAGCAGGAGGAGGGATGGGTTGTTTCCATCCTATGTCGCTCACAGGTGAGACCCCACCCAAAGTATTGTGTCCAGTTCTGGAGGTCACACCACAGAAAGGACATAGACAGGTTGGAGGCAATCCACAGGAGGGCAACTAAAATGGTGCAGGGTAGCACCAAAAGTCCAATGATGAGAGACTGAGGGAGCTCATCATCTACATCCTGGAAGAGAGGAGAGCAAGAAGATGGAACATACGGTAATAGAGACCTACGTGTACCTCACAGGGGTGAACAGGGTGCAGTAGGGGAGACTCTTTCAAAGAAGGAAGAGCATCAGGATCATAGGTCATGCGAGGACCTGGGAAGGAGCTAAAGAGGGATGTGAGGAAATACTACTTCATGAAAGAGTAGTAGATGCCTGGAATAGACTGTCAGCAGAAGTGGTGGAGGTGAAAAGAGTGGGGGCTTCAAAAATGTGTGGGATAGGCATGAGGGAATATTAGTGAATACGTAGGGAGGAGGGAGATCTGCTGGAGACCAGTTAGACTTGGCAGGGACCATATGGCCAACAGGGTGGGCCAAGCAGTCCTTTTCTGCCAACAAATTCTCTGTTTCTATGTTTCTAATATCTAGTGTAAAGTAACAGTTTGAGGTTTACATTTCTTGAACATATGAGTTTATGATTTTATCTGTTCAAGCATTGGGTGACATTTTTTATATGGCACTATGTGATTTTAGTGAATTTTAATAAACCCATAATAACATTATTACACATGTTTAGGCTTTGATTTAATAGGAAAATGACATAATAAAATCAATGCTTTCCGACCTCTGAATTTGCACCCTGTTGATCAGTGTCTTTTTTGAATTGTTGCACTAAAACGTAAGCATAAGCAGCTATATCATTGCATAGTACACTTTCAGTGCCAGTATAATAGGGAAACAGTTATCTATTCAGTGCAGAACCTTTCCTGAATCAGTCATGGCTGATCGTTGATATGTGCTGTGTGTACTGAACAATTTTGTTTTAATAGAGTCAGATGGGCATCTTTTTTCTACAATATACATGGCCACTTCTTACATTAAATGCCTCTTACTTTCTGAAAGTATTATTTCTATTTTTAAAAGAAAAAGGTACAGCAAAGTCAAAACAAGTTAATGAATACAAGCTCTAGCTTTACATGCATTTTTTGCTGTTTGTATGTTTTGCAGGCATCATTTTGATAACTGGATCCCACAGAAGAACAGGAGATTCAGAAAGTAAGGAAACCAGCAATGCTCTTGACATTCAGTGGAATAGTGGGCTGGCAATATAGCCTAGAGATTAGAATAATGAGCTGTGAATGAGCTTGGTACATTCAGCATACATGGGGTTGATTCCCACAACATTCATTTGCATACTGTGTGACTCTAAACAAGTCACTTAACCATCTCAGTGCTCCCAAGTCATCCTTAAAAAGGCACTTGTGCTATTGGGCCCAGAATAAAATGAGTGTATCTGGACGGATAATAAGGAAAAATAAAAAATGTAAGCATTTAAGTTAAAGTTATTTATTTATTTTTTGTTGACCGGGAAAGGAGGACTAGACAATTCTGCATATTTTCAGCCTTGTCCCAGGGAGGGGGATACAGATGGATGCCAACTGACATTGAACCAAATTAAGCTGTTGGTAGTATTTTTAGTGAATGGGGGAAATTTGGCCAGGACACCAGGGAAAGTCCACTGCTCTTTTCGAGAAATGCCATGGGATCTTTAACATCCACCTGAACAGGCAGATGGGACCTCAGTTTAATGTCTCATCTGAAAGATACACCTCAGGAGTGCAGCACCCCCCTCATGCTGCACTACAGTGTCAGCAGTGGGATTTAACCCAAGTGCCTGGTGTGGGGAATAGAATCCACAGCCTTCTGATTTTCCAGTCTCAGAGGCAAGTGGGCAACCTGCTGAGCCACTGACACTGCTAAGTTAGGCAGTACTGCAAAAGTATACAAGCTAAGATCTGTTAGTTTTCTGCACCTGTGATAAGTTAAAAGCTCCTGTAATAAAGAATAATAAATAATCACTGGATATATAAAATACATACATTCTAAATCCTTTTCAAGATAATTTTAGTATACTAGCTTTTAAATAAAACATGAACATTAAAAAAATCAAAGTAAATCAAGCTGTTTGGTAAAAGAGACTTTTGCATAAGTGGTGATTTCCTTACATAAACTGCAACTTCTGACTTATAAGCTTTGCGACTATTTTATCCAGATAGCGTTTCACAAAGACTAGGATACATGAATCTCAGGAAGCCTCTATCTGGACCAAAGCATGTGCACAGAAGACTGAAAGAAAAAAATAAATGACAGAGACTTTTACAGAGCTCTTACCTGTGGAAGTCATTGTGTCCTACACAAGGACTGATAAATGATGGTGAATTTTATTATCTACTTGCACTTTAGTATTACTATTACTTTACTGTTTAAATTTTTGTCTATTATGTTTTATTAATCTATAACCTATAGTCATTTAGTTTGTGCTACATTATCTACTAGAACTCTGATAAAATGGTATCCACAAGGACTGGTAGTTGGATTAATTTGGAGAAAAATTGCCTAGGTGAAAAGGAACTTGGAAATAAAATTATAGAAGCTGTAAAAGCAGGGAAGGACATGGCTGTTAAGAGGGGATAAGGTATATTTGATAAAGTGGACAAAGACTGTTATATGGGCAACTACTCAGAAAAGGAAATGAAGAAACACCTAATAGGCAAATATGTCCATATTTCTACTCCCAAGAGAACAAAAGAGAAAGATCAAGCGAAGTAATGAGCTTATACTCTTCAATTACCCTCTCTATAAGGGAAATAAGAGGTGGTGGAAATTTTTCCCTCCTATATTTAAAGCTCCCTATTTTGTTTTGTTTTTTTATATAGTTTTTTAATTTTTTTTCTCCCATTTTTTGACCCAGACCTGGGATCCCAGCAGACACACACATGTGCATGCATGGAGGCGTACATGCATGCTGGGCACCAGTTCAGCCCCTTCTGTCCCACCCCTGGCATTATTGCTGCTGCTCCCCTAACCTATGTTTCCCACCAGACCTCCACCCAGTGGGAGCAGAATTATGGGGGGGTAGCAGACCACCACCCCTGTGAGGAGAGAGCTGCCTACCACAGCTCAATCCCACTCTGACCCTCCCCCCCCATGCCTGCTCCCCAGTGACCCGAGGTTGTTCCTGAACTCGAGTTACCGGCGTAGCACAAAGTAAGGCATCCAGCACCTCAGCACCACTGGGCCAGCTAAAGATCCCCATTTTTGAAGGATTAGAGACACCACTTATAAAAAAAAGCATTAACTCCTTTGGAATTGAATGTGCATTGACTTCTAGACTCAAAAAATCCAAAAAGTAACATCTATTCCTACAAAAGCTCCAAATGCTCTCTTAGAAGAACTTAGCCCCCCCCCCAAATGAGTATCAATGGCAGCCCATGCCTGACTCACAACTTATTAGTAAAGCATATAATTTGTTGGAAAAATCCCCAATCTTTAGCCCTAAAAAATCATTTAAAGTAGAAGTGCTGTATACACACAGATCCTAACCAAAATGAAGACTTGGTAAATGCTTATCCTACCTTCTTCAATTAAGATACAGTACATTTACTTAGCAACCAGACCATGGCAAACCTGTTAATGTTGGAACAACTGCGTGTTATAAGGGAAGATGTTTTGCATATAAAAAGTGCAATAGCACACCAGGAAGCATATCTAACTAGTTGTAATTTTAGTGGAAAGCAGAGACACTGATCTAGATCCAGATACCTTCATAGACGATAATACAAAGTCTGCCAAAGCACTGCAGCAAGTGTCTCCATGTCTGTGTCCCCTCCCTTGAAACCTGTAGTTAGGCAGGTACTGTTCCACCCACATGTGTGGGGCTCAACCCTAGCACCAGCTCCTGGGGAGGAACCACTGGGGCCACACAGAGGACCTGGGGCACCTGGAGTGGGGGAGAGTGACAGGTTAAAAAGAGCTGAAGCAAGCAGCTCTCCATCACTTCAGCCTTACTCTTCAGATCTTCTCAGTGAGTTTCATAATCATGTGCACCAGACCATGCCAGGGTACGAGACGGAAAACTTGAAATCCACTAGAGGCAGACCACAAGTTGTTCAGGAGAAGTTGGAAAAGGAGATGCAGCTAGAGAAGGTGAGTGCTCCACCCATGCCAAATCTCAAGGAGTCACTGATTGGTTTAGTTCCCAAGAAGGCCCCATGTGAATTCTACATGATCAACTGTTTGTCACATACAGAAGGCGATTTAATGACCACGCTGGTCCATGTTTCATAGCAGTTTAGTATGCATCATTCGACAGGATGATTCATGCAGTATGAGTGGTGGGTCTGCAGGCATTAATGGCCATGATGGACACAGAGTCAGCATTCCAACTACTGCCAGTACATGTGGATAACCAGAACTTACTTGGGACGCAATTTGACGGCCAATACTATGTGGACAATTGTATGCCCAAGGGCTGCTCTGTAGTCTGTGTAGTGTTTGAAAGCTTCACTACTTTCCTATACTAGGCAACTGTTCAGGAGTCAAAGAATCAGTGGATAGTTCTTTACTTGGACAACTTCTTGTCTGTGGGGCTGGGTCATTCTTCAATCTTCATGCAAACACTTGACACCTTTGTTGAGCTGTGAAAATTCTTTGGCATATCCCCGGCTCCCAGGAAAGTCAAAGCACTGAGCTAGGTGATGACATTCCTAGGCATACAGATCGACGTGAGGAGGCAGGAATGGCGCTTGCCCCACATAAGATCAACTCCCTAAGGTGCATTTTGAACAAGGCCATAGCTGCAAAGAAGGTAATCCTACATGAACTACAGCAGATAGTAGAGCACCTCAACTTTGCCTTTCAGGTCATCCCCAAGGGGAGGACATTTTTGCAGTAGATGGCAAAGCTGGGGTTAGGCACCTGGAAGTCTTATCACCAGATTCAGGTGACAGACGGCTTCTGTGAGGAATTGCAGATGCTGACAACATTCCTCATCCATTTCAATGACATGTCAATGTGGCCTAAGACAGTAGACATCCAAAAGGTGGAACAGTTCATGGACTCAACAGGTGGGCAAGGTTTTGGGGAAAACTTTAATGGCAAATGGTGTGCCTGGACTGGCTCTCCTCATAGGCAGCTGCCAGGCTCACCAAACTCAAAATGCTGTTGGACTTTTCCCCAACCATGATGGCTTTGTGTATATGGGGCTCTTGTCTGAAAGACAAGAAGGTCATATTTCAGTCAGGCAACATGGGAGTGGTACACATAATAAACAGACAGTTGGGGGAAAAGGGCCCATTAGGTGACCTGATGAGGATATTTGTCTTGCAATGTATGTTGCTGAATGTCCATTTTAAGGCTGTACCTGTTCCCAGCATTGAGAATGGTACTGTTGAAGCTGTATCTCATTCACAGTGATGGAAATTCTGGGAGTTGGATCCAGTGGCAGAACAGAATCCATGACCAGTCGCACTGTTTCTTTGGAAGGTGGTGATCCCAAGACCTGCAACTGTGTAGGCAATGCTATTGCACCCTGGACCAGATTGGATTACCACCTTAGCATGGAACGTTATCATGCAGTCTGAGCAGAGATGGGATGGCCAAACAGCTGGCCCATTCCTGTAGGCCAACTGTGCATCTATATTACAGAATCTAGATGACAGGGTCTGACAACAAGAGTTGTGGGGCGACACTGGGCAGCCTGTTATGGTTTTCCTGAGTCTGGGGTTTCATGGGCACCACTCACTGTTTTAAGGTTCAGAAGATCCTCAAAGGGTAGAATAATGGCCATCCCAAGCAGCTGGATCCTGGATCCCTGGTGCCCGATTACAGTGGTTATTCTGGAACAAGTGTGGGTGGCCCTACCAGCAGTTTGCTAGTCTTCACTTGCGGCCACATTACTTAAGAGTTTAAGACTGCATTTGCATTGGCATTCTATAGGTGTTCTGGGTCTCCAGATTGGTACAATCTGCACAAACTGGAGTCACAGTGAGCCAAGAGGACTCAGACATCACAGTGACCCCGGAGAGGGTCTTTGTTCAACTGTACCAAAGTTAAACTAACCAGAAGGGTATCAGCTGCTGGAGCATGGTGAAGGCCCCACTGGAGTCAGTATGGAACATGAAATTCTTCGTGGTGGCTTATGTGGCTCTTTGCCCAACAAAAGGTGAGGCAATCTTATGGCACCCAGATGAGAAGTCTGTAAAAACCTATCAATTAAGACATGTACTGGGGTTGGCAGTCCAGCAGCCCAATCTTAGTGCAAAAAGAGTACAACACCTATTCCTTTAGAATTGGAACAGCAACAATTACCAGGACCCAGGGGCTCTTGGATGGTGAGATAAAGGCCATGGGTTGGTGGAAGTCCCAAATGTTTTTACCCTATGTCCACCTACACTTGCTTTAACATTGTTTTGCTGTTTCCCAGGTTCTTTTAATGGATCCAAGCAGGTTTAGATCTGTGAACATTCCTTCATTCACTGGGCAGTAGAAAGTGCAAGACAACAGCAGATGTTGCAGAGCCACTTGATGAGCAAGAGAGGCATGCACTGGGAGGAATTTCTCCCTATGCTGGAGGTGGAGACTCATCGGGAAAGTTCACTAGACATCCTTCTGATTCATCTGGGTGGAAACTATCTTGGACTAAAAAAAAAGTTGACCTACTCCTGAGGATGAAAGAGGACTTATAATCCATCAGAGAATGGTGGCCATAGGATAAGCTGATTTGGTCCTACATCATTCAATGGCTTTACTGGTGGCATACAATTGGCTTTAAAGCACTGGTCAAGAATACATATGCATCAATAGAGAGATTCAGCCATATATGGAGTCCACTAGGGGAACTCTTGTTCTTAAATAGGTTTCATAAAACGTGCATCCCCATTGGTGGACAGGGTCTGTGTGGCCATGCATTAATCCCCAGTAAACCCATACTTGAAATACCGAACTACAAATGCTGTCATGTAGAGTCAAACATGAAAAGGCATGAAATCACTCCGACTGACATTTCTTATGTTCTGTACCTTGACAGACTGAAATCAACATCCTAGTTTAAAACAGAGCTTAGCGAGGGAAATAAAATCTCAAAATAAGTGAGAACTCACTCTGTCAGCTGTTTCTCAGTACATTGCAGCCCTCCATATATCCTGGCATATACAGTCCTGCATGATCAGCTGCGTATTAGGATTGCGGTTTCAGAAATGCAGGGAAGGGGCTCTACTGAAGTAAACTGCTCGGGAGAGAAAGCAAGCCCCAGTGGCAGCAGAAAAACTTACAAAATCAAACACTGAAAAAGTGATGTCTGTCACTGTTGTACTTTTGCTGACAAAAAAATAAACCAAAAATTGTTAGCACAGCCTTTGTTGTAATTAGTCAGTTAATGTTGAATGCATTTCAATTAGTTTATTATTGGGTCCTGTCCTTTTTAATGTCTTCATCAATGACATTGCAGAGGGACTGGAAGGAAAAGTATGCCTTTTTGCAGATGACACAAAGATCTGCAACAGGGTTGATACACAAGGAGGCGTGGAAAGGATGAAAAGGGACTTGGCAAGGTTGGAGGAATGGTCAGAAGTATGGCAGCTAGGATTCAATGCAAAGAAGTGCAAAATAATGCACCTGGGAAACAAGAACCCAGGGGAAGAATAACAATGGGTGGGGAGGTAGTAACAACAACAAAAATGAACGGGACCTGGGGTAATCATATCAGATGACCTTAAGGTTAGCAAGCAATGTGACAAGGCAGTAGGGAGGGCTGGATATACTGGGATGCATAGGGAGAGGCATCAGCAGCAGAAAACAGGAAGTTGTTATCCCTTTGTACAGACAGTTGGTGAGACCCCATCTGGAGTACTGTGTCCAGTTCTGGAGACCCCATCTCCGCAAGGACATAGACAGGATAGAGGTAGTCCAGAGGAGGGCAACTAAAATGGTGCAGGGTCTGCAAGAGAAGCCGTATGAGGAGAGACTAAAGGAGCTTAATATGTATACCCTTGAGGAAAGAAGGGAGAGGGGGGACATGATAGAAACTTTTAAGTACCTCAGTGGAATCAACAAAGTCCAATAGGGTAGCATCTTTCAGAAAAGAGACTTGCAAGAACAAGGGACACAATTTAAAGATAGAAGAAGAGGCGTTTCCAGGGCAATGTGAGAAGTATTATTTCACAGAGAGGGTAGTGGATGCATGGAACAGCCTTCATGAGGAGGTTGTGGGGTCTAAAACTGTGGGAGAATTCAAGAATGCATGGGACAGACATAAGGCAATTCTTGTGGGGGGTAGGAAGAAATAGGCTGTTGGTTAACTAGGATCTGCGGCCTATCCTGTAGGTAGGGAAATGGGCAGACTAGATGGGCCAAGCAGTCCTTATCTGCCGTCAAAGTCTATGTTTCTATGTTATCATAGTTGTAGCAGCAGCATCTGCACCTCCTTAAGAATCTGTGCATGAGTCGATGAGGGTTTGAAGTGGGAGATCTAATTCTTTAACTTTATTAAATTAATGGTAAATGATGTGAGTTTTGTGACTGAAGGAAAGTTGGTGCAACTCACATATAAAGGTACAACTATGTCAGTTTCCATGTCCACATAATAAAATGTGCACAGAAAAAAAAATGAACATTCGAGTTTAAACTGTGGAAAAGTCTGCATGGCAATATTTGAAAAGCGACGGTGCAGCTAAAAAGAGGGTTGTGCAGTGCACTTTGCATGATTACTGACATTAATACATAATTACTTTGGCTTGGTTTTATTGGAAAAGCATTCAGTGAATTTTAAAACTAAATGCACATTCATAATCAGCACAAAGAGAGGAAAAAATGAGTACTAAAATTAATTGTATTACAAAAGATTTGGAGGTCAAACTTCTTTCTTGCAGAGGGATAAAATACTTTTTTATGACTTTTAAACTGTTTCTTATTTTCTTTTGTGAAAAGGGGATCATTTTGTAAGTGCAATGACCCCTTCCAGACAGTGGGCAAATCAAATGCAATTCCCAGTTCGTTGGAGGTCACTTGGGCTGAACCCTCGTGCCTCACAATGCAACTGGGGCATGCATTAATGCCTGGTATACCCATGGTCTGTCATGGGTTATAGCCTACTTTAGCACCAGGATGCTGGCATCTCCTGCCAGAGACTTTATGCCAAGGATGAGGTCCACTTGCAGGATAATGGCTGAGATGTGTTTCTAGACTCTTTCTATGAGGTGTTGGAGAAACATTTTGAGTGAGCTGCCTGGGGGGGGGGGGTTGCATTGCATCCATCCTTGGGCAGCTTGTGAGTCTCTCAGACTGATGGTGCAAGAGGAAAAGGAGGGATGAGTTGAATTCAGAATAGCTAGTCTTTCCTGGTCAGTATGAGGTCTCTGGAACTGCATGACCTGGTTTCTGGTTGGAAGGGTCATGATCCAACCTCATTGGACACCAGATGGTGTAGTCGCTAGCTACCTGGCTATGTGACCTCTGCACTCCATAGGCTTGGGTACCATCTCAGGAGGTACATCATTCCCTCGATTCACACAAGGAACATGGCCCTTCACTGGAAGTGGTGCAGGTGCCCAAGATGACCGATAAAATCTCCTAGTTGCACATACCACTCCAGTAGTGTAGTTTCTTTCAATAAACATATGGCTTCAGCCATTTCTCCAAGACCTCTGTGAATGTATTCTTCCAGAGGAAGGGGTATGGGAACTACTAAGGCAATACCAAGACTGCCAAAGCCTTGCAGCAGATGTCTCCTTGTCTGTGTCCCCTTCCCTGAAACCTGTAGTTAGGCAGGTATGGCTCCATCCATGGGGGGGCTTATCCCTAGCTCCATCCCTGAGAGGAACTATTGGGGCAAGGGGGTGGAGAGTGAGGGGTTAAAAAGAGCTGAAGCCAGCAGCTCCCCCTCATTGTGGCCTCCTTTTTCAGATCTCCCACACATCCGCCTTTGTAAAAGCAGAGTTAGGGTTAGCAAGGGTAGAGCAAGGAATCCTTTGGCCATGATTGACCACATTAAGGGTCGGTGAGTGAGTTTTATGTTCCCTCAGAGGTCTTTTTCTCAGTATTTCACCTCCTACTAAGGGGTTAATGAGGGAGACTAGCATAGAACACAAACTGCTGCAGTCATGTAACATGGTGGCTTGGGAGTCTCTCAGATGGATGTTGCAAAGGGAAAACCGGGGGTGAGTCAAAATCTTCCAAATGGCTTGTTTTCCCTGGTCAGCATGATGTCTGTGGGACTGCAAGACTTGGACTCCAGTTGGAGGGGGCCATGGTCCAACCTCATCGGGATTGCTTGCAGGTGCAGGAACAATAGAAGGGGAGGTCACTTGCCACCCAGTCACATGACCTCCTCACTTCTGGGACTTGGGTACCACCTCAGAAGGTACATAACTCCCTTGGCCTGTACAAGTAGTATGACCCTTCAATGGAAGTGGTGTAGGGACCCAAGCTGAATGGTAAAATCTCACAGCTGTGTATGTCACTCCAATAGTGTAATTACTTTTAATAAACATATGGCTGTGGCTATTTCTCCAAGGCCTGTGTGTGTGCATTCTTCCAGGGGAAGGGGTATGGGGACTACTAAGACAATACCAAGAGTGCCAAAGCATTATGGAAGACATCTCCTTGTCTGTGTCCCATCCCCTGCAACCTGTAGTTAGGCAGGTATGGTTCCACTCTTATGGTGGGGCCTTAGCCCTGGCACCATACCCTGATAGGAACCATTGGGGTGAGGGGGCAGAGAATGAGGGGTTAAAAAGAGCTGAAGCCAGCAGCTTCCCCTCATTTGGGCCCCCATTTCAGATATCCCACACACACCTGCCATTGTAAAAGCAGAGTTAAGATTGGTTAGGGTAGAGCAGGGAAGCCTTTGACCCAATATGCATGACCACATTAGGGGTCGGTGAGAGATTTTCACGATTTCCCTCTGAGAGTTTTTTCCAGATTTTTCATTTCCTACCAAGGGGTTAATGAGGGAGGCTAGCATAGAGCACAGACTGCCACAGTTACATAACATGGCAGCTTCGGAGTCTCTCAGACTGATGTGCAAGGGGAAAAGGTTATGAGTCAAATTCTACTGAAGGGTTTGTCTTCCCTGTTCAGCATGAGGTCTGTGGGATTGCAAGACCTGGACTTCTGTTGGAGGGGGCCATGGTCCAACTCATTAGGATTGCCTGCAGGTGCAGGAACAGTAGAAGGGTAGGTCACTTGCCACTCAGCCACATGACCACCCCACTCCTGGGACTTGGGTACAAATTCAGGATGTACACAACTCCCTTGGCCTGTACAGGTAGTATGGCCCTTTAATGGAAGTGGCACAGGGGCCCAAGGTGACTGACAAAATCTCCCAGCTGTGCATGCTACCCCAGTAGTGTAATTACTTTTAATAAACATATGGCTGTGGTTAGAGATGCAGAGAAATAAAATTTTGCTTGTGAAATTGCAGCGAAATCGGCAATTTCACTGCGCAAAATGTTTCACAAAATTGTGATGAAATTTCACAGTTTTGCCCACCGCCACTGGCCACCACAAATTACATTAAGTAACCCCCTTGCACACACACACAAAAATCAACCCCCACTCCCTGGTGTCACTCCCTGGTGTCTAGTGGTCCCCCTTCCCCCAGCCAATCACCGGTCATAATTGAATTAAATAAGCACCTCCCCCAAAGTTACCCTGGCCCCCTCATTTGTTTTATTAAAAAAATTCAACCCTCACTCCCTGGTGTCTAATGGACCCCCCACCCTATCATTAGGTAGCAGCACCCACCCAGCTCCCCCCAGTACCCCAAACGGGCCACTAGCACAGCCCTTCACTCACCTCCATGGCCGGCAGCCCAACTGAGCATGACTGAGCACTTGAATGAAAGAGCACATGTATGCGCTCATTCATTCAAGCGCTCAGTCGCACTCAGTCAGGCTGCCGGCTATGGAGGTGAGTGGACGGCTCTGCCAGTGAAGTGATCAGGTACTGGGGAGCTGGGGGTGCTGCTACCTAATGATGGGTGGGGGTCCACTAGACACCAGGGAGTGAGGGTGAATTTTGTTTTAATGAAACAAATGAGGGGCCAGGTTAACTTTGGGGGGTACTTTTTTAATTCAGTTATGGCCAGTGATCAGCTGGGGGGCCACTGGACACCAGGTAAAAAATAATTTGGGACAGTGAGTGGCCAGGGTGGGGTGGGGGACCACTAGACACAAGGGAGAATTTTGGCCAGTGGCCACAAAATTTCACCACGGGAGGCGAAATTACTCCCCAGATGGCGAAATTTCTCTGTGAGTGGTGAAATTTCACCAGTGGGTGTGAAATTTCACTCACAAGTGAAATTTTGCCAGCTTGGGGGTGAAATTTCACTTTTTGCCCAGTGAAATATTTCACAAAATGCGCTAATTACACAAAATATTTAGTCGGCAAAATTGTCCATTTTTGCACAACTCTAGCTGTGGTCATTTCTCCAAGACCTGTGTGTGTGTGTGTGTGTGTGTGTGTGAGAGACAATATAATGCTATTGCCAGTATTATATCTTTTAACAAACCAAAAAGAAAACTCCCAGGTAAAAGAATGAGGTAAAAATGAAATATGAAGAAAAAACAAGAAAAACAATAATAAAAAATTATCTTTAACACAAACACCCTTATCCTCTTCAGATATTAGAAATAATGAGGAAGAGAGTTCCAACAGTGTGATGGTACAGTAATTACTGTACGTCCCTTGAAGACTCTGATAAACAAAGTTGCCAGTGAACCTAAAAGCAACCCCTTGAATATACTTGAAATTAATAACAAAAATAGAAAAACATACTGAGATAGATCAGGAGGAAAATATTGAGTTGATATTGACATGTTAAAAAATAAGGATAAATTTCAATGGAAGGGGATGAGTTTTACAAATTTACAGCTAGATTAAAAAAACAAGATGAAATATCTTTGACTTTTTTCAGGCTGATAAAATTGTTGTTTGAAATTATAAAAAAAAAAATGAGTCAATAGGCATGCAGCCTACAATAACATGGGCCAGGATCATTCTGGTGCTTTCTTCCAAAAAGATATATTCAGTTCAGGAAGGATTTTTTCACAGACAGGGTGGTGGACGCAGGGAACAGCCTTCCTGAGGAGGTTGTGGGATCTAAAACTGTGGGAGAATTCAAGAATGCATGGGACAGACATAAGGCAATTTTTGTGGGGGGGGTAGGAAGAAATAGGCTGTTGGTTAAATAGGATCTGCAGCTTATCCTCTAGGTAGGGAAATGGGCAGACTAGGTGGGCCAATTGGTCCTTATCTGCCGTCAAAGTCTATGTTTCTATGTTTCTATGGATAGGGCAGGGAGGAAAGGAGGAGGAGTGGTGCTATATGTAAGGGAGGGTATCAAAGTGATGGAAATTCATGGAAACTGAGGGGGATGGAAGGGTTGGAGGTACTGTGAGTCACCCTGGAGACAGGAGTCAGAACAACTATTCACACTGGCAGGGAAATTAGAGGCAAACCTATATGTCTATAGACCTCCAGCTCAGGGGCAGAAACTGGATAAGGCACTGAGGGAAGCCATTAGCAAAATGGTAGAAAAAGCAGTGAGCCCACTTGTCATGAGGCAATACTGGACCTGGTGCTCACAAACAGGGACAGACAGCATTGCAGACATCAAGGTGGAAGGCCCCCCTGTTGTCTAGTGACCACTGTAAAGTATGGTTCAGCAGAAGGATGACAGCAGAAGCAAACCACATAAGTACAAAGGTTATGGATTTTGGGAGGGGAGAGAACATTTTTTTTTTATAAATATATATTTATATATATATATATATATTAGAGGCAAAAAACTCCATTTAATGCATCAGTTAGGGTTGTTCCACAGTGACAAAAGTCAGGAAATTTGGTGTTAGGTTGAAACCCCCCCTGGACACCTCCAGCCCACACCCCAACCACCATCAGGGTGCGGGCTTGGGTCGTCGGCTAACTCTCACCCCATCACATGTGTAAGAAGCAGAGGTATGGGAGAATGGGGTGAGAGTTGGGACCGATGACAACGCGCACCCGATGGCGGTTGGGGGGGGCGAAGCTGGAGGTGTCAGCTGGCTGCTGGACTCCTCTGACTTTCATGCTGCTGTTAATGCTAGAATTTTGCCTCTAATCCCTTCTTTGAGAATGATGAGAAATACTGAATGTAATGTGGCAGTGGGTGTGCGGGGGCCCTTTGGGCCCCGCGCTCCCACCGTGTGATGTCTTGTGACATAGTAACAGGAACAGCAATGCAAATGCAAGGTGGAAATGCAAATGGTAACAGTAACGAAAACGTAAGGGCAAATGACAACTCAAAGGTAAATACACATGGTGGCGCACACGGGAACGGTAACACTAATAGGTACATAAACACATGGGGAAAGAGTAACTGTAACAGTAACAGAAGCGCATACCCTGTTTTTGCTGGACAACTGCATAGAGAAACACAGTGTGTGCAAAGAATGTATGCACTGTACCGGCAATGGAAGCTTAAAATGAGCATTGGAAGTACTTAATTGCAAATATCTCAGCAATCGTATGACGTAGAAAAAAATTTTAAATTTCACAGAAATCATTATTTTCCTGGCTACCGTTTTGTATTACTTGCAATGAAAAATCTGTATCTCGCACCGTTTTCGAGATACGAGCCCCAAAAGGCACAGCATATGCCACCATGTTAGTCTATGGGAAACAGCATCAACTTCAGAGTACTGTAACTTTGGAGCCATACAATATGTTTTCACCAAACTACCAAAAGGCACATCTGTGACATGTTGGCTGCCTTCCCTCCAAATTGCAGGCCAAAAGACCTAACCGTTCTTTTGCAGCAAGGTGGCAAAAAACTCCTGCCATTTTGGCCATAGTGTTGCAAAGTACTTTCGTTATTTGCGAAAGCTTTCACACAGATTTGCGAAAGTGTCATGCATGTGAAAGTACTTTGTGAAAGTACTTTTTCCAGAAAGTTGAAAAACATATTTCTGGGGTGTTTAACCCCAAAATAAAGACATGGCTAGCATCCCCAGGTTCCGACTAGGTGAACACACAAAAAAATTGTGTCATAGATGGTCCCAATTTTAAATGCCAAGCATTTTTCTGATCGCTAACTGAAAAAAATGGCAGATTTGCAAAAGTAGTATGAGGCATTTGCGAAAGTAAAAAGTGCATTTGCGAAAGTGTCGAACTTTTTAACTTTTCCCTTTGACGTATAATGGGAACTTGTTTTTTGAATAACTTTTGAACCGTTTAATATTTTTTCATGAAATCTTCAAAAGGCACATTGGGCACCCCGGCCACACGTTCCCTGAAGATTTCAGACCACTGGTGCAAAACGTGCGACCTGTAGGCAACGGCAAAGAATTCACCAAATAGCGTAAACATGCACGCAGATCACGCTAAATAACTCTGCAGCTGTATATTCAACCAGAACGAAACTTGGCAGATCCCAAGTTGTATGGTTCTTGATCATGCATGCCAAATTTCAGGCAAATCTGTTAAACAGTGCCAAAGTTATTAAAGTGCAAAGTTTGACCCTTTAACCTTAAAAGGGCTCCTCAACCCTAACTGTAGTATATAATATATATATATGTATATTATGGTAGCACGGTAGTGCTACCATAGTTAGGATTGAGGAGCCATTTCTATGTTAAACCCAAAATTTTGCACCTTAATAACTTTGCAACCGTTTGACGGATTTGGCTGAAATTTGGAATACGTAATCAATAACCATAGGCCTTGGGAAATGCTGATTTCATACCAATCAGATACACAGCTGTGGGTTGTTAAGCATGATCTGCTTAGCAATTCACGCTTTTTCTGAATTCTGCAGTCCGTGTACAGGTCGCATACGGTTTGCCTACCCACCCAAAATCTTCAGGGAACATGCGGACAGGGTCCCCAATGTGCCTTTCGAAGATTTGGTGAAAAAATATTAAACGGTTAAAAGTTATTCAAAACAATTTCAATTATAAGTCAATGGAAAATTAACAAAAGTTCGACAGTGTCGCAAATGCATTTTTACGCAAATGGGCCTGTTACTTCGCAAATCCACCATTTTGTTTTCAGTTGGTGATCAGAAAATGCTTACATTTAAATTGGGACCCTCTAACAACCTAATTCTTTTTGTAATCACCTAGTCGGACCCTGAAGGATGCTAGCCATGTTCTTTGAGGTAAAACACCAGAAATATGTTTTCAATTTCTGGACAAAATGCTTGCATAAAGTACTGTCGTGCTCACGAAGTGTCGCAAATTTTTGCAAAAGCTTTACAAAGTGCGACAGTAGTTTTCTAGTCTGTGGAAAATGACAGCAATTCTTTGGCACTGCGCTGCAAAACAGCGGTTGGGAGTTTTGGACTGAAATTTGGAGGGAATGCAGCTGACATGTCACAGATGTGCCTTTCAGTGTTATGTTGAAAAAATATTACATGGCGGCAAAGTTGCGGCACTCCAAAGTTGACATTTTTTCCCATAGGATAACATTACGGCTCCCGACGCAGTACAGGAATCCTTTGGCACCCTGCTGCAAAATAACGGTTTGGTCTTTTTTCCCAAAATTTGGAGGTAAGACAGCCAACAGCCCACAGATGTGCCTTTCAGTAGTTTGGTGAAAAAATATTACAGGGAGGCAAAGTTGTGGTGCTCCGAACTTCTCTTTTTTTCCCACAGGATAACATTACGGCGTTTGCCGAGCCTTTCAGGGCCCGTATCTCGGAAACAGTGCAAGATACGGACTTTTCGTCAGAAAAACACTTAGCATCCTAATGAAGGCTAAGTGCAAAACTAGCCAGGACAGTCGTAAATCATATGACTTTTAAATTTTTTTTCTACGTCATACGGTTCCTGAGATATAACCTATTTAGTATTCCAAGTCCTCATTTTCTGCTCCGATACCCATTATTATGCATACATTCTTTGTACTCACTGTCTTTCTCTATGCAGGTTTTGGGGAAAACCAGCCTGTGCACTTACATTACTGTTACTGTTGCCCTTTCCGCTTGTGGTTCTGTACCATTTTCACTTACCGTTGACGTCTACGCCACCATGTGCGTTATCCTTTGCGTTTTCATTTGCGCTTGCGTTTCTGTTATTTTTTGCCATTTGTGTCTACAGTACTGTTTCTCTTTCTGTTTCACTTTGCGTCACCATGCCCATTGACATTTCTGTTTTCAGGCACCATGTTACTATGTGACAACACATTACGCGGCAGACGTTCCCGTCTATGCCACCATGTGCGTTACCCTTTCTGTTCTCATTCATGCTTGCGTTACCATGTGCACCACTGTTAGCACTTCTGTTTGCATTGCTGTTCCTGTTGGGCCCCGTGCTCCCACCGCCTACGGGTCCCGTGCTCCCGCCACTGCACTACATTCAGTATTTCTCGTTATCATTCTCAAAAAGAAGGGAAATTAGAGGCAAAAAACTCCATTTAATGCATTAGTTAGGGTTGTTCCGCAGCGACAAGAGTGAGTAAATTTGGTGTTAGGGTTAAAAACCCCCCTTGGACCCCATGCCCACCCCCCCAACTGGCATTGGGGTGTGCATTGGGGTCATCGGTCCTAACTCTCACCCCATTCTCCTATACTTCTGCTGCTTTACAAATGTGATGGAGTGAGAGTTAGGGCTGATGACCCCAATGCACACCCCAATGCCGGTTGGGAGGTGGGCAGGGGTCCATAAGGGAACCTTAACACTGAATTTCCTCACTTTGTCACTGTGGAACAACCTTAACTAATGCATTGAATGGAGTTTTTGTCTCTAATATATATATATATACATATATATATATATATATATATATATATAAATAACAAAAAGTTACGTTTAAAGGCTAGTTAGGGTTCTCACATACTTTCACAACTGATGTGATATAGGCAAGGAAATTGGGTGTTAGGGTTTACAACTATAACACTCCTCCCCCCACCAAACCCTACCACTGGAACTGCACCTCCACACACCAACAAGCATCAGGGCATGACTTAGAGTTGTGGGTCCCACCCCACCCCCCAACCCTACTATCGCAACACCACCCCACCCTCCACACATCAACAAGCACTGGGGTGTACCTTAGGATCATGGGCCCACCCACACCACCCCACCCAACCATACCATCACAATATCACCCCCTCCCTCCACACATCAACAAGTGTCGAGGTGTGCCTTAGGCTCATGGGCCCTAGTGCTCACCCAATTCCATCTTTAAGGAACCTGACATGGCACAGTATAGGAGAATGGGGTGAGGGTTAGGGCCCATGACCCTAAGGCACACTCCAACACTTGCTGGTGTATGGATGGTGGGGGTGCGGTTCCAATGGTAGGGTTTGGTGGGGGTGGGGTGTTACAGTTGTAAACCCCATCACCCAGTTTCCTTGTCTGTATCACATTAATTATGAAAGCATGTGGAGAACCCTAACTAGCCTTTAAAATAGTTTTTTGTTATAAATTTCCTTACTTTTTGAAATAGTATAATATTATCTTTATTTTGCTGTGGAAACACAGGGGTCTCCGACCCCTGTGCTTCCACTCATTAATTTACCAGGAGGCGAAGCAAAATTGCAGCAAATAGTCATAACTGTGCCATCTTATATAATTTTCACCCCAAATGGTCAACATAACCTTTTTATCACCTCACCACATGTACCCAGCACAGAACATTTTCAAATCCCAGTCAAAATGCAGTTCTGCACAACTGTAAGGCCATTTTATGCCACAGGTGTGGAAAATTTTTTTCCACAGGATTTGAAAATTGACAGCTGTACTATTCATGAGGTGGTGTGAAAAGAATGGCAATGTCGAAAATCTGGAGTGAAAATATGACAAATTGCTAATGTTATGCACATGCATAGAAAAATTTCAACAACAGCGTGTAACTCAGCATTGTTAGGTATTTTTGTACCAAATTTACAACATGGCCTTTTTGGGACCCCACCTCCTGAAAACTGACAGTTTCATTTCGTTACTCAGTCGCAAAAGATGATTTTGTGCAGCAACTGCGCCATTTCATGCCAGTGCTGCATAAACACATTTTGGGCAGGATGTGAGAAATGGTAGGTGTACTGTACATGAGGTGGTGTGAAAAACTGGCAATGTTGAATAGTTGGAGACAAATGATTAAAATTTGCCAAAGTTATGAAGGTGCGTAGCGAAATTTCAATGACCACATGTAACTCGGGCTTTTGTGGGTATTTTTGCACCAAATTTTCAACATGGCCTTTTGGGGACACCACCTCACGAGCAGTGTCACTATGATTTTGTTAGTGCATTCCAAAACTTGATTTCACACAGCGACTGCACCATTATGCGCCAGAGGTGCGAAAACACGTTTCGAGCAGGATGTAAAAAATGTCAGCTGTACTGTTCATGTGGAGGTGTGAAAAAAATCTCAATGTTGAAAATGTGGAGTGAAATTATAAAAAAATTGGTGAAGTTACTCGTGTGCATAGAAACTGCGCAATGCACACTCGTAATGCAGTCATTTTCGGGAATTTTTGCACCAGATTTTCAGCATGGGCTTTTGGGGACCTCCCCTCATGAACACTGGCAGTGTCATTTCGTTAATTGGTCCAGAAAGGTGATTCCGCGGCATCTGAGAAATCACCTTTCGAGGAGCAGCTCTTGAAATGAACAAGTTCATGAGGTGAAATCCCAAGTAGAGATGCAGCGAATTAAAATCTGCCTGCAAAGTGGACACGAAGTGGCCACTTTGTGTTGGTGGAACACTATGCGAAGTGATCACTATAAAGTGCTCACTTCACCTTCTCATTATGACTTTGCATTGACATTCTGCCTTAACATGAAGTAAGGTGAAGTGACAACAATATAGGCAGCCGCCCACACATCACATGGCTTACAGTACTGTAAGTCACATGCTTTAGCCAGGCAGGAAGGAAAAGAGTCAGAAAAGCAGTACTTTCACTTTCTCCTTTGCAGTTGTAGAAGGAGGAAGCCTTTTTGGTGTAGAGAGAGGAGAGGAGAGTTTGTTTTCTAGTTGCATCTTGTGATTTCGAGCACAAAAAACAGCTTTTGTAAAAGCTATATCTTGAGTTTTTTTGTACTGTGTTTTTAATTTTTTTTTGCTACTGAACTTTTTTTTTATAAGTTTTGATTTGTGTGTGTGTGTGTGTGACTGTGTGTGTGAGTGTGAGACTGTGAGTGTGGGTGAAGGTCGGAATATTGAGTCATCGGTCAGAGTCAGGGACTTGTGCATGATGGCCCCGGGACGAGGAGAGTCTGTGGCCCATGGGCATGGGCAGAGGAGAGGAGTGCACACACATGGGGTCATTGGGTGTTATTGGACCACTCCCAACTCTTGGGTATTGCATTTCCCCCTGTGGAAACAGCAGCAGCAGCACCAATGCCACCGGTGGCTGCACATCCACCTAGTCTGCCACTACCATCACCACCAATAGCAGCTGCAGGGGCTCCAGCAGCACCCTCTCCACTACCTCCACAGCCACGGGTGGAGCCCCAGGTAAATGAAGGTGGTTCCAGCAGTATATCTGGTCCCCCCCTGCACCTCCCCAGTGTGGCAGTTTTTTAACTGCATGGGGGGAGACAGCACTATTGAGGTTTACTATCTGTGTGGTGTGCAGGTGTGCCGTGGCCCCTGGGGGACACATTTGGGGACTGGTGGCCAGCGCACACACATGGCAAACCACCCCAAGGTGGAGTGGCAGACTGCCACAGAAGGGGCCAGGCATCCACCTGCTGGCCCTTCTGTGGCAGTGGCAGTGGCAGAGGGTGCTGGGGGTGTTGTGCTTCGCCACCACAGCAGGAGGAGGGCAACTGCAGCAGCTGCTCTACCACCACCACCACAGCTAGCAGCACCACCCTCACCACCACCACCATCACTATCTGGATTTTCTGCTGCAGTGGGCCCAGCCACAGTGCCTGCAATTCAGGCAGACATTGCACTGGTGTGGGCAGCCCTCGAGGAAAGCAAAAAAAGAGGGTGGGTGCTGTGCAGCAGCAGGTAGATCAAATCCAGCAGCAGCAGCTGCAAATACTGACAATACTCCACCTGCTGCTGGAACACCATGGAATCCCCCATTAAGGGATTTTTTTCTGGACCCCTCCCCCCACACTACTGTGCTGTACTGTTTTTGTGTGTTTTTTTTGTTGTTTAATAATAGACAATTGCCCTTCTGTTGTTGCAGTGCCTCAGTAATGTTGACTTTCTGTTGTGGCGTGCTTGTGGACAAGCTGTTGTGAGCAGTGCAAGTATGATGTGCTAAACTGCATGTGTGCAGTCAGTGTTGTCTCCTCTGTGTGTGTGTGTGTGTGTGTGTGTGTGTGTGTGTGTGACATCAGACATTGTGCAGCATGTTGCAAACATGTATTGCTGTTGCTGACTTGTTGCAGTGTTTATGGTATAAAGAATAGTGAGCAGAATAATGTATATTTTATTGTCACCATCATCATCAGTGGACTAAGTAATACGATACTTTTTTCAGAGGTGTCTGGCCAGAGGGCACCTTAGTCACATACTGCACACACAACATTTAGGAGAGCATGTGTTTTTTGTGCTATGATCTCCGCAAAGTCATGTGTGCACTGTGAGTGACTGAGGTACACAGTGACCCAATACCTCTGAAAAAATATCATATCACTTACTCTGCTAGTGCTGATGGTACCAATAAAATATACATCAGGTATTCTTTGTTATCTTTATTCTTGATACTGCAACAAGTATTACCATATATATGTTTGCATGAAGCTGGACAATGTCTGCACACACAGGAAAGAACGAACAGTGATGGCACACATGCAGCATAGCACAACATACTTGCACTGCTCAGTCTTCATGCTGTTTCCGAAACACTTCAAATCCAATTCATGAGTCCTGACACAAAGTAAACATTACTGAGGATCTACAACTATTTTTTTTGTGAAATAGACATGAAAGAAATTCACCAACTTACAGCATTGCACCCTATATATATGCGCCTTACTTCCAGGGGAATCTTTCCTGCTCCACATGTCCTTACATAGTGCAATACATTTCTGCCAAAACTGCCCATAATTTCATTAAAGTGTGTCACGTCACGGAGGAATTCCCATTCTGAAAAGCCACCCAAATTCTGCCCCCCTTTCTCAGCAACATTAGGACGTAATGCCAGGGAGTGCACGGATGCGTGCTCCATTATAGTGAATGTCCAGCAGCTTTCCGAATGTTTCTTTATGTTATAATGGTCAGTTTGTGGTGAAACATGGGCACATTTCCACTAATGTTATGGGCGGTTTTGATAGAAATGTATTGCACTATGTAAGAACATGTGGAGCAAGAAAGATTCCCCCTGGAAGTAAGGCATCCATATATTAGGTGCAACACCATAATAGCTATGTAACGTGGTGAAACTCTGTAAACAGCAGTGCAGCAATCTGTTGAGAACTCTGACCTATATTTTTTAATGCTATGTTACATTGCCACTTACTTTACTTACATCCTGACTTGTAAGATACTATAATTTCCAGTATTTGAGTCTGCTGTACTACTTTTTTTCATGTCTGAAATAATAAAAGGAGCACTCCTTTTAATATGGTGCTGACCAGGTCTTTGTCAGTATTTTCCACTGCTTTTCTCCATCACATCAGTTGTTATATATCACTTCTGTTGTAAATTAACAGTTATGCAGCAGGCAGTATTTTATGACCCCACAGAACAATATTTATTGAAAAGCAGCTGCAAATAGTGCTACAAACCTGGTCAGAAAAATATTGAAGGGCATGCTCCTTTTTCTTTCATACATGACAAAAAGTAGTAAAGCAGACAGAAATTGTGAAAAGAAGTGTATCATTCAAGTCATGACTGGGAGCTAGTGGCTGGCAATGTAAAATAGCATAAAAAAGTACAGTTCAAAATTGTCACCACATTCTTGCAATGCTGCTTTAATTGATAATTTCAGTATGACATCATGAGCTCACAATCACAACACACAAAATGCTTGTGTCTTGTGTCCAGAAAATTGACAAGTGGTGACAAAGTCAAATGAGAGCGTTACACCACATGCAAAGTCCCCCAGAATTAATGGCGCACTCAGTCATGCGCTCAGTACTCACACAGAGTCCTCAGATTTTTTCTGCATGCCCAAAATGCAACTGCCTTGTGTCCATAAAATGGACAAGTGGCGACGAAGTCAAATGTGAGCGTTACACCACATGCAAAGTCCACCAGAATTAATAGCGCACTCAGTCATGTGCGCAGTTCTCACTCAGAGTCCCCAGATTTTTTCTGCATGCCCAAAATGCAACTGCCTTGTGTCCAGAAAATTGACAAGTGGTGACGAAGTCAAATGTGAGCGTTACACCACATGCAAAGTCCCCCAGAATAAAATGATGACCGTGAGCAAACTGTTGCTGGTCCAATGTGTGCTGCGATTCCAGCAAATACAATGTGATTATCTCAACTGGATGGAAGGGTGCTCTTTTTCTGTACACTAATAGTAGCCTTGGTGAGTTGATATTTGCAGATGTATATTTGTGTATTTTGTAGGTGGGAGGTTGACATGGACATCTACTCATTGTATTGTTTTGTATCAAAGGTCACAGATACTGTTGGTGTGCACATTCCAGTGCTTGATGAGAACATTTTGTGTAGAAATTTGAAATGGATAACTCTCAAGCAAATGAAGGTAAGTATTCTTTTTTTGAGTGTGGGGGGAAGCATATTTGCAGGTTTATCTCTAATGGTTTCTTATTTGGTTACTTCTTCACAGATTTCATCTGCATCCTTCTCGAGTCTGGTTGTTAATGATGGTCATGGTCATCGAATGAAACGACTTCTGTGTGTTGCATGTGGGGGGGTGGGCCCTGATGTTGAAAAACTTCTTTGGATGAGGCCACTTTGACACAACAAAGCATCTTGAAGTTTCCTGAAAAAAGAAATGAATGACTTCTTACAACTTGATTGTAATTTGTCCCTGGTAATCAATCTCAAGTCAAGTTACATTTCAAAACCACATCTTGTCAAGTAACACAACCTGTGTTCAGCTTTTTCAAAACTGTCATGGTCATAGATGCACAGCTGCAAGTTCAGAATACAGTGCATGATATTTTACAGAAATAGTTTTGGTGACATACACATGTCACCTAGTTTATGAATCGTACTCAGTCGCATTTGCTGCAGTCTTTTAAAAAAAATTGAACAGATGAAAAAAAATCTTGATACTTACCAGTATGGATTTCAAATGGATATTCCATAAGTTCCTGTGTATGGTACAGCTGCAATACCATTCATACCGACTTTCAGCGAAGGAGAGTTTTTTGTTAACCTGTAAAAAACAAAATAAGTTTACCGTGTGTGTTTGACCATTGTGGCTCAGAAAAGCTACAGAAAGCAAAACATACAGCTAAAGGAAGTTAAATAGTATAAAAACCTTACTACACATACTCACTTTATAGTTTAAATATTAAGAAGCTTTGTGCCTGTGGCTGATGGATGTGGTCTCCCGTTCAACTCTCTCTGCCTCGGCATGGTAAATGTAAATGTAATGGGGAAATGTTGTTTGAATGACACTGGTGGTGGGTGCTGGTGGTGGTAGCTGTGGCATATGATGACATTCCCGGTTATATCTTCCTGCATCTGGTGGTGGTGGCAGTAGCTAACATCAGTCCCGGTGGTGGCGGTCCGGGGGGTGGACAAACTCATGCTCAGTGGTGGCAGTGGCTAACATCAGTCCCAGTGGTGGTGGTCCGGGGGGTGGACAAACTCATGCTCAGTGGTGGCAGTGACTAACATCAGTCCCAGTGGTGGTGGTGGTCAAGGGGTTGGACAAACTCATGCTCAGTGGTGGCAGTGGCTAACATCAGTCCCGGTGGTGGTGGTCCGGGGCAGACAAACTCATGCTCAATGGTGGCAGTGGCTAACATCAGTCCCAGTGGTGGTGGTCTAAATCCAGGGGTGCACACCACCTTTTAACAACTTCAGTTAAAACCTGCCAACATTAACCACATCATCATCCTCATAAAGAAAGCTGCCCCCACAGTCATCTATGTCTGAAGTCTGACCACTGGGAAATTCTTTCTCCATTGTGTCATCATCTATGTCAGTGGTGGTCCGTTTCATGCTGACACTTCCAGTACCACCAGGATGGTCCATTTCCACATCACCAAAACCACCATGACTAGGCTGAGTATGAATACCAAGGTTGCAGTCTGTGCTAGTATGTACCTCTCATTCATGTTTATGAATGTTAGCAAACTAACATTTGCAAGAGAGTGGTTTGTCCAATGATCCCTGACTATTGCACCTGCTGAGCTGAATACCCTCTTGACACTTACACTGGAGGGTGGGCATGTGAAGTACTTCAGTGCCACTGCAGTCAGCTCTGGCCATTCACTAACCTTTCCACCTCAGTACAAAACAGGATCATCAGTTATTGTCAGATGCCTGTTTTCAGACAAATATGACTCAGCAATTCTCTGTGCCACACTAAGTCCAGTGGTTGATGCATTATCCTGTTCTCCAGAATCATTTATTTCACAAATCCACACTTAGGACAAAGCCTCCCAAAGCGGGTTGATGCCAGCCACTTTGGATGACAGACCACCTGGAACTGCAGTCCCCTTCCCCTTGCAGCATATGCTTGATGGTCTTCCAGGTACACATTCAGACGGATTATGCTGATGAGGTTTGCTGGCCTTGGTACGTGACTTCTGTGCCCCATGAACCAAGCCCACCAGTTGCCCACTGATATTTTTTACCTGTTCAGGCCTTTCCTCCAGTACTGATGCAATTCCACATTTGTATCGTGAGTCCAGCATTGTTGCTATGGCAAAGTTGTCACTACGCTGAATGGTCAAAATGTGTCGATTCTGGTTGAATACTGTTAGCATGTGTTTCAGCAACATACTGCTAGCACTGTCTCCATCAACATGAAGGCCATGCTGTACATTCACCAATGTCTGCCTCAGCACCACAGCAGTGGAATTGATTGGCTAATGAAGGCAGACTCACCACTCACTGCCTGTATGGCATGTTCAAAAGGCCACAAAATTGTTATTACAGAGTCCATGAGGTGCCACTGTTCAGTCGTCATAGACATAGAGGCCCCAGAACTGTCACAGCTAGTGTGCATCACAAGATATTCTGAGATGGCTTTGTATTGTTCATACAACCTCTCTGCCATGTATAAAGTGGAGTTCCATTGGGTGACAACTTCCAGCTTCAAGCAGTGCTGAGGGAGGCTGTTTTGCATCTGCAACTGCCGCAGTTGGTCATGGGCCTTTGCAGATTGTGAAAAGTGAGAGCAGATACGGCATGCAACGGTCAGCATTTCCTTTACATCAGTGTGCTGCAGAAACTCCTGCACAACAAAATTTAAACAATGGGCCATGCATGGAACACAAAAAAAAACACCATTCATGATGCATTTCACTACATTTGACCCATTGTCACTTGTAATGAACCCAGCTCACAGGGACAGGGGTTCAGCCACTTGTCAATTTCAGTCAGTAACACGTCCAAATTTTTTTCACCAGTGTGTGAACAGGTCACATTGCGCATAGCAATCATTGCATGCTGTCGAATTCCTGGAAGATTGCTACCATGACAATCCACCTTACTGCACTGATTATTCACACTACCAACCTCACAAACAACCCCGGCACCTGTGCTCAGTGTGCAGTTATATACTGTTTTGCCACTTGTCCACATATCCGTACTTAAATGGATGAATGGAGGTGAGGAATGTTGAAGAGCATGTCTTACTGAGTCGGACACAGTACGGAACAACTCGGGGACAGCACGAGTTGAAGAGTTTGTCCTGGATGGGACTTTCCATTTTGGACAGGCACATGCAGCAAACCGCTGGAACCCAGAATTCTCTACAAAGGAGAAGGGCAAAAGATCAATTGCCAGCATTTCAGCTACAGCAGCATTAAGTTCATGTGACACTGTATGATTAGGGAGTTACTTCAGCTTATGCTCAAAAACACTCTGTATCGTGGGCTGACAAACGTTTTACACAGGGTGTGATGACAAATGGTTCTGCTGTGTGATGAATGGCATTGGCAGGGAGTGAAGTGTGGATGTTTGATGAAGACGGTTGCACAGGTGATGATGACAAACCTAGAAATGCAGTTATTTTGCCAGATTTGACAACCGGGGTTGATGTACCACTTGCACTAGACATACTGCATTCACCACCACCGCCACCAAAACATCTACTCTCGCCAGCACTGGACAACATTTCAAAGTTATTATGGTCCTCCACCTCATCATGCCTGTAATAATCCTCTGCTCTTATTACCTCAGTACTGCAGATGTTTAATTTACTACTGGACTTAACAGTCATGGAAGGGGATAACATGCTCGCTATGGTTGCCGGTGACAAGAGTGAATGCCCCACTGTGGTATTAGCTGCCAGCTTGTGCTGGGTCCACAGTGCCAGGTGCCTATTCTTAAGATGTGTATGCTGTCCTCCTGTGCCCAGATGGCTCCCCTTTTTACCTCGACTCACACACACATGGCAAGCCTGGCAGATTGCAACTGACTGATCATTTGCATCTTGAACAAAAAAATCCCAAACAAGGGATTGTGATGCTCTGCTTTTAACATGTCCATGATGCTGCTTATTGAACTCTGTTCTTTTAAGCACTGAAGTGGGGGGGTGGGGCTGCGTGATGTTTTGGACACTGCACACCTGGACTGCAACTGACCACCACAACTATCTACCATTATTACTGGGTCATTATCATCATCATCAACTGAAACTGGTAAATCACAAGTTTTTACATGGGGGGGATTAATGCAAACAGACTCAGACACAGCCACCTTGAATTTCTTTTTCTCCGGTTCCCAACTGGGGTCAATTACATCATCATCATATTCATCAACATCACACACATCCACATCTTCTGCTTGGATGCTGGCATGTGGACTGCATGTTGCAGCCACAGCAACATCATCATCATCACATTCATCATCATCATCAACACCACCATCACCTGATATTTTTTCACCACACTGAATCACTGCATGGAAAATGCATGACATGAACTGCGGTGGATGAAATATCACATTGTATGCTATCGTTGACATGATTATCAGAATCCTCAGGTTCAGTTACTGAGATGTTACTGGGAATTAAGATGTCATCTACACTGCCACTCAATTGCATTGCTTCACACTCCACTATATTTTTGGATACGGAACACTGGTCAGAATTCGAACTTCAGGCAGCAATACTCATACTACCACCACCAGCAACTGCACTAACACCACTGACTGGGAAAACATCATCTCCTCCAGCTATGAGTGAAGCTACTGATTAGGCTGTAAAAAATATTGCAGGAGAAATACCTTTCCTCACATCAGCAATGCACTTCTGCGTCTGTGTACTACCATGGCCACAGACTATCTTACTGGCAGCAGTGCCATGGCGAGAACCAGCTTTGCTTGCACATCTCTTTGAGGGCATTTTGGGGATCAACAACAATATTCTAAATAAATTTAGATTTTGGTACATTCACTCTCTGATTGGGGGGATGCTGGATGGGGGAGCCAAGAAAACAACTGTGGCTTCAGCAACAGATAGAGATGGTCACACAAATTCACAAGTGAAAACACCTTCAGTAACCAGTGGTGCTGAGGTCACAAACAATCCAATCCGGAAAAAAATCCTTTTGCCGGTGGGGGTGGGGGGAGCACTGACTGCAGATTTTTACGGCAGTACAAGCAGCAAAACAAGGAACAGATACCACAATGGCAGTACAAAATCAGGCAGCTGCAGTGGATAGCAGGTTCACACTGCTGTGCCTGCAATTACACTGTAGCACAATAAAAGGTGTATTATTTGATGTCACGCAACACCACACACACACTCACACACACACAGAACAGTTTGTCTACAATGGTCAATGAGTAATGTGTAACAAATTGAAAAGTTCAGTAATATGCCACATATTGTAAACAACCTGAAATTATGAACTGCTGCACCAGATCCACACAACACACAATCAGCAAGAAAATGTCAACAATTACTGACAATATTACTGTGTGTACATTAACACAGTCAGTTACATAAAAATATAACCAAAAAACAAAGAAATCCCTATTTCTCCAACTTAAATCTACCTACACCACAGATACACCCCTCCCCCAAAGCACATTTTCATTGTCTTTTACTACACACACTCAATGTTGTACATTAACATTCAAAATCTGCACACAAACAAAAATGCTCGGTGATATGAGCACAGGAGAGTTTCCTACAATCGATGAACTAAAGTTTGAGCCCTCCAAAAAACTAAAAAATGCTTTTTTAACAGTTTTTAGAAGGTTTGAATCACAGACAGCTCTCAGAGCACACTGTCTCCTATAGCTTCCTTCACACACTACCCCAAACTGAGGTTGTGCAGATCAATATAGAGCCAATGTGACCTGAAATCCCATGAATCACTTCAAAATATGCCTTCGGAGCTTAAAAACAAGGCAAAGTACATTGTTTCCAATGCATTTCGCTTCTAAGATTGGTGGAGTAGTGGTCTGGGGAGGCGGAGTAATGCAAAGTCATCGCTTTCAATGGACTTCACGTTACCCATTATAACATAGAGTACTCTGCTTCACATTGTGGAGTACTCCGCGAATCTGCCTTTACTCCGTGAATTACTTTGCGGAGCGGAGTGAGCCCACTTCACCCCCCACTAGTCCCAAGAACCCAGTGTTGAAAACTTAGGATAAAAATTCCTAAAAATGGCTGAGATATCAACATAAGTTGAAAACTCCATTGAGAGCCTTAATACAGAGCCTACCTTGATTCCTCAGTTTGTTGTTAGGCTTTGAACAGTGCAGACGTGTCCTGGTCCAGAGATGATTGCTTCTCCTGACCTCTGGAAGTAAGTATGGGTAAGAAGGTGTGGGCAGGTGGGTTCTCAGTGGGAGGCTGGGTAGACAACGAGGGACAGTTTTCTTTATACTGGTTTAAAAAAAGACATTGGGGATGGCTTTCCTTATTTACAGGAAAATAAAAAGTAAATGTGGGCATACTGGGGTGTGCTCCTAGTGTGCCACATGAGTTGGGGGATACATAATGCTGACCGGGGGATTGGGTACCCCCATCGAAAATGGAAGTGGGCTCAGGGGAGACATCCAACACTGGGAGTTGACATCCCAGTGTCGGAAAAATAATATTAATTAATTTAATTATTTTGGCACACTGGGGGTGGGCTCTACAGTGTACCACAGTAGTGGAGGGGAGGATAAATGCTGACTTAGAGATTGGTCACCCCAATGTTGGCAAAAGCAAGCACTTCGATGTAGGATTCTACATTGAAAATGGGAGGATGCAAAATTCTGCATCGAATTAAAAAAATTACATCAGGGAACTGTTTCTTCTTTTTTTCAGGGGAAAAAACAGATTTTTGGGACACTGGGGTTGGGCTTCCCAGTGTCCCATATTATTGAGGTGAAGACGAACTGATGCAGGATTCTGTATCGAAACATAGCAGTTCAATGCAGAATCCTGCATCGAGGTATCATTTATGCAGGCTTGTGCATCAGTGCTGGGAAGTTTGTGAACACTGGGAGTGGGATCCCCAGTGTCCCACAGTATTGGGCAGTTTGGGGACACTGGGAGTGGGCTCCCCAGTGTCCCCACAGTCATTTTAGGGGTGGGATGCAGACCTGCATGTACACCTGTACCCTTCAGCAGGATGCTTTGGCACACAATTTTATGCTGGACAGCTGCTCTGACATAGAATTGTATGCCCTTTACTAAACTTCATCATAAAATCCTATGCGGGAGCAGCATATGCCACCAGGGACATCTATTTTTTGCCAATAGGAAATAATGGTAAAAACTAAGTTTAATAACTTTGGAATGGATTAATATTTTTTCACCAAACCTTCAAAAAGCATATTTGTGAGGCCAAAGGTTTCAACTCTGAAAATTTCAGCCCTGTAGCTACAGCAGTTTCTGAGATACAGGTTGACAAAAAACTGCCAAAAACATAAAAATCTCTTTTTGTTCAACACTCGGTATTTCAGAAACCACACAAGGTATTCGAACCAAATTTAGCATATCAATATACCTGTCCCTTTCAAAGATGCACGCAAAAGTTCAAGCAGATCTGTTGAACCTGCCCAAAGATATTACCTTGTAAAAACTGGCCTTTAACATTAAATGCTCGCATGAACCCTAACTATACTGGAGCTACAGTGCCAGTAGAATATATATGAATGCAGCAGAGATGCCCTAGTAGGGGGGATAGTTAGTTGGAGTGGAGGAACACTGAGCCAAGGTAAGGGATGGTATTATGAAGGCAATGAACCTTTGTGCAAAAGAAGTGAGCAAACAAAGGGAAGGGGGTGACAGATGGGGAAATCATGGAGGGCAGAGGTTGGGAGGGTTTGAAGGCACTGAGGGTGGACAAGGCACCAGGCCCAGATGGCATCCACCCCAGGGTACTGAAGGAGCTGGCAGAGGTCCTTGTGGGACCTTTGGCAGACCTATTTAATGCAGCACTACACTCAGGGTGTGTACCTCAGGACTGGAGGATGGCTCATGTGGTGACCCTCCACAAGAGTGGGCCCAAGGATGAACTGGGGAACTACAGACCAGTGAGCTTCACATCCATCATGGGTAAGCTAATGGAGACTATCCTGAAGGAGAGGCTGGTGGCTGTCCTAGAGGCCAAAGGACTACAGGACAGCAGACAGCATAGCTTCATACATGGCAGATCCTGCCAAACCAACCTGTTGGCATTCTATGACTGGGTAACTAGGCAACTGGACTGGGGCCATGCAGTGGATGTCCTGTATCTGGACTTCAGTAAAGCATTCTACTCAGTGCAGCATGGAAGGCTAGGAAGTAAGTTAGAAGGCACAGGGGCAGGTGCAAAGCTAGTGAGATGGGTAGGGAACTGGATTCAGAGAAGGCAACAGAGGGTGGTGGTGGGTGAGGAGTGCTCACACCCAAGGGTACTGATGAGTGGTGTTCCACAGGGCTCGGTGTTGGGACCAGTGTTGTTTGGGATATTCATTGCAGACATATCATTGGACATCAAGAGCAAGATCAGTCTGTTTGCTGATGATACCAAGGCAGGAGCAGTGGTGAACAACCTAGGGGGGTGGCAGGGGTTGCAGGATGATCTGGCAAAGCTTGAAACCTGGTCAGACACCTGGCAACTGGTGTGTAATGTCAAAAAGTGCAAGGTGCTGCATTTTGGGATGAAGAACCCAAGGAGGGGTTACCAGCTGGGGGGAATGCAGCTAGCCCAGACAGAGGAGGAGAATGATCTGGAGGTGCTCACTACAGGGCCAATGAACAACTCGGCACAATGTAAGAAGGCAGCTGCAAAGGCCAACAAAATGCTGGGTTGCATTGCAAGGGGTATATCCTCGAGGAGGGAGGAGATGATTCTGCCACTGTATTGGTAATTGGTTAGACCGCACCTGGAGTACTGCATGCAATACTGGTGCCTGTATCTGAAGAGGGACATTAAGTTACTGGAGGGGGTGCAGCGCAGGGTGACAAAGATGATCAAGTGGCTGGGGGACTTATCATATGAAAGGAGGCTGAGGGAATTGAACATGTACTCACTGGAGGAGAGGAGGTATGGAGGACATGATTGAAACCTTTAATTACATGAAAGGAATAAACAAGACAGGTACAGTGGGGTTGTTCAAAGTAAGGGAGGGGAGGGACACCAGGGGCCATGATATGAGACTGGAGGGAGGAAGGTTCAGGAGGGAGATGAGGAGACACTTTTTTACAGAGAGGGTAGTAGCTGGGTGGAATGCATTACCTGCAGAAGTGGTATCCAGTAGAACAGTGGACTGCTTCAAAAGGGGATGGGACAGGACAAAGGGGAGGGTCAATGTAGGGGAAGGGTGGAAGGAAGGGGCAGCTACAGAATAAGTGGTGCTAGCTGCACATTTAAGCAGACTTGATAGACCTTTAGGCCTTTATCTGCTGGCAAATTTTGTATGTTCGTATGTTCATAAAAACAAGAGAAAAAAGGGACCACCATGGTTCTTAAGGGAAGTGGCAGAAATGGTAACTGTTAAAAGGGTAGAATTCAGGAGGTGCAAAGAGATGCAGAGGTTAGAGGATAGGGAGATGTGCCAGGAGAAGCAGCATGAAGCAGAGAAAGCAGTGAGGGGTGCAAATGTACAAACTAAGGAAAGGACAGCCCAAAGGGTAACCAAAGAGGACAAGACCTTCTTTAGCTAAATAAGTGAAAAGAGGAAGACTAGTGGAGGGATTCTAAGGTTAAGACAGATGAGGGGGGGTACTGGAAAAAGGAGGATCAGAAAAAAGCAGATATCCTGAACAGATACTTATATTTTGTCTTTACTGAGGAAGGGGAATGGGATGGCCACATAAATTACTGAAGAAACACTTTGGGGAGGGAGGCAGGCATGTCCATTTACAGAAGAGAGACCCCTGAAAGGACTTGCAAATCTGACACTGGACAAAGCTATGGGGACAGACAGGGTACACACAAGGGTGTTGAGGGAGCTTTGAGAGCTACTGACAGCCCTATTCAACAACTCCCTGGAAACAGGAGTGGTTCCAGAGGACTGGAAGAGGCAGATGTAGTCCCACTTCATAAAAGTAGTAGCAGGGAGGAGGTTGACAACTACAGATCAGTCAGTCTGACATCAATTGTGGGGAAGTTAAAGGAGTCACTGTTAAAGGAAAGGATTGTGTAGTATCATGCTGTGGAGTATCTTGAATCCAGCAGGTTACAGGACCTGAGGCAGCATGGTTTCACAGTGGTAGGTCATATCAGACAAACCTGATAGATTTCTTCGACTGCTTGACCAGGGAAATAAATCAGGGTGGGGCAGTGGATGTGGCCTACTTGGACTTTAGCAACACCTTTGACACCTTATCACATAGGAGACTCATAAGGAAACAAGGCAGTTTAGGAGTGGTTCCTAAGGTGGTAAACTGAATAAGATGTCAGTTAATGGATAGATGGTAGAGGGTGGTGGTAAATGGAACTCACTTGAGGGAAGGGAGGAGAGCAGTAGGGCACCTCAGGGCTCAGTACTGGGACCAGTCCTCTGTAATGTCTTTATAAGTGACTTTGCAGATGGTCTGGAAGGGATGGTATGCCTCTTTGCAGATTACACCAAACTCTGCAAAGGGGTGGACACTCCAGAGGGGTGGAGAGAATGGTGCAGAGACCTGAGATAACTTCACTACTATTGCAGGTACACACACAAGATTTGGCATGCATACCAAAGTAAATATGTCCCAGAATCTAATTAAGCTGGATAAATGTGGCTTGGTAGATTTAAATTTATTGTGGAGGGGGTCACGTGATGCTGTGCAGAGGGTAAGACGCATCTGTCGGAGCTCTGCTTTTTCTGCCCCATAATTGCGGATAATCCCCTTGCTACGTTTATTTTTCATAGTTATTTCGATTGCTAATTAGAGCGAGAATTGGAAGTGGTACAAATCGCGGGCTAAAAGTAGTATCAATATGTCTAATTTATCGGATCAAGAAGAGGCCGCGTAGGTGTCCAAAGCCAAGTGCCCTCGTCGTAGTTCCTCTCCCCAAAGTACACCGGATGAGCTGTCACCCTCTCATGTCTACTCCAAGCTAACTTCGATTAAAGAAGCCTCGTTGAAACTAATTGAAAATGTGGCTGATTTTAAGCCAGCACTTACCCAGTTTGCCCGGAGGGTCACAGATACCGAAACAAGAATAGCTTCAGTTGAGAGAAAACAAGACAAAATGGAACCAGAGTTAGTGGATGTTAAAAAATCTCTGGCAAAAATGGAAGATCGTCTTGAGGACCTTGAGGGGAGGAACAGGAGGAACAACCTGGTCTTATTAGGGTTGCCTGAAGGAGAAGAAGGAACGAACACCATCCAGTTTCTACAGAAATTCCTGAAGAAAACGGTGGGACCTTCCCCAAATGGTCCGGAGTTTATTATAGAAAAAGCTCATTGGTCCCTAAGAGCTAAGCCAGCTCCGTCTGACCCACCAAGACCTATAATATTTAAGTTGTTGAACTATCTAGATCGAGAGTTTATTACCAGAGAAGCTAGGAAACTACAAGCTATCATATGGGAAGGTAAAAAATTGAGGCTTGTCACTGATTTGACTTTTAAAAACCTGCCCGCTCAGAGCTGCTTATTGGCCTGTCACTTCCAAACTGTGGGCAGCAGGTATAAAGCATCGTATGCTGTACCCAGCTCAATTAGAGGTGGCCTTAAAGGAAGGATCAAAGTGCTTTGACACCGTGGAAGAGGCAGTGAAGGCTTTGAAGAAATGTTATCCAGATTTATTTTCCAAATGAGTGGTTACCAGCCTAATTATAATGAATCTGAAACCTGCATTGAGAATCTTCTAGAAGGACCTTCTATGTAGGAGCAGTACACCGTTTATTGGACTGTCCCTTCTTGAATTGACTGGTTGTAATGAAAATGGTTTTCCTTTTTTTTCGTCTCAAGAGTGGTGTTTGCTTCGGGTCAACAGTATTCTGGTTTAATTACTTCGGGTTTTTATTTTCCCTTTCTCATTCCGGCAGATGGGCACCACGGGGGCAAGGGTAGTGATAGTCATTTTTCATGACTAGAGGGTGCTAATCTACAGTGTATATGTCAAGGAAGTTAATCAGTTTATTTGTGCAGCCTTTTTTCCCGTTGGCTGCAGAGTTAGTGCAATTCGCTTCTCTTGATTTTTTGCAACTTCATAAGAGCTTTTTTTCTGGTTAAATCTTGTTAGAATGCAATTCAGGTTAATGGTATTCTAGTAGTTCATCAGGTGTTTCACTTGAAATCTGGTTAATCTCTCAGGAGTCATGATGTAAGATCATTTTTACAGATCGTCTCCCTGGAGGGATCCTTTTCGTGTGTTACGCTCCAATTTTCTGGCTATTGTAACCAAACAGTTCTGGTGAGAACACCTGATGAATCTTGATTTTGTATTTGAAGTTTAATCGGTCCACGTGTGTGAGGAATGTCTATAGAGTTCCTGTCTAAGTTGAAAAGGGTACAGTTTGAGGGCAGGGTGGCTTGGATTTTGCCATGCCCCCTGTAGCTCTCAGCTGTTGTAAATACATCTGTGGACACGACCATAGTTCCATGCATACAATACTAGACTACAGTTCGAGCGAGTGGGGGCAATCTAGATACTGTGTTCAGATTACATTTGATCCTTTACGTTGTATCCCTTTTTTCTTATTGGGTTCACATAGGTCAATGATATTTGGGGTATTAGACCATGTGAATATTACTTATAGTAAAAATGGATGTTTTGGGGGAGAGGCTCTTTGTCGAGACAAGCAGGGGTTGCTCCCTCAGTTCTTATTTGTTTAGTCCCTTAGTTTTGGGGGGAGGCAGAGAAGGGGAGCTCGCTCTTTTGCAAGCACCATGGACCATTTGTGGTGGCGTAGGCTATGGGCCTGGTTACATAGTTCTGTAAATAAGTTAAAATTGGGGGGTTATATTTGAGTGTGGGGGGGTTAGGGTTATTAGGATTGCTTTTCTTTCTTTGTTAAGGGTAGGGAAGGGTGATGGCAGCACCGTAGGCCTACGTTTAACTGTTGGCAAATGGCACATTTGCAGATATTGGTATGACTAATTGTTTAAATACTCTTTCTTGGAATATAAAGGGAGGGAGAGATAATAAAAAGAAATATGTGATTTTAAACCATCTTGCTAAATACAACCCTTCAATAGTGTTTTTTCAAGAAACTCATTTGCCCTTCAAGCAATTGCACCATCTCCAAAAGAGTTGGGTTGGCCAAGTTTTTGGATCTGGATTTAGCTCGAATAAATGGGGGGTGGCTGTGCTCCTAGCAAAAAAAATTCCTTTTACGCCAGTGGAATCTATCCCAGATTCAGAGGGGAGATTCATTTTGTCATAGGCAAATTAGGCAACCTGGATATTGTCTTGGGTTCAGTTTATGGCCCTAATATTGAATCTCCATCCTTTTTTGTTCACTTAGCTATGGTTCTAGCTCCTTTTCTGCATTACCTCTTTATAATAGGAGGTGATTGGAATCTGGTGCAATCTAATGATCTAGACCGTACCTTTTCCAGGGGGGCAAGTTCCTCACTCGCGCAAAGAGCCTTAAAGGAATTTATATCATCCCTGGGCCTTTTGGATCCATGGAGAGTGCTCAACCCGTTAAGTAAAGACTTTACTTTCTTTTCCCCAATATACAAAAGTTATTCTCGAATTGATTATTTTTTAACTAGTCATCAGTTATTGTCCAACATAGCTGATGCTAAAATCTTGGCTCGAGTAATTTCAGACCATTACCCAATCTTAATGCAGTGTGCTTTATTAAATATTCCGGTTCGATCCCACTCATGGTCTCTGAATAATAGATTGTTAAAAGACAGCGGAATTATTACAAAATTTCAAAACTGTATACAAAGCACTATAGAGTTTAATTGGGGCTCTATTCCTGCAGTAGACCAGGTATGGGCAGCCTTGAAGGCAACTTGGCGGGGGGGAGCTAATCCGTATTGCTACAATTCAAAAGAAAAAGAAAAATAGTCTCTTGAATAGCTGTTTAGTAAAAATTAAAAATTTGGAAAGCAGAGGGACCAATAAGCTTTCACCCATAGAAGAGCAGGAACTATCTACTTTAAGAGCCACTTATGCAAGCGTACTATTAGAGAAGGTAGAGAGAGATCTGCTTCCTTATTAAAGGCTTTGTACATTGGTCAAGGGAGCAAAGCGGTTAAGTTACTTGCTTGGCAATTAAAACAGCAATCCACATCCAAATGGGTTACAGCTCTCAGACATCCTCAGATGGAAGCTATGGTGACTGACCCTGCAGAGAAAATAATCCTGTTTCGGGATTATTATAAGACATTATACACTTTGGACCCGTGGTCGAAGGACCATGAGGGCAAGATGAGGGCTTTTTTGGAGAGGGCAGATCTACCATCCCTGTCTAAGGATAGTAGAAATTCTTTAACTGCCCCAATTACCAGAGAGGAAATCTCAGCAGTTATTGATTCATTAAAACCAGACAAGGCACCAGGTCCAGATGGATTTACAGGCTTATTTTATAGAACTTTTAAGGGATATCTAATCCCCTTATTATTGCAACTGTACAATTTTTGGAGCTCCCACTCTAATTTCGAGCAATCACTATTTGAGGCTAGAATAATTTTGTTACCTAAGCCAGGGAGGGATCCATCAATGATTAGCAACTATAGGCCCATTTCACTCTTAAATATCGATATAAAAATATATGCTAAAATTTTGGCTAATAGACTAGTGAGTGTGTGGAAAAGTTTGTTGAGTCCTGAGCAGGCAGGGTTTGTTGAAGGACGCACCTCAGCAGACCACCTTAGAAAGATATTTCATTTAATCTCTGCATCCAGGGCTCCGGAGCTGGAAGCGGCTTTGGTATCCCTGGATGCAGAAAAAGCTTTTGACAGAGTGGAGTGGTCCTATATGTTCGCAACATTGCAAAAATTTGGTATCCCACAATCCTTTATTAATCAAATTCATGTTCTGTATTCCTGCCCATCGGCTAGAATTCAGTGCAATAACCTTATTTCTGACACATTCCCTTTATGCTGAGGTACCCATCAGGGTTGCCCTCTCTCTCCTTATTTATTTAATTTGTACATATAGCCCTTAGCTAGAGTCTTAAATTTAGACGATGCGATAAGGGGAATACATTTGGAGCATCTGGAATGTAAATTATCCCTTTTTGCTGATGATTTGCTAGTCCATATATCGAGAAGTAGGCTATCTCTCCCTCGTGTGTTACAAATTATTTCCCACTTTAGCTCCTTTTCAGGATATAAGCTCAACAGAAATAAAACTATAGTTTATCCGCTATCTCCTTTCCTATCCAAAGATTGGAGCCTATCTATGGGGCTACAGTGGGAAAGCAAATATCTAACCTATCTTGGTATTAAGATATCTAGTGACTTCACTAACCTCAAAGACCTTAATCTAGATCCATTATTGAAAACTGCTAAGGAAGATTTAGCAAGGTGGAATAAGTTACCACTGTCTTTTTGGGGCCGGGCTAATATTCTCAAAATGTCCATTTTGCCCAGATTTTTTTACCCTTTATGTAACCTAAATATCTACCTGCCAAAGTCCTTCTTTGAGTCCCTTTGTAGGATCTGCTCTGACTTTCTTTGGAAAGGTAAAACTCCACATAGGGCTTATGCCAAACTTACCCACTCTAAAAGGTTGGGTGGGCTCCAATTACTTGACTTTTACATCTGTTGTTTAGCTATCCATGCTAATAGATTTTTGCATTGGCCATCTACTACAATCTCCTTAGCGAGCACTCCTCCTTGGTTGTTTTTAGACTGGTTGCAAGCAAATTCTTGCAAGACAGACCTAGAGGCCCTTTTATATAACCCTTGGTCCAATGCTCCATTGAAAGTGAAAAACTCCCCCCTTGGTTGGGATATGAGGGCCGTGCAACAACTCTGTTCTCTGCTTCAGAAATCTAACTTAAGGGATCTAAGGCAACCATTACTAAATAACCCAAATTTACAGATAGGCAAAAACCCAATTCAAACTTTTCCAGGTAACTATCCTATTAAGTTACATTTAGACAGCTTTGTCTCAGGCAAGTCCCTCTTATCTATTTCAGAACTGCAATCAAAATTTGGAGTGGCCCATGAGGGCTGTTTTCGATTGTATCAAATACACCAATGTATTCAATCACTTCCTGGGGAAACCACCATGGTCAGAGGGGCTGGAACCATGCTAAGTAGTTTGTGGGCAGTATCCAAGAGCCAGAAAGCAATAGCTAAATTATATAATCTATTTTGACCCATATCATGTCCAGGTTTACTCCCATAGCTTATTACTGGGAAAATAATTTCAACAAAGCCTTCCCGGTTAAAACCTGGGAAAAGATTTGGACAGACATTTATGTCCTAATTAAACAAGACCATTTAAGGAATATCCAGTTCAATATTTTGCATAATCTATACTATACGCCCGCCAAGCTATTTCGGATCCAAAAACTATCCTCAGCTGCATGTGGGGATTGTGGGTTTGAATTTGCTACCTTACATCACAAATTATGGGCATTTCCAAAAATTGTTAAACTATGGAACTCTGTTAAACAATGGATGACACCATACTTCAATATTGCAGCTTTTTTTAATGAGGATACATGCCTCTTAGGTATGTACTCACTGATACCTACTTTTTTTTCAAAAGGTACAAGTAGCTTTGGTTGCTATGGTTACTAAACTGGTAATACTTCGACATTGGAAAGAAGATTGGGAACCTTCATTTAAAGAATGGTGGGCTGAACTTCTCAATGCCCTAAATGCGGAGAGATGTGTAGCCTGGATTTTTCACACCAGTGAGAAGTTTCAGAATTGTTGGGGTGACTTTCTGCTAAATCTAAGAAACAAATTTGGGTACTAAGGCTAAGCTCAACCATTCTCTCTTTTTTTTCTTTTCCCCTTCTTCATTCGGTTCCCCTCGGAGGCGCTTGGGGCAAAGTTCTTTTTTTAATTGTTAATATTTATTTCCCAGGGCAGATTAGGGGTCCTGTTATACTCCCTTCATTGTCCCCATTTCCTATTCCCCCCCATCCGGTAAGTTCACTACTCCCTTGGCATATTTCTTCTAATAGAGCCTCCCTTCCTCCCTTCCTCCCTTTCCATGGTTTAGCTTTTTTTTCGGTTAAAGGGATAAGTGTTGTGCCACTGCCCTGATCTTGTTATCCTCATATAAGCCTTTTCTAGAGTCTAGTACAGAGCCATTGGGGCCTCTGTTCAGTTGTTATCCATAGTAGGGAATAGTAAGGTGTCTGCTGCCACTTGGGTGGGAGGGGAAGGGGGAGGTGGGTTTTGTGTTGTTTTTTTAAGCTTATCCCATCTTGTTTTGGAATTTTATGTAATATTGCTCTCTTTGTATAATCACCAGTATCATCTTTTCACTCAAGTGTTGGGGTATGTTTATGTTAAAACAAAATAAAGTTAATTGCAAAAAAAAAAAAATTTATCGTGGATACTAACTGGCAGAATTTGCTCAAAAAAATCATTGACGCATAATAAGCAATGCCACTGAAATTCCATTTGTGGAATTTAACTTTCATAAAGTACTTATCACTGAATCACCTTACCTGCACTTGCATCATGGCACTGCAATATCCCTTCAACACTTCTGGGAAAGAGATTCCCAGCATCATGCTCCATTATTACTAGATACTTCTGTCACAGTGGCCTAAGTCAGAACTAGCTGTAAGGATTGATGTCACTTAGTGCCACTGTTTTTAAATAGTAAAAATATACGTTGTTGCCTACAGGGTTGTTAAAGAGTCAGCAGGTGACATTGTACAGAAATAATATTGTACATGCTTGTGTTTCCACAAATCATTAACTCAGTAAGCTCTAGTGGTTATCTGGCATATTGCAGGAATTCAGGCTAGTGTAATGTGATGGCCATGACTATTCCTCATGGTTCTTTTCTCAAGTTAGTGACCTGACACTTGGTACCACTATACTTTTACTATCGGGCCTCCTATGAATGCTACTTTATTGTAACATTACCCAGCCTTTACCTTCCTCTACAGTGGCAACTCAAGTATGTGACTGGACAAATGTATGGGCATGTCTTAGACAAAAGTATCATGACATTCCACAATTTTACAAAAGCTCATGAAATTCATCTTTAAATATGGAGTTTTATTTTAGAACCTTTGGATTCTTATAACTTGGCCAGACTTTGAGAGAGAGATAAGAGTGTTGACAAACACATCCTCTTTTTTTACATGCTGTTTTTTTTTCTTCCAGCCAGATGTTTGTCTCTCAGGGATATAACCTGTTCATAGGGATATGTCCTGCTCAGGCTGAACCCAGCCATCATTCTGTTGGCTAAGGGGTTTTTACATAGAAACATAGACTTTGATGGCAGATAAGGACCACTTGGCCCATCTAGTCTGCCCATTTCCCTACCTACAGGATAGGCCGCAGATCCTAGTTAACCAACAGCCTATTTCTTCCTACCCCCCACAAGAATTGCCTTATGTCTGTCCCATGCATTCTTGAATTCTCCCACAGTTTTAGACCCTAAAACCTCCTCAGGAAGGCTGTTCCATGCATCCACTACCCTCTCTGTGAAATAATACTTCCTCACATTGCCCCTGAACTGCCCTCTTTCTATCTTTAAATTGTGTCCCCTTGTTCTTGCAAGTCTCTTTTTCTGAAAGATGCCACCCTATTGGACTTTGTTGATTACACTGAGGTACTTAAAAGTTTCTATCATGTCCCCCCTCTCCCCTCTCCCCTCTTTCCTCAAGGGTATACATATTAAGCTCCTTTAGTCTCTCCTCATACGGCTTCTCTTGCAGACCCTGCACCATTTTAGTTGCCCTCCTCTGGACTACCTCTATCCTGTCTATGTCCTTGCGGAGATGGGGTCTCCAGAACTGGACACAGTACTCCAGATGGGGTCTCACCAACTGTCTGTACAGAGGGATAACAACTTCCTGTTTTCTGCTGCTGATGCCTCTCCCTATACATCCCAGTATACCCCCAGCCCTCCCTACTGCCTTCTCACATTGCTTGCTAACCTTAACATCATCTGATATGATTACCCCCAGGTCCCTTTCCTTTTTTGTTGTTGTTACTACCTCCCCACCCATTGTGTATTCTTCCCCTGGGTTCTTGTTTCCCAGGTGCATTATTTTGCACTTCTTTGCATTGAATCCTAGCTGCCATACTTCTGACCATTCCTCCAACCTTGCCAAGTCCCTTTTCATCCTTTCCGCGCCTCCTTGTGTATCAACCCTGTTGCAGATCTTTGTGTCATCTGCAAAAAGGCATACTTTTCCTTCCAGTCCCTCTGCAATGTCACTGATGAAGACATTAAAAAGGACTGGACCCAATACTGAACCCTGCGGTACCCCACTAGTAACCCCTCTTTCTTCAGAGTGGACTCCATTTACAATTACCTTCTGTGTCCTGTTGTGCAGCCAATGTTTTACCCAGGCTACCACTCTGGGACCCACTCCCAGGCTGGTTAATTTGACTATTAATCTTTTGTGTGGGACTGTGTCAAATGCCTTGCTAAAGTCTAGGTAGGCCATGTCCACAGCCCCTCCCTGGTCTACTACTTTGGTCACCCAGTCAAAGAAATCTATTAGATTTGTCTGACATGACCTTCCCACTGTGAACCCATGCTGCCGTGGGTCCTGTGCTCCACTGGCCTCTAGGTACTCAACTATTCTTTCCTTCAGAAGTGACTCCATCACTTTCCCTACCACAGAGGTCAGACTGACAGGTCTGTAGTTTCCTGCCTCTGTCTTGATCCCACTTTTGTGAAGGGGAATCACATCCGCCTTCCTCCAGTCCTCGGGTACCACACCATCCTCCCATGATTTATTAAAAAGAGTAGCCAGTGGTTTCACTATTTCCTCCCTTAATTCTTTTAGAATTCTGGGGTGAATTCCATCAGGACCCATTGCTTTGTCCACCTTCAGTTTTAGGAGTTCTTACAGAACCCTTTCTTCTGTGAAAGGACTGGGATTGACCCCCTATCAAGAGTGCTTCTGTTAATTGGATTAGGCACTTCCCCCTCCTCTTTTGTGAATACTGAGCAGAAATATTCGCTCAGTATCCCTGCTTTTCACTGTCCCCTCTGCCCACCCACCTGCTCATTCTATTCAGCCTCACTATCCTCCCTTTGTCTTTCTACGCCGCTGATGCACCTATAAAGGTTTTATCCCCTTCTTAACTGAGTTGGCTATCTTTTCCTCAGTTTGGGCCTTTGCTATTCTGACTTCCCTCCCTGCTTCCTTCTGCCTTAACTGGTACAGCTCTCTGTCCTGCTCCTTCTGTGTTTCCTTATACTTTCGAATGCTATCTTTTTCTTCCTGACTTTCACAGCCACCCTTTTGAGAACCATAGTGGCTTTTTCTTTCATTTTGATTTGTTTATTTGCTTCACACAAAGGCTTGTTGCCTCTGTGATGGCAGTTTTGATGATTCCCCATTGTTGCTCCACACCTCCTTCTAGCCTGTTTGCTAGTGCTTTTCTGAGACACTCTCCCATCTTGCCAAAGTCAGCCCTCCTAAAGTCCAGTACCCTCACTTTTGTATGGCTTGACTCAGTAGCTGAGTTTAATGTGAACCACACTGCTTGATGGTCACTTGTCCCCAGATGGCAACCCACTTCTAGATCTGAGATCCTCTCACTGCCCCCATTTGAGAGTATGAGGTCTAAGATTGCTCCCTCATGAGTGGGTTCCAAAACTAGCTGTCTAATGCCTGCCAACTTTAGGGCATCAAGAATGGCCCTGCTCTTGGATGTGGCTGCAGCAAATGTGCTCCAGTTAACATCTGGCATATTCAGGTCTCCCATCAACAGTATCTCCCTTTCTCTGCCATTCTAAGAATGCCTTCTATCATATCCTTGTCCATTCCCTCCCCCTGACATGGGGGTCTGTACACAACCCCTGTGCAGATTGTGGTGCCTTTCCAGTCTCCAAGGTGACCCACAGTGCATCCCTCTCTCCCTGTTTACTCTTTTGTTCAGTTGCTTTTATCCTTCCTTATATAAAGAGCTACTCCTCCCCTCTTCTCCCCTGCCTGTCTCTCCTGTAGGTTATGTACCCTGGTATGTTAACATCCCAGTCATGGTTCTCTGTGTACCATGTTTCTGTGACTGCTACGATATCCAGGCATCCCTCTTCCATTAAGGCCACCAGCTCAGGGAGCTTGTTGCCCAGACTATGGGCATTGGTACTCATTACCCTCCATTTCCTGATGGCCTTACTCCCTTTTGCCCCATCCCTGTCCTTCTTGCCTTTGTCACTTTCTTCATTTACCCCTGACCTTCTCCTTATCGACACCTCTATGTTGGTGTTTGCTGCACTTACTACCGTGATTATTTGGGGGGGCTAGGATTTCCCTGCTCCTTTCCAGTGCCTCCCTCCTTGGCTAGTTTAAAAGCTTGCCAATGAAGCATTTAAACCTATCACCTAGGATCCTGGTTCCCCTTCCGGACAGATGCAGCCCATCATGCCAGTATAGGCTTGCATCACTCCAGGTGGACCCCCAGTCCCCAATGAAGCCAAATCCCTGAGCTCCACATCAGTTTTTCAACCACTGATTGAATCCCATGCTGTGGAACACCCTAGCCTCTCCTATGCATAGATGGGCAGCACCTCCGAGAAGGTTACTGTGCATGCTACTTGACTAAGGCCCCTCCCCAATTCCACAAACTCTTCCTTTACTTCTCTAATCCCTTTCTTAGCCAGGTCATTTGTCCCTAGGTGGACAATGACATCCAGCTCCCTCCCCTGTGCAGCTGCTCTGGCAATCCTGAGGATTCACTGCCTGTCCCCCAAGCCATGGCGCAGGCAGGCACCTACCTCCCTCCCCTTCCTCCCCCAGTTCTCCTTCCTAACAATGGAGTCCCCACCAGGAGTTGTTTCTTTCCCCTGCAGGGTCCCCTGCCACCCTCCTGTGGGTCTCCTTTGTGGAGGTTCCCAGCATCCTCCTTGGTCTCCACTGCAGGTGCCTCCATAGAGGAACCACACTTTGCGAGAATGCCATAGGAATTGTGGAGAGGTACAACTGGAGGGATGTGCCTCTGTTCCAACACCCTCACCCTCCCTGAGCCCACTGTGGACCAACATTTTTCCCTCCTCCTCCCCTGGTAGGGGCAGTGCCTCTATCAGCCTCACACAGCCACAGCTTCCCACACAGCAGGAGCAAGCTTCCTGGCCCAGCCACAGGAGTAACTGCATTGGTGGAACCCACCTCCAACCCAACCCAAATGAGATGCACCGACAAGGGGTAGCTTCAGCCATGGCCTGCCTCCCAACATGATGTCCCGGGCTCGCTCCCGAACCCGGGTCATCAGCATGGCAGCACAATGCTTTGCTGCTGGAGCATGGAGGGTGGCTTCAAAGCCTAATATTTAGGGTCAATGACCCTAACAAAAGTGATGATATTTAATCAATAAGGCACAATAGGATGTGAGTTTTGGGGGATTTACCCACGCCTTGTGTGGTGTGTCATGAGGTGCAGCTGAGTGACTTAATCACACAGGAAGTGAGTAAATCACCCAATAACTCACACCCTGGAGTGCCTTATTGTGTTTATACAATGGACCCATGTGTAAAATAAATTTAAAATGCTGTTTAATTATGTTTTTTATAAATGCCATTCCTGAGCCGTGGGTTATGCAGGATTTACCCTCTGTCTTGTGACGTTTTGACCAATGAGGTTACATAATTTTCATACACCATTATATAATCCTATATTTTTATTGCATGCAATGTATATGTTGTAGATATTAGTGTATTGTGGGATATGTATATGTACTTGGGTGATGTAGTTATAATTAGTGTTAAGTACTCCCTGAGTATATCTTTTCTTATATTGTAGTTCCATTTGTTTATCAATATTGTATAATTGTGATTGTACTTAGATTGTATAACCACGGGGTGATTTCACACCGGCTAGTTTGATGTTGTGATGATTGTTGTTGATCTGTTGTTGTTCTTCTTGTTCTTGTTATAAATTAAAAATTAATAAAGTATTAATTATAAAAATGGTGATATTCTGTTCTCTGGTTTTAAAGTTATATGGGCTTAAAATTCAGCAGTTTACAGAACTGCAAAATATAATATTACATTTCCAAGAGTTTAGAGGCTTATAACTCAATCACCTTTACAGATAGAGATCTCAAATTTGGTACATTCCTGTATAAAACATGTGAAAGTTATCGTACCAAATGCAATTTAGACAACCACTTTGTAAAAACTGAAATCACAATTATGGCAATATTTCATTAAATTTTCGTGGACATTTTGTAAAATTTCATGGAAGCAAAGTTGTCATTTTGCCAGAATTCCTCTGGCAGAACATAAATTTTGCCCAGCTTTAATAGTGAAATTTTAGAAGAAGTGCTGAAACCGGATTAATTAGAGATTTTATTTATGGATATGGATAAACTATGGGATATAAAAAGTAGCCAGAGTACACAAGATTTTGAAAAAGAGATGAGACTTCAGGAAAATAGAAACAACATAGAACATGCAAATGTAATTACCATAACTACCCCAAATCAGCATGCAGTATTGAAAGATGTTCAAGCATAACAACAATAGACTCAGACTACTTTGATGGAGGGAACTCTCAGGATTTGTTCCTGGAATATTGCAGGTGTTCCATCAAAACTGAGTGATAAAGAATGTATTTAGTTTATTAAATCTTGTCATGTATTACTAATAGAAGAATCATGGTTTATAGAGAAATATTTCAACTTATAGGGGTTCATTGCATTTACAATTACAGACAAGAAAGGCCTAGAAGGTGTTAGGCCTAGTGGAGGATTAATTACCCTAGTACAGAAGAAAAAATTACTCACCATAGTAATGTTGTTTCTTCTAATGGAGTCTTGCTATATTATGACAATTGCAGTGAGTCGCCATCTTCGAACTGCTCCGGAGGTGAAATAGTTAACTTTCAATGCAGGCATGGAACTTAGAGCGCGAGCTCGGTTGAAAACTCTGTCTGTTGTTCTTCAAACGCAAACTGTCAGATCTTTATGAGCTAAAACTCACTAAGGCTCTGTGTGGAAGCTGTAAACCTACACTAGCCAACTGGCTACTAACATAAACACTCATTTTTTGGCCTCAAACAAAGACTCAAGTCAGGAGACCCAAAAATGCAAAACACAATACCAATCACCCAAAAGGAGGGTGAAAAACAACAAGGTGGGCATCAAAAGTGCTAACACTGTACTGCCCACCCACATCCCAAAACAGAGGTTCTGAGAGGGACAGGTAGAGGGGAGGTCTAATATAGCAAGACTCCATTAGAAGAAACAACATTACTAAGGTGAGTAATTTTTCTTCAAACAACATGAAGTCTTGCTATATTATGACAATTGCAGACTACACAGCAGTACCCTCCATGGAGGAGGGACAGAACCTACTTAGGGAATAGGCTCTGAAGCATGGCTGTGCCAAACCGAGCATCACTCCTAGCCTGGATGTCCAGGGAGTAGTGCTTGGTAAAATGTGAACTGTTTTCCAGGTAGCTGCTTGACATATTTCTAGAATAGGAATGTCTCTGGCAGCAGCCAGAGAAGCAGCTGTATCTCTGGTAGAGTGAGCCCTCAGGCCTGAGGGGGGAACTTACCCAACTCTCATAGCAGAATTGGATACAAGAGACAATCCACCTGGCAATGGATCTTTAGTGGCTGGCTTCCTTTACCAACCTTGCCATAATTGAGGAACAGTTGAGGAGTCAAACTTATGACCCTTGGTATGCTCTATGTAGTAACTAAGGGCTCTTCACATCTAGGTGTGCAGCCTCTCACCAGAGGAGGAGGGTCAGTGAAGTACACTGGAAGAGAAATAGATTGATTAAGGTGGAAATCTGAAACCACCTTAGGTAGGAACTTTCTGTTAGTCCGGAGGACCACCTTATTCTGTGAAAGGAGATAAACTCCTGCTCCACTGACAACACTTGTAATTCACTTATGCGTCTGGCAGAGGTGATGGCTACCAGAAACACAGTTTTCCAAGTCAAGTACTTGAGCTCAGCTGAAGACAAGGGCTCGAAGGGGGGTTGCATAAGCTGAGCAATGCAAACATTAAGATCCCAGGCAGGGGCAGGATCCCTGAATGGAGGGTTGGTGTGAAGCAATCCCTTAAAAAACTTGGAAAATACAGGATGAGCTGAAAGAGAAGAGGATTTACCTGCTGAAATAAAAGCAGACACAGCTGCCAAATGCACCTTCAGGGTAGCTGGTCTCAGCCCCAAAGAATTCAGATGGACCATATAATCCAGGACTGTGGGTAGATCAGCAGAGTCTGGGGAAATATGCTTTTCCGAGCACCATATGGAAAAACTTTTCCATTTGGAATTGTAAGTAGCCCTGATGGAAGGCTTCCTTCAGGCCTTCAAAATATCCATTACACCTTGGGAAAGGTGTAAATCAGCAAACTCTAACTCTTCAAGAACCAAGCCTTGAGACTGAGAGATTTGAGATTCGGATACCAAACCCGTCCCTGGGCACAGGTTAACAGATTGTGATTCCTGGGAAGGCACAGGGGAGGATGGACTACTAAGGACAGTAGGAGTGGATACCAGGGTTGTTTGGCCCAGTCTGGAGCTATCAGAATGACTTTGCAGGATTGGGATCTGATTTTGACTAGCACTTTGAACTGGAGAGGGAAGGGAGGGAAGGCATAAAGGAACTTCCCTTCCCAACTGAGGGCTAAGGCATCCAGGGTGAGTAAGCCCAACACTGGGGGCCTGCAGCAAAAAAGAGGAAGTTGGTGATTGTCTGGGGCTGCAAAAAGATCTATCTGTGGGGTGCCCCATCTGGCAAATACTACTCCCTAGTCCAGGGGATCCAGTGACCATTCGTGATGGCCTGGGAAATCCTGCTGAGAGCATCTGCCAGGACATTGTCCTTGCCTGGGAGGTGGACTGCCATAAGGGAGGTGTTCAGGGAGTAAGCCAGAGACCACAACTTCATTGCTTCGGTGCACAAGGCCATAGACTGAGTGCCCCCTTGCTTGTTGATGTACCACATTGTAGTGGTGTTGTCTGTTCTGACCTGAATAATCTTGTTCTGAACAGATTTGGAAAAGCTTGAAGTGCTAGAAAAACTGCTCTGAGCTCCAACAGGTTGATGTGGAGCAGAGATTCCTGGGGAGACCACAGACCCTGGGTGGTGAGGTCACCCATGTGAGCTCCCCAGCCCAAGAGGGATGCATCTGTAGTAAGGATTTTGAGTGAGACTGAGTGACAAAAGGAACCCCTTGTCTCAGGTTGCTCTGATCCTGCCACCATTGTAGGGCTTGGATCAGGATTCGGGTTACTGGGATCAACTTGGTAAGAGGATCCTTTCTTTGAGACCAAAAAGCTCTCAAATGGAACTGGATGTCCCTCATCTGAAATCTTGCTCCCTGCACAACTGCTGTGGAAGCAGCCATGTGTCCTAGGAGCTGCAGAAAATGCCTTGCTAGAGATCTGCAGGGTGAATGAGGAGGCCAGGGAGACTAGGGTCTTTGCCCTGTCCAGAGGAAGGAAGGCCCTGGCTTCCTGTGTGTTCAGTTCTGTGCCAATGAAGGTAAGAAGCTGGACAGGCTCTAGAACTGACTTTGAGATATTCAGAAGGAAACCTAGAGAGGTAAGCAGTTGCTGCATTATCTGAAGATGTAAATTGACCTGGTCTGGGGACTGGCCTACTATGAGCCAATCATCCAGGCAAGGAAAGATGGCAATCTTCTGCCTTCTTAGGTAGGCAACTGCTACTGCCAGGCATTTGGTGAATACCCTTGGAGCAGAAGTGAGGCCGAAGGGCATTGCTCTGAACTGGTAGTGGCCTGAGGGCAGCTCGAATCTGAGGTACTTTCGATGGGAGCTTCTGATGGGAATATGGAAGTAGGCATCCTTGAGATCCAGGGAAGCTAGCCAGTCCCCTGGCCTTAGAGAGGGTAGGATAATTCTCAGAGTCACCATTTTGAACTTTGGCTTTAAAAGATGCTTGTTTAAGTATCTGAGATCCAGGATGGGCCACCATTCTCCTGTCTTTTTTGGGGTAAGGAAGTACCTGGAGTACAAACCTTTGCCCTGGTGTAGGGGAGGAACCCTTTCCATGGCTCTGAGAGCCAGGAGGGTAGAGACCTCTGCCTCTAGGGTGAGCGCCTGATGGAGTTGCAGGTGGAAGATCTGGTCCTCAGCTTTGGAAATTTTGAAGCTGAGAACCAGACCCTGGCTTACTACTTCCAGGACCCACTTGTCTGATGTTAAAGACTTCCAGTCCTGGACAAAGTAAGCCAGCCTGCCCCCTACAGGTAGAGAAGAATCGGCCCTGGCAATCCCATCAGGGTGCCTGCTTGGCAGGGGCTTTGGGCTGAGGGGTGGAAGCAGGCCTGCTTGTACCCCGTCTGCCTCTCCCTCTAAAGAACCCCCTCTGAGCATAGGCGGAGGAGGAAGCTTGGGTTTGGTAAAAAGTCCTATGAAAAGGCCTGCCCCTGCCTCTAGGAAGCTGCTTTTGAGGAGTGGCCTGCCTTTCCTTGGCCTGTGCACTCCTATAGGTGGTCCTATATTCATCAATTTTTTTCATGTAATTCTCTGTTTGCTCCCCAAACAGAGAATTGCCCACAACAGGAAAATCCATGGCCTTAGACTGGGTATCCTGAGACAGGGTAGTACTTCTGAGCCAAGCCATCCTGCGAAGTGCCACAGATGTAGCCATGACTCTTGATGAAACATCATTAGAGTCCACTGCAGCATGAAATTGCACCTTGGATGCCTCAATACCATCCACAGCCACCTGTTCCAGCTCCCTGGCAAGCTGGTCAGGGACTTGTTTTGCTAGGGCCAGCACAGTATCCCATCTGGATTTCTGGTACCTAGCAGCATAAGCCATATAATTTGCCTGTCTGAGTCCCAAAGATGCTGCTATGTACTGTTTCTTTGCCATAGCATCAATCTTCCTGGAGTCCTTCTCAGGGGGGTGTGAAGCTTGGGGAATATTAGCCTTGTCACAGACTGCAGCCTGCACTACCCCCACATGGCTGCATTGTTGAGTGAGGAAATCAGTGTCAGAGCCTGATAAGGTATACCTCTTGTCCATCCTTTTATCCACAGAAGGTATAGTGTGAGGAGTTTTAAAACTTTACTGTCTGTTTCGAAAAGATTTATGCAAAAGGAATAGACAGTCTTCTAGACTCTGGAATATCCATCATTTCTACATAGTCTGGCCCTCTTGAGTCATCAACAGCTTCCTCAACAGGAAGCTGGAGAGTTTCAGCAACTTTTTTATAAAACATGAAATGAGAAGGGGACTCAGAAAGCCTTGGAGGAGAAACCCCTAAGGGTCTATCTGGAGAGATGTCCAGTTCAATGGGCACATCCAGATCTTCAAAACCATATTCACTCTCCTCATATTCCTCTTCCCCCTCCTCCAGTTCATAAAAATCCTCAAAATCATAATCTTGAACCGGTGGAACTGGCCGAACCGAATGCCTCCCTGATGGTGTAGGTTCGGTCGGAACCAGGGAGAGAGACTGGACAATTTGAATTGCTGTAGCTATTTCTTCAGCAATTGGGGAGAGAACTTTTGGCTCTACGCTAGCTGACTTTCTAGTCCTTTTGCTGGAACCGCTCCTCAGAACCGGCTCTTCGCTTGCCTGAGGGAAGCAGCCTGGTCGAGGGCACTCCCTCTGGTTCGGTTGATACCGAACCGGGCTGGCCATCCGGATCAGCGGACTTTTTGGCCTCCCTTTCCCTGAGCCTACCAACTCTCTTATCTATGGTGGCAGCAGGGAAATTCTGACAAATCTGGCAGTCTGAATTGAGGTGGTCAAACCCCAGACAATAGACACATGTGGTGTGTGGGTCAGCCTTAGCAAAAGCTTCCCCACAAACACTACAGTGTTGAAACCCAGTGGGTCCGGTTTTTCTTTTGGGTTTCTCAGACATAATGCCAGCCTAACCAACTTGCCCATTTATGGCAATCCGCCAAGCAAGACATTCTTATCGGTTCCCAACCGGTCACGGGTCGTGGAAAAACCTAATGAAACTGCTTTTGAACCGATAAGAACTGGGAACCGCACTCTAAAAAGGACTAGTAGATTTAAAGACAACCTGATCGGTACAAACCGAACCGATAATGAATTACAAGTTCCACACAGAAAAACTAAATGTAAAACCTATCTATTACTTACATTACCACAGACAGAGCTTGAACCGACTGGTTGCAGTTTAATTTCGGTTGAAAAACCGACAAAATAATACTTTTAAACCGACAAAATGAACCGAGCAGAAGGAGAAATCTCTGAAGCGACTGTTCAGTGAGGCGGAGTAAAGAATCTGATAGTTTGCGTTTGAAGAACGACAGACAGAGTTTTCAACCGAGCTCGCGCTCTAAGTTCCATGCCTGCATGGAAAGTTAACTATTTCACCTCCAGAGCAGTTCGAAGATGGCGACTCACTGCAATTGTCATAATATAGCAAGACTTCATGTTGTTTGAATTATTGTTGACTGAAGAAGTGTAATGCACAAAGAATTATGGTATCCTACCAACATTTTCTATCAGTTTATAGCAATCAATCAGTCTTTATTTTCACTCAATCAATCAATCAATCTTCATTTGTATACTGGAAGGTATGTGAGCAAAAATGCCCGTTTTCACAAACGTCCAGTGTGAGAGATATCAAGAAGGTATGACAATACAAAACAGAGTCTTACAGAAACAAGATCTATACAGGGGAAACAATCCAAACAAGTGGTTTAGATATATTTAGAAAATGGGCTAAGAAATTTCTAGACTCTGATTGGCTGATAATCCTGGCAAGGTGGGCATCTATCAGACAACAGAGCCCGGGTATTAAAAGTGCCAGTCCACACTGACCTCATCACCAATATCAATGGGCACTGACTATTTTGAAACTGCAGACCCCAATTTTTTCCCCTGGTACCCGAGATAGCCAAATGTTAACCTGCAGTCCCCCCAAACACCACACACACACACACGCGCACACCATATACTCAAACCTTCACTTAGCAAACAAAAACATGTTATTTAAACTAAAATACAGGGTTTTCAGCCACAGCAGAGTGTTACAATGTGACAAAGCTAGTCGCTACTCCTGTCCCCTCAAATGCCAGCCGATGTAGTTGCTGGAGCAAGCCGGTAAAGCATATCCATGTCCAGGGCACTGAAGATAGCAAAGTGCCAGCACTGCTCCTTGGCCTGATACTCCAGATTGCTCAAGTATTCAGTAGAAGCCCTGGTAAGTCCCCCTCACCCCCACCCCCGGAACTGCTGCCACCACTCCTCTGCCAATTTTCACAATCCTTTCTACTTTAAAATTCAGCCCCAGTTGTTTGAAATCCAAAACACAGTAATCTGTTATAACACAGCTGCCTCTCTTTTAGCTGCGTGCTAGCTCAACCTCTGTCCCAACTTTAGCTCTGGTCCTTCCATCTGTCCTACTCTACTCCATAGTGCGGCTGCCTGCCTGCTTCCTATCCTGCTCAAATCTGGAAGCCAGCTGCTAAACTGTAAGCTTCAAGCCGGCAGCGCACATCCCTAAACAGGCAAGACAACCATTCAGAGTCCCGTAGGGTGCTGTATGGCTTTCTTCAGCAAACAACATCCCACACATTAGCAAATGAAGTGACCTGTCCTCTACCATACACCGTAAGTAAACTAAAAATCTGTCTGTACCTTGCAAAGGAATGGAAAATGAGGCAACTACTAAAATATACTACGTTTACTGGTGACATACATAATCAGAATCGTTCTGTACCACCTCGGCTACTGTACAGCTCATCTGTCTGGCTTTCACCACCACATGCTTTCCTGTTCCTAACCCCATGCATTTTCCTGTTCCTAACCCCACTACCTCTTGCAGAAACCCATTATCTTGGCAAACTGTGTCAGATACTGGCATGCACAGTTATTTGGTTTTGATCAACTCACATAAAATAAAAAGAGAATGAAGAAGCAGACTATGTCCCAGCACCCACCAGTTAGACTGCTTGCCCTCCCGCCACTAACACTTAACTCATTGTACCCAAGGCAGATAAGCAGGAATGTAAATGTACCTTTTCCTGCTTTGAGTTTCATTCCTTCCCCTGCATTTTCTTGACTGTTCTCACATTTAAACTGGTTGTTTTGCATCCATTGCTGAAACCTGCTTGCTAAGGTCACTGTCCAGCGCGGTCACAGAATATAGGCTCAGCACATTAAAAAAAAATCCCATTGCTCCCAAAAGCCCATGGATGGGGGGAAATAACCTTGACATCCAGGACCAAATGCCTCACATACATAGGCTCTAGAAAGACAAAAGTCCCCAGCTCAAAAACAAAATCTACAGACTTGTAATACAGGTGGAGGGACTATTTTATGTCAAAACATTGTTTAAACTCATTTTTTATAAATGTTTTTAACCAAATTTATTTTGTTTTGCAATGCCCATTTTCTAAATGCAATAATACCTTCCAGGGTGGGTGGTATTGTGCTGTACTGGACCTTCCAGGGGCTATAAGGCCCTCCGCCTGCAGCATCGGGCCTCATTACACCCCTGGGCGGTCTGGTATAGCACAATACCGCTCATCCTGTCAGGTATTATTGCTTACGGAACAATGTCAATGACTAACAGTTGTCTAACAGTTACAGCAATGTTCATAAACTGAAAAACAGGAGGCAATCAAGTACAATAAAGTAAAAAGAAAGAAACACATAGAGCGGCCGGAACTTTTACATGTGTAACATATGGAGAGCAGGAAAGAGAAGGTGAGGGGTATAGAGGGGTCAGTAACCTAAGCGCTAGAGGTAGGGGAAAGTGCAAGTCTTTTGTGGTTGGTTGTAATTGGGTCCATGATTGAAATATGAAGAAACCTAGGCTAGGAGTGGGTGGAGGGAGTGAAAACTATGTTGGGGTGGAGCAAATGGTAGGGGGGATGGGTGTGAGGGAGGAGAGGGTAACGGCTAACCGGGACTAGAGTAAAGTAAGGGGGACTAGAGATAAGCAAGGTGGAGAGAGGCCGGGTTTAGCTGGAGGGCCGGCCAGGGCAGCTGCAGATGGAAGAATTGAGTATGTGAACTTTGAGGTAGGAGATGAAGGTGTGGATGGACCTACAGGCTTGGATATTGGGGGGCAGTTGGTTGTTACAGCTTAGTGCCCTTATAGTTGATTGAGTTCTGAGCTTGCTTAGTGCGGTAGAAAGGGATGTCAAAAACCATACTTGAGGCCCCTCTGGTCATCTGCATTGTGATAGTGAAGAGGAAGAGGGAAATCACACTGGGTGGCAGCAAATTTGGGTGTATCTTATGGAGGAAGGAGAGCATTTTTTGTTGGAACCACCCTCCAAGGGTGGGCCTGCTAAGGGAGGAGTAGACAGTATAGTGGTGAGTTTTCCATGGTAAACCAGTGATGAAACAGGCAATGTTGTTGTAGGTTGATCTTAACTTGGAGTAGAGTAGAGATGTGGTGGGGGGAAGAAGATGATGGATCTATAGTCGATGAGTGGCAGGAGAAGAGAGTTAGCTAAGTGAAACCTGGTTGCAGAAATAAGGAACTTTCTTATTTTCACGGAGTGCCTCTGTAGTGGGACACGGTCAGGTTGCAGATGCCCTTCGCTGCCTTGTATTTGGGTGTCCCTCCGCAGTGATGCGAGTGTTCGAGCAGTGGACCTTTGCTGTGGCTCCGCACTGTCGCTGTCTCTATCGCATCTCTGGGGGATAGGAGTCGGAGCTGGGATTTTCGCTGCACTGGAGGTGGATGTGTATCCCCTTCTGGGATGTAACAGTAGCCGACAGAACGAGAGGTGGCTGGGGCGAGTGGATTGGAGTTTTGCCTGGACTTTGCCGGGCTTCATCGGAATGGAGTGGTGCCATGGTGTCATACCATTTGAATATAGTTTCGGTGACCATGTGACACGGGTATACCGATCACCTTATGGTGCGGCTGGATCCACGTTGTTGACTGTTTCGTGATCGGTCCCACGGGTCTTATTTTGTAGTGTAGATATGTTGTCGAGTACACAGGCAACTTTACAGATAGTGTTGTGGTGTGGTGTGTTGTATTCCACAGGAAATGGTGTGGTCCTATACCTGGATGCACTGTTTGTGTTGTAGAACGGACTTGAGGACATTGATTGTTCGGGCCCTTTCTTGGGTGCAGCATGTACTGACCATGTTATGGTGATGCATTTGTGCACATCGTATTGTGGTGTTTTTGTTGTTCTAATGCCTCTCTGGATTGGTTGCCATTGTGGCTATGGGCATAGGGAGTGGTGGTTTCCAGGCACTTGCGTTTTGACGCTCGTTGTGTTTGGTAACAGGATGATTACTTTTGGTGGATGATCGTTGGGGGGTTACTGTCATGGGGTTCATACAAAAAAAAAAAAACATGAAACTGAAGGAATAGGAGCACCAGGAATTGTGTAATGCTGTTATTTAAAAATGATTCATGCAAGCAGTTGGGCACCCACACAGCTCAGGCAATGCGTGAGGGCGCTGTTGTGAATGAATTTCATGGTGTTTGGTGTATTAGATGTGCAGGGGGAGTGCAAAAGAATATGAAAGGTAGCAGAACAGCGGATAGGATAGGAATATATTTTATTTGGATTCCTTTATACAAACTGGCTATTTGGAGCCGTTTGGTTGTGCTTCGTAGTCTCCCCTTTTATTGCATTTTTGACTGACACTTCGGTTTGTGAGGGTTTGTTAAAGAAAACCCTCTATGATTGTAAATATTGCTTGGCTTTAAAATGCCCTTAAAGGCTCTGTTGTGCACCACTATGCCTCCGTAGCCTTGTTTATGTTTTGTAGGTCTTGTGATAAATCAAGAACCTTTGGATTCTCGTCTTTGTCTTTATTGTTAGTAAAGTGAGTTGGTGAGTTTTCTGTGATGGTGTCTGGTCGGCGTTGGTGGTTTCTAAGCTCGTATTTGCGCTACTACTGCTGAGGTATTTACCTCCTTTAATTTACTCCAACAGGATGGTGTTTGATTTAAGTAGAGTGTATGGAGTTTTATATACCCGCCTTGGTTGAGGTGAGTTGTGTTCTTGTTGATTTGGGGTTTTGGGAAGCGAGGATAATTTTTAGGATTGCCGTTCTGGGAGTTCCTGGTGTCCGGTCTTTCTGGCATTCAGGTAGCTACTTTGGAGGTTGGCCGGCGGCTCCCTGAATTCCTTTATACTGTTGTTAAAGGGGTGGTTCTTTTGCATTCCAGAGCGTGAAATAAAAAGAAAACTTCTAAAATTACTATAATTCACTCTGCTGATATTATGTAAGTTGTTAAAGTGATAAAAATGTGTTTATGTTAATTAAATTAAATAATGATGCAGTGTTTAAAGAAATTAAATTCAAAATGTTTCGGTGGGTGGAGTTAATGCATCACCTGACTGTTGAATGATATAAAAGAATAGATAGCTCTTAGAGATTTTAGATGCGACTAGGAGAGAGATGAGACAGGAGGGTCTGGAAAGTACTCCAGGGAGCGATGTTAAACTGCTATATAAAATGTGTCCATCAGAGGACTGAAGTGAATTTCAAGGAGCTTGTTGATGGAAAATGTCCTGCTTTGGAAGTAGATGTGAATTTCTATAATAAATTTTGAACTATATAAAAGATAGTCACCGTGTTATGCTATCTGATTGCCCACATATTCCTGCACCCTACCACATATGGTACTAGAAGTGGGATGCTGTGCAGCGGGTCTGACCAAGAACCAAGTGGGCAGTGCCATCTGTGACACAGTGAGGTCAAGAGTTGGAGTTGTGAGTATTCTGACCAGAGAGGCTATGTTTTTGTGTGCTGACCAGTGATGGAACCAGAGGCACCAAAGCTGATGGATGAGGAAAGGGCCTGGTGTAGTTATGGACTGGCACAGATGAAGTTATTTCGGTGGATGTTTTCCTGTTGGAAGGATATGGAAAACAGGTGGAAAATTGTTGAGCAAAGGTATCAGAAAATATTGAGATGCCTGGCAGTGTTTGTAGAAGTAACTAACCCTGAAGGGACTATAAAGCTGGAGGAAGAGAGGCCTGGTACAACTGGTGATGACCACCCTGTTTTACCTTTATTCGATGGATTATATTGGACAGATGATGGAAAGAAAACTACGGACGAGTCCCCAGGTGAGACTATTTTGAACTTTGGGGTGAAGACAGAGAAGCATACTGTAGCATGTTTGGAACTACCTGTTTTACCTCTGTTTGATGGGATGTATTGGATAGAGGATGAAGAACAGCAGAATATATATAAGTTCCCAGGTGAGACTGTTTTGAATTATGGGGTGAAACTACCTGCCAGATCGGAAGAGGCAATAATTGCTGAAGGGACTTATATTAAAACTGATGGTGATAAATGTGATTTTTTGAAGTTGATTGGGGCTTATTACAGGAAGGGGATCCTGAAATTACTCAGCTGAGCAAATATGCTGTCCAGAATCATGGAAGAACAAGGGATAAACCCTTATGGTGGTATGAGATTAAGGGAGGTACCCTTTACCATGTAAAACCAAATCCTCGTACTAAACAGGTACAGGCAAGGGTGGTAGTATCTTATAAGTATAGAGAAGGGGTTTTAAATGACATTTGTGACAGAAGTAAGCAGTTAGAACATGGGAAACTTTTGGAACACCTTGTCCCCTACTACCACTGGCCGGGTATGTATCGGCAGGTGGCAATTTATGTACGGGAACGACGGGGGTTTATAAAAAAGTATGGGAAAGGTAATATACAAAGGGATGACAGTCTAAATAAATGGTTACCATGGAGAAAAGGGAAGTTGTTAGGTAGCATGGGTAATAGATGGTAGTTGCCCAAGGGTTAATGCCAGTTAGGATGGTGTGGGTTATCCTTCCTTAGAAGGCAGGTATTATAACTATGGATGTTATTTAGGGAAAAGTAAAAAGGATGTGAAGGTGCGAGTTGTTTTCAGGGATTTTGAAATGCCCGTGGTTGGGAAATCTGTCTGAGTAGTGACTAGATGGATAGAACATGGAGCATTAATGCATGAATAACTGTGCACACTACAACATAGTATGGGCTCAATAAGATCGAATATTACTTTTCATGAAAGGTGACCATTTGGGGATAGTTGAAATACAGGTAAAAATATAATAATGTACTAATAAATGAACATAGTGTTTTTGGACATGTTTATTGAAATTGAGATTTTTTTTTTCTTAGAAAATGGTAAAGAGTAACAACAGTATTATGCCTTAGTGATTGTAATGTCTAGAAGGGAGACTGTTAGTATCACTTATTATTGTGACTTTGTTACTTCTGTTTAAAATGTAACCCCAGGGTAATGTTCTGTACAGATCGTAGTAATAGGATTGGTTTGTTATGGGAGCCTGGGGTGGAGCACGAGAGTGTGGGTGGTTTGGAGTTACATGAATCCCCCCCCCATAATGCCGTGTTTAGTATTAGGACAACCAAAAGAAATGGTTGCCCTCTTGGGTAGGGAGGAGTGTCACGGAGTGCCTCTGTAGTGGGACATGGTCAGGTTACAGATGCCCTTCGCTGCCTTGTATTTGGGTGTCCCTCTGCGGTGATGCGAGCGTTCGAGCAGTGGACCTTTGCCATGGCTCAGCACTGTCACTGTCTCAATCGCATCTCTGGGGGATAGGAGTCGGGGCTGAGATTTTCGCTGCACTGGAGGTGGATGTGTATACCCTTCTGGGATGTAACAGTAGCCGACAGAACGAAAGGTGGCTGGGGTGAGTGGATTGGTGTTTTGCCTGGACTTTGCTGGGCTTCATCGGAATGGAGTGGTGCCATGGTGTCATACCATTTGAATATAGTTTCGGGTGTGACCATGTGACACGGGTATACCAATCACCTTGGCGGGTGGGGCTGGATCCACGTTGTTGACTGTTTCGTGATCGGTCCCACGGGTCTTATTTTGTAGTGTAGATATGTTGTCGAGTACACAGGCAACTTGCTAGATAGTGTTGTGGTGTGGTGTGTTGTATTCCACAGGAAATGGTGTGGTCCTATACCTGGATGCACTGTTTGTGTTGTAGAACGGACTTGAGGACATTGATTGTTCGGGCCCTTTCTTGGGTGCAGCATGTACTGACCATGTTATGGTGATGCATTTGTGCACATCATATTGTGGTGTTTTGTTGTTCTAATGCCTCTCTGGATTGGCTGCCATTGTGGCTATGGGCATAGGGAGTGGTGGTTTCCAGGCACTTTCGTTTTGACGCTCGTTGTGTTTGGTAACAGGATGGTTACTTTTGGTGGATGATTGGTGGGGGGTTATGTCATGGGGTTCATACAAAAAAAAAAACATGAAACTGAAGGAATAGGAGCACCAGGAACTGTGTAGTGCTGTTATTTAAAAATGATTCATGCAAGCAGTTGGGCACCCACACAGCTCAGGCAATGCGTGAGGGCACTGTTGTGAATGAATTTCATGGTGTTCGGTGTATTAGATGTGCAGGGGGAGTGCAAAAGAATACGAAAGGTAGCAGAACAACGGATAGGATAGGAATATATTTTATTTGGATTCCTTTATACAAACTGGCTATTTGGAGCCATTTGGTTGTGCTTCGTAGTCCCCCCTTTTATTGCATTTTTGACTGACACTTCGGTTTGTGAGGGTTTGTTAAAGAAAACCCTCTATGATTGTAAATATTGCTTGGCTTTAAAATGCCCTTAAAGGCTCTGTTGTGCACCGCTATGCCTCCGTAGTCTTGTTTATGTTTTGTAGGTTTTGTGATAAATCGAGAACCTTTGGATTCTCATCTTTGTCTTTATTGTTAGTAAAGTGAGTTGGTGAGTTTTTAGGCGACAGTGCGAATTAGAGCGTTGTTAGTTTCTCGCTCGTATTTACGCACTGCTGCGAGGGTATTTACCTCCTTTAATTTACTCCAACAGGATGGTGTTTGATTTAAGTAGAGTGTATGGAGTTTTACATACCTTCCTTGGTTGAGGTGAGTTGTGTTCTTGTTGATTTGGGGTTTTTGGGAAGCGAGGATAATTTTTGCGGTTGGCGTTCTGGGAGTTCCTGGTCTTTCTGGCATTCAGGTAGCTACTTTGGAGGTTGGCCGGCCACTCTCTGAATTCCTTTATACTGTTGTTAAAGGGGTGGTTCTTTTGCATTCCAGAGAGTGAAATAAAAAAAAACTTCTAAAATTACTATAATTCACTCTGCTGATATTATGTAAGTTGTTAAAGTGATAAAATGTGTTTATGTTAATTAAACTAAATAATGATGCAGTGTTTAAAGAAATTAAATTCAAATGTTTCGTGGTGGAGTTAATGCATCACCTGACTGTTGAATGATATAAAAGAATAGATAGCTCTTAGAGATTTTAGATGCGACTAGGAGAGAGATGAGACAGGAGGGTCTGGAAAGTACTCCAGGGAGCGATGTTAAACTGCTATATAAAATGTGTCCATCAGAGGATTGAAGTGAATTCCAAGGAGCTTGTTGATGGAAAATGTCCTGCTTTGGAAGTAGATGTGAATTTCTATAATAAATTTTGAACTATATAAAAGATAGTCACCGTGTTATGCTATCTGCTTGACCACATATTCCTGGCCCCTACCACACTTATCCTATAGAGAAGACCAAGCTTGTTGTGAGTCTACTGTATGAGGTTGTTAACATGGAGATTAAAGAAGAGGGGAGGTCCAGGAGGAGCCCAAGGTATTTAAATTCAGACACCTGTTCAGTTGGGTAGCCAGAGTTATAACTAATGTGAGGCCAGTGACAGTGGATTTTCTAGGGCCTGAGAAGTCCATAAACTTGGTCTTCTAAGAATTTAGGACCATACCAGTTCTGGAGAACCAGGAGTGCAACTTTGTGAAATCAGACTGTGGATTGCTGAACATGGTGGTGGGGTTGGTGTCACTACTGTATAGTGCCATGTCATCATTGTAGAGGACAAGTTGATTGTTAAGGTAGCTAGAGAAGAGATTATTAATGAAAAGTGAGAACAGGAGGGGGCCCAGGATCGAGCCTTGGGGGACCGCATACATGATTGGGCATTCAACAGAGAGATGGCCTTCAGTGGAGGTTTTATGGGATTGCCTGGAAAGGTAGCTTCCAATCCAATCTATGACATTGATGGGGAGGTGCAGATCTTTGAGGGTGTTGAGTAGGAGTGCATGGTCCACAAGGTCAAATACCTTGGTCAAGTTGACAAATACCAACCCAGTGTATTGGCCTTTGTCATTGGCCTTAAGGATGTCATTAGTGAACCTAACCAGGGCAGTTTCTGTGCTGTGACCTGATCTGAAGCCATGTTGAGCACAGTAGAGTAGGTTGTTAGCTTCCAGGTAGGCAGTAAGTTGAGAGTGGACAACTTTCTCAATAATCTTTGATTGGGGGGGCAAGACGGGGAATTGGATGGTAATTACCGACCTCACTTCTGGACCCAGATTTGAATAATGGTTTGATGGTGGCAGATTTCCAGGTATTGGAGAAGGTATGAGAGCAGAGGGAGCTGTTTAGAAGATTGGTGATGGGGATTGCAAGGACATTTATGAACTGTTTAAGGATACTGTAGGCCCCTTTTCTGGGTTTCGGGTTGTTCCCTCAAATAAGTTTGATAGTGTAAATATGTTTTAGAGCCTTAAAGAAGAATTTGGGGGAGGCCCAAAATTGGGGTTGGGGTAGAGGGGTTTGGGGGGAGAGATGGGTGAGGGAGAATGGGTGGCTGATTTGTACTTTTTAAGGTCACCGAAAAAAGAGTTAAAGATATTTGCCACTTCTGTGGGGTCATGGGTTAATCTACCATCATGAGACATGGGGATGGGGTCAGAGTTTCTGGATTTGCTGAGATGAGAGTTGAGGGTATTCCAAAGTTGACAGGGGTTTGAGGATTCCCTGAGTTGCTTGTTTTGTAGGAAGTCAATTTTTGCCTTTCTTACAGGTGATTTGCATTTGTTTCTAATGGACTTGTAAAGGGCGAGCTGAGCAGGGTCTCTGTGTTTGTGGTAATGGGCCCAGGCTTTGTCCCTTGTTCTCATTAACAAAATAATATCTGTGGAGACCCATTCATTCATTTTTCCTCTTGTCCTAATTTTTTAAGGTAAAGTTCACTTTGTTTATTCCTTTCAGGAACTTGAAGATCTTTATCATATTATTTATTTATTTATTGAATTTTGTTAACCGGGTTAACCCACTGAGACAATGGCATATCACCCCTCTGTCATCTGATCTTCAGCAAGTACATGTTCAGAGCCTTGAACAAATCCTCTTAAGATATGTCCTGCTGCCCCAGAATCATCATGAGTACCCTTCATTGTACCAACTCTATCCTGTCCTCATTTTTCCTCAGATGAGGATTCTAGAACTGGGTACAATATTCCAGATGCAGCCTCACCAACAATCTATAAAGAGGTACTAATACCACTTTTCCTCTACTGTCAATACCCCTTCCAGTACATCCCAGCAACCTATTTGCATTACTATAGATCTTGCTGTACTGGCTCGATTGTTTAAGGGAGTCAGTATTGATGACTCCTTGGTCCCTTTCCTCAGCTGTAGTGCTCAGCTTTATCTCTCCCATCCAGTGCTCTGTCCTTGGGGTCTTTTTCTTTAGGTGTATTACCTTGCAATTTCTGGTGTTGAATTTCAACTGCCAAACTACAGACCACCTCTCTAGTCTTTGCAGGTCACTCTGCTGCTCACTAAACGCTAATAGATATCTACCCTTGCACAGAGCTTAGTGTTATCTGTAAAGAGACACAACTTGTCCAGATTCCTTCTCTAATGTCACTGATAAACATACTGAAGAGAAGAGGACCCAGGGAAGATCCATGTGCAATCCACTCATGGCCTCCCTCTCTTCTATTTTGATTCCATTAATCACAACCCTCTGCTGCCTCTTCTTCAACCAATTTCCTACCCATCTTACTACACCCCTTGCCACACCCAGATCTTCCATCTTCTTCAGCCATCTTCAGCTAGGCACTGAGTTGAAAGTCTTGTTGAAGTCAAATTAGAGTAAATCCACTGCATGTCCCCTATCCAATACCCTCATCATCCAGTCAATAAAAACCATCATGCTGGTTTGACAAGACCTCTCTACCATGGGCCCATGCTGTTTACTATCCCGAAGAGCATTGCACTCCATGTAGTAAATGAGGTCTTCTTTGCCAAGTGACTACATTAGTTTTCCAACAACAGAGGCAAGACTGACAGGTCTGTAGTTCCCTGTTTGCTCCTTGCTTAACCCTTATGCAGCAGAACAACATCTGCTACCCTCCAATCTTTTGGAACTACCCCTTTTCTACTGCCAGTTCCTTGAGTATCCTTGGATGGATCCCATCAGGCCCCAGGGCCGTATCTATCTTTTGGGCTGCTAGCCCTTCCTGGACCATTTTGCTGGTAAATACTGGCTGCCTCATCTCCAGGACCTCCTTCATGACTGCCTTGATGTGACTATCTGGCAGGGGCTTTCTATCTTTCCTTGTAAAGACAGAGTAGAAGTGATAATTAAGGATGGCTGCCTTTTTCATGTCCTCCTCTGTTCAGTACAATTTATTGATCAGCTTTATAACCATTACAATATCAAATTACATCATTACAAGATTTAAAAGAACACTCCAATCATAAATATTTCACAAAACAATCAATAAAAAAAGAAATTCCATTTGTAATAATCAAATACACATCCATACAAAACCTGCATATTCCTTCCTAAATTCATTAAAATGGTAATAATCATCCCATATTTGTTTACTTTACCTTTAATCTTTGTCTGATTTTATTAACTGCCAAGAAATATTTTGTCAATCTCTCCAAGGTCCGTTGATCTGCCGTATGTATCAATAGTGACGTGAAACAAGATTCCTCTACACTATAACCGGTATTTAAAAAAGCTTCTAGCCAATATTTTCTTTCTATAATGTACCATGGGCAGACCCAAAGAACATGGATCAAATCCTTCTTTTCACCTATTGAATAGTCACATTTATCTGAGAGAATTTTACTTTTATCATACCGTGCTATTAAAACACTACTTTCAAAACACTGAAATTTATAAGCAATAAAAATATTACGTAATATTGGATTCTCCAAAATTTCTAGGTACTGCTTGAAGCCAAAATCCTGGTTATTTTCCTCATACCAAACTGAATAATGTGATTTTTTAATAATCTCTAAATTTATATTGTTCCAATATTTATTTATTTTCTTTGAACTATATTTTCTATATTGCTTATGTAATCTAATACCTTTTTCAACTGATGACTTTAGTGGTATTAAATTATATTTAATCATTAATTCATTAAGCGATGTAATCCACAGATTTTTCCTAAAACCCATTTCATACCAGAATTCCTTTTTCTTCAAGCAGGACCTAGCAAGAGAAGAATCTGGCAAATTAGTTAATTGCAACCAGAAATTTACCTTCCGAGCATCTGTCAGTGCAAGAACATTATTTAATCCTGTCTCTGCTCTAATATAAGCAGCAGGACATGAATGTCCCAGTCTAAAAACATTCCTTAACATTTTAAAAAGAGGGCTAACTAGGGAATTAATATTTCTCAATTCCCATATTTCAGACCTGTAAAATAGTTGGGAATCAAATTTAGCTTTTATCACATCTATAAGCCCTTTAACAGAGTTTCCTCCATATCTATAATTACATTTTATCAATCCCCCAATAGTTTTAATAAGTTTTCCTTTTAACATAATAATATGTGCTTTCCATAGGCAATTAGCTGTTATCCTTATACCCAAATAAGTATATGCTGAAACTATTTCAACCATTTCATTCCCCATTTTCCAATTACCTTTCAAGTCTTTACTGCCAAATATTATTATTTTTGTTTTATTAAGATTCACTGCAAGATTCAGTTTCTTTGAGTTGATCCATTTTATTTTGCAGTCCACTTTTAGATAAAGAAAAAAGCACAATGTCATCAGCATACGCTAACACCGGACAGAAAACATTATAAATTTTAGGGGAATCTGATTGTAATTCAACCATATCCCTTAATAATTTATCTAAATATAATGAGAACAACAAGGGGGCTAAAACACACTCCTAGCAAATCCCTTTATTTGTATTAAATGATGAGGAAAGTTCACGACTGACCCCAAATCTAATTTGGGCCCATGTATTAGTATAAATGGCAGAGATTACTTTTACCAAATTTCTATCAATTCCCCTTTCCAAGAGTTGCATCCAAAGCAGATTTCTTGACAATGAGTCGAAAGCTGATGAATAATCAATAAACAATGTATATACCTTTTGTTTACAAATACGTACTTTTCTATCAAATGTCTTATTACAAAAATGTTATCTAGTGTAGACTATTTTGATCTAAATCCAGTCTGTAGGTATGATAATCCCCCTGTACAATCAACTTGTTCTTTTAATCATTCCAGAAGGATTTTAGAGAAAATTTTCAAATTTATATCTAACAGGCTTATTGGCCTGTACATCACAGGATTCGTACAACTACCTTTCTTAGGTATTGGAATAATTATTGATCCATGCCATGTACTTAGAAATCTATTTAAGGTAATAGCTTTATTATAGAACACTGTTAAGGCCCTACAACATATTTCAGTTTCACATAGATAAACTTCAGCAGGTATTCCATCTGGGCCTGGGGCTTTATTCTTTTTTAGGGTATTAATAGCCATATAAATGTCCTCATATGAAATATATTTGAAGGTATTCACATCAACCTTCAATAACATATTCGACTCTTTAATATTTGGGTCAAAAAATATTCCCTTAAAAAAATTTACCCAAACACTTTCTGATATATAAGTATCTATAGATGTTTTACAGTTATTTGTGCCTCTTGCAACCAGAGACCAAAATCATTTTGTATTGTTTGTTATTATAGTTTCTATCAAGCTTGCCCACTGGCTTAGATGATAATCTGCTTTTTTCTCCTTAATCCTTTTTTATATTCATTTCTTTTATTCTTCAGTTCCAATAGAATATTCTTATTTTTCTCTTTTCTTAACTTCCTCAATAGATTATTTATTTCTGCTTTAAGCATTTTACACTCTCCATCAAACCAATTATTGCCTTCACCACCCCGTGCATTTCTTACAGGAGGGGTCAATTCTTCTTTAATATTAAGGAATAGTTTGCTAAACTCCATCGAAAATTTATCATATTCTATTGTTAGTAGTTATTACATTACTATTTAAGAATGAACTACATATCAAAGGAGTAATTTTAATCTCTGAGTCTTGCCTCCAAATAATTCTTTTTGATGATCTAATTTCTGTAAAAGTAAATCTTCTATCACAATTAATAACCAGTTCATTTGGTAATTTCAAGTCTATTATTAAAGGTAAATGGTCGCTATCAGGCCTAATAATAATTTGAATCTTATCCCAACAATTAATATCTCCTGATCAAATTGCGAGATCTATTATTGAAGCTCCTCTTGATGAGAAGTAGGTAAAACCTCCCTCTTGGTCTCCTTTTACAGTCCCATTTAAGAGAAACATATTGAACTCTATCAAAATTTCAATTAACATTTTCCCTGAACAGTTCAATGTATTATCCTTGAAATTCCTTTTTGGCCAAGTCTTCATGGCACCCTTTGCACAATGGAACTCATTTTGATATAAACCATCAAAATTACCTACTCTTGCTTTAAAATCTCCTTGCAATAAAATATCAATTCTTGGATATGTAACACTCAGCTCATACATGAGCTCTCTTAAATTATTCCAGACTTAATGTTCATAAAATTGGGAATTTCTTGGGGGACTACAACAATTAATCAATATGAATTCCATTGCTAAAAAATCCAGACAAAGCACTAGGTAATTATCACTTATTCTTAGAATTTTAACTCTATGACATACCCCTATTTTAACAAAAAACAGCGAGTCCTCTTGAATGTCTCCCAAAGCTACAGTTCTTTTCCCCTTTAACATGGTAGCATTCATAACCATTAAGATAAATAGAATCATCTGAATAATGCCATGTTTCTTGCATACAAAGCACATCTCATTTTTCCAAAAATTTAATTAATTCTTTATCATGACCAACTTTATTCCAGCCAGAAATATTCCAAGAAAGAAATTGTATATTACCCTTGTTTTTATTAGCTAATAGAACAGATTGTTCTGAGGGTTTCAGTTGTCAATTATTATAACCCGCGATTGCTTTAAATCTGTTTTCAAGAGGGATAACAAATTGCTCGTGCATAATTAAAGGAGACTGTAACACTGTAGGTGCCTCCAGGATTTGTGACTCAGAAATGTTCAATCCAAGACTATCCAGTATGGCACTTTTCTCAAAATTAAATCAGCTAACACTTGATTATTAACTTGGATGTCTACCTGACTTGAATATTCTGATCTCCTTACTATTATTTCACTACCATACTTGAACCAAATATGAAGAAGGTTTTCAAATAAACCCTGGATGATGTTAGTTAAAGTATCTTCATCCTCGTTCTCCATAGTTTTTAACCCAAACATACTAATAAATACATTACCCTTATATTATCTCTTTGAACAGCTACTTGTTTATTAAACAGGTGCCTATTGGGGAATGTTATTATTAATTCTCCACTTTGAATAGATTGATAATTTAACCAAACATAATTTACCATTCTTGGGGAACAAAAAAAGACATCAATCAAAGTCACAGCTTCCACCACAATATTCCTGATTTCCACAATTTCTCCCATATCCAGGTCAAGATCTAACTCCTGTTTCAGTTTTTGTAGGAAAGCTGTAACAATATCACTGGCATTTTCACCCAACCAGTCAGCTGGTCCCAAAAACCGTAAGATTGGCAAAGGAGTTTGATCATATTTTACTCATAACTTATGCACCATCTCAGCATTTCCTTTCTCCCTATGATTCTTACAGTCACTTTGTCTGTCATCCCTTCTTAAACCTATTTCTGTCACAGGTAATTCTGTCTGTTGTGTAATTAAATCAACTATCTCTTTACTAGGGCTATGATTTTCTAGTCCAAGAGGATCTTCATGTTCCTGTATAATCCCCTGTATTTCTCTATCACAGGACTCGAAACCATTATCTCTCCCAGAATTTTTCTTTATTCTTTTTCCTTTTTTTTTTTTTTTACTTTTTCTGCATATCTGCTCCTTCTGTACTTTTTGTTTTACTTGTCATGTCCTCCTCTGTTACCCTGCCTTCCTCAGATGGCCTAACAATTCCCCCTTCTTTCTTTTCTTTTTTTCTAATATACCTGAAGAACTGCTTTTTTCTATCTTTGACCCCCCCCCCGCAGTACATAGCTCGGTGTCTGCGTTTGCCTCTCTAATCAGCCTGTTTGCTTTCTTGGTTCTCAGTTGGTATTTTCCCAACCTCCCCCAACACACGCACACACATTTCTTTGCACCCGGTGATGGCCTTTTTGTTTGGCCCTCACTGCTTCTCTGACCTTTTCTGTGAACCATATTGGTCTCTTGTACCTGTTTCTTTTGGTTGCTGTTCTCATGCATAACTTAGATGCCTCAAGAATGGCTCCCTTAATTGTTCCCCAGCTCACCTACATATCTCTAATGCTACCTACTCCAACTAATTTGTTCTGGACCATTAGCTCATCCTGTTGAAGCCCACCCTTCTGAAGTCAAAGATCTTATCATTTGATTGGGGCTTTCCAGTTTCAAGGGCTAGCTTGAACCAAACAAAGTTATGGTTGCTGAACCCTACTGAGTCCCCTACTCACACACCTCCTACTATCTCTGAGTTGGTGAGACCCACATTAAGGATGGCAGCCTACCAGGTGGGTTTCATAACCAGCAGCACCAGCATACATGCCAGAAGAATGAGGAAAACTAAATATGGGGAGTGGTGCAATGCAGTGGTTGTGGGGTGGCAGTCTACAAGGAGACCTTCTGGAGGCTGTGGTGCTGTCCCATCTATGTGCACCTCTCTAGGTGGAGGAAACAGATCTGAAGGCTCAAAACAGCACTGGCAGGGAGTCAGGAGAATGTCACAAGACTCAAATTCACATTGGCAAGGAGTTGGGGACCAGCTCTCCCACCCAGAGATCACCTAGCCAGACACTGCTACCTCAAAGGCTGCCAGACATAAGTTGCAGTTAGGCTAAAGTTGGCTCAAGGAGGGCTGGGATGGTAGGAATGGGAAGGCTGGGAGGGCAGGTTACAGGCAAACTCTTCATTCAGTGCCAGTAAGAAACTCTTTTGCTATTCTAGTGGATCAGGACTACCATGAAGGGGCACCCAAGGTGGTGGACAGAGAAGATGTGGGAGAATGTCCAGATGGAGTCTCCAGGAAGGGGAAAGGAGACCCCCTGAGAAGGAGGAAGTAACTTCTAGTGGGAGACTCCATAGTTAGGGGGACAGAGTTGGGGGAAAGAAAAAGAGGTAGAGAGGGAGGTTAAGTGCCTACTTGGTGCAGCTTCTCAGAGGGATGGAAAGCATATCAAGGGGATCCCAAGGGCTATAGGATTGAAGGGGAGCTGGACATCATTGTCCACCTGGGGACAAATGACAGCTCTGGAAGGAAGGGGGCAGTGCAGGAGCAGTTTGGGGAGCTGGGGAAGCATCTTAGGCAGGTAGCATGCACTGTAGCCTGTACAGATGTGCTGCCTGTCTACAACAGGCAGAAGGAGAGAGAGCTCAGCACCATGGCTTTCAACTCATAGTTGAAGGAATGGTGCAGAGAGGAGGGGTATGGCTATATTGGAGGCTGGGGCTCCACCTGGAGGGATCAGATCTTGTACCAGGGGATGGTCTGCATCCATCTTGGAAGGGAGCAGCAGTCCTCAGTAGATTGTTTAAGTGTTACTTAGATGGGCATTTAAACTAGCCAAAGGGGTGGCAGAAGGCAAAGGAGTGGCAGAATCTGCACCCAGGCTATGATGGAGGGTAGAGAGTTCTGGAAGAAAGGATTCCCACCACAATGAAGGACAACCAAGGGTGCAAGGGATCATCATGGGAGGAAGGAGGGAAGAGAAGCAAGCAGTATGCAAAGGAGAAAAATATATTAATTATTTATTAAAAGTTCCATACATTACAGGATAAGTTCTATGAGAAACAAGTCTCATTTGCAGAATGTCCCAAGTCAGTAAAAACAACAAAATACATGAACTGACATAGACACAATCAATTAAAACAATAACGGATAGATTGTTCCTGCATCAGCATTTCTTTTAGACCATGTTTACAAATACCTAGGGTTGATGAATTTCTCAGCTGAGGAAGGAGATTATTCCATGCAAGAGGAGCAGCACACGAAAAATAATCTTTACCAAAATGAGTTTGAAACTTGGGCTAACAAAGACCAAGGTGAGACACATCTCTGAGACTGTAATTATAGGTGGCAACTGTAAGCCTTTCAGATAGGTAAGCAGGGGTCTGCTTATTCATGGTTGTATAAAAAAGAGATAACCAACGAAAGATTCATCTGGAGGAGGGGGGGCACCAGTTCAATTGCGACAGTAGGGTAGAATGGTGTTCATTCCATTTAAACTTTAAAATAAACCATAAAAGCTGATAGTACGCAGTATTAAATGAGGAGAGGTTTGAAATATTGGCATGACGGTAGATGGCATCACCATAGTCTAGAACAGGGAGAATAGCTTGGGCAAAATTATTTTTATAATCTGTACTAGACAAACAATGCCTGGCACAATTTAAATGATATAGGCATTGACTAACTTTTGAAATGGTTTTGTCAATATGAGGTTTAAAAGTTAAAGAAGAATTAAAAGTAAGTCAAAGAAATGTAAACACTCACAAGTTCAAGTGGGGGTATTGTTTAAAGTAATGCAGAAGGAAGGGTTTGCATGAGTCACAGTGAAAAGAGGCCCAAACAGCATGGTTTGAGTATTTTTGCCATCTAAGAGTGAAAGGTTATTAAAGAACCAATTCACAAGTTTATCTAAATCACCCTGTAAAGTTGAAAGAAATGAAAGATTCTTGAGAGCATAGAAAAGAACTGCAACATTAGCACAGAGATAGACTGAGCAATAGTCCACAACAGAAGGTAAAGGATTAACAAAAAGATTGAAAAGAATAGGACCAAGTATAAACCCTTGGGAAACCCCAGTAGAGATAGAGGAGAAGAAAGACAGCCTTTCCAGAGCACAGTTTGAGTTCTCCCGGGTAAGTAGGAAGGCAGCCAGGTGATAGCACTGGTGGAAAAACCATAGGAAAATAAATGAGTTACGCGCAGTGAATAGTTAATCACATCAAAGGCTTTAGATAAGTCAATAAGAACAGAACCAACAAAACATCCTTTGCCCAAAGCCCTGTAAACAGTCATGAAATCTATCAATGTTGTTTGGGTTGAGTGATGTGCTCTAAATCCTCACTGAAAATTACAAAGAATCTGATAAGTAGCCAAAAAGAAATCAGATGACAATGTTTTCCATAAATTTGGAAATAACAGAGAGCAGAGAAATGACTGCAATAATTCTAAAGTTTTGCTCCTACCTTTATGCAAGGGAATAACTAAGGAATTCTTCCATGCAGACGGAAAGGTTTGGGTGCTAAGGGATAAGTTAGAAATATGAGTCAAAAGAGCAACTAAAATGTTGGCACAGGATTTAAGTAAGAAGTTGTCTAGATTATTATTCCCCTTAGCAGTATCCTCTCTCAGTGAGGACAACAAAATTAAAAATACCTCTTCAGATTCAATATATTTGAAATAGAATTTAATACTTAAGAGAGAGGAAACTTCCAGGGGATCAGAAGATAATCCAGCAATAGATAAGCCAGCTTTTTTCAGTAACTGAGCAGGGGCCTCAGAAAAAAAATGTATTATACATACAACAAATACCTTCTTTAGAGTACACAGTGGAATCAGCATAAAATACATTTGTAAAGAAAGATGTTGAAGGTACCCTAAAAAAAGAGTCAACCATGTGCCAACATTGTTTAGAATTATTTCTCACAGTAGTCAGATTGGTTTTATAATAAGATGATTTGTATTTCCTTTTAATAGAAACACAGTAATTGCGAAATTTGAGAAAAGTCTGCCATGCCTCTGGGGTATCTAGTTTCTTAACCTTTTGGTAAAGTTTGTCTAGGGACTTCAACTGGGAAATGATAAAAGAAGTCACCCAGGGGGCATGTTTGGATTTAACCCTTTTTTCTAAAAAGGGGCATGTTGATTACATAGAAACATACTGTAGAAACATAGAATTTGATAGCAGGTAAGTACCGCTTGGCCCACCGAGTCTGTTCATTTTTCCCTAGATACTGCATCAGTGCAGACCCTACTTGATTTCCAACTTATGCCCCCCTTGTCTTATCACTAAGGTTCCCATATGCCTATCTCATGCTTTCTTGAACCCCGTTACATTTTTTCCCCTACCATGATTGTGGAGAAGCTGTTCCAGGCATCCACCACCCTCTCTGTGAAGAAGTACTTCCTCAGATCTCCCCTGAGTCTACCCCTCTTCAGCTTCATAGCATGACCCCTTGTCTTTGAGCATCTTTTTTTCCTGAAAGATGCTTCCCTCTTGAAGCTTATTTATACCTGTGAGGTATTTAAAGTTTCTATCATACCCACCCTCCCTCCCTCCCTCCGTTCCTCCAATGAATACATATTAAGGTCCCTCAGTCTTTTCTCATAGGGCTCTTGATGCAGACCTTGCACCATTTTGGTTACCCTCCTCTGGACTGCCTCCATTCTTTCTATGTCCTTCCAGAGATGAGGTCCGCAGAACTAGACACAGTACTCCAGGTGATGTCTCACCAGTGTCCTATACAGGGCAACACCACCTCCTTCTTTCTGCTGGTGATTCCCCTCCCCATGCACCCCAGCATCCTGCTAGCTCTCTTGACTGCCTTGTCACCCTGCCTAGCCACCTTTAGGTCATCAGATATGATAACTCCCAGGTCTCTTTCATGTTTGTTGGTCATCAGTACCTCTCCTCCAATTTTGTACTCCTCCCCTGTGTTTCTGTGTCCCAAGTACATGATTTTGCACTTTTTTGCATTGAAGCCCAGTTGCCATACCCTTGACCACTCCACTAACCTTTTCAGATCTCCTCTCATCTCCCCCCACAGTGTCTACCCAGTTGCAGATTTTAGAGACATCTGCAAACAAGCAGACCTTTCCCTCTAGCCCCTCTGCAATGTTGCTAATAAAGACATTCAAGAGGACAGGTCCCACTACAGATCCCTGAGGTACCCCACTGGTCACCCTCCCTTTCTCAGAGTGAACTCTGTTTATCACCACCCTCTGTCTCCAATCCCTTAGCCAATTTTGTACCCAGTTTATCACCTTTGGTCCCACTCCTATGCTACCCAGCTTGCTTACTGATCTCCTATGTGGGGCAGTGTTGAAAGCCTTGCTGAAATCCAGGTAGCCCACTTCCACCACTCCTCCCTGATCCAATTCTCTGGTCACCCAGTCAAAGAAATCTATTAGATTCATTTGACAAGACCTCTTCCCTGTGAATTCATGATGTTTTGTGTCCAGTAAGCCACTGGATTCAAGATATTCCACTATCCTTTCCTTAAATAGTGATTCCAATAATTTCCCCACCACTGAAGTCAGGTTGATTGGCCTGTAGTTGCTAGCCTCCTTCTTACCACCACTTTTGTGAAGTGAGACTTTATCTGCCCTCCTCCAGTCCCCCAGAACCTCTCCTGTCTCCAGTGAGAGGTTGAACAGGAATGTCAGAGATGCAGCCAGCACCTCCCTGAATTCCCTCAGTATACTTGAATGGACCCTGTCTGGACCCATTGCCTTATCCACTTTAAGATTTGTGAGTTCCTTCAGGACTCTCACTCTGCAAATGGACTAGTGTCTACCTCCTTTCCTTTGATGCTCCTGTCACTTTTCTGTGGCCCCTCTCCTTACCCTTCTTCTGTGAACACTGAACAACAGTATTTGTTCAAGATGTCTTCTTTTTCCTGGTCCCTCTACATGCAATCAACCCTTCCTTTCTTAGTCTTATAATCCCACCCCTGGTCTTTCTCTTTTCACTTAGATACCTAAAAAGTGTCTTGTCGCCTTTCTTTACTTTCTGGGCTATTTTCTCCTCTGTTTGTGCCTTTGTGCTCCTAACTGATTTCCCTGCCTCCCTCTGTGTCTCCAGATATAGCTCCCTATTCTACATGTTCTGTGTCTTATACCTCCTGAATGCTAATGTTTTGCCCTTATATTCACAGCCACCTCCTTAGAGAACCATAGCAGTCTCTTTTTCTCTTTGCTTTGCTTACTAGCCTGAATAAGAGGTTTGTTGCCTTCTCTGTGTCCCCTTTTAGTTTTACCCAAAGTTCCTCCGCTGCACCCAAGTCCTCCCCCCACCACCACCAGGGTTCCCTGAGGCATTTCCCCATCTGTTTAAAATTGGCCTTCCTGAAATCCATGACCCTCATCTTTGAATGGTTCAGTTCTGCCCCAGTCCTTATATTGAACCACACAGTACATTGATCAATGGTCACCAGGTGGCCACCCACCGTGATGTCTGCAACACTGTCCCCATTAGTTAGCACAAGGTCCAGCACTGCACCTTCATGAGTGGACTCCCTAACTAGATGCCTGAGGAATGCTCTCTGCAGGGAGTTCAGGATCTACCTGCTACTAGCTGTAGTTGCAGCTGGGATGTTCTAGTCTGAATCCTGCAGATTGAAGTCTCCCACCAGCAGCACCTCCACCTTATTTACCATATTTTTGATGGTTTCACCCAGCATCATATCCAACTCCACCCCCTGTTCTCTAGGTCCGTAGATCATGCCAGTGCAAAAAGTGGCTCCATTCCCCATCTCTAGGGTGACCCATAGTACCTCTGCCCCCACTGTATTCCCTGTACCTCTGTTGCTTTTATGCTATTTCTATCCCCACTCAAGAAGGAGCTGTGTTGGACATGGCACTCACCAATAGGGACAGCAGTGAAGACGTTGAGGTGGGTGACAACCTGGGAGCCAGTGATCACCGTATGATGTGGTTCAATACAACTACTGAGCCAGAATCAAACCACACTAAGGCAATGGTCTTGGACTTCAGGAGAGCCAACTTTACAAAGATAGGGGCATGCCTCAGGGATGCCCTAGCCGGGGGGGAGGACATGGGTGGAGTGGAAGAACAGTGGGCAACATTAAAAGGGGCCATAGAGAAGGCAACAAAGTTCTGCATTAGGCAAGTAAGCAAAAGCAAGAGGAAAAGGTGACCACTATGGTTCTCAAAAGAGGAGGCTGGGAAAGTGAGGGCAAAAAAGTTAGCATTCAGGAAGTATAAGGAGATGTAGAGGGAGGAGGATAGGGAGGTGCATCACGAGAGGCAGAGAAAGACAGGGAAAGCATTCAGGAGAGCAAAGGTGTAAACAGAGGAGAAAATAGCACAGGCAGTAAAGAAAAGGGATAAGACATTTTTCAGATATGTGAGCAGAAGGAAAAAGACCAGGGGAGGGATTGTAAGGCTAAGGAAGAAAAGGGAGGAGTATGTGGAGGGGGACCAGGGAAAAGCAGGCATCCTGAACAAATATTTGTGTTTGGGAAGGAAGGGGAAGGGGAAAGTGAGGGATGTGAAATGAGAAAATTCTGAATTTGTGGACTTTCGATCCAGAAGCAAATGATTTGATACCTTTTAATGGACCAACATAGATGTAACAACAAGAAAAAAGAGCTTTAGCTTTCAGACCAAACAGTCCTTCATCAGAAGCCTAATGGCCATTACTAAATCTAGTTTTGGTCTTTTGATGAAATTTCACAAAATTTAATGAAAAGTCACAGAATTTTGTAGATATTTAAAAAATATATATTATTTTGTTCATTTGGAGGCGATATAGCGCAGTGGTTTAAGGTGCTGAGCTGCAAATCTGGTGACATCCAGCAGACCAGACCTGGGTTTGAATCCCACAGCTTCCACTTGCATACTGTGTGACCCTGAGCAAGTCAATTAACTTCCCTGTACTCCCAGGTCACACCTGTAAAAAAGCTTTCAGCTTAGTGTGCTACTCCTGGTTAAACAACTAAATAAATAAATAAATAAATAAAATAACATGGTATGCTTACTCTCTGGGAGGAGTTCAGTTACTTGCCAAATTTCATGAAAGTAGGATGGATGGTCTCAAAATGATAGGAGCTCAAAGTCGGTTGTTTTATTTTTTTTGTGGGACATTTCATGAAAATTGATATCTGCATATATCTCAGCCATTTATTGGGCCAGAGATCTTACATTTGCCGTGATTACTTGATGATACTTGTTCTAACAATAAGCCAAATGTCAGGACATTATGATGCATCATTTCAAAATTATACGTGCTCAAATTCTGTCATTTTATTTTTTGCAGGAAATTTCATGAAAAATTGTATCTGCATATAACTCAGGCACCTTTGGAGCTAGACATGTGTAAATTAGCACAGATAACTTTTTTATAATGGTTATATAATTTACAAGGTTTAAAATGTTACTATGTAAATACTTGCAAAATTTTGTGAAAACTCAAAAATGTGGATGTTTATAACTTCTCTTCTTTTGCAGGCATAGACTTAACATTTGATGTGCATATCTGATCTCAGTATATCCTGGTGTCTAACACAAGAGGATTAATAGTTTAGCAGTTTTAAATTTACAGTGGAAAAAAATCAAACTAAAAAATTATCGGTGACATTTTCTCAAATACTTACAGTAGCATATAGATGAAACATCCAAAATTCTTTTTGTGGAATTTAACATCCATGATGCACATATCATTATTTCATTTGATAAGCTGGGCTGAGCTTTTTGCAGTCCTGCTATTCCTCTCTGGGTGACTATTTTGCCCCCTTCTTTCTTGGCATAGCCAGATTGACTCAGTAGAACTACTGATCCCACTGATATCCTCATTGTTCTTTACAGTGACCAAATTCCTTAAAATGAGAGTCACCTACTACTTTTACTATCAAACTATCCTATTGGAATAGCCAGAATTCTTCCTTCCCGGTGCCCCAGACATTGTCTTCCCCCACTACATATTTTTGAGTACCTCTAAGTTCCATACCTGCATGTACATCAGGCTCCCTGGGTCATCAATTTACTGGGTGTGATCCTTATATATCCTGCATTCAGGTTGGAATTATTGACACTCTGTGCAACCCTGCTCCATCTGGGGGAAGGGGTTGTCTACCACTGGTGTGCAACCCAGCTCAGCTGTCCATTTTTTCTTGAAACTATGTATCTAATTCATGAACCTGGTGACCCCCCCCCGCACTACCTGTCACTCATACCCCTATCCTTTAATTATAATCCCCCAGATAAGGCTGAGTGAAATTAGCAAATTCCAATTTCATGAAATGTTCATGAAATTCCACAATTTTCACAAAGACTCATGGAATTTGACTTTAAGTACAGATCAGAGATGTGCAAAATTGGAAAATTTCATTATGCAAAATATTTCACAAAGTTCACCCATCTTGAGAAATTTTTTGTGTAAGTGAAATTTCGAATTTCACCTGTGTAATGTGAAATTTCACCCACGGAAGGCAAATTTTGCATCTGGCAAAATATTTTGCATAATGGGCTAATTTCACAAAATATTTTTGCACAGTGAAATTGCCGACTTCACGTTAATTTTGCTGTCAAAATAAAATTTCACAACATCTCTAGTACAGATGTTATTTTTCCATTTCTAGCAGACAATTAATAACATTGATACATGCAGTCTCCTTGTAAGATCTAAGAACCTGCCAAATATAATGGCATTGCATTTTCAAGTTTTAAAGTTTCTGTGGTTTATAAATTTGCAGTTTACATTTTTGCAAAATTAAATTTTAAAATGTTGTGAAAGTCTGACTGCTTTTAATTTAGTCCCATTTAAAGCTATAAATATGAACTTTGTCAGAAATGATGATGTGGTATAGAAATTTAAATGTTTTTAAATCTGGTTAAATTTGGATATGTTGTTTTAAATTTAGAGGGAAATAACTGAAAGTTACATTTTGGCAACATGTTTGGCAGGCTATAACTCAGTCCCATTTAAAACTAGAAATATGAAACTATGTACATATATACATGTAGTCATAACCTGTATGCCTGTAAAATATTATACTGTTTCAATGAATACTATCAAAAGTATACTAAAATAACAAACTGTTTAATGCTGTGTTGGTCCTAGTACGCACAAATCCAGAACAAATGGTTTGATAACTTTTATTGGACCAACAAGGATGTTACAAAAAGAGCAAATAGCTTTAGCTTTCAGACCTACAAGTCCTTATTCAGAAACTTAATGACAGTTATTTAGAAAATCCCATATTATCACCACTTAGAACATGCAGAAAAAAACCCAGAAAGAATTCTCATTGGTTTAAAACAGACCTTCAGAACATAATTAAAGTGACATTGGAGAGCTTGAATATCTCAAGTGTGCTTTCAGCTGAACCAAAATTAAAGGTCAAAGATTGACCTGAGAAAACAGCAGGGAGAGAGTTCAACCCACATATATTATACCATATATCAGTCTAATGAATAACAAATCACTAAGATTCTCTATTCACTAAATTATAAGTTAAGTGAAGAAACCTCCTGAAGTCTCAAACTTCAAGAGAGAGGTAACAGTACACCAGTAAAAGCCAGCTTCAAATCTGCTCAGAACTCTGTTAGATTGTGAATATGGCCTATGAGAATAAGACAAACTTGTGAGATCAGACTTATGTTACTTCTTAATATGGTGGAAGACGGCTTGAACATTGATGTTGGATATATGACACATTACACGTAAACTTACATTGACCTTTACTTCAAAGGATGGATATACATATTTTAGGTTTTCAGCGAGTCTTGGACTTTGACTCTTATACAGTCTATCTTAACTGGTTATCCACGGGTTGGCCTCTCACATTAGTATTATGTGAATGTGTGCATAGGTGTGTGTGTGTATGTGTATGTGTGTGTGTTTGTGAATATGTTTACGTGTGTGTTGTGGGGGTAGAAGAAGTGTGGCACATTGAATTTTTAATATAGGTATTTGAGATGGGTGGTTATGTGGGTATAGTGGATGTGAATATTGTGGTGATATTGAGGTAAACATGTTTAGGTATATGACATTATGGTGTCATAGTGGCTAGGACTCTGGACTTATATTATAGTGGATATTTACTTCCTTCTGCTAGTTCTGTAGTTGGAGTATATACTTTTATGTTTTTACATTTTGTACTTATTAGGATGCATTGTCTCATTTACTTGGGGGTTCATGACAGGTGTAATTCCTTTTTGGGTAACTATTGTAGTGATGGGTGCAATTGATCATGTATTAGGATTCATGTGCATATATTTAATTTTAAGTAGTTACTTTCCGCGGAGGGTGGACTTAATTCCTAAGAATCTTTTTAGATTCCTTGTACTGTTTCTATATATGTATTATTTTGATTATACACTGACAATTTATTGAAATCTGTACATATCAGGCTGCATAGTCTCAGTTTCTTGGAGAGGCCTTGACTAGTACTTCTTGTATCTGGCACTTACACTGACAATTGATATTGTCATGTATACAGTCTTGTTACAACACTGAAGGCCTTAAGGTTTCTGAAACACAATAGCCAGTTGAGAGTATGTTGGGAATATATCTCCAGCCAGTTGTACTTTCATCAGTGTGATACACTTACTCACTTTGGGTAAACATCACTTTCATCATTCTATATGCCATGTAAAGATAATTTCTGATGTATTTTTGGGGCTTATTTTTTATTTTTTACTTGCTAGTATGTTACATTTTAACATGCAATTGTTTTCTCCAGGGTCATCTTATTATCATTAGCCGTATTAACAAACTAACAGAGTTCTGAGCAGAGTTGAAGCTGGCTTTTACTGGTGTACTGTCACCTCACTCTTGAAGTATGTGTCTTTGGGAGGTTTCTTCACTTGACATATAATTTAGTGAGTAGAGAATCTTAATGTTTTGTTATGCATTAGACTGATACATGGTATAATACATGTGGGTTGAACTCTCTGCCTGCTGTTATCTCTGGACAGCCTTTGACCTTTAAGTTTGGTTCAGGTGAAAGCACATTTAAGATATTCAAGCTCTCCAATGTCACTTTAATTATGTTCTGAAGGCCAGTTTTAAACCAATGAGAATTATTTCTGTTTTATTTCCTGCATGTTGTAAGTGTTAATAATATGAGATTTTCTAAACAACTGTCATTAAGTTTCTGAAGAAGAACTTGTAGGTCCGAAAGCTAAAGCTCTTTGTTCTTTTTGTAACATCCTTTTTGGTCCAACAAAAGGTATCAAACCATTTGTTCTGGATTTGTTGTTACTAAAATAACAGAAATCTAAATTTTGGCAAAATGTTTGGCTACCTATAACTCATCCCCCTTTGAAGCTTGACATTTAAAACATGGTGCACATACCCATGCTGAATGTTTCTCTAAATCCTGAACCTGTGGTGAAATTTGGATAAGAAATTTTAAAATTTGATCGAAATAACTGAAAATTACATTTTGATTAAATGTTTGGCCACCCATAACTCCGCCCCTTTCAACCCACAACTCTGAAATATGGTTCAGGTTTGCATACCAGAAGTAATTATCTATGGTCCACTGTGGTGTCATTTGAGCATGTACTTTTAGAATAAGAGCAAAATAACTGAGATTCAAAATTTGGCAAAATTCTTTGGAATTTTAATGCAAATTCAGCAAAATTCTTCAGAATTAGAATGGTCATTCCACAGGCACTTCACAAGCAGAATTTTATATTTTGCACAGCTCAAGTGAGGGGTCACAGTTAAGTGACAGGAGCATCAAAGGAAGGGAGGTTGTCACTAGTCCATTTACAGAGGAAAGAGTCCTGAAGGAACCTGCAAATCTGAAAGTGGACAAGGCAATGGGGCCAGACAGGATACATCCAAAGATATGGGAAGGAACTCAGAGAGGTACTGGCTGCACCTTTGACAGTCCTGTTCAACCACTCACTGGAGACGGGAGTGATCCTGGAGGGCTGGAGGAGAGCAGATATAGTCCCACTTCACAGAAGTGGTGGCAGGGTGGAAGCTAGAAATTACAGGCCAATCAGCCTGACCTCAGTGGTGGGGAAATTAAAGGAATCACTGCTTAAAGAAATGATTGTGGAATATTTTGATACCAGCAACTTACAGGATCTGAGGCAGCATGGATTCAGCTGGGGGAAGTCATGTCAAACAAATCTGATAGATTTCTTTGACTGGGTGGCCAGGGAAGTACTGTAGAGCAGGCCAGAGTGGAGGATGTGGACTACCTAGATTTCAGTAAGGCCTTCAACACTGTTTCACATACTGCAGGAGACTAGTAAACAAGTTGGGCACCCTGGGAGTGGGACTAAAAGTGGTAAACTGGGCAAGAAATTGGTTGGGGGATAGGCATCAGTAGGTGGTGTTAAATGGAGCTCACTCCGAGGAAGGGAGGGTGACTAACGGAGTGCCACAAGGATCAGTACTGGGCCTGGTCCTCCTCAATGTATTTGTTACTGACATTGCAGAGGGACTAGTAGGGAAGGTGTGCCTTTTTACAGATTACACTACAATCTGCAATAGGGTAGACACTCTGGGGGGTGGAAAAAATGAACAGGGATCTAGGAAAGCTTGAGGAGTGGTAAAGAAAGTGATATCTAAGTTTCAATGCAAAGAAGTGCAAAATCATGCACTTAGGGCATAGAAACCCAGGGGTGGAGTACAAGATGGGGGGGAGTGGTACTGATGACCACCAAACAGGAATGGGACTTGGGGGTAATCATAGCTGATGACCTAAATGTTGCCAAACAGTGTGATAAGGCTGTGGGGAGAACCAGTGGGATGCTAGGGTGCATGGGGAGGGGTACCACCAGCAGAAAGATGGAGGTGGTGATCCCACTGTATAAATTATTGGTGAGACCTCACCTGGAGTACTGTGTCCAGTTCTAGAACCCACATCTCTGGAAGGATATAGACAGAGTAGAGGCAGTCCAGAGGAGGCAACACAAATGTTGCAGAGTCTGCACCAGAGACCATATGAGGAGAGACTAAAGGACCTCAACATGTACACCCTGGAGGAAAGAAGGTAAAGGGGGGATATGATAGAGGCTTTCACATACCTCATGGTTATCAACAAGGTACAAGAGGGAAGCATTTTTCAGAAAGAAACATGCTCAAAAACAAGGGGACATACTATGAAGCTGGAAGGGGGTAGACTCAGGGGAAACGTAAGGAAGTACTTCTTCACAGAGAGAATAGTGGATGCCTGGAACAGCCTGGTAGTGAAGGTGGTGGGAGCAACAGCTGTCGGGGGATTCAAGAATGCATGGGATAGGCATAGGGAACCTTAGTCAGTAGGGAAGGGAGGAGGGAGGGTTAGCTGGAAATCAAGTAGGGTCTACAGTATTACAATACAGTAGATGGGGAAATGGGCAGACTGGGTAGGCCAAGCGGTCCTTATCTGCTGTCAAATTTTACATTTCTAGGTTTCTAATGGAGCTTGTGGGGACAACAACAGTGGTGAGATTCAAAAAAGACTGGGATAAGCACAAGGGAGTCTTAAGGGATAGGTAAAAGGGTAGCAGAGAAAGTGCCATAGACCTGGAGGGATCCACAGTGTAAGCAATGCAACAATAAAAGGGCAGACTTGATGGGCATTTTAGCCCTTATCTGCCATCAGCTTCTATATTTCTATGTTGCAGTCCTAGAATGTATCTAGTCTGGGTCTGACCTCTGCTGCTCCTGGCAGCTGTAACATCCTAATCAATATCTGACAGATTTAGATCACCCACCACTACTACCTCCCGCTTTGCCACTCACTTTCCTAGTTCTTTCCCAAGCTTGCTATTACATGCTTCTCCTTGTTCTGGTGGTCTATAAATCACCCCAACCATTGTTTCTTGCTTGAGGGCACCTTAAGATCACCTACATAGACCCTGTCTCCCATTTTCCATTGACTCTGTATTCCTATTAATTCCCCTGATGTATCCATCTTCCACAGCCTCGATGCCTTCCCTGACATTTAAGTCTATGACACCCTCCCTTTATCTTTTCCTGTATCCTTCCTAACATTGTGTAAGCTAGGACTGTCAGGTCTCTGTCATTATTTTCTGAAGCCCAGGTTTCTGTGTTGGCTACAAGGTCTGTCTCAGTGTCTGTCATAATTGCGTAGAGTTTGATGATTTTTTTAATCCAGTCTTCTGGCGTTAAGATTAATAGTCAGATTAACCAGCCTGGGAGTGGGTCCCAGGGTGGTAGCCTGGGTAAAACATTGGCTGGACAACAGGACACAGAAGGTAAGTGTAAATGGAGTTCACTCTGAAGAAAGAGGGGTTACTAGTGGGGTACCGAAGGGTTCAGTATTGGGTCCAGTCCTTTTTAATGTCTTCATCAGTAACATTGCAAAGGGACTGGAAGGAAAAGTATGCCTTTTTGCAGATGACACAAAGATCTACAACAGGGTTGATACACAAGGAGGCATGGAAAGGATGAAAAGGACTTGGCAAGGTTGGAGGAATGGTCAGAAGTATGGCAGCTAGGATTCAATGCAAAGAAGTGCAAAATAATGCACCTGGGAAACAAGAACCCAGGGGAAGAATACACAATGGTGGGGAGGTAGTAACAACAACAAAAAAGGAAAGGGACCTGGGGGTAATCATATCAGATGACCTTAAGGTTAGCAAGCAATGTGAGAAGGCAGTAGGGAGGGCTGGGGGTATACTGAGCTGTATAGGGAGAGGCATCAGCAGCAGAAAACAGGAAGTTGTTATCCCTCTGTACAGACAGTTGGTGAGACCCCATCTGGAGTACTGTGTCCAGTTCTGGAGACCCCATCTCCACAATGACATAGACAGGATAGAGGTAGTCCAGATGAGGGCAACTAAAATGGTGCAGGGTCTGTAAGAGAAGCCGTATGGGGAGAGACTAAAGGAGCTTAATATGTATACCCTTGAGGAAAGAAGGGAGAGGGGGACATGATAGAAACTTTTAAGTACCTCAGTGGAATCAACAAAGTCCAAGAGGGTAGCATCTTTCAGAAAAGAGACTTGCAAGAACAAGGGGCACAATTTAAAGATAGAAGGAGGGCAGTTCAGGGGTGATGTGCGGAGTATTATTTCACAGAGAGGTAGTGGATGCATGGAACAGCCTTCCTGAGGAGGTTGTGGGGTCTAAAACTGTGGGAGAATTCAAGAATGCATGGGCAGACATAAGGCAATTCTTGTGGGGGGTAGGAAGAAATAAGCTGTTGGTTAACTAGGATCTGCGGCCTAACCTGTAGGTAGGGAAATGGGCAGACCAAATGGGCCAAGCGGTCCTTATCTGCCGTCAAAGTCTAGGTTTCTGTGTTTCTAAGGCAGACCCCCATCATCTAACTTCTGATCCCCTTTTGCGTTTTAGTTGTCTTTCTCCTTTATTCTTCCCTAGTCTCCTTGGCTTCTTTTTTCTATGTTGATTCCAGGCTTTGTGAGCACCTCCTTGGTCACTTCCCCTAGCCCAGTTTGACCCTCAACTTGAGTTTTGCCCACTGTGTTGCTACAAGCCCCCAGGTAAGGGGGAGTACTATCTTGATTCCCTTTCCTCTCTCCTATCACCATGGTTTCCCTAACCTCAGTCTCCCTCACAGTCAGTTTAATAGTCCAATGAAGCCATCAAAATTCTGCCCCAGCACATGAACCCCCTCTCTTGTCAGGTGAAGTTTATCACCCTTGAAGTGTCTCCTGTCCCAGAATTCCTACAGACCACAAAGTGGTACCCCATCTCCTGACACCAACCCTTTAACCACCAATTAAACTCTTAGAGCTCATCCTTCCTTATTATATCTTCCTCCCTCCCTCCCTCCCTACTCCACACAGGGAGGACATTGGAACAGGCTAGGGAAGCAAAGTGTACCTTCAGTTTGTTCCCAAGTCTGCGAATGTTCCACTTCCTTGTCTCCACAGGCTGGTTTACCAAATCATTGGTACCCAAGTGTACCAGCACCCTCTGATCCTCCCTCCATCTCCATCATCCTCCCTATACTGTTTATATCCTGGCTGGCCAATGCACCAGGAAGGCACCTGAACAACCCCCTCTGATCCAACCCCCTCCAACCAATCTCTCTACACCACTGAACATTTATTCCCTGACCAATAAGAGTCTCCTGGCTTACTTCCTCCTGCTTGTCCCTTCTGGTGACACCAAATCATCCAGTCCATTACACCCCAACTGACTCAGATTCCCCCCAGTGGAGTTAGGTAGCTGAGTCTCCTCAAGGGGTGTAAAGCCATTTGTCATTGGTTTGTGTGGAGCTGGTCAACCTCCTTCTAGCTACCACCTGCCTCCCTTCCCCTTCACCTCCTCATCACTCTCCACCCCCCTGGACAGTGGCCTCTGGGATAGTGGGGGTGTGGGGCATGGGCTCTAGCTGAGCCAGTGAAACAGCTGAGATAGCTCTGAGCATGATCTCTGCAAAGGTCCTGCAGTGCCCCTTCCTCCAGATGATAAACCTGGAGAACAGCACCCAACAGTCACTACAACTGGCTATGTCCCTGCTGCTTATCTCCATATGGAACCTATGATAACCCTACACCATGATAACAACCTGTATTCTCTTAACTGCCTAGCACCTTTCAACTAGTACCAGACTTGTTACTTCCTGTCCTGCTTTTGCTACTTTGTTGTCCTTCCTAGCTTACTACCCTATACCCCGTCCCATGTAGACAATTTTGGGTAAGGAAGCTACCTACCACAAGCTTACTGTCATGCAATACTGTGTCCCTAGCACATCCTCTGTACTCCTACCCTATATAGGTATTTGGCCAGGGATTCTAATTTGTTTCAGCTGATACAACAACACACTCTTACAGAATTTATTTATTTATTTAGTTAGTTAGTTTTTGTTGACCAGGAAAGGAGGATTAGACAATTCTGCCTATTTTCAGCCTCATCCTGGGGAAGGGGGATACATATGGATGCCAGTTTACACTGAATCAGATTAAGCTGTTAGTGGTATTTTTAGTGAATTACACTACAGTGTTGTATATTAGAGGTAACTTACCCAGTTGGTGAGGATCAATAGTATTTAGGTGTACTCCAGTTATGAGTATGTTGTTCCCTTTTTTCTTCAGGACTACTGGCTACAGCAACCAAGGCTTACCTGATTCTCTCATGGGCAGAGTTTGCTGCAGACCTGCAGTCTTCTTGTGGACCCTCTACAGATGTCCCAAAGACAGATGACTCACTCTTGCTCTGTGCTACTCATGTGATGAACACAAGCATGATGGGGCATGCTTACAGCAAGAACAAACAAAAGTGATGTCAGATGTAGACAACTGCTTCACTTCTGCCTAAGCCACACACACACACCCCCAATTAAAAGTTATCTCACAGCTAGCTGTAGGGACAATTTATGCCTTCCCCCAACACAGACCAGCACTATACTAGGTACTGTGCCTTTTGTACCCTGATGTGCAAAGTTGGAAAAATTTGCTTCACGGATTAATTTGTGAATTTGCCCCATTTCATGAATTAATCCACCATGCAAAGTTGGAACTTCACAGTGAAGTGATGACTCTGCAAAAATGAGAAGTCATAACTTCACTGGTGAAGTTTGAACAGACGAAGTCTCACAGATCTGTGAAGTTGCTACTTCACAGGCAAAGTTCATCAGAATGGCGAAGTTTGCATTGTACTATGGAATTAGAGGTCACATGTTGCTCAACAGTATATTGGGGAGGTCACATGTTACTGAACAGCCTATAGGAATCAGAGGAGGCTGTCTCTCATTGCAGTGTTGTGAAGAGAGAGTAGAGAGAAGACTGCTTTTTTCAGAGCAAGAAAACCTTTAAATTGATATAACAACCAAGCTTTGGGGATTCCAAATTGCTCCCAAATTGTTGTGGAGTGCCTAGTGCTCCTAGATTTGTGTTTTTTTGTTATGTTTTTCTGTGATTATTTACTTCAAAATACTGGTTTCATTTTTGTCGGTCTGTGAACCAGTGGCTTGGGGAAGGGTAGCTACAAGGTACAATAGCAAGGCAGCCCAGAAAGATCCGCAGCTTTTTTTTTTAAGCAGAAGACTTCTGTTAGATTTTGGTTTTCTCAGTCTTTCTTGGTATTTTTTTTATCTGTTCAGTAATTTTTCATTTTTTTTTATTTGAGTTTGTTGTGTTTAAGTAAGCCACTGTGTCATTATTTCTGTAGTAGGTTTAGTGATGGTCTAGTTATATTTTCCCTAATGTGACAGTGTTCTTTTTATGTGTGTCATATCAAATTACTAATTACTAATAATCTCTTGACACCTGTCGTTGTAATCGTTGTGCTGTTAAAAAAAGTTTTGTCACAGTTACCCCCATCTTTGTAATCCCTGTGCTTTAAAAATAATTGTTCTGTTAGTTACTGTTGTTACCCCGTCATTACAATCCCTGTGCTGTTTATTAGGAAAAAAGGGTTCCATCACTGTTGGTACCATGTATTTGTAATCCCTGTGGTGTGTAGAAAGAACAAACGGGTTCTTTCACTGTTGGTACAGTACCTCTGTTGTTGCAATCCCTGTACTTTTACTAGCAAAAAGGGATTCTGTCACTGTTGGTACCCCTGTCATTGTAATCCTTGTGCTGTGAAAAAAGAACAAAAGGGTTATGTCAATGTTGGTACAGTATCCCTGTCATTGCAATCTCTGTGCTGTTTATTAGCAAAAATGGGTTCTGTAACTGTTGGTACCCCTGTCATTGTAATCCCTATGCTTTGTAAACAGAACAAAAGGGATCTGTCACTGTTGGTATGGTACCCATATCATTGCAATCCCTGTGCTGCTTATAAGCAAAAAAGGGTTCAGTCACTGTTGGTACCAGTGTTGTTGCAATCCCTGTGCTGTTTATTAGCAAAAAGGGGTCCTGCCAGTGTTGTTATCCCTGTTGTTATAATCCCTGTGCTGTGTAAAAAGAACAAAAGGTTTCTGTCACTGTTGGTCTGATAAGAAGGGTATGTGGGACACAGATGCTATGGACACATGTACCCAAGGCACAGCATTAAACTATACAGAGACTGGGTGCTGCTACCACCTCTCACATGGGAAAGAGGCTGAAAAAACATGCAACTTGAAAGAACAAATGAAAAATCAGTTACTGACAGAATTCCACAACATTTTCTGATATTCTGCAGAATTTCATTCCATCAGAATTTGAACATTCCACACAGCACTATTCCAGGGACCTTAATTATACCCCCAATAATTCCTTACAAAATCATAGAATCATAGAATGTGAGAGCAGATCAAGACAAAGGGCTTGATTCTCAAAAGAGTTAGAATTCCACAAGCTGCAAGTGCACTGAACACGTGGCACATGGGGCTCGTGGCATTCTCTGGCCAACCATTGGGATTCTTGATCCTTTGTACCACATGCCATGAGTTCAACCAGCTTTTGCTGATCTAACTTTGTGGACCTTTTTATGGGGTTTCTGCCAAATATTTGGCGCAAGCCACTGTAAAGTGGGTAAAGTGTTGCAAATGTGCAGAACCTTTGTGAATCGGGTGCCCAGTGTGGCAATGTAGTCAGGCAGTACAGGGTTTGATGCAGAGCTTGAGAAAGCCCTGTGTCATCTTTTGAGAATCGAGACCCAAGGGTCGCTCCAGTCTGTCCATTTTTTTATACTACCTACACCCAGGACCTACCATCCATTACAGTCTATGCCAGTAAGACCATTTGCCCTATCCCATCTGTGCTTGAACACACTCACAGTCTCTTCTCTCACTACATCTGCGGGCAGGCTGTTCCAAAGCTCTGTCTTGTATTCCATAAAGAAATACTTCCTCACATCCCTCTTGAATCTTCCTCCTACCAGTTGAATCTGAAGTGCGCAGAGTCATCACAGAAATATCAATACCTGGTGGGAATAATACAATTAAACAAACAGTAATCTTTACAATATATCTAGAGTATGTGCCTGCTTAGAATGTTCATTTTGAATCACCACCACCAATTGTTGTTCCCAGCTAGATAGTTATTAAATGAACTGCCATCACCCCATTCACCCACCTGGCCATCTGGCCACCAGCTAACTCACTCACCAAACCATTCAGTCATCATACAGTATTTGCAGCAAAATCCACTTTTTTGAACATACTGTATTTGGAAATATCATTGACTAAGCATTATATTTGTTTAGTGGTGAAATAAAAATATGGTGGCCAATTCAAAATTAAAGAGCTAGTGGAGCCAAAACTGGCAGACAGAAAAATAATACAAATTTTAAGAAATAGTCAGTTGTAACTTTTTATTTCTGAACTATTTTTCTTTTTCCTTTTGCTGATTAGAAAATCTTCTTTGTGATAATTTTGTGCTAAAAGTGTGGAACAGCACTTAGCCTGGCAGCTGACATATCTGTCTCTGTCCCCCAACTACAGTACATCATCAACACTGTGTTTGCACTGACAATTACATCACAGGTGACTGACCTGGCAGCCACTGAGCATCTGTTTCTAAGCAGCAGTGATGTCACAGCCAGTAAGATCATAATGTTGATGATGTAGTGGGGAGACTGGAGATAGATATGGCAGCTGCCAGGCAGGGTGCTGTCCCACACATCACATCTACTAATATCAGGTAAACAATCTTCTAATTAAACAAAGGGGAAAGAACAAGTACTTCAGATATCAATAGTAATGGCTGACTACTTTTAAAAACTAGTATTAACTTTAGGCAGTACACTAGTTCTTTAAAATTCCAAGCAGGCACATTGGTACAGTATAGAGAAGGCAGGCAAAAGAGCACTCACCACGCAAAACTAAATTACAGCATGAATTTAATTCATCATCAAACACGAAGTAACTAGTACAAATAGGTATAGGAGTGAATACCACACCAGCCTGGAGAATAACATCCCAGCACTGCAAGGGTTAAGCACCTCTTCATCAGAGCCTTGACTTTTTGTTGGAAACATTTTTTTTTAAATAGGAGTAGGGCTGCACAGACGCAGTCTGATAGATGTACATATATGCAGGCATGGCATTCATTGGTGCCTTCATCCAACACTTTTAAAAATTCATCCTCTAGTCTTCTTCTGTTCTTAACCATCCTTGCGTCCATGTATCTAATTTAAACAGAAGGAATAACAAGTAAGATTATGGAACCAATTATGTAAAGCAGTAAACACTAATGAAAAGATTTGCAAAAGGGTCAGGTGTGGATGCAAATGCTTGCTGTACCTCCCTCGACATCCCAACAGTTGTAAAGGCCTACATGGCACAGTAGACGTGATTTCTGCAGCAGGAACTTTGAACTTCTGTGGATTCGTTTGTCCAAGTTCTGTATTGAGGATTAAGTGCTGAAGCACATTAATACAAGGACATACACATTTAATATTTTTTACATCCATCACCTCCTGTGGTGTAAAGGTTTAAGAGGTGGCTTTTTCTGGTAGTGCTCATATATCAAGGATTTTTTTACTTGAGGGGGGAGAGACAAGCTTTCCATAACTATGGGCTCAGTTTGTTTGGGCTGGAACAACATTTTCCATTTAACAGTCTGTGTTTTGTGGCAGAGTGAATAAAAGGGAGATTCCATGCAGCACTAAGCATGCTCTGGCTAAAAGACACTGAGGCTGGTTAACTGCTGCTGTGGCACCCCTTGCATGGTAAGGCTGCTTGCCACAGGATGGTAACACAGGTGGCCACCACTGCATTTATGCAGTTGTGTACCTCAAAATACAGAACCACAAGTGCCACAGTTAGCAGACCACCAGTGAGGATTTACAAAAAATGGTTGTTTGCCACAGAACACTGTTACAGATGGGCACTGCTGCATGTATTTGTCTGTGCACCGTGGGACACAGAACAATGGATGCCATCCATAACCTGTGGCTAGCTTGTGATTTTAGCAAAGTGACTGTGTTCTGCTGGGCATTGCCATATGCAGGCACTACAGTCTGGAGGAATCTATGTACCACAGATCATGTAAATATGGGCACTATCCTGAACTAGCAGACATGATTTTTAGAAAAGCATCTGCTTGCAGCAGAGCAGCACTATGAGTGGGAGCCACTGTAATAGTGTGGCTATGTGCTGCAAGATTGAGAACAGTGGGCACCATCCTTAAAGAGCACCAGGCCCAAGAGGCATGCAATAAAGCTGGAGGGGGAGGGAGTTTAAGAGAGATGTGTGGAAATATTTCTTCACTGAAAGGGTGGTAGATGCCTGAAATAGAAAGCCAGCAGAAGTGGTGGAGGTGAACACAGTGTGGGGCATCAAGCATACATGGGCTAGACAGAGGTTTATTAGAAAACCGGCAGGGAGGAGGGAGGGTCAGGGGAGACCAGCTACAGCAGGGTCTGCAGAGACACATTAAATAGGGAACATCTGAGTAGACAAGGTGGGGCAAGTGATCCTTTTCTGCCAACATAGCAGATTGGCAGCCATGGATAATTTTACTTCGACAATCTTCATGTAGAGGTAACTGCTAAACAAAATGCATTTTGTATAGTATTATATGTTCTTTGTGCAGCACTTTAGTTTGGGTGGCTATTTTGCATTTTAGTATCCCCCAACACACAGACACACACACACACACAGACAGACACACACACACACACACACACACACACACACACACACACATATACACTCACACACACAAGCACACACTTGCAGTTCTACTTTTATTCTACTCTTCAGTCTCAGCGTGCTTGCATTTTCCCTCCATTGTTTCTCTCTTTAGCGTTGTTCTCATACAGGTACTTTCTCTTTATCTCTGCATTCTGTATGTCTTGTTTTCTTTTTCCTGTTCTTGTCATTTTCTTCCATATTTCCATTTTTTTGTAATTCTTTCCAAGTTTCTTTTCATTTAGTTCATCTGCATTATTTCTTACTTGTATTTTTATCTGTGCTTTCTCCATCATCCTTTGCGTTCATAAATGAATATTTTTCCATAATTTATTTCCCAGCCTTGATTTTGTCCAGGCTACAGCACATGTATTCTGTCTTTACCCAAATGCAGTAGCAATAATCAAATTAACAAAATCCACAAATGTTTAGAAATTGTGGTTTTAGTTAGTACCATTACCATAACCGGCACATGGAGGAAATAACACTGAATAACAGTTCCTGGTGATTCAGCAAGATAAGCACATCAAAGCCACAGCAGATTGACCCATTTTTGTGATGCTAGACTGGCAAAATATTCACTGCAGGCACGTACTTTTAAAAATGTGGCTGCTTGTTGCAGGACAGCACCTTGAGTGGATGCCACTTTATGGATGTGGCTGTGCACCGCAGGACATGGAATGATGTGTGCCATCCATAGCCATTTTCCTAATTCTGGACCCTTTTAACAGGAGTTCAAGCTTCCATGGTAATTTCCCAGCAGTCCCAACTTCAGTGGAAATTTCTGCAGCTGTGGGGCTGCACAAAACAGGGGGCCTTGCCCAATTGCCTCTGAGCGACTCTGATGCTGTTTTCAAAAGATGCATCTGCTTGAAACAAAAATGTCACAGTTTGCAGTACAAGGTTGATGCAGATGTGATTTGCATCATTTTGTACTGAAACCGAGCCTTTTCTCAAATATGAAATACAGATGCAGTTAAACCATTTAACAGTTTAAATGGCTTTCCTATTGAACATACTGTAATAATGAACGGATCTGGGACAGATTCTTTTGAACCTCCTGCCCAATATGGGAATTCTGGATCATTGTGGAAAATGGTACGAATAAGTTTAACTGCAATATATCAGCTCATATTATTTCAGAAAAATGGTTAACACATACCTCAAACATTTTTTTTATGATCCTTCAAATAACACAGAACACCAGCAAGAATTATTTGATAATAATAAAAGGGAACATTAATTCTCAGATGGCATTACAGGTTTAAAGCCAAGGAAAACTTTTTCTAAATAAGTCACGGGCTTATTGTCGCAGGCAGAAGTCCTGAGACATACACAACAAAGGCTTTTCAATACAACTACATTAACACCATGGTACAGAGCCTTGTGATGTACTTGACTACATGTAGTGAGGCACAGCTTGTTCCTGCATGACATCCCTGTGTTCAATTAAATGGTGACAATATAGTTTCAGTTTTGTACAGACTTAGACATTTATATCTCTGGACTGCTTCCAGTTACAGGTCAGGGCTAGATTACAAGGAAGGTAAAAGTGACAATGTACATTGCCTACAGTTGGTCTGTAAGTACACACACACACACACACACACACACACACACACAGATGCACACAAAAGATTTCAGTCCAAAAATTAAGTGTCTAGCCCTTTCCCTTGTGAAGAGATCCTTTCTGGAAAAAGTAATACAGTTTGCTGCTGTAGTTAGCTAGACAGCAGTTATTTAGTGTATTTACATAGAAACATAGAAGTTGACAGCAGATAAGGACCACAAGGCCCATCCAGTCTGTACATTTCTTTTTCTACCTTATGAAGTGCCATAGGCCTTTGCTCTGTCAAAGGCCTATCTATTTATACTCATCTGTATTGCTCCCTTATGCATATCCCATGCCTGTTTGAAGCCCTGCACTGTATTCATATCCACCACTTCCTGGGGTAGGCCGTTCCATGCATTCACCACCCTTTCTGTGAAAAAGAACTTCCTCACATTACCCCTTAATCGACCTCTCTCTAGTCTCATGCTGTGTCCTCTTGTCCCTTTCACATTGTTAATGCCCTTAAGGTGTTTGAATGTTTCAATCATATCACCTCTCTCCCTCCTTTGCTCTAGGGTATACATATCGAGTTCAGTTAATCTGTCCTCATATGTTTTCTGATGCAGTTCTGGCACCATTTTGGTTGCCCTTCTCTGGACTGCCTCAATTTGGTTAATGTCCTTGTGAAGTGTGGCCTCCAGTACTGCACGCAGTACTCCAGATGTGGCCTAACCAGTGTCTTGTAAAGAGGGATTATTACCTCCCTCTTCTGACTTGTGATACCCCTACTAATACACCCCAATATCCCTCTAACCTTACCTACTGCTGTAGAGGTCTGCTTGGATGATTTCAGGTCACTGGTAATGATGATGCCCAAATCTCTTTCTTCCCTTGTGACTGCCAGCAACTTCCCTCCCAGCCTATAGGTGGCTCCAGGGTTTCTCTTCCCTATGTGCATGATCTTGCACTTCTTTGCGTTAAACATGACAGTTAACGCTCAGATGATAGAGAGATAGACAGATTGATAGATAGATAGATAGATAGATAGATAGATAGATAGATACATAGATAGATAGATAAACAGACAGACACAAAGATAGATAGCTAGATATAGATAGAATATGCCTTTATAAAAATCAAGGCACAGCACATACAATTATAAACAACAAAAACACAAATACATGAATATCAAATCAAATCAAATCAAATCAACTTTATTTATATAGCGCCTTTCAGAGCCAAGGCGCTGTACATAAAAACATATACATAATATAAATTAAAACAACATTAAAATATGTCAACCATAATTAAATAAAAGTTAGACTAAATAAATATGTTTTTAAACCAATTTTGAAACTATCGACGATTGAGCATTTTCTCAACCAACGAGGTAGAGAATTCCGTAGGGTTGGTGCTGAAAAAGCAAAAGCACGTGAACCTGATGTCTTCAATCGAACCCTGGGAATCTCTAGCAATCCCTCATTGGTGGAACGGAGAGGACAGAGGGGACAGTAGGAAATCAGGAGATCTTTCAGGTAACCGGGTCCCTGGTCATGTAGGGCTTTAAAGGTTAGTAAACCAACCTTAAAGGTGATCCACCACCTAACAGGCAGCCAGTGCAGTTCATGGAGCACAGGTGTAATATGACTGGTTCTAGACATCCCAGTCAAAAGCCTGGCCGCCTCATTCTGCACCAGCTGCAGGTGGAGGATATCAACCCCAGGTAGCCCTAGGTAAAGGGAATTGCAGTAATCAAGATAGGTAGTGACAAAGGCATGGACCAATGTTGAAAGATCACCCGATGGAACCAGGTGTTCCACCTGGGCGATATTCCTCAGATGGTAAAAAGAGGATTTGACAACAGCTGATACCTGAGATTTTAGGGTCAGTCCGTCATCAAAAATAACGCCCAGATTATGCACCTGATCAGAGGCAGGGAGTGGCATACCACCAAGTAACAAATCTGAGGGTTGTCCAGCTCCCAAACCCACCCCCGGACGTCCTGGGTCCACTACCAATACCTCAGTCTTATCCGGATTTAGTCTCAGCCAGCTGGAACTCATCCAAAGTCTGATCTTAGCAAGGCAGTTGTTTAGCATGGAGAATGCATCATCCTGGCCGGGAAGAAAGGACAGATACAGCTGGGTATCATCTGCATAGCAGTGAAAACTCAGACTGTATCGCCTGATGATTTCTCCCAATGGCAGCATATACACTGCAAACAACATGGGAGCTACAATGGAGCCCTGTGGTACCCCACAAGGCAGGGAATGAGTGCCAGAGGAATAAATTCCAGTGGCAACTCTCTGAGACCTGTCTGTGAGGTAAGAATGAAACCATTTGAGGACTGTACCAGACAGCCCACAATAAACCCTCAGGCATTCCAGCAGCACACCATGGTCTACAGTGTCAAATGCAGTAGAGAGATCGAGAAGGACCAGAATGGTACATACCTTTCTATCTCTAGCCATTTGGAGATCACTCAATACCCAGACAAGGGCAGTCTCCGTGCTGTGCTTCTTCCTAAAACCAGACTGGAGAGTATCATAGATATTGTGAGTCATAAGATGACCATCCAGTTGCAACGCAACCGCCTTTTCAATAACCTTACCAACAAATGGCAGGTTAGAGATAGGCCAGTAGTTAGCTAGACAATCTGGATCCAAGGAGGGTTTTTTAAGGAGTGGTCGAATGACTGCCTCCTTGAGGGGGTCGGGAAAGACCCCCCTCTCCAAGGACTTCCAGACAATGTCAGCAAGGATTAGGCAGATAACTTCTACACATCCTACTAAGAGGGGTGTAGGGCCCGGATCCAAACTACAACTAGTTGTTCGCAATGTCTGAATGATCTTTACAATGTCACTGAACTCCAGCCGGCGAAAGTCTGACCAGACAGACCGAGTACATGCCACTTCCCGTCGATCACTGCAATCCCCCCATAGGAGAGGTCAGACCGATGCCAGACCTGATGATGGCAACCTTATCTGCAAAAAACTGAGCGAACTCCTTGCATCTTAGCTGAGAAAAGGCTTCTCTGGGCTGGAGACAGATAGGATTGCACAATCTGTCCACAGTCCGGAAAAGCTGAGCCGGTCGGTTCTGTGCAGCAGAAATCTCCCTGGACAGGAATTCTGCCTTCTTATGGGTGATTTCTGATTGATAGCTATCATAATGTGCCATCAACCTAAGCCTGTCAACATCATTGCCAGACTTCCGAGCTCTCTCAACCTTGACCAATTCGCCTTAACTCCTTCAAAGGAGCCATCAAAACCAAGGGCTCCTTGGACGGAGGGCGAGAGGTCAACACTTAACAGAGAAGCAATTTTGTCCGAGACCTCCCACAGCCTTATTATAGGCTAGTACGAGATCATCTGGACTCATGCATTCACCCGACAAACCTGATAGATCCAGTATCGCCATTAAGCCACTGGTGTTAATACCCCTTAAAGGGCGGTACTGAACCATCTCCGTAGGGGCAGACCTATTAGGGGGGCCCTGAAGCTGAACCTTATGGTGTGATGGTCAGACCAGTTGACTGGTTCCACCCTCAGATCAGCGATCTCCATACCCAAATGAATAATAACAAAGGAAAACAGTACATGACTTTAAAATTGTATTCTCGATATTCTGAATAAGTATACAGCAATATAAATGGCAGTATTCCAAATACCAATTGAGTATACCAAATACTAGTATTCTGAATCACACAGCAGGGATAATCCACTTGTACAGTAGAGTAGACTAGAGTCTGTACAGAGAATGGTCACCAAGACGATCCAGGGTCAACAGAGCAAATCATATGAGGAACGGCTGGAGGCCCTAAACATGTATTCGCTAGAGGCCAGGCAGGAGCAGGTGGACAAGACTGAATCACATAGGTTTCTCAGGGGTATAAACAAGGTAAACAATGAGGAGCTATTTGTAAGAAATAGGGATGCATTCATTGGGGGCATGACTGGAGGTTGGTGGGGGAGAAATTCAGGAGAAACTTGAGGAAGTTCTACTTCACTGAGGGGGTGGTGGAAACATGGAACAGACTGTCAGTGGAAGCAGTGGGGACAGGTACTCTTAATGGGTTCAAATGAGGTTGGGACAGGGCAAGGGAATTCATAGTCCCTAAAGGGGGCAGCAATGGTTTTAGGGGTGGGGTAGTGAAGGGGAGGGATACAGCACACCAGGGCAGTAGGTTAAAGGGGTAAGGGTTGTACAGTAAGGGCAGACTCGATGGATGTTTGGTCTCTTTCTGCCTTCTATGTTTGTATTCCAAATACTTATGGAATACTGTGCCATGTAAATGCAGAATGCTCACAGTATTTTGAATATACCAGGCCAACATGCACAGAGCATGTGCATGATCCCTTACACATTCTGCTCATGGTGCTACTTAAACACCAGACAGTATACCAAGCATGCTTTTTTTTATTTATATTTTATCACCCTGGCCATGGCTTCACCCCTGGATTGCCCCCGACACCAGAGCACACCCCAACCATGGGACATCAACAACGCAAGTTTGCCCCCTCATGGTGGGGCTGTCCCAAGGGACAGTTCCATGCAAAGGTATTCCCATGGCGGCCATGTCAGGGGTCAGGGTGACCACCAATCCAGGAGGTCCTAACACACAGAGTGTTTTCAGCTTCAGCAGATCCCACTCTGTGAGGACAGTGGCATGCAATGGAGCCCAAGGAGGTAAGCGCACATAGAGATGTGCTGTTGCTCTGGACTCCAGCCAATGTCCTCCCCTCCCTCGTAGCTCCCCTAGCTGTGTGGCAGTAGTGCAGCGGGTATGGCAACCCTCTCTCCCTGGAGGGGGAGAGCATCCCTTAGGTTGCTCAATCCTCCTCCCACCAGCCAGCCCTCTGGTGACCTTTTTTTTTTATTTTTTATTTTAGCCTTTGGTAACCAGGTAAGGCCCACTAGGCACAAGTGCCTGTTTTCAGGGGTGACCTGGGAGCACTGGGCGGTTAAGTGACTTGCTTAGAGTCACACAGTATGCAAGTGGAGGTTGTGAGAATCAAACTCAGGTCTGGTCTGCTGGATGTATCAAGCTTGTTCACACCTCATTCCTCTAACCTCTAGGCTATACTGCCAGCTGAACCCAGGTCACCAGCTTCATGAGCAGTAGCTCTACCACTGCGTCGGCGGGCCAGACATAAATCATGCTTGAAGGCTTGTTATTCTGAACACTACAACTTAGATGTAAACTGAGAATATAAATAAAACATATATTCCAGTGTGACGTACAGTAATTGCAGTATTTGGAATATTCGTTCAGAATATTCAGTGTTCTAATTACGGCAGTATATGGAATAAAACAGCCATGTAACCTTGTTTATTGAATGAGCAACTGGGGCCTTCAAAGGTATGAACTACTCCCCATTTATCTTATTGCATTTAAGAATTCAAAGGTGTGCCATTTAATTGGTCATAAAATAACAAAACCTTACCTGTTATCCAAGAGCTGACATGAAGTCAGAGAATATTTTATACCATTAAAACATTTTTTAATTTGAAATCACAACTTTATGAAATTTCTGCACTTCACTTTCACAGCATTCATAAATTGTGGAAGAACTCTTGGGAAAGATTAACATGATTTCTGAACTTAGTAAAGTGCCATGTAAAGTGAAATGTGGAACCAAACTGTCAGTATCACAACAAATATAATATGTGTAGGTTTTTTACAAGTAATTAGAGTTACAAACATTTCTTTTAAATTTTCTTGACATTTTTGTATAATATTCAGCTTAAATAGGGTTGCCACTAATGGGCAACCAGAATTGTCATGGGCCCTGAGGGGAGTGGGGATGGATAGGAGAAAGGAGGGGAGGGGCAAAACTTACAATAAGGGAGGGATGTAGGTGTCATACAGCACAGATGTAGGGACAATGGGTGATTAGCAGGTGGGAGGGGTTTTGGGAGGGGGCATGATGTGGGGGGGCTGTGGGTTTATAAGGTGGTGCTGCCTGTGGATCTACCTCTTTTGCTGGGGAAATTTTAATTTACCCAGCACTTTGTTAGCAAGGTTTTCCATGGATGAATCAAGGTAAGGATGGGGCCTACAGGTAGACTTGTAGCTTGCAGTCATGCTCAGTTTAGACTGGGGGGAGCTGGTGGCTGTAATTGTATAGGTGGCCCATGCAGCGCGGGGGTAGCGGGATTTGCAGGTCAGTGCTGTGGCGCAGCGATAGTGTGTTTATATTGTCTGTTGATTAAGAGAAAACCTCTATGGTTCTCAAAAGAGGTGGCAGGGAAGGTTAAGGAGAAAAGGATAGCATTCAGGAAATATATGGAAACACAAAAGAAGCAGGACAGAGAACTTTATCAGTTAAAGCAGAAAGAGGCTGGGAAGGCAGTCAGAATAGCAAAGGCCCAAACCGAGGAAAGGATAGGCAACTCTGTTAAGAAGGAGGATACAACCTTTTATAGGTACATTAGGGAGTGCAGAAAGACCAAAGGAGGAATACTGAGGCTTAATAAAGGGAAGGGAATGGGGGTAGAGAATGACAGTGAAAAAGCAGGGATACTGAACGAATATTTCTGCTCAGTATTCACAAAGGAAGAGGAGGGGGAGGTACCTAAACCAAACAAGAGAAACATTCTAAAGGCGGGGGTCGATACCAGTCCAGTTACAGAAGAAAGGTTTCTGAAAGAACTAATAAAATTGAAGGTGGACAAAGCAAGGGGGCCTGATGGGATTCACCCAAGAATTCTAAACAAACTAAGGGTAGAACTAGTGACACCGCTGACTACTCTCTTTAACAAATCATGGGAGGATGGGGTGGTACCTGAGGACTGGAGGAGGGCAGATGTGATTCCACTTCACAAAAGTGGGAGCAGGACAAAGGCAGGAAACTACAGACCAGTTAGTTTGACCTCAGTGGTAGGGAAAATGATGGAATCACTTCTGAAGGAAAGAATTGTTGAGTACCTAGAGGCCAGTGGGGCACAGGACCCAAGGCAGCATGGATTCACGATGGGAAGGTCGTGTCAGATGAATCTAATAGATTTCTTTGACTGGGTGACCAAAGTAGTAGACCAGGGAGGGGCTGTGGACATGGCCTACCTAGATTTTAGCAAGGCATTTGATACAGTCCCACACAAAAGATTAATACACAAGTTAGCCAGCCTTGGAGTGGGTCCCAAGGTGGTAGCCTGGATAAAAATTGGCTAGACAACAGAACGCATAAGGGTAGTAGTAAATGGAGTCCACAGTGAAGAAAGGAGGGTTACTAGCGGGTACCGTGAGGGTTCAGTACTGGACCGTACTTTTTAATGTCTTATAAGTGACATTGCAGAGGAACTGGAAGGAAAAGTTTGTCTCTTTGCAGACGACACAAAGATCTGCAACAGGGTTGATACACAAGATGGAGTAGAAAGGATGAGAAGGGACTTGGCAAGGCTGGAGGAATGGTCAAATGTATGGCAGCTCAGATTCAATGCAAAGAAATGCAAGGTAATGCACCTGGGAAACAAAAACCCAGGGGAAGAGTAAACAATGCTGGGTGAGATACTGACAACAGTAAAAATGGAAAGGGACCTGGGGGTAATTATATCAGATGACCTAAAGGTGGGCAAGCAATGTGAGAAGGCAGTAAGGAAGGCTGGGGGATACTGGAATGCATAGGGAGAGGCATCAACAGTAGAAAACAGGAAGTTGTTATCCCTCTGTACAGACAGTTGGTGAGACCCCATCTGGAGTACTGTGTGCAGTTCTGGAGACTGCATCTCCGCAAAGACATAGACAGAGTGGAGGCTGTCCAGAGGAGAGCAACCACAATGGTGCAGGGTCTGCACCAGAAGACATATGAAGAAAGATTAAAGGAGCTTAATATGTATACCCTTGAGGAAAGAAGGGAGAGAGGGGACATGATAGAAACTTTCAAGTACCTCAAGGGAATCAACAAAGTCCAAGAAGGTAGCATCTTTCAGAAAAAGAGATGTGCAAGAACAAGGGGGCACAATTTGAAGATAGAGGGGGGATGGCTCAGAGGTAATCTGAGTAAGTATTTTTTCACAGAGAGGGTTGTGGATGCATGGAACAGCCTCCCTGAGGAGGTCGTGGAGTCAAGAACAGTGGGGGAATTCAAGAATGCATGGGACAGACCTAAGGCAGTGCTAGTGGGAGGGGGGTAGGATGAAGTAAGCTGTTAGTTAACTAGAATCTGCAGCTTATCTATAGGAAAATGGGAAGACTAGGTGGGCCAAGCAGTCCTTATCTGCCGTCAAATTCTATGTTTCTATGTTTAAGACGAGGCAGGTGGGGCGCCCAGAGTACAGGCTGTCAGTGTTTAGTGGTGGCCCGCGTGGTGTGGGAGTGGGTGGCATGGGCCCAGCGGCTTACATCAAAGGAGCTAGGTGGTAAGGCTGGATGGTGCTTGGAGGCCCCATTCTGGCAAGAAATGCAGCAAAGGTGCTGGGAGTTCTGGGGAGGCTGCAAGTGAGGTGTGGCCCAACAAATAGGTGTCCGGTAGTGGGGAGGGAAGGAGAAGAGAAAGCATCCGGTGGGTTGGCAGTGAGTGGTGGCAGGGCGGCCACCAGACATGAGGTACAGGAGCTGGTGTGGTGCTCATGAGCATGAGCCGGAGTGAGTGAGCAGATCCCTGAGGTAGGGGGGACGGCGTGGGACAGCACGGGGGCGGGGGTTTGGTTCAAGGGCCTTTGGAGACTCTGGCTTGTGCTCGGGCATCGGCAGCTGGTTGAGGGGTAAGAAAGCGAAGCAAAAACAAAACAAAAACAAGGAGAGATAGAAAGGCTTGAAGGATGGCACCTGCAAGGGTTTTGTTTGGTTTATGGAGAGTGGCAAGGGCATGGGGGATGACAGGGGACTCATGGGGGTGGGGCGAGAGGGTCATCGTGGATTGGCGGGCCAGATGGTGGAGCCATGAAGTGGGGGATGGCCCATCCAGCCAATGGCACTGTTCATTTAAAATATTTTAAAATGTTTCTTTTTAAAAGAAAAGAAGGGCATTAGTGGGGCAAGAAAATGCAGGAGAAGGATGGTGAGGGACCAGCGAGGGGAAAAGGCCCACGTGAGCAGTGGGAGGAGAGTGACAAGGCTGCAGGGGAACTCTCACAGTATTGTTATAATACTGTTTTTTCTTTTACTCAAAAGAAAAAAGTTCAGTCAATATGCCCAAACAAGTTGAACAACATTTGAAGGAAGCATCAATCTTTTTATTTCCTTCCCAACTGCTGTATCTACAAAATAAAATGTGCCACGGTGTCTGTTGTGCTGAGATTATATGGACACCTCGGCTTCACTGCAAGGTATGAGGTTAAGGTGAGGGGTTGTTCCTGGCCTACACTGGAGACCACATGGAGCCATGGTTTCTGGGCAGTGTTAACTGGGCACGGACGGGGGATAGGGAGGTGAGCCAGGGCATGTGGATAGCGGGGAAGAGAGTAGTAAATTACACCATTGCCAGAGTGGGCAAATCAGCATGGTACCCCAGGCAAGCAATATAGTAGGTGACTGATTGCAGGATGCCTAAAGTGAGGTGGCAACCTGGAGGGGGAGGGTTCATCAGCATACGGTGGGAAAAGAGATTAAGAAAGGAGGCCACACGGCATGGGGCTGGGCCATGGACTTCAGCCCCAAAGTAAGCGTGGGGCAGTGGGAAGAAGCAGCTTGTTCACGGGTGTGTGTGTGTGAGAAGTGCCAACATGGTACAGTAGGGTTGTGGAGAGGGCTGCAGCCTCATAAGCAAGAGGTGGTGGGGTTGGATCCACCCAACCTCCACTCACATTTGGGCATGCAGGGGCAACGGGCATAGGGCACCCGGGAACCAGTGGGGAGGAGCAGGGGGGCTAGCACAGAGGAGGGCTAAGAATGACAGCAAGGGGTGTGTGCCAGAATGTCGGGAGCAACAACTCAGAAAATGGGGATGAAGCACTCATGTGAGCCATTCTGTGTTGCAGCAGGGAAGACAGCACCATAGAAAGTTCCAGTCTCCAGCGCTAAGTTAATGGAGACAGCCTCCAAATTGATGGAGAAGATGACTGAGTTCATCGAGATGGCTCATCAGAGGGAGGAAGAGGAAGAGGAAGAGGCAACCAGGAAGAGGAAGGAGTGGTGGGGCAGGGGAGCAGGGGTAATGGTGGCAAGAGGCCTTGCGGAGCAGCGCCCAGTCATGCACCCTTCCCCCACCAGAGCTGGCACCATCAGGACCGAGCCACCCAGGTGGTAAGGGTAATGCAGATCAGGGGAACAAAGGAGATTTGTTGGAATACCTAGAGGGGCTGCTGGGTGATATGGGGGATAAAGGAGTAGAAAAGATGGAAAAGGCATTATGGTTAATAAAAGCAGGGGGCAAGGATGCCACGGAGATTGAGGTTGGCCAGAAAAGGGTGAAGAAGCTGTATGAAGGGTGGCCAGGTTTCACTCTTGGGGACCACGTCCCTTCTTCTATTAAGGAGAAGATCTGGAAGGGAGAATTCGTGGACATCTCTGGTTTGGTAGATGAGGACACTGTTAAGAAGTACGAACAGAAGGAGTTGGTGGGGAAGTCAGAGATGGCAGTGGCATTGGCAGTAGTGAGGCATAAGGCGGAGGAGGCCAAGTACAAAGGTAAAAACATCAATACGTGGCAGGTGGGGTTTTTGATATACAGTGCATCGGTGCTGGAGAAGCAACCAGAATTAGCGATCCCACTGTTGACGTACATGGCCATCATTAGAGACACACATAAGGCTAAATTAGGGTATGGATGGTTAAAATACGACAAGGCCTTTAGGAAGCATATGGCAGCTAAAGGGGACCTCAGGTGGGATTGTACCCACTCGGAGTTGTGGGTGCGGACTCTGTCAGGTGCGGCAAACAGGCCGATGGGGGACACAAGAAGGGCATACTGCCCACGGTGGTCAAGACTTGTTGGGGTTTTAACAGGGCCTCCTGCACCTGGGTGAATTGCAAATTTCGGCACGTGTGTACCTGGTGTGCGGGCCCACACCCTGAGGTGAATTGCAGGGTATGGGGGGAAAACGGGGTACCCAGTCAGGAGGGCAGGTTCAGGACCAGCCCTTTAAGGGGGGTCAGGGGGAGAATGGGAGGAGTAGGGGAGGACAAGGAAGGGGAGGGTACAATTTCAACTACAGGTGGCATTGAAAAGGGGCATGAGGAAGGGCATTGGGGCTTCACCCCAGCATGCACCCCAAGAGTTTTGGAGACTGTAGAGGAGTGGACTCGGGGGGGTACCCGGATGCCGGGAAGACCACTTTCCTGTGTCAGGGTTTCAGGCACGGGTTCCTGGTAGGCTTCAGGGGGACGCGGAGATTAATGAGAGCAAGGAACCTGGGATCAATAAAGGGGAGAGAAGACATAGTTCAGAAGAAGAAGATTCAGAAGGAAGTACAGGTAGGGAGGGTGGAGGGCCCTCTAAGCAGCCCACCCTGCATTGCGTTTTGAATACCACCATTAGGCCTGGTGCCCAAGAAGAGCCAAGGGTAATTTTGGCTTATCCACTACCTCTCATACCCGAATGAGGCCTTGGTGAACGAAGGTATACCAGATGATCTATGGGTGGTGTCATACACCTCATTGGACCAGGTGGTGCTAATGATCAGGGCAGTGCAAGGGGCATGGCTGGCAAAGATGGGCATTGAGTCCGCCTTTCAACTGTTGCTGGTGAGGCCAGAGTACTGGGATCTGTTGAGATTCCAGTTTGATGGTGAGGTTTACTTTGACAAGGCTGTGCCAATGGGTTGTTTGGTGGCCCGTTTGACATTTGAAGCATTCTGCACATGGGTGCAGTGGGTGTTCAGGAGGAGATTCAGACACAGGGTGGTAGTGCACTACTTAGATGATTTCTTGTTCATAGGAGGTGACAGGGTAGAGGTGGATAGGAGGTTGGCAGATTTCAAGGAGCTATGTGTGGACATACAGTAGGCATCCCTTTGGTGGTGGGAAAGAAAGAGGGACTGGTGTGCAAGTTGGAGTTTTTGGGAATAGAAATAGATACGGTGCACGAGTGTTTCTGCCTTCCAAGAGACAAAGTGGCCCGACTCAGGGGGCTGCTCAACCAAGCTAGGGAGAGGAGGAGGAGGGTGTCATTAGTACAAGTTCAGCAGTTGCTGGGGGCACGTTAATTTCACCTGTAAGGCCATAAGCCCAGGTAGGGCCTTCACCAGGAGGCTAGCAAGGGCAACAGGGAAGGCGAAGATGCCACACCACTGGGTGGACATCTCTAAGGGGGTGCAAGAGGATTTGGAAGTATGGAGCGAGTTTTTGGAAGAGTACAATAGGGTCACATTCTGGCAGGAGGAATGGGCATGTAACACTGACATGGAGCTGTACATGGATGCATCAGGGTCATTTGAGATGGGAGCCTATTTCAAAGGAGAATGAGTCTCTGAAGCATGGCTGAGAGCATGGGGGGGAGGCAGGATTGCTAAGGGATATCACTTTTCTACAGATCTTTCCATCTTCATGGCATTGAAGATTTGGGGCGACAGGATGAAGGAAAGTACATTTTGTTCTGGTGTGATAACAAAGGGGTGGTAGAGGTGATTAACAGATGGGGGGATTACAGCCACTGTGGGCAAGGTGATGAGGCAGTTGGTGTTGCTGGGCTTACAACTGAATTTATCATTTAGAGCATAGCACATTGAGGGCATTCAGAATGACATTGCTGACAGTCTTTCCTTCTTGCAGTTAAACAGGTTTCGGGTGTTGGCTCTGTGAGCAGCAGTACACAGGACCAAAGTTCTGGACCAGCTGTGGGAGATTGGGAACATCAAGCCAGATGGCTGTACTGGAACTTGTGGTCAAGCAACACACTGAAGGCATATGAAGGGGCATGGGGGGCTTTCCAGGAGTTCTAGGACAGCAAGGGTGTAGACAGAACTGAGCCAGCCACAGAGGGCCAGGTGAGACATTATATGGTACATAGATGGAAGGAAGGGATGGCCTTCACCACCATGGGAGTGCAACTGGCAGGGATCAGCTGGGCTTGCAAAGATAGGGGGTGGGCAGACGCAACTGGGGGGTGGACAGTCAGATGGATGCTCCTGAGTTGGCAGAAGGGATGAGGGGGGAGTTGTGACAGGAGAATGCCCATATCAGGGCAACTCCTGGGGAGGGTATTGGAGGCACTATGGCAAGTATGCACATCAGCAAAGGAGGTGGTGCTGTTCCATGCAGTCTTCACGGTCATGGCAAAGGGGGCGTTCAGGGTCAGCGAGGTCGCAGCCAGGAGGAGGATCGACAAGATAGGGGGCCTTCAAGCAGCAGGAGTGTTCAGTTTCAAGCAGGACACAGTGATAGTGCATTTGGGAAGGTCAAAAACCAATCAGCTGGGAAAAGGGGTGACACTGGTGCTGCAGAGGCAGGCAGCAGGGGAAGTGCGCACCATCAGGGAGTTAGAGGAGTACAGGAAGATCCGGGGAGACGGCGAGGGCTTTTGGTTTCGACATTAGGATGGGAGCCCTGTGATGGGCTTCCAGGTGGGGGGGTACTGAAGAAGTTCATACAGTTCATGGGGGAAGACCCAGACAGTTTCATACCCCACTCTTTCTGGATAGGAGCAGCTTCAGAGGCTGTGGGCAGGGGGAGAGTGTAGAAGTGGTGAAACAGTTAGGACAGTGGCAGATCAACTGCTATAAGAAGTATGTGAGATGATGTGGTTAATGTTATCATATTTCCCCTTTTTTCCTGGCAGGAGGGATGCAGAGGCACATCTGGATTGTGGGACACTCCTTTATTTATTGGGCTGAGAAATTCACAGTATCCAGGAGTGGGGAGAAGCAGCTTCAGACAGAATTGGTGCATACCTGTACCAGAGTGCATTGGAGAGGGCTTTGGGGTATGAGATGGGCCCAGCTGATGCCACTGTTGGAGGAACTTGGAGCCCGGTGGAGCAGGCCAGACATAATTATATATCTGGGGGGGAATGACCTGGGCGAGAACCCATGGGGAACTTTGGTACAGGACATATCGAGGGATTTGGATGAGTTATTGATACTTTAAACAGGTGCACCTTGAGAAAAGGGCATATATAGCCCTAATGGAGGCATTACTATATAAATAAATTTTATCTACTACTACTATCTACTACATTTGGAAAAGGTCAAAAGGGAGATGGCCGGGGTGGTGATCAGCTGGTCCGAAATCACCTCCCGGAGGGTGTGGAGGCAGGTCAGGGAGGTTAGAGCAGTGGAGAAAGGAAGAAAGTGGCTCAACAGAAAGGTGGCCAAGGTAGTGATTGAGATGGGGGGGGGTGCATATCCAGCACAAGGACTTTTCTTTTGATGTTTCTGAAGTTTACAGGTCAGATGGGTTTCACCTTTCAGAGCACAGCATATGTTTGTTCTTAAGGCCTTTCATTGACCTAGTGAGCAGTCAGTGGAAGGGGGGGCAGGATATGGAGGGTGGTAGATAGAAAGGAGGGAGGGGGCAGGACAGCACAGGCTGGGGGCAGATGGCACCCAGGCATGGATTTTAGAGGGAAGGGGGGTAAGTAGAGCTTAGGGGTTGGATCTTGGTGTTCAGACCTAGGAGTGAGGAGGTCCTGGGAAGATGGTACCTGGTAATAGTGATGTTATGGGGGGTCAGATTTTTTGTGTCCAGACCCTGAAGAAAGAAGCAGAAGATAGAGGAGGACCAGTAAGAAAGAACTGAGGATATAAGATCATAGTGGAATTCGAACTGTAATACCAACTGTCTATTGATATGTAAATATAATTAGTGTAAATAAACTGTTGCCAGTGAGCATCCTAAAGAGGAGTGGTGGTGAGTTTCATTCCCAGAAGGGATCCAAGGACAAATGGGGTTGTCACTAATTGGCAACCAGAATTGTTATGGGCCCTGAGAGGAATGGGGGATGGATAGGACAAAGTGGGGGGGAAGGGGTGGAGTTTAGAATAAGGGAGGGACATAGGTGTCATACGACACAGGTGTCTGGACAATGGGTGATTGGCAGGTGGGAGGATTCGGGAAGGGCATGACGTGGGGGAGCCTGGGGTTATAAGGTGGTGCTACTGTGGATCTATCTCTTTTGCTGAGGAAATTTTACCCACCCACCTCCCCAGGAACTGCAGGGCAGATTGAGGGACAAGTAGTAGGGTCAGGGCTATGTGTGGGTAAGGTGAGGAGAGGTGGTCTGGAAGGTGCCCGTACAGTGGGCAGGTAGCTGTCATTATGCAGCAGGAATGGGGGCTGACAGAGCCTGGTCAGGGCAGTAAGTGCCCATGAAGGGGACTGTTGGAGAGGGGGGATGAAGGGGGCAAGACATGGAGGAAGGGGTAGATAGAAAGGGGGGCAGGACAGCATGGGCTGGGGGCAGATGGCACCCAGGTGTGGATTTTAGAGGTGGGGGGGTAGGTAGAGCCTAGGGGTTGGATCTTAGTGTCTGGACCTAGAAGTGAGGAGGTCCTGGGAAGATGGTACCTGGTAACTGGTGATGGTATGGGGGGTCAGATTTTGGTGTCCAGACCCTGAAGAAAGAAACAGAAGATAGAGGAGGACCAGGAAGGAAGAACTGAGGTTATAAAGAATGAACTGATTAAGAACATAGTGGAATTTGAACTGTAATGCCAACTGTCTATTGATATGTAAATATAATTAGTGTAAATAAACTGTTGCCAATGAGCATCCAAAAGAGGAGTGGTGGTGAGTTTCATTCCCAGAAGGGATCCAAGGACAAGTTTAAACGATTGAATCAACATACCTCAGGATTTTGCCTCTTGGGAATTCTACATTAAAAAAAAGTTTTGGCATCGCAGTAACCATAGCTTGATTGATTGATATTGATTAGAACTATCAAAATATTGCAAAACTACTGTGATATATGTGTAACAACTCTACACAATATTTGTGTTTAACAGCCTTTTCACCCTACAGTAATCCTGGAAGGCACAGTTAAACACTGGTTTCAAAATCACAAACAGCAAGCACTTTGATACAATAGGTAGTAATCTATCCTATAGAGAACTTATTACTGATAGAGCACCCCTGGGTTAGATTTTTGTTGGCCCCTATTATTTTATTTATTAATGATTTGTTTTTTGAATAATTTCTGATTTGCTGCACTAAGAACTTTCAACTATTACTTGAGTTCAGGAAAAAATTACAAGCGACTTTATTGCCCTTGAGATCTGAGTTGTTTATTGACGGTGGTTCCTTGTGGAAACAAAAATGAAGGTCTTAAAATTTGGTTACAAGGACAATCTAAAGAGAAAAAAGTGACTCACCTAAGAATACAGTGTTTGGATGGTCTTATCTTGGAGACTGTAACATATTGCATATTTGGGCATGAGTAGTTAGCTGTTGGTCCTGACTGGGAGAGCTGAAAAGAAGGAAGAAAGACCAGCCAACTTAAAGCAAGAAAGGTAACTTAATTCAGTTCATAATAAAACTGTCTGTGTAAGTAGGCAGAGAAAGTGTTTCTGCATAACTTTCTAGGCTGTTGTTTGATTTCTGAAACTCTTATTAGCCATGGAGGGGACCTAGCTGCGAGAATATTGGCAGTCTTTTGTGGTATGAGTGGTTAATTACACTTTGTGAAGCATGCATCTTACAGAGGGAGGTGCCAAAGGAGGACAAGAGGAGATAGGTAATCAGAGGGGACACCAGGAAGAAGGAAGGGGAGAGACAAGCATTTGTCAATGCCAAATGTTTGCTTGCTGGCATTAGCAGTGGAAGTACAGAAGTTAGACAGATGCAGTATAGAAATGGCATTGAAGTATTGAACTGATGCCAACTCCACCCTCACCCTGTAGAGATGGACTGGCATTGGGGTGTGCTTTTGGGTCATCGCCCATGACGGTCACAACATTTCACCTCACCCTACCCTTCAGACTCTGACAAGTGTCGAGGTGTGCCTTGGGGTGTTTGGGGCTTTACATTCACCTCATTCCATAAAGAAATACGCTGAAATGGGTGCAGTATAGGAGAATGGGGTGAACTCTGGGGCCAAAGGGTCCAAGGTGCACCTCGATGCCTGTCACTGGTTGCAGGGTGGGGTGGGGGTGGAATGCCATGAACATTACTGTCGACAATCCCAAGTCACACCCCTGACACCTGTCAGTTCCTAAAGGGTAGGGTGTTATGGTCAAAAACCCTAATGCCTGGGGCATTTCTTGGTATTTTTACTCCAAGTTTCAACATGGGCTTTTTGTGACCCCCACTGCACGAACAGTTACACTATCAGTTCATTAGGCGAAAGGTGATTTTGCACAGCGACTGCGCCATTTGGCATCACAGGTGTGAAAACACATTTTGAACAAGATGTGAAAAATGACAGATGTACTGTTCATGAGGAGGTGTAAAAAATGGCATTGTTGAAAATCTGGAGTGAAAGTATAAAAAAACTGGTGAAGTCACAAGCATGTGTAGAAACTGTGCAACGTACACCCATAATGTAATTAGTTTGGGAATTTTTTTACAGCAGATTTTCAACACAGGCATTTGGGGACCGCCGCTCATGAACAGGGTCACTGTGATTTTCTTAATCTGTCCCGAACACTAATTTCCCACAGCGATCGCGCTATTCTGCACCGGAAGTGCAAAAACGCATTTCGGCCAGGGTGTAAAAAATGTCAGCTGTACTGTTCATAAGGAGGTGTGGAAAAATGTCAATATTGAAAATCTGGACTGAAAATATTACAAGTTTGTGAATTTATGAGTGTGCATGGAAATTACGGAATGCACGCTCGTAACACAGTCATTTTATGGACTTTTGTCACCAAATGTTCAGCATAGCCATTTTAACACCTCTGCTCATGAACAGTATGACTGTGATTTTCTTAATCTGTCCCAAACATTGATCTAGCACCAACGCATGTATTCATAAGCTACATGAAAACACATTTTGGTTGAGAAGTGAAAAATGACAGCTGTACTATTCATAAGGAGGTGTGGTAAAAGGCAATGTTGAAAATCTGGAATGAAAATATTAAACATTCTCAAAGTTATGAGCGTGCGTAGGAACTGAGCAATGCAAGCTTGTAAAACAGTCATTTTTGGGAATTTTCTCACCAAATTTTCAACATAGGGTTTTTGGGGGCCTACCTCATGAACTTTGACACTGTCACTTCATTAATCAGTCTCGAAAGGTGGTTCCGCACAGTGACCGAAAAATCACCTTTCGGGATCGAATAACAAAATGACAGTGACTAAGTTCATGAGGTGGGGTCTCAAGAACCCCATGTTGAAAATTTGCTAAAAACATTCCCAAAAATGTCTGAGATATGCACCAAAGTTGAAAAAAAAAACATTTATGCCATTATACAGCTTACTGGCATTTCTTCACTTCATGGTCGGCTTTGAAGAGTGCAGACGTGTTTCTGATCCACTGAAGATCATTGTGCTGGCCTCTGGAGGTAAGTATGGGGTGAGGCGGGGGAGTGAGGTGGGGTATGCAGAGGGTGGGTGCGGGTTGGGGAAGGGGCAAGAGAGTCACAGAGGACTGTTTTTTCTTATAGGGTTTTATTTTTTTTTACAAAGGCAGCGTGGGACTTTTGCCATGCTGGGGTGGACTCCCAGCATGGCACCTGGAAGTCTGTTTTGGGGGCAGTGTAGCTGATGGGGATTGGGAATCCCATCGCCATACAGACTTTTCCACACTGGAGTGGGCTCCCATGTGGCACCTGGAAGTCTGTTTGGGGGCAGTGAGCCAAAGGGGATTGGACATCCCCATTGGTCATACAGATTTTGCCATGCTGGGATGGGCTCCCAGCATGACACCTGGAAGTCTGTTTGGGGGGGGCAGTGGAGCCAGCGGGGGATTGGGCACCCCCGTCGGCCATACAGACTTTTGCCACATGAGGGTGGGCTCCCAGCATGGCACCTGGAATTCTGTTTGGGGGTCAGTGGAGCCAATGGGGTATTGGGCACCCCTGTTGGCCATACAGTGTGTGAGGATGGGGGGGAGTGCATGAGCACACTGGGGTGGGTTCCCAGCATGCTACTTGGGTGTTTTTTTTGGGGGGGAGGACACTGGAACCGAAGGGGATTGCAAGAAACAAATGGAGCTGTCTATGACAGCAGTTCAGATGCAGTGCTGACGTGTAGGCAGTTTGCATACAGCCGACAGCAGTATGCAAATTGCCTACACGTTACCACTGCTGATTGTAGTGGTCTTTTACTTTGAACTGTATGCCACTGCATCTGAACTGCTGTCATAGATAGCTCGGACATTTATTGGTGCGGTGCGTCCGTACCTGCAAAAAGGAGCAAGGCATTGGAAGCAGGGGTGGCAGACCTATGAAAACTTGTATGGGGGCACTACGTTTCTTGCACATGCGTGCAAGCAAACATAATAAATGGAGTAACACCCAATATGTCCCAGTGCATGAGTGGGACAGAGCAGGAGTGGCTCTTCTGCTTCAGAGGAATCTGCAGGATACTTGTAGGAAGACTGCAGGTCCACAGGAGACACAACAGGACACCAGAATTATTTATGTATTTATTTATTGATTGATTGATTTGAAAGGTTTCACCAGGAAAGACATACTGAGCTGAGTAGCAGCTCATTTCCAGAAGTGTCCTGGGGTTAGGGGGAAGAGGGGGGTACATGACTGAGCAATTAGGGCAAATAATCACATATCAAAGCAAACAAAGTAAAACCTACAGTAGGAAAGGCAATTAAACAATTGTGTACATAGGCACAGGGATAAGTTACTTGAATGAACAGACTAGTAAAGGTATGCAAACTAGAATAATAATCAAATGTAGATTGGCAGGGGATAAAACAGGATCAATGGGGTGCTAAGTGCAAGGTGCTGTAAAGCAGGGCATTGTTAGGGGGAGAAGACAGCAGAGGGGGAAGGATCAGGAGACAGGACTGAGAGCTCGGGTGAGAAAAGAGGGGAAGGCAGCAGGGGGAAGGAAGGAAGGAGGGAACTGTTAGCGAGGGAGGTGGAATCAGGAACAGCTGCAGGAGTGGGAAGTGAAATTGGGAAGAAGTGAGGCGAGAGAGCATAGGTAAGATGCAGAGTGGATAGAGAGGGGAAGAGAGTTCCAATGTTTGGAGAAGCAATGGAAGAAGGCAGTGTAGTCAGCTGTGGAAGCAGGGAGGGCAAAGGAACGAGAGTTAGACTTGTGAAAGGAGTAACAGGAGGGAGAGGAGGGGGAGAGGAGAGAGGTGAGCTATGAGGGGAGAGAGCCAAGCCATTATTTAGTCATGAATCTGGTACAATGAGTAAAGTGGCTGGTTTTGAGTAAGGGAAGGGAGAAGGAGGAATAAAGAGAGCACTAGTGGGTGCTGGGTGGGCAGTACAGAATAAAGCAGCAGAAGGAGTGAAAGAGGATATCCAGTCTGGAGAGTGTAGATTTAGGAGCAGTGCCATAAACAAAATATCCATAGTCAAATATGGGGAGAATCATTTTCTGTAATATGGCTCTTCGGGCAGGCAGGGAGATACATCCATGGTTCCTATATAGGGCACCTAACTTGGGGTGGAGTTTCTTATGGATGGCAGCCACATGTACAGAAAAGTCAAGGTTTCGTAAAGCCAAACACCAAGATACTTGAAGGATGGAACATCGTTAATAGGGGTCCATTCAAAGGTGTGGAAGGAGGGGAGGGCAGTAAGACTGGAGAACTTCTGCAGAGTGCCAAAAGTCATGGAGAACCTTTTTTTTGGCATTTAGGGACAGTTGAACGGAATCAAAGCTGGACATTGTTGAAAACTGGCAAGAGCTTGGCCAACAAATCACAGATGGAGGAACATGAGGAGAAAAGAACTGTATCACTGGTGTACATATAGATGTTCACAGAGGTACAGTCAGCAGTAGGTTAGTTCAAGAAAATAGAAAAGATTATGGGGCAAAGGATGAATTCTTGGGGGAACACCTGTGCTGATATGGAGTGAGGGAGATAAGGAATCACCAATTCTGTCCAACTGTGTCCTGCCCTGAAGGTAGGAGAGGAACCAGGCGGTAGCAGAAATGGAAAGCTCCACTACAATAAGTTTGTCCAGGACAAGGAGGTGGGCAACAGTATCGAAGGCTTTGGCCAAGAAAAGAAAGATAGTTGAGGTGATCAGGCCCTGATCCATACTTGATAGAATATAGTCAGTAAGCTGAAGGAGGGAGGAGGTGCTGGATTGTGATTTGCAGAACCCAGACTGGAAAGGGGTGAAGGAGGAGGATGAGTCAAGGAAGTGTGAAAGCTGAGACAGTACTAGATGTTCTTGCAGCTTGGCAAGGGTAGGGAGTAGAGAGACAGGGCACTAGCTGCCAGGGCAGGAGGAGTCAGACACTTTAGGAAGAGGAACGACAGCTGTATGCTTCCAATCATTAGAGACAGAGGCAAGAGAGAAAGATAAGTTTAGGAGGGAAGCAATTGGAAGAGCTATGGCAGGGGTGGAGAGATGAAGCAGTTTTGGGTGAAGCCCAACAGGGCTCATGTCATTGTGGGGGTTCAGAGTAAGCAAGGAATTGAGAGTGTCAGCAGGAGAAATTGAGGAGAAGGAAAAGGGGACACAGGGAGGTGGGCAGGGGGAAGGGGTGAGAAGAGGATTTGGGGATGGATGAGAGAAGGAAGGAGGCACAGCAGGTGAAGAAAGCATTAATATCTGCAGCAACAGAGCAGGGATAAGAGACTGTAACATCTTGTACCTTAAGGATCGGGATGGAGGACTGGACTGGGGGGAGAAAAGGTAATTGATGACCTTCCAGAAGTTGGAGGGATGGTTAATGATGTTCTGGAAGGTGGAGGAAAAGAAGTCAGCCTTGGCATGTCTGATGGCTTTGGTACAGGCATTGTGAAAGGCATGGTACCTGAGCAGATCTGCAGGTGAGCCAGAAGATTTGTGTGCCTTCCATGCAGCATCTCAAGCGCACAGGCAGGCCAGCAGTTTGGCAGCTATCCAGGAGAGATGGGAACCATGGACCCTAGTTCTCCTTAGAGGAGCGTGATGATCCCAGATGGACAGAAATTTGGTCTTACAGTAATTACAGTAATTTAGGGTGCTATCAATAGAATTGGCAGTGGAGACAGGTGACCAGTTGGCATTTACCAAATCCATATGGAGGGAGGACACATCCAGTGAATGGAAGGACTGGATCAGCAAGAACTTGTGTGAGGCTTTAGGGCAGTGTAAGGTGGTAGGTGACCCATAACTGTTTACTGTATACTGTGACAACCAACTAGAGGGCAGGTAGGTACAGCTTGTATCCACAGTAAAAGTGTGTGAGGGACAGTAGACTGCCAGGAAAAAGTAGGAACAGGTAGGAGGGTTAAGAAAGGGAAAGCAAGAAACACAAGCAGACCAGGAATTAGAAAGCACTCACTGGTGCAAGGTTCTGGTGCACACCGAGGGGTATAGCAGAGACACTCTATCTAGGGTAGGGTATCAAACTAGTTCCAGGGAAGCAAAAAGCAGTGGTAGAAGTACTACAGGAGTAGGAAGGTGGTAGAAAGGAAAACTGAACTTGCAGACACTAAGGAAATGAAAGCAAGGTTCATAGGAGTAGTGCAGTGCAGTGGTTGTGGGCCTCAGTGTTTTGGGAGACGTTCTGGAGACTGCCCTATATGTAATCACCTGGCTGGGTTGCAAACACAGTTTGCTGGGCTCTGGGGTGAACTGACAAGGGTACAAAGGACCTTCTGCCCTGCCCAGTGGCCAGCAAGTGTACCGCCACTCCCAAAGCTGGTAGAGCAACCAGAATGGTATTCCTGGCAGCCTGGGTTCAAGTTCCAGTTAAGGCACTTATTTCTTTCTCTTTCCTGTTTTTTTGTGTTCCTCAAATGTGCATACCACACCCTTGTAACTGAAAATCCCACAGAGGATGCCTATGTAGAGGCAGACCACATGGACTTTGGTGGTCTCCAGGAAGGTGGTGGTGGTGGGAAGGATGCACGCTTCTCCACCTATATCACTGCAGAACTCCTTCACCATACTGGTGAGATAGGGCAGCTGAGATGAGATACCTATTGCAGTGGGAAGGGAGGAGGTGGGGGTCCTCAGATGTGAAGGCCCCAGGGAGGGAGGGAGGGAGAGGCCCCCAGCACAAGAGGAAACAGCTGCTGTGGGTGAATCTGTTGTAAGAGGAATGGACTTGGGAGCGAAAGGGAAGGATAGGAAGGTGGCATGCCTGAGCAGTGCTTCGGTATGAAGGGATAGGAAGTATATCCAGAGACTCACTAAGGCAGCAGGAGCTGGGTGGGAGCTAACGGTCATTGGCCATCTGGGGCTGAATGACCTGGCAATAATAAGGCAGAAGTAGTGCAAGGTTAACTTCAGGGACCTGGGGAGGGGCCTTAGGCTGGTGATATATATGGTGGCTTTTTCAGAGGTGTTAATTGTGTATTGTTGGAAACTGGTTGAAGGCTTGGTGCATGGATGAGGGCTTTGGCTCCATTGGGGACTGGGGACCAGCCTGGGAGAATATGGGCTCTAAAAAGGAGACAGCCCACATCTTTCCAGGAATAGAATCACAGTCCTTGGTGGGAGGTTTAAATGCTACATGGATGAGCATTTAAGCTAGCTGTGGTGGTGGGGGGGCAGTAAAACCAAGGAAGGCAAGAATTACCACCACCAGATGATGGAGCATCAGGGAGGAAGAGCCCAAAGGGGAGAAAACTCCCCTAGGGCAGGGGCACAGAAAGGCAGGGACAGAAACAAGACAGAAGGAAATGGGATATAATTCAGGTAAGCGAGGGCAGAAGATTGAACAAGATGAGGAATGGAGAAGGTAGAAAAGGAAGAGGTAAGTCATGGGGTTTTAGAGAACAGCATGGCAAGAATGAGAGGGGAAGCAGGGCAGCAGGTTGGGGAGAAGGAAAGTGTTGAGAGCTATGTGGATTAACACAAGGAGTCTTGGAAACAAAATTTCAGACCTGGAAACTATCATGGTGGAAGGTAGCCTAGATTTTGTGGCTGTAACAGAGTCATGATGCGCTGAGCACCACAACTGGGACATGGTCATACCAGGCTACTCTCTGTTCATGAGAGACAGGGCAGGAAGGAGAGAAGGAGGGGTTGTGTTATATGTGAGGAAGAGAGTCAAGGCTAAAGAGGTACAGGGACACCTAGATGAAAAGGAGGGTCTTTATGCACTGTGAGTCATCCTGGAGACAGGGTCCAGGGCTGCTTTTAATACTAGAGTAGTGTACAAACCCCCTGCATAGGGAAAGGAGTTGGATAAGGCACTTCAGGAAGCCATCATGAGAAGAACAAGTAAGAGGGAGGTGTTGTTGGTTGGTGACTTCAGTCTGCCAGAAGGAAAGTGGAGCCTTCCAAATGCAGCTTCAACAAGGAGCAGGGCAATCCTTGACTCCCTACAAGGGGCTTTTCTCGGCCAGCTAGTCAAACAATCCATTCAGGATGAGGCAGTGCAGGATCTGATGTTTATTGATAGAGATAGTGTTGCAGACATCATAGTAGGAAGTCCCTTGGGTATGAGTAATCACCTTTGCAGTGTGGTTTAGCATAAAAAAAGATCTGAATTACAAGTCCTGCACTCCAGGATGAGGTGGTCCACTGAAGCAGGCAGCCAGCCCAAAATTCAAAGTACAAAGTCCCAACAAAGTGCACCCTGTAGCCGAGGTGCTAGGGGCACCTAGTGAAATAAACGACAACATTAGTTGCTGAAATTCATGGCTGCTGTGGTTCTTTGGTGCACTTTGTTGGGACTTTGTACTTTGGTTTAACAAAAATACAGGAGCAGAGGCAAACCACATGAGGACAAAGGTCCTGGACTTTATGGGGGGTAGATTTTAAAGAAATGAAAGACTGTCTAAGAAACTGCCTTGAAGGGGGATTGCCAGGGAGGGGTAGAGGCACAGTAGGGAAAAATAAGGGAAGGCATAATTAAACAACCAATCTCTGCATGAAGGAAATGAGTAAAAGCAAATAAAGAGAGTGTTTTGATTCTCTATGGAAGTGGCAAAGGAGGTGAAAGAAAAAAGTGTGGCATTCAGGAGGTATAAGAAAATACAGCAGGAAGAGGACAGGGACACATACCAAGAAAAGCAGAAGGAAGCAGGCAAGGCAGTGAGGTGCAGGCAGAGGAATGGATCACCAAAGGGGTCACTAAAGATATAAGACTTTCTGCAGATACATAAGTGAGAAGAGGAAAGGAAAGGAAAGGGAGGGATTGTCAGGATTAGAAGGGCAGAAGTGATAACTGCACAGAAGAGGACCAAGAAAAAGCTAGCATCCTAATAAGGTACTTCTGCTCAGGCTTCTCCATGGAGAGAAGAGGGACACACCACTAGGGAGTAGCAGAAACAGAAGTGGGGGAGGTAGATGCAAGTCCATTTTCAGAGGATAGAATCCAGAATAGATTTGCAGGTTTCAAAGTGAACAAGGCTATGGGACAAAATGGGATAGACCCAGGGTATTAAAAGAACCCAGGGAGGTTTAAGCTGCACCACTGATAGTCTTGTTCAACAGCTCACTGGAAACAGGTGTAGTTCATAGGACTGAAGAAGGGCTGGCATGGTCCCTCTACACAACAACAACAGCAGGGAGGAGGTTAGCAGCTATAGGCCAGTCAGTCGTACTTCATGGTGGGGAAATTAAGGAACTCTTACTGAAGGAAAGACTGCAGTAGTATTTTGAATCCAGTGGGGTACAAGACCACATGAAGCATGGATTCATGAGGGGAAGGTCATGTGTAATGAATCAGATAGATTTTTTCCACTGGGTGATTATGTAAATAGATCAGGGAAGGGCAGCAGACATGGCATATTTGGACTTAAGCAAGGCCATCAACATTGAGCTGCACATGAGACTGATGAAAAAATTGAACAGCCCAGGAGAGGGATCCAAAGTGATAAATTAGATTAGAAACTGATTAACGGATAGAAGACAGAGGGTGGTGGTTAACAGCCCTCACTCTAATGATGGCAGAGTGACCATCAGGGTACCACAGAGCTCAGTATTGGAATCAGTTCTCTTCAGTGTTTTTGTAGGGGACACTGCAAAAGAACTGGAAGAGAAAGTATGCCTGTTTGCAGATGATCCCAAAATCTGCATTAGGGTGGCCACTCAGGTAGGGGTGGAGAGAATATGCAGGGATTTTGGGAATCTCACAGAGTGGTCAAAACCATAGCAGTTGGAGTTCAATACCAAAAAGTGCAATATCATGCACATAGGGCACAGTAGCCCAGGAGTAGAGATGGTCGAAGTGGCCCCAAATCGCTCCGCGAAGTGATTCGCGGAATGAAGGCGAATTTGCGGAGTGCTCCACAACGCAAAGCGGAGTACTTCACGTTATAATGGGTAACGCGAAGTCCATTGAAAACAATGACTTTGCATTACTCTGCCTTCCCAAACCACTACTCCACCAATTTTTAAAGCGAAGTACATTGAAAACAATGTACTTCGCCTTGTTTTTAAGCTTTAAAGGAAATTTTGCAGTGATTCATGGGATTTCAGGTCACATGGGCTCTAGACTGTTCTGCACAGCCTCAATTTGGGGTAGTGTGTGTAGGAAGCTGTAGGAGATAATCTGCTCTGAGAGCTCTCTGTGATTCAAACTTTCTAAAAGCTGTTAAAAAAGCCTTTTTGAATCATTTTTTTTTTGCAGAAACTTTAGTTCATCGATTATAGGAAACCCTCGTGCTCATATCATTGAGTGTTTATTGTTTGTGTGTGGATTTTGAATGTTAATGTACAACATTCAGTCTGTGTACTGAGAAACAGTGGAAGTGTGCTTTGGGGGAGGGGCGTATCTGTGGTGTAAGTAGATTAACTTGGAGAAAAAGACAATGCTTTCTGTTTTTGTGATATTTTTCTTGTATAGCTGTGTTAATGTACACACAGTAATATTTTCAATAATTCTTGCCATTTTTTGCTGATTCTTGTGGTGCAGCAGTGCATAATTTTAGTTTGTTTGAAATATGTGATTATATTACTGAAGTTTTCAATTTGCTACGCATTACTTAGTGTGTTTGTGAGTATGTGTGTGATGCGTGTCATCAAATCAGACACCTTTTATTGTGCCACATAATTTCAGCAATGTGAACCTGCTATCCACTGCAGCTGTGTAATTTTTGTACTTCTTTGTGGTATCTTTACTGGTACTAGTGACTGTTACTGCAGTAGTGCAGTACACTGCCCCAACCCCGCGGCCTGTCCCAACCAGCAAAGGTATTCTTTTCCAGATTTGAATTACTGATGGTGAGCATTGGTTTGGTGTTGTGTCTTTGCATCTGCATATCTTCAGTGTGCAGTGCAATCTTAATCTGTCTGTGCATTTGCATCTCTTTAGGGCCCAATCTCCATCTCTAACTTAAGTCACAGTTGTTTGTTTGGCTTCCCTTCAGAGTACTGGACAGGTGTGTTGCATAATTCTGCATGTACATTGTACTCATTTATATACGTTTTTAAGTCAGGACCATCATCACAAGTCACTCGTGATACAAATCACATTCTTCATCATCACGGTTACAAATGCAGTCACAAATCACGATTTACGATCATGTCACAAATCACAACATTCATTTTTTTTAGTAGTTATTTGGATGTATTGTAAGTCTGTTTTGTAGTATCTCTCCATGCTTTACCACCATACCATTGTATTCATTAATGAGTGTTTTTAAGTCGGGGAGTTTTGTGCCACACCTCATCGGGGCCCGAGGAAGTACAGCCATAGGCATTCGCATTTTTTCATCATCACAGTCACAAATGCAGTCACAAATCATGATTTATGATCACGTCACGAATCACAACATTAATTTTTTTACTAGTTACTTGGATGTATTTTAAGCCTGTTTTGTAGTATTTCTCCAGGCTTCACCACCCCACCATTGTACTCATTAATACGTGTTTTTAAGTCAGGGAGTTGGACAGTGTCTGCAGTACATACACAGACTGGAAAGAAGACTGACTGCACATATGCAGTTTAGCACAGTATACTTCCACTGCTCAGAATACAAAGTGTCACGCATATGGAAGACAACAAAAAAAGGGCATAATTACATACAAGAGTCTGGGATGGTGGAGGAATACTTTTTATAACACAGCAAGGAAGGTGTGGTGGGCACATGGTGTGAGGAAAAAAATACTAATGTGGGATCCCATGGTGATCCAGCAGCAGTTCCAGCATGGACATAATTTGCAACTGATGTCCCTCTATGCAATCCAGCCACTGCTCCACAGCACTCACCCTCTCGTTGTTCTCCTCAACTGCACTCCAGAGAACTGCCAAGTCAGCCTGTGTTACACGCAGTTCTCTGGGGTCCACACATTCTACATGCTGACCTGCTGGTTGTGGTGGTAGTGGTGGGGGTAGGGTTACTGGTGGATCAGCAGGTGCTGCTGTGAACCTCCTCTTCTTAGGGATGCCGTCATGCACAGCTGCACCCTCTGCCACAGAACAGTCAGCAGGTGCAGGCATGGTCCATTCTGTGGCAGCCTACCACTCGTATTGGTGGTGATTGAGCATATGGGTATGCTGGCCCCCAGTCCGCAGGTGAGTCCCCCAGGGGCCACGGCGCACCTCCACCTCACATAGGCAGCACTTGACTACACTGCTGCCCCCTGACACAGTCAAAAAACTGCCAAACAACAGAAGTCCGGGGAGGACCAGGCACAGGCAGGGGAGGGCCAGATGAACTGGCAGCTGGCTGGTCATGGTGCTGAACAGGGATGGAATCCACACCTGGGCCCGGGGGAACAGGCACATCCTACATCAGAGGACCTGGTGCTGGACTTAGTGGTGGTGGTGGTTCAACTGTCTCAGAGTCAGGACAGGAGGCAGTGCTGGTCCTGCTTCCGGGAAGGGGCACCCACAAGTTTCGAGCTGTCCAACAGGAATGGGCACCCATGCCCCCCATGCATGCGCACGATATGACGCTTACCACTACCACGCTCTCCCAGAGCTGCCCCAGACATTCCCTCACCTTGGTCCATCTCTCCTACTGAGCTCCCTCAGTCCAAGCAATTACTACTCACACTGTCACACAACACACACACATTCACACAGACACAGACAAACAACTAACTACTTATAAAGGTAAGAAAAATAAAATTTACAGAAAGAACAAATTAAGTAAAAAAAGAGTACAGAAAAGACAAAAAAATGTAGCTTTAAAAAAACTGTTTGGTCTAAATCAAAGTTTAAATCTCCTCCTCGCTCTGATCTCAAAGTATCAGCAGTCACAAAACACACTCCTCTCTCTCCGTCTACACAGGAGAAAGTAAAAGTGTCTGCTTGTATGACTCACTTCCTTCCTGCCTAGCTAAAGAGCATGTGGCTTACAGTACTGTAAGCCATGTGATGTCTGGGGGCTACCAAATCTGAAACGCCAAGTGGATCACTTAGAATCATAATGAGGAACACAAAGTCCATTAAAAACAATGACTTTGCCTTACTTCACATTGCTATTCTGCCTTAATGCGAAGTGGTAATGACAAGGTGGAGTGAGCACTTCGCGTTGCCCACTCCACGTAGTGGAGTGGCAACGTGAAGTGCCCACTTCACGTTCACTTCGCTGGCGGAATTTAAATTCGCTGCATCTCTACCTAGGAGCTGAGTATAGGATTTGTGTGTGTGTGTGGGGGAGAGATATTGTCAGTCACTAAACAGGAAAGGGGCTTTGAGTTCATCATATCAGAGGACCTCAAGTTGGCAGGGCAGTGTAACAAGGCAGTGGGAGGCTAGTGGGATGCATAGGGAAGGAAATCTCCTACAGAAGGAGGGAGGTGTTGTTGCCACTGCAACACTCACTGGTAAGACCCCACATGACGTACTGTGTCCAGTTTTGGAGACTGCACCTCAGAAAGGACATAGGATGAAGGCAGCCCAGAGGATAGCAAATAAAATGGTGCAGAGTTTTCATAAGAAGCCCTATGAGGAGGCACTGAGGGATCTCAACATGTACAACCTGAAAGAGTAGAGAGAATGAGGTGACATGATAGAGACCTGCAAGTACCTCACAGGGATGTCAGACAGACAGTCAGGGAGTTCAAGTTAGTGTGGGATAGGTGCTATGGAAACCTGACAAGAAAGCATTAGTTGGGTGGGGGGTAGCAAGAAAAAAGGGCAGACTAGATGGACCAAAAGGTCCTCTTCTGCCATCACTTTTCTTCTTATGAACAGAGTGCGGGGTGGAATTTCTTTCAAATGAGAAAGAGCACCAGGACCAGGGGGCATGCAATGAAGCTGGAGGGGGAAGGGAGTTTAAGAGATATGTTAGAAAATATTTCTTCACAGAAAGGGTTGCTAAAATTGTACAGGAAGCAGGAGAAAACATTGACGTCCTGGTACACATAGGGACTAACGATATCGCCAGCTGGTCAGTTGTGGAGACCAAGGAACACCTGACATGGCTGGGTGACAAATCATCATCCATTTTGTCCAGCATCTCCTTCTCTGAGATCCTGCCAGTCTGGGAGAGGGGGCAGATGGATGGAAGGTCAGAGAAGGGGCGATAGGGGAGCTAAACATGTGGCTCAAGGGCTGGAGCCAGGAAAAGGACACAAATTTGTAGGGAACTGGCAACAGTTTTGGGAGCAAAGGTTCTTATAATTTGATGGACTGCATCTGACTAAGGAGGGAGTCAGTGCATTGGGGCAGAAGTTTGACATCTTTGCAGAATATTTAAACTAGCAAATAGGGAGAGGGATGCAGCACACGATACGTCAAATGGGAAGAACACCCCTCCCCCCTCAGCTAGTGGTCAAACAGGAGTTCAGTATGTCTGTAGTTCATTTGCATCACCAGGTAAGGTCCAGCTCCCCATATGATGCACAGGGGAAATGCCAGACCTTGCCCAACAACTAACACACTGAAATCTGGCCAATGGAAAATCATGTACACAAATGCTTACAGTCTGGGAAACAAGATTCCAGACCTGCAGGCAAAAATGACAGAGGCTAAACTGGACATAGTTGCCATTAGCGAGACATGCTTTACCAGTAACCACACTTGGGAGACTTCAGTACCTGGCTATGTACTGTTCAGAAGAGACTAAGGTGCAAAAGGGGGGTGGAGTGGCCCTTTATGTCAATGAAAATATCAAAGCTACAGAAATTCAGAATACACGTAAGGAGCCAGAAGAACTGTGGGTCACCCTGGAAACAGGAAATGGGACAGTCATATGAACTGGGGTTGTCTACAGGCCTCCAGACCAGGGGGAGGACATAGACACATTACTGTTAGAAGATACACAAAACATGACAGCTAAAGGGGAGGTTCTGATAATGGGAGATTTCAACATGCCAGATAAAGACTGGTCAATACCAGCAGGAACATCTGCCAGAATTAGAAACATAGTGGATTCACTGCAGGAGGAGGGCCTCAAACAACTGGTACAACAACCCACAAGAGACAGGGCTATCCTAGATCTAGTACTGACTAACAGGGAAAGGATCACATATATCCAGGTAGAAGTTCACCTGGGGGCCAGTGATCATCACATGGTATGGTTCAATTTGGCCACTAGAACTAAATCATCCCATTCCAAAGCAAAAATATGTGACTTCAGAGGAGCCAACTTTGATATGATGGCCAACAGAGTTAAGCTAGCCCTGGCAAAAAGAAATACAGGTGAGGGGGTACAGGCAAAGTGGGCAAGCATTAAGGATGCAATACTTGAAGCAACATCCCACTGTGTTAGAGAGAAAGGAAGTGCAAAAGAAGGAAACCACTTTGGTTCTCAAAAACAGTAGCAGAAAAGGAAAGAGCCAAAAGGCTGGCCTTCAGGAAATATAAGGGAACGCAGCGGGATGAAGATAGGGAGGCATACTAAACTTCCCTAAGGGAAGCAGGGAAGGCAGTAAGGCAGGCAAAGGCCCAAACCGAGGAAACACTAGCACAAACAGTAAAAGAAGGTGACAGGGCTTTCTATAGATACATTAGTAAAAGGAGAAAATCCAGAGGGGGTATTGCTAAGATCAAAGGGGATAAGGGGGCATGTGAGGAGGAGGACCATGTAAAAGCATATATCCTAAATAGATACTTCTGTTCAGTATTTACTGAGGAAAAGGTAGGGCAGGGCCCACAGCTCAGCACCATGGACACAGGGGGGAGGGAAGTGTGCACTAGTCCCTTCACAAAAGAAAGGGTCCTACAAGAGCTCGATAAGCTCAGGGTGGATAAGGCAATGGGACCTGATGGCATACATCCGAGGATACTAAAGGATCTAAGGGTGGAACGAGCAGAGCCATTATCAGAATTCTTTAGTGAGTCTCTGAGCACAGGAAGGGTCCCAGAAGACTGGAGAAGGGCTCATGTGATCCCGCTCCACAAGAGTGGTAGCAGGGAGGAGGCAGGGAACTACAGACCAGTCAGTCTTACCTCAGTAGTGGGCAAGATTATGGAGCCACTCCTTAAGGAAAGGATACTGCAACACCTGAAATCCATAGGAGCACAGGATCCAAGACAGCATGGGGTTTACAACAGGAAGGTCCTGTCAAACTAATCTCATAGATTTCTTTGACTGGGTAACCAGAGTGGTGGACCAAGGGGGAGCAGTTGATGTTGCCTACCTTGACTTCAGCAAAGCTTTCGATACTGTTCCACATAGAAGATTGATTAATAAGCTGGGTAGACTCGGGGTGGGTCAGAAGTTGGTCAACTGGGTGGCAAACTGGTTGGCGGGCAGAAAAGAGAGAGTGGCGGTAAACAGTATGCAGTCAAAACAGATGCAAGTCACAAGTGGGGTACCTCAGGGATCAGTCCTGGGGCCAGTCCTCTTCAATATCTTCATCAGTGACATTGCAGATGGACTGGAGGGTAAGGTTTGTCTGTTTGCAGATGACACCAAGATCTGCAACAAAGTAGATGATCCAGATGGGGTGGGCAGAATGAGAATAGATCTGGATAAACTGGCAAAATGGTCGGAAGAGTGGCAACTGGGGTTTAACACAAAGAAGTGCAAGATAATGCACATAGGGGAGAGAAACCCTGAAGCCACCTACAGGCTGGGAGGGGAGTTGCTGGCAGTCACAAGGGAAGAAAGAGACTTGGGCATCATCATCACAGATGACCTGAAATCATCCAAGCAGACCACTAAAGCAGTAGGTAAGGCTAGGGGATATTGGGGTGTATTAGTAGGTATCACAAGTCAGAAGAGGGAGGTAATAACCCTCTTACAAGACACTGGTTAGGCCCATCTGAGTACTGCATGCAGTACTGGAGGTCACACCTTCACAAGGACATTAACCAAACTGAAGCAGTCCAGAGAAGGGCAACCAAAATAGTGCAGGGATTGCATCAGAAAACATATGAGGACAGATTAATGGAGCTCAATATGTATACCCTAGAGCAAAGGATGGAGAGAGGTGATATGATCAAAACATTTAAACACCTTAAGGGCATTAACAAGGAGAAAGAGTCTAACATGTTTTAATATAAGAAAAATAGCATGACAAGATGACACAGCATGATATTAGAGGAAGGCCGATTAAGGGGTAATGTGAGGAAGTTCTTTTTCACAGAAAGGGTGGTGGATGCATGGAATGGCCTACCTCAGGAAGTGGTGGATATGAATACAGTGCAGGGTTTCATACAGGCATTGGATAGGCATAAGGGAGCAATACAGATGAGTATGAATAGATAGGCCATTGGCAGAGCAAAGGCCGATGGCACATTCATAAGGTAGATAAAAAAATGGGCAGACTGGATGGGCCTTGCAGTCCTTATCTGCCATCAACTTCTATGTTTCTATGTAGATGCCCTGAACAGATGGCCAGCAGATGTGGTGGTAGGTAAAACAGCAGGGGGCTTCAAACATGTGTGGGATAGAATTAGGGGTATATTAGAAGACAGGCAGGGAGGTGGGGGGCCACCAGAGACCACATATGATCTGCAAATGCAGACTAGGCAGGGAACACCTGTGCAGACATTGTGGGCCAAGCAGCCCTTGTCTGCCAACAAATTCTATGTTCCTATGACACTCAATGTAGAGTTCACTTTTAAGGAACAAGTACTGTACATAACGTACCTAACGTTATTAATTGTAAACTGGGGTCACTGTATCATCTTAAATATTGTCTTACATTTGATGCAGAAAAAACAATTGCTCATCAGGTATTACTGCAAGTATCTTGAATAAGGAGGTTTTAAAAACAAGAATGGGATATACGACGACACACTAAATGCTAAGGAATAGTTGAAACAGAGATGACAAGACAGGCAACACTTTTTAACAAACTTATTAGATATATTTATTTATTAGCTTTTGTTTACTGGGTAAGTGCATTAGGCAATATGTATTAGGCATATGTATTTCCTAAGAGCACAGAACACTGATTTGTACTCACAGCTTAATCTACTTCCAGAAAATACCAGATAGTAAATAGTCAGTATGTAATTAAAAAAACAAAATCACCAAAGAATTTTGCTGAACTTGTAAACTCAAAATTAAGTTCATTCACTCGGCATTCACATAGCATGAAATTATTGGGGATGGGCTCCCAAAGTGACTAAGCTCACATAGTTCTGTACTACAACACTGGAATTTACTTACAGTGTAATGGAAAGGGAAGAGGGAATCTGTTTAAGGATAAGTATCCACTAGTTCCCAAAGCTAATCAAGTGTTATGCAAACAGTGCAAATTTATAATAGTACCTACTCCCATTACTTCCCCTTTTGTTCTGGAAACTGCAGGTTAACGCCTTCGGCAGAGGACAGCTTCACCTTACAGGCAGCTGTTCCCTGCTCTGTAGATTTCCAATTTAACCAGTCCGAATGTTTCAGATTTAAACATGGATGGGAAGATTAGTGGTATGTCATTTTTCCCCCCCCAAGATTACAGAATAAGCATGTTAGAAGTGGTGGTCTTTCTAGTTACTGTACTGATGAAAATGTAAATGGTATGACTACGTTTATACTTGCATGTTCTCAAGAGACCTCATTCTAGTCAGTATTTGCAAATTGCAGCGTGGCAGTGAGGGCTCACGAAGTATGATGGTGCAGAGGCCATCAGCTTCAAAATGTCCAGGGGCCTGGGCTGTCTTAATACAGCTCACTACTGTTGAGCTCAGTACCTCATTTAAAAGAATGTCTCAGGGCTTTCATACTACTGTATGATGGCCACTTTGCATGAATGTTCCACTTTAATGATAATGAGTTAAATTTAAATGACACAAAAGTAAGACAGGCTGTTGAACCCTTAGGTTATCATATCTGAGGACCTCAAAGTGGCAGGTAGTGCAACAAGGTAGTGGGTAGGGCTAGTGGGATACTGGGTGCATATGACAGGGGATTTGCAGCAGGAGGAGGGAGGTGGTAGTGCCAGTATATCACTTGCTGGTAAGACCCTATCTGGAGTGCTGTGTCTAGATTTGGAGACAGCACCTCAAAAAGGATAAAGACTGGATGGAAGTGGTCCAGAAGAGGGCAACTAAAATGGAGCAGAGTTTGAACAAGAAAACCTTATAAGGAGAGACTGACATCTCAACATGTACACTCTGGAACAGAGGAGAGAGAGGTGACGTGACAGAGACATACAAGTACCTCACAGGGGTGAACAGGGTAGAGGGTGAGTCTCTTTCAAATGAGAAAGACCACCAGGACCAACAGGGCATGGTGTCATAATGTTGCAAGACATTATGCCCTAGCAATATACCGTGCTGCCAATATAGCGCGATATATTGCAAACAGCATAGTTCTCATTTAAACAGGGGGCTCAGCCCCCACACCTCCCTGTTGTGGGCCAGCCCCTACCTCCCAACTAATATAATCAAATCTCGGGGATGTTAATACATAGTATCACACAAAGTGCAAAAAGAAAAAATTCCATGCATCTGGGCCCGGGAATCGAAACCCGGTCATAAACACACTGCTTGCCTCCCTTGCTGCCAATGGCTCATCCCATCGAGCCATAGCAGCTGCTCGGCAGACCCCTGTCCCAGCAGGATTCTTATCCTGCACTGGTAAGAGTGAGAGGGTGCATTACCATGCATCCTTCCTTTCGCGGTTTTGCACCCTCTCACTCTTACCTACAGCGCTGTTCCTACCTCGCGGTCATGTAGTGCACTGTAGAGCTTGCAACATTTTGACCCAGTAGGGACCAGGCGCATGTGAAGAAGCTGAAGGGGGGAATTTCAAGAGAGATGTGAGGAAATATTTTTTCACTAAAAAGGTGGTAGATAGGGGGTGTGGCTTGGACCCCGAGGAGATGGCTGCCTAAAATTTTCTCTGTGCCCCAGCCTGACAGGAAAAACGGTTTAAAATGTCCTAAGTGCTGGACTGAACTTATTCTAGTTACCCCACGCCACCTTCTCCCACCTCTGTCACCACCGCTGAGATGTAATTGGGTGAGCCACGCTCTTGTTTGGTACCTAACGGGCCACTGATACTCTGGAGCCAACGTGTAGTGGTAGGCCGTGCAGGCCTGACCTCGATACACCAGTGCTGTTGTACCTTCTCTCCCCCTCCCTCCTAGCGTGATTCAAGCTGCAGCGTTTCTGGTCCCCCCCAAGTGACTACCGGGGCAAGTCCAATGAGGATTCCAGAATCGGTGGAGATTACTGCTGCTCCCCCCTGAAGGAGAGGACACCGAACCTGTCATTTGCGGGTCACAGGAGGTTGTGGCAGGCATGGAGCCCGCAAGCTGCAGTACGGCTGAAGCTTCTCACCAAGCTACTCCGGTTTCTCTTAGTCAAATGCAAGTAGGTGAAGCCCTAGTGAATATCATCAGAATGCTGGAGGCTTTACTGAGCAGAGTAGACACAATTGGCGCCTCACTATCTACCAATGTGGCAGACATACGTCGGCTAGAGGACCAGCATAACGTTTTGGAGCAACGGACAGAAGAGTTAGAGAAACAGCATCTCCATGTTCTACAAAGGCTTCGAGACCATGAGACCAAGCTATCCCATTTATGGTACAGAGCTGAGGATCAGGAGAACCGAAGCAGGAGGAATAATATACGAATTCTAGGGGTACCTGAAGGAGCTGAAGGGCCTAACATGGAAAGATTCTTGAACGACTGGATACCACAGCTCCTGGGTGACCGGTGGAAAGAACCAGTTGGGGTAGATAAGGCCCACCATGTTTTTGGTAACCCTAATAATACCAAAGGCTCACGTTCCATTATTGCCTATCTGCTGCACTTCTCGGTTAAAGAACGTTTACTGCAGGCAGCTAGAGACCTGGGAGAGATTGAATGGAAGGGAAATACTATATCTTTTTGCAGAGACTTTACTCAAGAAGTGGCAGTGAAATGCAGAGCATACAATCCTCTTAAAAAAATCCTCGCAGCCAACTCAGTGCAATATCATTTCAAGGGCCTTACTGCTTTGTATCTGAATGGAAATGGTCAGTCTTTCCTCGTGGAATCCCCAGGAGATGCAGACGCCTGGATCCAGGCCCACTGGCCGGGCATGTTGCCACGGATTACATCCCCCAGATGCCTCTGGGAGCCTAGGAATCAAGTGCCTCAGGGAACCATAAGAAAAGGAGGTGCTCTACCAGGGGACAGAAATTCGTATCGGACTGGCTCGCCGAATAAGGAGTCCCCAAGTAGTAAACAGCTATGGGCCCCTCAACCTACAGGGTATAAGATGAATAAAATTGGGACTGATACTCCTACTGACCAGGAGGCGCCAACTAGTAAATTGCATAACAACATGGGCGATACTGTTAATCCGTTGCCTACTAGGCAAAGGCAGTGCTCCAGAAGCCCTCGATCCTTGATGTCAGAAGTCGCAGTAGCATCGCCCCCTGCTAAACAGCCTAGGGCCACTACCTCAGTCTGGAGCAAAACCAACCAGAAGAATCAATCGGAGGAAGAGGCTGCTGTACCCTTAGAGGATCCGACTCCGCTGGACTGGGCATCCGAAATGGAAGTTTATGAGGAAGAAGCTGTGGCAGCTGACGGCTTATTGAAACCGGGCCTGAAGACATTTGCAGAGGCTGTGGCCTCGGGTGTTAGCCCAGCTGACTCTGGACTAATTTGTAAACCAGGGGATGCCATGATGCACTCTGACACTTAGGGCATCTCAGCCTTGCTTGTGGGTTTTTCTAATGGGTGAAAGCCCTCTGTGCCCTTTAACATATGAAGCGTTGGAAATGCTATGCCATGGGCAGTTTTCTGCCTGGGCAGTATTTGCCTGAAGGCTACTTGCCTCCTACATGGGATGCAGATCTCTCACTCCCCTCCCTCAACAGACAAAAAAGGGTAGCTGTAATGGACCCTCCTCCCCCTTTCCCCTCCCCCTGGCGGGATGGTACAGTCTGGGAGGGTATGAACCTATTGCTTAGAGAACTCCCAGTAAACAGGGTGGTTTATGGGGGTAGACCATTATATTACAGTAAGAGTATGCTTGAACAGATACAATTGGCAGTTCACCATTTTCTAGAAATCAGAGCCTAAAAGGGAGGGCACCACTAGGTGCCAGGGAGATAACCCAATTGCGTGTGGCTGACAGAGGCCCCCTCTTCCCCTCCCCCCCCATTCCCTACCTGGGTGACTGAAGATCGCCAGATATGCCTAGACTCTCCAGTTTTTGGTGTTATGGAGTCAGGCTGGGTCAGGTCATCTTAACTGGGTGTGACCTTTCCCATTGCTCTCTTGTGGTGCCTGAAGCAGTGTGGTTCATAGGGGTCTTTTACCTCTATTCACACATACACCTCGACACCACCAAAGTAGCTGGTTTTAGTAATCTAAGATAAATAATACCATTACATTTTACTGCTTTTGATAACTTTCTATAATATCGTAACTGTTATTAAGATAGATAACTCTGTTTGTTTCTATTCTTACTTTGACTCGGTACCTACCCGACTTAGACAAGACCATACGCTGCTGTTTACTTTTTCTCGCATCACTCTTTCTTTTTGAAGTCTGCCCTCATACCCCACGGTCACAGGTTACCTTTTCTTTGTTGTATTGTGCGTACCTAGGCCCTCTTGCAGGATGAGTATTTTTATACTTCTATCAGTATTTGAGGGTGAACCACCATGGCAACAACTACTGCGGGCCCCCGGGGGGGAAGGTGCGTCTCCTGGAATGTCAGGGGACTCAATCATCCAGTGAAGCACACAAAGGTGTTGCAGTTCTTAAACTCTATGGGGACTGATGTGGCCCTGCTCCAGGAGACGCACCTCACCAGTCAGACAGTTCAATGGCTAAAGAAATTATGGGTAGGTACAGTCCTGTCTAGCTGTGCAGCTACAAAATCAAGGGGTGTTGCCATTCTCCTTCGGAGGTCGTGTCCATGGTCAGTTGAAACCCAGCGTCAGAACACTCAGGGAGATGGCTAGCGGTCAGGTTGTCCTACCCGGGCGGCAAAGCTATAATGGCCAATGTTTATGGCCCCAATACAGACTCCGGGGATCTCTACTCTGAACTGAACCAAGCTCTAGCAGACCTTTCAGAAGAAAAGGCAGAGATCCCTATATTACTGGGTGGTGATCACAACATGGTTCTAGATGTTTTCATAGACAAACCCATCCCCACACCGCAATCTCATCCCAAAGTCTTAGCCACCTTGAATACTTTGATGTTGGAGTGAGCTCTAGGAGATCCAAGGAGAAACAGTCACCCGCAGGTGCGCTACTATACCTTCTACTCCAATGTGCACGGTACCTACAGTAGATTAGACTTTTGGCTAGTCAATCATGTTGCAATGCCAGGTGTAAGCAATGTGACTATAAGGAATATTTTGATATCTGATCATGCCCCCGGTTGCACTCGACTTCTCCCCACCAGGCTAGATCCCTCCATCTACTAGATGGAGATGCAATCCCCTCCTGTTACAAGATGCAACCTTCCGGGAGTACATAAAGGAGGAAACGTGCCAATATTTCTCTCTGAACACCCCTGGAGAGACGAGAGCAACCATGGTATGGGAAGCCTTTAAAGTTGTTTTAAGAGGGAGAGTTATTTCCTATGCAGCCGCTAAAAATAAAGAGCGTGTGGAACATCTCCGGGACCTACAGGACCAACTAGCAAAACTGAAAAAGAAATTTAAAGTCTCCACTCGGAATCCACTAAATTCTCCACTCCTGGCCCCTATTACAGGTTTAAAATATCAGATTAATGTGCTGTTAAATAGAAAAGTGGAATTGCAGCTGACCCGGGCAAAACATAGGGTATGGGAAGGTGGGGATAAGGGAGGGAAACTACTCACCTACTACTTACGGAAGCAGAAAACTTCCTCTAGAATTTTGGCCCTTAAAAACAAGAGAGGAGAACTTCTCATGGCCTCAAAGGCCATCAATGTAGAGATGCAAAACGTTTATCGGGAGCTCTACCAATCCCAGAGTGCCCTCTCAGATGATGAGCTTTCCCACCGATTAAGCACTCTGTGTCAGGGGACCCCACTTCCCCAAATTTCAGAGGCACAGCAACATAAATTGGATGCCCCCATCACATCTGAAGAGATTTGCGGTGCGTTATCCCAGATGGTGAAGGGAAAGGCACTCGGGCCGGATGGGGTATCGGTAGAACTCTACCAGTTACTTCAAGACCACATCACTGACCCACTCCTACATGCACTGCAGGAAGCCCAAAAAGATACCTTGCTCCCTCTGACTATGCGTGAGGCACTAATTACCCTTATCCCCAAAAAAATCATCCAATGTCCTTCTCTGTGCAAATTTTCGTCCTATCTCGTTCCTCCCTGTGGATACCAAACTATTGGTTAAAATTCTAGTGAACAGATTAGCCTCGATCTTGCCCACCCTAATTCATCCCTCACAAACCGGCTTTTTAAAGGGGAAATCGAGTGTAGGCAATCTGCGTCTAATTTTGAACCTTAAGTGGATGGCGCTGCAATCTAAAACTCCAATGGCTGCCTTGGCAATAGACTTTGCCAAGGCATTTGACTCCCTAGAATGGGTGTTCCTCCACAAAATCCTTATGCTGTATGGATTTGGGCCAGATTTTTGTTCATGGATCTCTACATTATACCACTCCCCTACAGCTAGAGTTGTCACTAATAAAGATACCTCCCCTCCCTCTTTCCTTCACAAAGGGGTACCAGGCAGGGCTGCCTCCTTTCCCCTCTTCTCTTTCTCATCGCCTTGGACCCCCTAATTAGGAAACTTATAAACTCCCCCAACATAACAGGTATTCCCATAAAAAGGTCGACTTATCTGGTTAACGCTTATGCGGATGATATGCTCCTCACACTCTCTAATCCCCAATCCTCCATTACTCCACTTTTAACAGTTTTGCAAGAGTTTGCTTGTCTTTCAGGGTTAATGGTGAATCAGAAGAAAAATATCCTGTCCCCCCTAAATGGAGCTTGTACTAGATGCTGTCTTTCTGGCACTGATATCACCTGAGCCCCACAAGGCTTCCCATACCTAGGTGTATTTATTACCACGGCTCGGAAAGATCTAGAATCCACAAATTTTTCCCCCTTACTGGCCTCTTTAATGGCGGAGGTCCAGCGATGGAAAAGGCTCCGACTTACCCTTAAAGGTAAGGTAGCAGCCATTATAATATTCCTGTTTTCCAGAGTGTTGTACCTATTGAATAATCTTCTCATTCCACTTTCCTCAAAACTTTTTAAGACCCTAGACAATTTAGTTTCTTCTTTTCTGTGGGAGAGAAAAGCTCTGAGGTGGGGACGTTTGAAACTCCATGCACATTGGACTAGAGGTGGACTGGGACTTCCTTGGTTTGAGGGATATCACCTGGCCTACAGAATGGCTCAAGCTATAGCCTGGTTTATCCTTCATCTCACCTCCCCATCTCAGTGGGTGTCTTTAGAGGCCACCTTGTCAGCGGACACTCCCCTTTTTTCTCTGCTGTCCAGTACAAAGCTGGTGGCCAGTAGGCTCACTCCCATTATGCTAGAAACATGCAGAACATGGCGGAGGGCAATGGCAATTACTGGGGTCCTGAAATCAGAATATCATTCCCCGCTTAGGTATGCCCCATTATGGAGCTACCGTCTCATCACGGTTGACCATAAACCGCTGTCTTGGCCCTATTGGGCCTCGAAGGGCATTCGAGTTATAGGGGATCTATTATTCCCAAACTCTCACGCATTAATGTCCTTTGAACAGAATAGGGATAGATATGGGCAGGGACCCTCAGGCTTTTGGAGATTTCTACAGCTGAGAAGTGCGCTCTCTTCTCTTCTTAAAGCCCCCTCGTCACAAAACTCCTGGTACTGTCTGAGCATTCTTCATGTACCTAGAAAGGGCCAGGGTCTAGTGAGCATTCTCTATAAGACACTTAGAGATGCTCAGCCAGATGCTACCCTTACTAGTAGAGCCACCTGGGAAAAGGACCTCCTCCACCCCTTATCCCAACAACAATGGACGCTATGCATCAGAACAGCTCATCTAGCCTATGAAGACTCTAAGAGTCAATTAATACAATTAAAAATTCTCTTAAGGTGGTATAAAACCCCAGCAGTATTGCACAACCTGAAGATTTTACCACAGGACCAGTGCTGGCGATGCCCGACCTTGCAAAACTTCTGGACACTAGTCCTAGAGGACTGCTCCAGGATAACTGGTAAACCAATCCTGATCCAGAACTATTCCCTCGTACTGGGAGATACGACGGCACTAAATCCACTCCTCCCCTCTCAGTGCAGCGTGGATCCTAGTGGCTGTGATGGAAGCTAAGAGAGCCATTCTGGTATGCTGGAGACAACCTACACCCCCAACAATTTCGCAGTGGCCTCCGCTATGGCTAGATTGGCTAACTTCGAGAGGCTTTCAGTGGTAGCCAAGGGTCAGCTTGACAGATATTATAAGAAATGGGGAGCTTATTTACACTCCCATATCTGTTCGGTTGCACCCCCGCCATTCCAAAATCTCCCCGTACCATAAAATGCAGCTTAGATTGCTAACACCATAATAGTTGACCTCGGCTGTATGGTCTTGTCACCACATTTACTTATACTGTTCTATATGTCTGGACCTTTTTGGCCCTCTCTGTTCTGTCTACTAATCTGATGGATAGAATTACTTTAGTTTATACAGACTGTTATTAATTAGCTGTTACTCTATAGATGTCCATATTGTTTGATGGCAGGAGACAGTGTTCAACATCCTGAGACCAGGCCGGACCAACTTTCTGACTTAGATAGCAGGACCATGATAGCTAGTTTCCCTATTGTGTGAGATTTATATCATGTAGCCTGAAGGGGCGTATATTTCATACCTGCTTTAGGAGATACCTGTTTAAAGTATAGAATTTGTAGGTCACTTTCTATACACTGAGAATAATTACTGATGCACTAAGCATGTCTGACTATATTGTATGTTTGGTGTATGGGGGCCGTCTTTACGGCTAATGTTACCTGGAAAACTTAATAAAATCTTACATGAAAAAAAAAAAAAGGTGGTAGATACCTGGAAAACAGTGGATGTGGTGGAGGCCAATAGAGTGAGAGACTTCAAGCATGTGTGCGATAGACATAGAGCTCATTAGAAATGAGGCAGGTAGGTAGGAGACCAAACAGGGTCTGCAGAAGCAGATTAGGCAGGGACATCTGAGCAGACCGGGTGGGCCAAACAGTCCTTTTCTGCTGACAAATTCTATGGGCCTGATTTTCACATGCTGAAATTTGGTGCAAGCTGCATGTGCCAAAAAGGAATTGACGCAAGTGGCACCTTGCACCAAATGTTGTAGCAATCTCTATTTTTGAATGCAGGCTAAGTTGAAATCAGGATGCCATGCACTGAAGCTACCCTACACTACCCTTGTGCTAGAAGAGGTGGTGCACCAGGATGTAACGTAGTTTGTGCCATGGTAGGTCTGCAGCATCCCCTAATTTGGGATTTTGGAAGCCCCGCCATGGCCGCAACTTGGGGCTGTGGTTAGACCAGCCATGAACTAGGTTAACAGCCCTGCGCCAGAGGTCTGGAGGGAGGTGAGTGGGGGGGACATGCAAAGATGTGGGACAGGGCTGAGGGACCTGTGGGATGCTGTAATGGGCAGCAGGGGCATGGCAGCTGTGGCAAGGTACAGAGGTGGTACCGTGCGGCTGTGCGCTGGACAGCAGGAAACTCCCTGGTAGGCAGGCACAGACTTTGGTCCATACCCTCAGGTGCCACCAGCCTTGATACCCATCCTGAAGCTTTCACAGTATCTGACAGTGTAGTCAGGCATCAGCATGGTTTCATGCAGCATGCTGCTCAGTACGGGAATGTCACGGTGTCTGGGGGGATGTCCTTGTTCACTGTCTGCACCTAGTACCCTGCTGCCAATGCCAACTGCCACATGTTGGAGACTGTATAAGCTCTGGGACAGGTGCCAGGACTGGTGGCACCTGGGAGTCTGGGACAAGATCAGTGCTTTCCTACTAGGAAGTATGCGGTCCTAGCGGCTCTTTCCAACCATCCAAGACACATCTGCCTGGTGCCACCTCTGTACCCTGCCAGTGCCACCATGCCCCTGCTGCCCATTATGGCACCCCCAGGTCCCTTTGCCCTGTCTCTTGACCTCTCAGGCTTCCTTCTCCCCTCCCAACTTTGCAGCTGGACTGGCATTGTGCCAGGCAGGGGGGGCTTGATGGGACTCTTGTCAAACCCCTCCAGTGCACCATTTTTTTGCAGCAACACTCCAACTGCGGCAACTCTCTGGACTTTGGCACAGGGACCCCCTTTGTACTAGAATCAGGAGCAGGGTCCATGATGCACCTGGAGTTTGCCACAGCCATGGATAGGTGCATCATGTGCTGATCTAGTGGCCCTCTGAAAATTTGGCCCTATGTTTCTATGTTTGAAATTATGGCATTGAAACCAAGGAAAGCTCCCTGTCTGGATTACATTTATTTAAATTTGGTAACTGGGAGTGGCACACTGAGCCAATGCTCATTTCCAGGTGTGACCTGGGGGAATTGGGAAGAAGAGAAATACAGTTACAAACAAATTCAGGTAATCCGGTGATGTGATTACAATGAGGATGACATAAAAAGCATAAGCTGAATGCAGTGAAGACAAAATGGCAAAACACTGCATATGGAGGACAAATGAATTAGCATGCAAATCATCTGTGTAAATTGGGGAAACTCAAAGTGCACAGTACCAGAATGGAGAGAGGCTGAGCTGGTGTCATAGACCTAGAAGGGTCTGCAGTGAAAGCAACACAATGAAAAAGGGAAGACTGGATGGGCCAAGAGGCCATTATCTGCCGTCAGTTTCTAGGTTTCTATGGTGCTAAAAGTAGGAGTCAAAACAGCCTGATAAACTTCAGTGAGGTTGCTGGGATGATGAGGCTGGGGGGAAGGGAGAGGTAAGGGATGGTTGAAAGCCAGGCAAGGATGAGGAAGGGTTCAGGAAGAGGGTTGGCAGGAGCCATGATGTATACGGTTTGACACAGGCTAGTGGGCACCAATTTAAACAAAATTTGACAAAACATTACTGTAATTAAAAACTGATAATAAGGGATGGGCAACATCCAGCAGCTGCTCTTTGCATAGTCTTCACTGTGAAGAAAATAAATGACTCCTTTTTAAGTAATCTTCCCCTGCAAAGCACATCCCAAAGTCTTCTGATGGTGTAACTTTGTTCAGTGTCATGCAATACCTTGCAAAGTACTTTCTGAAGAGCGGATTACATGGATGATATTCAAGGCCACTGATTTACAGTGATTAAAACATTGAAATTCCATTTTCAATACTTCAGATTCTGGAATTGCACTGGTGATTGTTATTCTAATTTCCGGATTTTACTAGGATTCTACTGTCATTCTGTTAGTATGTGTATAAATAATCAGAATAAAAGAAGGCTTAATATACAGAGCATTAAATAAAGCAAATTGTAAATAGTTCAGGAAGCAATTATAAAAAAAATACAAGTTTTGTAGAATTTCTGATCTAGTATAAAATGGCAGATTCCATGGAAAACAGTGGCCTTGATGATATTCTAATGGTAGTCATTGCTGTTGCACATTCCCAGCAGGGTCCTTGTTTGTGCATTCAAAAGGTGAGAGCAGAAACAGATGTGTCCCTCTCATTGCTGAACAAAAGCAATTAGATTAGGTTGAAAAAAAAATCGTAGTTACTGTAGAAATGTTTTCTTGGTTTAAGAGCTGAGTCTCTGTAAAAGTGATTTGAGAAGGTTTTATTTGGAAAGAAAGAGGATTTACTCTGCTTATTCTAATCTGATCTGAGTTCACTTTCACCTGAGCTGAATCTGGTTGGGTGGGGACCTGAGTCACCGCCCTGCTTCAGTTTTGATTGACTAAATGGTAAGGGCAGACTAGATGGATCTTGTGGTCCCCATCTGCTGACACATTCTATGTTTCTATGTTCTATGAACTTTTCTTCTTTTTGCAGTGTAGTTTTCGGTTTTATGGATTGTGTTGCTGAACACAGATTGTGTGGCCACTAACCACCATATCTGTTATTTTGTAACTGATATTATTTCTTTAAAATACAATATTTTAATTAACAAAAATCGTTTACAGCTGTACAAGGCAACAGTCTGAGTTATTTGCTTGTCTGTGAAGCAGCACAGTGCATGGTTACAATAACTGGTGATCCCCTTTTACCACACCGACTATTAGTTTGATCAAATGCTGCAATAATTTTCCTCATACTACCACACCCCCTACTCCCCCCCACCACCCCTTCCACTGCTCCTCCCCCTCTGCCCTCCCTCAATACCACCTACCTGGCCGGACAATGTCAACATTTGACTGCTCTGTTTAATTCGTATGTATGTACACAGATGTGCTCGTTATTGTACTATACTCCTGTACTGAAATTCACTGTATATGCAATATATGTGTTTTTGTATTGTAAATGCTATTCTTTTACCCTTGTTGTCGTATATTCTGTGTTCATTGCCTTCTACAGATGCCCCATTTTACCCACTTACTGGATTGTATTGTCATGATGTGGAACCTTTGTAAATGAGCTTTTAGCTCAAAGGTTGTTTCTTCGAGACAAATAAAAAAAGAAATAAATAAAACTGTGTAGGGCATCATACCCAGTTATTATTGTGTTTAGAGCACTTGTTCTTCACTTTCTCTACTGGGAAACTTGATTTTTGTGCTCATGTTCCTGCACCAGTTATTATAAACAAGCATTTGTCAATGCCAAATGTTGTCTTGCTGGCATAGTCATTGGTAGTGCAGAAGTTAGAGAGATGCATAATTGGAATGGCAGTGAAGTATGGAACTGACGCCAACCCCACCCTATCCTGCAGAGACTGACAGGCACTGAGGTGTGACTTTGGGTCATTGGCCATAACGCTCAGGCCATTTCACCTCACCCCACCCTGCAGACTCCAACAAGTGTTGCATTCTGCCTTGGGGTCGTCGGACCTTACGTTCACCCCATTCCATAAGGAAATGCATTGAGATGTGTGCAGTATAGGAGAATGGGGTGAACTTTGGGTCTGAAGAGCCCAAGGCACACCTTGATGCCTGTCACTGGCTGCAGGGCGGGGGTGGAGGTGGAATGGCATGAGCATTACAGCCAACAATCTAAAGTCACACTCCTGACGCCTGTCAGTCTCTACAGAGTGGGATGTATGCCCCAGGTGTTTGTTGGTATTTGCGCTCCAAATTTTCATCATGGGCTTTTTGTGACCCCACCTCATGAAAGCATTTGGGACCTCTGCTCATGAACACTGGCACTGTGATTTTGGTAATCTGTACCGAACATTGATTTCCCACAGCGACCGCACCATTGTGAGCCAGCTGTGCAAAAACACATTACGGGCAGGATATGAAAAAATGACAGCTGTACTGTTCATAAGGAGGTATGAAAAAATGGCAATGTTGAAAATCTCGAGTGAAAATATTAAAAATTCTCGAAGTTACAAGTGTGCCAAGAAACTGCATAATGCACACTAATAACACAGTCATTTTTTTGAATTTTTACACCAAATTTGCAACATATACTTTTTGGGAGCCCACCTCATGAACAGTGGCACTGTCATTTTGATAATCAGTCCCAAAAGGTGATTCTGCGCAGTGACCACAAAATCACCTTTTGGGACAAAATAATGAAATGATAGTAACTGATTTCATGAGGTGGCGTCTCAAGAACCCCATGTTGAAAATTTTGAGCCAAAAGTCAAAAAAATGGCTGAGATATCCACCTAAGTTGAACCTCCCCCCCCCCATTTATGCCATTATACAGCTTACCGGCATTTCTTCAGTTCACGGTCAGCTTTGAAGAGTGCAGATGTGCTTCTGCTCCACCGAAGATTGCTGCCCCAACCTCCGGAGGTAAGTATGGGGTGGGGGGGTGGTTGAGTGTGCAGAGGATGGGTGCAGGTTGGGGAGGGAGCACCACAGACAGCAAGGGACTGTTTTCTTGTTTACAGGTCAAAAAAAAAAAGATAATTTGCGGGAAGGTTTTCTTTTTTTCAGGTAATACATTGGGTACATTGGGGTGGGCTCCCAGTGTGCTACCTGGGTGTTTTGGGGGGGACTGGAGCTGATGGGGATTAGGCACCCCATAGGCAAAGAAAATGTGTGTTTGTGGGGGGGGGGGCATGACGCTGAGGGGGATTGGGTACAGCCCTCAGCAGACAAAATAAAGTAGGGGGACATTATGCCAATGGGGATTGGGCACCCCAATCAGCAAACAAATTGAACTGGGGAGGGGACACGCTGACAGGGGAATTGGGCACCCCCCTAGTTGGCTTTCAAGGGAGAGCTGCTGCCATGTTTATTGAAATGTTTCAGCAGGCAAGGCATGCCCTGCAATGATGGGGCGCTCCCTCATTGCTGTGGCAAAATTCTTTTAAGTTGGTGGCACGGTCCTGAGCTGTTGTCATAGACAGCGTGCTCATTCATTGGTGCTACACAAACCAGCCCAAGAAAGCAGTGGCACCATTGGCCACAACACGGCTGCACCTCTACAACCTGCTACTCCAACAAGCTGTCACAAAATGTTGCTTGCGCTGCGCGTGCAAGACAACATAAAAAAAGAAAACATAAGCAACTGTTTGCTTATGAAGTTTTAAAATACCCTTAGTGTTTGATGACAACATAAGTCTCTCGAGCTTTGCTCGCAAGGTTTAAGGGTTATCACACACCTCAGGGGTGTTTTAAAAAACACTTCATAACACACATTCGCCTATGCATTATTCTGTATGCATATGGGGCTCTATTCACAAAAGGTGCAGAGAGGCTCTGTGCCGCACAACCTGGGTGCATAGCCCACCCATACCTGGCCACACACACTGCAGCCCTGTGCAACATGCACAAACCCACTATATCTCCCTATGTTGCCAAAATCCTGGCTGAGCATGCTTTTCCATGTTGGTGTGGGCCGGGGGCCATCATGGGTGGTGAGTCCGCATACCACACCATTCACAATGGTGCGGATGCATTTTGCAAGGGGGTGAGGGCTATGCCTTCTGTAGGCAGCAGTAAACATTACATGCCATCCTCAGGATGCTGCTACTGGTCACGACAGGGATGGCAGAGTTCAACAGACCCCTCACTGAGGCGGTCCCTGCCATCAAGGCACATTGAGAGGGCTGGGGGCAGTCGTCTGGGGGATATCCCCCTGCTGTTGGCGTGTTTGCACCTGCCACCAACATGGTGCCCTACAGGTGCAGGAGAGCCACCAAGGGACCTGGGATGGGCAGATGATTAGTTGCATTCCAGGGTCCACAGCTCCACACCAGACCACCTCTTATGTACCTGCGTGCCGGGGGGGGTGGGACAGCAGACAGGAGCCATGCGTAGACTGGTGTTCCAGAATACGGCTGAGGCACGGAACTCCTGAGGATGAGGAGCTGCGTGGGGAAGGGGTAAAATGAATGACAACCATGATGAGGTGGGGTCTCAAGGGAAGATTGGGGCAGGGGGATTAACATAATCATGAAGAGAAGGAAAAACAGAACAGATTGCTACCAGGGGCCAGATACTGAAAACTTAGCAGGGTGCTAAGGGGTCTTTGCCCATGCTAACCAGGTTTTGCATCAAATATTTGAGTGGGGTCTCCTTCTTAGCATGCTCCCTTTAAGCACCTGCGTAAAATCCTTGATGGGAGCACAGTGTATAAAAGAAGCCAATTAGACACATTAGCCATTGAGGCATTGGAAAGTTAAAGACTAAATCAAGGGTCCCACCTTGACGTTGATGATTTAGCTTGCTCACATTGGAATTTCAGTCTGAAACTAAGAGGACCCACTCCTCACATGGAGCTTAAAGTAATTATAGCCAATTTTGGCAGTGGAAAGTTTAAATGTGCTATGTTGTGTGGGTGGGTGGGGTGTGCTGGTTCTTTGGATTGTTTGTTGTATGCCACAACCCAGCAGCACCCCTTAGAGGAAATGTAAATTCTAGTGTGTGAAGCAACATAAAAGGTTTGAGCATGCTAATTTTGGATTTGTCCAAATTCAGAGACCCCCCCCCCCCGAGTGGCAAAACCTGTTAGTGCCCAAGCACAAAGTTACTGCTGTGCCCATACAAATGAGGTGGTCATCTCTTCCATACAGGCCCAGTGGCATATTCAGAGGTTTGCACAGGTGATAACTGCCATTCAAATGGATGCAAGTTACTGCATTTGCAAACCCTGACTTAACGGGGTGCAAGATCTTGGTGGCAATCAAAGATATGGCAGCCACCCACCCCAACCCATTGAGCCAGTGGTGGCCCTGTCATACAGTGGCACCACCCCTCTAACCCCATCCCCATAAAGAATAAATCATCTCCCACCCTCTGATTGCTGGCCTCATAGTTTGAATGATAGTTCCCGGTGTTTAGTAGCACCCCCCCACCATCTGATCACTTGCAGCTGTTTATTAAAAGAAGTATCTGATGTCTAGCAGCCCTTCCACACTGCCCACACTGGATACAACACCCTCCCACCCCCTACTGTAGTTGCCCATGGCATGGGGAGCCCATACAGAGATTGGTACAGCCGTACTTTTTCCACCTTAGCCGGCTGCCATATGCAATGACAGAGAGCATGCATCCTGTGCACTGTAAAGGGAGCATGCATACTGCCTACATTAGACATTACACTTGTTCCCTTTACAGTATGCAAGATGTGACCTCCCTGTCACTGCATACTGTATGGCAGCTGGCTGAGGAGGTGAATAGAGGGCTGTGCCAGTTGCTGTATGGGCTCCTTGTGGCACCAGTGACTATGTTAAGCTGGTGGAAGGGCAGTGTACCCAGTGTGGGCAGTGCAGGGGCGCCATAGATGCCAAGGACTATCATTCAAACTATGAGAATGGCAATTGGAGGGTGGAGGCACCACTAGACACCAGGGACTATCATTACAACTACAGGGGGAAAGATCAGAGGATGGAGAGTGCTACTAGACACCATGGACTATCATTTAAACTAGGGGCATGGTGATTGGAGGGTGGGGAGGTGCCACTAGATACAGGGAATATTTCAACTTTTACAAGGACAGGTGATGGAAGCAGGGGGGTGGTCACAGGAGGGGCACAAACCTGCCACCGCTTCCCATATAAATGAGCCCATAAAGGGCATGCATATGTTCCCTTAATGCTTTTCATGCCTAGTAGGCTCATTTGCAAGGAGCCGGCTGAATATTGAGCTGGGGGCTCCAGGTGCTATCGGGTCTAGGGGTACTGTTAACACATGTGGTATTTGGGTGATGTTTCATAGCCCAAGCTATTTCATCAGACCCTCTTCCATATACTGTGTTACCTGCAGTTATAAATGTATGCTCCAAATTAATAAAATTCTTCAAAAATTCTAGCTTTGAATTTTGAGTCACCACCATCAATCATTTTGCAGTGTCAAAGATACAAACGTAATTATCAGTACCTGCTGGTAGGTTACTCTGTATTATTAAATACATTGTTTTCACCTATTTTATGAAACAAACTGATAGTGCAACCCCATATTGAAACATACAGAGGTCATTGGCAGGGAAATAAAAGGTCCACATCTTGAAATAAAATTATTCCTTCCTAATATATAGATTTTCAATATGTTGTCATAATATTCTAGCCATATTCCTATATTGCCATCCATCTGTAAGTAATTAACACAGTAGCAAACAAACTCGATTCCAGGTTTAAGTACTGACAAAGGTAAAATGAATATTTTAAGGTCCTTTTCTTTAACAGCATGTTTAGAATGCAAGCTAATCTCCTAAAAATACCTAATAAGAGCCTGTGCACCTTTTTACTCCTTCACAGGAATCCAGAATTATACCTTCATAATGTATATAATTCTACCCACTTTTGAAGACCTGTGTGAAATATTAAACTATATACAGCTTCCTAGATACGGATAATTCTTCTATAATCTGTTTAAGAAACTACCATATAAGACATTATTTTCATTGGAATAAAATTTTTGCTATACTCAGTATTTTGAAAATCCAGTGAAAATGATATGCCAGTGAAAATATATACTACAATTGACAAGTTAGCTTTCCATTCTGCTTGCACTAAATAAAACTGCCATGAAAATGCTGGAGCGGATGAAACAGTGAAATTGATCTGCCGTAAATTCATTCTCTTATACAGTATTTGTTTGTATCTCTTTTTACCCCTCATACCTCAGTCTCTGTATGCCCTCTCACAGCAGGGTGTCACTATCCTCTGCACTGTTGAGAGGAGGTACCCATTGCAGTGGGAAGGAGGAGGTGGGGAGCATCAGAAGCAAGCTGAGGAGACTTTTTTATTGCCTATCTTTTCAGATGAGGAACGACAGCAGATTTTAGGCTCATTGAAACAGGATAAAACATGATCTGAGACTAATAGTAATAAAGCCTTATTGAATAACATAGAGAACATCTAGAACAAAGGGCCATTAGACTAGAGTTACTTGCATTATCTCTTGCAGAATATATTAAAAGAATACACAGCGGTCTTAGCATTTTAGTAAACCTTAACGTGGGCTTAATGATCACAGAACTGGCCAATAAATGAACCGGCATGTGGAATAAATGTTCAATGGACTTTATGCTCTTATAAAAGCAATTATCAAAGAAAGAAATAGACTGGCTACAGAGATTAACCAGATTAAGGAGGAATACAAAGGGAATGCAGAGCTGTGGGAATACACAGGCTGTTTGGAAAAACTTAGGAAAACCTTACTAGAGTATGACGACTTTATAAAACAGCAGAAATTAAAACAAATGGAAAGAGACCTTATAGATTACAGATATAATAAAGTTTGCATTTATCATTTAAAACAAAGATTTTATGCTAGGAATACACCATATCAATCTGATTTGAACAGTGGTGATAGCATTGTCACTATAGCATATAGGCAGACCTTCATAGATGAGGATTTTCTAGAAGCAGAACCTGGAACTAGTGCTTAGACAACAAGTTAATGGACCAGAACAACAAGCTCCAAGGTATGACTTGAAGGGTACTGGATCAATACCGCTCATGTAAGACAGCACAGTATTAACCATTTTGTATAGTGTGCACCTGGGTTTACAGCGACAGGGGTAGAACAGCAGTAGGGGAATACCACAACCCGTGTCGCTGCATACAGAATGGGAGGGTGGAGAAGCTGCCATGTGCTGGGTGCCCAGTCAAGCTGCTCTCATGGAGGAGTGGTTAGGGCAGCAGCACATGGCACAGTCAGAAAACCTGGGATCATGGTTCAGTTCCCCCCCACCAGGTCCCCCTTGCTACAACTTTTTGCCACAATTAAAAAAAAACTACCCCCTCCCGAGTTTCTCCCCATCCCCGAGGTCCCCCTCCACTGGAGTTAGTTATTTACATTCTGGGGGATGTGTGGAGCAGAGCAACCCTCATGGGGGGTGCAGGGTTCAAAGCCCTCCATACAAAAACATGAAGACTCATTTTTTCTAATGGGCACAGTACGCAGAACAGGTCGGTGTTTTCCCCGACTCTGTTTTTGTTGGGCGCTGTTTTGCTGCAGTATTTTTAGCTGCTCTATTTTGATGTGCAGTGGAATGACCCCATGCCAACTTGAGGAAGAGGGGGAAATACCAATAAGACAAATATTGATATCCCTCTACTTTCTGCAGAGGAGAAGGAGGTGGAAGAGGAAGGTGAGGTGGCAGCAAGGGATGGCGTGGGAGGTTCCAAAACAGACAGTAGTGTTCAACATTAGCAATAGAACCATATCAGAAGATGAAAAAAACATTTTAAGGAAAGGACTGACCTTTGCACCATCAAGAGATATTAATACATTTGACCTTACAGTGGACCTACAAAAGTTTTACAGGAAGTTGAGACTATCGGACATGTTTGGGAATAGACTAGAGGAAGTGAGTACTAGGAAGCATGAATTAAAGACAGTTATGGACATCATGTCCAACTTTAATCCACCCAAAACATCTGACAGAGTCAGAAACTACATTTAACCAGTGGAGAGAGAGACATTAGTGTATTGTTAAAAAAATCAAGAACTAGGTTGTAAAAAACAGAATTGGACCGGAGAAAAAAGGGAAGACTTAGGAGCCTAGATAAAGATAAAAACATTATCATAAAACCAGCAGATAAAGGAGGTGGAATGGTCATTTGGGATTACTACAAATACAAGCAAGAATGTGTTAGGCAGCTCAGTGGTGAGAAACGTCACCTGAAAATTGATAGAGATCTGACACCAGAAATTAAATCAGAAATTTGAGAATTATTGGAGATGAGTGTGGGTATGGGCTGGATCACAGAAGGTGAGAAGGTTATGTTAAAATGCTACAGTCCCAGAATACTGATATTTTATGTAATCCCAAAGATCCATAAGGACCCCCTTAATCCTCCTGGTTGGCCCATTGTGTCAGGAATAGGGTCCATACTAGAGCCACTGTTAAAATATATTAGTTTTCACCTTCAGACTGAGGTATTGAAAATGTCCGCATTCATACATGATATGGTACACGTTAGAACATTATTAGGAGAGTTGGATTTTGGAAACAAGGACATGAGGAAAATCAAATTGATTATTTTAGATATGAAGGACCTTTATACAAGTATCCCACAGGAAGAGGGAATGGCAACCACTATAGAACCACTATAGAAGCTGGGAGGAACAGGGAAGAACAAGCCCTCCCTTTCTGACCCAGTTGGGAGAATTATTGTACTTTTTAAATGTAAAGATCAGTTTTACTTAAAAATTATGGGGACAGCTATGGGAGGTATGATGGCACCTGCTTTTGTTAATTTATTCATGTATTATTTCGAAAATACACAATATGCTGGACAATAACATGAGCCTCCATTATTCAAAAATATTATTTTACAAATGCTTTATAGATTATTTATCATATGGCAGGGAGAATTGGATTCAGTTGAGAAATTCACAGATTATTTGAATAGCAGAACAGACTACCTTAGGTTCAACATGCAAGCCAGTGAGAAATAAATTCTATTTTTGGATGTAATAATATATAAAGGGAAGGTCAGACTTGAGACTACTTAAGCAGTACCTTACTTTACAAAAGCTTTCATGATCCTAGATTGAAGGATAGCATACCTAAAACACAGTTCATCAGAGTTAAATGTACAGTAACTGTTGTGAACCCCACAAATTTGAACAAGTGAGTGAAGATATTATGAATAGATTTGTTAATAGAGGATATAAGAAACTTCTAATTTGGAAAGCAACAGAGTATGTTGATATGATAAGGAGGAAGGATCTGTTGAATTGACAAAATATGGACAATGTAGGAGACATAACAGTTTTTTTTCAACTGCATATGATGAATATAGTGGTAAAATCAAAGATATTTTGAATAAGAATTGTCATGTTTTAAAGGTTGGGAATAATATTAGTAAGATATTTAGAGATTTGCCATTGTTTACCTCTGTACCAGTGTGGCAATACTTCAAGGAAGACCAACTATGACCATCCATATGGTAATGTGAAGTATCCCATTAAAAAACACATTACATGTAAATCACATCATGCAATCTATCATCTCCAATGTCCATGTGACAAGCTGTATGTTGGAAAAACCAGAATAAAACTGTATATGAGAATCAGTTAACACAAAAGTGACATTAGAAGAAATTATAAGGATTCAGTAGTGACAAAACACTTTAATATGGCTGGACACTCAGTCACATCACTCAAATTTTGTGATCTGGAAAGAGTATATGAACCCAAAAGGATCTTGCCTGTTATATAGTCATATACAGATATATATGTGGGGGAGAAGGAAGGGGATTGATACTACTTCTATGATTCAAATTGGTACCTCTGTAGTATACCTCAAATCCTGGGTCCTGCTGCTGTGGCTCCTTTTGGGGTTGTATAGTGGAGGTCACAAATAAATGTTTTTGGCATAGATTTTGTTTACAATTTGGGACTGGATTTTGTAAAAGTTTTGGGCTTCCAAAACAGATCACTTGTGGAGACTTGCAGCCATTTTTACTGGACAGGGATTTAAGCAGAATATATGTTATGAACTACTTAAAAGACAGAAAATGAGGAGTGTATAACAAATACCAAAGTGGGCAACATTGATAACACATGTGAGTTTACAATGAATACACCTTATTTCCTTAAGACATTTTTGGTTTATAGTTTAAACTGAACAGATTCTATTATCGAATCCTTGGGCTCAGTATTTATACATTAATGATTTAAGCAATAATACATGACAGAGTGTGTGTCATGCTGGGATAACATCATGCCTCGGGTGGATGGGCACGAGGCCATAGGCCAAGTGCGTCCAATGCCCCAGAAGTACTGTTATCCCAGCGTGACACTCACCCTGGAGTGCATTATTATACAATAGGTCATTTATATTTAAAAAAAATAAGATTAAGAAAAGCATTTTGGAACAGATTTTTACTTCATTTTTCAGTGTGGAGGTGTATGAAGGAAACAAATAGTTCAGTTTGTGCCAGTAGGGGGTGCTGCTGGTAAAGGTGTGTCTCTGTGTAAATGGATGTCCCACGCACACACTTTTCTCTTCCTTTTGTAGGTCTCCTTCCCCCACCCCAACTTTAGTTTGTGTTTCTGTTGTGCCTGATAGTTGTCTTCCCCCTTGTCTTCCCCCTTAGAGTCCGTTGTTTCCACAGAGTTTTATATAACTGGCTCTGCTGCCTGCTTTGGGACTGGGTAAGTTGTAAGACATGAACGTGCAATGGATGGGAACAACTGTGGAGAGGAGCAAGACTTCCAGTGTTGGGAAGCGGGTTGGGTAAGTGGCTGGCACCTTACAAGGGGGGAAAAATAAATGCTAAAGTTGGCTGCTTTACTTAGGGCCAGATTAGGAATGGAGGATGTCTTCCACTTGAGGCATGGAAACTGAATTTTCATGCCAGCCTTTTTTTTGCTGTGAAGCGAGTTGCGTCAGTGAACCGTGCGACTGGCAGTTACAGTCTTTGTGGTTCACTGAAGCCACTCGGTTCACGGGAAAAATGCTGCCTTCAGAAGTCAATTTTTTTCTCTGTGTTGCAAACTCTGCATTTGAAAATATCGTAGTTAATTAATGCCATTAGTGGGAGATCAGAGGGGACTGCCATGAAGGCAAGTCCGAATTAGTTTAGTTGGTGCTGAGAGGGGATCACTGAAGCAGGCTGAGTGATTCATTTAATAGTAGATGTGGTCATTTGTGTGCTGGGACTAGACCTGTGATGATACACTGAGATAACATCACGGGTCCATTCCCACACTGACCAGTCAGAGTGCAGCATTCTTTCTTGCCATTGTATAATTTAAATCATGAACTAGGGATCATAAATGCAGGAATCTAATTGGCCGAGAGCTCTTTGAAGCCGTGATGATATCGGGCTACATCATCACAGCTTCAAAAAAGATCTGGCCACCAGCCTCCTTGCTCTCAGTGCAGTGTTCCTTACAACTGTGCCCACAAGAGAAAGCAGCACAATGCAAGATGCCGCCAGAAACAATGATTGAGTGCATCTTCAAACACAAAAAAAAAATCCACTTGATATCTCTTCATTTCCCTGTCAACATCCCTGTAATCCTGCTGCCGAAAATTAGTGACACAACTCAACCCGTTTTTAAAACACAGCTTCTTTTCAACAAAGCGCTACTGTGTGAGAGTTTATGATCTCCTCTATCTCTTTCACACACTCCTTTCAGAGGTGCACACTCGGCCGCCCATTTACTGAACACAGTAGCATTTAAAAAATTACAGTACTTACTTCCTCTACTACCACAACCAAGCTAAATACTGATACTCAAGCGGTACTCACACATGCAGACATTGTCCTGCTTCCTCATGCCACATATCGATCCCACCACTCAAGTAAACCCCCGCCCGAAAAAAAAAACACAGACCACACTAAAGCACTGGCAACCATGCTGAATTTGTTTAAAAAAAAATTCACTGTGTAAAAAACAACTAACTACCAAGAATCAACAGGAAGTTGACAGTAAAACTGTGTCAAACACAGTAGTGCTGGCAGCCTGACAAAGATCATCCAGACTATTTACAACAGTGCCACCTGCTGCCAAGAACCCTCCAGGAACTATTTTGTTAAAAGATACTCCTCCAACATCCGAAAACATGCATTTTCAAGAGTTTTTAACATTTTTTAATTTTTTTACTGCAAAAACTTTTGACCCAGTTCATAATAGCAATAATGCACTCCAGGGTGTGGTATATCATGGGATATTGTCACTTCTTAGGTAATTGGACACACTTGGCCTGTGGCCTCATGCCCAACCACCCAAAGCGTGATGATATCCCATGATATACCACACCCTGTCATGCATTATTGCTTAATTATATATCAAGGCATGGACATATTAATGCAGTAAAATGGAGCCTATTAAAATGTAAAAAACTTTGGGGATGAAGGAGCCGGGGCAAACCACTGCTGTGTACAGACAGAATAACATGAAAGAATTCCCCACTTCACATTATCCCTCTGAGCTTTCTACTGTACAGAAGCCAACAGGTTTGGCTCCTGTGGCAATAGTGAGGAACGGATCACCGAGGGACATCATGTGATGTCATCCCGCTCTCAGCATTGCAGCATGAAAAACTGATTTCTTGACTGCGCCAACCATTCCCTATGCCTGTGGGAGTCAGCAGGTTGGGGCTTTATTTTCCCCAATGAGTTTAAGTAAGTGCATTTTTTTTATGAGGACTTAAGAAAAGCAATCCTCTTAACATATGCACTGTATATTAAATCCTACAGAATGGGATACTCCAGAATTGACAATGCAGTGTATAGTGGCACCCCTGCTGTGAGAGGGCATAAAGTAACTGAGGTACAAGGGGTATGAAGAGATGCTAAAAAATAGTTTCTTAAATAGATTATAAGAGAAATATGTGTATCTAGGAAGCTGCAATTATTCTGATATTTCACCCAGGTCTTCTGAAGTGAGAAGAATCATACACGTTATGAGGATATAATTCTGGATTCATGTGAAGGAGTAAAAAAGTATACAGGCTCCTATTGTGTATTTTTAGGACTTTAGCTTGCATTCTAAACATGCTCTTAAAGAAAAGGACCTTAAAATATTTGTTTTATCTTTGTCAGTACTTAAACCTGGAACTGAGTCTATGTGCTACTGTGGTAATTACTACTTACAGATGATTGGAAATATAGGAATATGGCTAGAATATAATGAAAAGTATTAAAAATCTATATATTAGGAAGGAATAATTTTATTTAAAGATGTGGACCTTTTATTTCACTGCCAATGACCTCTGCATGTTTCTGTAAGGTGCTGCACTATCAGTTTATTTCATAAAACAGGGGAAGCAATTTATTGAATAATAGAGAGTAATCTAGGCACTGATAATTAAGTTAGGTGTCTTTAGCACTGCAATGTGATTGGTGGCTGTGGCACAGAATTAAAGACTAGAATTCATGAATATTTTTATTATTTTGGGGCATACATTTATAACTGCAGGTAACACAACATATGGAAGAGGGTCTGATGAAGTAGCATGGGCTACGAAACATCATCCAAATACCACGTTATGTGAATGGACAAAAAACATGAGGAACTTGTGAGTATGAATGGAGTTCATCCTTACTGTTGTGGAAGGCTTTGAAGTGTCAGGAGGACAAACCAAGACCAAGTTTGTTTTGTTTGCTTTACAAACTCAGGCAACCTGGATACCTAGCTTACAGTTTCTGGGGCTGCTGTTCCCTGCACCTCACAGATCCATGTTGGAGCTTGCTATTTGACTTAGTGCTTTGCCGACATGCTCCTACATTCAGTTGGATAGCGCTGGTGTACTATCCAACTGAATATGGCATCATCAGGGTCATGGATATGGGCATCCACAGGTCAAACCTGTGCAGCTTTTTGTTTGCATATTTTCTAGTATTGGGCCCCAGATGTGATAGGTCCCAACACTCACTGTTCAGCATCACAAGGCAAAGGAAGGGTGATGGCAGGTGGCATGGTTGTCATGTTTCTAGAGGAGGAAGACAGGATGACTAAGCCCCAGTCTACCCCACTGTAGTTGCAACCCCTAAGGAGATAGATACTGTCAAGGAAATGGATGATTGCTAAGGTTGATGAGGAGTGTGAATCAGAGAAGTAGAAGTAGTGGAGACTGATGGTGATGATGATATTAATGTAAAAGATACTCTCTGAGAGCCTTAATCCAAAAACATAAAAAGTCAGCAATTGCAACCCCAACAACAGTTATCTGGTCCTACTAGTTAGCATAGGGCTAAACATCACATTAATGTGAAAGATGACACTGTCAGTAATATGATAGATAAAACCCCCTCGGCCAAGATGTCCACAAATCCCCAGAAGCAGCCATAACCATATAACCAGAGAATGTTCTTGCAGAAGCATGACCCTCCCTCCACATGTGCCACAGTGAGTCACTGCCTTCCATCACAATAATTTTTGTTGCATTATTTTATTATTGATCCATCAGATGCTCTGTCCTAAATACCAACTATGTCAGGCAAATATTAATCACATGAAAAGGAGTTCTCAGCTTGGCACTGGTGGTCTGCACACCCACCTAAAACACAATCTTCTGTTGATCTTGACAAAACACCACAGCAGGACTGATGAGGGACCAGGAACATCTGTTATTTATCATCACACATGGCTAGGGATGGTAGAGGAGGAGGCGGAGAAGAAGGAGGAGGGGAAACTTTATAAGAAAGGCAACACTAGCATCCTTGGCACTTAAGAGGAACTGAGGGAGAAATCAGCTCTTTATTGACATCACAGGAGATGCCTTTGGGTGGTAGTAATGCTGGCTGTCCTTGGTCAAGTTCTTCAGGTGAGATAGTGGTATAAAAAACATTTCTGGTCAGAAAAAGTTGTATCATTAGTTAACAGTAGTGCAGTCTTTGACATGTTTTACAATGTATCCCCATAATCACACAGTGCCCAATTCCAAAAGGGGTTATGTATGTCGCAAGATGACTTGCTCCACACCCTTTTGCGCAAATCGCATCTTGCAAAATGCGTTACACCTTTTGCTATTCCCAGACATGGCTTGTGCCATGGTGCTTGCGGCCTGCATCCAAGGGGCCTTCTGCCAGCTGCAGCCCCTACTGCATGGCGGAAGGGGGGGATTATGGCAGTGACTGCATCCTATTCCGAAAGGGCCATTGCCATAACCCGCCTATGCCATTCCAGGTCCCAATAGAGCACTACAGGGTTAGACCAGCACTTAGCTGGTCTAAGAGGAATCCATCCTAGTAAAACGATGGATGCCCCCTGCAGTGCCGTGAAATGCACATTACTGTGCCCCATGGACACCCCCAGCACAGCAATGCCCCCCACCCCCCCGCAATTTGGGGTGCTACCCAGGTCCATATTGTGCTATGCCCCCCTTGTGCCTGTCCAACCCAGCCTACTCCCCAAGGCTACCAGGGGATTGTGGGCTTGTTACAGGGCAGGGGGGGCTCTAAGGGTCTGTTAATTGTGGTCTGAGGCTTGCGGCACCCATATCAATTGTGCCATTCCCGTGGTGCAACCCAGTGACTGCCACAAGTCACAGGGCGTAACTGCCTGTTCTGGAATAGGGCACAGGGTCCCCGGCATAGCACCACATGGTGCAACCAGCATATGCCTGTGGGTTGCGCCCTGCATCTTGGAATCAGGCCCCCAGTGTCTAGTGAAGTGAATGGCACCATAACATAAATGCTCCCAGTAGATCTCCTGGCATACTATTTCATGTGAACTCAGGCTTCATGAAGCTGATGGCAAAGACTTACCCCAATTGAAAGTTTGCATAAACATGTTTCAAACTGGGCTATGCTTAAGTTCAAGAATACTGTCGTGTGCCCTTGTCACGTGCCTTCTTGCACTCAATGGTTAACACAAAACACTTGACTACTGATATCTAGAATAGTTCTCTTCTGCTGTCTTTCATAGAGACATGCAAAGCCGATTAAACCTACTTCACAATGTAATCTGTGATGTTAACATAATTTATGAAGGGCAGAATTTACTTGCGAAGTCTGAAATTTCCCTCATGAGTGGTGACATTTGCCTGTGAATGGTGGAATTCACCTACAAATTGCAGAATTTGCATGTGAATTCTGCAGTTTGTAGGCAATTTTCACACTGTGGTGAAAACCTTGCAATTTTAGGTGTTGTCAAAGTTGCTGAGAGCAATGAAAACTTTGCAATACACTACTAATTTGAATTTCACCACCTTTGCAGCAACTTTGCCAGTGTAGTAAAACTTTGCTGCAACTCCAGTCTTTCATTTCCATAATAGTCTGTAGGGCAGAACTGCCATGTTTATCAGTACCCCCATGCACAATGTCTGGGAATAGCTTACAGCCCCTAATCCCTGAAGTTCACCAGTAAGACCCTGTATCCATGACCTTTATGCGACAAGCACACATGGTGGACAACATCTTGGTAAAGCTACTGAGGAGAAAATTGACACAGATTTATCATTAAAAGGAGGCTTCATAGGTAGGAATAATGGATAAAATGTATAGTACAGGACTTTCTCAGCCAAGCTAACATCAAAGAGTTGCTGTGTGTGTCTCTGTGTGTATGTGTGTGTGTGTGTGTGTGTGTGTGTGTGTGTGTGTGTGCACGCGCATGCATGCATGCATGCATGTGTGTGTGTGTGTGTGTGTGTGTGTGTGTGTAGCTGCATTTGTAACTGCTTTGCTTGCTCATACATGTCAGGGCAGCAGCTGTGGGAGCTACACATCAAATATTACCTGCCCCAGCTCCACATGACACAAGAGGTGGTCATGTGGTGGAAGATCACCCTCTATATGATTGTGGATATGTTCCAACAGTACAAGGTGCTGTCTGACTATATACTCTTTCACACCAACTGTGATGCCTCAGGAGCTTCCATGAGCTTACCAGCAGACTAGTGGCATCTTATGGATGACCTGATATTCATCTTATAGCCTTTTAATATGCCACCCAGGCAGTTAGTGGCTACACAGCATCCATAAGCCAAGCAGTCCCATGTTTGTGTGTGGTGCGGCAGACATTGTGCAATGTGCATCAGGAACTTGAAATAAGTGCACTACACTAATGGAACACATGCAGACACTATTTTATAGCAATGATCTCCTAGTATCCATATAAGAAACCTCAGAATATAAAGTTGACAACTTCTTAGACCTGGTACAAATGTTGGCTCCCAGCACATCTGGAGAGCAGAGATGCATTCCAGCAGATAAAGAATCATTTGATTGAACATGCATGTGCAAATCAACTGAAAGCAAAGCTGATGAGGATGGGATTGACTCTGTCCCTGTCACATCAAGGGAAATCTTGGACATCAGCATAAATAGCACCACCACCTGTAAAGTCCACCATACTAGTTAACAGTCATTCCAACCATCTGTGGACAGTATGGCCACTGATGGGTATTGAGAAGGTGGTAAAGGAGGAGGAAAAAAAAGGATGTCAGACAATAGTCTGAAGAAATACAGTGTGGTGGAGAGTTATATGACTGACTCAATAAACTCAAACATTGATGAGGAGATACTTTTGTACTATACTAGGCAACAAGGTTCCAGGAAGGGCTGTCATTTTAGCTTCCCATCCTCCATTGTTAGTTCTTGGTATGTTTTCACTTCACTAGTGTCCATCATTACTAATACAGGCACAAAGCTGTCACCTAAGAATGTTAAGAGACTCACATTTGTAAAAATGAACAGCCAGCTAGTACCACACAACCACATCACATCTCTGCTGTGACTGACTAAAGAAAGGTCTGCTGGCGACCTGGGTTCAGGAATGGACGCAGGCCGTCTCAGCGGCTGGCAGGGAAAGGAAGGACTGAGCATCCCATAACTGCTCTCCTTCCACCGGGCTGGGCTTGGGGCTTGTGTCACACTGCACTGGCACCTAGCGGAGGCTGGGTGTGCTGTCAGTAGTGAGCATACTAAGGGGAGGGAGCACAATGGACATCTGCATGTAGGTGCAGTTGATGTCATTGCACGTCCGGCTCCCGTGGAGAACACAATGGCGGAAAATTGTGGCACGACCACAGCAGCTCATGGCCGTGCCCATGCCCCCGGACACAAGATGTGTGGCCACCTGATTCCTGGTCACAGGCCCCATAAGGGGAGGGTGTCCCGTTAACTTCATCGGGTCCCTGTGTGTGTCTGTGTGTACATCAGACCTGGTCCCGGGGTGCGGGTGCCGGCAGCTGGCGGTCGGTGTGGCCTGCTCCACACAGGAGGAGGAGTATAAACTGTTAAATGATAAAAAAAAAAAAGAAAGGTCTGCTGCCTCAGACACACTGCCTAAGTTCTCACTGGGTTCCATTTCAGATATATTCAAGATGGTGAGGGAGAATTTCAATACAATGATCATAACGAAGCAAATGGATGAAATTGTCATTGGTGAGTGAGTCATTTGGCCTGGTCATCTTATAAAATTATTTAAAAGAGCACTACCAGGCTAGCCAAATCATTTCAGGGCCTTTTCCAGTAGCCATAGCTTTAATCACTGTAACTTCCCCCTCCAAGACCTATTCCATTGTGCCTACTTTCAGTCACTGCAAGCCACCTTCTCCATTCATATCAGAAAAGCGTAATTTGCAAAACACTGGCAGATTGTTATGTGGGCTGCTGTAAGTGCTATTTTGTCAGCAGCAATACACATGTCAGATAGACATTTTTTGAGACAGTGGCAACCCATGTACCTGTATCATCCTGACACCAATTTTAGAGGTCCCCACAACCCAGTTCACTTTCACTTTCAGTGCAGTTACAATCACAGCCACCAGCAGTAAGAGTGCACAGACAGTATTTGTAAAACTAGCTGGGGGACATTTTCAAAGGATATGCACAGGCACATCTCAGGAATTACGTGGCTGCATAATATTTAAAGTGTGGAGATGCGTCGCCCGAGTGCAGCGGTAATGTATGTGGCACATCTCCAGGGGGCGTGCCTATGAATATGGGGCACATCCCCATATTCAGCCTAGATGTGTGGCGCATCTGCCCATACATCTCAGAGATGTGCTGCAAGAAGTTAGATGTGTAAAAAACATGCCTAACTGGTAGCCACCCACACGCGGGCTGCTGTACTGCACACAGCAGCACAGCAGCCACCAGCCCCTGTGTGGCTAGCCCTCACCCCAATCCCCAGACCCTGACCATATCTCAATAAGTCACTTTTCACTGTACTCTAGTGGTGTAGTGGTACCTTCTTCATTCCCCGAACCCTGATCGTAGCACAAGACATCATTATTTCCTTTCCCTGGTAGTCCAGTTGTACCCGAACCCTTACCCGAACCCTGATCGTGATAACAAGATATGTCCCCCAGTCCCATTCACCAATAGTGCAGAGTCCCCCCTCCAGTCCAGATCCCCATGTGAAATATAAAGAAAGTATGACCCATCCCTTTTTTCCCTAGTGTAGTGGCCCCACACCCACTCAGACACCCACATCCTACCCTGCTCCCCTCCATCCCAGTATGGCCAGGTAGCTGGTCAGCCAGCGGGCAGCAGAGCCCTCCGCACATCTCCATGGCTGCCCGCCAACTGCATTTGTCATTGAATGACAGCATACTGTATGCAGTACAATCCCATTGGTCACCACTGTCAACCAATGGGCTTGCAGTGTGTACTGTACTCTGTCATTCACAACTTAAAAGTTGTGACTGACAGAGTAATGTGCTCATTCATTGACAGCTCAGTGGGTGGGCTGGCCATGGTTCAGACAACAAGGCTGTGCCCATCCACCTATTGGGGTTTGGGATGGTGGTGGGAGCGGGGTGGTTGGACACCTTCTGGGGTGGAGGGATGGGGGGCACTAGCCCACCAGGGAAATAATATATATTCAGGGACTGGGGATCGTGGATAAGGAGGGGGGGTGGAAAGCACACTAGACCATCAGGGAATTAAAAAAAAAGTATGAACAGAGATGGGGTTGGGGGTTGGGGTTACTGGACTGGACACTTTGAGCTAGTGAGGTGGAGGGGAGGGACCACTAGCCACCAGGGCATTTGTTGGGCTGGGATGGGGTGGAAGGAGGGATTGCAACCACTGGAGCAGGCTATTTGTTTTTAGGTCAGGTGGGCGATCCAGTGGGGGGAGGGACCACTAGCTACCAGGGATATTTTGTATACCTGTGGGGCAGGTGGGGGGGAGGGACTAGTAGCCACCAGGGCTTATTTTTATGTGACTGGTCAAAATTTTGCCCATAACTTTCATAGAAGTTTTCCACTCCACCACAGGTGGAAGTTTGGAAACTTCCACGAAAATTCCCTGATTTTCACAGAAGTTCTGCCAAGGTGGAAAACCACACTTTCAACAACCCCTAGTCACTGTCCTAAGGATCTATGGACCCACTCTATTTCCAGTAGTGCCTCCCAGTAATGACCCAAAGACTGTGGAATGAGTTGCTGCAGAAATTAACACATATTATGGCCTCCTGCCCACCACAGGAACCCCCTATAATTCTTAAATTATGGCTCTGCCCTCTGTTTTCCAGATCTTCTATTTTCACCCTAAGGGACTGTACCTATTCATCCAAATGGTTGATCTTATCACCATGTACGGCTGTAACAGATTCAACTTTCTTTGTGAAAAGTTTGGTGTCTGCAATCCTCTGTTCAGCCACCTCTATCCATTCACTGAGCTGGGTAACTGATGCTTTGATATTAGGAATATCGTCTATCAAAGTTTGTAGCATACTCTGTATGTCGGAAAGGTCTGCCAGACCCACCACTACATGAGTCTCTGAGGTCCTCATATCTCATCAAGTAGGAGCCCCCACCAACCAGTGACACAGTCCACTCCAGAGAAAACAAAGTAAGTTTCTATAGTCCAAAAATAGGTCCAACACGAAAAGAAGGCAATCTGGTGCAAGTCCTCTTAAGTAGTAATCAGGCAGCATTCGAAAATCAGTTCAAAAGTGACATATGTTTTAAGTGGCACACTGGAGCAAAGAGTTTAGGCAGCCATCAGGGATTCCTGCCATGCATCAGATGACACTTGTCGAATACCCTAATAAAATTCTACAGTGCTAAAATAGTCACTGTATTTGACTGAAACGTGTGACATTACAGTCAGTTCTGAGCTGGAAAAGTAAACCTACAGCTACAGTATATTCAGTAGCTGCATCCTTCCTCTGTACCAGAACCACATCTTAAACCATAGGTCAAACACCCTTTAAGCAATCAACCAAAATCAAATGAATGCTTTCTATTCTGTATTGTAAAGTCCTTTTTTATGTCACACAAATGAAAAAAATAAACTTGAACATAATTACTACTGTTCAGAATTAACTCAAATATACTCCCTAAGTCTCTGCAATGATTTCTGATAAATCATAATGTCACTTAGTAGTTGAGAAAGAACCTCAGGAGACACTATGGGAGAAGTCATGGCATATGGTAGTAGGTGAGGAGGAGCCTCAGGAGACAGTGTGGGAGAAGTCATGGGATATGGTAGTAGATGAGGAAGAGCCTCAGGAGACAGTGTGGGAGAAGCCATGGGATATGGTAGTAGATGAGGAAGAGCCTCAGGAGACAGTGTGGGAGAAGTCATAGGATATGGTAGTAGGTGAGGAGGAGCCTCAGGAGACAGTGTGGGAGAAGTCATAGGATATGGTAGTAGATGAGGAGGAGCCCAGGAGACAGTATGGGAGAAGTCATGGGATATGGTAGTAGATGAGGAGGAGCCTCAGGAGACAGTATGGGAGAAGTCATGGGATATGGTAGTAGGTGAGGAGGAGCCTCAGGAGACAGTATGGGAGAAGTCATGGGATATGGTAGTAGATGAGGAAGAGCCTCAGGAGACAGTATGGGAGAAGTCATGGGATATGGTAGTAGATGAGGAGGAGCCCAGGAGACAGTATGGGAGAAGTCATGGGATATGGTAGTAGATGAGGAGGAGGAGCTCTAGGACAATTTTGTTTGCCTTTTCTTGTTCAAAAATGCTAAACCACGCCAAACAGCAGCTAAAATTGAGGAGACAGAAATGGAGTTGAATCTGGACAGTCAAGATGGTGGTATATAAGATGACTTCCAGAACCCTGACTGGAATTTTGAGCCTTTTAAAAGTGGGCTAAATTACAGAAGCCCACATTGGGCACTCACATCAATGGTACTTGAAAAGCAGCAGTTAGAACAGGAAGGTGTTTGTTCCAGACAGGATAAACATGATAAAGGTAATGGCCTGATGTGAGGCAAGGTCCAGTAGCAAACAGCTGAAGGAATGAAAAGGGATTTCGGAAGGGGTACAGAGGAGATGTGAGAGAACATTAGCCAGCTGTGGTAAAAGGTACAGGCCCTTCCATGTTCCTGCCATGGTAAAGCAACAATTATGCAGCCAATATCACAAATAGCCTTGGTTTGGTATTTTTTTTATATGCAAGGCTGATGAAAGTATGACTATACAGCAAATATGGAAGGTCAGAGTGAGACATGGCAAACCTGGTTTACATTTAGGGATAATTGGCTAGTTAAGTTATTAGAAAGCAAAGCCCACTCATAGGTGGACGCAGCATGAATGGCAGGTAGCACTAGGTCTTCATAATCCACTTTTTTATTTTTTTTATCCATTTTATTGATCAGCCATAGGCCTTTACAAGTCTTTTACAAACAGATTGATATAAGAATTTCACAACTAAAATTTATAAATACAGTTTTATAGTTCAGTTTCATAGATCCACAAGTCCATTTAATGCTATACAGTAATACTTTCAATAAGTAACAAATAGGGGAAACATTCATCTTCCTATCAGTGACAGCCCATTTACGGAGGAAAAGGTCCTAAAGGAACTGAATTCGAGAATCTGAAAGAGGACAAGGCTATGGGGCTGTATGGGATACATCCCAGAATATTAAAAGAACTTATAGAGGTGCTGGGAGCACCACTAACAGCCCTATTCAACAAATCAGTAGAGACAGGGGTGGTTCCAGGGGACTGGAGGAGGGCAAATGTAGTCCCTCTCCACAAAAGTGGGAACAGGGAAGAGGCTGGCAAGTATAGGCCAGTCAGCCTGACCTCAGTGGTGGGGAAATTAATGGAGTCACTGCTAAAAGAAAGGATTGTGATATTTTGTGAATCCAGCAGAGCACAGGATGTGAGGCAGCATAGATTCACAGTGGGAAGGTCTTGTCAAACAAATTTGATAGAATTATTTGACTGGGTGACCAGGGAAGTAGATCAGGGAGGGGCAATGGATGTGGCCTGCCTAGATTTCAGCAAGGCTTTTGACACCTTCCCACATAGGAGGTTGTTAAATAAGTTGGGCAACCTAGGAGCGGGCCCCAAGGTGGTAAGACTGGGTCAGGAACTGGTTGAGCGACAGGACACAAAGGGCGGTGGTAAATGGCTTTCAATTCAAGGAGGGGGGATGAACAGCAGGGTGCCACAAGGATCCATGCTGGGACCAGTCCTCTTTAACATCTTCATATGTGACATTGTAGAGGGACTGGAAGGGAGGGTATGCCTCTTTGCAGATGATACTAAAATCTGCAACAGGGCTGACATTCCGGGGGGGGGGGGCTGGAAAAAATGAGGAAGGACGTAAACATGCTTGAGGAGTGGTTGAGAATGTGGCAGCTAAGATTTAATGCAAAGAAGTGCAAAATCATTCATTTGTGGCACAGAAATAGACCAGAGGAGTACATGATGGGGGATAGTTACTGAGGGCCACCAATCAAGAAAAGGGACCTGGGGGTAATCACAACTGATAACCTAAAGGTAAACAAACAATGTGAGAAGGCTGTGGGGGAGAGCTAGTGGGATGCTAGGGTATATAGGGAGAGGTATCACCAGCAGAAAAAAGGAGGTGGTTATACCTCTGTGCAGATCACTAGTGAGACCTCATCTGAAGTAGTTTGTCCAGTTTTGGAGGCCGCATCTCCAGAAGGACATAAACTAAATAGAGGCAGTCCAAAGAAGGGCAACAAAAATGGTGCAAGGACTACACCAAAAGTCATTTGAAGAAAGATTAAAGGAACTCAATATGTCTTCCCTGGAGGAGAGGAGAGAGAGGGGGGATATGATAGAGACATTCAAATACCCCAGGGGTATAAACAAGATACAGGAGGGTAGCATCTTTCAGAAAAGAAGATGTACAAGAACAAGGGGGCATGATATGAGGTTGGGGGGGTAGGTCCAGGGGCACATGAGGAAGTACTTTTTCACTGAAAGAGTAGTGGGAAGCTTGGAACAGCCTCCCTGTGGAGGTGGTGGAGGCAAAACTGGTAGGGGAATTCAGGAATGCATGGAATAGACATGAGTACTCTCACAGTAGGGAATAGGGGGTAAACCACAGATCAGCTAGGGTCTGCGGTATTGCATTAGGTAGGGAAAAGGGGCAGGCTAGGTGGGCCACACAGTCCTTATCTATCGTCACTTTTTATGTTTCTATGTTTCAGTGTGCAAATAAATTATGCATTTTAAAATAGAACTATAGCAATATTTCAGGACTTCTATCTAAGTTAGATCATAATTTTATAGTTTGCAAATACCCCAGCAGTCTATCCAGCGTGGACTTGTCCTTAGTATTGCACAAAAGTATCATTACTTAGTCTAAAGGGAGATTGAGTTCTGCAAGGATCGAACACAGCCAAGCCTTTCTCTTATTTAAATACAATGGTCATATTAATGTAATATGTTTGAGATCAACCTCCACATTCATACCACATTTGCAGTGAGGGTCTAACACACCTAAATGTTTTTGTTTAAACAAGGTATAATTGGAATTATATAATTTCATCCTGAACCTAGTTAAGATTCTTCTTTGCAGCTGGATCTTACAGACTGGTTAAAAAAAGTGGTCAGTTTTAAATTGTTTATACCATCGAAAGTTTTTAAGGCTAGAGATCCATGAGAAATCTTCCTTCATAGCTATAACCCTTCCATCTTATTCTACTACGTTCTCCTGTTATTTTTGACCCCTCCCTCTTACTTAGTTCCTCTCTCCTGTCTCGGTACAGTCCCCACATTTTCTACTTAACTACTCTTATTTAACTACTCTCTCCTGTCTCGGTACAGTCCCCACATTTTCTACCTACCTCTATCTTATGCTAATAATTCCCAATATGCACTGTCGTAATTGAGCACCTGGTAATATATGAACCTTACTATACCTCTTTTTGGTATGATGTACTTACATGAATTGATGCATTTTAATCTTATGTGTATATTGTTTCACTTTTGCTGTTTATATGTTGCCTCTTTTATGCGAAGTCTCCTGACTGTGTACATGATTTATGACCTCCTTGTGAATGAGCTTACTCAATGGAGTTTTCCTGCAATAAACTTCAACCATCTTTTAATCTGGGGGATAATTTAAAAAACCGACCTGGAATATATTGTATGTAGCACAGGACCTAACCCTAGTGGAAAAAGAATGTCCTTAATAGTTTTAATCATGGGAAAGACAAAACCCTATCTAGAGTATTCAATTTCCTCTTCCAGGCACTGTCTGGGAAGATGATTCTCAGACAAGAGAAAAAGTTTTAACAAAAAGACAATTTTTTTTTATATAATATGAGTACGAATTGAAAATTGGCATTGTTCAGATCTTAACACCTCCGCTGGTAAAGACTGAAGTACAGCTAACATGTAACGATACATTTTATTAAGTAAAACTTCAAGATTTTTTATACTAGTAGAAGACCAAACTTCGGCTGCATAGAATATGCTGGTTTTGATTTTTGCATTTATAACTCTAAGTATGCCACTTATTGAGCCTTTTCCCAGTCAAGCATTACATCTTTTAAAAGCATTGAAGGCAGTTTGAAATTTGGTCTCCATCAGCCGAATATTGCTTGTCCAGGAAATGTGTTTGGAAAATCTCACCCCAAATAGTCATCCTATTTCTCAGTACTTAGCTTCTGGTTATTAATGAAAAGAGTTGGGGTCCTTCTATTCCTTTTACCAAAAACAACCAATTTCATTTTATCTATGTTTATGATTCATTTGCTTTCTGTGCATAGTGTTGAAAATCAATCCACTTTTCTTTGTAGTCCTAGAAATGAGGTAGAAATCAAAACAATATCATCTGCATAGGATAGACAAGAATTTTTTTTACTAAATATTGTTGGAGAATGTATTGGGAACTGTTCAATTTGGTCTATTATGTTGTTGATATATAGGTTAAATAAAGTGGGAGCCAAAACGCAACCCTGGTGAACTCCAAGGTTAGTTTTGATAGGTGAAGTAACCCCTCCATGTTGATTATACTGAACCTTGATCCATGTATTCTGATGAAATCTTATTAAGATATTCAGTAAGTCTGGGTCAATATTTAATGCTTGACGTTTTTGCCATAATAATTTGCAACTAATGCTGTCAAAATCAGACTTAAGGTCAATAAAACAGCAGAAGAGTTTGGAATTTTTTATATTAACATACTTCAGATAAGGTGGGACAAAACATAACAATGTTGACTTGTTGATCTATCTTCTAAAGCCATTCTGTACCTCATTAAGAAGGCAGTTTTCAGCTATCAAAACCTGAAGCCTAGTTAGAATTATTTTAGAAATGATTTTCTGAGAAGTATCAATTAAACGAATAGGCCTATACATGAATCTGACAAAAGTCTTTATTTCTTAATATGGGAAAGATAATACTGCCTTTCCAGCTTAGGGGGAAGTTTCCATTTTGGGCAAAAAACTTAAAGATTACCAGAAAGTTATGAAGCCACCAGTCAAAAAAGTATTCATAGATATCTGACGGAATCTGGTAAGGATCCAGAGTCATATTTGACGACATTGAATTAATAGTGTGTAAGATTTCTTTTTTATAAATACAAAAAGACCTAGGAAAGTACTGCACATTACCTTCTGTGTCACTAAGACAGTAGATAGGGTCCAAGTGGTAGACATCCTTTATCTTGATTTCAGCAAGGCCTTTGACTCTGTGCCCCACAAAAGGTTGATTAGGAAGTTGGTGGATCTTGGAGTTGGAGAAAAGATGGTCAGATGGTTGGAAAACTGGCTGAGAGACAGAACCCAGAGGGTGGTGGTGGAGGGAGAGTTATCTGGCACCAGAGATGCAGCCAGTGGGGTCCCACAGGGCTCTGGGCTGGGGCCGGTGTTGTTCAATGTCTTCATCAATAACATTGGGGATGGCATTAAAGGCAAAATGTGCCTATTTGCAGATGACACCAAGCTCTGTGGGAGAGTGGACACACCTGAAGGGATACGGGACCTACAGGAAGATCTGGAAAAGCTGGTGAGGTGGTCCAGGATCTGGCAACTTGTTTTCAATGCCAAGAAATGCAAAGTTATGCATATTGTAGCCAAGAATCCCAGGATAGAGTATTACCTGGGTGGAGTTCGAATATCTGCATCAGAGGAGGAGAAGGACCTGGGAGTGATGATCACTAGTGACCTGAAACACTCCACGCAGTGCAAGAAAGCAGCAGCAAAAGCCAATAAGATGTTGGGATGCTAGCTAGGGGGATCAGTAGTAGGAGAGAGGAGTTTATACTGCCCTTGTACAGGTCACTGGTAAGGCCGCATCTAGAGCATGGAGTTCAGTACTGGTGCCCACACCTCAAAAAAGACATTAACCTGCTGGAGAAGGTACAGAGGAGAGCTACAAAGATGATAGCTGGTCAGCAGGCAAGGCATATGAGGAGAGTTTGAGGGCACTGAACATGTAATCCCTGGAAGATGGGAGCACGAGAGAGAGGGGGGACATGATTGGGACATTCAAGTACTTGAAATGGATACATAAGGTTGATAAGGAGAGTCTCTTTAAGCTGAGTGGCAACCATATCACAAGGGGGCACAGTCTTAAGCTGGAGGGTGGGAGGTTTAGGAGGGAGGTCAAGAAGCACTTCTTCACAGAGAGGGTGATGGACACTTGGAATGCGCTGCCGGAAAATGGTCATCTCATTGAAGACAGTGGGCAGCTTTAAGAGGGGCTGGGATAGGCATAGGGGGAAGGTAAGAATCATGGGGGAAGGAGGATGGGAGGAGTGAGGAGGGAGGGCAGAGACATTAGCTCAAGCTGTGGACCCTGCGATACAAGCAGACTTGATAGACCAAATGACCTTTTTTTGCTGGCTTCTTCATATGTTCGTATGTTCTATAAGTACATAATCTAGATAAAAGTTATCTGATTCTTCAGCAACAGAGAAATAACGGGTGTGAAAATGTTCCTTCCAAATATGTGGAGTGACAGAATCTTCCACACACCTAGTGTAGTGGTTATAACCATAACTAACAAGGGACCAAAATGACTAAAAGTCTTTTCTTTTCAGGACAGTATCTCTTAGATTTTCCCACATAACTAGTTGGTATTTCATGTTCTCCTCTTCTAAAACTTTCCTATAATCTTTCCTTGTTCTATTGAGAGTGTTTATATTCTTTCTTGAAAGATGTTTCTTACAATAATGCGCTAATCTATTTAGATTGCTTTTAGCTTTTCTACAAATTTTATTGAACCAAGTTATATTAAATGGTCTAAGAGATTTATTTGTTCTGCAAAAGGTATGATAAAATTATTAATTTTTATTCCCTTATTATATGCTATTTGGACATCATAATAATTGTGTCCCATAGTAAGGACAAATTATCTGAATATAATTGTTCTGAAAAGAGGACCACTCTCCCCCGCCATCTAATTTTTATAGAGCCAAGCACTTTCAGGCCAGCCATATCCTGTTTTAATCTATTTTCACAGTCACTAGCAAGACCTTCTATCTGTAATCAGATTAATAAAGTAAGATGGGTAGAATCCAATTGGTCTAAAATAATTAAAGGCCCAGATTTCAAAGCTCCCAGCTGGCCACAAGAGGTGTGCAACACTGAGAATGGCACAAGGTGCCTCTTGAGTGAAAAGATGCACCGGGAGTGATTCAAAAAGACAGCCTGCATTGCCTGCAGGCTGCTTGCCCCAAACTGGGCTTGTGATGTCCCTGCACCAAAAAATCTGCTGAAGCAAGATGCTGGGTGTCATGAAGCAGATGAAGGCTGCCAACAGTCTGCCAGTGGAACTCACAAAACACACCTGGAGGATGAATTTCTAAGTACCCTTTGACCAGCCAGGGCTGGTGCAAGGGTACTTAGAAACTTACCCTTTGGGTATGTTGGACACTGGTGTGGCAATGTGCCGCAGTCCTCCCCAGACCTGATCACCTGTTTATTATCAAATAACCACCAGATAGGCACCTCTGAAGCCCTGCTCACCTGATCAGTATGGACACCCCCCTGGTAGTTTAGTGTCCCCCAAGCCCCAATAACCCATTGAGTAAGGGAATCCTCCTGGTAGTCTACTGCCCCCCAAGCCTCATCACCCATACTGTAACATGATGATGGGTGGTACAATGCACACTTCAACCCTCATCTGCATTTCCTGCCATATTCACATACCTGGTAGTCTATTGGACCCCCCACCCCGCAGGGCCCTACCACCTGCTCCCCCATTCCCAAACCAATTCAATGACTGGCATAGCCCACCACTCACCACCATGGCCAGCCACTGAATTTGCACTGTAGAAGCACCTACTGTATATAGTATGTGCTCAGTAAATGACAGCCATTCACTGAGTGTGAACTATATGCAGTATGTGCTCCTTTAGTGCTCCTTTAGTGGCTGGCCATGGTGATGAGTGGTGGGTTGTGCCAGTCACTGAATTGGTTATGGGATGGGGGAGGGGAGTGGAGTGGTAGGGCATTGCATGGTGGGGGTCCGCTAGACCACCAGGTATGTGGGTATGGCAGGGAACAGGGATCAGGGTTAAAGCGTGCATGGTACCACCCATCATTATGTAATAGTATGAGTGATCAGGGATTGGGGGCACTAGACTACCAGGAGGAGTCCCTTACTCAATGGGTTATTGGGGCTTGGGGGACACTAAGCTACCAGGGCAGTTACCATACTGAACAGGTGATTGGGGCTTGGGGGGCACTAAACTGCCAGAGGAGCAGTCCATACTGATTAGGAAATCAGGGCTTGAGGGGTGTCTGTCTGAGGGTTATTTGATGATAAATAGGTGATCAGGGCTGGGGGGCAGGGAGGCCACTTGTAGTTTTGGCAGTGAGCCTGTGGCAGACCCTTCCTGTGTGCCATGTGTTTGCCACATGGGTGAGGTTGCCGCAATTGTGGCGGCTTAGGCACTGGGACCCCTCCTGTACCAGAATCTGGTGCAGCATCCCTGGCGCAGGGGGCTTCGGTGCAAGCTGCAGTCTGATGCAGCTTGTGCTGATCTAAGTCTCTTTTGTGAATCAGGCCCAGAATCTTTAAACAGCTATAAAGCATCTATATTGGCCAATGTTAGGTCAATTGAGGATGACCCTAAATGTCCCATAAATGTATAACCTCCCTCCTGATCCCCTGAAGATCTCCCATTTAGCAGTGTAAAACTTAACTCGACCATGACTTTAGTCAAAATCTTAACTTGTTGATTAAATTTCTTGTCTTTAAATTTTCGATTAGTACTTATTCTAGGGTTAATAACATCTAGACTCAGAAGGAGCACATTGTCAGGATTCCTTAAATAATTTTCTTCCTGAACTCTAGCATTAATATCTCTGAGTATAATAAAAGGATAAGTTTCATACTTAGTGACCATTTCTTCAAGATCCTCAGAGAAGTATGACCACTCGGACATATAAGAGGCAGAGTAAAATTTAATTAGAGGAGGAAAATAAACATTGATAAGAACTATTTTAGTAGCTCTCCACTCTAATTATAAGGGGTGCATTCTTTTTGATTGAAATTTTAATGGGGTAATTTAAAAATTTAAGGAGGTTTTGACATATATTGCCATGCCTGTCTTACCCTACCATAACTTTTATCCCTGGTTGCTGGGATCCCAAACTTTGAGTACCCCAGGATCGTGAGGGGATTTTCATTCTGACATCAAGTCTCTCGAAGACACAAGATGTCAGAGATTGACACATTTTTTTAATTTCCTCATCCAGTAATTTATACATTAATCGTTCTACAGTATATTCCAGGAGATGATGGTCAATGCTCCCACAGGCTTTAAGGACATTAAAGATTCCATATTTCCATGAGTTTGTCATTGTGATTCTAGTGTAGCGTAACAATTACTAACCATAAGATCTATCTGATTATTTGTAAATCCATTGTTGCTGTGATCAATTTTCTTATTATTTCTCAACATTTTGCAATCTGTCTGTTAGTAGAACCCATGTCCATCCAATACCAGAGAAGATTCCAAGACTAAAGCAGCCAGTTTAGAATTTTAAAAAGTTATCTATTTGGTGCAGTCCAAAATCCCACTATGAACTATAATCCACTCTTTTTGTTTTGTTTTGTTTCACAGATTCTCTCTTAATTTTACCATTCATCACTTCTTCTCCCTGAGCCTCCCCTTTCTTCTTTCCCCACATATACTGTATATATATATATATATATATATATTATTTACCCCCCCCCCCACGCTAACTTTGTTTTTTTTTCTCTTTTACATATTTCCTGAAGAAGACCTAAGGTCGAAATGTAGATTTTTAACTCTATTTTCTATTTGCAGCGTGCATTTAATATAACCATTTTGTTTTGCTATAATCCACTCTAATGCTTTACGTCTTCTAACCAAAGGGCACATGACAAAAATGAGGTGATTTCTTGTTTAATAGAGCCAATAGTCTCGCCTTTTAATGTCTGCCAACCAAACAGGAATAGGGTTCTGCTTTCCTAAGACTGAGAGAGCATACATACATAATTATGGATCACCTCTGAAACTCTCCTTATTCTCTTAAAGTCCTCTTTCCTACTCTCATTCAAGGACCTAAGCTCTGTCTCTTCTACTGGTGCTTGAATCCTTAGGAGAGCAAGGATATTAATGCCATTCAATTTGAGAGTCACCTCATGTTCCTAAATTCTCCTTGCTATATCAGGAAATTTTCAATAGAATAGAACACAGTCAGAAAAAGGGGGATTAGGTGAATGCATAATATGTATGTTATCAGACTATTCGGTAACTTGTAAAAGATGGTACACCCACTTAACTTTTCTGAAGTTTCAATATCTAATCTGGCTATCCCATACATTTCAATTAGATATTCAAAGCATATTTCTGGTTGCTGTAGACAATCAAAGGGTGTATATACTTGAGGAGAATATACCCATGCGTATGTACAGTACATGCTCCTGCAGTGTTCAGTCAGCAGCTGGCCATGGTGATGAGTGGTGGGCTGTGCCAGTCGCCGGCCTAAAATGGGTCATGGGGGGGGAGCGAGGTGGTCGGGTGCTGCCAGGTGGGAGGGATGGGCCACTAGACTACCAGGGATACTCGGGACTTGGTGAATGGCCGCATTTGTGTGCATCAGGGATGGGATTGGGGGGGATTTATTTTCTCAGCTTGTGGGGAGTGGGGATTCCCACATTGTACTGGGGTCAGGGGCATGCAGTAGCCATGCAGGGCTTTTAAACAGGTACTGGGGGTCGGAGGCATTCTCCAGCCCTGTGGGGATATTTAATGGGTACTGGGAGTCAGGGGCATTCTCCAGCCCTGCAGGGCTATTTACTGGGTACTGGGGGTCATGGGCATGCTCCAGCCCTGCGGGGCTTTACAGAAAGGGGGGAGTCCGGGAATTGGGGGGGCACTTGTGCCCTCTGCTCCCAGGGTTGCAGCTTTTGGCAAACCCTTCAGGTACACCCTTTGTTTGGCATACCTGTGAGTTTGTCGCAAGTCACAGGGCTTAGCTGCCAGGACCCTGCCCCTGATAGAATCAGGCGCAGGATCCTTGGTGCAACTGCACCCGTCGCATGTCGCAACTTGTGACATGCTTAGTGGTGCTTATATAATCAGGCTTAATATACTGTATATATATGTCTGTAATGTGCAAATGCACAGTATCATCCATGTCCTCCACAGAGATTAGTATAAAAACAGTGGTCTCCTATAGAATACGATATGTAGATTATATGTGATATACACACTTACTTTTAATTTTTTTTAATACAAGGAGTAATGTCAAATCATTCATTGAGACCTGGCAGTCTACAAGCCCCCAGGGTATATATCCAGAACCCCTCCCTTTGTAGGATATGGTTACTGAAATCCCCACCCCTGGGTTTGGATTCACCTTTTCAAAAGCCATAAAAGAAAACTTGTGGCCATTCTTGTTGATAGCCTTTTTCACATGCAAGGCAGTTGCATATGACAGGTCCTCATTTCTGATAGCCCTGCAATGTCCCCCCATCCTGAATGTAAAAGGTATTTCAGTTTTGCCAATATAAAAAGCATTATGGCTACATTTAGCCATAAGTATGACACCTGAGGTATCACAAATTATCAATTGTTGGATCCTAAAAATCTTACCTCCATGAGGACTGGTAAATTCTTTACCCAATGAAATGACTGAGCAATGGACACACTTGCAGCAGGGAAAACAGCCCACACAGTTACTCGACAACCAGCTCTGTTGTGTTGGTCTAGTTAAATGACTGTGAACTAGCTGGTCCCTCAAAGTTTCAGCCCTCCTGTATGACATACGGGGATCGCAATTATGATATTCTCCCAGATTGGTATCTCCACCTAAGATGTTGCAATTTCTTTGACTTATCTCCCCCATTTTAGGTGCATGGATAGAATATGTAGTGACAAAATTCAGTCTATCTTCATTACGTTTCCTATCAGGTCCCTTATATAGTACATCATTTCTAGGGGTATTTCTTATGAACATACGAACATATGAAATTGCCAGAAGAAACAGGCCTCATGGTCTATTGAGTCTGCTTGAGTGTGCAGCTAGCCCCTCATCATGCAGCTGCCCTTCCCACCTCCCCTTCCCAATATCCTTTACCCTTACTATGTCCTAACCCCTCTTGAAACTGCCCACCATGTTACAGGACACAATCTCATCTGGTAGGGTGTTTCATTTGTCCACCACTCTTTCCATGAAAAAATGTCTCCTTATCTCCCTCTAGAAACTTCCCCCCTCCAATCTCAGTCCATGCCCTATCATACCCCTCCTCCTTCTCATCTGGAAAAATCCTTTTTGTGTTGGTCTTGTTTATCCCCTTCAGATACTTAAAGGTCTCGATCATATCCCCCCTGTCCCTTCTCTCCTCCAGTGAATACATATTCAGCTCTCCCAGCCTGTCCTCATAAGACTTGCTCTCCTATCCCTGTATCATCTTTGTGGCTGTTCACTGCACCCCTCCAACAATCTTATTTCCTTCTTCAGGAATGGGCACCAGTACTGCACGCAGTACTCCAGGTGAGGCCTTATCAATGACCTATACGGGGCAGGATAACCTCCCTCCTTTTGGAGGAGATCCCTCTTGCTATACACCCAAGCATTTTGTTGGCTTTTGCTGCCACCTCCCTGCACTGAGCAGAGTTGTTCATGCTCCCCGTAATGATCACTCCTAGATCCTTCTCCTCTGTGGAGCTCCCCAACTGTACCCCACTCAAGTGATAATCACTCCCCTGGTACCTGGCTCTGAAGTGCATAACCTTGGACTTCGTGGTGTTGAATCCAAACTGCCATGTGTCTGTCCACTCCTGCAGCTTAGTCAGGTCCTCCTATAACCCTTTCCACACCTCTGCATCATCAGCAATAGCTCCCATCTTGGTACTGTCTGTGAACAGACTGATCTTGCTTCAGATCTCTTGTGAGATTTCGGCAATAAAAATCTCAAACAGCACAGGTCCCAGTACCGATCCCTGTGATACCCCGCTCATCACTGCTCTCGGATATGAGAAGTCCCCCACCACAACCCTTTGCTGCCTTCCCCTTAGCCAGTTTGTGATCCATTTGACCATTTTTGGTCCTGCCCCAAAATATTCCAGTTTCCTCCCCAACCTCCTATGCAGCACTGAATCAAAGGCCTTGCTGAAGTCCAAATACAGGACTTCCACTGCATGGCTCTTGTCCAGTTCCCAAGTTACCCAGTGGTAGTACTTTACAGGGGTTTGTCTGACAGCATCTGCCCACTATAAACCCATGGTGTTGACCATCCTGGAGACCAGTTTCCTCTAAGAAGCTCACTAGGCTCTCCTTTAGTATGGTCTCCATGAGCTTTCCCACTATTGATGTGAGGCTCACTGGCTTATAGTTTCCTGGTTCATCCTTTGGGCCACTTTTGTGGATGGGCACTACATGGGCCATTCTCCAGTCCTGTGGTACACATCCTGAGTCCAGGGAGGTATTGAACAGGTTGGCCAGTGGCCTCACCAGGACCTCTTCCAAGTCCCTTATTACCCTAGGGTGAATGCCATCAGGTCCAGGTGTTTTGTCCACCCTCAATGCCCTCAACCCATCTAGCACCCTGCTCTCTGTAATCACTACATCTGTCATCCCCTCTCCCCATCAACCCCTCCCTCACCTAGGGTATCTGCCCCCCCTTCTCCTGCATGAATTCAAATCACTTTCATGTCATGTACAGTATCAGATCTATAACCCCTTTCAATGATCCTGTTTTACAAATCAGTGGCAGCTCTATCATATTTCTTAATATTACTACAGTTGCATCTTATCCACAAAAACTGCAGCTTTGGAATGTTGTCCACCACATGATGTGGGTGGCCACTAGAAAAGTAATAGGGTATTTCTGTCACATGGTTTTCTATAAATTTCTGTAGCAGTGTTCCCCACCTCATCCTTCTGTATGCACAGATCCAAAACGAAAATCTCTGATTTGCTGGCACTGTATGTAAAATGCAACTTTGGATTGGATTTTTGTAAAAAGTCCAAAAATGCATCAAGTTCTACTAGACTCCCCTGTCATACCATAATAATATAATCTATCCTACATCCTTGGCAACCTCATCAATAATATAGTTAGAACGGTCACTCCCGCCTCGCTCGCCCTTCCCCTAAAACACGCCTCCCCTGTCTACCACCTCAGATCGTGTGCATCTCAGGCCCGTCTAGTCCCCAAGACCCGCACCCTCACAGGTGATTGGGCATTCACCGTCCATGCACCAAAAATGTGGAACTCCCTTCCGGCTCTTGTTCGTGCCTCCCCCTCCCACCCATGCTTCAAATCATCCTGATGGAACTTCCTAAAAACCACATCAACCTGCCTGTGTTCAGCATAAACCCAGCATCTCTCCCCCTCCCCCTGTCCCTATGGGGGGACCCCCCCCCCAGTGCACAGTTTCTCCTAGTGCTGCTTCATCTACTGATTACCCTCTTTAGGCACTTACCTCCCCAGGTGGTGCGGTGTTATTGCTCTTTATCATTATCCGCCCCCTGTCTGGCACTGAGTCTTCTCTCTCACTATAGGCGTTCAGGTCAGGCAAGAGCATACATATGTACTCCTAACAATTTTGATGTTTTGCTCCCATTTGTGTTGTTCTTAATGAGAATTCCTAGTTGTTATTTGATGTTATCCTACCTCCCAATACTGTCATGCCTATCTGTTATTTGATTGCTCTCAGTCCAGCTTTGAGCCTGTCTGTTCCATAAGCTGTATTACCCACTGTCGGAGCACATGGCTCCTGTATGTAACTCATGGCTCCTGTATGTAACCTCTACCCTGTATCTTGTTTTCATGGATACCTTGTAACTCTCCCGGGTCGCACCTGGTTAACAAAAGCAAACAAATAAATAAATAAATATAAAACAATGATATAGCTTGATATGATGGACAATTGGGTCATCTGGCAGTATTTAAGATGTGTATTCTGCTTTTCTGGCATGTCTTTTGATAAAGGACATGTGGTCTGAAACATGCTAAGAAGTGCCTTGGCACTGCCACTTTAATAAACAGCAGCACTTTATTTGATTTCAGCAAGCAGTGTTATATTTCTGTGGTGGTAAGTGTGAGATTTCTGTGACTTGTATTGCTTGACTCTATCCCTGCACCCCAGAGTGGTGCATTCATATTTTGGAATTTTAGTCTTCATTTGATTTGAGCTGCATGGATTACAAACCTGTATTGACTGTGTAAAACCACTCACGCATGCTTTTATTGTGGATTCAGAAATGCTGTTTCTGTGTGTGACCAGCATAGTCCGGAGCACAGTAAGAGTGGGGATTCAGTATGTCCTTGGATGCAACTCCAGATCTGGATTTTATGGGGGATGACCCCTTTTGCTTTGTCAGTGGCCTGCTGAGTGAGGCGGGTAGAGTGAGCCCATTTTTGATTGATACTAACAACTCAGCAAGAAGAAGTAGTAGTGTTGCTGCAAACTCACTACTTGATGCTTTTAAAACCCTTGAAAAACTGCTCACAAGAGTGAAGAAGATACCCTGGAATGTGAAAATTTGGATGTGTACCTGCAAGTTCACAGCATATCAAGAGATCTTAGGATCCTACAGAACCCCTCATTTGGCCAAGATGTTGAACATTTCATCAATAAATGGACAGAAATCCTAGAAGAAGCTCTGAATAAACTTATGAAGTTAATTATTGATTATTGAAAGGAGATCAGTTGGAGTTTAAAGCAAGAAATCATGGAACAAGAGAAAGTGGTGCTAGTTTTCAAAGATTACACTGACTTTGACCTGTGTAACAAACGCCTTAAAGATACAATTGCTAAACTTGATTTTGATTTAAAAACCAAAAAACTGACTAAATTCAAACAAGACTTTGATGATTATCAGCTTGGGCACATTTATAACAGGAAAAAGTCAGGAGAACAACGTAAGGGCATTTTGCAACAAGAAAGGAGGGCTTCCTTTAATTTCAGCACAGCGAGTAGTGGCTCAGAGGCAGCCACTTCAGGTGAGGAATATTTCAAACAGCCTAACTCCTCACCTGACACCAATATTCCTAGAAGAAGCACCAGACAGAGCTGCTACCATGGTTTTCAGATTCCCTACCAGAGAAGGAGAGGGAGCGCCGCTTTGTAGGCAAAGGAAGAGGAAAATGAGGAGGGGGGAAAGGGAGGCGAGGGCGAATGGAGAGAACAATGGGACTATCCACAACAGCCTCAGCAGTCATATCCTACCCACATTAGGACTCTCAATACTACCAACAACAGACATCACATCATTTCTGTGAATTGTATGACTCCAGCACCCTTTCAGTGATGAAGTCCACGATTTTCTACAGGAAATCCCTCTCATGCCCCATAGTTGATACATGAGAAGAATCCTGAAACCTGCACCTGGACCCCAATATATGTCCATGTATTCAAACAACAAAGTTTCTCCCATTGGGAGCACAGTGAAGTTCAACTTGAATCTAACATAGATGGCCACGCCTCCCCCCACAATCCCTCCTCAGGCAGTGAACCATGGAGAACCTGTCTGGGACTGCCACCTCCAAGACTGGACCAGCGTCATCACTTAGTCAGGTCTCCATGATGCGAGCCAGATGAAACAAGGAATCAGACATTAAATGTGACACAATTGCAGTTTTGTTCCACATTGGTCTTGCATTGCAAAGCACCACCTGCAGGGGACAGATGGAGGCGGCTGGCCTTATAGTTACCTACCCACTCAGTTCAGTGGGAACCCTGAGTATGAGAATTGACCATACCTGGACTCACTTTAAGTCCCATTTTGTTCCTGAGCATCTCCTGGTCATCAAGAAACCAATAGTGCCTCCCCTCGTTAGCACTCCCCACACATCACTGCTACCATCCCACCTCTTTACGATGCCCACCCACCTGCAGAGCCTATACACCACTGATAGTGGTGGGGGCATCAATGGGGAGAAGGTCCAGCAGCTGAGATAGGGAGTACCTAAGCCTGAGGACCCCAAAACCTACAAACATGATGTCACCTAACACTACAAAATGCTAAAAAACCCACCCACTTGGCAAAAACAGATTCCACCCACAACCTAATATTCAAACAGTCTGCACACTTTCACACTACCCAGCCTAGAAGGGTTAAAAAATCAGTGATCTTGGGTATTATCCCAAGAATAGTGAGAGGAAAAGGGAAGTTATATCTTTTCTGCATTGTAATAGCTGCAGCTTCAAAGGGCATCACACAAAAGTAGCTCCAAACAAACCTCACCTAGCCAGCCCCTCTATCTGACTCACAAACGTGAAGAACATCCTTGAAATGGAATGAATGATGGCCAAGCTCTGTCAAACCACAGAAAAGTGCAGGGGGTACAGGCTTCCATTTTTCAACAACCTAGAGGAATAGGAAGGAACTCCGGTTTGTGAGCAAACAGCAGCCCTCCAATGAAAGAGCTTGGAGAACAAAAGAATCAAGGCTAGGAACATATGGTAAATCAGATGGAACTTTGGGTTTGAACCCCGTAAGTAATATTACATATGGCCAGAAGGTGAAATAGCTAACAAGTCTGGAAAATGAGTAATCTGACAGCAATTCTCATTAAATTGATAATGACCAGCTTCTCAGTGTTAATTGTTGCCTAGTGTTTTGGTTTTAATTTATTTGCATTGTTAGTATTATGTTTTGTTTAGTGTGTGGTGGTCGATGGGGTTAACACTGTCACTGTAAGACATACAGTAGTAGAGGTGAGTGCATTTATTTTACTGCGCTGTTGTTTTTACAAAAAAAGTTCAATAATATTGCAAAAAAAAGACATGCAATGTTTCTGTGACTGCACCTTTTTTAATTTAAAATAAAGGCCTAGGGGCAAAGGTTTGCTCAGTTTTATAGGCAACCATACATAAAAAACAAATACATGTACAAACACATTTATGCAGACTTATACAACCTAGATAAAAGAAATACAGAAATGCAAAGTGTTCCGGTATGATTTCTAAGTTTGTGCAAACTGCAAGTAAAAATCAATATGGGTAATTTCATGAGGGAACACATTCCAAAGGTACCTGTAGTATGTTTTACTATCTACTGGGTTTCCTGGAGCACAAAGCAAAAGAGCCTTTTCAGGGGCTCATGTGACTTTATGTTCTAAAAGGACAAACAGGCTCTCAGTTAAGTGCTAAGGACTTGCAATATGGACTGTATGTGTTAAGCTATGGGGCTTGATTTTCAAAGATCCCTTAGACTGTTGCAATTTGCAGGGATCTAGGGCTGCAGCAATCTCAGAGTGCATCAGGGACCTTGAGACATATTTTTTAAAAATGAGGGACCCTGTGCCCAAGACCTGAGATTTGCCACATCCGCAGGATTGCACCAGACAGGTGGCGCACCTGTGGAGTCTGGCGGAGAGCTGCATAAACCCTTTGCATGGTGGAACACTTGAGGGGCTGTGAAGGTGGGAGGCACAGTAAATATGGCTGTCAGAAGGGGACCAGGGGAATTAGGAGCATGGGGGTGCCTGAGGGGGTAACAGGAGCACAGTGGCAATGTGCAAGAAGTTGAGATGATACCCTGCTGGGGTGCCCTATGCTATTAGACATAGCCGATTGGCTCAGATAAAAGGGGCTGTCAGGCAAGGACCAGGATGCAGTCCTCCAAAGGATACAGCTCTGGCACTTGCCCCATAGATGCCACTGACCCCAGCACTGTCGGCAGGAAGCAGGCTGTATCCACGCTGGGGGCCTGGTATCAGTAGACTACCATGGTGCCGAATGACCATTCCCAGTCATCACTTGCACCCCACAACCTGTAGCCACTGTTGCCCGCCAACAGTGCTGGGATCAGTGGCACCTATGGGGCAGGTGCCAGGGCTGGATCCTTCTGAGGGCCAGGACCCAATCCCTCTCTGCCAACCCCATTTGCCTGGACCAATTGGCTGCATCTAATAGCACAGGGCACCCCTGCAGTGGGCCACCTCAACCCCCTGTGCATTGTTACTGTGCCCCTGTTACCCACTAGGGCACCTCCATTCTCCTTATGCTCCCAGTTCACTTCTAGCAGTCTTCCCAATCACCGCCCTGCCTAGCAGTGGCAAAGGGCCCTTAGACCACTTCCTGGCTGGTCTAAATGGAGCCCCCTGTTGTGGCCACAGCAGAGCTTATAGAATCCCAAATAAGGGGACAATGCAGCCCTGCTTTGTTGCACTCACCCTTGCAACCTGGCTCACATGTGCTTTTGCCACAAAAGCAGCTCAGGGAGGCTTTTCTGCATGACATCCCAATTTCATCACAGCTGGCATTTGAAACTCGGGAATGCCGCAAACTATGACACAAGGTGCCATTTGCATCATACACCTTTGATGCAGGTACCTTGCATCCTAGTTCTCACTTTGAAAATCAAGCCCCTGATGCTGAAAGAATGTGTTCACGTTTCCACTGTTACCATGGTCAAAATATACACTTAAAGTAAAGGTGTGACCTTTTGAAATTCAGATTTGGCCTTCATAGCCTGTTACCAGCTGCCAGTTCAGTGGCAGATCACCTTTAAAGTTGGTCTTCTGACTTTTAAAGCCCTACATGGACTGGGTCCAGACTACCTGAAAGAGCTCCTGGTCCCTTACTGCCCTGGGCAATCACTCCGCTCAGCTGATGAGGGGTTGCTAGAGATTGCGAGGGTGTGTCTGAAATCTTCTGGGGCCCAAGCATTTATGCATGTGGTCCCTACCCTCTGAAATTCTCTACCCCATCAGTTACGGGAGTGCACGACCATGGAGGGATTTAAAAAGGCCCTGAAAACATATTTATACATTCAGGCTTTTGGTGACTGATTTTAATTTTCTAAATGTAACAGCTGTTTTATAAATTTTAAGAACTGAATTGTTTGATATGTTTTTTTAAATTGTGTAAGGCACCTTGGTTCTTTGAAAGGTGCCAAAGAAATAAAGCTATTATTTTTACTCTGCCATGGTGAAAGTCCCTCCATATCAAAATTATAAATTTTACTGCTGTCCTATAAGGTAGGGAAGGGATCATATCTCTGGCTGGACTGCCAGCCAGTTGATTCAGTTCTGCTTCCTGGTCCACTCACCACATCCCTGCTCTCGGATGCTTTATTATGTCCTACCAGGGAGAGTGCAGGAGCACACCCCATTGAATCCTATGGGGAAGCTTTTCAAACCGTTACTATGCATTTTTGAGGTGCCTTCGATGCAAATGATTTATGATGCAGAAAGGGTTGATGGTACCTTATTAATCCTAGCTCTGTGCAACAAGGGTCTGAAATGTGTTCTAAATGTTAAGGATGTACATTCTGTTTTGAAGTTTGTTCCTGCTTAGTTATAGTAAGTCAAGGTGCCAGCCTTGCACCTTCAGTTGCCCATTAGATGACACAGTTCATTGTCAGTATTTTAACATCCACTAGTGGGCGTATAAATAGGGACTCTGGCCTGTAAAAAAACACTGGCATGACCCAGAAATTTCAGCACAAACCAACAAGTATTACATAACAATAACAGGTTACATGTTCAGTACAATGATACAATCAAGGAATTACAAGATTCAGTATGCCAGCAACATAAAAACAAATCAGACCAAAAAAAAGTATAGTTTAAGGCAGGGAACACCACTGTTCGTGAGATGGTACAGGAAGTTAGACTATGTCACTGTTTCAGCAATAAAAAAATACTTTGGTTTCATGACATATCACAGAAATTAGATTAACATATTAATGTACAGTATGCTTTATAGTGTTGAGCTGTTGAGCAATGTCAGGGAAACTTCATTTTGGCAAAACTATGCAAAGTGTCTCTACTTCACCTATCATGAAATGGCTCTCCATGCAGTTCTTAGCATTGTGAAGTATGCACTTTTCATGGTGAAACACTTCTCAAAGTGGCATTTCACTGGTAAAGTGGTCACTACACTTACTGTTTTGACAGGGACCATGTATACCACACCCAGTGAAAAGATATTCACTAACAAAGTGCCCCTTTGCATAGCGGTGACCGTTATAAAACATATTTGATTCCCCCCTGTTCATAGCACCCTGTCCTACCCTCCTCCATCGAGTCCTGATAATTTAAAAATGAACACCTTTCCTCATCCTTGTAGTGCCAGATCGGACCCTTGTTCCCTCATCCCTTGTGAAGTAACTTGTTTTTTTTTACTTTTCAAAATATTTACTTCACTCTGTATAAAACTGATACATTTCCCAACCCTTACTATCACTCTCACTCTCACAGAATCAGAACTCAATTGCACACTTCTCCCACACCACTTTAATGTTTATTTTTATTTTACAATTTTTGGCCAGGAACTACACAGTAAACTGTGGCTTGTTTCCAGGTGTATCCTGGGAGCACTGTATGTTAAATCTTGACTTGCAAATGGTTGCACAGTATGCAAGTTGTGGCAGTGAGATCCAAAGCCAGTTCTGCAGATTTGCAGCTCAGTGCTCTTCATTAATTCACTATACCGCCTCCCCATCTATCCCACTTTGCCCCACATGTGGGGCACCAAAGCCTACCCTCCTCCCCCATTCCACCCACCAGCAATAGGATACAAGTCCAGACAGTAAGGAGGGGTGATTACTGGCACAACCCTTCTCTCCCCACTTTGACCATCTACTATTTGATAAATGGACCCCCCTTCTGAATAGTAGAAATCAGCTGATTGCTACTATTGGCATGGGCTCCCATTTTACACAAATACAATATATAGGTCAATTTAATGTCAGTTACATGGAGCACTAGCTTAATTACTAACCCAGTAAGATAGTAGAGAGAGAGAAGGAAAAGAGCCATTACTTTGACACCATCTGACTGATAGGGAGTTCCAGAAAGAAAGAACAATAAAATTGAATTTATGCCATCCAAAATACATTTTGTTGCCAAGGTAACCAGTCTGTGACCATCAGCAGATCATAGATCAGACTGAGGAGCCTTTGTAGTAAGTAGGTTGTAGAGGTAAGGTGGAGCAATATCTTTTTCACATTTAAGGGCAAGCAAAGGCAGGTGAAAGTGTCTAGTTTCTGTCACTGAGTCAACTCTAGCTAATCACAGAATTACAGTGATGTGTATCCAAAACAAACATGCCAGATTATTGCATAAACGCTGAGCTTGTTAAGCAGCACCTTAACATCCAGAATAAATTCTGTAGCATGCCAACATAGTCAACTAGCACAGAATCATAAGTTTGACAATTAAGACAACCTGAGTGGCTGGAGAGAATGTGTGGTAACCAATCAATATCAGCTAGACTACAAACCAAACAGGAAGCACTCTCCAAGAAGGTCACAGAGGCCATGACAGAGTGTGAGATCAGAGGAAGTCTTGTGAGACACTGTAGTAGCAGCCACTACATTCAAAGCCTTTTGTGTTAGAAAGAGCTTGAAATCCATCCTTTACTCACAGGAACTGATCCTGCACTATATTGTAGAGGTTATTGTGGGGCATAAAGATGGTTCCTAAGTGTTCAGGACTATATTAGATTCCTTCACTTTTCTTTGTCATAAAGCAAGGAATGTTTTTGGTTACTGTAAAACACTGATAAACCCTTGTTCAAGAAAGTTCACTGCCAGAGTTTCATGAATTTTTTATCCACCTGTATGAACTTATTTGTTCATTAACACAGCACTGCAATATAATGTGTTTGTACAATTTATGAACAATTTGGATGGACATTGTCTATCTCAGAGCATGACCTATTCATGAATGTTCATGAAATATTCATGATCATTTCAACATGGTAGGCAGATCTGTTAATGTGATCTGCCATTAAGAAGAGGGAACCAGATGGATTCTGGGGTCAACTGTGCAAAATGACTCAATCAGGGGCAGGTATCTCTAGGTGTGTCATTTTCACCCCCTTCAGCAAATGCTATTATTATAGACATATAATGTATGGTAGAACACTGTTAACCTTAGGAAATCATCATTTCCTAAGGTTGTTAACTCTCGATGTGGCGTAGATATGTTGCCTAACTATCGATCCTACATCACTACATGATGGGTTAACAACAGCGGAGTGGTCTGCACATGTCGCTTTTTTTTTCGGCCGGAGACGGCGGAAACAGCAGTTAGGGAAGGACTGAAGGGCATGGCGGTGACTAGTTATGGAAGAAGTAAGCAGCCTTTTGAGGTGGGACCATACACTATAAAAATAATGTATAGTCCCTCTATATTAACGGGTCAATTTAACCATCTCGAGGTTGCCATGGCGACGTAAACCTCTTGAGCTTCGCTCTCGAGGTTTACATGGTCACCCTGGCAACCTCTCAACTGTTAACTGACTGGTTAATGATAGAGGACCATACATTATCCTCTATTTTAACGTGGCATTAAATGTTCTGATGCTTACCATTTGAACCCTTGAGTATAAAAATATCAATGTTTGCTGTGCTGGTATTTTTTTCAAAATTAAGGGGCATACATAGAAGGAAAGGAATGGCTTAGTCTTTAAACAATCCAGACATTATGGCTTTACCAACAAGTGAATAATGTATAGAATAAACTGTCTGGAGTGAGAACTGAAGTGAGTAATATAATTTGCAGCCCGTCACTTCAGCAAATGGTGTGACATGCCCCAAGACTACACCGATAAAAAGTCACCCTTGGAAGGCATAGTCCCAATAAGATAATGCCTTATAGCATCTGTTTTTAACAGCTGACAATGAAGCTGGGCATCCTTTTTTATGCCCCCAACTTTTGCTGCAATGCTGCTACTTTATATACTGTGCTACAGAGGGCTGCAGGCCAGGTCAATGACTTGAACACAGTTGAGAAGTCGTACTTCCCCAATGTCTCAAAGTTACACAAAGTCACCCCAACCTACAAATAGTTTACCCCAGTCATATCTCATCAGTTCATTGATCTATACTTTATGGTATGTTTATAAATGATTTCACATGTGATACTTATATTTAGATGGCCACTAGTAGTTAATGTTCCGATACAAAAGCACCATATCCCTTGTCAGTATCATTCATGGTTCTGATATACACTACTCACCATGAATACTCCTTGTTGGTATCATTTCTTGCATGTTTGGTTCAATACGTTATCTTTCACTCCACCTGTGGCTTTAGTAGCCCTATAAAGGAATTAAATCAGACTAAATAATTCATGCCTCATTCTTTTATTTTTCAGTTTGCAGAAACTGAAGTCTTACTTATTCTCCACCATAACTGGAGCTACAGTATGTGCATCTGAACAGTTCCATGCCCTAGCTGCTTTACCATGCACATTCAGATGTAATTGCTTAGAAAAAAAACCTTTTACATTATTGTTCGGCTGGCAAGATGAGTATAGTACATGAACACAGACATCCCATTTATTAGAAACCTAACAGCAATTTCTTTTTTCATCTCATGCTTCATATTAGTACTCCTTTTTTAATTTATTTTCATGATTTCCCTTGATCACTAGTTATTGCTCATCAAATTAAATTGGTTGTGAATCAGAAGCACTAATATGCTATTAGGAGCAGCCCTCTATTTGATCTGTGAATATAAAACAATCATTACCTTTGCAATCTGTGAATACAAGGCAGAGCAGGAATTTGGTAACATGAAAAAAAGTCTCCCTAGAATGATGTATGTGCTGCAACATCCCTGCTTTCTAAGAGGACAAGTATTTACTTCTGTCCCACATTTCAATCAGCTATGTAAAATCCATTGTTCAGGATAATGTAAACAGTGCCATTATATTATAATTATATCAGTATAAGGCAAATTTCCCTACTACTTGCTGAATGTAGAAGAAACAAAATGGGTGGCAAAAAAATCAAATCTCTAAACCATTGAAAATTTGATTCTTTATAGACTCATAATAGATTGAGGGAGCGCTCCTGACCAATTGGACCACTCCTTTCCTCTGTGCATGAGACACTCCTATTCTGTGAAGAGTGTCTCTCATGCAGCTGCCCTGAAAATAGATATATTCTGGTAAGGTTTTAAAAAAAAAAATTAGTATATCATTGATCAAGCTCAATCAATAATATAGAGAGAATAATGGCTATGCAACTGGGTGTTATGGATTTTTTTACACACTTGAGGTGTCTGATGACCCATAAACCTCAAGGGTGAAGCTCAAGAGGTTTATGAGGTCTTCACACATTGAGGGTGAGTAAAAAAATCCATAACAACACAGTTTCATAGACATTATTTTTATGTTGATTGCACGCAGTACAAACAACATATTGTGGCAGCATTCTCAGTAGCAGGCTGTGGAGGCATGGCACTGTTGTGGCCAATGCCTCCACAGCCTGCAAAGGCTTGTCCCACTTCCCCCAATGCCATTGCAGGCTGCTGGTGACAGTAGTTTGGAACTTTCGCACCAACTACTGACAATTTTGCTGCTGCAATCAGTGGCCACCTCATCATTGCAGCGTCAGCCATCCGCTGCAATAAGGGAGTGACCCATAATTGCAGGGCAGAATGTAAAAACCCTGATATTGTTTGTGAACATGGTGGCAGGTTGCCACCATGTTCATAAGCAATATAACCCCCACCGTGTTTATGTGCCGACGGGGGCCTCAAATCCCGTCAGCCTTGGTGCCCCATTGTTTCTTGTGCCGACGGGGGATCCCACTCCCTGTTGGCATTCTGTAACACCCTCCTGCTTTTATTCCTGCTGGACGGAGTGCCCAATCCCCTACGCCATAATGAATCCCCTCAGGCCGCCGTGGGGTGCCCAACCCTCATCGGGCTACTGCTGCCCCCCAAAAGAAAGGTCGTGGTGGCACGCTGGGAGCCCACCCCAGCATGCCACATGCCCCTGTAAAGGAAAATGGTTCCACAAAGTCTTTTTTTTACCTGCAAAAGAAACAGTCCTCGTAGTGTCCCTGGCCCCACCACGCAACCCACACCCACCCCACCACTGCGCACCCTGCCTCCCTACACCCCTCCTCACCCCATACTTACCTCTGGAGCTTGGAGCGATGATCTTCAGAGAACCGGGAACATGTCTGCACTCTTGAAGCCGACCGCAAACTGAGGAAATGCGGTAAGCTGTATAACATAATAAATAGGGTTTTTCAACTTTGGTACATATCTCAGGCATTTTGGGACTTTTTCACCAAATTTCAACATAGGGTTTTAGGACCCTCCTCATGAATTCTTGAACTGTCATGGCATTAATGGCCCTGAAGGTGATTTCCACGGTCACTGCACAGAATCACCTTCGGGCCAATTCACTGAAACGACAGTGCCAGTGTTCATGAGGTGGGTTCTCAAAAAGCCTATGGTGCAAATTTGGTGGAAAAAATCTAAAAAAATGACTGTTTTATGAGCGTGCACTGTGCAGTTGCTATGCACGCTCGTAGCTTCATGAATTTGCAATATTTTCACGTCAGATTTTCAACATTGGCATTTTTTCACATGTCCTTGTGAACAGTGCAGCTGTCATTGTTCACATTCTGGTGGAAATGTGTTTTCGCACTTCCGGCGCAGAATAGCAAGGTCACTGTGGAAAATCAGTGTTCAGGACAGATTAAGAAAATGACAGTGACACTGTTCATGAGTAGACATCCTGAAATGGCTATGTTGAAAATTTGGTAATGATACTCCATAAAATGACTGTGTTACGAGCGTGCATTACGCAGTTAGCACGCACGCTCATAACTTCGCAAATTTATAGTATTTTCACTCCAGATTTTCAACATTGCCATTTTTCCACACCTACTTATGAACAGTGCAGCTGTCATTTTTCCCATCCTGGCTGAAATGTGTTTTCGCACTTCCGGCACAGAATAGAGCAGTCACTGTGGGAAATCACTGTCCAGGACAGATTAAGAAAATGACAAGTGATACTGTTCCTGAGCAGAGGTCCTAAAATGCCTGTGTTGAAAATCTGATGATGATAGCCCATCAAATGACTGTGTTACAAGTGTGCATTGCACACTTTCCACACACCCTTGTAACTTCGCAGATTTGTAATATTGTCATGACAGATTTTCAACAGTGCCATTTTTTCACACCTCCTAATGAGCAGTACAGCTGTAATTTTTCATATCCTGACTGAAATATGGTTTCACGGTTGCGGCACAGAATAACGTGGTCACTGTGGGAAATAAGTGTTTGGGATTGATTAAGAAAATGACAGTGGCACTGTTCATGAGCAGAGGTCCTAAAAGCCCTATGTTGAAAATTTGGTGACGAAACTCCATAACATTACAAGTGTGCATTGAACTGTTTCCATGTACCCTTGTATCTTCTCACATTTGCAATATTTTCAAACCACATTTTCAACAGTGGCTCTTTTTCACACCTCCTTATGAACAATACAGCTGTCATTTTTCAAATCCTGGCTAAAATATGTTTTTGCACTACTGCCGGAGAATAGCATGGTCACTGCGGGAAATCAGTGTTTGGGACAGATTAAGATTGAATGAGTGAGAAGGGGGAGTGACTGAGCTCAGCTGACTCAGGACTGCTGCAGATTTGTTTGTGGGCAGAAAAAGGCCCTAGTGCAAGAGCCCAGTACAAAAGGGCAGCCTGCAGCACTGGGAGAAACAGAACAAGAGAGTGAGTGAGGGAGGGGGAGTGAGCAAACTCCCCGGAGCACTGTCAGGACTGCTGTGGATTTCTTTGTGGGGAGAAAAAGGCATCATAGCAGGCAGGGGCCCAGTAGAAAAGGCCAGCCTGCAGTGGTGGGAGAAACAGTATGAGTGAGTGAGACAGGGGGACTAAGTGAGCTCAACGGAGCTCTATCAGGACTGCTGTGGATTTCTTTGTGAGCAGAAAAAGGCACCAATGCAGGCAGGAGCCCTGTACAAAAGGGGAACTTGCAGTGCCAGGACAAACAGAATGAGCGCATGACAGAGGGAGACTGAGCGACCTCAACGGAGCTCTGTCAGGACAGCTGCAGATTTCTTTGTGGACAGACAAAGGTGCCAACGCAGCCAGGAGCCCCATACACAAGCGCAGCCTGCAGCACCAAGAGAAACAGAATGAGTGAGTGACAGTGTGATAGTGAGTGAGCTCAACAGAGCTGTATTGTGACTGCTGCAGATTTCTTTGTGGGCAGAAAATGCGGCAACGCAGGCAGGAGCCCAGTACAAAAGGCCAGCTTGCAGCGCCAGCAGAAACGGAATGAGTGAGCGAGAGAGGGGGAATGAGCGAGCTCAATGGAGCTGTGTCGGGATTGCTTCAGATTTCTTTCTGGCCAGACCAAGCTGCCAATGCAGGCAGGAACCCAGTACAAAAAGGCAGTCTGCAGCAGCAGGAGACATAGAACGAGTGAGTGAGGGAGGGGGAGTGAGTGAGCTCAATAGAGCTCTGTTGGGACTGCTGCAAATTTGTTTGTGGGTAGAAAAAGACAGCAATGCACACAGGGGCCCAGTACAAAAGGGCAGCCTGCAGTGGAGGGAAAACCAGAATAAACAAGTGAGAGAGGGGGAGTGAGTGAGCTCAATGGAGCTCTATTGTAACTGCTGCAAATTTCTTTGTGGGCAGACGAAGGCAGCAATGCAGGCAGGAGCCCAATAGAAGAGGGTAGCCTGCAGCGCTGGTGGAAACGGAATGAGTGAGTGAGAGAAGGAGAGTCAGCAGGCTCAACAGACCTGTGTCGGGACTACTGCAGATTTCTTTGTGGGCAGAAAAAGACACGAACAGAGGTAGGAGCCTAGTACAAAATGGCAGCCTGCAGTGCCAGGTGAACCAGAATGAGCGAGTGAGAGAGGGGGACTGAGTCACCGTAACGGAGCTCTGTTGGGACAGCTGCTGATTTCTTAGTGGGCAAAACAAGGTGCCAATGCAGGCAGAAGCCCAGTACAAAACAGCAGCCTGCAGCATGGGGAAACATAGACTGAGCGAGTGACAGAGGGGCAGTGAACGAGCTCAACACACCAACGCAATCAACATTCGGCATTGACAAGTGCTTGTTTATAATTAGTGATGTAGGGAATTTTTTCCTCAGCAGTTGAGTGATGCAAAGTTAGTGTATCTTATAGATTTGCTTTTTGTGTTGTTTCAAGGTTTCAAATGTGTTAATGAAGACTGATTCCTCATGAATATTTATGTTTTTTGTGCTTAAAGGTGATTGCTCTCCTACAAGCCCCACCCCCCTGATGAACACTTGTGAGAATTGAAGCACTGAGGTCTGAGCTGGAGCAGCAGGTTTATGCTGTTAGACTAATAATTTGATTTCTTTATTTTCTGCATAAAGCAAATACATTTATTTTTGCTTTAAAATGCAATAGTGCTTATTGTTTTGTTTTGAGTGCCACTACAACTTGACTGGTTTCTTGATCCATTGTTTGGGGCAGGCCACCCTATCAGTAGTGTGCACTGGCCCTGTACTGTGGATCACAGCACAAGCCTGAAGGACCTTCTTTAATAGCAGAACACCACTGGAAATGGAAAGCTACAAATCAGTGAGCTGCATTTGGTATATGCTGCCAGCATGCAACATATGCAACATCTGAACAGTGTATCTACCAAACTAGGATGCATTGGGCTCCTGATAAAGTGCATAGCCTCCATGCAGTCCAAGGAACAAATGGGTTAGGGAAGCAGTGAGGGCCAAGAAATGGACTTTCACCCGGAACAAGGGAAAGCAGGGGATATGGAATGGGGAGAGTGCCAAATGAAAACTAGGGATGCTAAGAGGATGGTCAGGGAGGCAAAGGCAGACAAGGAGCTATATATTGCAGAGGGCATCAAGTGCAGGAAAAACAATTCTTCAGATATATTAAGCTAAAAAGGAAGCAGGGAGGAGGTATTGTAAGGCAACAAGAAGGGGAAGGGTTACAGAGGAAGATGAACAAAGGCATCCATCCTTAACAGTTACTTCTCCTTTGTCTTCTCAAAGAAACATAGCAGGCCCTTGGCTGAAAGTGGCATCAAGATGGCTGTCATGGCATTCCTGAAATGAAGCACTCAGTCCTTACCAGAGAAAGTATCCAGAAGGGGCTAGAAGCCCTAAAGGTAGATAAGGCTCCAAGGCCGGATGGGATGCACCCAAGGGTGCCCAAGAAATTGGCGGTGGAACTGGCTGAAATCCTATTAGGGCTATTCATTAGTTCAGTTCAGGTAGGGGTACACAGTGTCTTATTTATCCACCTCCTTTATCCACCACTCGTGCTTACCACCAGTGTGAGCTGCTGTCCCTTTTTCCACTAATGGTGGTGGAGGGGGCAGAGCAGCAAGATGGCTGCAGAGCTGCTCCGCACCTGGCCGCTTTTTGCTATGCTCCATTTCAGTTGAGTAAATCTACATTGGAAGGGTTTTTCTTTGCCTCCATGAATGAAACTTTGTTCTATTTTGCTTTACCAATATTAGACATGCCAAGTTCAAGTCATTTTGGGAGGCTTTAAGCATTTTTATGCCTCTGAATTTTTCAACCGAGTGACTGTTATATGAACATATATGAACATATGAAATTTGCCATCAGATAAAGGCCTAGAGGTCTATCAAGTCTGCTTGAATGTGCAGCTAGCACCCCTTATTCTGCAGCTGCCCCTCCCTTCCACCCTTTCCTTACATTGACCCTTGTCCTGTCCCATCCCCTTTTGAAGCAGTCCATTGTCCTACTGGATACCACTTCTGCAGGTAATGCATTCCACCCAGCTAGTACCCTCTCTGTAAAAAACTGTCTCCTCATCTCCCTCCTGAACCTTCCTCCCTCCAGTCTCATATCATGGCCCCTGGTGTTCTTCTCCTCCCTTACTTTGAACAACCCTTCTCTACCCGTCTTCGAACAGCCCCTCTGTACCCGTCTTGTTTATTCCTTTCATGTACTTAAAGGTTTCAATCATGTTCCCCCTGTCCCTCCTCTTCTCCAGTGGGTACATGTTCAATTCCCTCTGCCTCCTCTCATATGATAAGTCCCCCAGCCCCTTGATCATCTGTGGCACCCTGCGCTGCACCCCCTCCAGTAACTTAATGTCCCTCTTCAGATATGGGTGCCAGTACTGCACGCAGTACTCCAGGTGCAGTCTAACCAATGACCTATACAGTGGCAGAATCACCTCCTCCCTTCTTGAGGATATGCCCCTTGCAATGCAACCCAGCATTTTGTTGGCCTTTGCAGCTGCCTTCCTACATTGTGCCGAGTTGTTCATTGACCCTGTAATGAGCATCCCCAGATCCTTCTCCTCTGTCTGGGCTAGCTGTACTCCCCCCAGCTGGTAACTCCTCCTTGGGTTCTTCATCCCAAAATGAGCACCTTGCACATTTTGGCATTGAACCCCAGTTTCCAGGTGTGTGACCAAGTTTCATGCTTTGCCAGATCATCCTGCAACCCCTGCCATCCCCCTAGGTCATCCACCACCACTCCTACCTTGGTATCATCAGCAAACAGACTGATCTTGCTCTTGATGTCCAATGACATGTCTGCAATGAATATCCCAAACAACACTGGTCCCAACACCGAGCCCTGTGGAACACCGCTCATCACTACCCTTAGGTGTGAGCACTCCCCACCCACCACCACCCTCTGTTGCCTTCCCTGAAGCCAGTTCCCTACCCATCTCACTACCTTTGCACCTGCACCTGCCCCTTCTAACTTACTTCCCAGCCTTCTATGTGGCACTGAGTCAAATGCCTTACTGAAGTCCAGATACAGGACAGCCACTGCATGGCCCCAGTCCAGTTGCCTAGTTACCCAGTCATAGAACTCCACCAGGTTGGTTTGGCAGGATCTTCTATGTATGAAGTCATGCTGTCTGCTGTCCTGTAGTCCTTTGGCCTCTAGGAGAGCCACCAGCCTCTCCTTCATGATAGTCTTCATTAGCTTACCCACGATGGATGTGAGGCTCACTGGTCTGTAGTTCCCTGGTTCATCCTTGGGCCCACTCTTGTGGAGGGGCACCACATGAGCCATCCTCCAGTCCTGAGGTACACATCCCGAGTGTAGTGAGGTATTAAATAGGTCTGCCAAAGGTCCCGCGAGGACCTCTGCCAGCTCCTTCAGTACCCTGGGGTGGATGCCATCTGGGCCTGGTGCCTTGTCCACCCTCAGTGCCTTCAAACCCTCCCGAACTCTGCCCTCCATGATTTCCCCATCTGTCACCCCCTCCCTCCCTGTTTCTGCTGTTCCTCCTCTCTGTGTTTAGTTGCCAGCATTGTGAATGGTGCTTTTTTCATCTTACCTAGACAAGAGAGGAATTGCCATTATATTTGCAGACTGAGGGCATTTTGTTGATTAAAAACACTCAGTAATTTTCTCTTTTTTTTTTAATATACTTTATTGAAGTTTAACAGCAGTACAATATATGCATGGATACTAGGTTAAGACTGAGGAGATATTACATATAAATGATACAATATGTATGGGCACCAATCCTCTCTATCAAACTTAGTTAGCATAAGGTTATTACTATACTCCCAACCTCCTACCCTATCATTTATCCCTCCCACAATTACCCTGTGCCAAACAAAAGGTAAATATTTCTCCACATTGAAACACTGTACATAATTACAAGTTAACTCTGAAGAATTCTATGACTTTAATACTACAAGTAGGGCTTCCAACGAGCCCCATCTATCCAGATAAGCCTGATTCCTATTGGCTAACATGGCTATATGTTTTTCAAGCTTTAGGGCTAATAAAGCTTCTCTATGCCATTCACTAACTGGCGGTAAAGAGTCATCTCTCAAGTGTCTCATAATAATTACTTTGGCTACTGCTGAAATGAGAGCCACGTGAGCCTTTCTGATCATAATGGTTCCCAGCAGGAAATCATTAAGAAGGCATATTTTGGGGGTAAATAAATCTTGTAAACCCAGCAATGGGTCTATTGTGTTTTGTATATTATTCCAAAATGCTGAGACTTTGGGGCAGGACCATAACATATGAAAAAGATCACCTGAGGATCCTTTACATCGTTGACACTGGGGAGATGGAATCCTTCCCATTTTGTAAAGTCTATCAGGTGAAAAATATAAATTATGCAAGACATTATATTGCATCAATCTGAGTCTATCTTGTTTGATAAATTTATACATATTATACCAAATATGGTGCCAGATTGATAACTTCAGGGGGTAGAGATAACTTATTCACCCAATAATAGCAAATACCTTTAGGTAGACATTGATTAAGTGCTTTTTAATTTCTTGTATACCATATATATTGCATGGGAGTTGGTTTGCCTCCAATAATAAAAACTGTAACTCAAAATCAGGGAAAGATACTTGCGGGGTCTGACCTAGGAACGACAAGATGACTTGTCGAATTTGCCAGTATTTAAAGGGGTTTACATCTTGTATATTAAAGCTTTGGCAGAACTGTAAAAAGGGAATAATTTTGCCATCAGGAGCCTGATCATTCAATTTCAAGTTTTGTAAGGGCGCCCAAAAGGATGGTGAAATAGGTGCTTGAGCGATTTGGAGGTTTGGGTTATTAATAAGGGGTTGTTGTAATGATTTGTACCAGTTGAAATTCCAGGGTTTTTGCAACTGGAATAACACTTTAAGGGACCAACCCACTGGTGTACTCTTAAGGGCCTTGGGAATCTTCCAAGGAGGAGAATATATTAGAGCAGGCAAGCTGTATTGTTGGGTTTCTGCTAAAAATCATTTGATATTCAGCCAGAGAGGTTTGAGGGGATTGACAGGCCTTTGGTCATGTGGTAGGATCCAATGTACCAATTTAGTTATATGTGTGGTGCAGTAATATGTAAAGAGGGAAGGAAGAGATAGGCATCCTTGTAGTTTTGGAGCAGTAAGCTTAAACTATGCTCGCCAGACTCTCTTTCCCTTCCAGAGGTATTGGTTGATAGAGGTATTGGTATTCCAGAGGTATTGGCAGGCTTGCAAGTCATTAAACCAACGCTTTGGGAGAAAAACACCCAGCATATTTAGGGGGTAGAGAATGCTCGGCAACACATTCATTTTAATGGTGGTTATTCTACCCCAAATTAGACTGGTAGGGTGCCCCATCTTGCTAAGTCTGTCTTAAGAGTCTCCATTAGTGCAATGAGGTTTCCTTTTATTATTGATGGGATTTCTCTAAAAATCTTTAAGCCTAATATGTTAAGGATTTAGATTCCCAAATTAAATCAGTTCCCTCAATATCAGACAGTAACAATTTCATATTCATTGGGAAGACTTTTGTTTTGGAGAGGTTAAGTTTATAAAAAGACACTTTGGAAAAGAGGTTAATTTCTCTAAGTAAGGCAGGCACCCCAGTAACCAGATTTTCCAGGTGTAGTAATAGATCATCTGCATAAGCAGAAATAAGATGACGAGCAGAACCAATTTGTATACCCTGGAGTCCCAGGGAAGCAATTAATTTCTGGATGAATAGTTCTAAATATATATTAAAAAGTAAAGGGGAAAGAGGTCAGCCTTGTCTGGTGCCACGATGTAGGGAGAGGGGATCAGATAATAGACCATTGCACCAGACACGGGCAGTGGGGACATTGTAAAGGAGCTGCACCCAGTTAATAAAATTGGTTGGAAAGCCAGATTTTTCTAAAGCTAAAAATAGAAAATCCCAAGATACTTGGTCAAATGCTTTTTCGGCATCTAATGAAATCAAACTAGCAGGAATGTCTGAGTGGTTAGTGAAACAGAGTGAATGTAGTAAATGATGGATATGGTCACTGGAGCTTCTACTACCATAAAACCGATTTGTGCAGGACCAATTAAGACATTCATAAGGTGACTTACCCTATTAGCCACTACCTTTGCAAGTATCTTAATATCAGAATTTAAGAGTGAGATGGGACGATAATTTTCTTGGTGGAGATTTTTTTTATCAGCTTTAAATATTAACGTAATAATTGCTTCCTGAAAATATTGCTCTGAGAATCCCTTAGAAAACCAGTAGTTGTAAACTTCTGTCAAGAAAGGGGCTAAATCATTCGCACAAGCTTTAAACAGATTGTTTGTAAGTCCATTAGGGCCTGGGGATTTATCTGGGGGAGTTGGTCAATCACATTTTCAACTTCCGTAGTTTGGATGGGTGAACCAAGGAGGGCTGTCAAATCGGTAGGAAGTTGTGGGAGATCAATTCCATCTAAATAATAATAATATAATAATAATATTTTATTTCCATAGCGCAATTCTAATTTCAAAGCACTGCACATACAAGACACATCATAATAATTTAAAAACTTAACACAAATTCAGCTTCAGTTTAAAAACATCCCCAATTATAAATATCAATCATTAAAAGCTTGTTGGAAAAGATGTGTTTTCAGGCTGGTTTTAAAGCTCTCCACGGTTCAGCACTCCCTAATCTGATGAGGTAGAGAGTTCCACAGGGACGGTGCCGCAAACATAAATGCCCAGGCACCAGAAGATTTTAGACATACCCTGGGAACCTCTAACAACCCCTCGTCAAATGAGCGGAGAGGCTGGCAGGGACTGTAGGGAAACAGGAGCTCTTGCAGGTAACTCGGTCCCAGTCCATGCAGGGCTTTATAGGTCAACAGACTGATCTTAAAGGTGATCCACCACTGTATAGGCAGCCAGTGCAGAACACGCAGCATGGGAGTAATATGACTAGTGCGCAATGACCCAGTCACTAACCAAGCTGCAGCATTCTGCACCAGCTGCAAGTGGCAGATATCAACCCCTGGAAGCCCCAGGTAAAGGGAGTTACAGTAATCGAGGTGTAATGTCACTAAGGCATGGATCAACATGGGCAAATCATCAGACGGAACAAGGTGTTTAATTCTGGAGATGTTCCTAAGATGGTAAAAGGAGGACTTGACGACTGCCGACACCTGCACATGCAGTGTAAGCCCATCATGAAGAACCACCCCCAGATCATGCACCCGTTCAGAGGCAGGCAGTTGTACACCATCCAACCAAATCTCAGATGGTAGACCCACCACCGGCCTCTCTATCTGGCACCCTGGATCCACTACCAACACCTCAGTCTTCCCAGAGTTCAATTTTAACCAGCTAGCCTTCATCCAGTCATGGATCTCCACCAGACAGCTGTTAAACAATGAGACTACACTATCCTGGTAGAGTGCAAAAGACAGATAGAGCTGGGTATCATCGGTATAGCAGTGAAACCTCAGTCCATATTGTCTTTATGAGTGGCCTCATCTGCTACAGGTACCAAATATAACTCCTGAAAATATGATTTAAAAATAGCAGAAATTTGTTGTGGATATGTAACTATGGGATCCCGATCAGTTACTTGCAAGCTCGGAATGCAGCAGCTTTTTTCTCCTTATTTGATTCTGATAGCTAATAGCATGCCAGTCCTTTCACCGGACTCTAGGTATTTAAGTTTAGTTATCTGTAGTGCTAATTCCACTTTCCGGGACATCAGATCTTAAAATTGAGTATTTAAGATATGTAATTTAGTCCAATCTTTATCAGGGGAATGGCGGCTAATGTTTTTTTCAATGGTTTTAATATCTCTCAACAGACCTTCAGCTTTAGCTTTAAACTGTTGGGACCTAGTGGAAGCCAAACAAATGCATTCACCATGCAGTGCACATTTAAAAGCTGCCCATACAATATCTATCCTGGTAATTGAGTCTTTATTGGATATGAAAAATTGGGAAACAAATTCTTTACTATGCGATAGGGTAGTTGGAGATTTGAGTAGTTGATTATTTAGATGCCAAATGGAGTATTTTCATACACCAGGGCCTAAGATATAGGAAATCAAAACAGGTGAGTGATCTGAGATTACTCTGGCATGAATTTGGCTATCTATTACCCCTGGGAGCAGAAAGGCACTGATCAAAAAATAGTCAAGCCTACAACAGGTATACTGGGGAATGGAGAAAAAGGTGTAAGATTTTTCAGTGGGATGTAATATTCTACATATATCCACTATTCTTGCTCCATTCATAAGATCTCTGAGTGCCCTTTGGGCTGGAGAAAGTCCAGTTCTTTTGGCATCAGATCGATCTAAATGGGTTTGTGGTATTAAGTTCCAATCCCCTCCCAGAAATATGGCATTCTGTAGAAAAGGAGTAGTCAGGTTAAGTACCTGTGAAAAGAAATGGGGTGCATCTACTTTGGGGCCATAAACAGACCCTATCAGGAACGATTAGGATTGTAGTGTACCCTGCAAGAGCACATATCAACCTGTTGGATCCCATATTTCTTGGGTCACCTTAAAAAGGACTGATTTGGCAATGAGTATGGCTACCCCCCTCAGTTGGTGGAAATACCTGCTCTATAGGCTTGCCCTACCCAGTTTCTGCAAAAAAGAGATGTGCCTTCCCTCCTTAAATGTGTCTTTTGTAGGCACACAATTCCAGCATCTCAGTGGGCGAAATGTCTTAAGATCATTTGTTGCTTGCACCTGTCTCGAGCACCTCGGACATTCCAAGTTAAAATATTGTAAGGACCCCCCATTGTAGTATCTCAGGTTGGAATACCAACAGGCTGAAACATTTTAGAAGGTCCAGACTTAGGAACATAGCAGTTAAATCACTGCAATTAAAAAAGGAAAAGTTTGGAACATGCCCACCCCCTCACTTCTACCCTTAAATTTTCCCATTAAACTATACAACCCAGATTCAACTTCAATCCCTGAGAAAGAAAAAACCTTAAACACTTCCCCCCAGTTCCACCAACCAAACTGACTAAATATACTGTCAAGCGATGTTTATTTTCACCCCAGTGACACAACTTATCCCACCCCGCCAATCCCCAGCATTCCCTCCCATAAACTTCTGTCTAGGGAATTATGTTATAGTAATTTTTTTTTTTTTTTTTTTTTTTACCAATTATTTTACCAGGTGAGACACACTAAGCTGAAAACTTTTTTGCAGGTGCAACCTGGGAGCACGAGGAAGTTAAGTGACTTGCTCGGGGTCACACAGTATGCAAGAGGGGGCTGTGGGATTCAAACCCAGGTCTCCAGATTTGCAGCTCAGAGCCTTAAACCACTGAACCATACTGCCTCCAATTAGCAATTAGTGCTTATAAAACTTACATGAGTACCAGAGAGAAAAGCAGTATTTAGTAATGCCAATAATAATTTGGCCATTTATGTAAGGTGTATGCTTGCCATTCCATCTTCAAGGACCACCCAATAAAAGAAAAATGAACAGTAGTCTGTTATCAGGTAAAATAAAATACACCAGCAGAGGTCTAAGACCACCTCTTATATGCAGTCCCAACAGGTCAATTATCTGGGAAAGAAAAGCATAAAAGGCAGACCTTATTAATGCTTAAGGGTTTCCACTTGAATTAGCACACATAGAAAATAATGAACAAAATATTAAGAAATTTGACATGTCCGTGGAGATGTAGTTTAAATAAGCTAAGGTATGCAAACAAGGGTCCCACCTTCTAGCAAGGCCAAAGGATATTCTGCTGGCAAGTCCTTTTGTCCAGTCAAAGAATGCAATCAAGGCCCTTAGGAGCATGAGGCCGAGTAAGAGTCTACGTAGCTAGGAGATCCCTGGTTCCCACTGGTCACTAAACAGGTACTATGTTTAGTAAAGTTCTCCAGATCAGTACTCAGTTCTGGCCATTTTGCAAATCTAGTCGGCTGAGACATAACCATTAACCACCAGTTTAATGGCCCAATCACTTAAACAGGTCAGGAAATAATTTCTTTAATTTGAGCTGTGCGTGTTCCTGTGTGTCAAAAGCACAACATTGATCCTGGAGTCTCACTTGTAGAATGGCTGGGTATCGAACCTGAAACTGTTTCCCAGCCGCCATCAGTTTAGACACTATGGGGTGCAGTTCCTGTCTTTTCATTCTGACCAATGGTGGTAAGTCCTGAGCCACTCGAATTTTCCTGCCCTCCCACTGGACTTCTTGCAGGGGTTTGATTTGAGCCAATATATGCTGTTTATCAAGGAAATTGAGCAATTTGAAAATCAAGGGTCTGGGAGGTGACCCAGAGGGAGGCATAGGGTGTAACGCTCTGTGGGCTCTCTCGATGGTATAAGTTGTACCATTAGGTGAGGGCCCAGCAATTTTTTTACAAAGTTTCTGCAAGAATAAAATCGGAGAATTACCCTCTTCCTTTTCACAGATCTCAAGAAAGAGCAGGTTATTTCATCTGCTTCTGCCCTCAAGATCCTCCAGTTTCTCCTCTATTCTTTAAAATCTCTTTGTAGCACTGCTAAGCTCTAATTCGGCCTTGTTATGCCTCTTTTCCAGGGAGATTATATGTGCCTCTGAATCCAACACTCGTAAAGCAAGGGAATCCATTGAAGTGTGTACTTGATGCAGCTCGTCAGATATTGCTGCAATGGAACTCTGAAGGGGCTACGTTATTTCCAGAAAGCATTCCTCAGTGAGTGCCGATGTTCCCACTGAAGTTTTACCACTGGCGGCCGGTTGCTGCTTGGGCCATTTTGTGACCTTGTCTTTTCCGGAGTGGGGGGAGGTGAGTGGTGCGGAGGTGCCTTACGCATATATACCTCCATACTTTTGAATTTTTCTTTATCCTTCTGGCTGCTGGAGTAGTACAACGTTCTTTTCTGACTGAAATTCAAGTTAAGGAGGTTGATTTGCTTTGGAAAAACATAGGAGGGATGCAGAGTGGTGGGAGCTAGCTGTTGCTCGTTAGGCTGCCATCACATGACCCAACTCTCAGTAGTTTTCTGTATTACACGTGTGTCCCCATTTGGAAATGTGTTAAATGAGGAAGCGTGAGAAGGATGCAGGTGTACCTCAAAGAAGACTGAAACTGTGGATCATTTTACATGCTGATAGGCTTGTTAAAAGTCTATAACAGGTATAATATTGTTGCCTGAGGGCTTGTGCCTTACTATATTGTATATCTCGCAATAAGTTTGATTTTACTGAATTTAGAGGAGTGCTTTTCTTAATTTGTTTTTATAGAGTTTGCCATGGCTGAGTGGAATGAAGAAGGATTGGTTAGAGGAGGACCTGTGTCCAGTTTTGGCTGAACATGGGAGCTAGATTAATCTTTAAAATTTTGGTCCCCAGGTCTGAGAGAAGGAAATGGTGCGAGGGCTGCGAGTGGTGGCTCCTTCTTGCTAAAAGCCATTCTGCAGTAATAATGGGAGACTGGCTTAGGGGGTGTGTTCACCAAAAAGGTACTGTTTTTTCCTTTAATATGTGATACGAACTGTCCGGGGGTAAATCTCCTTTAAAAGGTGCTTATTCCAGCATCCCTTTGATGCATGTACTCCAGATAAAGGTGTGGAGAACTTCTTGGAAGGTAAAAATACATGGGGGTAGGCAGCTTTGGGACCCTTTATTAGGGATAGTGCTGCCAGAATATTCCCCAGTTTTCTTTGATGGAATAATAATGAGTCTGACTATGAGTCTGCCTATTCGATTAAGGTGACAGACCCTAGAATGGGCACTCAACAGCAGATATGTCTTGGTATATTATAAATGATTATTTAAGCCTCATATCCAAAAGTTAGTTTTTTTTTGTTGATACAGCGAGACTCCTTACTGAGGAATGCTGATCTTTGAATTATCAGAATGTTAATAATTTATTTTAACTTTTGTTTATCTGGATGGCAAGCAGCACATACACTTTTGATATTAAGCATAGAGTTTTGAAGATATCCGCAGTGATTTTAATGCCACTGTCTGCAGGGTTTCTCTATACTCCAAGATTTACTGCTTATATCAATCCCATCGACGGTCCTGCAAAATTCAGAATTTTGAAGATGTAATAATGTGGCCTCACACAATACATAAAGCTAACCATCTTGCTGATGTCTGTCATCAAGCATCTGTGAGCAACTTCCAGGGCATATATAGTAGTAGTCACAGACACGGACAGATATTTCCAGAGATTTCACGAAATTTCTAAAGAGTTTCTCTCTGCTGCCCCTACTGTGGAAAAGCAGAAAGCAGGAGATTTCTCTAGAAGTATCACAGAAATTTCAGGAAATATCTGACCATGTCTTTGGCTGTGACTGTAGCACTGACAGAACCCCTTTTAATGGAATGGGAATACTTCCAGTGACTGTACAGTACGAACAGTAATCAAGGCCCCTACTTTTCTAGCAACTGGGTCAGAATAGCATGGACAAAAATGCCATCCACAAGAAGGGTGTGGAAAAAGTACAGCTGATATTTCTTTTGTGGGGGGTTCTGTCCCCCCGCACACCCCCTAATAAGGATTCTCATTCTGGGGTAGGGGGAGCAGATCACAGGGCAAGAAAAAATATGTGGAGCCATGGAATACTATTCCCATGGTTCTTCGCACCAGTGTTAAAGTCCCGATTGGCAAAACATTTTGGAGACCAGGATTAAAACCCTGGTTTTGTTTGAGGTCAGCCTAAGGCTATTGGCCTGAAAGTAATTATTATTCCCAATGGACCTCATGTGTGTGGATTATTGGGGCTTGGGTGAGCTGTTGGTCCTTTTAGTATTAATGGTTATGGCTGATTCTATAAAAGACACTGAAGGGTGATTTTTAGATTTTAAACTGTTTTATACTATGATTACCATATGCTTGTAGCAATGATATGAGTTATGCATTCCATTCTGTTGGAAGACAATTTTTAGAAACTCTTTAACATTTGCAGGTAAAGAGACTGAATGATGTTAATACACATGCTCTGTACCTCTTATATGTTTTACCTGCTACAGCTTGTAAAATGTTTTATTGTACTACTTCATAATGACATTATGTCGATCGAATAAACTTAAACCTAAAACCGTTTTCCAGCAATGTTATCTTCACCTTTAACCACCACCCTCTATTATCCACCACCCTCTTTTACCTGCCAGACTTTTTTATGTATGGAGTTTGGAAGATAAAGGAGAGAGCAATGCTCCAAATGACTAGAGGGTAGCAGGCAAAGCCCCACTATACAAGGGGTGGGCAAGGAGCAACTGGGAAATTACACAACTGTCAGCATTAGATCTATAGTGGGTAAACTGATGGAGTCACTGGTCAAAGAGGACCTGTGGAGCACCTGGAGAGTAAAGGTCTACAGGACAGTAAACTGCATGGGTTTTTGGGCAGTGAGTTCTTGTCAGACCAACCTGATAGCCTTCTTTGACTGGGTAAAAAGGTGGCAGACTAGAGCCACACTGGATTTACTCTACTTCGATTTCAGAAAGGTCTTTGACTTGGTGCCACAAAGGTGATTGCTGGGTGCAGCTAGGGACATAGTTAGATGAGTGGTAAATTGGTCAAAGGAGAGACAGTAGAGGGTGGAGTAAATTAGGTCAAGTCAGAAGAGAGGGAGGTCATGAATGGGGTGCTGCAGGGATTTGTCTTGGGTCTTGTCCTCCTGTCCTCTTTAGTATGTTCATCAGCGACATTGGAGAGGGCGTCCAAGGCAACATGTGTCTCTTCACAGATGACACAAAGCTCTGTGGTAGGGTAGGCAGTGGCGATGGGATCAGGGAAATGCAGAGGGGTCTACAAGGGCTAGAGAGGTGGTCTAAAGTTTAGCATTTGAAATCTGACGCCAAAATGTGCAAGATGATGCACCTAGGAAACAAAAGCCCCAAGATAGAGGCCTGGATATTTTTATTTATTTATTTGAGTCTAGGATTACAAAGTACCTTTGAGCTGGGGCTCTTTTACAAAGGTTCCATGTCAGTGAGTACAGGCATACAGTTTCAATTACACTATAGAACAATCAATAACACTGATGGTCGTAACATGTTATTACAAGGATTACTACTTGAAACACATGGAAGTGTACACAAACAGGGGAAAAGGAGAAATGAGAGGTGGGGAAAGGAGAGGACGGGGAGGGTGAGACAGGGGCAGGGGTATAGCAGCCTACGGGGCTTTGTCAAGGACAGACAGGAGTAAGTGCATCAGATGGGCTGTGGGGGAGGCAAGTGCTAGGTGGAGGGGCAACAACAGGCAGCAGAAAACAAAGAGCTGCTAGGTGGGAGTACTGATTAGTCATGGCAGTCACAGGTGCTGGAGGCAAGATGAGTGAGGCGAAGCTTGGACTTGAATGCACCCAGCATGGGTGAGGCAGAGATGTCACTACTGAGACTATTTAGCCAGCTGGTGCCCTATATGCAAAGGACCTTTGGCCTTGGGATGTGCGACAGTGGGGGATTTGCAGGAGTTAAGGTTTAGACCTCCTGGTATTGCAGCTGTTGTTTCTGAGTTTAAGGAGAAAGCAGACACCAGGAAGGGCACTGCCCATCATTATTCTTTTTGATGTGATGCAGGTTTGATATTTTATTCTGCTGTTGAGTTGCAGCCACCCAGTTAGAGAGTAGAGGTCACAGGTATGGGTCAGACAATGAAATCTGGTGGCGAGTCTACAGGCTTTAATGAGGGATGTAGAAACACGTTCAAGAGACGAGGCAGTGGTGGAGCCATAAATGATGAGTCCGTAGTCAATGATAGGATGGGTAAAACTGAGCACTGCCACTACGGCAGAAGAAAGTGACCTGGGAGTCATCATTAGTGACTCTAAAAACAATCTAGCCAGTGTAACAAGGCCAATAGCAAGGCTAATAGGATGCAGAGGTTATTGGAAAGGGTACTGACAGCAGGAAAAAGGAGGTATTGCTACTTCTATATATAGGTGGGTCGCTGGTGAGGCCACACCTAGAATACTGTGTTCAGTTTTGGAGTCCTTACTTAAGGAAGGACAGGGACAGGGACAGGCTGGATATGGTGCAGCACAGGATGACCAAGATGATTCAGGGCCAACAGAGCAGGTCTTACAAGGATCATCCTAAGGCACTGAACATGTACTCACTGGAGACCATGCGGGGGGGAGGGAGGGGGTACAGTATGATAGAGCCCTTCAAGTTCCTGAAGGGAATAAACAAGGTGAAGTGTGGTGAACAATTCCGCAGGAAAAAAGGTTTAAGAACTCAAGGTCATGAGTGGAAACTGGCAGAGGAAGGTTTAAGAGGGATGTGAGGAAGTTCTGTTTTGCAGAAAGGGTGTGGACTCATGGAATAGTCTACTAGTCGATGTGGTGAGTGCCAAGACCATAAAAAGTTTTATGACTAGTTATGACAGAGTGAACGGTTTGGTGGTTACTCAGGTTGGTAACAGTGGGGAGAGAACGGTGGGGGGGATGGACGGGGGGGAGAGAGAGCCCATTATGCAGATTAGGTCACGGGACACTAAATGTAGATTAGATGGACTCCTGGGGCTCAGTTTTCAAAGTGTGGCACATGGCTTGTGCCAAGCATTGCATCACGACTCCCCAGGTTCTGGTGATGCTGCAAACCCCTTCGCTGCAACTGCACTGAATTCTCAAATGTTGAGAGCAATTGCGACAGTTTCCACGTTTTATGACAGCTTGCACCAAATATCTGGCAGAAGCTCCATAAAAACAGCCCCTGGGAATGCAGCAAGCTAGACCAGAAAAAAACTGGTCTAATTTCTGGAACCTGGCACATGGGTTGAAAGTCCTTATCACCATCAAGGTTATTGCTGCAAGCCCCTTGTGTCATATCTTCGGCACACCCGGGACTTGCGGCAATCAGGGGCTTTAAAAATCAAGTCATTGATCTTTTTCTGACATCAAAGTCTATGTTTCTAATATTGCTCTTCCGATTTTAATGTGCCTCTAATGAGACAATACCTACCCTTTAGGGCTCTCTGTGCTGCCTGGGATCATTTGCATGTCTCCATTCAAAGAGAGGTACTAAGTGCAAAAATGTAAATACCTTTTGGACACCCTAACTGCTATTTTGTTCCTTGGAACATTATTGTTTATAATGGATGTAATACGCCACAGTGTCCAGCAGGGGGGCATACTTTGTGCCTGAGCATCTATTAATTCTTCGGTTTGCACTGTTCTCTAGGTGCTATTTTTTAACATGTTTGGACACTAAAGATTTGTGTTATATTATATTAAAAATATCACACTCTGGCTGGTATTTTGAAACTGCCTGCCACAGGTGCAACTGTGTGTTCTGCCCACACGCTACAGCAGCCAAAATGTGCCCCTTGGTTCTGTGGGTGATTTTAGTAGCAGTGGTCTATTTATGACCATCAGCAATGCTTTATGACACAGTCCACACATGACTGATAGTTGCAGTCAAGAGTACCAGCCACTTTGACGTAAGTGCTGGACACCTTGGAGAAGGCCTAGCACTGGCTCCTCATGTCTGTATTGGCAGACTTTAATGTAATAGGAAAAGCTTAAGTTCTTATTGTTAGGTGTCTATGGAGTATATTAATATATCAGATGCTACAGACAGGTGGATAAATGGATTGCATGCTTGTATAGTAATCTTTGTAAACCCATGTCAGTAGTAGCAAGAACACAATTTATGCATAAATTCATCAGTAGATATAGCTGTCACTTTTGAAGATGTAATTATGTGGCCTCACACAATACATAACGCTAACCATCTTGCTGATGTCTGTCATCAAGGCATCCATGAGCAACTTCCAGGGCATATATAGTAGTAGCCACAGACACGGACAGATATTTCCAGAGATTTCACGAAATTTCTAAAGAGTTTCTCTCTGCTGCCCCTACTGCGGAAAAGCAGAAAGCAGGAGATTTCTCTAGCAGTATCACAGATATTTCAAGAAATATCTGACCATGTTTTTGGCTGTGACTGTAGCACTGACAGAACCCCTTTTAATGGAATGGGAATACTTCCAGTGACTGTACAGTATGAACAGTAATCAAGGCCCCTACTTTTCTAGCAACTAGATCAGAATAGCATGGACAAAAATGCCATCCGCAAGAAGGGCGTGGAAAAAGTTGAGCTGATATTTTTTTTGTGGGGGGGGGTTCTGTCCCCCCGCACACCCCCTAATAAGGATTCTCATTCTGGGGTAGGGGGAGCAGATCACAGGGCAAGAAAAAATATGTGGAGCCATGGAATACTATTTCCATGGTCTCTCGCACCAGTGTTAAAGTCCCGATTGGCAAAACATTTTGGAGACCTGGATTAAAACCCTGGTCTCCATTGTTGTTTGGCAGAGCTGCTCTATATCCCAGCCCTCCACACCGCAGGATAGCTTGGCCAGGATCCTGGATTCTGCTGCCCTTGTCCGTATAGCAGTACATGGACAGTGACCAGTGGAGCTCATATGGCTAGTGCTGTAAGTCCCTGCTTGCTGTCCCTAGTAGTGCTATATGGACTAGCACTCTCTTGAATGGTGCTATAAATGTTGCACTCATTTTTTTAATTTATTTATTTGAGCATCAGTTTGAAACCTTTGAGCCAGAGGCTCATTTCCAAAGGTAGCTCGTCACATTGAGGACAAATACATTACATTACAGGCTTGTTGTTACACCACATTGAGGATAAATACATTATATTACAGGGCTCGTTGTTACATCACAAAGTTTCAAGTTGTAATAAAATGACAAACAATTAAATTGACAGCCACATATATTTACAGGTATTTGTAGAGCTAAGGAACCATTCTAGTTACAGTGGTGCCGCTCATGCGAGCATTGTCAGTGTGTGGTGGACTAAGTCTCGACTTGTGACAGGTGCAATCATTTAACTGGGTACCCTTTTCTGCGGCACTTTGGGACCAAGTTCTGCAGCAGGATTAGCATTTGCCGTGGAACTTCAGCGGCGGAGGTTTGTAATTTTTGTGGAATTTCTGCGGCACCAATGAACAGCTACATCACAGCATCAGCTTGTCATCCTGACTTTACATCCATGGCAATGACTGTGGCACTTGGGATGGGGGAATGCACAGTAACACTAGCTGAAAAAAACAAACTGACTTTTAGAAATCATTTATTTTAAAAAAAGCTAAAAACTTCTATCACTTAAGGTCCTATCCTATTGCATAAATGAAATATGCACAGGGGACCTTATGTGATAAAGTATCTATATAACCATGCTGGTTACACCACTTGTGAGGCCCCCAGTGTGTATCACTTATTTATAGGCATTCTTTAACATAGTTTTTTTTATTAAATAAATTTCCTTTTTTTAACTGTGAAATTGCATCCTCATTCATACAGGACCCTTTGGAATTAGAGTAAACATAATAGAGAAGATATTGCAAGACTAACATTTCATGCCAACCCACTTTTCCAGAAACACTACGTAATCCCATCAAGCCATGATGACATGCACGTGAACCTCTTGTGAGAGAAGGCTCCCCAGCCCGTCACAAGGTATCACCCATGTGACAGAACACTGTGCCATACATTCACAGGCTCAGAGCGGTGGTGTGCGACAGGGCTGCCTCCTCCCCCCAATCCTAAACAACAGGTTTATTAATTCTAGCAGTTATTCATTTTAGGCAGCATCCCAATAAATCTGCACAAAGTAAGGTACGGAGTTAACAGGTCTATGCTATCGTTAAGTGTTTAAGTTGACCCTGGTGTAATAACTTAAGACTGAAAATGTTATTAGGCTGTAGCACAGGTTGAGCAACTATCACAGTACCTGATGTGCTGTGCCACTTTCTGGGAGTGGGAGCTGTGGTAGATAAGTGACTGTTCACTTCTGTGGCAGAATGCAGCCCTGTCATTAACTAATATATGATATAATAGCACTGATAACATCACATGCTGAGCATAGAGGGATTTTGGATATAAAAGGAGGGTAAAGTAACCAGGTGCTATGGATAAACTGGAAATAGTGTTAAAGAATCACCAAGAACAGTGAATTCTGCAGCATTGCAAATATTTTGTGGTAGGTTGCAAGTTTTGTGCAAAATTCTGCACCACAGAATTCTAGGGGCCTTGACAGTAATGCCTTTACACATAACAGATGGCAGTACTGTTAGCAGAACTACCTGGCTTGGTGGCAATAAGAAGGGGCATTGCAGGACATTGAGCTGTTTTGTAATGAGTTGTTAGGATCTAGAAAAGACATGGTATGGCCACGCACTGTATTTCACTGTAGTGGCAACAGCTGTCAGAGCTGTTTGGACAGCTGTAAAGACCCTCCACGCACATAAGAGTGTCTGGCTCCAGTAGGGCACTGCCAAATCTTCCACTGCTGCTGCCATGCCCATTGTAGCTGTTGGACAGGGATCTGGGACCACTACAGGCAATGAATGCTGACCAGAGAGGATGCCAATTGGAGATAAGGAGAATCCAATTGGAAATATGTCATTCCTAGTGACCTTGGCTGGTGAGTTATTTCACCAGTAGGAGGAGTACCAGGGACAGTACTGAGCACCTGCTGCTGGTGACTGAATTGACAGCCAGGTGAAGGAAGGGTTGGGGGTAGGAAGCAGTGGACTGCTGTCTTGTGTACCAGTTTCCTAGACTTGCCTGTAGAGGGTGCATGTATATAATGAGCAGGAGTCCTACCAGACATGCACCTTGCTGGCTTTAAAATTAAGGATTCATTGCAGGTTTCTACTGCATCCACAGTTCCCTGTCTTTAAAACTCAGAACCAATGCAGACAGGTTGCAAGGATATGAAAATCCAACCCTTTGTGTTTTGTGCCAGTTAGCGCTTTAGATAGGTACTTTGTGTAGTGCAAAAGTCAACTTTAAAAAATCAGACCCAGTGTTATATCATTGAGTGAAACTGCCATTGTGAAAAAGAAACTATTGCAATTTATGAAATGTAAGTAATGTGTAACATATAAATGAGTGACATATGCTGATCTCACAGCGAAACCTTTACAGCGATCGGGTCAATGCTGACAACATCAACAGATCACTGTAAAGTCTGCCCAGGACCCCGACACTCTTTCCCCTGGTCCTGAAGCCTCTCCTCGAATCAACTCCAACTCGGAGTTGATAATCTCTAAGTCCAGGGAGTGTGGAGGGCAGAGCACAACACATGGGAGGTTGGAGGTGGGTGATGCCCTTCCAAAAAACACAGACAGGTTTCCAGACAGATTTATGCTGACCGCAATTTGCGGTTGACATAGATCCATCGCTGTAATGTCAGTCGACAACATTTTTGTCAAAATGGCATTGTAGATCCAGTGAGTGATGTAAACATCCAAATGTGAAACAACAATATTTTAAGTGGAAAGAAATAAGCACAAGCAGAAAAAATTGTTGAGTAACTTTAACAACCATGGACCCGATTCTACAAGGGTTGACACAAGTCACGCCAAAGGTGATTTGCACCAAATGCCATTGCACCAAGGACCCTTTACCCAATTCTCTATCAGGCAGGGTCCTCTTGTCAAAGTCCCATGACTTGCGCCAACCTGAACAGTACATCAAATGGAGGGCTGCAAGCCTGTGGCAATGTCACCACAAGTGCCCCCCAAGCCCTGATCCCCAAGTAGTATGCAGAAATGCCCCACAGGAAATAGTTCCTTTATACCTGGGGTTCTGACATAATTTCCTCAAGAGTGCAAGGTGCATATCACTGTCATATCCTCTCTAGCACACTGCACTGACAATATAAGCATACACATTGTTTAATATATATATTTCTATATAACAAACCAATCACACACACAAACACACACAAAAAAAGTAGATAAACATGTGGGGAGTAGTGCAATGTAATGGCTGTGGGGCAGCAGTCTTCCGGGAGTCTTTCTGGAGGCTGAGATGCTGCCCTATTTGCAGACAACTCTCTGCCCTGAGGGAGGAAGTTGCCCATCTTCAGGCCACACTGGACAGTAGTAAGGGAACCTTCCCCCAGGCCACACTGGACGGTAGGAAGGGAACCTCCCCCATCCAGGGAGCACCAGAGCCACCACCACTACCTCAGAGGTTGCGAAGAAAGCACAGCAGTTGGACCACAGTGGGCTCAGGGAGGGTGAGGATGGTGGAACAGAGGCACACCCAGTCAGTTGTTCCACTCCACAATCCATACACCATTCTGGGGGAGCATAGCTCCCCTATGGATGCACCCGCAGAGGAGACTAAGGAGGCTGAGGACAACTGTCACAAGTGAGGCCCACAGGAAGGAGGCAGAGGACACCACAAGGAAAGGAAGCAGCTCCTGGTGGGGGACTCAATTGTTAGGGGGATAGAACTGGGGGGAGCAGGGAAAACTGAAGTAAGGTGCCTGCCTGGTGCCATGGCTTGGAGGGACAGGAAGCGCATCCTCAGGATCATGAGAACAGCTGCACGGGAGTCTGAGCTGGATGTCATTGTCCACCTAGGGACAAATGACTTGGCTCATCATGAGATTAGAGCAGGGCAGAAGGACTTTGTAGAATTGGGGAGGGGCCTAAGACAAGTAGCACACACAGTATCCTTCTCTGAGGTGCTGCCTGTCAATGGCATGAGTGAGGCGAGGGTACTTTGCACCATGCAGTTTAATGAATGGTTGAAAAAATGCTGTGGAGCACAGGGGTTTGGCTTCACTGGGGACTGGGGTTCCACCTGGAGGGACACCAGCCTAAACTGGCAGGATGGTTTGCATCGGTCCAGGAAGGGAACAAATTTTTTGAGCAATCGGTTTAAATGCTTCATTGGCAAGCTTTTAAACTAGTCAAGGGGGGAGGCACTGATAAGCTGCAGGAAAATCCCAGCCTCTCCCTACAAAACAGGGTACTAAATGAGAAAAAGACCGAGGTAGAAAGGTCAGTGGGGGATGCTGCAAAAGAAGGTAAAGCCATAAAAAAATGGAGAGCAATGAGTACCAAGGCCCATAGTCTGAGTAACAAGCTTCCTGAATTAGTGGCCTTGATGGAGGAGGAACATCTGGATATCGTGGCAGTCACAGAAACATGGTACACACAAAACTATGACTGGGACGTAAACATATCAGGATACACTATCTACAGGAGGGACAGGGAGGGTAAAAGAGGAGGAGGAGTAGCTCTTTACATAAGGGAAGGAATCAAAGCAACAGAACAAAAGGGAAAACAGGGAGGAGGAGGAGAAGAAGCACTGTGGGTAAATTTGGAGACTGGCAATGGCACCACAATCTGCACAGGGGTTGTATACAGATCCCCTTCTCAGGGGGAGGAAATGGACAAAGAAATGATAGAAAGTATACTTAGAATGGCAGAAAAAGGGGAGATATTGCTGACAGGTGATCTGAATATGCCAGATGTTAACTGGAGTGCAGTTGCAGTAGCCACTCCGAAGAGTGGGGTTATTATAGATGCCCTACAGGGGGCATGCCTTAGACAACTAGTACTGGAGCCCACTCGAGAGGGAGCAATCTTAGACCTGGTTCTCTCAAATGGAGCTGAAGAGAGGATCACAGATGTAGAAGTGGGTAGCCATCTGGGAACTAGCGACCATTGAACAGTATGGTTCCCAATAAACACAGCAATAGAGTCAAGCCATACAAAGGCAAAATTACTGGACTTCAGGAGGGCTGACTTTGCCAAAATGGGTGAGTGCCTAAGGAATGCACTAGCAAATGGGCAGGAAGGAGGGGTGGAAGAACAATGGGGAATAATAAAAACTGCCATCACAGAGGTAACAAGCCTTTGTGTGAAGCAAATAAACAAAATGAAACAATGTAAGAAACCACTATGGTTCTCAAAGGAAGTGGCAGTGAAGGTTTAAGAGAAAAAGAAAGCATTCGGGAAGTACAAGGAATCACAGAAGGAGCAGGACAGAAAACTGTATCAGTTAAAGCAAAAGGAAGCTGGGAAGGCAGTCAGAACAGCAAAGGCCCAAACCGAGGAAAAGATAGCCAACTCAGTTAAGAAGGGGGATAAAACCTTTTATAGGTACATCAGGGAGCGAAGGAAGACCAAGGGAGGGATAGTGAGGCTTAATAAAGGGGAGAGAGGGTGGGCAGGGGGTGACTGTGAAAAGGCAGAGATACTAAACAAATATTTTTGCTCAGTATTTACAATGGAAGAGGGGGAGGTACCTAAAACAAACAGTAGAAACACTCTGGATACAGAAGTTGATACCAGCCCATTTACAGAAGAAAGGGTTCTGAAAGAACTCTTAAAACTGAAGGTGGACAAAGCAATGGGGCCTGATGGGATTCATCTCAGAATTCTAAAAGAACTAAGGGTAGAACTAGTGACACCACTGACTACCCTCTTTAACAAATCATGGGAGGATGGGGTGGTACCCAAGGACTGGAGAGGGCAGATGTGATTCCCCTTCACAAAAGTGGAGCAAGGCAGAAGCAGGAAACTACAGACCTGTTAGTTTAACCTCAGTGGTAGGGAAAATGATGGAATCACTTCTGAAGGAAAGAATTGTCGAGTATCTAGAGGCCAGAGGGGCACAGGACCCAAGACAGCATGGATTCACAGCTGGAAGGTCATGCCAGACAAATCTGATAGATTTCTTTGACTGGGTGACCAAAGTAGTAGATCAGGGAGGGGCTGTGGACATGGCCTACCTAGACTTTAGCAAGGCATTTGACACAGTCCCACACAAAAGATTAATATACAAGTTAGCCAGCCTGGGAGTGGGTCCCAAGATGACAGCCTGGGTAAAGAATTGGCTGGAGAATAGGACACAGAGAGTAATAGTAAATGGAGTCCACTCTGAAGAAAGGGAGTTACTAGTGGGGTACCGCAGGGTTCAGTAGTAGGACCAGTCCTCTTCAATGTCTTTATAAGTGACATTGCAGAGGGACTGGAAGGAAAAGTATGTCTCTTTGCAGATGACACAAAGATCTGCAACAGGGTTGATGCATAAGGTGGGGTGGAAAGGATGAGAAGGGACTTGGCAAGGTTAGAGGAATGGTCAAATGTATGGCAGCTTAGATTCAATGCTAAGAAGTGCAAGGTAATGCACCTGGGAAACAAAACCAGGGGAAGAGTACACAAGGGGGGGTGAGATACTAACAACAACAAAAATGGAAAGAGACCTGGGGGTAGTCATATCAGATGACCTAAAGGTGGGCAAGCAATGTGAGAGGGCAGCAAGGAAGGCTGGGGGGATATGGGGATGCATAGGGACAGGCATCACCAGTAGAAAACAGGAAGTTATTATCCCTCTGTACAGACAGCTGGTGAGACCCCATCTGGAGTACTGCGTGCAGTTCTGGAGACCCAATCTCCACAAAGACATAGACAGGATGGAAGCTGTCCAGAGGAGGGCAACTAAAATGGTGCAGGGTCTGCAATGGAAGACATATGAAGAGAGACTTAAGGAGCTTAATATGTATAGCCTTGAGGAAAGGAGGGAGAGGGGGGACATGATAGAAACTTTCAAGTACCTCAAGGGAATCAACAAAGTCCAAGAGGGTAGCATCTTTCAAAAAAAGAGGTGTGCAAGAACAAGGGGGCACAATTTGAAGATAGAGGGGCAGCTCAGAGGTAATTTAAGGAAGTATTTTTCAACGAGAAGGTTGTGGATGCATAGAACGGCCTCAGGAGGAGATGGAGTCAAAACAGTGGTGGAATTCAAGCATGCATGGGACAGTCATAAGGCAAATCAAGGGTGGGGTAGGAAGAAGTAGGCTGCTGGTTAACTAGGATCTGCAGCTTATCCACTAGGTAAGGAAATGGGCAGACTGGGTGGGCCAAACAGTCCTTATCTGCCATCAAATTCTATGTTTCTATTTCTATATTGGCCCCCATGCCCCAATCCCGATGTACAGTATGTTGTGAAAAGCCCCATGAAATGTTGAACCCCAAGCCTGATACTTGAACCTCAATAATCAGTCCCATAAGACAATGTATAAAAACAGTATCGCACACCGGTAGCCCTGGTAGTCTAGTGGCCCTCCCACCTGGCAGTGCCAGTCCACCCCGTTCCCTCCGACCCATTCCCAGCCAGCAACTGACGCAGCCTACCTCTCAACACCACGGCCAGCCACTGACTGAGCACATACTGTATATAGTACGCGCACAGTGAATGACAGCTGCTGAGCACATACTGTTTACAGTTGTACATGCTCATACAGAGCTCAGTTGGTGGCTGGCCTTGGTGATGAGAGGTGGGTTGTGCCAATCACAGGCTGGGTACAGGTTGGGGGGTACAGGGTTTACTGGCACTGCTGGGTGGGGGGACCACTAGACTACCAGGGCTACCAGAGTGCAGGACAGTTTTTATACATCATCCTATAGGATGGATTATTGGGGTTCAGGGCTTGGGGGGATTTGGTCACCCCGCAGGGATTTTCATAATATATTACTAAGATCGGGGCATGGAGGGGGCACCAATTGACCTACTGGGCTTTTCTTGTCTGTTACCATGAGTGGGGCTGGGGATACCACATCTATTGGGGAACTTTGTTGGGGACACATTGATGCAGCCCCTGGTGGATGCAAGGTTCACTTACACCAGCTAATAGTTGGTGTAATTGTACTTTGACGGATGTCCTCTGGGGGTTGTTTCATAACTGCCCTTTGGTGATCTGGCAGTGGCCCTTCCACAATAGTGCCCAACTGCTGCCATAAACCTTTGCACCATGTCACACTGGGTTTATGGCATAATTAGTGACATAAGTCCACTTTGGTGCAAGCAACCTGTGACATGTCGCAGGCTTCTTTGCAGAATCTCAAATGTCACAACTCATGGTGCAAAGTGCTACTTCTGCCATTCTGGTTGGCACAAGTCACTTTGCGCCATGTGTAACTGTTATAGAATCATGCCTAATGTGTGGAACAGGTAAACAATAACCCACCAAAGGGCATGAATTTCTAGAGAATTAATGTACACCCCAAGTGAATAGAAAGGCACAAGGCCAGTGGTCATTTGACTTTCCACACAGATGGAAAGTGCATTAATTCTCAAGAAACCCATGCCCTGAAATGGGTTACTGCAATTATAAGTTTTCTTTTTCCTTTAGTTAAGTTTTAGCTAGGTAGAATATGTGAGTTTGGTAACAAAGACTGAGTGACTTTTGGGTTTAAAATGTGGAAAAGATTTCTATTTTAATGGAAAAAGGTTTTATTTTCATTTAGTTGGATTGGTGCTTGGTAGATTAAGGCAGGATAGTTATGAACTGTGCATTTTCTAGGTAATTAATCAGCGGTCAGGTGATGTGTTTTAACCAATGAAGATGTTCGAGTTGATCAGTTTTTTAAACCCTGTTTTATAAAAAATATTATTAAAGAAAAGCACATGAGCATCATGTCATCAACCACAAATAAGCTTACTTTTTTAAGATAGTTTTCACACAGTTCATTACCTTTCCCTTTAGTGGTAAGCAAGCACGCAATAGTGCATAACATATGTACAGTAGTTGCTCTGATCTGGCTGGGAGACAAACTTATCCATTTCACCTGGCATCTCCTTCCCTGAGATCCTGACAGTCTGGGAGAGGGGGCAGATGGATGGAAGGTCAGAGAAGGGGAGATAGGGGAGCTAAACATGTGGCTCAAGGGCTGGTGTCAGGAAAAAGGACACAAATTTGAAGGTAACTGCCAACAGTTTTGGGAGCAAAAGTTCTTTAAATCTGATAGACTGCATCTGATTAAGGAAGGAGTCAGTGCATTGGGGCAAAAGTTTGATGTCTTTGCAGAATATTTAAACTAGCAAATGGGGAGAGGGGTGTAGCACCCAATACATTGAATGGGAAGAACACCCATCCCCCCTCAGCTAATGATCAAACAGGAGTTCAGCATGTTTGCAGTTCATTTGCATCACCAGTTAAGGAAAAAGGTCTGGATCCCCGTACAATGCTCAGGGAAAAAGCCAGATCTCATACCACAACTAACGTACTGAAATCTGGCCAATGGAAAATCATGTACACAAATGCCCGCAGTCTGGGAAACAAGATCCCAGACCTGGAGGCAACAATGACAAAGGCTAAACTGGACATAGTAATCATTAGAGAGACATGGTTCACCAGTGACCACACTTTGAAGACTTCAGTACCAGGGTATGTACTGTTTGTTCAGAAGAGACTGAAGTGCAAAAAGCAGTGTGGGGGGGGGTCCTTTCTGTCAATGAAAATATCAAAGCTACAGAAATTCAGAATACACATAAGGAGCCAGAAGAACTGTGGGTCGCCCTGGAAACAGGAAATGGGACAGCCATACGAACTGAGGTTGTCTACAGGTCTCCAGACCAGATGAAAGAAATAGACACATTATTGTTAGAAGATATACAAAACATGACAGCTAAATGGATGGTTCTAATTATGGAAGACTTCAACATTTCAGATACAGATTGGTCAATACCAGTAGGAACATCCGCCAGAACTAGACACATAGTGGATTCCCTACAGGGGAAGGGCCTCACACAATTGGTACAACAACCCACAAGAGACAGGGCTATCCTGGATCTAGTACTGACTAATGAGGACCAGTGACCATCACATGGTATGGTTCAGTTTGGCCACTAGAACTAAATTATCCCATTCCAAGGAAAAATATGGGATTTCAGAGTAGCTGACTTTGGTAAGATGGCCAACTGAGTTAAGCTAGCTCTGGCAAGAAAAAATGCAGGTGATAGGCTACAGGCAAAGTGGGCAAGCATTAAGGATACAATACTTGAAGCAACATCCCATTGTGTTAGGGAGAAAAGCAAGAGCAAAAGAAGGAGGAAACCATTTTTGTTCTCAAAAACAGTAGCAGAAAAGATCAGAGCCAAAAGGTTGGCCTTCAGGAAATATAAGGAAACACTGTGGGGATGAAGATACGGAGGCATACCAAACTTCCCTAAGGGAAGCAGGAAGGCAGTAAGGAAGGCAAAGGCCCAAACCAAGCAAACAGTAGCATGAACAGTAAATGAAGGGCGAGACCTTCTATAGATACATTAGTGAAAGGAGAAAGTCCAGAGGGGGTATTGCTAAGATCAAAGGGGATAAGGGGAAGTGTGTGGAGGAGTACCAAGGAAAAGCATCTATCCTAAATAGATACTTCTGCTCAGAATTTACTGAGGAGAAGGTAGGACAGGGCCCACAGCTCAGCACCATGGACACAGGGGGGAGGGAGGTGTGCACAAGTCCCTTCACAAAAGAAAGGGTCCTACAAGAGCTCGCATAGCTCAGGGTGAACAAGGCAATGGGACCTGATGGCATACATCTCAGGGTACTAAAGGAGATAAGGGTGGAACTAGCAGAGCCATTATCAGAACTGTTTCGTGAGTCTCTGAGCACAAGAGAGGTCCCAGAAGACTAGAGAAGGGCTCATGTGATCCCACTTCTCAAAGGTGGCAGCAGGGAAGAGGCAGGGAACTTGCAGACCAGTTAGTCTTACCTCAGTAGTGGGTAAGATTATGGAAGCACTCCTTAAGGAAAGGATAGTGTAACACCTGGAATCCATTGGAGCACAGGATCCAAGACAGCATGGGTTTACAACAGGAAAGTCCTGTCAAACTAATCTCATAAATTTTTTTGACTGGGTAACCAGAGTGGTGGACCAAGGGGGTGCAGCTGATGTCGTCTACTTTGACTTCAGCAAAGCTTTCGATACTGTTCCACATAGAAGATTGATTAATAAGCTGGGTAGGCTCTGGGTGGGTCAAAAGTCGGTCATCTGGGTGGCAAACTGGTTGCCAGGCAGAAAACAGAGAGTGGTGGTAAACGGTATATAGTCGGGAGAGTTGCAAGTCACAAGTGGGCTACCTCAGGGATCAGTCCTGGGGCCAGTCATCTTCAATATCTTCATCAGTGACATTGCAGATGGACTGGAGGGTAAGGTTTGCCTGTTTGCAGATGACACCAAGATCTGCAACAGAGTAGATGATCCAGATGGGGTGGGCAGAATGAGAAGAGATCTGGAAAAATTGGCAAAATGGTCTGAATAGTGGTAACTGGGGTTTAACGCTAGTATCTTTACATTGTTTGTTATTTGCCACAACCTAGCAGCACCCCTTATAAGAAATGTGAATTCCAGTGTGTAGTAATTTAAAGGTTTGAGCAACTATTTTTGGTTTTATGGTTTTACTTGAGTTTAGGGACTTTTGTGGTGCTCCTCTTTAGCATGCTCCCTTTAAAATACCTGTGTTATATCCCTATTGGGAGCACAGTATAAATTGAGTCAATGAGTAGCCATTTAGGCACTTGAAAGTTAAATCACCTGTGCAAAATCCCTGCTGGGAGCACAGTATAAAAGCAGTTAGCTAGTAGCCATTGAGGCATTGGAAAGTTAGAGACTAAATCGAAGGGCCCCACCTTGACGTTGGTGATTTAGCTTACTCAAATTGGAATTCCAGTCTGAAACTAAGAGGACCTTCTCCTCACATGGAACTTGAAAGTAAATATAGCCATTTTTGGCACTTGAAAGCTTAAATGTTATGTTCTGCTATGTGGGGGGAGGGGTTGTGCGCTAGTATCTTTACATTGTTTGTTTTTTGCCACAACCTAGCAGCACCTCTTATAAGAAATGTGAATTCCAGTGTGTAGTAATTTAAAGGTTTGAGCAGCTATTTTTGGTTTTAAGGTTAGAGGGATGTTGGGGTGTATTAGTAGGGATATCACAAGTCATAAGAGGGAGGTAATAATCCCTCTGTGCAAGACACTGGTTAGGCCCCATCTGGAGTACTGCGTGCAGTACTAGAGGCCGCACCTGCACAAGGATATTAATAAAATGGAGGCAGTCCAGAGAAGGGCAACCAAAATGGTACAGGGACTGCATCAGAAAACATATGAGGACAGATTAATGGAGCTCAATATGTATACCCTAGAGCAAAGGAGGGAGAGAAGTGATATGATTGAAACATTCAAACATCTTAAGGGCATTAACAAGGTGAAAGAGTCTAACATGTTTCAATATAAGAAAAATTGCAGGACATGAGGACACAGCATGAGATTAGAGGGAGGCCAATTAAGGGGCAATGTGAGGAAGTTGTTTTTCACAGAAAGGGTGGTGGATGCATGGAACAGCCTACCTCAGGAAGTGGTGGATATGAATACAGTGCAGAGCTTCAAACAGACATGGGACAGGCATAAGGTAGCAATACAGATGAGTATGAATAAATAGGCCATTCACAGAGCAAAGGCCTATGGCACATTCATAAGGTAGAAAAAATGGGCAAACTGGATGGGCCTTGTGGTCCTTATCTGCCGTCAACTTCTATTTTTCTATGATGTCAAAGTTTTTTAAATATAAAGATGATCTACTGTTCTTTTTGGGAGAGGGGGAGAACACTACACACTGTGTGGCATTTTTCTATACAGAAACCAATTTAAGCAACAGCACACAATAGAAATTGAGTGAGGAAAAAGCGTCCCTCACCCCCACCAAAAAAAAAATAGAACAGTAAATCAAAGAAGACATAAACAGCCAGCAATTGAGCTATGTTGTCTAGCCCTTAAATCAGTGATAATCCCCGTAATTATCATAACAGACTTTTCAGCAGAGTCCTATCATCTTTTCCTGCAGGAGCAGGTCATGCCTGTGCAGGCAGCCACTGTGACCAATCACCAAAGAGTGAAATTACATATTTTGCTGCTACAAGTATACTGAACAAAGGCAGCAAGTGAAGATCACTCTCTATTCATCTGCATAAAGACAATAGGTTTGGTTACTAGAGGCACTGCTGATAAGAAAAAAACACTAAGTGGATGCATACCTACAGTACAGTGGCAAGAAAATAATATCTACATGCTTATGCAGTGTTTCACATTCCCAAAGCTATTTATAATTCCTCTCAGAGGTCTTTCATAACTCATGTGGATAGCTATGTCAGCAGGTGTGTGCCTCCAAGAGAGCCAGGGAGTAATGAAGAGGATAAGGAACGTGTTGCCAGCACAGACCCCATAGCTGGAAAAACGCCATTGAGAACTATATGGAGTGTCAAGGAGGACGTATTTAGCTCCCCTGCTGACATCGATAGTATGGCATATCTGTCTATATTATATATAGAAGGAACAACGTACTGCATGTTGGGAGTACAATAAATAAAATTAGGAAAGCAGGAATACTCTGAGTTGTATAATAATATGGTTTTCATATAACAACTTATGCACCACATATTTAAACAGCACCAAGCTAACATAATTATTGTTATACTAAGTGTGAATAGTGTAGCCACCAGCCTGTTAGCACTGCCGCTGCTATATTTAAATACACACATAGCATGGCACTACTCTGTTATTGAGTTAGCACTAACATATACCATGAGCCTCTGCAAATGAATGCACAGAGTGTTCTGTGGTGGCATATTCTATAGTCCCTCAAAGAGCTAACAGGCTGCTAGCACAGCACAGTGCTAGTTAACAATTCTAGGAACCCTGTTTGAACAACATGCTAATGATAGTGCATTGTTAACTAATAAAACATATGATAGCTTGCCCAGCAAAAACAGTTATATAAAAAAACACTACCTGGTGTCAGTGATCCCCCTCACTCCCAGTTACAGTACTCAGTTGAAAAAATATTATTCCCTGCTGCCAGTATGATCTCCTTTCCTCACCTGATCCTGGTAAATAATGTTATTGTTATTTAAACTAACCTTGATATTCTAGTGGCACCTGCTCCTTTCCCCAACCCCAGTAGATAATAATAGTGTCTCTATTTCTTGGTAGTTGTGTGGCTCCCCCCCCAATGTCAATTGGTTCAGACCCAACTGTCCCATCTGCAACCATCTGCCTGTTGCAAGTTACTGTATTACTGCATCACCCTGTACAGTAATATAAGCCCCCATTTTCAAAAGGTTTGCATGGCACAAACCGGGTTTGTGCCATACAAACCTGGAATAGCGCCGGCCATTGGGGGTCTGTCCATATTCAAAGGCCAGGTATGCGTGTCGCACCCCTGACAATGCTGTGGCACACAATAGTGTGGCATGCCAATGCAAATGAAAGATCCCTCATACACAGGTGGCGCAGTGCAATTTACAAAATTTTCAGAATCACAAAATGGCCACTCACTGCAGTGCAGTTTAATGTTTCTGAAACACTGCCTTTAACAGTGTGCAGATTGGGTGAGCCCTGTGCACTCCATCCACACATTATCCACGGCAGGGTCCCTGTTGGTCCAGTCATCCCTCCCTGAGACCCAATCCTATTCAGCATATTAAAATCCCCACGTCCCTGTTAGTCTAGTGCCCCCCAGCCCTGATTCCATTCAGAAAAATATCTGTAAACTTGGTAGTGCAGCAACCCCCCCCAACCCGACCTCCCTTATACATCTATCCAGACCATCCCTGGTGATCCAGTGGCTCCCTCACCCTGGCAGGTGCTGTCCCACCACCCCCTCCCCGTCCCAGCCTTGAGGAGGCCGGCAACCCGGCTGGCCGCCCTTGCATCACAGCTGGCCACTGACAGAGATCTCTGGGAGTGCATACTGTACAGTCATGTATGGTGCTGTGCTCCCAGAGATCTCAGTAGAAATGAGTAGGCCATATTAGCAAGCAAAGGTAAATTAGTCAGACAGTACCTTCCAGGGTAGGAGTAGGGGCCTCTAGACCACCAGGGATGTTCTGTACAGACAGATAGGGGCAGGTTGAGGTTAGAGAGGGTGGACCACTGCACTACCAAGTTTATGGAGATTTTTATGAAGGGATCAGGGCTGGGGGGGCACTAGACTACCAGAGATGTGGGGATTTAATTTATGCTGAATGGGATCAGGGCTGGGGGAGAAGGAATCAGTAGATCACCAGGGAAACAGTTTCTTTCTGTCTTACACAGATTGGGGCTCGGAAGGGCGTGGAACCACTAGCTGAAATTTTTTTACATTTTTACACAGATCGGGGCTTGGAGGGGACCTGGCCCTGCAGCACTCAGCTGGGTGCTCACATGCAGATGAACCCATAATGGGCATGCAAATGGCCCCTTAGTGTCATTCATGCCCAATGGGCTCATTTGCACGTTTGGGATGAATATCGCCCATGGGGGCCTTGTCATTCACCAGTGTGTGTCATGATTTACCCCTATGGGCTGTCTTCAGCTCCACCCTCTGTTAGCATTGCACCTCTGGTAGCACTGTGCCAAGCATGGCAACTACTTGCTATGGGCTTAGTAACCAGGGAATGATATTCAAACAAATAGCAAGTTCAGTTTGGATCATGCTATCTGTTTGAAAATGCCACCAGTGCTGGCCAGTCCTATTTTTTCATGTGGCACACCTGTTTGTGCAGACAGCTGACTGGCTGTGAATATGGGACCCTAGTGTTTGCAAAATGTGTGAAAGAAGCTAATAAAAACCTAAGTTCAAATAAAAGCCAACGGTGTGTGCTCACAGATATATTTTTTTCAAACAGAAATTTACTTTACTTCATAAGAGTTCTATTAATAATGTTTTATAACCAAACTTGGGTAATGGCCTTGTTACTCCCCACCCTCATAACCACATAAATAGTTACTTGTAAATTCACTGAAAATGTGGAAAGCAGCTGAGTTCTATTGTTTTTGGGTGGGATTTATAAATAACAATGTATGTGGTGGTCGGAGGGCAACTAGGGCATCACCCATGTTTGGTTAAAGCAGCAGTGCAATGAAAAAAGTTATTACAAAAATGAATTTTCTGCTATGGTTATGAAAAATATTGGCAGAACTGTTGATTTTTGTTTTCTGGTTGCCTCCTATGCTGTGTACTGTACTTCTGCATTTTTGTCTAGATTGTTACCCTCCTTGGGTCCTAAGTATTATTTCTATGAATAAATGAGGCGGCCATCTTTTTTTCCAGAGAAATAATTAACACTTTGATAAAATTCTTAAATGATAATGAAAACTGAAAATGTTACAACCAAAATAAACTGAAAGATACCTGGCATTGATTAGGAAGAAAAAAAGTAGGGATCAAATTTTAGACCATTTCCGTTGGACTGCTGCTTTAAAAAAACTTTAAATATAAAAAAAAAGTTAAAAAAACTCATTATGAATTAAAGTAAACGTTGTTTAAAAAACATGTATAGTACACTTTTAGTCATACTTAGCTTATTTGTGTTTCTTTTACATGCCCTGGAAGTACTGTATTGCTATACAGGGTGACTCTGTGATACAGTAACTTGTGTATAACAGATGGCTGCTGGCCACAAAGGTGAGAAGTGGGTCTGTGGTAGTTGTCATTGCTCGGACCACAGGGAGGGACCAGGATTTAGGACCACTAGATTAGTAGGGATAAGGTAAATAATAATATCTAACTGGATCAGGTAGGGGAGTGGTGTACCACTGGCACCGGGGAATATTTTTTCCATATAGTACTGGGACAGGGGGTGAGGGATGTCGGACCACTGGAACCAAGGAATAATGCTTTTTACTGCTGCAGTGAGTGTAGTCCTGCAGACATTTTGCATTCAGAAAAAGGCTGATGTCATTTTTGCTACCAAACAACATGATAAGTTTTAAAAATAAGAGTCCTCCACTGGAGCTGCATTACTATGGAGATGGAGATTAGTGCCCAAGAGGTGAATAAGCAGAAAAGGGGCAAAATTCAGCAGAAGGGCAGACAGCAAGGAGAACCAGGGATAAATGACAACTAAGGAAGGGGCTGGAGTAGAACAGTGAAGCAGTCTAGGGAGGTCAAATCATGGAAAGCCATGTGGGCAAATGCCCGGAGCCTTAGCAACAAGATGGAAGATCTGGAGGCTGTCATGGTACAGTCAGACCTGGACATTGTGGCCATCACTGAAACCTGGTGTAATGATAACCATGACTGGGAGATGGCCATACCTGGCTACAACATATTCAGAAGAGACAGAGCAGGCAGGAAGGGAGGAGTAGTGGCACTGTATGTGAAAAATGACATAAGGGCCACAGAGATCCAGGAGGAACAAAATGGGGGAGAGATACTGTGGGTTAAGCTGGAAAGGAAAATGGGGACAGCCATCCGCACAGGTGTGGTCTATAGACCACCAGCCCAGGAGGAAGAAACAGATAGGGAGCTGATGCTAGCCATCCAAAGGATGGCAGACAATGGTGAGGTAGTACTGGTTGGAGACTTCAATATTCCAGATGTGGACTGGAGCATCCCAGCAGCAGCATCAACTAGGAGCAGATTTATCCTGGACTCCCTTCAGGTGCCTTCCTCAAGCAACTGGTCATGGAACCAACTCGGCAGAAGGCAATACTGGACCTTGTGCTCACAAACAGGGACAGTGTATGGGGAGTAACAGTGGGGAGCAGCTTGGTAACAGTGACCACCAGTCATTGTGGTTTGAAATCACAGAAAGAGCAGAACCAAACCACACAAAACACGTATCCTGGATTTTAGGGGCAGACTTTGGGAAAATGGGGAGATACTTGAAAGAGGCATTAAGGGAATGGGACAGGAATCAGGGGTTGAGGAACAGTGGGCAGTATTTAAAATGGGATTACAAGAACAACAGAATTATGCATTAAGCAGGTTAGCAAGAGGAAAAGGAAGAGGAGACCATTATGGTTTTCCAAAGAGGTAGCAAAGAAAGTGAAAACAAAAAGATTGCATTCAGGCAATACAAAAGACACAGGCAGAAGGGGATAGGGAGTACCAGGAGAAGCAAAAGGGAAGCAGGGAGGTCAGTAAGGGAAGCCAAAGCTCAGACAGAAGTACACATTGCAAAATCAGTGGGTAGAGGGACAAAACCTTTTACAGGTACATAAGTGAAAAAGAAAGACAAAGGAGCGATAGTGAGACTGAAGGGGAGGATGGGAGCACGTGGAGGATGACAACAGTAAAGCTGACATATTGAACAGGCATTTCTGCTCAGTCTTTACTGAGGAAGAGGGGTAATGGGTCTGAAGGAGTACAAGGGGTGAGAATGGTGCAGAAATGGACACAAGTCCCTTTACGAGAAAGGTCCTGAAGGAACTGGAAGTAATAAGAGTTGATAAAGCAATGGGGCCAGACAGGGTGCACCCCAGGGTCCTTAAAGAACTAAGAGAGGTGGTGGCTGAACCTCTGGCTATCCTGTTTAGCCAATCACTGGAAACAGGGGAGGTACCCAAAGACTGGAGGACAGCAGATGTAGTCCCCTTATACAAAAGTGGGAACAAAGAGGAAGCAGGGAACTACAGACCAGTCAGCCTCACCTCGGTAGTGGAGAAGATCATGGAAGCACTACTGAAGGAGAGATTGGTGGAACATCTGGTTGTCAATGGACTACAGGACCCAAGGCAGCATGGTTTCACCAGGGGGAGGTCATGTCAGACCAACCTCGTTGAATTTTTGACTGGGTGACTAGGGAGGTGGATCAGGAGAGGGCAGTGGACATGGCCTATCTGGACCTCCAGCAAGGCCTTGACACTGTGCCACATAGAAGACTATTACACAAACTGGGAATATGGGTGTGGGCAGGACAGTAGTGTGGTGGGTAGGTAACTGGCTGGGTGGCAGGACACAGAGGTGGTGGTAAATGGCTGTCACTCCACAGAGGGAAGAGTGACCAGTGGGGTACCACAGGGATCAGTGCTGGGACGGTCCTATTCAACATTTTCATCAGTGACATTGTGCAGGATCTAGAAGGCAGAATTTCACTGTTCGCTGATGACACAAAGCTCTGTAACAGAGTAGACACACCAGAGGGTGTAGACAGAATGAGAAGCGACCTGCAGAAACTTGAAGAATGGTCAAGGGTTTGGCAGTTGAAATTCAATGCAAAAAGTGCAAGATAATGCATATGGGGCACAAAACCCTGGCACAATATATCAGTTGGGGGTGAGGATATAGCATGCACCAAGCAGGAAAGGGATCTTGGGGTTGTCATCCTGATAACCTCAAGGTAGGGAAACAGTGTGACAAGGCAGCAGGTAAAGCAAATAGGATGCTGGGATGTATAGGCAGGGGCATCACCAGCAGGAAAAGGGAGGTCATAATTCCGCTATACAAGACACTAGTGAGGCCCCACCTGGAGTACAGTGTACAGTTCTGGAGACCATACCTATGTAAGGACATAGACAGGGTAGAGAAGGTTCAGAGGAGAGCAACAAAGATGGTGCATGGATTGCATCACAAGTCCTATGAAGACAGGTTGAAGGAACTGAACATGTACTCCCTGGAGGAGAGGAGGGAGAGAGGGGATATGATAGAGACATACAAGTATCTTACAGGGAGGAACAGGGTGCAGGAATACACTATTTTTAAGCAAAAAAGATGTTCCAGAACTAGAGGTCATGGGATGAAGTTGGAGGGAGGACGATTCAGAGGAAACATGAGAAAGATTTTCTTCACAGAACGGGTGGTGGACAAGTGGAACACCCTGCCAGAGGAAGTGGTGGGGGCTGAAACAATCACGGGATTTAAGAATGCATGGGATAGACATAAAGGAATTCTAGAGGTCAGGGGTAAGGGGCAACAGACTTCTAGGAAAACAAACTTAACTTACAAGCTCAAATGGGCAGACTGGGTGGGCCATAGGCCCTTATCTGCCGACACTGTCTATGTATCTATGTATCTATGTACTACGCTGCCTGTGTGTGAAAAGGAGTTGGAGAGCACTATTTTTCCCTGGCTTGAGGAGTTAATTGAGCCCTCCTTCTGCAGAGACTCAGACATTCTACACTGAAGTCAGCAAACACAGAAAGTTAACTCATTATCTTCTGGCAGTCATTTTGTGTCAGGCTACCAATGGATAATAGACATCATACAAAGCTATTGTAAGTAGAGTGGGTTAAACACTTTCTAGATCTTTCTGCATAACAAATAAGCACTGCTGTGCCCTCAGCCCCTATGAACACTTCATTAAGCCATTTGACACCTCCATCCTAACAGCAATCATCCTGCTACTTTGTAAAACATTCTACAGCAAAGAGTTCCAGTGATGCCTGTTCCCAAATAATAAGCACATTTAAAGTGTAAATGTCATTTTCATTTTCTCAGGCAGGCAGTTCTGGGGAGACACTAGCACCTGACATTTAGTGATTACTTGTCTGATATATTATTAGAATTTCAACTCTGTCTGTTTCTTCGTGGAGAAAGTAGCAAGCTGTTGAACATGCTGTATACTTTGGAACAAAGTGAACTGTCAAGGATGTTGGTGCCTGCTGCTTTTGTTGGCTTTTGTAGAAGAAACATTTAATGTATATAATCTTGTAGATGTAAGCATTTAGTTTTCCAAATATTTGTTTTTAATAATGTTAATAATATATCTAATGCACCAAAATAGCCAGTTGTGTTTTAGTTATTATTTTTTATAGCACTTAACCTGCAATTTGTGACTATAGGTGTTTACAACTGAATGATAGTAACCATATTTGCTTCACTTGCGACTAAGTAGGTGTGTGTGTCTCATTTTTGTTTGACTTAGTTTATGAAGTGACACATATAATCTGATCAGTTCATAACATGCTGTATTGTAATTAAATGAACTGATAGGGGCTTTTGTTTCTTTTACAAATTCATTTTTTTTGTTCATGGATATACTAAAACAAAAATGTCTCAACACAATGTTTAAAAATAAGGAGTTGAGTAGTAATATTGTTGATGTGGTGTAAAGAGCTGGTCCCTGGAAAATTACCTGGTTGGGAAGGGGGTCCTGCTGAGACTGAGACAGAGAGAGTGAGAAAGCAACCACAGCTTCCTTGAACCAAGGAGGTTATTTTCTAGACTACACTGAACTGAATTATTACTTTTTGGACCAGTGTAAGTAACTAGTATTGATTCTGTTTTTGGGGTTGACTTTTCTTAGTTTTAACTTTAATTTGCCAGGGAGGAACTGTAGCTGGCAGATATTTGCAGTCATTTGTGACTAGACCTGTTACTTAACCTCTGTGAAATAGGTGTCTGAAAAGAAGGAAGGCACTCCCTGGGGTGGAGGGTCAGAGTTGTAATTGATTGTTTCTGGATGGCATAGGTTTACTAACTCACCCCACCCACTCCAAGTGAATAACTTCCTTTATAGCAGGGGTTCTGACATAATTTCCCCAAAACTGCTAAAAACATACACCTGTTCATATCCTTAAAGATGCAGCACACTGAATAGGGGGAGAGACACTCACAAGCTTGTACACACTAAAACAAGAACAAAAAACAACAAAAGAAAAGCATCTGTAACTGGAAGGGACACAGACATGCAGGGAGTGGTGCAATGTATTGGCTGTGAAGCAGCAGTCTTCCGGGAGACATTGTGGAGACTGCGTGGCTGCCCTATTTGTAGGCACCTCTCTGGTCTGAGGGAGGAGATTGTTTGTCTCCATGCTGACCTGGAAAGGATTCAGGAAACCTGCTCCCCCACCCAGAGACCACCCAAGCCACTGCCACTACCTCAGAGGTTGCCAAGAAAGAGGAGTGGTTGGATCACACTGGGCTCAGGGAGGGTGAGGGTGGTGGAACAGAGGCATGTCCCTCCAGTTGTGCCTCTCCACAATTCATTTGCCACTCTGGTGGAGCATGGTTCCTCTATGGAGGCACCCACAGTGGAGACCAAGGAGGATGCTTGGAACCTCCGCAATGGAGACCCACAGGAGGGTGGCACAGGACCCCATAGGGGATGGAAACAACTCCAGGTGGGGGACTCAATTGTTAGGGGGTAGAACTGGGGGAGGGAGGAGAAAGGGAGGTAAGGTGCCTGCCCAGCACCATGGCTTGGAGGGACAGGAAATGAATCCTCAGGATCGTGGGAGCAGCTGCAATGGGAAGGGAGCTGGATGTCATTATCCTCCTAGAGATGAATGACCTGGCTGAGAATGGGATCAGAGCAGTACAACAGGAGTTTGTGGAGCTGGGGAGGGGCCTTAGACAAGTAGCACACATGATAACTTTCTCGGAAGTGCTACCTGTCTATGGCATGGATGATGCTAGTATACTCCACACCATGGGATTCAATGACTGGTTGAAAAACTGGTGCAGAGCTAAGGGATTTGGCTTCATTGGGGACTGGGGCTCCACCTGGAGGGATGCAGGCCTTTACAGGTGCGATGGTCTGTATCTATCCAGGAGGGAAACCAGGATTCTAAGTGATAGGTTTAAATGCTTCATTGGCAAGAATTTAAACTAGCCAAGGGGGAAGGCACTGAAAAGGAGAAGGGGAAATCCTAACCGCCCCCCCCCAAAAAATCAGGGAAATTAGTGAGGTAAACACCAAGATAGAGCAGTCAATAGGGAAAAGGGCAGGGGTAAATGGAGAAAAAGACAAAGGCAGTAAGGACAGGGATGGGGCAAAAGAAATAAAGCTATAAAAAATGGAGGGTAATGAGTACCAATGCCCATAGTCTAAGTAAAAAGCTCCCTGAAATGGTGGCCTTGATGGAAGAGGGATGCCTGGATATCATGGCAGTCACAGAAACATGGTACACAGAGAACCATGACTGGGATGTCAACATACCAGGGTACACAATCTACAGAAGGGACAAGGAGGGAAGAAGAGGAGGAAGAGTAGCTCTCTATGTAAGGGAAGGGAACAAAGCAACAGAACTAAAGGGTAAACAGGGAGGAGAGGAGGCACTGTGGGTCACCCTGGAGACTAGAAAAAACTCTACAATCTGCCCAGGGGTTGTATACAGACCCCCGTCTCAGGGGGAGGAAATGGACAAGGAAATAATAGAAGGCATCCTTAGGATAGCAGAGAAAGGGGAGATATTGCTGATGGGGGACCTGAATATGCCAGATGTTAACTGGAGCACCTTTGCTGCAGCCACATCCAAGAGCAGGGCCATTCTCCATGCCCTACAGGGGCCATGCCTCAGACAGCTAGTTATGGAACCCACTCAGGAGGGAGCAATCTTAGACCTGGTACTCTCAAATGGGGATGGAGAGAGGATTTCTGATCTTGAAGTGGGTAGCCATCTGGGAACAAGCAACCACCAAACAGTGTGGTTCACGATAAACTTAGCTGTAGAGTCAAGCCACACAAATGTGAAGATACTGGACTTCAGGAGGACTGATTTTGTCAAAATGGGAGAGTGCCTCAGAAAAGCACTAGCAAACAGGCAAGAAGATGGGGTGGAGCTACAATGGGGAAACATCAAAACCGCCATCACAGAGGCAACAAGCCTTTATGTGAAGCAAATAAACAAATCAAAATGAAAGAAAAAAAACACTATGGTTCTTAAAAGAAGTGGTGGGGAAGATAAGGGAGAAAAAGATAGCATTCAGGAAGTATAAGGAAAGGAGCAGGACAGAGAACAGTACCAGTTCAAGCAGAAAGAAGCGGGGAAGGCAGTCAGAATAGCAAAGGCCCAAACCGAAAAAGATCACCCACTCAGTTAAGAAGGGGGATAAAACCTTTTATAGGTACATTAGGGAGCAAAGAAATACTAAGGCAGGGATACTGAGGCTGAATAAAGAGAAAGGTGGTTGGGCAGAGAGTGACAAAGAAAAAGCAGAGATACCGAACAAATACTTCTGCTCAGTATTCACAACGGAAAAGCAGGGGAAGATACCTAATTCAGTCAATAGAAGCACTCTGGATAGGGGGTTGATATTAGTCCTTTCACAGAAGAAAGGGATCTGAAAGAACTCTTAAAACTGAAGGTGGATAAAGCAATGGGGCCTGATGGGATTCACCCCAGAATGCTAAAAGAACTAAGGGAAGAACTAGTAACATCCCTGACTACCCTTTTTAATAAATCATGGGAGGATGGTGTGGCACCTGAGGACTAGAGGAGAGTGGATGTGCTTACAAAAATGGGAGCAAGACAGATGCAGGGAACTACAGACCTGTAAGTCTGACCTCAGTGTTAGAGAAAATGATGGAATCACTTCTGAAGGAAAGAACTGTTGAGTACCTAGAGGCCAGTGGGGCACAGGACCCAAGGTAGCATGGATTCACAGCGGGAAGGTCATGTCAGATAAATCTAATTGATTTCTTTGACTGGGTGACCAAAGTAGTAGACCAGGGAGGGGCTGTGAACATGGCCTACCTAGACATTAGCAAGGCATTTGACACAGTCCCACACAAAAGATTAATAAACAAATTAGCCAGCCTGGGAGTGGGTCCCAGGGTGGTAGCCTGGGTAAAACACTTGCTGGACAACAGGACACAGTGGATAATAATAAATGGAGTCCACAGTGAAGAAAGGAGGGTTACTAGTGGAGTACTGCAGAGTTCAGTACTGGGGCCAGTCCTTTTTAATGTCTTTATGAGTGACATTGCAGAGGGACTGGAAGGGAAAATATGTCTCTTTGCAGATGACGCAAAGATCTGCCACAGGGTTGATATGCAAGGTGGGGTGGAAAGGATGAAAAGGGACATGACATGGTTGGAGGAATGGTCAAATGTATGGCAGCTTAGATTCAATGCAAAGAAGTACTAAGTAATGCACCTGGGAAACAAAAATCCAGGGGAAGAGTACACAATCGGGGGTGAGATTCTGACAACAACAAAAATGGAAAGGGACCTGGGGTAGTCATATCAGATGACCTAAAGGTGGGCCAGCAATGTGAGAAGGCAGTAAAGAGGGCTGGGGGGATACTGGGATGCATAGGGAGAGGCATCACCAGTAGAAAACAGGAAGTTGTTTGCCCTCTGTACAGTGTACAGACAGTTGATAAGACCACATCTGGAGTACTGTGTACAGTTCTGGAGACTCCATCTCCACAAAGACATAAACAGGGTGGAGGCTGTCCAGAGGAGGGCAACCAAAATGGTGCAGGGTCTGCACCAGTAGGCATATGAAGAAAGACTAAAGGAGCTTAAGATGTATAGCCTCGAGGAAAGGAGGGAGAGGGGGGACATGATAGAAACTTTCAAATACCTCAAGGAAATCAACAAAGTCCAAGAGGGTAGCATCTTTTAGAAAAAGAGATGTGCAAGAACAAGGGGGCACAATTTTAAGATAGAGGGGGAACAGCTCAGAGGTAATGTGAGGAAATATTTCTTCACAGAGAGGGTTGTGGATGCATGGAACAGCCTTCCTGAGAAGGTCATAGAGTCAAGTGAGGGAATTCAAGAATGCATGGGACAGACATAGGGCAATTCTATTGGGGGGGTAGGAGGAAGTAGGCTGTTGGTTAACTAGATCTGCAGCTTATCCATTAGGTAGGGAAATGGGCAGACTAGGTGGGCCAAGCGGTCCTTATCTGCCATCATATTCTATATTTCTATGTTTCTAAGCAGACTGGGACTTCAAGGAGTGGGAGCTCATGGCAGCAGAAGAGGCATGATGACATTAAAAGCTGAATGGTGTGGATGTAGAGACACCAATATTTGAGCATGACTTTGGTAGAGGATTATACAAGGGCAGGATGACCTCCTCCTTTCTAGAGGTGATCCCTCTGGCAATGCACCCCAGCATCCTATTTTCCCTTGCTGCCATCCTCCTACACTGTGCAGATACCTTCATGTCCCCTGTGACTATTACCCCCAGGTCCCTTTCCTCCTCTGAGACTGTTACCTGCACTTCCCACAGTCAGTAGCTAGTCCTGGGATTTATGTCTCTGAGGTGCATGACCTTGCACTTCTTAATGTTAAACCCCAAATGCCACTCCCTAGATCAGTGTTTGAGTTTAGCTAGATCCTCCCTGAGTTCCTGCCTCCCTCCCTTCCTCATTGTACACTTTTGCACGAATCTTCGTGTCATCTGTGAACTGGCTGATCTTACTCTTGACCCCCTCTGCAATGTCTCCAATGAAGATATTGAACAAAACAAGGCCCGACACTGAACCCTGCTGTACCCCACTCATTACTGGCCTTGGCTTGGATGTCTCCCCCTTACAACTACCCTCTGTTGCCTGCCCTGCAACCACCTCTCAACCCACTCCACCAGTTTCTCCCCCTCCTCCATGTCCCTCAGCTTGCTCATTAACCTTCTGTGTGGCACCGAGTTGAAAGCCTTGCTGAAATCCAGATACAGGACATCCACAGCGGGGCCTTATTCAACCGCCCTAGTTATCCAGTCAAAGAAGTCGATCAGGTTAGTTTGGCATGATCATCCCGAGACAAACCCATGCTGCCTCTCATCCTGTAGACCATTACTATCGAGAATGGTTATCAGTCTCTTCTTCAGAACGATCTCTATCAACTTCCCACTATGGAAGTCAAGCTCACTGGTCTGTAGTTGCCTGGTTGGTCCTTGGGTCCAGTTTTGTAAAGGGGCACCACATGAGCCATTCTCCAGTCCCTGGGTACATTCTCCATCTCCAAGGAGGTGTTGAACAGGTCCGTCAGGGGGCCTGCCAACACCTCTGCCAGTTCCTTCAGGACCCTTGGGTGTGCATTGTCTGGTCCTGGTGCCTTGTCCACCCACAAAGCTTTAAGGCCCTTCAGAACTCTATCCTCTTGAATGATCCCATCTATTATCTCTGCCCCCAACCCCTGCCTCCTTCCCCAGTGGTATTGTGCCATCCCTTTCTTTTGTGAACACCGAGCAGAAGTACTCACTGAATGCCTCTACCTGTTCTTCCCCTTGTTCCGTTCATCCCCCCTCTCTTGATTCTAACAATGTCATCTCTGCAACTCACAGAAACATAGAAACATAGACTTTGATGGCAGATAAGGACAACTTGGCCCACCCAGTCTGCCCATTTCCCTACCTATTGGATAAGCTGCAGATCCTAGTTCACCAACAGCCTACTTTCTCCTACCCCCCATAACTGCCTTATGTCTGTCCCATGCGTTCTTGAATTCCCCCAATGTTTTTGACCCCATGACCGCAAAAGGAAGGCCGTTCCATGCACCCACCACCCTCTCTGTGAAAAATACTTCTTCACGTTGCCCTTAAGTCATCCCCCATCTTCAAACTGTGCCCCCTTGTTCTTGCACATCTCTTTTTCTGAAAGAGACTACCCTTTTGGACTTTGTTGACCCTCTAAAGGTACCTGAATGTTTCTATCATGTCCCCCCTCTCCCTCCTTTCCTCGGGGGTATACATATTAAGCTTCTTTAGTCTCTCTTCATATGTCTTCTTTTGCAGACCCTGCACCATTTTAGTTGCCATCCTCTGGTCTGCTTCCATCCTGCCTATGTCCTTGTGGAGATGGGGTCTCCAGAACTGGATGCAGTACTCCAGTTGGGGTCTCACCAACTGTCTGTAAAGATGGATGACAACTTCCTATTTTCTACTGGTGATGCCGCTCCCTATGCATCCCAGTATCCATCCAGCCCTCCTTACTGACTTCTCACATTGCCTGCCTACCTTTAGGTCATCTCATATGACTACCCCCAGGGTCCCTTTCCATTTTTGTTGTTGTTAGTACCTCCTCTCCCCATTGTGTACTCTTCCACTGGGTTTTTTCTTCCCAGGTGCATTACTTTGCACTTCTTTGTATTGAATCTAAGCTGCCATACTTTTGACCATTCCTCAAATCTTGTGAAGTTCCTTCTCATCCTTTCCACTCCTCCTTGTGTATCAACCCTGTTGCAGACCTTTATGTCATCTGGAAAGAGGCATACTTTTCTTTCCAGTCCCTCTACAATGTCACTTATAAAGACATTTAAGAGGACCGGACCCAATACTGACCCTCTGTGTTCTGTTGTCCTGTTCTCCAGCCAATGTTTTACCCAGGCTACCACCCTGGGACTCACTCACAGGCTGGCTAACTTGTTTATTAATCTTTTGTGTGGGACTGTGTTAAATGCCACGCTATAGTCTAGGTAGGCCATGTTCACAGCCCCTCCCTGGTCTACTACTTTTTTTACCCAGTCAACGAAATTTATTAGATTCATCTGACATGACCTTCCCACTGTGAATCCATGCTGCTTTGGGTCCTGTGCCCTGCTGGTCTCTAGGTACTCAACAGTTCTTTCCTTAAAAAGTGATTCCATCATTTTCCCTACCACTGAGGTCAAACTAACAGGTCTGTAGTTTCCTGCCTTTGCCTTGCTCCCACTTTTGTGAAGGTGAATCACATCTGCCTTTCTCCAGTCCTCAGTTACCACATCATCCTCCAATGATTCGTTAAAAAGGGTAATCAGTGGTGCCACTAGTTCTCCCCTTAGTTCTTTCAGAATTCTGGGTGAATCCCATCAAGCCCCATTGGCTTATCCACCTTGAGTTTTAGGAGTTCTTTCAGGACCCTTTCTTCTGCGAATGGACTGGTATCAACCCCCCATACAGAGTGCTTCTATTGTTTGGTTTAGGTACACCTTCTCCTCTTCTTTTGTGAATACTGAACAATAGTATTCGTTCACTATCTCTGCCCTTTCACTCTCAAACTCTGTCCACCCCCTCCCCTTTATTAAGCCTCACTATCCCTCCTTTTGTCTTTCTTCATTCACTAAAGTACCTATAAAAGGTTTTATCCCCCTTCTTAACTGAGCTGACTATCTTTTCCTCAGTTTGGGCCTTTGCTATTCTAACTACCTTCCCCACTTCCTTCTTCTTTAACTGATAGAGTTCTCTTTCCTGCTCCTTCTGTGATTCCTTATACTTTCTGAATGCCATCTTTTTCTCTCTAACATTCTCCTCCACCTCTTTTGAGAACCATAGTGTTTTTTCTTTCATTTTGTTTTGTTTATTTGCTTCACACAAAGGCTTGTTGCCTGTGTGATGGCCTTTTTGATTTTGCTCCATTGTTTCTCCACCCCTCTTTCCTGCCCTTTTGCTAGTGCATTCCTTAGGCACTCTCCCTTTCTGCCAAAGTCAGCCCTCCAAAAGTCAAGTACCCTTGCTTTTGTATGGCTTGATTCTGTGGCTGTGTTGATTGTGAACCACACTGTATGGTGGTCACTTGTTCCCAGATGGCGACCCACTTCTAAATCTGAGATTCTCTCACCATCCGCATTTGAGAGTACCAGGTCTAAGACTGTTTCCTCCCGAGTGGGTTCCAACACTAACTGCCTGAGGCATGCCCCTGTAGGGCATCAAGAATTACTGTGCTCTTGGATGTGGCTGCAGCAAATGTGCTCCAGTTAATATCTGGCATATTCAGGTCCCCCATTAACAATGTCTCCCCTTTATCTGCCATTCTAAGGATGCCTCCTATCATTTCCTTGTCCATGTCCTTCCCCTGAGATGAGGGTCTGTATATAACTCCTGTGCAGATTGTGGTGCCATTTCCTGTCTCCAAGGTGACCCACAGTGCCTATTCTCCTCCCTGTTTACACTGTAGTTCTGTTTCTTTAATCCATTCCCAGATGTATAGAGTTACTCCGCCTCCTCTTTAACCCTCCCTGTCCTTCCTGTAGATTGTGTACCCTGGTATGTTGACATTCTAGTCATGGTTCTGTGTGTACCATGTTTCTGTGACTGCCACAATATCCAGGTGTCCCTCTTCCATCAAGGCCAGTAGTTCAGGAAGCTTGTTACCCAGACTATGGGCATTAGTAGTAATCATCTTCCATTTTTTGATGGCCTTACCACTTCAGCCCCATCCCTGTACTTACTACCTTTGCTTTTTTCTCCATTTACTCCTGCTCTGTCCCCTATTGACTTCACTACTTTGGTGTTAACCTTGCTAACGGCCCTGTTTTGTGGGGGGAGGCTGGGAATTCCCTGCTCCTTTTCAGTGCCTCCCCCATTGGCTAGTTTAAAAGCTTGCCAATGAAGCATTTTTTTTTATTCAAATTTTATGCAGAGACAGCATGACTGAGAGAAAGGTTTTACAAGATATGAGTGAAATATACAATTATCTCGTTACAGAAATGGTAAGACATTTTCTCTGCTATACCCCCCAACCCTAAAAAAAAAAAAAAACATAAAAGCCTAAAACTCTAAAACTCCCCTCCTCAACCCACCTCTAAATATTACCCCCCCTCCCCCTCCTGAGGCACACGAGTCGAATCATTGACATACAGGGTGAATTCACAAATCACAATGAATAGATAGCATCAAACAGGGCCCATATCTTCTCAAAGCGGGGTAATTGATTATGCAGGGTCGCAATCATCTTCTCGATCCGGAGAGAAGCAAGAAGCTCTGCTAGCCATTCAGAATAAGAAAGTACAACCTTATCTTTCCAATGGCGGAGAACCAATTTCTTAACTATGACTGAAATCAAGACCATGTAATATTTTCTATTCCTGATTGGAAAAGTAGACATATCCCCAGCAAACACACCTCTGGCTTGAACATTTCCTCCAACCCAATACGGGATCAAGCTTATCCTGATTTCTGCCCATAGAGGAGCTACCTTAGGGCATTCCCAAAAAATATGCAAAAGATCCCCTCTATCCTCATTACACCTGTAACATTTGGGTTCTTTTACCAAATTCAAATCTGTTAGTTTCTGAGGGGAGTAGTAAATGTTATGTAATATTTTAAACTGTATGAGCCTCAATTGATCGTGCCTAATAAAACTGTGACATGTATGCCAAATCCAGGTCCAATCTAAATTAATATTAGGAAATACGGAGGCCCAATAAGAACAGGGGGCAAGATTAACAGAATAGGCCCAATGGAACAGGACCATATAGATCTTGGAAATTACCTGTGGGATTCCTATCAACGGACGTATATCCGCCAGAAACGGCACTTTGGGGGGCTGCACCTTCTCCCTTCCAAGCTTCTGGAGCAATACATGACAAAGCTGATATATTTTAAAAATTTCTTTAGTAGTTAGATTGAATCTGTCTATCAACCCCAAGGCAGGAACCAATTCCCCCTCCTCAGTAAGGAAATCCTTCAAAGAACAGTTATCAGGCAATTTCAACCAATCAGATCTGATGGTACTATTACCTATCAAGAACAAGTGGATTACCCCAAATCGGTTGATCCCAGTCCTTGGCCAAATCATACTTAATAAAGCATAAAGCTGATTATGAATTTTAAGTGCTACCCAATGGGGATTTTTTCAACAAGGAGGGAAGTGCTTTGGGAGTTAAATAGAAAAGAGCTGGGGTAATACCAAATTTTTAATAAGGTTTATTTTAAATTGACCCATAAAGGAACATAGTATGATGCTGATGTCGGGTCCTTGTATAAGGCCCATCTGCCATACTTACTCAGCTGAGCTGACAAAAATAAAGGCAGTGAGGCAACCTAGCCTCCCAATGACTTAGGGCGGCTAACTTTTGGTAAGCCATTCTGGCTTTTTATAACCCCAAACAAATCCGCTGTCATACTGTGGAGTTTTTAAACCACGATATAGGAAGCCAAATATTTAACATACTCAAGGGTAAAAAAGTCTGGGGAATATATTCATTTTAATTATGTTTATCCTCCCCCACAGTGAAAATGGGAGTTGGGTCCATCTCTTGAGGTCCAATTCAATGGTGTGAACAAGAGAATCCAAATTTAACAGACGCATCCTTGCAGGACTGTTCATCAAAGAGAGACCAAGGTATTTGAGAGAGTCAGAATTCCACCCTAGGCCTAGCTCTACAACTTCTAGTTTAAATAACCTATTATTAAGGGGGTAAACCACCGTTTTATCTTGATTTAATTTATAATTAGCTACAAGACTGAAATTTTTTATTAATTTTAACAGAATTGGAATGGACTTAGTAGGTCTGGAAACATAGACCAGGAGGTCATCCGCATACGCAGTAACTTTTATAGTTTGGCTCCATATTTTAATACCTTCTATTTCTTTACTACAGACTATATTTCTTATGAGAGGTTCTAGATACAAATTAAATAAGAGTGGGGATAAAGGGCATCCCTGTCGAGTACCAACATATAGCTGAAAAGGGTTAGAAATAGCTCCGTTACAGATTACCCTAGCTGAAGGATTAGAGTATAGTGCACCAATCCATTCTAGAAACTTCACAGGGAAGCCAAACCTCCTCATGACCGAAAACAGAAATCCCCAATAGACCCTATCAAAGGCCTTCTCGGCGTCCAAGGAGACCAACGCCAATGGGAGATTGGACCCCTCGGAGGCCGAGAAGACATGTGCCAATGTCCTAAAATGGTCGGCCGAGGACCTACCCTTCATATATCCGTACCTGTTCATTGCCTATTAACTTGGGCAATACTCTGTTAATTCGATCTGCCAACACTTTCGCCAGAATCTTTATATCACAATTTAATAATGAGATAGGCCTATAACTGGCCGGTTTTACAGGGGGTCTATTCGGCTTAGGAATTAGGACTATAAGCGCCTCTGAAAAAGCTTTATCCACCTCCTGGCCAGAAAGAACGTGCTGAAATAACCTAAGAAGCATAGGCGCCAGTTTCTGGGAAAATTTTTTGTAGAAATTAGGTGAAAACCCGTCAAGACCCGGTGTTTTATCTGCGGAGAGACTCTTAATGGCTAGTTCTATTTCCTCCTGGGTTATATCCGCTGTGAGAAATAACCGGTTGGATTCATCCAACATAGGGAGGTCCAGACCTTCCAGGAAGGATGAAATTTCTGAACTAGTGGGCGGGGAGTCCATATTTCTATATAAGGTTTCAAAATATTGACGGAAGACCTGAACCATTTCATCCGGAGAAGTCTTGACACAACCCTCCTCTTCAGATAGGATCCCCTCAATAAGACGAGAGGATTCAAGTTGTGCAATACGTCTAGCCAAGAGTTTCCCAGATTTTTCCCCCTTATCCACATACTTGGCTCTGGTCTTGATTAAAGCTAACTCCACCTGCTCTCCTAAAATTCTGAGATAAGCGTCTCTCACTTTAACCAACTCCTCCTTATCCTCCTCTCATGGATGTATGGAAATATTGGATTCTAAAGACCTAACACATGTCAACAACTCAGACATGGTATGCTCTTTTTCCTTTTTCTTTTTAACAGCTATACTAATTAGTATTCCCCTTAGGTAGGCCTTAAATGCCACCCAGAAAATGTCTGGACGGACATTATCAACTAGGTTATTTAGGGTAAACTCATCTATTTGTTCAGATATGAATTTGCGAAACTTGGGTACTCTTAGAATTTGATTGTTCATCTTCCACCTATTCCCTTTTTTCAGGAAAGATGGAAATGAGATGGTTATAGCCAACGCTGCATGATCAGAGATAGGGCCTGCAATGATATCCGAATCGAGTACCCCTCTGAGAAGAGATCGAGAAAGGAATACATAATCGAGACGGGATGCCGTCCCATGAACTGGGGAAATGAAGGTGTATTCCCTAGAATCTGGGTGGAGGACTCTCCAGACATCTGCTAGTCCCAGTCGATCTAAAAGTTCCCCCATGGCTCGAGAAGCGGGGGTGTGGTATATATGAGATCTGACGGATCTATCCATTAAAGGATCCAGAGTTAAATTAAAGTCCCCACCCAGAATCATAGGGAGCTGGGTAAATGGTAAAAGAACCTTCAACAGGTCCACCAGAAAGTCCTGACTGTCTACATTGGGGCCATAAATCAGAACCAATTAAAATTTCAGTATTCTGTAATTTCCTCTAACTAATACGTATCTGCCCTCCTTGTCCTGAACCACTTGTACTGGAGTAAAGGATATAGATCTATGTATTAATATCATTACACCTCTACTCATGTACTACCCTGAGAGAAAAAACCTCTCCAATTTGTAGTCTCCTCATAGCATTGGCCTCCAGTTGAGTAGATGTGTTTCCTGTAAAAATATAATCCCTGCCTTGACAACTTCAATATGTTTCAGGATTCTGTATTGCTTAGTTTTAAGCCGTGCCCCCTTGACTTTCCACGTGAGAAATTTAACCAATATGTCTGTCCCCATACTTATTAAAAATGACCAGAATATAGTATGAGCACCCTATTACTATACTCGAAAAGAAAAAAAAAATTCCTAAACCTAGCACCCAGTAAACTAACCCTCGTAGTGCCTCGAAACCTAGATTCCCACCCTCTAAAACCCCCAGATACCCACCATCCCCACCCATCCCAGAAAACAACTAACATCCCAATAAACAACCAACCACCCTCCACCCCTCAAATCTTCTCTATCCTCTTGGCCCATGACAGCAGGACACTCAGCCCACTCCCCAGCGTCTCCCCCCACCCGTCTCTCAAGCCTTGCAAGGCAAGCCATATTGAAGCTAACCCATTAGTTTGTTGATCCATATCTTCAGGCTTCCAGATATTATAATATCCCCAACTCAGAGAGTTTCATTACTTAATTGCCTTCCCCCGCTTAATACAACAGAGGGAGAAAAGACACCAAAACAAGACAAGAAAAAGGAGGGAAAAGGGGGGGCCAATGCCCCACCTAACACAATTAGCTCCCCATCTGAGATAAATACCACAGCGGGGGGAGGGAGAACAAAGCCCGTCGGACAAGACCCCCTCTACCCGTGAGTCCACCACAAATTGCTGAAAGATAGAAATTCAATCCAAACTAACTGAGAAAATACATGTTCCTTCTGAGGATAATGCAAATTATGGCATTCACTGACATCCTCTTGTGGCCAGTGTATAAAACATCTGCCATACCCCTGCTTTCAAAATATTATCCAGTACCGAAATAAGTGGGGTCAAATGTGATGTCCAAATTAATACAAAGCAAGCGTGCTAAGAGGTCACCTTATACACCGATGGTGTTAACAAAGACCATATTTAAAATGTCCGGAGCAAACGTCCAAAAGAAAACATAGCATTTAAAACACGTGTAAGGAGACATGATGCCTGAATAATATTTCAAAGTCCCAGAAAAATAAGATTCAGGATGATTTTAACTCAGGTACACACTCCTTCTTCTGTGGCAACCATTCAGGGAACCCCAAACAAGGCAGGGTAGGCAGTCTGCAGCGCTGATGTAGCCGATTCAGGCGACTCAAATGCCTTCCATTCATCCTTTATGGGAACCTGTAGCTTCACGGGGTAGGCCATTCGGAATCTAATATCCGCTGCAATCAGTCTCTTGACCAACGGATGAAAAGCTGCCCTTTCTGCCTGACCGACAACGGAGGTCCTGTGCCACTCTAAATTTGGTGCCTTCCCAAAACAGCTCTTTACTATCTTTGGCTTTTGCAACAAAAAGCTGACGTTCCTGAAAATTCAGAAATCGAAATATGAAAGTCCTGGGTGGCCCATTAGGAGGGGGCAGAGGGCGCAAAGCTCGATGAGCCCTTTCAATAATATATGTAGAGCCAAATGGAGAGGGCCCAGCCACTCTTTCTACTAGCTTTTGCACAAATTTAACAGCATCCGGACCCTCAGCTTTTTCCGGTAGCCCAATGACTACCACATTATTTCGGCGACTCCTGCCTTCCAAATCTTCGAGCTTCAGCTCCATTTTACTAATTTTATGTTTCAGTAGAGTCAGAGCCGAGTCCATCTTTTCCTTATTATTTTCTAGGGATTTGATTCTGGCATCGTTATCCGCAGCTTTCCAGGACAAATCCTCTAATGTTGCAGTAATATTCTTGATCTCATTCGCCATGTCATTCATGTTGGCTTTAAACGGGCGAAATTCCTCTAAAAATCGAGATAGAGTAAGGGGCTCATCTTCTGGGCTTCCCTCTCCAGTGCCCTGCGCTAACTACGAGGGGCGAGGCCTTGATTTCTTGGCTGCCTTCACCGGGTCGCCGGAGGTGTATGTTGGTGGGGGCTTCCGCATTTCCACCTCCATGCGAGATGTATCTATACGTTTATCTCACAAATGAGAGGGAGAGTGAGTAGTTGAGACTCTCGAATCGAGGAGAAAACAATAAAATGGGAACAGGTAGACGGAGCTCGCGGAGAAAGCAGCTACTCCACGCTCTGCATCACGTGACTCCTCCAATGAAGCATTTAAACATATCACCTAGGATCCAGGTTCCCCTCCAGGACAGATGCAGACCATCATGCCAGTATAGGCCTGTAGCACTCTATGTGGACCCAAAGTCCCCAGTGAAGCCAAAATCCTGTGTTCTGCACCAGTTTTTCAACCATTCATTGAATCCCAGGGTGCGGACTACCCTAGCCTCACCCATGCCATAGACAGGCAGCACCTTCAAGAAGGTTACCATGAGTGCTACTTGTCTAAGACCATCCTCAACTCCACAAACTCCTTCTGCAGAGCTCTGATTCAATTCCCAGCTAGGTCATTTGTCCCTAGGTGAACAATGACATCTGGTTCCCTCTCTGTGCAGCTGCTCCCACTATCCTGAGGATTTGCTTCCTGTTCCTCCATACCATGGCGCCAAGTAGGCACCTTACCTCCCTCTCTACTCCCTCCCCAAGTTCTATCCTCCTAACGATTGAGTCCCCCACCAGGAATTGTTTCCTTCCCCTCCTCTTCTCCCTTATGTATTTAAAGAACCGCTTTCCCCTCTCTCTGATCCCATGAGCCAACTTCAGCTCATTTGCTGCCTTGGCTGCCCTGACAGCCCTGGTCACCTCCCTAAATGGCTTTGTGAACACCTCTCTATCGTCATATAGTTGAAGGTACAATTCAGGAACAGTTGGAGGTACAATTCAGGAACATGAACAGTTGGTGATACGATAAAGACATAAAATGTGGACAGTACCATCTAAATAAAGTAGAAACTCAAATATCAATACAAGCACAGAGGTGAGGAGCTAGGGAAATATTCCACATGACAACCAATAGTGGTGACAGCTGAGCAGCACATGAGGGGTAAGCAAAGGAAAGGGGAGAGAGAGATATAGAAGTAAAATTACAGGTCTTTACATAGAAGTCTCTCCCACATATGTTATGTTCATTTTCCTCCTCAAACTATGCTAATTGTATTGTAATACATTATACAGTTCATTTTGCACTACAAATGCTTATTCAAATGTTACCAATAATGACTACTGCTGAACTGTATGTATTTAGGAGGGCTGTTAATTTGAGGCACCATTCACACAAGGTCTTGAGAGTAAATGGGATGGTGACTGAGACTGTAATGCAATGCATAGTGGATAACAATATAAGTGAAATGGTCTGGTCAGGAAAATTTACATAAGTGAGTGTTGCAGAGGCTTCCATGTATAGAGCAAGAACTTGCACTGCCTTTCTGTAATGTTTGAATCATCATATTTAATGTCAACATCTCAAATTCTCGCAGGTCCTGCACATATTGGCACCCTAATGTCACAAAGTTGCAAGGCAGTATTCAACTGAGATCCTGACTTCTATTTTTTCTGGTTCCATGTCATAACCTCGATCACAGTGTAGCGATCATCGTTATGGCGAGTGTACATCACCAAAAATGAATTTCGGCGATGCACACTCGCAGCACAGACAAAACCGGCACCCAAGACCTATAGGTCTCATTTTTAATGTGGGAGCTGTGCCCCCACACCTCCAAGGGGGGGCTTCACCTCTTTCACCCCCATATGTATGGATTTTCAACTCCAGTGGTGTGCATGTCAGGGAGGTGGAAGAACGTAAAAAAAAATTGAAAGCCGCCTGCCAGCAGAAAAAGAAACACCCCGCACTGTGCCAGACCCAAACCCTGTACCCTGCGCCTCCCAACCAATCACCCTGCCCACCACACTAGCAGACCAGCTCAGCAGCTTCCCACCACACCCCCTCCCACATACCATCCCTTCCCTGCCTCTCCCCCCACACATGTGTGCACGTACATATACCCGCTACTTCCCGTCACAGTATTTTGCCCACCCCAGTATCCAGTCACCCCCTGCTTGGCAGCTGTGAATACAGGTGCCATAATTGAGTCACTATTTTTGTAGGTGCCCAATTTTGGTCACTTTGTTCACTGGATACCATTTTTATGTTTGCTTGCATGCATGTGCAAGAAACATAGTGCCATCATCCGAGTTTTCGGAGGTGTGTCACCCCCTCTTCCAATTCAGTCAGTGTGTTGGCAGGCTGACTGATCCACCAATGCATGCTGGAGCTGTCTATGACAGCTCCAAAATGCAGTCGGCATTTGATTGAAAGGGAGTTACACTTCAGTGAGCATTGATCAGATATCGCCTGCTCATGCGCAGCTCCCCCTACACACACACACATGCACGCATACTGCGTGCTGCCCCCCCCCACACACACACTCTATAGCCGACAGGGGTGCCCAATCCCCCATCGGTTGTGCTGCACTTCCCTCCCAAAGTCTTCCAAATGCCACGCTGGTTGCCCACCCCAGCTTGGCAAGTTATCGTATAGCCGACGGGGATCCACTGTCCTCCCCCCCAAAAGTACTGGGTGCCATGCTGGGAGCCCACCCCAGCGTGGACAACTGATCGGCCTTCAGCCAACAGGGGTGCCCAGTACGTCGACTTCACTTCTAGCCATCCTTGTGCCATGCTGGGGCCCACCCCAGCATGGCAAACGCCCCGCATCGCTTTTAAAAACCCTGAAAAGCAAAAGCGGTCCCACGAGTCTCCTGCCTCCCCCACAACTCTCACCCACCCACCCACTGCGCACCCTGCCTCCCCCACCCCCCAATACTTACCTCCGGAGCTCGGCGCGACGATCTTCGGTGGACCGGGAACACGTCTGCACTCGTCAAAGCTGACCGCGAACTGAGGAAGTGCCGGTAAGCTGTATAATTTGATAGATAGGGTTTTTTCAACTTTGTTGCATATCTCAGGCATTTTTTGGAATTTTTGCACCAAATTTTCAACATGGGGTTTTTGGGACCCCTTCTCATGAATGATGTCACTGTCATGGCGTTATTCAGGCCCGATGGGTGATTTCACAGTCACTTCACGAAATCACCTTTTGGGCTTGATTAACAAAACAACACTGCCAGCATTCATAAGGTGGGCTCTCAAGAAGCCTATTTTGAAAATTTGGTGGTAAAATTCCAAAAAATGACTGTTTTACGATCGTGCGTTTCGCAGTTCCTATGCAGGCTCATAAGTTCACGAATTTTCAATATTTTCACCTCAGATTTTCAACATTGCCATTTTACGACACCTTCTTATGAGCAGTACAGCTGTCATTTTTCACATCTCACCCAAAACCTGTTTCCGCCCACGTAGCGCACAATGGTGCAGTCGGTGTGTGAAATCAATGTACAGAACAAATTAAGAAAATCACAGTGACACTGTTCATGAGCAGAGGTCTTAAAATGGCTATGTTAAAGATTTGGTGAAAAAATTCCTAAAAATGACTGTTTTACGAGCGTGCGTTACGCAGTTCCTACGCGCGCTCGTAAGTTTGTGAATTTGCAATATTTTCACTCCAGATTTTCAGCATTGCCATTTTACCACACCTTCTTATGAGTAGTATAGCTGTCATTTTTCACATCTCGCCCAAAACGTGTTTCCACCCATGTAGCACACAATGGCGCAGTCGGTGTGCAAAATCAATGTACGGGACAAATTAAGAAAATCACAGTGACACTGTTCATGAGCAGAGATCTTAAAATGGCTATGTTGAAAATTTGGTGAAAAAATTCCAAAAAATGACTGTTTTATGAGCGTGCGTTGTGCAGTTCCTACGCACGCTCATAAGTTCGTGAATTTTCAATATTTTCACTCCAGATTTTCAGCATTGCCATTTTACCACACCTCCTTATGAGCAGTACAGCTGTCATTTTTCACATCTTGCCCAAAATGTGTTTCTGCCCATGTAACGCACAATGGCCCAGTCAATGTGCGAAATCAATGTATGGGACACATTAAGAAAATCACAGTGACACTGTTCATGAGCAGAGGTCTTAAAATGGCTATGCTGAAAATTTGGTGAAAAAAATTCCTAAAAATGACTGTTTTACGAGCGTGCATTGTGTGGTTCCTATGCATGCTCGTACGTTTGCGAATTTAATATTTTCACTCCAGATTTTCAACATTGGCATTTTATTACACTTCCTTATGAACAGTACAGCTGCCATTTTTCATATGTCGCCCAAAATGTGTTTTCTCACATGTAGCGCACAATGGTGCTGTTGGTGTGCGAAAGCAATGTTTGGGACAGATTAAGAAAATCACAGTTACACTGTTCATGAGCAGAGGTCTTAAAATGGCTATGTTGAAAATTTGGTGACAAAAGTCCATAAAATGACTGTGTTACGAGTGAGCATTAAGTGCAGTTTCCACACACCTCATAAGTTCGTGGGTTTTGTAATATTTTCAGTCCAGATTTTCACCAGTGGCATTTTCCACACTTCCTTATGAACAGTACAGCTGTCATTTTTCACAACATGGCCGAAGTGTTTTTTCACACTTTCAGCGCAGAGATGCTTGGTCGCTGTGGGAAATCATTGTTCGGGACAGATAAAGAAAATCACAGTGACAGTGTTCATGATCGGAGGCACCAAAATGCCTGAGTTGACAATCTGCTGTAAAAAATCCCCAACCTAATTATATTACGGGTGTGCGTTGCACAGTTTCTGTGTATGCTCGTGACTTCACCATTTTTTTAAATATTTTTACTGCAGATTTGCAACATTGCCATTTTTTACACCTCCTCATGAACAGTACAGCTGTCATGTTTTTCATCCTGTTCGGAATGTTTTTGCACCTGTGGTGCTAAATGCCATACCCGCTGTGCATAAGCAGCTTTTGGCTAACAAACTGATATTCCCCCTGCTCATGACGTGGGGTCACAAAAAAAAAACATGTTGAAAATTTGCAGTGAAAATACCAATGAATGACTGAGGTATTAGGGTTTCCAACCATAACGCCCAACCCTGTAGAGAATGACAGGCATCAAGGGTGTGACTTGGGATTCTTGCCTGTAATGCTCATACCATTCCACACCTGCAGCCAGTGAGAGGCATCAAGGTATGCCTTGGACTCTTTATTAAAGTTCACCCCATTCTCTATATGTGCACCCATCTCACTGTATTTCCTAATGGAATGGGGTGCGATAAGGGCCAAAGACCCCAAGGAACACCGTGACACTTGTCAGTGTCTGCAGGGTGGGGTGTGGTGAAATGGCGTGGCCGTTATGCCTGACGACCCAAAGGCACACCCCAATGCCTGTCACTGTCTGCAGGGTGGTGGTGGGGTTGGCTTCAGTTCAATACTTTACTGCCATTCCTATTACGCAGCTCTGTAACTTCTACACTACCACTGCCAATGCCAGCAAGCAAACATTCGGCATTGACAAATGCTTGTTTCCTGTGTTTTGAACATACTTTATTACTGTGAGTTTATTGTTCTAAGCTATTATTCCCCTCATCATACACCGTGCAGGCCACTCCTTTACCCCATATCTGTGCACCACCCAAATTCACAGAATAATTTCCTAGGTGCTAGGAATGTAGTTTGCTGTACAAATTATATAAGATAGTGACAACTGAGTGGCTTGCTCTTGCTACACAGGAAGCAAAGTCTACAACAAATACAAAACATCCCTATGCTAATTTAGCCCCATAAACAGATGTTCACAGAACAGTTAGAACTAGTTGGCTTTCTTTCTTCTTCAGCATCTAGCAAGCTAGACATTGTTTGTAAGGTGACCCCCCCCAAAAAATAAAGAGTAAGAAATCTTTTATTTCTTTGAAATTGTCTTTACAATTTAGCACATTTAAAATATCACACACCTCAGCTGGATAAAGAAAAATAAACATCTATACATACATATTCAGAGGCAAAAAAGAAATGCTGTAATACAGTCCAACAATGCATTTTACACCACCACCAGCTTTGCCAAATAAACAGTCACACCATGACTCACTAGCTGAATAAATGTGAATTGCTTGAAAACAGACTACCGAAGAAATAATCATTCCATGTAACACAGTCTGTACTGAAACATTTTCTAAGGTAGCATCAGTGAGGCTCAGCTCCACTTGTGACCTCTGTGTAATATGTGATGACTGCACACTATACTTTTGGGGAACTTTATTATTGTTGCTTTAAAAAAAAACACAAGCCACATGATAATGACAACACGGTCAGTGCAGCTCTGTACATTTCTCTCTCTATCACCCTCTCCCTCTGCCTCTGTCTGTTTGTCTGTATGAAGTGTCTCTCCACACCTCTCACAGTAAACACCATGAGTGTAGAGGTGTGCAAGAAAAACTTCTACCAGCGAAATTTCCACGGAAGTCAGAATTTTGCTTCCGACAAAGGGCGGAAATTAAATTAGCAGCTTTCATGGAAATTGCTACTTAGAACAGTGGAATAAATGTATAAACTGAGGACTATTCTATTAAACTGTGGAGAAAAAAGTCTGCAGAACTGACAACTGAACTGTGAAATAGTTATATGTATTGCAGAATAATTAATTAAACTGCAGAAAAAAATTCCTCAGAACTGTTATTCTGCAGTTTATGTGTATTATTCCGCAGTTCAGCACAAGAATTCCACAGAACAGGGTGAAAATCTACCAAACAGATTCAGTCTTGGCAATGGTGAAAGTTCAGAAAATTCCTCGAAATTTCAGAATTTTCACAGAAGTTTGCCAAAAGCGAAAATCACAACTTTTGCCAACTTCTAATGTCATGAGCTTAAAAAATAGTAGATTTAATTTGTGTATATATTTCAATGTGACGGTATAGCTGTTTGTGAATTTCTGCATGGAAATCAATTGTAAAAATACATAAATCTCTGCAAAATATGTACAGATGACAGATATGTAACTGTGCCTTTCAATTTGATGATCAATGCATCTGGAGTGGAACAATACTGCACTATAAATACTATTTTTATTTCCATTCCTGACATTCTTGGTGAATATTGAGAAACATGTGGTGGGGGGATGGATAGAGAAATTTACACAGGTGTGCTGAAAGTGCTGTCATTATCATGTGGCTTGTTTTTGTTAAAGGAACTATAATAAAGTTACCTAAAATGCTAGTGTGCAGTTAGAGAGGTCCCGAGTAGAGCTGCGATTCCTTCAGTACAGATATGGAATGTTCATTTCTTTGTCCGATAGTCTGTTTGCAAGCAATTCACATTTCTTCAGCTAGTGAGTAATTGTGTGACAGTACTTACTGTAAGTCCTATACCTTTATAAGGATATATACTGTGGTACTTTTCTTAACAATATTGTAAAAAGATGTAGTATTAATATGCCCCTTTTATGGTGAACTGTGTTCTATTGTTAAAGCAACAACATAGCTGGTGCAGTTTAAGTTGCATAGTGTTGACCATTGTAAGCATAATGACGGGACAATGTTGCAAGGGATTATCTGAAATGAGAAGTGTAAGAACTTGAAGCCAGGTTTAAAATAGTGACAGTAATAGTAATACCTGTGGTGGTGTTTTTCCAGGAAAAAATAATAACATTTTCATTAGGAGGATACAGGTTCCCCTTGACCTCGTTGACCTCCCATTGACTGGAGCAACGGAATTAGGTTGCTGATCTGTGAGAAATATTTTGATGCCTTAGGTGTAAGGAATTACATCTATTTTTGAGTACACAGCAGATTCATGTGGCTGATGCATGAAAGGGATCATGGTTCTGACTCTGTCATCCACCGGGCACTGCTACCTGAAGGTCCGTGTTAAGAATAAGTTTGATTGTTTTTATAATAATAGTATGAATTGATGTTTGGTACTATATTATAATAACTGGTGGGCACTTTTTCCCTAAGAAAACCCAGGTTGATATGTGCCATAATAACTGGCTGGTTATTACTGCAAACATGATCCGGGTTTCCCTGACTGCACACACGTGCCAGCTGCTCTCTCCCTTTATGCACACTGGACACCTGCCGTAATCGCCACTCGGTGCTAAGTGAAACCAAAGATCTCTTTTTTTTATTTTATATAACTGCTGTGGAGAAAAAGTGCCTACCGGCATTTATATGAAATGAAACATGGGGCAGTGTGTAAAACTCAATTTTACACACACCCTCCGTGCAGTATGCTTTTCGTAAACCCCTCAGGCTTCGCCCTCAGAGTTTATGTGCATCCCTCACCTTGAGTGTGTATAAAATCTCATAACACACACCGCCCCATCCTTTATTCTCTATAGAGCAAGTAATAAAATAAAAACAGACAATGGAAAAAAAAAGTAACATAATTTGATAAAACAATAATCAGATAAGAGCATATTAGCTCCACTTGACCCATGTGACCTCCCATTTTTATAGTTGGCTAATATGCACCTAGATTTAATAGATATGGGTTAAAAGTATGATCAGCAAAATGAAGAACTTCATTTTATTAAATAGTTGTCCTGTTAGGATCATGTGTAAAGTGCCCTTACTTTATTATTTTTTTTGTATACCAAACAACTGTCACTCAATTGACATTATAACAGAAAGGAACTGCTACAAACTGTAGTAATAGCTTAACAGTTACACATTAGGTCACTGTGACTCCCATGACGTTCAAGCTCTAGTTCTATATGCAAGTAATATGCTACAACAGGATGTGCTTATCAAGCATTTTAATGCAAACCTCAGGGGTGTGCTAAGGCATGAGGCTGAAGGCCACGTGTACTTACCTCCCTGGGAAGTGCATTAAAATCCTTGAAATGCACACTCTGAAGTGATTTATCACACTTATAAAATGGGCCACCATCATAAAAGAATCAGTTTGAGTCACCCTGATAGGGATTAAAACTTCTTTACTATTTTCAAACAAGTATACAATACATTAACTCTAAAACTTAAAAAATTGAAAAAGTAGCCCCTATTAATGCATAAATAGCATATTTCAGCAATAGATTAGTACTTTGCAGTAAAAATATTTATTAGTAGTGTTAGTTGAATATATATATTTTCTCTGTAATGTGTAAATTCTCATTTGAATGCACTGCAACATCTGTAAATTTGTAAAAATAAGCCGTGTTTAAAACTTTATTTTCATTACACTGTTGTAATATAGTTTTGAAGGCAACATTCTCTTATTAATAGGACTGAGGTGAAATGTTGGTAAGAAAAAACATGTTACCTTGCATTTCAAATCAGTACAAGCACTGTCTCTTAATGGAAATGTGTTCAAAACGTTAAACCTGCCAGGCTGCCTTCTTTTTTGGTGATGGTGGAGGTGTGTGTGTGTGTTTGGAGGGGTGATATATTTCATCTGAAAATACCCATATATGATTCAAATATACATGCTTTTTTTTTGTAATCAATATTTTATTAGTTTTGAGTACCACAAAACATCAGATACATAAATAATGAAGTGTTACACTGAAAGTGCATAGTCTCCCCTCTACTAAACAAATTTTGCATACATCGCACTTTCTGCTGAAGTAACAACAAAGAAAATATACACTCAAAGACCCACAACCCTCTCCCAACCCCCTACCCCTAAGTTATAAACGATCAAATCCGAAAAAAAATAAGAGGTGTTTGTATCAATACTGAAACTTCTTAATTTTACGGCTTCCAGGTCATCAAAAAATGCTCCAAAGAGCCCCATAGAGATACATAATACTCATGCTTACCCCGCATACAAGCAATGTGTTTTTCGAGTTGTAAAATATACATGCTTTTATAAACTTCAGGAATGTGTTTGAGTAGTTTGCATCTGCCTCTGCCTATATGCTTTGCCACAATTTCTCTTTGATAATAAAGTATTGTTGCCTACTTTCTTCGTCCTTTTTTTTTCTCTGTTTTTCCCCACATTCAGGATATGGAATTTTATTATTGAATGTTTACTATGGAACACAGGGATTCAAAATGATCTGTTCCACTGGTGGAATGTTCCTCTCTTAACATACATTACACAAACAGACACATATCAAAGAGGATAATGTATGGTCCTCTATCAGTCTATTAACTGTTGAGAGGTCACCAGGGTGACCATGTAAACCTCAAGAGTGAAGCTTGAGAGGTTTACATTGCCATGGCAATCTTGAGACAGTTAATAGTAACTGGTTGCCAATAGAGGGACCATACATAGTTTTTTTATAGTGTATGGTCCCAAGAAAGATTGAAGAGGGCTCCTTACTTTTTAAATAAGTCACTGCCATGACTGTTCAGTCATTCCATCATCGCTGCATGCATCCTTCAGTTACTGAGAGAAAAAATGTGCCTACATGCACAGACTGTTTCCAGTTGTTAACCTATCGATGTGACATGCCATCGATGGATTAACAAAGATGAAACGTCACACCGATGGGTTAACAGCATTGGGAAATGATGATTTTTGTGGGTTAACAACATTCTACCATACATTATAAAGGCCTCTTCTACAGCCACAGGCTCAATTATCTCACTGTCAGGGCTAGCAGAAGAGCTTTCCCTGGTGAGCATGGTAAAGACAGAATGGGGATTTGTCACTGTCAGCAAAGAAACAGTTGTAATTAAAACTATTAACATGTCTTAATGTTTCTAATTGTTTATGTGTGTAAAGAGAATGTGATGATCAAGAAAACAACATTTAATTAATTTATTTTATTTTTTATTTAAGGTAGTTTTATTTTTAGGGTCCAGTTGAAGGTTTTTGCAGTGTAAAGGTAGCAGCCATGTTTGTGATGGAAGATCAGCTCTGGTTGTATGGGGGACTGATTGGAGATAGTTCTGGTTGTTAGAGGACTGATTTGCTCATTGTGTGATGTGGTTTAGGACAAGGATGACTGTTCATTTATAGAGATTTAATGTATGGTCAGCTGATGTCTTTTGGCCAATGAGATTTCTAGATTTCTTTCTTGCCATTTTATAATAGTATCTAATACTGTTATGGAGGTGGTCTTACTGTTTTCCTTTTTCTGCAGCTCAAGTGTAAAGTTCAATTGGAATTTTTTGCCATTAACTGCGACTTAATTTTCCATTCCTGTTTCATGTGGTATTATGTTGGAAAGTGCTACTCTTTGTAAGGCAGGGCACTTGATCACTTAACTTGTTTTGGCTCATATGTGACTGCAAATCCACTCAGCAGTGAGCTGTATTTTATTTATTTTTCTTTACTATTGTATATGTTATGTTATATTTGCCTGTGCATCCACCAGAGATGCAGAGCAACATTTGCCATCCCTTCATTTTATAGCTCTTCCATTCCGCTTTCTGTTTTATTTTTATTAATTTCATTCCTTTCACTTAAAGCGGAGTGTATCTTAACCTTATTTGACTCCATTTATTAATCTGTGCTTCTAGCAAAAATGTGTGCTGATATGGTTTGGAGCCAGCTTCATTTTGGCTCCTTTTTCTTTCCCAAACTTTTATTTTCTTTTTACCTTTCAACACACACTGCTTTTCAAGTTTTTTGTTTATTTTGGTGTAATCTATTCAATAAATCAAATGCTTGCTATCCACCCTTCCTAAGCTTCTCAAATGGCACAATTACTTATTGTTTTCCTTTTGATTTCTGTGCACCCACAACATATCCAGTTGCTGGGTGACTGCCTGGTAAACTTCCTATGAGTGAAACTTAGCATCCCTCCCCTGTACTGGCAGTCCCTTACTTTTTATCTCCAAACTGCATATACACTGATGCAGGATCATTGGAATGGCTTGCTTATTCATATGGGGCTTGGTGCAATGGATACAAGCCACTGGCCTGATGTTTTTGTGTAATAGTAGGTTCATGGTAGGGTCAGAATGGATGATTACATGGCTTTTGGGGCACAGGTTCTTATGAGGAGTGGTTTTCCTTCTAATCATTTATTTGTTGCCAGGAAATACATTCTGAGCGGGTAACAGCTAATTTCCAGAAGCTTCCTGGGCAGGGGAGGGGGGAACAGTACAAAGCAATAAATATCATAAAGGCCCCTATTCATGAATGAGCAAATAATATGTGCCAGAGGTGTGTTACCCACCCACGGAGTTTTGCACCTGTGGACAGGTGCACACCAGCCAGTATTCACTACCGACCACCACCTGTCCATGGCCCCACTCCCAGCAAGCAGATGCATGGAGGGCATTTCTGCAGACCAGGTGTGCATCCAATGGAATGCCCAGACCAGTCCATTCCCAGACCAGTCCACAAATGGATCCCTTGCACTTGCAGGGCATGGAAAACTGTAGAGAGTGTGATGTGCACCACCAGCAAGTGCACAACTTGTCAGCTGACCCCAGCCCTCCTTGATGATCCATTAGGCTGAGGAGGCATGTGGGGGTTCTGCAGTGCCCCCATGGCAGTGTCTTAGGGGCACATATCCCCTACAGCTGGATGTTACCCAGCATATGGTGCACCCCCAATGCTTAGCACTCCGCACCTTTGTGAATGGTGCAGAGTGCGGGTGCTACCCTGACACACCCCCTGCCCACCCCTGGCACGTTGCTGTCTGCATGGCTAGGGGATCAGGTGCCAAGGGGCTGCATGCCCCAATTGTTGAACTTGACACAGGATGTACAAAGAGGGGGGAAGTGGCTATGCACCACAGTTACGCGATGCATAGCCACTCCACACAATAGTGCATAGGATCCTATGTGCATACAGAAAATAAAGAAAATAAAGAACAGTAACACCTCTCTTAGTTGTTTTGTATATTTATCTGACCTGTTAATTAACTGTTGGTTGTGATGTGTGTTTTCCCCAGATGTATAGTGTACTGTGGTATTTCTGATTTATGCATTTATCTTCTAGTGAAGACATCAGAATTGTCTGCCTTTTCATAGGATTCCAGTTCATTGATTAAAAAAAAATTGTCTTTTTTTTTGTATCTGGCACTTCACTTACACACAGCATTATATAGTTCCAGCATTTCCAGCTGAGCAGTACGTTTTATTATAATTCATCAGGTTCCTTGTTTTGGTTGTGCCATTTTCTTCCCTGATTCTTTGTTTTTCTTTTTGTAGTTTCTATTGCAGTCATATTTTGCTTTCATAGCTTGTACATATTAATTAGCCCCAATGCATTGTGTCCTTTAGCTAGATACTTGCTTCTCCCCTTTTCTCATTTTTTCTATGTTAATATCTAATACTGTTACTGATGTGGTCGTCCTGTTTTTTCTTTTTCTGCAGCTCAAGTGTTAACGCCAATTGAAATTTTTTGCCACTAGCTGCAACTTAATTTTCCATTCCTGCTTCATGTGGTATTATGTTAGAAAGTGCTGCAAAGTGCTACTCTCTGTAAGGCAGGGCACTTGATCACATAACTTGTTTTGGCTCATATATGACTGCAAATCTGATCTGCAGTGAGCTGTATTTTATTTATTTTTCTTTACTACCATATACGTTATGTTATTTTTGCCTGTGCACCCACTTGAAATGCAGAGCAATTGAACACATCACCTGCTGTTGCTGGAATAGCTGTGTATCCCCTCTTCATTTTATAGCTACTTCTCTTCCATTCCAATTCATTTTATTTGTATTAACTTCATTCCTGTCACTTAAGTTATGTGTTATGTGGAATAACTCCAATTGTTATTTTTTTACAAAAATTGTCTATTGTGCAGATGATTTTGTAAAAAATGAATTATAATAATGAGACTTTGTGAAATGTTATCTGACTTACCATACTCATGCTGTTTACCACTTACTCAGCTCCTACTTGTTTCTGTCCTTGTACTATCTAATTCCGTTGCTTCATATCAAGGGGTTGTTGATTTTCATATTGTACGTGCCTGGTGTGGAGCAGCAATAACAGATAAACTATGCAGTGCCCTGAATAACACACCTACCCCTGTTTACTTTTACCTAACACCCATGTTTAGGCCTGGTACAGTTAGATCTTCCTTCAAGAGAACAACTTGTAATGAAATGTGTAAGATTTACATTGACATTTGAGTATATGCACTTTTATATTATACTAATTATGTGTGCGAACTGTATAGCAATCTCTAAAAAATCAATTAAACACATCAAATGTCTTCCTAAACATGTTTGAACATTGTGTTTATCTTCCACCTTGTCACACCATATAGTTGTCTCAGCAGTGTTTGCAGTTAAGGTATAGTAGCTTCATGTACATCATGGCCTGGTTCTGTTGAGCTGATTGCTGTAACAGTTCATAGAATAAAATGTAAAACATATAGGTAACTCTAATACAGATGGTGGCATTATTTTTTTATCTGCCCTTTCTCAATGTACCGCACTTTGATTCAATTAGTGTATGCAACAGCAATTCATATATATGTTTAAGCCCATGAAATATCCTTATCTAGTTAATGCATTTGCAGCCCTACTGGCTCTTTCAGATCTTGCTTTAAAGATTACTGAGCTAGGGGTAAAGGAGTGGGGCCACTAGGCTACCAAGGAATGTGATTATCATGCAGCTATTAGAATATTGACAGGGATCAGATAAGAGAGGGGTAGACTAGTCTATGAGGAAAAGTGGTTTGGCAACTACTAACTCAGGGTAGAAGGGGAAACTAGCATGTTTTTTCATTTCTTTCTTTTTTTTGTTTTGTTTGGGGGACTGTCTCCCATGCAATCCAGGAAGCAAAAAGCAAGCTGCTTACAAGTTGAGGCCATAATTAGAAACTAATTTCCTATTAGGACCTTGTGTGGCCAAAGGGGTAATTTTCATGGGGACTTCAGAATAGAGCAAAACAATTTTTTTTTTTAGGATACCCTAACTGCTAGGATCACGTGATGAGCCTGGTCGGGTAAGATGTCCCTCGCGCTGCTCCTGGGCCTCTCAGTTCTTAAATACCCCCCGTAGCACTGCAAACCTGATTTATTATTGCAGAAGGGGTTCTCTAGGTTTAACAAGGCCTCCAGACGTGGTTTCAGTGAGTGGTGACCCGCGATCTGCAGTTTGGCTTTCGATTCATGGTGAGCAGCCGGCGGTAAAGTCAAACCGTGATACTAAAGTAAAATGGACCGCGAGAAGGCTGAATCTTTGGCTGGAAGGGCTCCAGCCTCCAAGCGGCCCAAATCACAGCTCTCAACCCCAGAAGAACAGGAGGAAGTAGAAAACACAGAAGGGGGAGCCAGCCCAAATGGGGGAGACATCCTGGAAATTAAGCAGCTCTTAAAGGGGCTAGTCATGGACTTTGCTGAAGTAAATCCAGCGCTGCAGTCGTTAGCCCAGAGGATGGGCGATGCTGAAGCCCAACTGGCATCTCAAGAGAGGAAACTCTCCACTGTGGAACAAGAGCTGGTAGTGGTTAAAAGGCAAATTAAAAAGCTGGAGGAGAGAATTGAAGACCAAGAGTCGAGAAGTAGGAGGAACAACTTAATTCTCGCAGGGTTGCCAGAGAGAGCCGAAGGGACAGATTGCATCTCCTACATTCAAGAAATGCTGCTTAAAATGTTTGGCCCCACACCTTATGGAGATGCCTATAATTTGGAAAGGGCACACAGAGCATTAAGAGAAATTACCCCACCAGGAGCAAGACCGAGGGTAATTATCATGCGCTTTCTCAACTATAAGGAAAAGATGCATTTCCTATCTGCAGCAAGACAGAAGAAGCCTTTGCAATGGAATGGAGCCACCTTGTGGTTGTTTCAAGATCAAACACCTTCTGTAAGAGGAAAGCAGAAAGAATATCTTGATATTAAAAAGAAGTTATATCTAGCTGGAATCAAGTTCCGTCTTTTGTACCCTGCTATATTGGTGGTGCAACTTCAATCAGGGGAAAAGCGCTTTCTCACTGAGAAGGAGGCTCTGGAAGGGCTACGTGTGGATTTCCCTGAGCTATTTAGAGCACCGAGCTGAGGCGAAACAGAGTTTAAGAAAAGCTGTAATGTGGACCAACTTGGACTCTTGGGGACTTGTTCAGGGTGGGTTATCTGCTCAATTTCGGTTTCTAAATCTATGTATATAATTACAGGATGTGGGAAGGCTTGAAAACCTGATCAAGATGAGGGAGGGGGCCATTATTGGAATGTTATCTGTGTACTATGGCTGTGTGAGAAATGATCTGAAATAAGAACTTTTAGGTGGGCACATAAAAAGAAAGGATAAAATAATACTTCTCTAACAGTAGCAGCACTAGGAGAAGTGATATTCGGGGGAACTGGTAGCGAGAATGGAGGGTTGCAGGTTTCTGGTTGGAACGTTTCTGGATAGGCCCACTGACCCCTCCCCCCCTGCATTTGGTGTCTTAGCTAGGCCCCCTGGGTTCAATCATTCATACTCTTAGAGACCAGACCAGAAATGGACTGGAATGTATTTCAATGGCGAAAAAGACCACTGAAGGACTGGGGAATAGTTTGGGGGGTGGGGAATTAGGAAGTGCTGGTTATAAGGAGAAATTGCTAACGGGGAGATGATCTTTTGAAGGGGAGAGGGTTTTAGTCGTTACTGTTACCCTGAAAGTTGAGAACCTGGAGTAGCAACACTTGGGGTATAAAAGGTTGCTATGTATTTTGTTGGGGTTAATGATTCGATGGACAAGGTTAACTGATATTGGATCTGGAGTATTATAGGTGATTACTTAGGTGACATAGAGGAACCATTTCAAGGCTGGAGTAGGGTCCTCTCGAATGCTGTGACAGATTTTAGAGGGTAGGGGAGCAGTAGAGCAGGAGCTCATCGAGGATCCGATGTATAGGAGGGAGGCGATCTAGGGATGGGGGCAGGGGCAAGGGGAGGGATAGGGATATGGGAAGAGAAGTTCCCTTGGTGGAGAGTAAAACGGGCAGAGCTAGACCGGATTTTGGTGATTAAATGCCCTAAAGCAAATGCTAAGTTAGGTTCATGGCAAATGTTAAAATAATTTCGTGGAATGTTAAAGGACTCAGGGGTAGACGTAAAAGAATGGTAATATTGAGACAACTGGATCAAATGGGGGCCCAAATTGCCGCCCTGCAGGAAATGCATCTACTGACTGAAGAATTGAATAGTCTGAGGCGATTATGAGTGGGGCAGGTTTTTGGCATAGGAAAGGAAAGAGCTTCGGGTGGGGTGGTGATTTTAATCAGAAAAACGTATCCCTTTGCTGTGGAACAGGTTTCTGTAAGAGAGGATGGTAGAGCCATATTCATTTCAGGCCTCATATATGGGAGGGTCGTCTCGATGGCCTCTATATATGGATCAACCCCTTCTAATCCAGAATTCTTTGCCTCTGTAGAGAGGGACATTGCTGGATATATGGGAGACTCTCTTATTTTAGCAGGCGACTGGAATATAACTGTGGATAATATAGAGGACAGGTCTCCAGCTACAAATAGACTCCTAACAAAAGCCCAGGTGGCCCTGAATAAGTTGTTAGAGGCCACTGCCTTGGTGGATCCGTTACGGTCCCACTTCATAGGAAATAACACGATGACCTTTTATTCAGCAGTACACAAGACTCATTCTCGGACAGATTTTTTTTAGTTAATAGGGAGGTGCTTTTGGGAGTAAAGGGAGTATCAGTAGAGGGTAGAACTTTCTCTGATCATTCCCCAATTGTGTTATTATGGGAATTGATATCAGGACCCCCCAGGCCCTTCCGATGGAGGCTGAGCGACGTACTTTTGTCAGATGTTTTAGCTAAGGACAGTTGAGAAGGCGCCCTAATAGAAATCATACACCAGCAACTACCTACACTATTTGACAAGAAGCTAGCCTGGCCAACTTGTAAAGTATTATTTGCGGGTAAGGCCCAAGATTGGACAGCTCGAAATAACAGACTCAGAAGGGCAAAAGAGGAGTTTATTATGGGGGCTATTAGCTCTTTGGCTCCATTGGAGGGTTCATCGGAAGAAATTGACCTGGAACTTAAAAGTCTAAGACGGGAGGTAGAAGACATTGTTTATAGTAAGGTAGACTTTTGGTTAGCTAAAATTAATGCTAAATACCTCCTAAAGGGTGATGTTCCAGGATGATTGTTAGCAGCCAGAGTCAGGGAGTGGGAAGCTAGCAGGACAATAACAGCAATCAATCAGGGAGGGAAATATATAATAGATCCTCAAGAACTTGCAGATACTTTTGCAATGTACTTCAAGGACCTGTATCAGCTTGAAAATAATGTGGGGGACGAGGAAATTAATGCCTTTTTAGAGGGAATACCCTTGCCAGTATTGGAAGCTGCACAAGCAGCAGAGTTGGAGGCACCTATTGGGGCAACAGAAATTCTGGAGGTTGTTAAATCTTTACCGGTGGGTAAAACGCCAGGGCCAGATGGCCTTACAGCCAAGTTCTACCAAACGTATATCCATATTCTGCTGCCTCTCCTCCAAGAATTCTATAACAATGTAATGCAAGAGGGTGTTCATCATCCCCACCCCCCTTATCAGGCTTATATCACATTAATTCCGAAACCAAATAAACCTAAGAATGTATTGTCTAGTTACAGGCCGATAGCATTAATGAACCAGGACATCAAGATTCTTACCAAAATTTTAGCCAACAGAATATGGCGGAATGCGGCGGGGGTGATTAGTAGGGAACAAGTAGGCTTTATGCCAGGGAGGGGAGCACACGATGCCCTGAGGAAATTGCACCATATCTTTCACTATGCATCAGACTGTAAAGTACCCCTAGCTTTCATATCTTTAGATGCAGAAAAGGCCTTTGATAGGGTCTCCCATGCTTTTCTGTTTGCCACAATGGAAAGGATGGGATTTCCCCAAAGTCTCCTCAGGGGAATAAAAAACTTGTACGCTGGCCCCTCTGCTAGAGTTTTGTGCAATGGTTACATGTCTCAAGAAATACAACTGAAAAATGGGACCCGGCAAGGGTGCCCCCTCTCCCCAATATTATTTAACATTTATCTGGAACCCTTGCTGAGGATAATTAATAATGATAGACATGTTAGGGGGGTTGAGATATTGGGGCGGGAATTAAAATTATCAGTTTTTGCTGACGACGTGCTTCTACACTTGAGGGACCCAGCAGATGGGTTGGAGAGGGTAAGGGAGCTAATAGGGCACTTTGCTAGGGTATCTAACTACGCATTGAACCTAACTAAAACCCAAATCCTCCCACTGACCCCTTATGTATATAAGGCAGACTTTGCCCAGCTCCAAATCCAATGGATGCCTGATAAGATCAAATATTTGGGCATCTGGATTACTAGAAACCCTGAGATAGGGGCGGAAGTGAATATGGAAGAGACATTATTAGGAATTAATGGGGACATAATAAGATGGAATAAGCAGTCGTTGAATTTTATGGCAAGACTTGGGCTGATTAAGATGAATCTAATGCCAAGACTGCTATACCCGGTTTATCTAGCCCCATACTATATCCCCAAAAAATGGTTTAGTAAGGTTAAAAAGCTAATTTCAGATTTTCTATGGAATTTTAAACTGCTCAGGAGAAATTATAAAGCCCTGTGCCTACCCGCTTCATATGGGGGGATTAAGTTGCCAGACCTCCACTTGTATTATGTGGCAGGCCAGTTGGGTCTCATGACTCGATGGAATAAAGGGGAACAGGGGGAGGCTTACAGCCTGGAATGGCTCCAGTTGGAGGCCCAAATGATGAAGGAGGCAGGACTCTCCCTGGAGGCCCCGCTGTATGCTGATATAGCTAAGTATTTTAAGCGAGATAGGGAAAATCCAGTAGTGAAGACAGTAGAAGCTTGGTGGTCGGGCTTGACCAGGGTTCAGAAAAGAGACCAAAAGAGGGCCATAAAGCAGCCATTATTGGGTAACCCCAACTTGCTTATAGGGAATAGGGTACTCAAAGGGAAGTGGGCTAATTTGGTTCTAGGCCTGAAAATAGAAGATGTAATTCAGGATTCTAAAGTGGTTCTTCCACCACAATGTCACGGAATGGCTTATTTTCCCAGATTACAACTCACAAGCATGTTAGAAGGAGAGTCAAGAAGGCTTGGGGGGGTTCATAGAAGAGTCTTTTAGTTGGGAAGATCTGGAGGGGGTTGATCCAAGCTCAAGGATCTTATCACAGGTCTATAAAATCACTCATCTTCATGGGCCTGAGGGTACCTCCGGCAGTGAATTATTTGGATAAAGTTTTAGCCCCGGTAGGAATTGATTGGGCTAGTGTATGGAATAATGCTAGGTATATTGTGAACCCAAAGTATAAAAACTCAAATATATACTATACCCCTGTGAAACTATGTAAGAGAGGCCTAAAGCAGACAGACCTGTGTTTTAGGTGTGGTACAGAGAGGGGTGATTTGATACACGTATTGTGGAGCTGTACCAAAATATCACCGGGTGTGGGCTGAGATAAAGAGGCAAATGGACCCCTTGATGGACTACTCAGAATTTATAAAACCGGAGATCTGCGTCTTAGGAGACTTGTCACTAGTAACTGGAGCTGTTGCAAAGTATCACGTATCCCTGATGGCAGGAGTAGTTAAATCTTATGTGGTCCAGTATTGGAAGGATGGTCAGTTATATGGGTATGGTCAATGGTTAAAAGATCTTACTGGGATGTTAGCTGGAATCAAGAGGCAGTTATATGCAGAAGGGAAAGTAGAGGTATATACTAAAAGATGGGCAGCTCTAGAGGCAATATATTCTCTACAAGAAGTAGAGGATTTGACGCAGGTCTTTCTGCTGGGCAATGACTAGCTGAAGTAACTTGGCTGATTAGATCAAAGGGTATTTAATTTCTTGGATAAGTTTAGTATGGTTATTAACTGATGAAAGGTGAAATGGGTAGGGCTTAGTGGGTGATACAGATAAGGGTCTGCCTGACTTATGGATGAGCTAGGGACTCTCTCTCCCGGGGGATGCAGAGGGAACACACTCCTACCTGGGCTAATATTAGTGTAGATAATATCGAGAAGGAATGTTTTTGAGGATATAGAGAACCTGAGTAAATATAGATTAGGGAGTAAGGAAATAGGCAGACTATAAGCCTTAAATTTAACTAGGGAAGAATTTTTGACAAATGGGATGAGGAGGGGTGATGATTCCTCTGCATATGTATATAGTTAAATGTATATAGTTGGCACGGCCAGTTTTGGGGCTGTGCATCCCGGGTTCCGGGCTATGTGTGTATGTCTGTTTACTGTCTGTAAAACTCAAAATCAATAAAGACTGGTTAGGATACCCTAACTGCTAGTGCTCCATGACAGCTGCACATATAGTCACATTCCTGTCTGTGACCAGCAGGGGATTGTGCTTAGTTCTATGTGCACCTTTCGGAGTCTTCTTTGGCAATTTTTTCTAGGGGCTCTATTCAGACAAGTTTAGGGCATGCACACTCTACACCAAACCTGCTTCAATATAGCAAATTTAGTGCATTGCATGAATATGCAGGTAGGATGGGGACTTTGTAAAATGCCAGCTGAGATCTTTGAATATAGGGGCCCATGTGCACTTATGATTTTGTCCTGAACATTCAGTGCAAATTATTTACCATAAACTGTTCTTTGAAATGTGTAATGTTTCTAACCCCTGTTGTACACAAGTACAACCCTATGTACTGCCACCAAAGGCTTGGGTAATGCCTGAGAAAGGTAGAAGCTTGGTGGTCCAGTAGATCTGTGTATTCACCCAGTTAACCAACACATACATTAGTGTAACCCCATTGGGGCTACTGTACCTTTAAGACTCTCTGCTGCTTGCACATCAAAGGTGTCCTCTGCTGCAGCAAGCATGGCTATGATTCCAAATGGCCTGGAATCACCCAGTCATATTACCAGCTGAACCAGATGTGAGCTTTCACCCATGTAGGACTAGTCTGGGTATGGATTCCTGCTTGATCTGCAAGGTTTGTGTAAACAAAGACCTTTGTGGAAAACTGCTTTTGGACTACAAATTGGCATAGAAACATAGAAACATAGACTTTGACGGCAGATAAGGACCACAAGGCCCATCTAGTCTGGCAACCACGTTTATCACCTCTGCACCTGAATGGCATATCAATGTGGTCAGAGGGTGAATGCTCACAATCAGGGGAATCTGCCTGATGAGAGAGTCACAAGGGTTCCAGCACTTGAGATGGACTTTACTAATTCAGGCCCTTCTATAGCTGTTAAACATCTGTCAAGTGACAGACCTGCAGAACTGCCTGCTTTGATGAACAGCTCAGCCCACCAACCAACCAACCAACCAACCAACCAACCAACCAACCAACCAGAGTTTCTGATTTCCCTGTGAACAGCAAGGGCTGTTCTAAATCCAAATCAGATCTGCATGAGATCTCGGGTAGATGGGAATAATGTGAGCTGCTGAGAACTGTGTTACAGAGACTGTGCCTTTGTCTGCTATGGAAGAGAATGAAGTGAAAATCGGAGTTGCTGTTTACTGAAGGAAGGCATTCATGTGCTCAGCATCACACAACCATAAAGCCAAAAGTTACTGCCACAGAGAGAGCGAGGCTATGCTGGGCTTTGTCAGAAATTGCTGTGGTATCCAACCAGTCCATCACACAGTTCACTACCAGTTATGTCTACCGCTCAGGACTAGATGCAGCAATCTGTAGGGTATCGCAGACACTCAATGGCCTGAAGAACCAAAGGAGAGCTGAAACCTCTTCTGCACACCATCATCCCAGATGAGGAGAGAGAAAAACAAGAAGACATTGGAGCAACCAGATACCTGCTGGAGTGAGACCACTGCAAGCTTCAAAATAAATCATTTGCAGAGTGAAGGAAATCTCCTGGTTTAGGAACCATGAATAAACCCTGGGCTTACCCTGCAACAAGTCATGCAAAATAGTTGGAAAGCATTCACTGTATTTGGCAAACTGGCTAGGAGTTACCTATACCTCAGCTGGCTGGAGGTTTTACATTTAAATGGCCACTGGGTTTGGGGGTTTCTGTTTCACTAAGAATTTGTAACTTTATTTTAAGCATACCACCTCTGGCCAACTATGTGCAATGCCATTGGGTCCATATCGTTTCCACAGTATGGTGCCCAATGAGGCACCTTGACTTCCCTAGGAGTACTAAGGGCTTAAGCACTTGTGGCAGTGGAAAGAGGATATGTCCCCCACTAGAGAAGGGTTGATGCACGTGTCTGTATTCTCCCATCTGTGGTGTGGCAGCTGGCACAGTTTGAGGGCTGAGCTGGAAGGGCACATAATAACAGCCTGGGAAAAGTATTGATTTTGCTATGTCTTTATGGCACATTAAGTGTGGCTGGGACTAACATGAACTGGCCTAAAAAGGCACTGAAGACAAGCCACAGTAGACTATTCTGCATTAACGCATTGCTCTTTTTCTTCCATTTAGGGCACTGGACACTAACAAAGAAAGTTACTGTTGTTTCCTTTGAAATCCTTTTTCTGAGTTCTGTTTATGTTGTAATGCCAAGTGCATGCTTTGTGGGGACTTCACTACAGTGTGCTGATTAATGGGTAGGGTGAGGTACCACATCCTAGGCAGGGAGTTGTACCATATTTAAACTAGGCCCACTTTAACCTTTCTCTGGTTGAAGTAACCCACGCTTTTTTCTAGCTATACCCCCCCCCCAACAAATGGAGATAAAAAGACCCAGGCCCTTCAATCTTGTACAGCCCACGAGGCATGAGTTGCATTGTAGGGCACCTCAAGTACGCCCCTGAGGAACACTCTTACATTTCTATTTTAAGATCCTCACAGCAAAATCAAGATGATTACCTCTTTCATGAGGAATATGTGCTACTCTGACCAAAACAATATCATACATTATAAAATTGATTGGAAATGGTTCATCCATTTTGGGACAACAACAAACTATGCTCGGTAAAGCACAGTGCAGGCAAAAGGGCAGGAGCAAGATGTGTGACAGGCAATTGAGTCTTGCTCCCTCCTGATCACATACTGCATGTTGCAATCACACCCTCCCGGTGTCACCATAATTTCCTGTGGTGGGACTTTATCCCCGGCACCCCCATTACAGGGATCTTCGCCTCTCACACACACCCTCAAATATGTATAAGAGCCCCCCACCCCGCACACATTGTGGAAAAGAACAGTTCCACAGCTACAGCCCCATCAACTTCATGCTCAGTGTAGGAGATGGTCAGAAATCCTGATTGCCCACATCACACTCACATTCTGGAGCCCTCTTTGTGGCACCCCACTAACAGTATACCGTTTGGAATATGCATTTATTTATTTCAAAACATTTACCAAGAAAGATATTCTGAGCTGCTAACAGCTAATTTCCAGATGTGTTCTGGGGGTGAGGGGTAATGCAGATGGTTCAAGAAGTGGAAAAGATGAATATTTATTAACAGCATTACAAAAATAGATATCATTGTGATAGTTCTGCATTCCGCTATTTCCTAAACCCTGGTAGAAGGATGTCTTTACTATCTTCTTCTTCTTCTTCTTCTTCCCACTTTAAAATCTGTTGTGCAACAGTATCTTTTTGTCCTATTCTTTACCTCTTTCTAGCCCTGGCATAGGTTGGCCATCTGCATCAGTCTTTTCTCTCACTCTACATGTCTCATTCCTACTGCCTTATCTTTTCTATTCCCTACATCCATCCCTCACCACCATTCCCCACTAGCATCATGTTCAGGTCCAGCATGCCAGCTGGCAACAAAAGCAATTAAAGTGCTTATATGGCATTTTATGCCTTGGTTTCAATAAAGTGCATCTGTGCCTTTCATTATACTTTAAAGAATGAAATAAAGTGCAATAGTGCATTTAAATGTTTTGTTATAAACAAACAAAGACACCTGAAATATGCCAATGAATGTAATGCTGGAATTAGCACTGTAAACACAGAAAAAGCTAGCTAGCATTAAAATAATGCAGTGATTAAAACCCAGTTTGTAAAGTGATGTTCGTACTTTAGGCACCTTTATGTATATAATGGTGTTCACACCTGTACATAACTATTGCGAAATGGTATGAGGTTTGAGCATTTTACACAGTTATTTTGCTGTATATTATGCTTTAGAGTGCAAATGTACAGGCTTAAAGTGAAATCATGTCCCCAAACATATGTAGAAGCCGTTAGCAGGCTTACTGTAACTTCCTAAAATGCAGACCTTCCTGTTTTCCCTGTATTAGCTGTATTACAGTAATAAAACAAAACTGTGTTAGGCTGTAATAAAAAGAAAAGTGGCTAAAGCAAGGGAGCGCTAGCGGGCATCAGATTGAAGACTTTGCTTCATGCCACTGCTCCCAAGAAGTGCTTCTTGCAGCCCTGTGACATGTAAAAAGTGGTAGAAGGCTTGGCAAACACCTCACCACTTGTCGCATGGTTCGCTGCAATATTAAAACAAATCGAGTGAAATAGCATTCAACAGGAGCGAGTGGCTGGCATTGGGCCAGTTCTATAAGTTTAAAGCCTCTGCTCCCTGCTGTTCTCACTCAGTCTGCCCTGTGGGTGATCTCAAAGAGAGTGTTTTTTTCCCTCTATTTTACTCCCGCATGTTTGCCCTGCAATTTAAAGGAACTAATTTAAGGTGGCAGACTGGCACTCAATAAAATAGCCCCTGCACAGTCTGCCACTCCATGTACTGCATGAAACACTTTTTCCTTGCTTCTTCTACAGCTGACAGTAGGAATAAATGCACTGCCAGTTAGGAAGAGAGCATAATGAATAAATAAGCTGCCTCAATATAAATATCTGTAGCTAATTCATAAAGGAGTACCTGTACATAGTCCTTGGTACTGGTAAGTCAGAAGGGCTCCTGTTAAACTGAAACTGTTGTTAAACAAATGTGTTTCTCTTTTCCCTCTGGGACAATCCATTTTTCCAGGTCCTACCAATTCCTCTAGACAGACCTCTGTCCATCTGAGATGCCAGAAAACTATGTTGTATACAAATATTCAGAAATGCACCAAAGGCTGGCACAAGTCTGACGCAGTGCAAATTCGATGCGCCATGGTGCAACAGGAGCCATATTCAGAGGTTGCGCTGGCTGCACTGTGCCAGCACAACCCAGCTGAATATGACACAGTTGCGCCTGCACCATGGCACAACCAGAGGTGCACCGTAGTGCAAACACAGTTGTGCCATGGTGCAGAAAGAGATGCCCCAGGGCAACCATGGGAGCAGAGCAACAGAGCAACAGAGAAGGGCATGGCACAGAGAAGTGATCCAGGGACAGAGCCAGGGAAACACAGTGATGGGCCACAGGAGGTCAACACCAGCTGGGCACAGCAGGGTGCACACAAGCACCCAGACCCCCACCCCAGAACACAACAGTGGCACAGAGAGTAGGCAACAGGAGGTGCCAATGGTGAATGGAGGGCCACCAAGGGGCCCCCCACAGGCTGTAGGCCGTAACCCCCCTACACACCCAGATCAGAGCAGATCACACCCAGGACCATGCAGCCAAGCACACACACCCACCACACACCCCTGACAGCCACCCCGTGGGCACCCCAAGACACAGCCACTGACCGAGGGAAGGGAGACCACCACAGTGGGACACACCACAGCACACAGCAGTGATACACAGAAGCACAACATGCACCCCGACACATGCACACCACATGGACAGGCACTGGGCCACTGCAGCATGGATCCTCACACCACCTGCAAAGCAGACACAGACACAAGCAAGTTTGTCAAAAGATATATATATTGAAGAACGTAACTATGTACAATAGAAGGGTGTGGGAGAAGGTAGGAAAGCAAGGGAAGGGGATAGGGAACAGGGACTGTACAGTGGGAAGGGGGACTGGATGGGGAGGTAGAGCTGGGTAAACAGGGGAATGCAGGATCCTGACTAGCAGAGGCCATGTCCTGCCACCCCTTGCACTCTTTGATACCTTCTGTCAGCCAGCAGCATCCTGCGGACCTGCAGCACTGCCTCCATGGAGGTCGAGGCTATCAAAGTAATCTGGCGGTGCAGCCGGCAGTAAAGGGGCCTCCTGCAGCACTGCCGGACACCTAGGACAAGGGAAAGGACAGGTGATCAGTGCAGTGTCTCAAGGAACCATGCCCATCCACAGCGCACAATAGGCAGTGGGATCACACACCCCTAGAGGGCCCGTACAGGCCACCTGCAGGGGGGGGTGGGCCAAAATCTACCAGCAACGTGGCACACCATGACAGTGCACAGCTGTGGTTCCCACTGTACAGTGGCAACCCAACTGCGCAATGGCAGTCACATGGCACAGTGCTCTGGCAGCACCACAGCAATGTCAGTGGCAGCTGGGCACACACCCACGCCACCAACAGCTGGTGCACATTTCCAATAGATGCGCCACAGTGGCAGGCACCACACACAGTGCAACACACACAGCTGCCACAGCACATGGCACAGGTGGCCATGCCCACACCCACGCCCCCACCAACCCCCATGTACAGTGCAAAGGACCATGTCAGTGCCTACCTGCTCTTTGTGGCCCCACTGGTGCTGGAGCTGCTCCTGCACTGCAAATCCTGGCCTGCTATGGCCTGCCATCCTGCTGCTGCTGCTGCTGCTGTTGCTCTCCTCCTATTTTCAGGCCCTGGGAATGGAATATAGATAGGTACACATCAGTAGCCAACCACAGCAGCTGCCCACCACCCCCAACCCTGTGCACAGGGTGAACTTCTGCCTGACACATCTTGCACAGCGGCATTGCAATGCAAGTGGTGGTGGAGATGCCACCCTGTGATGCACAGGATGGCAATACACCACCCTGCAGGGCATGCCAGGCAGCTCAGCCAACACCACAGTACAGCACCAGGGCACACATGCAATATGGGCCTACTCACCTGGCTGTGACTCAGCCCCATGTCTGACACATGCCTCCAGCCTCCTGAGATGCTCTGGGTCCCTCCTCTCCAGGTCCCCAAAGTGGTGGCAACACTATTCCCTCTTCCTGGCCACCCCTGTGTGCTGCTGCAGTGTGGCAGCAATGTCCTTCCACACCACTAACTGGAGCTGCTGCAGGGGCACCTGGCTGAATAATTGGGGTGCGTTGGGCTGGATGCAGGTGACCAGGTTGACTAGTTCCACCTGCATCCATTCTTGCCACCCTTGGTGCTCTCTGCTGCACCATGCTGCAAGTCATAGCAGGTGAGCAAAATGGCGGCGGTAAGCGCACATGGCCACAGCATGCACCAGATGTGTGGGCCGAGGGGACATGCACTGTGTCCACCCATTGCACAGTCCTGGAGGTGTGCAGCATGGGTGTGGCTGGGACGGGTCACAGGTGCAGGTGTCACCCTGTGGCAGAGGTCACAGCAGGGGTCAGGGTTCAGCCACCACACATTGCGCACATGTGCAATAGCAGGCTTGAAGCACCATGCACCATGGGCCCCATCATGCAGTTGGAGCACAGTGCACAATTGGTGACATTAAACCATCTGGCAGATGTGCACTGTGGTCCTGCACACCACGCATGCGTGCGCATTGAGCTGTGACTTGCTCCAGAGTAATCTCATTGTGCACAGAGCAAAATCATGATATTCATCTGCCACATGCAAATGAGCTCATCAGCCAATGCATGGTACACCAGGAGAATTAGCATGTCATTACCATTGTGCCAAAGCTCATTTGCATGTGATGCACCAAATAAGTGCCATGGAACAGCACAGGCCATGGACTGGTATTGCATCCTTTGAGGTGGGTTGCGCATGTCACTGCAGCTCCCTGGGAGCAGATGGCACAGCAGGGTAGGACGCTACAGTGGGATGCTGTCACTAACACACCGTACTATTTATTTCCACAGGAGGCGACATGGCAAGACGTGAGGAGGGTGAGCAGTGTGAGGAGTGTGAGCAGCATGAGGTGCGTGAGGGGTGTGCGCCTGCTCTCAATCATAGGCCCAATTTCATGAAGGATGAGGCGGAGGCCCTGTTTGATTCCTACCTAGACAGGGAGCCACTGTTGAGTGGTGCCACAGGCACACCACAGCCCAGGTCTGGGGCCTGGGAGGAGGTGGCTGGCTACGTTAACCAGCATAGCATCCACCAGTGGTTGGTGCAGGAGTGCGAAAAAAGGTGGACACAGACAGGAGGTGCATATAGGAAAAGGTGGCAGCCATCTGTGCCTCCCGGAGGGCCACTGGAGGGGGACCTCCTGATGTGCCATCGTTCATGGCGCAGAAGGAGTAGGTGGCAGCCACCATGTGCTGCAGCATGGTGGAGGATGTGCCTGGAGGAGGATTCCTGCTGCCCTGTGCGTGCATGGCTGGTGTGTGTGTATGCATATCCTTGGTGTGGCAACTGTGTGTCATGCTGCATGCTGCCTGTGTGAGTGCTTGCCAGGCCACTGGTCCATGTGGCCTGGGCATGATAAGAGCAGTTCAGCACCATTTTCACCTGTGCACTGGTGCAATGCATCTGACCCCCGCCACATGCCAACACCTGGGTGTGTGGGTACGTGGGTGCATGTGTGTGTTGCTGTGTGTGGCTGTGTGTGGTTGTGTGCCACCGACTCCTCTATCACTGCACCATGCCTCTGTGTGTGCATGCCCATTGCCATGCATGCCCCAGCATGTGTGCTGTACCTGTGTGTGGCCCATGCATGGGTTTCACGCCACCTATCTGTGTGCAGCATAGTGCTCCTGTGTGGTGGTGTCCCAGTGTTGGCGCACCTGCCGTTGCAGCCGGGGATCCCTCCGCCTGGGGGGAGCTGTCCACCACCCTCTGGCAAATTGCCTCCATTGTCCCCACTACTGTTGCCCTCATCAACCTCGACTGCTGTCCCATGGTCAATGGCCATGTTGTGCAGTATGCAGCAGGCCAGGAATAAGGCCACAGACTTTCGAGGGGCTGTACTGTAGGGCACCTCAAGACCTGTCTAGGCAATGGAACCATGCCTTCAGCATGTCAAATACATGCTCAATGATGTTGCGCGTGCTGGCGTATGCCTCATTGTAGTGCTCCTCTGCTGGGGTCGACGGGCGCTTGTAGGGGGTGAGCAGTCAGGGCCTCAGTGGATAGGCACTGTCTCCTGTGTAGATAATGGCATGGTTAGCCCTCTGCAATCCTTTGCTGTGCCCCTTACCTGTCCCTGGCGCCCACGCCGGCATGCCCACCCCACCCTCCCCATCCCATGGCCTGCTTTGCCTCATCACCCTTGCCCATGCCATACTCAGCCACTAGGTGGCCCATGGGGATGTCTCCACATTTGAACCTGTGGCACAGCACAGAGCTGTGCCACATGAATGCATCCTGTGCACTCCCAGAGTGTGTGGCACAGACATTGGTGATGCGCCCTGTGGCATCGCACACCACCTGGCAGTTGATGCTTGGGCTCCCTTTCCTATTGATGTACACCACACCCTTGGGGCCAGGTGGCATGCAGATGCCCACGTGGGTGCAGTCAATTGCCCCAATCATGCCAGGCATATGTGCTACCCTGTGGAAGTCCTGCATGGTTGCTGTATACTCCGCCTGTGTGCTGGGGAAATGGATGTATTCCAAAGCACGTGGCAGCAGAGCATTGAGGACCTGTGAGAGAAGTCAGGACATGGCCAACTGGGTTATGTCTGTGGTGTCCCCTGTTGGTCTCTGGAAGGTGCCTGTGGTGAGCAGGCACATGATGGCTGTCACCTTCATCTCCACGGACATGGCGTGGCTTCATCTGGTGGGTGCCTGCATCTCCTCACTGCACAGCTCACAGAGCTGCCTCAGAATGGCACTGTTCAGGTGGTACTAGCCCACTATCTCTGTGTCACTGTAGTTCACGAAGGTGATGTGGGCACGCTACCATCTGTGTTGGGCATATCGCTGATGGGACCTTCCTCGGCCATGTCACTGTTCTTCCTGCCTCCTCACACCCCTCATTATGGCCTCCATCATGAAGGGCACACTATCCAAGGCTCCTGATGTCCAATAGCCCCTGGGCTGTTGGCTGCTGCTGGTTGTGTGCCACCCTGGTGCACTGTCTGGCAGTGTGTCTGCCTGTCTCTCTTACTCTCTCTGCCCCTGTCTCCCTCTCCACTGCCACCTCTGCCCCCCTCTCTCTCTCTCTCTCTCTGTTGCCTTGGTCTGTCTGTCTGTCTCTTGCTCTGTCTCTCTGTTTGTCTTTCTTTCTTTCTTTTTCTCTCTCTCTCTGTCCCCCTCTCCCCTTCTCTCTCACTCCCTCTCACCTGGCTCAAGTGCTTTCTATGTGCTTGTGCCCTGTATTTATAGGAACAAGTCTGCTGGGTGCATCTCTGATTTGTTCCGCACTTGTGCCATGGTTTCATGGTTGAATATCGCACTGCGCTGGATTTTCATGGGCACGCCCCCTGCACTTGCACCTACATTTATTATAGTTGCACATTGGCACAGTGAGATTTGCGCTGCGCACTGGCTCCCACTGAATATCACTCCTTGGCGCATGTTTGCACTTGCGCTGGTGCAACTCCGTTGCGTCATGTGCAACTGCTTTGAATACCTGGGCCTGTATGGCAAATAGGTGCAATGGCTACATGTAGCAGATAAAAACTGAGTTTTGATAGGCTGGGGGAAACTACTCATATAGGTTTAGCTGGGGGAGATGGAAGCAAAATGGTTAGGGCAATACTAGTGGAGAGGGGAGGAAGTCAAGAGGTGGAGGGTCATGGGCGGTTGCAGGTAGGAGTAGAAAAGTCACAAAGAGGAGACTTAAAGGAGAACGCAGAATAGGCAGAGTGGATTGACAGGGGAAGGGTGGGCCAGAGTTTAGGAAAGCAATATGAGAATGCAACTTGACCAATAGTAGGTTTCCTGGAAGAAATAGAGAGGAAATAGGAAATATTACTGCAGAGATGGTAGGAGGAAGAAGGGAGAGAGGACAGTAGGGATGTAAGGTATGAGAAAAGGAAACCAAACCAGAATCTGGATATAAAGGAGGCACAATTGGAAAGGCACCTAGCATCAAGAGATGGGAGTGAAAGGGCAGAGCAGAGTGAGTGGTGGTGAGTACAAGGGGGGTACCCTAGGGAAAAGTGACAGAAGGAGTGAAATAGGGGTAAAGTTACCAACAGTCCCTATTTTCCCAGGACAGTCCCTATTTTAAACAGCATGTCCCAATGTCCCCACAAGTTTTACAAAACATCACTTTTGTCCCAGTTTTTGCTTACTTGTCCCAGTTTTGTCCCTTTTTTTTTTTTTTTTTGCTGACTGCTAATCTGTGAGTGGCAATTATTTCAGCACCACTTTGGCACTGCTCAGGCTGTACAGCAGTTTGTAACTTCAACCCCTGCGCCTGTGTTGCACTGCAAGCATGTCAGTGGGAGCACAGTAAAGCATGTTCCTTCCTGTTAGATTTCTGGGTAGCAGTGAAAACAAGCACATGTTGATGCCTGCCTGCCAGCAGCTTAAAGGAACTCCATACAGAGAAGTGGCTGACGCTGACAGCAGGGAACTAAGGTACCTGAACCTGATCAGCTGTACAGAAGTGTGTGAAAACAATCTGGTGTGGTGGGAGTCACTGACGTGAAGTTTACTCAGCATATGAGATGAGTGTAAATGGGTTGGATGGGACTGTCAGGAGAAGCAATACATACAGCTTGAATGTCTGATCACAATTTAACGTAGGTTTGCTTCTAATGAACTTACTGTACATCAGGATTTGGAACTTGCTACAGCAGAATGATGTATTGTTTTAATTTTAATGTTTGCTACTGGTGTTACTGTGGGGTGGCATGGCCAGAGCAAGCAGCAAAATGTAACTGACTGTGCATAGCGTTGTCTGCGGCAGTGCCCATGGGAGTGACATGGTGTGGGGGCATGGTTAGGATGGACTGTCCCAGTTTTTGGTCTCACAAAGTTGGTAGCTTTAAATAGGGGTCCAGTCTGGCAAGGGAGGATTTTGGAGCTCCACTGTAAACTATGTCACCATAGTCAAAAATAAGGAGACTCATCGTTAAATAATCTGTTGGTAGGCAGGCAGAGGGATACACACCTGCATCCATCTGGGGGGGTACCACAGTTCTCAGTGGATAGTTTAAACATTTCTTTGATGAGCATTTAGACTAGCTGAGGGGGGTGGTGGAAGACAAATGGGAGGCAGAAACTGTCCCCAGGCTGAGACAGTGTGTAGAGAGATCCCGAGGGGCAAGAGTTCCATGAAGGAGCAAAAAAGTCAAGGAAGTAGGGGGTTAGCAAAGGAGGTAGGGGAAAAACAGGCAGTCAGAAAAGAAAAGGTGGGAAACAGGCATGAAAGGGAAAAGAGGTAAGCAACAAGCAGAGAGCCAACAAAATCTGCAAGGCAATGTGTGCAAATGCAAGAAGTCTGGAAAATGAGATCCTAGATCTGAAGGTCATCATCTCAGAAGCTGACCTGGATATTGTGGCAGTTAACGAGTCATGGCATACTGATAACCATGACTAGGATATGGTCATACCAGGAGCTCCACTATAAACTATGTCACCATAGTCAAAAATAGGAAGAATAATCTTTAAAACAATCTGTTGGTAGGCAGGAAGAAGAACACACACCTGCATCCATCCGGGTGGGGGGCACCGTTCTCAGTGGACAGTTTAAACATTTCTTTGATGAGCATTTAGACTAGCTGAGGGGCATGGTGGAAGACAAATGGGAGTCAGAAACTGCCCCCAGGCTGAGATAGTGTGTAGAAAGATCCCGAGGGGCAATAGTCTCACCAAGGAGAAAAAAATCAAGGAAGTAGGGGGTTAGCAAAGGAGGCAGGAGAAAAATAGCCAGTCAGAAAAGAAAAGGGAGGAAAAAGGCATGAAAGGGAAAAGGGGGAGCAACAAGCAGAGTGCTAACAAAATCTGGAAGGCCATATGTGCAAATGTGAGAAGTCTGGGACATGAGATCCCAGACCTAAAGGTCATCATCTCAGAAGCTGACCTGGATATTATGGCAGTTAGCCAATCATGGCACACCAATAACCATGACTGGGATATGGTCATACCAGGCTATATGATGTTCAGGAGGGACTGGGTAGGAAGGAAAGGAGGAGGAGTCATGCTTTATGTAAACAAAAGCATAAAAGCAACAGAAATACAGGGAATTCAATGAGGGGCAGAGATGCTGTGGGTCACTCTCGAGTTGGAAAACGGGGCCACTGTTTGGACAGAGGTGATCTATAGGCCTCCAACACAGGCAGGACTTAGATAAGGAAATGTTAGAAGCAGTTGGCAGGATGGCTGAAAAGGTAGAGGTATTACTTTTGGGGGACTTCAATCTACCAGATGTGGATTGGAGCCTCCCTGTGGCAGCTTCAACTAGAAGCAAGGACATCTTGGACTCCCTGCAGGGGCATTCCTCACCTCAGGCAGCTAGTCAGTGAACCCACTCATGATGGGGCAATACTGGATCTGGTGCTTACTAACAGGGACAGTATTGTGAATGTCAATGTGGGAAGCCATCTGGGGACCAGTATAGTGTGGTTCAACATAAGAACAGCTGCAGAATCCAACCACACAAAGGCACAAGTCTTGGACTACAGAAGGACTGATTTTACTAAGATGGGTGAACGCTTCAGGAATGACCTAGCAGGGGCAGAGGACCTGAGGAGTGGAGAAAAAGTGGGCCAAACTAAAAGTGGTTATAGTAAAGGCAACAAATCTCTGTGTGAAGCAGATAAACAAAAGTAACTGAAAGAGGAGACTGCTATGGTTCTCAAAGGAGGTAGCAGAAAAGGTAGACGCTAAACGGAGCATTCATGAGGTATAAGGTGGACACTCAGAGAGAGGAGGATAGAGAAGTATATGTGAGAAAACAGAGGGAGGCAGGCATAGCAGTACGAAGCAGAGAGGCACAAACTGAGGAAAGACTAGCTCAGGGAGTTTGAAAGGGGACAAGATATTTTTTAGGTATGTTAGTGAAAAAAGTAAGACAAAGGTAAGAATAGTAACATTAAAGGGGGGGGGCTGGCTGTAGGGAGAGGGAGAGGGATAGAGAAAAGAAAAACATCTTGAACAAATACTTCTACTCAGTATTTACAGTAGAAGGGGAAGGGGAGGGACCATGAAAAGGCATTAGGAGCTTGAAGGGAGGATAATGGACACTAGTCTGTTTCCGGTGGAGAAAGTTTGGGAAGCATGCACTAACCTGAAGGTGGACAAAGCTATGGGGCCAGACAGAGTTACATCCAACGGTGCTGGCAGAGCTTAGGGAGGTATTGCCTGCACCTCTGATACACCTAGTTAACCGATCACTGGAGACCAGCATGGTCTTGGTGGACTGGAGGAGGGCAGAGGTAGTCCCACTTCACAAAAGTGGTAGCAGGGAAGAGGCAGGCAATTATAGGCCTGTCAGCCTGACATCGGTGGTGGCTAAATTAATGGAATCACTACTAAAGGAAAGGATTGTGACTCATCTTGTATTCAACAGATTAAAGGCACTATCGCAGCATGGTTTCACAGGGGGAAGGTCATGCCAAACAAATCTGATAGATTTTATTTGACTGGGTGACCAAGGAGTTGGATCAGGGAGGAGCGCTGGATGCGACCTACCTGGAGTTCAGTAATGCATTTGACATCATTCCACACATGAGACTGGTAAGCAAGTTGGGGAACTTGAGGGTGGGTAATAAGGTGATAACCTGGTTAAGAAACTGGTTAGCAGATAGGACACAGAGGGTAATAGTAAATGGAGTTCACTCAGAGGCAGGGAAAGTGAGCAGCGAGGTATCTCAGGGATTAGTACTGCGACCAGCCACATAGAAACATAGAAGCATAGAGTTTGACAGCAGATAAGGACCACCAGGTCCATCCAGTCTGCCCATTTTCCTTACCTGTATCAGTGGCTGCCGACCCTACCTGGTCACGGCTTTAGCCTCTCTTTCCCATCTCTAGGGTTCCCTTGTGCTTATCCCAAGCAATTTTAAATACCCTCACTGTGTTTTATCCCACCACCTCCTGGGGTAGGCTGTTCCATGCATCCACCACCCTTTCCTTGAAGAAAGGGTAAGGCTCCTGGATGAAGATTCATTCAGAATCGAAGCACTGGGGCAGATAGCGAGAGGCCTGGTAGTGGTCAGGATACACTTTGCACTTACCATTTAAATTAGGCATTTGCAAAACTTTGCTGTGTACTAAAACAATTAAGATCTGTTTGCTGGTTGAGAACTGTTGTATACTTTCATATGCTCTTTGCTACTAAGAAACTGCTGCTACTATACCAGTAATTGCACTTTTGAGAAATAAACCACATCCTGCACCTCAAAGAAACTGCTTGCTGACGTGTGCTTTTTAACAATGGCAAAAGCTGCACAATGTTGATGTTGTGACTACTTATTGATCCCTGTTGATCTGTGGAGCTGATAACCCAAGTTTAGACGTGAACCTGGGACTTGCAGTAGCTAAACTTTGCCAGAAGGATGCAAAGAAGACAATTCAGAAGCTGCTTTCTGGTTGAGAATTGTATACTTCTGTATGCTCTCTGCTGCTGCTGCTAAAGCAGTAATTGCACCTTTGCAAAATAAACCAGCAACTGCACCTTAAAATGCTTGCAGACTTGTTTTCTTTAAATGCTGGTAAGTGAACTCCCTGTTGTTGTTGTTCTTGTTGCTGTAAGGAAGGAGTAAGGGAATTGTAGAAGCATCTGCAAAGGTTAGAGATGTGGTTCAAGTTTTGGCAGTTTAAATTCAATGCAAACAAGGGCAAGGTGATGCACATACAAAATGAAAACATTAGGATGGAATACTGGATGGGAAGGCATACACTGGGTATTACTTCTGAGGAAACGGACCTGCGTGTCATCATAAGTGACTCTCTGTCTAAAACATTGAAACAGAGACACATGAAAAAGACTCTTGGTCCTTCTAGTCTGCCAGTAAATCCTAACCTACCCAGCGACCTAGTGTTTTTTTCTCATGCTACCCCTCTCCTGTGCTTTCTACCTTACTGCTACCCCTGGGTCACTGTTGAGCCCTTAACTCTGCCCACCCATGCTTGAAGCTGTTGATGGTTTTGGCTCCCATCACCTTAGCTGGCAGGCTTTTTCACAGCTCAACCACTCCCTCTGTAAAATAGAACTGCCTCATATCCCTCCCAACTCTCTATCCCTCCAGCTTCCATTTATATCCCTGTATTCTAGAGTCACTATTCCTGTTGAATAGTTCCTTGTGGTTTACCTGTTCATGAAACTTGGAAGTACCCTCCAGTGAGTACATGTCCAGTGCTCTAAGCTTATTTTTATAAGGTCGGTCCTGGAGACACTAAATAACTATCTAGCCAATGCAACAAGGCCTAAAGCAAGGCAACTAGAATGTTGGAGAGTATTGGGAGGAGTTATGATAGCAGGAGGAAAGAGGAAATGCTACCTCTCTATAGGTAACTGTTGAGAGCCTTTCTGGAATACTGTGCCCAGTTCTAAGTTACTCACCTAAGTAAAGACAAAGTAAGATTGGAGTCAGTGAACCATTTGCTAATCTTTCCAGACAAACCTATTACAATTTTTTGAAAACAGCCAGTCCCTTGATGGAGGAAACCCAGTAGATGTGTTTCTTGACTATAGTAGAGCATTTAACACCATGATGCACTGGGAATTGATACAGAAACTGACAGAATTAGGTGTGAAAGCTAATGAGGTGGCATGGATAACATTGTGGCTGTATGGAAGAACACAACAGGTCAAAATCAGGGGATCTACATCAGGCAGAGCCGCTGTGTTGTGGGATCCACAGGGATCTGTTTGGGGGCATACACCGTTTATTATAGTTGTGGCTTCTATGACTTGTGAGGAGGGTGTCTGAATTGCCAAATATGTGAACGATACTAAAGTCAGCATGATTATAAATAACCAAGAAGATCTAGATAAACTACAAACAGCACTAAAAAAAACTAGAAGTATGGGCAGGAACACATAAACTGAGCTTTAATGTGCAGAAGGGTGGTTATGCACCTAGATAGTAACAACCCATGTGCAGATTATATGTTAAATGGAACACCACTCAATGTGACAACTCAAGAAAAGGATCTGGGTATTGTAATTTCGAATGATTTTAAGTTCAAAACCACTGCAAACAAATGGCAAGAAAGATGCACGCAGTAATACATTGTATTTTCAGACATATCCGCAATAGGGAGAGGCAGGTTCTAGTCCCCCTGTTTAGCTCCCTGGTGTGGCCACAGATGAAGTTCTGCTCACAGTTCTGGTCTCTGAACACTAAGGCTGAGATTAGATTTATGGAGGGGGTGCAGAGAAGGATCACCAGGATGAAATCTGGCTTGGAACACATGAATTATGAGAATAGGCTGTCCACTCTAGATCTGTATAAACTTGAATACAGAAGGCTCAGAGGAGTGCTGTGTCTAGTTTTCAAATCCTTTATTAATGCTAACCTCTGGAACTGTTTGGGTTCTAAACTCAGGAACAGAACTATGTAACCAGGTCATATGACTTACAACTGCAAGGTAGTAGGAATAAAACAAAAAGAAGGGCAAACTGGTTTAGTCAGAGGGTTATCGGTGTATGGAATAGCCTTCCATTAGATGTTATTGGTAGTTGTACCATGACTATCTTTAAAACTAGATTGGATACTTATTTTTCTGAATTAGGATTCCCAGGTTATCCCTTTGTGTAAAGGGTAAGCCTCAAATGGGCCTATGACTCTCCTGGCCCATACAAAAACCTATGAAACCCAGGTTATTCAGGACCAACAGAGCAGATTCTTTGAGGACTGGCCTAGGGCACTGAACATGTACTCTCTGGAGGCCAGAAGACTGAAGGACAGTATGTTAAGATACCTTGACATTCTTGAAAAGAACGAATACAGTAAATTGTGAGGAACTATTCAGCAGGAATGGCGAGGCAAAAACTCAGGGACATACTGCAAGTGTAAGCTGGTAGGGCAGGGGGAAGAGATTCAGGAGGAACATGAGAACATTTTATTTTACCGAGAAAGTGGATGAGCCATGCAACAGCCTACCGCAGAGATATGAGCACAAAAAAAAATGGTTTTAAGCACAGCTGGAGCAGAGTAAAAGGCTAAATAGTTACAGTATTCAGAGAGATAGCACTAAGGCACTGAACAAGGGCTGGGGAGGCGAGGGTGAAAACCAAGACTAGACAACAGATCTTGGGGCAGGATGGAGTATAACTGGGCAGGCTGGATGGACCACTGTTCTTGTACCACTGCTAGGTCATCCTCTCCTGCCAGGTCATCCCTGAGGCATTCACCCATCTTTAAAAAATCTGCCCTTCTGAAGTCTTGGACTCTTGACATTGTGTTTTGATTCTGCAACTGTCCTCATGTCCTTATGTTGAACCATACTGTACGATGATCACTGGTCCCCAGGTGGCCTCCCACATTGACATCCATAACAATGCCCTGTTGGTGAGAGTCAGGTCCAGTATTGCCCCATCATGAGTGGATTCACTGACTAGTTGTCTGAGGACCCCTTCCCTTGCAGGGAGTCTAGGATGTTTCTGCTTTTGGCTGATGAAGCAGTTAGAAGGCTTCAGTCTACAACCAGTTGATTGAAGTCCCCCACTAGCAGCACCTACCCCTTTTCAGCCATTTTTCCAGTTGTTTCTAACATTTCCTTATCTAACTCCTCCCCCTGTGCTAGATGCCTGTAGAAGACACTTGTACAAATACTGGCTCCATTCCCGGATTTGAGGGTGACCCACAGTACCTATGCCCCCTGAATTCCCTGTAACGCCATCACTTTTATGTTTTCCTTCACATAAAGCACCACGTCCCCTCCTTTCCACCCTGTCCTTTTTGAACAACATACAGCCTAGTATGGCCATATCCTGGTCATGGTTATTGGTGCATGGCTCGGTAATGGCCACAATATCCAGGTCAGCCTCTGCCGTGATGGCCTCTAGGTCTGAGATTTTATTTCCCAGACTTATAGCATTTGCACACATGACCCTCCAGATTTTGTTAGCTCTTTGCTTGTTGCACCCTCCTTTTACTTTATGCTCCCCCTCCTTCGCCTTCCCTTTTGTTTTTCTATATTTTCTTTATCTCCCAGTTCTCTCCATGGACCCTGTCCAAGTGACCCCCCAGCCCTGTCACCCAGCTCCTTCAGTGCTTACCTTGACCGTCATCCTCTGCCACAGGATTGTGGTTGTGCTTGGCCACCAGTGCAGAGCCTGTGGGGGTTGTTCATCATCCTGCTGCCTACGGTGTTTTTCCACCATGTTTCTCCATCCCCCCCCGCCAATGCTGGGGTGCGACACATCAGCGCATGCTTATGGAGGCATACACAGACTGCAGAGTCTCACAGCACCCTCCCTTCATTGGCATCCCTGACCCATTCCACCCTCAGGCCTCCACCTGGGGGAGTCATTCTGCAAGTCTACCAAGCCACCCTCCCTGGGAGAGGAGAGCTGTCCTTCAGATGCTCAATCCTCCTCCTCCCTGGCTGACCCTCAGCAATCCACACTCACCACTGAACATGTGTGGTAGGAATTAGAACACAATGCCTCAGCCCTCCAAGCCACTGGGCCAGCTTTCCCTTTCTCTTTTAATGCTTCTTTTCCCCTTTGTCTTCTTTGCCTCCTTTGCTATCACCCTGCTTCTTTGATTAACTTGCACCCTTGGGTGACTGTCTTCCTTCTGGATCTCCTTACTAGTAAGGTGTCTATCTTAGTCTGGGGGGGGCAAATTCTGCTTCCCCAATTTCTACCACCACCTTCAGTTAGTTTAACTGTCTATCAAAGTAACACTTAAACCATTCAATAAGGACAGTGGTTCCCTTCCTGGATGGATGCAGGCCATCACCTTTGTATAGGCACATATCCTCCCACAGAGGCCCCCAGTTCCCAATGTAGCCATAACCCTCCTCTCTTCGCCATTCCTGAAACCATGGGCAGGATTTTCAAAGCATGGCACAGGGCTTGCATCCAACCCTGCACAACGATACTTAGGATCTGGTGGTGCGCCAAACCCTTCATTGCAACTGCACCCAATTATACAATCTTGGGTGCAGTTATGACAATCTTCATATGGCAGCCTGCACCAAATAGATGGTGCAAACTCCATAAAATTGGCCCCCAAGATTTCTGCAAGTTAGACCAGAAAAAGCTGGTCTCATTTGAGGCAATTGCCACATGAGATTAAAAATCCCTTTAGATCGCTGCAAGCCCCATGCACTGCACCATTGGTGCACCAGGATTTGTGGCGATCTAAGGCCTTTGAAAATCCTGCCCCATGAGTTGAAGGTGTGGTGGAGGGATCCCACTCTTTCTCCCTGTTATAGACAGGCAATACCTCCTCAAAAGCTGTGATTGTTTATCAAGTGCATAACTTACCCCAAAAATTTAGTGCATATGTCAAACAAGGTGCATTTTTATTTTTTTATCACAAATCTATTTATCTCCTCTTCTGCAGAGCGGGCTTGCAGGTCATCCGGCTGCTGGCACCGCACCCATGGACCCTGGTCTGGTCTGTGAATCAGTCTCCTCCAAACAGGTTGGCCAACAGCTGGGGGGCATACCTCTCTGGGTCTGGGGGTGCAGTGCACGGCCATCAGCTGCCGTGACAACCCCACAATTTTTCTGCCTGTTTTTTGCCACTGGAGCCGGATGTGCAATGACATCAGTGAACTTACATGCTGATGTCTGCCGTGCTATGACCCTCTGCTGCATGCCGCTCCTGTAGTGCACCTGACTTCTGTCAGGTGCCACTGTGGAGCAACGTGAACCTCTGTACCCACCCCAGATAGAGGAGAGCAGTTGTGGGGCTTTCAACTCTCTCCCTCCCCTGCCAACCCCTGACTGCCTGGGTCCATTCCAAAACCCGGGTTGCTGGCATTGCACGAGGTGTGGCATCCAGTACCTCAACCCTCAGCACCACTGGGCCAGCTACAAACAAGGCGCATGATAGGAATCCCCACAATCCATATTATAAAACATATTACTGCCAGTGCCTGTCACTGACATGCCCACCTTCAAATCATGTTTGTTAGTCAGATGTCGAGCAGTTATTGGATAAAACATAGATGGCTGGATTTTCATACATAACAATTGTGACCCAATTGCATTACTTGTGTCAAGATAGACCACAAAAAAGATGGTCTAACGTTTGGATGCAATTACTGCAAATTGTGCTCAGAAAAATGACGCAAAATTCTGATGCATGAGTCATTTTGTGTCGTAAAGTAAGTAAGGTGTTGTAAATGTGTCAGAATGTTTGAAAATAGGATGTTAATATTCTGACACATTTAAAGTGATGCGCCTGTGTAAGAAATATTAACACTCGTTTGTTGTGTTAGCTAATATTTCAAATACATATACTAACTTTCAAAGAATGAAAAAGAAAGGCCTTCCCAGAGTTTATCACCATCTGCGTGCATATCTCATCATGTTGTACATTGTGGAGACATCATGCTGAGAAAATATAAAACATGATGGGATGTTGTATTTGGTCTTCACTTTATGCCAGAGTCTTCAAAAGTCAGTGGACTATATTCATAAACATTTCTTTCAGCGTTAGCACCACTTTACTTAACTGTTCCTACCTTGATTCAGCAATGTGCCACTGAACAACATGAGAGATTGCTGAATCAGGGTTGTAAAGGCAACGTAAAGTGGTGTTAACAGTGAAATTAGTGTTCATGAAAATACAGTAGGCCAGTGTCTTTTACATGGAGAGAGGATGAAGATAAAGAAACATCATCTCCCCAGTGAGTTTTGTGAATTGTACTTTCCACTGGGTGAGTACTGTAGGTAGCAGTTTAGTGTAGGCACATCATGACTTTGGCTGTGTAGTTTGTTTTGCTTCACCAAACCAGGAGTGGTGCTGGTGACATTTATGCTGGACCTGACTGCGGTTGGTTGTGGTTAAATTACTGCAGTAACTGGGGATGCATCAGTTGACTGCTGTGGCTGCCATGGTGACTGGATTAATAGAAAAAAATGATTATCTCATCACTTCTCATCCCTGACTGTCCCTGCTGCTGATGGCCCTTCTAATATGAGAGAAGAATGGAAATGGTAGGGACATTAGGAAGATGTCACATTTTAAATGACAGGCCAGAACACTGATTTCTAAAGTTGGAATAGACTGCCATAGACTGATCATTCTAGCACACTTATCAATATAACTTTGGTGCATTTGTGGTGTTATCTTTAAAGCATTTCCACACCTTCCACCTTCTTAGCTACAGTAGACTGGTGACCGGTGGGCTAATACTTTGGAAGGAATCAGACTGTGACTGTGAAACTATTTCAGACTTTTGCACCACTAGAAAGATATTGCTGGGGATGGGCAGGCAGAGCAACTGCAGCAATGGGCTGATTATGCTATTGGAGCTAGGGTTGGGTCTTGTTTTTAGAGATTCCTGCCTGAGAGACTTGCTTTCTTACTCTTCTGTTTTTTCATGATCTTTTTTATTTCTATTTTGATATCTCCTCCTATTATGGTCTCCAGTCCTCTTTATCACAGTCAGCAGTAAGTCGGTCATGTAACTGATATGACAACTTCAAGCTCCCTCATTCTTCATCCTCTTCTTCCACATGTAATTTCTCATATCCCTCAGCCTCCCCTGTTTATTTCCCTTGCTCCCCCTCTCAAATGAATCAGTCTTCTCCTTCTCTCATTCAACTTCCCTCTTCTCCTCCTCCTCCTCCTCCTCCTCTAGTGTTACTCCTCTTTCTCTGTTCCCCTCTGTCTCCTCTCATGGATCACATGCTTTCTCCAGCTCTTTCACTCCCTTCTCCTGTTCTTCCCCATGCTCTACTGCATCATTTTCATGCCTCTACTTTAAATAGTCCATTTCTATATCCTCCTTACTGACATGTCTTGTTACAACCTGATATTTGGGGGTGCTAGCTTACTATCATAGAATTTTGAGGTTGGTATACCGCATCTTGACTCCCTTCTGCAAAGGACACTTGCACTTTTCACTCTGATCACAGAATAACAGCTGTATCCATGCCAGACCCAGACTCAGTGCTACCTTGCTCATGCAATAACTGAGCAGCAGCACTGGGATGTGTGTGCAATTTGGGAGCAAGGAGGTATCATGCAGTGATTCAAGGTAGACTGGCAATTGTCGATGATACCCATGCACAGTTGACTGTGGCAGCTGTGATGCTACTTGTAGGAGATGGACGGGTGAGAGCTTGCCTTTGTATTTCAGGATGAATCACTTCTTGCTCAGATAGGGGAATTAGAACTGGGAGCACTTGAAGGAGGAGGGGTGAATTGATGCGTTTCTTGATTTCTCTAGGCGATTTCATCACCTGATGCACTGGAAGACCAGCTGGGAAAGCTTCTTGCAGTGGGAGTGGAACCAATGCAGTTATGATAACTAATGAATCACGGTTTGATAGAAACACAGAGTTGGAGAATGTTGAAAGCAAAAAAAAAAGTCAGACTGTCCAGCCAGTCTGCCCATGATCCTTATCATTACAGAACTTGATGTAAATTGGGATTAGGCTGGGTGCATTACTGGAACCTCTGCACCATCCTGCCTTTGTCCACTCCACCTTCCTCTAGTCTTACTCACCATCCCATTTAAATCAGTCACACACTCTCTTGAATCTGGTCACAGTTCTTACATTGACTATCTCCATAGACAAGCAGTTCCACCAGTCCACCATTCTCTCAGTGAAGAAGTATTTCCTCACATTCCTTCTGAATGTTGCCCCCACTAGCTTAAAGTAGTATCCCCTTGTTGCAGAGTTCTCACACAGCCTGAATAACTCATGACAATTGACACTGATAATCCCACCTGGAAATCTAAATGTTTCCATCATGTCCCCCTTTTCCTTTTTGTATTATAGTGAACACATGCTTAGATTTCTCATAGGATTTCCCCTGTTACCCTGTATCATCTTAGATACACACCTTTTGCTAGACTTTGGACAGTACCTATCCCTTTTTCAAATGAGGACTCCAGAACTGTGCAGAGTACACAAGAGAATAAGAATGTGCCAGTAGAAGGGGACCTCTTGATCCATCTAGTCTGGCCAGAATACCTACCCCCTTCCTCTTAGACTATTTCCTTTTTTGCGTGTAGTATTTATCCCTCTCAAGTTTGAATTCCCTTACATTTTTTGAGTCTATGACCTCTTGCAGTAGGCTATTCCAAGGGTTGACCACCCTCTCAGAAAAAAGTACTTCCTGATGTTCCCCTAAATTTACCTTCTGTCAGTTGTAGATTGTGGCCTCTTGTATGACTCTCTGATTTCATCTGAAACAGGTTTTCCTTCTGTGCCATGTTAATTCCCTTCATATATTTAAACATTTCGATCATGTCCCCCGGTCTCTTCTCTGTTCAAGTGAGTACAGCTGTAAGTTAGCCAGCCTGGTTTCATATGGCTCCTGGTGCAAACCCTGCACCATCTTTGTCGCCCTTCTGTGCACCACCTCCAGTCTGTTGATATCCATCTTCAAGTGTGGCCTCCAAAACTGGACGCAATATTCCATTTGTGGCCTGACCAGTGATTTGTAGAGTGGCATTATCACCTCTCTTTTACTGCTAGTTATACCTCTTCAATGCATCCGAGCATGCCATTTGCTTTCTGCACTGCCCTTTCACATTGCCTGCTCATCCTAAGATCATCTGTAATGATTACACAAAGATTCCTCTCCACCTGTGTTACTTCAGGGAACCATCTGCAGATGCCCTGATAGAAGGGATAAATCTCACAGATTCTTGTTGCTTAATACGGAGTGCCAATAGGCGCCCTGCCTTCTCACCTTGATCAGTGTAACTCGCTTTAGTGCATATAATAGCTAACTCTGCCTTTTCCCAAAGTAATTCTAAATATTTATCTCTCAACACTAAGAGCTTCATCTTACCTTCTTCTGGAGAATTAGCTGAGACATTAAATTCAAGAACCCGAATTTGAGATAACAAAGATAATAATTCCCTTTCCCTAGTTCTTTTCCTAGCTGCTGCGATGCTAATAAGAATGCCTCTCATGTAGGCCTTAAAAGCCCCCCATATAATATCCGGTTTTGCACTATTTAAGGAGTTGGACAAAAAAAAGCCTCAATGTGCTCCCTTATGGTTTTGCAATATTTAGAATCTTTAAGAAATTGGTCATTAAGCTTCCATCTTGTTTCTCTCTTTGAAACATCCTGGATTGCTAGTTCACGCAACACCAAGGAGTGGTCGGAGACAGAACCAGGTTGGATCGATGAGGTCCTAACCCCAGGCAGAAGAGTCTGAGAAATGAAGATGTAATCAATGCGGGACTGCTAGCCGTGTGTCAATGACCTATAAGTAAACTCCTTGTAATCTGGATTTATTACACGCCAGACATTGCAGAGCCTGCATTGATCCAGTAGGTCCCTGAAAGCCCTCCAACCTGGAGAGACCCCCCCCGATCCACCACCTGACCTGTCAAGGTTTGACTCTATGACTTGTTTAAAGTCACCCCTCAGGATAATCCTTATGGGAAGGAAAGGCAGGATTACATTTACAAGTCTCATGAAGTAGCCAGGATCATCTGCATTAGGACCATATATGCTGCCCAATAACAATGGTATTGACCAGAAAGTATCTATAACTAAAATGAACCTACCCTCAGGGTCCCTAATAGCTTGAGTTGAAACAAAGGGAATGCCTCTGTTAATAATAAGAATGACCCCACAACTGTTTGAGGAGCCTTGCGCTTCATACACCATCCCCGCTTGTTGTCTCCTCACTTGTGACGCTTCCGTTTCTAATAAGTGCGATTCCTGTAGAAAAGTTATCTGAGTATGTAATAGGCTTAAATGTTTGAGAACCTGATATTGCTTAGATTTTTTTCCTGATCCCCTTAACATTCCACGTTGCAATGGTCACCTCCTTGGCCATCTACTAAAGATTATTAAGTGTAATAGATTCAGCCCTGTGCTCAGGGTATATAACACAGGTAATCTAACCCTACCCATTGCTGCTGTAAGGCCCTCCCACCACCCCAACCCCCCATCAAAACCCAAGTCTGAGCCCCAGTACACCCCACCCCTCAACAAGAACACATAGTACTCACCCCCTCCCCACCCCTAATCTGCTACAAGCAATGCTTAGCACAGCACTGGGTCGTATCCTCCCTCCCACCCTGAAAATATCCCCTGCTAATGATCACCCTCATATCTCTATATATAAAATAGTTTATGAATTGCATTAACAAGCCCTTAATACCTAAAGAGCGGTCTCGGACTTCCAGAGCCTGTGGACATATGTTAGTGAGTCCAGTTGATATAGAGAAAGAAAGTGAAACCAGATATCACAAACGCGAATATGGCAGGTCACCACAGAACTCCAAAATGAGAGTTGAAAAATGCCTGTTCCCCATAGGAGGCTACATCAAGAGCCAGAGCCGGGGAAAAACTAATATGGAGGGGTAACCCCATTATCAAGTTAAGAACATGAAAAAACAAGAGACCGGATAAGTCCTGAAACGAGATCCAAAAGTGGGAAAACATTAGGAGTGATTACCCAGGGATTGCTGACCCCTAGTTCCAGAAACCCCCTTGCAGAGCCAGGATGGCATAGCGATTAAGAGAAATACCTCTCGAGTCAAAATCACCAGACCTATGTTAATTGGGCGAACCGCACCCTCTTGTGGTTGTAACCTAGTCCAACTGGCCTGCCAAGAGCACCGTAAAAGCCTGAAACCACTCTGAGATCTGAAATTTCAACACATATCAACTGATCAAGAGGCATTAACCGAAAGCCTTCCCCCATATGTTCCCCCTAGAAATTAAATATGAAACATTATCCGGGATGCAGTCCCATGTAAACCATCACCAGGCCCCCCAAAAGGATTCCCCCTGAAACACTATTAACAGTAACAAGCCAGGGCCTGAATGTAGTAAGCGTCAGGCCATATACTAGTAACCCAGTTCCATTTGAGAACTTAAACACAGCATAATTCCATCATTGGATGGAGCTTTCTCCATGAAAAAAAAATGAGTAACAGTTCACTCAGCAGCCCTCAGTGAATCTCGAAGATCAGGAGGCACTCTCAGGTCATCCGGAACAAATCTGGCAACGCCAATTTAAGTCTTAGTAGTGCAGCTTCAGGATCCTCAAAATTGAGCCAAGAGCCATTTACTGAGACTTGTAACTTCGCTGGATACCCCATCCTGAACTTTAATCCCGCCCCTGTGATCTTAGATACAATCGGGTGGAAGGCTTTACATTTCAATCGAACTGAACCAGGGATGTCTTGAGCAATTTTCAGCTTCGCCTTCTCCCTTCTGAATTCTTGCAGGGCCTTGACTTTCTGAAAGAAGTGCAGCTTTTCGAGATAGTTCAGAAAGCGGCAAATAATGGGACAAGGAGGGGCATCAGGTGGGGGTTTTGGTTGCAAGGACCGATGAGCCCATTCAATCATATACGCTGGGCCAAAGGGAGAGGGACCAGCGACCCTATCCACCAGCTTCTGGACAAAGACTACTGTATTCTGGCCTTCTTCCCCTTCTGAGAGTCTGAGTATTACCACATTATTTCTTCAGCTACGGCCTTCCAAATCTTCGGGTTTAGCTTCTAGGCGAGATAACTTTTGTCTCGTTAGTAGGAATTCAGGATCCAGGCTTTCCAATTTTCTCTCGAACGAAACAATTCTGACAATGTTATCCAAAACTGTGGTGGAGACTTCCTCCAATTTTCTGGAGAGGGATTTCAAATCCATTGCCATATCTTTCATCTCTTCCCGAAATGGTTTAAATTCCTCCAAGAACCTGTTAAGAGTTAAGGGTTCTTGATTTCCAGCTTGACACGAGGGATCCTGTTTGTCTGGGTCACTCGAGGCTCGGGATTTCTTTGAGGCCTTCTCAGGAGTGGTGGGGGGGTATGTTCCTGCGGGACTTTCTTCATATAAGCCTCCATTTACTGCGCAGATACCCAAAACTGAAGCACAGGCTATTAAGACACAAAGAAAACTCATAAGCAGAGGAAATAGTTGCGTTTTAACGTTGTTAAAAGACGAATTTATCTTCGGGAGGCAGGAGCTTACCAGAGGAGCCTCTACTCAGCAATCTACATCACGTGATCTCTCCAGGATACACCCTCTTTAACTTCTTCTGCTGCTTTGCCCAGGACTCTCCCCTCCACACTCACCACTGTACCTTATATCACTCCCTAGCCATTCCCCCACTTGAAAATCATCACCTCTCGCACATCGCCAAACTTGTGTCCAAATTTTGGTTTGGCTCTCTCCCACTCTATTTCTCCTCCTCTATTAATATCCCTCCCTCATCCTCCCACTCCCTCAGATCTCAGGATACTCATATCCTGTCCGTCCCTCACCACTCAACTGCAGCAGGCCAATATGCCTTCTCGTACTGGTTCTCTAAGCTCTGGAACCAACTGCCTCCTCAAATTAGGCACTCCTCCAGCCCTCACTCCCTCTCTTCCTCCCTGCTCAACTTCTTTTCTCCAAACTGTTCCTGCTTCTAATTTGTTCTGTCCTCCTCCAGCCCTCTAATTCCCTCTTCTTCTACTTGGACTCTATCCTCTCCACCTCTCCTGACTATGTATTAACATTCTGACTGTGATTTCCTCATTATGATGGCACTTCTGATTGCCAGCACTTTTTAAAACTTTGTTGTTGTCTGTGTACTCTAACCCTTTATTTGCTGTCCAAATCTGTTATTGCATTTGTTATACTGCTCTGTAATTGCTTCTTATTGTAATTTTGTTCCTCATATCCCCTTCCCACCAGGATGCACCAGGAGACGAGCAATTTTATTTGCTCAGAGTGCCTTTCCTGGTGAAACTTTTCAATAAATAAAAATAGCATGTGCGACACATAAAATTAAGTTGAATTTGCTTCAGTTTATTGTTATATGAGCAATTCGCATAGTAAAAGGGTGTAAATTTCAATATCTTTGGAGTTATAGTCATCTCTAATTCTAATTCCCATTTGCTGATAATGTCAGCCAGTGGGGACTGGCAGCTGCCCTGGAAATATTTGTAGTACATGGCAAGGAGCTTTTGCCTCAGCTGTGAGTGATACAGTTCCTCTTGCACTGGTGAACAGGTAAGACACGTCTCCAGTATGAAGTCCCCAGTCATCTTGCAAGATTTGAAAGGAATGCATTGTGCCATCTCCAAATTACTGAGAAACACTGTGTAAGCCTTTTTTTCCCCATTAGAGGAGTGGCAGCTGAACAACAATGCTATACCTGCCTGTACTTTTGAAAATCTCAGTTAAGAAAGCATAAGGGGAGATGGTCAGCTTATGCCTAACAGGACGAAGGCTGGCTATCCATTGGATGACAAACCTTTGGTAAAATGGTTCCCCACATCCCTTTGGGGCTGAGTTTCCGAGGGAAGCAGAGAGACAACCCACACACAGGCATGCCCTCAGCTCCTCCTTTTCTATGATCATCCATGCTGGCCTTGATCCCATTCCACCTAGGTGAACAAAGGACATCTGAGATGCCAGTAATAATGTTTGAAGTGTGGTAGGGCTTTTTCTCCCCCAAACACAGGTTGAGAATGGTTTTGTGAATCTCGCCTGACTGCCCCTTCAAAAAAAAAGCTGTGCAATTTGGCATCTATTTTTTTTATTGTAAAAATAATCCCTGGCAGATTTATAGTCAATGCCTGGAATACATAAGCAGCAAGAGGGTGTACATTTTTGTCACATTGATTCTGCCTATCAGAGACAGGGGTAGAACACTCCATTTATCACACTTCACTTTTATCTGTGCCCAGAGCGGGCCATAATATATTGATAAAGTTGGGCCAAAGTTTAGGTATATGTGCTTGCAGATATTTAATTACATCTACTACTTGAAGCCCCATCTGGTTCTCTTTCAAGTATTCATGGTCCGCTTTCTCTGTAAAGAGGATTTCATAGAAACATAGATAATGATGGCAGAAAAAGACCATTGGTCCATCCAATCTACCCATAAAACCCTAACAAACCCGGGACCTATATACATACAAGTTTCTAACCCACACTATACAACCCCATGCTCTCTGCTGTACTACTACTACCATCCTGAGCACTAAGTCCTTTCAATCTGTCTCAGCTGTGTTAGAACCCATTGATGGTTTTGGCACCTATCATATCTGCTGGCATATTGCTCCATAGCTCTACCATCATTTCTGTAAAATAAAACTTTCTCATGTCCCTTTTGAACCTCTCCCACCATTAGTTTCCATTTGTGACCCCCCCCTGGTTCTTGATTTGTTACTTATGCCAAAGAGTTCCTCATAGTTTACCTTGGTCATTCCTTTCAGGAACTAGATAGTCTCCGTCATATCTCCCCTCTCCCGTCTGGCCTGCAGCGAGTACATATTCAGTGCTTTGAACCAATCCTCGTAAGATCTACCTGTTGTCCCTGAGTCATTTTGGTCACCTATTCATTGCACTGTTTCCAGTCTGTTCTTAACTTTCCTTAGGCAATTACTCCAGAATTGGGCACAGTACTCCAGGTGGGCCTTCACCAATGATTTATAAGGAGGTAGTAGTACCGCTTTCCTTCTGTTGTCTATACCCCTTTCTATAGCCCCAGTATCCTGTTTGCCTTACTGTAGGCCTTGTTACACTGGCTTGATTGTTTTAGGGAGTCATGGAAGATTACTTCTAGGTCTCTTTCTTCAGAGGTTGTGCATAGTTTTACCCCAACCCCCAATCCAGTACTCTATCCTTGGGTTCTTGGTCCCTATGTGTACCACCTTGCACTTTCTGATCTTGAATCTCAACAACCAAACCTTTGACTACTGCACTAGCCTTTGAAAGTCTCTCTGCATCTGTCGAACCCCCTCCTTATTGTTTACCCTGCAGCACAGCTTAGTATCATCTGAGAATAGACACATCTTATCTTGGATTCCTTCTCCCATGTCACTGATGAACAAATTGAAAGTACTTGACCCAGGACCAATCCTTGTGGCACCCCTCTGGTGACCTTCTGTGGAGGGGTTGTAGGATAGCAGATAGACCAGACACCAAACTTTAGGTTCAGCACAAAATCTCTGTGTGATGTTTATTCAAAATACAGGAAATAAGCTTCTACAATGCCATATTCCTTCTTCAGTACATCAGTTTGCAGCAACAGACTATGAATGTCCTTCCTCTGCACTTAGCCAGCGCCTACTGACACTGATCTCTGATCTAACTTTCCAGTTGAGATGCAGCCTCCACCCCCATGCGGGCCACATTTGCTTGGGTAGTGGGGGCCCAAAAGAAAAAAAACAAACAAAACAAGCTATAGACAATGAACCTCAACAGAGAATCACTGAAATAAAGGTTACTCCAAAGGGCATTGGCAACAAATCAAATTTCAAAGAAACACAACATCATACCTACTTCCATAATGCAAAGCATCATGGGATATATGCAAATCACCATGACATTTAGACTTGTTCAGTTTACAGCAATTTACATGCATTTTAAACAGCATAACTAACTTAAGTTCTGTAATAGTCACATAGTACTTTTTACCATTATCAAAAACACCTAGTGCCATGGTATTTTCAACATTTATAGGTTTCATAAACATAAGTTATATACATCAAGGTAGTTTATGACATAGTGCTATTACATACTAAATCCAACAACAATAAACCCAACCTGTTTTACATACATTTGGAGGTCACCACAATAACCTCCCTGTACGAGAACCTAAGAGCGAAAATGAAAATTAAGGAGGACACTGTAGCATAGTCAAGAAAGGGAAGGGGATGCCCATAGGTGGTCAACCTTATGGACTAGAAATTGTAACAGATAGATTAGGCTAAGAAATAGAAGAACTGTTGCAACATATTTAAGGTGTCAGCGTGGCTCAGTTGGTAGCACATCTGCCTCTGGACCAGAAGGTCATGGGTTTTCGTCCCACACCGGGATTGGACTTGCATCTAAAAATTGCTGGCATCCGAGTGCAGTATTGGGGGGTGCTGTACTGCTGGGGTGTGCCATCCTTTGGATGAGATGTTAAACAGAGGTCCCTTCTGCCCATCATGGTGTTGTCCTGGTGGGTGTCCAGGTGGAAGTAAAAGAACCCAGGGCACTCTTCGCAAAAGAGCAGGGAACATTCCTGGTGTCCTGGCCAACATTTCCCTTCCCATAAACCGGTTCATGCAGTTATCCAGGCTGTGTGTGGGTGATGATGTGCGATATGGCTGCCACCACACATTCAGTCACTTCACTACCAGTCTAGCATTGCTTGTAAAGCACTTTGGGATACTGTGTTTGAAGAGTGCTATATAAACACTGATTCTTCTTCTTCTTCTTAAGAAAAGGTCAGTCCTCTAGAGTGGCAGAAGCTTCCTGTCACATATCCCCCACCTTAAGAGGGAAGCAGTTACTGCAGACTGCTTACCATCTTCCTGTCCCAGAAAGGGATGGAGCTTCCACCCATCCATCTTCAGAAGTGCTGTCTCAGGGTCCCTATTAACGATAAACATTCTATCATAAACATAGTGGATATCATCATTCTTTACTCTGAGGCATTAACATATTTCTCAACAGAGACTAACAGTACCTTTCCCAAACTATCTCCTTTTAGGGAAAGTATGTCATATTTCTTAACCAAAAAATCTGGACGCTGTAAAGTCCAGTACCATAGAAACAATTTCTCTGGGGTGAGTAATTACCTGCTCCAACACCACCGGACATGTCAGTTTTAAGCAGGGGCCCAGTCCTAGGTTCAACCCCTCTACATAAAACCACTATGTCTCTTGAGTCATTCATTTCACTTGCTACTGATCCAGACACCTGAGGATAGACACTCTTTTGGTGTGACCACAACACAGGTTCCAATCCATTTTTGACCCACCTCCTCCTTTGTAGGTTTTTAAACAAAAAAAAAAATAAAACACATGTACCACCTGTTAGATCTTAACATATTGTAACATTTTGGCAGTATTAGCATCTTTAGCCTGCAGTATATCCCTGTCAATACTGTTAATAGATTTAGCAGCATCAGGACAAGAAAAAGTCACTTCAGCCTCATAGGCTCCTTCTTGCTTGCTTGGAGTCTTCAAACCCAGCACAATATCACTAGGCACAGTCCTACCTGGGGTCTCACATTTATGTTCCATACTTTTGTTCCATACAGTTGGATATGAGGATGCCTATCTGTCTTGTTCCAACTGTTCCTCCTGCCTCACCTTTCTCCTTTGACCGCTCATTTTCCTCCCTTCTTCCTTTGCTAACCCCCTGCTTTCCTGAATAACTTGCATTCTGGTGAGACTGTCTCCCAGCGGTTATCCCTACTCTCTATCTCAGCCTGTGGTGGCCCAAATTCTGCCTCCCCTATTTTTTCCATCACCACCCTCAGCTACTTTAAATGTCCATCAAAGTAACATCTAAATCATCCACTGAGGACTATGGTTCTCTCCTTGATGGAAACAGGCCATCACCTTGGTATAGTTTCTTATCCTTCCAGGTTGGCCCTCAGTCCCCACTGTAGCAATACTTCTCTTTTCTGCACCATTCATCCTACCATTACTTGAAGGCCTTGGTGAGGATCTCCCTCTCCTTCCACATATACTGTAGTACAAGATAAGAGGTGTTTGAAAAAAATGTCCACTGGTGGAATTTCTATGGAAGTTGGATTTTCACTTCCATGAATGTGAGGAAATTAAATTAGCAACTTTTGTGGCAATTCTGACTTAGAATGGCAGAATAAATGCACAAATTGTAAATTATTCTGTAAAACTGCTAAGAAAAAAGTCAGTGGAACTGATTACTGGACTGCAGAATAATTACATGTATTGCAGAATAATTCATCAAACTGTGGAAAAGAAATTCCTCAGAACTGTTATTCTGCAGTTCATGTGTATTTTTCTGCAGTTGAGCCAAAAAATTCTGCAGGACGAGATGAAAATGAGCAAAACACATTCGGGAGATTCCAGTCTTGCCAATGGCAGAAATTTGGAAAATTACACAAAATTTTAGAATTTTTGCAGAAGTTCCAAGAAAGCGGAATTCACAACTTTCATTCACCTCTGTACAAGATGCACTTGCCTATCTTATTTTAAACACATGGGAAACACATGCTCAACCAGATAAATAATCTAACTTTACCAAAAATGAATTTTACACATGGAGCTGTCTACGGCAATTCATCTTTATGATTAAGTCCATGAAACACCCATTTCAAGTTAATGCATTAGCAGCTGTAGTGGCTCTGACCAGAGTTCATTAATGAAATCATTTCCATCCAGGGCATAGCTAGCTTTTTTGATAAGTGGGGTGTTTGAAGACTGCTAAAAGTCCTGCTACTCCTAGGAAATACCAATTCAATTGGTCGGGGGTCTGGGGGCTGCCTTGACCCCCCTGAAGCTATCAGGTTTTAGACACATTCTGGTGCACTTTGATGGTCATTTTGACACTATTTGGTTGCTTTTAAAGCCTTGTTGATTTGTTGCACGTATGGCACGACATCCACCTTGTGCATGGCAAGCTCTTTCTTGCACATGTGCAGCAACTATTGGTTACTTCACATGCTCGAGTACCATGGGTTCATCTTTCTGAAGCAGCCATGTCTGCTCTAACCAGATCATGTTTTGTTTTGCTGTCACTGCAATGCTATCAGTTCTCCACACATTTGCCCAAAGTGCTTGGTGAGTTCAAATAGTATCTATATAGATTTAATATAGTATAGTAGTATTTATGAAATTTTTGCTGATGTAGGATAGTGCCAATAGGGAAAACAGCTAGACACATATGCCATCATGCCCTACCAGAGCACACCCCCTCCCTTTTATCTCTTATAAGTCTCTTTCTGTTTCCTGACTGCCTGACTCACATTTGTGGAACATATCATCTCACACCCTGTCATAGTCCCCATTGCCCCCAAACTATGACTCCCAGCTTGTGTCACACCAAGACAAACCACTTATCCACTACTGATGCATGCAGAACTTATACTTAGTGGAACTTACATTGTGGAACCTTTACATGCTTCTTTCCTTGTCCATTCATCACAATTTCCTCTGTTTTTTTCCTGATACATTCTAAACATGGTGACAACACACACATAACAGATGATAGCACAATGTACCTGCTGCCTTATGTTAACTGCAGTTTGACTCAGAGCAATCATCAACAATTCATAAAAGCCACTGTAGTGTAACATCTTACCGAAATATAACTTTTACTTAAGTGTAACCTATAATAATACCTAATCAAATGTTTTTTACTCAAGTATAACCTTCACAATATTTAGTCAGCTGTCTTGTGATACAGCTTCTCACATGATCTAGTTAAATGTCTTGTGATACCTTTATATTTCACAACATATAACATCCAAATGTCCTATAATGAATTTAACAGGATGGTGTGCCCTTATTAGGATGGTATTTACCTGTTAAGGATGGTGTGCAACAAAGAGAGTTGAGAAAGAGTTGGGCAAGAAGTGTGGTAAACACTTCTGAGGTTGTGTAAGACATGAAGTCATATCTATGTTTTGACTAAAATGCAGCACACCATATGATTAATATGTTCTTTTGTTATATGATTGGCTTATAATAGAGTGTTAGTATTTTTCAAGATAACAAATCTTTATAAAAGCCCTGTAAACAATTGAATAGCTAGCACCAAACAAGAAGCAAGAATACATGTATTTGAAGTTGATGACCTCGCAAAGAAAATAAACCAAAGGAAAACAGTTAGTCTGTGTGGCTTGACTTATTTGAAGATAGAAAACACAATGCAGCTATCTTTACCTTACAATTGGTGCCATGACTCAGATGTCTGAAGACAGTCAATACGGTTGCTAACAACATCAAAAGAACCGAGAAGGAAGCCACTGCGAGGAATGCCTTACTGAACCTGATCTGATCAATCAAGTATGGAAGGGAGTCAAAAGAGGGACTTGAGGAAATAGACTGGTGTGAAGTCCGATGTGATTTGCCAGTTAGATAACTGACATAAGTATGGACACCATATTACGTAAATTTTTAGAGACACACCTTAAAGAAGGTCCGTATCACTCTCCTGATAAATAGGAAGATGCGTATTTATGTTTGTCTACTCAATACCTAGATAGAAATGAGAAAGTGAAGTCAGATAAAGTCAAGTTAGCCAACATCTGTCAAATGTATGTGCAATACCAGTGTGAGATAACAGCTAGAACTGCTCTTCTAAAGAAGCAGGTAATTGACAGTGAAGAAAAGTATTTTCTAGCTGTAGCGAAGTATGTTACTGAAGCTAAAGATGGTGAATGTAAGTTAAATAGCTCTCAGAGAGAGGTATGTGGGCTAAAGATTAAGATTAACTAATTGGAAGAAAATGTAAAATTTATTAATAAACAAAGTCAAGCCCAGATTAATGAATTATCTCGGCAATTACAACAAGCCATAGAGAGATTAGACCATGCTAATCAAAAGCACGCTCAAGAATTATCATACAAAGAATAGTCCTTGTTTACTTTACAGGCAGAAGCCCAGATACAGTGTCAGATCTCATTAGAACTTAGAAATCAAGTACAAAAGTATAAACAGGCCCCTGTACAACAACATCACATGCCATCTCCTTGTGGGTGTTATGTGAAAAAACTAGCTAGTTCTTCAGATTCTGAGGTTACTACTTCAGAGGGTGAGGAAGGATACATGAAATTATGTAAAAAGAAAATGGCTCAGTTTGTAATAAAAATGAAAGGGGAAGGCCAAAAAATAAAACAGACAGAAAATGGAAAGTGTCTGCATTGGAAAAAACAAGAGAGTATGGAGCAACGTGATAAAGAGGCTCATACTGAAATTAAGGATCTTGAAACTCATCTAAAAGATGAGGAAGATACCTTGCTTGAGAAAGATAAAGTATTTTTGGCTGATCAATTAAGAATGCTACAGCAAATGTTAAAGAATCATAAAGAGGCTTATGATTTAGACAATGATTTGAAACGACAGGCAGAAGAAATTGAGACTGATATGGATGAAGTAGAAGTACATATGGAATTATCGCAGCATGATTTATCCATACAGGAATCCATGCAGTTAGCAGATCAGTTAGGAAAATGGGAGCCAGGACAAAATCCTGTGCCCTATTGTAGTAAATTAAATATGTTAGTTGCAAATTTTAATTTGACTAATAAAGATGCCTGTAAAATAGTAACTTTGTCCCTTCCGGCAGTACTATTACAAAGTTTACTTGCAAAAATGAAAGGAACACAGGTTAAACCAGAAATTGATGACAACTGGGCTACTGTTAATGGGATCCAAGCTGCATTACAATCAATGCACGGTGTCTCTCACACGGACTAGAGCAAGATCTATGAGATCACGTTACAGCCTGGAGAGTCCCCAGTTATGTTCATCAATCATCTGTATGCTGCTTACACAACATATGGAGGCATAGCAGACCCAAGTAAAGAGACAGAACCCTTCCTGAGTTTGATTGATCGGCAGGCTACTATTGTACCTGCGTACATACATATGTTATGTAAAAGAGAAAATTGAGCTGTAGGAAAGGAAGAGTTGCTTACTGATTGGTGGCATATGCAACAGGAAGATACTTCAGAAAAAGGAAAGGATAAAAAGAAAGTAGCTGCTATTGTCAAAACAGAAGGCAAGGGTAGGTTAACCTGCAACAATTGCAATAAAGAAGGCCACTTTAAACGCGATTGTTGGGCTAAAGGTGGAGATATGGAAGGAAAACAGAAGCAAGTCTTAGAGAGGAGACAAGCTCAAAATCCAGGTAATAATGCTAAAACTGGTGGTAAAGCAAACTTACAAAAATGTATTGAAGTGCTTAGTAACTTGATTAATACTAAAGATGGTTGCAGCGGTTTGAAAGGAACCTACTGCCCCTAGCAATACTGAGGAAGAAGAGGATGAAGAAGAGCTTCTCGCTAGAAATGAGAAGAAAAAGAAATGATGGGACGAAGCCCCCCCTTCCAAATCCTTGGTCAATTACAAGAGGATCAGGAAGGGCATCCAACAATATCAGCAATGGTAAGGGGCTGCCAGACTGTGATATTAGTTGATACTGGTGCTTCTTTTAGTATAACAGATAGTGATATGCCTTTAAAAACCCACAGAAAATGAAAAAATAATTTGCAAGGTTTCTCAGGGGGTGTGTTAACAGCATATTTAACCAAACCGGTTTTGGTTCAGATAGGCGAACAACAATTGACATGTATATTTTGGAAATGTAATACACATGAAGGTACCATCATGGGTATGGACATTCTAGCACAACATGGTTTAGTAGTGGATCTTAGTAATATGATTCTATGACAAGGAAGCACTACTAACTCAAGACCAAATGTGGATGACTCATACAGTGTGTACACAATAAAGTCATTAAAGATTTATCAGATGAGTGATTTATAGAAACAGGTGCCACAATGGATAAAATCTGTTGTACAAAGGCATGAATCAGTTTGGGCTAAAAACGCTACGGAGTGTGGACACGTGTCTAATCTGGAGGTCCAAATCGAGGGACCAGACCCACCGCCACAAAAGCAATATGCAGTTCCAAAGGAAGCACAGGAAGAGGAAGGAATTATTTTGAAACAGTTACAATCACAAAAGGTAATTCGCCCAATATGTTCAACTTAATTCCCCTCTTTGGCCAGTTCGCAAATCGAACGGTACTTGGAGACTGACTATAGACTATAGGGTCTTGAATAAAGTAACACCTTTAGTCACCCCAGTGGTATCCAGGCTACTGGACTTAATATCTCAGTTGTCTCCCACTGCAACTATTTATATTGTACTAGATGCATCAAATGGATTTTGGTCCATACCTGTACATCCAGATAGTCAGCATAAGTTTGCTTTTACCTTTCAGGATAAGCAATACACATTCCAATGTTTGCCACAAGGCGTTCACTCATCGCCCACTTTATTTCATCAATGTTTGGTAGAAATATTATTGGGTTTTTCAGTACCAGAAGCAATAATACAATATGTTGATGATATTTTATTGCAAACAGACACATACCAAGAGCAGGTTCGTTTATTGAACGAGTTGCTAACAGTCTTAGGTAAAGGAGGGTTAAAAATGAACCTTAGCAAAGCACAAATTGGACAGTCACAAGTTACTTTTTTGGGTATATGTATTAACAAAGAAGGAAGGACAGTAGACCCTAATAAGAACCAGGTAATATAACAATTGTCGAGATCCAAGACAAAAATTGCATTACGACAGTTCTAGGGCATGGTAGGATTTTGCAAGGATTTTATTGAAGCCTTCTCTAGTATGGCAAAACCTCTGTATAATCTACTGAAGGGAGGAAAGGAAACTGATACCCTCAGTTGGGAACCAGAATATCAGATAGCTTTTCTGGCTCTAACGCAAGCACTAACTACTGCTCAGGCTCTAAATAGTCCTTCTGAATCCTCTGATATTGTAATACAGGTACATGAGACAGATCAGGTGATCAATGCAGTACTGTTACAAAAGAGAGCAGGGACTTTACATCCTGTGGGATATTTTTCTCATGCATTAACACCTGTGGAAGAGACATTTGAGGAATGTGTAAAACATTTGTTAGCAGTATATTGGGCTATACAAGTTACCAAACATATTGTGGGGTTTAATAGAATTATCCTGCAAACATCTCACACGCCAGTGAAATTTCTACTTGAAAGGGATGTGAGAGGTGTGTCTTCACAGTGATTGGTGAAATGGGCTTTAGCTCTATGAGGGAAAAATATCACTGTAGAAAAATGTACCTCACCTATGTTAGTTGAATTAATGGCATGGGAAGGAGAGGTACATGATTGTGGAAGTGTAATGGGAATTGATTTTAAACCCATATTTGCTGCAGAATCAAATACTGAAGTAAGAGATGTTTATGTAGATGGCTCTCGCTTTTGGGAGGATGGACATTTCCATGCAGGATATGCCATATGAATGCCGAGTACTAATAGGGAAATATTAGTATGATGTCCATCATTATTTTCTGCCCATACAGCGGAATTGGAGGCAGTACGCAGAGCTATTATGGCTTACCCTCAGGAGGCTATTAATATCTTCTTGGACTGTGCTTTTGTTGTCAATTCCTTGTTGGACTGTCTTCCTATTTGGATGAAAAGAGGAATGTGGACAGCATCTGGAGAACCTGTTGCATTTGCTCCCATATTACAACATATATGGGATATAGGAGCTCAGACACCTTTGAGAATAGCAATTTGTAAAGTAAGAGCTCACCAAAAGAATCCAAAGGATATACATGAGTTAAACAATAACTTAATGGACAATTTGGCTCAAGCTGCAGCCAAACAAACTTATGGGTAGACCCTCTTGGAGGTGACTCTACACAACTGTGGGAGATAGATGAATTTGACAGACACCAAATTAAATGGATAGCTGCAGTCTCATAAGTCCCAGGCTTGGGGCATATCCAAGATACAGATGCTTGGATAACAGGTTGTTAGAACCAATGGAAAGACACTGGACAGTGTGCAACCAAACATGTTACTATATGGGAAGATATGGTAGTATGGAAAGGGCAACCTGGGTTTAGGAAGTGGATACCACCCACTTCATTTTGAAAATATATTATCATGGATAATCATTGAATTGGAGGTCATTGTGGACTCCACAAAACTGTAAAATGTTGGCACAAAAATACTGGTGGCCAAAAATGGGAAAAGATGTCAAGCAATGCCTGGAGGCATGTTTCATCTGTGCACAGATAAATCCTCCAGTACCTGGAAAAAGGGTTCCATTAGGGCATATACCCTTAGCGGACGGTCCTTGGTCCAGCTTACAAATTGATTTTGTGGGGCTCTTGCCTACTGCAAAAGGGGGTTCTGATATTTATTAGTCATTAGTGGCATATTTTCCAAATGGGTAGAAGCATTGCCCATACGTAATGATAGTGCTACAGCTACTGCAAAAGTGCTATGGGAACAGGTGTTCTCACGATGGGGTTTTCCCAGAATACTTGAAAGTGATAGAGAAACTCACTTTACAGCAAAAATAATGACAGCTTTGTGGGATATTTTGGGTATCACTCAATGTTTGCATTTACCCTACTATCCACAATCATCCGGAATGGAAGAAAGGTTAAATCGCACTCTGAAAAACGCAGTGAAAAAGGCAGTGTTGGATACTGGTAAAGGGTGGGTGACGCACTTACCAGGAATTCTAATGGGTATTAGAGGTACAGAAAACAAGATTACTGGCTATAGACCATATCAATTGATGACTGGATGGGATATGTGGCTGTATTATCCATCGGATCCAGATTTGCCAACACCTGTGTTAGATCACATCAAAACTGATGTGTTCTTGCAACAGCTACAAAAACAGTTAACTGTTTATTTACCTTATGCTGCCAGACATATGGCACAGACTCATTGGAAAAACAAACAGAAACATGACAAAAAAGTGATACTGCCCATTGAACAGGGTCATCATGTCATCGTGAAAAACTTTGGTCAAAAGGGACCATGGGATGCTAATTTGATGGAGCCCTATACCATCATTGATATTTTGGGGCCATGGGTCATTCAGGTCAGTCAAATCCAACAAAGGTCTACAGAAATCAAATGAGTCCATGTGGACCAGCGTAAACTGTATCAGCCTTTAAATGATGACAACTGATACTGCTCTGTTTCTCCCAGTAGGTGAAAGACAATGATGTTTCCTTTACTTGTATTGTGTAGTACCTTATTGATTCTGGTACTTTCTCACCAAGATGGATGCCCAGGACACATGTGGAACAGTTTATACAACAAGAACTATGCTAGTCGTACTGTATGGGGTATTCTAGTATTGTAGGGAGAACGACATAAACATACTGGTTATCTTCTTGTCAAATGGTACTTTATTTGTTATGGACAATGTCAAAATGCTACATGGGGATGTTCTCCAGAATCCTGCCCTGGCACGGCGATGTGTATAGTGAACATAATGGTGCAAAAAGGAATCTATATGCGCTCTACGTTGGGGGATATGACAAATCTGATAAAAGAAGAGCAAGACTTGTTACGAATAAAATTAAGGGACATATTACAATATCCATTGGATACAATTGCGTTAAATTATTCTTATGGTCCAAGACATAATATGTGGCACTTTTTGTATAATACATGTATTGTAGCAAACTATACAGTAGGGTTAAATCTAATTTTCACAATATTACCATTAACAAATAAGTATTCATTGTTAACATATTTGCATGTTTTTCAAAAGGCACGATGGCCCGGAATGGCCTGTAATGTTAACAGTGTGGCATAATTTCACAGCATGGAATATAGTGTATCAAGAACAAGGTATATCAGGGCAAACATTTCTGCCCCCATCAGATGGTATTATCTTAACACAAAATGTATATCCTTTATATTATCCATGTAAATTGGAGTATTATAATATTTTGCTACATTTGCCTTTTCCACGATTACCATCTCAATGTAGAGATCAGGCTTCGGTAGTATTGTGGCAAGAGTATTACAATAATACTTTGAATCAATACCATGATAAACACAGAATGTGGTCATTTCAAATTCCTGCAGGAGCATCACCAAGCCTATTTCTTCATAAAAGAGATGTGTGGGGCTGGTTGGGCTCAGGATTAGGAATTGCTAATGGTATTGATTTTATAGTTTTAAAAGGTCATATTCATTCTTTAGAAATTACTTTAAAAGATATGGCTACTGGACCATTATTGACTACTGTGCGATTAGCAGATGATAATGAAGAAATTGATTGGTTTGCATTTAGAGAAACATTACATAATTTTTAAATTATTGCTCAAATAGCAGTCCATTTTTATAACTCACTTTCTAATATGTCTAGAGAAAACTATATAGAACTGGCTTGCTCACAATTAGCTGCTGAAGCACATACTTATTTAGTTAATGAATTAAATAGAATTGAAACAATTAGGTTAACTTTAGGAATAGGTGAGACCAATGTGACTAGATTATTGGATCATCCTGCTGTATTTTTACCACCCTTAGCTATGATAAAAGTATGGAACTCACCAAATCAATATGCACAAGTACTGCGACATGTGATTCCCATTCTAGTGATAATACCTGTATGTTTTGAACCACTGAAAACATTGTGGCAAATCAGTAATTTGGGAGTATTAAGACATGACCAGATCATGAGACTCCAAATACCAGGCGACACTATTATTACAGTATACAATGAATATGTAGTCTTACCTAAGCAACAGTGTGTACAAGAACATGAAACCTTAATATGTGGGGAAGAGACATCAACCGCCCCATGGTTTTCTGATAAATGCAAATTCACCTTAATGTCTGCAAATGAATACCGTCAAGCTATGAGATGGAACCAATCATGGTATGTAATCACAGGTCAACCTTGGAATGTATGGGGGTGTAGTAACAAAACCTTGTGGGTTGCAAACTGGACCCTTCGGGAGCATCCTGCCTATAGCCAAACAAATGTTACCCATATCTATGGCTTCAGTATGGCCTTGGATTTACTCACTGATTTGGTAACTCCACCTCATTTCGAATTACCCAAAATTGATAAAATTACACTTGGTTCCTTGTTGTATTGTCAACAAACAGAAGGACTTATTTTCTCACAGAAGGCCACTGCTAAAGAGATAAAAAGGCAGTCATCTTATATCCCCATTATATCCTGGTGGGATTGGGGCTCAGCTGTTTTGGATACTAGTCCAACCCTGATAGTGGTAGTATGCAGTATTGCAGTAATCTGTGTTCTTATTATTGTACAAATGTTATTGTACCATAAAATGAAACGCATGATTAGACAAATACAAATGTTACAATGGCAACAACGTCCTATGTGATCTCCTGTATATAGAGAGTCACGGGGGGGGGGATTGTAGTGTAACATTTTACTGAAATATAACTTTTACTTAAGTGTAACCTATAATAATACCTAGTCAAATGTTTTTTACTCAAGTATAACCTTCACAATATTTAGTTGGCTGTCTTGTGATACAGCTTCTTACAAGATCTAGTTAGATGTCTTGTGATACCTTTATATTTCACAACATCCAAATATCCTATAATGAACTTTATTATAAGGGTCTCATAAATACAGCAATCTGATTGGTTGGCAGCATTCTGTGAGCCTTAAGTTAATCTCCTTATTAATATTCTTGTAGAGCTTAATTACTGGAGAACTGATTTTAAAAATTGACATCCTACTTTTTACAGACATTCCAAACTCAGAACTCAGAGCCACCATTAAAGAATAGGTATTTGCCCAAACTGTTTTGTTTTCATCCTGGTATGTTGTCATTATTTTAATAAATAACTGTTTAAAACTGTAGCTCTGTAGGGTTTCTTTGTGTCTCTTACCTTATCTTATGGTCAGAAAAACTGAACATTCATCAGGCAGTTTCATGTACTTTTTACCACAATGGACAAAACTGATCAAGGAGGACTGTGGGATGTACCAGTGAAAGTGAATAGGGCTGTGCGGTCTGCAGTAGGGTGAAGTACATGCTCATTCCCAATGAGATAATGACCGTTTGTCAATTAGGATTTACCCACAGTACATGAGCGTAATGAAACTGGAGGTTGTTTAAATAATAAAAAACTAAAATAAAGGATAAGTGACAACTGGCCAGTTCCACTTTGCCCGAAACACACTCACACTCCGATAAACAAACTCAGCTCACTGGTTAATATGTACTCTGAACGACTGACTGCCTTGTAAACAAAAACACTTCCCTGTTACTACTGTAAAACAGAAATGACAGAACATAGATTAATTATAGATTCAGTGGAAAACAACTATCAAACCCAGCATTGCTTTGTGAATAAAAAGACCACTACACAGCTCTGCAGTACCAAACATAATAATGTTTTTTTCTTTCTCTCTCAAGACGACGGAAATATTCAATAACCTTGGCCCAGGATGCCTTTTGAATATATGTGCTGCTGTGAGTAAAATTATATCTAATGGGATTGTGCATGTACTTGATCTTAACGCAGACCGCACAGCACAATTTTACTTTTTCCTCATGCAGCCTGAGTCTGTTTTCTATGACATCACACAGATTCAGGCTGGCAGCACATCTCCTTGAATAGCTTTTCTCCATTGCAGTCAAAAGTACAGGAAGCAGACTGCTGAACTTTCAGTTTTTCTGACCACAGGTAAGGTAGGAGAGTTAAAGAAACAGCACCAGTTTTAAACCGTTAATGCCAGCATACCACACTGAAAAAAAAAGCAAATATGTTTCTGAGAAGAGGGCAAAATATGGTAACAAACCAAATCCTATGCAATTTAGTATGGCAGAGGGACTATTTCATGTTAATCTGACATATAAACAACCAAAAAATATTAAGAAAAGTATTCAAACTACAGGGACTTGTAACCCAGTTATAACAATAGCAATAATGAACTCTGGGGGGTGGTTACGTTAATGTTCAAGTTAATCACCCACTGGGGGCAATATGGCTCTCGGCTGTGCCTCGTGCCACATTACACCCCCAGGGGGTGATTAACTAGAATATTAATGTAACCCCCCCTTGTTCATTATTGCTTAATAACAGGATGGTGTGCCCTTATTAGGATGGTATTTACCTGTTAAGGACGGTGTGCAACAAAGAGAGTTGAGAAAGAGTTGGGCAAGGTATGTGAAACCCTTCTGAGGTTATGTAAGACATGAAGTCATATCTATGTCTTGACTAAAATGCACCACACCCTAAGATTAGTATGTTATTTTGTTATATGATTGGCTTATAATAGAGTGCTAGTATTTTTCAAGATAACAAATCTTTATATAAACCCTGTATAAAAATTGAATAGCTAGCACCAAACAAGAAGCAAAAATACATGTATTTGAAGTTGATGACCTTGCAAAGAAAATAAACCAAAGGGAAACAATCACTCTGTGTGGCTTGACGTATTTGAAGATAGAAAACACAACACAGCTATCTTTACCTTACAGCCACACGTGCTGTTTACTACACAACTTATGAGGTTGACAGGACAGACTGACACCATCAAGACACACCATGACACCACTGAGAGAACTTCACACCATCCCACTGAGAAAAACTAAGAAAACAAGTTTATAACACAGCAGTCTATGTAATGTTTCACTTATTTTTTTTTGTAAACTTTTTTAAAGCAAAGTCAGCAAAGTAACTTTTAAGACAGTCATTTTCTTAATACACAAGATTACACAGGTACAAATAATAAAAGGATCACCTGGTACTGGTATTGATATTGGCAGAGAGTACGGATATTTCAACAATTATATAGTATTAAATTATGTAGTCTTATATATACGAAAACCTTCTTTAGGTGAAATGCCAATGGACCCATCAACAGGATTTCACAGTTCATGTATAAGGTGGATTAATAAGTTTAACAGTTTATATACAGAATAGATTTATAATTAGGGAAGCAAGGCTCTGTCAGTACCCTCCCCAATGGAGCCCATATCTGCTTATATATATATTAGCTTGATTTCTTACTAGATATTGGGTGTGTTCTAATTTCATTGTTTGTAGGAGGGAGTTCACCCAGTGTGATACCAGTGGGGCAGTTTCTGCTAACCAATACTGTGCTAGTACCTGCTTGCCAACTACTATGCCCAGTTTCTTAAGAGGGTAGTTTATTGGTTTACTTCCCGTCCCTGGAGAAAGACCAAGCAAAACATCATTTGGGTCTAGTTCACATTGGAGCTTCAGGGTTTTTGACAATACTGCTAAAATCTCAGACCAAAAAGCAAGTATTTTAGCACATGATTAAATCAGGTGAAAGAAAGTACTGGGAGCAGCCTGACATTTGGGACACAGGTCTGTGGTATTTGGGTCTATTCTGTGTCCCAAGAACAGGGTAAAATAGGATCTGTCCAGAATATTAAAGTGAATAGCTCTTAGTCTGTTATTGACTGAGCAGCACATACTTCTCTTTAAGATAAGGTACCAGTTGCCTTTAGTTAGAGTAACCAGTTTTAAGTCTTTTTGCCATTTCTGCTGTATCATTAAGAAAGGGTCTGGGAGACACCCCAGCAAAGCCCTGTAGCATTGATGAAGCGGTCCTGGATTACCTCCTCATGTGGAGTGGAGAAGAATTTCTTTCATGGGGGAAAAATTAACAGTTACTGAGCTCTGAGATTGTTGGAGTAAGAAGAGTAGTCTAGATTGTATTCTTAGGTAAGGGAGGTAGTATGCTACATTAAGCTTAAATTCTGTAGCTAGAATTGGATAGTCTACAGTATTTCCTTCTTTATGGATGTAGGAAAAAAGTTTAATACCCCTGAATTTCCAAATGTTTAGGATCCTATCTATCCCATGTGGAGCCTGACCTTGCGGCCATAAGGTTTCTTTGAGGGAGGTCTCTGGGGAGATCAAAGGTCCATGTCCTAAAATTCTGTGTGATTGAAGCCATACCCTTACTGGTGAGCACGTGAAGGGGTTCTTATATGTCCCCTTTTCTGTATTGAGGAGTAGCAGAGCTAATACCTGGCTATACAGGGGGGTGTCTTTTTGGGGTGCTTCCAGTTCCACCCAGGCTTTTATGTGTGGTTTACTTTGTGCCAGGTCCCCAATGTGGGCTAATTGCACCACTAAATAGTAAACTTTCACGTTAGGTAGGCCTAGACCCCCTCTCCCACAGGTCTCCACAAAATATCTTTCTTAATGTGGGGATTCTGTCTCTGCCAGAGTAATGAAGTGATGGCCCCCTGTATTGCTCTAATATATTTATTAGGGACATGAACTGGCAACATTTGAAATAAATATAGGCATTGTGGCAGTACACTCATCTTGACTGTATTAACTCACCCCAGAAGGGTGAGGGGGAGTGACTGCCACCTTTTGCAGTCATCTTGGATCTTATACAGATGTGGTTTATAGTTTAATTATTGTAATTTAGACAGTTTTTGTGATAGGCAGATCCCTAGGGATTTAATATCCTTTGAGGGCTGAATTTCCATACCTGCTACCTTAATGGTGGCATTCTTCCTACCTATTGGAAGCCATTCACGCTTGCCATCTGTATATCTAAGGAGGTTGTTGCTGGCAAGTTAAATTGCTCCTTGAGCCACTGCTGCATGAGGGAGGAGCAGTTTGATCCCTCGGAGTCCTCTGGGAGGCCGATCACACTGACATTACATCTCCACTCGTGGTTCTCATGGTCGTCTATAATTGCCTTTAGTTTTTCTATATCTTTTAGGGCTTCACTGAGGGATGATTCCATTCTGTGCAATTTATCTTCCTGGGAACCAAAGTGCTCCTCTAGCTCTCCGATTCTGGCTGAGTGCTGCTCCACTATCTCACTGAGTGCATTAAAGGATTGCTCGAGGTAGCTCAGCTGCACGGTGATATTCTCGAAACCAGAGGTCATTCATTTGGTAAGGTCGAATTGGAGCTATTTAATTAAGTTTTCTAAGGGCTGTGATGTTCTGATAGGCTTGTTATTTGTATGTGAGCTAGGATTTCTCTGTTCTTCTCCCATAGTCTTGAAGCCCACTCGCTTAGTCGGAACATCTGGGCCCAAGTTCCTAGAATGCTCACCATTCAATTTAAAGGAAAGCTGAGCTTGTTTTTTTGACATTTTCATTCAACAAGCTTTAGGTAAGTGATCTGGTACAAAAATATCTTGATTTAAGTGGTTTAGGAGCAGGATGGCACAAAAATATGAGCGATTGAATGGGAGCTCCCAAACTATGCTGCCATCTTGGGATCCAGCCAGCCACGCCCCCAGTGTTTCATTTATTGATTGACTGGTAGGCTTACACACAGGTATAAAACAAAAAAAAAATGAATTTTTAAACCCTGCCTGCACAACCAACAGTCAGTAAAAAAAAATCATGTAATACATCCTTCAAAAATCACCGTATACCTTTCCCACCCTACTAATTTCACTCTGTCCTGTTGCAGAACTTATAGTTTCAAGGCTTGCAGCAAGCACAATGCACTTTTCTGTTTTCTCCTCCCCACTGTACAATTTCTTAATTTCACTGGCCTGCCTGTCTGAAACATCAGTTAGATTTAGTAAACTAGCTAATTAAAATGAGAATGCATGACTATCTGATGATTTATAATCTTTTTTTTCTTCACAGATTAGTCTTTTTGACAATTAATGCATAGCTCCAAGTCACAGGTCCTTTTTCCACTGAGAGAGAGCAAGAAATGGTATTGAGACATGTGAATTACAAAGAGTTCTCAATTTCCAGCAACACTGGTTGAGTGCTGCAGGTCATGGTGCTGTCAGCCAACTTGGACATGTTCAACATATGCTCCCTGTTTCTGCATCATGACAGTGACGTACCACAGTGCTGAAGCGAAGCCAAATCTTTTGATACCCATTTTGCCTGTGACAAAAGTGGTGAGATTTTTCTGCCTCCTCCAAATGCCAAGTTGGATTTTGCTCACCCTTATGTGTGCTGTCACAGTGGAGGATTATGAATTCATATCATGAAAACCAACAAGACAAGGGAAGACTAAGGTGGAAAAGATCCTGTTTTCCTGTCTTTAGTAATAAAGAATAGAATGTCCAGAATGTCACTTTTTTTAATGTTATGAAACTTGAGTGCTGATGATGATGATTTTGCCAAATCTCAGAGATTCTGCAGAAAACTAGAAACTTCGAAACATAGAAACATAGAATGTGTCAACAGAAAGAGACTGGAAAGCCCATGTAGTCTACCCTAATTACCATGCATCTCACTACACTCTAGACCATATTTGATCAGAGTTGTCCCTCCCTCCTCTGTTACCTCTTTTTGTTATGTCCATGTGCCTCTCCCACACATGCTTGAAGCTATCCACTGTCTTTGCTCCCACATTCTCTTCTGGAAGGCTGTTCCAGGCATCCACCACCCTTTCTGTGAAGAAGTATTTCCTCATTACCCTCTTAAACTCCCAGCTTCATTGTATGCCCCCATCTTGTGGTACTCCTTCTCCTCTGAAAGAGACACCCCTCCTGCACCTTGTTCACCCCCGTGAGGTACTTATAGGTTTCAGTCACATCCCCTCTCACTCTCCTTTGCTCAAGGGTAGTACATGTTGAGCTACTGCAGCGGCTCCTTGTGTGGTTTCTTGTACAACCATAGCACTATTTTTATAGTCCTCTTCTAGACTGTTTCCTCCTTGTTAATGTCCTTCTGGTGATACAGCCTCTAGAAATGGACACAGTACTACAGGTGGGGTCTCACTAGTGAGTGATACATTGGCAACACTACCTCCCTTCTGCTGCTAGAAATCCCCCTACCTATGCACTGCAGGATCCTGTTAGCCTTGTCAATTGCCTTGTCACTCTGTTCTGCCACCTTGAGACTATCAGACATGATTACCCCAAAGTCCCTCTTTTGTTTGGAGACTGTGAGTAGGTTTCCCCACCCCACATGTACGACTGCACTTTCTGGCATTGAAACACAGCTGCCACACCCTACTGTAGACCATTCCTCTAGTTTCTCCAGATCCCTTTGCATTCTTTCCACCCCCTCCTGGGTGTCCACCCTGTTGCAGATTTTTGTGTCATCCACAAAGAGACACACTGTCTCCTCCAGTTCCTCAGAAATGTCACTTATGAAGACATTGAAGAGGATTCATTTATAAAAATGAATTCTAAGAAAATGGGTAACAGGCAGATTTGAGAACATAAGAGAAAAACCAATAAGTTTTGCGGTGAAATCAGGGCAAAAAACTGAAACTGCCAGTAATGCTGCAAACAATTTGGTTCTCTCTTTTAGAAAAACAGGGCATGGAGATGGTTGTGCAGCCTTACCAAGCAAGCATTACAGTGTGATGTAGAAATTGAAGAACTGACAAATGTCACCTCAGAAATAAATTTGATCAGAATCAGAGGACAGTGATGAAGACATGTTTGACAGAAGCATTTTTCACATTTGAAGTGATGATAAACCAATAAATACTAATGACAACTAATAATTTACTACCCAGATCACAGAATGCGAAAAATGGGCACACTACTGTCTGATGTACAGTAATATATAATTACTGTGTCCAGCTGGTATTGGTACAGCAGGTACATTAAATACGTGCATAAAGTTATTATAAATCAACAGTGCTGAATCAGCTAATAAGCACTGAGGATTGTACCTACACATTAGGTCCTCTTAAATCCCTAAGAATGCCTCAAGCACAGCATTTGAAAATGTGGAACGTTCCACTATTTAAATGGGGGCATCTGTCTCATTTTTTTTTGTCAGAAAAGGAAAATATTTTTTCCTGCTTTAAACATATTATAAACCATCAAGTGTGATTTGATGGTTTACTGAATAATATGTTAATAAGGACACTGGGAGTTCCTTTTACTTCTGTAACAGTGTTCTGTCTTGCAACCTTTTTGTGACTGGCACATCACCTTCAGTTCACAGTCATGTCGCCCTGAAATCCTATGACAGGACATTTTACTGCTGTATCTCCCCCCCACCCAGCACCCTTACAAACATAAATATTGCATTGGGAGAGATATGTTTAACTGGACAACAGTGTGGCTCTTAATAAATAAGGGGCTGTTCCAGGGTAGTCAGCCAACGTAAAGGGAGGTGACAAGCAGAGTTCCCCGAGGGCTCAGTTCTGGAGCTGCTCTTGTTTAGTATTTTTCACACATCACCATGAAATAAGAATCTTTTGCAATATACTAAAATGTTTAGATGATACTAGCATTTCAGGAATGGTGCATATGACTGAAGACAGTGATTAGTTGCATGTTGGTGTGAATCTCTTTTTAAAGTTTGTATGCTTTTTTATTAGTTTTTTCCATGAACAGAAAAAGATGACAAATAATCCTGTCAAAGCAGTAAAAAAACTCCAATATTAAATATCATCCATCATTTGTAATGCCCATCAAACATTGTTTGATAGGTAACTAGAAGAAAAAGATATTAAACACTTTACATGCAGCACTTTTACACACAACTGAAACAAAAATATATGCACAGCAGTACAACCTGCAGTCATCCATTTGCTTTTAATTTCAGCTACAAAACAAAAACAGATCTATAGTGGAGCAATGCACAAACAGAAAAATAAAAGGAAAACTGGGCAGACATTTCTGTTTATTCACTGTTATGCTAATGTCTTATTTATATTCTTACTTAGAATTCTGGGTTGACACCATGAACTAGATTTTCAAAAGGGCTGAACATGGATGCAGATGCGATGCTGTGTCTATGTCTGTGTCTGCATCCACCCAATTGTGGAGATCAAGGGGCAGGCCTGAACAAATTAGACAGATGGGCTTTTCTGCCTATGACCAAGGCAGAAATTCTGCTTATGTTACTGGTGGTCCAATGCAACTCAACAGCTCCCAATCCCCTAAAACATCACTGGAATTCAGAGAAACCCCCATCCTAAACCTGCTTCCCCATTTCCATTGCAACCAGTCATTCCATGACTATCCCCATCCCTTGTTGGCACATTTGGAGGTGGTCATGGTTTTGTAGCACCCCTACTACTTTTTGTAGTAGTTCTACAGGCAGGAGATGTTGTAAAAAAGTATGAGCAGGATTTGCAAAATGCTTAGCTCGCTGCAGGCCCCAGTGCACTGACTATATGGTGCATGGGGCTTGTGACAATCTAACAGAATTTTCTATCCCATTCAGCAATTGCAGCAAAGTAGACCAACTATTTCTGGTCTACCTTGTGGCACTCCTGGCCATTTTAGGGAACTTGCACTGAATATTTGGTGCAAGCTGCCATAACACATGAAAACTGTCACAACTGTGCCTGAGACTGTAAAATCAGGTACAGTTTCAGGGGAAGGGTTTATTGCATTTCCAGAACCAAAGTGTTATGGTGCAGGGCTGGATACAAGCCCTGCACAACATTTTGAAAATCCCACCCAATGTGACCACCTCTGGAAGTGTCACCATATTCTGCACATTGCAACTTCTGGCCCCTTATCTGCACATTTGCAAAATCATTAGAAACCATGCAGGGGGCCAGCCCAGTGATGTGGAGGGCTGAGGCATCATGCCTTACCTCCTGTTATGCTGGTGACCCATGTGAGTGATGTGAGTGGGTCACAGAGGGTTGGCCATGGTGAGACATTATCAAGCATCCAGAGGACAGCTCTCCTCTCTCAGGGAGGGAGGGAGGGATGCAGGGACTGATGTCAGTCTGACACCTAGTGGTGGCTGGGTGCCAGCATGCAAGGCTCCTCAAATATGTAAGGGAGGTGGAGCACTCGACTGGCATGATGTGGGCGGATGCATGCACAGCACGGCCATTGCTGACATGGCATGCTCCACCTATGGGGAAACCAGAAAATTGTAGAAAAATGGCTGGGGATGTCGGATGACAACTGACCCTTGCAGGCCCCACCCTCAGCAGAGGCAGCCCTCCTGGACACTGAATCCTTACTTGGTGGGGATATGGTGGTCTCCCTGCTACCCTGCCATAGAGGGCATAACTGTGGGGGAAGAAGGGAGAGGTCCTGCTGTGGTCAGGGGATGGGGCTGGGGGTCAGCAGGAACATGGGCTGAGTAGTCTGAAGAGGAGCAGAAAGAAAGTAACATAAAAAGAAACCATGCAGGGAAAGTCCAGCACCCCCAAAGTGAGGTTCAATGCTAGGGAATGCTGCAAACAGCCAGGTCATAGTGGCAATTTAGCAACAGAGCCTAGTGATTGTGTATAGCGCTCCTCATCTGTTAAGTAGATTTTCAGGCTTCCAGCAAAAATTCCCATTTTTTCTAAATCTCTCAGAAGTAGCAAACACTTTATGATGTACTTATGCCCATTCAGCGAAGAACTAGAGCATGAAGGGCATATGAAGGTTGGCTTCTCTCCTCTCTCTCCTCTTCCTCTTCTACTGCTTGGCTGAGACTTCCTTCCACCTCTCATTCAGCTGGGCCATGAGTGAAAAGGAAAGCCTGTGCAACAGCCACAGCATGGAGAGATGGGAAGATTGGGGGAGGGATCAAATAGGACCTCCCAGGAGGAGGAGGATGGTCTGGTCAACTGGAGATGAGGGAGTAAAGGGCTTAAAGGGGAAACATAGTAGCTATCCACCCCTTTCTTTTTTTTTAATTTAATAAACTTTATTAAGGTTTGCAAGGCAAAATAACAACACAATACTCATACCACAACATTTAACAAATAGTATAAACAACAATACAATAACAACAAGAAGCACAACAACAGAAAGAACAAACAAACAACCACCCTGCTAAAAACAACAAAACAAAATATAAAAAGTCATCCCCAAATGCCATTTCCCCCTAATCCCCCACCCCCACCCCTAGTGGACATGCATAATAGCAATAGATATGACTAGTGGACAGTAAAGAAAAAAAATACATCCTCATCTTACAGCATACCAGGGCAAAATAATACAAAAATATTAACAAGGGTAAAAACAGCACAGCAGCAAAGCAGAAAAAACACAATAATCGAGTAAACTATAGTCAAATCCCCGCCCTCCTTGAAACATTACTTAATTGTAAGAAGTAAGGCATGTAAAGTCTCCCAGCATGACTTAAATGTTGGTAGGGCATGAAATAAGCATGCAACAGATCATTCAGTATTCAAGGCTTGGAGCATTTCTCGCACACATTCCAGTCTTGTGGGGGGGAGGGGGACTCATCTTTCCAGTGCCGAAGAATTAACTATTTGGTCACCGCTGAGATCAAAGCCATATGTGTTTTCTGTGGTCCCCATAATGGTGGTCCACAGCCCTCTAATATACAACTCTATTGGGTAAATTATTCAGACAAGCCAGTCAGATATGATGGTTAAGTGGTAGAGCTGCTGACTCTGACAAGAAGGGTACTGGGTTTGAGACCTGCAGTGGGACAGAGGATAAGTATTTTTTTAAGCGAAAAAGATGTTTCAGGACTAGAGGGCATGGGATGAAGTTGGAGGGAGGACGATTCAGAGGAAACATGAGAAAGAATTTCTTCACAGAACAGGTGGTGGACAAGTGGAACACCCTGCCAGAGGAAGTGGTGGGGGCTGAAACAATCACGGGATTTAAGAATGCATGGGATAGACATAAAGGAATTCTAGAGGTCAGGGGTAAGGGGAAATAGACTTCTAGGAAAACAAACTGAACTTACAAGCTCAAATGGGCAGACTAGGTGGGCCATAGGCCCTTATCTGCCGACACTGTCTATGTATCTATGTAGCCTAAACTAGGGTCCAAACAGTTATGGATAGAGTCCCCAAAACAGCATATCCTCTGGCATTTCCAAAAAAAAGGTGAAACAAGGTGCCTTCCACACAGTGACATCTGGGGCAAGCAACCAAGGAAAGGCATTCCATTCTGCAAAGATGCATAAGAAAATAATATAAATCATGCAAAATATTAAACTGAACAAGATGCAGCTGATCTTGTTTAAATTATTTATAAATATCTGACCAAATCTTAGACCAAAATGAATTTGGTTGGTCCAGAACTAGTACATTTTTTCCAGTAAAAAGCCACCAGGGAGGTGGTATCCTAAAAAAGCTGGCTAGTACCCTTATACAGCGGTAAAATAGAATGGGAGTACTGTGCAAGAATGGTCACGGTGTTAAAGAGTGTCCCACCTGCAGTTGACCAGGGAGGCTGACCTAAAAATTGTAGGACATGGTGACGTAGTTGATCATATTTAAAGATAAACATGGGCTGAAGGCCAAATGTTTTCCTGAAAAGCTTCAAAAGACATAAAAGTGTCATCTAAAAGCAAATCAGCTTAGGAATGGATAGGGAGCCATTGCCATTGATGAGCAATCTTCAGTTTATGGGCAATACAAAAGTTGAGGTTACCAATTAGGGTTGGGAAACATCTTTGGTGTATACCAAGTTAATGTGTCGGCAAAGCAAACCATGTGCATGAACAGACCAGGCTGTAGGGAAAGTCTATAAATCTCTAGGTAGTTTAGAAAGCTATCCAACCATAAGAACTTTGACAAGAGAGTATGCAACTTGTGGAACCAAGAATTGGGGAGAAAAAGGTTCATCATACCTAAGGGATAGAGCAAATGTGGTACAATACTCATTTTTATGTAGTTAGCCCTTCCCCACTGTGTCAAAGGTAATGATTTCCAACATTGCAGGTCCTGGTCAATTTGTTGGGGGAGAGGATCAAGACTTAGAGATTTTAACTGGCTACTATCTTTAGTAATTTGAATACCCAGGTACTTAAATAAATGAAGATCCCACTGGATGCCTAACTCAGAAAAGGCCTATTTAGACAGATGAGGTGAAAGCAGGTATACCACCATTTTGTGTAAATTTAATTCATAACCCGAGAACATGCCAAAGGTTTGAATTATATAAAACACAGTGGGAACAGAAACCAAAGGTTTCGAAAGATGTAACAATATATCATATGCAAACATAGACATTTTCCAATCCCAATCCCCCAATGGGATACCAAAGATATTAGGAGAGGACATTACGTTGCGAGCTAGGGGTATATATATAAATTAAACAAAAAAGGTGAAAAGGGGCAACCCTGCCAAGTGCCAAGTGTCAAGAAAAAAGAATCGGAAAGAACCCCATTACAAAAAATCTTATCAGTGGGAAAGGAATATAAAACACATAGCCACTTAATGTAAGGAGTAGAAAAACCATACATAGGTAAAAGAAAAAAATAAATATGATCATGAAACCCTATCAAAAGCTCTTTTTGTGTCCAGAGAGACAAGGACCACAGCTGGACCTGGTTCCCTGGATGCAGAAATCAAATGGAAAAGCTTTCAAAAGTGGTCACTTACCAGCCTACTAATACCTCTCCTCCCAGTTGGTATGTTGCCCCCAGGTTTCTGTGCCCCAAGTGCATGATTTTGCACTTTTTTGCATTGAAAGACAGCTGCCAAACCAGTGACCATTCTTTTAGCTTTTTTATAATGTCCCTCCTTCTTTCCACCCCTCCTAGTGTGTCTACTCTGTTGTAGATTTGTATGTCATCTGTGAATAGGCATACTTTCCCTTCCAGTTCTTCTGCAATGTCACTGATAAAGACATTGAAAAGGACCGGGCCTAGTACAGTCCCTTGATGCACCCCACTGGACACTTTGCTTTCTCTAGAGTGGACACCATTAACCATCACCCTCTGACTTCTATTGCGTAGCCAACTTTCTACCTATTTTACTATCTTAGTACCTACTCCTAGGCTACCCGCTTGTTCAGTAGTCTTCTATGAAGATCAGAGTCGAAGGCCTTACTGAAATCAAAGTAGGCCACATCTTCTGCTCCTCCTTGATCCACTTCTTTGGTCACCCGGTCAAAGAATTAGATCAGGTCTGTCTGGCAAGACCTCTCTCCTGTGAAACCATGTTGCCTCATATCGTGTAGATGACTGTTAACAAAGGATTCCACAATCCTTTCCTTCAGTTGTAATTCCATTGCTTTACCTGCTACTGAAGTCAGGCTGACAGGTGTGCAATTTCCTGCCTCCTCTCTAGTACCACTTTTGTGGAGTGGTACAACATCCACTCTCCTCCAGTCCCCTGGTACCTCCCTTGTTTCTAGTGACAGGTTGAACAGGGCTGTCAGAGGTGCAGCAAGCTCCTCCTTGAGTTCCCTCAGTAAACTGGGGTGCACCCCTTCTAGTCCCATTGCCTTGTCTAACTTTAACTGTGTTAGTTCCTTAAGGACCCTTTCCTCTGTAAAAGGTCTAGTGCTTACATCCCGTCCCTTAATGCCGTTGACCTTTATCATTGGTTCTTTACCTACCGAACAGAAGTACTTCTTCAATATGTCTGACTTTTGGTGGTCCTCTTCCACACATATCCCTCCTTCCCCTTTTAGCCTTACTATCCCTCCCTTGGTCTTTCTCTTTTCGCTTATGTATCTAAAACATGTTCTATCCCTCTTTCTTTACTGATTTAGCAAAATTTTCCTCTGTTTGTGCTCCTAACTGCCTTCCCTGCCTCCATTTGTTTCCTTTGGTAACTCTATCATCCTCCTTCTGTTTTTTTGTACCTTCTGAATGCTAGCTTTTTTGATCTTACTTTTTTCACTATCTCTTTAGAGAACTATAGTGGTCTCTTTTTTCTCTTACCCTTGCTAACGTGCCTGATACAGAGATTTGTAGTTTTTTCAATGCCTACTTTTATTTTTGACCACTGTTCCTACACACTGCCAAGTTTTCTTGTCCCTGCAAGGGTGTACCTAAGGCATTCTCCTATTTTCTTAAAATTGTTCCTCTGGAAGTCAAGGACTCTCGACCTTGTGTGGTTCAATTCTGACCTAGTTCTTACATTAAACCACACCATACAGAGATCACTAGCCCCCAGGAGGTCCCCCACTGTGACATCAGCAACACTGTCACCATTTGTCAGTACCAGGTCCAGTAATGCCCCTTCATAGGCGGGTTCTAGTTGCCTGAAGAATGCTCCTTGCAGGGAGTCCAGGATGTTCCTAATCCTGGCTGTTGCCTCAGTGGGGAGGCTCTAATCCATGTCTGGTAGACTGAAGTATCCTACTAGTAATACAGTACATTTTCCTTGCAAGTCATCCTTTGGCTTGCTTCCATCGTTTTCTTATCCAACTGTCTCCACTGTGTTGGAGGTCATGACAGGTGTAATTTATAACATACTAGACAAAATATGATTTCACATCACAAGTGTAAAATCATCTTTTGGCCAAGATTTGGAAAATAACAGCTATCAGGTTCATGACGTGCTGTAAAAAAATTGCTATGATGAAAATTTAGGGTCAAAATAATGAAAATTACCAACGTTACGAGTCAGCATAGAAAACGTACACTATATCTTTGTAACTTAGTTTTTTTTATATTTAGACCACTCATTTTCAATACTGTCTTCTTAGAACCAGGGACACTGGTTTACTGGAATTGAGAAAGGGCATATTCCGTTTTGCACATTGTAAAAAACGGTATTGTCACTGGAGTCTGCTAAGCCAAATTCCGGTTTTACTGGTGTTCGGTTTTGTGTACTTTATTTAACAATTTTTAACTCTGCTAACGTGCATTTTAGCTATGTTGACCTCCACTACACATCCTTCCATCCTTGTACCAATTTAAAGTTATTTTTGGTGCAAGATGTGATGGCAGCAACAACACTACAGCCTCCATCCCTAAGGTGTGATGGAAGCAACACTACAGTCCCATCCCTCAGGTGCGATGGCAGCAGCAACAGCACTATGGCCCCATCCCTCTGGTGTGATGGCAGCAGCAACAGCACTACAACCTCCCTCCCTCAGGTGTGACAGAAGCAGCAGCACTGTGGCCCCCATCCCTTAGGTGTGATGGCAGCAGTACTACATTCCTCATACACCAATGGCAAGAAGCAATACAGCCCCCACCCCTTCAGTGTAATAGAAGTAGCAACAATGCAGTCCACATCCCTCAGGGGTGATGGCAGTAGTGACAGCACTATGATCCCCTTTCTTCAACACCCACACCCCACATGCACAAGTTACAAATGACTTGGTCTCTTTGCTTGTTAGAACTCAGCTGTGAATTAATCTGAACCACCACTGCTAAGGTGGACTACCTTTGTTTTTTCCTATGTATAATTTAACTGCCTGAATTGGATTTCTGCCTGTGACACCGCTGACCAGGGTAGGGAACAGACTTGGGTGTTGGAGGGCCAGCTGGTGGGTGAAGGCTTGAGTGTTCAATGACCACTCATCTTCTCCTGGGAGGGAGGGTGGGTTCATGGCTCAGCATTTGCTGGCCCCTGATGGAGGCCAGAGGCACAACATGTCAGCCCTCACTGCAGGAAGGAGTGTGACAGACATCAGCTTGTGCCTTGACATCATGTGGCCTGTCACGTTCCCAAGAAAATGGGAAAACACCCGCTGACCAACCGAAGGACGGCTGTTGGTCCCTCCATAAGCTGGAAGCCCCAGCCATTTGTCCATTCTGACCCTGCCATGCCCAGGATACACTGGAAGCTCTTTGCAGCAATTCTCCTCCCCTAGTAGCCACCCACATGGGTAGGGTCCCACTCAATGAAGGGTTACTTTGGGTTACCTGGTAGCACAGCAGTAAGGGGCAGTGGATGGTGGTCAGGACTCAGCAGCAGTGGTAGGGGGCCTTTGCAGGCCTGAAGGAGTGGATGGCCTGGGGGTAGGAGGAATAAAAAAAATAAAAAAAATGCTTGAATTTGATTCTTTGAAATAAAGTGTCTTCACCAAAAAAAATCCACAAGTGATTAATGGAGGACCATGAAATGGGTTCATGCATCTCCCAGATATGTGGATGCTTTTTTTTTTACTTGGTGTCCATGAAAAAGAGTGTCTCCCAGTTTTCATGTCTTTGTTCAGATGTGAATTGAGCACTTATCTGCCCACCAGCATCATACAGCCCCTGGGGTCTTACCTTCTGTATGTCATTGACTGCGCTTTCAAAAATCCACTGGCCAAACATAAGTACACTTAAATACTTAACATTGGCTTTTTGTTAAAGCAGTCTATCATAAAACTTTCTGTTGTCACAAATACTGAAACAGTAGGTGGGATAAAAGGTGCAAATGATCCAATTCACCTAAATGGGGTGCTAACGTGAAGTCTTTTAATAAGTAGTAAGGTAGTTTCTTCTTTGTGAACATACTTTCATTCAGACTAATTTTCATTCAAACAACTGAGGGTTTTGGATGGCCCTACTGATTATAAACTTGAATAAGCTAGTTGGTAACAGAAATCCTGCATTTAGCAATCTATAACCTAGATGCGTATATGCAAAGAATACAATAAAAACCTGACTAAACTCTAAAAACAAGCTTATAAAACACATAAAATATATCTGAACATTTATATTTACCTATACAAAACCATTGCAGCTCAAGTAAAACTCAGGTAAATTACATGATACCCTGACTACTATTCCATGATGCAGTAAACATATATTGGTATTTTTTTATATTCTTTGTAAAGTAGGTAAGGCCCACTAGGCAGAACTGTCTGTTTTCAGGAGTGACCTAGAAGCACTGAGGAGGTTAAGTGACTTGCTTGGAGTCACACAGTATGCAAGTGGATGTTGTGGGAGTCAAACCCAAGTCTGCTGGATGCACCCAGTTCAATCACCATTTGTTACTCTAACCACTAGGCATGGGTGGTTAAACTGCATGGCTGATTACAACAAAGCAGTGCAGGTGATTTCCTTACTGACTGTATATGCAGCAAAGCAGAAAGAATGCAAAGCACAGCAGCATTCATTTTAAGATGCTGAAATCTGGGTCAGTCTGCTGGCGTTGTGGTAATAGTATTGCTTGCAATGCCAGTGACCCAGGGTCAGAAGCGAACTTGGGTTGCTGGAGATCTGGCCAGGGGAGTAGGATCGAGCACCTGGTGGACTGCTCTCCTCCTTCAGGGAGGGTAGGCTGCAGGTCCTGCTGCTTTATCACCACCTGTGTGGCCACGGGTGGTGGTGCAATGATGCTAAAGAGTGATCAGGAGTGGAGGACGCTAGCAAGGATCTGGAGCAGTAGCATATCGGTATGTGACCTACCTCCTTGGATCTCCTCTAGTGCCAGTGCCCTCAGTGACAGAGACCAGAAAACCAGGAACAATCACCCCACATTGACCACTGGCAGAAGGGACCCAGGTGCCCCAGATTTCATAACCAGGCTCCATGAGGGACCCACTGAGCTGCCCGACACACACTAAGGGAGTGTGGAGGGGTGATCTGGGGTCCCCTTGCTTCCCACCTGGGAAGGGGTACAATCCAGGCAGAATAGAGGCGGGCCCACAAGAGCTCCTGAGCATTACCTGGGGGTGAAGCTAGGGGATACCCAGCCTAGGGATCTCTGAAAAGTGGAGACTAATGCTGTGAGAAGGGGACATAGAAAGAGAAAATAAAAAAAATTTTAAAAGATGTGGAAATCTTAGAGATTCTGTGCAGAGACATGCAATTTCCATGAGACACCGGTACAAAAATTCAAAATCTGAAAACCAAGCATCATTCCATGATTGTTCCTGGTGTTACCAGTAAAAATGGAAAACCAGGGTCCCTGCTTAGGACCTCACCTCATTAACCTGGAAGGTGCATATGTTCGTATCCTGGCCAAAATATAATTTTGTGCCACAGGTGCAGAAATGAATTTTGGCCAGAATATGAAAAATGACCACTAGCACATTCATGAGGTCATGTGAATAAAATGGCTATGTTGAAAATCCAGGCTCAAAATATTGAAAATTACCAAAGATATGCACTAATGCTGAAACATTTCAACTTCATAAATTTGTTTTATTTTAAATAATTTTACCCAAAGTTTCAATGTAGCTTTCGTATGACCCCAGCTCCTGAACCTGGTGGTGAAAATTTTCAAATTCCATCCAAAAGATGAATTCATGGATCAACTGTGAATATACCCTTTTGAGCCAGATTTGATAAATTTCATCTACCATGTTCAAGAGGTGGTGTCCCAAAAAGACCATGTTAAAAATTTGGGAGAAAAATATATATATATAAAAAAAAGACCAAGTTATGAGTAAACGTTCAATACACTTTGAAATACAATAAACCCTATTTAAGTGATTACCTCCATTCTTGGTCCAGCACAGAAGAGTGAAGCCGTGTCTCAGGTCAAGATAGTTTTACAGCATTGGACCTCCAGTATGTAAGTATAGGATAAGGGTGTGTGTAAAGTGGAGGGTGCTGAATGGGGTGTCAGGGTGCAGTGGGTGTGGGGTCATTACAGTGGCAATGTCAATGAGAGATTGGTTTCTTTATTTCAGGTTTTAAATAAAAAAATATGAAAACAACATCGCAATATGGTTTTCATTATTTCAGGTACCTCCAACACTGAGAATTGGGCACCCCAAAAACAGCTTCATACTTGTGAGCACCAGGGATGGACACTCGGTGTCCAAGCTTGCTGGGTACAGGGTTTGTACTATGCTGACACTGAAGATTGGGCACACTAGTGTTGGCAGATTCACATGGTGGGAGTATGGGTTAAAAACAAAATGGAGGGAGGGAGATGAACCAGCTCCAGGGGTTGGGCACCCCCATGTTGGTATATTTCACAATCAAATATATTTAGCTGGCATTGGGGATTAGGCACCCTGGTGTCCCGTTTAAAGCAAGCAGTCTGCTAATTTGGCTAATGGCAGATGGGTGGAGGGAATGAAAACAAACCCACATACACAACACATTCAGCAGGGGTGAGCTATGCTCTGACTTGAAGCCCCATCACTGCTGAACCAACACAAAATAATGTAATAGGCTTACATAGAAATAGCCCTGCCACCTGATACATGAATACTTTCTTGTAAAATAACCACATTAAGCAATGTGGTCATAAACATTTTGTTATCCTCAGAATGCTGATTTTTCTAACAGTGCATGCTCAGAAATAGAACTGTTTTTCCTAGATATTTTAAAAGTTACTTTAGTTTCAGAGCTAAAAGCCACAAAACCACAAACCTTGGGCCAAACTTTGTCAAAACTGCAAGTTTCAGGTTTCACATTCTCCTAGTTTTTGAGCTCTATGTGAACAAGCAAAGTTCTAATTTATGGATTTTTTTGCCCTTCTGTAATTTTGCTTCTGAGGAACTGATTGCAGTGATATGTGTCAGGCTCCAGAGATTATGACAGCATCTCTGTGCCTTCCACATTTCAAGTAAATTGGTTGGATCAGGGAAAAGTTATTAAGGTGCAAAAACTGGGGTTTAACATTAAATTGCTTACTTAACACTAAGTGGATAGGGCTGTTATCTTACAATTCAGCCCCGCTGTGCTGTGAAAATATTTGTGAAATTTCTGTGTCTCCTCTCTCCATGTAGTAGAAACACAGATGTGTGGTGTTCCATAACTCACCCTTTTTGTTTTATTTTTATATAAAAATAAAGAAAAAAAACTCAATTAAATACCTCCTATATTTTGACTGAGCGCATTGTGGCAGAGCATGTAGGCTACAAGGGCTTAGGATCTACCTGTAAGCTGAACAGTGAATACTGTAGTTCTACAGCACTACTTAGCAGAACATTCCAATGTCAGGCAACCTGTAAAAAGTTATAGTTTTAACACAAAGGTCAAGCTAAAGCCTATAAATCTATTTTAAAATAAGTTTTATTTTTTCAAACTGCTACACTGGAAGTCGATCAGCTGCCCACTTCTGATATGGAATACCTAAAAGCCTGATGTCCAACAGTGACAGCATGGATAGGGTTGCAATCTTACAATTCAGACCTGTTGTGCTGCAAAAATATTTGTGACATCTCTATATCTCCTTTCTACCTGTAACAGAAATACAGATATGTGGTGTGACTGACCTCCCTATCCTCTCTCTCTATATAAGTAATAAATAAGTACTTCTTATTTTTTCAAACTGCTGTACTGGAAGTTGGTCAGCCCCCACTTCCAGTCCGGAATACCTAAAAGTCCAATACCTAGTGCACAGCGATGAGTGGAGCCGGTGCACAAGCAGAGGCAAGCGCATTCACCTGCATAAGCTGAGTCAGCAGATATTGACACCAACACCTCTCTTACTCCTCTAGAGACTACACAGGGTGAGTGTTGCTGGGATCAATAACAACTTTAAAGTGTACTTTAACAAAATGGATCCAACAATAGATTACTTGGAAATGTTATGCAAGGAGTGATCTGTGATCAAGTGTATCAAATGCAATATGTATGCAACTACACTCACCTTTGACATAGTCAACAGTTACACCTTTGTTAAGTATCTTGCCTTTTTCACTTTGTCCAAGACTAGCAAGTATTCAGCTAGAAAAGAACATAGCCTTTGAAAAAATAAAATACAACAAACAAAAAATGGAAATGTTTATCCAGTCCTTAGAAATGGAAAATCCAGTGAAAATTAGTCATGACTTGGATAGTAGGAAAAGAAAAAGAGAAGAAGAAAACCATGTCAGTCTATAAACCAAAGGATGGAGCCCATGGAGGGGGAGAGAGGAAAATAATTAATCTGATACAGAGTTCTATACTACACCAAACCAAGGGAAAAAGAAACATAGAAGAAGGGTCATCCTACCATCCACCCCAGAGGTAATAACTCAAAACTGCTTCAGTATCTTAGTAAACCATAACAATGTAACAGCAGAACAAAATAAAACCAAACAAAAACACAAGAAAACTGATAGAAGATTCAATAATTCATTTTGTAGACTCCGCTATCTACAAATTGGGCACATACAACACAACAGCAACCTGTTTATGAGGAGCTAAAATCAAAGCTGTAGATAAGAGACTTGACAAACTATTGTATTATGCTGGCCCAGATTCCGCAGACCATACACATAGGGATGAACAATGTAGGCACATCACATGAAAAACATATATGTCATGAAATTACCCAGCTTGGTAAATAAATACAGGAAAAGGGTAGGGGGATGGCTGTATCTACTATTTCACCAATTCCTAGGGCATGCATGGAAAAAAGAAACATGCTATAGAGCACATAAGTATCAGATTATCAAATTGATGAAATAAAGAAAAGTTAACATGTATTAACAATGAAGAATTATTTAAGGGCCAGCTGCATTTATTTTCTAGTGATGGACTCCACCTAAATAAGTGGAAGCATGTACACTAGCAAGAACTATTGAAAGCTCAATAAATACACTGCATCTAAAATAACATGTGGGGGAACATAATAATAATAAAAAAAAGCAAAAATAAGATAATACCAACATCCAAGGTAAATGATAAACACAAGACAAAATCACAAAATAAATGACTGATCATACTGACTAATGCCCACAGCATAAACAAGAAGGAAAACCTGGAAGTAATTATTAAAAAATAAAACCTTACCATTATGGCTATAACAGGAACTTCGTGGTAATGTAAGGAGTCATGGGGAAAGTCTATAACTGGGTATAATTTTTACCATAAAGACAAATGTTAGAAAACAGGTGGAGGGATTGCTATACACCTAATGGAAGATGTAATGACAACTGACACAACTAGTATGGGCAAATCAAACCCTCATATTACTGAAACAATCTGGTTAAAGGAATCTAACAGTAATTTTAGAAACCTCCTAATTGGGTCATGTTACTGACCACCAACTTTGACAAAACAACTACAGAAAAATATGTTTAGGACTTGAAAAAGCATGTGAGATGGGAGACCTAATATTCCTGGGATATCTGAATATGAGGGACATTAATTGGGCAGATCGTACAGCACAAACGACCTCTAGTCAACTCTTTGTGAATACTTCTGAACAACTGAATTTAATACAGCATGTGGATAAACCTACTGGGGGGAATATTTGACTTAGCAATGATGCCAGCTGACAAAAATAAACTATGTTAAAGTTACAACAACACTAGATAATAGTGACTGTAATACAATTCTACTAGAAACTAACACTACTCACAATAATAATAATAATGTTAAAACCACAATATTTCACCATAATAGGCAAATAATACCAAGATAAGTGAGGAAATGATGAAAATAGACTGGGAACAAGTCCTGCCAAAGAAAACCAATCAAGGAGATGTGGCAGATTTTCAAGGTTATCATCCTTGAAACTTGTAATATATATACATTTCCCTAAGTAAACAAGTACAATAACAGTGGTTTAAAACCAAAATGGTTAACAAAATAAACCACACAACTAATTAAAAATAAAAACTTCAAGGACTATCAACAAAATAAAACAAGTGAGAAATGGGAAAGTTATAAAAAAGTGTAGGAAAAGCAATAAATGCAATAAACAGGGCCAGAAAACAAATGGAAATCAACTTGGCTCAAATGACAAATAAACATAATAGTAAAGTTTTCTGTTGTTACATAAATTACTTCAAAAAAATCATTCAACAAAATTGGACCACTAATAATAAATAACACAAATATTATCTCCCCCAAAAAATGGCAAATAAATTCAATCACTATTTATCCTTGGTATATGCCACAGAAAGTAAACTTCCAGAAATAATACAGCAAAGTAATAGGTCAGAACAAAAATAAAGATAAGTTTGGAAACAATAATAGAAAACAATTAAGAACTTAAAATCAGATTCCTCACCAGGCCCACATAACATCTCAATTGAAATGTTAACGTTAATGGCAAATAATTTTGTAAAACCATTACAAAAAATCATTGAGGCATCAAACAGGGTGAAACTCCATTGGACTGCAAAATGGCTTTGGTCGTACCAATGCACAAACAAGGAGATAAAGAACTCTGTGGTAGTTTTAGGCCCATAAGCATGATATCTGTCCCAAGAAAAATACTTGAAAGTATGATCAAAAACAAAATCAAAAATACCATATTAAACCATGGTCAAAACCAACATGGATTCTGAGCAGGAAGGTCATGTACAACAAACCTGTGTTTCTGGGAAAACATCAGCAGATCACTGGACAATAATATCCCATATGATGTAATATATCTTTACTTCAGCAAAGCATTTGATGCGGTCCCACACTGGACAATAACAAACTAGAAATATGCATTGGTACTCAGCTAATCAACTTGAACCATCACATGACTATTTAACAGAACAGAAAAAACAATAATAAGCTGGTATACATCAACATCAGGAGATGTAATGAGCAGAGTGCCACAGTTTTTGGTACTTGGCCCACTTTTGTTCCAAATATTTATAGCAGATGTGACAAAAGAACTGAGGAGTTACTCTGTAAAATACATGGATGACTCAAAATCAGGGGAACCCCTGTGAAACAGCAGAACAAATATCAATCATACAAGAAGATCTTGGTAAAATAACAAACTGGGCAGACAAATGGGAAATGAGTTTCAACACAGAAAAATGTAAAGTCATGCATTTTGGAAGGACAAATCAAAAACATACATATAACTTCTATGATAAACAATTAGAGAACATAGACATAGAGAATGATTTAGGAGTAATGGTCTGCAACATTTTCAGTAATACAACACAATACAATGACGTAATAGCCAAAGCCAAAAAAAAAACAAAAAAAAACACAAGATGTGGTCAATTAAGAGAAATATAAACCATGCAAGAGAAAAGTTATCTAACCTCTGTGTAGGGCATACGTAAGACCCAATATGGATTATGCATCTCTATTCCAGTGCTCATATTAATGAAGGGAAATTAACCAGCTAGAAAAAATGCAGAGGAGGGCTAGCAAAGCAATAAAATGACTAGAAAACAAAACCTTTGCAAACAGATTAAAGGAACTTAAGTTAATGACATTAGAGACAAGGCAAACATGGGGTGACTGCTACAAATGTTCAATATTATATACAACCACTGTCTGGTTACTGGATTGAGTTTTATTTTTTAGACCCATTGAACATAGCAGAGGACATTCCCTGCAACTAAAGGGCACTAAGGCAAACACCAAGAAAGTCAAAATTACTACTCACAATTGATTGTAAATCTATGGAACTCACTACCAACTGATATAGTCATTAGTAAAAACAAACTGCCGGTCAAATCCAAGCTTGACAAATTACTCTTAATTGTGACCTGATTTAAAACACTAAGAGTGAACAATGGGCATTTGCTTCCTCAGCTCTTCCTTTTCCTAGTATAATATACATGCGGGACTGCACCAGTATAATAGGGTTGCATTGGTGTTTCATAAGAAAAGGCAATTTTCAGAGGCTTTTATCTCAACTGGTTTAGACCTAGGACAGTGAAATTTGGGAAGCATCTTCTCAGTCCTAAGATATTTTTCTTAATCCTTCATATTTCCTGAGGATATCTTTTGCATATTTTGAGTTATTAAGTGCCAGATTTACTTTTGCCCAATTTACACATTTTTTTGCTCTTAGCTAGCTAAAAATGACTAAAAGTTGGGATAATAAATTTACAGGTTTTGCAGGTATGATATAGGATTATGTCGCTTTTGGGGGGCGTTGTTAAAAATTTACTGTTTAAGATAAATGCAATTGTTTATGAATGCAGATTCCATAAACATCACTGAAAAATAGCTAGAACTACAGGATTTTTTTCTATGAGAAAGTTCTACTGGGATATTAAGTTTAGTTAATATTATATTTAAAATACTTAACAGATAAGAAGGTCATGTTACAGTTTGTGAAGGAGGGGTAGTAAGAGGCAAAAAGTGTTGCTTTTTTTTTACTGAAACAGTATATTGTTATGTGCAATTAAATTAGAAAATCTATACATAGGAAGCCTTACTTATAAAAATTCTACACATGGTGCAGAGTGCTGCACTTTCCTTCCCCCCACATATACACATCTCATAAATGCATTCCAATCTCATTTTCACTATGCCATCAGTACAAAATTGTTATATTATGAGATTCAGTGATGATTCTTTTCCTCAGTAAAATCACACTTATTTCCTGGGAGTCATAAGGGATAAGGGCGTGGCATAGAATGTGCCATAGACTAGGAGAAGTGTAAGCAATGCAACAAAAAAGGGCAGACTGGATGGGCCAAGTGGCCCTTATTTGCCATCAGTTTCTATGTCTCTGTGCTCATGCTTATGATTGCAGGAGATAGGAAGTGGATATGTTAATAAATGGCAAGGTTATAAACAATACTTTGTGTCCAGTGTATTTGTCTAGTGTGTAAAATATGTATGTACAAACAGGCAGCCAATAACAGATAAAACTGGAGCCAAACACAAAAGAATTCAGGAAAAGCACTCAGAACGGCTACCCAGTAATCAATATAAATATAATTCCAACGCTTGGAATATGTTAAAAACAGCTTTAATAAGATAGCTGAAGCAAGCAGCAATTTAAAAAGCCACAGATGTACGTTTCACATCGGAAGGCGCTTTTTCAATGTGATGTTTGGGCTCAGACAGAAAACAACATTATATAGTCTGTAATTCAATTACCACTACAATCTGTCTGAGCCCAAACATCATATTGAAAAAGCGTCTTTGCGACGTGAAACGTACGTCTGTGGCTTTTTAAATTGCTGCTTGCTTCAGCTATCTTATTAAAGCTGTTCTTAACATATTCCAAGCGTTGGAATTATATTTATACCGATTACTGCGTAGCCATTCTAGTGTGTAAAATAACAACTTCAAGGCAAGTAATCAGTTTGGCTGATCGTAGTCTGTGTACTCTTTTTTTTTTTCAAGCTGCACAGTGAGTCTGTTCAGCTCAATTGAGTCTTATAGATAATTCAGGCAGTGACCATGTATTGCATTTGAATGCTCAGTAAGACTGTGCTGCTGAAGTAAACTGATGGTTTCAAATGTCTGTCCCTACTTTGCATCTGATCGTATGATTATTAGCAGTACAGGATTTGTGTAGAAGTATAACCCAAAATTTACATCACACTCTGTTACTGACCCATGTAGAGTGTCTTCTAAATGTATGCAGAGCAGTTTGTTTCTCCCAACCCCCATCCCACACCAATAACACAAACACAGATCATAGAACAATAGAATCACAGAAATGTGGCAGCAGAAAAAGACCCATTTGGCCCGAGTCTGCCCCTTACCCCCCTCCACTTGCCCCCTTATCCAAAGATCCCCCTTCACCCCAGCAATCCATTGTGTCTATCCCACAACCTCTTAAATCACTCCATCATATTGACTGCTACCACCTCCTCCAGCAGACTGTTCCAGGGCTTCACCACCCTCTCAGTGAAGTAATGTCCCCTCACATTGCCCCTAAACCTTCCTCCTTCCTTCTAATCTTGGACTATGACCCTTAGTTCTAGCACTTACATTTCTTGTAAATAAGCTCCCCCCACCTTAATAATCCCCTTCAAGTACATAAACATTTCTGCCATGTTCTCCCTTCTGGTCTCCAGAAGGTACAGATTCAACTCCCTCAGACTCTCCTCAAAGTACTTCCCATTCAACCCCTGATAAAGTAAATAATTTTTTATCATCCATTAGCATTACTCAGCATTGGTCTCATATAGATAAAAAGAAAATCTCATAGAAATTCTTTAGTATATGAACTCCAGCCACCCGCCCCCCATGTTCCTTTTCCATTTTCATTGATTTTCATCAAGACTCAGGAAATGAGGACAACTCAAAAGTGTAACTGTATGCTGCAAACAGCCATGAAGAAAAGACACTGATGTTTCTTTCAACTCATTTTTATTCTATGGACAGGTCTCATTCATTTTATATCCCACTTACCAATACATATTTGCTGTTCTTCTTTAACAATGTGTAATTTTTTTCACAGTAGTTTACATCCTCCCCCACCAATCATAACTCACATTTCAACCTCTATAATCCACATTATATACCTCATGTATATTCAATAAAGCAGACCACATCAATTACACCCACTATCTGGCACCACCCTCTCAACCTCCAACCAGAGATACCCACTATCTTCCAACACACACTAGCCCCCAAAAACTAAAAGTACATTAAATGTGATGTTTAAGTCTTTTTACAATGTCTGTGATAGCTATGTTTCAAAGAGATGCAGACTGTCTTGTGATCTTCTTCATACAGGCATCATTGAAAAGATGCCCTCATTAATAACTACTGATTTAGGATGTGTTTTCGTTCATATCTGTTGAAGACCAGAGCAAAGCAGCCACTCCTCTGTGGGACCTAGATAGTACACAAACTGTCAAAAGAGCTGAAAGAAGATCATCACAAATAAAACAAATGGATTTAAAATAACTGTCCTTTCAACACATTCTAATTATATTGAGTGCATTGACCAAACAAGAACACTTAATTTACATCAGCTTCTATCAATAGACATAAAAAGGTGCCTCTCCCACTGAGTGAATAGGCACTACATAAATTCAAACTGTAAGGTGACATTCATTGACATAATTTGCAAAATCAGTGAAAATTCAAAAAGCCACTGTTTCTTATGGATGTTGTTTATGCTCCATGAACATTGGTGCTGCATAAATTACAACATTATGAAATGATGTCTGATACATTCAAGCTGACATGAGACTCTTCAGAACCCTGTAGAATGGCATTCTGTATTGAAAACTGAAATAAATCATGTTTAATAAAAAAATAAAAAGGATATTTATAAAATAGGGTTTCAAACATGTTTATTCACAAAACACTCACTAATAACCAGTACCAGGGCTTACTAGTCATTCATGTCCCCTTTAATTAAGCAATAAGGCATGATAGGGGGGAATTATGTTGGGATAATGGCCCACCTCTGGTGAGTTGAAGCATGAGGGGAAGTGCTTCCACCACCTGAGTAGGGCTGTTATCCATCATAACGCATCCCCTGGACTGCCTTATTGCAATTATGAAATGGGTCCCTGTTACTAAGGTACACAGTATTTTACAATTAATTTTGAATTGCTACATTTAGAAAAAAATTATTAAAAAAAGTAAAATAAAAGTATGAAGCAAAAAATAGTCCAATCTGAAGTCTGCATTTTTTCCTGATTGCCAGCAGATGGCGCATGGAGGGACCAGGAGGACAGGCAGTGGCTTCAGCTGCTAATCTGTCCTGGTAGAGGAGTTTACGTTCCTTGGGGCTGTCCCTTCTGATGAGACACTAACATACTGTCTGTGTGGAGTCAGGGGGCACGGGGTCATAATATCGTGGTGAAAACCATGCATACCAAGAATGGCACACACATATCAGCATGTGGTATAACAGCATTGGCACAAGATGCTGACCACAAGGACCACCACGCACACCACAGTAATACTTTTTGGTTTTTGTAGGGGACTCTGCCCCTGCACCCTCGACATAGGGGCTTCACCCTCCACACACCCCAGATGAAATAAAACCAGCTCCGGGGGGTCGTGAACTTCGGGGAAAAAAAAAAAAATCCAAGTGCAGGTTTTTTTGTTTCCCACCTAAATAAAACAGCAGCATCATATTGGGACCTGGGGAGAATCAAACCACAGCCCCAGGTCCCCAATGCTGCTGGGGGAAGGTGCTCTAGCCAATCCACAATTGGAGTGGCTTGGCAAGGCACCATCCTGGCAGCATCCTTCACCTTCCACAAAGAAAGACTACAGCAACAGGGGTAGCAGTTCTTACCCCATGCTTATAGGACCCCTGTCACTGTAGTACCATTCGCGATGTTGACAGTGCAGTATTTCATGTACAGTTCTGTCCACACTATATTGACCTGGTAGGGAGTCAGGGTTGGCTGCAGTTGGATCAGGTCACTACAGGCAAATTTAAAAGTTGCCAGCAAGTCTGTAAGAAAAAAAAACATTAATCAGCGGCTGTTGTTGATGTGGCGTGCATGAGACACAGACACATCCATGTACCTACTGTGACTCATGAAAAGCACAATAAGCAAAATAGAAGAGATGTTTGTGAAGTGGGACCCAAAATATGTGAGACCGGGGAGACAAGAGCTGGGAATCTACTACAGATCTATTCAGAGTGGCAACGGAGTGTGTGTGTGTGTGAAGAACAGAGCAGTTTACAAGTACATTGTGGAGACAAGCAGTTATGCTTTTTGGGATCCACCTATGTGTCAGGTGGCTTGACAATTGGTTGAGGCAGATGGCTCTGAAGCTGCATGTTGAGCCTGTTGGTCTGGGAGTACTTTCTGCCAGGCTGTTGTGCTGGAATATCAGCCTGTCTGAAAGGATCTGTCGACTACTCAGGATTCAGCATTCTTAGTGCCCATTTCATAATATGTTATTAAATACCTAAATGTTAAGTGATATTGTACTGTTTGTGAGGGGAATGTGTAACTAAACATAAAATGGGCCTTATGCATCACCAGATTTGGCATGTGCCACAAAGGATGTGCTGTACACCTGTTTCCAGCAGGACATGCAGTTCTGGGATTAACTACACTTGATTGTGGTAATGAGTGGCTCTGCTTTTCTATGAAGGTGAAGTTCAACCTGGAGCATGCACCACATCTAGACTACTGACTTTTATTTGGAAGGCAGAAATAGTCCTATGGCCCACTGGAGTGTGTGATCATGGTATACAATAGCCCATGATAAGACTACTGTGTCAGCCCCCCCTCCCCCCAAGCAGAAGTGTTTTAGGGTTTTCTCAGGTCAGAGATGGTCCTGTGAAAAGTATAATAGGAGTCACTTCCAGCTTGCTTTGGTTTTTCAAAGGCCTTGGGTAAATGAAGTTATCACTCAAGTTCTTTTAAAGGCAAGGACATTTACAACAAACAGCTATGTTAATGCTCATTAGGGTTGCTACTGCACAAAACACAAACCACAGAAAGGTTGGAAATAAATTATTAGGATTGCAAACACGATGCCCATAAAGTTTGGAAATGTGCTATAAGTGTTCTTATGTCTAACTCCCACCCACTTACCATACCGTGTTCCTTACTCTCATGATATAGGCAGTCTACAGCTAGAGTGATACATCAATGGTATGGTACCTCATACAGGGTCAACATCATAAAATTGGTACACAGCAACCCTAATCCATTTTGATCCACCTCCTCTATCCTCATGAGTGATGGGCAAAGTACACATCTGGAGTCATGCCACAGAGGTCTATTTTATGATGTTGACCCTGTATGAGGTATAATATCATTGATGCATGACCCTGTACCTGTAGACTGTCCTTATGTCATAAGAGTAAGGAATCTGGTATGGTGGGAGGGAGTTAGACATAAGAATCCTAACAGCACATTTCCAAACTTAGTAGACATTCTGTTTGCAATGTTAGTAGTTTATTTCCAGCATTTGAGCAGCTTGGGTTTGTGCAGTAGCAACCCTAATGAGCATTAAGATTTTGAAATAAATATGTACAGTATATATATATATATATATATATATATATTCTATGCAAAAAACTTCATTAATGCATCAGTTAGGGTTCTTCTACAGTGACAAAAATGAGGAAATTCGAAATTTGGGTTCCCACCCATTGCACCCACCCACCCTGCCACCACCAACAGGCATCGAGGTGTGCATTGGGGTCATCGGTCCTAACTTTCACCCCATTCTCCTACACTGAACCACCTCAGCTCGTTTACACATGGGATGGGGTGAGAGTTAGGGCCGACAAACCCAACGCACATCCGGTGCCTGTTGGTGGGGCAGGGTGGGGTGGGGTGCAAAGGGTGGAACCTAATGTTGAATTTCCTCACTTTTGTCACTGTAGAAGAACCCTAACTGATGCATTAACAATAGTTTTTGCATAGAATGTCCTTACTTTTTAAGAAATAATAGAAAAGTAGAAAGTTGATCAAGTTGTTGGGAGCGCAGGGCCCTTCAGGCCCACCGCTTCCACCAACTTGTAAGTGTCAGGCCACATTACATCCAATGACTAAAAAGTACATTCACAACAGCAAGGCCAGCCACCAAACAAATGTTAATCCAGTAGAACAATAGAAAACACTGTCCACAAAATGTAAACTGCACCACACAATATGTCCGCAAAAAATATATTGGCCGACACTTAAACACCTCTATTATACTTTACAGGACGTGCCGTCAACGCCCCCTAAATTTCAAGTAAAAAGACCAAACTGTGTCCAAGATATGACATGTCAAAATTTGAAATTTACATTCATCCGTGGCACAGTTCCACACCTGTTGACATTTAACACACACAATGACTGAAAACTACATCCATGACAGTAAGGCTAGGTATCCTATCAATTTCAAGCCACCACCACAAGCAAAATGCTGTCCTCAGAATGTAAGTTGTGCCATGCCATATTGCCACAAAAAAATGTTTTCCAACATGGAAACACTGTCATTTACATCCCCAGGACATGCCGTCAATGCTCTCCAAATTTCAAGTAAAAAGACCAAACCGTTTCTGAGATATTCAATGTTAAAGACTGGTAAAATTTCCCTATCTATTCCATTATAAAAAATCTGGCCATCTTGTCCTTCCCTCGCGATCAAAGATGGCAATCAAAGAATCTCACGATTAAAGAATTTGCAGGCTCACGATCAAAGAACTTGCAGGTTCATGAACAAAGAATTGAAAATCTTATAAATCAAAGAATTGATGGAATTGCAGTATACCACCACCACCATGGCTCAACAGAACGAGCCCCCCCTCGAGCAAAACCCACCCTCATTTGACTTCCTAGGACACCCCTGGGCTGAGAAATTTGATTTTTAAATTGGGACATCTCATCCCTCACTCAAGACGCACGATCGCGATCAAAGAATCTCACGATCAAAGAATTTACAGGCTCACGATCAAAGAACTTGCAGGCTTGTGAGCAAAGAATTAAAAATCTTATAAATAAAAAAATTGATGGAATTGCAGTATACCACCACCATGACTCAACAGAACAAAGCCCCCTGAGTAAAACCCACCCTCATTTGACTTCCTAGGACACCCCTGGGCTGAGAAAATACATTTTTAAATTGGACCATTTAGTCCAGCACTCATGAAGCACGATCGCGATCAAAGAATCTCACGATCAAAGAATTTGCAGGCTCGTGATCAAAGAATTTGCAGGCTCATGAACGAAGAATTAAAAATGTTGAAACACAAATTTTTCACTGATTAGAACCAAACCAATGGCAATCCTCGATAGAACGGACCCTCCTGAGCAAAACCCATCCTCATTTGTGTCCCTAGCCCAGCCCTGAGCCAACATATTAGTGTTTTTAGGTTACGATGCAAGAGTGCGATCAAAGAATCTCATGATCAAAGAATTTGCAGGCTTACGATCAAAGATCGTTAGCGGGCCACAAATTAAGATTTTGAAAGCTTATAACTCTATTTTTTGACTGATTTTGATTAAATCAAAGGCATGGCTCGATAGATCAGAACCCCCTGAGTAAATCCCATTGAGGTTTTACTTCAGAAGTGACCCCTGAGCTGAGATATTTCTGTTTGTGCAATAGGAAAACTGAAAATAAGATGGCGGACCTCGCGATCAAAGAATTTTTGAAATTCCTCCAGGACAAAGATTCTTGAACTGTGAGGCTGCAAATTCTTTTATCGCCAGATGGGATGAGATGGCCAGAACCCCATTCTTTGTTTGCAAAATATACATATAATTTTTCCCTTTGACTTATAATGGGAACTTAAAAGTGCCATAACTTTTGAATGCCTTAATATTTTTTCACCAAACAAAAAGTGGCATGTTCAGCTACCAAAGCTCTTTCAAATGAGCCATCCCACAGAGTGGCACACCACATGACGGCTGTGCAGGACCACATTCAGAATGCCGAAAGGTACCTACAAAAATGGATAATCTAGCTTTTTCAGCGCTTTTGTACACAAAGACCAGCACTCCAACCAAAATGCAATTTGGCAAATCAAGAGATCTACCATGCCCCAATGCACATACCAAATTTCAGGCAAATCCATTAAATGGGTCCAAAGTTATTAATGGCCAAACCTTTGACTTTAGTATGTAAAAGACCGCTGAACCCTAACCATAGTGGCATGACTGCACCACTAATTTATATATATATATATATATATATATATATATATATATATATATATATATAATAATTTATTTATTTGAATCTCAGATTACATTACCTTTGAGCTAGAAGTTCATTTACAGAGGTTCCACATCAGTTAGAAAAAAAAACAATGAACAAATACAGAGCAAGGCAGTTGTTACAGATCAAATACAGTTAAGATTCATTGTCAATAACATTAGAGAGTTACTAAGAAAGAAGATAGAGCAAACATGTTAAAAAACAGTCCTTGTCATAAGTGCTAAAATGAAGTTATGGTATATTTAGGCCTAGCTGCTAATTACTGTGATGGGTGGGTGGATCTGGGTTGTGGGCAGGAGCAATGAGGTGTTTCCAAATGGGACATTAGAGGATCACTGGGGTTTGCCTGGTAATAACTGGAGAAAGAAGATAAGTGGTGATATTGTAGCCAGTGTTAGCTTTTAATGCAGAGTTGATGGGGGGGGGGAAGGGATCTAGAGGAAGAATAGGTCAAAACAGAGGTGGGGAGAAAGGTGGGAGAGAAATTACCAGAAAAGAAGATAGTAGAAGGTGGGCGAGCTTGGTGTGCTTCTAAGTGCTGATGATAGAGCTTGGTTTATGAGACAGATTGGCTTAGTTACGCACTACAGTCACATTTACTGATTGAAGAAAGATGGACATGAAGCTTAGTTTTAAACTGGCCTAGTTTAGTTTCAGATAGTATTTCATCACTAAGCAGTTAGGGTTGATTCCACACCTACAAAAGTGTGGAAATTTGATATTAGGGCTATCAACCCTACCACCCCACCTCCCACCCTCCACACACCAACAGGTGTCAGGCTGTGCATTGGGGTCATTGGGCCTAACTCTCACCCCAGTCCATGTGTAAGCAAGCTGATATTGTACAGTATAGGAGAATGTGGTGAGAGTTAAGCCCAATGACTCCAGCACACACCCTGATGCCTGTTGGTGTGCGGAGGATGGATAGGTGGGGGGGTGGGGTGGTAGGGTTGGTAACCATAACATCAAATTACCAGACTTTTGTAGGTGTGGAATCATCCCTAACTGCTGCATTAAAACAGAGTTTTTTTGCAATGAATTTCCCTTCATTTTGAGAAAGTGTAATGTTACGCAGATGCATAGTGTATGTGGGAGTGAGGGCCTTCTGGGCCCTGCACTCCCACACGTCCATAACTGTAGAGGCATAGCACAGGAGGGCCCTGTGCTCCATGTTTAGCAAAATGGTATGCACAAGTGGGAGCATGGGCCCTCTGGGCCCTGCACTCCCACCTACCCATAAGAACAAACACACAGCACATGCCTAGAGACATTCCTAGTATCCCTTGTACTGCAAATGTGGCAATATCTCAGTAACCATTATAACTCTGAAAAAAATTGCTTCACAGTTGTATTAATGACCTGGCCACCTCTACACGACTTGAGATTTAACAGTAAAGTGCCTACTCAACTCTAGAAAGATAGATAGATAGGTAGATGGATGTGTGTATAAAGCTGTGTCAATAGTCTCCTTTCTGTCAACAGTTCCATATTATAGGGGTGCAGCAATGCTGCTACAGTTAGGGCTGAGTTGGCTGTTCAATGCCAAACCCCAATTTTTGTACCTTAATAACTTTGGTGTCATTTGATAAAATATCACAAAATGTGGCATGCACAGTCAGGCTATGATAGTCTCAAGACGTGAAACGTTCTGTAATGGCATCTTGTACAGTTTTCAGGCTATGACGTGCCAAAAAATGAAAAAAAAAAACCTGTACTTAATACTGTGTATTTTTTGCTCTCACCTACAGCAAAGAAGGTGTGGAATTTTTTCATGAAATGTTCAGGTTTGAAGGGGCTTGTGTCAAAGGTATGCGTTTCAAAGGTTTGGTGCAAAAATATTATACTGTGTTAGAGTTGTAATGAGTTTTGAGTTAACATTCGTGTTTGACCAGTAAAAAAAACCTTTTTCGCAAGTGCTTATTTTCATGATTTACCTTTCATGCTCAAAAAAGTATGAACCATGATGACTGCCATTTTATTTGTTCCTTCAAACTCACAGACACTGAAAATACATAAAACTTTTCTCTTTTAAAAAAACTAGCACCTGAATCTAGCTAAATGGGACCCATTTAGCTAAATTCTGCTGTTTTTTTTTTAAGAAGTTGCTGGAAACACCTTTTGTAAGAGGAGCTCTTCCCTCACGTTCTCTATATTAGAACAGCGGAACTTTCTTACCAATTGCAGCCAGCAGTGAGAGCAGGGAGTCGCCGGTCTCCTGCTCTTTCTTTCTTTCTTTCTTTCTTTCTTTCTTTCTTTCTTCCTGCCTATCTATCTATTTTGCTATTAAGAAGACTGGGGTACTCAGCCTCAGTACTGTTTCTTTCTTTTCCCTTCGCTCCACGTGGCCCATCCTTCCCAATATTAATATTTTCTTTTCAATATAAAAGCTCCCACCCTGATACCGGTTCTGTGAATTCCCTTCCCTTCCATATCACCCTCCCCTATTTACCAAACAGTAGCCCAACAGTGGGGTGCTCAATCCCCAGTGCTTGACGGTCAGCTGAAAGAAGAAAACCGTCCCTATTTTCCTTGCAAAAAAGAAAATGTTCCCTTGCTGATCTGACCCCCCACCTTGACTTCCCATTCAGCACCCACCACCCCACATCCTACACACCCCCAATACACCCTCACTCACCTGAACGTGTCCCATGGTGAAGTTTCATTCTCTGATCAAAAACACGTTTTGCTGCTGGAACCACCGACTGCAATATCAGAAACTAAGGCACATGTGCTGTTCAATGTATTTCAATGGGGTTTGGAACATCATGCATGACTTTGTCTGTTTTGCATATTTTGACTCCAAATGTTCTGCATGGCCTTCCTGGGACCCCATCGCATGGTCAAAGGCAGTGGAATTATGCAAATTAGGCATGAAAAGTGTTTTTTAGGTCACTTGGCAAAATCACTTTTTGGGCAGGATTTCAAAAGGAGGCTGTGTTGGGGTCAAAATATGTAAAAATGGTAACGTTATGTTTGAACATTGAAATAGTTCTATGCTCACTCACAATGTTGATAATTTAAAACATTTTAAACCCCAAATTTTCAACATAACCATTTTTTTCACACCACCTCATGAAAGTGACAGCTGTCATTTTTCAAATCCTGGCCAAAATGTGTTTTCACACCTGTGATGCAGAATGACATTTCAGTGGCACAGAATGACATTTTGGTAAGGATTTGAACATTTTCTCCTACCAGGTTCATGAGGAGGGACAATAAGAAGGCAATGCTGAACATTTGGTGTACAAATATGGTAAAATGCCTAGATTATGAGTGAATGCTGCAGTATTTCAATGTTTGCTCATAACTTCACTACTTTTCAATATTTTGACTTCAAACTGCTAACATAGCCATTTTTCACATGATCTAATACACGTGACACATGTCATTTATTTTAAAATCCTGGGCAAGATGTGTTTTCACACTTCTGGTGTGAAATTACATTTTCCCAATATAATATAAATGGTACATGTCATGTTTGTAAGGTGAATCATAAAGAGTATCTAGAAAATTTGGGGTCACAATTAACAAATATATATATATATATATATATATATATATATATATATATATATACTGTATATATATATATACATATATATGATTATTGACAATATTGACAAATGTGTGTAGTGCTAGTCTTAATCCCAGCAGGTATGCTTTGTGCTACTGCTCCGGTGAGCTGAGTTCAGGGGTGAGCTCTGTGATGCAGCTGGATGGGGAGAGGGCACTGTTATGTGACACTCTCCCAGTCAGGGAATGAAAGATGCTGTGTTGTCCACATGGGCCCTGGTAACATATAATGAAGATAACTGTCTCCAGTCATGGGTGGCAGAGAGCCCTGTGCATTGGCTGACAGATGCACTATTTGCCCTGTGCATCTGTATCTGTGGCCATATGGAAACACGGGGACCGCAGGGTCCTGCACTTCTGCAGACCACCAGACAGCTCAATAAATTCTTCACATCCATTGCTGCATGGATGTGAAGGGCCCACAAGGACCATACATTTCTGTAGGTGGAAGGAGTCTTTCTTTGGTGCAGGGCATCTGCATCTGTTAACAGAGGTCTTGAAGGGACCTGTATGAATTAGGATACTATTTCACTATCTCAAAAAAGAAACCAAATTCTTTGCAAAAAACATTGTTAATCCACCAGTTATGGTAACTTAATACTACAAAGTTAGGGAAATGCGGCATAAGGGTTTCTAACTCTAACTACCTCCCCCCACCCCTCAAGCAGCAAAAGGAAAAAACATTAAGGTTTTGGGTCTCCGGAGTCTTGGCGAAGCAATGGTGGTATCTTCCTTGGAGTTGTCAACCCTAATGCCCACCCCATTCCCTGAGCAAACATCACACATGATATCCTTTTTTCACACAGGGCCCTGTGTGAAGAAAGCTACAAAACATTGTGTTTGCAACATGTGGAGATACATGCTTTTCTACCTTTGAAGAGTGTATCACTATGAGGCACTGACTTGGAGCTGTAACTTGTTCTTCAGACAGAAGGTTATGTGCTGTAGGGGCGGAGGAGTGAGCATTAAGGTTGACAACCCTGAGGAAGACCCAACCACTGATTTGCCAGGACTCTGGAGACCCAAAACCCTAATATTTTTTTCCTTCTCCTGCTTGACGAAGTGGGGTAGGGAGTTAGGGGTAGAAACCCTAACACCACATTTCCCTACTTTTCTGGTGTTAAGTTACCATAAACAACTGGTACAGTAACAAGGTTTTGGCAAAGAATATATACAATACATACTGTAGGAGAAGTCTTGACCCTGCTGAAAATATCACTGTTAGTTTTGTGCAGATTGACCTTATGTCATTACGAGTGGCGAAGCCACGAGTGATGTCAAAAGGTCAAACTGCATAAGGTAAAATATCAGTGATATTTTTAATAAGGCCATAGTGTATCTGATGTATGCAATGCTTTTTATTATAAAATGACAAGAAAAAAATCCTGAGTCATGATTGCTCAGTGGCCACCTTCAACAGTGATGTTAGCCCAGCATCAGCACTAACAATATGGATCATTAATGTGCATCACTTTCCATCAGTGCCACTATGCACCTACTGTGTTGATAAATGTGACATAGGGTGAGGATAAATGTGATATTTTCACTCCAGGTATGACTACCCTCAAAATATTGAAAATATTTGCTGAAATTTATCCTCACAAGTGTATATATAGAGGATATAGAATGGCCTGTTCAAATTAATCAACAATGCATGATGAGGGGTGGGGGGTGTTGTGCTGGGATAATGTTACACCTTGGTGGTTGGGCAGAAGGCTGCAGGCTGAGTGTATCCAATGCCCAAGAAGTGATGTTATTCCAGCACGACACACACCCCAGAGTGCATTATTAAGCAATAAGGCACGACAGGGTGTGGTATATCATGGGATATCATCACGCCTCAGGTGGTTGGGCACAAGGCTGCAGGCCGAGTGCGTTCAATCATCCAAGAAGTGAAGATATCCCATGATATACCAAACCCTGGAGTGCCTTATTGCTATTATGAACTGGATCAATTGATATTTTATGCATTTAATGTAAAAAGAAGTTTTAGAATTTTTGAATAGTGTTTTTATATGAGTGTAGGTAGACATTTACAAAAAAAAAGTCTTTGTATGTCATGTTTTGGCCAGTAGGTGGTGCTGTTGCAGGAGGATTTTGTTACAGGCTTAATTGTTGTGATATTCATTCCCCCCCCCAGAAGTTTAGTTTACTTGAGCACGTTGATATTTTTTTGTTTTGTTTGAGGAGGTGAAGATGATGAGTCATGCCATGCTTCTGAGGAAAGCGAGAAGGTAAGGGTCAAGCCTGGTATTGTTGAGGAGCGGGTTGTAGATTTTGTCATTTGATGAGAGGCAGCATGGCAGTGAGGGCGAGCAGTACTTGGCGCTCTCAAAGGAAGCACTTGCCGGGATGAAAGGAAGAAGATTTTTTTGTGTTTGTAGAGCGTGTGCTTTGGGCGACATGTATGGGGGGACAGTTGTGAGGATGTGTTCATTTTTATTTTTATACCGTCTCAGTGGAGGTCTGACTTGCTTCACCTGTGGGGACATAGAGAATGTTGCACAGTGAGTGAGGAGGCTGGTGGCTAGAGGTTTTCTAAAGCCATGATGATGTAGCCCAATATCATCACGGCTTCAAAACCCTCTTGGAAAATCAGCTTCCTTCATTTACTATCTCCAGTTCATAATTGCTATTATACAGTGGTTCAAGTGTGGAAGCTTATTTTATTAAAAAAAGTTCCTTTTACTGTTTGTCCTGAAGGTGGAGCTGTTCTCACTGAGCTTTTGTTTTGGTAATGGATTGCCTTTGCAGTGCCTCTCTTGCCATCAATCCCCCCACCCCCCTGTGCCTCTCTTGATATCCCCTCTCACAAGAAAAGCATTTTTTCTGTTTAAGGTATTGCTTGGTACCTCAACCCCCAACCTGTTTATTTAAACCATGTGTGAGGAAACACTGTGAAATTAGAAGAAAGAGTGAGCTGACAGTTCCAGTTCCCTGAAAATGATTGGGCGAGCCATGGATCTGACTTGTACTTTCAAGGGGAAACAGTAACTGAGTAAGATGCTCCAGAGGCTAGCTTTTAAAAAGAAATTAATCTGTTATGGAATCAGGGAAACAGGAATCAATTGATGCCATGCTGTGGAGAGCAAACATGTGCATGGTGAAACAAGTGGCTTTACTTAATACAGACTGACAGTCTGGAGCTGTGGTTATGGCAGTTTAAAAAAGTGCAGCTTGCCTTTTTTACAGGTTTTAGAAATAAGACTTGAAATTCCATGAAGGTTAACTTGGCTCAATGTAGTTTTGAAGATACATTTTTTTTTTGGCTGAGTTATGTGGTGTCTCTGAAGTGCACGAATGGCAGTTAAGGTCAGCATGGTTCAGTGAAGCTGCTCAGTTTGGAGAAAAAAACACAGGCATAAAAATTAAATTTATTTTGTGTCCTGTACTGTTTTGCTGAGATAACATCACTGTCTGGAGCACACACTTACCAATCAAGAGTACAGGATTCTTTCTTGCCATTGTATAATATGCCATTTATTTCCATGAATGAGAGGGTGGGGCATAACTCATGAGTGGTAAAGCCATGTTTGAGTTATGGAAGTCCCCATCCTCATGAATGGAAATTAATGGCGTATTTGAACACAGTCCATTGTATGTTCTATGTACACAATGTCTGTGTTCTATGTGACAATTAAGAACAAATTCATTGCGGGATTGGCAGAATGGGCTGTCAATCAAGTTGATTGTGATGAGGCAAGTGAAAAATAAACAATGTTATTTGCCCATTGGGTGAATAACATCATTTATCTTTCACTTGGGTCAGAGTCTTTGGAAAAAAATGTATTTGAGTAGTGGAATATCTACATACATTGTATACATATACGTATACGTATACGTATACATATACATATACATACATATGTGTCCATATGTTATAGGGGCACGATAGCACCCCTATAGTTAGGGTTGAGTAGCCTTTTTAATGTTAAACCTCAAATTTTGAACATTAATTTCTTTGGCTCCCTTTGACAAAATATGCTGAAATTTTGCATGTGTTGTCCGGGAAACAAGGTCTTGATGTGTCAAAATATTTGTGATTGCAGCTTGTGCAGTTTCTAAGATACACGTGCCATTTTCCTACACTTAACATTGTTTTTTTTTTGCTCTCACCTAGAACCTACATCACAAGGAATTGTTGCCCCAAACTTGCAGGGGACATGTGTCTTGTCCCAAGGTAATGCCTTTGACAGGTCCGATGAAACAATTTCAAGGGGTTCCAGAGTTTTTAAGCTTTAAATGTTAGTGTTTTTCAACTTACGCATGCGCAGTACGTTATTTTGGATAACATTTTGTGGCGAGTATAAAAAATTGATACCACAAATGCTCATTTTGCTTTCAGGCCACTTTTTTGGCATGGCATCAATTATTTCTTTTCTGCTGTGCCAACTGCATGGAAAATAAATAAAAATGCTGGGACTGTAATAATCATACATTAGAACCTAGCTAAACAGGACCTGTTTAGTTAGATTCTGATGTTTGTGTTTGAAAATTATGCCCAGAAATGCCTTTTCTGGGCACCCAAATTCCCAGGTTCACAGCTAAGCAAGAGGAGCACTTCTCCAGCATTCTCTGTATGAGAGCACCAGGAATTTCCTGACTTCTGCAGCTGCAGCTGAAGTCATGCTGCCAGCTGCGGTGTTAGCTGTGAGATGCTCTTTTCCCTGGTATCAAGTGTCAAGTGGCACCCCCATTCACCAGTATCTGCTCCTGGTGTCTAATGGCCTTCCCCCACCCTACAATCACTGTCCCTGCTTTCTAGTGGCATCCTCCACCCTCAGCTCACTGTCCCTGGTGTCTATTGGCACCACCACCCTCTGATCACAATCCTTGAGTTTTTATTTAATACTCCCTCTCTCCACCAGCCCGTTGCTTGATTTACAGTGTTGACATCAGGAAGCCCAATCCCCATGTCAGCATTATAATCCCCCAGAAGTGTGTGACACTGGGGAGCCCACCCCAGTGTTCCTAAATATTTATTTAACTTGTCCATGTTAAAGGAAAACGGTCCCTCAACATCTCTTTTTTTAAAACCTGAAAAAAAGAAAATGGTCCCTCGTTGTCCCTGCTATACTCCTCCCCATCCCAACCCTCCCACTAAGCACCCACCACCACACCTCCCCCTTACCCTATACTTACCTCTGGACATCATCGGCTGCCATCTTCTGTAGAACAAGACACATCTGCACTCTTCAAAGCCACATCGTGAACTAAGGAATTAAGGTAAGTGACATGTAAGGTATTTTAATGGCATTTTGAACTTATGTTCGTAAGTTTGTCATGTTTAAGACTTTTTTCACCAGATTTTCAACATAACCTTTTTAGAACCCCACCTCATGCACACTATTGGAAGCAGTATAGCACAGTAGTTTAAGGCTCTGAGCTGCAAATCTGGAGACCTGGGTTTGAATCCCATAGCCCCCACTTGCATACTGTGTGACCTTGAGCAAGTCACTTAACTTCCCTGTGCTCCCAGGTCACACCTGTAAACAAGCTTTCAGCTTAGTGTGTTACTCCTGGTAAAACAACTAAAAAAAAAAAAAATTTTACTGTCATTTCATCAATTGGGCCTGGAGGGGATTTCATGGTTGCTGCATGAAATCACCTTTCAGGACTGAATAATGAAATTTCATCACAAGTGTTTATAAGGTGGGTACCCAAAAAGGCCATGTTAAAAATCTGGTGAAAAAAATCCTAAAGATTGCAGTTATGAGCGTTTGTTTAAATTTTTCTATGAACATGCATAACTTTGATAATTTTCAATATTTTGACTCCAAATTTTCAACATAGCCAATTTTTCCACACACCTCATGAATAGTACAGCTTTCATTTTTTACATCCTGTCCAAAACATGTTTTCGCACCTGTGGCATGGAATGACATTTTGCCACAGACTTGAACATTTTCAGCTATGGTGTTTATGAGGTGAGGTCATAAAAAGACTGTGTTGAGAATTTGAGGTCAAAGTATGAAGAAATGCTAAAGTTATGACCATTCATTCCAATTTCATTACGCATGCTCGTAATTTTGGAAATTTTTTATATTTTAACCCCAGATTTCCAAAAAAGCCATCTTATTACCCCACTTTATGTATGTCACAGCTGTCAGTTTTCAAATCTTGGCCAAAATGTATTTTTGCACCTTTGGGGCAGAATGGCATTGCAGTTGTGCAGAATTACATTCTGGCTGGGATTAGAACATTTTCTGTACTGGGTACATGAAGTGGGGTAATAAGATGGCTATGCTGACAATTTGGTCACTGTTGTCTTATAAATGGAAGCACAGGGCCTTTATAGTTACAAACATATATGCATCTATGGAGGGATAGGAGTGCAGGACAAGGAGGGACCTGTGCTACCATATGCAAATAAGTATACAATTACACTATCTCTGAAAGTAAGGAAATAAACTGCAAAAAACTGTTAATGCTCTAGTTAGGGATATAACCACAGAAGCAGGGAAATGTTGCATTAAGGTTTTAAAAACTAACACCCCACACCCACGCTGCACACACCAACAGGCATCGGGGGTGTGTCTTAGGGGTCATCGGCCCTAACACTCTTCCCATTCCATAAGTAAATAAGCTGAGATTGGTACAGTATAGGAGAATAAGGTGAGTGTTAGGGCTGACGACTCCAAGGCATCCCCCTGATGCCTGTTGGTGTATGTAGGGTGCATGTGGGGTGTTTGCTTTTAAAACCCTAACGCAACATTTCTCTACTTTTGTGGCTTTATCACTAACTAGAGCACTAATACAGTTTTCATATATATCTATATATATATATATCTATATATATATATATATATATATATATATATATATATATATACACACACACATATATATATATATATATATATATATATATATATATACAGTGTATATATATATATATATATATATATATATACACTCAGTAGCACCCTATAGTTGGGATTGAAGTAACATATTTAAACCTCAGATTTTGTCCTTTAATAGCTTTGCAACCTATCTATGGATTTGCTCAAAATTTGGTATGCACTGTTCCATGGAGTAGTTCTCTTGATGTGGCAAGTTTTGTTCTGGTTGGATCTGCAGATTCTGAGATCCAGACAGTGCAAAAAGTAATGAAGTCACCACTTTTTGTAGTTTTTCTTCTTCACCCTGCATCCTGACAGCGTGGAATTTTAGTGTGATTTTTTAATGGTAGAAACAGCTTGGGTAACAGAACAGGCATGCTTTGATTTGTGTAAAAATATTTATCTGTCATTACGTTTTTCATTGCCCATTGTTTTTGATGGGAAGATCACTTTTCAGGATAGAAGGAGAAAAATTGACCAAGGATTTGTTCTCACAAAAAAGGATTCACTCTCATGAGAACTGTTCCTTTTTCATGATAAAAAAATCCTTTCTTATGAGCCGCCATCTTGTTTTCAGCTTTTTCCAAAACCAAAAAAAATTGAAAACCACCCAAAATAAAGGTATCTAGAGAAACCAACACATGCATCTTGTTCATTGAGACTCTGTTAGGTGGACAGTGAAGCTATTTGGTGGATGAACAACCTTGCATAGCCCTAGTAAGTGCTCCATTGTCTGTGCTGCCAACCAAAGAGTAGTCCGTACATCTCTGTAGCCAGAGCCAGCCTGAGAAAGTGGTCTGCCCAGGTCAGACTGCGAGAAGATTAGCAGCTGCAGAGAGCAGAGAAGAAAGCTGAAACACAGTGCCACCAGAGTCACAAACTGACAAGTGTAAACAAACCTGATAAGTCACAAGAGCAACTGAAGTTACTGACAAAGACACTGCAGTATTGTCTGCTCATTATCAGTACTGTCATCTTCTGTTCTATCTGACTGACAGTGATCGAGACTCAACTAATCAATGCCGAGTTGGTTGGTGGTCTAGTCTAGGTTGCTGCTGCTGTCTCTCTGAAAATCATCAGTTCGGTGTGTAACTTGTTTGGAGGTGCTGAACTGTCTGGGATGGTAGGGCGGATATACCATGTTATACTAGTTATACAAGTAGACAGTAGTAAAGATGATCAGATCATGATAATAGCTATGTGATCTGTGATGTCCGCTCTCACTCCCCTGTCTGTGTCCCAGACCCACCCTCCTCCACACTCACTTCATTGATCACTGGTCTGTCTGTTAATAACAAACAGTGGGCAGCAGTGTGTCTGATAGTGTGGCTTTCTTGTTTGTAGTCCCACCCTGACTGAGCCTGAATACCGATCCTGACACACCCAGACCTGACCTGTCACCCTACCCGATGAGACTCCTGGGAGTGGACCTGAGTGTGTGGCAGTTGACCTCATTGTCATATCTCCCTGGTAGTCTAGTGGTGCCCCCCTCCTCTGTTTTCTGATCTCCTTCCCTTATCAATTTTGTGACTATTTATTATTTTTTATTATCTCTCTCTGCCCTGGTGTCTAGTAGCACCCCCACCCTTCCAATTACTGTCCCCATTACAAAATTATTCCCTGGTGTCTAGTGGCACTCCCCACCTTCTTATCATTGTCCTCCATTTAAAAATTATTCCCTGGTGTCTAGTGGCACCCCCACCCTTCCCATCACTGCCCCCCATTTAAAAATTATTCCCTGGTGTCTAGTGGCACCCCCATCCTTCTGATCACTGCCCCCATGAAAAAATGATTCCCTGCTGTCTAGTGGCACCCCCACCCCTTTGATCACTGCCCCCTTTAACAATGTATTCTGTGGTGTCTAGTGGCACCCCCCACGCTCCCGTTGCGGGCCATACCTAAAATAAAGAAAGAAGTCCCTCAGTGTTTTTTTTTTTCAATCAATCAATCAATCAATCAATCAATCAATCAAAATCTTTATTTAACCAGGTGGACACCATTGAACAAGGCTCATTTTTGAGGTGGACCTGGGTGTAATAAGTACAGAATACAGGATAATACACAGCAGTTACAGTACAGTGATGTAAAAAGCATGGTCGTGAACAGCAATGAGAAGAGGTAATACAGGTTGACTGCAACATATATAGAATCAAGCTGAAGAAAGTACAACAAAATTGTGACGCAAGAAAAACAAAGTAATACACAACAATTACAATACACTAGCATGAACAGCAAGGGTGTGAGCAGTAGTCAATCTAATTAATGCAGATTCAAGAAAAACACAAAAAATTGTACAGCAAAACAAGCTGTGCAAACAAGTAGTGTTGCAGATGAATTCCACCACTATGATGCATATGTATGGGTCATGAGGTGAAGATGAGTTGTCTGGAACCACAAAGGCAACTTAGAGGACTCACTAGGGGTACTGGAAGGATGGAGGAGAGGAAGGGGGTAGGAAAAGGGAAGGGGGAGGGGCAGTGGTTATGGAGTAGGGGTGCGCAGTGCAAGTTGTGATATGTGATCTTCTAGTAGGAAGAATAAATGGAGGGCAGAGAGTGAGTGAAAGCAAGTACAATACCGGAACTGGTCGGTAACCTGTAAAAAAAAATCCAGCGCCAATCAAACCCACACCCCCCACCTGACCTCCCACTGTGCACCCACACCCCCTTAACACCCCACACACTTTCACTCACCTGAAGAGGTCCCTGGTTCAAGATCCACTCTCCCAATTGACATGTCTTGCTGCTGGAACCGGCGACTGCAATATGAAAAACAAAGGTAAATACAGTTCAATGTAATTCAATTGGGGGGGTTCAACTTTTATGCATAACTTTGCCTGTTGGGAACCCCGCCTCATGAATAGTATGACTGTCAGTAAGCTACTTCCACCCAAAATGTGATTTTATAATTGGTTGGCAAAATCATCTTTTGGGTGGAATTTGTGTAATGACAGTCATATTGTTCATGAGATGGGGTCATAAGAAGGCTGTGTTGAAAATCTGTGGTCAAAATGATTAATAATGACAAGGTTATGACCATTCATTGCAATTTTTCTATGCACTCCTGTAACTTTGGAAATGTTTAATATTTTAACCCCATATTTTCAACATCTCCTTTTGGAGACCTACCTCATGAACACTATGACTGTAGATATGCAACTCCCACCCAAAAGATGATTTTGTGGTCGGTAGGCAAAATCACCTTTCAGGCGGGATTTGTGTAATGACAGTCATACTGTTCATGAAGTAGGGCCATATGAAGGCTATGCTGAAAATTTTGGGTCAAAATTATTAAAAATGGTAAAGATATGACCATTTGTTGGAATTTCACTATGCATGCTCATAACTTTGGAATTTTCCAATATTTTGACCCCAGATTTTCAACATACTCATCTTATTACTCCACCTCATGTATGTCACAGCTCTCAATTTTTTCAAATCCTGGCCAAAATGTGTTTTTGTACATGCGGTGTGGAATGGTGTTGCAGTTGCACAGAATTATGTTTTGGAGGAGATCTGAAAATTTTCTGTACCAGGTACACGTGCTGGGGAAATAAGATAGTTATGCTGATAATTAAGTCATGCATCTATGGAAGGATGGGTGCACAGGGTCCAAAGGACCCTGCACTCCCACAGTAAAATAAAGAAATTCACAGAGCATGGGTCACTGCTACAAAAGAACAGTTATGAAGGGTGGTCCTGCACTCTCACAGGCAAAAAAGGATACAAGTAAACTACCTGAAAAAGTCAGGAAATTCATTTCAAAAAATGTTGTTAATGTATCAGTTAGGATTGTTAGTAAGCGACAAAAGTAGGGAAATATGGCATGAGGGTTTCCAACCCTAATGCCTCACCCCTACCCTGCAGATGCTGACAGGCATTGGGGTGTGTCTTGGGGTCATCAGCCCTAACACTCACCCCATGCCATAAGTAAATAAGCTAAGATGGGTTCAGTATAGGAGACTAGGGTGAGCATTAGGGCTGACTACCCCAAGGCACACCCCCTATGCCTTTCAGTGTCTGCAGGGTGGGGATAGGGTGTTATGGTTGGAAACTCCAACGCCTTACTAACAACTCTAACTGATGCATTAATGAAGTTTTTTGCAATGAAATGCAGTATAGGAGAATGGGGTTTCATTAGCAAAAACTCCATATCTATCTTCTTTTACGAGACATGGGTGCCGAAAGGCATAAGGGACGCTGCAATGTTATCCTGTGGGAAATTTCTGAATTTTGGAACACTGTAACTTTGGGCCCCTTGAATGTTTTGGCACCAAACTACTACAATGCACATCTGTGGGACCAGAGCTTGCCACCCTGAAAATTTCAGCCCAAAAGACCCAACCGTTCAGTTGCAGGGTGATAGCAAAGATTTGCTGTTTTTTTTAAATACAATCAACAACATTCCTAAATCTCAATTCATAAGGGTTAGGCATGTTTGTTCTGATGAAAACAACGTACATACGTAGGAGTCAGGAATTACAGAACAGATTTGTAAATCGAGGATATAGCCGTGCTTTAATAAATAACAAAGCTAGAGAAGTTAATCATGTTCCCAGGGAAGATTTATTACAATACAAACAAAGAGGCTCCAATGATGGCAACCAGGAGATTAGGCTGATTACAAGATATTGTGCCAAAAGTAACATTATTAGGGACACTATTGACAAATTCTGGTACATTCCTAGTACTGAGCCAGCTTTAGAGTCATTAGCAAAACAAAGACCAAAAGTTACTTTTGAGAGATCTAAAAATCTACCAGACTATTTAATCCACAGTTATCTCCCGGTTCCACAAAAATGTGCCTGGTTGCCACCAGCACCTTTAGCATGCTATTGTTGTGGTAGATGTATTTATTGTAACAAAATCCAACAAATTAAAGGTTTTATATCTGTAAATGTTGAAATTGTGTTGGATATTAGGGGGTTTATTAACTGCAGCACCGTTTGTGTGGTTTATTTGGCCACATGTAATTGTGGTGCTTTTTATGTGGGGAAAACATCAAGGGCATTTAAAGTAAGGGTGGATGAACACCTTAGCAATATTAGAACTAAAGATCATGCAAATCCTTTGTTTAGTCATGTTAACTCCCATGAGGGAATGTGTCTGCAACATCAATTTTTGTACTTTGGGATAGAAAGGGTGAGGCTGGGTCCTAGGCGAGGTGACCTTGATTTGCTTCTATCTCAAAGAGAGCAGTATTGGATACACAGGCTAAATGCACTGTGTTATCCAGGACTAAATTATATATATATTTTTTTTATAATTCAAATTTTATTAACACATTTTCCACATTAAGAGGCAGTTAACATGAAAAATAAGACAAGAATACAGCAACTTATTATGTTAAAACTGCCCCTCCCTCCCTCCCCCATACAGCAGTAACATATCAGTGTGTCATAAGTTCAAAGCCATTATACAGGAGTATACAAGGCTATTTGCTCTGGAACACTACTAAGTCTGAGCAGCTAGAATTAGAGAGTGAAGGGGATCCCATATTTGAGTATAAATAGAATAATAGATAGGTTGCAGTGAATTACAATGCTATAATTCCATCGAGAGGTTCTGGGGACATAGATAACCTCGAGAGCGAAGCTCGAGAGGTTTCTATGTCCCCAGAACCTCGAGATGGAATTTTAGCCGAGTAATTCATTGTAACCTATTTTTAATTTTTTGTAATATATGGATGCAAGAAGGTGGTGAGGTCTTACTTGTTGGAGTGTTGTGTAGGTTGAGGCGTGGCTTGAATGAGGAATCTGGAAACTGTTTGAAGAGGTCATTAAGAAAGTGAAGGAGACAGTTTGTAGTAAGAGTAACAGCTGAAGACTGTTTTTGGTTTTTTTAAGGTATTTTGATTTTCTTGGTCAGAGATGAACTGTAGCCTGTTTTTGTTAACTGTTTGTGGCTTTCAAAGAGATATTATTGTTGCTGATGGAAAGTTTTGTGGTTTTTGTTTCCCGCGAAGCAGTTTTTTAAATTCTTCGTGCTGACTGCTGAAGAAGCTGACTCATGATACGCACGAGGTGGCAGGGTGCGCTTGCGCTTTTCTGCAGGAGTGATAATACTATTGTTCTAAAGCCTGAACGATTGTATTATTGGGAATGGTTTATTGGGAGTGGTTTATTAGGAGTGAATTATTAGGAGTGAAGTGTGCCATTATGGGGAAATGGTATCTATTACAAGGATTTTTTTGCACCGTTTTCGATAGTATTATTTTCATGATCCATATATTACAAACAGATAATCTGTTGTGAAGACTGGCAATCACCTTTTCTGTACCAGGTTAGCAAGGATTTCATTCACCCATTCCTGTAATGCCGGAGTAGACTTGTCTTTCCAATGACATAAAATAAGCTTCTTGACAGGTAGAGCTTTCATAGAAATATGAAACCTTCTCGCTTTGACTCTAATAGAGGACATGGCCCCGAGGAGACAGACGTCAGGCGTGAAGTGCTCCTGCAAACGCAGTATAGGATCTAGGGAAGCTTTGATAGAGTCCCACAAAAGGGAGATTTTGGGACAGGACCAAAATATGTGAAGAAGTGTTGCCTCCCCCTGAGTACATCTAACACATATGTTTGAGTCCAACAGACCACACTTCTTTAACTTAACCGGAGTATAATACATATTATGCAAAATATGATATTGCATAAGACACAAACTATCTTGGGAGACAAATTTATGGCGGGACCTCCACAAAGCCTGCCAATTAGGTGAATACTGAGGAAATAAGGAGCTCCAGAACCTCGTCGGTCCAAAAGAGTCCCCATATCTTTTCTGAAACAAAACCTGATATAATTTGGATACAATATCCGAAGACCCAAGTAGAGAAGAAAATTCTGGGATCAGGGCCCAAACCGTCTGATTGGGAGGGGTATTACCGATCACTATTGTGGGTAGGTGTCTTATCTGTACTGCTTTAAAATGTGAGAATGCTGGGATGCTAAATTTCCGAATAAAGTCACCTACAGCAGCCATTGCCCCTCCTCATCCACAAAAGAAAATACTATCCCATCACCCAATTGGGGAAACCAAGTGCAGGGAATCTGCTGCTTGTTCATAGTGAAAGATGGGGAGTTCCAGATGGATTGGGCCAGATCTAACTGAGGGGTATATCGCAAGAAAGAGCAAAGTCGCGCATATACCTTTAAAGAAGTGGCAACTGTGGGACACTTCTTGGCAACATGCACCTGAGACATTTTTACATAGAACAGAGTTAGGGGATCCAGATTCATGGACTGAATTGAGTCCAACTCTATTCTAAGCCATGTCAGCTGCACCTTTTCAGGACCCGGACTTATCCATTTCAGACATTTTGCCAGATGGCTAGCCCAATAATATATAGCCAAATGGGGAATCAGCAGGCCCCCCATAGATTTTGGAGCAGCCAGCTTATAGTAAGCCAGTCGGGGGTATTTGTCAGACCAGATAAACTTGGTAAAAATGCCATGCAATCTCTTAAACCAGGATAACAGGATAAAAGTATTGAGGAGAGATAAAGGGTAGAAAATTCTTGGGAAGATGTTCATCTTGATTATGTTAATCCAGCCCCAAAGCAAGATAGGGGGTTTAGACCATCTGTCAAGATCCTGAGTTATAAGCTGGGAAAGGGGCTCCAGATTTTCCCTAAACCATACCAAGGGGTTACGAGTCAGTTTAATGCCCAAGTATTTTAATGACCTGGGAACCAACATAAACCTAAGGGGGTAATATCAGTCTTGAATGTCTTGTGGTTTAAAGGGAAAAAGGAAGATTTGTTAGCATTTAGTTTATAGTTGGATAAGGTGCTAAATTTAGCAATTTCACCCAGCAAAACTGAGACAGAAGATACCAGGTGGGATAAGTACATAAGGAAATCGTCGGCATATGCAGTGATCTTGACCTCATGACACCACCCAGATGCCTTGTATTTCTGCATTATTGAGAATATTTTGAATGAGAGGTTCAAGATACAGGTTAAATAAAAGGGGAGAAAGGGGACAACCCTGTCTGGTGCCTTAATGTAATAAAAAGGACTTGGAAAATGCACCATTTCCCGAAATCTTTGCTGTAGGGGTTTTGTATAATGTAACGATCCAGGATATAAAGACAGGAGGAAACTGAAAGGCCTCAAGAACGTGGAACAGAAATTTCCAGTTCACACGATCAAATGCCTTCTCAGCATCCAGGGAGACTAGCCCAGCTGGAAACTCAGCATCCCTGGAGACCAAGAAGATATGAGAAAGGGTACACAAATGGTCTGATGATGAACGTCCCTTCATGAATCCAACCTGTGCCATACCTATTAAATCAGGAAGGACTACAGTTATCCCGTCGGCCAATATCTTCGAAAGGATTTTAATATCTTGATTTAAAAGAGATATGGGCCTGTAGTTTTTAACTAACTCGGGATCCTTATCTGGTTTAGAGAGAAGAACAATCAGGGCTTCAAACAGGTAAGGGTCCACCTCTACCCCAGATAAAACATACTGAAATAGGCGATAGAGTACTGGCAATAAGAGGTCATGACACACTTCTAAATGATATTTTTGAGTTGGCACCATTTTTGAAAAAAAAAAAATAAGAAAAATAGGTAAATGAAAAGTGTATATTATTGACTAGAAGTCCCTTAAAAAAGACATATGTATATGTGATATACATTATGATTCAGTGTTTTGTCTTTTGGATTACATAGTCTTTTTTATGCCTATTAAATCTTAAATTGATTGCATTCTAATATAACTATGCAATTAATATGGTTTCTCAAAAGTGTATTACTAAAAAATACTAAAAGATACTACAAAATATTTTAGTCCATTTATGAATCATTATTCAATATTCTGCTCCTTGGAATTAACTTCAGCTACCATAGAGAGCTGTAATTATTTCTTACATATACTATGATTCACTTTATATACTGATTTTGTTATGATTGACTCTGAGGGTATATGCTGTGTTTACAATTTTATATTATTCAGGTGTTTATAATGTTTAGCAGTATTAAGTAATTGTACATATTTGGATACTGTATGTTTGTTTCATCTGCACTTGTAGTGAGCTTTTGTTCATTTGTCCATATATGTATTTTTGTACATTACAGTATATAAGTATTTTACTATGGTTGTATGTCACTCTAAAGTGAGGTTGGTTTGTTTGAAAATACTGTCACTTTAAATTTTGCCTTTAAAAATAGAGTGCATCACCTGTTTGAACACTCCCTGATGATGCTCTGAAGTGAAACTGGTAGGAAGCTTGTGGGTCTCACTTGAGCTCTTTTTTAGAAAGTATATGGTGTCTTTTTGATTGCTTTTTATGTGTGTAAGTACTGAATAAAACTTAAATTATTTGTCAACATGCAATTTGCCTGTTGAGTGGTTTGTTTTCGGGCCTTATTTGTCCTTTACTGCAGTGAGTGGTGCTGGAGTTTTTGCATGTGGTTGGTTTATACTCTCACTAGCACACTCATCCAGGTGGGGCGGCTTTCTTCTTTGGCATTTCTCACATCCTGCCCAAAATATGTTTTCATACCTGTGGCACAGAATGGTGCAGTCGCTGTGCAAAATCAACTTTCAGGATGGATTAAAAAAAAATCACAGTGTCGGTGTTCATGAGGGGATTTCCCAAAAAGCCCATGTTGAAAATCTGGATAACAAATTCTCAACAATGGCCATGTTACGAGTAGTAGTAGTTTCTACGATGCTCGAACTTAGCAAAATTTTCAAATTTTCCCTCCTGATTTTCAACATTACCCTTTTCTACACCTCCTCATGAACAGTATACAGCTATCATTTTTCACATCCTGACCAAAACATGATTTCACACCTGTGGTGCAGGATGGCGCATTTGCTGTGTGAACTCAACTTTTGAGACAGTTTAACAAAATGACAGTGACATTGTTCATGAGGTGGGGTCAAAAAAGGCCGTGTTGAAAATTGGGTGAAAATAATCCTGAAAATGAGGAGGTGTGTAAAAGGGTAATGTTGAAAATCAGGAGGGAAAATGTGAAAAATTGACAAAGTTAAGAGCATGCGTAGAAACTGCACAACACACGTTTGTAACATGGCCAGCTTTGGGAATTTTTCAAACAAATTTTCAAGATGGGCTTTTTGGTAAATCCCCTCATGATCACTGGCACTGAGATTTTGTTAATCCATTCTAAAAGTTGATTTCGCACAGTGACTGCGCCATTCTGCATTAGAGGAGTGAAAACACATTTTGGGCAGGATGTGAGAAATGACAGCTGTACTTCTCATGAGGAGGTGTGAAAAAATGGCAATGTTGAAAATCTGGAGTGAAAATATTAAAAATTAGTGAAGTTACCACATGTGTAGAAACTGTGCAATGCATGCTTGTAACATGGCCATTTTTTGGGATTTTATGCACCACATTTCCAACATTGGCGTTTTGGAACCTCCCCTCATGAACATTGGGACTGTCATTTTGTTAATCATTCCCAACAGGTTATTCTGTGCAGAGGCCACACAATCACCTTTTGGGACTGTGTAATGAAATGACAGTGCAGTGTTCATGAGACGGGATCCCAAAATGCCTATGTTGAAAATATGGTGAGAAAATACCCCAAAATGACTGAGATATCCACATTTAAATTCTTTGTTTGTATTGGAGTCATACAAAGTAGGATCTTAGCTTGTATGACGAGATACGAACTAAGATCCTACATTGTATGACTTATGAAGTAGGATCCTAGTTTGTATCTCATCATATGAACTAAGATCTTACTTCATATGATGCCAATATGAACAAATAATTTAAATGTTAAATAACACAGATTTTAAGGGCATTTTCTGAGCAGTAAAGTGCCGAATGCACCTAAGGGGTCACAATAAGCAAGCTTCATGTGTTGGTTCCTCCCCAGAATATCATTTTGGGAGGTTTTCAAATTTGAATTTCAGGCAAAGTGGAAACAAGATGGTGGCCATACAAAAGAGTAATTTTCTCATACAATACAGGATTCCGCTTTCGTATCATACAGCTATATTGAAGTGCCTACTGAGCATGCAAAGAAAAGATTTTTTCAATTTTTTTAATTACAATAACTTAAAAATGGCTTATTGTTTTCTCACCAGACTAGCAAAAGGCACATCTGTGAGGTAGTCCCTTTCTGTTCTGAAAATTTCATACCAAACAAACAAACTCTCTGGGCTGTAGGCAAGTTCAAAGAAAAATCCCAGCAAAGTCAATGTGTAAAAACATGTTTTTTCACCTCTCCATAACTTAGAGACCACACATCCAACCAGAACTAAACTTGCTAGATCAAGAGATATATACCACAGGAAGGCGCATACCAAATGTGCAAATCTGTTCAATGGTTGCAAAGTTATTAAAGTGCAAAATAATTGAGTTTGACATTGACATGCCTACTCAACCCTAACTATAATATATACACGTACATATGAAACTGCCAGCAGATAAAGGAATCATGGTCTATCAAGTCTGCTTGATTGTGCAGCTAGCAGCCCTTATACTACAGCAGCCCCCTCTCTTCCCCCTGTACAATGACCTTCCCCCTTACTCTGTCCCATCCCCTTTTGGAGCAGCCCACTGTTCTACAGGATACCACTTCCTCTGGCAATGCATTCCACCCAGACACCACCCTCTCCGTAAAAAAGTGACTCCTCATTTTCCACCTGAACCTTCATCCCTCCAATCTCAGATCATACCCTTAAGTGTCCCTCCCCCTTCTTAATTTGAAAAGCCTCTCCATGCCCTTCTTATTCATTACCTTCATATACCTGAAGGTTTCAATTATGTCCCCCATCCTTTCTCTCCTCCAGAGAGTACCAGTTCAACTCCCTCAACCTGCTCTTGTAGGGTAAGTTCACTAGCCCCTGGATCATTTTTGTTGCCCTGTGCTGCACCCCCTCCAGTAACCTAATGTCCTTCTTCAGGTACGCTCACCAGAACTGAATGCAGTATTCCAGGTGTGGTCTAACCAGTGACCTGTATAGCAGCAGGCTCACCTCCTCCCTTCTGGAGGATATGCCTCTGGCAATGCAACTCAGCATCCTGTTGGCCTTTGCAGTTGCCTTTCTACATTGTGCTGAGTTGTTTATTGCTCTCATTATGATCACCCCAGACCCTTCTCCTCTTCCATCTCAGCTAGTTGAATCCCCCCAGCTGGTAGTTCCTCCTTGGGTTTTTGGCACTGAAATATAGCACCTTGCATTTCTTGGCATTGAACTCCAGCTGCCATGTGTCTGACCAGGCCTCCAATTTTGCCAGGTCATCTTGCAACTCCTGCCACCCCTCTAAGTCATCCACTACTGCTCCCATCCTAACATCATCTGCAAACAGACTGGTCTTGCTCTTGGTACCTATTGAGTTGTCTGCTATGAAGATCCCAAACAACACCAGTCCCAGTAAAGAGCCCTGTGGCACCCCACTTTTCATCATCCTGGGAAATGAAAGCTCCCCTCCCAACCACCACCCTCTGCTGTCTCCCTTGCAGCCAGTTAACTACTCATCCCACCATCTTTGCTGCTGTGCCCTGAGCCTTCCAGCTTACTTCCTATGCAGCACCAAATTGAATGCCTTACTGAAGTCCAGGTATAGGACATCCACTGCATGGCCCCTGTCTAATTGCCTGGTTGCTCAATCATAGTACTCCACCAGGTTGGTCTGACAGGATCTGCCTGAAACAACCCCCTGCTGTCTGTAGATATGTAGATATATACATATTTATTCATTTAACATTGATTTTTACAGTTGGCAATGCATTGGCAACTCATATCACATTGTTTTTCAATGCTTAAGTAGCTCAAGAGCAATGTTTTTAAAATGCTTTTATAACTCAGTTGGAATGTATATGCAGTCTAGTCACAATGCAATGCAAAACTGAGTTTTAACTCTTAAGAAACAGTTGTTGTCAGACTTTGTGTTGGATCCAGCAACACTTATACAACTCAGTCAGAAGCACAAAAACAACTCATTGGGGAACAGTTTAATGTGACTTGTACTGTACTGTACAGTGAGAATACTGTGTTTTTCCTCACTGTAGGTAAATTTATTCATATAGTAGGTTGTGATTGGCTGGAGCCAGCAATGCAAGCTCCTGACTCCAGCCAGTCACTTTCGGTTACTATGGAACTTTCAATTTCATACTTTTCTCCACAGCACGAGGCACCTCACTAAGAAATCCTACTTCAACTGAACTGATGTCTTCTGCAGTGGCTCCTACTCCACAACCTTCAGACCACAACATACTACCACTATTTAAACACCATTTTTTTACAGTCTGCTTCTCCCTTCTCTTATCACGCAAACGGTCATGCAGACTTCAGAACACTGTGGTCAGACCACTGACTGGCACTCTACTCTCTCACTGCCAACCACACTTCACACTCTGAATCTCCCATCCAGCACCACTCAGGTGCATCTCTCCCAATCTGTTTGGCTCTCCAAGGAAACAAATAAACATTTACCATCACTTTCAAACTAAAAACAAACTCTGGCCAGACCTGATAGGGCTGCAGCCAAGGAATTTAGGGTAAAAATATTGAAAATGTGTTTTTTAATACTTTTACACCAAATGTTTAACATAGCCTTGTTAAAACCCTGCCTAATGAAGAAGAGCAGAGAAAATGTTCAACTCCTGACCTAAAGGTGATTTTGCGCAGATACTGCAAAATCAACTATTAGGACGCAAAAACATATTTTAAACAGGAGTTGAAAATGACAGCTGTCACATTCATGAGTTAATGGAAAGAAATGGTTATGTTTTGAATCTGGGGTAAACATATTGAAAATTACCAAAGTTACAAGCCTGCATTCACAAAATTCTATGTAGGCTCATAACTGTATTGTTTGGTAATATTTTTACACCAGATTTTCAACATAGCCTTGTTATGTCCCCACCTCATGAACAAGGGCAGAGAAAATTTTCAACTCCTGCCCAAAAGGTGATTTTGCACGGGGGCCAGGAAATCACCTTTCAGGATGTAGAAAAAAACACATTTTGGCTAGGATTTGAAAAATGACAGCTGTCACATTCATGAAGTGTTATAAAGATATGGCTATGTTGTAAATTTGGGGTAAAAATATTGAAAAGTACCAAAGTTACGAGCCTGTATTTGCAAAATTCAACATAGGCACATAACTTTGTTATGTTTTTATATTTTTGACACCAAATTTTCAACATAGCCTTCTTATGACCCCACCTCATGAACAAGGGCAGAGAAAATGTTCAACTCCTGCCCAAAAGGTGATTTCATACAGGGACCATGAAATCAACTTTCAGGATGTGAAAAAAAATTTTGACCAGGATTTGAAAAATGACAGTTGTCACATTCATGAGGTGCTGTAAAGATATGGCTATGTTGCAAATTTTGTGCAAAAATATTGAAAATTACCAAAGTTGGGGGTGGAGCCTGGCAGCCAACATGGTGGCACACTAAACCCGATGGGGAAGACCTTGTGAACCCTAAGCGCCCATCCGTATGTTTCATCTGAGGTTTTAAAGCATGTAATGGTAAAAAACATTTACCGGATCACCTGCGCTACATAATGAGCCATTTTCCATCTGAAATGAGCGAAGCAGCGGGTAGCTGCATTGTGTAAAAGCTGACTGGTACCAACATGCGGTACACACGCTTTTGGCCACACTTGCAGCACTTTCCAGTTCATACAGTGTCCATCCGAAGGTGCATGAGCCAGGCAACAGTTTCAGAGTGGCAGAGGGGGCAATGGCCACATCAAACCCCACACCTAGCATGGCACAAGACATTGCAAAAATTATGGCAATGTTGAGTAAAGTTTTTCAGGACACAGTAGAACTTAAACAATCTTCCTCCAAAATAAAAGAGGATTTACAGCTTCCTGTTCACGGGGTGGAGGGCATGGAGAATGCAGCAAAGATTCAAGTGGAGCAACTGACTCAACAGGATGGCTACTTAAGGGAGCATCATGGCCAGATACAATATCCGTTATCTAAAGTGGATGATATGGAGAATAGGTCTAGAAGGCAAAACATCTGTATTGTGGGCATTCTGGAAGGCATGGAGGACAAGGACATGATTTCATTCCTGGAAAATGCTTTACCAGTAGTGTTACATATGGAGCATGAGGCACTACCAGAACCATCTCTCACTAGCCCCCAAACCTAAACAGGGCGAGCGCTCCCGCCCCATCCTATGTAAGTTCTTGAGGTACCCACTAAAAGAGAGATATTTGCAGTTGGCAAGGGAGCAGAAAAATGTGTCCTGGCATGGCTGCTCATTTCAATGGTATAAGGATTACTCACAGGAGCTTGCCCGATGCAGACGGGCCTATGCAGGAGTGAAGCAGCAACTCTACAAGATGGACATTGCCACTTCCCTGAGGTATCCTGCTATGCTTAGAATCCAGTATAATGGGCTATTTCATGTGTTTAACACCCTGGGAGAGGTGGAACATTTCCTCTTGTCAATCCAGCCTAAAAATCAAGATTTGAGGAGTTCGTCACAGCCATCTCATGGCACCACCTGGCAAAAGGTGGTGAATCCCCCTGCACCCAAGGAAGTGTCTGCAGAAATAATGCCGACAGAACCGGAGCAAACTGACAAGTGGTACAAAGTCCAGAGAGGTCGACAGAGGAAACCAGGTAAGACTGCTTCCCATAAACGATCCATGAAGAACTGCTCTAGGAGCTGACAGCGGCTCCAAAACTTGTCTGATGACAGCACAATCTCTCCCGCGAACACTCTAGTCAAAACCTCCAACAGGTTTGAACCCCTGAGAGATCTAGTCCCTACTGCCCTGGATTTAATGGACTATATGGGCAAACCAGATGAATTGGCCACCGAAGACAGCATGGATCAGAGCTTGCTGGCTGACTGGGCCTCACTATGTAAAGCTGGGTGGATTGTGAGGGACAGATGGGAGAAGAAACCCAGTTACCATCCTGAAATGTAAACTTGATGTAGCTCTACTTTAAGCACAGGACGAAGTGCTCCCAGAACTGTGTGGGGGGGTATTTCCTCTCCCGCTGGGTGCACATGGTCCAACTCTGCTGGAATTGTTTGGCATAAGGTTGCATACTCGGGCATAGCATGTTCTGTTATGTTTCTCTTAGGTTAAGATTTTCCGCTGGAAAGCCCGAGTACAGCTTTGTGGCTGTCATGTTCCTTTAAGTATGTGTTCAGTAGAAACTCTCGGAGGTCTTTACCTCCTCAGAATGGCTGGACCCCAGTAATACTGGTATGGTACACCCTCTTCTCTGCAGGAGTCCCTTTCCCTTCACCTCCGTAAGGCTGGAGGAAGCTCGCTGACGTTATGGCTGTCCCTAGCCTTGCTGATGCGGATACGCTACTTTAATATGGCGGTGATGGCTGGGGATGGCACCCTATTTACAGGCTCCTACACGAGTCTCCTCCATGGCTTTCAACTGTCATATGAAACCCCGGGCTGGGGCAATCGGCTATAAATAATAAGACTCCCCCTTGGGAATGAGCCGGTTTTTCCTCCGCTTCCAGGCTGCTGCCTTGTTGCAATCCACAGCTATGAGAATTGGGGATGGCACGCTAGGCCTGCGCAGCTGGAATAGCGATGCATTTCCCCAGTCCAAGATGTCAATGTGATTCGCTCCTGTAGGGGGGAAGGTTATTATTTCCTCTTTTACAAGCAAGTGCAGTTTATTCCTCTTAAGGGAATTAGGTTGACTTATGAAAGTTAAAATTCTAACTGCTTCTTACTGTTTAAACTGTTTTATTAGGGTATCACAAGGTCCCATGGTTTAACTGGAAAGATGTGAATGCCCCAAATAATGGGAAGGAAGAAGAACTTGGATGTAGGGCCTAGCTCCACACCCAGAAGAGGCTATCCCGACCCTGGGCTATTAATTTTTATGGTGGCTGGGTTGCTAAGGGAAGCCTTCTTATATAAGGGTTTGATACAGGAGTTAGAGTACAGGAAGGGGGGGGAGCATTATGGAAATCTCCAAACCTGTACGTGATTTATATGATGAGTCTTTTAGAGGTGGGGTAAGGGGAAGGGGGGCTGCAGGGGAAGACTGGTTAGAAAATATATTATGGGAGGTGTTCCTGCCTTGGGACCGCGCCACTATATTTTGCTCTGGCTGAAAATCGTGGAGATGGTAATTATTACACAGGATGGTTGGTAAGGATATGATAACTGCCACTTCCTGGAATGTGAGGGGCCTGAATTCACCGATTAAATGAAAGAAAACTCTAGCAAGACTTAAAACCCTGAGATCCCAAATAGCCTTCTTGCAGGAAACAAAATTGAGCCATAAGGAAGCTCAAAAACTGGTGAGGGAATGGGTGGGCTGGGAAGTGCACAGTGTGGCCTCCAACACTAAGGGGGGGGGTTTCTATCTTATGTCACAAGATCCTAAAATGGCAATTGCAGGAACAAAGAGCGGATAAGGAAGGGAGGTGGGTACTGACCAGGGTTTCTACCACAACGGGGATATCCTTTTGGCTAACATCTATGCCCCAAATATTGATGCTACAGAGTTCTTTCACAAACTTTCACAAGTGCTAACGGAGATGGCACCAAGCGAGATGGATATCTTATTGGGGGGGATTTTAACTTAACACTGGATGCCCTCATGGATAGATCCAACTCTAAGCCTGACGTACACCCCCGGTCCATCAAAGCTCTGAAGGACCTACTCATCCTGCCCAAGTTACAAGATATTTGGAGGGTAGCCCATCCAGATATGAGGGACTATACTTATTTCTCTGATGCCAAACAAGTTGCCAGTAGGATTGATTACTGGCTCACTTCCCCAAACATCTCGAGTAAGATATTAGACGTAACAATTGCCCTCCTGTATGCGTCCAACCATGCTCCACTAACACTATCCTTGATACCTGCTACCCTATCCTAGATCAGTAAGCTGGAGGCTGGACCCCCTACTATTACAGGAGAAGGAATTTAGGGAATGGCTTCAGCATGAGACACAGATCTATTTCTCGGATAACCCTCCAGGGTCTGCCTCGGCAGTTGCCATATGGGAGGCTATTAAAGCCACCCTGAGAGGCCAGATTATAAGCTATGCCTCCCATCATAGGAAACAGAGGGAAAATGAGCATAGGGAATTGGAGGTTGCATTAGGGGAAAAGGAAAATCAATATAAAAAAGATCCTAAGAAACTTCAAAATCCGGAGCTCCTGCGTGAACTTCTGAATCTCAGGATGAAGCTAAACATGCTGTCATCCGGTAAGGCTGAGCTTCAGATTTTACTATTGAAACACAAATACTGGTTGGGGGAGAAAAGGCTGGGAAACTACTGGCATATAGGCTAAAAAACAACAAGCAGATAGGCATATAATGCAATTGCAGAATAAAAAGGTTGAAAAGTTAGTAAAGCTGAGTCCATCAATAAAGTCATGCTGTCCTTCTATGAGTCCCTATACAGCTCTCGTATCACTTGGGATAAAACAAAATGTGATAATTTTATGAAAGGCACAAAACTTGCTAAGCTTACCAATACCCAACGGGAGCAGTTGGAGGGGCCCATAGAAGTGCAAGATATCAGGGAGGCAATGAATGGAATGGCTGCATAGAAGGCCCCGGGGGGGGGGGGGGATGGCTACCCAGCAGACTTCTACAAGGTAGTACAAGAGGTTGCCTCTCTCCCCATGAGGGATATGTTACAAGAAGCCTTGCAAAAAGAGACTCTGCCTACTACCCTTAGAGAGGCAATTATTATGGTCCTTCCGAAGGAAGGGAAGGATCCTACTCTGCCAGCGAGATACAGACCCATCTCCCTTATTAATGCAGATACTAAGATCCTAACAAAAATGCTAGCAACCCGTTTGGAGTCAGTCCTTCCAAGCTTAATTCTCACCTCTCAAGTGGGTTTTGTGAAGGGCCGAGCCAGCCCGGATCATCTTAGATCTTTGGTGTCCCTTATACGAAGGGCGGGCCAAATTCCCATACCGGCCACAGTCATCTTGGTTGATTCTGAGAAGGCCTTCAACTCTATTGAATGGGACTTTCTACATGCAATTTTACAACACTATGACTTCAGCATCAGGTTTAGAAGCTGGATAAAGATCCTATACACAGCACCTAGGGCCAGACTGCTGACAAATAATATCCTCTCAGACCCAATCGAATTACACAGGGGCACCAGGCAGGGGTGTTCACTATCGCCAGTGTTATTTGTACTGGTCATTGAAGCCTTGGCCAGTGCAATTAGGGAGTACCCCAACATTAAGGGTATCAGTATGGGTAGTGTTTCTCACTCCGTCTTGTTATATGTGGATGACTGCCTAATTTTGACCGCTGATTTCCATGCCAGTGCAAAGCACATTGTTGATCTCCTACAGGCCTTTTCTGACATCTCTGGGTTAAGAGATAACTAAGGGAAAACAGAGGTCCTCCCCTTAAATGCTATGCTAACTTCTGAACATATTACATGGGTGGGACTGGTATGTGCTAAGGGGGGTATTAAATATCTGGGCATAAGAGTCATAACTTATGTATCCTCCTTACCTGAAGCTAACCTTGCTCTACTGGTCACTAGCTTAAAGGAGGAAGCTCAGAGATGGAAACAATTAAATCTCTTCTTACTTGGGAAGGTAACGGCAATTAAAATGATGTTGGCACTGAGGGTTTATTATTTACTTTCTCACCTTCTAATTGAAATTCCCAAAAAATGGTTCCAAAAATTGGATGCTGTAATGAGTATGTTCCTATGGGAAAAAAAGATCCCCCGATACAGCAGAGCCAAACTTCAAGCTACTTGAAATCGGGGGGTGGGGCCTTCCTCATTTTCAATGCTACGCCTATGTCTTCTCGATGGACAACACCTGTAAGTTGTTTTGGGACAAGGCTGGAGCTCCACCAACCTGGGAAGCAATTGAAAGGGTCTCCTTATTCAGTAATCACCTTACAGGGTATCTGGGCAACCCTCTTCCATCTACATTTTGGCATTGGTTGACCATTAAGGCCACCCATAGGACTTGGCACCAGTTAGGGGTCATCAGCCAATCATGTTTGAATCCAGGACCACTCTTGAACCTTTGGAACAACACTAGCTGGACAATTAACCAAAGGCCAATTATGTGGGAAGGGTGGAAGGACAAACGGATTACTAGGCTGAGTGATATACTAATGGGGGATGGGCACACCCTTGATAGCTTTACTTCCTTACAAATAAGATACAAACTGGAAAAAGGAATTTTGGAGGTACTACAGCTTCGGCACCTATACTCAGATTGTCTTAAGCGGGGGTGTTCTTGTGCTATCTGTCAATCCGATGATATAGCCACCCCTAAGAAGCTGACTTTAGGTAAATGGTCACAACTCAAGAGGGGCCTAGCAGGTCAGATTTATAAATTCATGAGAAAGGACTTGCCCGACCCCTCCATGCCGGCAAAAGTGAAGTGGCAAAGAATGCTGGGCAAGGATTTCAGTGCCTGAATGGAGAAATAGCTGGGTCGCTGCAAAAACCAGCTGTGTAGACCCCTGAAGTTTCCTAATTCAAAATAAAGTAAGAAATTTCTGGCACCGCACCCCTGCAGTACTACTAAAAATGGGTTTAATACAGGACGAGATCTGTTGGAGGTGTGAAGCCACAGCAGCAGATCTCCTACATGTGATTTGGCATTTTAACTCATTAAGTCAATTTTGGGCTGAGGTAACTCAGTGCTGCTCCAGTATTCTTGGTCACCAAGTCCCCACTGAACCACTGTTTTGGGATCTGGGTATTCCCCCTGCTGGTTATAAGCTAACAGGCTCAAGCCTGGCGTGGATCTTGCAGGCCTCTGTGGAAGCCAAACAGCTCATAGTATGCAGATGGAGAACTAAGGAGGTCCCATCCCTTACGGCCTGGCTGATGGCTATGGCTAAGTTGGCTAGTTATTCCAGGCTTACACATCTAAACAATGACACACTGCGGTTCTACATGGAGAGGTGGACTCCTTTCCTGTACTATATGCAGTGCCCTCCCTCCACCCCATAAATTCTATCGAGGGGACAAGTCAAAGTCTCCCTGAAGACTACCCTCCCTCTCCCCCCCCCACCACCAGCCCATTCTTGTCACCCTTCACCATCCATAGTTTAAGGATGGAGGGCAGCTCCCCTCCCACAGGACCACATCTCTTAAACATCCTTTAAATCTAAGGTTATGTTATCTGTCTGACTCGATTTATATTCCATAGGTTTGGGAGTATATGGAAAAGTAGGGAGTATTTGTTGTCAATGGAGCATAATGCATTGGATGTTACATATGAATTATTGATTGTAATGTTTATTACAAGTGTGATATTGATTGTATCTCCATAATTCAGTAAAAAGTTAAACTGCAAAAAAGAAAATTACCAAAGTTATGATCCTGAATTTGCAAAATTCAACATAGGCTCATAACTTTGTTGATTTGTAATATTTGTACACCAAAGTTTCAACATAGCCTTCTTATCACCCCACCTCATGAACAAGGGCAGAGAAAATTTTCATCTCCTGCCCAAAAGGAGATTTCATGCAGGGATTATGAAATCACCAATCCGGGACAGATTCGCCTAAGGGCAGTGCCATTGTTCATGATGCAGGGTCCCAAAAAAAGTCACATTGAAAATTTGGGTCAAAAATGTAAAAAAAATGCCCAAGTTATGCAACTAAGTTCAAAACGCCATTTAAATACATTGAAACATATACCTATTTCTTTAATTCATGGTCCGACTTTGAAGAGTGAAGATGTGTCTGCTGTTCAGAGATGATTATGGTTTTGGACCAGCGATAGATAAGTAAGGGCTTTGGGGGAGGGGAGCAGGGTGGTGGGTGCTGAGTGTGAGGGTCTGGTGGGGGAGAGTAATAGCCAAAAGATATCGATGGACTTTTTTTTTTTACAGGTAAACAAAACTGAGGATTCCTGCAAGGGGGGATTGGGTACCCCCCAGTGCCACTGGATTTGTGACTGGGACACCAGGGGATTGGCACCCCCAGTGTCACCATTATGTTTTGGGGAGTGGTGGGTGCTGAGATGGAGGGTCGGGCAGGGGAATATGTATATTTTTTTCTAATGAGACATCGGTGGTCATGGCAGAACATAGCACAGTCTGGCATGACCAACATTGCCAGTAGACTGTACTGCACATTCACTAGTGATCATGCATGCACAATACAGTCTGGTGGCCATCTTGGGCATGGCGGAGTGTGCAGTGTTCCATCATTACTGCCAACAGAGGAAAACATAGCTCAGTGCAACTGACAATAGAAATAGCAAGCAGAGTGCTTCACAGTCACACAGTTGACTGTGTGGCAACTCCAACATGTTGTTCAGTTGGAAGGAATGCGCTGCCTGCTTTTTCTGTAGCAAGAGGGCTGTAGGGCTATGTTCACTGCAGCCCTAACAAGATTAACTGTGGCATCGCATAAATTAAATGTGCCATGGCCCCAGACTGAAAATATTGTTGATAATGCCCCCCTCATGCAGTTTGACCTATGACATCACTTGCAGCACTCATGATGTCATATGGGCAAACTGCCCACAGGAAGAATGTCAACAATATCCTCAGTCAGGCCGTGGCATATCCCTTTATATATCAATTAATAGATATGTGTGTATATATATATATATATAGAAATATATATATATATCTATATATATCTATATATATATATATATATATATATATATATATAGATATATATAGATATATATATATATATATCTATATCTATATCTATATCTATATCTATATCTATATCTATATCTATATCTATATATATATATATATATATGTAAACTGCCCACAGGAAGAATATCAACAGTATCCTCAGTCAGGCCATGGCATATCCCTTTATATATCAATAAATAGATATGTGTGTGTGTGTGTATATGTATATATATATATATATATATATATATATATATATATATATATATATATATGGATAGTAGATATATACATGTATATGTACATATTTATATTCATTGCAAAAAACTTCATTAATGCACTATTAGAGTTGAAGCATCAAAAGTAGGAAAATACAACCTTAGGGCTCCTGAGCCTAAGACCCCACTCCCACAGTGCATGCAGGAACAAGCATGAGGGGTGTTCTTTGGGATTGTGAACCCTAATGCTCACCCCATTCCATGAGTAAGTAAGGTAAGATGGGTACAGCATAGGGGAATAGGGTGAGCATTAGGATTCATAACCCCAAAACATACCCCTAATTCCTGTCCCTGCATACACTGTGGGGGTGCAGTCCTAGGCTCAGGAGCCATGAAGCTGTATTTCCCTACTTTTGATACATACATAAACATAAATGTTTTTTTGCGCATTCTTTGCTCGCGCCTACAGGTCGCATGGTTTTCACAACCGGTCCTAAAACTTCAGTAAACATGCAGCCAGGGTCCCCGATGTGCCTTTTGAAGATTTTGTGAAAACATATTGAACTGTTCAAATGTTATTCAAAAAACTATTTTCTCATTATAGTCAAAAGTTCAACAGTGTCTCAAATGCAGTTTTTAGTGTTGCAAATGACCCCTGTAGTGTCGTGAGTCAGCCATTTTTTTTCAGTTAGTGGTCACAGAAATGCTTGGCATTTAAATTTGGGACCCTCTAGGGACACAATTCTTTTTGTGTTCACCTAGTCAGACCCTGAGGATGCTAGCCATGTCTTTTTGGGGGGCTTAAACACCCCAGAAATATGTTTTTTTGAAATTTTTGGAAAAAGTAGTATCGCACTCATGACACTTCTGTGATTTCATTTGCAAAAGTGTCGTGATTTGCTACACTATTTTGCAACACTATGCCCAAAATAGCAGGAATTCTTTGCCACCCTGCTACAAAACAACGGTTTGGTCTTTTGGGCTGGAATTTGGAGGGAAGAAAGACAACATCCCACAGATGTGCCTTTTGATGGTTTGTTGACAAAATGTTGCATGGATGGAAAGTTACAGTGCTCTGAATTTGATGCTTTTTCCCAAAGACTAACATTGCCGCATCTGCTGCACTTTTGGGGCCCGTATCTCAGAAACGATGCGAGATACAGACTTTTTGTCATCAAAATGCTTGGCCCCCCCAAATGGGGGCTAAGCATAAAACTAGCCAGGAAAGCAATAATGCATATGAAATTTTAATTTTTTTTCTGCGTTGTACGGTTCCTGAGATATAAGCAATTTAGTATTCCAACTCCTCATTTTCTGCTCCGAGACCCATTATTATGCACACATTCTTTGTACTCACTGTGTTTCTCTATGCAGCTGTTGGGGAAAACCAGGGTGTGCACTCCAGTTACTGTTACATGTAGCATTTCCACTTCATGCCTGCACTGCTTGCATTAGGCTCCTGCACGCCACCGCAGCGTTATCCTTTGCGTTTCTACTTGCCCTTGTGTTTCTGTTACTCTTACCATTTGTATCTACAGTACTGTTTCTGTTTGTGTTTCACTCTGCATCACCATGCGCATTACCATTTGCACTTGCAGCTGCCCTTCCGTTTTGCGCTTGTGTTTGTCTTTCGTTTTGCATCATCATTGTTGTTACTGTTACCATTTGCATTTCCAGTTGTGTTCCCATGCATGTTACGGTGTGCATTTTCATACGCATTTGCATTTGCATTTCTGTTTCCTTGGGCGTTATCGTTGCTGTTACCATTACCATTTGTGTTTCCAATTGCGGTACTGTGACTGTGCACGTTACAGTTTGCGTTTCCATATGCGCTTGTTTTTCCATTTCTGTTTCTGTTTCCTTTGGCGTTATTGTTGCTGCTACTGTTACAATTTGTGGTACCGTGACCATGCGTGCTATGGTTTGCATTTCCATATGCACTTGCGTTTGCCTTTCTGTTTCTGTTTCCTTTGGTGTTATTTTTGCTGTCACTGTTACCATTTGTGTTTGCAATTGCAGTACCGTGACTGTGCACATTACAGTTTGTGTTTCTGTATGCGCTTGTGTTTCCATTTCCGTTTCTGTTTCCTTTGGCGTTATTGTTGCTGTTACCATTACCATTTGCGGTACCGTGACCATGCACGTTATGCTTTGCGTTTCCATACGTGCTTGCGTTTGTCTTTCCATTTCTGTTCCCTTTGGTGTTATTGTTGCTGTAACAGTTAACATTTGCATTTACAATAGCAGTACCATGACTGTGTGCGTTACCAGTTGTGTTTCCGTATGCACTTGCATCTCCATTTGCTTCACTGTTCACTTTGGCATCACTTTGCACTTGCGTTTCTATTAACATTTGCATTACCATTTATGTTCATGTCACCATGTGCATAACCATTAGCGCTTGCGTTTGCATTGCAGTTACCGTTACTATGTCACAAGACATCGCGTGGTGCCCCACGCTCCCACCACCGCATTCTATTCACTATTTATAGTCCTCATTCTCAAAAAGAAGGGAAATTCATGGAAAAAAACTCTGTTTCATGCATCAGTTAGGGTTGTTCCACAGCGACAAAAGTGAGGAAATTCGGCGTTAGCGCTAAAAGTCCCCCTTACCCCATCCCGCCCCCAACCAGCATCGGGTGTGCATTGGGGTCATTGGTCCTAACTCTCATCCCATTCTCCTGTACCTCAGCTTGTTTACATGTGATGTAGGGGCTGATGACCCCACGCACACCCCGATGCCGGGTGGGTGGGCGGCTGGGGTGCAGGCTTAACCCACCACCAAATTCTCATACCTTTTAGTCACTGTGGAACAACCCTAACTGATGCATTAAACAGAATTTTTGCCATGAAAAAAATATATATATATTATATTTATATACACCTCTAGGTTAAAGCTGTGTGATTACTCTCCTCTCTGTCAGCAATTCCTGCACTTCCAGCACAAGTCCCCAACTAACTGTCCCTTTAAATCTGCAAGTGCCTTGTTAGAAGGCACTAGGCCTCTGGCAGCTCCATCCCCCCATCACACTTGATTTAAATAGCTTTCTTAATGTATTCACCCCCAAGATTATTTCCTGAGCTAAATTCACCACATTACCTCTTATAAATTTAAAGACAATTCTCCAAGCACTCCAAACACTGAGTAAAAGTATTTTTCTCACCCACTTACACTGCTACTTTAAGCAAACCATAATACCCAACAGGGTGAGTGGAATTGGGCAATACCGGACCTCCAAGGGGTGTAATGAGGCCTGATGCTGCAGGCAAAGGCCCTTATATCCCCTGGAAAGTCTGGTATTGCCCTTACCTCCCAATCTGGAGGGTATTACTGTGCTTAGAAAATAGGTTTCCACTGTTAAAAAAAAAAGAGACAAGACAAAGTTTTTTTTAACAAGAAACAGGAATTTTATAAAGTTTATTAACTTGGTGAAAAAGTAGTCCCATTTAATTTTGAAACTTTATTAACCGGGGTATGGCCACAATAAAAACAGTTGAGGCCACTATTGGTTGTAGGAAATGAAGTTCATGGGAGAGTTGAAAATGCAGCCCTGTAGACTGAAGAGGTTACTGGTAGATGGAGCTGCAGAGCTGCTCATTGCTGGCTTGGCTTGATTGCTTTGCAGCTGTTGTGGCTATCTGGAATTGATTGCTTGAGGCTTTTCTTCTGGTTTTTGTCCTCCAAGGATTCCACTCCATGCTCTTTGGTCTTTTGCACTGGCAGTCCAGTAGTTCGCAAGACTCTGTTCCAAGTGGTGGTCAGTGACAGCAGTGATCTCTCTTGGACTTAATCCTGTATTTGATAGCATCTGAACCGCCATCACCTATGATTTGTATATCAGCAGGACATATTGGCAGCAGAGCTGAGGCGCGGAATCATGGAACCCAAATTATTCTTCCCCATCGGTTCCATGGTGTACCAGCATGGCTCAGTATCCAGGTATGTTTGGGGAAGACATCGTTGATGCTTGTAAAGTGAAATAGCATTGGCTGGCAATTTGGTTATGTATTTTTCAAAAGATTTTACCAGACAAAGTGGGTTACAGGGCTGTTCATACATAAAGCCTTGGTTTTCCTGCTTGTTGTTCTCTGTCGGGTTTTTGTGATTTTTTTTGTCTCTGGATTGTGAGACATAGTCACAAATCTGGCTTCTGTGTCATCTGTTTCTATTTTAAACAAATCCTTTGTTAACTCTTTCTGTCCTTCCCGACCGCATCTGACCATAAATAGTTGTACATCGAAACACATTTTGGCCAGCAGGCCGGGCGCGGTGTCAGGGTATAAAGCACTGGAGCTTCTAAGTTTAGCAAGGTCACTTTCAGTGATAGCCGAGTGATGAACTGTTACGTCTTTCAGGTCTTTGCAGAGTTTTTTTAACATAGCATACAATACATTATTAGCCTGCTTGAATTATGGATTGCTGATTATGCTCTCATTGTGATTAGAGAAGCAGCACATTTTTAATCTGCTGGTGAAGTGAATGCAAAGTGGGCACTTCATGTTGGCGAAGCACAACGTGAAGTGGGCACTGTAAAGTGCTCACTTCTCATTATCATTATTACTTTGCATTGCCATTATGCCTTAATGCAAAGTAAGGTGAAGTGACAAGTAAATAGGCAGCCCCCCACACATCACATGGCTTACAGCACTGTAAGTCACATGCTTTAGCCAGGCAGGAAGGAAGTGAGTCAGAGAAGCAGTTTCACTTTCTTCTTTGCATTCACAGATGGAGAAGGCTTTGTGAGAGAGCAGTGTAGGAGTCAGTGACAAAGAGCTTAATTGCCTTTCTGTCAAGAAAACAACAGCTTTTTTAAAAGCTATCTTTATTTAGTTTTTGTATAGTGTTTGTGATTGTTTTTTGGTAGTGATTTTTTTTTATATAAGTTTTTTTTTTTTGTGTGTTAGTGTGTGTGTGTGTGTGTGTGCCAGGGACTTGTGTGGGAGGGATGGACATGGACCCTGGAGAAGGCGAGTCGCTGGCCCATGGGTGCGGTCAGAGAAGTGGAGTGTGGACATGTGGGGTTGGTCATGTGATGCTGGACCACTCCCCACTCCTGGGTGTTGCTTCACCCCAGTGGAAGCAACAGCAGCAGCAGCACCAGTGCCACCAGTGACTGCTGTGCATCCACCTTCTCTGCCACTACCACCACCACTGGTAGCAGCTGTAGGAGCCCCAGCAGCACCCCCTCCACCACCTCCACAGCCATAGGAGGTGCTCCTGGAAACCATAGGTGGTGCAAGGACTGTGTCTGGTCCCCCCTGCAGTTCCCCAGTGTGGGAGTTTTTTTAACTCTGTGAGGGGAGACAGCACAGTAATGGTGTGTCATCTGTGTGGTGTGCTGGTGTACCCTGGCCCCTGGGAGACACATTTAGGGACTGGTGGCCAGCGCACCCACATGTTCAACCACCATAAGGCAGAGTGGCAGGCTGCCATGGAAGGGGCCAGGCATCCACCTGCTGGCCCTTCTGTGGCAGTGGCCGATGGTGCTGTTGGGGTCAAAGTTGTGCCTCACCACAGCAGCAGGAGGAGGGCCAGTATAGTAGCTGTACCACCACCACTGTCACCACAGCCACCAGCACCACCCCCTCCACCACCACCACTACCTGGATTTCCATCTGCCGTGGACCCCACCACAGTCCCTGCAACAGAGGCCAACATCACCCTGGTGTGGGTGGCCCTGGAGGACAGTAATCAGAGGGTTGGTGCTTTGCAGCAGCAGGTCAACACAATACAAGAACAGCAGCAGCAAATACTGACAATGCTGCACCTGCTGCTGGACCACCACGGCATCCCACGGCCACATTAAGGGATTGTTTTCTGCCTCCCCACTACTGTGTTGTACTGTTTTTGTGTGTTTTTTCTTTGCTGTTATTTAATAATACACATTTTCCCTTCCAGAGGAATCTTTCTTGCTCCACATAGTGCAATACATTTCTGTGAAAACTGCCCATAATTTCATTACAGTGTGTCACGTGACAGAGGAATTCCTGTTCTGAAAAGCTGCCCACATTCTACCCACCTTCTCAGCAACATTAGGACGTGATGCCAGGGAGAGCGCGGGTGTGTGCTCCATTACAGTGAATGTCTGATTGTCAGGCAGCTGTCCGAATGTTTCTTTATGTTATAGTGGTCAGTTTGTGGTGAAATGTGTGGGCACATTTCCAGTAAGAAGAGCCTTGTTAGTGGAAACATACCCACATTTCACCACAAAGTGAAACTTATAACATAATGAAACATTGGGATAGCCGCCGGACATTCACTATAGTGGAGCATGCACCTGCGCTCCCCCTGGCATCACGTTTTAACGTTGCTGAAAAAGGGGGGCAGAATGTGGGTGGCTTTTCAGAATGGGAATTCCTCCATCACATGACACACTGTAATGAAATTACTAGCGGTTTTCTCAGAAATATATTGCACTCTGTGGAGCAAGAAATATTCCACTGGAAGTAAGGCCCCCACATATTAGGTTATGCTGGAATGATACGAGAATTTCCAGTAGTTGAGTCTACCGTACTACCTTTTTTCATGTGTGAAATAATGAAAGGAGCATTCCTTTTAAATTGGTGCTGACCAGGTCTTTGTCATTGTTTTCTTCTGCTTTTCTCCATCACATCAGTTAGTTGTTATATATCACTTCTGTTGTAAATTAACAGTTATGAAGCAGGCAGTGTTTTATGACACCACGGAACAATATTTATTGAAAAGCAGCTGCAAATAAATACAAACCTGGTCAGAACAATATTGAAAGGTGTGCTCATTTTTTTTTTCATACATGAAAAAAGTAGTCAACTAAGTAAAGCAGACAGAAATTGTGAAAAGAAGCATATCATTCAAGTCACGACTCGGAGTAACTAGTGGCTGTGGCAATGTAAAGTAGCATAAAAAAGTACAGTTCAAATTGTCACGACATTCTTGCAATGCTTCTTTAATTGATAATGTCAGTATGACTTCATGAGCTCACAATTGCACAACACACGAAATGCATTCCCAGAATTAATGGTGCACGCAGTCATGAGTGCAGTGGTGGCACAAAGTCCCCAGATTTTTTATGCAGGCCCAAAATGCATCCTCCTTATGTAAAGAAAATTGACAAGTGGTAACACAGTGAAATGAGACTGTTTCAGCACATACAAAGTCCCCCCAAATTAATGGCGCACTCCGTCATGCATGCAGTGGTGGCACAGAGTCCCCAGATTTTTTATGCAGGCCCAAAATGCATCCTCCTTGTGTGCAGAAAATTGACAAGTGGTAATACAGTGAAATGAGACTGTTTCAGCACATACAAAGTCCCCCAGAATTAATGGCGCACTCAGTCATCCATGCAGTGGTGGCACAGAGTCCCCAGATTTTTTCTGCAGGCCTTAAATGCATCTCCTTGTGTGCAGAAAAGTGACAAGTAGTAACACAGTGAAATGGGAGTGTTTCAGCACATACAAAGTCCCCCAGAATAAAATGATGACTGAGCATCCTGTTGCTGGTCCAATGTGTTCTGCGAGGCGATTCGAGCAAATGCAATGTGATCATCTCAAGTGGATGGAAGAGTGCCCTTTGGCTGTACACTAATAGTAGCCTTGGTGAGTAGATATTGTGACACTTGGACAGCTGGTTCTGATCACTGTATCTTTTTTTGTAATATAAAAAATGTGTTATGGACTGTCTCTCATGAGAGATGCTGAAACAGCATGTGAGATCACACACACACACACACACACACACACAGGTTTTATAGACAAAGTGTTACCTGGAAGGCCAGAAGCTAATTACAGGCTAGAAGATACCTAACTGCCAAGATAGATCATAAACTTTTATAACGCTTAGAGGAAGAAGAGCAGGTTATGTCGTTTTAGTGCGAAGTCATAAAACATGCTTTGATGTCTGTGTGAGAGGGGATACTGCTTATAGATGAAAGGAAATTTACAGACTTGATTGGGGAAGTCACATGGGGAAAGGAGTTTCTGCTGATGTAACTTTAATTAAGTTACCTTCTAAAATGATAAAATACCCTGGGTGTATGATTTTTCATAAACAGAGGAGGAGCTAAGTGACCTCATGCAAAGAGGTGGGCAAAGCCAGCTTTTAAACAGAATTCTGTTTTCCTTCAGAGACTTTCATCTACACTCTGACAAAGAAATATCTTTGAGCACTTTAAGCAGGTATTTAGAGAGAGAGACAAAATCTAAGTACTGTAGTAGGAATTGCACTGTTAAAACTTTGTTCTTTTAAAAGATTTGTATGTTTTGTGATATATGGTTCTGTATTTTATGTTTTACATATTTGTTATCTATTTTAGTAAAACTCTATTTTTAGAGCCTACTTGGTCTGTCTTTGATTTCTTTTCTTTTCAAGTGGAGTATATATGGTTAAAGCAGACACTGTACATAAACTTGAATGGTGATACCAAACTGGAAAAAGGTAAGCGTTTTTAATCTGAGGTCTTTTATTGCAGTTTTTAAGGGTTCATTTCTGTACACCTGGTTAGGTGCCCATAGGCAAAGATATCTGCCCCCCAAAGACAGAAATATCTGAGCCTGTGCATTGGGTATGCTAGCAAGAGGTTCACAGTTTGAATCCCTCCTAGACTTGAGACCAAAGGTTGATTCGAACCCCCAAAACAGACAGGAGGGTTACCCTGTTTCTGTTTACTGTTCACAAGACTGCGCTCAGAGGTTGGCACTTTGGGAGTAGAGGGCTGACCTGCTGAGAGGGTTTGTGACAGATATATGTTTGTGTATTTTGTAGGTGGGGGGGTTGACATGGACATGTACTCATGGTAATGTTCTGTATCACAGGTCACAGAAACTTCTGGTGTGCACTTTCCAGTGCTCAATGAGAATTTTTTATGTTGAAATTGGAAACGGATAACTCTCAAGCACATGAAGGTAAGTATTTTTTGGGGAGGGTGGGGGGAATCATATTTGCAGGTCTGTCTGTAATGGTTTCTTATTTTGTTACTTCTTCACAGATTTCATCTGCATTCTTCTGGAGTCCGGTTGTTAATGATGGTCATGGTCATCTAATGAAATGACTTCTGCGTGTTGCATGTGTGCCCAATCCCAGGGAGGGGGGTGCCTGATGATGTTGAAGAACTTTTTGGGATAAGGCCTCTTTGACAGAACAACAAATCATCTGGAAGTTTCCTAAAAAAAGAAATGAATGACTTCTTACAATTTAATTATTTGTCCCTCCCTGGTTCTCAGTCTCAAGTCAAGTTACATTTCAAACCCACATCTTGTCAACTAACACAACCTGTGTGCAATATTTGCTGCAGTCTTTCCAAAACAATGAAATGGATGAAATAAAATCTTCATACTTACCAGAATGGATTTCACATGGATATTCCATAGGTTCCTTTCTGTACGGTACAGCTGCAGTACCATTCCCACCAAGTTTTAGCGATGGAGACTTTTTTGGTAACCTGTAAAAAAAACAAAATATGTATACCATATGTGTTTTACCATTGCAGCTCTGAAAAGCTACAGAAAACAAAACATACAACTAAAGGAAGTGAAGCAGCATAACAAACATGAGTACACATACTCACTTTATGGTTTAAATATTAAGAAGCTTTGTGTCTGTGGCTGATGGATGTGGTGGTCTGGACAGACTCATGCTCAGTGGTGGCAGTGGCTAAAATCAGTCCTGGTGGTGGTGGTGGTCTGGGGGTCAGACAGACTCATGGTGGCAGTGGCTAGCTAATATCAGTCCCAGTGGTGGTGGTGGAGGTGGTCTGGGATGGACAGACTCATGCTCAGTGCTGGCAGTGACTAACATCAGTCCTGATGGTGGTGGTCCGGGGCAGACAGACTCATGGTGGCAGTGGCTAACATCAGTCCCGGTGGTGGTGGTCCGGGGGTCAGACAGACTCATGGTGGCAGTGGCTAACATCAGTCCTGGTGGTGGTGGAGGTGGTCCGGGGGTGGACAGACTCATGCTCAGTGGTGGCAGTGGCTAACATCAGTCCTGGTGGTGGTGGTCCGGGGGGAGGACAGACTCATGCTCAGTGGTAGCAGGGGCTAACATCAGTCCTGGAGGTGGTGTTGGTGGTCCGGGGTGGCACACCATCCTTTAACAACTTCAGTTAAAACCTACCAACATTAACCACATCATCATCCTCAGAAAGAAAGCTTCCCTCACAGTCATCTATGTCTGAAGTATGACCACTGGGAAATTCTTTCTCCACTGTGTCTTTATCTACATCAGTGGTGGGCCATTTCAGGCAGCCACTGCCAGTGCCACCAGGATGGTCCATTTCCACATCACCAAAACCACCATGACTAGGCTGGGGTTGCAGTTTGTGCTGGTATGTGCCTCTCATTCATTTTAATGAATGTTAGCAAACTAACATTTGCAGGAGACAGATTTGTCTGATGATCCCTGACTATTCCATCTCCTGAGCTGAATACCATCTCAACACTTACACTGGAGGGTGGGCATGTGAGGTACTTCAGTGCCACTGCAGTCAGCTCTTGCCATTCACTGACCTTTCCACTCCAGTACAAAAGAGAAACTTCAGTTATTGTCGGATGCCTGTTTTCAGACAAATGTGACTCAACCATTCTCTGAGCCGCACTAAGTCCAGTTGTTGATGTATCATCCTGTTTTCCTGAATCATTTATTTCACAAATACCCACTTGGGACAAAGTCTCCCAAAGCGGGTTGACGCCAGCCACTTTGGATGACAGACCACCTGGAACTGCTGTCCCCTTCCCCTTCCAGGATATGCTTGATAGTCCTACAGGTACACTTTCAGCCAGATTATGCTGCTGAGGTTTGCCGAACTTGGCACGTGACTTCTGTGCCCCATGAACCAAGCCCACCAGTTAACCACTGATATTTTTTACCTGTTCAGGCCCTCCCTCCTGTACTGATGCAATTCCACGTTTGTATCGTGGGTCCAGCATTGTTGCTATGGCAAAGTTGTCACTACGCTGAATGCTCACAACATGATGATTCTGGTCGAATACTGTCAGCATGTGTTGCAGCAACATTCTGCTACCACCGTCTCCAGCAACATCAAGGCCATGCTGTACATTCACCAATGTCTGCCTCAGCACCTGCAGCAGTGGAATTGATTGGCTAATGGAGGCAGACTTGCCACTTACTGCCTGTGTGGCATGTTCAAAAGGCCACAAAATTGTTTTTACAGAGTCGATGAGGCACCACTGTTCAGTCATCATAGACATGGAAGCCCCGGAACTGTCACAGCTAGTGTGCATCACAAGATATTCTGAGATGGCTTTGTATTCTTCATACAACCTCTCTGCCATGTATAAAGTGGAGTTCCATTGGGTGACAACTTCCAGCTTCAAGCGGTGCTGAGGCAGGCTGTTTTGTATCTGCAACTGCCGCAGTTGGTCACGGGCCTTTCCAGATCTTGAAACGTGAGATCAGATACGTCATGCAATGGTCAACATTTCCTTTATATCAGGGTGCTGCAGAAACTCCTGCACCACAAGAGTTAAACAGTGGGCCATGCATGGAACACGAAAAAAACACACCATTCGTGATGCATTTCACCACATTCGACCCATTGTCATTTGCTATGAACCCAGCTCTCAAGGACAGAGGGTTTAGCCATTTGTCAATTTCAGTCAGTACCACATCCAGCATATTCTCACCAGTGTGTGAACAGGTCACATTGCGCATAGCAATCGTTGCATGCTGTCGAATTCCTGGAAGATTGCTACCACGACAATCCACCTTACTGCACTGATTATTCACACTACCAACATCACAAACAACCCCCGGCACCTGCGCCCAGTGTGCAGTTATACACAAATATGAGCTCCCCACTGTTTTGTCACTTGTCCACATATCCAGGAAGTAGACTGTTGGTTAACTAGAATCTGCAGCTTATCCAATAGGTAGGGAAATGGGCAGACTGGGTGGGCCAAGTGGTCCTTATCTGCCGTCAAAGTCTATGTTTCTATGTTTCATATTTAAATGGATGAATGGAGAAGAGGAATGTTGAAGGGCATGTCTTACTGAGTCAGACACAGTGCGGAACAACTCGGGGACAGCACGGGTAGAAAAGTATGTCCTGAATGGGACTTTCCATTTTGGACAGGCACATGCAGCAAACCGGAACCCAGAATTCTCCACAAAGGAGAAGGGCAAAAGATCAATTGCCAACATTTCCGCTACAGCAGCATTAAGTTCACGTGACACTGTATGATTCGGGGGGGTACTTCAGCTTATGCGCAAAAACTCTCTGTAATGTGGCTGACTTAAACGTTTTACACGGGGTGTGATCACAAATGGTTGTGCTCTGTGATGAATGGCATTGGTAGGGGGTGGAGTGTGGCCATTTGATGAAGACTGTTGCACAGGTGATGATGACAAACCCAGAAATGTAGTTATTTTGCCAGATTTGCCAACTGGGATTGATGTACCACTTGCACTAGACATATTGCATTCACCACCACCACCACCACAAAAACTGCTACTCTCACCAGCACTGGACAACATTTCAAAGTCATTATGGTCCTCCACCTCAACATGCCTATAGTAATCCTCTGCTCTTATTACCTCAGTACTGCACACATTTAATTTACCACTGGACTTAACAGTCATGGAGGGGGATAACATGCTCGCTATTGTTGCCAGTGACGAGGGTGAATGCCCCACTGTGGTATTAGCTGCCAGCTTGTGCTGGGTCCACAGTGCCAAGTGTCTATTCTTATGATGCATATGCTGTCCTCCAGTGCCCAGATGGCTCCCCTTTTTACCTCGACTCGCACACACATGGCAAACCTGGCAGATTGCAACTGACTCATCATTTGCATCTTGAACAAAAAAATCCCAAACAAGGGATTGTGATGCTCTGCTTTTAACATGTCCATGAGGTGGCTTATTTAAGTCCATTATTTTAAGCACTGAAGTGGGAGGGGGGAACTCAATGATTCGGGTACTGCACACTTGGACTGCAACTGACCACCATGACTACCTATCATATTTATTACTGGGTCATCATCATCAACTAAAACCAGTAAATCACAAGTTTTTACAGGGAGAGAGGGGGATTCCTGCAAACAGACTCAGACACAGCCACCTTGAATTTATTTTTCTCTGGTTCCTATCTGGGGTCAATTACATTATCATCATATTCATCAACATCACACACATCCACATCTTCTGCTTGGATACTAGCATGTGGACTGCATGTTGCACAACAGCAACATCGTCGTCATCATCACATTCACCATCAGCATCTACACCACCATCACCTGATATTTTTTCACCACACTGTGAATCACTGCATGGAAAATGGATGATATTAACTGCCACGGTGGACGGAACATCACATTGTATGCTGTCGTTGACATGATTATCAGAATCCTCAGGTTCAGTTGCTGGGATGTTACCGGGAAGTATGATGTCGTCTATGCTGCCACTCACTTGCACTGCTTCACAATCAATATTTTTGGATACGGTACACTGGTCGGAATTCAAACTTGATGCACCAATACTAATACTACCACCACCTCTAACACCAGTAACACTAACACCACCGGCTGGGAAAACATCATCTCCTCCAACTATGAGTGAAGCTACTGATTGGGCTGTAAAAATCATTGCAGGAGAAATACCTTTCCTCACATCAGCAATGCACTTCTGCATCTGCGTACTACCATGCTCACAGACTATCTTACTGCTAGCATTGCCATGGCGAGAAACAGCATTGCTTGCATGTCTCTTTGTAGGCATTTTGGGCGATCAACCACAATATTATAACCAAATTTAGATTTTGATACGTTCACTTTCTAATTGGGGGGACGCTGGATGTGAAGCCAAAAAAACAACTGTAGCTTCAGCAATAGATAAGAGATTAGTCTGTCATGCAACGAAAACAATTTCAGTAACCAGTGGTGCTGATGACATCACAAAAACAATCCAATCTGATAAATATTTCCTTTTGCTGGTGGGGTGAGGGGGAGCACTAACTGCAGATTTTTATGGCAGTACAAGCAGCAAAACAAAGAACAGATACCACGATCACAGTACAAAGTCAGGCAGCTGCAGTGGATAGCAGGTTCACACTGCTGCACCTGCAATTACACTAGTCTGTGGCACAATAAAAGGTGTGTTATTTGATGTCACGCAATACCACACACACACTCACGCACAGAACAGTTTGTGTACAATGCTGAATGAGTAATGCATAGCAAATTGAAAAGTTCAGTAATATGCTACGTATTGTTATGTAAACAACCTGAAATTATGAACTGCTGCGCCAGATCCACACAACACACAATCAGCAAGACAATTTCAACAGTTACTGACAATATTACTGTCTGTACATTAGCACAATCAGTTATATAACAACAATATAACCAAAAAACAAAGACATCACTATTTCTCCAACTTAAATCTACCTACACCACAGATATGCCCCTCCCCCAAAGCACACTTTCACTGTCTTTCACTACACACACTCAACATTCTACATTAACATTCAAAATCTAAACAAAACCAAAAATGCTCAATGATATGAGCACAGGAGGTGTTTCCTACAATCGATGAACTAAAGTTTGAGCCACCAAAAAAATGCAACAATGCTTTTTTAACAGCTTTTAGAAGGTTTCAATCACAGACAACTCTCAGAGTACACTGTCTCCTACTCCTTCCTACACATACTGCCCTGAACTGAGGCTGTGCAGATCAATATAGAACCAATGTGACCGGAAATTCCATGAATCACTGCAAAATTCGCCTTCAGAGCTCAAAAACAAGGTGAAGTGAGGTGAAGTGCATTGTTCTCAATGCACTTTGCCTTAATATTTGGTAGAGTAGTGGTCTGGGACGGCGGAGTAATGCGAAGTCATTGTTTTCAATGGACTTCGCGTTACCCGTTATGACGCAAAGTACTCCGCTTCACGTTGCAGATCACTCCGCAAATCCGCCTTTGCTCCGCGAATCACTCCACTTCACCCACCACTAATTGCGAACTATTGCAGGATTGTTTAACTGGCGATTTATGCCCGATCTCAGCGCAGGCTACCTGGTGACTGAGTACTGTTCCCCTGAGTTTTTTCAACATCTCCCTCAATCCACCACATGCTTCACAGGTACTAACTGCTATGCCCACAGTAGGCCATAATATTCTAAAAAGTGAGTTGTTCCAAACTATCTGCTACAGTTTGAAGAACTGTCCCAAAAACACTCACAAAAACTGTAACATAACCACACTGTCCTTTAGGCATTAGATATTTTTGCACTCTAGGCTACAATATCAGGAGGGCCACTTTCAAAACAATGGGAGAATGCCTCAGGGACTCTCTGGCAGGAAAAGGGATGCTAGGAGGAGGAGTAGAAGACCAGTGGGCAAAAACAAAAGAGAGTATGGAAAGAGCTATGAATCATTGTGTCAGGCAGGCCTGCAAGGACAAGATGAAAAGGAGACCACTATGTTTCTCTAGAGAGCTAGCAAAAATAGTAAGAGCAAAAAAAATGGTATTTAGGAAGTACAAAAAGACACAGAAGGAGGAGGATAGGAGAAATTTCCAGAACAAACAAAGGGAAGCAGGGAAGGCAGTGAGGAAAGCAAAAGCACAAACAGTGAAAAATATTGCCTAGTCAATAAAAAAGGGGATAAAACCTTCTTTAGATATATTAGTGAGACAAGGAAGACCAACAGGGGTATAACTAGGATAAAAGGCAAAGGGGATGTCTGTGAGGAAGGGGACCAATGGAAGGCAGACATATTGAACAGATACTTTTGTTCAGTATTTACAATAGAAAGGGTAGGTGAATGGCCAAAGATAAAGAACAGGGGCAGAAGTGTTATGGAGGTGGACACTAGTCATTTGACAGAGGAGGAAGTCCTCAGGGTAATAGAAAAATCAAAAGTTGACATGGCAATGGGACAAGATGGAGTTCACCTTAGGATATGGAAGGAGCTCAGAGAGGTGCTGGCTGCTCCTCTGACAGCTTTGTTTAACTTATCACTGGAAATAGGGTGGTTCCGAGAGAATGGAGAAGGGCAGATGTGGTCCCACTTCACAGAAGTGGGAATACGGAGTAGGCGGGAAATTACAGACCTATCAGCCTGACTTTGGTAGTGGACAAGGTTATGGAATCACTATTGAAGGAAAGGATAGTGGAATACCTTGAAACGAGTGGATTGCAGGATCAAAGGCAACATGATTTCACAGTGGGGAGACCTTGCCAGACAAACCTGACTGAGTTCTTCGATTGGGTTCCCAGGAAAGTGAATCATGGTCAAGGCCTTCAACACCATTCCACATAGAAGACTGGTGAACAAGCTGGCCTGTCTAAGAGTGGTACCAAAAGTAGTAAACTGAGTATGAAGTTGGTTGAGTGGCAGGAGTCAGAGAGAGGTGGTAAATGGAGACCACTCAGGAGAAGGCAGGGTGACCAGCAGGGTACCTCAGGGTTCAGTAGTAGGCCTGGTCCTCTTCAATGTCTTTATCAGCAACATTGCAGAAGGGCTGGAAGGAAAAGTCTGCCTATTTGTGAATGACACAGAAATCTGCATCAGGGTGGACACACTTGGGGATTGAGGAATGATTTGTGGAAGTCAGAAGAATGGTCAAGTGTTTGGCTGCTGGTTTCAGTGCTAAAACATGCAGAATTATGCACTTGGGATACAGAAACCCAGGGGCTACATACCAATTGGCAGGGGAGGTGCTGGCAACTGCCAAACAGGAATGAGACCTAGGATAATCATTTCTGATGACCTTCAGGTAGCCAAGCAGAGTGAAAAGGCAGTGGGAAAAGCTAGTAGAATGCTGGGTTACACAGGGAGGAGCATCACCAGTGGGAATAAGGAGGTAGTGTTGCCCCTGCACAGGTCACAGGTAAAACCACACCTTAAATACTTTGTCTAGTACTAGAGGGCCCAATCTCCAGAAGGACGGGGTTAGGGTGGAGGAGGTACAGAGGTGGGCAACCAAAATGGTGCAGGGACTGCATCAAAAGCCCTACAGGGAGAGACTAAGAGAACTGAATATGTTCTCACTAGAGGAAAGAAGGGAAAGGGTGGATGTGTTAGAAACATTCAAATACATAACAGGTATTAATAAGGTACAGGAAGTTAGTATTTTCCACAGAAAGACAGACTCAAGGATAAGGAGTGGTCACGCTATGAAGCTGTGGGGGGAGGCTCAGAGGGGATGTGAGGAAATATTTCTTCACAGAGAGGATAGTGGAAGCCTGGAAAGGCCTCCCAGTGGAGGTGGTACAGTAGGTGCCAAAACAGTTGTGGAATTTAATAATGCATGGGTCAGATACAAAGGGACCTTAGAAGCAAAACAAGGGGCGGGGATGACTGGAGATTGTGCAAGGGCTGCAGTGGCACAGTAGGCAGAGACAATGATCAGACTGGATGGGCCAAGGGGCCCTTTATCTGCCAACAAGTTATATGTTTCTATGTAATAGGTGCTTCAATCCAGTCTGCACAGTCTACCTGTATACATTTCACCATATACAAGGTAATGTAGTGCATTCCAGAGACTGCTTTCACGTCTCTTAAGACACTCATTACTTGCTGCTATGGAAGGGGGCTAACAAATCGGGTGGAAGATTAAGAAAGGTGCCAGATTTGAGTGAGACAAACGGGCTAATAACAGATGGCTGAACACAGGTACTCAGTAGAAGCTGGGGCACAGAAGGAGGATGAGGTCAGAGTGATGTGGGGGGACTCGTGAAGCTAAGTATGCACCAGTGCACATTCTGGGGTAACTTGTGTAGGAGGATGGGTCTCTGTGCATTCCAGAGACTCTGATGTGTTTTTTTTTTTTTCTGAGTTTGGGGCTTCTCTTACAGGTAGCAAACCAAGGTGGTGAAGAGGTCAGGTGTTTGTGACTGACTGTTTTTTTTTTCAACTCAGGGGCCGCAAAGGAGGATAAACCAGCCCTCCCACCCTGGGCTTGACCAACTTGATAGGGATACACATGGAAGAGTAATTGGCGACTTCCTGTCCAGTACCAAGAAAAGACAGGACCACCTAGACAACCTAGCAAAGGCAATCTGTGATCTCCTAATTGCGAGGTATTATCATCAAGAGGGGGGAAATTTCAGTAGAAAGGAAGAGTATAAGCAAGTGTAAAAAAAAATCACAGCAGTAGGGTTTGCAAAGAATTTAAGGGGAGACATTGGCAGAACAGAAGGGGGAGATGAAGGGAGTGGTGCAGTGCAGTGGGTGTGGGACAGCAGTTTTCAGGAGAACATTCTGGGTACTGCAGTGCTGCCCAATATGCAGGCACCGCTCTGGGCTGAGGGCAGAGGTTTCTAGTCTTCAGGCCAAGTTGTCTGGAGTACAGGTGGCCTCTGCCCCCACCCAGAGGCCACCATGTCCACAGCCACTACTGCAATGGATGCCCAGGCAGAGAGCTGACTGGACTATGGTGGGCTTAGGGAGGGTGAGGGCCCCCTCAATGTCAGTGGCACATCCCCCATTCTGTCCAATTCAAAAACTCCTTTACTGTCCTGGAGAGGTGGGTGAGCCCAACAAGGGAACCCGAGGTTGTGACCAGGGAGGATGAGTGGGTCTTCCAGGAGGGAGATCCAGGAGTGGGAGGTAGAGGACCCCAGAGGAGGAGGAAGCTACTCCTGGAGGGGGACTCAGTCCGGGAATGCATCTAGGCACAAGAAGCGGGTGGAGAGGGAGGTCAAGTGCCTTACAGGAGGCACTGCTTGGAGGGCAGGGGGGTGAATCCAGAGGATAGCCACGGCAGCTGCAAGGAGAGAGTGAGGGTATAGGTCATGGTCCATCTGGAAACAAATGACCTAGCCAAGAAAGAGGTGAGCATACAGCAGGTGCAGAAAGATTTCAGGGAGTTGGGTAGGCTTCTGGGGGAGGTAGCAGGCTCCATAACATTCTTGGAGGTACTGCCACTCCAAGGCAGGGAGGGAGGCTAGAAATCTCCACATCAGGAAATTCAACTCGTGGTTGAAGGACTGGTGTGGTGAAAATTGTGTTGGCTTCACTAGGGACTGGGGACCCACCTGGAGCAATGTGGGCCTGTACAATGGAGATGGCCTGCATCCATCCAGGGAGGGGACTGAGGTACTCAGTGAAAAGTTTAAAAGCTTTCTTGGCAAGCATTTAAACTTGCCAGTCTTGGGGGGGGGCTGTTGGGAACAGGGAGACCAGCCCCACAGGACACAGAAGCTAGCAGGAAGGATTGGGAGGAGAAGATGGGGGCAACTATTTCTGACCTCATTATAAAAGGTTTGAAAGATGAGGGAGGCAGCAAAAGAAAAGAACAAAAATGGGAAAGAAGGGACAGAAAGGCAATAGTGGAACTACAAGAGGGGCAGGCAGTGAAGCATGGGCAGCCATGTATACAAATGCCTGCAGCCTGGGAAATAAAATCTCAGACCTGACAGCCTTGATGGCAGAGGCAAACCTGGACTTAGTGGCAATTACAGAGACATGGTACACAGGAAATCATGACTGGGAGGTGAATGTACCTGGTTTTGCTGCATTCAGAAGGAAATGGAGGATCTATGCCCAGCTTCAATCTTATCTTGAATGGAATAACTCTCTCCCCATGTTCCAGCACGTCTTCTGAAAATCACATAGTACCCTCATCACCCTCATCACTGTTACATCTGATATTCTTAGCAGTATGGACAAAGGCCTTGTGACAGGTGCAATATTTGTTGACCTCACCAAGGCTTTTGACCTTATTAATTATAATCTCTTGCTGCATACTTTACTCACCTTTGGACTTGACACCCTAGCTCTGAATTGGTTCATGAACTACCTTACTGGCCATACTCAATGTGTCAAATAATAATAATATAATAATAATAATAATCTTTATTTATATTGCGCATTTTAAATACCAAGGCACATTCCAAAAAGATTGAATACAGACAAAGTATACAAATGGTGATATAAAAACTGTTAAAACAAATATAGTCATCAGTCAGAGACACCGTAGGCCCTTTCCCATAAAAAGGATTTGAGAGCCTGTTTAAAGCTCCCCCACGGTCATACACTTCCTTATCCAACGGTGTAGAGAATTCCAAAGGGATGAGGCCACAAACATAATAGCCCGGGCCTCAGCTGATTTTAATATAATCCTAGAAATCTCTAGCAACCCCTCATTGGCTGAGTGGAGCAACCTCATAGGGAGGTAAGGAATCAGGAGATCTTTCAGGTAGTCAGGGCCCAGATCATGCAGGGCTTTAAAAGTCAGTAATCCGACTTTGAAGGTGATCCGCCACTGAACTGGTAGCCAGTGCAGACTCCACAGCACCAGAGTAATATGAGATGATCTAGGAGTACCTGTAAGTACTCGGGCTGCAGAATTCTGCACCAGCTGGAGGCAGTGGATATCAACCCCCAGAAGCCCAAGGTAAAGTGAGTTGCAGTAGTCCAGGTGTGTGGTCACAAAGGCATGGATCAAAGTTGGGATATCGCCAGACAGAACGAGGTGCTTGATTCTGGTGATGTTTCTCAGATGATAAAAAGAAGATTTTACCACTGCTGACACTTGAGATCGTAAAGTCAGCCCAGCATCTAAGATCACCCCCAGATCTGGCACCAGTTCAGAGACCGGTAACTCGACATCCCCACAGAACACCCCAGAAGGAGAGCTGGCCACAGGTCCCCCTATCCGGTGATCCGGATCCAAAACCAACACCTCAGTCTTCCCAGAATTCAACTTCAACCAACTGGACCTCATCCAATCCTGGATTTCCTTTAGGCAGCTATTAAATACTGAGGTAGCTCCTTCCTGGTCGGGTGCAAAAGACAGGTACAGTTGGGTATCATCTGCATAACAGTGAAATCCCAACCCGTACCATCTCACAATGTCTCTGAGCGGAATCACGTACACCACAAACAACATGGGGAACAGTATAGACCCCTGAGGGACCCCATAAAAAAGAGAGATGGGATCAGAGAAAAAAAACCCTGACACCACCCTCTGAGTTCTTCTGCTGAGGTATGATGTGAACCATCTCAGCACAACCCCAGAGAGTCCACAAATACATCTTAGGTGCTCCAAGAGAACCCCATGGTTGATGGTGTCAAATGCTAATGACAGATCCATTAAAACCAAAATGGACCATTTTCTCTGGTCTCTCGCCATCAGGAGATCATTGAGCACCCGAACCAGTGCAGTCTCGGTACTACGTCTCTTATGGAAACCTGATTGGAGAGGTTCGTAGATGCTATGGATGGTCAAGTGGTTCTCCAACTGGGCTGCTACCACCTTCTCGATCACCTTCCCTGCAAAGGGAAGGTTCGAGATAGGTCTGTAGTTGGCAAGACAGTCTGGGTCCAAAGATGATTTCTTCAACAAGGGTGTCACCACTGCCTCTTTCAAGGACCAGGGATATTCACCCGAGTCAAGGGAAAACCAGACTATCTGTGCTAGAGCCAGTAGAATAGAATCTCTACACCCTAAAATTAGGGGTGTGGGACCTGGATCTAAACTACAGGAGGTAGGATGCAGCCCCTGGACAATCCGCATAACATCCATGATTTCAGGGTGGCTGAAGGTGCTCCAGGAAAACAAAGGGATAGTGACCCGATTCTGGCCACTTGCAACTAGCATCGAACATGTCAAACAGACATCTGACCTAATGTCAGCCACCTTATCAGCAAAGAACCGAGCAATCTCATCACACTGTAAGTGTGACAATGCCCTATGGAGCTGTAGACAGGTTGGGATGCACAATCTGTCCACAGTTCTGTATAGCTGAGCAGGTCGGTTCTGAGCGGCAGAAATATCCCCGGACAGGAGATTTCTGACTGATAGAATTGATAATGCTCTAGCAGGCTAAGGTGGTCAGAATCCAGGCCAGACCTCCACCAACAACGTTCTAACCTGCATCCAAGTCGCCGCAACTCCCTCAAGGCCCCATCAAACCATGGGGTCCAAGGTCGGAGAGAGAAAGGATGCACATAAACTGGAGCAATAAGATCCAATGCAGAAGTAATGGTGGTGTTATAAGCCACAACCAGCACCTCTGGATCACTGCAATGCACAGGAAGTTCTGATAGGTCAAGAACTGCCGCAAGGCCATTAGAGGAAACATTCCGCAAGGGGCGGTACTTGACCATCTCCACAGGGGTTAGCCTACAAGGAGGGGCGCCAAAATTGAACCTCACAGTGTAGTGATCTGACCAACTGACTGGTTCCACCCCCACATCAGAGGCCTCGATCCTCAGGAGGAAGACCAAGTCAAGAGAATGGCCAGCTTTATGTGTAGCAGTGGTAACCACCTGTGTTAGGCCCAGTGAATCCATTAACTGGAGGAAGTGTTGTCCAAATTGCGAGAGTTCATCATCGATCCATTCATTAAAGTCGCCCAGGACTATCAGCCTGGGCGACTCAAATGCCAGGTCGATAATGAAGTCTGCTACTTCCTTAAGGAATTCCTTCTCATCTCCTGGTGGACGGTAGATGAGAGCAGTTTGATAGCCCACACCTGCTACAACAGCACATTCAAAGGAAAAGGTCTCCTCAACTGGAACACTAGTGAGAGCCAATTTGGTCTTCAAACAGACCGCAACCCCACCCCCCACGGTCCAACCTTGGGCAATGTATCACCGTATACCCAGCTGGAATTACAGCCTCCAATACCGGTCCAGCAGGATTATCCAGCCAGGTCTCGGTAATGCAAGCCAGGTCTGTCGAGGCAACAAGATCTGAAATTATAGCAGTCTTGTTCCGGACAGACCTGGCATTGCACAACATCGCCAGGGTTGGACAGAACTCCTGGACTGCCCTGACCACCTGCCCATCACTAAGAATGGCACCCTTGGGTATGGGGACCAAACAAGAAGGCCCACGCTCTAGGCTCCACTTCACCCCAGGGCGTCTCCTGGACTTATTCACCCTAATGGGAGCGCTCCTCGACCTCGCCTCTACTGTTCACCCCCACCCCCCCCTGGGGCAGTACCTAAACCCGACAGCGTTGGTAAATGGAAGAAACTAGAGGGGTATAGAAGGGGCAGAGGAGTAGACAGCAGAGGCTGAGTAGCGCATGACGGGGGGGGCAACAGGAAAACACATCTCAAAAGAACAAATCCTCAAAAAGACAAAACAGGAAAGTAGTTAAAATCAATTCCTTATACAATTAAAACAGACTAACTACAATAACTAAGCTACTAAATAAAATAACTTGTAAGGGGGGAAGGGATAAGGGAGGGCTGACTGAAGCCTCCCTCCAGATGAGGGAGTAGCCTTCAAGCCCAAGGGGGAGGGGGAAACAGACTGGAGGTGGAGGTTTCAGGAGGAGCAGGGGAGGATGGAAGTATAAGGAATCTGGGTGGGGTTTGACAAAAAGGATCAGGGATAAGGGGTGGGGGTTAGTGTTAGTAAATGCCAGGAGCTTGGGAAACAAGTTGCCAGAGTTCCAGGCCATGCTGTTCAAGGGGGGTGGATGTGGCGGCAGTCACAGAAACGTGGGCCAACAAAAACCATGACTGGGACCTAAATGTACGGGGGTACACTATGCTTAGGAAGGATAGAAAGGAGGGCAGAGGGGTGGAGTGGCTATGTTCATTAGAGATGACAGAAATTGCTATGGTAGAAGAGGCAGAGGGAAACGTGGAGGCCTTATGGGTCACCTTACGATCCCCAGCAGGAGATAAGGTCAAGCTGGGAGTAGCATATAGGCCCCCAGGATGAGTGATGTTCTAGAGGATGGTTTGCTGGATAACATCATTGCCCAGTGTGGTCCAAAGGGAAGGAGTGGTGTTGATGGGGACCTAATATGCCAGGTACAAACTGGGGAACCATGTCCTCTAAGGTGGCCAAGGAGCAGAGGCTGCTGGATGGCTTCCAGGATGTGTTCTTAACACAGCATGTGATGGAGCCCACAAGGAGGGCATGTCCTGGATGTGGTTCTGGCAGATGGGGATCTGGTAAGGGACATGGTTGTACAGGACCCCCTGACTGGGAGTGACCAAATACTGTCTGGTTTCAAATAAGCATTGGGGAGTGGGGGTGAGATCTAGGACACTGGCAGTGGACTTCAGGGGGGCAGACTTTATGGGCATGGGAAATATTCTCAAGGATCACTTGAAGGGGATTACCTCAACAACAAGTGTGGAAAGGAGATGGGAGGTCATAAAAGGGACTTCATGAGGCAGTCAGGATCTGCGCTAAGTTGAAACGTAAGGGAGCAAGGTCACATAAACCATGCTGGTGGTCCAGTGAGGTCCAGGTAGCAGTCAGAGAAAAGAAGGCGGCTTACAAAAAATATAAAACAACAAGAGGGGATAGGGATAAGGAAATGTACCAGCTTGCATCTAGAAAAGTCACCCGTATGGTGAGGGGAGCTAAGTCCAGTAAAGAGCAATGGCTGGCACAGGGGATACATGGAGGAAAAGGGGTTCTTCCGGTACATTGGGGGCGGAGAAAACTAAGGCCATCTCAGCAGATTGAGATCAGAAGGAGGTGGGTGGAAGAGGCGAGGGACCAGGCAGAGATATTTAACGAGTACTTTGCCTCTGTGTTCACTAGGGAGGGGATGGGATATCTACAAAGCAAGGCACAAAGGGATAGAAGCGCAGGGAGGGATCAGGGAGCAACAGAAATGGAGCAAAAGGGAGGGAAAGGTACCCCAGGGTGTCACATCTGGATAAGGATAAAAAGACAGTAAGGTGGAGGGACGATGATGCCATCCCACCAAAAGGTGTGGTTTGCCCTCAAGGCCCTAAGAAAGACAAATCTCCTGGGCTGGATGGCATTCATCCGAGAGTACTATGGGAATTATGGATATACTGGCTGTACCTCAAGGAGCTTTTCAACAGGTCACTTGAGACAGGGAGGGTAATTTAGGATTGGCGAGAGGCACATGTGGTACCAATCCATAAAGGGGGTCGGAAGTACCAGGAAACTATAGACCCATCAGTTTAACCTCGTGGTGGGAAAATTAATGGAGAGTATACTAAAGGAACGATTGGGGTTTACTTGGAGGAGGTGGAGGTCTGGATAGTCGGCAGCATGGGTTTGTGCCAGGTAGATCATGTCAAACCAACCTTGTGGAGTTCTATGAATGGGTAACATCGGAACTGGACAGAGGTAAGCCTGTGGATGTATTATTCTTGACTTCAGCAAGGCGTTTGACTCTGTCCCCACAATGGTCTGGTGGAGAAACTGATGGGGTTAGGAGTAGGCCCTTTGATGGTCAGATGGATTGAAAACTGGATAGCTGGACGCACTCAGAGAGTAGTGGTCTGTGGGGAGCTCTCAAACCCTACAGAGGTTGGTAGTGGGGTACCACAGGGCTCGGTCCTGGGTCCAATCCTGTTTAATGCATACATATCAGACATCAGAGATGGTATAGGGTGTGAAATGAGTCTCTTCGTGGATGACTCCAAGATGGGAGCAGTAGTTGAGGGAGAAGAGGGGAGGTTGGCCCTGCAAGGGGACCTGGACACCCTGGAAAGCTGGGCTCACACATGGAAATTAAATTTCAATATCATCAAGTGCAAGGTGTTGCATCTTGGTCGGGGAAACCCTAAACACAGGTACACCCTGGGAGGGAGGTGCTGGAAGCCTCAACAGGGGAAAAGACCTAGGGGTCATGGTGGATACATGTATGAATAACACTGAGCAGTGCAGGAGAGCAGCTAGCAAGGCAAACAGGATGTTGGGATGCATCGCCAGGGGATCACCTCTAGAGCAAGGAAGTGATTCTGCCGCTGTACAATGGACTGGTTAGACTACACCCTGAGTACTGTGTACAGTACTGGAGACCACACTTGAAGAGGGACATACAGCTCCTGGAGAGGGTACAGAGGAGGGCAACAAAGATGATACGAGGGCTAGGGATTTGACTTACAGGACAGACTTGAGGAGCTCTGCCTGTTTTCATTGGAGGAGAGGAGAGACAGGGGACATGATTGAGGTCTTCAAGTACCTCAAGGGAATAAATAGGGTAAACATGGAGGGATCTTTAGACTAAAGCAGGGAGGCATCACCAGAGGGCATGGTTTGAAGTTGGAAGGTGGAAGGGTGAGGGGAAAAGAGAGGAGATTTTTCACTGAGAGGGTGGTGGACCCTTGGAATGCTCTGCCTGGTGAGCTGGTTCAGAGATCCACAGTGGAGAGCTTTAAGAGAGGAGGGACAGACACAGAAAGTGGATGTATCAGATGATGGCCTGTCCCGGGGTGGGGATGGATGATAGGGGTTTCTGGAGCACAAGGGATGGGAGGGTCTCGGCACCCAACTAAGGATCTAGGTTCGAGCAGACTTGATAGACCATAAGGCCTAATCTGCTGGCAAATAGTATGTTAGTATGTAATTAATACTAAACCAAACCCAAATTAAACTCCCCCCCCCAAGACTCTCTCACCGTATTGAGGGTGGGAGGAAAATTAACTAAGATATACTCAAATAAACACATTCCCTCTAAAAAAGCCCTCACAATAAAGATAAAGGAGGGGCATACACAATATTAACAAGACAATTAAAAATAATAATAATGATAATAATAAATAAATTGGCACTCTCACTGCCAGAAAATGAAATATTAAGTGTGCTTATACAAAAGTGTTTGTAAAAAGAAGAATATGAAAACTGTGGGGCTCTCACCCCCACTCAAAAATAAACTGTCCAGTTGCTGTACTCTCACCACAGCAATAAATGGAAAAGTAAAAGTGAAAGTCCAAATGTCCTTTCACTGCTTCACCAGTTCAACAGTCAAATATCAACAATCCCATAAATCATCAAAGGGATTCAGCACATTAATCTTGAGAAAATAGTCTCCTTCTACTCCAAAGAAGGGGGCCGAAACATCCCCAAAAGCACTTTAGCCAAAAACCTGGCATACAAGCCAAGGATAAAGATGAACAGCTGCTAAAGGCAGTGTCTAACTCAAACAGCAGGTTACTTCCCATGTGTGCAGGATAATATAATAATTCCTTAAAGGATGATTTTCTAACAAACAGATGGTCAGGACCAAAGGGCAACAGCCGGTTGGCAGTTAGCCCAAGCCAAAACCCCCCACATGGGTCAGAGCCCTGACACAGAGCAGTCCCATAAACACCCTGTGCCGAGGACTCCCTGGGATGAACAAAGGAGTAACACCCTGCAGTGTACTCCTGCTCAGCCCCTCACTCCCAGAGGGCTCAGTTCGGGCCAATGCTCCTCAGCTAGAAACCCCGTCCCAACCAAATCACACAGCAACAGTCAGTTTAAAAGTCACAAGTAAAACTTCTTATTTCAATCAGATCCAGTACATAACAGGCTCACCACCTCTGGAATATAAAGAAAAGCAGTTCTTGTACTTAGGGATCCAGAAACCTCCTCACTGTCCTCTGAGTGGCAGAATTTCACGATTCTTCCAAAAAAGAAGACTCCTCAAAGAGCGTCCACACGTCCACGCTTCCAGGATAGAAATCTGGTTTTAAACAATACTCTCTGATAGAGTATTCACTCCAGTAGAGTCCAACTGACAATCCAACTAGCACAAAACCGACCTTGATGTTCTGGCAGGCTACTTAAGTTCAGTTGTTCCCCACAACAAAAGATCTCCTTTTCTGAGCGTTAAACAGAAGAACACACCAGCTCTCCAAACTCGGGCACAACCTCGGGGAACACTAGGAGGCAGGACAGACTGCCATTGAGGGTAGAGGAAAAGTTGACAAAACCACTGGCACCATAAATCCACAGTGCCAGCAATAAACGGTGATAGACAAAACTCCGTCCGACTCCACGAAGAAACTCCACTCAGAGAGTGCACCGGAGGTAAATTATACCGCTAAGTTCCTGAAAGAACTTCCAAAAAACCCTTTAGCGAAAAAGAGACTAACCAGTGAGGTAAAATTACGACAAAATAGGCCTGCCAGAGTTCCCCTTTTAGTACCATAAAGGATGGGGTCCCTGAGGGCTCTATTCTCGGTCCACTCCTGTTTTCCTTATTTATTAATGAGTTCCTGCAACATTGTGGGGGTGCGTCGGTTCAATTATGTGCCGATGATGCCATCCTCTATCTGTCCCCCTCTGATCATGCCATGTTAAACCAACTTCTTCAGCAGGATTTCCTGAACCTCAAGACTTGGTTTCTTGATAACCTCCTGGTGCTTAATACAAAGAAAACTAAATCTATGCTCTTCCTTCATCAGACCCTCAAGCCTCCCACCCTGCCCCCACTGTTAATCTATTCCTCTCAGAATAATCCTCTTGAAACAGTTCAGTCCTTCAAATATCTGGACTTGAACTTGGACTCCCACCTCATCTTTGACACCCATGTTTATTCAGTGGTCAAGACCCTTCATCAGAAGCCTGGAATGCTACATCACCTCAAGCCCTATCTTATGCCTGCCTCTCACTTTGTCATTGCCTTCTCCTCACTACTTCCAATTATCTCCTACAGTGCTCTAATCCTCCACGCCACTCAGGTCCCCCCACTTAACAAGTTAAAACAGTCTTACCACAGGATAGCTCGATTTGCCCTTGGTGCTAATGCCAGATATCACCACTGCACTGTCCTTAGCTCACTGGGCTGGCCTTCTTTTAAAGCCAGGCAGCAACTCCCCACCCTCTGATTCACTTTCAAACATGTGCATACTAACACTCCTCCTTACCGCCTGCCCATCATCCAACATAAACCCGTATCTAGACCTTTACAATCTACTGGCTTACCTTTTCTCTCTATCCCGAAACCCCATCTAGCAGTGGGTCAGCATGCTTTCACCTTCTTGGGTCCCTCTCTTTGGAACTCTCTTCCCTACACTGTCATGACTTGCACCTCTAGTCCCCTGTTCAAGCATTCTCTCAAATCTCACCTTGCTTCCTTTCAGCTGTGTACCTGCTTCTGTTGACCGCTCCCCCTTATCTCTCATCACTCTCCCCTCTCTTGCCCTCTTTCTGGGTTTCTTATCCTCCCTAATTTATTACTTTGTGCTCTGGTGCTATGCAAGTCATGCTTTGATTGTCTGGTTGATCTCAGTAGTAAATTAATTCTCACTGTGCCTGAATACTGTGTACTTCAGTTTTACCTAATTGTACATATGCTTTGCTTAAGTTATCATTCCCTGACTTTTATCCCTATACCAGTTTTGAAGATGTAAATTATTTTACTGCCCGTGTGACATTTTGCTTTGTTTATCATGTATGTTTTTGTAAAGTGTCTGCATACGTTTACCATGTGCTATTATTTATTGTATCACTGTTCTTCCCTTTGTACCCCTTCCCCGGGTCGCCCCTCAAAAAGGAACATTCTGTCTCATTGGCTTACCTGGTTACCAAAATTCAAATAAATAGATAAATAGGGAGGGTAAGGGGGGGTTGGTCCTTTACTTCAGGGAAATTATCAAAGCCACAGAAATACAAGGGAAGCGAGGGGGGGGATGAGGCATAGTGGGTCACCCTTGAGACAGGTAATGGTAATTGGAGACTTCCTTGCTGACCTGCAACATGCTGACTGGTCTCAGATCATTGCCACAAATGACCCCTCAAAGGCCCTTGACAACTTCCTAAATGTCTACACCCCACTTCAAAACAAACATACCTCCCTCACAAAAAGGAGAGTGAGGGGCACTGTAACAAAATGGCTCCACGGAGGCTTTTTTTTCTATCATGAAACAAAGGGATAAATGCAGGGTGAGATATAAGTACTCAATGACCAGTTCAGACCTCCAAGAGTACAGACAGTTGAGGAACTCATGCAAGAGAGCCATTTGCTCTCCAAAAAGTGAGTTCTATCGATCTGTATTGCTCTCCACAGCCAGAAACCTGATGAGATTCTGGCAGAGCATTAAGAATGCAGTTGGTGGGTCTGCCAGAGCTCAGGTCACAGATATGCACATTGGCGGGGTAAACTGCAATAACCCCCTCACAATTGCCAATGCCTTCAACTCCCAGTTTGCTGATCTGCCAGCTCTCCCCAAACTGCCTCATGACCCCAAGGATCAGGCCTCTCCACCCAGTGGGACAACCCCCCTCCTGGCCTTTTACCTCAAGGTCCTCTCTGACATGGAGACCCAGAAGCTCCTTGCTGGCCTCTCCCCTCACACTGGTGCTGGGCACGATTGCCTTGAGCCCAAGCTACTTAGGCTAGGGGCATCTGTTCTAGCCTGACCCATCGCCCATGTCTTCAATGCATCGCTTACCTCAGGTATATTCCCGGACATCTGGAAGATTGCCAAATTCATCCCTGTTCCCATACAAGGCGACCCAAAAGACCCTAAGAACTTCCGCCCTATAGCGATCCTGTCAGCGATCAGCAAACTTCTGGAAAAGGTAGTCGCCTCACAGCTCACCCATTACCTACAGACCCACAACCTACTCTCCCCTGCACAGCATGGGTTCAGAAAAGGGCATAGCACCTCCACTACCCTAGCAGTTGTTACCTCTGCAATCAGGTCTGCTGCTGACCAAGGCAAACTGACTGGGGCCACCTTCGTGGATCTCTCGAAAGCCTTCAACCGGGTAAACCACGCACTACTGTGCTCCTCTCTCCTGTCACTTGGCTTCTCCTCCCCCACCCTTGCCTGGATCGGTAGTTACCTCACGGGCAGGCAGCAGTACACCAAGTTCAACAAGACCCTGTCTGAGCCTGCCCAGGTAAACTACGGAGTCTCCCATGGCTCTGTCCTGGGGCCTCTCCTGTTCTCCCTCTTCATAAATGAGCTACCCTTGGCCCCGGCTCATGGGTCCTCAGTGCTGTATGCAGAAGACCTAGTCATCATGACCAGCTCCCAAGACATCTCTACCATCAATGCCAAACTAAACTTAGACTTCGACCAAATTCAAACCTGGTTACAGGACCATAAACTTATTATTAACCTGTAGAAGATGCAGGCCATGCTCTTTGGCTCAACAGCCAAGACAAAAGCTGTTCCGGATTCACTACAGATCTCTGGGGCCGATGGAACCCTATTGCTAGTTGCAGATTCTGTCAAGCACCTGGGGGTGACTCTTGACCCACAACTGGATCTGAACCTGCATATACGCAATACATGTAGGACCTCAAACTGCAAGCTGGGCCATGCATACAGAGCAAAAAGCTGTCTCACCCTAGCTGCCCATCTCACCTTAGTCAGGGGAGTCCTCCTACCCATGCTCTGCTATGGACTAGTCACCTTCACCCACGTTGCAAAAACTAGTCTAGCAAAGTGGGACTCAGTGTACAACAGCATACAATATGTTGCTTTGTGCTCTCAGCCCCCCGCCTCACCCACTGCTGTGAGCTCTACTCCCGGCTTGAATGGCTCCCACCAGAAATGTACCACTCCTATGTCATGGGCAACTTCATAGATAGTGTTGTCAGATCTTCCACCCCCACTTATCCTTGCTGAATCCCTTGTTCCGGCTACTTCCTCCTACCATCTGAGATCCAGTGACTCTCATGCCCTCCTGGTACCACAAACTTGCACCCAAATGGGAGACCGGGCCTTCGCTGTGTATGCGCCCAGGTTGTGGAACTCTCTTCCATCAAGCACTCGCTTCTCTCCCTCCCACCAATGCTTAAAAGCCTCCCTCTGGGGCTTTCTCAAAACGGCCTCCACTTGCCTCTGCACTAGATAAACTGCCTCAACCTATGCCACTCCAACTAACTGAGATGCTACCTAAATAATATGACAAAGGCAGTGGCCCTCTGCACTTTATTCTCTTTCTGTGCTCACAGCTTACAAAAAGGATTAGACCACTTAGCCCACCTGCCCAACAGGGAGAGCATTGTTACTGTACTATCTCCTTATCTTGCTCTGGGCCCCCTCTATCCCAATTTGTCTCCTCTCTGTCTACCTGCAATACTTGCAGCCTTGCTGCCTGGCATGATGATCACTGCCTTTCATAGGAGTACCATACTGTTATTCTACCTGCTGCCTGCATTGTAAACCCCTGTTGTTACTTGTATTGACCCTGTGTGCTAATGCTCTTAAATGTAATCTTCACTTGTTTTTGCCTGATGTTCATGTATGTACCTTGTAATCTCCCAGGTCGAACCTGAAAATAGGCACTTGGTTGTCTAGTGTGCTTACCTGGTTAACAAAAGCAAATAAATAAATAAATAAATTTACACATGAGTGATCTACAAGCCTCCAGCTCAGGGGGAGGAGGCAGATAGGGCAATAGTGGAGGAAATACATGGGATGGCAGCAAAAGGGGAGCTTCTGCTGCTGGGAGACTTCAACATGCCAGACATGGATTGGACCATCCTGGTGGCAGCCTCGGTCATGAGCAGGGACATCATGGATTCCTTGCAGGGGCAGGTCTCAGACAGCTGGTGCAGGAGCCCACCAGGGACAAGGCAATTTCAGACTTTGTGCTGACCAGTGGAGACAGGACCAAGGAAGTCAGGGTGGACAGGCACCTAGGGTCCAGTGACCACCATACAGTGTAGTTCAACATCAGCAGAGGATTGCAGGAGAGCCACACAAAGACAAGGGTCTTCAATTTCAGGAGGGCAGACTTAGCTAGGATGGGGAGAGGGATCACTGAAGCCCTGGCAAGAAGGAATCCAGGGGAAGGGGTTGAGAAGCAGTGGGCACACCTAAAAGAAGCCATAGTGGAGGTGACAAATCAGTGTATTAGGCTGAGTACCAAGGAAAAATGAAGCAACAAACCACTATGATTCACAAAGATGGTGGCAGAGAAAGTTAGGAGCAAAAAGGGGGCCTTCAGAAAAATAGAAGGAGACAGAAAGGGCAGTGTACCTTGAGAGAGAGAGAGAGAGAGAGGGAGGCAGAGAAATCTGTAAGGGGTGTGAAGGCACAAACGGAGGAGAGATTAGAGCAGACGGTAAAGAGGGGGGACAAGACATTTTATAGATACATTAGTGACAGATAGAGATGTGGCATATTTAAATTTCGCTGGTGAAATTCCCGCAAAATCGTCAATTTCAACACGCAAAATATTTTGCAAAATTCTGTCATTCCGCAAAATATTGCAGGCTAAATTTCATGCTCTGCAGGTGAAATTATGCACTCTGTGGGTGAAATTTTGCATTTTACACCAGTGAAATATTTTGCAAAATGTGCAAATTTTGCGAAATATTTTGCGTAACTTAATTTTGCAATTCTTCCCAACTCTAGTGACAAAAGGAAGGCCAGGGGAGGGACTGCAAGGTTCAAAGGGGAGGAAGGGGTGTGTGTGTGGAGGGTGACCTATAAAAAGCCTTGATACTGAATGAATATTTCTCTTCAGTATTCACAGTAAGGGGGAGGGACAAGGATCACAACTAGGCAGCAGAAACAAAGTAGAGATGGAGGATCAAGACAGAGAGGTAGGAATAGGCCTCCTGGAATGCACCCCCCCCAAGAAGCTTCCCGCAGAGCACAGTGCTCACTACAGACCAGGGATCGAGACAGAGAGTCAGGAACAGGTCTCCTGGAATGCACCCCCAGAAGCTTCCGGAAGAGCACAGCACTCACTACAGACCAGGGACTGAGACAGAGAGGCAAGAATAAGCCTCCTGGAATGCAACCCCCCCAAGAAACTTCCCGCCGAGCACAACGCTCACTACAGACCAGGGATCGAGACAGAGGCAGGAATACACCTCCTGGAACATACCCCACCTAGAAGCTTCCCACAGAGCACAGAGCTCACTACAGACTGGGGATTGAGACAGAGAGGCAGGAATAGTCCTCCTGGAATGCACCTCCTGGAATGCACCCCCCCACCCAGAGGCTTTCCGTAGAGCACAGCGCTCACTACAGATTGGGGATCAAGACAGAGAGGCAGGAATAGTCCTCCTGGAATGCACCCCCCCCACCCAGAAGCTTCCCACAGAGCACAGAGCTCACTACAGGCTGGGGATCAAGACAGAGAGGCAGAAATAGGTCTCCTGGAATGCACCCCCCCAGAAGCTTTCCGCAGAGCACAATGCTAACTACATAGGGGGGATTGAGATAGAGAGGCAGGAATAGGTAATGGCTTCACCCTCCAGACTTGTTCATTTGTGGGGGGTGTTTGATGGACTTTTTGTCCCCGCACACAGAGACTGTTTGTTTATTTCTGGCTACTATAACTGCTCAGTCTGCCTAGGATTTCAGCTTGTTCTTACCATAGCTTTAAGATATTGTTTTCATCTGTTTTGCCTGTTCTGAGCTGCCTGTACTGCTTGGTGTACTTAATTACCTCATTCGCTAGCTATCTGCAGTTTAGTTGTGCTCTAAATACAGTGCCTCCACCTATTCTGTAAAGATTATACTGTTAGCTTTTACTGTTAACTTAATCTATTTTCTGAAGATTTTACTGTTAGCATAACCATAAAAATTCCGGCAGAGTACCCCGTGGACCTACCTCCACGTGGCAGCATTCTTAGCTGGGGGGTCTCAGACTACATCTAACCATCTTGTCCTGCTCATCTTTTGTGCATGCGCAGTACTGCCTGAATCCCAATAGTGTATCTGGGAGTTGGTGCATGCACAGTAGAGCCCTAGGCCTGCAGATAGTGTTACAGGCTGTCCTTTTGTCTTCCCCTTCCATACTGTATATGCCTCCAGGAATGCACCCCCCTGAAGCTTCCCGGAGAGCAACGGGGATAGACACAGAGATGCAGGAATAGCTAACAGCTTCACCCTCCAGATTTGCCTGTTTGTTGGGGGTGTTTGATGGACTCAGTTTGGACTTTTTGTCCCCACACAGAGTCTGATTGTTTACTTCTGGCTACTTTAACTGCTCAGTCTGTCTAGGATTTCAACTTGTTCTTACCCGTCCCCCCCCCCAGCTGCTAGAGGTCTGACTCTGAGCAAGCAATGAGACTACTGAAAAATACAGGAACTTTTTGTCTCAGAACAGGAAGATCAGGAGCTAAAAGGGCACAGATGCAGTAAGTTAATAGGGAGAGAAAAAAAAAAGAAATAAACAAACAGAGGAAAGAGTAAGTATTCCAAACAACAGTTAGGTGGCCAGAAATAAGACATGATGGGAGTGGTGCAGTGAAGTGGCTGTGGAGCAGCAGTCTTCCGGGAAACGTTCTGGAGGATGCGGTGTTGCCCCATTTGCAGGCAACTCCCTGGGCTGAGGGAGGAGGTTGCTCATCTCCAGGCTGAGTTGGCCCGGCTTTATGGGACCTCCTCTCCCACCCAGGGACCACCAGGGTCACTGCCATTGCCTCAGAGGTTGCCAAGAAAGAGGAGCGGTTGGCCCACAGTGGGCACAGGGAGGGTGAGTGTGGTGGAACAGAGGCACATCCCTCCAGTTGTACCTCTCTACAATTTCTATGCCGTTCTGGAAAAGTGTGATTCCTCTATGGAGACACCCACAGTGGAGACCAAGGAGGATGCTGGGAACCTCCACAAAGGGGACCCACAGGAGGGTGGCATGAGACCCCACAGGGGAAGTAGACAACTCCTGGTGGGGGACTCCATTGTTAGGAAGGTAGAACTGGGAGAGGAAGGGGAGATGGATGTAAGGTGCTGCCTGGCACCATGGCTTGGAGGAACAGGGAGCAAATCCTCAGGATCGCAGGAGCAGCTGCACAGGGGAGGGAGCTGGATGTCATTGTCCACTTAGGGACAAATGACCTGGCTAAGAAAGGGATCAGAGCAGTGCAAGAAGCATTTGTGTAGATGGGAAGGGGCCTTAGACAAACAGCATGCACGGTAACCTTCTCTGAGGTGCTGCCTGTCTAAGGCATGGGTGAGACTAGGGTGCTCCACACCATGGGATTCAATCAGTGGTTGAAAAATTGGTGCAGAGCTCAGGGATTTGGCTTCACTGGGGACTGAGGGTCCACCTGGAGGGATGCAGGCCTATACTGGTGTGATGGTCTGCATCTGTCCAGGATGGGAACCAGGATCCTAGGTGATAGGTTTAAATGCTTCATTGGTAAGCATTTAAACTAGCCAAGGGGGGAGGCACTGGAGAGGAGCAGGGAAATCCTAGCCCCCCCAAAAAATCAGGGTACTAAGTGAGGTAGACACCAACATAGAGATGTCGATAGGGAGAAGTGCAGGGGTAAATGGAGCAAGTGACAAATGCAATAAGGACAGGAATGGGGCAAAAAGGGGTAAGGCCATCAAGAAATGGAGGGTAATGAGTACCAACGCCCACAGTCTGGGCAACAAGTTCCCTGAAATGGTGGCCTTGATGGAAGAGGGATGCCTGAATATCATAGCAGTCACAGAAACATGGTACACAGAGAACCATGACTGGGATGTTAACATACCAGAGTACACAACCTACAGGAGAGACAGGGAGGGGAGAAGAGGGGGCAGAGTAGCTCTCTATGTAAGGGAAGGGATAAATGCAACTGAACAAAAGAGTAAACAGGGAGGAGAGGAGGCACTGTGGGTCACCTTAGAGACTGGAAATAGCACCACAATCCACACAGGGCTGTATACAGACCCCCATGTCAGGGGGAGGGAATGGACAAGGATATGATAGAAGGCATACTTACGATGGCAGAGAAAGGGGAGATACTGTTGATGGGGGACCGTAATATGCCAGATGTTAACTGGAGCACCTTTGCTGCAGCCACATCCAAAAGCAGGGCCATTCTCGATGCCCTTCGGTGGCATGCCTCAGACAGCTAGTTTTGGACCCTACTCATGATGGAGCAATCTTAGACTTTGTACTCTCAAATGGGGACAGTGAGAGGATCTCAGATCTAGAAGTGGGTAGCCATTTGGGAACAAGTGACCACCAAACAGTGTGGTTCACGATAAACTCAGCTACAGAGTCAAGCCATACAAAAGTGAGGGTTCTGGACTTCATGAGATCTGACTTTGGCAAGATGGGAGAGTGCCTAGAAAAGCACTAGCAAACAGGCTAGAAGGAGGGGTGGAGTAACAATGGGGAAATATCAAAATTGCCATCACAGAGGCAACAAGCCATTGTGTGAAGCAAATAAACAAATCAAAATGAAAGAAAAAGCCACTGTGGTTCTCAAAAGAGGTGGCGGTGAAGGTTAGGGAGAAAAAGATAGCATTTAAGAAGTATAAGGAAACACAGAAGGAGCAAGACAGAGAACTGTACCAGTTAAGGCAGAAGGAAGCAGGGAGGGTAGTCAGAATAGCAAAGGCCCAAACTGAGGAAAAGATAGCCAACTCGGTTAAGAAGGGGGATAAAACCTTTTATAGGTACTGTATATCAGGGAGCATAGAAAGACAAAGGGAGGGATAGTGAGACTGAATAGAATGGACAGTGGGTGGGCAGAGAGGGACAGTGAAAAAGCAGGGATACTGAATTAATACTTCTGTTCAGTATTCACAAAAGGGGAGGTGGAGGAGGTGCCTAATCCGGTTAACAGAAGCACTCTGGATAGGGGGGGTTGATCCCAGTCCTTTCACAGAAGAAAGGGTTCTGAAAGAACTCCTAAAACTGAAGGTGGACAAAGCAATGGGGCCAGATGGAATTCACCCCAGAATTCTAAAAGAATTAAGCAGAGAACTAGTGACACCACTGACTACCCTTTTTAACAAATCATGGGAGGATGGTGTGGTACCTGAGGACAGGAGGAAGGCAGATGTGATTCCCCTTCACAAAAGTGGGAGCAAGACAGAGGCAGGAAACTACAGACCTGTCAGTTTGTCCTCTGTGGTAGGGAAAGTGATGGAATCACTTCTGAAGGAAAGAATTGTTGAGTACCTAGTGGCCAGTGGGGCACAGGACCCAAGGCAGCATAGGTTCACAGCGGGAAGGTCATGTCAGATGAATCTAATTGATTTCTTAGACTGGGTGACCAAAGTAGTAGACCAGGGAGGGGCTATGGACATGGCCTACCTAGACTTTAGCAAGGCATTTGACACAGTCCCACACTAAAGATTAATAGTCAAATTAACCAACCTGGGAGTGGGTCCCAGGGTGGTAGCCTGGGTAAAACATTGGCTGGACAACAGGACACAGAAGGTAATTGTAAATGGAGTCCACTCTGAAGAAAGAGGGGTTACTAGTGGATACCACAGGGTTCAGTACTGGGTCCAGTCCTTTTAATGTCTTTATAAGTGACATTGCAGAGGGACTGGAAGGAAAAGTATGCCTTTGCAGATGACACAAAGATCTGCAACAGGGTTGATACACAAGGAGGCATGGAAAGGATGAGAAGGGACTTGGCAAGGTTGGATGAATGGTCAACAGTATGGCAGCTTGGATTTAATGCAAAAAAGTGCAAAATAATGCACCTGGGAAACAAAAACCCAGGGGAAGATTACACAATGGGGGGGAAGGTAGTAACAACAACAAAAATGGAAAGGGACCTGGGGTAATCATATCAGATGACCTTGAGGTTGACAAGCAATATGAGAAGGTTGTAGGGAGGGCTGGGAGGATACTGGGATGTATAGGGAGAGGCATCACTAGCAGAAAACAGGAAGTTGTTATCCTCCTGTACAGACAGTTGGTGAGAACCCATCTGGAGTACTGCGTCCAGTTCTGGAGACCCTGTCTCCGCAAGGACATAGACAGGATGGAGGCAGTTCAGAGAAAGGCAACTAAAATGGTGCAGGGTCTGCAAGATAAGCCATATGAGGAGAGACTAAAGGAGCTTAAGATGTATATCCTTGAGGAAAGGAAGGAGAGGGGGGACATGATAGAAATGTTTAAGTACCTCAGTGAAATCAACAAAGTCCAAGAGGGTAGCATCTTTCAGAAGAAGAGATGTGCAAGAACAAGGGGACACAATTTGAAGATAGAAAGGGGACGGCTCAGGGGCACTGTGAGGAAGTATTTTTTCACAGAGAGGGTGGTGGACACATGGAACAGCCTTCCTGAGGAGGTTGTGAGGTCTAAAACTGTGGGAGAATTCAAGAATGCATGGGACAGACATTAGGCAATTTTTGTGCAGGGTAGGAAGAAATAGGCTGTTGGTTAACTAGGATCTGCAGCTTATCCTGTAGGTAGGGAAATGGGCAGACTAGGTGGGCCAAGCGGTCCTTATCTGCAGTCAAAGTCTATGTTTCTATGTAGCTTTAAGAGACTGTTTTCATCGGTTTTGCCAGCTCTGAGCTGTCTATACTGCTTGGTGTATTTAGTTACCTCAGTCGCTAGCTATCTGCAGTTTAGTTGTGCTCTAAATACAGTGCCTGCATCTATTCTGTAAAGATTGTACCATTAGCTTTTACTGTTAACTTAATCTATTTTCTGAAGATTTTACTGTTAACGTAACCGTACAGTTCTGACAGAGTGCCCCTGTGGACCTACCTCCACGTGGCAGCATTCCTAGCTGGGGGCTCTCGGTCTACATCCACCATCTCGTCCTGCTCGGCTTTTGTGCATGCGCAGTACTGCCTGAATCCCGATAGCGTATCGGGGAGTTGGTGTATGTACAGTAGAGCCCAAGGCATGCAGATCATGTTACAGCCTCTTCTTTTGTCTTCCCCTTCCATATAGGCCTCCTGGAATGCACCCACCGAGGCTTCCTGTAGAGAACAGCACTCACTCCAGACCGGGGGTAGAGACAGAGAGGCAGGAATAGGTAACATCTTCACCCTTCAGACTTGCCTGTTTGTGGGGGGTGCTTGATGGACTCATTTCAGACATTTTGCCTACACACTGAGACTGGTTGTTTATTTCTGGCTACTATAACTGCTCAGTCTGCCTAGGATTTCAGCTTGTTCTTACCATAGCTTTAAGAGACTGTTTTCATCTGTTTCACCTGTTCTGTGCTGTCTATACTGCTTGGTGTACTTAATTACCTCAGTCGCTAGCTATCTACAGTTTAGTTGTGCTCTAAATACAGTGCCTACACCTGTTCTGTGAAGATTGTGCTGTTAGCTTTTACTGTTAACTCAATCTATTTTCTGAAGATTGTACTGTTAACATAACCGTACAGTTCTGGCAGAGCCCCCTGTGGACCTACCTCCACGTGGCAGCGTTCTTAGCTGGGGCCTCTCAGACTACTTCCACCATCTTGTCCTGCTCGTTTTTCGCTCATGCGCAGTACTGCCTGAATCTCGATAGTGTATCTGGGAGTTGGCGTATGCGCAGTAGAGCCCTAGGCCTGCAGACAGTGTTACAGCCTTTCCTTTTGTCTTCCCCTTCCATATAGGAATCCTGGAATGCACGCCCCCCCCCCAAGAATCTTCCCACAGAGCACAGCGCTCAGTACACACTGGGGATCGAGACAGAGAGGCAGGAATAGGCCTCCTGGAATGCACCTCCCCCAGAAGCTTCCCGCAGAGTGCAGCACTCACTACAGACAAGGGATCAAGACAGAGAGGCAGGAATAGGCCTCCTAGAACACACACCACCCCAGAAGCTTCCTACAGAGCACAGCACTCACTACAGACTGGGGATCGAGACAGAGAGGCAGTAATAGGTAACAGCTTCACCCTCCAGACTTGCCTGTTTGTGGGGGGTATTTGATGGACTCAGTTCAGACTTTTTGTCCCCACACAGAGTCAGACTATTTATTTCTGGCTACTATAACTGCTCAGTCTGCCTAGGATTGCAGCTTGTTCTTACCATAGCTTTAAGATATTGTTTTCGTCTGTTTCACCTGTTCTGAGCTGTCTATACTGCTTGATGTACTTAGTTACCTCAGTGGCTAGCTATCTGCAGTTTAGTTGTGTTCTAAATACAGTGCCCGCACCTAGTCTATGAAGATTGAACTGTTAGCTTTTATTGTTAACTTAATCTATTTTCTGAAGATTTTACTGTGAATATAACCGTACAGTTCCGGCAGAGTCCCCCTGTGGACCTACCTCCAGGTAGCAGCGTTCTTAGCTGGGGGCTCTCAGACTACATCCTCCATCTTGCCCTACTCAGCTTTCGTACAGATGCAGTACTGCCCGAATCCCGATAGTGTATTGTGGAGTTGGTGTGTGCGCAGTAGAGCCCTAGGCCTGCAGATCATGTTACAGCCTCTCCTTTTGTCTTCCCCTTCCATATAGGCCTCATGGAACGCACCCCGCCCAAAGCTTCCCACAGAGTACAGCACTCACTACAGACCGGGGATCGAGACAGAGAGGCAGAAATAGGTAATGGCTTCACCCTCCAGACTTGCCTGTTTGTGGGGGGGTGTTAGCCCATCGACACTTTGCTTCAACTGCCCCACCCACCCCTGCTACTCTCTCACCCAAGCTCAACCCTTAATTTAAGCACCTTCCTTGTCATGTGACTTCCTGTCGCTATTTTTTCAAAGTCCCCTGCTTTCCATTAGCAGGCTATAGGAGTCTGCCTCTAGGGGGATTTCCTATCCTCCCGGCTCCTAACCTATCTATCTCTCCCATTTCTCTCTACACCTCTAGACTCTCCGGACCACCTGTCCTCTCTACTACTCCTCTCAATACTATTTACTTCTACTCCACACTAAACCCCCCCTTAAAGCAATACACTCTTTGGATCTCCTCGCTTCTCTGTTCCTTACCTCAGCCAGGTAGAAGACTTGGTTTGCTGGCCAAGGCACCTAGCTTCACCTGAGCTCTTTCCTTCTAAGACTGCTTGAAAGGCAGAGTAGAGAAACTTACCAGAGCAAGGGAGAAGGATTAAGACTTAGTTTGGCTAAGCAGATTTACTGTGTGGTGGTGTTTTTATTTTTTACTCACAGGGATTGCTACTGTTTGTTGCTAACATTTCATTGCTTTATTTTTTCTCTGATTCAAATTGTTGTTGCTGGTATACCTTCTTCTGCATTATTACAAGGTGTGCCTACAGGTGTGTGCTAACAGATTACTGCTGTAATCTTCTGATTCAAATTGTCTTTTGCAAGGTATATCTTCTGTTACTGCTTTATTTTTCTGGAGCAAAGTGTTTCTTAGAGGTATATCTTCTGAAATTATTACAGGTGGTGCTTTACAGGTTTTACAGTTTTATCTAACATTAGGATAAGCTTTCAGGTTACTGCATTTGTTGTTGACTGATTGTTTCTGCTCTTACCTCTTTGTTCTTTCATCCGTGGTTCTTCTTTTTAGGCAGGGAAGGCCCAGCCACCCACCCCATCCCCAACCACCCCACGCTTACACCTTTTATAGGGTACCACAGTTGTGACATTTCCTGTGGCAGAGCAGGAAGGGCTGATCAGTGGGGCCCACAAGGTGATCTCATTTACAGGGCACTAGTAATTTAACTTGTTATAACAAGTTAAACAAAGCACAATTAAACCATTACTTGCATTTTTTCCTTTTTTTTCCTTCTAATTACTCTGACTAGGTTACAAACCCAGCAACTTATTTGGAATGGATTTCATTAACTGCAGGTACTGTGGAACAATTTTCAGAAGGACAGTCTTACAGGATTTAGGACACTGTCCTACATGCTGGGCCTTTGGAGATCTTAGGTCTCAGCTCCGGGCAGCATGGGCAGAGATTGCACGCCTCAAATTTCATATTGAAGAGGAAATACATTATAAGAACCACCGCCATTTCCCAGCATCCAACAGAAAAACCTCGACCGCAGAGGGTAGTTGGTCCAGGAGGTTGGCAGGTGGTTAGGAGGAGCAAATCAGGTGCCCCATCACTCTCTGCTCTCCAACACATTACCTCCAAAACCATATAAACACTACAAACAGGTATCTGCCTCTATCTCTGAAATCAAATAAAGAGGCAGAAGACACTGCAGAGCAGGACACTGCGGCACAGGAGCTAGCACAACAATACTCACCAAATCAGGAACCAAAACTAAACAAGCACAAAGGAAATCCAAAAACTTCTGATCATAGGAGACTCCATGATTGGGAGTTGATACCCATCTCCAGCCAGGGTGATGGTCAGATGTCCCAGGTACATCAGCATGGAGAGACACTGACTGCATTGCTAAAATTGTTCACAAAGCAGGAGAAAACATTGATGTCCTAGTACACATAGGGACTAATGACTCCGCCAGCCGGTCAGTTGTGGAGACCAAGGAACACCTGACTAAGCTGGGTGACAAACTATCATCTATTTCATCCGCATCTCCTTCTCTGAGATCCTGCCAGTCTGGGAGAAGGGAGCAGATGGATGGAAGGTCAGAGAAGGGGAGATAGGGGAGCTAAACACGTGGCTCAAGGACTGGTGCCAGGAAAAAGGACACAGATTTGTAGGGAACTGGCAACAGTTCTGGGAGTGAAAGTTCTTTAAATTTGATGGACTGCATCTGACTAAAGAGGGAGTCAGTGCATTGGGGCAGAAGTTTGACGTCTTTGCAGAATATTTAAACTAGCAAATGAGGAGAGGGGTGCAGCACCCCATACGTCGAATGGGAAGAACACCCTTCCCCCCTCAGCTAGTGGTCAAACAGGAATTCAGCGTGTTTGCTGTTCATTTGCATCACCAGGTAAGAAAAAAGGTTTGTCTCCCCATACGATGCACAGGGGTAATGCCAAACTTCACCCAACAACTAACACACCAAAATCTGGCCAATGGAAAATCATGTACAAATGCTCACAGCCTGGAAATAAGATCCCAGACCTGCAGGCAATAATGTCAGAGGCTAAACTGGACATAGTAGCAATTAGTGAGACGTGGTTTACCAGTAACCACACTTGGGAGACTTCAGTACCTGCTATGTATTGTTCAGAAGAGACCGAGTGCAAAAGGGGAGGAGTGCCCTGTATGTTAATGAAAATATCAAAGCTACAGAAATTCAGAATACACATAAGGAGCCAGAAGAACTGTGGGTCACCCTGGAAACAGGAAATGGGACAGCCATAAGAACTGGGGTTGTCTACAGGCCCCAGACCAGAGGAAAGACATAGACACATTACTGTTAGAAGATATACAAAACATGACAGCTAAAGGGAGGTTCTGATAATGGGAGACTTCAACATGCCAGATACAGATTGGTCAATACCAGCAGGAACATCTGCCAGAACTAGACTCATAGTGGATTCCTGCAGGGAGGGCCTCAAACAACTGGTACAGCAACCCACAAGAGACAGGGCTATCCTAGATCTAGTACTGACTAACAAAGAAGGGATCACAGATCTCCAGGTAGAAGGTCACCTGGGGGCCAGTGACCATCACATGGTATGGTTCAATTTGGCTACTACATCTAAATCATCCCATTCCAAGGCAAAATATGGGACTTCAGAGGAGCTGACTTTGATAAGATGGCCAACAGAGTTAAGCTAGCCCTGGCAAAAGAAACACAGGTGAGGAGGTACAGGCAAAGTGGGGAAGCATTAAGGATACAATACTTGAAGCAACATCCCATTGTGTTAGACAGAAAAGGAAGTGCAAAAAGAAGGAAACCACTTTGGTTCTCAAATACAGTAGCAGAAAGGTCAGAGCCAAAAGGCTGGCCTTCAGGAAATATAAGGGAACACAGCGGGATGAAGATAGGGAGGCATACCAAACTGCCCTAAGGGAAGCAGTGAAGACAGTAAGGCAAGCAAAGTCCCAAACTGAGGAAACACTAGTACGAACAGTTAAAGAAGGTGACAAGACTTTCTATAGATACATTAGTGAAAGGAGAAAGTCCAGAGGGGGTATTGCTAAGCTTAATGGAGAAAAGGGAGCATGTGAGGAGGAGGACCCTGTAAAGGCATCTATCCTAAATAGATACTTTTGCTCAGTATTTACAAGAGAAGGTAGGGCAGGGCCCACAGCTCAGCATCATGGACACAGTGGGAGGGAGGTGAGCACTACTCCCTTCACAAAAGAAAGGGTCCTACAAGAGCTTGCTAAGCCTCAGGGTGGATAAGGCAATGGGACCTGATGGCATACATCCCAGGGTACTAAGGAGCTAAAGGAGGAACTAGCAGAGCCATTAGCAGAATTGTTTAGTGAGTCTCTGAGCACAGGAGAGGTCCCAGAAGACTGGAGAAGGGCTCATGTGATCCCGCTCCACAAGAGTGGTAGCAGGGAGGAGGCGGGAACTACAGACCAGTCAGTCTTACCTCAGTAGTGGGCAAGATTATGAGGCACTCTTAAGGAAAGGATAGTGCAACACCTGGAATCCATAGGGCACAGGATCCAAGACAGCATGGGTTTACAAAGGAAGGTCCTGTCAAACTAATCTCATAGATGTCTTTGACTGGGTAACCAGAGTGGTGGACCAAGGGGAGCAGTTGATGTCGCCTACCTTGACTTCAGCAAAGCTTTTGACACTGTTCCACATAGAAGATTGATAAATAAGCTAGGTAGGCTCGGGGTGGGTCAGAAGTTGGTCAACTGGGTGGCAAACTGGTTGACTGGCAGAAAACAGAGAGTGGTGGTAAATGGTATACAGTCAGAAGAGATGCAAGTCACAAGTGGGTACCTCAGGGATCAGTCCTGGGGCCAGTCCTATTCAACATCTTCATTAGTGACCTCGAGATGGACTAGAGGGTAAGGCTTGTCTGTTTGCAGATGACACCAAGATCTGCAACAGAGTAGATGATCCAGATGGGGTGGGCAGAATGAGAAGAGATCTGGATAAACTAGCAAAATGGTCAGAAGAATGGCAACTGGGATTTAATGCAAAGAAGTGCAAAATCATGCACATAGGGAAGAGAAACCCTGAAGCCACTTATAGGCTGGGAGGAGTTGCTAGCAGTCACAAAGGAAGAAAGAGACTTGGCATCATCATCACTGATGACCTAAAATCATCAAGCAGACCTCTAAAGCAGTAGGTAAGGCTAGGGGTGTTAGGGTGTATTAGTAGGGTATCACAAGTCGTAGAGGGAGGTAATAATCCTCTGTACAAGACATTGGTTAGGCCCATCTGAGTACTACGTGCAGTATTGGAGCCACACTTCACAAGGACATTAACCAAATTGAGGCAGTCCAGAGAAGGGCAACCAAAATGGTGCAGGGACTGCATCAGAAGACATATGAGGACAGATTAACGGAGCTCAATATGTATACCCTTGAGCAAAGGAGGGAGAGAGGTGATATGATCGAGACATTTAAACACCTTAAGGGCATAAACAAGGTGAACGAGTCTAACATGTTTAAATATAAGAAAAATAGCAGGACAAGAGGACACAGCATGAGATTAGAGGAGGCCGATTAAGGGGGAATGTGAGGAAATTCTTTTTCACAGAAAGGGTGGTAGATGTATGGAATGGCTTACCACAAGAAGTGGTGGCTATGAATACAGTGCAGGGCTTCAAACAGGCATGGGACAGGCATAAGGGAGCAATACAAATGACTATGAATAGATAGGTCACTGACAGAGCAAAGGCCGATGGCACATTTATAAGGTAGAAAGAGAAATCGGCAGACTGGATGGGCCTTGCGGTCCTTATCTGCCGTCAACTTCTATGTTTCTATGTTTCTATGTTTCTATGTTTCCTCCTGCCCTTCCCACTCCCTGCAGTACCCTTCCACCTGCCACCTCTAGGAGTCGCTGCTGCACCCACCATTCTGGTCATTTCTGCCCACTGCTTGGGTGCCATTACACCTCCGTCTCCCAGGGAACCACTAGGTCTCTGTGCAGTGCTCCCCTCGGGATTAGAATCTGGTACTTCCTGCACTAAAATCTGTCACCCTACTACTGTGCTATGGAGACTTCCACAATGATGAGTGTCAATATGCCCTTCTTATACCAGCACTGGACATCCACCCCCTTATTGCCTCTAACCTGCATCCATTCTCACGCAGACTTCCCAGGCTCCTGCTGACCACTCTTACTATTCTTCTTCTTGGACCTTCCAGCCCTGTCCCTAAGGTCTTTTGTCTTTCACCCCAACCCCCTCGACCCACCTCTGACTACCACCCACACTGCCATTGCCTGTCATCCACCCCCTTCCCCCCGCATATCTCCCAGCTGTCATGTACCACCACCAATTTCCATGCCATCTTACATTCCTATCATTTCCAACCCTTATCACCCTGACCACCCCTTTACTATCCGCACCACAACTAGGCGACAGCTATCCCAGACCAATAGGCAATGGTCTCTTGCACTCCTCAGAGTTTTTGCTCTACTTCTTCTTATTTCAGGAAATGTTCATCCCATCCTAGCCCTGTCTCTCACAGCCCAAGCCTCTCACACCATGGGCTCAGAATAGCTGCAATGAACATCTGCAGCTTGCCCAAAAAGATGGCGACTCTTCAGTGTTGGATTTTGCAACATCAGCCAGATATTCTAGCCCTCACAGAAGCCCGGCTTTCCAAAAAAAACCCCGGATACCTTTGTCACCTTCCCAGACCTCACCCTACACAGAACTGACAGAGTGGGCAAACAAGGCAGGGGGTGTGCTGTTTACATCCGGGACTCCATGTTATGCCCAGCCCTACTGGCACCTCCACTAGACCATGGTACCCAAGCCCTGTGGATAAAACTTACTCCAGATCCCTCCAGTGCCCCTTTAACTATTACTGTCACATATGTTCCCCCAAGAAACCAAGCTCTTGCTATACAATCCCTAGTCAACTATATCTCCAGCTTCCCCCTCAAAGCGGAACACATCATAGTTGGGGACTTTAATGTGAACTGGTTTGCCAGTTCGGCTTCCCCCCTCAAGGACATGTTCGCTGCTTTGGTCCTCAGCCAGCTGGTTAGCCAACCAACCAGGGTGAATCCCACTAATGGCTCTAGCACTGTGCTTGACCTTCTACTTACCAACTGTCCCCACAGAATCTCTAACCTTATGGTCCTTCTGGACTCCTTAAGCGATCGCTCCCCCATCCACTTTTCCTGGTCATGCCATCGGCAAAAACTCCAATCAAACAATATAGCCTGACATCGACTCTGACCCAGAAGCCTCACTAAGCTAAGGAGATATCTAACTCTTGGTGATTGGTCCCCTATCACGCTGGCCCCTACCATAGACAAAGCCCTTCACTATTTCACCCGTTCATTCAACAAAGCGTGCAATATCCATGCCCCACTGTAAAAAGTGCAATCCAAAAAACATAATGCTCCCTGGGTCACGCCTGCACTGCTTCAACAGCTAAAGCACAGAGATGATCTCTGGCATAAAGCAGTCACCGCTGGCTCACAGGTGGACAGGCAGGCCTACAAAGCCGCAAGTAATAGATGCACCTGGACCATAAAACGAGCCAAATCGAACTATTACAAAACTACCCTTGCCTCCTCCTGGGGGAATGCTCGGTTGTTCTGTGACAGTATTAAGGAACTCAACAGTAAATTTCGGCTCCCCCCCCAACTAACTATCAACAATGTCTCCACCACTGATATGCTGGCCATCGCCAATTGCCTTAACTCTACTTTCTCTGACCTAAGTGCAGTACTTCCAAACAACTTCTTCGACCCTATTCCTGCGACCTCCGAGCCAAAGACTCAGCATCACCCCTTCCACCTCAGGATCATCACTTTGAGTGAGGCAAGACCTTATCTTGCAAATGCACTCAGTGGCTCCTGCTACTGCAAAGATTCTTTTGACATGAGAATCCTTCATCTGGTTCTATATACTGTCCTCTCCCCCCTGACTGACCTTATTAACCTCTCCCTATGTCTGGGGCAGTTCCTGACAGCCTGGAAGACTGTCACTATCACCACAGTTCTAAAGAGTGGTGACAGCACCTCCCCCAATAACTACCGACCCAACTCACTGAATACTTGCTTGCTCACAACCTACTATGCAGGGAGCAACATAGCTTCAGCTCTGGACACAGTGCAACTACAGCCCTTACTGAATTCTCTAACTTCATTCACTCTGCCGGGGATAGAAAACACCCTGCCAGAGCTGTCTTCATTAACCCGTCAAAGGCCTTTGACACAGTCTCCCACCCCCATGCTCTTAAGTACGCTCCACCACATTGGTCTGTCTCAAGGGCCCATCTCTTGGTTTACCAGTTACCTCACTGCTAGATCCCAATGTGTCAAGATAAACAACACCCTCTCAACCACCTTGCTAGTTCACTCCAGGATCCCTCAGGGCTCCATTCTTGGCCCTCTACTATTCAGCATCTACCTAAATGCCTTGCCCAAATCCTGCTCTCGTATTCTATTGCTTTATGCTGATGACGCAGTTCTTTTCACCTCTCACCCGGACCCCGCACTCTTACAGTCCTCCATCCAACATGCATTTAACCAGATTAAAACTGGTTCTTAGACCAAAGACTCGTGGTCAATGTAAAAAAGACAAAGACCACGCTCTTTGCCCATCGATAGAACAAGACCAAGGACGCACAGCTAACAATCCTCTCCCACTCACTCCTTCCACTAGAACAGGTCCATATACATAAATACCTGGGCCTTACATTTGACTCCAGCCTCTGCTTCCAATCCCATATTAACATTCTATCATCACCCATAAATGCCCGCATAGACCTACTTTATCGACACAAAGATTGCTTACCCCCAGAAGCCCTTAACCTGGATGTTACCTCTTCAGTCCTCTCACTAGCTGACTATGGGCTCACTGTCTACTCAATCGCTGACCACACAGCCCTTAACAAAATCCATCTGGCCATAAACAAAGCGTTCAGACTCCTCTCCGGGGAGGATAAGTGTACCCATACCTGTACCCTGTACGCCCTAACAAATATCCTCATTTGGATGAAAGGTTACATTATCAAACGTCTCTCTTCACTAAAAAAATCCACATGGGGCTTACCCCCCTGGGTGTGTCTGCCTTTCTCCTCTTATCCCACAGCTCAGTAAACACTCGCACTGCCAATAAACAGGTGTGGTCCATTCCCAGGGTCAGGACCTCATTAGCTCCAAGGTCTTTCCCCTACAGAGCCCCAGTATGGTATAACAAACTCTCCTCTGCTGTTATCTCTATCTACAATTTAGGATCCTTCAAGTTAGCCCTCAAAGATCACATTCTCTCCTCACGGCACTGCCAGTGTACCAGCTAGTCCTGGTCTTCTTGTCTACCCCACTCTTGAGCTCTTACTGGCTGTGCACTGACAATGCCCCTCAAGGCAGCACTTGCCTGTTCAACTCCCCTGCTAGCTGGTCTTGGGCTCCACAAGTCACTTGAATTGATGTGCTAAGCCACCCTGGTGATGTAACTTGTTTGACAACTCCAAGCTTCCACCTCAGCAGGACTTATATTTTCTCTGGCTTACTGTATAATACCTCTCGACAATGCCTCAAGAGGCTGCACTCACTAGATATCTGTCAAATTGTCCACTACACTGTAAAGGTCAAAATTTTACTCTCTCTCTTATCTCTGCAAAATTTTTGTAATCTGGAAAACTGTAAACCGTTGTTCCTTGTAGCTCGTTCCATGCAATGTAAATATGTTCATGAGGCTGCAATATTGTGTAACTGTAAAAACTGTAACCTGTAGTTTCCTTGTAACTCTTGCCATGAACTATTTGTATGTATTGTTTCCTGACACGGAGCCTTTGTAAATAAGTCTCTGACTCAAAGGGTTGTAATTCCTAAGATTGCTAAATAAATAAATAAGAGGTACACACCAGCCCTTTTACAGAAGAGAGAGTCATGGAGGAACTCACAAAACTGAGGGTGGACAAAGCGATAGGTCCAGATGATACACACTCCAGGATATTTAAGGAATTACGGACAGTGCTGGCAGCACTGCTGGTGGCCCTGTTTAGTGATTTGCGCAATACAGGGGTGGTTCCAAAGGACTGGAAGGGGACAAATGTAGACCCCCTTCACAAGAGTGGTAGCAGGGAGGAGGCAGGAAACTATAGGCTGGTCAGTCTGACCTCAGTAGTGAGTAAGGTTATGGATGTGTTGCTTAAGGAAAGGACAGTGGAACACCTGGAAACCTCAGAAGCACAGGATCCAAGGCAGTATGGATTTACAGCAGGAAGGTCATGTCAAACAAACCTGATTGACTTTTTTGACTGTGTGACAAAGGATCTGGATCAGGGAGGAGCGGTGGATATTGCCTACCTCTACTTCAGCAAGGCCTTCAACATCGTACCACACAGAGGACCAGTGAACAAGCTACTGTTGGTAGCCCGTAGGTGGGCCACAAAGTGGAAAACTGGGTGAGAAATTTGTGCAGGTACTGGAAGTAGAGGGTGGTAGTAAATGGGATCAAATCCATGGAAAGGAGGGTGACCAGTGTGGTGCCTCAAGGATCAGTCCTGGAGCCAGTCCTTTTTAATGTTTTCATCAGTGACATTGCTAAAGGGCTGGAGGGGAAGGTTTACCTATCTGCAGATTTTATCAAGATCTGTAACACAGTAGACAATCCAAAGGGGATCCAAAGAATGAGGAGGGATCTGGGAAGGCTGGAAGAATGGTCCAAAGTGTGGCAATTAAAGTTTAATACAAAGAAGTACAAAATCATACACCTAGGGTGAGGAAACCCGGCGGAGAGGCACAGGGTGGGGGGTGGAGTGCTGACAGTCACCAGGGAAGAAAGGCATCATCATCTCAGATGACCTTAAGGTTGCCAAACAGTGTAACACTGTTGTAGAGAGGGCTAGTGGGATGCTGGGGTGCATAGGAAGGGGTATCACTAGCAGAAGAAGGGAGGTGGTGATGCCCTTATACAAAACACTGGTGAGGTCTCATCTGGAGTATGGTATTCAGTTCTGTAGGCCACATCTTCACAAGGACATAGACAGAATGAAGGCAGTCAAGAGAAGGGCCACCAAGATGGTGCAGGGCTTGCATCAGAAAACATATGAGGACAGATTAAAAGACCTCAATATGTATCCACTGGAAAAGAGGAGGAACAGGGGGATATGATAGAGACCTTCAAGTATAATAAAGGCTTGAACAAAGTGCAGGTGGATGACATCTTTCAGTACAAGAGTTGTACAAGGATGAGGGGGCACGATATGAGATTGGAGGGAGGCAGGATAAGGGGAAATGTGAGGAAGGTTTTCTTCACAGAAAGGGTGGTAGATGCTTGGAATAGCCTGCCCCAGGAGGTGGTGGGGGCTAACACAGTGCGGGGATTCAAGTATGCAAGGGTTAGACATAAAGGAACCCTAGATGTAGGAAAGAGAGATGAAAGCCAATGACCAGGTAGGGTCAGTGTCCACTGATGCAGGCAGGGAATATGAGCAGACTAGGTGGGCCTAGCAGTCCTTATCTGCCATCAACTAATATGTTATTATATTACTATGTAGTGTATGCATTTCAGCATACAATATATTTTACTGTAAGCCTTAATATATAATGTATGTATTTTACAAATTGTGCATGTCTTTCACTACATAGTGTATGCTTTTCATTATATGATATAGGCATTTCAGTGAAAGACCACCTAACCATTCTTTATTTTGTATAATTGCTGGGGATCGTTTTCTCACCACAACAGTTATATAAAATAAACTGACATCTCCACACAACCACGGACCAGTTGGGTTTCAAAGTAGTCTGTTGAGTCTCCTATAGAAACTGAAATGTACTTTCTTGTTTGTGTTTTTTTTTTTAAAAAAAACAACCCTTTCAAAACTTTTTTGCCACATTATTTTTTGAAAACTTACCACAGACATGGAATGACAGCGGTCACTGCAGCACTGTTAACTGGCGGCCAGACAAAGGAAGGGAAAGGTGGCGACTGGCACATGCGTAGAAGGGAAACCCAGCACATGTTTGCTGTTATAATGGCAAAATTATAACCGGGTTTCCGTATGGCAGAAAGTGCCCCCCATTTATTACATATGTGGTAGCTGGTGTAGGGTGCAGGATTGCTCTCATTTATCATCCACCGGGTGATGAGAAGCTTTTTCTGCAGGAAATAGCAGATTTTGCTGCCGACATGGCCTTGGAGTCGCCCAGATTGATGGTTCTGGGTGACTTCAGTGCTGTCGATGATGAATCTTCACTTTTGGTCAACATTTCCTCAGGAGATGACATCTCTGGCTTTACACAGGTTGTTTCTGCAGCTACACACAGGGGTCCCTCTCTTGACCTGGTCTTCCTCCTGGGGATCAGGGCTTCGATTTGGTGGTGGAACCAGTCGGTTGGTCGATCACTACTCAGTTGGGTTCAATTTGAGGCCCCCCTGGGTAGGTCGGCCCCTGTGGAGTTGGTCAGATACCGCCCATTGCGGGACGTTATCCCTGAAGACCTGATGGCGGTTATTGACCTCTCATTGTTTGACGAGTTTTGCACTGATCCTAAGCAGCTGGTAGTGGCCTTTAATAGGGCCATATCAGTAGCACTCGATCAGATTGCACCAGTCCATGTTTGCCCCCTTCCACGTCATCCCGTTGCCCCATGGTTTGATGGGGCTTTTAGAGGGCTGTGGAGGTTGGGCATAGGTTGGAGCATCGTTGGAGGAAGACTACCTCTGATGCCGACCATCTTATTTTGCTAGAGCATTATAAACTCTACCAAACAGCAATTTCACATAAGAAGGCAGAATTTCTGTCCAGGGAAATTTCTGTCACACGGAATCGACCGGCTCAGCTCTTCAGAACTGTTGACAGGCTGTGCAACCCAGCCTGTCAGCAGATCTGTCAAGCCTTTACGCAAACTGATTGTGAGGAGATTGCTCAATTCTTTGCGAATAAGGTTGAAGACATCAGGAGGGAGTGCTCAACCTCATTCCAAGGCTGTTGCAGTTGATCGGTGTCCTGTTGCAGAGCCCGGAATTTCCTGGAGTACTTTCACCTGCCGGATTTCGTAGACAGTAAGAGGATTGTCCATGAGATGCGTCCAACATGCTGTAGTTTGGACCCTGGCCCTACTTCCCTGATTATGGGTTGTAGTGAGATCATCGGGCTGGTCTTAGCTCGGATTATTCGGTGTTCTTCAGATATGGGAGTTTTTCCTAGCTCTCTGAAAGAAGGGGTGGTGACCCCCTTTCTGAAGAAAGCTTCTTTAGACCCAGATAACCTAGCAAACTACAGGCCAATCTCTAACCTCCCTTTTGTGGGGAAGGTTATCGAGAAAGTTGTGGCAGCCCAATTGGATAACCATTTGACCATCCATAGTTTATACGAACCTCTCCAGTCTGGTTTTCGTAAGAGGCATAGTACCGAGACTGCTCTGGTTTGGGTGCTCAATGATCTCCTGATGGCGAGAGATTGGAGACACCGCTCTATTTTGGATCTCCTTGATCTATCATCATCTTTTGATACTGTGGATCATGGGGTCTTGCTCGAACGCCTGAGGTCCATTTGTGGACTGTCGAGTGTGGTCCTCAGATGGTTTTCATCTTTCCTTGAAGGGGAATGCAGAGAGTGGTCTCGGGTTTGCATTCATCCAGGGCCTTCTTGCTGCATTGTGGGGTACCTCAGGGCTCGGTGCTTTCCCCCATTTTATTCACAGTATATATGCTACACCTCGGAGACATTGTAAGATGGTATGAGCTGAGGTTTCACTGCTATGCTGATGATACCCAGCTCTACCTGTCTTTTGCACTTGATCAGGTTAGTGCTATCTCGGTACTGAACAACTGCCTTGCTGACATCCAAGGCTGGATGAACTCCAGCGGTCTAAAGTTGAACCCGGGAAAGACTGAGGTTATGGTGGTGGACCCGGGTCACAGGGCAGAGGGTTCAAGGACCGGTCTCCCCTCTGGATTAATCCTGGGGGTGGACCAGATCCTCACCTCTGAACGGGTGCATAACCTGGGAGTGGAGCTTGACACTGGTCTGACCCTCCATTATCAGGTGTCTGCAGTTGTCAAGTTGGCATTTTTTCATCTTAGGAACATTGCCAGGATTAAGCACCTTGTTCCACCTAGTGACCTGCCGGTTTTGGTCCATGCCTTTGTGACATCTCGCCTTGATTACTGTAACTCCCTTTACCTAGGACTTCTTGGGGTTGATGTCCGCTGCTTGCAGCTAGTGCAGAATCTTGACAGCACATTTTGTTGACTAGGGCAACTGAGAAGTTATATTACCCCTGTGCTGCGCACTCTGCACTGGCTGCCAATACAGTGGCGGATCACCTTTAAAGTGGGTCTTTTGACCTACAAAGCCCTACATGGTCTAGGTCCTGACTACTTGAAAGAGCTCCTGGTGCCCTACACCCCTCTAAGACAGCTCCGCTCAGCTGACGAGGGGTTGCTGGAGATTCCGAGGGTAAATTTGAAGTCATCTGGTGATTGTGCATTTGGATTCGCTGCACCTACCCCCTAGAATTCTCTGCCCCATCAGCTCCGGGAGAGTAGGACGGTGGGGAGCTTCAAGCAGGCACTAAAGACTTTTTTATGGGAGACGGTGTTTCCTTCTTTGTTTTAATTTTATATTGCAGTATTGTAATATCTGTTTATAGTTGTTTTATTGTATGTATTGAATATGTTTGTGTTTTTCTTGATGTACAGTGCTTTGAAAACTTTGAAAGGCGCTTAATCAAATACATTTTATTATTATTATTATTATGTATTTCACTATATTGTGTAGTTTATGATGTCCACTATGTACTGTATGTGTTTCACATTATCCACTCTGCTGTTTACTATATGCAGAACAGTATGTATTTTATAATATGATGCATAGGTTTTAGCCTATGGTATTGTGTATTTAACAGCATAGTGTATGTATTTTACTATTTATTGTACAGTATGTGTTCAGTACATAGTGTATGCATTTCAGCATGCGATGTACATACAGTACTGTAGTTCACTATATAGTGAAGGCTGTGCAATTTGTTATGTATACATTTTCCTTTATGAGATATGTGTTTCAGCATATAATGTATGCAGTTCACCATGTAGTGCATGCATTTCAGTATACAATGTATTGTACAAGTTTTGCTGTATGATGTATTTTACTATCTAGTGTAGTATGTGTTTCACTATACAGTGTATGCATTTCACTGCATGATATATGTATTTCACTCTATGATGCATGCATTATACTATACAGTGTGTTTCACTAAATGGATCTTATGTTATACTGTACAGTATAATGCATGTGTTTCACTATGTAGTGTATGAATTTCATCATATGATGTATTTTCAGTGCTGTCTGCATCACAGTTTCTGCCAGTGGAATCTTGCAGGATCCTGCAGGAAAAAAAAGACTCCAAAGGCAGTTAATAAAAGTTGTCATACAAGAAACTGAAACATCTTTATAACAGGGTGTGTCATCCTTGTGCACTGCACTGTATTTCACTATGTAGTATACTGTACACTGTTCAACAGGTAATGTATATGTCTCACTATTTGAAGTGCTAAGTGTGTGAGTTTTATTATAAAATGTATGTACTGTATTTCAACATATGAAATATGTATCTCAGTCTCCAATGCAAGCATTTCACTATATGACAAAAAACAGTGCAAACTCACTGAGGCAAGGGTTACCTCAAGAGGCATTGGCCATATAGACAAGTTTCAAAGAAATACAAAATCACACATACCTTCATAATGCAAAGCATCGTGGGCTGTATATGCAAATCATCATGACATTTTAGGCTGGTTCAGTTTTAAGCTAGAATGTACAGTATGGTGCCAAAGGGCCTCTCACACAATCTGCAAAGGGTGCAAACAGAAGACACAGGCACATGTTTCATCCTACCCAGGACTCATTAGTGTGTCTCATCTGTATGACACTCCTGGTAAAATGAATCAGCTGCCTTAAGATGGTCGTATGGGGGTGGGTCATGGTGAGCCCCAAAAAAACCCAAAACAAGCTAAAAGACAAAGCACCTCAGTGCAAAAGAACTGAGGCAAGGGTTAGCCCAAAAGGTATTGGCCATAAAGCCAAGTTTAAAAGAAATATAAAATCACAAATACTCCCATAATGCAAAGCATCATGGGTTGTATATGCAAATCACCATGACATTTTAGGATGGTTCAGCTTTAAGCTAGAATGCTTGGTGCCAAAGGGCCTCTCACACAATCTGCAAAGGGTGCAAACAGAAGACACAGATACATGTTTCATCCTACCAAGGACTCATCATTGTGCTTTATCTGTATGACACCCAAGGGGAAATGAACCAGCTGCCCTAAGTTGGTCTTACGGGTTTGGGTCATGGTGAGCCTCCAAAAAAACAAACATAAAAAATACAAAAAATAAACTAAAGGACAAAGAACCTCAATGAAAAAGCACCGAGGCAAGGCTCACCATCACCCAGACCCATTGCATTTCACTATATAATGTGTGTTTCACTATATAGTGCATGTGTTTCACTACATAATGTACATGTTTCACAATATAGTGTATGTTTTGACTACTGTATATAATGTATGTGTTTCAGTAAATAATTTATGCATTTTACTATATAAGGAATGCATTTTACTATATAGTACATGGTACTATATGTGAGGAGAAAGAACTACAAAGGACCTTGCACATACCCCAATATTGCAAAGCATCATGGGGAATATATGCAAATCCCCATGACAGAGTTTGGACAGGCTCAACTTTAAACAGAACTACATGGTGCTAGAAGGCCTCACAGTGCAATCAGCAAAGACTAAGAACAGCAGACACATACACGTGTTTCGTCCTCATTTTGACTCATCAGTGTGCCATATCTGTATCTCAGCCTAGGGAGAGGGAGCCAGCCACCTCTTAAGGGGGATGTTATTTGTTTGGGCCATGGGAACCCCAAAATAGAGAAGGAAAAGAACTACAAAATGACCCCAGAGCAAATGCACTGAGGCATGGGTTATTCCAGAGATTATTGGCCATACAGTCAAATTTTAAAGAAAACACAATTGCACATACCCCAATAATGCAAAGCATCTTGGGAAATATATGCAAATCCTCATGAGAGAATTTGGACTGGCTCAACATTAAGCAGAACTGCATGGTGCCAGAAGGCCTCACAGTGCAATCAGCAAAGGCTAAGAACAGCAGACACATACATGTGTTTACGTCCTCATTTGGACTCATCAATGTGCCATATCTGTATCTTAGTCCAGGAAGAGGGAGCCAGCCACCTCTTAAGGGGGATGTTATTTATTTGGGCCTTGGGGACCCCAAAATAGAGAAGGAAAAGAACTACAAAAGGGCCCAGAGCAAATTCAATAAAAGCCTTATGTGAGGTGGGATAGCCTCTCAAAGCTGGCTAACTGCATGGGTTATCCCAGAGGATATTGGCCATACAGCCAAATTTTAAAGAAAACACAATTGCACATACCACAATAATGCAAAGCATCATGGGAAATATATGCAACTTCACATGACAGAACTATAGAGAGTACTATATGTGCTTCACTATGTGCTGTATATGGTAATAAGGTATTAATGATATTACGTACAGAATGGCATCTCATAGATATTGTCTTCTATGTTTTGGCAAGCCATTCATGCGTATTCTAAAGCAACATTGTGATCCTTGCAGTTAGCATTGTGCACTAAAACAATGTCTTGTCTTTTGCTGAGTTAAACTTTAAAATACTTGCTGCTTTGTTCTCTTTTTCTTTGTCTTCTTTTCATGAGTAAAAAAAATCACTGACATCCTTCCTCCATTTGCTTTGACTTTTATCATCTCTAAACCTTTCCCATGGATTCCATTTATTCTCCTCACTAGCTTCTTTTAAGAAACTAAACTTCTTTGGATATTCTAAGCCTCTCTGTTCCTAGCCATTCGAACAGTGCATGTACAGTACTATATTTTCCTTCACTGCCCTATTCACCTCCCCAGTCCACAGTTGTATTGGAACTTTTATACCTTTACTCTACAAAACTTCGTACATACTCCCGGTAGGACTATTTGGCAGCTCTTTCATTCTGTCTCTTAATCCCCTGTGGTTTGCTGGCATATATAGGAAGATTTTTTTTCCTGACCTTAAGGTTCAGTTTTCTTTGAATGTTCTCATCTTTCAACTTCTCAGCACAAATCCTTATCAAATCCTTACTGCATCTCTTTACCCTCATAAGGATGACTGAAAGACGATCAACAGCAGATAATAATCACTACCCATTTGAAGTATATTTGCAGTCTTTCTGCAGGTTTTACATCAGTATCAACTAACATGGCGTAATTATTATCATTTCATTATTGATTTTCCCCATTTGAAGGCATTTTGCAGCACCAGTTTTTAATTCAAAATGGATATTTCATGGAAGATGATGGCAGATAAAGGCCCATTGGTCCATCCATTCTGCCCACCTTACCCAGTTCTCTTAAGTTGGCCCTATAGTGGCAACACACAAAATTAGAAATGCTTGTGTACTGATGAATGTTATTACATGCTTCACAAAATGTATGAGGATTGGTATGCTTGTTATAGTTAAAGAAGAACTACCACCATGGGAAAACATTAAAAATCATTCTATTATGGAGGTATGTGTGATTTTGTATTTCTTTGAAACTTGGCTTTACGGCCAATACCCTTTGGGGTAACCCTTAGACATTTCCTACTATACCACAGTAGCACAATAATTTAAGGCCAGAAAGTACTATAAAACTAGGCAGACTGGATGGACCTTGTGCCTTCTTCTTCCATCATCTTCTATGTTTCTGTGTTATAGAAACATAGAAACATAGACTGTGTCAGCATAAAGGGACCAGTGGTTCAAGTCTACCCATATTACACTGCATCAACTCTTGACCTAGTGTCTTGGTGGTTGTCCACCTCTGCCATCCCATGAACAACCCTCACACCCAGTACTCCCCCATGGGACTATGTGTCCCCTGCTCTGCCCCAGCCATGTTTGAACCCATTTAGGGTACCTGCATCCACTACTTTCACTGGAAATCTGTTCCATGGATCCACCACCCTCTCAGTAAAGTAACACTTCCTCATATCCATCCTGAATTTACCCTCCCCACCAAACTCCAATCATGCCCTCTTATAACTGTATACCTATTTGCAACAAACTGGTCTTCACTATTTACCTTTTTTATACCCTTCATAAACTTACATGTCTCTATCATGCCCCTCCCCTTACATGTGTCCTCCAGTGAGTACATGTTCAGGGCCACCAGTCATTCCTCTTAGGATCTGCTTTGCTGGCCCTGGATAATTTTGTTGACCCTTCTCTGCACTGACTTCAGCCTATATATGCCTTTTCTCAGCTGAAGGCTCCAGAACTAGGCACAGTATTTCTTTGTTGTTAAACTTTTTATCAAAACATTTCAAAAACAGAGTGCATAAACACCTAAGAAGTACTTATCAGGCAAAGGTCTGCATAATGACAGGCCAGGTACTGTAGAACATGCATTTGAAGGTATAAAAAATAAGAAGTGTGGTCTCACTAGGCCAGAGTCCAAATGATGCCAGGATGTGAGGAGAGTCCAAAAGATTGGTTAAGTGGAACTATAACTGGTACTTGTGTAAATGCAGCAGAAGAAAAACAACTTATGTATTTTATGGGTGAGGGATCTGCTCGGCTCCCATAACAGCAGGGAAAATACATCAGATAACTCTAACCTGATAGTGTTAGTAGGTTGGGAGGGTTAGGTAAGGTTGTCAAGTCATGTCATAGGAAGATATATGAAGCTTCCTCCTTTTGGGGGGGACTGCCTGACTCAGTCCCAGCTGGGACCTGCAGGAGGCTCTAGCCCACCCTTCGTTTTGGCATTGCCATGGGCATGGGTGGCATTGGTGCACTAGTCTGAAGATGGAGAAAATCCAAAGAGGATTTGCAGGTGTCCCCACAGGCTGCCAGGAAGCCTTATGTAAGGTGGGATAGCCTCTCAAAGCTGGCTAACTGCAACAGATTGGTCATTAATTCTGAGATGCTAGATAGATCTGTTGTGTGATGTAAAAGAAGGCATTTTGCTTCCACACTCACAAACAGACCCTAAGGCAACTGTGTCTTAGATATGTAAGAGACCTCCGGGGGGGGGGGCTAGAAGGAAGAGAGTTCGGGAGTCTGGGATTGGGCTATAAAGGACCAAACCTATAATAGCACTAACTGTGTGCCAGAAAGTGCACAATTTGGGTCACACCCAGAGGATGTGATAAATGTTGCCTCCAAGGGCCTTGCACTGCCAGCATTGGTCATTCAGAAGGAGTCAGGCTGCATGAAGCACTGCAGAGATGTGGCCTTGGTGTTGCAGCTGGTGGCTGTGGGAGTCTGAGATCTTGACATTGGTGGCCTTCCAGCAGGAGCCCCATTCATCATTAGAGATTTTGCAGCCCAAGGCCATGGCCCTAGCTGCAAAGTTTGGTCAGGGATCTTGTTTTTCAGTGAAGAGTGTATTGTGCCTGCCCTTCCTTTATGTCTTTAGACCAAGTGTGGAAGACAGTGTGGTTCTGAGGGCAATGATAGTCTTTGGAGTCCTTTGATTTATTGGGCCAAGACACTTCAGCATTGCAGGAAGCACCAAAAATCTCTCTTGGGAAAGCTGAATCGCTTCTGCAAGCCCTGGAAGGGGTCCATCATTCTGCTACCAGGGAGGAGAAGGTGGCTGAGCACAGGTATACTGTTTTGTCTCCAGGTAGTCCAGGAGAGAGATTTGCCATCCACCATAATGACCAGGTTATGCCATAGAGGTATGAGCTCTGTGGGGGTGGGAGGGCAAGATATGTACCTAGCCACTTACCAAGCCATTTTCAGGTTTGAATGGATGTGGAGATATTGAGACAGTATTGTAGCTGAGGCCATTATGGAAAATCTGTATAGGGGCAGTATCACTTTGATTTTCTTTCTATCAAAACTCCTCCAGATACACCCATCATTATTCATGCCTTACTGTATGCCCTATTCCATTGGCTGGTATGCGTGATAGAGTTACTGATAATGACAGCCATTTCTTTCTTTTCTGTAGTAGTAGTCAGTCTATCCCCTCCCATCCAGTACTCCATTCATAGGTTTCTTTTCCCTAAGTGTATCACCTTACACATCTTGGGTCTAAATCTCAACTACTAGATCTTTGACCACTTTTCCAGCTTCTCCAGGAGATTCTGAAGCTTCTTCACCCATTTTTTCTGTCTCCTTTGACACATGCTTTGTGCCATCAGCAAAGAGACACATCTTGCCATGGATACCCTCCTCAATGTCACTGATGAACACATTGATTATGACAGGTCCCAAGACAGCTTCAAGTCGCAGCCTGCCCATGAACCCCCTGTCCCCTGATTCGGCTCTGTTTACTTCACCCCTCTGTTGTTTCCTCCCCCAGCCACTTCCCCTACCTGACTGAATACTGTACTTCTGTACTCTTAAATCATCCAGCTTTTCCAGCAATCTCCTTTGTGGCACAGAAGTGAAGGCTTTTCTGATGTCAAAGTAGAGCAAATCTACTCTCTGCCCACTATCACCCTAGTGACCCAGTTAAAAACATTATCAGGTTGGTTGGCAAGACTTCCCTGACACAAACCCATTAGAACAGAAAAAAGTCATTCACACAAGGAGTAGTCTATAAATTATTTATTCAAACATAATGGTCAGAAAGCTCACATATAACAGACACTCACAAGTTCCCTGTACACATTCAGCGTACATACACCTTCATCAGGGACACTTTTTCACCCTCACAGTCTCCCTTACTTCCATTCAGAGCCACATTAGCCATTTGTATTTGTTTCTTCTGATGAGAATTAGCCAAGTAGGCCCCATGATTGGGTGTGCAACTGAAAAAGAATCAGTAATTGAAAGGGTCACTCCAGCACAAAACCCACCATTAGAAATGCCACCAAACACAATTCTGTTAAATAAACATCATTTTAATTTATACCAGCTGTGTGTGTCCTTCAAACATATGAAACATGAGACAGAAAAAACACCAACAGGGCCCCACCAACTCCTGCCAGTTTTGCCTCAGTGTCTTCAGGGAGTGTAGATTTTAAATTATTTAAAAAATAAAGTGCCATTTCGGTACAGGAGCAGAGCTTTTTTTAAACATTCTTTTCATAATTGGATTTTTGCAAAGCTGAGGTATGTCAGTTTTGTGAGGAGAGTCCAGTTTTGGAACTCAAAAATATAATTTATATTTATTTTCTAGTCACGAAAACAGCCCTCACATTTCCTTATATTGTAACAATCAGGAACCCATTCTTATGGCCGGTACTGGACCCACATTCCACATGTTCCCCCATCAGTTAGGAGCCTATCTCATCTGCTGGGAGCCCCCACCCGAACACATAATTCTATAACAATCAACAGCAGTTGCCCAACCCTGCCATCATATCTTCATCCCACCCACCCTATCTTCAGTAACACTGGTGGTGGTGGTTGCACATCCCTACCACTGGTGCCCCCCACTGACTCCTCTATCTTTACTAACACTGATAATAGATGCCCAACTCCACCACTGGTACCCCTGCCCACTTAGCCAGCCTTTAAAAAGCACTGTAGTGAGTGTTTAATCCAGCTTTCTGTATCCCGCACCCAGCTAGCCAAAACACCTTCCTCACAATAACTGGCAAAGTTCTGCCCCCTTCCTCATCACCAAACCCAAGTAATGTTAACCTCCCACACTCACCTACCCTCTAGCACCCATGCAACCCTCTTCCCCTCCACCAGTACCCACTCTGCAGTCCCTCACATTTCCTCAGTGTCCATCCTTGCAAATCCTAAATGTTACATTGTGATTTCTGAATGTCTCTTGATACCCTCTACTACCTGAAAATACAAAAAATAACCAAAGACAAAATAAATTAGGTCCCAAAACTCAGACATGACTTTTTTTCAGGGAAAGAAGTTGTGTCTGAAACTGTAGTTGGGGAAAATTTGGCAAAACTCTTGTTGGGTGTTCATGAGGGGGAAGTGGTAAGAACTCAAACCCTCAAATTTGGTAAAAAAAAATTAAAATTAGAACAGTTATGGGTCTTGAAACAGATGAAACCTCTTCAAAAGATATGTACTATGAAAGGCACAACGTGCACTCTCAAGGACATCACTTTTATACAGGGCTTCTAACACTCACTTCTTTTTTCCTTTTTTTACCATTTTTCACCAGATTTGAGGGACAGAGTATTTAGTACCCCACCTCATGAACATGAAATTGGCAAGTTTTACACATGCCTGATGAGTGTGTTGTGTGGAGGGGTTGTCACATGTTGCTTTGCATAGAACTTCAGGACCTTATGCAAAGCCAGTCCCAAGTCTAGAGCTTTTCCCAACAGGTGTTCTGCTTTGCATTAGGCTCCACTTCTGATGTAATGAGCATCATTATGCAACTGCTTTGTGAGTAGCCCAAAGGGCAATTTGCAAAGCAAGCTTCTGCTCTACAGAAGGGTTCCATTTGAGGCAGAAAATAGTATATATGTTATAGGGGCATGGTGGCAGCACTATAGTCAGGGTTGAGCAGGGTTTTCTATGTTAAACCTCAAATTTTGCACATTAATGTTTTCATAACTGTTCAGTAGATTAGGAAGATATTTTGCATGCCCAGTCTCAGGGGTTAGATTTCTTGATGTGCCAAGTTTTGTTCTGGTCTGATGTGCAGTTTCTGAGATCCAGATAGTGAAAAAGATACAAAAAGTACAGTTTTTGCATTTTTTTTTTGTCATCGCCTAGCACCCAGACAGTTTGGAATTCTGGTCTGATATTTTTGAGGTAGAAATGGCTTGACCCACAGATGTGCCTTTCACTGGTTTGGTGGAAAAATATTAATCCATTCCAAAGTTATTAAATTTTACAATTTCATTTCTGAGCATGCTCTGTACAGTCCTTTTGGGTAGCTGCTTGGAATGAAAAAAGAATTTGGTCCATATAAAAAAGGATCCTTCTCCATATGGGGTAATCCTTTTTTGTGAGGAAAAAAACCTATTTCATATGGCCATCATCTTGTTTTTTGTTTGTTTGTTTTTTTAAATGGCAAAACCCACAAAAATAACATCTTGAAGGGTCACAACATGTGTATCTTGATCATTGGGACCTCGTTTGGTCCATTCCACACTTAAGTATTGGAAAAATGACCCCTAAACGTGTTTGCTTTTTAGATTTTAAAATCAATTTTCATGACTTGCTTCCATTTTTTTGTATGGCCATGCGATAAAAGATTTTGGCTGTACGAAAAAGGATCCCTTCACATGAAAAATAAATTGGGACTTTGTTTTTTTTTCTGATTCTTTTTCAGTATCAAGGGATTGTTTTTATATGATTTTTTTCATTCATACAAAAAAGTATCCCATCATATGGAAAAAAGAATTGGGATTTAGTTTTTTTCCCTGATTTTACAGAAGTGGTGGACTATGATGATGTATGTCTCTTGTGTTATCAGCAGACAGTTGTTGTTTCTCTTACCTGATAACAGCTGTCTGGTTGCTTGTCTTGCACCTTTCACTGCTTGTTGGGAGGGTAGAATGCGGAGTTAAGGTTGGAAACCCTCACGTCACATTTCCTAACTTGTTTTGCTTTAACCGAAACCTAACTGATATATTAATAAAGTTTTTTCAATGAATACATATATATGTGTGTGTGTATATATATATATATATATATATATATATATATATAATATAATACTGGCCCGGTAGGGCCAGTATAGTTAGGGTTGCATGGTCACTTCTATGTTAAATCCCAATATTTGCACTTTAATAACTTTACAACTGTTTTACCAATTTGCCTGAAATTTTGAATGTGCAGTCTCCGACCTTAGATCGCTGCATCTGGAAAGTTTTGTTCCAGTCATATGTACAATTTTGAAACTGTAGAGCATCCAAAAAATGAAAATTACCAACAAACATGCATTTATCGGTCGGCATTAATGGACCAAAGAATGCGTCTGAGTGGATTCAGATTTGCATGTCTGTATGTGGCCTGGGTTGAACGGGTGCCTTTTGAAGATTTGGTGAAAAAATATTAATCCTTTCAAAAGTTATTCAAGTTTTTCATGTCACATTATAGCCTATGGGAGAATTTATATGTGCATTGCAAAAACTTTCGCAATCACATTTTTGTTGTCGTGCTCCCTGAATTTGTTTTTGTGCTTCCACCATCTTGTTTTTGGTTAGTGAGAGACAAAAAACATTGTAACTCAAAACAAAATATCCTTTGGTAAACACCACCAGTTGTGTTTACCTATGCAGGCACTTAAAAACATGACCCTGGCATTTGTTTTTCAGCAGGTGGTCTGGAAATATGTTTTTCAAACTTTTTCCAACATTCTGCAGTTTTGTTGTCATGACAATATTTTCTGTTGCAGTGGCAATAACCGCGACAAAAAAAAAATGGAACCATGGTAACATTTTTCTATGCACAACATTCCCATTATAGAGATAGGAGTGCCACGAACACATTAAAGTTATCATGAAAACACTGCATGAACACATTTTCCCATGTGTTGTTTTCTTTGTCACTTCATGGTGCAAAGGTGGATTGTACTTTTGGGCTGAAATTTGCAGGGTGGCAAGCACTGGTCCCACAGATGTGCCTTTTGGTGGTTTGGTCCCAAAACATTCAATGGTCCCATAGTTACAGCATTCCAAAGTTGAGAAATGTCCCATAGAATAACATTGTAGCTCCCGCAGTGCCTTTCAGTGCCTGTATCACGAAAATGAAGTGAGATACGAATCTCTTGCTACCTGCAGCTTAAACCTGCAAGGAAGTTTAAAAGTCATTGATTACACCTGCACTGGAATTTTTTTCATAGGTTGTAAGGTTACTGAGATATTGGCAGATTAGTGTTAGAAGGGTTCCTTTTCAGTACTATGGGTTTTTTGTCTGGCTCCGTATTTATGTGTAAGTGGGAGTGCATACTATTACGCAAAAAATGGACTATGTGAAGGGAGCGCAGGATCCAGAGGTCCCGCACTCCCACAAACACATACCACTAGCCTCGCAACAGATGCATATCATTATGCATAACCAGAGGTAACTAGCCTTTGTGTGAAGCAAATAAACAAAAGAAAACGATGTAAGAAACCACCATGGTTCTCAAAGGAAGTGGCAGTGAAGGTTCAAGAGAAAATGAAAGCATTCAGGAAGTACAAGGAATCACAGAAGGAGCAGGACAGAGAACTGTATCAGTTAAAGCAAAACGAAGCTGGGAAGGCAGTCAGAACAGCAAAGGCCCACACCAAGGAAAAGAAAGCCAACTCAGTTAAGAAGGGGGATAAAACCTTTTATAGGTACATCAGGGAGTGAAGGAAGACCAAGGGAGGGATAGTGAGGCTTAATAAAGGGGAGGAGGGTGGGCAGAGGAGACTGTGAAGAGGCAGAGATACTAAACAAATATTGTTGCTCAGTATTTACAAATGAAGAGGGAGGTACCTAAAACAAACAGTAGAAACACTCTGGATACAGAAGTTGATACCAGCCCATTTACAGAAGAAAGGGTTCTGAAAGAACTCTTAAACCGAAGGTGGACAAAGCAATGGGGCCTGATGGGATTCATCCCAGAATTCTAAAAGAACTAAGGGTAGAACTAGTGACACCACTGACTACCCTCTTTAACAAATCATGGGAGGATGGGGTGGTACCCGAGGACTGGAGGAGGGCAGATGTGATTCCCCGTCACAAAAGTGGGAGCAAGGCAGAAGCAGGAAACTACAGACCTGTTAGTTTAACCTCAGTGATAGGGAAAATGATGGAATCACTTCTGAAGGAAAGAATTGTTGAGTATCTAGAGGCCAGAGGGGCACAGGACCCAAGGCAGCATGAATTCACAGTGGGCAGGTCATGCCAGATGAATCTGATAGATATCTTTGACTGGGTGACCAAAGTAGTAGATCAGGGAGGGGCTGTGGACATGGCCTATCTAGACTTTAGCAAGGCATTTGACACAGTCCCACACAAAAAGATTAATATACAAGTTAGCCAGCCTGGTAGTGGGTCCCAAGATGACAGCCTGGGTAAAGAATTGGCTGGAGAATAGGACACAGACAGTAATAGTAAATGGAGTCCATTCTGAAGAAATGGAGGTTACTAGTGGGGTACCGCAGGGTTCAGTATTAGGACTGGGCCTCTTCAATGTCTTTATAAGTGACATTGCAGAGGGACTGGAAGGAAAAGTATGTCTCTTTGCAGATGACACAAAGATATGCAACAGAGTTGATGCACAAGGTGGGGTGGAAAGGATGAGAAGGGACTTGGCAAGGTTAGAGGAATGGTCAAATGTATGGCAGCTTAGATTCAATGCTAAGAAGTGCAGGTAATGCACCTGGGTAACAAAACCCAGGGAAGAGTACACAATGGGGTGAGATGCTAACAACAACAAAAATGGAAAGGGACCTGGGGGTAGTCATATCAGATGACCTAAAGGTGGGCAAGCAATGTGAGAGGGCAGCAAGGAGGGCTGGGGGGATACTGGGATGCATAGGGAGAGGCATCACCAGTAGAAAACAGGAAGTTATTATCCCTCTGTACAGACAGCTAGTTAGACCCCATCTGGAGTACTGCATGCAGTTCTGGAGACCCAATCTCCGCAAAGACATAGACAGGATGGAAGCTGTCCAGAGGAGGGCAACTAAAATGGTGCAGGGTCTGCACTGGAAGACATATGAAGAGAGACTAAAGGAGCTTAATATGTATAGCCTTGAGGAAAGGAAGGAGAGGGGGGACATGATAGAAACTTTCGAGTACCTCAAGGGAATCAACAAAGTCCAAGAGGGTAGCATTTTTCAAAAAAAGAGGTGTGCAAGAATAAGGGCACAATTTGAAGATAGAGGCGGCTCAGAGGTAATTTAAGGAAGTATGTTTTCACAGAGAGGTTGTGGATGCATGGAACGGCCTTCCAGAGGAGGTTGTGGAGTCAAAAACAGTTGTGGAATTCAAGCATGCATGGGACAGTCATAAGGCCATTCTAGGGGCTGGGGGTAGGATGAAGTAGGCTGCTGGTTAACTAGGATCTGCAGCTTATCCAGTAGGTAGGGAAATGGGCAGACTGGGTGGGCCAAGCGGTACTTATCTCCCGTCAAATTTTATGTTTCTATGTACATTACACTTTCTCAAAAAGAAGGGAAATTCACTGTAAAAAAACTTTGTTAATGCCTCACTTAGGGTTGCTGTCACGGCAACAAAAGTTTGGAAATTCATTGTTAGGTTTACTACCCCACCACCCCACCCAACCCTTTACTCTGCAGGCACCAACAGGCATTGGGGTGTGACATGGGGTCATCAGACTTAACTCTCACACCATTCTCCTATATTGTAGAATGTCAGCCTGTTTGCACATGAAATGGGGTGAGAGTTGGGCCTGACAACCCCATAGCACAGTGTTATGAAGCTGAGAAATTTCCTATCAGAAAACATTGCTATTTACGCACTACCTTTCAGAGCCCGTATCTCAAAAACAATTTGAGATACAGATTTTTTGATGCCCTCAACTTAGCCCACCTTTAGGAGGTTTTGAAGGCATGATTACAACTGCAGTGGAATGATTCCCATACTTGCTACTTGTACTGAGATATTGCCAAATAAATATTACAAGGGTTCCTTTTCAGTACTATGGGGTTGCTGTATGGCTCCATATTTAAGTGTAAGTGGGAGCGCAGGGTCCAGAGGGCCTGAGCTCCCACAGACGCATATCATTATGCATAAATGGGCAGTGTGGTGGGAGCACTCCCACCAACACATTACAAGCTACCCAGATTACATTACATTTTTCAAGGTAAGAATTCATTGCAAAACTGTTAATGCATCAGTTAGATTGATGTCACAGTGACAAAGCTTGGAAATTCAATGTTGATTACCCACCCCACCACCCCCATCCTCCACACACCAACAGACATCAGGGTGTGTCATGGGGTTGTGAGTCTTAACTCTCAACCAATTCTCCTATACTGTAGCATGTCAACTTGCTTACACATGGAATGGGGTGAGAGTTTGGCCTGATGACCCCATGGCACACTTGACATCTGTTGGTGTGTGGAGCATGGGGGTGTGGGGGTGTGTGGTGGTGGGGTAACCTTAACATTGAATTTCCAAACTTTTATCACTGTGACATCAACCCTAACTGATGCATTAATGAAGTTTTTTTGCAACGAATCTCTCTCTCTCTCTCTCTCTCTCTCTCTATCTATATATATATATATATTATATATATATATATATATATATAGATATATCTATATCTATATATATATATATACATATAGATATATATGTGTGTGTGTATATATATATATATATATATATATATATATATATATATATCTTACAGTAGCACCATTGTAGTTAGGATGTAGGGTACCCAGTTAGATTAGTGCTACATTAATAGCACCAGTACACAGAGTGCTAGTCCCTATAGCGCAACCACATACAGTGAGCGGGGATGTACAGCACTTGCTATATGTGCTCCCCTGGTTGCTGTCCATGGTGCTGCCACAGGACAAGGGCAGCAGGATCCTAGGAACTGGCTGAGTTGCTCCCATGGTGTGGAGGACTGGGGCATGAAGCAGTTCAGCTGGGAGTCAGTGAAGACCTGGGTTCTAATCTTGGTCTCCTAACCTTTTTGTCTGAATCGGGACTTTTTTTTTTACAAGGGACCATGGAAACAGTATTCCATGGCCCCACAATTTTAACTTATCCCATGATCCAATCTCCCCTCAGAGTGGGAATCCTTATGTCTGGTGGGAGACCTTGGTCAGAGCCCCTCGTGTCAGGAAGCTCTGAAATAGAAATGGCCGTATGTTTGCCATGCTGGTAATGCCGATGGCACTGTGGTTGAATATTTTCTGACCCAGTGCCAGGGTATAGTATGCTATTTAATGTTAAATTACTAACTTTGAACATTAATAGCTTCACTCTGTTCAATAGATTTGCACAAAATTTTACATGCATGGTCTGGGGGACAAGGTTTCTTAAACTGCCAAGTTTCATTCCAGTTGGATGTGTGGATTCCATGATCTGGATAGTGAAAAAGTGAGACAAAATGGAGGTTATTTTTTTTTTTTGTCATTGCCTAGCACCCTCAAAGTTTGGAATTTTGTTCTGAAATGGGCTTGCCCCAGAATGGTGCCTTTCATTGGTTTGGTTAAAAAAAATTAATCCTTTCCAAAGTTTTAAGAATCTGAAATTTTGGTTCTGAGCATGCTCTGTGATATCTTTTGGATAGCTGTTTCATGGGAAAGAAGAATTTGGCCACACAAAAGAGGATTTTCTTTTGTGAGGGGGTAATCCCCTTTCGTTAGGGAAACAATCTTCTTTCGTATGGCAGCCAGCTTGCTTCCATTTTTTTCAAGAAAAATTATTGTGAGAAACCATAAAAGTTATATCTAGCAGAGACACAGCACATTATCCACATTATCTTACTAAACTGGATGCCATTACCTGGATTATTGAGTTAGTTTTTTTAGAAAAAAAAAAAAAAAGAAATGTGTTTAAAACATTTTAAAAATCTTTTTTTGTAATACAGTTTTCCTGTTTTGTATGACCTCATGAAAGAGGAATAGGGCCATACAAAAGAAGACTAGGTTCATACAAAAGAAGAATTTGGACTTACAGTAGGTTTTTTTTTCATATTCTTCTTTCATATGAACCAATCCTCCTTCATGAGAATGTCAAAATCTCACAAAAGAGGACTGGTTCATATAAAAGAAGAAGTTGAACTTATTTTTTTGCCCACATTTGAATTGTAGCAAACCATGACTCTGTCAATATTTGGAGTTAAGGGGCAATCTAAATATCAAAGGAAAGGTCTCAATGATTACTACACCACTAATACATAATACCCTCCAAAGATTAGGGGGCCATATAAAAATAACTAAAAAATTAAAGTCCCCACAGGAAATTGGCATGTATTGCAGGCAGAGCCAGCATTAAAAGAGATCAGCCAAGTATATCCTCATCAGGTATACAAGAGGGGAAGACATTTAGGTGCTGTATTAGTGCATTCTTTTCAACCCAAAGTGGTGAAGCAACATATTGGTAATTGGATACCACAGCAGTCAAAAGGTTTTTTTACCTGTGGTCATTGTAAGTTTTGCACACACTGGGCCAGATTCTACAAGAGTTACACCTGGTGTAACAGCAGTTGTGCTAAGTAGAATTGCATATGTATCAGCTTACACCAGCAATTGCATCATGTGCGATTCTACAGTGTGGCCTGCATCATGGAGCAGGGCACTTATGCCAAACAGTAGTTATGCTGGCAGTTGCACCATAGACCCCCTGTGCCATGGCACTAGGGGGTTTAAGGCAGAAGATGTGCCCCATCCTAGAAGGGCAGCCACAAAGTCCCCACCATCGGGATTCTACAAGAACCCCCAGAGGAGAACCGGCAATGTAAGTTACACCTGCATTTAGCTGGTGTAACTTATAGCCTCCTCTGAGGGTCCTGTAGACCCAGGCCATATGCCCTCCTCCCCATGCCCAGACCTCCTCTGTTGGTGCCCAAATGGACATCACATACTCTGCCCCATCCCCCATTGGGTACATGCCCTCCATACCCCCACACAGTAACTGCCCCCAGGGCTGCCCACCCCCTTCCCCCTGACTCCCTGTGTTAACCATGCTCCGCAGGGCATCCCAGATCCCCAGCCCCCTGAATCCCCAGTGCTAACACACCCCACAGGGTAGCACTTGTCATCCCCTTACACGTGCGTCCTCCAACCCCAGTCACCCGGCCACATATCACAGCAAATATCCCAAGAAGCCCTGGTAGTCTAGTGGCCACCGATCACTGTAGAATATTTAAATTACTCCCCAATCCCTGATAGTCTAGTGGCCCACCCCCACCCAGCCATGCCAGCCCACCCAGCTGCCCCCACCTGTCCCCAGCCAGCGACTGGCACAGCCCACCTCTCACCTCCATGGCCAGCTGCCAGCTGAGTGCTGGAGAGTGCTCCTGTAAAGGGCGCTCAGAAATTAATATCTGAGCATGTCTTTACAGGAGCGGTCTACAGCACTCAGTCAGTGGCTGGCTGTGGAGGTGAGAGGTGGGCTGTGTCAGTCATTGGCTGGGGATGGGTGGGGGGTGCTAGGTGGGCTGGCACAGCTGGGTGGGTTGGGGGGCCACTAGACTGCCAGGGACATGGTGTTGTTAATTTCTTCTATTGCAATGCTTGGCGGGATGCACTAGACTACCAGGGAATTGGGGGAGTTATTTAAATATTCTACAGTGATCGGGGGGGCCACTAGACTACCAGGGCTGCTTGGGATATTTGCCACATATGCGGCTGGTGACATGGGGGAGTCAGGGCATGCACGGGTGGGAGGATGTCAGCGCCACCTTGCAGGGCGCGTAACACTTGGGATTCGGGGGGGCTGTGGGTATGGGATGCCCTGCAGGGCATGGTTCACACAGGGAGTCGGGTGGCAGGGAATATGTATGGGAGTTTCTGGGGCCACTTGGTGTGGCCAGCCCTGTGGGGCATATGTATGGAGGTTTCTGGAGCCAGTTGGTGTGGCCAGCCCTGCAGGGCTCATTATTGTGGTGTCTGGGGCCACTTGGTGTGGACAGTCCTGTGGGGCACATACTGGAGGTGTGGGGGGCAGGGGGTGTAGGCCACCCTGCAGGGTGGCTATTGTGGCTTGCTGGGTGGAGGGTGCACTTGCACCCTGCAGCAGCGAGTTATGACATGTTGGCCAGGTACGCCCTCTGTGCAGCATACCTTGCTGCATGGTGCAAGTCACAGGACTTTGCTGTGGAGACCCTGCCCCTTCTAGAATAGGGTGCAGGGTCAATGCCACAGTTGCTGGTGGTGCAAGTTGCGTTCGGTGGCAATTTGCGCCATCTTTCTAGAATTGGGCCCATTGTGTACAACAAACACACTTTTCAACAGTAAATCAAAACAAGATTTATGATATTAGACAGTTTATTAACTGTTCATCTGAAAATGTTTTTTATTTGGTAATTTGTGTGTGCAATGCATTTTATGTAGGAAAGACATCTAGGAAGCTTAGAGAAGGTGGACAGGATTCATGAAGCAAAATGGGACTAATTCCCACTCTGCAACCCCCAGTTGCTCGCCAAAATTGGTGAAGCTGTGGAGTGGCCGATCCTCAGCCACAACAGTTGTGGAGGGTGCTACGGCAGGTCCCACTGCCTGTAGCAGCCTCCCACAGCTGCGGTGCTGTCCCTGGCAACAGCACCCACAAGCTGCCATATTCCGTGGAGCCGGTCATACTCCAGCTCCACCTTTGTGAATACCCGCAGCTGCGGGTGACCTGCAGCTTCACAAGTGGAAACCCACTAGCACCGAGGTTTTCCCGCAGCTGCGGAACCTTCCCCCACATTTGTGAATCCTGCCCTGAATTGGTAACCATTTGATTGACATCAGATGCCATGTTGAAAAGAATGCACTATACAGACATATACATCAGGCAGGTCCATTGCACAGATTTAAATTCTGTGGGATTCAGAAGATCAATTTGGGGACTAGAGGTGGGGATATGAATATGAAAACATTGCAAAGAGAGGTTTTTTGGATATATGAGCTTGGAGCATTAAAAGATCCAGAATTGAATGATGCCTTTGATATATCCCCTTTTTTGAATAACAAATAAGCAGTTGATTCTGCTCTATTAAGATTAGTGTTTTCAAAATAGTTATTATGTTTATCATTTGCCTTACAAACCAGTGATTAGTTGTAAATTAATATATACTGTAGTGTGACAGAATGTCATTTAGATGCTATGTATTAGCACCTATTTCTTCCTGTATGTGCAACTGCTTTTTATGTCTTAGTAGGGTTTATTGTATATCTAGAGAGTGTTTATGTTTAAAATTATACATTTTTCTATTTTGATAATGGCAATAGTATAGAGAAATGAGTTCTAGCTGTATGCCCTTTGTATAAGGATAATATAAATGCAGTGCATCTACAATGATATGAATGATGTTGTTGTGTCCTGATGAACATATAAATTAAGTATAGGGGATACAAGCTTGTTTTAGCTATTCTCCAAAATATTATTATGTATTATGTCTTATATTTATAAGGTATAATTGTATGTTCTAGTGAGGACAACACACCCTACTGTAACTGCTCTTGGGTTTTAAAGGTTTGTTGTGTGTGCAAAAATGACATTTATGTATTTGGTATAAGAGGTTTTAGTGGGTATATCACTTTAAATTAATTACTATTTAAGGAGCACAAGTTGCAGTAACACATAGATCCCTGAGGAGGCTCTGTTCAGTGAAACCGGTCAGATCTTTGGTGCCTGGTGGTGTGAGTTCAGCTTCTAGTACCACTTTATGTCCTTTTGTCCAGTTTATAGTTAATAAAAAGTGGAACTGTGGCATTTCTTCAAGACAAATGGTGCCTTCTTTATTTGTTTTTCTTGCCATTATTTGGAATGAGCACACATACTCTGGAGCTGTTTCTTTTTGGACTTCTAAACATTTGTAGGGTATGCACTGCAGCTCAAAATTACCTCCAAACTTCATCATGGTGCCAAATCCACAATGAAAGTCTGATCATCATCAAAAATGTACCAAAGGTGTATCTCATCTTGCACTAGAACAGTACAAAATTTCAGAGCAAACCAGCTAATACTTACTGACTGATGGGTAAAAAAACCAAAAAAAATTTCTGCCCATATACAATCAATCTCTGGCAGTTAAGAGGGACATTTAATATATTTGTCATCTTTGAAGTGAGCCCCATAAAAAGCAATTACAACCAAACACATACATTGCTTTTCTGGAGACATGGAGGGCCCTGCACTTCCACAGCCAGATAAATGTGTGTAACTATGAAGGGATGGAAGTACAAGGCCCAAAGGGATCTGTAATTCCCTAGCCAGATGGATGTGTTCACGCAGGTCAAATGAGGATACAATTCTACTACCTCAAAAAGTAAGAAAATTCTTTGCAAAAATTCTGTTAACTCATTGCCTCCTAGAAAACAACTGTAGGTGGCAGCAAATGTACTGCAGTGTGTCTCAGAACAATAACATAAGTCAGCTACAGACTTCCTGTGTGCCCTGGCAACATGTGGAGATGTCACTCATGTTTTAATAGTTCTTGCCAGCCAGAATTGATTAGAATTGGCTGCATAGCACTGTTAGAAAGGTAATTTTGTGTTGAACAACTTTGCCTCTGATACTTCGTGTGTATCCCGTATACTTTAGGAGTTATTCACATTTGTTTCTGGCATGGTGTGTATGGCAGATATTTTGGCCACCAAGCCTCACCTAAGCACCTCAAATAAAACAGGTAGAAAATACATGTTTTATACTAGAAAAAATAGCTTTTTAGTACAAATGTACTATTGCAACTACATCTAATGTATGGATGCTTAATTTGGTGTTATGTTACATATTTCATAATCAGAATGACTTACATTGCCTTTTGGGGGTAAAAATAGTTATTTCGACTAGTGTAGAAGAAAATTGCTTATTATTAATTGCATAGCACCATTGGAAAGATAATTTTGTGCTGAACTACTTTGCCAGTCATACTTTGTGTGTAGCACTTATGGTTCATGGAGGTATTAGCATTTGTTTGTGGCATGGTGAGTATGGCAGATATTTTGGCCACCAAGCCTCACCTAAGCACCTCAAATAAAACAGGGGGAAAATACATATTTTATACTAGAAAAAATAGCTTTTTAGTACAAATGTACTATTGCAACTACATCTAATGTATGGATGCTTAATTTGGTGTTATGTTACATATTTCATAATCAGAATGACTTACATTGCCTTTTTGGGGAAAAATAGTTATTTTGACTAGTGTAGAAGAAAATTGCTTATTATTAATTGCATAGCACCATTGGAAAGATAATTTTGTGCTGAACTACTTTGCCACTCATACTTTGTGTGTAGCACTTATGGTTCATGGAGGTATTAGCATTTGTTTGTGGCATGTTGATTATGGATTGATTTTGCTTAGAAAGGCCCAGGATGCAGTGTTAAGAGTATATAGGAGACAAGCGGTGGAACTCTCAAAAAGCGCCTGTGGAGTGAATGAGTTAATGAACCAGGCAGGGTTCAGATTAAAGTCCAAAAGAAGGGAAATGTGACGTTAAGGTTTCCAGCCCTAACTCCCCCCGCCCTCCAAGCAGCAAAAGGAAAAAACGTTACAGTTTTCACTGTCCTGACTCTTGGTGAATCAGGGGTGGGGACTTCCTTGGTGTTCTCAACCATTATGCTTACCCCATTCCAGGACAAAATAAGCAGTAGTGGAGTCAAGTTTGGGAGCTGTGAGGGCAATTCAGTCAACCATAAGCACCACTATGGGCACCCCAATAGTGAATAAAGATGGTAGAAGGCACCATGACTCATGCTTGCACAGCCAAGATGGGCGACTACCACCCCAATCATTTGTTTAGCTACACCACTGAAAATCTGGGTAAGGCCCACTAGGCACAAGTGCCTGTTTTCAGAGGCAACCCAGGAGCTTTGGGCTGGTCAAGTGACTCACTCAGAGTCACACAGTATGCAAGTGGAGGTTGTGGGATTCAAACCCATGTCTGCAGGTACCAAGCTCATTCACAGCTCATTACTTTAACCTCTAGGATATACTGCCAGTCCATACATACCTGTAACTTGGTCTTGGGTAAAAAGGGGAGCAGATGGGAGAGAGGGTGAGAATTAAACTCAGTAACCCTAATAGCACATTTCTAAACTTTGAAGGCACTGGGTTGAAAATCATAATAGAACATTTCCAAACTTTGAGGGTTTATGTTTTGTTTCGCAGCAACCCTAATCAGCATCAACATAGTTTTTGGCAATGAATATATAAATAGGGGACTATGTATCACAAGGCTATAATACTATCAAGATGTTCTGGTGACATGTGAACCTCAAGAGCAAAAGTTGAGAGGTTCCAACATGTCAGGAATTATAGCAAAATCATATATCATCCCGTATTTTTTTTATATTTTGTAATAGATGGATTCAGACAGGAGCTTACCTCCATGTTCCTGCCTGGAACTGGAGCTAACAGCACTCCACCCTGAGCAGCTTCTTCTGTGGGTGGAGGTGGAGCCACATGTTTCTTTCACTTCTGGCTCTTTCTGAGCAAACTCTTCACTCACCCATCCCTAGGTACAAGGCAGCAGTGGGGCAGAAGGGGCCAGGCACAAGAAGGGGATTCCTGCAGTGCCAGTGTTGTTTCTTGTCAGCTGACAAGCCATTTGACCTTTACTATATGTGACAGTTACAGTAAAAGCCAGCTTGTGCTCAGCTGAGAAAAGTGTGTGTGGTACAAGCTAAGTGTTCTTTCCTATAATACTATCAATGGAGCTGAATCAATAGTATTATGAGATCTCAAAATACTATCGATGGATTCCAACAATGATATTATGGGACATTTTTAGTGTAGTTTTCAATGGCATTATTCTGCATGTCCCTATATTACAAATAGATATATGTCACAAATGCACTCCAGGGGTCAGCCCATCTGATCCCACAGTGCCCAACATCAAAGTGCAATGTGAACAGGAGACAGGCAGGGAAACCCTCCTGTCTGTTTTGGGTCCGAGCAACTACCAGTCTCGAGTCCTGGGGTCAAATATGAACCCTTTAGTATGCCCAGGTAACAGGTCCAAATATCATACCCTCTTCTGGGAAAGTAGTGCAATACAAAACCCAGTGGGCACACAACCTGGTTCACAGTCTCCCGTCTGACTCAACTGAGACCTAGGTGTTTCCTTACTGCCTTACTAACCTAGGTGCCACTCCATCTACCGTACAGTGGTTCACCATTTATCTCTCTGGTAGGACACAGAAAGTCAAAGCAGATGGTCTCCTCTCAGTCTCCCTGCCAATTACTAGGGGAGTTCCTCAAGGCTCCATTTTAGGACTGATTCTATTCTCTATTTACATCAATAACCTTGATTCATGCATAACGAACTCCAATCTTCACTTTTTTGCAGCAGACGACACTGTCCTGTACACCTCTGGCACTTCCATAGCAGAAGTTAGGGAAATTGTGCAAGCTGACTTTGCACAGCTTGAATCTAATCTTATCAATGCTAAGCTTATTTTAAATGCCAAAAAACCAAGGCAATGATCTTTTCACATAGTTCTTCCATTTGTAACCCTCGTTTGATTCCAATGAACTTTATTGTTACCTCACTGGGTGAACCCCTAGAAGTTGTTACTAAATTTAAGTACCTCGGCTTCTGGACAGACAATAAGCTTTCTTTTAATGACCACATTTAAGACTTATCTAGCAGGCTAAAATCATGGCTAGGGTTTTTCTTTAGAAATAGGTCCCTCTTCCCTCTTACGATTCATACCAGGCTTGTATTGGCCGCATATCTACTCCTACTAGATTATGGTGATTTTATTTACACCTCCTCTGCAATTTCTAGTCTAAGTAAGTTGGACGTTCTCTATCATCGTGCCCTAAGGTTCATCACCAGTTCTCCTTATAGAACCCACCACAGCGACCTGTATGCAGCTGTCGGCTGGTCCTCACTTGTCACCAGACGTTTGCTCCATGCTGGTATCTGGACTCTCAAGTTACTTCTTAATAAACTGCCAAGTTATTTAACATCTCTTATTCACCTCTCCTGCAGTGTATACTCACTTAGGAAATCAAACTTCATCCTGCTTGACATCCCTTGAACCCGTACTACCTTTGGTCAACGTGCAGTTTAATTCTCCCTACCCACTTCATGGAACCAACTCCAATCCATACTTAAATTAACCAGCACAGTCTCAATTAATCTCTAAAAAGCTATAGTCTCATCCAAAATAAAAGATATCTGTAGCTGCCACTAACCCTCCCCCTTTCCCTTATGTCACCCTTTCCCTTATGTCATTCACTCGAGTACTGCCTGCTTGAGTTCGGCCCAACCTGGGACCATTACTGATAAAAAATATTTTGTCATAGTGCTTCTACCCAGCTTTTGTTTGTTCTGTCCTTTTCCTCCTAAACTCCTAATTACATCATTCTCCCCTTCACCTCCCTAACTCCGAGCTTCCCCTTACTTGTTTTTAATCCACAACTGTACCTGTCCTCATATGCTCTTGCTGCTATCCTTGCACACTAACCATTTATTTGGATGCACCTAACTGTATTAGCCGGAAAACAAATCAGGTTACTGTCTGAATCCTGCCATATCTGTTGTGTCCATTCATGAGTTGTCAGCGATGAACTTTGTACGCACTTGATTTTGGTCTCACATGTCTGTGTAAATGTTCCAGGACCTCCTTGTGAATGAGCTTGCTCAATGGAGTTTTCCTGCAGTAAACTTGAACTTGAACTTACCTTGCTGCATATGGTGACACACTATAAACACTTTAACAGTTATGTCAGAATTATCAACACTGTCCCAGCATTCATATTCAAAATGAGAAAATGTGTCAGGCAGGATTTTAAGGAAAACAAAGTTTACTAAAATTAAAAATAGTAAATAAAATACAAAACACAAAGCATATAACATTAATGGTACAGTCAGAAAAATAAATGGACAATTGCAAATTAAAGTGCCTTGTAACTGATTTAGCTACTCCTACCTCAGTGTTCAGTTTGTAAATAGTGGTGCTGAAATTACCTAATTTTGACAGAAGTGTCCTTAAGTCCAGAACATAAGTGTATGTTCTCTTAGGAGTCTAGCTGTAGAAGATGATTCTGTCCTTTCAGCCAGCTGGTAATAGAGGCCAAAATGTCCCTCCCATCCTGTGATGTCACAGCTCTGGGCTGTTGGCATGAGGTCACTCTTGGTCCTATAATTCATTGATCAGTCACATGCCACTGCACATTGGTAAACATTCCAATATATATATATATATTTCCTAATTAGTGATGCTTTATGACAGGCCAGAGTTACCCCTTTTGATGTCTCAGAAAAATATCCTGATGAGCTACAGTGGCATCCCCCAGAATGAAATGCAATTCTGCAGCATTGTGCAGCACTCTGCAGAATGCTAAAGAGGACATACTGGCCCAGATATTCGAACTTCACCCAAAAAGTTTGAAATAGCAGGAGCAAGCACAAGTCCATTGCGCCCATATGCAAGAGGCGTGATATTCAAAAACTGAGCCGGCCAACATGTGCCTACAGCCGATGACTGAATATCACACCACCTACACCATAGTGCAACTAGGGAGGGGAAGCTGAGCAGATCTGATGCGCCATAGTGCAACAAGGGATGTTCAGCTGAGCAGTCCAAAGGCACCATAGTGCAACCAGGGATGCCCCCCAGCAGCAGTGCAGCAATGCAACTGCACAACCAGGGATGTAGGGGCCCACCACCCATGCCACAGATGGGCAGAGGAACACACAGCAGAACAGACATCGTCCCCCTACACCCCATACACTGCACAACTGGGGAAGGGCTGGAATAACCACTGGCCCATTGAGACAAGCAACCAACCCACAGCCGGGCCATGGTGCCCCATCACACCCCCTGGCAAGCTGTGACTGGCACACAAGGAGGGCCGACCACCCCATGCCACACTATCCCCCCATTGCAGAGCACGCCCTGCACCGTGACCCCCAGACACCCTGCCCAGGAGCAGCGTCCACCACTGCAGGAAACCCCATGCATGCCACCACCCCCACTGTGACAATGCAACCCTGTGCAGCACAGAACTATGCAAGGCAGCCCCACCACAAGCACCCATCAGTGGGTGACAGCACACAGCGATGCAACAACAACATACACAGTGCCACCATGCACAGCCCCCCCAAGGTACAGCTGAGGGACCGACCATGCATCAGCACATGAGGTACCCCACATGGGACAGGGCATGCCCTGGACACCACCACCAGTGATACAGCACCCTGCACACCCTCCCAAGGACACACCCTGACCCAGCACTGGCCACAACAGCCAGCGCAGACACCCACAGTGGTGTGTGGAAGCATGCACCACACCAGATGCCACACAGTGCATGGACAAACACCCACCCATACCCAAGGGCACAACAACACAGGGACACAGTAGCGGGGCAACCAAGCCCTCAGTGTGGGCCCATGGAAACTGTGTACACACAGGCTGCAGTCCTCCATGGCACAGGAGTGTCAGCCACCCTGCACAGGCACTGTGGACCTGTATGCCACCATCATTTGCCCAGAGCACAAGTCACAGACAGTGGTGCACATCCCCTGCAACACACACAAGCCACAGCATGGAGGTGGGACAACAACTGCAGAGGCCACAGTGTCACCTGAGGCAGACATGCACCACACCAGTGACAGGAGGCAACCCAGCATTGTGATGGGTACAGTGGCTGCCCTGCATGGACAGCCACCACTGACATGCCAGCAGACCATGCAGGTCACAGACATGCTAGGGTGTCAGCTGCACAGGCCATGGATGGGCTGACAGGGGCACCATGGGCACAGAGCATGCACCATGGACCACTGCACACAGTCATCCAGTGCACAGGGCACAACTCACACACCACAGACACTGACTGATAGCTACTCCCACACCATAGTCACCCCTCCATGGACACACACACATACCCATGACTGCACCACCCCTGACACCATGCACACCACTGCAGCTGAGCACCTATAGCCCACTGCAAATCAGAGACCAACACAGTATTCATATCAAAAGATTTGTATTCAAAAAACATATCAAAAAGAACTATTTACAAAACTATGTACAAATTTGGGGTCATACAAACAACGTGGGGTGGGTAAGGGGCAGGGTGAACAAATGGGACAGGAAAGGAGAGGTGTGAGGGTGGGTCCAGGGGGTAGGGGATATAAGGGGCAGAGGGATGATCAATGGGAGCCCCACTCCTCGCTCTGACTGCTCTGCCTCCGGTGTCTTCTCCAGACCCCAAGCCAGTCAATCCTTTGCAGGATCTCCAACGATGCCTGGCCCACATTGAGGATCTCCTGCAATGCCTTCCTTATCTCCTGCAGCTGGTGGACACCTAGGACAAGAGAGCACAGTCAATAGGTGTGAATGCACAGCCCCATACAGCCCACCCACTGTGCATGGCATACGGCCATGGGACAGCCTCTGTGATGGTGTGTGACCACCCACAGTGATCATGTCCACAAGACCTGCCCACCCAGGTGCATACAGCCATGCGGACCGCTGCACACACCCACTGGCCAAGTCATGCACAGCACCACCGTGGCCGTTTAGTGACATGGCTATGTGGTACGAAGGCAGTGGCACAGCCATGTACCAGGTGCATGCATGGACCACCATCGATGCACTCCCAGACATGCAGTGCCACTGGACACTACTGACTGTAACAAGTTGTGTGCATGGCAGTGGTGTCAATGGATGGTGGCCATGCCCCGCTGCCCACCCTGTTACACAGCATGCAGTAGTAATCATGGAGGTATGGCACTCACCATCAGGCCAGTCTCTCAGGTGCTGTGGACCATCGCTCCTCCTACTGGCCCTGTCGTCCTGCTGGCGCTGCATCTCCCTGGCCAGACACCTCTCCTCTGACCCTGTGGTGCAAACATGGAGAGAGGAACATCAGTACAATCCTGTAGCAAAGTCCCCCTGCCCCCATGTGTGTGCACTCCCACCCAGCCAGACCCACCCATCCCACACCCTGATAACACCACCACAGCCAACACCAGACGGTCCCTCCCCAATGTTCCGGACACATACAACCATGATACCCATATGGAAGATAAAAGTGTGTGGACATAACACCTACCTGGCCATGGCACCATGCCCCTCCTGGCACGTGCCCACAGGTGGGCAAGCAGGTCTGGATCCCTCCTCCTCCTCAGGTTGCCATACCCGTGGCGGCACTGGTCCACCATCCGCCCCCTTCCTGTTGCCTCCTCCAGAGCATTGGCCACCTCCTTCTCCTCCCACACCTGGCTCCTGGACCTGTCCAGGGGTGCCTCCCCAAACAGTGGGCCATAAAGTGGCTCTACAATGGCCACCAGGTTGGCCAGTTCAATTTGGGTCCACGGGGCAGCCTTCCTCCATGCCATCTCACTTGCTCAGTTGGCTCAAAATGGTGCTCTGCAGCGCGGCTCTACCAAGTGCAGATGCTGTGTGGTACAGCGCTGCCATTCCCTATCGTGCTGTCACCGAACAGCATGATAGTGGTGCACCCATGCCTGATGCATGGCACCCAGGGGGCAAAGGTTGGGCACAGGGTCAAGGGTCTGTGGCACATGGAAAGGCACAGCGCCATTGGAACCCAATGTGTGTAGCATGATTGGATGCCTGTGTGCTACCTCCAGTAGTGGCCTACCGCACTCTTTCTGCAGTGCTCCTATGATGGCCCAGTGCCACAGTGCCATATAGGTGAACATCGCTGTAGCGCCACTGGCACAATGGTGGCCATGCCCTGCATTGCCTCCCATTCACAGCACGTCAGCAGCGTGGCAGACACCTGCATCAGCAACCCAGGCATGCGCAGTGAGGTGTGTACTGCGCATGTCACAGAACTGCACCCTTGGCTCAGCACATTCAACACAATTGCACAAAGTGCAACAGCGCAATATTCAGTCATCATATGCAAATCAGCTAATCAGCCATTCAATGGCACAGCACTGCAATTTGCATCCACTTAAAGTTGCGCCTCTCATTTGCATGGCTTAACAAAGTGCACATTGGGCTGCACGCCATAATCGGTTACTGCAGTCTATTGGTGAGTTGCATGCTGTTTGGGAGTGTGGACTGTGGATTCTGGGACATGCATGGGACTCACAGTCACAGGTAACAACTTTCATTCTCACAGGCTAAATAATGACCGAGCAAGTTGTGGGAGAGGACGAACACAGTGGTGGAAGGAGGAGGAGGAGGCCTAATTTCACCAAGGCTGAGACCGATGCTCTGTTTGAGGCCTACCTGGATCAGGAGTCGCTTCTCAGCGGATGGCAGGGAACACCACAGGCCCGTGCTGCTGCATGGGAGGAGGTGGCATGTGCAGTGAACCTGCATGGCAGCCACCAGCACTCCTTGCAGGAGTGCAAGAAGAAGATGGGCACAGACAGGAGGAGGATAAAGGAGAAGGTGGCTGCCATCAGGGCAGCACGAGCTGCGACAGGTGGGGGACAGCCAGAGGTGCTACACCTGACCCCACAGGAGGAGAGGGTTGCTGGAAGCATGCAGCGTTGTGTCATTGAGGGTGTTCCGTGTGGTGGCTTCCAGATGGGTGGTAGCCCATCACTGCATGGTAGGTCATGGTCTGTCTATTGGGGGGGCAGGGTAGGTCACATGCAGTAACGCAACTTTGTTTTCCCTTACAGATCCTGAGTGTCTGCATGGGTCAGCGGTGGTGGGCCTGTCCACTGAGGACAGTCAGATGGAGATGGAGGAGGGCCCATCCACCTTCACAAGTATACGTGGCTCAGTGCAACAGTGGGCCCGCCTGGCTGCCCAGACTGATGTTGTTGGAACAGGTGCGGAGGAGGCCCTGCCCATGTCCCAGTGTGCCAGCATCCACGGATGCCAGCATACTGTGACTCGGGCTGGTGCTGGGTCCATCACCGATGATGATGTCACTAACGGCATGGGCAGTGACACGTGTGTGCCATGGGATGGCCACACAGCAGGTAACATCGCGGCCATGGCTGTGGGTGGTGCCGCCATGGAGGCCCGCATGTCATCACAGTCCCAGCCTGTGTCTGTCAGCACCAGTGGGGCAGCACTGGTGTGTGTACAGGACAGTGGGACTGTTGCGGCCACTGTGGTGGCACCAGTGAGCCTTGGTGAGTGGCAGCTGAAGGGGGCAGCATCAGCAGTTGGCCAGTGGGCTTGGGTGTACAGGGTCAGGGGGCGGCATCAGTGACCACCTGTGGACATGCCCAGACCTGGTCCCTTTGTGCAGCACCCACCCTCAAAGGGTGCTGGGCATCAGGGCTGCGCACACCCTGAGGGAAAGGATGCTGAGGAGACAGATGACCTCTTGGATGAGCACACCCGCATACTCAAGCATCAGTCAACCAGCAGATGCGGCTTGCGATGTCGGTGGATGCACTTCGTGTGGCTCTGGAGTGGGCAGAGGAGCATCGCAGCAGAGACACTGCTCTGATCCTGGCAGGGATGGACCAGTTGTGGGAGGATGTGACCACTGCCATTGACAGGCAGACACATGCATTCACTGCTGTCATGGCCACAATGGGCACACAGTCATGTGCCCATGCATCGCAGACACCACACAGTGCACTGTCCACCCCTCGTTCCCAGTGTTGTGTGACACCCTCCTTGTCGACACCGTGTTCAGCTGTGGGCATCCTGAGCATGTCTGGCGCAGGCATGTTTGGTGTGCTGCAGACCCCTGCATGAGCACGGTCGCGTTCACACAGTGGACCATTGGTGCCACTTCATGAGGCCAGTGGTCAGCCTGTCAGTGCTGGTGGGTCTCAGTGGGGCCGCCCACATATCTGTGGTGGCCGGGGCACTGTGGCGCATGACTGACCTGTCTCCCAATGCAGCTACTGTCTGGTGCTGCCCTGTGTGCATTGCGTCATTCAGCAGGCATTGCACGGGTGGTACCCAGTCCCTGCCGCCGAACACACAGTCCATCTGCATATCCTCCGGCTGCTGTCCCGAGTTGCGTGCTGCATGATGATGCCTGCATTGCACTGTACACCAATGTACAATGGTGCTCAGCATCTGACACACGCACAAGGACAGGCATTGGGCGTGGTGGTCTGTGAACATGTGTGTGGCTAGGGGTGGCATTCTGGGTTGGTGTGTCTCCTACCCTTTGTGCATGTTTGGTGCGTTGTGTGTGTGTGTGTGTGTGTGTGTCCATCCATGTGGCGTGTTAGACCTCACCCATCCCTGGTTGTGTGTGTGGTTCCATGCCCAGCCACTTCCCTTGACGGAATGCACCCCTGGTGTGTGTCCATGTGGGTTGTGCCTTAGCCACTGTTGGTTGCACATGGCCCCATGACTTACCTGGGTTGGCGGAAGTGCTCCTCCATGTTGGTGTCCCGGTGCAGCTGTGCCAGCCAGAGCAGTCGGGGGTCCCGTCGGCCAAGGGGGGGGCTGCCCATCACCATTGTCACGGCATCCTATTGTCCCTATCGCTGTCCCTCTTCGACCTGTACGGCTATCCACATTACGTTGGCCATGTTGTACAGGATGCAACAGGCCAGAACTAGCCCGCAGGGCCTTTGAGGCTGTACTGTAGGGCACCGGCTGGAGGTGTCCAGGCAACAGAAATGTGCCTTCAGCATCCCGAACACCCGCTCGATGACATTACGTGTGGTGGCATGTGCCTCATTGTAGCGTTGCTGCGATGGGGTCGTGGGCCACCAGTAGGGTGTGAGCAGCCAGGGACGGAGTGGGTATCCACTGTCACCTGTGTGTAGAGGGTGGAGGTTAGTTTGGTGATCAGCATCGCCCTGCCCCGGGCCATGTAGGCCACTACCCATGTCACTTCTGACCATGCCCCCCCAGGCCCTATGATTGTCCATGTGGTTTGCATACTCACCCACTAGATGGCCAGTGAGGATATCACCACTCTCGAATCTGTGGTACAGTGCCAACTGGTGCCAGATGAAGGCATCATGTGCTCCCCCAGGGTGCGTGGCACAGACATTGATTATGTGCCCCCTGGCATCACACACCACCTGGCAGTTAATGCTGGCATAGCCCTTGCAATTTATATATGCAGCCCCCTCGGGGCCAGGTGGTGTGCGGATGGCCACATGGGTGCAGTCTATTGCCCCTAGCACACTAGGCATATGCGCTACCCTGTGGAACTCCTGTATGTTTGCTGTGTGCTCTGCTGGTGTGCTGGGGAAATGGATGTACTCCGCAGCATGTGGCAGCAGTGCGCTGAGGAATTGGGTGAGGTGGCATGATGTGGCCAACTGGGTTATGCCTGTGGTGTCCCCAGTTGGTCTCTGGAAGGTACCTGTGGTGAACAAGCACATGCAAGCTGTCACTTTCGTCTCCACTGACAGGACATGGCTTCATCGTGTGGCTACCTGCATCACATCACTGCACAGCTCACAGAGCCGCCTCAGAATTGCCCAATTCAGGCAGTACCGGCCCACAATCTAGGTATCACTGTACAGCTTGAAGCTGGTGTGGGCTCGGTACTGCCTGTTGGGGGCATACCACCGACGGCCCTTCCAGCGCCACGCCCCCTGCTGCCCACCTTCTCAACCCCTCATTACGGCCTCCATCTGGATGGTGGCACTGACCATGTCCCTGGCTTGTGTTCCCCCGGAAGCTGTTTCTGTATTACCCCCGCTGTCCTGGCTGCTACTTCCCCTGCCCCGGGAACACCTGCCTGTGCTGGCCTCACTGCTGTGTGGTGTACTTCCCCCTTCTGCACTGTGGCTCCCCACACCTTTCCCTGTGCCTGTTGCTTCCAGGTGCCCTTTCCTGGCCTGCCCTGTGTGTCCCTGCTGCCCAGTGTTTCCTGCTGGTTTTTGCCCTCATGTGGCTTCCCTGTAGCGTTCTTGCACCTCTCCCTTGCTTCCTTTTATTTTGGCTAATTTCCGCTATGGTGCAACTTCCACTGGCTCCCCTATTGTGCATGGTGCATGTTGTTGAATATCGCACTGCGCCATTTATGCATGGTTCCTCCCCCTTCATTTGCGCTTGCATTCATTATCATTGCGTTGTTGCTCAGCGTGATTTGGGGGTGCAACTGCCTCCTGCTGAATATCGCAGAATGGCGCATTTTCGGACTTGGCAGGTGCAACCTTATTGCTTATTATCTCAACTCTTTTGAATGTCTAGCCACTGAATAAACAATTCAATTTCAATGGTAATTAGTCCCCTTTGTCATTCAGAAAAATGTGACACTGCCAGGATGAAGTGAATGCCACAGTTTCCTACATGACAAAGGGGACAAATTGCCATTGAAATTAAATTTCTTTATTCAGTAGGTCTGCTGCAGCATACTGCAAAGTGCTTTTAAAGTGTGTTTCATCCTGGGGGATGCCACTGTATTGCACAACATCATGAGATTTTTGACATAGACTGTCTAGGAAGCATTTTCCCTCATGTCACCTCATAAAAAGGCAATATTTTCACTTCAAAGCATCAACTCTCTGAGAACATGACTTTTACAATTTCCACACAGGTTTTGTTAGGCATGTGTCAGTTTCTTTTGAAGTCAGCTGTTTCCCTCCACTCAGAGAGAGAACAGTATATTTTTAAAAATTTAGGGTTCCATGATGCCTTGTGATTTGGCCTGTTTCCTAAGCAAGACTCAAAAACATATATTTTATATATATATTTTATAGCAAAAAATATAATGCAAATAATAACAAACAGATAGCTATCATCACAATATATACTGTATATATGTCCTTTGTTTTGAGATAGTAGAGTTTTAATTGGTTTTGTGCAGGGCCCTTGAAGCCCTGTGCAAAGCAAGAGGTGACTCCTAATTTTCTTTGTACTTCTTCATATTCTTTGCAGAGAGCAATATGCACAGGACACTGGTTCCTGTGCATCAGTCCGAATTTTCTTTGTGTGGGGCCCTGTAGTGTGTAGGAACAGCAGAACTCATTGTCTAGTCATCTGTTAACCTCTGTGAACAGACACCAGGACAGCAGTGATGACTCTGGGAAATTTGAGTCTGAAGGTCATTTAGCATAGATCACCATTAATTCTAGTGAGAGTGTAACAGTTCACTGGAAGAGAGTGATGAATATAATGGGCTACTCACAAAGGAAGTCCATGGTGGCTTTGTGATACACAGAAAATTTCTCCAAAGTGGGTGTTTTCACATTAGGGGAAATTTTGGTCCTGTCTGTGACCAAGACATGCTGCCAACTGTGTTGAAGATGGTGAGATATCGGTTTCCAAATACTGAGCTGCTGAAACAGGTAGGATATGGGTCTACTGCCTGTATTGGGAATCCCAAGCTAGTATGAATATTGGAGATGTAACCTCTGGCAGAGGGTCTGGACAGATTGCCAGCACTGCCTGAGGTCAGGCTGCGGTAGATGCTGGTGCACTTGTGTCCAACACACTGTCTGTTGAGAATAAAGTCCCGGTTGATGTGAGGTGCCCAGAGCCAGGGTGGATGTAAGCCAGGAGTGCCAGAGTGACTGTCCCCATAGCAGTGCTGCTCCCCTGCACACCAGCTAAAATGATGCTGAAGTGTCATGGTAGTATATGAAAAATGAGTGAACCCAAAGCATATAGCAAGGTGGGAGCTCTGATAAATTCAGAAGACAGTGTAGATAAGGCTTTGTGCTGAGGTATAACTTCACCCACAAATAATTTGCAAGGAATAAGTGAAATCTTGGGGCTCCTATAAGAAATGTGTACAACCTTGTTTAAGGGTCTAAGGTTTTGACTTAAGTCTAGGGTCAGAACTGAGCCTGTCTTGCAGTGTTGACAAGGATAGTGATTTTTGTGGCTGTGTTCCCATGTGTGTAACTGTAAAAATGTTAGTAAACATGACAACAACCCATCATGTAGCAGAGTGATTTATTTCAGATATGACATAAGGAGCACCAGCAAAGCTTACCAAGGAGTAAATGGAAATGAAAGGAACTGTAAATAGCTAGAGCCTGAGTATATTTGATTGAAATAGGATGCATCTTTTGTGCAGTTACCATATACTCTAGACATGGAGAGTATTCCTGGAGCGATGCACATCCCTAGTGTCTGCCTAATGCCAAGAGAGGGTTATCATATGGTATTTTAAATCACAAGAGTGTGTTGTGCACGTTTAAGGAACCCAAATGAACCAAAAAGAGAAAGAAATAAGAGCTTTAGCTGGGACTTGAGCACAGACCACCCAGAATACTGAATATAATTATCTGTGCAGCACCCGGTTGTGAATTATAGAAAAAGTATTGTGGATTGGCACATTCTAGTTTCCAGTTGCCTTGGTGATACAGCAAGTAGCACAAATAGAAATGTATTCTGGGCAGCCTGGGTTTAAGTTCCAGCTAAGGCATTTATTTCTTCCTTTCTTCTGTTTGTTTGGGTTCCATAAATGCTCACATTGCAACCTTGTGATTGAAAATGTAATTATCTGTGCAGCACCAGGCTGTGCATTAGCAAAAGAGTAAAGTGCTTTAGGACATTCCAGTTTCCAGTTGCCTTAGTGGTGGTGGCAGTGGTGCAACCAGAATGGTATTCTGGGCAGCCTGAGTTCAAGTCCCAGTTAAGGAACTTATTTCTTTCTCTTTTCTGTTTATTTGGGTTCCATAATTGTGCACACTGAACTCTTGTGATTGAAAATATAATTATCTCTGCAGCACTTAGTTTTGCATTATTGAAAGCGTAAGGTGCATCAGGATGTCACAGTTACCAGTTATCATATGGTATCAGCCCCCAACTGAAAGAACAAGAACAGCAGGCACAGCTGAAAGAGATTCTTGGACTGCATGCCAACCAATAAGGGACATGAGGAGACCAGAGGGAGAGCCAGAGTTAAGAGCATGGCAACTGGGGTTCAATGCCAAAAAGTGCAAGATCATGCACCTAGTAAACAGGATCCCAGGAATGGATATAGGATGGGGGGAGGTAGTGTCAGTCACGAAGCAGAAGAGGAACTTAGGGATTATCATATCTGATTATCTTCTCAAAGTGACAGGGTGTGTAACAAAACAGAAGGTACAGCCAGTGGGATGCTGGAATGCAGAGGGAGAGGTATCTCCAGCAGGGTTCACCCATGCCGCAGTGTCAACCACGTTGCCGGCATAAATGATGTCATCAGAACTTGGCTGACACCCGGCACAGTGCTCTGACAATCTGCCATCTGGCAGTTAGAATGACAGAGATTGCAGAGGGCTACGGCCCCTGCACCCCCCATATATTTAAATATGAGTCACACCCTGGTGGCAAGGAAGGTGACCCAGAGATCAGCAACAGTGCCTGACAGCGAAACACTCAAGTCACACAAGATGCATGTGACGTTATTGACCCAACAACATTCCAGTGGCAATATTCTGTTTGCACATTAATGGACTACCATCCAACAGGTGGGGGAAGGTGGTGTTGGTACTGTATCACTCACTGATGAGGACCTGCCTGGCTAATTGTGTCCAGTTCTAGTAGCCACACCTCAGAAAGCACATAGACTAAATAGAGGAGGGCAATCAAATGGTGAATGTGTTGCACCAAAAGCCATAGGAGGACAGACTGTGGGATCTCAACGTGTACATCCTTGAAGAGAGGAGTGTGAGAGGTGACATGATAGAGACCTACAAGTACATCACAGGATGAACAGTGAAGGATGGGAGTCTCATTCAATTAAGGAACAGCACCAGGACCAGAGAGCATGTGATGAAGCTGTAGGGTGAAAGTTTAAGAAGGATGTGAGGAAATACTACTTCACAGAAAGAGGGGTAGATGCCTGAAATAGATTGCAAGTGACATTTTGGAGGTGAAAACAGTAGGATTCTTCAGGCATGTATGGAATAGACATAGGGGCATATTAGTAAATAGGAGGAGGGAGGGTCACTGGGACCAGTCAGGGTCTGTGGAGACGGACTAGGCAGGGGCTATTTGGGCACAGCAGCTGGGCCAAGTGGTCCATTACTGCTGGCAAATTCTATGTTGCTATGTTTCTGAAAAAAAGGGGGAGTTACACAAACATTTTGAAAGCTGTATAGCAGCAGAAAGATATTAAAAACTGCAGTGTGTAGATTTTCAAAACATTCATGAATAATTTGAAAACTACTACTGCATAGTATGTAGATTTTCAGAATGTTCATGAAGCAGTTCTGTGTGAATATTTTGTAAACCATCCTGCAGTACTTAGATTTCAAAAATTATTGTGCAGTATGTATATCCTGAAAACTGTCACCCAGCAAGAAAAGTTTAAAAAACACAATACCGGTGTTAAAAATATTCATGCAGCATGTGGATTTTCAAATCATTTGTGAAGATTTCCTGTGCAAATTTTTTGATTTTGTAATTAAAGATAACTAATTACTAATTAGTTAAACACATACACACACACATACATATATTGGTCCTTATAATCAGATCACAGGTGTTTGTGGCATATCAACCCAATGCTACACTAAAAATAGCACTTGGCTGCCAGAGAGGGATGTTCCACTAGAGAGCATGCTCTGTCCATCCTGCCATGCCTTTCTGAATATTGAGCTGTTACAGTAAACAATCAAAAGTTATTTGATATAACCCCTCATTCCAAAGATGGCTTGGAACTCTGTACATGCAGTTTCTTTTAATCAAGTAAAAGCATATAAAGCATTCATAAAATTAAATAAAAACCACAGAGAATTCATTCTAATTAATTATATATTTAAAATGAGTCCTCATATGCCGGAGAAAAAAGATGGGCGATAAGAGCCCTATTAAAACTTCAACAGAGAATATCTGACAAGGTTAATTTGGTATGGCATTCCACATGTGTGTGGTGGCCACAGAAAAGGCATATCAATAGAGGATTTCCAAAGGTCACAGAAAACCACTAGCAGATTCTCTCCTGCTGAGTGGAGTAGCCAGACTGGAGTATATGGCAGCAACAGCAGATTTTTATGTAGTCAGGACCCAACCACTACAAGAGCCATGCATAGTGCATATGTGCATCTTTACCACAACTAGTGATGTGTGAAGTGGGAAAAATTAGTTCCACAAAATAATTTGTGAATTTTCCACAATTTGCAAATGAATCCACCGTCACAAAGTGTGACTTCACAATGGTTATGAATTTCGTGGATTTGCAGAAAACTTGGCAAAATGCAGATTTTAGGGACCCAAGGCAAATTTTGCAATACATTATGGGATCTGAGGTCAAATATCACATGGAGGTTGTTTCTAGCACAGTCTACCATCAATAGAGTAGGACCCCAGTCTTGTGGTATGCATCAGAGGGGGAAAAAATGTTAAAACCTTTAAAACTAGCTTTTTTGAGAGTCAGTCACTCCCAAAATATTCTATTTGTCCAAGTGCTGTTAGGGATCTTTGTTTTTGTTTTATCTTTGCATAATTTTTAGTTTAAATAGTGGCTTCGGTTTTGTCTGTCTCTTGGAAAGAGTTGAGTGGGGGAGGGTAGGTGTGTAACAGCAAGGCAGGCGAGTTCTTAATCTTTTCCTACAGATTTCTCAGTTACTGTTTTTTTTCTTAAGTCTTTGTGAGTGATTTTTCATTTTTATTTCTGTGATTTTCATGTGATTAGTAAGTGAAGTGTTTCATTGTGTTTCTGTTGCTGTTTTTCTTATTTGATGGGGTGGGTTTTGTTATTTGATGGAGGTGGGTGACAATTCTGTATATAAAGCAATGCATACAATAGGTGGTTAAACAGTTGACACTGTTTCTCAAAACATCTAGGGCCAGATATTCAAAAGGGATGCGCCATGCGCACTAGGATTACGAATGCGCAAGTCCGAAAGTGCGCCATTCTGCGATATTCAGCAGGAGGCAGTTGCGCCACTGAAAACAGGCTGAGCAACAGTGCAATGCAAATGAAGGCATGCGCAACTGAAGGGGGTGGATCCCTGCATAAAGAGCGCAATGCGATATTCAAAGGGTTGCGCAATGCACAATAGCAGAACAGCCGGAAGTTGCGCCACAGCGGAAATGAGCCAAAATAAAAAGGCTCAAGGAAGAGGTGCAAGAACGCTACAGGGATGCCAAGCGAGACAGACAGAGAGAGACAGACAGCGACAGTCCAGAACAGGGCAGGCAAGGGAAGTTGTGTGGGCCATAGGCTGCAGAGGCCAGCGGGGGTACCCGGTGCAGTGGAGGTAGCAGTCAGGACAGCGGGGTAACAGAGCAACATCAGCCGGGGGTCACAAGCCAGGAGATAGATAGTGCCAGCTTCCACATGGAAGCTGTAATGAGGGTGAGAATGCATGCTGCAGGGGATGTGTGCATGGAAGGGGCCGTCAGTGATCTGCGCCTCCAACAGGCAGTGTACCCGTTCGCATCAGCTTTGAGCTGTACACAGACGAGAGAGACCGTGGCCGTACCACCTGAACAGGGCAATACTGAGGCGGCTCTGTGAGCTGTGCAGTGATGTGATGCAGGCACCTCACACGGAGTCATGCCCCGTCAGTGGAGACCAAGGTGACAGCCTCCCATGTGCCTGCTCGCCACGGGCACCTTCCAGAGGCTGACAGGGGACACCACAGGCATCACACAGTCGGCAACGTCACGCATCCTCAACCAGTTCCTCAGCGCACTGCTGCCCCATGCTGCGGAGCACATCCATTTCCCCAGCACCGCGGCAGAGCGCACAGCAAACATGCAGGAGTTCCACAGGGTAGCACATATGTCTGGCATGCTAGAGGCCATAGACTGCACCCATGTGGCCATTCGCACACCACCTGGCCCCGCTGGGGCCGCATATAGGAACAGGAAGGGCTATTCCAGTGTCAACTGCCAGGTGGTGTGTGATGCCACTGGGCGCATAATCAATGTCTGTGCCACACACCCTGGTGGAGCACATGATGCCTTCATATGGTATCAGTCCACACTGTGCCAACGATTCGAGAGTTGGGACATCCGCACAGGCTATCTAGTGGGTGAGTACGCATGTAGGAATTGCAAACGTGGGGCAAGGGTGGGAATGCCACAGGTGCTATGGTATTGGCACACAGGGATATTGGCAATATGGACCTGGACATGATACTCATCCCCACCATCTCCACACAGGTGACAGTGGATACCCACTCCTTCCATGGCTGCTCACACCATACCGGTGCCCCATGACCCCATCGCAGCTACGCGGCATAATGAGGTGCATGCCACCACGCAACATCATCAGTGGGTGTTTGGGATGCTCAAGGCATGCTTCTGATGCCTAGACACCTCCGGCGGTGCCCTACAGTACAGCCACTCAAAGGCCTGTAGGATATTCCTGGCCTGTTGTATCCTGCACAACATGGCCAAAGACTGTGGGATAGCCATTCAGGTCAAGGAGGGGACAGCAATGGGGACACCAGCGTGCCAGTGAAGATGGCGATGAGCGCCCCCTGAAGGCGGGACCCCGACTGATCTGGCAGGCCCAGCTGCACCGGGACACCATCACGGAGGAGCATTATGCATGACACAGGTAAGTCAAGGGGCCATGTGCAACCAACACTGTCCAGGCACAACCCACAGGCACACAGAGTAACACACCAGGGGTGCATGACGGCAAGGGGAGTGGAAGGGACCAGGCACACAAACACACCATCAGGGAGGGGTGAACAGTCATACGGACACACACACACACACACACCAGGCACAAAGCATACATGGGCAGGTGCACAGCAGAGCAGGAACAGACATGGCAAACACACAGATCCACAGACCACACCCACCTCCTGTACTGTCCAAGTACGTGTGTCAGATGCTGGGCACCCTTGCACCTTGGTGTACAGTACAATGCAGGCATCATCATGCACACACACCTGTGGATAGCAGTCGGAATGGTGTGCAGGTGGTCCGTGTGTCAGCGTGATGGGCAGGGCACCCACCAGTGCACTGCCCACCATGACGCACATTGCACACAGGGCAGCACCAGACAGGGCCTGCACTGGGAGACAGGTCAGTCATGTTGCGCTGTTCCACGGCCACCGCGGATGCATGGGCAGCCCCGCCGTGACCCAACAGCACTGGCAGGCTGAGCAGGGGCCACATGGGGTGGCACCGATGGACTACCAGGGGTCCCACTGCGCGATCACGACCTTGTCTGCACAGGGGTCTGTAGTATGCCAAACATACCTGCACCAGGGGTGCCCGGGATGCCCACAGCAGAACCCGGCATCGACAGGCTGGGTGTCGCATGACGCCGGGAATGGGGAGTGGAGAGCGTACTGTGTGGGGTGCACGGTACAGGGGCACCTGCATGTGTGCCCAATGCAGCCACGACAGCGACCAATGCCTGGGTCTGCCTGTCAATGGCGGCGGTCACATCCATCCGCATATGGACCATCTCTGCAAGGGTCAGAGCACAGTCCCTGCCGTGCCGCTCCACAGCCACGCACAGTGCCTCCACTGACGTTGCAACCCGCCTTTGCTGCTGTACTGATTCCCGCAGCAGGCGGGTGTGCTCTTCAAATGGGTACTGTGTCACAACGGCATCCTGTCCCCCAGGGTATGGAAGGTCCTGATGCTCAACACCCCTTGAGGGTGGGCACTGTTCACCAGGACAGGAATGGGCATATCAAAGGGTGGTGGGCATGTGCCACCGCTGGACACTGTACTCCCAGACCTGGTGGGTGACTGCTGCTGCTGCCCCTCCAACCGCTGTGCGCCAGGGACCACTCATTCCACTGCTGTGGCCGCAACAGTGCCAGACACCTGCACAGTCACCGGTGCTGCCCCACCGGTGCTGACAGGCACAGCCTGGGACTGTGCCGACATGCTGGCACACACATTGGAACCAGCTAGGTCCAGGGGCACGTGCTGGCCTGCTGTGTGTCTGTCATGGGACACACATATGTCACTGCCCATTGCAGTCCTTGCATCATCAATGGTGCAGCTACGTGCTACAGCCACAGTCTCAGCGTGCTGGCATGCTTGCATGCCAGACTGCTGAGACACAGGCTGTGCACCCCCCACACCTGACTCACCGACAGCAGAGTTGGCAGCCAGGCATGCATGCTGGTGCAGTGCACGCTGGCTGGTGACAGAGGTGGATGGACCCTCCTCCAACTCCGGCAGGTCTTCCTCACTGCCTGGACCCACCACCATCCCCTGAAGATGAACAGGATCTGTAACAGAAAGTGAGGACATGTGAGTGCATGTGAACAACCTCCCCCAACACCACCACCATGTCATACCTGCAGTGATGGGCTTCCACCTGTCTGGAATTCACCTCCTGGTACGCCTCAATAGCACTCCACTGCATTGATGCAGCCAGTTGGTCCTCAGCCGGGTCAGCTCCCACCGCTGGCTGGCCCCCGCCTGCCAGTACGTGTCGCTCCTGAGGGCTGCCACCTTCTCCCTTCACCCTCCCGCGGTCTGTCCCCATCTTCTTTGCATTCCTGCATGGAGCGTGGTGGCTTCCGCAGGTTCACTGCCCGAGCTACCCCTCCCATGCAGCCACACCGGCCTGAGGGATGCCCCGCTGTCCACTCAGTAGTGGCTCCTCCTCCAGGTAGGCCTGGAAGAGGGCCTCTGTCTCCTCCGTGGTGAAGTTGGGCCTCCTCCTCCACCCACCATCCTCACCCTCACCTTGGCTATGCTCGGTCATGTCAGTCTGTATGGGTGGAAGCAGACACCTGTCACTGTGCAGTCTACAGCGTTATCCCATGACCATTGGCCAGCACATCACACAGCATGCAACTCACCTCTCACCTGCAGTAACCGAATCTGGCCAGCGCAGCCCAATGTCGCACATTTATAGCGCAATGCATGCAAATTAGGAGTGGAGCAACTGTAATGAGATGCAAATCGCGCCACTGTGCCTTTGAATGGCTGATCAGATGATTTGCATGTGTCGGCTGAATATTGCGCCGTTGCGCTTTGTGCAATACGGTTCAGCCAGCTGAGCCAATGGCACATTTCTGTGACTGTGTGGTACACTGCATTGCGCATGCCCAGGTAGCTTATGCAGGCATCTGCCGTGCTGATGACGTGCTGTGCGCGATCAGCAATTCAGGCCACGGCCACCATTGTGCCAATGGCGCTACAGCGCTGGTCACCATATGGCGCTGTGGCAGTACTGCGCAATAGTCCACTGTGGCACTGGCACGCAGGTGTCTGATCACCCAGGATGTGTGGACATCCGATGGCACTGTGTGTGGCCTTGTGCCACTGACCCATGACCTTGTGCCCGACCTTTGCCCTCTGGTGCTGTACGTCTGGCATGTGTACGGCTGTATCGCGCTGTTCGGTGACAGCGCGATGTGGACCGACGGCGCTGTCCAAACAGCGTGATAGGCAGTGCTGGAGTTGTATTGCACAACATTTCCACATGGGGTTGCCGCACTGCGGAGTGCCATATTGCCATTGTACTTTTTGAAAATGGCACACAGGAGAGCACCACAATGGGGGGCTTTGGAAATAGCTAACCTGGTGGCTGTGGTGGAACCTCACTATGGCTCACTGTTTGAGGGAGTGCCCCTGCAGGTGCCACGCACCCATGTGTGGCAGTAGGTCGCCGCTGCCCTGGAGCAGGCCACTGGGCAGAGGAGGACCCTGGAGCAGTGCAGGCACCGCTACAGCAACCTGCAGAGGAGGGAGCGTGCTCTGCTTGCACACCTCAGGTCACGTGCCAGGAGGGGCATTATGCCCAGGCCAGGTCGGTGTGCTGTGTATGCACCTGTATTGTCTGCATGGGTGACTGTGTAATGTAGTCTGCGCATGGGGGTGGGTTGGGCTGTGGTTTGCTGTGAGGGTGTTTGCAGGTGTGTGCTGTTTGGGTCTGGTTGTGTGGGCAGGCACACTCAATGGGACAAGGGGCTGTCTGCTTTGGGATCTCACTGATATGTTTCTCTTCCTTTGTCTCCCACAGGCATGGAGGAGCAGAGGCGGGCACAGGCTGAGGCCTGGGATGGCGGTGCCAGGGTGGCTGGTGGAGGAGGTGTGCAACAGCCACAGCAGCAGCAACAGCAGCAGCCACAGCTGCAGCGGCACCTGCTGCAGCGGCTTGATGAGGGTGAGTGTCATTACATCATGGATGCTATTGCATGCTGGGGGGGCACGGACACCTTCCAGGGACAACACTACCATGCATGCAACATGTGACAGTTATCACTGTCCAGTGGCACTGCATATGTGTGTGTGTGTGTGCATCACTGGAGGTCCATGCATGCTCCGAGCACATGGCTGTGACACTAGCATCCCACCACGTAGCCACATCACTGGGCAGCCTTGGTTGTGCTGTGCTGGACATGGGCGGTGTGTGTGTGCAGTGGTACACATGGCCATTGCTGGCTGGTTGGGCTTGTCTTGTGCACGGTCACTGTGGGTGGGTGCAGTCCATCACAGGAGCGGGGCACTTGGCTGTCTGCCATGCATGATGGGTGGGATTCATGGATGTGGACAGTCCCAGCCATTGACTCTGATCCCTTGTCCTAGGTATCCGGATCCTGTGCCTGATGGGAGGGGCTCATGGAGGCTCACTCAGGTGGCCATTGACACACACACCATTCTCCTGGACTTGCAGCAGCATGGGATGCGGTGCTGGAGGAGGCCACGGGCACAGCACCAGGCAGGAGGAGGGCAGGCTGCCAGGTGGTAGCTGAACGTCAGCGAACCCCACCTTCCCTCTCCCGGTTGTTCACCCCTGCCCCTTACCCACCCCTACCTTATATCCATACCCCCACCCCTGCTTTGTAAATATGTTGTTGTTTGTTGTTCTTGTTATGCAACTTATCATTACATTTATATTTTGATATGAATACTGTGGTGGTCTCTGATTTGCAGCTGGCTATAGGTGCTCAGTTGCAGTGGTGTGCATGGCATCTGGTGTGGTATGGTCATGGGTGTCATGGGTTCTATCAAGGGACCAATTGTCTTTGTATTATACTTTTTACTGTTAATGTATGGAAACAAAGATTTTTGATTAGATTTAGTATGGGCTAGTTTAAATTCAAATTTAAGTTTTGCTTGTTTAACTGATTTTTTTTAATAAGGACACTATTGTTTTATATTTATACATATTACTCATACTATGATTTCTTTTCAGTTTTTTAAAGTAACATTCTTTTTTATAATCAGTCTGTGTATAGATTTAGTAAACCAAATAGGGATTTTTGCTTTTTTATTATATCTTGATTTTGTAGGAACATATTTATCTTCCAAGGATAAAATAATTTGTTTAAATTTGTTCCATGCACTGTTGATTGATTTATTCTTAAATGTTTCTTCCCAATTAATTTCGTTTAATTTGATATTTATCAAATTAAAATTTGTTTTATTGTAATCCTTGAGTTTTATACAGTATTTATGATAGGTTTAATATTTTTAGTGATTAAATTAAATTGTATTGAATTATGATTACTATTACCAATTGGAGCTGTTATATTTATATCAGAAACTATATTTTCCACGTTTGTAATAATAAGATCAAATACATTTATTCCTCTTGTTGGTATACATAACAATTGTTCAAGACCAGAGTCTATACATAATGGCCCAGATATTCAAACTGCACCAGGCTGTGGCTCAAGCCTGGGCGCAGCACAACTTGGCTGCGATGGGGTGTTGACTGGGCCATATTCAACGGAGCTGTGCCATGGCTCAGCATCGTTGAATATTGCACCCTGGTCACCCACAGTGCACATGGCACAGTGACACTGCACCAGCGCAAGTGCCCAGAGTGGAGCAGGGGATGCGTTAGTGCAAGTTCTGTTGCGCTATGTGCAGCAACTGCGATATTCAAAAGTGCACATGCAAATGGGGCCATAATGTATGCAAGGTGCAAATGGGGCCATTTGCATGTCATTATGGCCCCATTTGCATGCAGGTGTGCCGAACCCCAGTGACTTGTGCCTGGCACCCTACTAGGCAGCAGACGTCAGGGACCGACGCCCCCTACAGAGCGGCAATGTGCCCAACAGCCCGATCACGCGCTTAAGTAAAATAAAAAGAATCCAATATCCCTGGTGGTCCAGTGGACCGCTGTCAGCCTGATCATGGTCTTCTGTATTAAAGAAAAGATAATTTTATGTCCCTGGTGGTCCAGTAGACCGCTGTCTGCCCGATCATGGGCTTCTGCATTAAAGAAAAGATAATCCTATATCCCTGGTGGTCCAGTGGACCACAGTATGCTCAATCATGGGCATTTGTACGAAAATAGTACGTCCACTATCCCTGGTGGTCCAGCGGACCCCCTCCTCACTTGCGCACTGATCCTCACCACCCGTTCTTCCCAGGTCAGCGGGAGACGGCAGCACCTCACCGTCTGCCGCCCGCCATCACCAGCTGACACTGCAGTTTGGCTGTACACCCATTGGTCCCACAGCATGAGCCAATGGGCATGCAGCCGTACCATAACACATTCCAGATATGTGAATGGATCCATTCACATATCTGGAATGTGTATACGGCAGGCTGCATGCCCATTGGCTCACGCTGAGGACCAATGGGTGTACAGCCCTACCTATGGTGTCAGTCATTAGGCGTGGGGTGGCAGGTGGGTGGGGTGCCGCCGCCCACCACTGACTGGGGGGAACGGGGCAGTGGGGATCAGTGGGCAGGTGGGGAGGGGGGTCCACTGGACCACCAGGGATAGTGGACATACCTTTTTTCATACAAATGCCCATGATGGGGCAGACAGTGGTCCACTGGACCACCAGGGATATAGGATTATCATTTTTAATACAGAGGCCCACGATCGGGCAGACAGCGGTCCACTGGAACACCAGGGATATTGGCTTCTCATTTTTACATACAGAAGCCCGCGATCGGGCAGACAGTGGTCCACTGGACCACCAGGGATATAGGATTATCTTTTCTAATACAAAAGCCTGCGATCGGGCAGACAGCTGTCCACTGGACCACCAGGGATATCAGATTCTCTTTATTTTTACAAATGCCCATGATCAGGCTGACAGCGGTCCACTGGACCACCAGGGATATCGGATTCTCTTTATTTTTACACATGCCCATGATTGGGCTGTCAGCAGTCCACTGGACCACCAGGGATATCAGATTCTCTTTAGTTTTACACATGCCCGTGATTGGGCTGACAGCGGTCCACTGGACCACCAGGGATATTGGACGTTATTATTTGTAACAGATGCCCGTGATCGGGCATGGGGGGGCGCTGCCACAGAGGTGCAGCCAGAGCTTGGGCAGCCACCCTCAGGTGGCAGCTGCTGTGTTGCGCCCTGCAATATGGCAGCTCACCTGTGGGTGGCCAGCTGTTGATCCTTTTTTTGGATCAACTTTGTGTGGCATAAGTAGGGTTGCGATGCATGGACTCAGCACATCCCGGGCTGAATATCGGGATGTGCAGGTATGCGTGGGCATGCCCCCACCTGCGCCACATACATTCTGATGCACTCGGCGCATCAGGATTTGTGCCAGGCACAATTCATTTGAATATTGTGCTGGGTGATCAGTAGTTGCACATAGCAACACTGTTTCGCGTTGTGCAACCCTTTTGACTACCTGGGCCAATGTTGCTAATAATTTTTCCTGTAAATTTCTGGCTGTAAATGTTTCCCAATTGATACCTGGCATATTAAAATCACCTAGGATTTGTTATGTGCTGTATATTTGACACAAGTTTTTGTCACAATAAAATTTTGAATTTAAAAAAAAAATCACCTAGGATAAGAGTATCAGCATTATTAAGCATATCAGAGATAGTTTTAATCATATCAGTTATGTACTGGAGATCTGCAGAAGGTGGTCTATAGCAAACGTAAGCAGAGAAGACAAAATTTCTGTGCTCAGTGTAGAGGTAATGGGTGCTTCAGAAAGGTTGCTAACCAGTATACCATCAAAAAGAAAAGACTGACATGCCAGGAGCCAGGCTGGGTAATGTTTTAATGAGAGAGCATATTCAGAGAATGCAGACAAAGCCCCTAGCGCCTTGACCAAACAGTCTTCTGGGGGGGGGAGGGGGCGTGTCACAATGTTACAGAAGACCAACATTTAAACAAGACCATTAAAGAAACAGTGATACAAAAAGCTCATCAGGTAACAGAGCATAAAAGCAATATTCAACATAAAAATAATTAACAACAAAATTACTGGTCCTGAATGTTTGTCTAATCAAGACTCAAAATCCTGTACAGAAATAAAGAAGACAATAAAAATTCAGGTATTGTCTTTGTTTTAGGTTATTTAGTGAATCACACAGCTAAGTATTTAGTACAGGGAAAAAAGGTGGAGAGGCAAGGAGTTTATCAAATACTATAATAATTGTAGTAAAGTTAATTAGACATAACAACAGGTGCTGTGATTTATTTTATTTAAGTTAAGTATGGTGATGGAAGGGGGGCGAAAAGTTAAAATATGAGAGTAGAAGAGAAAGGAGAGGAAGGGGCAGTATAAAGTTTTTTTTCTCATAGCAGTTAATAAGAGAGGTGAAACTAATCATGTTCAATTTAAAAAATTCTAGTGTTTCTTAACAAAATGTAATTGGATAAGATAAATCCAAAGTGGTAATACTGTATTTCTTTGATTTGAGCCGCCCTCAACATAAGCCTCCCTCCAACACAAGCCGCATCATTTTTCAGCATATGCTAATAAAGGCCGCCCTCAATTATAACCCCTGCTAACAATAATCCTTACAGTGCTGCAGAATGATATATCAGTCCAGAACTCCAGTACATTCAAATTCTGTCAGCAGTCAAAGGGTTAAGTGCATTGATCAATTTAGTACAGTACCTTGTTTGTTGACCAAAAGATATCACTTCTCCCTATTTGCCCCACATCCAGAAGTTCCCAGAGGTTCTGCACCCATACTCATATCCAGAAGTCAGTGAGACAACAATACTGTTTTTGTAAAAATGACATTTATTACGTATAAAATTACTAGAACATATTGTGCACTGAAAAGTTTTCTATCTAGCTAATCTAGCTTTGATTTTCTGTCAGTATCTCTGAGTCAGAACTACTGGTACTCCTCGGCTCTTGGGACAGAATGTCGCTCTTGGAGTAGGTTGTGTCAGGATTACTGAATGATGCCTGCAAGATGTCCTGCAGTTTTCGTTCGAGGTCCTCTCTGATTTCTTCGGCTATCCCTCCCAGGTTGGTGCAGTGGATTACATCAGGGTCGCACTTGGTTATCACATAGACCTGGTAAGGGGAAAAAAAATTACAGCTTAGTATACCAGCATTAAATGCACTCTATTTCATTTTATTTTATTGTAGAAACAACAACAAGGCAGTATCTCAAATGATTTCACAATGACATCTCTGCTAACAGCTTGCCACACACTCTTGATCCACTCAAGCATATTGTCTTTACTTGGGGAACTTGGTTTTCCAGCTGAGTGATTGAGTAGGTGGTCAACAGCTGGCAGCAATGAAGTCCTGAATGTACCTTCTAGCAAGCAATCAGCAACAAAAGCTGCCCTCGATAACAAGCACCCTCAAAGATAACCCACATGGACTACACCACATTTGGTAATATAAACCATGGCTTTAAAACAAAGATATATGGTAAGCCACCTCATACACAAAGAACAGACAAATATATCCAAAAGGAGCAAGTCATAGAGATCCAAGGGCAAGAGACTATAGACACCCAGTAGTGTATTAAACCTATAAGAAAAGAAAAAGGACATAAAATTAATATACTAACTAGAGTAAATCTTATTTTCCTTTTATGTCCTAAATTATAGGTTTTATAACCCATTTAATTTTAAACAGGGTGTCAGATTCAGCTCCACATTAATTCCATATGGTGATAGGGTCTTAAGATGAAAAATCCATCTGCTTTTCTTTTACAATAATAAATTAAGTCTGTTACCACCCCTAGGTAGGGGGCCTACTGTCTCAAGTGCAATGAATTTAAGACCATGTGGGTTAGAATTATGGGCTAGAGCAAAATGTGCACCAATAGCATTCTCAAAATTCTGATTAAGGATTGCATGAATATGTTCTTGTATACATGTTTTAAAAAATCTTTTCAGCCTCGCCACATATTGTAGCCCACAAGGACACCAGACAACATAAACAACATGTGTACTTTTACAAGTAAGGAATGTTTAATCGCCACACTCTTGTTATGTTGTAAGGGGTGCACATATAGATTACCCTCAGAAGCATAGTTACAGATGTTGCAGCATCTGCATTTGTGAAAACCCACAGGTGGGGGAGGTAACCAAGTGCTGCCTCCTGTTGTCTGGATAAAATGGCTAGAGGTGAGTAGGTCACCCAAGGACTGTCCCTTCCTGAATGTTATTCTAGGACATTCACCTACTGTACACATTGGTATAGGTTGGAGTCTGTCTGTAAAATAGACTAATATTTATAAATCAAGTCACCCACTCTCCAGAAATTAGACTAATGTTCAACAACATTGTGCAAGGTGGATTATCATGAACTTGCCCAGTTTTTGGTGTAAACAATGATTCTCTCTTAAACCCTTCGCCTTAGTAAGTTCTTGATTAGTGATGTCCTGTGGGTAACCCCTCAAAAGTAAGCAGTCAATCAAATTCTGAGCCTATTTCTCAAACATCTCATCAGACAAACAATTCCGTCTAATCCTAATGAACTGAGACTAGGCTATAGAGCCATTAAGTTTTTTTGGATGAGCACTTCTATGGTGTAAAATAGTGTTCGCTGATGTTGGTTGTCTGAAAGAGGAGGATGAAATGGGTTGCCCTGGTGTTCCATCAAGGGTAACATCCAAGAAGTTGATGATGCTAGGATCTGTCTGGGATGTGAAAGTTAGATTGAAACAATTATTCAAGAACTGTAAAAAGTCATGAGCCTCAGTTTCACTGCCATTCCAGATATAGTGTGTCATCAATAAAGTATCACCAACCATGTTGTTAAAGAATAGCTTGTTGCTCTGATTGTAAATATACTGTAGATATGTTCCCAATAACCCATATATAGGTTAGCATAAGAGGGTACAAATGAGGCCCCTATTGCAGTACCACATCATTGTAGGTAATACTCCTTGTTAAACACACAATTGTTTTTACATAAGGCAAATTCTAGGCCCTCCAGAATAAATCTGTTTGCAATGTTTTTATCAAGGTGTTTTTGCACAAAAAATGTCACTGCCTCCAACCCTTTAGTATGAGGTAAACTGGTATACAGACCATTAACATCAATAGTAAGCCAGTGGTAATTAACATTCAAAACAAGATCCTGTAATTTCTGCAGGAGGCTCATAGTATCCTTGATGTAAGAATTAAGTGTGTAAACCATGGATTGAAGTTGATAATCTAGATATCTGCCTAAATTCTGTGTTAAAGAGCCAACCCCAGAACGGTTCTATGTGATAACAGCAACTGTATAAAGGCGATCACTATTATTGCGACCCGCATTATCGCCAAAAACATTTTCATCGATATGCAGAAAAGGCTACTGCCCCCTGCACCCCCCTAAATAAAGATTCTCAACTCCAGGGGGGTGCATGTTTAGGAGGGGGGCACATTCCGGTTCAAAAAAAATCTAAGTTCTGCAGCTGCGGGAAGCACAAAGGGAACACCCGCCCCCAGTCCCGAACCCAGGACCTGCTCCATCGAAGCCAACCACCCTACACACCACACCACATGATTGGCTCGGTGGAAGCAGGCTCACCACATGGTCACATCTCTGGTCCTCATTCCTCCACGTCCTGTCACCCACCCTCCCTTCCTGTTGCCCACCCTAACCTCGTGGTCACAACAATCGCCATCCCCCTACAGTTGCCCACAATGTTAGCACCATTATATGGGTCACCATTACGACAGTCACCCATATGCGGTCGCTATCATCACGGTATGACCCCCAGAAACTATGGGGCGGCCCAGTGGATCCAAAAGGTTTTTATGTGTTTCTGGGAGTATGTAGAAAGTGGGTATAATTGGGAATTCATTTATCAGAAAGGAAGCCTCATCTTTATTAACCCAGCCCAGTTCTAGTGCCCTATTTACAAACATTTTTAGTTCAGCTTGGAACTGATTTGTTGGATTGGTATCCAAATTACAATAATCATTAACAACATCGAAAAGTTGATCTTCTTTTCTGATGTACATTTGCTAAGTCATGATTAGTATATTGCCCCCCTTGTCAAAGGGCTCAATTACTATTCCTTTCAAATCCTTTAATTCTTGTAGGGCCTGATTTTCAGAGGGAGATAAATTAGTGTACATTCTAAAGTTTTTATTCTGTACCAATATCTCAATTTCCCTCTCTAATACCTTTTCAAAATTTAATAATTGCTGGACAGGGGGGAGTAGAAACAGAATTTGACGGCAAATAAGGACCGCTTGGCCCACCCAGTCTGCCCATTTCCCTATCTGATGGATAAGCTGCAGATTCTAATTAATCAACAGCTTACTTCCTCCTGCCCCACACTAGAATTGCCTTATGTCTGTCCCATGCATTCTTGAATTCTCCCACTGTTCCTCAGTCCACAGTCTCCACAGGAAGGCTGTTCCATGCATCCAGAACCCTCTCTGTGAAAAATACTTTCTAACATTACCTCTGAGCTGTCCCCCCTCTATCTTCAAAGTGTGCCCCCCTTGTTCTTGCACATCTCTTTTTCTGAAAGATACTACCCTCTTGCACTTTGTTAATTCCCTTGAGATACTTGAAAGTTTCTATTATGTCCCCCCCCCTTTCCTCAAGGGTATACATAATAAGCTGCTTTAGTCTCTCCTCATATGTCTTCTGGTGCAGACCCTGCATCATTTTGGTTGCCCTCCTCTGAACAGCCTCCACTCTCTCTATATCTTTGTGTAGATGGGGTTTCCAGAATTGCATGCAGTACTCTAGATGGGATCTCACCAACTGTCTGTACAGAGGGATAACAACTTCTTGCTTTCTACTGTTGATGCCTCTTCCTATGCATCCCAGTATCCCCCAGCCCTCCTTACTGCCTTCTCACATTGCTTGCCCACCTTTAGGTCATCTGATAGAATTACTCCTAGGTCTTTTTCTATTTTTGTTGTTCTTATTATCTCACCCCCCATTGTGTGTTCTTCCCCTGGGTTTTTGTTTCCCAGATGCATTACCTTGCACTTCTTTGCATTGAATCTGAGCTGCCATATATTTGACCATTCCTCTAACCTTGCCAAGTCCCTTTTCATCCTTTCCACCCCACCTTATGTATCAACCCTGTTGCAGATCTTTGTGTCATCTGCAAAGAGATGTACTTTTCCTTCCAGGTGCACTCCAATGTCACCTATAAAGACATTAAAGAGGACCTTTCCCAGTACCGAACCCTGTGGTACCCCACTAGTTTCCCTTCTTTCTTCACTGTGGACTCCGTTTACTATTACCCTTTGCGTCCTGTTGTCCTGCCAGTTTTTTATCCAGGCTACCACCCTGGGACCGACTCCAAGGCTGGCTAACTTGTATATTAATCTTTTGTGTGAGACTGTGTCAAATGCCTTGCTAAAATCTAGGTAGGCCACATCCACAGCCCCTCCCTGGTTTACTACTTTGGTCACCCAGTGAAAGAAATCTATTAGGTTCATCTGATATGACCTTTCTGCTGTGAAACCATGCTGCCTTGGGTCCTGTGCCCCACTGGCCTCTAGTTACTCAACAAGTCTTTCCTTCAGAAGTGATTCCATAATTTTCCTTGCCACTGAGGTCAAACTAACTGGTCTGAAGTTTCCTGCCTCTGCCCTGCTCCCACTTTTGTGAAGTGGAATCACATCTGCCCTCCTCCAGTCCTCAGGTACCACCCCATCATCCGATGATTTGTTAAAGAGAGTAGTCAGTGGTGTTACTAGTTCTACCCTTAGTTCTTTTAGAATTCTGGGGTGAATCCCATCGGACCCAATTCCTTTGTCCACCCTCAGTTTCAAGAGTTCTTTCAAAACCCTTTCTTCTGTGAATGGACTGGTATCGATCCCCCTATTCAGAGTGTTTCTCTTATTTGGTTTAGGTACCTCCCCCTCCTCTTCCATTGTGAATACTGAGCAGAAATATTCGTTCAGTATCCTGCTTTTCACTGTCACCCTCTGCCCACATTCCCTCCCTTTATTAAAGTCTCTGTATCCTCCCTTGGTCTTTCTTCGCTTCCTAATGTACCTATAAAAGGTTTTATCCTCTTCTTAACAGAGTTGGCTATCTTTTCCTCAGTTTGTGCCTTTGCTATTCTGACTGCCTTCCCTGCCTCCTTCTGCTTTAACTTATAAAGTTCTTTGTCCTGCTCCTTCTGTGTTTCCTTATATTTCCTGAATGCTATCCTTTTCTCATTAACCTTCCCTTCCACCTCTTTTGAGAACCATAGCGTTTTTTTCCTTCTTTTTGCTTTGTTGATTTGCTTCACACAAAGGCTTGTTGCCTCTGTGATGACTGTTTTGATTGTTCCCCATTGTTCCTCCACCCCTCCTTCTTGTCCGTTTGCTAGTGCTTTTCTGAGGCACTCTATCATTTTCCCAAAGTCAGCCCTCCTAAAGTCCAGTACTCTTGTTTTTGTATGGCTTGACTCTATGGCTGTATTTATTGTGAACCACACTGTTTGGTGGTCACTTGTTCCCAGATGGCTACCCACTTCTAAATCTGAGATTATTTCTCCTGCCCCATTTGAGAGTACCAGGTATAAGATTGATCCCTCCCGAGTGGGTTCCAACACTAGCTGTCTGAGGCATGCCCCCTGAAGGGCATCAAGAATGTCCCTGCTCTTGGATGTGCCTGCAGCAAAGGTAATCCAGTTAACATGTGGCATATTCAGGTCGCGCATAAACAATATGTCCCCTTTTTCTGCCAATTTAAGGATGCCTTCTATCATTTCCTTGTCCATTTCCTCCCCCTGAGATGGGGATCTGTACCCAACCCCCATGTGGATTGTGGTGCCATTTCCTGTCTCAAGGGTGACCCATAGTGACTCATCAACTTCCTGTTTACTCTTTAGTTCTGTTGCTTTAATCTCTTCCCTTATATAGAGAGCTGCTCCTCCTCCTCTTTTACCCACCCTGTCCCTCCTGTAGATTGTGTATCTTGGTATGTTGACATCCCCGTCTTGGTTTTCTGTGTACCATGTTTCAGTGACTGCCACAATATCCAGGCATCCCTCTTCCATCGAGGACACTAGTTCAGGGAGCTTATTACACAGACTGTGGGCATTGGTACTCATCGCCTTCCATTTTCTGATGGCCTTACCTCTTTTAGCCCTATCTCTGTCCTTACTGCCTTTTTCTGCATTTACCCCTGTCCTGCTCCCTACTGACTTCATTACCTTGGTGTTTACCTCTCTAACTACTGCGTTTTGTGGGGGGAGGCTGGAATTTCCCTATCCTTTTCAGTGCCTCCCCCCTTGGCTAGTTTAAATGCTTGCCAATGAAGCATTTAAACCTATCACCTAGGATCCTGGTTCCCCCCTTGGACAGATGCAGACCATTGCGCCAGTATAGGCCTGCATCCCTCCAGGTGGCTCCCCAGTCCCCAATGAAGCCAAAACTCTGAGCTCCATACCAGTTTTTCAACCATTCATTGAATCCCATGGTGCAGAATACCCTAGCACCTTCCCTGCCATAGACAGGCAGCACCTCCGAGAAGGTTACTGTACATATTACTTGTCTAACGCCCCTCCCCAACTCTACAAACTCCTCTTGCACTACTCTGATCCCATTCACAGCTAGGTCATTTGTCCCTAGGTGAACAATGACATCCAGCTCCCCCCCTCGTGCAGCTGCTCTGCGATTCTGAGGATTTGCTTCCTGTCCCTCCAAGTCATGGCACCTGTTAGGCACCTTACCTTCCTATCCCCTTCCTCCCCCCACTTCTACCCCCTAATGATTGAGTTCCCCAGAGGAGAGTGTTTTCTTCCCTTGTGGGGTCTTGTGCCACCCTCCTGTGGGTCTGCTTTGTGGAGGTTCCCAGCATCCTCCTTGGTTTCCACTGCAGGTGCCTCCATAGAGGAACCACTCTTCACCAGAACAGCATATGAATTGTGGAGATGTACAACTGGAGGGATGCATCTCTATTCCACCACCATCTCCCTCCCTGAGCACACCTTGGTCCAACCGCTCCTCTTTCTGGGCAAACTCTGAGGTAGCAGTGGTGGCCCTGGTGGTCCCTGGGTGGCAGAAGAGGTTTCATGAATCCTAACCAGGTCAGCCTGGAGACAGACAACCTCCTCCCTCAGACCAGAGAGGTGCCTGCAAACAGGGCAGCATCGCAGCCTCTAGAATGTCTCCCGGAACACTGCTGCCCCACAGCCATTGCACTGCACCACACCCATCTTGACTTATTTTGTGTCTCCTCTCCTGTTGCTTTGTATGCATACTGTCTCCTCCCTCTATGTATTTTTACACCTACTTTCCTACTGCCTATGTGCCCTTACAACTCTCGCCCTTCCTGTTCTGGGACAGGAACTTCCTGTAGTCTTCAGTACTCTCCTTCTTCCGTGCTTGGATTCAGACCTCAGAAAATTCAGAAAACTGTAGTTCTAGACTGCCACTTGCTCTGAAAGTAGTTGGATAAAAGATCAATTTAGGTTTGAAAGGTGTACTTCTAAATCTAAACACACTATTAGAGGCATCATTATCTGCTAGAAGCTCACCAAGGTCATACTGATCGATCACATTTTCCCCCAAAAAATCACCAAAGTTCAAACCATGAGCTGCAAAGTCATTATCTTCTTATGAATTATGTTCCAGGGATGAAAAATGTGCTGTACAAGTCAAAATCAGCTAAGGTGGGACTTCATCACATCTCATATTCAAATTATCAGTTGTCAGTTCCTTATTTGGAAAAAAACCCACCTCAGTTTCAATTTTCTGATAAAACAAAAAATGTCCCCCTTAATGTTGAGGAGATCCACTTGCGGTGAGGGGACAAATGAGAGACTCTTACAAAGAAGGCTTGTTTGACTGTTCAAAAGTTCGACGTCTGTCAGATTTATTATGGTTATCTCATGAGATGGTAGCGTTTCCTTTCTAGAGTATCCTTTCCCTCTCCTCCCTCTGCGTGTTTTCTTGCGTTCTTTGCAGGCTTTTCATTTTTTGACCCTTTGTCTAAGTTTAGATTCTTAGGAACATAGGAACATAGGAGTGTGATGGCAGAAAAGTATCACCAGGCCCACCCAGTCTGCACAATGTGCCTAGGTTTCCTCTACGCCTTTGCTGTAGTCCTCTCCCCCGCCCCAATAACCCTTTGTGTTCATCCCATGCCCTTTTGACCCCCCTACTGTCTTCTCCCCCACCACCTCCCTCGGCAGCCCATTCCAGTTGTCCACTACCCTCTCAGTGAAGATGTACTTCCTGAAGTTACCCCTAAATTCCACCCTCCTTGATTTGAGAGTCGTGTCCTCTCACCATAGGTCATTCCTTCAGTTGGAAAAGGATCTCTATAGGCACCTTATTGATACCCTTGAAGTATTTAAATGTCTTGATCATGTCACCCCTCCTCCCCCTCATCTGCTCCAGAGAGTACATGCCCAGTTCATTCAATCTCCCCTCATATGGTAAGTGCTCTAGCCTCCTCACCATCTTTGTTGCCCTCCTCTGAACTTGTTCTACCCTCACTATGTCTTTCCTGTGGCCTCCAGAACTGAACCCTATACTCCAGGTGAGGCCTGACCAGCCGCGTGTACAGGGGTACTATGACCTCTCTCCTCCTGCTGGAGATCCCTCTCCCTATGCAACCTAATATTCTGCTGGCTCTTGTCACTGTCACTCCACACTGCTTTCCCACCTTCAAGTCTTGCGAAATTATGCTGCCTGAGTCCCTTTCTTCTTTTTTTTTCCAACATGTCCAATTTTATTGTTATTCCAAGTTACAAGATTCAGCATCACTAAAACCAACAAATAGCCATATATGGCATACACAGAGAAATAACTCTTTAAAGTACAAGAGCCAAGGGTTTTGATTGCAGTTATTAGAACTAAGAGCCCTCAGGGGAACTAGAGTTGCTATAACCAAACATATACTGCTTACTAGACATGAGCAATAGCAGAATAACAAAGGTAGTATGAACTGATATTCGAAAAAGTGAGTCAACACAAGAAACTCCATCTGATATTTTGCTACAGATACTTCCAGGTGGGTAAGAATAGGCAGGAGACTTGCAGTAGACAAGTGCCCTAAATTGGCGGATTGGCAGGAGAATGGGGTAGGACCGTACATAAGTACGATTGTAAGTAGGCACCCCACTTTTTCTGGTACTTGTTGAGCTGACCAAGGTGGGAGTACAAAAGTCTCTCCAGGATGGCTGCCTGCACCAGGGCAGACCTTCATGTTGGAAGAGGGGGGTTGGGCTTTCTCCAGTGTACCAGGATTGCATGTTTGGCTTCAATCACAGCCACCAGAGTCCATTTCTGAAGAGAGGGAGGGAGGCAGCATGTCTAAAGGGGCAGGGTCACCAAGCAGCAGCATTAAATTCAAATGTGTAATGGGATGGCCTAATACTCTAGAGCATTCCTCAAGCACCATAACCCAAAAGGGGGATAATCTTCTGGCACTGCCAAAGGACATGGAGGAGGTGAGTGTTTGGTTTGTGACATCTCCAACAGGAGGAGTGGCTAAGGAGACCCATATTCTGTAGGACATCAGGGGTCCTGTACCACCTTAGCAGAATTTTATGCTGGATAGTTTGGCTCTTAGCATCCCTGTAAGCTGTATGGGTGAGTGTTAGGCACCAGCTCCATGTGTCAGCAGAGAGGGAGATCCCAAGTTCCGTCTCCCAGTGTCTCCTACATGCCTCAGTAGGGTTGGGTTGAGACTCTCTTATGGTTCTGGAGAAACTGCCTGCAATGCCTCTTTGGGAGGTGGATGTATGCAGCGAGTCTAGCCACATCCAGCGGGGGTCATCGGCCACTTGAGCCCGAAGCTCAGTGATCACGCTGCGGATTTGTAGAAACTTCCAAAAATCCCTAGCTGGGAGGGAGAAGCATGCCCGTAGTTGTTCACAGGACATCAGGACTAGGGTACCCAGGATGCATTGATCCTGGAGGACCTTGATGCCACTGGAGGCCCAGCTTACCCAGTGTACAGACTTACTGCCAATGTGCAGAAGCTTGTTGTTCCATAGGGGGATGTAATGCATGGGGGAACAGTTGACCTTACTCGGTGTGTGGGAGAGGGCAATACACTTCCTCCACGCTCACACGGTCTCCATCATAACTGGAGTAGGGCACTTAGCCATAGGGAAGGTAGGGAAAAGCAGAGACCATAGCAGTGTACCTGATACCAGACTCTGCTCCACATCCACCTAGTCAAGGTAGGAAGGGAGAAGGGAAAAAACACTTAGACACCTGGGCGGCCAGGTAGGCCAGCCGATAGTGATGAAAACATGGGAGCCCTGTACCCCCATAAGTCAGGTGGGCATGCATTTTCACCTTGCTCCATCTGGGGGCTTTCTCCTCCAAGAGTAACAGGAACACTAGCTTGTCTATAGTATGAAATAACCTAGGGGACAGCCAAATAGGAAGGTTATTAAATATGTATGAAAGTTGCAGAAGGACAAACATGCGCACAGCTTCTACCTTGCTGTGAAGCAACAGGTGGAACTTGCACCATCTATCCACTTCTGCCAACAATGAGGTAAGCAGGGGAGAGAAGTTGACAGCTTCCAGGTTACATCATTTTCTGGGGATAGTCACCCCTAGATATGAAAAACTTTCTGGAGCCCAAATAATCTCGGTGCCAGCCAGACAGTCTTTGGAGCAGGAGTTATTGAGCAGGGCTAGGATGTTTTTTTTCCAGTTGAACGTCAGGCCAGAGAGTTCTGCAAAATTCTGTAAGATGCCTAGGGCCTTTGGTAATGATGAACTTGGTTGGGAGATAGTAAGCAGGAGGTAATCCACATAGGCACTCATGAGATAGGTTTGTTCCTCTTAAACTGCAATGCCCGAAATGCCCTTAGTATGGATAAGCTTTTGAACCAAAGGATCTAGTGCCACAAGAAAAAGCAGGGGGGAAAGGGGGCAATCCTGATGAGTGCCCCTATGTAGCTGGAAAGGGGAGGAAATATTCTTATTTGTCAAGATCCTAGTGAGCGGTGCATTGTATAAGGCAGAGACCCATCCATGGAAATAGGGACCAAATCCGTAAATTTGCAGTACCTCATGCAGATACCCCCATTCCAAGAAATCGAAGGCCTTGGAGAAGTCAATCATCAAGGCTGCCATTGGGTCATGGGACTGCAGAGCTAACCATTTGAGATTCAGAACTTGCCTAGGATTGTCCGCCCCTGCCTTTCCTTTCGTGAACCCCGCCTGAGAGGGGTGGACAATAGTTGGGAGGATCGAAACCATCCGTGTGGCCAGGATTTTGGCTGCAATTTTTGTATCAACGGAGAGGAGGGAAAAGGGGTGGAAATTTGCACAGTCCAGGGCATCATTAGATTATTTTTTTTGGTAACAGTGTTACCAATGCCTCTCTCATGGGGGGAGGGTACCATTACCATGCGACTCCTGCAATGCAGAGAGTAGCAGGGAAGAGATTTCCTCGATCATTGATTGGTACAACTCCACTGTTATCCCATCGGGACCTGGGGCTTTCCCTTTGGCTATTTGGAGAAGGGCTGCATGCAGCTCTTGAACAGCTAAAGGTTGCTCAAGCAGCTCCACAGATTCTGGAGACAGTCTTGGGATATCTGTTGAGACACAAAATTCTCGGAGCATCCAAGACAGGCTACTGTCTGCCTTTGATGCCCAAGAATGATAAAGTGCCTGGTAGAAATGGCTCATGGTTTGGTTAATGCCTTCAGGGTCTGAGATGATTGAACCAGAGGGGTCCCTCAGGGCATACATAAGAGAGACGGCTTGCTGTTTACAAAGCTGACAGGCCAATAGCTTGCCGCCTTTGTCTTCCACCTGCAAGAACTTGTGCTTCAATCGGAGGAGCTGCCATTCAGCCTTCCTCTGAAGTAGACCGTTAATCTGGTACTTGAGCCCGGTGATTGAGGTGACCAGAGGCCTGTCATCATGGGCTAGGGGGGAAGCTTTAAATCTAGACTCTAAGGAGGTGAGTTCTGCCTGTAGCTTGGAAACTCTGCCTTCCTCGCCTTATTTTTTGTGGCTGCATAGGAGATAATTCTGCTTCTCAAAACTGCTTAAATGTCTCCCAAACGGTGCCCACACTGACCTCACCTCCAGTGTTATGGCAAAAGTAATCCCTAGCTTCTTCTCTGCTCATCTTATGGAACTCCTGGTCCTGAAGTAAGAGGGGGTTACAGCACCACCTGGTGCTTTCAGGCCCCTGGCCTACAGGGAGGTAATGAAGAAGGATGGGGGCATGGTCGGAAATAAGAATGTTTTGCACTTTGATATCACTGACTCCCCGGCATGCCTCCTCATTAGCTAACCAGAAATCAAATTGGCTACAGGAGACATGAACAGGTGAGAAAAAAGTATAGTCCCTGCCACTGGGGTGGTCCCGCCTCCAGGGGTCTATAAGGCCCCACTCATCCATGAGTTCTTGAAGGGCCGCCCTCACCTTGGGATGTGCCTGGGGAGTGGGCTTCATTTTATCTAGGAAGATATCCAGGACTAAAGTCCCCACCCATAATGACAGGCAGATTGGGATGATCTTTAGTGATGGAGGTAAGGGCCTGTCTTATCCCCAGCAAAGGGTCCACCGAGTCGGTGTTCAGACCATACAAATTGGCGATCACTACCCCACCCCCCGCATAAGAGAAGCGGGCTACTACCCAACGCCCCTGGTTATCGGTTTGGACTTCCTCGACAACCCAAGGACAGGCATTATGGAGTAAAATAGAAACTCCCCAAGTCTTGTTTGGGGCAGAGCTGGCTAGGACTCTACCCACCCATATTTTTTGAAGCCACATTACTGTCTTAGCAGTGAGGTGGGTCTCTTGGATGAGGGCAATGTCTGCTCATAACTAACGGAGGTGCTGCAGTTCTTTTGTTTACTTCGGGTAATTTAGGCCCTTTACATTCCAGGAAATCTACCTCATACATGCAGAATTAGCCCCGGGCATGTCTCAGGCAGCAAAAACAAGGAGTGTCACCTACCTGCAGGCAGGCAGTCAGTTAATAGGTGGGGATATGTATACCCTAAGCTGTGGATGTCCACCCACGAGAAATCCCTGCATTCGTCAGGAGGGAATTCTTGAAGGAGCTGTAGTAAAATATTAGCGATTCAACTAGATGCTTACTAGGCTGGTTATGGAATAAGCTGTTTTGGAAAAAGCAGAAAAACACAGAACAGAATTAGTAAAACAGTGCAGAGAACAAGAAACAAGTAACAGATAACTGTCATTAAGTATAGCAACAGATTTACGTTAGCAGGTATATCCTGTATGACCACTAAGGGTGAGGAGATAAGCACGTTTGGGGTTGTACCAGCACAGTTGGTACATCCAAGCAATGTTAGCTCAGAACACCCAACAGGGGTAGAGAGAAGGTCACCAAAGATGTGGCCCATCCCTACCCAGGTCCAGACTCTCTGAAGTGTGATCCTAAGGGATCAGAGAGAGAGAGAGAGAGGGTGAGCAGGGGAGGGAGGGGTAGGGAAAGCAAGTGGATCGGGAACGGGGGGGGGGCCGACTGCCACCATAAAAAAGATAGGTGTGGTCCAAATAAGCAAGCTAAGAAGGAATGAGCTCACCAGTCGGCAGAGAGCAGTAAGGAGGCAACTAGATGGAGGTGCCAGAAGTGGGGTTACATAATCAAACATCAAGTGACACTGCAGATCTGTCTCTCAACAGGTCCATCAGATTGACTGGGTTACCCAGCAAATACAAGGGGGGAAAGGCTACAGAGGGCGGCAGAGATACCGCACATCCCCCTCCTATACAAACAGCCTGGCAGCAAACAGGTGGATTAGAACTGTGACCTAATGGCTGAGAGAGACTGCGGGGTTGCTCCCCCCACAAGGGGGTAAACTTCGAGGTGGTGAAGGCAGCAAAGGGTAGCAGAGGAGATAGGGACTTAGTCCCACCATATGCTCACCCCCAGGTTACTTAGACAAAACAAATCCTGCCCACCCTGCAGTCAAGGGGAGAACCACTTAGACCTCCCAGGTAGACCCTTAAAACATAGCAAGCACCTACGGGTTCAGGTATAAAGAAAAATATAAGTAAATGTTACTGCAGAGAGTTTGTAAGCCAGCCCAGCCACATCAACCATCTGGCTCAGCTGAGGCAGCACTGGAGAGGGGTGCATTCTGAGATGGCCACTGTGGGAGCCCTTGTGAGACAGCTGCTGCAAAAGACAGGAGGCCCAGTCTAATTGGTAAGGAGAAGTCCACAGCTGCTTCTGCAGCGGTTTCAGCTTCAGCTTCAGCTGCCCAGTCCAGAGAAGGATTAGTGTCCATCTCATCTTCCAGTTCATCTGGCCTTTGTGAGTCATCTTCCTCAGAGCTGGAGTCACCTTTCAGGAGCTTTGCTGGAGGGGAGGCCTCCACGTGGCTCACAACTAGCTTCCCCCGGCTACGGGATTGCCGCCTGGGTCTGTGCATCCGAGCCGCAAGTGTCACTTCAGGAGTTGGATGACCTGAATCAGAGCTTGCCTTGGGCAGGGGGGTGGTTGCTGCCTTTGTGCTGAGGATCTGAAAAGCTCAGTCGGCTTATCGAGCTGAAATTGGGGGACCGAGCAGCTTGCTGCACATTCCGTTCCTGAAAGGCATCCCTGTGAAGCTGCGCCTCAGTATTTTGATTCCTCCTTGGCTGAGCTCCCCCCCCCCCCGGTACCCAGAGGCATCTGGGGGATGTAGTTGGAAGCATCACATCAAGCCAGCTTTCCACCTCTCTCAGATGCGGTGCAAGGATTTCCTTTCCCTCCTTAGCCACATACAATGAGGTGAGCCGTCTCATTTGATATTTGAAACAATGCAGGAGTAGCACTTTTTTGATGGATACAAAAGCTTTTCTCCTCATTGCCACTTCATGGGAGTAGTCATGAAAAAATGAAATGTGGGACCCCTTCCAGGAGATATCCCCCAAGTCTCTCATTACTCTCAGCAGCTGCTCCTTTGTTGAATAGCACAGTAGATAGGCAATGATAGGCTGAGGGGGAGAGGTGCGGGGGTCTGACTTTACGTGCAAGCGGTGGGCTCTTTCCACATCCACTGTGCCCCTCCACCTGTCTCCCAGCAATTTAGGAGGAAACTTATTTAGAAATTTCTCCATGTTGGACCCTTCTGCACCCTTGGGGATGCCGAGTATACAGATATTATTCCTTCGTCCCCAGTTCTCCTGGTTCTCGGCCCTCTCCCACAACTTTGCTAGCTTGTGTTCATGCTCCTGTATGTGCCTCCATACCTATTCTTGCTGGTCTTCCAGCCTGTCCATACGCTGTTCCAGCACATTGACCCAGTCCTCTAATTTGCGAACGTCAGCCACCATTCCAGTGAGGGCACTATTGATGCCGTCTACCCTACTCAGCAAGGTTTCCAACATTTGAGTAATATAGGTCAGTGGATCCCCTGCGTGTAGCTGCTATGCGAGGATCCGGTGTGGGTCTGGAGGTAGGGAGAGGCCACACAAGTGCTGATTTGGCCATGTCCCATGGACAAAGTTTTGACTACGGTGCCGGAGAGTAACTAGTGAGCCAAGTGGGATGCGCGAGGTGCTGCAGCCACAAGGAGGGTGTTGACCAACACTACTGTTCCCACGGGGGAGATACAAGCAAATCACATTGGGGCCTGCCAGGCTGACTGAATCAAGTGCTGGGGTACAGGCCGACAACAGAAAGCTCAGATTTTAACACAGAATCGGAGGCAAAATGGACATTAGGCAGTCGTGGGGAAGCAAGTTAACAAACATAGAAACATAGAAACAGAGACTTTGACGGCAGATAAGGACCGCTAGGCCCATCTAGTCTGCCCATTTCCCTACCTACAGGATAGGCCGCAGATCCTAGTTAACCAACAGCCTATTTCTTCCTACCCCCCACAAGAATTGCCGTATGTCTGTCCCATGCATTCTTGAATTCTCCCACAGTTTTAGACCCCACAACCTCCTCAGAAAGGCTGTTCCATGCATCCACTACCCTCTCTGTGAAATAATACTTCCTCGCATTGCCCCTGAACCGCCTCCTTCTATCTTTAAATTGTGTCCCCTTGTTCTTGCAAGTCTCTTTTTCTGAAAGATGCTACCCTCTTGGACTTTGTTGATTCCACTGAGGTACTTAAAAGTTTCTATCATGTCCCCCTCTCCTTCTTTCCTCAAGGGTATACATATTAAGCTCCTTTAGTCTCTCCTCATATGGCTTCTCTTGCAGACCCTGCACCATTTTAGTTGCCCTCCTCTGGACTGCCTCCATCCTGTCTATGTCCTTGCGGAGATGGGGGGTCTCCAGAACTGGACACAGTACTCCAGATGGGGTCTCACCAACTGTCTGTACAGAGGGATAACAACTTCCTGTTTTCTGCTGCTGATGCCTCTCCCTATACATCCCAGTATACCCCCAGCCCTCCCTACTGCCTTCTCACATTGCTTGCTAACCTTAAGGTCATCTGATATGATTACCCCCAGGTCCCTTTCCTTTTTTGTTGTTGTTACTACCTCCACCCATTGTGTATTCTTCCCCTGGGTTCTTATTTCCCAGGTGCATTATTTTACACTTCTTTGCATTGAATCCTAGCTGCCATGCTTCGACCATTCCTCCAACCTTGCCAAGTCCCTTTTCATCCTTTCCACGCCTCCTTGTGTATCAACCCTGTTGCAGATTTTGTGTCATCTGCAAAAAGGCATACTTTTCCTTCCAGTCCCTCTGCAATGTCACTGATCAAGACATTAAAAAGGACTGAACCCAATACTGAACCCTGCGGTACTCCACTAGTAACCCGCCTTTCTTCAGAATGGACTCCATTTACAATTACCTTCTGTGTCCTGTTGTCCAGCCAATGTTTTACCCAGACTACCACCCTGGGTCCCACTCCCAGGCTGGTTAATTTGACTATTAATCTTTTGTGTGGGACTGTGTCAAATGCCTTGCTAAAGTCTAGGTAGGCCATGTCCACAGCCCCTCCCTGGTCTACTATTTTGGTCACCCAGTCAAAGAAATCTATTAGATTCGTCTGACATGACCTTCCCACTGTGAACCCATGCTGCCTTGGGTCCTGTGCTCCACTAGCCCTCTAGGTACTCGACTATTCTTTCCTTCAGAAGTGACTCCATCCCTTTCCCTACCACAGAGGTCAGACTGACAGGTCTGTAGTTTCCTGCCTCTGTCTTGGACCCACTTTGTGAAGGGAATCATATCCGCCTTCCTCCAGTCCTCAGTACCACACCATCCTCCCATGATTTATTAAAAGAGTAGCTAGTGGTTTCACTAGTTCCTCCTTAATTCTTTTAGAATTCTGGGTGAATTCCATCAGGACCCATTGCTTTGTCCACCTTCAGTTTTAGGAGTTCTTGCAGGACCCTTTCTTCTGTGAAAGGACTGGGATCGACCCCTATCAAAGTGCTTCTGTTAATTGGATTAGGCACTTCCCCTCCTCTTTTGTGAATACTGAGCAGAAATATTCATTCAGTATTCCTGCTTTTCACTGTCCCCTCTGCCCACCCACTGTTCATTCTATTCAGCTTCACTATCCTCCCTTTGTTTTCTACGCTCGCTGATGTACCTATAAAGGTTTTATTTCCCTTCTTAACTGAGTTGGCTATCTTTTCCTCAGTTTGGGCCTTTGCTATTCTGACTTCCTCCTCTTCCTTCTGCCTTAACTGGTACAGCTGTCTGTCCTGCTCCTTCTGTGTTTCCTTATGCTTCCAGAATGCTATCTTTTTCTTCCTGACTTTCACAGCCACCTCTTTTGAGAACCATAGTGGCTTTTTCTTTGTTTTGATTTGTTCATTTGCTTCACACAAAGGCTTGTTGCCTGTGTGATGGCAGTTTTGATAATTCCCCATTGTTGCTCCACACCTCCTTCTAGCCTGTTTGCTAGTGCTTTTCTGAGGCACTCTCCCATCTTGCCAAAGTCAGCCCTCCTAAAGTCCAGTACCCTCACTTTTGTATGGCTCGACTCTGTAGCTGAGTTTAATGTGAACCACACTGTTTGATGGTCACTTGTCCTCAGATGGCAACCCACTTCTAGATCTGAGATCCTCTCACTGCCCCCATTTGAGAGTATGAGGTCTAAGATTGCTCCCTCACGAGTCGGTTCTGTAACTAGCTGTCTAATGCCTGCCACCTGTAGGGCATCAAGAATGGCCCTGCTCTTGGATGTGGCTGCAGCAAATGTGCTCCAGTTAACATCTGGCATATTCAGGTCTCCCATCAACAGTATCTCCCCTTTCTCTGCCATTCTAGAATGCCTTCTATCATATCCTTGTCCATTCCTTCCCTGACATGGGGTCTGTACACAACCCTGTGCGGATTGTGGTGCCCTTCCAGTCTCCAAGGTGACCCACAGGCCTCCTCTCTTCCCTGTTTACTCTTTTGTTCAGTTGCTTATCCTTCCTTTACATAGAGAGCTACTCCTCCCCTCTTCTCCCCTGCCTGTCTCTCCTGTAGGTTCACGTGCCCTGGTATGTTAACATCCCAGTCATGGGTCTCTGTGTACCATGTTTCTGTGACTGCTACAATATCCAGGCATCCCTCTTCCATTAAGGCCATCAGCTCAGGGAGCTTGTTGCCCAGACTACGGGCATTAGTACTCATTACCCTCCATTTCCTGATGGCCTTACTCCTTTTGCCCCATCCTGTCCTTCTTGCCTTTGTCCAGTTTCTCCATTTACCCCTGCCCTTCTCCCTATACGACACCTCTATGTTGGTGTTGCGCACTTACTACCGTGATTATTTGGGGCTAGGATTTTCCTGCTCCTTTCCAGTGCCTCCCCCTTGGCTGGTTTAAAAGCTTGCCAATGAAGTATTTAAACTCTATCACCTATGATTCTGGTTCCCTCCGGACAGATGCAGCCCATCATGCCAGTATAGGCTTGCATCACTCCAGGTGGACCCCAGTCCCCAATGAAGCCAAATCCTGAGTTCCACACCAGTTTTTCAACCACTGATTGAATCCCATGGTGTGGACCAGCTTCCCATGCCATAGATGGTAGCACCTCGAGAAGGTTACCGTGCGTGCTACTTGACTAAGGCCCCTCCCCAATTCCACAAACTCTTCCTGCACTTTTCTAATCCCTTTCTTAGCCAGGTCATTTGTCCCTAGGTGGACAATGACATCCAGCTACCTCCCCTGTGCAGCTACTCCGGCAATCCTGAGGATCATCAGGGCTGTTTAGGTACAGGATCACTTCAGATTCCCGTGGATAACGCCTGGTAAGGGACGGAGCTGTGGAGTTATGCTGCTGCCATGTTGCCACTCAGGCCATGCCCCCAAGTCCCTTTCTTCTTCTGTTACCTGCAGGGATCTTCCTCCCAACCAGTACTGCGCTCTCACATTTTTTCTGCCTAAATGCATGATCTTACACTTTGTTATACTGAACGACAATTGCCACTCATTGGACTATTCCTCCAACCTCTCCAGATCCCTACACATCATCTCTACCCCCTCCTGCATGTACACTCCATTGTAGACCTTCATGTCATCTACAAATAGAGTCATCCTCCCTTCTAGACCCTCCGCTAGATCCCCTATAAAGACATTAAACAGAAGAGGTCCTAGCACCGACCCTTGGGGAACCCCACTGATGACCTCGGACTCCTCCAAGGGTGCCCCATTGACCAATACCCTCCAACTAGTTCTCGCCCCACCTTACTACCACCTCCCCCAGCCACAGGTAAGTCATTTTGTGAACTAGCTTCCTGTGTGGGACCGAGTCAAATGCTTTTCTGAAATCAAGGTAGGCCACATCCACCAAGTCCCCCCCACCAATCCACTACCTTGGTGAGCCAGTTAAAGAACTCCATCAATTTCATTTGACAGGATCTGCCCTCAGTGAACCCATGTTGCCTTGGGTCCTGAAGGCTGTTTGCCTCCAGGTACAATAGCTGTTAATTCTGTTCTTGAGCAGTTTTTCCATGAGCTTGCCAACCACAGATGTCAAGCTGTAGACCACCCCTGTGTGGACCACCTCGCCTCTCCCCATGGTCAACAAGACGCATAATGCCTCTGTGTCCCCCACCTGCCCTGTACCTCCGTTGCCTGAATCCCTTCCCTCGCGTAAAGTGCCACTCCCCCCATCCTTCCAACTCTGTCTCTCCTAAACAGCATATACCCTGGTATGTTCATGTCCCAATCCTGCCCTCCATGGCACCAAGACTCAGTGATTCCCACCAGGTCTAAGTCTGCTTCAGCCATGACTGCTGCCAGGTCCTGGACCTTATTGCCCAGGCTCCTAGCGTTTATGCACATGGCCTTCCAAACTGCAGCCACCCCGGTGCCCTCCCCTGTCCTAACATTTCTCACTGTCCTGACGCTCCCTCCTATAGCCCTCACAGGGTGTTTAATTTTCTGTTGGGGCGAGTGCTCTCCATATCAGCTGCACTGTTTTGGGGTTTTCTTGCAACACACCCCAAAAACTCAGTTTAAATTATAGTATTTTTCAATGAACTCCACCATTTTCCACTTAAGCACTTCCTTACCCTCCCTGTTTAAGTGTAGCCTATCGGGGGTGAACAGGCTTTCATCTTGCCAGGTGGCCCCCAATCCCCCACTAGCCCAAAGCCTTTCCTAGCACACCATCCAGAGATCCAGCTATTAAATTCTGCTATCGTCTGCTCCCTCTCTCAGCTAGCTCTCAGAACAGGCAGCATCTCAGAGAATGCCACTGATCTAAAATTCAGGTTGTTACAGAACCTTGCTAAAGCTTCAAACCTAACTTGCACCTCCTTCAAACTGTTCCCTGCCAGGTCATTTGTTCCCAGGTGGAACACCAGGTGGGTTCTCTCATCTTGCAGTTTCCCCCAGGAGGGGATGTGATGAATCACTTCAGCTGCTGTCATGACTGGCAAGCAACTAACTCAGACCTTGCCCACCTTCCTTCCCCAGCTAATGCCCCTAACTATGGAGTCCCCGACAACTAGGACCTTGTCCTCCACCCTTCTTCAGCTCGATCCACACCCTGCTGGCTCTCTTGCCACCCTCTCCCCCTTATCCTCCCTGCCTCCTATCTGCCCCACCCTTGTGCCTCCTTCTCCTGGCTTGATCTCCTACTTCCTTGCCTCCATATTCTGTCCCTTCCAGGGACTATCCACTGGACTCATCCCTGTATCCCCACTGCCTCAGGCCGTATGCTCCCCTCCCTCCTCACAATCCCATTTTCCATGGCCAGCACCCATGTCTGCCTGCCACTGCTGCCTTGCTACAAACTCCCTTACCTGTCTCTGTTGTGCCCTCTCCTGTATTGTGGATGGGTTTCTCAACTTCTCCCTCACCTCCTTTTTTTCTGAGGCCCATTTAGTACTGGTGAGATCTGTCACTAGGACCCCAGCTACCTTACCCTCCTGCTCTGGCCCTGCCTCCTTATCTCTGCCCATTTTACTCTCCACACTTTTTGCACTATTCTGACCCCCACTGCCCTGCTTGGTTCTAGACAATCCTGACACTGGGGAACCATTCTCCCTGCCTTTCTGGACTTGTTCCCCTAAGTTATCCTTGACACCCAAAGCCCCTTCCTGGCCACTACTGCTCTGTGGTGACTTCCCCCATGTGTTTCCATGACCCTGATCCCTGGCTCCCGATGCCCCCTTTTGGTTGCTGCTGCTGTTCTGAGTTGACTTCCTCCTTGTGATCTCCTCCCCATGCTTACTGTCTACCAGCACCCCCCTTCCTCTTCCAGGAGAAGGACCTCCGTATTCCCCTCTCCCTGGGGCATTAACAGGCCATCTCCATTTGCTCTACCATGATTACCCTTCGCACAAACTTCCTCCCTCCCATTCTCATCCGCTATCTGTTGTTCAACAAACCTATTTTTGTGCATAGGACCCAAGGCAGCATGGGTTCACAGCAGGAAGGTCATGTCAGATGAATCTAATTGATTTCTTTGACCGGGTGACCAAAGCAGTAGACCAGGGAGGGGCTGTGGAAATGTCCTACCTAGACTTTAGCAAGGCATTTGGCACAGTCCCACACAAAAGATTATTAACCAGCCTGGGAGTGGGTCCCAGGGTGGTAGCCTGGATAAAACTTTGGCTGGACAACAGGACACAGAAGGTAATTGTAAATGGAGTCCAGTCTGAAGAAAGAGGGGTTACTAGTGGGGTACCACAGGGTTCAGTACTGGGTCCAGTCCTTTTTAATGTCTTTATAAGTGACATTGCAGAGGGACTGGAAGGAAAAGTATGCCTCTTTGCAGATGACACAAAGATCTGCAACAGGGTTGATACACAAGGAGGCATGGAAAGGATGAGAAGGGACTTGGCAAGGTTGGAGGAATGGTCAAAGTATGGCAGCTGAGTTCAATGCAATAATGTAAAATAATGCACCTGGGAAACAAAATCCCAGAGGAAGATTACACAATGGGGGGGGGGTAGTAATAACAACAAAAATGGAAACGGACCTGGGGGTAATCATATCAGATGACCTTAAGGTTAGCAAGCAATGTGAGAAAGCAGTAGGGAGGACTGGGGGGATACTGGGATATATAGGGAGAGGCATCACCAGCAGAAAACAGGAAGTTGTTATCCCTCTGTACAGACAATTGGTAAAACCCCATCTGGAGTACTGCGTCCAGTTCTGGAGACCCCATCTCCGCAAGGACATAGACAGGATGGAGGCAATCCAGAGGAGGGCAAGTAAAATGGCTCAGGGTCTGCAAGAGAAGCCATATGAGGAGAGACTAAATGAGCTTAATATGTTTACCCTTGAGGAAAGATGGGAGAGGGGAGACATGAGAGAAACTTTTAAGTACCTCAGTGGAATCAACAAAGTCCAAGAGGGTAGCACCTTTCAGAAAAAGAGATGTGCAAGAACAAGGGGACACAATTCGAAGATAGAGGGGGGACGGCTCAGGGGCAATGTAAGGAATTATTTTTTCACAGAAGATGGATGGTGGATGTATGGAACAGCCTTCCTGAGGAGGTTGTGGGGTCTAAAACTGTGGGAGAATTCAATAATGCATGTGACAGACATAAGGCAATTCTTGTGGGGGGGTAGGAAGAAATAGGCTGTTGGTTAACTAGGATCTGCAGCTTATCCTGTAGGTAGGGGAAATGGGAAGATTAGGTGGGCCAAGCAGTCCTTATCTGCTGTCAAAGTCTATGTTTCTACTATTTCCCCCAACTTCCCTTCTCCCACAGGGGCATCCCCTTCTGCTCTACAACATTACTCCGACTCCCCTTGCCCCCAACTAGCTTCCATCCCTCTTTCCCCTGAAGTTTCCTTGGGTTTGCTGTTAGCCCTTCTTCTGCCCTGTCTCTATATTTCCCATCAGCCCACCACTCTCTTCTACCATTGTCTACTGACCCTGGCCAACCCTTCCCTCTCCCTGTGCTGCTCACTAATCCCTTGCTCCCATGTGCCTCAAACTGTTGCTCACCACCATCCTGCTTTCTTCCTCGACCCTCCTTAATATCCCTCCATCCTCTTCTAGTACTCTTGCTCCACTCCAGGGTGTCAATTGTCCAGTGCAAGCTCCTTGCTTCCTCCCTAATTTGTGCCAACTGCTTGCACACCCTACAACCCCACAACCTCCAAGCCACGTGTAGTATCATGGCCGACCCACACCCAGTGCACCCCACCACCCTGCCAAAAATGTCCCCTGTACTTGTTGTTTGGGGGCCTGATCACCATCCCTGATCCCCCTTTCACCAATGATTCCCCTCCATGTGTTCAAGTTTATGATAAATCATAAAAGTCTTATACTTCAAATGGAGAAGGAGATGTGAGTGCGTGTCCTGGTAACGAGTGTCTGAGGTCTCTTGGAGGACTTCACTGGGACCCAATCTATTGCCTGTGTATCAGGATAAGGATAAGTATCCTAGTGCATTAGTTCAAAGCAGGACTGCCGAGTTGGGGAAATGGTTAGTGTTCCCACCCCAGGTGCAGAAGATCCTAGGTTTGATCCTTGGGTGGGGTACCTCAGAATTGCCTAAAAAAATGGGTTTGGGCTCACAGTTCTATTAATGTGTGACCAGTGTAGGTAAGGAAGAGGCTGGGATTGCAGGTGGTTCCAGAATAATTGGTTAGCTCGCTAGCATCTCCCAGTGGTCAGCTAGTATAACATGCAAATAGTAAAATAAGGATTAAAATAAAAATTTGACTGGCCTGTCACATGACTTAGTCACATGACCCAGGACACCAATATGTTGCAGGATGTGGGAGGGTGGGGGGCAGTTGACACGAAGCATCAACGGGCTAGCACAATCCAGGTAGTTGTTTGATGGTAGCACTACCTTGGTGAGCTCCATGCTCCTGACTGCCAAAAATGCTGCTCCGGGAAGGCCTCCTGCAGCTTGCTTAGAATGGGAAGGGGGCTCCTGTAGCTTGGTGTGGACCCTTGGTGAGCTCCATGATCCCGACCATTGAAAACACTGTTCCGGGAGGGCCTCCTGCTGCTGCACACCTGCAGCTTGCTTAGCTTGTGGTTTCCCTTTGTTCTTATTCTCATTCTTACACTTGGCACCAAGTGCTTCCTGATTTGGAGATTAGGGTGAGGTACTCTGAGATGTCTCAGTGTCCACCACACTAGAGCTAGATTCCTCAGACACCTTTGAATCTTGCTTCTTTTCTTATGTCCAGTCGATTATCCATTGACATTTTCATTTGGGGTTTACTCCTTTTAGAGCATTGTCTCCCTCTGCTTACTGATCTGTGTCTCCTTTCCCATGCAAAATCCACACCACATTCATAATAAGACTTATCTCTACTTAATTTATGTTTCTTAAGAGTGAATAATTCCTTCTCATGCCTGGCAGTTTTGTTAACAAATTCTTGGTTAAGTGCCTGAAAACGAGGATTATTTTGATGTTGACTGATTTCTTGCTGGAGTTGCCTGATTTTAGTATTAAGTCTATCCTGATGTTTATTATCCCTCTTAATAATCAATTCCATTAAGCTGTTAGTGCAAGTAGAAAGAATTTCTTCCCATTCTTCCTTAAATTCTGGTTCATCCACTGAGAAAGCACAGGAGGATAACTTATCAATTCTTAGACCCCATGGAGAAATTCCTTGATCGAGGTGTTTTTCTAATATAATAGCATTGTAAAAGTGATTCAGCTCTGAGAATCTATTTTTTGTTAAGCGGGTAAACAGATCATCCAATTCTTCAGTAACAGGATTTGTCACAGTACCTGTGTCAAAAAGGGCACTCCTCGCTTACTCTCGTCTTGCTATAACTTGATCTGAGTTCTCCAAACAGTCGAATTCCATATTTGGAAGTGTGATGCCTGCTGTGTCCCATTTGGCTCATACTTCTGGGTACAGCTACTTCACAAACTATTTCTGCCAACAGTTTCCAAAAATGAATCATTCACAGAGTCAGAGTCAGTCACGGATTCTAAGATACATAGATTCTATAAGTAAAGCTCCAGTAAACCGAAAAATGTCTCGCTTGAGACTCCCGGCAAACCAAACCACGACTGTGGTCCTGGCTGCAGTAAACAAGGCAGGTGCAACAAGGAAGAGAAAATTACTGCGCTCAGTGTAGAGGGAGGGGGTGATTCAGAAAGGTTGCCAACCAGTATAACTTCAAAAAGAAAGGACTGGCTCTCCAGGAGTCATGATGTATAATATTTTAATGAGACAGCATATTCAGAGAACACAGACAAAACCCCTAGTGCCTCAACCAAATGGTCTTCTAGGGGGGCATGTCACAATGTTACAGAAGACCCACATTTAAACAAGACCATTAAAGAAACAGTGATAGAAAAAGCTGATCAGCCAACAGAGCATAAAAGTAATATTCAACATAAGAATAATCAACAACAAAATTACTGGTCCTGAATGTTAGTCTAAACAAGACTCAAAATCCTGTACAGAAATAGAGAAGACAAGAAAAATGCAGGTATTGTCTTTGTTTTAGGTAATTTAGTGACTCACAGAACTGTGTATGTAGTACAGGAAAAAGGGCAGAGAAGCAAGGAGATCATCACATACTATAATGATTGTAATAAAAGTTAATTAGACATAACAACAGGCGCTGAGATATATTTTATTTAAGTGCCAAGGAAAAGAAGGTAGAGAACAAAGGAGACACATGAAAGATTGTTTTATAGTGGAATACTCAAGTGTAAGTATAGCGATAGATGGGGGGAGTTAAAATATGAGAGTAGAAGAGAAAGGAGAGGAAGGGACAGTATAAAGTTTTTTTTCTCATAGCAGTTAATAAGAGAGGTGAAACTAATCATGCTCAATTTAAAAAATTCTAGTGTTTCTTAGCATTTGGATTAGATAAATCCAAAGTGGGAATAAACACCTGATACACAAAAAGAACAGACAAATATATCCAAAAGGAGTAAGTCAGAGAGATCCAAAGGCAGGAGACTATAGACACCCAGTAGTGTATTAAACCTATAAGAAAAGAAAAGGACATACAATTAGTATACTAAACAGAATACATCTTATTTTCCCTTTATGTCCTAAAGTATAGGTTTTATAACCCATTTAATTTTAAATAGGGTATTAGATCCAGCTTCTCATTAATTCCATATGGTGATAGGGCTGTAAGATGAAAAATCCATCTGCTGTCCTTTTACAATAGTAAGTTAAGTCTCTTACCATCCCTAGGTGGGGGGCCTACTCTCTCAAGTGCAGAGAATTTAAGACCATGTGGGTTAGAATTATGGGATAGAGCAAAATGTGCACCAATAGCATTCTCAAAATTCTGATTAAGGATTGCATGAATATGTTGTATACGTGTTTTTAAAAAATGTTTTAGTCCTTGCTACATATTGTAGCCCACAAGGACACCAGACAACATAAACAACATGTGTACTTTTACAAGTAAGGAACTGTTTAATCTCCACAGTCTTGTTATGTTGTAAGGGGTGCACATATAGATTACCCTCAGAAGCATAGTTACAGATGTTGCAGCATCTGCATTTGTGAAAACCCACAGGTGGGGGAGGTAACCAAGTGCTGCCTCCTGTTGTCTGGATAAAATGGCTAGAGGTGAGTAGGTCATCCAATGACTGTCCCTTCCTGAATGTTATTCTAGAACATTCACCTACACATCGGTGTAGGTTGTGGACTGTGTAAAATAAATCAATATTTATAAATCAAGCCACCCACTTTTCCAGAAATTGGACTAAAGTCCAACACCATTGTGCAAGATTGATTATCCCCCTCCAGGTGCAGAACTGATCCCTACTGGGAACACCACCCGCCTATTGCTCCGTGGAGGCGGCAACTCTGGCAGGAAAGCCAGCCCTGGCTGCACCACCTTGCTCACCGAGCTTCTCGCATCCTGCAGCAGGTGCAGGATTGATCCCTATCGGGCACACTGCCCACTGATTGCTCCATGGAGGCGGCGACTCCAGCAGGAAAGCCAGGCCCGGCCATGCCACCTCACTCGCTGAGCTCCTCGCATCTTGCAGCAGGTATAGATTTAAATCCACCTTGGACTCCCAGCAGGATGCCAACTGGCTCTGTCCTCCAGCTCTGGCAATCTATTGGCTCCCGTGTTCCATGGCTTTCTCACTGATTGGACCTTCCCTCAGTGCAGTCTTCAGCTCCCAACTAGCAGCTTCATAGGGTGCAAAATTAAACTCTGGAACATTTAGCTTCCTGCATTTTAGCCTGAATATTTTCTGCTTAAGCCCTAGCTAGATTGGCAATTTTGTGCCAGCCCTGTATAAATGGCATAATTTAAATGTGCTAGTGCTGCCTCAACATATTGCTGCATTGTAGCCTTACACTATCTAATTGTAAAACATAGTACTGTGACTGAGTTAAACTGAAAAGGGTAGTAAGGAACTTAGTGCTGTAAAATGGGCTAAAAAAAATGGACTGCAATTGTGATGTTTTCTTTTTTTCAAAGAATCTGCCTAGAAGGTTTTTATTTAAGGATAAAATCTGAGTTGAAGCTTACTTTTAAAATGGACTCTGGTTATCGGGGAAACAAGGGAAGGTTATATTGCCGGTGATTTTACTGCACTGTGTTTTACTTAGTGATTACAGCTCCTGTGTCCTTGTTCAGGTTCCTCCTTACCAGTGCAGGTTTACGCAATCTTTCCTGAGCTCCAGTTTGCTCTTTTACCCTCACTCCCACTCTGTTTCCTATTGCCTACCACTCTTCCACTACTGGAATTTTCCTGAGCTCTCTGCTTCCCGCACAGTCTGCTTCTAAATTTCAATTTCTACGTCTCTGAATCTACACCCCCCTCCCCCCTCCCCTCATACACACACACACACACACTTTTTCTCTTCTCCCCAAATAGATAATGAATGCAATTAAACTCATGTTTCCTGCCTTTTCTTTCCTCCTTCTTACCTCCCCTGCTTGGTGCCAGTCTACCCCCCCTTGTAAGTCCTTGTCTCTTTTGTCCTAGGCCCCTGCCCTCCAATCTCACTCTGTTTCTGTAGGCTCACATATTTACCTGGCTCTCACTCCTGCCTCCCTCTTATTCCCCTCCAGGTGCAGGACTGATCCCTACTGGGCACACTGCCCACTGATTGCTCCATGGAGGTGGTGACTCTGGCAGAAAGCCAGCCCTGGCAGCACCACCTCACTCACCAAGCTCCTCGCATTCTGCAGCAGGTACAGATTTAAATCCACCTTGGACTCCTGGCAGGACGCCGATTGGCTCTGTCCTCCAGCTCTGGCAATCTATTGGCTCCTGTGTTCCATGGCTTTCTCACTGATTGGACTTTCCCTCAGTGCAGTTTGCAACTCCTAGCTAGCGGCTTCACAGGGTGCATAATTAGACTCTGGAACATTTAGCCATCCTGCATTTTAGCCTGAATATTTTCTCCTGCCCAGTCACCCTGACCCTGGCCTCTATTAAATATGCATAGGCCACACACCCCAATGCCTCTTCCTTCACCTCTTTTTGCACTGGTCTTACATTGCTCCAGCTTAAATGTCTACTCCTATAATTCCCCTCACCATCTACTCCTACATATGGGGCCCTCTCTAAGGGACCTCTAGCTACCCAAGCTAAATAAATCCTGTGCTATAGTATAGTTCTATTGAAAACTGCCACTTAGCTGCTGCTACTTCTGCCAACATTGCTGATCTGCTCCCTCTCTGCTTCTCTTGCGCACTAGGCTGCAAGCACCCTCGCTACACAATCATGCTGTCCCTTTTATTCTTTTCCTACCCTGTTCCTTATTTTACTTTCCACCATCTTTACATTAAATCCTCAAGCTCTCCTCTCTAAAAGCCCAGCTTCTTCTTCTTCCCTTTCTGCTTCTCTAGCCCCTACACATATTCTTGCTATTACTCTGACACCTTTTTTAATACTCTGGACTCACTCCCCCATATACCCTCTGCCACCTTATTCTCAATATCTAGCCACCCTGCTTTTCTTCACCTACTAATTATACACTCACCTAGCCCCCTCAACTCACCAAAAAATTCCAGTTACTTGGCCCATCACAAATGCCCAAAGCATCACTTCCCCATCCTCGCTCTCCTGCTAACTTGCCTCAGATAATATTCACCCTAACCCTGGTCCCACCACCTCCTCCCCCCTCGTTAGCTATCCCCACACTAACTTACGCTCTTCCAACACCCCCACTGTCCTCCCAAAAGGATTAAAGATCCACCATTTAAATACCTGTAGTCTCGTCTCCAAGATTGACCATTTTCAATTGATGGTAATCTGTCTCTCTCTCTCACCAGATAGTCTAATACTAGCTGAAACATGGATAAATGTTAAAATACATGATTCCTCCACTGCCATTCCAGGTTACTCTATAACCAGGCAGGACAGAACTAGGAGGGGAGGCAGTGTAGCCCTCTATATCCAATTCTCACTTCAGTTCACTTTCATTCTCACCTCCTCCTCACCCTCCACCTATGAAGCACTAGTTGTGAAAATTAACTTGCCTTTCTCCTCCCCTATCTTCATTGCAGGTATCTATTGCTGCCCTGGTACCAAGCCCTCTGATACAACTGACTTCATAATTACTATAACTTCCCTTTCTCACAATGGTGAGTTATATATATCAGGAGATGTAAACCTTAACTGGCTATCACCAACTACTTCCAAGATCCAAAATGACAGATCTGCCCTAAATCTCTCCCAGCTCATCCAGGAACCCACCCAACTAAATCACAAAACCCTCAATTACTCACTGCTTGACTGGGCTGTCACCTCCCACCCACATCAAGTCATTAAGTTTGGTCTCCTCCCAGATGCCCTCAGTGACCACCACCCTATATTCCTTGTCAGGAAGATCCATCACCCAAGATGCCACCCAAAACCCTGCAACTCCGGTCCTACAACTCCCTAAACCTGGATCCTCTCCTCAGTGAATTAAACAACTACAACTGGTCCCCTATTTCCACTGCCCCCTCCATAGAACAAGACCTTGGTTACTTCAAGGATAGATTTATGGCTACCTGGAACTCCCATGCCCCATTCAAACACACTAGGGTCCGAGGTAACCATCATCCTTGGATCACCCCCTGAGTTAATAACCTGTCTCAGAGAACAGGACAACACTTGGAGTAAACATAGGCCTCCCAGTTCTCAACAGACTACACAAACTATCACACGCTAAGAAATGCATGCAAAAAAGCTACCATATTAGCTAAATCTGAATTTTTCAATGCATCTTTCCAAAATAACATTAATTCCTCCTCCAAATTCTGGAAAGTGGTTCACTGCTATTCTCTTCCCCTTCACACACCCCTCCCCCGTGCTAAAGGCAAACAACACCTTGGTGTCTGAACCGTGTATGGTTGCTCAGGAGCTTAATTCTTATTATGCCTCCTGTGCCTCAAACCTTCTAAAGTCTCTCCCCATCCCCTCCGCCCTCTTCCCCCTTCCTACCTGTAGACACTCCTGTGCTCACTGTTTCTTCTCCATCACTCCTGTCTCTCCTGTGGAGACATTAACAGCTTTCATCTCTATTAACCCTTCCAAAGGCTCCTCACTGGATGACCTTGACCCTAAACTCCTATATCTTTCAGCCTCTGCTATTGCTTACCCTCTCTTCCTAATTCTAAACTACTCCTTCAAGTCATCCTCCATCCCTTCACCCTGGAAACATGCACTAGTCCTCCCTCTCCCTAAGGGTGGGGACCCCTCCTCCCCTGCCAACTATCTCCTAATCTCCCTTCTTCCTGTCCTCACCAAGCTGCAAGAACACCTGGTCCTCTCTCAACTAACCACCTTTCTGACTGCCTCTTCCTTCTTCACCCTGTTACAATCTGGTTTTCAGAAGAACCACTCCACTACCACCTCCCTCCTTAGGCTCACAGACACCATCCTCACCAGGATGGACAATGGCCTCTTCACCTCTGATATTTTTGTTGACCTTGCTAAGGCTTTTGACACAGTCTCCCATGCTTTACTTCTTGACTCCCTTGTGACTGCTGGCCTGTCTGCTCCTGCTCTAAACTGGTTCAGATCCTACCTCTCTGGCAGAATGCAGTCAGTCAAGATCCAGAATGCAATCTCACTCTCCCTCATAATCTCCACTGATGTCCCCTAGGGCTCAATGCTCAGCCCCATTCTCTTTTCTACCTTCCTAAATGACCCCCCCAGTCTGCTCTCCCTCCTCTTCTATACATATGTAAGCTGATGACACTGTTCTGTACACCTCAGGCAAATGCCCCATCAATATAGAAACCATCCTGCAGCATGACTTCCATGAGGTTCAGCTCTGGTTTGCCTCCCATCAGCTATTCCTAAATGCCAAAAAGACAGTCTCCATGGCCTTCAGCACTAGTCAGAGACTCACTAGGCTCCACCCTTTACCCTCCTTCCATACTCTTGATGGGACAATCCTTGAGAACGCCTCCTCTTTCAGATACCTTGGGGTCTAGCTGGACCAACACCTCAGCTTCATTGGCCACATCTACGCCATTCTGAAAAAACTGTGCCCCAAGCTTGGTGCCCTATTTAGGCACCATAGTTGCATCACTCCTATGGCACAGTGTGAACTGGTCCAGATGATCCTTCCCATTTTCAGCTACTGTGATGTAGTCTATGGTGCCGCTCCCAAATCTGCCTTAACCAGATTGGACTCTCTCTTTCTCTTTCTCTCTCTTTAACTTCTGCTGTCAATTTACCCTTGATGCCCCTTCTCTCACTCAGCATTGTGACCTTTACCATGCCTTGCCCCCCCTCCCCTGCTAACAGATGTCTGGCTCATTGTGCTAAACTCACTTCTAAATTCTGGCTAGGCAAACTTCCTCACTAACTCACTTGCTCACTCTCATCCCCCCTCCACTCTCCTATTCTCTCAGATCCACTGACACTCGCACTTTGCTAGTCCCCTGTTGAACTATGCACATCTTTCAATCAGGCTTCTCCTACCACTTCTCTCAAATTTGATTTGGAACTCCCCCCCCCCCAAATATGACACTCCTGCTCTTCCTGCTCACTAATCACTACCTTACATAACTTTCTTTCTGCTAGCTGCTCTTATTTCAGTTCTCCTTAACTAATTCCCTGCCATGACAGCTTTTTATCTGATTCTATCTCCTGCTATATCTCGTCCCCCTTTAGCCAGTTACCCCTCACTCCTGCTCTTCTACTTTAACTTCCCACTAGTGCTATTCTCCTGCCCTTCTCTCCCACCATTTCCTGACTTGCCTGTGCCTATCTTGCCCCCTGGCAGGGTTCACAGTGCCCTGGAGTGGGCTAATACAGGAAAAGCCTTTTCACCCCCCCACTTCACCCCTCTCTACTCCTGTCCAATTCTTTTCCCACCTAAATCTGCTCACCACAGCCTGCTCCTTCTCCCCTCTACACTTAAATTGCTCCTCAAAGCCTTGATCTCCCTTCCTTCTGCACTAATATTGTATTTGGACCTGGCTCTCTAGCACTTAATAACTTGTCCAGTCAGGGCACATCTATGAATGTTCCAATTCCCAAATATATATATATATACTAATTAGCTCCATTATGTTACTAGTAAATTAGACACTCTCTCTACAAATGTAAAATTGTATGTACAGGTTTATGCAATTGAACTGTGTTATTCCATTGTTAAGTTAAATGTTAAATTGTATGTCAAATCTGTATGCACTTCCCTATGTACCCTACCCCCCAGGTCACACCAGGAGATGAGCAACTTGTTGTTCAGTGTGCCTTCCCGGTGAAACATTTCAATAAACAAATAAATAAAATTATCATCAACTTGCCTAGTTTTTGGTGTAAGCAGCGATTCTCTGTTAATCCCCCTCACCTTAGTCAATGCTTGATCAACGATGTCCTGTGTGTAACCCCTCAAAAGTAAGCAGTCAATCAAATCCTGAGCCTGTTTCTGAAATATCTCATCAGATGAACAATTACATCTAACATCAAATTAACTGAGAATAGGGTATAGACCCAATAATTTTTTTTTGATGAGCACTTCTGTGATGTAACATAGTTTTCACTGATGTTGGTTTTCTGAAACAGGAGGATGAAATGGGTTGTCCTGGTGTTCCATCAAGGGTAACATCCAAGAAGTTGATGATGCTAGGATCTGCCTGGGATATGAAAGTGAGATTGAAACTGTTATTATTCAAGAACTGTAACAGTCATGAGCCTCAGATTCACTGCCATCCCAGATACAGAGTATGTCATCAATAAAGTACCACCAACCAAATATGTTGTTAAAGAATAGATTGTTACTCTGATAATAAATATTGATATGTTCCCAATAACCCATATATAGATTAGTATAAGAGGGTGGAAATGAATCCCCCATTGCAATACCACGTCATTGTAGGTAATACTCCTTGTTAAACACAAAATAGTTTTTACATAAGGCAAATTCTATTCCTTAAAGGAATTGATCTGTTTGGAATGTTTTTATGTAGGGATTTTTGCAGAAAAATGCCACCACCTCCTACCCTTTAGTATGAGGTATACTGGGATATAGACTATTAACATCAATAATAAGCCAGTGATAATTAACATTTGAAACAAGATCCTGTAATTTCTGCAGGAGGCTCATAGTATCCCTGATATAAGAATTAAGTGTTTAGCCATGGATTGAAGTTGATAATCTAGATATCTGCCTAAATTCTGAATTAAAGAGCGAACCCCAGAAACTATGGGGAGGCCAGGTGGATCCAAAAGATTTGTATGTGTTTTTGGTAGAATGTAGAAAGTGGGTATAACTGGGAATTCAGTTATCAGAAAGGAAGCCTCATCTTTATTAATCCAGCCCAGTTCTAGTACCCTATTTGAAAGCATTTTTAGTTCAGCTTGGAATTGATTTGTTGGATTGGTATCAATTTACAATAATCATTAGCAACATCCAAACATTCATGTTCTTTTCTGATGTACATTTGTTCAGTCATGATTATTATATTTGGCCCCCCTTGTCGGAGGGCCTAATTACTATTCCTTTCAATTCCTTTAATTCTTGCAGGGCCCGCTTTTCAGAGGGAGATAAGTAGGTATGCATTCAAAAGTTTTTATTCTGTATCAAGATCTCAATTTCCCTCTCTAATACCTTTTCAAACATAATAATTGCTGGACAGGGGGGAGTAGTTGGATAAAAAAATCTATTTAGGTTTGAAAAGTGTACTTCTAAATCTAAATACACTATTAAAGGCATCTTTATCTGCTAGATGCTCACAAAGGTCATATTGTTTGTTCACATTTTCCTCCAAAAAATCACCAAAGTTCAAATCATGCACTGCCAAGTCATTGTCTCATTGTGAATTATGTTACAGGGATGAAAGATGTACAAGTAAGTCAAAATATGCTAAGGGTGGGACTTCATCGCATCCCAAATTGAAAGTATCAGTTGTCAGTTCCTTATTTTGAAAAAAAAACCTCCTCAGTTTCAATTTTCTGATAAAAAGAAAAATGTCCACCTGAATGTTGAAGAGATCCACTTGTGGTGTGGGGACAAATGAGAGACCCTTACAAAGAAGGCTTGTTTGACTGTCTGAAAGTTTGATATCTTGTAAGATTTATTATGGTTATCTCCTGAAATGGTAGTATTTCCTTTCTAGAGTATCCCTTCCCCCTCCTCTCTCTGCATGTTTTCTTGCATTTTGGGGGGCTTTTCATTTCTTGACCCTTTGTCTAAGTTTAGATTGTTGTTCTTAACTTGTTGTTTCCCTTTATTCTTATTCTTACTTTTGTCGTCAAGTGCTTAATGATTTGGGGAGGTGGGGGGGTACTCTCAGATGTCTTAGTGTCCACCACACTAGAGCTAGGTTCCTCAGACACTTCTTTGAATCTTGTTTCTTTTCTTATGTCCAGTGGTTTATCTGTTGAAATTTCTATTTGGGGTGTATGTGTCTTAGAGCATTGTCTCCCTCTGCTTACTGATCTGTGACTTCTTTCTCATGCAAAAAAAAACACACCTCATTCATAATCAGTCTTATCTCTAGTTAATTTATGTTTCTTACAAGCAAATAATTCCTTCTCATGCTTGGCAGTTTTGTTAACAAATTATTGGTTAAGTCCCTGAAAATGAGGATTATTTTGATGATGATTGATTTCTTGCTGGAGTCGCTCGATTTCAGTATTAAGTCTGTCCTGATGTTTATTGTCCCTCTTAATAACCAATTTCATTAAGCTGTCAGTGCAAGTGGAAAGAATTTCTTCCCATTCCTCTTTAAATTCTAGTTGATTTTCAGAGAAACCAAAGGAGGGTAACTTATCAATTCTTAGACACCGTGGAGAAATTCCTTGATCGAGGTATTTTTCTAATGTAAAAGCATTGTAAAAATGATTCAGCTCTGATAACCTATTTTTAGTCAAGCAGGTAAACAGATCATCTAATTCCTCAATAACATGATTTGTCACAATACCTGTGTCAAAGAGGGCTCTCCTTGCTCTCTCTCTCATCATGCTGTAACTTGCTCTGAGTTCTCCAAACATTGAAATTCTGTGTTGGGAAATGTGGTGCCAGGTATGTCCCGTTCAGCATTCTGGCTCATACTTCTGGGTACAGCTACTTTACCAACTATTTCTGCCAATAATTTCTAAAAATAATTTGTTCACAGAGTCAGTCACGGATTCCAACACACATAGATTCCACAAGTAAAGCTGCACTAAACTGAACATTTTTTCGCCTGAGACTCCCTTCCAAGCCAAACCAGGACTGTGGTCCCAGCTGCAGTAAACAAGGCAGGTACAACAAGTAGAGAAAATTACTGTGCTCAGGGTAGAGGTAGGGGGTGCTTCAGAAAGGTTTTCCACCAGAATAATATCAAAAAGAAAGGTCTGGTACTCCAGGAGTCATGCTCTATAATGTTTTAATGAGAGCATATTCAGAGAATGCAGTCAAAGCCCCAAGCGCCTCGACCAAACAGTCTTCTTGGGGGGGGGGCATGTCAAAATGTTACAGCAGACCCACTTTTAAACAACACCATTAAAGAAACAGTGATACAAAAAGCTTATCAGGTAATAGAGCATAAAAATAATATTCAACATGAAAATAATCAACAACAAAATTACTGGTCCTGAATGTCTGTCTAAACAAGACTCAAAATCCTGTACAGAAATAGAGAAGACATTAAAAATGTAGGGATTGTCTTTGTTTTAAGTAATTTAGTGAATCACACAAGTGTGTATTCAGTACAGGAAAAAAGGCAGAGAGGCAAGGTGGTTATCACATACTATAATAATTTTAGAATAGTTAATTAGACATAATAACAGGCATTGCAATTTACATGTCTGTATTTCCTTTCCACATTGGTTGTGGGAAAAAAACTTGGAATTCAGAAACTGAAGTAAAGATCTTCTGTTTCTGGCTTTCTGTGAGAATGGTGAGTGTACTCTCCTCTCATATTTTGGGATCACATGGAGGCTGTTTGTAGCACAGTCTGTCATCAAGAGAGTAGGACAGCAGTCTTGTGGTGTGTATCAGAGGAAACAAAACTTTAAAAGCCTTTAAAACTAGCTTTCTGGAGAGCCAGTTGTTCCCAAAATATTCTGTTTGTCCTAGTGCTGCAAGGGAAGGATCTTTGTTTTTGTTTGGATCTTTGCATACGTTTTAGTTTAAATAGTGGTTTCAGTTTTGTATGTCTCTGTGAAGGAGTTGAATATGTAGGGTAGGTGTGTAAAAGCAGGGTAGGTGAGTTTTTAATCTTTTCCTATTGATTTCTCTGTTACTGTTATTTTTTTTAAGTCTTTGTGAGTGATTTTTCATATTTATTTCTGTGTTTTTGGTATGATTACTAAATGAAGTGTTTCATTGTGTTTCTGTTGCTGTTTTATTTGTTTGCATTATTTTTCTTACATATTGACAGTCTTTGGTCACTTTTTCTTATAAATTACTTCTGAGTCCTGTTACCCTTGTTACGATATCTTTCCTGTTCTGTTTAAAAATCAAAAGTTTTGTAGACACAGTGCTGATCCCTGATGTTTGATTGCTTGTGATCAGTTTTGTCTGCTGTTGTGTCAGTTAAAAATTCTTACCCATGCTCTGTTACTCCAGTTGTTCAATCCTTGTTCTTTAAAAATAAATTATATTTGTTTTTATTGTAACTGCTACCAGAAGAGTTGTTGTCCTGAGACACTGCTAATCCCTGAATTTCTTTTATTGTGGGAAGTGTTCTCTGCTGTGTGGGGTGACTGTTATTCATTTAAATTTGCTTACCCTTGCCCTGTTACCCAGTTGTTGAATCCCCATTCTATATAAGAAAAGTACATTTTAATAGAATAGTTGTCCAGGGACTGATGGTCCCATCCTGATTGAGGGAGGTGTTCTCTGGCTTTGTTTGATACAAATTTGCTTACCCCTGCCCTGTTACCCATGTTGTGTAATCACTGTTCTATATAAAAAAAAACTACATTTTATTAAAGGGTCCCTTGTTTAAAAAAACACATTTTATGACTGCCAACATTCTGTAATGACTGCTAATGTAGCTGGCAGTTTGATTCTGATTCTTTTTTTCTTTTAAAAATTGAAAAACAGACTACCCACCATACTGGTGTTACAACACAAACACATATTTGTTTACTTTCCTTGATCAGCTCCAGCGTCATCTTTCCTGGACTTGGGAATATCCATAACACAGTATAGCCCCTCACGATGCAGTGGGGGCTTAGGAGGCTACTGCCTCATGAGTGACTGCACTGTTTGGGTGTGTTTCTAATGCTCAGTAAGTATGCAGCGAGAACAGATCCAGCATTGTAAACAAAACAAAGCTGTTTATAAATATACTTTAGCATGCATTTCCGTTCTACTAAATAAGGAGATAGACAAAACAAACAGCAACATCAATGAATTTTAGAAAAAGTAATCTATCATAAAATGTGCGTTCTTAACTAGAAATAATATGATGCAAAACAGGTTGACAGTGTCCCTTTAACTACTACTACATTACAGTAGTTGTCCAGACACTGCTTTACTGATCCCTGTTGGGGGAGGTGTTCTCTGTTGTTGTTCAGTTTAAGTTTGTTTACCCCTGCCCTGTTACTCGTGTTGTTTAATCCCTGTTCTAAAAAGAAAAAAAGATAATTTGTGTAGTTTTAATAGACTACTGTGGTTTTACACAGTGATGATACCTGATTTGTAGTTGGCAGTATTGTAGGCTTTACAGTATTTCCAGTTTCTAATTGTTCATTTGACAGCAAGACAAACTTTAGAATAAGCATATAAAAATGCTGCGAAGAAACAGTACAATAAAGTGAGAGGTGCCAGGGGCGATGAGGCAGCAGAGAAGTCTGTGGGAGAAAGTAGTACTGCAGTTTCCAAAACCAAACACATGTTTGCTTCAATGTGTTCCATGGGCTCTGCTCCCATGGCAGGTACCAGCAAAGGAATAGTTAGCAGCAAATGGCATAAGTGTAGTGAAATCTTTTTTCAGCCAGATCTGTTGCATCCATGCTGGTGAGGGATGCAACTAAGAAGAAGGGAGACACCAGTACAAGAACAGTGGTCCAGGAGTAGAACGCTGTTGGTGTGACAGTCCCCATTTCTGGTGGTGTTGGTGGTGGTGGTGGTGATAGTCTGGAGCTGGAGTTGATGCATCAGAGAGATGTGAAAAGTCTTCACCCAGATGAGAGGGTCATAGAGCAAGAAAAAGTTATTGAGGAAAAAGACAGGGCTAAGGAGTAACAGGAGGACATCAGTGGCTGTGCTGATGATGATCCCCTGTGGGAGCCAGAGTGGAAAAAGCACAAGGGTGATGCAGCTTATACAGATGATGAGTATGATGGGATTACCATGTCTCCAAGCACCCAAGTCCCCCAACCCATCCTAATATTATGGAAGTGATGAAAGCAACACAAGAAACATAAGTTACCACACCTTCTGTTCAGCTCTCCCAGTCCCGCCACCATGTGAAGCCCAGAGTTTTGAAGTCCATCGTCTGGGACTTTTACATGCTTAATCCAACTGATGAGACCATGGCAATATGTCAGCTGTGTCAAGCACATGTTAGTCCTGGTAAAAAGAGCAGCTACCTAGGCATTGGTGGTCAACACACACACACTTGAGGAACAGGCACCTGTTGTGCTGGAAGCAACACCAGAAGAAGCCAATGCAGGGGATGCCAGTTCCCTCAGCAAGTTAAACGTAAGTGCCAGCAGTGCAATAGACCAGGAGGAGGGAGGTCTGAGTTGTGGGAGGGGAGGAGGATAAGCAATCCTTTGCTATCTCTAGCAGTGGGCATACCAGCAATGGTGGTGCCACTCCCCTGAGTCAGAAAAGTACAGCACCACAGCAAAAAAACTCCAAAATAAGTATTTTCACGCAAGCTTCATAAGAGTCAACTACTGCTCCAACAAGAACAAAAATACTGCCACGAGTCCAGTAGTTTGGTTGACCAATCCCAAAGGTGCATCCCACACTAAACAGCATGTTTGAGCAGCACTTCAAATATCACCCCTAATTATGCCATTGCATGTAAGTTAAATGCAGCCACTGCTGAAGTGCTGGCCATCAATCTATTGCAGTTCTCTTTTGTGGAGAATGCTGGATTCTGCATGTTAATGGTCCATGCCTGTCCCAAATGGTAGATTCCTCTCAAACCTATTTTTCCAAATGTGCCATGACAGAACTTTATGGGACAGTGTCACAGTCCATAGTACATGCCCTGAAGCATTCTTCATCAGAATATATCCATCTGAGCATGGCTATATGGACAACTGGCCAAACAGCTTCAAGGTCTTATTTATACATCACAGCACAATAAGCACAGGTACCTGGGGTGGTAGCTGATTTGGGGCATGACAAAACCTACACAATGCAAAACTGTGGTGGTAGCAATACACCAGAGATTCAGCAACATTGCACACTCAGTATGAAAAATATAACTGGATCTCACATGGGTGAGAAAATGCACCATGTAACGCTCAGCAACATTGATGATTGGATTCACACCCAGAAACTCAAAGCAGGGTTTATTGTGAATGATACTGACTCCAACATTTTTTTTTAACCAGGAGAGACACACTAAGCTGAAAGCTTGTTTACAAGTGTGACCTGGGGTCACAAGGAAGGTAAGTGACTTCCTCAGGGTCACACAGTATGTTAAGTGCATTAGTAAAGCTTTCTTTTTTCAGGATGCCCTGCCTAGCACACAGCCTTAATCTGGTTGTGCAGCACTTTCTCAACCATGCAGAAATTAAGGAAATGTTGACTGTTGCCTATCGCATCTGTGTGCACTTCACCCATTCTGCAAAGGACCGTGACCAGCTAAGGGATCCCCAGCTCGAAAACCATCTGCCTCAGCACCGTATGAAGCTGGATGTTGTGAAAAGGTGGAACTCCACGATGTATATGACAGAGAGGCTTTATGAACAGTATAAGGCAGTCTCAGACTACTTGCTGCTCCACACCACCCCCGGACAGTGCTGGAGTATCCATGGCTCTAACAACAAAGCAGTGGCATGAAATGGATGGCCTAATAAGCATTCTCCATCCATTTGAGCATGCAACACAGGCAGGGAGTGGGGACACTCTGGGTGGGATATTCTGACATGCGCCAGGCAGGGGCGCAAGCCGTGCGCAGCTCAACTGGGATGCACCAGGGAGTGTGCTGGGTGATATTCAACGGTGCTGCACCATGGCTCAGCACTGTTGAATATGGCAACCTGGTCTCCCCGCATTGTGCATGGCAGAGTGGCACTGCACCAGCACATGTGACTAGAGAGGGCTAGAGAGGAGCAGGGGGCTGCGCTAGCACAAGTACCATTGCGCTAGGTGCAGCAACCGCGATATTCAATGGTGGACATGCAAATGGTGCCATAATGCATGCAAGGCACAAATGGGGCCATTTTCATGTCATTATGGCCCCATTTGCATGCAGTTGTGCTGATCCCCTGTGACTTGCTCCTGGCACCTTGCCAGGCTGCAGCCGTCGGGGACTGATGCCCCCTGCCCCTCACTGGCAACGTGCCCCATTGCCCAATCGCGGGCTGTAATATCAACAGAACACTCTGATGGTCCAGTGGGCTGAACTCCTTGCCCAATCACGGGCTGTATTAACATCTTAACTCCCTGGTGGTCCAGTGGACCAAACTCCTTGCCCAATTGTGGGCTGTAATATTATTGTAACTCCCTGGTGGTTCAGTGGACCGAACTCCTTGCCCGATCGCGGGCTGTAATATTATTTTAACTCCCTGGTGGTCCAGTGGTACGTGCCCCCCACCCAACCCGCCCTCATTCCTGCCACCCCACTCCCCCAGGTCAGCGGCGGGTGGCAGCACCACCACAAGCCACCCGGCTGCCCCGACTGACAGGCGTAGTATGGCTCTATACATTGGTCCACAGCATGGGCCAATGGGCATGCTGGGCCGTACTGTACTACATAGTCCTGATATGTGAATGGATCCACTTCACATATCAGACTGTGTAGTACAGTATAGTCTGCATGCCCATTAGCCAACACTGTGGACCAATGAGGCACACAGCCGACTGTACGCTGTCAGTTGGCGGCAGCCGGGTGGCTTGTGGTGGGTGCTGCCACCTGTCACTGACTGGGGGAGAGCGGGATGGCGGGAATGAGGGGCTACAGAGGGGGGCAGGTACCACTGGACCAACAGGGAGTTAGGATATTATTGTTCGTGATCGGCAAGGAGTTTGGTCCACTAGATCACCAGGGAGTTACACATTACAGCCTGTGATCAGGCAAGGGTTAAGTCCACTGGATCACCAGGATGCTATTTTAAAACAGTCCACATTGGGGCCAAAAGTACGCGCACTGGACGGTGCTGCCAGAGCTGTGGGTGGCCACCACTGCTGGCAGCTGCCGTGTTGCACCCAGCAATATGGCAGCCGGCCTGTGGGTGGCCAGTCCTTGCTCCTGTTTTTTTTGGGCACATCTTTGCACCCCCCTGTGCGGCGCAAGGCGGGTGTGTGCCTGCATATGCACCACACATCCCAGGCTGAATATCGGGATATGCCGAATATGCATGGGCACGCCCCCCTCACTTGTGCCGCATACATTACTGGTGCGCCCCGGTGCATTGGGATTTGAGGGGAGCAAATTCCCCTTTTGAATATCGTGCCGGGGTGCATCAGTGGGTTGTGCATGGTGCAACACTGTTGTGCCATGCACAACCCCTTTGAATATCTCACCCTCTATGTATAAATCAATCAATTCCCCTTGTATGTGTGCTGAGGAAGACACTGTAAATGTCCAGCAAGGGATGAAGGCAAGTGAGGATGGTAAAAGTTGTGAACTAATGGAACACATGCTCCACATGCTGGACAGCAATATGCATATTTCTGGCATTCTGGGATCAGATGAATTTGCAATTGCTACCATGCTGAACCCATGATACAAACATGGCCTGCCATCAATACTTGAAGGAGATCATGAGCGGGTCCAAAAGTTATCTGATTACCTAATTAGATGGGTATATGGTGCCGAGAGGCAAAAGGCACTGAAGACACACAATGCACAGAAACTGGGTGCTGCTACCACCAGCAGCTCACAGGGAAAACCATCTGAGAAACTCTGCAAGTTACAGATGAAAACGGCAACTAATCCCATTTGGGATGTTCTGTATCAGGTGGGAGTGAAAGCCATAGAAGAAAAGGAGGAGGAGAATGATGAGGCAGCCAGACTCAGGTCAACACAATGAATGGTAGAGGCCTATATGGGGGACACCGGGCACCTTGGCTTTACTGATGAGCCCTTGCTGTACTGGAGCAGCAAAGTAAATGAGTCACCAGCACTGGCATCAGTTGTTGTAAAATACCTGAACTGCCCACCATTCAGTGTTAGTGTGGAACATGTGTTTAGTTCAGCTGGGGCTATTGTGCATGACAAGAGGACCAATTTGTCACCCAAGAATGTTTCCATGCTAACATTCATAAAATGAATGAGTGGCACATTCCACATAACCCAGTGATGTCGATGGTGTCGCAACATGAAGTTGGTGCTGGTGACGATAATGACGAAGATGTTGGCACTGCCAAGGTTTTTACCAGCAGCGAGGTGGATGAAGCAGCAATGCAGAGAGAATTTCCACCTGGTGACAACTCCAGTCTGGAAGACTGTGAGGGCTGCTTCCTGGATGATATGGAACAAGGCTGAAGGAGGATATGTCCCCACCCCCTTTTTCTGCTCAGTATACACTTTTATTTTGTCATGATTCAAATTGTGTTGATCTGTGATTTTCTTTTATTGGTGTCAGAGGAGATGTTCTCTGCTGTTATTCAGTTAAATTTGCTTACCCTTGCCCTGTTACCCCATTGTTTAGTCCCCATTCTATATTATCAAAGTACTGTACATGTTATTAACTACTACTACTACAGTAGTTGTCCAAAGACACTGCTCATCCCTAGTGGGGGAGGTGTTCTCTGCTGTAGTTCAGTTTAATTTTGTTTACCCTTGCCCTTTTACCCCATTGTTTAGTCCCCATTCTATATTAACAAAGTACATTTTATTAGCTACAACAACAGTACTTGTCCAAAGACACTGCCAATCCCCAGTAGGGGATGTGTTCTCTGCCGATGTTCAGTTTAATTTTGCTTACTCCTGCTCTGTTACCTGAGATGCAAAAACACAATGCCCTGCTCCAGCTAGCAGCAGTAAACATCATCACCACCACTTCCTCGTCTACCTCTTCCCTGCCTGTGTCCACCAGGCCATTCAATGTAACAGGTTAGGATGCCACACTGATACTATTATTGCCAAACCATGCCAGTACACTACCAACCGTAGCCACTAGGTGAATCACCATGCATGCTCCAGCCAGAATAAATGTCACCACCACCTTCTCCTCCTCCTCCTTCTCTTCCATCCTACCTATGCAAGACAATTTAACTACATGGGCCTCCACTGTCATAATGCCAAAAAATGAAACTAAAAACTAACTAGGCAGATGAGATCATGTATGCTCCAGAATAAACATCAATGCTGACTCCTCCTCCTCTTCCTCCTCCACTTCGTCTTCCTCCTCCATTTTGCCTATAACCATTCAGCCATGATGACAACACAGCTTGGGCCAGTGCCTTCACATTGATGCAGCCATTTGCTACCAGCCAGCCCACGTTCTCACCCTCAAGCAGACCCTATAGCCAGTCAACTCATCAAGGCATCAAGACCTCTGCTGCACCTCCATGGCCTGTCTTTGTCTGCAGTGATGGTAAGTCATTTTCAGTGGTGTTCACAGTACTTATCCTTCAATTCCAGTCCTTGGCCTGAGCAGGAAGAGAATGAAAGGCTGCCACCTTATGAAGAAATTACTTCAAAATTATTTCCTATCTTTCCTTTTGTCTCCCTGCAGGTTTCTCCATCAGCACACCATTTTAGGGCAGGAATCAGGATAAATGGCACCATTGGTATTAACATTGCAAGCATCACTGTATTGTACAGGTAAGTATCATTGTGATTTACTTTTCTGAATTGTAATAATGTTTTTCTTATCCCTTTTCACAGATAAACATGGCTCCAGCACCAGCAGTGGACAAATTTGGAGACAAACTAATTTAATTATTTTTACTTACAGGCATACAGATGGAGAGTATCTGCATACATGGCATGCGGGAAATTAATTGCTCTGTTTTATTCTTAGGTCATATGATGCAGCTGAGAAAAGGACAGATTTGTCTTTATTCTTTTCCATCACAGATGGGTGATGCAGCTGAGAAAAGGACAGTTTCTCATTATTCCTTTTCATCACAGGTGATGATACTGCTGAGAAAAGGACAGTTTCTCTTTGTTCTTTTTTATCACAGGTGATGCAACCCACAAAAGGAAGATTTCCCCATTTGGATGCAGATGACTCTGTGCAGCAGTAGCTCAAAGGACTTCCTCTTTATTTCACAATGATATTTTATAAAGTTCTATTTTTCCTTTTGTCTCCCTGCAGATTTCACCATCAGTTCAACATTTTAGGCAAGGATAAATGGCACTGCCAGTGCTATCATGGCAAGCATCACTACTGTACAATTAAGCATCAGTATGATTTAATTTTCTTAATTGTTATAATGTTTTTCTTAAAAATGGGGAGGAGCAAAATGGCTGAACACATGGTGAAGCTGTGAGGGAGCTCCATGTTCCATGGTGGTGTGGGAGTGCTAGTGAGTGCAGTAATGAGTTCTATATAGCCAATAACTGAAAACATGCCAGTTAAAAGTAAAGACAGGCAAAGCGGTTCATCTGAAGAATACAGCTCACCCTGCATTAAGCCACTGGAGAAAACTTTTAGACCAGAAACCAGCACAGAAGGCCAGAAGACACCTAGCATTGTCGGTGGTTTTGAACCAGGCTCTCCAGCACCATAGGGCCAAAGCTGTCATTTGGTGGAACAACTATGACTTGTGCAAGGACTGTAAATTGCATTACTACATCCTGCAGCTGACATTTCAGTTGCTTTTCAGTGTTCGAGTGAAGCTCATGACCAGGACCAGGATCACCCAAAGATTACACCTAAGCCAGACGATCTAGACAGAATTGCAGATGTAGAGTTCCCGACTCAATGTTTAGCTTCATCAAGACACACTATGGAGTTGATGGGGGACTCTAGCAACAAAATCCTGCAAGGAATTAAATGTCTAGACCGCAAGTTCGAAGCTCTGAGCCAGAAAGTGGATTTCATTCAAACCGAGGTTAAGCACAACCGCGAAGGTATTGTTGAATTAAATAAACAAACCCAAGATAATTTTCTGAATATTCAGAAGCTTACTGATACTGTTAAAGTGAATGAATTATCTACTGCAGCTCTTGTTAAAGACAATTATAATATGAACAGAAAGATTGAAAGCTTGGAAAACCAATCGAGATATCGTAATTTGCGTATACTGGGTTTGCCGTTGAAGTTAGATAACGAATTTGAATGTACCCAAGACTTGGTAAAAGATGTATTTGTTGAAGTTTTCGATTTACCCCTAGATAACCTTCCTTTTGTAACCAAGGCATGTACGGTTCTTAAAAATCAAGAAATGAAAGATCCCATGGATACAGACAAGAAAGTTACAATATTTTTTTGCTACCCTTCGAATCTGATCGGGACCATATTATAAAACTATCTAGAATGAAGAGAACGTTTATGTACAAGGCTTTCAAATTTAATACCTTCTCAGACTTTGTTTACCCCACCCAGCAGAGATGTTGCAAGTTTCTGGCATACAGGCAAGAAATCCTAGAATTAGGTGCACAATTTCAGCTTCTTGCATCTGCTAAGATGCGTATTAGACTTAAAGGAAAGATGTATGTATTTTTTGAAATAGACCAGTTAACAGAGTTCCTGAGGAGTCAATACAAGGATTCTGGAGAGTCTGGAGAGGGTACAGAGTCTTCTAGAACTTCTGACTTAGAGATGTCAGCTGCTGTGGATGCTGCAGAGGGGTTTAGGGACTTAACATAAAGTAGTCTGTTCTCTGTTATGTAGTTTTGCTTACTTGCATTTGTTATATTTAATAACTTCTAATGGGGGTTATATTATGAACAATAAAGGGGGATATAGTATGGCCATATGAGGTATTTACCTTGGGCTTTCTCACCATAGTAGCTTTTTCCCTTCTTTTTACGAATGTGATATCCCCCCCCCTTCTTTTCTTTGAGTTGGACTTGATATATTCCTCGTAAGATGATTTGTTGTTATTTAATCAGTTTCTTTCTTAGGAAATATTGTTATATGTAAAGGAAATCAAAAAATCAGTAAAATTATTATATGATTAAAAAAAATGTTTTTTCTTTTCCCTTTTCACATGTAAACATGGTTCCAGCACCAGCAGCAGACACATTTGCAAACGAGTTAATTGAATAATTTTTGCTTCCAGACATACAGATGGAGAGTAGCTGCATACGTGGTATGGAGATTTAATTGGTGCAGAGATCACATTGTCCAAATGGGGCAAATTAATAGTTTGGTTTTAGTCACAGGTCAGATGACACAGCTGAGAAAAGGACAGGTTGTCTTTATTCTTTTTCATCACAGGTGACACAGCTGAGAAAAGGGCAGTTTCTTTTTATTCTTTTTCATCACAGGTGATGCAACTGAGAAAAGGACAGTTTCCCTTTATTCTTTTTCATCACAGGTGACACAGCTCTCAAAAATACAGTTTTCCCATTTGGATGCAGATGACGCTGTGCAGCAGCCAAGCAAAGAACTTCCACCTTATTTCACAATGATATATTACAATGATCTTTCCTTTCTTTTGTCTCCCTGCAGGTTTCACCATCAGCTCACCATTTGAGGCAAGGATAAATGGCGCCACCAGTGCCAACATGGCAAGCATCACTACTGTACAGGTAAGTATCAGTACGATTTACTTTTCTTAATTGTTATGATGTTTTTCTTCTCCCTTTTCACCAGCAAACATGGTTCCAGCACCAGCAGTAGTCAGTGGACAAATTTGGATGCAAACTAATTGATTAATTTTTTCTTCCAGGTGACAGCATTGTACAGAAAGGTAAGCAGTACGGAGTACGGTTACAGTGTCATCTGTGCAGGCTTGGACAAAAATAATTTATCTGTCTTTTTCACAGTGGTTACTGGTACTGTTGTACCCTAAGATGGAGAGTTCTGTACAGCTACACCCCATATGGCCACAAACCACGATCACATTTTGCACTTTATTTGTCTGAATAATCTTTTTTTTCCTTTATAAGTCTCCTGTGTTGCTTTATCGTTCCTGACCTCAGTGCAGCTCCAGCCATCATCCATCACCGTGATGATCCATCATCTACACCTGCTCCTGTTGGCAGTCACGGACAGCACAGCAAAAGACTCTTGATGAAAATTACCTATAATTAGAGGAACAATGACAGGTAACATTTATTCTGACATCTGAAAAACTTGTATACAGCAAGTGAAATATTGCCCAAAACCAAGAAAAAGAAAAAAAAATGCTTACCTTCCGTGGTTGTTAAAATTGCAAAGTGCCAAAGAAAAGGTACAGGCGGGACCCATGCAACAAGCAACCTGATTTACAGTATTGCATGCCTGAAAATTGGACAAAATTAAGAAGGAAAGGATAGAATTGGTAATGTTAATAAAGTGTTAGCCCCCTCCCTTTCACTCAAAAAAACTAAAATACTGACCTCATGGACTGGTTCTCAAAAGTGAAAAAGTCCACCCCAAAATAAAGGTCACAGCAGCAAGAGACAGACAGATGTTAAAAAAAAGTGTCTGAAAATGGACAAACAGAAACAGAAAACAATTACTGTCATATCTGCACATCTTTATAAACAACACCACCCTCAGAAAAAATAACCCCATACTTACCTTCACAGTTGGAAAATGTGCTTGATTCCAACTTCCAACTTGGTAAAAAGACACAGACAAGAAGAAAACATGATGTCATCATTGACAACCATACCTGCAAATGAAAAAACAGTAAGAAGACATGGTTAGACAGTAAACAGCACCCCATTTGAAAAAATGGAAAGATATAGGGGATACAAGATGGGTGAGGGTGGACAATGGAAAATATGTGCATGAGGGCATAGTGACCTTGAATAATATCATGAGTAGTGAAGCCACAAGTGATATGATTGAGGTCACTATGCACAGTTGCAAATATTTTCCATTTTCCACCCTTGCACATCATGGGTGCGATTTATACAAAAGGGCTCTGAGTATGTTTGGTTAGTTATGCTGTGTATTTTGTAACTTATTTTTATGTTGTAGTGGTGTTATTTTGGTTTCTGGTTTTCCTCCGCATGAGTTTTGGGCTGTTGTGAATGAGATTAGTTTTGTTTCTATCAATGGCATTGCTTCTAGCATTGTTATTGATTGGTGTTGTGAAGGGGTTGCTTTGGTGCTGCTGTGATTGGTTGTGTGTGTGTGTGTGTGTGGATCTTAGGTTCTGATTGGTTGTGTGTGTATATGTGGGTGGGTGGGACTTCAAGGGTGTTTGTGATTATGAGAGGTTTCCAATGTCTGCGTACCTGTGTCTTGGCAGTTTTTTGGTAAATGTTGCTTTGACTGGACATTTTGATGTATTGTCCTTATTTGTGTGGGTATTTACATGTGTGCTGCTTTTATGTTGAGCTTCTGCAGGTTTTGTGTGCTTTAATTCACTGGAGAAGTTTCAGGAGGGGTGCTGCTGGTTGCTTTCACTGGGAGGATTTTTTCACTAGTTGCTGTTTTTTGTAGTTTTTCAATGTAGTCTGCTGTGATATTTCTCTTGTTTTTTTACTCGGAGTCAGTCTGGTGTGATATCACTGGGCATTAGTCGAAGTGCCTGTCTGACTGAATAATGCAACATCTCTTCTTTGGTTTGATTTTGTATTGTTCATGTTTTAGAAGCTTTACATGTTAGAGATGTGCTTCATTTGCTATTTTTTTTAAAGAAGTAGTGCAGGTATGTTTGACGTGACGTAGCTAGAGTGGTTTATTTGGTGGTGATGTATCAGCAGTGGGTTTATTTACATTTATTCCACCCTACTGATGTCAGTAGAAAGTTATTTCACTGCGGTGAGGTTATGTACTGATATGTTATTTCATATACTCTCACCCATATTGTGTGAAGAAAAAATACTTACCTGTGGTTGTCTGTGATTAGAGCCAAACCAGGCACCAGCTATCAGTCACCCCAGCAGCACGCAGCAGCAGCAGCCCAGCAATTTCTTCTTTGCAAATCACTTTCCAAGAGACAAGAATGATAGCCAACTACTCCATCTCGACCACATTTTCTAATAATTTATTCAACAAGAACAGCAGCAGCAGCATCACCACCAGCAGCTGAGCACCTTCTCCATCAGATTTCTCATTTATAGACATCATGAGAATTGTACACAACATAGCAAAGTTTTCCTTGTCAGCCAGTTCTTTCCAAGCTTTACTCATCAACAGAAGCTCCAGCTTTGGGGGGGGGGGTAGTGCAGCACCATGGAATATAGAAGCAAGTAGTAACATACTGTACATGTTCACGTGGTTCTTCACATAATGATTCTTTCTGGGAGTGCCACAGTTTGGGCTACTTTATTTTTCTGTAGCATTTCCAGTACTGTTCTGTGGTGAAGGCTTTGGGGTGGGGGGACAGCACAGAACCATGGTGATCACTTTCTCATGTCACTCTTCTCGACTTCTCTTGGCAGTTGCACAGCAAAAGGAGGCACCTAGCAGCAGGTGAGTAGTTTGGAACTTGGGTCACTACTTAACAATTATGGCTAGCATAACATATCTTCTAGACAAAGACAGGAATGATATTTCAGGAACATTTCTTTGCAACTTATCTTGCCAATTGCATATCACTGCAGCACCAGCTCCTAGCAGCAGGAAAGCACTTTGGCAGGGACTTGGGCATTACTTCTCATGTATGACTAGCAGCATCATTTTCAAGACAAGAAGAAGACCAAGAGTTATATTTGGGTTGTTAGGTACGTCATCTCAAAACCAATACTGTGGCCATTTCCTGAATACTGTTACACACTCTCAGCTATGGTACAGCAGGAATAGGCAGCATAATATCAGTCTGGTAACTTTACATAAGATAAGTAGTTTTTGGTGGGTTTTTTCACTTTTTTCTTTATTGCCTTGAGGGATATTTGCAGTTTCTTGGGAGAAGGGACAATAGCAACACTAGAAAACATTACAGACTATAACAAGAAGCAATCAGAAGAAGGGGAATACAATGAGAAAGATTCAGGGAGATGAAGATGAAAACACTTAAGAATACAGGTTTTGGGAGAGGGGGGAACATACAGGTTAGAAAATTGGAAGTTAGAAAATTTTAAGAAGAGGACAGAAAAGATTATTTTGCTTTTTTTTTTACTCTTTTTGTTTTCTTTAACTTTTTATATTTTTTTTTTGGGGGGGTGACAATAAACTATGGTGGCAGGCATTTTACTCACAGCCAGCACCACCACCACGCAGCTCCACTAAGAGGCTGAGAATTTTTTCCTGGTTCTCCAGGACTGTTTGAATATCCTGCCTTGCCTCCATGGTCTCCTGGTGAAGGTCAGCCACTTCAGCCCACAGGAGGGCCAGGTCTGCCTGTGTGTCTACTGCTGCAGGGTCTGCAGGTGGCAGTGGGGTGGGGGGGGCTGGTTGGGCTGCAGCTGCTGTAAACTGCTGAGATTTCCATGAGCTGCGAGCCCTCATACCATGCTGACTCACAGCACAACAGCCTACCCCAGCACACCTTCCACCATCCCCTTCAACAACATCCCCCCCCCACTACCAACTGCTGCTGCTACATCCAGCAGCCGGGCATGCCACTCAACATAGTGGTGCACATTCAGGCTAATACTTTTTACACCAGTGTCCAAGTGACTTCCTTTCTTTCCCCAGCATACAGTTCACCCACATAGATTACACTTGACAATGCTGTTGTCATCACCGTCAATAGTAAAAAAGGACCAGACTTCTGAGGTCCTTGTCTGGTGCAGGGGGGGACACCTGAAGTTGTGGGGTGCTCTGCAGTGTTGGGGGGTGGAGCTGCTGGTGGTGGTGGTGGAAGGAGCGGGTTGGCCAGGACCATAGGTGGTGGATGCTGCTGCAGCTCCACCTCTAAGTGAGCACACTCTTGTGCAACCTCAGAAGCAGTGCTACTCCCCTCCTCAGCTGGTGGTTGGGGGGGGCGTGCCTGACTACTGCCATGGAACACCTGTCTGTTCAGGAATATCACTGCCCCTTGTGCTGCCACGTCACCCATTGGGTCCCCGCTCCATTTGCAGAACTGAAAAAGTTTGAGAGAGCGAGAGAGAGAGAGAGAGAAAGAGAAAGAGGAACACGGACAAAAAAAACCACTCAAAACTTAGGAAAAAATAAACAAAGATCACACAACAGATTGGGTACACAAAAATAAACTAAAGTTTTCTAATAAAACTAATTTAAAACAAATTAAGTTTGTTTAATTTCTTGATATTTCTGGCACTGACTCAGTCTGCTGCACTACAGTCAGCTAACACAACCACTACTCAGAAAACGAAACCATATCAGTCTCTTCCTGCCTGACTGGAGTGTCCCATGTGACCTGCAGAAAGTAAAACATGTGACAGAGCCTTTTGTTTTGCTAACTTCACCTTGACAAACGCAAGGTGAAGTTACAAGTTGGAGTTACATGGCAAAGTACCAACTTCACGAAATTTTCCACATGGCGAATTTGGCTACTTCGCCGGAACTTCACTAGCAGAATAAAACTTCACTGTATCTCTAACCAAAGCCTATTGCTGGCAACAGACTTATAGTTACAATGGGAGTTTGCCTGTCTGAAATGGAATAATGATGTAACTTCTGAGAGTCATATTCAGTGGTTGGCATAACAAAGACAACGTACTTATGGCAAGCATGGTGCTAAGGGGCCATTTGCATTTCATTATGTGGCCATTAGCAGCTCAACACAATGCATCCATGCAGACATGTGGGAGATATTGTACAATACAGTAAATTTTGAAAATCGTCATGCAACATGAAGATTTGGGAAACCATTGTGCAGCGTGTAGAGTTTTAAAAGCATTGTGCAGCATGCAGATTTTGAAAACCATACAGCAGCATGAATATTTTCATTGTTCAACATATTTGTCGATTTCCAACAAGAAAGCTTCCTTGCACTCATTTACAACATGGGACCTGTGTCTGATGCACTTACTGACCAATAGGCAACACATTCCTCCCATAACAAAGCATCTCAAACAAAATATTTGCTCAGAATAAGCTTATGAGCTTTTTTATTCAAGTGCCCATTGTCCTTAGATCAAAATTCCTTACACCGTGGCTAAGCCACCACAGGCATCTTACGGAAAGATTTTAGTAAATATCAAATCATTATCTATCCATTTTAAATTGTGAATGATTAAAGTGTTGAATAATACAGTGCAATATCCTTATGTGTAAAATGGCAAATAAGCATGCTTATTTATGTTTTATTTATTGTTAACTAGGATTACAAGTACCTTTGAACCATGGGATCTTTAACAAAGATTCCACATCACGTTGACAGACAAGATTAACACAGAAGTCATAATATAATACAAACAGTAAGGTAATACATTGAGATACAACTATTAGTTAAACAATAAGTTGTGATTTGAGCAGGTGTAGAGGCAATATAGAATGAACAAAGCTAGTGCAGTCAAGAAAGTGACCTTGTCATATGGAACATGGTGCAAATAAACAGCAGGGTCAACAAAGCAAGAGTAGCCTGAAAAATAGATGTTGTCCTAACTAGGGATGTTTCAAAGTTAAATTTAAGCAATGGGAAAAAGCATGTATATAACAATAGTTATCAACAAAGACTGCAGACCTGCTGCCTCCTTGTTACTACGGCACTTCACTCATCCCGTGCTTTGTCTGGGGGCACGGCTAAGGTGCAGACCTGCACTGTTTAAATAGTGTACCTTTGCTGCTAGCTACCACTTTACCACATGTATAATGTTATTATTATAGTGCAGTTAAAGTGAATACAGTGCAAGTGCGCAAAACACAGAGATAAAAAATTGGCAAATTAAAAAAAAATCACTAAATCTGATTAACAGGTAGTCCATAATGACACTATTGATTGACCACTAAGCTAATTACAATCTCATACATAAAGATGTCATTGCAAATAGTGACACTGTTCAAATGTCTGTGAATATAAATGCTGCCTATTTGAATTTGCAGGTGTCAAATAGTGATGAAAAAAATTGTATTAGCATGGCGTTGCAACTGATTTCTGCAGAAATAATTCCAGCTGTGGCGATCTTTATATTTTGAGAGTTTTCACAGGGCAGCTTCTTTTCTATTTCTAGTTTCACCCAAGACCTCACAAAATCGACAAAACAACATAATGGGGCGATTTTCAAAACCAGTCTTAGATTGACACAAGCTGCGGCAAATACCAGCTTGTGTCAATTGCCAGTGGACCAGGGATTTTGCACCTGATTTTACTACAAGTGGGGCCCTGGGGCCAAAGTTCAGCAGGTTGGTGTACTCAGTCCCATGCGACATGCAGAAGGCACATGGGAAGGAAAGGTCTTAAGCTGTGGGGCAGCCCTGCACCATTGCAAGAGGTAACCAGTACAACAGCCCACCAGTTGCATGCCCAGGTGGCCACAAGTGGCCATGGGGGGGCTCCAGCAGTAGCATGGGGTAGCATTGACTCTATGCCATCCTAAATTGGGACAGCACGAGTGCCAGGGATGTACAGAACAACCATGAGGATAAGAGGAACACCTTGAGCTGTGGCAGTACAGATGTGCCCAGGCATGGGCATGGTGTGGGGTGGTGGTTTCATACATGGGCCTCCAGTGTCACCTGGTATTATAGCTGGGGAATTTCTGGTACAACCATAGCTTAGCATGAGCACTTGTACTGGACTTCACTGTGTCAGCAATGGTGCAGTCCTGTACCTGCACGCTCTGGTAGGTGTGGCATGATGGTGGTTGCAGATTTGGGTCATCATCAGCAGGCATAGGATCAGCTCCCACCCCTCACCATTGCAGGGAATGGCACATGGGCTTTTAGACCAGTTTCAGGCTGGTCTAAACCCTGGAAAGTCATGTGCCCATTGCAGCTCTTCTGGAATCCCAAAATAGGTGATATTGCAGCACTGTCATGGTGCAAGCTCCTGTCTGCCAGGGTGCAGCCATGCATCCACCACAGGAGTGGCCCAAGCTCGGCTGGTGCATGTGTCCCCTTATGTGGTACATGCGGTATCTGAAAATCAGGAGTAGCACATGGTGTGGCACAAAATGCCCCTTGTGCCATTCCTTTGTTGGCACAAGCAATGTGCACCATTCCCTGTCATTTGAAAATCGGGCTCAATCAATCTATATTCAAAAATGTACATACATATGGTACATACAGGTTTTACAGTATTTCTGGATAAGTTAATACTAGTAAATTGGAAGATTTAAAGAAAGTAATTCAGGTCAAATTCCTAATTATGCCCCTTAGGTTTTCAGGCAGTCTAGCTGAAAAATCCATACTGCCTCTTTTTGGAGCAAGAAATGGACCCTACCTCCATTCATAGGGCTCTGTTTCACTTGCTCAAGTCCCAAACAATACATTTCTTTTGCATCTTGTCTGTGAACTGAGTTGAAGTGTCCTATAAAGGATTGTCATGTCTCCCAAGTACAGAGTCTCAGATATATTCTTATAGTTGCTTCTTGAAATGGCAAACTGCCCTTCCCACATAAACCTTATGGCAACTACTGACTAAAGTATTGGCCACAAATATGGCATTAAAAGAAATTAATTTATCAATATTATAAATTTTCTTTGTGATTAGGTGTTCAAATCTTTTGTTGTTTTACAGTGGATGCAAACATTACATTTCTTACATAGACAAAATCCTTCGGGAGATAACCAGTTTCTGGCTACCTGCTCTGACTTCTGCTGGTAATGGCTAAGTACAATTTTATTTCTTATGTTAATTGCTTTTCTGAATGTGACTCTAGGGGCTGGCCCCAATTCCTGTCTCAAGTCATTATCCGCTATCAGAACATTCTTGAAAGGCTTTTCTTGTGGTTCAGTGGGCTAAAGCAACCAACCACACCCTTGCCTGAGTTAATTAAGGTAAGCCTTCCAGCTTCCTTCAGAAGCATTTTATCTTTGCTGCAGCCAGAGGATCTACCCCTCCCTACCTTTCTTTAGCATTTGTCCAATTGGGCTTTGGACCCTGCTTGGCTTGCACTAGACTTCTACTTGTGTGTGCTGGCTTTCAACTTGGTTTGTGCTTCTCCTCCTCTCCTAGATCTGTATTTTGGTTCTCCTCTGGCTACAGTCCGTGCTTCTCTCTCTGTTGTTTGTGTCTGCTCACTCCTGCTCTCCTGCTTGTGTTTCCTTTCATTTTACTTCTTTTTGGGCTTTTCTAGTTTTCTAGCCTCCTGTGTCCTAATTGCTTGTGTGTGCTGTCCAAGCTTACATACTGCTGTTCATTACAGTTAGCATTCTGCATTTGCTTTTATCATGCTTTTAGCAATCCCTCAGCTTACCCACATTTCATTCTTTATGTGCTTTTTAGTTCCACTTGCTGTTTACCTACCTGTAGCAATCTCCCTGTATACACCTATCCTTAATTGTTTACACCTGGCTCATCAGTGCAAAGCTCCACACAGCAGTTACACCTCCCAACCTTTCAGTTCCCCTGCTTGCTTTTATAGCAGTTTATTGTTGCTCTACTGCCAGTTTTATTGTTGATCTACTGCCATTTTTTCTGCTTCCTTAGCAGTTTTAATCATTTATGCATTCCTCATTTCCCCGTGCTTGTGACATGCGTGCTTGTTATATACCTGTGTGAAAGTATCACCATTCTGGTTGGTCCAGTTTCATTCAGTTGTTTGCTGCTAGTTATTGACCTCCAGGGATGTCTCAAAATTCAAATTGTAACTTATTTCAACACTCCTTTTGTTTTTGGTTTTTTTGTTGTAGTAATGGGAAATTTTGTATCACATTAATGTTGGTACTTATGACTTTGAACAGCAATGACAAATTCTTTATTTTACCACAGTGGTTTGGCTGCCCTCATGGTACTGGTTGACTTGCATCCCTCATTTACTAAGTTGCATTAAGAAAATAAAAAGTGTGACCTAGATTTGGGTCTTTATATGCTGGGTGACCTAAGCATGAGTCTTCAAATATGTTGTGACCTAAGTGTGGGTCTTAAAATATGCTGTGTGACCTACATGTGGGTCCTATGTAGGCTACCTGACTTGTCACCTGTTGCCTTTCAAAATGCTTTCAATACTAAATGCATGCCAACCAAGCCAATAAATTGGAAACGTCAGGGCTGCCTTGCAGCTGATGGTCTCACTCTGCACTCACAAAGTCTGCATCTTGAACATGTGAAACTCGGGTGGGGGGGTCCTTCTTATCTGTCTCATAGTGAGAGTGTCCTCTCTTCAGGCCATGCAGACATATCAGAGGCACCTTTTGATGTAGAATTTAAGATTTCAGATACAAGGGGTGAGGCCCTTAACTCATTACCTCTTGGAAACACCTGTAGGTGGTGACCAAATCATCCCCTTTGTCTCCCATGACATCAGTCAGCAGACAAAGACTTCCTGTATGCCCTGGACATGTCTCAGATGATCAGCACTATTTCTCTGTGTTACTTGCAAACCAGATTGATTAGAATTGATTACATAACACCATTAGAAAGGTTAATTTTGTGCTGAACAACTTTGCCACTGACACTTTGTGTGTATCATGTATACTTTAGGAGTTATTCACATTTGTTTATGGGATGGTGTGTGTGGCTGACATTTGTCTCTCAAGCCTCAACTAAGCATCTTGAATAAAATGGGAAAAAATACATTTTTAGTACAAAATTACTTTTGTACGTACTTCTAATGTATGGATGCTTAATTTGGTGTTCATATGTTACATATTGTCCTACCAAAAATGGTTTATGTTGACTTTATTATTGCTAAAAAAAACACAAAAAATGTTTTTTGCTATTTTGAATAATACAGAAAAAATTGCTTATAATTAATTGCATAGCACCATTGGAAAGGTAATTTTGTGCTGAACAACATTGCCGCTTATACTTTGTGTGTAGCACTTACGGTTCATGAGGTGTTCGCATTTGTTTGTGGCATGCTGATTATTGCTTGATTTTTCCCAGGATGCAGTGTTAAGAGTATACAGGACACAAGTGCTGGAGCTCTCAAACAGCTTCTGTTGAGTGAATGAGTTAAGCTCAAAGGGGCTCCTTTAGCTTGCTGATAGGGTTCAGTGGCACCTTCTAAGCTATTGTCCCTACAACTGGCTCAGGTTCACCTGGTCTGTTCTTAGGCTCATGTAGGCTGGCTGAGTGCCTTCAGTGGTTGTTGCTTCCCTCCTTCTACCTTGGGGGATGGTATTTCCTTGTGGGAGTACCCCGTGGCTGCAGAGTGCTCTCGCATCCCTTCACAGCATTCCCATTAGAGGGCTAGAGAGCCTTCCTCCAAATTGAATCTCCCCTGAATTGGGTTTCTGAATTTAAGCTGCTGAACTGTCACTTAATATATCCCAAGTTTAGAGGGAAAGTGACCTAGGCCTTGGATCCCCAGAAGTTTCCTCCTCATGGGGTTTTTTCCCCTCTCCTCTGTGACGTTGGTCATAATACTAGTTAGTCTATATAGCAGTGGATTCTTAGGTCCTTAGGTTCACCTGTTGACTGGAGTTGGATGGTAGCTCTCCTTTGGTATTCCCTCTCTTCATAGGATGTTATGCTCTCCTGCTCAGCTTTCCTCCCTATCATCTCAGATGGTGTCTGTCTATGCTCATCTCTGTTAGTTCTCATCCCACCAGTTGTTGTCAATCATGCTCCTTGGCTTTAGTGAGCAATGTTTTCTGCTTAACACTCTTTTTGGGATTCCTTCCCAAGGTACCATTAGCCAACATAATCCTTTCTGCAGCACCTCTAGGATGTGGAACCACCCTTCAGGGTTCCTTGCCTTTGGTACCCCTACAGGGTGGTTTTCCTATGGAATAATAATAATAATAATTCTTTATTTATATGGCACCTTTCAGCAACCAAGGTGCCTCACAAACAGTTAAAACAAAATAAATCATACATTCACATATTATAAATATTATAAGATGCAGATAAAACCAATAAACAATATTTGGGTTATTCACCATATGCTTGGTTCCATAAATTTTTGAGAACCTATTTAAATCCCTCCATGGTCATGCATTCCCATAGCCGATGAGGTAGAGAATTCCAGAGGGTAGGGGCTGCATGCATAAATGCCTGAGCCCCAGAAGATTTTAAGCAAACCCTTGGAATCTCTAACAACCCCTCATCAGCCAAGCAGAGCGATCGCCCAAAGCAGTAAGGAACCAGAAGCTCTTTCAGGTAGTCCGGGCCCTGTCTGTGTAGGGCTTTATAAGTCAGAAGTCCAATTTTAAGGTGATCTGCCACTGTACGGGCAGCCAGTTCAGTTCATGCAGCACCAGAGAAATATGACAGATTCCCATCAATAACCGGGCCGCAGCATTCTGCACCAGTTGCAAGTAGCAGATATCCACCCCAGGTAGCCCTAGGTAATGGGAATTGTAATAATCCAGGCACAAGGACACAAAGGCATGGACCAGTGTGGGGAGATCGCCAGATGGAACAAGATGGTTAACTCTGGAGATATTCTTCTGATGGTAAAAGAGGATTTGCTGACAGCCAACACCTGCGAATGTAGTGTCAGTCCTTCATCAAAAGTTACCCCAGGTTTTGCACCCATTCAGAGGTTGTGAGTGATAAACCCCAGCGAAAAAGTCCAGAGGGTAGACCAACCCCCAGCCCCCCATCTGGCGCCCCGGGTCCACAAGTCTTTTCTGAGTTCAACCACAGTCAGCTCACATTCATCCAATCCTGGATTTCTGTGAGGCAGTTATTAAATACTGAGAGAACTCTATCCTGGTCAGGTGCAAAAGAGAGGCAGAGCTGGGTATCATCAGAATATCAGTGAAACCTCAGTCCATACCTTCTTACAATGTCTCTGAGGGGTAGCATGTACACTGTCAACAACATGGGGGACAACACCAATCCCTGAGAAACCCCACATGACAGAGGAACTGGGTCACAGGAGTAAATTCCTGACATCACCCTCTGAGTTCTTCCAATGAGGAAAGATGTAAACCACCTGAGGACCATACCTGACAAGCCACAGATGAACCTCAGGTGACCAAGCAGAACCCCATGGTCCACAGTATCAAATGCTGATGAGAGATCTAGAAAAACCAAGATGGGGCAGTTTTTCCAATCTTTTGCCATGAGGAGATCATTGAATACCTGAACCAGCGCTGTCTTATTACTGTGCCTCTTTCGAAAACTGGACTGGAGAGGTTCATAGATATCATGGATGGTCAAGTGGTTCTCCAGTTATACAGCCACTACTTTCTTGATCACCTTCCCTATAAAGGGAATGTTTGAGATTGGTCTGTAGTTCACATGGCAGTCTGGATCCAAAGAAGCTTTCTTCAGGAGGGTTATCACCACCGCTTCCTTCAGGCAGCTAGGAAACTCACCTGTTTCCAAGAAGCACCAGACTATCCGTGCTAGGACCAGATCAATGATGTTACTACAACCCATAATCAGGGTAGTTAGTCCTGGGTCCAAGCTACAGCACATAGGGCTCATACCCTGGACAATCTGCATGACATCCATGAACTCCAGCCAGTTGAAGGTACTCCAGGAAAACTGAGGGGCAGTGTCCGAGCACCAATCCAAAGCAATGCCCATAGAGTGTGCCGGTCAGAGTTCCACCCTGATGTCAGCCACCTTAGTCGCAAAGAATTGAGCAAGCTCAATGCATGCTACTTGTGAAAACACTTTTTGAATCTGTAAACAGGCTGGGTTGCACAGTCCGTCCATGGTTTGAAAAAGCTGAGCTGGTCAATTCTGTGTGGCCTCAATCTCCCCGGACAGTACCTCTGCCTTCTTACAGGTGATTGTGGATTGATAGGCTTGATAATGTTCCATCAATCTAAGGTGATCAGCATCTAGGGCAGATCTCCACCAGCAATGCTTTAACCTTCGTCCTAGTCATCGCATCTCCCTCAGAGTCCCATCAAACAAAGGGGATTGAGGGCAAAGGGAGAGAGAGAGAGGACGAACTTGGACATGAGCAATGACATCCAGGGCTGCATAAATGGCCTTGTTATAGGCCATCACTAGGGCTTCTGGGTCATTGTTTGCCAATGGAAGGACCGATAGGTCAAGCACCACCATCAGGCCTTCAGAGCTCACATCTCAAAAAGAGCAGTACCTGACCATCTCCACAGGGGTAGGCCTACGTAGGGGGGCTCGGAAACTGAACCCCACGGTGTAATGATCGGACCATCTGACTGGTTCCACCCCAAATCCAAGGCTTCAATCCCCAGGAGGAAGACTAAGTCAAGAGAGTGACCATGTTTATGGGTAGCAGTGGAAACAATCTGTGTGAGGCCCAGAGATGTCATCAGCTGGAGGAAGTGCTGTCCAAATTGTGAGAGTTTGTCACTGACTCAGGATTTAGAGTTGCCCAGGACCATCAGCCTGGGTGACTCAAACGCCATGTCAGTCACGAAGTCCATCATTTCCTGAGGGAACCCCTTTTCATCCCCGGGTGGATGGTAGATGAGGGCGATCCTACAACCTACACCTGCTACCACAGTACACTCAGATGACTCATTCTCCTCAACTGGTACACTCGTGAGACCCAATTCAGTCTTAAAACAGACCACAACCCCCTTCCCTGTGATCCAATCTCAAGCAGTGGATCACCAAGTACCCGGCTGAAGTTGCAGCCTCCAATATAGGGCTAGAGTTCTCATCCAGCCAGGTCTCTGTGATACAAGCCAGGTCCACTGTTCCAACAAGATCTGCAATAATTGCAGTCTTGTTTTTAATGGATCTAACATTGCATAACACCGCTTGAGTTGGATGAGCTTCCAGGGCCGCCCGATAACCTGCTCACCAAAATTGGTAGTGCCCTCGGGCATGGAGACCACTCATGGCAGACCATGATCTGGATTCCATTTTGCCCCAGCGTGTCTTCTGGATTTTTTGACTCTGATGCAGTGGCCCTGCTCATTAACCCTCCATCGTTCACACACCCAACTCCCCTTCTCCCCCGGCAGGCAATACCCAGTGCTTTACAGCACCGGTAGGCTATAAACTGCAACGGGGGGAGATGAAGGTGTAGAGGGCACAAAGGGCAGAGGATGAATAGTGCATGACCATGGGGGCAAGACTCCAGCACATCTTGATGACCCTAATAAAACTACACAATCTGCAAAATAAAAAGTAAAACAAAATAACAAAACAACCCTAATCACTTAATATAACTAAATATACACGAAAAACAAGAATCAATTAATAGTATTTAAATAAAATATAAATCCCTCAACTTCTCACTTAAAAAGGAGAGGGGGGATAAAACAAGATCTGTGACAAAATTATCATAAAGTAAAACCAAAATATGCAACTAACAAAACAAACTCAAACCCAGCCCCAAAACTAGTCATTAAAATCACTAATAAAATAGAAAAAATGTCACAATCGTCCAGGCCAGCAGGTTTAGATTGATCACAAACCGAGCGTAAATAACCAAAGAACCTTCAAATTGTAGCTGGAAACTGAAAAATGCATATAAGTCAAACATCAGGGGAACTCGAGATTTCCAGCCCCCAGTGGTCCTCACACCACCAAAGGGGACCAGTAGATGTGAAGAGTCTCGCTACTTTCCCCAACCCCTGAAATACTCTTACTAAAAGGTGGGGGATTTAAGATGTGTCCACGCACTTTTACTAACAAGGCACACGCTCACTGTACCCAGGGTAACAGAAGAAAGGCACTCTCACTGCTTTAACCAGAGTATAAGTGAAGAGGTATAGATAAGTCTGACAGTAGTTGAAGGGGAAAAGGCCCAGAATAGTCCGCTTCAGATGTTGACTGCTCTGGAGCCAGAGTGAGCCCTGAAAAATCCTGCTGGGTAGCCGAACTGAAAGTCCACAGCCACTGCTATGAGTCCCCCACCCAGGCCCATGTTCCAGCAGGCCCCATGGAGAAACCTTAGGGGACACCACCCTAAGTTGCTGGCCACCCGGCAAAATAGGACCAGGACCCCCTCTCAGCCTCACACCACCATCAGCCCACCTGCAGGATCAGGGCACTAACTCTCTGCTCCAAATCAAAAGCTGGTTATCATATACCCACTGCTCCTGGAACCTCAAACCAGATTGTCAACGTTTGGAATATAGTCCTCTATCAGTAATCCAATAATCTTCACTTGAGTAGTCAAATTCCCCTCTCCGCTCTTCCTGCTTCAAATCAACAATGTAGGCTCCCGAAATCTTCACCGACTACCTCAGCTGCACACAAAAGCCATGAATACTGGCAACAGTAACTCCACAAAGGTATCCGACAATAACAACCCCCAGAGAGTTCATCAGAGTGAAGAGGCAGTGGCCCAGCAGACCGAATGTACAGGGTGGTAATGGGCCAAAAGGGGACAGCCCCAGTGCACACTTCGAAGTTGTCTCCTAAAATTACCCCGATACCGTTCAGGAGTTTGGCACACTCCAACTGCAATGCTTCACTCCAACTCCAACTCCAGCTCAGGAAGGCAAACCGCGAGGTAGGAAAGTTTGGAGGTGACAAATAAACACGGACAAGTCTGAAAGGAAAGAGAATCAGGCAGTATACACAAACGAACAGGGGAACGAGTGAGACCATAAAATCCACAATAAAATGGCAGTAAACTGCTGAGTAAAAATATTAAAACACGCAAGATGCAAGTGGTGAATGTCTACATAGGTTTATCACAAGTTGCACAAGCATACCACCACATTAGGGTGTGTAAGCCCATTGAATTGAAAGGTTTTGCCTGTGGTTCAGAGGGATGAAGCCACCAGCGACACCCCCTGCCTGAGCTATTTAAGGCAAGCCATCCAGCTTCTTTCAGAAGCATTTTGTCTTTGCCTCACCATCCTCCTCTCCTCCTCCAGTGGCTCATCTCTCTCCTTGGGGTTCCTTCCTAAAGGACCTTTAGCCAAGGGAATCCTTCCCACAGCAACTCCAGGGGTGGAGCACTCCTCCAGGATTCCTTGCCTTCTGTACCCCTACAGGCTGGTGTTCCCCATGGAATAGAGAAGCAAACAGCCACAAAGGTTTATCAACAAGTTACACAAGCATAGCACTACACTAAATTGTGTAAGCCCATTGAATTATCACTGCACCATTTTTACCTGACATAGTGCTGAATTCTATTGAAAAAGTCACTGGTTGCTTGTCAGCTTCCACCTGTTCTCAAACTTGCAGGATGTATTTCCTATCCCTGCCAGTCACTTTCTTTCTCACTTGTTTAGTTATTCTCTGACTATATCCGCTTCTGTTGAATTTCTCCTCTAGCTCACTAGCTTAAACTTTGTAAGTCTTTAAATCGCTGCAGTCCCTTCACACATGAAGGAAATGCAAGTACAAGATTGAATCCCTTAGAGACAGAGGGTGTGCACTGCTTGCAAGTAACAAAGAATTGCTAACTGTCAGCTCCCTGTAGCTGCATGTGCACAACCTTTTACCTGGTTCTCCATGAAGTGCCAGGTCTAGGAAATCTATTTCACATTTTTCAATCCTGTGAGTAAATGTCAGGTTTAGATCATTAGTATTTAGCCATTTGACAAATTCTATTGCCCATTCCCAGCTGCCCCTTCACATGCAGACAATGTTGTCTATATAACAATACCACAGGACGGCATTGTCTGCATTTGGGAACTCTTCACTGTAAATAGTTTCTGCCTCCCAATCTGCATCTCATCTTCGATTATTGCTTATTCTATCAGTCCATTTTCTGCCAGTAAGTCCATCATTACTTTGATATGCCTTTGATCCAGTTCATTTTGCTCCAAGTCCTTTTGACTATTACTAAGATGCTGATTAATATTACCACCAGTTTTTATGTTTGCTTGCACGCATGTGCAAGAAACATAGTGCCATCATCCGAGTTTTTATAGGTGTGGCACCCTGTTTTCCAATTCAGTCAGTGTGTTTGCAGGCGCAGCCACAGTTCACCAATGAATGCTGCAGCTGTCTATGACAGCAGTTGAAAATGCATTGGCGTACAGTTGAAAGGGAGAGACCGTTTCAGTGAGCAGTGATAAGATAGTGCTAATAAGCATATTACGTGCTCATGCGCTCCTCTCCCACACACACACACACACACACACACTGTATGGCCTACAGGGGTACCCATTCCCCTGTCAGCTCTGCTGCACTCCCCCCCAACAGAGTTCCAGGTGCCACGCTGGGCGCCCAGCATGGCAACAATCCATAAGGCCGATGGGGGTGTCCAATCCCCGTCAGCTCCACTGTCCCCCCAACAGACTACCGGGTGCCATGCTGGGAGCCCACCCCAGTGTGGCAACAGTCTGTATGACCAATGGGGTGCCCAATCCTCCGTCAGCTCCATTGCCCCCCAAACAGCCTTCCAGCTGCCACGCTGGGACCACCCCAGTATGGCACAAGTCCCGCATCGTCTCTGAAAAATAACCTGCAAGCGATTCCCTCGCCTGTCCTGACCCCCCTCCCCCTCATCCTTCCCTGCCTCCCACACCCCCACCTCACCCCATACTTACCTCCGGAGTCTGGCGCGATGATCTTCGGTGGATCGGGAACACATCTGCACTTTTCAAAGCCGACCGCGAAGTGAGGAAATGCCGGTAAGTTGTATTATTGAATAAATAGGGTTTTTTCAACTTTGATGCATATCTCAGGCATTTTTGGGAATGTTTTCACCAAATTTTCAACATGGGGTTTTTGGGACCCCACCTCATGAATTCTGGCACTGTCATTTTGTTAATTGGCCCTGAAAGGTGATTTTGCAGTCACTGCGTGGAACCACCTTTTGGGAATGATTTACAATATGACAGAGTCACAGTTCATGAGGTAGGCCCCCATTTGTATGTATATCTATATTTAAATATGGAAATGTCTCTATTTGCAATAAATTTGTTTACAGGCATTACTAGTATCTTTTGAAAGATTGTCTGACTTGTGACTACTAATTTTGAGTATAGTTCAAGAAATAATGAGCTTGATACTGTATTTGTTATTTCATATAGTCACCCAGTATGCCTTATGCATAGCATATAAATCCAACTCATTCCAAGGCCATTGTGACATATAATATTAATACTGAGCAGCAAATCAGAGCTCTTTTCCTAATAAAAAGCTGCTGATATAATAAATAAAGAACAAAGTAATAAATAAGGAACCAGGGGCTTATGGAAAAATCTACAGGGATTTATACAGGGATCTGATTCTGCCTTTGTGGGGAAAACACAGGGAAAATGAGGGCTTCTTACAGAGTAATGGTTATTTGGATCTGGGAGCACTGAATATTTATCCAATATTTTGTATCCTGGATAGGGCAGGGGAGACGCTACATCTCATTGTCACAGGGATGTTCATTTACACATTTTTGCACTGTATTTACTCATGCTGTCCCAGATTAGATGCAATATCTTGTTTTCAGTGGGGTCATGATTTTACCATTTTTATAATGTATTTATTCAGGCTACCTAGTCCAGGGGCCCCTGTATTCAAAGGAAATACCCAACGCATCCCGGTGGAAAAGGGAGAAGTGCCGCACAACTCCAAAAATGAGCAGCAGTGCGATATTCAAACATGTGGGATGTGCCAGTCAGTAGGGAATGGGCCAGGGCACACACGAATGGTATGCCATTCAAGTTGAGGGGGAAATCCCATGCATATGCCATGCTGCAGCATATTCAGTGGGAATGTGCCCCTCACAGTCCAGAGTACCACAGCCCACAGTTAGGCCATGAATAGCTGGCCTAACCCAGCCAGTCACCCACAGGCAGGCTGCAGATATGGACCCAGGTGCACAGAAGCCTGGCAGCCCTGGTAGACTAGAGATATCCCCTTTCCATCCCCAATCTAGCCAACTCCATCCCTGAAGAGCTCCATAATGTAGGGCCCCCTCAGACCTGATTGCACCAGAGGAAACCAAGGTCCATATCCATAGTCTAGAGGACTCCCATCCACCACCCCTGTACACAGACACCCTCACTCCCCCCCACACCCAACCTGTTGCAAAGACTGGCACTGCCCTCTACACCCTGCCATGGCCAGCTATTGACTGCACTAAACCTGGGCTAGGGACCTGCACTCTGGAATGACTCAACTGGCTGTACTGTGCAATGGGACACCATGCCAGCTGTGGATCCACCAGTGTATGCAGCCATGTGTATGTCCCTGTCAAACTGAAGAGGGAATTTACATACCTCCAAGGCATGCCTTGCCAATACTGTATCTTCCTGCTGTCATACACTGCTGCAAGTCCACACTCTCCCCTGTTCCCCTGTGTAACATGCCACCCTCCAGACTGCTGAAGTGTCCCAGGTGTCATGGGGTGAGGTATCCTGTAATGCCATTTGCAGTGTACTCTTCAGGCTTTAGATAGTTCATCTACAGTTCCCCAATTGTACAAGCAAATGGGAGGTCAGTCATAATATGCCTGGTTTGGGACCTGTGTGAGTGGGTACAGCATCAGCCATCACCCACACTGAGCAGTGCAATGGCACCGGGATGATGGATCCACATGCGAGTGCCTGAAGAGTACGGCCACTGGCTGTTATCACCCACACACAGCTTGGGCCTATGTATAACATATTCCAGCATCTTACTGCAAGTGCTCTGCCACCCACCAATAGAGTGGTACGATCCCATTACAGAGCCAGTCATCGCAATGGGATGGGCTGGGGGGGAAGGGAGGGGGTTGTCTGTGCACAGTTGAAGGGGAGCAGGGGCCACTACACTATGGACATGGACTGTAGGTGTATTCAGGTGCAATTAGGCATGGCATTGGGGTCCCTACAATATGGAACTGATAAAGCCTGGACTCCGGACTGGTGGAACGGGTGGGGGGGTGCCACTATACCACCAGAGACTTCAGAGTCTGTCCCACATGGGAGCAATCAGGGTTGGGGCTTGGAGATGAGAGCTTCTCCAGAGCATTCATCCTCATGCCAACATGCAAATGGGCTGGTAGTGAGCATGCATAAGGCCCCTTTGCACCCTGCATGCTCAATTAGTTCATTTGCATTCCTGGGCTGAATATCGCCCTTGGGGGCTGTGGTGCATACCGGTATGTGCCACACATTCCCCCTGAAAGGTATTCAGTCGGGGTCACCTGGATGCACCTGACTTGGCAGCCACCTGCACTGTGACTCCCGTCCAGGGTCACATTTTCAACAGGAATGATGAAGCCCACCAGGATGGAGTGCAGTGTCACAGGTTTACTGCATGACAAAAGGGATTAACTCCCCTTGAAATTGCATTGTTTGCTGCAGTAACTCTACTGCAGAATGCTGTAGTGCTGTGCTTCATCCTGGTGGGCTTCACTGTATACACACCTTGTACCGGTAGTGTATTCTCTTTGAATATTGTATCAGTGCTGACTGGCACATCCTCTTTGTGCAATGCATCTTTCTGCTCGTGCATTGATCTGGCACTTAATATATCCTCTAAGATGTAAAATATTGTTTTTAGTGCATTCTGATTTTACACAATGCAGCATAATATTGTGTAGATGTAGATCCCCGTAGAAAATAAGATGCAATTTCTTCTGTGAACTATCCAGGCTAAATACATAGCAATTAGCAGGCATATTCTAGGAAAACACAGTGTAAAAATGTGTAAAAGGAAGACCACATTGAAACTGCTTCTCCACAGATCTGCATTGTGCAAATTCATTAGAAATAATGGGTAAAAGCACCCCAAAAGCTCTCCACAGCCTTATCGGCTCTGACCAGAGTTTGTTTCATATTGCAGTTGCCGGTTTCAGCAGCAAGATGTTTTTGATTGGAGAGTGGATCTACATTGTAGGACACTTTTAGGGAGTGAGGATGTGTGGAGGGGTGTGGGGTTGTGGGTGCTGAGTGGGGGTTGGGTGGGATGGGTGGGGGTGTGGGTAGGTCAGATCAGCAAGGGACAATTTACTTCTTTACAGGTTTCTGTTAAAAAAAGATCATTGAGGGATGGTTTCCTTATTTACAGGGCTGAGTGTCAGGAAAATCTTTGGCAGCTCTGGGGGTGGACAGCCCGGTGATGCCACTAGTTTTTGGGGGGACACGACCTGCTGGGGGTAGAAAGATGTGGTACTGGTGATGGGCACCTCAATCCACTGTTATATTTTGCATATTGGGAAGAGAGGTAGGAGACCTGGAGGGAAGGGGGTAGAAAGTACCAGTACCAGTGTGGGCACCTCGATGTGCTTAAGGTAGTTTGATAGATAGGTTAGGTAGACAGATAGCTAAATAAATAAGATAGAGATAGATACTGTAGATTGATAGACAGACAGACAGACAGACAAAGACAAGATTAGGTAAAACTCAGCAGTTGAGACAGACCACTGGATCACTAGACCACTGGTTCTGTACTCCCACTCAGTCTGGCAGAACCACTCCATCTGCGGCTGCTGAAATCAAGAAAGTCCCACTGTTCTTATATAGAGAACAGAGAGAATGGCTGCTCTCACAAAAATGGGGACCCAGGATTTAAGGTGCCCTGAAACCTTGTTTTCATCATCACTGTCAAAAAACAATCACCAGAATCTAGCTAAACGGATCCCATTTACCTAGGTTCAGGTATTTTTTATTTCTTTTCAAAATATATCATTTTTATGTGTTTCTAATGTTTTTTAGTTGTAAAAAAACAATGTGGCAGCCATCATGAACAAAATGTTTTTCTCATGAATGATAAATTACTAATTTTGTGAAATGCCTGCAAAAGGTACATTTTTCTTTCATACCAGAGGGTTCCAAACAAACCTACAGAGCATGAGGAGAAAAAAACTAAAATCCTTTTAACTCTGGAATTAATTTATATTTTTCACAAAACCTTTGAAAGGCACTGCCTTGGTACATGCTGCTTCTACCCTGAAAGTTTCAGAAAACAAACTTTGTATTGTCTATGCTGTAGATGAGGGTAAAAAAAGTGTATTATATATAGGAAAATAACTCTACATTTCAATAACAAATGATGTTCTGTATCTCAGAAACCACACAAGATGCTGTCACAAAACATTTCATGTCTTAAAACCCTGTCAGCCAGACCATGCATTTCAAATTGTGGGCTAATTTGTTGAATGCTGCCAAGGTTTTTAGGGTGCAAAATTTTAAACTTATCATTAAACAGCTTACTGAACTCTAACTATACTGGTGCTACCATGCCAGTATAATATACATATATACATACATACAGTGGTGTCCCCCAGGATGAAACCCAATTCTGCAGCATTTTGCAGTACTCTGCAGAATGCTGCAGCAGACATACTGAATAAAGCAATGTCATTTCAATGGCAATTAGTCCCTTTTGTCATTCAGGAAAATGTGACACTGCCAGGATGAAGTGAATGCCACAGTTTCTTGCATGACCAAAGGAACTAATTGCCATTGAAATTACATTGCTTTATTCAGGAGGTCTGCTGCAGCATACTGCAGAGTGCTTTAAAAGTGGGTTTCATCCTGGGGACGCCACTGTATATACTGTATATATGTATGTATGTACTGCCCAGAGATATCACTTCCATACCAAAACTGGGACCATTTAAAGGCTCTCTTTGGCAGCATCTTACAGCTAACAGTTCCTGTGACTGCTCCACCTGATGTGGCTCTTTCCTCGGCAGTTTTCACTTCATCCCAGTGTTCCCATCTCCCTCTTCCCACCATGCTGACCACTATCACCTGAACCACCTCTGCTGCCTCCCTCCACTTACTTTCCCCCTACTCCACCCTTCCCACCTTCTACATTCTTCTCACTTAATAACTTCACAGTCTAGCACTTTGTTCACCCTCAACTTTTCTGTACTCACATGACAAAGCCCTTGGGCTGCTTCTTTCATTAGATTGGATTTTTGTACAAAACTGCAGCTATTTTAGTTGAATTATAGTCATTTTACTTGTTTCTTGTTGTAACTCCTTGCAATTACCTTCCTTTGTATGTCTGTCACCCCCCCACCTGATGTAGAACCTTTGTAAATGAGCTGTTCATGCTTAAAGGTATTGTAATCCGAGAACAAATAAATAAATAAGATAGAACAAGAGAGAGAGAGAAAGAGAGAGAGAGAGATAGCAAAATAGACAGATATACAGACAGACAGACAGATAGATAGATAGATAGATAGATAGATAGATAGATAGATAGATAGATAGATAGATAGATAGATAGATCGATCTTCTTCAAGGATTTCTCTCTCCATTTAGCCACATCATGGAAGTATAAGCTGTCAACATCAGGACCACCCAGAAATTTTGTACTGACTGGGGCCACACATGTGGACATGCCTCATCAGCGCCAGTTTAGTGTGGACGTCTCCAGCATGCCCTGGTACTTTCTCCTGCTGTCAACCACTCGTTGGTCCACAGCTGCTAAAGAACACCATCAGATTTGTTCAACTATTCAGTAATGCTGCTTCTTCTCAAAGTTTATTATGGTAAAACTTTCTTTTATGCCACTGCTGAAAGACAAGGGATCACTGTTTCATTTTTGCCATTGTGGGGATGTTAAGATTTATAAAGACAATGATCACTCCATTTGTATCTGTTGCCTCAGTACAAACCATGACAAGTTTACCAGAGCTTTAACCAGGCAACCAGTAGGCATTGCAAGAAAGATTTGGAAGTACATCTAAAGCTTCAGGGAATGGAAAAACAGGTTGCAGCAAAGGTGGCTTTACCTTCATCAACCACTTCTGTTCCCAATTCACCATCAGCCAGTCAATCCTTGTGGCCAACGGCAGCCTTCAATGACTCCTTAAAGAAAATGGATAAGTCCTCTAAGTCAGTGAAAGAACGCCACCACTCAGAGAAACAGAAGTGTCATAATAATAAGGTCACTTCTCCAGACAATTCTCATTCACCTCTTAAGAGAGTCAAGTCAAGTGAAAGAGATGGGTTCCCGGCTTCGGCCATGGGCCCTGCTGCCCCCTCAACCATCTCTCAGACACCAAGCTTAGGGTTCAGTGACAGCTCATCTCCCCCACCAGGGACTCACAGCCAATGCCACTGTCAGGGACAATGCCATTGGCAGTTCAACCATCATCAACCCCTTTTGTACCAGGCAATATCTGAGCTGTTTTAGCATCTACTACCACTGTCACCATCATTGCCAGCTCTGTTGGCACCCTCAGCTGGCCTGTCATTGACCTTACCATTGATGTTCCAGTTCTTTGTCTGACTATAGTGTCAGGCCCTGACCACCCTCTGTCAATGGGATCCCCATCAATAGCTCTGCCTCACTTGCCTCCTAGTTCCATCAACCCTCAGCCAATGATGGTCGCTGTCGATGACAAACTGGAGTATAATCCAGAGTACATAGAAGAAAAGGAGGAGGCCTTGGAGGGTGAAGAGGAGGCAATAGATGTTGTGGGCTCAAGCTCAACTCTGTCCTCTTACTCAAAGGAGAGTGTGATAAACACTCCAAGGTCTCCATCTAAGGATACCTTATTTCAGGCATTCTTGAAACAGGTACAGGCTAAATTAGGATTTTAAGCAGAAAAAGTTCTGTAAGGTCTTGGAGGTTTCTGCTTCCCCTGCGGATCATTATTCCTACAATGCATTTTGCATTTGAGGATGCCACTTAGTTGCTTGGCAAGTTGGCATAGGCCACGTCCATTGCCAGCAGTTCCAAGAAAGGCTGATAAACGGGAGTGTGACATTATGCTCCCATCATTTCGCTCCCGTCACTTCGCACCCTACATCTCGCTCCCTCACCAATTCGCCCCTGTGTCATTTCACTCCCGATGATTACATTCCTCCACACACACTGATCTCAGATGAAAAAATAAAAGATGCACATAGGGTGAATGCTTTGTTCAGCATGCTGCACGGGCTTGGTAGAGCTGCTGGCATTTTTTTTTCTCGATGAAAGTGTTTCCATGCCATATTGAATGGAACCATTTTGGGGTTGGGAGACAGACCTGACAGAGAGAAAGAGTTTTTGCTCCACATACCTTCAGAACAGCACGGCATCCTATTGGGTTGAAATACATGTTATAACATCATCAGTTCATAATAAAACAACTCCTGCTTGAAATCATGCTTACTGAATGCAATCTGACAAAATATGCATGAATTCAATCTGCTGCACATTGTGACACCAACTCACTATCACAGATTAAAATATTGGAGCAGGGAAGGTGAATACTGTAAACTTCCTTGCTGCAGGAAGGCAGTCATCTCAGCTATCCACTTTGGAAGATGCATGCTGTCTTGATTCTTGAATATGTCCCTCCCACTACCGAGATAAAAGGAGAGAAGTTCAAAAGACAAGGTGCTGCTGGGTAAAATGATACCAGTTTGAATGGTGAGCGAGTCTGTAAGCACACTTGAACTATCCTCCTATTTTCACAAATAGAATTCATTTTAAGCAATTAAATAGTGCCGTTGGCACTGATGTTTATATGTTTTAATGAACAGGGGATAACGTGCTGCAGGTAATTTGTACAGAAAAGATGCCACTGAGTAATAAACAGGTGAGGTCTTTTGAAGACTGATGGTACACAAGTACAATAATTAATTGTAACAAAATCACTAAATTAAAGGAGCAATAAATACTTTTGCACTATTCAGACTATGGAAAGGCTAGAAATATGTCAAATAAGAGTGCCACTAAAACTGGTGCCTGCACAGCTTTTCTCAATCAGGAAATTAAATATAGTGTTAAAGTAAAAATTTGCTCTTTAATAGAAGTTAGTCAGTGCGGGAGGAAAATGCCTGGGAGTTAATGTGAATGGGGGCAAAATTATGTGGGAGTGAAATGACAGGAGTGAAAGTGGTGGGAGCAAAATGACGGGAGCGAAATGTCGTAGACCTCTGATAAACGATGTTCAGGCCCCACTGCTAAGTCCTATTGTTCATTACAGCCCGAAACAGACTCAGTGGTGATTGTGGCTGCTCATAACAGATCAAAGGCTCCCAAACACATGCATTTTCTTCCTCCAGATAAAGAGTAAAGGACACTGGGTGTGATGGGGAAGAGACTGTTTGCTTCTGCTTCCTTGCCTAAGGATTGTCAACTATCAGGCGTATACGATAACATATTAAAATTGCCTTTGGATAAAATATTGGCACAGAAGACTATTGCTATTGGCAAAGAAGCTGGTAACCATCTGCTGAAGTCTGCCAATGGTGCCTCCGATGCTGCTGCTAGGACCACTGACTCTGGCATCTGCTGTCACTGCCACCCTTGGCAAAGAGCTTTGCCTCAGATGAGCAACAATCTGTAATCTGTAATGAATGCTCTATTCAAAGTTAAACAATTGTTTGTCAATGACATAGAAAACACATTAAGGGGTTTACTGTCTTCAAAAATTACTTTGGGATCCCTGCATACTTTGAACCCTAGGCCCCGGGAAGGGTTGAGCTTCTTTTCACAGGTCCTATGCCCGACCAGGTTGAGGCTATTCAGGAGGCCTGGATGTGGTTGCCAGAAACCTCAACCTTCCACTTCTTAAGCTGCAAACCTGCCTTTTGGTGCCCATGCCAAACTTACAAAAGTCAGATCATTACTGACACCCCCACCACCAACTATGCTTTCTGACTTCCTTCCCCTCTTCTTCCTCTGGCCTCAATGCCACAGGAAGTTTTGTTGGGAAGTCAAATCTCCCTCTTCCTGCCAAAATGGAGGGAGCTCACTACAGATGCCTGAGTCCTAGTGGTGGTTCAGCAAGGACATGTCCTAGAGCTCCTTACTGTTCTTCCAGTGACCCACTGCATTACCCAACAGATATCCTGCAGGACATCTTACCCAAGGCTCAAACCTTCCACTGTCAAAGGGCTGTGGATCCTGTCCATGTTTTAAAAGAGAACAGGACTATTATTCCTGGTAATTTCTTGTTCAACAATGGACCAGGGATCTTAGGCTCATACAAGACATTTGAGGGCTGAATCTATTAATTGAATACAAAAGGTTTTGAATGGTCTTTTTGCAGTCCCTCCTTCTCCTCCTGTTAACAAGGAATTGGATGGTTTCTCTGGATATGAAAGACACATACCTTCATGTCAAAATCTGAAAGCCACACAGAAAATACCTGTGTTTCATGCTCTAGGGCTCACACTACCAGTTCTATGTTTTTCCCTTTGGTTTGTGTTCTGCATCGCATGTCTTTTTCAAAGTATTTTCCATGGTGATAGCTGCCTCCTACAGGAAGGGCCTCTGTGCCTTCCAATACATAGATGACTGGCTGTTGAAAGCCCTGTCTTGAGTAGCCATTGTCTGCACACTATTTTGGACCTGACAGTTGTTTGACCAACTGGATATACTGGTCAACGAACTGAAGTTGGTCCCTATTACTTGCCAACAGCTCCAATATATAGGAGCAGTTCCAGACATGGGTCTAGGACAAACATTTCTGCCCTCTGACCATGCTACAGCATTGGAGACCCAGGAACAGCTGGTATTATTCAATGTCTCAGCCTGATACCTTCTAAGGTTGATTGGCTTGCTAGCAGTTGCCATACTGATTGTATGCTTGCCTCCACATGAGAATCCCTCAATGGTTTCTCAGAAATCAGTTGGCTTAGCATTCCAGTGAATTAGAGTGTCTCATACAGGTGACTCCTCCACTTCATCGCTCCCTGCCCTCATAGTTGGACCACTCCAACCTGGAGTCAGGGTCCCAATTCCTCTGGCCGTCCTTTCTCCTGGTGATGACAATGGATACCTCAGGTTCAGGTTGGGGTGCCATTCTGGGCCCCTTCAGAACTGAGGGCCAATTGACCCCTCTAGATACGGTTCTGCTCAACAGTACTCTGGAGATGAAGCCTACTCTGTTTGGCCTAAAGGCCTTTGTCATCCTCTTTCCAGGGAACCAGCTACTGATCCATGCAGTCAATATTTTGTGATGTATTACACCAACCAATGAGATGGGCTTCATTCATACCCTCTCTGCAGAGAGGCAATGAGAGTTTGGCACTGGGTGGCAGAACAAGACATATTACTGTCCAGTGTTTCTAGCCGGTACACAGAATGCACGGGCAGATCACCTCAGTTATTTTATTTTTATTTATTTATTTATTCATTCTTGGATTACAAGTACCTTTGAGCACAGGATAGCTCATTTACAAAGGTTCCAGGTCAAAGAATGGGGAGGGGTAAACACAGACAGACAAAGGATAACATAATGACTTTTACAGATATCAGTGAAACATCTCTATACATAACTGATAGAACATTCTCAGTTACATTTGTAATACAATACTGGTGGTATAAACTAAGTGGAAGAAGGGGGTAGAAGTTGAGAAGGGTCAGAAATTGTGTGGGATGGGTAGCAGCCAGGTGGCCTTGTCATGGGAAAAGTGCGGTAGGTGGAGAATGGTTAAAGTAGAAAGAGTAGTGTGGGATAGGGTGAGAAAACATGGGCATAGGGAGTAGGAGGTGAGAAAAAGGGAGGGGTGGAGCAACATAGGAGAGAAAGTGCAGAGAGGTCAAGTGATGCCCAGGATGTAAACATGACTCTTGAAATGTTTCATTGGTGACTGGCATGCGAAATGGAGATGAGGGTGTGAGGAGGTGAGCAAGGCTACAGGGCCTTGTCAGGCTGCAGTAAAAAAGACTAGTTTCCCTGGAGGGCAAAATGCTGTAATTAATTGGGGCAATCACAGGTGCTCTCATTCATGATGTGCTGGTGTAGGAGGTGTTTAAACTTGGTCATATGAGTTAGGCTATTTAGTTCAAAACCTAGGCCATTTAGTCAGTTGGGAGCTCTGTAGAGGGAAGACCGCTGGCATTGTGAAGTCCAGAACCTGGGTACTAGTAGGAGCTCAGTATCAGAGGCCCAAGTATGGCAGACCTTGAGGGATCTGGGCAAAAGGCAGGAGATTCCAGTCAGTAGTGTTTCAATGAGAGCTTTTTTGGCTAGTATACATGACTGGTACTTGATCCGTCCTTGGAGATTTAACCAGCCAGTTTGTGCGTAAAGATCACATGTGTGGGTGAGGCTATCCAAATCCATGATGAGCCTACAAGCTTTGTTTAGTGTAATATTTAGCCTTTTTAGGGATGTAGTGGAGGCAGCTCCATAGATTACCAAGCCGAGGTCAATAGTGGATAGTACCAAACTGTAGACAGCAAGTTTAAGTGCTTCCAAGGTCAGATTCCTTCTATGTCTAAACAGCAAGCCTAGTTTCACATTCACAGACTTGGCAATGTTCTCAATGTGCAGTACATAGGTGAGATAGCTATCCAAGGTTACACCAAGATATTTGAATTGTTGAAGTTGTTCGAGGGGGGATGCCAAGGTTGTATTTTACTGTAATGACATGAGACCTATGCTTGTGGTGGGGGGAAGAGAACAACAGGAGCTTAGTTTTTTTGTAGTTTAGGACAAGTTTGTGTGATTGGAACCATTTTTCAGCTTCAAGGAAACCAAGTTGGAGATTGTCCTTGAGCACAGTTGGATCAGAGTTGCTTGTATAGATGACAGCATCATCTGCATATAGGAGAGTTCTTAGTTGGCATGCCTGTGGTAAGTTGTTTAGGAAGATACTAAACAGGAGAGGACCAAGAAGGGACCCTTGTGGGATACCAGATTGGATGTTTTGTAGTTCAGAGATGACACTGGATATCTTCACCCGTTGTGACCTATCCACAAGGTAGCTTCCAAACCATTTCAGCGTGTTTGGTGAGATACCGACTGTTGCAAGTTGATTGAGGCGTAGATTGTGATTCATGGTATCAAAGCTTTCGTAAGGTAGATAAAAGCAGTACCAACTAGCTTGTTATTGTCGAAAGACTGATAGATGAAGGTGGTAAATTCTAAGAGATCAGTGGTAGTGCTGTGCTTTTTTCTGAAGCCATGTTGCTGAGGACATTGTAAGGTGTACTTTTCAAGGTAGTCTACCAATTGGTTGGAAACTATACATTACAGGACTTTTGATAGTGGGGGAAGTATTGATATCAGCTTGTAGTTAGAGTGCTGTGTATAATCACTGGTTTTATGCACAAGGTGACCAGTGCAGATTTCCATACTTTGGGGAACTGTGAGAGAGAGAAAGATAGATTTAGTATCTTGGTTATTGTTAGGAGAACTTCTTCAAGGGTAAGTGCAAGGAGTTTGAGGTCGAGCGAGTCCACTGTGTCTGGATTTGCCCAGGACATTTGTTAGAAGCTTCCGGACTTGGGTTGGGGAAACCCATTTGAAATAGAAAGGTGGGTGCCTGGGTCTATTGGTTTCCATGTAGCCTCCTAATGAGGCAGGAGCACTATCAAAGATGTCTTTTGGGAGGACACCTGACAGATTGGTGAAGGCTATGTTAAAGACATTTGCAATTTGGAGTGGGTCAGTGATGGGCTTGCCATCCTCCATTAGAAATGTTGTCGAGGTCTTGTGTTCTTTGCCTGTGATGTCTTTGATGTTGGACCAAAATTTTCTACTGTCACCCCATGAGTTTGATGGCAGCTCTCTGTGGTGCCTATGTTTTGCCTGTCAAATTTCCCTAGTACAGGCATTTCTAGCAGCTTTATATGCCTGCAGATCATGTTGCTTCATTGATGATTTAGCCAGTTGCCATAGATGGTCCCATTGTTTCATACTATTTACTATTTTGGGTGTGATCCAGGAGTTAACCATTCCTCGAACCTTCTGTTTCCTAGGAGGGGCATAGATATCACAGGCTGCATTGAAAACCCTGATGAATGTTCAAAAGCATTGTTAATATCATCAGCCATGTCCAGAAAGGACCAGTCCTGGGAACAGAGTTGTTTTATTAGGAGATCCAGCTGCCCACGCTTTAGTATGTGGTTGTAGATAGTTCAAAGTGGGGGGGGGATTGAATTTATTAGACCAGCTGCAGGTGATAGGGGAGTGGTCACTGATAGAGTCTGGGTGAACCATTACATTTGTGATACGATCTGGGCGATTTGAGATAATCCAATCAATGGTGGTACTAGTCCCAGTTTTATAATTTATTCTGGTCAGTTAGTCTATGAGTTGCATGAGGTGCAGAGATGCCAATGTGTCCTTTTTAACCCCACTTGCATCCAACGGCCAGTTTATATTGAAGTCTCCCATTACAATTGATTCGGAGAGATGTTTTTGTGATCAAATGTAGTCCAGTATACTTAGTAGGCCAGGGGACAGATTCTTAGGAGGTGTGTAGATAGAGAGGATATTAAGGGCTTTTCAGTGTGTCCCCAGGAGCACTTTTACCCCTAAAGCCTGGGCAGAACATTCAAGGTCAGTCAGAGGCATGGCTAGCCCTCTAATGGAATTTTTTAGGTAAATTGCACAACCTCCGCCACTCTTTGCAGTTCAGTCAAGCCTATAAATAGTGTATCCAGGCAGAGCAACTACATTATCTGGGATTTTAGGTGATAGCCAGGTTTCAATGACAGATAGTATGTCTGGATTATGAATAGCTACCCAGACCTTAAGGAGGTCGATTTTATTTAGGAGGCTACAGATATGTATTGTGGCTAGTACAATGGACCCTTGTTTTGGTGGCAAATTTTTTGAGGTTGTCACATTTGGACCCGGGTTAGGGTGGATATTGCCTGACAGCATCAGTAACATTAGGGCTAATTTCAGGAGGTGCATGCATTGAAGTTTGGTGAGACGCTTAGATTGTCTACTGTGGATACAGCATTTGGTCTTTTTTTCCTCATTTCGCAGGTCAGGAGGGTACCAGCGAGGGAGTATATAAAGCCAAAATCCCAGTGGGCATGCCAGTAGTGGGGCCATGGGTGCATAAAAAGGGGGGACCACGGACCTTTGTTAATGTCGAAAATTTTCCAGTTGAGCAGCTGAGAGTATAGTGAAGGCTACCCTCTGCTGCCCAGCTTCAAGTTTGTGAACACTTGGGGGGCAGGTATTCCACATGTCTGATGAGTAGTAAAGCAGAATAGCAAGTGGAAGGGACAATTTCATTAGATAATGCATTTTGACAAAGCACAGAGTGATAGTGAATGTGGGCGCAACCTAAGAGAGAGAAATTGATTGCAGAAACAGATGGGAGGAGGGAGAGGCAGGACAGCCAATGAGTGTGAGCTAGCCAGAACCTAACTGTATTTATTAGTGGTTGGGGTTGGGGCGAGTCGGTGGGAGAAAATTTAGACCCAGTAATATTTTGTAGGAGCCTGCCAGAGAGTCAAAGAGAGCAGCCTTAGAAGCCTGCCAATAGCAGGGGTGCCAGAGGTCAGAATGTCCTATCAGTGCTAGGCTGAAAACAGGAGTAGCCAATCTGGAGAAAAGCCATAAGTTCCAGAGAGTCCAGGGACAGAGCTGCCAGACAACATTAGTTCTAGAGATCAAAATGTGCTTATGCCCTTGTATAAGTTTTATGTCAGACTCCATCTTGAGTAATTATCACAGATATGGTGCCCATTTAAAAAATCTAATAATGGATCCCTTGAAAAGGTACAAAGAAAATTTACAAAAAAAATCTGGTTTTAAATGCTCATCTTATGAACATAAGTTACATTATTTGAACCGTATGTCACTTTCCACTCGACACGTGAGAGGTGATGTATTATTTTTATATGATGTGGTACATAAATAAATGATCCCTATACCATGACCGAGTTAGGCCTTCAATTCAAGTTCTCTCCATACGATATCAGGGGTCAGCCTTTTCAGTTAATTAGGAAACCCTTTAAATGAAATTATCAGAAATATTTATTTACTCTCCGTACTATTGGACCTTGGAACAAACTCCCACCCTCTGTAGTTCTGAGTGATTCCAAGAATATTTTCAAACAATGTCTGGATAAGTTAATCAGTACTGGGTATAATCTAGCATACTATCCTTTGGTCTAGTATAAGAGCATTATGGGCTTTGGCATACTGGCCCTTTTTCTTCACCTTAGTTTGAATAGCGTTCCAAGAGTGGACAGGAGTGGCTTGGTCATTGGTCTGAGTGTAGCGTGACCCCAGCCGTGAGGGCAAGCCCTGGTCACAGGCTAAAGCCTGGGGGAGAAGATAGCAAAGGTTAGAAGATATAAGCAGAGACAGGGGAGTGGATACAGTAAGACGAAAGGCTGGGAGGAGGTGTTGGGGACAGGGGGTAACAGGCCACAGACAGAGGGAGGGGGTGCGTTTGATACTGGCACCACTACAAATTAACAGCAAGGTTGAGAGACAAAAGTGGGTAAGTAGTGAAATTGGCTGTAAAACAGCAGTCTGCCTTTAGCCCGTGACCAGGGCTTGCCCTCATGGCCGGAGCCACACTATGCTCAGGGTGATGACCAAGCCTCTCCTGCTCACTCTTGGGGCTCTATTCTGCCCGGCAGCTCAAGGTTTTAGCAGGACAAAGCGGGGTTGGCAGGGGGGGTCATGAGTGTGCGCTCAGGAGGGCCAGACAGAGAAATCAGTTATCTTGCTGAGACTGCTTTCTCGAGTCACCGAGGGAGGGATTCAGCAGTAGAGGTCAAAACAAATACTGTTTGGTGTGTAGGGGTGGAAAGTGAAAGAGTGCAGGGTTTAGGGAGAAGAAGGCAGGTGCAGAGAGGAGAGAGAGAACAGTATTACAGACAAGCGAGAAATGCAGTTTTTTAGGCAAACACAATTAACAGTGGGAAACACCAGGCTGAAAATAAAGTTCTAGACAAGCCACAAAGTCAAATACAGGCTTACTAGAGACTCTGACAATTTTCAGATTAACACAGCAATAGCAGCACAATTTTTACAAATTAGACCCAATAATATTTTGCAGGAGCCCACCAGAGAGTCAAAGAGAGCAGGCTTAGAAGCCAGCCAATAGCAGGGATGCCAGAGGTGAGAATGTTCAATCAGTGCTAGGCTGAAAAGAGGAGTAGCCATTCTGGAGAAAAGCTGTAAGTTTCAGGGAGTCCAGGGACATACCTTAAGCTGCTGGGCAGAATAGAGCCCCAAGAGCAGGCAAGGAGAGGCTTGATCATCGGGCTGAGTGTAACATGCCCCTGGCCGTGAGGGCAAGCCCTGGTCATGGGCTAGAACCTTGAGCTTGAGCACCCCAGGAGCAGCAGGAGAGGCTTGGTCATCGGCCTGAGTGTAGCGCAGCCCAGGCCTCATGGGCAAGCCCTGGTCACAGGCTAAAACCTTGAGCTGCCAGACAGAATACAGCCCCAATAGTGGGCAGGAGAGGCTTGGTCATCAGCCTGAGCATAGCACTGCCCGAGCCATGAGGGCATGCCCTGGTCACAGGCTAAAACCTTGAACTGCCAGGCAGAACAGATCCCCAAGAGCAGGCAGGAGAGGCTTGGTCATCGGCCTGAGTATAGCATGGCCCTGGCCATGAGGGCAAGCCCTGGTCAGGGGCTAAAACCTTGAGCTGCTTGGCATAATAGAGCCCCAAGAGCGGGCAGGAGAGGCTTGGTTGTCTGCCTGAGTATAGCGTGGCCCCGGCTGTGAGGGCAAGCCCTGGTCATGGGCTAAAACCTTGAGCTGCTGGTCAGAATAGAGCCCCAAGAATGGGCAGGAGAGGCTTGGTCATCGGCCTGAGCATAACATGGCACCAGCTGCACGGGCAAGCCCTGGTCACAGGCTAAAACCTTGAGCTGCTGGACAGAATAGAGCCCCAAGAATGGGCAGGAGCGGGCTTGGTCATCGGTGTGAGCGTAGCATGGCAGCAGCCGCATGGGCAAGCCCTGGTCACGGGCTACATCCTTGAACTGCTGGGCAGAATAGAGCCACAAGAGCGGGCAGGAGAGGCTTGGTCTTCAGCCTGAGCATAGCGCAGCCCCAGCCATGAGGGCAAGCCCTGGTCATGGGCTAAAACCTTGAGCTGCTGGGCAGAATAGTGCCCCAAGAGTGGGCAGGAGAGGCTTCGTCATTGGCCTGAGCATAGTGCAGCCCCAGCTGCAAGGGCAAGCCCTGGTCATGTGCTAAAACCTTGAGCTGCCGGGCAGAATAGAGCCCCAAAAAGTGGGCAGGAGAGGCTTGGTCATTGGCCGCAAGGGCAAGCCCTGGTCATGGGCTAAAACCTTGAGCTGCCGGGCAGAATAGAGCCCCAAGAGTGAGCAGGAGAGGCTTGGTCATCACCCTGAGCATAGTGTGGCTCCGGCCATGAGGGCAAGCCCTGGTCACGGGCTAAAACCTTGAGCTCCCGGGCAGAATACAGCCCCAAAATGGACAGGAGAGGCTTGGTCATCAGCCTGAGCATAGCACGGCCCCAACTGTGAGGGCAAGCCCTGGTCACAGGCTAAAACTGTAGTCCTGAGCAATGTGCCATGAATGTGAACTATCAAACACCATCATGAACGACCTCTTAAAAAAAATGGGATTGACCAAATATAGACCTGTTTGTATCTCCATACAACAGAAAACTGCTACATTTCTGCTCCCTTCCTCCATGGCCTGTAATTTTGTAGTGAGATGCATTGTCCCTCTCCTGGAAAAGGAGGTTTCTGTGCATAGAAGGAGAAGAGAAGAGGGGAAGCTGCTGGCCTCCACTCTCTTTAACATGACTCTCTCTGCCTCTCCTGAGATGGCCACCACTTTGCTGGTGGCCCCTGTAATTCCTTCCCCGATACAGTGCCAGGGGCTACTCCCTACCCTTGGAGAAGGAACCCTACCTGCCCAGTCTGAGGTTAGGGGCGAGTGCCCTCGACAAAGGGCAAACTGCTGCAATCCTTTGGCAGCTTTCTTAGTACATCCAATTCCTGTTTCCAGTCACTAACTGTAGTGCTTCATCAGAGGTACATCACCACCTCCTGAGTCTACAGGAAGTTGTGCTCAGTTTGAGTGCTGATATTTTGCACAAGGGAGTTAAAAAAATTACATTTAGAGAGAAAATGTTTTTAGGAGAGGTTTTAATCAGGTAATTCTGATTCTTAGCTGAATCCATAGGTAGAAGAAAGTGTCATGTCATAGTTTCAAATTTGTTTGTATAAATGTTTTGAACTTTAATTTGTTTTTTCTAGTGTACAGTTTTTAGGGTCTGTGCTGCAGTCCAGTAATTGTGAGTAATCCCTTACCATGAGTGTAAAATTGAAAGCTGAATGACAGTGATCTGTCTGTTTGCCTGCCAACCTATCTGTCTGCCTATCTACAGGTACAATATCTATCTATCTATCTACTGTCTCTATTCTGTCTTTCTATCTATTTATCTATCTATCTATCTATCTATCTGTCTGTCTGTCTGTCTGTCTGTCTGTGTCTGTCTGTCTGTCTCACTATCTCACTACCTATCTATCTATCTTATATATCTATCCTTATTGAAACAGTAGATAGTCAAGAGAATCTCCTCCTTTGGGCCACATCATGAAACTGAAAACCGTCAGAGTCAGGACCAACCAGAAATTGTTTGCTGGCTGGGGCCACCCATGTCAACATGCCTCGTCAGCACCAGTATAAGACAATGCACATTATTAGTATTTAATTAGCATTTAATATACATTTCTGCACCTTGGCACCAATTTTCAGAAGGTTAGTACACTGAATAAACATGTTAGCAATTCATTAATTTTGGTAGGTGTAAGCAGATGAGTTAGAGGCCATATTCAGTGGCCCAAGTGCGTGGCACTAAGCAGATAGTGTGCACGCAACAAATACAGCCATGATGCAGCATAGTCACTTGTATTAAATTACATGTCACAATATACTGCAGTAAAAAAGGGCTTAATTGCCATTGAATTATACTATTCCCTACAACATACTGCAGCATTTTATGATATATTGCAGCATTACTGCACTGCATCCTGTATTGCAGCACACATGCAAATAAAGAATGCCTGTTGCATACAGGGCACAGTGGTATAGTCAGAGGTTTTGAATGCCCTAAACAACTTCTGTCACAGCACTCTTTAAGGAATTAAAAAACGTACTTATATCAAGTGTACAGTGGTGCACGATGCTTCTCCCCTTCAACCAAGCACCAGGTGGCAAACTAACAGCATGAACTGTCAGTCCTTGACAGTGTCTCCAGTCACTCCACCCCAATCACTGGTCCACAACAGCCAGTAATGTAAATTCCCTATATCCCAGGTACTCAAATGCTCCCATCCCCTGTACAAACTGTATAAAGGCCCTAATTCCCTGGTAGTCTAGTGTCCCCCACCCCAATCCCCTATGTGAGTTCTCAGGATGTGTATAATGCCCATGTCCCAAGTAGTATGTTGTCCCACACCCTAATATCCTGTCTAAGCTGTCAAAATGTGTATAATCCTTGATAAGCTGTCAAAATCTATCAAAATATGTATAATGCCTGCATACCTGTAATCTCCGAGGGAAGAATTTAGTGGTCGAGCTCTCAGTGGCTCAGGGTGGGTCCACCCATGTTGCCTGCATCCTCTGGATGAACTGCAGCTGGAGGAAAGGATACATGCTTTTTGTGTCCCCTGCCTGTACTGCCATTGTGTGCTGCCAATGAAAGGGGTGATCATGCACCCAAAGATAAATTGTGAGAACCTCCAACATTGGCAAGGACAATGTTGGGTTGTAATTCCAGTTGGATTAACTGTTTGTAAAGGTAAAAATAGCAGCTAACAGTAAGTTAACATGTGTGAAACAGCAGCTAGGCTTTTAAACTGTGTGTAGATAAAGTGACATCGCCATCTTGTGACACTTGACCACATGATTGGCCAACTGGAATGTAAGGGGTCCTTGAAAGAATGTAGGTACTGGAGAGGAACAGTAGCCAAGTAGTTTGCACCCTTTGGTAGCCAGTGAGGAAGCTAGAGTGTGAATGGCAACTTTGGACAGTCAATGAGAATCTATAAATGGTGGGAGTTAAGCTGAATTCTTCACCACCCAAGAAGGAATTTGCAGCAGTTCTTCTTGTGCAGTCAGTAAGGCTAGAAGTGTTGAGGAGGACAGCTGAAGGCTTAGCTAGTCTTCAGGGCCAGAGATCTTAGTGTGAATGAATTCAAGTTTTCCACCCAAGCTGAACCCAAGTGTAAAGAAACCTGTATCATGGGGAGAGAGAGCGAATCTGCTGAAGTCATCTACAGTTTCCTGATACCAGAGGTGAAAACAAGCAGTTCTGCCTTGTGTGACATGTTCAGGGGAGGAGGTGGTCAGGAGCCTGTCTCCAGGGTACTTGTACTCTTGATTAGAGGGCCACCCACTAGGATGTGGTGAGGTAGCTGCATGATCTTGGCCCTTCTAAACTTATCATACTGCCACCTATTGATTGGGCAGAGGAGCACTGTGAGGGAAAGATCAGGCCAGTATTGGGCCAATGACCACTGTTTGCCTGCTTCTGCGACATCATCCATCTCAAAGCAACAGCTACTGCTTCCCTGGTAGAGCACGTGAGTACTGGCTTACCAGCCAGAGAAAGTGCAGCAGTTTGTTCTACATTCCCTGTTGGATTACAACTTGCTCCAAGTTGGGGATGAAGCAAGCTTGAGTATCATTAAGTCCACTAATGCAAGATCCCAGACACCTTGACATCAGACCTGTAACTATATTTAAATTATGTGGGTACACAGTAGTTAAGACTAAGTTACAATTAAAGAAAGTGATTGCTGTGAAGGTCATTGGAAATTGTGGAATTCTACAGCTCAGGGTAGTGGAGGTCCTACAATACAGTACAGTGGTCCTAGGTTATTAGCCTGAGTGTAGGTGTGGGAAGGCCCAGCAAGCCAACTCTAAGGAGAGGCCTGGATATCTGAGTACCTGTTGCTAAAGGTGCTTCACTTGAAACACCAGTAAGAGCCAGTGTGTTGTTATTACTCAGAGTCATTGTTTAACCCATTTGGTATAACCATCATTTCTTTCACAGGACCAGAGCTGCCAAATAAAAAAGTCCTGTGGTTAGCCTCTAACATTTGTTGTGTGAGCATATAATTAGAAATCTACTTTAAATGACCCTAGGTTTTGAAATTGCATTTGGAGGGTGAGTACTAATACTAGTGTATGTTCCAGAGTGGGGTCCAAAAGTTGTTCCGTAGGGGGTTTAGTACTGTATTCCAGGGGCAGTTCTTCTGGTCAGCAGGCCAATATCTCTTTCTCTTGGTGGAGGCTCAGCACCATCCTCTTTATTACCTGCCTGACCCAAACCCCACATGTGAGGAGGTTAATGAGCCCAGGCCCCTCAAACTTGCTTGCTTCCCCCCCCACCGCATGCAAATTAGGGGCAGTAACCGAGAAAATAACACCAGTACTATCTGTATGGTGACCTGGTTACATACCTGGTAGTCAAGTGTCTCCCACTTACTGGTCCCCAATCATAGCTGTCAAAATATGTAAAATGGTATATCCCACATAGTCTGATGCTCCCTACTCCTGCAGTCCCCAGTACCAGCTGTCAAAATATATACGATTTCTATATTCCTGGTAGTTTAGTGGACCCTCTAAATTAAATAGATAGATAGATAGATAGATAGATAGATAGATAGATAGATAGATAGATAGATAACCTTCATTTTTCAACAGGATTTAAATTTTAGGACTAGATAGCCCTGTTTTACAAAGTTGTCCTGATATTCAAATGGTTGCAAACAACATAATTTTACACACATACAGTATGCACAAAGTTACAAAAGGATTTTATAGAATATTTACATGACACAAACTATCTAACAAGTACAGATAACAAACATGCTTCTATCTTACAATGTTAAATAGGCGCTAGCATTAAGAATCGTTGGAATATTAGCATGTCCTTAAGATGCTCCAGACTCCAATACAACAGTAAACATGAAGATCATCTGTTAAACACCTATTTTAAATTCACTGAGGTCTTAATCAAAATTTCCTTTGTTTGCTGTAAAACAAAAGCCCTACAATCCAATCAAAGCAAGTGTATCTTTCCTTCAATACAGTACCAATATTAGTTTTAAAAATCCTTAAGACTTTCCCCTTCCTAACCCCCAGTTCAAATGGTAGGTAAAGGTAGGTAGGCAGGAAGGTAAGCGGCAGCGCAAGCGTGAGTGGCACGAGCCCACTCGGTAACAAAATATATTAGTAAATAAGATCTCTGTAGTATTTTAAAAGGTGGGATTTGTATATTTTGTTACCTTTTACTAAATGGCAAAAAATGTATAATTTGGGAGACATGCTAGTGATGCCTTATAGAATTAGGAATTAGTTGTGCATTGATTAGTTAGAAAGTTAAAAGAAAAGTAATAAGAATGCTTTGAATTTACTTGTTGAAGTTGACTTTTGTCCTTTATAAAATAAGGGGCTGAAGTGTCTTGTTAAGAACAGTGCTTGTTTTAAGATATAGACTATTTATTGGCTGTCTAACAACAATTGTGTATTTATCTTTTTAGAATTATTTTATTTTAAAGCTGATAGGAGGTAAAAATATTTGTAAAATGTTAGCATTCTGGTGAGGAATTTTTATAGTGGGGAGCCAGTTGTTACTAAATGTAGCACACCCTTTGAATGTGAAAAATGATGCTGTTAATTTGTATAATATAATAGATTTTAAGGGAACTTTATCAGGGAAACCTGATGTATTAGATGGTTGGCAGGGAGTAATAAAAGCCAATTTATTGGATAATGATGTTGAAACTACTTTGATAAAATGGGTATGCATTACTAGTAAGGTGATGTGTGGATGGGGGCAAAACTCATTGTTGGAGGATTTCAGCACCAATCAACAAATTAAGAGGGGAAGATTAAGATATCCTAAGATGTGTAGATTAAGTAAATTGATGATCATTTTGGGCTTGATGCTGTGTGGAGATGTCCAATTAAATCCAGGACCCCCACTTGATATTAATAATGATTATACTGCAGAATTTTTTAAGGAGGAAGGTTTGAAGATTGTACATATTGATATCTGTAGTCTGTTTAAAAAAACTGAAACTTTGAGAGAATGGATAGAACAAGATAAGCCCGATATTGTAATAATAACTGAATCGTGGTTACACATAGGAATTCAAGATAACGATATAGCATTAGAAAAATTTAATATGTGGAGAAAGGATAGATCTAAAAGAGGAGGTGGGGTAGCAATTTATGCTAGAGACTGGATTAATATAAAAGAAATGGATAATCTAAAAAAATGGACTGGAGCAGAAATTCTCCCACTAGAGATAAAATTTCCATATAGCAAACCTGTACTATTACTTGGTATGCATCGTCCACCAAAAAGTAAATTTGTAGTTTTTGAAGAAATGCAGGAAATTCTGAAGGACTACTTGGTTACACATGAATTATTGGTAATTGGAGATCTAAATGTTGACTGGGGCACAATAGAAGTTCATCATGGTTTAATAGACATGGCCACTAATTTGGGATTAACTCAATTTATAACAGAGGTTACTAGACTAAATACAATTAATCCTGTAAAATCAACTACATTGGATCTTATATTTACTACAAATCCTGATAAGTATGTGAAAAGTGGGGTTTTGCCTGACACTATGTTGGATCATCAAATGATTTTTTTGTATAAGAAAACAGAAGGTAATGAGAGAATCTAAGAACATCATATATATCAGGACATATAAACATTTTGATTACATTGAATTTATGCAAGAAATGGAAGGGTATAATTGGGAAAGAATAGAGTTGGTCCCAAATGTAGAGGATGCATGGGACATGTTTCAAAAAGATTCTATATGTATTTGTAATAAATATGCCCCAATAAAAGTTAAACGTGTTAAATCAAATAATGCACCGTGGTATGGCCCTGAATTACATAAAATTAAATGAGCCAGAGATAAAGCATGGAAAAAAGCTAAATTAGTAAACGGAAACCAGGAGTGGACTAAATTTAGACAGCTTCGGAATGTATATGCTAAAGAGGTACGGAGGGCTAGACAAGCTTATTGTAATGATAAACTATCTAAAGAAGTAACTGAGAATCCAAGGGCCTTTTGGAGTACCATAAATAAATTACAAAAAGGACAGAAAGTGGATTACCCTCATCAACTTTTGATTGATGGAGTTAAGATGGATTTGAGAAGTGGAGTAATAAATGCATTTAATCATTTTTTATCAGTATGGGTACAGATGTATTAAAAACTGGATTGAATATTTCAAGTCAATTACCTACTATAGAAATTGAGAAGAATCAATTAGATAAAAAATGTACAGCAGAATGAACAAATGCAGTTTATATTTACTCCAATAACTAGTAAGGAAGTTAGAGAAATGTTATTGAAAATTAATACAAATAAATCTGAAGGTATGGATGGAATTCCAAATATCTTATTAAAGTTTGCAGCTCCTGTTATAGATCAGCCAATGGCAAATCTATTTAATATGTCTCTTACTTATGCAGAGATGCCTAAAATTTGGAAAACTGCAAGAGTTGTCCCAATATATAAGTCAGGATCTAGAATGTTAATTGAGAATTATAGACCGATCTCCTTATTACCAACCATGTCAAAAATTTTGGAAAAAATTGTGGCAGGTCAAATACAGTTTTTTTTTAAAAAGAAGTAATATACTTAATAAGTTTCAATCAGGATTTAGACCAGAACATGTAACCACTACAGCCTTGTTAAAGGTTACAGGGGACATTATAGAATATATGGACAGGAGGATGCCAGTGGGAGCTATTTTTATTGATCTTTCAAAAGCATTTGACACCTTGGACCATGGCATCCTCCTGTCCAGACTGAGAACCTGTGGTATACCTGAGATGGCAGTCAATTGGTTTAGAAATTACTTGAAATCAAGACAACAACAGGTAACCATAAAGGACTGGACCTCAGAATTGAGGGAAACCATCTCGGGTGTACCACAGGGATCTATACTTGGACCTATTCTGTATAATCTTTATATGAATGATTTACATCTCCCACAACAAGGGATACAGTACCATCTATATGCTGATGATATAACTATCTATGTGGCTGGACTGTCATTGGGTCCAATTCAGTTAGTATTGCAACAAGCGTTTGATTACGTACAGGATTTTTTTGTTGAGCTCTAAATTAGTTTTAAATGAAAAAAGTCACAGGTTATGTTGTTTCACAAGGGTAATGGGGTTATACCTGATCAAAATCGACTTCAAATTTTGACTGTTACAGGGACTATTCTGGAGCAAGTAGATAGTTATAAATATTTGGGGCCTTATTTGGATAGTCATCTTAAACAGGATATTCATATTGAGAGTATATTAAAAAAAGTAGGAAAATGTTTAGGATCCTTGTATAGAATTAAAAGTTATATGTCCCGTGAAGTTAGACAACTTTTTGTGACTGTAATGGTATTACCCATATTGGAATATGGAAATATTGTTTACATGGGTGCCACAAAAGGGCAATTGTCCAAATTGGATATTATGTACAATAAATTGACGAGATTTATATTAGGAGTACAAAAATGACACATAGATTAGAGATGTATAAGGAGTTAAATTGGGTTTCCCTGCCTCAAAACAGAATTTTAAATACAATTATATTTCTGACAAAATGCATATTGGGGAAGGTCCCTGATTACATTGGAGAGGGAATTGGATTAAAAACACCAATTAGGGAATTACGTTCTGCATATAGTTTGCATGCGTGGTACCAAGACGAAAAACTGTTCTGGGAAAAAATAATTTTGTATGCTTTGGCCTGAATTGTGGAACAAATTACTTGGGAATTTGAGACCAGTAAATAGAGAATTTCAGATAAATCTGATAAAAGAGTGGTACATTAATCATACAAATATAGAAGGGGAATTGATTTAGTAGTGAGTGGAGAATGAGAATTAAATCTGTATTTCTGTGTATTTTGTAAGTGCCGTCTTTCTTGACTGTTATGACTGAACAATGACACTTTATAAGTGTAATTTGTTAATGTCATCTGTTTAAGTTCAGTTATGATGTAACGTGATTAATTAATTAATGTAAGAGTAACTGGTATCGAACTAATGAACCTCACTGTAAATGAGCCTCGGCTCAGTGATGTTATCCATATTCATTTTTGTATGAATAAAAATTTTACCTACCTTTTACCTACCTACCTACCTTTAACTCTATATTTCATGACTTAGTTTGTTTTTCTTACTTAATACCATTTTTGATTCACTTAGCCAGTATTGTAGGATATTAAAGTCAAGCTGCAAAACATTTTGTAGTTCAATTCTGCTCTTTGCTCTGCCTATCAATGCCATATCATCCACGTATAAGCATATATCACATCTTTTTATCATTTGTGGCAGGGGATTTACATATATCAAAAATAACAGGGGCCCCAGAATCGAGCCCTGGTGTACCCTCTATATATGTCTTATCTATCTGACAAACTAACACCAATATAGACCTGTTGCATGCTCGCTGTCAAATAAGATAACAGCCAGGTCATCACTGAATCAGAAAGATTACCCACATGAGAGTGAAAACAATGTGGCCACACATCAATAGGGTGAAAGGATGATGACTGGGAGAAACAGCATGACGTGCAGTTTCATCAGGTGAGAGTCAGACTGAAAACATTGTATGAGAGCCCTGGACACACAAATCTCAGACAGGCAGTGTGATTAAGGAGGATTATGCCCCCCGCAACCCCCATCGCGAGGGTCTGTGCCCCCCATACCACCCCTAAATATTATATGAAGTCCTCAGGTAGGCAGCAATAGTGGAGGAAAGCACAAGCTGTTGGAGCAAAAGGAAGGAGCCGCACACTCCAAAGCGTGTACTGCACAAATTGTCTTCACCCTCCTGCCCATGCTTATATCTCCCCAGCCTAAACCCTCTGCTCTTTTGTCAGGATACCAAATCAGACATGCCAATAGATAAGAGCTGCTGTAATAAAATTCTGTAATCAACCACATCAGAAGCCTTTGAGAGGTCTACGAACACCGAAGCGACAGACTCACCCCAGTTCCCAGTCAAAAATTGTAAAATGCCTATTACCCTGGCAGTCTAGTGAACCCCCATCCCCACGTGCCATAAAACACCCTCTTTCTAACCCACCAACTCAGCACCAACCACCCCTGCCCTTCTTTGGCACCCAACTTACAATGCAGACAGGTACCAGCATCTGCTGCCATACAGAGACAGTAACATCATAGACTCTTACAACCTCAGCCAGCAAACATCTGAGTGACTATGAGTGAGCCTGTATCTACTATAGAAACTGCAGAAACAACAGAGGTCCACTAGACTACTTGGGATATAGACATTGTACACATTTTTACAGCTCAGACAGAGGATTAAGGGGGGGGTGTCAGTAGTCAACCAGGGATGTAGGGGATTTACACTACTGGCAATTCTAGACTGGTGAGCTAGGGTAGCGTCAGCTCCATACAATGTCTCCACACATTTGTGTATGGTGGCATTGATCAGAGATGTTAATGGGCTGGTAGTATAGCCTAGACATTAGAGAAATGAGCTGTAAATTAGCTTGGTATGTCCAGCTGATCTGGGTTTGATTCCCACAACATGCACTTGCATGCTACGTGACTCTGAACAAGTCACTTAACCTTCCCAGTGCTCTAGGCTTGCCCCTGAAAATGGACACTTGTGCCTAATGGGCTTTACCTGGTTACTAAAAGAATAAAAAAAAAATGAACTACAAATGGCCCCTTAGTGCCATTCATGTTATATGTGATTGTTAGTATGCTGGCCAATGAGTATGGCTCACAGGAGCAAAGGTGCTATCTATTTGGAACACACTATCTCCATTTGCTTTTGTGAGTCACTTTCCATCAGGGGCTGTGTTAGCACTACACATACAATAGTCACTGTGTGCTATGCTCCCATCACTTCCATGTTCAAACAGCAGCACACACTGGCTAAAGCATGCTGTGTGTCTGAATATGTCCCGCAGGCTGACCATGGACTATCTCACATACACCACTAGAGGTGGTGCAGCATAAATGGGCCTGGCTGGATTAGAAAATGGGGGCCCTTATCTTTGTGCATAAAATTAGCACTTTAACAGGATTTTGGACTATAGTAAAGAAGTATGGACTTCAATACCTGCAGTTTACATTTAATCTGTTAGCCGGTGGTGGTGAGTGAGTGAGTGAGTGTGCCTGTCTTCTGTTTTATTGTTGTTTTCTTTGCAGGTGGCACCGCTGTTCCTTGGAAGTGGCTCCTCTGTTTTCTTTGATTTTTGTAGTAGCTATAATTATTTTTCTTCCTAATATGACTAAGATTATTTAGTTTTCAGAGTAACATCCATGCCAGTGATTCAGCAGGCTGCACACTCACCTCTGAGGCTGGAAAGTCAGAAGGATGTTGATTCAAGTCTTACACATGGAACTTGTGCTAAAATCCTAGTACTGACACTGTAGTGCAGTGTAAGTGGGTGCTGCACTCCTGAGGTGCTGTCTTTTGGATGAGACTTTAAACTGAGGGCCTGTCTGTCTGCTCTAGTGGTTGTTCAAGTAGATGTTTAAGATCCCATAGCATGTCTCAAAAAGTGTAAAGAATTTCCCTGATGTTCTGGCCAAATTTCCCCATTCACTAAAAATACTACCAACAACTTAATGTGGTTCAGTTTTCAGTTGGTTTCCATCTGTACCCTCCCCCCTTCACCGGGGGGGGGGATCTGAAATTAAGTAGAATTACCTAGTCCTCCTTTTTCAGTCAAAAAAACTAAACTAAATAAATATCCGACTCCAAAGGTTTGCTCTCTCCAATTGCAAAAGCATAGCGCACAATGGGAAACATCCAACTGCAGTTCACACCACCTGACCATCATTTTGCACAGGAATTCATCCATGTGGCCTGCTGACCAATGCATGCTTTATAAAGTATAATAAACTTCACCAGGAAAGTGTCACTATGACAAGACCATATGAAGTCCAAACACATCTGCAAAGTAAGCTAGTTTTTTTGTTTGTTTTCCTAGCTACAAAGTACAGTATGTATGGACTTCACCCATCCCTAATCCCGACCATATGAACTGTACCTGTAATATCATGCAATGGACAGGCCAGAGGATGAGAAGGAAGAGTATAGTTCTGTGGGATGAATGCTGTCTTTTATTAGGACAAATCCTAGCCAGGAAAGATTCTAGTCAGCAACACTTTCAAGTTTCTCCATATGTGGCAGTGGTATAGGTTGCTAAGTTATTTTAATAAATTAACACATAAAGTGCTGCTTAATAGAGTTCAACTAAGAAAAATACAGAAGTTCTGTTCTTTTTTATTTTCATAAAATATGCTTCAATTTTCAAGAGTCATTTTAAAAGATTGTATTTACTTGCAAATAATGACTACTGTCGATGTGATGGACTTCACAAAGCAAAGTCAAGTGTATTGCTTTATTGACTGCACAGTTTGCAGTGATTAAAGCTACATTATGAAATGAGAACTGCATTTATCCTGAAAGCCTATATTTTCTGTTAAAACTGTTTTATAAATAATAGTTTACAGCTACTATGCTTCCATCTTTGTAGACCTTTTAATAAATTCAGTGGGCGTTTCTGAGTTATGCACTGGTGGAAAGGATCATTTTACAACTGTATGATGCACTGTGGTTGATGTATTTGTTCAGCTGTCACATTTGTTGCCACAGTGCATGTATGTTGTACTACAGAACTCTGCAGTTAAAAAGGACATACAATAAACTACATCATGCATTTCAAAAATGATATTTTCCACCAATGTGTAAATCCAAAACAGACACTAAATTTACTTACAAAATGGCAAGAAAAATTCTAGACAACTCAATGGCCAAAGGACGTCATGTGACCATGCATCAGATATCTATAAATGCACGGTAACATGCTAAGTCTCATCCCCCTCCCTCAAAAAGCCTACTTACTTGTGCAGATCACCACACCCCAATCCAAAAATAAGAAGAAAAATGCAAACAGCTGTCATGCTGAAATTCCTGTACTTTACTAACATGATCTTAATTTATCATATTTAAGTCACTGCTCACAGTAATATAACAAATTCTGGTCAGAGTCACAATGGCTGCTAAGGTATTAATGCAATATGAGATTTATTTATTTCAAAGGTTTTATGAGGAAAGACATAGTGCACTACTAACAGCTAATTTTTGGATGTGTCCTGGGGGAAGGGGAAAGGGGAAAGGGGAAAAGATACAGATACAAAAATACAGAATATAAAGTTTATAGAAATTGAATACATGTCACAAAGAAAAAGAGGACAATTACATCTAAGAATAAATTGACAAAAAAAGTTACCAAGCAATAAGTTGTGGAACTGACCAAAGAACAAAAATAGTTATCAACTTGTCAAAATAAAAACTTGGGGAATTAATTATGCAGGAGAAGAGATACAGAATTAATATGTGACTTAGTTGTATTACTGTGATGTAAAATATTTTGCTGGTCAGGCTGCCTTCTTTTTCCACTTTCCTAAACTTTAGAACTCTCTCCCCCAACCATTCATTCTGCCTCTTCCTAGTGCTGTTTCTCCTCTCTGCTCCATGACCACTCTGCTACCTCCTGTGCCTGTCCTTAAGTCATAGCCCTCCCCCACTCCTCAGTTTACCCTCTTCTCTCTTTCTCCATGATCACACCACTTCCTCTTGTGGCTGCCCTTGAGTCATAGCCCTTCCACACTCTTCAGTTTACCATCTTCCCCTCTTTCTTTTACTCCTTGCCCCTCCACCCACCACACCAACCCTTCTGTCTCTCTTCTTCCTCCCTCACTTGTTTGTCCCTTCATCCCCCCACATCTGCACTCCTTCCTTCAGCACCCTATCCCCTGGTGCCCTCACCATTGAAAACTACTATTGCTTGTACCCATGGGACAGATTCTCTGCCATGCCCTTTAAAATATTTGTCTATAATTGTACCTGTCTGATGAACCTGGTTCCTGTTTCTTTTGTACTGTGTATTTTACATCTCTGTATGATGTTTTATTGTACAGTATAAGTTATTGTTCTATGTTGTTCTTGCATCTCTCTTCCTCATTCTTCCCAGGGACACATCTGGAAAGCAGCTATTTTTCAGCTCAGTATGTCTTTCCTGGTGAAACTTTGAAATAAATGAATAAATACATACATATATACAACATACATACATACATACATACATAAATAACGTAAAAGTCCCACATTTACACCAAAATAGTAAGGAAAAAAAACCCATACACATCAAGGTAATGTGTTTCTGGTTCTGAACATACACACCCCGTTGGAAATGCACACAGTACACACACATAGCTGTTACAACAGTTGTGCACACACATAGGGTACGAGTGTCAGTAGTAAAATAGAGCAGCAACACATTTCATATTTGGTGGGGTCCTTCTTTTACATTTTTTTCCAGTGTATTTAGTAGAGTTAGCACAGGTAAAATGCAGAATCTCATTTACACTGGAGTTCTCCTTTTTTCCTTTTATGCATTTTTACAATGTAGTTACCCAGGATAGGTGAGTTAACATGCAGTATCTAATTTTTTAGTGAGGTCCTGATTGTAGCAATTGTAACACTAACAGGTCTGGGATGCCCTAAATGAGCTGGCTCCATCAATTCCTATATGTTTTCAGTGACCAGATACTGTATCTCCCTTTAGCCAGCAGGGGGATGTGAATTGGGCTGATTGCACATTTTAGTTCCTCATTTTTGCTTTGGGGGACTGTTTTCATTCAGACATGCCCCCTCCAGGACCTTATCAGCATGTGGAATTTCCTTCTGGTTCACTATCCTCTCCATTGCTTTTCGCTTCAGCATCAAAGGACATTACCACATCAGGAGCTCTAACATAAGTGCTATCCATTTCAGATTCTACTATTTTCATATCATCATTCAGTGATGTCCCGACAAATGTAACAGTAAGCTCTACATTATGTAGCACAATTGTGTCATCTTCAGCCAAAGTCAGTGGTGGGTCATCTGCAGCATCTTCACCTCGTTCTCCTCCTCCAGGATTGGCCATCTTGCTTGTCCATGAGACGACCAAAATCACCCCAGCCAAAAAGTAGCAGAATTTTATTAAAATAAATCAGATAATATACAAAAAAATGAACCCAAATCAAATAAAAAAAACAACAGACAATACACAAATTATAGCATGAAATGAAAGAAAAACATGCAGCCTAATGACAAAAAAGCATGTAACCATAATCTTAATACAGAAGAAAAGGAGACATTCCTATTAAACAACCAATGCAAAATTCAGGGGATACTGGAAGGTTTAAAAGAAAAGCAGAAAGGAGAAGAGAATAAAAAAGAGAAATAGAGAATCGAGACTGACATTAGTTGATGAGAACAAAAGCCAGGGAAGCAAAATTAAGGATTAGAGATGTGCAAAGTCCACAAAATTTGTGCTCTCCATGCTTCTTTACACTTATGTACTTTTCCTAGCATATACTTAAACTTTCTTAATGATGCTGTTATCATGTTAAGAAAACAATTATTTAAAGCTCTCTGCTGTGCTATCTGGTTATGGCACCTGATGAAGATCAGTCATTAATCCAAACACCAGAGTAGTTCTTTGTCACAGTTGCATCCATTGTTGTATGGCTCACAAATAAACTTTCTCAATAAACATAATTACCTGGTGGTCTAGGGGGCCCTCCCTGATCCCGGATCCCCCATGTCACCATAGTTAGGAATAGTAACATTACCTGGTTGTCTAATGGTTCTCCCCAATCCCCGAAGTCACCATAATAAATGTATTAAATTACCTTGTGGTTCAGTGGCCCTCCTCGATCCCCGATCACCCGGTATTTCATGTATAACAACAACAACCCCCCGTGTCCCATTGCACAGGTATGCCATGAACTCCCTCCCTGTTCCTGATCAACCCACTGTACAAATATGTAAGAAATTACCCCTCTCTGGTATTCTAGTGGGCCCCCCTCTCCTTCCTCGATGTGTCCCCTATAAGAATAGGTGACATAATTACCTGTTTTGGGATGGAGGAGGGGTAGTGGGTACTACCTGCTGGGGTGGGGGTGGGGGACCTCTAGCACACCAGGGAAAGGGAACATTACTGATTCTTACAGGGTTCGCATTGGGGAAGTGGAGGGGACCTCTAGAACACCAGTGAAGAGGATAATTTCTTATGTATATGTACAGTGGGTGGATTGGGGAATGGGGAGGGGGTTCATGGCATACCTATGTAACAGGATATGGGGGGGTTATTGTTATACATGAAATATCAGGTAATCGGGGATCAGGGAGGCCATTAGACCTCCAAGTAATGTTACTATTTCTAAATATAGTGATATGAGAGATTGGGGATCCAGGAGGGCTACTAGACCACCAGATAATTATTTTTACTATAGTGACATCGGGGATTGGGAAGGGCCACTAGACCACCAGATAATGTTATATTTTTAAATAGTACATACATCTTTAAAGAGGAAAGAAGGCAACCAGTCCATCAACTTTCTCCATTTCACTAACTCAGAGGAATACCCCAACAAAATTGCAAAATTTGTCTGTGAATTTCACCCCAAAATTCACGCAATTCACACAACGCGAGTTTCAGCTGGTCAGTCCGAAATTCGTGAATTTCATAAATCTTGAATTTTCAGCGCATGCAAAGTTTTATTTCTCAGCATCTCAATCCAGAATGTGTTCTTTCATAGAAAATTCCTGTGGCTATTTTCAAAAAAATGTTGTAAGTGCAGTATTGGTCCTTTTAAAAAACAGATCCAGAAACAAATGATTTGATACCTTTTATTGGACCAACATGGATGTTACAGAAAAGAACAAAGTGCTTTAGCTTTCGAACCAACCAGGTCCTTCTTCAGAAGCTTTGTGGCAGTTTTTTCAAATATCCCATACTATTAACACAGATTATATAGAAAAAGCAGAAATAATTCTCATTGGTTTAACATATACATTTAAAACATAAGAGAAGATTACGTCAGAGAAGCTAATTAACACCAGTATGTCTTAAACTGAGGAGCCTCAGAAGGGCAAGGTTATCAAGAATTCTCTACAGCCAGAGAGTTCTTGTCACATAAATTTTAAAATGTCTCAGTATGCCAAGAAAGCATTCTAGTGATAAAAAAGCCTTGGAGTGGCATTCTCCTAATACATGTAAGATGAGCTTACAACTTACATTCCAATTGTCCTGGTATATTAAAGGACAGATAATGAGAGACAAAATCCTGAAATTAGGTATAACTGCAAGTTGAAATCAAGCCTCAAATTAACCTACACATATAAACATGATGCATGAAAGTATCACTTGTAAGTGTAAGTGCAAAAAAAATCCTTGTCAAGGACCCCCAAGAAAACGAAACCATATCTCATTTACTTGGGGGGTCATTAAAGGTGTAATTCCTTTGGGTTTTCATTTAGATTGCTTAGACTGATTCTGTGCATTTTTGTTATACACAGACTCTGTGTTGAAATCTGCATTTATCAGGCTCATGGTTTCGTTTTCTTGGGGTCCTTGACAAGGATTTTTTTTTTTTTTTTTGCACTTACACTTTCAAAGTGATACTTTCATGCATCATGTTTATACGTGTAGGTTAATTTGAGGCTTGATTTCAACTTGCAGTTATACCTAATTTCAGGATTTTGTCTCTCATTATCTGTCCTTTAATATACCAGGACAATTGGAATGTAAGTTGTAAGCTCATCTTACATGTATTAGGAGAATGCCACTCCAAGGCTTTTTTATCACTAGAATGCTTTCTTGGCATACTGAGACATTTTAAAATTTATGTGACAAGAACTCTCTGGCTGTAGAGAATTTTGATAACCTTTGCCCTTCTGAGGCTCCTCAGTTTAGGCATACTGGTGTTAATTAGCTTCTGACGCAATCTTCTATTATGTTTTAAAATGTATATGTTAAACCAATGAGAATTATTTCTGCTTTTTCTATATAATCTGGTGTTAATAGTATGGGATATTTGAAAAAACTGCCACAAAGCTTCTGAAGAAGGACCTGGTTGGTTCGAAAGCTAAAGCACTTTGTTCTTTTCTGTAACATCCATGTTGGTCCAATAAAAGGTATCAAATCATTTGTTTCTGGATCTGTGGCTATTTGGGAATTGACCCCCTTGACTATAATGCACTGATTGTAATGCATAAACTATCTTTTGTTCCAGTTTCAAGGTTGGGATATTGCATTGTTGTAAAATCAGCTGACATCTTACTTGTCATTTAGAGAATTTAATAACTGAAAACTACAAAACCGTAGTGCTCTGATGGTATTTCTGCCATGCTAGTTTTGCTGGAAGAGATACTAGGGACCAGATATTCAGAGCTTTGTATGGAGTGCAAAGTGATTGCACCTGCCTTGTGCATGTGTTTGTGCCAAATTCCCATAGTCAAAGGGTACTGTTGCACAAACTAAAATTATTTGTGCCCCATCACAGAGACAATACACTGTATGAAGTGTGCAAAAATAGGGGCGGGACCATACCTCTCAACTGTTCCTGATTTTCAGGGATGTCCCTGATTTTGACTCAAAATTTTACTCTGTCCCTCCTAAAATTTGTGTTTCCGTGCCTAAACATTGGGGATTGTAAGCACAAAATAATGTCAAACATTAAAGTTACAGACATGTTCTTCTTTAGAAAATGCATTTTTTTCACTAAGCCCCATATTCTACTAGCTTTCTGTGTGGATATCTTTAATTCTAAAGAAGTGTCCCTGATTTTGGTCTTTTTGTCCCTGATTTTTTTATGCCTTGTCCCTGATTTATGAGGCAGGAGGTTAAGAGGTATGGGCGGGACCATGCATATTGGCATAGTGTGATATTCAGCATGTTAGCACTGTGCAAAGGGGTTTCTGCAGGTCACTTAGCATCACACAATTACTGCCTATAAAAAAGGCCATCTTAAACCAGGGCAAACCCCAGAGGAACTCAGAGGCACTGCAGACCGCAGTTCAAGATTGTGATTATGGGAACACTCGTAGTCTACCTGATGCAGCAGGTCTTAGAGGATAAGGAGTGTGCCAATGCCCATCCTTGGCCCATATGAAGCACACAGAGGCACTATTCTGCACACAAACAGTACCATCAACAAGTCACATATGAGGTTCTCAGTGATGACCAGATTGTGGGCTCAGTAGGTCCATGCTCAGGTAACTGTGTAAGCTGCTGCTTGATCAGCTCCAGATGGACTCCCAGAGCAGCCATGCATTGTCTGCAGAGCTCAAGGTGACTGCTGCATTGTTTCCTGGACACCAGAACATTCCAGACACTGGTGGGGGCACCACCAGTATCTCTCAGCCAGTCACCTCATGCCTGTTGGGCCAGTTCCTTGTATTCCCCAGCACACCAACAGAGTGAACAGCAGCCATATACTAGTTCCATCTGGTTGTACGCCTACCATCTATACTCAGTGCCATTGACTGCACCCATGTTGCTGTCCAGGCACCCACCAGTGATGGTGTGGAGGCCTATCTCAATAGGAAGGGGTATCACTACATCAATTGCCATATGGTGTGTGATGCAACATGGTACATCATCAGTATTCTGGCATGGTACCCCAGAAGAGTCCATGATGCATTCATATGGCATGACTCCATTCTGTGACAGAGGTTTGAATGAGGGGACATCCCTAGTGACTACCTCATTGGTGAGTATACCCCACAGCCCCCCCCATTGCCCCATATGGTACATGATGACATTAACCTGTGCCCTTTACTTACATAGGGGGCAGAGCCCATCCCCTGCATCCCTGGCTCCTCACACCTGTCCTATGTACTGCATCCATTGCAGAAGACAGGTACAACGTGGCACACACCTCCATGAGCAACATCCTCGAGCATGTCTTTGGCATGCTCAAGATGCAATTCCGGTGCCTTGACCATTCCAGTAGTGCCCTTACATTATATCCCTCAGAAGGCCTGTGCCATATTCCTTGTCTTTTGTTTAGTACAAAAAATGGCACTCAACTATTAGATATGCATGCCAGTCCCAGAGGAACAACCTGCATCACTTTTGGAGACGAAGGACCAGGGGATACCGGAGCAACTCAACAGTTGTGATCCCAGAATGACCAGGAGAGCACAGGAGTACACAGCCTGACTCATCAGAGACATCTTCAGACATTGCAGGTGAGTACAGACCACACAGGAGACTGTAATATGGTTAAGCAATGTATTATCAAAAACAACAATAACAGTTCATACAGTGCATCATGCTAGGCAGGGGATAACAAAATGGGAGATACAGAAATGTATTGCTACCAGGCGGGGGGATTGCAAATAGGGTGCACACACGAAGAAGACCATGTTAGCAGGGGGTCCTAAAGGAGTGTCAACAGAGAAACATGCCATCCATGCAAGGGGGACAGAGGTGCATGGTATTAGAGGCCTGCCAAGCATGAGGGTAGCACATGGGGTACACACGAAAGCAGCCCATGTGGGGGGGTCACAGGGTTGTACACAGGGATACCTGTCAAGCAGGCAGGGTGGGGGATGTAGGGCAAGTCATCCATGCTGGGATTATGACTGCCTGGGCTAGGTCGAAGAGGCAGATGGCAGTATTGCAGGAGTACAGAGGGGGAGAGAGGGTAACATGATGGCGAGGGTTGGCCATGTACAGCCTACATGTACCCCCTACCACCACCACCCTGGGTATGGATGGTATGTCTGCACTGTCCCCTTTATGGTTGCGGAAACTCTTCCACAGTATGGGGCATGAGCACAGGGATGATGTTATCCACCCCTGGACATGGCCTTGTGGGGTACTGCCACTGGAGAGGAGCAGATCACGATCTAATGTGCACAGTGTCCTCTGTGACATGTGAGTCCCAGGTGTACCGGGCATTCTTATTCCCATACTGCATGGCATGGGCATATGCCATGGCGTCCATTGTGGGATGGCACTACTCCAATTGGACAGGCCGGGGCTGTGTCCAGCCCTCACAGTGCCTGCCATCATGGCTGTAGCCTCAAGCAGAGTAGCACACAGGTGATCCATGGAGGTGATCATGCCAGTGTCGAGCATGGTACAGGTTGCGTAAGTATGCCATGTGGTCTGCATGGCATGCCTCTGCCCTCTGCTTGGCATGTTGCATGTCTTCATGCAGCATGTCATAGAGGCAAGTCAGCTTCTGCTGCATGACACTCTTTGCCTCCATGGCAGACTGCAGCAGCTGCCGGTTGTTGGCCACATTCCACTGTCACCAGGGACTGTTTATTGAGACAGGTTCAGGCTGCACCTCTGGCTAGTATATGGGCTGGATATGCACCACAGCAATGTGGGTTGGCTATGGCTAGCCCATTACTATGGTCCTGGAGTGGCAGGGCTATGGTCATACTGGAGCATGCATAATGGGGAGGCACAGTGGTGGCTGACCCTGCAGTATTGGCCAGGGGTGGTATGGTGATGGCTATGCTAGGTGCTGTGTTGGGCTGCACCTCTGTGACCACTAGGCTCTGTGGGGACAGTGACTGGGCCCGACTGGTATGAGGACTGATGGGGGTAGCTTCCCTAGTCTGGGGCAGATCCTGCCTCTTCCAAGCTGTCTGTGTAGGTTTTGTCATCATCTTCCATGTCATCCTTGCTGCTGTCTGCCAGCTGGTGCAGACCAGTGGGCAGTAGGGGCTGCAGAGACCAAGATGGTCCTGGGCCATTCTCTATCGTGTCTGAACCAATGTTGTTTGTTATTGCAGGAGGAGGAGGAGAAGAGAGGAGAGGAGGGGAGAAGAGGGAGGGAGGAAGGAAGGGGAGGGAGGGGAGGGAGGGAGGGAGAGTTATATAAAACTGTACCAGACAGAGAGGTGTGCAGGCTGAGCCAGCATGCGTGCCTGACGTATGGTGCCACATTGCCCAAGCTGTGTGTGGAGTATGCCACCTATACCACGTAGGTACCAACACATCCCTACATTGGTGAGCACACACTCTGACATCATCAGGCACACAACCCCACATATTGTGCACATGGCCCAACATCAGTATGCTCACACCTCCACACCGGTGTACATACACCCAACACCAGTTAATATACACACATCCACCAGCAATCGTTCACCCAGCACCAGTGGGCACACACCCCAACACCAGGGAAGACACATTCAGCCCCAGTGGCAGAACACACTCCCCAGCAGCAGCAAGCACAGACCCCTCCCCAGGGAGTACATATCCCATAACTGGTGATCACAATATCTCCACACAGATGGCTACGTACTGGGTGACAGAGAAACAGTAGTGTGACCTACAACCAATGTGTTACCCAGCATTGTTGCAAGCTGTCAATGTAGGTGTCACCTTCATCTTCTATGGGTGCATGGCTTGCCACTGACAAGAAAGGCTGCCCTCAATTCCTCAGCTTTTGATATCCTGTTGGATAAGTATCCAACTTTATCCTGGTCATCCCTGCTACTATAACACTTGATAGATAAAACAGTTGCTGATTACTCACTGTACCTGGCATCCTGATTTGGAGTTGTTGACACCAAGGAAAATGGAGCTGGTATCATGGGAGCTTGGAGCCATGAGTCTTGGTCCTGCACCTTGCTTGATCACCGAGATGGAGTCCACATTCACCCTGACAGCTGACCCAAACCTGCAGGAGATAAGGGTCATGTTTTCACAACTCATCGCACAAATGGGCAAGCATTAGGTGGCAGCACAAAACAATGCAGCTGATATCATTTCACTTTCACACTGAACAAACATCACTGAGCAGCAGATAGTGGATAACTGATAATGAAGACGCAACCCACTGTATGGATACTCAGCTCCGAGAACAAGACCCCACCACTGAGCTGCTGTGGTAATGCATTGAGGACCTGGAAAACCATAGCCGTCAGAACAATCTGAGGTTTGTCGGGTTTCCAGAAGGTTAGGAGGGGGCCAACACTATCACTTTTCTGCAGTATGTGCTTCCAGACATGCTGAACCCCTCGAAAGACATCCCACTTGAAATAGATGAGGCCCACCACTCGCTAGCACCGAAACCTGTACCTGATGCATGAGCCCACCCAATCCTGGCCAGATTTCTTAGATTCAGGGACAGAGAAAATATAATTCTAGCAGCCAGAGCCAAGCAACAGCTCAACTGGAGGGGCCACAAAATACAAATATTTGCCAGCTTTTTCCAGGAACTTTCTGCAGGGCACTGCACCTTTATAATTGCTAGATGAGCCTTTGTGGATCTCGGGCTGGAGTACTCCCTCCGCTACCTAGCTGTATTGAGAATTACTGTGAATGGGTCTCACTGATCCTACGACACACCCGAGGCTGCAAAACATTTCCTGGCTTCATATGCCACCCAGCTCAAATGGGACACATTTCAGAGCCCAGATGTGTGCAGATCAAGAGCCCATCCTGCTCCCATGGATTATTCCTCCTCTTGAGTCCCTTTACTAAATATCCCCCCAGCGGGGACCCAAGCCATGATGTGTTCTCCCACTACACAAGAGCCATGGATACCAACCCCAAAGAGCTGGCGATGCAACCGTAGAAAGAAACCTGAAGAGGGGACTCACCGTGACAAGTCCTCTTGGCTCAGATCAAGGAGCTGCAGCATGAGCCACAACTCAGGGTTGGCTGACCCTGTGCTTGGGAACAATAGATTTGTGGCACTACAGGACTTACCAAGGGACTTTCCATTGCTGAACCCTCCCTCTGGAGCCCAGCCTGGATCCTCCAGACTAGAAGGCCCTCTTCAGAGCATCTCTCACTCATGGGCAGAATGAGTTGCTGGAATAATGCCACAATCCCTGACTCTCAACGTGGTCCCTGAAGCCCAGGACCATCTGCGGCCTACCACCACTGCTTGTGATGCACTGTCTAATGCTGCCCAAATGGTATTTGTCCCACTAGTTTGAGGCTTAGCACTTTAAGCTACCTTTGCCCCAGCGACTGATCTTTGGCCTTGCTAGGTCAGGCTAGAGGGGTGCTATTTCATATGATCTGCCCTTGGTAAACAGTTTTGTCCTAATGATCCCTCAATAAAGGGTATCTTTTTTAGAAATACTGAGGGCTGTTATACTTTACAGCATTAGCCTTAGGAAGGTATAGGGATCAATCTACTGTATATATGCAGAATTTGCCATAACATACTGAGCTTCTTGCAAGCAACTGTAGTTTCAACTCCTTTTTATATTTGCAGGGTGACAGATAGCTGACAAGAGTAACAGGAGGCTATGAAATACCATACTCTCTGCACTACACCAGCATATCTTCCCTGTAGTTCCTACTGGAATTCACCCCCAGCGACATCTAGGCTAGCCCTAGCTAATACATAAAGCAGCAGCTGGTCCAAAAAGGAGGGGTAGGGCTTCTTTTGGTTCATCTCACATACAATTTCAAGTGTTGGGTTTTGTTATAAAAGTTATGGTTATTGTTTATTGTAAATATGTTGTATATGCTGGCAATCTCACAAAATCATTATAGACAAAGGGTGGGAGGGAACAGAAGAACACTATGTGGGGTATATTGACTCCTCTTGTTCAGGGACACCCCTGCAGGACTAGTAGGCTGATATCTGGTATGCGTGTTTATCATGGAGGCCCTGACAAGACTAACTTTGTTTCCTGGAATGCCCGGGGTCTCAACTCACCCATAAAGAGAAAAAAGGTGCTTTCACATCTGAAAAGGTTGAGACCTAGGATACTATTCCTGCAAGAAACTAAACTGTACTATTCCTGCAAGAAACTAAACTGTCCCCCACAGAAGCCACAAAACACAGGCAAGGTTGGGTGGGGGAGGAGCTCCATAGTACAGCACCCTCTAACAAAAGGGGAGTCTCTATACTACTATATAAAGATCTGGGATGGCAAGTTGTGAGCTATAAAAAGATCTTGGTGGCTGATGGATTATGGCAGAAATGGTGACACCAGCAGGCTCCGTGATCCTACTGAACCTCTATGCTCCCAACCAGGACAGCCCCCTTTTCTTTCATGAGCACAATCAAACACTGTCTGAGTTCAACATGGATAAGGCCCCTGTTCTGGTGGGAGATGACTTTAATCTCACACTGGACTCCACAATAAACAGAAGTAAAGGAAATGAGGAACCCCACAGGCAGGTGGTTAAGGCAGTCCATAGACTCCTAAAAGAGCACACACTCCTGGACGCCTGGTGCACCAAGAATCTGGGGGAACAGTATTATACATACTTCTCTTCCACACATGGATCCTCCAGTAGGATTGACATGAGGTTGCTTTCCCCCTCCCTATATGCGATGTTAGTCTGGATACAGTCATGCCCCATTATTATTTCGGACTATGCTCCTCTAGAGCTGAGCTTGCAGTGGGGCCCTGAACCTCCACAAGCTTACTCCTGGCATTTGACCCCCTACTCCTGTAAGACAAGCAGTTTCTGGCACGGCTTGAAAATGAAGTCCCAGAGTACTGGCACAATAATGATAACTGGGATGTCTCTGACTCAAAACTTTGGGAAGCGTTTAAGGCCAGGATTAGAGGCATTGACATTTCATACACCTTGACTAAATGCAAACAATAAGTTGCCGCTCAGTTAACTTTAGAAAAGAAACTTGTTGAATTAGAATCCCAGTATAAGAATGCAGGTCCCAGCTCTCCCCTCAAACCCTCATAGCTCAACTAAATAGCGCTAGAGTCCAGCTTAACAAGCATCTTACTAGGTAGGCAGAGCTGTACCTCAGGCAAATGCAACATGCCTATTGGGAAGGAGGGTAAAAGATCAGCAAACTACTGGCTTAGTAGCTTAAAAATAAACAGGCTAGCCAAACAATTAAAACATTGAGGGAAAAAAATGGTACACTGACTAGCTCACAGACAGGAATCAACAATGCAATGGTACAGTTTTACAAGCAACTGTACACCTCCCCATCCCCTCCTGACTCGGCCAGCATAGAGACCTTCCTAACGACTGTCCCTTTGCCCAGAATTCCAGGCAAGCTGGTGGATTCTCTAGACGAACCATTGACCTAAATTCAGGTCAGGCAAGCTATAAAATCCATGAATTTCCACAAAACCCCAGGCTGCGATAGTCTCCCAATAGATGTCTATCAGGTACCTGAGGTAAACATATCTTGTTACCTACTTCGAGCCTTTCATGACTTCCTTTGTAAAGGAACCCTTACCCCCCACCATGAGAGAAGCTGTGATCACTGTACTCCCATAAAGGGTTAGGACCCACACAACCCCAGCAGCTACTGACCTATCTTCCTTATCAATGCAGATGCCAAGATTCTGGAAAAGGTATTGGCAGGATACTGGGAAAAATTCCTACCCAGCTTCATGCACTCAACCCAAGTAGGATACGTTAAAGGGTGCCTGGGCTGTGACCATCACAGAACTCTGTTCTCCCTGATACAGGAAGCCCACTCAAGTCAATCCCCAATGGTAGCTTTAGAGTTAGACTTCGAAGTGGTGGACTCGGCCAAATGGTCTTACCTACTGCACACACTGGGGAAAATTTGCATCAGCAAGGATTCCTAACATGGGATGAACTCCTTTAATTTTCTCCATCAGCCTCCATCCATACTAATAAAGTGTGATCCCCGGCCTTTGGCCTACACAAGGGAACTAAGCTGGGGTGCCCCCTTTTGCCCATTTTATTTGTCCTTGTAATTGAGTCCCTGGCTATAGCACTGAGGGAATCACGGATGACACTGGGCATACAACTAGGAGGGGTCACCCTCAACACTCTTCTGTATGCTGACAACCTCCTGATCACTATAACCTACAACACCCAGGTCCTTCAATCTATTCTGGACATTCTTTCCCTCTTCTCAAATGTTTCCAGCCTGTGAGTCGCTCAATCCAAGACTGAGGCTATGCCCTTAAACAGCCTATGCTCAGAACATCCCTTTACCTCCCTAGGGCTCAAATGGTCCCCTGATGGCATAACCTACCCTAACCTCACTAAAATGCTGAAGGTCAATTTCTCTTTCTTACTTAACTCCGTGAGGTCTGATCTTGACTGATTGAAAATGCTACACCTATCCCTAGCTGGGAAGATTGACTGCATTAAATTAATGATAGCACTACCATGAGTACTATATATCCTCCCACTCACAATCCCACCAAAATGGTTTCAGAAATTAGATACCCTCCTATGTGGCTTTTTATGGGAAGGCTGCCCCACTAGATTTAGCAGGCAGAAGTTACACCAACACTGGAGCAGAGGAGGGTGGGATTGCCCTGATTTCAAGGCTACCGCATGGCCTTTACTATGGCTCAAACAGTGAAATGTTTTTTACCCATTAGCACCGCATCACCAACTTCGATGCCACTTAAATCCCAACTAGTGGGATCCCCCTCACCAGCCTTTTTGATTTACTCCACCAAGGGCATCTCCAAATCTCTATCAGCACCCATAGCCCTATCTCTCACCTATTGGAAGAAAGTGCACAGGATCCTGAATACCACCCCCACTCCATGGGACACTGCACCATGGTGGAACAACCATCATATCTTGATTGATAGGAAGGTGCTCCATTGGTGGGTCTGGGAAGTGTAGGGTATTACCCTAGTGAAAGATGCCCAGTATACTCCATATTGACTCTTTGAATCCCTGAAAGATAGATATCAGTTCCCTGCAAATCACTTTTGGAGGTACTTGCAAATCTGGGATGCCATTAACCACATGGTCCCTTCCACAGATGCCACCCACCAGACCCACTGCACTCCTCAATTGAGGGAGTGGATGTCAAAGTCTTCAGGTCGGCAAGTCAGATATATAAAGCTCTCCATGACACTTTACCTGACCCAATGAGTTCTTCCAAGGCTGAATGGGAACGAGAAATGGGATTACCATTTCTGAGATACGATGGACCCATTGTTGGACCAGAATATACCATGCCTGTTGAGATGGGAGAACCAGGATGATCATGAATAAACCTCTTCTCCATTGGTACCATACCCCAGCAAAATTAAAGAGATTAATTCTCATCCCTGATGATTCCTGCTGGCAATGTGGTGAACTAGACACCCATCTGTACCATATATTATGGTCTTCCTCGGGATTCAGTACTTCTGGGTTGCTGTCCAGAGGATGTATCACTGGATAGCACCCAGAACACCAGCAAAGGCCCCTCTCCAACTGTTGGGATGTGCCCTAGAAGAACTTCCTAAACATGATCCTGATGCCCAGTGGGTTACAGTAGTAGGGGCAGCAGCTAAATGACTGGTCCCGATGAGATGGGGCATGGCAGGATGCCCAACCCCGGCTGAGCTAGTGTTATCCATTGGTCAAGAGGCATCCCATGAGAGGCTTTCTCATTTTGCCACAGGTACCCTGAATGAATACTACAGGTGTTGGTAAGCCTTTCTGGACTCTGAATTTGTCACAACACCCAGTGAAAGAGCTATGGCTGTTATAGGCATCTTGTAGGACCCACCTGTAGAAATGTCTCTCCCTCCTCTCTCAGATCCCCCTGGAATGTTTTAATTTAATGTCTGTATTTGTTAAGATTGCCTTATGTGTACATAGTTGTCATCTTTTCCTTCCTGTTTACAGTTATGGATTAGCTTCTCACCAATGCAGAGTTCCACCAAACCAAATAGCCACTAGGTGGACCACGCACCCCACTGTTTAATGATATATCCTCATGCACCCAATATCATATAGGGGTCATAAGATGTAATAGCCACCTCTTTCTCAGTACACATTAACTCTGACTATTCAAGAGATGTACTCTGTATACTGAATTGAAGCAACATAGGCACTCTGTACTGCATATATTTATAATGTTTTGTAAACTGTTGTTTCATGTTTTTATGTTTTATCCAATAAAATTTTCAACAACCTTCCTCTTCTATGTTGTCGTCTCTGCTGTCTGCCAGCTGGCACAGACAGGTGGGCAGTAGGGGCTGCAGACATCAAGATGGTCCTGGGGCATCCTCTGCCATGTCCAATCTGATATTGGGTGTTGTTGGGAGAGGAGAGGGGAGTTATATAGTATCATACTGGATAGAGCAATGTGCAGGCCAAGCCAGCATGCATGCCAGGCATATGCTGCTTCATTGCATAAGCTGTGTGTGCAGCACATTACCTATATCCCCTGGAATCAACACACTCCTACACTGCTGAGCACACACTCTGATATTATGGGGCACACGACCCCACACCAGTGTGCACGTGGTCTAGCACCAGTGTGCTCACATGTCCACACCTGTGTACATATACCCACCAACAGTGAGTACACACCCCACCACCACAGAACACTCACCAAGCACCAGTACACATCAACATTTGGGAACACACATTTGGCACCAGTGGTAGAACACACTCCCCAGCAGCAGCAAGCACAGTCCCCCTCCCAAGGGAGCACATATCCCATAGCCATTCTGAACATGAGAAAAAACCCATGGTGCACAGTTGTGGATCTGCATACAGATGGCTATGCACCATGTGACAGGGACACAGTAATGTGGCATTCAACCAGTGTGTTACCCAGCACTGGTGTATGCATGCACCCATACCTATGTACTCCCATACATACACACATGACTGGCGGGATGTGACACTGGCAGTCACTCAGATGGCTGGATAAGTCCTGCTTGGCTTTTGTAGCTACCAGCTGGCACTCCCATCACCTCCACAGGCTGTAGGGTGGATGCTATGGCTGCCTCTGCAGGATTCTAGGTTCATGCAGCTGCCAATACCCATGGGCCTTCCCTATTTTATGGTACTCCCTGTGCTCTATTGTCATAACCTGCTTCATCCATCTCCTCATGTCCCTGAAGTGCTTTCTCACTGCTTCCATGGGCCAGTTGTAGCCACCGATGGCATTGACCTTGTTGATTATCTCACCCATGGCTAGCCGCACCTGGGCATTGGTGCTCTTGTCCAGGACAGGACCTCCACCCTAGCCTTGTAGGTCTGTGCCAGCATTTGTAACTCCTTTGTAGTGAAGCAGTAGGCTTAAATGCAGTCCATGTCCTCCGTGGTACCTGCTGGATAGGGGACTGCGATACCAGTGACTGGAAGTACACACAGCAGTAAATAGCTGAATAGCACAGTGGTGTAGCCCTCCCCACCCCCTACCACCTACGTGTCCTGGCAATGCCTGCCCTCCCACAGTCTTAGGCCACCCGACACTAGGCTGCCCATGCATGCCCACAGCCATTGTGACTGTCACAGACAGGCAGGGGAGAAAAAGGGCAGGGGTCCAATGGACCCTGGCCACCACCATATACACATGTATGTGAGAACGTGGCTCCACCAACAGTGTGCACCATGGACTATGGGAGGGGGTTGCCTCCTACTAGATATGGCAGCACCTCCACCACTAGATGTGGAAGCCATCAGTCACCACTGCCATACGCCCAGAATACCAGTGCACATAGCATACACACAGGGGTTATGTTGGGCAGGAGTCAAAGGAACTCCATCTAAGCACATTCTTAGATGCACACTACCACTATCTCCGCTGAGTAGTATAGGTGACAACCACCATCTGCAAATGACATGTCCACCATATCATGTGTCCCCCACATAAACAATAATGTAGCAGGGCCCCCAGCCATACAGGGAAAGGGAGATATATGGACAATGTGTCAATAATGTTACATTAGGTACACAGGATAACTCACTAGGAAACCACCTAGAAGGCACAATGACATTATTCTAGGATTGCTGCATCATGTTCCCTGTAGCCCCATGGCATGTGTCCATGTCCCATGTTGTCCTGTAGCATACATTATGGCCTACTGATGGCAGATGACCCTGTTGTCCCACAGAACCATCACATTGCTATGGTGGTAAGTTTCCAGTAAATGGCTACATTCCCCTGAAATTCATAAATCCCTGTATATCTGTGACCCTTCCCTTGAACATGCTACATGAATCCATGAATCTGGGAGTCATGATGATGCCACTGCATACACAGTCCACTGCACACCCATTCCGGTCTAGGCCATTCCACAGGACATTTATCTCCATTCACGTGGCATTCTGCCATGGAATCTAGGTGGTACACTGTGCTCCTTTATATACCCAGGTGCAATCAGGCATGCTAATGTATGAATACCCACTAATAATGACATGCGAAAGTAGTTGCTTGCCACTGGACTGCAAAATTACATCATCTACATACCCTGGTTGAATGCAGCAGCTTTGCTAGGCATGCAGTCCCTCTTTGCACTCACATATGTGTACACAGGGTGGTGGTGGATGAGGAGAAGGGGAGGGTGGCCCTACAGGGGGACCTAGATGCTCTGGAAAGATGGTCTAGAAAGTGGAAGCTGAGGTTCAATGCAGTGAAATGCAAGGTACTGCACCTGGGAGCCAGAAACCCTGGCCAAGTGTACACCCTGAGGGGAATGCCACAAGTCTCGATGGCTGAGGAGGGACCTGGGGTGGTGGTGGATGTCCAAGATGAACAACTCTGCCTCCGACCACACACGTGACCCGAGTTCGAGGCGGACTCGGGTCTCAGGGGAAGTCGGCAGGGAAGGTGGGATCAAGCGTCCGACGGACTGCTCTCCTGTCTGGGGTGGAGTTAGGGGAGTATCTTCGCTCGTGCAGAGGCCCTAGTGGAGACTGGAGGCAATGCATGGAAGGACGAACTAGAGGGGAACAAGAAAACGAGAAAATCCGCACCGGAAGTTAACTGGATGATTTGACGCCGCCCCTGACTTCCCTGAATACTCCCTGAGAGCCACAATTGCCTCAGCAGCTCCGAGGGTCTGAGAGAATAGTAGTGTGCTGGTTCTGCCCCCGCTGGTGCCTTTCCCCTCAGAGGAGGGGGACCCATCTGGTGCAAGGGTTACACCGGACTTGCCCAAGGAAGGCTGCAGATATGAGGTAGGTGGCTAAGGGGAGCTAGTAGGGGAACACCCGGGTCCTAGGCGGCCTGAAGGAGAGGTAACTCTGGGGCACGTATAAGAGGGGAAAAAAAAAAAAAAAATATGAACAACTCTGAGACTTGTAGGAGGGCAGCAGCCAAGGCCAACAAGATGCTGGGATGCATCGCTAGGGGGATCACCTCCAGAAGGAGGGAAGTGATACTCCCTCTGTATAACTGCTTGGTGATGCCACACCTTGAGTACTGCATGCAGTTTTGGAGGCCACACTTAAAGAGGGACATTAAACTCCTGGCGAGGGTCCAGAGGAGGGCATTCAAAATGATTTGGGGCCTGGGGGACAGGACCTATAGGGAGAGGCTTGAAGAGCTAAATATGTACACATTGGAAGACAGAAGGGACCTGGGGGACATGATAGAGGTCTTCAGGTACATGAAGGGGGTAAATAGTGGAGGAGCAGTCAGGGTGCTTTGAAGGAAGGAGGAGGGAGCAACTAGAGGGCATGGGTGGAAGCTGGAGGGGGGAAGATTCAGGGAAGAAAGGAGGAGGTGCTACTTCACTGAGAGGGTGGTGAAGCCATGGAATGCACTGCCCAGGGGGCTGGTGGAGGCAGAGATGGTGGAGGGGTTCAAGAGGGGTTGGGACAGGTACAGGGGAAGAGTTCTGGAAGCAAAATTCAATGCAGCAAGAATATCCGGAACTGGGAAGGGAGAAGCCAGAGAAGGCGAGGGGGGCAGCAAGGTCAGCTCCCAGGGTGGGGGCTGACCAAACGAGCAGATGTGAAAGACCATTACACCTATTCTGCTAGCATTTTAGTTTGTTAGTATATCATCATTGCACCATGCTTGTAGTTGTACACCTTAGAACCATGGGGCAAGCATGATGCCAGGTGCCACCTATGACATCATCAGTCTGCACAGCTGTACGCAGCACACCAATACACAAGCATGTTGTGCAGTGCAGTGCTGCACAGCATGTCCCATGCACATGCTGCCCCACACCAGCCACATGCCCCGAGCCAGCCCCCACCACCAGATATGTGTGTTGCACTACACAATGCAATGTAGCATTCTGCTAACACAGAAACAAGTTGCAAAACACCCAGACAGGTCAGAAACAGGAAGAGGTGTGGTCACGCTGCTCAGTCAAGTAGTGGGAACAGCATGGTTGAGCAACAATGCAGGGATGTCAGCAACAGGACCATAGGTGGTCCAGCAAGGAACTGGCCAGTGTGGTCCACCTTGTGGTAGCCAGGGAGAACCAGTTGCTAGGGGAGGTGACAGGAACAGACAGGCCCCTCAGTGACATGTGGGCATCTAAGAAGGACCAGTGCAGGCATCGCTTAAATGACCCACAGAGGAGGGATGTGTGCCACCTGCAGGAACTGTGGGTTATAATGGATGGTGGCACCATGCCTAGACCAGGTGCAGATGGTTGTACGTATGATGCGTGCAATGGCTTGTGTGCAGGCCTGTGCCACAGTAATCTGTAATAGAGCTAAAACTCCTGAGGCACTGTGCAAATAACCTGAGTGCCCTCAGAGTTCCCATGTGTGCAATGGGGCATGCCCCACTGCATGGCCTGCCAGTATATATTTAGCTTGCTGGGCCCCCTATTTCATGGACATCCTTATGCCCTGTACAAGACTAAACCCACCATGGTTGCCTGAGGTATGCATCTGCCTCGACTTCATGGTTGTGGCCCACCACAGTTACATGGTGGCATGGTGGCAGTGTCAGAGCACAACAGGCCCATGTATAGTGGCATGATATGGTAAGCAGGGACTATGTAGTGGGCACGGTGAACTAGACATGTAACCTAGATATGTCAATGCCCATTGCCAAGTATGTCCAGGGAAGGAGTCTCATATGTCCTACATGTAGCTGTCCTGGGGGTGTCTCCAGCAACATATAGATGTGGCCATCACCAGTGTTGTGTGCATTGTCCATACTATGCCAGATTGTCACAGGTATGCATCTGCCAAGTACAGTATCGGGTTCAATGTTACTACACTGGGGTCCAGACATGTACTGGCCACTGTGCGGGTCCACACCATTTTATATTGTGCAATAAAATGTGACATTGAGCGGGGTCTCTGCCTAAAACTATACAGATTGGTATACACTGTGCTAGGCTTTACCTAACATAGAGTGTGGTAGCATACCTTCCTGTGCCTGTACCATGGCACGCATGTGTGTGGTGCCACAGGTAGTCCCACGGGTACCTTGCAGCCCTGCTCAGCCTGTCAATTTGCATCATATATATGTAACCACTGGTGCATGTTACAGGTTTACAGACATGTACACTGAGTAGCCTGTACTAAATGATGCACTGGGTTCCACAGCAGGATACTGATCACACCTTCCTTTTCCTCCTCTGCTGACCTCAGCGGACAACCAACCCCAGACAGGGGCAAAGGCCAGTAGGAGCAGCAGCGACAGTTGGAGGCATGTACCACACCAGATGTTGCCAGGCCATTTTTTGCCATAAATTTCCCCTCTTTTTGAGAATTAGCACTATAGATTATGAATAGAATGTGATGGTATCACATAGTGACGCCAATGGTAACAAAAATGCAAGCACAAACGGTAACGCACATGGTGACGCAAACATAAACGATAAACCAAACGTTAAGAGAAATGCAAGTGCAAACATTAATGAAAGCAGAAATGGTGACACAAATGCTAACAGCAACAGAAATGCAAATGTGAATGAAAACAGAAACACAAAATACAAACGGTAACAGAAACACAAACCAAATGCAAACGGTAAAGACAACAGTGCTGCAGAAGCAAACAGTAAAGTAGTCGACAACAGAAACACAACCAAAAATGCTAACGCCAAGAGAAACGCAAACAGTAATGGTAACGCAATTGGAAAAGCAAACAGGTACAGTAACAGCAACGATAACGCCAAAGCGAACAGTAACACAAACAGAAACACAAATGCAAGCACGTACGGAAACTCAAAGTGTAACATGCACGGTCATGGTACCGTAATTTGAAACACAAATTCTAATGGTAATGCCAACGATGATGCCAAAGGAAAGAAATGCAAATGCAAATGGAAGCGCATACCCAAACGCAAATGATAATGCACACGGTGACGCAAAACAAAACACAAACAGAAATGGTAATGCACATGGTGATGCAAAATGAAATGCAAACAGAAACAGTAATGAAATGCAAATAGTAATAGTAACACAAATGGCAAAGCAAAACGAAAGGAATGCCTGTATAATGTGGTGTAGACAGGAACGGTAATGCAAATGGTAACAGAAATGCAAGTGCAAACGGTAACTGTAACTATAATAGTAATGAAGCGCACACCCTTTTTTCCCAAAAACACAGTGAATACAAAGAATGTATGCATAATAATGGGCATCGGAGCAGAAAATGAGGACTTGGAACACTAAATTGCTTATATGTCAGTAACCATACAACGTAGAAAAAAAATTAAAATTTCAAATGAATTATGACTTTCCTGGCTAGTCTCACACCGTTTCCAAGATATGGGCCCCAAAAGGCATGGTGGATGCTTTAATGTTATCCTAGGGGAAAAAAGCATCAACATCGGAGTGCTATAACTTTGCAGCCCTGTAATATTTTTCCACCAAACCACAAAAAGGCACATCTGTGGGATGTTGGCTTTCTTCTCTCCAAATTACAGCCCAACCATTATTTTGTAGCAGGGTGGCAAAGAATTCCTATTATTTTGGCCATAGTGTCTCATAGTAGTGTCGCAAATCGCCACACTTTCACAAAAAAAAAAATCCAAAAAGTGTCACAGGTGTGACACTACTTTGTGACACTACATTTTGGAAAAAAAATTCAAAAACATATTTCTGGGGTATTTTACCCCCCCCCCAAAAAAAAAAGACATGGCTGCATCCTCAGGGTCCAACTAGGTGAACACAAAAATAATTGTGTCCCTAGAGGGTCCCAATTTTAAATGCCAAGCATTTCTGTGACCAGTAACTGAAAAAAAAAATGGCTGATTTGCAATACTATAGGGGTCATTTGCGACACTGAAATCTGCATTTGCGTCACTGTCAAACTTTTTGTTAACTTTTCTCATAGACTATAATGGGAAATTTGTTTTTTGAATAACTTTCGAACCATTTAATATTTTTTCACAAAATCTTCAAAAGGCATGTCAGGGACCCTGGCCACATGTTCCCTAAAGTATTTGGACCAGTCGTGCAAACTGTGCAACCTGTAGGCGTGAGCAAAGAATGTGCAAAAAGTGTAAATGTGCTATGGAATGATGCTTAATAACCCCACAACCGTATATCCAACCATTAGGAAACTTGGCACATCCGGAGATATATGGGACCACTCCTTGCTTGCCAAATGTCAGGCAAATCCATCAAACAGTGGCAAAGTTATTAAGCTCAACCCTAACTATAGTGGCACTACCATGCCACTATAATATAAAAAAATATATATATATATACATACACACACTTAGTTTCAGATGTCTGCCTCCAAATGTGCCTGAGACACAATACATGCAGATAAAAATGTTCATGAAATTTCCCACAAAAAATAAAATGACAGATTTTGAACTCCTATAGTTTTTAGACAACTCCTGGTGGGGAACTCCATTGTTAGGAAGGTAGAACTGGGGGAGGAAGGGAAGAGGGAGGTAAGGTGCCTGCCTGGTGCCATGGCTTGGAGAGACAGGGAGCAAATCCTCAGGATCACAGGAGCAGCTGCACAAGGGAGGGAGCTGGATGTCATTGTCCACCTAGGGACAAATGACCTGGCTAAGAAAGGGATCAGAGCAGTGCAAGAAGTATTTGTGGAGATGGGGAGGGGCCTTAGACAAATAGCACACACGGTTACCTTCTCAGAGGTGCTGCCTGTCTATGGCATGGATGAGGCTAGGGTGCTCCACACCATGGGATTCAATCAGTGGTTGAAAAACTGGTGCAGAGCTCAGGGATTTGGTTTCACTGAGGACTAGGGGTCCACCTGGACCGATGCAGGCCTATATTGGCATGATGGTCTGCATCTGTCCAGAAGGAGGAGAACCAGGATCCTAGGTGATAGGTTTAAATACTTAATAGGCAAGCATTTAAACTAGCCAAGGGGGGAGGCACTGGAAAGGAGCTGGGAAATCCTACACCCCAAAAAAATCAGGGTACTAAGTGAGGTAGACACCAGCATAGAGATGTCAATAGGGAGAAGTGCAGGGGTAAATGGAGAAAGTGACAAACACAATAAGGACAGAGATGGGGCAAAAAAGGGTAAGGCCATCAAGAAATGGAGGGTAATGAGTACCAACACCCATAGTCTGGGCAACAAGCTCCCTGAACTGGTGGCCTTGATGGAAGAGGGATGCCTGGATATTGTAGCAGTCACAGAAACATGGTACACAGAGAACCATGACTGGAATGTTAACATAAAAGGGTACACAACCTACAGGAGAGACAGGAAGGGCAGAAAAGGGGGGGAGTAGATCTCTATGTAAGGGAAGGGATAAAAGCAACTGAACTAAAGAGTAAACAGGGAGGAGAGGAGGCACTGTGGGTCACCCTAGAGACTGGAAATGGCACCACAATCTGCACAGGGGTTGTATAGAGACACCCATGTCAGGGGGAGGGAATGGACAAGGATATGATAGAAGGCATACTTAGGATGGCAGAGAAAGGGGAGATACTGTTGATGGGGGACCTTAATATGCCAGATGTTAACTGGCGCACCTTTGCTGCAGCCACATCCAAAAGCAGGGCCATTCTTGATGCCCTTCAGGTGGCATGCCTCAAACAGCTAGTTTTGGAGCCTACTCGTGAGGGAGCAATCTTAGACCTCGTACTCTCAAATGGGGACAGTGAGAGGATCTCAGATCTAGAAGTGGGAAGCCATTTGGGAACAAGTGACCACCAAACAGTGTGGTTCACAATAAACTCAGCTACAGAGTCAAGCCATACAAAGTGAGGGTTCTGGACTTCAGCAGGGCTGACTTTGGCAGATGGGAGAGTGCCTTAAGAAAAGCACTAGCAAACAGGCTAGAAGGAGGGTGGAGCAACAATGGGGAAATATCAAACTGCCATCACAGAGGCAACAAGCCTTTGTGTGAGAAGCAAATAAACAAATCAAAATGAAAGAAAAGCCACTATGGTTCTCAAAAGAAGTAGGTGAAGGTTAGGGAGAAAAAGATAGCATTTAGGAAGTATAAGGAAACACAGAAGGAGCAGGCCAGAGAACTGTACCAGTTAAGGCAGAAGGAAGCAGGGAGGGAAGTCAGAATAGCAAAGGCTCAAACTGAGGAAAAGATAGCCAACTCAGTAAAGAAGGAGGATAAAACCTTTTATAGGTATATCAGGGAGCGTAGAAAGACAAAGGGAGAGATAGTGAGGCTGAATAGAATAGATGGTGGGTGGGCAGAGAGTGACAGTGAAAAAGCAGGGATACTGAATGAATACTTCTGTTCAGTATTCACAAAACAGGAAGTGGGGGAGGTGCCTAATCGAACTAACAGAAGCACTCTGGAGAGGGGGGTCGATCCCAGTCCTTTCACAGAAGAAAGGGTTCTGAAAGAACTCCTAAAACTGAAGGTAGACAAAGCAATGGGGCCAGATGGAATTCACCCCAGAATTCTAAAAGAATTAAGCAGAGAACTAGTGACACCACTGACTAACCTTTATAACAAATCATAAGAAGATGGTGTGGTACCTGAGGACTGAAAGAAGGCTGATGTGATTCCCCTTCACAAAAGTGGGAGCAAGACAGAGGCAGAAAACTACAGACCTGTCAGTTTGACTTCTGTGGTAGGGAAAGTGATGGAATCAATTCTGAAGGAAAGAATTGTTGAGTACCTAGAGGCCAGTGGGGCACAGGACCCAAGGCAGCATGGGTTCAGAGCGGGAAGGTCATGTCAGACAAATCAAATTGATTTATTTGACTGGGTGACCAAAGTAGTAGACCAGGGAGGGGCTGTGGACATGGCCTAACTAGACTTTAGCAAGGCATTTCACACAGTCCTACACAAAAGATTAGTAGTCAAATTAACCAGCCTTGGAGTGGGTCCCAGGGTGGTAGCCTGGGTAAAACATTGGCTGAACAACAGGACATAGAAGGTAATTGTAAATGGAGTCCACTCTGAAGAAAGAGAGGTTACTAGTGGGGTACTGCAGGGTTCAGTACTGGGTCCAGTACTTTTTAATGTCTTTATAAGTGACATTGCAGAGGGATTGGAAGGAAAAGTATTCCTCTTTGCAGAAGACACAAAGATATGCAACAGGGTTGATACATAAGGAGGGGGTGGAAAGGATGAGAAGGGACTTGGCAAGGTTGGAGGAATGGTCAGAAGTATGGCGGCTTGGATTCAATGCAAAGAAGTGCAAAGTAATGCACCTGGGAAACAAAAACCCAGGGGAAGATTTCACATTAGGAGGGGAAGTAGTAACAACAACAAAAATGGAAAGGGACCTGGGGGTAATCACATCAGATGACTTTAAGGTTGGCAAGCAATGTGAGAAGGCAGTAGGGAGGGCTGGGGGGATACTGGGATGTACAGGGAGAGGCATCACCAGCAGAAAACAGGAAGTTGTTATCCCCCTGTACAGTTGGTGAGGCCCCATCTGGAGTACTGTATCCAGTTCTGGAGACCCCATCTCCGCAAGGACATAGACAGGATGGAGGCAGTTCAGAGGAGGGCAACTAAAATGGTGCAGGGTCTGCAAGAGAAGCCATACAAGGAGAGGCTAAAGGAGCTTAATATGTATACCCTTGAGGAAAGAGGGAAGAGGGGGGACATGTTAGAAACATTTAAGTACCTCAGTGGAATCAACAAAGTCCAAGAGGGTTGCATCTTTCAGAAAAAGAGATGTGCAAGAACAAGGGGGGGGGACGGCTTAGGGGCAATGTGAGGAAGTATTTTTTTCACACAGAGGGTGGTGGACACATGGAACAGCCTTCCTGAGGAGGTTGTGGGGTTTAAAACTGTGGGAGAATTCAAGAATGCATGGGGCAGACATAAGGCAATTTGTGTGGGGGTAGGAAGAAATAGGCTATTGGTTAAATAGGATCTGCAGCTTATCCTCTAGGTAGGGAAATGGGCAGACTAGGTGGGCCAAGCGGTCCTTATCTGCCATCAAAGTCTATGTTTCTATGACAATATATCCCAATGTTGAGATATCTGGCACAGTGTTATAGCACCTAACAGCAAGTAATCATACCAGGTTTCAGATTTCCAGCTCGGTTGACAGCTGATTATGACCAAATTAATACATTTCAAAAAGTGCTGTGAAATTCTAAAGGAAATTCCATTACAATTCATGGAATTCTGTCAAAATTCTGTGAATTCAGAAATTTCCAATTCCGCACAGCTTTATCCAGTACCCTGCATTGCCTAATACATCTGAGGTTGCATGTATATACGTATAGGTTCTGGAACAGGTGACACCACTGTGGCCATGGCCCTATCACCTCTATATGACACTGGCAGAGTATGAAATGACAATGCATTGTGTGCTGTCTAGAGGGTTACATACACAGCACTGTCTGTACAATGAGTGTCAGCAGCATTGGGGTTAGGGATACCCTTGGTTTTGTAGCTGGAGGAGGTCATGAGTCCCGTCCTTCTGAGTCATTGCACAGTGGGCAGGTGTTACCTTGGGGGTAACAAGTCACAGGGTGATCCAGCTTATGGGTGGGATTAGATACACCAATATTGTACATCTATTCGAGGCAGCTCAGTGGGAATTAGTGAACCCAGGCAAGGAGGGTGGAATTCACCCTCATTGTTGTTTTTTGTGCGGGTGTTACAGGGCCTGTTATCTTTGTTTGTTTGTTTGTTTTACTAGTGAAGATTATTTTTGGCAATGAAGCTGCTTTATTTTGATTGCTAAAAGGATTTCTTGGTCCCTCTTACCCTTATTTACTTCCCTTCTGCACTCCCTAGCTGATTGACGGTAAGAATTTCATAACTGTGTTGCATTCCCTTTTCTTCCCATTTTGTATGCCTTCTTCCTTTTTTTCGCTTACTTTTAATTTTTTTGTTAAATCAGTCCTGTATTTTTTTTTTTCATTTGCTAAATCTTTTTCATTTCAGGGACAAATTTTGTTACCAGTTCTGTTACCTTATTGTTCAAGATCTGCCCTATTTCTTCCAATGATTTGCCTTTAAATATTTCTCCCCATTTCCATTCCTTTAAATTTAAGTCTCACGTCATGAAGCACTTTATTGTGCTGCTTGTAGTAACCCTAGTGTTGTGCTTGTTCAATGTGACGGTTACTATATTATGGTCACTACCACCTAGTGGTTCCTCTACCTTACATTATCCTATCTCCTCATCAAAATTGCATAGAATTAGGTCTAAGATATTATCTCCCCCTAGTAACATGACCTGACGTGTTCTAGATTTAACAAAATTATTTCATCCAGAACATCCCTTTCAAATGATGTACTCACATTTTTAGTGTGCCAATTTATCCCTGGTAGATTAAAGCCCCCCAACATAATTATTTTGTCTTTAAATTCCAGCTTAGTAATGGAAGCTATTAATTCATTATTCGGTTCCATGGTGTGTGCCAGCGGTCTATATACAGTATATACTACTTCTAAGACTACCCTTTAACCTTTCTTCAGAGTATATTTAACACATACTCATTCTGGGTTTGAGTCTTCTCTGTTTATTCCTACTGCATCAATATCATTTTAATGTATAATGCAACTCCCCCACCCCTCCTGCCTTTTCTGTTTTTATTGAATAGGCTGAAGCAATCAATTTGCTTGCCCCAAGCCTCATCCTCCTGCCATCAGGACTCCATTATGCCACATACATGTATTTGCTCCTTATTTATAATATAGTCCAGCTCATCTTTTTGTTTGCCAGACTTCTGGCATTAAAATGTAAAACTTTCTAAGCTATGTTTCTATCTTTTTCATTTACCTTTGATATTTTATTCTGTGCCTATCTGATTTCAAAATTGTTATCTCCACAATTGAATCCCCAATTTCTTACTTTAAGAAATGTTTTATACTGTAATTTATTCCATTCACCAACACTTTGGATCCATTATTGTTCAGAAGTAGTCCATCTGAGCTATGTAATCGCCTGTCTCACTCAAACCTGTCCCAATTTTTTGAAAACTGAATCCTTCTGTAACACATCTTTTCAACCACACTTAATTATTTGGGGCTAGATTCACAAAAAATTGCAAAGTGCAGAGCAAAAGTTTGCATTGCACTTTGCAGTTGCCCAGGTGGTAAAAATGGTATTCACAGATGGAGAGTGTAGAACACTCTCCAACTGTGAATAGGGGTAGGTAGAGGCAGTGGTAACACCATTACCACTTTCTCTAATCCCACCAGCACTGCCCTGACCTACATTTCCTGAGGTGGTCCCACAAAGAATATGGCTAGTGCCCTATTTGATATTCAGAAAAGCAGCCATGCAAATGAATCCATTTGGCATGCAAGGCGCTAGCTGGCAATTTGCATACCCATTGTGGGCTCATTTACAAGGGCTTCAGATGTCCTAGCATGCCCCTCCCAGCCTCTGTCCAATGCAGCCATAGTCACTGGTGGTCTACTGGTCCCTCCCCTGTCCCTGATTACTATTTCCATATAAAAAAAAAGAAATACACTGGTAGTCTAGTAGTCCCCCCCCCCCCCATGTCTGACATCCCATTATTGAAAATAATATGTTCAGGTAGTCTGGTGGTCCCTTCCCCTCCCTCAATGTCCAATCACCCTCCTGTTATTGAAAATCATATTTTCTGGTAGTCTAATGGTCCCTCCCACCTCACCAGCTTCTGATCACCATCCCGATATATTAAAAATCCCCTAAGGCTAGAACTGGGTGTGGAGTCAAAAGCACCTTTATAATTCATTTTTCATTGCTCACTGCTTACACTTGTAAGTATTTTTTTTATTTTATTTTTAAATAAAAATTATTCTCTCTGAATTTTTGATCTGGAGTGCTGGATTTTTTATTTATTATTAGAAATCCCCTTTCCTGATAGTCAAGTGGTCCCTTCACCCTCCCCATTCTCTGATTGCCATCCTGTAGGTTTGAGAAAATGAATTTTTGTCCCATTACGCTCCCCTCTCCAATCACTTGCCCAAGAAGTACAGTGATGCAGTGGGGACATTGCTGTTGGTATTGCCCCCCCCCCCCATATCCTGCAATCATCTGCTCATCAGAAAGTAAGGAATCTTCCTGGTGGCTAGCAGTCGCTCCCCTGCCCAATGATCCATCCAATATGTTTAATACATTATCATTGGTGTCCCGTGGTCCCTCCCCACACATGCTGATAACTTGTAGCAGATAGATTCCTAGTTCCCTGGTGGTCTAGTGGACCCCCTCCACCCTGTCAAACATTGACCCCCACCCTGCTCTCCCCCACACCCAATCCACAGCTGGAGACCAGCACAGTTCTCCTCTCACCTCCACGGCTGGCCGTGAATTGTATACAGTACCTTCTCCTTGACAATGATTAACAGCTCAGAGTGAGCTGCCAGTCAATGAGCATATACTGTATACAGTACATGCTCATGGAGAGATCAGTCGGTGGTCATATGTGGAGGTGAGAAGAGGGGTGTGCTGGTCACTGGCCTGGGGTCAGATTCAGGGGGGAGCAGGGTGATGGGTCAGTCCCTCACTGGGTTGGTGGGTGGTCCACTAGACACCAGAGAAAACTATAAGGTGCCCTATTCAGGCAGATCAGGGATAGAGTGAGGGGACCACTAGACTACCTGGGGATAACATAGAAACATAGACTTTGACGGCAGATAAGGACCACTTAGCCCACCCAATCTGCCCATTTCCCTACCTATTGGATAAGCTGCAGATCCTCGTTAACCAACAGCCTACTTCCTCCTACCCCTTATTATAATTGCCTTATGGCTGTCCCATGCATTCTTGAATTCCCCCACAGTTTTTGACCCACAACCTCCTCAGGATGGTGGTTCCATGTGTCCACCACTCTCTCCATGAAAAAATATTTCCTCATGTTGCCCCTGAGCCATCCCCCTTCTATCTTTAAATTTTGCCCCATTGTTCTTGCACATCTCTTTTACTGAAAGATGCTGTCTTCTTGGACTTTATTGATTCCCTTGAGGTACTTGAAAGTTTCTATTATGTCCCTGCCTCTCCCTCCTTTCCTCAAGGGTATACATATTAAGCTCTCTTAGTCTCTCTTCATATGGCTTCTGATACAGACCCTGCACCATTTTAGTTGCCCTCCTCTGGACTGCCTCTATCCTGTCTATGTCCTTACGGAGATGAGGTCTCCAAAACTGCACATAGTACTCCAGATGGGGTCTCACCAACTGTCTGTTCAGAAGGATAGCAACTTCTTGTTTTCTACTGGTGATGCCTCTCCCTATGCATCCCAGTATCCCCCAGCTCTCCTTATTGCCTTCTCACATTGCTTGCCTACCTTAAGGTTGTCTGATATGACTACCCCCCAGGTCCCTTTCCATTTTTGTTGTTGTTAATAGCCCCCCCCCCATTGTGTACTCTTTACTTGGGTTTTTGTTTCCCAGGTGCATTACTTTGCACTTCTTTGCATTGAATTTAAGCTGCCATACTTTTGACCATTTCTCTAATCTTACCAAGTCCCTTCTCATCCTTCCACCCCCACTTTGTGTATCAACTCTGTTGCAGATCTTTGTGTCATCTGCCAAGAAGCATATTTTTCCTTCCAGACCCTCTACAATGTCTGCTATAAAGACATTAAAGAAGGCTGGTCCTAGTACTGAACCCTGTGGTACCCCACTAGTAACCCCCCTTTCTTCGGAGTGAGTTCCATTTACCATTACCCCCTGCATTCTCTTGTGTAGCCAATTTGTTACCCAGGCTACCACCCTGGGACCCACTCCCAGGCTGGCTAACTTGCTTATTAATCTTTTGTATTGGGACAGTGACCAGAGAACAGGGGTGGGGGAGAAGGATCACTAGACTACCAGGAATAATTTTTTAACCATCATGACAGTGATCGGATAATGGGGTGGGGGCCAGGAACCGCTGCCACCCGGGAACAATGCACTTTTTTTTTTATACTAAGGGATGACAATCAGTTCTGGGGGATGAGGAGGGACCACTATACTACCACTGCAACATTTTAATACAGGGACAGTGATCGGCGAGGGGGGCCTTGAGAACCTCTCCTGACTTCAAGGACTGCGTGGACTTACTGCCAGGTCTGGCTCAGTGGAATTTCTCCATGCTAGGGACCTTTGCAGATGGCCCTTGTATGGAGAAAATGGGTTTTGAATGGGACTACTCAGATTTGCAGGTCTCCTCCCCCTCATTTGCATTGTGGCCCCTCTAAACTTTGTCCCGTTGCAAACCCAGTTTGCGAGTGCAAACTGGGCTTTTGTAAATACCACACTGGGTCAAAATCCAGTTTGCACTGCACAAACTGGGTTTGTGATGTGGCAAAGTTTTGTGATTCTAGCCCTTGATCTCAATCATCCTCCTCCTCTGGCCTGCTCTAGAGATTAGCAATATTTCACAAATTATTATGCCAAAGCCTTTATTTTTTATCATATTGCCTGTATGTTAAAAATCCCTTTGAATATCAATATCCTTCCTTCTCCTTGTGTCATTTGTATCTACATGAAGTGCTGCTATAGGTTTGTTAGTGCCTTTTAGGAGCCGTTCTATGTTTGATTTTATGCCTGCAATTTTGGCACCTGGTAGACAACTCACCATAGTGAGTTCCTTTCTTCCCCTGCATGCAATTTTATCAGTATACTTCAGAACTGAGTCACCATTGACTGCGATGTCCCTTTTAAGTAATTGGTCATTTCTGGGAACAGATTGCTGTACTTTAGTGTTTTGGTTTCCACCTTGCTGCTAATTTATAGGACTTCTGGCTGAACACCTGTTATTTAAGCAATAAACCACGACAGGGTATGGGTGATTCTGGGTTTATCCATGACTGGCATGGTTTGATCACAAGGCCACAGGCTGAGTGACTACATCATGCCAGGCGTGGGTAAATCCCAGCATCACCCACACCTTGGAGTGGAGTATTGCTGTTATACAATGGCCCCTTTTATTTTAGGTTTAAAAGAAAAAGAAAAAGAGTTCTTTTTTGTTGTATTTTTAATTATTTTTATTTGCCTTATTCCTGCGTGAGAAAAAATAGTTCTGGGTTGCTGCCTACTGCCCTGCTTCTAATGCTGCTCTACACAGAAGGGGACACTGTGTAAAATGCTGCTAAGGTCAACTAAGGAACACACACACACACACACACATGTGCAGGCATGTGTGCTTCTTTAGCTGCCATCGAGAAAAAGGCTAAAATGTGGCACCTTCGAGTGCTGACTGCTGTAAGAGTTGCTTGCCAAAACAATCAAACAATGTGATTGTGGTAAGGGGCCTGCCATAACCCCTGGGTAACTCTTTTTTTTCCTTCCCTGAGGTTTGAATCTGAAATTCCAGTCCCTTACTGCTTGTAAACACTGAAATTAAATGCTCATGCTTTCTTTAAAGAGGTACAGTTGCCCTAGAGACAGAGACAGTGAAGAGCACCCTCAGAGACAGACAGAGCGAGAGAGAGCATTTTTTTCCCCCGGGAAAGCAGGCTGAGACCATGATACTGAATGGTCTGTATAGGAAAGCAGTATTTTGCTTCTCTCTCTGTCTCCCTCGATTGTATCAAGGGGAATGCAAGGAAGCCTGCAGGAAGCACATGGAAAGAGATGAGCCAGCTGTACATTTTGAGTTGACATGGAGGGTGGATTAAAAAAAATCTTGGTGGTATGTGGACAGGGTTTAGTGATATATGCCAGTAGTGGGGGGGTTGGGGTTGGGGTGGTCTCTCCAAGTGTGGATCCGATCGGCTGTGAGCTGTGAACTGAAGCAGGGGTGTCCTTTTTGGGTCCAATCGGTCGTGAACTGGGAACATGACAAGTACTTTCTGTTGCACTAATAGGCTGCCTGGGAGTCAGTGGAAGTGAGAGCAAGTCAGGTCTGATTGACTGTGGAAGGGCAGCCATATGGGAGGCAGAAGCACTGTTGTAGCAGCTCTGTAAGTGCAGTCTCCCATGTGGTCTGCTCAAACTGCAATGAGCAAAAGCAGCTGCTCATGCACATGTTGCTCCATCCCCGTTCAGCTATACAAATATTTTAAGACCTTGAATAATGCTGAAAGGGGGAAGTGAGTCTGAATCAAAAATGAAAGCTAGAAGTTACAAAAATAATGGCTAAAAAGCCGAGCCATGATACTGTATAGGCACATGTCCAGTATCACGGTTCAGCTATTCGGTCGTTATTTCTGTTAAGTTCTACCCCTCATTTTTTATTTAAACACACTTTCCCCAGTTCAGCACCCCTGCAGGTCTTAAAATATGTGCTTTGCTGAATGGGTATGGTGGGATGTATGTTTGAGCCTCCTGGTGTCTGCATTGTTGGGGGCTGTAGTAGAGGGGAGAAAAAGCAACACAGGTGGTGGTGCTCAGCGGGGGAATTAAATATGGTGCCATTTTTTTTTCAGGGGTCAGATTGATTGTTGGGATGATACAGCTGACTGGCACTTTTACTCATTGGTAATGCCAGGATTTACAATGGGTAAATCATGCCAGCCAGCCAATCAGATTGGAGGATTTTTAAAGCCATTGTATAATTGTCTGTTTAGCTGGACTTGCTTCCACTTGGGTTATACTGCCAATAGTGCCATTTTTACTGCTGTAGTCACTTCTTGTCTCTGGTCTGATTTCAGTGGCCTCCCCATTTCTATTTCCTCCACAACTTTCTAGAGTTTCAAAGCTATTATCCAGCTATACATGTGTAGGTGGCCCCTCATGCCTCCTTTTCCTCTTTGCACCCCCTTTCACTATACAACATTCTTCCTCCCTTATCCCTTCCTCGTCTTCTGAATCTTCAGTTATGTTACATTTTCTTTTAGCTCCCATAATTTTTTTGGACTTCCAGGTTCTCAACCTGCTCTTTTGTTGCTATAGCACCCCACCTCCTGAATTAATGTTCCAGTGTTTTTTGTGATCTGTTTAAGTCTACTCCGTTCTGATTTTATTTCTATCCATTTTTTTTGAGATTTTCAATCTGATCTTCTTGCTTACGTATGTAACTACATTTACAACAAACAAATTCTTTGAGTCGGCTCCACTGTTCTACCATCTTACAGCCATTACATTGTATAATATCTTTTTTTGGAATGCATTGCTGCTACTTCCTTAAATATAGATATTGTGAATTAATTCCAGGAGTCTGACAAATAACTGCACAATTAATGCTATAAACAAACAAAATTCCTTCTGCTATGGCTTGAGGCACTACTCCTAACACTGAGTGACTTCAATTTCTAAGAATCTTCCATACTAATTTCTGCCCATTTGGCCCCTGGGTGTCTTCTTTTCCCTCAATACCAACTGAATCAAAGTCCCCCTATTAGAGGCAGGTACCTGTACCTTTTCCAGGAGTGCAAAGTATTTGACATTAGTATCTCTTGGGTATGGCCAGCTACTGTGTGACTGTCCCTGCCACCCATTCTCCTCCCTTCCCCTTTACCACCACCCTCCATTCCCCAAGCCAGTGGGCCTCTGGGATAATGGGGGATGGGGGTGGGAAACAGCTTAGCTGGAGTCACATTGGGATATTTCCTCCCCTTCTACTGCCAACTGAGCTTGGAGTTGGTTCTATGTGATAATGGTGATCGTAGAATAGCAATTGCCATTAGGGCAAGTGTACATCGCCGAAAATAAATTTCAGTGATGCACACTAGTGGCAAATGGGAAAAGGGTGACTGAGATCTGCAGTATTTTCTTTAATGCGGGGGGCTGTGCCCCCTGCATCCCCTTACTTAAAGATTCTCAACTCCATGGGGGTACATGCTGGGGGCGCAAAATACTTAAAAAAATAAAAAGCTGCCTGCCTGCAAAAAATGTACCACACCACGCAGGACCAGAACCCTATATCCTGCACCTCCCCACCGACCACCCTCCCCACCATGCTAGCAGACCAGCTCGACAGCTGCTCACCACATCCCCTCCTATACATCTTCCCCCCTTCCTCTCCATCCCAGTGTGCACATATACGTGTATACATCCCGTTGCCCTACTTCACCCACCCAGGTATCCAGTCACTACCCTGCCAGGTAGCCCTGAACACAGGCATCGTAACTGAGTCACCATTTTTGTAAGCACTCAGTTACAGTTGTCTTGTTTACTGGATACCCTTGGAGTTCCCAGGAGGTCCTACATATTGTGCAATTTCCCCTCCCCTAAAGAGTGGCCATAGAGATGAGTGACCCTCAATTCCCACAGCTGACTACCTCCCTACTCACTCTCTGCTCCATTCTGGCCTGCTGAGTGTTTATACAACTGATAGAGTTACTTAGTAATATGTGGACATAAACTGCATGTCTTATAACCTTATCCAATATAGGTAGAAATTAAGATTAACAGTATTAGCAGTTACTGGCATGGTTACTGATGTTAGGAATCAATGTGATGTTCATAGTGATACTGCTGCTATTAGCAATGTCTCTTAGTCAGGCTTCATCATCATCATCATCACCATTTCCCCCATGAATAACAACAGGCTATTTAAGTCCAGCTGGGCTTCCCTTTCATGCTGCTGCCACTCAGTTAAGTGCTTTGTTTTCTTCATATGGCTATGCTGTCCTGTTGTCCCAAGATATGACCCAGCTTTGCCATGTCTTGCTCAAGCTTTGCAAATCTAGTAAACTGCAAAACTCTCATCTGTGGGATCTATAACAAAAACAAAAAAAACATACTAAGCTGGCTTGTGTCACATGTTGCTGCTTCCTAAAATGTGCCATTTGCCCATGTTGAGGGGGCATGATGTGGCCTGCAATTCTGCCATCCTGATCACCCACACCTTCACTGATGTGTTACTCCATATCATGGTGACGCTCTTGCAAATTAACCATTGTTGCTTTAATTTCTGATACATCCTTATCACCCTCCCCTTCTGCCTCGCATATAGAGTTGAGTTTTCATTTATAGAATTAAATTTTAGGGCCTCCCTCTCTGGCTCTCAGTGTGCAACAAGAGCAGGATCATCTAGATTGGAATAGAAATCACTGCTGCCAGGATCAACGGGCTCTATGCTTGATGCCAGTGCGTCCACATAAACAGGACACATTGGCATCGTGCACGTGAATGCTGCACAGCAGTGGCCATGCAGTATTCATGACATGGGCGAGCAGGGGTTACATGCCTGATCCCCCAGCCGAGCAGATAGCAATGCACAGGGGGTGGGCATGGGGCATTCTGGGGGGGCATGCCAGCACTATGCGGTGTGCATGGACCAGCATAGTGCTGGCTGCATAGGTGCAGAGCTGGGCACAGGTTACAGCAGGGGGCACCCTGCCTTAACTCACTGTGCACCCCCATGGACACAGGCCACTGGTTGCTGGGGGACCGAGACAGGGCTCACCATGCTGCCCCTGACTGCTGGGCAACCAGAGATGGCAGGAACAGCTGAAAGGGTTAGTGCCCATCACTGAACAGGAGTCACTGTTCTGGGATGGAATGGTACCACCTGGGTCTGGGTGCCTGCAATTGGCATGCACAGCCCCAGACCCACACCTCCCTATGCGAGGGATCCACTAGAGGACCCAGGGAGGCATCTCACTGGATGTTCACCCAGGACAACGACTCCTCCTCTAGCCGACCTGCGGAGTCCTGTGCATTGGGGGGTGGAGCCATGGACAGGTGGCAGGCATTTGTGCTAGCCAGTATGTGTGCACATGTCCATGTGTGCACAGCTGTGTGGGCAGAGAATGTGTTTTTTTCATGTACCTGCACCTGAATAGTACATAGCACCCATTATCCTCAACTACAACTTTCCTCTCCTCCTTATTTATCCCCTCCACTCCATCATCTACCTACTCAAGTGCTTCCCTGTACTCTAACAGTTCACACTGAGACTCCTCAAAAATATACTGTGACTGTATCTCAGGCTCAACAGCAGCCTGACTATGAAAGTCATTTGGTAATAATGACCTTCTTGTAACTGGGACATCAGAAAAATTGTTGCTACATCAGTGGCTGTTTGTTGCATGTAACTATGCAGCACAGTCACACTACTGCCGACTTTACTTCCGCTATCATCAGATGGCACCTCACTTACCTTAATACTAGAAAGGATGAGCAGCATCAAAGGAGGAAAACTACAAGAAGAAGAGAGGGGTAAGGGCAGGGGATCAGACAGGGATCATATTTTTGTCACCTAACCCCCAAGGACTGCTATTCCCCCAAGGGATATAACTCAAAAGTCTGTTTAAGTCCTTTTCAAGCTAAGGCAGTGAGGTATCATGATGATGAGCAAGCTCCGATCAAGTCCAGGCCATGACAAATACACACAATTCAGGTTTGAAAGTAGTGAAGTCACAAATTATGACTTAAATGCAAGATCAAGTCAGTAATACCCCCAGAGAGAGCAAAGTGATTTTTCTTTTTTTAAAATTCTGCTGTGACAGTCATTTAAATAAATCTGGGAAAAGGGCTTTCAATTCCTTCGCAGCTTGGTCCAGGGTCTCAAACATGAACCACTTCTCCTCATGCTGAACGTGCAGGATAGCTGGATATCACACTCTGTATCTTTTGCCTGCTGCTATCAATTTGGAGACTGTGGAGTGGAGCTCTTGGAGCCTAGCCCACACTGATTGAGGCAACTCTTGTGCCAATCAAATTTTATGGCCCTCCCAAAGAAAATGCTGAATTTCTTTTGTTTTTGTGATGACATATTGCTTGTCCTGGAAATTCAGCAATTTAAAGATTAATGGTCATGGGTGGGAACCCGGTGGTGGTGGGGGTCATAAGGACCAATGTGCTCACTCAATGACGTACTCCCCGCCACTTGGGGAAGGCCGAGCAATCTTACAGCAGAACTTCTGGAGGAAAATGATGGATTAGCTCCTTTCTCCTTTTTGGGGAGGCCTATAATCAAGAGGTTATTGCACCTACTGCACCCCTCCAGATCCACCAGTTTTTCTTCTGTTTTCTTCAGGTGACATCGCATAGCGGCAGTATTCTGCTTGGCTTTCTCTTGCCCGCTTTCCACAGAGGATATATAAGCTTCTGAGTTACTAGCTCTCATGGTGAGTTGATCCACTGAAGCTTTGAGCTGATGGAGATCCACAGAGATTACCGAGATTGTTTCCTGGAGTGGCTTCTTAAGTTCAATGAAGTGTTCTTCTGTGAGAGCTGTGGTACCAGTGGCAGTACGAGAGGAGCTGGCTGTCTGCTGCTTAGGCTGCTTGGTGGTATTATCCTTTTCAGGTGAAGAAGGAGGTGAGTGAACCGGAGGAGCTTTTTTCATTTCTATATCCATAGAGGGTGATCGCTTATGTTTTGATATATGTTTATTGAATATTGCAAATATGTCCTGCTTTATTATATCCCACATTTCTATTGTAGTCTTATCTGTAAGTTTGTTTTCCTTATCAGTCAAATTCAGGTCCCTTTGGATTGATTCCTTATCTGCTGAACTAAAGTTATATATTTCTCTGCATCCTATTGTTATTGGAATACATTCATGGACATTGAAAGTAACACTGTTATGGTTGCTGTTCCCTAATGGTGCTCTAATTTGGCAGTTGCAAACAATTATATTGCATGTGGTTAGTAGTATATCTGATATGTTATTATCCCTAGTAGGCATATTAATATGCTGTTTTAGACTTAATTCCTAAATTGTACTTATAACAGTTTACTTTGGTGATGTTGGGCTTCTAGTGTATTCCAGTTTATATCTGTGTAGTTCAGGTCTCCTACCAGTATCACTTGCCACAATTCACAAGTTTTTTCAAGTTCCTTATTTATTTGTTCTGTTATCTCTTAATCTGCACTCAAGGACCTATGATGAACTCCTGTTATCATGGGCCTGTTTTTGTTAGATTCAATTTTTATCCACATGGTTTCCGATTTGTTACCCCCTTTTTTTTTGGCTACCGATATTACATGAAGTAATATTTTTTGATATATAGGCAGCAACTCCACCACCTTTTTTATCCTTCCTATCTTTTTTTCTATAAGTCCTTTTTTTTTCTCCTGTGACCTGATGGCATGCTTCCACCTCCTTCACAGTCACTCTCAGCTGCTATGACACCCCAGCACCTCTGGCCCTGCAATACCCCATGGATTGCCCCTCATGGCAGGGCAGAAGGAGGGAGGGCTGTCCTCCACCACCTCCCAAGTGATTTCTGGAGCAGGCCTGAGAGCTGTGTAGCTGCGACACTAGAGCACTGTGGAGATTTATTAAGCTGGCAGTCATTTTTCCATTTTTCTGGTGACCCCCACAGCCAAGAACACACGTGCATGGAGGTGCATGCACATCCCAATGCCATGTTCTTGCATCTCCCATTGTCCAACACTGCCCCTATCCTACACCAGGTGGCATCCATAGAGCAGGATGATGTACCCATCCACCCCCTAGAGAGGAGAGCTGTTGTGGAACACTCCATCCTCTCTCTCCCCAGCCAACCCCTGGTGGCCTGAGCTTGTTCCCAAACCCAGGTTGCCAGTGTGGCACGAGGTGTGGCATCCAATGCCTCAACCCTCAGCACCATCAGACTGGCATATCCTTCCTATCTTGATAGTATAGCTGGTATCCCTGTATTTCTTTCCCCAATCTATCCTTTTTGCTCCAAGTCTCAGTTATAAATGCCATGTCAATTTTGTTATTATTATCACTTAATTTCCAGTTCCTCCAATTTTCTATGCAGACTTCTAGCATTGGCTAAGTAACATTTCAAGTAGGATCTAATTTGTTCATTGTTTCTACATCTGTTTTGTTTATGTCTGTTTGAAGTTGTTACTTTGTGAGCGCTAGTCTCAAGCCCATCCCTCCTTGTCAGTAGTTTAAATTAGTAGTAGGTAAGTTATTGTTGATGAATGTAGTTAGTGTTTTGGTTCCAATTAGACTGAGATGCAGGCCATCCTCAGGGTAGAAGTTTTTTGGTCTCCCAGGAATCAATAAAAGATATACCCTTGTCCTTACATCTGTTTTGCAAAGAAATTATCTTTAAAAAGTATAAACTTTGGAACCATTAGGACTAGAAATATAATTGTTTCAATTAAAACATGAAGTAAGGTCAATATGACTGTAAAGCTACTGGATGTTTTAAACATGCTGACACAAATCATTGCACGCATTTATTTTTTTACTTGTAAAAGCACTTAAATTATTTACTTTTGTAGTTTTGGTACATATAGAGTATAGACAGTATATTTTAGTCATGTATCTTTTATAAGTTAATACAGTACCCATGGTATGAGATAGCCCAAGTATGAAGTTTGTGCAAGAGGACCACATAGAGAAACTGAGCAGTTCTGCCTGGCTAAACCTATTGTAAGGACTTATTCATATCATAAGGGACACCCTGTGGAGGATGTGTGAATGTATTATAAACCACCCAAGTTACTGTAGCTAAAGGGATTTATAGTATGTTTTAAGTCACACTCTGATTAGATTTTAAATTTGAATCTAGCCATGCTCACCCTGGCTCTGACTTGGACTACTCCAATCCTAATACTACTGCATGAGAAATCACTTTACACAGGATAAGAGGCCTAAGGGTTCTGAGTGATAATTTGCTGAAATTGTGCAAAAGATTAATAATGGGAAATACAGATTTGTATCTGGACTGATGACATGTCGGCAGTGGAATAAACATGCCATTCTGATTGTAGTTGCCATCACCATTTATTCTCTTTCTAGTTATGTCATTTGCATTTTTTTCTTACTGCAGCTCTGTCAGTAATGGCATCACTCAACAATACTCTTGGTCTGCAAGACTATTAAATTACTTATAGTATTTACAGTTCATTAGACCACTCTGAATCCTCAAGAAAGTGTTGCAGATCAATTAGAATGCTCATTTCATAGAACTGACTCATTTACTATGATAAGTGTTCACACCTGTTTTCATATCCATGACAGCAGAATTAAATTTTAAATAGGTGATAAAAATAATATAATATTAGAGTCATCTGTTTCTTAACAACAGATGGAAAAAATTAATTTAAACTAACTGAATGACTAGCTACTTGATTAGCTACAATGACAATGATCTGCTATTTATACAGTACAGTAAGTGCCCCATTAGCATGTTAATTTCATAGTAGGTGCCTCTTAGCAAGCTATTGTTCTGGAGAGTTGTAATCAGTTTCACTGACAGTCCAATAGAACAATAGCCTCCATAATACTTCTGCACAGATGCCTAATCTGCATTCTGAAATAACATTAATACAGATCAAGTATTGGATTCAAATTATAAATCATGGCACCAACTCCAGCCACACCCCAAGAAATGTCAATATCCACCTAAATCTTATCCTGTGTACAGTTAGCATCCTGTGCTGCAACTATTAGTCAACATTCAACTGACCAGCATATCTCTCAACTTCTATGCATTTTGCATAGCTATACATATTTTACACCCAAATTTACTCTCGCTCTGTGAAGATTTAATAATGCTCTTCATAATGTGTGTTATTTATGGACTCACTATTAAACACCTAAACTGACTTAATAAAATACTCCTTAAAACTTAACATATGGTGACCAATATTCTTAAACTTACTATTATTTAGACTAAAAATGTGTTATGCATTTTGGCTAGTTGCTCTGCAATTTGAAGGCTACTGCGACAGGTTTGGGTGGTATGCTTTTATGTATTTATTTATTTATTGCAATCTTGGATTACAACTTTTGAGCTAAGAGCTCATTTACAGAGGTTCTACATCAGATTAACACAGACATGTAATAAAGTAAATACAACAATACAAAAATGAGGTACTAGCTAACAGTAGTATTGGCTATCAAACATGTATATGATATGATAATTAAGTAAAATTATACAAAGTGGAATTTGAGAACTAAGGGGAGATCATATAAGAAACACATTGTGATCAGAAAGAAAAGGAGTGGGTGAAATGGTACAGGAAACTGGGCTAGCTGGTTAATTTTGTCAAGGTGAGGGTAGGAGAGGAAGGGGATGAGTAGAGGTGGGAGGTTGGTAGAAAGGAGGATGTTGGGGAGAGAGGTGGAGATGGCAGTTAGAGGCAGTGGGTGATGTAGTAGGCAGTAAGTTGCAAGGCAGGGATTGTAATAAGTGCAAAATTCATGGGAACAGAAAGTCTGAGGTGAAGAGAACAGGTTATGGGAAACAGGAGCATTTCTTTTGCTGTTTAAGGAGAGAGCGGAGTTTAAATTTAAAAAGACTGATCTTGGGTTCAGTAAGTAGATCAATTGGTAGATTGTTATACCAGAGCAGAGCTCAGTAGCTGAAGGATCTCAGGTCTTATGAGGTATGATGGAAAGGGACCTTTAATAGGTTGCTATTTGATGCTCTAGTCAGCCTTACTGGTTCTTCCGGGCAGAGCGAAGAACATGCTCCAGGTGGCAACAGACCTAGGGACACTTTCTTGGTTAGGAGACAAACCTGATATTGAATTCTGTTTTCCAGGTCAAGCCAACCTGATTGAGAATAATGGTGACAGGTATGAGTCAGACACAGGGCAAGTAGGACTTACCTGCAGGCTTTATTCATAGTGATAGCAATGCATTTCAGGGTAGTGTCATGGGCCGCACTGTAAATAACAAGGCCATAATCTAAAACAGAGAAGACCAAGCTAGAAATAACAAGTTGAAGAGCTGCTTCAGTTAGACTGTGCTGATGTCTGTATAGCAGTCTGATTTTTCAATTTGCTGACCTGGCAACAAGGTCTACATAGGAAGAGTAGGAGAGGGAACTGTCTAGGGTGATTCCAATATATTTAAAGTTCTGGGCCATCTTGATAATTTCATTCTGCTTGTTTCTTATGGTTAACATGGATGATTTGTGTCTACTGTTGGTTGAGGCAAAGAGCATGGTTTTGGTTTTTTTGTAATTTAAAAGCAACCTTACATTACAGAACCAGTCTTCAATGTTTTTAAAGTCATGCTGTAGCCATTGTTCCAGGATGATGTGGTCCAGGTGGCCAGTGTAAATAACTGTGTCATCTGCGTAGAGGAGGATTTTGTATTGGCATGCTTCTGGAAGTTGATTTAAGAAGAGGCTGAACAGCAGTGGACCCAGGATGGAAACTTGGGGGACATGGGTACTCATACATAGGGTATCTGAAAGGGTGTTAGAGATTTTTACTTGCTATTCACACCTGGAGAGGTAGCTCCTGAACCAGAACAGCTAACCAAGTATTGTAAAATATTTCCTTCTCCTTCATTTGACTATCTGCTCTTACTCACTGAGTAGGGGTGGCTGTTGAGTCTTGCAACACCAAGGGCACTGGCTCTGAGATTTATGTTCTCAGGCTGGGGGTTTGAGGGCCACACAGGTCCCCAGTCAGGGTCCAGGGCTGAACCCCATGTTGGGGTATTGGGAGGGTAATGACACCCCCAAAGTGGTGAAGCTGTTCAGGCTTTATATACTGTAAAGGTGAACATCTGGGCTATGCTGAGCCCTCAGGCATTACAAATAGAGCTTTGAACAATGGATAGTGTAATCATTTCATAAAAGAGGAAAGTCTGGAAACATTTCATATAAGATGGGCTATTGGGCTGAACTGCACATGACAACATTGAATTGATCCTGCTGTATTTAGAACTGGATATATTTACACAATGAGAGTGATTCAATAAGCCAATAACTGAAAATGTATTTTATTTATTTATTTTATTTAGTTTTTGTTGACCGGGTAAGTGCACTAGACAAATCCTGCCTATTTTCAGGCACGACCCGGGAGAGGGGGATACAGATGAATTCCAACTGACCTTGAACCAGATTAAGCTGTTGGTGGTATTTTTAGTGAATGAGGGAAATTTGGCCAGGACACTGGGGAAATTCCCCTACTCTTTTCGATAAGTGCCATGGGATCTTTAACATCCACCTGAACTACCACCAATCCAGACAGATGGGACCTCGGTTTAACGTCTCATCCGAAAGACGGCACCTCAGAAGTGCAGCACCCCTCTCATGCTGCACTACAGTATCAGTACTGGGATATTAACCCATGTGTCAGATGTGGCAATTGAACCCACAGCCCTCTGATGTCCCAGCCTCAGAGGCGAGTGTGCTACCTGCTGAGCCACTGACACAAAATAGTAGTGTAGCATAATTATTAGGGGCTGTGCACAGGTCAAGGCCCATGGATTCATTATGAAGGAGATTGTGATGCTATGTGACTGTATGGGCACATAACACTGCATAGGACTAGGGAGGTGACAATACAGATTGATCATGCTTTGCTTACAACTGTCAGTGGATGCACCTTCTTTGAAATGTTTTGTATAGTGGGTCATGTTAATAATGAAATGTAAAGTTATGAGTTAAACTGTTGAGTCTTTATATACTTTTATTTTAGTGTATCAATGAAACAAACCCAAACTTGCTGTACAGGTTTTATAGAAGAAAGATGTAGAAAGGCACCACTGGTCTGGAGTTAGATTGCAGGCCAGAAGGAGAACAGGTCATGCCCAGGTATTCAGTATGAATGAGATTGTGCTTACATGCAGCATTATATGCACACAACACTACAGAGGACTGGGATGAGACAATAGAGGTTGGCTGTGATTTGTTAATGACTTGTGGAGGATGTACCTTCCTTGAAATGCTATGTGCAAAAGGTCACGACAATAATGAAATATAAAGGTATAATGTAAATTTGGTTGATCCTGCCTTTCAAAACCAAACTTGCTGCATGGATTTTATGGAGGGGCACCATTGGTCTGGAGTAAATTTGCAGGTCAGGAGCAGAAACGGTCATGCCAAGGTATTCAGTATGAATGAAATTATAATTCAGTGGCCTACACAGCCAGTATAGTGTTATGCTTGTGCAACTGTGTTAGTTTGGTTTTGCCCATTTGCACTTTCTGTTCCAGAGGAATTACCACCCTGTAGGGGTACCAAAGGCAAGGAACCCTCAATGAGGGTTCCACCCCTAGAAGTGCCATGGGATGATTCCTGTGGTTAAAAGTACCTTAGGAAGGATCCTAAGGAGAGAGGTGCTGCCGCAGGAGGAGGGGAGGATGGTGGGGCAAAGAAAAAGTGCTTCAGAAGGAGGCTGAGAGGAACTGCTTATATAGCTCAGGAAGTGGGAGTGGTAGACTGCTTGTCCATTGAACTACAGCCCAGCCTTCCAATTCAATGGCCTACACAACCAGTACAGTGTTGTGCTTGTGCAACTGTGTTAGTTTGGTTTTGGCTGTTCGCACTCTCTATTCTAGAGGAATTACCACCCTGTAGGGGTACCAAAGGCAAGGAACCCTCGAAGAGGGTTCCACCCCTAGAGGTGCCACAGGATAATTCCCATGGCTAAAGATACCTTAGGAAGGATCCCCAAAAAGAAATGTAGCATGAAGCATATAAGCAAGCAGGAGCTGTGATGTATTAGTAGAATAAAGCATCAGGCAGCTTGATAATGTAATGAGATGCTCAGGTTTGCATAGCATGATTTGATGTTTGCATTGAGAATGAGGGTTCCTTCTAAGGAGAGAGGGAATGGCAGGGACACCATCCACCTCCATCCAACAGCAGAACCTACCTAAAGAAACTAGGGAACACTACTGTGCTAACTAACAATTATGACCTGAGGCACAGAGGAGAGAAAAAAAAACCCTATGAGGAGGAAATCTCTTGGGATCCAATGCCTAGGTCGCCTTCCCTCCAGGCTTCGGATATTTTATTTAGTGATGGCTGTGCTGCTGCAATTTCAAAATCCAATTAAAGAGAGGTGGAAAACATTCCAAATTGGAGGAAAGCTCTCACTCAATCCCTCTAGCAGGAATGCCGTGGTAGTTTGCAAGAGTGCTCTGCAACATCGGGGGCACCCAAGCTAGGAGGAGGAGAGCAATGACTGATGAGGCACTCACCTGGCCTACTCACCCTAAACACAAACCAGATAAACCAGAGGCAGTCATAGGGGGAATGCAGTGAAGGTGCCTTGCTAGGGAAACCACTAAAGCCAATGGATAACCATTATAGTGAAACCACTAGAGCCAAAGGAGATCAGAGTAACCACCCTTCACAGCTAGTCTTAAATGCTACACCAGGAGCTGCTGTCACATCAGTGAACAGCTAAAGCCAAGCCCAGAGTGAGTACATTCCCAGCTATGGGCCAGTTGAGAAGGACCCCGCCCCAAGTCGGGCACGCTCAAGATGCAGACTTAGAATGCACAGTGAGATCATGGGCTGCAGGGAACCCTGCACCAGAATGTTATGGCTGGCATGCCCCAGAACCTGATAAGGAGCTGAAAACTGGTGAGCAGCTGAATGAGCACTGGTGTGCTGAGACCTTATGAGCATTAAGTGTTGAGACCTTGCAACGGTCAAATGCAGTAGTGAGTGCAGCAGACATCTCAGAGGCTGAAGCTGAAGGGATGGCAGTAGGTATAAAGCAATGATTGTGCAAGCAAGAGTTGCCCTGCACTTAGGTTAGTAAGTAGTAATAATTGGACCTGAACGTAGGTCTGCAAAACGTAGTGGCAAAGGAGCAGCACTGTGAATAGTGGGGCAAGCCAGCCAGCAGTAAAGGTGACAATTACTCTAAGGATTTTTTGGTGGTGGAGATGGGTTTAGAACAGAAATAATTAGCCACACGGGGCTAAGAGTCCCCAAACACCTGTAAGTCCACACCGTAGGAAAAACAAGAAAGTGATGGAAGGGCCAAGACCCACATGCAGGTATTGAAACTAATTTACAGCATCAGCAGTAGCTTTAGCTGACCTCAGAGTATAACAGGGTGTACAAACATAGAAGCAGAATCTGTATTGAGTACACTGAGTTGTAAACTTCAAGAAACATAGAAAGAAAGCAGACACCATGCTCTGAAACAGCTATCACCTGGCAGTGCAATGAAACTGCAGCAATAAGGGAGTAGAATGAGTTGAGAGAGCATGAATTAGCTGCTTTGCTAGGGTTCAGAGTGAGCCTGATTCAGGTGAAAACAATTAAGTGCAACATGGAGAGCAGCTATGGCTTAACTGAAACACACAGATTATGGTTGCAGTTGCATTGCAAGTAATTTGAGTTGTGAGTAACTGAGAGCAAGTAATAAGAGCACTGGAGTAGCAATATGCTACAAGATTAGAACAAAAGCCCCAAAACACAAAACCAAAACCCATAAACACATAAAACAGGGAACAAAGGCCCAAAACAAAAACAAAGACACAAGAAAAACACAGAAAGCAAGGGCAGAAAGAAGCACACAGCCAGTGACAAAATACAAATCAGAAGCAAGAAAACAAACACCGAAGTCCAGCAGAGACAAACCCAAACAGCAAGGTGGGGGGGGGTGAAGGCCCCAGGGTAGGCTCCAGCCAGCTCAGAGAACAGATCAACAGAGCCTCCAGCTGGCAAAGAAAAAGTGCTTCAGAAGGAAGCTGAGAGGAACTGCTTTTATAGCTCAGGAAATGGGAGTAGCTGGCTGCTTGTCCATTGAACTATAGGCCCAGCCTTCCAATTATGTGCAACATTTTAGGCATATAACGCTGCATAGGAGGACTGGGGGAGACAATATAGGTTAGTTCTGCTCTTTATATGATTGCTGGAGGATGTACCTTTCTTGAAAGAAGGATGTACCTTACTTGGAATCCTTTGTGCAATAGGTCATGTAATAATGCGATATAAAGGTATGAGGTAAATCTGGTTGTTCCTGCCTTTCAAAGTCAAACTTGCTGCACAGATTTTGGACTGGGGCACCACTTATCTGCAGTGAGTTTGCAGGCCAGGAGGAGAACAAGTCATGACCAGGGTTTCAGTGTGAATGAGACTGTGATTAATTGCATTTTCCTATTGTTATATAGTACTTTATGAGTGCTGCAGGTCTGATTTATTCTGCTGTGTTTATAACTGGTACAGATCCACACTGATGTGACTGAGAGAGAGTATTACATTTGTTCAACGGTGGATTTACATTTTTTTGCAGTTGCTCTGCGGTTGTGATCACTTCATACTGGTCCAAAACAACTGGTAAGTAAGGCTATTAGATCGCAATAGGCTTAGTGGGTTACTTGGTGTAGTCTATTTGACATTGTTGCAAAACTGTCTATAATGGTATCAGCAGAGATTGGCATTAAAGTCTCTTCTTCAGTTGTCCCGGATTCCCCCCTTTTCCCTCACAAAAAGACAGAGACCATTGTTTGTTGTTATCATGCTCAGATTGGCAATTAATTTATTTATATTCATAATTCCATATTCCATTTCTTTATTATCATATTTTCAGAAATTTCATTTATTTCCATCCATATATCAATCTCCGATTATCCCTCCCCCAGGTGAAACCCTGGGTGCCTTCTTCTTCTCCTTTTCCGCTCCCTTCCTTCCCCCTCCCCTCCTGAGCACAATCATTCAAAGAAGGAGGGAAGGGGTGCACCAGGACAACCTGGTCTGCCCCTTACAGGGCAAACTCCATTGTCATAATTGCTAAAGTATCAAGCATCTTCTGGTTCATTGATGCATGACGTGAAGTGTGAAGACACCTCAGAACCCTAAATCTATGTTCACATGAACACCTGGTGACAAGGATAGTCACTATGACTTTGACAATTTTTTTTCAGGGAAGGTAATATTAGAATGTCTATTTTATTATAAAACGCTGTCATACCTTTCATCTCATTTTGAAAGTGCTTCACAAAGGTCTTGTCAACAACAACTTCATGTAAAATGTAAATTCCATAATGATCAGCTACATGTTTCAGAAAGTTTAGAAATTTGATGATAAAGGTGAATAAGCTTGAGTGCCAGTTAATATTTCTTTGTTTACAGTAGGAAATCATCTATCAAATGTTGTAATCTTTCTGTCCAAGCAAGGATACCACAAGCTGGATTGGAAACTTTCTTCATTATGGGTAACTTCACATGATATAGAGGCTGTTTCAACTAAGAAATCATCAAACTTATGATTTGTTTTATACTTGTGATGTTCTGAAACCTACACAATTGATATATCAAGTGTCTCACAAAACTGACAGGCTTTATTATACATGTATTTGGCTGCGGCCTCATTTAGCATGTCTGACAGAGTTGTGGTGACAGCCTCAATGGTAGTTACATCAGCTGACAAATCAAGGGGTTCTTTCTGCAGGAAGTCAAACAACCCATGGGTTGTACTCAGCAGTGTCTGAAACACAAAGAGACAGGAAACTGTTGCCCAGCTTGCAAGCTGCTTTCATAATCCATGAGTGGTTGCATCAGATCCCATATCTAAGGAACTTAAAAGTGCATCAAATGTTGACCGAATACTGAGGCCTGTGTGACCCCAATGGTCACCAGCCTAGCTTCTGAGAATTCCTGCCCAACCACCAGCTTTTGGCTTCTGTCCTTCAACCAGATTTTGGCACCTCTAGCAAGTCTGGCCCTCACCAAATGTCAGTCAGATTAGTCTAGAGGGACCTCCCCAACACAAACCCATGCTGCCTCTCATCATGCAGCCAGCTGTCATTGAGAAAGCCCACTAGTCTCTGCTTCAGTATGGTCTCCATTAGTTTCCCCACTAATTGAGATAAGACTGACTGGCCCTTAATTCCTTGGTTCATCCCTTGGACCACTTTTAGGGAGAGGCATCATATGTGCAATTCTTCAGCCCAGGGCCACACTCTTGGACTCCAGAGAGGTGCTAAGCAGGTCTGTCAGGGATTGCACCATCCTAATATATCCACAATATGACCCTAGAATGTACATTCAACAGGTAACTTCAGTGGAAGAGATTTTTAAAAATTGCAACTGGCAGACATCTTTAATGACTTGAGTCATTAATTACAAACTTAGCTACAAAAGCAGTATTAAAAATAGCTCAGAAATTAAAAATACACTGAGGATAAAAATATGAATGTCAGAAATAGTTCTGCTAAAAACACTATGATTAAATATTTTACGGACTAACAAACACCGCTGTTTTAAAACCTGATTAAATATTTAATAGCCCTTTCTTGGTCAGTTGTTAGGAGAATAAAACTGAAAATAGGCCCCTTTTAAAGCTAATTTGTTTAAGGGAGCCAACCTAATAAAAGTTCCTATCAAGGTTCATTGTGGGGCATCAAATACTGTATTTAACAGCATATCAAGGCTAAGTCGAGTAGAAGGGCCTCAGCCTGCCTGTAAGTTGCCACTCCATTTGCTAGCCAGTGGTTTATGTTGGATCGCATCAGCAAGGGTGTATAGTTATCTCAAGGGCTGGCTGTTGTTGAAGCATTTGTGTATTTTTTTTTTCATTTCCATTAAGAAAACAGCACATACTGTATTAATGGATATCCTATGCCTCTCAGTTTGAGTACCATTCTAACTGCCGTTCACAGAGCAGTGCTGTGCCCTGCCACCACTGGAACGTTATCCCAAGGGCTAGTTGGTGTTAAAGTACTTACGTATTTTTTTCATTATCATACAGCAGTTGTATTATTGTATAGTAGTAATAAATATTAGCATTATTATTATTAAAATGTATAGTATTTTTTTCATTTTTATACAGCGACAAGCAGGCAAGTGTCCAACCCCTTCCATTGCCTCTTCTTCCAATGACACAATTCCTCTTACTGCAAACAGACACATTACTCTGAGTACCAAAGTTACCCTCCAACACTCTCTATGCCACCAAACACCTAGCTGCTAATTAGTAGCAGCAATACCCCCAGCTCCAGTTCAGCTAGTGTGCCTATGGATCCTCCATTAGTACTCAGAGAACACGCTTATTAATGAAATGCAATCCAGCTTATATTTATCAACAGAGTAGATCCAGGCATTTGCTAGCAATCAAAACCTGCATCATAATAGCATTAAAGAAGACAGAAGGTGTAGCTGTATGCTTTCATATTGAACATTTGGACAAGTTTATCAACACATAGAGCATTTGTCCCTCACTGCCCACTGGGGCACTCACTTTTTCAGTCACAGTGGTTTAATCTGACTCAAAAAAGGCCAGTATATTAATGGCATACCTTATGTCATTGCAATGGTTGGGAAACACATGGAAATCAACATATGTAACACAACTGAGAAACTGGGATGAATTGATACCTGGAAATGGATTACAGTATGTATGGGAATGACAATGAGAGATAATGGATCGGATTCTCAAAGATCAATGCAAGCTGCATCAAACAGCAGCATGCACTGATCAACAGTTTGCCAGACACCCTGCACCTGATTCTTGAACAGGTGGGGTCCCGGTGCCAAACTCCTGTGGTTTGCCCCAACTGCTCCCATGCGACAAGCAAAGGGCAAATGGGAGGGGCTTGTGCAGACTGTGGGAGGGTTGTTCCACAGTGACCCTGTTTTGTGTGGCACAGACAGAGTGAGACTGTCAAGATTTGTGGAGGAAGTATGAGATGGTAGAGGAACAGGAAGGTATGGACCTGAGATAGGATTGGAGTGTTAGGACATTTATGTAAGTGCTGCAAATTGCAACTCATGGACATACAGAAAACTGGGAAAGAAAATAACATCAGAATGAAGGCCATACCCTGCTGTTTTACACTGCCGTGGTCTGAATATGGAGCAGAGAAATTGTGCCAGAGCAGTGGGTATTGCTGAAATAAGTACTTGATCTGGTGGCATCTGATGAAAACAGTGAATTAATTTGGGCAACTCAATAATGGCGAGTGAAGAAGGCAAATGTCTTTTAGACAACATGATTTTTATAGTGAGTGTTTTTTACAGTGAAGTAGTACAGGAAGATAAGGATGTAGTTTGCTGACTACTGTGTAGTTAGTAGTTAAGTAAGCTGCTATAAGGTGTGCTGTCAAGCTGCCAATGAGGCTTAGTGGTTAGAGTTGTCAACTGTGTGTGTGCTTTTGGTGTGCTGGACCTGGGTTCCAGTCTCGGTGCTTCTTTTTTTATTTTTAGTTGTTATTATGTGTTGTGTTGTGCTGTGCTGTGGCTCACATCTCCCTGCCTGGTTCTATCATTCCCCCTGTAGTTGGAATATGAGATTCCCCCTACTGACTTGCTCCCCCTTCCTGAGTTGCTTCCCCACCAAGAATATCGCCCCACCCAAGATTCTCCCCTTCCCCGAGTTGCATCCCCCATGGAGAGGAATTATTTTTTTATTAAGGGTGGTGTGTGGGGCAAAGCTCCCCAAAAAAACATTACTACAGCAGTGTTTTCATGATCTGTAGGCATCACTGTTGTTTGTGGTTGGTGTATTTGACTGTGCTATTTTGCAGTCACTCTTTTGTACTCACTTTTATTTTTTCACTGTTATCACATGGAACTGGTCTAGCTGTTGAGTGAAGACACAGAGAATCCCATCAAAATGCAGCAAGAAGGCATGGCAGCCTTCCCCAACATTAGATATGCAGTAGCTGCTTCTATGCGCTATGTGACTTATACAGAAGATTTAAGAGATTAATTAATTGATGCAATGAAAGGAGGTAGGGACATTACACAACAGTTAGGAGATGACAATAAATCATTAGCACTTAAAATTGAGAATCAGAAGTTTAAAAATACTCAGCTGGAGTGGCATGGGCTTACTCTAACGAAGTATTTTGAATATAACATGATATCTGGGGGACTAAGGATTTTTATAGAACCAAATTTAGGTATTTAACCAAATAAGTTAGCAAAGAATTGGGATGGGATTAGGAACAGAGTCCCATGTGACTTCATGTATTCTTTGATAGAAGCAATTTTAGAAGAAAGGGAAAACTTCCAAAAAGAGACAACACTTATGGAAGAAGCCATGAAGTTAAAGGTGGCAGAGGAAATATTTAATACAACATTACAGAACTTGAAAACAAAGTTACAAGATTATGAAAACAGACTTAAACAACAGAAAATTAAAAAATTCCAAAGAGATGCTAATGATTATAGAGACAAAAAAGTATATACCTACAAAAAATTCAAATCCCCAACAAAGTGGACATCTTACACTAATACAGATTCAAGCACAGACAGAGGAGGCAGCTATACACGAGATCCAAATATCAGACAGACCCCAGGTGCAACAGAACCTAGACCAGGAGATGAACAAATACCAGGCCCTTCTCATCAACAAGATAGTATGCGAAGATACCCATTAAGGGACCGTGTAGGAGAAACAGGACCCCAGGGGGGTTTCACCAAGGGGGATGGGGGCAGGGGACGGGGAGAAGGCAGGGGTGGCAGGCAAAACAAATGACAAAAAAGATAGCAGTTACCATTAATCAGCCTGTACCAGAACAAATACCCATTTTTAACCTTAGCAATAGGATCTTGACAGAGACGGAAATAAAGGTACTTAGCCTGGGTTTGTCTTTTGCTCCAGCAAAGGAACTTAACATCTTCAACCTAGAGGTAGACCTACAAAAATTATTCTGGACCCTTAGGTTAAAAACAATATTTAATACAGAATAGCAGCAAAAAAACATATCAGCAGGAACTTAAATCGGTCATGAATGTAAAATCTAGGTATAGCCCCCCGGTGGGAAAAGATCATGCCATAGAAACACACTGTGCAGCAGTACATAAATATATGCAAACATTAGGCAATAGAGTACAAAAAAATCAAACATGACAACCTTACTAGGAGTCAAAGAACAGCAGTAAATAATCTGGCCCAAGAGAAGGATTTTGTCATAAAATCGGCTGACAAGGGGGGGTGAAATAGTGGTTATGAATAAACAATGTTACGGAAATATGTGCATGAAACTTCTAGACAATAGAATCAATTATGACCTAATACCTAGGGATCCCATAGTCTCCCTACAACAACTGATTATGATTACTTTAGAAGAGTTTGAAAATAACAGCTGGCTGGAGTCATGGGAGGCGGACATAATAACAAAAAAAAATCCTAGGATACCAGCTTTTTATGCCATTCCCAAAATACATAAAAATGACAAAGATCCCCCAGGAAGCCCTATAGTCTCAGCAACAGAATCTCTTTTTGAACCCATTTCTCAATATATCAATTATCATTTACTGCCATTGATAGAAAAAACAAACACATATGTAAAAGATACTGGACATATGCTTCAAAAACTAGAAGCAATTTCACAAGAGGAAATGAAAGAACATGAAATCTTGGTAACCATGGATGCGGTTGATCTATACACTTCCATACCCCATGACCAGGGTATATATACAATGGGCAAGATACTTGATACCAGGCCAAGAAATGTAAAGCCTAAAACAATAGTATTACCTGAACTGGCAGATATTAAATTGAAAAACAACTATTTTGAATTTGATGCACAATTTTTTACACAAAAGAGGGGAACAGCTATGTGTAGTACCACAGCACCGGCCTATGTCAATACATTCATGCTTGGTTTTGAAACACAAAATGTGCTTAATATTAATAACAATCAATTTTTTTCAAAATATCAGGGCCTGGAACCATTTTATTGATGATATCTTTTTCATCTGGGATGGGGAAGAGACAGAAATCAATCACTTCTTATAGTACATCAATAATATTAATCATAACATTCAATTTATCATGACACACGATAAAATAAACATAACATATTTAGATCTAAGAATTATAAAAGATCAAGAAAGGTTAATAACCACACTTTTCAGAGAAACAACAGATAGAAATACCATTCTACATGGTACAATTTTTCATGACCAGAGTCTAATCAAGAGTATGCCATATTCACAACTGGTTAGAGAAAAGCGTGGCTGTACTTGACAAGGAGAGTTTGAAAACCAAAAAAATTAAATGCTAAGGAGGTTTTAAATTAGAGGATACACTAAAACAAATCTAAAAGAAGCAGATAGAAAAATAACAAACACAAATAGGGGTGAGCAACATAGTGAGGCACAACAATGTGAAGAAAAAGCCACTACCAAATTAGTGTTTTCTACCAAATACAAGCAATATTTCCCTGAAATGAAAAAAATAATTAATAAGAAAAAATTACTCACCTTAGTAATGTTGTTTCTTCTAATGGAGTCTTGCTATATTATTACATATGCAGTATAACCCCAGGTTAGAACTGCTCCGGAGGTGAAAGAGTTAAGTGCATGGAATCTTGAGCATGAGCTCAGTTGAACACTCTGTCTGTGGTGCTTCAAACCTTAACTGCCAGATCTTTACGAGCAAAACTCACTTAAAGGTTTTGTGTGGAAGCTGTAAACCTACACTAGCCAACTGGCTACTAAATACTAACACATTTTATGGTCCCAACAACAAGACTCAAGTCAGGGGACCAAAGAATGAAATATAACAGCAAACAAAATGGCAAACACTAGGTGCCAACAGGTCACTACCCACCCACATCCCAAAAAACAAGAAGAAGAGGTTCTGAGAGGGGCAGGTGGGGAGGTCATAATATAGCAAGACTCCATTAGAAGAAACAACATTACTAAGGTGAGTAATTTTTTCTTCAGACAACATGAAGTCTTGCTATATTATTACATATGCAGACTACACAGCAGTACCTCCATGGAGGAGGGCAGAACCTACTTAGGAAATAGGCTCTGAAGCACAGCTGTGCCAATCGAGCATCACTCCTAGCCTGGGTGTCCAGGGAGTAATGCTTTGTGAAGGTGTGAACTGTTTTCCAAGTAGCTGCTTGACATATCTCTAAGATAGGAATGTCCCTGGCAGCAGCCAAGGACGCAGCTGTACCTCTTGTAGAATGAGCCCTCAGACCTGAAGGGGGAACCTTACCCAGTTTTTGGTAACAAAATTGGATACAAGAAACAATCCACCTGGCAATGGATCTTTTAGTGGCAGGTTTCCCTTTACCTACCTCACCGTAAGTGAGGAAGAGTTGGAGGGAATCAAACCTGTGACCCTTGGTACGCTCTATATAGTAGCTAAGGGCCCTTTGACATCTAGATTGCACATCTCCTCTCACCAGAGGAGGAATGGTCAGTGAAATACACAGGAAGAGACATAGATTGATTCAGGTGAAAGTCCGAGACCACCTTAGGCAAGAACTTCTATTAGTCCTGAGGACCACTTTATCTCTATGAAAGGAGATAAAATCAGGCTCCACTGACAATGCTTGTAGTTCACTTATGGGCCTAGCAGAAGTGATGGCTACCAAAAATACAGTCTTCCAAGTCAGGTACTTAAGCTCTGCTGAAGACATGGGTTCAAAGGGAGGTTGCATAAGCTGGGCAATGTAAATATTAAGATTCCATGCGAGAGCAGGATCCCTGAAAGGAGGGTTGATGTGAAGCAACCCTTTGAAAAACTTGGAGAACACAGGATGAGCTGAAAGAGAAGAGGGTTTACCTGCTGATAAAAAAGCAGACACTGCTGCCAGGTGCACTTTTAGGGTGGCTGTTCTCAGCCCTAAAGCATTTAAATGCACCATATAATCCAGAACTGCGGGCAAGCCGGCAGACTCTGGAGAAATACCCTTGCCAGAGCACCATATAGAAAACCTCTTCCATTTAGAGTTATATATAGCTCTGGTGGAAGGCTTCCTTGAGGCCTTCAAAACACTGAGCACACCCTGAGAAAGGTGTAAGTCGGCAAACTCTAACTCTTCAAGAACCAGGCCTTGAGATTGAGAGGATTTTAGATTCGGGTACCAAACCCTCCCCTGTGCACAGGTTAACAGATTGTGATTCCTGGGAAGGCACAGTGGAAGTTGGACTGCTAGGGATAGCAGAAGTGGTTACCAAGGTTGTCTCGCCCAATCTGGAGCAATCAGGATCATCCTGCAAGGTTGAGATCTGATCTTGACTAGCACCTTGAACAGGAGGGGAAAGGGGGGGGAACGCATAGAGAAACTTCCCTTCCCAGTTGAGGAGGAAGGCATCCAGAGGGACTGAGCCCAACACTGGGGGCCTGCAACAGAAAAGAGGAAGTTAGTGATTGTCTGGAGCTGCAAAAAGATCTATCTGAGGAATGCCCCACCTGGCAAACACCACCTTCAGGATAAGGGGATCTAGAGTCCATTCGTGATGGCTCTGGGAAATCCTGCTGAGAGCATCTGCCAGGACATTGTCTTTGCCTGGGAGGTGAACTGCCAAAAGGGAGGTGTTCAGGGAATAAGCCAGAGACCACAACTTCATTGCTTCAGTGCACAAGGCTGTAGACTGAGTGCCCCCCCGCTTGTTGATGTACCACATTGTAGTGGTGTTGTCTGTTCTGACTTGTACCACTTTATTCTGAACAGATGTGGAAAAAGCTTGAAGTGCTAGAAAACTTCTCTGAGTTCCAGCAGATTGATGTGGAGCAAAGATTCCTGAGGGGACCACAATCCCTGAGTGGTGAGGTTGCCCAAGTGGGCTCCCCACCCCAAAAGGGATGCATCTGTAGTAAGGGTCAAGGAATAAGACTGCAGGATAAAAGGTACCCCTTGTCTCAGGTTGGTCTGATTCTGCCACCATTGTAGGGCCTGGATCAGGGTTCGAGTTACTGGGATCAACTTGGTTAGAGGATCTCTCCTTTGAGACCAGAAGGCTCTCAAATGGAACTGAATGTCCCTCATTTGAAATCTTGCTCCCTGCACTACTGCCGTGGAAGCAGCCATGTGCCCTAGGAGCTGCAAAAAATGCCTTGCTGGCTGAGAGACCTGCAGAGTGAAGGAGGAGGCCAGAGAAACCAGGGTCTTTGCCCTTTCCAGAGGAAGGAAGGCTTTGGCCTGTTGTGTGTTCAGTTCTGCACCTATGAAGGTGAGAAACTGAACAGGCTGTAGAACTGACTTTGGAAGACTGAGAAGGAAACCTAAAGATGTGAGCAGCTGCTGGGTGACGTGAAGGTGTACTTTGGCTTGTTCTGGGGACTGGCTCACTATGAGCCAGTCATCCAGGTAAGGAAAGATGGCAATCTTTTTGCCTTCTTAAATGAGCAACTGCTACTGCCAGGCATTTTGTGAATACCCTTGGGGCAGAGGTGAGACCGAAGGGCATTGCTCTGAACTGGTAATGGCCTGAGGGCAGTTCGAATCTGAGGTACTTTCGGTGGGAGCTTCTGATGAGGATATGAAAGTAGGCATCCTTGAGGTCCAGGGATGCTAGCCAGTCCCCTGGCCTTAGAGAGGGTAAAATAACTCCCAAGAGTCACCATTTTGAATTTTTGGTTTTAAAAGGTGCTTGTTTAGGTATCTGAGATCCAGGATGGGCCGCCATTCTCCTGTCTTTTTTGGGGTAAGGAAGTACCTGGAATACAACCCTTTGCCCTGGTGTAGGGGAGGAACCCTCTCCACAGCTCTGAGAGCCAGGAGGGTTGAGACTTCTGTTTCCAAGGTGAGAGCCTCTAAAGGATTTGCAGGTGGAAAGGATCTGGCTCTCATCCTTGGAAATTTTTTGAAGCTGAGAGCCAGTCCCTGGCTTACTACTTCCCAGGACCCACTTGTCTGATGTTAAAGACATCCAGTCCTGGATGAAGTAAGCCAGCCTGCCCCCTACAGGTAGTGGAGAATCGGCCCTGGCCAACCCATCAGGGTGCCTGTTTGGCAGGAGCTTTAGGCTGAGGGGTGGGAGTGGGTCTGCTCGCACCCCGTCTGCCTCTCCCTCTGAAGATCCCCCTCTGGGCATAGACTGAAGAGGAGCCCTGGGTTTGGTAAAAAGGCCTGTGAAGAGGCCTGCCCCTGCCCCTGGAAAACTGCCTTTGAGGAGTGGCCTGCCTTTCCTTGGCCTGTGCACTCCTATAGGTAGTCCTGTACTCATCCATTTTCTTCATATGATTCTCTGTCTGCTCCCCAAACAGACAGTTATCCACAACAGGAAAATCCATGGCCTTAGCCTGGGTATCCTGTGACAGGCTAGTACACCTGAGCCAAGCCATTCTACAAAAAGCCACAGATGTAGCCATGACTCTGGAATATACATCATTAGAGTCCACTGCAGCATGGAATTGCACCTTGGATGCCTCAATACCATCAGCAGCCACCTGCTCCAGCTCCCTGTCAAGTTGTTCAGGGAGCTGCTTAGCAAGAGCCATAACAGTATCCTATCTGGATTTCTGATATCTTGCGACATAAGCCATATAATTTGCCTGTCTGAATCCCAAAGATGCTGCCATGTACTGTTTCTTTGCCATGGCTTCAATCCTCCTGGAGTCCTTAACTGGGGGGTGAGAAGCCAAAGGAATATTTGCCTTGTCATAGGCTGCAGCTTGCACTATCCCAACATGGCTGCATTGTTGTGAGAGGAACTCCATGTCAGAGCCTGACAAGGTGTACCTTCTGTCCATTTTCTTTTCCACAGGAAGTACAGAATGGGGGGGGGGGGTTAAAATCTTTACTGCCTGTTTCCTGAAAGATTTGTGCATAGGAATAGACAGTCTTCTAGACTCTGGGATATCCATCATTTCCACATAGTCAGGCTCTTCTTGGTCATCCACAGCTTCTTCCATAGGAAGCTGGAGGGTTTCAGCCACTTTTTTATAGAAAATAAAATGAAAAGGAGAGTCAGAAAGCCTAGGGGGAGAAACTTCTATAGGTCTGTCTGGAGAAATGTCCAGTTCAATGGGCACATCCAGACTGTCAAAATCATATTCACTCTCTTCATAATCTTCCTCCCCCTCCTCCGGTACATAAAAATCCTCTACATCATACTCCTGAACCGGAGGAACCGACTGAACCGACCACCTGCCTGATGGTGACAGTTCGGTCAGAAATGGGGAAAGTGACTGGACAATTTTGATCACTTTGGCTATTTCTGCAGCAGTTGGAGAAGGGATTTTTGGCTCCAGACCTGCTGACTTCCTAGTCCTTTTAACTGGAACTGACTCATCCGAGTCAGCTCTCCTTTTGCCCGAGGAAGACTCACCTTGTTTAGGGGGGACTCCCTCTGGTTCAGTTGGCACTGAACCGGGCTGGCTATCTGGATCAGCGGACTTCTTAACCTCCTTTTCCTGAGCCTACCACCACTCTCTTATCCGGGTAGCTGCAGGAAATTGACACAAATCTGGCAGTCTGAATTGGGGTGGTCAAACCCCAGACAATAGACACATGTGGTGTGTGGGTCAGCCTTAGCAAAAGCTTCCCCACAGACATCACAGTGTTGAAACCCAGTGGGCCCGTTTTTTCTTTTGGGTTTCTCAGACATAATGCCAGCCTAACCAGAAAACTTGCCCGTTAACAGCCCTTAGCCAAGCAAGACACCTTTATCAGTTCCAGACCGTGTCACGGGTCGTGGAAAAAAAAGTAATGAAATCTGTTTTTTTTAGAACCGATAAGAACCGGGAACTGCACTTCTAATGAAGTTTAAAGTAATTTTAGAACAACCTGATCGGTTCAAAACTGAACCGATAATATCGTTTACAAGTTCCACACAGAATAAATGTAAAAGCTTAATTTACTTACGATACCACAGACAGAGCTTGAACCGACCGGTTGCGGTTTGATTTTAAAACAAATGCGGTTTAAAAACCGAGAAATACACTTTAAAACCGACAAAATGAACCGAGCAGTAGGAGAAATCTCCGGAGCGACTGTTCAGTGAGGCGGAGTAAAGAATCTGACAGTTAAGGTTTGAAGCAGCACAGACAGAGTGTTCAACCGAGCTCATGCTCAAGATTCCATGCACTTAGCTCTTTCACCTCCGGAGCAGTTCTAACCTGGGGTTATACTGCATATGTAATAATATAGCAAGACTTCATGTTGTTTGAAACACTGGCATTTACTCACAGTGACAGGCAATCAGCCAAAATGTCTTCAGAAAAAAAACATTATTGCAGCCAAAAAGGTTTCTACACTGAAGGACAAACTAGTGAATTCACAATTTAAGAGTCCATTAGCACAGGATGCACAATTCTTATTAGGCCCACTTAGGCCAGGAATGGTGGCTTGTGGTAACCGTTCTTGCTGTGGACATATGAGTAAAAAAGATGCATTCAGAGACCCTTTTACAGGCTACAGTTTGAAATCAGGCAAAGTATTAATTGTACAACAGAGTGGGTAGTGTATGTACTTCAATGGCCCTGTGACAAACTTTATATAGGCCAAACAACAAGACCACTAAAAAGTCGTATACAGGAACATAAAAGTGACATAAGAAGACATGTGGATACCTCACAGGTGGCCCTGCACTTCCCATCAGCACAACACACAGCAGCTTCGATCAGATTTTAGGGCTTACAAAGCATACCAGAAATGGCTAGAGGTGGGAATAGACAACACATTTTAGACAGAACAGAGATGCAGTGGATATTTAGGCTCAAAACCCTAGATTCAAGAATAGGCATAAACACAGATACCAACTGGCAGGCCTGTGGATAGGATTTTAAATTGTCATTATTCAATAGACATGACCATTGAGATAAAAGAAGGAGTGAAGGGTATTTGCCACAAACCTGGTCAGAGTGAAGATGCCAAAAATATACTTCTTTACCCCTTCCCCCTTCCTGCCCCTTCCCCTTTCCTTTTTCCCTCTTCCCCTCACCCCTTTTTCCTCCCCTTCTTCCCCCACATCAGTTCCACACTTCATACTCCTGTAGAAAAGAACGTTCTAAGAAAACTGTCAAAAGGGAACATAATAAATCTGAGGAAAGTTTAAAATTAGAAATTTTGAATGTGGAAACTCCCCCCCCCACACTATATAGTATAAAATTATCTCTTAATATAGAATACATGGTTAATAATTTAGCAATTTATTTTAATCTAATGCAGAAGCACATAGTGCATGGTAAAGTCAAATTGCATGTAGCATATTGATAAATATAGTGTATTAAAAGAACTTAGCAAAATGCAATACAGAGTTTAAGTCAATAAAAACACAATAGGTACATAATACACAAGCTCAGTGCTAAGCCCTTTAGAGCCTGGCTGCCTTGGCTGTGCATTTAGACAGCACAGCATACTGTTGCTTAGCAACAACACCTCATGCTCTTGTGAGGTGATGTCACATATTAACACCATGTTACTAGGCAGTCATGCTCAAGAGGAAATGCTGGCAACCTCACAAACACTTGCTCTGTGTGCACCACAAAGTGAGGAACACAGCAGATTTTTACTGAAGCAGGTAAAAACGTTAAAACCTTTTTCAATGGAGTGAAACCAGAGTAATATTAACATGGTAGTAAATGCTGACTGCTTTCACATGTTACAGGTAAAAAGAACGCTGAATACAGGCATCTAGAAAGGTCAGCACCTTACAGAAACAAATGTTTTTTTGACTGCAGCAGGTAACATTTTTAAAACCCTTTCAAACAGAAAGAAACCTGAGTGAGTTTAACAGGGTAGTAAATGCTGACTACTTTCACATTTTACAGGTGAAAACAAAGCTGAATGCAGTCATTAAGAAAGGTCAGCACTTAACAGACCCAAAACGGGGACCTTCAGTGCAAAGCAGATAGTTATTAATTAAAAGAGTTAACTAAACACTCAGTGGCACTGCAGATAATGAGAGGCTGAACATCTAAAATTAAAAAAAAATAAGTAAAAGGGTGCATGCTGCGTAAATCTTTTGCAGGTACTAAAGAAACTTAACAGAGGTGGTAACACAGAGTAATAGAAACATAAATGGAGTGAATACAACAGTTACCAAAGCTAGAAAATGTTTAACACAAGTAACTTAATATACTATAAGGTAAATGAAACTACAGTTACAGCACAATAATTAACGATTTTAAAAAATGGTTCATTGTCCCATTTTAGCTAAGTGGGAGAGAAACAAAGTAGAGCTCCGGGAAGGGGCACTAATGAATTTGAGCAACTGAAATAAAATTAAGGACACTTTAAATAAGTAACATGTTATTGAATATACAAGTAACAACTGAGCTAAAACTAATGCAATGTATAAGGCATGCCAGATAGTTAAAAAAGTGGGTTTAAGCCCTGGAGAGGAACAGGGCTAGTTACAAGTAGGCAAGGCATACAGCGTTGTGTAAATACCTTGAAAAATGAACTAGAAATAATATCAGCGGACATAAAAGTATGGCTTTAAATACAGTGAGTCGTTCAATGGTGCAAGTGTCCACGGCAACTTTTTCTTAGTAAAAAAATGGGAACCTTATTTTGATTGCTGTTAAAGCAGTACTTTAAATGTGCTATATTCTTGAGAAACTAATAAATGTATTTATACTTTATTTATCAGGCCCTTTGAAAAAGCACTTATAGTGCGAAATGTCAGGGCACATGAAATTATCAAATATAAAATAAAAAAAAAGTTTTTGAATGAAGATTTGGATTCCTTCAGTTTTTTGCCTGAGGACCTCCATTAACCAGTTTTTTTGACCCAATCAAGAAGGAATAGTAACTTAATAAGAAGACTGACACCATTACCCCTGGTAACAAGCATTGCTCCATGGTGTAGCTGGTTCATAAGGTTGCCTGAAATTCTTTTGTGTAGTTCCTTGAAGCAGATGTTGCTTCTGTCCTGGGACTCATGTGGCAATTTCATGATTGCTCAAACATGTGACTGTCCTAGTGTGGAGAAATTCAACAAAAAATATCTGTATCCCCATTGGCTAGTGCTATAGGACTGACATGCATGATGTCTAATAAAGTCTGCAGTATCCAATGAGGTATAGATGCCCTCTTGAGTCGATAGTGTACAGCTGAGCTCATGTGACTGGCCCAGGAGGTGCATGACACACTATTCCCACTGTGCCTGGTGGCGGGGAGGAGCCAGCCAGGATCTGTTGGAATAGTGTCTATGGTACTGTGGCAAGAGTTAGGGTGCATTGTTATTGCTGATATTAGTAGCATCAGACTTCCCTGCAATTACTGTATGTAAGGATTTTGTGGAGGGAAACGCATACAGGACAGACCATCTGAAATTCTGTGTCTGATGACAAGGACAAACGGACAGGGTATGAAATGCCATTCCTTTTTTTCATCTATTCACAAAGTAATGCATGCTGCACAGGGTACCATTTACTGTAACAGGATAGTCAGTTGATCGGTATATGCATGATAGGTAGGATTCATGTCATGAGTGCAATGGAGCTGAGTTACTTTGAATGTTTTTTTAACTGGACAGCCACAATCTCACCATTCTCTGCACTTTTCTGTCTCTCCTGTGCCAGCTGCTTCCAGGGGGTTGCCCTCTCCCCAGTGTCCAGTGGTGATGGAGATGGTGCTGGGGGTCATAGATCACCTCTAGGCTTGTCTAATGTTTGGTGCACCTGCAGCCAGGAGGGGGTTTTGTGACTCCCAACATAAGGAATATTCCATTTCTGCCATGGCACACGCCCCCCTCCACCATGGTGTAGCTGTGCATCCACTGCAAGCACTGCACATGATCGGATGGCGCAGGTAGTTCCACGCTCACACCAAAAGTAATGCAGCACATACAGCATAGGATCAAAATTAGGTGCTTCACTTTATTGAAAAGAAGTGCAAAGATGTACCTCATAGCAATGCAAATCCACTTGGATCCACTTTAGTCCCTTCAATATACTTTGCTTCTGAAAGATTGAAAAATGCTCTTCCTCCAAAAGAGAAATTAGTGATGCACTGAAATATAAGAAAGTGCAGAGACAGTGGAAAAATTCCTGGTATTGAAAAATTTCAACGTGCACTCATAACTTTGTTGTTTTTAAAATATTTCTACTGCAATGTTTCAACATAGCCTTCCTATGACCCCACCTCATAAACATTGCTGGAGAAAATGTTTAAATCCTGCCTGAAAGGTGATTTCATGCAGTGGCCAAGAAATTACCTTTTAGGATGGAACTGAATAATTTCGCCACACTTTTTCATGAGGTGAGGTCCCAAAAAGGCCAGGTTGAAACTTTGTGGAAAAATATTAAAAAAATTATTACATTATAAGGACAAGTTCAAAACACAATGAAATACATTGAAACAAATATCTATGTTTCTCAGTTCCCAGTCCAGCACTGAAGAGTGAAGATGTGTCTCCGGTCAGAGAGGATTACAGCGTTGGACCTCTGGTAGGGAGGTATGGTGTGGGAGTGGTGGGTGCTGAATGGAAGGGTCAGGTGAGGGAAGAATAATGGTGTTGGTGGACCTGCAGCAGCAAGAAAAATCGATGGATGGTTTTCTTTTTTTACAAGGTGTATAAAAATTAAAAAAAGACTGCAGGGGATGGTTTTCTTTATGTTTGGCACTGACACTGGGGATTGGGTATCCCAGTGTAAGTTTAACTTCTAAGGGAATGGAAAGTGATGGGGAGGTGGGAGGTATACTTGGCAGAGGATGGCATTTGAACATTTAAAAAAAGACAGCAATGGTCTGTTTTCTTTATTTCAGGTACTTACACTAGGGACTGGGCACCTCAGAGTCGGAGTTCTGTTTATCAGCACCAAGGGTGGGTTCCCCAGTGTTACACAGTGATAATGGGCAGAGTGAGGTGTACTAGCCAACTCTGGGGACTGGGCACCCCTATGTCAGAAAATAAAGATGGAATGGAGAAGCAATGGGAGGTGGAAGGGATACTTGGCAGAGGATGGAGAGGATTGTTTTACATTGGGTGGAGAGGATGACAGTAGGCTGATCATGGCACTGATCAGCTCTGCTTGCTGGGTGGCATTTAAATTCAGGTGGCACATTTCATTGAACTATACAAAGTTTCCACCCAGCAAGACCAGAAGAGTTTCAAGATCTGCCTGGCTGATGACTGGTCTGATACCGTTGAGCCCCTTGCAGACTGCCCTGGATTGGACAGACAGTGAACACCTCTCAAAATCCAGTATCATACCAACATGTTCACTTTGCATATGTGCAAGGCTGAACATAAAAATAACATTTCATTCATTAAAATCATTTTCCTATTTTAACACAAAGCCTTTTCATATCGGCACCTTCAGATAGCAATGTAGTATATTGTCAGTGATGCTGCATATTGAATATCCATTGTATAAATAGTTGTTCTGATAATAACAAACTGGCATACTGCTGATGAGTTAATCATCTCCAATTTACTCTGTTTAAGCACTTTTAATGCATGCTGCTATTGCATGGAGCATGGTTCATTCTTCTTTATGTAAGTCATCCTCAAATTCATGAATCTACTGGTGTTACTGCAGTTTTCTTATCAATAGCAACCTTTTCACTGCCATAAAAAGTTCCAAGATGGACACCAGCCTATTGGCACAGCAGAAATGCTACAGTTCACTATGCTGGTGACCTGGGTTCAGGAATGAGGCTGAGTTTCCAGAGGATCAGCCAGGGGAGGAGGTTAAGCATCACAGTAGATGCTCACCTCCTTGGGGGAGGGAGGGCTGTCTCCCCAGCCGTACAACTGCCATCTGCCTATTACTGTCTGGGAATGCAGATGGAGAGCAAGAGAGAGTGGGGGAGACACCACTCAGCTCAACAGAACATCGCCACACTTTGCATACATGCTCCTGTCACTGATCCTCACCTCGTGTCTCTGTAGGAGGGATGCCAGAACAAGGGAAAAACAGCCATTGCATGCAGGATGAAGAAGTGCTAACATTCCCAGGCCTTGGCACCCCAACTGTCCACTCACCTCCAGTAGATGATTTGGTCAAGGGGAGCCTGGTCAGCTCCCCATATCCCTCCTCAAAAGGGGAATCCAAGGTGATGAAGGACTGTGGTAAGTGGTGGAGAAGGTGTGGCTGGGGCTGGCAGACCAGAACAGCACTGATGGGGGCAGCTACAGGGAAATAAGAATAAAGAGAAACTGAAAAATAATGCTCCAAGACTACCAGGTGCAATAAGTAAGCAATAAGACACAGCAGGGCAGTGGTTGTCAAGGGCTATTGCATGCCCAGGGGCATAGTGAGACATGAGGCTCTTGCCCCCAAGTGCCTTCAGCACCTCAAAGTGCATTAATCCCATGTGACCAACAACCTGGAGTGTCATATACTGTAATGCTTATAAAATGGGTAATTTTTAAACAAATACACAGTGAGACTGTGCCAAGGAGCAGCAGTGTTAAAGTCAGAATCAGTAATACAGACTAGTAACAAAGGGACCGGTACCTGCTTAAGGTGTGGATTGCAAATCAACACACTCCAATAATGCTCTTCCAAAAAAACAAAAAAAAACCCACTCTGCCTGTAGATAATGTTCCAAAACAGTGTAGTTTCTTTATAGAAGATCATAAGACATACAGTACTCACACATCAGTGTCATAACTAAGGCACAGTGAAAACGACCAATAAAAAGTCCAGTAAGTTCAGCAAATCCACAGGCATAAACCTGCACCCTCAAACAAGTAACTCCACATCACCTGATGCATTTTGCACAAGATGTGTTTTTTCAAAAGCTGACGTGGTGACAAAATCCCCTCTCTTAAATACTTGAACTTCTTAAAGTGACAGTAGCATTTGTGCACAGAATTCATAAGTTCTCAAAATGCTGTGCATACTTCTATTTGTGCAGTAAATTCAATAATACATACATTAATCAGCTTAGAACTCATGTCAGCATGTACTAAAAAGGTAGTGACCAGTGTACATCTTTCTACACGTAAAGGGGTTGCTAAAGGGCACCTGGTCACTGAATAAATCTTTGTTTCTATAGTATCTTAAACTCAAAGTATAGATAAAAAAAGAATGTACATAGTTTTACTTGTAAATAAAACTGACAGCAGACCAGAAGTAGTCACTGGTGCAAATCTAGAAGGAGAAAAGAAAAGAATAAGTTAGAAAGACACTTTAAATACAGCATAACAGCATACAATTATTTTTTTTTGTTTAAAAAGCTGCTCCCCACCACCCCCCACCCCTGCAAGCCAATTGGGAGTCATTATTTTTTGATATATACATTTTTAGAGCCTGTTCTCCCCTGGCTGCCCCTTTCTAACTGATCCCCCCCCCAGCCCCATCACCCCGGCTCCTTCGGGACTTACCTTCAACTGTGCTCTCTACCATACAGCTGTGATGGTGCCAGGCCACTGGGTGCGGAGCATGAGGAGGGTCAGTCGTCCTCCACCGCTTGGGGTGTTTTTCCTCATTTTCTTCCTTCCCTTCCCTGTTGCTAAGTCGCACAGATCAGCATGTATGTGTGGAGGCAAGCACACGCTGCAGAAGTCACGCAGCACCCTCCCCTTTGTTGTTGCCCTACAGTCCTGCAATACACTCGGCCTCCTCCCGGGGGAAGTCATTCTGCAGGAATGCCAGCCTCCCTCCCTGGGAGAGTAGAGCAGTCCTTTGGACACTCAGTCCTCTCCCTCCCTGGCTGACCCATGGCAAATCACTCATACCAGGAACATGGGTTGCCAGTATGGCAGGAGGTAATGCATAGATGCCTCAGTCCTTCACAGCACTGGGCTGGCTTAGCTGGGAGACATTCTTCAGTTTACCTGGTGTGAACCTTTCATTGAAGTAGGCATCATCCCAAGCAGTCCTCTGCACTGTGGTCCTCTGTGTGAAGGGCCACAGTGCAAAGGGCATCATCGGAGTGGAGTCTGCCTGGAGTCAACTGTGAGTCAATCCTTGACTAACCAAGCTGCCTTCAAGAGCTTTCACCCTCAAGCCTCCCTCCGGCCTAATTACAGACCTGTTAGTGTTGCTCTCTTTATTTCTTTCCACCTTCTTACTGAGCTCTTGTGAGCCCCACACCTGTTATCAGGACAGCTGGTCTGCTACTACTCTAATTTTAGTCTGCCTTTTTAGTCTACTAGCCTTGTTAAACTTTCAATATTTTTAAGTGTCTTACCTATGCCCTATCTGTGTATACCTTTATTTGCAAGTCACCTTACCTAAATATTGTGTTTCTATGCATCTCAGTTGTTTTACCTGTGTATGCCTGCCAGCTAGAGTTATCCCATTTGTACAGTTCAGTTCTCAGGTTTGTCTGGTTATCTTAACTCAGCGCTACTCTCTTTACTGTGTTTTATCTTCCATTTATGATACTGTATATATACTGCCCTACGTTTGTTTTGTAGTCTTGTTAGCCTGCTTTCTTTAGCTACTGTAGTCATTACCTTTCCTGTAGTGGTAATTTGCTGTTGGTTGTTGCATCTTCATCTCCTGGCCACCATGCACCTTGCCTTCCTGTGCTTTCTCCTCTACCCTCTCCTGCTCCTCTCTCCTTTCCCCTCCCACCTCTTTTCCCCACTTTCTCCTCCCCTCCACCCATTTGTCCCCACCTTCCCCCTTTCTCCTCCTATCATTCTATTCTCCCTCTCCTCCCCTCTCCCTAAACCTGGAGTTTTGCCATCAAGCCGTCCCGTCCCTTCCCTACTCCTCCTCTCCTTGCTCTCCTACCGATCAAGGGGACATAAGTCCCACTCCACCCTCCTGCTCTTGTTCCTGATCCTCCTCCCATCTGGCAATGTAGAAACTAACCCTGGTCTTCTCCTCGTCTCTCCAGCTCATAAATTCCTTAACGCCTTAGCATTTTCTATCTCAATGCTAGGAGCCTCCTCCGCAAATTTGACTTCCTGAATGTCTGGGTCTCACAGAACTCTCTTGACATCTTTTGGATTTCTGAATCTTGGCTGTCCTCCAGAGCTCCCATCTCTATCCTATCTCTTTCTGATTTTCACCTCTTCTGGCAGGACTGTGGGAAATGGGGCAGTGGTGTTGCCTTCTATGTCCATCTGAGCCTCTCATGCACCATTGCTTTCTGGAAGTCTGTAACATCCTCCCATGAACATCTCCTTGCTAAGCTCTCCTCTCCCTCCACCTTATCTTTCTTTGTTGGGGTGCTCTATTCTTCTTCTAAAATCTCTTCCTCTTCTCTGGTTGATTCTCTCTATGCTCTCACCTTCCACTCCTCCTTCGGTGAACTCAGCTTCCTTGGGACTTCAATATAAAATAGCTCTCCCCAGCCTCCAGGCCAACCTCCCACAGGACTGTGTCCCTTAACCTTACCCAACTCATAACTGAACTCACACAGCTGAATCCACATGCCCCTAATCGCACCCTCCTGGAATGGGATCTCTCCACACACACATATCACATCATAGCTGAAGGTATTCTGCTGGATGCCTTCAGTGACCACTGCATTACTTTCTGTGTCAGGAAAGTCTGGTGCCATCCCTTCCCCACCCAAATACATCCGGTCTAGGTCCCTCTGGTCACTTTATAGAAACACAGAAACATATAAATTGTCAGTATATAAGGACTGCCAGGCCCATCCAGTCTGTCTGAAAGCCCTACACTAGTTATATTAATGCTGTCCTGAGTTACCTTGCTGTAACTGACTGGTCAGCCATCCTCTCCATTCATGACATTGAAATGGCCATCTCCATGTTCCATTCCAGATTTTCATTTACCTGGGACAAGTATGCCCCCACAGAAAGTCCAGGGTTAAATCTTCCAACCACTACTGGATTACTCCTAAACTCATTGATCAGTGTATGTCCTGTGGTCATGCTTGGGCCCCTTACAAATTACCCCTCTCCCTACTTGACCTCTCTTGCAGGGCACTCAGCAATTCATTCATAAGGGCAATCCATACTGTAAAATCCCACTATTATAAGGCCAACCTGCAGAACAACCATAGCTCCCTAGCCAAATTCAAAAGGTGGTTCACTTCCTCTTTGACTCCACTGCCCAGTACACTTCCCCAGTTTTCATGGTTCACCTGTCTCTGAAATTCCCACTGTTGCTGCTCACTTTAATGAATTCTTCATTACTTGCACTCCTCCATTCCCCCCTTCATGGCCCCTCTTCTCTCCCTCCCCCATTCCACCTTCCACCCCACCCCTTCTTCGGATTTCATTTCCCACTGTTACTGCCCAGGAAATCCTGCTTGCTATTTCCTGTCACAACCTATTTAAATCTAGCACTGACAGGCTGAATTCTAAGCTTCTCCCTCTTTCAGTTCCAGACATCACTTCCCTCCTTGCTCACCTTCTCAGCCTCTCCTTCTTCCTCCTCCATGCAGTTCCCCTGTCCTGGAATACTGTCAAAGTTCTCCCCTTCTTAAAGAGGTGATCCCTCCTCCCCTTGCAACATCCATCCTGTCTGCCTCCTCACTATCTCCTCTCTACTGCGAATCACTGACTCCATCCTTACTGGGATGGATCATGGGCACATAATGGTGGTCATTTTCATTGATTTGGTCAGAGCCTTTGACCCGGTGGAACACCCACTTTTCCTGGACAAGCTGAGCTCTACCAGCCTCTCAGATCCTGCTGTTTAATGGTTCAGTTCCTACCTAATTGGCAATCGGAAGTCAGTGCAGGTAGGAGGAATCCTGTCATCTACCCACTATCAATCCAGGCTGGGATCCCACAGGGGTTCATCCTGGGTCCCATCCTCTTTTCACTTTTTCTGAATGACCTCCCCTCTGCCTGTACCAACTCACAAATTAACATGAATGAAGATGACACAGTTATCTACACCTCCAGCCCCTTGACTGTAGCAGTTGAAGGCTTGCTGCAGCAAGACTTCCATAACATTCTGCACTGGTTCCTTTCCAATCAGCTCTGGGTCAAGACTTGGAAAACAATGACCATGACCGTTGGCACCAATCAGAAATTGGCCCAGCTCTCCTCCATCCCAGTCTTCTCTGCCCTGGATGGCACCCCATTCAAAGTGGTTTCTTCCTCCAAGTATCTCAGTGCGTGGCTAGATAGTAGGCTTGACATCTCTGCCCACATTAATACCATCCACTCCAAGCTGCACCCCAAACTTGGTGCCCTGTAGTGCAACATAGACTGCTTGTCTCCTCATGTCTGCTGGGAGCTTGTTACCAAAATGGTGCTTCCAGTGTTTGACTATGCAGATGTGGTTTATGGCACTACCCCTTCATCTTCCCTTGCCATATTGGGCACTGTCTGCAGTGTCTCTCGGTTTGCTACCAAAGCCCCCCTCCCCCAAACTCACCACTGCTCTCTCTACTTCTCCCTATTAATCCACCCTCTGTCTTCACATAACCAGTCCCACTGCACCGCCTTCATCTCAATACACTGATTTGGGTCCCTTTCCTCTTACCTAGCATCACTTCTCTTTCCCATTCCTTTTGCTTAATACTCCCTCTGCTCCAGTGATCCTCACACCTTCTCTCTTACCCACCCTACTTCTCTACTGGGCAGACTGCCTTTCCTCCCTCTGGAAGCTGCTCTCACCTCTTTCTTGCCCCCCTTCCCATCTCCCTTAAGCATCAGTTAAAATTCCTCCCTGCACCAACCTGCTCCTGTCTGCCCTATCCCTGACCATCTCTGGTTGGAGCTCCTACCACCCCTGATGTTGAGCCTCCTCCTGAGTCCTACCTCAGCCTGTATCAGACTCCTACCAATTTACAACTGCACTGCCAGCATTATACTGTACCAGTCCTTGTATCATCATCTGCACATGATAAGCTGCTCATTGTACTTTTGCTTACTTCCATTTATATTTTATTTACATTTTCACCATGGTAAATTGTACACATTTTGCACTTTTCTTTGTACCAGCCATTAATACCATGTTTGCTTTTTTATTTTACAGTAGAAGTCACTTAATCGAGACATCCAGGAGTTGGGCTATACATCCCAATTAAGCAGCCATCTCATTTAACAGAATGTATGTAAAATTGGTTATTTTGCCTCTGTTTACATGTAGCCCTTTTCCTTAAACTCGCTCCCTCGATCATGAATGTTGCCAGTGATGCCAGTGACACAGATAATGCCAGTAGGATCAATATTTTAATAATAAACTGCACCACAGCACTGTACATACTTTACTGCAATAAATTCAAAGTCAAACCACAAAGCTGGCTCTGGAGTTTGGCATCCTGTGTCAGGCTGTAAAGGTGCATCTACTGGATTCTACAGAGACTTTCTTGGATTTCCTGTAGGTCTCTCAGTCTTTGTGTCCTCTCTCATGAATATGTGATGATTTAAGAAGTTAAAAAAACAGCTCTATCTCAAACCTCTCTTATCTCTCTCAAGCATGGCATTGGGCAGGCAGCTTCCATTCTCTGAAAAGAGAAAAATGCATTTTGTGAGAACTGGTCAGTAGGCAGTCAGTTTCAGCTCTTATCACTGAAAAAAAAACAACACTCACAAATAGCATGACACAGAAGGCAGCCTCTGATCACAGAAAAGCATTGTGTTTTCCTTTTGTGACCATAATCAGATAGCAAGCAGAATTGGAACAAAAGCATAGAGGAGAGAACTTGAGAGAACATGGAGACCAAATAGGTTTAGAAAATGGTCTAAGAAATTCCCAGGCTCTGATTGGCTGATTGCCCTGGCAAGGTGTGTGTCTATCAGACAACAGAACATGGGTATTAAAAGTGCCAGTCCCAACCGACCCCATCACTGATATAAATGAGCACTAGCTAAATGAAGAACCCCATTTTTATTTCACCCTCAATAAGGCAGCTGTTCCAAGCAACAGATACCGGTGACCCCCCCACTAGTGTCAGAAAACCATCAATTACCATACAAAACACATATTGTAAATAAAAGAAACAGTTTTGAGCCATAGAAAAGTGCTCTAATGTTACAGAGCTACTTGCATCCTCTGCTCTCTCAAAGGCCTGCTGATCTAGTAGATCGTGGAAGTCGGCAGCATGTCTCCATCACCGGGGAGTGGAACTTACATAAGTACCATCACCGCTCCTTGCCCTGACTCTCTCAATCCCTTGCTTTAGTCTCAAAATTGCAACCCCACTGAGTACCCACATTTTAAACTGCACTGCAAAACCACAAACAGTCTACCTCTTTTTACAGTTACAGTTGTTTTTCTGCCAGCTTGCTCTGTTGATCTTCATTCAGCTCCTGAACCTCTGATCCTCTAGAGCAGCTCCATAATGAGGCTGCCCACCCACAACCTATCCTTACCCAACCTGGAAGCAACAGTTCATGAAAAAAATAACTTCATCAGCTGCACTACTTCTGATGTCCCACTCCCTGTCAAGTATGGCTCTCGTATACACCAGTAGCCACTGCCAATGGATATTTTCAGTCAATAACTGCAATCCATCCCAATGATAACTCTGTTAGCAGTACAAAGTGTGGGGGGAAGAGGGGGTTTGAGGTTGGATTCAGTTGACAACTCTACTTCTATGTTCTCTGTACTTCATTCTTCTGTGCTGCTCTCTACACTCACATTTTCTTTCTCTCTTGTTTTGTTCTGACTGTTACAGCAGCCACTGCCAGTTAAAAAAAAACAAAAAAACAGTAAAACTAGGTGCTGCATGACGACAGGGTGGGGGAATTCCAAAACCACAAACATAAGCAGAGTACTATGGGGATGCAACTGCATACAACCAGCTTCCTTTTTTAAACTACAAGGTTTCAAGTAGAACAAAATTCCATACCTTAAAAAAACTCATTCTAATCCAGGTGGAGGAACTATTTTATTACAAAACTTAAATAAAACTTATTCCTTATTAACAATTTTATATCAACATTTTTTTTACAGTACCATACAGGATAACTTCTCTGTGGGTGGTACATTATGTGAATACTTGACACTGCAACTGATTTTGTGGGGGGGGGGGAATCATGTCATTAATGGTACTTTATTCTCCAGGATGAGGGCTTAAATTTGATAAAAGCTTATAAAGACTCACTGCCAAAAAACAGGGAAGTAATAATTCTAGGCGACATGAATATTAATTAGCTAGATAAAAACATGGTAAAACACAGGAAATTGATTGTTAGCTTACATCTTTCTCAAATCATTAACTGCCTTACAATAATTCATTACATCTGGAGTTTTGGCAGATGTGGTCAGTGACCATAGTCCTGTCTTTTGTAGTTGGAGCTCGAAGACAAAGAAAGTTCCTCTGATACACATATTAACCAGAAATTTGAAAAAAATGGATCTTGATAAATTTCAAACTGCGTTGTTAAACTTTGATTGGAGTTTTCTTTAGCAGATTTCAGATGTAGACATAACCTTTGAAAGTTTTTGTACAGTTTTCTTAAATATTTGTAACATCTTTGTACCATTGAAACAAATGAGAATTTGTGGTAACAAGCACCAATGGGTAAATATGGAATTATTAAGTCAATTAAGAGATCACGGTGTTAAATGGAGGAGATTTAGGGTAACTAGGGATAGTCAAGATGAAATAGCTTATAAAATAGCAAGAAACCGATGCAAAAGGTTGATTAGGAAACTTAAGAGGAACTATTACCTTGTAAAGTAGAAACAATTTGAAGGGTGAGATGCACCAGCCACATGGGATATTCTTAATGAATTAATGGGCAAAAATTGCTCAACTAGGATCCAGTGCTTAAAAAGTAGTGATGAGGTGTTAGTTAAGAATCAGGAGATAGCACAAGAATTCAGTGTATATTTTACAGATTTATCTAGTTATGTAAAAAGTGCCCCGGTAAAAATAATAACAAGTTGTTTGGTAGAGACTTGGTGGTTAATCAGCTTAGGTTTTATTTTAGATATTTGTTATCAGAAGAAGTCTGTAAAGGTATCACTGAACTAAATCCACACCCCTCAGTGGGGGTGGATGAGGTTGATTTTCAACTTGTAAGGATCACCTTAAACATCTTCTGTTACCCTTTATCTATTATTTTTAATCTCTCATTATGTTCCTCTAAGTTTCCAAAAAATGGAAAGAGGCTACTGTTGTACCCATTTTGAAAACAGGTGACCCATTAAATATACAAAACTATAGACTGATCTCCCTCTTAGTTTCATTATCAAAGATGCTGGAGTGAATAATCTTTGATCAGATGATGGAGTATATCACCGTCTATGACATCCTGACACTGGCCCAGCATGGATTTCATCCAAGGCATAGTATGATGATGGTCTTCGTGGGGTTCACTGGTGCAGTTCATTCAGCTCTTGATAAAGGCCATCTTGCTATAGCGCTCTAAGTGGACCTCACCAAGGCCTTTTGACCTGGTAAACCATGAACCACTGAAAGTGAAGCTTGCCCATCTGGGAATGTCTCAGGATGTTGTAGGTTGGTGTGGTAATTATTTATCAGAACGGATACAGTGCACTAGGATCAATGGTAGCCTCTCTCCCCCCCCCAGCTCTGATCACTATGGGTGTTCCCCAGGGTTCAGTTTTGGGTCCCTTTTCTTTAGTTTATTTTTGAATTCACTTCCTTCAGTTTGTTTTCATTCTCAGATGTTTTTATATGCAGACGATGTGGTGATCCTCACGAGCAGCCCTAAACTTGAACAGTTACAGCGTGATATAGCTGCTGAATTCCTGTCTTTGCAGGAGTGGTTTAGTGATCATAAGTTACTATTAAATGAAAAGAAGACAAGGTCTATGGTATTTCACAGCCATCGGAAGAGACTTGACCAAAAACTTCAATTATCTTTATATACTGTGAACGAGGAGGGAATAGAACAAGTTGAACAATTTAAATACCTAGGGCTGACAGTAGATTCCAAAATGAGTTATGAAACACATGTTTATAATCTGGTAAAAACAATACATCAAAGGGTAGGAGCTTTATATCGGGTGAATGCATTGTTAACACCAGCCACTAGGGTACCATTAGCCCAAAGTTGTCTACTGTCAGACATGGATTATGGTTTGATTTTATATTTTTCTGCGTCTGACAGTCTACTAGGGAAAGTTAGTCTTACTTAAGCAAGTCATTAGGTTTATCACTCAGCTACCATTAAAAACTCATCATTGTCTGTTGTTTAAAACAGCAGAGATGTAAAACCTTAAACAAAGATGTGAATTTACTGAGAGTATATTAGCAAAAAAAATAAAATGTCATGGGGAAAGTACCTAGAACATTTTACCAAATTTTTCAATAATATGCCAATCCATTTGATACCAGAAAGTCAGGTATTTCATATTTTCATATACCAAAAATGAAAACAGCTTTGGGGCAGAGGTCTTTACTCTACAAGTTACCAAAAACTTTTAAGTCCATTATTAGTCAAATTGATTGTCGGGGAATGTCCATTCTTGGGTTTAAAAATTGCTAAAGGAAACTGTTGAATATGAATGAAGTATGTGAATGCTATAGGTAGATATTGTAATATTATTTTATGCTTCCCCTTGTGACATCATTTTATGTGTATTGTACTACTGTTTTTTTTGTTTTTTTATATTTTTATACTCCGATTCTAATTTCATACTGTAATGTAATTTATACTTTGTTGTTTGCACTCTGGTTGATCATGTAAACTGGTTGTATGGCCCATGGACTAACCAGAATAAATAAACAAATCAAATAATTTTCTAAGTGCTATAATACCCTCCAGGGTGGGCAATATTGTGGAATACCAGACCTTTCAGGGGCTATAAGGCCCTCTGCCTTCAGCGTTGGGCCTTATTATGTTCCTGGGTTGTCCGATATTCCCAAATACTGCCCACCCTGTTGGGTATTATTGCTTACTTAGAATCAGTGTGGGGGGATCAGATAAACAGTGAAAGCATACAAAATACAATGACACTAGAGACAGGAAGTGGCCTCTGGCCATTCCAAGTGCTTTTTCATACTCGGTGTCTCAACAGTTCATTAGGGCAGTCGGTGTGTGAGAGTAATTGGAGACTAGAAAGGAATTGTCCCAATAGTTTGGCCTCACTCTCCTCATTAAACAAATAGGGACTCCATTGAAATGAAAGGCCACTTAATAGATTCCAGGTGTAATGTCCCAATAAAGTGGATTTCCAAGTTATCCATGTCCTGATTAAAGGGCTTCTACTGTATCACCTTTACTGTTTTTTTTGTTTTTTTATATTTTTATACTCCGATTCTAATTTCATACTGTAATGTAATTTATACTTTGTTGTTTGCACTCTGGTTGATCATGTAAACTGGTTGTATGGCCCATGGACTAACCAGAATAAATAAACAAATCAAATAATTTTCTAAGTGCTATAATACCCTCCAGGGTGGGAAATATTGTGGAATACCAGACCTTTCAGGGGCTATAAGGCCCCCTGCCTTCAGTGTTGGGCCTTATTATGCTCCTGGGTTGTCCGATATTCCCAACTACTGCCCACCCTGTTGGGAATTATTGCTTACTTAGAATCAGTGTGGGGGGATCAGATAAACAGTGAAAACATACAAAATACAATGACACTAGAGACAGGAAGTGGCCTCTGGCCATTCCAAGTGCTTTTTCATACTCAGTGTCTCAACAGTTCGTTAGGGCAGTCAGTGTGTGAGAGTATTGGAGACTAGAAAGGAATTGTCCCAATAGTTTGGCCTCACTGTCCTCATTAAACAAATAGGGACTCCATTGAAATGAAATGCCACTTAATAGATTCCAGGTGTAATGTCCCAATAAAGTGGATTTCCAAGTTATCCATGTCCTGATTAAAGGGCTTCTACTGTATCACCTTTACCTTCCCCTGCTGGTTTGTACCTGGAAACAAGCCTTGCCTCAGTGTGCCTCTCCCAGTTACCAATTTTCAAATAAATAAAATCAGTAAACCATGTACAGTGCTCCCTTTTTCATCCGCCAACTCTGTGCATCCTAATCTGTGGCACATAAAAGAGGGTGGTGGATAACAGAGTGTATCAGTTAAAGGGGAGATAAAATTTCTGGAAAATGGGGCTGGAGTACACATTGGCGGTAAGTTAGGGTGATGGGTGAATAAAGGAGGGAGCACTGTATTTTTATTTATTTATTTATTTTACTTATTATGCTTTTTGGTCCCTGGACCATACAGTTCAGCCCCATCCCCTCTGAACAACACCGACATGATCACTGTCTATTTCTTGTATATATTGCTAATCTGTATTGATTGTACTTGTTCCTCCCCCTCTTCCGTGTAACCCCTCCCCATGTTGAAACTGCCTTACTCCTGACACCCTTTGGCTTGCTGTCTCATCCTTGGTCCTCTCCCTCCTTGACTATGGAATACTTATATACAGCACTGCGACCACCTCAGCCCTCTCCCTAAACAAAGTATGTCACCTCATTCTGGGCTGTGACCATCTCACCCACACCTGCTCACTCTATAGGTCTACTAACTGGCTAAACCTGGGCAACAGGATCAGGTTCCACACCTGCCTAATGGCCAAAAAGATCACCCTCGGTCTCTCCCCCCCCTCAGGTCTCACCTCAGTAATACACTTGGCTCCGGTGCAAAAAATTCACCTGTAGCTCTGGCAAGCAGCTCCTATTGGTTCCCCACTGTCAGACCTCCCAATTTCAAAGATACTTTAGCTACAAGACCCCATCATGGATGAACATGCTGCCTAGCTCAATTGCAAATGAAAACAGAATTGGCCCCTTCAAAACCTTTCTCTTGGACTATTTCCAGTCTTCTAACCCATTTGACTGTCACTGAACCCTACCCAGACTCCCCTCTCTCCCAAGACAATGGCCCCTGACTGGATTACTCCCCCCCCCACTGGGTATTCTAACTTGAATTGTTTAATTTTCTCTATATTTAGTCATTTTGTACTAATCTGCTGAAGTTAATGTAACTAAACTATCTTTGAATTGACTGCTAGCCTTTGACTGAATTTTTGTATCTGTATGTCTGTGTTCTGTACTGACAATTATTGTTGTTGTATTGTACTACTTACTGTGATGTGGAACCTTTGTAAATGAGTCCTTGACTCAAAGGTACTTTCCGAATCCTGCATAAATAATTAAATAAAATAAACTGAAAATTAGCTTCAGCTCAATGTATGTCTCCCAGTCACCAGTTTTAAAATAAATGAATAAATGCTGCTCATAGATTCTTCAACACAAGGACTAATAAAGGGGGATGCTTCCTACTGCTAAATATATTTCTTTCCCCTTTCCAACCAAACCCCTTACACGTGCATGTCACTAAATACCTGGCAACTTGATATCAGAGGTCCGAAGTATGTAGGCTGCATTTCTGAAGACCCTCATGCAGTTTCACAGTTGTGCATCCTTGACCCCATCACAGCATATAGGAGCACACTCAATGGCAAGCTTCACTTAGAAGCCTCAGGGATGAGATTTTTGAGACTACAAATGGGGCAGGCAGGGCAGCTCGGGAGATGAACAAATAATGGAAAATAAAAGATGAAAGAGTTCTGGATAAGGTCACAACTGGAAAAAAATGAATTGATAGGGAAGCAAAGTACAATGAGTACTGTGAATACATCAGAAATAAGGGAAGGTTTAAGCTTGGATGTATCATGAGAACATTTGTCAGTAGAACAAGCACAGTGATTTCCCCACTGTACTATTGGGAAGGCTATAACTAGGTAAGAGAGGGTCCAGCATAAAGGTGCCAAGATGATTTGTGGGGTCTGTCTGACAGGACCTATAAAAATAGATTAGATAACATGGGACTCATTAGCTGTGAAAAGAGAAGATTCAAAGGAGATCTATTAGCAATGCAAAGAATTATGAGAGAACAGTCACTCATGGAACAACTTAATCTGACTCTCGGGATTAATGGACATAGTGATAGTGATTGTGGTCTGCCACTACAAAGAAAGGCCTTCAGAATAGTTAAAAGAAAGTTTTTATTCCACACAGAGAAACTGTGGGAATTTGGAATAGTCTGATGCCATCTATAGCTGAATGCATCACGATGGATTCAAGTCCAGTCTGGACAAATACATAGGTATGGGTAACCTAACAAGGTACTACCAGTGAGTGATTGGGAATAGTCTAGATAGGAATTTGTCTCCTCCATTCCATAGAAACATAGACTTTGACAGCAGATAAAGTCTGCTTGGCCCACCCAGTCTTCCCATTTCCCTACCTATTGGATAAGCTGCAAATCCTAGTTAACCAACAGCCTATGTCCTACCCCCACCTATAGTTGCCTTATGTCTGTCCCATGCATTCTTGAAGTCCTGCACTGTTTTTGATCCCACAACCTCCTCAGGAAAGCCCTTCCATGCGTCCACCACCCTCTCCTTGAAAAAATACTTCCTCATGTTGCCCTTGAGCCGTCCCCCCTCTATCTTCAACTTTTATCCCCTTGTTCTTGGACATTTCTTTTTCTGAAAGATGCTATCCTCTTGGACTTTGTTAATTCCCTTGATGTACTTTAAAGTTTCTATCATGTCCCCATCTCCCTCCTTTCCTCAAGGGTATACATATTAAGCTCCTTTAGTCTCTCTTCATATGGTTTCTAAGCAGACCCTGCACTATTTTAGTTGCCCTCTTCTGGACTGCATCCATCCTGTCTATGTCTTTGTGGAGATGGGGTCTCCAGAACTGGATGCAGTACTCTAGATGGGGTCTCACCAACTGTCTGTACAGAGGGATGACAACTTCCTGTTTTCTACTGGTGAAGCCTCTCCCTATACTGTACATCCCAGTATCTCCCTAGCCGTCCTTACTGCCTTCTCACATTGATTGCCTACCTTTAGATCATCTAATAAAATGACTACTACCCCCAGATCCCTTTCCATTTTTGTTGTTGTTAGTACCTCTCCCCCCACCCCCCCCATTATGTACTCTTCCCCTGGGTTTTTGCTTCCCAGGTGCATTACTTTACACTTCTTTGCATTGAATCTTAGCTGCCAAATGTATCACCATTCATCCAGCCTTGCCAAGTCCCTTCTTGTCCTTTTCACACCCCCTTGTGTATCAACCATGTTGCAGATCTTTGTGTCACCTGTAAAGAAGCATACTTTTCCTTCCAGTCCCTCCACAATGTCACTTATAAAGACATTAAAGAGGACCAGCCCCAGTACTGAACCCTGCCATACCCCGCTAGTAACTCCCCTTTCTTCAGAGTGGACTATGTTTACTACTATTATCCTCTGCATCCTGCTGTCCAGCCAATTTTTAATCCAGGCTACCACCCTGGGACCCACTGCCAGGCTGGCTAACTTGTTTATTAATATTTTTGTGGGGCTGTGTCAGATGCCTTGCTAAAGTCTAGGTAGGGCATGTATTTTATACGAGTTGTTAAACCAAAGTCCCTGCTACCATCTCTGGTCACAGGCCAGGCGGAAGTAAAAGCTCTTATGGCACATATTGATGAAGAGTAGGGGAGTTCACTAATATAAAAGAAATACTTCAGAAGGAATTTACTGTATGGTAATGTTACAGCTTTAATGGCTGTCTGCGCCTACTACTCCATGACCTGACTTTCAATCCATTGAAATCCTCATCTGAAAAAACTGCCAAACTATCCAGAAAGAGGACAACTGATGACATTCTCATGGCTGCTCTTCATACAGTCAAAGATTTGCAGGAAAGTCACAAACTAGAACAGGGACAGGGTGCAGTCACATTTGACTCCCCTCCTCCTCAAGACCTCCTACTTCTCCCCACATGACAGTAACCAGGAAGGCACCACAAAAAGACCCCACATCATATCCATGTACCTTTATCCTAGCTTTCTTGGACTGTCTCACAAAAATGGAGGTACTGCTTTGTATTTGGGGAAAAGGGAAATTATCACTATGCAATACAAAGCAAGACATTTACTTCTTGGCAGCTGCCTGTACTCAGGTTCATATAAATGCCAAATCTCTCATTCAACATTGTGTCATAGCAAACTGTACAAGGGCATCATCTTTTGCTGAAAAAGGAAAGCATTTCTCACTTGTGAAATGGACCACTTCTGACATGCCATTATAAAGCACAGAGGGCTATGATCCCATCTCTTCCTAGGGTCCAAAAATTGGCAAATCACAAAATTGTCATAAGGAATGGTAGAAAAGAGAGGGACACCTTCCAAGATTTACCCAGCACAGACCAAAAATTTGAAATATTTGCACAAGTGAAAAATAAATGTCTCATGCTCTCTTCCTCATGACTACAAGAATCCTGGAGACAAAGTCTTTCTGTAAAACTTTTATAGTTATGATTCCCTACTGACCTGCAGTTTCCCATGTGTTCACAGCCGTATCATGTCCCACATGTTGGCTGGAATCCTGGGGTCTAACAGTGGCTTTGCAGTGGTGGACACAGGAATACCATCAGCTTCATCAAATATGAAATCTAAAAAAAAGATGTAATAATCATAAAATACAGTTTTATCTCAGTAAGGATATCTGCTGCATGCACATGAGTTTACAATGTCTCACTTTTTGAAAATGCAATCGATAGTACCCAGGAACCAGTCTCAAGGGTCTCCATAAAGTCTGCCCTCCCTGCACCTCCCAGTTATAAAGTAGTGCAGCACACCAAAGCATACACAATGGATTCCACAGGTTATCCATTGATAATACCAAAGACTGATGATGTTAAAGAGCTAGTGGACTGAATACTATGTTTGTGCTATTGGGATATATACGCATTCATTAATTACATCATTTTTCAATGTTGTAATGCATGTCAATGTGTGAGGAATCAATATGAATGTTTTATTTCCTTATTTTGTTTAAATAAAGCTGCCTCAAGCAAAATATGGCATGCCATTCCTTGCCATCCAGACTGGAAGAAATAGAGGAAAGTGAATCTATTTCAGACTTGCTCTGCATAGTAGCTATCAGTGTCAAATCTGACAGGATTTGAATTTTCTTGTAAGTAATGAGGGAGTCATTCTGACATCTGTCATATCTACTGGATATCTATTTTTAGTAAATGTGATTTTTTGGTATGCATTAAACTTATATTTGCAGTTTTTGTTTGTTAACCACAGCCTCTGTTGTTTAGTATCAGTTGTTAGTGTTAGCCTCGCGTATTGTGAGACTGATTCTCATGGTCGCTTGTTCATTAAAAGTATTCTGGTGTTCTGTATTTCTGTACAAGTAAGGTTGGGCATCACAGTCACTGAAAATAAAGAACCTATATGTTAAGTAATGTTTAAAGTATTATTTATTCTCAAAAAGAGATACCTGTCGCAGCACCATTCCCAAAACACCAACATTTCGCATGTATGACCCATGCTTTTTCAAGGTGTACAGGTTTTCTGTAATTTTCTTCATTTAAGTTTCTTAAGCACTGCTTTGGTTAACATTTGGTTTTTGAAGTATATTTATTGTGAGGTACTTAATCTCTAAATGTGGTGTGTTAGTGAATGGATATAAGTAGTAGGTCTGCACACCTCAGCAAATGTTTACTTGGAAGATTTTTTATTTTTATATGCTGAAAATGCAGCCTGTGACTACCCTGTTCACTTTTATATAGATGAGCAGCACTCTGTCTCCCTGCATGTACAACTAATTAATCTCCAGTATCAAACCATATAACGAGTCATAATGGAGAGGTATACAGTTTGTAACAAAGTGAGTCACCATAATGTGCATGTATTTCAAATATAGTGTGGCCAAGTTACATATTTTAGAAATGGACAGATGTGAGCTGTTAGCCTATCGAAATGAAAGCTACATGATGGGTATATACTACCAGGTACAAACTGGGGAACCATGTCCTCTAAGGTGGCCAAGGAGCAGAGGCTGCTGGATGGCTTCCAGGATGTGTTCTTAACACAGCATGTGATGGAGCCCACAAGGGAGGGGCATGTCCTGGATGTGGTTCTGGCAGATGGGGATCTGGTAAGGGACATGGTTGTACAGGACCCCCTGACTGGGAGTGACCACAATACTGTCTGGTTTCAAATAAGCATTGGGGAGTGGGGTGAGATCTAGGACACTGGCAGTGGACTTCAGAGGCGAGACTTTTATGGGCATGGAAATATTCTCAAGGATCACTTGAAGGGATTACCTCAACAACAAGTGTGGAAAGGAGATGGGAGATCATAAAACGGGACTTCATGAGGCAGTCAGGATCTGCTAAGTTGAAACGTAAGGGAGCAAGGTCACATAAACCATGCTGGTGGTCCAGTGAGGTCCAGGTAGCAGTCAGAGAAAAGGGGCGGCTTACAAAATATAAAACAACAAGAGGGGATAGGGATAAGGAAATGTACCAGCTTGCATCTAGAAAAGTCACCCGTATGGCGAGGGAGCTAAGTCCAGTAAGAGCAACGGCTGGCACAGGATACATGGAGGAAAGGGTTCTTCGGTACATTTGAGGCGGAGAAAAACTAAGGGCCATCTCAGCAGATTGAGATCAGAAGGAGGGTGGGTGGAAGAGGCGAGGGACCAGGCAGAGGTATTTAACGAGTACTTTGCCTCTGTGTTCACTAGGGAGGGGGATGGGATATCTACAAAGCAAGGCACAAAGGGGATAGAAGCAGCAGGGAGTGGGATCAGGGGAGCAACAGAAATGGAGCAAAAGGGAGGGAAAGGTACCCCAGGGGTGTCACATCTGGATAAGGATAAAAAGACCAGTAAGGTGGAGGGGACGGATGATGCCATCCCACCAAAGGGTGTGGTTTGCCCTCAAGGCCCAAAGAAAGACAAATCTCCTGGGCCGGATGGCATTCATCCCGAGAGTACTATGGAATTGGCGGACATACTGGCTGCACTCTGGCGGAGCTTTTCAACAGGTCACTTGAGACAGGGAGGGTACCTAGGATTGGCGAGAGGCACATGTGGTACCAATCCATAAAGGGGGTCGAAGGAAGTACCAGGAAACTATAGACCCATCAGTTTAACCTCGGTGGTGGGAAAATTAATGGAGAGTATACTAAAGGAACGATTGGGGTTTACTTGGAGGAGGTGGAGGTCTGGATAGTCGGCAGCATGGGTTTGTGCCAGGTAGATCATGTCAAACCAACCTTGTGGAGTTCTATGAATGGGTAACATCAGAACTGGACAGAGGTAAGCCTGTGGATGTATTATTCTTGGACTTCAACAAGGCGTTTGACTCTGTCCCCCACAATGGTCTGGTGGAGAAACTAATGGGGTTAGGAGTAGGCCCTTTGATGGTCAGATGGATTGGAAACTGGATAGCTGGACGCACTCAGAGAGTAGTGGTCTGTGGGGAGCTCTCAAACCCTACAGAGGTTGGTAGTGGGGTACCACAGGGCTCGGTCCTGGGTCCAATCCTGTTTAATGCATGCATATCAGACATCAGGGATGGTATAGGGTGTGAAATGAGTCTCTTCGCGGATGACTCCAAGATGGCAGCAGTAGTTGAGGGAGAAGAGGGGAGGTTGGCCCTGCAAGGGGACCTGGACACCCTGGAAAGCTGGGCTCACACATGGAAATTAAATTTCAATATTGCCAAGTGCAAGGTGTTGCATCTTGGTGGAAACCTAAACACAGGTACACCCTGGGAGGGAGGTGCTGGAAGCCTCAACAGGGAAAAAGACCTAGGGGTCATGGTGGATACATGTATGAATAACACTGAGCAGTGTAGGAGAGCAGCTAGCAAGGCAAACAGGATGTTGGGATGCATCGCAAGGGGATCACCTCTAGGAGCAAGGAAGGATTCTGCCGCTGTACAATGGACTGGTTAGACCACACCTTGAGTACTGTGTACAGTACTGGAGACCACACTTGAAGAGGGACATACAGCTCCTGGAGAGGGTACAGAGGAGGCAACAAAGATGATACGGCTAGGGATTTGACTTACGAGGACAGACTTGAGGAGCTCTGCCTGTTTTCATTGGAGGAGAGGAGAGACAGGGGGACATGATTGAGGTCTTCAAGTACCTCAAGGGAATAAATAGGGTAAACATGGAGGGATCTTTAGACTAAAGCAGGGAGGCATCACCAGAGGGCATGGTTTGAAGTTGGAAGGTGGAAGGGTGAGGGGGGAAAAGAGGAGGAGGTTTTTCACTGAGAGGGTGGTGGACCCTTGGAATGCTCTGCCTGGTGAGCTGGTTTAGAGATCCACAGTGGAGAGCTTTAAGAGAGGGTGGGACAGACACAGAAAGTGGATGTATCAGATGATGGCCTGTCCCGGGGGGCTGGGGATGGATGATAGGGGTTTCTGGAGCACAAGGGATGGGAGGGTCTCGGCACCCAACTAAGGATCTAGGTTCGAGCAGACTTGATAGACCATAAGGCCTAATCTGCTGGCAAATAGTATGTTAGTATGTTAGTATCTTAGACTTGAAGGAGGCTGGCTAATTATACAGAAATTAATTTTGTGTTTTGGTTTCTGAAAGTCTGTAGCAAACACATTGAGAGTAGCCCTGTGTGTAACATGTATTGTTTTTCTGTCTTTTGTTTGCTGTTCCTCACAGTTTTAGCAGCTTTGATCTATCCAGGCAAAAAATATGAATTCCATGATCTCTAGAAATGAAATTATCCAAGATATCATAGTACAGTACTTTCATGTATTACTTTTATTATAGTGTATGGTGGAACATTGTTGGGGATGGAAACTGATCCCTCGAATAATGCTGTTGTGCTGTACTAGCTACGTCAGCTAATTTGTTGTGCTTCACTAGCTATGTAGCTAGTGAAGCACAACAACTTGGAATGCATTCGCACATGTGCACATAGCTAACTCGGCTTTCAACTGAAAGGCCACGGTGGTGAGAGCTGGATCCAGAAGAGAGCACTGGTGAAAAAATTAAAAAGCAAAAGTAAGAACTTTACAATTCCATTTAAATAAAAAGACCCCTTTAACTGTCAAGTAGACCATACACTATAAAAAACAATGTATGGTCCACTGTCGACAACAAGTATTTGTAGCCATCTTGAGGTAGCCATGGTAACCAACACCTCTTGAGCTTGACTGTCGAGGTTGAAATGGCCACCATGGCCACCTCTTGGTGGTTACACACACTTGTTGTCGATAGTAGCCCATACATTATCTTCTATTTGTTGATACTTGTGAATGATTGCACATCTTTGCATCAAGTACATAAGTCATTTATTTGCTTTGTTTGCAGCTTTATGCCTTGGTTCTTTTATTTTCTATTACACAGTTGCATCACTCACATTTGGTTGCATACGGTTTCACATTTGCCTCCTACTGAATGAGCATTACTTCACCTGATTTGGAGATATCCAATTACACAGTGTAACATAAATATGAAGCACTGACATTTATTAGTATGTATTGTATCATTCAGCTCTGTATTCCTGTAATGTTATTTGATACATGGAGTTTGGGTTGCAGGGGGTGCATAGAGTTTTGATAGGGGGATTACGGCCTCATGAAAAACAGTTCATATGATTAGCCATAACTTAGATGTGTAACTAAACACAAAAATGCAAACTGTCTCATTGTAACAAGGCTAATATGTATTAAAACTCATACTTTTGGATAATTACACTGAAACGGCATGAAGTTTGTATCAAAGTAAGTTTACCTTTCTGATTATAATTTGAAGACTCAACCTGTACTTATCACAACAGAAGTGCCATATCAGTGGTACAGAGGGTTGAGGTGCTGAACACCACACCTTGCACCAGACCAGTGATCTGGGTTTGGAAGTGGACTCAGGTTGCCTGAGGTCAGCCGGAGAGGGAGATGATTGAACAAACAGATGACTGCTCTTCTCTCCCAGGGTGGAAGGGTTTCAGTGTCCAGGATTCACTTGGTCCCTAGTGTGAGATGGGGATTAGGCAGGCTAGGCCTGATGGTATGGGGGGGAGAGTGACATATACCAATGTACCATGCATGGAAGAGTGCATGGGATGTCCAGGCAGCATTGCATGCCACCTCTACGGGGGGGGGGGGACTAGAAACAGTAGGAAAATGATGGAGGTCCAAGCTGTCACTGACCCCAGCCACCTGGTAGCCCTTCACCCCATCAAATCTCTAGGCCACGCTACATCGGCATGAAGGTAAGTCCCACAGGAAAAACAGGGAGTGGGCAACATCTGGAGGGTGGCTTGGACTCTGGAAGGAAGAGGACTAACTGCAAAAAAAGCAACAGAAGCAGGTTTTATTTTAAAAATGATGGTCAAACCATCACTACTACCCACAAATTATATTTCACATGGGGAATCAGAAGTAATATAGAAACATGAGTCCATCAATGCTCTTGATTCATTTTCTGTGATTTGACCAACTGGTTTTACACACAAGACTGAAAAAAGTACTGTGAAACAGATCATCAGTTTGCCTTGTTAAAAAAAAAAAACACTTAGACAACAATGAGTTTGTAACAAAACTATGTTTTTGTTTAGCTGAGGCAATAGAACATACCACTAACTAGGATGTAACACACTTGCAAGACTGAACAGATGGAGCTGCAGTGCTACCTGTATGCTAGCTGAAGAGCTAAAAAAAGTTCTAAATGACAATGCTTTCCTCCCGGGATGTCACTACTGGTTGGCACAAATGCATCCAGCTATGGTACTCTCGCCAAAATCAAATCCATCAGTTACAGATTCAGAAGGGATTTTACAGTTGCTTCTGCTTACCTGTAATAAGCAGTGTGATTGTATCAATGCCACAAATCCATGACATCACTGTACTCTGATAATAAACAAACAGAAAAGCCAACGGGATCCACTAGCTATTTAAATTAAAAGATATAATAGAATAAAACAAATAAGATTCAGCATGCCAAGGCAGCCATCCTTAGGTGTTACATAGGTATGAACCTGCTTAACCAGATTTAACTAGCTGCCCCACAGCAGTGTAAAGACAATTCTATAAATCTTTGCTTTAAGTTCCTTTGGTGGAAGAAAGAACATAACTCACATATAGAAAATAGTAACCAAAAAAGCTTTGACTAAGAAACTCTTTTTTTCTTGGTCATGGGATAATGACTGTAGCCAGCTACCTTCTTTTGAGCAGTATCAATTTTAGTGTCCCAATTTGCTTTAGCTATATCTCTATGTCCAAACTGAATATTCAGTACTGAAATAGGGCCTTCCATGATATCATGTCCTGCAGTACTAGGGGTACAAAAGTTCTGTAAGGGCCTGAAAGCTATTCCCCTTCTTTTCTATAAATTCACCCATGCTCCTACCATTCTCATATGTGTCATGAGAACTTGTGAGGCAATGTGCACAGATTCAGCATACTGAACCAACAAAAAAATTTCACCGACACAAACCAAAACTCATGGTAGGCTATAGTCTTCCGGTGTTAAAATGCCTTGTATACAGAGGGGTACTCTGTACTTTTCAAAATAATAGGCCCAGTTTGAAAAAATACAGGAAGGGGGTCTTAAAGGGCATCCCTGCCTCAGACCTCCCCTTTTTTTCTATATACATTTTGTGTTCTTTTTATGGGTTTTCTCCTGGCCCAGTCCCATGCATCCCCGATGTGACACGTGCATGTGGAGGCACACACATGCACTCCTTACTGGACACCCCTCCCTTCCACTCACACCATTGACTGCCTGCACTGGCCACTGGACCTCCATCCGGTGGCAGCAGGACTACAGGTGGGTGACCTCCCATCCCAGCAGAGGAGAGCTGCTGCTCGATCCTACTTCCACCCTTCCCCCATGCTGGCACCCTGGCAACCCGAGGTCATTCCTGAACCCAGGTCACCAGTGTAACATGAGGTAAGGTGTCTAGCACCTCAACCCTCAGCACCAGTGGGACTGCCACCTCATACCCCTTTTAATGGGAGCTGTGATCTCTAGCTACCCATTTGTCTGTCATGGGTGCAACTAAGTAGAATAATAGAGAAGCTTATTTCATGAGTTGAAAACCACTGGAAGCTCATAAAACTGCAAGACATTAAATAAATAACCATATGATATACAGTCAAAAGGCTTCTTTTGGTCAAGGGACAGAAGGTGTCCTGAGACAACATTTTGCTTACATCTTTCAACAAATTCCCTGATAACATGCACATTGTCTGCCTGCTGGGGATACTACATGCCTGTGAGGGCTGCTGCCTACATTAGCCTAGACCTGAGAATATTAGTCAACAACCTTAAGTCAGAGTTAAGAAGTCTTATTAGTCTCCAGTATAGAATGACTAGTATTCCCCGCTGCATACTGGGGCCCATAATTAAATGGGGTTAAAATATGATTAAAACAGAAGCCATTTCTACCAATAGGTCTTCTCCCACTAGTTGGAACAATTCACCTGGTTAATCATCTATCCTAGGGTAAGATCCCTTTTTAAGGGACTTCTCCTGTCCATCCTCACATCTGAGGCCTCTTCCTCCCTGACTAATGAACCCTCTGGTACCTCTACTACTTCCTGTCTCCCACCCAAACTCACCCCCCTCCCTTTTTTCCTGTCCCCTCTCACTTACTCTCCCGCTCACCACCTTTCCCTCCTCTCTAGTCTCCTTTTGGTGCCTAATGATCACCCTCTCCCTGGAAGTTTCTCAACCTCGAAATTGTCTACTCGCTTGAACCTGTTATAGCTTGTTTTTCTATGAAACTTAAAAACGTTACTGCCTTAAACTGTTAATAGCAAATTTATGATGTAACTTTCCTGTCTGGTTTTACCTGTACTGTGTATCGTGCTTTGTTAAATGTTCTTTGTGACGTGGAACCTTTGTAAAAGAGCCCTGGCTCAAAGGTATTAATTCCTAGACTAATAAACTAAACTAAACTAAACTAAGGAAGCAATTGCTAATCTGACTTCTTCAGGCCTGTAAAAGATAGGGCTACTGCCTTCTCTCATTGCTTGCCAACCTTAAAGTCATTTGATATGATTACCCCCTGGTCCATTTCCATTTTTGTAGTTGCTACTACCTCCCCCCTCATTATGTACTCTGGATTTTTGTTTCCCAGGTTCATTATTTTGCACATCTTTGTATTGGATCCAAGCTGCCATACTTCTGACCATTCCTCCCACCTTGCCAAGTCTCTTCTCATCCTTTCTACACCTCCTTGTGTATCAACCCTGTTGCAGATCTTTGTGTCATCTGCAAACAGGTATACTTTTCCTTCCAGTCCCTCTACAATATCACTTATAAAGACATTAAAAAGGACTGGACCCAGTACTGAACCCTGCAGTACCCCACTAGTAACTCCTCTTTCTTCAGAGTGGACTCCATTTACAATTACCTTCTGTGTCCTGTTGTCTAGCCAATGTTTTACCCAGGCTATCACCCTGGGACCCACTCCCAGACTTTTGTGTGGGACTGTGTCAAATGCCTTGCTAAAGTCTAGGTAGGCCATCTCCAGAGCCCCTCCCTGGCCTACTGCTTTGGTCACCCAGTCAAAGAAATTGATTAGATTTATCTGACGTGACCTTCCTGTTGTGAACCCATGCTGCCTTGGGTCCTGTGCCCCACTGGCCTCTAGGTACTCAACAATTCTTTCCTTCAGAAGCGATTCCATCACTTTCCCTACCACAGAGGTCAAACTGACAGGTCTGTATTTTCCTGCCTCTGTCTTGCTCACACTTTTGTGAAGGGGAATCACATCCGCCATCCTCCAGTCCTCAGGTACCACACCGTTCTCCTATGATTTGTTAAAAAGGGTAGTCAGTGGTGTCACTAGTTCTCCCCTTCATTCTTTTAGAATTCTGGGGTGAATTCCATCAGGTCCCATTGCTTTGTTCACCTTCAGTTTTAGGAGTTCTTTCAGAACCGTTTTTTTCTGTGAATGGGTTGGGATCGACCCCCCCCCCCCATCCAGAGTGCTTCTGTTAATTGGATTAGGTACCTCCCCCTCCTCCTCTTTTGTGAATACTGAGCAGAAATATTCATTTGGTATCCCTGCTTTTTCACTGTCCCTCTCTGCCCACCCACCGTCCATTCTGTTCAGCCTCACTATCCCTCCCTTTGTCTTTCTATGCTTCCTGATGTACCTACAAAAGGTTTTATCCCCCTTCTTAACTGAGTTGGCTATCTTTTCCTTAGTTTGAGCCTTTGCTATTCTGACTTCTCTCCCTGCTTCCTTCTGCCTTAACTGGTACAGTTCTCTGTCCTGCTCCTTCTGTGTTTCCTTATACTTCTTAAATGTTATCTTTTTCTCCCTAATCTTCCCTGCCACCTCTTTTGAGAACCATAGTGGCTTTTTCATTCATTTTGATTTGTTTATTTGTTTTACACAAAGGTTTGTTGCCTCTGTTATGGCAGTTTTAATGTTTCCACATTGTTGCTCCACCCCTCCTTCTTGCCTGTTTGCTAGTGCTTTTCTAAGGCACTTTCCCATCTTGCCAAAGTCAGCCCTCCTGAAGTCCAGTACCCTCACTTTTGTATGACTTGACTCTGTAGCTGAGTTTATCATGAACCACACTATTTGGTGGTCATTTGTTCCCAAATGGCTACCCACTTCAGGATCTGAGATCCTCTCACTGTCCCCTAATGAGAGTACGAGGTGTAAGATTGCTCCATCCTGAGAGGGTTCCAAAACTAGCTGTCTGATACATGCCCACTGTAGGGCTTTGAGAATGGCCCTGCTCTTGGATGTGGCTGCAGCAAAGGTGCTCCAGTTACCATCTGGCATATTCAGGTCCCCCATCAACAGTATCTCCCCTTTCTCTGCCATCCAAAGGATGCCTTCTATCATATCCTTATCCATTCCTTCCCCCTGATATGGGGGTCTGTATACAACCCCAGTGCAGATTGTGGTGCCATTTCCAGTCTCTAAGGTGACCCACAGTGCCTCCTCTCCTCCCTGTTTACTCTTGTGTTCCATTGCTTTTATCCCTTCCCTTACATAGAGATCTACTACTCCCCATCTTCTCCCCTCCCTGTCTCTCCTGTAGGTTGTGTACCCTGGTATTTTAACCTCCCAGTCATGGTTCTCTGTGTACCATGTTTCTGTGACTGCCACGATATCCAGGCATCCCTCTTCCATCAAGGCCACCAGTTCAGGGAGCTTGTTGCCCCAACTATGGGCATTGGTACACATTACCCTCCATTTCTTGATGTTCTTACCCCTTTTGCCCCATCCCTGTCCTTATTGCCTCTGTCATTTTCTCCATTTACCGCACTCTTCTCCCTATCGATGTCTCTATCTTGGTGTTTACCTCACTTACTACCCTGATTTTTTTGGGGGCGGGGCTAGGATTTCCTTGCTTCTTTCCAGTGAAACATAGAAACATAGAATTTGATGGCAGATAAGGACCGCTTGGCCCACTCAGTCTGCCCATTTCCCTACCTAATGGATAAGCTGCAGATCCTAGTTAACCAGCAGCCTACTTCTTTCTACCCCACCCCTAGAATTGCCTTATGGCTGTCCCATGCATGCTTGAATTCAATCACTGTTTTGACTCTACAACCTCCTCAGGAGGCTGTTCCATGCATCCACCAACCCTTTCTGTGAAAAATAATTCCTTACATTACCTCTGAGCCACCCCTCCATCTTCAAATTGTGCCCCCTTGTTCTTGCATACCTCTTTTTTGAAAGATGCTACCCTCTTGGACTTTGTTGATTCCCTTGAGGTACTTGAATGTTTCTATCATGCCCCCCCTTTCCTCGAGGCTATACATATTAAGCTCCTTTAGTCTCTCTTCATATGTCTTCCATTGCAGACCCTGCAGCATTTTAGCTGCCCTCATGTGAACAGCTTCCATCTTGTCTATGTCCTTGCGGAGACTTGGTCACCGGAACTGCACACAGTACTCCAGATGGGGTCTCACCAGCTGTCTGTGCCTCTCCCCCATGGCTCGTTTAAATGCTTGCTAATGAAGCATTTAAACCTATCACCTAGGATCCTGGTTCCCCTCCTTGACAGATGCAGACCATCACACCAGTATAGGTCTGCATCACTCCAGGTGGACCCCCAGTCCCCAATGAAGCCAAACCCCTGAGCTCTGCACCAGTTTTTCAACCACTGATTAAATCCCATTGTGTGTAGCACCCTAGCCTCACCCATGCCATAGACAGGCAGAACCTCTGAAAAGGTTACCATGTGTATTATTTGTTTAAGGCCCCTTCCCAACTACACAAACTCTTCCTGCACTGATCTGATCCCTTTCTCAGCCAGGTCATTTGTCCCTATGTGGACAATGACATCTGGCTCCCTCCCTCCCCCATGAAGCTGCTCCAGCAATCCTGAGGATTTTCTCCCTTTCCCTCCAAGCCATGGCACCAGGCAGGCACCTTACCTCCCTCTCCCCTTCCTCCCCCAGTTCTACCCTCCTAACAATGGAGTCCCCCCAGGAGTTATTTTCTTCCCCTGTGAGGTCTCATGCCACCCTCCTGTGGGTCTCCTTTGTGGAGGTTCCCAGCATCCTCCTTGGTCTTCACTGTGGGTGCCTCCATAGAGGAACCACACTTTGCCAGAATGGCATATGAATTGTTGAGAGGTATAACTGGAGGGATGCACCTCTGTTCCACCAACCTCACTCTCCCTGAACCCACTGTGGTCCATCCACTCCTCTTTCTTGGCAACCTCTGAGGCAATGGCAGTGGCCTGGTGGTACCTAGGTGGGAATGGAGGTCCCCCAAATCCTGGCCAACTCAGCGTGGAGTTGAATAATCTCCTCCCTCAGCCCAAAATGGTGCCTGCAGATGATACAACAGTTTATCCTCCTGAACGTCTCCCAGAAGACTGCTGCTCCACAGCCACTGCACTGCACCGTTCCCACCATGTCTTATTTCTGGCCCCTTAACTGTTGTTTTGGATACTTACTGTTTCCTCTGTTTATTTATTTATTTATGTTTTATTTTTTTTTCTCCCTACCTACTGCCTCAGTTCATCCAACATGTCCCTTTCCCTAAAACTCTAAACTATGACTTGTTCAAACAGGTGAATTATTTTTGATATATCAAGGATACTTCATGTTTAACTCTATGCAGTAATTCCAGTACTGTGAGGCCTTTTTGTTGCAGTGTCCACTAGCACCTCACTTGTCATGTTTTCCATTTCAAGCATTCAAAGATAAGCTAGAGTCCTAGAATTCAATTTTTGCCATGTAGCACCCAGCTGACCCAAAACCAGAGTATCATCAGAAATACTTGGAAAAACAAGGTTCTTTTGAATGTGATGCTAAAAGGAGACTGGAACTGCATTATGAAGGCACATTCAAAAAAATAAGTGATACACTGTTTCAGAAGATCATGAACATTGTGGTCAGGGGCATAGCCTCTGTGCCACAACCTTGTGTTTTTAATTGTTTTATACATTCTATTTTTGTGGCTACATAATCAAGTTGTGTCACACATTTTTGCTAGGATGTGAGGGTCTTTGTGGCCTGTAGAATGGTTGGACTTGGGATCCTGTTGCTACTCTGAAAAATTGGGTATTCCTGAAAAAAAAAACTGCTGATAATCAAGGAGTACATCTGTTTCATAGACAGGGATTCAGTATGTGCCACTGTAATGCACCATTGCTTTAGCTGAGAAAACAATCTTTAACATATGAAGGAAAGGGGCAATTTTATTTAAATCTAATTCTCCTCCATCTCAATGATGGATCAATGAGCTACACCAATCCAGAAAACCGGGCAGACCAAGATATAACTATATATTGCAAGACTGGTGTTAAAACTTAAAATAGATGAAAAAAGAAAACATGCAGATTCATGATCCCTAGGCCACCTTCCTTAATATGGCATTGCAAAACAATATTCAGCCTGCTGCCCCATAATAATCTAAAAAAATATTGTAAAGTCAAGCCCGTACAGCCAGAGGTGGGAAAGACATAAGAGGAATAGAAAAAAAATTGGCACAATAAAGGTTTTAGTTAAAAAAAAAATAACTGTCTCTTCTTCATAACTGGCCATGATTTCCATCAACTGATTTTCCTCTTGGCTATATATAATCTTTCTTTTCAATTTGCTAGAGCCATGTCTCCATACGCAAGACTAGCACCTAGGATCTGAAAATGTTTATCAGTCTGAGTGTCATCCAGTGCAGACCCTGCAGAGTCTCCCAGCCACAAGACCTTGCTCTGGTTTAATGGTTATTCCTGTGGTTTTGGAAAGAGCAGTTGAATGTGCTTATGCAATTGGATAAGATATGTGGTAATGCTTGAGTAACTTGATTACTTTTGTGGCCTTCCACCTCTCTATCCATGGGATATACCACTCTGAAGGGGTACGATTCAAGGAACCCTAGAGGAGGTTCCCCCCCTACAGGTGCCGGAAATGAATGCATCAGCTAAAGGTAGGTTAGGAAGAAGCTCACAGGTAAGAGAGACAAGCTGCTGGAGGAGGAGGGGTGGATGGTGGGCAATGAAAACTAATCTTGGGAGAGTCGAGGATGAGTGACGTTTTGAGGTCAATGGAGGAGTGATGTTGTTGCTCTGCCCATTGAACCATGGGCTTAATGCCCTCCCATTCAATGTGCTTTCATAACTGGATAAGATATGTGATAATGCTTGAGTAACTTGATTGCTTTTGTGGCTTTCCACCTCTCTATCTGTGGGATATACCACCCTGTAGGGGTACGACATAAGGAACCCTAGAGGAGGGTTCTCCCTCTACAGGTGCCAGAAACGAATGCATTGGCTAAAGGTCGGTTAGGAAGAAGCCCAAAAAGAATACCCGAAGATGTCAAGTGTCAAAGAGGTGAGGATGATGGATGAATTCTATGGAAAGAAGGGCTAACTTCCTAAGGAGAGAGTGGAAAGACGAGCTACCATCTGCCTCCATCCAACAGCAGAACCTAACTAACTAGCAAGAAGAAAATCACTAACTGTAACTAATATTATGACCATTGGCATGGAGGAGAGGTAAACCCCCCTTTTTAGGAGGAAACCTCTGGGTATCCAAGGTCTAGGTCACCTTCCCTCCAGGCTGACAACATTTGAATTGAGGATGTATATTTTTAAAAGAAAGGGTTTGGTAACTAAATGGATATGAGTAGCGAGGATGATGATAGAATACAGAAGATCCCTAAAAGAAAGCACAGATAGAAGATGGAACTTGAGGCTGTGCACAGATTGAATGTGAACATTAGGCAAAATTAACACTGATGATGATGATCACTGCAGGAGGTTGGCAGGTCGATGAGGTAGCATAAGATCAATAATAGATATGATTGATTGAGTAAGGTGAGGAAGTAGAAATTGAGGTCAATAAGGCATGATCAAGAGATATGAACAATTAGATCCTGTTGTGATCAATGAGTAGCATCAGAGCCAATGATGGAATGCTCAAGGGAACAGTGAAACTAGATAAACCTTATTGGAACTAAGGAGGGTATGCTTGAGTAGTCAATGTGAGATAGTAGATCTGGAATCAAGGATAGGAGGGAGTAAATCCATTTATGAGTCAGAGCAGCAAGGGGTATCCAGATGTGCTCACAATGATATTCCAGATGAGTCAACGAGGAGACCAATAATATTGCAGACTGGCTTGATGGAGTGATGCGTTTGATAGAGCAATGCAAGTGAGCAGACATTGAGATTGAAGAGGCATTCTTGATTATGTGATGTAAACGATAAGACCTTGAACTGTTAGACCCGAGATTGTAGTCAATAAGGTAGTATGGTATTGAATGTTAGGAATGTCAGAGTAAGCGATATAAATGGATGCGCTTTGAAGTAATGCTGAGTGAAAGATGACTAGATTCATGAACTCGATATGACTGAATTTATGAACTCGATGCATTCAGCAGGATGGCCACAGCTGATAACTGGCATAGGATTTATGATATGTACGCCCAAAAAGAATGTTGAGAGCAGGCCAAGAGGGGAGGTAAGCACGGATAGTTGGAAGTGAACTGGAAGAGGTGGAGATGGGAAAGAACCAAAAATGAAACTGGCACAAAGGAAGTATGCCAATGAGGCACATTGAAAGGAGGCAGAGTCCAAGGCCAGGAAGGGAGATCTGGAACCAGAGGCAACTCATGGGAAGCAATCGAGGATCAAAACTTGATGAGGTACGAGAGAGAGTGAGAAAAATTGGATGAAGTATGATGATGAGTGAAGCGAAGAGCGGAGGGAAGCTAAAGATGGCCAAATCCTGAAGAGTAGGTACGAAACTGGAAGAAGAGGAGATGGAAATGAACAGGAACAGAACTCAAATGATGGTATCAGGCACCAGGGAGTGAGACAAACAATGAAACTCCTCAAGAGGAGACAGACACCGAGGCCAAGAAGCACATCAGGAACCAGAGGATTTGTGAACCAGAGGGCAAGCACAGGACGGCGATCAGGGGAATCAAATCCGATGAAGTATGATGAGGAGGGAAGCCGTGAGTGGAGAGAATCCATGACAGGCAGGATGAGAATGAGCGCTAGGCTGAGGAAGGGAACTGGAATGGATGAGATACAATGAGGGATTGATGCCATGAATACAGGTACAGGAAAGTGAGGAATGAAATTGTGAAGGATGGTAGGGAGGTCAATAGGGTAGCATAGGACCCAGCCAATACAGGAGAAGAACTGCACTTGGGCGCGAGCTGAATTAGGTGGTAAACTGTCAAAGATAGGAACGGTCAGATGGAGCAATGGAACAGCACAGATGTGGCAGCAAACCATGTGAAGGCATGCCTAGGGAGGTAGTGAACGAGATGAGCATGCCGAAGCCAAGCATCATGGAGCCAAGGGGCTAAGGAAATGAAGGATAATTGACGGGTGGATGACATAGAGCAAGTAGACTCCATGAAGGAGAATGGCTACTCAAGAGAGGCAGGAAAGTGAACTAGATGAGGTGGCATGGGGGTCCGGGCAAATGGAAGGTTGGATGGAGTCAGCCATAGAAGGCCAGAGGATATAAATGGCTAAGCAAAGGAATGGAGAATTCATGGCATGATAGGATAGAAGCCATGATCAGAGTGAAGCCAGGATGGCTGAATTAGCTGAAAGAGCCAAAGAAAGGGAGCAGAATGAGGGCATTTCGAAGCAAGAGTAGTAGACAGGGAAAAGAGAGGCAGGAAAATGAAGCTCAGAGGCACTGGAAGTAGATGAGCACTGGATGACCAAGGCGATTGGCCACAGAGGGAACAAGAGCCATGCAAAACACTGGAGATATACAAAGTATATCCAGGAGTAGGTGCATTGGTGCTCTGGGAGATTGCAGAGCCGTGCAGGGGCTGGAGGAGCCAGGACTGCAGCCGCCACCATTTGGAGCAGCCTGAAACCTGAAGCAGGGGAGCATAAAAGCAGTGGAGAGGCACGCCTCAATGAGTAAGGTGAGGAAGTGGACAGTGAGGCTGAGAAGGCATGAATGAGGAGATCAGAGGATTCAATAGAGAGATGCAAGGAATGAGGCTCCTCAAAAGGAGATACACTCCATGACTAAGAAGGCATATCGAGGACCAGAGGGTAAGCAAACTAGAGGGTTGATATGCATTACATAGCAATGTGACTAATTAGAATCCTTGAAAGGAAGCAGAGCCGGAAATGAACAGAGTGATGTGATGAAGTAAGCACCTCAAAATTAGGTAGACTCAGAAAGGAATGTGAAAGAAACATGAATGACAGCAGACAGCCACCAGCCAACCCAAAGCAAAGGGCAATGGACAGGAATGCATGGCCAGGAATGGAGGCAGGTGAATCGAGGTGACTGACACTGCAGGCTAGAGGGAGGCTGCCAATGCATATCGACGGTGAGATTGAAAGAGAGGAGCAGACTGAGGCAAAATATGGCAGAATGTGAGCAAAATGTACAATAAGGAGTGAATTCATGACTGAATGAATACGTAACATCCGATGGAACAGAACCAGGAAGGGAGGCCCAATGAGAGAAGAAATGGGTAATGAGGATCGGAGTCAGGAACTTGACACATGGGCAGGAGGGCCTCAGATCAATGAGGCGGCATGAGATGTAGGAGCGGAATGCCTAAAAGAAACAGCAAGTGCAGGTCAGACAAGGTTGGTGTGGATGGGAAAAGGCACCAGGATGAGGAAGGGAAAAATAGGAAGTATATGAGATAAAATGATGGATGGAAGCCAGTAAGGCAGGTACTGGAAGTGAGGCAGGAAAGAATGAATAACGGTAGAGAGGGCAATGGGTAGCGTAGGACCAAGCCAATACAGGATAAGAATGACAGTAGGGCGAGCAGGATGAGGTGGCATGCAGGCCAGGGTCAATAGAAGGCAAGATGGATTCGGCCATAAACAGCCCAACGATGTGAATGGCAGAGCAAGCTAATGGAGCAGCCATGGTAAGATGAGACAAAGAAGCCAATGGGGGAGTGAATCCTTGACGGTTGCTGATGAATGGAATCAGGAACCTGATACACATATTGATGAGGTGGGCATATTAGTAATAATAGATACGTCCAAAGGAAATATAGAATGCAGGCCATGATGGGAAGGAGATCCTGATGCGGAGAAGGATAAGGGCAGAGGCAAGCCGATTGATCTGAGAGGGCTACGGAGGAAAGGATCGAAGAAAAAATTACTAGGAGTAAGCAGGTTATGCAAAAGGAGGGAGATACCGAAAGGGGGCATGGGAACAGGGAGGGCCACACGAGCCAAAAAACAGACCACTCCAAGGATAGGAAATCCAAAGAGACTGCATCTGGATCATTCCCCAGGGACCCCAGACAGATATGCCAAAAAGAAATATGATCGTCGGTGAGACAGAATCAGCAGGGCATGAAATAAAGGAAAACAGCAGAGTGGAGCTGGAAAGAAAGATACGCTGCCCCACCCACCCAACCCAACCCAGCTCACACATAGGGAAATCCCAAACAGTAAAGCAGCCAAAAACATGTAGGCAACAATATGAAGGAAACCAGAGTCAGTGACCATGAAAGAACATGTAACACCCCCTCCCCCTAACAGAACACCATAAATGAAAGGTAAAATGGAACAAAACTTGTACGAAGTATGGCTGAAAGGGAGAGTAAAGTTGGCAAAAGGAGGGCAGATGAGCTACAGGAAATCCTGAGCCATAAGAATAAAAGAAAAACAAGTGAACCAAGCAAGGAAAGTGAAGCACTCGCATTGCAGCACCCTGCAAGAAATGAAGATACCGGAGAAGCAGCCACTGGAGAGATCCCGAGCAGACGACATCTGAATCCAGGAATGACCCCCAACTAAGAGGGATGGAAGAGCCGAGAGGCAGAGGAAGGGTTGTTGAGGGCAGCAGTGAGCAGAAGCGTGTGAGCCAGGAGGAGAGAGAGGTATGACGGGCTGAGTGAGAAGGGGAGCAGGCCAGCTGGGATCCATGGCATTGGTGCAGGAGTAGGCGAGAGCATAGGCTGAGACAGAAGAATCCCAGAGCAGCTGCACAACAGGACAGCAAAGGGCTTTGAGGAAGCAGCAGAGAAGGGAATCCGAGAAGCATGATAGGGAGATCAAAGAGAGAGGGAAGCTGAGGGAATGGAAGGCGACACTGGCCAAGAAACTGACTGAGGAGGTACGAGGAGGGAAGAAGACTGAAAGGCAAGCCAGGGAGGTAGGCAGACAGAAAAAAGATGGCCAGGGGAAAACACACAAGCACCGCAGTGAGCAGAAACGAGCCGCCATCCCCATCGTGATGTCAGCTGTACTGTGATTTGATAAGGCATGGCAAGAGTGCAGGGATGGAGACAAGAGATATGAGGAACAAGCGGGACAGAGCGGTAAACAGATGAGGAGAAAATGGCAAATGAGGGAAACACAAAACACGAAGACAGAGGCATGGTGAACAGGGCGAAAGGAACGTCGGAGGGAAAGGAAAAGAAAAAATGATTGCATGCATAGTGAGAGAAGCCAGGAGATCACTTGAGGGAGATAGAGATCTATGGGCAGAAGTGCCACGAGCAAGATAACAGCCAGAGGGAGAGGAGCGAGAAGAAGCAGCATTGTCGAATACAGCAAAAACTAATCCTGGGAGGGTCAAGGCTGAGTGACCTTTTGAGGTCGATGGAGGAGTGACATTGTTGCTCCGCCTATTGAACCTCTGGCTTAAAGCCTTCCCATTATTTCCCTGATTGCCTTGTTCCCTGAGTCAAGGTCCTGTACGAGCAGGAGTACATCATCTGCATAGCTAGATGTTTTAATAATAGCATGGCCAGTCTTTCTATTAATACAGGGTATATCTTGTAATGACTCAATATATCTAGGGACTGGATTGAGGCTAAAAACATAGAGGACTGGGCTCAGCAGGCAGCCCGTTCCTCAGTGAGCATGAGGTTATGACCCAATCATTAACTAAGGGTACAATTACAACATCTTTATACAATAATCTCACCATATTAATAAATGATTCAGGTAAATGGTTCCATGTCATCGGCGATTGCTATTTGGGCGAGTGTACATTGCCGAAAATAAAGAATGGGGATGTGCACTTGTGTTGACTATAAATCCAGTGATGGTACTACAAGATATGAGGGGGGCTGTGCACCTGCATCACCCCCATGGAGGTCTTTTGCCCCCCGTGACTCTCCTAACAAAAGAATCTCAACTTCAGGGGTGCATGTCGGGGGGATGAAACTTTAAAAAATAAAAAAAAACAAGCATGACAAAAAGTGACACTCACCCCAGAACCAAACCTGGCACCCTCCCAACGTCAGCCTGCCACCCTACCCACCATGCCACATGGCCAGCTCTGTAGCTGACTGCCACACTATCTCCCACATACCCTTCCTCCCCTTCCATCCCTCATGCAGTGTGATCCCTTTTCCCATGCATGTGTGTATAGTTCCTGTCACCATATTCACCCACCATTGTATCCTGTCACTACCCTGCCAGGTAGCTCAGAACATAGGTGATGTGATTGATTTGCCCTTTTTGCATTCACTCAAGCACAGCCGCTGTGTTCACAGTATACCAGGTAAACCATAAATGTCAAGAATCTTCCATAAATAATCATGTAACACAGAATGAAAAGATTGTTGTTGATGTGGAGAAACAACATAACCTTCTAGATCTTCCCTGTTACTCTGTTCCACCACCTCCCTTGTGTATTGAATGTTATTATGGATGTTCCTCTCTGGTATGGAGCAGGCCTTTGATGGGATTATCAAATGTTGGGCAACCTGTGCTATTCTCTTACCTATGATCTTTGTCAGAATTTTAGTATCCGAATTCAACAGGCTAAGTGGCCTCCAATTGTTTATGTTAGACTTGTCTCCCTTTTATATATAAAAACAATGGCTCCTTGAGTCACAAAAGAAGAGAAGAAACCAGATTCCATAATCTGGTTAAACAAGTGCGTAAGCAAAGGGGAAAGAGGACTGAATAGTACGAACATACAAACATATGAAGAAGCCAGCAGAAGAAGGCCATTTGGTCTATCAAGTCTGCTCATACTGCAGGGTCCACAGCTCGAGCTAATGTCCCTGCCCTCCCTCCCCACTCCTCCCATCCTTCCTACCCATGATCCTTACCTTCCCCCTGTGCCTATCCCAGCCTCTCCTAAAGCTGCCCACTGTCTTCAACAAAATTACTTTTTCTGGCAGTGCATTCCAAGTGTCCACCACCCTCTCTGTGAAGAAGTGCTTCCTGACCTCCCTCCTAAACCTCCCATCCTCCAGCTTAAGGCTGTGCCCCCAAGTGTTATGGTTGCCACTCAGCTTAAAGAAACTCTCTTTATCAACCTTATTTATCCCTTTCAAGTACTAGAAGGTCCCAATCATGTTCACTCTCTCTCTCTCTCTCCTATCTTCCAGGGAGTACATGTTCAGTGCCCTCAACCTCTCCTCGTATGCCTTTCCCTGCTGACCCTCTGTCATCTTTTTAACCCTCCTCTAGATCATCTCCAGCAGGTTAATATCTTTTTTGAGGTGTGGGCACCAGTACTGAACTTCATACTCTAGATGTGGCCTTACCAGTGACCTGTACAAGGGCAGTATAACCACCTCTCTCCTACAACTGATCCCCCTAGATATGCATCCCAGCATCTTGTTTGCCTTTTCTGCTGCTTTCTTTCACTGAGTGGAGTGCTTCAGGTCACTAGTGATCATCAGTCTCCTCTCTGATGCAGATACTTGGACTCCACCCAGGTAGCACTCTGTCCAGGGAGTCTTGGCTCCAATATGCATAACTCTGCACCAGGTGTGGTATTGGAAGACAGAGATTTAATAGCTTCCTGTATCTCTAAATCAGTAATCTCTGAGATAAGCTCCTGTTCATCCTCAGGTGACAGCTAGGGTAGTTGCAGAGAGTCCTGACAGCTCCACCCAGTCTTCTTTACAGCTCTGGATACCCCAGATTGTCTCCTGACATACTTTATGTCTCCACTACCTGTTGCATACCCTTAGCATTGTGACCTCAAGGTGCCAGATTGATCCACTAAGGATGTTAAAAGCTTATTCTTTATCCTGTCTATACAGCTTTCAAATGGATGAATATGGAATTTAGTTTCCTGAGTACCATACTTTTCTTCTACAAAAAACGACTTAGCTCTATTTACTGGAATAATAGACACACTTGTTGTTTGATATTAGAAATGTAGTTGGAGTAGTCCAATTTTGTTTGGTGCACCAATAAAAATAGATTTAACAAATGTGCCCTAAAGAATTGATAGGTCAGGTATTTCTTACATTCCGAAGTATTAGAACATGTATGGAAGAACTGCCCAGTGTTGTGCGAAAGTGAAATATTTCACCTGGTGAAATAGTCTGTGTAATTCTGCAATTATGCAAATTTTTCCTCCTAGGTGAAACAAAATTTTGCCTGGTTTTCCAATTTCACATAATGGTGAATGCATTGGTTGGCCACTTTCACCCATTGATGCTTAAAATGTTAGCTTGTAGCACAATTTCACCAGCGTAACTTTTGATTTCGCCAGTGAAATTTTGCTCCAAAAGCAGCATTTGCAATGTATTGTGGGTAAATAGGTCAACTAACACATGTAGCTTGTTTACAGCTCATTCTGCTGTATGTTGAGTCTGAGAGCAGTCTGCCGTGGTGCATCAGAGCCAATAAAGCCTTTTAAAACCTCTTTAAAACTTGTTTTTGAGAGCTAATTGCTCCAGAATATACATTTTTTTCCTAGTGCTGTAAGGGAACATTTTCTAATTTTGAGGATTTTTGCATAATACTTAGTTTAATTAGGTTTTACTTTTGCCTGTGTCTTTGAAGGAGTTGAGTGGGGTAGCATAGGTATTTAAACCAGTGCAGGCTATTTCTAGCCTTTTTCAAACAGATTACTCACAAATTGTGAGTTATTTTTTACTGTTATTTCTTACTAATTTTGCTATATCTTGGCAATTTTTTTCTCTGAAAAGTTACTCTATCCTGTCTGAGAGTTCCTGCTGCTGTTAGCCTGTATTGTACATACTATTCTTCTGCTTTTTGTTGTGATTGTGAATTCTAAAGTTTTAAACACACAGAGCTGATCCGTTATTTTATTTTTATTTGTTTGTGGTTAGTCCTGTTTGCTGGAGTGTTAACTTGCGTCACTAAAACTGTGAAAATCAGCAGTTCTATATTTTTTTGCATGAAAACTTAAGTGCTTTTACCTGTTCACTTGAATTTGTCCATTTACAGTTTCACTGCTTTATTGAATTGCTCCCCTGTATTTTATTGCTGGAGCTTGCCTCTGCACATTGCAGGGTGTTCCTGTTTTAGTTGAGTTACTGTACCCTTTCTCTGTTACAACATTGTTTATTTAACACCTGATGCATGCAGTATAAAACACTGTATAATAATGTAGTAGTTTTCAAAACATTGCTTGCTGATCCCTCTCATCCAGATCACTACCATATTGTGGTGCTCGCCTTTGTAGATGTTTTATGGTTGTCTCTGCTTTTATATAATAAACAAAATGTTGGTACTAACTAAGTAATAACACATTAGAGTACTTTAGTTGTCCAGACACAGGTAATCTGTATTTAAAGTCAGTCACTTGTACCCTTTTCCCTGTGTGTGTTGCTTTAATTCCTGTTTTGGGGAAAGAAAACAGTTACCTTTTTGTTTTTACTAGAATGGGCTACCTACCATATACAGTATTAGCTGTACTCTAAGTGCTGCTACTTGTCCTGACTGTGTTTGGACTTGAAAGGTAGCCAGTACTGTAAGTGTGATGTGTGAGGTGTTATTCATATAGTTAGTAATACATTCTCTTCCTCTCTTGGGATACTCCCTGAGAAAGGCAAAACTTTGAAGCAGCAGCCAGCAAAAATGACTGCTACGAGATGGCCCAGTACAGGGGGGAAATGTGGAAGGGAGGATGAAGGAGCTAAGAAGTCTTCTGAAAAGAGTACAAGTTCAGTTCCCCATAGCAGTGAAAGCACATGTATGTCTGCATCAGTTTCTTCTGCTGTGGTCTCTGGTGGTGTGGCAGGTACCAGAAAAGGAGTTGTTGGCAGTACTGGCATACCTGTATCTTACTTTTTTTAGGTTCAAACTGTTGTATCCATGCTAGTGGGGGATGATGACAGTGAGAAGAAGGGAGGCACTGACACCAGCTCAGGAACAGTGGTCCAGGAGAAGGGTGATAAGTCTGTCTGTGTGACTGTCCCTGCAGGAGTTGGTGATGATAGTGTTCAACCAGATTCTGATAACCCTGGAGATAGGGATAGTCAGCCCCCTGAGATGGTTGTAGAGAAAGACAAGCATTTGTCAATGATGAATATTGTCTCACTGGCATTGGCATTGGTAGTGCAGGAGTTAGAGATGCATAATAGGAATGGCAGTGAAGTATTGAAATGACACCAACCCCATCCCCACCCTGCAGAGACTGACAGGCATTGGGGTGTGCCTTTGGGTCATCAGCTGTAATGCTCATGCCATTTTATCTCACCCTGCCCTGTAGACACTGACAAGTGTTGTGGTGTGCTTTAGGGTCTTTGGGCATTATACTTACCCCATTCCATAAGGAAATACACTGAGGTGGGTGCAGTATAGGAGAATGGGGTGAACTTTGTGGCTGAACACTGCAAGATACACCACAATGCCTGTCACTGGTTGCAGGGTGGGAGTGGGGGTGGAATGGCGTCAGCATTACAGCCAATGATCCCAAGTCACACCCCTGATGCCTGTCAGTCTGTACAGGGTGGGGTGCTACAGTTAGAAACCCTAACACCATTGGCGTGTGTTGGTATTTTCACTCCAAATTTTCAACATGGGCTTTTTATGACCCCACCTCATGAAGAGCAACACAATGAGCTTGTTAGCTGAAAGGTGGTTTTGCACAGCAGCTATGCCATTTGGTGACACAGGGACGAAAACACATTTTGGGCAGGATGTGCAAAATGACAACTGTATTGTTCATGAGGAGGTGTAAAAAAATGGCAACTTTGAAAATCTGGAGTGAAAATATGAAAAATTGGTGAAGTCATGAGCATGCATTATTTTTGGGAATTTTTTAGCCACATTTTCAACATAGGTATTTTGGGACCTCCCCTCATGAACAGTGGCACTGGGATTTTGTCAATCTGTCCCAAAAGTTGATTTCCCACAGTGACCACACCATTGTGCACCACAGCTGTGGAAACACAGTCTGGGCAGGCTGTGAAAAATGACAGCTGTACTGTTGATAAGAAGGTGTGAAAAAATGCCAGTGTTGAAAATATTGCAAATTTGCGAAGTTACAAGGGTGCGCAATGCATGCTTGCAACACAGTCATTTTATGGACTTTTGGCACCAAATTTTCAATACAGGCATTTTAGGACCTCTGCTCATGAACAGAACAATGTAACTGTCATTTTCTCATACTGTCCCGAAAACTGATTTCGCACAGCGACCACACAATTCTGTTCCGGACTTGCAAAAACACATTCCGGCCAGGATATGTAAAATGATAGCTGCACTGTTCATCAGGAGGTGTGGAAAAATTGCAATTTTGAAAATCTGGAGTGAAAATATTACAAATTCACGAAGTTACAAGCGTGCATGGAAACAGCGCAATGCACGCTTGTAAAACAGCCATTTTTGGGATTTTTTTCACCAAATTTGCAACATATGCTTTTAGAGAGCCCCTCATGAACAGTGGCACTATTGTTTCATTACTCAGTCCTGAAAGGTGATTCCACACAGTGACTGCAAAATCACCTTTCAGGACCGAATAATGCCATGACAGTGACTGAATTCACGAGGAGGGGTCCCAATAACCCCATGTTGAAACTTTGGTGCAAAAATTCCAAAAAATGCCCGAGATATGCACCAAAGTTGAAAAAATGCTTTTTATGCCATTATACAGATTTTCAGTTCGTGGTCGGCTTTAAAGAGTGCAGACGTGTTCCCGGTCCACTGAAGATCGTCGCACCAGACTCTGGAAGTAAGTATGGGGTGAGGGGGTGTTGGGAGGCAGGGTGCATAGAGGGTGGGCACGGGTTGTGGGAGAGGGCAGGGAGACTGTGAGGGACCATTTTCTTCTTTCACAGGGTTAAAAAAAAACATTGCGGGACGGTGTTTATTTTTCAGGGGATTTGGCATGTTGGGGTGGGCTCCCAGCATGCCACCTAAGTATTTGGGAAGATGCTGTAGCTGACGGGGGATTGGGCACCCCCATCGGCACACAACAAAAGCAGGGGGTGCAAGAGCCTAGGGGGATTGGGTGCCCCTCTTGGCACATAACAAATGGGGGGTCCATTATGCCAATGGGGAGTGGGCTCCCCCATCGGCACATATATTGGGGCAGAGCATGCCGACAGGGGATTGGGCACCCCCAAAGTCAGCATTATGGCAGGCAGTTTGGTGCCATGTTAATTTTTTTTCTCACCAGGAAAAGCACGTCGGGAGGTCCGCTGCATATGATGAGCTTTGCTTGCGTTGTAGCGGACCTTTCCTTTGATGTGATCGCCACATTATGTATGCATGGTGTGGCGCCGGCATGCAGGCTTATTGGGGAATGAGGGACGCACCTACTGATGTGTGCCCTGCATTTGCCCAACAGTGACTGCGCCTCCAAATCTGTTACTACCACAATATGTTGGCTGCGCGTGTGTAAGCCAACGTAAAAAGGTGCCATGCTACAAGAAGACAGTGATAGGGAGGAGGAGGAGGAAAAGGACATCATCATTGTTGCTGGTGATGATGACAACTGGGATGATCCCATATTGGAGCCTGAGTTAAAAAAGGTCAAGGGTGATATATGTCATTTACATGCACAGCCCATGGGTCAGTCTGTCAGCAAGCCTATTAGCAAAACTCCAAGCAGTCAAATCACCCCCCCCAAAAAAAAAATACTCTTGTGGAAGTCATGAGAGCAGCCCAAAAAAACATACACTTCCACACCTGTTGCTGAACTATCCCAGTCACAGAAGCATCTGAAATCCAAAGGTCAAAAGTCCCTAGTTTGGGACTTTTATGTACTTGATCCTGCTGATAAGACTATAGCAATATGCCAACTTTGTCAAGCACATGTTAGTCGGGGGAGGGAAGCCACATAGGCACCAGTGGCAAACACGCCCACTTGAAAAACAAGCACCTGCTGAGATGGCAGTAACACCAGAAGGACGCCAGAGCTGTTGGTAACATCTCCCTCAGTAAGTTAAATGTAGTAGTGCAAGAAGAGCAGAAGGAGGGTGAGCAATCCTTTGCTGTCTTGAGTAGTGGGCATAGCAGTGGAGGTGCCAGTCCCAGTACCTTGAGTAAGAAAAGTACACCTCCACACCCACAAGCAACCAAAATAACTGGTTTCATGCAGTCTACACAGCCTCAAGAGTCAAGTGTCATCCCTAAAAGAACATCATTGCTGCTGCAAGTATAGTGTTCTGGTTGAACAGCCCCAAAGATGCAGCCCACTCTGAGGACAATCCTTGAGCTACAGACAAAGTACCCCCCAAATCATGCTGCTGCACAAGAGACAAATGCTGCCACTGCTGAAATGCTGGCCATCAATCTTTTACCATTCTTGTTAAAGGAGAATGCTGGTTTCCACAGGCTGATGGCCCATGCCTGTCCCAAATGGCAGGTTCCATCGCGAACCTGTTTTACTAAGCGTGCCATGCCAGAGCTGAACAGTAGAGTGGCTGATTCCATTAGACATGCACTGAAACATAGTGCATCACAATATATCCATCTTAGCATGGATATGTGGACCAGTGGGCAAACAGCAGCAAGACTGCATCTATCTATAACAGCACACTGGGCACAGTAGCCTGGGGCGGTACTTGATTTTGGGCCTGGCAAATTCTGCATGAAGCAATATTGTGGTGGTAGCAGCACACCTGGTATTTTGCAGCATGCGACCCTGAGTATGATGTGTTACTGGTTTTCACACGGCTGAGAAAATGCTTAATGTTCTGCTGTCAAAGATTGATGGGTGGCTACACATAGTAACTCGTGCTGTAGCAGGATTCATCATATGTGATAATGGCTCCAATGTAGTGAAGTGCATTAGCGATGGTGGTTTTTTCAGGGTGTCTTGCCTGGCACACTCCCTTAATCTTGTTGTTCAGCAGTTTCTCAACCATGCGGACATTAAGGAAACAGTTACTGTTGCCTGTCACATCTGTGTCCACTTTGCCTGTTCTGCAAAGGCCCATGACCACCTATGTGAGCTACAGCACAATAACCATCTGCCTCAGCACTGTATAAAGCTTGATGTGACCAGGTGGAACTCCACATTGTACATGCTCTACCTGCTGTATGAACAGTACAAGAATGTGTTAGAATACCTGCTGGTGCACACCCCCTGTGACAGTGCTGCAGTGTCCATCACTCTAACAACAGAGCAGTGGCACCAAATGGATGGGCTAATATGCATTCTCCATCCATTTGAGCATGCTACACAGGCAGTGAGTGGGGGCACTGCTTGTATAAGTCAATCAATACCCCTCATACATGTGCTGAGGCAGACACTAGTTAATGTGTGACACCAGATGGAGGCAAGTGTGGCTCATGGCAGTTGTGATCTAATGGATCACATGCTCCCGTGCTGTGCACAAATAACTATGTAGCCATCGTTTTACAGTTGGCTGACTTTGCAATAGCCACCATGCTGGATCCACACTACAAATATGGCCTGCCTTCTATAATTGAGGGAGGTCATCAGCGAGTACAAAAGTTGACAGAGAACCTTATTAGAATGGTACATGATGAATGCATGAAAAAGGCATGCACTGTAGCAAAAATGGGTGTTACTACCACCTCCAGCGGCTCACAGGCAACCCAATCTGAGAAAATTGGCAAGGCACAGCAGAAAACGGCAAGCAATCACATTTGGGATGTTCTCTTTCAGGTGGGAGTGGAAGATATGGAGGAAAAGGAGGAGGAGACAGATGAGGCAACTGGACTTAGGGCAGCAGAACGAATGGTGGAGGCCTACATGGGAGACCCAAAGCACCTTGCCATTGCTGACTGTACTGGAGCAGCAAAATGACTGACTGGCCAGCACTAACATCGGTTGCTGTGAAATACATGTGCTGCCCACCATCCAATGTCAGTGTGGAACAAGGTTTAGTGCAGCTGGGGCCATTGCGAGTGACCATAGGACCAATTTGTCACTCAAAAATGTGTCCATACTAACATTCATCAAAATGAACAAAAGGCCCATTCCAAACAACACAGTGATGTCAGTGGTGTTGCCACAGGAACTGTGTCTTGGTGGTGATGAGGATGATGACAATCATTTGATTAAGGCATCCACCAGCAGCGAGGTGGATGAAGCAGCAGTGGTGAGAGAATTTGCACATGGTGAGAACTCCAGTCTTGAAGACTGTGAGGGATGCTTTTTGGATGATGTGGAAGAGGAAAAAGGCTGAGTTTACTTGAAGGCCCCCTTCCCCCAACCACTTTCAGCTCAGTATAGTGTTATAACTTATTTTTAGCTATGTACCATTGGACTGGTTATGGTAATGTACTATCTGCTGCAGTGTGAATTAGTTTCATTTGATCACCCTTTGCTGTAACTCATTGTTTGGTCCCCAACAGTCCCCCAGACTATATAAAGCAGCAGCAATGAAATTACCATAACCATAAAGATTTTGCATGATTTCAGTTATAATGTTTTGCTGGCAAAAGTATCAAGATACACATTTTACTTTTCAGGTCGTCTATCAACCCCACCTTACAGCAAGATATGTTGTCTTGATGTCCTTTAAAGTTCCCACGCTGGTATGTGCCACACCGGGCCCCCTCCACCACCTCCTGACACACCCATGCACTTCATGAGACCAAAACAAATATTTCTGCCACTTACTGTCCTATCGGTGACATGCTGAAGAACCCTGGCTTCTAGTACAAGTAGCGTATGACTGTAACACTCACATTCAACTGTTAACACCACAAGTTGAACAAATTTTGAGAAATGGTGAATGGTGGCCATCTTTAATGATGCAAGTCATTAATTAAGTAATCATGAAAAGGCTTAACAACTTACAACATCCAATTCCCCCAAAAAGGTTACTTATGCTGTACTACCAGGTTAACGTTCTTGTACCAGAACTGTGATGGTTTCTGGGGGGGAGGGGGGCAAGGTAGGGGGAGGTGCTTGCTGTCCTCAGGTTGGATCCCAAATTTTCATGACTAATGCAGCTATGCCACCTCATATGATTACACAAGACATTAGCCCCTCCACCTAATTATTTATTAAACACCATCTAAACCATCCATTTCAACATATAGTTCCTCCCCGGATGTGGGTGGTGTTTACTCGTTAATGGTATGAACACCAGTAGCCAACATTGCAGTTCAAGCAACACCCTCTGTCTTCCATGTAACACAGCTCCTTCAGGGCCTGGATGGATGTAGTCATCACACAGAGATAGGATGAAACCTCAGCAAAGGAAAATGACCTAAGCAAGACAAAAGAAAAAACGACAAATATTCTTCCATCTGCATACCTGGTTTTCACAAGCAAATTAGAAGAAGCAGAGAAAACAAATTTATAGTTATCATACCCTATGATGTCATTAAACTGCAGAAATTGCCCCCCAGAAGGAACATGCTGGGTGGGGCACATGATTCCAAACCATGGTGAAGCACAGTAATAGGCATTCCCCTTCCCCTATCAGTATTGCATACCTGGAAATAAGACAAAAAGAACACATTTTGAGGACTGTAAAACTTTCCAGCCCCAGCCCCCCCCCCACAGAAGACCATAAAAAATGAAGAAATACTTACCTCAGGGACAGTAAAAGTGGGACCATTGCACAATTAAATAAATCCCCCAGATCTGGTTGAGCAGCAGCAGTGGCAGCAGGAGCGAGATTTAGCTTAGCCAAAATTCCTGATGTTGACAAAAGCAAAAAAGAACATAATTACTATCAAACTCAGACATCCAGATGGCAGTAACAGAAGTACCCCACTAGTAATGAAAAATTAAATACTTACCATCTGCCTTGGGATTGGAAATGTGGTGCATTCCAGCATCCCTAGATCCTAATCCTGGCCTGGCATGATGATGTCATTCACAGCGCGCACTGAAAAATAATATAAAAACAGTACAAACATACTAGAACTCAAGATGCCACAATACCAACCCACCAACACCCCTATGTTGCATAGGAAAAAAAATAAAGACATACTTGAGTGTGCAGCAGCAGCAGTATGGACTCTGTGAAGATGATCCACCATCAACCATCCAAAATGGTACTTCTGGTGGCAACTTGGCAAGTAGTAGTCAGAGATAACAGCAGGCAGCAAGCTACAGTGCCCCAAAATATCATTAATTCCCTCCCCACCGTCAGGCAAGTTACAACAACAGAGTCAGTCAACACAGCCAATCAGGACAGCAGCATAGGGAAATGATAATTCTACATTTCTGTCTCAATCAGTTGAAAAAGTAGCAGCTGGAGTAGCAGCATCATTTTGCAGGACACATTCATTTTCTCTGCATGGCACCTCTTTTCAGTTCTGTGCGGTGGTGGCGCAGCATTTAACATCAAGACTGACACCAGATTTCAGTCTCAATTTGATGTAACATCTTTTGGGAAGCATTTCTGAACATGTACAGTCTATGCTATGCTCACAGAACAGAGATTCAGCATGAGATGACTTGTAAACAGTGGACCAAAGACCATGTCTTGGTTTGGGTAGTGGATTGGGTGCCATATGACAACATGGCCAAGACCAGATTTCTGTGTGAATTTACTGTAACATGTTTTTGTAAATATTTATGGACTTGTAGGCCCTGTTTGCTACAAGCAGCACTGAAATTCAGGCTGAAATCAATGCTAAACATGGCCCAAAACAGCAATTTAATGTCTGGGTGAGGGGGGCACCACATCACATCCTGACTCAGACCATATTTCTGTCTCAATTTTATGTACCATTTCTCCTGTCATATTTCTTGACTTAGCATGCCTGCTCTGCACAGTATGGTGGCAAGAGGCTATGTTAAATTGTGGCCAAATTGCACATTTTGGACCGGGTCACCCGGATGGTGATGGGGCACTAAACATCATCATGAATGGAGGGGAGGGACACAATTTTAACATCTGTAGGTGGCAAGACCAGGGGACATGTGGTGTTAAGCACAAAAAAACATACTTAATTTTAACTGCGCAATAAAATTGCTTATGTTTCTATGATTATTGTGTACGTATTCGGACTGATGCTGCACACAGCCAAAACAACTGAAGTCCACATCAGCCTGAACCACATAGCTTTAGGAAAAAAAATTTTGTTCATACGAACTCATTACAATATACTTGACATTTGTGGATAGGAGGAGGAAATATTGAAGTAGTAAGATTAAAATAAGAAGAAAGGAACGGTGTATGGGTATAGATTAAAGGACTGACAGTAAGTTACAGTTACAGGCACGACAAGGGGGACATGAAAGATAAGTGCAAGGATGGGGTACTCAAATGATGGGAAACAGAGGGTGCATAAATAAAGCACGCAAAACACTGGATGTGAAAAAGAAACACAAGGATATAGAAAGAGGAAGAGGACAGCAAAGAATTTTATTTTCTCTTTTTCTGGTTGGTTTTTGTTATTTTTTTAGGGGGTGTGCATGAGGGAAGATAGACAGTAACAAAGCAAGGACTGGAAAAAGAGAAGAGAAAAGAAGAAAATTCAGATGCTGTGTGGCACTGCCCGCTTCACTTGCAAATTAGCAAGCACATTTTTACAATTTCAGACCGTAATTAAATGGCTCCAGAAACAGGCCTAGATTCTTCTGACCTGCCACCACCAATCCCTCCATGAGGAAGTTCCGCAAGGAGGTCCAACACTTTATGCTGCTCTTCCATTAGTTTTCTGAGGTTCCCCTTGATCTCTTGGTGGAACTCATCCAAATCATGGCAGAGAGTGGACACCTATGCTCATAAAGCAGCCAGGTCTTAATGGCTAACTGGAGGAGCAGCTGGGGCTGATGCAGGCTATACACTTTCACCACCACCATGAACCCAGCACCACCGGTAGATGTGGGGTGGGGTGGATGGGGGTGCTACTGCCTCCTGCTGCTTTCTCCTGCTGCTGCAGTGCCTTCCAGGCTTCACCTGACCACTGGCCCCATCTTCCTGCTGACCATCTTCTTGGGCCCCCTGCTGCTGCCAATTCTGGTTGTTTCTGGAACCGCTCTGCAGTGTGATGGTTCTGCAGATGGCTCCTCTGGCCACCAGTTCCAAAATGGCCCCCTTGTTTGCCCCTTCACATGGATCTGCCACACAGCTTGCAGATGACCACTGTGCTGTTGCTGATGTTTTGATCAAAGAAGCACCATATGGCTGACCCTTTATGCTGGTGGGAGGTGGGGCATGCATACTTCTGCTGGGGGGGCACCATTAGTATCTGGCTGCTGCTGGGGGGTGGCGGCCAAATGCTGCTGCTGCTGCTGCTGGGTGGCTATGGGATTCTGCAGCTGGCTGGTGTTGGGGGCCACATAATTCTCATGGCCATGCTGCTGCAGGGGAGGGCAACAGGCTCATGCTGCTTCTGCTGGGGAGTGGAGGCCACATGCTCCTGTTGGGGTGGCACATACTCCTGCTGGAAGACCCCCCTGTTAAGGTGAACAGTGGGTGCCTTACTCCCAGTCACCTTGCCCTGCTGTTTAGCATCCATCCTTTCCAGCTATGAAAAAAAACCAAAGATTCCTAACAGAAAGGGAGAGAGGGGGAGTGTCTCACACACACACAAACACACACACACACACACACACACACACACACTCTCCAATCTACACTACAGATACCCATACCTCTCAACCTTTTGTCCCCCAAATGTGGAACATTGCCTCTCAAAATGTGGAACACATGGGCAAAATGTGGAACACTTAATCAAATCTTTACCTAAGAAGCTCAAAACACTGTTAAAATGTTGCATTTATGTTCAGAAAGTCTGTTATTAATTGAATAGTTTATTTTTTCCATCATTTACTATGGATTTTTGCTTTAAAATGTTGACTTTGAATGTGGAACAAGTCCTCACAATGTGGAACGTGGAGCTTTTTTGAAGTAAAATGAGGAACGTTCCTCGTAATGTGGTACAGTTGAGAGGTATGCAGATACCACACACACCAAACTACATTACAGACACCACACACACCAATCTACACTACAGACACCAAACAGAAACTATAAATAAAGAGTGGATACATAATCTAATATATTCTTTTTAAACAAAAAAAGGGTTTAAAAAAACACACACAATGGAACAGTGGCACACATAGACCAAATAAAGATTTTAAAGTCTCTGCTGCTGGCTGACTGCCTCTCCTCTCCAAGTCTCCAGCTACACAGAGAGTAAATGAATCACTCACTCCCTGCCTGTATACAGTCACCCCATGTGATTTGCAAACAGTCATGTGGAAAGGCCAATTTTGCCTGATTTCACCTGATTTCGCCAAACAATAATGCAAGGAAACATTGACTGGCAAAATTCACCAGCGACATTTCGCCTTGCATTCATAATTACGTGAAATATTTCAAAGATGAAATTAATGATTTTGCTGGAATTTTGCAGGCGAAATAAAATTTTGCTGCCTCACTAGAACTGCCTAATGTCCTTTTTTGTATCCTCTGACCAGTCTGTTGGGTCTAAATATATGCAGAATACAGATTTATGGGATACAAGAAAGTTACTCTGTTGAGCCAATAGCTCCAGATCTTCCAAAGTAGATGGGTTCATTCTCCAAAACTCTGAACCTATCATCCATTCTTGATTAGTTCCTGTGACTAACAAATCTGTTCTATGGTCAGAAGTCTCAAGGGCACATGTCTTATGTTCAAATTAGGGGAAACAAGCAAAAAATATATTCTTGAGGAGTCAACCCCTTTAAAAAATGTATGTTCAGGTGTTTCCCCACTTAAACATAAGCATCCAATAATCCTGCCTTGTGGCATACATTTTCCAAAAAAAAATTCATATCACACAATAGTTTCTCAGTCTTCTTGGCCCAGTCTATAACCAAGAGTTCACAGTTAAAGTATCCTTTCAATAGGACTCCCAGAGGTGTAGAGATATGGCTAAATCAATTTAAGGGTGTCAATTCTAATTGATTTTAACTGGGAGGGTATACACATTGATCGGCCTAAAAGAACAACCTTGGAATTCTATGTCCAGGGATAAAACTCTCCCCAGGGAGATGTCAATTAGCTGGGTGACCTTTAATCACTGAAGTGAGCAGGATGCTTACACCTGAGCACGTCCTCCCCAACAGACCAAAAGGAGGAAACCAATCTTGACTCCTTTTGGGGCCAATGAAATTTCCCTTAAGAATGCAACTGTTTATCATGCAGGAAGATCACATCTCTACAGGAGTCCTGTAGAACTGTAGAATGTGGTAATTCTTTTCCTCCTTGTCTTAATATTATCCACATTGGCTTTAAGAAAGAAATACATAAAAATTATAATAAAAGACAGTTTCATTATGATTTCTTCCAAGTGCCTCCTGCTCTACTTCTTGTATTCCTCTTCTTAAAAGTCTGTGTTTTGGTGGTGGCACCCTCATTCTCAGAAGATGGTTCCAGTTGTGAGGATACAACAGAGTAGGCGTCCAATTCTGCCTCAGTGTCAGATTAATTCTTGTGGTTTTTGACAGCTTCAAAGTGATTGGTGAGGATTATACTCTCCTTCCGGGTCTGTTTGGTCTTTGGCTGCCTCTTCTCCTAGATCTGATTGTTCTTTGAAAGTATTCTGCATTTGGAGTTGAGGGGGTAGCATCAGGGCATGTAGATCTGTAGCAGGTGCAGTACTATCTATTTCTTGTTCTGCAGCAGGTAAAATCTCCACCGAGTCCTCTGGCTGAGGATCCAGGGAGGTTGTAGTGTTGGCAGAAGGCTGGTGCTGGTCCAATGGTGTAGACACTGACTCTTCCATATAGGATGCAGGGGCAACATTGTTCACTAGATTTTCAGATGGCATATCTCTGCATGGGCTTGGGCATTTCTCCTGTGGAGTCATAGTGTCCATGCTTGTAGTGGACCTGGACTGTTGTTCCTGTTGTCTTACTTTTTGGGTCATGGTGACAAAGTACTCATGCTCCCTCTCTTCTGCGGCATCTGGACTATTGTGGGTTTCAATACATCTGCCCAGTGTCATCACACACTTTACAATGCATGGTGTTCTTATAATGCAGACTGCTGTGACCAGTCTCTGCAGAGGTTACATTTAACTTGATCTCAAGCATTGTTAAGGTGATTCTGAGCCCCACTCTTTCACCATACCTTAGGTTGACCAGCATAAGGGATGACACCTTGGTCTGTGATCAGAAAGAAATGATTTGATAGATGTTCCAACCCTCCTACTAACTACTTTAATGTCACTTTAATATGCCAGCCTCCCATCCAGATGTGTTATTAGTCAAGGATTGGTCTGGGTATCCTATGACTGCAGTGCTGTTTTAAGCCACTAGATAATGCCCGGCACATTGATCCCTTCATTTTTATAAAGCACTGTGAGCTTCATAGACTTTGACGGCAGATAAGGACCGCTAGGCCCATCTAGTCTGCCCATTTCCCTACCTACAGGATAGGCCGCAGATCCTAGTTAACCAACAGCCTATTTCTTCCTACTCCCCACAAGAATTGCCTTATGTCTGTCCCCATGCATTCTTGAATTCTCCCACAGTTTTAGACCCCACAACCTCCTCAGGAAGGCTGTTCCATGCATCCACTACCCTCTCTGTGAAATAATACTTCCTCACATTGCCCCTGAACCACCCTCCTTCTATCTTTAAATTGTGTCCTCTTGTTCTTGCAAGTCTCTTTTTCTGAAAGATGCTACCCTCTTGGACTTTGTTGATTCCACTGAGGTACTTAAAAGTTTCTATCATGTCCCCCCTCTCCCTTCTTTCCTCAAGGGTATACATATTAAGCTCCTTTAGTCTCTCCTCCTCATCTGACTTCTTTTGCAGACCCTGCACCATTTTAGTTGCCCTCCTCTGGACTGCCTCTATCCTGTCTATGTCCTTAGAGATGGGGTCTCCAGAACTGGACACACTACTCCAGATGGGGTCTCACCAACTGTCTGTACAGAGGGATAACAACTTCCTGTTTTCTGCTGATGATGCCTCTCCTGTACATCCCAGTATACCCCAGCCCTCCCTACTGCCTTCTCACATTGCTTGCTAACCTTAAGGTCATCTGATATGATTACCCCAGGTCCCTTTCCTTTTTGTTGTTGTTACTACCTCCCACCCATTGTGTATTCTTCCCCTGGGTTCTTGTTTCCCAGGTGCATTATTTTACTTCTTTGCATTGAATCCTATCTGCCATACTTCTGACCATTCCTCCAACCTTGCCAAATCCTTTTCATCCTTTCCACGCCTCCTTGTGTATCAACCCTGTTGCAGATCTTTGTGTCATCTGCAAAAAGGCATACTTTTTCTTCCAGTCCCTCTGCAATGTCACTGATGAAGACATTAAAAAGGACTGGACCCAATACTGAACCCTGCGGTACCCCACTAGTAACCCCCCTTTCTTCAGAGTGGACTCCATTTACAATTACTTCTTAAAACTTGGCTTTGTCGGCAGGATTGCAAAAAAGGGAACACACAAGAGATTAACCCTAAGTTTGTGGTACTTTATCTGAAAACACTGTAGACCAGCTGATATTTTAAAATTTTACGTCAAGAGTCGTGTCTCCAGATATGTGTATCAGACATAAATTTCAGATGGCAAGTAAAGACATTAAAAAGGCTTTTTTGCCCCATATTTCTGTCTCCAACCTGCTTTCCTCTGACACATCCTCCTATAAGCCTGTATCCATAGAAACTTCCTCAGCTGCAAGTAAGGCATCCTCTTCCATGTCAACTCCATCCAAATCAGGGTTTGCTGCAGGGTTATCCCCCCGTTTAACCCCAGTGCTGGGTGTCTTCTCAGTTCTCTGGGTGGGAAGGAAGACAGGCTTCTTCCTCCAACTGGCTTTCAGGCACTGTCTCCTCTCCAGGCTCCATGGCTCCCCAACAGGAAGCAGACCGCACCCCCAGTCTAAGAGTAGGGGAATGTCATGACCAGCATTCTCCCATTAATAAAACAGGTCCCAGCAAACTACCCACTAGAACATACCTGGAAACAATCTATCACAGCTTAGTATATCCTCCCTGGTCAAAATACATTGTAAACTTGTAAAATTCCTAAGACCTTAGTATTGACCTTATAGTAAAAAGGACATTTTCTATCCATTATACTTGGCCTTGAGTGTGTGTGATATTGTCCTAAACTGCAAAAAAAACCTAAGAGTTCTTAACTCCAGCACTACTGAGCATCACCTTGAAAAGCACTTGAAAATATAAATGCAACAGTGTTATGTTCATGTCTTTTATTGCAAAGATCTTACCCAACGCTGACTGTTGATGAGCTTTGAAAGGTGAACAGCAGCAGTGTGCTAACACTACTTTGTTCTTTTGTTAAAGGACTTAAGAATTTATCTTCCTGCCAATGATTTCTGCTTTATCTGAAGGGGTTATAAGGCTTCCTGATGGAAAATAAGATTAATTTAAATGAGCCTCAGAATGCAGAGACTGGGTGACTGAGTACAGTACTCTAGTTTAGCTACTAGGCTTTTCTAGCAAAAATGTTGGATACCGAGTTGTGGCTGTAGTCAAAATTAATGGCTTGCAGATACTTCTTTCAGTTTCACCCCATTTCACAAAAAGCACTGAATTCTGCACAGTTCACAGTCTTTATTGAAAAGAAACTTGGAACAATGAGCACAGATTATGAATCTCTAGCTTAGCCTCAAGGTCACAGTACTAAGGTAAACTGGAAGAACAGTGTTTGGATGCCTAGTTTGCATTGAATTCAGTTGCACTGCACCTGGACAGCAGTTGAGAAAAGGTTTATTTTCCATTGTGTGCAACTCCTCAACCTTTCAAGTTCAAGAACAGTTAATATGGCGCACAATTTATAAAAAAAAAAAAAAAAGTTCCATGCTTTGCTGAATTGATTTATCTTTCAAATTATGCAACTATTTTATTCAGTACATGACAGATAAGCCAGTAGCCCCTCACCCCCCCCCACTTCCAGTACAATGTGGGGCTCAACCATAATACAATAATATGGTTTTGCCTTAATGCATTTAGATGAATGGGCCCAAGTTCATTGCTGTTCTCTCTCTTTTTATTATTCAATTATAGCAGTTTATCACATTACATGACAATAATAATAATAATAAACTTTATTTTATGGCGCCTTTCAAAAACCAAGGCACCTTACAGAGTTTAAAAACATATCAAACATTTAAAATCTTAAAATATATAGAACAGCTGATACAGTTAGGTGAATAAAGTCAATCACCAAATGCTTGAATCCATAAATACGTTTTCAGGGCCTTTTTAAATCCCTCCACGGTCGCACACTCCCATAACTGACAGGGTAGAGAATTCCAGAGGGTAGGGGCCACATGCAAAAATGCATGGGCCCCAGAGGATTTCAAGCACACCCTCAGGATCTCTAACAACCCCTCATCAGCTGAGCAGAGCGTGTGTACAGGGCAGTAAGGGATCAGAAGCCCTTTCAGGTAGTCTGGGCCAAGTCCATGTAGGGCTTTAAAAGTCAGAACACCAACTTTAAAGGTGATCCACCACTGAACTGGCAGTCAGTGCAATCCACGTATCACCGGCAAAATATGACTGGACCGGGAGGTACCAGTCAAAAGCCGGGCTGCTGCATTCTGCACCAGCTGCAGGCGATGGATTCCCACTCCAAGAAGCCCTAGGTAAAGGGAACTGCAATAGTCCAAGCACAAAGACACAAAGGCATGGACCAGCGTGTGAAGATCACTGGATGGAACAAGGTGCCTAATCCTGGAGATATTCCTTGGATGGTAGAATGAGGACTTGATGACAGCAGACACCTGTGAACGCAGTGTCAGCCCTTCATCAAAAGTTACTCCCAGGTTATGCACCTGTTCAGAGGTCAGACATGCATAATTCCTGAACAAGTACAATAACAAGTATGTGTCAGAATGACATTATGCAGGATGTCAAATACATGCTCCTGAGTTACAGCTTTGGGGGATTAAGCATCTGACAAGTACTACATGTGAATTTCAACAATTGAGCTACCACATAGTCAGTGCCTCAAATATATGTTGTACACATATTAAATAGCTAAAACATGGTAGCAACTGACCAGTTGAGGTCCTAGAACTATTACTATTAACTGTAAAAAATGTAATCATATTCTGAAGCTCATGAGCCCATTATACTCCCAGCAGTTAGCATATGTTGTCCCACAAGTTCCATATGCCATTTGTGTGATTTACAGAAGGAATATACTATCTCTGCATCAGTCACAGCTTGCAATGAGAGCATATAACTTCCCCTTGAGCACTATGAGCTGCGTCATGCAGATGGGCATCCCCCCACCCTGGTAGCTGCCACCAATGTTGTACAGAATTCATCACTACTCCATTTCTGCTGCCTTACCATGGAGGCCTTGGCCAACCCAATACACCAGGCTTGAATACTGGATGTGCCGGCCACAAAAGCTAATGCCTCAGAGCTCCCACAGATCATTGGCAGGAAACAGAACCTGAAAACCACAAATACCAAATGCATACTGTATATATTTCTTTATTTAAAAATAACCTTGAGCCATAAAAAAGTAATCCTGCCCCCTCCCTTCTTCTGTCACACCACAAAGCATGCAAAACTGAGGGAGAAAAAGTAGGACTTGCACTAGTTTAACTAATCCCACAGAGGATGACCACAGAAATAACCATTCAGTTTTAACTTTTAAACAACTATGCAAAATATTTAACAGAACTGAAAGAGGTCAAAAGTAGACAGTTTTTTTTTAATTATTTTTTAACTAGGCAAGGTCTACAAGACACAAGTGTCTGTTTTCAGGGAAACCCAGGAGCACTGGGGAGGTTATGTGGCTGGCTCAGAGTCACACAGTATGCAGGTGAAGGTTGTGGGAATCAAACCCAGGACTGCTGGATTTACTAACCTCATTTACAGCTCATTATGACTCTAAGCCCTAGGCTATATTGCCAGATCCAGTGTCCACAGTATGCAGTGTTCACAGTGTATTTTTCTTCATTCCACTGGTAGCTGCTGCCATCTGTACATTTTGACCAAGAAAGCCACTCCATGTATTAGCACCCAAATATTGTTACCATATATATTTTGCAGTACCAAGTCCTGCAAAAGTAAGTCATTCAGTGTTGTTGTTTGAAAATAGGGTGAATGCCAAGAAGAGTGAATTAACAGCACATCACTTCATAAACAGTGAGTTCTTGTCCTCCAGTTGGTCTTCCTCCATCTTGGTTCTTCTACGGGAACACATTTTTTTCCACTCAGACACCCGCTTCTGTCAGATCCAAAACTTGATAGTGCTTCATTCCAACACTAAAGTAAAGTCGGGCAGGTAAAGCCAACACATTTCCTTTACAATGCACCATTTTCACATAAACATATATCGGTTTGTTCCTCTTAGTGTACTCTGAACTATCACATTTGGCTACCAAGGCTAAAAGTTATATAATTTAGCAATTAAAAGGCTAATAGTGAGGAGCTCCAGAACGAAGCTGCTCTTGGCTGGGATGCTAGCTCTGTCCACTCATCATTGTTCTCTTGTTCTCTGTTTCTTAGCGTATGGTGCCTCCGCTTAGACAAGTCCTTCCTGTACTCTGGGTTGTGAGTGGAATGACTTATTTTTAGTCACCTAAACCCAAACTTGGAAACCAAATATGTGGGAGGCAACATCGTTTACTTAATATTAGCCCAAGAGCAAGCCTTAATCCAAGGTCTTAAGTCCATTTAATTTCATAAGGCTTAGTTGCTCTCTATGTGGAAGTTTTACAATACTATTACAGTATAGTTTTTCTAACTTAAAGATTCCTAGTACTGCACAAGAGTTTATACTGAAGGCTGCCCCTAGCTCTGCCCATAGGGCAAAGGCAGTTACTACTTGTGGAAGCGCTAGGATGGCCTCATGTAACTAGTTTAATGGAAGTGCTTGCTTATCAGCCTGAATATTTCCCAAGATCTTCACAGTGCATACAGCTTATGCAAAGAGATTAGTATTAGCAACTCTTAAATTAGTTTTGACCAAGTTCATATAGTAAAGCAGAAAAGGGAGCAGTAGGTGATATGCCTATGGAGGCTCCCATCTGAAACCTATAATAGTTTGTCCAGCCGTGTTCAATAATCCAATCATTTAGTTTATTTTTTTAAAACTGACATACTTTTACTCAATATAATGTCACATGGCAATGCATTCCATATTTTTACTATTCTTTGTGTAAAGTAAAAACTCCTTTTTCCAGCATTGTCAATGGGGATTCCCTTAGTTGAATGACGACTCACACAACCTATGTCCTGGGTGCTCAGCTGGCTGTTATTTTATTTATATTCAGCATGAACATTCCATTTTAATATTCTTGTATCATTTCTTTAATTACAATACATTCAATCAAAAACCAGCCGTGAAAATATTCACATGTTCATACATTTTTATATTTTAAACCACTATCCCATTACCTCTCCCATAATGTCATACCCTTGTCTTCCTTTTCAGGCTTGGATGTGTACTTGAGACCCTTCTAATTTTTCCAACCCAGTATTTTCCATTCTTCCTCTTTCTGGGCTCAGATGTCTAACCGAACCCCCTTTTTCAGACCCCTAGGGTGATAACACCATGAGATGCCTGAAACAGCTTGATGTCAACCCAGCCGGTGACTAGTCTTTACCACCTGTACCCTCTGCATCCCCCAGTTCCCCTCCCAGTGCCTCTTGCCCTTCCCCCTTTGTCCCCTTCTTCTGTTCCCCAACTGCCCTTTCTCTCCCTGCCAGTTTTTCCCCCTTGATGTCTTCTGATGACAATCCTCTTGTTCTTTGTCCATGTACTATAACACTGTTGCCCTCAGCTGGCAACCCATGGGACTCCCCAGACAAACCTGATGCCCTTGTATGGCAACCTAGCTATTTCGTCAAGCCCTTGTCCTGTTGTCCTCTTCCGATGATCTGGGCCTCTTCCAGTCCTACATGCTTCCCTATCCTCTTTCCATTCCCCTCCCTCTCCCAACAGGGCAGGTGGGTGGGGAATCTCACATTTTCAGCAAGAATGAGGCCAGCTTAGGAAAGCGCCGGATTAAGTAACCCCTTCCCCCCACAGCCTGCCAATCCTGTCCTGTTGACATCACCTTTCTCATAAGTCACCTGTCCCCCCCACCCAGCCTTCAGTTACCTCCTCTCCCCTCCCTTAATTCCACATCAGGAAACCCTGACAAACAAGGCTGCCCTTGAATGGGGTAGCCCCTTTTGTCAATGGGGATTTCCTTAGTGGAATGACAACTCACACAACCTATGTCTTGGGTGCTCAGTCAGCTGTCATTTTATTTACATTCAGTATGAACATTCCATTTTAACATTCTTGTATTATTTCTTCATTTACAGTACATTCAATCAAAAAACAACCTTGAACATATTCACATGTACTGTATGTACATTCTTATATTTTAAACCTATGTCCAGTTACCTCTCCCATAATGTCATACCTTTGTCTTCTTTTCCAGGCTCAGATGTGTGCCCGAGACCCTTCCAAATTTCTGACCCAGTCTTTTCAATTTTTACTCTTTCTGGGCTTGGATGTCTAACCCGATCTTCATTTCTGGATCCTTGCGGTGATAACACCATAAGTTACCCCACACAGCTGTATGTTAGCATAGCCCATGCCTAGCCTTTACCACCCTGTACACTCTGCAACCCCTTATTTCCCTTTCAATGCTTCTTCCACCTCCCCTTTTTTTCCTCTTCCCTTCTCCCATTAGCCCATCTCCAGCACCAGGTTGGAAGATGGGGTTCCCCCAAAACCTTTTTCATTCTTCTATCATTCTTCTGTTGCCTCATCTAACCGTAAATTAAGATGATGCCCAAATCAACAAGATATAACCCATCATGTCTGTAATGCCCAGGACTTTCATAAGCAATATCATGGGACACATATATTCCCCCAGTTTCCACCATAAGATAGATAAAAAGATAGATTGATAAAAATAATTTATTTTTATACAGGATATACATGTCATAATTTATTTATTTAAACTTTGGTGACTGGGAAAGGCACACTGAGCCAGGGCTCATTTACAAGTGGGACCCTGGGAAAGGTAAACAGGGAGAAATAGCAGCAAAAAGAATGCTACATAAATAACATAGAAACATAGACTTTGATGGCAAATGAGGACCGCTTAGCCCACCTAGTCTGCTCATTTCCCTACCTATTGGACAAGCTGCAGATCCTAGTTAACCAACAGCCTACTTCTTCCTTCCACCCACCAGAATTGCCTTATGTCTGTCCCATGCATTCTTGAATTCTCCCACTGTTTTTGATCCCACAACCTCCTCAGGAAGGCCGTTCCATGCGTCCACCACCCTCTCTGTGAAAAAATACTTCCTCACTTTGACCTGAGCCATCCACCCTGTATCCCCAAATTGTGTCCCCTTGTTCTTGCGCATCTCTTTTTCTGAAAGATGCTACCCTGTTGGGCTTTGTTTATTCCCTTGAGATACATGAACGTTTCTATCATGTCCCCCATCTCCCTCCTTTCTTCAAGAGTATACATATTAAGCTCCTTTAGTCTCTCTCCATATGGCTTCTGTTGCAGACCCTGCACCATTTTAGTTGCCCTCCTCTGGACTGCCTCCATCCTGTCTATGTCCTTGCAGAGATGGGGTTTCCAGATTTGCATTCAGTACACCAGATGGGGTCTCACCAACTGTCTGTACAGAGGCATAACAAATTCTTGTTTTCTACTGGTGATGCCTCTCCCTATACATCCTAGTATCCAACCAGCCATCCTTACTGCCTTCTCACATTGCTTGCTTACCTTTAGATCATCTGATTTGACTACCCCAGGTCTCTTTTCATTAGTGTTGTTGTTAATACCCCCCCCCATTGTGTACTCTTTCTCTGGGTTTTTGTTTCCCAGGTGCATTACTTTGCACTTCTTTGCATTGAATCTAAGTTGCCATACTTTTGACCATTCCTCTAACCTTGCCAAGTCCCTTCTCATCCTTTCTAGCCCCCCTTGTGTATCAACCTTGTTGCAGATCTTTGTATCATCTGCAAATAAGCATACTTTTCCTTCCAGTTCCTCTGCAATGTCACTTATAAAGACAGTAAAAGGACGGGACCCAGTACTAAACCCTGTGGGACCCTGCTAGTAACCCCCCTTTCTTCGTAGTGGACTCAGTTACTATTACCCTCTGTGTCCTGTTGTCCAGCCAGTTTTTTACCCAGGCTACCACCCTGGGACCCACTTCCAGGCTGGCTAATTTGTTTATTAATCTTTTGTGTGGGACTGTGTCAAATGCCTTGCTAAAGTCTAGGCAGGCCATGTCCATAGCCCCTCCCTGGTCTACTACTTGGTCACTCAGTCAAAGAAATCTATATGATTCATCTGACATGACCTTCCCACTGTGAATCCATGCTGCCTTGGGTCCTATGCCCTGCTGGCCTCTAGATACTCAACAATTCTTTCTTTCAGAAGTGATTTCATCGTTTTCCCTACTGTACCACTGAGGTCAAGCTAACAGGTCTGTAGTTTCCTGCCTCTGTTTTGCTCCAACTTTTGACAAGGGGAATCACATCCTCCCTCCTCCAGTCCTTAGGTACCACACCATCCTCCCATGATTTTTTAAAAAGGATAGTCAATGTTGTCACTAGTTCTCCCCTTACTTTGTTTAGAATTCTGGGGTGAATCCCATCTGGCCCCATTGCTTTGTCCACCTTCAGTTTTAGGAGTTCTTTCAGAACCCTTTCTTCTCTGAAAGGACTGGTATCGACTCCCTGTCCAGAGTGCTTCTATTATTGGATTAAGTACCTCCCCCTCCTCTTCTTTTGTGAATACTGAGCAGAAGTATCCATTCAGTATCCCTGCTTTTTCTCTGTCCCTCTCTGCCCACCCACTCTCCCCTTTATTAAGCCTCATTATCCCTTGGTCTTTCTTCACTCCCTAATGTACCTATAAAACATTCTATCCCCTTTCTTAACCAAGTTGGTTATCTTTTCCTTGGTTTCAGCCTTTGCTATTCTGACTGCCTTCCCTGCTTCCTTCTGCTTTAACTGGTACAGTTCTGTGTCCTGCTCCATCTGTGTTTCCTTATACTCCCTGAATGCTGTCTTTTTCTCCCTAACTTTCCTTGCCACCTCTTTTGACAACCACAGTGCTTTTTCTTTCATTTTGATTTATTTGCTTCACACAAAGGCTTGTTGCCTCTGTGATGGCAGTTTTGATGTTTCCCCATTGTTCCTCCATCCCTCCTTCTTGCCTGTTTGCTAGTGCTTTTCTGAGGCACTCTCCCATTTTGACAAAGTCAGCCTTCCTAAAATCCAATACCCTCACTTTTGTATGGCTTGACTCTGCAGCTGTGTTTATCATGAACCACACTGTTTGGTGGTCACTTGTTCCCAGATGGCTACCCACTTCCAGATTTGAGATCCTTTCTCTGCCCCCATTTGAGAGTACCAGGTCTAAGATTGCTCCCTCCTGAGTGGGTTCCAACACTAGCTGTCTGAGGCATGCCCCCTGTAGGGCACCGAGAATGACTCTGCTCTTGGATGCGGCTGCAGCAAAGGTGCCCCAGTTAACTTCTGGCATATTCAGGTCCCTCATCAACAATATCTCCCCTTTTTCTGCCATCCTAAGGATGCCTTCTATCATTTTCTTGTCCATTTCCTGCCCCTGAGATGGAGGTCTGTATACAACCTCTGTGCAGATTGTGGTGCCATTTCCAGTCTCAAAAAAGGTGACCCACAGTGCCTCCTCTCCTTCGTGTTTACTCTTTTGTACAGTTGCTTTTATCCCTTCCCTTACATAGAGAGCTACTCCTCCCCCTCTTCTCCCCTCCCTGTTTCTCCTGTAGGTTGTGTACCATGGTAAGTTGACATCCCAGTCATGGTTTTCTGTATACCATGTTTCTGTGACTGCTATGATATCCAGGTGTCCCTCTTCCATCAAGGCCACCAGTTCAGGGAGCTTGTTACCTAGACTACGGGCATTGGTACTCATTACCCTCCATTTTGTGATGGTCTTACTGCTTTTTGCCCCATCCCTGCCCTTACTGTCTTTTTCTCCATTTACCCCTGCCCTTTTCCCTATCTTCTTCTCTATCTTGGTGTTTACCTCACTAACTATCCTGATTTTTTTTTGGGGGGGGGGTCTAGGATTTCCCTGCTCCTTTTCAGTGCCTCCACCTTGGCTAGTTTAAATGCTTGCCAATGAAGCATTTTAACCTATCACCTAGGATCCTGGTTCTCCTCCTAGACAGATGCAGACCATCATGCCAGTATAGGCCTGTATTCCTCCAGGTGGACCCCCAGTCCCCATTGAAGCCAAAACCCTGAGCTCTGCACCAGGTTTTCAACCATTGATTGAATCCCATGGTGCAGAGCACCCTAGTCTCAACCATGCCATCGACAGGCAGCACCTCTGAGAAGGGTACCATGCATGCTACTTGTCTAAGGCCCCTTCCCAACTCCAAAAACCTCCTCCTGCACTCCTCTGATCCCTTTTCCAGCCAGGTCATTTGTCCCTAGGTAGACCATGACATCCAGCTCCCAAATAAAGGTTATTACACCCTGTTTACAAGACAGTCCTGTGTTTTAAATCCTATGTGTTGCTCTGAGATACTTAAAATACTTGAAGATAGTCTTAATATATAGTTTCAAATATAACAAGTGTAAAGACAGTACCAGTAACAATTTTTCCATCTATGCACATTTACATATAAGTGGGAAACATTCATCCAAGGCATTTGTAAAATCATTATGTGAGGACATAGTGCGAAGTATAAACGACAGGTCATTCCGTAGTAATTCTGCTTGAAATGTCAAAGTTTTATCTCTGTATTTTATGTTTTTTTTGGGTGGTAGATTTTGTTTATATGAACTGATCTTTTAAACTCACAAACTGTGTTACTATCACTGCCAAATACTGTACATGTGGTGTAATGAACCGGGTTGCAAGTTAAGTGTTATGAAGAGGTTTTAGCTATGTTTTAGTGTTTCTTGCTGTCAATGTCTGCCAGTTTATTAAAACTACCTCAATACAAAGCTATCAATCCAGTAGTATACCGTATCCAGTATGCTGTCATCTTCCTATTGAGTTTCTTCCTGGCCTTCTCAATTGCCTTAATATCTCTAGCCTGTCTCCACACCTTTCTCAGAATGACCTTGGACCATCCTACTGTTAACCCCGGCCACCATGCTGTGCCTACCTCTATATCCCTTTTAATTTCTTGCAGTAACTCCAGCCATGGCCTTTCCCCCAAATCATTACCCCCCTCCCCAAATCCAGTAAAAAGACATACAGCTTTGGCAACTTTAATTTGAACTCCTCAAGCAGCAGCAGAACATGCCCTCATCGCGTTCCCCTGATCCCCATCACATTTGTCTCCCACCAGTCATCTTTTCCACTTGCCTCTCTGCCCAGTATACAGATGAATACCCCACAGTCCATATATTCCTCCTGCACCCAGTATCTGGGAAAAGAAACAGAGAACGTCAAACATTCATTTTCTGATGTGTATATTTTTTAGCAGTTTGACTGCCATCAGCCCACTTCTTTAATTTCCACTGCTGATCCTCCCCCCAAGCAGCTAGCTCTGAGGCCATGCCTATCTGCAAAGAGCATGATGAAAACCTACTTGCATCTTCCCCTACAAAGGCCATCTCTTTCCTCAATATCCCTGTCACCTGATATGCCGATACTGGTATGCCATCTCTGTATATGAAGAGCACGCCATCCATTGACAGCCGCTATGCCCTGCACTCCTACGAAACTTGTACTACACAGCTGTCCTGTACCATACCCTTTATTAACCAAACTTTAGACCCATGTACTGCTTGGTCCATTTTGGATCAGTGCAGATCTAGTACTATGTCATCCTTTTCCCACTGCATGACCCCTCCCACCTCAAGATCCTGAACTCATCTATTTTGTTGTTGGCTACCACCCTGAACAGATCAAAAATATTGCCTTAAACTAGTAAGCCTCATAAGCTGACTTACATATTCTCTTTAAACAATTGAGCAACTGTTCTAACAATTCTCCTGCTATCAGCCTCCTCATGTCTGTTGTCTTCCCCTTGATCCTCTGCCACCCCTGTAGCATCCACTGATCAGTGGTATTCTGCTGGGCTCACCCCACCCTTGCAAACTACATACCACTTCTGTACCTGCCAAATGGATCCCCATGGTGGAATGTGCCATGCCCTCATCCCATTTCTGGACCATGAATCTAATAATCTGCCATTCAGTAACCAGACCACTTACCCCCATCCTAGCTTGCTGCTGAGACTCTTGGAATGTCCTCCACACCTCTTCACATACCATCAGCATGTTTGCTGACCAAGTGCTTCAATACAGTGCCTGGGCTCTTTTCATCCAATTTCCCAAAAATGAGGTGTGACCACCATTCTTCTGGCAGCCGCCCTAGAAGCCAACGACCTGAACCTGTGCAACTGAAGATGAGAAAGACTGTCAGCCACCTAATTTTAGAGGCCTTTAATATGTCTAGCTTTAAATGACAGATTCAATCTAACCCTGGAAAGTAACAGCTGCCTCACCACCCTCATTACCATGTCCATGGACCCTCTCTGCCTGTTAGGTATTTCCACCACCGCCTTGTTGTCACACCAGAAAATTATCTTCTGGTTTTTCAGTCACTCCCCCAAACCGTACCATAACCGCCACCCAAATCTGAAAGATTTCTAATAAGGTTATATCCTTCAGCAGGTCCCAGTCAACCCATTCTGCTGGCCACGCTTTGGATATCTACTGCCCCCTAAAGTATGCTTCCATGCCGAAGTCACTACTACATCCTTATATAGCTCCAAATCTGTGTTAAATAACCAATCTTCCTGCCAGAAGGTGACATATTACAGTCTGCCAAAAACTGCTCCCAATCTTCCAGATCTTGCTGTACCCCTTTTGCTACCCCACCCAGTGGTGTAGTAGTTTGGCCTTCCCTGTAGCCCTAGCTAGTCTTCAGGTGAGAACCCTCCTTGGGGACACTGCCCTGCAGGCAAAATTAAAATGATCTAACAGCTGCTGGACTATGGCCAGCAGTGCCCTTCTCTTATACTTCACCTGGGCTATGAGTTCCTTCAGTTTCTGGACTTAGTTCATTGGGAACCTGAATACACCTGCCTCCATGTCTACCACTATCCCTAAAAATTCTAGCTTGTGGGTGGGTCCCTCTGTTTTCCCCTTTGCCAGTGGTACCCCTAAAATGTGACACATTTCCTGAAAATCCTTCAGAATCTTTTCTGCCCCTTCCCTGTCCTACAAGCAGGAAGTTGTCCAGATAGTGCACTACTGCCTTGTGCCTGTATCTCTCCTCAAAAGCCCACTGTAATCAGGTACTAAATGCTTCGAATGCAGCACATGCCACTGAACAACCCATAGGCATCGCCTTATCAAAGTAATACTTGTCCCCAAATTTAAATCCCAAGAGGTCCCAATCCTCTGCCCTTACTGGCAACAGACAGAAAGCAGCCTCCATGTCAATATTTTCCAGCCAGGCCCCCTCTACCACCCCGATCAGCTCCACAGCCTGATCTAGAGTGGCATATGATACCGTCCTTTCATTATCAGAAATTGCATCATTCACTGAAACCCCCACTGCGTATGATAGGTGATAAACCAGTCTAAATTTCCAAGGCTGTTACTTCAGGACTAGGCCTAATGTGGACACCCAGAGGTCAGGCCAGAAGGGTGTAACAAATAGGCCATCAACCTTCCCTGCCGCTATCTCCTTCTTGGTCTTCCTCTGTACTACTTCCTCATTCTCTTTCATGGAGCCAAAATTAGTTGCCTTGACGGCCTTCCTCTTCCCTGTATAGTGCAAACTAAATCTCAGTGCAAAACCCATCTGCAACTTCTCCTTGGCCTGCATGTCTGGGTATCCCTTTGTCCACTCCATCAGAATTTCGAGCCTGATGGGCATGCAGGCTAGGTCAAAACCCATTCCCCCTGTTGTTGGCCCTGTCTCCCTTAATTTATCGCCCACCTCACCCAGATCCAAAGGTCCCCCTGCCACTAAGTCCCCTCCCCCTGCCCCCTTGGCCTACCCCATCCCTCTTGTCCCACAAAAGGACCCCTTGAAAGGGCTGCCCCATATATTGCTGAAACCCTATTCTGTCCCCCATGTTTCTTCACCTGGAAACTGGATGCAGCCCTGCATGTTTCAAACAGATGTTTAAACTTGCAATTTGTTCAATTGCAGGTGGCCTTGTTATAGCCCCAACACATTTCTACTATGGACCCCACTCCACCTTTGCCCCATCGAAGAATCCCCCACTGTGGCTTTTCAATGTTCTTACCCACAAATCCGCATGCACAGTGTACCGCCACAGATCCCCATGTGTTGCCATCCTCTGCCAGAATTTCTCGTCATACAGGAGCCATCCAAATCCAGTGTTGTGCGAAATTGGAATATTTTGCTGAGTGAAATATTTTGTGTAATTAATGCATTACACAAAATATTTAGCTTGGCAAAATGTGAAATTTCGCCCGCAATTGTGAGTGAAAGTTCACCCTAAGCCTGTGGGTGAAATTTCACCACTGCTGTTGGAATTTCGCCTCCCCCGGGCAAAATTTCATCATCTGTAGTGGACTGGTGACCTGGCGAAATTGCGGGTGAAATTGCAAAATTTCTCCACAGTTATGTGAAACATTTTGCGCTGCAAAATTGGCGATTTTGACACAATTTCACCACAAAATTTAATTTCTCTGCATCCCTATCCATCTCCCTCTTTCACCTTATAAGCATCCCTTATGATTGCCGAGTATGTAAGCAGAGGTATGGCTAACTCAGGCTGCTTTTGGAGCAAGATGGCACTAAAGTGCATGAATCCAAACATCAAAATGACTTACCCTTGTATTCCTTATCCTCTCTGGTTTCCCCACTAGTGCCAGTGCCACAGCCATTTCTGATCTCCATACCAGTTCCCTCTGTCCATACTTCTTAGCTGATTCTTTGTCTGCTAAGGCAAACATGTCCATGTATCCTCCCATTCAAATTTTTTCTTTTATAGATTGTGGAACATGATCTCCCACTGTCATCCCTGGTATCTCCCGATTGCTGCCTCCTTCTCCCCCTCTGTTCCTGAATCCTGCCCATGCCCTGGAGACCCTTTTCCCTTCAGCTCTTGTATTGCTTTCACCATCTCTTCCCAGCCCTTTTCGGCCTCTTTCCTCAATTACACATGCCAAGTAGACTCTCAGGCTCTCATCCACCATCAAGTCTATCAGCGGTTCCTTAGCCCTGGGTCTACTGGGAGTCTTCTTTTCTTGCTTACATGAATGTGTCTCTCCTTTACCTTTGTTCCCCATGTCCTCTGATGTCTTCCACTTGCCGTTCCTTCTTTCTTATCATCTGTCTTCCATGCTTCATCCAGCAAAGTTTGGACTTGAATCATGAGGTCCTCAGCCTGCTTAGTGAGTTTTTCACTGCTGCTCCCTGCCTTGTTGTTGCACTTGCATGGTGCCATCCTATAAAACAAAGTGAGTAAATGTTAAAGACCTCCTTTGTAGCCTATGCCTATTCCCCCCTCCTTCCCAGGTCCACCTTGTTCATATTATTTTTTTGTTGTTGCCCCCAATGGCTTGGAAGTGACTATTGCAGCCCCTTGGATACCCCTTACAGGCCACTGCCCATGTGTCACCTAGGTCACTATCCCCCCCTTTTTTATTTTTTGATATCTTAAAACCCCCTCCCATCCTGGTGTACCAGCACTGCTCCCCATCCCTCATGAGGCCCTCCAATGCTGTTCTCAAATACCTTCCCATTGCTCTGCTCTTTATGTATCATGTTTGCATTTCTGAGCATGCCCCCAACAGCTGCCATCTTGAAGCTGGCTTCTGCCATATGGTTTCAAACAAAATGTCCTTTCACCCTGCCCCCCCCGATAGTATCCATCTTGCAGCCCACCTGCACCACGTGTAATCTCTCTATGAGTGGTGCAGGCAACTAGCACAAGGCCAAATGAATTACCGTCTGTTGGCTGACCCAATATTGCAGTAATAAGGGTGGGTTTGTGAACTTGTTACATATTAATCTACCATATGATCACTCCCATACTGCAGTGTTATGAATGTTGCCTTCCATCTCTGTAGGCCACTTTATCAGCCCTCTCCTTCCCAACCTTTGTCCTCTATGGCAGTCTCTTATTAATCTGCTGCATAGCTTATTCAACATGTGAGACTATGGGAACCTTCCCCTGAATTTGCTGGTGCTTGCAGTGTTATTTCTGATCCCTCTAAAGTTACTTACAGACCTCCCAGATCTCTGCTCATCTTACAGGCCTCCAGCTTGTTCTTTCTTTTGCCCCTCCGCCCACCGAGTTCTGTGTCCCACTCTGACTAGAATTACTGAGTATCCCCCGTAATTTTTTTTATTGATAATGCACATTTCCTGAGGGTAAACCATCTGCAATTCTCACTCTTTGAGTCCGTATTGCTGCTTAAGCTACTGGCACCTGCCTCACCTGTGGTCCATGTGGCCTAACATGGCCGCATCAAGTAATGTCAGACACCGACCCACGTGGTTCAAACCACGGGTAAGCACCTGCTTCAGCATTTTGTTTTCTCTCCATTTCCTCTACCTCTTGCACCCCTTAGACTACATCACCCCCATTGACCGAATTCCCATTATCCTCTACCACTCCCCAGCTCTTTCTTAACAGTCTTGCTCTCCACTCCTGATCCCCTTGTAGCCACATCCTGGGCTCCCATTGGATAAAACTTGCTCCAGCCTCATGGCCATTTACTTCTTGGCCACAATCAATTGCCCCTTACGGCTCACTGCACACTACCATTTCTGCATTTTAAAGCCTACTGTTTCCCATCCTGCCAACAGAATGTCAAGTTATTCCAGCAGCACGAACCCCCCAGGTAGTCCCTCCACCTGCCAGTGGGAATCCCCTTGCTGCCTACCAATGTTTACCAGTTCCTCACCAACCATGCCTCACTCTCCTTTTTACTTCTTACATTCAATTTGCACTGTAAAAAACAAACTGATTTGAAAAATACGTAGTCTGGTAAGGGTAAAAATTTTCTCCTTGTCCCATCGTCTACATCCAAACTTATAGATTGAACCAGTAAATGTCCTTCCTAAAAAGATACTGACAGGCAATTACATACAACCATATTGATTACTCTTGCATTTGAAAAAGATAGAGAATTAATGAGTGTTGACTTAAACATGGCTATGTTAAGAACAGAGCATGTGTTACACATCTAATTGCTTTCTATGAACCAGTTAGTGAGTTATTAGGTTTAAATATCCCCAGTGATGTGGTCTATCTTGATTTCACTTAGACCTTTGATCAAAAGCCATGTAAGACGCTGATAAGGAAAACAGAAAGCCTGGGTTTGGATACCTGGCTGGTTAAGTGGATTGAAGAATGGCTAGAAGGGAGAACATAGGTTGTAAGAATAGGAGGTTCATTATCAAACAGCAATGAGTGGAGTGCCGCAAGGTTCAGTGTTGGGATGAAGCCTATTTACACTTTACATATCAGAGTTACTTGTTGGAATCAAAAGTAACATCGCTAAGTTCAATGATGACACAAAAATGAGAAGACCAGTTCTAACTAATTCAGGCAACAAATGTGCATGACCAGAAAATTCTGGATACTTTAGATACTCTAGGGTTGCATCAACTGTTAACAGAACCAACTAGAGGAAATAATACATTAGATGTCATATTGACAAACATTCAATTGCAAATTGACAATATAACAATAAATGCCCCACTTGCCAACAGTGATCATAACACTATATTATTTACACTAAATAAAGAAATGAAAAGTGCCATGGGATCAACAGTTGTGTATAACTACAATAAAGCCAATTGGGAAGCTATAAAAAAGCTCATTCAAAAAAATGGATTTGCAACAAAAATTAAATAATCTAGATGCTGAAATGGCATGGACATTATTAATGCACACTGTGGGCTAGATATTCAGAGCAGTTGTGCATGGCACAGCTGAGTTGTGCTGGAGCAACTACGGACTTGCACCACTGAGCGATACTCAAACACTGCTGCTGCACAGTGCAAGTCACAATGTGCTACAGCACAAAAGTAATGTATGCAGTGCAAGTGCAGGGGGGCATGCCCATGAATAAGTGGTGCAATGGCATATTCAACCTGAAATCATGGCGCAAGTCCGGAGAGCAAAAGACAAAATGTACCAGTCAGACTTGAGCCTGTAAAAAAAGGCTTAAACACACAGACAGCAGATGCGCAACTCTGTGCAACTAGACAGACAATATGGATGGGTCACCATTCATAATGGAGAAGGTAATGAGTGGTGTGAGGAGGAGGGAGGAACAGCAGCTTGGCTGACGAAGGGCCCATTGGTGGTATGCCCAACACAGGTGGTACCGTGCAAGCATCACATTTGAGAACTTCAGTGATGCTGAGATTGTGGGCCTGTACCACCTGAACAGGACCATTCTGAGGCAGCTCTGTGATCTGTGCAGTGAGGAGATGCAGACACCCACCAGACATAGTCATGCCATGTCAGTGGAGACCAAGGTGACAGCTGTGATGTGCTTGCTCACCACAGGCACCTTCCAGACACCAACAGGTGATAATATGGGCATCACCCAGTCAGCCATGTTCCAACCTCCTCACACAGTTCCTCAGTGCTCTGCTGCCACATGCTTCGGAGTTCATAAGGTTCCCAAGCACACAGGCAGAGTGTACAGCAAACATGCAGGACTTCCACAGGGTGGCACACATGTCAGGCATGATTGAAGCCATTGACTGCACTCACATGGCCATACGCACACCACCTGGCCCTGAGGGGCCGATGTACATCAGTAGGAAGGGCTACACATCCATCAACTGCCGGGTGATGTGCAATGCCATGGGGCGCATAATCAATGTCTGCGCCACACACCCTGGGAGTGCACATGAAGCCTTCATCTGGCACAGTTCCATATTGTGCCAGAGATTCAAACATGGGGATATTCACAAGGGGAGCCTGTTGGGTGAATAGGGCATAGGCAGGGGGTGGGTGCAGCATGGCTGTTGGAGGAAAGTGGACAAACAGGGTGGGTAGGGTACAGGGGACATTGGGCAGCAGGGGCAAGGGGGTGTCAACAACACAGTGCAGTGATAACCATGTCCTTCCCCACACAGGTGACTGCACATACCCGCTCAGGCCCTGGCTGCTCACCCCCTACCGGCGACTGCCATCCCCTGCAGAAGAGGGATACAATGAGGCACGCAACTCCACTTGCAGTATCATTGAGATTGTTTTTGGCATGCTGAAGATGCATTTCTGTTGCTTAGACAGGTCAGGTGATGCCTTACAGTATTGCCCATTGAAAGCCTGTGGCCTATTCCTAGCCTTCTGCATAGTGCACAACATGGCCATTGACCATGGGATAGCTGTGCAGTTGGATGAGGGTGACAGCAGCATGAACAATGGTGAGAATGGGCCAGAGGGTGGTGGGCAGCAACCCATGGGGAGGCAGGACCCCAGGCTGACAGCAGAGGCCAGGAGGCACTGGGCCACGATAACACAGGAGCATTTTGGAGAATGCAGGTAAGTGCACCAACACTCATGCATAGGTCACACAGACCACCACACCACACACAGCTCTGGACATGCACAGTGGTATGCATGCTGGGAATGAGGCACACAGCAGGCATGGTGGAAGCAGTGCACAAACACACATGCCACAGGCATGGACACACACACATGGGTTGAAGAACATGGCATGGATCAGAAGCATGACACAGGTGCACAGGCACAACCGGCACAGCGCTGCCCTCATCACACCCATGCCACAAGGTCCGGCAACCAAGCCAGCACACACAGGGGGCATACACCACACCACACATGCATGCCACCACATGCATGGTGCACCACCACAGCCACCACCCATGTGTGCACTGGGCAGCAGCAGAGGACAGCAGAAAATGGCATCGCACACATCAGGGTCACTGTGCAGTTCCTCAGCCACCACAGCCACATGGATGACTGCACTGAGACCAGTTAGCAGCCACAGGATGAGCATCGGCCAATGGGGGTTGTCTGACACACCCGCGGGGTGGATACCTGAGAACGTGTTCTTGCTGGGGTTTATATGTGGCCAAACAGGCTCACACTGGGGATGTCTGGGATGTCAATGGAGCCTGGCATCTGCTATGCAGGGGTCACCAGATGCCGGTACCGGGGAGAAGATATAGCAGTGTGGGGTGTCCTCTGCACATGGCCATGCCAAGTGGCTGCCAGCGATGAAAACCTGGCCACAGCAGTACCGGTCATGCAGTTCAGTGATGCGATTGCTGTCTCCCACAGCTGGTGGAGCTCATCAATAAGCCATGCATGGCCCCGTCCTGATGCTCAGCCAGCTGATGCACCTCCACTCACAGGGCATGCATCTCCATGGCAAGCAGTGCCTAGTTCTCCATGGATGCCCACAGCAACCAGGTGTGCTCTGCCAGCCGATTGGCATCCTGCACCTCTTGGGCAGGACGCCGGCCTACTGGGAGTTAGATAGCACACTGTTCAGTGCCCCATTCTGGTGGACGCTGCACAGGGGACCGCACAGGGGTACTGTCACAACAGGTGCACCGGTGGTGTACCCCGTGGTGCACTGCCCACTGGTGTCCACATCCTGCTACCACTGCCCGACCATCCACTGGGCAGAGCCCATCACTGCTATGTCTGCCACAGCACCACCACCCTCATCAGGCACAATGGTGGTGCCACACATCACTGCACCGGTGGGGATGGGTGGCAGCTGCACAGTCACAGGTGCAGCACTGGGCCCTGATGATATCTGGCGACAGTCCCTGGGGCATCCCAGGCAGCACATGCCCAGCACTGTCCAGGATCAGAGTTAAATCATCATCAGAGTTGGACATGGCTCCCAGATGGGTGTCAGCACAGAGCACTTGCAGGCTGGCATCCAGCTGGAGCACTGCCAGCATATCATCCAACTCCAGGCCAAGGACATCCTCCAACCCCAAACTGTTGCACCACAGCTGGTCCCAGTAATGGATGCCCATGGATATAGATGGTTTGTCCTCCGGGACTGCGGCTGTGACCGCCTCTGTTTAGGCCTCTCCATGGAGACATGATGGTGCTGCAAAGCAGGAATACAGTGTTAGTGGTGCTGGAGCCCCCATGCACATGCCCTCCCCAGGTGTGCACTGCACTGTTGCCACCATCCCAGGGTGCCAAGCATGGTACCAGCAACCTCCACATGTGGCATGCACCATGGTAGCAGGCACACCTGCATATGACAACCCACACCCACCATCAACACTAGTAGTGTGCATACTCACCATACTGTGTGGGGATGCCACCCATCTGAAACCTAGGCACACCCTCAACCACTACGTGGCTGATGGCGGATGCCACCAGCTCCTCTGTGGCCAACAGGGTGGGTGCTATCGAAGGGTTCTGCTGGTCGTGCTGCAGGATGCCCTGATGGCTGCCACCTTCTCCTTTATCCTGTGCTTGTCTGTCCCAAGCTTTTTCCTGTACTCCTGTGCACTATGCTGATGCCTGCCATGGCTGTTAATGTATGTCGCCAAGGCCTCCCACTCTGCCGACCTGTCCTGTGCGGTACCTGTGGCACCACTCAGCAGTGACTCCCTGACCAAGTAAGACTTGAACAGGACCTGCTGTTCTTCTTTTGTAAAGTTGGTCCTGTACTTATGGGCAGGTCCACACTCCTCCTATCTGTCATTCTTGGACATTTTGCTACCTGTGAACAGTGACAGCACAGGGAGTCAGTGTCAGCAAGGCCCAGTGCAATGTAGTGCACCATTGCAGTGTTGCTGTAGGTCTCTCATTCCCAATGTTAGCATCTACTTGCCTATCAGGCTGCTATACTGGTCCATGCCCTGTGCTGTACGGTGGCCCTTATAAGGTGCATCACATGCAAGTGAGCCTCTGCACAATGGTAATGATATGCTAATGCAACCTACTGCACCACACATTGGCTGATGAGGTGTTTGCATATGTCAGCTGAATATTGCGTTCTTGCTCTGTGCTCATTTGATCTGCACTGGAGCATCCCTGTGGCTCAAGTATGGTGCATGCAAATTGCGTATGCCTGCAGTGCACATGTGCACATACCATAGCACAGGCCTATGGTACAATGGTCTTACTTGCACAATAGGGAGCCAGTGCACATGCAGTGCTCATCACCCATCACGCATGAGTGCGCAACATGGTGCAGATGCCTATTGCGCAGATGCACATCATGTGTGATATCACATGTTGTACATGCCAGGTACATGTGTGACCCTGTGTGGGGTCACGCCTGTTGCCCTTAGGGTTGAGAACATGACCCCAGTCATTCACCAGTCCATGGCACTGTGCATATGCGTGGTGCTGAGCAGTACTCCTCCACAGTGCATGGCAACTGTGCATCCCCATGCTGCATAGTCACATACCACTGTTTGCTATTGTGTGTCATCTGTGTGCAGCTCCATGTGTGTGCTGAGTTGGCCATTATGCCTCTGACCATTATACCGAATGGAGACATGATGTGCAATGCAGTGCCATGGAGGGCATTCAACTGGACTGAGGTTGAAATGGTCAACCTCATTGCCGTGGTCCAACCATTTGTGGGCCATCTTTTTGAGCAGGTCCCCCTGTAAAAGGCCTGGGGAGATTTGTGGCAATGTGTGGCCACTGCCCTAGAGCACCACACAGGGGTGCCACTCAGTGTGGAGCAGTGTAGGCAACAGTATGGTGTCCTGCAGTGCAGGGACCCCAGAGTGGATGTGATGGCTGCAGGCGTGTCTGCAGTGAGGGGCAGTGCCACAGTCAGGTTAGTATGCACATGTTCCATGCATACAGAAGGCACCACTGTAATGGGTGTACAGATGCGTAGCAGATGCTGCTATCAGGGGACATCACAGTTCTGGCAATCACTGTGTGTCCTGCATGGCTGCTTCACATGTTGCAGTCATACAGATACCAGGGCCATGTGGTGGGTGGAGTCCTGTCCTGTGCCATACAGGCTGTGTGATGGTGAGCGGGCTGTCTGTGTGTGCCTGTTTACTCATGTCCAACTCTCTTATTTCCTTCCACAGGACCAGAGGACTACAGGTGAGCCAGGGTGGCCATGGACGCTGCACAAGGGGCACATAGGGGGTTGGCAGCAGGACCAGCAGGATGGCATCAGACAGGTAGGCATGTTTACATTGCTGTACCATGTCTCTGTGGGTCTCCGTTGGTCACAGGGTCTGGACATGGTCACCACAGCCATGTGTTTTCACAGCCATTGTGGGCGCATTGTCTGTTGGGTGTGCCAGTGTTGCATGGCCTGTGCTGGCCCTGTGCAGTCTGGAGGTGTGTGCACGGCATCCACTGTGTGTGACAACAGATGCCTGTACTCTGTGCCCTGCCTGTGCACACATGCACCCACTGCCCAGCCCTGTCTGCCAGTCTGCACCGCTGTGGTGTGCTGTGTGTATGGCTGGTGCAGCCCTCTGTGTGCAGGTCCATCATGGTCCATCCAGTAGTATGTGCCTGCTCTGTCCAAGGTACACTGTGGGTGGGCTGGGGATCACTTGGACATGTCAGTTAATGCCTGTCCTGTCCCTTCTCCTAGGTGTTTCCAAGATGGCAGCCTGGAGGAAGTCTGGACCTGTGTTGCAAGCATTGAGGAGCCTGCTAGCACAACAGCAGAGGATGACATGCCTGATGCTGCAGCAGATCAGGGAGACAGGGACAATGCAATGGGTAATGCTCCAGATGGTGGAGGCAGTCCATGGCTGACAATAGCCCCTCGTGTTTGTATATAGCCCCTCTTTGTCCTGGCCTTACTCTGTTGCCCTGCACAACCCCACATCCCATTGTATAGCCCCTGGATCCTGTCCTCAACCTCCCATGCCCTCACCCGTGTCTTTATCCCACACTTGTACATAGTTCACATTTTGTTATTACAGTAAAACCTTTATATTGCTACATCACTGCGTCTGTGTTTTCTTTGCAGCTGGCATGTGGAGCCTTGCTGCAGGTGACCATTTTGCTGTGGTTTGCCATGTCTCTGGTGTCCCACCACTGTCCCCTTGGACCAATGCACATGTGTGCACAGGGCAAGTGCCACTTGTCCCTGTCCTGTGCATGACCCTGCAACAAGTGTGGAAACAGTTGGGGTCTGGCAGAGGTTGTGTGAACCTGCTGTTGTTGAGCAGATGGGGAAAGGATTTTAGTAGCTGGATAAGCTTTAAATTTGTATCAGTCTGTGGACTTTTGGGCAGGAGCACTGACTTGTTTAATAAGTGTTGTTTGGTGTGGAGATCCATAGTGGAAGCTGGATAGTCATTTATCTTTTCTACAAGTATTGTGAGCAGCTTTCTGGAAGTTTGTGTCTTTCTCAGCCAGGATCAATTTATAGCTAATTGGGGCTTAAATATCGGGGCTTCTCACATAGCAGCACTGCAGAAAAAGTTGGAGTCTGGTAGAGGTTGTGTGAACCTGCTTTTGCTGAGCAGATGGGGAAAGGATTTTAGTTGCTGGATAAGCTTTAAATTCTTACCAGTCTGTGGACTTTTGGGCAGGAGTGCTGACTTCTTTAATACAGTATTTGTGTGGGACCTTCCTCCGGAGGAGGTTGCAGTGCTTGGAGGTACAGTGAAAAGCTGATACAGTCTCGTGAGAGTTGGGTGTGGGCCCCGATCCCACCCTCTCTCACCCTTCCCTCCCCAGAGCACAGCTCTTTTATAGGGGAACACCTGCCCTGCAATTGGAGGAAGAGGCTTCAGGTGCAGCTCATGTAGTTCTATCCAATAATGCAGCCACAGGGCAGGAAAAAAGCATAGGTAGGTCTCAAATAGGAGTGCAGCATCCACGATGAATTGCTGAGTAGTGTGATAGTTGGATATTGTGGCAGGCATTCTACTGGAATATATAAGGTAAACTTTCTGTTAGAGGCTGGGCTAGGATTAGTTGGTTATTTGACCTAGAAAAGACTGCTGTGACAATGGGGAAGGGACCGCATATCACTAGAGCAGGTATCTTTGGGAGGGTGGTTGGGTGCACAGGGTGTGGTGCAGCCATGATACTGGACTGGGCTTGGAAGTTTGGGGGATGCCCACTGTGCTACCAACTGGCACAGCTTAAGGAGGAGGTAGGTGGGATCTGAAGGCAGCTGCAGGTGCTGGGGGGGAGGATTGGAGAGGTAGAGGGAAAGTGGTCACCTACATGGAAGCACTAGGTGCTGGGACCTCCAGAGCTGGGGGAGGAGTGAAGAGAGGTGCTCACACTAGGAAAGCAGGGAAGGGGGTACACAGGGGGCTCTAGGGGACCCTGGTAGGTGGGGCCCAAAAATTGGCAATTTCCACAGCAGTATGCAAGAGTCTGGAGGTGTCCAAAAGAAACCAAGAGGGGCAGTAGGGACGGGGGGCACTGGGGTATTTGGCTAAGGCTCACAAATTGTTTTAACCCTCTATGCCCATTGGTAGAAGAGGAGTGTGTGGGGGAGGAGAGGAGGATGATGATGATGATGATGATGCTGGTGAAGCTAGGGCAGGGACTGATAGAAAGGTTGAAAGGGGAAAAAGGCAAGGGTGCAATAGAGAGGGTCCCAGAGAGGATGGGGAAGAGGGTTGGGGGGAGGAGAAGAAAAAGGAGAATCAGGGGAACAAGGAGGAGGCTGATGGTATGGAACAGGGGAGCACGACAGGCAGGAAGGTGCAGGACATAAATGGGATGATCGTGAGCAGAAAGCCAAGTAGGCAAATGGAAAGGACGGATGGATTAGTAAGGAGTGGGGAAAGAAATACAGAGAAAGATACTCAGGTGTGGGAATAGAGAAGGCCAAGAACGGATAGAGGTGGTGACCAGGGACAATAGTGAAGGGGATACCTTCAACACCCAGATTGTAGGAAGTTTGAGGAGTTGGTTGAGGGGAGAATCTGGACGAAGGGATGAGGAGGGGCATGGAAGGAGGGGGAACCCGAGGGGTGAACAGGGAGGCAAGGGGGAGGTTAGAGTACCGCTATTTGGGGGACTCCATGATCAGAGGCATCCAGTGGGAGGGGCAGGAGGAGGGTAAAACCTGTCTGATCAGAACCAAATGCCACCCAGGCCTGACAGTGTACAAGGCCAAGCATGAGTCATATGCGGGGGGACCCCAGACATTCTAGTGCACTTAGGGACAAACAACATAAATGGTAATAGTTAACTAGAAATTCAGGCAAGGTTCTGGGAGTTGGCCAGGGTATGCCTTTCCATAGGCTGTAAGATCTCTTTCCAAAAATCCTTCCACTGCCAAGGGCTAGTGGGGAAAACAAGATAAAGATTAGGGAGATAAATCAGTGGCTTAGGGAGTGGTGAGGGGAATTGGGGTATGGCCTGGTGGGGGACTGGGGGGAGACCTGGGAGGATAAGGGGCTGTATGCTAGGGACAGGCTCCACCTTAATTTGGAGGGGAAGAAAATACTTAAGCTCAAACTAGCTGGGTTCTTCAGCAAAAGGTGGGGTTTAAACTTGTGAAGGGAGGAGGGATCAAAAAAGAGTCAGTGCCAGCAGGTACAATAATTGAGGGACATGCTCTCCACTCCTCTAGGGGGCTAGGGAGAGATGGAAATGAGTCACCAGGTGGAGTGCAGGAGCTGAGAAAAGGGAGCTCAAGGGCGAGAAAGGAAAGGAGGGAAAAGGGATGGAGAGTGGTCCTAATAAATGCCAGGAGCTTAGGAAATAAAATGCCTGAGCTCCAGGTGATGCTAATTGAGGGGGAGGTAGATGTGGCAGCAGTCAATAAGACCTGGCCACTCAAGGGCACGAGTGGGACCTACATCTGGAGGGCTACACTATGTTCAGAAAAGATAGGGTGGAGGGAATGGGTGGTGTAGCACTGTTAGTCAGAAATGGCATCGGGTAGAGGAGGCAGAGGGGAATGTGGAGGCTATTTGGGTCACCTTGCTGATTCAGGGGGATAAGAGAGTAAAGATCGGAGTGGTATACAGACCACCAGCACTGATGGAGGTCCTGGAAGAAAGTTTGGTGGCAAATCTTGAGGGACATTGTAGATTGGGAAAGGGAGGGTAGTGTTAATGGGTTACCTCAACATGCCAGGAACAGACTGGGGGACTATGATATCACCAGTGGCCAAGAGAGCAGAGGCTTCTGGATGTCTTCCAGGATGTGTTTCTGACACAACAGGTGGGTGAGCCAACTAGGGAGGCCCGGACACTGGACATGGTCCTGGTGGCCAGTGGTCAGATTAGGGGCCTAGAAGTGAGGGACCCATTGGTGGGGAGTGATCTCACCACAGTCTCGTACTTTCTGGACCTGGGGGGGAGGAAAGCTGAACAAGGATGGTAGTAACCGACTTTAGGGGTGCAGACTTCAGGGAGATGGGAAGGATCCTTAATGATCATCTGGACAGGATAAGGCCAGTTATGGATGCTGGCAGCAGGTGGGGGATCATTAGGAGGGGAATATAGGAAGTTACCAGATCCTTCGCAAGGGAAAGGCGTAAGTTCGGTAAGGCCAGAAAACCCTGCTGGTGGACCCAGAAGGTACAGGAGGTGGTGAAGGAAAAGAAGGCAGCCTATAGGTGCTTGAAGTGTTCAAAGAGTGAAAGGGATAAGGAGGAATATGAGGTGACAGCCAAGAGAGTCACCAGGGTGGTGAGAGCAGCTAAGGCAAAAAAGGAGCAGTTCTTGACTGGTGGGATCCAGAGAGGGACAAGGGGTTTGTTAGATACATAGGGGGAAAAAGGAAAGAAAGGGGGCAGTTCAGCAAGATAAGGATGGGGAAGGTTGGGCACAGGAGGTGGGGGAACAGGCAGAAGTCCTAAATGAGTACTTTGCCTCAGTTTTTACTAGGGGGGATGGAGGGGCTATGTCTTGCGAGGGGAGCTGGGAGAAACCAGAGCAAGGGGTGGGACCAGTAGAGACCAGGGGCCCTGATGGGTCTGGGGAAAGGGAGTGGCCACCACAGACAGATGGGGGCCCAGCCATGCAGGATGAAAAGGGGGAAGACGTGGAGGCTGAAATCCCAGTAGAGAGAGTAAGGGAAGCCCTCAGGTCCCTTTGGATGGAGAAAGCACCTGGGCCAGATGAGCTACATCCCAGGGTGCTGAGGGAACTGGCGGATGACCTGGCAGTCCCTCTAATGGAGCTTTTCAAAATCTCTCTGAGGACTCGATGGGTGCCCCAAGACTGGAGGGTAGCCTATGTCGTGCTGATCCACAAGGGGGGATCAAGAGAGGAGGTGGGAAATTACAGGCCCGTTAGCCTGACAGTGGTGGTCGGCAAAGTGATGGAAGGTATTGTCAAGGAAAGGATAGGGGGTTTACTGGAGCAAACTGGGTACTTGGACAATAGGCAGCATGGCTTTGTCATGGGAAGATCATGCCAGACAAACCTTGTTGAGCAATATGATTGGGTGATGAGGGCCCTGGACCAGGGTAGGCCAGTGGACGTCCTTTAGCAAGGCATTTGATTCAGTACCCCACAGTGGTCTGCTGGTTAAGCTGAAGAAAATGGGGGTAGGGAGACAGTTGTTAAGATGGATAGGAAATTGGCTCTCTGAGCATACTCAGAAGGTGGTAGTAGGAGGGTTAGCCTCATCTCCAAGGTGGGTTACTAGTGGGGTTCCTCAGGAGTCAGTGCAGGGGCCACTCCTGTTCAACGCCTACATCTCAGACATCAGGAAGGGGATCAGGAGTGAGATGAGTCTCTTTGCAGATGACTCAAAGATGGGTGCAGTGGTGGATGGGGAGAAGAGGAGGGTGGCCTTGCAGGAGGACCTGGAGGCTCTGGAAAGATGATTGGGAAAATGGAAACTAAAATTCATCTTGGGGAAGTGCAAGGTTCTGCACCTGGGAGTCAGAATTCCCCGGCCAGGGTTATACCCTGGGAAGAGACATGATTCAAGTCACAGAGGGTGAGAGGGACCTGGGGGTAGTGGTAGATGTTAAAATAAACAACTCAGAGATCTGTAGGAGGGCAGCGGCAAGGGCAAACAGGATGCTGGGATGCATGCCAGGGGGATTACCTCCAGAGAGGCGGAAGTGATCCTTCTACTGTACAACTGCTTGGTTAGGCCACACCTCGAGTATTGTGTACAGTTTTGGAGACCACATTTAAAAAGGGACATTACGCTCCTAGGGAGGGTCCAAAGGAGGGCAACCAAAATGATCTGGGGCCTGGGGGAGAGGACCTATGAGGAGAGGCTCAAGGAGATTGACATGTATACCCTGGAGGCGAGGTGGGGCAGGGGGGACATGATAGAGGTCTTTAAGTACATGAAAGGGATCAGTAAAGGAGGCCCAGTCAGGGCACTCCAAAGGAAGGAGGGTGGGGCAACAAGAGGGTATGGGTGTAAGCTGGAAGGGGGCAGGCTCAGAGGAGAGAGGAGATGTTATTTCACTGAAAGGGTAGTGGAGCCATGGAATGCACTGCCCAGGGAGCTGGTAGAGGTAGAGACTGTGGGCGGGTTTAAGAGGGGGATGGGACAGGTACAGGGGGAGGGTAAATCTGACCAGGCCCAATACAGGTGGAACATCTGGGACTGGGGACAATATAATCCAAGGGGAAGGGGGGACACCAAAATCAACCCTCAGTGCGGGTGCTGAAAATCGAGCAGACTCGAGAGATCATTAGGCCTATTCTGCTGCCATTTTAGTCTGTTAGCATGTTAGTAAGTGTCTCTTGGGGGCCTGTGACTGCTCCTGCACCTTGTGCACTTGTCTGCCTGCCCTTCCTTTCTCCTGTAGTGCTGCCAGTCTCCACTGTGGGCAGCAGTATATTGTGCCCTTCCCCCCTCTAGGTTTCAGACTGTGTGGCCATGGGTGGCCTGTGCCTCCCTCTCACCAGACAATGGATCTATGTGCTTGCTTGTCCTCCTGGTACCATGGCCATGGCAACCTGTGGACTGGCCTAGTGGGTGTCTCTTGCATGGCTCTGCGGTTGACATGGAAGTGGTGATGGTGTGTTGTCCCAGTGATTTTTCCACAGATGGTGGGCTGGGGTTCTATGTGCACTGTCCCCTGCTGCCCTGTGCTGCCTCCAGGACGATGCATCTGTGTACCCGCATGTGCCATGCTGATGGGGTCCTGTGCCCCTCTGCCCCTGTGCTTCCTTGCCTGTGCATCCCTGCAACCTGTCACCCTTGCTCAACCCACTGGGTTTTATGTTCTGGCCTGCTCCCACACATTCCTTGTTGGGCCGGCAAATCTGTGGTTGCACTGCGTCGTATCTTTGCTAAATTCAGCATGGTTGCACTGGAGCATTTAGGAGGTGTATCTTCTGAATATGGCTCCCTTTTCCCCATGGTGCATCTGACTTACGCTGCACCAGACTTGCACTCACCCTTGGTGCATGTCTGAATATCTAGCCCAGTATCCACACTTGAAGATAAATTAATTCCAAAAAAGAGAAAATACAGCAGCAGGGAAAGAACTCTTGGTGGGGACTCCATTATTAGGAGGGTAGAACTGGGGGGGAGGGAGAGGGAGGTAGTTGCCTGCCTGGTGATATGGCTTGAGGACAGGCAGCAAATCTTCAGGATCATGGGAGCAGCTGCACGGGGGAGGGAGCTGGATGTCATTGTCCACCTAGGGACAGATGACCAGGCTGGAAAAGGAACCAGAACAGTGCAGGAGGAGTTTGTGGAGTTGGGAAGGAGCCTTAGACAAGTAGCATGCATGGTAACCTTCTCTGAGGTGCTGCCTGTCTATGGCATGGATGAGGCTAGGGTACTCCACACCATGGGATTCAATCAGTTGTCGAAAAACTGGTGTAGAGCTCAGGGTTTTGGCTTCATTGGGGACTGGGAGTTGTTACAAGCTGTAGGTAATAATGGACCATCGAAGCGTTTTGGCAGCAAAAATAAAGATATTTATTTACAAAAATATTAAAGTGAACTGAAAACAACAAAATTAAAGAGAAGCAAAATAATAACAAAAGGAAAAATAAACATAGCTAGAAAATGTTAGCTCTTCAGGATGTTCACAACATCACATCCAGGTCTGATCTCCAAATCCAACTGATCTGAATTGTCTACCTTATTTTTATTTAGTATTTTTAGCCAGGTATAGCACACTAAGCTGATAGCTTTTTTACAGGAGCGACCTGGGAGCACAAGGAGGTTAAGTGATTTGCTCAAGGTCACACAGTATGCAAGTGGAAACTGTGGGATTCAAACCCAGATCTGGTCTGCTGGATGTCACCAGATTTGCAGTTTAGAGCCTTAGACCACTGCGCTATACTGCCTCAATAGGGGCCATGTGATTGGCTAACTGCACCCCTATACTTTTCTGCTAATAACATTTCTTTTATTACACAGTATTTATTTTATTTCCAACAGTGAAACATCTTTATTTCCACACAGCATTTTATGTATACACAAAAAAGTGATTTACAACCCTTTTTTGGTGATTTTAAAACACTCTGGCCTCAGCAAGCACCACCCCTTTCAGCAGCAGCATAAAGGCAGTCAGGAAATGGCTGGTCAGATCCTAGGAGGACTGTTGTAACTGAGGGAGGATTCATTCAGGGCTCTGAGACACCAGGATAAACAGCAAAAGCCCTCGTTTTCCAAAGGTCTCCAAAACAGTACCCAACCTCCTCATTTCGACTCCTGAGGGTATGTAGGACTTATCCTGCTAACTTTTAGGTAGAAATCATTGGTTTTGGGAACACTAGAAGGCAAAATGCCTTTGCAATAGTGCGTATGTTTGCGCAGTAATTTTTACCGGTGCTCGCACTATTGCATTGACGTGCAGGAACTCCATGGAGTATTTTCATTCTAAAAGTACACAATGGGGGAGTGAGTTAATAACAACAACAAAAATCAAACGAGACCTAAGAGTAATTATAACAGATGACCTAAAGGTGGGCAAGCAATGTGAGAAGGCAGTAAGGAGGGCTGGGGGGATACTGGGATGCATAGGGAGAGGCATCAGCAGTAGAAAACAAGAAGTTGTTATCCCTCTCTACAGACAGTTAGTGAGACCCCATCTGGAATACTGCATGAAATTCTGGACACCCCATCTCTGCAAAGACATAGACAGAGTGGAGGCTGTTCAGAGGAGGCCAACCAAAATGGTGCAAGGTCTGCACCAGAAGACATACGAGGAGAGACTAAAACAGCTTAATATGTATACCCTTGAGGAAAGGAGGGAGAGGGGGGACAGGATAGAAACTTTCAAGTTTCTCAAGGGAATTAACAAGGTACAAGAGGGTAGTAACTTTCAGAAGAAATGTGCAAGAACAAGGGGGCACAATTTGAAGATGGGAGGTGGCTCGGAGGTAATGTTAGAAAGTATTTTTTCAGAGAGAGAGTTGTGGATGCATGGAACAGTCTTCCTGAGGAGGTTGTGGAGTCAGGAACAGTGGGAGAATTCAAGAATGCATGGGACAGGCATAAGGCAATTCTAGTGGGGGGCAGGAGGAAGCAAGCTGTTGCTTAACTAGAATCTGCAGCTTATCCATCAGGTAGGGAAATGAGCAGACTGGGTGGGCCAAGCGGTCCTTATCTGCTGTCAAATTCTATGTTTCTATGTTAAGCTGCATTTTACTAAGCTCTTGCAGAAAATAGCATAACAGGGGATAAACTAAAGGACCAGGAGGTTCTTTCATTATTTTAAAAGCCTAAAAAGGCTCAACATCAAAACGGGGCACAATTAAATGCATTACAGGGCATATTTAAAGCCTAACAGGGCATTTAAAAGTAGCTATTGGACATAATTACTAAATGGAGGATTTTCTTTACATAACCCTCACACAGTAAGCAGGTATTTTTACAGCGGCAAGCCTGCAGAGCAAAAATGGCTCCAAACACCGATTTAAAGTGGGAATCTTTTCCTTTCTTTACAAGGAACATTTAGCAGGCTCCAGGCATACCTTATCAGAGGGGCAGGACACTTTTTCAGCAAAGAGAGGGGAGCAGTCCTGATGTCTTTAATACTTTAAGAATCTGCTTTTCTAGGTATGGTGATGTACTGGGAAAGGATACAGAGATACACACAATAGACAAGACTACAATGAACATATAAAACAAAGTGGGTGGCCAGCCCAGCAAACAAACATATAACAATTAAGCCAGGAACAAAGAACAAAAGTACACCCAGTCTCCATCATGTTCCAAGAAAGGAGGGGGGACTTCACTCTTTCACACTCCTCCCCATTTAAAACCAAACTTGTAGCTTTGGTTCTAACAGGCTTTCTAAGTGTACCTGCCATCAGATCTCTCTGGAGGAGAGATGGAGCCATAGCCCACCCTCACCTAAGGCGCCACCTCGGGGTCCCTCTATTACATTATACAAAACCTATGAAGGACTATTTCCTTCATAGTACATTATGACTTCCCCGAAGTCTGATGACAAGTACTATCATGGTTCATACCATATCTAGACATGAAGTCGGCATTACCATGTGCTGTCTCTTTTCTATGTTTGATGGTAGGGGGTTGTAGCGCAAGATACCATCGCATGATGTGAGGGTTCCTATTCTTCATCACATGTAACCAGCATAGTGGGTTGTGGTCTGTCCACAATTCAAACTCTACACCCCATAGATAAAAACAAAGAGCCTCTATGGCCCATTTAATAGCCAAACATTCTTTCTCAATGACTGAATAGTGAGTCTCCCTCTCATGCAATTTCCTACTGATGTAAATTACAGAGTGCTTGTCTCCATCCAGAATCTGAGTTAACACAGCCCCAATCCCATAATTAGACACATCAGTTTGCAATATGAATGGCTTTGATAATTCAGGGGTTCTCAGAACAGGAGAGGAACACAGCCTGGCCTTAATAGGCTGAAATGCCTCTTCACACTCCTCTGTCCACTTAACCTTCTCAGGGTTTCTTTTCTTTGTTAAATCTGTCAATGGACCCGCTAGAGTGGAAAAGTTGGGGATGAATCTGTGGTAGTAGCCAGCAAGGCTTAAGAAAGATCTTGCATCCTTCTTTGTGATGGGTTTTGGACTGTTAGCCACTGCAGCAACCTTACTGATTTCTGGTTTGATACATCCCTTACCAATCTGAAACCCCAGGTGCCTAGTTTCCTGCATAGCTATTGCACATTTTTGAGGATTTATAGTAAGGCCAGCCTCTGTGATTGTAGTTAATATCACTGACAGATGTCTTATATGTTCTTCCCAGGAGGGACTAAAAATAATTACATCGTCCAGGTAGGCTGCGCTATAAGCTGTATGGGGAGTTAACATTACTCTCTGAAAAGTTGTAGGGGCACCACGCAAGCCAAATGGCATTACGGTAAAATGAAATAGACCAACAGGTGTACTTAATGCAGTCTTGTCCTTGTCTGCAGGATCCAGTGGAATTTGCAAGTGCCCTTTGGTCAGCTCAAGAGTGCTGATGTACTTGGCACTACCCAGATGATCAAGGATGTCATCTATGTGTGCCATTGGGTAACTGTTAAACTGTGACACCACATTCAGTCTCCTGAAATCTAGGCAAATATGTATGCCTCCTTCCTTTTTCCCAACCACCACCATAGAAAAACACCACTCACTATGGGATGGTTCAATGATCCCCATTTCCTGCATTTTTTTAACCTCTTGAATTACAGCTTGTCTTACCCTTTCAGGAAGTCTATAGGGCTTCTGTCTAAGGGGTTGTTTCTCTGTTACCCTAATGTGGTGACTAACATTTTTAATTCTGCCGGGGTACCTGTAAAAGTGTCCTTAAAGTTAGATAAGACCTTCTCTAGGTCAGCTTTCTGTACTTCTGTTAGATCAGACTTCAATCATCAGATCTGTCATTTTTCCTATACCTTCCAAGCATTGGTACGCTATATCTAATTCATTATTTAACTCAGGAAGAACATAACTAGTCAAAGCGGATGGTCTGTCTACCCAGGCTTTCAATAAATTCACATGATATATGCATTTCTTACTCTTTTTGTCAGTTACAGCTATTTTGTAGGTTACAGGACCAGTTCTTTGAGTGACAACATAAGGGCCTTGCCATTTCATCAGCAATTTGTGCTCTGAAGGTGGTAAAAATAACAATACCTTGTCCCCTTCATTAAACTCTTTGTGTCCTGTACCTTTATCATAGTATTCTTTTTGTTTTATTTTTTGTTGCATATTAATACTATGAGCCTTCTGAACATAAGAGATTAAGGATTGTCGTAATTTTTGCCAATATTCCAAGGGATGGATTTCTTTTGTTTGTTTGCTCTCTTCCCACTCTTGTTTAATAATATCTAGTGTCCCCCTTGGGTTGTGTCCAAATAGCAGTTCAAAAGGGGAAAAGCCTGTAGATGCCTGTGGGACTTCCCTATATGTAAACATAATGTAAGGAAGGTAAGTGTCCCATTTATTCCCTTCATCTACCACAAATTCTTTTAACATCTGCTTCATGGTCTGATTAAAGCGCTCTACCAGCCCAGCTGTCTGGGGATGGTTGGGTGTTGTAAACAGAGCATCTATTCCCAAAGCTTGATATTAATGTTTGAGTAGTGCTGAACAAAAATTGGAACCCCTGTCTGTTAAGATTTCCCTGAGTATTCCCACCCGACTGAAAATAATCACTAGTTTATCTGCTATTCTCTGTGCTGTAACAGTTCTTAAAGGTATGGCCTTAGGGTATTTCATAGCATAATCTACAACTACTAAAATTAATCGATTACCCCTTGAATTTTTGGGCAAGGACCCATGATGTCCATTGCTATCCTTTCAAATGGTGTGGTCACCAATGGAAAGGGTAGAAAAAGAACCTTATCTTTACACCCCAGTTTGGCCACCTTCTGTCATTCTTCACAACTTTTGCAGTACTCAGTAACCTGCTCATGGATGCCAGGCCAGAAAAACCTGTAAAGAAGGTGACACAGTGTATGGTCCCTTCCCAAATGTCCAGCCATTGTAATATCATGGGCTATAGCTAATAGCTGTCTTCTGAAAGGCTGGGGTACTATTAGCTGCTCTACTACTTCCCCAGTTTGAACATTAGTACATACTCAATGTAACAATCTATTTATGATTTTGAGCACATGCCCTTTAGATCTTTTAACTTTTCCCACCTGTAAAAAGTGGTTAAAGTCACATCATTTCTTTGTGCCTCTTTAAACTCTGAACTACTAAAATTATACATTTTAGCAGGTATGACCAAGTCATTTTTAAAGTCCTGAACAGCATTTTTTCCATTGTAACTAATCCGAAGTTTTTTTCTTTTCTCTTTTGACTTTTCGGCTTTCTGCCCTTGCCAACAGCTTCATAAAGTTCTTCCTCAAAAGGAAAAGTTTGTCCTAGATTTTCCTCACATTTGGCGTGTTGTCTAGTTGTAACAGCACTAAGGTTTGTTGTTAATAAAGTCTCAAAGTTCATGAAATCATGGCCAATAACCACTGGGACAGGGAGATGAGGCACCACACCCACTTTCATTTTTTGCATGTGTCCATTCACCTGTACAACTGTTTCTTTCAGAGGGTAATGATGTACTTCCCCATGTATACAAGTAACTCTGGTTGTTGGTCCTCCTGTCCCTAGGTTAGTATCCAGCACATAAGCATGCACCAAGGTTTGATTGCTACCACAGTCTATAAGTCCTGATACCACCTTTTCTCTGATCTGTACTGGTACTGTGTAATGTCCCCAATTAGCCAGAGCCAAATGTGCATCTTCTAGTGTCTTTTGGGGGCAGAATCTTGCTATGTGCCCTTTATTATTGAAATTGTGGCATATAATGTTTGGCTTATACTCCTTCCCATATTTAAAGCTTGACTTAGCCCCAGGGGTACTACTTTCTTGTGCATTAGACATAGGATTATGAGAAGACTGTCTTACCATGGACTGATGTATCCAGCAGCTTCTCATAGGTCAGTTTCTGTTAGGCCTTGCTGTGATATAGTCCTCTGCTAGTCATATGGCCACCTCTGATGTTTCAGGATGGTGCTTCTTTACCTCTAGTTGAACATCTTACAGTAGAATACTGATGAACTGTTCAAGAATAATGGCTTCCAATGTCTGAGATACTGTCCAGGTATTATGTTGCAGCCATTTCATGCACAAGTCTTTTGGTTGGGTGTACATATCTTGGGGGTTGTCTGCAGTATGAAACTTAAAGGATCGAAAACATTGCCTATAAGTCTCAGTACTGATGTTGTACCTCTTTAATATAACTTGTTTTACTTGTTCATAGTCATTGGCATGAGTCATTTCTACATGGCTGTAAGCCAGCTGAGCCTTTCCAGTTAGATAGGGGGCCAACCAAATTACCCATCGGTCCCTGGACCAAGCACAAGTGGTCACCACCCTCTCAAAAGTCACTAGAAAAGCCTCTATATCATCAGAAGTGGAAGGTTTTACCAATTTAATGTCCTTCTGCACATTCTCCAGTGTAGGAGGAGGTCTGTTAGTACCTATGGTCTGGATCACTCTCAGGGTATCCGCCCATCCTTTTTGGTTCTCTCTTTCCTTCTCCATCTGGTGAATACAAAGCCATTGAAGTAGCTCTCTTAAATCTTCAGGGGGTTCTTCTACCTCAGGTTCAGCTGCTTGGGCCCCTTCCACCAGCTTCTTGTCTTCCACTGATAGGTCTTCCATCACTGCTCCTCTTCTTGTCATCTTTCTTCTTACTACAGGTTCCATACCAGTCAGTAAAGATAGCTGAAACTTCTGGACACGGGACCTTGTAGCTACACCACTCCAAGCTGCCACCTCTTCTTGCATTCAGATCCACTAGAATCTGTGCTCAATTTCACCACAGGATCCCACAGCTAACACCATCTGTCATAAGCTGTATGTAATAATGGACCATCGAGGCATTTTGGCAGCAAAAATAAAGATATTTATTTACAAAAATATTAAAGTGAACTGAAAACAATGAAATTAAAGAGAAGCAAAACAATAACAAATGGAAAAATAAACATAGCTAAAAAACGCTAGCTCTTCAAGATGTTCACAACATCACATCCGGGTCTGATCCCCAACTCCAAATGCTCTGAACTGTCTACCTGTTCTGAAAGTACAGGTTTTATACTCTGTAGACATCATGTGTGTGGCTAACTCCACCCTTATACCTTTCTGCTAATGACATTTCTTTTATTAGACAGTATTTATTTTATTTGCAACAGTGAAACATCTTTATTTCCAACAGCATTTTATGTATAGACATAAAAGTGATTTACAGCCCTTTTTTGGTGATTTTAAAACAACTCTGGCCTCGGCAAGCACCACCCCTTTCAGTAGCACCATAAAAATAGTCAGAAAATGGCTGGTCAGCTCCTAGGAGAACTGCTGCAACTGAGGGACAATTCATTCGGTGCTCTGAGACACCAGGAAAAGCAGCAAAACCCTTGCTTTCCAAAGGTCTCCAAAACAGCACCCAACCTGTTCATTTCGACTCCTGAGGGTATGTAGGACTTATCCTGCTAACTTTTAGGTAGAAACCATTAGTTCTGGGAACAGTAGAAGACAAAATGCCTTCATGATAGTGCATACGCTCATGCAGTAATTTTTACTGGTGCTTGCACTATCGCACTAAGTGCAGGAACTCCGCAGTGTATTTTCATTCTAAAAGCCACGTTTTACAGAGATCTTGAGAAAAGAGAATAACGGGGGCTAAACTAAAGGACCAGAAGGTTATTTCATTATTATAAAAGCCTAAAAAAGCTCATCATCAAAACGGGCACAATTAAATGCATTACAGGGCATATTTAAAGCCTAACAGGGCATTTAAAAGCAGTGCCCGGACATAATTACTAAACGGAGGATTTTCTTTACATAACCCTCACACAATAAGTAGGTATTTTTACAGGGGCAAGTGTGTGGAGTAAAAACAGCTCCAAACACCGATTTAAAGTGGGAATCTTTTCCTTTCTTTACAAGGAGCATTTAGCAGGCTCCAGGCATACCTTATCAGAGGGGCAGGATGCTTTTTTTGGCAGAGAGAGAGGGGAGCAGTCATGACATCCTCAATACTTTAAGAATCCACTTTTGTAGGCATGATAATGGTACTGGGATGTACTGGGAAAGGATACAGGGAGACAAATAATAGACAAGACTACAATCTTCCTAGAAAGGGGGAGGTAACTTCACTCTTTCACAGGAGTCCACCTGGAGGGATACAGGCCTATACTGGCACAATGGTCTGCATCTGTCCAGGAGGGGAACCAGGATACTAAGTGATAGGTTTAAATGCTTCATTGGCAAGCATTTAAACTAGCCCCCACCAAAAAAAAATCAGGGTAGTTAGTGAGGTAAACACCAAGATAAAGCAGTCGATAGGGAGAAGGGCAGGGGTAAATGGAGAAAAAGACAAAGGCAGTAAGGACAGGGATGGGGCAAAAAGGGATAAGGCGATCAAAAAATGGAAGGTAATGAGTACCAATGCCCATAGTCTAGGTAACAAGCTCCCTGAACTGGTGGCCTTGATGGAAGAGGGATGCCTGAATATTGTGGCAGTCACAGAAACATGGTACACAGAGAACCATGACTGGGATGTCAACATACCAGGGTACACAATCTACTGGAGGGAGAGGGAGGGTAGAAGAGGAGACGGAGGAGTAGTAGCTCTCTATGTAAGGGAAGGGATCAATGTAATGGAACCAAAGGGTAAACAGGGAGGACAGGAGGCACTGTGGGTCACCCTGGAGACTGGAAATGGCACCACAATCTGCATGAGGGTTTTATGGGGAGGAAATGGACAAGAAAATAATAGAAGGCATCCTTAGGATGGTAGAGAAAGGGGAGATATTGCTGACGGGGACCTGAATATGCTAGATGTTAACTGGAACACCTTTGCTGCAGCCACATCCAAAAGTAGGGCCATTCTCGATGCCCTACAGGGGGCTTGTCTCAGACAGCTAGTATAGGAACCCACACAGGAGGGAGCAGTATTAGACCTAGTACTCTCAAATGGGGATGGAGAGAGGATCTCTGATCTAGAAATGGGTAGCCATCTGGGAACAAGTGACCACCAAACGGTGTGGTTCACAATAAACTCAATTGTAAAATCAAGCCATGCAAAAGTGAAGGTACTGGACTTCAGGAGGGTTGATTTTGTCAAAATGGTAGAGTGCCTCTGAAAAGCACTCGCAAACAGGCAAGAAGGTGGGGTGGAGCAACAATGGGGAGACATCAAAACTGCCATCACAGAGGCAACAAGCTTTTGTGCGAAGCAAATAAACTAATCAAAACAAAATAAAAAAACTCTATGGTTCTCAAAAGAAGCGGCAGGGAAGGTTAGGGAGAAAAAGACAACATTCAGGAAGCATAAGGAAACACAGAAGGAGCAGGACACAGAACTGAATCAGTTAAAGCAGAAGGAAGCGAGGAAGGCAGTCAGAATAGCAAAGGCCCAAACCGAGGAAAAGACAGCCAACTCGGTTAAGAAGGGGGTTAAAAAATGTTGTAGGTACATTAGGGAGTAAAGAAAGACGAAGGCAGGGATACTGAGGCTGAATAATGAGGAGGACGGTGGGCAGAGAGGGACAGTGAAAAAGCAGGGATACTGAATGAATACTTCTGCTCGGTATTCACAAAGGAAGAAGAAGGGGAGGTACCTAATCCAGTCAATAGAAGCACTCTGGATAGGGGAATTTATATCAGGCCTTTCACAGAAGAAAGGGTTCTGAAAGAACTCCTAAAACTGAAAGTGGACAAAGCAATGGGGCCTGATGAGATTCATCCCAGAATTCTAAAAGAGCTAAGGGGAGAACTAGTAACACCACTACCATTTTAACAAATCATGGGAGGATGGTGTGGTACCTGAGGACTGGAGGAGGGCGGATGTGATTCCCCTTCACAACAGTGGGAGCAAGACAGAGGCAGGAATCTACAGACCTGTCAGTGTGACCTCAGTGATAGGGAAAATGATAGAATCACTTCTGAAGGAAAGAATTGGTGAGTACCTAGAGGCCAGTGGGGCATAGAACCTAAGGCAGCATGGAGTCACAGTGGGAAGGTTATGTCAGATGAATCTAATTGATTTCTTTGACTGGGTGACCAAAGTAGTAGACCAGGGAGGGGCTGTGAACATGGCTACCTAGACTTTAGCAAGGCATTTGACACAGTCCCACACAAAAGATTAATAAACAAATTAGCCAGCTTGGGTGTGGGTCACAGGTTGATAGCCTGGGTAAAACATTTGCTGGACAACAGGACGCAGAGAGTAACAGTAAACAGAGTCCACAGTGAAGAAAGGGGGTTACTAGTGGGGTACCGCAGGGTTCAGTACTGGTTCCAGTCCTTTTTAATGTCTAAGTAACATTGCAGAGAGACTGGAAGGAAAAATATGTCTGTTTGCAGATGACACAATTATCTGCAACAGGGTTGATACACAAGGTGGGGTGGAAAGGATGAGAAGGGACTTGGCAAGGTTGGAGCAATGGTCAAATGTATGGCAGCTTAGATTCAATGCAAAGAAGTGCAACATAATGTACCTGGGAAACAAAAAACTCAGGGGAAGAGTACACAATGGGGGCGAGATACTGATGACAATAAAAATGGAAAGGGACCTGGGGGTAGTTATATCAGATGACCGAAAGGTGGGAGAGCAATGTGAGAAGGCAGTAAGGAGGGCTGGAGGGATACTGGGATGCAGAGGGAGAGGTATCACCAGTAGAAAACAGGAAGTTGTTATCCCACTGTACAGATAGTTGGTGAGACCACATCTGGAGTACTGCGTGTAGCTCTGGAGACCCCATCTCTGCAAAGACAAAGACACAGACAGGGTGAAGGCTGTCCAGAGGAGGGCAACCAAAATAGTGCAGGGTCTGCACCAGAAGATGTGAAGAAAGACTAAAGGAGCTTAGTATGTATAGCCTCGAGGAATGGAGGGAATGGAGGGGACATGATAGAAACTTTCAAGTGTCTCAAGAGAATCAATAAAGTCCAAGAGGGTAGCATCTTTCAGAAAAAGAGATGCACAAGAACAAGTGGGCACAATTTGAAGATAGAGGGGGGACAGCTCAGAGGTAATTTGAGGAAGTACTTTTTCCGGAGAGGGTTGTAGATGCTTGGAACAGCCTTCCTGAGGAGGTCGTGGAGTCAAAAACAGTGGGGGAATTCAAGAATGCATGGGACAGACATAAGGCAATTCCAGTGGGGGTAGGAGGAAGTAAGCTGTTGGTTAACTAGGATCTGCAGCTTATCTACTAGGTAGGGAAATGGGCAGACTAGGTGGGCCAAGCAGTCCTTATCTGCCATTAATTCTGTGTTTCTATGTTCTATGTTTCAGAAACCATTATGGTTCACAAAAAAAAATACAAAGTCAAATCAATAAAAAAAAAAGTTTCATTTGCTGCTATGAAGAAATCCCAAACAACTACAAACATAAAGAAATACAAAAAAAATTTGAAGCAATTAGAACTGGCTATCAAAAAGGCACGCACCAATACTGAGTTCCAATTGGCCCATTTAAAAGACAGTATGAAAGGCTTTTACGCCTGTGTAAATGGTAAAAGAGGGACATCAAGGACTCTAGGTGCATAATGTACTGAATGTAGTAAACCAGAAGATATGGCAAACCTATTTAATAATTATTTCTGCTCAGTGTACACAACAAATAACGACACATCAAATAATTCTAGTACTAAGATGGCGGCCTCGCTGCGCTAGCTGTCAACACACTCTACATAGAGAGCATATTAGTTTATCTGTTTGTGTATTTTATTTTATTTTTCATTTGTTTATTATAGAGCAGTTAGGGGTGAAGACGTGAGTGTTGTAGTGTTAGTAACATCTTTTTGGGGTATTGTTGGACGTAGCAAATAACTTTTGCCACATACTGTGAGGACTGCATGGTTAATTTGTTAGGTCTCCCTCCCCTGTGTTATTCTGTTTTTTTATTTTGGTGGGTTTTACATTAAAATATCCAGGTGTTTTGATTCATATTACCATATTACCTGGTTATTCCGACTGGGGGCCAGGTTTGAGGACGAGGAGATTTTGGGAGGAGTGTCTGTGTGGTCCGAGTTTATGGAGCTTCTGCTGGGATGAAGAAGAGGAGCTGCAGCTGCCTCTGGCTGCTTGCAACTGCTGGATTCAATCTGAGCTATGGACTGTGAGTAGAGTGGAGGTGTTGTCAAGGTTGGGCTGTTTGGACCATGGTGGACTTTCTGGTTGTCTTTGGCAAGTCTGCTGTGGCAGTTTGCTTTGCTGGTTGGAGTGCCCTGTCATCCACTCTATGAGGGGACTAAGAGGAGATTTGTTGCTGTCCGTACTGCCCTGATCTGAACCTGGGGAGTGCTGCTGGGGTGATTGGTGGTGCAGAGGACAGGGTCTGTGGCTGTCGGAGGACGAGTATATGATGTGATGAGCCTGTCCCACGCTGAGATCTATTTGCACTTAGATCTCCCAGTGGCGTTCTTCTCAGGGGACGGTTTGGTGGCTTGGAGAGGAGCAAAATCTCCTGTGGTGGTCTAGATGAACTCTATGAAGCTAACCACTCAGAATGGCTTGAAATCTGTTTTGGAATCTACAGCCCAGAAGATTGTTCCTGGACACACAGTCAGACTATCCCTCATTTTGTTTTTTTGCCTAGTGGGCAGTGAGAGTGCCATGTTTTGTTGTAAACAGTTTAAAAACTGATTTGATGTATCCCCAACCAAAGTAAGAGGTAGGTTTGGGTAGACATTTTCTTTTATTTCTCTGGTGAGGTGAGAGCTCCCAGAGGCTGAAAATCACTTGCTGGAGAGAACTGTAGCAATCTCTTTATTAACTCACTATTTTATTACCTGCTCTGTTTAATTGATATTTCATGTTTATTTATTGTATTGTTGCAAATTTTTTTTCAGAGCTTGTATGGTGTGTGGTGTATGATTGGAAAGTTGAGTGGTTGAGTGTATAAGTGTGTTGTGGATTAGTGGTGTTGGTGTGGTAGTTTATTTTGGGTGCTCGTTGAATGTGTGAAGATGTGTTGGGAAGGTGCTGGGATGCTCAGGCATTACTCCCCCCCAAGCTTAAAGGCCTCCACCCTTTTAGGTGTCCCCCACTGTCCTCAGAGGTATATAGATGGTGTCGGGCTCTGGGGGATTGTGAGGAGGAGGAAGGCGGGGCCAGGGCCTGTTGGGGAAATGGAAAGGTGTATGCGGATTGAGACAGTGGGGATAAGAAGATGCACTGGGGCAAAATGGGTTGAGGAGAGGGGTCCTCTCTGCCTGATTCCCATACACAAGGGTTCTGCTTGTAGCAGGCAGGCAACCTGGTCATCACCAGTGACTCATCCTACTCAAACAGTGTTATGTAACGCTAGGTCCATTAAAAACAAGACTGCTATAATAGCCGATCTTGTTGGGTCATCGGACCTGGCGTGCATCACTGAGACCTGGCTGGATGAAAATACTGGCCCTGTTTTGGCTTCAGCTATACCTGCCGGGTACTCAGTGATACACTGTCCGAGGTTGGATCGAAGGAGTAGGGAAGTGGCCATCTGTTTTAGATTGGAACTGAATCTGATGGAGGTACCAGTGGGGACCATCAACTGCTTTGAATGTATCATGGGTGAGGGTGTGGGGTAAAGGATTCTTCTCATCTACTGTCCACCAGGTGATGGGAATGTTTTCCTGCGGGAAGTTGAGGACTTCTTTGTCGACCTGGCATTGGGATCCTCCAGATGGCTGATCCTGGGGGATTTCAATGCCTGGGTTGATGACAAACTCTCGCAGTTTGGTCAGGACTTCCTCCAGTTAATGAATTCACTGGGCTTTACACAGGTTATTTCGTCCTCGACCCATATAGCTGGTCATTCATTGGACTTGGTGTTTCTCCTGGGGATGGAGATATCTGACTTGGTGGTGGAACCAGTCAGATGGGCTGACCATCTCACCATTGGGTTCAGTTTCCTGGCCCCCCTAGTAGGCCAGTCCCTACAGAGATGGTCTGGTATCACCCTTTGAGGGGTGTTTCTCTGGAGGGTCTGTTGGCAGTGCGGGACCTATCAGGTCTACCCAGTGAATGCATGGATCCCGGGGACATGGTACTTGTCTATAACAAGGCAGTGGTAGGGGCCTTGGATTCCACTGCTCCTGTTCGTGGTCACCCCCTCAATCTTCGCCCCAGGCCTCCTTGGTTTGATGAGACCTTGAGGGATTTGAGGAGAGTGTTGAGAGAAGGCTTGAGAGATGTTGGTGGAAGTCGGGCCTGGAGTGTGATAGGCTTAGTTTGATGGACCATTATCAGGTCTATCAATCAACAATTACCCTTAAGAAGGCAGAATTCCTGTCCAGGGAAATTGCTGCAGCACAGAATTGACCAGTCCAGCTCTTCTGGACCATGGACAGATTGTGCAATCCAATCTGTCTTCAGAACGGAAGTGTTTTTTCACAATAACGGTGTGAGGAATTTGCTCGATTCTTCATGGATAAGGTTGCCACAATCAGGTTCGATCTCCTCCTAACTCTCTCAAACGGGAGTTGTAGGGGTCAGCAGGAGATGTCGGACACCAAGTTTGTGTGGTTTGACTTTGACCTGCCCACAATCAATGACATTGAGATGGTTGTCCAGTCGCTGAGACCGACAAACTGTAGTTTGGACCTGGGCCCCACACGCCTTTTAGTAGGATGTGTGGATAAAATTGGCCCAGTCCTTGCCAAGATAGTCTGGTTGTCTTTGAAGAGGGGGCTCTTCCCTGATCCTCTGAAGGAAGCTGTGTTTTGGACCCTTCTTAAGAAGTCCTCCATGGACCCGGACTGTCTGGCCAACTACAGGCCTGTCTCTAACCTACCCTTTGTGGTTAAGGTTATTGAGAAGGTGGTTGTGTTGCAGCTGGATGATTATTTGACCAGCCACAATGTCTATGATTCTCTCCAGTCTAGATTTAGGAAGAGATATAGTACCGAGATGGCCCTTGTCTGGGTACTAAATAACCTCCTAATAGTGAGAGATCGAAAGACCCATTCTATCTTGGTCCTTCTAGATCTCTCAGTGGCATTTGACACTGTGGACCATGGTGTGCTGTTGGAGCACCTGCGGTTTATCTGTGGAATCTCTGGTACGGTCCTCAGTTGGTTTCGATCTTTCCTCAAGGATAGGACTCAGAGGGTGGTGTCTGGGATTTTTTCCTTGGCACCAGTCCCCCTATCCTGTGGGGTGCCGCAGGGCTTCATCTTGACACCCATGTTGTTTGCTGTGTATATGTTGCCATTGGTAATGATTATTAGGCGGTATGGTTTGAGTTTTCATTGCTATGCAGATGATACTCAGCTGTACATGTCCTTTGTGCCTAGCCAGGGTGAAGCTGTCTCAGTCTTTAATAACTGTCTCACTGAGATCCAGGATTGGATGAGTATGAGCTGGTTGTGGTTAAACCCTGAAAAAATGGAGGTGTTAGTTGTGGACCCAGGTCATCGGGAGGTGGGCCTGCTGTTAGGATCATCATCATCATCATCAAATCTTTATTTATTCAGGCGAACATCATTGAGCAAGGCTCATTTACAAGATGGACCTGATAAGGTCAAGGTTCAATAGTTGATACACAACAGATACATCATACACTTATATAAAACAGTTATACATACAGGGGAAAATAATGTTTATAAACACAGTGATGTACAGTAAATTCACATGATAAAAAACGGTTACAGGAAAGTTAAGCTAATATTTACAGTATGTACAGTATATACATATCCCAGTGGGGGGCATGGCAGACACTCAACATAATGTAATACTAGGATGGTGAAGGTATTACTGGTGCCATAAGATGGGGTGTCTGTCTGGAAGGAATATGCCATTTATGGTTTGGAAGGAGATTTGTGAGATGACAATGCTAGCTCTAGTGGTAGCAATTGCATTTCTCTTTGAAGAAGACTGTACAATGCTGTTTAAAGGATGCAAATGGAATGATATTGGACAGTTTTAGGGATTTTTGTAGAGTGTTCCATGCTATAGCTAGAGAATAGCTGATTGCTGCCCTCCTTAGCCTGGTGTTGAATTTGGGCAATTTGAGCAGGATGATGTTGTTGCTTCTTAGGGCATAGGAGCTAGGAGAGGTCTGGGTGAAGCAGTCCAGGATATAGTTTGGAAGTTTTTTTTGACAACGGTCTGTAAATCCGTAGTGCTACATTTCTGTTCCTTCTGAGGTGAAGGGAAACCCACCCAACTGCAGCATAAAGAGAGCAATGATGATTATTAGATGGCAGATCTGTAATGAACCTTATTGCTCTATGATATACAGTAAGATATCCAACTTGTGATGGTAGGAGATGGGGCATTGACTATAAAGGAAGTCTGCATAGTCAACAACTGATAGAAAAATGGCCTGGACTAACCTCATCTTTGAGCCTCTGTTTAGGAAGGGTTTTAATCTATAGAGAAGGCCAAGCCTTTGTCGAAGCTTTTTTAACAGTTCTTCTAAATGATGAGTGAAGTCAAGTCTGTTGTCAATCCACACACCTAGGTATTTGAAGTTTTCTACATACTCCAGATTTTCTCCAAGTATAGTGCATAGCTGGGGAGAATGATTGGAGAGGATGTGCTGGTGGAGCTTTGATTTGTGAACATCATTGCTTTAGTTTTCTTTGCATTTAACAGAAGCTTTTTCTCGAGTAGCTGATATTGTAGCAAGGAGAATTCTGTTTGTAGGATTTCATGAGCAGCTGCAGGCAAAGAGTTGCTGACATACATAACAGTGTCATCAGCAAAGAGGTGTACAGAGGAATTGGTAAGGGTTGAATCAATGTTATTTATATAAATGTCAAAAAGGATAGGACCCAGAATAGAACCTTGGGGGACTCCTCTTGACAGTGGTTTTAATGGGGATAGGTCACATTCAGCTTTTACCTGCTGTAACCTATCGGTGAGATAGCATCTGAACCACTTAAGGGAGGATGGATCTAGGCCAATGGAGTACAGGGATGAAAGTAGTAATCACCTTCAGGTCTTTGGCTTGGGGGTGCAGACTTAACTACCTCAGACCAGGTGCAGAACCTGGGCATTATTTTTGACTGCCTGACCCTTAAATCACAGGTGTCATCAGTTGTCAAAGCCTCTTTTTACCATCTGAGGAATATCACCCGGGTGAAGCACCTGGTTCCTTCTGTCGATCTTCCAATTTTGGTTCATGCCTTCGTTACCTCCCACCTTGACTACTGCAATGCCCTTTACCTAGGGCAACTGGGGTGTGATATTCGCCACTTGCAGCTAGTGCAGAATGTGGTGGCCAGGCTTTTGACTGGTACTTCTAGGACCAGTTATATAATGCCTGTCCTCCATGGACTGCACTGGCTGACAGTACAGTGGCGGATCACCTTCAAGGTCAATTTGCTGACCTATAAGGCCTTACATGACCAGGGACCTAGTTACCGGCAAGATCTTCTTCACCCTTACTGTGCCCCCCGCCCTTTCCAATCCACTGACAAGGGATTGCTAGAGATTCCCAGAGTCTGTTTGACGATATCGGGGCCAGGTCATTTAGTTTCATGGCCCAACCCTATGGAATTTTCTACCTCATCAGGTGCTTGATTGCCTGACCATTCAAAGTTTTAAAACAACCTTAAAAACTTATTTATTTAGCATAGCTTACCCTGATTTTTAATGATGTGATGTTGACCGGTTTTACCATATTGTTTTATTTTTGGTGTATTTTAACTATTTATTGTACAAGCACCTTGGTTTTGGAAAGGTGCTTTTTTATAAATAAAGAATGAGTTGAGATGAGTTGAGTATATATTTCCAAAGTCATAGCCAGGAACAAATAAATATTATTAAGTCTAACACTGTTAAAAATAAACTCTCTGAACATGACTGTAGTAAATCACAAGTGCCCGATAATCTACACCCAAGATTTCTGAAGGAACTAGCTGATGAACTATCAATGCTTATTACAATAATAGAAAACAAGATCCTGTCAGAAGGTTTAGTACCTAAGGATTGGAGGAAAGCAGTAGTGATTCATATTTTCAAGAAGGGGAGCAAAAATGTACCATCCAACTATTGTCCCATGAACCTGACACCACTAGTTAGCAAAATAATAGAAGGAATAATTAAAGATGAAATCCTGGTAGATCTAAAAAATAGGGTGTGCATTGGTAAAACCCTGCATGGGTTCACCAAAAATATGAGCTGTAACACTAACTTAATAAGCTTTTACAACCAGGTGATAGAACAACTTGATCAAAATAGACCTGTGGACATAATCTTTTTCAATTTCGAGAAAGCTTTAGACACCCTTTCCCATAGGACCATAGTAGATAAATTGCACCATTTAAAAACAAATAGTGTCTTAATTAAGTGGATCGATCCATGGCTCATGGGAAGAACAAAAAGAGTCAGGGTAAATGGAACTCTATTCAGCGATGGGGAGGTTACTAGAGGGATCCTCCAGGGATCAGTCCTTGGACCCCTACTGTTTAATCTCTTTGTTCAGGGCCTCCAAAAAAAAAGATAAAAACATATTAGTTAAATTCGACAATGATTTAAAACTGGGTGGGGTAGTATGTACAATAGAGGAGCATGAAAACATGAAAAATGACTTAAACCATATTGTACAGTGGGCTGATAAAACAAAATGAAACTTAGTTTAGAAAAATGTGTGGTTATGCACTGTGATACAAATAATATGAAACAAAACTATAATATTTATGGTAATGAGCTAAATAAAGTTGAAGAAATTAAGGATCTGGGTTTAATAATTTCCCATAACATGAAAAACGGTATTCAGTGCAAGCAAATTGCTAGAAAGGTAAATTGTCTAACAAATTGTATTAAAAGATCATTTTCCAACAAATCCCAGTCTGTGATGTTACCACTCTATAAAGCCTATGTAAGGTCCCACCTAAACTATTGTTCTCAAGTCTGGAGCCCTGGTTTAAGAAAAGATCTTTCATATTAGAAAAGGTACAACGTCATTACATGAAACAAATTTAAAATCTGAGGAACATTGACCATACAAATAGTTAAAAGAAGGCAAAGAAGGGACTTATCAACATTATACAACATACTACCAGATGCAGAGTTAACCAGTGAATTAGAAATAAATTATAGGGATAATACAATTTATGATCACATAATATGCAAATACAACACTTAGCTAGAACAAATATGAGAAATAACTTCTTTCTACTCAGAACAATAAGACTATGGGATCAACTTCCAGATGATATTGTAGGACAAAAAAAAACATTTACAGTACCAGCTTTAAATCAAAATTAGATACATATTTTAATGAGAGCAACTTATATAGTTGCAACTACTGAGAAGTGGGGGTAGCTATAAATGGGCCTCTAGCCTTCTGGTATCCTACAACCATAGTATAAACCATAGTATATGTCAATAATACAAGAAGCTCTAGATAAAATATAAAACTGGGCAGACACATGGGGTATGAATTTTAACAAAGATAAATGCTGTGTTATGCATTATGGAAAACGAAATTCCAGGAATCAATATTATTTGCACAAAAATTTATTAGCCAGTTTAGTACTGGAAATAGATATGGGGGGTTTTACTGGCTTACCTGTCTTTCTCTATAAATAACAAGCAAATCAGTAACACAGCACTAAGAATTTTGGGTACTATAAGAAGAAAATATTGTAACATACATAGAGCTTTTATTATGCCCTTGTATTTATGATCCTTTTAAAGTCACTTAGAGGGCTCCCAGATCCCTGCCCATCTTACAGGCCTCCAGCTCATTCTTTCTTTTCACCCCTCCACCCATCTGGTTTGGTGCCCTGCCCTGACTCGAACTACCGAGTATTACTACGTAAGCTACCGGCACCCTCCCCGCCTCTGGTCTATGCTGCCTAACATGGCAGTACCTCTTAATTAGGCCTCCCCTGGAATATTAATCTCGGTTTTGGGCACCCACTTTGAACAAATTGAAACATTAGAAAAAGTGCAACAGAAACGAACTAAATGCATATATGAGGGACACGATTATAATAAAAGACTAGAATCTCTAGGGTTGTATAGTTTAGAACACAGGAGAAAGAGAAGAGACCTATTACTACTCTACAATAGACTCGGTGGCAAGAATGCAAATGCAGTAATGGGGCTAGTGTTTAAAGATTGTAGTCCTAATACAAGAGGTCACCAAATGCAGTTACAAGGGAGAAGCTACAGGACAGACATCAGAGGATCTTATTTTATGCAGATAGTGGTTGGGACCTTGGAATGCTCTGCCTAATGAAGTTGTTCAAGCAATGATATTGTCAATTTTAAAAGGTTACTGGATATCCACATGTTGAAAGTATCAGAGTAGTCCACTGAGTAATGGGGGAATGGGCAGGAAGGACCATGAGATCTATTCATGTTCCTAACTAACGTTAGTAACCTTAGTATATATAATACTAATTCACTGAATTCAATTGATAAATGAAAATATCTCTGTGACAAACATCTCTCTCTCTCTGAGCTGTAACAGCGTTCAGAAAGGTGTCAGTCTCTGTTTATTCACTGCCACCAGCTGGGTTCACCAGCAAACTCACCTTCCCGCTTTCAAAGAGCTTGGATGTCAAACATGCAATTGCAAAGATCAAAATCTGATAGTGTGTCTCTTGAGTGGTGGATGCTAACAAAGTTTTGCCTCAGCCACTGTAAATCATGAAATACCATAGTAATTTAAATCACAGCCATGACTGTTGTGCAAATAAATAACTTTCTACTTAAAAGAAGGTCAAAAGTTGCATTACAGGATATATATACATCTAACACAAGAGAAGAACACTGTTATATGAAAAGTAAACAAAAGGTTTTAAATAACAGATGACAAAAAGAAAAAGGCTATTAACTAAGTTATTATAGTCTGTCTTACTCATCTGCTACGCTTGGAGAGAGAAATTAAATTCCTTTATCTATCAGTTCCCAGTACCTCTGTAGCCAGAGCAGTAGACTCACATCTTAAAACCTCCCAGATAGTACAATATGCGCCAAATGTACTGTCCACCTTTGAACCAGACAGCCGCTTGTAGTGGACAAAATACATTTGCCAAATGCCATTTCTATTGACGCCAGTGTTAAAAATCACAATTATAACGGACCTGGTGTTCCGCAAGTACCGGCCACTTTGTGCCCACTTTTGTGTAATCACTGCACCATTTATAATCTACCAGATGATGACCCAGCAGTTTCTTAAAGCACCTTGCCCCTGCCCCTCACCTGCGATCATCAGCTGAACTGTCTCCCTACCATAAGGCAGCTATAAGTGAATCCCGTTTTCAGAGCATCTCCGGCTCTTGTCCCCCTACCCCCACAGCTGCCGATGCTCGCACTGAAAACAAAATTTGCAGCTAAAACAAAATTTGGGTCTTCTGGCTGTGAATTGCTCCCTCTCTTACCTTCACTAAAGCAGTAGCAGTTTATGGGCAGCACAGAACCATCGAACGGAGAGAATTAAGAAAAAATGAGGGAGAGTGGATGGGCAGCATAGCACTGGAGATCGGGTGTTCAGTTCGATTTGCCAAAAATAAAATGCAGTTTATCGGCAGCTGACAGTCTCCCTTCAAGTTTTATCTGATTAGATTAGAGAGTGATGCAAGTGAAAAGAATCAGATCTCTGTGTCACTCTGAGCGATCCCCTTCCCCTTCCCTGCTCTCAAATCCTTTTGATTACCTTTCTTTGCCAAGTGAGGACACAATGGGATCTGTATAAACAGAATCACCTCTTTCTTTCTTTTTATGCATACTGTTTGCTCTACCCTCTACCCTTATGTACAATGCAGATGTTTTTTAATTGTCCAATTTCCTGCACATCTTCACACCTCTGCGTCACTCTGAGCGATCCCCATCACCTGAAAACTGCAGTGCCTGGTGTCAAAAAGCCGCAATAGATGTACTGGATGCTGCTTCTACCAGACATGATAGCACATGTCAAACTAGTCCGGTACAAGCGGTGCATACTGTAATCCAGCAGAACACTGACTATAGTAACTGTCTTTCAGCATCTTACAGTCCCCTTTTGAGTAGGTAATTATTTTCCCTTTTGAATGCACCAGCCATTTACCATTTATGTTTTTATTGCTCCAATCAGTTTAAACACCTATAGGTGTCCAATTATATTCATTTAACATTCAGTTTATATTTAAGTGGTCCAATCCTTTCAAACTCTGTGTGTAAGTGTGTTTGTCCCCTCCTCCTCTTGGTCACTCTGCCTGAGATTTATTACTGAACTCATCACCTTATTTAGATGTTGCTAGCAGTGAAATCACACTTTTTTCAGAAGGCCAGAGAATCCAAGCCATTAACTCCTTCAATCCAAGCCATTAACTCCTTCTTTCCCATTTCTGTCAAAATCTCATTCCCTAAATATCTAATTACATTGCAAGTGGAGCACTCCTGAATCAATGTACCACTTTGCTTTCTACACTTATTACATAGGGGAGAAATTATCGACTTCATCTTGTTAAGTGGATGTTAGGTGTAGCAAATGCAGTAGTGGATACTGAAGATGAATTTGACTTAATTTTATTATTAAATTAAATTCTATTTGAGTTATTGAGTTTTAACTATTTTTCCTCAGATCTTGTGATTTCATACTCTTTTTTCCCACCTTTCTTTTAGTTTATAAGATTCAGCATTTGGCTGATTAATAAAAGATTGTTTATAGAAGGAATTATTTTAACTTGATCTCTGCTGGCCATTAAAATATTTTGAACGATGGTCCTTTCTGGTTTCGTCAAAGTTGCACCAAATTCTTTTATATAATATAGTATGTGCAAATTTGTGGAAGTGTAAGAAATATTGAATAATGGATGGTTAGGTGGTTATAACAGAGAATAATGAAACATAGGCACATAGACTTTGACAGCAGATAAGGACCACTGGGCCCACCTAGTCTGCTCATTTCCCTACCTACAGAATAAGCTGCAGATCCTAGTTCACCAATAGCCTATTTCTTCCTACCCCCCGCAAGAATTGCCTTATGTCTGTCCCATGCATTCTTGAATTCCCCCACAGTTTTAGATCCCACAACCTCCTCAGAAAGCCTGTTCCATGTATCCACAACCCTCTCCATGAAAAAATATTTCCTCACTTTACCCCTGAGCCTTCCCCCTTCTAACTTCAAATTGTGCTCCCTTGTTCTTGCACATCTCTTTTTCTGAAAGATGCTACCCTCTTGGACTTTGTTGATTCCACTGAGGTACCTAAAAGTTTCTATCATGTCCCTCCCTCTCCCTCCTTTCCTTAAGGGTATACATATTAAGCTCCTTTAGTCTCTTCTCATATGGCTTCTCTTGCAGACCCTACACCATTTTAGTTGCCCTCCTCTGGACTGCCTCCATCCTGTCTATGTCCTTGTGCAGATGGGGTCTACAGAACTGGACACAGTACTCCAAATGGGGTCTCACCAACTGTCTGTACAGAGGGATAACAACTTCCTGTTTTCTGCTGGTGATGCCTCTCCCTTTACATCCCAGTATCCCCCAGCCCTCCCTACTGCCTTCTTTTTCTAATTGCTAGGTAGGTGTGTGTTATGATGTATTTTTTACACACCCAAGGTGAGTGATAAGCCATAAACCTTGAGAGTGAAGTCCGAGAGGTTTATGAGCTGATCACTCACCGAGTGTGTGTAAAAAAAACATAATGAACACACACACCTACCTAGATTTTATGTTTTATAATTACTGGTGCAAATTCTTACTCCCCAAGACAATTGGTTTCTTTTCTGCAGGCCATTAGTGATTGACTTGGGTAACTTAGTGAAGTGTCACATGTCACAGCAATGTCCGTTTGGGAAACAATATTGCCAAAAATGTAAAGAAACTGTAGTGCTTTGCTTAAAAATCCTCTCTGTTGTAGCAGTTGACTTATTTTTTCTTATTTTTTGAGTTACAGCCACTGAGTATAGACTGAGGAGAATGAGTGACTCAGCGACTTCAGAAGACGAGGTTCAAGCGCAAGTGAGTGTTACTATAGCAACACTCACTTACGCTTGAATTTCATCTTCTGAATCCGCTGAGTCACTCGCTCTGCTCTCCTCAATCTGTACTCAGCAGCTGTAACTCAAAAATTAAGAAAAATTAAGTTAACTGCTACATTGGACAGAATTTTTAAACAAAGCACAGCAGTTTCTCTACATTTTGGGCTATATTTGTTTTCTGAACAAACAATGGTGTTTCAGAGGTATCTGAATTCAGGTTGATAAAGGGGATCACCAGTAATTATGAGAATTTTCCACACACCAGAGGTATGGGATGCCACATAAATCCCAAAAGTGAAACTTGAGGGGCTTATTAAGGGCTTATTAAGGCATCCCATACTGAGGGTGTGTATAAAATTCAAGCTTAGACCTCCTACCCATCCGTTATTTTATATAATTACTTCATGTTTTTGCAATTAGGATTTTTATTGTAGCACAGTAACACACTCTTCCAATGGAAAAGAGTATTGCAACTGTATTCACTTAGTGCAAACTGTATTTCCATAAAGCAACTTTCAATATTTAATTTAGTTATCATTTCATCAACATTGAATTGGTGCCATTTTCTAGCATTTTTTGGAAGAAAAATATTTAAACTCATGTTGTCACAATAAACTCAGTTGGGTTCAGAACTCAGTTCAGTTACAAACGTTTTGTTGAAGACACATGACCATAAAAGTAAAAGCAATGGAAAACTGCAAACTTAAAAAAGAACTGGTGTTAGTCTGAAAAATATATTGTAAAGGTATTGTTTCTTTTAGGGCACCCCTCAGTGACTTACAGACTTCACACAGGGAGTGCCACTGGACAAAGCTAACAGAAACCGATGAATGTCACTGAGAAGGTTTCTTGTTTGAGAGGGAACGGTGGCTCGCACTTTCCCCTGGACAAAGCTGGCGTGTGTTTGCTAATATCACCAACTGGATATAACAGCGAATTATAACCAGCTATTCTAATGGAAAAAATGAAGACCAGTATTAAGTGTCACTATTATGGATGCCAAATGTCTCCCCTATCTGCTGAAAACTCCTGAGAACTCTGTCACCAAAGAAGTCCTCTAACTTTAAACCCCATTTTTACCATGTATTATGTCTAATATCTTGATATACATGTAAGGTGAGATTTTCAAAAATTGGGATATGCAGATTAATTTTGTTTTTAATTTATTTTGTTAGCAAATGCACATGTTGTGACTTCTCCCAGGTTTATCGAGTAAAAGTGTTAGAAACATAGAATTTTACAAGTAGATAAAGACATTGGTCCATCAAGTCTTCTCGGTCCCTACCTTAGTCCTCACCAGTCTAGCACTGGTGAGGGATATGCAGTGTTCTCTCTTATAGCTCCACTTTATTAGTCAAGTAATTTCCACTTGACCTCTCCCCCCTATCATTTTTACCATGCCTAAGTATCCATCCCACTATCTCTCTCTTGCAAACTGCAACTGTCACAATGTTAACCCCCTCCCTTGGCAGACTGCTTTCCTTGTCCACCGCCCTTTCCATGAACAAGCATTTCTTCACATCCCTCTTGAAATCCCCTCTCCCACCAGCTTATTGTGATATACTCTTGTTGTGGACCACTCAAGTTTCTTGAATAGTTGCTGGCTGTCCACCTGGTTTATTCTCTTCAAATACTCTATTTGTAATTTTCAATAATATACCATTCCTTTTTGACATACAGGGAGTTCATATTCTGGTCATCCAGTCTTTCCTCATACAGTAGGTCATCACCTTCTGCCTGCTTGTCATTTTGATTTCCCTCCTCTGGAATGATTCTAAGTTGTCCATCTCCTTTTTATGCTAAGAGTTCCAGAACTGCACAATTCTGTGGCCACAACCTTACCAAGGACTTATAGAGAGGCATGATGACTTCCATGCTTTGTGTGTAAAGATCCACCCTACTTATGCCGCTTAGCATTATATTGGCTTTCCCATATTCGTTGTTGCATTGGGCACTGTTTCTGAGGCTACCACTTATAGTATCCCGAAGGTCTGTTTCTTCTATGGTGAGATCTGACCTGATCCCCTAATGCAATACTGTATTTTAGGGTTCCTTTTCCCCAAGCACATGATCTTGCACTTATAGTATTGGCATTACATTTAAGTAGCCAGATCTTAGACAATGTTTCTAATTTCTCAAGATAGACTCTTGTTCAGAATGGAATTGGAGTATCATCTTGCGCTGTGGGCATAATGAACATTATAGTATATTTTGTATATATTTTACCTTTTCTTTTGGTATGTCCACCACAGAGGATCATTATTATATCATTAATGTAATTGGCTGATAAGAGTTGCTTGACCATATAAGGAAAATCAGGTAATCAAATACCTGCCTTTTCATGGAGAAGCTTTTAATTTTCTTATTTTTATTCTGGATCAATGGGGATCAATTAAAAGATGTATGAAAGGCATAGCAATAAGTTAATTTTACCAACATGCCTCCTACCACTGAGGGTTAAAGGAAGCCATATAAGTATCCATAAAAATTTAGTAATGCTTTTAAGCAATGGTGAAAAATTGTATTCCATAAATTTGATTTATTTCTGGCCAACTGGATTCCTAAGTACCTCAGTTTGTCCTTTGTATATATCATTTGAATTGTTGTTGTTCAATCAGTTTGAAAAAAGAGTTGAGGTCTATAAGCAGAGTTTCCAGTTTTAGCCAGTTGATCCTATAACCATTCGGCCCCATATTTCTCTATAATTGCCATGGTGGGCATTATGGATTTACTTGCATCCTTCTCATAAGGTTGCACATTGTCAATGTCAAGTGAAATTTTACAATGTTTCTCACTTGCCTAATGCTTGCTATAGTTTGAGGATTTGAATTGATAAAGCTAGCAGTTTAATTACATTAATGAATGCAAGGATTGACAAACGGCAGCCCTGTCTCATGATCCTACTTAAGATAAAAGGTTTAGAGTCTGATTTATCTGAACTATGGTAGTACGGAATGTGTATATAATCTTAATCCAATTAATGTATCTGTCAGTGATGCTCATTTTATCTATTGTGTTGAATAGATATCCAAATTCCACTCTGTCAAATGCTTTTCAAGTGTCCACTGAAAGAATTAATAAGTTACTGTTGCTGTAAATCTACAAAATAGTACATAAGAGCATTACTCATGTCAGAAATTCTACATTCTTTCAAAAAATCTGCTTGATCTAAATTATAATGTCAGAACGTAGTGGATCTAATCAAGTGTCCAGAAGTTTGTAAAAAAACAACTGATTTGGGATATATTCTGTATGAAATAAAAATGAATGTCTTTTATTGGTCAGTAAATGAAGTACAGTGTACATTGTGCATGTATTTTAGCCTTGGGATCTCACGTTGTGATTTAAATCTAAGACCCAAACCCATACTCCCAACCATGTTAGTCAGTGTCTATTTAAAAAAAAGGCCAACATAAGAGAGGTGGTGGCAAAAAAATAAGAGATTTAGCCAAATGGCTAATTATTTTTGCTATCTACAGCAAACACTGAAAAGAGTATAGGTTTCAGCAGATTATCAAACTCCATAGGTAGACCATCTCAACCTGTCACTTTTTCAAGTGTCATTCTTAAAATTCATTCTATTTGCTGCATTGACAACCATGTATATAAGCTTCTTCTAGCATCCTGTGGAATTTGTGGTAGGTTAAGGTCTTTGCCAAACATGAACTGGTTAGTCCCTGCCTCAGTGGCACTGTATAAATATCTGAGGACTATTTTCTAAATCAGTCATTTATTAAGTTTGATGTGCTTGTGCACCAAATGATTTTGCTTTCACAGAAAGGGGATTTTGAGGGTGTGTCACTGCCAAGCCCATTACAGTTCAAAATCACAAGGGCTCAGCAGTCTGGACCAATGACCATGCACTGTTGCTGTGACGCAGCTTTCTTCTTGGTGGGCTGTAACTTTGTGCACTTCAAAGGACCGAAGCCAGCTCCAATCAGAGAGGGCTTTGATCCTTTGATTTGCATGAAGCTGGTCAGTGCAAACAGCTGATCAGCTTTCAACATAAGGAGTCTGTCAGCCAGCTTTTGACTGACTTTTGTAATCCCTTTTCAGATTGGTGTCTTCACCCATCTTTGTGCCCTGTTAACCCATGTATTCTTTTTTCAGTTAAACATTTTATTGAGACTTTCAAACATAGACATACATAGCTGACATTCAATACAGGAATATAGCTTTCATTTCAAGGATACATGAGTATTAATCAGCCTCATGACTGTATTGACAGTTGTTTGCCTGATAAGAATGTCAAACTGTGCATACCTGTCATGTGGATAGAAGAGCAGTACCATGAAGAACGTAATGAAATTGTATCAAGTGCCAGTGCTGCAGTAGGGAGGCAATGTAGCCTGGAGGTTAGAGTACCCAGCTGTGAGAGCTAAAGACCCAGCACACCTGGGTTTGAATCCCACTACCACCTTTGGAGGCAGTATAGCATAATGGTTAAGAGCACTGATCTGCAAGCCTGGAGACCTGGATTTGAATCCCATCAGTTCCCACTTGCATAATGTGTGACCCTGAGCAAGTCAGTTAACTTCCTTATCTAACTAAGGAGGGAGTCAGTGCATTGAGGCAGAAGTTTGATGTTTTTGCAGAATATATAAACTAGCAAATGGGGAGAGGGTGCAGCACCCCATACGTTGAATGGGAAGAACATCCCTCCCCCTCAGCTTGTGGACAAACAGGAGTTCAGCATGTTTGCAATTCATTTGCATCACCAGTTAAGGAAAAAGGTCCAGCTCCCCATATGACACACAGGAAAAATGCCAGACCTCACCCAACAACTAACGCACCAAAATCTGGCCAATGGAAAATCATGTACACAAATGCTCGCAGTCTGGGAAACAAGATCTCAGACCCGCAGGCAATAATGGCAGAGGCTAAACTGGACATAGTAGCAATTAACAAGACATGGTTTACCAGTAACCACACTTGGGAGACTTCAGTACTTGGCTGTGTACTGTTCAGTAGAGACTGAGGTGCAAAAAGTGTGGGGGGGGAGTGGCCCTCAGTCAATGGAAATATCAAGGCTACAGAAATTCAGAACACACATAAGGAGCCAGAAGAACTGTGGGTCACCTTGGAAACAGGAAATGAGACAGTCATAAGAACCGGGGTTGTCTACAGGCCCCCAGACCAGGGGGATGAAACAGACACATTACTGTTAGAAGATATACAACACATAACAGCTAAAGGGGAGGTTCTGATAATGAGAGATTTCAACATGCCAGATACAGATTGGTCAATAACTGCAGTAACATCTGCCAGAACTAGACACATGGTGGATTCCCTGCATGGGGAGGGCCTCAAACAAGTACAACAACCCACAAGAGAGAGGGCTATTCTAGATCTAGTACTGACTAACAAGGAAAGGATCACAGATCTCCAGGTAGAAGGTCACCTGGGGGTCAGTGACCATCACATGGTATGGTTAAATTTGGCCACTACAACTAAGTCATCCTATTCCAAGGCAAAAATATGGGACTTCAGAGGGAGCTGACTTTGATAAGATGGCCAACTGAGTTAAGCTAGCCCTGGCATAAAGAAATACAGGTGAGGGGGTACAGGCAAAGTGGGCAAGCATTAACGATGCAATACTGGAAGCAACATCACATTGTGTTAGAGAGAAATGGAAGTGCAAAAGAAGAAGGAAACCACATTGGTTCTCAAAAACAGTAGCAGAAAAAGTCAGTGCCAAAAGGCTGGCCTTCAGGAAATATAAGGGAACACAGCGGGATGAAGACAGGGAGGCATACCAAACTTCCCTAAGGGAAGCAGGGAAGGCAGTAAGGCAGACAAAGACCCAAAGGGAGGAAACACTAGTACAAACAGTAAACGAAGATGACAAGACTTTCTATAGATACATTAGTGAAAGGAGAAAGTCCAGAGGGGGTAGTGCTAAGATTAAAGAGATAAGAGGGAGTGTGTGGAGGAAGACCATGTAAAAGCATCTATCTAATATACTTCTGCTCAGAATTTACTGAAGAGAAGGTCGGGCAGGGCCCACAGCTCAGCACCATGGACACAGGGGGAGGGAGGGAGGTGCACACTAGTCCCTTCACAAAAGAAAGGGTCCTACAAGAGCTTGATAAGCTCAGGGTGGACAAGACAATGGGACCTGATGGCATACATCCCAGGGTACTAAAGAAGCTAAGGGTGGAACAAGCAGAGCCATTATCAGAACTGTTTAGTGAGTCTCTGAGCACAGGAGAGGTCCCAGAAGACTGGAGAAGAGCTCATGTGATCACGCTCCACAAGAGTAGTAGCAGGAAGGAGGCAAGGAACTACAGACCAGTCAGTCTTACCTCAGTAGTGGGCAAGATTATGGAGGCACTCCTTAAGGAAAGGAAAGTCCAACACCTGGGATCCATAGGAGCACAGGATCCAAGACAGTGTGGGTTTACAAAATGAAGGTCCTGTCAAACTAATCTCATAGATTTCTTTGACTGGGTAACCAGAGTGGTGGACCAAGGGGGTGCAGTTGATGTCACCTACCTTGACTTCAGCAAAGCTTTTGATACTGTTCTACATAGAAGATTGATTAATAAGCTAGGTAGGCTCAAGGTGGGTCAGAGGTTGATCAACTGGGTGGCAAATTGGTTGACGGGCACAAAACAGAGAGTGTTAGTAAACGGTATACCGCCAGAAGAGGTGGAAGTCACAAGTGGGATACCTCAGGGATCAGTCCTGGGGCCAGTCCTCTTCGATATCTTCATCAGTGACATAGCAGATGGACTGGAGGGTAAGGTTTGTCTGTTTGCAGATGATACCAAGATCTGCAACAGAGTAGATGATCCAGATGGGGTGGGCAGAATGAGAAGAGATCTGGATAAATTAGTAAAATGTTCGGAAGAGTGGCAACTGGAGTTTAATGCAAAAAAGTGCAAGATCATGCACATAGGGAAGAGAAACCCTGAAGCCACCTATAGGCTGGGAGGGGAGTTGCTGGCAGTCACAAGGAAAGAAAGAGACTTGGGCATCATCATCACCAATGACCTAAAATCATTCAAGCAGATCACTAAAGCAGTAGGTAAGGCTAGGGGGATGTTAGGGTGTATTAGTAGGGGTATCATAAGTAGGAAGAAGGAGGTAATAATCCCTCTTTACAAGATGCTGGTTAGGCCCCATCTTCACAAGGACATTAACCAAATTGAGGCAATCCAGAGAAGGGCAACCAAAATGGTGCAGGGACTGCATCAGAAAACATATGAGGACAGATTAACAGAGCTCAATATGTATACTCTACAGCAAAGAAGGGAGAGAGGTGATATGATTGAAACATTCAAATACCTTAAGGGCATTAACAAGGTGAAAGAGTCTAACATGTTTCAATATAAGAAAAATTGCAGGACAAGAGGACACTGCATGAGATTAGAGGGAGGCCAATTAAGGGGTAATGTGAGGAAGTTCTTTTTCATAGAAATGGTGGTGGATGCATGGAACGGCCTACCTCAGGAAGTGGTGGATATGAATACAGTGCAGGGCTTCAAACAGGCATGGGATAGGCATAAGGGAGCAATACAGATGAGTATGAATATATAGGCCATTGACAGGCTGATGGCACATTTATATGTAGAAAAAGAAATGTGCACACTGGATGGGTCTTATGGTCCTTACTGCCATCAACTTCTATGTTTCTATGTTTCTATGTATGATCATGATGCTGTACCTGCCTGTGGTGACATGGTGCTTCTCCCATTCTGTGAAGGAGAGAACATAACCACAAAGTAACAAATAACATAAACTCATACATATATACCTAACTCTGTAGTAAAACAAAACATTAGATCTGTATGATAGCCTGCAGAGAATCAGAGATGTCTTCCTTACATGGATTAATGAGGGGGGTAACCTCAGGAGCCCACGGTTGTTCCCTAGATATAGAGAATGTTCTCCATCTAGCCTACACCCTCTCTGGGGAGTGTGGTATGCCTGGTAAGTGTCCCAACACTGCTGAAAAATTCCCTCATGATGCTGGACTATATCAGAGCATCTGTCTAACTCACAAATGGTTGATAGGGATGTGATGATGTCACTAGTGGTCAGGATAATGGTGCTATGCTATTTGCTGAGAAGAAGGCATTAAACTTGCATGCTAAGCAACATCAGTCATCTAAATTCAAGGAAGGTTAGGTGTGGAGTTTCTGCTCTTAGGCCTAGCAGTAAGAGTGGGGATGAAAGTGGTACTATTTTACAGAGCACCTTCCTGCCTTTCTGGATGATTTGTTGCCAATGTATGTGTATTTTGGGACATGCCCATAGTACATGATGTAGGTCTCCCCCTGGATGATGGCAATGCCAAGAGTTGTTGTGGCTTACTAGCTTAGTCTTATGGAGAGCAACTGGGGTCCTGTACCAGGAATGCAGAATCTTGTGTGTAAGTCTACTTCAGGAGTCTTTGTGAACTTTGTGGCCTATAGTCCAGCGTTAATCCCACTGAGAATCTGTGATGGATATGTTCAGCGCCTTCTCCCATTTGTGCTTTGACTCTGATGTCTGGCTGGGTAATGTGTCCCTAACCTGGGAGTATATGACTCCAGCAACACCTCTGTGAGTGGCCAGCTACTTAGTGAATCATGAGGAGGGATTGCACTGTACTTTGGCTCAGGAGAGAAGGGGTTTCACTGCATCTCTGAGCTGGAGTATCCCCAAAAATCTTGAGAAGGTAGACCCAAATTGGCCTGAAAATTTTGAAATGTATCTAAGTCTCCTGAACCATGTACTGTAATGTCCTTGACAAAGTAGATTCCCCTAGCTGCCCAATGTGGCCAAAATATAGGGTGTCCTCCTATGGTCAGTGTGTGGTTGTGCAACAATGGGATGTATGTGGAAGGTTTAAGGGTTGCCTCAGTCTCTTGTGTAGCTGTTTCCAATATTTAATTGTTGGGCAGATGGTGGGATGCATGTGGTAGCTGACGGGCCAATCTGCCCATAGGAGGGATGCAGGAAGGGGAGTTTCACCTTGATACATAGAAAGCAACGACACACATAGGAGAACATTCCAGAGCAAGTATGAAGCTTAAATATAAATTAATTGAGACATACAATGGTTCCCCAGCACTTCAAGGCCAAAGACCCTCTTCATCGGGGAAGTTTCACACTGAGCCTATTCCATTTGGAGCCACTGAGAGGATGTGCTGGAGATAGATCTAAATAAACACAGGGTCTGGGAGTTTTGATAGGCCATTTTATTTATTTATTTATTTCAGTTTTGGATTAATACTGCTGAGCCAAAGGCTCATTTACAAAGGTTCCAAGTTAGTCTATACAATACAAAACAAACAGCAATAACATAACAAGACATTGCTGTGCATAACAAGACATTGCTTTACGAGGGTTACATTGCATAATATGGCATTGCTGTAGAGGGTTACTCTGTACATACAGGTAAGTTGAGAACAACAAAAATGGATAGTATTTTCAGGAAGGGGGCACAGACACAGACATCACACCTTGAGTGAGGTACTGCACTACGAGAAGTGCTAAGTGCTTAGAAGGGTCACTAAGAGAGGTAGCGAGATAGGCAGCTAGGGTAGGCTTTGTCAGTTGGGGGGAGAGGCAGGCAAGGGGAAAAGCATAGAGACAGATAGGGTGGAGGGGGCTTAGGCTACAGAGAGGTGGTGTGGGAGCTGCCAGGTTAGGCTTTGTCTGGAGTGTAGAGGGGGAGAGAGGTAGTGACCGGGGAGAGCACAAGGGAGGGGTGAAGGTAGGGAGTGCAGGCTGGGGAGATAGGAGAGAGGGCGATAAAGAGGTGTGTAGGGACAGCATTAGGTAAAACAGGCACAGATATTTTCTATCCTTCCATCCATGGGAGGCCCCAGCCACCTACTTTCCAGTGAGCTCTTAATTTGTTACGGCTATAGCATGGCTTGTGAGATCCCCATAGAAAATCCCCCATCATTTTATCTATCCTCTGGTACCAATTTTTTGGGAAAGATAGTGGGATATGCAATGGTAAGTAGAACATTTTGGGTGCCACAGTCATTTTGAGGGTCATTATTTTCCTTGCCATGCTCAATTGAAGCCTTGACCATTTGTCCTGCTCACACTTGCATTCCATCAATAGGGGACCCAAATTCCTTTTTTCATGTGGATTCTAGCTTGGTGGCTATTCTGATGCCCAGGTACGTGATTTCCTCCCTGAGACCACTTTAGATCCTGGGTGGACAGAGTCCGGGGCTGGCATAGCCGATTAAGGGGGAGGATTTCAGTTTTATTGGGATTCACCTTAAGGCCTGACAACCATGTGAACTTATTAAGGTGATCCAACACTGGCTCCAGGGAACGTTGGGCATCTGCTATGGGAATTAGTAAGTCATTCGCACACATCAAAGTCCAGTATTGGTACTTCACTATTTTTACACCGTGTATGTCTTTATGCTGGTGAATAGCCTCAGCTAGAGGTTCAACTGCCAGGAATCAAATTAAGAGTGTGAGGGGCATCCTTGCCTGGTGGCTCTGTCTAATACAGAAGGCACTGAAAGGTGCAAATTAGTGAGAACCTGGGCCTGGGGAGTGGTGTAAATCAATCTAATCTAGGATCAAAATCTGAAACCAAACACAAGATGTTGCAGTACTGTGTGAAGGTAGTTCCACTCCACTGAGTCAAACGCCTTCTCAGAATCAACTGTCAGGGTGGCTGCTGGGGTGTTGAGTGTGCTGGCAGCATACAATAAATTTATCAAGAAGCAGATGTGGTCAGCACTATACCTGTCTTGCACAAAGCCAACTCGGTAGGGGTGTATTAGAGGGAGAAGGATTGGGTTCAATCTTGTGGCTATGGTCTTGACATTAATCTTGCTATTTGCACTGATAAGGGAGATGGGCCTGTAGCTGGCTGCTTAGGTGGGGTATTTCCCTTTTAAGGACAGTACAGTTATGACTGCCTCCTTCAGTGTGGTTGGGAGTACTCCCTTCATCTCTGCTTTGGAGTATACTTGACATAAAATTGAGGACACAAGGGGGGGCAAAGGCCTGCCGGAAGTTGACCGAAAATCCATCTCCCACAGGGGTCTTGCCTTTCTTCAATGAGAGTAGAGTCTTATTCACTTTGTCTGCTGTGAGAGGGGCATCAAGCATCTCCTTTTGTTGTTGAGAGATCTTAGGGAGGGAAAGGGTGTCAAACGACTGGGTCTCCCAAGGGATCTCTGCTCAGGAGGATGTGTAGAGTTTGGCATAGAAGGCTGACATAATTTTGCTGATATTCATGGGGCTCGTACATACCTTGTCCGTGCTGGGGTCTCTTAGGCCTGCAATGAATCTACCAGCTTGTTGCTTCCATAGCTAGTTGGTATGGCGACACTTTTCCATACTTATCCCCCCCCAAATAAGAGTGCCTAAGTTTTAGTGGGGCTAACTCTGCCTTTCTGGACAGGAGTTCATTAACCTCCATATATATAATTGTGACCTTCCACCCTATATCGGTGTGGGAAGATGGATGGGACATATCCTTGTATTCTTTTTCATCTATGGCTAGGTCCCCCTCCAAGATCTTTAGCTAATGATCCCTCTGTTTCCTCCAGTATGCCACATACCCAATAACTGTACCTTGGATGGTTGCCTTGTAGGCCTCCCTTGTTTTTCCTGCTGTGGTGTTGGCAGTGGGCTCTCCTGAAAGGCGTTGGTTTCCTTTGACACACAGGGTGTGAACTCCAGGTCCCTTAATAGCAAGGGGTCAAGGCTCCAAGTAGGTGAACTTGGGGGAGAGGTGCCCCAGGACATAAGCAGCTGCACTGGGGCATGGCCCGAGATAACTATGGGGAGGATGTTGATGTCAAGAATGGTTTGTCTGACCTCATGGGAGGTAAGCCAAAAGTTTATTCTACTGTGTGTACCATGCACCCCTGAATGAAAGGTGCAGTCCTTCTTTTTGAGGTGTACCAGGCACCATATGTCAGCCAGTTTAAATTCATGCATCAACTGTTGTACCACCTGCCTGCACCTGGGGTGTGATTCCTTCCCCTTGTCGCTCCTGTCCAGTATCAATACGAGGGTTAGATTGACATCACTTCCTGCTATGATGGGGATATCACTGTCTGTCATGGACACAATTGTAGTGGACAGGTCATAAAAAAAGGATAGACTGTCTTCATTTGGGGCGTACATGTTGGCCAGCAATACTGGCCATTTTGGGGTGTCAATAAGGGCTAAAGCCCACCTCCCATGTTGATCTAACCAGTGGGAAGTTATGATCCATGGGAGGGATTTGTGTAACAATATGACCAGCATTCCCCTTTTTCTCGATGAAGCACAGACACATACCTCCTTCCCTACCCAGTTTCTTACCAGGTAGGAGTGATCTTCCCTTACCAACTTTGTTTCTTATTTATTTTATTTATTTGAATTTTGATGACTGGGAAGGCCCACTGAGATAAATCTATCCCTTTTTCAGGGGCACACGGGGAAATACATTTCAGCAAGTTACAGTCATTTGTTAATAATAATAAAAAATAATGCTTTATTTATAATGTGCCTTTCTATAAATGAAGGCACCATACAATAAGACTAAATAAAATAAAATAAAATAAAACAGGATGCAATAAAAATAATTAAATACAGGATTCAATAAAATTCAGAATATAAATAATATACTGAGTAGGCTCAGTGCCGCAAGTGGGTCTTTAAGGCCTGTTTAAATCCCTCCACTGTCGTGCACTCCCCAAGCTGACGGGGTACAGAATTCCAAAGGGCTGGAGCCATGTACATAAATGCACGGGCCCCCGAAGATTTTAAAGAAACCCTTGGAATCTCTAGCTACCCCTTATCAGCAGAGCGGAGTGATCACCTGGGGCAGTATGGAACCAGAAGCTCTTTCAGGTAGTCCAGGCCCAGACCGTGTAGGGCTTTGTAAGTCAGAGGTCCGACTTTAAAAGTGATTTGCCACTGCACTGGCAGTCAGTGCAGTTCACGCAACACTGGAGAGATATGACAATTCCGGGGAGTCCCCATTAACAACCGTGCTGCAGCATTCTGTACTAGCTGCAAGCGGCGGATATCAACCCCAGGTAGCCCTAGATAAAGGGAGTTGCAGTAATCAGGGTGTGAGGTCACAAAGGCATGGACCAATGTAGGCAGATCACCGGACAGAACTAGGTGCTTAACCCTGGAGATGTTCCTCTGGTGATAAAAGGAAGATTTGATGACTGCCGACACCTGTGATTGCAGTGTCAGCCCATTGTCAAAAATCACCCCCAGGTTTCGCACCCATTCAGAGGTGAGGAGCAGAGAGCCTCCAATAAAAAGTCCCAAAGGCAAACCCACTCCCAACCCTTCTATCCGATGACCCGGGTCCACAACCAGCACCTCAGTCTTCTCCGAGTTCAACCTCAGCCAGCACAAATTCATCCAACCCCGAATTTCAGCAAGGCAGTTGTTAAATACAGAGAAAGCTCTATCCTGGTCAGGTGCAAAAGATAGGTAGAGCTGGGTATCATCAGCATAGCAGTGAAACCTCAGCCCATGCCTTCTTACAATGTCTCCGAAGGGCAGCATGTACACTGTGAACAACATAGGGGACAACACCGAACCCTGAGGTACCCCACATGACAGAGAGACTGGGTCAAAGGAGTAAATCCCTGACACAACCCTCTGATTTATGCCAGTGAGGAAGGATTAAACCACCTGAAGACTGTTCCAGACAGGCCACAGATGAACCTTAGGCATTCGAGAAGGACCCTGTAGTCCACAGTGTCAAATGCTGATGAGAGATCCAGAAGAACCAAGTTGGAGCAGCTTTTCCAATCTCTCATCATCAGGAGATCACTGAGCACCCGAACCAGCAGAGTCTCAGTACTATGCCTCTTTCGGAAACCAAATTGGAGAGGTTCACAGACGTCATGGATGGTCAAATGGTTCTGCAGCAGTAGGGCCACTATTTTCTTAATCATCTTCCCTACAAAGGGAAGGGTAGAGATTGGTCTGAAGTTAGCAGGGCAGTCTGGGTCCAAAGAAGCTTTCTTCAGGAGGGGTGTTACCACTGCCTCCTTCAGGGAGATAGGAAACTCATTCATCTCAAGGGAACACCTGACTATCCATGCTAGGACTGGGCCGATGGTATCATGACAACCTATAATCAGAAAGGTTGAGCCCAGATCCATACTACAGCACATAGGGTGCATACCTTGGACAATCCGTATGACATAGATGAACTCCAGGTGATTGAAAGTACTCCAGGAGAACAGAGGGACAGTGACCGAATGCCGATCACTAGCATCTTCCATAGAGTGTGTTGGTTGGAGCTCCACCCTGATGTCAGCCACCTTAGCCGCAAAGAATCAAGTGAGCTCATCACACTCCACTTGTGAAAAGGCCCCTCGACCTGCAGGCAGGCTGAGTTGCACAGTCTGTCTACAGTTTGAAAAAGAGCTGAGCCGGTCAGTTCTGAGTAGCCACAATATCCCCAGACAGGAACTCTGCCTCCTTATGGGTGAGTTTGATAGACTTGATAATGTTCCATAAATCTAAGGTGGTCAGCATCTAGGGTGGATTTCTGCCAGCAATGCTCTAATCTTCATCCTTGTTGCCTCATCTCCCTCAAAGTCCCATCAAACCAGGGGAACTGAGGGTGAAGGGAGAGAGGACGAACACGGGTGGGTGCAATGGTGTCCAGAGCTGTAGAAATGGCCACATTGTAGGCCAAAACCAAGGCATCTGGATCATTGCTTGCTCCAGGAAGCACTAATAGGTCCAGCACCACTGCCAGGCCTTCAGAGCTTACTTCCCACAAAGGGTAGTACCTGACCATCTCCACAGGGGTAGGGCTATGAAGGGGTGTGTGAAAACTGAACCCCACAGTGTAGTGATTGGACCATCTAACAGGTTCCACCCCCCAAAATCAAAGGCTTCTATCCCCAGGAGGAAGACTAGGTCAAGAGAGTGACTATGTTTGTGGGTGGCAGAAGTAACAACTTCTGTAAGGCCCAGAGATGTCATCAACTGGAGGAAGTGTTGTCCAAATTGTGAGAATTCATCATTGACCCAGGTGCTGAAGTTGCCCAGGACCATCAGCCTAGGTGACTCAAATGCCATGTCAATCAAGAAATCCGCTACTTCCTGAAGGAAATGCTTCTCATCCCCTGGTGGATGGTAGATGACAGCGATCCTACAAACTACACCTGCCACTACAGTACACTCAAATGACCCAGCCTCCTCAACTGGTACACTCGTGAGACCCAGTTCGGTCTTGAAACAGACCTCAAACCCCACCCCCGCAATCCAATCTTGAGTGGTGTTACACTGAGTACCTGGTTGGAATAGTAGCCTCTAATGTGGGTCTGACATTCTCGTTCAGCCAGGTCTTGGTGATGCACGTCAGATCCACTGACCCAACAAGATCTGTAATAATTGCAGTCTTATTTTTGATGGATCTGGCATTGCATAGCACCCCTCAAGTTGGATGAGCTTCTGGGGCCACCCAAGTTGCCTGCTCACCAATATTGGTGTTGCCCATGGGTATGGAAACTAGGCATGGTGGACCATGGTCTAGGTTCCATTTCACCCCAGGGCATCTTCTGGGTTTACTACTGCACTGCGATGGCCCTGCTAATTTGTCCTCCACTGTTCGCACCCCCCAACCCCACTTCCTCCCCTGCGAACAATACCCAGTGCTCTACAGGGCTGATAAGTTGAAAACTGCATTGGGGGAGGGATAAAAGGGTGGAGGGCATGAAGGGTGGAGGACGAATAGTGCACGACCATGGGGGTATGGCTCCTACACATGTTAATAAGCCCAAACAAGAAACAAAACACACCAAGCCCACACAAAAACAATGGAACCCCAACTAATTAACTAACCTAAACTCAGAATAATAGAATGATAAGAAAAAAGAAGAAATAAAATAAAGAGCTCCCTCTACTCTCACTAGAGGAAAAAGACAAAACAATCCCGACAAAACAATCCCACTCAATTGAAAACCCTTAAATTAAAACTTAAATCAAGTAATAAATACAACCCTTAAATGCACCCAGTAACATCAAATACTCTAAAAACCAATCATTTAAAATAAAATGAAGATAAAAATCACAGTTCAAAGGTCCTGGGAAAGTGATTTGAAGGATGTAAGGAGACCAGACGTCCAATAATCAGTAAATTCCTTAGCACAGAGACTCAGACTAGAGTCAGTGAATGTAAAATACAACAGCATAAGAAAACACATCTTCAGCCCCCTAGGTCCTCTCACAACCAAGGGGGCCTATTGATATGAAGGGACTCTCACTTCCTTAGCAAAGTAAAATGCAAATGTGTCTCAGTACCTTTTCCGACCCCTCGAGCAGTCTCATTGCAGGGATGTTATGAAAAGCAAACAGAAAGAAATGAGTATAATGTCTGACCGTGTCCAGTTGAAAATTAAAGGAATCCATTTCACTGGCACCACCACTTATGCAAGAGCCTGGTCCCGAAAATCCCAACCAGGGGGCTGAAATTGAAGAACCGCAGCCACCACTACAGATCTCCGCCAGGCCAATCCACCAGTAGGTATCCTGAAGAAACTAGAGGACACCCAGCCCAGCCCGCTGGCTACCCAGCAAGGTAAGGCTGTGGTCCCCCATGTAGCCATGTGCCCCACAACTAGGCACTCCCGAAGGGTCAGACCAGCTGTTCACTGCACTGGATCAATCTGCACCTCCTACAACTCCAGCATGCCTCTTGGGGCCCAAGACCACACTAATCCACCCAACAACCAAAGTCCAGGGCACTCTTCAACTGCAAATAGTAGCCAGACAGTTCCTCACAGCTCGCCTCCTCTCTACAGAACCTCCTCTCCATGAATTACAGTTCCAGCTTTCCTTGTCAGATGGCTATCAAACCAAACTGAGCCACCGGACAGGAACAATGGGTGCCACCCAAAATCCGACCATCAACCACGGGCACATCCAGGACAAGACCACCAAACCTCTGAGACATCTAAAAATCAGTCTGAAAAAGTCAAAAAATTCTGAGTAAGTCCAGGTCACAATTACCAGAATTGAGGGCCCAGCAGACAGATGTATGAGCGGTATGGGACTGGATGAAATAACCCCCAGTGCACACTTTGAGGGGTTTCAAAACCACCCTGGTGTCGCTCAAAATGCTCAGCTGTTCAGATTAAAACAGGTTGAGAGTTACAAAGATACATTCTACAGAGTAATGTTTGCTAACAGTCTGTCTATAAATGCCATGGTCATTTAAATTACATACATGTCAAGGATAGAGACTGCAACATTAATGACAAGATGATTGTATACATATCCATGTTAGTATGAGGCAAATTTAGACCATGAGCTTGGGGTATATACATATCAGAAGTAGTGTTTACAACAAGGTATTTGAACTGATCGGTAGTACATATCGGACGTACTGTAGTAAACAGAGTAATAGAGGTAGCATAGAGGAAGCGGAGTAGAGGGATGAGGAAGTATGGATTTAGGTAGAGGGGATTATGAGAGGAATTAATAACAGGAACAGATGGGTGGTGTGAAGAAGAGTTCTTTATAGCATCTTTTGAATTGGGGAAGGGACATGCAGGACAGTAGTTCATGTGGGAGGTTGTTCCATTTTTGGGGTGCTATGTTGGTGAAGGACTTTGTGCCTGTGGCTAGCCATGTCTTGGGGAAACTCGGCAAAGGAAGGTGAGAGGAACACATGGATCTGGAGATTTGTTTCAAAGTAAGCATGCTAGTGAGGATAGGTTGGGAGGGAAGGTAGATAAGTTTGAAGGTTGTACAAAGTAGGGGGAAGTCCAGCTTTGCCTCAAAAGTAAGCCATCCTAGGGTTTTGAGGACATCGCAGTGGTGTGCACGAGCAGGTGCAATCACAGCAAAGCATGCAATTCTGTGATCGGTTTGCTTTAATTTGGACAATATGGATGACTTAGCTGGCAGAAGTAGCGGGGGCTCATGAAAAAGAACGGGGAGCAGAGTTGCTGAGGCAATGGTTTTCCAGGATTGAGGGGGTCAATTATGGGGCAATTTGATAAAGTAGGCTCAGTTTTTGATGTGTAGACTTGATGATGTTATGAGACTGATCTTTGAGGGATAGACTTTCATTCAGGGTTACTCCTAAACATTTAAAGGAGTTCACTACTTCGAGGGCCGTGCCATTGGAGGTGTTGATTACAAAGGGTTGTTGGTTGGATGAGTCAAACACAGGGTGTCTGAACAATAGTGTTTTAGTTTTCTTGATGTTCAGCACCAGTAGGTTTTGTCTGAACCACACTTTGAGTAGCCGGAAATCATTCTCAAGGCCCGATTCGATGGAGGAGATACTTCTATCGACATATAAAGAATAGCTTCATCAGCATAGTGTTGTACTGATGCGCCTCCACAGTTACAGGGTAGTTCATTAACAAACACTGAAAATAGTAGAGGACCCAGGCTGGAACCATGGGGGACACCATCCATGATGTGTGCAAGTGGAGAGGAGACTCCATCCCATTTGACTCACTGTAGCCGATTAGACCGGTAACTTGAAAGCCAGGAAAGTGAATTAGAGTCAAGGCCAAGTTTATCTAGTTCTGCTAGGAGTAGTTGGAGATCAACAAAGACAGCCCCAGTAGCACACCGTTGATCCATGGCATGAAAGATGTCCACGGTGACCTGTAGGAGAGCAGATTCTGTCCCATGCATTTTCCAGAAACTGTGCTGTGAGACTGTTATGGTGTTCATCAGTTCAAGGAAGGTGTATAGTTGATTATGGAGTATTCTTTCTTGAATTTTTGCTAGTGGACACAATATGGATATGGGTCTATAGTTTTCAGTAAGGTTAGATGGGCCACTTTTGTGTATGGGGACTACTATTGCTATTTTCTATTTATCCATTATGGTTTGTGAGATGAAGGATCTATTAATTAATTGCACAACTGGGTGAGTGATAGTGGAAGCACCAATCTTAAGGAATCTGGGAGGAAGGGAGTCAAAACCTAGTGAGCTGTCAGGGTCAAGTTTGTTCAGGAACTTGAGAATGTCTGTACGTGAGGTGAGTTACAGATGGAAAGGATTGGGAGGGGGATCAGGACTGGCATTGGCCGGGCAGAGTGGCACATTTGGTAAGCCTTGTTTATATCTGTCTAGGTCAGTGAAAAAGTGATTAATGCCAGTCGTGATCTCCAAGGGGGTGGTCAGAACTGTACCATTGTTGGTCATTGTCTGGGGGATGGTGCATGGCTTACCCTTTATCAGAGCATTGACTTGTGACCAGAAGTTTTTAGGTTTGGTAAGATGGTTGATTTGTACAGATTGGAAGAAGTCACGTTTGACTTTGGTGATCTTTGTTTTAGAAGCATTTTGCAGTTGACTGTAGGTCAGCCAATCAGAGCTGCAGCCTGAATTTTTAAAGACTTTCCAGGCTCTATCACAAGAGCTCATTAAATGCCTCTGGTCCTAGGAGAGCCAGGGGGAGTGAGTGCCCTTGGCTCTTCTTAGTTTGATTGGGGCGTGGGAGTCAAGGATTGAGGAAAAGGTGTTAATGAAGAAGTCTAGTGCTTGGGTTATATCACAAAGGGAATTGATAGGATCCCAGCTGATGGAGTTTAGACTTCTTAGGAATGCTGTAATATCAAACTTTTTGAGGTTTCAAGACATAAATTTTTGTGGAGGGTGTGGGTAGTTCCTCCAGATGCAGTAGGTGGGGGAGTGATCACTTATAACATCAGGGAGGATTCCTGCAGATTTGGTCTGGTGTTGTTGTTGGTTATCATCCAATCAAGTAAACTATGTTTACCCATCTTCATATTGAATCGTATGGGTTGTTCTAGGATTGGTTCCAGGTTGACATCTGAGAGTGCAGCTAGATACCGGATTTTGCTTGCTCCTAACCAATTGAGATTGAAGTCACCACAGAGGACAATGTCCTTATGAGGTAGCGTGTCGAAATTCAAGAAGAGTTCATGGTCAGAGGAGGAAGCGATATGGGGGGTAAATAGACACACCCTATTAATAACTGCTTGACTTGCCCTAGGGTAACTGAGAGAAAAAGGTGCTCTATTGCTGTTGGGAATTTGGTTTCTGAAAGTTCACAGGCTGCCAGCTGAGCCCTGGTGTATATTAATACTCCCCCTTCCCTCTTAGAGAACCGATCTCTCCTAAATGTGGAGAAACCAGGGGGGGCTATTTCATGTGACAGGATGGAGGGCTTTAGCCAGATTTCTGTAATGCAAAGGATGTCTGGCTTATAGTGCTGGACCCATGTATCAAGCTCAACTATTTTCTTCCTTATGGTCTGTATGTTCATGTGGGCTATTTTTAGACCTTTTACACATGACCATGCTCGGCATGAGGTTAGAGAGTGAGTCTCAGCCCCCTTTATGGGTCCAGGGTTCAGTTCAATGTCACCAGATAAGAGCAGTTGGCAAGTGGGTGAATGAGTGGTAGGGGGAAGAAGAAAAGGTTTCTTGGAGAATTTCTTACTCAGGAGTATGTGTAGAATAGTTTTACTGCACTGTGCCAGAGTTAGTGTAATTGGGGGGAGCTCAATTTTGGCGTGGTACAGGCTGGATAGTGAGCAGAGTGTTGCTGTGACAGGCCATTGGACAGAGAAGGGGTGGTTGCCCTGCCCGGGTGTGACACGTCCAGCTGGATATATAGTAGTAGTGAGCAGCTTGAAAGAAAAACTCTTAGAAAACAAAATGAAGACATTATGTGGTTAAATTGAGGGAGGTTTGCTGGGCAAAGGTAAGGTTATATCAGGGTGTTAAAGCTTAATTAATTACTAGGAGAATAACTGCAATGATTTTATTAGTGTGAATTGGCAGGAATTTCACCTATTGGTAAGGGTCTTTGCTCAGAATTGTAAGTTGACACGTTAGTAGGGAATAAGATCCATGGGCATGTAGGTGGATACCATTTAGTTATAGAGTTGAAAAGGGGAGATAGGCTGGATTACAACTAGTGCTGTTGATTGTGCCTGGGCATCTTTCAGTCTGGGAGGGTGGGTTAAGTTAATTAAGTGGTTAGCAACTGAAAGAGAAGTGCAAGAGACACATCCAAAATGCAACTGCCAATTGGGACCGTGGTGGACAGAGCTGCAGTGGATTTAATATAGAGCGGGGTGGGGGGTGGGCAGGCCAAAACAACTGCTTGTAGTAGCAGCAGCTCCTAAGCAGCTAGCAAAAATTTGATAGGGAGAGACTTTCTCGGGACAGAAGACAAACGTGGTTAGCAGGGGGAGGGACAGAGGCAGGTAAAATGATGGTTCCATGGGGGGAAGGAAGGGTAGTGCAGAAACAAGTACATGGCAGGGAAACCAAGAGAAAAAAAGATTTTAAAAGGTAGAAAAAATTAGGAAAGGGGAAGCATTGAAATTAAAGTTAGTTTTTTTCACAACGAAACAGTGCTCATAGTAGCAGCAGCTCCTAAGGAGCCAGCAATAAATTGATAGGGAGAGACATTCTTTGGAGCCCAAAAGGAGCCAAATTTAAATGTGGAGCTGTCCTCTGTATCTTCGGCAGACTTCCGTACTTGCCAGGGCAGCTGGATCAACACAGGTGCTGTGGAGGAGGGCAGATGCTAACAAGTCCTGCAGACCCTGGAAACAGAAAAAAAAGAGAGAGGTTAGACAGAGGTGCTGTGCAGTGCCCCAAGGGCACTAAAGCTATCAGAGGGTAGAGAGAGTTGCAGACTGTAAATATGGAAGTGGCTACAGGGAGGGGGACAGAGAACAAAAGGGGTTTGCAGGAGGAGGGACAGAGGTAGGTGAAACGATGGTCCGGGGGCGGTGGTGATGCAGAAACAGGTACAAGGCATGGAAACCAAGAGGAAAAAAGGTTTTAAAAGGTAGAAAAAAATTAGGAAAGGGGAAGCACTGAATTTAAAGTTACAATTTTTTTCACAATGAAAAACTGCTTGTAGTAGCAGCAGCTCCTAAGGAGCCAGCAATAAATTGATAGGGAGAGACTTTCTCTGGTGCCCAAAAGGCACCAAATTTAAATGTGAAGCTGTCCTCTGTACCTTCATCGGACTGCTGTACTTGCGGCGGTGGCTGGATCAACAGAGGGACTGTGGAGGACAGCAGATGCTAATAAGCCCTCCAGGCCCTTTGTCAGACCTCCATACCTGCGATGGTGGCTTGATCAACAGAGGGGCTGTGGAGGAAGGCAGATGCTGACAAGCCCTCCAGACCCTTCACTGGACCTCCGTACTTGTGGCGGTAGCTGGATTTCTTGCAGAAATTCTACATGAGTCTTCACTCTCTTCAGGTGAGACAGCACCTTTTTCCTTTTAATAGGACTGTTAAGTCCTCTGACATGCCAGGTGATACACGGTATTTCATCCATAGCCTGTTTTACTGTTGGAACTGAACTGTTTTGCAATGGAATCCCTTGTGGAGAATGAGCACTCAGGGGCTGAGCAATGTGTTGAGACTTGGTCGATTTGCCAGGGTGGGATACCGTGTATGGGGAGGGGCTGGAGCGCTGAGTGAACTTGTAAGACATAACATAACTGTTAATCATGACATCTCTACACATGCATGAACTATTAATAAACTGTAATAAAACACTAAAACTGTAACACAAAAAACATATTTACATTGCATGCATCATATAGTGCTTGAGAGTAGGCAGGAGTAGCTGGCCAGAGACCATAAACCACCTGAGGCCTATCCAGTCCCTCTAATGGGGATATGTTTGCCAGGAGACCCCCCAAGTTGGGTGGGGGTCCAAATCCTGGCATGTTCCTGCTTTTTTCAAGTGGGTGTAATGGCATGCCTGCCCCTATCTCTCATCACTCCAGGGAGTATTCAAAGCTGCATGTTATGAGTGTGCCACCTGTGAATCAGCCACATCTTTGTACTACTGCTGCATTAGGGACCGGTCACTGCAGGTTTCTTAAACATAATACTTTTTTTGTTTTAAACCTCTGTGGGGATCCTGACTGTTCTGAGGGTGTGCCCCTCCCCCTGATCCTGTATCCTCATCTAGAGGTAGTCCTTAGCCTGCAAGGTGTTGTGGTGCGTATCTGCAGTGCTGATCTGGGCTCTCCTTCCCCCCCAGATGCTGTAGTTTTACACTACGGTGTGTTTTAGCTCTGAGTAATCAGATGGTATGAGGTTGGAATGAGGTTGAGGAAGGGGAGGTGGGGAGAGCTTGTCCTTCATACACGGTACGGTATTATAGGAGCTCAAATAATCATTTATGCCTCTCTGGAGCAGTCCCTGCATCCCATGACACTCTCTGGTTGCTGCAGTGCTTCTGTGATAGTGTTCAACTAGAATCATGGGTGCATAAGCTTGCCCATATGATAAGGTCCCACAGATATACCCTGGGTAATTACTTTAAGGAACTGGGCAGTTTCCTTGTCCTTTACAGTACCTATGACTAGGGACCCTATAGCATTTAATCAGTCAGGATTTCTAATGGTAATTCTGTATCCTTCTAGGCAGTGCTGAGTCATACATATACTGGCCTGCAACTATAGCCTGTTAATAGGGCAAACCCCTTTGTCTGGCCCTCAATGCAGTGGCACATCAATAAACCCCACAGGACCTGGTACCCCATTCGTGACCATTGAATACTACTGCCCGTGGTCCCACGAGCTGGCCTGTGCCTCTCAACAACAGTCCGTACCTCATATTGTTCTTATACAGGAAGCTCACCAGCTGGCTCAACCCCCCCCCCCAATCCTTACTGCACAGTGACCTTTCTTTAGTGAAATATATACATTTCAGCTGATTCAACAGTAGTCATGTGCCCATGTGCCAGCTATAGTGTTATATGTCCCCCCCCCCAGATGATCAAGGCATGAGCTGGGTCACTGTCCCCAGGGGAAGTTTTCAGGGATTATTTGAAAAAAGGATGCCCCTTACTATATCCCACCATGTGGTCTAACTTCAGGGGATCTAGCGGAGACCACCCCTCCCTGTAGCCACTTCCATATTTACAGTCTGCAACTCTCTCTACCCTCTGATAGCTTTAGTGCCCTTGGGGCACTGCACAGCACCTCTGTCTAACCTCTCTCTTTTTTTTTCTGTTTCCAGGGTCTGGAGGACTTGTTAGCATCTGCCCTCCTCCACAGCACCTGTGTTGATCCAGCTGCCCTCGCAAGTACGGAACTAACACTGGAGCGTGGGCATGTCAGGTACTTCAGTGCCACTGCAGTCAGCTCTGGCCATTCACTGACCTTTCCACTCCAGTATAAAAGGGGATCATCAGTTATTGACAGATGCCTGTTTTCAGACAAATATGATTCAATCATTCGCTGTGCTGCACTAAGTCCAGTGGTTGATGCATCATCCTGTTCTCCGGAATCCTTTGTCACAAATCCCCACTCGTGACAAAGCTTCCCAAAGTGGGTTAATGCCAACCGTTTTTGATGACAGACCACCTGGAATTGCAGTCCCCTTCCCCTTACAGGATATGCTTGATACTTTTCCAGGTTCACCTTCAGCATGATTATGCTGCTGAGGTTTGCTGACCTTGGAATGTGACTTCTGTGCCCCATGAACCAAGCACACCAGCTGCCCACTGACATTTTTTACCTGTTCAGGCCTGCCCTCCAGTACTGAGGCAATTCCACGTTTGTGTCATGGGTCCAGCATTGTTGCTATTGCAAAGCTGTCACTACGCTGAATGCTCAAGGTGTGACGATTCTGGTCAAATACTGTCAGCATGTGTTTCAGAAACACATTGCTAGCACTGTCTCTGGTAACATCAAGACTATCCTGTAAATTCACCAGTGTCTTCCTCAGCACCCGAAGTAATGGAATTGATTGTCTAATGGAGGAAGACTCACCACTCACTGCCTGTGTGACATGTTCAAAAGGCTTCAGAATTGTTATTACAGAGTCCATGAGGCGTCCTGTTCAGTCGTCATAGACATGGAGGCCCCAGAACTGTCACGGCTATTGTACATGACAAGATATTCTGAGATGGTTTTGTATTGTTCATACAACCTCTCAACTATGTATAAAGTGGAGTTCCACTGGGTGACAACTTCCTGCTTCAAGTGGTGCTGCGGGAGGCAGTTTCGGATCTGCAACTGCCGAAGTTGGTCATGGGCCTCTGCAGAGTGTAAAAAGTGAGAACAGGCACAACGTGCAACTGTCAGCATTTCCTTTATATCAGGGTGCTGCAGAAACTCCTGTACCACAAGATTTAAACAATGGTCCATGCCTGGAACCCAAACAAAGATACCATTTGTGATGCATTTAATCACATTTGACCCATCCTCACTTGCTAAGAACCCAGCTGTCAGGGACAGGGGGTTCAGACACTTGTCAATTTCAGTCAGTAAGAAGTCCGGCATGTTTTCACCAGTGTGTGAACAGGTCACATTACGCATAGCAATTATTGCATGCTGTCAAATTCCTGGAAGATTGCTACCACGACACTCCACCTTAGTACACTGATTATTTACACTACCAACAGCACAAACAACACCTGCGCCCAATGTGCAGTTATACACAAATATGAACTCCCCACTGTTTTGCCATTTGTCCACATAGCCATACTTAAATTGATGAATGGAGAGGAGGAATGTTGAAGGGCATGTCTTACACAGTCGGACACAGTATGGTACAACTCTGGGACAGCACGGGTAAAAAAGTATGTCCTGGATGGGACTTTTCATTTTGGACAGGCACATGCTGAAAACCACTGGAACCCAGAATTCTCCACGAAGGAGAAGGGCAAAAGATCAATTGCCAGCATTTCAGCTACAGCAGCATTGAGTTCACGTGACACTAAATGATTGGGTGGGTACTTCAGCTTATGCAGAAAAACACTCTGTAACATGGGCTGACTCAAACATTTTACATGGGGTGTGATGACAAATGGTTCTTCTCTGCGAATGGCAGGGGGTGAAGTGTGGATGTGTAATGAATACGGCTGCACAGGTGATGAAAAATCCACAAATGCAGTTATTTTCCCAGATTTATGAGCAGGGGTTGATGCACCACTTGCACTAGACATACTGCAATTACCACCACCACCACCCCACCACCAAAACTGCTACTCTCACCACCACTTGGCAAGATTTCAAAATCATTATGCTCCTCCACCTCATCATGCCTGTAGTAATACTCCACTGTTATTTCATTGCTACTGCACACATTTCATTTGGTACATGATCTTTCAGTCATGGAAGGGGATAACATGTTCATTATGGTTGATGATGAGGGTGAACACCCCACTGCAGTGGCGTCATGCCCATAGGGCCCAAGGGAGAATGTGCCCCCCCAATATTTTGGTGCAATGTAGAAAAAAAATCATTAATTTAATTTTATTTTAATATGTGGAAGGAGGGCCGAAAAACAATCAGTGTTTTTTTTAAAGTCTTTGGTGTAGGGGGGTGGGGTTTGCGGTCAGGCAGGGTTCTGATTGGTCTTGTCCAGGGGTTAGTTAGGCACGAAATCCTGCCTTACATTATTCCGACTGTCACATTGCCTGTCAGCAAAAATCCCAACAGTGTGCACTGTTAACTGTTTAAATGCACTCACTGAACTGCCCTGAGTCTCGTGCTCGGCGCTTGTAACTGTGCAAACGGTAAACGGACAAAAGTTGCTATCTTCTGGAGCATGAAAATAACTGGGCTCAAAATTCTTCAGTAAATTAAATGTAAAAAAATGTTAACTCATGAACGAACTGCCTGAACTGCCCTGAGTGCCGCGCTCTGCCCTGGTAACTATTTCAATAGGTTAAATGACAAGTATTCGGGTGCATGTAAATAATCAGGTGATAGTTAATTGTAGCTAATATTGCTGCTTTGAGGCAAATGATCTGTTTCATGTCACAGAGGTCAGTCAGTGCTTTATAGGTGATGAGAACTAATTTTTCTACATTTAAATGCCCTCATGTTTTCCTTTCCATGTCAGCCATGTATTCTGAGATGCTTAGACCATTTTGGTAAAATTTATATTTTTCTTTGTAGCACCTTCTTTCCTGAGCACCTGAGTATCTGATCTTGCTCGATGAGAATTTAAACTGTCAGACATTTTTGATGTCAGTAAACTGAGAGACAAAATCAGATTTAGATTAGCTTAATATTTATAATTATGTTTGGGGTTTTAAATGTTAAAGTTTTTTATGCAGGACACCACTTCTGGTGTCGGGATTTTCTGTATCGGAAAATCGTTTGGTCGTGTATTTTAATTGTCTGTCTTTCTGTGATGGGTTTTTTGTTGTCAGAATTTTGCATGTCCAGAATTTGTACAAACTTTACATCCATCACAAAGCAATATCGTAAAAGTCTTATTGGGGTTGGGGGGCTTCGCGGTTGAAGCTCCAGTGTCTATAAGAGATTTTGTAAGCACCCCCTTCTGAGTTGGGAAACCTGGCCCTTTTGTCTCAGTCTGATGATATGGTTGTTGTTTGTTCATGGTTTTCTGCACAGTTTATTGTTTAATGCTCAATACATGCAAATGTTTACAGTTTTCTGTTTATACTATTAGCTTATACCTGCTTTCATTCTGGTATGTGTCTGCCAGTTTGCATTTCAGGGTTGCCCCTTGCATGGCTAGACACACCATACAAGCACTCTTAGGCTCAGAGCTTAAAGGGGTAGACCTAAATTTATTAGATGACATTTTGGCACCACTTCAAGAAGTGGGCTGAGCCCCCAGAGATATCAGTCAATCAATCAATCAATCAATCAATCATTCAATCAAAATTATATTTTTAAAAGGCACCTTTCCAAATCCAAGGTGCCTGTATATAATATAAAAATAAAAACATTAAAAACATTTACAAATATTTCCAACAATAAATTACTCTTCAATAATGACTTAAAAACCAGGATAGGCTAAGCTGAATAAATGTGCCTTAAGTGCATTTGCATTTTTAATATATATAACCAGCTGCTGGAGTTGTGGGCCGACCCCACTGAATCACTCCAGAACAAATGTTGCATGGAATGTGACCAAGATATCTCCATTCAAGAATGGCAGACATGCCGGCAAGATATCTCCATTCAAGAATGGCAGACATGCTGGAGAGGTTTCAAACTATATGCCAGGGACAGCAGAAGCCACTTCACACAGTTTAAAATCCTACATCACTAGTACGGAACCCCCCCAAACATTACATAAGTGAGGCCTGTCCAACACTGATAAATGCTAGAGATGCCTAACCTCCACAGGCACCATCACGTACATATCATGGGAGTGCCAGGCACTGAAGAGCTACTGGGAAGCGGTCCAGGCAGTCTGCTCCTGACTGGCATACACACCCACTAAGCTCACCTCATGCCTATTGATGCTAGGCATCTTGGACTATGAGAATGTAAACTCAGCAATTCCCTCTGCTTCCAAAAAATGGTTGCTTGGTTCCCTTATAACAGCTAAGAGGGTCCTGCTCAGACACTGGAAGGATCAAAATCCACCTGTAATATTGGAATGGCTCCAGGAGCTAGGCACAATAGCTAGCTTTGAATGAATACATTACATAATGTGTGAGAAGCAGACAGAGTTCATGGATGTCTGAGAATTATCCCTTTGCTCTGATGTACTGCATGCCAAATACCAGAAGGGGACTACATGCATAACCCATCTATACCCTACCCAACTCCATTACCCAGCTACCCTGCTCCGCCCCTTTCCAGGTACAATGCTCAATGATCTAGAAGTCAATCATTGAGAGACCTGCAGCATTCCAAAGACTGCCCTGATACCCCTACCATTCTCCCATCTCCCCTTCCAGTATTGTGAAAAGGCGTGACTCTTCATCCTACCTTCAGATGAAGGTCACCATTTCACTGACCTAAATGCCTTTAGCTCTTTTATGCAGACACATTCCTTTACCAATACTCTGTTTATTGATAAATATAGAATAAGCTAAAATAAGTTACTGTTTGATGAATGTTTCTGGTATATTTTAGTGTTGTGCTTCCAAGAGATTAACTCCGGTCAGGATTTTATTACTGCTGTGTAACACATGTGATGCTTGATGTATACTGTATGACAACAACAACGTTTGAAATTTGTTAATATTGCTGTATGTGAGCAGTTTGGTGCCAGAGAGCTTGCTCAGGCTTCTAATTGTACTGAAAGCAGATTTTATTTGCACATCTCAGAGACTGAAGCAGAGGGCTTTCTGATCAAGACTGCAGTACAGAAAGTTTGTTGGGTACTGTAGTATTAGGGAAGGTTCTCTGTTCTACAGCTCTCCTCTGGGCTGAATTTTAAAATCTTTTAGCTGAATGAGGCTTTGTTATTACTAATTAGCTCCTGCTAGGGCTTTTAGCACTTTATATCTCTGGGGTAAAAAAGTTATATTTTTGAATGTTCCGTGACCATGGGAAAGCCACTTCTGGGTCACGGACTATAACTGACTCACCCCTAGCGAGCATTGGTTAACTAACTTGTGTGGATCCTTGTCTGGGTATGGAGCAACTTTCAAAAAATGCACTCTTACGTTGCTGGCATCTGGTACACCAGACAGACACAGTGGTTGGGTAGAAGTAGTCGTTCATGCTGACAATCAGCATAAACTTGCCAATCACTTATACTCCCCACAAGTAACTTTTGGGTTTTATTGTGCAACCAGTTACCGGGAACTTGAAATATCAATTCGTAGTCGCAACCTCCAATTGGAAAGTGACGATGATGTCGAAGAGCGTACCGCGAGGCAAGCTAGTGTGTTTTCCACCAATGAAAGTTTAAGTTGAAATTAGATTTTTCTGACTAACTAAGGAAGAACTTTAGAAGATTGTAAGTAGAACATTATTTCTCCGGTGACCACTGACCTCAATTTCTCCATACCACATGCAGCAGCACCTCGGTGAGTGGCTGCTGTATCCTGTGGCAGTGCCTGATCAGAACATGTAAATAGTGTTTTGGTATGCTTGTTGAGGCACAAAAAAGCCCGTGTGGAGTCTCCAAAAATCATCCTATCATTGTTCTTGGTACTTAGGACCCCAAAACTATTATAGTGAGTTATGTTAGGTCATGATGGTCATCCAACCTCATAATCTAAAATGTCAGAAAAAAAATGAGAACATATTATACAAGCAAATGGAACGCTGCCTTTGGAGTACCTTCAGTCTGAAACAGTACCCAGTCTGAGTAAACTGTTTCAGACTGAAGGTACTCTAAAGGCAAAGTTTTATTTGCTTCTATAATATGTTCTAAGTCATCAGACATTAGCAAATAATTATTCTTAATGAAATGCACTCCTAAATTTAGCCACCATGACTATAGAGGCTCAGGCACCATATACACTTTAACCTCCTACTGCCTTGCGGTACTATGTGAAACTTTTTAACCTACTAGCCATCCCTCCTTGCTGTCTTTTATGCAGATCACATTAAGTGCTGTTATGGCCTTGGTACTGAGCAGATGATCCTTTCCAGCCACTAGTGCTGTGCATGAGCAGAACAGAGCAGCCGACCTGTTGATCAGTGGGACACTTCTGTTTTATAAATCCCTGACCGTGAAAGCACTAAATTCATCAATGTAAAAGTAAAAAGAAGCTTTCTCATATAGGTATGTTTCACACAAAATGTGCTGCGGAGCAAGAAACTAATTCTCAAAAACAGTAGGATGTCAGGAAAGATACGACCTTTGCTGCAGGCCCATGACAATTACAAAATGTTGAGATGCATTAAAGGGACACTATCAATCTCCTTAGGTTTCAAAGTGTCCCTAATTTAAAAAGCACATTTTGTGATTGCCAACATTCTGTAAAGATTGCTGATGTTGCTGGTAGTTTGATTCTGACTCTTTTTTCTTTAAAAAGTGAAAAACCAACTGCCCACCATAGTAGTGTTACCACACAAAGACAGGTTTGTTTACATTCCTTGATCGGCTCCAACTGCATGTTTCCTGGACTTGGGAACACCCACAACACAGTCTAGCTCATCATGATGCAGTGGGAGTTTAGGAAGCTACTGCCTCACAAATGACTGCACTGTTTGGGTGTGTTTCTAATGCTCAGGAAGTATGTAGTAAGAACAGATCCAGGATTGTAAACAAAACAAGGTTGTTTATAAATGTGCATTACCATGCATTTCAGTTCTACTAAACAAGGAGACAGACAAAACAGACAGCAACATCAATGAATTTTAGAGAAGGTAAGCAATCATAAAATGTAGGTTTTTAACTAGAAATAATATGATGAAAAACAAGGTTGACAGTGTCCTTTCAACAGCTGTGCAGAAATTAGATTTTGAGAACAGACCAAAATGTTCATGCAGTGTTGCGCCTTACTTTATTTTTCAAAGTGGTCACCCTTGTTTAGTACATCTTTTCCCAGATGCGTTTGCAGTTTCTTGATAGTATTAGCCTAGTAGAGCCTTCAGTGTGATTTTTTTGGTTTTCTGGTTTATAGCTGGATTGTAAAGTAGTGTATAAATTACTGTAATGTCTTATTAATACCTCTTCTCTGTAACTGTTCCCATATTTTAAAGCCTGGATCAGTCAGGAATTCTGGGTGTATTGGTGGTGGGTGACCCCATACAGGTGTGCGGCTGGGATGGACGGAGCTCCAGCCCCTAACATATGAAGTGTGAAACCTATGCCAGATAGTTTCAGCAACTGTATAAGGAATGGGTTTCTTCACTGTAACCTATATCAGTATTATTGTATTTAGCTTGTTGGAGAACAGCTTTCTGGACTGCTAAAAGTCACCAAAATGCACCGTTTGACTTCACTTTTTCAAAATTTTCCTGGGGGGACATGCCCCCAGACCCCCCTAGAAAGGTTGGGATTTTGTGCCCCTCTATAATTTGTGACTACATGACGCCTCTGTCCCACTGTGATATTAGCTGTCATCTTGTGCTGGGTCCACAGTGCCATGCGCCTGTTCTTAAGATGTGTATGCTGTCCCCCTGTGCCCAGATGGCTCCCCTTTTTATCTCGCCTCACACATGCATGGCAAAACTGGCAGATTGCAACTGACTCATCATTTGCATCTTGCACAAAAAAATTCCAATCAAGGGATTGTGATCCTCTACTTTTAACATGTCCCTGATGCTGCTTATTGGACTCTGTTTTTTTAAGCCCTGAAGTGGGGTGTGTGCTACATGATTTTTCAGGTTGGACACACTTGGACTGCAACTGACCACCATGACTACCTATCATTATTACTGGGTCATCATCATCATCATCATCAACTGAAACTAGTAAATCACAACTTTTTACGGGGGGGGGGGATGCAAACAGACCCAGACACAGCCATCTTGAATTTTTCTCCAGTTCCCAACAGGGGTCACTGACATCATCATCATGTTCATCAACATCATCCATATCCACATCTTCTGCGTGGATGCTGGCACGTGGACTGCATGTTGCAACTACAGCAACATCAGCATCATCAGATTCGTCATCAAGCACCACCATCACACAATATTTTTTCACCGCACTGTGAATCATGACCGGAACCATGGTGGAGGAAATGTAACATTGTGTCTTATCATTGCCATGATGATCAGAATCCTCATATTCAGTTACCGATGGGATGTTACTTGGGAATATGACATCATCTACACTGTCACTCACTGCTTTACACTCTACTATATTTCTGGACACGGTCAACTGGTCAGAAGTGGAACCTGAGGCAGCAATACTCATATCAACAGAAACTTCACTAACACCACCAGCTGGGACAACATTCTCTCCTCCAACTATGAGTGAAGCTACTGATTGCACTGTAAAAACACTGAAGGAGAAATACCTTTACTCACGTCAGCAATGCACTTCTGTGACTGCACACTACCACGCCCACAGACATTCTTACCACTGGCAGCAGTGCCATGGTGAGAAACAGCTTTGCTAGCATGTCTCTTTGCTATCACTTTGGGGGATCAACAAGAATATTCTAAACAAATTTAGATTTTGGAATGTTCACTCTGGGCCGCTGGATGTGAAGCCAAAAACACAACTGTGGCTTCAACAAGAGTTACAGATGCAAAGTCACAACAAGTTCAACAACATCTTAACTAACCAGTGGGGATCAAGTCACAATACAGTCTGGAAAAGAATACCTTTTGGCGGTTGTGGGGGGTGGGGGAGCACTGTGACTGCAGATTATAGTAACAGTGCAAAACCAAGACACCACAATGGCAGTACAAAATCACGCAGGTGCAGTGGATAGCAGGTTCACACTGCTGCAATTACAGTGTGGCACAATAAAAGGTGCATTATTTGATGTCACACATTGCACACACACACTCACTTTGTCTAAGCAAATTGAAAACTTCAGTAATATACCACCACTTATTTTAAACAACCTGAAATTATGCACTGCTGCACCAGGGCCACAACACAATCAGCAAAAAAATGTCAACAATTACTAAAAATATTACTGTGTGTCCATTAACACAATTATACAAGAAAAATCTAACCAAAAAACAAAGAACTTCCTACTTCTCCAACTTAAATTTACCTACACCATGGATACGCCCCTCCCCCAAAGCACACTTCCACTGGCTGTCAGTACACAGACTGAGTGTTGTACATTAACATTCAAAATCTACACACAGACAATAAACACTCAATGATATGAGCACAGGAGGGTTTCCTACAATTGATGCACTAAAGTTTCAGCAAAAAAAAAAAATTACTCAAAAAGGCTTTTTAACAGATTTTAGAGGGTTTAAATTGCAGAGAGCTCTCAGAGCAAACTGTCTCCTACAGCTACCTACACACACTACCCTGAACTGAGGCTGTGCAGAACAATCTAGAGCTCACGTGAACTGCAATCCCATAAATCACTGCAAAATTCACCTTTGGAGCTCACCAACAAGGTGAAGTGATGTGAAGTACATCGATTTCAATGTACTTCACCTTACAATTAGTAGAGTAGTGGTTTGGGAAGGTGGAATAATGCAAATTCATTGCTTTCAATAGACTTTGCATTCCTCATAACGTGAAGTATTTCGCTTTGCATTGCAGAGTACTTCGCGGATTCCACATTACTCCATGAATCACATTACGGAGCAAATTGGGGTCACTTCACCCACCACTAGTCATGGGATACCTCAAGGAGATCTGAATGCCCAGACAATGCAGCAGATGATGGGTTTTGGTGTACTCCTTCCTTCAGTTTGATAACTCCCTTGAGTAGTCTTGAAAAATAAGTATGCAGTGCCCACACCACGTCAGGGCTCCCACCTCACGTAAGTGAGTCAGCACCCAGTCCTTGTCAGCAAAATTGAGGATGTGGGCCATAGTGGGCCTTGGCCTCTTGCCAGGGTTGGGGGCTGGATTCAATGTTCTGTGGACCTGTTCTAAGGTCATCCTGGATGGCAGATCTTGTTTTAGAACATTTGGGAGTTCAGAATACAGAAAGTCCATAGTGTTTCCTTTTTCTATTACCTCAGGGAATCTTAGGAGTGCAGGTTGTTCTGGCAGTTCCTGTTCTCCAGGTCATAGAGCTTCCCCTGCAGTACTTGAATTGTGTGCAACTGCTCTTGGAGCACTGCATTTTTCCCTTCGATTGCCATGGTGTTAGAAGTGACCCACCATTCAGTGAGGCAGATCTTTGTGTCCAGCTGAAGAATGGCCAGGGTTGTATTGTTTGAAGCCACAGTTATTTCTGACATTTGCTGCAACAGTGCACTAAACATGTCATTAATTTGTTGCATGTTCAGGGCCGAATCTGCGACCAAACCCATGCTGTGCACTATGTGGTCTTCCCTTTACAAAGCTGGATTGTTCACTCTGTTGTAGCGATCCACTCCTTAAGAGTAATTAATTCAGTAGCTCCTTGTTTTGCAAAGCAGTCGTGACTTCTGGAATTGTAGTTGTATGGTTCTGTCCAGTAGTTAAATGATTTAAAGTTCCCAGGGTAGACAGAGGTGTGGAATCAAGCTACAATTGCATTAGGGGCCAAGCCACACCCCTAATCCACATATTCTAACAGAATACCACAGTATTCCATGAAATAAAAAATGTTATTTATTTATTTTTTAAAGTAATAAGTCATGCAGCTGATCTCCGCAATCTCTGGACTGCCCCATGCTGTTGCGCATTAACAAGGAAGTAAACATGGCCCAGAAGCACTAGTAAACTCATCACTGGATGAGTTTGGCAAATTTGGAACATGTTCAGGTAAATAACTTTACTACATCTGTACAGTGAGCCAAATTTACAAACTAACTCACTTATAGAAATGACCAGTGTAGCACAGTGATATCTGGCTTTGAAAAGTCAAGCCGTGACATCGGGCATGCACATCAGCAGCACTGAGCATGTGCAAACTTTGCCATATTTGCATGTCATGCCATGGCATTCTGTGAGAATATATGGATTAACTGGGCACAAAAATGGCTGAAGGCAACAATTTGAAAAGGGGGTTACAAAGTCAGATAAAAGTTGAGAGTGTCCCAAATCCTGTAAAAAACCCAAAAAACAAAAACATCGATGTCTGTTGCAGCTGTTGCGTCTTCACTTAGTCCAGAGTGAACATATGCAGCCACCATAGAACACGTGCATGTAGTAGGTAGACTGAAAAACTTTAAAAATAATCATTGCTATGTATTTCACAATGCCAGTGGCAAATGAAACGTTCATTTGGAAGCTGCAGAACAGTATAAGTAAGTTAGAGCAGGCAGGGTTAACTGAGACAAGGAGGACAAGTATGCATTGTAATGAGACACTTAGCTGTGGTGGGCTCAGACAGAGCACTTAATGTTTATTTATTATGTTGGCATGCTTGCGAAGCCAACATCTTGTGACAGTGGGGATTTGGAGGCGCGGTCACTGTTGGGCGAATGCAGGGCATGCATCAGTAGGTGCATCCCTTATTCCCCAATCAGCCTGCATGCCAGCACCACACCATGCATACTAATGTGATGAGTACATCTAAGGAAAGGTCCACTGCAATCTGAGCAAAGCTTGTCAGATGCAGCAGACCCTTTCTGCTTGCTTGCCACATTGTCAGCATGGTGGACAGGCGGCCCGTCCAACTGCCGACTTCGGGGGTGCCCAATCCCCCTGCCAGCTTACTCTGGCCACAAACCTTTGCCAACAGGGAAGTCCACTCCCTGTCAGCATAAAGCAGACCCCCCCATTTCTTTTATGCCGAGAGGGGTGCCCAATCCCACTCTGCTCTTACTTTCCCCACCCACTGTCCTTGTGTGCCAACAGGGGTGCCCAGTCCCCGTCGGCATAAATTAACCCCCCCTTTTGTTGTGTGCCTACGAGGGTGCCCAATCCCCCATTGGCTGCAGCAAACCTCCCAAACAGTTAGGTGGCATGCTGGGATCCCACCCCAGCATGCCAAGTCCCTTAAAAAAAACTGTCCCGCAATGTTAGTTTTTCCCCCGTAACATAAAAACGGTCCCTTGTAGTTTCCCTAGAGTCCCTACCCACCACCCACACCCACCCACTGCACACCCTGCCTCCCCGCACACCCCTCACCCCATACTTACCTCCCGAGTCTGGCGTCAGCAATCTTCGGTGTACCGGGAACATGTCTGCACTCTTCAAAGCCGACCATGAACTGAGGAAATGCCGGTAAGCTGTATAATGGGATAGATAAAGGGTTTTCAACTTTGCTGCATATCTTAGTAATTTTTTGAAATTTTTGCACCAAATTTTCAACATGGGGTTTTTGGGACCCCTCCTCATAAATTCTGTTACAGTTATGACGTTAATCGGTCCCGAAAGGTGATTTTGCAGTCACTGCGTGGAATCATCTTTTGGGGCTGATTAATGAAAGGACAGTGGCAGTGTTCATGAGGTGGGCTGTCAAAAAGTCTATGTTGTAAATTTGGTGGAAAATATCCCCAAAATGGCTGTTTTACAAGTGTGCGTTGCACAGTTGCTAAGCACACTCGTAACTTCATGAATTTGTACTATTTTCATGCCAGATTTTCAACATTGGCATTTTTCTACACCTCCTAGTGAACAGTACAGCTGTCATTTTTCACATCCTGGATGAAATGTGTTTCCGCACTTCCGGCGCACGATACCGCAGTCACTGTGGGAAATCAGTGTTTGGGGCAGATTATGAAAATGACAGTTACACTGTTCATGAGCAGATGTCCTTCAATGTCTATGCTGAAAATTTGGTGATGATACTCCATAACATGACTGTATTATGAGCGTGTGTTGCGCAGTTTGCACGCACGCTCGTAAGTTCGCGAGTTTATAATATTTTCCTCCAGATTTTCAACATTGCCATTGTTCTGCACCTCCTTATGAACAGTACAGCTGTCATTTTTCACATCCTGACCAAAATGTGTTTTCGCAGTTCCGGCGCAGAATAGCGCGGTCGCTGTGGAACGTCCATGTTCAAGACAAATTATGGAAATGACAGTGACACTGTTCATTAGCAGAGGTCCTAAAATGCCATTGTTGAGAATTTGGGGCCAGCAGTCCATACAGTTAGTGTTTTACGAGCGTGCATTGTGCAATTTGCATGCACACTTCTGACTTTGTGCATTTGTAATATTTACACTCCTCATGCTCAACACTGGCATTTTTCCACACCTCCTTATAAACAGTACAGCTGTGATTTTACATATCCTGCCTGAAATGTGTTTTCACATGTCCAGCGCAGAATCACACGGTCGCTGTGAGAAATCAGATTTCGGGGCAGTTTAAGGGCATGACGATGACACTGTTCATGAGCAGAGGTCCTAAAATGCCTATATTGAAAATTTGGTGCTGAAAGTTCAGAAAATGACTGTGCTGCAAGCTTACGTTGCACAGTTTCCACGCAGCCTTGTAACTTTGTACATTTGCAATATTTTCATGCCACATTTTCACCACTGGCATTTGTGCACACCTTCTTATCAACAGTACAGCTGCCATTTTTCACAGTCTGCTCAAAACATGTTCCCACAACTGTGGCACACAATGGCGCGCTCGCTGTGGGAAATCACCTTTTGGGACACATTAACAAAATCAGAGAGCCACTGTTCATGAGGGGAGGTCCCAAAATACCTATGTTGAAAATGTGCCTAAAAAACTCCCACAAATAATTGGGTGCAGAGGTCTGCTGCGCAGTTTGTATGAATGTTCATTGCTTCACCAATATTTATATTGCCACTCCAGATTTTCAATGTTGCCATTTTTCACACCTCCTCGTGAACAGTACAGTTGTCATTCTCCACATCCTGCCCAAAACTGTGTTTTCGTCCCTCTGCCACCAAATGCCACAGCTGCTGGGCAAACCCACTTTTCAGCTAATAAAGTGATCGTGCCACTTTTCAGAGGTGGCCTGACAAGCAGCACACGTTGAACATGTAGAGTGAAACTACCACTACACGCCTATGGTGTTAGGGTTTCCAACTGCAGCACCCCACCTGGTATGGACTGACAGGCATCAGGGCTATGACTTGGGATCATCAGATGTAATGCTTATGCCATTCCACCACCCCCACACCCGCCCTGCAGCCACTGACTGGCATTGTGGTGTGTTTTGCACTGTTCAGCTACAAACTTCACCCCACACTCCTATACTGCACCCACATCAGTGTATTTCCTTATGGAATGGAGTAAGTATAATGCCCAAAGACCCCAAAGCACACCATGACAATTGTCAGTGTCTACAGGGTAGGGTGAGGTACAATGGCATGAGCATTATGCCTGACGATCCAAAGGCACACCCCACTGCCTTTCGTTCTCTACAAGTTGGGGGTGGGGTTGGCGCTACTTCAATACTTCACTGCCATTCCTATTATGCACCTCTAGCTCCACCACTGCCAATGCCAATGCCAGAGCGACAACATTCGGCATTGACAAATGCTTGTTTAAATATGGGGTGAATTGTTCTTCTGAGATGCACAGGCAGCTATGGGGCCAAATAGTCACTTTTAAGCAATGCTAAGGGTAAACAGAACATCAGTTTGAAGGTTGCAGCCCAGTTTAAGCAAGTTTGAGCATGCAGGATTAACTAAAACATGAAGCAGAATATCAGTTTTAATGAGAACTTCAGATAAAATGAGCTCAGTTTGAACATTTCATGTTGATTTACATATGGAATTAAATAATTGTTCTACTGAGAAGTGTAGCTGTGGTGAGCTCAGTTTGAGCATTTTATATTAATTTTAAAGACAGGATGTAGTGGTTGAGTTCTCCTGCAGTGGTGATGCTTCTAAGATTAATATAGAGTGGCACGCAAGCAGTATGAAAAACTGAACTATAGGCTATCATTTCTTAATTCTTTACATTTGAAGAAATGAGAAAATCCTAGACTACTGAAAATAATTACTGTTTGTTGCAGCATTGCTCTGTAATGAAAATAATAAGCGTAAGAGCTGTAACATGTAGGGTTGAAGGAATAAAACTAACAGAAATAACTTGATATCCTATATAGCTTTTGTATAATTATATTTTGTGTGATTTAACAGCAATAAATGGTAGTAACAGCACTGAAATAAATAGTGGTAATTACATTCTCAAAGGGCTTATGAAGCTAACTTCTCGCCATTAGGTAAACACAATATTAATATTCTAAATACATTTTGCACAGTTGGTGGAAGAGATCTGGTGAAGGGTTAACATAACTGCTAAAGGTCAAAAGATGACAAATCCTTATGTCTGCGTCCAGGTTGGAAAGACATTCTTATAAACAAACTAATTGTGAGCCACTTTGAAAAAAATGGCTAGAAAATCATCACCTGCTAGTAAAGCACATGGTTGAATTTGCATGAATTTAACTTGGAGCCAGCCTTATGATTACGATTTTTATATTTATTTACTAAATACTTAAATCTGACTGAAATTTTTCAGCTAACGGGTAATACATTACAAATAGTTAAAGAGCAACTCTCTATTACAATAAAAAAGGCTTAAAATTACTAGATTTACTCCAATTATGTTTTAACTTTATTATTTTCTAGTCCTTTGCTATATTTTTTACTTTCCCCTGCTGTTGGTCTACTAAATATTGTAGCTAATACAGCAATTATTTCATTAAGTCTTTCAGAATGTATCTGACTCTTCCCTGCTAACCACACAATTGCCATTTGTGACATTAGTCTGTTGTTATGGTTAGCACTATGATGTCATAAACAAAGGGACTGTGAGGTTAACGGGAAAGGCAGACGTTTTCAAATGTTTCTATACAGACTTTTTAGATAGACTACCAAGATGTGCTGCAAATCTTGGAAAGGGACATTGAAAATGAAAAAAGAATGATACATACTCTCTAGGAAATTGTAAGATCTGTAAAATCTTATTTATAAAAGCAAATTTTGAAGTGATGAGCTGCTCTTTAACAGACATAAAATGACATTTCCAGTACAAGACAATGTTTGTCAGAGGCTGTGGTTAAATCATTGTAAACTTATGGGCCCTATCTGGCTACTGCTAGACTGATTGTATGACCCACAGACATTAAATATGGACAATATATGCAGGATTTGACCAAGTTTTTCTATTCAGTGAGGTCTATTAGACTGATTCACTTAGATCTCCAATGTTCCAAAGAATGGGAATGAGGTGGGTATGGTGGGCCTCATAGCTAAGAAGTATAGGTGCCCAGTTCATTGAGTATTGATAGTTTAATTTTAAGGTTATATTTTAAACTAGCAGTTACAAGACAAATGACAGAAAGTCTTAATATTTGGCATGATTGAGATAAACCTTTCAGAAAATAGCCCAATTTAGCCCAAGCACATATATTTCATCTACAATAGATAAATCATGACATTAGTCAAGGAGTGCATAAGAGTTAACGACACTAGTAGCAACAGATGTGTGCTTAGATTCAATGGTAGATAAGACAGAGCCATGGGTAGATACAGGACATTATATAGGGCAGTTTAGATTATTCTCCTTCGTTAGGAATGGTAATGAGGATGTCTATTTTCTGAAGTAAACTTGTGGCGAGTTGTGAAGGCCATGGGCAACTCTCTTGAGCTGGAGGCAACTCTATAGTAATTTGAGGTGACAAAGTACTCTAGTTCCATCATGTCAGCCCCCCCCCCCAACACTTCACATCAGGTTGTACCTGCAAACCAACCTTGGCTTGGTGTGTCACTCATGGTTACCAGTTTTCAAATAAATAAAATAAGCAGCACTGAATAAGTATACTGTGCAGGCATGTACTTACAGGGATTCCCTATCCACTCTACTGCCCAAGCTACCCTGTGATTCTCTAGGTAAGCAAAACATTGTCCAGGTTTACCTTAAAGGCGTGTACTTTCTTCATGTCAACTGTCTCCACTGGTAGACTGTTCCATAGGTTCACCACCATCTGGCAAAAGTGCCTTGTAATGCTACTTCTGAATTAGCCACCTTTGAGTACAGTGTGTGTCCCTTATTCCTGGTGGAGAAGATCAGATCAAACATCTCTACTCGATCTTATCAATACACTTGTGTATGCAGAAGCTGAGATCGTGTCACCTCCAAGCCTCTTTGTTTCAAAGGTGAACACATTTAGGGCCACCAGCCTCTCATTACAGCTTTTATCCTCATACCTCTGATCATTTTGGTGACCCTTTGTTGTCCTCTTATGAGTGCCTTGCTGTCTTTTTTTGAATTGGGTTTGAGAGTGGGCCTGGGTTCTCGGGGGTCAGCTGGGGGTAGGAAAGTTGAGAGAATGCTACTTTCCTTTGGGGGGGGTTCTAGGTCCCCACTACCACTCTGCCTCCTGGGTGACCACAAAAGAAAGTGAAGCAGTTACTTTAGACTAGGGAGGATGTCTCCAACATTGACAGATGTATGCAAGTGCACGTCCATTATGACATCCCAGTGTGAGACATCCTCTTGGGGGACGATAAAAATGAAGAAAATGCCCATAGACCCTGCACCCATCAACCTGTGCTCCCCTAATGACCCAATATAACTCCCAAAGGACCTGCCCCAACCTGAAGGTATTATGGGAGATCAAGGTAAATCCCAGGAGAAGGTGGAGTGACAGGACTGAGGAACAACAGAGTCCTGAGTGGAGGAGGCAAGAGGTAGGTGTGAGAAGGTGAATAAACAAATAAAAAAAGGATGGGGCCTGACCAGAGCCTTGTAAAGTGGAAGAAGTACCCTGTAAAACAAAAAAATCCATCTATGTCTGCTGCACTACTAGTCCCCACCCAACCCTCCACTCAGCACCCACCCCTACCCCAAAATCCCTATATACCCACTCGGGGTCCACCCGTAATCTTCTCTGGACCACAGACACATCTTCACTCGTCATAGCCCAACCATGAACTGAGGAAATCAGGTATGCAGTTCAATGTATTTCAATGGGGTTTTCAACTTAGTGGCATAACTTGGCCATTTTTGAATATTTTGGCCCTAATTTTCAACATGCCTTTTTTGGGACCCGACCTCATGAACAATTACAGTGAATTTAGGCAAATCTGTTCTGAAAGGTGGTTTCTCAGTCACTGCGCAAATCACCTTTTGGGCAGGAGTTGAAAATTTTCTCTGCACTTGTTCATGAGGTGGGGTAATAAAAAGGCTATTTTGAAAATTTTGGACAAAAATATAAAACATAAAACAACAAAGTTATGAGCCTATATTGAGATTTAGGAACACAGGCTTGTAACTTTGGTAAGTTTTAATATTTTGACCCAAATTTGCAACATAGCCATTTTTGCATGGCATCTCATGAATGTGGTAGCTGTCATTTTTCAAATCCTGGTCAGAATGCGCTTTCGCAACTGTGGTGCAGAATGATATTTCAGTAACACAGAATGATGGTTTGGTGGGGATTTGAAAATGTTCACCTACTGGGTTCATTAGGTGGGGTCATAAGAAGGCTATGCTGAAAATGTGGTGTACAAATATGGTAAAATGCCCAAGTTATGACTCAACATTGCACTATTTCAAAATGTCCTCATAACTTTTCTCATTTTCATTATTTTGACTCCAACCTTTCAACATAGCCATGTTTCCACACCACCTCATAAATGTAATATGTCATTTTTAAAATCCTGGACCAGATGTGTTTTTGGACTTCTGGTGCAAAATATTTTGGCCAGTATACTATAAATGGTACATGTCACATCTATAAGGTGAATTCTAATACAAGTACTGTATCTTCAAAATCTGGGGTCAAAACTGCAAAACACAAAGGGCAGGATATTCAGACTGCACCAGGCTGTGGCGCAAGCCTGGGTGCAGTGCAACTTGGCTGCACTGGGGTGTTGGCAGGGTGATATTCAGTGAAGCTGTGCCATGGCACAGCATCGTTGAATATCACACCTTGGTCACATGCAGTGTGTATGGCGCAGTGGCACTGCATCTGCACAAGTGGCCAGAATGGAGCAGGGGGATGCGCTAGCGCAAGTTCTGTTGCGCTAGGGGCAACAACTGCAATATTCAAGGTGCACATGCAAATGGGGCCATAATGTATGTAAGGTGCAAATGGGGCCATTTGCATGTCACTGTGACCCCATTTGCATGCAGGTGCGCCGATCCCCGGTGACTTGCACCTGGTGCCCTGCCAGGCTGCAGCCGTCGAGGACCTGTGCCCCCTGCGCAAGTGGCAAAGCACCCCACTGCCCGATCGTGGGCATATGTAGAATATTATAATCATCCTATATCCCTGGTGATCCAGTGGACCACTCACAGCCTGATCACGAGCAAATTTAGAACACATTAACAGTCCAATATCCCTGATGGTTCAGTGGACTGCTCGCAGCCCAATCACAGGCGTCAGTACAATATAATGCCACACCAAGCCAACCCTAGTGGTCTAGCGGTACCCCCCTCCCCATCCATCCACTAAGCCACACTGCCTGCTCCCCACCCGGTCAGCGAGCGGCAGCTCCCCAGCCGCTTGCCACCACACCGCCCGCTGACCAACTCCCTATGGTAGGGTTGTACACCCATTGGTCCAGAGCGTGAGCCAATGGGCGTGCAGCCATGCCGTACTACGATTCAGATATATTCACATATCTGGACTGTGTAGTACAATATGAGCTACACACCCGTTAGCTCGTGCTTCTACCAATAGGCATACAGCCCTACCGTGGGGATGGGTTGGCGGTGGTGGGCAGCAAACAGGTGGGGAGCTGCTGTCAACCGCTGACAGGGGGGAAGCAGGGTGGTGGGGCTCAGTGGGCAAGTGGGGGGGTACCGCTAGACCACTAGGGTTGGCTTGGTGTGGCATTATTTTGTACTGATGCCTGTGATCAGGCTGCGAGCGGTCCACTGGACCACCAGGGATATAGGACGATTGTAATATTCTACATATACCCGTGATTAGGCTGCAAGCAGTCCACTGGACCACCAGGGATATAGGACGATTATAATATTCTACATTTGCCCGTGATCAGGCTGCAAGCGGTCCACTGGACCACCAGGGATATAGGACAATTATAATATTCAACATATGCCCATGATCGGGCATGGGGGGGGCACCACCAGAAGGTGTAGATGGAGCTCAGGAGGCCACCCACAGGTGGCAGCTGCTGTGTTGCGCCCTGCAATACGGCAGCTCACCTGTGGGTGGCCATCTGTTGCTCCTTTTTTTTGTTTGGCTCACCTGTGTGCAGTGCAAGCAGGGGTTGCACATGCATGGGCTCAACACATCCTGGGCTGAATATCAGGATGTGCGGAGTATGCATGGCCACGGCCCCCCTACCTGCACCGCATACATTACTGATAAGCTCCAGCGCATCAGGATTTGTGCCAGGCTCAGTCCCCCTTTGAATATCACGCTGGGGCACGTCAGTGGGTTGTGCATGATGCAACTGTGTTGTGCCATGAGCAACCCTTCTGAATATCCCACCCAAATTGTTTACCAAGCATCAAACATTAGGCATTGACAAATGCTTGTTGCTTAGTGGTCTGTGATATATGATTCTGTACTTTAGATAACTGACTTTTTATGCTATTCCTTTCTGTGGTTCATAGGGTAATACTTTCCTCAGTTATTTGCTGCTCCATAATATTTTGGCCTAGCTTGTACAATTAGTGTTTTCATATGTTCATTTTGAATATTACAATATTCAAGTTTTAACATACTGTAGTTAGTTTTTAACTCTTCCTTTGCTCTAGTATTTTTTTTTTCAGCTTGCTTTATTTCTTGTTCTCAAATAAATATTATTGTATTTCACTCCTTTTCCTTTTTTGCCATACAACCTATTATCATACCCCAGGAAATTGCCTTTAAATGTGTCCCACACAATAGTGATGGAAATTTCACCATTCAGACTTTTTTAGGAGAATAGTGAGATCATTCAACATGTATCAGTGTCAGTGACTTAGCAGGTAGCACACTCACCTCTGAGACAAAAAGATCGGAAGATTTAGCTCCACATTAGGCATCTGGGAGTATTTCAGTTATAACTATAGTGCATTACAAGGAGGATGCTGCACTGTTGAGGAGTCATTCTTCAAATGACACATAAAACAAAGGTCCCTTCTGCCCATCTCTGGTCACTGTACAGTTGGAAGTTAATGACACCATGGCACTTAATGAAGAGGAATATGGAGTTTCCCTGGTATCATGGCCAACATTCCCCTTGTCATAAAATAGGTCCCTGTAACCCCCCACCCGATGCACCTAGAAATACACTATCACAGATTAGTACGCCTTTGCTGGTCAGAAATTACAAATAAATACTTACCAAAATGTGTTTATCTTTACTTAAAGGTTGATATATTACTAATCTGTTACATTTTTGTACTACCCTCCATAAGCAGTTAACATCTAACAGGAGGTGGTCTCAGAATGTTATGCCCATGTAATTAATGTGACATCATGAGAAAGTGAATCAGAACTTAATAACCAGTCTGCTCTGGATTAATTATAGTGTCAATGAGAGTAGAAATAATATTCATAGACCTTTTAATCCTGCTGCCTCCTAGTTAACTAAATTGAAATAATCTTTTGTCTTTTTATGGTTATGGTGGAGTTTGACAGCATGGAACAAGGATCTGATCTGTATACTAGGAAGTGATACTGTGTTGAAGCTCCATCCCCTTTTATATATGGTTGTAAAAATCAGGAAATGCCTATGAATAAGTCTGTGTAGAAACTGATATTGTCTTCATTTGGACCACATAGGCTGTGAAGGTAACATTTTGTCCTTTAATATTTACAGCAAAAATTACAAGATACCCTTGAGGATTAGTGATAGTTTTGCCTGTTACTGCCTTCAGTTGTTTAGAGAGATGGATTCCTGTGGATTTAGAATTGTGCGCTACATGTATACCAGTTCCCACTCCCATACAATTTAATATATGTTTGTTTATTCTGAGTCTGTTACAGGCATTTCTTGCAGCATGAAGCAGTCAATATTTCTCTGTTTAGCATGACAAATTATTTTTTTTATCTGGATTGTTAAGTCCATTGACATTCCATGAGAATATATTTAAAAACAGAAACTTTCAGGCAGAAAAAAAACTAGATCTATCAAATCTACTCTGTTCCTACAGTGCCTAACTCATGTCTTCATCAGCCTAATGTTGTGCATACATTGCTGCACCTCCTTTCTTACCTGCATAACCTTCCATTTTCGTCAGGCCATAAATTCTTGTTAACTATGTCCTACCACTCCCCCCCTTAAGCCTGTTGCAGATTTAATCTCTAACAACTCTCCTGGCATGTTGCTCCATTCCACAACACCACCATTTGTTTGAATAAATGCCTCCTCACACTTCATTTAAACTTCCACCCCCTCCCATCAGCTTGAATCCATTCCCCCTTGTGGATGATCTCTTGCAGTGCTTGAATAGTTGCTGCCTCACAACCTTGCTGATACCCCTCAGGGATTTGAAGATTCCAGTTATGTCCCTCTTTCTTGGAATCCAATGAATACATTTATAGATTGCTCAGCTGCCCCTCCTACATCTTTCCTTGCTGACACTGTATAACCTTGGTTGTGCTTCACTGCACTGTCTTGAGTCTGTCTCTAACTTTTCTACAGTGAGGGCTCCAGAACTGTGCACAGTAGTCCAGTTGCTGTTGCTCCAAGTACATGAACAGGGGAAGGATATGTCTCTCATTCTTACCAGAAAATCCTTTCCTAATACAGTACGGAGCAAGCAAAGAAGCTGGGCTACATGGACTAACAACACATAAAAAAACAACTCCAAGATTTTGGAACAGTTAATCACTTATGTCACAGATAATAAGTAGAAAAGGACTGGGCCCAACACAGAGCCCCTATGGCACTCCATGGGTGGCAGCCTTTTTCTCTGACTGCTTCCCATTCACTCTCTGTGTCCTACCCTCAAGCAGACTCCCTATGTACCTTGTTAAACCATTCCGTTACTCCAGATCCATCAATGTCTTCACTAATCTTTTGTGTGGTAGCAAGCCTAAGGCCTTGCTGAAGTCAAGGTAAGAAAATTAGCTGCCTGACCCTCGCTCACAACCTGTGTTACAACATTGAAGAAATCAGTGTGTTTCAGTTGGCAAGACCTCACTTTAATAAAGCCATTCTGCCTCAGATCTTGCAGTCTGTTTACCTCCAAAAATCTCATTATTCTCTCCTGCAATATTGTCTGCAGTGGCTTATCTGTGGTGGAAGTTGGCTTACCAGCCTGTAGTTTCCCAGACCCCCAAACCCCCTTGTGGACTGGAATTACATGTGCCATCCTTAGGGACTATTCCTGAAGCTAGTGCACTGTTAGGGTTAAACATATGTACCAGTGGTGCATCCAGCTGCTTACTGAGTTAGCTAAGTAAGCAGGGGTGGAGCCCATGTGGCCCCAGTGATTTGTTTACCTTCAATGCCATCAGAGCTTTGTAACCTTATCCATTGACATATATGACTTAGCCCCTTGGTCATTACCAGCCTACAGTCTGGCAGGGGCCTACATTTTGTTTAGTGAAAACAGAGATGAAGAAGAAGTCATTAAGTACATTTATCTTCCCTTGTCCTCAACTGCACACTCCATTCACCAACCTTTCTATGCTCTCTTTTTTCATCTCTTTTCACTAATACACCTAATGAATGTCTAATTATTAACTTTTAATGCATCTGCAGTCAAGAACTCTGTCTCCACCTCTGCACTTTCTGTTTTAAGTTTTTCCAGGTTATTTACCATACCCTCCACTGTTCGATCACCAATACACTTTTTGAAGGCTGCTTTTCACCCCTAATGCCTCCCACCCTATCTCTCAGAACCACATATGCCTTTTCCTTTTCTTGCCATTCCTGAATACCCCAAAACATCCTAAAACCTCCATGATTTTCTTCTTTAATAGTCTCCTATTTTCCTCTACCACCTCAAGCTGCTCTACTCATTCAAGCATGGTCTCCAGAATTTCACACATTATATTTAAAAATGAGCTATTTTGTAATCTAACACCCCATTTTTGAGTTCTGGTGCACTCACATAAGGGGAATCCTAAACCAAACTAAGTTAGGATTGCTTGTTCCAAGTGTAACATAGTGTATCCTTCTACAAAGTATTGGGTCCAAGAAGGCCCCCTCTCAGGCTGGTTTCCTCACATACTGGTAGGGAAAGCAATCCTCTAGGGCATCTACCAATGTCTAACTTCTAGTAATCATTGCCTCCAGAATGCTCTAATTCACATTATGTAGATTTATGTCCCAAGCAGGATTACCCATATACTTGTTCAGTTAATTTTTTAATTTTCTCTCCAAAGGCTCTATTACCTTCCTCTGAATGATTTGGGACCCTATACACTGTCCTATATTAACATTCTTCCCCCCTTCCTTTACTATGTGCATCCACATCGATTCCACTCTTTCACTGGCACCCCTTTTGTCTTATCCTATGCTACATCAATCCCCTCTCTAATATACAGAATCAACCACTCCATTTCTAACAGCCCTCTCCCTCCAGAAAATGGAAAACCTAGGATGGTGAGGTCCCAGTTATTGTTGGGCATTGCCCAGCTTATCATTACCACTATAATATTGAGATGGCCATCCTCTGCCAGTTTGCAGGTCCCCCTTGTTATTTGTTGGACTTCTAGCCTTCAGGCTAGCTACCTTCCAGAATGGCATATCAGCTTCCTTCACAATATCTTTTAGCTTTCTTCTAAATATTCTCCCCTGCCTTAAGGCCATCCCTTGTCTCTCCCTTCCTCCCTTCCATTGACTACAATTGGATGAGTGTCTGCCTACCTTAAATGCCACCTTGCCCTTGATGTCCCTGGCTACAACCTTTCCCTCAGTCAATTTAAAGGTCAGGTTACTGTATGCATGCGTTGCATTTTAGGGCCTATGTTTTGGTACCTTCAACCACAGGATGGAAGCCTTCTGCTTTACAAAGACTCCTGTCCCTCCAAAAGTGATTTCAGCCTCTTACTAAATGACATGCTTCCTCCCTGCACCACTCTTTCAACCAAAATTGAGCTGACTGACCAGCAAAATCTCAGCTTTCCCTTTGCCACAGACTGGGAGAACCTCAGGAAATTAGGTAGCTGTTGACTTAAGTATATTGCACGTCTTCCTGAATCTGACCATTACTCCTCTTATGGTACTGATTGCAAGAACATTTATCCCAGGTGGACAATTACATCTAGCGCATCTCCCCTGCTTCCCTTACAGTTCTATTTTGCTTGCATCCCTTTTTACTGATGCACCAGGAAGGCATCTGAAAAGCCTGTCTCCCTCGTTCCACTATGAAGTAGATGAACACCAGAGTCCTCCTAGCATCTTTCCACCCTTAGCACTACCTAGCTCCTTAGGTGCCACTTTCCTGGCAGACCTGGACTTCTGTGATGCATCAAGTTCCTCCAGCTTTCTGTGGAGACACCCTGGGAAAATCAAACTGTCCAGAGGAACAAAATGGTTATCACCCCCATACACTGTAAAACAACAACCCTCTTCTCTCCGCCCCTAGAACTACTGTTTATCACAATTTTCAGATGTATGTACTCATTGGGGGAGTGGATCAGCAGCTGGTTGACTCAGCCCTACCTAGTACAGCCATGTAGAATATTCAGCTCTGCCTTCACTGTTGCTAGTTCCATAGTTAGTACCTCCAGCCTTCTGCATACCAGACATCTCTACCTCCAGAACAAGTCTCTGAGGATTGATGCTTCACAGCCATTGCAGCCAAGAAGGCACCCTTCCCATCCTCCTTGCTTCCTTTTCCCATTCCTCATTTTCCTCACTACCCTTCATATATTTTACAGTTTGGACATGGACCTGTAACGGCTAAACTGTCCTGGCTTTAGTAGGCTGTCCCTCTAGTTCCTTGAATCAGTATGAACCTCCATTTCCTGTCCTTATCCCAGTATTAGGGTACCCAAGCTAGTGTTTACCTAGGATTGCCTAACTTGTGTGGAAACTATGCTGGATCACTTTACTTTTGCCTTAGTCTTCACACAGTCTCCCAACATGTCTTCCCACAATTAGTCATACCTTGGAGCATTCTCTGTCCCCTGTATCTCCATAATCCTTCTTGTGCATGCTAGAGTCTGTCTAGGTGTGTGAACATGAGCCTTATTACAAGTCAGGGGGGAGCAGAGGTGTTGTGGATCACCTTCGAGTCAGGTAACAGAGCCACTATTCATACAGGTGTGATCTATAGGCCTCTGGTACGGGGAAGGAGTTAAATAAGGAAATGTTTGAATCAACTGGCAGAATGGCTGAAAAAGGGAAGGTGCTGCTGGTGGAGGACTTCTATTTGCCAGATGTAGATTGGAGCCTCCCAGCTGAGGCTTCAGCTAGAAGCTGGGACATTATGGACTCCCTGCAGGCGGCATTCCTCAGGCATCTAATCAGTGAACCCACTTGTGATGGGGCAATACTGGACCATATGTTCACTAACACTTGAAAGTGTTGCAGACATAAAGGTGGAAAGCCAACTGGAAACCAGTGGTCACTGTACGGTGTGTTTCAATGTAAGGACAGCTGCAGAATCAAACCACGCAACAGTGAGAGACCTGGACTTCAGAAGGGCAGATGTTTTGAAAGGAAGGGCTCATGAACTGTTTTTCCTTTAAATCTGTGCAGCCCATGCCATTAATCCCCCAATTCTTTTCTCTATTTCTTTCAAAAGAAGCAGGATGTCAACTTTAGTTTCCAAAACTCAGTGTGAGAAAAACTGCTCAGAGACATCTTACATGTCATAACTCCTTAGAGCATTTGATTGGATTATTATTGCAACCCTTGAAGTTCCATGTGATGATTCCACAGAAAGAGTGGAGGCACTCACCATTCACAAGAAAGCAGACTTCAGACTGGTTATATATTCAGTTTCTCAACAGTTTATTCACAGCCAGTGAATACAGTAATCAACTAGGACAGTGCAGATGCACTATAGAAACATAGAAACATAGACTTTGATGGCAGATAAGGACCATTTGGCCCACCTAGTCTGCCCATTTCCCGACCTACAGGATAAGCTGCAGATCCTAGTTAACCAACAGCCTATTTCTTCCTACCCCCCACAAGAATTGCCTTATGTCTGCCCCATGCATTCTTGAATTCTTCCACAGTTTTAGACCCCACAGCCTCCTCAGGAAGGCTGTTCCATGCATCCACCAACCTCTCTGTGAAAAAATACTTCCTCATATTGCCCCTGAGCCATCACCCCTCTATCTTCAAATTGTGTCCCCTTGTTCTTGCACATCTCTTTTTCTGAAAGACGCTACCCTCTTGGACTTTGTTGATTCCACTGAGGTACATAAATGTTTCTATCATGTCCCCCCTCTCCCTCCTTTCCTCAAGGGTATACATATTACCACTATCCCTGTGCTTACATTTCACCTAGCTCCCTGGGCTTTGTCAGAGCGAATGAAACTAAGTGGAAGTGCACTTTTAAACATTTCAAATGTTGATTGATTAACCAATCAAAATCAGGCAGTAATTAACTGAATACCACTTCCCAAATGAAGACATAAATTGTAAAAAAAATTAAAAGTAAATGTAACATTTACATATTCTCATACATTTCTACTACATGTCAACATTCTCATACATTTCTACAGAGTCAAAGAACTGACAGAAAAACTTAAACGGAGAGCTTATAGGGATACCTTACTAGAAAAAGTTGCACAGGACACCAGAGAATTACCTAGGGAGTCTCTGTTCATGCCAAAAAAGAAAAAGAAAAAATCACCACCACTTACTTTTGTAACCCCCTTTGGAGGAGGTACAAAGGAAATTCTAGACATTGTAAAGAAGAACCTGACAGTACTACGGAGTGTTGCAGAACTGAAAAATGTCCTGGAAAAAACATTACGGGTGGCTTACAAAAGAGGCAAGAATATTAGGGACCAACTGGTTAATAGTTACCACCCAGACCCTAAAACAAAAATAGACCAGACCTTGTGGGTTTTGTAAAACATGTAGTTATGTAGAGAAGTGATAAACATTAACTAACCCTAAGAGTGGCCAGTTAGAAACCATCAGAGGTGATATTAATTGCAGTACCAAAGGGGTCATTTACCTGCTACAATGCTCATGTGGTAACTTCTATATAGGTAGGACAAAAAGAAAACTATGATTCAGAATCAGTGAACATATTGTAGCTATTAAAAATAAAAATCTAACATACGCAATGGCTAATCATGTGCATCTACTGCCTGAGAGGAACCACAAAGTGACAGCTTTTGGGTTGGAAGCTATTCCCAAAGATGCGAGGGGAGGTGATTTAGAAAATGCTTTAAATTGCAGAGAATGGTCATGGATTTATAGACTGGGAGCATTAAGAGCAGGAGGTCTCACTGCAAAATTTGAACTAGTCCCCTTCTTGAAAAAGAAGAAATAAAGTCAATTTTGTAAGGTCAACCTTTTTGACCTCCCATGTTTGATGTGTTCCACATTACTCTGCTTTTAGATACTGAGTGTATTAGCAAGTAAAATGCCACTGACTGACTTTCAGTGACCTTCAAAAATGACAGAGCATGATTTTCATGGGGGTGACCTTTTGACCTCCCACAGTGTCAGGTCATATTTTTAAGCTGATTATCTCTCATTTATTATTATTAATTCTTGTTTACTTGGTATAATATCTCTATTGGTATAGCCTCCCCATTGCTCAAAGACTATTGAAAATGAGTTGCTTTTAAGAGTGAATAGTAAAATGTTGTTTGTTAAAAAGTTGTTCATGTCACTTTTTCAGATTCCAAGTTAGAAACTGAAGTCTTTATGGAAGAGAGTGAAGATGTGCCCCTGTATGGAACATGAGCTTCACTTTACAAGGAATGTCCTTGAATTTGAAGAAACCCTTTTTCAAGATTTCTGTCGAAACTTAAAAGGACTTTCTGACTTTCGCATTGGTGTGCATAGAGGAGCACAGAAATGTATGAGAATGTAGAAATGTTACATTTACTTTTAAGTTTTTTTCACCATGTATGTCTTCATTTGGGAAGTGGTATTCAGTTAATTGCTGCCTGATTTTGACTGGTTAATCAATCACCATTTAAAATGTTTAAAAGTACACTTCCAGAAGAAAAAAAGAAATCTGATCAGCTGCAAGCATGGGCCGCACATACAGATCCAGATTTAATCATTATTACTGAGACATGGCTCAGAAAGAACACTACCGACCAGCAAGTCTCCCTTCTGGGTTGCAATCTATATAGGGCAGATCGAGAGTCTGGGGGGGGTGGAGTGGCTATCTATATTAAATCCAAGTTTTCAGTCAGCAGCATTCTCTGTAATTCAAAACCAAAGGAGTATGAGATTGTATTCCTGAAGCTCCACCTTCCGTCCACGGATTGTATTACAGTCATTGGTGGTTATAGGTCCCCAACGGGTAGCACTGATATCCTTAATATCCTTAAATCTTTCACCACCTCAGCCAATACCTTAACAATAATTCTTGGGGACTTCAATATGGACTGGCTTACCCACAAATCGCTTAGCCTAAAATCCTTCTGTGATGAACTAGGGCTTGGCCAGCTAGTTAGTGAACCCACTAGAATCAACACTTCAAATATCGCCAATAGTTCACTACTTGATGTTATTCTAACCACACATCCCCATAAAATTTCACATTCTGCAGTCTTCCATAACGACATGAGTGGTCATGGGGTCATTGCTTGCAAAAGATCACAAGCAAAAGCTCATCTCCAGCCTAAGCTTATATCTATACGGTTCTATCGGAAGTTCAATGCATCTAATTTTTTGGCTGACTTAGGCATGATTCATTGGCAAGTTCTCTATCTTGCTAAAATCACCAACGAGGCTGTAACTATGCTTAATGCCAACCTCAATACCCTTGCCAACAAGCATGCGCCCTTTGTTAAGATTAGGATGTGCAACACCTCAAACCCCTGGTTCACTTCTGACCTTAAGTCTGCACTCACTAACCGCGACAGAATCTGGGCTCAGGCTAGGAGAACTAAGAGTCCAGCTGACTGGCAAGCCTTTAGAACTGTCAGGAATGCCTGCATCAAAAGCATTCATGCTGCCAAAGCAGGCTACTATGTTTCCACCTTGGAACAAGCAAATGGGAATCCCTATAAAATCTGGAGGACAATTAAGTCTATCGAAGGAAGACCTGCGGGTCCCTCCATTCCAGCCAAGATTCACAGCAATGGTAGGGTGGTAGAATGTAAGCATCAAATCTTTGAAGACTTAACTCTCACTTTGTCACTGTGGGACTAGCCTTCAGTTCTTCACCATATGCAAGCAGTTCCACCCATCAAACTAGCCCTCTTACTACCCCTCTAACCACAACTTGTCCTTTCAGCTCCTCCAATTTAACTATAAAGAAGTTGAAAAGTCACTCATCAACCTAGACACCAAGAAAAGTGCTGGTGACGATGGTCTCGAACCTTTTTTCTTAAAATTAGGCTACTTACATCTCACTGCCCCCATTCTGCATATACTCAATCTCTCTATTAACACTGTCACAGTTCCTTCTAGCTGAAAATCTGCCTGTATCCTTCCCCTATTTAAATCAGAGGACCCATGGGACCTAAACAATTATAGGCCTATCTCAATCCTGCCTGTTCTGTCTCAAGTCCTTGAGAAACTGATTCATGCTCAATTAAAACACCATATTGAAACTTCTTCACTTCTTAATCCAGCACAATCTGGCTTTTGCACCAATCACATCACTATCTCTGCATTGGCAAACGTCACCAATGACTAGGTATCTGCTATGGACTCCAAGAAGATCACTGGTTCAGTATTCCTTGACCTCAGTAAAGCGTTTGGTACCGTCGATCATAAACTACTAGTTACTAGCCTCACTAAACTAGGTGCCACTCCCTCCACTGCCCAGTGGTTCACCAGCTATCTAACAGGAAGGACACAGAAAATCAAAGCAGATGGCCTATTCTCAACCTCCCACCCAATTACCAGGGGAGTCCTGCAAGGCTCCATCCTTGGCCCTATCCTTTTCTCCCTGTATATAAATGATCTGGACTTACATATAACCAACTCCAAACTACACTTCTTTGCAGATGACACAGTACTGTATGCCTCTGGCAGATCAGTGCCAGAGTTAAGGGATGTGCTTCAAGCTGACTTTGCTCAACTTGAACATAATCTTGTTAATGCTAAACTCCTTCTCAATGCCAAAAAACCAAAGCAATGCTCTTCACTCTTAATACCACCCCTTCCGCCCCCCCCTTGACTTACCCAAAGACTTTATCGTCACATCCCTAGGTGACCCATTGGAAGTCACCTCCAAATTTAAGTATCTTGGCCTTTGGGTAGACAATAAGCTCTCCTTTACTGACCATATTGACGACCTCTCCAGAAGACTAAAAATCAGGTTAGGCTTTTTCTTCCAAAACAGGGTCCTCTTTCCAATACAGACTAGAACTAGGCTGGTCCAAGCTACATTCCTCCCTCTACTTGATTATGGAGACCTAATTTACACATCAGCTGCAACCTCAAGCCTAAATAAATTAGATGGCCTTTACCACTGTGCTCTACGGTTCATTACAAACTCTCCGCATCGAACCCACCATTGTGACTTGTATGCCACCATTGGTTGGACATCACTTGCCTCTCAACGCCTGTTGCATGCTGATGTCTGGATGCTGAAAATACTTCTGAACAAGCTCCCATGCTATATTACAACTCTTATTCGCATCTCCCGCAGAGTGCACTCACTAAGGAAATGCGATTATATTGCCCTTCATGTGCCTAGGACTCGCACTACCTTTGGCAAACGGGCCATATCATATGTTCTCCCATCCATTTGGAATCAGCTTCAAGCCACTCTGAAACTATCTAGTACTGTCTCCATTAGCTTTTATAAAAAGCTAACTGCATCTAAATTTAGAGATAGTTGTAACTGCTATTAAGACTCTTCCTTTATCTATATGTCTCTCTATAACCTCCATATGTACTGGTATCTGCCATGATCCTACTGAGCTACATCTTAGCTCCCCCAATCCCTTCTATCCCTTTTCTATTCACTTGGCTGCTTTTTTTCCACAAACTCTTGATACTATGCAGCTACTCTCCCCCCTTGAATCTAACCCTTGACTATTAATGTTGCACAAGAAAATGTAGTTTACATCTACCATGTTTTACCCTAAGTTGAGCAGGATGTTCCATAGGAACCTAAATTGTATTTTATTTTATTCTATCTACTGTGATGCTCTTTTTTTGTACCCTATGTATTGATGTCCTTGTCTGTATATATGTACCAGGACCTCCTTGTGAATGAGCTTGCTCAATGGAGTTTTCCTGTAATAAACTTGAACTTGAACTTCCAGTTAGTTGTCTTAGCTCTGACAAAGGTCAGGGAGCTGGGTGAAACATATGCACAGGGATTGTGCATCTGCACTGTCCTCGTTGATTGTTGTGTGTTCACTAGCTGTGAATAAATGTGAAACTGAACCTATAACCAAGGCCACTGATTTATGGTGATTAAAATAATGAAATTCCATTCTGAAGACTTGAAATTCTGGGAATTGCACCGGTGACTTGTTAGTTTACTATCCAGATTTTACTGGGATTCACAGTCATTATTTTAGGATGCGTATAAATGATCAGAATAAAATAAGGCTTAATATACAGCTCATTAAATGAAGCAAACTGAAAATAGTAAGGGAAGCAATTATAAGGAAAATACAAGTTCTGTAGGTTTACTGATCTGTTCTAAAATGACAAATTCCATGAAATGCTTTGATTTTACTAGCATGTAGGCAGTCCAAGTTCCAGAATTTTACCGGTTTTCCAGCAAAAAATGAAAACCAGTGGCCTTGTCTATAACCAGTTTGGAGTCTGTTTTCTTGTGAATGGTGAGTGCGTCCACTCTTCCTGTGGTATCGGTATCTTTTGGAGTGCACCACCAGCCTTGTGCTCTACTCAGTGACTCTGCTTAGTATTCTGTATTTAGTGGAGCACAAGTTAAATAAAAATGCACTTGAAAAGCCTTATCCCACACCTTGCAACAACATGGATGGTAACAACGTGATTGGAACGAACAGAGCAACAGGAAGGAACATGGAGACAGTAGGAGGCAGCATGTATGACTCTCTTTTTACAGACAACCTCAACAACAATCCACTTTTACTGTGAGATGGCAGAACAATTGAACAACTGACTACATCTAGGGAAAATGCTGGAGAAGGTAACCGTACTATCAGCGATGCATTTTTTAATATGGAAAAGACTGCTACAAAAGCCAGGCATTTACACTGGCTAAAACTGTGTCTGCAAACTTACTTGGCAGTTAAGGGTGCTCCGAGGGTATTACGTATCCAGAAAAGGCCAGCCTTGGGGGAAGAAAGAAAGAACTTTAATAAATGGGACACTATCATGATGGAAGCCACAACAAAGTTAATGGAATTAATAGCGGAGAATGGTGAAGAGTAACAGACTAAAATTGCAACAAAACTAAAAACAAGAGAACTTGCAGTAAATACATTTAAAGATCATGTGGACTGTAATAACTGCCAAAATAAGTTCAAAGAATGCATGCGGTACTATGATTCGAAACTACAGGCTCAGAAGCAGAAGAAATTCTTAAGAGACATGAATGATTCCCTTCATTGTAGAGTTTTCATTTGGAGCAGAACTAAATCACTTGCAACAGCACAAGTGGTTACACCTGGCACTTCCATGGCAATGCCAGCTCATACAGCAACGGACACTCCACGCTCTGTTCTTAAGCAACCTTCAAGTGCAGCACATATGGACTACAGCATGGGGGAAAGCACTTCCTTTGAAGAAAGTGAAACAGAAATTGATCATTTTTAGAGGTAACTCCTGGGTGAGGACAGCCCAGGAGGAGCAACAGGAGAACCCGCTTTCCTTTCCCAGCTGAAATGGATGACAGAAGAAGACGAGGTGTGGCAAGGGGAAGAGGATGAGGAAAGGGCCGGCTAGCTCACTTTGCAGCAATTAACAGATACGGAATGCAATTAACATTTCAGATAGAACTCTAACTGAAATTGAGAACCAGGTACTTATTTAAGGACTTTCCTTGGTACCTACACATACAGTAAATGAATTTAGCGCATATTTAGATGTACATAAGTTTGTTAGAAATGTTAATTTGAAGGTGTTTTTTGCTAAACAGGATCACAATGAGTGCAGCCAAAATGGGGTCGGGGGACAGGAAACAAATGAAATGTATGATAACATTAATTTTGAAGTAGGGGATAATATGCCCAAGTTCAAGCCTGCATCTACATTCTGCCCACCCCTCCATCATGTAGTGGAAACATTTTTACAGTGCTGCTTTCATGATCTAGAAGCCCTGTATAGAAATAACCCCATGATGCCACACTGTAACTTGTCCAAAGCTGAGAGAGAAGCACTGAACAATTTGGCACAGGATATTAGTATCATAATAAAACCTGCAGATAAAGGCAGAGGTGGTGGAGGCATATAAACAATTGCCTAACACTGATTTTTATAGCAAACTCAGCTTTGACCCCACGAATAACATTAAGTAAAACATTGAGAATTATCTGCTGGAACTCTTCGAGACGGGTCAAATTTCCATGGATGAATTATGTTTCCTTACAGTACAGACTCCCAAGTAATCAGTATTCTACACCCTCCTCAAAGTACACAAGGACCCAGTCTCACCCCCGGATGCCCTATAGTATGTGGCATTGGATGAGTTACAGAACCCATCTCGATGTTTATAGACAGTTTTATCAACCCACTGGTGGCCAGAACTAGGTGTCATATTAAGGATACAGGGCATATTCTCACATTGCTAGAGAATATGCAATTGGAGAAAGACTGGTTCCTAGTTACACTAGATGTGGACTCACTCTACACAAATATACTTAAAGTAGAGAAAGTAGAGTCCATAGAACAAGCACTTCTAAATTATATAAATGTGGGGTAGGACATCATAAACATACTCACCACACTCACTGACAATGTCTTGAGTAACGACATTTTTTTATTTGAGGGCAATATGTACAAACAAATTAAGGGTACGGCGATGGGGGCTACATTGGCTCCCAGCCTGGCTAATTTGTATCTCAGTGAGTGGGAGGACAAAGTACATAGGTTCATTCACAAATCTGGACTGTCATGTACGGTATGGGCTGCACGCCCATTGGCTGTAGCTCTGCACCAATGGGCGCAGCTACAGTGACGTCAGTCGGCAAGCGGCGGGTGGCAGGCGGGTGGGATGCTGTCGCCCGCCGCGCGCGGTGGAGGTGGAGGGGCTTCGTGGGTGGGTGGGGGACACTAGACACCAGGGAGATGTTTGGGGGTTGTGCTGTGACATTCTGCCCGCGATCGGGCTTTACGGTCCACTGGACCACCAGGGAGTTATTCGGGTTGGGGAGGTTACATTCTGCCCGCGATCGGGCACTGGGGGGGGGTCATACAGGTTCTGCCCGCGATCGGGCTGCACTGTGCGTCGGTCCCCGATGGCTGCTGCCTGGCAGGATGGCCAGGAGCAAGTCCTCGGGGATCGGCACACCTACATGCAAATGGCATGCAAATGGGGCCATAAATAGATGCAAATGGCCCCCGCTGCGCCTTGCATAAATTATGGCCCCATTTGCATGTCACCTTTTGAATATCGAATTTGCGCGATGGCACAATGGTACTTTGGCGCCCAATCGCTAATGCTCAACTCTGGCAACTTGCGTAGCACAAGTTCCACTGCGCCATGCGCCAAGTGCTGTGGCTCAGGGTGATATTCAAAGGAGTTGCTCAACAGCGCAACTCCCTTGAATATCACCGCGCCACCCCCGCGCAACTATTTTGAGCAGCGAGGGTTTATACTTCAGACTGGCTTAGTTTGAATATCTGGGCCAGAGTGTATTACCAAGTAAAATACCACTGATTGACATTCAGTGACCTTTAAAAAAGATGTAAACGTTGTTACTGCCCCTGATAGGGAACCCTTTTTTTCTCCCTGGAATAGAAGATAAGGGTTATCGGGAGTGGGGGACAAGGGGTGTTCATGGCTTAAGACAACTATTCAGTCAGAATGGACTTGACACGTATGAAAATATACAGGCCTGGATGGGCCTGGGCCGTCAACATTTTTTCTGCTACCTGCAACTAAGAGCCTACATAGGTTCTACTGGTAGGCTACAAAATTCAGGGTCTAAGTGGGAAAAAATTGAATAAATGATAACTGTAGGGCAAAAAAATCTCAAGGGCACTATTCGAAGAGTGGCGAAGGAGGGGAGAACTTGGCTTTCAGACAAGACACAGAGCACTAAAATGCTCTGGGAGAGAGATTTAGGGATTCCTATAATGGAAGAGAATTGGAAGTTAATAATACAACTTCATCAGGGAATACTGTTGTGCAATAAATATAAAGAATCTTACTATAAATTCTGCCATAGATTATATTGTCCCCACTCATTGTTCATAAGTATAACCCATCAATATCTCCTGTGTGCCCTAGATGTAATAACAATCGAGCATCATACTATCATTACTTCTGGGCTTGCCCAGTATTACAGGACTTTTGGGGAAAGATAGTAACGGAGTTACGAAAGATAACGGGACAACAATATGCTAAATCACCATTATTGCTGCTTTTCGGTATAGAAATAGTAGAGGATGGAGAATGGGCCCCTGTCAAAAGATGGCTCAGAGTGGTTCTAGTCATGGCCAGACATTGTATCCTTAATACTTGGGTAAATGCAGTGAAACCTACTGTATCCCAATGGAAGGCTTTGATACTGCAAGCTCTCACATTGGAAAGATTGACATATGTCATTAAAGATAAGGAGGAACAGTATGAGAGAATATGGCAGCCATATTTAAAGTCACTCACAGTTGCTGATAATATTATGCTGAGGGAAGGATGGTTGTAATAAGAATGGTCTGGGTTGAATGTGAATAATAGATGAACTTTCTTGGGTAAAGAAAATACTGGAACCCTATGTTTCCTTTTTTAACCCCCCCCCCCGATAGAGGATGGAATGATAAGAAATTTGTGATTGGCTTTAAGGTAGGATTGATTAAGAGAATAGATCGATTGTATATATGTTATTTTATTGTAATATGTGTGTAATGTAATGTCATGTATATGTCTTTTGTTGCATTATAAGAAAATCAATAAACAAATAATGCTAAAAAAAAGATATAACACGATTTTCATGGGGTTAACCTTTTGAACTCCTACGGTGTCAGGTCATATTTTTAAGTTGATTATCTCTCATTTATTAATAATATTAATTCTTGTTTACAGAGGAGAGTATTACATCCTTGGTATAATCTACATGACCTTTTTAACTTCTCTATTGCTTGAAGATTTTAGAAAATTAGTTGCTTTTAAGAGTAAAAACTAAAACTTTGCTCATTAAAAAAGTTGTTCATGTCGCTTTTTCAGATTCCAAGTTAGAGATTGAAGTCTTTATGGAAGAGAGTGAAGATGTGTCCTTGTATGGAACATGAGCTTCACTTTACAAGGAATGTCCCTGCATTTGAAGAAACCCCTTTTCAAGATTCTGTGGAAACTTAAAAGGACTTTATGACTTTCACACTGGTGTGCACAGATGAGCACAAAAATGTATGAGAATGTATAAATGTTACATTTATTTTTAAGTTCTTTCACCATGTATGTCTTCATTTGGGAAGTGGTATTCAGTTAATTACTGCCTGATTTTGATTGTTTAATCAATCACCATTTAACATTTTCAAAAGTGCACTTCCAGTTACTGTAGTTGTCTTAGCTCTGACGAAGCCCAGGAAGCTGGGTGAAACGAATGCACAGGGATAGTGCAACTGCACCGTCCTAGTTGATTGCTGTGTGTTCACTGGCTGTGAATAAACTGTTGGGAAATTGAATCTACTGTATAACCAGTTTGGAGTCTGCTTTCTTGTGAATGGTGAGTGCTTCCATGTGGTATCAATATTTTCTGGGGTGCACCATCAGCCTTGTGCTCTACTCTCTGTCTCTGCTTAGTATTCCATGTGATGATATTTAGGAGGGATTACCAAGAGTTACTGTATGTTGTGGGTGTTAGTAAGTAAGTAAAATATATTTGTTTAGAGTGCTAGCCCTGGGGCTCACGGCACTGTACAAGGTGCAAACCGTAGCATAGAACAATTCAAGTGTAAATAAAGCTATTAAAAGTGCATAAAATAAAACATTCTGATTTCATACTCTATGACACAGCATCTAGGAGGTAACTAACACCTGGAGAATTTAAAAAGTGCCAAAAGCCTCCCTAAATAGATGTGCTTTCAGGCCCCACTTGAAAGCCTCCAATGAAGGGGCCTCCCTCAAAGACCTTGGGAGAAAGTTTCACAAGGCCAATCCTGCCACTTCAAATGAACGATCTCTCGATGTTTGGGAACCAGTAGGAGGCCATCATATCAGGAGGAGCAGAGAGATTGCTGAGAGCAGTGTGGAGTCAGGAGATTACTCAGATAACCAGGGCTGAATCTGTATAGGGCTTTATAAGTGAGAAGTGCTACCTTGAAGATGATTCTCCACCTCTCCGGCAGTCAGCAGATCAAGCAGGACTGGGTTCACATGACAGGACCGCAGAAAGCCTGCCAGTAACCTGGCTGCTGCATTCTGCACCAGTTGCAGGCTACACAGGGACCCTCCACTAACCCAGAGGAAAACAGCATTACAATAGTCAAATCTGGACATCACAAAAGCATGCATCAGTGAGGGCGAGTCATCAGACGGGATAAATGATTTAATCCAGGTGATGTTCCTAAGATGGTAGAAACCATTCTGGACATCAGACAAAAACTAAGCTTCAAATGTCAGTCCATCTTCCAGGATGACCCCCAGGTTTTTCACATTGGCAGAGGCTGTGAGTGGGGTGGGGCACAGCATCAAGCCAGTTCCCACCCCAGCAACCTCTGCATCATGTCAACAACCAGGCTCAATCACCAGCACCTCCATCTTGTCTGGGTTGAGCTTCAGTCAGTTAGAGGACATGTGTCCTGGATCTCAGCCAGACATGCATTTGGTACCTACACTGCATCTTGTGTCCTGGATGCAAACAACATATACAGCTGAGTGTCATCTGCATATCAGCATCTAATGATCTCTCCCAGGGGAAGCATGTACACTGTGAACAGCTTGGGTGAGAGGATCAAGCCCTGAGGAACTCCAAAAGGTCGGGGCTTTGGGTTGGAGAAGAAACTCCCTATCACCACCCTGTGCATCCTATCTGTGAGAAAGGACTTGAACCAGCTGATGACAGCACCAGTGAGTCCACAGAGCTCCCTTAGGCAATTCAATAACACACCATAGTCCACAGTGTCAAAAGCCAAAGACAGATCAAGAAGAATGAGAACTAACCATTCTACTCTATCTCTAGCCCTAAGGAGATCATTATGCATCCTGACCAATGCAGTTTTAGTACAAATGTCTTGACCTAAATCCCAACTGGAGAGGCTCATAGATGTCAAAGGTTATGAGATGTGTTTCACACTGCAGAGCCACTATTTTCTCAAATATCTTACACAAAAAGGGAAGGTTAGAGATTGGTCTGTAATTCACCAATGTGCCAGGGTCAAGAGATAGTTTCTCCAAGAGGGGTTTCAACAGTGCCTTTCTCAAAGCACTAGGGAATAACCCCTTTGAGAGTGAACACCAGACAATCTCAATGAACACTAGGCCTGTGGACCCCACACATTCCACTAGGAGATCGGTTGGGCCAGGGTCCATTTCACAATATGTGGGCCACAGCTTTGAGATCACCTCACAAACCTCTTCCGCACTCACTGATCTAAACTCAGTGCAGGCAAGTGGAGTGCTTCTGGAGATGATCATCTCACTACTGTTGGGCTGCAACCACCTGGTTGGTGAAATCCTGGATCTGATAGAGGACACTCTGTCAGAGAAGAACAGGGCAAATTCTTCATACTTAACAGCTGAAATTGCTATTTCCAGCTGCAGACAGGCAGGAAGAAATAATCTGTCCACAGTCCACAAGAGCTGAGCCTGTCTGTTCCTGACAGGAACACTACCTTCTTATGGGAGATTACTCTTTGATACTCACTGTAGTGAGTTGTCAAAGCCAGCCTGTCCTCCTCACATTCAGATCTCTGCAATGCTACAACCTCCAACCCTTGGTCTGCATCTCCTTGAGTGCCCCATCAAACCACGGAGATCTCAAGTGAGAAGACCTGGGTTGTATACAGACTGGTGTGACAGAGTCGAGTGCTGAGGTAACAGCCCTGTTGTAGGCTGCCACTGCCTCACCCGTACCTGCCCCACAAGGAACACTGACTTCTGAGAGGTCCATTACCTCCAGCAATCCCTCTGGGGACAACCCTTTAAGGGGTATTAACAGACCAGCTCCACAGTGGAAGGACTCCTGAGGGGGGACCTGAACGAGAACACTACTGTGCAATGATCTGACCAAATGACTGGATCAATCTTGAGATCAGTTATCTCAAGCCCCAGTTAAAATATTAAGTCCAAGGTATGCCCATGCCTGTGGGTTGCAGTAGCAACAGCCTGTGTGAGGCCCAGTGAATTCACTGTCTGAACGAAGTCTTGCCCAAACTGTGAGAGTTCGTCACTGATCCAAGCGTTGAATTCGCCCAGGACCAACCACCTGAGTGACTGCAACACTCTCCTGGCAAAGAAGTCTGTGACCTTCTGCAGAAATTTACCCTCATGCCCCGGAGGCTGGTACACCAGAAGGATACTGCAACCTCCACTTGGACCCCCCCATACGGCCATGCATTCAAACAATGAAGTGGAACCCACTGGGTGCACAGAGAAGTTCTAGTTGGATCTAAAACAGATGGCCACACCCCAACCCCTGTGTTTCTTCCTCGGGCAGTGCACCACAGAGATTCCAGCCAGGATAGACACCTCCAAAAGTGGACCAGTCTCATCTCCCACCCAGGTCTCTGTGATACAAGTCAGCTCAACTGAGGAAACCATGCCCGCTATAATTGCAGTCTTGTTCCTAATTGATCTCACATTGCACAGCCCTGCCCAAAGGGAACTGGCAGAGGTTGCTGGCCTATTGGCTACCTGCCACTCAGTCTGGTGGGAGCCCTGGGTATGGGAACCAAACACCAAACACATCTGGCCTCTAGGTCCAATTTTGCACCAGGGTGCCTCCTAGTCCTCACCACCCCAATATAGCTCTCCCCATAAGCAACACAAACTCCCTGCTGTCTACCATCCTGCTTCCTCCTGATGCCAACCTCCCTACAGCATCTAAGTGCTGTCAATGATAATGAGAGGTCAGTAAAGGAGCAGATGTCCAACAGCTGGGATGCAGAGCCTCGAAGGCCCTAAATTTAGGCACATGTTCACCAGTCAACTGTCTGGTGACTACTTAGAGGTAGCACTTACAGTATAAAATAACTAAAATAAAGTAAAACCATCCACACACACACACACACACTCACGTTAACAATTAAATTACTAAACAAACACAACAATCAATCAATTGCTAAATAAACCCTTCCAGCAACCCACCCATCTCCCTACCCATAATAAAATTACAGAACTAAATAAAACCCCAATAACATTTATTCAAAAAGTCCAAGTTCATAAGGATGTGGCAGCCAGTGGGGAACCCATTTATACTGTACACCTGGAAACAGTCCAGTTAATTCCAAGCTTTTCTAAACTGGTTCAGCAGAGCAACATCAAGTCCAGCTAAGAAGACAATCTATGTACCCCTTTCTGCCGCACTCTCTCTGCTGCTAAGGGGTAACCTGCCAGGAAAATGAGAAAGGAGCTCCATGAAGAAAACAAATGCTCTCACCACCTGTTTGCTGGCAGTGATGATTGGGAGCCTGAACTCTAATCTGGGTTTTCTGTTTGGTCATTAGGAAAACAGAGCAGCTAATACGGTACCGATGTTCAACTCGCTCAGACCCTAAACCTACACACCAAAACACACCTGACAATACTTACTTAATAACTTAAATAAATTGTTAAAATACTTCACTACTTTTAGCAAATACACAGTAGCAAAGGCAAGCCCTGAGGGTTTGGAAAACTCAGTACTCAGCTTCAGCATAGAGCTCAAACAGATGGCAGCCCAGCCTGGCAGCCATCTTGACCCCCCCATTACATGCATTGAGCTCACGGTGGAACCAAACCATGGTGCAACTACATTTCTGCCTACCCTAGGTGTTATTCCAGGAGTCCTAGTGTAAAGACCTAATGATCCTTTTGATTGCATGTTCTCATTTCTAGCTAAAAAGGGTGAGTGCAATGAGTGTGCATTTCTTTATCCCAGATATCTATGCATGACAAGAAAAAGGTATAATAAACTTTCATCAGTGTGACATATTGCAAATTCAATATTTGATTAAAAACCCATTTTACTCCCTCCCCCTAGTGCAGGCTACTCTAATTTGACTGCCTATGATCTCTAGCACTAGTGATGCCATCACAATTCAGGGGTCATGGTTGGCAATATCTGCTCCCTCTGAAAAGCTGTCACTGTTCAGGCCTTCAGGCTGTGAAGACTGATTTGTAATGATTATGATGGAGATGAGCCCATCAAGGAAGTAGTTATGTGGGGTGACCAGATCCTGTTATGGTACAGAGACCAGAAGGTTTGCCTCCAGTGTGTGGCAGCTGTCCAGTCAAACCACTCTCTGTGAGACCTAGATCATAATGTATGATATCATGACGTAGGTGTATATAAATTCAGTTTCCACCACAGCCCTCCAGTCAGAGTGGAGGGGTAGTGAGAAGGGGAGGTTGAAGATGGAGCACTGATTAACATTACTACAGGGCATATGTGAAAGGTACAAATCTGCATATGCTCCAGGTCCCCCCCCCCACATACCCTATGTGGGCTATATGTGATTTGTCAACCCAGACCCCCTCCTCCACCTGAGCTCTGTCCACTTGATGCCGCTGCATGGGAAAATCATTACCCCATGCCCTAGGAGCTCAGGCAGCAAGACAGCTAATGGATAGTGTTGCAGGTTATTCCCCTCTAGTGTCATCCCAGGTGCTGGCTTCCAAGCGGAACTTCCTGAGATAAGGCCCAGTGAGCCTGTATGCACTCCAGCTGGATCATGTGGTCCAGTAGCCTAAGGCACACAGTCACCAGATGTTCAAGTGGGAAGGGTAAGGGAGAGATATCCCATCCTATCACATTCCCACCATTAGGGCTATCACTAACAGGAACCAGGAACATTCACTAACTTTTTATGGTTCCAGACTTCTAAATGATCTTTATAAACTGGGATAGATGTTCATTCCAAAATATGTGTGTTTAAAAGAATTGTAAAATGCCACTTAAATGGAGTATCTCTGTGTGGTTGTTTAGACAACACCTGAGAAGTTTTAAAACTATGTTCATCTGCTTAACTACTCACAGTTGTACGTATGTAAATATTGTATATTTTTGAACATATTTTCATTTTATCTTGACTTTGTTATGTAATTTGTAACTTTGCATTGTATACCTATTGTTACCTTCTTCTCTCCAGGTGTGGCTGAAAACAGGTCTTTAATCCAGTCCACCATCCTGGTAAATCAAATCAATCACTCAATCAATCAATCAATCAATCAATCAATAATTTCCACTCCTCTACCACCCTTCCATCTGTTATCCTATCCCCTTCAGTACAGTAATGTGTCCCAAGATGGGATGTATTAAAGTCCTGCAGTTCAGTAGCCAACATATGTGTGAGCTCTTGTGCTGTGTGGAATGTTCAAATTCCGGTGGAATGAAATTCTGTGCAATTTTCAAAATTCCGCTGAAATTCTGCTGAATTTCACCAGAGACGGAAGGGTGGAATTCCGTGGCAGAAAATAGTTGTGGAATGATTTTCCACAGGAAAAATGCTGTTCTCTCAATATTTTCTGTGGAAATAGTTGTGGAATAACTTTCCACAAAAAAATGCTGTTCTGTAGAATATTATTCCATGGATCACAGTAGGCGGAATTACGAAGAAGAAAGCAAAATTCCAGTGGAAATTTTGCAAGCGTAATGGTCATGCCATGCTAAATTCGCCAGTAGAATTCCGCATTCTGCACAGCACTAGTGAGCTCTTTTGTCTGGCTTCATACCTGTGAGGTAGTTAAGTAATGAAATAATTAATTCCCCTATTAGATAGGTCCTAAACTGGTGGTCAGCAGCCAACAATCTATAAAATTCCATGGTTAAACCATCTGACCTGTGATTCACCCTTCAGAATGGATATTATTGTATTCAAGACTTCTAGGGCAGATATTTCCTTATTCAAAACTTTTTGGACTTCCTGGCTGATTTTTGGAACTTGTATTATGCTAAAACAATCTTGATTTTTATGTTCTCTTTTTCTTGGTTTGATCCCCTTTCATGTTTTAAGAGATATATTTAGCTGGATTACACGTAAGGACTAGATACAGTAGATGCATGTTCATGCTTTACCCAATACCAACACTGTCTGTGATTCTCACACATTTCTGAAGTTTAAAAAGCAAAAAATTGTGCTGTAACCCCCCTTTACCCACAACACTCCAGGCTCAAACATAATATAATCACAAGAAACCACACTAAAATCTTGTACAACAATAACTTTGGCAACCGGTAACTCAGTCACCATGATGGTGACTATACCTGGTGCATAGACACCTGTGGCAGACTAAGTGATTTGCTGTACAGCCCTCCAGTGTTAGGAACTGTAATTTTATGAAGTTGTATGTAGTCTTCTATGCATTTACAATGTGAGCTGGTCTTGACACTCCACTACATGAAGTTTACAGAAAGCTGGAAGTTGCTCCAATGTTCAAACTTTATTCGTAGATAGATAAATAGTATAAAACATAGCCCACATGTATGTAGCCTTCTATGCAGCATACCTCTGGTCCTCTAGGTCTGGAAGGTGCCCCACTTGCAAGGACTACACAGCCCACAGATAGAGATGTTGCGAAGTTTTAATTTGCTGCAAACTTCAGGCAAAGTCGCTGAATTCATGCTGCAGAAAATTCTGCTAGGTTGGCTGCATACTGTGGAACTTCACCAGTTAACTTCATCAATAATTTCACTGTTAAAGGAAAACTACACCCAAAACTTGGAAAAAATATATGTTGTGCAGAGTGTTTTAATTTGTATGAGAAGTTCTAGTGTTTCCTTCCCTCTGACTGGTATTAGGAGTTTTTCCCAAATTAGCTTGCTAGCTTTATGCTAGTTTTACGACCCCTGGGGATCTTCATACCTGATAGTGTAATTGTATTTCTTGTTCCCACAGTGCATCTTGTCTCATGTGACTGTGATATAAGACAACATTCCATTCACACATACCAAACAAACTAAATATCTTGGAAGCTTTACAAGCTGCACAAAATTACCAGCAGCAAAGTTTTTCAGGACAGTAAAATATTTAGGATGTGGTGGTCACCAAGCTGAATTCTACAGATTTTAAAATATAGCCATCTCTATTCTTGTGAACTGATTGTAATGCAATGCTTTCTGCTGGATTTATGGGCTCTGCTACATCACCATTACATGAAACAAGGTGCATTGTAGGACAAAGAAATGCAATAAACCTATTTGATATGGAGATCTCCAGGGGTCGTAAAACTACCCTAAAGCTAGCAGGCTAATTTAGGAAAAACTCCTAATACCAGTCAGAGGGAAGGAAACACTAGAACTTCACATACAAATGAAAACACTCTTCACAACATATATTTTTTCAAGTTTTGGGTGTAGTTTTCCTTTAACTTCCCCTTGTGCTTGTCAAGGTGAAGTTAGCAAAAAAATGGCTCTGTCACATGTTTCACTTTCTGCAGGTCACATGGGAGACTCCAGTCAGGCAGGAAGTGACTGATTTGATTTTGTTTTCTCATTAGTGCTAGTGTTCACTGGCTGAGTTAGTGAGAGTAGGAGTTTTACAGTCTTGCAGTATTGTAAACAATAGTTTAGTTTTAAAAGAATTTCTTTGTTTATTTTTATGTAGGATATCTGTTGTGAGTGCCTAATCTTTTTCGTTTTTGTAAGTTTAGATTGTTTGTTTTTTTTTGTGCATGTGTCTCTCTATCTCTTTCTCTTTCTTTTTATTTTGTTTTGTTTAAGAAAATGTTGTGTTTTTATATCATGGAGGGACCCAGTGGGCAATGTGGCCAAAAGGGGGGTTATTCACCTAAACATGCTAATGTTTCACAGTGGGAGTGAGGCACCACCCCAAGCACTCCCAGCTGAGGAGGGGAGTAGCACTGCTTCTGAGATGGCACAGGGTGATCAGTCGGAGCAGCAGCAGCAGCAGCAGAAGCCTGTGGTCCCTGCCCACCCGTATCATTCTACCATCACCAGCAGCTCCACCGCAGCACTGCAGAGCACCTCACAACCTCCTCTGGAGGCCCCTTGCAGCAGACAAGGAGCTCTGCCGTATGACATTTTTTCCATTGATGGAGATGACCACAGTGTCATTAGGTGCAAGCTGTGCAGCCACAGTGTACACCAGAGAAAGAAAGGGAGCCACTTGGGCACTTGTAGGCAAAGGACCAATCTTAATGTTCACCACTGTACCAAGTGGCAGGCTAACAACAGCAGCAGGCAGCAGTGGGAGGGGGGGGGGCATTGTGGAAGGGGAAGGTGGGCAGCATGAGGTGGTAGGCCGTCATGCTGTGAGTCAGCATGGTAGAAGGAGGACTCACAGCACACAGCCATCAGTACAGCAGTTGGTAGCACCTGCACCCCACCAAGATGCCCTACCACCAGGTGACCCTGCAGCACCAGTCACACAGGCAGACTTGACGGTCCTGTGGGACGAAGTCCTAAACCTTCAGCAAGACTTAAGTCAATTTTGGCCGGAGTTTAATGAGGCCAAAAGGGACCTTAAAAATATGATGGATGGCCAGGAAAAAAAGTTTAAACATCCTGGCAGAGTTGTGCAGTGGTAGTGGCAGTGCTGTCAGTGGTAGTGGAAGGGAATAACTTTATTTTTTGTCCCACACTGTCTGGATTATGGTTTATCCCCCCCAAAAAAACACACAACAAATATACAAAGTCAAAAAGGAAAAAAAAATCTTTTCAATCTTCTTCATCTCTATCCTCTTGTTCAGTTTTCTAAAATATTTATTTCTCAATGTTTTGTATTATATTATAGGGTCAGCATTTCTTTCAATCCAGTCCCTTATTCAATCCCTGAATTTTTCCTTCATGTAGTATTTCCCTTATCCTGACCCCTGTCCTGTTATAGTCTGTACACATGAACAACTTTCCTGAGAAGTTAAACATAATTTTTGTTTTAGTGCTTACGATGTCTCCTGCTAGCCACAAATGTTAATTATTGTCCCCAGAAAAAAAAAAAATATTTCCTGATGCTATGTGATGTTGTGGCAGTGGTGTGCAACTACCCAGAGAATTCGTCAAGAATCACACAAACATGAGCACTTTTCCTGAGAAGTTAAACATAATCTTGTTTTAGTGTTTAAGATGTCTCCTGCTAGCCACAAATGTTAAGTTGGGTCCCAAGTTCAAAACTGCTTTCCTGCTGCTAGTTGCCTCTTGTTGCTGTGCTGTGCAACAGGCAAGAGAAGTCAAGAAAAATCACATGAGAAAATTTCCCAAGAAGTTAAACATAATGCTTGTGGAAGTCATGAACTTTTCTCCTGCCACTACTCATCACAAATGTCAAGTTACTGTGTTCTCAATGAAAAACTGCTTCCGGGATAAGAAATGGGTGCGAAGAACAAGAAGGAACGTTTCACTATATTGTGTGAAGAAATTGTTGTGATGATGTCCATATATCTGAGAACTTGACAAATAGGTGTCCTCCTGCTCTGCTGCAGTTGGGTATACCATTAGGACAGCAAAACATTTACTGCAACAACCATTTATTTATGTATTTATTTTGTTTTTGTTTTCCGGGTAGGTGCCCTAGCCATAGAAATGACCATTTTCAGGCACACCCTGGGAGGTTACAGAGTGGAATTACATAAAACACATAAACAAACCAAGGTTTTACAGTAAAAATACAAGCAAGGTGATGACAGCAAGGCACGAAACAGTGTGATTCATGACAAAACATGTGATAAGGCAATTTGTTGTCAGATGCAGGACATAGATCACATATTTGCAAGGAATTATCATGATGCAAAATTCGACGAGAGCTTCACTGAAAACAAACAACCACATACTTGCAAGGAACTATCAGGTATAGTGAGCTGGGAAAATTATAAAATAACATACGTCAGGCAGATCCTTAGAGGAGAAACATATTCACATGATTTGGGAGATAGGGCAAAGAGTATTGCAGTATGAGCTTTTCGGCAATGATTACAAAGATCTAAGGAGTAGAGAATTAGTTATAGTAGAGCAAGGCAAGGGGTTTGAGATAACAAGCCAAAGAGGAGAAGTGCACCAAGTTGGGAGGGGAGACAAGTATACAGGCAGGGGGAGGATGAAGTGCAAGGCATTAGGTAGAGAGCAGATCAAGTGTGCAGCGGTGAGAGTAGAAGAGGTACTAAGGGGGGGTTGAAGCAAAGACATCAATTAGAGGAGAGGAGATGAGGTAGCTAAGGAGCTCCTTTTTAAAGGCATTATGTGAGGGTGCTTGGCAGATCGCTAAAGGGAGAGAATTCCATAGCTGAGGAGCATAGTGGGCGAAAGCACTGGTGCCTTTGATGGTGTTACTTTTCAGGACACATAGAAGGGATTTTCCTGCCAAACGCAGGCCATAGCTGGACATCTGAGGAACAAGTAGATCAGCTAAGGTTTTGGAGCTTGAGACTGCATAATACTGTCCACAGTGGACCCAAGGGAGTAAAGTCTAGCAGCATTTGGTGACAGCCAGTTTAGATCTGAGTAGAGGAGGCAGTGGTGTTTCTGCCGATGGGAGGAGGAGGCATAGTGACAGATATTATTATAGGTGACGTCCCATCTATGGAGATTGGATTTAGGTAAGGCAGCATAGATCACAACTCCATATGTAAGGGTGGGTAGTAGAATACCATGAGTGATGGCAAGCCTCGCTGCAGGGGTTAGTGCATATCTGGTCCGGTACGCTATACCTACTTTAGAGTTGACAGATTTACATGAGTTCTGGATGTGAAGATCAAAGTTTAGGGATTGGTCCAGTGTTACCCTAGGTATTTAAATGAGGTCACTGAACCAATAAGGGAGCCATCCAGGCATGAGACCATGAAATTATTTTGGCAGGTTTTGAGTTTAAAATTTGTCCCAAATAGCATGGATTGGGTTTTGGCCTCATTAAGACTAGTTTGTGATGTGAGAGCCAGGCTTGCATGTGCTAAAAGTTATTGGAGAGCTGCAGATTGATGTCAGAGATGTTTTTCGCCCTGGTGTATAGGACTATATCATCAGCAAAGAGGAGGGAGGAGGTGGCAGTAAGATTGGAGGTGATGTTATTGATAAATATAGAAAATAGCAGTGGCCCCAAAACTGAGCCTTGTGGTACACCACTATTCACTGTTGTCAGGTTGGAATAGGTTGAATTGTATTTTACAGCTTGGACCCTGTTTGACAGGTAACTATTGAACCAATTGTCAACATTATACATGAAGCCCAAAGACTTCAGGGTGGCAAGGAGAATGGAGTGGTTCACCAAGTTGAAGGCCTTTGTCATGTCTATGAAAACAGCTCCATTTAGAAGGCCTGAGTCCATAGCAGTGAGTGTGTCAGTAGTAGACTCAAGCAGGGCCGTGGAGGTGATATAGCCCTTGTGGAAACCATGTTGGTCAGTTGTAGGAAGGTCATTTTTGAGAAGGAATTCAATGGTTTGTGTAGCAACTAATTTTTCCAAGATTTTGCTCAGAATCAAGAGGATGGCAATGGGTCTGTAGTTAGATGGGTCTTTTGGGTCACCCTTTTTAAAGACACGAGTGACCCTGGCTATCTTCCATATGTCAGGGACCCCTGGCTATCTTCCATATCTTAGGGACACTACTATGACAGAGTGAGAGCGTGAAAATTTTGGCTAAGGGAGCGGCAATGTGCAGGGCTGCTATTTTTTGTAGTCTGGGTTCAAGATTATCAGAGCCTGTGGCTGTGCTGTCTCAGATTACGCTAAGTAGTTTAGAGACCTCCTCTCGAGTGATAGCCTTAAAGAAGAAGGAGGGGCCAATGACTTCTTGGCTGGAGGTCACAGGAGGGCAGTGATGTTGTGAGGCAGGGAAGGAGGATGTGTTTTTGTTTAGATCTGAGAACTGATCATTAAAAAAGTTAGCTATGGTCTGAGGATTATTACAGTGAGTTCCATTTAGGACCATCTCATTTGTGGTGGTGGAGTGGGTAGACCCCAGGAAGGTTTTTATGTATGACCAGAATTGTTTGTGGTCATCTGAGGCATTCACTAGTAAGCTTTTGCAGTATGAGCCTCTGGCTGTTCTTATTTCTTTTTTGAAGGCATTCTGCTGCTGCCTGTAGGTGTTATAATCTGCTGGCAGGTCAGAAGACTTAAAGCGGCTCCAGCTTTTGTTCCTTGCTCTTAGCTTAGTGGGTAGTTCATTTTTTTAGCCATTTGGTTTGTTTCCCCTTAATTCTATGGGTAATGAGAGGAGAGTGTAGGTCCTGCAGTGCCATGAATTCTGTGAGAAAAATGTTGAGGTCAGACTGTATATCATTAGCATTGTAAAGATTGGACTAGTCAATGTTAGATGTGTCACATAGAAATTGTTGAGTATCTAAATTAGCATAATCACAGAAAGTGATGTAATGAGGTTGTGAAGGGGGTGCAGCCGAGCCCCAGATGCAAACGATAGAGGAATGGTCAGTGATAGCATCTGTGAGTGTGCCAGCAGCTTGGATGTGTTCAGTACGGTTTGCTAGTACCCAGTTGATCAGGGTGATAGAGATTGAGTGAGGAGCAACTCTAGTGGGCGTAGTGATCAGCTGATGCAGATTATGGCTCTGAATTTTGGAGATGGATGAGGCTTGGCACTTCCTTAACCAGTTTAGGTTAATATCTCCGACAATGATAACTTCATTTTTACCAGAGAGTTTGTACATATAGTTCAATAGTTCATCCTGGCCGGCATGGCCACTGTTTGGGGGGTTGTAAATTGTAGATTACTAAAGTGCTTAACAACCATCTTATGCATAGTTACCAATATGTAGCTGAATTAGTTTTATATACTAATTGACTGATTATTAAAGTGCTTAACAACCATCTTATGCATAAGGAGTTGTTATTATTACAGCCCGAAGTCTAATATGTTCATACTGCTTTTCCATTAATTTTCAGGTGTGGGTGATAACATCATAATGCTTCAAAGCTACAAAGTGGATGTTGGAATTCACCACATTTTCCAACCACGAAGGTAAGTATGGGGTTATTTTTTGAGAGGGTGGGGTTAAGTCAGTAAAGATGTGCACTGTGACAGTAATTGTTTTATGTTTTTGTTGGTCCACTTTCAGGTACAGTACTTTTCAACATCTGTCTGTCTCTTGCTACTGCTGTGAACACAAACATGTGGTGACCATGTGACCTTTATTTTGGGGTGGAATTTTTCACTTTTGAGGACAAGTCCATTAGGTAAGTATTTTTTTGTGGGGGGGGGGTTAACACTTTTACCAGTTCTAACCATTCCTTCTTAATTTTCTCTGATTTTCAGGTATGCAATACCGTGAATCATGTTGCCTGCTGCTGCACTGCATGGGTCCAGCCAGTACCTTTTTCTGGCACTTAGAAGTTTAAACTAACCACAGAAGGTAAGTATTATTTCTCTTTTTCTTGGTTTTGGCCTGTAATTCACTGCTACAAGTTTTTCAGATGGTGGAGTAAATGTTCTCTGTCATTGTTCCCGTAATTATAGGTAATTTTCCTCGTGTGTCTTTGGCTGTGCTGTCCATGCCGTACCTGCCTCCGGGTCAGGAGCAGGTGTGTGTGGATGATGGATGATCATGGTGATGGATGGTTGCTGGAGCTGCACTGAGGACAGCAATGATACAGCAGCACAGGACAGAGACCTGTGAAGAAAAGAAGATGATTATTCAGACTATTTACTAAAGTGTAATAAGTGACTGTGGATTGTGTCTGCATGGGGTGTGCCGGTGGTGAAGTCCTCATCTTAGGGAACTGCAGTGCCTGCAACCACTGTGAAAAACTCAGATAAATTATTTTAGTCCCAGACTGCACAGATGACGCTGTAACCTTTAGCCTAACTGTTCTCCGTGCTCAGCCTCTTCCCTAACTGTCGCCTGCAAATAGAAATGATTAATTCATTTGTCTCCAAATTTTCCCACTGACCACTATTGGTGCTGGAACCATGTTTACCCGTGCAAATGGAAAAGAAACATTTTTTAACAAAAACAGTAAATCACACTGATACTTACCTGTATAGTAGTGATGCTTGCCATGTTGCCGGAGTGCCGTCGGTGCCAGTTTTCCTGGTCTCAAATGGTGATTGGTGAGCTTATGGTGAAAACTGTAGGGAGATAAAAGAAAAGAAAGAACACTGTAATAACATTATGAAATAAGGTGGAAGGCATTTTCTCTGCTGTTGCACACAGGTTCATCTGCATCCAAATGGAGAAAATTGTCCTTTTGAGAGCTGCGCCACCTTTGATGAAAAAGAATGCAGAGAAACTGTCTTTTTCTCAGCTGCATCACCTGTGATCAAAAAGAATAAAGAGAAACTGTACTTTTCCCAGCTGTGTCACCTGTAATGAAAAAGAATAAAGACAAACTTTCCTTTTCTCAGCTGCATCATCTGGCCTGAGATAAAACAAAGCAATTAATTTGCCCACATTTTGTCACTGTGATCTGTGCATTAAGGAAATCTCCATACCATGTAAGCAGCTATTTTATATCTGTATGCCCGGAAGTAAAAATTATTCAATAAGGTTGTCTCCAAATTTGTCCACTGCTGGTGCTGGACCCATGTTTACCTGCAAAAAGGGAGAAGAAAAAATTATAACAATTCAGAAAAGTAAATTGTAATGATACTTAGCTGAACAGTAGTGATGCTTGTCGTGTTGGCAATGGCAGTGCCATGTATCTGGATTACTGGCCTCAGATGGTGTGCTGATGGTGAAACCTGCAGGGAGACAAAAGAAAAGACAGGAACTCATTTTAAAGTAATTTCTGCATAAGGCAGTGGCCTTCCATCCTCTGCCTGCTCAGGCTAAGGACTGGAATTGAGGGATAAGTACTGTGAACACAACTGAAAGTGACTTAACATCACTGCAGACAAAGACAGGCCATGGAGGTGGAGCAGAGGTCTTCATGCCTTGATGAGCTGGCTGGCTGTAGGGTCGGCTTTAGGATTAGTGAAGCAAGTGGGCTGGCTGGAATCAAATGGCTGCATCAATGTTCTGGAGGTACTGGCCCAAGATGTGCTGTCATTATGGCTGATTGGTTATAGGCACACTGGATGAGGAGGAGGAGGAAGAGAAGGAGGAGGAGGTGGAGGCAGCATTGATGTAACTGTTGTTTATTGCACAGCAATCATCATCTCATCTTCCTAGTTAGTTTTTAGTGTCATTTTCTGGCAGTATGACAGTAAAGGCCTGTGCTGTTACACTGTCTGGCATAGACAGAATGGAGGTCAAGGAGTAGGGGAAGGTGGTGGTGAAATTTATTCCTGGCTGGAGCATGCAAGATGATTGACCTAGTAGTGGTTGCAGTCACAGACCGGTTGGTAGGGTACTTGGTAGTGTACTGGCATGGTTCGGCAGTACTATTTGTATCAGTGTGGTGGACAAAGCTGTTACATTGAATGGCTTGTAGACACATAAGCAGGGAGGAGGTAGAGGTGGAAATGGTGGTAATGATGTTTACTGCTTCTAGCTGGAGCTGGGAACTGTGTTTTGACATCTGATATAGCAGAGCAGGAGTAAGGGAAATTGAAATGAACAATGGCAGAGAACACCTCCCCCGGTAGGGATCAGCAGTGTCTTTGGACAACTCTCTAGCAGTAGTTAATAAAATGTCCCTTTTTTATCTAGAATGCGGATTAAACAACTGGGTAATGGGAGGGTTAAGCAAAATTAAACTGAACAACAACAGAAGAGAATACCTCCCCCACTAGGGATCAGCAGTGTGTTTGGACAACTACTGTAGCAGTAGTTAATAAAATGTACTTTGTTAATATAGAACAGGGGCTAAACAACGGGGTAACAGCCAGGGTAAGTGTAAGCAAATTTAACTGAATAACAGCAGATAACACCTCTCCCACAGACACCCAATTAAACAAAATCATGGATCAACAAACTTTGTATAACAATAAATTCAAAGACTATACAGAGTGGAAAAGGAAGGGGGGAGACTTATCCTCCTTCAGCCCTGTTCCACTGCCACTTCATCCAGGAAGCAGACCTCACAGTCTTCCATATGAACATATGAAATGCCAGCAGAAACAGACCTCATGGTTTATCGAGTCTGCTCGATTGTGCAGCAAGCCACTCAACTTGCAGCTGACCCACCATCCCTTCCCCTCCTCATAACCAGCCCCCCTCACTCTGTCCCACCCTCTCTTACATCCTCTCACCATTCTACATGATATCACCTCCTCGGGCAGAGTGTTCCACTTATCTACCAACCTTTCCATGAAAAAGTGTCTCCTGATTTCCCTCCTGAATTCCCCCCACTCCAATCTCAGGCGATGGCGTCTCATATCCCTCCCCCTTCTGATCTGAAGAATCCCTTCTGTATTAATCCTGTTAATACACTTTAGGTACTTAAAGGTTTTGATCATATCCCCCATCCCTCCTCTCTTCCAGGGAATACATTTGCAGCTCTCCCAGCCTCCCCTTGTAGGATTTTCCCTCAAGTCTCTGTATCATCTTCTTTGCCCTACGCTGCACTCCCACCAGCAATCTGATGTCCCTCTTCAGAAATGGCCGCCAGTACTGCCTGCAGTATTCAAGGTGCGGCCTGACCAGTGACCTGTACAGGGTTAGGATCACTTCTCTGTGCCTGGAGGAGATTTCCCCTCACTATGCACCCCAGCATCTTGTTTGCCTTTGCAGTCGCCTTCCTGCACTGAGCTGAGTGGTTCATACTCCCATTATTATTACCCCTAGATCCTTTTCCTCCATTGTGCTTTCCAACTGTACCCCTCTCAACTGATATTTCCTCCCCTGGTTCCTTGCACTGAAGTGTAGTACCTTGCACTTCTTGGTTCTGAACTCCAACTGCCATGTTTCTGACCATTCCTGTAGTTTGATCAAGTCTTCCTACACCCCCCTCCACCCCTCTACCACTGCACAGATCTTAGTATCATCTGTGAACAGACTGATCCTACTCCCAATCCCGTTTGAGATATCGGCTATGAATATCTCGAACAGCACCAGTCCCAGTACTGAACCCTGGGGCACTCCACTCATAACGTCCCTTGGTGATGAGAGTTCCCCACCACCACCACCACCACCCTTTGCTGCCTACTCCTCAGCTAGTTGGTGATCCAGTTGACCATTTTTGTACCTACCCCAGTGTATTCCAGTTTTCCCCCCAGCCTCCCATGTGGCACCGAGTCAAAGGCTTTGCTGAAGTCCAAATATAGGACGTCTGCTGCTTGACCCCTGTCCAGTTCCCTGGTAACCTAGTCATAGTACTCAACTAGGTTCATCTGGCAGGATCTGCCCAAAACAAAATTGTGCTGATGGCTGTCTTGGAGCCCACTGTCTTCCAGAGGTCACCAGCCTCTATTTTAGGATTGACTCCATGAGTTTTCCCACGATTGAAGTGAGACTCACTAGTCTGCAGTTGCCTGGATCATCCTTCGGGCCACTTTTATGAATGGGCACCACATGGGACATCCTCTAGTTCTGTGGCACGCATCCTGTGTCCAGTGATGTACTGAACAGGTCTGACAGTGGTCCCGCCAGGATCTCTGTAAGCTCCCTAAGTACCCTAGGGTGAATGCCATCCGGACTCGGAGCCTTGTCCACCGTCAGTGCCCTTAGTCACTCCAGCACCCTGTTCTCTGTAATTCTGATATCAGTCACCCCAACCCACGCCACCCTTCCCCTGGGGTATCTGCCCCCCTCTTTCCTTTGTGAACACGGAGCAGAAATACTCATTCAGTGCCTCTGCCTGGTTCTCCCCCTTCTGCACACACCCCGCATCTTTCTTAATCCTCACAATCTGGTCTTTGTTTCTTTTTCTCTCGCCAATGTATCCAAAGAAGTCCTTTTCCCCATCCTTGATTCCCTGTGCCAGTCTGAGCTCTCTGGGAGCCTTGGCCACTCTGACTAGCCTGGTAACCTCCCTGGACTTCTTTTGTACTAGTCTTTGTCCTCTTGTCCTCCCGATTTCCTAAGCCTCTGGAATGCTTTTCTTTTGACCCTCACCCCTTCCATTACCTCCTGAGTCAGCCAGTTCAGCTTCTTGGTCTCCTCCTCTTCTTGCTTTGTGTCCTGGTGCAGGTATCAGTAGCCTCTGCCAGCCCTTTCTTAATGACATTCCATTTTTGGCTGGCACTCATGCATGTCTGAATTCCCACCAGATGATCAACCAAAATTTTCTCCATCCTTTTAAAGTCCACTCCCTTAAAATCAATCACCCTGGTACCTGTTCCCCCTGTTACCCTTCCCAAATTGAGTGTGAACCACACCGTACGATGGTTGCTCCCAGCCAGGAGGTCCTCCACTCCCAGATCCCTTATAGCCTCCCTGTTTGTTAATACGAGGTCCAGAGCCCTACCCTCCCTAGTAGGCTCGAGGACCAATTGCACCAAGAAGCAGTCCTGAAATGCATCTAGTAATCTCTGCTTCTTTGCACACGTGGTGGTTGGGGTGTTCCAGTCCACCCCAGGGAGGTTGAAGTCCCCCACCAATATGGTGTCCCCCTTCCTACAGACTCTTCTAATCTGCTCGGTCAATTTCCTATCCAGGTCATCCCCCTGAACTTGTGGCCTGTACACTACCCCCACCCTCAGTGTCTTTCTTTTAGAGTCTTAAAACTGCATCCATAGGACTTCTGTCCTGCCCTGCATCCCCTCCTCTCTCATACATCTTATCCCCTCCCTCACGTAGGTCACCACACCCCATCTTTCCCCCTAGTCCTGTCCTTCCTGAATATCCTGTACCTTGGGATCATCATATCCCAATCCTGGTTCTGAGTGGCCCATGTCTCCATGATGACCACAATGTCCACCCTCCCCAAACCAAGAGAGCCTGTAGATTGGCTGATTTGTTACCTAAGCTTCTCACATTCAGTGAGACCACCCTCCAACCTGTGTCTTTCTCACCCCCCACCCTGGTCACCCCCCCCTCCTAATCCCACCTTGTGTCCCCTCCTCAAATACCTCTCTGATAGCTTGCTGGGTAGACTTGCTCGGCTCCCCCCTCTGGGATCCCTGCCTACTAGCTGTCCTCCCCCACCCCCACCTAGTTTAAATCTATCCTTGATGCTATATATCCCTCAAACCTCTGCTTTTATACCCCTTTCCCCACCCCACTCAGGTGCAGCCTATCCCCTGCATATAGATCCCTATTTTCCCAGGTACTGCCCCAGTCCCCCACTACCCCATACCCCTTAGGCTGACACCAATCCCCCAGCCATTTGTTGAACTCCCCAATCCTCCCTTTCCTTCCTGTACTCGCGTAGGGTACTGAGTGCACCTCTGAAAAGGCCACTGATTTCCCCACTTCCTCACATAGCCCTCCTAATGCCTCAAACCTCCAATTCACTATCTCCACCATCTCCCCCACCAGGTCATTAGTGCCCACATGCACCACTACATGTGGTTTCTTCCTGCCCCATCTTGTGCACTTAAGAACTGCCTGCCCCGCCCTGTCCACTGTTAGCCCGGGTATAGCTTCCACCCCTATTTTACTATGCCTCTCCCCCCTGCCACCCCATCTGATCACTTTAAGTATGGAATCACCCAGCACTAGTACATACCTTTCCTCATTCCTTGTCCATGCCCTCACCCCTTTCCCAGGGTATCCAATCTTAGAGCATGCCAGATCACTAACTCCACCATTCCTCCCCACTGCTGTCTCCCCCTTCTCCCCCATCCTGTCCCCTGCCCCTCCACTGCTCCCTCCCTATCCTCCACATACCTCCTCTCTGCCCTGGCCCCCCATCTGTACTCTGCCGCTGTCGTCCACCCCATCAGCAGTGCTTCTCTCCCCTTCACCCCTGTCACCCTCCTCTGACTGACTTCTGACCCTTGTGGGTTTCCCTCTTCCTCCCTCCCCTGCTCTCCCCTCCTCCTCCTCCACCAGTGTCACCAGCACAGCAAATCTGTTTCCTGCCCATCCTACCTGGCTGTGCTTCTGCTCCCTCCCCCCCCCAACTCTAGTCTTACCACTAATGCTAGGCCCCTTGTTTGTTCTGCTCCTGCACTTCCTCTCCATCATTTCCCTTGAGCAACTATTCCTCCCTCACTGTGTCCTCATGTTATTTCCTGGATGTGACCCTCCTGCCTCCAGGCCCCTTCCCCCTCCAATCATCATCTCCAGCTCTCTACCAAGCCACAGCACTTCCTTGTCCAGGCTACTCAACTGGATACAGATTGAACACCCTCCTAGCCTTCACAATATGTTAATCCAAACTTCCGTCCCACATCCCTTACAGCCCACTGTCCTACCCATGATACTGTACCAGTACTAACTACAAAATACAGTCCTATCTATAAGTTGCTACCCAGTCCAGTCCCTACTTAAAAATACAAAACTAGCTCCAGTTGCAGAGCAGCATTAAACACTACTAACTATGATACCATACCATCCACACATTTCCCAACAAAATACAGCTTGAGGGGCTACACCTAAGTACAAAACACAGAGTGGAGTTGTCACCCAGTGGGAATTCTCTCCACATTGCTGATTCATAAGCCTCACTGCAGGTAGAAGCCTTGGCAGTGCCGACATCTTCATTATCATCATCATCACCAGCACCAAGTGCGTGTGGCAACACCATCGACATCACTGTGTTATGTAGAATCTGCTCCTCATTCATTTTTATGAATGTTAGCATGGAAACATTCTTGGGTTACAAACTGGTCCTCCTGTCATGCACAATAGCCCCAGCCAAACTAAATGCTCATTCCACACTAACACTGGATGGTGGGCAGCTCAGGTATCTAACAGCAACTGATGCCAGTGCTGGCCAATCAGTCACTTTGATGCTCCTGTACAGTAAAGGCTCATCAGTAATGCCATGGTGCCTTGTGTCCCCCATATAGACCTCCACTATTCATTGCATTGCCCTGAGACTGGCTGCCTCATCAGTTTCCTCCTCCTTTTCTTCCATGGCTTCCACTCCCACCTGATACAGAACATCCCAAATGGAATTATTTGCCATTCTCAGCTGTAACTTGCAGGGTTTCTCAGATAGTTTTCTGTGCAGTTTGCGCCTTCTGTGCTTTTTGCCTCTGTGCACCATATACCCATCTAATTAGGTACTTGGTCAACCTTTGCACCCACTCGCGACCTCCTTCAATTATTGATGCCAGGTCACATTTGTAGTGTGGGTCCAACAAGGTAGCAACTGCAAATTCATCTGACTCTAGACTTCCAGAAATATGTGTATTGCTGTCCAGCACATGGAGCATGTGTTCTATTAGTTCACAACTTCTACCATCCCCACTTGTCTCCATCCCTTGCTGGACATTTACTAGTGTCTACCTCAGCACATGTACAAGGGGTATTGATTGACTTATACAGGCAATGTCCCCACTCACTGCCTGTGTTGCATGCTTAAATGAATGGAGAATGCTTACTAAGCCATCCGTTTGGTGCAACTGCTCTGTTGTTAGAGTCATGGACACTCCAGCACTGTCCCGGTTGATGTGCAGCAGCAGGTAGTCTGAGACTGCCGTATACTGTTCATAAAGCCTCTCTATCATATACAGTGGGGAGTTCCACCTTGTCACAACATCCTGCTTCATACGGTGCTGAGGCAGATGGTTTTTGAGCTGGAGCTCCCGTAGCTGGTCATGGACCTTTGCAGAATGGGCAAATTGCACACAGATGCGATGGGCAACAGTCAACAGTCAACATTTCCTTATTTTCTGCATGGTTGAGAAAGTGCCGAACAACCAGATTAAGGCAGTGTGCCAGGCAGAGCACCATGAAAAAAAGCATCACTAATGCACTTAACAACATTGGAGCCATTATCACTGGCAATAAACCCTGCTTTAAGTGAGTGGGTGTGAAGCAACTCATCAGTGTTGTTGAGCAGCACATGACATATTTTCTCACCCATGTGAGAACCAGTTATACTTTTCATACTGAGTGTGGCATGCTGCTGAATCCCCTGTGTGTTGCTACCACCACAGTGTTGCTTTGTGCAGGTTTTGCCAGGCCCCAAATCAACTACCACCCCAGGTACCTGTGTGCAGTGTGCTGTGATGCATAAATACAAGCTTGAAGCTGTTTGGCCACTGGTCCACATATCCATGCTAAGATGGATATATTCTGATAAAGAATGCTTCAGGGCAGTATTATGGACTATGACACTGTCCCATAAAGTTCTGGCATAGCACGTTTGGAAAAATAGGGTTGCAGTTGAACTTTCCATTTAGGACAGGTACAGGCCATCAACCTGCGGAATCCAACATTCTCCACTAATGAGAATGGCAATAGATCAATGGCCAGCATTTCAGCAGTGGCTGCATTTAACTCATGTGCAGTGGCATGATTATGGGGGTACTTTGAGTGCCGCTCAGAGATGCTCTTTAGTGTGAGCTGCATCTTTGGGGGTAGTCGACCAAACCGCTGGAATTGTGGCAGCCATCTTGTTCTTGTTGTAGTACTAAGACTCTTGGGAATGTGCAGCCTGCATGAAACCAGTTTTTTTTTTTTTTTTTTTGCTGGGGTTGTACTTTTATGATTCAGGGGAGTGGTGCTACCACTGCTAGAATGCCCACTGCTCAAGAGAGCAAAGGATTACTCCTCCTCCTCCTCCCCCCACCCACTCAGCCCTTGCACCTCCTGCTCTGTTACACTGCTGTTAGTAATGTTTAACTTGCCAAGGGAACTGGCACCCCCTGCTCTGGCTTCTTTCTGGTGGTGCTGCCAGAGCAATGGGTGCCTGTTCTTCAAGTGTGTGTGTTGAACACCAGTGCCTAGATTGCCACACTTTTTACCCTGACTAACATATGCTTGACACATCTGACATATTGCAATAGTCTCATCAACTGGATCAAGCACGTCAAAGTCCAAAACTAGGGACTTCGCACCTCTGGACTTCACATGGTGCTGGGACTGGGAGAGCTGATCAGAAGGCATGGAAATTTGTGCTTTTTGTGCTGCTCTCATCACTTCCATAATATTAGGAGGGGGGTGATTTGAGTGCTTGGAAACATGCTAATACCATGATCCTCATCATCTGAATGGGCTGCATCACCCTTGCACTTTTCCCTCTCTGGCTCCCATAGGGGATCCAACACTTTGTCATCATCAGTACTACTGCCGATATCCTCCTTTTCTTCCATAGCTCTGTCTTCTTCATCAGCAACCTTTTCTTGCTCTATAACCCTCTCCTCAAGGGGCTGACTCTCTATATCTCCCTGATGCACCAACTCCAGCTTACCACTATCACTACCACCAACACCACTAGAAATGGGGACAGTCACACCAACAGCCTTCTCATCCTCCTGGACCACTGTTCCTGTACTAGTGTCTCCCTTATTCTCAGTTTCATCCCCCACCAGTATGGATGCAAGAGATCTGGCTGAAAAGCATTTCACCACACTTATGCCACTGCTACTAATTATTCTGTTGCTGGTATCTGCCACGGGACTGGATCCCACAGAAGACACTGATGCTGGCATACTTTTGGTTTTGGGAAGTGGAACTGCTGTACTACTTTCCTCCACACACTTCTTTGTTGCCTCATCCCCCTGGCACCTCTCACTTTATTGGACCGCTTCTTCACATGCATTTTTATATGCTTACTCCAACATTTTCCTTACTTTCAGATGATAAATTACTAACTGGAAATAAAGTCTGCAGTACTGCCAACTACAAGTCAGGTATTAGCACTCTATAAAACTGTAGTAGTCCATTCTATTAAAACAACACATTTTTTTCATTTCCCCAAAAGGAATTAAACTACACAGTGTAACAGGGCAGGGGTAAGCAAATTTAAACAAAACAACAACAGGAAACACCTCCCCCAATAGGGATCAGCAGTGTCTGGATAACTACTGTAATGTAGTAGTAGTTAATACAATTTTTTTTTTATTTAGAACAGGGATTACAAAACTTGGGGTAACAGGGCAGGGGTAGCCATATATAAACTGAACAACTCCAGACAACACCTCTCCCAATCAGGATGTGACCAGTAGTCTCTGGGCAACTACTGTATTAAAATGTACTTTTTTATATAGAATGAGGGTTCAATAACAGTGTAACAGGGCAAGGGTAAGCAAATATAATTGAATAACAGGTACGCTCCACTGCAGAGAACACCTCCCCAATAAAATAAATTCAGGGATCAGCACAGCAGTGTCTCTGGACAATTACTCTACTAGTAGTCACCATACAAACAAAAATATAATTTATTTTTACAGAAAAATGAATAAACAACTGGGGTAACACAGTATGGGTAAGAAGTTTTAACTGACACAATAGCAGACAGAACTGACCATAAACAAACAAAAATCAGGGATCAGCACTGTGTCTGGAAAACTTTTGATTTTAAAACAGAAGAACAGGAATGAAATACCAACAAAGGTAACAGCCAGGACTCAGGAGGAGTAATGTTCAAGATAAAGTGACAAAAAACTGTCAATTAATAAGAAAATTAATACAAACAAGTAGAACAGCAACAGAAATACAATGAAACACGTCACTTAATAATAACACCAAAACCACATAAATAAAAATGAAAAATCACTGGCAAAGACTTAAAAAAAATGGCAGTAACTCACTGAGAATTTGTGACAAATCTGTTTTAAAAGATAAAGAACTTGCCTGCCCTGGTTTTACACACCTACCCTCCCCCACTCAGCTCCTTCACAGAGCCAGACAAAACTAAAAAAAACACTATTTAAACTAAGAATTATGCAAAGATCTAAATGAAAACAAATGATCCCTAGCAACACTAGGAAAGATTGACTATTTTGAGAGTGACTGGCTCTCAAAGAGATAGTTTTACGGGTTTTTAAAGGTTTTTTTGGTTGTGATGCCCACCACAAGACTGCTCTCTGACTCTCTCGATGATAGACTGTGCTAGAAACTCCTTCCACATGATATGTGACCTAAAAACCCATAATACATTGCAAAATTCACCTTTTGGGCTAAACTTTGCCAGTGAAGTACATAAAAATCCGCAATTCATGAAGTTTTCTGTAAATCTGCTAATTTCCAAATAATGGTGAAGTCGTACATTGCAACAGTGGAATACTTCTCAAATTGTGGAAAATCTGCAAATTATTTTGGAGAGCAAATTTTTCATACTTCACACATCACCACCCATGGGACCCAATTCCAAAGCAGTATCTGCTACTTAAACAGGTTTTTGGTTGTTGCCAGGAGGTTATTTTAACATCAGGAAAACTCTGAATCTATAATCATAAGTAATGGAGGTTTGCATCCTAGGCAGGCATGTGCATGCACCATGGACTACTCCCCTGACCACCCATGAAGTCATGGTAAAACATGTAATGTTTGATAAACATTTTAGAGCAAATGATCAGTGTATGTAAAAAATCTTTTGAACATTTTTAGCCAAAGCAGCCAGGTGAAACTGAAAGTGTTCCCATATCTTAATAAAACTACCAATTTTACTAACGTCACAAAAGAAGGTCTGTATGAAATTGTTGTGTTGTCAGAAAGAAGGCTAACAGACTTCCACTGGCAATGGAAAGGGAAGTGGCATGGGGGATGATGTCTGAGACACAGCATCTATGAATATAGTGGGAAAGAAAAAAGATGCCCCACTCTAGGGATCAAACCTAGGCCTCTTACTCTCTGCTGCTTGATAACCTGTAGCTTTAATGTTATACTAAGCTTCCCAGACATAAGTTGCATGCTGAATCAAAGTACATCCAGCACTGAGTGCAGACCTCCCCCCCCCATAGTGAATTTTCATCATGAACAGTCTATTTGAAATAATGTTTCCCAAGTTGCATTTAAACCTTAAAGTCTGTGCTGGAACCCTTGAAGTTATCAGCAATATAAAATGTCAAACCATGCTGAAAGTCTATCACTAACATCAGCAATGGCATATAACAATTTCTCTCTTACAACATAAACTGTGGTAAGAAAGAAAACAGTTTCACTCTGGGGACTGAACCCAGGCCCTCTGCCCTCTACTGCCTGAATGTAGCTCTACTGCTGTACTAAACATTATATACAGGAGATGCATGCTGTGGCAAAGGACATCCATCAGTGGGTGCAGACATCTCCGTACACAGTTGTGGTGGACTTTCATAATTAGCAAAAGAACTGTGGTTAGCTAGACAAGCTAATCCTTAAAAACTGTGCACACCCAGAAAAAACTGTGAGTCAGACAGGTTCAAAGTATGAAAAGTTCCTCAGTGCTTCAATCAGGGTCTTAAATAATTGATTAGCAGTTTTTTTCTTGGAATGATACTAACTGTACAGAAAGTATTTATATAAATTTTCTAGAAGTGCTGTGTTTGTTAAACACAGTGAGGCAAGAGCTATGCATTTTCACAAAGTTTTAGCACTTTTATGATCAAAACGCTAATCAATTTTTAGAGTTAAATAAAACCCTGCGGTCTAACAGGGATCCTTTATTCTGGGGCAGGGTCTGTTAGAAATGCAGATAATGTATACAGCACATTTAAAGACAAATATACAGTTAGTATCAAATAGAAAATACAATACTGGTGCCCATGTAAAACAGCCCTAAAGAAGCTCAAACCAGTCAATTAAATAAATTCAAAAACACCCCAAGTGTAAAGTAAATAAAACACATAAGCAGCAATAAACTATGTATGCAAAAATATAATTAGAGCTAGATGTACTGCATTTTAAATATTAAATGTTAAAGTTATTAATCCTTAAAGCATGCTAACATTGGTGTTACATAGAAATATGACATCCAATGCAAAAATTGTTCATACAGTAAATATTCCTCAGTTTCATAATTTAATATATTACAGTAGATCTGAAATAGAAAATATTTTTGTTTAAAGAAGACTTCCATAAGTAGTGTTAAACTTCCTGCAGGTCATGCAATACATGATCCAGGATATCTATAAAACAGAAGGAAAAAGACCAATATAAGAAAGAAGAATGGAAAGACAGTTAACAAACATTCTTACAGTAAACAATTTAGTCCTACATTTTAACAAAATAATGAACAAAGTTCATTAGTACATTTATTTTCTTAAGGAAAACAAAACCCTGATTAAGGAAACTACAAAATGGGGGACAATGTCCCAATTTTCATTTAGGTCCGAGCTCCACATTCCATAATGAGTTTACTTTCTCTAGGGAGAAGTAGCTTGATTCTGTCACCCCCCCCCCCCCCATGTTAATTCTGATGTGATGGATACCCATGAACTTTAGTGTGTCCAGTCTTGAGACATGAACTATCTGCCAGTATGTGCCTACTGGGGTTTCACATTTGCCATTTAGAATGGACTGGAAAAGTTCCTGTAAGTGTTCTTTCACAGAGTGAACAGTTCAATCTACATAGAGCGTGGGGTAATTATACAAAATGGCATAAATTCCAAAGGGTGTTCAGCATTAAATGAAGCAATGGACCTGATAGCTCCTAGAATTCTTTGAAATGATAAAGCTAGAACACTGATGAGCATATTTTCATACATCACAGGCTCCACATCTGTGGAATCCTGTCTGAGGTGCAGGTAACAGTTGTCTTGCTGGTAAGGGTCTATGATCACCATGAACAACTATGTCCTTAACACTGCTGCCTTTTGTAAAAACAAGTCTGGAGAAGTCACCAGTTATATTCTTGAGATCAGAAACAGTTTTCAAGACCCCACAGAACCTTTTCAAGGTACCAGCAGTTCAGGAAGGGTCATTGGGTTAAACATAGTAACATGATTGATCCTTCTGTCTTCATTTTCCACAGAGTGTTTAGTGCTCAGATGATTACTCCATACCAACCCTCTAGCTTTAGCTTTAGCTTCTTGAAGGAGTTCAGGTTCATAGCCCCTCTCTAAGACCCTTAAAGTAATGTATTCTGCATGTCTATCAAACAATTCCAAAGTGGGTCAGTTTCAGTGGGGCTGAATATACTGGTCAAATGGGGTAACTTTTTTGAGGTGAAATGGATGAGAACTCTCATACCTCAATAATGTATTCCCTGCTGTGGGCTTCCTGAAACATTCTGTAGTAATACTACCATCATTATGTCTCTTAAGTTTCAGATCAAGAAAAACAGTTTCAGCTGGAGACAAAGTGAACGTAAAGCATAGGTTAACATTGTTCTCATTAATTAACCTAATAGATGCTTCTGCTTCACTAACAGTACCTTTCCAGATACAAGTATCATTGTCTATCATCCCCAATATTGTATCCTGTCCACAAATGGATTGCTACAGGTGTCATAGATGGCCACCTCCTCCCACCAACACATAAAAATATTGATTTAGGAGGGTGCCATCGACAACCCCATAGCCTCACCTCAGGTTTGAAAAAATAAATTATTGTTAAAGGCAAAACAGTTAGTGGAAAAGATAAGTTTAATTGCCTAAAGAACAAAAGGTGGATCAATTACAGATTATGTCAGGAAATTATCCATAAAGTAACAGATTGAATTAAACCCAAAGTGATGTTGAATGTTGGTATATAAGGACATCTCATCAACTGTGAGCCAGAAATAAACAGCATTCCATTTTTGAGATTCAAGGGCCTCCAGGACCACCTTGGTGTCCCCATAATTATGATGGAATTTTGACTATGAGGTCTGTAAAAAAGATTTATAAATTGGGACAAGTGCTCAGTAAGTGAGCCTATACTTAACACTATCAATCAACCAGGCAATCTCTGGAGGTCCATGTGAATCTTTGGCAATATATAAAAAGTGGCACTGTTGGGATTTTCTGCTGTAAGAAACAGAATTAATGTTGACTGATAATAGCAGAATGTAAACAACTTATAAGGAAAGCATCAACTTTGCTTTTAAACTTTGTTGTGGGGTCCACAGATAGGCAGCAGTAGATTTCTGGACTAGAGAGTTGTTGCATCACTTCTTTCACATAACACTGTCTATCCAGGACCACAATCTGGCCACCTTTATTGGTTGAGTGTATTATCAAGTGTTCCATCTTCTGTAACTCAGACATAGCCCTGGATTCCTCCTTAGTCAGATTAGAATGTCTGTTGTTATGATGCTCTGTAAATATTATATTCACTTTCTGTAAGACCAGATTCTCAAATGTGACAATCACTGCAGAAGTAGATTTTGATGACCAGAAGGCTTAAGGGTCACAAAATCAAGACTGCCTCATCACTCATGCCCTTGTTGCAGTGCTCATATCATGGTGCCCTAATAATGATGCCCCACTGATGGTATATGATGTGTAAAAGTCATTTGGGGATGGCACTGTATGGCACTGCAGTTGCAGAGCCAGGCAATATGTCCCTGTCAGGTGAGCATGGAATTGTGCATCCTGCATTGGTGGACAGGACTGGGGAAGGATGGATGGCATGGTCTGCTACTCCAGTGGTCACGGATGCTCATCTTTATGGCTAAAGAGACTGTGAATGTACAGAGGTCTTCTGCCATTACTTGACCCTGTATGGGTTCAGGGCATAAAGAGGTTGTATGTCTCTGCCAAAACAGTATTGAGAGACAGCATCCAGGCTGCCATCACAGCCAGAACTAACCCTCTTACTGCCACTGTATCCTCTTACTGTCAGTGCAGTCAAACACAGATAGTGTGACTTCTCTGGCATTGTAAAAAAGCCTGGCTTGCTGCTGCCAGGACCAGATGGCCACAGTGGGGGAAGGGTGAGTTCTGATGAAGATACAGAGCTGAACGCTGTGGCAGACATGTTCAACTAGCATGCCACTGGTGGAGGGAAAACTAACTGGACACACTGGAAACTGAGTATTGTACTGTACCACATGTTAATGTACAGTGTGCAACAGCTGGCCACATACCAATGGCTAGTATATTTCCCAGAAAAGTAAATCCCCCATAGAATCAACAAAAGTATGCAGATGACAGCAAGACACAGCTCTTGGACCAATTATTCCATCCTACCACATGCTGCCCTTGAAGGATACAATAACTAAAGTGACTGGTCCAATGTAGGTAAGCTGGCACAGACTCTCCCACCAATTTGGCAATCCACCATCTGAATTAATGGAGGTGTGGTCACACTTTTAGCAGTCAGAGGACCTGACCAGCTGATTACTGTGAGCACACATGTTCCTATTCATTCAGGTGGCAGCCTATCAAGATTCAGAGAGGGCATGTGTCGGTCACCTTAAACTAAATCAGTCAATTCAGTTATTGCATCTTTTATGGGTGGCATGGGGCAGAGGTGAAATTATCTTGTGCTATTATGTAAGTGGGAGGATAGAAGTATGGCTTCAAATGGTTGGTGGAGGGATGGTTGGCAATGGTTTTAGGAGGGTAGGGGAAAGGAAAATCTTTACAAAAATGTTTTATAACTTCATAAAGTGATATTTCTCTTCTGAGATGCAGATTTCAATTGGCAAAATGGTATGTAAAGTTGCATTTCACCAGCAAAATTCTGCTTCCAGATATGAGGTGAAAACTTTACCTGGTGAAATGCTCACTTCATCACGTAAAGAACTATATGAAGAGGCACTTCATGGTAAATGAAGTTAGGAAACCTTGCATAGTTTTCTAGCTTCACACTTCTAATTATTTCTGCAGGCTTGGAGAGAAGAGACGTCTTGCTGGGACACAAATCCCACCAGCAGCACCACCCAGTCAACCACTCCCAGGGAGGATTGTGGCACTGGAACTATGCTCAGAACACTGGGGACCCAGACACCATGGAAGAATGACAATGGCTAATTAAACAAGTGGACATACTGTGGGGCACTGCCTTCACACTTACCACCGACACATAACACATCCCAAAGGACACACATACAGTACAGTATTTCTCCACCTATGTGTCCTTGCCTCCTTGCAACTGACATGTGCACCCAACAGTACCCCTCCGAAGAAGCCTCATCCTGAGTCAAGGTGCTGGGACTTTCTATAGTGCTTTCTTTGCCTGGTCTGCAATGATAATTTATAAACTCGCATATTTATTACTTTTGTGCTAAATGTGTGTCCTCCTAGCTCTTTGTTGGCACTCAACAGCACATAGCACATCAGTTGACTAGTGAATTCAGCCACCAAAGCACAGGACACACACCAGTATCCTCAAGACACACTGACAGCAGTGATCTCCATGAGAGACCATCGGGGACCATCACATCACCAACTAGCAACAGGAAAAGAGAAAGAACACAGACAGGAACTGCAAATGGATTAAGCACCCGTTGGAACCAAATGAATCTGTGTAGTCAGGGCTCGAAATAACTGGCTGTCTGCCTGTCCCAGACAGCCGGTTTTCATTGGGGACAGCTGTTTTTGAAAGTGTGCCTGTCCCTTGGACAGGCAGTTTACTTTTCCATTGAAATGGTATTTGCTAGCGCTAGGACCCTGTAGAATACGCGAAGGTGGTGGCAGGAAAGAGACGATGAGGAGGTCAGGGACGTTGAGACATCTGAAGCAACGTATCACCGCCTGCCCAGCCCACCGCTGTCACTGAGTCTCACTGTCTGTATCACCTGACTGCATGATCCAGACAGGGTGGCGGTTGGGAACTGCCATCTCCAAGTAACGGTAGAGTGTCAACCACACATGCGCGATCATCAGCACACACACATGTTCTTGTTATTTTGTGTGGTGTGTGCGCTCTGGGAAGACGTCGGGAAGCGGGAGAGTGAGTTGTCAGACTGTGTAAGTACATTCATTTTTCAAAGCCCTACCAAAGCTATTGTGTCAGCTCTCACGAGGGCAGCAATGAGGACTGAATAGAGTAAATACTGATACTGTGTGCAGGCAAGGATTAATAATTCATAATAAAAAAAATAATCCGACAAGGCAGATATATCTGCCTTTAGGGGTGACGTGTGTGTGTGTGTGTGTGTGTGTGTGTGTAGGGGACTGAATAAAGTCTGATTTAACAAATATCCACCAGTGTTTTGGTGTCAGAATTTGCCTTAACCCAAACAACCCTTTACAGGACTCATGGTGATTTGGGGGAGACACAGTTAAGGCAGGGCTACAGTGTGGACTCTGCAAGTGGAGGGGACTGACTAGGTGTGTGCTTCAGCAAAGGGCCCTTCAGTGTTTTTGGTGGGGTGGTAAAAGCCTTACTCTAAATAGTAGGCCTACAGGACTCTTTGGGGGCTCAGTTAAGGCAGGAAACAGTATGGTTCTGCAAGTGAATGGGAGAGGAGGGAGGGCTAAACAAAGTTTTTGCTTCAGCAGACACCCTTTAAGTGAATTTTGGGGTTAAAAAGCATTAGCCTAAACAGGCTAATAGCCTTTACATGACTATTTTGGGGATTAAAAAAAGTACTCAAAGGTAGGCAGGCTATATGGAGGCTCTGCAAGTGCAGGTTGAGGGGACTGAATAAAGTTTGTGGGGAGACAGAATAAAGTCTGCTGTAGCAGTCATCTCTCTGTTCTAGTGTTTTGGGGCAAAAGCTCTTATTGTTTTTCTCTTCACATACTGTTTTCTGTTAGATATTTCAAAAAAATCACTTTATAAAAATGTGGACAGGTAGAACTTTCATGGGACAGGCAAAATTTATACCTCACCTGTCCCTCGGACAGGCATCTCAAAAAAATTATTTCTAGCCCTGTGTGTAGTAGTAAAACAGTTTATTGATTGCTTCGTCATAACAATTTAAAAAGACGCAGTATTGATCATAAAAGTAAAATACGTAAGAATAAACATACAATATAACACAAGACTAATAAACAGATACAATATTAGAATTATATTTAACATACAATACTTCATTACATGTGTGACATCCATTCATGCCTTTGGGGAAAATCACCCTTACGTGGATTAATAGTGTATAGTCTTTACTCAAAGCTTTGTAGCCTACTCTGAGTCTGGATTTGATTGAAAATGTATTAAAACCTTTCACCTTACTACGGTGCCTATGTTTTCCTTATTTTCAGAGTTATACTCAGATAGGTGGCTACCCTCTGTATGATCCATACATCTTGCAGGGTTCTCTGCATCCTGAAGAGTTCCAGTTGGATAGGTCCTATTCCTTTCTTATGTGTTAATCCACACTTCCTCGCTCCCTCCCTCCCTACCCTCTCTAAAGTCCAACTACTATCCTCTCCTCTTCTCTCTAGCACTCCCTGTCCCCTTACAGGGTTCTCAGCATCCTGAAGGGGTCCTTTCCGGGACTAAGCTTCTCGTTCCTCCTCCTCCATTCACGTTACCTCTTTTCACTTGCACTTGTTTACTTACTTACTTTTCCCCCAATTACCATATTTGTTTGCCCACACACGTTGAGATCCAGCTGTCCCTCTAGCACTTGTTTTACCTCATTTTATTTTTTTTTATGTCTGTTCATACCTGTGTGTCCCCTTACTCCACTCCCCTTGCACTTATTATTTGTTGCCTCAATTAACTGATTGTTTGGTACACTATATGTAACACCTGGCTTATTTCATTTAATTTTATTTTTATTTTGTTAACTGGGATAAGGCACTGGAACTAGTCCATTTTCAGGCCCAGCCTGAACAATGTTTACAAACATGGACATGAAATGAGAACATTACAAGACAATAACAAATAAATTACAAAAAACAATTACAATTATCCACACTTGTTATATATTGTTTGTTTAAGATTTGTTTTAAAACTCAACAATGAAGTGGATGAACAAATATTGCCAGGTAAAGCATTTCAAAACATAGGAGCAGCCACAGAAAATGACCTAGAACCAGCTTTGGTCTTATGTGCAATGGTTTGTAATACTGTATTATGGGAGGTACATAATGAAACTGAAAAACTATGAACAGACACCAAATCAGCTAAGGGGAATTTTAAGACAGAAAAAAATAGATTTATAAATTTGATACCAAAAGAAGTATGCAAGTTTGATCTAGGAGATAACCATTGCAGCTGTGAATATAACCTACAGTGACAAGTGCTTAATGGGGAATTTGAAACAAAATGACAGATATCATTATAAGCAACTATTAGGGTATTAAGTTTCTTCTGTCCAAGGTTAATGTACAGACTTGCACAGTAGTCAAAATTAGGCATCAATGACCCAAGAGCAATAGACTTTCGGACAATGGGTGAGAAATAACATTGAACTTTATAGAGTAAATCCAGTTTCTGATTCATGGTAAGAGAGGCAGCCCTTACTTGTAAAGAAAAAGGATAAAGAAGGATCAAGTATAAAACCCAAATATTTAAATTTGAAAACCTGGTCTAATGACTCACATTATATTTAAATTAGACAAATGTATGTATGAAACACCTGTTCTATGCAAATGTATGTTGTCTCAATTGTCCCTTATTGTATGGAACACTGTATGGAATACCTATCTTTTGCTCATGTATATTAATGATGATTTATGCAATTTTGTATGTGTATATGTATTACTGTTCCATTCTCATTGCATCCCTTCCCCCAGGTCACACTGGGAGATAAGCAACTTGTTGCTCCATGTGCCTTCCTAGTGAAATATTTCAATACATAAATAAATAAATAAACATCAAAATAACTGTGAGCTGTCTTAAATCTTTGACGTTTCCTACAGTTAGAAATGGGTCTAGCCAAAAACTTCTCAGTCTGCTATACCACGTGCATAACCAAAGTACGTGATTTAAATCTTCTTTGCCCCCATGCTGACAGCTACATTTGTCATCAACTATTGTAAGTCTGTTATATCTGGCCTTCCAGATATTACTCTCAAACAGTTCTACTTTATCTTTTGAAGAGTATCTGGTAAAGACAGATCTGACAACATGCTAAAATAATATTTATACCCAAAGGAATAAGTGTTGTCAGCAAACCATTTAGAATATTTTGATGTAATTTTTTTTCCAGCTCCAATTTGTACCAGTAGTTGTTTATCTTTATTTTAATATATTTCTTATGTTTTGTGCTTATACTAATGTTTCTATTTATGTATCACCTCAGAAAGCCCAGTTCTTATTCATTTAAATTGTAGTAAATTTATTTTAACCAGTTTCATGGTAGGGGGGCAGATCCATGCTCTATCCAAAGTTCTTTTTCCGGTAAGCACTTCCTAGGAAGTCTCTCCTGTGGGAGTCCTGTAAGATGTAACCAATAGCTGATTTTTCTTGTGTGACTAATTGCATTAATATTAATAAGGCCTAATTCTGCTCTTAGGTAAACTGCCGGGCAGGAGGGGTCACACCAAGGGCTGTTCTCAGAAGCTTGCATAACAAATTAATAAGTTTTCTTTGTCTCTTATGTCCCAGATCTCTGAGGCATACAGTAAGTGTGAAACATATTTATTCTTGTTTAGATTAATCAGTGGTCACATGGTCAAACCTCCATAACAAAAATGAAATTTTCTGAAGCCGAGGATTGTCTTTTTAGTAGTCTCCATTAATCTATGCATGTGTTTTGTCCATGTCCCACTCACAGAGAATGTTAGTCCAAAGTAAATGTAAGCACCGACACTTTCAATCTTCTGATTTTCCATTTTCCAGTAATCCTTAGGGTTATTTTGTCCAAAAAGCATTGTTTTAGTTTTAGAGTAATTAATTTTGAGTTTAAGGCTTCTAGCCATGTTATGTAGTAGATCTAAGTTTTTTTGCAGACCCTTTCTAGATAATGAAAAATGGTTAAATCATCCGCATAAGTGATGGCTGGACAAAAAAGTTCAGTACTTTAGGGGCATTTGAGTCCAATGACTCTAGGGGCCAGATATTCAAAACTTTTCCCCGGGGCTAAATTAACACTGCCCGGTGGGCAAACTTAGCCTGGAGCACAAAGCAAGCTATATTCAGAAGGAAATAGCCCGGTGCTAATCCTGCTGAATATAGCAGTCTAAGAAAGCCGGGCAAACTGGTCTGGGAGTGCAGGGCAAAAATAGCCTGGGAATAAGACAGCACTGAATATAGCAACAGAGAAGTGCAAACTGCAACTGTAGCTCATTAGACTCTGTAGCAAGCCAGTGTTGCAGGAGGAGAACATTGTGTGTGATTGCACAGAGATGTCTCACAGCTACTGCAAACACATCTCTCAACCTCCTGCCTCATAAATCAGGGACAAGGCTTAAAACAATCAGGGCAAAGGTTTAAAATCAGGGACATACCTTAAAAATTGGCGATATCCACTCAGGAAGCTGGTAGAATAAGTGGTGTAGTGTAAAATGCATTGTTTAAGAAAGAACATGTCTGAACCATTAATGTCTGACATTATGTTATGCCTACAACCCCCACTGTTTGATCATGGAAACACAATTTGTAGGAGGGACAGAGTAAAGGTTTGAGGTAAATTCAGGGACTTCCCTGAAAATCAGGGACAGTTGAAAGGTATGACTGCAAACAACAATGTAAGCCACACACTGCAGAACTGTGCTTAGTGTGCTATGTTGAAATGAGGTTTGCCCTGGGCTAACCTGATTGCACAGTGCTAACACATTAGCCCAGTGCAAACTGGTTAGCCCGGGGCAAAAGGGAGCTATATTCAAAGCTCCCATGCAAATGAGCCTACTTAGGTAATCCGTGGGCAAACAAGTACATTTGCATCTCATTAAGTGCTGTTTAGCATACATTTCCATGCAGTTTGCCCGGTGCTACAGCATGGAGCAAAAAGCTCCCCCTTTTGGTCAGAATGGAAGTACAGGCTAGCTGCTACAGGCCAAGGCATGCCCACAGCATCCCCTATTAGTCAGAATTGACTTACAAGCTGGAAGCAGCAGGAACTGTGTGCTTATATATATATGTGCGTGTATACATATATATATATATATATATATATCTTGATAGCTAAACAGGCACACTGCCCATGGCCATGCATGCCCTAGAGGATGCCTCCCCCAACAACACAGGTACCTAACTGCAGTAGTGGGTGAAACACAGTGGGGGGACGCAATGCATGGGGCAGGCATAAGGCAAACCTGCTGGGAGTGGGGGGATGTAGCTGTAGGGTCACTGGGCTGTGCAGGGCAGCTATCCATTATATAGGGACCTGGACAGACAGGCTGGGCCAGGCAGCCCTCCTCAGCCATCATTGTCCCTGTTCCCACGTGTGTGGGTTCCAATCCCTGGTAGTCTAGTGGTCCCCCCACCACCAGCATGTATCCAGACCCTGGTTTCAAATCAACACTATTCCATTTCCCTGGTAGTCTAGTGGTCTCCTCACCCCCCTGCATGACTCCCGTCTTGTTTGGTCTTAATATATGAGTAATATCCCTCATAGTCTAGTGGTCCCCCCACCACTCAGCATGCATGCCGACCCCCATTTGAAATAAAAAACAGTCAGAGTCCCTGGTAGTCTAGTGGTCCCCCCACCCCCGCACAACTCCGACCTCCCTCTAATGTGAAATAATATAAATTTCCCTGAGTCGTTAGCGGTCCCCCTACCCTTACATGTATCCCGACCCCCTATAGAAATATGATCTTCTTTCTGGTAGTCTAGCAGTCCCCCACCCCAGGCACATATCCTGCCATTCTTCGAATATATTTTTCCCCGTGTTCATGTTCCCTTCTTTCAACACATATCCTGTTCTCAGAAATTTACATTTTTCCTGAGTCTGTCCCCTCACCTGGCAGTATTCTGCTCATCCTGTTACATTCAGGCAACAAAGCTACTCTGGCTCAGCTCCTCCTCACACACAGCCAGTCACCGACTGAGGTAGGATGGAGTGTCCCTTCCTACCTCAGTCAGCGGCTGGCCATGGTGGTGAGAGGAGGGCTGAGCCAGTCGCTGGCTCTGTTCCTGAATGTAATGGGATGAGCGGGTGTCACTGCTGGGTGGGGAAACCGCTAGACTACCAGGAAAAGAAAATACATTTAATTTCTATGGGGTCGGATATGTTTTGGGGTGGGGATCACTAGACCACTAGGAAAAGAAAATATATTTAATTTCTATAGGGTCAGATACATGTTTGGGGTGGCGGACTACTAGATCACCAGGAAAAGAAAATATATTTAATTTCTACGGGGTCTGGATACATGTTTGGGGTATGGGACCGCTATGATTAAAAGGGAAAGGAAATTCTATTTATTTCCTATGGGGGTTGGGATACGTGTTTGGGGGTTGGGAGGACCACTAGACTACCAGGGCAAGGACTTGAATTTATATTCAATGGGGGTCGGGATACATGCTTGGATGTGGGGGGACCTCTAGACTACCAGGGACATAACATCATAGGGCAGATACCGGGGATTGGGAATCGTGCTTTGGGGGGGCACTGCCATCACATTACTGCCAGCCTTTTCACTGCAGTATTCAGCGCCACGCTACAGACTGCTAATGCCTGTAGCGCGGCGCTATACCTTTGAATATGCCAGTGCTACCGCATTCAGGGCCCCTCCCCTCAGTCCCTCCCTTGCATTCATTATAATTTAGCATCGGCACTAACACCTAGTGCTGGCACTAAATGTCCTTTTAAATATAGCAGTCGGGTGCAATTTTGAGGCTAGTCCAGCGCAACGGATTTGCGCCCGGCGCTACCCTTGGAATATCTGGCCCTAGGTCCCTTAAATGTTGATCTAAATATAAGCTGAAAAGTATTGGGGCCAGTTCACATCCTTGTCTGATGACCTTATTTGTCATAAATGTGTTTGAAATCTGTCCTGCAAAACCCAACCTAGTGGTGGCCCACATGTTGCTATAGAGATTTACAGTTACTCTTACTAATATAGGATCTATTCTACACTCTATCATTTTAGCCCATAATGTAACTCTAGATATGGTATCAAAGGCTGCTGAGAAGTCTATAAAACTAGGGTATAACTTTTGTTTTCTTAAATGTACGTGTTTCTTGACTAAATGGCAAAGTGTAAAGCAGTTGTCAATAGTAGAATAACCTTTCTTGAAGCCAGCTTGAACTTCACTGATGCCCCTGTTTTATTTATTTGTTGAATCAGATGTTCTAGGATAATTTTTGAAAAAATGTTTTAATTAATATCCAGGAGGCTAATAGGCCTATACATGGCAGGGTTCACTATTTACCTTTTTATGGATCAGAATAATCACAGATCCTTTCCAGGAGGGGGAATATAATTGTTTTTAATACAGTTGTTGTAAAAGACTGCCAAAGGGTGGCACCAGTCAGAGGATTTTGTGTATGTAAATCTCTGCTGGCATCATGTCTGACCCAGGTTTTTTTAGGTTTTAGGGATTTGATGACAAAGTAAACATCTTTGTGAGATCTATATATATATATATATATATATATATATATATATATAGAGAGAGAGAGAGAGAGAGAGAGAGAGAGAGAGACAGACAGACAGAGTATTTTCATCAAATTTACCTCCAGGTGGTGCTGTGTTTGTAATAAGGGGATTGTTAAAAATTCCCTCAAAGTATTGGACCCACCGTGTTTCCAAAATAAAGGAGTCAATTCCCTCTTTAAAATTATTTGTTCCCTTGGCCACTAATAGCCAGAATCCTTTGTTATCTTTTTCCCTAATAACCTTTATCATTTTATTTCATTGTTCATGTTGGAATGCTCATTTTTTATTATTCAGGAAGATCTTATATTTCTTTCTTTCTTGGTTTAGCTCTATACATTTACACCTGAGCCCATTTTTGGTTTGCCATCTCTGTCATTTTTCTCAGTTTTGTCTTATATGATATACTGTACAGTCAGCATCGAATCAGCCCAGCATTTTTCCACTTTTCTTTTTACAGAGGTCTGTTTATACAAGTTTTCTCTACGCACATCAGATATTGCCATCAATTTAAGCCACATCTCATGTGGATTTAAATGGTGATATCCATAATTTTATATGGACACAAATAAGGTCCCAATAAGAGTCCTTGTGTTATCTTCTAATACAGAGTTCCACCTTAGCATTTTATTCATTCTGCATTCCTCTATTTGATATGGTAATCCAACCTCCTGGTTACGTGTAGAGGGAAAACTCTTTAATACTAGTGGCATATTATCACTTTATGCTCCTGATAAAATGTGTATGCTATTCCATACTTCCACTCTCCTGGACCATATGGCTAGGTCTAGCAGAGAGGAACCTAGCAATTTATAACAGGTACAGTGGCCCTTTAAGTTGTCCATAAGTCTGTAATTCAGCAGGAAGATATTTAAAGCTTTGAGTATATCTATTAACATCAACCCTGTTTTATTTACAGTTTTATCTATAGAGGACCTGTGAGGGATCTCTGGTAATTCATTAATCAAACCAAGTATGGAATTATTGTTTAATCTATCAAACTCTAAAGTTCTGGAGTTCATGTCCCCTAAAATTAGAAGATCACACTCAGGATACCCATATTTCAGTTCCATTAACATATCTCTGAAGGCTTTCCAAATACTTTGTGTTTAAAACATGGAGCCATATGGTGGCACAAAAGTATTTAACACTATAATTCTACAATGTTGCCTCTTATTTATTTATTTATTTGCTTTTGTTTACCAGGTAAGCACACTAGACAACCAAGCGCCTATTTTCAGGAGCAATCTGGGAGATTACAAGGTACATTCAAGAACATCAGGCAAGACAGGGTCCATACAAGAACATCAGGTGTTTACATTACAAGCAGAAGGTAGATAACAGCGTGGTACAAGCATGGAAGGCAGTAATCAACATACTGAAGCAGCAGCACCCTAAAGGATAAGGGCAGCAGGTAAAACAAGTGGTCACGATTTGAGTTAGAGAGACCTATTTGAACATGAAGATAGAACAGTACATGTACACAATTCATGAGCAGTTGGGCCATAAATGGACCGAACACAATAGTTGTGAGCTTGCCAGTGGATAAGGTACATACAGTAACAGGAGACCCATCACCTAAGCAGTCGAGTTAGGTAAACGACTCAGCCAGCCAGAGTGGAATGGGCTGAAGAGGGTTAGTTAAGTGCAGAGGCAGGAAGAGGCCAATTTGAGGAAGCCCCAGAGGGAAGCTTTAAAGCAGGGATGGGAGGTGAAGGAGTGAGTACTTGCTAGAAGGGAGTTCCACAACCTGTGTGCATACATGGCAAAGGCCTGGTGGCCCTTTTGAGTGTGAGTTTTTGGAACCAGGAGTACATGAGAGCCACTGGATCTTAAGTGGTAGGAGGGGGTTGCAGGTAACAGGGATATGGTGAGAGCAGAAGAGGTGGCCATTCTGACAATATTGTCAATGAAGTTGCTTTAGACAAAGGTGTGGTGCTCTTCCAGTGGGAGCCGCTCAAATCACAGTCAAGTTATTAAGTAGATGCAAAACCTGAACAGTTTGAAAAACACCAATTTTAAAATAGGAAACTAAGCCTCCAGAACAGCTGCCACATTTTGCCTGCTTTATCCCTGGGCAGTTAAATGACTGAAAACTATTGATTAAGATGTTATTGTTATAGTTTTGCTATGTTTCCCAGAAATATAGGACATCACAATGAGAAACAAAGGTGAACCAATCCTTGTCTGGAAACTTCTGTTCCAACCCAGCAATGTTCCATGACAGTACATGCAAGTCTCCTTTGATCTCAATGGAGGCTATAGAATTACCCTCCTGGAATCCATTGAGGGTTAGGAGTAATGTCCTCTCTGTTGGATTTCAATAGTCAACTCTCATAGCCTGTCAGTAGATGAAGCTGCGCTTCCAACATCCAAATACCAAGAAATTCACTTTTTTATGAACCACAGTTAAGCAAATAAAAATATTTATTAGTCACATAATTTTAGCAACCAAAGCAGGAGCCACTAACATATCACAGTGCTTCAAAATCCTCTATTACTTCTTGATTGGACACCTTGCTGAGCTGTGATGGATATATATTTATCATTTCTGAGTGCATCACTGTTTGTTTACTTGCAGGGTATCAACCCTGAGGTATGGCTGATGGAACTACATAAGCTATGTCAAGAAAAGGCTAGACAACATGGCCTGTATTGAAGATGGTGCCCTGGTTGCCATGCACAGGGAAGGCTGATTGTGGCATGGCCATCTTCCATAGGATGCTCTGGGAGACTGGGTATAGCTTACAGGAGGCTGGCATTCTTAGTGGCAGAACGGAACCATCTAGAGTCTGAGACTGAGGGGTACCTTTGTTCAGTGGAGACCAGGGGCCTGAATACCACTCTCTGAGAGACTCCAAAGGGCTTCAAGGACAGAGACAGGGGAGGTTGGCTGGGGAGGTACAAATGCATTCTCCAGGGGTGGTGATAAAAATGCCATCAGCTTCTTGAATCCCTGGAGAGGGACACTTCCCAAGGAATCCAGACTGATGACATGGGTCATGTATTGACCCCAGATACTGAGGTAGATTCCTTGCAGAAACAGCCCAGTAGAGTGGCCCAGGATGCATGGGAGGAGCCTGCTGAAGGAAGTGATGGGAAAGGAAAAGATCGGGAGTATAGTCCTACTGCTGGGATACTCAATTGTTAATGGAAAGTAAGACTGGTTATGAAAAGAACACTGTTCCCAATAGGTAGTGCTGAAAATAAACCTCAGGAGCCACTGCGTGTCCAACACTAAAACACATTTGGTCCAAAAAGCTAGGCTAACTAAGAAAGTGCATCTACACTCCAATAACTTTGATACAAGATACAAATTCTATTTAAGATTTTTACCTATTTTTAGCTGTTCTCTTAAATAAAATTTTTATCTTGTACAAAAGCAGTTGGAGTGTGGATACTCCTAACATTGCCTGACTTTTTGACCAAATAACTATAAAAAAAGCCCAGCAGAAGGAAGGTGGTGTGTCTTCCTCTTATGATACCAGAGAAGTTCATAAACAAGTTCCAAACTTTGATCAGGGGGTCAACAGGAAGCCAGTTGTTGTGAGGTATTTAGGAACCAATGATCTGGAGGGATGCAGGATAGAGGTAGTGCAGGACAGATTCAGGGTGCTGGGAGAAAGGCTAATAGAGAGAATGCCTTGTTAGTCTTGTTAGTGCTATTGGAGACATGCTTTAGTCAGGCCAGGAAGGCATGGATTGCAGATTTTAACAAGTGGCTAAGGGGGGTGGTGCGGTAAGCAAGGTTTTGGGTTAAGGCCTTGTATGCATCAGACTGCCTACACCTAATTGGAGTAAGAACCAGGGCACTGGGAGGGAAACTAGAAGAACATACTGGTAGGAATTTAAACTGGGAACAGGGAAGCACAACATTAGAGCACAGGACCCAAACATTTGCATGTTGGGAGCAATAGGGCCCCCTAGGACAATACTTTTGGGATAAGCAGGTAGGTACAATTTTATTGTTCGACAACAAGTCATTATAATCCAAATACAATACACATACATATTTACCTTAAAAAGACAATTCCATGTACATACACATATACATACATAAATATCTAAAAAAACTACATACTTTCTTACATACATCATAGGATTAAAATCGGGTTCCCTAAGCATTTGCAGATTTACTGATAATGTCATTTCCCTTTTAATTTTTTCCTAACACTTTCAATCAGTTCCCCTTATCTTATATTTATATGTTTTCTTGATTCTGTCTGAATTTGCAAAGAAGATTGCCAGAGCTTTAAATGTTGCCAGATCTTCTGAGTACATAAGAATTTGTGTTAGGAGAATCTTCTCCATTTCCACTTGGTCAATTGAGCCAACCTGAAAAATGGTCTTCACTAGAGTCTTTCTAGTTTTACTGTATCTTGGGAAATCCCACAGTATATGCAGAAGGTTTTCCCTACCACCTACTTCACAATCACAGTCAGTAGAAATAACTTTCTCTTTATTATACCATGCCACTAACACATTACTATCAGAGTTTTCAAATTTATATCTTGTCAAGGTGTTTCTTAGGCTCTTATCTATAAGCAGCCCTACATAATACTGGAGATTAGATTTATTTCTGCAATTTTCTGTGAACCAAGGGGGATAAGCAGACTTTTTAATGTCCTTCAAATCCCCTACCCTCCAAAAATCAGTTATTTCGCCTGAAATGTAACTCTTATATTGTATACTTAACCTAATGTTTTGTTCTGTGTATTTAAAAAAAAAAATTAAACGATATTTATCTAATAATGCATATATATTGTGCAGCCATCCGGTTTTATAACAGCCTCTATTGTACCAATCAATTTTTTTCTATCAGACATTTTTTAACTATTCTTGTGTCTTGAAGCCTACTCAAATGGAGCCAATAGTTTCATTTTTTTATATCAAAGGAAATTTTGATGCTGCTTATACCTGTCTCTACCCTCATATAATGGGCTGGAAAGGAACGGGATTGTCCCAATGTTCTTCTTAATACTTTATGTATTGGAACCATTAAACTATGTTTTTGTTTAATATTCCATACCTCTACAGCATAGAGAATTTGAGCCATATACAGCATTTTGCTCTAATGGCTTCAAGTAGTGGCTTCAAATACATGCCTCCATATAAATAGTTACATTTATTCAAGGCAAGAGCTGTTCTCTTTGCCATAGTCATAACCTTATCTCTATGTTTACTGCAGAGACTATGGCCCGGATATTCAAAAGGGTTGCGCCATGTGCAAGTCCAAAAATGCGCCATTTTGCGATATTCAGAAGGAGGCAGTTGCGCCACCGAAAACATGCTGAGCAACAGCGCAATGAAAATGAAGGCATGCGCAACCGAAGGGGGTGGATCCATGCATAAAGAGCGCAATGTGATATTCAAAGACTTGCGCAATGCGCAATAGCGGAACAGCCGGAAATTGCGCACTAGCGGAAATGAGCCAAAATAAAAAGGCTCAAGAGCAGGCGCGCAGAAATGCTACAAGGATGCCAAGTGGGAGAGAGAGAGAGACAGACAGACAGAGACAGAGGCTAGGGCAGGCAAGGCAAGCGTGGGCCATAGGCTGTAGAGGCCAGCAGGGGTGCCGGTGCAGTGGAAGTAACCAGTGAGGACAGCGGGGTAACACAGCAACAGCAGCCAGGGGGTCAGAAGCCAGGGAGATGGACAGTGCCAGCTTCCACATGGAAGCTGTAATGAGAGGGTGAGAATGCATGCTGCAGGGGGGCGTGGCTGTGGAAGGCCTGTCGGGCGATACCCAACAGTACTGTGCCCACATCAGCTTTGAGCTGTACACAGATGTAGAGATCACGGGCCGGTACTGCCTGAACAGGGCAATACTGAGACGGCTCTGTGAGCTGTGCAGTGATGTGAGTGCAGGCACCCTCACGACGGAGTCACGCTCTGTCGGTGGAGACCAAGGTGACAGCTGCATGTGCCTGCTCACCACGGGCACCTTCCAGAGGCCAACAGGGGACACCACAGGCATCACACAGTCAGCCACATCACGCATCCTCACCCAATTCCTCAGCGCACTGCTGCCACATGCTGCGGAGTACATCCATTTCCCCAGCACTGCAGCAGAGCGTACAGCAAACATGCAGGAGTTCCACAGGGTAGCACGTATGCCTGGCATGCTAGAGGCCATAGACTGCACCCATGTGGCCATTTGCATGCCACCTGGCCCCGATGGGGCTGCATATAGGAACAGAAAGGGCTTCTCCAGTGTCAACTGCCAGGTGGTGTGTGATGCCACTGGGTGCATAATCAATGTCTGTGCCACACGCCCTGGTGGAGCACATGATGCCTTCATATGGTATCAGTCTGCACTGTGCCATCGATTCGAGAGTGGGGACATCCCCACAGGCCATCTAGTGGGTGAGTACACATGTATGGAATGCAAACTCGGGGCAAGGGTGGGAATGCCAGAGGTGCCATGTGTGGCACACAGGGATATGGGCAATATGGACCTGAACATGAGCCTGATCTCCACTATCTCCACACAGGTGACAGCGGATACCCACTCCGTCCATGGCTGCTCACACCGTCCCGGCGCCCCATGACCCCAGCGCAGCAATGCTATAATGAGGCACATGTTTCCACAAGCAACATCATAGAGCGGGTGTTTGGGATGCTCAAGGCACGCTTCCGATGCCTAGACACCTCCGTCGGTGCCCTACAGTACAGCCCCCAAAATGCCTGTGGGATATTCCTGGCCTGTTGCATCCTGCACAACATGGCCAAAGACTACGGGATAGCCATACAGGTTGAAGAGGGGGACAGCGATGGGGACGCCAGTGGCACCGGTGATGATGGTGATGAGCAGCCCCCCCTAGGACGGCGGGACCCCCGACTGATCCGGCAGGCCCAGCTGCACCAGGACACCATCACAGAGGAGCACTATGCAGAACACAGGTAAGTCAAGGGGACATGTGCAACCAACACTGTCCATGCACAAACCACAGGCACACAGGGTAACACACCAGGGGTGCATGACGGCCAGGGGAGTGGAAGGGTCCAGGCAGGCAAACATACCATCAGGGAGGGGTAAAGACTCATATGGACACACACACACCAGGCACAGAGCGTACATGGGCAGATGCACAGCACAGCAGAACAGACATTGCTAACACACAGAACCACCGACCACCCCCACCACCTGTACTGTCCAAGTACGTGTGTCAGATGCTGGGCACCCTTGCACCTTGGTGTACAGTACAATGCAGGCATCATCATGCACACGCACCTGTGGACAGCAGTTGGGAGGGTGTGCAGGTGGTCCATGTGTCGGCATGGTGAGCAGAGCACCCAGCAGTGCACTGCCCACCATGACACACATTGCACACAGGGCAGCACCAGACAGGGCCCACACTGGGAGACAGGTCAGTCATGTAGCACTGTCCCACGGCCACCGCGGATGTGTGGGTGGCCCCTCCGTGACCCAACAGCACTGGCAGGCTGAGCAGGGGCCACATGGGGTGGCACTGTTGGACCACCAGGGGTCCCACTGAGTGAACGCAACCTTGCCCGCACAGGGGTCTGTAGCATGCCGAACAAACCTGCACCGGGGTGCTCGGGATGGCCACAGCAGAACCCGGTGTCGACAGGCCTGGTGTCGCACGACGCCGGGAACGGGGAGTGGAGAGTGAACTGTGTGGGGTGTGTGGTACAGGGGCACCTGACTGTGTGCCCAATGTGTCCACGACAGAGACCACTGCCTGGGTCAGCCTGTCAATGGCGGCGGTCACATCCGTCCGCATATGAACCAGCTCTGCACGGTCCAGAGCACACTCCCTGCTGTGCCGCTCCACAGCCACAGACAGTGCCTCCACGGACATTGCAACCCGCCTCTGCAGCTGTACTGATTCCTGCAGCAGGCGGGTGTGCTCTTCCAATGGGTACTGTGCCCCAACAGCATCCTGTCCCCCAGGGTGTGGAAGGTCCTGATGCACAACACCCCTTGAGGGTGGGCGCTGTTCACCAGGACCAGGAATGGGCGGATCAAAGGGCAGCAGACATGTGCCACCACTTAACACTGTACCCCCAGACCTGGTGGGTGACTGCTGCTGCTGCCCCTCCAACCGCTGTGCCCCAGGGTCCACTCGTTCCACCGCTATGGCAGCAACAGTGCCAGACACCTGCACAGCCACTGGTGCTGCCCCACCGGTGCTGACAGGCACAGCCTGGGACTGTGCCAACATGCTGGTACACAAGTTGGAACCAGAAAGGCCCAGGAGCACGTGCTGGCCTGTTGTGTGTCCGTTATGGGACACACACCTATTACTGCCCATTGCAGTCCTTGCTTCATCAATGGTGCAGCTACGTGCTACAGCCATAGTCACAGCGTGCTGGCATGCTTGAATGCCAGACTGCTGAGACACAGGCTGTGCACCCCCCGCACCTGAATCACCGACACCAGAGTTGGTGGCCCAGCGTGCATGCTGCTGCAGTGCATGCTGGCTGGTGACAGAGGTGGATGGACCCTCCTCCATGTCCAGCAGGTCATCATCACTGCCTGGACCCACCACCACTGTCTCCTGAAGATGAACAGGATCTGTAACAGAAAGAGAGTACACGTGAGTGCATGTGAACAACCTTCCCCCCACCCCCCCAACACCACCACCATGTCATACCGTGCAGTGATGGGCTTCCACCTGTCTGGAATCCACCTGCTGGTATGCCCTCAATAGCGCTCCACTGCATTGATGCAACCAGTGTCTCCTCAGCCGGGGTCAGCTCCAACACCGCTGGCTGGCCCCCACCAGTGCCAGCACATGCCGCCCTGAAGGATGCCACCTTCTCCTTCAACCTCCTGCGGTCTGTCCCCATCTTCTTGTTGCATTACTGCACGGAGCGCTGGTGGCTTCCGTTCAGATTCACGGCCTGAGCTACCCCCTCCCATGCAGCCGCACGGGACTGAGGGGTGCCCCTCCGTCCACTCAGTAGTGGCTCCTCATCCAGGTAGGCCTGGAAGATGGCCTCTGTCTCTGCTGGGGTAAAGTTGGGCCTCCTCCTACGCCCAACATCCTCACCCTCACCTTGGCTCTGCTCGGTCATGGCAATCTGTATGGGGGGAAGTGGACACCTGTCACTGTGCAGTCTACAGCATTTTCCCATGACCATTGTCCAGAACATCACACAGCATGCAACTCACCTCTCACCTGCAGTACCCGATTCTGGCCAGCGCAGCTCAATGTTGCACATTTATAGCGCAATGCATGTAAATTAGGAGTGGAGCAACTATAATGACATGCAAATCGCACCACTGCACCTTTGAGTGGCTGATCAGATGATTTGCATGTGTCGGCTGAATATCGCGAATTTGCACTTTGCGCAATACGGTTGAAGTCGGCTGAGCCAATGGCGCAGATTTGTGACTGTGTGGTACACTGCATTGCGCATGCCCAGATAGCTTATGCAGGCGTCTGCCGTGCTGCTGACGTGCTGTGCGCGATCGGCAATTCAGGCCATGGCCACCATTGTGCCAGTGGTGCTACAGCACTGGGCACTATATGGCGCTGTGGCACTACTGCACAATAGTCCACTGTGGCACTGGTACACAGCTGGTCAGTCGTGCAGGATGCGTATACGTCAGATGGCACTGTGCGTGGCCTTGCGTCATTGCCCATGACCTTTGCCCCCGGCGCTGTTCGGCTGCCATGTGTACGGCCCAATTGCGCTGTCTGGTGACAGCGCTATGTGAAGTGACGGCTCTGTTCGAACAGCGTGATTGGAACCTGTGGTGGTCTATTGCACAACATCTCCACGTGGGGTTACGGCGCAGCAGGACACCATATTGCCTGCTGTAAAGTTGGTACCATGGCTCGCAGAAGAGCAGTGCAGTGGAGCCCTGTAGAAGTGGCCAACTTGGTGGCCCTAGTGGAGCCCCACTATGGGGCACTGTATGGTGAGGTGACCCTCACCATTGCTAGACACAGGTCTGGCAGCAAGTGGCCAGTGACCTGGTGGGGGTCACTGGACAGTGCCAGTCAGCTGAGCAGTGCCGGCACCAGTACAGTGACCTCCGCCGGAGGATCCTCATCTTCTGGATCAGCTGCAGTCAAGTGCCAGGAGGGGCGTGGTGCCTAGGCCAGGTGGGTGTACCATCTATGCACCTGTATTCCCTGTAGGGGTGTGAGTGTGTTTTGGTGGCTGTGCATAGGTGATGGCTCTGCCATGGTTGGCTGTGTCAGTGTGTGCAGGTGTGAGATGCATGGGTCTGGCTGTGTGGGCAGGCACTCTCACTGGGGCAGGGGGCAGTCTGCTTTGGAGTCACACTGATGTTTTTCTCAACATATGTCTCCCACAGGCCGGATGTGAGGATGCAGGCACAGGGTGAGGAGGGTCGTGCCAGGGCCCCTGTGCCGGGTGGTGTTAGCACCGCAGCAGCAGCAGCAGCGGCAGCGGCAGCAGCAGCAGCAGCAGCAGCGGCAGACCCAGCTGCTTGAGGAGTGTGAGTATCATTACGTCATGGATGCTATTGCATGCTGGGGGGGGGGCAAGACCACCAGCCATGCACAACACAACCATACAGGAAAAGGGAGGTAATAATTCCACTATACAAGACACTAGTGAGGCCCCACCTGGAGTACAGTGTACAGTTCTGGAGACCATACCTACGTAAGGACATAGACTGGGTAGAGAAGGTTCAGAGGAGGGCAACAAAGATGGTGCATGATTGCATCACAAGTCCTATGAAGACAGGTTGAAGGAACTGAACATGTACTCCTGGAGGAAGGAGGAGAGAGGGATATGATAGAGACATACAAGTATCTTACAGGGAGGAACAGGGTGCAGGAAAACACTATTTTTAAGCGAAAAGATGTTCCAGGACTAGAAGGCATGGGATGAAGTTGGAGGAGGATGATTCAGAGATGAGAAGAATTTCTTCACAGAACGGGTGGTGAACAAGTGGAACACCCTGCCAAAGGAAGTGGTGGGGGCTGAAACAATCTCGGGATTTAAGAATGCACGGGATAGACATAAAGGAATTCTGGAGGTCAGGGGTAAGGTGCAACAGACTTCTAGGAAAACAAACTGAACTTACAAGCTCAAATGGGCAGACTGGGTGGGCCATAGGCCCTTATCTGTCGACACTGTCTATGTATCTATGTATGTATGCACTACACAGGTGACATGCATCACTGTCCAGTGTCACAGCACGTCTGTGTATGCGTCACTGGTGGTCCATGCATGCACTGGGCACATAGCTGTGTAACTGGCATCGCACCACGTTGCCACGTCCACTTGACAGCCTTGTTTGTGCTGTGATGGACATGGGCAGTGTGTGTGTGCAGTGGTGCACATAGCTGGTGCTGCCTGTTTGTGATGGCCATGTGCATGTTCACTGTGGGTGGGTGCATGCCATCACAGGTGCAGACATTGGGCTATATGGCTTGCAGGTTGGGTGGTGTCTGGGTTGTGGTCAGTCACAGCCATTGACTGTGTTCCCATTTTCCTAGGCCTCACAGTTCTCAGGAGGATCCAGCAGGGACATACGTGGGCTAACACAAGTGCCCTTAGACAACCAGGCCATCCTGAGTGACATATAGACATGGCTCATGGAGGAGGCATCGTCATGCGAACAGCGGGCAGAGGAGACGACCATAGCCTGCTGGGCCTTAGGCCACATTATTCTTCCCACTTCACCCATCCCTACCACCCTGCCTTCCTCTCCAAGTTGTTCATCCTTACCCTTGCCCACCCCTACCTTGTACCTGCACCTCTGTAAATAGTTCTGGTTGATTGTTTTGTACTTTACACATTTTGAGAATACATTTATATTTTGATATGAATACTGTGTTGGTCTCTGATTTGCAGCTGGCTATGGTTGCTCAGTTGCAGTGGTGTACATGCCATCTGGGGTGGTATGGTCCTGGGTATGTGTGTGTGTGTGTGTGTGTGTGTGTGTGTGTGTGCGTGTGTGTGTGCATGGGAGGTATCTCCGGCATGGCAGTGACTTTCTGTTGGTCTTGCCGCTCTGCTGCCACTCACTGCTGGGTGCACAGGGTGTGTCTGGCTTGTATGCTTCTCTGCTACATGGGGTTGACGTGTGCTGGGGAGATGCATGGTTTCCTGCAGTGCCAGTCACTGCACATGGGTGGTGTCTTGGGGTCACGTGCAGGGTGTCAGCGTATGGGGCTGATGTGCACTGTGGTTGTCAACCCCTGTGTGTGGCACTCTGCCTGCCAGTGGTTGTGCTGGGGTGTCATGGCTCTGCTGTGCTTTTGTTGGCTTGTCCCCATGGGCCAGTAGATCATCTGTCCCACCCCAGTGATGCTGTGCTTGGGTGTGCAGGTGTCTTGTTGGTCCTGCAGTGTGTTCCTGTGCCCATGTGTGGCATGGCTGGTGGTGGGCCCCAGCCTGCTTCCCTGGATGTACAGTTCCATTGCTCTGGGGGGAGCTCTTAGCAGCTATGGCCTGGACTGCTCAGCTGAGCTGCCCTGGTTGCGCTATAGCGCAACCTTTCTGCTCAGCTTCTCCTTCCTGGTTGCGCTATGGCACAGTATGTGCGATATTCAGATGTTGGCTGCTTGCACAATTTGTTCTGCTCCATGTTTGAATATCGCACCTGTTGCGCATATGCACAATTGGTTTGTGCTTGCTCCTGCTGTTGCGCACATTTTGGGCGCAGTTTGAATATCTGGGCCTATTTGTTGAGAATGCCACTCCCAAATATGTATATACCGTTGCAGTAGAAATAATTTGCATTCCCCATCTTCCATTGTCCTATAACTCTTTTACCGCCAAAAACAGAAAATTTTGTTTTTTAAACATTTATTAGTAGCTTAAGTTCTTGTGTTTTAATCTCCAAAAGATTAATTTTACTTTGGAAACCTTTTTTGGTTAGCGAAAATAGAACAATATTATCTGCAAATGCCATGACAGCGCAATTTTCGTCTGCTATTTTTGGAGAATCTGTTTGAGACAAATCAAAATCTGCTAACATAGTGTCTATATAAATAGAGAAAAGGGCTGGGGCCAGTACACAGCCCTGTCTTACTCCTCTAGTAATAGAGAGAGGCTGAGACAGTTGTCCATTTACACCTGTTCTTACTCTAGCCCAAGAATCCTTATAAAGGTTACTAATAATATGTATCAATTATTTATCAATCAATACCTTTTTCCAACAGGATTTTCCATAATATTTGTCAGTTCACCATATCAAATGCAGATTTAAAATCAACATGCAATACATAAAGGTTTTGCTTCCTCAAATAGGTATATTTCTCAAAAAAATGCAAAAAGATAAAACAGTTATCTACATTACTATGGTCCCTCCTAAATCCTGCCTGCATTTTATTTAAACCACCAGTCCTTTCTAGTTCCCCCTGCAGTTTTTGTAATACAATTGTTGAAAAGATCTTTAATGAAGTGTCGAGCTGAGAAATGCAGGGATGCCAAGAATAATAAGGTGGGTTGGGTCATAGAGCTAGAAGACAGGTCAAAATCCACCTACCAGCACAAGGTTCTGTCAGGCAACAAATACCTATGCATAACCACTGCATGGCCACAGACAAGGGCACATGAAGGAATCAGACATCACAGAAAGCCATCTGCATAAATGGCAGTAGTCTTGGTAACAAAGTGGCTCTGGTTTCTGAGGTCTATCTGGACTTGATGACCATTATGGAAATCTGGGTGTGCCTGAACCATGACTGGTACCTCACTGCACCAGGGTATTTAATTTTCAGGATGGATAGGATAGGGACAATGGGGAGGTTTGGCCGTATATGTCATGGAGGGCATCATTGCTGCAAGGCAGATGGTAGGCAGTGAGGGGATGGAGACACTGTGGGTACAGTAAGAATTGGATAAAGGTAGGAAGGTGAGACTGGGGTGGTTTACAGACCACCAAATAAGAAAGAAGAGATGAACAGGGAATTGGAAGGTGAAGTAAGAAAGGCAGCAACACAGGTAGAGGTGGTGATCACAGTGGATGTCAGTCTGCCAGATGTAGATTAAAACATCCCAAGGGCCTATAGCCATAAAAGCCAGGCCCTCCTGAAAGCAATCTAGCATGGCTTCTTTGTACATAGGATCAGGGAGCCTCTGATGGAAGAAGCAACCCTGGACCTCGTGCCAACTAACAGTGACTATCTCAGGGGCATCAGAATAAGGGAGCTTCTAGGAAATAGCAAACACCTATCTGTGTCTTCTACTATTGAACTAATCAAGGAGCACACCAACTCCAATACTCTTGTCTTAGATTCAGAAGGACTAATTTTCTCAAAATGAAAGGGGAAAAGTAAAGAAAAATTGGAGGGAATTGAGTGGATGGAGGAGGTGGTAGCAAAATGGGCTATCATCAAGATCAAGAACAGACTTCAAGATGTCACCTGCTCCTTCTTGAGACAGGTGGGAAAAAGTAAGATGTATAAAACACTGATCTGGTTCACAAGGGAGGTGGACTGTACAGTGAAGGGACAAATGGAGGCTTTTAAGAAATTTAAAGGGGAGTAAGAAAGAGGCAGACAGAGACACCTACATAAACTGAGTGAGGCCAAAAAGGTGCTGAAAAGGTCCAAATCAGATACATACTCAAAGATAGCAGAAGGTGTTAGGGAGGGTGATAAGGTCTGTTTCTGCTATATCAGTGAGACTAAGCACACAAAGGAAAACATTCTCAAGCAGTAACAAGGAGAGGGATGGGTGGAAGATAACAGTGATAAGACAGAAATACTGAATGATTACTTCTGTCCAGTATTCAAAAAGTAAAAGGAAGGACCACTACCAAAGAGGAGGGTTGGACAGAATAGTGCTTAGAGCCATTTGTCTTGGATAGAGTACTCTATGGGCTTGAAACACTAAAAGTTAGTAAATCTCCAGGATCGGATGGGTTGCACCTTAGGGTGCTGAGAAAAAAATGACACTTGTAGGCTGCATCACTGGTAGACCTTTTCAACTGCTACATAAAGTCCAGAGTAGTACCTGTGAACAGAAGTGCAGTGGATATGGTAATGTTATTCAAAAATGGGGAAAAAAATGAACTGGGGGACTACAGGCTACTTAGTTTTAGATCAGTAGCAGGCAAACTGAGAGAAACCATAATTAACGAAAGGTTTGTAGAGCTCCTTGCAGCAAATGGGCTGCAAGACAACAGTCAGTGCAGGTTTGTGGCAGAACAATCACATCAAGCCAGTTTGATTGACTTTTTTGACTAGGTATTGAGGGCTGCTGATAAAAGCCAGGTAGTTGATATACTGTATAAGGACATTATCAAGGCCTTCAACTCTATTCCATACAAAAGACTAATCAAGAAACTGGAGAAACTTGGCGTGGGGAACATGCTGACAAGATGGATGGGGAACTGTCTGGGAGGGAGGACACAGAAGGTGGTGATTAAAGGAAATCCTTGGATGTCAAGGAGGTCAATACCAATATCCCACAAGGATCAGTGCTTGGACTGGAACCTTGTAACATCCTCATTATTGACACTGGAGTGGATATTAGGGGGAAAATCTGCCTTTTTGTAAATGACACCACGCTTTGTGGTAGGGTTGTCTGTGAAGAAAGGATCCAGAAAATGAGAAGGGACCTGGAAATGCTTGATAGGTAGCCCAAAATCTGGCAGCTGGGCTTTAGAGACAAAAAGTACACAGTCAGGCACATGGTAAGCAATCATCCAGGGGTAGAGTACAGGTTGGGGGAAGTAACAGTGATGATGAACAAAGAGGAAAGGGATTGAGGGCGCTGATTTCAAACAACCTCAAAACATCTATGCAATGTAGTACAACAGTGGGCAAGGTGAATAGAATGTTGGGAAGCATACAGTATGTAATGGATACAGCAGTAGGAGGATGGAGGCCATCATGCTCTTACACAGAACCTTGGTGAGGCCACACCTGGAGTATTGTGTGAAATTTTGGAACTCTTATCTTACAAAATGAAATTAATAGGTTAGAATAAGTGCAGAGGGGGCAACCAAGATAATACAGGTCCAACAGGAAAAGACATATGCACAGAAGCTGGAGAGCCTCATTATAGTATATGCTCACTGAAGACCAGAAAGTGTGTGGGGGGACATGATTGAAACATTTTAATACATGAAGGGTATTAATAAGGTGGGCTAAAGTGAGCTGGTCAAGGTCAGTAGCAACAAGAATTCAAGGGAGAACAGCAGTAAACTAGTGTGTGTGTTTGTGTGTGGGGGGGGTAATTTCAAGAGGGATCCTAGGAAGTATGGGTGGAACACACTTCCTGAGGTATTGATCAGTACAAAAACAGTGGAGAGCTTAAAGAGAGTGTGGAACAGATACAAAGGGCTGGTTAAGGGCACAGGGGAGGGCGAAGTGTGTGTGGATGTCATGAATCTCTAGAGAGTATGCACCATCACACAGTATCATAAAACAAAAAAAAGACTGCACTTGGAATCGGGTTCAGCCAGTAGAGAGCAATACTACAAACAAGAACCATGGCACTCACCACCAAAATCAGCCATTACAAGTTGTTGAAGGTACAGATTTCCTTTAATGCATTGCCATGTTTCAGGTACAAAAAGTTAAAAATGGCTCCAAGGACCAAACACTTGATGCGCATCACACAATAAAGTGCTTTATCAAAGGCAAGGGCACCTTGGTAATGATATCATAACAGTGTTGAAGGTACAAGACCTCACCAACTAATCTGATATCACCAAGTGCCTTGAAACAACAAAAGTGACAAAATGCCTACATCTAATAATAAACTATAGTAGAAACATTAAAACCAAATTTGCAGTACTCAGTATTTAATTTAAAACTGCCTGCACAAAGATTGGTTCAAAATTCATATATTTCTAAGTAGTATAATCATTTGCTGTCAGTACTGTTAGGGTAAGCAGCTGCAGTATGCCAGGGTTCATCATGTTCACCTTTTCTGGCCTAAAGCTTTGTGGCACTAGTAACCTCTATATGTACTGTGGACACAGGACCCAGAGAGAGAGTACTAAGAGAAAGAACAGAAAATAAATGTTAGTAAGAAACAATAAATCTGATTCATAAATGTTTATGAAATACAAAACATACGATTTTCATTTTTTCAAGAATGGTGGCAGGTCAAACACACAATTCAGTCTCGGCCATTTATTTTTCAAGAATGGTGCAAGAATCTTTCCTCTGGGTGACCACATTGCAAAAGGTGCACCTACTGCATGTCCACAGTTCCATGCAGCAGTTGCATCTATTGCAATGTAGTCACCAAGTGCAACGATTTCTGTAACCCCACAAATGATAATCAGCATGTGATTAGTGATCTAATCACTTGCCAAATTAGTGGTATTATATACATGGCCACATGTGTATGTGGAGTCTACTATGTAGTAAAAACAATTAGGAAATTTTGCGTAAGGGTGGCAGAACACTATAGAGCAATCCAGAGAAAAATTATTACGTATGCCTCTGCCCAACATGCTCATTCAGCTCTGAGTCCTGGCACTGGTACTCATATTTCAAGTTCATTGGCATTGAAAAAGTCTGGTCTAATCCAAGGGAAGGGGATGATTTTGATCAGAATGTTCTCCAGATGTAGGCTTTTTGGATTTTTTTTATCTTGGTGCAGACATATGGCAGAGACTGAATTGTGGGTTCTACCTAGCACTATTCTTGAAAAAAATTAACGGACAGGACAGAATTATGTGTTTGACCCAGCACCATTTTTACAAAAATGAAAATCACAGATTTAATATTTCATTAATGCCTATGAATCAGATTTATTCTTATTAACATTTTTTTCTGTTCTCTTTCTCTCTCTCTCTCTTTAGTTCTGTCTCTCTGGGTCCTGCTTACAGCACATATAGATGTTACTAAAGCCACAAAACAGAAGGCCAGAAAAAATGAACATAACAAACCCTGGCATTTAGCAGCTGTTTTATAAATATTCAGAGTACTTTGAAGTATATGAGTTTTGAACCAGCCTTTTTGCAGACAAATTTAAATTAAAAACTGAGTACTGAAAAGCTGTTTTTAATGTTTCTACTATATCTTTAGTTTACTATTCAGTATTGATGTTTTGTCACTTTGTTGTTTAAAGGCACTTGGAGATATCAGATTAGTTCAGTGGCCTACACAACCAGAATATTGTTATGTTTGTACAACTGTATTACAACATTGTGTCCATTCGCACTCTCTATTCCATTACGAATTACCACCCTGTAGGGGTACTGAAGGCAAGGAACCTTGTAAGAGGGTTCCACACTGAGAAGTGCCCCGGTAAGGGTTGCTTGACTAAAGGTACCTTAGGAAGGAACCCTCTGGGAGAAGAGAGGTGAGCTGCTGGAGGAGGAAGGTAGTATGGTGGGGCAAAGAAAAAGCGCTTTAGAGGGAGACTTGGAGGAACAGCTTATATAGCTTAAGAAGTAGGCGTGGCAGGTTGCTCAACCATTGAACTGCAGGCATAGCCCTTCAATTTAATGGCCTATAAAACCAGAATAATGTTATGCTTGTACAACTGTATTAAAACATTAAGGCCATATGCACTCTCTATTCCATTAGGAATTATCACACTGTAGGGGAACTGAAGGCAAGAATCCCTCTAAGAGGTTCCACCCCTAGAGGGGTAATGGAAAGGGTCCCTTGGCTAAAGATACCTTAGGAAGGAATCCCAAAACAATTGTCACAGAGATCAATGACTAGGAGGTCGAGAAGCAGACTGACAGCAACAAGCAGCTTAATGAAACATAAATGAGATACTAACATACTATTTGCCAGCAGATTAGGCTTTACGGTCTATCGAGTCTGCTCGAACCTTAGATCCTTAGTTGGGTGCCGAGGCCTTCCCATCTCTTATGCTCCAGAAACCCCTATCATCCATCCCCACCCCCCTGGGACAGGCCATCATCTGATACATCCACTTTCTGTGTTTGTCCCGCCCTCTCTTGAAGCCCTCCACTGTGGATCTCTGAACCAGCTCACCAGGCAGTGCATTCCAAGGGTCCACCACCCTCTCAGTGAAAAACCTCCTCCTCTTTTCCCCTCTCACCCTTCCACCTTCCAACTTCAAACCATGCCCTCTGGTGATACCTCCTGCTTTAGTCTAAACATCCCTCCATGTTTACCCTATTTATTCCTTGAGGGTACTTGAAGACCTCAATCATGTCCCCTGTCTCTCCTCTCCTCCAATGAAAACAGGCAGAGCTCCTAAAGTCTGTCCTCATACGTCAAATCCCCTAGCCCTCATATCATCTTAGTTGCCCTCCACTGTACCCTCTCCAGGAGCTGTATGTCCATCTTCAAGTGTGGTCTCCAGTACTGTACACAGTACTCAAGGTGTGGTCTAACCAGTCCATTGTACAGCGGCAGAATCACTTCCTTGCTCCTAGAGGTGATCCCCCTTGCGATGCATCCCAACATCCTGTTTGCTTTGCTAGCCACTCTCCTGCTCTGCTCAGAGTTATTCATACATGTATCCACCATGACCCCTAGGTCTTTTTCCCCTATTGAGACCTCCAGCGCCTCCCCTCCCAGGGTGTACCTGTGTTTAGGGTTTCCCCGACCAAGATGCAACACCTTGCACTTGGTGATATTGAAATTTAATTTCCATGTGTGAGCCCAGCTTTCCAGGGTGTCCAGGTCCCCTTGCAGGGCCAACCTCCCCTCTTCTCCCTCAACTACTGCTCCCATCTTGGAGTCATCAGCGAAGAGACTCATTTCACACCCTATACCCTCCCTGATGTCTGATATGTGGGCATTAAACAGGATCGACCCAGACTGAGCCTCATGTACCCACTTACCAACCTCTAGGGGTTCAGAGCTCCCCACAGACCACTACTCTCTGGGTGCATCCAGCTAGCCAGTTTTCAATCCATCTGACCATCCACGGGCCTACTCCTAACCCCATCAGTTTCTCCACCAGACCATTGTGGGGGACAGAGTCAAACGCCTTGCTGAAGTCCAAGAATAATACATCCACAGGCTTTCCCCTGTCCAGTTCTGATGTTACCCATTCGTAGAGCTCCACAAGATTGGTTTAACATGATCTACCTGGCACAAACCCATGTTGCCGACTATCCAGACCTCCCACCTCCTCCAAGTACACCCCCAATTGTTCCTTTAGTATACTCTCCATTAATTTTCCCACCACCGAGGTCAAACTGATGGGTCTATAATTACCTTGTACTTCCCTCGACCCCCCTTTATGGATTGGCATGACATGTGCCTCTTGCCAATCCCTAGGTACCCTCCCTGTCTCAAGTGACCTGTTGAAGAGCTCCGCCTAGAGTGCAGCCAGTATGTCTGCCAGTTCCCATAGTACTCTCGGATGAATGCCATCCGGCCCAGAGATTTGTCTTTCTTTAGGGCCTTGAGGCTACCACCTCTTTGGCGGAAGCATCATCTGTCCCCTCCACCTTACTGGCCTTTTATCCTTATCCAGATGTGACACCCTGGGGTACCTCTCCTCCCTCTTGCTCCATTTCTGTTGCTCCCTGATCCCACTCACTGCCTTCTATCCCTTTGTGCCTTGCTTTGTAGATATCCCATCCCCTCTAGTGAACACAGAGGCAAAGTACTGGTTAAATACCTCTGCCTAGTCCCTCGCCTCTTCCACCCACCCTCCTTCTGATCTTAATCTACTGAGATGGCCCTTAGTTTTTCTCCGCTCCCCAATGTACTGGAAGAACCCTTTTCCTCCTTGTATCCCTGTGCCAGCCGCTGCTTTTTACTGGACTTTGCTCCCCTCACCGTCAGGGTGACTTTTCTAGATGCAAGATGGTACATTTCCTTATCCCTATCCCCTCTTGTTGTTTTATATTTTTTGTAGGCCGCTTTCTTTTCTCTGACTGCTACCTGTACCTCACTGGACCACCAGCAGGGTTTATGTGACCTTGCCCCCTTATGTTTCAACTTAGCGCAGATCCTGACTGCCTCATGAAGTCCCCGTTTTATGACCTCCCATTTCCTTTCCAGACTTGTCATTAATGTAATCCCCTTCAAGTGATCCTTGAGAATATTTTCCATGCTCACAAAGTCTGCCCCCTGAAGTCCACTGCCAGTGTCCTAGATCTCATCCCCCCTCCCCCCATGCTTATTTGAAACCAGACAGTATTGTGGTCACTCCCAGTCAGGGGGTCCTGTACAACCAGGTCCCTTAGCAGATCCCCATCTGCCAGAACCATGTCCAGAACATGCCCCTCCCTTGTGGGCTCCATCACATGCTGTTAAGAACACATCCTGGAAGCCGTCCAGCAGCCTCTTCTCCTTGGCAACCTTAGAGGACATGGTTCCCCAGTTTGTACCTGGTATATTAGGTCCCCATCAACACCACTCCTTCCCTTTGGTCCACACTGGGCAATGATGTTGTCAACAAACCATCCTCTAGAACATCACTCATCCTTGGGGGCCTATATACTGCACCCAGCTTGACCTTATCTCCTGCTGGGGATCGTAAGGTGACCCATAAGGCCTCCACGTTTCCCTCTGCCTCTTCTACCCTAGCTATTTCTATGTCATCTCTAATGAACATAGCCACTCCACCCCCTCTGCCCTCCTTTCTAAATGAACATAGCCACTCCACCCCCTCTACCCTCCTTTCTAGCACAAGTTAGCAGGATAGCTCCAATAATATGGTTTGCACTGATGACAGCAAGGGGCTTCCTAAGTAGGGAGAGAATGGCTAGTAGGGCCACCATCCACCCCCATTCAACAGAAGAACCTACTTAAGTAAGTTAAGAATAATACTAAAGCTCCAGTAACTAAGTAGTGTGATCCGCAGCATGAAGGAAAGAAAAAAACATTTGAAGAGGAAATCTCTGAGGAGCCAAGGCCGAGATAGCCTTCTCTCCAGGCTTGGCCTATTTTATTTAGTGATGAATCAGCTACTACATTTTAAGCAATAATAAATGATGGGGGTTATGTTAATGTCCTAGTTAATCACCCCTGGGGTGTAGTGTAACTGAGGCAGAGCGAGTGCCATATTACTCCAGGGGTGATTAATTCGAACATTAACCCCGAGTTCATTATTGCTATTATTATATTTAAGTTATGAGTTACTTTAGTTTAAATATTTTTTTTTAGTATTCTTTTTTATTTGTGTGTGTAATCAACATAAAATAGTCCCTCCACTATGCTAGATTGCTGTGGTCTTATTTCTGGATCAATGTGGGCTACACAGATGTACATGCTCATGTAGATTTGTTTTATAAATGCAGGAATAAGGTATTTCATTTTTTCCCCTGCAGCCAAAGAGTATCAACAGCCTGCTGCCATTATTACAAAGATCTGAAGGGTGAAGATCTTCATAGAAACATCACGCTGTGGACTGCTACGTCTGTGAAAGTCAATTTTTATTACTGTCAGTTTAAAAATGTACTTTCACTGACATAGCAGCCCACAGCATGGCTTTTCCATGAAGCTCCTCACCCCTCAATCCTTGTAATAAGGACAACACACTGGTGATATTCTTATACTGCAGGGAAAAAAAAGCAAAAAGGTAATACCTCACTCCTTTTTTCTTTTTCATACCGGCAGCCCCTATTACAGAACATCTGTATGACTTTGAACACTTTTTACACCCCCGCCACCACCAAGGTAAAATCCAAACCAAGCAAACACAGGAAATCAGCCTCAGTCAGTAATTACTATGGGAAACACAAAAAATGGCAAACTGGTAGGCAAAGTACACATGATTTAAAAAAGGTTTTGCAGATAAAATTGGATTAGGGCTATCGTGTACTCCTAAAAAAATGTCCCATCTCTTTCATCTTCCTATTGGTTAAAATTCATCTGAAGCAGCTCTTGCTAATGTAAATATGGCAGCAGAAACCTGACTGGCATGACACAGGCTAATATTGAGAAACTTTTTGAAACACATACAGCAGAAAGGAGAGGACATGCTGAGGTGAGGTACTGCATCAGAATAACGTTGGTCCCTTAATTTCAAAACAGCAAATGCCCACATTTATATAGAGAGTACCAAACAAGCCACCCTACAGCATGTTTATATCCATTGTTTACAGTTTGAGCTTAGCTGTGATCACCAGTGTGCTGCCGATATTTCAAAGCTCTGAGGGATGATGAGACTTTTCATGGAAAAGCAGCACTGTGTGCTGCTATGTCAATGAAAGTTAATTTTTATTATTGTAAGTTAAAAAATATACTTTTACTGACATAGCAGCCCACAGTGCAGCTTTTCCGTGAAGCTCCTCGCCCCTAATAATGGCAACATGCTGGTGTCGGTGATACTCTTGGACTGAAAAAAAAACAAATACTTCACTCTTGCATTTTTCATATAGGCAGCCCCTGTTACAGCACAACTGTATGACTTCAAACATTTTTTACTTACTTCTTTTCCCCCAGGTATTCAGTTGAGCCGTGCTCTAACGGCATCCATAGGTTCCACAGGTAGAATGTTGGAAAGCTAATTAGGAACTTAATTTTTTAAATCAGTGCTCCTGTAATCAGGCTGCACAAGTATGTTAACAAGTAGGTTAACATAAGGCTCTCAGAATGCTGACAGCCAATGAGATTGCAGCACTTCTGAGACCCTTATAATAATTAAATTGAATTCAAGGGTGTGGAAAATATTCCGATTTGGTGGAGGGCTCTCACTCTTACCCTCTCATGGAAATGCCATGAATGATTGAGAGGGTTCTCTGCAACAAGCACCTCCAAGGCAGAAGGAGGAGAGCAACAACCACTGAGGCACTCAGCCAGCTTACCAATCTAAAATGCAATCCAGAGGAACCAGAGGCAGTTGTAGGGAGAAGCACTGAAGATGCAATGGTAGTTAATTTATACTTCGGCCAAAGGGGGAATGAATGTAATCACCCTTTGCAGCTAGTCATAAATTTTTAATCAAGAGGCACCACCATGAATGAATGGCTAAAGCTCCACCTGGAATAAGGACATTCCCACTATGGGCTAGAAAGGAAGGACCCCACTCAGGCTTCACATGCTCAGGATGCAGACTAGGGTGTAGAGCGAGACTGTCAGCTGAGAGTGAGCTCAGAGCTAATACATTGATGGGCATGGTTGGCTAGTCTCCTTTAGCAATGGAGCAGGCCATACATGGTAATGAAGGGAGTAACAGGCAACATGCAGCATGGTAAACACCTTTAGCAATGGAGCAGGCCATACATGGTAATGCAGGGAGTAACAGGCAATGAGTAGCATGGTAAACACGTTTAGCAATGGTACAGGACATACATGGTAATGTAGTGAGTAACAGGCAATGTGCAGCAATGTAAACAAATGGTATGCAGGAGTATGATAGCAGTAGGAATTGCACAAACAGCTCAGGGTAACCTAGTCCTTTATTCAGTGCAAGGCACTTGCCTGGTAAGACTGTAGGACATGTGATACAAGTAAAGAGGAAAGAATACTAGCCAACCAGTCCATCAATGAGTGCCAATTAAAGATGTTATAAATACCCAGAGGATTTTAGCGGTGAAGGCAGTATATGAACATGAAGTAACTAAACCACATGGGGCCATGACTCTCCACTATAACCCCCCATCTTTCACTGTAGAAAAAACAAAGAAGCAACGGTAAAGTGCCATGACCCTCAAGCGGATAGTAAAACTAGTTTACAGTGACAGCTGTGGCTAAGCTGACCTCCAGAGTATAATGAAGCATTGTACATACAGTATAGTGAATTGCTTCTAGCAGGAATTAGTTATAGCTTCCAGCAGTAGCTGAGCTGAACAACTCAACAAGAATAGGAATTTGTAGGCAAGGGCAAATAGGCACTGAAACAATAATAATAATTGCTTGGTACAATTGCATTTAAGCAGGTTTGAATCACATGAAGAAAATAATGTAGAGTTGCAGTAGACTCAGGTCTGATTCCCACTGTGTGCAAATAAACATGGTGAGCAGATTTAAATCCCCTAAAGGGCTGGATAAAAACTGAAGGTGTACAGAAGAAATTGCGATGCAAAGAAAGTAAATGCTAAGGTACAGTAAATAAGCAGGAAAGAACCATAGTGGAATGCAAGGCTGCTGGCAGTATCAGAGTGGAGCTAGCACTGAGAACTGAGACCAAGCTGTAACAGGGAAAGGCAGTAAACAGAGACCAGGAGCTTAGGCCAGGTGTAAAGAATTAACAGAAGCAGCAGCAGAGAAGTTGGAATGGGAGCTGAAACATATAACAATTGCAAGAAAACTGAGGGTGGTAAGCAGCTGAAAAGGAAAGGGGCTGTTGCACAGGCACAGGAGTAACACAGCACACACAAAGGGTGATGAAAATGACAAAGAAAAGACAAAACAAATGCACAAGCACAGGAAACCAGAAAACAACCACAGGAAGAAGCACACATTGGCCAGAAGCAAAACAAAAACGAACCAGGCAGGAGAAACACATGAACACATCCAGCAGAACAAAACAGGTCTCGGAGCACTGACAATGTGAAGGGGGAGCAAGGCTAAAGCAGGCCCAAAGTAAGAAGACAGACCAACAGAACCTCTGACTGGCAAAGAGAAAGTGCTTCAGAGAGAAGCTTGGAGGAACTGTTTATTTAGCTCAGGAAGTAGTTGTGGCTGGTTGCTCACCCATTGATCTGCAGATGAAGCCTTTCAATTGGTAGGATCGTGTACATTTAATGCAGCTATGTTCAATGATATCATCACCAAGCTGCTCTCGCTTTTGATAAAGGACTTTATTGTGTGAAATATGTCAGACGTTTGGTCCTTGGAGCTGTTTTTAAATTTTTGTACCCAAAACTTGGCAGTGCAATAAGAGAATTTTGTACCTTCAACAACTTGCATGGCTGATTTTGGTGGTGAGTGCCATAGTTCTTGTTTGCACCACTGCAAAGTGCAGACTACTGTAGGTAGACTTTGAAACCTTTTCTGTAGGCATAGTTCTATGTTTCTATGTAACCATTCCCAGCCATGCAGAAGGCCAAATCACAACGTGGTACATGCATAACTTCATAAGCCACCTCTTACCTGGGGGAGGTCGAGCTCTGCTGGCTACCCCACATGTATGCAACCCCTTTGCCATATACCTTCACTCTATACCATATGGTACTGTTGCACAGCCAGATAAAAAAGTCACATTACACATGCAGCTTGAAGTCACATTTGTTGTAAAGTTACATCACCTATCCTACCATCCTCAACCACAATTGTACACACAACCCCCCTCCCAGTTTAAGTACATGTCCATCATCCATTGTTGGAAACCACTGCCAGCTCTGTATCCAGCAGCTCTCTGGTTGGCTGCTGGAAGAGGTAGGAGTGTGAGTTTGAATACGTCCAGGAAGCATTTTGTCTCTGAGATTTTTTTTGTGAGTTTGAATCTTTCTTCAACTGTCCAGAAGGCATTTTGTCTGGTGGTGGATTATCTTGAATCTTTCTTTAACTGTTTAACTGTTGCTGGCTGCTGGGGGAAGGGATTATTTTCCCCAAAACAGAGGAGTCAATCAAGGAGGAGTTGCTAGTTTGAATCTCTCTTTAACTTTTCAAGGAGACATTTTGTCTGTTCATTCTACTGGCTGCTGGAAGAGATAGGCGTGTGAGTTTAAATTTGTCCAGGAAGCATTTTGCCTCTGAGATTTTTTGCTGTCCCACCCACCCCCACCTCCACACATTATTAAATGCTTAGTTAGTTGGGAGGAGCATATAGGCTGTGCCCAGGGGTGGGCTGATAACTAAAGAGCAAATAAAATTAAAAGGAAGAGAAGCTGCTGATTATATCACATAAGTGGACATTTATACATTTAAATTGTATGATCACGTCAATTTCACTCTGTTAGGAATAGGATAAGTGATGGGGCAGAGAGGGAAAGGCATAGTTGCATATGGGTAGAGTGTGTATCTGGATTGATGGAAGATAAAGCAGGACAGGCTATTCTCAAGTGTGCATAGAGAAGGCATAAACCACATGTGGTGTCGCACGTGGGTACAAATGACTTGGCAGGGGAAACAGTAGAGGTGGTTAGGGAGAGGTTCATGGAACTGGACAAGTTGAGTGAGGAGGTAAGGAGCTCAGTGGCTTTTTCTGAGGTACTCCTAGCACTTATTTATTCATTTTATTTACTTATTGAACTAAACAATTACAATTGCTCATTTTGCGGAGCATCGGGGGGGGGTACAGAGGAGTACAAATCAAACAACATACATTTGTCATTTTTTTTTAACAGGCAGGATATGAATCAAAAACCTACACAGCACGGATATTCATGGGACAGGCAAAGATATAAAGCTAAAACTACGCAAGATCAAATACAAAACTACAGGAATAAGTGCATACAGTCAATTTACCCAGCACAGGGGTAAAATACATGGATTACAACATACAAAAAAATTGTTGTATGAAAGTTGGTATACTAAATGCATATGTGCAGTACATCATTAGAGAATAATCTAAATAGAATAAGACTGCAATAGAAAGGGGGAAGGAAGGGTTTTTAGGAGCAATTGCAGGTAGGAGAGAGGAAGTTAAGGAGGGAGACTGAGATGGACCAGGGGAGGAGGAGTGTCTGATTTGACTAGGCAGGGTGTTTCATAGCTTTGGGAGCCTGTGTGAGAAGGCAGTTTGACCTATTGCAGTCGAGCATCTAGGAATGACCAAGGTGCAGGAATCATTTGATCTCAGAGAGAGAGTGGAGATGGAGGGCAAGAGGCCAGGGAAGCCGAAAGGTAAAGGGAAAGGGAATCAAGCCAGAATTTGGATATGAACTTCATTCAGCATAATAGGCATCTGTTTTCCAGCGAGGGTAGAGCAAGAGATCAACAGAGAGAGACCCAGGGCAAATACAGCAAGGAAGGGTAGGATAGATCAATTCAAAAGTTGGCCAGGAAAGTGGTATCGATCCAAGGGGTACGGGTTAGTGGGAGGCTGAGGCAGGGTCTGGTACAATAGGGGTCTGTATGCAGGGGACAGACTACATTTGAGCAGGGAGGGGAAGAGGGTGATAAAACAGAGGTTAGAAGAATACACAGAAACAAAGTTAATTTCAAACTAAGCAGGGGGGGATTGGCGAGTGGGTTGCTGAAGGGAAGGTTCTCTGGAGAGGGGAGACAAACAAGCCTACCCCCCATACAAACGATACAAACTGGGTTGGAAGCAGGGAGGGATTGAAGGGTGAGGTTGAGAGGGGGAAAAATTGGGTAGGGAGTGTAAGTGAACATCTTGGAGGGTTGTCTCCTTGAATGCAAGGTATCTGGGGAACAAAACTGCTGAACTACAGGCTCTGTTGGCAGAAGGGATGGTGGACATAGCTTAAATCATAGAAACTTGGGCCAGCCAATAGCAGGACTGGGACCTGATGATCACAGGGTATAGGATTTAATAATAATAATAATGTCTTTATTTGCATAGCACCTCTCTAATGTCAAGGCGCTGAACATTCAAATAAACAACATAATAAAAATCAAAATTCAGACAGATATATAGCTAAAATCAGTTTGGGTAGGCTTGGTGCCACAGGTGGGTCTTTAGGATCTTCTTAAAGCCCTCCATGGTTGTGCACTTCCATAACAGATGGGGTAGAGAATTCCACAGGGCTGGGGCTGCATTCATAAATGCACGGACCCCCGATGTCTTCAGAGACACCCTGGGAATCTCCAGCAACCCCTCGTCTGCTGAGCGGAGCTGTTGCCCAGGGCAGTAGGGGGATAGGATCTCTTTCAGATAGACCAGACCCTGTCCATGTTGGACTTTATATTTCAGAAGCCCAACCTTGAAGGTGTTGATGCATCTTCCGGAATTTTTCTTGGAGGCCTTTCTCTCCTGACCTCTGAATGGGTGCGGAACCTGGGGGTGGTTCTTGATGACGGGCTGACACTGCAATCGCAGGTGTCGGGTGTTGCTAAGACCACCTTTTTCCACCTTAGGAACATTGCCAGGATCCGGCATCTTGTTTCGTCTGCCGACCTGCCAACGTTAGTTCATGCCTTCGTGTCCTCGTGCTTGGATTATTGCAACTCCCTTTACCTAGGGCTTTCTGGGATTGAAATCCATCGCCTGCAGCTAGTGCAGAATGCTGCAGCCCAGCTTTTGACGGGTTCAAGTAGACCTGTCATATTACTCCGGTGCTGCAGGAACTGCACTGGCTGCCAATTCGGTGGCGGATCACCTTTAAAGTTGGCTTGCTGACTTTCAAAGCTCTACATGACCTGGGCCCAGGCTATCTGAAAGAACTTCTGGTTCCTTATCACCCAAATCGATCGCTCCGCTCGGCCGATGAGAGGTTGCTAGAGGTTCCAAGGGTAAATTTGAAATCTTTGGGTGCTTGGGCATTTGCTTATGTAGCCCCCACACTTTGGAACTCTCTACCCCGTTGGTTACGGGATTGCACTTCTGTGTTTTTATAATATTGACCGGTATAAATGTTTTGTTTTAATTGTATGTTTTAATAATTTTTCTTTTATTGTTCTGATTTGTTATTTATGTACAGTGCCTTGATAATTGAAAGGCACCTTATAAACAAAATTATTATTATTATTATTTATTATCCGTCACTGAATAGGCAGCCAGTGCAGTTCGCACAGCACCGGTGTGATGTGACACACCCTTGGGGTCCCTGTCAACAACTGGGCTGCAGCGTTCTGCACTAGCTACAAGCAGCGGATATCAACCCCCAGTAGCCCTAGGTACAGGGAGTTGCAGTAATCAAGGCGTGAGGTCACAAAGGCGTGGATCAACCTTAGGAAGGTCGCCAGACGGAACTAGGTGCTTGATCCTGGCGATGTTCCTCAGATGGTAAAAAGAGGACTTGACGACTGCCGAAACCTGAGATCAAAGTGTCAGCCCATCATCAAGAATCACCCCCAGGTCCTGCTCCCATTCAGCAGAAAGAAGCTGGGAACCTCCTAGATAAATTCTGGAAGGTTGACCAGCCCCCAGCCCCTCTATCTGGCGGCCCGGATCCACAACCATCCCCTCAATCTTTCCCGAGTTCAACTTCAACCAGCTGGAATTCATCCAGTCCTGGATTTCAGTGAGGTAGTTGTTGAAAACCAAGTGCACACTATCCTGGTAAGGTGTGAAAGACAAGTAGAGCTTGGTATCATCAGCATAGCAGTGAAACCTCAGCCCATACCATCTTACAATGCTTCTGAGGGGCAGCATATACACCGCAAACAACATAGGGGACAACACCAAGCCCTGAGGGACTCCACATGACAGAGAGAATGGGTCAGAGGAAAAAAATCCCAGACACCACCCTCTGAGTTCTGCCAGTGAGGAAGGACTTAAACCACCTGAGAACTGTACCCGACAGGCCACAGATGAACCTCAGGCATTCGAGGAGCGCCCCATGGTCCATGGTGTCAAACGCTGAAGAGAGATCAAGAAGTACCAAGATAGAATGGTGCTTCTGATCTCCTGCCATCAAGAGATCATTGAGCACCCGGACCACAGCGGTTTCAGTACTATGCCTCTTATGAAAACTGGACTGGAGAGGTTCATAGATGTCATGGATGGTCAAATGGTTCTCCAGCTGTAGTGCTACAACCTTCTCAATCACATTCCCAACAAAGGGAAGGTTAGAGATTGGTCTGTAGTTTGCCAGACAACCTAGGTCCAGAGTAACTTTCTTCAGGAGAGATGTCACCACTGCCTCCTTCAGGGAGTTGGGAAACTCACCAGACTCAAGGGGGCACCAAACTGTCCTTGCAAGGATTGGGCCAGCGGTGTCTACAACAACCCATAATCAGGGAAGTTGGGCCCAGATCCAAACTACAGCATGTTGGATGCATACCCTGGACAATCCACACAACATCTTCGAACTCTGGCCGGTCAAAGGAGCTCCAGACAAAGCAAGGAGGGGGTGATCATATAACGACCACTGGCAAATCCCATAGAGTATGCAGGTTGGATCTCCAACATGATGCTGGCCACCTTATCTGCAAAGAACCAAGCGAGCACATCATGCTCAATCTGTGGAAAAGCTTTTCGAAACTGAAGACAGGCTGGATTGCACAGCCTGTCCATGGTTCGAAAGAGCTGCACTGGTCGGTTTCAAGCAGCAGCAATCTCCCTGGACAGGAACTCTGCCTTCTTTTGGGTGATTGCTGATTGGTAGACTTGGTAATGTTCCATTAATCTAAGGTGGTCCATTTTGAAGGTGGATTTCTGCCAGCAACGCTCTAACTTTTGTCCAAGTCACCGCAACTCCCTCAAGGTCCCATCAAACCATGGGGACCGAGGGTGAAGGGAGAGAGGATGAACTCCGACAGGAGCGATAGAGTCCAGGGCCACAGTAACAGACTTATGATAGGCCTGCACCAGGCTCTCTGGACTGCCACTTGCCCTCCAGAATTAACAATAGGTCAAGTACCGCCACTAGGCCGTCAGGGCCCACCTCCCGTAAAGGGCGGTATCTGACCATCTCCACAGGGGCCGGCCTATGAGGAGAGGTGCAAAAACTGAACCTCATAGTGTGATGATTTGACCATCCGACCAGTTCCACCACAAGGTTGGAGATTTCAATTCCCAGGAAGAAAACCAAGTCAAGGGAGTGACCATGCTTAAGGGTAGCAGAGGTAACCACCTGTGTAAAGCCCAGTGATGTCATCAACTGGAGGAAGTCTTGTCCAAATCGCAAGAGTTCATCGTCAACCCAGGCATTAAAGTCACCCAGGAACATCAGCCTGGATGACTCAAATGCCATGTCGACCATGAAGTCTGCTACTTCCTGAAGGAAATGCTTCTCATCCCCGGGTGGACGGTAGATGATGGTGATCCTACAACCTACACCTGCTACGACGGTACACTTGAATGAGTTGGTCTCCTCAACTGGCACATTTGTGAGGTCCAGTTCAGTCTTAAAACAAATCACTACCCCTCCCCCCCACGGTCCAATCTTGAGCGGTGTGTCACTGAATACCCAGCTAGGACCGCAGCCTCCAATATGGGGCCAGCATTCTCATCTAGCCAGGTCTCAATGATGCAAGCCAGATCAGTGGTCCCAAGAAGATCTGCAATAATTGCAACTTGTTATTTATTGCTCTGGCATTGCATAACGCCACTTGAGTCAGATGGGATTCCGGGGCTGCCCAAGCTACCTGCCCACCGATGGTGAAGCCCCTAGGGTATGGAAACCAGACACGGAGGACCACATTCCAGATTCCATTTCACCTCAGGGCATCTCCTGGGCCTAACTACCCCAATGTGAGAACTCTGCACATTCATCCCCCACCGTTCACAACCCCCACCCATACCCCCCCTCCAACAGGCGATTCCCAGTGCCCTACAGCGCTGATAGACTGAGAACTGCAAGGGGAGGCAACAAATAGGTGGAGGTCACGAAGTTCAGAGGATGAATAGCACACGACTGGGGGGGGGGGGCAGACCACCAACACATCTTAATACTCCCAAAATCACAGATCATACACCCAACCACAAGGACCAGCAAATAATGCTACCACAAGCTGAACAAATAAAATCAAATTCCCCAAAACACTTAAAACAGATCAGTCCCTACTCTCTCTCACAGAGAAAAGACAACTTAAAAAGAATAATAATATAATAACCCCCCAAAAAATACCACCCCCCTAGGACAGACAACAACAAAACCTAATGTATCATTCAATTCAGTTCACCACCCTCTCCCACGAGGTGGGGAATCAAATCAAACCAAAGAAAACAGAAAATAAAACCCTGTCCTTCAAATAACTTAAAAATTTCTCCTCCTCTCGCTCTCTGAGCGAGAGGACAGAGATTAAGCAAAACAAACAAATAACAATAAACATAAACACTAATATTAAAATAACATAAACCCTTCACTCCCTCAACAACCCCTTATAATGCCCTTTGGTATACAAAAGGCTATAATACAACTACAGGCAAACTGAGAAACTGAGGAGCCAGGCATCAAAGGTCACTTATATATACGATTCAGTTCAGGGAGCTTGCAACTCCACCAAAAAAGAAATCCATGTAAAGTTCCAATGCACCACCTCTCACAAGAGTGTATTAAATCCAGACAGGTTATTGAGCGAAATGTTAGATGAGAAAAAGTTCCAATGCACCACCTTTAAATCCAGAAAAGTTATTGAACAAAATGTTAAACGGGAACATGCAATTGGTCCCCCGAGCACTCTCACTGCCTGGGGATTACAGAAATTCTCCAGGCACTCTTACTGCCTGAGTAATTAAAACAAGACCATCAAATAATATAAAGTAAAATAATGTCTGACCGTATCTGGAGACTGGGGTCCTGGAATCAGTTTTTGTTCTTTAGGAATCCAGAGTCTGGGCCATCAAGGAGCTGGCGAGGGCCCAAAAAACTCCGCCAACAGAAACTGCCACCAGAAATGCTCCACCGCTGCAACTTTGGCTCATGGGTGGTGTCAGCCCACCAGCTGAACCCCCCGGAGGCCTAGGAGGACCAAGAGCTTGTCAGCCAGTTCTCCGGCTGACTCAAAGCCCAAACGCTCGTGCAGCAGTAGATATGGCAGCCAGCCACTGAGGCAAAGTTGGGTCCTCACACCAGACCAGCAATGGACCCCACAGACTGCACAAGCGCTCAGTCATGGAGCGATGGCAGCTTCTAGGTCCACACAAAAGAGATGGACCAAATTCCAGTAGCAGTCCCAGCTGTAAAGAATCCAATCTTCAACCAACTGCTCAGAAACCAGCATGGCAGACATGGTAGGCAAAGACTTCCTCCCACATAACGCCACTCCAGCTCCAGCTCCTCAGTAACGCCTCCTCCGAATTCATCCCTGCACTTGCACTCCCTGCCACTCTCAGACCATTCACAGGAGTGGACAGCAAAAAACAGTGTGTCCATTCGTAAAGTGTAGCACCAAAGATATTACCAGGAATGGCCCAGTAAGAAAGGTCTTTCTCTTGGGCGGTATCGGGACTGTTAAACGTCCCTAGTGCAGACTGCAGGGTGTTGTGAAATCCCGGTAATGCTCAGTTTAGCTCACTACATCACTTAAGTGACCCTAACTAGCTATTGATCTAAGCTAGAAAAGGTTACATTAAACAAAAAATAAACCTATAAAATCTATAACCGAACCGAACGTTGTACAAAATGCATGGAGCTCAAATATGGCTTACAGCACACCCAGCCTGGCAGCCATCTTAGTGCTACCTCATGTTTATATTTACAGGAAGGATTGAGGCAAAGGGAAAGGGGAAGGTGTAGCAATGTACTTAAGGAAGGGATAACGTGTGCAAGAGAAGAGTGGGGAGGAGGGTAGGACAGAGGCCTTGTGGATGCAATTCCTGGACACAAGGAATAGGATTCTCAGGATGGGGGTGGCATACAGGCCACCGACTCAAGGTGAAGACCTGGACAGGGAGCTGGCAGAGCAAATTAGGAAGGTGTGTAGAAAAGGTAACACAGTGATTATTGGGGACTTCAATCTACCAGGAATGAATTGGGGTACCCTAGCCAACTCAAGTGCCAGGGAGCAAATACTCCTGGATTGAAACATAGAAGTTGATGGCAGATAAGGACCGCAAGGCCCATCTATTCTGCCCATTTCTTTTTCTACCTTATGAATGTGCCATAGGCCTTTACTCTGTCAATGGTCTATCTATTCATACTCATCTGTATTGCTCCTTTATGCTTATCCCATGCCTGTTTGAAGCCCTGCACTGTATTTATATTAACCACTTCCTGAGGTAGGCTGTTCCATGCATCCACCACCCTTTCTGTGAAAAAGAACTTCCTCACATTACCCCTTAATCAGCCTCCCTGTAATTTCATGCTGTGTCCTCTTGTCCTGCTATTTTTCTTATATTGAATCATGTTAACCTCTTTCACCTTGTTAATGCCCTTAAGGTGTTTGAATGTTTCAATCATATTACATCTCTCCCTCCTTTGCTCTAGGGTACACATATTGAGCTCCATTAATCTGTTATATGTTTCCTGTTGCAGTCCCTGCACCATTCTGGTTGCCCTTCTCTGGACTGCCTCCATTTTGTTAATGTCTGTGTGAAGGTGTGGCCTCCAGTACTGCACGCAGTACTCCACATGTGGCCTAATCAGTGTCTTATAAAGAGGGATTATTACCTCCATCTCACAACTTGTGATACCCCTACTAATACACCCCAACATCCCCCTAGCCTTACCTACAGCTGTAGGGGTCTGCTTGGATGATTTCAGGTCATCTGTGATGATGATGCCCAAGTCTCTTTCTTCCCTTGTGATTGCCAAGCAACTCCTCTCACAATCTATAGGTGGCTTCAGAGTTTCTCTTCCCTATGTTCATGATCTTGCATTTCTTTGCTTTAAAACCCAGTTGCCACTCTTCTGACCATTTCGCCAGTTTATCCAGATTTCTTCTCATTCTGCCCACCTCATCTGGATCATCTACTCTGTTGCAGATCTTGGTGTCATCTGCAAACAGACAAACCTTACCCTCCAGTCCATCTACAAAGTCACTGATGAAGATATTGAAGAGGACTGGCCCCATGACTGATTCATGAGGTACCCCACTTGTGTCTTGCATCTCTTCTGACTATATACAGTTTACCACCACTCTCTGTTTTCTGCCCGTCAACCAGTTTGCCACCCAGATGACCAACCTCTGACCAACACCGAGCCTACCCACCGTATTAATCAATCTTCTATGTGTAACAGTATCGAAAGCTTTGCTAAAGTCAAGGTAGGCAACATCAACTGCTCCCCCTTGGTCCACCACTCTGGTTACCCAGTCAAAGAACTCTATAAGGTTAGTTTGACAGGACCTTCCTGTTGTAAACGCATGCTGTCTTGGTCCTGTGCTCCTATGGATTCCAGGTGTTGCACTATCCTTTCCTTAAAGAGTGCCTTCATAATCTTGCCCACTACTGAGGTAAGACTGACTGGTCTGTAGTTCCCTGCCTCCTCCCTGCTGCCACTCTTGAGGACCGGGATCACATGAGCCCTTCTCCAGTCTTCTGGGACCTCTCCTGTGCTCAGAGACTCATTAAACAGTTCTGCTAATGGCTCTGCTAGTTCCACCCTTAGCTCCCTTAGTATCCTGGAATGTATGTCATCGGTCCCATTACCTTGTATACCCTGAGCTTAGCAAGCTCTTGTAAGACCATTTCTTTTGTGAAGAGACTTCTGCACACCTCTCTCCCCCCTGTGTCCATGGTGCTGAGCTATGGGCCCTGCCCTACCTTCTCCTCAGTAAATACTGAGCAGAAGTATCTATTTAGGATAGATGCTTTTCCTTGGTCCTCCTCCACACACTCCCCCTTATCCCCTTTGATCTTAGCAATAACCCCTCTGGACTTTCTCCTTTCACTAATGTATCTATAGAAAGTCTTGTCCCCTTGTTTTACTGGTCGTGCCAGTGTTTCCTCAGTTTGGGCCTTTGCCTGCCTTATTGTCTTTCCTGCTTCCCTTAGGGAAGCTTGGTATTCCTTCCTATCTTTGTTCCGCTGCTTATATTTCCTGTTGGCCAGTCTTTTGGCTCTGACCTTTTCTGCTACTGTTTTTGAGAATCAAAGTGGTTTCCTCTTCTTTTGCTCTTGCTTTTCTCTCTAACACAATGGGATGTTGCTTCAAGTATTACATCCTTAATGCTTGCCCACTTAGTTTGTAGCCCCTCACCTGTATTTCTGACCTTTTCTGCTGCTGTTTTTGAGAACCGAAGTGGTTTCCTCTTCTTTTGCTCTTGCTTCTCTCTCTAACACAATGGGATGTTGCTTCAAGCATTGCATCCTTAATGCTTGCCCACTTTGCCTATACCCCCTCACCTGTATTTCTTCTTGCCAGGGCTAGCTTAACTGTGTTGGCCATCTTATCAAAGTCAGCTCCTCTGAAGTCCCATATTTCTGCCTTGGAATGGGATGATGTAGTCTCCTGGTCCATACACTGCTTGGCGAGGCACTGGAAATTGTGAACAACTTCAAGTATCTGTGTTTTTGGCTGGATAACAAACTCAACTATATGGTTCACTTGAGTGAACTGTCCAAAAAGTTAAGAGAATGCTTAGGTGTCTTCTTCCACATTAGGAATCTCCTTACCCGAGAAGCCAGAATGAGGCTTGTCCAAACTATTTTCCTTCCACTGCTTGATTACGCTGACTTTTTGTACAGCCACTGTCCTAACTCAGCACTAAGCAAGCTTGACACCTTATATCACTGTGCTTTGAGATTTATTCCGAACCTATCCTCACGGACCCACCACTGTCTCCTCTATGAGGCACAGGGCTGGTCTTCCTTGGTCGAGAGGAGGCAAAGGAATGCACTTCTCTGGTTTTACAGGGTTTTGACTGATGAACTGCCAGTCTACATTGCTGGGATGTTTAAGCATTCAAAAGGGCTATACGAGCTGACACTTTGTGCTAATCACTTTTTGCAAAAACGTGTTAGTAGTAACAACCCCGGCACTGACCTACTGGACACTAGGCCACTTCATCTGACATTGGATGCTATCCTGGTCCCACTTACCGAGCTGCTCAGCCACTCTCTGTGCCTGGGGCAGTTCCCCAACACATGGAAAACCACCATCATCACTCCCATCCTAAAGAGTGGTGATTGAGCGACCCCGGGTAACTATCGACCTAGCTCCATCCTCCCCCCACTCTCTAAGTCCCTTGGAAAAGTAGTTGCCAACCAGCTTGCTGAATACCTGGCCATGCACAATATCCTGTGCCCTGAACAGCATGGCTTTAATGCAGGTCACAGCATCACAACTGCATTACTTGAATTCTCCAATTTCCTGCACTCTGCTCTTGATGCCAGAAGTCCTGCCGGTGCTGTGTTCATTGACCTCTCCAAGGCCTTTGACATTGTTTGCCATTCCCTCCTGCTTGACTCCATCAGATGCCTTGGTTTCTCCCCGGCCCCCTTGCATGGTTCACCAGCTACCTCTCTGCCAGAACTCAGTGTGTAAAATTCAATAGCAATCTATCTGACACATGACCTGTCCACTCTGGGGTTCCCCTGGGCTCCATTTTAGGCCCTCTCCTCTTCAGTCTCTACCTCAACTCCCTCCCCTCAGCCTGCCCAAGTAAGATCCTCCTCTATGCGGATGACGCTGTGCTCTTCGCCTGTGACCCCAACCCCAACACACTCCATGTCACCCTCCAACAAGCTTTTGATAGAGCTGAGCATTGGTTCACATCACGAAGGCTAGTCCTGAACCTAAAAAAGACCAAAGTTATGCGCTTCTTGCATCGCCAAAGCAAAGCCACTCTAGTCCTCTCATGACAGGCTCTCGCCCAGCTACTAAACTCCATTGAGAAGGTTTCCTCCTACAAGTATCTGGGCATTACCTTTGATTTGGCACTCTCCTTCCATTCCCATATCAATGCCCCTTCTGCTGCCACCAATGTCAGGAGTGGACTGTTATACTGCCATGGGGACTGCCTGCCACAAGAGGCCCTTAGATTGGCAATCACTTCCTCTGTCCTGTTGCTAATCGACTATGGGCTGCTCATCTATGCTGCAGCTGACAACACTGTACTTGCAAGAATCCAGCTCTCTATAAACAAGTCTGCAGGCTAATGCTGGGAGCCCCTAGGTGCACCCATGCATGACTGCTGTATTCCACCACCAACTTGCTCAAGCTTGAAGAAAGACTCCACTTCCAAACCTGCCTTCTTGTAAAAAAGACCCTGCTAGGGCTCTCCCCCCACTGGGGTCACCACCTCCCTGCAGCATGCCTCCCCCACAGTCTCCACCTGCAGCACTGTCAAAACCTCCCTTATTGTCCCCATTGTAAGGACCTCTATGGCCCAGAGATCTTTTTGCTATTGGGCTCCCTCCTGATTCAGTTCCCTCCCAGCCAACACAGCTGACTCCACTAAACTTGGTTCCTTTCAAGGTCTCCTTCAGAAGCCATCTGACAAGCACTTGCTGCTGCAACTGCACATAATCCCCCACCTACCCCTTACCCTCACCCCTAGGCTGGGTTTGCCCTGTCTGCTTTTGCTGTATATGCCTGGGGTCTCAGGCAACATCTGCTGACTAATGTAATAAGATATCTCTGGTTGCTACCTGACGTGGTGCATGTGTACCTATATTATGACTGCTGTGATCTACCTATTACCAAGCTTGCACCACCAGTGAATTCCTGTAACACTGGTTGGTTTTTTAAATCTAAGCGTTATGTACTGTACTGTTTTGTTTGCTGTGATGTATTGCTGTCTTGATGAGGTGCCTTTGTAAATGAGCCTTTGACTCAAAGGTCAGTAAACTGATGATCTAATGAATAAATAAATAAATATATTGTCCCTAGAAAAAAGACACACTAATGGCTCAGCTGCAATTAACTTCTCTCTACTCTCCATGTGGAATACTATGCAAAAAAACTTTAAGGCTTACCATTATCCTGGGTCTCTACACCTTTAAAGCTTTAATTGCAGGTTATCTAAGGGAAGCCAGCAACTGCTACAGGTGACTCATGCTTGTAATCATACTCGTACAACCTTAGTGTCCCCTAACTCTAATTGCTCTTCTGTTTACTTGTATTTCCTCCTTCCTGTATGCCTCCCCCCTGATAGGGGCTTCCTGTACTCTCCCCTCCTTCAGTGGCTGTACTTGCTATCCTCTTTTTTCTACACCACCGTTAAATACTCCTCCTGAAAAAGGGGAGTATGAACTTTTTGTTGTGGGCTGATGTTGACCTACCTAGAAAAGAATAACCGTGGACTCTCAGATTTTATTTTCATGTATGCTTTGTTTATTTATTTAGGAAATTGGAATTACAACCCTTTGAGTCATAGACTTGTTTCCAAAGGTTCCACGTCACCAGTTATGGCCTTGTTTTCACATTATTGTATAAGAATGACCTTACAGCTTGATGTATCTAAACTATGTAACTGATTGCTTGGACTACCCCTAGTTGCACTATGTATTTGGATAAGAATGTCCTTACAGCTTGATGCACTTGATCTAGTTACCTGATTGTGTGTATAACCCCCTATCTTATTATGTATGTGTCCTTTCTGTCCAGGAGCACTCTGAAAATGAGCTTGCTCAATGGTGTTATGCCTGGTTAAATAAAGTTTTGATTGATTAATTGACATTGGTCAAACTGAACCATACCATGTGATGGTCACTGACCCCCAGGTGACCTTCTACCTGGAGTTCAGTGATCCTTTCCCCATTACTCATTACTAGATCTAAGATAGCCCTGTCTCTTGTGGGTTGTTGTACCAGTTGTTTGAGACCCTCCCCCAGCAGGGAATCCACTATGTTTTTAGTTCTGGCAGATGTTCCTGCTTGTATTGACCAATCTGTATCTGGCATGTTGAAGTCTCCCATTATCAGAACCTCCCCTTTAGCTGTCATGTTCTGTATATCTTCTAACAGTAATGTGTCTATGTCCTCTCCCTGGTCTGGAGGCTTGTAGATAACCCCGGTTCGTATGGCTGTCCCATTTCCTGTTTCCAGGGTGACCCACAGTTCTTCTGGTTCCCTATGTGTATTCTGAATTTCTGTAGCTTCGATATTTTCATTGATATAAAGGACTACTGCCCCACCTTTTTGAACCTCGGTCTCTTCTGAACAGTACATAGCCGGCTACTGAAGTCTACCAAGTGTGGTTACTGGTGAACCATGTCTCGCTAATGGCTACTATGTCCAGTTTAGCCTCTGTCATTGTTGCCTGCATGTCTGGGATCTTGTTTCCCAGACTGCGGGCATTTGTGTACATGATTTTCCATTGGCTAGATTTCTGTGTGTTAGTTGCTGGGCAATGTCCGGCATTTCCCCTGCCCGTTGTATGGGGAGCTGGACCTTTTTCCCTTATCTGGTGATGCAAATGAACTACAAACATGCTGAACTCCTGTTTGCTCACTATCTGAGGGGGGAGGGGTGTTCTTCCCATGCGGTGTATCAGGTGCTGCACTTCTCTCCCCATTGGCTAGTTTAAATATTCTGCAAATACGTCAACCTTCTTCCCCAATGCACCAATTCCCTTCTTAGTCAGATACAGTCCATCAAATTTAAAGAACTTTCACTCCCAAAACTATTGCCAGTTACCTACATATTTGTGTCCTTTTTCTTGGCATCAGCCCTTGAGCCATGTTTAGCTACCCTGTCTCTCCTTCTCTGACATTCCGACCATCTGCCCCCTTCTCCCAGACTGGCACAATCTCAGAAAAGGAGAAGCCAGATGGATGCCTTCCAGGACTGCTTCCTGGCACAGACGGTCACTGAGCCAACTAGGTTGGGGAATACACTGAATCTAGTTCTGGCCAATGGGGAGGCTGTAAGGGAAGTGGGGGTGGAGGACCCACTGACTGAGAGTAACCACCACTCTGTGTGGTTCACACTTAATATAGCAGAGAAGCAGCGGGCACAGGGACCAGGGTGGTGGACTTCAAACAGGTGGACTTTAGTAGGATGGGTGAAATCTTACAGAGGCATCTGGAAGAAATACGGCCACACTGAGAGGCGAATCAGAAATGGGAAAAAATCAAATAGAGGATATTGGAGGCTACTGAGACATGTACCAGATTACATAGAAACACAGAAACATAGACTTTGACAGCAGATAAGGACCACTTGGCCCACCCAGTCCGCCCATTTCCCCTACCTACTGGATAAGCTGCAGATTCTAGTTAACCAACAGCCTACTTCCTGCCAGCCCCCACTACAATTGCCTTGTGTCTGTCCCATGCATGTTTGAATTCCCCCACTGTTTTAGCCCCAACAACCTCCCCAGGAAGGCAGTTCCATGCATCCACCACTCTCTCCGTGAAAAAAGATTTCCTCACATTACCCCTGAGCCGTCCCCCCTCTATCTTTAAATTGTGTCCCCTTGTTCTTACACATCTCTTTTCTGAAAGATGCTACCCTCCTGGACTTTGTTGATTCCCTTGAGGTACTTGAACGTTTCTATCATGCCCCTCCTGTCCCTCCTTTCATCAAGGGTATACATATTAAGCTCTCTCAGTCTCTCTTCATAAGATTTCTGATGCAGACCCTGCACCATTTTAGTTGCCCTCCTCTGGACTGCTTCCATCCTGTCTATGTCCTCACGTAGATGAGGTCTCCAAAACTTCACACAGTACTCCAGATGGGGTCTCACCAACTGTCTGTACAGAGAGATAACCACTTCCCTTTTTCTACTTGTGATGCCCCTTCCTATGCATCCCAGTATCCCCCTGGCTCTCCTCACTGACTTCTCACATTGCTTACCCACCTTTAGATCATCCGATATGACTACCCCCAAGTCCCGTTCCATTTTTGTTGTTGTTAGTACCTCCCCTGCTATTGTGTACTCTTCTCCTGGGTTTCTGTTTCCCAGGTGCATTACTCTGCACTTCTTTGCATTGACTCTAAGTTGCCATATGTCTGACCATTCCTCCAACCTTGCCAAGTCCCTTCTCATCCTTTCTAACCCACCTTGTGTATCAACTCTGTTACAGATCACTGTATCATCTGCAAAGAGGCATACCTTTCCTTCCAGACCCTCTGCAATGTCACCTATAAAGATGTTAAAGAGGACTGGACCCAGTACTGAGTCTTGAGGTACTCCACTAGTGACCCCCCTTTCTTCGGAATGTGTGCCACTCACTAATACCTTCTGTGTCCTGTTGTGCAGCCAGTTTGCAACCCAGGCTACCACTCTGGGACCCACTCCCACGCTGGCTAACTTGATTATTAATCTTTTGTGCGGGACTGTGTCAAATGCCTTGCTAAAGTCTAGGTTGGCCATATCCACAGCCCTCCCTGGTCTATTACGTTGGTCACCCAGTCAAAGAAATCTATTAGATTCGTCTGACATGACCTTCCTGCTGTAAATCCATGCTGCTTTGGGTCCTGTGCCCCTCTGGCCTCTAGGTACTCAACAATTCTTTCTTTCAGAAGTGATTCCATCATTTTCCCTACCACTGAAGTCAAACTTACAGGTCTGTAGTTTCCTGCTTCTGCCTTGCTCCCACTTTTGTGAAGGGGAATCACATCTGCCTCCTCCAGTCCTCAGGTACCACCCCATCCTCCCATGATTTGTTAAAGTGTGGTCAGTGGTGTCACTAGGTCCTCCTTAGTTCTTTTAGGATTCTGGGTGAATCCCATCAGGCCCCATTGCTTTGTCCACCTTGAGTTTTAGGAGTTCTTTCAGGACTCTTTCTTCTGTAAATGGACTGGTGTCAACCCCCTACCCAGAGTGCTTCTATTGTCTGGTTTAGGTAACTCTTCCTCATCTTCTTTTGTGAATACTGAGCAAAAGTATTCATTCAGCATCTTTGCCTTTTCACTGTCTCCCTCTGCCCACCTCCCCTCTCCCTTATTAATCTTCACTATTCCTCCCTTTACCTTTCTATACTCTCTAATGTACCTATAAAAGGTTTTATCCCCCTTCTTAACTGACTTGGCTATTTTTTCCTCAGTTTGGGCTTTTGCTATTCCAACTGCCTTCCCCACTTCTTTCTGTTTTAATTGATACAGTTCCCTGTCGTGCTCCTTCTGTGATGCCTTATACTTTTTGAATGCAGCCTTTTTCTCCTTAACCTTCCCTGCCACCTCTTTTGAGAACCATAGTGGTTTTTTACTCCGCTTTGTTTTCTTTATCTGTTTCACACAAAGGCTTTTTGCCTCTATGATGGCAATTTTGATTTTTCTCCATTGTTCTTCTACCCCTCCTTTTTGCCCATTTGCTAGTGTATTCCTCAGGTATTCACCCATTTTGCCAAAGTCAGCCCATCTAAAGTCCAGTATGCTTGTTTTTGTATGGCTTGTCTCCATGGTTGTGCTTATTGTGAAGCACACTGTGCAGTGGTCGCTTGTTTCCAGATGCAGATGAAAAGGAAAGGGCTAAAAAACTGAGCTGGTTTAAGTAGAGGGGTCTTAGAAATGGTGATGGCTAAAAAAGCTACATTTAAGAAATACAAGAAATATAGGAAGGGGGAGGATAGGGAGGAGTATGTGAAGAGGTCCAAGAAAGTTACCAGGGGAGTCAGAGCAGCTAAGGCATTCAGAGAATTGAGGCACTTGCAGGGCATCAGGGACTGGTAAAAGGACATTTTCAGATACATGTGGGAGAGAAGGAGCTGCAAGGACCAGATAGTGAGGATCAGGAAGGATGGATGATGGGTAGTGAAAGGGGTGGATCAGGCAGAAGCACTAAATGAGTACTTTGATTCTGCATTCGTGAGGGAGAAAGGAGGCAGCTACCACATGGGGTGGGCAAGGGGGGAGAAGGAGTAAAGGACAGGGTGATCACTGAAGGTATGGTATTAAAGGAGTTAAGGGCTCTGAGGGTGGGTAAGGCACCAGGACTGGATGGTATACACCCCAGGGTGTTGAAGAAAATGGCCGAGATTCTGGTTGAACCACTGGTTGAACTATTCAATACCTCCCTGGACACAGGGTGCATACTGCATGATTGGAGGATGGCCCACGTGGTACTCACCCATAAAAGTGGACCAAAGGATGAGCCGGGTAATTACAGGCCAGTAAGCTTAACTTCCATCATGGAGAAACTGAAGGAGACAATACTTAAGGAAAGGCTGATGACCTTTATGAAAGACAATGGGCTCCAGGACAGTCACCAGCATGGGTCTGTCTCCAGAAAATCCTGCCAGACAAACCTAGTTGAGTATTATGACTGAGTCATGAGGGAACTGGACAAGGGTCAAGCAGTGGATGTCATATACTTGGACTTCAGTAAGGCCTTCGATTTGGTGCCGCATGGGAGGGAAGTTGAGATACGTGAGGATGGGGACTAAGATGGTTAAATGGATTGAGACTTGACTGCAGGGGAGACAGCAGAGCATAGTGGTGGTGGTGAGAAACTCTTCTCCAAGGGCTGTGATGAGCGGGGTGCTGCAGGGATCGGTACTAGGGCCAGTGCAGTTTGGAATATTCGTAGTGGACATCTCATATGGTGTCAGAATAAGCTCAGTCTAGTCAATGATGATACCAAATTGGGGCAGTGGTGGATAATATAGCAGGTTGGCAGGGGCTGCAGTATGACCTGACAAAAATGGTTGCGTGGTCGGAAGTTTGGCAGTTGAGGTTCAATGCGAAAAAGAGCAAAGTCTTGCACTTTGGAGCAAAGAACCAAGGGAGGGGTTACTAGCTGGGAGGGGTGCAGCTAGGTTCCACCGAGGAGGAGAAGAATCTAGGGGCAATTGTAACAGGGAAGATGAACAATACAGAGCAGTGTAGGAGGGCAGCAGTGAAAGCCTACAGGATGCAGGGTTGTATTACGAGAGGGATCTCCTCCAGGAGCAGGGAGTTGATCCTGCATCTCTATAGGGCACTGGTCAGGACACACCTGGAATACTGTTTGCAATTCTGGTGCCCATATCTGAAAAAGGTTGTGAAATTACTGGAAGGGGTACAATGCAGGGCAACAAGGATGATCCAGGGACTGGAGGACAGACCATATGAGAAGAGGCTGAGAGAGCTGTACATGTACTCTGTGGAGGAGAGAAGAGACTGGGGGGGATATGATTGAGACCTTTAAGTACATAAAGGGGATAAATAAGGCAGGCGCTGAAGGGATATGCAGGCTGAGGTGGGGGAGGGACATGAGAGGGGATGGCCTTAGATAGGAGAGGGGAAGATTTAGGACAGAAATGAGGAGGCACTTTTTCACGGAGAGGGTCATCGCAGAATGGAATGCTTTACCAGAGGAGGTGGTAGGTAGCCTGTAAGACAGTGGGTAGTTTCAAAAGGGGGTGGAACAAGGAGAGGGGGTAATTGGGAAGGGGAGAGGTTGGGGTAGCTGCAAGGTGAGGGTGCTAGCTGCACACTCGAGCAGACTTGATAGACCAGGTGGCCTATTTCTGCTGGCAAATTTGTATGTTTGCATGTAAGGGGCAGAGGGGACATTGCACTTCAGCATAAATAGGTTCATCATCATTTATAGGAATATCTCTATCCTCAGGTAATGGCATCCTCTTTGACACAGCTAGTTTGTGCAGCATGCCAAAAGTATACAGTCCACCTTATCACAGGCCAGCAGTAGAGTACCACCAGTCATGCACAGGCACTGAAAGCATTTGTCGCTGGATCATGAGTGGTATAAGGAGGTATGTTCTCAATAGCTGACCACTGTCACTGGTGTGGCAATGAGGCATAGTGCATGTTTCACACATTTAAAGGGTGACATCTAGTCTCTTTACAGGAGAGAAGGCAATGAAGAGACCTGTTGTTAATCTTTACAATCTTTAATTCTCTTGAAATGAATTCCTTATGCAGGATAAAACTGAATCCAAGGGATAACAATTTACGTTCCCCTAATAAGCAACTGATAGTACCATGGGCAAATATCTCAAAAAGGGACAATTGTTTTACTGTACGCACCATAAAAACTTTGAATAAACAGCCCCAAGAACTGGTTAATAAAAGCACAATAGATGGTTTCAATAAGGGCTGGGCTGAGTACTTAGTCACAAAATGGATCCATGGTGTAAGCAGTTAATTTAACCCACTTGTGTGGGTGGACAATCTCGATGGGCTTTCTTAACATTCTTTTGTCCACCAAAACACAGTAAACATAGTAAACCCAGGAAACATGTGGACACATGTTTTAGCCAATACGTGTACTCACCAATCATTTAATCCCTTTCATGTAGCATGGCATGTAGCCGTATAGTATATTTATACAATAGAGGTGAACGTATATTCTATCTAGTAAACTCACATAAAATCACCCCCATTGAATAACTTCAGATTGACATTATCTGGAGAGTGATCTGCATCCAGATACATCAGTACTCAGATTATTAACTCTGGATACATCACCTAACACACTCCCCAAGTCAGATCAATAGAAAATAAAGCAAAACATGCCCAAACAGCAAATAAACATCCACAGGAAGCTGGAACCCATAAAGACACACGAGTAACATCTCGATCAATAATATCAAAGCACCACACTAAATCAATGAATCACAACAGCAACCACCCCCAACCAGGAAATAAACCTCCAGAGAAATGCTGAACCAGCAAATAGGAAAACAGAATATCTACGTGAATACCATTACAAAGCCACTGCAAACCAATCAACTGGAATGACAGATATCACAACACGGAAACATAGCACTGACATAATGAGCACAACACAAATAAACATAAGCAACAAATTGCTTTTATTTACAACATATTGGGGACCCTATTGCATAAATTGCACACATGATGGGCGACTGTGTCACACATGAAATATTAGCATGAGTGCAGAGTAAGCAATGATAATATCACTTGTGGCTTTGCCACTCATGATATTATCACTGCTTACCCTGCACTCATGCTAATATTTCAGATATCACACAATTGCCTAGATATAGATAGATAGATAGATAGATAGATAGATAGATAGATAGATAGATAGATAGATATGTATGTGTGTGTGTGTTGCAAAAAAACTTCATTAATGCTCCTGTTAGGGTCAAAGTGACAAATGCTAAGAATGAGGCATTAGGATTTCCCTAACACCTCACCCTCCCAAACCAGGCAGGAGAGCAAGTGTGGGGTGTGCCTTGGGCTTCTCAAGCCTAACACTCACTCCATTTCATCTGTAAATAAGGTCAGATGTGTAGTCTTTAAAAGAATGGGGTGAGTGTTGGGCTTGAGATGCCGAAAACACATCACCCTGCTCTCCTGCCTGGATAGGAAGGGGTGGAATGTTGAAACTCTAATATCATTTCCCAACTTTTATCACTTTGAACCTAACTGAAGCATTAACGAAGTTTTTTGCAGCTTATTTCCTTACTTTTTGAGATAGTATAATAGTATCCTTATTTTACTATGGGAGCGCAGGGTCCTTTAGACCCTGTGCTCCCATCCCTCCATGGATGCATATAGTGTATGTATGTAGCTGTGGAAGTGCAGGGCCCTCCGGGGCCCTTCATTTCCATTTATAGGACAAGAGTGACCAAAATGTCAGCATAACCAGCTTATTACCCCACCTTATGTACCCAGCACAGAACATTTTTTAATCCCTGCCAAAATGTAATTCTGTGCAACTGCAATGCCATTCAGTGCCACAGGTGCAAAAACACATTCTGGGCAGGATTTGAAAAAAATATAGCTGTGACATACATGAGGTGGGATCATTAGAAGGCTATGTTGAAAATCTGGGGTCAAAATATTTAAAATTTCCAAAGTTACAAGCGGGTGCAGCAAAATTGCAATGAATGGTCATAGTTTTGGCATTTTTTCATATTTTGATCCCAAATTTTCAACATAGTCTTCTAATGCACCCACCTCAAAAGTCCTACATGTGAAAATGTTCAAATCCATGCCAACATGCCATTCTGCACCACAGGTGTGAAAACATGTTTCGGATGGGATGAGAAAAATGGCAGCTGTACTGTTCATGAGGTGGTGGGAAAAAATGTTGAAAACTTGGAGTCTAAATATTGAAAATTACCATAGTTATGTAGGTTGATAGAAAGAATTCAATGAATGCTCATAACTAGGCCATTTTTAGGAATTTTTTCACCAGATTTTCAACATGGTCTTTTTGGGACCCCACCTCATGAAGACTGGTGATGAAATGTTGTTATTCATTCCCAAAAGGTGATTTTGTACAGCAACTGTGAAATCACCTGATGGGTCTGATTAACAAAATGACAGTGCCAGTGTTCACAAAGTGGGGTCCCAAAAAAGGCCATGTTGAAAATTTGGTGAAAAAATTCCAAAAAGTGGCACAGTTATGAAAATAAGTTCAAAATGCCTTTGAAATACATTATACCACACTTACCTTTTCTCCTCAGTTCATGGTTCAGCTTTGAAGAGTGCAGACATGTCTTGGTCCACAGAAGATGACAGCTGATGACCTCCAGTGGTAAATATAGGGTAAGAGGGTGTGGGGTGGGGGGTGCTCACTGGGATGGTCAGGATGGGGGAGGGGGACAACAGGGACAGTGAGGGACAAGTTTCTTTTTTTTCAGGTTAAAAAAAAGATTTTGGTGGACTGTTTTCTTTTTTACAGAATCAAAGGAATTAAATATTTTGGAACACTGGGAGTGGGTTCCCCAGTCTCCCACACTGCTGGAGGAGCTTGTAATGCTGACATGGGGATTGGGCCCCCGATGTTGGCACCATCAATAAAACGGGCTGTGAGAGGGAGGAGGGGCATCTGACACTGGGGTTGGGCCTCCTAGTATCGGATTATTTAAATAAATAAATATATAAACATAATAAAAATAAGGTGACTGGCGATTGGAAGGTGGGGGGGTGACACTAGTTTGTAGGGAATACAATTAAAAAAAGGGAGCACTAATCAGTGGTGGGGGGGTGCCACTAGACACCAAGGAATATATATTTTATTTAGGGGGACAGTGATCATGGAGTGAGGAGTGCCACTAGACACCAGGTCAAGGGGGCTCACAGCACACACTGCAGCTGGCAGCACTAGTTCAGCTGCAGCAACTGAAGTCAAAAAAATCCGCTGTTCTCAGACAGAGAATGGGAGGAAGCACTCCTCTTGCTAAGCTGGGCTCCAGGGATTTCTGGATGCCCAGAAAAAGTATTTCTGTCCCTAACTGTGAAAAACAAACATCAGAATCTAGCTAAATGGATCCCGTTTAGGTAGGATCTGGTGGTTATTTTTTAAATAAACATTTTTATGTATTTTCCATGCATTTTAGATGGTGAAAAAAAAAACAAATGCATGGCAGTTTTGTTACCTAAGTTGATTCTAGCATAAAAAAAATCACACTAGAATTCCACACCATTTGGGCACAAGACAATGTGGTAAAAACTGCAAAAAATGGAGACTTAATGAGCTAGTGTACTGCTTGGGATTAATGGTAATTTTCAGATGCAGTCAGCTATCACTTTTTATATCTCAAGTATTTTTTCTTTTCTGTCTGTTAATTAGAAGATTTTCCACATGGCAGTATTGGGGTGATGTGTGGAACAGCATTCTGTCTCGAGGGGAAAAAAAGTCAGTTCTGTTCCTCCCACTACATTGTCAGAAATGAGATCAAACACTTTGGGTCATCACAATCCTTGCAGCCTGAGCAGTGACTCTCACAAGCTACCAATCAAAATGCAGGAAATTGTGACAACTAGTAACCAGGGAGAGCCAGTCCCTGCAGCTTCATGTGAAAGTGAAACCTGGCAGTGAGAAATGACTCTCATTGGTTACTAGTGATGTCATAGTCAGAGTACTGTGGTCTCAGTGTTGATGTAGTGGGAGGAACAGAACTTTTTTTCTCCTCCAAACAGAGTGGTGCTCCACACATCAGCCCAGCACTGCCAGGTGGAAAATCTTCTAATTAGCAAACAGAAAAGAAAAAATACTTGAAATATAAGAAGTGATAGATGACTACATCTGAACATTACAATTAATTGCAGGCAGTTTCCACTAGCTCTTTAAGGTTTTTGCACTATCCAGATCTCAGAATCTGTAAAGCCGACCAGAGTGACACTTGCCACGTGAAGAGACTTACCCCTCGGGCAGCACATGCCCAATTTTCTGCAATTCCATTTGTCGATTGCAAAGTTATTGAAGTTCAAAATCTGAGGTTTAACCTTAAACATGCTATTCAACCTTAACTATAGTGGCACTATTGCATCACTATATATATATATATATATATATATATATATATATATATATATATGTGTAGTATACGGAAGTGCTACCATGAATTAGGGTTGAGGAGCCATTTCTATGTTAAACCCCAAAACTTTGCTCCTTAATAACTTTGCAACCATATGACAGATTTGGCTGAAATTTGGAATACTTGATCAAGAGCCAGAGGCCTTAGGATCTGCCAAGTTTTGTAGTGGTTGGATATACAGCTGTGGAGTTATTAAGCATGATCTGTGCGCGTGTTCACGCTTTTTCTGGAATTCTACGGTCGCGCCTACAGGTCGTACGGTTTTCACAACCAGTCTGAAATCTTCAGGGAACGTGCGGCCAGGGTCCCCAATGTGCCTTTCAAAGATTTCGTGAAAAAATATTAAACGGTTCAAAAGTTATTCAAAAAACAGTTTCCCATTATAAGTCAAAGGGAAAAGTTAACAAAAAGTTCAACACTTTCTCAAATGCATTTTTACTTTCGCAAATGGGCCTGTTACTTTCGCAAATCGGCCATTTTGTTTTCAGTTGGTGATCAGAAAAATGGTTGGCATTTAAATTTGGGACCCTCTAGCAACCTAATTCTTTTTGTATTCACCTAGTCGGACCCTGAGGATGCTTGCCATGTCTTTATTTTGTGGTAAAACACCCCAGAAATATGTTTTTCAAATTTCTGGAAAAAGTACTTTCGCAAATTACTTTCGTGCTCATGAAAGTGTCCAACTTTTTTGCAAAAGCTTTTGCAAATTGTGACAGTAATTTTCCATCTGTGGGACAGTGACAGCGATTCTTTGGCACTGTGCTGCAAAAGAACCGTTCGGAGTTTTGGGCTGAAATTTAGAGAGAACGGAGCCGACATCTCACAGATGTGCCTTTCAGTGTTGTATTGAAAAAATATTACACGGTGGCAAAGTTACGGCACTCCAAAGTTGACATTTTTTCCCATAGGATAACATTATGGCGTCCGACGAATTACAGAAATCCTTTGGCACCCTGCTGCAAAATAACGGTTTGGTCTTTTTTCCTGAAATTTGGAGGGAAGACAGCCAACAGCCCACAGATGTGTCTTTCAGTAGTTTGGTGAAAAAATATCACATGGCGGCAAAGTTATGGCACTCCAAACTTTTCTTTTTTCCCCATAGGATAACATTACGGCGTTCACCGCGCCTTTCAGGGCCCGTATCTCGGAAACGGTGCGAGATATGGACTTTTCGTCTGAAAACTTCTTAGCCCCCTCCTGGGGCTAAGATCCAAATTAGCCAGGACAGTTGCAAATAATATGACTTTTAAATTTTTTTTCTACTTCGTACGGTTCCTGAGATATAATGTATTTAGTATTCCAAGATCTCATTTTCTGCGCCGATACTCATTATTATGCATTCATTATTTGTACTCACTGTCTTTCTCTATGCAGGTTTTGGGGAAAACCAGCCTGTGTGCTTACATTACTGTTACTGTTGCCCTTTCCGCTTATGGTTCATTTCCATTTCACTTACGTTGACGCGCTCTGCCCACCATGTGCGTTATCCTTTGTGCTTTCATTTGCACTTGTGTTTCTGTTATTTTTGCCATTTCTGTCTACAGTACTGTTTATCTTTCTGTTTCACTTTATGTCACCATGCCCATTGACATTTCTGTTTGCAGGCACCATGTTACTATGTGACAAGACATCACGTGGCAGACCATTCCCGTCTACGCCACCATGTGCGTTACCCTTTCTGTTCTCATTCACGCTTGTGTTACCATGTGTGCCACTGCTAGCATTTCTGTTTGCGTGTGCTGTCCCTGTTAGTATGCCACAAGACATCATGTGGTGGAGCGGGGCCCCGCCTCGCATTACATCTACTATTTCTCGTTATCATTCTCAAAAGAAGGGAAATTAGAGGCAAAAACTCCATTTAATGCATTAGTTAGGGTTGTTCCACAGCCATAAAAGTGAGGAAATTCGCTGTTAGGGTTGAAAACCTCTTGTAACTTCTAATTTACCCCCAACCGGGTATTGGGTGTGCATTGGGATCGTGGGTCCTAACTCTCACCCCATTCTCCTATACTTCTGCTGCTTTTACATGTCATGGGGTAAGAGTTAGGGCTGATGATCCCAATGCACACCCATCGCTTAATGCATGCCATCCTTTGCGTTTTCATTTGCGCTTATGTTTCTGTTATTTTTTGCCATTTTGTGTGTACTGTACTGTTTCTCTTTCTGTTTCACTTTGCATCACCATGCCCATTGACATTTCCATTTACAGGCACCATGTTACTATGTGACAAGACATCACGTGGCACACCGTTCCCGTCTACGCCACCTTGTGCATTACCCTTTCTGTTCTCATTCGCTCTTGTGTTACCATGTGTGCCACTGTTAGCATTTCTGTTTGCGTTGCTGCTCCTGTTACTATGCCACAAGACATCATGTGGCGGGAGCGCGGGGCCACTATTTCTCATTATCATTCTCAAAAAGAAGGGAAATTAGAGGCAAAAAACTCCATTTAATGCATCAGTTAGGGTTGTTCCACAGTGACAAAAGTCAGGAAATTCGCTGTTAGGGTTGAAAACCCTAACTCCGAATTCACCCCAGCACCACACACACACAGACACACACACACATTCAAGTATGGGGGAGGACCAAGTCAACACAACCAATGACAGACATCCAGCAGCAGGTGACAGAAATAACAAACAATTGTCTAAATGTACTACGAGACATCCCCACCCACCTGACCAGGTACTGCATGCTCAGTGGAGATCAACAGCAAAACTGAGGCCATGTACACCAAACGTACACATCTCTGATTGCAGCTGCACACAACGTACCACACTTAGTAGTTGCATTACACTGGGGTGTGCCATGGGTTTGTCAGGCCCAACTCTCACCCCATTCCATATGTAAACAGGTTGACATGCTACAGTAAAGGAGAATGGGGTGAGAGTTAGTCCTCATGACCCCATGGCACACCTCAGCGTCTGTTGGTGTTTGGAGTATGGGATGTGGTGGGAGGAGGGGTTAGGTGCACAACCCTAACATCTAATTTCCACACTTCTGTCACTTTGTCCCTAACTGATGCATTAATGAAGTTTTTGCAATGAATTTCCTTACTTTTTGAAAAAGTGTAATGTAACTAGTAAATAGTATGTACTGGTGGGAGCGCGGGCCCACCAAACTGCCCATTTGTATGTACTGTAATGATATGTGTCTGTGGGAATGTGAGCCCTCTGGGCCCTGCTCTCCCACGTACACATAACAATGGAGTTACTCAGTAGCCCAATAGGCCTGAAAAGGAACCCTTGTAACACTAATTTGCCAATATCTCAGTGACTGTGCAACCTATGAAAAAAATTCCACTGCAGATGTAATCTATGACTTCGAAACCTCATGCATGCTTAGTCCAGCTAAAGGTGGACAAAGCTGCAGGTAGTGAAAAATCCGTATCTCGCATTGTTTCCAAGATATGGGCACTAAAAGTCGCTATGGTGGCCACAATGTTATCCTATGGGAAAACTCTCAACTTCATGATGGCATATATTTTTAACTGATTAACTTTTTAACACCTAAATAGCATATTTAACATCTCTGGGCATCCCCTTTATACCCAGCAAATTTCAAGTCAAAAGACCAAACTGTTTATTTACAGTGCAGTGGCAAAATTTTCAAAATCCTAGTTCGCAAGGTGTCAAAATCCCCATGTGCGAGGTCAATCACTGTTCACGAGCTGTCAAAATCCCCATTCATGAGTAATCCTTGATCATCAGATTTTGGCTATCTGGTCCCTGAGTCGCAAATGGGAATTTTGTCACCTTGCAAAAGAGGATTGGCTCACGGACGGGGATTTTGACAGCTCGCGAATGGGGATTTTGACTGCTCATGAATGGGGATTTTGACAGCTTGTGAATGAGAAATTGAAAAACCAATCCCCTTTTGTGAGCTGACAAAATCCCCATTCGTAAGCCAATCCCTTTTCATGAGCTTTCAAAATCCCCGCACGTGAGCCAATCCTCACTCGCGAGAATGGCCATCTGGTCACAAAATGACAATCAAGGATTTTGTAAGCTCTCAAAAGGGGATTGCTCATGAATGGGGATTTGTCAGTTCATGAAAGGGATTCAAAACCAAATCCCCTTTGGCGAGGTGCAAAATCTCTGTTCGCGAGCCAGTCCCCATTTGCGAGTTGACAGAATCCCCATTCGTGAGCCAATCCTTGTTCGCGAGAATAGCCATCTGGTCCCTAAGTTGCGATCATGGATTTTGCTACCTCACGAAAGGGGATCAGCTTTCGAACGGGGATTTTGCCAGCTTGCGAACAAGGATCGGAAGCGAGTCGCAAATGAAGAATTTCAAAATTTACAATGGCCATTTTTTAGTCAAAATGAAGCAAATCTAAGGTATAGGTTTGTAGAGGGCATCTCCCTGAACAAAACCCATGCCTTATTGCAACAAGAAGTCACCCATGGAGCAAGCTACGACATTTTGTTTGGGGGAAAAAATGAAAACAAAATGGCGGCTCGCATATGAATAATTTTTTCTCACGAACGGGGATTTTATAAATCCCCTTTCATGAGCTGAAAAATCCTTGATCATGAGCCCAATCCCCTTTCTCAAAAAATACATCTAAATCTTGGAATGAACTGAGCATGATCAGAACCTGAAACTTAAAAATTACATAACTTTGAAATGGATTAATATGTTTTCACCAAATCAATGCTGTATTGTTGTTTGACCAAACTTCTTTCTACCCTGAGAATGACAGACTAAAATGCCAAACAATGTGGCTACAGCGCAATGGGAAAAAATCAGAAAAAAAGTGCCCAAAAAGGTGAAAAATGCATTTTTTAGTGCTTCGCTGCACGATAACTGCAAGTCCAACTGAAACACAACTTGGCAAAAAACTTTGTTAATTCATCAGTTAGGGTGAATACCACAGTGACAAAAGTAGGGAAATGAGGTGTTAGGGTTTCCAGCCCTAATGCTCCACCCCCAGGGTTCCCACACCTACCACCCCACCCCCATCACCCCACCCTCCAGACACCAACAGGCGTCAGGGTGTGCCATTGGGTCATCAGGCCCAACTCTCACCCCATTCCACATGTAAACAAGCTTACACACTACAGAATAGGACAATGGGGTGAGAGTTAGGCCTGAGGACCCAAAGGCACATCCCTTGCCTGTTGGTGTGTAGAGGTGGGGGATGGGGTGGGGTGGTAGGGGTGGGAACCCTGGGGGTGGGGTGTTAGGGTTGGAAACCCTAATACCTCATTTCCCTACTTTTGTCACTGTGGTATTCACCCTAATTGATGCATTAGCAAAGTTTTTTGCAAAACATTTCCCTTCTTTTTCAGATAGTGTAATTGTGTCCCCATTTTACTGTGGGAGCACAGAGTCCTTTGAACCCTGCGCTCCCATCCCTTCATCCAGATAGTACAACAGTATCCATATGTCATGGTGAGACTGCAGAGTCTGAACCCTCCATTGAGATAGTACAACACTGCCCATGTGTTACGATGGGAGTGCAGGATCCTTTGGGCTCTGCACTCCCATCCCTCCATTGAGATAGTACAATGTGGTATTCACCCTAGCTGGCAATAATTCATTTTCAAAAATGGGCTTTAATTTTATGTTTTTTCTAACAGTCCATATCTCAAAAACTACAAAACCCATCCACAAAAAATGTAGCATGCCAAGAGACCTATCCTTAGTGATTATGCATATCAAAGTTCTTGCAAATCCATTGAACGGTTCTTGATTTATTAATGTTCAAATTTTAAACAACTTGGTTTAATTTTTGCAAGCAATGATTCATTTTTGAAAATGGTCATTAATTTTGTTTTTTTGACAGTCCATATCTCACAAACCACAAAACCCAGCCATACAAAATTTAACAAGTCAAGAGAGCTACCATTGCAGATTACGCACACCACATTTTGTGAAAATCCATGGAACAGTTCCAGAGTTATTAAGCTTCACACTTTTGAGTTTCATTTTTGAAAATGGAACCTGCTATTTTTGAAAATGGGGCCTTCCATTTTCGAAAATGGCTCATTTTTGTGCTGAACACTTACCTTTTCTCCTAGAAAATAATGGGAAATTTAAAACTTTAATAACTTTGGAATGGATTAATATTTTTTCACCAAACCTTCAATAGGCATATCTGTGACCCAAGGGCTTTCTACCCAGAACATTTCAGCCCACAGCATATAGCTGTTTCTGAGATCCAGGATGACAATGAAATGTCAAAAAATCCTGATTTTTCTGTTTTTACAATGCTTTTTGTATCAGAAACCACTTGACAGATTCAAACCAAATCTGGCAGATCAAGAGACCTACCCTGAGAGACTACACATGCCAAATTCCATGAAAATCCGTTTAACGGTTCCAAAGTTATTAACTCTCAAAGTTTGAACTTTAAAATACTGTAGAAGTGCACTCTCACCCTAACTATACTGGTGTGACAGCGCCAGTATCATATATTTATATATACATATGTATATATATATATATATATATATACCAAACCTACTGTATATTATCATTTTTAGAAACAGAATGCAAATTACTACAGTGTCATTTCTTATGTTTTTATTTAGCTGTTATGATGTCCTTTGCATAGTATCCAACCACATATTTGTTTAGTCATTTTGTATCCTTTAGTGAACTAGAATCACATAATTTTTATATTCTATAGGTATTTAATTCTGTTTTTAAATATTAGCTTTTTATTGAAGTACATCCCCTATCTACTTGAACAGAGTGGGTAGATATTCAAGGTTGCGCCATGCGCAGCTGGGGATTCTTGCATGCACAAGTCCCTAAATGCGCCATTCTGTGATATTCAGCAGGAGGCAGTTGTGCCACTGAAAACAGGCTGAGCAACAGCGCAATGCAAATGAATGCATGCTCAACTGGAGGGAGGAACCATGCATAAACTACAGCCCGATATTCAACCGGGCTGTACAGAGATATGGCGCAACCCCAACCTGCGCCTACAGGACTTTGAGCCAAAAAAGCTTAAGTCGAGGGCCACCCACAGGTGAGCTGCTGTATTGCAGGGTGCAACACAGCAGCTGCCACATCTGGCTGGCTCAACTCAGTCCCTGTGCCCCCCACAGCCCGATCACGGGCATAGTACCTCCCCACCAGCCCGATCGCGGCATCAATATTCTTCCCTTCACATCCCTGGTGGTCCAGTGGACCAAAATGCCTCGCAGCGGTATGTTTAATAACTCCCCCTCCGTTCCACATCCTGGTGGTCCAGTGAACGAAATGCCCGTCGCGGGCAGAAAGTAAACGAACCCCAAACATCTCCCTTGTGCCCGATCCACGGGCAAAAATGTGGACCCCAGACATCTCCTTGTGCTTGTCATTGGGCAGAAGTAAATGGAACCCCCGAGACATCTCCTTATTGCCCGATCGCGGGCGGTAGTAAATTGAACCCCCACCCAAACATCTCCTGGTGGTCAGTGGACCGGGAAATGCCTGATCGGGCAGTAAGTAAATTGAACCCCCAAAACATCTCCCTGGTGGCTAGTGTCCCCCACCCCACCACCCATGAAGCCCCACCACCCGCTCCCCGGCAGCCAGGCAGGCGGCAGCATCCACCGCCTGCCGCCCGCCGCCTGCCGACTGACTGCCGGTGAGACTCTTACGCCAGTGGTGCAGAGCAAGAGCCAATGGCGTGCAACTCTATCCGTCTGATAGTCCAGATTTGTGAATGATTCATTTTACAAATCTGGACTGTCAGTATAATATATAGGCTGCATGCCGTGGCTCTTGCTCTGCACCAATAGGCTACGCCTGGGCAATCAACAGTGGCGGCGGCGGGGTGACAGGCGGAGATGCTGCCGCCCGCCAGCTGCCGGGGAGCGGGGGTAGTGGGGCTTCGTGAGTGGGTGGGGTGGAGGGACACTAGCCACCAGGGAGTGTTTTGGGGGTTCAATTTACTTACTGCCTGCGATCGGGCATTTCGTCCACTGGACCACCAGGAGATGTTCGGTGGGGGTTTCACTTACTTACCGCCCATGATCGGGCATTTCGTCCACTGGACCACCAGGGAGATGTCGGGGGTTCCATATTTCTGCCCGCGATCGGGCACAAGGGAGATGTTCGGGGTTCCGTTACTTTCTGCCCCGATCGGGCATTTCGGTCCACTGGACCACGGGGATGTGACGGGGAGTTATTAAACATACCGCCCAGCGATCGGGCATTGGTCCACTGGACCACCAGGGATATGTATGGGAGGAGGTGGGGAGCCACATTGCTGCCCAGCGATCGGGCTGCAGAGGTGCGTCGATCGGCGGCTGCTGCCTGGCAGGGCGCCAGGTGCAGTCCTCGGGATCGTGCACCTATATGCTAATGAGCATGCAAATGGGGCTATAATCAGATGCAATGGCCCCTGCCTCTTGCATGAATTATGGCCCCATTTGCATGTCACCTTTTGAATATCGTGATTTTGCGCATGGCGCAATGGTGCTAATGCCACGCGAGTTGAATGCTCCTCTGACAACGCGTTGGCGCAAATTCCACTCGCCATGCACAGTGGCTGTGGCTGGGGGGTGATATTCAAAGAAGTTGCTCAATAGCGCAACTCCTTTGAATATCACCCTGGCCACACCCCTGCGCAATTATTTTGCGCAGCGCAAGGGCTTGCGCCTCAGAATGGCAGTTTGAATATCCAGCCCAGTATGTTTATTTTTTAACATTGTATTCTGTAGCATTTTATTATACATTTTCACTTTCTATTTCATGCAGTTCATGCATGCTGCATTTAAACTCTGTGAAGCATTTGATATTCTTTGCACATGTCGTCCTGTTTTATTCCTTTCGCAAAGTATATCTCTCTATCGTCGTTCAGTGTTTTCATTATGGACAACATATACATGACACTGTAGTAATTTCATTCTGTTTCTAACAATGATAACATAGGTTTGGTCCAGGTAAGAAGCAAGTTGCTTCTCCTTCAAATACAGTAAGTATAACTTTGAACAATATACCCCAAAGAAGGGAGGTAAATGAATGAGATTAATATATGTTTTTGTTATAAAAGATTTTCTATGGAAATTAAATATACTATGTATAGTATAATGTACAATATATATGCTATGTGATTACAGTTTCAGTATTACAAGAAAAGAACATATTTCAAAAATAATTTATTGCTGTGGATAACATAGAACAGGCCCACACCATTAAGGTGGGCAATAACTTCATAATTAATTTTTTGAGAAAGAAAAAATTTTTGAAATCAAGGCCCAGATATTCAAACTGCACCCAATAAGTGTGCAACAGCAGGAGCAAGCGCAAGTCCACTGCACCCATGTGCAAGAAGCACGATATTCAAAAACTGCGCAGGCCAAGATGCGCCTATGGCCAATGACTGAATATCGCACCACCTGCACCATAGCGCAACTAGGGATGTGAAGCTGAGCATATATGATGCACCATAGCGCAACAAGAGATGCTCAGCAGAGCAGTACAGATGCGCCATAGCGCAACCAGGGACACCCCCTGCAGCAGGGCAGCAATGCAACAGCACAACCAGAGATGCAGGGGCCCACCACCCATGCCACAGATGGGCAGAGTAGCACACAGCAGAACAGACATCACCCCCCACACCCCATGCACTGCACAACTGGGGGAGAGCTCGAATAACCACCGGCCCATGGATACCAGCAACCAACTCACAGCCAGGCCATGGTGCCCTAGCACACCCCCTGGCAAGCTGTGACTGGCACACAAGGAGGGCTGACCACACCATCCCACCAATGCAGAGCACACCCTACACCATGATCCCCATACACCCTGTCCAGGAGTAGCACCCAACAGAGCAGGACACCCCATGCATGCCACCACCCCCACTGTGACAATGCAACCCTGTGCACCATGGAGCCATGCAAGGCAGCCCCACCATGAGCACCCTGCAGTGGCCGGCAGCAGACAGTGATGCAACAGATGCATACACAGTGCCACCCTGCACGTCCCCCCCCCAAGGTACAGCTGAGAGACCGACCATGTGTCGACACACGAGGTACCCCACATGTGACAGGGCATGCCCCAGACCCCACCTCCAGCAGTACAGCACCCTACACACCCTCCCAAGGACACATCCCATCCCAGCACTGGCCACAACAACCAGCACAGACACGCACAGTGTAGCATGGAAGCATGCACCACACAGGATGCAACACAGTGCATGGACAAACACCCACCCATACCCAGGGGCACAGCAACACAGGGACACAGTAGAGGGTCAACCAAGCCACTGGCGTGTGGCCACTGCTGATGTGTACACGACAGCCCAGCACCCTACATTGCACAGGTGTGCCTTGCCACCCTGCGCGGGCACCATGAGCTGATCCGCAACGCATGCTGCGGAGCACAGGTGAGAGACACTGGAGCACATCCCCTGCAACAGACATGCATGACAGCATGGAGGGGACAACATCAGCAGAGGCCACAGTGCCACCGGAGGCAGAAGTGCACCATACTGGTGATGGAAGGCAACCTGGCATTGTGATGGGTACAGTTGTTATCCAGCATGGACAGCCACCACTGACATGCCAGCAGACCTTGCATATCACAAACATGCAAGGGTGTCAGCTGCACAGGCCATGGATGGTCTGACAGGGGTGCCATGCACACAGTGCAGGCCCCGTGGACCACTGCACACAGGCATCCAGTGCACAGAGTACAACACACAAACCACAGACATTGACTGATCCCCCTGCCCACACCATAGGTGGTTCACCTCTGCACACACACACACACACACACACACATGCCCATACGTGCACCACCCCTGACACCATGCACACCACTGCAGCTGAGCACCTGTAGCCCACTGCAAAGCAGAGACCACCACAGTTGTCATAACAAAATGCATATATTTAAAAGATGTAACAAAAACTATTTACAAATATTTACAAGAGGGGGGAAGTGCCACATAACAGGTGAGGGTGGGTAAGGGGCAGGGGTGAACATATGGGAGAGGGAAGAAGGGGTGTGAGGGTGGGTCAAAGGTGGTAGTCGGGGCATGGGGACATCAACATGCACCCCGGTCCTCCTCATCATGGCGCCGATGTCTGCTGCTCCTGTCTGCTGCTCCTCCTCCTCCTCACCCTATGGCGGAGGATCCTATGAAGCAGCTCCAAAGTCTCCCTCACCACCTGGAGCAGCTCATGTATACCCCTCTGAATTTCCTGGAGTCGCCTTCCACCTAGGACAAGGGAGCAGAATCAATAAGTGTGACTGTCCAACCCCCTGCAGCCCACCCATTGTGCATGGCATACAGCCATGTGCCATGACCCTGTGATGGTGTGCGATCACCCACAGTGACCGTGTCCACAAGATCTGCCCACCCAGGCAGCCACAGCCATGTGGCCCACTGCACACACCCATCGCCCATGTCCTGCACAGCACCACCATGGCTGTACAGTGACTTGGCTATGCGGTATGAAGGCAGTGCCACAGCCATGTGCCCGGTGCATGCATGGACCACCATTGACGCACACCCAGGCATGCAGTGCCACTGGACAGTGCTGACTGTAACAAGTTGCGTGCATGGCAGTGGTATCAATGGATGGTGGGCATGCCCCACTGCCCGCCCAGTTATACAGCATGCAGTAGTAATCATGGATGTAAGGCACTCACCATCATCAGGCTGGTCCACGTGCCGCTGACCACCATCATCCCTCCTGGCCCGCTGCTCCTCCAGGCGGTACCTCTGGTCCCAGTTCTGCCGGCATTCTTTGGGCCCTAAGGTGCAAACATGGAGAAAGGAACATCAGTACAATCTGGTAGCAAAGTCCCCCGGCCCCATGTGTGTGCAATCCCACACAGCCATACCCATCCACCCCACACCCCGATACCACCACCACGGCCAACACCGGATGGCCCCCCCCATGTGCCGGACACATGCAACCGTGATACCCATATGGATGATAATAGTGTATGGATGTTGCACCTACCTGGCCATGGCACCGTGCCCCTCCTGGCATGTCTGGGTCCCTGTGCCTCAGGTCCCCGTAATGATGGCAGCACTGCTCCGCCATGTGCCCCATACCAGTGACCTCCTCCAGGGCGTCAGCCACCTCCTGCCACACTGCACTCCTGGCCCTGTCCAGGGGTGCCTCTCCATACAAAGCCCCAACATGGGGCTCAACTATTGCCACCAGGTTGACTAGCTCAACCTGGCTCCAAATGACCGCACGCCTCCGCGCCATCTATGCTGTGTGGTTGAATCAAAATGGTGCTCGGCAGTGCGGTACTGCCACATGCAGATGCTGCATGGTACAGTGCTGCCATTCCCTATCGCGCTGTCACCAAGCAGTGCAATAGTGGTGCACCCATGCCTAATGCATGGTGCCTAGGGGGCAAAGGTTGGGCACAGGGTCAAGGGTCTCTGGCACATGGACAGCCACAGCACAATTGGAACCCGATGCATGTAGCACAATTGGGTGCCTGTGTGCCACCTCCTGTAGTGACCTACAGTGCTGTTGCCCCAGTGCACCTATGACACCCCAGTGCCACAGCGCCATATACGTGAACAGTGCTGTAGCGCCACTGGCACAATGGTGGCTATGCCCTGCATTGCCTCCTGCCACAGCATGTCAGCAGCACGGCAGGCACCTGCGTCATCAACCTGGGCATGCGCAGTTAGGTGTGTACTGCACATGTCACATAACTGCGCCCTTGGCTCAGCACGTTCAACACAATTGCGCAAAGCGCGACAGTGCGATATTCAGCCGGCATATGCAAATCATCTAATCAGCCATTCAATGGCGCAGTCATTACATTTGCATCCACTTAAAGATGGGCCTCGCCTCATTTGCATGGGTTGCACTATAAAAATGAGACATTGGGCTGCACTGGCCATAGTCGGTTACTGCAGTCTATTGCAGTGAGTTGCATACTGTTTGGGAGTATGGACTGTGGTGTTTGGGACATGCATGGGACTGCACAGTCACAGGTAACACCTGTCATTCTCACAGGGTGAATCATGACCGAGCATGAGGTGGAGGATGAGGAACAGAGACGTGGGAGGAAGAGAAGGCCAAACTTCACAAAGGCAGAGACAGATGCCCTGTTTGAGGCCTACCTCGACCAGGAGCCACTGCTCAGCGGATGCCAGGGAACACCACAGAACTGTGCTGCTGCATGGGAGGAGGTGGCATGTGCTGTCAACCTGCATAGCAGCCACCAGCGCTCCGTGCAGGAGTGCAAAAAGAAGATGGGCACAGACAGGCGGAGAATTAAAGAGAAGGTGGCTGCCATCAGGGCAGCATGGTCTGCGACTGGTGGGGAACAGCTGGAGGTACAATGCCTGACCCCACAGGAAGAGCGGGTTGCTGGCAGCATGCAGCGTTGCGTCATTGAGGGTGTTCCTGGTGGTGGATTTCAGATGGGTGGTAGTCCGTCACTGCATGGTAGGTCATGGTCTGTCTATTGAGGGGGACAGGGTAGGTCACAAGCAGTAATGCTACTGTTTTTCCCTTACAGCTCCTGAGCATCTACATGGGTTAGCGGTGGTGGGCTTCTCCACTGAGGCCAGTATCATGGAGATGGAGGAAGGCCCATCCACCTCCACAGGAATACGGGGGTCAGGGTGACAGTGGGCCCGCCTGGATGTCCGGACTGATGTTGGTGGAGCAGGTGCAGAGGAGGCCCAGCCTGTGTCCCAGCATGCCAGCGTCCATGGATGCCAGCATGCTGAGACTTGGGCTAGTGCCAGATCCATCACCGATGATGATGGAGCTGACGTCATGGGCAGTGAGACGTGTGAGCCACAGGATGGCCACACAGCAGGTGACATCGCGGCCATGGCTGTGGGTGGTGCCACCGTGGAGGCCTGCATGACATCACAGTCCCAGCCTGTGCCTGTCTGCACCAGTGGGGCAGCACTGGTGTGTGTCCAGGACAATGGGACTGTTGCGGCCACTGCGGTGGCACCATTGAGCCCTGGAGAGCAGCAGCCAGAGGAGCAGCATCAGCAGTCAGCCAATGGCCATGGGGGTACAGTGTCAGGAGTCAGCATCAGTGCACTGCCTGTGGACATGCCCAGGCCTGGCCCTGGTGTGCAGTGCCCACCCTCAAGGGGTGATGAGCATCAGGGCCACGAACACCCTGAGGGACAGCATGACGATCAGGCAGATGACCTCTTAGATGAGCACACCCGCATACTGCAAGCATCAGTCAATCAGCAGATGCGGCTTGTGATGGCGGTGGATGCACTGAGTGCAGCTCAGCATCAGGCAGAGGAACAGCGCAGCAGAGACACCGCTCTGCTCCTGGCAGGAATGGACCGGTTGCAGGAGAATGTGACCGCTGCCATTGACAGGCAGACACAGGCATTCACAGCTGTCATGGCCACAATGGGCACACAATGATTTGCCCATGTGTCGCAGACACCGTGCAGTGCAATGTCCACCCCCATTCCGGCGTCATGCGACACCATCCTTGTAAACACGGGTTCAGCTGTGGGCATCCCGAGCACACCTGGCACAGGCATGTTCGGTGTGCTGCAGACCCCTGCGCGAGCATGGTCGCGTTCACGCAGTGGAACCCCTGGGGGACCGTCGGTGCCACCCCATGAGGCCAATGGTCAGCCTGCCACTGCTGGCGGATCTCAGCGGGACCGCCCACGCATCCATGGCGGCTGTGGCACTGTGGCGCATGACTGACCTGTCTCCTAGCACGTTCCATCTGCACACCCTCCCGGCTGCTGTCTGCTGTGGCGTGTGCATGATGATGCCTGCATTGCGCTGTATGCCACTGTGCAATGGTGCCCAGTGTCTGACATACACACAATGACAGGCAGTGGGCGTGGTGGTCTGTGGATGTGTGTGTGGCTAGGGGTGGCGGTCTGGGTCAGCGTGCCTCCTACCCTTTGTGCATGTCTTGTGAGGTGTGTGTGTGTGTGTGTGTGTGTGTGTATGACCACGTGCCATGTTAGACCTTGCCCATCCGTGGCAGTGTGTGTGGTTCCATGCTCAGCCACTTCCCTTGACAGCATGCACCCCTGGTGTGTGTCCATGCGTGTTTGTGGGTTGTGCCTTTGCCACTGGTGGTTGCACATGGCCCCATGACTTACCTGGGTTGGCTGAAGTTCTCCTCTGTGTTGGTGTCCCGGTGCAGCTGTGCCCAGCCAGAGCAGTCAGGGGTGCTGTCGCCCAAGGGGGGGCTGCCCATCACCATCTTCACCAGCGTCCTCATCGTCCCCATCGCTGTCCCCCTCTTAGATCTGTACGGCTATCCCACAGACATTGGCCATGTTGTGCAGGATGCAACAGGCCAGGAATAGCCCACAGACCTTTGAAGGGCTGTACTGTAGGGCACCGCCGGAGGTGTCCAGGCAACGGAAATGTGCCTTCAGCATCCCGAACACCCGCTCAGTGACATTGCGTGTGGTGGCATGTGCCTCATTGTAGCATTGTTGTGATGGGGTCGTGGGCCACCGGTATGGTGTGAGCAGCCAGGGACGGAGTGGGTATCCACTGTCACCTGTGTGTAGAGGGTGGAGGTTAGTTTTGTGATTAGTGTCGCCCTGCCTTCGGCCATGTAGGCCAATACCCATGTCACCACTGACCATGCCCCTACCAAGCTCTATGTTTTTCCACATGGTTTGCATACTCACCCACTAAGTGGCCAGTGGGGATGTCCCCACTCTCGAATCTGTGGCACAGTGCTGACTGGTGCCAGATGAAGGCATCATGTGCTCCACCAGGGTGCGTTGCACTAACATTGATTATGCACCCCCTGGCATCGCACACCACCTGGCAGTTGATGCTTGCATAGCCCTTCCAATTGATATATGCGGCCCCTTCGGGGCCAGGTGGTGTGCGGATGGCCACATGGGTGCAGTCTATTGCCACTAGTACGCCAGGCATATGTGCTACCCTGTGGAACTCCTGCATGTTTGCTGTGCGCTCCGCCAGTGTGCTAGGGAAATGGATGTACTCCGCAGCATGTGGCAGCAGTGCACTGAGGAATTGGGTGAGGTGGCATGACGCAGCTGACTGGGTTATGTCTGTGGTGTCCCCTGTTGGTCTCTGGAAGGTACCCGTGGTGAGCAGGCACATGCAAGCTGTTATTTTAGTCTCCACTGACAGAGCATGGCTCCGTCGTGTGGGTGCCTGCATCACATCACTGCACAGCTCACAGAGCCACCTCAGAATTGCCCAATTCAGGCGGTACCAGCCCACGATCTCGGTATCGCTGTACAGCTCGAAGCTGGTGCAGGCTCAATACTGCCTGTTGGGGGCATACCACCGATGGGCCCTTCCACGACCTCACCCCCCCTGCTGCCTGCCTTCTCACCCCCCTCATTACTGCCTCTATCTGGATGGTGGCACTGGTCATGTTCCGCAACATGTTCCCCCGGCAGCTGTTTCTGTGTTCCCCCGCTGTCTGGCTGCTGCTTCCCTGCACCAAGACACCTTCCTGTGGTGGCCTTAGTGCTGTGTGGCTTACCCCTTCTGCACTGTCTTTGGCTGTGGTTCCCCACACCTTTCCTGTGCCTGTGGGTTCAGGGTGCCCTTCCCCTGTCCTGCCCTGTGTGTCTGTACTGCCCTGTGTGTCTGCCTAGAGGTTAGCCAGATGTTCCTTCCCTGTAGCATTCTTGCGCCTCTCCCTTGGTCCTTTTTCTTTTGGCTCATTTCCGCTATCGCACAACTTCCGCTTGCTCCCCTATTGCGCATGGCACATGTTGTTGAATATCACACTGCACTATTTATACATGGTTCCTCCCCCTTCAGTTACGCATGCATTCATTATCATTGTGCTCTTGCTCAGCGTGATTTGAGGGGTGCATCTGCCTCCCGCTGAATATCGCAGAATGGTGCATTTTCAGACTTACGCTGGAGCAACCCTATTGCGCATGGTGTAACTCTTTTGAATATCTGGGCCCAAGTGTTTAAGTTGGTATATATTAACAAATATCCAGTATGAATATATCAGTGGTAACTTGATATAATTATAAAAAAGATAATGTATAATTATTTATGACAAAAAGAGAAAGTGTACTTTGATGTTAATAACCTTTAAGAAATGTATTACATTTAAATCATCATTTATATATATTTAGAGCCTGATGAAGTAGTGAGAATAATATGTAACGTAGTTCAAATTTAATTGGTGGTCTAAACATCAATAAAAAATATTAAAACCTATCCAGTGAGTGGGTCTTATTGTCTCCAATTGTGTTGATTTGTTTACATGAAGGTATTGGGGCACTGATTCCTCCCAAAGTTTCATTTACATCCAATAGGTACCGGGTGGGCCACACTGCCTCTTTGTAGTATCACTGCAGTATATGACTCCAATCACATTGGGAATGCTGACTAATGCATAGAATGCTGCTTTATTGTCCCTTATTTCAGTCTCTGTTGTGAAGAATTGGATGTAGTCCTGCTTGTGTGGCAGCATTGTGTCTCGCCACAACCATCTAGGCATTGATGACCTCCTGATTCTAAAAACATCTTCAATGATGTGCTAGAATGATCCTGAGGCGAAGTATGCCAATGTAGTTAGCACCCTGCTATACCCATACAGGGCATGGCTTCATCTGGTCCTGGTTTGCATAAATGAGTCTAGGACAGTACAGAATTCCTCTGTGATCCCCCTATTAAATTGGAATTGTCCAATGCACTGCAGTTCTGTTATATAATGGTGCCCAACATCAGGTTCCATCTTGACTAAAAGTACCCCAATATTTCTCTCACAATGTTCTCAGTCACAGCTAGTTATAATGCTTGGTGTCATTTGGTGGCACTGTTTTTAAATGCCATAAATAAGCAAAGTAGTCAGCAGGGTTGATAAAGAGTCAGCAGGTAGTGTTGTTCAGATACAGTTGCACATGTGCGTGCTTTCACAAGCCATTTAGACTGTGGGGTTTAGCAGTCAGCTGGCAAATTGTAAGTAGACGGGCAAGTGTAAAGTGATTGTCTTGGCCATTCTTGACTATTTTTTACTCATGATACTGATTGACATGGCTAGATATGAGGGGATGTGACACAGAACAATGCTGGAGTACAAGGATCCAGTCTGGGCTTATATACACATGGACACCTTTCCTGATGTATTTCCTTTGCCAACTCCAGTATCATCAAAGTACATTTATACTGGGACACATACTCACTGTGAATGCCACTGTTGATACTGTAGCTTGCAATATTGTTATGTTTGGGCAATGCACACACAGCCACTGTGGGTATCCTGTATCTGCTTGCACCACTTGTGTCATGGTAGGATGGTGGCCCTTTAAGTGTTGGTGTTCATAGTCCTGGGCATGACCAATGGTCCTACAGTATGTAGGGGAATGATTCATGGGCATGTCTGTGCTGGCTGGGTCATGCAAACCATCCACTTAGCAAACCATTTGCAGCAATGGGTAATATGAAGGCTACCAAGTTGAAACAACATTTTGTGCCATATGAGGCCTATCACCTCCAGGGTGGGACTCATTGAAGGGTGATGGGTCCCCTCCAGGTTAATATTCAGTTTATTACTGCATTTTATTTGGCATATCTGCAGTGACTATATAATGTGTACTGATAATACCCCCACTGTGTCATTTCAGGATTCCATCTAGCCTATAAGGACCCTCATAGGGACCCTTTAATTCCACCCTCATAGCCCCAGCCTAGACCATGACCTGGAGGACTGAAACAGGCCAGACAAATTGTGCATTGGAGGTCTGAGTACATAAGGGGCAAAGAAGGGACCACAAATGGCAGGTGCAGCTCAATGAAACCTGGAAATATTGGACAGCGCCATCTGACCCCAACCCCTCACTGTTGGTTAGAGAACCATGCAAGGCAACAGCAGGTGGGACATGTCCTATAAACTAGTACTAACATCCATGGGCCCAATGACTACTCGGGGAGCCATACTGTTCAGACCCCAGTGTGGGTGCCAGAACAAACATCTATGAGCCAGTTGTTGCCATGACCTAATAAAATAAATGTATTTTTGATCTGATTACAGTCTCAGATCAGAGGTTTATTATTATTGTGCTGCATGCATGTCCAGTCTGCTGTGTGGGTTATGGTTTGTGCGCTGGGCTGTCCATGTCTGCTGGGGTATACATATGAGTAACTCCTGAGGGGTGCCTGGCATGTGCACATTTGTGTGACAGTGTTTGCTTATCAAAGACTTTGAATTACTATGCATTTGTGTCCTTTTTATGTAGTGTGCTAAAATTCATATGTTTAACACCTTTGTTTAGCGGTGTGCCATTGCTATCCTAGCACCCAGGATGGCACACTTTTGCAGCCCAAGATCCACATGTGTGAACACTTATCTACTGCTGTGAGTTGGCATCTGCATACATGACTTGTGGCTATGTCTGCCAGCCATGCCCCCAGATGATACTCCATATATACTTTATGACATGCAGACATGCGTATCTTAGTGTGGCACATAATGTGCGCCATAGAAATACTGTACATTCAGTCATGTTCTGTGACATTGGCGCAGAAGTTCCTATAGAGCTTTGCTATGTGGTTGCATAGCTCTCCAAGACCTTTTGTTGCTCAGGCCCATAGATATTCTTTAGTATCTTAACTTTCCATCCTACTGGTCTAGAGGTACAGTATCTGACCACGATTATATGGCTGAGCTTATCTGACCTCTTAATTTACCTTAATATGCAAAATTATCCTTTTTATTGCACAAATTATAATAATCATTCTGTCTAATAATTGGATAGCCTTTAGCAAAATAGTAAGTTCATACCTCTCTCTCTCTCTCTATAAATATATGTATATATATATACTGTATATATATATATATATGTATATTATGGTATGGTAGCACGGTAGTGCTACCATATATAGGGTTGAGGAGCCATTTCTATGTTAAACCCCAAAACTTTGCACCTTAATAACTTTGCAACCGTAAGACAGATTTGGCTGAAATTTGGAATACACAATCAAGAATCATAGGCCTTGGCATCTGCCAAGATTCCATTGCAGTCGGACACACAGCTTATGGAGTGCTGTATGACGCGCTTTACGCTTTTTCTGGAATTATGGTCGATGTACAGTTCGCATGGTTGCGCGACCAGCTCAAAATCTTCAGGGAATGTGCATCCGGGTCCCCGATGTGCCTTTCAAAGATTTGGTAAAAAAATATTAAATGGTTCAAAAGTTATTCAAAAAATAATTTCCCATTATAAGTCAATGGGAAAAGTTAAGAAAAAGTTTGACAGTTTCGCAAATGCATTTTTACTTTCGCAAATGGGCCTGTTACTTTCGCAAATCAGCCATTTTGTTTTCAGTTGGTAATCAGAAAAATGGTTGGCATTTAAATTTGGGACCCTCTAGCAACCTAATTATTTTTGTATTCACCTAGTCAGACCCTGAGGATGCTTGCCATGTCTTTATTGTGTGGTAAAACACCCCAGAAATATGTTTTTCAAATTTCTGGAAAAAGTACTTTCGCAAATTACTTTAGTGCTCACGAAAGTGTCGAACTTTTTCGCGAAAGCTTTCACAAATTGCGACAGTAGTTTTCCATCTGTGGGAAAGTGACAGCGATTCTTTGGCACTGCGCTGCAAAAGAACCGTTGGGAGTTTTGGGCTGAAATTTGGAGGGAACAGAGCTGACATCTCACAGATGTGCCTTTCAGTGTTGTATTGAAAAAATATTACATGGTGGAAAAGTTACAGCACTCCAAAGTTGACAGTTTTTCCCATAGGATAACATTACGTCTCCCAACGCATTACAGAAATCCTTTGGATTCCTGCTGCAAAATAACGGTTTGGTCTTTTTCCCGAAATTTGGAGGGAAGACAGCCAACAGCCCACAGATGTGCCTTTCAGTGTTTTGGTGAAAAAATATTACAGGGAGGCAAAGTTATGGCACTCCGAACTTCTCTTTTTTTCCCATAGGATAACATTATGGCGTTCGCCACACCTTTCAGGGCCCGTATTTCAGAAACGGTGCGAGATACAGACTTTTCATCGGAAAATTTCTTAGCCCCCCCCAGTGAGGGCTAAGTACAAAATTAGCCAGGACAGTTGTAAATAATATGACTTTTAAATTTTTTTTCTACGTTGTACGGTTCCTGAGATATAACCTATTTAGTATTCCAAGTTCTCATTTTCTGCTCCGATACTCATTATTATGCATACATTATTTGTACTCACTGTCTTTCTCTACACAGGTTTTGGGGAAAACCAGCCTGTGCGCTTACATTACTGTTACTGTTGCCCTTTCTGCTTGCGGTTCCGTACCCGTTTCACTTACCGTTGACGTTTGCGCCACCGTGTGCGTTATCCTTGGCGTTTTCATTTTCAGTTGCATTTCTGTTATTTTTTGCCATTTGTGTCTACAGTACTGTTTCTCTTTCTGTTTTAGTTTGCGTCACCATGCCCATTAAAATTTCCGTTTGCAGGCACCATGTTACTATATGACAACACATCACATGGCAGACCGTTTCCGTCTACGCCACCGTGTGCGTTACCCTTTCTGTTCTCATTTGTGCTTGCGTTACCATGTGTACCACTGTTAGCGCTTCTGTTTGTGTTGCTGTTCCTGTTACTATGCCTCAAGACATTACGTGGCATTACATTCATTATTTCTCGTTATCATTCTCAAAAAGAAGGGAAATTAGAGGCAAAAAAACTCCGTTTAATGCATTAGTTAGGGTTGTTCCACAGTGACAAAAGTGAGGAAATTCGCTGTTAGGGTTGAAAACCCCCCTTGGACCCCCTGCCCACCCCCCCAACCGGCATTGGGGTGTGCATTGGTGTCGTTGGTCCTAACTCTCACCCATTCTCCTATACTTCTGCTTGCTACACATGTGATGGGGTGAGGATTGGGGCTGGCTCACAATGCCTGCACCGGAGCTAAGACAAGGCAAGGTGAGGGTTTCTAATTTCCTGCACTGTCGTGGTGGCAACTTTCTTCGTTAAACAATTTTACCTCTAATATATATATATATATATATATATATATATATATCTGACTGTGTTGTTTTAAGTACAATTAATTAAAAATCTGTGTTAAACATGGAAAGCATAATGTTGGTTTGCTTAGGTTTCTCAAATTAATGAAAGGACTGCTATATCATACTTCTGAACATGTGGCGGCAGGGAGGGGATTTTAAGTTGTGCAATAAAACAAAGCAAAGAAAACATATTAGGCAGTATAGATGGAAAGTTCACTTAACATCAGTGGTACAATACTAGAAATAAGCAGTTAAAGAAAAATATGTAGTGAGTTGAAAATTCTGCACCCAAAGAAAAATTCATGTGTGTAATTCCTGAAGAGAGTCAAAATAGTTTATTAGCCTGAAGTAAAAGAGCACTAGGTAAGACAAGACAAGACAATTTTAGTTAATGTATATAAGGCTTTATCCCCACAGGCCTCAGATCCCTGCTTTGCAAGTCACTCACAGTAAGGAAACAAATAAATGATAGCACACATAAATCAGTCGAGGACGATATTAACAGAGGAAGACAAAATAAAGGCACTAGGAGCCAGATATTCAAAAACTGGCATGGGTGCTAAGGAGTGTGTGCCCATGTTAACCAGGTTTTGCACCCAATTCATGGGTAGGATCTATCTTCAGACATGCCCACAGCATGGGCAAAACCCTGTAGGTGCTCAAGAGCTAACTTACTGCAATACCTAGGCAAATGAGGAGGATCCCCCCCCCTGCATACTAGCACAGTGGCAAGTCAAAGGTTTGCACTGGCAGTAAATGCCACCCAGATGGGTGCTATGGGGCATGAGGCCCTGGTGGTGGGCAGCGGTACTATAGTCGGACACCACACCACACCCCCGAACCCTGTACCATTGAACTACCACATGCCCTGCTATCTAGTGGCATCTCCTATCTGTGATTGCCTGCCCCTGTAAAGGTTGTGTTGGCCCCAGTGTCTAGTAGCACCCCAACCCTCCGATCACCCATCTCTTTATTATTAGAGTATTCTCTGGTGTCTAGTGGTACCCCTGCCCTCTGAGTACCTGTCTCTATATTATTAGTGGCTTCCCTGGTGTCTAGCAGCACCCTCCACCCTCCGATCCCCATCCCTGCCATTACAGTGATTTTTCTTGTATCTAGCAGTATGCTCCACCCCCCAGGCACCCATGTTAGTGCCAGCCCTGAGTCCCTGGTGGCTAGCACACCACTCTGTACTTCTCACACTGAGCACACAACCAAACCAAACCTTGCACTCCTCATTAAGCAGGTGCATTATGGAGAGCCTGATTTGGTGACCAGCACAGCCCTCCTGTTACCTCCTCAGCCAGGTGCCACATGGGATGACAGGGAATGTGAACACAGTCTGCAATATTTTAGACTGTACGTGTGTTCCCTGTCATCCTATACAGTGGCAGGCTGAGGAGGTGAGAGGAGAGCTGTGCTGGTCACCATATCGGACTCTCTGCACAGTAACAGCTTATTGAGGTATGGGAGTATTGGCTGGGTGGTGTGTTTGGTGCAGATGATGCAGCAGGGGACTGCTAGCAGTGGGGCCTCTGGTTTGGCACTAGGACGGGTGCCTGGCAGGTGGAGGGACCACCACTAGACACCAGAGAAATCATTGCAACTGCAGGAATGGGGATTGGAGGGCAGGAGGTGCCACTAGACACCAGGAAAGTCACTGGTAATACAGGAATGGGCGATCAGAGGCCAGGGTGTGCCACTAGACACCAGGGAAGTCACTACTAATACAGGGACAGATGATTGGGGGGGTGCCACTAGACACCAGGGAAGTTGCTATTAATACAGAGACAGGTGACTGGAGGGTTGGTGGGGCAACTAGACATCAGGAATGTCATTATTAATACAGGAAAGAGAGATTGGAGGGCAAGGGGTGACAGTATACACCAAGGAAGTCACTACTAATACAGGGAAGGGTGATCGGAGGGCAGAGGTGCTACTGGACACCAGGAACTACATTTAAATTGAGGTTCCAAGTATTTGGAGTGTGGTGGGCTGTTTGCCACCATGTCCGATGTGGTGTGTGGCCACAGGAGAGGTGCTATCCTGCTGCTGCTTCCCATGCAAATGAGCCCATAATGGGCATGCATATGGCCATTAGCACCTTGCATGCCCAATGGGCTCATTTGCATTTTTCCACTGAATGTCACACCATCAGCTCCTGATGCTATCTGGTCTAGGGGTGCAGTTTCCTGTTGGCTGCATACAGCACAGGTCCTTATTGAGGCAGTGCTACTTGACTTAGCTTTGTGCTGACATGGCCCTATAGTCAGTCAGATTGCACCAGTGTGCTATCCGACTGAATATAGCATCCTCAGAGTTGGGCACAAGGACAAGTGCAGTGCAAACCTTTACACTCCACTTTTGCCCATATCTTAATATCTAGCCCTAGATCTCATTCTTATACATAACAGCTGAGGTGCTTGCACTTTGGTTACCCACCAGCAGCTTTCCTGCTATATTTTAGAATTTATATGAGCTCTGATTGAAACAGTGAGTAAGACATGGTTGGTCATGTAATAGCTCTTTCTGGGCAGTAACTGGTGTGGGGGGGAGTGCTGGACCTTGTTTGTACAGGTCAATTTTATTTTATTTTACTAGGTGAGGGGCTAGAGCAGAGGTCGGTTTTCAGACATGCATTGAACACCTAGAATACCTAGAAAACAGTAATACATACAGTAAGTCAAATGTAATACAGTTTGGTACATGACAATAAACAAATAGACTTTGGCACTGATACTCAGTATCTGCCATTACTGCTGCACAACCAGTAGCACTGTGTGGCATATAGTGCATGGCTGTTGCTGTGCAATACTCAGACAGTTACTGTGCTCCAGCAGTTTTGTTTTGTACTCATGATTGCTCACTGACAGTCAGATGGTGGCCGGCTGAGGAGATGAACAGAGGGCTGTGCTGGTTGATGTTGTTTGTAGTAAATAAAGTGACCAGGGTGAGACAGATGCAGGGCAGAATGTCTTAAGTGGGTGGATTGTTGGGGGAGTCACTTGATGAAGTCTACTGGGTAGCAGCTTCTCCTGCGTGATCCTGCTTCTCCTTGGAAAAAAAATCATTTTTTTGTTTAGCAGTTTGGTTCTACCTGCTCACCTACCTTCAATTATCATTTTCTGTGTGACTGTGAAGCCAGAAGTAGAGACATCAGCTGTCATGGAAGCTAAAAGAAAGGATCCTCCTCCACGGCACACCCAGCTGCCCATGCCCGACAAGGCCTCGAAAAGGACCAAGGCCCAACCTTTGGGGGCCCAGCACACATCAACAAAGACATCAGGGCAAACTCCACTAATAGAGGAGTGTTTTTTGTCCGAGTTCCTTCCTTTCCATGAAGAATTACAATCCCTCACAAGAGAGCTGAAATAACTTGCTGTCTCCTTAGAAAACCTCCATAAGCAAACTGGGGACAATGAGGCTAAAATTATTTCTTTGGAGAAATAGACTGATCATCTGGAACTCGAACTGGTGGCCTTAAAGCAACAATCTGCCCATCTCGTAGCAAAGCTAGAAGATCTGGAGGGTCAGGGCTGCTGGAACAACACAGTGGTAATAGGGCTGCCTGAGAAGGAGGAAGGCTCCTACCCGCTATTTATCCAGAAGTTTGTTCAGAAGCTTGCTGGACCTTCAACTTACAGGACTCACTAGTCCATTGAGTGGGCGCACCATGCCCTATGCCCCATGCCACCAGCTGGCTCCCCACCCCGGCCATTTATTTTCTGATTCTTGAATTACCTGGAGAGGCAACATTTCTTAACAAAGACTCATGAACTCCAAGAAGTCAGCTGGGAAGGAAAGAGCAATTGTATTGTACAAGATCTCCCGAGCTCTGTCCAGCAACGACATACTACATTCCATCCCATTGTGACCAAAATAATTGCTACTGGCATTAAATTTAGAATGGACTATCCAGATTGGCTTCAGGTCCTTGTTAAAGACACTTGGAAATCCTTTGAGTCTCCTGACTTGGTCCTTGCCGAAATGATGGTAGCTCTGCCTGATTTATTTAGGGATTATTTAGTCTCTAGAGTATGACAGAGCCTGGCTTTAAACAGTGTGTGCCGGACTTGTACTGTTATGCTTATGTGTTATACTGGCTGTGACCTGCTGCCTTGTTGGATTTGTTGTTTGTATCCCATTGGAGTTTTGGTGCTTATTTTCCTTCCCTGCCTTAGTATTCCCTGCTGCTGACGGGGACCCCTTGTGTCACCAGTTGGTGTGCTGGATCCTGAGAATCATTTTGGGGGCATTTGCGGAGCACAGACCTGCAGTGGCATTATCCTGGTGTGCAATGGATTCCTGTTATGGTCTCTTGTGTTTCTCGGCCTGGATACCTGCAGCCCCTTAATGCCATCCATCACATTTGTTCAGCCTTCCCTGGATGCCTTATCATTCTGTGACAACCTAAGTCTACTAGAGCGCATCTGCAGCGGAATTCATTGGCATGTATATTGTGGCATGTTCTGGAATAGGACTACAGTTGGGTGGTTACATAGAAACATAGAAACATAGATTTTGACGGCAGATAAGGACTGCTTGGCCCATCTAGTCTGCCCATTTCCCTACCTACAGGATAGGCCGCAGATCCTAGTTAACCAACAGCCTATTTCTTCCTACCCCCCCACAAGAATTGCCTTATGTCTGTCCCATGCATTCTTGAATTCTCCCACAGTTTTAGACCCCACAACCTCCTCAGGAAGGCTGTTCCTTGCATCCACTGCCCTCTCTGTGAAATAATACTTCCTCACATTGCCCTGAATCGCCCCCCTCTTTAAATTGTGTCCCTCATTCTTGCACGTCTCTTTTTCTGAAAGATGCTACCCTCTTGGACTTTGTTGATTCCACTGAGGTACTTAAAAGTTTCTATCATGTCCCCCTCTCCTTCTTTCCTCAAGGTATACATATTAAGCTCCTTTAGTCTCTCTTCATCACGTCTTCTCTTGCAGACCCTGCACCATTTAGTTGCCCTCCTCTGGACTACCTCTATCCTGTCTATGTCCTTGCGGAGATGGGGTCTCCAGAACTGGGCCATGATACTCCAGATGGGGTCTCACCAACTGTCTGTACAGAGGATAACAACTTCCTGTTTTCTGCTGCTAATGCATCTCCCTATGCATCCCAGTATACCCCCAATACTCCCTACCCAACACTTCTCACATTGCTTGTAACCTTAAGGTCATCTGATATGATTACCACAGGTCCCTTTCCTTTTTGTTGTTGTTACTACCTCCCCCATTGTGTATTCTTCCTCTGGGTTCTTGTTTCCCAGGTGCATTATTTTCAACTTCTTTGCATTGAATCCTAGCTGCCATACTTCTGGCCATTCCTCCAACCTTGCCAAGTCCCTTCTCATCCTTTCCACACCTCCTTGTGTATCAACCCTGTTGCAGATCTTTGTGTCATCTGCAAAGAGGCATACTTTTCCTTCCAGTCCCTCTGCAATGTCACTTATGAAGACAATAAAAAGCACCTTTGTTCTTTTATAGTCTGCCCCACTCTTTGCACTGTGCCCAAATTTTGTCTACTGATCAGTAGAAATGAACTTTCTTTGTTTGCCACGGTTTTGATTGGTGGTTCTAGGAACTCTGGGACTGGCAGCCGCATCTTGATGCGCCGAGTGTTACTGGTTTTGTGGGACATTGCTGGCTTTGGCTTGTGCCTCCTAAATGTGGCCTTCTCAAATCATTGGTGGATTTTGAACTTGGACAGCTGTTTCTGTTTAATCTCTAGCCCCGTTTTGGGTGTTGGACTTCCACGATTACTGGAGCTGATATGCTGTTGGTCCCGATCACCGGATTTTTGGCAGTGCTTCAACAAGCTTTTATAATAACCCCTAGGAGAGGTTATACCCACACTGACTGTTTTTCTGTTTGTATACTTTCTGTTTGGAAGATTGTGGGTACCTAGCCTAGGGTGTTTAGATAATGAGTTTAGCTGTTTCTTTAGATGTTCCATGTAACTTACTAGTGTCTGTTCTTTATAGAAGAGCTTAGGTATTTTTATTTTATCTTAATTTGGGGGAGGGGCTCGCTGGATGGTGATTATTGGTTTCCTATGGTGGTTCTCTCATTTTATGGGCTTATGCTATTATATAATGAAGGGGGGAGGGGGAGGGCCTCTGTGCCCAGTTTCTAGTCATTTTATGATTCTTATTTTCATTTTCAGGGGTTGGGAGCTCTCCTTAATTACCTTTGGAGTCATTTTTGGGGGGAGACAGGGGTGTAGGGTTTTCTGTAGTCAGTTTTGCCTCATTATGGGCCCTAAGTGGTATTATTTGGAGGGTCAGGGATCTGGAGCTTGGGATATTTCACCTGGCTAATGTTACTGTATTTAGTAATGTCATGTTTGATTGCGAAGGGGTATGTTTACTGTACTTCCTCATGTCACTTTTCAGCTTACTGCATGTTTTGGATGATGTTGGATAATGTTTGTTTTGCGTGGGGGCTTCTCCAGAGGGGGAGGGATGGGGCTGGGGGGAAGGGAGAGCAGTAGAATGGTCGTCACATGTTTCTTCTATGTTTTTGTCAATTCGTGCACTGTCCCCGGCCCACCTTTTAGCCTCCATTATGTCTGATGGAATGTCCAGGGAGCTTGTACTAAATCTAAGAGAGAGCAAATTATTAAACATATACAACATCTCAAAGGAGATGTTTCCTTTTTACAAGAAACTCACCTTCTTGAAGGGGAAAGCTCTCTTTTCTGGAGACAGTGGGTTGGGCAGGTTTTTGCAGCCAGGGATAGCACTCAGAATAGGGGGTAGCTATCCTCCTGTCTTGACATGTCCCGTTTGTATGCTGACAGTGTCTGAAGGACCTGAACGGCAGATTTTTATTCCTCAGGGGGATCCTGGAGAGGGTGGAGGTACTACTTGGTTGCATATATGGACGCAATATAGATATCCCCTCCTTTTTCACAGGTCTTACTTCAGTGTTATCTCCCTTTCTGTCTCTCCCAATACTCCTGGGGGGAAACTGGAACCTCCCTTTTGCACTAGACTTGGACAGGTACCGGACTGGTCTCTCCACTGACCAGTGAGCCCTCAGAGAATTGGCAGATTTACTGGGGGTTTGTGATCCCTGGAGAGTATTGTACCCTGACTCCAGAGAATTCATGTTTTACTTCACAGTACATGGTTCCTCTTCCCATCTAGACTACTTCTTTCTCAATCAGTCTTCACTGGTTGGGGTACTGTGCAGTGGGATAGCACCTGGCATTATTTTGGATCACTCTGCAGTCTGTTGCAAGTTGTCATTCACTCCCCTACAGGAGAGGGATACAACTTGGAAATTAAATAATCAGTTGCTGAAGGATGCATGGATGGTGAACCATATTAAGGAACATACATATATATATATATATATATATATATATATATGTTTACCTTCATTAACCAGGACACAGTGGGAAGGGGAGATCTGGAATGGTGCACCCTAAATTACTATCTTAGGAGGGAATTTGAGTGTTTGGCCTTTACGAGGAAATGAAGATGGAATTAGTTGCACCTGATTTGCTCACTCATATTAGAGATATTGAAAAGCATTTGTCTCTGGCTACCCCTGAATCTACTCATCAAGAGCTCCTGGTCTTATGGGAACAGTACTCAGAGCTCTTGCATGAGAAGGCTGAATTTGCTATACTCAAGACCCAAGCTAAATATGTCAATCAGTGTAAGAAGGCCGGTCATTTACTCATGTTAAGGGCGCAAAAGCAGGAGGCTTCTCAGCTGATTCCTGTGATCTGGTCCTCTCTGGATGGGTACTTAAAAACAGCCCCACAGGATATCGCCTCTGAATTCGAGAGGTTTTACCACCACCTGTACAGTTCGATGGCCCCTCTCTCTCTCTTCATTGCACTCGGTGATGGATTATTTGAATGCCATCCCTCTCCCTGTCCAATCTGAAAGTCAAAAGAATCTCCTAACAGTTGCCTTATGGCATCTGAGATATTGTCGGTGATCAAGTCACTCCCAAGTGATAAACCACCAGGCCCAGATGGGTATTATCCCAATTTTTTTTAATTTTTTTCTGATAAACTGGTGCCCTGGCTGCTGAGGTTTTATTGGAGCCTCCTCACCTATGAGTCTCATGACAAGTCTCTTTTGGAGGCTTTGACTGTGGTACTCCACAAGCCTGGCAAGTCACCAGAAAATGTCTCCAGCTATTGGCTGATTTCACTTTTAAATTATGATATTAAAATCTTAGCTAAAATCTTAGCCGATAGACTTGGTCAAGTCCTACCGTTACTTATTGGTCCCAAGCAGATCGGATTTATGGCCGCCGGGTCATCCTCTGACCATCTACAGAAATTGGCTCAAATCTTCTCTGCATCCAGGGACTCCAAGCATTCCATGGCTCTGGCTTCCCTGGATGTGGAGAAGGCCTTTGATAGAGTGGATTGGCAATTTTTATTTTGCACTTTACAGAAGTTTGATTTTCCACCCCAGTTTACTGGATGGATTAAAATTCTGTACTCCTCCCCTAGTGCCCAGATATATTGTAACGGGATCTTTTCCCACTCTTTCCTGTAGTATTCGGGCACTAGACAAGATTGTCCCCTATCCCCATTATTGTTCAATATCTGCCTCGAGCCTTTACTCCTCAAGTTAAAGGAGAGTCCTTCAATTCGGGGGTGAGGGTCCAGATTAGAAAGCACAATCTGACACTGTCAGCATATGCTGATGATATTTTGCTACACCTCTCATATCCCCATACCTCTATGCCAGTGGCTTTGGAGACCATCCAAGAGTTTAGCTCATTCTCAAACTACAAACTTAATCAGGACAAAATGTAGGCCATGCCCCTAAATTCCTGAGTATTTAAATCAGATATTTTGGAGTTTGGCTTAGCTTGCTCCCCTTGTCACATTAAGTACCTGGGTATTTTCCTGTCTAGGAGTGAGGCACAAGTGAAACAACTGAACTTGATGGACTTAGTCCGCAAGCTACAGCAAGATCTCTCCCAGTGGAAATCCCTCCCTCTTACTCTGTGGAGGTGTTTAAGCCTTATTAAAATGAATTTTTTACCCCAACTTTTTTACCCGATAAGCATGCTTAATATTTGATTGCCCCTTTCCTGGTTTCATCAGGTTCATTCTCTTATCTCTGATTTTATTTAGCTAGGCAAACCCCCAAGACATGCATACCATAAAATGGTGATGCCTAAGTTGCAGGTGGGACTTTGGTTGCCCCACTTTGGTTTACATTATTGGGCCAGCCACACATCCAAATACATGCGGTGGTCCTCTTTGCTGTCTGAGGGAAGCTCTCCCACATTTGTCCCTATCTGGCTGTCTTTAGAGTGAGATTTAATCTCCTCCTCTGGTATTTCTCCCAGGACTTTGCTGCATGTCAGCGTTAAGGACCTTCCTCCGTCCCTTCATACCTCCTTGATTGGGTTGTCAATTAAGGTTCATGCCCAGCTATGAGCTTTCCTTAAATATAAGCACAAATGGGACACTGCACAACCAGTTTTCTGCAATCCTAACTTTAAAATTGGAAACCAGCTACTTTCTCCTGCTTGGTTGCCTCAGCTAGCAGAAGTTAAAGTATGTGACCTGTTCAAGGATGGAAGTTGCCCTTCCTCCACAGAGATTATGAGGCTATATCGGCTCAGTAACACCCTTGTTTTTAAAGTCTATCAGCTCCATCAGATACTCGTACACCATTTTGCAAGGCACCCTGGTCATATCAGTGCCAGTGTGTTCCTGGAGTCACTCCAAGATCTGGCCAGTTCGCCTCACTCAATGTCTAAATTATACGCTGTATTATATGCCAAAACCTATCTGCAAGTTGATGGTGTATCTGAATACTGGGATTCCCAATTTTCACAGGCCTCTTTTAACTGGATCCAGATCTGGAAGGATAGCCACTCATATATTACACAGGACCACTTAAGGCTCATGCAGTTCCAGTTACTTAACAATTTATATTGTACACCAGTAAAATTATTTAAAATGGGTAGGGCTCCATCCTCCCTATGCGTGAGATGTGGGCAAGGAGAAGGCACCCCCTACCACATTTTCTGAGACTGTAACAAGATTGCCTCGTTATGGTCACTCATTAGACAAAGAGCTGATAGCTGATCCTTTGTTAAGTGTTAGTGGTCATTTTCCCCCAGAAATCTATTTGGTGGGGGACTACTCCACTGTAGAAGTGCTGGAACATTGATACTTCTTAGCTTTAATAGCCCTATATTTTAAAAAATGGATCCTGTGTCACTGGTGTGACTCGGTGTGTCTGTCTTACATGGAGTGGCTCCAGGAACTCCTTGCTAATCTTCATATTGATTGGTTGATAGCAGGTCTTCACAATTGCCTTCCATGGTTTGATAAAACCTGGGGCAGGTTACATACCCTTTACACTTTGTAGATTGTCCTTGTTCTCTGTGTGATTGTCTCTCACTGAGCTATGGTCCTGTAATGGATCTCTTTGCTTCCATCTCTCTATCTATCAGTGCTGGGTTTGGTGCCGTTCTATTGCTGGAGTGGGTGGGGGGGTGGGGGTGTGTCAAGGGAGGGAGGGTTTGGGGAGATATATATTGTTTGTATTTGTTGGTTGTTCGTTTTCTGTTTGTTGTTATTGTTCTGAAACTTAATAAAGCACACTTAATTTAAAAAAAGTGAGTGGATTTAGTGGGGAGTTGGCAATTGTTCAGGGAGGTGGGGGACCCCAGACATCAGCATATAGGGATACAGTGTATGGTAGTGGGTGACTGGGGGGTCATCTAGACACCAAGGAATAGGGACATTAATGACAACATGGGTGATCAGGAATGGGGGCACCAGATGCCAGGGAAATGATATAGAAATATCAGCATGGGTAATTGGTGGGTGTGGGGACAACTAGACACCAGGGAACTTAGATAAACACACAGGAGGCATGGTTGATCATGGGGGGTATGCAGACATTGCACCCTGTTAAGGGCAGGGTTTTAGCAGCATTAAACAGTGCTGCAATGGTGGCTGGTTAGTGCTGCCAAAGCATTTGAATACAGTTCAACCTCATTTATATGAACTGTCTGGGGGACACTAAAATATTTCAGATAAATGGAAGGTCGGATAAGAGGAAGATAACTGTACCATTTACCTAAAAATCGAAAAAAAATGCAATGCAAGTCTGAATGTTAACTGTTTAATTTATATTAATTGCATCTGTTTTGTATGCTTTTAAAAATCAATTTTAATGCTCCATTAAATGGAAAAAATAAATAATTTAAAAAAATCAGTCATTGTTCGCTGCTTGTAGCACTCGACTTGTTTGCGTGCAGCGTGTTGCTTCATATTTCTGAGCAACATTACCTTCACTGTGTCACAATCAAGTTGGCTTTCAAGGTAAAGTTTGCATTTCTCTAACATGTCAATTGCCTCACCGTGCATTGGGATTGTGACCAGGGGTACAGCCTCTCCTTCTTCCTCATCCTCGGACTCCACTGCTGGATCCTCAGGCTGTGTTACCAGTTCCACAATCGCAGCATCAGACAGGACCTCGTGACCCTCTCCTCTGAATCACAGTGCACCCAGTCAGAGATCTCCTCCTCCGTCAGCTTTTGTGGCAAGGCAGAAGCAAGGGCTGTCAATTCTTGTGTAAATTCCTCTGTCATCTCCTCAGTAGCATCAGGTTCCATCAGGTCAGTGTCTGCTTTGCTTGTTTTGATGCCCGACTTCTTCCATGATTTCTGAATGCTTTCTGATTTTACACTGTCCCATGCTTCGGAGGCCATATAGACCACATCCTTTAGATTATTGTTCTTTATTATGCTACTAAGGGGTGCTTGCTCATTTTCCTCAATGAGCACTGTCTGCAACAACTTTTTTCTGAACTCTCACTTGAAAATCTCCCGCACTCCTTGATCACAAGGCTGGAGTTTGAATGTTGTGTTGGCAGGTAGAAAAATTATTATGTATTCCAATGCACCCCTTATACATGAAGGATCCCTCATTTGCATTGCTACAGTGGTATATTCTGCACAGTTGTGTTGTCAGGATTGTGCAATACACCAGGGGCCTCTAAATATGGTCTCCACCTGACAACCCGCACTATACACAGTTGCCATTGTGCTAACCATTTGAATAGTGAGACATTACACCTTAATGACTGTAATAGTAGACTCAAATGCAGACAGTGACCTGGTTATGGATGAACCAGCAATAGTTCAGAGAACTGGGGAGGGATCTTAGGCAGGTGGCATGATCTGTGACCTTCTCAGAAGTGTTACCTGTCTATGATGGGGGAGGACAGGATTCTGTGCACCAGGAACTTCAATGCATTGTTGAAGGAATGGTGCAGAGAGGATGCTTTTGGCTTCATTGGGGACTGGGGCAGCACCTGTAGGGATAAGGTCCTGTACAGGGGAAACAGCCTGCAAACATGCATGAGAGGAACCATGGTCATTAGTGAATGGTTTAAATGCTACATTGGGCAGTATTTAAACTAGCCAAGGGGGGAGTCAGAATGATGAAGGGAGACATAAACTGTTCCCCCCACAAGCAAATGAGGTCAGCAAGGGGAATCCTGAAGAGATGAAACCCCACAAATAACCATATAACAAAGGAATCTTGCCCTTGGTTTTCTGCTGAGCAAAAGTCTGCTCTTCATAGTTGAGACAGTCTGTGGAAAAGGGCCAGAAAAACCAAGGATCCAGCGGACAGGGCCGCCTTTAGGAAATTAAGGAACCACTGCACCAAATTTGTTAGGGCCGCTAAAGCAAGCTTCTTCCAATCTAAATTAGCCTCTGCCACCAGTGATTCTACCACCTTCTGGAAAACTTCAAAAGAAATCGAAGATCACTGTTTAGTTAATAGCTTCCCTTCCAAGATTGTGTCCGGTAATACCTGTACCACTGATAGGCAGTGCATACTTGACTTATTAAATAATCATTTCGCTATGGCTGGCCTTGCATTCGACACATCAGCAGCAAATAAACTTCCTCAACAGACTCTTGATTCTACATATACTAGATCTCCCAGCAAGGCCCCCATGTTGGAGCCCAAGTTCTCTTTCAGCCCCGTTACATATAAACAAGTGGAGGACCTTCTCCTGTGCCTTGACACCAGGAAAAGTGCAGGAGCGGATAACTTAGATCCTAGCTTCCTAAAAATAGGCCATCACGCCCTAACTGCACCTATTATCCATTTATTTAACATGTCACTAGCCCATGTCGAACTCCCCTCGATATGGAAAGTGGCACACATAGTTCACTTTTCAAGTCCGGTGACCCCAGTGACCTAAATAATTATAGGCCAATTTCCTTACTGCCCATTCTTTCAAAACTGCTCAAAAAAGTCATAAATACACAGTTAAGAAATCATCTAGACTCGGTACAGTTTCTAAACCCTATCCAATCAGGTTTCAGAAAAAAGCATAGCACAATATCCGCTTTAGTGAAAGTAACCAGTGATTGGCTCCTAGCACTTGACACCAAATACTTCATCAGTGCCTTATTTCTTGACCTGAGTAAGGCCTTTGACACAGTCGACCATGATCTACTGTTGTCTGTCCTTCAAGAAATTGGACTAGATGCTGTTGTTGTTGTCAGTTGGTTCACATGTTACCTCAAGGGCAGAAAACAGCAAATTAAGGCACAAGAAGACCTTTCCCCACTTAAGACACTGCTCAGAGGTATCCCTCAAGGTTCCATTTTAGGGCCACTTCTTTTCACAATATGTACAGTATTAACAATATTGATGCAGACATCTGTCAAGCAAGTGTTCAGTTGTTTGCCGATGACACTGTTATTTATACTGATGAGCCTACCCTTGAACTAGCATGCAGTACATTGCAATGTGAATTTAACCTCCTTCAGCATAACCTCCTGAGTCGCAAACTCCTGCTTAATGCAAAGAAAACAAATCCAAGATCTTTACTCATAAACTAATCTCGGACTCCTCACCCTCCCAGGGAATACGGCCACAAATAGCATCCCTCCTGGGCGAGCCAATCAAAACTGTAGAAAAATTACAATTTCTTGGCTTTTGGGTCAAGTCATAAACTCTCTTATACAGTCCACATTGAGGAAGTGAATAAGATGTTGAAACAGTGCCTAGAGTTGTTCTCCAGAGTCAGACACCTCCTAACCTATGAAGCCAGGCTAAAACTTTTGCATTCCACATTTCTACCACTCTTGGACTATGCAGCCATACTATACAGTCATGACCCTAGCTCTGTTCTAGCAAACCTTGACACATTATGTAACACAGCCCTAAGATTTATCACCGGCACCCTTTTCAGGATGCACCACTGTACACTACATGCTATGCTGGGTTGGCAATCATTAAAAACCAGAAGACTCAGAAATGCAGCCACCTGGAGCTACAGAGCTCTAACCAGTAAGCTACTGACATATATCTCCAGCCTGCTAACACATCCCACTGGTACCTACTCACTTATGAGTCGTTCCTACCTATTCCTCAACATTCCTCAAATTAGAACTCACTTCAGGGCCTCCTCATTAAGCCATTCCTTACCAGCCCTCTGGAACACTACAGAAATCCTTGGAGCTCTCATCCCTTATAAAAATGCCAACTTTCAAATCCTTAATAAAGACACCACATAACTGATTCCTGCAACTCCTTTTCTTGATCCTTGTGCTTCTTTTTATTTCTACACGCTCTACTAAGTGTGTGTAATGAATTGAAACTAATCCCACCCATTCCCCTTCTACCGTCCTCTCACCTCTACCTCCTTGAGGGTCCCTTCCTCTCATCTCACCCTATTCCCCCTGCCTCCCTCCTTCCTTCTATCTATGCAAGCCTCACCAGTACCAAAATTGTCCAGAAGATGATACTCCCCATCTTTGACTACTGCGACGTAGTCTATGATGCTGCTCCCAAATCTTCCCTGACCAAGTTGGGCACTCTCTTTAACTCCTTCTGCTTCTTTGCTATCGACTCCCCTTCCCACTCCCATCACTGTGAACTCTATCGCTCTCTAACCTTCCTTCCACTATCTCACAGATGCATCTCTCACTGTGCCAAAGTCACCTCCAAATTCTGGTTTGGGGTGCTCCACTCCTAATTCTCATCCTCTCTGTCCACTCAACCTCCCCCCACCCACTCTATCAGATCAAATGACGCCTGCACCTTGACAGTCCCTTGCTGCTCCATCCTCATCAGTCAGAATGGTTTCGCCCATCATTTCCCTAAAATCTGAAATTCCCTCCCCCCTGAAATATGACACTCCTCCTCCAACTACTCCCTTACCTCTGCCCTACACAATTACCTTTCCCTCAGCTGTTCCTGCTTTAACCCACCTTAATACCTGTCCTCAGTTTCTTGCCTTCCTACCATGACCCCCCCCAGCAGGGTTCTCAACATCCTGAAGGGGGAAATCAAGAAATGGCTACCCCTTCTCCTCATATTCAGTTCTTGCCTCTCCCCACTCTCTTCTCCACGTGCCCTTCTGGGTCACCAGTGTGCACAGCCTAACCCCATCCTTTTTACTCCAACAGCACTTGCGTACTACCTCGAGCCTGCTTCTCATACACTCATGCACTATAAATGGATCTGTAGGTTTTGTACGTTTATATGTTCTTTTGTATGATTTTGGACATGTATTGCAATTTACCCACTGTTCCTCTACTGATTATTGTACAATACCTTGTGTTCCAACTGTTGCACAATCTTACAATGTTGTATTGTTTGTACTACCCACATACTATTCTAACTGATCATCCTTCACAACCCTATGTAACCCCTCCCCCCAAGGTCACACCATGAGACGAGCAACTTGTTGTTCAGTGTGCCCTCCTGGTGAAACATTTCAATAAGTAAATAAATAAATAAAAATTCCCAAACTGAACAATATTCTATTGTGATATTGTCAAGGTTTTAAGTTGAAGGTATTTTGCAAACAACTTGTTTGTTCTCTGTATGCACTATGATCCATTGTCAGGCAACACAGAATTTTTTTGTATACTCTGTATGTTGTATATTTCTTCCCTCCCCCTTTTGTATTATTCCAACATGTACAAGCACATATTTTTTGCTTTTTATTTCTATTTTTGTTTTTTTCTTGACACTGTATAACTATGTTTTGTTATGATCATCATTGTACTTTTGTCCAGGCCCACTTTGTAAATGAGTTCATCTCAACAGTGATCCACATGGTTAAATAAAGATGATTGACTGACTGATTGATTGATTGAATCTAGGGGTTAGAAGGCAAGAGTGATAATGAGATAGATAGTGGAGGAAACAAAGGGAGGGGCAAATGGGAAACAAAGAGGGGGTGAGGCAGCACAATCTAGAGAGCCATGTGTGCAAATGATTGAGGTCTAGGCAACAAGACTGCAAACCTAGAGGCCACCATGGCAGACACAGACCTGGATATGGTTGCAATTACCAAGTCCTGGTGCAACGAAAACCAGGATTGGGATGTGGCCATACCAGGGTATACTCTGTTCAGAAAAGACAGGTTAGGTGAAAAAGGAGGAGGAGGAGTGGCTCTTTGTATTAGGGACAAAATAAAAGCCATGGAAATACAGGGAGAGCTGTGAGGAGCTGAGGTACTGTGGATCACCCTGGAAATATGTAAGGGGGCCACTATTCACAAAGCAGTGATCTACAGACCTCCATCACAGGGGGAGAGGTGGATAAGGACATGATGAAAGCCATCCAATGGATGGCTGCAAGGGGAAAGTGTTGCTGGTTGGGGACTTCAGTCTAAAAAACATGGATTGGAGCCTACCAGCTACAGCCACAGTCAGAAGTACAAACATCCTGAACTCCTTGCAAGGGGCATTTCTCAGGCAACTAGTTAAAAAAGCCCACTCGTGGGGGGGGTGATACTGGACCTGGTACTGACAAACAGGAACAGTGTTGCTGACGTCATGGTGGGTGACAGCATGGGGTGTTAAATATAAGGACTGGGCCAGAACCGAGTCACACTAAGATGAGGGCTGGACTTCAGGAGGGGCAATTTCAGGAAAATGGGAGAATGCATCTGGGACACCCTTGCATGGACAGAGGATCTGGGTGGAATCAAGGAACTATGAGCAAAAATAAGAGGGTATTGAAAATGCAACAAATCTTTTGTGGCAGACAGGTTAACAAGGGCAAGAGAAAAAAACAACCACTATGGTTCTTTCTCTAAAGACATAGCAGAAAAAGTCAGAGCAAAAGAACTAGCATTTAGATAGTATAAAAAGACACAGAAGGAAGAGGAAAGGGAAAACTACCAGAAGGAACAAAGGGAGGCAAGGAGAGCAGTTAGACATGCAAAGGCACAACCAGAGGAGAATATTGCCCAATCAGTAAAAGAAGGGGATAAAATAACGTCTTTCGACGTGAGAATAAGAAGACCAAAGGGGGAATAGTAAGGATAAAAGAGGAAGAAGGGGTTTGAGAGGAGGAGGACTGAAAGAAGGCAGACATACTGAACAAATACTTTTGTTCAGTATTTGCAGAAGAAGGAGTAGGTGACTGGACAAAGATAAGGGACAAGGGCATAAACGGCACGGCAAGGCAAATTTTATTTGTTAAGAGCCCAATCCCGGAGGCTCTGGGCACCTTACACTTAAACAACTAAAAAGTACAAATGCAAACGTAAATACATATTTAAAAAAAACAAATAAATGGTAGGGAAGTAGACACCAATCCTTTTATAAATGAGAACGTCCTCAAGGTACTAGCACGAAAAGCAGACATGAAAATGGGACCTGATGGGGACACCCCAGGATACTGAGGGAGCTCAAAGAGGTGCTGGCTGCACCTCTGACAACTCTGTTCAACTTATCATTAGAACAGAAGAGGTTCCGAGGGACTGGAGGAGGGCAGATGTGGTCCCACATCACAAAAATGGGAACAGGGAGAAGGCAGGAAGTTACAGCTCTGTCAGCCTAACTTCCATAGTGGGGAAAGTAATGGAAACAGTACTGAAGGAAAGAATAGTGGAATACTTTGTAACCAGTGGTTTACAGGATCCAAAGCAACATGGTTTCATGGGGGAGTTCTTGCCAGACAAACCTGATTGAGTTCTTTGACTGGGTGACCAGAGTAGTGGATCAGGGAGGAGCGGTAGATGTGGCCTACCTGAATTTTAGTAAAGCCTTCAACACTGTTCCTTATACACAACTGTTGAACAAGCTGGACTGTCTGGGAATGAGTCAAAAGTTATAAACTGGGTAAGAAGTTGCTTAAGCTACAGTAGCCAAGAAGGTGGAGGTAAATGGTGTCCACTCTGGAGAAGACAAGGTGACCAGTGGAGTGCCTCAAGGCTCAGTACTAGGCCCGGTCCTCTTCAATGTCTTTATTAGTGACATTGTGGAAGGGATAGAAGGGAAAGTATGTCTGTTTGTGGATGGACACAAAAATCTGCAACAGAGTACTGTAGACCCACCGGGGGTATGTGGAAATAATAAGTGATGATTTAAAAACATTGGAAGAATTATCAAGGGTTTGGCAGCTGGGTTTAAATGCAAAAGAGTGCAAAATCATGCACTTGGGGGTACAGAAACCCAGGGGATATGTACCAATTTGGAGGGGATGTACTGGCATCCACCAAACAGGAAAGGGACCTTTAGGTAATCATTTCTGAAGACCTGAAGTTAGCCAAGCAGTGCGATAAGACAGTTGTCAAGGCTAGCAGGATGCTGCAGTGCACAGGGAGGGGTATCACCTGTAGGAGGAAGGACATAATATTACCCTGTACAGATCACTGGTAAGACCCCACCTCGAGTACTGTGTCCAGTTCTGGAGACCCCACTTCTGGAAGGACATTGATAAGCTGGAGGCAGTACAAAAGAGGGCTACCAAAATGGTGCAGGGCCTGCATCAAAAGCCCTATGAGAAGAGACTAAAGGAACTAAATATTTACTCTCTGGAGGAGAGGAGGGAAAGGGGGATATGATAGAAACATTCAAATACTGATCAGGTATTAATAAGATATAGGAAGGTAGCATTTTCCATAGAAAAAGAAGCTCAAGACAAGGGTCACACTGTGAAGTTGGTGGGGCTCAAAGGAAATGTGAGGAAATGCTTCTTCACTGAGAGAGTGGTAGATGCCTGGAACAGCCATCCAGAGGAAGTGGTAGGTGATAAAATGGTGACAGGATTCAAGCATGCGTGGAACAGATACAAGGGAACCTTGGTAGTAAGGCAAGGGGAGGAGACGACTGGAGATCAAGTAAGGTCTGTGGTGGCACAGTAGGCAGGGAGAACTGGGCAGGCTAGGTGGGCCAAGAGGTCCTTATCTACCAACAACATCTATGTTTCTATGTTTCAGCTTCATTGTTACTCATAATAAGAATAAAATAATCATGATTGAGAAAGCAAACTGGCTTGCAGTCATGCACAACACAAAGCAGAAACACTTTGCTAGTAATTCCTTTTATTATGTTTTTTAAGCATTTATCTTTGTCTGCTTTCCTAGAGCAGACTCCTACTGTGACATGTCAAAGAAATCTTAGGAAATTGCCTCAAGGTACATTTTCTTTGGTGCTTCACTACCAGTAACCTCACTAGCACAAGCCTTACACACAAGAATATATGACAAAGATAGCTGTAGCTTATGGCTGGATAATGAGAAGGACTAGATACTATCTAGTTTGATATTTCCATGTAATGTGACACCATTTTGCAAAAGTCCATAAATCTGAATTGGACTGGAATGGAGGCCTGCTGTGTTTGATTACTGACAACGTTATACAGGCCTGCTACACAGCAAGACTCTCTGCAGAACTAATTTTGGGTACATCAATAAGACCAACTTAATCTGCCTCTCAATCAGTTTCTGAAGTTCAAAAGGATAGAGTAGCTTTGGAGGAAAAGCACGTTTATTTGGAGCTGTTAATCTTCTCTGTTTTAATAAAAATACATAAACCTCCCTTTTTATTTTGGAATGGAATTCAACATTTAATATACATGTAATCCCATTAAATTTCTCATTCAACTGGTTCCCAAGTTAATTTTTTAATTCATCATGTTTCTCCTGTGGGTTCCTTGTTGATGCTTCCTTTCCCTAATCCATGTAAAGGTAAATAAGACTGGTTCCCCTGAGCTGCTGGTATTCTGAGTAAGCAAATGTAGTTAAGCAGAGAATAAACTCATTTACATCACCATGTTAAGGGACAAACACCCCACAATTGCAGTTCAGAAGAAGCAAACGATCTGTGCAAGTTATTCCATAGATATGGTTTAACCTGTACCTGTGGAGTTACCTGCACAGATTATTTGCACTCCTTTAATGCTTATTTTGCCCTCTTCTGAATGTCAGTTGTATGGGGATTGTCCCTTGTAGTGGTGTTTTGCACATGTTTTTTATCTCCTTCCCTCCCTAAATCTAAAATGTTATTTTTTTTTTAATTACTGAGATTCTAGAACCTGATAATTTCAGTGGAAAGATGAGTGGTAGCTCAGAGTGAAATTGCCCATGTGGGCCCCCACTCAACTGATGATACCAGACTCTGGAACCAATCAGTTATTGTTAAAGGGGAAGTCTCACATCTTTTCACAGCAATATTTTCCTAACTCCTTATGAGTAAGTGTTGTGTGCCTCTTCTGGTTGCCAGCAGTCTTATTTCTGTGCAAATCTGGTTTGTAAATAAAAAAATCCAGCCCCTAGAAGTTATCATTGTGTTTCTCCTCCATTTTTCCATTAAAGTTGCTGGAAGATTATGTCATCAGAGTAACAAAAATAGTGGTGTTATTCTAAATACAGTTCCGCCAGTAAATTGTATCCATAATGTTTGGTTCCCCCCTGAGTAATGGGGGAACCTTTTAAGTGTCATGCACATCTTGAAGTGCAATTCTAACAGGGATTCTGACAGTATGAGTGTGATGCAGCACTGATTTGACATGTATAATATGTATAACATGTATGTTAATATAAAGAAGTGCCTGTATTTGTTGGGCTATATTTTATCAAAAAAAATTCTTACTCAATAAATGAATCTGTGTGCAACAAGAGAGTTTTGAGTGGCACTACAAAAAGAATGTATTTATATTAGCAGTCTGTGTTTTGATTGACAACAGTAGTGAGAGAAAATCTTGTAAATATGCCCCTTTCCATTAGCAACTAGGCAGTCAGTGATCGGATAGCTGCTGTGAGGCACTAAAGAGTTGAGCTAAAACAAAGAATAGATCACCAGGGCAGCATCAATTTCAGCATATGGATGCATGGTGATCTAATGGTTGAAGCTGTCAGGGGAACCAGGAGACTCAGGTTCAAATCCTACCAGAGTCCATTGTTTTGTAACCATTAACAAGTTCACTATCCTCTTTGGGAACTGTGGTGGCCCCTTGGGTCCATGCCTTTAAAAGTGCCCCCATTCCAAATATAAATAATTTCCAGTAAATCAAATCAAATAAAACTTTATTTATATAGCGCCTTTCAAAGCCAAGGCACTACACATTAAAATAAAGACATAACATAAAACACTAAAACAATAAATATACCAATAAATTAAACATAAATTGGGAAGGCTAAACTGAATAAATATGTCTTTAAATCAGTTTTAAATCTATTAACGGTCAGGCATTCTCTTAACTGATGAGGCAGAGAATTCCACAGGGTTGGTGCCAAAAAAGAGAAAGCACGGGCGCCAGATGTTTTTAAAATACATTTGTTCCCATAGACGACACATGGCATCAGAACCTTCCATTGCTAGATCCGACCCAAAATGGCCACCAGGAGCAAGTGAGTTAAATGAACCCTGGGAATCTTTTGCAATCCCTCGTCAGCAGATCGGAGAGGACAGAGGGGGCAGTAGGGAATCAGGAGGTGTTGCAAGTTGCTGGGTCCCTGCTTGTGTAGGAATTTAAAGGTTAGCAAGCCAACCTTAAAGGTGATCCACCACTGAACAGGCAGCCAGTGCAGCTTACGCGGCACAGGCGTAATGTGACTGGCCCTTGATGTTCCAGTCAGAAGCCTGGTTGCAGCATTCTGCACCAGCTACAGGTGGCAAATATCAACCCCTAGAAGCCCTAGGTAGAGGGCATTGCAGTAGTTAAGGTGGGTAGTGACAAAGGCACGGACCAATGTTGGAAGGTCATCCGGAAGAATCAGGTGTTTCACCCGGGCGATATTCCTCAGATGGTAAAATGAGGATTTAACAACAGCCGACACCTGAGATTTCAAGGTCAGGCTGTTGTCAAAAATAACACCCAGGTTACGCACCTGGTCTGAGATAGTGAGCTGAACACCATCGATCCATAAGCCAGATGCCTGTCCAGCCTCTAAACACGCCCCCGGATGACCCTGGCCCACTACCAACACTTCAGTCTTATCAGGGTTCAGTCTCAGCCAGTTGGTGCTCAACCAGTTCCTGATCTCAGCAAGACAGTTATCTAGCACATAGACTGCATTAACCTGTCTGGGCAGAAAGGACATATACATTTGAGTATCATCTGCATAGCAGTGAAAACTCAAACTATATCACCTGATAATAGCTCCCAATGGCAGCATATACACGGCGAACAACATGGGGACCTAAATGGAGCCCTGCGGCACTCCACAGGACAGAGAAAGAGCATCAGAGGAATAAATTCCAGTGGCCACTATCTGAGACCTGTCCATGAGGAAAGATCAAAACCATTCTAGGACTGTACCTGACAGTCCACAAAGGAGCCGCAGGCACTCCAAAAGCACACCATGGTCTACAGTGCCAAATGCTGCAGAGAGATCAAGAAGGACCAAGATGGTACATGCCTTTCAATCGCTCGCAATTAGGAGATTATTCAATACTTGGACAAGTGCAGTCTCAGTGCTATGTCTCTTCCTAAATCTGGACTGGAGAGCATCATAGACATTGTGAGTTACAAGGTGATTGTCCAGTTGCAATGCAACCACCTTCTCAATAACCTTACCGACAAACGGTAGGTTAGAGACAGGCCGGTAGTTAGCTAGACAGTCTGGATCCAAGGAGGCTTTCTTAAGGAGTGGTTGTATGACTGCTTCCTTGATGGGATCTGGAAAGACCCCCCTCTCCAAGGAGCTCCAGACAATTTCATCTAGGATCGGGCAAATAACATCTACACAACCCACTAAAAGTGGTGTAGAGCCTAGATCCAAACTACAACTGGTTGGGTACAATGTCTGGATGATCTTCACAATGTCCATGAATTCTGGCCAACTGAAGTCCGACCAGACAGACTGAGTGCATACCACCTCCTGCCAACCTCCGCAGTCCCTCGTAGGAGGAACCAGATCGATGCCAGACCTGATGCTGGCAACCTTATCTGCAAAGAATCGAGTGAACTTCTCACATTTCAGCTAGGAAAAAGCTCCTCTGGGCTGGAGACAGATTGGATTGCACAATCTGTCAACAGTCCAGAAGAGCTGAGCCCGTCGATTCTGCATAGCAGAAATCTCCCTGGACAGGAATTTTGCCTTCTTATGAGTGATTTCTGATTGATAGCCTTCATAATGTGCCATCAACCTAAGCCTGTCAGCATCCAGGCTGGACCTCCGCCATGCTTTCTCCATCCTTCGACCAACTCACCTCAGCTCCTTCAAGGAACCATCAAACCAAGGGTTCCTTGGGTGAAGAGTGAGAGGTCGAACACGAACAGGAGCAATTTTGTCCAGGGCATCTCCCACCACTTTATTATAGGCCAGTACGAGATCCCCCAGACTCATGTATTCACCCGACAATCCAGATAGGTCCAGCACTGACGATAGACCATCTGGGGTGACTCCACTTAAAGGGCGGTATTGGATTATCTCAGTAGAGGCAGGTCTATTGGGGGGGAGCCCTGAAGCTGAACATTATGGTGTGAGGGTCAGACCAGCTGACTGGCTCCACCCCCAAATCAGTGCTCTCCATCCCCAGGAGGAACACCAGGTCCAATGACTGACCCCCTATATGGGCAGTGGAGGTAACCACCTGTGTAAGGCCCAGCATCATCATTAGCTAAAGGAGATTTTGACCAAATTTCAAGAGTTCATCATTGACCCAGGCATTGAAATCCTCCAGAACTCTCCTTCTGGGGGACCTCAATACCATGTCGACAATAAAGTCCGCTATCTCCTGCAGGAATTCTCCACCATCACCTGGTGGACAGTAGATGAGGAGTATCCCGTAACTTACACCCTCTCCCAGGATACACTCAAAGGATCTGGTGGGTCCCACTGGTACATCCACAAGGCCCAGCTCTGTTTTAAATATAATGGCTACACCCTGCCCCTATGATCCAATCTTGGGTGTTGTATCACCGAGAATCCAGGCTGGAACAGCAGAGGCCAATACAGAGCCTGCATTTTCATCCAGCCAGGTCTCGGTGATGCATGCCAGATCTGTTGTTCCAACAAGATCAGCTATAATAGCTGTCTTGTTCTTAATAGCTCTGTCATTACATAACACCGCCCAGGTAGGATGAGTTATTGGGAAAGACCTCAGCTCCTGTCCACTTACTTTGGAGCCCTTAGGTATGGGGACAAGACAGGGAATACCTCGGTTCTGACTCCATTTCACCGCAGGGGGTGCCTCCTGGACCCCACAATCCCAATTCACCCTCCTCTTTCCCTTCCCCCACTTGGCCCAGCTCTCCCCCTTCTATGTCTCTTAAATATCCCTGAAAAATTACACCTAATATAGGTCTCAGATGATAGAGGAGGACACTCAAAAGGATGCAATTCCCTGAGTCTAGTGGGGGAATCGTGCCTGACCGTCGTTAAATCCCCCCCCAACACATTTTCCAAGAAAATAACCAAACACAGTAAAATCAAATAATCACACAGCTCACAAAAATAATCCTAACACAATGTGAGAGCTACATCAGTTCACTTCAGAGGTACCTGGGACAAGCTCTGGCAAGCCCACCACCTTCATTTTGGAATGCCAGCATTTAAAGCAGGACATCCCACAAAAATCAGATGCTACACCTCAGCTGTCATGGGTAAAGAAATTACATTAAAAGGAATAATGCTTTTGTCACCTATGGAGGCAATGACTGAGAGCCTCAGGGAATCCTAGCATTGTCATCCACTCCGAGACAAAAGAACACCCTCTCCTCATGTTGGTCCTTGGTGTCCACCTCTTCAGTCCTCCCAGGTTGCCTTCTCTGGTTCCCTCATGTCCTTGGCAGCACAGCAGCAGCTCTTCAGATTACCCCAAAGAATGCCTCTCCCAGTGCCCATGGCCTACTAAACTACCCCCTCACTCATTCCTGGCTCCACTCCAACTGCTGTGTAAATAAATGAAAAAGTATGTTGAAAGTCTAAAAGTAAACCAGAGTAGTCTTAGTTTTCCCAGGACTCTCTTACCGTCAGTGTTACACTCTGGAGCTGCAGAAGTTACACAAGATCCCATAATCATGCTGTGACATTAGTCCTCAGTACTTCATTTTGGCTAAACAGCTGTACAGTCCCCCTAGGTCATCCCCACTCAGTAAGGATCTCACAGACATCATTTCTGTAAATATGTATATTTGCAATGTTTATAATTGTGTTCCTTTGATGTATTATATTGCTGTATATGACTATTATTTTTGTAATGCTGTTAATTAATATTACATTTTTTCCTATTGTATCATCCTCCATGCCCCTCCTCCAGGACACATCTGGAAATTAGCTGCTTGTGCGACAATGCATGCACTGGAAAACACATACCATGGCTTTTTCACAATGCACAGTTGTGAGTGCAGTTGTTCTGCAAACCTTGTGTCACGTTTGTGCGATTAGCCTCTGCTATATGAGCACCTTGGTTACATAAATACACTTGGCCCTGCCTTGTGCCTCAGTGCATACCCAGGAAAACACATATCATGTCTTGTTCAGTATGTACAAATGAGACCACTTGTTCTGCAAACTTGAGTTTCACTATATGTGATCTACCTGATATACGCTAACCTGTGTTAATGAACACATTCGGCTCTACCATGTGCCTCAGTTTCTACCCAGATAACTGCATACCTTTGCTTGATCACTATATACAATTGTGAGTATATTCAATTCAGTTTTTATTGTTGACAAATAATGTTGCGTGTGAGTATAGTTATTCTGAAAATCTTCTGTCACTTTATGTGATCAGCATCTGAGGTATGCCCACCTGGGTTACATAATGACACTTGACTCTGCCTCATGCCTCACTGCATACCCTGGTAAGTGTATACCATGGTTGCATCAGAAGGTGAAATTGTTACTGCAGTTGTTCTGCAAACCTTGAGTCACTTTTCTGTGATCAGCCTCTACTATAGGCTCACCTAGGGTACCTGAGCACACTTGGCTCTGCCTCATGCCTCAGTGCATACATTAGAAAGTGCATACCATGATTCCATCAGTATGTACAAATGTGACTGCAGTTATTTTTCAAACCTTGTCTCACTTTCTGTGAATGGCCTCAGATATACTCTTACCTAGGTTGCATGAACACATTTGGCTCTGCCTCCTGCTTCAGTGCATGCCCAGGAAAGTGCATACTAAGGCTCCATCACTATGCACAAATGTGACTGCACTGATTCTGTAAACCTTGTTTCACTTTGTGTAATTGGCCTCTGATATACTGTACGATACCCTGTGTTAAATAAACACACTCGACTCTGCATTATGCCTCAGTGTCTACACATGCAGCTGCATACTATTACTTGATCACTATGTACAATTGTAAGTGTACTTATTCTGAAAACCTTCTATCACTTTCTGTGATCGGCCTGTGATATACACTCACCTGGGTTATGTGAACACGTTGCTCTGCCCTGTGTCCCACTATATATCCTTGTAAACGCATACTATAGCTCCATCACCATGTACATTTGTGAGTGGAGTTCTTCTGCAAACCTTGTGTCAGTTGGTGTGGTCAGCTCCTGATGTACACTCACCTGGGTTACGTGAACACGCTGGGCTCTGCATTGTGCCTTAATATTTACCCAGGTAAATGCATATCTTTGCTCGATCACTATGTACAATTTTGAGTTCAGTCCTTTTGCAAACCTTGAGTCACTTTTATGTGATTGCCCTGATATATGCTCACCTTTTATATGTTAACACACTTGGCTCTCACTGCATACATTGTTAAGTGTATATTATGGCTTGATCCATTTGCAACAGTGTATACCCATGTACGTGACAGCTCATTCATTGTCCGCATACTATATACAGTAGTACGCACTCAGAAGGAGCTCAATCCATGGTGAGAGGTGGGCTGCACCAGTAGTCAGCTGGCTACAGGTCGGGGGGAGTGGGGTGGACTGGAACTGCTGGGTGGGGGCACTTTACCAGGGATAATGGTTTATGTCTTTTTAACAACATTTGCTATTTGTGGGTGGGCTAGTGATGGGGATCAGGGCTTGGGGCATGATTAGTCCTGTGGGGCTGTAAACAAATATACATTGGGGAATTGGGGCTTGGGGGCATGATTAGCCATGGGGGCTGTTAAAGCAAAATACATTGGGGGATCGGGGCTTGGGGGCATTTCAGGCTTTGGGACTGGGTCGGGGGGAACACTTGTGCCCTTTCTTTGACATGCTGCAGATTTGCGACCAACCGTTCAGGTACGCCCTCTGTTTGGCACATCTGTACGGCTGGTGCAAGTTGTGTGACTTAAGCTGTGGGGATCCTGCCTGATAGAAAATCGTGCGCAGGGTCCGAGGTGCAATGGCCTTTGGTGCAAGTCACCTTTGACATGACTTTTGCACAGTACTGTAGTAATGTGCTGATGAATCAGTAAAGAACAACACCCAGGGACACGAAAGAGAAGTCTCATTGTCTGCAGAGCTTTGTATTTGCTTACCTCACTCCTCCCATGTCATATTAATTCTTTCTTTTGGCATTTCCAGTCAAGCAATTGTGGTTTAAGGAGCATTTGAAATACGAACATGAGAACATACAAATTTGCCAACAGAAACAGGCCACATCATCTATCAAGTCTGCTTGAGTATGCAGATGGTACCCTTACCTTGCAGCTACCCCACCCCTTCCCAATTATCCCACCCTCACCCTGTCCCATCCCCCTTTGAAACTACCCACTGTCTTACAGGATACCACCTCCTCCAGCAGAATGTTCCATTCTGCCACAACCCTCTCTGTGAAAAAGTGTCTCCTTATTTCTCTCCTATATCTCCCCCTCCAATCTAAGACCATGCCCTCTCATGTGCCTCCCCCTCCTTAGCTTAAATATCTCTTCAGTACATATCTTGTTTATCCCTTTTAAGTACTTAAAGGTCTCAATCATATCCCCCCCCGATCCCGTCTCTCTTCCAGGGAGTACATATTCAACTCACTCAACCTCTCCTCATATGGCCTGTCCTCCAATCCCTGGATCATCTTCATTGCTCTGCATTGTACCCCTTCCAGTAATCTTATATCCTTCTTCAGATATGGGTGCCAGTAATGTATGCAGTACTCCAGGTGTGGTCTGACCAATGACCTGTAGAGAGGCAGGATAACCACCCTGCTCCTGGAGGAGATTCTTCTCACAATACATCCCAGCATCACATTGGCCTTTGCTGCTGCCTTCCTACACTGCTCTGTATTGTTCATTTTTCCATTACAACCACCCCTTGATCTTTTTCCTCCTCGGTGGTACCTAGCTGCACTCCTCCCAGCTGATAACTCCTCCCTGGGTTCTTTGCTCTGAAGTGCAGTACTTTGCACTTTTTAGCATTGAACTGTTACCCTTCCAACCACTCCTCAAGTTTTGTCAGGTCATCCTGCAGTGCCTGCCATCCTGCTATGTTGTCCACCACCACCACCAACTTGGTGTCATCAGCGAACAGACTGATGTTATTCCTGATGCCATGCGAGGTGTCTGCTATGAATATCCTAAACAGCACTGGCCTCAGTACTGATCCATGTGGAACCCCACTCATCACAGCCCTTGGAGATGAGAGCTGTCCCCCAACCATTACCATCTGCTGTCTCCCCTGCAGCCAATTCTCAATCCATTTAACCACCTTAGTCCCCACCCCCACATATGTCAACTTCCCCCCCTAACCGTCCATGTGGCACCGAATCAAAGGCCTTGTTGAAGTCCAAATATATGACATCCACAGCATGGCCCTTATCCAATTCCCTTGTTACCCAGTCATAATACTCAACCAGGTTAGTCTAACAGGATCTTCCCTAGACAAACCCATGTTGATGACTGTCCTGGAACCTATTGCCTTCCAGAAAGAGCACCAGCCTCTCCTTTAGGATTGTCTCCATCAGCTCCCCCACAATGGATGTTAGGCATACTGGTCTGTAATTGCCAGGTTCATCCTTTGGGCCACTTTTATGGTGGGGTACCACATGGGCCATCCTCTAGTCATGTGGTACACAACCAGTGTCAAGTGAGGTATTGAATAGGTCCACCAGTGGCCCAGCCAGGACCTCTGCCATTTCCCTCAGCACCTTGGGATGTATGCAATCTGGTCCTGGTCCCTTATCCACCCTCAGAGCCCTTAGACCTTCCAATACCCTGCCCACAGTTATCACCCCATCTGTTAACCCCTCCACCCACCTGCCCACCCTCTCCATCCCCTGCAGTAGTTGCCCACCCTTCTTCCTCATGAATACAGAACAGAAGTACTCATTTAATGCTTCTGCCTGTTCCACCACTTTCTCTGCCCACCCTCGTCCGTCCAGATTTTCACTATTTGGTCCTTGCAGCTCTTTCTCTCTTTTATGTATCTGAAGAAGTCCTTTTCCCCATCTTTGATGCCCTGTGCCAGCCCCAACTCCCTGGAAGCCTTGGCTGCCCTGACTCCCAAGTAACTTTTTTGGACTTCTTCACATGCTCCTCCCTATCCTCCCCATTCCCTGATTTCCTGTATCTCCTGAATGCTGCTTTCTTTGCCCTCACCTTTTCTAAGACTTCCTTACTCATCCTGCTTGGTTTATTATACCTTCCCTTTTTACTCTGCTATTTGGTACCTTCCTATGTTACTCTGCTATTTGGTGCAGGTCTCAGTAGCCTCCACAAGCCCCATTTTGATTTTTTCCCATTGTGAAATGTTAAAAAAAAAGGATACACTTTTAAAGCTACGTTATCTAGCTCTCCATTTTCTAGCTGCTGAAAGGAAGATGTGTATCATCTGTACAAAGGAGGCATTCAGTCTCCTCCACAACATGTTACAGCTGTCTTACATTGAGAAATGAGCAGTACAAAGAAATAGATTTTTTCTTGTGAATGAAATAATTTTAGAGTTATTATTTGCTAGGGACAAATAAAGTCTGCAAGTACTACACACTGTATGAGTGGCATGATAGGACTGTCTTAAGCTATTGCAAACTTAAAATAAAATATGGATAGAAAACATTGAAAAGCTTATGTTTTCTTCTGAGTTGTTGCTGCAGTGACATCAAGGAATGGGAGGGACTGTATTACAAGTGCCTAATTAGCATATAAATTGAGGCTTACTTGAAACTTTGCAAGCTTGTGTCAGGGCCCCACAATCTAGATACGTGTTACAACAGAAAAAATGACTGATCTCTTATTGACATACTTGCAGTAATTGATGTAATGTATGAAAATACATCAGAAATATCCAAATCGTGGATAAACAGGAGTCTTCTCCTTTAAGTGAATGTCAGGTAGGAAATAGCATAAATAAGTGATCCAAAAGAAAGAAAAGCAGGATTAGGTCAAAACAAAAGTGATACTTTGGGAAGGAACTTAAAAATGAAACACATGATCAGTAATATGCTTGTATTAAAAATGGAATATTATTGTTATGATTTATATGAGTCTCACTCAGTTTTAACTATGTACTTATTAACAAATGTATTCATCTTAACAAAGGGGTCTAAAATGTACATTAATTCTAATATAAGAGAACTTTTTTTTTCCATTTTATGCATCACTTATCAGATGCTCTGAGGTTAGCAAGCTTGCCCATGTCAATAATAATAATAATAATAATAATAAACATTTTTAATGTGTCTTTCAAATATCAAGGTGCAGTACACAGTTAAAATGGTTTAAAAACAATACTGCATCATTATAAAAACATACAAAACTATTATAGTCTGTCATCTACCCCACCCCTCCAGCCACCCACCCTAAGCCAGTTCTACTTTATAGCCACTGGATTTGACTATCAACAGAAACTTCCTGTTTGGCAGTATGAAGGGAAGGATCATAGAGAAACATTGGTTTTGTCAACCCTAAAGGAAAAAATTAGCTCACTCCCCCCCCCCAAGCTGCTGGTGGTCTGACACTGAGCAAGGAAGAAGGAGGCTACTGAAGAATATAGGAAGTTGCTGTCCCAGAACAGGAAGGTTGAGAGTTGTAAGGAGAGGAGAGAGTAAGCATACAGAGAAACAGGAGAGGGGACACAAAATAAGACACGATAGGAGTGGTGCAGTGCAATGGCTGTGGGGCGGCAGTGTTCTGGGAGACATTCTGGAGGCTGCAATGCTACCCTATTTGCAGGCACCTCTCTGGTCTGAGGGAAGAGGCTGCCCATCTCCAGGCTGACCAAGCTAGGATTCGTGAAATCTTCTCCCCCACCCAGGGACCACCAGGGCCAATGCCACTACCTCAGAGGTTGCCAAGAAAGAGGAGAGGCTGAACCAGGGTGTGCTCAGGGAGAGAGAGGTGGTGGAACAGAGTTGCATCCCTCCAGCTGTACCTCTCCACAGTTCATTTGCTCTTCTGGTGGATAGTGGTTCCTCTACGGAGGCACCTGCAGTGGAGACTAAGGAGGATGCTGGGAACCTTCACAAAGGAGACCCACAGGAGGGTGGCATGAGATCCCACAGGAAGGAAACAACTCCTGGTGGGGGACTCAATCATTAGGGGGTAGAAATGGGGGAGGAAGGGGAGAGGGAGGTAAGGTGCCTGCCTGGCGCCACGGCTTGGAGGGACAGGAAGCGAATCATCAGGATCGGGAGCAGCAGCATGAGGGAGGGAGCTGGATGTCATTGTCCACCTATGACCTGGCTAGGAATGGGATCAGAGCAGTGCAAGAGGAGTTTGTAGAGTTGGGGAGGGGCCTAGACAAGTAAGCATACAGTAACCTTCTCTGAGGTGCTGCCTGTCTATGGCAAGGGTGATGCTAGGGTACTCCTCACCAAGGAATTCAATGAATGGTTGAACAACTGGTGTGGAGCTCAGGGTTTTGGCTTCATTGGGGACTGGGGAGCTTCCTGGAGGGATGCAGACCTATACTGGTGTGATGGTCTGCATCTCTCCGGGGGGGAGCCAGGATCCTAGGTGAGAGGTTTAAATGCTTCATTGCCAAGCATTTAAACTAGCCAAGGGGGAAAGCACTGAAAAGGAGCAGGGAAATCCCAGCCTCCCCCCACAAAACACAGTAATTAGTGAGGTAAATACCAAGGTAGAGAAGTCAGTAGGGAACAGGACAGAGGTAAATGTAAAAAAAGACAAAGGCAGTAAGGACAGGAATGGGGCTAAAAGGGGTAAGGCCATCAAAAAGTGGAGGGTGATGAGTACCAATGCCCATAGTCTGTGTAACAAGCTGCCTGAACTAGTGGCCTTGATGGAAGAGGGTTGCCTAGATATTGTGGCAGTCACAGAAACATGGTACACAGAGAACCATGACTGGGATGTCAACATACCAGGATACACAATCTACAGGAGGGACAGGGAGGGTAGGAGTAGCTCTCTATGTAAAGGAAGGGATCAAAGCAACAGAACTAAAGAGTAAACAGGGAGCAGATGAGACACTGTGGGTCACCCTGGAGACAGGAAATGGCACCACAATCCATATGGGGGTTGTATACAGCCCCCCATCTCAGGGGGAGGGAATGGACAAGGAAATTCCTTAGAATGGCAGAAAAAGGGGAGATATTGTTGATGGGGACCTGAATATGCCAGATGTTAACTGGAGCACCTTTGCTGTACGCACATCCAAGAGCAGGGTCATTTTTGATGCCCTACAGGGGGCATGCCTCAGACAGCTAGTATTGGAACCCACTTGGAAGGGAACAATCTTAGACCAGGTACTCTCAAATGGGGATGGAGAAAGAATCTCAGATTTAGAAGTGGGTAGCCATCTGGGAACAAGCGACCACCGAACAATGTGGTTCATGATAAACACAGCCATACAAACAAGCCATACAAAAGCAAGAGTATTGGACTTTAGGAGGGCTGACTTTGGGACAGTGAGAGAGTGCCTCAGAAAAGCACAAGCAAACAGGCAAGAAGGAGGGGTTGAGGAACAATGGGGAGTAATCAAAGCAGCCATCAAAGAGACAACAAGCCTTTGTGTAAAGCAAATCAACAAAACACAACGAAGGAAAAAAACTCTATGGTTCTCAAAAGAGGTGGCAGGGAAGGTTAAAGAGAAAAGGATAGCATTCAGGAAATATAAGGAAACACAGAAGGAGCAGGACAGAGAACTTTATCAGTTAAAGCAGAAAGATGCTGGGAAAGCAGTCAGAATAGCAAAGGCCCAAACCGAGGAAAGGATAGCCAACTCTGTTAAGAAAGGCAATAAGGAGGAGATCACGTGATGCAGAGTGCTGAGTAGAAGCTCCTGCCTCCCGATCACTAAATCATCTTTTTTGGACATCTGAATTTCCCCATTTCCTCTGCTTTTGAGATTCAGTGTTGTCTGAACACTTTGGAAACCTGGTTTGAGTGTTAGATCGGTGGATGGAGGCTTACATGAAGAAAGCCCAGCAGAAGCACACTCCCCCTGCTACTCCCGAAAAGGCCTCCAAGAAATCCAGGGCCTCGGTTGGGCCTGAGAGGTCTGATCCTCCAAGCCAATTTGGAGAGCAGGAACCTTTAACGCTCATTAGGTTCATTGAAGAGTTTAAGCCCTTCCATGAGGAAATGAAAGAAATGGCAATGGATCTGAAGACTCTCTCCAGAAAACTGGATGAAGTTTTGCTAACTGTCTCCGATAATAGAGCTCGAATAGTCTCAATGGAGTAAAAGTTAGAAAATCTGGATCCCGATCTGGTGTCTATGCATCAGAGGTTACCTCGTCTTGAAGCCAAGCTCGAAGATTTAGAGGGCCGCAGCTGCAGAAACAACGTTGTGATACTTGGGTTACTGGAGGGAGAGGAAGGCCAACATATTGTGGCATTTGTACAGAAGTTGGTGGAGCAGGTCGCAGGCCCCTCTCCCTTTGACCCTGTCTATATTATAGAGCGAGCTCACAGGTCCCTGTGACCTAAGCTTCTCCGGAGGACCCCCCTGTCCCATCATCTGTCGGTTTTTGAACTACCTAGAGAAACAACATTTTCTGCAGAAAGTGAGAGCTTTACAAGAGGTTCACTGGGAGAACATGAAACTGAGAATTTCACAAGATTTGCCCGGCTCGGTTCGTCTGAAGTAGAAAGCGCTCCATCCCATTGTCTCTAAGATAATTGTGGCAGGCCTGAAATTTAGGATGGGATACCCGGCCAGGTTACAAGTTCTAGTAAATGGATCCTGGTCCAATTATGATGATCCTGCAGCTGCCCTGATGAGCCTTAAATCTACGCTACCAGATCTGTTTCGGGAACCCTAAGATGCTGTGTTTGTGGGATGAAGGGCTGCTTGGAGCTGGGAATTAGAACTTTCATTTTTTTCCTTCTTTGAGGAGCCGATCAGTGCGAGTTGGATGGGAAACTTCTCCTGTTTTGCTTGGACTGGGGGGATCAGCGCAAGGCATGCTTGCTATTAGTTTTCTTGGCCCCAATTGCAGAGGGCCTATGCCGGTTAAAGGCAAAGGACACTTAGGGTCTCGGGGTTTGTTTATGGGGGGAACAACGTCTCAAGTTTCAGCATTCTCCGCATTGTAAACACAATAGAAAGGGGAATTGGTTTTGCTGAGATTTAGATTTATGTCTATTTCTTCTGGATTGGAAATTGGAGCGGTCTTGGGCTTTCTCTGCAGTTTGCTTTCACTGTACTATGACCTGAAACTGGTCACTAGGGGGTGCACCAGGCATTAGTAACTCGTAGGGGTGCAGCCTTCAATTTGAGGGGGATCTCTCTTAATCTTCTCGTTTGACTCGAGTGCAGGACAACTAATTCTTGCAAGGAGAGCCCTTGCAACCGGAGGTTGGTTACCTCTGAGAAGACGCTTTTTTTAGTCTTCCTTTCCTGAGGTCTGCTTACTGTCTCTTTCCTGATTCTTACTCTCAGTCTGTGGCAGAGGTCAATCCCCCTCACTGGGTTCCCGATCTGGCTTTAGTTCCTGTATAACTGCCTCATGAGGCAAGGTTGATCTCAATTCTCACTCTCAGTTTTATTCGGGTTTCCATGGATACCTGGGATATGTATGGTTTTCGCTATGACCCTTTTCTAACAGGTTCTCATCATATTAACACTTTGGTGTGGTGGTATTGAAAGCCCAAGACCGTTCTCTCATTTTCTGGGGGTAATCAGCACTGTTTTGCTTTCTCATATGAGTATAGTGGGATGTAGGATTTGTCATTAGCAGAGGTGCATCATCGGGAGGTGGGAAATGAAGGAAAAGTGCCAGTACTGTGTTGAACGTTGCTTGTGACAGTTTAGTGGGTTGGGGGTGGGTTTTGGGGTATCGTTGGTGGGTAGGAGGGTGGGTGGAGGGATGGGAATGACTTAACTGTGGGGGGGTTAGGGAGGAGGGAGGGCTTTACTGCAGTAACCATGGGTGTAAGGTTGCAGGTATTATGTATCCCGTGTGCTGAGCTAAATACATTAAGTCTAACTACCACTACTGGATGGCTAAAGAAATAACTTTTGCAACTTGGAATGTTAAGGGGATCAGGAAAAAGCACAAACAATATCAAGCTCTTAAACATTTAAGCTTACTGCATTCTCAGATAACTTTTCTTCAGGAAACCCATTTATTAGAAGCGGAAGCTTCACAGTTAAGGAGACAACAGGTGGGATTGGTTTATAATGCCCAGGGATCTACAAACAGCTGCGGGGTCATGCTCACGATCAACAGGGGTATTCCCTTCGTTTCTACACAGGTTATTAAAGACCCTGAGGGGACGTTTATCCTTGTTAAAGGTACTCTCTGGTCTGTTCCATTATTACTTGGCAGTATCTATTGCTCCAACATAGATGATCCAGGATTTTTTATGAGACTTATATCTGCTATTCTCCCAGTGCTTCCCATCAGGATTATTTTAGGGGGGGGGACTTTAATCAAGTACTTGATTCTAATTTGGATAGGTCAGGTAGCAGTCTGGGAGGGGTCACTCCAGGGCAGAAGGCTTTTAAAGACCTATTGGACCAATGCAGGCTCTGCGATGTCTGGCGCATCTTGCATCCTGATTCTAGGGAGTTTACCTTCAGGTCAATGGCGCACGGCTCGCAGTCCCGCATTGATTACTTATTTATTTCTCAGTTCCTATTACCTGGGGTTAAGACTTCTTTGATTCAACCTGGCCCAATCTCTGACCACTCACTAGTATTACGTAAATTGGTAATCCTTAATTTACCTAACAGGGAAACCAGATGGAAACTTAATGAACAACTTCTCAAAGATGTGAAATACTGCAAACTTATAAGGGAGCAAATTGAATCCTTTTTTTTATCTAACCCTTTAGATAGTGCAAAGCCAGATATTTTGTGGGGGGCCTTTAAGGCCTTCACGAGAGGGATCCTTATCAGCATGGAGGTGGGCAGAAAAAGGGCACAGGAGAAGGAATTAACATCTTTACTATCTCAAATCAGATCACTTGAAAATACTTCCTCGATTAATCCTCCTGATGAGGATAGGAGGAAACTCTTAGTGTTGAAAGATAGATATTTGGAGTTACTCCAAGACAAAGCAGAATTAGCTATTATTTGTACAAGAGCTAGCTACACTGACCAGGGAGAAAAGGCGGGACACCTACTGGCACTGCATATTAAGCAACAAGAATCAGTGAGATTTATCCCTCCTATCAGGGCCATGGCTGGTGGATCCTTAAAAGTATCTCCCACTGAAATAGTCCAAGAATTCGCCAGTTACTATACAAATTTGTACAGTGACATGGAGCATCCCCCTTGCCCTGGGAGTACGGAGAGCTATCTGAAAGACTCCCACTTGCCCTCTCTCTCTGACCGACACAAGGATTTTCTGGTTACTCCTATTTCTCAGGAAGAAATTACAGAGGTTATTAATGAATTGCTGGCAGACAAGGTCCCAGGCCCCGATGGTTTTTCCTCCTTATTTTACAAAATTTTTCGGGACCTTTTATTACCAGTACTTTGCCATTTATTTCAACATATTTTAGCTGGGGCGGAGGCCGATTCTCACCTTTTTGAGGCCTTGATTGTTCTTCTCCCCAAACCAGATAAAGACCCTGAGCTTGTTGAGAGTTACAGACCTATTTCACTTTTAAATCAGGATATTAAAATTCTCTCAAAGATATTAGCTAATAGGTTAACAGTAGTTCTTCCTGAGTTGATAGGTACAAACCAGGTAGGATTTATGAAAGGGCGTTCATCTTCTGACCACTTGCGTACCTTATCACATGTCTTCTCGGCTACCAGGGATGCCGAGTTCCCCGCAGGACTGGTCTCCCTGGATGCCGAGAAGGCATTTGATCGAGTGAACTGGAACTTTCTGTTCCGAGTTCTAGAAGCTTTTCAATTTCCTTCTCTGTTTATTTTCTGGATTGCTACACTTTATAAAAACCCTACTGCAAGAATCTCTGGGAATTCAGAAACTAGGCAGGGTTGTCCCTTATCTCCTTTGTTATTTAATTTATATTTGGAACCTCTCATTCAAAATATTCTCAATAATGTTTCTATACAGGGTATTAGAGTTGGGCGACATGAAATCAAAGTCACTGCATACGCGGATGACTTGCTGATACATTTATCTCACCCTGTATCCTCTGTTCTGGCTCTGCTAAGGGAAATAGCAAGATTTAGCAACCTGTCTAATTACAAACTGAACGCTGGCAAATCCTTATTTTTCCCATTAAACCATAAAGTTTCAAAAATGACATTAGTCCCTTAGGTTTATGCTGGACTTCCAGGTCATTTAAATATTTGGGTATTAAGCTTTCTCGTAATCCTCTAACATGGTTTAAGGAAAATATGGATTCCCTCTCGCAGTTGATAGCTCACGACCTCGATAGGTGGTCCAAACTTCCCATTTCATTATGGGGCTGGATCAACATAATTAAGATGAACATATTTCCTAGAATTTTCTATCCATTATCTCTTCTCAACACTTTTATTCCTTTACTCTGGTTTAAAAAGATACATGGCATATTCACCAGATTTTTCTGGGCCGACAGATATCCTCAGGTGGCTTATCATAAGCTGGCAGCCCCAAAACTGGAGGAGGGTTTACGAATTCCCCATCTGGCTATATATTACTTGGCTAGTCACTTAGCAAAATGTCTGAGATGGGTATCCCCCGGCCCAGAGAAAGAGCAACCGGTTTGGCTTAGAATTGAACTGGATGCAATCAAGTCCAAGAATCTGGACCCCCTTACATTATTTTTTCTTAAATTCCCCCAGGTATGTATGACCGAGGAGTGCCCCATTATATCGACTTTTAAAGGTTTACTTACAAATGTGTTCATTTTTGCAATATTCTCCTCACCGGGACCTGGCCCAGTCTATCTGGAATTTCCCTTCTTTCACTATTAACAAGAACCAGATTTCCTGTCAATGGTTGTCCCAATTGGGAGATGGGAAGCTTCTTTCTCTTACGGATGAAGAGGGGCATTGGTTATCAGTGGGAGATATTATTAAGAAATTTCTCATTCTGGTTTCCTCTCATTTCAAAGTTCTACAATTAAGGCATTTACTTGTAATTAATTTTGGTAATACTCCCCCCTCCCAGACCATCATTTCCCTGATACTTGAGGTTTCCTCACTTTCCAGATCTTCAGGTGTAATATCTAAATTATATCAGGTTTTGTTTCACAAAAAATACAGGGGTCCCTTTGGACCTACAAGATTCTGGAATAATTTCTTCCCTCGGCACTGTTTGGATTGGCAATCTCTGTGGAGATCATGTCATAAACATATTTCTCAAGACAGACTGCATCTCATGCAATATCATATTTTACATAACTTGTATTACACCCCGGTTAAATTACAAAGTGGGGCTATCTGAATTCTAACATATGCAATAAATGTTTGCAGGAAGAAGGAACACTTCTCCACATGTTTTGGTCCTGTCCTAAAATCTCCCCCTTATGGGACTCAATTAAGACTTCCCTGGATCCTCTGCTGGGCTTTCAGGAGTACTTTATTCCCGAGATTTGTCTGTTAGGAGACTTATCCTCTATTAGAGTTGAAGTAAGAAAGTTTCACATTTCTATGATTGCCTTATCAGCTAAGAAGCTCATTTTACACCACTGGAAAGACAAGTCCTCTCCATCTGTCCAGGAATGGGTAAAATACATTTTGTCCAATCTGCATACAGAAAAAGTGATTGCCAGTCTTCACAATAGACTGGCAATTTATGCCACAATCTGGGATCCCCTTCACTCTCTAATTTCTCTGGCTCAGGTCTAAGTATATCTCAGGCTACACTGTCATGTAAGACCTTAAGAAAAGTGCTTGGCATTTGAGGGGCATTAGGTTGGGTTACTGCAGTAAGGGGAGGGAAGGGTGAGTCAGGCAGCTATCCCTCTACATTGTATCAGAATGTCAATGTCACTGTCACTTGAACTGCCTTTTATTGTGGAAAATGTACCAATAAACTTTAAATTGGAAAAAAAAAAGAAGGGGGATAAGACCTTTTATAGGTACATTAGGGAGTGAAGAAAGACCAAAGGAGAGATACTGAGGCTTAATAAAGGGGAGGGAATGTGGGTAGAGGGTGACAGTGAAAGCAGGGATACTGAACAAATATTTCTGCTCAGTATTCACAAAGGAAGAGGAGGGGAGGTACCTAAACCAAACAAGAGAAACACTCTGAAGACGGGGTTGATACCAGTCCATTTACAGAAGAAAGGGTTCTGAAAGAACTAATAAAATTGAAGGTGGACAAAGCAATGGGGCCTGATGGGATTCACCCAAGAATTCTAAAAGAACTAAGGGTAGCACTAATGACACCGCTGACTACTCTCTATAACAAATCATGGGAGGATGGGGTAGTACCTGAGGACTGGAGGAGGGCAGATGTGATTCCTCTTCACAAAAGTGGGAACAGGACAGAGGCAGGAAACTACAGACCAGTTAGTTTGACCTCAGTGGTAGGGAAAATGATGGAATCACTTTTGAAGGAAAGAATTGTTGAGTACCTAGAGGCCAGTGGGGCACATGACCCAAGGCAGCATGGATTCACGATGGGAAGGTCGTGTCAGACAAATCTAATTGATTTCTTTGACTGGGTGACCAAAGTACTAGACCAGGGAGGGGCTGTGGACATGGCTTACCTAGATTTTAGCAAGGCATTTGATACAGTCCCACACAAAAGATTAATACACAAGTTATCCAGCCTTGGAGTGGTTCCCAAGGTGGTAGCCTGGATAAAAAATTGGCTAGACAACAGGACGCAAAGGGTAGTAGTAAATGGAGTCCACAGTGAAGAAAGAAGGGTTACTATCAGGGTACTGCAGGGTTCAGTACTGGGACCGGTCTTTTTTAATGTCTTTATAAGTGACATTGCAGAGGAACTGGAAGGAAAAGCATGCCTCTTTGCAGACGACACAAAGATCTGCAACAGGGTTGATACACTAGATGGAGTGGAAAGGATGAGAAGGGACTTGGCAAGGTAGGAGAAATGGTCAATTGTATGGCAGCTCAGATTCAATGCAAAGAAGTGCAAGGTAATGCACCTGGGAAACAAAAACCCAGGGGAAGAGTACACAATGGGGGGTGAGATACTGACAACAGTAAAAATGGAAAGGGACCTGGGGGTAATTATATCAGATGATCTAAAGGTGGGCAAGCAATGTGAGAAGGCAGTAAGGAAAGCTGGGGGGATACTGGGATGCACAGGGAGAGACAACAATAGTAGAAAACAGGAAGTTGTTATCCTTCTGTACAGACAGTTGGTGAGACCCCATCTGGGGTACTGTGTGCAGTTCTGGAGACCTCATCTCTGCAAAGACACAGACAGAGTGGAGGCTGTCCAGAGAAGGGCAACCAAAATGGTGCAGGGTCTGCACCAGAAGACATACGAAGAAAGACTAAAGGAGCTTAATATGTATACCCTTGAAGAAAGGAGGGAAGAGGGGACATGATAGAAACTTTCAAGTACCTCAAGGGAATCAACAAACTCCTAGAGGGTGGCATCTTTCAGAAAAAGAGATGTGCAAGAACAAGGGAGGAAAATTTGAAGATAGAGGGGGAACTGCTCAGAGGTAATGTGAGGAAGTATTTTTTCACAGAGAGGGTTGTGGATGCATGGAACAGCCTCCCTGAGGAGGTTGTGGAGTCAAGAACAGTGGGGGAATTCAAGAATGCATGGGACAGACATTAGGCAGTCCTAGTGAGGGGTAGGAGGAAGTAAGCTGTTGGTTAACTAGGATCTGCAGCTTATCTGTTAGGTAGGAAAATGGGCAGACTAGGTGGGCCAAGCGGTCCTTATCTGCCATCAAATTCTATGTTTCTATGTTTCTATCTTCAGCACCATCACCATAAGCCTTATTCCATAAGTACGTTTTCAATGCTTGTTTAAAGCCCCCCACAGTCATGCACTCCGTAATCCAATGAGGTAGAGAATTCCAGAGGGTTGGTGCCATGAACATAAAAGCCTGGGTCCCAGAAGATTTAAAAACACCCTCAGAATCTCTAGCAACCCCTTGTTGGCTGAGCAGAGCTGTCGCTCTGGGAGCTAACGGACCAGAAGCTCTTTCAGGTAGTCAGGGCCCAGTCTGTGTAGGGCTTTATAAGTCAGTAATCCAACTCTGAAGCTGATCCACCACAGAACTGGCAGCCAGTGCAGCTCCCATAGCACTGGTGTGATGTGGGAAGATCGAGAAGTCCCCATCAACAACCAGGCTGTGGAATTCTGCACCAGCTGCAAGCGGTGGATATCAACCTCTGGAAGCCCAATGTAAAGGGAGTTGCAGTAATCTAAACACGAGGTCACAAAGGCATGGATCAATGTAGGCAGGTCCCTGGACGGAACAAGGTGCTTGATCCTAGTGATGTTCCTCAGATGATAAAAGGATAACTTAATGACAGCCGACACCTGCAAACATAGTGTCAGCCCATCGTCAAGAATCACCCCTAGGTCTCGCACCTGTTCAGAGATAGGGAGCTCGGCATCCCCAAGGAGTAAACCTATGGATTGATTTGCTCCCCACCCCCCTATCCAGTTACCTGGATCCACAACCATCACCTCTGTCTTCCCAGAGTTCAACTTCAACCAGCTGGACTTCATCCAACCTTGGATTTCAATGACGCAGTTATTAAATACCAAGAGTGCTCCATCCTGGTCTGGTGTGAAAGACAGGTAGAGCTGGGTATCATCAGCATAGCAATGAAACTTCAGCCCATACCATCTTATAATGTCTCTGAGGGGAAGCATATACACTGCAAACAGCATGGGAGACAGCACTGAGCCCTGGGGTACCCCACAAGACAGAGAGATAGGTTTGGAGGGAAAAAAAACCCGACACTACCCTCTGAGTTCTACCAGTGAAGAATGAAGTAAACCATCTGTGGACCAAACCAGAGAGCCCACAGATGAATCTCAGGTGCTCAAGCAGAACCCCATGGTCAACGGTGTCAAAAGCTGATGATAGCTCAAGCAGAACCAAAATGGACCATTTTTTTGGTCTCTCGCCATCAGGAGATCATTGAGCACCCAAACCAGCACAGTCTCGGTACTGTGCCTCTTTCGGAAACTGGACTGGAGAGGTTCGTAGATGCTATGGATGGTCAGATGGTTCTCCAACTGAGCAGCCACTACTTTCTCAATCACCTTCCCCACAAAGAGAAGGTTAGAGATGGGCCTGTAGTCAGCGTGAGAGTCTGGATCCAAAGAAGCCTTCTTCAACAAAGGTGTCACCACTGCCTCCTTCAGGGAGCAGGGGTACTCACCAGAGTCAAGGGAGCACCAGACTATCTGTGCCAGAACCGGGCTGATAACATCACCACAGCCCATTATCAGGGCTGTAGGACCCAGATCTAAACTACAGCATGTAGTGCACATACCCTGGACAATCCTCATAACATCCATGATTTCTGGCCGTTCAAAGGAACTCCAGGAAAAAAGAGGGATAGTGACCAAGCGCTGATCCACAGCAACTCCCGTAGAGTGTGCTGCATGGATCTCCACCCTGATGTTGGCCATCTTATCAGCAAAAAACCGAGCAAGCTCATCACACTGCAATTGTGAAAAAGCTCTATGAACCGGTAGACAGGCTGGGTTGCACACCCTGTCCACAGTTCAAAAGAGCTGAGCTGGTCGGTTCTGAGCAGCAGCAATTTCCCTGGACAGGAATTCTGCCTTCTTACGGGAAATTGCTGACTGATAGAGTCGATAATGCTCTAGCAGTCTAAGATGGTCGCCATCTAAGCTGGATTTCCCCTAGCACCACTCTAACCTGTGTGCTAGTTGCCGCATTTCCCTCAGGTGGAAAGTATCCAGGAACAAGGTAGTCAGTGCTCATTTGTGCGTTACCTCTAGACACCAAGACTGAATCTGAATACTGGTAAATGATAACTGAGACTATGGTGTCTCATTCATAGCATTCCCATTCAGATATATGATCATAACACTATTATCTTCAGTGAAAATGATTTGTCTCAGTGGCCATTTGATTATAAAGTGTGAAGAAGGATTTTTACATTGGTATCACCTACAGTACAATGAAATGCTCTTGCATCTAGTCCTTCTCCTTTTTATGGTTGCATAGAGAGAGCTATGCAATGTATTGCTAACAAGAGGAGAGGGAGTAGGGCAGACAGGAATAGGAATGAACACCTATAACCTATTTCCACATCCCCTCATTGGTATGCATGACATCCAAGCTCTTCTGTGTCTGTCTGTGCCCCCATCCATCCCTCCCCTCCTCCAACCAGATCAACTTAATTCATGAATCTATGGTTGTAGCACTTTTTTCTGATTTCTGTGCCATCTCTGCAAATGGAAGAATGTTACTGAATAAACAGTACTTAATATAGCAGGGGCAAGTGCCATTGACTGAAGGACAATTCTATCATCACCTACTGTAGAACTGACATAGTAGAAACATGTGTTACCTTCATAGTATGTACTGAGAGAAAAGACAAATCCCTCTTAGCAAAAAACTTACTACAGTGCCTAGTTCAGTTAGATAATGCTGTGGATGCATCATGGGTCAGGTCCAATCACCAAATAACTCTACCACTGACTTTACAACTAAGGTTGATTAGTTAGAACTGTGACTGCAGCATGTCAGATCCCTATAAAGGAATCATACCAAATTCAAAACCATGATACAAGTAACTAAACAATTCTGCATCAGAATAGGTAAAAAAAAAAAAAACAATAGGAGCAGAGCAAAAGTCAGTTTACACACACAATAGAACAAACCTTCCAATGCAGTGTCACACTGAATGGCTGTGGTTTAAACAGAGGTGAACTGGTAAAGAACAAGAAAACAATGCTCAAACAAAACAAGTGCTGAAAACCAACTAAGCAATGAATCAGTGGAAAGCTTATTTACAACCACGGAGTACAAAGAAAAAAAGGGAACCAACACCCTGGTGCTTCGAACCCTATAGTTCTTTCTCAGGGGATCTGAGGAAGAACAATAGGGTTTGAAGTGTCAGGGTGTTGGTTGCCATTTTTCCTTGTACTCAATAGTTGTAATGAAACTTTCTACTGCTTCACTGCCTCGTTATTTTTCAGCATTTGTTTAATTTGAGCACAGTTTTCTCATCCTATGCAGACTCTGGTTTTTACAGCCTTAAGCCCTAAGGGGGTAGCTAAGTGATATAACAGATCTGTCCAATTTAATAAAATACCAAGACAACAAAGAGATAAACTAAAGATCACTGGTGGAGTGACAGTAATTAAGCTGATTGACAGCTACCATGAAGCAGAAGTGATGATGTGTAAGAGTTTGAGGATGAGGCATGGTTATCCATGCGTGTGATAATATAAAACTGTGTGAGAGGGAGGTTTTGCGGAGTTAGGAGGGAGATTGACCTTTTAGGAGGGAGAATGTGTAATCACACTGAGTTGGCTATTAAATTATGAAAAAATATATTTTATATATATATGTATTTATATATATATACACTGTATATATGCATGTGTGTGTGTGTGTGTGTGTGTGTGTGTGTGTGTGTGTATATATACACACATATATACATATGTACATATACATAATGTTTCTCCCACTGATACAGAGCTGCACTTGCACAAACAGAACTTGTTTCTCATCAACACAGCCTGTGGAAATACCAACATCCCCAGTCCATTCTCCTTAAAGTAAGCTTCCAAAAATAAAATAAAAGCCTAGACTTACAGCTAATGTGGTACACATATATATATATATATATATATATATATATATATATATACACATATATTTATATATATATAGTACTTACAGCACTGATATCCCAACATGATCTGTGAGCAACATCTGTACACTGGAGTCAGAGTGTGAGTTATGACAAGATATGCCATGCTTCCCCACTCCTCAGCAGCCCATAAATGATGTTGCTGATTGCGGTGTTGGCAGTTTAGTTTAACTGACTCTCTCAGTACAAACAGTGGTCAGGCAAGTGTACTGGGAGAACAGAATACCTACTCAAATCTTTTAAATGAACCTGAGTTGCTCCACACTAGTTCCCTCTCATAGAGCTCACGGTCCACTGTAGGATCAAAAGTGAAGCAGGACTGCGTGTAGTGGCCGTGTGTCTCACAGATTCACTGATGTTGCTCAGTTCTTTGGCCAAAAGATGCCATTAGAATATTTCATCTCTCAAAAGGAATGTGTCCCCCAATCACTACTTAGCAGAGAGAGAACGAACCTGTAAAGTGATTCTTCAGTTGCCAGCCCACCCAAAATTGTAACTCAACAGCCTCTCCAGTCCAAGAATGATGATTCTTTTCCTGTGACTGACTGTTTCAGTTGGGAGATTTGCTTTCCTGGGCAGTGGGGAGGGAGTTTAGTTAAAATAACAGGACTCTCCCAGGCAAAACAGGAGACATCACATGTATGGTTATCATGCATTCCCATCCATAGATCTTGCTTGTACCAGTAAGGTGCCCTTGAAAAAATTTTGTTCAAGGCCGAAGGAGCCTAAAACAAGGCAGGTGGAGCATTAGAATCATGTTCTGAGGCACAGAACTAGTGAAGCCACCCTCACTAAAGTGAAGATGATGTAATTTACTGTAACTGAATTGATGAACTGCTAAATTGAGTAAATAGAGTCCCTGGACCTAGCTATAATGAGTATTGTGTGTTTGATGCCTTTATAGATGTGTCACAGGCTTCAATACAGTCTGTAGATCCACTCTTTGGAAATAAATGGATGGGGTGGGAGTTCCATCATTACTTGTTTATAAACGAAAACTGTACCTGGGCCAGAGTAAGATATTCTAGTAAGCTGCATTGTCACAAAGATTCTGCACCTTTGTAGGAGTAAGGCAGGGGTGCCTGTCAGTACCTGTTCTAGTCAGTCTGTACAGTACATAAATGCCATTCTGGAAGACATGCACAATCCCAATTTTTGCAATCCACAGATACTAAAAAAGCACTGTGGTTGTCTGGGCATTGCCAACAATGTGGTACTGCTTTGTACATCTAGCAGTAGACTTCAGATGAAGCGTTCCCACTTTTAAATACTTTGTGAGCAAAAGAACCTTAAAATCTATAATCATGATTACAGAAAATGCATCAAGCAAGCTCTGTTGGTAACTGAATCACAGAAAATTATCTAGAGTAAACATTTATGATTACCTAGGTACTGGTTTATCAATAATATTATGTGGAATCCTCAGTTACTGTTTCTGCAGGATAAATTAGAATTACATGTGTGGTGAATATATGCAGGGCTTGAGTGAACTTTAATTGGGTCTTTCTCATTCCCACACTCAATAGATAAGCCCAGCAAAATTACAGGAATGAAGGCCCAGCACTAAAGGTGAGAAGAGTGGGGAGGATGGAGGGTTAAAAAAATGCTAAGTGCTGATAAAAGGGAGAGGCAGGTTTAAATAAGGCAGGTGGGAGGAGTTATTCCCTCACATTGAATTACGGGCAAAGCCCTCCCATTCAATGTTTGGTGAATATGTGCAGTGCCTGAGCGAACTTTAATTTGGCCTTTCTCATTCCCACCCTCAGTAGAGGAGCCAAGCAGTGTTAAGGGAATGAAGGCCCAAAAAGAAAGTGTGATGACCTCCTCCAACTTACGTATACTTTGGACAGTAGCATGCAGGAGAGGAAACCCCCCCTATGGAGGAAATCTCTGAGAAACTATGGCTACTGAACTGCCCTTCCTCTGTGCATACTACAAAGAGACAGTTGTAAAGGCTTGTCTGATTTCCTGTTCTTTATTTAGAATACGGTTTCAAAATGTGAGGAGATCCTTCTTCTGAGCTTTTAAAAGATATAGCAGGAACATTATTGTGAAAGGATAAACAGCTGCTCCAATCCAAAATTAATGACCTGAAAATGAAAAATAAAGATGTCTTACTTGCTGTAGTAGGTTTCATACGTATTCCATAAAAATGTTGTTGGGCGAAGGAGAATGATCATAAGTAGCCTGGAACACATATAAGAGGTCAGAATCTAGCGCGATATAGAATGAGTTGATTAAGCATCTGTGCAGGGCACCAGCTGTTATGAGTTGAATAGTATGGATCTGAACTCCTTTATGTAATCTACTGGCATTTCATTTTGGTAAATGGAGGATATAGTGGCCGCCTTGCTTCCTTAGACTGGCAGTTATGAGAAATGAAGTAGAAGAGGCTGACAGAACAATAAACTCTCATGGGCAAAAATGCCATAGAGGCTAAGCAAATAGCTAAAGATGTCATGCTGTTGGTTGTAGGTTCAAGGGGTTAAAGCAGAGCAAGACCTCAAGGGAATCAACAAAGTCCAGGAGGGTAGCATCTTTCAGAAAAAAGATGTGTAAGAACAAGGGGACACAATTTAAAGATAGAGGGGGGACAGCTCAAGGGTAATGTGAGGAAATTGTTTTTTCACAGAGAGAGTGGTGGATGCATGGAACTGCCTTCCTGGGGAGGTTGTTGGGTCTAAAACAGTGAGGGAATTCAAACATGCATGGGACAGACATAAGGCAATTGTAGTGGGGGGTTGCAGGCAGTAGGCTGTTGGTTAACTAGAATCTACAGCTTATCCAATAGGTAGGGAAATGGGCAGACTTGGTGGGCCAAGTGGTCCTTATCTGCCATGAAAGTCTAAGTCCAATGGCTTTTGGAATCTAGGTCCACTGATAGGCTGACATTTTGGAGTTTTTAGGCTAGGTGTTCTTTTGATTCCAAGTAAGAGGAGCGTAATGGAGGAGTTTGATAAACTAGAGATCAAGGATGGATTTGCTGAGAAGGGAAATATTGTATTACAGATAGATATTGTTTTATTGTTCCATAAGATAATTTGAGAGCCTGGTGGTAGTAAGTAATAAAAAGCTTGCATGTGGTTGATTGAAAATGGCATGCTATGAATTAACTTGAATGGACAAAACAATGTATATTGCTTCCATGGGTCAAGAAGCAGCTAACTAAGAATGTCCAAATATTGTGGCAAAGCCATAACTGCAAGAAGCATGTATGTAAATTCTTTGAAGACGATCTGGAGATGGATCCTTGTAAAACATAAAACAACTGTTCTAGAATGTTATGGAATGGGACCACATTGCAAGATTTTATTTAGCTGCGGCTATAATGGTGATATGATGCTGCAGCTCAGGGATGGAGAAGCCAATGTCAGGAGAAAAGAGTGAACCTGAGAAATAACTTGCATGATGAAATTGAGAAAACCTAATAATGAAAGCAGTTCATATTAATGCAGGAAAAACTGAATGAAAAAGCATTGAACAAGAACTTTGAATCTATGGAGTTTATTGAGAGGCAGCCGGGCTCCCATGCATATTGAATCCAATTCAATGCCAAAGAATTCAATAGACATAGAAGGACTGGGTGTTTTCTTCGTGGATAAGGGCACTGCTAAGTTTTGTATGAGTGCAGAGATGCCAGCTAGAGAAGAACCAGGCAGAGCAATTAGTAAGACGTCATCTAACAAATGGATCACAGTTGGACAATGGCAAACATTGAGCAATAATCAGCAAACAGTTTCAGGAAACACATATAAATGTTTCAGGCTACTTTTGCAACTGAAGGTCAGACAAACAGCAAAGAAGTAGTGTTCTTCCCATTTGATACCATAGAGATGCCACAGGGAGTGGTGGATGGGCAGCAGTTTAAAAGCATCAGGGATGTCTTCCTTTGAAGCAATTAGAGTCAAATTGTGTAATGATGGTGATGGCATTATCAATATGAACATTTGAGAGTGAGTAGTCATCTGAAAGAATCAAGGAATTGATGCTGGGAATAGGCTTGGAATGAAGAGCTGATAGATGATGATCAGTCATTTATTGCCTGAAAATGTTCTGGTAGAGACACTAAGGGGGCCTAATCCAGTAAGAGGGAAAGGTCTAGGCTTGACTACTTTAACGCACTCTATCTCAGGGTCTCTGGAGGTACCCTCTGCCAGCTGCAGCTGATGCAGGATGCAGCTGCCAGATTGTTGATGGGGGCAGTCGAAGTACTGTCACATCACTCCAATGCTGTGTGAACTGCACTGGCTGCCAGTCAGGTGGAGGGTCCTCTTTAAGGTGGGCTTGATCACTTTTAAGGCCCTGCATGGCCTGAGCCCTGGTTATGTGAAGGACCTTCTTATGCCCACTGTCTTGGTCCACTCCCTCAGCTCCTTCTCTAGGGGCCTCCTTGCAATTCCCAGGATAAGACTAAAAACAGCAGGTGACAGAGCTTTTAGTGTCACTGCACCCGTCCTGTGGAATTCGCTGTCTCCAGTTATAAGACAGACCCCTTCTGTTGAGGATTTTAAAGCCCACCTCAAGGCCTTCCTGTATAATCAGGCCTTCCCGGACTTTGATTTATAACTTTACTTGATACCTAACTTTTGTGCTTATAGCTGTCCCTGGCTATGTAGTAAGTTTGGGTATTTACTGCTGAGTATATTATTTAAAGATTTTATAATAATGTGTTTTATTGTAGAATATTTATTATTAGATTTCATATTGTAGTCTCATTTTATATATTATATATGTCAGTTTGTTTATTTTCATATTGTTGGTGTTATTTATATGTGATTTTGATTGTTCGGCACCCTGAGCCTCTGGGATGGGCATCCTTTTAAGTAAAATTTGCCTTGCCTTTGCCTATAGGAAAGTGAGTAGCAGTAGTGTAGGGTACTTTGAACTATAAGAACCTTTACATACACTAGTAGCTATGCTAAGCGTACAGGGAAGTCTTAATCCTTTTAAGGGCTGCTTCACTCAAATGGCTAGCTTTTTAACTATATCTGCACAGGCTGGTGCTCTACTGAGTGAAGACTCTTGGTAAGGGGCACTATTGTAAGCTTAAATTAAAACTCCCTGCACCTGCAGCTCGTAGGTAGGGATGCCCTGTATTGCTCACCTGACCAGAGACTCCGGGTTCCCCATCTACAAATCGCTCTTGGTAGCAAGCAGAGCGAGCACACATGGGCGAGCGTGCGGAGACGCATGCAGAGACATGCGTGTGTCTAGCGTGTCTAGCAGGAATAACAGGATTGTAGGCTAAACAAGTTTCGTGCGAGCAGGTTAAAAACCACTGTGAAGACTACTACGCCTGTTTACTCAAGTAATTGTGAGTTAAGTATATCAAAATGTGTGAGGCTGTTGTACAGACAAAGTTGTTTAAGATCCAATCAGGTCATATCTTATCTGTTTGTACTGTTTGTAATCATGTACTATACAATGCTCTGGCAGTCACATGTGTACCTGCAGATATAAGCTGTTCTTATTGCTTGGAAATAAATTCTATGAAAAATAAAATTGTAGCCTTAACAAATGAGCTTCAAACTGCCAAAGAAATTAAGGAGCTTGAGAACTTTTTGGATAACATGGTCAGAAACATTTCCATAGTTCCTGACTCTGTACATGAGATTAATCCTTCACAGGTTGTTAATACTACAAATGTGACTGATTTTCAATCTCTAGTTGAAAATAGTGTCTCAGTAATTAAACCTAATCACAAAGAATCAGAATTTTGTGATAGTCAATGTCCTTCATTATTACAATCTATTTGCTCCTCTGCCCCTTTAGCTTCTACTAAAAGAAGTAGAGATTGTCCTTCTGATTTAACTCCAGATGAAAATTGGGAAGAAATTCCCAAATGAAAGTGCAAAAAGGGGAGGAGAGCAGATTATGTCTGCTCAGTGCCTTTAGATTCCCCCAAATATTAAATCCGAAAGATCAAGGCTTTCTATCTCACAACAGATATAGCAATTTACATCATGAGCATTTTGATCAGGATATGAATGATTCAGCTTTGTCAGGCAACCTTCCTACCCTCATAATTGGAGATTCCATAGTAAAATACATAAACTCCTATGTCAATAATGTAGAGAGTAATCAGATTTCTGTGTTTTGTTTTCCTGGTGCTAAAATTGAGGACAACGCACTTAGAGTGGACTCACTTATAACTAGACCAACTAATGTTATTATCCATGTTGGTACAAACAACGTGGGTTATACACATGAAAAAGACATTTGTATTGAACTAATTGAGTTGAGGAAAAAATATTAAGTTAAAGAATTGTTATGTTTTTATTTCTGGGATTCTTCCCATTCCTCAAGTCAAACGTGAAAAGAATAATACCATTGAGAGAATTAATGCCAGATTACTTAACTGGTGTGCTTCAAATAACATAGTTTTCTTTGATCTTTGGTCACAATTCAATAACAATCTTGTTAAGTGTGCAAGAGATGGTTTGCACTTGAATAAACAGGGTGCAATTAGTCTCTGCCAGAATTTTCAAATTATGGTACCTTCAATTAATTTAAACTAGTAGGAATGGGGGAAACACAGATATCTGACGCTATACTGACAACCCATGGTAATTCTAAACAAGCAAAGAATCATGATTTAAAATTTCTGCATTTGAATGCACATAGTTTAGGCAACAAAATGGATGAACTAGTATTAAGAATAAGCAGTGAGAAATCTGATATTGTAGGTATTAGAGAAATCTGTTGGCCCGTCGATCAGATTTGTGAGGTGTGTATTCCAGGTTACACACTAATCCATTTAAGTAGATCAAACCGAAAAGGGTGTGGAGTTGCTTTTTTCACATCCCTGTCTCTGTTAGTACATGATATATCTAACAAAATTAAAAAAAGATTCTAGTTCATCAGAGACTGTGTAGTTGAATATGAAATATCAAAATAATAAACACCTTGTTTTGGGACTTTGCTACAGGCCTCCTGATTCAAATCTTGCAGTATTAAATGATATTATCTCAGAAATGGTATCAGCTGCTGATCTAGGGAACATCTTATTTATGGGGGATCTTAACCTAAGAGACATTGATTGGGTTAATAATTCTGCTAGGTCCAGTATGTCTAAAGACTTCTTGTATATATGCAAAGAGCATAACTTAATTCAACATGTAACATTTCTGACTCGAGGTTCTAACACTCTGGACATTGTATTATGTAGTGGACCGGTCAATATTAAAGAATGTATGGCGTTGGCACCATTAGGCAACAGCGATCATTGTTCTGTTAGTTTTTTACTCCATAATTCTTTTTTATGTTCTGAAAAAGTCACAGAAATATTTGCTTTCAATAAAACAGACTTTCCAACCCTCAGTAAATATTTGGCAGATATTGATTGCCATACTCGTCTGAATCAGAATAATATTGAGGATGTATGGAAGTCCTTTACTGCTATTATTATGGATGCTGCAAACAAATTTATACCTAAAATACAAAAAAAAACTCTCTTTCTCACCAAAAATGGCTTAATATCAGATTACACAAACTAATTAAGAAGAAAAACAAATATTATAAGAAGTATAGTGCAAATAAATGTGATAGAACACTAATGGCATTTAAAAAAATTCAAAGAAAATGCAAAAAGGAAATTAAAAAGGCAAAACTAAATATGGAAATCTCTGGCCCTACACGCAAAGAAAGGGGACTGTAAAATGTTGTTCAGTTATATAAACTCCATGAAAAAAATAAGAATGCAGAGTAGACCCAATTGTTATTAATGATCTAGTTGTTCAGCATCCTAAGGAAATGGCAGATTTTCTTAATACTCACTTCTGTAAAGCCTTTAATATTAATACAGATGTGGATAACCACATGGTTTTAGAGTGTCATTCTACTTTTAATATAGACATCTCTTTGGACACTATTAAAAACAAATTACATGAAGTTAAGAAAGGTTCTTCCGCTGGCCCTGATGGCATTTCTGGAAATTTAATCTCCTTTATGGGAGGTCATCTATGCATGTCTCTCAAAATCCTTTTTGATAAAAGTCTAAATACAGGATTGGTGCCAAAAGAATGGAAGCAAGCAAATGTAATCCCCTTGTTTAAAAAAAGGTACTAAGAGCTCACTGGATAACCATTGCCCTATTAGTTTAACCCTTATATTTTGTAAAATAGTGGAGTGTATTATTAAAGAAGACCTGAGCTCAGTTGTGTTGGGCCTAGATCAATCCCAACATGGGTTTATTAAAGGTTGATCTTGTACAACAAATCTGGTTAGGTTTTATAACTTCATGAGTGAAAATATGGATAAGGGTAACTCTTGTGATGTCATCCTGTTAGACTTCAAAAAGGCTTTTGATTCAGTTCCCCACTGGGCCTTAATCCAAAAGTTACAGCTTTACAACGTTAAGCATGTATACATTAAGTGGATTTCGAACTGGTTATCAAGTAGGAGGCAAAGAGTGATAACTGACAGATATACATCGGCCTGGAAAAATGTAGAAAGCGGTTTTCCTCAAGGATCTGTTTTGGCCCCATTAATTTTCCAGATCTTTATATCTGATTTATCCAACAGTATTCAGAGTAATATTTCAAAATATGCTGATGATTGCAAACTTGCTAGCATCTGAATGAGTTCAGAAGACCATAAATCTATCCAGGAAGATCTGAGTAAATTAGAGGCCTGGTCCATAAAATGGAATTTAAGCTTTAATGTATCAAAATGCAGTGTTCTACATTTTGCCAAAAATAATCTAAATAAACAATAGTATCTTTATGGTAATATATTAACTAGTAAAGCTAGTGAAAGAGATTTGGGCATCACTGCTGATTCATGTCTTAACTTTGATGATCATATTACAAATATTATTAGTAAAGCGAACAAAATATGGTGGGCTATCCGCCATAATATTTCTTCAAAAAACCTGGACATTCTGTTGCCTTTGTATAGCGCTTATGTAAGACTTCATTTTGATTTTGTTTCTCAGCTTTGGAGCCCATTTAGAAAAAAGGACATAGTTAGAATAGAGAGACTTCAGAGAAGAGTATTAAAGCTGTAGTATCTAACAAATCTCTTTCTCATGAGGAAAGACTATTAAAGTTTAATCTAATATTACTTGAGGACTGGAGACTTAGGAGTGCTCTCTTGTTTACATGGGACATTATTCAGGATCCATTATTTTTAGTTGATTGTGGCCTTGACTTTAAACAAGTATCTGTAAACACCAGAGGCCATCTGTTGCAATTTGCAAGAAACAGATGTAACTCAAAGAAAAGGGCATACCTTTTTTCTCAGAGAGTTGTTATGCCATGGAATCTGTTGCCTGAGAAGATCATCATTAGTAATAATAAAATTACCTTTAAAAATAGATTGGATAGTTACATGAGATCAGGAAATCACTTAAAATATTATATGTAAGCTATGAAGCTCCACGGGCCTCACAGCCTTTTGCTTCTTGCAGTTCTTAGTATGGTTCTTAGTATGGATGCTTGAAAGGACCAATGAGTAATACTTTATGACGTTCTCTTTGCAATAGTTGCTGGAAGACTTCTGGTTCCTTTAGAGCAGACTTTAAATTCTTTACCTAAAAATGAATCTGAGGGAAGAACTGAATACCAGGATGAAATCCTTTAGAGAATCTGGAGATGAGAAGGTCTAATACTTCACACCTGGAAGGGAATGCAGAGCAAATAACATCTCTATCTAAATGAATGAATTCAGGAAGAGTCAATTTCTTCATGAGCCTGGGGTCTTTTTATTTTAGCACTACAGAAACATCAGAAGCTTGAAGAATGGTCAAGGGTTTGGCAGTTGAAACTCAACACAAAGAAGTGCAAGATAATGCATATGGGGCACAAAATCCCTGGAACAACATATCAGTTGGGGGGGGTGAGGATATAGCATGCACCAAGCAGGAAAGGGACCTTGGGGTTATCCTCTCTGATGATCTCAAGGTAGGGAAACAGTGCGACAAGGCAGCAGGTAAAACAAATAGGATGCTGGGATGCATAGGCAGGAACATCACAAGCAGGAAAAGGGAGGTAATAATTCCACTATACAAGACACTAGTGAGGCCCCAGCTGCAGTACAGTGTACAGTTCTGGAGGCCTTACCTATGTAAGGACATAGGTTAGAGAAGGTTCAGAGGAGGGCAACAAAGATGGTACAGAGATTGCATCATATGTCCTGTGAGGACAGGCTGAAGGACTTGAATATGTACTCCCTGGATGAGAGGAATTAGAAAGGGTATATGATAGAGACATAGAAGTACCTTACAGGAAGGAACAGGGTGCAGGAATACACTATTGTCCAGTGAAAAAGATGTTCCAGGACTAGATGGCATGGGATGAAGTTAGAGGGAGGGCAATTCAGAGGAAACATGAGGAAGAATTTCATCACAGAAAGGGTGGTGGACAAGTGAAACACCCTACCAGAGGAAGTGGGGGCAGAAACAATCATGGGATTTAAGAATGCATGGGATAGACATAAGGACATTCTGGAGGTCAGGGTTAAGGGGCAGCAGACTTCTAGAAAAATGTAAAGTGAACTTACAAGCTCAAATGGGCAGACTAGGTGGGTCATAGGCCCTTATCTGCCAACAGTGTCTATGTAGTTATAAATCTCCAAAAGGTACGAGTCTGATTTCAGTGGTGTTGTGAGAAGAAATGAGGAGAATGAGCAAAAAAAAGTATTTTTCTTCTATGATGTCCTTGCAGACATGACCTGGGATGAGATATATTGGAGACAGCAATGGTGCAGGAGTAACTGAAGAAGAAGAACCGGATTCTTGATGAGATTGCAGATCAGATGTTGATGGAGTGCTGGGGGAAGGAGAAATGCTAGGCAAAACAACTTCTTGGGAATAGCTGGAGGACATGAGGGCATCTGAAATGGCTGAAGTAGATGCTGAAGAAGATCATGCTGAAAGCGAGCTTCAAGGGAGGTGAAGCAAGCTGTACATCAGAACTAAAGAAGTGAGTTGAGCTATAAGGTCCCATATTTTAGAGAACACAGCAGACTGGTTGAAAGACTGGCTGGTTAGGAGCAGGAGTTTCATCATGCTGAGATTTTCTGTTACAAATAAATTAAACAGCTCTCACTTTCAAGCTGTTGCTGGGTAGGAACGGCCAAGCTGTTGAAATTCAGAAATCAGGCATGGAACTGTCCATCTTTTAAATAATATTTTGACTTAGAAGTTCATTTGTGAGGAGTTTGCATGTTTGGGGGAAGTGTGAGGGAGTCCTAAAAGACTCTTCTTCAGCCTCAGGAGAGGAGCTGCCAGTGGCAGCAGAAGCCATAGTGCTAAGTTGCTTTAGTAGCAGTGATTTATTAAGACATGAGGAGAATCAGGACTTTCATCTCTGGATGATGAAGTTGGACTCTCCTACACTTGTGATCACCACGTAGTTATGAAGTAGGGAGATGGAGTCTAAAACAAGTAAGTAGGTTTGAAGCAAAGGAGCACTCCTGTCTCTGGTGGATGAAGTTGGACCGTACATACATTTGTGACCTCCACATAGGTATGAAGTAGATAGACAGAGTCTACAATGATTAATCAAGGCTTGAGGAGAATGAGGATTCCTGTCGCTGGTGAACAACATCAGACCCTGCCTACCCTTGTGACCTCCATGTATGCATGAGGTAGGGAGAGAGTCAAAACGTACTGCTAGTGAGGGCTGGAGAAGGATAAAATAATACTGGAAGCTATGAGAGGAAGAATTAGAGCTGAAAGACAGAATAAAACCAGGAGGGACTAGACTAGATATAATGAAATTGCAGCATGAAAGGGGACAAGGGAGAGTGCAGAGAGAGAAAACTTAAGTGAACTAGAAGGCAGGAATGAGATGCTGTAGCTTTAAGCCGGGTGGTGAAAGAGAGAGAAAGAGTGAGGAACCTCTGGAAAGCAAAGGAAGAAAAGTGCTGACAAAAAAAAAAAAGAACAAATGAATGAAACCCTGAAAGGAAACAGAAAAAAGAAGAGGAGGCAGGAGGTACAGGGTTGGGGTGAGACAAGCACAGCCAAGCTGTGGAGCAGCAATAAGAAAGGCGGGATGGGGAAGAGAATGAACACAGATAACCGTGGAATGACAACAGAAAGAAGGGATGGGGGATAAGCTCAGGCAAGCTGCAGAGCAGTGACAAAGAAAGGAGGAAAGGGGGGGAGAAAGAGCAGATTGCTGTGGAGCGGCAAGAGAAAAGGAGGGGATTGGGGAGGGGGAAAGAACTAGCACAAACAGCCATTGAATGGCAACAGAAAAGGAGAGCAGGGAGAACTAGCACAGATAGCCACAGAGTGGCAACAGAAAAGAGGGATCCGTTGGGGGGGGAAGAAGCTCAGACAAGCCACAGAGTGGCAACAAAGGAGGAATGGGGGGGGAGAACAAGCACAGACAGTCGAGGAGCAGCAACAGAGAAGGATTGGTGGGAATGAGCACAGACAAGCCACAAAGCGGCTACACAAAAAGATGGATGAGGGGTGCAAAGATGTTTAGCAGCAACACAGAATGGGGGAGTAGGAAGGAATGGAGGCAAAGGCTGGCAAGCTGGGAGGAGGAGAAGAAGGAGGCAGGAAGTGCAGATGGGCAGAAAAAAGGAAAAAGTGCAAGGAAAGATGCAAAGAACACAGCCACAAGGACAACACAATGGCTCAACCATTCAAAATGTGCTAAGCGTTGATGAAAGGTAGAAGCAGGTTTAAATGACATAGGGTTATAACCCCACAAACAAAAACAGCACGGCACACAGTGCCGCAAGTAAAATGCTGAAAGGCAAAAAAAGGTCAGTCAATACACTGACTGGCACAAAATATCACCCACACAATACAGACTGATAGGGCGACAGTGGAGATTCTTTTTTGCAGTGGGCTTTGCCTCCCACACTCCCAGGACTAAATATAGTCATCTCAGAGTGGGTGTGGACTTCAGGAATGGGGAGAATCTTGGGAGGTGGGAAAATGTATTTAAAAAACATTTTTAAGAACAGGAACCAAACTGTGGTCCCCAGGTCTCCTATGCTTCCGTGTGTTGATGCCTTAGCCACTCCACCAGAGAAATGGCTCAACCAGGCATCATACCAATGGCAACTTGATCCCTTCCTCCTTTGAGTGGACAGTGACAGGGGTAGCGGTAATTCCCTAACACTATTCTACCCTTTTCACTGTCAATGTTTTGGGCATTCTCACAGCAGGGTTAATACCGTGCTGTTATTGCAGCGACATATTGACCTGGTACCAGTTTGAATACGGCAGGTAGGAGGAGTTATTCCCCCACTTTGGATCATGGGCAGAGCCTTCCCATAATTGATAGGACCTATTTATTGATTCAGTTCACAGTATGGGGGACATTGTGTAAGAGCAGTGTCACAAGAGTATAATGCTAAAGTAAAGTAATTTATTGAATGGATGGACTTCAAAATTCTCCAAAATCTTGACAACTTTATTGGTCAAAACACATCAGCTAACCATTCATTAATTCCTAGAAAATGCACAGTGTGTCACCAACCTAGCATAATTAGGTTGGAGGGCCTGCATATGTATTTAATAGAGACCAAGGAAGTCAGGGGGCTATAACTGAAACATTGTAAGTTTCTTAAAGAGGGAGTCTGGCCAAAATTTCTAGCATCAGTAAATTCAGAATTTGGATCAGCATATCACCAGTCAATCGTATGCCAAAAATGAGATCTCTAAGTTACTTCGTTTAAAAGTTACAAGTCATTTTGTAACCCTAAATTTATGGCTTGTTCAAAAAAGCCAGTTTCAGTAAAGAGCTACTGATGATGTCAAGACCAGAACTCACAGCCTAGTCCTTCTTGCAAATTACCTTACAAGACTTATTTTTCCCACATTACTTAAAACTGCAGTGGTATTAAACACCTGAAAAAGGAAAGCTGACAATGGGTGAGTCATGGCATGCATTTCCAGGTATCACATCATAAGAGGGACCCAAAATGAGTGACTAGAAATACAGCAACTCATTTTGGGTGCTTTTATTGTGGGCTACCCTGCAGAATAGTGAAGGTATGGGAAAGTGACCGGGGGGGAAGGGTGAATGGAAGGGAGGAATAGTGAGGGGAAGGGGAGGGACAGGGAAGGGGTTTTCAGGCACTGTTGTACCTGGTGCCGCCGAGCTAGCCATGTGGCATGGTGGTGTGGGTGGCTAGCTCAGGCAGAAAAGGTACTGGGTTTGGGAGCGGGTTACATTTTGCAGAAGCTGAGAGCTGCGGCACTTAAGTTTTTGTGATATCCAGATTTTGCCCCCTCCCTGACATGCACTCCCCTGGAGTTGAGAATCCTAATTCAGGGGGGTGCGGGGGTCAAAGCCCCCCTAACAAAAACACTTTTTTTACATCCAGAAGTTGGGTCACCTTAAAGTGTATATCACTGATTTGCTTTTCAGCAATATACACTCGCCATAATAGTGATCGCTGTTTTTTTTTTGCAATTCAAATTTTATTAAATTTTTACAGTACAGTAAAGAGAACAGATCCTTCAGATACAGTATACACTTGGAAAGGTATTGAGAAAAAGACGGACCTATTCTCGCCCCCCCTCTCCATACCCATGCAGCCCTCCTTCCTCCCCCTCACAGACATGCAACCTCTGAGTTTACAAACTTTGAATAGGTACCAGCTTAATACCATTATAAAGAATAAAGGGTATGTAGGGGGTCTCATATCCTCATGTACCTGTTTAACCTGTTACTGAGGCTTGCTATAGCCTTCAATGTTCTAAGATTGGCTAACAGCTCATTGAGCCACTCAGTGTATGAAATATCATCACTATCCTTCCAGAGGAGCAATACCACTTTTTTTATGGACCTAGAAATAAGGGCCATATGATACTTGCGATTAATCACTGAAATCACGGAGTAATCCCCCAACAGACAGATTTCTAGGGTGAAAAGGTCATCCAAGCCTAACAAGGGATCCACCTTTTGCTGAATTCTGCCCCATAATGGAGCTACTTTAGAACAGGACCAAAATATGTGATATAAGGTGCCCTCCTCTAATTGACATTGGGTGCATATTGATGAAGAAATGACACCAAATTTAGCTAGTGTCTGAGGGGAATGATATAGGTTGCGCAGGATGTGAAATTGCATATGGTGTAGCTTGTCCTGAGTAACAAACTTATGACAGTTACTCCATAGGGTTGGCAAATCCAGATTCAAACTAGGGAAAAAAGGAGTCCAATAAGTCTTGGGACCAAAACTATCCTGATAAGTCCAGTCATGTAAAATCCCATAGATCCTGGACACGGCTTTTTGGATACCTGCCAGATGACCTAACTTGAGTTGAAAGGAAAACTTGGCTGGTTGGGGGGAAGGGGGAACTGGTCCCAAGACTTTCAACATGAGGTGTTTCAGCTGAAAAACTTTAAAAAAACAATGGTTCGGGATATTGAATTTCTTTATGATCTCTGTAGTGGAGAGCCATGAGTCCCCATCAGTTGTGAGGTGGAAGAACATGCTATCACCCAGAGGGGGCATCCATTGGGCAGAAAGTACACTGTTATCGATCTTGAAGTGGGGTTGCCCCATAAAGGCTATGCTATATTGTGGGTGTGATTGTACTTAAGGAAAGCACTCAGTTGGGAATGAACCTTAATTAAAATTGCTATGGGAGATCCCTGGAGTCTCAGTGGAAGTGCAGCTGCTTTAGTGTGTAATAGTGCAGCTGGGGAGAGACCACACAACCTGATAAGGGCTAGTTCAATTCTAAGCCAGATAGGTGAGAATGGGGGAGAAGCTATGAAATTATCTGAGGACAACCATCTAAGATATTTACCAGAGTGACTGGCCCAGTGATAAAATGCTATGTGATGGAGGCATAAGTCCCCTTTAAGTTTGGGAGCTGCTAGCTTGTGATAAGCTAATCCAGGTTGTTTGCCCGACCATATAAACTTTGTGATGAGCCTGGGTGTTTTTTTGAACCAGGAGAGGGGGAGCCAAATGTTAAATAAGTTAAGGGGATAAAAAATCCTAGGGAACACATTCATTTTGATAAGGTTGATTTTGCCCCAGAGGGAGACTGGGAGTTTGGACCATCTGTCCAGATCTTGACTGATAATATGTACCAGAGAATCCAGATTCCTCTTTTGGATAGAAACAGGGTTTCTTGTCAATTCAATTCCAAGATATCTTATGGATTCTTGTTTCCAGGAGATCCCCAGGTCTGTAATGGACTGCTTAAGAACTTTATGGTTAAGTGGAAATACTACAGTTTTACCTACATTTATTTTATAATTAGACATTTTGCTACAATTCTCAATAATTTCTAACAATTGGTGGAATAGATGAGGATGGATGGGACAATTGCAGAAGGAGATCGTCTGCATAAGCAGAGACCATGATTTCCTGGGCCAAAATAGCAATTCCTTGGATCCTCCCACAGGCCAATAAACAGCAAATAAGAGGTTCCAAATATATATTAAAGAGCAGTGGGGACAAGGGGCAACCCTGTCAGATACCTGATTGCAATGGGAAGAGGATGGAAGTCACTCCATTACCTGAGACCCATGCAGACGGGGAATGATACAGTGCTTGTATCCAAGATTGAAACTGTAGGGGGAAATTGAAGGCAGCAAGGGTCCGAAACAAGAAATTCCAGTCCATCCTGTCGAAAGCCTTCTCGGCATCCAGAGATACCAGAGCAGCTGGAAAATGGGCATCTCTGGACATTGAGAAGATGTGCACCAAAGTTTGAAGATGATCCATAGAGGATCTCCCTTTCATGAACCCTACCTGCTCAGACTCGAGGAGATCCGGAAAAATTGCACTAAGTAGATCTGCCAATAGTTTGATTAAGATCTTTATATCCTGATTCAATAAGGAAATGGGGCGGTAACTTGTAACTAATTCTGGGCTCTTGTCAGACTTTGGTAAAAGGACAATTAGGGCTTCGAAAAGGGTCTGATCCGTGGGGGCTCCAGATTGAATATACTGATATGGTGGTAGCAATAGAGGAATTAGGCGATCTTTAACTTTTTATAAAAATTGGATGAGAATCCATCTGGACCCGGGGTTTTATCTGTGGGGAGACTATTAATGACTCTGACCAGTTCTGAATGGGAAATGGGAGCTATAAGTGTTTATTGCTGTGTTTCGGAGAGGGAGGGCAAATGAGACACTGCCAGGTACTCATCCAGAGCCTGCACAGAGGGCGGGTCAAGCATGGTGCTATATAGCTGCTTGTAGTAGTTGCCGAATTCATCAACAATGTCTTTTGGGGATGTTTTCAATTAACCATCTTCCTGGGAGTGGATTGAGACTATGAATCTGGAGATTCCTGTCATTTTATTCTGAGGGCTAATAGGCACTCTGCTTTTTCACCCTGATCAGTGTAGGATGCTTTAGTCCTCAGGATTGTGAACTCTGCCTTTTCTATCAGGAGGTCTAGTTAGGTGTCTCGTAACATGGCAAGTTTTTGTCTCAGAGTATCCAGAGAATGGGGAGCTATTGCTTCTATTGCTTGAATTTGGGTAAGAACACTGAGTAATTTCTGTTCTGTTTTCTTTTTTCTGTGGGAACTCAGGCCAATTAAGATTCCCTTAAAAAAGGACTTAAAGGCACACCATTCCATATTAGGCCTTGTAGTGGAGTTACAATTAACAGTAATAAACTGTTCCATCTGTTCAGAGAGATATTTGGTTACCTCAGGGTCTTTCAGGAGCTGATTGTTGATTTTCTAACGTGCCTATCTCTGAGGGAGAGAGGAAAGGGAGAGGTGACACATGACCAGTGAGTGATCTGATGGGGGACCCGGCTGAATGGAGGAATCAAGATCCCCCAGAAGGAGCTTCTGGGAAAGAAGTAAATAATCAATGCAGGAAGCAGTGTGATGGACTGGAGAGGTAAAGGTATATCCCCTCTTTGTGGGGTTAAGAACCCTCCAAACATCACATAGGCCAGCCTGATCTATTAGTTCTCAGAATGCTCGTTGGGCTGTAGAAAGTCCCTTTCAAGAACAACCTAAGCAGTCCAAAGCAGGATCAAAAACCAAGTTCACATCACCTCCCAGGATTATTGGAATTGAGAGTAAGAGAGTAAGAAGGTCAATCAGCTGTGTAAAAAAACCCTGGTGTATCAGTATTGGGCCCATAAATGCTTCCTAAAAGTACCTCTGTTGCATGTATTGAACCCCGGATCAAAATAAATCTGCCCTACGGATCTTTGATTGTCTGGGAGAGTGAAAATGGGACTCCCCTAGATATCAAAATTATGACCACACAGCTTTGAGTGGTTCCTTCTGCTGAGAATACCTGGCACATTTGTTGTCTCCACATCTGTAAGGCCTCAGTGTCTAGCAAATGAGATTCCTGTATGAAAATTATATCTGCAGCCAATACATTCAATTGTTTCAAAACCTTATACTGTTTCAGTTTCTGTCGGACCCTATTAATATTCTAAGTAGCAATTCTGAAATCATTAGCCATAGGAAATACTGGATAAAGATTGAAGTGTGGTATGCCAGGTGTGAACCAACTTTACCAGTACCTTAGTAAGTCTGAAGTCTGTGATACTTCCTCTCCACCCCTTCCCCCAACTCCTCCCAAGATTGTCCCCATCCCAAAAATCCAACAAGAGGATGAAAAACAGTTCTAAACCTTCAAATCATCCCAGCCCACCCTTCACCCCTTATTGTTATGAGCTTTGTTTCACAGTACTCCTTCACTATAGATCCCTCCCTGTAGCCACCCCCAAACTGTCCCTTGTCCCTTCTCAAGACTTTGGAACAATGCAATAAAACGAAAAACAAAAGAACAAAAAGCCTTCATTGTTTTTGTTGTGTCAGTTTTCATTTTTGTTTGCGAAGAACCAGTAGGTCGCACTTCTCCAAATTGTACAATTTTAGCAGGCCAAACCCTGACTGGCACCTTAAAAACCAGCAGAAGGCACAAAAATGAAGGTCACCTTGAGCACTGTTTCAGATCTATAAAGAAAAATTAAAGAAGAACAAATATATATGGGCATGTGGCCCAAATTACCAACGTGTCCCGAAAAACAGAGTCTAATCTTCGCTGGAGGTTGCCTTGCACTTCAGAAAATATAGGGAAAAAATCCAACAACAGTCAGTAGCTTCACCATTCAACAAACTATACTTTAGCAGGTGAAGAAGAAAAAGAAGGAAGGCTAGTTAACTGTAATTTATGCAGCACACATAACCACACTGAAATGTCAACAGATAAATCTGCATGCCCTGGTAGGCGCACTCCCTCTAGCGGGTATAGTGGATGTTAGGTTCGCATAGGTGGGGAACTGGAGTCTCTTGACTGTGCGCTAGTTTGGGGGCAATCTAGTAGGTAATCCAGGTCTCTCATGGGACATTATTGCCACCTTTAAGCTGAGGTGTTTGCATGCACATATTCATGAAATATACCTTTTCCCTAGGAGGGCACTAACTCCAAATGAAGGTGAGCATGGGGTGTTGTATTATCAGTCCGCTATTACAAATGGCACCACAGTCCTCTCCAAGCCACTCCATGTAAGGGGAAAAGGTGAAAAGTTATATAAAGGCAACAGAGTTGTGAGAACTTAAGCAGTCCTGGCAGCCTGCAATCTTAGCCCCAGACTGATTCACAGCAAGATCATAAATCCCCCAATACACTTGGAGATTCCTCCCATAATGAGTAGAACTAGGTCAGGTAGCATGAAAAAGATCTGGAAGGATGCTCTTAAGCCCACCACGGGCCATCTCAGGGTCTTCGTATCTTTGCCAGTTACCTGCAATCAGGACCTGAAGCCTCGCAGGGTAGTTCATTTGGAATCAGTGATTAATTTTGAAACCAGGGGGTGGAAAGCCAATCTGCAATGTCTGATAGTAGCTGGTAAGTCCTGTGCCACTCAGATTCTGGTTCCTTCCCAGCAGACCTCTTCTAAATCTTTCACTTTGGAAAGGAAATGATGCCTTTCTAAATAATTCAAAAATCTGAAGATCAGTGGCCTCGGGGGGGGGGGATTACAGCTGGAGAAGTCAGTCGAAGTGCCCTATGTGCACTCTTGATTACATACTTGGGTCTGAATGGGGAGGGCCCTGCTATTTTCTCCATGAACTTCTGCAGAAAAAGGATGGTATCTTGACCTTCTTCAGCCTCCAGTAGACCTATGAGGACCACATTATTTCTGCGGCTGTGGCCCTCAAGATCTTCAACTTTTAATTCCATCTTTGCAAGCCTTTATCTGGTGAGTACAAGTTCTGGGTCTATTTTCTCCACAAGTTTCTCTAAAGAACAAATTCGGGCTTCTGTATCTGATGTTCGCCTGGAGACATCCTCTAGAGCTTGGGTAAGTGATTTAATTTCATTGGTGATCGAACAAAACTCCTCCTGAAATGGTCAAAATTCTGCCAGGAAGCCTGCCAACATTAGTGTCTCTGGGTCCAGAGGTAAGTGGGAGGTTCCCAGAGGTTCAACAGTGCTAGTAGACCTAGGCTTCTTTGGGCCTGTTTCAGGCGTGGTAGGGGGCGTATGTTTTGGCAAAGTGCGCCACATTTCCACCTCCATATAGGAAATTTTCTTGTAGAAATGACAGTCCACCAATAACTGAGTCTTCTGATCTGGGTTTTAGGGATTGCCTGCTGCAACAGTATCAGAAAATAGACCAAAATTTGATCAGGTGGCTGGAGAGATAAATCAGAGCTAGCACCAGGCGCGCTGCATCATGTGATCTCCTAGTGATTGCTGTTTTGCAGTCGCTATTATGGCATAAAACCCATTTCCATAATGTGCAGATGCAAGGTACAGTACTTAAGAATGTGACGGGAGTGGAATACAGTGGCAAACATGGCTTTAGAATGACAAAAATATGTACAATTTTTATAATAGTGCAGGGATGAGATTTGTGCAACTTCAGAATGTGGCAATGACACTTGAGTGACTTCAGAATGTGGAGGTGACAAACACTCGTACGACTTCAGATGTGGTGGTGATAAACACTCGCGCGACTTCAGAATGTGGTGAGGACTCTTGTGTGACTTCGGAATGTGGCGGTGACAAATAATCACGCGACTTTGGAATGTGGTGGTAACAAACACTTGCATGACTTTGGAATGTGGTGGTAACAAACACTCGTGCAACTTCAGAATGCGGCGGTGACAAACAATTGCGCGACTTCGTAATGTGGCGGTGACAAACACTCAAGCGACTTTGGAATGTGTTGGTGATGAACACTCGTATGACTTCGGAATGTGGCTGTGACAAACACTCATATGACTTCAGAATGTGGTGGTGATGCGGGACCTTGGAATGTGGTGGTGACTTCAGAATGTGGCTGTGCCATGCAACCTTGGAATGTGGTGGTGATAAACACTTGTGCAACTTCGGAAAGAGGCGATGATACTGACGCGACTTCGAAATGTGGTGGTGACAAGCACTTATATGACATCGGCATGTGGCAATGGCAAACACTCACACGACTTCGGAATGTGGTGATGACACTCAGACGACTTCAGAATGTGGCAGTGACAAACAGTCACATGACTTTGGAATGTGGTGGTGACCAGCACTCACACAACTTCGGAATGTGGCAGTGGTGAGCACTCGGGCAACTTTGGAATTTGGCAGTGATGAGCACTCACACGACTTTGGAATATGGCAGTGACAAGCACTTGCATGACTTCAGAATGTGGCACTGATGCATGACTTTGGAATGTGGCACTGACACTTGATATTGGAATGTGGCTCTGACATGCGACTTAAAATGTGGCAGTGACTTCAGAATGTGGCAGTGATGGGAGACTTCAGAATGGGGTAATGATAAACACTCATGCAACTTCGGAATATGGCAGTGACAAACACATGCATGACTTCGGAATATGGCTGTGACAAACACTTGCATGACTTCGGAATGTGGCGGTGATGAGCACTTACGTGCCTTCAGAATATGTCAGTGATGCATGACTTTGGAATGTGGTGGTGACAAACACTCCTGCGACTTTAGAATGTGGTGGTAACTTTGGGATGTGGCAGTAACACACAACTTCAGAATGTGGTGGTGACTTTGGAATGTGGCAGTTAATTGGTGACCTCGGAATGTGGTGGTGACAAATACTCGAGCGACTTCAGAATGTGGCAGTGACAAACACCCGCATGACTTCTGAATGTGGCAGTGATGCGTGACTTTGGAATGTGGTGGTGACTTTGGAATGTGATTGTGCCGACTTCAGAATGTGGTGATGACACTCGAGTGACTTCAGACTGTGGCTGTGACAAACACTCGTGCGACTTCAGATGTGGCAGTGACAAACACTCAAGCAACTTCGAAATGTGGTGGTGACAAACACTTGCATGACTTTGGAATGTGGTAGTAACAAACACTTGTACGACTTCAGAATGTGATGACACTCGCGCGACTTCAGAATGTGGCAGTGACAAACAATTGTGCAACTTCGTAATATGGCGGTGGCAAACACTCACATGACTTTGGAATGTGGCAGTGACAAACACGTGACTTTGGAATGTGGTGGTGACAAGCACTCATGCAACTTTGGAATGTGGCAGTGATGAGCACTTGGATGACTTTGGAATTTGGCAGAGATGAACACTCAGGTGACTTTGGAATGTGGTGGTGACAAGCACACACATGACTTTGGAATGTGGTGGTGATGAGCATTCACGCAACTTCAGAATGTGGCACTGATACATGACTTTGGAATGTGGCACAGACACCTGACATCAGAATGTGCTGCTGATGTGCGACTTCGGAATGTGGCGGTGACTTTGGAATATGGCAGTGATGGGAGACTTCAGAATGTGGTGGTGATAATCACTCGTGTGACTTCGGAATGTGGCTGTGATAAACACTTGTGTGACTTCGGAATGTGGCGGTGATGAGCACTTGCGGGACTTCGGAATGTGTCAATGATGCTCAACTTCAGAATGTGGTAGTGACAAACACTCATGCTACTTAGGAATGTGGCTGTGACTTCGAAATGTGGCGGTGACATGCAACTCCGGAATGTGGCGGTGATGCATGACTGGAATGTGGCGGTGACTTCAGAATGTGGTGGTGACGGGCAACTTCAGAATGTGGCAGTGACAAACACTCGAGCGACTTCGAAATGCGATCATGATGAACACTTGCTCGACTTCAGAATGTGGCTGTGATGAACTCTTGCGTGGCTTCAGAATATGGTGGTGATGCATGACTTTGGAATGTGGTGGTGACTTTGGAATGTGGCTGTGCCATGCAACCTTGGAATGTGGTGGTGACAAACACTCATGCGACTTAGGAATGTGGCACTGATGCGCGACTTCTGAATGTGGCGATGAGTTCAGAATATGGTGGTGATGCGTGACTTTGGAATGTGGTGGTGACAAACACTCGTGTGACTTCAGAATGTGGCAGTGACAAACACATGTGCGACTTTGGAATGTGGTTGTGACAAACACGCAACTTTGGAATGTGGCTGTGACAAACACTTGTGCGACTTCAGAATGTGGCAGTGATGAGCCCTTGTGCAACTTCAGAATGTGCCGGTGACAAAAACTCATGCGACTTCAGAATGTGGTGGTGACAAACACTCATGCAACTTCGGAAGTGGCGGTGACATGCGACCTCAGAATATGGCGGTGACGTTGGAATGTGGTGGTGATGCACGACTTTGGAATATGGCAGTGCCATGCGATTTTAGAATGTGGTGGTGATAAACACTTGTGCGACTTCGGAATGTGCCGGCGATGAACACTCGCATGACTTTGGAATGTGGTGGTGATGCGTGACTTTGGAATGTGGTTGTGACCTCGGAATGTGGTGGTGCCACACAACCTCACAATGTGGCAGAGCCGCGAGACCTCAGAATGTGGTGGTGATGCAAGACTTTGGAATGGGGAGGTGGCGCACTACTTCGGAATGTGGCAGTGGCACACAATTTCTGAATGTGATGGTGACGCTCAGTTTTGGAATGCAGCAATGATGCTCAGTTTCAGAATGTGGTGGTGATGCACAGTTTCAGAATGTGGCAATGACACAGTTTTGGAATGTGATGTTGACAGTTTCAGAATGTGGCACCAAAACACAACTTTGGAACGTGGTGTGGATGTGAAATTTTGGAATGTGATGAGGATGTGCTATTTTGGAATATGGCTAGGACGCACAATGTTGGATTGTGGTGGGAATGTGATGCACAATTTTAAAATGTGGTGGGAGAATACAATTCTGAAAAGTGGCAAGGAGAAGTAGTTTCAAAATAAAATGGCCTGTCCTGCCATATTCCGACAGTGTACATCCTTACTTATATTCCAGAATTGCTAGTCCTCACAGAATTTTTCAGTGTATGTCCCTGTCGCATTCTGAGATTAAATGTTCCACCACACTGTGAGATGGAAATCCCTGCCACATGCTGAGATTACATGTCCCCCCTTTCAATATTCTAAAATTGTTCACCACTTTGACAGTCTATACCTTTGTTCAACGCTGCATTCCAAAACCACCTCCTGATGCGTTCTAAAGTACAGTACCATGCATCTGAACATTCTGGAAATGCAAGCATTGCAGGCAACCCTGTGTCCATTTTTGTTTTTCAATTAAATACTACAGCTACAGTTTTGATAACTTTGAAGAAATAGGTCCTATAAGGTTGCTGATAGGGAGGACTAGTCTGTGAGTTCTGGTTGTGACATCATAAGTGGCTTTTCATTGAAACTGGCTTTTTTGAACAGGGAGTGAAATCAGTGTTACAAAATAGCTCATTACTGTAATATGAAGTAACGAAGAAACCTAATTTTTGGTATGAGATTTTTTGGGGATAGGCTGATTCTAATTCTGCAATGTAGTACTTTTGACCAATCTCCCTCTTTCAGGTCATGAATGAGGTAAAGAGTGGGGATATATTCATAAGATACAGTATACGGAGTCAATCACTATAGGTCATGACAGGAGGCTGGTGGGTGGTTAATTAAGAAAAAACTTGAGGAAGTTGGTGGACCCTGGAACAGTCTACCAGCAGAACTTGCGAGCAGCAATCATTAACGGGTTTAAGCATGGTTTAGAGAGGGCAAAGGGCCAATTACGCCAAAAGCTGGTTAATGGGAGATAAGGTGATGGTATGGCAGAAGGGAAAGGAAATCCTCACTAGGGCAACAGGTCATTGAGTTGAGGTAATCTTAGTAAGGGAAGATTAGATGGACCTTTGGTCTCCTTCTGTTGTCCGATTCTCTGTATCTGTGTATCTACAATCTACCTAGCAACAGCCTAATGGCACAAAAATTAAAACTTTTTCCATTTAAAACAATTTTTTCAATATTTTAAGTGTAATAACCCACTTCAGGGTGTACATTTCTTGAAAATTACTGAACTCCTGGCTGTGTTGAAGGCACTCGCCCTTTGTCTTGTGCCTTCAAATTCACCCTGGGCATGCATTAATTCTCTTAAAATGCATGCCTTGACATGGATTATTACGTATGTATTCAGTATATGACTGTGAGGTGTGGAGACATGCTTATATGGAAGCAAAAGAAAACCAAATTTGTTTCTGCATTTTCTAAAACTTTGTTAAAATTGCCAAAATCCACCATGAGTGCAGCAGTCAGGTCTGAGCTTGGTCAGATACCTATTAAGAACTTAATTGATTAAAAGATCCACAAGTATTGGCTTCTGTACAAACACAATGCAGAAAGTAGATTTTGTACTTAAAAGATGTTCTCGATTAAAAACAGAAGTATTACAAGCTAGGTTTTAAGTTACCAAGACAAAGTTATCTAAATAGTACACTTAAACTCGGACTGGAATATATTTATCTATTTCCAATGATGGGACCATTTACCCTGACTCTTCTTAAGACCAGCCAAAGAAATATTGACCAGGCCAAGCAAGGCGATCTGGTCTGGTTCCACAATGCCGCAGTGACAGGAATGTCGGCAACCTCCCCTACAGTAACACATGGTCACCGACATCCCCGACACCGCCGATCTGGACCTTGACCGGAGAGTACACCAACACCAACACCTGTTCAGTGTACATGTGGGGGGGTCTGCCCCTCTGCACCCCCTGGACTTATGGATTCCAACTTCAGGGGGGCGCGGATGTTGGGGGACAGCAGCCAAACTCCAGAGTTGATGACTCGGCCATCGCTCCAGCAACCTGGTAGACACTGTGGGTGTCAATGGGTTGGTATCGCTGTATTGGAATTTGGCAGTGCTGTGCAACTTCAGAATGTGGTGGTGAAAAACGCTTGCTCCAGCAACCCAGTAGACACTGCAGGTGTCGATGGGTTGGTATCGCTGTATCGGAATGTGCTGATGCTGCGTGACTTTGGAATGTGGTGATGACAAACACTCGCATGACTTCAGAATGTGGCAGTGACAAACACATGTGTGACTTTTTCTAAATGGAAAAAATAACAGTGTCACTGTGATATTCCATCTGGCCTTAGTGGCCCATCAAAAAACACATAAATGGTTGAAACAATATAAAAGCACTCATGATTTAGAGTTTTATCTAACTCTGTCTGTCATGCTAGAATTTGGAAGGTTAATAATCTTTTATAGGTTTCAGCTGTATGAGGGTAATTTCCTTAATACCTGGTAAAATAAGAGGGATTATCTCCCTCATGCCCTTGTGTTTCTCAAACCCCAGCTGGTCTCATCCATGTGGCTCAAATATGTTATTTTCTTAATAGTGAAAGATATGTTTACAGTACTTGGCCTCCTATCTAGCAAGCACTTATTAATGTAGAGAAAAAATCTTAGAACATCTTATGAATTTCAGCTATTAACTTAAAATATAGAAAAGAATACTTTTGAAGGGCAATAGAAACAGAAGGAACAGTGTTGAATATTCAAAGGGTTGTGCCATCTTGCAACAGGGTTCTTGCACATGAAATCCAAAACTGTGCCATTTTAGATATTCAGAAGGAGGCAGTTGCGCCTCAAAACATGCTGAGCAACAGCGCAATGAAAATGAAGGCATGCGCAACCGAAGGGGGTGGATCCATGCATAAAGACCGCAATGCAATATTCAAAGACTTGCGCGATGCGCAATAGCGGCACGGCCGAAATTGCGCACTAGCGGAAATGAGCCAAAATAAAAAGGCTCAAGGAAGCAGTGCAAGAACGCTACCAGGCTGCCAAGTGGGGGAGAGAGAGAGAGACAGAGAGAGAGAGAGACAGACAGACAGACAGACAGCAAAGGGCAGGCAAGGAAAGTGTGTCCCATAGTCTGTAGAGGCCAGGGGGGTGCCTGGTGCAGTGGAAGTAGCAGTCAGGACAGTGGGGGTAACACAGCAACACCAGCCAGGGGGTCAGAAGCCAGGGAGATGGACAGTGCCAGTTTCACATGGAAGCTGTAAGAGGTGAGGTACATGCTGCAGGGGACATGGCCATTGGAAGGGCCAGGCTCCGATACGCCCCAAACAAGCGATACCGTGCCCGCATCAGCTTTGAGCTGTACACAGATGTAGAGATCGTGGGCCGGTACCGCCTGAACAGGGCAATACTGAGATGGCTCTGTGAGCTGTGCAGTGATGTGATGCAGGCACCCTCATGACGGAGTCACGCTCTGTTGGCGGAGACCAAGGTGACAGCCTGCATGTGCCTGCTCACCACGGGCACCTTCCAGAGGCCGACAGGGGACACCACAGGCATCACAGAGTCGGCCACGTCACGCATCCTCACCCAATTCCTCAGCGCACTGCTGCCACATGCTGCAGAGTACATCCATTTCCCCAGCACCACGGCAGAAGCGTACAGCAAACATGCAGGAGTTCCACAGGGTAGCACGTATGCCTGGCGTGCTAGGGGCCATAGACTGCACCCATGTGGCTATTCGCATGCCACCTGGCCCCGATGGGGCTGCATATAGGAACAGAAAGGGCTTCTCCAGTGTCAACTGCCAGGTGGTGTGTGATGCCACTGGGTGCATAATCAATGTCTGTGCCACACACCCTGGCGGAGCACATGATGCCTTCATATGGTATCATTCTGCACTGTGCCATTGATTCGAGAGTGGGGACATCCCCACAGGACATCTAGTGGGTGAGTACACATGTATGGAATGCAAACTCTGGGCAAGGGTGGGAATGCCACAGGTGCCATGGTAGTGGCACACAGGGAGATGGCCAATATGGACCTGAACATGACACTGATCTCCACTATCTCCACACAGGTGACTGCGGATACCCACTCCGTCCATGGCTGCTCACACCGTACCGGCACCCCATGACCCCGGCTCAGCTATGCTATAATGAGGCACATGCCGCAACACGCAACATCATAGAGTGGGTGTTTGGGATGCTCAAGGCATGCTTCTGATGCATAGACACCTCCGGCGGTGCCCTACAGTACAGCCCCCAAAAGGCCTGTGGGATATTCCTGGCCTGTTGCATCCTGCACAACATGGCCAAAGACCATGGGATAGCCATACAGGTCGAACAGGGGGACAGCGATGGGGACGCCAGTGGCACCGGTGATGATGGTGATGAGCAGCCCCCCCTAGGACGGAGGGACCCCCGACTGATCCGGCAGGCCCAGCTGCACTGGGACACCATCACAGAGGAGCACTACGCACAACACAGGTAGGTCAAGGGGACATGTGCAACCAACACTGTCCATGCGCAAACCACAGGCACACAGGGGAACACACCAGGGGTGCATGACGGTCAGGGTAGTGGAAGGGTCCAGGCATACAAACACACCATCAGGGAGGGGTGAGCACTCATATGGACACACACACACCAGGCACAGAGCATACATGGGCAGATGCACAGCACTGCAGAACCGACATTGCTAACACACAGCACCACCGACCACCCCCACCACCTATACTGTCCAAGTACGTGCGTCAGAACCTGGGCACCCTTGCACCTTGGTGTACAGTGCAATGCAGGCATCATCATGCACACGCACCTGTGGACAGCAGTTGGGAGGGTGTGCAGGTGGTCCGTGTGTCTGCGTGGTGAGCAGAGCACCCAGCAGTGCACTGCCCACCATGACACACATTGCACACATGGCAGCACCAGACAGGGCCCCCACTGGGAGACAGCTCAGTCATGTAGCACTGTCCCACGGCCACCACGGATGTGTGGGAGGCCCCACCGTGACCCAACAGCACGGGCAGGCTGAGCAGGGTACACATGGGGTGGCACTGTTGCACCACCAGGGGTCCCACTGCACGAACGTGACCTTGCCCGCACAGGGGTCTGCAGCATGCTGAACAAACCTACACCAGGGGTGCTCTGGATGCCCAGAGCAGAACCCGGCGTCGACAGGCCTGGTGTCGCACGACGCCGGGAATGGGGAGTGGAGAGTGCACTGTGTGGGGCGTGCGGTACAGGGGCACCTGACTGTGTGCCCAATGCGTCCACGACAGAGACCACTGCCTGGGTCAGCCTGTCAATGGTGGCAGTCACATCCGTCCACATATGGACCAGCTCAGCTCGGTCCCGAGCACACTCCCTGCTGTGCCGCTCCACGGACACAGACAGTGCCTCCACGGACCTTGCAACCCGCCTCTGCAGCTGTACTGATTCCTGCAGCAGGCGGGTGTGCTCATCCAATGGGTACTGTGCCCCAATGGCATCCTGACCCCCAGGGTGTGGACGGTCCTGATGCACAACACCCCTTGAGGGTGGGCGCTGTTCACCAGGACCAGGAATGGATGGATCAAAGGGCGGCGGACATGTGCCACTGCTTGACACTGTACCCCCAGACCTGGTGGGTGACTGCTGCTGCTGCTCCTCCAACCGCTGTGCCCCCGGGTCCACTTGTTCCACCGCTGTGCTGGCAACAGTGCCAGACACCTGCACAGCCACTGGTGCTGCCCCATGGGTGCTGACAGGCACAGTCTGGGACCGTGCCAGCATGCTGGTACACAAGTTGGAACCAGACAGGCCCAGGGGCACGTGCTGGCCTGCCGTGTGTCCGTCATGGGACACACAACCATCACTGCCCATTGCAGGCCTTCTATCATCAATGGTGCAGGTACGTGCTACTGCCATTGTCACAGCGTGCTGGCATGCTTGCATGCCAGACTGCTGAGACACAGGCTGTGCACCCCCCGCACCCGTATCACTGACACCAGAGTTTGCGGCCCAGCGTGCATGCTGCTGCAGTGCCTGCTGGCTGGTGGTGGAGGTGGATGGACCCTCCTCCATGTCCAGCAGGTCAGCATCACTGTCTGGACCCACCACCACCGTCTCCTGAAGACGAACAGGATCTGTAACAGAAAGAGAGTACATGTGAGTGCATGTGAACAACCGCCCCCAAACACCACCACCATGTCATACCGTGCAGTGATGGGCTTCCACCTGTCTGGAATCCTCCGCCTGGTACGCCCTCAATGGCGCTCGGCTGCATGGCTGTGACCAGTGTCTCCTCAGTTGGGGTCAGCTGCAACACCACTGGTGGGCCCCACCAGTGCCAGCACGTGCCGCCCTGAAGGCTGCCACCTTCTCCTTCAACCTCCTGTGGTCTGTCCCCATCTTTTTCTTGCATTCCTGCATGGAGCGCTGGTGGCTTCCGTGCAGGTTAACGGCCCGAGCTACCCCGTCCCATGCAGCCGCACGGGACTGAGGGGTGCCCCTCCATCCACTCAGCACTGGCTCCTCATCCAGGTAGGCCTGGAAGAGAGCCTCCGTCTCTGCTGCTGTAAAGTTGGGCCTCCTCCTATGCCCACCGTCCTCACCCTCACAATGACTCTGCTCGGTCATGGCGATCTGTATGGGGGGAAGTGGACACCTGTCACTGTGCAGTCTACAGCATTTTCCCATGACCATCGTCCTGAACACCACACAGCATGCAACTCACCTCTCACCTGCAGTAACCGAATCTGGCCAACGCAGCCCAATGTCGCACATTTATAGCGCAATACATGCAAATTAGGAGTGGAGCAACTATAATGACATGCAAATCGCGCCACAGCGCCCTTGAATGGCTGATCAGATGATTTGCATGTGTCGGCTGAATATCGCGAATCTGCGCTTTGCGCAATACGGAAGAGTCGGCTAAGCCAATGGCGCAGATCTGTGCCTGTGTGGTACACTGCATTGCGCATGCCCAGATAGCTTCCACAGGTGTCTGTCATGCTGCTGACGTGCTGAGCGTGATCGGCAATTCAGGCCATGGCCACCATTGTGCCAGTGGAGCTACAGCAATGGGCACTATATGGCGCTGTGGCAGTACTGCGCAATACTCCACTGTGGCACTGGTACGCAGCTGGTCGGTCGCGCAGGGATGCCCATACGCTGATGGCGCTCGCGTAGCCTTGCATCATTGCCTATGACCTTGTGTATGACCTTGCCCCTGGCACTGTTCGCCTGCCAGTGTATCGCCCCTATTGGCGCTTCTGGTGACAGCGCCATGTGGAGACGGCACTGTTCGAACAGCGCATTGGAGCCTGTGGTGGTCTATTGCGCAACATCTCCACGGGGTTACGGCGCAGCTGGGCGCCATATTGCCTGCTGTAAAGTTGGTGCCATGGCTAGAGGAGGGCGGTGTCCTGGAGCCAGCTGGAAGTGCCAACCTGGTGGCCCTAGTTGAGCCACACTATTATGGCCTTTATGGTGAGGTGCCCCTCACCAGTGCAAGGACTGAGGTGTGGCAGCAAGTGGCCACTGACCTGGTGGGGGTCACTGGACAGTGCCGGTCTGCTGAGCAGTGCCGGCACCGGTACAGTGACCTTCGCCGGAGGGAGCCAGAGCTTTTAACATGGCTGCGTTCACGTGCCAGGTGGGGCGTGATGCCTAGGCCAGGTGGGTGTGCCATCTATGCACCTGTATTATCTGTAGGGGTGTGTGTGTGTGTGTTTTGGTGGCTGTGCATAGGTGATGGCTCAGCCATGGTTGGCAGTGTCAGTGTGTGCAGCTGTGAGATGAATGGGTATGGCTGTGTGGGCAGGCACTGTCACTGGGGCAGGAGGCAGTCTGCTTTTGAGTCACATTGATGTTTGTCTCAACATATGTCTCCCACAGGCCGGGATGTGAGGATGCAGGGCAACAGTGATGAGGGCCGTGCCAGGGACCCGGTGCCAGCAGGGGTTGGACCCCACCAGCAGCAGCAGCACCAGCAACAGCGCCAATCAGAGCTGCTTGAGCAGTGTGAGTATCATGACTTCATGGATGCTATTGCATGTTGGGGGGGGCCAGTAGCCCTGCACAATACAAACATGCAGGAAAGGGGAGGTCATAATTCCACTATACAAGACACTAGTGAGGCCCCACCTGCAGTACAGTGTACATTTCTGGAGACCATACCTACATAAGGACATAGACAGGATAGAGAAGGTTCAGAGGAGGGCAACAAAGATGGTGCATGGATTGCATCACAAGTCCTATGAGGACAGGTTGAAGGAACTGAACCTGTACTCCCTGGAGGAGAGGAGGGAGAGAGGGAATATGATAGAGACATACAAGTATCTTACAGGGTGGAACAGGGTGCAAGGAAACACTATTTTGAAGTGCAAAAGATGTTCCAGGACTAGAGGGCATGGGATGCAGTTGGAGGGAGGACGATTCAGAGGAAACATGAGCAAGACTTTCTTCACAGAACGGGTGGTGTACAAGTGGAACACCCTGCCAGAGGGAGTGGTGGGGGCTGACACACTCACGGGATTTCAGACTGCATGGGATAGACATAACGGAATTCTTGAGGTCAGGGGTAAGGCAACAGACTTCTAGGTAAACAAAGTAACTTACAGGCTGAAATGGACTGACTGTGTGGGCCATAGGCCCTTATCTGCCGACACTGGCTATGTATCTATGTCTGTAGGCACGCACAGGTGACATGCATCACTGTCCAGTTTCACAGCACGCTCTGTGTATGCATCACTGGTGGTCCATGCATGCACTGGGCACATAGCTGGGTAACTGGCATCGCACCACATTGCCACGTCACTTGCCAGCCTTGTTTGTGCTGTGATGGACATGGGCAGTGTGTGTGTGCAGTGGTGCGCATAGCTGGTGCCGCCTGTTTATGATGGCCATGTGCATGTTCTCTGTGGGTGGGTGCATGCCATCACAGGTGTGGGCCATTGGGCTATATGGCTTGCAGGTTGGGTGGTGTTCAGGGTTGTGGTCAGTCACAGCCATTGACTGTGTTCCCATTTTCCTAGGCCTCGAGGTTCTCCATCGGATGGCGGAGGGATGTCAGGGCCATCCGACAGCTTGTGGCCCAGAACAGCGACATCCTGCAATCAATACACCGCCATGGCGTGTGGAGGAGGTGGCAGGGAACTGCAAGACACCAGCAGGAGGACGGGTGGCTGGCTGGCCCATGACCTCTCTTCCCTTCCCACTTCTTCCATCCCTACCACCCTGCCTTCCCTCTCCAAGTTTGTCATCCCTACCCCTTGACCAACCCTACCTTGTACCCGTCCTCCCCCTTGTAAATAGTTGTACTTGTTCTTGTTAATGTTTATTGTGTTGAAATACATTTTTATATTTTTATACGAATAATGTGTTGGTCTCTGATTTGCAGCTGCCTATGGGTGCTCAGTTGCAGGGGTGTACATGCCATCTGGGCTGGTATGGTCCTGGGTAGTGTGTGTGTGTGTGTGCGTGTGTGTGCATGGGGAGGTATCTCCAGCATGGCAGTGACTTTCGGTTGGTCTTGCCGTCTGCTGCCACCCACTGCTGGGTGCACAGGGTGTGTCTGGCTTGTAGGCTTCTGTGCTGCATGGGGTTGACGGTGCTGGGGGATGCATGGTTTCTGCAGTGCCAGTCACTGCACATAGGTGGTGTCTTGGGGTCACAGTGCAGGGTGTGCTGTGCGACGGGGGCTGATGTGCACTGTGGTTGTCAACCCCTGTGTGTGGGCACTCTCAGCCTGCCAGTGGTTGTGCTGGGGTGTCATGGCTCTGCTATGCTTTGTTGGCTTGTCCCCATGGGCAAGTAGATCATCCGTCCCACCCCCAGTGATGCTGTGCTTGGGGTGTGCAGGTGTGGTGTGGGTTCTGCAGTGTGTTCCTGTGCCCATGTGTGGCATGGCTGGCGGTGGGCCCCAGCCTGCCTCCCTGGATGTGCAGTTCCATTGCTCTGGGGAGGCTCTGCTTGCTCTATGGCACCTCTGGAATGCTCAGCTGGGCTGCCCTGGTTGCGCCATAGCGCAACATTTCGGCTCAGCTTCTCCTTCCTTGTTGCGCTATGGCGCAGTATGTGCGATATTCAGATGTTGGTTGCTTACGCAATTTGTTCTGCTCCATGTTTGAATATCGCACCTGTTGCTCATTTGCGCAACTGGTTTGTGCTTGCTCCTGCTGTTGCGCTCATTTTGAGCGCAGTTTGAATATCTGGGCCAGTGTCTTTTGGCGTATTGTAATTGTTATTTCCTGATATTGCCTTCATAATGACTTTTAACATGGAATGTATTTAATTTTGTCATACTTATGTTTTTGGAATTTTATCAATCAATCAATCATTGTTGGTCAGCCTGGTGGCACTGAGGGTTGAGGCGCTGGATGCCACACCTCATGCCAAACCAGTGACCCGGGTTTGGGAACGAGCCTGGGCATCGGGGGTCAGCAGGGGAGAGGAGGGATTGAGCATCCAGAGGACAGCTCTCCCTCCCTCCCTCCCTGGGGAGGGGGGTTTTATGCTCCCACAGTGTAGTGGCCTCTGGTGGTTCTGGGGGCTCACAGCAGTTGGGAAGCTAGAAGACTGGGGATTGGCTCGGAGGCACTCCTGTGGGCATGTTCGGGAGCAAACACACAGCACACTGGAGTGCATTGCACTTCCCAGCCATTAGGGCCAAAAACACCACAAAAAAAACCCTACCACCAGGTGAGGCGACGGAGACCATCAGGTGCCCTGGCCACACACCTAATGTTGGCTGCAACTCCCAACTCTCCCCCTGGGGACTTGTGGGCCTCTCCTTGGGGTCGGGGGAGCCTGGGGTCCTGATCCCAATGTAGTGACAGGAGAAGTGGTTCAGGTGGATGGTGGAGCTGAGAAGCAGAGTATGGGACCCTGAGAGAAGGCCCAGTCAGGTAGGAGCATAAAGAGAGTTTAAAAAAAATTAAAAAATCAATCATTGTTTATTTCTAAAAGGCGCAATTCCAATATTGATCAATGTACTTGTATGATAAGATAAAACAGTATACATAAAATAGATCAGAACATTAGATAAATAGGGTGGGATATTCAGACTGCATCAGGCAGGGGCGCAAGACTGGGTGCAGCACAACTGGGATGTGCTAGGGCATGGGCCGGGCGATATTCGACGGCGCTGCACCATGGTCCAGCACCGTTGAATATGGGTCTGGGGGTGCCCGCACTGCGTATGGCACAGTGGCACTGCACCAGTGCAAGTGGCAGGTGAGGAGCAAGGGGCTGTGCCAGCGCAAGTGCAGTTGCGCTAGGCGCAGCAAGAGCGATATTCAGACATGAGCATGCAAATGAGTCTATTATGTATGCAAGGTGCAAATGGGGCCATTTGCATGTCATTATGGCCCCATTTGCATGTGGTGCGCCGATCCCTGGCGACTTACACTTGGCACCCTGCCAGGCTGCATGCCGTTGGGGACTGACGCCCCTGCCCCTCATTGGGCAAGGTTCCCCAATGCCCAATCATGGGCATAGAAACATAGAAACATAGAATTTGACAGCAGATAAGGACCGCTTGGCCCACCCAGTCTGTCCGTTTCCCTAGCTAATGGATAAGCTGCAGATCCTAGTTAACCAGCAGCCTACTTCTTCCTACCCCCACCCCTAGAATTTCCCTATGACTGTCCCATGCATGCTTGAATTCTACCACTGTTTTTGACTCCACAACCTCCTCCAGAAGGCCATTCTATGCATCCACAACCCTCTCTGTGAAAAAATACTTCCTTAAATTACCTCTGAGCTGCCTCCCCTCTATCTTCAAATTGTGCCCCCTTGTTCTTGCACACCTCTTTTTTTGAAATATGCTACCCTCTTGGACTTTGTTGATTCCCTTGAGGTACTTGAAAGTTTCTATCATGTCCCCTCTCTCCCTCCTTTCCTCGAGGCTATACATATTAAGCTCCTTAAGTCTCTCTTCATATGTCTTCCGGTGCAGACCCTGCACCATTTTAGTTGCCCTCCTCTGGACAGCTTCCATCCTGTCTATGTCTTTATGGAGATTGAGTCTCCAGAACTGCACGCAGTACTCTAGATGGGTCTCACCAGCTGTCTGTACAGAGGGATAATAACTTCCTGTTTTCTACTGTTGATGCCTCTCCTATGCATCCCAGTATCCCCAGCCCTCCTTGCTGCCCTCTCACTTGCTTGCCCACCTTTGGGTCATCTGATATGACTACCCCAGGTCCCTTTCCATTTTTGTTGTTGTTAGTATCTCACCCCATTGTGTACTCTTCCCCTGGGTTTTTGTTTCCCAGGTGCATTACCTTGCACTTCTTAGCATTGAATCTAAGCTGCCATACATTTGACCATTCCTCTAACCTTGCCAAGTCCCTTCTCATCCTTTACACCCCACCTTGTGCATCAACTCTGTTGCAGATCTTTGTGTCATCTGCAAAGAGACATACTTTTCTTTCCAGTCCCTCTGCAATGTCGCTTATAAAGACATTGAAGAGGGACCAGTCCTAATACTGAACCCTGCAGTACCCCACTAGTAACCCCCCTTTCTTCAAAGTGGACTCCATTTACTATTACTCTCTGTGTCCTATTCTCCAGCCAATTCTTTACCCAGGCTGTCATCTTGGGACCCACTCCCAGGCTGGCTAACTTGTATATTAATCTTTTGTGTGGGACTGTGTCAAATGCCTTGCTAAAGTCTAGGTAGGCTATGTCCACAGCCCCTCCCTGATCTACTACTTTGGTCACCCAGTCAAAGAAATCTATCAGATTTGTCTGGCATGACTTTCCCGCTGTGCATCCATGCTGCCTTGGGTCCTGTGCCCCTCTGGCCTCTAGATACTCAACAATTCTTTCCTTCAGAAGTGATTCCATCATTTTCCCTACCACTGAGGTTAAACTAACAGGTCTGTAGTTTCCTGCTTCTGCCTTGCTCCCACTTTTGTGAAGGGGAATCACATCTGCCCTCCTCCAGTCCTCGGGTACCACCCCATCCTCCCATGATTTGTTAAAGAGGATAGTCAGTGGTGTCATTAGTTCTACCCTTAGTTCTTTTAGAATTCTGGAATGAATCCCATCAGGCCCCATTGCTTTGTCCACCTTCAGTTTTAAGAGTTCTTTCAGAACCCTTTCTTCTGTAAATAGGCTGGTATCAACTTCTGTATCCAGAGTGTTTCTACTGTTTGTTTTAGGTACCTCCCCTCTTCCTTTGTAAATACTGAGCAAAATATTTGTTTAGTATCTCTGCCTTTTCACAGTCACCTCTGCCCACCTTCCTCCCTTTATTAAGCCTCACTATCCTCCCTTGGTCTTCCTTAGCTCCCTGATGTACCTATAAAGGTTTTATCCTCCTTAACTGAGTTGGTTATCTTTTCCTTGGTTTGGGCATTTGCTGTTCTGACTGCCTTCCAGCTTCCTTTTGCTTTAACTGATACAGTTCTCTGTCCTGCTCCTTCTGTGATTCCTTGTACTTCCTGAATGCTTTCTTTTTCTCTTGAACCTTCACTGCCACTTCCTTTGAGAACCATAGTGGTTTCTTACATCGTTTTGTTTTGTTTATTTGCTTCACACAAAGGCTTGTTACCTCTGTGATGGCAGTTTTTATTATTCCCCATTGTTCTTCCACCCCTCCTTCCTGCCCATTTGCTAGTGCATTCCTTAGGCACTCACCCATTTTGGCAAAGTCAGCCCTCCTAAAGTCCAGTACTTTTGCCTTTGTATGGCTTGACTCTATTGCTGTATTTATTGTGAACCATACTGTTCGATGGTCGCTAGTTCCCAGATGGCTACCCACTTCTACATCTGTGATCCTCTCTTCATCTCCATTTGAGAGAACCAGGTCTAAGATTGTTCCCTCTCGATTGGGCTCCAATACTAGTTGTCTAAGGCATGCCCCCTGTAGGGCATCTAGAATAACCCCACTCTTCAAAGTGGCTGCTGCAACTGCACTCCAGTTAACATCTGGCATATTCAGATCACCCATCAGCAATATCTCCCCTTTTTCTGCCATTATAAGTATACTTTCTATCATTTCCTTGTCCATTTCTCCCCTGAGAAGAGAGGTCTATACTCAACCCTGTGCGGATTGTGGTGCCATTGCGGTCCCCAAATTGACCCACAGTGCTTCTTTCCTCCCTGTTTACCCCTTTTGTTCTGTTGCTTTGATTCCTTCCCTATGTAAAGAGCTACTCCTCCTCCTCTTTACCCTCCCTGTCCCTACTGTAGATAGTGTATCCTGGTATGTTTACGTCCCAGTCATGGTTTTGTGTGTACCATGTTTCTGTGACTGCCATGATATCCAGATGTTCCTCCTCCATCAAGGCCACTAATTCAGGAAGCTTGTTACTCAGACTACGGGCATTGGTACTCATTGCTCTCCATTTTTTGATGGCTTTACCTTCTGTTGCAGCATCCCCCACTGACCTTTCTACCTCGGTCTTTTTCTCATTTAGTACCCTGTTTTGTAGAGAGAGACTGGGGTTTTCCTGCTGCTTATCAGTGCCTGCCCCCTTGACTAGTTTAAAAGCTTGCCAATGAAGCATTTAAACCAATTGCTCAAAAGACTTGTTCCCTTCCTGGACAGATGCAGACCATCCTGCCAGTATAGGCTGGTGTCCCTCCAGGTGGAACCCCAGTCCCCAATGAAGCCAAACCCCTGTGCTCCACGCCATTTTTTCAACCATTCATTAAACTGCATGGTGCAAAGTACCCTCACCTCACTCAAACATTGACAGGCAGCACCTCTGAGAAGGATACTGTGCGTGCTACTTGTCTTAGGCCCCTCCCCAATTCTACAAAGTCCTTCTGCACTGCTCTAATCTCATGATGAGCCAAGTCATTTGTCCCTAGGTGGACAATGATGTCCAGCTCAGACTCCTGTGCAGCTGTTCTCATGATCCTGAGGATGCGCATCCTGTCCCTCCAAGCCATGGCACCAGGCAGGCACCTTACTTCAGTTTTCCCTGCTCCCCCCAGTTCTATCCCCATAATAATTGAGTGCCCCACCAGGAGCTGCTTCCTTTCCTTGTGGTGTCCTCTGCCTCCTTCCTGTGGGCATCCCTTGTGACAGTTGTCCTCAGCCTCCTTAGTCTCCTCTGCGGGTGCATCCATAGGGGAGCTATGCTCCCCCAGAATGGTGTATGGATTGTGGAGTGGAACAGCTGACTGGGTGTGCCTCTGTTCCACCATCCTTACCCTCCCTGATCCCACTGTGGTCCAACTGCTGTGCTTTCTTCACAACCTCTGAGGTAGTGGTGGTGGCTCTGGTGCTCCCTGGATGGGGGAGGTTCCCTTCCTACCATCCAGTGTGGCCTGGGGGAAGGTTCCCTTACTACTGTCCAGTGTGGCCTGAAGATGGGCAACTTCCCCCCTCAGGGCAGAGAGTTGTCTGCAAATAGGGCAGCATCTCAGCCTCCAGAAAGACTCCCGGAAGACTGCTGCCCCACAGCCATTACATTGCACTACTCCCTACATGTTTATCTACTTTGTGTGTGTGTGTGTGTGTGACTGGTTTGATATATTGAAATATATATATTATAAAATGTGTATGCTTATATTGCCAGTGCAGTGTGCTAGAGAGGATATGACAGTGATATGCACCTTGCACTCTTGAGGAAATGATGTCAGAACCCCTGGTATAAAGGAACTATTTCCAGGGGTGGGTGGGAGAGGGTGGGGAAGGGTTGGGCCTAAACTGTGCCCTCACAAAACAATCAGCTAAAAGCTCTGACCCACCGCCTGATGAGTGCCTTCCTATCAGCAAGATGCCCTACACAACAATTTGACAGAGAAAATACCCTGCTAATCAAACAGAGAAAAATCCAGACATCTAAGCCAGACACAGGTAAACCTCCCCAGCCTCAAAACAGCCTGGTGGTTTGTGCTCTGAAAGCAGTCAGACCCAAAATAAGTCAGCTGTGCTTTAAACTCTTCCTGCACTGAAAATCTTAAGAATTGTAACAAAAGTAAAGCTAGATCCTTTTAAAATGGACACTTTTAAAATGTTGCAAAAATATCCTTCCAAATCCTAGGTCTCAATCCCAACAATCAAGCAAATTCAGTTGTATCTCACTCCCTCTGGTTATAAAATTACTACACTTTTAATGGAATCCTGCAATTCTCTGCTTAATGCCAATAAGGAAAAAAAATGAAACTTTTTGTAGAAAGCGTAGCTCCCCTGCTTTACAATATTATGCCTTACCAGGTTTCCAGCTCCTAAATGGAGTTATAGTTTGTTCTTTGCAGTGTAGCAAGGTTCTCAGCTTCCAGACAAATCAAAGTCAGACTGACTGGCTTCTAACTGTGAAGGATGCCTAAGACAGCAGAGTGATGAAACCCCCACCCAGAGCCAATTGATTGACTAGTGACACATGTGATGTAAGCAGGCCTTTCAATGTAGGCAGTCTGCTATGTCAGTAAAATATCCCTGGTGGTCCAGTGGACCCTACCCCATTGCCCAATCATGGGCATTATATAAAAATATCCTTGGTGGTCCAGTGTACCTGCTCCCCTGCCCGATCGCGGGCATAATATACACTTATCCCTGGTGGTCCAGTGGACCCTACCGCATCACCCGATCACGGGCATAGTTAGACCAATCTCTGGTGGTCTAGTGGACCCAATCCCCTGCCTGATCATGGGCATAAAATGGAAGTAAATTCCCTGGTGGTCCAGTGGACCCGATCCCCTGCCCGATTGCGGGCATATGGTTAGAACTCCCTGGTGGTCCAGCGGTATCACCCCTCCCCAACCGCCCACTGAGACCCACCACCCTGCACTCCCCCGTCAGCGGCGGGTGGCAGCTCCCTACCAGCAAGCTGCCTGGCCATCTCCTAACTGACAGCATACAGTACAGCTGTATGCCTATTGGTCCACTGCGTGGGCCAATGGGTGTGCAGACCGTACTGTACTACATAGTCCATAAATGTGAATGAGCCATGCACCACCCCTTTGAATATCCCAGCCATAGTCTAAAAGTAATTAATACTATCTGAGTAGACTAATCAAAGTTTGTAAAGGCTTGGCCAAACAGATGAGTTTAAGGGCAGATTTAAAGCTCTTGACAGTTGAGCACTCTATTTTCTGATGAGGTTCTACAGGGTCAGAGCTGCAAAGGCAAAAGAATGAATGGCATGTTTAAAGATTTTAAACTATCTTATTGTTATAACATTTATGTGCTGAACAAGAAAGAACTGAAACAAAATATAATGAATACCTGTAGAATAAAGTGTAATTATAGAAACATAGAAGCATTGATTTTGATGGCAGATAAGGACCACCTGGCTCACATAGTGTGCCCATTTTCCTACCTACTTAAATTCCAGAGCCTTAATGATCATCAGCTTACCCTCTTTTTCCTATCACTAGGGTTGTCTTCTGTCTTTCCCATGCATTCTTGAACTCACCAATCATTTTAGCCTCTACAATCTCCGTTGGGAGGCTGTTCCATGCTCCACCACCCTTTCTGTGAAAAAAATACTTCCTCACCTTACTCCTGAGTCTCCCCTCCCTCTAGCCTCATATTGTCACCCCTTGTTCTTTCACATCTCTTTTTTGAAAGATGCTGCCCTCCTGGACCTTGCTGATTCTCCCGAGGTACTTAAATATTTCTATCATATCCCCCTCTCCTTCCTTTCATCCAGGGTATACATATTGAGGTATTTCTGTCTTTCCTCATATGTTTTCTGATGCATTCCTTTCATAGGTTTCATTGATTTTGATAGATCATAGAAGACTATAGTCCATGTAGCTTGCATTTATCAATTTACTTATAGCCATTTATTTTATTTGCTATAAGGTATTCATCTAGCTTCTTTTTTAAATTTATTTATGGTTTTACTGCCCACTTTTCATCATTTTTATTGCTGTTCTCTGGACTGCCTCCATTCTGTCAATGGCCTTCCAGAGATGCAGTCTCCAGAACTCAACACAGTATTCCAGATGTGACCTGACCAATTGTCTGTGCAGTGACATCGCCGCTTCCTGTTTTCTACTAGTGATGCCCTTCCTTATGCACCCCAGCATCCCTCCAGCACTCCCCAACACCTTTTCACATTGCTTGGCCACCTTCGGGTCAACTGTTATGTTTATCCCCAGGTCCCTTTCCAGTTTTGCTGTTAGCATCCCCCCCCCCCATTTTATATTCCTCTCCAGGATTCCTGTTGCCCAAGTGCATGACTTTGTACTTTTTTGTATTAAATTAAAGCTGCCACACTCTTGACCACTCCTCCAATTTGCCTTGGTCTCTTCTCATTTTTTCCACCATCTCTGGAGTGTCTACCCTATTGCAGATCTTGGTGTCATCCTCTCAGAGGCTTACCTTCCCTTCCAGTCCCTCCACAATGTTACTAAGGAAGACATTGAAAAGGACTGGCCCCAGAAACAAGCCCTGTGGCATCCCACTTGTCACTCCCCTCTCCTGGGATTGAACTCCATTTACCACCACCCTCTGTGTCCTGTTGCTCAGCCACTTTTGTACCCAGTGTATCACCTTGGGACTTACTCTCAAACTACACAACTTGTTTACTCACCTCCTGTTTGGGATGGTGTCAAATGCCTTGCTAAAATCTAGGTAGGCCATGTCCAAGGCCCCTCCCTGATCTACCACCATGGTTACCCAGTCAAAGAAATCTATCAAATTTGTTTGACAAGATCTCCCTGCTGGGAATACATGTTGCCTTGGGTCTTGAGCCCCATTAGCCTCTAGGTATGCCACATTCCTTTTCCTTTAATATGGATTCCTTGATTTTCCTCACCACTAAGGTCAAGCTGACCAGGCTGTAATTTCTAGCCTCCACCTTGCTCCCACTTTTGTGTAGTGGTACCACATTCACCCTCCTCCAGTCATTTAGTACCACTCCCTCCTCTAGAGATTTGTTAAATAGGGCTGTCAGTGGTGCCCCTAGTACCTCATTGAGTTCTTTCAGTATTCTGGGATGCATCACATCTGGTTCCATTGCCTTGTCCACTTTTAGTCCCGAGAATTCCTTTAGAACTCTCTCCTTCATGAATGGGCTGGTGTCCACCTCCCCCCCCCGTGTGTGTTTCTACCCCCTAATTTTGGTACCTCCTCTTCTCCTTCCTTTATAAATACTGAGCAGTAGTCTTCATTTAGAATTTCTGCTTTTTATAGGTCCTCCTCTGCACATTCCCCCTCCCCCCTTATTCAACCTCACAATCCCTCCATTATTTTTTTTCCTTCCCTGATATACCTGAAGAAGATTTTGTCACCTTCTTTTACTGATTTTGCCATCCTTTCTTCAGTTTGCACCTTTGTGCACCTGACTGCCTTCCCCTTCTCCTTCTACTTTGCCAGGTACAGTTCCCTGTCTCCCTCCCTCCCTCTGTGTTTCTTTGCACTTTCTGAATGCCTGTTTTCCCCAGCCTTCCCTGCCACTTCTTTTGATAACCATGGTGTTTTTCTCTTTCTTTTTGCTTTTTTTACTAGATTTACACAGAGGCCTGTTGTCTCTACTGTGGCTCATTTAAATTTCTCCCACAGTTCCTCCACTCCCCCCTCCCTCCACCTTTGCCTAGATTCCCCAGAGGTGTTACCCAATATTTTCAAAGTCTGCCCTCTTGAAGTCCAGGACCTTTACTTTTGAGTGACTTGACTAAACTACTGTATCCACCTTATACCATGCTGTATGGTAATCACTGGACCCTAGATGGCTGCTCATTGATAGATTCATTATTCTGTCACAATTTGTGAGAACCAGGTCTAGTATTGCTCCCTCCTGTGTGGGCTCCTTCATCAACTGTCTGAGGCAAGCTCCTTCCAGGGCATCCAAGATGTTCTGCTCCTTGTGGTAGTTTCTGCATATGTGTTAACATCTGTCATGTTTAGGTCCCCCACCAGCTACACCTTCCCTTTCTATGCCATTTTGTGTATGGTTTCCACTAATACCCTGTCTATTTCTTCCCCCTGTTCTGGAGGTCTCTAGACAATGCCAGTGAAGATGGTGGTGCCATTTTCCAGCTCTAATGTGACCCATAATGCCTCTCCCCTTCCTGTCTTCCCCATAACCCCATTGCCCTGATTGCCTCTCTGATTTACATAGCCACCTGTCCCCCCTTTTTACCATCCCTGTCTCTCCCGAAGATTGTGTACCCTGGTGTGGTAACATCCCAGTCATGGTTTCCTGTACACCATATTTCAGTGACTGTGACAATGTCTAGGTTTTCCTCCACCATCAAGGCCGCTAGGTCTGGGATCTTGTTTCCCAGGCTCCAGGCATTTATACACATGGCTTTCCATGTTTTGATGCCCCTGCCTATGATAGTTCACCCCATCCCAATCCCTATGCCTTCCCTCCATGCCTCCCCCACTATATAAAATTGTATTACCACATTAAAGTACAAAGTGCATCTTACTCAGGGATCAGTACCATCAAATGAATATTGACTGATGGTATTGTCAACATGCAAGAATGGGCCATCCAGCTTTGACCTGGAGAGTAGTGACAGAAGGCAGGCAATAGAAAAGAAGAGAGGGGTCCAGAAAAAAACTAAAGATGGTTATGAAAGAGTGAGGGGAGTAGGTTGCTCAAACTATAGGGGTTCAATTTGATTGAAAGAGCTGGGATGGGGACAAGAAAGTGGAGATGGCATGTATAGAAAGGGGCAAAACAGGACCTATGGACCAGTGTGAGAGAATGAACAACAGAAGGATAGGCAGATAGGGAAGGAGAGGCTGTTTCAGAGGTTGGGAAGGCAGACTGAAGGGGAAGATTGCCCAGCAGAGCTTTTATAGTGGGGGATGAAAAAGAAGTGATCATAAAAAGAGCTGAGGGAGTAAGAGGACAGAATTAAGGGGGTTAGGAATGAGAAAAGAAAAGATAAGAGGGAAAGAGTCAGAACCAGAATTTTGAGAGGAAGAGGAGCACTGTAAGAGAAGATGAGACTCAAGGGAGGGGAGATTGTGGGTAAGGTAGAGAGATCACTGATGAGTTTGAAATAAGGTTGTGGAGGGCAGTAGGCAGAGCAACAGCAGCTGGGTCACAGAGATGCAAATGTTTGAGGTTCAGCATGTCAAGGCAGTGACCTTTGGAAGACTGAAGGAAAACAGAGCAGAAAGGACAGCAGTGGAAAATGTTTTTGAGAATGAAAAAGATGTGCAAAGTGGGAAAGGGGAGGAGGAATGGGAAAGGAATTGAATAGCAAAGGGAAAAGAAGTAGGGGAGGAGGAGGAAGAAGAGGGCACAGCAGGTGAAAATAGTTAAAAGCAGTAGTCTCCTCAGTGGGGTTTAAGATGATAGAGTCACAAGTGGTCTAGTACAGAGGACTGGGAAGGGGGATCAAAATAGGAGTGAATGACCTTATAGGACATTGCTGGGGAATGAAGGTTAAAAGCAAATTTAGTTCTATAATTTACACAATAGTGAAGAATGAAATATTTAAGCAGTAAGGCACAGTAAGGGATTAGATTAACACTCTATTGATCACCCCATAGGGGTATAGTCAAAGGTCCATACTCTGACTCCCTAAAATACCCCAGTTTTACTTCTATGAGGTTAAAGTGTCTGAAGTACATAAACTACTGCAGAGTATCCCTACTGCCAAATCTGCAGGCTCTGATGGCATTGATCCAAAGCTACTAAAGGCTGCTACTACTGAATTGTCTTCATCTCTCACCAGAATTATTAACCTGTCGCTTGTGTCCAGGGTCGCACCTGAACTATGGAAACTCTCCTATATAATCCCAGTTTTTAAGAAAGGTGATACAAATCATGTCAGGAACTACAGACCAATTGCCATACTTTCTGTACTCAGCAAAATACTGGAAAAGTTTGTTTGCTTTGCAGTCATCTGAGTTCTCAGCCAAGCATAACCTTTTGTCACTGGCACAACATGATTTTCATAAAAATCATAGCACTTTCTCCTCTTCTTCACCTCCAAGGTTGCAACTACTTTGGATAGGGGCAAGTACACAGGGCAGTATTCATTGACATCACAAAAGCATTCAGTCTGGTATTCCACCATTTGATTTGTACCAAACAAAGCAACCCAGGGATCTCCTCCTCTGCCCTTTTATGGTTTAAGAATTATCTTGATCAGAGGAGTCAATGGGTAAAAGTTGAAACTACTTTCTCTGATCCTGCCCCTACCATGGTGGGAGTGCCACAAGGTTCCATACTTGGACTCCTATTATTATCCTTTCATATAAAGGATATTCACCAGTCCCTCACCAAAGCACCCCTATCTGATATGCAGATGACTTCGTTCTGCACCAAAGCTCACATAGCATGTCTGGCATTAACACTAATTTATCTATTGACCTCCATGGAGCGCAACACTGGCTCCTATCTAACAAAGTCCTCTTAAATATGATAAATTCACAGGCCAGGTTGTGTGCCTCAACTCCCAAAATTAAAGCTTTATTACCCCTCTAACAGTACTGTGTAGACATGGAACCCCTTCCTCACACTTGTATTGGTGCCAACATTCAATTATCTTGGTGTCACACTTAACGCATGACTTGATTTCTCCCTGTACATAATGGGCATCTGTAAATTGGTAAACACTAATCTGGGGCTTGTTATAAGCTCAAACAAAACCCTGTCCCTTTAGCCTGCCTATTCATAGCCCACGGAGTCCTGCTTTTTAAGCTTAGTTATGGAGTATCTGTAATTCATGTATTTTCCAAAACTGATTTGCAAAAATGAGACATCACATATAATAACATCTGTCAATTCACCGTGTCCCTAAACCACCATACCCATCATTGCACTTCATACAGTATGCTAAACTGGGATGGCTTCCTTCTGCTACCCCGTGTAACTCAACACTTGGAGGGGTGATTCATAATGTGTTGCAAATCCAGTCCCCTTTTTCACTGTCTATTCTTCTTAATTCATCAACTGGTACCTACCCACCAAGGTCTACTATTCATGAATAATTACCTATTCAGAGAACTAGGACGCATCTTGGAGACTTGTCTTTCTCTGTTGTTGCTTCTAGGCTATGGGATTCCATACAGAGTAGCCTACACCAATGCTAGACTGCTACTACCTTCAAAAGGGGAAACTCTATGTCTCATGTATTCTCTTGTGTCTAGAGTTCTATTTTTTTAATTAGCAGCTGCACCTCAGTCCTAATGGTAGTTGGCCTGTTGTTACCAAGACTTGCCTTGCAGTGTCTCATTAGACTATTTCTGTTGTCTTGTTTCATTAATAAGCAGTTGGAGTGCTCCTCAAGGGCCTTGTGATTTTGACCTTTTTTGCTTATCTATGTACTACCCTTACTATGTAACTTGTTGTATATGCTGTTATCAATGTTACTCACCATTGGTATACTGTAACTTGTCTGCCTTCCCTGACCTTATGTAAGCCCCTCCCCCCCAGGTCATGCCTGAAAATAGGCATTTAATTGTCTAGAACACTTACCTGGTCAAGAAAAATTAAATGTATAAATAGATAAAAAATAAATAAATAAATAAATATTGTGGTGCGAGGCGTGGCAGAGTACCACATTGCTGCTAGGGAATGATTAACTGACAGTAGATCTACCCCTTGGAGTGCGTTGTTGCTGTCATATATTTTTTGTAATATTAATTTTTATTGAACGATTTTTTTAATTACAGTCAGTGTGCTTTTCATTACTCAGACAAGAAGTAGCTAATCACAGAAGGTTGTGTACACCTCCTACCAGTATATCACTTCTGTTTTCCAGGTTCACAGGTTCTGTTGAGAAGCCAAATGTAAAGTCAAAAGAGAGCTGAGTCAATGGAAAGTCAAAAGAGAGCTGAGTCTGAGACAGAGCCCATCAGAGGAAAAAGGATTTTGAGATATCCCTGGAGGAGAGAAAATGTGGAAATTATGGCACAAACGATGTATTTATTTGCATGATATACATGGCCCATCTTGTCCACCTATTAAATAGTTCTTGTTCAAGATCCAATGTATGCATTATTTGTTCAGTGTGCAGACCCCTACAACCAAGTAATGCCAGTGCTGTATATAGTGGTAGTTGTTCAAAAGTTTAACAGTACTGAGGTGTGCCAATTGGTACATTCAGCGGTAATGAGGTAGAGGGGTCGGTACCACTGTGTGCGGTGCATTAGAGAGGTATTAGCCTGTTACTGCAGTGAGGGATGCCGAATTGCAGAAGTTGATTTTATGTAATTTCTAAATCATCTCCATATGGCTACCATGAGCCTTCACAGCTAGAATGTATGCATGAAGAAAAAATATATATTTCCCACTTAGAATTAACCTGCAGATTGCATCCAATTTAAATAGCTAATGCTGTTGTGCTGTTTTATGGTTCAGGCTTGACTGAATGGTGTTGCTTTGCCAAATAAAATAAAAAAGCATGTGTTTAACCTGATGTATTCTTTTTTTATTCTGCTTGTGACCACCTTGCCATTTTTTGAAAGCTGGCTGAAAAAGCAGTGAGCTGTGAGATCTCCTGTTAGGCTGTGATGTGCTGCGGGAAATCTTGAATGACATCGCCTTCACTGTCACTGTCAGGAATTCTGTGTGTAGTTCTTTATTTTAAGTCAGTGTTCACCATTTGAAGTTCTGATACTCAGATATACATTTTTTTCTATTTGATTTGTTTACAATTTTGAAACCACACTATAGCTGAAGTTTGAAACCATGCTACAGATTGTTTGACTTCTCTACAGTTGATTGACTTCATTATTTACTGTATCTTGTCACTCATTTTTAGTTGGCAGTTCCTATGACCTTTGAATTGTGACTGAATACAGATTACTGACAGATTACGTGGGCTCTTCTAGCATTTCAAACCATGACAGCACAGATAATAACATTAAGAGTGTTTTATCTTACATTTCTAATTTTTATTTAGATCATATCTGTACCTGTCTTGATACTAGATATAAGCAGTAGCTATGTTTAACTGAGATGATTTACCTTATAGTGAATTTTGTAACACTCCCGCCCACCCCTCTCAACCACCCCTTCTAATCAGTTCCAAAATGATACCTGACTTTGTACTTCAATGACAATTTTTTGGTAGTACATATTTTTTGTTATTGTAAATAATGTTAATTCTGAAACTGTTTTCACATGAGAAATATTGTATTCTATCTTCTGTCAGTAAGTGTGACGCTAAAAGTGAAAGTGTATTTTTTAAACTTTTTTTCATTTTTTTGTGTGTGTGTTTGTTATTTTACAATCCTGGACTGTAATAAAAGCCAAACTTAAATGATACTACTTAACTGGCCTCATAGTGACACAATGATGATTTCCATGTGACTACTGTATACACAGTTGGAGAATGTCCTCTACAAGACATTTTTTGTTCATGAAGATCTAGTGAGTTGCATTCAGTGTGACGATATGAATGTTTGGTGATTGCCCAAGATTGAATAGACAATTATCAGATTCTGCATCTGGTCAGTTAGTTACATTATAGCCTGTTGCTTGTCAATCATTTTTTAACACAGTATCAGCAGTAGTCTCTGTCACACATCCAGTACATCTTGATTAACCTGGTGCGTGGTTAAATGATCTTATTTGGAGAACAGGAATTGCTCACAGACAGGATAGTAATTGACAACAGGCCTTCATATTCTTCATGAATTACACTTTATTATATGAATAGGGTGAATGTGCACGATGCATGAACTTTCAACCAGATTAGCAGCTGTATCTGTTATAGCTCAGAACCCATTCCATTTTTTTAAAAGATTGAAAATTGCTATTTTGAAAGGCTGCATGTTTTTTCTCCCTTCATTGCATAGCACTGTTTAAATGGTATTTTCTAATGTCCTGCAGCATATTATTATGTATCTATATAATGGTGTGAAAGCTCTCCCCCCCCCCCCCCGATGGTGAGAGGTTTGCTCTGCAGAAAGTAAAGTTGTGTCTGGATGCTGTGAAAGTGGTGGCATGAAATAACTGGCAATATAATAATAAAACAGAGCTATAAATTGATGTTTAAAAATTAGATTTTGACTGCAGCACCCAAATATGTTGGCTAACTAACACATTGGCTGTTCCCGAACTGCTGAATAGGATACTATGAAGATGGCATGGCTGGTGTTTGCTTTATCTGCCAATTATACCTACAGTAACTAGCCTCAAATTGGTGAAGGCTTTCCATGATTCCCACTAAAAAAGTTTTACTGTACATTCTTGTTTCTTTTCAAAGTTCATAAAAACAGCCTTAGTGTGTAGCTAATGGCAATACAAAGAGAAAAACAGCTATATTGTGTAGTTAATGGAAACACAAAGAGAACAACATAAATGGCTTCTCAGTAGGGTGGTGGGGTGCTGAGAGAGTAGTATAGGTAGGAGTTGACTTTTTACAAAGTCCAAACAGAAAGGGATACAAAGACAGTGGGATTGGGCACCCACAATTAATTACTATGCAAGAGGTGTTGTGAGGGGGGAGAAAAGATGGGGCCGGTAAGTTTGCTATACAAAGTATCTTTATTCAGTATTTATAAGTGGGGAGGAAGGACAAATAAGGACAAACAACATATATTAAAATAATAAATCCGAACACAGAACTGGGGGACAGGACAGAATTGCAGGCATAGGATGACGCATAAATATAGTGGGAAAATCGAGACAGAATTGTTAAGTTAATACTATTTTTTGAACTTACCTGTACTGATATTAAATAACTACATTGAAGTAGGAAGCCAACCTACAAACAAATAAGAATAAAAAAAAAGATGCTGAAAGATGATGTGTCACCTATAGTGTTGTGCGAAATTGGTGTAGCCAAAAACAGACACACAGTAATATAATAACATGTTACTGTGATATTTCTGTATGTTACTACGTATCTGTTCTTGGCATCACAAAAACATTTTGTGTGCAAATGGCATTTGTTACTACATTACTATGTACAGTATCTGTTCTTGGTGTCTCTTCATCAAACAGCTAACCTTATGTGGCCCAACATGCCATTTTGCTCCTGCCAACAGAGATCACCTATTTAATCTCTTTTTGTTTTTGTCTCTTCACTGAATTTACTTTACTGTGTCTTACTGATAGCCCATAGCAGGGGTTTACCTTGCTTTAGGATATGGCTTGTTCTAGTTTGCCCATTTCAATCATAAAACAAGCATTTGTCAATGCCAAATGTTAGCTTGCAGGCATTGGCATTGGTACTGCAGGAGTTAGAGAGATCTATAATAGGAATGGCAGTGAAATAGTGAACTGATGCTGACCCCACCCCCACCCTGGAGAGAGTGACAGGCATTGTGGTGTGCCTTTGGGCTTTCGGCCATAACACTCATGCCATTTCACCTCACTCTATCCCGCAGACACTGACAAGTGTCACGGTGTGCCTTGGGGCTTTGGGCCTTATGATCACCACATTCCATAAGGAAAAACACTGAGATGGGTTCAGTATAGGGGAATGGGGTGACCTTTGGGGCAAAAGAGTCCAAGGAGCACCTCAATGCCTGTCACTGGCTGCAGGGTGGGGGTGGGGGTGGAATGGCTTGAGCATCACAGCCAACAATGCCAAGTCACACCTCTGACACCTGTCAGTCTGTACAGGATGGGGCATTATGGTTAGAAACCCTAACATCCTGGGCGTTTATTGGTATTTTCACTCCAAATTTTCAACATGGTCTTTTTGTCACCCCACCTCATGAACAGTGGCACTATGAGTTTGTTAACTGAAAGGTGATTTTGCACAGTGACTGTGCCATTTGGTGCCACAGGTGCAAAAACTCATTTCGGGCAGGATATGAAAAATGACAGCTGTACTGTTCATGAGTAGGTGTAAAAAAATGGCAATGTTAAAAATCTGGAGTGAAAATATGAAAAATTGGTGAAGTCACGAGCATGAATAGAAACTGCACAACACACGCCCGTAATGCAATTTTGGTTATTTTTTTAACCAAATTTTCAACATAGGCATTCTGGGAACTCTGCTCATGAACAGTGTCACTGTGATTTTGTTAATATGTCCCAAACATTGATTTCCCACAGCGATCGAGTCATTGTGTGCCACATGTGCGAAAACACATATCAGGCAGGTTGTGAAAAATGACAGCTGTACTGTTTAGAAGGAGGTGTAAAAAATGGCAATGTTGAAAATCTGGAGTGAAAATATGAAAAATTGGTGAAGTCATGAGGGTGAGTAGAAACTGCGCAATACACGCCCGTAACTTAATTGTGTTTGCAGATTTTTTTAACAAAATGTTCAAAATAGGCATTTTGGGACCTCCACTTATGAACAATGTCGCTATGATTTTGTTAATGTGTCCTGATCATTGATTTCACACAGCAACCATGCCATTGTGTGCCACATGAGCAAAAACACATTTCAGGAAGGATGTGAAAAATAACAGCTGTACTGTTCATAAGGAGGCATGAAAAAGTGGCAATGTTGAAAATCTGAAGCACAACATTGTCGAAGTTATGAGTGGGCATGGAATCTGCACAACACACTCATAACACAGTAATTTTTTGGAATTTTTCCACCAAATTTGCAAGATAGGCTTTTTGGGATGCCACCTCATGAACAGTGGCACTGTCATTTCATTACTCAGTCCTGAAAGGTGATTCCACGCAGTGACCACAAAATGACATTTCGGGACTGACTAATGAGGTGACAGTGCATTTGTTCATGAGGTGGAGTCCCACAACCCCATGTTAAAATTTGGAGGCAAAATTCAAAAATATGGCTGAGATATCCACCTAAGTTGAAAACCCCCCATTTATGCCATTATACAGCTTACTGGCATTTCTTCAGTTTGTGGTTGGCTTTGAAGAGTGCAGACATGTTCCCACTCCACCAAAGATCACAGCGCTGACTTCCGGAGGTAAGTATGGGATGATGGGGGGTTTGGGGAGGTGGGGTGTGCAGAGGGTGGGTGCGGATTGGGGGATGGGGGTGCTGCTGACAGCAAGGGACCATTTTCTTTGTCTCATGGAGAGAAAACAAAAGAGCAGTGTGGACTGTTTTCTTTGTTACAGGTGTAATAAAACAAATGTTGAGCACACTGGGGTGGGCTCCTATTGTGCTCCATGACTTTGGGGAGGTGATGTTGGCCACAATGGGGCTGGGGTGTGGGCAGGAACATGCTGATGCGGTCGGCTTTCGATCACATGGAGGCACAGTGGGGTGGGCTCCCAGTATACAACATAATCTTGGGAGGTATTAAACATGCCAACAGGGGGACTGGGCACCCCCAAAGTTGGCTTTTTGGGGATTGTGTGTGGCAGACAGCAGCAGCTGCCGCCATATTTCTTGAAATGCATCACCAGGAAAGGCACGTCAGGAGGCATGTCATCGGTGATACTGCATGACAAGCTGGTCTCTGATTGCAGTGGCACTTTTCTTACAAGTTGTGTCCACTTTACATAATGCTGGTGTCAGTGCTAGCATGCTGGCTTATTGGGGAATGAGGGACGCACCTACTAAAGCATGTCGTGTGCATTTGCCAACACTGACACACTTCTGAAATGTACTTCTAGCACAAGATGTTGCTTGCACATGTGCACAAGCTAACATAACAAATGACTTTAGTCAGTTTCTCTGTGTGGACTTATTTGCCACTGCCAACCTGTAAATACTTGCCATATGGACAGCCTGGCCCTCTCTGTCAGAAGTGAGTGCAGAAAAAAAGAATATTTTAATGAAACCTTTTTTTCTAGTCACTTACAGTTGATGGACAGACCTACTGAATGGGGTTTTAATTAAGATTAAATACGACATATGCCTTCAGAATGATAACCTGCATTATGTTAGCTGCCTGAGTGCCCCCCTTTTGCAAAGTCAGTGATGGAATGAATATCACTGTTTTCTGATATAGATCACATTTTCCCAAAGTCTGACTCATGACCACGGTAAAGTTATTTATGAATGGGGTTTAAATTAAGTTTTTTTAATTTTTTTCTATGATTTACCAAAGGAATATTGTCAATTGCTAGAACACAGCCTTAATCTTTCTTCTCCAGCTTCATGGCACTAACACTGGACTTGGGTGGTGATCATGGTTACCTGGCTGGAGCGATCATGTTCCTTATATTAGATGTTTTCTTTTATTTTTTGGACTGGTCGTTCTGTTGTCGAGGTGTTTCAGGGGATGGGGGACTGGGCTTAAGTAAGCTCTTTGGGGTGTATTTTAGTGCCTGTTCTAGGGTTGTCATTTTGGGTGGGGGACGGATGGTGCTTTTCCATAAGCATCAGTCACCCCTTATCCCAAACGCACTGAGTGTCCTGGGTTCCAACCAAGGCATTGCACACCCACCAATTTATTTATTCCCTTGCAAGAAATAGCAGTCCTTATTCAACATACCTCCTCTGATTCATACAGACCCTCACCCTAGTCCATTTGATGGAAAAGCACCACCCATCCCCAGAACCGCCAATCTCCAAAATAAAAAGTCACCAAAATAAAAGGAAAAAATGTAATATGAGGAACATGGTTGCTCCAGCCTGGCAACCAGGATCACCACCCAAGTCAAGTGTTGGTACCATGAAGCTGGAGAAGAGAGACCGAGTCAGTCTTCTGGCTATAGCCAATATGCATTTGTGAATCATGGAAAAAAGCCATAATGAAAGTTTTTGTTCTAAAGGGTCTGAGTGGTGTGAGAGGGTGGGAACAGTATGTCACAGTGGATTGGGTGGGTTACAAACTTAGGAATCTTTCAAAAAAAATAAATACCAATAGTTTATGCTAGTGAAGTGATTCTTTGCCTGGCAAAAGCAATACCTAGTGACACATTGATGACCCTTTCACAAGCAAAGTGCTACTATGCATATTTTTTGCTGGCCAAAGGTGGGTACTTCACCAAGGAACAGCTATCCTAGATGCAGCAGTGGCCAAAGTGAGGATAGGGAAACTTTGAGATTTCCTCACTAAGCAAATTGCTTCCACTTCACCCACCCCTAGCATGGAGACCTCATCCCCACAGCTGTACTAAACAGAAACTTACCTTGATATTAATATCTGCTAGCAGGAGACTGCTAGTTCCAATACTTCTACTTAGAAATAATACTAAACTTAATCCTGGCCCCATGTACTGTAAGCTATTGCTACCTATGTTGCTCCCTCTCCCCTACCAAGAGGACTTCATATCTTCCATGTAAGTATTTTGAATCTGCTCCCTAAAATTGATTTGTTCAGTATCTGAATCCATCAGACTTGCCCTGACAAACTAATGAGGTATGGCCAACAAATCAAGGATGGAAAACCCAAAACACCTTAGTGCTCCCTGATCACCTCCAAAAACTGACAATTGATGCTGTCTATACTCAGTGGCCTGCAAAAGAATGAATGAATGGATGAATGATGATGTCATCACCTATAGTAATACCTGATTGGCCACTTGTCAGCCAATCTGGTTTTACTCTACCATAGGTATTGATGTCATCATTCATTTATTCCAGGGCAGCTGGGCTTTTTAAATGACATTGATTAAGTGCAAACCCCCAAAAACCTTAGTACTTCCCAATTGCCCAAACCTAGTGTTACTCTTACTGTGAACTGCATTGAAATGGATCGTTCCCATTCATTTCAATAGGTTTATTTTCTTTTACTCACTCCTTTTCAGATTTTACTATCTTGACTCACTTATTCAGTTGAAATCTTTTTGGGCCAATCTCACGAACCCTGTGGCTGAAAAATGTCAATTCACTCAGAAATGAGTGTTTGCAGTGATTGCTATCATCACTGTTAACAGCCATTGCAGAGCTGAATTGACATTTGCCATCTATAGGGTTCTTGAGGTTGTCCAGAACAAACATCCCTACTGAAAACAAGTATTTGTCAATGCCAAATGTTGTCTTGCTGGCATTGGCATTGGTAGTGCAGGAGTTAGAGAGATGCATAATAGGCATGGCAGTGAAGTATTGAACTGATGCAACCCACCCCACCCTGCAGAGACTGACAGGCATTGGGGTGTCCCTTTGGGTGTTTGGTAGTGCAGTACAGGAAAAAATTTTGGGCAGGATGTGAAAAATGTCAGCTGTACAGTTCATAAGGAGGTGTAAAAAAATGCCAGTGTTGAAAACGTGGCATGTAAATATAGCAAATTCGTGAAGTTACAAGGGTGCGTGGGAAATATGCAATGCACGCTTGCAACACTGCCATTTTATGGGCGTTTGGCACTAAATTTTCAACATAGGCATTTTAGCACCTCTGCTCATGTACAGTGTCACTGTTATTTCCTCAAAGTGTCCCAAGAAGTGATTTCGCACAGCGACCACGCTATTCTGCGCTGGAAGTGCGAAAACACATTTTGGGCAGGATACGTGAAATGACGGCTGTACTGTTCATCAAGAGGTGTGGAAAAATGGCAATGGTGAAAATCCAGAGTGAAAATATCACAAATGCATGACAGTACGAGCGTGCATGCAATCTGCCAACGCACGCTTGTAACACAGTCATTTTATGGAGTATCATCACCAAATTTTCAACATACACATTTTAGGACCTCTGCTCATGAACTGTGTCACTGTCATTTTCATAATCTGGCCCAAACACTGATTTCCCACAGAGACTGAGATATTGTGCACCAGAAGTGCGGAAACACATTTCAGGCAAGATGTGGAAAATGACAGCTATACTGTTCACAAGGAGGTGTACAAAAATGGCAATGCTGAAAATCTGGCATTAAAATATTGCGAATTCGCTAAGTTACAATCCTGCATAGCAACTGCACAACGCACACTCATAAAACAGGTATTTGTTGGATTTTTTCCACCAAATTTGGAACATAGGCTTTTTGAGAGGCCACCTCATGAACACTGGCACTGTCATTTCGTTAATGAGTCCCAAAAGGTGATTTCGTGCAGTGACGGCGAAATCACCTTATGAGGCTGATTAATGCCATGCCGGTGATAGAATTCATGAGGAGGGGCTCCAAAAACCCCATGTTGAAAATTTGGTGCCAAAATTCCAACAAATGCCCGAGATATGCAGCAAAGTTTAAAAAAATCCTATTCATTCCATTATACAGCTTACCAGCATTTTCTCAGTTCGCGGTCGGCTTTGAAGAGTGCAGCTGTGTTCCCGTCCACGAAGATCGTCGCCAGACTCCAGAGGTAAGTATGGGGTGAGGGTGATGGTGTGGGGAGGCAGGGTGCGCAGTGGGTGGGTGTGGGTGGGGGCAGGAGACTATGAGGACCATTTTATGATGACTGGGGAGAAAAACTAACATCATGGGACAGATTTTTTTAGGGACTTACACGCTTGGGTGGGCACCCAGCATGCCACCTAACTGTTTTGGGGAAGGGGGGTTTGCTGCAGCCTACAGAAGATTGGGCACCCTCATCAGCAGACAATGGGGGAGTTAATTTATGCTGAGGGGGATTGGGCACCTCCTCAGCATATAAGAAATGAGGGGGGCTGCTGTATGCTGACGGGGAGTGGGCTCCCCCATTGGCAAATGTGTGTGGCCACAGTAAGCCCGCTGGGGGATTGGGCACCCCCGAAGTCGGCCGTTGGGCGGCCGCCTGCCATGCTGCTAGTGTGGCGAGCACGAAGGAAGGGTCCACTGCGTCTGACGAGCTTTGCTCAGATTGCAGCGGATCTTTCCTTAGATGTGTTTGCCACATTAGCATGCATGGTGTTGCTGCTGGCATGCAGGCTGATTGGGGAATGAGGGATGCACCTACTGATGCGTGCCCTGCATTCTCCCAACAGCGGCCATGCCTCCAAAGCTGCACTACCGCAAGATGTTGACTTGCGCGCAAGCGCGGCAAGCCAACATAAAAATGGGTCAAAATAAAAAGTTAAAAAGTTACAGGTAAAAAGAAAATATGCCCATTAAAATGAATGGGCCCCTTGAAATGAAACACACCATTCATTTGAATGTGGTACAGTACATGGTAAGAGCAGCAATAGGTTTGTAACAAGCTAGATTTGTCATGTATAATGCATCAGTAAATGTGTCTGTATATTGCTGAAAACTAAGGAAAAAGGAGGAAATTGAAAAGCATGGGCAAAGAGAACATTGTTCTGCAGCATACTGCATCAAAGCATAATGAAAGACAACCCAGTAATATTAATGGTCAAAGCCTGTTACTTGTAATATTTGCTCTGACCTGTACTACATAAATTAACACACTATCTACAATGACATCTAACAGAACTACAAGAAAATTGGGAAGAAAGGGCATGAAGAGGTTTTAATTGCAAAACTTATAAGTAATACCAAAGCAAAAGGAGCACTAAACCATTCATTTACAAAACCAGAAATAGCACATAGAATCATGAAAAAATAGAATTTGATGGCAGAAAAAAAGGACTGCTTAGCCAACCTCGTCTGCACAGATGTCCCCTACCTATTCTTCAAATAACACCATGGGTGGGCTGCCCAGCACAAACACAACAGAAATAATGATTTTCTATCCCATGTTCTTCGATTCAATACTTGGCTGCCCTAGTATGCTTTAAAAAAAGGCTAAAGGTGACAATGTCCAAAAACAGCCACAGACAAGAAATACGATCCCTCAGCTCATCTCAGTGTAAGGTAAAGTAGACGGGGTAGCAAACTGCATTTTACATGTGTTGAGTTTCAACTTTAAAGAAATCACACACATGCTGTGTTTCAACAGCACATTACACTTTAACAATATGAAACTGTTTAAAGCTGACCTTATTATGTTCTAATGTAATAGCTGGTTTACAGCAATAATACACAAGGGGCAGGATTCACAAAGCAGATGCGCTGGGTGCAAATAAGATGCACCAGCACAACTGGGAAATATGCCATGTAGCCATTCACAGAGAGCACAGATGCCCCAGCACAACCCAGATACGCTACACCAAACTGAATGTGCTGGAGACTGAATGTAATGAAATACATTGCATCTGCATGGTGTGTGTAACTACATATACAGTGCAGAGCCATTTGCAGAGCAAAATGAATGCACAAATATGGAGCATCCACTGCACAAGTACCAAACATGCCATGTGGAGATAAGTATAAAAGAAGTAGACTTAAGTGCAAGCCCCCAGCAGACTGACCACAGGATAGCAGCAGCAAGCAGTAGGACAGTAATAAAATAGACAGAGCACCATTCCTGATGGTGGGAATGTTAATGGAATGAGGAGATGGGCGAACCAGCAACATGCCAGTGGAAGGCACCATAGGCAGCCCACCCCACGACGGTATCATGCTAGACTGACATTTGAACAGCTGACGCTGAAACAGTTGGTCAATACCACCTGAACAGGGCTATTCTGAGGCAGTTTTGTGAGCTGTGCCATAACGAAATACAGGCACCCACTAGAAGAGGTCATGCCATATCACTGGAGACCAAGGTGACAACAGCAATGTGCCTGCTCGCCATGGGAACCTTCCAGAGCCAGCCAGAGACCCCACTGGCATATCCCAGCCATCCACGTCCCGTCTCCTCACACAGTTGCTCACCGCACTGCTCCCACATGCTTTGGGAATTCATCTACTTCCCAAACACAGAGGCAGAATGAACAGAAGCCATGCAGCAGTTTCACAAGGTGGCATGCATGCCAGGCATCATGGGGCCATTGACTGCACCCATGTGGCAATCCGTGTACTACCTTGTGATGATGCCATGACATATGTGAACTGCAAGGACTACCACTCTGTCAACTGTCAGGTGGTGTACAATGCCACTCGGTGAATCACCAATGTCTGCACCACACACCCTGGGAGTACACACGATGCCTTCATATGGCACCAGTCCACCCTTTGCTGCCTGTTTGAGACTGGAAACATATCCAGTGGCCATCTAGTAGGTAAGTGGGCCAAGCAGAAATGCCCATGAATAGGCCACCATGGTGCAACAAAGTAAGGGAGAGGGAGCAGGTGTGTGAGGGCCATGATAGAGAATGCATAGGGGGATATGCACAGGTGGGACAATGGAGGTGGGCACACTGATTGAAACACACACACAAGGGGGACAGTGCAGCAGAACAGCAAAGCACAGGAGATGGGATGCAGTGCAACAGCTGGCACGAGTCGCAGGGCAGAACACACCACACGCAGTCATACATGGGCAACCACTGGGCATTGGTGGGCAGACAATAGCAATGGGAACATGTGCTGGCTGCCATGGTTGTAAGCACAGGCAGGTACAGGCAGAAGTGTGCAGCCTAGGCAGGCTGTAGCAGTCATGAGGGGGATGTAGCTGGCCATGGAGGGTTGTCACAGGGACCAGGGTGGACAGTTGGCTGACACACCAGGGAGCCATGGTGCAGGGCACAATGCACAGGTATGCAGTGGTGTAACGGACAGCTCTTGCTCCCCACAGGTGATGCAGCACACCCCCTCTGACCCTGGCTACTAACACCTTCCCGCTGACCTAACACAGAGGTGGAAGAGCAGTACAATGAGGCACACATCACTATGTGCACCATCATTGAGCGTGTCTTTGGCATGCTGAAGATGTGCTTCCGGTGTCTGGATAGATCGGGTGATGCCCTAAAGTATAGCCCTGTGAAGGCCTGTGGCATATTCCTGGTCTGCTGTATTTTGCACAACATGGCCATTGACTGTGGAATAGCTGTCCAGGTAAAGGATGGTGGCAGGTCTAGGGAGGAGGAGTATGAGGAGGTGGATGAGGATGCAGCAATCCTGAGGCAGCATCATGGACCACCACATGCATGAAGAAACCGATGACTGGTCATCAGGTCCCCGTGGCACAGGGACACCTTCATTGAGGAGCACTTCAGAGTTTGCAGGTGAGTAACACAGGTGGGTAACACATGGCTGGCACACCACCCCACACGCACACACCCAAACACCCACAAACACACCACAGGTCACTCTACTGCAGCATTGCCACAGTGTCGCACACCCATGAGTGTGGCACTGCTACACACACACACACACACACACACACACGCACACAGCAGGATCCACATGTCCAGAGGGCACAGTGCACGTGCTGAGGATGGCATGAATCAGTGTACTGCTGCTGTCACAGGTGCACAGCAGACATAGGACTGCACTCATCACGCCCATGCCACATAGCACAACAATGATGCACCCAAACACACAAGTAGCACTGCACAGGTGACCCACACAGGCAATGCACTGGGGCAGACATATGTCACCCATGCCATCCCAGGCACAGGTAGGTAAGTGAGTGGGCTGAAAAAGGTGAAGGCAACAGGGGCCATGTGAACTGTCACCCAGGCATCAGTGGCAGGCACCACAACTGCCACAGACATGTGGGCAGCCACGCCCATGGCTGATGGTAGCTGATGCAGCACCTCTGGCTACCGTGGGGGGTAGCTAACACCCCGGAAGGGGTACTGCAGTGACACCATGAACCGGTGCTCACTAGTGTGTTTGTCCTGCTATCCATGTCAGATACAGGGTTGATGGGGATGGAGAGGTGTGGTGACGGTGTCAGAAAAATGGGTCCACCTGATGCCGCTACCTGGACATGCGTGAGGCACTCCTGGGGTTCAGCTGGAGGCCCGGCGGCCATGTGGTGCACTGGTTGCACATGCTGCCTCAGCAGCATGCACAATCAGCTCTAGTAGGTGAGCCTCTGCCAACATGTGGACAGGCCATGCGGCCGATGACTCAGGTTCAATAGCCAGCAGCATCTGGATGACCCTAAGCTCTGCCCATAGGGATGCCTGCCCCTCCACTGTGGCCCACAGGAGGCGTGCATGGCCCTCAATCACGTTGGCAGGTGAAGGCTCATGGGGATGGTGCTGATGGGCAGGTAGTGTGTCAACCTGCTGCTGCACATCCACTGTAGGTGGACGCACCGCAGCAGGCTGCAGTATGGGTGGCGATTGGGCTTGTGCAACTGCTGCCCATCCAGGGATGGCTGCATCATGGGCTTCCACCACCTGCAGTGGAACCACAGCACCCTGCTGACCCATGCTGGTGGTGTCCCCCCCACAGCAGCACCAGGCACAGAGCCCACAGAAGCCACCACCATGGGCAGCTGTGCAGGCCCTGTGGGTGTGCCAGGGGTTGCAGGACCACCAACGCCTGCTGGTGCCACCTGTGCATGCACCTGTGTGTAGTGCGTTCCACTGTTGGCAATGTCCCTCCAAAGTTGTGTGACATCTGGATCATTGTCAACATCACTGTACATCCCCTGTGTACTGAATGCCAGCACCAGCAGTGCACCTGTGATGTCCACCGTGTCCCCTGGGTCATCATCAGCCATACTCAGGAACCTCTCCAGCTATGTGCCGTGGAGCTCACCAGCCATGGCACCACTTACCAAGGTGTTGGAATGCCCTTCCACCATTGGTGATACATCCAGGCAGCTGTGGTCTGTGACAGGCCCGGGACAGCAGCATCCCAAAACCTGGCTGCTGCCCGGTGAGACGAGCTGGCAACATCCTCTACAGTGCCACCCTGTGGTGCACCAGTCATGGCAGCACCCTTGAGGTGTGATGGAGCTGTAACAGAAAGAAGGGATACATGGTTCCAAACATGTGTGACAGTAGTGTTCAGGCAGGCACATGTGCCAGTGGAGCACCTGACATGCCATGCGGTTGACAGTCAACAATGGTTCTGCTGTTGCAGCCAGGCACCTGCTTCAACTGGACAGGCCCAGTGCTTGTACATGCCCCCTTGTTCATGTGAGGGACTGGGACAACACCCTGGCTACCACCCACAGGGATGACAGCTATGGTGTGCAGTGGAACACCTCACAATGGGTATCCCCCCCTCAGAACATGCCCAGTCTGTCAAGCAACTGCATAAGGTAGTCCACGGATGGGGCGTACAGAACCATGGTTGGTGCACACAGGCACATGGTCAGATAGTCACACACAGTGGGGCTGTCAGGGCACACATGGCAGACACACACACACACACACACACACACACACACACACACACACACAGATAGACACATCTCCTGGGCATGTATACTCACAGTGCTGTGATGGACTGCTGCCTGTCTGGAAGCCCCCTCCAGGAACATCCTGCACAGCCGCCTGGTGCATGCTGGCCACCAGCAGCTCCTCTGTGAGTGTAAGGTGCACACCTGTCTGTGGCCCACCCCCTGTCCCACTCAGGGAGGTCTCGATGTGTGCCACCTTCTCCTTGGCTCTCCTCTTCTCATTGTTCAGGTGCTTTCTGTACTCCTACGGCATCCTGTTAAACTTCCCTATGATGTTGACATGCCATGCCACAGCCTCCTAGCTCTCATCCCACAGATGGCGGTTGCCACCCTTGCCAGTCAGGATGACCTTGTGCAGCAGGTATGCCTCGATTAGCACCCTGTCCTCATCACTGGTGAAATTGGGACATCTGCATCCAGCAGCTGTGTCCTTTCCAGAGATATTGGTTTCTGTGGGTGAGAAAACACAGCCATTAGCACGGCACAGTCAGCTCCGTATGTGTGCAGGCACAGTGTCTGGCTGCTGCAGGGTCATAGCACCCTGTCTGCATGCCACACACCTGTCTGCTGTGCTTCTTTGGCACAGGTTCTGGGACTGTCAGGGATAGCTGGGCATTGTCAGGATCAATTCTGTAGCAGTGGTACACATAGCTGACATGTCCTGCACCTGTGACTGGTGTTGCTTGCCATCTACCAACAGATGGTGGTCCGGCCTGCAACACACATGTCATCAGTCTGTGGGCCCATGCTACACCACACACCAGCAATGGACCCACCCCCACAAGCCAGACCTAGTTTGTACAGTGGGACACTGTGGGGCACTCATCTGGATGTACCTGTTGACTGGGAACAGGCGTGGATCATGGCTGTATGTCCTGGGTCTCACACTGACATTATGTGCAGTCACACAGCCTTTAGAAGAATGTAAACACACCTACCTTCAAGGATGCAGTTCCTCTCAGTCACCTGAGGTCTGTGGAGGTGCATTCAGGAGCATTTATGGCTCAGGGCATGCAAATGAGATTGGGAGCATCTGTAATGAGATGCTAATCAGGTGAGATGCCCCTGAATCTGGCAATGAGATGATTTTGGAGCAATGTCTGTGAACTGCATAATTGCCCCAGCTCATCCCAATCAGCAGAGTGCATCCCTATACGGTGCATTTCCAGTGCATGTGCATGGGATAGAGGGCATTTCCTGAATACAGTGCAACTGTCAGGGCACATTGCCGTGCATGCACAATGCCAGGTTAGTGGCTTGACAGGTGTAGCGCAAACAGTCCAGTATCACTGACCACGTGATTGCATCAGGCTGCACAGACACGTCCACTTGTGCGATGACTGCAGTACCGCCTGTCATGTTGTGTGCGTGTATCATGCAACGGGGTGCCATTGCTCATTTGTGGATCACAGCACAACACTGGATGGTGGATCCACATGGAGTATGCATGCATGATCCAGTCATAACCCATGACCCTGTGTTCCTGCCTGTGTGTGGCACTGTGCTCAGGCGCAGTTCCATGTTATTGGTGGCAATTGTGCATTGCCACGCCGTGAGTGGTGCATCGCTCTATGGCCAATCGTGCATGTGGCATGAATGTGTCATTGCACACCAGCAGCACGATCTGTGCACACCAAACCTGGTGACACTGTGGGGGATCACGCCACATGCACAGAGGACAGGCCCAAGGGTCATGAACTGGAGTGAGGTGGAGCTCCTCAACCTTGTGGCACTGGTGCTGCAGGTTGTGGGACAGCTCTTTGGGTCTGATGACCTTACTGAGCCACACTCTGCGGTGTGGACCAGGATTGCTGTGCAGCTGGTGCGCAGGACAGGGGTTGCCCACAGTAGGGAGCAATGCAGGCACCATTATGGTGACCTGCAGTGCAGGGACCTGGACAGGTTGAGGATCCTACAGGACCATGCACACAGGGGTGTGGTGCCATGCACGGGTAAGTCAAAGTACAACGCATGTACACAGGCAGCATGTGGTGTGGGGGCAGCACACTGCACACCACTTCACACACACACACACACACACACACACACATATACACACATCTGGACTGCGGGCCACACACAGGGTGGGCAGTGCCTGCATGACCACAGCGGGTAGGCGTGTACAACATGGTGTAAAGGGGGCCAGGGCCACTGTGACATGCACGGTGTGGCACAGCTGTTGGCATGGCATACGTCCATCTGCACACATGGTGGGCATGGGCAGGGGTGCTGCGTGTGGTTACACACAGCCAGGGGATTCTTCACTGGGGCACTGTAGGGGTGTTGCCATCACTGCATGCTGGCACTGAAGTTGTTTGTGGGGGGGGCAGGCTTATTACACCTCCAGTCTCATAATGGTGTTCTCTGCTTTAGTTCCTCTTGCAGGGCCAGCAGGCAAGCGGATGGCCATGGCTGCAGTGGAGGCCAGACACAATAGGGCTGGTGTCGGTGCCCATAGACAGGGATGTGCTGGTGCAGGTGAGTGTCTATCTTGAGCATCCTCTGTGTTGAGGGGGTGGTGCCCTCAGCTGGCACTTGCCAGTCCCTTGTGCATGTCTGTGTGCTGCTGGTTGCATGCATACATGGCATGTGGGCATGGCGGCATGTGCTTGGGCCACAGTGCATCTGACCCCTGTGTGTACATCCACCGTGTGCACATATCATGTGCACCTTTGGCACCCTGTGGTGATCCAGTGGTGTCCAGACAGGGCCTACATGCTTGTGCTGCCTGCTGGCATGTTCACATGCTGTGTGAAGCATGGCTACATGCCCCTCTGTGCATACCCCTGCATGCACATGTGGGCCATGTGCTTTCTGAGTAACATTGCACAGTCACAGTGTGGCACTGTGTGCCAACTTGTTGCTGGCATGCAGTGTGCCTGGTGGGCTGTTGGCCATTTGTGTGGTGGATGCCTGCAGCACACTTGCATGGTTGGCGGGGGGGGTCAGTGTGGAACATGACACTTAGTACCTGTTGTCTGTGTCCCCCACTTTAGGTCCAAGGGGTGTACGGCCACATGTCCACAATCGTCTATGGAGTCAGGGAGTACTGCAGTTAGCCGGGATCTAGCTACAGAGGTCATTGCGGAAGGATACTAAAGCCACTCTACAGGCATCAGGGACAGCTACTGCAGGCACTGACCATGCTGGTCAGAGTGATGTGTGCCAGGGGTCGTAGGCATGGGCACACTGCTGCCACACATCCCAACCATTAGGGACATGGACATTTGTGTATAGCCTCTTTCTGTTTTGCCTCACATTCCTTCCCCAACCACACTGTATATTGCTGCACCCTGTTCCCACACACAGACACACACCTTCACCCTCCTGCATACCATTGCTGTACTTGTACAGACCCCCCCACCCTCACCTTCCCTGTTCCTTCTGCCAGTTGTTATTGTAAATAGTTTATTATGTTCCATTGCTGTTACTAAACTGTTTGCTATTGCAACCAGTGTATGTGGTCATTCACTGTACATTGTACATGTTGTCTGTCTTTTCCTGCTGCTGGCCGCTGTCCCTTTGTTGCCTTATACATGTGTGCACCTGTGTTACTATACATACATGCATTCTGCCCCCCTGACATGGTGACTTCACTGTGTGCCCTCCTTGTTGCCTGTGGCATGTTGGTAGGTGTTGTGTCATGCTGCCTTTCCCAGTGCCCCTGTTATGTGTGTGGTACATGTGGGCTGCATCTGTTGCACTGGTGCCCTGTTGTTGTGCAGCTCTGCATGTGGTCCACATTGATTTGGGGCTTGTTACGCCTGTGAGGTTCGTGGCAGTCGGCCTGTCCACCATTGTGACTGTCCACCAGTGTGCCCTTGTGTGGCATCTCCTTTCTCCACACCACTGGTTTCCTGTGCAGGTGGCTGTGTGCTGGTGACACATCCATGCTGCATGGTGCTCTTCAGCAGCTGTGACACACCTTGATAGGCACCCCTGCACATTTCATCTGTACCTGTTGGGCTCCTGAGTGAGGTGTGTCAGGTGCTTCTGGGTGTTACTCTGTATGCTCTGTCTGTTCACTCCTTCTGCTGTGGCCACTCTCAGGCCCTTTGGCACTCTGGCCAGTCCCTGCAGGCGTGCTCCCCTGTATCCTTTGTGCCAGTGATGTTTTCCCCTGTTGCTCCTTTGTCCTTTGCTGACTTCGCTTCTATCCACTGTTATGTTGCCCTGGGTGCTTTGCCACATCCCTGTTGTGCTGGGGCATCTCACATTGCACCGTGCCACATCTGTGCAATTCACAGTGGGGATGCACACAGTGCATCTTGCGATGCATCATTCTGTGAATCACACTGTCTGTGGACAGCACATCCCAGTTACACCAGCACACCTCATTTGCACCCAGTGCATCTGCTTTGTGAATCCTGCCCAAGGTGCTTAATGTGCATTGTGTGTGTGTGTGTTTCTAAATTAAACTTTTGTGAAATAAACATTACACACATATAATAGTTTATGATTTGTATATATTTAAAATCCTAAAGTGTATAGTTGTATTGTTGTATATTTTTATTTTATTACATTTTGAATGAACACAAAGTGCTCAATGTGCAGTGTGTGTGTGTGTGTGTGTGTGTGTGTGTGTGTGTCTAAATGCAACTTTTCTGAAATAAATATGACATGCATATCATAGTTTAGGATTTGTACAGTATTTCCAGGATATTCAAAGCAGTTGCACATGGCGTAACGGAGTTGCACCGGTGCAAGTACGGAAATGCGTCACAGAGCTATATTCAGCAGGAGCCAATGTGCAGCACATGTCCCATTGCGCCAATGTGCAACCGTAATGAATGCATGCACAAGAGCAGGGGGCATGCCCATGAATATGTGGTGCAGTGCAATATTGAACCGCTGAACCATGGCACAAGTGCAGAGTAAGTCCCAGATGTTCAGAGCAGACTTGAGCCAATAAACACAGGGCACAAGCACACCGACAGCACATGTGCCAGGGGTGAGGGAGACAGAGAGAGATGGTGGAACAGGAAGGTGGAGTGAGAAAACCCAGAACAGCAAGGGGGACTGAGCCGGAGAGGGACAGGGTGACCTGCATAGGCAGCCACAGGGGTGTGGGACAGAGGTGGCAGTGAAGAGTGAGCCAGGGGCAAAGTGAGTGAGAGGGAGAGGCAGTCAAGGTGCCATGCACTGCACCAGGGTGACAGACAGCCCACAGCAGATGACTGCCCAGGGGGAGACAGGACAGCAGGTGCCATGGCCAGTGCACCCTTTCTAATGGAGGTTGTAATGAGGGGTGTGAGGAGACAGGAGGAACAGCGACGTGGCCGTGGAAGGGCCTGTCAGTGGTATGCCCGGAACAGGTGGTACCGTGCCTGCACCACCTTCGAGAACTACAGCGATATGGAGATTGCTTCTCACAGAGTTCCTGTTCTCACCAGGGTTACCTTTACCATGTGATGTGGAGTCTTTTGTGTAAATTCTTCAATAAATGACAGTCCCTATACTGTTTGGGAACTATTTGCGATTGTTTGTATTCCTTTCTCCACTACACTGTCTATGAAGCTGGTGAGTGAAGCATTGTTGCGCTCCTCTACTTTTCAGACTGTGTAGCATGTACAACAACCATACAGGACTTCCACAGGGTAGCACACATGCCTGGGGTGCTTGGGGCCATTGACTGCACCCACATGGGCATCCGCATGCCACCTGGCCCTGAGGGTGTGGCAAACGTAAACAAGAACGGGGTCCCCAGTGTCAGCTGCCAGGTAGTGTGCAATGCCAAGGGGTGCATCACCAATGTCTGTGCCACGCACCCTGGGAGTGCACATGAAGCATTCATCTGGCACAGCAGTGCACTGTGCCACAGGTTTGAATGAGGGGATATCCCCACGGGCCACCTTGTGGGTGAGTATGGGATGGGCAAGGAGGCCGTGCAGAGCATGGGAAGGGGGAAGGCAGGGTGGATGCGATGGTGAGGGCACCAGGGATGGGCAAGGGGCACAGCAACAGAGGACACAGGGATAACCATGTCATTCTCCACACAGGTGACAGTGGATATCCACTCAGGCCATGGCTGCTCACCACCTACCGGTGCCCGTCATCCCCAGCAGAAGAATGGTAAAATGAGGCACATGCCAGCATGCAGAACATCATTGAACATGTATTTGGGATGCTGAAGGCATGTTTATGATGCCTATATAGATCTGGCAGTGCCCTACAGTACAGCCCTTCAAAAGGCCGTGGCCTATTCCTGGCCTGTTGCATACTGCACAACATGGCCATTGACCATGGGATAGCTGTCAAGGTTGAGGAGGGGGACAGTAGTGGGGATGACGAGGGCAATGGACTGGAGGGAGGTGGACAGTCCCCCCCGGGCGGAGGGACTCCTAGCTGCAGCATGTGGCATGCCAGCACAAGGACACCATCGCACGGGAGCACTATGGTGCAGGCAGGTAGGTTGCACCACACCCACGCACTGGCCACACACACAGGGACAGCACACAGGCAGGGGTGTGCATGGCAATGGGCATGCACACAAAATGGCGTGGAGCAGAGGTGGGGGTTACAGTGCCACACAGTCATACAGAGCAGCAAACAGCAGGGAATGGCAACACACACAGACACACACACACACACACATGTGCCCAGGCACTGGCATGTGGCCAGGATCAGATGCAGTGCACCAGTGCACCGGTGCACAGGCACAACCAGTGCTGATCTGCTCTCATCACACCCACACCACATGGGCCAGCGGCTGGGCAGGCACGGACACAGGCAGTATGCGGTGTGACACACAGATGCCACACCTGTGGTATGCACTCACACACCCCCCCCATGCTTGCACAGGGCAGCGGCAGCAGACTGCAGCCAGGGCCGCAGGCACCTTAGGTCTATCATGCAAAACCATGGCTACCACATCCACAGGGGTGGCTGCGCCGGGGCCAATCAGCAGCCACAGGCTGCACATCGGCCACAGGGGCTGTCTGCAACATCCCCCCAGGGGTTGAACCATGGGACCATGACTAGGTCCACGCAGGGATGTGTAGGCATCCAAACAGGCCCGCTCCAGGTGTGCCTGGGATGCCGACAGCAGAATCTGGCATTGACAGGGAGGGTGTCACTTGATGCCAGGTCCGTGGGATAGACAGTGCACTACATGGTGTGTGAGGTGGCCAGCCACACCTGGTGGTGGTCAGTGGTGCAAGGTCTTCTCTGATCACATTGACAATGAGATCCTGAGATGTGGTCGTGTCCTCCCACAAGCTCTGTATAGACTCCAGGAGCTGCGCAGTGCTTCTTTCATGCTGCTCGGCTACCTGGCACACCTCCACGTGCAGTGCACACACCCCAGCTACCAGCAGCACCTGTTGCTCCACAGAGGCCCACAGCAATCGGGTGTGCTCTGACAATGGGTCAGCACCCAGGGGAACCTGAGCGGGGCGCGGACCCACAGGTGGTGTACGACCGCACTGCACAGCCCCCTGCTCAAGTAGATGCTGCACAGTGGGGTCCGCATGTGGTTGGTCCCTGTCTGGCACCCTGGCGGTGGACACTGCACCCAGCTGCCCCGGTCCCCTACTGCCTGCTGCTGCTGCCCCTCTGGCCCTTGTATGCTGCCCAGCAGCTGCACATCCATACCACTACCACATGGCACTGCCATGGCGGTGCACACGACCAGCACCTGCAGTGGTGGCAGGCAGCTGTACCACTGCTGGCAGGCCACTGGGCACGCTGCCCGAGGTGGTACTTGGTATGGGTGTCTCCCCCACAATGCCACCCATGCTGTCCAGGATCATAGTCATGTCGTCATCGGTGTCGGACCCTGCCCTGATCTGTGTCTCTGCACAGAGGACACCATGGCTGGCATCCTTCTGGAACACAGACAGGGCCTCATCTAACCCCATGCCCAGGACATCCGGCTGGACGGCGGTGGTGTGCTACAGCCAATCAGGCCCATGGATGCCCATGGAGGTGGATGGCTGGTCCTCTGGGGCTGGGCACACCTCCATGGCTGCTGCTGGCACCCCTTCCACTGCATGCAGGCGTGATGATGCCGAAAGAGAAAACAGAAGAGTCAGTGATGCATGTCCCCCGGCCCAACCCCCCAGGCCCAACCCCCCCATTGCTTGTTGTGTGTGCCCATCATACATACCATGCAGTGATGGGCTTTCTCCAGTCTGGAACCCTCCACCCAGCACACCCTCCACCATGCTATGTCTCATGGTGGCTGCCACCAGCTCCTCCTGTGCTGTGAGATGTGTCCTGGTAAAGTTGGACCTGTGTTTGCATGCAGGCCCATTCTCCTCAGTCTCTTCACGTTCCAGTGTTGTGCTACCTGTGGACATGGACTTGTGTGTCAATGTCAGCAGCAGCCTACGCCGTCCCCCCTGCTGTGCTGGCTGGGCTCAGTAGCATGCACAACTTACCTCAGAAGGTTGCAATACCGGTCCATGGCCCGTGCCACTCCACGGCGCTTTTATAGTGCAACACATGCAAATGAGCATCTGTGCAATGGTAATGACATGCTAATTTACACAGTGCAGCATGCATTGGCTGATGAGCTCATTAGCGTGTGGCAGCTGAATATCGCGGAATTGCTCCTTGCGCAATGAGATTGCTCCGGAGCAACTCATGGTGCAATGCGCCTGCATGCACACTGCGCAGAACTGCAGTGCGCATGCGCAGGACAGTGTGCTGCCACCTATTGTGCACTGTGTGTACTGTGCACAATAGAGACTGTGGCGCACAGTGAACCATGGCTGCTATTGCCCACGTGGGCACCCTGCGGCAGCTGCTCCCTGACCCCTGCTGTGACCTCTGCCCCTGGGTGACCCCTGTACCTGTGACCCTGTCAGGCCACACCCATTCTGCACATCTCCATGACTGTGTGATAGCATATCACGGCACATTTCCTCTCAGACCGCACATCTGACACATATACTATCCACGTGTGCTTCATGCCACCATTTTGTTCTGTGGTTCATACTGATCGACGATGGTGCAGCAACAGTGACACTGTGCATGGGCAGCCAACTGGACACAGGTTGAGCTGGCAAATCTAGTGGCCTGCATCCTGCCAAATGCACCCCAGCTCTTTGGACAGGTGCCACTGCAGCAGCCCTGGGTGGCTGTGTGTCAGGCGATTGCTGCCTCACTCTCACAGTGCACAGGGGTGGCCAGGAGTGGTGAACAGTGTCACCACTGATATGGGGACATGCAGTGGAGGGACCCTGAGTGCCTCTGGTGGATGGAGGTGTGTGCCCGGTGTGGGGCTGTGCCACAGCCAGGTGAGTAGGCCCATCAGGCATGTGTGCCCTGGTGCTCTACTGTGGTGTTGGCTATGCTGCCTGGTGTGTCCTGCAGGGTGGAGTGCTACCATTGTGTGCAGTGTGCTGTGGCTTCATCCTCTGCCACTTGCATTGTGCTGCCACCCTGTGGGCCGTGTCAGGCTGGGGCTCGCCCTGTGCACAGGGATGGGGGTTGTGGGCAGCTGCTATGCTTGGTTACTGATGTGTATCTGTTTCTGTTCCAGTCGCAGCAGCCCAGGGAGGAGGAAGAGGTGGAGTAGGAGGAGGAGCAGTGGCACCACCACCTATGGGGTCACAGAGGGCAGATAGGCACTGGCATAGTTCTGCTCATCATCAGTAGGGGGTGGCAGGAGCATGGGTGTTGGTGTGGTAGACTGTGCCGTGTGCCATGGCAGCTGTCTGTGTGGCACTGTGGGGGGTGCCCGCCACTGTGGTGCATCCATCGGTCACATGTGCCTGCTGCTGGTGGGATGGGTGTGCACACAGCCACCACTGATATTGCTGTGGTGTAGGCAGGATACTATGCCATGTGACTGCCATGTTGCAGTCGGATGGCCACTGTGCAGCACAGACCACCGCTGTGCACTGATGTGGTGTGATGCCTTGCCGGCAGACGTTGGCCCACAACCCTGTGGGTGGACTGTATGGGCCCTCCAGGGGGAGGTGTTCCCCCTGCTTGGTCAGCACTCTGGTTGGGCCATGTTTCTTGGGACGTTGCACTGATCACCTGTTCTGTCCCTTGTCCTAGGTGTCCACAGATGTTCAAGGCTGCCACTGTACTGCAGGCTCCTTCAGCAGATCATCCTGGTCACCTCAACAACTATGGAGACTGTCTTCCAGGTCCAGAGGCAGGTCCTTGCTATCTGGAGGCAACTGCAGCAGCAGAGGGTGGCTGGGCATGGGTGCTGCTAGCCCTGTACTTTGTCCCCTGTATCCACCACCATACCTCCCCCCTCCAGTCCCCATCCCATTGTACAGTCCTTGTTCTCTGTCCCCTTCCCTTGCTATCCTACTCTTTCCCACCTCCTTGTTTCTGTACATAGTTTTTGACAATACAATTCTATTTTGCCTAACCTGCCTGTGTCTGTGTCTGCTTTGCAGCTGGTGTGAGGAGCCATGCTGCAATGGCGTGGTGTGCATCTGTGTGGTGTGCCTGTGTCGGTGTGTGAGTCGTGCATTGTGTCCTATCCCTTGGTGGGTGGCTGTACCTTGGTGTGGCCTTGGGGCTGCTGTCTGGGATGTGTGGCATGTGTGTGCTTGACAGCATGGTCCTGGGTGCGGCTTGCTGGGGTCTGGGTGAGTGGGGGCACAGCATGTGGGGGGGACTATACTGTTGGCCCTCCATTTAACATTGGTGCCTCCTGTTGCCTGCTTTGTGTGCCACAGTTGTGTTCCAGGGTGGGGATGTCTGGGTGCCTCTGTATGCCCTGCTGGTGGTGGCCACCTGTGGCCCGCCACTGTGCATCCTTGGCAATGTCCCCGGGTGTCGTCCTCTGCCATGACCCATGCCTTTGCACTGCTGCTGTGCTCCCACCATTTCCTAGGGCTAGTCTTTGTGTGCCATGGCGTATGTCCAGTTGCACCCTGGCGCATCTCTTGTTGCGCTATGGGTCTGGTCTGGTTGCACCTTGCCGCATGTCTGGTTGTGCCTCCGTGCCGGTCTGGTTGTGCCATGGCATCCATGCGATATTCAGCCTTGTTACGCTGGTGCATTTCACCATGTGCAATCTTTGAATATCGCACACATTACACCATGGCGCATCGGATTTGCACTGCGCCGGACTTGTGCCAGCCTTTGGCGCATTTCTGAATATCTAGCCCTATGTGTTTAAAATCCAAAAGTGTATATTTCTATTGCTCTGTATTTTCATTCTAGAACATTTTGAATTATGTTGATTTTTGCTAACTGAATTTTGAAAATACACACTGGGTGGATTTAACAATATGTGTGTATTGGATGGGTATGATCTACACATTTTTAGTACAGTCTGTTGTAAAGAACCCAGTATCCTGGGCTATTCTGGGGATTTCAAAGGTGAAGGTTCTAACCCCTGACAACTAATCCAACATTCTTACAGGCCATAATCCTGACAGACACACATACTGTAGTAAATTTTCTTAAATATGTAACAATCAATATTTATGGGATGTGGCTCTCTTATTGCCCAATGGGGTGCTTCCCATGAAATAAATGTGTGCCCTGTGCAGTCATATTGCAGGGCAACACATTTCGATATTCACATACAGGGAGAGAATATGTGATTAGGCAGCCAATCATGTGTTATACAGCTGGGGTCAGTTATGTAGCATGGTGTAAGTGTGGAGCCTTTATATAGGGAAAATAAGGCAACAGTGTAAAATGAGAGTGGATGATCACTGACGAGCCATATGGAGTGGCAATGAAGCTTACACTACAACTAAGCACATAATGACACAGAGCTCTGATCAACTGTAATACATGTTTTCACTGCCAAAATCTTGGATGTGACTAGGGACTTTCCTAGTAGCTTCACTCCCATAGGAGGGGCATGTATTAACATCATAGGTGCTGTAATGAGTTGGAGGTCTGAGAACAGCTGTTCAAACTGAGTTTTCTAGTGCAGCCAAAATTGTGCGAATAAAGTACAAGTCCAGACTGTGTGTGTGTGTGGTCTGTTCTTTCTGACTCACCACTGTACCAACATTTACCATTAGATGGACATATACATATAAACATAGACACATAGATTTTGATGGCAGATAAGAACCACTTGGCCCACCTAGTCTGCCCATTTCCCTACCTACAGGATAAGCTGCAGATCCTAGTTAACCAACAGCCTATTTCTTCCTACCCCCCACAAAAATTGTCTTATGTCTGTCCCATGTATTCTTGAATTCTCCCACAGTTTTAGACCCCACAACCTCCTCAGGAAGGCTGTTCCAAGTGTACAACACCCTCTCTGTGAAAAAATACTTCCTCACATTGCCCCTGAACCATCTCCCCCATCTTCAAATTGTGTCCCCTTGTTCTTGCACATCTCTTTTTCTGAAAGATGCTACCCTCTTGGACTTTGTTGATTCCACTGAGGTACTTAAATGTTTCTATCATGTCCCCTCTCCTCCTTTCCTCAAGGGTATACATAATAAGCTCCTTTAGTCTCTCTTCATATGGCTTCTCTTGCAGACCCTGCACCATTTTAGTTGCCCTCCTCTGGACTGCCTCTATCCTGTCTATGTCCTTACAGAGATGGGGTCTCCAGAACTGGGCGCAGTACTCCACACGGGGTCTCACCAACTGTCTGTACAGAGGGATAACAACTTCCTGTTTTCTGCTGGTGATGCCTCTCTCTATATACATCCCAGTATCCCCCCAGCCCTCCCTACTGCCTTCTCTGTTTTATCTAAAGAGAAAAAATGCAGACATCGAGGGACCATAAAATGCAGACATCAGTGGATCATTTACTTACTTACAGGTTACAACAGATGAGAAATCCAAATCAGTTACAAGCCACACATCATTTACATTATGTTAATTTTCAAGTTCAGAGCTGAAATCAGGTTATGCTGTAATTATGCTGATTCTCTAATGGGGATTCTGTACCCTGAAAAGGCTTTTGCTGTTTTTTTTCTTTTATTTTTTTTTTTGTTACTATTTTATGATCTGATGAAAAAAATATGAGCAACTACCAGTGGCATTTATACTTTTCACGGTACAGAATTCCCATTGCAGAATCAGTATAATTACAGCATTACCTGATTTTAGCTCTGAAATGGAAATGGTCTCCTTCTGACCACCAGCTCTCTGTGATTGCTATGACATTGTTTGCCTCTGAGGATGTTGTTGCCTTGAGCAAGTCTTGTTTTTTTCCTTACTCATGCTACATGCATTAATCAATAAACATTATAGGTTTCTTGATTTTAAGTGTGAAAGACCTATTGTTCCCATCAATTGGTGAGATTGTACATTGTTGTCTCTACATGTTTTTGTGCATCTGTTTTATGGACGTGATTTGCTAGTACAGTAAAGGCACATACTGTTCCCCCCAGGTGATATTAGTTGAAATGGTTGTCTATTTGAAAATATAGTTTACTATCCAGGATATTTTCCCCTCACCTTGATAGTTTGCAAATGCCCATATTCTGACCTGGGGAATGGTAATACTGTATTTCTGAGATGAGTTTAGTCATTTTTTTTCTTTGAGAGTATTTCCTATAGTATATCTGCAAGATCCTGCTGTATGTCTTGATCCAGCCTCATGCCAATGTTATTTACTCCTGGGGAATTTCTCAATTATTTTTTCATTAATCCATTTAAGCTGATTTTAATATCACTTATTTTTGCTTCAGAGAGACAACTAACTGCTGTTATTTCTTTTCTGCCTTTACAAATTTTATCAGTGAATCTAATAATAGTGTTATCTTCTCTGTGTACTGCTTCCAGTTTCTGAAGTGTTTCTAAACTGATAACATTGACTTTTAATGTAGAAATCTCAAGTTCAAAAAGCATTATATATTTGCACTTGTTACATGCGAATAGTGTACTAGGGCATGTATCAACATTATAGATGTAATAACATGGGTGGCTGAGAACAGCTGCTCAAACTGAGTTTTCTAGTGCAGCCAAAATTGTGTGACTATAGTACAAGCACAGAATATGTGTGTGTATGTGGTCTGTTCTTTCTGACCCACACCTGTACCAACATTTATCATTAGAGGGACACATACATTTTATCTATATAATTGGGGTAATGACAACATAGAAACATAGAAACATAGAATCTGATGGCAAATAAGGACCACTTGGCCCTAGTCTGCCCATTTCCCTATCTAACGGATAAGCTGCAGATCCTAGTTAACCAGCAGTCTACTTCCTCCTACCCCCCCACTAGAATTGCCTTATGTCTGTCCCATGCATTCTTGAATTCTCCCACTGTTTCTGACTCCACGAACTCCTCAGGAAGGCTGTTCCATGCATATACAACCCTCTCTGTGAATAAATACTTCCTCACATTGCCACTGAACCATCCCCCCTCTATCTTCAAATTGTGCCCCCTTGTTCTTGCACATCTTTTTTTCTGAAAGATGTTGCCCTCTTGGACTTTGGTGATTCCCTTGAGGTATTTGAAAGTTTCTATCATGTCCCCCCTCTCCCTCTTTTCCTCGAGGCTATACATCTTAAGCTCCTTTAGTCTTTCTTCATATGTCTTTTGGTGCAGACACTGCACCATTTTGGTTGCCCTCCTCTGGACAGCCTCCACCCTGTCTATGTCTTTGCAGAGATGGGGTCTCCAGAACTGTACACAGTACTCCAGATGTGGTCTTACCAACTGTCTGTACAGAGGGACACCAACTTCTTGTTTTCTACTGGTGATGCCTCTCCCTATGCATCCCAGTATCCCCCCAGCCCTCCTTACAGCCTTCTCACATTGCTTGCCCAACTTTAGGTCATCTGATATGACTACCCTTTCCATTTTTGTTGTTGTCAGTATCTCCCCCCCCCCACTGTGTACTCTTCCTCTGGGTTTTTGTTTCCCAGGTGCATTACTTTGCACTTCTTTGTATTGAATCTAAGCTGCCATACATTTGACCATTCCTTCAACCTTGCCAAGTCCCTTTTCATCCTTTCCACCCCACCTTGCATATCAACCCTGTTGCAGATCTTTGTGTCATCTGCAAAGATACATATTTTCCTTCCAGTCCTTCTGCAATGTCACTTATAAAGACATTAAAAAGGACTGGACCCAGTACTGAACCCTGCGGTACCCCACTAGTAACCCCCCTTTCTTCACTTCCATTTACTATTACCCTCTGTGTCCTGTTGTCCAGCCAGTGTTTTACCCAGGCTACCACCCTGGGACCCACTCCCTGGCTGGCTAATTTGTTTATTAATCTTCTGTGCGGGACTGTGTCAAATGCCTTGCTAAAATCTATGTAGGCCATGTCCACAGCCCCTCCCAGGTCTAGTGCATTGGTCACCCAGTCAAAGAAATCAATTAGATTTGTCTGACATGACCTTCCTGCTGTGAATCCATGCTGCCTTGGGTCCTGTGCCCCACTGGCCTCTAGGTACTCAATAATTATTTCCTTCAGAAGTGATTCCATCATTTTCCCTACCACTGAGGTCAAACTGACAGATCTGTAGTTTCCTGCCTCTGTCTTGCTCCCACTTTTGTGAAGGGGAATCACATCTGGCCTCCTCCAGTCCTCAGGTACAACACCATCCTCCCATGATTTATTAAAAATGGTAGTAAGTGGTGTTACTAGTTCTTCCCTTAGTTCTTTTAGAATTCTGGGGTGAATCCCATCAGGTCCCATTGCTTTATCCTGCATTATCATGCTTCAGTTTTAGGAGTTCTTTCAGAACACTTTCTTCTGTGAAAGGACTAATATCAACCCCCCCCCCATCCAGAGTGCTTCTATTGACTGGATTAGGTATCTCCCCGTGCTCTTCCATTGTGAATACTGAGCAGAAGTATTCATTCAGTATCCCTACTTTTTCATTGTCGCTTTCTGCCCAACCACCCTCCTCTTTATTCAGCCTCAGTATTCCTGCCTTAGTCTTTCTTCACTCTCTGTTGTACCTATAAAAGGTTTTATCCCCCTTCTTAACCGAGTTGGCTATCTTTTCCCTCAGTTTGGGCCTTTGCTATTCTGACTGTCTTCTCCACTTCCTTCTGCTTTAACTGCTACAGTTCTCTGTCCTGCTTCTTCTGTGTTTCCTTATACTTCCCTAGTGCTATCTTTTTCTCCCTAACTTTCCCCCTCCACTTCTTTTGAGAAAATTGCATTCTGCACTTCTATACAAACTCTCTCCAGAATGGGGGAAGGGGTGCATGTGGTGTGGGTGTGATAAGTGGTGGACAGGTTTCTTTTCACAGGTTGGGAAAAAAATGCAGACATCGAGGGGCCATAAAATGCAGACATCGAGGGATCATTCTCTCTAATGGGGATTCTGTACCCTGAAAAGGCTTTCACTGTTGTGTTTTCTTCCTTTTTTGTTACTTACTATCTTACGAGCTGATGAAAAAAATATGAGCATGTACCAGTGGTGCTTTCACTTTTCAGGGCACCGAATTCACATTACAAAATCCGTATAATTACAGCATAACCTGATTTTAGCTCTGAACTGAAAATCTAACACCATGTAAAATAGTGACAGCATGATGTGGACTGTAAGGACACCTGGAGGAAAAAAAGGCAAGTGAACAAGATAATTGAACTAAAAACGTGCCACCTGGCACATTTAAGCTTCCAGCAATGGAACACAATTAATTTAGAACTGGCACTTAAGAAGGCATTACTGACCCCTTAATGAGGCATTCCTCAGTAGTGCCTGGGATACTGCTCAGTATACCACTCGATATACCTCTCGATGTACTGCACCTGTCAAGGTGTGCCTTGTTACCATTAAACTTTTGAATAACTGCCACTGTAGCTGCAGGTTGTGGAGTTTGGCCATGGTGATTAAAGAAATAGAAACAATTACTCACCGTAGTAGTATTGTTTCTTCCAAGGTATTCTTCAGTATGCTTAACAATGTGCAGAATGCCAACTGAGTTCAGCTGACCCAGAAATGGAGTCAATGTAAATGAGTTATAAGAATTGACCAATCAGTTTTCAGGAGGAGGGTGTGCTGCCTACAGTCAGCCCAGAGGGCACCAGAATTATTTCAAAGCTTGCGAGGGCAAAAAAAAAATGAGTCCATAAAAAAAATAAACTAAAACAACAGGAATAGAAATCAACAAGTACAATATAAAAATTAGGAAAAAAACATAGCAACTGTGAAACAGCTGTGGTGAAGAGATAAAGAACAATTTGGCAAGATTAGAAATGCAGAGCCATCATCAGTCAGGTTTTGTAGGGGGGGATAGGTGGGAAGTCAAGCATACTGAAGAATACGTTGGAAAAAATTATATTACTACAGTGAGTAATTTTTTCTTCTGACCCCAGGGATTCTTCAGTATGCTTGACAATGTGCAAATGACAAGCAGTAGAGTTGAGAGGTGGGCACAAAACCTACTTTGGAAAGAGGCTCTGCAGTACCGCTGTGCCAGATTTGGCATCTGATCTGGACTGTATATATGGACAGTAATGGTTTGTGAATGTGTATACAGTCCTCTATGTGGCTGCTTTGCAGACATAAAGCAAGAGAATATCCCTTGTGGCTGCCACTATTGCAGTGGCATCCCTTGTCGAGTGCATCCTCAGGCCCTGAGGGGACTGTTTGCCAGCTTTGCTGTTGCAGACTTGAATGTAAGAGACAAACTAGTGGGATATTGTCCTCTTGGTAGCTGGTCTTTACCTGCCCACCTCACTATAGGTGAGGAGGAGCTGTGTATTATCTCCTCTGAACTGCTTAGTATGCTCAAAGTAATAGGTCAGAGCCCTTTTCATATCCAGGATTTGAAGCCTGCATTCAGCTGGTGTGGATATTTCTGTAAAAAAGACATGAAGTGTGATAGACTGATTGAGGTGGAATTCAGAGACCACCTTAGGCAGAAACTTTTTGTTTGTCCTAAAGACTACTTTGTCCCTGTGAGCAATGACATAATTAGGTTCAGTACACAGAGCCTGCAGCTCTGAAATGCTTCTGGCTGAGGTGATGGCAATGAGGAAGATAGTCTTCCAGGTAACATACTTCAGATCAACAGCAGCCATGGGCTCAAAGAGTTGCTCCACAAGCTTGGATACACAGTGATTCAAATTCCATGGAGGGACAGGCTCCCTACATGGGGTTGAAGATGTAGGAGGCCTTTGAAATACTTTTTCTGAAAATAGGCTGAGACACTGATAGATTTCTTTTTCCCCCAGAAGAAAAGTAAGCCTACATCACTACATGGCTGCTAAGTGCACCTTGAGGGATGAGATCTTGAGGCCTGCAGTGTGAAAGTGTACCAGATAGTACAAAAGGTATGTGGATTAGTCTTAAGAGGGTGAATTCCCTTATGCTTGCACCATAGAGAAAAACCTCTGCCACTTGAAAGTGTATTTCTTCTTAGTGGTAGGATTTTTCTTTAGCCATTCTAAGGATATGGAAGTCCTGTTTGAGGAAGCATCAGGAGACTGTGGATCACTGGCAAATGGGCTTTCTGACTGATAGGGCAAGGAGGAGAGTACCAGGGTTGTCTTGCCCAGTCTGGGGCCACCAGAATCATTGTGGCCAGTCAATCTCTGAGTTTGAGAAGAACTCTATAAATGAGAGGGAAGGGAGGAAGGGCATATAGGAACTTCCCTGTCCAGAGTAGAGTTAGAACATCTTCTGGAATGGTCCCAATGGCTGGATGCCTGCAGAAGTATTGTGGGAGATGGTGGGTGAGGCTTGATGTGAAAAGATCCACCTCTGGAACACCCCACCTTCAGAACATGGTGCTAATAACAGCATGTACAGGGTCCACTCATTGTGACCCTGACTGATGCGACTTAGAGCCTCTGCCAAAGAATTGACCTTGCCTGGGTGATGAGTGGCTGTTAGGCCCATGTCCAGGGGGTAGACCAGGGACCAAACTCTTATTCCATCTGTGCAGAGTTTGGTGGACCTTATGTCAGCCTGCTTGTTGATGTAGAACATGGCAGCGGTGCTGTCTGTTTTGATTTGAACAGAGTGGCCTTTGATCAGTGGTGCAAAAGCCTTGATGGCCAGGAACACAGCTCTGAATTCAAGTGAATTGATATGGCAAATGGAGTCTTTGAGGGTTCATGTGCCGCTTATTGATTGATCTTGCAGGTGGGCTCCCAAACCTAGGAGGAAGGCATTTGTTGTTAGTACTCTGGAAGGGTGTGGTAGCTGAAAAGCAACTTCTTCTTTGAGAATTTCTGTTTCCTTCCACCAGTCCAAAGCCTGGAGGAAAGCTTTGGTTAGTGGTATTAACTTTGAGAAAGAATGTTTCTTTTGGGACCAGAGAGCTTAGGTGATACTGAATGCCCCTCATTCAGAATCTCGGACATATTTCTATCATATACGCCATGTGGCCTAGGACACTGAGAAAGTGCCCAGCCAACCAAGGGTGGCTTAGGGCAAAGGAATTTACCAGGTTCAGAAAGTTTTGCACCCTGTGTATAGGGAGAAAGGCTTTCCCCTGCAGGGTAAAGAGGGATTTGAACAGTCTTGAAGTGGGACATTTCTTTGTTGATTATGATGCAGAGAGACTCCAGAGTGTTTCTTGTCTGGGTCAGGGCTTTCCTGGCTGCCTGTGGGGACTTGACTACAATCAGGGACACTAGTTTACCCTGATTGAGAAAGGGCAAATTCCGTTTTACACATTGTAAAAACTGGTATTGCCACCGGTGTCTGCCAAGCCAAAATCGGTTTTTACCGGTGTTTTGTTTTGTGCACTTTATTTAACAATTTTTAATTGTCTTAATGAGCATTTTAGCAATTTTGACCTCCACTGTTGTACAGCCATCCATCCTTGTACCAAAGAAAAGTTATTTTAGGTACAAGATGTGATCCCCATGCCACCCCACCTGCACATCCACTCTTCCCACGCCACCCCACCTGCACATCCACTCTCCCCATGCCAACCCATCTGCAAGGCCACTCTCCCCATGCCAACCCATCTGCATGGCCACTCTCCCCATGCCAAACCACCTGCATGGCCACTCTCCCCATGCCACCCCACCTGCACATCCACTCTCTCTACACCAACCCACCTGCACGGCCACTCTCCCCATACCAACCCATCTGCACGGCCACTCTCCCCATGCCAACTCACCTGCACGGCCACTCTCACCACATCAACCCACCTGCATGGCCATGCTTCCCACCCCCCAGCATGATCATGCTGCCCACCACACCCCACCAGCATCACCACACTCCCAACACCAACCCACCAGCATGGCTCCTCTCCACACCCCACCCCACCCCACCAGCACGGCCATGCTCCCCACCCACCAGCACAGTCACGCCCCACCCCACCACACCAGCACGCCAATCTCCCTACACCAACCTGCATGGCCATGCTCCCATGCCAACCCACCAGCATGGCCACGCCCACATACCAACTCACCAGCACGACCACTCTTCCCACACCAACCCACCAGCACGAACTCTCTCACAACCCCAAACATAAAGGGCACACATTTGTCCAGCTCAGACTGCAAACAAGGACTTTCTCAGATATGGCAACCATACAAAAAACAAAACACCCAAGAGCTCTAGAGATCTAGCTTTCAGTCCACCACCAGACTTTGGGACTATATGGAGCAGTAAGGACACACATTTGGGCAGCGTAAATGCAAACACTCCACAATGGACTTTAGTCTTTCTCACTAAGGGCAGACATTGTATCACATCAAACTTAATCATATCGGGCAAGCAAAAAAAGGAAAAAAAAATAGCTGAGAGCATGCAGATAAATTGTTTAGTCAGCCTTGGTCCTTCTCCCAGTCTCCACTCCCTCCCCCCATGGAGCTTCAGAACTACAGCATTAACCCAGGATGCACATTTCAGCACATCAGAGTTTACATATTGGGAAACTAAGACAAAAAAGGGATCAGATAAAGTGTTTACTGTATTCAGTTTGGGTTTTGCAGTCACAAGTTCTGCACACCCCCGAGCTTCAGAACTGTTTTACGGCACACATTTGAGCACATCAGACACAATGCACTTTCTTTTTTTTAAAACTGTACACATAAGCAGCTTGGGGACTGTGTGGAGCAGTTCAGAAAATATATCCAAACATTTATATTTCTAGTCATATATCAGATCGAACAGTCAGTCCTCACTGTACATGGCAGCGTTTACTTTACAGATCTATCGGGCAACAAAAAACCCCAAAATAACAGATTAGGTGTTTATTCAGTCAGAGGAGATAGTATGCGAGCAAATCAGACTCATACAGAATGCACATTCTTAAAAAAAATACCGTAACTCTTCTGGCAGTTTAAACCCTTCCTTCCTGATACTAACTGCAGCAACATACCATTACCAACACTAAAGCAGACTCACTTTGTTTTTTTTTTAAATGCATGTATGGTGATCACTGTCCGGGTTTCTGTGGGTCCTTCTGAGCAACGGGTCAGCAGCATTTTGAATTCTGAGCAGGAATGAGTCAGGAGCAAAAATGGGTCAAGCAACAGTGGGAAGCAACAACGTAAACAGGAACTCCAACCACTACCACGCAATTTATAGCATAGTGTTAACGAGACTCCAGAGAACAAAAGCAGATTTCCGTTTGCACCGTTTCTGTTGAAAATCAAATTCCTTTTCCGTCTGCATCACCGCATATGCAGTAAACCAGTGTGCCTGACTACAATCAGCCAGTGGTCTAGGTATGGAGAGACATACACTAGTTGTCTTCTTAAGTGAACTGCAACACTAGGCACTTCGAGAAGACCCTGGGAGCTGAAGTGAGTCCGAAAAGCAGGGCTGCAAACTGGTAGTGACTTGATGGCAGCCTGAACCTTAAACATTTCCTGTGGGACTGCTCTATTGGAACAAGACTGCAGGTGGCCCTGAGATCTAGGGAGACTAGCCAGTCTCCTCACTGTAGAGAATGTATCGCCTTACTTAAGGAGCATTTTTTATTTTGGTTTTAGTAAGTGCCTGTTCAGGTACCCTAGGTACAGAATAGGTCACCATTCTCCACTTTCTTTGCAGTAAGAACATACTAACATGCTAACATACTATTTGCCAGCAGATTAGGCCTTACGGTCTATCGAGTCTGCTCGAACCTAGATCCTTAGTTGGGTGCCGAGACCCTCCCATCCCTTGTGCTCCAGAAACTCCTATCATCCATCCCCACCCCCCCAGGACAGGCCATCATCTGATACATCCACTTTCTGTGCTGTCCCACCCTCTCTTGAAGCCCTCCACTGTGGATCTCTGAACCAGCTCACCAGGCAGTGCATTCCAAGGGTCCACCACCCTCTCAGTGAAAACCTCGTCCTCTTTCCCCTCACCCTTCCACCTTCCAACTTCAAACCATGCCCTCTGGTGATACCTCCCTGCTTTAGTCTAAAGATCCCTCCATGTTTACCTATTTATTCCTTGAGGTACTTGAAGAACTCAATCATGTCCCCTGTCTCTCCTCTCCTCCAATGAAAACAGGCAGAGCTCCTCAAGTCTGTCCTCATAAGTCAAATCCCTAGCCCTCGTATCAGTCTTTGTTGCCCTCCTCTGTACCCTCTCCAGGAGCTGTATGTCCCTCTTCAAGTGTGGTCTCCAGTACTGTACACAGTACTCAAGGTGTGGTCTAACTAGTCCATTGTACAGCCGCAGAATCACTTCCCTTGCTCCTAGAGGTGATCCCCCTTACGATGTATCCCAACATCCTGTTTGCCTTGCTAGCTGCTCTTCTGCACTGCTCAGAGTTATTCATACATGTATCCACCATGACCCCTAGGTCTTTTTCCCCTATTGAGGCCTCCAGCGCCTCCCCTCCCAGGGTGTACCTGTGTTTAGGGTTTCCCCGACCAAGATGCAACACCTTGCACTTGGTGATATTGAAATTTAATTTCCATGTGTGAACCCAGCTTTCCAGGGTGTCCACGTCCTCTTGCAGGGCCAGCCTCCCCTCTTCTCCCTCAACTACTGCTCCCATCTTGGAGTCATCCGTGAATAGACTCATTTCACACCCTATACCCTCCCTGATGTCCGATATGTATGCATTAAACAGGATCGGACCCAGGACCGGCCCTGTGGTACCCACTACCTACCTCTCTAGGGTTCGAGAGCTCCCCACAGACCACTACTCTCTGAGTGCGTCCAGCTAGCCAGTTTTCAATCCATCTGACCATCAAAGGCCTACTCCTAACCCCATCAGTTTCTCCACCAGACCATTGTGAGGACAGAGTCAACACCTTGCTGAAGTCCAAGAATAATACATCCACAGGCTTACCCCTGTCCAGTTCTGATGTTATCCATTCATAGAACTCCACAAGGTTGGTTTGACATGATCTACCTGGCACAAACCCATGTTGCCGATATCCAGACCTCACCTCCTCCAAGTACACCCCAATCGTTCCTTTAGTATACTCTCCATTAATTTTCCCACCACCGAGGTCAAACTGATGGGTCTATAGTTCCTGGTACTTCCCTCGACCCCCTTTGTGGATTGGTACCACATGTGCCTCTCGCCAATCCTAGGTACCCTCCTGTCTCAAGTGACCTGCTGAAAAGCTAGGGTGCAGCTAGTATGTTCTGCTAATTCCCATAGCACTCTCGGATGAATGCCATCTGGCCCATGAGATTTGTTCTTTCTTTAGGGCCTTGAGGGCTAACCACACCCTTTGGCGGAGATAGCATCATCCGTCCCTCCACCTTACTGGTCTTTTATCCTTATCCAGATGTGACACCCTGGGGTACCTTTTCCTCCCTCTTGCTCCATTTCTGTTGCTCCCCTGATCCCACTCCCTGCCACTTCTATCCCCTTTGTGCCTTGCTTTGTAGACATCCCATCCCCCTTTCTAGTGAACACAGAGGCAAAGTACTCATTAAATACCTCTGCCTGGTCCCTCGCCTCTTCCACCCACTCTCCTTCTGATCTCAATCTGCTGAGATGGCCCTTAGTTTTTCTCCACTCCCCAATGTACCGGAAGAACCCCTTTTCCCTCCATGTATCCCCTGTGCCAGCCGCTGCTCTTTACTGGACTTCTCCCCTCACCATCACGGTGACTTTTCTAGATGCAAGCTGGTACATTTCTTATCCCTATCCCCTTGTTGTTTTATATTTTTCTAGGCCACCTTCTTTTTCTCTGACTGCTACCTGTACCTCACTGGACCACCAGCATGGTTTATGTGACCTTGCTCCCTTACGTTTCAACTTAGCGCAGATCCTGACTGCCTCATGAAGTCCCTGTTTTATGACCTCCCATCTCCTTTCCACATTTGTCGTTGAGGTAATCCCTTCAAGTGATCCTTGAGAATATTTCCCATGCCCATAAAGTCTGCCCCTGAAGTCCACTGCCAGTGTCCTAGATCTCACCCCACTTCCCCATGCTTATTTGAAACCAGACAGTATTGTGGTCACTCCCAGTCAGGGATCCTGTACAACCATGTCCCTTACCAGATCCCCATCTGACAGAACCACATCCAGGACATGCCCTCCTTGTGGGCTCCATCACATGCTGTGTTAAGAACACATCCTGGAAGCCATCAGCAGCCTCTGCTCCTTGGCCACCTTACAGGACATGGTTCCCCAGTTTGTACCTGGCATATTAAGGTCCCCATCAACTTCCTCCTTCCCTTTTGGATACACTGAGCAATGATGTTGTCCAGCAAACCATCCTCTAGAACATCACTCATCCCGGGGGGCCTATATGCTACTCCCAGCTTGACCTTATCTCCTGCTGGGGATCGTAAGGTGACCCATAAGGCCTCCACGTTTCCCTCTGCCTCTTCTACCATAGCAATTTCTATGTCATCACTAATGAACATAGCCACTCCACCCCCTCTGCCCTCCTTTCTATCCTTCCTAAGCATAGTGTACCCCCGTACATTTAGGTCCCAGTCATGGTTTTTGTTGGCCCACGTCTCCGTGACTGCCGCCACATCCACCCCGCCCTCGAACAGCATGGCCTGGAACTCTGGCAACTTGTTTCCCAAGCTCCTGGCATTTACTAACACCAGCCCCCACCCCTTATCCCTGATAATCTTTGTCGAACCCCACCCAGATTCCTTATACTTCCATCCTCCCCCCCCGCTCCTCCTGAAACCATATTTGAAGCAGAGGCCTCTTCCCCAATGGGGAAAGGGTACTCTTTCAATAGCCTTTAACTTTGGTAGGCTTTTCACACCCATTTCCAACAGCAATTCCTCTGTTGGAGTTAGGGGTTTTAAAAAACTCCTTGAAGGAAACTTTGTGAACTGAAAAGATAGGCCCTGACTCATCACCTCTAGTACCCATTTGACTGTGGTGATGAGTTGCCATTGTTGGATGTAGTAGGGAAGCCTCCCCCCCCACTGGGGAGGGGAGAGCGATGTGAGAGAAACAAGAGGATTATTGTTTTAATAGTGTAGTGGGAGCAGAAGTGGAGTTGGCTCTCCTCTGGCCTCTCCTTCCTCTCCCGGTGAAGAATCCTGTCATTTGGGAGAAATCCATATACAGTGGCACTGAGTAAAATGCCATAGAAAAATATATTCTGTCCCTGCCCCCCCTTGCACTGTAACCTTTGGGGGAAAAGGGGCTTTTCTTTAGCTGCATTACTTTGGTAGGTGGTTTCATATTCCTCCACATTTTTCATATCAGCTTGGTTTTGTCCCCAGAAAGAAAGAAATTCTTGCAGGGTAAGTGCATAGACTTAAGCAAGTATCATGTGAAAGGATAGTAGTTACCAGCCAAGCAAACCTCCTGGCAGAGGTGACCTGGGACATAGCCATGGAGGTAGTGTCATTATTGTCTACAGCTATAAGAAACTGATACTTGGTAGCCTCTAATTCTGTCATTACAGTTTTTGCAATGTCTTAGATCATGGAGTCTGTGCTGTACTGCTCTGTGGATAGGCAGAATTCCATGAGGTCCCTTTTGTGTAAGATTTCTTGCTCATGGAGTCTAGTTTTTGAGTCTCCTTCTAAGAGGCTGAGAAGAGAGGGGTACAAAGGCTTTATTACAGGCTGCCACCTGTACCTCTCCCTGGTGATCTGCATACGTGTGAAGAAAATCAGCATTTGTTCTAGACAGCTGATATTTCTTTTGCATTTTCTCATCTACTCCAGGAACCGAATTGGGGTCTGGAGCAGTCTCATTGTTGCCCTTCTTAGATAATTTTATATAGACAAGATAAGTTTTCTTGAGGCAGGGAGACTCCTCATTTGTAAATAAGTTTTCTTCTTGTCATGATAAGCAGTCTCCAGGAGTATAAAGCCCCAGAGAGCCATGTGTTGTATTAAAATATAATGAGATGAAAAATCCTTCTGACCCTTACAGTCCTTTTGGTCAGGGAACACATCCCTCTACATCTTCTTTTTCATCTACCTCATAATAGAATCCTTTAGTATAACTAGGCCTGAGATATAAGGCATATTATGGTGTGAAGACTGATATATATGCTTAGCCTTTGCTAATTCTTTAGGTGAGGGTTTGCCTTTTTGTTCACTAGCATCTCTTTTTGCTGTCACTGGCATCTCCCTTGCTTTTCAGCAGAAGGAAATATATATATATATATATATATATATATATATATATATATATATATATATATCTCTATATATATATGTGTATATATATATATATATATATATATATATATATATATATATATATATATATATATATATATATAGATATATATATACACACACACACACATATGTGTGTATATATATATATATATATATATACACACACATATATATATATCACTGCAAAAAACTTTGTTGATGCAACAGTTAGGGTTGTTCCACAGCAACAAAAGCAAGAAAATTTGGTGTGAGGGTTTTCAACCCTAACTCCACCTCTCCCACACAGACATAACACACGTACAAGTGTGGGATAGTGTAAGGCAACACAACCAATCAGAAACAGAACCATAAAGTAACAGAAAGACCATACAACTCTGTAAACATACCACAAGAGGCATCCATCATGTTTCAGCAACTGTATCATTTCTGCTGACATCCCAGTGTCTTGGGGGGTACACCCACGTGCTGTGCAACCACATAAGTTGGCCACTGCATGAACTGTATACCTCTATTCAGATAGTACAACAATACCCATAAGTCATGATTGGACCGCATGGTGAGTTGGACCCTGTTCTTTCATCCCTCCATTGAGATAGAAAAATGCTGTATATATGTCTCTGTGGACCATAGGGTTCCATGTACCCTATCCTCCCATCCCTGTGTCAGCATAGTACCACGCTATTTATGTGTCACACTGCCCATATGTTACAGTGTGACCTTATTGTTGTTCAGATACTGCACTCCCATCCCTGCATCAAGATATAAGTACCATACAATCTATATGTCACACTATCCATATGTCACAGTAAGAGTACAGGGTGCTTTGTATCCTGCAGTCCCATTCCTCCATTGACATACTGCAACACAATACATAAGGCACACAAGCTATATGTCACAATGAGAACAGTACAACATATGGATAGCATGATACATGTATTGTGTCGTACTGTTGCAATAGCTGTATGGTAGTGCATGTTCCAAAGGGCCAAGTGTTTTCACTGTGACATATGGACAATGTGACATATGGATAGTGTTGCACTATCTCAATGAAGGACTGGGAGAGCAGGGTCACACAGTGACATATCAATAGTGTGTTCTATGGATTCTGACATACTGTCTCAATGTACGGATGGGAGTGTATGGTGCAAAAGACAGTGCACTCCCAGCCCCACATTGACATAATTCAACAGTGTCTATATGTAATGCTGGGGACAACATTCCTCCATCTAGATACTACAACAGCTTGCATACATGAATTTTGAGTGTGGGGTTAATCACAGTTCAGTCATATCTCCACATGCAGCTAGTAGAAGAGTGTTCATACCTAACAGTAGAACCACATGATACTTCACATCCTGTGCTTCCATACCTCCATCCACACTGAAGAACAGTGTCTATGTATTACAGTCACACTGTAGATTGCTTTATACCCTTGTTTCCTATCCCTCCACAGATGGACATATGTATGGATCTCTCCATGTAAATACCATAGAGTGTGGCCCCTATACTTCAATTCATTAAGTTATGAGCAGGTGAAGCAAAATAGTATGAAATAGTCATAATCATCCCATATTGAAGAATTTTCATATAAAATGTTCTATGTAGTCTTCTTAACACCTCACTGCATGTTTGCACAGCATGTGGGTTTCTCCTTCCAAGACACTGGAATGTCAGCAGAAGTGATAAAGTTGCTGAAACATGATGATGGATGCCTCTTGTGGTATGTTTACAGAGTTGTATGTTCTTTCTGTTACCTTATGGTGTCTGTTTCTGATTGGCTGTGTTGCCTTGTACCGTCCCATGCTTGTATGTGTGTTGTGTGTGTGTGTGGGGGGGAGTCGGAGTTAAGGTTAAAAACCCTAACACTGAATTTCCTCACTTTTTTCACTGTGGAACAACCATAACCGTTGCATTAATGGAGTTTGTTTTGCAATGAATTTCCTTTATTTTTGAGAAAGACATGCAAAATCTTTAAACCTTTTTTTGCGACAGCAAGCAAAAGTGTTTTATTATACAATTTAACATGCAGTTAATTGTTAAGCTACTGTTTTTGACATTATCACCACAACTCACAGCTGTTGGCCACTTGCCTTAGCCTCCCCCCCAATGCAATGATTCTCTTTAGAAATACAATGGAGGAGAGGATTCACAAAAGAGATGCACTGGGCACAACTGAGATGCGCCGGTGCATCCAGAAAATGTGCCATGGAGCGATTCGCACACAAGGTGAATGTACCAGTGCATCCAAGATTTTCTGTACTGAACAAGAAGTGCCATAGGTGCATCATAATGATATGCAGCACAAAAGAAGGGTTGGACTCATGCATACATAATGCAACATGATTCACAGTGCCAAATGATGGTGCAACAAAAGAGCAATCCCAGCACAAATACCAAATGCACCATGAAAAGATAAATATGAGAGAAGCAGACTTAAGTACAAACCACCTGCAGGTCATCAACTGAACAGCAGCACCTGCCCACTGACTAAGAGAGGGGGCAAGTGTGAGGGAGAGAAAGCCAGAGAGCCAGAGAGCCAGGAAGCCAGGAAGCCAGAGAGCCAGAGAGCCTGAGACAGCCACAGACACAGGCAGACAGACAGCACACCAGCAGCATGCACCCAGCACCAGTCACCATGTTTGGTGTACTTGTGAGGTTGAGAAGACGGGGAGGCAGAGGGCACCGTAGGTGGCCTGTCCCATGGTGGTATCATGCCAGGCTGTCATTTGAGCAGCTGACAGATGAGGAGACAGTAGGCCAATACAGCCTGAACAGGACCATTCTGAAGCAGCTTTGTGAGCTGTGCCATGAGAAAATGCAGGCACCCACTGCACATGGTCATGCCATTTCAGTGGAGACCAAGGTGACAACAGTTATGTGCCTGCTTGCCACGGGAACCTTTCAGAGGCCCACTGGGGACACCACTGGCATCTCACAGGCCTCCACTTCCCAGCTCCTCACACAGTTCCTCAGTGCACTGCTACTGCATGCTTCGGAATACATCCATGCCTCCAGAATGCAGGCGGAGTGCACAGAAGCCATGCAGGGGTTCTACAACATGGCACACCAGCCCAGCATCATAGGGGCCATAGACTACACCCATGTGGCAATCTGCACACCACCTGGTGAGGATGCCATAACATATGTGAACCAGAAGGGCTACCAATCCGTGAACTGCCAGGTGGTGTGCAATGCCAAAGGGTGCATCAGCAATGTCTGCACCACACACCCTGGGAGCACACATGATGCCTTCATCTGGCATCATTTGGCCCTCTGCCAGAAGTTTGAGACAGGGGACATAATGAGCAGCCATCTATTAGGCGAGTGTGACATAGACACAAAAGCACAACAGGGCCCCACCGGCAGGACAAGAGGTGTTGGCAGGAGCCAACATGCACAATGCGCTGTATCAGCATGGACCGTGGGATAGCGGAGGTGTGCAAGGGGACACAGGCAGACACTGTCAGGTACCAGGTGACACACAAGCAAAGAGCACCAGGCATGTGGCACTGCCATGGCAGTGCATGTTTGGCAGGGACATGCACAGCACAAGCGGACAGGTTCATGCAACAGCTGCCAGTGTAGGGATGCAGGACTACAGGGAAGGGGGAGGCACAGGCAGTAGTGCATGCCATGCATACACACCAGTGAGGCCATGAGCGGGGACAGGATGATTGCCACACACACTACCAATGTATTAACAGACACCCATTCTCCCTCACAGGAGATGCGGCATACCCACTGAGGCCTTGGCTCCTCACCCCCTTCTGATGACCCAGAACAGAGGTGGAGAAGTGGTAGAATGAGGCACATATCGTTACACGCACCATCATAAAGTGTGTCTTTGGCATGCTGAAGATGCATTTCCGGTGTCTGTGTAGGTCTGATGGTGCCCTACAGTATAGTCCTGAGAAGGCCTGTGGTATATTCTGGGCCTGTTGGAAGCTACACAACATGGTCCTAGATCGTAGAATACCTATCAAGGCCATTGAGGGTGACAGTTCAGTGGAGGAGGAGGAGGAGGAGGTTGGGGGGATGGTGCACCACTACAGTACCATGGCACAGAGGCATCACAGGGCCGCCAGGACCCATGGCTGGCAGCATGGACAAGGCAATACTGAAGCAGGCTAGTGGAGGAGAATTTCAGGAATCACAGGTGAGTATAGGAGGTACATATCCTGGAGGTACACTGTGGTGTGGCCATGGGCCATGCCGTGCGTAGCAGACACTGGACAGTACACAGACAGTGGCAAGAAAACACTCACACACACACACACACACACACACACACACACACACACACACACAGAGCCAGCAACACAACCGTACCACCAGGACCATGCCAGGGATGTCATGGATCCATGTGCACTGCAACCAGTGCACAGGCATGGCAGACACTGGAATGCACTCATCATGTCCATGACACAAGGCATAATAGTGGTACACACATACACGCAGGTGGTACTGCACAGGGAGCCCAAGGTGGTATTGTTGGTGGTGGTGCACCGAGGTGGGTTCCTACCACACACACCACCCCAGACACCAGCAGCCAGGTATGCAGTGCACACAGGTGGTATGTGCCTCCGCTGATGGAATGGGTACCAGTACATTACAGGGTGGCACCCCAGCCACCAAAGACACATGGGTGGCCTCTACCATGACTGGGGGATGCTGTTGTGCACCACCAGCCATAGGGGGTGTAGTCACCAACCCTGCAGGGATAGTACACTGTGACCGTGAATGTGTGCTCAGTGGTGTTGCTGCCCCACAGCCAACATCTGTGCCATGGATGCTGGGCATAGAGGCATGCAGCGATGGCATCAGAAACAGAAGGTCGACCTGATGTCGCTGTTGGGATATGCGGGATGTGCTCTTGGATGTTCGACTGGACACCGATGTCCACGGCATGCAACAGATGCAACCACCACCTCCACAGCAGCTGCAATCCACTCCAATGCTGTGATCATGCCCACCCACATGAGGCGTGCCTCGGTCAACATCTGTGCATGCCAAGAAGCTGCAGACTCATGCTCCTGGACCATCATTGTTCTGTGGCAATGGAACTCCACATGGAGGGTGGACTGCCCCTCCACTGTGGCACACTGGAGGTGGCGATAGCCCTCCATGTCTTCAGCAGGTAAAGGGGCATGGTGGCATCGCCGATGAGCAGGGGGTGAGACAGTCCACCCTGGGGCATCCAAGGATGGTGGTTGCACCATAGCAGGCTGCAAAATGGGTGTACCTTGGCCATGCTCAGCCACTGTATGTCAATGGCCAGTGTCATTGCTGTCCAATGGCACAGGTGCATGCAACACAGCATCCTGACTGGACATCCCTGATGTCCCTGCCAACGCGTATGGCACATGTGCAGGGTGCACAGCACCCACTGCTGTGGGCAGCTGTGCAGCCACTGCAGCTGCATCACGTACAGCAGGGAAATCAGTGGTGTCCTGGGCCACCTGCATAGGCACCTGTGTGCTGCGTGTACCACCATCGGCCATGTCCCTGTTGAGCTGTTTAGCGTTGATGACCATGGTGACAGCACTATCCCCCTGTGCGCCACTGTTGAGCACAAGGATGGCATCTGTGATGTCCACCACATCATCATGGTCATCATCAGAGTACCCAGTCAGGCTCCCCAGCTAAGCAGTGTCCTCGCTGGCCACCTTGACAGCGGTGGCTGAGGCACCTGATTGGCCCACCTCCACAGGGGCTGTGACTGGTGTGTCTGGTGTGGTGGATGGTCCAGGGATGGTGCCATCCACCACAGTGCCAGCAGCCCTGTGCGGCGGATCCACATCATCACCCGCTAGGGTGTTCCATGCAGCAGTGGCCAAGGCTGCACTGGTGAGGTGTGATGGAGCTGTGGAAAGAAGAAGGGAGAACATGCTTACTGCACAGTATGAATCAGTGGATATCAGACATGCACACATGTACAGAGAGGTGTGCCACAGTGCCATGGGTGCACATGCCTGTTTTCTGCAGGGCTGTGCCATGCCCACCATGCTACACCAGCCATGCACATGCTGTGAGCAGCACTGTGCAGTGACAGGCAGTGGCCACATGGCACAATGTGTGATGATGGCAGCACAGACATGCACAACTGTGTGTGCCACCCAGTGGCATTGCTGCCAGTTGCACTTCCCATGTGCCATATGGGCATGGGAGTTGTGTCCCCACTATGAATGTCATAGACCAGCCATGTGCAACCAGGACACATGGCACAGCCCCTGGGTACACAGTAGCATGGCATGGCACACAGTGACAGGCATGGCAGCTGGGATGCACATGGGTCCAGGCATGCCAGGGCTACACAGCTACTTACAGTGCTGCGATGGGCTACCACCAGTCTGGAAGCCACCTCTTGGGACACCCAGCACAGTGGACCTGGTGATGGTGGAGGCTAGTATATCCTCATTGGGGCTCAGGCGGACCTCCATGGGTGGTCCACCCCCCATCTGCCGGAGGAATGCCTCAGTGTGGGCCACCTTCTCTTTTGCCCTCCTGTGGTTCCCATTGTTCCAGTGCTTGCGGCATGCCTGTGTGGTGCAGTTGTATGACCCCACAGCGTTGACATGGTGGGCCACCTCCTCCCAGCCCTCAGCCCACGCTGTCTGGTTGCCACCCCTGCCAGTCAGGACATCCAGCTGCAGGTTGCACGCTTCCATGAGGGTCTGCTTCTCGTCCTTCATAAAATTAGGGTGCCACCTGCTGGTGACACTATTGCCTTCTGACATCGTGGTTTTTGTGGGAGAATACATACAGACATTAGCCATGCTGGAGGGGTTCCCTTGTGGCCCATTCTGACAGGCTGCGGATAGTGTCTGCCACACCAGCACCTGTCAGCAAGGGACAGTAGGGTGTGCATGTGCGTGGCAATGCACAGTGTGCTGTGCCCATTGTTACTGAGTCCAGTGTATACAGTGCACACACCACAGATGGCTGCAGGGCCACAGCTGTACCACCGGTGCTGCATGACCATGGACACATGCACAGCTGTCCATCCTGCACACGCACCATGCACACCGCACTGTCAGTGCATCCACATGGGCCAGCATGCCCCCCATGGTACCACCTGTGGGATGGGTTGTGGGATGCCAGTATGGCCTCCAGGAGTACCTGCATATGGCATGCTGACCGTGTGTATCACCCAGCTGGCACCAGCCTGTGGCACTGCAACAGTGCCACTGTGCCTGTACAGACATTGCTGCATGCATCTGACAGTACTGTTGCACACCGCTGGTTCCCCCACACCTGGAATGTGCTGTGGTGTAAGCAGAGACTCCCATAATCATAGAGACACACCACATTACCTGCAGTTGTACATGTAGGAATTGCTGTGTACTCACCCTTAAGGCTGTGTATCCTCTCAGTCACCTAGTCTCAGTGTGTGCTGAATTGGGAGCATTTATGGCTCAGGGTATGCAAATGAGGTCTGGGCCTGTGTTAATGAGATGCTAAACAGCTGAGATGCTCATGTATGCAGGATGAGGCTGTGCTGAGTGCATTATCTGTGAATTATATTGCCCCCAGCTTATACCAATCAGCACAGCGCATATTTTGGTTTGGACTCATCCATGTACGGCACATTTCCCACACATGTGCGTGTCGTTTGGTGCATGTGCCTGGATGAGGCACATCCTTTGTGGCCCACATCCCACACATGTGCACTACCCATGGCGCATTCCTGCATGTGCGCAGCTGTCCTGTCATTGACATCACAGCTGTACAGCTGCCGACCATCGTGGGGTGCAGCCTGCCATGCATTGCACACCCACCTGCACGATGATCATTGTGTTGGTGGATGGTATTGTACCTTGATCGCTCATTGGTGAGGTGTGCACGATGGTGTGCTATTGCACATCACGGCTGCTCTGTGTGATTGCACTTGCCATACGTAACATGGCGGTCATGTGTGCATCATGGATGTGCGACCCGGATGTGACCCCTGCCACGCCTTGGCAGTCCACATTGTGCATGCACCACTGTGTGCTGTCAGGCCAATCACGCTTTATGACACTGTGCATGGTACACTGCATATGTTCTGCTCTCACACATGGCACATTCTGTGTCTCATGCCATGCATCCATTGCATGCTCCACTGAGATGTAACACACTGCAATGCCCAGGGCAGGGAGACTTGGGCCTAGGGCCATGAATTGGACACAGATAGAGCTGATTCACCTGGTGGCACTGGTGATGTCTGTGGAGGGGCAGCTGTGTGGCCGTGAGGACCTGCAGGTGCCCAGATCACATGTGTGGGCCGCTATTGCCCATTGGCTGGTAAGGTGCATGGGGGTTCCACTCACAGGGGAACAGTGCAGGCACCAGTACAGCAACCTCCAACGATGGGCCAGAGACCAACTGATGTGTCTGCATCGTCATGCACGCAGGGGTGCACTGCCATGGCCAGGTAGGTGTTGCATGTTCGTTGCCTTCACTGGCACATGCAGACTGTGTGTGGCCCTACACACAAGGGGGTGCACACATGGGTCACACGCACCATGCACACATCGCTGTGGCTGCACATGCTCTGTGTTGCCCTGTTCTGCATGCCACACGGAGTGGGCACTATGCGGTGCTGTTTGTGTGTCCAGGGCACTGTGTATCACATCAGTGTGTGCCACCCTGTGTGGTGCATGCACATGGGACAGCACACTGGGCATTCAGGCACAGTGCCCATGCACTACTGTGGCCTGCATGTGCGGCCACCACTGTTGCACCAGCTGGGTACCCATGCACCACATGTGCACACTGGTGTTGGGGTGTGGTTCATGCAGTGCTGTGTCAGCTTATAGTGCTGTCTGTCTGTTGTGTCTTGCAGGGCTGGGAGGCCAGGTGGTGGGCCACAGAGGCCACTGAGGTTCATCGTCAGGGTGTTGTGGGGGTCATGCATAGTGCACATGCAGCGGCAGGTAGGTACCACACTCTGTAGTGTTTGCCTTTCTGGTGGTGAGGGCTCTTGCTTGGTGGGGGTGGTGTCTCCACTATGGTCCTTAGTATGTGTTCTCTCTGTCATTGTTGTTGGTCCCCAGAATTGTCATGCTGAGGCTGGAGGAGGAGGAGGAGGTGTCTTTGACCGTGTGGGGGGCTTGGACCAGAGGATCAGCTGGGCCATCCAGGCGGTGCTATGGCCATTACACCTCACTATAGGGTGGCTCAGTACATCCTTCAGGGGCCTCCTACTCCAACTGCCTGCACGCGGCTGTGTGGGGATGGTGTGCAGAGGTGTGCTGCTGTGGTAGTGGCCCCCAGCCATGTTGTTGCCTTGCACAGTTGTAACTAGCCCCCTGTTCCTGCCCCCTCCATTTCTCCCTTGTTGGTCCCACTCATTTCCCCCTTCCACTCCCATGTTTTGTCCACACATTGATTTCACCATTTATTACTGCTGCTGTACATATTTACTTTGTTTCATTTACAATTTTATAAATCTTTATACAATCTGCTCTTGTGTTTGTGTTTGTTTCACTGTTCCACCTTCCTGTGTGTGAGTACTGTCAGGGGTGTGTTCCATGTCCCCTTCCTCCCATGGCTGTGTGTGCCCACAGCATTGTTTGGTCTCCCACCCCCCCTGCCAGGCCCACCCCCCCAATGTGGTGCTGCCGTTGCCTGTGCCATGTGCGTGGCTCACCATCCAATAGCTCATGTCACTGCCCCTGGTCCCTGTGTACGTGCTGCATGTGGCATGCCTACATTGCACCGCTGCACATTTACTGTGTGCCTGTGTACTGTTCCTCTGCTTGGGGTTGTGGCCTGGCTGTCTGGCACTGTGGTGCCTCGGTGTCTTGGTTGCTGTTCAACATGATACTGCCCTGTGTCCCCCCACACTGCCTTGGTGCTGGCCACCTGTGGGGTTGGACCTGTCCACTGCCCTCCACTGTGCCATGTGCATCTATGCACTGTTATGTGCTGCACTGTCTGCTGCAGGGTGTCCCTTCTGTGTGTCTGCCTCAGCCCCTGTGGGATGTGGCCATGGGCTCAGCTGTTCTTGGGTCCCTGTCCCGGTTCTGTGTCTGTTGTGGCCACTGTTGTACCCTTGCCTCACTGATGTGTGTCTGACCCATTGGACCTCTGTCCCTTACTCCTGTGTACAGGCACTTTGACCCCTGTTGCTCCTTCTCACCTTGCTGGCTTGCTCTGATTGTACTATGTTGCTCCCCTGTGTGGCTCAGCACATCCAGCTTGTGCTGGCACATCTCCATTTGTGCCCTGCCATTTCTGTGTGGTTCACAGTGGGGTTGCACATGGGGCATCCCGTGGTGCATGCCTTTGTGGATCACTCAGTTTCTGGTTGGTGCATCCTGTTTGTGCCAGCGCATCTCAGTTGCACCCAGCGCAACTCTTTTGTGAATCCTGCCCAACATGTTTAGTACTGTTCTAAACAGACAGTTGTTTACCTCTGTTTGCTGAAGTGATAAAATCATATTCCCATGACCTTAGAACTGTGTCACAACCCCACTTATAAATGCATACATCTCTAAATACAGTATTGCTTTGATGTATACATTGTCAACGTAATACATATTGCACAGAACTTGATTAAGAAATAATACACCAGACACAGAGCATAAGTTTAAAAAATGTATTTAAGAAATCCCAATGAAGGTGCTTTCGAATTGAGTGGTTGTTCCTGGGATAAGTGGAAAACCAGTTCTGTTGTATACTACATAAAAATATTGTTGTGATTGTAGTCTTTGAATTTGTTATGTATCGACACACATCACATAGCTTCCATCACAAAATAAAAATGTTCTTTTTTTATGAAAGGCAAATAAAGAAAGATATTAGCAATATAATTAAATCAATATCTTTGTTGTAACTATAAAGAAGATATTATCACAATGCTAAAAGTCATGACCTATCTATTGTTTTATATTAAAAAGTTATTAAAACACATATGTTTTTATTTACTTCATTAACTGTATTAAAGTGCTCTAAGTTTATTTTCAAAGGTAACAGAAATACTAAGGATACATATTTATATCTCTTAAAAACATGGGGTCGGATATTCAGATTGTGCCAGGCTGTGGCGCAAGCCTGGGCGCAGCGCAACTGGGCTGCGCAGGGCCATTGACAGGGTGATATTCAACGGAGCTGTGCCATGGCACAGCAATGTTGAATATCACACCTTGGCCACCAGCAGTGGCACTGTGCCAGCGCAAGTGGCCAGAGTGGAGCGGGGGATGCGTTAGCGCAAGTTCCATTGCACTAGGTGCAACAACCGTGATATTCAAAAGTGCACATGCAAATGGGGCCATAATGTATGCATGGCACAAATGGGGCCATTTGCATGTCATTATGGCCCCATTTGCATGTAGGTGTGCCGATCCCCGGTGACTTGCACCTGGCGCCCTGCCAGGCAGCAGCCATCTGGGACCGACGCCCCCTGCACATCGCAGCAAAGGGCTCCAATGCCCGATCGTGGGCATGTGTATAGTGCAGAACATGTCCAATATCCCTGGTGGTTCAGTGGACCATTTGCAGCCTGATTGCGGGCATAAGTATATCTAAAAATAGTTAAGTCTCTCCCTGGAGGTCCAGCGGACCACTCGCAGCCCAATCACGGGCATTTGTTATAAGAAATGACACCCCACCAACCCTGGTGGTCCAGCAGTACCCCCTCCCACCTGCCCAGTAAGCACCACTGCCCCTCCACGTTCAGCAGTGGGCGGCGGCTCCCACCCACTTGCCTGCCACCCCACTCGGCTGGCACCATGCACAGCAGGGCTGTAGCATTGGTCACTGCGTGAACCAATAGGCATGCAGCTCCATATTATATTATACAGTCCAGATATGAATGGATCCATTCACATATCTGGACTGTGTAGAACGGTATGGCTGTGGCCCATTGGCTCACACTGTGGACCAACGCGACAGCCCTACCGTGAGGGTGTCAGTTGTGGGCAGAGCGGCAAGCCAGTGGGAGCTGCCACCTACTGCTGACCGGGGAGCAAGGAGGTGGGGCTCAGTGGATGGGTGGGGAGGGGGCACCTCTGCACCACCAGGGTTGGATTGAGATGTCATTTTTTATAACAAATGCCTGCGATCGGGCTGCGAGTGGTCCACTGGACCATGAGGGTATAGGACTTTTATTCTACTTTGAATGCCTGTGATTGGGCTGCAAGCGGTCCACTGGACTGCCAGGGAGAGAGTTAACATATTGTAACATACCTATGCCCGCAATCAGGCTGCAAGCGGTCCACTGGACCACCAGGGAAATAGGACTATTATTATTCTATGTATGCCCGTGATCGAGCATGGGGGGCTCCACCAGGAAGGTGCAGCCAGAGCTTAGGTGGCCACCCACAGGTGGCAGCTGCCGTGTTGCACCCTGCACTACGGCAGCTCACCTGTGGGTGACCAGCTGTTGCTCCTTTTTTTTTGGCTCACCTGTGTGCAGCGCAGGTAGGGGTTGCACATGCATGGGCTCAGCACATCCCGGGCTGAATATCGGGATGTGCATAGTATGCATGGGCATGCCCCCCCTACCTGCACCACATACATTACTGATGCTCTCCGGCGCATCGGGATTTGTGCAAGGCTCAATCCCCGTTTGAATATCACACCGGGGTGCATCAGTGGGTTGCGCATGGTGCAACTGTGTTGTGCCATGCACAACCCTTCTGAATATCCAGCCCATTGTGTTGGTATTGACTTAATTATAATATTGCATTAACATTAGAACTATATATTTTTTTGATTGAATATTATTGTTTCGATATATAACGTATGAGTATTTTTTTGGTAAAATAAAATATTTTCAGTAATGCTAAGAGATTTTTTTCTGTGATATTACATTTATATAGTAAAAAATATGTATCTCACTTTTCCTGAAAACAATAGTAATCTAGATTTATGCATATGTTTTTTAGAAGTTAGTTTACTATGCCTATTTACCATAACGATACTTTACAGTTTGAAATGTATTTAATTTTACTCAAAATGTTAGAGCTTGATGATCTTTTTAAAAAGGACAGGCTTTTGAAACCACAGCTAAGTATTAATTTTGCTGTCATGCAATACATGTCAATAAGTGTGGCACACTGCATCAAAACATGCATAACAAAGTGCACAAAAAGGTTCTGCACTTTTCAAAGTGCAATACAGATATGATCATTAATGTTTGTTTTCTACATATATCAAGAACACAAATAGTACAGTGTACTTATATTGTTGTAGTGACTGATTACTTATAGAAATCATTGTACTGTCACTATATCAGACACTGTATGAGGTATATGTTGTAAATTGGAAAACTTTAATCCTAAGCTAAATGTAATGTCCATGTAACCACCTGACAGCACACAGTATATATGTAAAATATAGCTGGGGTTTCAAAATTGCATCCTGCAGAATTTAAGTAACTATTCATTGAACTAGAAAATTCCTCATCCGACCCCTCAATAAAGGCACTCCTGTAAAAGAGCAGGAACACACCAGTTGCTTGCATTTTGGTATAGACTTGCACAACTAGTATTCTGTAAAAGAAAAGGCAGTAATTGTGCAAATCTACATATAGATACATAATATACACCTATACATGTATGCATATGTGTGTGTCTGTGTGTGTGTATATGTATATGTGTGTGTGTGTATATATATATATATATATATAAATAAATATATATATATATATATATATGGATATGATATGGCCCGACTGAAGATATCATATTTATCTTCACGAGGAGCTAATGATATCATGATATCTCACAGTGGCGACGCCACGAGTGAGATATCTTGATGTCATTGGCCTCAGTGAGATAAACATGATATCTTCAGTCGGGCCATGTCATGTTCGGTTTATACTATTTACGTGCTGGGCCCCCAACATGACCCCCAGATATATTTTGCCCCCACTCACTGCAGAACTCACAACATCGGATACTTAACAACAATACTACATATAAGTTATGAGGCAGAAATAGGAGCACCTCCCCCCTCCCCTGCATTGCTCCTGTCATAACTGGTAAAGATATGATGATTAAAATTCCATTATTTGGTTGTTATTTCCCCCATGGTCTCACTGAGGAGTTGTAGTATAAATGTGTAGCTTGACCAAAAGGGTTTTCAGTGAGGAGGGCAGATATTGAAAAGAAAACACTCTCTTTGTAAATTAAGAAAAGCTCTGTGGCTTTTAGAAATTTATTGTTGTTGAAATGGGAAGAGTCTAGGTTGATCCTGCCATTTTTCTCCCAGGAAACATTAAACAGTTTGATTTCCTGATGTCCATTTCATATGAGTCGAGTTGTACTCATACCAGCATTGTCTGTCTGAAACAGAGTGACACCTTCCTGGCCTACAGTATTAGGCCGTGTTAAACCGAACAGAGAAGGAACTCAGAAAGTGCTTAGACAAGTGGAAAAAGGAGGAGTGTTGCTATAGCACACTCGCCGCACTTACTTTCACTTCTGAAGCTGCTTACATGCCGAGTTCCTCGCCTGTTTAGTTTTAACTGCAGCCTGTTTCTACTTAGGAAGCCCAGGAAAAATTAATAAAAATACTGCATTTCTACAATTTTGAACAGACAGTGCTTTGTTTTAGATGGGTGTGAGGTACTCACTGTAACATGCTGAAGCCACTCGATCACACTGCAAATTAAGGACGTCGGGAATTAAACTGTTTTATTGAGACTAGGTCAAAACGGCAGGATCAACCAGATAAGTTTTTTTTTTTAATTAAACATGCTTTTAAACTGATGGCAGGGTCAACCAGATGTAAGAGTCGCATTGGTAGGGGGATGGGGTGAGGTAATTGAAAGGCAGAGCTTTAGAACAGCTGAATTTCCTGTGAGGACCAATAGGATTTCTTAGAGATTATGTAGAGGAGTTTAAAAGATAACAGGATGACGTATAGGAGTGTTGAGATATCATGATGACGTATAGGAACATGAAGATATCAGTGTTATCTTCACTGGCTTCTACAGATATTACTTTTTACACTGGCATTTATTCCAGCACATAAGTTGTATAAATATATATATATATATATATATATATATATATATATATATATATATATATATATATATATATCAGTCTGCCCTCTGGGACAAACTGCAAGTTGATCCTATCTGCCCAAAATTCTAAGGTCTACTCAAAAGGTCTAACACACCATACCTAGACCTCTTTATTGCTGAAATAACTACTAGGCTGCAATCAAAATTAGGGCCTTTTTCTGCTTATCCATAAGTCAGGTTCCCACATCTTACAGATAATACCTTATATCATGGGTCACCTAATGCACATAGTTACCACTACCATGGTTCTTTCACTGCTTTACTTAGAATCCTCTGCAAACTATAATGCTAACATGGCCCACTCTACCATCATCCAATCTCTAGACAACTTCCATTTCTCCAACCTCCTTCTCCATCATGACTCACCCTGGGATTCATCCCTACTCCCATTAAAAAGGGGTGTAATCTACCAAGCTATATATAACCCTAAAAAATGCCTCCTTCACCACCTAATTCTCTTCTCTCTTACCCAACAGAAGATGTGGTACCTCCTACTACTGGCTATTCTGCTGTCTGAGGATATTGAGACTAACCCTGGCCCTGCTGGACATCTCTCCCACTCAGATGTGCCACTAAGGACCACAAAAAAATCTCCTTATAGCCCATCACAACATCAGAAGGCTCGAACACAACTTTGCAGAACTTGAAGCTTGAATCTCCCATTACAAGCCAGACATACTGTGCCTGTCGAAACATAGCTAAAATCCTCTATATCTGACTCTCATTGCTCGGTGCCATCATATAGCCTCCTACAGAAGGACAGACTATTCCCTAAAAGGGGGGGTGGCATAGCTGTCTATTGCAAAAATCACCTTTGTCTCACTGCCCTGAACACCGATCCTCTGACACACTATGAGTCACTACATGCACTCCTTACTCTTGGGAATAAAACAACTTCATATCATATGTGCCTATAACCTACCAAACAGTGGCTACACTGGCCTGGATGCGCTACTGAACCAGACATCCCTACTCTCTGGCAAGAATGAAAGGATCATCTTAGGTGATATCAACTTAACTTGGCTTGGGAAATACCAGACCACCTTGCTCACCAAGATCCAGAGCCATAACCTCCATCAACTTATTACTGAACCCACTCGGTGTGCTTCTCACTCTAACTCCAGCACCCTCATTGACTGGATGTTAGTTAACCACCCGAGCACATCCAGTCTGCCGGCACACTTACAGATGCCATCACAGACCACTGCTCTATTTTTTGCATCTGGGGACCGGCCTCCCCCTTTCAAGAAAAAAATGCGCCTCATCACCTTTTGCAACTATGCCAACCTGGATCAGCACAATTTTCTTCAAGATGTGGCAAACATTGATTGGTCTGATCTCTACAATGCTCAAGATGTCCAGTTCACACTGGCCATTTTCATCACTAAATTCTCAACACTGCAGGATCATTACTCCCTTCTTAAATCCCGCTGTGTCAAGGGTAAACATACTAGATGACTCAAAAAGGATCTATTAACCAAAATAAAAGAGAGAGAAAGGAGCTAGAGCTGTTTCAAGTCCTCTGGACTCCCAGAGGACTATAACACCTATAGGATGTTAAGGAATGCCTGTAAAAAGGATATACGATCTGTGAAAAGCTCTTACTGCAAAAACCTTCTAACCAATGCCTCAGTTGACCACAAAAAGTTCTGGTCCCATGTCAAAACCTTCCTGGGATCTACTCAGTCATCTACCCCAATGATATGATCCTTACTGGAACTCACTGCAACAATCCTCAGACCATTGTAAACTTCCTTAATAATCAGTTCTCAGACCTAACTAAATTCACATCCTCCTTCCCCACCTCTAAACAAGTGTCTCCAGCTTTTTAAATCAAAGTACCTGATGCCCCCCCTCCTTTTACTTTAGAGCCATTACCCCAAAGGAGGTAACACAACTTCTTAAGTTGATCTCTGATAGTACTGCTATAGGCTCAGACTGTATTGAGCCCAGACTACTAAAAATAACTGCCCCTCTCATTGCTGCACCTCTGGCCAAAATTTTTACCCTTTCTTTGTGTCAAAGTAGTGTCCCTGATATTTGGAAGATAGCGAGAGTCACCCCCGTCTTTAAAAAAGGGGACCCCAGTGACCCCTCGAATTATAGGCCAATTGCCATCCTGTTGGTGCTAAGCAAAATCCTAGAAAAACTAGTCACCACTCAAACCATAGAATTTCTTATCAAGCATGACCTTCTAACAATTGCCCAGCATGGTTTTTCGAAAAGGTCATAGCACCTCTACTGCCCTGCTTTAATTTACCTCAGATACTCTCACGGCTATGGACAGAGATCTTCCAACAAGGGCTGTCTTCATTGACATGGCAAAGGCTTCTGACCTGGTGAACCACTCCCTTCTCCTCATCACCCTGCAATCTATGGGCTTCAAGTCAAATGTAGTTAGCTGGTTCAACAACTATCTATCAAACAGAGTCCAAGTTGTTAAGTTCAACTCATCTTATTGGGATAAGGCTACAGTGAATGTTGGTGTACCCCAAGGCTCTATTCTGGGACCACTTCTTTTTTCTATATTCATTAATGACATTACGTCCAAACTCTCTGTCTCCTCCTTACTCTATGTGGATGACATTGTCCTCTATACCAGTGTGAAAAATGTATCTGACATCAATCTATGGCTTTCTGCTGATTTCCAACACATCCAAGCCTGGCATTCAGTTAATAACCTTGTTCTAAACTAGACCAAAACCCAGTCCATGCTATTTGGTACCGCCCTGATACTCAAATCACACTCAAACAACTTTAGGGTCTCTTGCTTAGATGGCTCATCCATTGGCTTAGTTACTTCTTTTAAGTACCTTGGAGTCACTTTGGATCAGTCCTTAAGCTTTAAACATCACATTTTGAATACATGTAAGTCTGTGAACTCCAAGCTAGGTGTAGCCTACCACACTAGCTATGTTTTAACCCTATCAGCGAGACTAGCTATTGCCTAGGGCATACTCCTACCAACCTTAACCTATGGTGTATCTTCTTACACCGCCATACCTAAAACAAATCTCCATAGGTGGGATGTTGCCTATAATAATAGATGTCAGTATGCCACCTTGTCCCACAGACAGAAACAGCACTGCCTCCTCTACTCTGATCTAAACTGGCTAGCTCCAAATGCCACCAGGTTCTACTCCTTTGGCTCGACCATAGACAGTATTGTGAGGTCTCAAACCCCTAAATCACTCGCAGAACTGCTCACTCCACAGACCACAAACTATGGACTGCACTCAACTGACAAATCCCTCTTGTGTGTGCCAAAATACATAACCATCAAAGGTTCCAGTGCTTTTGCCCAATCACGCTCCTTGGCTGTGGAACTCCCTCCCCCTAGATGTCTGCCAAACACCCACTCATGACACTCCATCTCTACCTCATCTCATCTGACCAATGCTCCTGTTTTAAACCTCCTTAGCTCCCTGTCCTCCTCCCTGGCCACAGTTCTTAATCCTGCTTCTGTTAAACTCCATTCTCAGTGTCTATTGCCTTACTCCTCTCCCCAGGTGCACCCTCTACTCGGCATGGCCTGTATCACCTATACAAACCCAGCTCCAAACCCAATCTATCTCAGCTTGTCTACCCCCTATATTTCATTCCCTCTTGCACTTATTTGGCTCTGTTCTCACATTCCTATATCAGTACACACTTGCCTACCCACCCCTGTATAGTCTATCTCACCTGTCCCCAACCACCCCTCTACTTGCCTTGGCTGATATATCTCTGAAACTTGCCCTACCACAAACTTAAATAACCTCAGTTTCCCATCCTTTGCATCTAACCCCCCTTGCACTTATCAATTATATTTCTTGTATCTTTCTTGTCTGTTTATAAACTTTGTCTTCCTGCAGAGTCAGATCTGCTGCATGATAATTTTCTTATTTTGTGTTATACTCATGTATCTCTTATCTATTCCTTGTACTCTGTAACTACACTGTTTTGTTCTACTGCCAAAATTGTATCATCCAAATGCCATAATTGTAATACTGCTTTGTACCCTATTGCCTAAAAAACTTGTATATTATTTGTACTGCATTACTTGATGTGTAACACCATTGTTTATACCTTGCTGTAAATACCTATTGTTGTATCTCTGTACTGTTTTACCCTGTAACCTCTAAGGTTGTGCCTAAAAATAGTCATCTCTATGGCTAGTGCACCTTCCTGGTAAACAAAAACTAATAAAATAAATTATATATATATACACACACATATACATATATATATATATATATATATATATATATAGATATATCTATATAGATATATATATATTCTCAGTATGAATGTGCTGGACATCATGTCATGTAATGCAAAGACAATAAATGCTACAGATACTTACATAACACAATATTCATATAAAACATGCACAATAAGAACAATTTTGTTTTTTCAAATAAAATAAAAATGAAAGCAGCATCAGTGTGCTACCACTCAGCACAGTTTCAGAAGTATATACATATTTACAACACTGAATCATATTTTGGTGGTTTGTGCATTCATGTAAGGTGAATCAATGATATTTCCATTTGAGGAAGATATCACACAGCCATCAATGGTGTTAGGATTGCATATTAGTATGAACCTATGACATTATCAAAGACAAAGCCATAAAACAGTTCATAATCATACAACTACATGTGCCAAAATATAACTTACTTGCTAACATATAAGTGCTGTCCTGCTCCCTCAAGTCTGTTTGGACTGTGCTGATGCCAGTCTCATAAGTAAAAACATCAAGGTCAAGTCATGCAGAGTACAATGGGAAAAGACAAAATAGTTTTACCAAATCTCAAATCTATTTGCTATAAGCAGATATCAGTTTGTCATGTCACTCAATAACAGCTGAGATATGCAAAGAGATTTTTCTTCAGTTTGTTACTCCTCTGAATGTAACAATACAATCAACACAAGCTATGAAATGCAATATCAGAATGGGAATTCCTATCAGAAGGTGTTACAGTTATTCATTAAGACCACTACATACTTCATGAGTTGCAGACACCTTGTTTGTATGAAGATAGATAAGAAGCAGTCACAGAAATGATTCTGAAACACATATCAGTCTTAAAGACAAAGACATGTAATGAATCAGCATCTTTCAACTACATGTGCCAAGATATTACTTACTTGCTGTCACATAAGTGCTGCCCAGCTCCCCTCAAGTCTGCTTAGACTGTACTCATGGTAGTCATGTTAGTATAGTGGCATCCCCTAGGATGAAACACAATTCTGCAGCATTTTGCAGCACTTTACAGAATGCTGCAGAAGTCCTACTGAATGCAGCAATGTAATTTCAATGGTAATTAGTCCCCTTTGTCATTCAAGAAAATGTGACACTTCCAGGATGAAGTGAATGCCATAGCTTCCCTACATGACAAAGGAGACTAATTGCCACTGAAATGACATTGCTTTATTCAGTAGATCAGCTGCAGCATACTGCTGAGTTCATTAAAAGTGCATTTCATCCTGGAGGAAGTCACTGTAAGTATATCAAGGTCACTTATGTAGAACATAACAGTAAAAGATGTACCAGCTTTAACTGTTAGTAGCTTGCAAATGCATTTGCTATGGATACACATTAAGGGTCGAACCTGTCTCAATAACAGACCAAACAAACACCAAAATTATCATACTGTTTTTGTGGTCCTCCGACAGTACTACTACTAATCACAGCAAATGTGACATGCTTCATAGCAACTGGAATAAAGTCCATAAATGTTTCACAGCACTACTTCCACGTTACAACAGACTCAGTGATCAAAATACATATTGTGGGCTCATAACAGATAACAATTCACTACAAAAGTAGTATATTGTTGTGAATGTGTTTAATGATGGCAGACATACTATTCCCCTTCACATGATGCAGTCTGTAAGCAGAGGTGAAATACATATGATATCAACCAGTGTGGAGCATATCTTAGTATTCTGTAGGTCTCTGATCAAAAAATCACTCTTCAATGCATTGAGCATTATCTATGTTACGGAGAATGATTACATATGCATCTTTTAGATTCCTCGGTAATCGTTCTCTCATAGTGCACACTGTAGCATTGCACCCCACCCATCCAGTTCTAAATCTATGCCATGTGACATAATATCCTGACTGAATAGAAGGTCCATGATGGAAAATGATAGCATGTGTGTCAAAGTGAGTGCCTGAGAACATAGTTCTTCCAGCAGTGAAATCAGTAATAGGCATGATAACTTTCATGCCTTGAGAGTTGAATCACTGAAGCATAATGATGATGTATGAATGGAAGTCAGTCACCCTCAAAGAACATAAAGTACTTTGGCCACATCTCTGACACTGCCAACCAGTAGCAGCATTCCTAAACAATCTACAAAACTTAACAGATGTTTCTTCAGGAATGTAAACAGATAGCAATAGCATGTCATTGCTTGCCTGAGACTCTATGTGTCCACATGACAAACAAGTGTGCTAGCACACATAATTAACTGTAAAGTGCTGTCTAAGTGGAATTCCATCATTGGCCAAACTATTCATCACACCCGTCATGAATTCAGTCACATCCTGTTGGGCATTATCAGTAAACATCCTCATTCCAGGATAGTTGGACAGAGTAAGCTGCAGAGGAGTTAAACTCTGCAAACTAGGTGCTTGTTCTTGACTACCTCTTATAACTCTTTTCAGTGCATCAGAAAGAGTTGTTAACTTCACTGCACTCAATAGGTGAACAAACCCTAGGATATGCAAAAGAGCTTGCATTGTAGCATTGGCATAGCAGTTCACTCCGGGGCTACTGTCAAAGATTGGCAGTCTCTCAAGACCAATGCACTTTTTTGCAGGTGGTGACCTGACTTGGTCAGCAAGCGACTGATTACCACATACAGCAGATGGTGAAGAAACTAAAGTTTTACTCTGTTTCCTTTTCAACTTATGTGTTGTGTCCATTGGTACATCTCGCATGGGGATGTATCTAGGAACAGGAATCATAGTTGCAGTTGGTTGATATAATGTACGCAGCTGGTTGTATTCCACAATACATTTCACATCAGCATGTACCTTATTCTTTACAAGGTTAAGCATATGCACGCCAGAAAGAAATCTGGCTCATGACAAAGCAACATATGCCATGCCATCCTTGAAGATTCCCATTCCTATGTCAACAATGGTGCTATCAAGGCTACGTTCTTGTGATTTGTGAATGGACACAGCATAAGCAAGACACAGTGGAAACTGCTTATGCATCACATACATATCCTTCACAATCTGAAACTTGACAGTGGATCTGTCTATTGGAAAAGGACTGTCACGGTTGTCAAATTTGATCATAACAAATTCAACAAATGTGTTCTGTGCATTGTACTGAAAGTCAACAATGTAGCCCATTGCTGTATTAACCAGCCCATGATCAACATCAAGATTTCTTCACAGCATAACATGAGCATTTTTGCATAGTGTTAACACAGCTTCCAAGCCAGCAGTCCATGACACATCAGCTATGAGTTCTTTCAGTTGTTCAACCATTTTTGTTACCATTGTACGTGTTAGACTAACATCATCAATCGCATCAAGTGATGTAAGTGTAACAATAGGTTGTTGTTCTCTTTGCAGCATGATCTGGTTGAACTCAACACATTGTTTTAGTCTAGGCAACAAGCACACAATATGTTGTCCACTGCTCTGCACCTGTGCAAATAGCTTGCATGCTTCCTGCATAGATGTCTCTTTTGTGCTGATAATGTGTTCTCTTAGCATTTGTAAATGAGAAGCTGATAAACTACCAATCCGAGCTTCATCAAGTAATGCTTTTTAAGACATATCACCTCTGTCACATATTCTGGAACAGTTCAACATAAGAGGAGAACTCCCACAGATTAACACCACTTATAAACCCAATGGTTTTCTTAGCTTCCTCGATTGAAAGAGTAGAGAAGACATGTTGGCCATTGACAGGAGTCAGTTGTAGAAGATCTCCAAAGACAATAATGTTTTTACCACCAAATGGTACATCATCTCCTTAGATGTAGGTGAATGTATGTAAGAAGAATGTTGGAAACCATGCCGATTTCATCAATGATCAGTAACTCCATTTTGTCAAACATGGACCTCAGCTCATTTGCAACTTCAAAAGACAACTTTCTGTACTCTCCAGTTTTGCCATGCTCAACTGGCAACATAAATAGCCTATGGAGAGTGACACCACCTATGTTGTAAGCTGCTAGGCCAGTTGGAGCAGATAATATGACATATGTTGGTGTGTCAGTAAGTCTACTTACACCGGCACTTATTGTTTCAATCACAAAGCTTTTGCCAGTGCCAGCAGCACCCCTGACAAACATCCTAACTGGCATATGTTTGTTATAGAAACATTCCTTATTATGGTATCTCACACCATGTTCAACAGCATCCATCACTGCGGCACAGACAACTTGTTGATGAGCATTCAATTCATCTACAATGTTGACTGATTTATCAGTGAAGTGCAGGCTTTGCAGCATAGAACTTTCCATCTCTGACATCAACACAGTTGGGTCATTTGCAGGAAAAAATACAGCACCAAGTGTTCCTTCACCCTCAGGATCAACCATGTCCTGTGAGTTGCCTGGAGTATCATCTTCCAGTTGTTGCTTTTCTTTCTCAAGTTGCTCTTTCTCAAGGTCCAGTCTCTTTATATATGTAGTTGACACTTCACTTTTGAAAGAATCATAGCTCAAATTGAACTGCTCTTCAAAAGTGTCACATGCACCGTTTAAACTTCTCTCATCTCTCTAAGGCTTAAACAGAAACAGAAGAGCAAAATAGTAGTGCTCTTTACTTTCTGTTGTTGTCAAGCTTAGTTTACAGTGGTCAACCAAACATGGTTTATGCCTCTTCACCAGAGAGCCATCTAGGTCTGACACCTTGCATATGTTCTTCTGAGTGTCAGAAGGGACACCCCATTTGTGGTCATACCACTGGGCAACCTCAAACAAACACAAATCATCCATTGCACTATGGTGCTGTGGATAATAGCTACCAATCAAGTTGCTCTTTAGAATGTTTGTAAATGTTGGTCTGGTTGCAGCAAGGTCTTCTATCTCATCATGACTTTTAAGGACACGATGTCTCTTCTCTTTAAAGTTAACATTCAAATAGCGAATGGACTCAGACTTGTCCATCAGACAGGTACCTGTAAGACAGTCACTAGCCTCATATGTTCCACACTCCCGGTGTGGCAGAGTTCTCAATCTAAGTGACCACAGTCCAGAAGAGATAGACCTGTTGCAGTTAGACAAGTCTTTCCAGAGTTCTTGTAAGCAGGTTTGCTCATGCTTAGTGATATATGAAGTTACATTTCTCACCAGAGCCATTGAATTGTCACCAACATACTGCACATCAATGTTGGCCTGCCACATCAACAACAGAGGGGGACTGCAGTCATTGATGTATACTTCTGACTCCCTACGAGGCAGCTCATACACCTGTTTCATGGATTTATCCTTCGGATGATGCATATCAGAGAAAACATTATTCAGACTTGCACTGGTACAGATTCATCTTGGGAATCCAAACTGGCACCTTGTGTACCAGTTCCCTCAATTTTTCTCCTTTCTGCAACAGTATTTGCTGCACAAGTGTCGCTGAAATTTCTGTACCAACCTCCACAGCATTGGGCTGTCACACTTGTCAGGAATCTGGCACGTTCCATATCTCATAATGAAGCTTAGAATATCAACTTCATCACTGTCACCAATTCATGGAGCATCTTTTATCCTCAGCAACATGTGTATGTGGGGTGCTTCATATGCTTGGTATTCCATCCTCAACAATACCAAAAGGTGGATTAGTTTTGGGCAGTATAAATGGTAAGAGTGCCTGGAACTGGTGCTGAAAGTACAGTATCGTGACACTGAGACTGGATCCAGTGAACTCATCTCACCAAGAGTCATACTCTGTATGCCATCCACATCTGAGTTAGCCCATCTAAGAAGGTCAACCACATCATTCCAGTAGTATGAATGTGATGAATTATGTCACTGAGCCAAACTCCCTTAACATGCACGTCACCTCAGAGTGCCGTCTGTACCAATATTCTTTAATACCACTCATACTGGACAGAACTGAAGAAAGACTAGCTTGTAGTATTTCATCTTTCTTCTCCAATTTCTGTATCAACCATGCAGCTGTCATATTGGTAAATTCTGTACCAAGTGGCAATGTGAGTGCAATGCTTGCAGACAAAATGCTACATTCACTCTCCCACAGAAGATGAAAGAGATATGATATGTTTCTGTGGAACTTCCCATCTGAATGCAGAAGTCTTAAAACTTTGTACTCAGCTCCAGGAAGCCACACATCATGATTATCCAGGCATCCACCTGTACCATGTGGAAAGAGATCTGGAAAGCAACATGCCTCAAGTGTACTCTCCCAGATGCTGACAGTATTACCCTCTACCTGTTTCCTCTGGTACAAATCTATATTATCCACAACTGGGTCCTTCCCATGCATAGGGTGGATAGTGTATTGTTCATACACATTTTCATTTGTGGCAACCTCTGCTTTTACAATCATGGCCTTTGAACATTCAGGCATATCAGCTTGCATATGAAGATCAGCAAATGTGCCTATGTCGATGTCCAGAAAGAAAGGATTATGTTGCTAGAGGTACTGCAAAGCATGCTTGACCTTTTAAACATTCACAATGTCTTGCCATATTGTTTTGGTTTTAGTTGGAACACCATTTACCAGAATAACAACAATATTCTATCTAGAGATGGTGTGTACATTCTCTTGCAGTGGTAGAGGCAGATACATAATAGAGCACTTTAATGACCTAATGAGCTCTTTTTTTCAGCAAATCTTTAATTTTGGTGTTCAGTCTCAGAATGGTTTGAAATGGCTTTATCACCTGGATTAAAATTATCTCAAACAAATTCAAGCCTGCAATCTCTACAGTGGTCTTCTGTACTTCCATATCATTTAGTTCAGACTGAGGAGGCAAAGCGTCATACTTGATCTTACGATAACAGTATGTGCATAGTGACGCTGTACCCTGTCAAGTAAAGTCTGTCTTCAGAAGCAAATATGCAACCAGATGACCCCACATCTCATTCCACCATGTAATACTGTGCAGGTCCACAGTAACGGCCTGTTCTTTGTAAAACAGTCATTCACAGGAGACACAATGTCAAATTTCTGAGTTTTGCTGATTTCAAATTTAGCAATCTCAGTTCCAGATTTCCTTAGCAACTGTGACTCTTACACTGTGCCAGTCTGTATCACATCTATGGTACCATTGGTAACAATACTGTTCCTCAATTTATTTTTATGTTGTAAGTCTTTTATAAAGTCAATGATACCATCAACATCTCCATCATTTAACAAAGAATCATAACACGTGAAGTCTCTCATGGCAGGTCTTACATGATACAGCTGTTGCACAAATCTCCACATGCCAGAGTTGTGCACAGTAACCATACAAAAGTGATGGAATATACTCTCCCATGCACCAGTCCGCAAACATGCAAGTGAATGTCCCATCAGACCACTAAAAGGTCTAATATTGCACTTGTCAATACTGGCAAACAGTTTGTGTCTTACATATCGTTTTGTGTCTAAGAACATCAAAAGGAACTTTTTAATCACAGAGAATGATTCTTCCCTGATACTGCACAAGTCATCACAAGGCCATTTCTTAGCATGTGACTTTCGTTGTGCAATATTTTCATAAGTGTCATTTTTGACATCCATGACATTCTTATCATTTGACGAAAGTAAAATATTCTGAACTTTGCCACATACATCCAATGTCAAAGTTTCATTACTATTGTGAACATTGTATGTTTCCTCCCAAAAATATGCTTCAGAATGCTCAGATTGCATCTACTTCCCTTCAAACACTGAACAAAAATTGTCTCTCTTTAAGTGTTCAAATGCAATTAGTCTATTTCTCATATCTTCAGTTTTTGCACTCAGCTTATCAATGAATGACATCATGACAGCCCACAATTATGAACATATATTCATGGCCATATTCACAAAGTGTCTTACTCTCAAATGTAGTTTCATTAGAGAAAGTTTGCTTTTTACTTTCTTTCCTTTACATCTGACAACTGCTGAGATGATTTGGTCAGTCCTAGCAGTATGTACCATCTTTTTGAAGAATCAGAGGATGCTAATGAGCAGCTAACTGAGCGGTCACATTTCTCGCTCACTCCGTCCATGCAGCTGTTAATTAATGGTAATATAAAGTTAAAATTAACCCTAAGCGGCCAAAAATACTATCGCCGGGTGGAAGAAAGTATGATGGATGAATTTCTGACCCCCATGCCAGCCAAGAATCAGCGGGTGGCCGGGAAAATGGGAAAGATGTGTGCGCCGGCCTCTGTAGGTGAGAATGCAGGCCTGGTCTCACTCTCAGCAGCCGAGGTCACGGCGCTGGGGAAGGAGCTGATGGACCAAGTAATTGCGGTGCTTGAACTGCACCTAATCAAGTTGGAGGACAAGCTAGACTGCAGGCTGCAGGAGGTCCTCGTGCAGCAAACACAGCAAAGTACCAGCCTGACAGAGGCAGAGGAAAGAATTTCTAGGCTGGAGGACAAGGTGCTGATGGTCCCTGGGCAAGTTAGAGCCCTTCAGAAGGAACTGGAGGAATTTAAGGAGGCCTATGATTATCAAGAGAACTATCATAGGTGGCTGAACCTGCATTTGAGAGGGCTTCCAGAAGGACAAGAGGGTAACGATGCCCTGGATTTCTGTAGCAGGGTGTTGCCTGAGCTGCTGGGCCTTAGCACGAAGCATGGTCATGTGAAGCTGGAACGGGCACACTGCACGGTTTATGCTGCATCCTCAGGCCAATCAACTGCCCTGCCAGATTATCATGCGGTTCCACAATTTTCAAGACTGGGAGGTGACCCTGAAGGCCTACCGCGCAAAGGGCTCCCTGAGCTTTGAAGGTCACAGGTTGTTCCTCTCACAGAACTACTTGGTGCACCTGCTGAAGAAAAGAAAGGCATTCAATGGGCTCATGGCCCAGCTGAGAAGCCTGAAGGTCTAAAATGTTCTTTTGTATCCTGCCACACTTAAGATTAAACATGAAGGGGTGACTTATTCCTTCTGGGAGCTTGAGAAAGCAGAAGAATTTGTGAAGGCCTTAAAGAGGAAAGTGAGCTGAAAGGCCAGTGTGTGAGTGGTGAGGAGCTATATGACTGGGCTGGAAAGGGGCCTTAGTATACATACTATATCCCTGTTGGATTATATTGCTGTTTGGAACTTGCTAAGAGTGAACTGTTTGCACCGTTGCGCTCTGTTTGTTTGAGAAGTTGTGGATTAAGAGGAGACATTTGCTGGCTTGGATGGTACTGAAATTCATTGGACATTGAGAGACTGAGATGGATGGTGGTGGTGCATTGATGTGTCTCCCCTAGTTGCCCCTTGGGCCTTTGCTACCTCTTAGGCCCTGGGAGTGCTCGTGGAGGATGAGGCTGTGGAGAGTGAGGCCATCAGGCCAGATACTTGATTCCTGCAAGGTAGGAGTGAGGGCGGGCTCAGCACATGTAATTTGACGGCACGGCCTAGCCCTCGCATCCTCAGTGTTTCTTTATGCCTTCTCCCTTTATTTGCTCCTGCTGTCTCTTGAATCGGAGGAGGTGCCGTGCAGTAATATAACTAAGGGGAAAGTCTGTGGACACTGACTGTATGACAGAGTGGGGGAGCGGGGGGAGAGGGGGTTAAACTTGCTCGGGATGGGCATCAGAGGTGAAGCGATCGTCCTGTGGGGGTTTGCTCTGAGGGGAGACATAGTCTGTGGCACCCTGTTGTGTATCCTCTGTCCCCCCTTTTCTGGCCCTTGCTACCTTATATTCCCCTGGGGTACTCATGGAGGAAGAGACTGTGGAGCATGAAGCCATTGGGCCAGAGATCTGGCTTCTGCAAGGAAGGGGCGGGGGCGGGTTTGGCACTTTCAAATAGATGGTGCGGCCTAGCCCTCGTATCCCTAGTGTCTCCTCATGCTCTATATATTTGTTTGCTCCAGCTTTCTCCTGAGTTGGAGGGGGTGTCGTGCAGTGGTACAAATGATGGGAAAGTCTGTCTATACTGACTGTGTGAGGGGACGAGGGGATGGGGAGAGGGGAATAAACTTGCCCTTGCTATGTATTGGAGGTGAAGCGTTCATCTTAAGGGGACACACCTCGAGGGGGTACATAGTTGGTGGGAAGGATGGATGAAAGATCTCTCCTGTCTTGCTGGTATGCATTTGTGGAAGGGGTAGGAGATAGGACAAGGGATGGTGGAGGCAAGGGGTGAAATGGGCCACTCTGGTGGGACCCCCATCTCCGCCCTTCTGGTGGGAGGGTGCTTGGGAGCAGCTGAACCTCCATGGGAAAGACAGGATGCTCTACAGAGCAATAATTAGGGGGAGATGGTATAGGGGAAGGTGGATGGGGTTCTGACCAAGGGTTGAGTTCAGGGGTTAATTTGGTAAGGTGGAGAGCTGAGGAGATCTGGCCCCTCTACGACATCTTGGTCACCCTCTGTTTTTTTTTACTGTGGATGTTGGTACTCAGTGCGGCGTAGGGGCAGGGGTACCACTAATGTACTGGAGGGGGACCAGGCTGGGTCTGAAGGGCTAGGAGGCTTGGAGGAGGGACGTGGAATGAGGAGGAATGGGGGAGATTGGGGGAGGGGTGAGGGGGTATAGGGCAATCCTGGCATTGTCTGTGCGAGGAATTTGGGATTCAATTTGGAGATATGCCAGATTGGGGGTATATTGTGGATTAATATTTTGAAGTGCAAGAACGGGTGTCAGAAGAACGGCTGGGCACTTAGGGCTAGCGAGGGGGGGCAAGTCACCAAGAAGCAAAGAGGAGTGGAGGGCAAGGGAAGGCAGCAAATGTAGACCCATGGGGGAGAGGATGGGTGGATTGGTGTCCCATGTCTTTGCTTCCTTCTGATGGGGCCACTAGGGGATGTCACCAGGAAGGATGGGTCATGGCTGTGGGGGGGGGAGTGGCGAGACGCGCATCTCAGTTGTGGAGGGATGCATTTGATTGTTCATTTTTCTAAACACATTTGTGCTATGTTAGCAATTAGTGTTGATAAGGGGTGGAGGTGAAGGGCAGTGCGAGTAGGAAGGATAGGGAGGGTGAAAAGATGAGGCGGAAGGGCAGTAGGGAGGAGTATACCAGGGTTATAAAGTTAAAAATGTTATCATATATAGGGTTGTTATTATTGTTATTGAAGTTTTGTTTTTCCTTAGATGCAATCGACTGTGTAGAAATCAAAGGCAATGTGCAAGTTTATTTAAAAATGCTCCGGTAAAATGGAAGTGTACATGGGAATGCCTGGTGGGAATGGATTGGAAACTGAAAAGACGTATAGGAGTGTATGGGTGATGCAGTGAACCTTAATGTTATCTCTTGCAATGTAAAAGGCATAGCAAGCCCAGTGAAGAGGACAGCACTTTTGACTGCATTGAAAAGGAGGGGGGCGCAGTGGCATTGTTGCAAGAAACCCACCTGACAGAGTCAGAGCATGCCAAGTTGTTATGGAATTGTGTGGGGAAGTGTTTTGCTGCCTCTTATTCCTCTCACAAAAGGGGTGTCGCGATACTCTTTCATAAGAGCCTACTTTTCGAGGTTAAAAGAGTAGTGAGATACCCAAAAGAGGGCAGATATATTTTTGTTACTGGAACATTGCGAGGGGAGGCACTTACGTTTGGCTGCGTATACGCTCCAGCGGTTTATGAGCCACAGTTCTATGCCTCTTTGCTTGGCCTGCTGGTCAGGGAGAAATTCCCTGGGCTTATTATGGGAGGGGATTTTAATTGGAATATGGACGCATGCATGGATCATTCTGCAGGGAAGGGACGAGCCTCAGAGGCTATGAACCAGTGGCGAATTGGGGTAGCAGATTTGGATTTGGTAGATGGTTGGAGGGCAGTTAACCCCAGTGCAAGGGAATATACCTTTTACTCTAACCCCCACAAGACTTGGTCCCGCCTGGACTATATCTATCTTCCCAGGTATTGGGTAGGTAGGATAAGGGAGATATCTCACAGTCCCATTTTTATCTCAGACCACGCCATGGTTATGCTGAAGCTGTCAGGGGGGTGTCTGAGGGCAGACCCTCCACTTGGAAATTCCCTATGTACCTAGCTAAAGACCGGGCATTTAGGAACTATTTAGTAGAACAGTGGAAGTTATATGAGGAGATGAACTCCACACATGAGATCTCTAGTACCATTTTTTGGGAAGCAGGGAAAGCCTTTATGAGGGGGGCTATAATAGCCTATGTAGCTAAAATTAAGAAACAGAGCAGGTATAAGAGGGAGGAGCTAGAGAGGCAAGTGAAAGAGCTGGAGAAGAGGGTAGGGGAGGAGAAGGTGGGGATGCCACCAGATTATTAGTGATGGTGAGGGAAGCTCTCAATACACTGCTAAGGGAAGAGGTGGGGAAATCATGGTTTTATTGCCAGAGAAGGATCTTTAAGTGGGGTAACAAGCCAGGGCCCATGCTGGTGAGGTTGATGAGAGGGGGTAGGTGTCCAACATGACTATTGAGGGTTAAGAGGGCAGAGGGGCAGGTCCTTACTAGCTCGAAGGAAATAGTGGACTGTTTCAAGAGTTTTTATGAGAGGCTATATAGGGTGGAACATACTGGGAGGGAAGACCATATACGGGAGTTCTTGGATGGAGTGACTCTGAGGGGAGATTATGGATGAGCAGAGGGAGCAGCTGGGACAACCCATTCCTAAAGTGGAAATCCTAAGGGCTATACAGAAGTTGCAGCAAGGCAAGGCCAGTGGGCCAGACGGTTTCCCCGTTGAGTACTATAGAATCCTGGGGGGGCAGCTGGCCAAAACATTGAGTAGGGTGTTTGAGGAGGGAACAGAGGGGGAGGTCCTGGTGCTACATGACTCATGTTATGATGTGAACATCTGCTTAATACATAAGGCGGGACAGGATGAGCTGGACTGCACAGCTTACCGACCTATTTCTCTGCTTAATGTGGATCTAAACATTTGAAGATTGCTTAATGTCATATGGTGGGCAGGCCAGACCCGAGAAAATATGGGGGTGATCTCCTTGGATGCCGAAAAAGCATTAGATAGGGTGGAATGGGATTATCTATTTGAAGTGATGGCCCAGTTTGGTCTGGGGGACTCTTTTATAGGCTGAGTTAGGGCCATATATCTCAAGCTGAATGCATGCGTCATAGTAAATGGATGCCTCTCGGAAAAATTCAGGCTGGGGAGGGGTACAAGACAGGGGTGCCCACTGTCTCCCCTTTTGTTAGCCTTGGTGATCAAACCTTTGGCATCGGTGATACACCAGCATAAGGGTGTGGTGGGAATAGGGGGAGCAGAGGGGAGAGATCATAAGGTGGCATTATACATGGATGATATGCTGCTGTTCCTGGGAGACCTGCGCAGTTCCTTGGGGCATTTGATGGACATTATTGAGAGGTTTGCAGGTTTCTCAGGTTACAAGATCAATGTTAGGAAATCTGAAGTCATGGGATTCCCGGATGCTGGCCAAGAGGTACAGCGAATGGGATTCAAGGTGGTCCAGACGGATTTCAAATACTTAGGGGTCCAGATAGGATGGAGATGGGAAGAGCTGTATAAGTTAAATGATCACCCACTGATTAAGTCAGTCCTGGCAGACCTCAAATGACCTGTGTCATGAATTGGGAGGATTAATTTGATAAAAATAAACATTCTTCCCCGCATCCTAAACCTATGCAAATGCTGCAGGTGAGGCTAACGGTGGGGGATGTGAAAAGATTGGAGAAGGGGTTCTCGGACTTTATTTGGCAGGGCAGGAAGCCCAGAATTAGCCTGAAACAGCTTAAGGTGGATAGGACTAAAGGGGGGCTTAATTTTCCAGATTTGGGCATCTACTACAGGGCGGTGCAGCTTAGGGGGATAGCTGATTGGGTCCACAGGCCAGTGGTGGCCAGCTGGGTAGAGCTGGAACAGTGGGGGACCCCAGGAAGACTTACAGCCTACCTTCATAGTAAGGGACTTCGGGCATATAGGGAGTTGGGGACTGGTAACCCACTAGTTAGGGAAACATTGGAGGCCTGGGATCATTTGTGGTGGTGGAAAGGTTTGGCTCAGAGGGAGACCATGTTACTACCGATAGTGAAGAACCCTTTTTTCTGCCTGGGATGGAGGATAGGGGATTCCTAGAATGGGAAAGGGGAGTGCCAAGAAAGAGGAGCAGTTGGACCACAGTGGGCTCAGGGAGGGTGAGGGTGGTGGAACAGAGGTGCATCCCTCCAGTTGTACCTCTCCACAATTCCTATGACATTCTGGCAAAGTGTGGTTCCTCTATGGAGGCACCCACAGTGGAGACCAAGGAGGATGCTGGGAACCTCCACAAAGGAGACCCACAGGAGGGTGGCAGGGGGACCCTGCAGGGAAGAAACAACTCCTGGTGGGGACTCCATTGTTAGGAAGGTAGAACTGGGGAGGAAGGGAGAGGGAGGTAAGGTGCCTGCCTGGCCATGGCTTGCAGGGACGGAGGCGAATCCTCAGGATTGCGGAGCAGCTGCACAGGGGAGGAGCTGGATGTCATTGTCCACCCTGGGACAAATGACCTGGCTAAAAGGGATTAGAGAGTGCAGGAAGAGTTTGTGGAATTGGGGAGGGGACTTAGTCAAGTAGCACGCACGGTAACCTTCTCGGAGGTGCTACCCATCTATGGCATAGCAGAGGCTAGGGTGTTCCGCACCATGAGATTCAATCAGTGGTTGAAAAACTGGTGTGGAGCTCAGGGATTTGGCTTCATTGGGGACTGGGGGTCCACCTGGAGTGATTCAAGCCTATACTGGCATGATGGGCTGCATCTGTCCGGGAGGAGAACCAGGATCCTAGGTGATAGGTTTAAATGCTTCATTGGCAAGCTTTTAAACTAGCCAAGGGGGGAGGCACTGGAAAGGAACAGGAAAATCCTAGCCCCCCAAATAATCACGGTAGTAAGTGTGGCAAACACCAACATAGAGGTGTCGATAGGGAGAAGGGCAGGGGTAAATGGAGAAAGTGACAAAGGCAAGAAGGACAGGGATGGGGCAAAAGGGAGTAAGGCCATCAGGAAATGGAGGGTAATGAGTACCAATGCCCGTAGTCTGGGCAACAAGCTCCCTGAGCTGATGGCCTTAATGGAAGAGGATGCCTGGATATCGTAGCAGTCACAGAAACATGGTACACAGAGAACCATGACTGGGATGTTAACATACCAGGGTACATAACCTACAGGAGAGACAGGCAGGGGAGAAGAGGGGGAGGGGTAGCTCTCTATGTAAAGGAAGGGATAAAAGCAACTGAACAAAAGAGTAAACAGGAAGGAGAGGAGGCACTGTGGGTCACCTTGGAGACTGGAAAGGGCACCACAATCCGCACAGGGGTTGTATACAGACCCACATGTCAGGGGGAAGGAATGGACAAGGATATGATAGAAGGCATTCTTAGAATGGCAGAGAAAGGGGAGATACTGTTGATGGGAGACCTGAATATGCCAGATGTTAACTGGAGCACATTTTCTGCAGCCACAACCAAGAGCAGGGCCATTCTTGATGCCCTACAGGTGGCAGGCATTAGACAGCTAGTTTCGGAACCCACCAGTGAGGGAGCAATCTTAGACCTCATACTCTCAAATGGGGGCAGTGAGAGGATCTCAGATCTAGAAGTGGGTTGCCATCTGGGGACAAGTGACCATCAAACAGTGTGGTTCATGTTAAACTCAGCTACAGAGTCAAGCCATACAAAAGTGAGGGTACTGGACTTTAGGAGGGCTGACTTTGGCAAGATGGGAGAGTGCCTCAGAAAAGCACTAGCAAACAGGCTAGAAGGAGGTGCAGAGCAACAATGGGAAATTATCAAAACTGCCATCACAGAGGCAACAAGCCTTTGTGTGAAGCAAATGAACAAATTAAAAGCGAAAAAAGCCACTATGGTTCTCAAAAGAGGTGGCTGTGAAAGTCAGGAAGAAAAGATAGCATTCCGGAAGTATAAGGAAACACAGAAGGAGCAGGACAGAGAGCTGTACCAGTTAAGGCAGAAGGAAGCAGGAGGGAAGTCAGAATAGCAAAGGCCCAAACTGAGGAAAAGATAGCCAACTCAGTTAAGAAGGGGATAAAACCTTTAATAGGTACATCAGCGCGTAGAAAGACAAGGGAGGGATAGTGAGGCTGAATAGAATGAACAGTGGGTGGGCAGATGGGGACAGTGAAAAGCAGGAATACTGAGCGAATATTTCTGCTCAGTATTCACAAAGAGGAGGAGAAGTGCCTAATCCAATTAACAGAAGCACTCTTGATAGGAGTCGATCCCAGTCCTTTCACAGAAGAAAGGGTTCTGCAAGAACTCCTAAAACTGAAGGTGGACAAAGCAATGGGTCCTGATGGAATTCACCCCAGAATTCTAAAAGAATTAAGGGAGGAACTAGTGAAACCACTGGCTACTCTTTTTAATAAATCATGGGAGGATGGTGTGGTACCCAAGGACTGGAGGAAGGCGGATGTGATTCTCCTTCACAAAAGTGGGTCCAAGACAGAGGCAGGAAACTACCGACCTGTCAGTCTGACCTCTGTGGTAGGGAAAGTGATGGAGTCACTTCTGAAGGAAAGAATAGTCGAGTACCTAGAGGCCAGTGGAGCACAGGACCCAAGGCAGCATGGGTTCACAGTGGGAATGTCATGTCAGATGAATCTAATAGATTTCTTTGACTGGGTGACCAAAGTAGTAGACCAGGGAGGGGCTGTGGACATGGCCTACCTAGACTTTAGCAAGGCATTTGACACAGTCCCACACAAAAGATTAATAGTCAAATTAACCACCCTGGGTCCCACTCCCAGGGTGGTAGCCTAAGTAAAACATTGGCTGGACAACAGGACACAGAAGGTAATTGTAAATGGAGTCCATTCTGAAGAAAGGGAGGTACTAGTGGGGTACCGCAGGGTTCAGTATTGGGTCCAGTCCTTTTTAATGTCTTCATCAGTGACATTGCAGAGGGACTGGAAGGAAAAGTATGCCTTTTTGCAGATGACACAAAAATCTGCAACAGGGTTGATACACAAGGAGGGTGGAAAGGATGAAAAGGGACTTGGCAAGGTTGGAGGAATGGTCAGAAGTATGGCAGCTAGGATGCAATGCAAAGAAGTGCAAAATAATGCACCTGGGAAATAAGAACCCAGGGGAAGAATACACAATAGGTGGGGAGGTAGTAACAACAACAAAAAAGGAAAGGGACCTGGGGGTAATCATATCAGATGACCTTAAGATTAGCAAGCAATGTGAGAAGGCAGTAGGGAGGGCTGGGGGTATACTGGGATGTATAGGGAGAGGCATCATCATCAGAAAACAGGAAGTTGTTATCCCTCTGTACAGACAGTTGGTGAGACCCCATCTGGAGTACTGTGTCCAGTTCTGGAGACCCCATCTCTGCAAGGACATAGACAGGATAGAGGCAGTCCAGAGGAGGGCAACTAAAATGGTGCAGGGTCTGCAAGAGAAGCCGTATGAGGAGAGACTAAAGGAGCTTAATATGTATACCCTTGAGGAAAGAAGGAGAGGGGACATGATAGAAACTTTTAAGTACCTCAGTGGAATCAACAAAGTCCAAGAGGGTAGCATCTTTCAGAAAAGAGACTTGCAAGAACAAGGGACACAATTTAAAGATAGAAGGAGGGCAGTTCAGGGGCAATGTGAGGAAGTATTATTTCACAGAGAGGGTAGTGGATGCACAGAACAGCCTTCCTGAGGAGGTTGTGGGGTCTAAAACTGTGAGAGAATTCAAGAATGCATGGGACAGACATAAGGCAATTCTTGTGGGGGGTAGGAAGAAATAGGCTGTTGGTTAACTAGGATCTGCGGCCTATCCTGTAGGTAGGGAAATGGGCAGACTAGATGGATCTAGCGGTCCTTATCTGCCATCAAAGTCTATGTTTCTATGTTTCTATGAGGAGTTGCCTATGTGGGTGTCTTGCTGGAGAGAGGAGAGTTAAGTGCGTTTGATAGGGTTAGGCAAGACATAAGGTTGGGGGCATCCCAACTATTTCGATACCTGCAGGTAAAAGCATTTGTGAGGAAGATGGGAATGGGGGACAGGGGAGGGCTGCACCCAAATATGGTAAAGCAGATGATATACCAGGCTAGGAAAGACCCAAAAGGATTCATAGGAAAAGTGGCTAAACAGGATAAGCAAAACCTGCTAGATTTAACTGGTGCCACGAAGGCCCTCTGGGAGAGGGATTTAGGACAGCAAATATCGAGGGGGGGATTGGAAATTAGTTTTGGGTATGCCGGAGGGAATCATGGTGTGTAATAAGTTTAAGGAGGTATTTTATAAGTTTCTGCATAGAATATTCTGGCCCCCAGTGGCGGTCCACAGGGCGCATCCTGCAGTATCCCCACTGTGCCGGAGATGTAACGGGGGTTGGGTACCTTTTTTCACTGTTTTTGGTCATGCCCGGCCTTGGTTAAGTTTTGGAGGGAGGTAGTGCAAGAGGTAAATAGGATGTCTGGAGGCCGGCTGCCTCGGGATCCTCTGGTTTGCCTATTTGGGGTGGAGGCAGTGGGAAGGGAGGAGGAGGAGTGGCTACCATTGCCTAGATGGATAAGAGTCCTGTTCGTATTGGCCCAGCACTGTATTCAGAATACTTGGGTCTTGGGGAATGGGCCTACAGTGACTGAGTGGCGGAGAATGACCCTTCGATCTCTAGCATTGGAAAGGCTCACATTACGGGTAAGAGATAGGAAGGAGGCATTTCTGAGGGATTGGGCTCCCTTCCTAGTATCCTTGAACATCTCTGAAAATATGATGCTTCGCACAGTGCTGAATATATAAACACTAGCATAAATGCCAGTATAAATTGAAGGGCACCTCTCATTAGTTGGCTATTCATTATCTATTATTTGTTAATGTTATTATTATTTTGCATAGAATGGAATTGGTCTCCCTGGTCTTATGTATGTAACTGTGAGTACTCGTATATTTATAACGGTATGTACTGGAACACACACTCGATTGCATCTATTTGTTATTTATTATTAGTTTACTTAGGATGTTAGTTTGTCTGTTCTTGTAGTTGTCTGTTATTGTATGTTATATATGTACTGCGTGTAAAAGAAAACTCTTAATAAACAGAATATTCAAAAAAAAAAAGAATCTAGCTCTGCTGTGATGTCTAACACCTCAACGATCACTAAAACAATTTTTTGTGTCTCTAGCAGACCTAGCACAAATTGCCTCATGAGGCTGTAGTGCAGGGCTTTTCCATGAGACAGTTTTTTCCTTTTTATTCTTCAATGGCAGTTTATCAGGATGCACACATTTTTTCACGTGTGTGTGTTTTAGAAACTGTGCCAGAAGATGAAGAACACTCAGCAGTTTTGTGTTTATGAGAAATACTAGTTTTCTCATCATGACATGACATGGAGCCACCAAGATACCTGTTTCTCTAACTTTTCTTGAACTCTTTAACTCTTTGTATTTCAGAGTCACACCTATAAAAAAAAACATAGATTAAATGACAATTGGCATATAGTAATCGATGCACAATGCACCATCCAGTTTAAACACTTTGAAATACACTACTGAATGTATACTTAGCAACTGTTATATAGCACACCAACATGGCAGCTCACAGTGCTACAAATGTTTGTCTTTTTCTTTCATGAGGTCACACATTTTTTTGTGCTGTATCTATATCTTTCCCTACTAGTAAAGTACATGCGTAAGATTCCCAAATGAATTGCACTCTTTACAAGTCAAATGTCCCATCACAAATGAGGTGTGTCGACCACACTCTGTGGTATTCACATCAGATGCACTGCATGAACCTACTGGTGCACACCCTCTTTTAATAACACAATTGCACCCACCAATACATGTGCTAGCACAACCCCCCACCAAGTCAGGCTGAGAAACCAACACAGCAGGGAACTGCATGATGCACTACATACAATATTCAATTCACAGTCAGCAACATGCAAATGGGGCATCGTACATTCAAGGTGAAATGATGGAATTTACATGTCATTATGGGCCAATTTGCAGTTCTCTCATAGACTGGTGTCCAGTGGACTGTGCTGTGCACCCTGGAATAGCCATGGCCTTCAGATACCACATGTAGTCAGCATGTACCTTCAAACATGTTCACAGCCTGCTTGCTAGTCATGTGCATGCCCAAACCACACTCTGTATTGTTGACAGGCTGACCCCCACAACTCCCAAACCTTTGCTGTGAATGCACCCTACAGTGGCAATGCCATGCCTAAAATAAACTGACTTCCTGTCTAGATACCAGCACTTAAGACACACTCTGCAGTGGCACAGACATGCATATAAATACTCCAGAGCCTACCCATTGACAGCAACATCCTGTACAAAGCACTTGTCTATCTGTACCCCAAGATACATTCATTTCCAACACACCCAACATGTCCCCTCCCACAACCTACCTGTTATCCCAACACCCACTACTTCCCCACCCAGTCAGACACGCTCACCACACCCTACTTCCCTGTCATCATCAGTTCCCAAATGTCAGCAGGCACCACAAGCTACCATGCACTCCATCGCTGCCACCCACCAACAGAGCTAGGATTGCTGGCCAAGGCACCTAGCTTCACCTGAGCTCTTTCCTTCTAGGTTGTTTGAAAGCACAGAGCAAAGAACCTTACCAGAGCAAGGGAAAGGATTAAGACTTCTTTTGGCTAGACAGATTTACTGTGTGTTGCTATTTTTGTGTTGCACTCACAGGGATTGTTACTGTTTGTTGCTAACATTTTTTTGCTTTATTTTTCTCTGATTCAAATTGTTGTTGCTTGGTGTACCTTCTGCTGCATTATTACAAGGTGTGCCTACAGGTGTGTGTAACATATTATTGATGTAATCTGATTCAAATTGTCTTTTGCAAGGTATATCTTCTGTTACTGCTTTATTTTTCTCTGTAGCAAAGTGTTTCTTACAGGGTATATCTTCTGTGAAATTGTTACAGGTGATGCTTACATTTTTGTGACTTTTAATCATTAGGCTAAGCAAAATTACTGTTTTCCACTATTTTATTTTATTTTATTTGCTGAAGTTTTTTTTTTTCTCAGAGGCATTGCAGTCTCCTTCTCACATTGAAGGAGCTAATTGCTTTCCTCCCACAGCTCTTCCAGGGGATTAGGTGTGTATCTGAGGGGTGGAACTGGCAAACTGTCAGTAACTCCCAACAGAAAGAAGGGTTAAAAGGTCAGGTTAGTTGATATTTTGAAGGTGGAAGACTAGGTTTGCTAGCCAAGGCATCTAGCTTCACCTGAGCTCTTTCCTTCTAGGTTGCTTGAAAGGACAGAGCAAAGAACCTTACCAGCACAAAGGAAAGGATTAAGACTTATTTTGGCTAGGTAGATTTACTATGTGTTGTTATTTTTATTTTGTACTCACAGGGATTGTTACTGTTTGTTGATAACATTGTATTGCTTTATTTTTTCTCTGATTCAAATTGTTGTTGCTGGGTATACCTTCTGCTGCATTATTACAAGGTGTGCCTACAGGTGTGTGCTAACAGATTACTGCTATAATCTTCTGATTCACATTGTTTTTTGCAAGGTATATCTTCTGTTACTGCTTTATTGTTCTCTGTAGCAAAGTGTTTCTTACAGGATATATCTTCTGTGAAATTATTACAGGTGGTGCTTTAAAGGTTTTCCAGTTTTATCTAGCATTAGGATACGCTTTCAGGGTTACTGCATTTGTTGCTGACTGATTGTTTCTGCTCTTACCTCCATGTTTCTTTCATCCTTGGTTCTTCTTTTTTGGCAGGGAAAGGGTCCCAGCCACCCACCCCATCCCCAACCACCCAACACTACACTCCTTTTATAGGGAAGCACAGTCATGACATTTCCTGTGGCAAAGCAGGAAGGGGAGGATCAGTGGGGTATCCACACAGTGACCTCATTTACAGGGGCACTAGTAATTTAACTTGTTAGAACAAGTTATACAAAAACAAACAAACAAAACACAAAATCAAATTTTTGCTTTCATTTTCTTCCTTCTAATTACTCTGACCAGGTTATAAACCCATCAACTTATCTGGAATGGATATCATTAACTGCAGGTACTGTGGAACACTTTTCAGAAGGGCAGTTTTACAGGATTTAGGACACTGTCCTACATACTGGGCTATTGGAGATCTTAGGGCTCAGCTCCAGGCAGCATGGGCAGAGATTGCATTCCTCAAATTTCATATTCAAGAGGAAATATATTATAACAATCACCCGCCATTTCCACAACATCCAACAGAGGCACCTCGACCGCAGAGGGTAGCTGGTCTGGGAGATTGACAATTGGTTAGGAGGGGCAAATCTGGTGCCTCATCACTTAGTGCTCTCCAACATATTACCTCCACAAACCATATAAAAACTACAAACAGGTATCTGCCTCTATCCCCAAAATCAAACAAAGGGGCAGAGGACACTGCAGCACAGGAGCTAGCACAACACAACTCACCCAAAATAGGAACCTAAGCAAAAAAAGCAAAAAGGAAATCCAAAAAAATTCTGATCAAAGGAGACTCCATGATTCTGGGAGTTGATACCTATCTCCAGCCAGGGGTAATGGTCAGATGTCTCCCAGGTACATCAGTGTGGAGAGACACTGACTACATTACTAAAATTATTCAGGAAGCAGGAGAAAACATTGACATCCTGGTACACATAGGGACTAATGATCTTGCCAGCTGGTCAGTTGTGGAGATCAAGGAATACCTGACCAGGCTGGGTGACAAACTATCATCCATTTTATCCGGCATTTTCTTCTCTGAGATCCTGCCAGTCTGGGAGAGGGGGCAGATGGACAGAAGGTCAGAGAAGGGGAGATGGGGAGCTAAACATGTGGCTCAAGGGCTGGTGACAGGAAAAAGGACACAAATTTGTAGGGCACTGGCAACAATTTGGGGAGCGAAAGTTCTTTAAATTTGATGGACTGCATCTGACTAAGGAGGGAGTCAGTGCATTGGGGCAGAAGTTTGACATCTTTGCAGAATATTTAAACTAGCAAATGGGGAGGGGGTGCAGCACCCCATACGTTGAATGGGAAGAACACCCCCCCAGCTAATAGTCAAACAGGAGTTCAGCATGTTTGCAGTTCATTTGCATCACCAGGTAAGAAAAAAGGTCCAGCTCCCCATACGATGCACAGGGGAAATGCCAGACCTCACCCAACAACTAACAGACAGAAATCTGGCCAATGGGAAATCAGGTACACAAATGCTCGCAGTCTGGGAAACAAGATCCCAGACATGCAGGCAATAATGACAGAGGATAAACTGGACATAGTAGTAATTAATGAGACATGGTTTACCAGTAACCACACTTGGGATACTTCAGTATCTGACTATGTACTGTTCAGAAGAGACCGAGGTGTAAAAAAAAGGAGGGGGGGTGGAGTGGCCTGATATGTCAATGAAAATATCAAAGCTACAGAAATTCAGAATACACATAAGGAGCCAGAATAACTATGGGCCACCCTGGAAACAGGAAATGGAACAGCCATAAGAACTGGGGTTGTCTACAGGCCCCCAGACCAAGTGGAGGACATAGACACATTACTGTTAGAAGATCTACAAAACATAACAGCTAAAAGGGTGGTTCTGATAATGGGATACTTCAACATGCCAGATACAGATTGGTCAATACCAGCAGGAACATCTGCCAGAACTAGACACATGGTGGATTCCCTGCAGGGGGAAAACCTCAAACAACTGGTATAACAACCCACAAGAGACAGGGCTATCCTAGATCTAGTACTAACTAACAGGGAAAGGATCACAGATCTCCAGGTACAAGGTCACCTGGGGGCCAGTGACCATCACATCGTATGGTTCAATTTGGCCACTACAACTAAATCATCCCATTCCAAGGCAAAAATAATATGGGACTTCAGAGGAGCTGACTTTGATAAGATGGCCAACAGAGTTAAGCTAGCCCTGGCAAAAAGAAATACAGGTGAGGGGATACAGGCAAAGTGGGCAAGCATTAAGGATGCAATACTTGAAGCAACATCCCATTGTGTTAGAAAGAAAAGGAAGTGCAAAGAAGAAGGACAGCACTTTGGTTCTCAAAAACAGTAGCAGAAAAGGCCAGAGCCAAAAGGCTGGCCTTCAGGAAATATAAGGGAACACAACGGGATGAAGACAGGCAGGCATACCAAACTTCCCTAAGGGAAGCAGGGAAGGCAGTAAGGCAGGCAAAGTCCCAAACTGAGGAAACACTAGCACAAACAGTAAAAGAAGTGACAAGACTTTCTATAGATACATTAGTGAAAAGAGAAAGTCCAGAGCGGGTATTGCTAATATCAAAGGAGATGGGGGGGTGTGAGGAGGAGGACCATGTAACAGCATCTATCCTAAATAGATACTTCTGCTCAGTATTTACTGAAGAGAAGGTAGGGCAGGGCCCACAGCTCAGCACCATGGACACAGTGGGGTGGGAGGTGAGCACTAGTCCCTTCACAAAAGAAAGGGTCCTACAAGAGCTCGATATGCTCAGGGTGAACAAGGCAATGGGACCTGATGGCATACATCCCAGGGTGCTAAAGGAGCTAAGGGTGGAATTAGAAAAGCCATTATCAGACCTGCTTAGTGAGTCTCTGAGCACAGGAGAGGTTCCAGAAAACTGGAGCAGGGTTTATGTGATCCTGCTCCACAAGAGTGATAGCAGTGAGGAGGCAGGGAACTACAGACCAGTCAGTCTTACCTCAGTAGTGGTCAAGATTATGGATGCACTCCTTAACTCATTGTCTCCTAGCAGACACCTGTAGTCATCAGTAAAATACACTGGTGTGTCCTGAGGACATCTGCAGAAGTCGGCTACTGACTCCCAGTGTGCCCTTGCAACGTCTAGAGAAGTCACTTATATATTTTAATATATAGTATAACAGAATATAATATATATTTGACTGCATAGCACTGTTGGAAAGGTAATTTTATGCTGAACAACTTTTGATATTTTGTGTATATCATCTATACTTTAGGAGTTATTTGCATTTGTTTATGGTATGGTGTATATGGCTTATGTTGCCTGTTTTAGTGAAAAAAATATATATTTTTTTTGCTGTTTCAACCAGCATAAAAAATAAATGACATATTATTATTTGCATAGCACCATTGAAAAGGTAATTTTGTGCTGAACAACGTTGCCACTGATATGTTGTGTATATCATGTATACTTCAGGAGTTATTCACATTTGTTTATGGTATGGTGTGTATGGCTTATGTTGCCTGTTTTGGTGAAAAAAATATTTTTCTTTGCTGTTTCAACCAGCATAGAAAAAAAAACAAAATTACATATTATTATTTGCATACCACCATTGGAAAGGTGTGCTGAATAACTTTGCCACTCACACTTTATGTCTAGCACTTACGGTTCTTGAGCTATTAGGATTTGTTTGTGGCATGCTGACTATAGCTTGATTTTGCTTAGAGAGGCCCAGGATTTACTGTTAACAGTATACAGGAGACAAGTGGTGCAACTTCAGAGAGCTCCTGTGGAGGCAATGAGTTAAGGAAAGGATAGTGGAACACCTGGAATCCATAGGAGCACAGGATCCAAGACAGCATGGGTTTACAAAAGGAAGGTCCTGTCAAACTAATCTCATAGATTTCTTTGGGTAACCAGACTGGTGGACCAAGGAGGAGCAGTTGATGTCGCCTACCTTGACTTCAGCAAAGCTTTTGATAATGTTCCACATAGAAGATTGATTAATAAACTGGGTAGGCTCGGGGTGGGTCAGAAGTTGGTCAACTGGGTGGCAAACTGGTTGACAGACAGAAAACAGAGAGTGGTGGTAAATGGTATACAGTCAGAAGAGATGCAAGTCACAAGTGGGGTAACTCAGGGATCAGTCCTGGGGCCAATCCTTTTCAATATCTTCATCAGTGACATTGCAAATGGACTGGAGGGTAATGTTTGTCTGTTTGCAGATGACACTAAGATCTGCAACAGAGTAGATGATCCAGATGGGGGTGGGCAGATGAGCAGAATGAGAAGAGATCTGGATTAACTAGCAAATTTGTCAGAAGAGTGGCAACTGGGGTTTAATGCAAAGAAGTGCAAGATCATGCACATAGGGAAGAGAAACCCTGAAGCCACCTATAGGCTGGGAGGGGAGTTGCTGGCAGTGACAAGGGAAGAAAGAGACTTGGACATCATCATCACCAATGACCTGAAATCATCCAAGCAGACCACTAAAGCAGTAGGTAAGGCTAGGGGAATGTTAGGGTGTATTAGTAGTGGTATCACAAGTTGGAAGAGGGAGGTAATAATCCCTCTTTATAAGACACTGGTTAGGCCCCATCTGGAGTACTGTGTGCAGTACTGGAGGCCACACCTTCACAAGGACATTAACCAAATTGAGGCAGTCCAGAGAAGGGCAACCAAAATGGTGCAGGGACTGCTTCAGAAAACAAATGAGGACAGATTAACGGAGCTCAATATGTATACCCTAGAGCAAAGGAGGGAGAGAGGTGATATGATCAAAACATTCAAACACCTTAAGGGCATTAACAAGGTGAAAGAGTCTAACATGTTTCAATACAAGAAAAATAGTAGGGACAAGAGGACACAGCATGAGATTAGAGGGAGGACAATTAAGGGTAATGTGAAGAAGTTCTTTTTCACAGAAAGGGTGGTGGATACATGGAACGGCCTACCTCAGGAAGTGGTGGATATGAATACAGTGCAGGGCTTCAAGCAGGCATGGGATAGGCATAATAGAGCAATACAGATGAGTATGAATAGATAGGCTATTGACAGAGCAAAGGCCGATGGCAGATTTATAAGGTAGAAAAAGAAATGGGCAGACTGGATGGGCCTCGCAGGCCTTATCTGACATCAACTTTTATGTTTCTAAGTTAAGATCTGATGTACTTTACTACTAATGGTGAATTTGTGGACTCTGTTCTCCAATTAGCCTACACTGAGCATTGTACATTGTCTTACCAGTCCCTATCATGGGGAAGGAGGGGGAGAAGGAAGTGTCTTCTTTAAAATTGCAGCAAATACAATATTAACAACATTGCACCCTCCGTTTTCATTATCACAAAAGCATTTTTTTATCAGCACTGTCTTAATTACATTTTAAAAAGAACATTAATACCATTCAGCCACCATAGATAGAAAACTAATTTTTCACCTTTAAATTTACTATCCCATACAAATACACAAGATAACATAAGGTAAATGCAATTTCTGAACATTTGGTCATGAACGAGGATTTTGCATTCTCACGAACTATAATCTTTGACCATGACTCACTGATGGTCAAGGATTTTGCATGCTCACAGACGAAGATTGAGCAGTTTTTTAAATTAACACACAAATGTATCGATGATAGTAAGCACTAATTTGTTGAAGCCCCAAAAGTCATCCAAAGGCTCATATAAAAAGTTACAACAATTAAAAACATATTTTTACCATGAAAAAGTATTACATTTGTATTCTCGTTCCTTGCATTAATCTTGTGGTCATGGATTTTGCTGGCTTGCGAAAGAAGATCCCCATTCGTACAAGTCGCGGTCAACGAATTTGCATGCTCGCAAACAAGGATCGATGAAAAATTTTATCTTTTCTAAAATGCAGAAAATAATATTAAAAAATGCAATATACAGCCCCCAAAAGTTATACAAAAGTATTTTCATTCATATTTTTCTGACTTAAGACATGTATTTTATTTTTAGTAAAATTATTGATTTCCTACTCTCGTTCCTCACGTTAATCTCACTGTCAATGATTTTGTCAGCTCACAAAAGGGGTCCCCATTCATACTAGTCACAGCCAATGAATTTGCATGCTCATGAATGAGGATCGGGAAAAAAATGAGCTTTTCTAAAATGTAGGAAATAACATTAAACAATGACTTATACAGCCCCTAAAAGTTACAGAAAAGTATATTCAATTAATTAGTTTGACTTAGAGCATGTATTTTATTTGTAATAAAATAATTGATTTCCTACTCTCGTTCCTCATGTTAATCTCGCAGTCAAGGATTTTGTTGGCTCGCAAAAGGGGATCCCCATTTGTATGAGTTGCAATCAACTCATTTGCATGTTCACAAACGAGGATTGGTAAAACAATTTTTTTTTCTAAAATGTAGGAAATTATATTAAATAATGACTTATAGAGCTCCCAAAAGTTACACAAAATTATATTCAATCAATTAGTTTGATTTAAAACATGTATTTTATTTTTAATAAAAACACTGATTTCTTACTCTTGTTCCTCTCGTTAATCTTGTGGTCAAGGATTTTGTCAGCTCGTGAAAGAGGATTCATGTTTGCCTGAGTTGCGGCCAAGGCTTTTGCATGTTCGCTAATGAGGATTCGAAAGACAATAGGAAGTGAGCTTTCTAGGCCAATGGAAACACAGAAAACAACAGGAAGTAGGCCATCTTGGATTTTACAGTCCAACACCACAAATTATCTCAGTAAAATAGTAAGTAAAATTTTATATCATAACATTTTTAAAACACTTTCCACTTGATGTAGTAACACCAGTTTTATAGATATCAAAATCAGAATTTCTGAGCTTTTAAATGCTGTTCTCCATAATTGTATGTGATTTATCATTCTAGTTAAAAAAGTAATTTAAATTAAGCATGTCTCATAGTTTTACTGAGGTGCATGTTTTGGTTTTTTTTTCATTTACACTACACAAAATAGCATTGCTTAAACATAAATGGATGAATCTGTATAAAAATAGAATAGATAAAAATTGGATTGTGTCTTCTGAAAGGTGCTCAATTTTCCAATTTTGTGTTATATGGCATTTTTAAACTACATTAGTTTGAAAAGCACCATGACAGAACTGCTCCTAGCTATCTTTTTTCTTCAGCCACATTAGTACTGAACAGAAAGATATACTGCTTCAGTATATTTTTTAATTTTATGAAATTAATCAAAAGTTGTACATGCAATAAACATTGTGCTATTCATGCTGCTAAATGATCTGTCTTAGAAACCTGCACCATGGTGCATTTTCAAACTACTAAATTTTAAAGAGAACCACACCTAAACAGCCTTGTTAATTAGCTATTTACTCATTTTATTTCTGTAAATATAACACAATAGCAATCAAACTAAGCATGACTGAAAAATATGCTGTCACAAACTGCTTTCTCTCAAATATATTTAATTACAGACTTCCAATGTATTTAAATCACCATTTAAATAACCATAAGTGAGAAGAGTTCTTACTACACAGAATGGCAGTTCAAAAAGAGAGGGAACACAGGGTCAGTCTACCTCAGCAGAGACTGGCACTGACCAATAGAAATGTTCTATGTTGACATGCAACAGCATGTGTCCAATCAAGCATCAGCCTCATCCCACCAAAATAAAAAGAAGGTTTAATAAACAAAAGGCCAATAGCAAACAAATCTGTAGACACAACACGATGGATTAAGTAGTGGCAACCAATGGTATGTGTTCACACTATATGTTGTTACAAGAGATGGCAGTTTTTTACTGTCACTGCTTTATCCTGTGCTAATACTAGGCATTTGCTTGAGGGCTGTTCAGAGAGAGACACACATTTCTGAGATTACTGCCTGTGTCAGAATATTGTTTTATATTCAGAATGGCAGAAAGCTCCAGAGTCAGTGCTTGGATTGTAGAGAACAGGTTGGTCCGAAGGGCAGCTGCATTTAGTAGAGCAAGCTATTTTGGCAATAACTTTCAGCTACCAAATTGTGATGTGTCATGGTTTGGCAAGGGTGGGATGAGATGGGAGCAGTTCATGCCAGCTATGTGCCACCTACTGGAGACACACCATGCACCAGATATACTCCTCATCTACCTCAGAGGTAATGATTTGCACCACAAAAGGGGAGTAGATTTAATTGAGACTGCTCAGCCAGATTTGCAGTCTCTTATTGAGATGTTACCTGCTTGTAAGATTCTTTATTCTGATATTACAGAGCAGATGCTCTGGAGAGGTGAGGGATACTGTCCTGGACTTGAAAGATCACTTCATGAGGTAAACATTCAAATATCTGGATTCCTTTGCATTATGGGAATGTACACTACACGTCACCCACAAATTCTCCATTTTAAACATTGGTTATACCTAAAAGATAGTGTGCATCTCTCAAATGCTGGCAACACTTTTTTAGTTGTGGACCTCTGAGATGGCATTCTAGCACTTCTTTGAATGTGTACCTCCATATATCTGCAGTGCCTACTATGAAAGATAAGGACATGGCTCTTTTAAGAACCACACAATTTGATCAAAAAATAGACAAGCTCTGCACTCACAACACTAACTGAAATCCATGTTATTTTATCTGATGGAATGGTGTGTCTGTTGGCATGATTGTGCTTACATGTAAAATGTAAATGTGTTTAGTTTTGGACCAGTATAGCATTAGTGGCATGCAATGTCACAGAGTTTAATAATATCTGTTACTTACAGGAGTTTTTGGAGGGAGCAAGCATAATATCATGAGTACAAAATAGCGCATGATAGTATTGAACATCAGCTTGCCACCAAAACTATAATATAACAATAGAGAACTTCTTTCTTGCTCTCTTAGTGTCAGTCTCAAATGAACAACTCGATGTATGCATGGCATAACAGTGTCACATTATGAATTTGGGCAAGTTACAATAGTGAACTACTCTGCACAATTCTTGTAATATGATTGATTGCTCATATAATTCAATCAAGCTAGCATGCACTGTTATCCTATTAATTAGTTTATCATAGTGGATGTTTGTATCTCTGTGTGTTGGTGGGTGGTGGGGGTGTTATGTGAGGTGAAGTGTGGGTAGGTAGTACTGTGTCATGGAATATGTAAGATCTGCTGTTTAAAGATGTAATATTGATCATGTCATCTTTCTCTTCATCTATTCCACAGAACACCCTTAAAGTTTTAAAGAGAAGGCCACAATGCCTAAGCTGTGGAAAGACAGTGATGTGCTAGCCCTCATTCGGGGAGGTGAAATACATGCTAGCCCTGTCATTGTGATGACGGTGACCAACCTCACCCTGTCATGCACTTGGACAAATGTAAAAAGAAACATGGCTATATAATATCTGCAGTAAAAGTAGTAAACACAGACCTATTCACTGTTTCTGAAAAGACTGTCTCCTGATTAGGTAGCTCACACAATTCACATTGTATTAACCACAGCATACTGTATACAGAATGACCATGACTGTGTACTTACAAAAGGGTAACTCAATCACAACACCTCTGTGCAGGGCTACCTGACAGGCTAGTGAGTGGATAGTGGGGTGTGCAGCATATGGTGATTAGATGTACATACGTAAGCACTCATGTGGTGTGGAGGAAAAGATGAGAGAAGGTATGTTGAATAGGGTGTGGCTAGTAGCTGTTGAGCTGGACCACTAGCATGATTAGGGGGGTTATCACTTGGGAGGTGCATGGTGCAGGGTTTGGGTCTGGGACAGAGTTTTTTTTTTGTTGTTTTTTTTTTATTGTCAGCAATGAGTTTGTTAATTTTCTCCAAGATTTTCAGCCCCCACTCCCGACATACACCACCCTGGAGTTGACAATCTATTAGTAGGGGAGTGCAGGGGACAAATCCCCTTGGGGGGGAATGGCACATGGCAGAGCACCCCGGCATGAAATAAAAATGAGTCTCTTTCAGGCACTGTATTTATGCTCGACACAAGTGTGCATCACTGAAATTCATTTTTCATCAGTGAGCACTTGCTGTAATGGCAATCGCTATTCACTGGGCATCATTATGACATGGGACCACGAATCACAGTATGGCCATATGTGAAGATGTGCCAGCCACCCTGAAAAACCACCTGTTCTATTTTTAAACCATAAAGGAGCAAGGGAGACATTATATGACTGAAATATCCTACTTGACTGTGTGAGCCACACCAGGATTTATCCACTTCTGGTTCGGTTTCTCACCTGGCCTGTGCCTTATTAGAAAACAACACCAGGTAGGTAAATCATGTCATCACCCACATCCTCTTGTTTAAAGATATTACTGTTCTTTTTGGGCTAGCTAAACATAGAAAGTTCAGACAAAGTACAATAAAATTTAAAAAAATTGCCATAGTAGGTCTATGAGTTTATTAGATTAGAATACACATGAGAAAAGTTTCTTGCATGCTGTATTCTGGATTGTGCATAAAAATGTTTCTAACAATTGAACTATATTAAACATATACCGTGTGTGTGTAATGAGTAGCATTTTCACAGATATGCTATTGTGGTAAATATTCATTGTATCAAAACCAAAATTGTGCTATTGGGGAAAAATTAATACCACTCACCTTTGCAGTGGTACAAACCCAAATTGTACTCTGTGTGTGTGTGTGTGTATATATATATATAAATATATATATATATATATATGTATTGCAAAAACATTTCTATCACTTTTCTTTTACAGGTTGGTCCTGCCTTGGGGGAGCAAGGCATCGAAAGATCACCAGATGAGTGCCGGAGGAAGTGGAAGTTCACCCGGCAGGCATTCTATAAAAGTAAGTCTGCCAGTGAGGTCCACAGGAGGAACCGGGACTGGTATGACATCATGTGCAACATGTGGGTCGTGGCAGAGAAGCCTGAATTTGGTGATCGCGCTCATGGACATGTGTATACTTCTTAGAATGATTAACAGTACATCACAAGAATTTAATAAGTAATAAATAATACCCAACAGGGTGGGTGGTATTGGAAAATACCAGACCTTCTAGAGGTGTAATGAGGCCCGACACTGCAGGCAGATGGCTTTATAGCCCCTGGAAGCTCCCAATACCACCCACCCTGGAGGATATTATCAAGCTTAGGAAATGGTCATCTTTTCTATTTATGTTTGAAAAAAAAAATATTATGAGCATTTATTTTTTCAATGTATAATTATTTACCTTGTATTAAAATAGTTCCTCCATGTGCACTAGTTTTCTGCTTTTAAGCTGTGACCCTTCCAGGTAGTTGTCATGGTAACCAGCCCCAACTCCCTCCAACTCAGCACAGTTGCGATACTGAACTTCTGTTTATTTTAAAACGAAGAGGAGGCACAGGCTGGCTTAGTGCACTATCTCCAGTAGCGCTACTGTGTCTGATGGGAGCAATACTTTCTTCATTTCCTGTACCACACATAGACTTCCATCTGCAGTACGTAAATCAAAGAAAGTACCAGTGATACTTGAGATACTGGGCTATGGCAGTTGCTGAAGAAGACGATGATTGGAGTAACTGCTCCTGTGTGCGAGCCAATCAGATGTCAGGAAATAAGTAGCCCATTTTTTAAATCAATATAACAGAACTGTATATAGTTTAAAGCACAATTTACCAATGACTGGTATAGTTTCCTCTCAAAGTAGACTGAAGTGTGCAAACCACACCAGAAATGTATAAATCCTGCCTCACCCATACCAGTTTGTGCAGTATTTAAGTAGCATATCAGAAGCGACTGTGGTTGCTAACAGGATCAACCCACACCACCTGTGCTTTTGTTCACAATGAATAACCGATTGAACAAACCACACAAGAAGTGTATAAGTCCTGCCATAATCCACACTCAGTTGTAGAACATTTAAGCAATAAGGAACAATATTTATATCTACACTTATTCAACCATGTAAGTCTGTACAGTCAACTGAACAGCCAGTCATGAATACAACTCACATTAACAATTTATTATTATACAATGGCAAGAAAGAATCCTGGTTTCTGATTGGTCAGTTGGCTATCACAGCAGGGATGTTATCCTGGCATAACATCCCTGCTGATTGTTTGGATGATTTCGATCCCCATCACCACCTCCATGATCATCTCCTCTTTCTCTTAAGAAACAAAAATATGTTTACACACTAACAAAAACATTCTTTAAAATTATTTTTTATTATAAAACAACAAGCCATTGTATAATAGGAATAATGCCCTCAGGGTGGGAGTTATGCTGGGATAACATCCCTTCTCAGGTGTTGGGCGCCCTCGGCAGTGGCCTGGGTGTACAGTGGGATATATCGCTGCCTGTAAACATTATTCCTTTATAGCTATCCTGGCAATAGGGATGGGATGGGGAAGTGAAGTTATGTGGCACAGCTTGTAGTCATGGTAAGCAATGTACCACAACACAGTGTGGATTACGTCAAGAGTAACACCACCTTCTAAGTTAGTTGGTCACGACACCGATATGCCAAGTTATTTTAAAGATGGGTTCTGCTGCACCTGCCAGGCGGCTGACACCTCTTTCTGTTGCTTGTGGTGAGGGTTAACAACGTGTTTGAAGTGCTGGCTGAGCAATCAGGAAGCAGCATTTTATGTATCCATTGTATAATGCCATATAGCCACAGGCTTCTATCAACGTATTAATAATGTAGGCACTGTTAGTCCCTTACTGTTTGTAATTAAAAAAAAAATTCAAACTATACAACATTAAGAATTTTGAAACTAATTCAAGTAGCAACATTGTACTCACCGAACAGTGTTAGAGAATAACATTTGTAATAAAATAATGATGTGTGATGATTACAATACTACCTCAAAGACTGTAACAGTTATCCATAAAAGGAACATAGAATCATAATACATACAGCATAAGTGACTTTTGATTTTCAAATTACACTAAATGTTTTCTCTATGACAACATATTTTTCATTTGTGTACATTTTTTTTTTTCACAAACAGTACAACAAAGCTTCCCTGCCACCGCAGAACATCGACTCCACCTTGTACCAGTCCCAGCAGGTCAGGAGCAGGATGTTCCTGCAGTTGGTCAGCTCCCAGTTGTCAACTCTGCTGATAAGTAAAAGTTGCACACTTTCCACAGACACAGCTGTAGATATATGGCTAGATATTTAGGCTTGCACCTAGCCTGGGCACAATCGCTTTATCCACACAACTGAGTTGTGTTGGAGCACAGAATCTGCTGCTACTGCATTGTTCCTCACTTCATACTAATGAGTTTGCACTACATGCTGTGATAGTCATTCACAACTCTGACAATAAATTACTTCATACAAAAAGTTGTGTATGACAATTACTGTATGCATTGCAAACATATTGGTCACAGTGTGGAACACTGCACTCACAGCACATACTGTAAGTTGTCATTAGTCAGACAGCCGTGGAGATCTGTGGGTTAGTTCACTGCCTGTAAAGACTGCAGGAGGGTGGGGAGGGGAGTGATGTGCACTAGGTGTCCTGTGTGGGTGCTCAGGAGGGAGGGAGATGGCAGGGGTGCCACAAACACTGTTGAGAACACACACGTCACTAATTTCACCACAATCACATTATCAATTGGGTAGCAGGAATATGCTAAACTGCCAGAGATGCATGAAACTGTTTTTTTACAGGGTCAATGCACCAGACAGGGAGTACATTCACTAGACTACCAGGACACACAGCGGCTTCTTATGAACATGTTTCAAGGAGGTATGGTGCGGAGGGGGGCTGCCAGCCACGAATGGTGACTGCTGTGTTGTAGCATGCAATACTACAGCCCACCTGTCTGTGGCTACCATTTACACCTGTTTTGTACAGTCATAACTTTGTGCCCATGTATGCATGAGTTTTACAGTGTTCACCAGCAAAATGCACCAAGCACCCAGCACAGCATGTATACCTCTTAGTGCATGTGAAAGACAGCTTTATGCATCCCTCATAGTTTAGTGGCACCCATAGCCCCTACACCCACACCCACACAGGACACCCAGCTCCCCCCCCAGTCATTGAGGAGCAGCAAAAGCAACCACACAGCTCCACATCTGCCCACTGGGGAGTACGATGAAATGGCGAAAGTCGGGATCCTGACATTGAGGATCCCAAGTTCGGCTGCCCGACACACACCTGTCCAACAGATGGATGCTGGTGCTGGCAGGGGTAAGGAAATGGATATGATGAACTGCTGCCCTGCCTCTAGCCATGCACCACAAGAAGGGGGAAAAATCCAGTGGTTGGCCAAGCTACTCCCATCACGTGGAGGGCTAAGCCACTAGCAGCTTGGCCACCAGTGAGCTCAGATCCAGGTTCCATTCCTGGGTCTCCACTTTGGCATGGCACTCTTTTGCCCCCTGTAAACTGTTTTAACCTACTCCGAGATCCACTGCCCCTTGGAGTTAAATATTTTAGTTATGGGGTGCGCATGGGTGGAGCCCTCCACATGGGGGGTGCTGGGTGCTTGCCCCCACATTGCACCAACACCTTGTCAGTCTTTCGGCAGCCAGTATCTTAAACTCAGGCTTATGGAGTTTGGGAGACTGACTGTCAGGATTCAGTAGTAGATCCGCCCGCTGAATTACAGCATACAGTAGCTGCTGCTACTGCATTGTTCCACTCTGGGGGGGACCGATGGGCTTGCACTACATACTATGATAGTCATCTACAACTTTCTCAATGAAAGCCTTCATACAGAAAGTTGTGTATGAGAATTACAGTATGTATAGCAAGCATATTGCTCCATAGTGTGAACCAATGCAGTTGCAGTAGATACTAAGTTGTCATTTGTCGGTGAGCCACAGAGGTCAGCGGGTGTGTTCACTGCCCGTCGATAACTGCAGGAGCATGGGGAAGGTAATGGTATGAGCTATGTGTGTGCTCCAGAGGAGAGGAGCATGGCAGGGGTGCCACCACAGTATCAAAAATGGACACATCACTTGTTTGGCCACAATCATGCTATCAGTGGGGAACGGGAGATACACTAAACTACCAGAGATACATGAAATTCTTTTCTACAATGATTAACACACCGGGCAGTGAGTGGGGTACTACACTACCAGGGCACACTGTGGGTGCTTATGGACAGTTTTACCGGGGTACACAGTATGGTGAGGGGGGACTGCCTCTCACAATTTGTGACTGCTGTGTTGTGACATGCAATGCAGCATCCCACCTGCCTGTGGGTACCATTAATGCCTGTTTTATAGATTCATAAGTTTGTGCCCATATATTCACCAGTTGTGCAGTGTTGATCATCAGAATGCATGCAGCACCCAGCACAGCATGTGGTTCTCTGAGTACACATAAAAGACAGTTTTATCCATCCATCATAGTCTAGTGGCACCCCAATTCCCCCACCCTCCCCCACACTCACACAACACACCTAGATCACAACACTCCCCCCTACCCCCAGTCATCGAGGAGCACCAAACCCAATCACACACCTCCATAACTACCTGAAAAATGACAGCATACAGTATCTGTTACTACTGCATTGTTCCACACTTGGTACTAATGAACTCACACTACATACTGTGACAGTCATTTACAACTTTCTCAATGAATGACTTCATGCAGAAAGTTTTGTATGACAATTACAGTATGCATAGCAAACGTATTGGTTCACAGTGTGGGTCACTGCACTTACAGCACATAGTCTAAGTTGTCATTTGTCAGACAGCAGTGGAGATCTGCAGGTGGGTTCACTGCCCGTAATGACTGCAGGAGGGTGGGGAGGGCAGTGGTATCAGGTAGGTGTCCTGTGTGGATGTTTGGGAGGAGGAGGGTGGGGGGAGGGCAGCGATGCCACAACACTATCAGGAACTGGCACATCATTTATTTGGCCAGAATCACATTATCAGTCAGGTAGCGGGGATACACTAGGCTACCAGAGATGCATGAAACAGTTTTTTAACAGGGAACAAGGCACCATACAGGGAGTATGTTCACTAGATTACCTGGACACACAATGGTTACTTATGGATAGTTTTCAAGGGGTAGGGGGTGCAGTGGGGAAGCTGCAACCCACAACTGGTGGTGCTGTGTTGCACCATGCAACACAGCAGCCCACCTGTCTGTGGCTACCATTTATGACTGTTTTGAACAGTTGTCAGTCTGTGCCCATGTATGCATGAGTTGTATATTGTTCACCACCAAAAATGCACCAAGTATCAAGCACAGCATGTGTTCCTCTTAGTGCATGTGAAATACAGTTTTATCCATCCTTTGTAGTCTAGTGGCACCCCTACCCCCTACACCCACACCCACAGAGGACACACAGCTCCCCCCCAGTCACTGAGGAGCAGCAAATGCGACTGTACTACACCATGTGTGCCTGCTGAATAACAATATACAGTAGCTGCTGCTACTGCATTGATCAACACTGGGGGACCAATGGGCTTGCACTACATACTATGATAGTCATCCACAACTTTCTCAATGAATGCCTTCATATAGAAAGTTGTGTATGCCTATCACAGTTTGTATAGCAAGCGTTTTGCTCCACAGTGTGAACCAATGCAGTTGCAGTGGATACTGTAAGTTGCCACTTGTCGGACTGCCACAGAGGTCTGCAGGTGTGATTACTGTCCATCGATAACTGTAGGAACACGAGGAAGAGACTAGTATGAGCTGGGTGTCCTCTGTCAGTGTTGGGGATGGGGTGAGGAAGTGCAGTGGTGCCACCACACTATCTGCAATGGACACATCACTTATTTGGCCACAATAAAATTATCACTCAGGGAGGAAGGAACCAGTAGATGGCCAGAGACACATGAAATTGTTTTTCACAGGGTTCAAAGCCACACAAAGGAAGTAGAGTCACTAGACTACCAGGACACAATGTGGGTGCTTATGAAAAGTTTTCAAGGGCGTGTGGGGAGGGGGGTTGTCAGTGATGACTGGTGGCTGCTGCATTGTGACATACATTACAGCAGCCCACCTGTCTGTGGCTACAATTTACACCTATTTTGTACAATTATATCTTTGTGCCCACATATGCGTCATTTGTACAGTGTACACTTCATACAGAAAGTTGTGTATCACAATTACAGTATGCATAGCAAACATATTGGTCCACAGTGTGGACCACTGCACTTACAGCACAGTGTAAGATGTCATTTCTTGGACAACCATGAAGATCTGTGGGTGGGTTTACTGGCCAGCAATGACTGCAAGAGGTCAGGGAGGAAACTGGTATGACCTTGGGGTCCTGTGTGAACCACAATCATGCTAACAGTTGGAGAGGGAGAATACACTGGACTACAACAAACAGCAACATCAATCTGGTTTATCACTCTTTTTTGGTGAAAAAAACATCTCGTAGCCTAAGTAAGCCATAACCAGCTGTACAATGGAAAGCTTAAAACAACAACAAAAGTGTAACAGATAATGTAATTCAACAAAGAAATATCATCTACTGTTTTCCAGAGGAAGAATATCAGCTGGAGGGCACTGCTGGGGCAACCAATAGGCCACTGAAGGTGAAGAAGACATTGTGGTGGTTGAATCCTCTGTGGCTGAATCATCAGTCCCAACAGTGGCCAAGGGCCAAGCACCAACAGCAGCACAGCCCCACCCGGATCCATCCAGAGATGCTGCAGGTCCTGGCAGGCTTCCAACTGAGCAAAGTAAGTACCATTATATCAAACTATACATCATTATCTTAGCATAACTTCAGGTTTCTCTGTTAGATCAACCACTCATTCCCACAACTCAACAGATAGCTCCTAGCTCCACAAGAGTGGTAGCAGGGAGGAGGCGGGGAACTACAGACCGGTCAGTCTTACCTCAGTAGTGGGCAAGATTATGGAGGCACTCCTTAAGGAAAGGATAGTGCAACACCTGGAATCCATAGGGGCACAGGATCCAAGACAGCATGGGTTTACAAAAGGAAGGTCCTGTCAAACTAATCTCATAGATTTCTTTGACTGGGTAACCAGAGTGGTGGACCAAGGGGAGCAGTTGATGTCGCCTACCTTGACTAAGCTAAGCTTTGACACTGTTCCACATAGAAGATTGATAAATAAGCTAGGTAGGCTCGGGGTGGGTCAGAAGTTGGTCAACTGGGTGGCAAACTGGTTGACTGGCAGAAAACAGAGAGTGGTGGTAAATGGCATACAGTCAGAAGAGATGCAAGTCACAAGTGGGGTACCTCAGGATCAGTCCTGGGGCCAGTCCTATTCAACATCTTCATTAGTGACCTCGCAGATGGACTAGAGGTAAGGCTTGTCTGTTTGCAGATGACACCAAGATCTGCAACAGAGTAGATGATCCAGATGGGGTGGGCAGAATGAGAAGAGATCTGGATAAACTAGCAGAATGGTCAGAAGAGTGGCAACTGGGATTTAATGCAAGAAGTGCAAAATCATGCACATAGGGAAGAGAAACCCTGAAGCCACTTATAGGCTGGGAGGAGTTGCTAGCAGTCACAAAGGAAGAAAGAGACTTGGGCATCATCATCACTGATGACCTAAAATCATCAAACAGACCTCTAAAGCAGTAGGTAAGGCTAGGGGGTGTTAGGGTGTATTAGTAGGAGTATCACAAGTCGTAGAGAGAGTAATAATCCCTCTGTACAAGACATTGGTTAGGCCCCATCTGGAGTACTGCGTGCAGTATTGGAGGCCACACCTTCACAAGGACATTAACCAAATTGAGGCAGTCCAGAAGAAGCACCAAAATGGTGCAGGGACTGCATCAGAAGACATATAAGGACAGATTAAGAGCTCAATATGTATACCCTTGAGCAAAGGAGGAGAGAGGTGATATGATCGAGACATTTAAACACCTTAAGGGCATAAACAAGGTGAAAGAGTCTAACATGTTTAAATATAAGAAAAATAGCAGGACAAGAGGACACAGCATGAGATTAGAGGAGGCCGATTAAGGGGAATGTGAGAAATTCTTTTCACAGAAAGGGTGGTAGATGCATGGAATGGCTTACCACAAGAAGTGGTGGCTATGAATACAGTGCAGGGCTTCAAACAGGCATGGGATAGGCATAAGGGAGCAATACAAATGACTATGAATAGATAGGTCACTGACAGAGCAAAGGCCGATGGTACATTTATAAGGTAGAAAAAGAAATGGGCAGACTGGATGGGCCTTGCGGTCCTTATCTGCCGTCAACTTCTATGTTTCTATGTTTCTATGTAATAGCTCTTCATAAGATCTGAAGAGGGAATAGGTGGTCAAAAGCAGTCCATGACATCTAGTAATGCACAGTATCAACTACTAGAAAAACCCACTAGGTACAACAACCCCATGCTGTTGCACACTCAGTACACACAACAGCCCCTTCCCATGTTGCAGTAACCAGTGACATTCAAAACAATACTCATGTACATAACATAACTACACAATACAATAAAGTACAATCTCACCCCTAAGTAGCGAAAGAGAGATCACAACAGCCAAACATGTCTTGCACAATTCTGTTACTACACTTCTCACCACCTGCAAACATAATACACCTTTTTACAAATTAACAGATAACAGCTAACCAGTCAGAATATCCCTCTTTCAACATACTGTGCACACACACAACAAAACGCCTTCTCTACAAACAGACTTAAGCATATCACAATTAGAAAAAAAATACACATTTCTCAAATAGATAAAAGTCAGAATGTGATTTTCTTTCACTATTAACAAGCAAACAACTGTGATGCAAATTTGAAGGAATGCGTATTTCTAATTATACAATGGCAAGGAAATTTCCTGTGTTTCTGACTGGTCAGTGGGTGCCTGAGACAGTGATGTTATTACACAATGACATCACTGTATGGATGAGGATATACTTGAGGTCATCTTTTCTTAAGAAACAAAGATATACTGTCACACTAAAAATCTACTAAAAACATTTTTAAAATGTTTTTTATTTTGTATAACAACAAGCCATTGTATAATAGCGATAATGCACTCCAGTGTGTGTGTGTTATTGTGTAATAATGTCACTCCTGGAGTGGTGGAAGCACCCGGCTTCACCTTGTGCTTCAACCCACCCCAGGAGTGATGTTATTACATGATAACACACACTCTGTCATGCCTTTTTGCTTAATTTATCAACATGTCTGACCACTATGTAATGGACAGGTTAACAAAAAATAATTAATTACCTCTCTTTTTATGTTGGCTTGCATGCTTGCGCAAGCAACATCTTGTGCTAGTAGCACATTTCAGAGGTGTGTCAGTGTTGGTGAATGCAGGGCACACTTTAGTAGGTGTGTCCCTCATTCCTCAATGAGCCAGCATGCTAGTGCTGACAGAAGCTGTATGTAAAGTGGACACAACTTGTAAGAAAAGTGCCGCTGCAATCAGAGACAAGTTCATCATGCAGTGGCACAGATAACATGCCTTCCTTAAGTGTCTTTCCTGGTGAAACATTTAAACAAACATAGTGTCAGATGACACCTTCTGCCACACAATCCCCAGAAAGTCGACTTCGAGGGTGCCCAATCCCTTGTTGGTATGTCCAACCCCCCCCCCACATTGTGTGGCATACTAGGAGCCCACCCCAGTGTGCCTCTGTTTAATGGAAAGCTGACCATGTGGGCATGTTCTTGCCCCCACCCCACCCCCATTGTGTGGCACGCTGGGAGCCCACCCCAGTGGCCAACATCAACTCCCCCAAAAGTCATGAGGCACACTAGAAGCCAAACCCAGTGTGGCCAGCATTTGTTTTCTTTCACCTGTAAAGAAAGAAAACCATCCCCAGATTTTTTTTTGTACCTGAAACAAAGAAAATGGTCCCTCACTGTTGGCGGCACCCCCCCAACACACACCCACCCTCTGTGCACCCCACCTCCCCACACCCCCTCACGCCATACTTACCTCCAGAGGTCTGGCGCTGCAATCTTCGGTGGAGTGGGAACACGTCTGCACTCTTCAAAACCAACTGCCAACTGAAGAAATGCCAGTAAGCTGTATAATGGCATAAACGGGGGGGGGGGGTCAACTTAGTTGTATATCTCAGCCATTTTTTTGAATTTTGCCTCCAAATTATCAACATGGGGTTCTTGGGACTCCACCTCATGAACATATGCACTGTCATCTTGTTATTGTTCCCAGAAGGTCATTTCATGGTCACTGCACAGAATCACCTTTTGGGACTGGTTAATGAAATGACAGTGCCACTGTTCATGAGGTGGGGTCTCAAAAAGAAGACTATCTTGCAAATTTGGTGGAAAAATTCAAAAAAATGACTGTGTTATGAGCGTGTATTGTGCATTTGCCATGCACTCTTGTAACTTCGACAATTTTTAATATTTTCACTCCAGATTTTCAACATTGCCATTTTTTCACACCTCCTTATGAACAGTACAGCTGTCATTTTTCACATCCTGCCCAAAATGTGTTTTCATTCATGTGGCGCACAATGGCACGGTCACTGTGCGAAATCAGTTTTTCAGGACACATTAACAAAATTACAGTGACACTGTTCATGAGTGGAGGTTCCAAAATGCCTATGCTGAAAATTTGATTAAAAAATCCCCAAAATATTTGTGTTATGGGCATGATTTGTGCAGTTTCTACGCACTCTTGTGACTTCACCAATGTTTCATATTTTCACTCCAGATTTTGAACATTGCCAATTTTTTACACCTCCTCATGAACAGTACAGTTGTCATTTTTCACATCCTGCCTGAAATGTGTTTTCACACCTGTGGCACCAAATGGCACAGTTGCTGAGCAAAATCAAATTAAAAAAAAAAAAAAAATCACCTTTAGGCTAACAAACTCACAGTGCCACTGTTCATGAGGTTGGGTCACAAAAAAACCCATGTTGAAAATTTGGAGTGAAATACCAACAAATGCCCGGGGCGTTAGGGTTTCCAACTGTAACACCCCACCCTGTAGAGACTGACAGGCATCAGGGGTGTGACTTGGGATTGTCAGCTGTAATGCTCAAGCCATTCCACCCCACCCCCACCCTGCAGCCAGTGACAGGCATTGAGGTGTGCCTTGGACTCTTCAGCCCCAAAGTTCACCCTATTCTCCTATACTGCACTGATCTCAGTGTATTTCCTTATGGAATGGGGTGAGCGTAAGGCCTGAAGACCCCAAGGCACACCGTGACACTTGTCAGTGTCTGCAGGGTAGAGTGAAGTGAAATGGCATGAGCGTTATGGCCAACAACCCAAAGGCACACCCCAATGCCTGCCAGTCTCTGCATGGTGGGGATGGGGTCAGCATCAGTTCACTACTTTACTGCCATTCATATTATGCATGTCTCTAACTCCTGCACTACCACTGCCAATGCCAGCAAGCCAACATTCGGCATTGACAAATGCTTGTTTCTAATCTAAACAGCATAGAGGTTTTTTTTTTAGAACACAGTTAAAGTTTCAAATACATTGTGAATTTGACACCTATGTCTGTGATAGTAAAAAAAACTGGTTGCAGGGCTACACGCAATGCATAGTTCTGGCAGTTGAAAGACTATTTTGCTCATTCCATTATGTTGTTCAGCACCAGCATAACCATGTATCATGCTTGAATATTCCACAGTCACATTGAAGATACTGTATGATTGCCCATGCACAACAGGCATATTTTCCACTCAAGATGTTTCCATGTTAACCAGACACCTCAAAAGCACAACCCAAATGGTCTTATCATCAAAGAAACCTCAAGAGTTTAAAAATAGTCCTGTCATATTTCATCAACCACACACTATGTTTCATAGGGCATGGTAAGCTCTTATGGTGAAGGATATATTTTTGTTTTCAAATTTTTTATTTTTGCCAAGGCTTGCCTCCTGGACCATGTCTCAATGTCTTAACCATTCCCCAAGAATCAGAGGGCTGTAGGAAATGTTAAAAGTTGTTATACTGCACCAACTACACACAGCTGTACCATTACAAACTTGTAAGCGTAGGTAGTGCAGCATAACAACTATTGAAAAGGGATATATTTTCATTCCTAACAACACTGAACCATGCACTATATACAGTATAATGTATGGTCTTTGCTTAATAAGCACACCATTAACACTTCAAAACGTTGCCATGGCATCATTGTAAACCTTGAGTTCGCAGCTCAAGATGTTTTCAGATATCATGGCAACCTCAAGAAGTTTTTTCAGCGAGATTGTTAACTAAAGACCATACATTATATTTTATGTTGTATGGGCTGCCAAGATTACATAATCACAGATTGAATTACTTTACTTTACTGAATAACATTATAGAACATTGATGGTTGTGAGCATTCCATTTGGTTAGAACACTCATTTTTACAAGCATACCATTTTATTGTACCATTGAAATGACATACTCAAGAAGGGTTAACAACAGACCTATGTCATAACAGTGGCATAACAAGATTGTAAGCTGCTTGATTTCAGTTTACAATAATGTCTCTATATACATTATATGAATATTTGTAACCAATAACAGTTTACATTTTTACAGTTACTTTATAAATAGACAAGACAATCTACTAAGATAGCATGATGTAGTAGAAAAGCATACTTCTATTAACAAATCAGTAAAACTTTATTTATTGTAAGACATTGTTAGATTTTAACAGAGATTTGTTCTGCCTATATAAACTTTTTCACAAGTTGTAAATATAAATAAATGAAGATGTCATGCTAAGACTTGATATCAAAACATGATAAGGATACCTCCCAAAAAATTGTATATAACAATACATATACATATAACAGTATCATCAACTACACTATTGCATAACAAGAGTGTCACTTGTCTGAGGCTGGGGTTCTCCATGTACAATGGATATGGGGGGCCATGGCTAACACCATACTATTAAGAATGCATAATAAGTACAGAGGTTATCAAAAGTACAGCTCGCAACAGAAAGAACAGCGGGTCAGTATTACACAATTTTATTTAGCAAATAATAAGCAGTAAGTTTGTATAGCATAGCAAATCTTTTCTCCAAAAGCTACAACATTATGTATTTTGCAAAGTGGTACATTAAACCTTTATCTTTTATTTCAACATATCACTGTGCTCTGTGTCCAAGAACCCTGGCTGTTCTAGGAGGTAAGAAGCATATAGTCAGATTATTCTGTGTTCAAAAATAAAGCCATAATACCATCCAGGGAGAGCAATATCAAGCTATGCTGGATCATGCAGCATCGTGATGATAGCCCGCAGCACAGGCACGCAGTGACATACCTCCTGGAAGGTCCTCTGTAGTCAACGGTGCCAACCCTGTGACTGTATTATTGCATTCACATAATCAATCCAGCACAGTCTGATGAAATCTTTTAGAGTCTTTACAATAAGAAGGCTGTTCACATAGTTCATTCTATAGACACAGACCTTTAGATGGTACGTAGGAAGAGTACACCATTATTTGACGGTAAGAAGGTGATGTTACAAAGGGACAGATAAACTCCTGTACAAGATGCATCATACTTTGAAGGGCTGAAAGTGAGTATTTTGCTGTAGTCAGCAAGTGTATAGAGTCCACAGATAGTTGATGCACCACAATGGCATAAACACATTGTGCAGAGGAAGGAGGCAGTGGCACACAGTTTGAACAAAAAGATACAGATGAAAAGAATAGCACATGAAATTGTAATTGTACAAGCAGTCATTGAACACATAGGCCCTGATATTCAGAAGTGCACCTGGCAATGGTGTAAGTGGTTGTACAGTGCAACTGAGTTGCACTGGAGCAACAAAAGGATATTTTCAAAAAAGATGTACCATGATGCAGCCCTTCTGAATATATCAAAGCATGCATGCATCACAAATACAATGCACTGGCGCATCCTTCGGATAGGCCTGCATACCTGTAATGGAAATGCAGCAGTGCAACTGGAGCCTTGCAGGGTGCAATATCCACATATTCAGACCTAGATATGCAAATGGGTCCATTATGTATCCAAGGTGCAAATAGGGCCATTTGCATATCAGTATGGCCCCATTTGCATGTGTTGTGCAGGGCTGGCCAGCGAAATGCACCTGACACCCTGCACAGCATGCGGTCCCTGTACCACGGATTGCAGTAGTACCCCTCCCATCCCGTATCATCATTCACTTAAACATAATTCCTTGAGATCCCTGGTGATCCAGTGATGCCCTCTTCCCCATTCTGTACCTCCAATCACCGTAGAAATAAATAGTCGATATCCTTGGTGGTCCAGCAGTCCAGTGGTACCCCACTCCCTATCCTGTACCTCTGATTGCTGTAGAAATATTTCTTTATGATCCAAGGTGGTCCAGTTATACACTTCTCCCAGCCTGTAACCCCAATCACTGAATAACATGACCAAAACAGTCCCTGGTAGTCTAGTGGTCCCCAACTCCCCCATCCACACAGGACCCCCAGCCCACCCAGCTCCCCTCCGGTTATTGGCAGCAGCATACCCACCCACATACCTCCACAGCTGTCCACTGAATGACAGCTTACAGCAAGTGCTGCAAGCTCATTGGTCCACACTGTGGACCAAAGGGCTTGCAGTGCATACTGCAAGAGTCACTCACAACTTTGTGAATGAATGTAACAATTATTTTCTTTCTTTCTTTCTTTCTTTCTTTCTTTCTTTCTTTCTTTCTTTCTTTCTTTCTTTCTTTCTTTTTCTTTCTTTCCATAATGCCACACACTGTCAAGAAAAAAAAGAAGCAGTAATCAATATGTGTCTCACACTATGCAAAGGGTGCATTACTGTGCCACAGCACTTTTAAATGCTTTAATAGTGGCCTTAACAATAGAAGTTCATGATTGCATGCATACCTGTTTTCATACCATCTGCTCTATCCTCTTTTCCAGTCTACACCCCAGCATCATCACATGCACCACACAGCTTGCATGCGAAGATATGCTAATATATATGCTCACGCTTACTGCCACCCTCAGCTATATGTTTCTGCATATCACTTGCAACCATCGCATTCAAAACAACATGAAATATGATGCATGGACTTTTGACAGTAACAACACTGTGAACACTTAAAGAGGCAACCAAAAACATAATTCTAAATCCCAATGACTCTGCTAACAATTTTTAGACATCACAAGAAATACTCTAGAAGCACTTTTCAATGTATCTGTGCAATCAATACACATACATAACATTTAGTACAGTATGGAAAAAACATTATTTTATGCCAAATTGATCAACTGTATCTCTTCAATTTCCTTAACAAAATAAATATTTCTCCATTTATCCCATCTTCATGATATTATTGCTATGGCAGAGTCAGTAACATAGAACAGCAGACTACTGCTACATTGTCAAAATTTTAATGTTGTTAGACTATCAAACACAGGCATCAATAAAAACTGTATCATGCAGCAGAAAGAAAAAACAATCTGTATCCATAAGTTTCAAAGTCACAGATCTTTTTGTATAATCTTTCTTATCCATGCATTGTATTTCAAAACATTGTTAACATACCAACATCACTACCATGGTCTTCATGAACCACATAGCTTGTCACTGCTCAACAGTAGAAGTAGTAAATAGCAAAGAAATGCACAGATTTAAAACCCCAAATCACTAAAAGTAAACAGCAATACTATTTAACATTTACTTAGATAATTTTTTTTTTGTCTCACAGAATCTCTAGAACAGATAAAACACATAGAGCGCAGTCTCGGCTGGCTGCTCGAGGCCATAGAGGATGGCAAGCAAGCTGCAGCCCAATGCGGTCAGGTCATTGCAACAAATCAAGAAAAGATGTTGATGAAACAAGATGAAATTATTAATTTGCTGTAATGACAGGGCCGCAGTGGGCACACGGCCATGGTTGCTGTCCATGGTCTCGAGGGCAGCAACAGAGACTTTGCTCATGCAATAAATCAATTGCATGAGCAGGAAGAGGCCAATGTTGCTGCCCAAGAGAGCACACATGGCCTCATGTTGCAGCTGGCCAAGAGCCAATTGGAGGCCATGGAAGGAATCCATCACCTGATCCACCAGGACCTGCAGCATTACCAAGAAATGGACCTGGCCCTCCAGCAGCCTCAGCAGCACCAGGAACCACCACCAAGTGCCCTTCCCAGCACAATACCAGAGGAGGAGAGGCACCAACTCCTGACCCAACAAAGTTCTCCTGTGGACCCTTCCACTTCCTCCACCTCCCCCAAGGCACCCTCATCAGAGAATAAGGGCTAGCACATCACTGTCACAGACAGTGGCTTTAATTTGTCCATTTTGTTTTTATTGAAGCTATGTCCAGTTTTTTTTGTTGTTGTTACCCCACGTGAAATTAACACATATTTAATATTTTTTGTTTTTTATATACTGATATTTAATTCAGTCACTAGTGTAATAAAAAATAAAAGTTATATTTTTTGTAAAATCTTTAAAAAGAGCAATTTTTTTTAGTAAAATTTTATATAGTATTATTAAATGTACTCATAGGGGCCTTAATTTGAGTATTTTGTTTTCAGTTAAACCATTCCCATTTTATTTTTTTTATTTTTTTCTTATCCCCCCACCACCGTGTCAAGATAACACTAATTTTTTTCAGTTGTCTATACAGTTATATTTTATTTAAAGAAATGTATACTTTTTTTAAAAAAAGAAAGATCTTGGTTTTCTGTGAAATGTTTAAAGATTTTTATTTTTTTACAAAAACAAAGAATAATTATTTGCAACATAAAAACATGTCTCCCATCTCTTCTTTCAAAATCATAACAAATTAAGCTAACTAGATACTATCAAAGGGTGAAACCAGTAAGAGTGCATGAGCTGGAGGGAGGGGGACAGTAGGTGTAAGGGAGGGAGGCAGGGGTGTTGCATAACAGGTAGTATCTGTGGAAAGAGAAGAGGTGTGGAGAAACTGTGTTTGGAGGTGATGATGTAGTGGGGGGAGAGGCAGTCCAGGGGTTTCTGAGGGGGAGCAGAGAGTGTATTTGTCAGTAGACTGTGTGTCTGTGTGAGGGGGTGGTGTCAGGAACATGGGGAGATTAGGGAGGATGGTGTGACTAGGGTAGGGGCAGTATGCAGAAGCAGAGAGAGTGTGTGGACATAACAAACCATTGGAATACTTTTGGCACCAGGGTCACAGTTATACACCCTCTAGGGCTAATTAGTACATGTTGGTGGGAGCGTGAGGCCTCCAGGCATTGCGCTTCCACTAACCTGTCCATTTTCACATAACAATATACGTGTATGGGAGCGCAGGCCCTCCTGACCCTGCACTCCCACTTACACATAGCACAGACACACAATATGACATGCAGCTAACTAGTAAGTATTGGTGGTAGCACAGGCCCTCCAGTCCCTGCACTCCCACAAATTTGTCAATTTCCACATAACAGTATATGTGTGAGGAAGTGGGGCCCCTCCAGACCCTGCACTCCCATTTACAAATAGCACAAACACACACTAACTAGTACATATTGGTGGGAGGGCCCTGTGCTCCCACAAATCCATCTATTTCTACCTAACGGTATATGTGTGTGGGAGCACGGGCCCTTCTGGCCCTGCACTCCCACCTACACATAACACGGACACACAATATGCCAATGCCAACCTCTACAGGAACCACACTAGTCTCCCACTACCTGTCAGACGCGAACTATTCCTGAAAATGATTCTACCCACTATCGACTACTGTGATGTCGTCTACAACTCTGCCTCAAAGACCACCCTAGCCAAACTAGACCCCCTCTTTAACGCGTTCTGCCACTTTGCCCTCGATGCCCCCCCTCTCACATCACTGTGAGCTCTATCGTTCACTGGCCCTGCCATCCCTGAGCAACCGGCGCCTAATTCATAGCACCCAATTCACTTCCAATTTTTGGCTTGGCTCCCTCCAGCCCTACCTCGTAGCCTCCCTATCTGCCCCACCTACCCCCTCCCACACCCTCAGGTCTGCCAACACTAGGCTCTTAGTCATCCCCCACCGAAGGACCACCGCCAGCCAATCGGCCTTCTCTTACCTCTTCCCTAAATTCTGGAATGACCTGCCAGCCCAGATCCGCCACTCCTCATCCAAACGCTCCCTAGCCTCTGCCCTCACTAACTTCCTAGCTCCAAATTGCAACTGCCCCTGACCTCCCCCCTGGATAGTTTCTCTTTCCCCGTCTCCCTTTAGTGCCTGACCAGCGGCTTGGCCACGCCTAATCATCTGGCTTATCTACTGCCCCACACACTTACACTCTCACTCTTACTCACTCTTCTCTCTCCAAACATCCCCCTTCTCTCCCTTCTTCCTAACTATCCTACACTCTTCAGCCCTACTCACAGTTCTAACTCCACTCCCTCCCTCCCCCCTCCCTTCCTCCCTCCCATCTTACCTAATCCTCCCTCTACTCACCAAATGTTTACTAGTCCACCTTCCCCTACCCTACAACTTCTCTCTCCACTTCCCACTGCCTATTGGTGCATCCCACTGCAGCCCTAGTCCTGCTACTGGTACACATGTTCTGATACTGCACCTTAGTTCTGTTACTCACACTTATGTAAATTTCATGTACTGCCTTTTTGTGTACCCATGAAATGTTTACCCTGTCCCTGATGAACAAACTCTGTACAGTTCTTGATTGATATGTACCCATGTTATGTATACCATGTTCTTGATGATTATGTTCTTACTGTTCTCCTTATGTAACAAGTTCAAATGTAATCCCTCCCAACTGTATGTTATCTGTATTGCTCTGCTGCTAATCTCAACTATTGTATGTATAACTGCCTCCTTTGTAACCCCTCCCCCCAGGTCGCACCAGGAGATGAGCATCTTTTTGCTCAGTGCGCCTTTCCTGGTGAAACTTTTTCAATAAAATAAATAGGGCTAACTAGTATGTGTTAGTGTGAGCATGAGATGTCTGAGCCCTGAGATCCAACTAACCTGTCCATTTCCACATAACAGTATATGTGTGTGGGAGTGCAGGCCCTCTGGGCCCTGCACTTCCACTTACAGTGGCATCCCCCAGGATGAAACACAATTTTGTAGCATTTTGCAGCACTCTGCAGAATGCTGCAGCAGACCTACTGAATAAAGCAATGTAATTTCAATGATAATTAGTCCTCTTTGTCATTCAGGAAAATGTGACACCGCCAGGATGAAGTGAATTCCACAGTTTACTGCAAGACAACTGAGACTATTTGCCATTAAAATTACATTGCTTTATTCAGTAGGTCTTCTGCAGCATACTGCAGAGTGCTTTAAAAGTGCATTTCATCCTGGGAGATGCCACTGTACACATAGCACAGACACACAATACAGCATATGGCTAACTAGTATGTATTGGTGGGATCACGGGCCCTCCAGGTCCTGTGCTCCCACAAATCTGTCTATTTTCACCTAACAGTATACGTGTGTGGGAGTGCAGGCCATCAGGGCCCTGCACTCCCACCTACACATAACACAGACACACAATATGTCATAGGGCTAAAAAGTACATGTTAATGTGAGTGTGAGCCCTATGGGCCCTGCACTACCACTAACCTGTCCATTTCCACATAATGGTATATGTGTGTGGGAGTGCAGGCCCTCCGAGTCCTGCGCTCCTGTTTACACATAGCAGTGGTGCCATACAATGGCCCCATAGGCCTGAAAAGGAACCCTTTCAACACAAATTTGGCAATATCTCAGTAACCATGCAACCTATGAACAAAATTTCCCCTGCAGGTGTAATCTATGATTTTCAAACTTCTTTAAGCTGTGGTAATGAAAAATCCATATCTCACTTCATTTTTGTGATACAGGCACTGAAACTCACCATGGGCACCACAATGTTATCCTATGAGAAAAATCTCAACTACGTAATAACATATCAATGGAACGGATACATTTGCTCACACCAAAACAGCATAATTCACATCTCTGGGACACCCGCTTTATATCCTGCAAATGTCAAGTCAAAAGACCAAACCGTTAATTTACAATGCAGTAGGAAAATTTTTAAAAGTTTAAAAATTCCTAGTTCGTGAGGTAGCAAAATCCCCGACTGCAAGGTCAATCACCATTCGCGAACTGTCAAAATTGCCATCCGCGAGAAAACCTTGACTGTCAGATTTTGGCCATCTGGTCTTTAACTGACAGTGAAAGATTTTGCTACCTCATGAAAGGGGATTGCTTGTAGATGGGGACTTTGTCAGCTCACGAAAGGGGAATCAAAAACCCAATCCCCTTTCACGAGCTGACAAAATCCCTGTCTGTGAGCCAATCCCCTTTTGTGAAGCAGCAAAATCCTTGACCGTGAGTCAATCCTCATCCTTGAGAAGGGCCATCTTGTCCCTAACTCACGGTCAAGTTTTGCTACCTCACAAAAGGGAATCAGCTTGTGGACGGAGATTTTGTCAGCTCGCGAAAGGGGATTGGAAGCGAGTCACTGATGAAGAATTTCAAACTTTGAAACAACCTTTTTTTGCCCATAATGAAGCAAACCAAAGGTATAGGTTTGTACAGGGTGTCACCCTGAAAAAACTCATGCCTTATTACAACAAAAAGTCACCCGTGGAGGAACCTACGACATTTTGTTTGGGGGAAAAAATGAAAACAAGATGGCGGCTCTCAAAAGGGGAATTTTTCCTCACAGAGTGTTTTTTTTTTAAATCCCCGTTCACAAGCTGACAAAATCCTTGACCATGAGTCCAATCTCCTTTTGCAAATAGTACATATAAATATTGCAGTGAACAGATCATGCTCAGAAGCAACAAATTAAAAATTAAATAACTTTGGAATGGATTAATATTTTTTAACCAAACTACCACTAGATTGTTCTTTGACCCAAACTTTTTCAACCCTGAAAGTTTCAGACCAAAAGACCAAATGGTGTGGTCACAGCATGATGGGCAAAAAATATTTCAAAAGTGGTGAAAAATGCATTTTTGTAGCACTTTGTTATGCAAAAAACATATGCCTGACCAAAATGCAACTTGGCAAATCAAGAGATCTACCATATAAGACCACGCATTATAAATTTAGTTCAAATCCATTGAATGGTTGCAAAGTTATTAATGTGCAAAATCTGGGATTTAACATTAAACTGCTTACTTAACCCTAACTATACTGGGGAAAGTGACAGTAATATATATATATATATATATATATATATATATATATATATATATATATATATATGTATATATAAAACCTTTGTTAATGCATCAGTTAGGGTCAATAGCACAACAACAAAAGTTTGGAAATGTGATGTTAGAGTTCAAAACCGTAACTCAATCCCCACCCCCACCACACACACACATGCAAGCAGGGAAGGGCCAGGGCAACACAACCAACCAGAGACAACCAGCATCAGGTAACAGAAGTAACATACAACTCTCTAAACATACTACAAGGCACATCCATCATCATGTTTCATCAACTGTATGAGTTCTGCTGCCATCAGAGTGCTTTGGGGGTACATACGCATGATGGACAACCATGGATGATGGCCCACAGTAAGCATTTTTGTGTTACAAACATCAATAACAAGATTTAAGATTTAAGCAGATGCCTATATTTCAGTAGTTAACAAATAACGAAACACACAGTATGTTATCTACAGAAAGCTATATTGGAAATGAGAGTATGGATAATTCTACCAACAGTCGTTGGATGTTTGCATTTTTTTTCTGACAGAGTGAGTCAGTCTTAATAACAAATGGTACTAATAATAAAAGTAATTTTTTGAAGTATAGTTTGCAAGTAACATATGAAAGTAACAGTTGTAACATCCAAAGCTAACCATAACATGCTGCTAATGAGTATTTCCAGGTAATGCAGCAGTATAACAACATGTAATGGTGGTAGTTTCATACCTGAGCACTATCTGAAAGTACTATGTATGTGTCAGCTCTATCTTTCCTGCTACCACATGCCTATGTTGTAGCAGTGATATCTGCAGTGAGCCAATTGTTGAATTATGACAAATAAAAATCAATGTTTAGAAAATGTATACAAACTAAGTTTCATTGTATGAAGAAGATATGCCAGCAATAATGTGTCATCATACTGTGCTGGCAGTATAGAGTCGATCATACTGTATTTGTTTTTCCATTACATAGCATTATGCGAAATGAGTACAGTGTAGTGATTATTGTGCTTATTGTGTGTGTGTGTGGGGGGGGGATGCAGAGTTATGGTTTTTGAACCCTAACATCACATTTCCAAACTTTTGTCACTGTGCTAATACTTGAACTGTTGCATTAACAAGAGTATTTTACAATGAATTTCCTTCTTTTGAGAAAAGGTAGTAATTGATATGTGTTAGTGGGAGTGAGGGACCCTCTGGGCCCATACTCCCTTACCTACTCTTCTGAGCCGATACAGTAGCCCTGGGGCGGAGACCCTTGTAACACTAATGTGCCAATATCTCAGCAACCGTAGCATCTATGAAAAAAATTAAATACCTAGAACAAAATCATCCTTAGGTCAGAGGTCTGCCGGTGTGCCCCTACCTAAACTTTGGAACAATTTACCAAGAGAGTTACAGGATAGCACCCCTATCGGGGGGCTTTAAAAAAGCCTAAAATCCCACCTTGGCGCTGGGCCCCAGTGCCGTTGTCTCAACTGAGGTCTTCTGAAGGGTCCTAACAAAAGGTGACATCCAAGCAAGAACACAATTAATGAGGAGACAGGGATAGAATGCAGAAAAGCAGCACTGGTCCTTGCACTTATCGAGGTTGAGATGTGCCAACGGTTGGTTTCTAACTAATAACAAAATATCTGTACTGTTGTAATATTTTGTGATGCACTGCATGATGTGATGTATGTTCCTATACTCTCTGTAAGCCTTGCTAGATTGTACATATCAATGCATTGGTTTTTCATTCCCCTCTAGGTACTTGTAACTAATCCTGAGTTGCCCCTGAAAAAGGGACCATCAAGGTCTCAGTGGGCCCACCCGGTTACCAAAATTTAAATAAATAAATAAATTATAATCATGATAGCGAGACCTCCACACCCAATGCGGTCAACCAAATCCATATCTCACATCATTTACAAGATAAAGGCACTGAAAAGCACTGAAAACGCACTCTTGGAACCATTATGACACTAATTTGCCAATATCTACGTAACTGTAGCAAGTAGGAAAAAAATTCTACTGCTGGTGTAATCTATGATGTCTAAACTTGTTTCTAAAGGTGATCTAAGCTACAGGTAGCGAAAACTCTGTATCTCATTTCGTTTTCGAGATATGGGCGCCGAAAAGCATCACGGTTGCTGCAATATAATCCTATGGGAACTATCTCAACTTTGGAATGCTGTAACTTTGTGCCCATTGAATGTTTTGGCAGCAAACCACCAAAAGGCACATCTGTGGGACCAGGGCTTGCCACCCTGTAAATTTCAACGCAAAAGCCCCAACCATTTTTGCAGGGTAATGGCAAAGATTTGCAGTTTTTGAACAAGTAGGTTTGCCTCCTAAAAAGGCAGACCCATTTGTCTCAGGCCTTGAACAATAGAGTGGATGCAAGGCAGGGGATGAGTGGCAGGAAAGGGGAAGGGAAGGGGAGCGTGGGGGAGGGAGGAAGTCGAGGGTAGCCCAATAAAGGAGAAGGATAAGAGGGGGATGTCAGGGAAGGGGCGGAGCTCATGACATCATGCCTAGGGTGAAGGATGGTGATTAGGTAAGGGGGGAGAGAGAGAGGTGAGCGGGAGGGGTTAAAAGTGGTGAGCAAAGGAGAGAGAGCTCACAATTTGCTTCATTAGAATCCATTCGATGAAGCACATCAGTTGGCAAGTGGAGTTGATTTAATTTTAATCTGTGTAGGTTCGGACAGCCAAGAGATGCATTGTGGGGAGTGTGAAGAGATATTTGTGGTCACTGAGTTGCTCCAGGGCAGGCTCCATGTAGGGCTTGGGGCAAGATGGTTTGTGGCTGCGGCGGGTAAGTAGTAAGCAAAAATTAAGAAAGTAGGCAGGTTGGTAGGAGCGTTTGAGGTCGGGGGAAGATAATATATAAAGCCTGGTATTTTAAGCAGTGGCAAAAGGCTAGCATGCTGCCCGTTTCGGGAAGCACATGATGCGTTACAGAGGTAAGATGCAGTAGGAGAACAAAACGATGCACGCATGGGACCCAGGTGCAGTGGCCACGTGGTCGCAAAAAAAAAAAAAGTTTTGGGCTATATTGGGAGGGGTTATAACAGATGGGGATGAGCAGTCAGTAGAACCTGAGTGAAGCAACTGTGGGAGGGCTGATTTTCAGTGAGGCCAGTTTGCGGGGGTCAATTTCATCCTCTGTGCAAAGAGGCTGCAGGTTCAATTCCCTGAGTCGGTAATTAAAAGGACCTCTGGGTGTGAGAGCGTAGAACCGTGTGGCAGGACTGAAGTGTGGCACGCTGCATAGTATAAGGTTGTTTTTTGTTAGAGGTTTACAAGTCAAGATGGAGAGATGCAACATAATTTGCACTTCCTGAGTAAGATAGGTTAGCGCTACAGACAATTTTCGGCTATGCTCCAATAAGGATAAGCTGTAAAATTCATGGGCAACTGGATCCTAACATTTAATCTACATTGGGGCATTTTGGTACTTCCGGTATCATAATTCTTCATTTGAATGTTTAGCAGTTCCTGTGTTGTTTGTTTATAAATCACGCAGTGCCGCCATTTTCTGCTATAGTGTCCCGGGGAGCTGACCCAATTCAATACCAGGACCTCAGCTGTTGACTACAGGCTTTGTGTTCCTTAGTCTGGTTGAATTGTTTATGTTATTAGTTTAAGCTCAATGCTTGTTCTAATGATAAGCGTACTATTTCTAAAAGGGAGCAGCATGCTTATGGAATAACCAGACCACGTGGTATCAGGATGCCATCTTGCAACAGATAGTAACACTTAGCAACAAATAACAGCATAGTGACACAAGACACCCCCTCCTTAAGTTTATTGCTGATAGAGTACTGTGTTCACTCAGGGGATGTAGTAGAGGGACGCAGTATCTAAGATGCAAGGAGTACCCCAGGTTCCACTATGTGTGGAGATGGTTACGACCTACTCACCACACCACGCTCGCAAACTTAGGGATTTCATTAACTAGAGATATTTATGTATGTTTATTTCTCTGTCTCACATGAGAACACTTCTGAGTCAGGGGAGGGGGCGCGACGGACAGCAGCGATGGTGCAGTAGGGTAAATTGCATGTTCATACATTATAGCAGCTGCGCAATGGCAACAAAGGGGGACGGACTAGCGTGGGGAACTGGAGGCAGGTGATGCGCAAGCCCTGCTAGGCAGCAGGGTTTTTTGGCACAAGTACATACTGTTTTGGGGGGGAGGGGGTGAACAGAGATCAGTTGGGGGCAGGCCGGGGAGAAGAGATCACCATGTCAGAAGGGAAGTGGGTGAATCGTGGGAGGAGGTGAGCATGGTCTGGTGCAGAGCAGCGGGTTCAGGGAAATGGTGGCTTGACTGGGGGGAAGGTAATGAGAGCTAATAGCAACTGTTGGTCAAGCAGGAGAAGGCGAACCCAGAATGGGATAGCTGATAGGAAGTAGCAAGCTGGGAGTTGCTTGTTTGTGTGCCATCTTTCCCCCCGGGGTACAGCCATAGAGGGCATTTATATTCTTTGGGGAACCTGCTTCCGGATTCGGGCATGCCCAGGAGAGGTGCGGCCATGCTCTTGGATGCCTTCCCTGCTCGCACTGTCTCCCGGCGTGCTGTGGTGCTTTGCTCCTGAACAGGGAGCTCACCCCCATGCCCGAGTCAGAAGAAGATTTATAGAGAGGTACATGGTTGCAGGTTATTGTGTCATGAGTTGGGGCAAACACATGAGACCGTGGGGTGGGGTGCCCCCATGAAGGTGGGAACTAATGTTTGCAGGTTGTGTCAGATATTCAAACAGTCCCAGTCAGAATGATAATGGTGTGGGAGACGTACTTTGAAGCGGATAATCACGTAGGACCCGGAAGGGGTGGGGGGCGGAGCACCCCCAAGGAGGAAAGAGCGCCTAACGGGTACAGGTATTGTGTCAAGTGTTCAGACAGTCTGGGTCAGGGTGATTTTGTGTCCTGAGATGGAAAGCAGGTTGATTGCATTTGGTAGGGTGCCGGCTTTGTTTATTTATGGTATGTGAGCGGTACAGCAGGACCAGGTCATCGGCATTCGATAATATCTTTGAGCACATTGTGCAGTATCAGGGGGCGAATTTGGTAGTTATACTGTTATTGAGCTGACATCTGATCTAGTCTGTAGCATTTTCATCATGCCGTAGTTTTATTTCAGTACTACTAAGGTGTTGGATAAACCTGATGCATTACTGCTGACGTTGGTGGTGCGTCACGGTACCTTAATCCTGGTATTTGGGAAACATGAGCACTTTAGGTCCTCTAATCTAAATAATCACCCCATAGAGAATGGCTTAACAGGTGGGTTGTGGGCTGGTGGTGCTCTTTGAGTAAAAGTCTGCTAGGATTGGAATTTCCCATCAGGTCCAGATTATTGCCAGGCAGGCAGGATGACGAGGAAGAAAGGGGTAAAAGAAATCCTCCTAGTTTGTGAAGGTCTTGTTCATCATATAGGCTATGAATAATAGAGCCTGAGCACAAGAGGAGTTACTAGAAAGAATGCAAGGGTGCAGAGGTAGAGGAAGGATAGCAGAGGTTGATTGAGATGGTGGTAACTAATGGTTGGCTTGAGGTTGAGAAGGCTCAAGTGGCAGTATTGGGGACAACAAAGGGCTATGGTAGGCCGTGGATGGGGTTACCAAAAAAAAAAATATTCCTTCATGAAAGAAAGAAGACCACGGGAGGTAGCTGTAGGGCTGACAGTTGGTTGTGACACCGGGACTTAAAGTTTCAGATACGCAGGGTGTGCACAAATCTGGAGTCCTGGGTTTATCAGGCTATTAGTGTTGGGGATAGTTTCATTATCTTTCAGAGTTACCTATTAGAATGGGAGAAGTGGCCTGCCGATGTCTCACCAGAGGAAGGCAGGAGGGCCGCCTTCTCAGACAACAATGGAGGGGGGTTGCAAGAATGCCATTTGTAAAATGGGGGTTAGGGTCCACGAGGGGATCGTCATGGTGATAGGGAAGGCTTAACACAAAGAAGACAGGAATGTTAATTCCAATGAACTGATAATGAAGCAGGTGCCTCGGCCTGCAGTCACAATTGTATTAGCTGACTGAGGCTTTCTGACTGGGGGGCAACTTGTTAATAGTTTAGGTGAGGTGGGCAGCTAGCAGGGTCTTACTGGTAAATTATTGGGTATCCAGGGTCAATTTCAGCTGTTTGCCAGTCTAGTTATATAACGTTGAGGTTTAAAACAATTTCAAAAAGGTTTACTAAAGGACTGGATAGTAAATGGTACTCAACATCTGTTGTAATGCCGGAAATTATGGCATTATATAACTTAGGTTGGTAATTCATCCATGTAGACCTGTAAGCAGGTAACAGGTTAATATTTGAGTGGCCGCTCTTTCTTCACCTTTCTCACCATCTCTTCATTTGACAATTAGCATACAGCATTTCAGCTGAATTTGCATCAGTCAGAAATCACTGGGTGTGTTCGTCACAGCCAACAGTAGTTGGAGTCTCAGACCTCCCATTGGTTGACAGCAGGACCTATGTTATGCAAGGGCTGTTACTAACCTATAGCAGGATGACTGAGAATATTAGTATATTATCTTTGCTATTCAGAGTCCACCAGCACAGATTATCACTAGCTAACTGGACCAGACCTCATTCTCAACATTCACCCGCAGTTATCAGCTTAACACGACTGAAGGGCTATGCGGAAGGGACAGTACTACTTGTGGTAGGCTGTCCCCTGAGGGGGTTTTGGTGAGGAAAAGGGAACAAGTAATAAGACCAAAGGAAGGGAATTTTCAGGCAAGGAGCTGTTTTGGTTTGCAGGGGAGTGATCGGGTCATACAAAAAAAAAAAAATACATATACATATATATATATATATATATATATATGGGAAGGCAGTTTAAATTAATTGACAATGGCAATAGTACTTGTTTTTGTGATTCTTTAGGAGTCATGTGGCACAGCGAGAGGCCCAGGATGGACCATCAGTGGAATCGAGATGGCAGAGTCGTTATTGCCTCAGGGGGGAGGGGTTAACCAAGGTATGATACGTGGGCAAACAAAAAAAAAACCTGGGGTGGGAAATGGTGAAAAGGGGGGAGGCCAAGAGGGATGGGGAAGGGAGGTGGCACCCAAAGAGGAGGTAATGCCACGGGGTCTACAGCAATCTTTAGGCACATGACAGCGGCCATGAGGGAGCCCAAGTGATGAAAGCAAGGACTGGGCCACTTAAGCAGAATGGAGGGATTGCACCCAAATTAGTAGACAAACTGGAGGGAGGGCAGTGGGGTTTTTGAAAGAGAGTGAGGAAGGGGGATGCAGGAAGCAGATTAAGGGTTATGGGGTCACATAGGTGGTGGAAGTAGCAGAAAGGGGAAAGAAAAAAAAAAGGGGTGTGCTTGGCTAGAAGGCCACAAGGATAGACAACCCCAAGGGGAGAGTGGCAATCAATGGGGCCCTGGGCAAGGGGGCTAAAGAAAGCAGCCAGCCCAGGAGCAGACAGGTGAGCACTGGGGCAGCACCGCAGGGTTAATAAAGTGGGGGTGCGGGCCACAGGAGACAGGGCAGTGGGCACTGTGGTAGGTGGAACACAGTGCATCACTGTGATGGGGGAACACAGGGCAGGCTGCCAAAGGTGGATGGCAGAAAAGAAAAAGGGAGAAGAAAGACATGAGGGGGGGTAAAGAAAATAGAAAAGGACACAGGTTGACAAATAAGAGGCAGGGGCATGGTGTGTATGCTCGCCCCCCACCCCGGGCAGGACATAAGAGGAAGAAAGCAGGAGACTCCCCCCAGTGATGAACTTCAGGGTGGAAGAGGAGATCAGGTTTTGAACAGAGGGAGAATAATGATTAAGAAAACCATCTGGCAGAAGATCAGAGGTACAGGGTAGAGGAATGATAGGACACGGTTAAGGCCTCCTGGTGGGGAGCAGGTGGATACATGGCATGGGGCGGGTGGGCCCCTGCAACAAGTGAGGCAGGAAACAGGAGTGGGGGACAGGGGCCTTAGACCCAGGGGTTAATGGAAAGGAAGGGCCCAGCCCTGAGAGGGAGAAAAAGGAGGGAGAAGAAGAAAAAAGTGCACCTACTTGGGGGGAAGCCCAACGTCCATCGCAAGCTGGAGGTGGGCTAGTGGAAAAGTAAGAGGTAGGTGCACAGGAGAGGGACAGCCTGCTGAAGGTGGACAGCAGGTCTGACAGGACCTCTGGGGAGGGCAAGAAGAGAAGACAATAATTAAATGGTTGTGTATGAATATTGTGTCAGCGTCTCCCCCTCAGACTTACATCGGGGGGCAAGAAGGGAATCAAGGAAAAAAAGGTGGTTTATGTAACTTGTATATATTAAAGATATGATAACACCAGGCTGTAAGATATGAGGACAAATTGTTGTAAAATTGGACATTTGGAAGTGATTGTAATAAATTAATTGCTGACTGAGCATCCACACAAATGGTAGTCTGTGTTTTATTGGGCAGGGCTCAGTGGACAAAATACTTTAGCAAAAAACAGCACAAAACTTTCACACTTGCGAAAGTGTTGTGGCTGTTTTTTTCACAATTTGCAAAAATACTGGGGCACCAGTTTTTAAAATGGCATTTCTGGGGGGTTTTACCCCCCAAAAAAGATAGGGCTGGCATCCTCAGGACCCGACTAGGTAAACCCAACAGTCAGTGCTTACCTAGGGGTCCCAAATTTAAATGCCAGGCATTTTTCTCTCTTGTTAAAAGAAAACAAGATAGCGGCAGCATGAAAGTAAAAGGGCCATTTGCGAAAGGAAAATGTACTGGTGGCAGCTTTCACAAGACTCATATATTTTTTTTTCCTTGGACGATAATGGGAAATTTGTTTTTGAATGGTTTAATATTTTTACACCAAATCTTCAAAAGGCACATCAGTGACCCAGACTGCATCTTCCCTGAAGTTTTCAGACCAAACGGACAACTTGTGTGGGCTGTGGGTGCGAGCAAAGAAACCTGCTAAAATACATTTTCTTGTGTGTTTTTTGGCATTCTGCAGCTCTGTAAATGTACATCCAACCATAACGCAGCTTGTCAGATCCAGAGATCTATGATACCAAAACATGCATGCAAAATTTCAGGCAACTCCATTGTACAGTGGCAAAGTTATTAAGGTGCAAAATTTGAGGTTTAACATTAAAGTGCTTACCGTAGCACTATAATATCTATTTATCTATCTATCTATATATCTATATATATATATATATATATTTATATATATATATATAGATATATATATATATAAATGCTTGGTCACACCCTTTAGTTAGGGTTGAGTAGGCATTTCAATGTTAAACTTAAAGTTTGCACTTTAATAACTTTGCAACGTTAAATGGATTTGCATTAAATTTGGGATGCACTTTCCTGTTGGGTAGGTCGCTTGATCTGGCAAGTTTCCTTCTGGCCAGATTTGCAGTTTCTGAGTTATGGAGAGGTGAAAAAACATGTTTTTACCCATTGTCTTTGCTGGGATTTTTCTTAGAACTTGCCTACAGCCCAGAGGGTTTGGTTGTTTGGCATGAAATATGCAGGGTAGAAAGGGACTAACCCACAGATGTGCCTTGTGCTAGTCTGGTATAAAAAGAATAAGTAGTTTTGAAGTTATTGCAATTTAAAAATTTGAATAAATAATTCCTGTGCATGCTCAGTAGGCACTTCAATATTCAGTAGCTGTATGAAATGAAGTAAGAATCCTGCTCCATATGGAGAAATTCCTACTTTGTATGGCTGCCATCTTGTTTTGCCCCAAATATTTTTTTTTAAACCTCCCAAAATGATATTCTTGGGAGGAACCAACACATGTAGCTTGCTTATTGGGACCCCCTTTGGTGCATTCTGCACTTTATGGGACAAAATATGTCTGTAAAATGTGTTTATTCAATCATTTAAATCCTACTTCATATCGGCATAATACAGCCTAGGATCCTAGTTCGTATGCATGAGATATGACCTAGGATCCTAGGTCATGAACCAAAAAATAGAAAAAAATGATTAAAAAACAGTTTTTACTGACATGGGGTGCCCAATCTCCATGTCAGCAGTAGATGACCCCCTCAAACATTATGGGACACTGGGAAGCCCACTCCCAGTGTCCCCAAGAGAAACAACCATGGCTGATAATGGGGTGCCCAATCCCAGCATTGGCAGTAGTCCCGATAAAAGATAAAGCATGTCCGACAGCGGGATGACCAATCCCCATGTCAGCAGTAGCCGCTACAAAACTTAAAACATGTCCAACAACTGGGTGCCCAATCCCCATTTCCACATGTATGCAACCCCACCTCAACACTATTATGACACACTGGGAGCCCACCCCAGTGTGCCAAATATGTATTATTTAAAACAATACCTGTAAATAAAGAAAACCATCCCCTGATGTCTTTAATTTTTAAACCTGCAAAAGAGAAGCGATCACTCGTCATCTTCCCAGTCCCCTCCCCATCCCACCCTCCCACTGAGCATCCATCTCCCTGTACCCATACTTACCTCCAGAGGTCAGGGGCAGTGATCTTATCTGGACCAGGACATGTCTGCACTCTTCAAAGCCGAGCCGCAAACTGAAGGATCAGAGGTAAGCCATATAATGCCAGTCAATCGAGGGTTTCAACTAATGTCGATATTGCGGCCATGTTTTGAAATTTTAGAACCAAATTTTCAACATGGGGTTTTTGGGACCCCCCCTCATGAACAATGTCACTGTCATCTTGTTACTCAGTCCTGAAAGGTGATTTAGCTGTCACTGCTTGTAATCACCTTTTGGGACCAGTTAATGAAATGACAGTCCTAGTGTTCATGAGGTGAGGATCCAAAAAGTGCATGTTGAAAATGTGGTTCAAAAAATCCAACAAATGGCCATGTTACAAGCGTGCATTGCGCAGTTTCTATGCACGCTCGTAAGTTCACCAATTTTTAACATTTTCACTCCAGATTTTCAACATTGCCATTTTTTTCACACCACCTCATGAACAGTTCAGCTGTCATTTCTCACATCCTGCCTGAAATGTGTTTTCACACCTGTGGCACAGAATGGCATGGTCGCAGTGCGAAATCAACTTTCAGGGTGGACTAACAAAATTACAGTGCCAGTGTTGATTAGGGTTTTTCCCAAAAAAAAACATGTTGAAAATTTGGTTAAAAAAAATTCCCATAACTGGCCACGTTATGAGCTTGCATTGTGCAGTTTCTACACGCTCTCTTAACTTCGCCAATTTTTCATGTTTTCACTCCTGATTTTCAACTTTACCCTTTTCCACACCTCCTCATGAACAGTATACAGCTGTCATTTTTCACATCCTGCCCAAAACAAGATTTTGCACCTGTGGCATAGAATGGTGCGTTCACTGTGCAAACTCAATTTTTTGGACATTAACGAAATGACAGTGACATTGTTCATTAGGTGGTGTCCCCAAAATGCCATGTTGACAACTGGGTGAAAAAAATCCTGAAAATGCCAGAGTTACATGTGTCCACTGAATTGTGGTGCCCTTGGCGCTTTTGGTGCCTGTATTTCGAAAATGATTTGAGATACCGATTTTTCACTCTCTGCAGCTTAGTCCACCTGGACTAAGCACCCATGTAGGTTTCAAAGTCATGACTGCAACTGCAGTGGAATTTTTTTCCACAGCTGCTACGGTTACTGAGACATTACCAAATTTGTGTTACAAAGGTTACTTTTCATGACTATAGGGCAGCGGTATGTCTGTACTTAAGGGCCCTGCACTCCCACTTATGCATGTCAGTATGCAACAATGGGTAGTGTGAGGGGAGCACTGGGCCCGGAGGGCCCGAGCTCCCACAACCACATACCAATTACATTACACTTCCTCAAAAAGAAGGAAAATTCATTGCAAAAAAAAATATGTTAATGCATCAGTTAGGTTTTTTATTAAAGTGTAAAAAGCTGTGAAATGCAATGTTAGGGTTACCAACCCTACCACCCACCCCACTCCCACTCTCCACACACCAATAGGTGTTGGGGTGTGCCTTGGGGTCCTTGGGCCTAACTCTCACTCCATTCTATTATACTGTACCATCTCATCTTGTTTACACATAGAATGAGGTGAGAGTTAGGGATGATGACTCCAAGGCACACCCCAATGTCTGTTGGTGTGCAGAGGGTGTGGGGGTGGGGTGGTATGTTTAGCAACCCTAACATCGAGTTTCCCAGCTTTTTTGCTTTAATAAAAACCCTAACTGATGCATTAATGTTGTTTTTGCAATGAATATATATATATATATATATATATATATATATATATATGTAATAGATAAACCACTCTGAGGTGTGCAGTTGTGCTCTGATATACTCACGCCTTGGTGTGCATTGTATGCATGAGGCTGTAGGCCAAGTGCATCAACCACCCAAGGCGTGCGTATATCAGAGTATGACTGCACACCTCAGGGTGGGTTATCTATCTTATAAAATGTCAAAATTGTTTTGGAGGGTGGCAAAAGTGCAGGTGTTGTCATGCTCTGGTATACGCATGGTGATGTGTTGCTTTTCATCCGATAAGTTATCAACATTTTCCCTAATTATTTTATAAATATATTTATGCAACAGGGGTGGACATATATTCAATGTGATAAATGTGTTTATCTGAGTCACTGTATGTATAAATAAATGTATACATACAGTGACTATTTATACACAAAGTTACTATGTCACAAATCTCTTTAGAATTAATTTAGAATGTTCGGCCTCAGAAGCAGTACTAATCATATTCAAATGGGAGTACCTTTAAAATGAAAAAAAATAGCATGGTACTGTGAGCACGAAAATTGTTCGGCACATAATTATCTACAAAATGAGTGGTGTTTCATGTATAGATACCTTATAGATTTTATTACAATTAGCAAAAAAGCAGAAGAAATTTTTTTTTTCACTTTTTTGACAAACAAATGTGAATAACTTTAAAACAAAAAATGACAGCATGGTACTGTGAGCATGAAAAATGTTTAGCACAAAAATATCTACAAAATGAGTGGTGTTTCATTTAAGGATATATTTTAGTTTTTTTTTATAATTAGCAAAAAAAACAGCATAAAATTCTATTTTCTTTTCCCTTTTTTGACAAACAAATGTGAATAACTTTAAAATGAAAAAAGGTAGCATGGTACTGTGAGCATGACATTTGTTCAGCAAGAAGATTTCTACAAAATGAGTGATGTTTCATTTAATAGCAATCACTATGCTAGGTGGACATATTCTAGGAAAGTTAACCAAAACTCCCGGAAATTATCATTTAAAAAAAGCTAAACAGTCAAAACCTAATGTTCCTGCAGTGATAGAAAACATCCCTATCGCATAAATGAAATATACAATGGTGAACCTTCAGATAAATGATTTATCTACACTTGTGCTGTTTGACCTCAGACACCTCACTTGTGGTTTCACCACTCGTGAGGTTACCTGAGGTCAAACAGCACTTGTGTAGATAAATCATTTATCCTGACAGCTCACCATTGTATATCATATTTATGATGTGTATGTATATATATATATATATATATATATATATATATATATATATATATATATATATATATATTGGCTTGTCAGAATTTTACTGATACCAGACTTAATTTCATTGAAGTCCTTAGAGGACATAAGTTGATATATATATATATATATATATATATATATAGAGAGAGAGAGAGAGAGAGAGAGAGAGAAAGAGAGAGAAGGTACCTCCTCACCGATTTTAGTGGAAGGGGCAGTTTACTTTGTTTGAACATCTAAAGCAAATTTGGCAAGAATGGACTAGACTTAAACTATTAACAAGGGTCATAGCTGTCTGCCTCAGCCAGTACCCGAAAGCATTTTAAACAGAACCAGTCCTAGTAACTGACTTCTTTGACATACCAAAAAGCCAGAAAAAAATGAAAACTATTGTTTTCCAAGATGGGGGCAAACTAGAGTAAATGTCCCCAAGCTCAGGGAAGATGTAAGAAAAAAGATTGCAACTGCAATAAAAAAATATAGCAAAATGTATAAAATGTGAATTCTTGTATAGAAAAAGAACTGCAAGAGCTAAAAAACTGTAAAAGACCTATTGCGCAATATTTTTACCTCAGGCACATAACTTTTTTACCTCAGAAACACGTGAAAAATAAAAGTTTGTGGTTGTGTTAAAAATGGTAGAAAAAATGGTAAAAATATCGCAAATGTGGTAAAATTACCTGAAAATAAAAGAAGGCAGCATAAAAAGAAAAATTTTATGAAGAAAATAGTTCTTCAAGCATTAAGAGAGAGAGAACACTCCAGGGCAGTGTTGCTCAGTCAAGCAGAGAAATAATTCTGGTGCACTCTGGGCTGACTGCAGGCAGCACACCCTCCTCTTGAAAGCTGATTGGTCAATTCCTATAACTCATTTACATTGACTCCACATCCAGGGCAGCTGAACTCAGCTGGCATTCTGCACATTGCCAAGCATACTGAAGAATCCTTGGGATGAGAAATAAAGTAAATATTTCTTGTGTCCAAATTCTCTCATGGGGATTTGCATATGCATCACATGATGCTTTGCAGTATTGGGGTATGTGCAATTGTATTTTCTTAAAAATTTCGCTGTACTGCCAATATCCTCTGGGATAACTCATGCCTCAGGGCATTTGCTCTGGGATTCTTTTATAGTTCTTTTCCTTCTGTATTTTGGGTACCCCATGACCCAAACAAATAATATAAATAACATCCCCCTTAAGGGATGGTTGGCTTCCTCTCCCTGGGCTAAGACACAGATATGGCACAAATGAGTCCAAATGAGGACAAAATACATGTATGTGTCTGCTGTTCTTAGCCTTTGCTGATTGCACTGTGAGGCCTTCTGGCACCATGCAATTCTGGTTTAAGTTGAGCCAGTCCAAATTCTGTAATGGGGATTTGCATATGCTTCCCATGATGCTTTGCATTATTGGGGTATGTGCAATTGTGATTTCCTGTGTTTGTCTTTAATGCTTTTCAGAAAACATAAATAAAACCACTTTCTCTGTGATACTAAGGGTGGGTCTATTGGTTCTTGTATGGCCTTCACTATTTGCTTATGCTACATTAATATTGCTTGGCATTCCCAGAATATGTGTGTAGGGGTAGTCTTTCAAGCTCTACATTGTCTCCAACAAGCTGCTGTTCTGGTTTCCTGGTTCTTGGCTTGTTTGTGGTGTGTTCTAAAGTCACTTAAAGCCATATTCCACGCAAACTCCCTTAGGACATGTGATATGAACATATGAAATTTCCAGCAGATGCAGGCCATTTGGTATATCTAGTCTTCTCTCGAGTGTGACCTTGGATATATTTTGCATGTTAGGTTTGCCAGTATCAAGCCCCCCCCCCATGTTTCTTTGTCAACTGCAGTGTTTTCATGTATATTATGGGTCTTTTTCCTCCCCAAAAATAGTGAGATAGCATCTTGTTCCATTTAACAAAAGCTGCAGGTGTCAGTGGAAGGCATTGAAAAATATCTAGTATGGGTGGAAGAACATGTATGCGTATCGAGTCCACTCTTTGTAATAGTCTCAGGAAGAGAATTACCCAGTTCTGCATACAAGATGCAACACAGTATTGTTGCAGGGGACAGTGTAGTTTAACGGCAATTAAGCCCACCTGTCATGAAGTATATTGTGAAATGTCATTTACTGCATGTCATTGCATTGTATTGTGACTGGCTCCGCTGTATCTTGCTCAGGTTGTTGTATTAAATGATCATAGTTGTCTTCTAGTAATTGTTGTGGGTTTTGTGTGAGTTTGATGCCCAGGTATCTAATTGAGGAGGTCATTCCATTTAATTTTGTATAACTCCATAATGGCAGACAAAGGGGTGTGATTAAAAGCTAACTATGAAATGCTTAGAATTTAGTCAAAACAGTAATTTAGCAAAGCAAATGTTAAAGACATTTTTCAATTTCCAGCAAAAAGGCACAGTTGTGATCAACAGAACTCAGCTACACAAAATTCCCTTCAAGTCTGAATTTCAGGACCTTCAGTTATTATTATTGAATACATTTTCATTAAAATATAATTCTCCTCAGACTTCATCTGTTTCCCCTTGATTATTCCTACTGAGAAATAATACTCCTCCGCTTGTGACATTACAGTCTGTTGCTATGGACATTTTATTTAGAATTGTTGGCAGGGAAAGGCACACTGAGCAGAAGGTGGTTATCATTCTGCTGTCACACACAGAAACTATGTTGTGAATGCAAATCAAGCAGCAGAAACTTTGCTTTTTCTCTTTTAGATATTTCCTGAAGAAGACCTATGGTTGAAAAGTCGATTTTTAACTCTATTCTCTATTTTCAGTGTGCATTTAATATAACCATTTTGTTTTGCTTTCAGACCATATGCTGACTCAGCACTTTGTTTTCGTTTTTTCATTTTGTGCGCAACAAGAACACATGATGTCCAAGGAGAAAATAATGTATTTTCATGCAAAAACTTTCTGCATTAAAGAATAGAATGATCAGATATTAAAAGTTTGGGGAAATCTTATAAGAGTTGAGTCCTGCTGAAATCAACACTACTTTTTACAGAAACTTGGAAAATCACTTAAAGATCAGGTGCAAATGTATGAGCCTGAAGTTTGTGAGACAGTCTGTATTTATTACTGTTTAATCCAGTTGTAATTGTGATGTGTGTAGATTTTCATATTTTTGCTTAGTTTTTCTTAAATCCACAGCTGAATCATTTTTTTCCCATTGGCCACTTACGTACAGATGCTGCTTCTCTTGTGGAGATGCCTGTTGATACAGATCAGTTTTGTGATGTCAAAGTGGATGAGCCTAGACATCTCCCTGAGTGAAACCATGTCATTTAATATTGTGCATAAGATGTGGCTTGCAAAAGAACCCCAAAAATGTCTTGAGATGAGGAATGCAATATTCTTATTAACAGCTGTTTTTATGTAAATATTGTGCCTTATAGCTATGAACCTACAGTTGAACATACTGTGGCAGTGGCTGGTGGAAATTCGTCAAGTGAATCCTGTGACAGTGGGGACTCCACCAGTACCAGCAACAAGGCTGCTGGTGTTGATGAATTGTAATTTATTTTACTTTGTTGTTTCTGAACTGCAAGGCTGAGCAATCCATCATGTGCAACTTTTGTGGTTAATGAGTTGTTTTTGCAGTTTATTTGCATTCTAAACTATCAACATGTAGCATGGAACATTATGATAACCCCCCTCTTTGCTATACCATCACTTGCTGCAAACCGAGGAGTTAGGTACTGTTTTAAATGTAGACTCAGTTGTTTTTTTTTTTTTGTTTCTAGCTCCTAAGTGCTCACCAAGTATGTATATGTATATGTATAGGGGACACTGTACATGTGTTACACCTGGGTTATGCCCCCCCCATCGTCCCACATACACCTCACATACACTTCATACTGTACTCCTGGTCTGTAATACTGTGATATTGCTATTTTGCACTAGCATGGAAGATTTGGGCACCGATCATATATGCAGGGGTGCTAGGAATGTGCTTTGCTGCTAAGATATGATAATATTGATCATACATGATGCATTATACCTCACTATAATACATTTATCTAGATTAGTTTGTATTTTATAGATATTCCATATACAGTCTACTTAATTACTGATATGATGATTCTGAGGGATCATCAGTGATTATTGTATACTTATATTCTCATATTATTTTATGTAGTGTGTGTTTTACACTCAGGCAGATATGCCACGTGTAATAGAGCCCTTCAGCATTTCTCTTTGTCTAAGCAAGCTGACAGAGAGAGAACGCCTTTGTTATGTCTCTATGTCTTATACTGCATGTAAGCAAGAAATGCCACATGTGGTTTGAACCTGTCAGCATTTCTTTTGACTAAGCTATAATGCTAATTGAACAGACACGAGAAAATAAAATAAGCACCCACACGGTGTGGGTGCTTATTTTATTTTCTCACGTCTGATGAATTGCCTTAATAGCACCACACATTTCCTGGTGCTCCTATTTCTTCCGTTTAATGCTAATTGAAGCATATTCTGTCTCATATGATACTCATTAGTAATTCTGTCTCCTAAATCATTATCCAATGGAGAATGACTTAGGACCAATACATATTGTTTCTCATATCTGTAACTATGAGGTCATCTCTGTTGCTATGCTGTTATCTATAGTATTTAGCTGTCTGCAAACCTATCATAGAGGCTTTAGAATATTAATACTCTAGAAGGGCAGAGAGCTGGAGCACGGGGAGAGCAAACAAGATCTTAGACAACGTAAGATCTACAATTTTGGAGATAATGTACATTCTTCAGGATAGTGGTGAGAAATCCATCTCCCTTGTGATTTTCTCGGTCACATGCTTGGTGTAAGTAGTATTATAAACTTTATTAGCACTCCTTGCTTGTTTATGAATGTTTCTTGGCAGACTCTGAGACACAAGAATCTGTATTATTATTTTCCCTACACACCGAGAGTGTTTAGGTTACATAAATGGCGACTGCGAGTGGAGTCTGGATGTCTGCCAAGTTTCATTTTAATTTCCTCTGTAAAGTAAAACATTAGGCAAGAAATCCCCAGTAACAAACAAGCTGAAAGTGTCTTATGTTTAACTTTTTGGTCTGTTGTGTGTTCCACAGTGCAGAAAAAACAACATCTTGGCAGATATTCAGTCTCTGTGTAATGAGTTGTTTTATTTTTGTTTGTTTTTTCCCCTATTCTTTCTCTGTGGGAACACAGCTGTAAAGGGATCTGAGCAGACAGATAGACTGCTTTCTTGTGGATTCAAATCCTAATGGGTATATACTTATCTAGGAGTCCACATACACCAGAGGCTGTTTGTGTCCTGTCATGAACTTTGGTTACAAACAAAGTTTTTGATCCACAGACAGCTAAGGGTTTTTTATCTTATATGACATGTCTAAATGTATCAGTACTGAGTTGAGGCTGGATGCCTTAACATGCCAAACTGCTTTTGGTAGTTGGTTTGGTTTTGCTGAGGTAGCAAAATCCAGTGGTAGCCCTTTAAGGGATATCATTGCCCATTATGGGGAATTCAAAAATGGCACCAATGATCCTGAAGGATTATTAATTGCAACATTGCTTGATTGTTTTGATGCTGTTCTAAATAAAATATCTGTTTTGGAATCTGAGTATATTGCTTGTAAAATGGAGAATGCTGCTTTCAAGTAGATAATTAGTCTGAAACAGGTTTCTAATACAGAAAGGATAATTGGACTGCAGTCTGAGCTGCAGTCTGTCCATCTAGTAAATGAGTCTCTCTTTAATGAGAGAAGAAGCCATGACCTGCAAGCCTTAAGAGATAAGGCTGAAAAGGCAAAACTTGTTAGAAAAAAGGTTTTTCAAATGAATGGTGTCCCGGCTAGTAACACTGATTCCTTAAGTTTTGAAAACAAGGAACTTAGTGACGATAAGTCTGAAGTAATTACTGAAAGAGTTAATGAGCTGGTATTTCAACACCAGACCTTGACCTGAACAGTGAGATTCAGTATGTTTTCATTACAGCAAGCTTAAAATGAAGGTTTTAAATCTAAACTGTGACACTGTTTCTGTCTATAATAGGCCTGTTTTACAAGATGGGAATGTCTTGCACTCTGAAAACAATGCACTTTACACTGTGCTAACTCCTGTATCTGAGCAGTTAGAATGTAGGAGTAAAAAGTCAGATATGGTGAACTTGTGCCGTCAACCAGAGGTATTGGCAGGGCATACGAACTTAATGCCCAAAAACCTTGCCTCTTCTGATGTTGAAGTGTTTGATTTTGAACACTCACAGTATGCTGTGGGGGTGGACTATAGCAAAGGCTATCCACTTGTTTTTCTGTGATTCACAAAATGGAGAATTGTTTGAGTCTCAAAATGGTGGACACACATGTCATCAGGTTGCATCCCCATACCATACTCAAGATGGCCACTCATGGTCATGTAATGGTCATAACACAGTAACCCAAGATGCCCATGAGGTAATCCAAAATGGCCGACCACCACATCATGGATATTCGATCCTGCAGCCACAGGGACCTGTGATTGCTGCCATAACCAAACAAAACATACCAGAGTTTTTTTGGCATGATTAATAATGTTATCAGTAACACTAGTGTTTCTGAGGGACAGAACGTTCTCATTAAAACTGATGTTGATGTACTTTTGAATGAGGCTGGTATGCAATCTGTCATGAAGTCAGTGTCTGATGCTGCAGAAACAGCTTATACTGTTAACAATGTTTGCTTTATTAGCATGGCCTTGGTTAAAGAACACATTGCAGTTAATTACATGAAATGCTTTTATTTCCTATGCAATTTAACATCAGTTTTCCCTGAGAAGAAAGAAGGTGCTGCTTTTCCTTTGCAGTGCATTAATACCTTAAGCTATAACATTAAAAACAATGTTGCTACCATCCAGCAATGTTCCGGTGGGGAAACCTACTTTACATTTGATGAGGGAGGGGACAACCCTGATTCTGAAAGCCTGGTGGCTGTGATATTTTCAGCATTAAAGGTCATGTTGGGGGGAGGGTTACAGGTTTGATTTCTGAACCTGAGCTGACAGCTGTTTCAGTACTATTTTCTCCACCTCTGATGGCTACTGAACCACAATCCATAGCTGGAGAACTATGTGCACTTTTCTCCACTGTGCAGGCACTCTTGATAATGCCAGCACTGCCTGCACATCATGCAGAACCCCCTCCATCAGTGACACCTGGATCATCCCATACTGTGGCTGCAGTAGTAGGCACAAGCCAGGAACAGTCTGGGTTATTCCCAGAACATACAATGGCAAGCACTTCTTATAAGAAGGTACAAGGTATCCTAATACTAATATCATTGTCTTTTCTTTTGGGATCACTGACCATGGCCCCAGCATTGGTTAATCCTAACACAGTTTTAGGGCATTATTTTGAAACTGCAACATCAGATAAAGCAATCTCAGCAGTTGTTGCCCAAAAATACAATGGATACATCAGACCCATTGCTTATGCATCCTAGATGATTGCCCCAGTGGAGCTAAAATACAACCTTTGTAAAAGGAATCTTTTGGCTACATACTGGGCAGTGAGATACTTTATGTACATCACTGGATATGCACCCATTGTGCTGCATTCCAATTATTTGCCAACTAACGTTCTGTTGTCAGACACAATAAAAGATGACTCTGGCTACAATGCCAGACTTACACACTGGTTTCTCATTTTACAGGATTGTGACATCACTGTCCTTCCTATCAAAACTCCATCCTTGTTGGCCCATGGCCTACAATTTACAGGAGAGACCCACAATTGTTCACTCCAACCCCTTGGTCTACCTGTCCCAGGGACCTTTCTGACAGAACCTCAGAAAGTGTTAAAAGACACCATTGTGTGTCATGTTTTGACTGATGACTCAGCCACACATACCAACCAGGGTCAGATAGCAGGGTTTGGAATTATTGTACATTCTGGTGATGACAGAGTATGCATTGCTAGTAATTGCAGCATCGTATATGTACGATTCACAGGCAATGTTAAAACACGCCTGACAAATAAAATGAAAAGCAAGGAGTCTTCTAATTACCACAAATATTTGTGGATGGTTTATAGAGTTGGAAAGTCCTTGAGAAAGACACAGCTTGTGTTAAGAAAGGAATAAAAATATTTTTCCTTACATAAAATGATACCAGCACTCCATGAGAGGGTTAAGCACTGCAGTTTAGCAATCGGCCTTGAGATAATTACAAACTGCAGAAACAATTTTTTTGTTTTATTATGGATTCTAATTGGGTCTGTTGCTAACTGAATTTCTTTGGGAAGAAAACAAACTTCCATTCCAGCACTCTACAGTATTGCTGTGAAATACAATGACTTGCTTGTGTACATCACAACCTAAGAGTTTACAAACTGTACATTCATAAGGTTCGAGCATTTTGTATACATATTTTTTATTCTCCAAAAGAAGGAAGCTTATTTGAGGGCAGTGTATAGGTTCCTTAATTAAGGAACTGGGGAATAACTTCCAGAAATAGTTGTTAAAAGTGAAAATGACATTCACCATCCAGTGATGGCGTACTCATTTGGAACATCACTGCTGTAACACTCATGAAAAAGTATGGGTAATTCCTGAACACCTGAGAGTAGATTTTATCTATTGCACCAAGTACATGATACTGCAACTGGTGGACACCAGGTAGTCAGTAAAACCCTAGATAGACAGAAATCCTCTGTATTGTGGTCACACATGAGAAATGATGTAGAACACTACATTAGTGACTCTTTGATCTGTGAACAGAACAATCCTATACCAGCTAGGACAAATACATTGTTACCCCAGAGGCAAAAGGCCCCTGGAACAATATCCAGATTGACTACATTGGCTCTATGCCAACCACTAAGAACAATTAGTTTGCACTAGTGATACCAACCTATTATCCAAACAGTTTAAAGCTATCCCCAAACAGAACGACACAGTCAAAGTGATTGCAAATGTCTTGGTAAACCAGCTATTTACCAGGTAGGGTTTTACCCCTAAAAGGTAAATTCTGATTACAGGGATCCAGCTTTACAGCCTAAGTGATGCAGGAAATTCTGGATTTGTTATAGGTAAAACAAAAGTTTCATATCCCTTACAACCCACAGTCATCAGGACAGGTGAAATGGGCTAACAGGCAAATCAAAGTTATGTTATGATAAATTTGTTCAGAAAAAAAAACAAAGGACTGAAATTCATTATTGCCTTTACTCCTTATGGCAATAAGAGGGACACCCTCTGCAGGTACACAATGTACCCCATTTTAAAATCATGACCGGACTGTTCATGAGACTCCCAGAACATTTATTTCTGAGCCTGTGCACTGCCACTGCTGTTGGAGCATCAGTAGATAAATATGTTAAATATCTCAAACAAGACATCCAAAAGGTACAATTGTTTGCTGCACAATGTATGGGCAAGGCCCAACAACAGGCCCAGTCCCATTGTAAACAAACTTAGTCCAGCAGTCTACCAAGTTAGACTGCCTCACTATAACAGTTATTGATAAATGGCTACATGCTAGTCAAATGAACCTGTTTAAAGGACATTAAATTACTTTTCCATACCCCAATGGGCAGAATAGTACTAAACTAACTATGTTTTTCTTTTCTCTTTTCTTTTAAGTTCCAGAGAGTCAGAGAGAGAGAGAGAGAGAGAGAGAGAGAGAGAGAGATATGCTTGCTTTTATGCTTATTATTCTTTTTAAAAGTAAGGGTCTTCTTCCAAGCCCAAACTGCACATTTTATTGCACATAAGAACCGGTGTCCTAATCCTAAATGGATTGTTGAGGCAGAATACCTCACAAGCCCACATGATTTAATTGCATCCTGTGTAATTCACACTAAAGTCCTAAAAGACTTGTTCATCATCCAGGAGGGTAGTGAGACCCTATTGAATGTTATGATCATTGCTTTGGATCAATTCTAGCAGTTAAACTTGATCTGGACTCCTGTTTACATTTTATTGATAATCAGGAATTTTGCATCCAAAAATTATATGGTAATAAAAACCATTAGACCTTAAGGTTTTTACCCAATGATGCCCCATAATTTGTGACAGTTAATATTAAGTGCCCAAAATAGAACCCTGGCCAACCCAGTGGTCTAACAGCCACTTCTCAGCCAGGTACCCTAGTTAATAATGGGCAGTTCATGCGCATCCCAGTGATTTTAAATCTCACCCTTTAGAACTTGGAATGATTTGTTTTATGTTTCATAACAGAAATTTCCCACATTTTTTTTAATAATGATGTGGTTGAATACCTTGGCAGCATACCAGACACTCATTAATGACTCCCTATACAGGTACTGATAGTACCACACATACACACACAGGATTTTCACATCCTGACTGCTAGTGGTACATCTTATGACTGTAAACCTACCCAAACACACTAGGCATTTTGTTTTTGTTTTTTATTTTTTATTAAAAAACAACACAGGTTTAGACTCAGGCCTACTTGTCTCTGACATATTTATTTGAAATAGGGCTGATATAGCCATTATTCAAGCACATATGTTAAAGGTTCATGACAGTATGAAATATAATATCATCCCCCCCCCACTGCATGGCATACATGATTTTACTCATGACAGTGGTTTACATTTACAATATTAAGGATATTGTGAAGGGGTTTGACCTGACAAATGTTCATGTTAATGAATTAATTTCTGCTCACATTAAGGAAGCAGATGAGCATCACATAGCTAGGAAAGTCCTTTGCATTGCCTACAGCTATTATGTTCTTACAACCCTTTGGTTATCTCTTCCAGGATCTGGAATTAAGACATATCCTTGATCTCATACATGACAGACATATGGGTCAGTGGCATTGCCACATTTTACACTTCTATTGCATGTATTAACAAATGTTTATTTGAATCTAGCACTATTCCCTTGTCAATGGCAAGGAACCTTGGATATGTCACCACACACACCAGTATTGCTCAATGTTTAAAAACTTATTCCTGCACAATCCAGGAAGCCATGTTTGTGACTCTCACAGCGTCATTGCCGCATTTTCATCCAGCAACATCCATCTCTGATCGTCTGGCAACTGTCCATTCTATTGGTCATCTTGATGGGAACTTTTAGTGTGAAAAGGTTGAAACTACCTCCTTTCCTTGTTTACCATGTGGTCTTGGAATTGTAACTGACTCTGAACTGTGGTTGTCGTACCTGAAAGGAACATCTCCTTTTATGCAGATGTAGCATCTTCCAACTTGTCTTACCAACATGGGAATACTGGCCTAATACTGAAATTAGGCTTCCACTGGTGAACTTTCAAATAAACTGTATTCAGTCCAGCCAATTAAGATCCTACAATCAAGCTCATTGTTATGCATACTATGAAGCAAGTCTGGGGTAGGTGCAATCCCCTAACTCAGCAAGAAGACTCTTTTTATTTGACCTACAATCAAGAAATCCATTTTCTTCACTGCTTGTTTTCCAAGCCTGGCTGGCACCTCATACAAACTGCATACTGTCATAAACCTTTACGCTTTGTGCAGCCGTGTAATCATCTTCCACTGAACACTGTTGCTATGCCATTGTAAAACTCAATGTGTAATCTAATGCACCCCCTGCTGAGGCTTCTGAAAATACTGTAGTTTTCTGAACATTTGTATCAACCTTTGGAAAATCTGAATGCATCAAATTTGAACTATGAATCTTCATCTCATACTTCGAAAAAAAAAAACTGGATTTATCCCTGGAACCGTTCATAGTTTATGGCTTGTGGACATTGACATTTTGTGTCCTGTTCGACCTACCAACTGGAAAATGCCATCTTGAAGGTGGTACATTCTGCTGATGTGGAACATTGTGTGGTGACATTCTTCTGATATGGACTAAAAGTTATGCGAAGTGAACTTTTCTAACTTCTGTTTTTACTCCCTAAACAGGTAATAGGTTATACAGTAATCACACCTGTTCCCATCCTGGAACCAGATACCATTAAGTGTAGTCCTATCTTTTTTTTTTCCCTCGATTCTTTTTCCCTCTGGTCACAGATCCAGGAGCCTCTCTCAGGCATCCAACCTTTGTCCTGACCTGCCTGAAGTCCCCCCGACCGAACCTTCCTCTCCTTCACCCCGCCTCACAACTGGCACCCCCAGCTTAACCTCTCTGGGGTGGGGCCACCCCTCATACCTTGGGTGTTCTTCAATTTGTAGACTCCAGCTATGGATGTGGGCCTCTGGGCGGAGGGTCTGTGAAGGTCTGCCAAGTTGGACCTGGTAGTGGACATGGAGATTGGTGCCATCGCTTACTCCTGGAACTGGGGTTTTCCTATGTTCTGTTTCACCTGCCCCATCCCTGCGTGTGTACCCCCCGATGCTATGGTGCATGGCAACCTTGCCAGCATCAGGCATGCTATTACGTGCAGCACCGCTCTACTGCAGCACCCCCAGTCTCCACCAGGGGCCACTGGAGTGCCGAGCTCCCCAATGCCCTCCTCCAGGACAGTAGAGCAGCCCAGTGGGTGCTCAATCCAGTCCCTCTCCTGCTGACCCCCAGCACCTGAGCTCACTCCCAAACTCGGGTCGCCAGCATGGCACGAGGTGTGGCATCCAGCGCCTCAACCCTCAGCACCACTGGGCCACTAGTCCGAACTATCTGGATGCTCTATCACAGTTTTTACTTATTTTTAATATCCATACAGGCAACTTAAGTTTGTCTCTTCAATTTTTTCCCAATAGGACAGATACACACCTGATACATATCAGTATTTACTGATTGTTTTGATACTGTAAAACCCCATTGTGAGATTTTATTCCAAATGTTTATAGTAATACAAGGTTTACTAACATTTTCCCTTATGATTACATTTTGTTGTTTGAGGAAAACCCTGAAATACCTGTGTAACCAGTTAAAATTCCTTTATCAGGCGTGTGCCTTGGGCCTATAGATGAATGGTGCCTAACCCTCATCTTTTTGTTGTGTTGCCACTTTTGCAATTAGGGCAACAAAGAGAGGATTGTTACACCTGGGTTATGCTCCCTGTGGTCCCACATACACCTCACATACATCTCACACTGTATTCCTGGTCTGTTATACTGTGATACTGCTATTTTGCACTAACATTGTAGAATTGGGCACTGATTATATAAGCATGGCTACACAAAATTCCCTTCAAGTCCGAATTTCAGGACCTTCAATTATTATTATTGAATACATTTTCATTAAAATATAATTCTCCTCAGACTTCATCTGTTTCCCCTTGTTTATTCCTACTGAGAAATAATACTCCTCTGCTTGTGACATTACAGTCTGTTGCTATGGACATTTTATTTAGAATTGTTGGCAGAGAAAGGCACACTGAGCAGAAGGTGGTTATGATTCTGCTGTCATATGCAGAAGCTATGTTGTGTATGCAAATCAAGCAGTAGAAACTTTGCTTTTTCTCTTTTAGATATTTTCTGAAGAAGACCTATGGTTGAAAAGTCATTTTTTAACTCTATTCTCTATTTTCAGTGTGCATTTAATATAACCATTTTGTTTTGCTTTCAGACCACTTGCTGACTCAGCACCTTGTTTTTGTTATTATATTTTGTGCTCAGCAGGAACACCTGATGTCCAAGGAGAAAATAATGTATTTTCATCCAAAAACTTTCTACATTAAAGAATAGAATGATCAGATATTAAAAGTTTCGGGAAATCTTATAAGATCTGAGTCCTACTGAAACCAATACTACTTTTTACAGAAACTTGGAAAATCACTTAAAAATCAGGTGCAAATGTCTGAGCCTGCAGTTTGTGAGACAGTCTGTATTTATTACTGTTTAATCCAGTTGTAATTGTGATGTGTGTAGTTTTTCATATTTTTGCTTAGTTTTTCTTAAATCCACAATTGAATCATTGTTTCCCATTGGCCACTTATGTGCAAACACTGCTTCTCTTGTGGAGATGCCTGTTGATACAGATCAGTTTTGTGACATCAAAGTAGGAGAGCCTAGACATCTCCCTGAGTGAAAGCATGTCATTTAATACTGTGCATAAGATGTGGCTTGCAAAAGAACCCCAAAAATGTCTTGAGATGAGGAATGCAATATTCCTATTAACAGCTGTTTTTATGTAAATATTGTGCCTTATAGCTATGAACCTACAGTTGAACATACTGTGGCAGTGGCTGGTGGAAATTTGTCAAGTGAATCCTGTGACAGTGGGGACTCCACCAGTACCAGCAACGAGGCAGCTGGTGTTGATGAATTGTAATTTATTTTACTTTGTTGTTTCTGAACTGCAAGGCTGAGCAATCCATCATGTGCAACTTTTGAGGTTAATGAGTTGTTTTTGCAGTTTATTTGCATTCTAAACTTTCAACACGTAGCACGGAACGTTATGATCCCCCCTTCACTATACCATCACTTGCTGCAAACCGAGGAGTTAAGTACTGTTTTAAATGTAGACACAGTAGTTTTTTTTTGTTTCTAGCTCCTAAGTGCTCACCAAGTATGTATTTGTTTATGTATATATATATAGTAAATACTGTACATGTGTTACACCTGGGTTATGCCCCCTGTCATCCCACATACATCTCACATACACCTCATACTGTATTCCTGGTCTGTTATACTGTGAGACTGGCATTTTGCACTAATATTGTAGATTTGGCCACCGATCATATAAACATGGGTGCTAGGAATGTGCTTTGCTGCTAAGATATGCAAATATTGATCATGCATGATTCATTATACCTCACTATAATGCATTTATCTAGATTAGTTTGTCTTTTTTTTTGTGAGTGATCTATTTGTCTGCCCCCATGCTCGCTGGTCCTCCATTCCTTCTGGCTCTGTCAAGTTCCCTCTGACCCCCTCTGTCCTTCCCCGGCCCTCCTCAGATCCCCAGATCGCAGCCAACCCCCGGGATATCCCGGTGTATCCCTTCACCAGGCGGGTCCCTCTCCTCCGAGGGGGAAGACACTGGGGGGGTAGCCCCAGCGTGCACTTTCTAGGGCTGGGGGATGCTGCTGGGGAACAGGAGGCACCAGGAAGGCATTGAAGGCCCTTAGGAACAGATACCCATCATCCAGAGGCCAGCGAGTGATTTTCCTGGCTTTCTTAAGGTGCGTAATGTCCGGACGTCAAGGCAAAAGCTGACGTCTATCACACACCACCACTAATGGTCCCGATGTGCTGCACTACCACCGGTCTCCACCAGTGGTCGCCTCGACACCGGGTCACGATCCCTTCCCTCCCTGGAGACAGCGAGCAGTCATGGGATGCTTTAGCTGCCTCCCCCCTGGCTGGCCCTCCAGCAACCCAAGCCCGTTCCCTAACCTGGGTCGCTGACGTCTCAAGTGGAAATCCAACCACTGAGCCGACGGGCCGGCTGATTAGTTTGTCTTTTATAGATATTCCATATATAATCTACCTAATTACTGATATGATGACTCTGAGGGATCATCAGTAATTATTATATACTTATATTCTCATATAATTGTATGTAGTGTGTGTTCTAAACTCAGGCAGATATGCCACATGTAATAGAACCCTGTCAGCATTTCTCTTTGTCTAAGCAAGCTGACAGAGAAAGAAATTCTTTGTTAAGTCTCTGTGTTTTATACTGCATGTAAGCAAGAAATGCTACATATAGTTTGAACCTGTCAGCATTTCTTTTGTCTAAGCTATAATGCTAATGGCAGCATATTCTGTCTCATATGATGCTCATTAGTAATTCTGTCTCCCAAGTCATTCTCCAATGGAGAATGACTTAGGACCAATACATATTGTTTCCCATATCTGTAACTATGAGGTAATCTCTGTTGCTATGCTGTTATCTGTAGTATTTAGCTGTCTGCAAACCTATTGAAGAGGCTCTAGAAGATTAGTACTCTAGAAGGGAGCTCTAGCGCAGGGAGAGTAAACAAGATCTTAGACAACCTAAGATCTACAATTCTGGAGATTATGTACATTCTTCAGCAGAGTGGTGAGAAACCTATCTCCCTTCTGATTTTTTCTGGCACATGCTTGGTGTAAGTAGTATAATAAACATTATTAGTACTCCTTGGTTGTTTATGAATGTTTCTTGGCAGAGTCCGAGACACAAGAATCTGTATTATTATTATTTACTCTACACATCAAGAGTGTTTAGGTTACACATGATGGGTGTTATATGGCAAATATTGTCACTCTTTTGTGAAGCTGTATTCTTTAGAAGTCTGGCTGAAGTCAAGCTGAGAGTATCACAGTAATGGCAATGGGCTGAGAGTCAGAGTGTGAGGAACAGCTGAGAGTGTTTTTCAGTGGTAATTGAGTTAGCTGTAGGCAGCAGTGAGGAACAGATTGTTCTATGAAGCTGTGCTTTTTATAATTCTGGCTGCAGTTAAGCTGAGAGCATCACAGTAATGGTAATGGACTGAGAGTCAGAGTGTGAGGAACAGGTGAGAGTGTTTTTCAGTGGTAATTGAGTTAGCTGCAGGTAGCAATGAGGAACAGACTGTTCTGTGAAGCTGTGTTCTTTAGAATTCTGGCTGCAGTCAAGCTGAGAGTATCACAGTAATGAGCTGGAAGTTAGAGTATGGGGAATAGGTGAGAGTGTTTTGTAATGCTAACTGAGTTAACAGCAGGTGGCAGTGAAATCTCTCATGTAATTCTGCATTTATGTCTATGGTAACAGCACAGATTTTTCTTGTATGTTGAGGGCAGAGCTGCCTAGAGTGATGATATCAGTGACCTTTGTGTGACCTGTGTGTGTAAATGGCTGATATCATCACAGCAGAGCAGATGGTAAAAATATCACACTGCAGTGGATGATACACTGTTTTATCTCACTGATTCATCACTCACCCTATTGTATAAATATATATATATATATATATATATATATATATATATATATATATATATATATATATATATTTTGCCATCCCTAAAAGGTACAATAAATGGGATCAACGTGAGTTGCACACCTGACCACTTTTACAGCTGCTTGCTTTGTTTAGATCACATAATCACCAGTAACCATACATGCTGCATCCAGAGTGTGACTTAGTCAGGTTAACCATAAAAAGCTAAAACAACTCAGTTGCAGATGTTTACCACATTAGCTATTTAGTACAATCCAGTCCGATGATTTATGCTATGGTTGTCAGTTCAGCATCAGTCTGGATGGCATGCATTGATTAGCTGAGAATTGAATTATGGCACCTTTTATGATATTTTTATCACATTAGCCACTGTTTATCAGAACAATGTGAATCTTCTGGATTGCCTAACTCTGCTTCATTGAATATTGTATCAGCGTTGTACATTAGTTCATCCTTCAGAATGATTTTCAGTTATGCAGTTCATCCTTCCATGTGTGTTCCAATGTGCAGCTTTTGAACTCTACACATTGTTTATTTTCAGATGCTGTAATTTGTATTTCAAAAGGCAAACAATGCTGAATTCTATAATAATATATGTTTCCCAGAGAGTGTGATCTGTTTTTGTTGCAGTCCTGCTCATAATTTTGCTGACTATTCTGGATACCTTGGATAAGAATCATTCGTTTGCAATAATTACTGTGCCACAGAACACAATTGATAACAGATTAGTGTTTATACTACATCTCAGTTCACCCAAAATGGTTTTCATTTCCGTGGATCTATGTGGACACCTGACCCCTATTCTACTATGTTACTTTGTTCTCTCATGAGTACTACTTGTCATTTTTAAAACTCTTATAAACTTATTCACATGATGTAATGCTAGGAATTTAGTTTTTGGTTAACAGTGATTATTTGTATTGCCTTTCTCATTACAACTGCTTATTGTTAATTTTGTTACCTGACTCCCCTCTGATGTCTGTGTTGCTTTTATTCCATGGTTGACTCAGCCACCCTTTTCTCTCATCAGTACTGCAGTGTTTCACATGTCTGCGTAACAATCAGCAGATGCAATACAGTGTTTTCCTCTTTGCCTTTGGATGTGTGATGTGGCCATTGGGGGTTGTCTGCTTGTTGCAAAGGTGCAAGAAAGGCCGTGATGGGTGTTTAGGTAGAGGTTGGTGATTGAATGGAGTTTGAAGAGATTGCATGATAAACCTTAATGTTTCATAGCACATGTGCTACACTTGCATATGTTATCTATTTGAAATGGGTTGCTGTTCATATATGAGTAGTCACCATGTGCACACAGTGGTGAATAGATTTGTATACAATGGGGGGTGGGTTGTGGGGGCTGAGGCTTGTGACAATATTATTCAATTCACATGCTGACTTGTGGGCAGTCAGACTGATTGCGGTTTCATGCATTCTTGTGTGGGCAGAAACATTTATACACTAGCCATGCGCTTTAATTAGTTATCAGTGAAATTTGCTGCAGTGTACCTCTGTATATTCATCACATCATCATGTATGTATTTGTAGAGAGCTTGCGGTACATACCATGGTGTACTGCAGAGAGTGCCTCTAGCTGTAGTGTTATTGCAACAGAGTATGTGGTGTTAATAGTGGTTTACTGGCATGGCATGCATGCCACAAGTTGTGGTGGGGTGGGGGCAGGGGGTTGTGGTGGTGGAGGGTCTGTTGAATGGGTTATCTCAGCAACCAGATTGTCAGTGCATTGAGTAACTGATGGTGGGTGGTAGGTGGCCATATATATGATGCATACCTAAAGGTTGAAGGTTGGGTGAATGGGATACACAAGACATGTGATCAATTTATCTGTTTTACATGAGGTAACAGTGGCCATGTGTGACAGTACAGCACCATGTGCTCAGTGCAGCACGCCTTATTGTTGGTGCACTCAGCAACATAAGCAGATATGAAATGATCAGCATGGCACAACCTACAGGGTCATTGCACAACATGTTGTGGTTGCAAGATAGTGTATTGTTGTCTCAGAGATGATCAATGGTATATTTGTGTGTGTGTGTGTGTGTAGGTAGGTAATACATATAGTCAGTGGTATGTCTCCTGGTATAGGATACATACCATTGTTAATGTTATCTAGGCCCACATTAGTAACTGACAAATTAGCTAGATACCAGCATAGATAGGATCTATGTATATATATAGAGGGAGAGATGTTGTGAAATTTTATTTTGCCTACAAAATCCCAGTGAAATCATGAATTTTGCCCTGCGTAACATTTCACAAAATTAAGCCCTTATGGCGAAATTTCGCCATCAATTTCACTGGTAAATTTCATTTTCGCTGGTAAACTTCACCTTGCAATAGTATCAGATGAAATTAGGAGAAAAAAAGGCTTGTCACATGACTTACTCTCTGCAGCAGACTGCAGGTCACATGGGTGACTGTACCCTGGCAGGAAGCCACTGAATCTGCTTCCTTTTCCTAGAGCTTGCAGGCAGAAGTAGTGGTGTGTGAGACTGTAGCAAAGGAAAAACTTGTTTAAAGTGTAGTTTGTGTGGTTCTTTCAGTGTTGTTCCCCAAATTCTTTATTTTTTTAAAAAGTCAATCTTTCTTTGGTAGGGCATTTTCTGTTGTCTTATATTTTTCTATCTTTAAGTTTATAGTGTATGTGTGTGTGTGTGTGTGTGTGTGTGTGTGTTTGATTCCCTCACTCTATCGCTTTCTTTTTCATTTCTTTAGTTTTCTATTAAGAAAACTTTGTTTTATAATATGGATGGGAAAGGTAAGGCAAGGGGGACTGGGCAGAAGGCAGGAGCAGCAGGGACGAGATCTAGTGTTCACCTTAACAGATGGGCATTTCTGTCAGGAAGACAGGCTCCCCAGCTTGAACATATACCCCCACAGCAGGCCCATTGCCCCCAAGCAGCAGCAGCAGGTTCCCCACCAGCAGCTGGAGCACCTTGCCCCCCAGCAGCAGCAGCAGCATGTGCCCCCCCGGCTCCCAGCAGTAGGAGCCCAATGTCCCTCCCAGTAGCAGGAGCATGTGCCCCCTGCCCCACCAGCAAGGGCAGGAGGTCATTGAGGCCCCCACCTGGACATCAGCTGCTGCCCCTCCCACAGATTCTCATTATTGGTGTGGTCCTTTTTACCACAAAGCCTGAGATGACACTGTTGGCATCTGCAACCTTTGTGGCAGAAATGTTAGGTGGGAAAAACAAGGGTCCCACCTTGGGACCAATGGGCAGAGGAGCTACCTGCAGCACCACCACCCTGCAGAATGGCTCACAAAGCAGCAGGAGTTAGCAGCAGGAGGCAATAGTGGTGGTGATGAGCAAGGGGAAGGGGCCATGAGCAGGAGGAAGGCAGTCAGTGCCAGCCTAAGGGGTGCCTTACCTGGTCCAGCAGAAGGACACAGCAGCAGCAGGAGGCAGCAGGACCATCTAGCAGCGATGCACCCCACACCGACCAGTACCACCATCACGTTGCTGAATCACAGCCTGCAGCAGCTCCCCCAGGTCAGGTCAGCAGCAGCAATATCACCACAGAAGATCTGGAGGCCGTGCACTATGAGGTGGTGGCTGTGCACACTCAGGTGCAAGGTGTCCATCAGGACTTGGACCAGTTCTGCCAGGAGGTTAGGGGGACCACCAAAAAATAATGGAGGACCAAGAGAAACTTTTGGAACTCCTGACAGACCTGCTTCATGGGGGGGGGGGTGGTGGTGGCATTGGCGGCAGTGCATAATGGGGTCCAATGTCAACATTCAGGAATTCCGGTGATGTTACCTCCCGCTCCTGTTGCTGCTGCTGCTCAAGATGTGAGTGATTCATTTACTTGTGCAATGGTTCCAGTTTCACAGATAGTATCTGAGGTAAGTATTTCTTCATTTATTATGGTCTTCGGTGGAGGGAGGTGGGTTAGAGGGGGTGAGGGTGGATGGGGTCCAGGGGTGGATGTGTGGGGTGGAACTTTTAACAATTCTCCAAATTTTTTCTTTTTATCTTATCTTATTTCCAGGTATGCAGTACTGTTAGGGGAAGGGGAATGGGAAATCCAGGTGCCTGCTGCTGTGCTTCATGTGTCCCGCCCTGTATGTTCCTTCTGGGGGCAATTTCCACAGTTTAATTACATTCACGGGTTATGGTAAGTATATCTTTTTTTTTCTGTGCTTCTAATTTGCTTGCTAACACCAGGTATGCAGATAGCTGAGTATTCATCACGTTTCCTGTCATTGTTCCTGCTTAGGTCATTTTTCTCTGGTGAGTTTTTCCCATGTATGCGTGATGACTACATCCTGGCCCTGCAGGAGCTGGTGTGTGGAAGACAGAGTGGGAAGCTTGAACTGCAATGTAGACCACTGGTTTCATTAACAAGTAAATAGCCAGGGAGGAAGTATATGTGATAATGGATGGTGGAGATGGTGTTTAGTAGTTAGGTGGAGGGGGCTAATGTCTTCTCTAATCATTTGAGGTGGCAGAGCTGCAGTAATTAGGAAAATTTGGAAGCCAAACTGCAGGGCAGAAAACACCTCCCCCCCTAGGGACCATCACAGTCTGTACATGTACTATTGTAGTACTTATAATTAATCTTTTGGGAGGAATTGGATGTTCTTAAGCCTTTTTTATGATGATCACTTTGTAATTAATGACCCACATCTTTAAAGATGGCTGCCATTTACCATTTTGCAAAATCTGTTCAACTGGTGTTAACGGTTGAATAAGCATGTTACATTCATACTCTACTTGTATTAGGAGGGTACTTCAGCATGTCGCAGATATTAAGTGGCAGAAAATATTTATTTTTTATTTTTCCCATTTAGTACATGGGCATGTCAGGTGGCAGGAGAGGAGGGCAAGGTGTGGCATGTGCCAGCATGGGCACTTTTAATAGTTAATACTTTTTATTAGTATTTGACATATATAGTAATACAGCCATATATCATGTTGTAAGGAGCTTATACAATCAGGCATACAGACATGCAGAACAAATATATCCAGCATGAGAGTGACATAAGTGTGACAAAGCCCAGCATGATTAAGGGCCACATTTAAATTAACTTGTACAGGAGTAACAGCACCCTGAGCAGTCACAGGGCGAAGACCGTAGGATGAAGTATCAGCAACTCCCCCATAGAGTCTCGCTGACAACAGGGGATCAGAAGTCCATGGATCTTCAGGGGATGCTGAAGCAAGATCTTAACCTGGAAACAAAACACATTCACAAACACCAGAACAAGAACACCATATCCTGACTAGAGCTATATTGCCCAATACGTAGGGAGTAGACAAAAGGAGTTAATTAATGTAGAGAGTCCAGAGAAACAAACAATCCACACCAGGTGGTCAGTACACCACATCCAATTAGCTGATTAAACCACAACTGGGAGATATTATCTTTCAGTCTATACCTGCTCGAGGAGAGAGGTATGCCAGATATGGAGCACAGCACAAATAGTAGTGGTACAACTTGTTAGTTATCACATGTGATAAACATTCCAGCTGGGCAATCACTGAAAGGGAGTTGTAAAGCTTGGGTAGGGAAGGGACATCTGCAGTTTTCCAAAAGCAGAGAATAAGTCTTTTTCGCTTGCATGCTAAGGATAGTGAGCCATCTCATCTGCTTATTGGAGAGCTTACCATTTGAAGAGGAAGCCCAAGAATCCAGACCAGAGAGTCAGATCCTACAAAAAAAAAACAAGACTTGTTCTGCAAGCCCTCGCACTGCAGACCAGAAGAAGGAGAGCCGCAGGCAGTGCTAAAGTATATGAATAAAGTCCCCCACATGGGCTTCACACATCCAGCACTGATTATGATCTAAAATATGCATATGGTGTAGCACAATGGGGGTGCAATACCAATGGGAAAGGATCTTATTTTGAATGAGCTGACTTCAAGCCTCTGGGAGAAGATGATGAGCATCTTGCCAGCAGGTCTGCCATTGGGCATCAGTGATGGACTGATGGAGGGCCTCTTCCCACTTAGCCTTGGCTGATTCAGATCCAGAGGGGAGGTGACTCCTAAGGCCCATGTAGATAAGACTAGCTATATCTTTCTTAACAGAGAGTAATCTAAACAGCGGAGCATGGCCTCCACGTTCTACCCCAGGACGATTTTTAAGGTACTCCAGAACAGCACTGCGTAGCTGTAGATATTGCCAGAACACCTTTTCCCCCAAGTGAAATTTGGAGTCTAGCTCCTGAAAAGGGTGCAGAGTAGATCCCTCCCTGTCCAGTACCTACAATAGCTTGAAAATACCTTTGCTAGCCCAGTCCACCCAAAAAAAGGGGTTTCCCATCTAACAGAAGAGAGCCATTATGCTAAATGGGCATTTCAGCCAAAGGTCGTGGGTTGGCCTTCAACTTCTTGTAGACCAGATGCCAAGTGGAAACAGAGGTGGAGATAGTGGGGTGGTCCCGCAGACATTTTGGCAGAGGAGAGTACTGCAGGGCTGAGAGAGACTGCAGTCCGGCCACCTCAGCTTCCATACCAACCTACTGCAGGGCCTCCGCCTCGGGTGGGAAGAACCAGGCAAGGGTCTATGCCGTAAGATAGGCACATTTGTACCCTTCTATCCAGGGCAGGCTCCACCCCCTACCTCCAGTGCACATGCAGCTTGCTCCTACTGTACCTGCGTCTGGAGTTCTCCTATATAAACCTGAAGAATATCTTATCTATGAGTGTAACCCAGACTGCTGGGAGCGCCAGTGGGATATGTGAAAGATTGAACAATAGCTTAGGAGCAGCGACCTTGTTTATGGCCGAAATTTTCCCAGTCAGGGTTAGGTGGAGTTTATGCCATCGGTCAAATTCTGTTTTGATATCTGCCAGCAGGGGCTTAATATTGTCCTCCTAGATTTTAGTCAGATCCTTATTTAAGTGAATACCTAGTTATACTAATGAGAGGGCAGCCCACTGTAGTCTGAACTGAGAAACCAGTGGTTCTGTGCAGTGGGCATAAGGGGCAACACCTCCATTTTGAATTTATTAATCTTTAGCCCTGAGATTGTGGCAAATTCTGCTAGCAGGTTTAGCAAGGGGGGAATGGAAGCAGGGGCATTAGCCAGGGCACTAGCAAGTCATCTTCATACAAAAATGTAGCAAAGACCTTATCACCAATAGAAAAGCCTTCTATAACTGAAGATGAGTGGATGGCTATTGCTAAGGGTTCCACTGAGATGATAAAAAGGAGAGGGGACAACGGACAGCCCTGCCTGGTACCCTGCCTGAGAGGGAAGGGAGCATACAGGGTGGAATTCTTAAGGATCAATGCCAGGGGCTCATTATATAGGGCAGTAATCCAGCACCTGAAGTGAAATCCAAATCCCATAGCTTCAATCACCTGGAGCAGGAAGTCCCACTCAAGGGAATCGAAAGCTTTCTCGAAGTCTGTCACAACAGCTACGGCCGGAGTGGGACAACGGTCAGCAAAGGCCATGATGTTGATCATGGAGTGGATGCGGTCTCTGCTGTACCTACCTGGTACAAAATCAGCCTGGGACTGGTGAATGAGTGACAGAAGAAAGGGATTAAGTTGGGTAGCTAGAATTTTGGTGAAGATTTTACTGTCCGTGTTAATAAGGGATATAGGCTGGTAGCTAGATGGGAGAGAGGGGTCCTTTCCTTTCTTGGGAAAAACTGTAATAACTGCTTCTCTAAAAGTGGGGGGAAGGAGCCTGTAGCTAATGTTGAATTAAAGAGATCCCGAAGCAGCAGGGCAATTTGGGAGGCAATGATAGACCAGATTTCTGGGGGAAACCATCCCCTCCTGGCGCCTTGCCTGTGTTCAGGGCTCGGAGGGCAGCTATAACCTTCGGTGTTGTAATTGGGCTCTCCAACACATTTGCCTGTTGTGAAGACAACCAAGAGAGAGGAAGGGAGTCAAGAAAGTGACTGATTTCTTTGGGATCCAGTACCTTCAAGGAGGTATTGAGATCTTTATAAAAATCCACCATAATGAAATTTATATGGTACTGACCTGTACTGACCCCCAGGTTACTTAAGATCTGATATAAAGCACTCTGCCCTTTGTTTGGGTAGCCTGTAGGTGTGTACCTTCCCTTTCACCACCCTCCCAATATTTATACTTCAGAAGGAGAATTGCTAATTCAGCCCTCCTAGCAAGAAGCTCATTGATGTTATGTTGGATCTGCACCATTTCAAGGCAAAGGGGAGAATGCGGGGCCAGGAAGGGGTGGAGCTTACATTTGGTTTCTAGGTCTGCCAGACGTCTTTCAAGAGATTTAAGCTGCTGTTCCCTTTGTCTCCTATGACTGGCAGTGTAGCCCATTATAGCACCCCTTAAGGTGACCTTCAAGGCCTCCCATATGCAAGCTGGCTCCACAGAGGAAGGGGGTTGTCCTGCAAAAAGAGCTTAACCTGAGTGGTGAGCCAAGGAGAAAAGTCCGGATCCCACAGCAAGAGCAGGTCTAATCACCAACTACGAGGCGAGGTGGCCATTTGAGCAAGTGTTAACAAAAGTTGAACTGGGGCATGATCAGAAAGGACTGTCAGGAGAATCAAGGAGTCCAACATTGAAGGCATCAGGGTAGGAGAGAGTAGACAATAATCAAGATGGGAGAGAGAGTTATGGACAGGGGATAAAAGAGTAAAGTCCTTTTCCCTTAGATGGAGGACCCTCCAGACATCTTGCAGGCCCAAATCAGCTAGCAGTCATTGAAGGGCTAGCCGAGCTTTTGGGTGCTTGTCGGGGGCATCCGAGCCTTGGTCTTGGAGAGGATCTAAAGGGAGACTGAGATCACCCCCAACTGCCACTGGCACCTCAAGAGATGCTACAGAGGAGATGGCATGTGCGAGGGCATGAAAAAATTCAGGCTGGTCTTCATTCGGACCATAAGCATTAGCAACCACTAGGGGTCCCTCCGGAATGTTAAATACAGCCACCACCCACTGACCAGTAGAATCCCACTTAGCTTTGACCAGGGACCTTTGCAGGGACTTATGGAGCAGGATGGCAACCCCTCACTTATGCGTGGAGGCAGAGGAGGAGATAACTTGACCGTCCCATGCCCCCCCTAAGTTTATCATGGTTTTCCTGCTTGAGCTTAATTTCTTTGAGCAGGGCAACATCTGTTTTCAGCCTTTTAAGGTTAGCTAGCACCTGCGAATGCTTCACTGGGGTGTTTAAACCCTGCACATGCCAGCTGATAAAACACACGTCAGCCATAATCCCCAACCGCTGAGAAAGCATAATCAGGGGATAGATAGACAATTTGGGAAAAGGCTGAAAAAGAGGGGAACCCTCTCCAAGAAGTAGTGATACTGCAGCCCGTTGTGGACTCTACCCTCAGAAAAACTCCCTGTATATAGAAAGTTTGCACACTGCACATATGGTGTATAAACAGTATAACAAAGAACCAGCAGAAACCAGCAAACACATATAATTCAGAACTATGTGCAACAGGTCAAACTGCAGCCAATAGAAAGCCACGGGGTACAGGGTCAGCAGCCGAAGCTACAAGAACCCCATCAGCTTCCCTGGGGGTGGAGATGCAGCCAACACAGTACCAGAAGGGGGGTTCATTCTCCATGTCAGCGGGGATGTTGGAGGGTTTGGGGGTCTGCTTCCCACCTATCTGGAGTGCCACCATCTTAGCACAAGTACAAAAGATATATGAGCATGTAGTGCACTGGATCCGCTCTAGCTGACCTAAGAAATAAAGAGCTGGGATGATGGCCACTATAAACTTGGTGGCCTCTCCCCCATAGAGACTCACACCCAGATGCGAGTTACCCGTACAACAGGTGGACCTCCGGCCCATGCACCAGAACTGGTAGCCCAGCAAGCTATGAGGGTTCAGGAGGGAACATGGGGAGGGAGGGAGGGGATAACATGACAGTCAGGCATATCCCACCCGAGTCCAAAAGTAAATTGAAACCAGCTACTTAGCCCATAAAGAGTCAGGTAGGAGAGTCCAGAACGTCCATAGCTTGGGCCTTGTCTAGGAACTGATCAGCTAGATTTCACCTTGCAGAGCCAGCAGCGAAAGGAGATGATGGAGCCACCGGCTCCCCAGAAGAGGTGGTCACAATGTCTGCCCAGGATCTGTTTGTTGGGACCGCAACAGGTATGATGTCCTCCTCAGAGGGGGTGATGTCCAGGCTGGTCTCTGCCGTCATTTCCTGGGTATCCATTTGTAGCAGTGCATAAGGATTCAGGGTGAAATAGGCTCGGAGATCTGAGCTAGGTTGAGAGCAGATCTCCATCTCAGGTCAAGAGCTGGGAGAGCTTGCATGAGCAGCCAAGTGTTGACGTCTAGGATGGCGAGCTGAGGGGTGCCGTTTTCTCAACCTGGGAGGTAACACAGCCTAAAAGATCTTGACCTCAGGTTTAGCCTGGGTGTCTTTAGGAGCCGACTGACAGCTTTTTGGCCCCAGAGAGGCCACTGGTGTAGAAGTGGCCATGTGCAAATCTTTTCCCCGAATATCAGCTGGGTGTTGTGCTCAGAGACAGTCCATAAGGCTTTCAGGTGTGGCAAATATTAAGGGAGCACCATTATACATGACCCGCATGGTTGCAGGGTATCGCAGGGAGAATGGGTAATTGTGCTCATGGAGAATTTTCCTGGCAGGGCCAAAGTCCTTCCAACATTCAGATAGCTCTCTAGAGTAATCCTGAAAAATGTGGGTCTCATGCCCCTGCCACATGACGTTATTGGAGTTTCTGGCTGCTGTTGTTATGGCTTCCTTCTGCCTGTAGTCCAGAAATTTAGCCAACAACAGCCTAGGTCACTCACCCGGTTTAGGAGGTGGTGCCAGTGAGTGGTGGGCCCATTCAATCTGAGGCCTAAAATCTTCCGCTAGGCCCAGGAGAGCTGGAAGGGTTTGTTGTAGGAAGGATACAGCGTTCGCCTGCTGGACCCCCTCAGGGAAGCCTACAGACCTCAAATTATTTCGGTGACTTTGATTTTCGAGGTTGTTGGCCTTGTCCTGAAGGGAGTGTATAAGCTTCACTTGCTCCCGCAGAGTGGCTGAGACATCTTGAATGGCAGCGTCATGTGACCCCAGCCTCCGCTCTGTATGAAATATGCGGACTTTGATATTGTGTAGAGTTTGATTCATCACATTAACTGCTGAGGTGAGTTGTGCCATCTGGGACATTAGTTGGGTAAATATTTGCTTGGTACAGGAGTTCTCCCCCGATGCAGGAACACTGCAGGCCATAACTGAAGCCAGGCACTCTACCACAGATAGAGAGCTTTTCTGGTGATAGAAGGGCACTCACAAATAAAACATCAGATACAGATAGGTGCCCGAGATGATCAGACGGGTGTTGCACTGATAATCGATCGCAAAATAATGACCCCGATGCTGGATTTCATCAGATTATCCCCTAAAACATGGAGAGCTAAGCTACTAAGCGGCCATCTCAGTTCGTGGTTGGCCACGCCCCCCCCCCCAAACATGGGCACTTTTGAAGATGTCAAGACAACATATCTTGCTTTAAGAAGGAGTTAGTTGAAATGAAAAGTAAAATGTGTATCTTTATATTTTTGGCAGTGAAACATTATAACTATAATCATGCAAAATGTTTATGGTAATGGTAATGTGACTGCTGCTGCTTTATGTAGGGTGGGGACCAAACAACACTTTAGGGCAAAGGGTAATCAAATGACACTGATTAACACTGCAGCAGATAACACAACCATAACAAATCCAATGATAGATAAAAATAATTTATAACACTATGCTGAGCTGAAAGTGATTGTGGGAGAGGGGTGCTTTGAGTAACTTCAGCCTTGTTCTGTTCCATATACTGCAAGAAGCAGCCCTCACAGTCTTCAAGACGGAGTTGTCACCAGGTGAAAATTCTCTCAGCATTGCTGCTTCATCCACCTCGCTGCTGGTGGAAACCTTAGCAGAACAGCTGACATCTTCATTGTCATCATCATCACCTAGGCACAGTTCATGTGGCAACACCACTGACATCACTGTGTTATGCAGAATGTACCTTTCGTTCATTTTGATGAATGTTAGCATGGACACATTCTTTGGTGACAAATTGGTCATATGGTCATGCACAATGGCCCCAGCTGAACTAAACACTCATTCCACACTGACACTGGATGGTGGGCAGCTCAGGTATTTCACAGTAATCGATGTTAGTGCTGGTCTGTCAGTCAGTTTGCTATTCCAGTACAGCAATGGCTCATCAGTAATGGCAAGGTGCTTTGTGTCCCCCATGTAGGCCTCCACCATTCGTTCTGCTGCCCTGAGTTCAGCTGCCTCATCTGTCTCCTCCTCCTCCTTTTCTTCCATATCTTCCACTCTCACCTGATAGAGAACATCCAAAATGGGATTGCTTGCCATATTCTGCTGTACCTCTCCTATTTTCTCAGATTGGGTTGCCTGTGAGTTGCTGATGGTGGTAGCAACACCTGTTTTCTCTGCAGTGCATGCCTTTTTTCATCTGTGCAGCAGATACCCATCTAATGAGGTTCTCTGTCATCTTTTGCACTCACTGATGACCTCCTTCAATTATAGAAGGCAGGTCATGTTTGTAGTGTGGATCAAGCATCATAGTGATTGCAAATGCATCCGACTGTACAATTCCGGATATATGGGTATTCATGTCCAGCACATAGAGCATGTGATCCATTAGATCACAACTGCTATGATCCCCACTTGCCTCCATCTGGTGTCACACATTAACCAGTGTCTGCCTCAGCACACATATGAGGGGTATGGACTAACTTATACAAGCAGTGTCCCCACCCACTGCTGGTGTAGCATGCTCAAATGGATGGAGAATGTGTATTAGCCCATCCGTTTAGTGCCACTGCTCTGTTGTTAGAGAGATGGTCACTCCAGCACTGTCATGGTGGTGTGTATGAACAGATATTCTGAAACAGCCTTATACTGTTCATACAGCCAGTCAAGCATGTACATCTGATCACAACATCAAGCTTCATATGGTGCTGAGGCAGATTGTTATGGCACTGTAGCTCATGCAGATGGTCATGGGCCTTTGCAGAATGGGTGAAGTGTACACAGATACGATGGGTGACAGTCACTGTTTCCTTAATGTCCACATTGTTTAGGGATTGCTACACAACAAGATTAAGGCAATGTGCCAGGCATGGCACCCTGAAAAAAACACCATTGTTAATGCACTTTACTACATTGGAGCCATTATCACTTTCAATGAATCCTGCTTTAAGTGACTGTGTGTAGACACTTATCAATCTTATCCAGCAGAACATTAAGCATTTTTTCACCTGTGTGAGAACCAGTAACACTTTGCATAGTCAGGGTTGCATACTGCCAAATTCCAGTGGTGTTGCTACCACCACAATTTTGCTACAGGCAGGTTTTGCCAGCCCCAAAATCAACTACCACCCCAGGTACCTGTGCCCAGTGTGCCGTTATGTATAGATATGAGCTTTCTGTTTTTTATCCACTGGTCCACATATCCATACTAAAATGGATATATTCTGATGCACTATGCTTCATTGCATGTCTTATGGTATCAGCAACTCTACTGTACAATTCTGGTATGGCACGCTTAGAGAAATAGATTCGCGATGGAACCTGCCATTTGGGACAGGCATGAGCCATCAACCTGCAGAACGCAGCATTCTCTATGAACGAGAACAGCAACAGATAGGTGGCCAGCATTTCAGCGGTGGCAGCATTTAACTCACATGCAGCAGCATGATTGGGAGGGTACTTTGTGTGCTGCTCAAGGATTGTCTTCAGAGTGGGCTGCATCTTTGGGACTGTTCAACCAGAATGCTGTACCTGTGGCACCAATGTTGTTCTTTTAGGGGTAACAGTTGACTTTTGGGGCTATGTAGACCACATCAAACTAGTTATTTTGGTTGATTGTGTGTGTGGTGGTGTACTTTTCTGATTCAAGGGACTGGGGCTGGGACTGGGAGTGGCATCTCCTCTGCTATGCCCACTACTTGAGAGAGCAAAGGATTGCTCATCCTCTTACTCCACCGTCCCACTCTGCCCTCCCTCCTCCTGCTGTATTGAACTGCTCTCAGTTACATTTAACTTGCTGAGGGAGATGCCACCCACAGCTCTGGCATCTTTCTGGTGTTGCTGCCATCTCAGCAGGTGCTTGTTTTTCAGGTGTGTGTGTTGGCCACTGGTGCCTATATGGCTTTCCTTTTCTCCCTGACTAAAATGTACTAAACAGTTGACTTATCACTATGGTCTCATCATCAGGATCAAGCACATAGAAGTCCAAAACTAGGGACTTTTGACCACAGAACTTAACATGCTTCAGGGACTGGGATAGTTGAGAAACAGGTGTGGAAGTTTGTGCTTTATGGACTGCTTTTTTCACTTCCATAAGACTACTTTTGGGAAGGGGGGTTATTTGACAGCTTAGTGGATTGCTGATAGGCTTGGTGACAGCTCGACCCATAGACTGTGCATGTAAATGGACTACATCACCCTTGCCCTTTTTAAACTCAGGATCCAATGAGGGATCATCCCAGTCATCATCATCAGCACCGATGCTGATGATGTCCTTGTCCTCCTCCTCCTCCTCCCTATCATTGATTTCTTGCATGGCACCTTTTACTTTCTCTGCAACCATCACCTCAGGGGATGACTATCCATATCTCCAGGATAATCAGTCTCTGGTTGAACACTATCTTCACAAACTCCTGCAGGAACAGGGACAGTCACATCAACAGACTTATCACCCTTCTCCTGGACCATTGTTCCTGTGCTGGTGTCAGTGTCTCCCTTCTTCTCACTATCATCATCCCCCACCAGCATTGTTGCAATAGTTGTAGCATTAAAAAAATGAGACACAGGTATGCCAGTACTTTGAACAACTCCTTTGCTGGTACCTGCCACACCACCAGAACCCACAGAAGACACATGTGCAGACATACTTGTGCTTTCACTGCTTTGGGGAACTGGAATTGAAGTTGTACTCTCCTTAACAGACTTCTTAGCTGCCTTGTCCCTCCTGGCATGTTTTCCCCTGTACTGGACCATCTCTTAGCAGGCATTTTATATGCTGCTGCTTCAAAGCTTTGCCTTTCTCTGGGAGTATATCAAGAAAGGATGTATTACTGTGTGAATAACACCTCACACCTGCAGAACTGATTTCCTTCCAAGTCCAAACACAATCAAGACAGGTAACAGCACTCTGTACAACTACAGTCACAGCCAAACACATGGCCAGATATTTCCTGAAATTTCTGTGATATTTCTAGAGAAATCTCCTGCTTTCTCCAGTTACACAGTAGGGGCAGCAGAGAGAAACTCTCTAGAATTTTATGAAATATCTGGAAATATCAGGCCATGTCTGTGGCTACTACTATACTGTATATGGTAGCCTATTCTGGTAAAAACAAAAAGATTACTTTTTCTTTCCCAAAACAGCAATTAAAGCAACACAGGGGAAAATGGCACACGTAACCTACTTTAAATACAGATCACCTGTGTCTGGACAATTTAAATACTGTAATGTGTTAGTACTTACTACTATAATTTTTTTATATAAGGGCAGAGACAACCATATAATATTGACAAACAAAGGTACCTACAACAATAGGGATGGGCTCAGCAATCTCGTGACAACTGCTATATTAATATGTAGTTTGTTTATATTGCACGGGTCAGAGAGTAAACAATGCTGTAACAGGGAAAGGGTAAGTGAAGTCAACTAAAACAGGAACACTTCAATGCAGAGGCAAGCTCCAGCAATAAAATACAGGGGAGAAATTCACCAAAGCAGTGAAACTGTATATGGACTAGTTCAAGTGATCAGCTAAAAGTGCTTAAGTTTCCATGCAAAAAATATAGAACTGTTGCTTTTCACAGTTTAAGTGACACAAGTTAACAGCAAACAGTATTGACCACAAATAAAAAAAAATAAAAAATAAAATAAGGGATCAGCACTGTGTGTTCAAAACTTTAGAATTCACAACTAAAAGCAGAAGAATAGTATATAACAAAGGCTAACAGGAGCAGGAACTCTCAGACAGGAGTAACTTTTCAGAGAAAAAAAATACTTGACAAGATATAAGGAAATTAATACAAATAAGTAGAACACCAACAAAAATATAAATACTTGAAAGAAATAACACTAAATAACTCACAATTTGTGAGAAATCTGTTTCTAAAAGGCTAGATTTAGCCTGCACTGGTTTTATACACCTACAATACCCCACGCAACTCCTTCACAGACACAGACAAAACTAAAAACTAAACTGAGTATTATGCAAAAGTCCACACAATTAGAAAATGTTCCCTAGCAGCACTAGGAACAAACTGTATATTTTGGAGAAAATACTGTAGCTCTCAAAACCAGTTTTAAAGAGGTTTTAAAAGGGTTTATTTGCTGTGATGCACCACAACAGACAGATCTCTGACTCAATGGGCAATAGACTGTGCTCTAAACAACCTGCATGTGATATTTGACCTATTTACCCACAATGCATTGCAAATTTCACCTTTAGAGTAGAGCTGTGTGGAATGAGAAGATTCTGAATCTGAAGAATTTTGATGAAAGTTCACAAAATTCCATGAAATGTCACGGAAGTTTGTCAGAATTTTGTGGAATTTTTAAAATGTAGTAATTTGATTATAACTCACCAACCATTCATACTAGAGCTGTGAAATGTGGAATATGTATGCTTTGGGTCCATGGCCACAAACATGTCAAATATCATGTAACTGGGATAGTTTCAAAATTATAGGTGCTCACATGTTGTCAGTTTATTGTTTGCATAAAATTTCATGAACATGTTTTATCTGCATACACCTTAACTGTCTATTGGGTCAGGGGTCTTAAATTTGGCATGATTTCTTGATGATAGGTGTTCTAACAATGTGCCAGGTTTCATGACAATATGATGCATCATCTCAAAATTATATGTGCTCAAAATCTGTCTTTTTCTTTTTCAGGAAATTTCATGAAAAAATTTCATTTGCATGTAACTCATGCACCATTGGAGCGAGACACGTGTAAATTAGTATGGATAACCTTTTTGGAATGCTTATAGAATTATATAAATATGGAGAGAATTAGATAAGAGATTTTTAAGTTACAGGGATTCAAAACTTTACTATGTAAATATTTGCAAAACTGTGAAAACTATCAAAAATGTGAATGTTTGTAACTTATCTGCTCTTGCATACATAGAGATAACATTTGACATGCATATTCATAGTCTGTGTATCCTGGTGTCTAACACAACTGGATAAATTGGTTAAGCAGTTTTAATTTTGCAGAAGAAAAAAAAATATTAGTAGCATTTTCTCACATATTTATGACAGCACATTCTGTAGATGAAGCATCCAGAATTTTTTTTGTGGAATTTAACATTAACAATGCACATATCGCTACTTCATTTGATAAGCTGGGCTGCACTTTCTGCAGTCCTACTCTTCCTCACTGGGTGACTATCCCCCCCCCTTCTCTTTGGCATAGCCAGATTGACTCAGTAGAACTGCTGATCCCACTGATATCCTCTTTGCTCTTTACAGTGATAAACTCCCTTAAAACCTGAGTCACCTACTCCTTTTCCTATCAACCTACCCTCTTGAAATAGCCAGAATTCTTTCTTCCTGCAGCCTAAAACATTGTCTTTCCCTTCTACATCTTTTTGAGTACCTCTTAGTCCTACACTTGCATGTACACCAGGCTCCCTGGATCATAAATTTACTGGTTTTGATCTATAAATATCTTGCATTCAGGTTAGAATTGTTGACACTCTGTGCCTTTTGCTCCAACCTGGGGGTCTACCACTGTTGTGCTACCCAGCTCAGCTGTCCATTTCTTGGTGAAACTGTGCATCTAACTCCAGAACCTGGTGACCCCCTGCACTACCTGCCTCTTATACCCCTATCCTTTAATTAGAACACCCCAGATAAGGCTGAGTGAAATTCAAAAAATCTATTTTTATGGAATTTTTCATGACATTCTACAGTTTTCACAAAGACTGATGGAATTTGACTTTAAGAACAGATGTTATTTTGTAATTTCACACAGCAAGCAATTAATAAAATTGGCACACACAGTCTCCTTGTATCTAAGAACCTGCCAAATTTATGTATTTATTTATTGAAATTGTTTCACCAGAAAAGGCACACTGAGCAACAGGAGCTTGACTCCTGGTGTGACCTGGGGGGCGGGGGTACAAGGGGGTGGATAACACGCAGTTTATCAAGTGACCAAATAACAGAGCAAATAGCAGCATAGGGATACATTTGTGATAAACTACAAGCAACACACATGGAGTACATTGGATATTGTAAGGAGCATATAACAATTACCTGACATGTAGCAGCAATACAAGGAAACATTTAGCACACAGTATTATGCAGGTATAAACAACGGGAGACATAGAACACATGATGGTAAAGGACAAAAAGGCACAGGACAAAAGTGCATAGGTTGGGGCTATATGCCAGCATTTGTAGCAAAGCTAAGGCCACTAGTCAGGCAGTAGGAAGGGGAGCAATTGGCACATGGCCGATTCAGGTAAAGGTAAAGGAGCAATTTGTGGTGAGGAAGTTAGCTAGGGCAGTAGAAAGAGAGTGGGCAGAAGAGGAATGATGAATTTGAGGTGGGAGATCATTCCATAGCTTGGGTAACCAGTGTGAGAAGGCTGCTTGACTGGCAGTGGTCTTCTGCCTATGGATTGATAGTTGGCAGTAGTCACAGGATCTAAGATAATGGGTGGGGAAGGGGGCAGCTGAGAGAACGGTGGAGAGGTAGGAAGGGATGGTGCCAAGCTGTAGGTTAGAGACATATTTACCACAGTGTGAAATGCGGCGGTTTCCGAGGGGCGGTAGTGCCAGGGAGTGGTAGAGGTCGCAGTGGTGGGTAAGAGGTGAGGCATCGAGAGCAAAGTAGCAGAAGGCATTAAAAAGTGTGTCCAGCTTAGATAGGATGGACTTAGGGGCTGCACCATATACAATGTCACAGTAATCAAAGGAGGGAAGTATCATCTTCTGGACCAGTTCACATCAGAGGGGGGGGAGGGAGGCTACTGCAGTTCCGATACAGTGCACCGAGCATGGGGCATAGTTTATTTGAAATAGCATCGATGTGGTCTGAGAAGGAAAGATGGCGGTCGAGCCATACCCCCCATGTAACGGAATGAGGAGACATCTTTGAGTTTTTGACCATCCAGGTTGTGGAAATAGGGAAGGGATGGGAGTCTGGACAGGCATTGCCATGTGCTAAAAGTCATCGTGACAGTTTTTTTAGCATTTAGGAAGAGCTGGTGAAAGCTGAACCATTGCTGTACTTTGTTGAAGTTGGCTTGGAGGTTAGTTTGTACCACTTCAGGGTCAGAGCCTGAGGAGAAGAGTACAGTATCATTTGCATACATGTGGAATGAGGTAGTAGAGCAGATGAGCGGTAAGTCATTTACGAATATAGAGAACAGTATGGGTCCCAGAACTGACCCCGGGGGACACCGGTAGTTAAGGGTAGGGGGGGAGGAGATTGTATTAGCAACTCTAATGGACTGAGTTCTGCCAGAGAGGTAGAATCTGAACCAGTTGGTGGCAGCAACAGAGAGGCCTGATTCAGTGAGACAAGAGAGCAATATGGGGTGGGAGACGGTGTTGAAAGCTTTCGCAAGGTCGACAAAGACGGCTGAGGTAATCAGCCCACTGTCCCTACCAGTCAGGATGGAGTCAGGCTCTTATCAGGGAGGCGGTGGAGTGTCCCTTCCTGAAACCTGACTGGTAGGGCGTGAAGAAATTAGAGTTGGTGAGGAAGGAAGTAAGTTGGGTGAGCACAAGGTGCTCTTGTAGTTTTGCTAGTGCTGGGAGGAGGGAAATGAGGCAGTAGTTGGAGGGGGGAGGTGGGGTACCTCCTTTAAGGAGGGGGATGACAGTGGCGTGCTTCCATGCTTAGGGGATGACAGTGGTGGCAAAGGATTGGTTTAAGAGTTTGGTAAGCAGAGTTGCTATGGCAGTGGCAGAGAGGTAGAGGAGTTTAGGGTCCAAGCCATCCAGGGATTTGCCTTTTGAAGGATTGAGAGAAAGTAGTGCATCTAGGGCATCAGCTGCAGAGATGTCATTGAAGGAAAAGGAGGGAGGCCTAGTCAGGTTCTTTACATCTGTAGAGGGTGTGGGAGGTGCCGGGTTTGGCAGGACAGAGAGGAGAGTGGCAGCACAAGTGGAGAAATATATATTGAACTCAGTAGTGACTGCTGTTGGCTCAGCGAGAGTGGAGTTGTTAACATTTAGAATTGGAGTGGGATTGGCAGCTGGTGGGGTGAAGAGGGAGTGAATGACCTTCCAGAATTTTGAGGGGTTATTTAGGTTGGACTGTAGGGAGCTGCTGAAGCACTCTGCTTTAGCTAGGTGAGTGGCTCTGGTGCACTTGTTTTGGAGCATGCGGTATGTGGAGAGATGTTGTGGGAGGCGTGAGGATTTATGCATTTTCCAGGTTTTGTCATGGGTGGTTTGACATACAATCAGTTCTTGGGTGATCCACGGCAGGTGGTTGCCTCATACCCTTGTATGGCACAGCAGGGCATGAGTGTCCCAGATGCTGAGGAAAGTGTCTTTAAAGTGGAGACAGGCATCGTCAATGGAGTCTATAGTAGGGGCAGGGGCCCAGTTTGCTAATGCAAGGTCATCTAACACAGGGGCAAGATTGAGGGATTTGAAGGATTGTTGGACTAGAAATTTAGGGAGGGATTTTGGGTGGTGGATTTTGCTCACTAAGAAAGTTATGTGGTGGTCACTGAGGGAGTCAGGAAGAATACCAGCATTTATGACCCGGTGAGGGTGTGTGGTAAGAGCCCAGTCGAGGAGTGATTGGTTACCAGATTTTAGGTTAAGCCGGGTGGGCTCTGTAATGATTTAAGAGAGGTTTAGTGCAGATATTTCAGTCCTGGTTTTGTTGAGGGCAGGAGCTAGCCAGTTGTGGTTTAGATTGCCCATAATATAAAGTTTCTCTGTCAGGGTTAGGCAGGAGATTTGCTTGAGGAGGTTGGTGACAGCAGAGGCTGGTGTGCCAAGTCGGCAGTATATTCCTGCAATGTAGATTGGTAGCGGGAAGGAGAGTGTCAGCTGAAGTAAAATTAATTCATAGATTTTAGGTTCAGACTTGGCTAGGATAACCGAATAGTGCAAGTCCAAGTTAACGTATATGGCAACTCCGCCGCCTCTTATGGCTCTGTCCTGGCAGGCCAAAGTGTAGCCTGGGACGGTGACAGAGGAGTTGATAATGTTTTTATTGAGCCAGGTTTTGGACAAGGTGAGGATATCTGGAGCATAGTGGGTAGCAAGTACCTGAATGGAGTCAAGTTTATGGACTGGAAGCTATATATTTAGGTGCAGGAGGCGCAGGCCACATGGGAGAGGGTCTCCAAGGAGAAGTGAGGAAGTGGCCAATGTAGGAGGGGAGCTTGCAGAGATTGAGGGGGGGGGAGTAGTTTGGGGGCTGGGGTTTGGGTGGATGTCACCTGTGGTAAGGAGCAGGAGCACGAGAGATAGGTAGTGGGTGAATAGTTGTATGTGACTGATGGTGAGCAGACGTTTCTTAGTTAGTAGGCTTGAGTGATTATTTGAAGCTGGGCAAACATTTAATGGTATTGCATTCTCTAGTTTTGAAGTTTCAGGGGTTATTACATTTGTAATTTACATTCTTGCAAAATTAAATTTTTAAATGTTGTGAAAGTTTGACTACTTTTAATTTAATCCCATTTAAAGTTGAACATATGAACTTTTTCAGAAATGACCATGTGGTATAGTAATTTAAATGTTTCAACTCTGGTTAAATTTAGATATGTAGTTTTAAAATTAGAGGGAATTAACCAACATTTAAATTTGGGCCACAAGTTTGGCAGGCTGTAAAACAGTCCCATTTATAGCTAGAAATCTTTAACTACATGCATATACAAATGTACTGATAACCTATATACCTGGTAAATTTTGTAAGATCTCAATGAATACTATCAAAGTTATACTAAAATTACAGAAATCCACATTTTGGCAAAATATTTGGCTACATATAACTCATCTCCCAGTAAAGCTTGAGACTTAAAAACATGGTGCACATATGCATTCTATGGGCTTCTCTAAATCCTGATATTGTGGAGAAATATGGATAAGAAATATTAAAATAATCTCAAAATAACTGAAAATTAAATTTTGATTAAATGTTTGGCCACCCATAACTCTGCCCCCTTTTAATCTACAGCTATGAAATGTGGTACACTTTTGTAAACCATAGGGTACAGCTTACATTCCAAATGTGGTGTTATTTGAATGTGTAGTTTTAAAATTATAGTGAAATAACTGAAATTTAAAATGTTGTGAAATTCTGCAGAATTCCACGGAATCAGAATGGCCATTCCATGAGCATTCCACAGGTGGAATTTTATATTCTGCACAGCGCTACTTTGGATCATAATTTCACTAGCGAAATCAAAAGTTACACCTCCGAAATTTTCACCACAAGGCAAAATTTAAGCATGGATGGGCAAAATTGCTCAGTCAAAGCATTGTATGTGAAATTTCATAATTATACGAAATCAAAATCCCAGGCAAAATTACATTTTGCAGTGGCAAAAAATGTCACATAATTGCGAAATTATGCGAAATATTTCACCTGGTGAAATTGTTCAATTTCACACAACACTATATGTATACACAGGGGTCTGTACTACTGCCTAAAATGGATTTGCCCAACATGGAAATTCCCAACGCCAACTTCCCAACACTGTTAAAAGCCTGACACACAATCCATTGACACACACAATCCTGACAATAATTTTCCTGATGCAACGGTCAGCATTTCTGAGTAAATAAAATCAGAGATCAGCAACCCAAAGTTTTAGAGAAGACCGTATTGACTGTGGAGGCAGTCCTTATCACAGTTACAGATACTCAAGCCAGCCTCCTCTCCTCAACTGTCTGGGTTATGGTGACAGAAAATAAACTTGCCCCCCTGTGCCCCCCCCAAGGAAGAAAGACCAGGAGAAGTGGCATCATCTGTAACTGCAGCTCTTCAGGTTTCTACAGCGATGGACCCATCTCAGTCTGAAGACACTATGGACAGAAGAGAAACAGTAGCTGTTGACACTTCTTCTCTGTTCTATGGAATAGCTCTCCTTAGGCTGTGGTGTTATTATGAGCCTTATTTAGTTTGCAAAGCAGATGGACATGATTCAAGCTGCCTATAAGAGCTGAGGTGTTTTTTTTATACTTGGTCTAAGGGGTACTTTGTAATGAATTTGGTGAACTCCCCTGAGATTTGTTACTAGTTGGAGGCCGTCACATGATAGTTTAAGCAGTTTTAGATAATTATGTATATTTGGGGTTGGGAAGGGGGTGTGAATATATCCATTATCTTAATAGTTTTTTTATCTGAGAGCAGCGGTGCTAGGGGCTTTCCCCAGTATCTATCCTTTTTATTTCCCCTGGGGAGATATAGTTGGGAATCAGGGTTGTTGTGAGTTATAACTGTTTGTTGCAACTTGGTATCTTGGGGTCACCCGATGTCTCGAATGGAGGGCCAGACCCTTGTTGGGCAAATGAATGTCAGGATTGTGTGTGTTGGTGGATTGCGTGCTGGGCTTTCAATGATGTTGGGAAGTTGGTGTCGGGAATTTCCATGTCAGGCAAAAGTACTTAACCCATATACACATACATGACATTATTTTAATACATTCATATTGGGCCTGTCACTGCGATCTATACAAAATCAATGGCTTGATTGATGTTCTATAATTTATAATTTAATCAACTCCGTTAGTAAATATTTCTCTTTTTTTCCTTTTTTTTTTTACAGGTGCAGATGTGTGAATTGTTATCCTATGCCAACCCCAGCTGAGAACTGCTGCTGCTGGATCTATGCATAACTTAGAGCCAAATTTGATGTTATGCCTATGATTGGCTGTCTCCTATCACACCTTGGTTTTATATTCAACTGTTAAGATGTGTACATCCTGGAGTCAACATTGAATGAGTTCCTTTACCTTGATGAACCAGTTGGTGATGATACACCAACAAATGAGTAAGCACATGTTTCACAATAAATCTTAACTGCTTCAGTCTGGACCATAACTTCAATTTAGCTTAGCCCTTCCTCATTTTTTCCACCCCCTCATAGTGTCTACCCTATTGCAGATCTTAGTGTCATCTACACCTGTCAGTGCCTACTCAGTGTCACTACTGCTGATATTAATTAGTACTGGATCAAAAACTGATCCCTCTGGTACCTCACTTCTCTCCCTTCTTTCCTTCCTTCCTTCCTTCCTTCCTTCCTTCCTTCCTTCCTTCCTTCCTTCCTTCCTTCCTCGGATTTAGCTCCATTTACCAATACCCTCTGTGATCTATCCCACTACTAATTGACAACCCAGAGCACCACCTTTTGACCCAATCCAGTGTTTCCCTGGTTGTTTACAAGTCTCCTTTGTTGAATGATGATGAAATACTTGCTGAAGTCAAGGCAGGCCACATTCACTGCTCTTGCATAGTAACCCATCGGTCCAGGACACCATGAGGTTGGTGTGGTATTGGCCACTCAAAAAAAGGAGATTAGGAGATGGATCATTGATTAGTAATGCACACTGTTAAAAAAGTATGCAGACACTGTCCAAAGACACTTTGAAAAGATACTGGCATGCCAGTTTGCCCATGGGTGGGTATAGCCAGAAGATATAGTTAGATGGTGTTCTGTACACTGAATTAAATGTTGGTAACATTTCAACTTGCGCTGTTCTGAATTATTGCCTAATTGTTATGGAGAGCACATCGCCAGAATGTCATACTCATGGAAGAGTGAGAAAATTCGTAGGCAACCATAATATGATGCTTTGTCTGAATCACCATCCACATAATGATAGACTGATGTACATTGAAATGTCCACATTTGCAGAAAATGGTAACTCACTTCAGGAACACATTATATATGCATAGTAGAACTAGACAGTTATTAAAGTGAGAACAGGAAAAAAGAGATATACAATATTTTTAATTGGTGTTTCAGCATGCATTTAGAAAGGGCATTCAAGAGGTACCAAGTGTTCAATTCAATTCAATTCAATTCAATTCAATTCATTTCTCTTCATTTATAAAAGGCGCTATTCCAGAAGATCATAGTGTCCTAACAATTAAAATTCAATAAATAAAACATATAGATTGTACTCCCAGTACAAGTAACAAACCCTAAACTGAATCACAGAAAGCAAGTTCAAACAGATATGTTTTCAGAGCAGTTTTAAAGCTCTCCAGAGTCAGGCACTCTCGTATCTGGTGAGGTAGAGAATTCCACTGGGTGGGGGCCCACAAACATAAAAGCCCAGGACCCAAATGTCTTTAACCAAACCCTGGGAACCTCTAGCAATCCCTCATTGGCAGAACGGAGTGGTCAGAAGGGGCAGTAAGGATGCAAGAGCTCTTGCAGGTAGCCCAGTCCCTGTCCATATAGGGCTTTATAGGTCAGCAAATCAACCATGAAGGTGATCTGCCACTGAACTGGCAGCCAGTGCAGTTCACACAGCATGGGTGTAATATGACTGGATTGAAATGGCCCAGTTAACAACCTGGCCACAGCATTCTGCACCAGATGCAGATGGCAGATATCAACCCCCAGAAGTAATATACAGGCCACCAGACATTGACAGCATAAATCATTCACTTCTTATTAATACTATTGATACTGTCATATGAAATAAGGACACCCTCTTATTAGGTGACCTAAATGCCTCTGGTATTAATTGGCAGACAGGATTAACTAGTAATGAACAGGAACAATCCCTATTGAATGTATGCATAGAAAATAGACTAATCCAGATGGTCAATAGACCTACAAGACAAAACAACGTACTGGATTTGGTTCTTTCAAATACTATTGACAGTGTAAATGGTCTAAAAGTCCAGGAACCACTACTTCTCAGTGATCATAATACAATCACTTCCATTACAAGACAACACCAATAATATTATCAGGAAAAGCAATGTTTAGAAACCACTCTAAAGCTGACTTTTGTAACATCAAACAGGAACTTAAAAACTGGGAATGGGAAGACCCAAATGATACTACCGAGAGCTTGTGGTTAAAAATTAAAAACAAATTACTGCAACTAGAAGAACAATTTGTATCATTAAAATGTACTAATAACAAATAAGGAAGAGTACCTGTTTGGTATACCAACCGAGTTTGTAGACAACTTGCCAAAAAGAAACAAGCAGATCGAGCAGTGAAAAGGGATAATAGCCATTATAATATTCATAAGTACAGGCAACAAGTAAATAAAGCAAAAAAAAATGATAAGGATGGTGAAAAAACAAATGGGGTGGGATATTCAGACTGCGCCAAAAAGATGAGCAATAGAGGGAGCAGGCACAAGTCCAGTGCACCATGGCACATCGGGTACAATATTCAAACCATGCACAGGCCAAGGTGTGCCTGCGCAACGTGGCTGAATATCATGCCCGATGCACCATAGCACAATGAGGGATGTGCAATGGAGCAGGGGCGATGTGCAATAGCACCCCTAGGGATGCGCAGGGACAAAGACAGGAATCAACTGTGCAGCAGCCATGGATGCGCCACGCACTGAGGAGCATGCACAAGGACAGACATTGCCCCCCCACCAGGGCAAGGGCCCCATGAGCTGCACAACCAGACGTGAGCAGGATGGACCACCGGCCCATGAACCCCGGTGCTGATCCAACAGCAGACGTGGGCCAGCAGTCCCCACCCGCTGGGCAAGGTGCCCCTGCACTGACCCCTGGCCAACAGAGACCAGAACACAAGGGTGGCCAGGACCCACCCATGCCACAGCACCACACCAATGCCAACCACCCCCAAGTACAGTGAGCTTGAGACACCCAGCCCAGAAGCATGACCAAACAGTGCATGGCACTGAAGGCATTCCACCACCACCATGACAATGCATCCAGACACCCCATGGCACCATGCACATGCATCACACCCCACCATGACTACCCCCTGCATGTGGTGACACCATCCACTGCCACCACCAGAACCCACACAAGGCCCACCTGCATGGCCCCCACAGAGGCACATCAAGGTGATAGAGCTGGCAGCAGTACCCAAGGGACCCTGAACGTGGCAAGGCCTGCCCTGGATGCCGCCACCAGCAGGAAGGCACTCTGAACACAGGACCTGTGCACAGACTGCCACCCATGCACACACCCCAACCCAGCACTTGCCCCACCACACAGCACAGCACCCTACTGTGGCGCATGGAGACATGCACCACACAGGAGGCAACACAGGGCACACACAATGACCCCCCAACACAGTCCCATGGGCACCCCGTCAAACAACCACACATAGTGCTGCAACAGATGCTGCCGTCGTGAGGCCCATGTTGCCATGTACCTGTGGCCTGCACGCCACCATGGTGCCGGTGAGTCTGCCATGTGGTGGTTGCACCATGAACCAGGCCACTGTCCGCATGCAGCAGGACCCCATGTGACAAACACCAGACAACAGGCACCACCGAAGTCACCATAGACTGCATGGAGGGGGCCTACAACAGCACCACCCACAGTGGCAACAGGCGCAGATGTGCAATAGACCAGGGGTTGGGATGCCAGCTGCCAGGGCGCTGTGCCTGGAAGGTGGCTGATATGTACTGCCCCTGATGTCACGTCAGCATCCATGCATGCAGTGCTGGGGTTGGCATGACTGTGCGTACCACAGACACGCAAGGGACACAGCTGCACAGGCATGGCACACACCACCAGGGGCAGCTGGGACATAGCACATGCACCACAGCCCACTGCACACAGGAAAACAGTGCACAGGGCACACCACACATTTGCTGGACAAAGCCCATTGCCACCACCCACACCTGTGAGGATCCCCACCAGACACACCCACGGCCAGGCCAGAACCACCCCAAAGTAGCCATGCAGACCACTGCAGTAAGGCTCCATGCGCCCGCTGCAAATCAGAGACCGACACAGACATAGTTGTAAAAACATATATTAAGAATGAACACAGTATTAACAGAAACTATGTACATATATATACACAATGGGGGAGGGGATGAGCAAGGCCACAACAAGGGGGAAGGGCAGGGGACAATGGGAAAGGCAAAGGTGGGGGACACAGGGGTGTGGGGTACAGTCCAGGGAGGGAATGTTCATGGGCATGTGCTGCAGGCCCTACTGGTGGCCCCGGTCTTCTCTGTCCACCATGTGGTGCCTTCTGTGCTGCCAATGGTCACCCCTGTCCATACTTTGCAGCAGCTCCAGCATGGCCCAGGTGACCTGCAGGATCTCCTGTAGAGACTGCTCCATGGCCAACCAGCATGGTCCACCTAGGACAAGGGAGTAGAATCTGTATGAGTGACTGGCCAGACCAACACAGCCCACCCAATGTGCACGGCGTACATCAGTGGCCTGCACCCCTGGGATGGCAAACGACCACCCACAGTGGGTGTGCCCACATGTTCCACCTACCTGGGCACCCACAGCCATGCAAACCGCTGCACGCCACCACCACCAATGCACCGCACAGCACCATCGTGGTCGTCCGGCATCATGGCAATGCAGTGGGATGGCAGTGGCACAGCAGGGGTGCCGAGTGCACCCACAGCCCACCTGCAACCCCCACCCACATGTGCAGACCCACAGGACAATGCAGAGGGCACCGTGGGACATGCATAGCTGTAGGGGCCATGTGTAGGGGGCCATGCCTCACCACCACCCCTGCAACCCACCATGCACAGGTGTAAAGGGAATCATGGCACTCACCTGCACCCCGGTCAGCAGGGCATTGCTGACCTCCTGCACCACCACTGTGCCCTGACTGCATGGCCGCACCTCCAGCGTTGGCCTGCCCTCTTCGCTCCTGGGCCATCCGGGCTCTACGGCGGTCCTCCGGGCCTAGTGGAGAAACATGGAGAGAGTCTTATCAGTACACGTCTGACCCATAGCCCCCCCTCAACAGTGTGCATGGTTGCACAGCCCATCTGTGCCACAGTGGCACAGGGTGTACACGATGCACCCCCACAGCCATCAAAACAGGCACTGCCCCCCCCAGCGGCATGGCCTGCCGAACACTGTGCCACCAGGACAGATGGATATTACTAGTGATGGTGATGGAGCACCTACCTGGCACTGGCACAGCTCCCTGCCAGGCACGCACCTGTAGTCACCCCAGATAGTTGGGGTCACTCCACTGCAAGTCCCCATAGTGGTGGCAACACTGCTTCGTGGTCCTACAGCTCACTGTAGCCTTCTCAAGTCCCTCTGCTACCTCCTGCCACACCTCTGTGATCTCTGTGCATGGCCTCAGGAGGGGAACCTGCCCAAACAGGGCACCTGCATGGGGCTCCACAAGAGCCACCAGGTTTGTCAGCTCTACCACATTCCATACTGGTGCTCTGGTGCACGACATCATGCAGTATCTGCTGAGCTCAAAATGGTGCCCGGTAACACATATGCCCCACGTGCGGAGGCAGCATGGTACTGCACTGCCAGTCGCGATTGCACTGGCACCGGACTGCGCAATAGGGGGCAGCCATGTGGCCACATGGCACCTAGAGGGCAAAGGTCAGCCACAGGGTCAAGGGTCTGTCCACGCACAGAGCACCACAGTGCAATAGGGAAGACCCTGCAGGGAGCATGGTAGGGTGCATGTGAGTGATGCCATGCAGTGGTCTACCACGCAGAGGTGCCATGGCGCCCACGGTGCACCGTGACATGTATGCCCCATCGGATATATTGCACATGAGCGCCACAGACACAGTAGTGGCAGTGTTCTGTACTGCCTCCCGGGCACAGTGCAGCTGCTGCTCTGCTAGCATAGGTGGAAGCACCGCAGGCATGTGTAGTGTGGTGCCGATTGCACATGTCACAGTGGTGTGCCACAGCCTGAGCATGCTCAACACCATTGCACAAGGTGCAAAAGCATGATATTCAGCCAGGTTATGCTAATCAGTTCATGAGCCAATCCTCGGCGCATCCACTGCATTTGCATCCCATTAGAGTTGTGCATGTCCTCATTTGCATGCAATGCGCTATGAAAGCAACTAGGAAATGCACAGACCATGGATCAGTATTGCAGCCTTTGGAGGTAAGTGCCATGCTGTGGAGATGTGGGGACAGTGATCTGGGAGGGCTGTATGGGACTGCACAGTCCATGGTAACACCTGTCCAGCCCCCCAGGCACAAGCATGACCAAACGCGAAGATGATGAGGAGCAGGGGATGGTGCAAAAGAGGAGGCCCAACTTCACCATGGCAGAATTGGATGCCCTGTTTTAGGCCTACCTCGACAGGGAGCAACTGCTCAGTGGACAGAGGGGAACACCACAGGCCCATGAAGTGGCATGGGGAAAGGTGGCATGTGCCATCAACCAGCAGGGCAGCCACCAGCGTTCCATGCAGGAGTGCAAGAAGAAGTTTGGCACAGACAGGAGACAGATCAAGGATAAGGTGGCTGCCATCAAGGCAGCATGTGCTGCCACTGGTGGGGGCCAGCAGGACATGCCCCACCTGACTCCACTGGAGGAGCAGGTGGCCAGCAGCATGTGGCGTAGTGCCATTGAGGGTGTTCCCAGTGGAGGCTTCCAGATGGGTGGCAGCCCATCACTACATGGTAGGACCGGTGCTGGCAGTGTGTGGGTGGCAGGGGGGTGGGTTCCAGGGCCAGATGGAACCACTAATGGCACTGTGTTCCTTTGCAGCTCCTGAGTGTCTGCATGGGGCAGCGGTGGTGGGTGTGTCCACCGAGGGGGCGGCCCTGGAACCAGTGGAGCACCCATCCATTTCCACAGGTGTCCGAGGGACCAATCATCTGCAACCCTGCACATCTGTCTGGACTGATGCCTGTGGTGCGGGTGCAGATGTGGTCCTGGCTGTGTTCCAGCATGACACCTCTCACAGTGTCTTGTGTGCTGGGACACAGATCGTGGCCGACTCTAGCTCCCAATGATGACATGACGCACGTCCCGGACAGTGATGTTAGTGGGACACAGGAGTATCCCACAGATGGAATCCATCCAGGTGGCAGTGCAGGCAGCGCTGCATGGTTGCCTGCCCACCAGCCCTTGTCCAGGCTGTGGCTGCAGGATCCAGTGGGGCAGCACTGGTGTGCAGCCATGGTAATGGGGCTGTTGTCACAGCTGTGGCCACGCCAGCAGTGCCTGGCGATCGGCAGCTGGAGGGGCAGCAGCTGGACAGTGTTGATGTGGGGACGGGTTGGGGGCAGCAGCAGTGCACCATGGGAGGATGTACCCCAGGAAGGCACTGCTGTGTGGCACCCACTGTTGAGGGGTGCTGTGCCGCAGGGCCAGGAACAACATGGGGGCCAGCATGCTGGCCATGCAGACACCCCTTTGGGCGACCACAGCCGTCTACTGCAGGCCTCAGTGGATCAGCAGGTGTGGCTCATGGATGCGGTGGATACAGTCTGTGCGGAGTTGTGCCAGGCAGAGGTGCAGCGCAGCAGGGACCATGCTCTGCTCCTGGCAGAGTTGGCCCAACAGTGGGTGGATGTGACTGCAGCAATCGACAGGCAAACCACTGCATTGGCAACTGCCATGGCTACACTGGCCGACCGGCTGTGTGCCTGTCTGCCGCACACCCCGCAGGGTGCATTGTCCACCCCCTGTTCTCAGCATCGGGTGACCCCTGCCATGTCGATGCCAGGTTCGGCTGTGGGCAAACCAAGCATGCTTGGTGCGGGCATGTTCAGCGGCCTGCAGACACCTGCATGGACACAGTCATGTTCACAGAGTGTCGCTCCTTGGGGCCCTTCAATGCCACCCCATGAGGCCACTGGTCAGCCTGATATGTCTGGCAGGTCTCGCCGGGGCCACCCACACATCCATGGTGGCCGTGCTACTGTGCTGCATGACTGACCCTTCCCCCTCCACAGCCACTGTCTGCTGCTGCCCAGTGTGCACTGCAGTGCTGTGTGTGTGTTGCATGGGTGTGGTGCCCTGTCCTGCACTCACACGGTCCCTGTGCACACTCTCCCAGCTGCTGGCCACTGTGGTGTGTGCATGATGATGCCAGTGTAGCACTGTCTGCCACTGTGCAATGGAGCTCAGCATCTGAGGCACGCACAGTGCCAGCCACTGGGTGTGGTTATGTTGGGTCCTGTGTGGGTGTGGGGGGGCCTGTAATGGAAGGCGTGTCTGTTGCCCTGTGGGCATGTGTAGGGGTGTGTGTGCCTGTGTGTGCATGCCGCATGCAGCCCTGCTGTTCCCTACCTTTGTGTGCAGTCACCTTCCCATTCCCATGCCCCTGCCACCAACCTTTCCTGGTGTCCACCCCTGCCTGTCTGTGGGCAGTGTCCTTGCCCTTGGTGCGTGCACGTAGCCCTGTTGATCTACCTGTGTAGTCTGAAGTGCTCCTCTGCAATGGTGTCCCGGTGCTACTGGCCATCCGGGCCAGCCGGGGATCCCATCGCCCAGGGGGTGGCTACCCAACACCAGCTGGACCGGCGTCCTCATCGTCCCCACTGCTGGTACTGCCCCTGCACCAGGTACACCCCTGGCTCTTCACTACTGTGTACCCTGCCTCTGATCCACTGCCCTCTTTCCTCTGTGGCATGCTCAGGCCCTCTCACATGCACACATACACATACCCACTGTCACTCACTCGCACACACCTCCAGTGGCCCCCCGTCCACCTCCTGGCCACACCTGCCCCATGCTTCTTGCTTGCCTCCCTGCCACTCTGTCTCTCCACTTCCCTGCTATGGCTCCTCTGTAGCGCAATCATCCTCCCCTCACTTGCTCCCTTTTATATTGGCTCATTTCCACTTTCGAGCAACTTTCTCTTGCTCCGCTGTTGCACACATCGGCTACTGTTGAATATCGTACTGCGCACATTATTCCTGGTTATGCCCCCTGCACTTGTGCATGCATTCATTTCTGTTGTGCTGCGGTGCATTGTGTTTTGTCCTGCACAACCGCTCCCGCTGAATATCGTACTTTGGTGCATCTCCACTCTTGCACCAGCAGATCCCTTTTGCGCATGGCACAACTGCTCTGAATATCCCACCCATAGAGTTTTGGATAGCACACCTGGATGATAACGGAAAGACATTCTATGCATACGTTAACAATAAATCTGTCAATAGGATGGTGGGTCCAGTTCAAGAAGGAAATAATGAATATTCAGACACAGCAAACATGGCTAGGGCATTTAACGATCACTTCTGTTCTCTATATAATAAAGCAACTGCTATAATGAATAATGTATCCTTATTAGGAGAGTCCAGTGAAATACTGGATATAGTAACTAGATCAGAAATAATGGTTAAATTAGGAACATTAGATGCATTTAATCACCTGGTCAAGATAAAATTCACCCAAGGCTGTTAATAAATATGAAAGACTATCTAATTGAACCACTTTACCACCTATATAATAAGTCCCTATGTACTGGACAAGTCCCCAGTGATTGGAAAAGGGCTGATGTGATTGCAGTGTTCAAGAAGGGAGATAGATCCATAATGGGTAATTAACAGGCCTATAAGCCTAACCTCAATATTGGGAAAGATATTTGAATCCATTTTAAAGGACAGATTAGAAAAACACCTTGAAAACAAAAAAATTCTGGATGAATCTCAACATGGCTTTAGGAAAAACAGATCATGTCTAACTAATATGCTTGCTTTTTACAATAAAGTGAGCTATCTATTAGATAATAATAAACCAGTGGATGTTTTTTTTTCTGGATTATCAAAAAGCTTTTGATAAGGCACCCACACTCTTTACTGATCAATAAAATGATAAATATGGGTATCAACAAAAAAATCTTTGTACGGGTTCACAACTTGCTGGTAGACAGAACACAGAGAGTGCATATTACAGACCACTTATCAGATCCAGGACTTGTGACCAGTGGGGTTCCCCAGGGATCAGTCCAGGGACCTGTGTTGTTCAATCTTTTTATTGCCGATATGAATGTAAATCTATCAAATAAAGTAATAAAATTTGCAGATGATTCTAAAATACTTGCTGAAGTTGGGGATAATGAAAAATCAAACATATTAAACAATGGTTTATTAAGGATAGAAGAGTGGGCAAATACACATGGAATGCACTTTAATACTGATAAGAGCGTCGTTCTACATCTCGGTACTAAAAATGAACAATGTAGTCATAGTCTGAACAACAGTTGGTGGGAACCCATGGAAGAAGAGAGGGATTTGGGTATCTTAATAACCAAAAATCTTTCATTTAGTAGACATTGCAATGAAACAGTTAAAAAGACAACTAGAATTACTGGAATAATTAGGAGATTATTTGTAACAAGACACAGAGCCTGTATCCTCCCTTTATGTAAAACATTGGTTAGGCCACATTTTGATTATTGCAGCCGCTTATGGAGTCCCTACCTTAGGAGAGATTGTAATGCACTGGAGAGAGTTTAGCAAAGAACAACGAAAATGATTACAGGACTAGAAAATGATACCTATGAAACCAGATTAGCAAACTTAAAACTCTAGCTCTAGAACTAAGATGTACCGGGGTGATCTGTTGGAAATGTATAACATCTCTAGAGACCAAACTCAAATGAATAACTTTGGGATTCATTTTTCTGAACATAAATATCAGAAGCCATAAGTAAACAATTAAAGTTGACTCACTCAAATACGGACAAGAGAAGAAATGTTTTCACTCAAAAGATAATACATACTTTCTCCTGAAGTTATGGATGTAACAACTTTTAAGGTATTTAAAAAAAAGATAAACATCTGTTTGAGAATATTGGTCCTTAAAACCCCATGCTATGGGGAGGCAGACATTATAAGCTTATAGACTTCTGTCTGCCTTATTTTCTGAGTATAAATCCAAGTAAGCTGTAGGTATAGGGAGTTACAGCAGTCAAGGTGGAAGGTCACAAGGGCAAGGACCAGTGTTGGAAGGTTGCCGGATGGAACAAGGTGCTTAATCTGGGCAATATTCCTCAGATGGTAAAAAGAGGATTTGACAGCAGCCGACACCTGCGAATGAAGCGTCGGCTCATTGTCAAATATTACAGCCATATTTTGTGCCTGTTCAGAAGTCAGCAGCTGGCTACTCCCGAGCCAAAGCCTGGAGGCACTGCCAGATGCCAATCTCTCACTCCAGTTACCCCAGATCAACTACCAACACCTCAGTCTTGTCAGGATCCAACTTATACCAGCTGTCATTCATCCAGTCCTGTATCTCAGTGAGGCAGTTGCTAAATACCAAGACCGCACTATCCTGATTGGGAACAAAGGACAGGTACAGCTGGGTATCATCTGCATAACAGTGAAAACCCAGCACATACCTCCTTACAATGTCTCCAAACGGCAGCATATACACCGTGAACAACATGGGGGACAGCACAGAGCCCTGCTGGACCCCACATGGCAGTGAGAATGAGTCAGAGGAAAAATTCCCCGACACCACCCTCTGAGATCTGCCAGTGAGGAAAGAATGGAACCATCTGAGGACAGTCTCAGACAGGCAAGAGATGCACTGCAGATGCTTCAGCAGCACCCCATGGTCCACAGTGTCAAACGCTGCAGAGAGATCAAGAAGAACCAAGATGGAACAGCTCTTCTGATTTCTCGCTATTAGGAGATCATTGAACACCCGAACAAGAGCAGTCTCTGTGCTATGCCTCTTCTGAAATCCAGACTGGATAGGATCATAGATTTCATGGATGGTAAAGGGATTCTCCAGTTGCAGCATGCCCACCTTCTCAATAATCTTCCCCACGAAGGGGCAATTGGAGACTGGTCTGTAGCTAGCAGGGCAGTCTGGGTCGAGATAGGATTTCTTAAGGAGGGGTGCAGCCACCGCCTCCTTCAGAGAGTCTGGAAACTCACCTGACTCTAACAAACACCAGACTATCTCTGCAAGAACCGGGACAATGACTTCAAGGAACCCCATTATGAGGTGAGTTGGGCCCGGATCCAAACTACAGCAGGTTGGCCACATATTCTCTGGACAATCCGCATGATCTCCACGCTCTTCAGCTGGTCGAAGTCGGTCCAACAAAACCAAGGAGGAGCAACCTCACGCCAACTGCTGCTACCACCTGTAGAGTGGGCCAAACAGATCTCAGACCTGAAGTTGGCCACTTTATCAGCAAAGACACGAGCAAACTCATCACACTTTTGCTGTGGAAACGCTCTTTGAACTTGAAGACAGGCTGGATTGCAGTCTGTCCACTGTTCAAAAGATCTGAGCTGTTCAATTCTGAACTGTGCAATCTCCCAGGACAGGAACTCTGCCTTCTTAAGAGAGATTGCCAATTGATATTCTCTATAATGATCCACCAATCTAAGTTTGTCGGCATCAAGGCATGATTTCTGCCAGTGTCGTTCCATCCTTCGACCAGCTTGCCTCAACTCCCTCAAGGTCCCATCAAACCAAGGGGACTGATGGTAAAGGGTGAGAGGATGAACATGGACAGGAGCAATAGCATCCAGAGCCCCTGTCACAGCCCTACTATAGGCCATTAACAGGTTTTCTGGACCCATGCTTGCACTCGGTAATCCCGATAGGTCCAGCATCGCTAATAGGCCATCTGGAGTCACACCCCTGAAAGAGTGGTACTGGACCATCTCCACAGTAGCAGGCCTATAGGGAGTAGCACGGCAATTGAACCTTATAGTGTGATGGTCTTACCACCTGACTGGTTCCACCACCAAGGTGTTAATTCTGTCCAGGCCACATCTATAGCTTTGTTTTTGTTTGCCTATAACCATGTATTATTTCTCTCAATTTCAGCAGTACATTCAATTATGCAACCAAAGTTGATTGAATATCTTTGACTATGTGGATATATATTTTACTATTGTAACAGCTGGCAGCTATTGTGATAAAAATATTTAAATAATGTTAACCCTACTTGGATGTTATTCAAAGATTTACATACCATCATATGAAAATTGCCAGCAGGAGAAGGCCTTAGTGGCTTGTTAAGTCTGCCAGATTGTGTAGTTCAGTCTATTCTGTTTGAGACGTTCCATCCTCCTATTGCCTGCAAAAGTGTTTTCTTCCCCCTACTTCCACCATTACCATCTTCATACCCATTGTCTCCCTTGTTTATAGCCTGTCCCACCCCCTCCTTAAAACTTCCCACTGTTTCCAAGGATACTACCTCCCTAGGCAGTTCATTACACTTAGACTCCACCATTGCTGTGAAAAAGGTTATCCTCATTTCTATTTTAAATTCCCCATTCTAATTTTGAGGCTTTGGCCCATAGTGGTCCCCTATCTTTTTTAAATCTGAGTTGCCCTCCACTCCAATCTCATTTATACTGTTTAGGTAACTGAAGGTTTCTGTCATATTCCCAATTATCTTCTGTCCTCCAGGTAGTACTTATTAAGCTCCCTTAACCTCTCATCATATTGTAGTCTCCCATGCCTTGGATCATCTTAGTTGTCCTATGCTGGACCCCAGTCAAGTAGCTTTATGCTCTTCTTTAAATAATGGCACCAGAACTGCTTACAGGTTTTAAAGTGTAGACTACCCAATGCCCTATACAAGTTCATAATCACTTCATTTATCCTGAAGGAGATTAATCAAGAGGCACTTTCCAGAATTTTCTATGCTTTGACTGCCACTTTAAAACACTACTCAGAGCATTTCAAGTCAACCCATGACTATCACCCCTAGATTATTTTCATCCTTTGAGCTGGACATCTCTATCAATCCCTCCCCCCAGTCCAGTAGCTGGCCACTGTGTTCCTAGCTCCAAGGTGTATGACCTTGTAATTCATGGCAATAAACCCCAACTGCCTGATTTCCAGATAATTTCTCAAGGCTGGCTAGATCCTCCCTGAGTTCCTGTCTCCCCTCCTCCATGTCTACCCTCCCATAGATCTTAGTATCATCTGAGAAAAGACAGACCTTACTTTTCACCCCTACTGCTATGTCACCAGTACAGAAGTTGATTAATACTGGAGCAATAATTGATCCCTGCAGTACTCTACTGGTTATAGGCCTATGCTTGGATAGTTCATCCCCTACCATCACTCTCTGTTTCCTTTCCTGTAGCCATCTCTCACACCCTGCCCCAGTAGCTTACCTTGACTCCCAGACTACCTAGTTTGCTAAGCAACCTGCCATGTAGTGCTGAGCAGAAGGGTTTAATGAAGACCATGTATAGTACATCCACTGTGTGTCCTTTGTCTAATGTCCTTAAAAGTTGTATATCATGATTGTTTTACAGGCTTTCCCCATGATGAACCCATGCTGCCTATTGGCCTGGAAACTATTTACCTCCAAAACATTTACCAATCTTTCTTTTAGAATGGTCTCCATTAATCTACCAATATTGAATTGTAGATGTACTGGTCTCTAGTTGCCAGGCTCATCTCTGGGAACACTCTTGTGAATTGGCACTACATGAGTCATTATCCAGTCCTGTGGCACTAACACCATCTTCAGTGAGGCATTAAACAGAACCACCAGGGGTGCTGCTAACACCCCCGCTAGTTCTCTAAGGACCCTTGGGTATATGCCATCCTTGCCATGTGCTTGACCTTCTGAAGGGACATGATTCCATCCAAAACCCAATTCATCTTGATCTCTCTATCTTTTTAACCCCCCATTCCTACCCTCATAATAACTGGGTATTGAATACTGAGATGTAGTACTCATTCAGTACCTCAGCCTGATCTTCACTGTTTTCTGCCCATCTCACTTCCTTCTTGATCTTAACAATCACATACTTACTACTTCTTCTAGCCTTTATCTATCAGAAGAAGACCTATTCCCTCATCCCTGAAAGGCTGACCTCTTGCCCCTTATCTTCACTGCCACTTCATTTTTGACACTGTTTGATCTCTTGGTCATCAGCGTCTTCCATAATGCAAATAGAATGTCCTTAGCCAACCAGAAATCTCCATTTTGAAGTACCCTTTTACAATGTAACTATATTTTACATAGATACATTACTTTTCCATTTTATAACTGTGTGTTGTTGGTTCGCATTATCTATTACTGACTCCACCCCATCCCAAAAGTATATCTGTCATGTAGAGAATATTTATGCTCTTGGTAAGCTTTTTTTTACAACTGCATGTTTATGTGCTTGATAATTTAAAACTGTCCTAGTGACACATATAATAGCTGTGTTAAAATGTTTGTAACCTGCATTTTCTCAATTTATGTTCTATCATTCTCTCTTCCTGACAGATTGTACCATCATATTGCCTATACAAGGTTGGTTTTCTGGGTTTGGAAGTGCCTGGGCAAAGGAAAGGAAATAGATGTGTGATCCCTTCATGTGCTGTAAGTGCAATTCACAACACTTCCCCCACAGATCACTACGTTGGGTTCAAAGAGGCACAACTGAATTAATGTGGACCTGTTATAGATAACAAATACAATTTTTTTTGTGTTATGTGACATGTTTCTTCTGGGTTAAGCTAACTGAAATGCAAAAATATCCAACACTTTTTATGATACTCTGTTCAGTCACCTCACACTATATTATAACTTTTCATGTTCTGAATGTTATAATTATGTTATTTGATGTTGTTACCTTAGGAATTTGTTTATGGGTTGGTGTGTTACCAGCAATGATCGGAACCGTCCCAATTCTCACTGCTGTTTTTCTACCAGTTACCACTGTTGATATTCTGTTATAACAGTGCTTTATGAGATTAACTGTGGATACAACATTGATCCTAGCATAGCTTCAAATACCCACATGTATGCACATTTACTTTGTAGTGTGCTTACCAATTCAGCATTCGATTTACGTTTTGGTGATCTGTACATGACATTTGAATCTGCATCTATTTGGTGTGTAAGCCTTCTCAATAATTTTATCTTTCCATTTAGCCTGAGTTTTATATGGATTTATTATTTATGCATTGATGTTTAGAGCCATAAGTTGACCATTGCATTCCCTTGCACAAGATTCAGACTTCAACATTTTTATTGTAATTCCTGTTAGTTACATGTTTGTTTCTGCAGTTCAAGCAACTAACCTTTTTTCTCTCTTTTTTAACTTTGTTATTCTTTGAGACTGTGCCTTATCTCATGTTTTGTAACATACCCTTCTTGACTCATCATGAGTGTGCTTAGTACATTTATTTTTACATTTCAGACAGTCAAAGGAGTGCTTAATTTAATATGGCATGAAGTAGACTTCCTTCACAACTCTCCTCTGCTTCTGATTACTTTCTGTCCCATTCAGAGAGTCAGTGCTGAAAAAGCACTTATGTTGTAGCAGAATAGACTGTCATGCAACAAGCAGTGCTACCTATATATACATGAGCCAAACAAAGCTTTGAGAAAACTAGATGGTAATATATATGATAATGTAGCCCAACTCATATTGTAATATGCGCTCTTTCATTATTTGGAATGTAAGATGAAGTACTAACACTGACTTAATACATGGAAAGAAGTGTTCCATACAGGTCAGGAGATAAGAGTCATTTACATATAGAAAATAAAAACATGTGTGAAAAATTCCAATTTTCATGCACTGCTGCCTGACGTCAACATGTTGTGCTGCATTTAGGTGGGAAGACCTACACCATCTTGATTGCTGTGCTTCTCTCTGTCAGTGGGGGAGGGGGGAAATGGGGCACCATCATTATAACATCTCACTACCCAGGCTCCCTGACTGGCCCAAACATCACTAACATCTCTGTCGAAAGAAATTTAAAAAAGCTCATACAAATAAAAGAAAGATGTAAATATAATTGGCTTTCTATCTACTAGGTAGCGAGATTGTGTGCTCATAACAATGGTGCTGTATTGGCTCCAACAGCTGATGAGCTAGGAAGCCCCATTCATAGCTCTAACATTACTGACAGCCCAACGCTTTTAACACAATTCAAATAATTTCTTCCACTAGATGGTGATTTATATGGGCCAGCATACAGACTCAGGCATGTGGGAGTAAACACACCAGTAATAAAAAAGGCATTATATGCTGGCAGCACCATCTGATAGACCAAAAAGAAAATGTAGATTTATTTTCAAATGGTGTACCAATGCATTAAAAATTAAGTAAAAACATTGTCTTTAAATGTTTTTTTTTCATTTCTTAATTCTACAGGTGAGCTATTTCAAAATTGGAAGAATGCACTCCAATGTGTGTGTCATGAATTAATAAAGTCACTTCTTGGGAGTTTGATGAACTTGGCCTGTGACTTCATGTCCAGTCACTCATGGTGTGACACTATCAAGGTATGGCATACACATTTTCATGCATTATTCCTTTATTTTAACACATGGTACTGTAGTGCAACCCTCAACCTCCATGTACACACTGGTAGGCTGTGCCAAGGCACCACTACCTAACTCACTACCCCACCAACAGCATGTCCCACACCTGATCGGGCAACCAATGCAGCCATCCTCACTACTCCTTGTCTGGAGGCACAGTGAGATGTCAGTGGATGATTGTGTGGGTGTGCATGCACATGCTTATTTACTGACAACACAGTGTCCTGTTAGCTGCTTGTTAGAGAAATGGGCTTTTTTGAATGGTATGGGATAGTGATTTAGAAGGGGGGGTGAAAGGAGGAGGTTGGTAGGACAATGTCTGCTGTATTATGTCTGAGTCTGTGTGTGTGGTGGGGGTGTACTACACTACAAAGGAGTAACATACTAATACACTGACTGTTTATTGGGAATGGTCCAGGAGAGAGCTCACTAGACAATCAAGGATAAATGTTTGGTTTTGATTTCCTAATTTATGAACCATTGATCTTTTTTTTTGTGTGGCGGTGTTGGAACAATAGGTTATAATATCACTTTTATAATATAGCACTTGGATGTACCTCGGGCCTTACCCAAACATATTTCAAAAATTAGCAAAAATAATGATAAAATTCAAATATGATATTACCCATGTTCTCCAGGTTCTAGATAACAATGAAAACACTTCTGCTACACTTAGGAATAGGAAATATATATATATATATATAAAACACCTATATATAATAACTCTAAACATGCATAATAAAAGTAATGTAAACAACAACAACAAAGGCTTCAGAAAAGTAAAACACAAAGAAATAAAACAAATAACACAAATTTCAGCAAATAAACAATACGAATGAATAAGCAATATTCCTTAAAAAATCACAATTATGAGGACAGACTAAAAAAAGGGGAGCTCTCTTAATAATATTTAAAATCATGAGAGACAAGGAATTAATGAAGGAGATGGGCATAAAATTCAAAATAAATCAGAGTGTTTTTTGAGGACATAGAGTGCATATAAAAATGGATCTGTTAAAATGAATAACCAATACTTTTCCTTTGTAAATAGGACAGGTAGGATCTGGAACACATTAACAAACAAAATTGTATCAAGCAATACTATAGAAAAAATTTAAAGTCAGAAAAACATAAGTCCATCCAGCACCAGGATTCAGGCAGTTCTGGGCTGGACCAGCAGAAATTGCATATAAGTTTTCAAGTTGGGTGACATCATCACCAAACTCTAATTGCTCCTTGCAGATGATGAATGGTTGACATTTATTATCACCCCAAGGACATCCCATTGGTTCCAGACTTATTTTTATCCTTGAGATTATTTTTCTCTTGTAACTTCTTTATTTGAAATGATATAACTTTAAAACCAACATTTTTAAATTTCTCTCATTGAATGGAGTCTTTCAACATGTTTTTCATATTCCTAGGATTAGTATTTCCTAAATTAGGCTAATAAACGCTATAACTTTATAATTTTAACAAAATGACTCAAAACAAAGTTATAGTTTATCTTTTAAAGGGAAACATCCATATTTGAGGGGACCCTACCTCCATGTGAAGCAGGGCCGATTAGCTGTTTAATAAATAGTAGCATTTATTTCACTCACTGTGTCATTTTATATTTAAAAGTTTATCTGGTTGATCCTGTGCCCTCCCTGCCTGCATTTCATGACTGCAGCTCCCTCCCAGCACACCCACAACCACCCTTGGCTGTCCCCAGCATGACCTGTTGTGCGGGGAACAACCAGGGTGCCTCCATAGGACTATTGTAGCACTATACTTTCTAATAGCTCTGGTTTGGAGCCAATGGTCATTTGTGCTATACTGATACCAGTTACATACTGGCAGGGTGCCTGCCAGTTTGTACCTGGTCTCAGTATAGCACGGACACATGCAGGCTCCAAATTGGAGCTATTTTAAATTACAGAAATACATTAATCTGCAATGCTGTACCTTCAAATAACACAGGTGATGTGTCTAATGTAACTGCACTTGTACTAGCGCATTCCCATGCTCCCTATCAGTGGCTTGCACTGGTGCAGTGCCACTGCACCATGCGCAGTTTGTGCACTGCCTGTGCCATATTCATGGTGCTGTGCCATGGTGCAGCACTGTGGAATATCACCTGGACCTCGCCCCAGTGCATCACAGTTGCGCTGCGCCTAGGCTTGCACCAAACCACTGCCCGGCGCAATCTGAATATCCCAGCCTCAGTGTTCTGTATTTTTTTTCATTCAATAATCTCATATTAAGTACATTTTTTATTTACTTTACACATGTATTTGTTTTATTCAAATATTTCTCCATCTATAACAGCTAACTGACCACCTGTCAGGTTTAATACACAATTTCACTTAATAATCAGACACAACAGATTGATTTTGGTGTTCAAGTTTTTTTAATATTCTATAACATAACAGTTCACATTAGCAGTGTATCAATATCCACTCATTAAATTTAAACTTAAAGATAAATCCAATATCACTTTTTTATTTTGAATAATTAACTCACTTCAAAGGTTTCTTGCTCTACAACTGCATATTCCTCATATGATTTTCCTGATATGCATGTAACAGTATGTAATTAAAAATGGCACACCTGTTTTTTATATTTTCCACATATTTGTGGAACTGTTAAACTTGACTAAATAAAAAGTTTATTTGCAACAAATAATTTGCTGTTTATTTCACATTTGAGACAATAAAGCTTGTTAGAATAACTGTACACTACTTTTCTTGTAAATGTATCTGGAATTTCCCTTCACTACAGGTATAGTACATGTCAAACATTTGGTTCCAGTTCTGTAATGGAAATGCAGGTATTGACATACTGTCTTGACAAGTCTGAAGCATTGCTGCCAGATTAATCAAGGGGAATGTCCAACCTAAGATGAGAAAAATAAAAGAAACACAGTTATTGACAACCTATCTTGACTAGTGTAATGCATTGCTGTTAGACGAGGCCAGTGGAATGTCCAACCTACTATATAATGAATAATGTATGGGGAATCATACACAATAAGCTGTGTTTCTATCTAGTGGTTGTGATGATAGCATATGAACCTCAAGAACTAAGCTCAAGAGTTCCTTGCTGTCATCTTAACCTCTAGATGAATACAAGTACCAAGTTGACAATATTTGTTTTGCAGTATTTAGTCTGATACACAAGAATGATAGACTCTCCATTGAAGTGAAATCAAAATAATCTTGCCATGACTGTTCTGTTCTATGAAAAAAAATCAAATTACCAGACTTTTGAAAGCTAAAGTTGAAAGTTAAGGTATAACTTTGGGAACCTGGCAGTTAGTAAGTAACTAGGGATGGACTAAATGAGAAATTTAGAATTGCAAGGCCTTTGAACTGAGCAAACCTACCTTTTGTAACAGGCATTAATGTAAGGCTGTCAGGTTTCTAACAGCAAATCTGATTACTTCATTACATTGCATAGATACACTAGAAAACTCATGAAGTTGATATAGGCCTGTGTGTATGGATGATTCAATGTGCCACACTTTTTTTTATTTCAATATAAAAAAAATACAGCAGCTCAAATATATAACAAGACATTCACTATGTTGCAGTATTACTGTATAACTGGTTGTGATACAGTAGTGATATCACCACTGCATTTCAGTAGCTTAGTGTCACTGCTACTGTGCAACATTGTCATGTGTCTGCACTTTGCCCACTTTTGGACACAGCATGCCAATTTAATCAATGTACTATGACTGGGTGTTGTTGATGTTAGGCTATACCAGTGCCCGGTGTGGTTTGATCACAATGCCACAGGCCTAGTGAGTAAACCACACCAGATGTTGGAAATTCCTAGCATCACCTACACCCTTGAGTACTGTATTGCAATTATACAATGGCCACTTATATTTTGAGAGTGGAAAAATATATAAAGGTTTATTTGTGAATTGTAATTTTTATGCATTGCATTAGTAACTGCAACAGAAAAAAATAGTCCTGGGTTGCTAGGTGAAACAGAAGGCTGTTGTCACCACCACCCCTTTCTTGCAGGCACACAGACACACAGAGTTTGATGGCAAGCTTCTGTTTGAGTTTCTGAGTTCTTTTACTGTGTATTTTTGTTTCTGCAGCACTGTTTGTTATTTCAGCAACAGGGCATGAAGACTCTGTCATCCACTGTTTGGGAAACTAATAGTGAAAGTCAGGCCTCAAACCACGCCAGTGACTTAGGATCAGGAATGGGCCATGGTCCTCAGAAAGTCTGACAGTTTGGGCAAAGCGTAGATCTTTACTGATCCAACACAACATTTCTCTCCACTCCCAGGTAAGGATGTGGTGTTTCCCTTGTTCTTGACTGCCTCCAGGTAGAGTAAGGGCGTTAGCGCCAATTCATATTCCCCCCCCCCCAGCAATTACCATGGGTAGTGTTGAAAGGGTATGTAATGGCAACACTTTGGTTTTGAGTTTCCACTTGAATGTGTCAGTGTGTGATGTGGTCATAGGATGGAGCCAAAGGTACTGTTTGGTCCACTTGCATGTTTGGAGTAGGGTGTGGGGTAAGTGTGTGATGGGTTGGAAAGGCTACTTGCTTTTGAGATGCAGGTGAACTATCTCAAGATAATACTCAATGAATTCTAATTTGTTAAATTATTCTCTGTAACAAATATATAAGAGAATATGATGGATGTGACACAGTACACATCAACACTGCAATATCACTAGTAAGGCCCTCTCCGCGCCACCATCATGGGTACCAGTTTCTTTACTCTCCTTCTCCACACCATACCTCCCCTTCCTGAGTTGTGCCAAGTGGCACAAGATCGAGTTATCACTATATGCCTGTACAGTACTGGTTAAGATTCTTAAGCTGGATTTGTGGCAGATTTATTGGACCATGAACTATGCGATGCCACCATTGATACTTTGATGCCACCATTGATACTTTCTCCATCTTCAGATACTTTGCCACTATTGGCAGTGGTGCATTTGCTCTTCTGGCTTTATCCATAGCCTCACAAACTTCCATAGCCTCACAAACTTCAGACTGGAAAAACAGGCCACTCACTAAATATATAACGTTAATCTTTTATTCATGTTTTGTTTTTTATTTTCTTTTTTGCATCCAGCAAAGTAATTCCTAGGTTTCAGGAATATTATTTCCCCTTCATCAGGGAGCTGGTTCACATCTAAAAAGTTACAAATGACATTATTACATTTTCCAAACCTTTGCATACACCATAACCTAATGGTTTACTGGCTCCTTTCTCAAAAGTGTTTTCTAACTTACTTAAACTCTCCTTTGTATATTTGGTGAGTGGGTCCATTTCTACAATCTGAAGTTTGTGTAGTTTTATGTGATTGGATTGGACTGCTCCCTGTTTTGATTGGTGTTTTCTGTCTGCTTTTCACCAAAGTTGGATGAGTCGAATTCTGGCTTGAGTTTATCCATAGCCTGCTTGTATGAGGGGAATTCTTGCAGAAGATTAATGACTTCCTCCATGAGCTCATGAACATACTATGCAAAGTGAAAAGAACAGTGTGATACACATGAAGTAAACAAAGTGCAATATGGCAAGTCCAGTAGTTAGATTAATAGTCTGGGAGTATATACATTAAGAGTAGGTGGACAAAGCAATAGTGCCAGATGGCATACACTCAAGAATATTAACAGAGCTACAAAAGGACCTAGCAGTGCCTCTTGCAACCCTGCTAACATAATTATTCAACACAGGAGTGGTTCCAGAGTATGGATTCACAGCAGGGAGGTCGTGTCAAAAAAATCTGATAGATTATTTTGACTGAGTTACGATGGAGGTGAATCAAGGGAGAGTGGTGGATGTAGCCTACCTCAATTTCAGCAAGAACTTCAACATTGTCCCTCATAAAGGCTAGGAACCAGACTTGGTAGTCTGGCCATGGGCCACAAGGTAGTAAACTGGGGTAGAAACTGGCTAACAGGCAGAAAGTGGCAGTAAATGTGATCCAACCTGGGGAGAGGGGAGTAACAATTGGGGTACATTAGTGACATACCATAAAGGCTGGAGGGAAATGTCTGCCTGTTTGCAGATGACACCAAGATCTGCAACAGGACAGATACTCTTTTAAGTGTGTAAAATATCAGTAGTGACCTAAGGAAACTGGAAAGCTGGTCCGAGGTGTGGCAACTGAGGTTCAATGACAAAAAATGCAAAATAATGCACCTGGGAAGCAGAAACCAAGGGCAAAGCTATGGGGAGGGAAGGGGTTATCATTTCTGACAACATAAAGGTGTCCAAGCAGAGTACAAAGTCTGCAGTAAAGGTCAGTGGCATGCTGGGGTACATAGGCAGGAGTATCACTAACAGAAGGAGGGAGGTGGTGATTCTGCTGTATAAAACACTAGTGAGGCCTCACCTGGAATACTGAGTGCAATTCTGGAGACCACATCTTCGAAAGGACACAGACAGGGTGGAGGCAGTCCAGAGAACAGTGACAAAGATGGTTCATAGCTTGCACCAGAAAACATATGAGAAGAGACTGGAGGACCTCAATATGTACTCACTGGAGGAGAGGAGGGATTGGGGAGACATGATAGAGACCTTCAAGTACCTTAAGGGTATAAACGAGGGGCAGGGGGTGATATATTTCAATATAGGGTAAGTACAAGAATGAGGGGGCATGATAGGAGATTGGAAGGGTGCAGGATATGTGGGAATGTGAGGAAGCTTTTCTTCACACAAAGGGTGGTGGTCACATGGAACAGTCTGCCACAGGAAGTGTTGGGAACAAACATGGTGGGGGGATTCAAACATGCATGGGACAGGCATAAATTAACCTTTAGTGTGGTAAGGGAAGAAGAAAGCCGATGACAAAGTAGGGTGGGTGGTGAGTGGGATGGACGGGGTGGTGGGTTGTGGTGAGAGGAAGATGGAAATCACAAGCTCAAATCAGACATGGCACCAGAGAGTAACTACATAAGTAAGAACTGAACACCCAGTATGTAGCAAGGCAATCTAACAATATAAACAATTATAATATCTCTATAAAAAATTCAGTAATCTGATTGACTGAGGAGCTTGGAACCAAGTGATGTTGATGCACCACAACAGTACTGGAAGATGTACCAGTAGCCTCTTCACATATAAATTAATTGTTCCAAACACATATCTGACTGCCATCAAAAATGTTGCTGTCAGTTTTACTCACCATAAACTTTCAAATAGGATATAAACATAAAATTGCCTTAAATGTACCTTTTTTGTGTGTGGGTGGGGTATATATCTCTGGAAAACACCCATATGATATTCAAATGTATACGCATTTATAAACCTCAGGCATGTATTTTGGCAGTTTGGGTCTGTCTCTGCCAATGTAACTTCTTACCTCTTCACTTTGTTTATAAAGTATTATTATAAAGTACTATTGCCTACTTTCTTCATTCTTTTTTTTCTTGTTATTCCCTGAATCCAGCCTCCACCAAAACAAACAAAGCTCCACCCACTAGCACTTCTGCAATTCAGAAGTGATAACATATACTGTATCTTACAATAACTTTAACTTTTTTATAACTGGGGTCCCTTCTCTAACCTTCTCTAACCTTGGGAAATGATATGCCCCATCTTGCAATTCCTTCTTTCGTGTATGCCTGAGCTCTGGCGCCATTTTCATTGAAGTGGATGGCTGCATTAAGCAATCAGACAAAGTGGGGAAAGACAGGAAATTTACTGTTCATTCTTTCTTAAAACAACAATGATCCATCCTCATCCCCATACACTCACTATGTACATATGCTAATATTAGAAACATTAGTACATGCCACTACAAACTTGATCTTTTGCACTATATACATGGCATCTAACAGAAATTACAACTAATGTCAGTCTATTTATTACTTAAAACATATTCTTAGGGTGCATTTTCAGTTATATGAAATGGACAAATACTGTACGTCCAGGTGCCATGGTATGCTAAGGATTGGTCATAGCCATGACAGTGAGGGAACACCACCAATGTCCAAAAAAAAGTCACATCCCAACTTTACAATGCCATTGTTTGATGAAACAGAAAAAAAAATCACCCTCATATCCTATCTCACATGAGGTGCTGTATTGCTGTGATCTATGTGCTATGCATTGAGCCAACTGTGACTCTTCCCATGGGCAACATCTGCTACCACCAAACCTCAGATCCAGGTTTCTTTTTTGTTTGTTTTAACCAGATTTTCCATTATTCAATTGCAGCAGCAAATCTAAATGACATGGTTGTATGAGAGTAGTAATGTGGTTCACTGATGGATGTAAATACACATCATTTGGCATTGTGCATCAAAGTAACACTGGTTACATGATATAAAGGCTGTGTACACTGGTCGTGAGGTACTGATTACTTCATAAGCATTCAAAGATATTCCCAATATTATTGTACCAAGTCTTACCTGCTCAACTGAGCAGAGTTACATATAGAATAATGTATGGGCAACCACAGACAAAAAGGTTGTTTCCATCGAGGGGTTGAGAAGAGATTACAGAGTAAGGATCTCAAGAGCGGAGCTGAAGAGGTCCATTCTTTCATCTCACCCAATTGATGGAAACTCATGCTGAGTTGTGTGTGGCTGCCCATATTTTTTTTTAGTATATGGTTTTGTACACAGGAGACACAGAAGTGTTCCCACTCCAATGTAGAAAATTAAGAAAAGTAAAAAAACGCAATTTCTTTGTTCTGTTGTATGACTGAAATTAATTTTATAGACTTTTATAAGTTAAAAGGTACAAATTTGGGCACTGGGTGGTTAGTAATCCACTAGATGTTGGATGAGTGAGGATTCAACATTTTAGGAACTTTGAACTGTACAGAACAATTGCTCAGAATGCTCACACCAACACTTTTGAATGAGCACAACAGTTTAGAATGTGAACAACAAGGATTTTTAGCAGGCTAATTTTTATGCAGAACAAGGGCTAACCATATACTATAAATCAATAATAAGTGCCAGCAGTCTGGATGCACAATGTTTAATTTCTTACCTTGCCTCCATGCTTTGATAGTAGTAGTGTACATTCTTCAGTGGAAAAAAGATCACCTTATGAAATGCCTCCAGCAAGGATGTTTGTTCTGCTGGTGAATGATTGTGAATATCTTTGCACAAAATCTTACTGTCCTCAATCATTTTTAGTTTTTTTAAAATGCTTTGCTCCCTATTGAAAAGCAACAGACCGTGTAACGTTAGTGTTTATTGATATATATCACATCAGTGGAGAAATAATTAGATAAATCATATTATTTTGAGGGAAATAATTATTTTCAGTTAAAAAAACATTTAGTACACTCAGAAAACAATTTACACTTTAAATCTGAAAATAGAACACAACAAACAATGGGCAAGATTAAGAATTTTCAACATTAGAAAATCAGGTGTAAATTAAAACAAGGAAAGAAACACGGAATACACCAGTAAAACATTACAAATTGTATGGCATATATATCAAATAAAGAGTGGGATGCAGCTGATAACACATTTATCTCCACACTTGAGTTGTAAGTCCTTTCTAATTACCTCGAGGTTACACCGCTATTGAGTTATGGGTCTTACCACTCACTAGTGGAGATAAATGTGGTAGTTGTCAGCAAAAATTATGTATTCATTAAGTACACAGGGCAACTACTGCTCGTGTCTGCAGAAGCATTTACAGTAACATTGAAATAAGTCATGAAAGTACTGTTATGACATTGGAAGAGACAATCCTGCTTTCAAATTGGTCGTTGCCTTTGAATGAAATCTGTATCATGCATTGGCAATACTAAGGTCCTAAAACAGGTCTGCATTATGCAAATAAAATCACTGTTACATTAGAATACACGAGTTCAATCTGCTACTATTACACAGTAAAAATCTTTAACTGAGTACTAAAAATAAAGTTACCTTGATTAAAAACAACAAAACATAGAGAATAATGTGTGGGCAGCCATACACAACAAGCCTGTGTCTGCATCGAGAGGTTTTTATGGCAATCAAGAACCTCAAGTGCGAAGCTCGATAGCTTCACTGGTTGCAATACAAAACTCAAGATAAAGACACAAGCTTGTCTGTGAATGAATGCCCATACATTATCTTTTACAGTTTATGGACATCCATTCCTGTTTCAGACACTGCACTTCGTTTCAGTGAACTGGTGGTTAGGAGTGGGGTACTTGAGGGTTGGTGGCAGGCTCAAATTTACTGACACAGTGTTCCGTAGATGTTATTGAAACAATTTCCTGCTTAATTTCATAGAGGAAAGCAACTACATTGCAACATTTCAAGTTGTTCTGCTGCAGCAGTGCCATCACTACTGCAGCAGAACAACATAATGATGCTGCATCTGCAGCAGAACAAGCATATTCCCGGCATGGAATTCCATGCATAACAGCATTCCACCATATGCTATTAATCAATTAAATATTGTTTCCCTAATAATCACACTTTCCGCATACACATAAATTTAAAATAGTAAGTACTGTGTATATGGCCATCTCACCAGCACAGTGGTGGTCTTTCAGCATGCGACACCAGCAACTGGAGTTTGGAAACAGGCCAAGTGATTAATTGCGTGCTAAAGGGGGTTCCCCATCACATTAAGACAGTAATCAAGAAGGCAATTTTGGTAAACAAACACATTCAATGTCACTCACAAAAAACTGGAGGGAAACATAAATAAAGACAGATATTGTGAATCGAAGTTTGTTATGACAAAAGAAATCCCATTAAAATCTGGGTCATGGTTTGCTGGAACCTCCCTGTTTTGTTTTATTTTCCTTGGCATCTATATGAAGTAAAACAAACTCATTGAACGAGCATTGCTATATCATAACAAGGGTAATAAAAGAGCACAGGTCTAAAAGCTGTGTGTATGCGTGATATACATCTACCATCATGGGCAAGTAGAACAGCATACTGAGTACATTGATTATAAAATGGGTCTTGAAATTCCTGTAACCTCATTGGTCAAAACACGTAACGTGACCATGGGTAAATCCTGCAACAGGCAGTGGTAAACGTACCGGTAAACAAATGGTTGCTTTCCTTGAACCTAATTCATTGTTATTTAAATTTTTAATAACAGATTAATTTTATATTCACAATAATGTACTTCTGGGCATGTGTAGTAGTGGTATGTACACACTTTTCGTGTTGCTAAAGTCACTGTTCTGCACCTCATGACACACATCACAAGGCCTGTGTAAATCTCACATAGAGTTGCAGGGAAGATTTAATCCACTAGTGAAGTATGGGCAAAGTAGTCCACTCAGCATTCATGTGAGACTACACAAAGTCCCTATTAAAATGAGTTACTTCACCTTCAATGACTTCATGTTACTTTGCATTGCACATGGTTGACTGTCTCTGCAGGTCTGCAGGTCACATGATTCAGGGAGGCAGTTCAAGGCACTGGCAGGAAGTCAGTACTTTACTTTCACTTTCTCTACTGGAAAGAGACTGCAGTCCAGGCAGTTCTGCAGTGTGCAGTCTGACTCTGTTCTGTGTGTTTAGGAGCTAAAAACAAGATAGTTCTTTTTTTGTGTTTTAAATCATTGTGTATTTAGTTGTTGTAGTCCTTCAGGAAAGTTTTATTTAATTAGGAAGGCTTTTTTTTTGTTAAAAGTATTTTTCGTGTACTTATTTTTAGGTACTGTACTTTATTTTACTAGTACTTGTACTAGTGTTTTCTTTTTGTTATTTACTTTCTTGATGGAGCATTGACATGGTGGGCCAAGTGGTGGTCATCATGAGCCATGAATGTGGGGCGGCCACCAAGTTATATTAAATTGACAGGCTTTGGGGACCCCACCTGTAGCCACAGTGAGCCCAGCAGCTGTGGCTGTCATCCAGGAGCAGCAGCAGGAGCAGGTGGAGCAGCGGCCCCTGCAGGAGCTGCAGAAAGAGCAACAGGAACCACATCAGGTTGTCGGCCCTCAACTACTGGGAGCACAGCAGCAGGTGTGTCCTGGTGCCCCCCAACCACCTGTACTGGGCCCTGCCCACTGCTCCCCTGTGTGGGCCTTTATTTCTTCCCTCCCTGGCGACTCCAGTGTGGTGCGTTGCAATCTTTGTAATGTGGTGGTCCACCAGGGGCCCAAGAGCAGCCACCTGGGCATGGGTGGTCAACACACTGATGTAGCTGTTCACCACCATGCCCAGTGGGAAGCAAAGCTGCAGGAGGTAGCAGCCCCTCCCACAGGTGTGGTGGCACAACCAGCTTGTCTGCCTGTGCATCACTGTAGTAGACGGGGAAATGGCATCAAGAGAGGTGGTCTCAGATCACAGAGCTGCCTATGATGAAGAGAGGCAGCATCAGCTGGTGACACAAGGGGACCTTGCTGAGCTGCATGCCGAGCTACATGGGCTGAAAATATTGGTGGAGGCAGCAATGCAGCAGCTGATATGTGTTGAGGGGCAGAATGATGAAATACTACAATTGTTGCGTAGTAGTAGTAGTGGTGGTGGCGGTGATGAGCAGCAACAGCCCCCACATGCCCATTGAAAAAGTTATAATGGGCTCTATGCACTAATGGGTGCAAGTTACACACAAATCATGTAACCATCAAGAAAGTGTCACACTTGTGGACAGGTGCACACCCAGGGTTTTGCATAATGGATGTGCACCTGTCCACAGCCCTGCCCCCTGGCATTCAGGACTCCACAGGGCTGTTGAGGGCAGAGTCATGGGTCCAGCCAGGCATCCAATTGGATGCCTGTCCTGGACAGGGAGTGGATCCCCTGCCAGAAAGGCATGGGTCAGGTGCGTGAATGCCCTCTATAGGCATCCAGACCCATGCACACATGCTGAAGTTAAGGGACAGTGGCTGGCAGCCCCCCTGCACTGCAGGGCCAGTGTTGGGGACAGCTGTCCAAACCCCCCGCCCATGCCCCTGTCCACAGTGGGCCAACCCTATGCCGGTACCACCTCTGCTGGTGACCGCACATGCCCGCGGGCTCCCCAACCATCAGACCAGCTGGACAGTGGTCCCCCCTTGGCACCAACCCCCCCGTAACCATCTCCCCATCTTCCATACTGTTGCAGTGGTATTGCCCCCAAGATGACCAGTGGCACAGCCCTCCTCTCACCACCACTGCCGCCATCTGACATAAGCAAGCATGAATCTGCTGCACTCCTGTGTATGTCAGATGGCTGGCAACTCATGGTGGTCAGAGGAGAGGCTGTGCCTGGTCATCTCAGGTGGCACACTGCTGCAAAGATATGGGGGTCAGGGGTGACAGTGGTGGGGAACAATGGACACCTATGCGGGGCAGGTGCCTGGTGTTGGTGGGGGGCATGTACCATGCTGTGTGGTGGGGGGGTTGCAGCACACATAGGGGGTCAAGGCACACAAGGGTCTGTGTGTGCATGTTGGGGGGTCCTCAGTCACTGGGACCGGTGTACTGATGGGTGGTTCAGGGGTGAAGCATGTGTGGCACTGAGTATGGGGCTGACATGTGGGGTGGGAGGCACATAAGGGCCACAGCCATGGCTCTCCCAGCACTCACCTGTTCAGGTTCCCCAGCCCTCCCCATCGGCTAGTGGACTATGGCAACTGGGGGCCCATTTCCAGTCCCCCAGCATGGATGGTGCAGTACCTGTGGGTGCATATCAGGTGTATGGCAGGGTTCTCTCTGGCATAGCCTGTGCACTCATCCACACCCCTGTGGCCAGCACTACATGCTTTGATGCATGGCGGGTAGTGCTGGCATGCCCCTCACCCACCCTGGTGTGTTGCTGTTCTCGTCGCTGGGGGATCGGGCCCATATGTGCTGCATGCCCCCCTTAGTGCATCCCATATGGGGGGTACATGGGGTGTGGACTGGTTGCATGCCCTAGTTACATACGCGTAGCCACTCTGCCCCATTAGTGCATAGGGCCCATTGATTTCCAGATTGCCCCCCTCCCATAAACTTCTCCTTCCTCTTCTTTTATTTTTTTTTAATTAATGTTTTCCTTTTTCTGTATGAAAGTTATGTTCAGTTAATGATTTAGTTTGTGATTTTTCATATTTACTTAATTTACTTTATTTGGAATTGTTCTTTTTGTTACATGAGTGATGGTCAGCATCAGCAAAATGGTGGATGCCACATGCTTTCATTTCAGGTGAAACTGTGGTGCCGTCATGCATGCTGCAATAAAAGTGTCTTGAAGATAGCTTTTTGGCGGCACAATTTTAACTGCAATGCAAGCACACAGTGTCTGCACAGTTGGCAACCATATGACTTATTACATAAAATAAAGTAAAGATGACGATAATAGATGAAAGGAGTAAGAAGTTAATAACAAAACAATTTGTATTGCAGAATTGTTTAATGATGTGTTGGGGGGAACATTTGGGGAGGTGGGATGGTGAATTGGATTTACCAGTATGAGGGACAAGAAAGATCAAGAAAGCCAGTATTAACAACATCCCCCCCCAAAACAAATAATCTCTGCTTTTATTTATTTTCTTAAGCCATATTTTTTTCTTACTTATAAAATGTATGTTCAGTTAATGTTTTCTTACATAGAAACATAGAATTTGATGGCAGATAAGGACCGCTTAGCCCACGTAGTCTGCCCATTTCCCTACCTAATGGATAAGCTTCAGAGCCTACTTCTTAGCTATGTTAATTTTGTTAATCCTGTATTTCTTCAGCCTCATACTGATAAATCACATTCCCCACCTTCCCCCAATGCCCCCTACACTATTATGCTTTTAGCAACAGAAATTGTTTTGTTCTTAGTTTTATTTTATGTAATAAGTCATGTTGCTGCCCACTTTGTGGACACTGCGTGCTTTCCTTTAAATAAATATTTTGTCTCCAAAATGCTGTCTTCAAGACACTTTTATTGCAGTGTGCCTAGTGGCAGTGGCACCAAGGTTTCGCCAATAATGAAAGCACACAGCATCTGCGATTTGGCCCACCATCAGTCATGTAAGAAATAAAGTTAAGTAATAATAACTACAAAAATGCTTGTTAATTTTCAGAACATTTACTTAAAAGGAAACTAACATTCAGGACTGCATTTATCAATATTGTTAGCAATGGAAATCTGCTTTACACAATCTACTGACTGAACCCGTAACACCTTTTTTGTTGGAGTCATATTCTGCCATTTGTAGGAGTGTGATCTAATGGCTAGAACAGAGGTTTGAAGCACATGAATGGGTTATAAATAATTCTCGCCCTAAAAGTGTTACAGGTTCAGTCAAAATAGTTTATGTAAAGCAGATTAGCTTTACATAAACTAATCTAGTATGGTGGCAGTATAGTGCAGTGGTTTAAGGCTCTGAGCTGCAAAGCTAGAGACCTGGGTTTGAATCCCACAGACCCCACTTGCATACTGTGTGACCCTGATCAAGTCACTTAACTTTCTTGTGCTCCCAAGTCACACCTGTAAACAAGCTTTCAGCTTTGTGTGTCTCTTTTGGTTTACAAAAAAAAAAGATTTCCATTGGTAACAACAAGACTGATAAATGTAGTCCTACATTCTACTTTCCCTTTAAAGCACCAGCACCATTAGCACAAACAATACCATTACCATACCTACCATGCCCCCCACAAGTGTACTATCTTTTGTGCTTTTGTACGGCTGTTTTAATGTCATGAAAAGCCCAGATTAAAGTTGAACAGCCAGAAATGCGTTGCACAGTATTGTGTCCCCAGAGAGTTTTGCCTCACACACCTGAGAAGATAATGCAAAGCACATGTGAGGCTTGCCAGAGAGCTTAAAAATATTTGTCGGACTAGGCATTTTTGGGCCTGCCACCCCACTGCTTGCTAGGTGACATCATTGCTTAAGTTGTGACATCACCTGCTGCTGCTGTTCTCCTGCTGATGTAATTGAATGAAAAGTCCAGATGAAGATTAAAATGCCAGAAATGCACCTCTTTGTCCCAAGTGAGAGCAGTGCCTGTGTTGACACCTGCTGCATCACCAGTACAAGCTGCCCTTTGTGTGTGCCTTGCCTTCATACCACAATGGTAAGTTATTGGGCGTGCCACTATAATTTTTTTCCAGAGACACAGCCATTTAATTTCTATCTATGTAATCACGTTCTGTGTTGTAAGCAGTCTGTCGTATTGCTCCTTTTCAGGGAATCTTCACACTTTACCGTGGTGGGCATGATGATGACCAAATCACATGAACATGCGAGCAACACATATGTTATGACTAGAGCCTGACAAGTAATGTGGTATTGTCAAATTCAAATGTTCTTTTTTTTGGGGGGCTGTGGTACACTGAAAGACAATCATTTATGATTACTTTTTTTTTTTCAGGTCATTGGACATAGGCACAGCATCAGTGGTCCATCACAAGTTTTGGATGTCTGCTGTTGAGTTTGGCTGCACGGAAACTGTCAACTCATGAAAGGTAAATATTTTGGAAGGGGGCATTATTTAAAACAAAGTAAGAAAAAAACTGTTCATTAATGTTTTGGTCATCTTTACAGGGCTTCAGTGTATCATCAGAACTGAAAAAAATTTAACTGCTGTGCTTTGTGAAGAACGTGATTTGTCTCGTGATGAGTGACTGGTGTGACATGACTAATGAACTGCATGCAGATACCTACAGCTGTACTTCCCTGACCTGTACCACCCCAAACACCCTGACTTGAAAACACATATACATGAGTACAATGGTCAAGCTGAGATACTATCTACAGGATTAAATAGTTCCGGCTTCTTGTGAGCACATAGATTCAAGTGGGGCATCCTACAGAATGTGAACAGAAACAGAAGCATCGGAGTACACCAAGGATCTTGAGTAATGTGACATGATATAATTGGGTGTCCCCAAGTCATTTTCCTGATTCATGATGAAACTGAAGACTTTTAAAAAACAGGGTCACATACAACTTACACCCCAAAAACTTAAAGTTGTCTAATTCGTGAATCGTGAACATGAAGCTGAAGAACGTGATTTGTCTCGTGATGAGTGACTGATGTGACATGACTAATGAACTGTACGCAAATACCTATGGCTGTACTTCCCTGATCTGTACCACCCCAAACACCCTGACTTGAAAACACATATACATGAGTAAAATGGTTCAAGCTTGGGTACTATCTACAGGATTAAATAGATCTGGCTTCTTGTGAGCACAAAGATTCAAGTGGGGCATCCTAGAGAATGTGAACACAAGCAGAAGCAGCAGAGTACACCAAGGATCTTGAGTGGTGTGACATGATGTAACTGGATGTCCCCGAGTCATTTTCCTGATTTGTGATGAAACTGAAGATTTAAAAAAAACCAGGGTTACTTGCAACTTACACCTCTTAAACTTAAAGTTGTGTAATTCGTTAATCACGATCATGAAGATGAAGAACTTGATTTGTATCATGAGTGACTCATGATGAGTGTCCTGACTTAATAACACACATAAATGAGTACAATGTTCAAGCTGAAATATGCACCACACCAGCTGACCAGTACTCTGAAGGGAAGCCAAACAAACAACTGTGACTTAAGTTACAGATGAAGATTGGGCCCTAAAGATATGCAGATACACAGACAGATGGAGATTGCACTTGAGATCTGGTTACACAAGCACAAGCGCACCACCTTAACCAGTGGTCAAAATCAGAAATACAAAACTGGAACAATAGTACCTTTTGTGTGGGGGAAGGGGCACCTGCAGTAACAGTCCACTACCAACCAAGATAGAATGAAGCAGTAAAACGTACCGCAGATGGATAAGAGATTCAAATCAGAATTCTGTGATTATGATGTGGCACAATAAAATGTGTGTGACTTCATGGCATGCACACACACACACGCACACACTACAGGTAATGCACAGAAGATGTTAAAGTTAAGTGCAGTACAACCAAATCTTTTAAAACAACTGAAAAAATGCACAGCACCACAGCAAACACCAAAGAATTATCAAAATTTACTAAAAGTATTACTGTGTGTACATGAACACACAAGTACTAACACACTAGCTACCCCAAAACAGTTAGAAAGACTGCCTTTCTCACTGAGTCACTGTAAATCTCCATTCATCACGCACCTTCCCCGAAGCACACTTCTAAAGTCGCTGTCAGTACACAGACTGAATCTTGCAAATTAACATTCAAAATGCACACAAAACCAAGAAACACTCAATGATATAAGCACAGGAGGATTTCCTACAAGCGACATACTAAATTTTGACCCACAAAATTGGTTAGAAAATGCTTTTTAAATGTTTTTTCAATGGTTTGATTCTCAGAGCTCTGAGAGTAAACTGTCCCCAGCTCTCCGCTACACACATTATGCAGAACTGAGGTTGTGCAAGACAATGTAGAGTCCATGTGACCTGCCATCCCGTGAATCACTGCAAAATTCGCCTCAAGGACCAATAAAAAGGTGAAGTAAACCGAAGTCCATTCAAATCAATATCACTTTGCATTAAAATTAGGGGGAAGGCAGTAAAACAAGGCAAAGTAACGTGAAGTCCATTGCAACCAATGCACTTCTTCTCATAATTAGAGTGTGGAGTAATATGCTTCGCATTGTGGAGCACTACACGGATTCAGTGTTGATACACGAAGTGCTTCACATAGCAAGGTTTGGGAACTTTGCCCACCTCTAATCCCACAACACCACATGTCCTGTCATGCATTATTGCTTACTAATTTTATATTACCCTACAGATATTATTTGGACAGGCAACATGCGGTTGCTATACCATCGAAGAATGAGATTGTAATTTAAATTTCATATGCTGTCCAACGTTTTGGTAAGCTACATTAACAAGCAATTCTATAAGATTCATATTATCTACCTCATGAAATCCATGCATGGTCCATCAGAGGTCCATGCTGACACTCTTTGAGGAGATCATCATGTCCTGAATGAATATTGGTCACATGGTTTGTGATGGACTTCCACTTGGCCAGTACGGCTTTCCCATCACCATGGCTTGAACTAGTGCACCAGTAGATGTGATTATTAATGGACTGGCACCACTGTGACAGTATTTTGCAGTCCTTGTGTTTTCCCTTAGCCTCTAATTTCTACTTGACACCTTCATAGATATTAACAATGTCAGTCGAAAATATTCTTAACTGTAACTGATAACATCTATGACATGAGTATTATGTTAGCAAAAAAACTGACCTTTGGCCATATGCCAGACATCAAACGAGTGTTTTAAATTTGTTTTTTCCTCATGAATATACTTCTTTACACTGATATGCCTATCGATAGTTAGACTGCACACATTTATACCAGCATGTTCCATTTTCTGCGACTCCTTTCTTAAACCCTCGAACTCCATGGCATTGCTATTTTTAACTTCATTGCTCTAAGATAAAAAAACAGCGTTTGACTCAATATTGTATCCCTCAATTTGTGCAGATGTATGTTGCACTGAAGTAATGATGTAGTGAAAAATGGCTCCATGTGATTATAGTACATCAATAAGAGCAAGAGTCAAAACAGCGAATCCAAAATAGCGACGACAACAACAGCACATATACATGATAGTGCAGCACATAACAGCTACTGCAGCTCACACAGCAACATTACAGTTTTGTATTGTATTTAACGTGGGAGGCATCGCCCCCCCACACTAACTGGGGGCTGTGCCCCCCAACCCCCTATCTCTAGAATTCTTACTCCATGCCACTCACTGATGCTGGGGGTATCGGCAACTTCCAGTCGCTCATATGTGACAGTTACTCTAATGTGCCAGCTGCTATTTAGTGCATAGCTATTATTCAGTCGCTGTTATTATTTCGCTATTTTGTATTCGCTGTTATTATGTGTTACCATGAAAAATACCTGTATTCACTGGTGTCAATGATTTTTGTCCTTTCAAGATCAATCAGAAAATAGGACCCAAACTTTGCTGTGTCCTGGAGACCAACAACGTGCATCACCTCCGAGTTTAGCCTTACCTTCCGGGAACAAGTCATGCAAATTATCTTGTTTTCATAACCACACTTTCTTAACAGCCAGAATTAAATAGCTAGTTTGCATCAGGTTATAGGTCTGCAATAATATCATGGGAAGTTGCCGGAAGAAATTTATCATCCAAGCTGGACTTCCTCCTGAGAAAAACAAACTGGATGCAGTTAATAAGTTTCCCAATGGCATTGTGCCATGGCATGGCTGGCTGTTACATGTTTTCCGATGACCATTTTGACACACCTGTTCTAGTGAAATCATGGTACCCAATTTATGTCTTAGGAAAACTTTGCATTTCCCAAGATACATGAAACAAGTCTGAAGAAGCAGTATAAGTGTGTTTTCAAAAACAAGAAAATTTCTTTCACCAGAGCTTGGCCACACCATAATTCTATGCCACTATAAATAAAATGAGACTAAAATTAAACTTAGAAATTTGGATACTTTTCACTTTTACATTGTTGATGTGGTAGAAACATAGAAACATACAGTAGATTTTGATGGCAGATAAGGACCACATGGCCCACCTAGTCTGCCCATTTCCCTACCTAAATAATTCCTGATCCTAAATGATCAGCAGTTTACCCTCTCTTTCCTACCATAGGGTAGCCTTCAGTATGGTATGCATTCTTGAACTCACCAATCATTTTCAACTGTATGACCTCAGTTGAGAGGCTGTCCCACACATCAACCACACTTTCAGTGAAAAAATACTTCCTCACATTTCCTCTGAGTCTTCCCCCACCCTAGCCTCATATTGTGACCACCTGTTCTTGCACATATATTTTTCTGAAATATGCTGCCCTCCTGGACCTTGTTGATTCCTCTGAGGTACTTGAATATCTCTGTCATATCACCTCTCTCCCTCCTTTCCTCCAGGGTATACATATTGAGGTCATTCAGTCTTTCCTCATGTGTTGTTGTGCAAACCTTTCAGCATTTTTTGTCGCCCTTCTCTGGACGGCCTCTATTCTGTCAATGTCCCTTCGGAGATGAGGTATCCAGAACTGAACACAATATTCCAGATGTAGCCTAACCAATTGTCTGTGCAGTGGTATCATCACCTCCTGTTTTCTATTGGTGATGCACCTCCCTATGCAACCCAGCATCCCTCCGGCCCTCCCCACCACTTTTTCACATTGGTTGGCTACCTTCAGGTGATCTGTTATGTTTACCCCAGGTCCCTTTCCAGTTTTGTTGCTGTTAGTATCTCACCCCCACCTGTTGTATTCCTTTCCAGGATTCCTGTGGCCCAAGTGCATCATTTTGCACTTTTTTGTATTGAATTAAAGCTGCCACACTCTTTCCACTCCTCTAGTTGCCTAGGTCTCTTCTCATTTTTTCTGCCCTGTCTGGAGTGTCTACCCTATTACAGATCTTGGTGTCATCTGCAAAGAGGCTTACCTTCCCTTCCAGCCCCGCTGCAATGTTACTAATAAAGACATTGAAGAGGACTAGCCCCAGAAACAAGCCCTGTGTAATCCCACTTGTCACCCCCCTGCTCGTGGGATTGAACTCCATTTACCACCAACCTCTGTGTCCTGTTGCTCAGCCAATTTTGGACCAAGTGTACCATCTTGGGACCTACTCTCAAACTGCGCAACTTGTTTGCTAGCCTCCTGTATGGGATGGTGTCAAATGCCTTGCTAAAATCTAGGTATGCCATGTCCACTGCCCTTCCCTGATCCACCACCCTGGTTACCCAGTCAAAGAAATCTATCAGATTTGTTTGACAAGAGCTCCCTGTTGTGAATACATGTTGTCCCAGGTCTTGTGCCCCACTAGCCTCCAGGTATGCCACGGTCCTTTTCTTTTATATGGATTCCATGATTTTCCCCACCCCTGAGGTCAAACTGACCAGCATGTCATTTCCAGCCTCCGCCTTGCTCCCACTTTTGTCTAGTTGTACCACATTCACCCTCCTTCAGTCATTTAGTACCACTCCCTCCTCTAGTGATTTGTTGAATAGGGCTGTCAGTGGTGCCCCTCACTGAGTCACTGATACCTCACTGAATTCTTTCAGTATTCTGGGATGCATCCAATCCAGTCCCATTGTCTTGTCCGCTTTTTGTTCTGAGAGTTCCTTTAGGACCCTCTCCTCTGTGAATGGACTGATGTCCACCTCCCCCGTGTGTGTTTCTACCCCCTAATTTTGGTACCTCCCCTTCACCTTCCTTTCTACATACTGAGCAGAATTCTCAAGGGGGGATACTAGGATGCATAGGGAGAGGCATCACCAGTAGAAAACAGGAAGTTGTTATCCCTCTGTACAGACAGCTGGTGAGACCCCATCTGGAGTACTGTGTGCAGTTCTGGAGACCCAGTCTCCGCAAAGACATAGACAGGATGGAAGCTGTCCAGAGGAGGACAACTAAAATGGTGCAGGGTCTGCACTGGAAGACATATGAAGAGAACTTAAGGGCTTAATATGTATAGCCTAGAGGAAAGGAGGGAGGGGGACATGATAGAAACTTTCAAGTACCTCAAAGGAATCAACAAAGTCAAGAGGGTAGCATCTTTCAGAAAAAGAGGTGTGCAAGAACAAGGGGGCACAAATTGAAGATAGAGTGGGGGCGGCTCAGAGGTAATGTAAGGAAGTATTTTTTCACAGAGAGGGTTGTGGATGCATGGAACAGCCTTCCAGAGGAGGTCGTGGAGTCAAAAACAGTGGTGGGATTCAAGCATGCATGGGACAGGCATAAGAAAATTCTAGGGGGTGGTGGTAGGAAAAAGTAGGCTGCTAGTTAACTAGGATCTGCAGCTTATCCATTAGGTAGGGAAATGGGCAGACTGGGTGGGCCAAGTGGTCCTTATCTGTCATTAAATTCTATGTTTCTATGTTTCTATTTAGAATTTCTGATTTTTCTAGGTCTCCCTCTGCACACTCTCCCTCGCCCCTTATTCAACCTCACAATCCCTCCATTGGTCTTTTTCCTTTCACTGATATACACCTGAAGATGATTTTGTCACATTCTTTTACTTATTTTGCTGTCCTTTCTTCAGTTTGCACCTTTGTGCACCTGACTGCCTTCCCACCTTCTTCTGCTTTGCCAGGTACATTTCCCATTGTCCTCCCTCTGTGTTTCTTTGTACTTTTTGAATGCCTGTTTTTCACTCTAACCTTCTCTGCCACTTATTTTGATAAACATGGTGTTTTTTTCTTTCTTTTTTCTTTGTTTACTAGCTTTACACAGAGGCTTGCTGTCTCTGCTATGGCTCCTTTAAGTTTCTTCCACAGTTCCTCCACTCCTCCCTCCCTCCACTTTTGCCTGGATTCTCTGGAAGTGTTCCCCAATTTTTGCTAAGTCTGCCCTCTCAAAGTCCAGGATGTTTACTTTTGAGTGGCTTGACTCAACTGCTGTCTTCACCTTAAACCACACTGTATGGTGATCACTGTACCCTAGATGACTGCCCACTGATAGATCCATTAATCTGTCACCATTTGTGAGAACTAGGTCTAATATTGCTCCCTCCTGTGTGAGCTCCTTCACCAACTGTCTGTCCCTCCCCACCACCTAGTACCTCGCTGAGTTTGTTCAGTATTCAGGGATGCATCCCATCTGGTCCCATTGCCTTGTCCACTTATAGTTTCAAGAGTTCATTTAGGGCTCTGTCCTCTGTGAATTGACTGGTGTGCCCCCCCCCCCAATGTGTGTTGCAATCACCTAATTCTGGTCCCTCAGCTTCTCCTTCCTTTGTAAGTACAAAGCAGAAGTATTCATTTAGAATGTCTGCTTTTTCTAGGTCCCCATCTGCACACTCCCCACCCCTTGATTTGACCTCACAATTACTCCATTGGTCTTCTTTCTTTCCCTGATATACCTGGTGAAGCTTTTGACACCTTCTTTACTGACTTTGTTATCCTTACTTCAGTTTGGGTCTTTGTGCACCTGATTGCTTTTCTCTCCTCCTTCTGTTTTGCCTGGTACACTTTCTTGCCTCCCCCTTTTTTCATTGTACTTTCTGAACACCTGTTTTTTCAGTAACCTTCCCTGGATGGCCAGTTAAGTAAAAACAGCTAACTCAAAACAGCTAAGTCAAATACAGGTAAGGATTCCCCAGGGTACATCCCCGGGTTGGTATATGTAAGAGGTGTGGTGGGGTAAAGTCCCCACAAGGTGGTGGTGCAGGGAGCAAAACCCCCTGCAAAACTAAAAACTCGCTGTATTTGACCAAGCTGTTTTGTATTAGCTGTTTTTCCCTGCTACCTCTTTTGAAAAACATTATGTTTTTTTCTTTATTTATGATTTGTTATTAGCTTTACATAGAGTCCTGTTGTATCTGTTATGGCTCCTTTAAGTTTCTGCTACTGTTCCTCGACTCCTTCCACTCCCACCCCCTTAGGCAGGATTTTCCTTCTGCATTCCCCCATTTTTGCAAAGTCTGCCCTCTTGAAGTCAAGGATCTTTACTGTTCAGTGACCCGACTCTACTACTGTCTTTACCTTAAACCACACTGTATTGTGATCGCTGGTTCCTAGATGGCTGCCCACTGATAGATCTGTTATTCTGACACCGTCTGAGAGAACCAAGTCTAGTACTGCTGTCTCTAGAGAGGGCTCCTTCACCAACTGTCTGATGCATACCAGTTCAAGAGCATCCAAGATGTCTCTGCTCCCGGTTGTGTCTGCTGCGTATATGTTCTAGTTAACATCTGGCATATTTAGGTCTCCCATCAGCAACGCCTACCCTTTATCTGCCATTTTGTGTATGGTTTCCATTATAACCCAATTTCTTCCCCTTGTGCTGGAGGTTTCTAGACAACTTCAGTGTGGATGGTGGTGCCATTTCCTGTCTCTAATGTGACCCACAGAGCCTCATCCCCTTCATGTCTTCCCACTGTCTCTGTTGCCTTGATCCCCTCACTGATGTACATAGCCACCCCTCCAATATGTTTGCCATCCCTGTCTCTCCTGAAGATTTTGTACCCTGGTATGGCAACATCCCGGTCTTTGTTTACTGTGTACCTTGTTTCAGTGACCACAACAATGTCTAGATCTTCATTTGCTATCAAGGCCGCTAGGTCTGGGATATTGTGTGCCATACTACAGGCATCTTGCCTATACCAGTTACCCCCGCTCCTGATTTCTATGTCCTCCCTCAATGCCTTCCTGCTACTTCCTTCATCTGTGTTTCCTTTTGTTGCTTCCACAGCCCTTCTATCAGTCTGTTTGTCTACCTCACCCTGTGGTGGTCTTGGTGGAGTGCCATTGATTTTTCTCTGCTTAATACCGCCACCCCCTTGGCATGTTCAAATGTTCCTTTCTTGTCTCTAGTATGTTTCTGTTTGCCTACCTTAACCTGTGGGGGAGGGGCAATTGGTATCTCCTTGTTTAATTCTGCCACCCACTCTGCTAATTTAAATATTTTCTAAAGAAACATTTAAACCTCTCACTATGGATCTCGGTCCCCCCCCCCCCGATGGATGCAGGCCATTCTTCCTGTACAATCCCACATCTCTCCAGGTGGTCCCCCAGTCCCCCAATGAAGCCGAATCCCTCAGCTCTGCACCAGCCCTTCAGCCATTCATTGACTCCCCTGGTGTGGAGTACCCTGTGGCACCCTATTTATGCCTTTTAGTTGTCTGTATGTTTCTAGCATATTCCCCCTATCTTTCCTGTCCTCTAGGGTATACAAACTGAGTTCTTCCAGTCACTCCTCATATGTCTTCAGGTACAGGCCCTGCACCATCTATGTTGCCATTCATTGAACTGCCTCCACCCTATCTGTGTCCTTATGGAGATGCAGCCCCCAGAAATGGTCACAGCATATCAAATGAGGCCTCACCAATGATATGTGCAGTGGTATCAATGCTTCCATTTTTTGACTTGTGATACCCCTCACTATTCACCTTAGCATCACACTAGCTCTACACACAGACTTTGCACATTGTTTGGCCACCTTTAAGTTATCAGTGAGTGTATAGGTAGATCAATGTTCCTCCAGTATGGGTTGTCTATCTTTTGCAATTTAATTTAAAGAAAATATGAAGTATAATAGATGGACAGCAGTTAATAATAATTCTGTATTCACATTGAGAGGGTGCCACGACACCACTGTACACCTCGTGAATGACGCCTGTGTCTGAATGGACTGCACCGTTGGCCTTTATCTTGACAAATGTTATATCATGCACTCATGTGTCTGAAAGATTATGTATTTTCAATTCAGCAATTAAGGATTATAAATCTGATTGTTGTCACTGAATAGCATATGTTGGCACTGTCTGTGTGGAGAGAAAGCCAGGGTGCAGACTAAGTGCGATGCCAATGGTGGCTTAGAGAACATGGGGTTGTCAAATAGTGAGGATGTCACACAGGATATGTACAGATGGGGATGGTGAGGTAGTTCAATAAGTGGATTAGCTTGGGATATGAGGAGGGAAAAAAGGAAAATAAAACAGAAAATTTCTGTTGGTGTAAATACAACTGACAGCATAACGTGGCTGACCGTTCATTGCATGAGTAACACAGTACTGTATTATTTTAATGAAACCTCATTCAAAGAAATTGTTATTTTGGTAGATATGATATCAGATGCTGTTACATGAAGCCCCCACCATTCAGACAGGAAAACAGTGTTATTGTCGTCATTGTCTTCATTATCAGTAGTCTCACTGTCAGCGCTAGAGAATGTCCAGTCAGGATTCCCAATGGTGTCATCATGGTGTTGCCAGTCATTATTGTCATCATCATCTTCATTAGTACTGATGCAGTCACTTTCTTGTTCACAATAGATCACCATAGGCTCATACTGTATATCAACAGTCAAAGTCTTAACCTTAGGAATGTTGCTCTGTACTCCTTTCATTATTCCGATGGGAAAAGTCTGAGTACCCCTGGAGTTCCTTATTTTGTGCTACCAGTACACATGACATTGCATATATGTGTTCCCTTGTTTACAAATATCTTAAAAATAAAATAAAATAAAGGGAAAATGAAATAATTGTTCATTGTAGACATGGCTTTTACCAATTTCTCAATAGCTGTATCATGATAAAACATATGTGAGTCTACATCCCCAGAGGGGTGTCATAGCAGAGGCTAACAGGACAAACATCTGAGTCACCACAGCATAAAAACAACAGGCACAGGGCAGGAAAGGAAAAAGTTACACAGGGGCCAAGGGTGAGTCAGCAAATAGGTCTAAACCAAGCTGTCAGATCCAGGGAGGAGGGGTGGCAGATGGCAAGAAACAGGAGACAGGGAGGCTTTGCTGTGGGGAAGCACAGGGGAACACAAGAGAACATAGGAGAGCTCCCTCTTTGAAGTACCTACATCCAATAAATGTGCTGTACTGGCAGATAGGAACAAGGGGCTGAAGGAGAGATGGGTGCTGGGATACCACAGTGTAGAAGAGAGATGAAAGGGCAGATAGTGGAGGAAAAGCAGAGGTTACCTTGAGTCAATCAAGGGGCAGATGCCATGGAGGAAAGGGACTGGATAGGGAGTAGTACAGGAAAGATAGGAGGGGGAAGAAACCAAAACGGAGAAGGGGGCATCAAGGGAGGTAGAGGAAAGAGTATGATGAAAGAGGGCATAAAAAGAGCAGGGAAGCAGGAAGGAGAGGATCAAACAGGAGCAAGGAAGTGAGAGGAGGGGGAATTGCTGCAACATGCAATGAAACTATGGTACAAGACAGGGAGGGACTAAGAAGGAACGGTAATAGTTTCAGAAGGGATGAAATGGAATCAGGATATGGACACTCTAGGAACAGAAAAATTGTGGTCTTCGGGGATTCAATAACAAAAGGTATACAATGGGGAAGAAGGGAGAACCCAGGGCACTCTTCGCAAAGAGTAGGGAACATTCCTGATGTTCTGGCCAACATTCCCCTTCCCATAAACCAGATCATACAATTGTCCAGGCTGTGTGTGGGTGTTGATATATGACATGGCTGCCACTACACATTAAGTCACTTCACTACCAGTCTAGCATTGCTTGTAAAGTGCTTTGGGATACACTGTGTAAGAAAATGCTATACAAATGCTGATTCTTCTTTTTCTACTTGGCTCACCTCACAAAAAAAGAAAAAAACAGCACAGGCCCCTCATGGCAGCAAGCTAGGCCTAGCAGCCACTGTGACAGCTGTGTCAGTGGCCTTCATAGGCCTTGATCAGTGCAGTGCAGCAACAGCCATGGCAGCAGGCAAGCAAGAAGCAAGCAACACAGGTTGGGTGGGGTCATTCGCAAGTTGACTTGGTCATGGACCATGTTGAAGACCTGAGATGGTCGATTCTAACATCCAGCTTCTGGCAGAAAGATGGAGGAGGAGTGGACTGAAAACTGGGCTGGTGGCACACTGGGCCAGGCCACAGGTTCTGGCCAGATGACTGGGTAAGTAAAAGTAAATCATTTTTTTAACAGGGGGGCTGGGGAAGGAAGAAAGACTGAAATATTGATATGTTTTTCACATTTCTGTGTCTTTGTGCAGCTTCACAACCCATATGGGATGGGTACTGAATGGAATGGAGTTGGGGAGAGAAATTGGGACAAAGTATTTTTTGGGGGGAGGGTTCAGAACTTCAGTCAGGAAAAAAATTGGTTAGCAATTGGGTGGGTTTATTCCCAGATATGATACACTGCTCCGGGATATAGACAGATGAACCTCAGACAGTCACATTTTTCCTGATTTACATATCACTTTTCAGACACAACAAATATGTTTTACCTTTTAGAGATTTTTCAAACATTCTAGGCCTTGCCACCTAGGGGCTAACTAGCATCTGGCCTCCACTGGTTGTTGGCTCCCCTGCCATAAAGTCTAAATTTACTAGACATCCTCTGTGTGAGCAGCATGTTTTCCATGAGGGATGGATGAGGAGCAGAGCAGTTTTCAGGGCTAAAACCCTTGCATTCAGGGACAGTTGAGTGGTATGTTATGCACAAACTATTGGAGCCCCACTATAGTCAGGCTAATGATCCCCCCAAGTGAAGCTGACCTCCACATCCCCACATTTGGGCACATTATGAAATAGGGCAAGGGAGACTGCAGGGGTGTGCACCATTGAAATTAATGAGGGTGTTTTTTATGACTGTTTTATATATTATTGATGGAGAGTTCGAGGTTAATGAAGGCCACTACTTGATGAACAAGGGCCTTGTTAGTAGAACAGTGGCCTTCATTATTCTCCAACTCACTGTCATAATGTGTAAAATAGTAGCAAACAATAACTCCATTCATTTCAATTGGGTACACCCCAACATTTTGAACCATGGACATCATTTGTTAAAAACTCCTACCTCTGGCTTCCTAGTACTCAGGTAAGAGACTCTTGACTTATATCTATGCTTGGTGGGTTGTCTGTAGCAGCATGACCACACCCGCTATAGTGCATGTGCATGGGTGGTGGACTGGCCATGTGGGTGGCTATTGAGTTATTGCTAATTTTGTGTTTGTCCCTTAAAGTCTCTGTGTGGAAACATTCAAATTTATGGAGAGAAAATAATAGGAGTACAGGCCCGACAGAAGTAATTAAGTAGTTTTGTGGGTAAGTGTGTGTACTGGGGGGTTGAAAGAACAACATGTGTATCCATTGTATGTGTGGTACAGTTCAGCTGAGCAGCTGAGATGAAGGGGACAAGGACACTAAAAATTATAACAGTGGCTATAAGCATGCTGCATGTGTGCAGATGTATGCAGATTTGTATTGAAGTATAAGTGAACCATATATGTGCAGGCAGTATAGCTTAGTGGTTAAAGACACACTGAACTGCAAACCAGGAGACTTGGAGACCTGAGTTTGAATCTCAACAACCCCCACATGTATATGGTGTGATTCTGAGCAAGTCACTTAACTTTTATGTGTGCAGTTATCAGTGACCACGTGCTGTGCACACAATCGGTATGCATGCAGTCTGTTCCAATTTAACACAAAAAAGCATGTTTTCCACACTTGCTTGCTGCATGCATGCCACATGCATGAAATCGGTTCCAGTTTAACATTTAAATCATACTTCCTGCATGCATATCACATACATAGTTTTATATGTGCAGCATGAACACATTTCTTATAATTCTTTCTGTAAGGGATGGAAATGCATGCTAATGATGTGATTATACCCAACCTGGTTTTGTTTGAAATCCTTAACCTTCTGTTATTACATACTTCAAGAACATTAGGAAAACCTCTACAATACTACAGTCAGTCATGATTCAGTAGGCTTCTGCCACTGCATCATTAGTGGCTAGACTGTAATGGGGGCATTCAAAGTCCAGGAAAAATGTAGTGGGAATTGATCAAGTCAATGTAAACACACATGTTTTTGTGTGTTAACACCAGTGTGGTGGGCAGTCTGTTGTTTTTAAAAGAAAAAAATAATCAGATTCAAACTGCCATTTGCATAAACAATCTCTACAGAATGTGGCCAATCATAAAATGTGTTTTTCAAACTCGGGACATGTTACGGCCTAAGGGGGTTGACAGTGTCCATTTAATATAATAGTCTTTTCTGTAGGGAAATCCTGTACAAATAAATAAAAAAAACCTCAGTATTGCTCAGTATGTATTACTATATCTGGATGTCAATCACTGTGACGTGGACAGCCAGTTCTGAGTGCTGTATGATTTTTTGTAAAATAAAAAAAAAAATGTGTTATGGACTGTCTCTCATGAAAAATGCTGAAACAGCATGTGAGTACAACACACACAGGTTTTAGATACAAGGTGTTACCAGGAAGGCCAGAAGCTAATTACAGACTTTAACAAAGTTAATTATAGCTGTAGTTGCTATGAGGAAAATCTTAAACTTTTATGGTGTTTAGGGGAAGCGCGCAGGATTATGTGACATTGGTGCAGTGTCATAAATGCTTTGATGTCTGTGTGAGAGAAGATACTGCATGTAGATGAAAGGAAATTTACAGACTTGACTGGGGAAGTCACATGGGGAAAGGAGTTTCTGCTGATGTAACATTAATTTCACTTTGTAATATAATAAAATATCCTGGGTGTATGATTTTTCATAAACAGAGGAGGAGCTAGGTGACCTCATGCAAAGAGGTGGGCAAAGCCAGCTTTTAAACAGAATTATGTTTTCCTTCAGAGACTTTTATCCACACTCTGACAAAGAAACATCTTTGCGCACTTTAAGCAAGTATACAGGTAGAAAGAGACAAAATCTAAGTACTGTAGTAGGATTTGCACTGTTAAAACCTTGTTCTTTTAAAAGATTTGTATGTTTTGTGATATATGGTTCTATATTTTATGTTTTACATATTTTTTTATCTATTTTAGTAAAACTCTGTTTTTAGAGCCTACTTGGTCTGTCTTTGAATTTCTTCCTTTAACAAGTGAAATATATATGGTTCAAGCAGACACTGTGCGTAAGCTTGAATGGTGATACCAAACTGGAAAAAGGTAAGAGTTTAATCTGCGGTCTTTTATTAGAGTTTTTAAGGGTTCATTTCTGTACACCTGGTTAGGTGCCCATAGACAAAGATATCTGGCCCCCCGAAGACAGAATTATCTGAGCCTGTGCATTGGGTATGCTAGCAAGAGGTTCACAGTTTGAATCTCTCCAGAACTGAGACCAAAGGTTAGTTTGAACCCACAAAACAGACAGGAGGATTACCCTGTTTCTGTTAACTGTTCACAAGACTGCACTCGGAGGTTGGCACTTTGGGAGTAGAGGGCTGACCTGCTGAGTAGGTTTGTGACAATCACCAAAGAACAACAACAATTCATTATACTTATTCTGCTTATTTAATTTTAGTGTGACTTTTGCAAATGTGTTCAACAACCATTGCACTCCATAAATACTGTTTTTTTTTAGTTGTTTAACCAGGAGTAGCACTAAGATGAAAGCTTTTTTACAGGCGCGACCTGGGAGCACAGGGAAGTTAAGTGACTTGCTCAGGATCACACAGTATGCAAGTGGAAGCTGTGGGATTCAAACCCAGGTCTGGTCTGCTGGATGTCACCAGATTTGCAGCTCAGAGCCTTAAACAACTGCACTATACTGCCTCTCACCAAAACTCATAGCCATATATATTTGCATAAGAAAATCAAGCCATTTACATCATAACATTAAAAGTTTTTTTTTTTTTTTGGCTAAACAATTCCTTTCTATTCTGGCTCAGTTTCTGGCAGAAGTACTCTGATGTTACATTAAATTGACTATAGGTTACACATAAACCCCATGAAAAAGGTTTGCTTTTCTTTTATAAACTTTGATGCAAAAAATGTAGTACTGTATCACAATTTGGCTGAAAACTTCCTTCCTATAAATGGATATAAATAATTGCCTTATTTTTGTGTATTAAGATGTACTAGTTTGTATCCACAAACAGGGACAGTGTGATGAGGGTAACAGTGGGGGAGCACCTGGGGAACAGTGACCACCAGTCATTGTGGTTTGAAATCACAGAAAGAGCAGAACCAAACCACACAAAAACATGTATCCTGGATTTTAGGGGGGCAGACTTTGGGAAAATGGGGAGATACTTGAAAGAGGCATTAAGGGGAATGGGACAGGAATCAGGGGTTGAGCAACAGTGGGCAGTATTTAAAATGGGGATTACAAGAACAACAGAATTATGCATTAAGCAGGTTAGCAAGAGGAAAAGGAAGAGGAGACCATTATGGTTTTCCAAAGAGGTAGCAAAGAAAGTGAAAGCCAAAAAGATTGCATTCAGGCAAGACAAAAAGACACAGGCAGAAGAGGATAGGGAGAAGTACCAGGAGAAGCAAAGGGAGGCAGGACAGAGGAAGCCAAGCTCAGACAGAAGAACACATTGCAAAATCAGTCGGTAGGGGACAAAACCTTTTACAGGTACATAAGTGAAAAAAGAAAGACAAAGGGAGGGATAGTGAGACTGAAGGGGGAGGATGGGGGCCGCGTGGAGGATGACAACAGTAAAGCTGACATATTGAACAGGTATTTCTGCTCAGTCTTTACTGAGGAAGAGGAGGGTAATGGGTCTGAAGGGAGTACAAGGGGTGAGAATGGTGCAGAAATGGACACAAGTCCCTTTACGTGAGAAAGGGTCCTGAAGGAACTGGAAGTAATAAGAGTTGATAAAGCAATGGGGCCAGATGGGGTGCACCCCAGGATCTTTAAAGAACTAAGAGAGGTGGTGGCTGAACCTCTGGCTATTCTGTTTAGCCAATCACTGGAAACAGGGGAGGTACCCAAAGACTGGAGGACAGCAGATGTATTCCCCTTATACAAAAGTGGGAACAAAGAGGAAGCAGGGAACTACAGACCAGTCAGCCTCACCTCGGTAGTGGGGAAGATCATGGAAGCACTACTGAATGAGAGATTGGTGAACATCTTGTTGTCAATGGACTACAGGACCCAAGACAGCATGGTTTCACCAGGGGAGGTCATGTCAGACCAACCTCGTTGAATTTTTTGACTGGGTGACTAGGGAGGTGGATCAGGGGAGGGCAGTGGACATGGCCTATCTGGACTTCTGCAAGGCCTTTGACACAGTGCCACATAGAAGACTATTACACAAACTGGGGAATATGGGTGTGGGCAGGACAGTAGTGTGGTGGGTAGGTAACTGGCTGGGTGGCAGGACACAGAGGGTAGTGGTTAATGGCTGTCACTCCACAGAGGGAAGAGTGACCAGTGGGGTACCACAGGGATCAGTGCTGGGACCGGTCCTATTCAACATCTTCATCAGTGACATTGCACAGGACCTAGAAGGCAGAATTTCACTGTTCCTGATGACACAAAGCTCTGTAACAGAGTAGACACACCAGAGGGTGTAGACAGAATGAGAAGGGACCTGAAACTGAAGAATGGTCAGGGTTTGGCAGTTGAAATTCAATGCAAAGAAGTGCAGGATAATGCATATGGGCACAAAAACCCTGGCACAATATATCAGTTGGGGGTGAGGATATAGCATGCACCAAGCAGGAAAGGAATCTTGGGGTTATCATCTCTGATGACCTCAAGGTAGGGAAACAGTGTGACAAGACAGCAGGTAAAGCAAATAGGATGCTGGGATGTATGGACAGGAGCATCACCAGCAGGAAAAGGGAGGTCATAATTCCACTATACAAGACACTAGTGAGGCCCCACCTGGAGTACAGTGTACAGTTCTGGAGACCATACCTAGGTAAGGACATAGACAGGGTAGAGAAGGTTCAGAGGAGGGCAACAAAGATGGTGCATGGATTGCATCACAAGTCCTATGAAGACAGGTTGAAGGAACTGAACATGTACTCCCTGGAGGAGAGGAGGGAGAGAAGGATATGATAGAGACATACAAGTATCTTACAGGGAGGAACAGGGTGCAGGAATACACTATTTTAAATGAAAAGATGCTCCAGGACTAGAGGGCATGGGATGAAGTTGGAGGAGGATAATTCAGAGGAAGCGTGAGGAAGATTTCTTCACAGAGCGGTGGTGGACAAGTGGAACACCCTGCCAGAGGAAGTGGTGGGGGCTGAAACAATCACGGGATTTAAGAATGCATGGGATAGACATAAAGGAATTCTGTAGGTCGGGGTAAGGGGCAACAGACTTCTAGGAAAACATAAACTGAACTTACAAGCTCAAATGGGCAGACTGGGTGGGCCATAGGCCCTTATCTGCCGACACTGTCTATGTATCTATGTATTTATGTAGTTTTGGCCAGCTCAATGGTGCTGAACAGTGAGGGATCACTCTGGCATGCTGGTGACCCAGGTTCATGCCCTGCATCTGGGACACCAGTAGTACAGGCTGGCAGGGAGGGTTACTGGCATCCTTAGGATGCTCTTCTCCCAGGGGAAGGGAACCTGCAGTGCTGCCTTGCATCAGCTCCTGGTGGTGGCTTGTGACGGTACTATTGACTGCATAGGTACCATGTGTCATCAGACACTCTTCCAAACCAGCTGTATTCATGCATGAAGAAGGGGAGGAGGGCAGGCAGGGACAGAGAAGATGGAAAATGCCACACTGGTATGCAGGATAATGACCTGTCAGCTTCTCCACATGCCTGGACCCTCCTTGTAACACTCGATGGGCACTCCCCCTTCAGAACCTCACAAAGCAATCCTCCACTGGGCCATGTCATGGCCACCAGCACGGCAAGCTGCCAATATGGAGAAGGGAAGTCCAGGTGCTGTCAGGTGATGAACCGCAATGATGGCCAGGGGAGGCCCTTGGCAGGGACAAGCCAGTCATCATAAATCTATAGGTTTGGGTTGCAACACACCCCAGAGTAATGTTACTGAGGGGTGAATCTAGTGGAAAAAAGAGGAACACTGTGAGGCCTACAGGAGTGGGGTGCCTGTGGGCATGGTGGGAGCAAAACAATAAAAAGATATAGTTGTGGCCCAGTCTTGAGTACAGGAACATGGATTGAATATCCCACTACTTGATTACATCTCATATTTCTCATTTTGTACTGTATATAAAATTATAACTACTTTTACATGAAGGATAGTTGTTAATAATTTATCATATCCCCAAGTAGAGGCCCAGTTAGTTCCACTGGAAACACAGTGCACAATAAAGCACAATGAGAGTACCAATAATGATGTTCATATGCTCCAAGAATTCATACAGTATCACTGTCTTATGGTAACCAGATATAAAGCAGTTACATGTAAAATCCTGAAACAGTGACAGCATTATTCAAATATCAAAATAAATCATGTAAAATGTATTTTTAAAAGTACTGTGACCACAAACTCCTGCCCTACAGTTCTTCTTGTTCAAATGTACTATACATATGTATGCCAGAGTGCTTTGAGTGTACGGTGTAAGGAAAAGTACCTGTACTCATGGAGAATTCCCTTGTAGAATTTTTAGGATGTACTGGATCCATAATATATGTAAAAAGTGTGTTTCCATAAAAAGAGCTCATGCTCAATAGAACAAGACCATTTTTACAGCTGCATGGGCGAAGCCATGCTGATGTGTTGCTATGATGTAGGATAGAGAAGGGACTGTGGAAGCATGTGACTGGATACATAGAGTGTCTTCTTCCACAGTAGTACTTTGACTGGAAATTAGTCACATATCTCCACATTCTCTTCATTTTTGACAGTCGTGTGTTTGTGTCTGGCCCACTGCATCACCAGCTGCCTGCACTACATCGCACTATTTAATTGCTCACTCATCTCTCTCTCTCTCTCTTTCTCTCTCTCACACACACACACCCACACACACACCTTTCTGTTCCACTGACTGTAGCCTGTCACTTCTAGCTTCTACAGTGTTATTTATTGGAAAATGTGTCTTTTAAGCAATATATTTATATTAATTATTTAAGTTAATGAAGCTGTGTGCCTCATACTTTCTTTTTTTAGTGTTGAAATTCCTAGCTGTTTCATGTGCTTTTGCACTGTAACTCAGCTGCCCCCCTCTCAATTTGCATGGAGACAGAACTTAGTTTTAACTTTTGGTTATCTGGTAGCTTATCTTCAGCCTGCTTACAGCTTGTAATGGTCAGTTCTTTGCTACATTTCCCTGTTCAGATCAGATCCATAAAGGCATTGTATTTTTGTAGAGTAGTCCTCACCTCTCTTATTTTAAAATGCTGTTCAATGTGCACCTCAGCATATACTTTTTTAATTTCTAGGTGATCAAGCTTAACAGTTGGATCTTTATAGTGCAATGCAAAGTGCAATGTACAGTATGTATTTCATTCCATAACCATGTTTTCTGTATCTGCAGCAGCCTGTATATTCAGGCCCAATCCTCAAAGGGTTCGCTTCTCCTCCTCCACATGTGTAGAGGTTCTGGAAAAGCCATGGAGTGTCCCCTATGCACCACATGCACACCATCAAAGTACTACACAGCATCCACAGTATTGGTGTTTGCTCCCTATGTACCCTATGCCTCACAGGCATGCCTCTGTATTCAGGCAGGTGGGACAGTGGCTTGCCTGGGGGCATAGGTCAGTATCCGACTGATCCTGTACATGAACTCCTCAAGGCATAGGGCCAGTGGAGGGGGGATTAGCTATGCCTTCTTAATTACAGCAGTAGCAGCTACATGACCACCTCTGCCTGTTCACAATCTACATATCCTACCCTGTTTGGCCTTATCTTCTCCAGGGTCCCCCTGTCCTCGGAACCTCTGCAGTATACTGGGGGACATCACTGGCATCAGGTGGTGTTCAATGAAAATCTCTTTAATTTTCTGTGGGGATATGGTAGTCTAGGAGGACTGCACCCTCCTCATCCCCCCCACCACCAATGAAAATTTATGTAAACACTATGCAAATGGTGAGCACCCCATTGCTTGTTTAACTTCCTATTTATTGTCCCTCCAATCTCAGGTGAAGCTCTTCTTTGGGCTACCCCAAAGTACCAGACCTCTATCATCTCTGATTATATTATACCACTTCCATCAAGTCATAGCACTGTGCCACAGATGGGGACAGCAGTGGGCAGCAACTTCCCCAAATCTCTAATGTTGCATCAGGCAGCATGGTGGAAGTGGTGTGTAGTATAGATATAATGGGGGATCATATCTGACTGCTGCTGGGGCAATTTTCTGCTGTTTCCTCCCTATCCATGGAACATCCACACATAGGGTGCAGAGCAGTAGTATGTGCATCTGCATGCCTGCTGGGAGCCCAGCAGATTTGTCCCCCTTCCCCCACCATGCCTCTGTTCTGTTTCCACTTGTGGTGACCCAGGTAGCAGCACTGTGGCAGAGACAAAGACCCTCCCACTGTGGAGGAGAGAAGTGTCCTGTGAGACACTTAGTCCTCCACTCCTTGTCCAGCCTTGAATGATTCTGGCCTGTTCCAGAACTTAGGTTGCTGGTCTTATGAATGGTATCTCTGCTACTGTGCCAATGTCAGCCTTTGGCCATTTCCTACTTGCAAAAGAGAGAAGACAATAGGAACTTCATTTACTATGTACTGTGTGGTGTGGGAAAAGAGATATGTTGTATTAGGGGAATGAGATGAAAAAATATAAAGAGCAAGTGCACCAGTAAGTTTTGGTGGCTACATTGTATGACACTCAAGATATGTGGCTTGAAATCCACTGATTTATTTTAGAAAATGGGCTAGATACTAGGGCTACTCTCATTGGCCGAGAGACTTCACATGGGGGTACATTAACTATTGATAGACACCCGCTTCGAAAGACGTGCCAATTCAAGATGCCCCATTACCTAAAAATATCTTTGGGCACCCCAAGTTGGCATCTGTCCAGCTGCCATTTTTTGCCCTCGCTAACTGACAGAGATGTATTGCGCTACCGTCCCCCACTTGCTGTGCCAGTCTAGAGGTTCAAAAGTATTAAAAAAAAATTCTTACTTCAATCCTCTGTCCCTCGCTCTCCCCTACAATGTTTTTTGTCACTCTAACTCCTATGGCTTTCACCCTCGGTAGCGCATTTTCTGACTCTCCACTTCCTGGTTATGTGATGCAGGGTCACACAAGGTTACGTGACAAACACGAACAGCCTTCCAACCCGCGCTACCAACCGGGGAGGAAAAAAAAAGCTTACAGAAAAAGAAAACTGCCATTCTTCAAAGTAAGAACAAAAACCCATGGCAACCAACAAAATTATTACAGTTCACAAGGAACTCCATCTGTTGATGTGGTACTGGAAGGGGGAGATGATAACTAGAAGGGAATGGCTAGGGGGGGTTGCAACAGCAGATGGAACAGCACAAATTTTGAGGGACTATTTCATCAAAAATATGTATTTTTTTACTGTTTGTGTTTATTTACAAACTAATTTCTTCTTTTTTCTTAGTACTTAATTAAAATTTACAATGATGCCCATTTTCTAAGCGCAATAATGCCCTCCAGGGTGGGCGATATGGGCAATACCGGACCGGCCAAAGGCTATAAGGCCCTGGCCAGTATGGTATTGCCCAATACCGCCCACCCTGGAGGGCATTATTGCTTGCATAGTATGCCTGTGTGTATCATATGGCTCTGCTCAGTGGCCTCTGTATGTGTCCTGCACACAACCCCTTGCTACCTGTATGTAACTTTGTACTTTGTAAAGCACTTAGGGTTACAGTGTTTAGAAAAGGCACTATACTATATAGTTAGGCCATGTTTTACATGGCTTTGCTTCTAAACTGAAAAGCTTTTGTACAACAGGTCACAGTCATAGAATGATGTTGCACTTGCCTGTAGTGTAATAACTTTTTAATAAGAATGAACATTCAGTGCCACCTGTGCTCTGTTGTTCTCACAATTGCTGTCTCCCCTCGCCACACATCTACGCATAGACCCAAACGCAGAAACTTTATTTTTTTAATTAATTTTAACTAATAAACCCACCTTGCACACAGCTGCTACAGTAATGCCCCACCCAGTACCACTGATAGTGTTTTGCTTTCAAAATCATTTAAAAAGAATCCTACTTACAAAAATTAAAGAAACTGGCAAACATGCATGATCATGATCTGCACTATAATGTATTTGTGTGAATCCTTGTTGATTTAAATGGAAGCACATAAGTGCAGATCTTACTCTCATTCATCAGCCAGGTCTTCCTTTTTTATGAAGTAAGTTTTTTTCAGATGATTTTAAAAGCACATAAACTTTCAGTTGCATAACAAGGAGTATTAGCAGTTGACTGTAGGATGGGTTTATTAGTTTTAAAATGTTCCCAAATGATGTGCCTTTTGTGTGTGGGTGTGTGTGTGGGGGGCAACAATGCATTTTTTCAGATAAAAAAATATGCTGTATAATACTGTGGATGCCCAGTCATATGCACCACAACAAGCCTGCATTGCCAGAAGGGTTCTGACTACTCTTGAGGCCGGTGACAACAAAGGCTTGGTTTGCATGGCTGGCTATCCACTATCATCTATACACAAAATTATAAATTCTAACATCATTCTTGGCTATCAGGATTGTTTATTCCTAAACATTTCAAGTACTATTTTTCCCACAAAACATGACATGCAAGCACTTTTAATGCTACGGTTCTAAGTTTAGTTAGCATAGTCCATTTCTTCACAAAGGAGTTTCTCAAATTTTCCACAAAATCTAATACTTGTATTTTAAATTCAGGTTGCATGTTACAGAAGAAATGCACACGATTTTTAATACATTTATGTGTACAGTGCCCATGTGTCTTGTGGCTACAAGAGTTTCTGCTCAAGTCCTTTGTGTCACAGAACGGCTCAGCTTCGCTTTACAGTTCTATCACTCGAAGAACTCAAGAATGCACTCTTATAACCATTAGAGACACAGTAACTGTACATGCAAACAAATACTAAATTATATTCTATTCAATTCTATTCAATTCTATTCTATTCTATTATGTTCTTCTAAATTAAGCCTGAAAATGCTTGCAGCATTTTGGGCCCCCTCCACCTGAATGGCTCAGGGTGTTGAAAGCTTTCACTCCAGGGGTGTTCTTATTGTTAAAGCAGGCAGAGGATCACACTCCAGGAGTAACACCAATTTTTAGTGGTAAAAAACAGATTGGATCAGTAATTTCAATTATAGGAACATTTTTTTTATGGTATAGCCACACAGACAGCACTTATAGCCACACAGAGAGTGCACCACTTACATGGTGCTTCAGACATAAACTCGATTCTTCAGCAGGGGGGGCCCCTGATGAAGAACATAACTGAGTTTATGTCTGAAGTGCTAGGTAAATGCAGCACTCTCTGCATGGCTATAACTTAATAAAATGTTCCTGCAATTGGAGGTACTGATCCAGCCTGGGTTTTCTTACCTCTACAAACTGGTGTTACTCCTGGACTGCAGTTTCATGCTTGTTGCTCTTCTTGATTTGTTAAAGTAGCACAAGTACAGCATCAGCTCTGGTAGGAGCTTCAAGTAGTTGTCACTCAGACTCACCACTCAAGCAGTCGTGTTGGCTCTGACCAGAGTTTGTTTAAAGAATTCTGGTTGTATAGCTACAGTGGTCTATTAGACATACTTACTAAACAGGATTCCTTTAGTCTTTCCACGGCATCACTAGCATGCTGAGCCACTGATCATGGATTAGGCTGTAGTACTGCTGCCAAGAAGCAGCATAGTGAGTGACCAGTTGCTGACTGCACATTGCCTCTGACGTCATGGAATGGTCATGTGCTCTGATCTGTCACTTACAGAACTTTGCCTAGTAATGCCTAAGTGAACTCCCAGTAATGTTTTCAGAGAGAGTGCTGTATGGCACAACAGATCTGGGCTGCTACTCACCCCTGACAGCAGTAAATATCTCTGAGAAAATGACTCATATGAGAGAGGATATCACTGTGTGCCAATATCAAATAAGGTCAAGGATGTTGTGCACAGCTGGGGGGGGGGTGAGGGGGTAGACATGTATTCAAGGATTACAGTTGAGGGATGCAAACTGGGATTGAAGTGGGGGGGTTGAGGGTTGTAAATCGCTGCATGGATATAGCAGGAAGTTGGACTGAGGACAAAAATAAAAATTAAGACACCTAAGGTGTGATGCACAAGAGAAAGAGAATTTTATAGGAATTCCTTCACAGATGGCAAAAGAGACGTATTTATAGCAGTCTAAATGGAGAACAAACAAGTTGAGTAAAAATATTAGGACCCGGAAGAGTTCCGCATGGCGCAACCATGTGCAACCCACTGATGCACCCCGGTGCAATATTCAAACTGGGATTGAGCCTGGCACAAATCCCGATTTGCCGGAGTGCATCAGTAATGTATGCAGCGCAGGAGGGGAGGCGTGCCCATGCATACTCCGCACATCCTGATATTCAGCCCGGGATGTGCTGAGCCCATGCATGTGCAACCCCTACCTGCGCTGTACACAGGTGAGCCAAAAAAAAAAAGGAACAACGGCTGGCCACCCACAGGTGAACTGCTGTATTGCAGGGTGCAACACGGCAGCTCCACCTGTGGGTGGCCACCCGAGCTCCGGTTGCACCTTCATGGTGGTGCCCCCCCATGCCCGATCACAGGCATACATAGAAGAATATAATCACCCAATATCCCTGGTGGTCCAGTGGACCGCTTCACACCCGATCACGGGCTTAAGTATAAAAACATACCGTACAGTATCCCTGGTGGTCCAGTGGACCGCTTCATGCCTGATCACGGGCTTAAGTATAAAAACATACCGTCCTATATCTCTGGTGGTCTAGTGGACCACTTCACGCCCGATCACAGGCATATGTAGATGAAAATAATTGTCCTATATCCTTGTTGGTCCAGTGGACTGTTTGCAGCCCGATTGCGGGCATAAGTAGTAAACAGGAGAGGTCCAATATCCTGGTGGTCCAGCGGTACCCCCTCCCACCCGCCCACAAAGCCCCACTTCCCTCCCCGGTCAGCAGAGGTGGCAGCTCCCACCCACCTGCCACCGTCAGCTGACGCTACTTATGGTAGGGCTGTCGCCCATTGGTCCACAGCGTGAGCCAATAGAGTGCTGCCCTATGCTATACTACACAGTCCAGATATGTAGATGTCACGAGGGATTGGCCTTTTCATATATTGACATGCAAATGGCCCCATTTGCATGTGCACTTTTGAATATACGCAGTTTGTGCCTAGCCCAGCGGAACTGCGCTAGCTCATCCACTGCTCCACTCTGGCCACTTGCGCTGGTGCAGTGCCACTGCGCCATGTGCACTGTGGGTGGCCAGGATGCGATATTCAACATTGCTGTGCCATGGCGCAGCTCCATTGAATATAACTATATCAACGCCCCTACGCAGCCAAGTTGCGCTGCACCCAGGCTTGCGCCACAGCCTGGCGCAGTCTGAATATCCAGGCCTAGGTGTTAATAGTGCATTCTGAAAATTTAATTTACAGTCAAATTAACTTGCTGTAAATGTCAAAGGGCATTACTGAATTCAGAACTGAGGGCTAAGCAAATATGGATAATATACTATGTGCAGTATTGTACCAGCATGCCTTCCAGTTCTCTTCCTCATTCATTCCTTCCCTTTGTTTTATCCATTGCATCTAGTGTAAAAATCCATTATTTTTCATGCTTCTCAAGTGCTATATAACAGCCACCTATGTGAGATGATTCTGAAACTTTCTCTATTCCCCAGAATCTGAAAGAAACAACATTAACTCCTGCCTGATTAAAATGATGTGCCACTGTTGAGCTCTCTAGTCTGTTCCTAATATTGGTCTTGTGCCCATTTGTTCTCACTTTCACTGGCTGGAGATCTTACCTATTTCATTTCTAGAGCAGAGCCACAAGAAGAGAAATACCACATGACTGGTGATAAAATCTATGCATGGAGTCAGTCTGACTTTGATTTGTCTGTTGGAAGCTGAGAACCTTGCTACACTGCAAAGAACAAACTGTAACTCCATTTAGGACCTGGAAACCTGGTAAGGCACAATAGTTGTAAAGAAGGGAAGCTACGCTTTCTACAAAAAGTTTCATTTTTTTTTCCTTATTGGCATTAAGCAGAGAATTGCAGGATTCCATTAAAAGTGTAGTAATTTTATAACCAGAGGGAGTGAGATACAACTGAATTTGCTTGATTGTAGGGGTTGAGACCTAGGATTTGGAAGGATATTTTTGCAACATTTTAAAAGTGTCCTGCAGGCTGAGAAGTTAAGTTTTTATCCCTGGTTTCAGTGAAAGATTTTGTGTATTGGAATCAGACATAGCAGACTGCCTACATTGAAAGGCCTGCTTACATCACAGGTGTCACTAGTTAATCAATTGGCTCTGGGTGGGGTTTCATCCCTGTGCTGTCTTAGGCATCCTTCACAGGTAGAAGCCAGTCAGTCTGACTTTGATTTGTCTGTTGGAAGCTGAGAACCTTGCTACACTGCAAAGAACAAACTATAACTCCATTTAGGACCTGGAAACCTGGTAAGGCATAATAGTTGTAAAGAAGGGGAGCTACGCTTTCTACAAAAAGTTTCATTTTTTTTCCCTTATTGGCATTAAGCAGAGAATTGCAGGATTCCATTAAAAGTGTAGTAATTTTAAAACCAGAGGGAGTGAGATACAACTGAATTTGCTTGATTGTTGGGGTTGAGACCTAGGATTTGGAAGGATATTTTTGCAACATTTTAAGTGTCCTGCTGGCTAAGGAGTGAGTTTATTTTTATCCCTGGACTCAGTTGAGTGGTTTGTGCAGGGGCCGTGGTCTAGTAAATTGTGGTGTTAGTTGAATTACTATAAAGGGCAATACTCACCAGGGTGGTGGAGCAGTTGTGTATTTGATTGTTTCTAACAGTCACCAGTGGCTGTGGACTACCCACCCACCCAGGCATTGCATTTCCTTTATAGCCACAGTTCTGACATCACTTCCTCAACAGGTCTTGGGGCAGAACTGTCATATCCTTAATAACCCAGCACAGTGCAAAAAGGGTAGGTACACACCACAAATAGTAATAAAAAAATATATATTGTATATTGTAAAGGAGAGGGACATGTGGGGAGTGGTGCAATGCACTGGCTGTGGGGCAGCAGTTTTCCGGGAGACATTCTGGAAACTGCATTGCTGTCCTATTTTCAGGCAACTGTCAGCTCTGAGGGAGGAGGTTGCCCACCTCCAGGCTGAACTAGCAAGGACTAAGGAGGCCTCCCCCTTCCAAAGAGCACCACTGCCACAACCACTGCCTCAGAGATTGCCAAGTATGAAGAGCAGTTGGACCACAGTGGGTTCTGGGAGGGTGCGGGTGGTGGACCAGAGGTGAACCCCCTAGTTGTACCTCTACACAAATCATATGCCATTCTGGCAGAGCAAGGTTCCTCTATGATGGCACCCTCAGTGGAGACCCAGAAGAATGCTGAGGACATCCACAAGGGAGACCCACAAAAGGGTGGCAAGGGACACCACAGGGAAAAGAAACAGCTTCTGATAGGGGACTGTATTGTTAGGGGGTAAACCTGGGAAAGGGAGAGGAGAAGGAAGTAAGGTGCCTGCCTGGTGCCATGGCTTGGAGGGACAGGAAGTGAATCCTCAGGATTGCAGAAGCAGCATCACAGGAGAGGGAACTAGATATCATAGTCCACCTTGGGACAAATGACCTAGCTAGGCATGGGATCAGTGCAGTGCAGAATGAATTTGTGGAGTTGGGGAGGGGCCTCAGATGGGTAGCAAGCATGGTAACCTTCTCAGAGGTGCTACCAGTCCATGGCAGGAGTGAGGCTAGGGTACTGCACACCATGCAGTTTAATGAATGGTTGCAAAACTGGTGCAGAGCACAGGGCTTTGGCTTCATTGGGGACTGGGGGGCCACCTGGAAAGATAAAGGTCTATACTGGTATGATGGTCTGCATCTGTCCATGAAGGGAACCAAGCTCCTAGGTGATAGGTTTAAATGCTTCCTTGGCAAGCTTTTAAACTAGCCAAGGGGGGAAGCGCTGATAAAAGGCAGGAAATTTCAAGCCTCCCCCCACAAAACATGGCAGGTAGTAAGGTAAACACTGAGGTACAGAACTCAACACAGGGCAGGACAGGAGTAAATGGAAAAATAGACAAGGACAATAAAAGCAGGGATGGGGGAAAGAAGGATAAAGCCAACATTAAATGGAGGGCAATAAGTACCAATGCCCGTAGTCTGAGAAACAAGATTCCTGAGCTAGTAGCCCTGATGGAAGATGAACAATTGGATATTGTGGCAGTCACGGAAACATGGTACGCCGAGAACCATGACTGGGATGTCAACATACCAGGGTACACAATCTACAGAAGGGACAGGGAAGGTAAAAGAGGAGGTGGAGTAGCTCTATACATAAGGGAAGGGATCAAAGCTACAGAACTAAAAAGTAAAGGGGGAGGACAAGAGGCACTATGGGTCACCTTGAAGACAGGGAATGACATCACAATCCGCACAGGGGTTGTATACAGACCCCCGTCTCAAGGGGAGGAAATGGACAACAAAATGATGGAGGACATTATCAAAATGGCTGAAAAAGGGGAGATACTGTTGATGGGGGAGCTGAATATGCCAGATGTTAACTGGATAACATGTACTGCAGCCACATCCAAGAGCAAGGTAATTCTCGATGCCCTGAAGGGGGCAGGCCTTAAACAGCTAGTGTTGGAACCCACTCGGGAGGGAGCAATACTAGACCTGGTACTCTCAAATGGAGCGAGGATCACAAATTTAGAAGTCAGTAGACATCTGGGAACGAGCGATCACTGCACAGTGTGCTTCACAATGAGTACAACCATAGAGATAAGCCATACAAAAACAAGGATACTGGACTTTAGCAGAGCTGACTTTGGCAAAATGGGTGACTACCTGAAAAATGCACTAGCAAATAACCAAAAAGGAGGGGTGGAAGAACAATGGAGAAAAATCAGAACTGCCATCATGGAGGCAACACGCCTTTGTGTGAAACAAATAAAGAAAACAAAGCGGAGTATAAAACCACTATGGTTCTCAAAAGAGGTGGCAGGGAATGTTAAGGAGAAAAAGGCTGCATTCAAAAAGTATAAGGAATCACAGAAGGAGCAGGACAGGGAACTGTATCAATTAAAGCAGAAAGAAGTGGGGAAGGCAGTCAGACTAGCAAAGGCCCAAACCGAGGAAAAAATAGCCAACTCAGTTAAGAAGGGGGATAAAACCTTTTATAGGTACATTAGGGAGCAAAGAAAGGTTAAGGGAGGGATAGTGAAGATTAATAAAGGAGAGGGGAGGTGGGCAGAGGGAGACAGTGAAAAGGCAGAGATACTGAATGAATACTTTTGCTCAGTAGTCACAAAAGAAGATGAGGAGAAGTTACCTAAACCAGTCAATAGAAGCACTCTGGGTAGGGGGGTTGACACCAGTCCATTCACAGAAGAAAGAGTCCTGAAAGAACTCCAAAAACTCAAGGTGGACAAAGCAATGGGTCCTTACAGGATTCACCCCAGAATCCTAAAAGAACTAAGGGAGGACCTAGTGACACCACTGACCATGCTTTTTAACAGAGCATGGCAGGATGGGGTGGTACCTGAGGACTGGAGGATGGCAGATGTGATTCCCCTTCACAAAAGTGGGAGCAAGACAGAAGCAGGAAACTACAGACCTGTAAATTTGACCTCTGTGGTAGGGAAAATGATGGAATCACTTCTGAAAGAAAGAATTGTTGAGTACCTAGAGGCCAGCAGGGCACAGGACCCAAAGCAGCATGGATTTACAGCAGGAAGGTCATGTCAGACGAATCTAATTGATTTCTTTGACTGGGTGACCAAAGTAATAGACCAGGGAGGGCTGTGGATGTGGCCTACCTAGACTTTTAGCAAGGCATTTGACACGATCCAGCACAAAGATTAATAATCAAGTTAGCCAGCCTGGGAGTGGGTCCCAGGGTGTGGTAGCCTGGATAGCAAACTGGCTACACAACAGGACACAGAAGGTAATAGTGAATGGAACACATTCCAAAGAAAGGGGTTACTAGTGGAGTACCTCAGGGCTCAGTACTGGGTCCAGTCCTCTTTAACATCTTTATAGGTGACATTGCAGAGGGTCTGGAGGGAAAGGTATGCCTCTTTGCAGATGACACAAAGATCTGTAACAGAGTTGATACACAAGGGGGGGTAGAAAAGATGAGAAGGGTCTTGGCAAGGTTGGAGGAATGGTCAGACATATGGCAACTTAGATTCAATACAAAGAAGTGCAAAGTAATGCACCTGGGAAACAAAAACCCAGGAGAAGAGTACACAATAGCAGGGGAGGTACTAACAATAACAAAAATGGAAAGGGACCTGGGGGTAGTCATATCAGATGACCTAAAGGTGGGTAAGCAATGTGAAAAGTCATTAAGGAGAGCCAGGGGGATACTGGGATGCATAGGAATGGACATCACAAGTAGAAAAAGGGAAGTGGTTATCCCTCTGTACAGATCTGGAGTACTGTGTGCAGTTTTGGAGACCTCATCTATGCAAGGACATAGACAGGATGGAAGCAGTCCAGAGGAGGGCAACTAAAATGATGCAGGGTCTGCAGCAGAAACCATATGAAGAGAGACTGAGAGAGCTTGAAATGTATACTCTTGATGAAAGGAGGGACAGGGGGACATGATAGAAATGTTCAAGTACCTCAAGGGAATCAACAAAGTCCAGGAGGGTAGCATCTTTCAGAAAAAGAGATGTGTAAGAACAAGTGGGCACAATTTAAAGATAGAGGGGGGGATGGCTCAGGGGTAATGTGAGGAATTTTTTTTCATGGAGAGAGTGGTGTATACATGGAACAGCCTTCCCGAGGAGGTCGTTGGGTCTAAAACAGTGGGGGAATTCAAACATGCATGGGGTAGATACAAGGTAATTATAGTGGGGGGTTGCAGGAAGTAGGCTGTTGGTTAACTAGAATCTGCAGCTTATCCAGTAGGTAGGGAAATGGGCAGACTGGGTGGGCTAAGTGGTCCTTATCTGCCGTCAAAGTCTATGTTCTATGTTTCTATGTTTAATGGGAATATTTTGCTGTATCTAAGGTGCTGAGAGACATCTTTCTTGCTGGTATTGCTGCAATTATTACATTTGCCATGTGGTATCATGCTAGACTTTAAAGGACTCATAAGTAAGTGGCCTATCATAATCTGTTTATACACATCCTCATGATGGCAGCCTATCCTTGATTATCTGTGTTCTTTTAGAGATCACAACAGGGCACCAGGGCTCCCAGATCTACAAGGATTCCTGTATTTTACACGGATTTAGAGTCATCTACAGGGAAATTCTTCCCATAGACTTGCATTGGTTATACAGGAAATACAGGAAAACAGAGCAATTAGGCTTCCATAGGAAATAATGTAATCTACAGGAAAACACAGGAAAATCATCCTAGAGTTACAAGGAAAATGCCAAATCAATCTTGGAGCACCTATTAGGGGCATTTCTAAAAACTTCAATGTTTGTATTGCATATGTTCTGATTCTTGTTCACAACCTCCTGATTTTAAGTGTCAATGTGTTGTGTGGCAGCACAAGATCAAATCTGTTTTCTTCGTCTCTCCTTTCAGTTCTAGTTTTTTGTAATATTTGTATTTACTCACCTAGTAAAGGTGATTATACCTGCAACCTTTATAGTGTTCAGGAATTCATCACATATGGGTTATTCTCCATCCATTCTATTGACCGATGCATGATTGTAAACCTTTTCTGGGGTGCTGGGGGCCAATCCCTCAGCTACAACCAGAAATTCCAGTTAGAAACTTCCCTAGCATAGGAGCGGTGGTGCTAAGGTTTGAGACACTGGATGCCACATCTCGAGGTGTGCCAGTGACCCGGGTTTGAGAACAGACTCAGGATGCCGGGGGCTGGCAGGGGAAGGAGAAGTTTGAGCATCCCTAGGACTGCTCTTCTCTGCTGGGGTGGATTGTAGGGTAGCCTCGCTCTGTAGCAGCCCCTGGTGGAGACTGGGATCACTAGATGGGCAGCGAATAGTGGGCAACAGGAAAAACCTGAAAATGGCACTCATGCCATCCCGATGATGGCGATCCCACCTCCCCATACCGCTCAGCCAGGATGCCTCCAATGTTACATGTCCATGCCCTACGTAGATGCAAGGAAGTGCCTAAGTGCACTCTGGTCTCGCCTCCCAATGGCCTCTGGTGGGTAGGTTGGTCCCCCCCAGTGAAGGGATATGTCTGGGCCAATGGAGGCGATGGAGCAGCAGGACGGCTGACTGGGGGAAGCTGCAGCTGAAGAATGACCACCTGAAGGAGAGGATGGCAGAGTGCGGCGAGGATGAGGCAAAAAAAAGAATATGCAAAAAACAAGAGAAACTTCCCTAGCAGAGAAAATGAAAACATAGGCCCAAAAAACAGGCAAGGAGAGTAAAGAATGTGACCAGGACCAACAGTGTTTTGTACTGAACAAAGATCATTTACTTAACAATATCATTGATAATTTGATGGTTACACATAACATGTAGGCCATATGGTATCTGCCTATGAAAAGTAAGTCAGATAATAGCAATACATGCAGGAAATACAGAAAACATATAAAAGCATAATGCAATGAAGACCCCATCTACCAAAGTACATTAAGAATGGGTACTGCAGAAAACAGATAATATTATTATTATTATTATTATTATTATTATTATTATTATTATCCAGCACCCATGAAAACAGGACAGTTCTGGATATGATTTTGGCTGCAGCAGTGTCTGGTTCATCCATCATGGGAGGGACCCTGAGCACTATAAAAGATACAGGTATAATCACCTTTACCAGGTGAGTAAATACCATTATCTCCTACAACCTTTCTAGTGCTCAGGAATTCATCTCATAGGGGACTTAGTAGCAGTACCCAGGAAGCCCATGGGTGGGAAAAAAACAAACCCACATGCTCAGCCCAAACCTGCAGCAGCCTGAAGCACAGCCCTGCCAAATGTGGCCCTATCACAGAAGCCTCATTAATCTTGTAATGGCAAACAAAGGTGTGGACTGAGGACCAAGTAGCTACCGCTCAGATACCCTTCACATAGGCAATTCCCTTCTCTGCTCAAGAAGCTGATTAAGCCCTGGTGGAATAAGCCTTAATGCCCCTTGGGGAATCCTGACCCACCCCTTGATAGGCGGTAACTATTGCCCCCCGATCCAGCAGGCAATAGCTTACTTAGATGCTGCCTGGCCCATCTTCTGGCATGAGAAGAACACAAACAATCTATTTGACTTACGGAAACTGTCAGACATAATCAGATGGTCCTTAAGCAGAAAGACCATGTCATGAGGATGTGGTTCCCCATTAACATTCCCATGAGACCAGAGCATGGCCTAAAAATGAATGGCCTGCTCCAAGTGGAAGCAAGACAGTTGGAGGATTGGCCTCTGGCAGCCCAGAATAGATTTACAATCATACATTGGCCAATAGGATGGATGGAGGACAACCCATATGTGATGAATTCCTGAGCACTAGAAAGACTGCAGGAGATAATTCAGATGTGTTCCTGTGTTTAGCTTTTTCCTCAGCCACATTGACTAATTGATACCTATAAGCACACTTCATAAACCTAAATGCCATATCTTTAATTTCCCTCAGAGGTGTCAGACCTACTACAATTATTATGTACAGTACTCTTAACATTTTCCAATTTAGAATACTTTCCTTGAGTTTGGTCAGGAATGTTGCTTGGTGAGTTTGATAGAGCAAGTCTACAGAACTTTAAGGGAGCCACTTTACAGTGAGTGACTGTGGAGAAGCCACTAAACCCAGGAGCGTGTGATAAGCTTTATTTGTTTAGAAAAGGTATGCCACCTATAGCTTAACTGTACCTGTCTAACAACCTCAGCTCTTTCCAGGCCACCTTACAAAAGCAATAGTAAGGAAATATTACTTATAAATGCTTATGTTCCTCCAGAAAATTCCCATTATTACATCAAGAAGGTTTGGTATGAACTTTCTGATATTTTAAATGAAGGACAACAAAGATTTCCAAGGGCAGAACTATTATTGATGGGAGACTTAAATGGGTGAATTGGCACTTTTGATGGCCTTGTAGATCAGTCCTTCTTTTCTTATAATTGTGTGTTGAGCCAACTAAGATCCCATCAAACTAAAGATAAAACAATTACTAAAAATGGAAAAAATATATGATAGAAATATTAAAAGAAAATAACATGTACCAACTTAATAGGAGACTTTTTAGAGATCCTGAAGGAGATTTTACTTTTCTTTCATGAAGAGGTGCTTTGGTAGTCGATTTTGCTTAGTGATCTGGGCAGCTGGATTTTTGGCACAATTGTCAAATCTTAATCAGAGCAGAAAGTGACCACTGTCCCATTATTTTGGATGCATAAGAAAGATGTAATAAAACATTAAATAATAATGGGGTGGGTACAGTTGAAATAAGAGCAACCCGGAAAGTCATCTGGAAGTGCAATTCTGAGTTTATTATAGCTCCTATAATATTGAGTTCATTATTTGCATATTCCCAGGTGCCATTTGAATCTAAATGTTGGGTCAAAATTTATAAACAGTTTGAATTACTTCTTGAGGAGATAAATGCTGCTCAGAAGACACCAAGTGGGAAAAAATTAATAAAACTGGGGAGACATGGGTTGATCTGGAATGTAGAAGAAGCAAATCAAACATCAGAAAACTAAGCAGAATATATAATAGGCCACCTTCTAGGATAAAACTAAAGGAATTAAATGAAGAAAAAAGATCATACAAAAAATTGATAAGGGGAAGAAAAAAATTATACTTTGAAAAGAAGTGAGGGAAAATGCTAAGTTTAATACAGAACAAGAACACAACAGCATTTTGGACTTTATTATCCAAAGGACATAACACTTTTAAGGGGAATATAGACTCTTATATCTCTGAAGAAAAGTGGCTCCTACATTTTAGAGAGATTTATTTTGAACAGGAAGATTGTGAGCAAGGAAGTATTGAAGCTGGGCCAATAATCAAATGGATGAAACTTATTTGGTTATTTACACTTTAAAAAAACAAAAGGCACCTGGCCTTGATGGGATCCCCACAGAGGTGTATCTTACAGAGACCCCATCATGGTGTCATTTTTTTGACAGATTTTTATACTAAATGTATCAATGAGAATAGTTGCCCTGCCTCTTGGAAGGGAGCAATTATTGTGCCACTTCCTAAGAAAGGTCCTTTAGATGACCCTAGAATGTATAGGCCAATCAGTTTACTTGATATCAACTTAAAAACTTTTTTCTAAAATAATTTTACATTGGTTGGTTAGTGGAAGAAGTTGATAGAACTGGAGGCATTTCCCCTTTCCATGCAGGATTCAGGGAAAATCTTTCAACGCTTGATAATAGTTTTGTACTTTATCACTTTGTTGAAAAGTATGTTAAAGTACGTAGACAAAATGTATATGTGACATTTATAGACTATAGCACTGCATTTGACAATGTGTCAAGAGAAATTTTGTGGCAGTCCCATTTAAAAAGAGGGATAAATTCCAATGTAGTAACAATTATTTCACCTCTATATGCCAATACTTGGGCCAGAGTTAGACTTGGCCTTGATGGACAGCTCTCTGAGACTTTTAAAATCACTAGAGGTGTCCGCCAGGCCTGTGTATTAGACCTGTTGCTGTTCTCCTTATATATGGAGACTATACTTACTTGTAGTTGCAATGTTGATAAGGATTCTCCAAAAATTAAGGACTATGCTCTCCCTATATTGGCATATGCTAATGACATTATAATTTTGTCTTTGACAAAGTTGGGAATGCAAACAAAATTGGATTATATATATAAAGAATCAGTCACTTTACAATTAACTATTAATACAAATAAAACAAAAGTAACTGCGGTTTGGAGATCGAGTTCCAAAGGGAACTGGTTCATTGGACCTAAGAAAGTGGAAGTGGTGTTGGAATACTCATATCTAGGTGTAACAATCCAGCAAAATGGTAAATGGAGTAAACATATTGCAATGTCTATTGAGAAACTTAAAAAAACTATATCTGGCTTAAATAAATTTAATTACACATATGGTGGAATTATGGCACGTCCATTGGTACAAGTCATTAAAGCAAAAATAGATACACAATTACTGTATGGTAGTGAAATCTGGGATATAAAGGATCCTAACAAGTTAACGAGTCCATTATATAAGTCCTTAAGATATATCTTATGGGTAGGCCATTCATGCCCTTCCACACATGTAAGGGCCAAATTGGGGCTGGCTAATATTACAGCCACATTAGATGCAAGAAAATTAATTTTTGGATTAGCGATGCTAATAAAAAGGAGGATTCATTGGTTAAAAGATGTTTAAAAGAAAAGGAATTCTGGCAGGATTTGGGGTATAAGATGGGTTATTGGCTAAATTCCATTTTGCTCTTGCTGGAGAAATATAAGCAGCTGCATTTAAAGAAAGCTGTCGATAAAGGCATTTTGATTAGTCCTAAATACAAAATATATATATACATAATAAATAGAAAAATTATTGGAATAGAGAAGATTTAAATCTGATAGCGAATTCCAGTTACTCTAAATGTTTTGCCGCAAATAATTATAACCATGGTTTAAAAAAATACTTAGACATATTAACTGACCCTGGACTACGGGCTAACTTTACTCTATATAAATTTGAACAGTTTCCCAGCAATGTATTGGATCATAGATATAAAAAGGCAGGTATTACTTTTGAGGATTGTGACTGGGGGAATGGTGATGAGGAAGATTTACTGCATGTTATGTGGGAATGCAGATGGTAAGAAAAATTACGTTCATATTGGTTGAGCCCTTTCCTAAATAACATTTATTCTATAGACAAAATGGAATTAACAAATATTCTGTTCCATATTGAAGATGTTTGGGTAATGGAGAGGTTGGCTAATTACGTACAAGCTATTAAGAAAGTAAAGTGCAGAATAAAAGTTGTATTGTGTGGATAGGGATACGAATGTAAAGGTGCTTTCTTTTGTACTCTAATAATTTGAATTGTTTATGAAATCGTTTAAATAATTTTTGCTAAAATGTGTTTTGTATTTTATAAATGTTGTGAAGGTTTTTTAACCATACAATAAAATATGATGATGATGATGATTTTGGTCAGGTGGAAACTAGTTATGTGCAGTACAGTATTCCTGTCTGTTTCCTTCCTGAATTAGCCTGTTTCAAGTAAGTGGTTTGCTTTAAATATTCTTGTATTCTTGTATCAAGAAAAAGAATGTCTTGATCACTGTATTTTAATAAAAACATGAAGTAAAAAAATCAGAGAGTTTAGAAGGTTATGAAAGTCTTTAAGCTCATTTGCTGTCCCACACCATATTAGCAACACATCATTGATACAGCACTAGTAAACCATAATGTGTTTATAAAATTTGTTATAAAGAGGTGATAGAATAAGCTGCTCTTCAAACTATTCTTTAAAAAAATTGTGGAAGGTGAGGGCTATGGTGCTTCTTTACTGCCTCTTACATTTGCCACCCCTGGGCTGGAGATGGATGGGATTTGTGGCCTCTCAGAAATATAGGTAGTATTGGGCTAAAGAACTATTAATTGAGGATGTTGGTGTTTTGCTGACTTTCGACATACAATGGTTTTCTTCCTGCTCCTTCTCTCTACCCTCAACATTCACCTCTACCTGCCTGTCATCATCATCATCATCATCATCATCATCATCATCATCATTATCACTGCCTAGTGCTACTGCCATGCATTGGCATCCCTTCTCATGCTGAGACCTATGTGACAGAAGCAAATGTCTATCCTTAGTACAGTAGATGTTTCAAGCTGTGTACCCTCTTCACTCTGACAAGGTCTGTCCTTACATATAAGGCACACTTCATGTGTCTGTGCTTGTCTGTCCTCTGAAAAGAAATCTTCTAGCACTGATGTCACTGGTTTGGTGTTGCCAAGTGGTGCTCTTTGGTGCAGTGGCCAGAGGTGGCTACCATGGCCTTCTTCTTCCACATTTACCTCCTCCACTGCCAGATCAGACAGTTCAGGTAAATGTTCGTGGGCCAATTCCTGGTGTACCTTTTATGGATCCAGTGGGCATAGCCCTGCAAATGTCTTGCGAGCCCAGTAGAGAAAAGGAATCTTACAGGATACCAAATGGACTTTTACATAGTGGAAATGAATGGTAATCACTGCATGTCCACTGCACTATTTTGTCCATCCATCCATCCATCCATCCATCCATCCATCCATCCATCCATCCATCGGTGAAGTACAGCACTGTCGGCCATATTCAAGATGACCACCAGAGCTCTATGCGCATGTGCAAAGACTTGTGCATGCACACTGAACTCCAGTGGTATGGCGGCACTGTCCACCATGTCCAAGATGGCTGCTGGAGGCCAGTGTGAATGAGCAAGTCATCATGCATGCACATAAACCTCCAGCAGCCATCTTGAACATGGCAGACAGACCAGTGTTCCTTCGTGACCTTAGCTACAGCCATACCAGCTCTGGCCAGACTTTGTTTCTCTTGCTGCTGGTTTTTTTTTTCTCTTTTTTAATTGGGTTGTGTTTTACCTTATTTTTTGTGGGTGTCTTTCTTCTCTTCCTGAGAACCATTGTCTGCTTTTTTTAAACTCTTACTAAGACCCACCTGTTTGCCCTCTTCCTCTCCAGAACTGCTGCTACTATCATTTTATATACTCATGGTAAGTGTCTGTGTCTCCAGGCTCCCCTAAATAAGGATTTTCTTCCATCCCCACTGCTTTAGCATGCTGCCACTTTTTGGCTTATTATTTTTTGCTATTACCCCAGTCCTTGTTCTTGCAGTGCCACTGCAAGTTATAGTGTGTGATATGTTGTATACTGTTTCTTTAGTTTCAACACTTTCCAGTGAGATGCTATTGCTAACCCAACTCTGTTTTTTCTTTGCTGCTTCTAGATGATTCCCTGCTCCATCTCCCTCTCCTCTTTGCTGCTGCTCTTTGACTACTTACAGATCAACAGTCAACACCCAATAGCTGCCCACTGCCAGGTTTTCTTCTTGTATTCATCCCCAGGCCACAAGTGCTTGCACAGCTGATTCTGACACATAGCTGCTATATTGTACATAGATACATAGACAGTTTCAGCAGATAAGGGCCTATGGCCCACCCAGTCTGCCCATTTGAGCTTGTAAGTTCAGTTTATGTTTTCCTAGAAGTCTGTTGCCCTTTACCCCTGACCTCCAGAATTCCTTTATGTCTATCCCATGCATTCTTAAATCCCGTGATTGTTTCAACCCCCACCACTTCCTCTGGCAGGGTGTTCCACTTGTCCACCACCCGTTCTGTGAAGAAATTCTTCCTCACGTTTCCTCTGAATCGTCCTCCCTCCAACTTCATCCCATGCTCTCTAGTCCTGGAACATCTTTTTCGCTTAAAAATAGTGTATTACTGCACCTGTTCCTCCCTGTAAGATACTTGTATGCCTCTATCATATCCCTCTCTCCTCCTCTCCTCCAGGAGTACATGTTCAGTTCCTTCAACCTGTCCTCATAGGACCTGTGATGCAATCCATGCACCATCTTTGTTGCCCTCCTCTGAACCTTCTCTATCCTGTCTATGTCCTTACGTAGGTAAGGTCTCCAGAACTGTACACTGTACTCCAGGTGGGGCCTCACTAGTGTCTTGTATAGTGGAATTATGACCTCCTTTTCCTGCTGGTGATGCCCTGCCTATGCATCCCAGCATCCTATTTATGCTACCTGCTGCCTTGTCACACTGTTTCCCTACCTTGAGGTCATCAGAGATGATAACCCCAAGATCCCTTTCCTGCTTGGTGCATGCTATATCCTCACCCCCCAAATGATATTTTGTGCCGGGGTTTTTGTGTCCCATATGCATTATCCTGCACTTCTTTGCATTGAATTTCAACTGCCAAACTCCTGACCATTCTTCAAGTTTCTGCAGGTCCCTTCTCATTCTGTCTACACCCTCTGGTGTATCTACTCTGTTACAGAGCTTTGTGTCATCAGCGAACAGTGAAACCCTGCCTTCTAGGTCCTGCGCAATGTCACTGATGAAGATGTTGAATAGAACCGGTCCCAGCATTGATCCCTGTGTTACCCCACTGGTCACTCTTCCCTCTGTGGAGTGACAGCCATTTACCACCACCCTCTGTGTCCTGCCGCCCAGCCAGTTTCCTACCCACCACACTACTGTCCTGCCCACACCCATATTCCCCAGTTTGTGTAATAGTCTTCTATGTGGCACTGTGTCAAAGGCCTTGCTGAAGTCCAGATGGCCATGTCCACTGCCCTCCCTGATCCACCTCCCTAGTCATCCAGTCAAAAATTCAATAAGGTTGGTCTGACATGACCTCCCCTGGTGAAACCATGCTGCCTTGGGTCCTGTAGTCCATTGACAACCAGATGTTCCACCAATCTATCCTTCAGTAGTGCTTCCATGATCTTCCCCACTACTGAGGTGAGGCTGGTGTCTGTGATTCCCCGCTTCCTCTTTGTTCCCACTTTTGTATAAGGGGACTACATCTGCTATCCTCCAGTCTTTGGGTACCTCCCCTGTTTCCAGTGATCGGCTAAACAGGATAGCCAGAGGTTCAGCCACCACCTCTCTTAGTTCTTTAAGGACCCTGGGGTGCACCCTATCTGGCCTCATTGCTTTATCAACTCTTATTACTTCCATTTCCTTGAGGATCCTTTCTTGTGTAAAGGGACTTGTGTCCATTTCTGCACCCTTCTCACCCCTTGTACTCTCTTCAGACCCATTACCCTCCTCTTCCTCAGTAAAGACTGAGCAGAAATACATGTTCAATATGTCAGCTTTACTGTTGTCATCCTCCACGAGGCCCCCATCCTCCCCCTTCAGTTTCACTATCCCTCCTTCCCTTTGCCTTTCTTTTTTCACTTATGTACCTGTAAAATGTTTTGTCCCCTCTACCCACGGATTTTTGCAATGTGTTCTTCTGTCTGAGCTTTGGCTTCCCTTACTGACCTCCCTGCCTCCCTTTGCTTCTCCTGGTACTTCTCCCTATCCCCTTCTGCCTGTGTCTTTTTGTATTGCTTGAATGCAATCTTTTTGGCTTTCACTTTTTTTGCTACCTCTTTGGAAGACCATAATGGTCTCCTCTTCCTTTTCCTTTTGCTAACCTGCTTAATGCATAATTCTGTTGCTCTTGTAACCCTCATTTTAAAAACTGCCCACTGTTCCTCAACCCCTGATTCCTGCCCCATTCCCACTTACTTTCTTGAATGTGAAATGCTTTTTTTTTAGAAAATGTAATTTATTTTTCATGTATATGAAGAAAAGGTACCAAGCAGCAGTGGGCACTGGCAGGCTGCCAGCCTACCCTCATTTGCTGCCCTCTGCCCTGGCTCTCCCTGTATTCAACCCAGACCTCAGTGGCTTGCACGGCTGATCTAACATGCCTAACAAGTGCTGTACTGTACTTTTTGTGAACATGAAATAACATTTTATAAAATACTTATTTTATAGTTTATGTGAAAACAGTTCCAGCTAGTATCAGGTACTGGCAGGCCGACAACCAACACCCATTTGCTGCTAGCTATCCCTGCTATCTCCCTATATTTAACCATACCGGGGTGCACTATCTACAGGAGGGACAGGGAGGGTAAAAGAGGAGGTTGAGTAACTCTCTACATAAGGGAAAGAATCAAAGCAACAGATCAAAAGGGTAAACAGGGAGGAGAGGAAGCACTCTGGGTCAACTTAGAAGCAGGCAATGGCACCACAATCCACACAGGGGTTGTACACAGACCCCCATCTCAGGGGGAGGAAATGGACAAGGAAATGATAGAAGGTATCCTTAAAATGGCAGAAAAAGGGAGATATTGTTGATGAGGGATCTGAATATGCCAGATGTTAACTGGAGTGCATTTGCTGCAGCCACATCAAAGAGTGGGGTCATTGTAGATGCCCTGCAGGGGGCATGCCTTAGACAACTAGTATTAGAACCCACTCTGGAGGGAGCAATCTTAGACCTGGTACTCTCAAATGGATGTGGAGAGAGGATCACAGATGTAGAAGCAGGTAGACATCTGGGAACTAGCGACCATCAAACAGTATGGTTAACAATAAAAACAGCAGTAGAGTCAAGTCATACAAAGGCAAAGGTCCCGGACTTTAGGAGGGCTGACTTTGCCAAAATGGGTGAGTGTCTAAGGAATGCACTAGCAAATAAGCAGGAAGGAGGGGTAGAAGAACAATGGGGAATAATCAAAACTGCCATCACTAAAGCAACAAGCCTTTGTGTGAAGCAAATGAACAAAACAAAATGCTGTAAAAAACCACTATGGTTCTCAAAGGAGGTGGCAGGAAAAGTTAGGGAGAAAAAGATAGCATTCAGGTAATATAAAGAATCACAGAAGGAGCAGGACAGAGAACTGTATCAGTTAAAGCAGAAGGAAGCAGGGAAGACAGTCAGAACAGCAAAGGTCCAAAGCGAGGAAGAGATAGCCAACTCAGTTAAGAAGGGGGATAAAACATTTTATAGGTACATCATGGAGCGAAGGAAGACCAAGGGAGGGATAGTGAAGCTTAATAAATGGGAGTGGGAGTGGGAAGAGGGTGACTGTGAAAAGGCAGAGATACTAAACAAACATTTTTGCTCAGTTTTCACAAGTGAAGAAGGGGACATACCTGAACCAAACAACAGAAACACTCTGGATAGGGGAGTTGATAAGAACCCATTCACAGAAGAATGGCAATGGTGATTGACCTCTTAGAGTTTCCTGTGGCTAGCATGAGTCCAGAGGCTTTGGTGTTGGCCACTAATAAGGCCATTTCCATGGCTCTGGACCTGATTGCTCATGTCCATGTTCGTTCTTTCCCCCTTTGCCCTTGGGCCCCTTTGTTTGATGGGCCCTTGAGGGAGTTGCGGTGACTAGGACGTAGGTTAGAGTGATGTTTGCAGAAATCTGGCCTGGAGATCGACCACCTTAGATTGATAGAGCACTATCAGACCTACCAATCAGTGATCTCCCATAAGAAGACAGAATTCCTGTCCCAGGAGATTGCTGCCACTCAGAACCGACCAGCCCAGCACTTCTGGACTATAGACAGGTTGTGCAACCCAACCTGTCTGCAATTCAGAAGACCTTTTTTACAAGAGAAATGCAATGAGCTTGCTCAATTCTTTGAGAATAAGGTGGCCGACATCAAGTCAGAGATCCTCGCGACTCACTCTATGGGGAATGCAGTTGATTGGTGCCTGGTCACCTCACCTCATGTTTCCTGGAGTTCCTTTGACGCCGGAGTTTGTGGATGTCAGGCAGATTGTCCAGAGTATGTGCCCTACATGCTGTAGTTTGGATCTGGGTCCAATCTCCCTGATTATGGGATGTTGTGACATCATTGGCCCGGACCTGGTCCAGATAGTCTGGTGCTCCCTTGATTCGGGTGAGTTTCCACACTCCCTGAAGGAGGCGGTGGTAACACCTCTCTTGAAGAAAGCTCCTTTAGACCCTGACTCTCTGGTTAACTACAGACCAATTTCTAACTTCCCTTTTATAGGGATTTTACCAAAGCGCATCGACAGCGCTAGCACCAACATCTCTTACAGCGACAGCCACCATGCTGACTGTCAGCATTGTAGCCTCAGGGATGTCAATGCATACAATAGGGGGCTGCACCCCCGAACCCACCCTTGTGGGGGTCTCTGCCCCCCACACCCTCCGGTCTCTAGGGTTCCTACTCCAAGTCTGAGCTTGACTGGGGGGCAAAACACCCAGCGAGGCTGTCCCGGTCACTGCACAGACCATCACAGTGACTTGCGGGTTTTGCCCAATTCCTGTCACTGTGATGGTCTTCACGGTGCCGGAGTCACTGAAGTGATGGTATACCTTTAATAGGGAAGGTTATTGAGAAAGTAGTGGTGGTACAACTGGAGAACCACCTGACCATCCATAACATCTATGAACCTCTCCAGTCCAGTTTTCGAAAGAGGCATTGTACCAAGACTGCACTGGTTAGGGTGCTCAATGATCTCCTGATGGTGAGAGATTGGAGAAGCCATTCCATTCTGGTGTTCCTTGATCTCTCCTCAGCTTTTGACACTGGGGACCATGGGGTATTGCTTGGGCATCTGAGGTCCATCCACGGCCTGACACGTATGGTCCTCAGGTGGTTTACATCTTTTCTCACTGGCAGAACTCAGAGAGTGGTGCCCGGGTTTTTTTCCTTGGGTCTATTCTCTCCGTCATGTGGGGTACCTCAGGGCTCAGTGCTTTCCCCCATGTTATTTGCAGTGTATATGCTGCCCATCAGAGACATTGTAAGATGGTATGGGCTGAGGTTTCACTGCTATGCTAATGATACCCAGCTCTGCCTGTCTTTTGCACCTGACCAGGATAGTGCTTTCTCGGTATTTAACAACTGCCTTGTGGAAATCCAGGACTAGATGAATTCTAGCTGGCTAAAGTTGAATGCGGGAAAGACGGAGGTGATGGTGATGGAGTCAGGAAACCAGATAGAGAGGTTGAGGACTGGACAGCCCTCTGGAATTTATCTAGGGGGTGCCCAGATCCTTACCTCTGAACAGGTGCGGGACCTGGGGGTGGTGCTTGACGATGGGCTGACCTTATGATCTCAAGTGTTGGTGGTCATCAAGTCTTCCTTTTACCAACTTAGGAACATCACCAGGATCAGACACCTTGTTCCATCCGGAGATCTGTCTACACTCGTCCACGCCTTTGTGATCTCGGGCCTCAATTACTGCAACTCCCTATACTTAGGGCTTCCTGAGGTTGATATCCACCACTTGCAGAATGCGCCAGCATGTTTGTTGACAGGGGCTTCTTGAACATCTCACATTACCCTGTTCTGCACAGTCTGCACTGACTGCTGATTCAGTGGCGGATCACCTTTAAGGTTGGTTTACTGACTTATAAAGCCCTACATGGACTAGGCCCTGACTACTTGAAAGAGCTTCTGGTTCCCTATTGCCCTGAGTGACAGCTCCATTTGGCTGATGAGAGGTTGCTAGAGATCCCGAGGGTGTCTTTGAAGTCTTCTGGGGCTTGTGCTTTTATGTACACTGTCCCTACCCTCTGGAATTCTCTACCCCATCGGCTGCGGGAGTGCACAACAGTGGGAGGCTTTAAGCAAGCGTTGAAAATGTACTTATGTGCCAGGCCTTTGATGGCATTTAGTAAATGAACCCTGTTAAATTCTGTTTGCTTTATACTGTATTTATTGTTTTGTTATCCTCTTTTAATCTTTTGTAAAGTGCTTTGATGTTTGAAAGGCGTTTTTCTGAAATAAAGCTATTATTATTATTATTATTATTAAAACTGAAGGTGGACAAAGCAATGGGGCCTGATGGGATTCATCCCAGAATTCTAAAAGAACTAAGGGTAGAACTAGTGACACCACTGACTACCGTCTTTAACAAATCATGGGAGGATGGGGTGGTACCTGAGGACAGGAAGAGGGCAGATGTGATTCCACTACACGAAAATGGAAGCAGGGCAGAGGCAGGAAACTACAGACCTGTTAGTTTGACCTCAGTGATAGGGAAAATGATGGAATCACTTCTGAAGGAAAGAATTGTTGAGTACCTAGAGGCCAGAGGGACACAGGACCCAAGGCAGCATGGATTCACAGCAGGAAGGTCATGTCAGATGAATCTAATAGATTTCTTTGACTGGGTGACCAAAGTAATAGATTAGGGAGGGGCTGTGGACATGGTCTACCTAGACTTTAGCAAGGCATCACACAAAAGATTAATATACAAGTTTGCCAGCCTAGGAGTGGGTCCCAAGGTGGTAGTCTGGGTAAAAAATTGGCTGGAGAACAGGACACAGAGGGTAATAGTAAACAGTCCACTCTGAAGAAAGGGGGGTTACTAGTGGGGTACCGCAGGGTATAGTTCTAGGACTGGTCCTCTTCAATGTTTTTATAAGTGACATTGTGGAGGTACTGGAAGGAAAAGTATGTCTCTGCAGATGACACAAAGATCTGCAACAGGGTTGATACACTAGGAGGGGTGGAAAGGATGAGAAGGGACTTGGCAAGGTTGGAGGAATGGTCAAATGTATGGCAACTTAGATTCAATGCTAAGAAGTGCAAAGTAATGCACCTGGGAAACAAAAACCCAGAGGAAGAGTACACTATGGGGGTGACATACTAACAACAACAAAAATGAAAAGGGACCTGGGGTAGTCATCTCAGATGACCTTAAGGTGGGCAAGCTATGTGAGAGGGCAGTAAGGAGAGCTGGGGGGGATACTGGGATGTATAGGAAGAGGCGTCACCAGTAGAAAACAGGAAGTTGTTATCCCTCTGTGCAGACAGCTGGTGAGACCCCTTCTGGAGTACTGCATGCAGTTCTGGAGACCCAATCTCCTCAAGGACATAGATAGGATGGAGGCAGTCCAGAGGAGGGCAACTAAAATGGTGCAGGGTCTGTACCAGAAGACATATGAAGAGAGACTTAAGGAGCTTAATATGTATACCCTCGAGGAAAGGAGGGACAGGGTGGACATGATAGAAACTTTCAAGTATCTCAAGGGAAATCAAAAAAGTCCAAAAGGGTAGCAACTTTCAGAAAAAGAGATGTGCAAGAACAAGGGGGCACAATTTGAAGATAGAAGGGGGACGGCTCAGAGGTAATGTGAGGAAGTATTTTTTCATGGAGATGGTTGTGGATGCATGGAACAGCCTTCCTGTGGAGGTTGTGGAGTCAAAAACTGTGGGGGGAATTCAAGAACGTATGGGACAGACATAAGGCAATTCTAGGGGTTGGGGGTAGGAGGAAGTAGGCTGTTGGTTAACTAGGATCTGCAGCTTATCCATTAGGTAGGGAAATGAGCAGACTGGGTGGGCCAAGCAGTCCTTATTTGCCATCAAATTCTATGTTTCTATGTTTCTAAGGCTACAGGTGCTTGGCACAACTAAGTCTGATACACACATAAATGTGGCATAGTGCCTTTCATGAATGTGAAAACAACTATTTTAGAAAACATAACTTTTTTTTGTTTATACAAAGAAAAACAAATCCAAGTAGTAGTGGCTATGGCTGGCTGCCAACCAATATGCTTTTGCTACTTACTGTCCAGGTACCCTCCCTATATTCAGTCCCAGGTTGCAGGGATTTGCATAGCTAAGCCCATACACTCCAAAATGCTTTTGTGAAAGAAAAATAAAAATTCTTGATCACATATATTTATTAGTTAATACAAAGATAAGGTGCAAGCCAATAGTTTACACTGGAAGGCTGCCAGCCCACATCCATTTGGTTGCCCACTATCCAGGCTCTTTCACTATACTAGTCTACTCCTGGGGCTCAGGGACTTGCACAGCTGAGCTTGACACATACTGCAACTCCCTAGAAAACTTTTTTTTAAATATAATTAAAATACATGTCAACTAGTGGGCACTGGCAGGCAGCCCCAGAGACCAGTTTGCTATCTTATGAGCCCAGTCCACTGCCCAAGCACACTACCTCCCTTCTTCCCTCTCTACTCCCAAACCATTCCCAGGAGCATGCACACTGCACAGCTCTCACACCACACAGCTCACTGTCAAGTCAAGAGAAGCTTCTATATTTTCTGTTCTTTTCTGCTTTGATTTAGCAGGGTAAAACTAGTGTTGTGCGAATCTCTAAAAGTTCTGCCATGTGAACTTCATGGGTCAAACCCCACCAAAAACTAGAACTGGTAGAACCAGTTTCTACCTGGTTCAAGTTGCACAGTATGAAATACTAAAGTTGTACCACATTCTGTCTTCTAGTCCTACCAGGTAGAACCAGATTCTATGTGGTTCAAGCCACGCAGTACAGCATTAACCCCACTAAGCCCCCCCATGCCTCTTACTACAAAATGCAAAGTCTTCAGAGGCACAGCATGACTGCATTGTATTCTCCTATCCTCTGTCCCACCCCTCTAAGTCCCTTATGGGAAAGTTCTCAACTAGTATGTGCTTGTGGTCATCTCTGTCACTGCCTGTGGCTGCTGGACTAAATAAAATCCTCTGGCCTTATTTTCAGGGACATTGCTGTGTTTCTGTCACTCTGCCGTAATTATCCAGGTTGTCAAGCTCAATGCCAGCACTAGAAAAAGAAGCACCACCAACAACCACAACATTTTTGTAACTGCTAGTACATTTCTTATGTGAAAAAGACAAACTGACACATGGACTTAGCCCCTCCATGGAGACATTGGTAGTGGTAGCTGAACTTCCACTGCCCTGTTTCATGCCATTAGCTCATCATCACTGCTCCCTGATAATGCGCTAATGGCACAAAACTGGTTAAAGGAAGTTTATGACCACTGTCAGGGTCTCCATGGAAGGGTTATGTCTGCAAGTCAATTTGTCTTTTTCACATAATAAATGTACTAGCAGTTACAAACATTTTGAGGTTGTTGCCAGTGCTTCTTTTACTGATGCCGGCTTGTGTTTTGAGTTAGCACACCATGCAGTGGGACAGACTTTATCATTTGTGTGTAGCTCAATGTTACCCTATTATGTTTGGGGGGTGGAAAAACACAGCATCTGGCATGACACTGCTGTTTCCATATGCCCTACTGAATGTGAGTGACAGTGGTTGGGATTTGTATCAGGGTGTTCAACTACAATGCATTCCCTGGCAAAGTCCCACCCCAAACTACCTCATTGATCACACTTAGCACGACATACAGAAACAGTGGTTGTGCACTAGATATCATGCTTCTTCTCCCACTATAATGGGAGCTTGGACAGCATCAGAATTGCCTGGTATGACCAATTAGGATGAGGGGAATGCAGGATGAGGAGCATACACAGCTGTGCCCCCTAATGATTTGGCCAGATTATATTTTTATAGTCCATCATGACTTCAGAAACTAACAGGCAATAACAGGGAGGACCACACTGACTGGAACAAGTTACTAGCAGTGAAGTAAACAACTGCACATATAAGTTTCAGTTCACCATGACATAAATGGTGCTGTTTATTCATTATAAACAGAATGCATCAAAGTTTTCAGCAGCAACAGGAAGTTTGTGACTATTCACACTCATTCAGACAGTTGGGATTTGACCTGTTTTGGATTAAGGTTGAACTGGATTTGTAGCCCTAGAAACAAATACTGTCTGGTGCATTTTAAAATATTCTTTCAAAGTTCATTTTTTCCTGTTGAAAAGTTTGAAAACCTAGCTAAACAAGTTACCAATAACAGAGAGTCCCAAATATTGTACCTGCCACCCAGCCTGATGCCTGAGGCATGAATGCGCACTCCTGCTGCAGATGAGTGCTGCACTGACACCAAAACCTGGCTATGTACCATTGTGGCTGCCTTTCTGGCAGACTCTGGCAAGCATGTGATCTCAGACTTCACATAGACAGTGGTTCACCTGCTCACCACTTTGTCTAAATTGACTGATCTCCAACATTCGAACCAATGGAACCAAAAGTCTGAGTTTTGCCCGTTAAATTTGTGAGAATCATACACTTAATTTTTGGAAGGGTTCATTCCTGTGGTAGAACCGAAATTGTGACTTTAATGAAGTAGAAGAATCAGCATTTATACAGCGCTTTTCATACACAGTGTATCCCAAAGCACTTTACGAGCAATGCTAGACTGGTAGAGAAGTGACTGAATGTGTAGTGGCAGCCATATCGCACATCAGCACCTACACACAGCCTGGACAATTGCATGAACCGGTTTTATGGGAAGGGGAATATTGGCCAAAACACAGTGAATATCTCCTACTCTTTGCGATGAATGCCCTTGGTTCTTTTACTTCCACTTGGACACCCACCAGGACAGCACCAAGATGGGTAGAAGGGACCTTGGTTTACCATCTCATCTGAAGGATGACACACCCCAGCAGTACAGCACCCTCTAATACTGCACTCAGGTGCCAGCATTTTTAGGTACAAGTCCCGTTACAGTGTGGGACGAGAACCCATGACCCTCTGGTCCAGAGGTGGATGTGCTACCAACTGAGCCATGCTGACACCTAATGCTAACTGATATGTTTGGTTTGGCACCTTGTGCTGATAAAGGGTATGTTTCTTTGTGGTGAAGTCCATTGTGGAGCCAGATGCTGTTTCCCAGCAGGCTGTCAAATATTTCAGAATGAGGAATCTTGTTGGGTTGGAAGGGACCAGCAGCATAGTTTAATGCTAATGTGCTCTTGGATTTTCCACTTTGTGTTTCTCCCCAGTAAGCTAGTGGCAAGGGTGCCTAGTGTGCCTGTGAATGCAAATGTGTGCATACACATGGTGCCAATTGGTGTCTTCCTTTCTACTTGTTGCTCCATCTCCACTGCCACTTGTGGTCATTCAGGTGGATGTATGGTAGCAGAGTCTGTGTTCCACCAGTCCTGGAGGAGAGCATCCTCTGTGATGCGTGATCCTCCCTGCCCAGCTTGCCCCTGATCTCCTAGGCTTGTTTCCCAAATCCGAGTTGTCAGCATTGCAGGCAGTAAAGACAAAGAAGCTGGTCTCACACTTTACCATGAAGTAGTCAAAGTCAGGATTCTTCTTCAGATAAATCATTTATACTACAGTAAGCTTTAAATAGATGTGATGTATGTCTTTTCAGAGTTCAGTCTCTATATTTTATATTGTGAGTCTTATTAGATAGTAAAGTTTATTGCAGTAATTAGGTAATGAGAGGTAACCATGTGACTCATGTTCAATATTTAAGAGTATCCAGACTAAACCTGATTACTCTTGACAAAAAGCCTGAGCGGCTTGAAACGCAGAGAAAGGGTGTACTGTGGGTGTACATTAGTAGTGGTCTTTTCCATTACATTCAACATGAATAAATGGTTTATCCGAAGAAGAATCCTGACTTCGACTATTTCATGGTAAAGTGTTGGACCTGCTTCTTTGTCTTTCCTGCATTCTTCATGCTGAAGATCCACTTGATTTCCCTGTGTGGTCTCTCTCTCCTAACACAATTGCAGGCAGTAACCCTGCTGCTGCACTGATAGGACAGCATATTTTATTTTTGTGTGAAGTCTCTCTGTTCAGTATTCTATGTTGGGACAAGCACAACACGCCACATAAAATACACAACTGGGAGTGGGAACTGAAAGGATTTCAGGCCTCTTTTACTGTTTAAACACAGGAACCTTGTAGAGACCAGGGGCACCCATACATTCTACAGAAGTTTCAATAGACACATTCAGAACTTAAAGAAAATATACATACTTTAGACTGGGATGTCCTAAGAGTGGACGTCTTTGTTTTTTAATACTGAGAATTCACCTTTTATGGTTGTATGCACCGTCATTTTGCCTTACTTTAGATGGTCCATAGATCTGCAACTCCTTTGATCTAACAAATATAGCAGAAATATATAGTGCATTCAGATCAACATAATAACACTTCACCAGCCTTGCTATACGCTCCTTTGATCTACTAACTTAGATATTGTAATGTTTGTTTACACTTTCCTTTTCTGTGTAAATCTGCCACATTTGATCATTTTTAATATGTGTACATGGCATGATTATTTTCTTTATAAAGAAAGAATAATATCATTTCTAATTATTCCTGTCCTGCAATCAGGTACCCCTTGAAATTCTGACTGAGCTTCTAAAGATTGTAAGGCTGTTACACCATTAAAGTTCACTACTTTCCATTGCTTCAAAGCTAGCTTTAATGGAAACTATTTCTTGTTTAGAATGTCAGTAAGCAAAGATACTGTACAGTTCAAACAAGAAACAAAATGATGTCCGATCAGAAGAAGTAAAATGAAAGGCCTGGACTTCAGAGAAGGGAAGCTACTTGGGATTGTTTCTTGTTTTTTCCTTTTTGTCTGAGCTTTCCTCACCCGCTGAACACCCTGTTTATTACATGGAAATTAGTTCTGCACCAATGCTGAATTAGACTGCTTCACAGTGTGCACTTGCATTTTTATGGCTTCATATTTTGTATTTACTTTCATTGGAGTAGTGCATATGACCTGAAAATTATTTAAAAAAAGTCATGTACAAAATACAGAATAATGTTTGGGCAACCTTATACAACAAGTGTTTCCATTGAGTGTTTGAGATGACAGCATAGAGGTCCATGCTGTCATCTCAGCCCAAGATGGAAACACATGCCAAGTTGTGTGTGATTACCCATATTTTATTTTATGCAGTATATGGTTTTGTACAGAGAAATCACATAAGTGTTACCTCCCTAAATAAAATAAAATAAAAAAAAACTTGCCACTTCTTTGTTCTGTTGTATGATTGAAATTAAATTTATAGACTTTTACAAGTTAAGAGGTACAAATTTGGGCACTGAGTGGTTAGTAATCAGCTAGGTGATGGCTGAATGAGGAATTTAATTTTGTTGACCTTTGAACTGTGTTGAACAACTGCTTGGAATACTCACAACAGCACCTTGGAATGCACACTACAGTTTAGAATGTGCACAACAAGATTTTTGAGCAGGCTGATTTTATTTAACATGAAGGCCAACCATATACTATTATTCAATGGCCTATGCAGCCAGTATAGTGTTATGCTTGTGCAACTGTGTTACTTTGGTTTTGGCCATTCACAATCTCTATTCCAGAGGAATTACCACCCTGTAGGGGTATCAAAGGCAAGGAACCCTCTAGAGGGTTCCACCCGTAGAGGTGCCGTGGGACGATTCCCATGGCTAAAGGTACCTTAGGAAGGATCCCAAGGAGAGAGGTGCTGCCACTGGAGGAGGATGGTGGGGCAAAGAGAAAGTGCTTCAGAAGGAGGCTGAGAGGAACTGTTCATATAGCTCAGGATGTGGGAGTGACTGGCTGCTTGTCCATCGAACCATAGGTGGAGCCTTTCAGTTCAATGGTGTACGCAGCCAGTATAGTGTTATGCTTGTGCAACTGTGTTACTTTGGTTTTGGCCATTTGCACTCTCTATTCCAGAGGAATTACCACCCTGTAGGGGTACCAAAGGCAAGTAACCCTCGAGAGGGTTCCACCCCTAGACTAGGAAACCCAGGGTAAACTAAAGCTGAGCTAAACTCAAACTGTGTGACCTTGAGCAAGTCACTTAACCTCTCAGTGTTTTCGTCCCTACTGGCTGTATGTTAGGGTTAAAATGAGATATTTCTTTTCATTTGGGGTATCCTTGGTAAATAAACTGTAAATATGTGCATAGATATAGAATAAATTATAGGCTACCGTGTTGTTCAAGGAAATTGTTCAAGGAAATAATGTCATCAAGAGAAAACACTAAGGTCCCTAGCCATGAGGCCAAAGACTGAGTGGCAGTAATTACCTTATTAGCTCCCAAGGATGGCAGGCAAGGTGCTTGGCATTACATTCACCACATATAGTATAGTATATTAGATTCACAACCACAAGATGCAGAAGGTTAAAAAATGCAGTTTATTCCACAATGGGCATGAGCCTGGTGCAGGTACCCCTCCCCATTGGCTGCTGGCATCCATTGTGGAATAAACTGTATTTTTTAACCTTCTGCATCTTGTGGTTGTGAATCTTATATATGTGGTGAATGTGAAGCTGAGCTACATGCCTGCCATACTGTGAGTTCATTTACTTTCCTTGGCTCTTTGTTACCTGTTTTAGCTGCCTGTACTGTTTAGCTCCCCAGGATGGCATTTTTTTTCTAAGTACACCACCGTATTTTATCCATTTCTTAACTATAATACATTTGGATGGTCTTTTTTTGATCACAATTGTGATCTGTTACTCTCATTTGTAGGTACACACTGTGTGTTGTGTGCTTGCCCGCTGCAGTGTGTATGCATATGTGTTTACATGTGTGTGATGACAGAGGATATTAGGAAAACCCTGAATGGAAGAACTATAAAAGGAGGAAGAGAATCATAGAATTATTGAATCATAGCATGTTATGAGTTCAGAAGCAGAGGTCTATTAAGAACTCACCACCATTCAATGGCGGTAAAATATTTTTGCATACCCATGTGTTTATCTAATCTATTTTTGAACATAGTCATGGTATCGCTCACCACAATATTTGCTGGCAAGTTGTTCCATTCACTGATTATCCTCTGAGCAAACCAAAAGTTTTGTTTGTTTGTCCTATTTGTGTCCACCTTTATTTTAAATTTGTGTGACCGGGTGTTATTACTATTTACTTATTTGACTATGCCTATGAGAAGCAGTGAGTTTTATCCCATATCAGTCAGCAAAGATGTCTGAAGCATGACAGCATCACAGAGAGAACAGCATTATGTGAGAGTTACAATGTGCATCAGGAGATCTGCATGTTATGGTGTGGGTTCTAAGATGGACACAGAATGAACAAATAAGGTGCAATCCACTTGTTTTTCTCAGTCGGATGTTTATTATATCATAAACATATAGCAAGCACCATAAAGCAAAATAACACATGAAAAGAAAACATTCAAATAAACAGCAAAATAATTTGATTCTGTAGCATAGAACCTCTCTCACTGTTGGTCAGAAGGAACTGACCCTATCTACCTGGCAACTGCTCAGGTAGTGCTTATATACCCACCTACCTGAGTCAGGTGACCTAGCATCATCAGCAAAAACATTTATACATTTTAAACAACCTCTTAGGTGTATTTCTAATCTAAAAATACATCATACAGCTAATATGATTAAAGCAGAGGGTTGAGGATGCAAGTATTTGCTTTACAAAGGAAGATTCACAATAATTCATTTTCCTAAGGAGTGACTGACAGGAGATCACAAGGGTCCGCTGTCTCCCTATAGAGAATGTTCATAGAATCACCAGAGCTGGAGGAGCCAATGCCCAATTCTTCTGCTGAGCAAGCTGCAGCTTACCATGCCACCAAACAGTAACATTACATTCTATTTTGACCCACAGTATTACTGTTTACATGACAGCAAATCCACCTAAGGTAAGCTATGAACCAGCATGTAAGTATTTTGAGGGGGAACTATTAATTCCTGGTTTTGTTGTTTAAAAGGCATTAGTTTGGGTTTTGTTTTGTTTAAGCTTTACTGTATTTGTGCATACAGGTTTTGAAAGTGCCTGGGCTATTATTAAGAATGCCTCACTTTCTCTCTGCATCTTATAAATTGGTCTAATGCATTTTGTAGCTTTATTAGCGTAATTCCTGCTATATTGCAACTTTAGACTGCTGCACAGTTCAATTACAGACTCCCGACAAGACTGCTACTGAAAGATACTAACAGCTTTTAAGCTGTGAACCATAGTTTGTTCCTTGTTTTCTTGTCTCAAACTCTTGGGGGGTATCTTACTATGGATACTGTAGGGGACACTCTACCCAAAGTGCTGCTTTTTCCAAAACTAAGGTAAAACCATGCATAATAACAATTATCCCTGTATTGTAACATATTAGCAGGTTTGATACAGCAGCACAGGACACAGAAAATTAAAAAAGGGAAAGGGACTGCTGCTGTTTCTTTCTATCAACACAGTTAAGTAACAGTTCTTGTAACATTGTTGAACTTCAAGGTTCCTTACTTGAACCCTAATTACCTTTGGACCCAGAAGGAAGAGACGTTGAGAGGGATATCGAAACATAGAAGGGGGGGAGCTGATTAGAGGTGGTCTGCCTCTAACCAAGAAGGCAAGGGGTAGCTGTATAAGTATGAAAAAGAGTGGTTGCAACCATAAAAAAAAGATAGGTCTATACATTAGTGGCAGGGACTAACCCTGTCACACTACACATTGGGTAAAGTGGGGAACAGCCAGGAGAGAGGTGTTTGGTCAGTGATAGGCTTTTCTAGGTAGTGTCACAGCACCACCCAAGGTGCCTTAGGTGGCGATGGCAAACTGGCTTGCTTCCTCTATCATTCTGCTACCAACATAGTCACAATTCATTGGGGGCTACTCCTTTCTCACCCCACCATTGGTACCTCCTACTCACACAGACCAAGGCCAGGATCTTGCTCACACGTACCATGCCTCTAGAACACTGGAGCTCTTGTGGCTGCACCAGGTATAGTTGTAGCCAGCAAGTTGCCTGGGTATTTCCAAATATGTTGTAATATGTCTAAACTGATTCTCTGTGGTGGCCCTACAGTGGCACTGTAGGAAGGTGGGAAATGTCTAAAGAGATACCCAGAAACTCTGGAAATATCTGGACAAGTCATTGGCTGTAACTGTACACCTTAGCCATGCTCTTAATCAGCTCAATTTGCTTTTTAATTTAGTAGTGCTCTGCCAGGAGCAGATCATGGAATAGTCCATTAAACTGATTGCCAGAACTTATTAAAACACTGACATGACTAATACATTAACTATGAAATATTTAACAGTCACATAAAATGTTTAAGATAAACAGTAAACTAATATGGACTAATCACACACGCACACAAGGAAATTTAAAGTAAATAGGTTTAAAACAAAAGCACAGAATATGAGAATGCTAACTAAACTGATTTACATTCTAAGACTTACCCTAGGATCTTTGAAATTTTTCACATGCAGCATACAGTTCTTATCAGAACTAGCTCTCCTCTATGACACACAGTCATCCCAGTCTTGTCTCTCCACACTGGGAAGAAGAAACAGGATGAAATTTCCTTTACTCCCTCATTAAAAGATACATGCCAAGAGGTCCCAGAATGTAGCAGGCTGTGTCTCAGCCCACTAAGTTCAATTTCAAACCCCTGTGTTATCTCTGAACCCCTGGATCTTTCTTTTTCCCAAAATGAATTCAAGGCTGGCTGTCAGGGAGCATATTACCTGTTACTGCATGCAGAAAAAACAGCTACACAACTTTCATCAACTACTGCACAAAACTATACTATACAGTGTATCAATCAGTTGCTGCACATCTGAGTTCACACAGAAGTGGCTGTACAGCTGTTGTACACAAGGTTACATGCAAAATGCTGCACACTATTTTCACTGCTACTCAGATAAGGTATTGACACACTGCAATTGCCCCAGTAGCTTCTTTTCCAAAATAACTTAAACATTTTAAATTGGATAATGGTTGTTTATCTGAAGTCAATTACCATAACTGTCCTCATTTGTGATGCTAACTCCAGTCATATAACACAGTATAGTATTTTGTTTCCACTTGCTCTCACAGACACAATGGCGCCAACTATTAGCTACCCAGGTGCACTTTATATTATTCCATTTTGACTGAAATAGTACACTAACCAAAAGAACCTGGTGTAGAACAACTGGCTACTGTAGTCCCTGTACGCAACATGTCCCCACACAGCAGACACCTCCACCCCCAAGAAATTATGATACATTTTGCTATATAACTGTGAAAGGCAGGGAACATTTTAATAGTTGCTGAAGCAGGGCTACTTTTTGTAGCAGAAGTAGTTTTAGGGAGTATAATTGAACATGTGTCAGATTTCCAGGATTTTTTAATGTGATTGCAGGGTTCTAAACTATTGTTAATATTGCTTCTTCTTTGTTTTCATTTGTTGGGGGTTTGAACTTTTTTGTGAGGTTCAGATGGTTTGAGAATGTGTTTTTTTCTATTGTAACTGTTTTTAATATTGCTTCTTCATTGTTTTTATTTGTTGCGGTTTTGAACTTTTTTTTGTGAGGTTCAAATGGTTTGAGAATGTGTTTTTTTCTATTGTTTGTATCAGACTTGTTCCGGTTCTAAAAGGCTTAATTGGTTAACTGAGTAGTTAGTAATTATATACAGTATATATATATATATATATATATATATATATTATACCTTAATTTATGTTTTATGAAGCTTTAATTGCAGTGGTACAGTATAGAAACATAGAAATTGATGACAGTTAAGGACCGCTAGGCCCATCAAATCTGTCCATAAACCCTTTACTGGCAGTAGTATATCAGGAAATTGCAAGGCAAGGCAAGGAAGCCTTCTGGCAAAATGTCAGCTGATTGGTCGATTCATGTCATCCTTGCTGTTTAGGTCTGCTGTGATGCACCTAACATGGTGCTGGCATGTATTTATTTATCTTTTTATGCTTATTGTGTTCTCCACCTATTTATTTATCTGCATTGTATTGGCTTCAGTCTCAGCACATCTTTTGAATAAAAATGTTTGAGAATATCAGTGTATGGTAAGCTGTCTTTTTACGTTTATTGAGAGTTTTTTGCTCTGAGTTTCTGCAATAGGATTTTCTTGGGTTGCCTTTGGACCCCCCCAAAGGCAAATCAAGGCAAATTTTATTTATAAAGTGCCCTATCCAGAGGATCAGAGTAGATACATTCTGGACTTGGTGCAGTTGGATGGGGACATGGTTAAGGATGTGGTTGTGGAGCACCCTTTGGTGGGGAGTGATCACACCACAACTTGGTTTTCCCTAGTCATGGGCAGGATTGGGAATTGAATGAAAACAACAGTGGTGGATTTCAGGGGGGCAGATTTTGAGGACATGGTGGCAGTCCTGAAGAGGCACCTAGGTGGGATTCATCCAGACATGGACAAGGACAGCAAGTGTGAAATAATAAAGGGGCCTTCAGGGGTCCACAAAAGCCTGCAGTAGGGTTGTCCATAAGAATGCTAGGTCTAGAAAACCCAGCTGATGATCCATGGAGGTGCAAGAGGTGGTGAGAGAGAAAAGGGTAGCCTTCCATAGATTCAAGCGGTCAAGAAGAGATGCAGACAGGGAAGAGTACTAGAGGCTTTCCAGACAGGCAGGTACAGTTGTGAGAGCAGCCAAGTAGGACAAGTAACTGTGGATGGTGCAGGGGATCAAAAGGGGAAAACAGTTTTTTTCAGGTATATCAGAGAAGGGAGGAAAGTGAATGGGTGGGCAGAATGATAAGTTAAAAATAGAGGCCGGGTAGGCCAAAGAAGTGGTGGAGCAAGTGGAAGTACTCAATGAGTACTTCTGCTCAGTCTTTAAGAAGGAGGGGAAGGAACCTGCTCCACAGGGGGACTGTAGAAGGGGGCAGGGGAGGCACTCACTGATGGGGAGATACCACTAGGGAGGGTGAGAGAGGGGCTAAAGTCCCTGAGGGGCAATAAGGCTCTGGATCCTGATGATATTCTCCCCAGGGTATTGAGGGAACTAGCGGATGTTCTGGCTGCACTACTGATGGACTTATTCAACTCTTCTCTTCAAAAACTGGATGGGTTCCCCATGACTGGAGGGAGGCACATGTCATGCCTCTCCATAACGGTGGTCCACAAGAAGAGCTGGGAAACTACAGATCAGTTAGCTTGATGTCAGTGGTGGGGAAGCTGCTGGAATTCATCTTAAAGGAATGGATGGTGGAGTTCCTGGAGGCCCAGGATGAATGCCAGCATGGGTTCATCTAGAGAAGATTGTGTCAAATGAACCTAGTTGAATTCTATGAAAGGGTTACATGGTCTCTAGACCAGGGTAATCCAGTAGATGTCCTGTACCTGGACTTCAGTAAGGCTTTTGACTCCATGCCGCACCATAGTTTGTTGAAGAAACTAAGGAGTTTGGGGATGGTGGGGAAGATTTTGGGGTGGATTGGGAATTGGTTAATAGATAGGTATCAGAGGGTGGTGATTGGGGGTGAGGTCTCATCTCTTGAGAAGGGTTGTTAGTTGGATCCCCCAGGGGTCAGTGTTGGAGCCAGTCCTTTTTAATACATTTATCTTAGATATCGGGGTTGGAGTTAGGAAGAGACCGCGTCTGTTCACTGATGACTCCAAACTGGGAGCAGCAGTGGACAAGGAGGAGGGGAGTAGGATGCTGCAAGAGGACTTGGAGATGTTTGAAAGGTGATCGCATACTTGTCAGCTGAGGTTCAATGCCAAGAAGTGCAGTATACTCCACTTGAGGGCCAGTAACCCTGGGTACATCTACAGTCTTCGAGGGGTAAAGCTGGCAGTCCCCAGTAAAGAAAAGGACCTTGGGGTGACAATAGACACCAAAATGAATAATTCTGAGCAGTGTAGGAGGGTAGCTTTGAAAGTGAATATGATGCTGGGGTGCATAGCTAGAGGGATAACATCAAGGAGGAGAGAGGTCCTACTGCCCCTTTACAACTGCCTGGTTAGGTTGTACCTGGAGTACTGTGTGCTGTTTTGGTGCCCATACTTGAGGAGGGATGTTGCCTTTCTGGAGAGGGTCCAGAGGAGAGTATCAAGGATGATTCTCAGCCTGAGGGACCTATCCTATGAGGAGAGACTAACGGAGTTGGACATGTACTCCCTGGAGGAGAGGAAGGATATGGGGTATATGATAGAGGTCTTTAAACATTTGATGGGGATTAACCAGGTCAGATCCGATAGGCTGTTTCATTTGAGAGAGGACAGAGCCACAAGGGGGCATAGCCTGAGATTGGAGGGGGAGAGGTTTAAGGGGGAGGCAAGGTGTCACTTCTTCATAGAGAAGGTGGTGATGCCATGGAACTCGCTGCCATCAGAGTTGGTGGGGATGGAGACAGTGGGGGGACTCAAGAGAGGGTGGGACAGACACAGGAGTAAAGTCTGGGTGGGGGGATCTGGGTACCAAAAAGGTCCACAAGTGGTCACAAAGAGGAAGGGGGCAGCTACAATAAATAGACTTTAGAGCTGCTACTCAAGCAGACTCAATAGGCCACTAGACCTAATCTACTGGCAATTTAGTATGTTAACAAACATAGTAATAAAATGCAATAAACATACCAAGAAATAAATTAATCAGAGAAGCTTAAAAACTTTTTCAAACAAATAAGATTTAAATGAGGCTTTAAAGACCTCCACCATACTGGCACTATTAATTCACGATGGAAGAGAGTTCCACAACAGTGGTGCAGCCACCCCAAATGCCCTATCTCCTGATCTTTTTAGGTGGGAGGATGGTACAACTAATAAGCCAGCCTTGACAGAACATAGGGGGTGGACAGGAGAGTATAGAATCAGTAGCTCTTTTAGGTAGTCAGGTCCCAGATTGCATAGGGTCTTGTTTGTTAACAAGCTTATCTTGAAGGTCATGTGCGCACTCACAAGGCAGCCAGTGCAGAGTGCAAAAAACAGGAATGACAAGTCCCTCATAAAGGTACCCTTCAACATCCTGGCAGCAGCATTCTGCACTAGCTGCAGTCACCGCATCAAACCTCCAGACAGCCCTAGGTACAAGGTGTTATAGTAATTGAGTTGGCTAGTAACAAAGGCATGAATAGCCGTAGCCAGTTTAGTAAGAGTCAAGAATGGGCAGATCCTGTCAATATTCCAGAGATGGAAAAAAACAGCCCTAATGACCGATGAGACCTATTTTTAAAGGTCAAGATGACTGTCAAGAATAATGCCAAGATCCTTAACCACATTAATCAGCAACAGGGGATGACCATCAACCACTAAGATGGGCAGTCTCCCATCAGCGAGAATACCCCAATGACCTGGTTCAATCACCATAACATCTGCCTTGCCAGGGATGAGACATAGCCAGTTAGCAGACATCCAGTCATTTATCTCAGCTAAATACTGACTCAGCATATCTGGGGCAGATAGGTCATCAGGGGCACAGGACAGGTACAACTGGGTATCATCTGCATAAAAGTGCAACACTAGATTGTACCACTTAATGATCACTCCCAACAGCAGCATATACATGGAGAACAACAGGGGCACCAAGATAGACCTCTGCAGAACACCACAAGGCAGCACAAAAGATCCCAAGGAAAAATTTCCTATGGCAACGCATTGCGATCTTCCGGTTAAGTATGAGCTAAACCAATGCAAACCTGCTCCAGTAGTGCCTACATAGTTCTGGAGATGGTTCAACAGCACCCTGTGATCTACCATGTTAAATGATGAGGACAGGTCCAACAGAACCAAGATGGTATAGTGATCTTGGTCCCTCACTATAAAGAGATCATGTGCCACCTGGACCAAAGCCATCTAAGTGCTGTGCCGGGACCGAAAAGCTGACTGGAGAAGTTCATAGATGGATAAAATCTGCAGGCATTTAACCAGCTGGTCAACCATCACTTTCTCAATAAGCTTCCCTAAAAATGGAAGATTAGAGATAGGCCTGTAGTTTGAAAGAATGTCAGGGTCAATAGTTTTTTTTTTAAGCAGGGGTCTCACTACAACCTCTTTCAGAGATGCAGAAAAGACTCCCTCACTTAACGACCCATTGACAATTTCCACAAACACTTGACCCAGAAAATCCAAGCAGCTGATGACAAGCCATGTCAGACCTGGTTCCAGGGCACAGGTGGTGGGTTGCATGCTGATAAGCACCCGAAGAACCTCATCTGCCATGACTAGCCAAAACTCAGTCGAACTTGGCAGGTGATCTTCACTAGCAGATCAATTACCCCCTGTAAAAATTGGACCAGAAGATGCCACCTTGTCAGCAAAAAAATGCCCAAACTGCTCCCACTTTTCTGCAAAAAATGTTATCCCACACTGCAGAAAAGGGGGATTTAACCAACTGTCAATAGTGGGGAACAGCACAGCTAGATGGTTTCTTGCCACAGCAACCGATCAAGACAAAAATTCAATCTTCCTAAGATCAGTAATCTGCTGATACTCCAAATAATGGAACCTCAGTACTAACCTGTCCTCCTCAGAGCATGACCACCTCCAGGTATGCTCTAACCTGCACCCCTTAATTTTAAATCAGCACAGCTCAGCACAATACTATGGTGAGCAATGCCAGGAAGTGAAGGGGTGAACACGGTAAGGTGAAATCAGGTCCAGTGCCTCAGTTAAAGCTGTATTATAAGCCTCAACCCTGGCATCTGAACCCTGAGCACATGCTAACATCAAACTCGACACAACCAATGACTCCTGGAGTTGGCGAGGCTCCAATTTATTCTTTGGATGACAGTGGATTGACTCCATGGGAGGGGCTAATTTACAGGGGGACACACACTGGATCTCAACCACATAATGATCCAACCAACTTGACTGGATCAACCTTGACCACCATATTGTCTAGTCCAAGTGATAAGACCAGGTCCAGAGTGTGGCCATATATGTGTGTCCTGGAGGCAACAGCCTGAGACAATCCCAGCTGAGACATCAGCTGAAGGAGCTCTCATCCAGAAAGACAGGATTCATCATCAACCCAAGCATTAAAGTTCTCCAGGATAAGAATGCTAGGGGACTTCAACACCTGCTTGGTGATGAAGTCTGCAAGTTCTTGCAGAAATAGACACCAACTACCCAGGGGTCAATAGAAGAGAACTATTCTGCCATTGATTCCCAAGGCACATTTAGTGACCACATACTCAAAAGACACTGGTGTTTGCACTGGGAATGTGGTGAGGCCCACAGTGGCTCTAAAACAGATGGCCACTCTGTCTACAGTCCCTTCCCAGGCAATACACTAGTGAGTAAGCAGGAGGAACAGAAGCTGCCAGCACAGGGCCAGTGTCATCACTCAGCCAGGTTTCAGTGATGCAAATAAGGTCAGCTGAGGAATCAGTGATGAAAGATTCCATCACCGCTGGCTTATTCCTCATTGATCTGGTGTTACAAAGAATGGCCCGAAGAGAATGAGTCGTGCAGGCCGGACTCACCACCTGCTGTCAGATGACATCAGACAGAGCCCTAGAGAGGGGCACCAGGTATGATGGTCCTCTGTCCTAGTACCTCCTCCTCCCTGAGCATCTTGCCTACTATAAAATAGAAAGAAGCCCCATCTTTGTAAATACTACAACCCTATGTTATGATTGTTGCAGCTCATAGCTATGACAGCTTAGCCCATAGGACTGTAAAACTCATAGGGGCTAATTGCCTACATAATTAAAAAAGTCAGTTTGGTGTTGTTGTTTTTTTTTGTTTGTTTGTTTGTTTTTAATTATGGATTGCACAATTTACATAAAATGCCCGTTTTAAAGGGAAACAGTCATGTCAATGCCTGACACAGTTTCAAAGCCTGAGAAAAGATTTTCACATGAGGTGTACACTTGTAGCTGAAGATACTATAGTTGTATAGATGAATGAGACTGTTCTTTGTTATTACTACATTGCAGCCATTTGTGGAACATTGTGATGTCACTGGGAAACAAGCTGTGCTTGACTCAATGTAGTTAGGCACATTTTGCCGTTTTATATCAGGTTTTCTCCTTTCTTAAAACCTATAGTGATTATGATTTCTTTTTAAAGGACAAGCCTACTCCTTTTAGCAATCTCTGATTTTCCTGGGCTACAGAAACTTTTTAAAGAGTATTAGAAGCCCTACTTAATTTAAAAGTCAGTGTAATACAAGTGTATAAATGTGAATATAGTCTGGTAAAACAGAGTTAGACACAACTTGGACAACCCTGAAATATGAATTAATTTGCTGAGTATAATCAGAGATTATTTGGAGCAGTATATGAAAAGGATACTGATTTCTATTAAAATATTATTAAGTTTAATTTTAGTGTATCTTATGTATTGATTGAATATTAAAACAATGATCATAAATTGCAATCAAAAAGAGTTACGAATGTCAACTAATAACGAGGATCTCATTCTGTCTTTAGTTAATATTTCAACAGAATAACTCCACTAAAATTGGAAATAATCCCTAAGAATATGAAAAGGTGCTATATAGTATATTTTTGTTGCCAATATTTGAAACTAGAAGTCTCTCCATTTCATCTCACAGATTGAAGCACAGACATGGATTAAAGGGTCCAGATTCACAAAATCTTGCCTGGGTGCAAACACAGTTTGTCCAGGACAAACAGGGTTTTGTCCAGAGTTGGTATTCACCAAGCCAAGTTTGTCCCCACAAACTGGGTTTGCACTTGGGCAAAGTTGGGAGAGGGGCAGCAGTGCAAATGAAGGGAAGGGGACCTGCATATACCCACAATCTTTTATACACTTCTAAATTCTTGTGGACTCTTCCTTGTCTCCTGGTGCAGCTGCAATCCATCAGAGAATTTGGGCCCTGCGTGCCACTGTCATTACCACTTAACCTTACTGTGATGCACATAAAAAGAAGGAAGTGCCCAAATTCCTGTCAGTCTCACAAGTTGAATTTCAAACTAGTGAAAGGTTTCATGCTTAGACTCATACTAAAGTTGCTGTTACTGTCTGGAAATGTGCCCCTAACCCTGGCACAGCAAGATCTGCTTCACCTAGCAACACAAACAAGATTGGTTCAATTGTGTTGGTGTCTATCAATATCTGCAGCCTGTTATATAAGATAGACAGACTTCAAGCTTGGGTCATGCAGCAAAACCCTGACATCCTGTCCATAGTGGAAATGTGGCTTTCTCTGAAGATCCCTGACTGTTGCCATACCTGGTTACACCATCTTTAGACAGGATAGGCTCACAAAACGAGGGGATGGCTGGGCCATATACATCAGGGATATGCTCATGGGACATACATTGCCTATGGACAGCCTGGGCAATGCCAGCAAGGTGTTAGCCATCAATGTTCTACTTGGACCCCAAAATAAAGCTCTAACAATTGTGTCCATCTACATACCACCTACGGAACAATTCAAAGGCTTCCATAGCTTGATGGAGTATGTTACAAACCTGCCCCATAATGCTGAGACGATAATTATGGGTGATTTCAATGTCAACTGGCATTCCTCTGAAGTAGGTTCCTTTAAGGATGCAATCTCAGCACTCAACCTTACTCAGCTTGTTCTGTCACCAGCTAGGGCTAATTATTAGATGGGTATGAGTACCCTTCTTGACTGAATACTGTCCAATCATCCAGACTGTATAAAAAACATAAATGTTATCCCATATGCATTAAGCAACCACTCCCCTACTACCTGTAACTGGTCAAATAAATTCAATAAACCTCCACCCAAAATAATTTTCAGCAGGGTGCTAAAACAAGAACACTTGGAACCCCTGAAACAACACCTTTGTAGCACTGACTGGTCATTACTTGATGCCACAAAGGATATAAATATAGCTCTGGATCACTTAATCAAGTACTTTAATGAAGCTTACACTATTCATACCCCCTTGAAAAGGATAAAAATCTGAGGCATCATCAATCTCTGGTTATCTGCTGACCTCATTAATCAGATGAATCACAGAGATCACCTCTGGTGTCATGCAAAGACTGCTGGCAAGCATGCAGATGTATAAGAATATAAAACTGACAGGAATAAGTGCATCTGGGCTATTCACATCAAAAAAAGCAAGTACCATAGGGAACATCTTGCTAACACTTGGGGTGACAGTAAGAACCTTTGGAACAATATAAAAGATGTAACAGGTAAAGATGCTAAAGTTGCACCCACCATGCTAAATATTAATGGAGCCCCCACTCTTGACCCATTGACCATAGCCAATGTTTTTAATAATGCATTCACTGACTTGGGCAGTGTCCTCCCACCAGACTTCTTCACGGACATCACTGAAGATACTGAGCAGCGAGCAGATGATTCACTTCCTGCAACACCCCCTTTCTGCTTCAAAGAGTTCTCACTGTATATGGTCAGGAAATACCTAATAAAAGTACTCGGAAAGTCAAGGCATAGCGGTGATTCCTTAGACCTCAAATTAGTTGCCGTACCATTGAAGAAATACTGGTGCCCATTGCAAAGATTCTAAACCTCTCACTGAGACTGGCACAATTCCCCCAAATCTGGAAGTCAGCCCTTGTTACCCCTGTTCACAAAAGTGAAGACCATACTGTACACACAAACTATAGACCTATCTCTATTCTTCCACCTCTGTCTAAGGCACTTAAGCACATAGTTTTGGATCAGTTGGTGGAGTATATGGAAAAATAATTGATCCAGTGCCCCCAGTAGCATGGATTCATAAAGCAACATAGCACTACCACAGCACTGCTAGAATTCACTGGTTTCATTCACCAATCTCTGGATCAAGGTAAATTGGTGGTGCAGTCTTCACAGACCTCACAAAGACCTTTGATACAGTGAACCATGCTCTAATTCTCAAGCAACCATCCTCAAATAGCCTCTCAGCAGATACTGTGTCCTGGTTCAAAAGCTATCTTGTAGGCCACTCCCAAAGGGTGAAGATTGCTAATGTCACCTCTGACCATCAACATGTCCACTCTGGAGTACCACAGGGCTCCATACTGGGTCCACTTCTCTTTAGCATCTTTCTTAACAATCTCCCTTGTTCCTGTCACCAACAGATCCTCATCTATGTGGATGACGTGGTCATTTACACTAGCAACACTGACCCTGAACCACTGGAACATCAACTTCAACTCAGCTTTGAGGAACTGGAGGACTGGTTCAGGAAATGCAAACTGATTCTGAACTACAAAAAAAGGGAAGTCATGTTGTTCAGCGGTGCTCGCAGCAAACACAGATCCAGTGCCCTAACCATCAAGAACTCCTCTGGTGTCCCGCTTGAACAAATTCAACATTTCAGGTGTCTTGGGGTAACCATGGATAGCTCACTATCATATGCCCAGCATGTTGAGAATGTTGCCAGGTCTGCCAGTATCAAGATAGGTTTACTCCATAGACATAAACACAATCTAAAGCCTGAAGCACTTATACTAGCACTTCTCAAGCTTCTGCCTTCTGGTGTTACAAACTTACTCAACCCATCTTACAGCTCCCAGCACACACTTAGCTCAGTCAACCATTCTGGGGGAGCACAGCTCCCCTATGGATGCACCCACGGAGGAGATTAAGGAGGCTGAGGACACCTGTCACAAGGGAGGCCCACAGGAAGGAGGCAGAGGATGCCACAAGGAAAGGAAGCAGCTCCTGGTGGGGGACTCAATTATTAGGGGGATAGAACTGGGGGGAGCAGGGAAAACTGAAGTAAAGTGCCTGCCTGGTGCCATGGCTTGTAGGAACAGGAAGCGCATCCTCAGGATCACGAGAACAGCTGCACGGGAGTCTGAGCTGGATGTCATTGTCCACCTAGGGACAAATGACTTGGCTCAACATGAGCTTAGAGCAGTGCAGAAAGACTTTGTAGAACTGGGGAGAGGCCTAAGACAAGTAGCACACACAGTATCCTTCTCAGAGGTGCTGCCTGTAAATGGCATGAGTGAGGCAAGGGTACTTTGCACCATGCAGTTTAATGAGTGGTTGAAAAAATGGTGTGGAGCACAGGGGTTTGGCTTCATTGGGGACTGGGGTTCCACCTGGAGGGACACCAGCCTATACTGGCAGGATGGTCTGCATCTGTCCAGGAAGGGAACAAGTCTTTTGAGCAATCGGTTTAAATGCTTCATTGGCAAGCTTTTAAACTAGTCAAGGGGGAGGCACTGATAAGCAGCAGAAAAATCCCAGCCTCTCCCTACAAAACAGGGTACTAAATGGGAAAAAGACCGAGGTAGAAAGGTCAGTGGGGGATGCTGCAACAGAAAGTAAAGCCATCAAAAAATGGACAGCAATGAGTACCAATGCCCGTAGTCTGAGTAACAAGCTTCCTGAATTAGTGGCCTTGATGGAGGAGGAACATCTGGATATCTTGGCAGTCACAGAAACATGGTACACACAAAACCATGACTGGGATGTAAACATACCAGGATACACTATCTACAGGAGGGACAGGGAGGGTAAAAGAGGAGGAGGAGTAGCTCTTACATAAGGGAAGAAATCAAAGCAACAGAACAAAAGGGTAAACAGGGAGGAGAAGAAGCACTGTGGGTAAATTTAGAGACTGGAAATGGCACCACAATCCACACAGGGGTTGTATACAGACCCCCTTCTCAGGGGGAGGAAATGGACAAGGAAATGATAGAAAGTATACTTAGTATGGCAGAAAAGGGGAGATATTGCTGATGGGTGATCTGAATATGCCAGATGTTAACTGGAGTGCAGTTGCAGCAGCCACTTCTAAGAGTGGGGTTATTCTAGATGCCTTACAGGGGCATGCCTTAGACAACTAGTATTGGATCCCACTCGAGAGGAACAATCTTAGACCTGGTTCTCTCAAATGGAGATGAGGAGATCACAGATGTAGAAGTGGGTAACCATCTGGGAACTAGCGACCATCGAACAGTATAGTTCACAATAAACACAGCAATAGAGTCAAGCCATACAAAGACAAAGGTACTGGATTTTAGGAGGGCTGACTTTGTCAAAATGGGTGAGTGCCTAAGGAATGCACTAGCAAATGGGCAGGAAGGAGGGGTGGAAGAACAATGGGGAATAATAAAAACTGCCATCACAGAGGTAACAAGCCTTTGTGTAAAGCAAATAAACAAAATGAAAAGAGGTAAGAAACCACTATGGTTCTCAAAGGAAGTGGCAGTGGAGGTTCAAGAGAAAAAGAAAGCATTCAGGAAGTACAAGGAATCACAGAAGGAACAGGACAGAGAACTGTATCAGTTAAAGCAAAAGGAAGCTGGGCAGGCTGTCAGAACAGCAAAGGCCCAAACCGAGGAAAAGATAACCAACTCAGTTAAGAAGGGGGATAAAACCTTTTATAGGTACATCAGGAGAAAAGTAAGACCAAGGAAGGGATAGTGAGGCTTAGTAAAGGGAGGGAGGGAGGGTGGGCAGAGGGTGACTGTGAAAGGCAGAGATACTAAACAAATATTTTTGCTCAGTATTTACAAAGGAAGAGGGAAGTACCTAAAACAAACAGTAGAAACACTCTGGATACAGAAGTTGATACCAGCCCATTTACAGAAGAAAGGGTTCTGAAAGAACTCTTAAAACTGAAGGTGGACAAAGCAATGGGCCTGATGGGATTCATCCCAGAATTCTAAAAGAACTAGGGTAGAACTAGTGACACCACTGACTACCCTCTTTAACAAATCATGGGAGGATGGGGTGGTACCCAAGGACTGGAGGAGGGCAGATGTAATTCCCTTCACAAAAGTGGGAGCAAGGCAGAAGCAGGAAACTACAGACCTGTTAGTTTAACCTCAGTGGTAGGAAAATGATGGAATCACTTCGAAGAAAAGAATTATTGAGTATCTAGAGGCCAGAGGGGCACAGGACCCAAGGCAGCATGGATTCACAGCGGGAAGGTCATGCCAGACAAATCTGATAGATTTCTTTGACTGGGTGACCAAAGTAGTTGATCATGGAGGGCTGTGGACATGGCCTACCTAGACTTTAGCAAGGCATTTGACATAGTCCCACAAAAGATTAATATACAAGTTAGCCAGCCTGGGAGTGGGTCCCAAGATGACAGCCTGGGTAAAGAATTGGCTGGAGAATAGGACACAGAGAGTAATAGTAAATGGAGCCCACTCTGAAAAAAGGGGGGTTAGTAGTGGGGTACCGCAGGGTTCAGTATCAGGACCGGTCCTCTTCAATGTCTTTATAAGTGACATTGCAGAGGGACTGGAAGGAAAAGTATGTCTCTTTGCAGATGACACAAAGATCTGCCTCAGAGTTGATGCACAAGGTGGAGTGGAAAGGATGAGAAGGGACTTGGCAAGGTTAGAGGAATGGTCAAATATATGGCAGCTTAGATTCAATGCTAAGAAGTGCAAGGTAATGCACCTGGGAAACAAAACCCAGGGAAGAGTACACAATGGGGGTGAGATACTAACAACAACAAAAATGGAAAGGGACCTGGGGGTAGTCATATCAGATGACCTAAAGGTGGGAAAGCAATGTGAGAGGGCAGCAAGGAGGGCTGGGGGGATATTGGGATGCATAGGATGAGGCATCACCAGTAGAAAACAGGAAGTTATTATTCCTCTGTACAGACAGCTGGTGAGACCCCATCTGGAGTACTGCGTGCAGTTCTGGAGACCCAATCTCCGCAAAGACATAGACAGGATGGAAGCTGTCCAGAGGAGGGCAACTAAAATGATGCAGGGTCTGCACCGGAAGACATATGAAGAGAGACTTAAGGAGCTTAATATGTATAGCCTCGAGGAAAGGAGGGAGAGGAGACATGATAGAAACTTTCAAGTACCTCAAGGGAATCAACAAAGTCCAAGAGGGTAGCATCTTTCAAAAAAGGTGTGCAAGAACAAGGGGCACAATTTGAAGATAGAAGGGGGCGGCTCAGAGGTAATTTAAGGAAGTATTTTTCCACAGAGAGGGTTGTGGATGTAGGAACATGCCTTCCAGAGGAGGTTGTGGAGTCAAAAACAGTGGTGGAATTCAAGCATGCATGGGACAGTCATAAGGCAATTCTAGGGGTTGGGGGTAGGAAGAAGTAGGCTGCTGGTTAACTAGGACCTGCAGCTTATCCATCAGGTAAGGGAAATGAACAGACTGGGTGGGCCAAGCGGTCCTTATCTGCCGTCAAATTCTATGTTTCTATGTTTCTAACTCTTCTCTGTCCCAAGAAGCTGGACTACACAAGGGCAACAATTGTTTGCATATAGAGCACCACTATGGTTAAATGCTCTGTCCAGAGATATCTCTTCCTTACCAAAATTGGGACCATTTAAAGGCACTCTTCATCAACATCTTACAGCTAACATTTTCCTGTGACTGTTTCAACTGACATGATACTACCTCAGCAATATTGACACATCCTTGTGTACCTACTTCTCCCCTTTTTTCTGTGAATTACCACTGTCACCCTAATGGCTCTTCCACTTTTTCTGCCTCCTTTGCTTTTCCTTCTTTCACCTCACCCCTCTCACCCTCCACCTTCTTTTCACTGTTTATCTTCACTTACCTGAACTTTTGTTCACCCAAATCTAACTATACCCACTTGACAAAGCACCTTGGGCTGCCTCCATTTATTAGGTCATTTCTGATTTCCTAACAATTCAGTTTTAATTCTAGCTGCAATATTAATGTCATATTGTCATTTTAAATACTTTCTTGTCAATATTTTATGTAATACTATCTGTTGTATATATATCACCCTTCCCACTAACTTGGAACCTTTGTAAAAGAGGTGTTATGTGCTCAAAGGTATTGTAATCTGAGACTGAATAAATAAAATAAATAAATAAAAAATCTCAAGCAGAAAACTTGTGATCCATGCAAAGGCTGTTTGTGATGGCCCTTACATAGAAAAATATCACTAGCAAAAACCTGGCACTAATCTATGCAACCCTAGTGGTTTGCGGTGGTACTGTGGCCCCCTGTTCTCCAATCTCCCACCCGAAACTGAGACACATGTTTTCCATACTGTATTGTCCCTCCCTATTCCCCAATCTCCCACTCAAAATTGAAACACAGGTTTTCCATAGTGTAGTGTCCCTCCCCAGTCCTCAATTTCCCAACTGATGTTGTTTCATTTGTTTTCATAGTGTAATGGTCCTTCCCTATCCCTGCTCTCCCACCAGAAAGAGAAACACATTTTTACCATAGTGCAGTGTCCCTCCCCAGTCCCTGATCTCCCACCTGATATTGTTTCTTTGGTTTCCATAGTGTAGAGATCCCTCCCCATCCCCAATCTCCCACCCAAAAGTGAAACACATTTTTTTCATAGTGTAGTGTCCCACCCCTGTCCTCGATCTCCCACCCACTATTGTTTCATCTGTTTCCATAGTATAGTGGTCCCTCCCCATCCCCGATCTCCCACCTGAAAATGAAACACATTTTTCCACTGTGTAGTTTCCCTTCCTAGTCCCTGATCTCCCTCCCAATATTGATAAATCTGGCTCCATAGAGCAGTGGTCCCTCTCCAGTCCCTGATCTCCCACCTGATATTGATAAACCTGTTTCCATAGTGTAGTATCCCACCCCCTCTCAGATCACCAATCCTCATATAAAATACCCATTTTCTATAGTGTAGTGTCCCACCCTTCTCCCTGATCACCAGTTGCCATCCCCAAAATTCAACACCCCATGCTCTGGTAGTCTAGGGTCCTGCCCCCCCCACTCCATCCAGTGCAACTCACCACCCCACTCCCCCAATCCCAATCAGCGATCAGCAACCAGCACAACCTTCCTCACACCACCAAGGCTGGCTGCTGACTGAGCTCTCAAGGAGCACATACTGTATACAGTACGCATTCCTTGAGGGTTCAGTCAGTGGCCAGCTGCGGAAGTGTGAGGAGGGCTGTGCTGGCTGTTGATCACTGATTTGGACCCCTGTACTCCCAAAAATAATATAATCAAGTCCATGGAGTGGACACTGGGGGAAAGGGGAATACAAGGAGGGGGGGCAAGAGTATGCAGGATGGATACCGTGACTGGGGTACCATAGGTCCAGGGAACACCAGGAGAAAGAAATTCTAACAGCCAACACTGTAAGAAAAATCTTTTGTCTACAGGTAGTCCTGAACCCAGGACCATCACCACACTAGTTGGTGATCCTATCCACCACACCAAGTGGACAGCTCAGCAGAAGCAGGCTTAATTGCAGTACTTAACTGGCATCACTCTACAGCTCCCCCATCATTCGCCATCACCATTACAATGCCCCACAGTTGCTATCCCATACCATTGCTATATATCTACACTCGCTATACCATCGGGCATGCAAACTGAGTTGCTCATATTAGAATCACTAAATTTGCTTCACCCATATGACATGATACCAAAAACATTTGTGAATCAACAAGGACTGAAAAATATTGAATGTTGCATTGTTACAAAAACTGCCATACGTGCATGCATATATAGTGGAAAATATGTGAAAAAAATAAGTGAATTATAGTTTGCAAGCATTCACTTACACAACGAGAAACAGAATTTTTAAGTAAAACTTGTACATGTACAAAAATGTAAAAGTACTACTGCATGAAATTACTTAACAGTACATGTTAAGACTTATTTAGATATGACAAAAGGGTCTAATTAGACCTCTGATTTATTTTTGTAACAAAATATTTTATTAATGTTATTATTTTTATTAAAAAGTTTCACAAATTTTATTGTGAGTACAAAAAAACATTGAGCAGGCAGTAAAAATAACACAACAGGTAGAGGTTTTTACTTTTGTGAATTCATTCTCAAGTACTAAAAGGCTTCAAGCACCCTGTGAAAATAAAACAGTGTATCGGTTTATTATCAAGTGAAAGTTGTACATTAAGAAAAATGTTAAGGTACTGAAACATGATAATTACTTTAACTGTTAACAATTATGAATAGAGATGCAACAATCTGAAACTTCCCTGACAATGTTGGTGGGAAGTCAGGAGCTTCTCGTTACATGTAGCACAACAAAGTTTCTAACTTTTGTCCCAACTTTGCTCAGCAAAGCTAAAAGAAAAATATTTTTCTGAAGATGTACTTAACTCTCTACCCACTCTGCAACCGTCCCCCACCCACTCCCATCTCCTAGACATGTAAAAACAATTTCCCCCACCCTGCCATCACTAGCACAATCATCCACCTCGAGTCATGGTGCATTTCTTAATTGATAGCAGTATTGCAGGTATCAACCACTAAAAATCCCTTCCCCCACCTGTGCCAAATCTAGTAACCACCTACCTCACCCATCCCATCAAACATCCCAAATCCATAAACTATCAGATAACCTACCGCTAGGGCTGTGCATAATGCAAAATTTTGCTCACTTAATTCATGCAGAATGGCAATTCAACTTCCAAAATGCTTTTCAGAATTTCTTTTTAAATTTCTGTGGAATGCCAAAAAGCATTTCTGTGTAAACCACAGAATTATTTTTCATCGATCACATAAACCATGTAATATTTTTCTGTGGATTACAGAAAAAGAATACATAGTTTATGTAAAATGCAGATTATTTAATTCACGAAAACTATTTTGCATGTGAAATTTTTGAATTCCATTACTGAAAGAATTCCACAGTAATTTCTGAAATTCCATAGAATTACATTCCATTAGAATCTGAACATTTGGCACAGCACTACCTGCCACCCTGTCCAGCCTCAAATACCCATCTTCCCTCTTCCCCTTCAAGCCACCAAAGTTGAAGGATATGCTGGCAGAAACCTATAAATAAAACACAAATAGTTCTTAGGAGCAATGGACTTCTCTCTTCACATAATTCAATACGTGAGTGAATGATTATGGCATCAATAGTAATCCATCATTGACTTACAATTCAGCTAGTCAAGTTCTACTATAAGGAGTCATCATTCATTCATGTGCTAAATGATACTGAAGAGAGGAGACCCAGGTGTCACTAGGCATAGACTTCCCCAAACAGTTGGAGTGTGTAGTGTGGAAAAATAGGAGACATCCAAGAGATTTAAAAACATTCAGAAGGCTGGGAGAAGGAATCTATGCCTTGTTAAGCTGAAGGAAGCCAACATGGTGGTGTAGAAGGGAAAGGCTGACATAAAACTGGGGTATGCAGGAGAAATTAAGGAAGGGGACATGGCCTTCTTTCATGGCATCTTGCAAAAGAGAGTAACAAAAGAAAGTACTGTTAAGCTGAAACTGGGTGAGAGGTGCTTGGAAGACAGAAAAGGCAAGGCAGAAATACTGAATGATTACTTCTGTTCAGTATTTACCAAGGAAAAAGAAGATCCTTATGTCACAGAAAAGTTAACATTAGACCAGAGGGGAGGACAGAAACATATTGGGGTCCAATTACCATTCATGGGCAGAGTGCTAAAGGGGCTTGGTGCACTGAAGGTTAATTGATTACAAGGGCCATATGGTCTGCACCCCAGGGTGCTGAAAAAGCTGACATAGGTACTGGCTGAGCCCATGACAGAGCTCTTCAGTTGTTCCTTTGATAATGAAGATGTGCCAATGGGAACAGCAAGTGGGATACATCTGCATACAAGTGGTGACAAGGACAAACCAGGGAACTACAAGCTGGTCAGTTTGAGTTTGGTACTCGGCAAACTACTGGAAACCATAATCACACAAACATGGAATCTTCCAGCAGGAGACTGATGGCCCATCTAGTCTGTCCATATTTATTGCTACCATACTCCTAAACTAGTACCTTGGTGAGTAATTTACTCCTTACTTCTCTTTTGCTTCTTCTCCCTTCCTGGTTTCCACCAAATTGGCCTATGAGTCCCTTGGCCTTGTGCCACCAGTGTTTAAATCCATTTAGGGTCCTGACCCTAAACCTCTGCTTGAAGTCTGTTCCAAGGCTCCAACATCCTTTTAGTGAAAAACAGCTTCCTCACATCCTTTCTGAATTTGCCTCCTACCAATCTCCAATTGCACCCCCTGAAGATTGAATCTCTATTTCTAATAAACATTACCTCAAAATTTACCCTGTTTATACCTCTCAGGAGCTTATACATCTCTATCAGGTCTCTATTCTCTCGCCTGGCTTCCAGTGAGTACATATTCAAGGCTTTTAGTCAAAGAAACACTGACTGTTCCTTGTGGGAAATGGGCTATAGGATGATGGATAATGGATCAGTGGCAGAAATGTCTTGCCAAACAAATCTGATACACTTTTCTGACTAGTTAATCAGAGCAGTAGATAGTGTACATGCAGTCAACATACAGTACCTTGATTTTAGCAAGACATTCAACTTAGTCCTGTGCATGGGGTTAGTCAAAAAATTAGGTGACCTCAGTATGGGGGACACACTAACAAGGTGGGTGGAATAATGACTGGGGGGAGAATGGATTCCGAGGTTGGTGATAAACAGAGTGCTCTTTGGAATGAGGGAAGTCACAAGTGAGGTACTATATGGGTCAGTGCTAGGCCCAATGTTCTTTAGCATCTTCATTAGCGACATAACGGAAAGCATCAGAGAGACAGTCTGCCTATTTGCAGATGTCACCAAGATCTCTGGCAGAATGGATGCTGAAAAAGATATCTGTTAGTAAGAAGTCCTGGAGAAGCTGAAGATGTAGTCAAAAATCTTACAGCTTGGCTTCAATGCCAAAAACTTCAAGGACATGCATGAGGGAAACAAGAATCTAGGGGCAGAATAAAGGGTGGGTGTGACAGTTATGGTGACTACGGTGGTGATACCAAATAGCCTAAAATTGTCTGTGCAGTGTGACAAGGCCAGAGAGAAGCTAAACAGAATAGTGGGGTGCATGCAATTTTTTTTATTTAAAAGTTTTGAATTTACAGGATGAGTTCCATGAGAACAAGTCCCATTTACAGAACAGCCCTAGTCCATTAAATACAAACATGAAAAGTTAATAAACATACATAATAATACAGAGCATACATAATAACACATAAACACTTATACTGTCTACTGGGTGACACAATCGGTAACCTGTTTCTCATGAAAAACAGTTAAAACATACATAATAACACATGAACACTTAAATACTGTCTAATGGATATCTCAACAGGTAACTTGTAGCTCATGAAAAACAGTTACAGATAGATTGTGCCTGCAAAAGCTTTTTCTTGAGGTTGTATTTGAAAATATGTAATGTCTAAGAATTTCATAACTCGTGAAAGTTTATTCTAGCACAGAGGAGCATTGAAAGATTGTAAAGGGTTCAGCAGTAGAACAAAAATGGAGGTTATATTACCTCTGTACATGATCCATTGGAGACTACACCTAGAGCGCTGTATACAGTTCTGGAACCCTTACTCAAAAAAGTCATCACCAAGCAGGAGACAATGCAGAAGAGGGCAACCAGAATGATTCAGGAACAGCAGAGGAGGTCATATAAGCAAAGATTAGTGTGCCTTAACATGTACTCACTGGAGGCCAGAAAGGGGGAGTGAGCATGATTGAAACATTCAAATACATATAGGGTGTTTATAACTAGTGGCAGCACAATTACCAGGGGGAATAGAAAAAAAATGGTGGTTGTCACAGATTTGAAAGGGATGTATTGAAATAATAATTCACAAAGAGTGTTAAAGTGGTGGAATGAACTCCAGTACCAGAAACATTAGTCAGTGCAAAAACAGTAGAGAGCTTTAAGAGGACTGGAATAGGCACAAAGAGGTGTAGATTGATCATGACCCCATAGAGGGCAAGTACAACCTCATGGGGAACACTGGGTAGAACACAAGGCCGTCTTCTGTTGGCAGATTTTTATGTTTCTATAATCACAATAAGACACTCAAGTATTTGCATTTGGGTGGAATACCATCACTTCTTTGGTGGTAGCAACACTGAACAGTGCCTTTTGCTTCATACCAACTGGAATATGCTGTCTCATGTCATAGTGCTTGAATGAGGGTGTAATTAGAGTTGTGCAATACAAAATGAAAGACCTGTGCTAGAGTAATTAATTGCAGAACTTTTGCCAGTATTACATGTGCATTTCTTGATATTCCACCGTACAGAATTCAAATATTCATCAATGAAATTTCACAGATGGTAAAATTCTGCTGGCAGAATTTGCAGAATTTGTATAACATCTCAGAATTTTGCAGATGATGAATCATCACATTTTCCTACCTCTCTCATTACACCAGAACTCTATTTACAAATGTCTTCTCAAGACAGAGAACATTAGCAGCAGCAGTTACAATTTTTATTTGGTCATCACTCATATAGCAAACATAGAGGATAATGTATGGGCATCGATGAACAGCAACGCTATGTGAGCCTCGAGTGGTTTCCCTGACAACCCAAGTAAACCTCGAGAGCGAAGCTCGAGCGGTTTACCTTGGTTGTCAGAGAAACCACGAGAGGTTCACTTAGCGTTGGTGCTCATCGATGCCCATACATTGTCTTTTATAGTGTATGGGCATCGATGTGAATCTGAAAAAAGACGAATTACACATGTAATGTATCGCAGTGGTCACCTTACCTTATTCAGATGAGAACAGGATTGCGTCGCTCATTTCACGTTTCCTTTTATTATTAATAGTAACAGCAGTGTACATTTTGTGTTATCGTATTAGTTTACATCAACAGAGTTAACAAAAAAAATGTATCTCTGTAATATTAATGAGAACAGCAAAAAAACAGTTATCGGGGTCAAATGTCATGTGGCATCCAATCAGCCTTGCCGTAAAGTGGGTGAGAAGGGGTTGTGCTGCAAGTGGCAAACGTTGGGAAATATAGTCGGAGATTTTTTTCCTTCAAACCTACGGGGAAACCAGAAACATAACAAGAAAAAAGAACAGCTGGTCAGTAAATCAGTTTGTATGAAAGAATGCTAATGCTGATTGTATGGTCATGGGGGGGGGGGGTTACATTAAGCCTTACCTTTACATCGTCGCTTTCAGATGAGGAGTCTGATACCACTGCAATTCACTTTCACTTCTGTGGTGCAAAAAAATTATTTACATTCACAGTGATGTTGCCGTGCTGTAATATAGAATTGTCTCAAAACAACTTAAAGTTTGTAAGATTGGGCAGAGTGAACACTGACAGTTTTTTGGCTGTGTTTACTTGTAGGTTTACTTCCAAAACTGATTGGGCAGTAGATTTTGATATGGATGGCTGCTGGTAGTCTGTGACATTGTGTCCGCACAGAATAACAGAATTTCTTTTCTGTTTTGCCTCTGAAATGAAGCTGTAGTTGTTAATGGACTGCAGGCTTTTATGTCCAGAGACTTGCTGGACCTCCATGGGGGGAACTGCACAGTCCACTAGTCACTGTATTGCCGTTTGCGGGTGGAGTGATTGGTGATTCGTTTTTCATGCAGCAGACCAGCAGATGTTTTTATGATCTGCATCATAGAGCGAATTTTATTTTCTCCAAGAGTCATTGCCCTAAACCAGATGGATACACCAGGCTTGAAATATAAATTTGGTGCCAGGTAGAAGGGGGAGTCAGCTGCAAGCATGCTTTGTGGCCTTTGAGACGCATACAGGCTGTATGCTTTTACAGGGTCTCTGTCAGGTCGTTCAGTGTTTGCATACATCCTCGGTTTCACTGCCCTAATGTCCCTTGGGTTGTCGCCTGCTCTAGTTTTTGTTTGGCGCTCTGTGTACTCTAGAAACTGACACTTATCTGTGTTCTTCTGCAGGCTAAGGTCCCCCCATCTGAGCGCATACTGGTCCTCTGTTCGAAGGGCATAGTAAAGCCCATTATTGAAGAAAAGCATGTTTAATAGTGCCACTAGGCTATGCTGCCCTAATGTCCCTGTTTCATAAAGTTTATCAATGTCTGCAGGTGAAAGTGCTTCTGCCCTGTTGGGCTTGCTGCCTTTTCCGAGCTTTTTGAGGAATTTCTGCTTGGCAGAAAAGTTAGCAATTGTTTCAGAGAAGTCTTTTTTATTTCCATGGAATATGGCCATAACTGATGTTTAGCAGATAACGATCTAAACTGCCTAAAATACCCCTCAGAGTTGATGGCTCGTAATTGGTACCATCATTTCTTTTTAATTTATAGATGCAGTCCGCTATCAGGACATCTAGTTTGGCTACAGGTATGTCTCTGATTGTGCGAGCCTCCCCCACGTCTGCCAGGTAGGATCTGAAAAGCCTCACATCTGACTCTGTTTTTTTTTACTGTTCTTTTGTTTAGCTGCTCCTGAATAAATGCCTTGACTTCCTCGCTTAGAGGCTTGGAAAATGTTGCTGCTGCCATTTACGCCAGTGTGTGCTTTTGTGTTAATGCTCACTGCAAATATGACAGTTGCAGTGAATTTTGAATCTTGTGGTCACAGTTCTGGTGCTGGAATTTTACCCGCATGTTAATTCCTTTTTGTTATGCCATCGATGTGATGTATTATCTATGGGTTAACAACTTCATCACTTCACATCGATGGCATAACAACATGAGGAAAAGATAAAAAACACTAGATAACAACATTCCACCATACATTATAAATAACTTTCATACCACAATTATAACCAGCTGTGACAATTATACAGTATGAAACTTTTGACAGTGTCATCTGCCTAAAGATATGTGTTCAGTGGTCCAGCAAACATGAAGTTTCATATGCTCACATAATGCACCAACGAACATCATTCCATCATTTGCCATGGTCACTGCAGAGAACCAATAAACTTCTAAAATAGTTTTAACAGTTGTAGACACTTTTAAAAATAATGTTTATAATAGTATTAAGGCTCCTATCCTCTGCAGTTCCTTGGACTTGATAATGGCCATCTAGAGGTTAAAGGTCTTAATTACTCCCACAGGGCATTATGCTCATAGAGGCCCCCATTTAAGGGGGAACAGTCACCACAAAGGGTCCCACACTCAAGTGTGGGGCTAGCTCCAGTGTGTACTTTGTTTATAAAAACATTTTGGTTTATTTACTGTTTACTGTAGTATAGTAGATTACACCAGACTCATTTTGTTTACTTCTAAGCTGACATCTTCTGTTACTACAAATCCCACAATCACCTGCAACTGATATCACAGCAGTAGGCAGCAGTGGGAAATTCAATAGCTTGCAATGCATTTTAGAGGTTATATACACGCTGATCTTTTGTCTGCTGGTCTTACTTTCCTCCCTGGTCTAAGTACAGTCACAGAGGACAGTTTTTAGCCCCTGGAGAAAAGCAAAACTAGAAAACTGGTCAGTGATTATAAAAGCTCTAACATGCACTGCAGGCTATTGAATCTCCCACTGCTGCCGACTGCTCTGACGTCAGTTGCAGGGGATTCTGGGATCAGTAGTAACAGAAGATGTCAGCTTAGAAGTAAACAAAATTAGTCTGATACAATCTGCTATACTACAGTAAACAGTAAGTAAACTAAAATGCTTTTATACACAAAGTGCACATTGGGACCAGCCCCACAGCAGAGATTGGGACCCTTTGTGGTGACTGCCCCCCTTTAAACTCAGGGCTGATTGATAAAATGGCACAATAGTCTGTATAACTTTTCATATAAGAGAACACTTATCCTTAAATATTTGTTTTGCTATCACATTTGAATTTGCATTGCATTAAGGAGTCACTTCATGAACAGTTTATATACGAGCGATACAAATGCTAAAAAGCAAAATAAACCAGCATTTGTGAAGCTGTTATATACTTCAGTGTGGCAATCTATAGCAGTGAGCAAAGATAAGGTCAGAAAACTCCTATCACAATTCTACTCACAGGGAACAGCCAGTGAAATGGTCTGCTATAGGGCATCCATGTCACAGTATCTAATATCTGACAAGGACTGGTACATGGGTGACACTTTAATACAATAAAAGCTGCTTATGCAATTTTCGAAGTGTTCACCAGCTGCATGATGTTATACAAAACAATGCAGTCCTCTTTTTGAGGAATGCGAGAATGCAGTGTTCATCAATTTCTTGTCTGCCACAGGGCAAAATGACTTTTCCTGTCAGAAAAGAAGGCATTGTTTCTGACAAATGTTTTGCTATTGTTGAAATATACAAACTAAACTTGAAATACGGATCAAGACAAGTGTGAAAATATCAATAACTGCACCACACAATTGCAAATGAGTCACCAAATAAGATTTGTTAGTCTTATTCAAGGCCACTTGTTTATGGACTTTGCTGGTAAGACAGGCGGACTCATGAGAAATGATTGCTCCAAACTCCCAGAATCATGGAAACTTAATTTAATGGGCATGTAGAGAAAAGGTAAAACATCTTGGAAGGCAATGCGTTTAAAACAGATTTTTACTTGTTCAGCCACTGCAAAACCCAATGGTCTCTGCATATTCTTATTTGTGTTTTAACTACGTCACCAAATGCCTATTGTTTTGTTGACAGATGTTCTAAATCTCAGTACTTAAATGGCACATAATGTGTAATGAAAGACCATCAAGAAGTGCAAGGGGTCAGATGTAAAATCATAAACCCTCTGTTAGTAATGTACTACGCATTTTATTATAGCTGTCTTAACCAAATTAAATATGCATCGCATATGAATATGTAATAAGTGGAGCTTTATTGATTGACCATGTGGCTATTTCCTAGTGCATAGCATAGAAAGGCAAACTTAAAAGAGGAGCAGTCAACATTAAATGCCCCACACCCACTGTTAGGCTTGTCCCAATTTGCAATTTTTGTTCAAAAACATTTTCTTACTTACTGTTTCTGCAGTATAATAGATTGTATCAGACTACTTTTGCTGACTTCCAAGCTAACATTTTCGGTAACTTCAAATCCCATAATCCCCTGCAGCTGACATCAGACCAGGGATGCAGCAGTGGGAGATTCCATAGGCTGCACCCCTGTTGCATGTAATTAATGACTGCTTACCACATAGTTACAATGAATCTGACACTTACAATAAAGTGTGATCAGAGTGATTATAGATTCACAATGACAGAACTTGGAGCCGGAGCAGTGGTTGCATAGCAGCATAATAACTTAGTCAAGAAAGAACAGACATTAGTGACTGACTTAAAACAGCTAGGAGAAGAAGGGAGGAGGGTGAGGCATAGATCAGTGGCCCACTCTACAGTGATACCTCAACAGCAAAACCTGAAAACAGACTATTACAGTGACACTTCCTTTTGTGATGGCACAATACCAGTGTCAGTATTGTGCCGTTGCTGTGTGGGAGGCAGGTAAATTTATTATCAACCATAAGTGGTGCTTCCAGGCATAGATATGACACAATAAAACAAATCCTGCCAGGCTTTTTTTTTGTAGGTTTCATTAAGTGATTTTCTGTCTACTTTATTGAATGAAACACGAGTGCTGGACAAGTAAGACATTCTAGGGTCAAATAACCCCCAGCAAAAAAACATTCCCTTCTGTGATGGCACAATACCAGTGTTGGCATTGTGCCGTTGTTGTGTGGGAGATCGGCAAATTTACTATCAGCCACAAGTGGTGCTTCTAGGCATATATATGACACAATAAAAAAATCCTGGCAGGCTTTTTTTGTAGATTTCATTAAGTGACTTTGCATCTACTTTATTGAATGAAAAGCATGACTGCTGGACAAGTAAGACATTTTAGGGTTAAATAAATTTTGGAACGATACTTGCATTATGGCAAGTCTAAAAAATTTGATTTGAACACCTCTGCCTGCCAAGCTTGATTTACCTAATGCTGCTAGTTTGACTCCTTGTCAGTGGATATATCAGCCAAATGTTGATCATACTCTGCATCTTTTCTCATTAGGAGTAAGGGAACAAGATCACCTATAGCAGGCTGCAAGAAAACAGGGCTGTCAATGCAGAAGACCAGAGAACAGCTCTCATTATGTTCCAAACTTAGCTTTTCTACAAGGGAGAGATACAAGGGGTTTCATTCTCAAAGCCACTGGTGCAACGCAAGAGGCTTGCAACACAGAGAATGGCACAAAGTGTCCCTTGTGCCAAATGATGTGCTGGGAGTGATTCTCAATGTCAGCCTGCATCAACTGCTGGCTGCCTGCTCCAAATGGGGCTTGCGCTGTCTGTGCACCCAAACATGGGCTGCAACATGGCACAAGGGGGCATGTGGCAGATGCAAGCTGCCACAGTCCCACAAATGGAAGTCTCAGAACTCTCCCAGAGAGAGAGAGACATTCTATGTACCCTTAGACAAGCCATGGTTGATCTAAGGGTACTTCAAAAAGTCTCCTCTGGGAGAGTTTACCTGTTTGCAACAATGTGTCATGGCGCCCCCCCCCTGATGTCAGCAGTATTAATATTATTATAATCAGCCCCTTTACTGGTGGTCTAGTGGCCCTCCTCCCTGATCCTCGATGTCTGCTGGTATTAACATTATTTTTTTTCTCCCCTTTCTTGGTGGTCTAGTGGTCCTACTCTCTGATCCCCGATTTCTGCTGGTATTAACATTAATATAATTACCCCCTTTCCTGGTGGTCTAGTGTCCCTCCTTTCTGATCCTCGATGTCCGCTGGTATTAATATTATTATAATCTCCCCCTTCAATGGTGGTCTAGTGGACCTCCACCCCCAACCCCAGCAGGTAATAGAAACATAGAAACATAGAAGTTGACGGCAGATAAGGACCGCAAGGCCCATCCAGTCTGCCCATTTTTTTTTCTACCTTATAAATGTGCCATCGGCCTTTGCTCTGTCAGTGACCTATCTATTCATAGTCATTTGTATTGCTCCCTTATGCCTATCCCATGCCTGTTTGAAGCCCTGCACTGTATTCATAGCCACCACTTCTTGTGGTAAGCCATTCCATGCATCTACCACCCTTTCTGTGAAAAGAATTTACTCACATTCCCCTTAATCGGCCTCCCTCTAATCTCATGCTGTGTCCTCTTGTCCTGCTATTTTTCTTATATTTAAACATGTTAGACTCTTTCACCTTGTTTATGCCCTTAAGGTGTTTAAATGTCTCGATCATATCACCTCTCTCCCTCCTTTGCTCAAGGGTATACATATTGAGCTCCATTAATCTGTCCTCATATGTCTTCTGATGCAGTCCCTGCACCATTTTGGTTGCCCTTCTCTGGACTGCCTCAATTTGGTTAATGTCCTTGTGAAGGTGTGGCCTCCAATACTGCCCAGTACTCCAGATGGGGCCTAACCAATGTCTTGTACAGAGGATTATTACCTCCCTCTTTCGACTTGTGATACCCTACTAATACACCCCTAACACCCCCTACCTTACCTACTGCTTTAGAGGTCTGCTTGGATGATTTTAGGTCATCAGTGATGATGATGCCCAAGTCTCTTTCTTCCTTTGTGACTGCTAGCAACTCCCCTCCCAGCCTATAAGTGGCTTCAGGGTTTCTCTTCCCTATGGGCATGATTTTGCACTTCTTTGCATTAAATCCCAGTTGCCACTCTTCTGACCATTTTGCTAGTTTATCCAGATCTCTTCTCATTCTGCCCACTCCATCTGGATCATCTACTCTGTTGCAGATCTTGGTGTCATCTGCAAACAGACAAACCTTACCCTCTAGTCCATCTGCGGGTCACTAATGAAGATGTTGAATAGGACTGGCCCCAGGACTGATCCTGAGTACCCACTTGTGACTTGCATCTCTTCCGACTGTATACCATTTACCACCACTCTCTGTTTTCTGCCAGTCAACCAGTTTGCCCCAGTTGACCAACTTCTGACCACCCGAGCCTACCTAGCTTATTTATCAATCTTCTATGTGGAACAGTGTCAAAAGCTTTGCTGAAGTCAAGGTAGGCGACATCAACTGCTCCCCTTGGTCCACCACTCTGGTTACCAGTCAAAGAAATCTATGAGATTAGTTTGACAGGACCTTCCTTTGTAAACCCATGCTGTCTTGGATCCTGTGCCCTATGGATTCCAGGTGTTGCACTATCCTTTCCTTAAGGAGTGCCTCCATAATCTTGCCCACTACTGAGGTAAGACTGACTGGTCTGTAGTTCCCGCCTCCTCCCTGCTACCACTCTTGTGGAGCGGGATCACATAAACCCTTCTCCAGTCTTCTGGGACCTCTCCTGTGCTCAGAGACTCACTAAACAATTCTGCTAATGGCTCTGCTAGTTCCTCCTTTAGCTCCTTAAGTACCCTGGGATGTATGCCATCAGGTCCCATTGCCTTATCCACCCTGAGCTAGAAGCTCTTGTGGGACCCTTTCTTTTGTGAAGGGAGTAGTGCTCACCTCCCTCCCCTGTGTCCATGATGCTGAGCTGTGGGCCCTGCCCTACCTTCTCTTCAGTAAATACTGAGCAAAGTATCTATTTAGGATAGATGCCTTTACAGGGTCCTCCTCCTCACATGCTCCCTTTTCTCCATTAAGCTTAGCAATACCCCTCTGGACTTTCTCCTTTCACTAATGTATCTATAGAAAGTCTTGTCACCTTCTTTTACTGTTCGTGCTAGTGTTTCCTCAGTTTGGGACTTTGCCTGCCTTACTGCCTTCCCTGCTTCCCTTAGGGCAGTTTGGTATGCCTCCCTATCTTCATCCCGCTGTGTTCCCTTATATTTCCTGAAGGCCAGCCTTTTGGCTCTGACCTTTTCTGCTACTGTATTTGAGAACCAAAGTGGTTTCGTTCTTCTTTTGCACTTCCTTTTCTGTCTAACACAATGGGATGTTGCTTCAAGTATTGTATCCTTAATGCTTGCCCACTTTGCCTGTACCTCCTCACCTGTGTTTCTTTTTGCCAGGGCTAGCTTAACTCTGTTGGCCATCTTATCAAAGTCAGCTCCTCTGAAGTCCCATATTTTTGCCTTGGAATGGGATGATTTAGATGTAGTAGCCAAATTGAACCATATCATGTGATGGTCACTGGCCCCCAGGTGACCTTCTACCTGGAGATCTGTGATCCCTTCTATGTTAGTCAGTACTAGATCTAGGATAGCCCTGTCTCTTGTGGGTTGCTGTACCAGTTGTTTGAGGCCCTCCCCCTGCAGGGAATCCACTATGAGTCTAGTTCTGGCAGATGTTCCTGCTGGTATTGACCAGTCTGTATCTGGCATGTTGAAGTCTCCCATTATCAGAACCTCCCTTTAGCTGTCATGTTTTGTATATCTTCTAACAGTAATGTGTCTATGTCCTCCCTCTGGTCTGGGGGCCTGTAGACAACCCAGTTCTTATGGCTGTCCCATTTCCTGTTTCCAGGGTGACCCACAGTTCTTCTGGCTCCTTATGTGTATTCTGAATTTCTGTAGCTTTGATATTTTCATTAACATACAGGCCCTCCTCCCCCTTTTGCACCTCGGTCTCTTCTGAACAATACATAGCCAGGTACTGAAGTCTCCCAAGTGTGGTTACTGGTAAACCATGTCTCACTAATTGCTACTATGTCCAGTTTAGCCTCTGACATTGTTGCCTGCAGGTCTGGGATCTTATTTCCCAGGCTGTGAGCATTGTGTACATGATTTTCCATTGGCCAGATTTTGGTGTGTTAGTTGTTGGGTGAAGTTTGGCATTACCCTGTGCATCGTGTGGGAGACAAACCTTTTTCTTACCTGGTGATGCAAATGAGCGGCAAACGCGAATTCCTGTTTGACCACTAGCTGAGGGGAGGGTGTTCTTCACATTCGACGTATGGGGTGCTGCACCCCTCTCCCCATTTGCTAGTTTAAATATTCTGCAAAGACGTCAAACTTCTGCTCCAATGCACTGACTCCCTCTTTAGTCAGATGCAGTCCATCAAATTTAAAGAACTTTCGCTCCCAGAACTGTTGCCAGTTCCCTACAAATCTGTGTCCTTTTTCCTGGCACCAGTCCTTGAGCCACGTGTTTTGCTCCCCTATCTCCCCTTCTCTGACCTTCCGTCCATCTGCTCCCTTCTCCCAGACTGGCAGGATCTCAGAGAAGGAGATGCCGGACGAAATAGATGATAGTTTGTCACCCAGCATAGTCAGGTGTTCCTTGGTCTCACAACTGACCGGCTGGCGAGATCGATTAGTCCTATGTGTACTAGGACATCAATGTTTTCTCCTGCTTTGTGAACAATTTCTTAATGCGGTCAGTGTCTCTCCATGCTGATGTACCTGGAGACATCTGACCATCACCCTAGCTGGAGATGGGTATCAACTCTCCGAATCATGGAGTCTCCTATGATCAGAAGTTTTTGGATTTCCTTTGTGCTTGTTTAGTTTTGGTTCCTGATTTGGGTGAGTATTGTTGTGCTAGCTCCTGTGCGCAGTGTCCTGCTGTAGTGTCTTCTGCCTCTTTATTTGATTTCAGAGATAGAGGCAGATACCTGTTTGTAGTGTTTATATGGTTTTTGGAGGTAATGTGTTGGAGAGCAGAGAGTGATGAGGCACCTGATTTGCTCCTCCTAACCACCTGCCAACCTCCTGGACCAACTACCCTCTGCGGTCGAGGTTTTTCTGTTGGATGCTGGGGAAATGGCGGGTGGTTCTTATAATGTATTTCCTCTTCAATATGAAATTTGAGGCGTGCAATCTCTGCCCATGCTGCCTGGAGCTGAGACCTAAGATCTCCAAAGGCCCAGCATGTAGGACAGTGTCCTAAATCCTGTAAGACTGTCCTTCTGAAAATTGTTCCACAGTACCTGCAGTTAATGAAATCCATTCCAAATAAGTTGCTGGGTTTGTAACCTAGTCAGAGTAATTAGATGGGAAAAAAAAGGAAAAAAAAATGCAAGTAATGGTTTAATTGTGCTTTGTTTAACTTGTAATAACAAGTTAAATTACTAGTGCCCCTGTAAATGAGATCACCTTGTGGAGGCCCCACTGATCCGCCCCTTCCTGCTCTGCCACAGGAAATGTCACAACTGTGGTACCCTATAAAAGGAGTGTAGCGTGGGGTGGTTGGGGATGGTGGTGAGTGGCTGGGCCCTTCCCCTGCCTAAAAGAAGAACCACGGACGAAAGAACAAGGAGGTAAGAGCAGAAACAATCAGTCAACAACAAATGCAGTAACCCTGAAAGCTTATCCTAATGTTAGATAAAACTGTAAAACCTGTAAAGCACCACCTGTAATAATTTCAGAGAAGATATACCCTGTAAGAAACACTTTGCTCCAGAGAAAATAAAAGCAGTAACAGAAGATATACCTTGCAAAAGACAATTTGAATCAGAAGATTGCAGCAGTAATCTGTTAGCACACACCTGTAGGCACACCTTGTAATAATGCAGAAGAATGTATACCAGCAACAACAATTTGAATCAGAGAAAAAATAAAGCAATGAAATGTTAACAACAAACAGTAGCAATCCCTGTGAGTAAAAAATAAAAACACCACCACACAGTAAATCTGCTTAGCCAAACTAAGTCTTAATCCTTCTCTCTTGCTCTGGTAAGTTTCTCTACTCTGCCTTTCAAGCAGTCTTAGAAGGAAAGAGCTCAGGTGAAGCTAGGTGCCTTGGCCAGCAATGCCCACCTCCCCCCCACCAAAACACTGCTGGCGATTGGCATAGACCACCTCTCACCTTCATGAGTGGCTGCTGACTGAACTGTCATGAGCACCTACTGTATAGTGTATGCACTCATTGCTTAATCATTGAGCATGTACACTATACAATAGGGGCTCATTGACAGTTCAGTCGGTGGCTGGACGCCGAGGTGAGATCTGGGCTGGGCCGGTCATGGGCTGTGTTTCAGTGGGGGGAGCAGGGAGGTGGGCACTACCTGCTGGGCTGGGGTCCACTAGACCACCAGGAAAGGGGGGTAGTTATACTACTTATATTAATGGTGAACATCATGGATTGGGGAGTGGGAACACAAGACCACCAGGATCTAGAGCAGTGCACAGCCACTCTGGAGCTCGTGGCAAACCCTCCTCAGTGCACTCTCTGTTTTGTGCATGACCACAGTTGCTGCAGACTTCAGGAGTTTGCCACCAGGACCCTGCCCAATAGATAATCCAGTGCAGGGCTTTGATGCAAGCTGCCTTTGGCCACAACTTGTGTCAATCTATAGACTCTTTGAGAATCAAGTCCAAGGACTTTTATATCATCATGGCAGGTCTTAGACAGCTTGACATCAACCACAGACTTCAACTACCAGCAAAACTCCACATAACTTATGCCAATAAGAACTTAATTTTTGGAGAACCTTCTATGGCAGGGAAAGTGTAACTCAGTACACACCAGGCAGAGGAGAGTCCTCTGAATCAGGTAGATAAGCGTGTCAGTGTGGCTCATCCGGTAGCACATCTGTCTCTGGGCCAGAAGGTCATAGGTTCTAGTCATGTTCTGGGAGTGGACTCATCATAAAAAATGCTGTAACCCAAGTACAGTACTAGGAAGAGGCTGTATTGTCAGGGTGTGCTGTTCATTAGATATAGTAAGATGTTAAAGAGGAACAGTTATTAGTTTTCACAGGTATGTTTCACCCAGAGAGATAGAGATTAGTCTAACTGTACCTTTTACCACAAATAAATAGTGCACATATCTCATAAAAGGAAGTTAAATTGATCCCTGAGTGCACCCTACATTTTAAGGCTCATATGTCTAGTCATTGACCTGAAAATGATGAGCATGATGGGCTTTGCTCTTTGCACTGAGTTATAGCTGTGAATGTAAACCATGCAATTAGCCTTTCAGACAGCTCCCACGAGGCATGTACAGCAAGGTAAAAAAAAATCTTTCAAAAACATTGCCCAATTAGTAGCAGCATAAGTCATCAGCACATATAATACGAAATGCTGAAATGAAAGTTATATGATAATTCGAGCCCAACAGAGTGCGCTTTGAATACATGCAGTGGGAGCTGTCTGAGAGGCTGTTTCACTTCACAAGCTGTAAGGATGACAAAGACAGAACTGTAATTGGAACAACCTAGCATAAGCCTTTAGGCTGAAACCTGCAATCCCACCTGACTGTCACAAAATAATCAAAAGTATTAGCAAAAATCTTCCAAAACACTTCTAACCTCAAAAACATATTTCAAGCAGGTTCATGCAAGTGCTAGTTACTTTCACTTTGAACAGTGTCTGTCTTTTGGCAGTTTCAGGAATTTGTCTGCAGGTTGTTGTTGGTGGCAAGGATCTGCAAGGGTCAGGCTTTGATATTGTCTGATTCTAGGCCAGCCCGGAGGCACTGAGGGTTGAGGCACTGGACGCCACACCTCACGTCACACTGGCGACCCGGGTTCGGACACGAGCCCGGGTTGGCAGGGGTTGGCAGGGGAAGGATAGGATTGAGCATCTGGAGGACTGCTCTCCTATCCTGGGGTGGGCTGTGGGTCTTCACTGCTCTGCAGTGGCCCCTGGAGATGCCCGAAGGCACTGCCAGAGATGGTGTAAAGAAGGAAGGAGTGCAGCAGATGTCAGCACATTAGTGCTAGACGTCATTGCACATCTGCTCTCCTGGGACAAGAAAAAGGAGGAAAATGTAGCACTGTCCATGGCAGCTTGATGGCTACACTCCCTGAGCTTGGCGGAGGTCATGGGCACAGATTCTGTGGCCGGTGTTAGATTCTGGCCTGGCGCGGGGACCGAGGGGGGTCCCTCTCATGGGTAAAGCAACATATGTCAGATGGCCCTGAAGATGTATCTCCGTGGTCGCTGGGGGGAGTGGAGTGGCGGCTGGATTAAATGGCAGGTCAGTGGCTGAAGGGGAGGAAATGAATTGGAGATAAAAAAAAAGATATTGTCTGACTCTTTTTGTCTAAAGTTGTCACATAAAATGCCAACAGATGATTATCACTAAACAGGCAAGCTGGAGTGTGCTTTGTAAAAAGCCAATCAGGTAAGCTGATTATGCTGTGCTGCATGCAAGTTGCATGGTGTGTTCCGAGGCTATTCATTTTTGGGGGGCTTTAATCTGATAAAATTATAGCAGATACTGTACCAAACTCATTGTGGCTTAGTAGGGGAAGAGAAATGAAAGGAAGAGAAAGGGAGGGAGATTACAGCTGCTTCAGCAATTTCAGTGATCGCAGTAATGTAGGAGAGCTGGATAGAGTTGCGTGGCACAAATGCTACTCAGCAGTCAGGTAACTGCCTGAAACAGGATAACACCTGGAACCATGTGGGCAATATTTCACCTGAGCATGCAAATGAATTCATTGGGCATGCATGATGCTAAGGGACCCTCTGCATGTCCATTGTGGGCTCATTTGCACGGGGTGCAGCAACCCCCAAGCACCCCTGTCAATGTCAAAATCACTCCCTGGTTGTCCACTGGTTTCCCCCAACACACCAATCTCCCATTGACATGTTTCTTAATATTCCCTGGTAGTCCAGTGGTACTTCCTTCCCTCCTGATTGCCCATCACTTTGTTTCTTAATATTCCCTGGTGGTCCAGTGGTTCACCCCACCTTCCAGATCACCCGCTGGCATGTTTCTTAATATTTCCCAGTGGTTCAATAGTTCCCACTACTCATCCAACTGTACATGGCCCCCCTTACCCACCAGCCAAGAACCCCTGCCCCACACCCCCTTTCACCCTGAGTGCTGATCCTGTGAAAGCAGCAGTCAGCACAGCCCTGCTCTTGCTTCCTCATCTGGCTGTTATCTGACAGTCATGGAGCACAGTCACTGGACTACCAGGGAATATTGCAATACATGTCAACAGGTGATTGGGGGGAGGTGGGGGGACCCACTGGACTACAGGTAATATTAAGAAACATCAAGGGGCGAGCAGTGGGGACCACTATGCCACCAGGAAATAATAAGAAACATGATAACGGGGAGGGCAGCTTGGCAAAGGGTGGGTGGCTGCAGTGCAGCTGCCCTGCCTTTACAGTGTGGAGGCATGGGCTTAGTGCCTGGTTATGATGTGGTTTTTCAACACTAATAAACAGCACCAATCAGGGAGCTATTTACAGCTGCTGCAAACCTTTGAACATGCCACTGTACCAGCATGCATATGGGTCCCCCTCATTTTCATAGGTACAGTGGTATAGTTAGTGCCTTGGTGATGCCGGGTTTATATTTGCACTCTGGAGGCCTCTGAATATGGCCCCATCTGGAGCCCTAGCACAAACCCAGATGGGCACCAGCACTAACCACGTTGGTGCTGGCACTAACCTTTGAATATCGGGCCCCACATGTTATATTGTTGCAAAGTGAGGGCAGAGAGGTGAAGGGGAGGAAAGGGATGAGAGATCATAGTAGTGTGGGAGAGCTGGTTCAAGCTGCATGAAGCTGTACAGAGTCTCAGCCTGGCGGTAAAAACATAACCTGCATTTGTCATCAACCTCTGTCTTGAATACTGATAATAAAAGAAAACCTATGGGTCTGTTCATGAGAAGGGGTTATCAATGCCCACCATGCAGTGCATACCACATTTTAAAAAATCAAGAACTGTCAGGCATGTGTTTTTGACTAAATCTGAATGCTGGCTATATGTGCAGATAAATAACATAAATATAGAATTCCAGGGTATCCATATTTTTTTTGATGGAGTGTCCCGCTCCATTTTGCTGCTTTTTTTACCTGAAAAAGTGTGACATGCAAAAACATATGTTTTACTAATTGTTTTTGCAAGCTTTATTTACTGTTTTACATTATTAAAGTAAGTCCACTTACTAATCTGGAGTTGTGTTTTTTATTATTTGTACTCTTTAGCCCATTGTAATGCTCCATTTTAAATTTATGCAGCTTTGTATTTAGTGTGGTGAATGTAACAGTTGGTGTCACAGCACGTTACATTCACCTGCCTAGCCCCCAAATCTGTAATTATGCAATTAGCACTTTAAAAGATTTTCTGGCTTCTCTCCTAGTTTGCCTCATTGTGATAACTGACTGTGTTACTGCCTGATCTATCTTTCCCACAGAAGGGACAGCAACCTTTGACCCTCACTCTACTTGGAGTCACATCAGGCCCAGTGTTTACCCATCAGTCTGTGACAGTTACAAAGTCATAACCTGCCCATCAGAGCCAAGGAGCAACCATAGAGGGAGGAGCTAAGTTGTGATTTAAAACCCATTGTTTGCATGTGGCTCCTCCAATTTGTAGGGCTACATTCCATGAAGATAAGCACTGCATGCAACAACGAGGGTTGAAGTTACATTCACCATAGGTAGACTTTAGTTACCATCATTCGCTGATTGTTGGGCAAATTTTCAGAGAGCACATTTCAGTGACAACTGCATGTCTAGGGAAAGTGCTGAGTACCAACTGTAACTGGGATTATTCAGTGTATATGGGGTGGAGAGTTAAAATAGATGTTCTTTGTGGTGTCACTCGTTACATTCACCACAATATGTGGTGTCAACCATCATACCTGCCAGTACTGTTACTATTGTGAAATTCCTCCAGGTTTTGTAACACTATGTCAGTTATTAGTAGTGGCATGATAGCCATGAGGAATGTTCAGTAAACTTTTTAAAACTTGAAACAAATGTGTGGTGTCACTTGTTACATTCACTACATTATATGGTGTTAAGCATCACACTTGCCAGTAATGTAATTGTTGATTTTTTTCATGTTTTATAGTAGTATGTCAGTCAGTAATAGTAGTATGTTAGTTGTTAGGCACGTTTAGTACAGTTTAAGTAAGTCAAAAATAAGTGTGGTGTCACTTATTACATTCACCATGGTATGTGGAGTCAGACCTCACACCCATCAGTAACATTAATTTTGTCAAATTTCTCCAGGCTTTGTAGCACTATGTCAGTCATTAGTAGTAGCATGTTAGCCATTGGCATGTTCAGTAAACTTTTTTCTACTGAAACAAATGTGTAGTGTCACTTGTTACATTACCCACGGTATGTGGTATCAAACATCACACCTGTCACTACTGTTATTATTGTCAGATTTCTATAGGTTTTGTAGCACTATGTCAGTTATTATTAGTAGCATGTTAGCCATTAGGCATGTTCACTAAACTTTGTAAAACTGAAACAAATGTGTGGTGTCACTCATTACATTCACCACGGTATGTGGTGTTAAGCATCACACTTGCCAGTAATGTAATTGTCAAATGTTTCTTGTTCTATAGCAGTATGTCAGTCAGTAGCAGTAGTATGGTAGTTGTTAGGCATGTTTAGTATAGTTTTAGTAAGTGAAACATAAGTGTGGTGTCACTTGTAACATTCATCATGGTACGTGGAGCAAAACATCACATTTGCAATTAATGTAATATAATTTTTATAAATATTTGTTTCTCATGTTTTAATACAACTCATTACATTATTGAAGTTTTTACTACTAAGACAAATGTTTTGTGTCAGGTGTAACATTCACCACGGTGTGTGGGGTCTCTTGTTATACTCACCACAAAACAGTTCTTTTATCTCAGGAACCTGTGGGGCTTTTTTCTCACAGTATGTTTCTTTTTTCATACTTGGGTCATAATATCTTGAAATGCATCACAAATATAATCTAGAAATAATCTGAAAATGTGACCCTCATGTCACACTTTGGTAACCCCTTTTCACAAACAGACCCCTATCTAATCTGTTTTCGAGGCTTATCAAAGAAAAATGTAATTGTTTCCACAAACAGTAGAGTATTCCTAATCTTATCCAGCTCCCTCCCCAGATAGGCAACTCACGGAAGGTATCCACCTTTACTAAGAGTCACCACCCCTCACACTCCATGCACCCCTCCTTTCCATCCGCCTCCCCTTAATCTCTTGTCATATATCACAGCCCTACACCCCTGTTATACAAACCCCCCAGTGCCGCCCTCCTGCCCTCTTCATAAGGCCCACAGTTTATCCATTCCACAGTATAGGTCCCCACCATCTTCCTCCTCCTCCCCCACCAGCCAGGCACACCACTTCCCGCTCCCCTTCCCCTCACCCCTTATTACCACTACACCTGAACTTAATGTATAGTCTGATTAGAATGTATCCTCAGACTGTGTGTATACTGAATGTTCTATGTAGTATCCTAGAGTGTGTGTATATTGATTATTTTTTATGTATCTATGTAAATTGAACCTTGACCTTACCAGGTCCATCTTGCAAATGAGCTTTGCTCGACGATGTTCGCCTGGATAAATAAAGATTTGATTGATCTAACTTAGTACTGTACTGCAGTATGTTTTCAGGCACTGATTCCTGATACAAATAATTGTATGGGCATCAGCTGTTTGTCATGCAGGTGCCTGATCTAGTGCTGACAGCTTCTGCACTGAGAGACCGTCAGTGATGTCACAGCTAGAGCAGGAGTTTTGAAATGGAGTCATGCTACATGTGCAGATAAGCAAATACACAGAGATTCAATGCTTTTTTTGCATTATACTTGCACAGCTACCACTGAAACATTTGTGTAGCTTTTGGGGTATATGAATAACAGGTAAGGACTTCAAAATTTGTAACTGTTCCCGTTTAAAGCAAGGTCCTGTCTGCCTTTTCTGATGGTTGTTCAGGTGGATGGTAAAGGTCCAGTGGCACTTCTAGAGAGCAGTAGTGGAATTTCCCTGATGCCCTGTCAAAATTTTCTTCATTAACAAAAGTGTCATCAACTAGTGATGTTGCTAATTTTTAATTTGCCAATGAAGTTAATGTAAAGTGGGGAAGTTCACACTTTGTAAAGCTTGGCAAATTTATGTGATCTCACACTAACTTTTCCAGTGATTTCCTTTTTATTATTAGACATTAATAAATAAACAGTAAACAATAAACAGCTATGCATGAAGAAAGAGCTCCTTACAGATTGTATACTAAATTTTAAAGCTCAGAAAAAAAGCTCTTCCTTCCTTCCTTTACTATTGTTATATGGTAAAAAAAACTTCCTAAATACACATTATAAACTAATGGCACTGCAAAACTAACACTAAACAAGCATTTGTCAATGCCGAATGTTTGCTTGCTGACATTGGCAGTAGTAGTGTAGAAGTTACAGAGCTGCGTAATAGGAATGGCAGTGAAGTATTGAACTGAAGCCAACCCCACCACCACCCTGCAGAGAGTGACAGGCACTGGGGTGTGCCTTTGGGTCGTCAGGCATAACGGCCATGCCACTTCACCACACCACACCCTGCAGACACTGATAAGTGTCACGGTGTTCCCTGGGGTCTTTGGCCCTTATGCGCACCCCATTCCATTAGGAAATACGGTGAGATGGGTGCGATATAGGAGAATGGGGTGAACTTTGGGGCAGAAGAGCCCAAGGCATACCTCGATGCCTCTCACTGGCTGCAGGGTGTGGAATGGTATGAGCATTACAGGCAAGAATCCCAAGTCACACCCCGATGCCTGTCATTCTCTACAGGGTTGGGCGTTATGGTAGGAAACCCTAATACCTCAGGCATTCATTGGTATTTTCACTCCAAATTTTCAACATGGTTTTTTTGTGACCCACCTCTGAACAGGGAATATCAGTTTGTTTGCAGCTGCTTATGCACAGTGACTACGGCATTTAGCACCACAGGTGAAAAACATTCGAACAGGATGTAAAAATGACAGCTGTACTGTTCATGGGGAGGTGTAAAAAATGGCAATGTTGCAAATCTGCAGTAAAAATATTTAAAAATGGTGAAGTCACGAACGTACATAGAAACTGTGCAATGCACGCCCGTAATATAATTAGGTTGGGGATTTTTTTTACAGCAGATTGCCAACTCAGGCATTTTGGTGCCTCCGATCATGAACAGTGTCACTGTGATTTTCTTTATCTGTCCTGAACAATGATTTCCCAGAGCGACCATGCATCTCTGCACTGAAAGTGTGAAAACACACTTCGGCCATGTTGTGAAAAATGACAGCTGTACTGTAAATAAGGAGGTGTGGAAAAATGCCACTGGTGAAAATCTGGACTTAAAATATTACAAAGTCATGAACGTATGAGGGTGCGTGGAAACTGTGCAATGCTCACTCGTAACACAGTCATTTTATGGACATTTGTCACCAAATTTTCAACATAGCCATTTTAAGACCTCTGCTCATGAACAGTGTAACTGTGATTTTCTTAATCTGTCCCAAACATTGCTTTCGCACACCAACAGCACCATTGTGCGCTGCATGTGCGAAAACACATTTTGGGCAGCATATGAAAAATGGCAGCTATACTCATAAGGAGTGTAATAAAATGGCAATGTTGGAAATCTGGAGTGAAAATATTAAATTGCAAAACTTACGAGCATGCGAGGAACTGCGCAACGCACGCTCGTAAAACAGTCATTTTTAGGAATTTTTTCACCAAATTTTCAACATAGCCATTTTAAGACCTCTGCTCATGAACAGTGTCACTGTGATTTTCTTAATGTGTCCCATACCTTGATTTCGCACACCGACTGCGCCATTGTGCACTACATGGGCGGAAACACATTTTGGGCAAGATGTGAAAAATGACAGCTGTACTGCTCATAAGGAGGTGTGGTAAAATGGCAATGTTGAAAATCTGGAGTGAAAATATTGAAAATTCGAACTTACTAGGTGTGCGAGGAACTGCACACAACGCGACGCTCATAAAACAGTCATTTTTGGAATTTTTTCACCAAATTTTCAACATAACCATTTTAAGACCTCTGCTCATGAACAGTGTCACTGTGATTTTCTTAATTTGTCCCGACATTGATTTCGCACACCGACTGCGCCATTGTGCGCTACATGGGTGGAAACACGCTTTGGGTGAGATGTGAAAAATGACAGCTGTACTGTTCATGGGGAGGTGTAAAAAATGGCAATGTTGCAAATCTGCTGTAAAAATATTTAAAAAATGGTGAAGTCACGAGCGTACATAGAAACTGTGCAATGCACGCCCGTAATATAATTAGGTTGGGGATTTTTTTTACAGCAGATTGCCAACTCAGGCATTTTGGTGCCTCCGATCATGAACAGTGTCACTGTGATTTTCTTTATCTGTCCTGAACAATGATTTCCCAGAGCGACCATGCATCTCTGCACTGAAAGTGTGAAAACACACTTCGGCCATGTTGTGAAAAATGACAGCTGTACTGTAAATAAGGAGGTGTGGAAAAATGCCACTGGTGAAAATCTGGACTTAAAATATTACAAAGTCATGAACGTATGAGGGTGCGTGGAAACTGTGCAATGCTCACTCGTAACACAGTCATTTTATGGACATTTGTCACCAAATTTTCAACATAGCCATTTTAAGACCTCTGCTCATGAACAGTGTAACTGTGATTTTCTTAATCTGTCCCAAACATTGCTTTCGCACACCAACAGCACCATTGTGCGCTGCATGTGCGAAAACACATTTTGGGCAGCATATGAAAAATGGCAGCTATACTGTTCATAAGGAAGTGTAATAAAATGGCAATGTTGAAAATCTGGAGTGAAAATATTAAATTCGCAAACTTACGAGCATGCGTAGGAACTGCACAAACGCACGCTCGTAAAACAGTCATTTTTAGGAATTTTTTCACCAAATTTTCAACATAACCATTTTAAGACCTCTGCTCATGAACAGTGTCACTGTGATTTTCTTAATGTGTCCCATACCTTGATTTCGCACATCGACTGCGCCATTGTGCACTACATGGGCGGAAACACATTTTGGGCAAGATGTGAAAAATGACAGCTGTACTGCTCATAAGGAGGTGTGGTAAAATGGCAATGTTGAAAATCTGGAGTGAAAATATTGAAAATTGCGAACTTACAGAGCAGCGAGGAACTGCACAACGACGCTCATAAAACAGTCATTTTTTGGAATTTTTTCACCAAATTTTCAACATAACCATTTTAAGACCTCTGCTCATGAACAGTGTCACTGTGATTTTCTTAATTTGTCCCGTACATTGATTTCGCACACCGACTGCGCCATTGTGCGCTACATGGGTGGAAACACGTTTTGGGTGAGATGTGAAAAATGACAGCTGTACTACTCATAAGAAGGTGTGGTAAAATGACAATGTTGAAGATATGGAGTGAAAATATTGAAAATTCGTGAACTTATAAGCATGCGTAGGAACTGCGCAATGCACGCTTGTAAAACAGTCATTTTTTGGACTTTTTCCACCAAATTTTCAAAATAGGCTTCTTGAGAGCCCACCTTATGAACACTGACAGTGTTGTTTCATTAATCAGTCCTGAAAGGTGATTTCATGCAGTGACTGAGAAATCACCCTTCGGCCCGAATAACGCCATGACAGTGACAGTATTCATAAGAAGGGGTCCCAAAAACCCCATGTTGAAAATTTGGTGCAAAAATTCTCAAAAATGCCTGAGATATGCAACAAAGTTGAAAAAACCCTATCTATCCCATTATACAGCTTACCGGCATTTCCTCAGTTCACGGTCGGCTTTGAAGAGTGCAGATGTGTTCCCGGTCCACCGAAGATTGTCGCGCGGACTCCGGAGTAAGTATGCGGTGAGGGGTGTGGGGAGGCAGGGTGTGCAGTGGAGTAGGTGCGGGTTGTGGGGGCCAGGAGACTGCGTGGACCATTATTAATTTACAGGTTTTTTTTTTTTTTTTAAATTGATGACGCTGCACGCTTGCCACGCCGTGGGCTCCCAGCATGGCACAAGGATGGCTGGTTGGGAGGGGGCTGTGGAGCCGATGGGGATTGGGCACCCCCGTCAGCCATAGCATCTATTGCCACAATGGGTGGGCTCTCAGCGTGGCACACAGTACTCGGGGGGGGGTGAGGACAACGGAGCCGATGGGGGATTGGGCACCCCCATCAGCTATACTATGAGTTGCCACGCTGGGATGGGCACCCAGCATGGCATGTGGAGGCTTTTGGGAGGGCGCAGCACAGCTGATGGGGATTGGGCACCCGGTCGGCTATCACGTGTGTGCGTGGGGGACAGCATGCAGTATGCGTGCGTGTGTGTGTGTGTGTGTGTGTGTGTGTGTAGGGGGAGCTGCGCATGAGCAGGTGATATCTTATCGTTGCTCACTGAAGCGTAGCTCCCCCTTTCAACTGTACGCCACTGCATTTTGGAGCTGTCATAGACAGCTCCAGCATGCATTGGCGGACTGGGGCCGTGCCTGCCAACACACTGACTGAATTGGAAGAGGGGGTGACACACCTCCAAAAACTCGGATGATGGCACTATGTTTCTTGCACATGCATGCAAGCAAACATAAAAATGGACTGTCAAGTCATATTTGGCAATTTGTAAAAGATGAGCATAGATTTTCAAGCTTTTTTTTTCAAGGATTGCTTTAGATTGTAACTGTTGCTCTGACAGCTCTCGCTCACTTGCAGAAAAGCACAGAAGACTGCACACCTGGAGGAACATGCAATAAGCTGCTGCAAGAATTCCAGACTTAGGCATTTGGGAAAACAACTGGTGCTGCTGATTGAAAATGGTTTATTTAAAGTGTTTTATATCATAAAGTGCAATTATGTCACAAAACGACAGCTGTACAAGTAAAGTGCAAACCATACCATGATATCCAGCATTTAAAAACACCAGCTAGACAACCCAACACTTCCAACTGCTTTAGCTTTTCATCAGGGGCCTACCAGTACTTAGAAGGCTTTGAAGCTACAGTAACTGATGGCCAATGGTGAATTTCACACCATAACCATAAGAGGGCCTCACATGAAGGATTTGAAAAAGGAATTTATTTGCTTTATAATTTATAAAAATGATTTTATACTTTAAATATGACAGCAGACATGGTTTGATGATGTATAATGTGTTAATACATTGACAGGATTTTCTCTTATATCTGTGTGTCACCTCTTGTCATCTTTAGGAGGCTAGAATGGCTCACCTTCGGTTTGTGGTTCACTCACCACAAGAATGAGCAAGGAGAGGCTCATGCAGTAATAAATTACTGTGGCGTGGAACCAGAAAATAACACCAGTGCAAAACATTTATCAGTGCAGGATGGTTGCACTAACCCTGGTGCTTCGACTCTGATATGAGTCTTCATCAACTCCGTGATGAAGACTCCTATCAGAGTCAAAGTGCCGGGGTTAGTGTGACTGTCCTGCATAAATACACTTTTGTACTGGCATTATTTTCTGGCTCCATGACTCAGTAATTTACTAAACAACTTACTGGACTTTGCTCCCTGATGTGCAGTCTTCTGCATTTTTCTATTTTTGCTTCCTCCAACTGCACCAGTTCAACCTGCATCGCATGGTAGTATGTGACTGTTCTCTCACAATTCCATAGAAATGGCTGACCAGTTTCAGAACATGCTCAGTGTAAGCCAGACAGGAATCATTGGCAAACCCTCATTCCCTCTCAGACATAATCACTACTTGGAAGCATTGTGATAGTTTGTCCTATGTGAATGTTGCCCAATTTCAAAAGTGCACATTATTAACATCTGAAGCATAAAATCATGCACTATCATTTATTTTGCACAAAAAGCCACGTGATGCTCACAAAATGTTTTTCATACAACAAAATGAAATCTATGACCTCTTTAATGTCATTTACTTTGCACAAATGAAGAATATACATTTTTTCACTCAAACACAGTGCTATATACAAAGATTGTGCATTTAAATACACTCAGCTCAATTCAGAAAACTGCATGAAAATTCATGAAAATGGCACAATTACATGAAAAGTACCTGTAATAGATTTTCACTATTTCATGTAACACTAACTACAACAATGCTGGGGAAAAGCAGCCACAAGAACTGAGATATATTGTATCACCACATTGTAGATATTGTCCATACCAAAACTGTTGAAGTGCAGGCAGTCCTTCATTCAGTGAGAATCTAAACACATACCGACATAGTAGAGTAGCTGGTGGAAAAAACGCTCCAACTTTTTATTCTTTGATGAGCTTTCTCAAGGGTGGGCACTGCATCCTGTCTCATTCTTTTTACACACCTATCAGGTAATTTCATTTAAATTTTAAAGAGACTATCACAAAACTTTACCCTGACATAATGACATATTTGAAAGGGGAATGTGCAATTGATGTGATACATATTCAGTGTTTCATAAATACCTAATAAATAAATATATGTATATATATATATATATATATATATATTAGCACCATTACCAAAACACCCGCTACCATCAGGGTGGAAAAAGAATGAGACAGGAGGGGTACCCACTCTTGAGAAAGCTCACAAGTGAGTGACACACTGGGAGCATTTTCCCTTCTGCTACATTGTTTTAATGAGTTTGGATTCTAACAAAATAAAGACTGCCTGCATTTTAACTGTTATGGTGTGGATAGTATTTATGATGCGGCGAGTGCAACATATCTCTACTCTTGAACTGGTTGTTACATTTATACATTTACACCACACTTCCTGGAGTGACCCTACTGCTATTTTGATTCAGCTTTAAGAACTGTCCCTTAATAGTATCCTCTGAGGCATTGGCAGCAATTGTGAAACTGGAGGGAGGTTCAGGACAGATGTGTAGAAGTATTTCTTCACAGAAAGAGTTGTGGATGCCTGGGACAGCCTCCCAGCAGAAGTGTTGGAGGTAAAAACTGGTAACAGGCTTCAAGAATGTATGGGATAGGCATATGGGAACCTTAGAGGTAGGGAAGGGGGGTAAAGCCAATGATCAAGTAGGGTCTGCGGTGTTACCGTAGGTAGCGAAAATTGACAGACTAGGTGGTTCTAGTGGTCCTTATCTGCCATCAATACCTATGTTTCTATATTTCTATGTTTCTATGTCCAGCCCACTCAATGACATTAAGGACTGAGAATCTCTTGGCCACCACATGAACTGCTGCATTCTGTGAGCCCATGCTTCTCCAGAGCAGGGATCCACTTCTGAGCCACACCAGGCTTCCAGTTGATGCCAGACATCCCAGTCAATTGCCCACCCAGACTGTTCACTTCCCCTCCAGGTTGTTATGCACTTGAAGATAAGGGCAGCAGGAGATGCTGAATGCCAGACCAGATGTTCTGTTAGGCTCTGCTCTATGATGCATATGTCTTAGGTACATCTTCACTGACAAATACTGAATCCTTAATCCAGGAGCCTAAAGTTTGTTACTTTACCAGTAAATGTAGGACAGATTAAGTGACCTGTTTTCAGCTACAATATGTCCTATGGGTGATAAAACCATTAATTATATTAATAAGAAACATATATTAAAAATAAATGGTGGTTATGTACAATACAGAAAGCCAATGCACTTTCACTGTAATACACTTGCATTCCTCTATTTTTACTTTGACTTCCTCTGGGAAGGCAGATGCTCTGAGGAACAATACACCTGCCAAGTACATCATGATCCAGTAATTTTCAGTGTATTTGTAATTTTGAAACTAAGCCTAGCTGTACCGCGATTCCAGCTCACAGCCTTTAAATGCAATATTAGCAAATTAATGTGCTGAGATACCGTGGCAGCACCCTGCTATGTCTTCTTTGTACGGCAGCTGAAAATTCATTGACTTCTTATCTGCCTAAATTAATGTCAGCAAGCAATGTGTGAACCAATAAAAAAAAAACTAATGGAGCTACGTAACACATTTACCCAAGCTGTATAAAAGCTAGCTAGCTAGAATTCCTTTTTTACTAAAGTTTTTTTCCAGCTTGCAGCTGCTTTTTTTGGTATCAAGTTATAAATCATTTAACTGCCCTTCCTGGAGGGAAAACTTGTTATAACACCTGAAATTATTGCTGCTGCTGCTGCAGCTGCAAGTTCACTGAACGCCAAAAGAAAATCTCACTAGATTTATGAAGCTATATTTGTACTGTAAAAATGAAATTATTACTTTTGTTGCTCACCAAAACTCTGAAACACTAAGGGTGACATACAGCATTACTTAAGATTCATGTTTATTAATATTTTCTTATGGAAATAGCATGAAAAGTGTTGCTAAAATAGAGCCATTTGCTATGTCTTGATAAAAGAAAGTCTTTGTATGACTGTGGTGAAAGTCTAGTTAAACAGCTCACTTTATAGAACGATACACAAATAAACCTTATACACATTTATGGTGCATATGGAAATGTACCTCTTTTTAGCAACTAAGTTCTCAAGTTCCCTACTACTGTGTAGTAATGTAGACATTTTGAACAATCTATAGCTATGGTGAAGGGGAAATCCAGGACGAGCAAGTAATCCAGTGAGGACTGAACAATGTGAGATGTGCTTCCTGTGAGCCCAGCAGAGGTACATAGTGCTTGTGTGCTGGGGTTCTAGTTCTGGGAGCAGACACTGGGGGGCTGCTTTCAGGTGGGCAGGACTGGGATGAGTACTGCCAAGTGCATTGTAGCCAAGCCCAGTGAGGGAGGTTATGTTTAGTTCTTAGTCTTTGGTCCTATCATTGTCACTGTGTATATTAATTTTGCTCTATGGCCTCATTGCAGTACTGTATCATGTGTAATTCATCTTATTGGCTTTTATACCAACAATTCTCAGAACCTTATTCATCTGTGTACCATGCTGATTTGCTACAGTAACTGCCTGTGTACCCTATGTTCCCCATCCCCCAGGCCACACCTGAAAATGAACTCCAGCTCATTATGCCTTTCCCAGTTACCAGTTTTCTACTAGCTACCTAACTAACTAACTAACTAACTACCCATTGATGCAGTGACCCCCAACGGTAGCCCAGGAAGCTTGCTCCCTCACAAGGAGTGGGTGCTTGCATTAAGAGGCACCGTGTTGTGTGGGGTTAACTGTGGCTGCATGTTTTTCAAAACTTACCTGAAATGTCACTTCATGGACATTCTTCAAACAATGTTTTTGGCAGGATTTGAAAGACAGCAGCTGTCATGTTCATGAGGTGGGGAGGAAAAAGAACAATGTTGAAACTGAGGGGTCAAAATTTCACCTCCCCCCCCCCCCACACACACACACAAAGGTATGGACAAAAGTTGAAAAGACACGAAAAAAAATTCAGAAAGAAAATTGTTGCTTACTGCCAACAGTGAAATAACTTTTCAGCTTTTACTAATAACTTTGTTGTTTTTTGAGATTTTGACCCCACATTTTCAACACCATCTTTTTTTTACCCCACATCATGAACATGACATTTGTCATACAGTATTTCAAATCCTACCACAAAAATCACTTCACAGAATGACCATGAAACAACAGTTTGTATGTGATTTGAAAAACAACACCTGACATGTTCATGAAGTGATGTAAATATGACCATGTTAAAAGTTTGGGATCAAATTCTAAAAAAAAAGACAAAGTTATGGTCCAGCTCCTGTTCGACACAGGCCTTGTGGCCACTGCACATCTTGCTTTAGGCCCTGCATAAAACAGATTAGGACTTACCTCTTTTTTGGTGGATTTCTGCCAAGTTGACTCACACAGGGCCCTGAGTGTCATGCACAATTCTGAAACATCAAAAATAAAGAAACCCAGCCAGCCCATCGGCTCAGCAATAGTTCTACTGCTCACAATGCCAGTGACCTTGGTTCAGGAACTAGCACTGGATGGCAGGGACCATCCATGGAAAGAAAAATCTAACATTCCAAAGACTAACCTTCTACACTGAGGGGAGTGCTGCTACTACTGTCTGACTGCCACCTAGTGGAGACCAGGTGGGAGCACAGCCAGGTAGCACCAAAAAGGGAAGGAGAGGTCACCGGACACCAATCAATCAATCAATCAATCAATCAAGTCTTTATTTAACCAGGCGTTCATCGTTGAGCAGAAGCTCATTTGCAAGATGGACCTGGGTGGAGCATGAACAATTGTATATACAGGTCAACACAGGTATTTACAAGGCAATACAGATAATACTCTTTACAGAGAGGAAGAAAAAGAAGTTCATATGTACATAGAATTATACAGATATTGTACAGATTACACGGTATTTACATACATAGAAGTGTCTAGGAAGATAAAGCAGGTTATCTAAGGTTGCAGGAGGAAGTAACGGAAGAAAAAATAAAAATAAAAATATACACCAGGTAGAGGTGAAGGTAGGGGGAAGAGAGGGAGGGAAGTAGGGGGAGAAAGGCTAGGAGGGCACGGTGCACAGAAAGGAGTTGGTAAAGCTGGATGTAGAGAAGGTGGATGGAGAAAAGGAGTATGTGTGAGCCCCGGGATTGAATGCTATAAAGTACGGGGCATGGTAGGATGTCACAACCCAGGGTAGTGAGCTCCTATCCGAGGTTGGGAAAGGAAGAATAAGGGGATGGATGGGTCTAGTGTTGATAAGACAGGGGGATAAGAGAGAGAACAATTAGGCTGGTGAGGAGCAAGCTGGGGGGGGTCAGTACTTAAAATTGGGTCTAAGCGTGGCTATATACCAGTGCAGACACTGGTACTGGGTCTGAGTGGGTGAAGCAGTTACATACTTCTCTGATTGTACGGAAATAAAGCATCTTGAAAGCATTTATACCGATTAGAGTGCTTAATTTGAGGGTTTTTTGTAGATCGTTCCATAAGGTAGGTAGCACGAAGCTTATGGCTACCCTGCCGAAGCGGGATTTTGCTTTGGGTACTTTAAGTGTAATAGCTGAGTAACTTCTTAACGCGTATTTCCCAATTATACTAAGGGGAAGACAGCAGGAGATATAGTAAGGCAGCTTATTAGAGATGGCTCTATAGGTCCAGAGAGCGGCGCTTCTGTGCGCTCTGAACTTTAGTGATGTCCATCCCACTGCCGCATATAGGGTGCAGTGATGTGTGTCAAGGGGAGTCCGCTATAAACCTCAGTGCTCAATGGTAGAGTGTGTCCAGTTTAGCCATGTAAGAGTTGTGGCATTGGCTGTAGAGGAAGTCAGTGTAATCAACCAATGATAGGAAAATGGATTGGACCAGTTGTTTCTGGCATCTCTGGTGAGAAATTGCTGATTCTAAAAACAGTCCAAGCCTTTGCAAGTCGTTTTAGCAAGTCCTGATATGTTCAATGAAGGAGAGTCTTTGGTCTATCCAAACTCCCAGATACTTGAATTTTGTAACAAATTCTAGTTTTTCACCTAGAACTGTGGTAATTTGGGGAACTGTCCCACTGGACACAGGGTTAGCTGTACAGGATAAAAGGAGAGAGGACCATCGCTTTAGTTTTTTTGGCATTAAGGAGTAGCTTTTTTTGGAGGAGTTGGCTTTGCAAAAGGTTGAATTCTGACTGTAGGTCATTGCAGGCAGCTTCAGGTGTTGGACGACTCACATAGAGAACTGTATCATCTGCAAACAGATGGATGTTGGCTTCTTTTATACAGTAGTCGATGTTATTAATGTAGATTGCAAAAAGTAAGGGCCATAATATAGAACCTTGAGGTACCCCTCTTTGCAGAGTTTTTAAGGGGGACAGGCCTCCTTCGGCTTTAACTTGTTGAAGGCGCCTGTAAGATAGTCAGTGAACCAACGCGAGAGGAGGGGTCCACACCTATGGTTTGAAGGGCGGAGAGGCAGATCATGGTCGACGGTGTCGAAAGCCTTGCTTAGATCAAGGAAAACAGCACAAATAAAGTTTTTCTCTCAAGTTACTCTGCCAGTCGTTAGTAACTTTGGCGGGGCTGAGATAGTGCTATGTTTAGCTCTGAATCTGGACTGCATAGGATTTAGCAGTTCTCTAGACTCAAGGTGAGTCCTCAGCTGTGCATTTACAATTTTCTAGGAGCTTGGACAGGACCGAAGGAGGGAAATTGGCCTGTAGTTATTGAGATCGCCATGGTCACCTGATTTGAACAGTGGTATGACATGTGCTGTCTTCCATATAGGTGGTAAGGTGCCCTGAGACAGGGATAAGTTAAAAAGGTGGGTGATGGGTATTGCTAGTACGTGGTAGGCAATTTTTAGGAAGTAAGGGTCAAGGGAGTCGGCCCCAGCACTTTTTCTAGTATCCAACTAAAGCAAGAGGTCCTCTACCTCTTTCAGTGTGGCAGGTTGAAGTGAGAAAGGCGGCGAAGCTATCGGAGTTTCAGGCAGTTGGCTGGCAGTCTGGGAGCGAAGTATGTTTGCAGGGGAGTTATCAAATGCCATGCCTGCAGTAGCAAAGTGGTTATTGAATGCATCAAGTATATCCATCTTTTCGGTTATAGTCAAGTTGCCAGAGGTAATCTTGGTCGGGAGTGAATTTCCTGGGGAGTGGCCTAGCAGATCACTGATTGTGTTCCAGAGCTTGATTGGGCTCTTTGTGGCAGAGTCGAGTTCAGATTTGAAGAAGGTGGCCTTCGATTCTCTGATTGTTTTGGTACATAAATTTTGTAGTCTCCTGAACTGGTTCCAGTCCTCTGCAGTGTTCAGTCTGCGTGCTTTTTTCCAGAGCTTATCTCTTTCTAGAAGCAAGGACGTGATCTGAGGGGTGAACCATTTACAGGTTTTGGTCCTAGTTCAAACTTTAATAAGGGGAGCATACTTATTAAGGGCCCTTGATAGAATGTTGTGGAAGATATTGTAAGCTGACGTAATGCGTTTTGGCCAGGTAGAAATCTTGCCACTCAGGGGAGTACTTAAGCTCGTTTAGGTAGGCATGTTCATTGAAGTTGTGCCTGGATCTCTTCATAGAGAACTTGCTGATGGGTGCTGGGTTGTTGGTGGATCTTACTCCCTGCAATAAACAATGGTCGCTGCATGCCTGAGAAGAAGACATCAGCGTGGGGAAGAGATGAGGTTTGCTCACCATTAGCACATCCAAAAGTGTACTTTTACTGGGGTTCTTCACGTTTGGGCGTGTTGGTTCAGTAATAAGTTGCATCAGCCCATGTTCATCACAGAAGGATGCAAGGGGGGCAGCTGTGTTAGAGATCCAGTCAAAGTTGAGGTCTCCTAAAATAATAGTTTCTGGCAGCCCCTGTCCCAGCTTGTCACTTAGATATGACACAAGCTATAGGCCAGCAGACGGTGGTCTGTAGCATCCTATTACGCAGAATGCAATAGTCTGTGTAATTTCCACTTTGAGAATTAGGCATTCGAATTTGCTGGCGACAGATGCCGAGGATAAGCAGGAGGCAGAAAATGTGTCTTTAACGTAGATAGCTACCCCTCCTCCTCTGGCATGCCTATCAGCTCTGAACAAGGCATAGTTGGGTATGTTTACTTCTCTATCAGTGGTGCTGGGTCTAAGCCAAGTTTCAGAAATCACAAGTATGTCAGGAGAGGTATGATTTACCCAGGTTTGTATTAAGGTTATCTTTTAAGGAGGCTACATAATGCTAATATACAAGAAGCTTATTCCTTTTAAATTTGCTAGTTCTGCTGGCAAAGCAATAGCTTCTGGGAGGCCAGGGTTGAGTTCTAAGTTGCCTGAACATAGCAGGAGGATAAGTAGGATTTTTCTAAGAGCACTAATTATAAGCTTGTAATTCCTGCCTTTCTCCCGTCTAGTAGATCTGATGTTTTTAGGGACTGGAAAGTAGCCGCCATAGAAGAGCTGATCTGTTGTAGCAAGAGCTAGTACCCCTACCACAATAGGCTGGGAGGAGATAGAAGTCTGCATGGTGGGAGGTGGGCCTTGTGGTGGGGGAGTGTTATAAGTACTACTGGTATGTGTGGTCCAAGAGCAAGGTTCAAGGTACTGGCACTTATGCATGCTAATGCATGTGTGCATGCATCACTGCATACTGGCACCCTGTGGAGGGAAAAATAGAGTTAGGAGGAAAATGCTAGACCCCACTCTAACCTGGCACACCTGCAAGCCCTTGCATAAAGGCACAGAAACACAGAACATAGAAACTGTCAGCAGAAAAGGACCGCTTGGCTCATCCCATCTGCCCAAGGCTTCCCTGCCTACTGTACCTCTGCAGATCCTAATTGGACTCTGGGGACTCTTCCCCATTCCTATTGCTGTACAAATATGCCCATATGTCTATCCCATGCATACGTGAAACCTTCCACCATTCTGGCCTCCTCAACTTTGGCTGGCAGTTGATTTCATGCTTCCACCATCCATAAGTGACATGGTTGGCAACCCACCTTTACAGGTACAAGTGTAAGTGGTGGATGACCTGTAATTCCATAAAAAGATTAGTGACAGGTCACCAAATGGCTCAGAAGAAGCACTGTGTACTTCCTTGCTGGTGACCTGAGTTTTGAAGTGAGCCCTGGGAACCAGGATTGATATGGCTAAGGTTGGGGGGTGTACTTCTGAGGGTACAGTGAGACAGCCTGGGGAAGCAGATGTCCAGGTTCCAGTGCAGCAGCAGCTCTCTGGAGAAGCTGGTGAGCTTGCTCCCTTGTGGTAAGCAGCATCTACCCAGTGTATGCTGTTGGAACCAAGGTCACCAGAGACACCACCTGACCTTGAGGAGGAAGGGCTTATGGGATGGGAAGAAAAATGCAAAATTGTATGTGTCTCAAGCTGTTCAAATGATGGCCATTGATTCCCCAGTCTCCACACTTTGTGGATCCCCACTTTCTCAATGATGGGGAAGCAGAAGAAAGAGCTTTGAGTGCTGGCAGGTACCCAGCAGTCAAGAGCAAATGAAGGACTGAAGGGCTAAAAAGGTTGATTAAAAAAAATAAATAAAAGGTTAGTGATGGGGCAGGGGTGCAATAAGATAGAACCAGGAGCTAAAAAAAACATAGACTTTGATGACAGATAAGGACCTCTTGGCCCACCCAGTCTGCTTATTTTCCTACCTACTGGATAAGCTGCAGATCCTAGTTAACCAACAGCCTGCTTCCTCCTACCCCCCACTAGAATTGCATTATGTCTGTCCCATGCATTATTGAATTTCCCCATTGTTTTTGACACCACAGCCTCCTCAGGAAGGCCATTCCATGTGTCCACCACCCTGTCTGTGAAAAACTACTTCCTCACATTGCCCCTGAGCCCCCCCCCATCTTCAAATTGTGCCCACTTGTTCTTGCACATCTCTTTTTCTGAAATACTGTATGCTACCCTCTTGGACTTTGTTAATTTCCTTGACGTACTTGAAAGTTTCTATCATGTCCCGCCTCTCCCTCCTTTCCTCAATGGTATTCATTTTAAGCTCCTTTAGTCTCTATTCATACGGCTTCTGGTGCAGACCCTGCACCATTTAGTTGCCCTCCTCTGGACTGCCTCCATTCTGTCTATGTCCTAGCAGAGATAGGGTTTCTAGAACTGCACGCAGTACACCAGACTGGGTCTCACCAACTGTCTGTACAGAGGGATAGCAACTTCCTGTTTTCTACTGGTGATGCCTCTCCCTATGCATCCCAGTATCCCTCCAGCCCTCCTTACTGCCTTCTCACATTGCTTGCTACCTTTAGGTCATCTGATATGACTACCCCAAGGTCCCTTTCCATTTTTGTTATTAGTACCTCCCCATTATATACTCTTTCCCTGGGTTATTGTTTCCCAGGTGCATTACTTTTCACTTCTCTGCATTGAATCTAAGCTGTCATACTTTTGACCATTCCTACAACCTTGCCAAGTCCCTTCTCATCCTTTCTAATCTCCACTCCGTGTATCAACACTGTTACAGTTCTTTGTGTCATCTGCAAAGAGTCATATCCTACCCTCCAGTACCTCTGCTATGTCATCTATAAAGACATTAAAATGGACTGGTCCCAGCACTGAACCCTGCAGTTCCCCACTAGTAACCCCCCTTTCTTCAGAGTGGACTCCATTCACTATTACCCTCTGTATCCTGTTGTCCAGCCAATGTTTTACCCAGGCTATCACCCTGGGACCCACTCCCAGCCTGGCTAACTTGTTTATTAATCTTTTGTGTGGGAATGTGTCAAACGTCTTGCTAAAGTATTGGTAGGATATGTCCACAGCCCCTCCCAGGTCTAATACTTTGGTCACTCGGTCAAAGAAATCTATTAGATTTGTCTGACATGACCTTCCTGTTGTGGATCCATGCTGCCTAGGGTCCTGTGCCTCTCTGGCCTCTAGGTACTCAACAATTATTTCTTTCAGAAGTGATTCCATCATTTTCCCTACCACTGAGGTCAAACTAACAGGTCTGTAGTTTCCTGCCTCTGCCTTGCTCCCACTTTTGTGAAGGGGAATCACATCTGCCCTCCCCCAGTCCTCAGGTACCACACCATCCTCCCATGATTTGTTAAAAAGGGTAGTCAGTGGTGTCACTAGTTCTCCTCTTAGTTCTTTTAGAATTCTGGGGTGAGTACCATCAGGTCCAACAGTTCTTTCAGGACCCTTTCTTCTGTGAATGGACTGGTATCAACATCCCCACCCCATCCAGAGTGTTTCTATTGTTCTTTTGTGAATATTGAGCAGATATATTCATTCAGTATCCCTGGTTTTTCACTGTCACCCTCTGCCCACCCCCTTCCCCTTTATTAGGCCTCACTATCTCTTCATTGGTCTTTCTTCGCTACCTAATGTATCTATGAAAGGTTTTATCCCACTTCTTAACTGAGTTGATTATCCTTTCCTCAGTTTGGGCCTTTGCTATTCTGACTGCCATCCCCACTTCCTTCTGCTTTAACTGGTACAGTTCTCTGTTCCACTCCTTCTGTGTTTCCTCATACTTCTTGAATACTATCTTTTTCTTGCTAACCTTCCCTGCCACCTCTTTTGAGAACCAGTGTTTTTTTCCTTCATTTTGTTTTGTTTATTTGCTTCACACAAAGGCTTGTTGCCCCTGTGATGACATTTTTGATTTTTCCTCATTGTTCCTCCACCCCTCCTTCTTACTCATTTGCTAGTGTTTTTCTGAGGCACGCTCCCATTTTGCCAAAGTCAGCCCTCCTAAAGTCCAGTATCTTCACATTTATATGGTTTGACTCGATGGCTGTGTTTATTGTGAAACACACTGTTTGGTGGTCATTTGTTCCCAGATGGCTACCTGCTTCTAAATATGAGATCCTCTCTCTGTCCCCATTTAAGAGTACCAGGTCTAAGATTGCTGCTTCCCGAGTAGGTTCGAACACTAGCTGTCTGAGGCATACCCCCTGTAGGGCATTGAGAATAACCATGCTCTTGGATGTGGTTGCAGCAAATGTGCTTCAGTTAACATCTGGCATATTTAGGTCCCCCATCAACAATATCTCCCCTTGTTCTGCCATTCTAAAAATGCCTTCTATCATTCCCTTGTCCATTGCCTCCTCCATGCTGATTGTGATGCCATTTTCTGTCTCCAGTATGACCCACAGTGCCTCCTATCCTCCCTGTTTACCCTTTAGTTATGTTGCTTTGATCCCTTCCCTTTCATAGAGAGCTACTTCTCCTCCTCCTCTTATACCTTCCCTATCTTTCCGTAGATTGTGTACCCTGATATGTTGAAATCCAAGTCATGGTTCTCTGTGTACCATGTTTCTGTGACTGCTACAATATCCAGATGTCCCCCTTCCATCAAGGCCACTAGTTCAGGGAGATTGTTACCCAGACTATGGGCATTGGTACTCATCACCCTCCATTTTTTGATGACCTTGCCCCTTTTAGCCCCATCCCTGCCCTTACTGCCTTTACCTTTTCCTACATGTACCCCTGTCCTACTCCTTATCAACTTCTGTACCTTGGTGTTTACCTTGCTAACTACCCTATTTTGTGGGAGGTAGCTGGGATTTCACTGCTCCTTTTCAGTGTCTCCCACCTTGTCTAGAGTAAATGCTTGCCAATGAAGTATTTAAACCTATCACCTAGGATCTTGGTTCCCCTCCTGCACAGATGTCAACCATCATGAAAAAGCTCTATAAAAATGTAAAGAAGTACTGCATTAGGGATTTTTTAACCCTAACATCCCCAGGAACCATTCTCATGAACTCTTCCAAATTGAATGCCAAAGAACAATCCATATCTCTGTTCCTAGGGGCCCTGTACAATGCAAGCTAAGACTTGGGTCTTGTTCAGGCCCTTTGTGAAGCAAGATAGAAGTCAGGTATAGACAGGGCCTGAAGGACCCTGAACATCCTGCTTTCCAGGTCCTGTGTGAAGCAAGTTAGGACTCAGCTTCTGTTTTGTTAATGGTCCAAGGGACCCTGCATGAAGCAAGGTAGGAGTCAAGTCCTGTTTTGTACATGTCATGCTTCATGCACTAACTGAAGGTCCCTGTGTAAAGCAAGTTAGGATTCAGGTTTTGTTTAGTGCATCCTGCCGTATGAATAATGCAAGTTAGGATTCAGGTCTTGTTTTGTGCAGGTCCTAAAGGTTGCTGTGCATTTCCTGCATTGCTGAGGGACAGTAGGCCTCATGTGAATGAAGTTGGGAATTAGCTCCTGCTTTGTGTGGGGTCCTGTGGGCAAAGCATGCCATGCACAGGACCTGAAGCTGTCTGCACAAAGATAAATAAAGACTCTGCTATTTCAAAAACTAAGAATACTATCTTGGTTCATGTGAGGCCTTTTGGAATTTGGATCTGGATTGTGACTTGGCATTCTGTTCTGAGAAATTCATATGGGTTTTGCATAGGAGTGAGGGAGTAGGGTTCAAAAAATCCCTAATATTGGATGTCCTTACTTTTGAAGTTTCAAAACCCATAACAGATGCAGTAACATATTTTTTACATGAATCTATCTACTGTAGCTACAGTATCTTGATAGATAGAGAGACAGATGTAGCTACAGTATCTTGATAGAGAGACAGATAGATAGATAGATAAATTGATACAATGATAGATAAAAAAAAGGTTCTGCATCAGTGTATGGGCTGAGAAGAAAAAAGGTAATATGACATGCATGCATGCTGAAAACAGTCAATGAGTTAGAATCAAGGTTTTGACCCTTGTTCTTCAGGAATTATCGAAGAGTACAAGTAAGAACAAATGTATTTGTTCAGCACCCAATCCCGGAGGCTCTGGGCTCTGCACAGGTAATCATAACAATAGCAACAACATATAATAATAAGAACCATAAAACATAGAAAAGATCAGAAAACTGCAATACAGTCTAAATAACCTAAATTATTTAAAATAATGCAGCAGTTAGTAAGGTGGAAATACTATAGGCAGACTACAAATGCATTTGAAAAAGAAGTGCCTTCAGTCCCCCCTTAAAAATCTCCACCACTGAGGCTTCCCTCAAAGATTTTGGAACTGGGTTCCATAGCACTGGGCCTGCCACCTCAAATGAATGGTCTCCAGAGGGCTTTAGGCAGACCCTGGGAACCACTAGGAGGCCATTGGTGGAGGAGCACAGCCAAGAATAAGGGATAAAGGGATTAGGGATATATGTGAGGAAAGAAACAAGCGAGGCTCTAGGAGAAAAAGTGATGCTAGGCAAGGTAAGAATAGAAGCTGGAAACCAAAAAAGTAATGATAGGTATAAAAAGGCATAGTAGGAGTGAATCAGTTGCAGAGTTCTCAAGTGAGAACTAATTAACAAGGCATAGTATGAAGACTGGAAGTTGACAAAGGTGGAGGAAAGAGACAGAGACATTTGGAAAAAATGAAAATAGGTATACACACACACACACACACACACACACACACATACAGGAAGTGTGTCCAAGTGTACCCACACATGCAAATATAACATGCACACATGCAAGAAAAGAAAAGAAATGATAGGGTGGGGAATAAGAAGAACAGAGTACAGCTGTAAACCATAAGGTGGCTGAAAGATTTTAGTAGAAAAACAAGTGTGTCATTCTGGGAGCCTAGGTGGATGATAGTTTTTTTGTGTTTTTTTTTTGTTAGCATCCCAGAAACCCTGCTGAAGGGCACACACAGAAAATTTGCCAGGCATGTGCCAGTTTCTCTGATGCAAACAGCTGCACACTTCATATACTGTAAAGAATATAATATATTGAATTACTAGAAGTGCATGAAGCCTCTTTGGTGATATGAAAAAACATCTGTAGGACCTTGAATTTCAATGAAACTAGAAATAAATTTGTAGGTGTAACAGTGTGTTCTGTTGCAGGCTTTTGTACCTGGTAGGGAGGAATTGTTAGGAGTATGGAAGCTGCTTTGTACCAGGAGATTCTGCATGTTGAGTGGTCTGCATTAAGAGGCAACTGGTGGCTCTGTAAGGAAGCATTGATATTAGGGTCAGTTTGCTGAACAAGAAATTTCCTAGAGATGGTCCTGTGAAGAGAAGAGATCTTAGAATGGAAGGGAAGCACCAGTGGAATGCATTGTTGTTGTGTGACAATATCCTGCCTGTGAAGATTAAGGTTACAGGGCATATTTCTGACCCAGAAGAGTGGTCTGTCCATTGTGCTGTCTGTGTATCGCCTGTTAATAAAAACATGCATTGTTTGAGCCTAGTGTGCAAAATCATCATCTTCACTGCATAACAATAATAAAAAACATAAAACAAAGAAAAGATCAGAAAACTGCAATACAGTCTAAATAACCTAAATTATTTAAAATAATGCAAATGCCTTTTGAAATAGAAATGCCTTCAGCCCCCACTTAAAAATCTCCACCACTGGGTTTCCATCAAAGATTTTGGAAGTGAGTTCCATAGCACTGGGCTTGCCACCTCAAACGAACAGTCTCCAGAGGGCTTTAGGCAGGCCCTGGAAACCACTAGGAGGCCATCAGTGGAGGAGCAGAGCAAAGAATAAGGGATAAAGGAATTAGGGATATATATATATGGGAGGGAAGAAACAAGGGAGGATCTAGGAGAAAAAAGTGATGATAGGCAAGGTAAGAATAGAAGCTGGAAAACAAAAAAGGAATGACGGGTATAAAAAGGCATAGTAGGAGTGAATGAGTTGAGGAGTTCTCAAGTGGGGACTAATTAACAAGGCATAGTGTGAAGACTGGAAGTTGACAAAGGTGGGGGTAGGAGACAGAGACATTTGGAGAAAATGAAAATAGGTATACACACATAGCTGGAATGTCCCATGTCAGTATTCACACACACACACACACACACACACACACACACACACACACACACACACACAAAGTGTGTCCAGGTGTACCCATACGTGCAAATGTATCATGCACACATGCAAGAAAAAAAATGATAGGGTGGGGAATAAAAATGACAGAGTACAGTTGTAAACCATAAGGTGGCTGAAAGATTTTAGTAGAAAAACAAGTCTGTCATTTAAATCAGAGGGCTTTTGGGAGCCTATGTGGATGATAAACTAGCTTTTTGTCTTTTTCTTTGGTCAGCATCCCAGAAACTCTGTTGAAGGGCACACACAGAAAAATCATTGACATTATGGTTCCTGGAGGTGTAATGGGATACAATGGGTGTATTGGTGTCTCCACTCCTGACCTACCCTGTAATGTTCCCTGAATCAGTTTGCCAGGTGTGTGCCAGTTTCTCTGATGCAGGCAGCTGTACACTTAATATACTGTAAAGAATACAGCATTACTGGAAGTGCATGAAGCCTCCTTGGTGATGTGAAAAACATCTGTAGGACTTTGAATTTCAGTGAAACTAAAAATAAATTTGCAGGTGTAACAGTGTTCTGTTGCTAGCTTTTGTACCTGGTAGGGAGGAATTGCTAGGAGTATGGAAGCTGCTTTGTACCAGGAGATTCTGCATGTTGGGTGGTCTGCAGTAAGAGGCAACAGTTGGCTCTATAAGGAAGCTTTGATATTAGGGTAGGTTTGCTGAATAGGAGAGTTCCTAATGATGGTCCTGTGAAGAGAAGGGGTCTTAGAATGAAAGGGAAGCACCAGTGGAATGCATTGTTGTTGTGTGACAGTATCCTGCTTGTGAGGGTCAAGGTTACAGGGCATATTTCTGACCCAGAATAATGCTATGTCCACTGTGCTGTCTATGTATCCCCTGTTAATAAAAAGATGCATTGTTTGAGCCTGATTTGCAAACATCATCATCTTCACTGCATAAGTTGTGAAGTCTAAGAAACTGTGAATATGGAAAACCCTTCTTAACATGTTTGGGATGTAAGAGCTGTGGAGAAGAAAGCTTTGTAAGTCAGGGGGTTTGTAATAAACAGATGTTTTCATACTTATATTCTGCACCAACAATTTAATATCTAGAAAATGCACTATGGTGAAGGATACTTCAGCAATGTAATGAAAGGAAGAATGGGCTGTGGTTAACTAGTCCAAGAATATTTGAAGAGTTTCACTTGAGCAGAAAGTGGCTCCCACACAATCATCTATGTAGTGTTTATAGAGGTCAGACAACATCTCTGTGAAGGTGAGCAAAAATTGTTCTTCAGCCCAACCAATAAACAAATTATCAAAGCAGGGACCAATTTTGGTAGCCCTGGCAACACAACTGACTTGCTAGAAAACCGTTATTAAAAGAAAAAAAAATCACATAAGGAACAAACTCAGCCAGTCAGGTTAATGTGTGTATGGGTAGCTGCTGGACATTCTGCATATTCAAAAATGCTGCAGAACTGTCAAAGTATCATTGTAGAGGATCACTGAGTAAAGAGATTTGATATTGATGGTTAAAATGAGATGGTGGGAGCCACTAAATCTGAACCTGACAGATAACTGGTGAGCGTGGTTAGTGTCTTTAATATAGGAGGGCAGGGAACAAAGGAGAGGTCTCATGAGGCTGTTCAGAAATGCTGAGATGTGGGGCAGGAGCAGGCAGACACAACAGGGTGTCCAAGGTTACCTGGTCTGTGGATTTTGGGAAGTAGATAGAACGTGGATGCCTGAGGATGTTGAACTATGAGTCTCTTAGCAGAGGCAAGAAGTTCTTCATTTTCAGTTGCAGAAGTGATGGTGACAACCTCTTTCTGATAGTTGGCAGTGGGGACCTGTGGAAAAGGAAAGTAAACAATGGTATTGGTGAGTTGCTGTGTGGCTTCAATAATGTATAGCTCCCTTTGAAAGACCACAACAGCTCCCCCCTTTTCAGCTGGTTTAATAACAATGCCATTCATGTGCTGCAGGGATCGGAGGATTGCAAGTTCACCAGCTGTCAGGTTAGGGTGATAGCACTTCCAATGAAAATTGAAGTTAGTGGTTCATAGCAGAAAAGGTCAGAACCAAAAGGCTGCCCTTCAGGACATATAAGGGAACATAGCGGGATGAAGATAGGGAGGCATACCAAACTTCCCTAAGGGAAGCAGGGAAGGCAGTGAGGCAGGCAAAGGCCCAAACTGAGGAAACACTAGCACAAACAGTAAAAGAAGGTGACAAGACATTCTATAGATACATTAGTGAAAGGAGAAAGTCCAGAAAGGGTATTGCTAAGATCAAAGGAGTTAAGTGGGCGTGTGAGGAGGAGAACCATGTAAAAGCATCTATCCTAAATAGATACTTCTGCTCAGTATTTACTGAAGAGAAGGTAGGGCAGGGCACACAGCTCAGCACCACGAACATGGGGGGAGGGAGGTGAGCACTAGTTCCTTCACAAAAGAAAGAGTCCTACAAGAGCTCGATAAGCTCATGGTGGACAAGGTAATGGGACCCGATGGCATACATCCCAGGGTACTAAAGGAGCTAAGAGTGGAACTAGCAGAGCTATTATCAGAACTGTTTAGTGAGTCTGTGAGCACAGGAGAGGTCTCAAACGACTGGAGAAGGGCTCATGTGATCCCGCTCCACAAGAGTGGTAGCAGGGAGGAGGCAGAGAACTACAGACCAGCCAGTCTTACCTCAGTAGTGGGCAAGATTATGGAGGCAATCCTTAAGGAAAGGATAGTGCAACACCTGGAATACATACGAGCACAGGATCCAAGACAGCATGGGTTTACAAAAGGAAGGTCCTGTCAAACTAATCTCATAGATTTCTTTGACTGGGTAACCAGAGTGGTGGACCAAGGGAGAGCAGTTGATGTCACCTACCTTTACTTCAGCAAAGCTTTTGATACTGTTCCACATAGAAGATTGATTAGTAAGCTGGGTAGGCTTGGGGTGGGTCGAAGTTGGCCAACTGGGTGGCAAACTGGTTGGGGCAGAACAGAGAGTGGTGGTAAATGGTATACAGTCAGAAGAGATGCAAGTCAAGTGGGTACCCTCAGGGATTGAGTCAGGGGCCAGTCCTCTTCAATATCTTAATCAGTGACATTGCAGATGGACTGAAGGGTAAGGTTTGTCTGCTTGCAGATGACACCAAGATCTGCAACACAGTAGATGATCCAGATGGGGTGGGCAGAATGAGAAGAGATCTCAATAAACTAGCAAAGTGGTCAGAAGAGTGGCAACTGGGGTTTAATGCAAAGAAGTGCAAGATCATGCACATAGGGAAGAGAAACCCTGAAGCCACCTATAGGCTGGGAGGGCAGCTGCTGGCAGTCACAAGGGAAGAAACAGACTTGGGCATCATCATCACCGATGACCTGAAATCATTCAAGCAGACACCACTAAAGCAGTTGGTAAGGCTAGGGGGATGTTAGGGTGTATTAGTAGGGGTATCACAAGTCAGAAGAGGGAGGTAATAATCCCTCTTTACAAGACACTGGTTAGGCCCCATCTGGAGTACTGTGTGCAGTGCTGGAGGCCACACCTTCACAAAGACATTAACCAAATTGAGGCAGTCCAGAGAAGGGCAACAAAAATGGTGCAGGGACTGCATCAGAAAATGTATGAGGACATATTAATGGAGCTCAATATGTATACCCTTGAGCAAAGGAGGTGGAGAGAGGTGATATGATTGAAACATTCAAACATCTTAAGGGCATTAACACAGTGAAAGAGTCTAACATGTTTCAATATAAGAAAAATTGCAGGACAAGAGGACACAGCATGAGATTAGAGGGAGGCCGGTTAAGGGGTAAAGTGAGGAAGTTCTTTTTTCACAGAAAGGGTGGTGGATGCATGGAACAGCCTACCTCAGGAAGTGGTGGATATGAATACAGTGCAGGGCTTCAAACAGGCATGAGATAGGCATAAGGGAGCAATACAGATGAGTATGAATAGATAGGCCATTGACAGAGCAAAGGCCGATGGCACATTTATAAGGTAGAAAAAGAAATGGGCAGACTGGATGGGCCTTGCAGTCCTTATCTGCCATCAACTTCTATGTTTCTATGTTTCTATACATCAGTTAACAAAGTAATCTACAGCAGCAAAATGTCCTGGAGGAGGTGTCCATACACTGCATTGGGGATTGATGTAGGTACTGTATTTATTGTGGTAATGCTGTCATCATCATCTGCAGGAAGAGGAGTCTCATTAGAAAAATAAGCTGTAAGGTGTATTCTGTGATAGAAGCATTGCAGATCAACTTGAACCTGAGGTTCATCAACATGTTTGGGTGTGGACACAAAATAAAGATGCTTGCTGAAGAGAGATCACTCAATGTGTGTAAGGGAGAGATCTGGAAGAATGCAAAATTGCAAATTGTTAGCTTGCGTCTGACAGAAGGGATCTTGGTTGTTGATCTGATAGGAGAGAGAGAATGAGGTCTGGCAGATATGGTGTCTTTGAGGAACTGAAAGAGAGTAAAGTTGATGGATGCAGTGTATAATAAAATTATGGTTGTGAGGGGCTGTGCACTGAAGGAAATTCTTTTGCTTCTGGATAGTTTTGTCCACAGATATTGACTGTTTCTTAATGAAGAAAATGGTATTAGTGGTATGTTTCCTGGAGAAAGTATTCAAATGTTTATTAATAGAGTAAACATGTACCTTATACCCAAAGGAACAAGGGTGATATTCAAACAGAAACCTTGATGAATAATTCTTTGGTGGCAACATGTGGAAACAAACTGTAAGTGACTGTAAAGTTTAGTCTTACAGCAAATGGCAGAAAATAATTCAAGAGAATGTTTAGAAGTATAAGAAGGGAGTATAGACATAGAGGAAATGAAGGAGCATTGTAGAAATTTGAGAAGAAATTTCAGAGTAGGCATAGCAGGTTACAGCAATTGTAGCACACACAATGTAAGAACAAAAACACAAGGTGCTGCACCAGCATGTGAGCTGAAAACAAAACAGAAAGGTAATATTTAATGCACTCTGAAAATAGAACATGGAGTTTGAATCAACATTTGGACCATATGTCTTCATTAGGAATGAACTAAAAGAGATAAAGGCAAAGCTAGTGTAGAGGTAAGGGAAATAAGGGATATATATGCGACGAAAGAACATAGGGGGAGGATGTAAGAGAAAAAGTGAAAATAGGGAAGATACTGTAAGAATAGAAACTGAAAATTAAAATGGTTATGATGGGTTTTTGTACATGTGGTACAACATACTGTATGCGGCTGCATAAGCACACAAAGGTAGTACATCAGTGTTACTGCATTTGTTGTAGCAGTAGTATACTTTTATTCATATTAAATGAAAGGGAGTAACTCCATTGAACTCCATTGAGAGTTGTTCATTTCCAGTGAGATCCCAGGCAACATTCATATACAACATTCTAATCATAAGTACAAAAATCAAAATACAAGTACAAATACAGTACAAATAGAAATAAAATGTATGACATATACACAGTATATAATATATTTCATAAACAATCCAGATCCTAGATATTTCTACTTGAACAGCATAATAATAATGGTCTCTTGCAATGTCCTATAAACTGTTCGTGTCATTTGGAATCAGTTCTATGTTGTTTGTCTTCTCTGATGATGACTGTACGTGGTTGCTTGTGTGGTCTTGTTCTTTTGCTGCTTGTGAGGTGGAGAGTTAGAGTTGGAAACCCTACCGCATTTCCCTACTTTTGTTATATTAAGTTAACTTAACCAGTGCATTAATGCATTTTTTTTGCAAGTAATATATTTTCTTTTTGAGATAGTTGAATCATATCCTCAATTACTCAGGTCCCTTTGGGACCTACATGAACAGATGCAGACACATAGGGCCTTCTGGGCCCTGTGCCAAGGAAATAGTCTGCCTGCCTGCAGAAGTGCAGGGCCTTCCAGGTCCTGCACTTTCATGTGGCAAATAATATGATGGATTTGAGGGGCTATCTGGTGGACTACAGAAGTGCAGGGCCCTCTGGGCCCTATGCTTCCATGTGGCTACCGATACAAACACGTGGGGCAAAGTGTCCATCTGTCTGCTGAAGTGCAGCTGGACCCTCTGGCAGCTATAGGTACCGACATGAAGGATCTTATGCAAAGAGAAAATTCCTCTTCACTATTTGACACAGAAGCCCATGTGGGCAACCCTACACTTTTCCATCCCAGGATGGGGTTGGTGGTGCTGCATGACAGTGCCATCCCCCCAGCCTTAGTCCATCCAGCTGGCTCACTGAGCTCACCACAAATGTAGCCCACTGGCATGAGATCACAAAGCACTGCATGCTGGGGTAAAGGTTGGTACTACACACATTTCTTAATATTTCATTTTTTTTTAAATTTTGACCCCAAATTTTAAAAATAGTCATTTATGACTCCCCCTTATAAACATGACATGTGGTTTTTATAGAATGCTGGCTAAAACACCACAAGTATGAAAACATATTTCAGCCTGATTTTGACAAATGACGCCTGTCTCAGTTATGAGCTGGTGTAAAGAAAATGACTGTGTTGAGAGTCTGGATTTAAAATATTGAAAATTAGCAAAGTTATGAGTGAGCATTGAAATATCTCAATGTTCACTCATACCTTGTTCATTTTGCCATATTTTTCCACCAAATTTTCAACATAGTCTTCTTATGCCCCCATCTCATGAACAAGGTAGGTGAAAATGTTCAAATCCTTTCCAAAATGTGATTTTGTGGTGGGACAGTGAAATCTTGTTTTGGCATGGATATGAAAAATTTCACCCGTGTTATTCATTGGGGTAGGTTACCAAAAAGGACATGTTGAAACTTTGGTGAGAAAATGTTGAAAATCAGTGAAGTTTTAAAGAAGCATTAAAATATTTTAATGTTCCCGCATAACTTTGTCAGTTTACTATATTTTTACACCAGGTTTTCTACATAGGTTCATCAGATGTGGTCATTAAAAGGTTGTTATAGTAGGTAAAAATGTTCAAATCCTGCCTGAAAGGGGATTTTATGCAGTGGCCACAAAATCACCTATCAGGACAGATTTGAACATTTTCACCTACTTTGTTCATGGGGTTGAGTCCCAAAAAGACCTCATTAAAAATTTTGTGAAAAAAACATTGGAAAAAAACAATAAATGTATGAGTAAAAGTTAAAAACCTATTGAAATACATTAACTTGGACTTCTCTTATTTTCTCATATTGCAGATCAAGACTTTCCTTAGTTTCTCATACCGTTGATCTGGACTTACCTTATTTTCTCATATCAGAGCTGCCAGTTCCAGCAGCAAGACATGTCTTTGATCAGAGAGTGGTTTCATGCAATGGGACATGTTCAAGTGAATGAGGGTGTGTTTGGGGGGAGGTGTGGTGGTGGGTGCAGAGTGGGGGTTTGGAGTGGGTGGGTGGTGGTTATGGGGAGGTCAGATTGGTGAGGGACCATTTTCTTTTTTATAGGTTTCTTAAAAATGAAACAAAGATAACAAGAGACTGTTTTCTTTTTTCAGGTTTATACTTATTGGATTAGACCCCAGGGATTGAGCAAACCAGTGTCAACTTTTAATCTATGGTGGCACAGAAGGTGAGCACACAGGTGACACCACCTATGAATTGGGGGGAAGGTGACCTGCAGGTGTGGGGGCTGGGCAAGTGGTACCAGGGTTGGGCACCACAGTCTGCTTTTCTATCAGTGGAAGTGCATAGTATCAGGGAAATAGCTCTGGCAGTATAGCCTAGAGGTTAAGGTAATGAGCTGGGAATGAGCTTGATACATCCAGCAGACAGAACTGGGTTTGATTCCCATAACCTCGACTTGCATACTGAGTGACTCTGAACAAGTCACTTAACCTCCTGGGTTGCCCCTGAGAACAGGCACTTGTGCCTAGTGAGCCTTACCCAGTTACCAACAAATAAAAAAACAGCACGTGGGTGGACATAGATAGACAGACAGATAGATAGATAGATAGATAGATAGATAGATAGATAGATAGATAGATAGATAGATAGATAGATAACTAGAGAGAGAGATCGCTGGCTCAGTGCTGGGACACATGCCGAGAGCATGTCACCATCTGCAGCTACAGATCTCAAGAAAGTCATACTGCTCTCATACAGAAAATGTGGGTAAACAACTCATCATCAAGCTGGGCACACTAGATTTTGGGGTGCCCAGAAAAGGTATTTCTGGTGTTTTATTTTAAAACAAACACCAGTATCTAGCTAAATGTTTAGCAAGGTTCTGGTGTTTGTTTCTGATAATACAGTACATCATTTTTATATATTTTTAGTGTTTTTAAGTATTAAAAATGACAAGATGACAGCTATCATGATTGATGCTATTTCTCACAATCAATAAATCACAACCGATAAACCTTCAGGATCGATGTTTTGTATTGTTCATATCAGAGGGTTATCCAAAAAGCTTACTGAGCATGCTGGAACTGTTTAAGATTTTTTTCTCAATACTTCCAAATGGAACTACTTTGACACAGGATGCTTCTACCCTGAATGTCTTGTGAAACAGTTCTTTACCATCTAGACTGTATTTGGGAGCAAAAAACATATTTTAAGTATAGGAAGAATGTAACTAATTAAAAATTGAAGCTTCGTGTCTCAGAAACTGTGCAAGATGCCATCAGTAAACTTTTTACATCTGGAGACCCAGCCAGGCAGACCATGCATGCAAATTTTTTGTGTATTTCCTTTTATAGGCACTGAACCACGGGGCTGTTGACACTTCCTGGTGAGAAGCAGGAAGAGGGAGTAGCAGCTACACACACAAAACAAAATTAAAATAAATATAGTAGCTGGTGGGTTTACATAGTAGGGGGGCCTTGGTAGTACAGAAGAGGAAGGCTGGCTCATTGGCACAGGGGTAGGATTTCCATCTGTGATGCTGGTGACCTGGGTTAGAATCCAGACTTGGACTGTCAGAGGGCTAGCTTGGGAGGAGGATTGAGTGTCCTATGGACTGCTCTCCTCCTCTGGGGGAAGGGGGAGTGTGATCGAGTGTCCTGTGCAAAAGTGTGGACCCCTGGCAGAGGCTGGGGGATCCCATGCAAGTGATGCCTGATATGTGAGGAGGTACGATAGATGTTAGGTTCATCCCACTAACATTATTGCATGTCCCGCCTCCTAAGGGGATTAGCATCCACAAAAATGCTACCTGTCCCAGGGATGATGCCACCTCCTGGTACTGTGGCCTCCCAAAGTACCCCACCCCAACCGAGACCATGTTCTGCTGGATAGCCCCCCCCATGGCCCCACCTGGGGGATAAGCCTAAGGAGCCCTGCCAGTTGCGATGATGTGGCCAGTAACCTGGACCTGTACAAGGGAGTGGGGACATCTGAGTGGCCCTGCCTTGGGGGGATAAGCCAGGGCCAATAGGGGATGGTTACCGGGGGTGGTTCTGGAAGGTAGGGCTGATAATATAGGATGGTGTCAAAAAAAAAAGTACAGAAGAGGAAGATGCAGGGAGTGATGCAATGCAGTGTATGCAAGGCAGCAGTCTTCACAAGGACATTATGGGTACTGTGGTGCTGCCCCATATGCAGGTACCTCTCTGGGCTGAGGGCAGAGGTTGCCAGTCTCTGGGCCAAGCTGGCAGTAGTACTGGCTGCCTTTTCCTCCACCCAGAAGCCACCATATCCACAGCTACTGCCACAAAAGATGTCCAGACAGAGGGCTGGCTGGACTACAGTGTGCTCTGGGAGGTTGAGGGAGGGAGGTCACAGGCACATCCCCCATCCAGTCCAACTGATATATTCCCATGCTGTCCTGGAGGAACAGGTAAGTCACACAAGGGAACCTGAGGTTGTGAACAGGGAGGATGGGCAGGTCCTCCAGAAGAGAGATCCAGGGGCAGGAGGTAGAGGACCCCAGAGGAAGAGGAAGCTACTCCTGGTGGGGGACTCCATTGTCTGGGGAATACAGCTGGGCACAGGTGGTGGGATGCAGAGGGAGGTGAAGTACCTTCCAAGAGGAACGTCTCAGAGGGAGAGTGGATCCACAGGCTCACTGGAATGATCGCAAGGGGGGGGGTAGAGGTAGTTGTCCACCTGGGGACAAATGATCTAGCTAGGGAAGAGGATGGAATAAAGCTGGTGCAGGAGGATTTCAGGGAGCTAGGGAGGCACCTTGTGAAGGTGGAGAACTCCTGACTTTCTCAGAGATGCCACCAGTCCATGTCGGGGGAAGGCTAGGAATCTCCTCATCAAGAACTTCAACACTTGGTTGAAGGGGTGGTGTGGGGAACAGGGTTTTGGCTTCATTGGGAAGAGGGGACCTACCTGGAGTGATGAAGAGCTGTACAAGGGAGGCAGCCTACATCCGTCCAGGAAAGGGACAGTGCTTAATGAATGGTTTGAATGTTTCCTTGGAAAGCATTTAAACTAGCCAAGGGATGTGTGGGGGCAGATGGGAACAGGGAGACTCAAGAAGCCCACCCCCACAGATTACAGCAGCCAACAAGGCAGATCAGAAAACAGAAGTGTTGACAGGTACACCTAAAGTAGATATAAGGGGTAAGGCAGAGGAAGGGAGGCAATTAAGGAAGGGTTTTAGGGTAGTAAGGAGAAGGTAGGTGGACAAAAGCAGTAGAAGAAGAGGGGCAGGCAACAAAATGTGGAAGGCGATGTCTACAAATGCACACAGCCTGGGAAATAAAATCCTTGACCTACTGGCCTTGATGGCAGAGCCTGACCTGGACATAGTGGTGGCAACCGAAATATGGTACACCTATAACCACAACTGGGAGGTAAATGTACCAGGTTATGCATTATTCAGGAGGGAAAGGGAAGGCAAGAAAGGAGGGAGGTGGCCCTGTATGTTAGGGAATGTATTAAGACAACCATGGTGCAGGATAGGCGGGAGTAAGCCGAGGCACTGTGGGTCACCCTTGAATCAGGTAATGGCATGGTAATTTGAACAGGGGTGACAGAAACGTAGAAACATAGAAAATGTTGGCAGATAAGGACTTCCCAGCCCATCTAGTCTGCCCATGATCTCCAGACCTCCAGCACAGGGGGAAGAGGTAGACAGGGCACTAGCAGAAGAAATACTCGAGATGGCAGAAACAGGTGAGACACTGCTTTTGTGGGATTTTAACTTGCCAGACGTGGCTTAGACCATTCCAGCAGCTGCCTCAGCCAGGAGCTGAGACATCCTGGAATCCCTGCAGGGGGGCAGGCCTTAGGCAGCTAGTGCTAGAGCCCACCAGGGACAGGGCAATTCCGGACCTAGTACTGACCAATGGGGCAGAATCATAGAGGTCCAAGTGGAAGGTCATCTTGGGTCCAGCAGCCACAGCATGGTGTGGTTTAATATGGCTACACTGACACAGTCCAGTCATACAAAGGTGACAGTCTTGGATTTTAGGAGGGTGGACTTTGCTAGGATGGGGATATGTATCAAAGAAGCCTGGTAAGGAAGGCTGTAGGAGGAGGAGGAGGGGGTGTAGGAGTAGTTGGCATTCCTGAAACAAGCCATAGTGGAGGTGATTAAGCAGTGCATTAGGTTGAGAAACAAGTGTAAGAGAAGGAAGAAATCACTATGGTTCTCAAAGGAGGTAGCAGAGAGGGTAAGGGTCAAGAAATTAGCTTTCAGGAAATATAAGGAGATGCAGGGGGGAAGGAGATAAGGTGGTGTACCAAGACAGTTTGAGAGAAGCAAGGAAAACTGCTAGTAGTGCAAAAGCACAAATAGAAGAAAGGTTAACACAGATGGTAAAGAAAGGGAACAAGACATTCTATAGGTACATCAGCGAGAGACAAAAGACCGGGGGTGGGATTGTAAGGATCAGAGGGGAGGAAGAGGATAGTGTGGAGGAAACCTGGAAAAGACATCAGTACCGAATAAATACTTCTGTTCAGTATTCACTGAAGAAGGAGAAGGACAGGGACCACAACGGTGAGACAAGTACAAAGGGTGGAGGGAGGTGAATACTGGTACTTTCACAGAGGAGCGAGTCCTAGAGGAACTCACAAAGATGAGAGTGGATAAAGCAATGGGACCAGATGTTATACATCGTAGGATTTTAATGGAACTTAGAAGCGAGCTAGCAGCACCCTGGGAGCCCTGTTTATTGAGTCACTCCATTCAGGCGTGGTTCCAGAGGACCAGAGGAGGGCACATGTAGTCCGTCTTCACAAGGGTGTGAGCAGGGAGGAAGCAGACAACTGTAGGCCAGCCAGCCTCACCTCAGTAGTGGGCAAAATTATGGAGGCACTGCTAAAGGAAAGGATGGTGGAACACTTAGAATCCATCAGAGCACAGGATCTGAGACAACATGGATTCACAACTGGTAGGTCTTGTCAAATAAACTTGATGTATTTTTTTGACTGGGTGATGAAGGAGATGGACTAGGGGAGAGCAGTCGATATTGCCTACCTCAATTTCAACAAGGCCCTCATCACCATTCCACACAATAGAATGGTGAACATGGTGAATGGTGGCTATTTTAGTTGCTTACTGACTGTTTTGTTGATAATTTATGATTTTATATATGTTATAATTGAATGAATTATATGGTTTTATGTGATTGTTTTTATGTACAGGTGCCTTGAGCTATGGAAAGGTGCCTTTTTATAAATATATTTTGATTTGATTTGAACAAGCTGGGTAGCCTAGATGTGGACCACAAGGTGGTGAACTGGAATAGAAACTGAGTGTGGGACAGAAAGCAGAGGGTGGTGGTAAATGGGATCCAATTCGAGGAAAGGGTGGTGACAAGTGGGGTACTACAAGGATCAGTCCTGGGGCCAGTCCTTTTTAATGTTTTCATGGTGACATTGCACAGAAGGGCCAGAGGGAAAGGTTTGCCTATCTGAAGATGACACAAAAATCTACAATAGAGTGGATACTATGGGGGGGATGAGGAGGGACATAGAAATGCTGGAAAGGTGGTACGAAGTGTGGAAGCTGAGGTTCAATGCTAAAATATGCAAAGTCATGTCCCTGGGGAGCAGAAACCCTGCAAAGAACTACAGGATGGGGGAAGAGTTGCTGATGGTCACCAGGGAGGAAAGGGATTTGAGTCATCTCAGATGACCAAAAAGTAGCCAAACAGTGTACAAAGGCTGTGGGGAGGTCCAATGGCATATTGGGGTGCACAGAGAGAGAGGTATCACTAGCAGAAGAAGGGAGGTGGTGATACACTGTACAAATAACTGGTGAAGCCTCATCTGGAATATTGTGTACTGTTTTGGGAGGCCACATCTCTGAAAGGACATATAAAAGGTGGAGGCTGTTCAGAGAAGGTCAACCATGATGGTGTAGGGCTTACACCAGAAGTCTTATGAAGAGAGATTGAAAGACCTCAATATGTGTACACTAGAAGAGAGGAGAGAGTGGGGAGACATGGTGAATACCTTCAAATATCAAAAGGGTGTAAACAAGGTGCAAGTGGGTGACATCCTTCAGTACAGGAAAAGTACAAGAATGAGAGGGCATGATATGAGATTGGAGGCAGGCAGGATTAGTGGGAATGTGAGGAAGTTCTTTTTTACAGAGAGGGTGGTGAATGCGTGGAATAGCCTACCCCACACACAGTCGTAGAAGATGAACAATGGGAAGATTCAAACATGCTTGGGATAGGCATATGGGAGCATTAGAGGAGGAAAGGAGAGGCTAAAGCCAGTGACCAAGTTGGGTCAGGGGCTGCTGATACAGGTAGGGTAACAGGGCAGACTAGATGGGCCTGGCAGTCCTTATCTGCCATCAGTTTCTATGTTTCTATGTAAATACTGCCGACGCTATTAATGTGCAAAATTCAGGTTTAACATTAAGCACCATACTCAATCCTAACTATACTGGCGCTACTTTGCCAGTATACTATACTTCTGTCTGTGTCTGTCTGTCTGTCTATCTATCTATCTATCTATCTATCTATCTATCTATCTATCTATCTATCTATCTATCTATCTATCTATCTATCTATTTTATTTATTTATTAGATCATCGGTTTACAGACCTTTGAGTCATAGACTCATTTACAAAGACACCTCGTCAAGAGAGCAATACATCACAGCAAACAGTACAGTACATAACGCTTAGATTAAAAAAGCAACCAGTGTTACGGGCATTCACTGGTGATACACACTTGGTAATAGGTAGATCACAGTAGTCATAATATAGGTACACGAGTACCACGTCAGGTAGCAACCAGAGATATTTTATTACATTAGTCAGAAGATGTTGCATGAGACCCCAGGTATATACAGCAAAAGTAGACAGGGCAGATCCAGCCTAGGGGTAAAGGTAAGGGGCAGGTGGAGGATTATGTGCAGTTGCAGCAGCGAGTGCTTGTCAGATGGCTTGTAAGGGAGACCTTGAAAGGGCCAAGCTTAGTGGAGTCAGCTATATTGGCTGGGAGGGAATTGAACCAGGAGGGAGCCCGATAGCAAAAGGATCTCTGGGCCATAGAGGTCCTTACCTTGGGGACAATAAGGGAGGCTTTGACAGTGCTGCTGGTGGAGACTGAGGGGGAGGCATGCTGCAGGGAGGTGGGGACCCCGGGTGGGGGAGAGCCCTAGCAGGGTCTTTTTTACAAGAAGGCAGGTTTGGAAGCAGAGTCTTTCTTCAAGGTTGAGCAAGTTGGTGGTGGAGTACAGCAGGCATGTATGGGTGCACCTAGGGGCTCCCAGCATTAGCCTGCAGGCCTTGTTTATAGAGAGCTGGATTCTTGCAAGCACAGTGTTGTTGGCTGCAGCATAGATGGGCAGCCCATAGTCGATTAGCGACAGGACAGAGGAAGTGATTGCCAATCTAAGGGCCTCTTGTGGTAGGCAGTCCCTATGGTAGTATAACAGTCCAGTCCTGACATTGGTGGTAGCAGAAAGGACATTGATATGGGAATAGAAGGAGAGTGCCGAATCAAAGATAATGCCCAGATACTTGTAAGAGGAAACCTGCTCAATGGGGTTTAATGCACTAGGCAGTATCATGAGAGGGGCACCTCAATCTATCTATCTATCTATCTATCTATCTATCTATCTATCTATCTATCTATCTATCTATCTATCTATCTATCTACCTATCTATCTATCTATCTATCTGTCTATCTCTTTATCTTGTATTTCTTCAATTAGAAACTACCCTTGAACAGTAGCTGCAGCCCACAAGAGGCTATTTAATAAAGGTTGCCCCAGTTAATAACTGTGGCTACTAATTAAGGGCAATATCTAATGTGATGAGTATAGAGGGCTCAGTACTGTACAGCAATTGTAACCCCAAGTGATACACAAAATATTGCTAAAATGTTACACTGCTGAAATTTGATATTTATGTTGTGCTGGTCCGGAGCCTTGCTGCTGGGTACATATACTACAGTGCACTGCGTCATAGCTTTGGACTTCACTCAGGGAAGGGAAGGGATGCTTGTTCCTTAAACTGCTTTATTCAATTTACTTCATTACATACAGAATCAAGCCTGAATAAAATCATAAGCATCTCTGTAATTTGCTACAATATCATGATCTTTTTAATTGTAAAATATGTGATTACGTATCAACATATTTAAGTTATATGACAAAATAAGGACTTGCATTTTGATTTCAGTATTAATAAAGCGGTACTATTATATAGCTTTTTGTGTAAACAATAAATAAATCTAAACTTCATAAGCCACTAGTTGATTTGTGTGTGTTATTGCCATCAAAAAAGTACCTTGAAATAAACCCAGGTAGCTTTCCCCATCAACCTTATCGGTAACCTGACCCACCACACCTCGATGACCCAGGGTCCTCTAACAACCCTTGAGATGGTAACCAATCAATGTAAATACCATGTACTGTGATTTTATGTACAATTTGTCAAAATGTAATGTTTTGTTTTGAAAACTATGTACAATATGTCTTGATGTAATGTTCTGTTGTGTACTGACGTGGAGTCTTTGCAAAGGAGTCTTCGACTCAAAGGATTGTAATTCCAAAATTTAAACAAATAAAAAAAATTAAATCTGCGATAAAACTGACAGACCCTTCAGTTCTTCCAAGAATGTTAGAAAAGGGAGCAAACATGCCCGAGATCTGTCCCTTTGCAATCTCAGGTCCCCAGTTATCTTTTCCATTTAGTGAATGTCTATCAGAATAGTCACCCAGTTCATAGGTTTTGGGCATTTGGGAGTTAACCAGCATTTGGTAATAGCTTTATATGTTGCTGCTATCAAAATACTTACAGACAATTTCTTCTTGTTTGTGCGGATTTGGTAACAGATTTTTCCCAATATCAAATGTTCAAAGCTAGGTTCCTACCCTATCCGGACCATTTATTTAAACCTAGGAATCATTAATTTCCAGAAGGGTTGCAGAACTGGACTCTGTCAAAAGATATATGAGGTACCCGTTTTCCACAATTCCTCCAACAGAGGTTTCCTCCCCCAAAGGCATAATGTTTAGTTCTGGTAGGTGTCAAGGAAAAATGTGTTCACCACCTTACACCTGTACACCTTCCAGTTATTGGAAGCTGATGTTTGAAATACCTCTTCCCAAATGTTTTCCCAGTCCTTTTTACTAAAGGACATCCCTGCTTCTGGTTCCCAAGTGTCATGTGTATGCTGTTTTCCATCCCCCTGCTTCAGTCATTAAAGATTTATCATACTCAAGCAACATTTCTTGGTTACCCCCCATTCCCTCCATTTTCTAGTTATGCCAACAGTGGGTGAAGGTCTTCTGCCACTTCCTGTAAATATGAAGCAGTTCTGAGAAATGACACTACTTCAGATATCTAAACAGATCTGTATTTCTGAGAGAGAGCTCTCTCTTAAGTCGATCAAAAGATTTTATGGTCCCTCCCTCTACAAACTGAGGGAAATGGTTCAAACACAGCCTGTGCCATCTTGAGAACCTAGCATCCAGCCTCTGAGAAAGAAATGTAGCACATTGGTCCAACTTAGTAAATTTAGTTATTACATTTAAACCCTAGCTCCCCTGTGTTCTGTCCCCAAGGGGAGGCATTTTGAAGAGACAGCATGAGGCTGGGATGGACACATCAGGGCTGGGAGAGAAAGGACAGGATGTTGAAGAGAGCAGAGTACAAGAAGATTGCAGGATAATTTTGGCTAGATAACTCATTCAGTATTTTGTGCATGCCACATATAAAAGGTGTATAAATGCTGCACTCATTTACAATGCCTTACACTAGGATCAACTGCAGTATCTCACTTTTTACTGGGATTTCTCATGGGATAGTGCAGGAACTCAGCGTAATCTGTTGGTAATTATTCCTATTTGTCATTTAGTAATCTGTGAAATATCACACTGAGTGCTTGATCCTGCAGGATGGCAATGTGCCAGCCATCTCCGATTAGTACCCATGGCTCAAATTGCTAAAAGCAATTAGAAGCTGTTGTTTCTAATCAATAAAATATAACATACAGTGTGCATATACCCACACATACAGAATGGTTAGGCCCTTGTCCCCATATAAAAATTCATCAGATATTTACTTATCTAATGATACTTCAATACAATACTGTATGTTCAAACTATTAACTACTAATATATTATCTACAGGGTATTAACACTTATAGTAAAATGGGTGAAAAAACTCAGTAAAAACGCTGTATCCTGTTTGGATGAAACACACTGCATGACCATGCATTATCCCACAATGACCACACGCCGGCACTTCTTTCTGTTTTTCACCTTCCTCCAAAACAATTTGGCCATTTTTTTAAGACAGATAATCTACTATAGAGGAATGCTGTCATGCTCTGATATATGCACATTTTGGGTGGTTGAGTGCACTTGGCCTATGGCCTTGTACCTCACAACGCACACCAAGGCATGCTTATATCAGAGCATGACTGCATGCTCTGTAGTGGATTATCTGTTACATAACAACTTATTACTAGGGCTGTGCATGGGCCAAATAGAATTTCCTGAATACCATGAACAGTAGGCTTCCCTGAGTATCCAGATGCCCTTCCCAAATAGTTCACTATTCAGCCACTATTTGGGAATGACTATTCGTTGAGACTTCCAAGTGTCACAGAGCTTCATTAGCCAATCAAAGGCTGTTGCTGGAGCTCATAGGCAAGCACACCATGTGACTTCTTCATTCTAAGTTGGTAGAGGACAGCAGACAGTTGTTTCTGAAATCTAGCTTTGAAGTACTTCTGAGACCTTAAACTTGCCAAAAAAAGAAATAATTTTCTGCTCCTCAGGCTTTTTTGCATCATTATTATTTGTTTGATCAGTGGCAGAAAAGCTGGTTTGTTTTTCTGACTTGCTATTTCGTCCTTGTTGCTGTGCTCAGTTACAGGGACCAGGAGGGCTGTATGCTAACACCCCTCCTCCACTGCTCTCTGACACACAGCTCCAGTGTGTGATTCTTTGGTGAAGCACATTTTTGTTTCTGTGTTTTGTTTTTTGCTGTCTGGTTCCAAGCTCATTTCCCTGCATGACTGAAGCGGGTGTTTGCTAACTTCTGCTCCTGTAGCTCACTGCATATGATTTGACTACGTGTGCATGAAAGTTAATTTTGAGAGGCTGGGCTCTGTATGTGCAGCTTACTGTGTACAAGTTGCACGTGCATGCATAATATATTTTTTCATGAGGCTGGGCCTCACATGTGCACAGCTGTGTGCACACTGTTTTCTAAATAAACTTCTGCAGTTCTCAGCCAGACAGGCTTGACTCACTGAATTGTTGTTGTTAGTCATCTAGTTCCAGGCTTGGATCCCTGTACAGCTGAGGAGTGTGTTGGCTGAATCCCCTCTTCTACAGCTCACCACAAACGATTAACCTGTGCATCTGAAATATATTTTTTCATCAGGCTGTGCCTTTTGTGTGTGTTCATGGCTCTGTGCATGCTTTTTTTAAAATTAAATCACTGCAGTTCTTATAAGAACAGGACTGACTCACTGAGTTGAGTGTGCATCATCTGTCAATTCCTTGCTCAGTGCCATCATTGACTGAAGAAATAGCCCTCATCTTCCTCCTCTATCTTCTCCCCCCTTCTTAGTAACAATGTTTTTTTATTTGCTGCTGCTTTTTGTGGTACAGTATACTTGCTAGGGTTGGCATATGTATTATTGCTGTTCTACAAACACTAAGTAAAGTATCATGTGCACAGGCACTATCTAGTAGTAGTTTATGTTTTACACTGTAACTGCTAGTGACCTTATCTTTCATGTCTTAGCAACCTCGCAAACATGCTTGGTCCAGCTCCAGCAAAGCAGCTGAACTGCTGGCTCCAAGCACTGTAGGAAAGTGTGATAGACCTACAAAAGTACAGCACATGAAGGATATGACTGCCAGTGCTGTCCTTGGGCCTCCAAAGCCCACAACAGTCTATGCAGAACAAAGGAGGCATTCGTGGGGAGTAACAAAACACTATTAAGAGTGAAGCATAAAGTTGCCAGTGGATTTACTTGTGCTAAGGCTGGAGGATGCCGATAAAGCCCCAGTACTTTGATGAGAATCTGGTCTTTGTCAGGGAGCATGTCAGCAACATACGACACACTATGAATATACAACCCTTAAAGAAACACACATCATAAATAAGTGAAGTCATAATAAATGAGACTGAGATGCCCTTCTAACAAAAATAATCCAAAAGTAACACGCCCAATGATGAAACACTGCATCAGGATTACAGAACATCATAAGATCTGTTTATTTATTTATTTTGTTTGTTTATTTATAAGATTTCAGATAATATCTTAATAAAGTTAATAAAGTGGCACCAGACATTATGTACAGGGCTGGCCTTAAAGAGAGGTGAACTAGGTGGTCTCCTAGGGCGCCATGCATCAGGGGGTGCCATGAAGGGAAAATTTGTTTGCATTTTTTTGCATTGTTTAGTTTTTCGCGAGTATCATGGATGGTGAATTTTAAGTTTACAAATGTGATGTGTTTCCGGGGGGGGGGTATGTGCACTGACAGTGACTGCAGAACCCAATCAGATGCCCATCTCATGTGCACTGTCAAAATCAGATGTCCCTGCCCTGTCTCGTCTCTCTCGTCTTGATTTGCAGCTGCCACCGAGTCCAGTACGCTCCAGATTCGCTGAAGATGCACCACCACCTGTGAGCAATTGGATGACTGCTGTTGTCTGTTATGTGCCATGGCATCAAGGGAGACCAGCAACCAATTAATGTAGCACACAGCAGTAGCGTGTCCCATAGTGTCCTGCCCACTGACCCCTCCTTTGGCACCAACTGACTGTTGTGCACATTGCACACCACGCACCATGCTGTCATGGTGAGACAGAGAAAACAGAAGACTCTCTTTCATCGTTGACAACTCTTGAGGAACCTGATCCACCTATTGATCGAATTTTAGTTGAGTGTTCAGTCTAGCATTGTAAGTGGTTTGTTGATGGGTCGTTGTGTATGTACATTTTTTTTTGACTGGACAGCCAGTGGCCAGTGCAACACAGTAGAAAGGCAGCCAGCAAGACTTTTCTTTATGAAAGTAAGTAAACCACAGTGTGTCTAAATTATCATTTGCTTTATTTCACTGAATCCTGCTGTATAGGCTGCAGTGACTCACCCTTCTTAACCGTAAAAAAAACAAAAAACTGTGCAGTGTTTGTTTAATGTGTTATGCACAAGCACCTTAATGTAAAACCATGTTTACTTAGAAACTTTAGTTCATTTTCATTGTTTCAATTTCAATTCTGCTGAACAAAGCATCTTAATCAAAGAATGAGTCCGTCTGACTTACTGCTTCTGGTGTTCCTTAGATATGTTTATGTACGCTGATAGGCAACACCTCACCAGATGAGTGCATTGTTGCTATTTAACCAGGCTCCTAACAGCTGAAGCTGTTGGCTTTGCCACTTGCCATGAGTATATCAAATCAAATCAAATCAAATCAAACTTTATTTAACCAGGCATCAACACCATTGAGCAAGCTCATTTTCAAATTGGTCCTGGACATCAGCAGATTGTGGTACAAGGTCAGATGCAAAATACTTGAGTCCGCTAAAGGAACTCACAACTAGACATATGCAAAAAACAATATCAAATAGTGTAAAGGGAAAGGAAGGTAGAAACTGTAAACAGACAGGGGCCTGCGAGTGGATATGTGAAGGCAGATAAAGGGAGTGAGAGCCATGGAGTGGGGGAGAGAGTGTGTGTACTGGAATCCCTAGGGAAGAAGGAGGATGATATACTAACAATTATTAGAACGGAGACATCAATAAATGAAAGGACAGATTACCTATAGCAACTACAAAGTTCCCGCAAATACTTGACTAGCAGGGCTTTGAAGGAGAGAAGGCTCAGAAGTGAGATAAGCTTGAATGTGCTTTGCATAGTGTTCCAAAGTGAAGGGAGTGCGTAGTTAATTGTGGACACTCCAAGGTTAGTTTTCATTCTGGGCACTTGGAAGCAAAGAGTTGCATAACATCTAAGACCATAGGAGCCAGAGGTACGTTTGAACAGGCTAGAAATATATGCAGGGAGCTTGTCTGTGATAGCTCTATAGAACCAAATGAGTGCGTTTCTTTTTCTCCTTGTTGAAAGTGAGGACCAACCCACCATTTGGTACAGAAGACAGTGATGGGTGCAAAAAGGCAGGTTAAAGATGAATCTTACGGCTCAGTGATAAAGGGTGTCAAGTTTATTTAGCACTGTGAGAGGGCAATAATCGTAGAGGAAATCGGCATAATCGAGTATGGGTAGGAAAGTGGTTTGTACTAGTCTCTTTCTAGATTTTGTGGTGAGCAGATGTTTGATACGATAGAATAGGCTGAGTTGCTGTCTTAGCTTTTTCGAGACTTCATTTAGGTGGCATAGAAAATTAAGTTTGTTGTCCAGCCAGAACCCTAGGTATTTAAAGGTATCTACTGAGTCCAGGGGTTCACCCAAAAGTGTTAGTAACAGTGGGATGTGTGTGGGACCAGAGGCTGCTTTTGGAGAGAGAATCATGGATTTAGTCTTTTTGGCATTGAGAAGGAGTTTATGCTTGATGAGACTATGTTGTAAGGAGGTAAAGTCTCGTTGTAGGTCTTTGTGGGCTGTGAGAAGTGAGGAACTTGAGGAATAGAGTACAGTGTCATCAGCAAATAGATGCACGTTAGCTACTTGCAGGTGGGAGTCCAAGTTGTTGATGTAAATAGCAAATAGAACAGGTCCCAGTATAGAGCCTTGGGGAACCCCTCGCAATAGGGATTTCTGTGGAGACAGGTCACCTGCTGATTTAACTTGTTGCAATCTGTTAGAAAGGTAATTAGTGAACCAGTTGACGGCAGGGTTTTCTTGGCCGATATTTCTCAGTGATGTAAGCATGATGTTATGATCCATGGTGTCGAAGGCCTTGCTGATGTTGAGAAATAGAGCAACTATGTGTTTTTTAGAGTCTAGGGCAATTTGTCAGTCGGTAGTTACTTTTGCAAGAGCAGAAATGGTGCTGTGTTTTGCCCAAAACCCAGACTGGCAGGGTTTAGGAGATTGTGCTGGTCCAGATGATCTCTGATTTGAATATTGACAATCTTTTCCAGGACTTTTGAGAGAGTGGAGAGTATAGAAATAGGCCTGTAGTTATTCAGGTCACAAGGGTCCCTGAGTTAAAAAGAGGTAGAATATGGTCAGTCTTCCACGTCACAGGTAATTTACCCTGACTCAAAGAGATGTTAAATAAGTGGGTGATAGGGGCGGTCAGGTAGAAGTAGACAAGCTTTAAGAAGAATGGTGCAATGTTATCCGCTCCGGCACTTTTTTGTGTGTCCAATGCCAAAAGGAGGTCCTCTATTTGCTTAAATGGAATTGTGGAAATTATGAATAAGTGAGGGTTTGGTTGATAAGGGTAAGGGATAGCATTAAAGTTAATTGAGCTATCACTCGCATAGCTAAGCTTACCGACAGGCGAGATATCGAAGGCAAGTCCTGCCAAGGAGAAATGGTCATGGAACTGCTCTAAGATAGCGGCTCTATCTGTATAAGTAACTCCATTGGTCACGATTCTGGCTGGAAGAGAGGCAGTCGAATGTTGACCTTCGATTTCCTTGAGAATACTCCAGAATTTGGCAGAGTTGTTTTTGTTGTCTTCAAGTTTTGCCTGGAAGTACCTGGCTTTTTTGGACCTAATTAATTTAGTGCAGGCATTTCTGGAGATGTGAAAAGCAAGCCAATCATCCTCCTGTTGGGATTTCCTCACTCTTTTCCAACAGGAGTCCCTTTCTCTGAGTGCTTTCTTCAGGCTAGGAGAAAACCATCCAGGAGATTTCTTTTTTGACCTAATCAGTCAAAGGGGAGTGTGTTTGTCAATTAACCCTGTTAATAGGCTGTGGAAGATATTGAAAGCCTCACTAATTGATGGAGCTAGGTAGAAGTCCTGCCACCTGATGTTGCTTAGATCTTTCACTAAAAATACCACTAACAGCTTAATCTGGTTCAAGGTCAGTTGGCATTCATCTGTATCCCCCTCCCCCGGGTCATGCCTGAAAATAGGCAGGATTTGTCTAGTGCACTTACCCGGTCAAAAAAAGCTAAATAAATAAAAAAAAAAATAAGGCGTTCCGGCAGAAATTCTTCAGGCATCTTTTCAGTAAAAATTTGGGGGCCAGTTTTGTTTGGGGAGAGTGTCTAATGCAGGCTATTGCACAGTGGTCACTTATGTAGTTGAAGAACACTCTGCTGTGTGAGAAATTATGAGGCTTGTTTACTCACATAAGGTCCAAAAGGGAGCTACACTCAGGGTGCTTTCTGTTGGGTCTAGTAGGTGCAGGTGTTATTTGGGACAGACCATTAGCATCGCATAGATCCTTTAATTTCTTGGAGTTTTCATCATTTCGGTTAAGACTGAGGTCCCCAATTAATATACATTCGGAGTTAGATGAATCAACTAACTTTTGGAGGTGCTGCAAGATGGCCATGCCACCAGAAGGGGATCGATAGCAAGCTGCAATAAGGAGGGTTTTGTCAGTGGAGATAGCTAGTTTGAGTGCCAAGCATTCAAATTCCTTGCTCTTTGAAGTGCAATCTATGACTGAGACAGAGTATTTGCATTTGACATAAATTACTACCCCGCCTCCTCTAGTCGGTCTGTCGCAGCGGTACATGTTGTAGCCTGTTATACTAATGGATTTGTCAGGGGTCGAGGGCGAGAGCCAGGATTCTGATATCAAAAAGAAATCAGGAGATGCATGCAGGGCCCAGGCCTGAATAATATCTATCTTCTTCAATAAGCTGCATACGTTGATGTGAAGGAAGCTAATGCCTTTATGATCAGAGAGGTCTGCAGGGGAGTCCAGAGGGGCAGGAGGGCCTGGGTTTAATTCAATGTCACTAGAGCAGAACAGAAGAAGCAGGATTAGTTTCTTGAGGTACTGGCTTAGTCTGCTAAGTACCCACTTGTTGTGTTGCCTGGTGAGTGTCCGTTTAGTAGTGGCATTAACGTGGGTATTACAAATTTTGAGAGAGATGTGATATAGATGATGGTTGAGGCTGATAGAGTCAGAGGCGTGCATGTGAATACTTTGGTCAGGTCGTGGTGTGGGAAGGGGTGCGGCCATGGGGAGCTGCTCCCAGCAATAAAATGCCATGTGTTATTGAGAGAGGGCAGTCCTTGGAGGTCATTAGATGGGAGTTTTGGCCCTGATTTAAGTTGGTAGCCAGAAAATTAAAAGAGGCGAATGAAAAAAATCTGAGGCAACTAAGCAGAATGGAAGCCGCAAAAGGCATTTTAAAAGAGAGGCTTGCTTCAGGTATGAGTGTCTTGCACGATCTAGTCAAAAGCAAGTATGACTCTTTAAGAGAGGAAAAGCCAGGGTAGAGAACTGGTAGGATGGGCATGGCAAAAGGCGTTCAAGCCAATAGATAAGAAAGGGGTGGGCACAGTGCTCATGGAAGAGCATTTAATAGAGACCGGGGTCGGGGCGGGTGGTGTGGGAAGAAAATTCGCAGCACACAGTAAATGAGAACAAGTCCAAATGGCCTTGGGAGCGGAGTTCCCTCATGTGGCCAATCGCAGCCAGAGCCACAAAAGCGGCAGCCAATAGAGTGGCGTTCCCAAGCTAATTACCCAATTGGGCTCCGGTGCTTTTCCTGGTGGTTGAGGACAGGCTTACCTGAGTTTCAGTGCTCTGAGGCAGGCTGTGGAGTGGCGCACGGCTGGCTGGCTTCTCCAGCCATGGCCGTGTTCGAGGAGATGGGTACCCGGTCAGGGGCGTATTCAGAGCTGAAAAGGAGCAGAGCAGGCAGATTAGAAATAGGGCTCGGGGACAAAAGGGCTTTAGGGGACACAACAGATTAGATCAGGTGCGGGGGTGTTAGGTTAGCAGAAAAGGAGCTGATGGGGAGGGCAGGGTGCAGGCAAAGATTAACGATTGAGCAGTTATCAATGGCGCCGTTTGCCCGGTTATGGTCTGAGAGAGGATTAAGTTTCGGCAAGGGGGAGGGTGGCGAGAGTACCTAGGACAAGAAGGTGGAAAGTCAGGAATGGGTAGCTGAGGAAGACATTTTAAAGAATACAGTTAAAAATGCAGCAAACCAAATTATAAGGCCCAAAACAGGAATTACAGTGATCTTTAGTAGCCAAACAAGTATATAGGATGGGATCTAGCAATGCAATATAATAAGGCCAAACAATATATTCAGTAATAGTTAGCAATGTGGGCAAAAGTTAAACAGCACGCTCTCCGCTTGGTCAGTTTTAGGAAAAATTCACAGCACACAGTAAATGAGAACAAGTCCAAATGGCCTTGGGAGCAGAGTTCCTTCGTATGGCCAATCGCAGCCAGAGCCATAAAAGTGGCAGCCAATAGAGTGGCGTTCCAAGGCTAATTACCCAATTGGGCTCTGGTGCTTTTCCCAGTGGTTGAGAACAGGCTTACCAGAGTTTCAGTGCCCGAGGTGGACTGAGGAGTGGCGCACAGCTGGCTGGCTTCTCCAGCCTTGGCCGTGTTCGAGGAGGTGGGCGCCCGGTCAGGGGCGTATTGACAGCATATATAGTGGGGCTCATTTTATACGTTTTTTGCCTGCTGTACTCGAAAAAGTAAAAGATGAACTTGTAAACAACCTAAGTTCTGGAATGGGTTTTAACATAAACTTGTTACATTTGTGGTGGATTTTCATATTAAAATGAGTTTGATTTCCTAAAAGAGGCAGTTAAGCCTTAAGCTTATAGTGTAATATGGAGATTGGGCTGCTACTTGCTAATCTGTATGGGCTTTTAAAACCTGCCTTTTTGGACTGCATATATAGAGTGTTTTTTATCTAATTTGGTACTTAATTTGTGGCTGGATGTAGGGACCCATCCCTGAGACCTCAGTGTATGTCCACAAAGTATCATGGAAAGAGTTGATCCCCACACAAGCCTGGAATGGTTTCAGTGATGTATGAGTCTGTAGCACGTCAGATACCATATTTTATTTCAATGAATATTTCTAAAAAAATCAACTTTGTTAATATACCACACCTTTTTTTAAACTACTAGATGTCTTTGTTTGCTGAGGCTTCAAAGTATGACATAAAAAATAAATAAAACTGACCCCACATTCTGGTACCTATTTGCTATCTGACTATCATAGTATCATAGTAAAAGCCAGCAGAATGGGCCCCATGGTCTATCGTGTCTGCTTGAAAGCTAGCCCCCTACTGGGAGCTCACTCCTCCACCATCCCCAGCCCCAGAGCTGGCCTCTCTGGCCTCAGCTTCCCCCTGTACCTGTCCCAAACCTTCTTGAATCCTTCCACTGTGGTCTTTTCCACCAGATTCCTGGGCAGTGTGTTCCATGGTTTCGCCACCCTCTCTGTGAAGAAGTGTCTCCTGCGCTCCCCCCCGTACTTCCCCCCCTTCCAGCTTCCACTCGTGTCCCCTGGTAGTTCCCCCCTTCTTAAGCCTAAACACTTCCCTGACTCCGCCCTTATTTATCCCCTTTACATACTGTACTTGAAAGTCTAGCATGTCCCCTCTGTCCCTCCTCTCCTCCAGTGCATACAGATTGAGTTCATCCAGTCTCTCCTCATAGGTCCTACCCTCCATGCCCTGAATCATCCTGGTCACCCTCCTCTGGACCCTCTCCAGCAGCGCTATGTCCCTCTTAAGATGGGGTCTCCAGAACTGCACACAGTACTCAAGATGCGGCCTAACCAGGGCATTATACAGAGGGGGATCACCTCCTTCCTCCTGGAGGTAATCCCCCCTGGTTATGCAGCCCAGAATCCTGTTTGCTTTTGCTGCAGCTCTTCATTTAAGCACCTTGTTTTATTCAGTGTATTGAGTTCAAGGATCCATCACATGCTTTGTTTTTCCAAAAGCTTGTTGTAGTCTCCCCCTCTTTTAGGAGGCTGCACTTGTAAGCCACAGAATATTAAGGAGGCTCCATTGTGCCCCCTCTACTTGAAGTGTGTGGTACTGGTTATGCAGATTTTTCTGCTTGTCAGGTCACACCATGTACTGGTCAAGTTGGCTGTGGGCCTGGGTTAGGTCAGGTGATTGTGTGGCACACCCCAAACTCATGCTCGAGGCTGGGTTGTCCAGCAAGTGTGGGTAGGGGTTGTTAAGTGAGTGGTCATGGTGGTGGATGTGTGAGAAATGGGCAGCAGTCATGAACAGAGTGTGACACCACTACTAGGGTAGATGTGTTGCATGTAACACCCCAGTCCTTGTAGGGTCAGTAATGCATCATGCATGGCTTTAACACCCACCACTGTCCCAGGACAGTTGAGTATAATTAATAGCTCCCCATGCCATTAATGAAGGGCAGCAACACAGGGTTTAATTTTTTATCTTGACTCCTAATTGCATGATTTACAGGTTGCATGCACAGCCTGTTGGAAGGGCACTCATACTATCTCTGATGTGGAGCTATTGTGGACAGGCAGGGGTTACATCCACAAGCTGTACTGGGGTTAGGAAAGGAACAGAACCCAAGGTTGGTGTGGGAAGTGACAGTTGGGGGGGGGGCAGTGTGGTGTTTATGGTTTGTTCTAGAATGGTCCCATAATTTGTATTAGGTTCTTGATCTGTGGTTCTGCTTTTTGTCTGGTTTACTTTTCCCAGATATAAAACAGATTCTATGTTTAATTTGTTTTTAAACTGGTTGTGGCCTAAGTGAGTACACCCCCTCCCAAAGAAAATATACTAGTAACAAATGCAAGCTCCCACAGGCAAGATGCAGTTGCATTTCAGTAAACAGAAATGAGTGCTAACTAGCCTGCTGAATCTAGCTGGGATTAAAGAATGTAGTGTTCTGTGAATTAATTTTGTTAAAGGAAAAAGTGTTCTAGTGTTTGGGTTTGTGAAATTTTTTCATATTCAAATATTTTCATTGTGAAGTAATTCCCTCTCCCCACCCACTCCAGTGTATAAGATGCCCTTGAAAGACAACATAACTTTATTTTATCTTCAAGGTAAGTGTTAAAATGTACCAAAAAGCTCATAAAACCCCAGAGCTTCAGGGGGCCTACCAGCACCCAGACCCAGGCTTTATAAAATATTTTCACACTATGCACAATACTCTTTACTTGTCACTAAAGAATTCCCCTGGAAAAATCCAGGTAACGGGCGGGGAGGGAGCATCATTTCAAGTTTGCCTAGGGGCGCCACATACTCTAAGGTCTGCCCTGATTGTGTAAGCATTATCTTGAAAAATTACTGCAAAATGCATCAGTATGCTGAAGAGAGCTGTGTAATTCATTGGAAATTAATCCCTCTTGTCATGCAATATTTTGTGACATGTCATTTACTGCAAAGTACTGAATTGTATCCTGTCTTGCTCCACTGTATATTAGTGATACATAATCTAGTTCCAGAGAAGATGTAAGACAGAATACAAAGATAGACTGGTGTCTCTCCCCTTGTTCAGTGGGCTCAATCGTTTTTCTACCCAAGCAAGCCTATTAGTTCCGGTTGCACTGGGAATAGTACTACTACTACTACTACTAATACCACCAGTAGTACTACTAGTACTAGTGTCACCACTTGTTCCATCTGCACAATCACTGTCACATCCTTATATGCCAGTAGAAGGAGGGTGTTAGAGCGTACATGCCTTTTGCAGGAAGCAGCAGACACACCACCAGTGTTTCTACTGTTACCATCATGGCTACTACATCCACAGCCAGTGAACTTCCCACCACCACCAGTGCCATTCTTGCAGCTGTCATCCTTTCAGCTGTCACTACCACTGCAGCCACTGATGCCATTATCCCTATGCCCATGACCACAACACCTACTTCTCCTCTGATTGTGCACATGTGACCTGTGACTAAGAACAGTGTTGATCCAATGCAGTATTTGATATAGTTTTCGCAGTGCTATGTGTGTGGTGGATCAACTCTGTCACAAGTAGCTTGTATTGTATTAGTGACAGCTCTACGTTGGTTGTTGAAGTATCATTAAGGTGTATATGGCACACCAGGTTAGAAGTGGGCTTAACAGTGTTAAGTGCTTTTTAAGCTACCCTTAAAAAACACCTTTCCTGACTCAATACGATGTAACAACTACCCGAATACAAAATATTTAGGAAAGTATTCAGGAAAAGCTATTTGCACAGCCCTACTTATTACTAGCCTTAACTTCAAAAACTTTATAAACAGCTTCATAAAACCTTAATAACACTTTATAACTAACCAAAGCCTCAAAGCAATAGTAACTTGTTAACAATAAGGCTCATAACAATTCCAATGTACCCCTACTCACACCCCAAACTGCTTTTACAAAGTGACTTTCTCAGTTATAAGAAAATAAAGCAGTTTGAAACAAAATGGCATTGTACTCTCCAAACATTTTTTGCAATTCAGAACATTGCATAGACATTGCAACATACAGTAGACATTTGGTTTGAAAAAACTTTTTAGAACAAAATAAGGCAATTAGCAACAGTATATATAAAGAGAAAACTAAATGGACTTTTTTTCAGTTACCTCAATAAAGAAAACTTTCCAGGGCATAATGCAGGATTTTTCTAAAGGATACAGTTTAAGTTATAAAATATGTCTTTTTTTACAGCAAAAGCAGGCAGTTAGCAAAAAAAAAATGAAATCTAACTAATCATTTTCACAGTTACCAAAAAAAAAATTCTCAGCGAAAAACAGGCTGCTTTTAAAAGATATAGTTGTCATGGGATCCCTTTCCTTGAAATAATACACACCACCATTCTTATTGGGTGCTCAGTTGGCATCTTTTTATTAATAAGTTACATCTTTCTTGCATCTTTTTCTTTTGCAACATTTATAAATTGCATTTGCATAACATCCATCAATTATTTCCATGACTTATTATCCACTGTACTCAGATGCATGCCCGACCAACCTTTCGGCCCTCTGGATGCAAACCGCCAAGGCACCAACAAATCTAGGTGCACACCCAGTCTGTGTTCCTTCTTTTATTCCAGCCCAGTACCTCCTGGGATGCTTTTATCTTTATTCTGTTCCTTTTTCCCCTCCCCTCTTCTTTTTTTTCTTCTACATTGACCATTCAACCATACCAGCCACTTACTACTGTCCACCTTCAGCATCCCCTGTGACCCTTTAATCCCCTTTTTTCTTCCCATCCTCTGCCTACATTATGGGCAGGAGGAAGGGCAAACTCTATTAGCAAAGAGAAAGGGAAAACCTATTCTCACTCACTCTTTAAAACATCTTCCTTTTTGTGGGCTTTCCTTTCATCCAATCTAGAGGTATGCGAAGTCCACGAAATTTGCTCTGCATGTTAATGCTTGCATTTTGCATAATTCATGGAATGATTTCTCTAAATTTTGCAGCTGCAAATTTTGTGGATTTTGCCATGGAGTGCAAAATTCCACCTGCGAAATTAGGGCTTCATGTTAGAAAAAGGTGAATTTTGCCCAAATTTTCCCTCAAATTGCACAAATCGAAGTTTTGGAGTGTCTCGAAAACTCCGCAGATTCCATGAAGCACACATTTTTGGCAATTCGCGTGAACTTCGCAGGTGCAGTTTAACTTCAGGACACCTCTAATCTAATCCTATCCGTTCACTCATCCCCCTCCCCTATCTGTGCTGTCCTTACTCCCAGCATTCCTCCTCATATACCTCAACTCTTTCTCCTCTCTTACTCCCTACACCCCTCCCCCTTTTGCATCCTCTCCCCCCCTCCACCTGCTTCCTGCCTAGCCAACCTTCAAAGTCAGGTGACCCCTGACAACAAAGGTTGTCGTTTTAAACAGGCAACCCATTTTGTCATGGGATGCCTTCTCTTGAAATAATACACACTACCACCATTCCTACTGAGTGCTCAGTCAACATCTTTTTATTAATAACTTACATCTTTATTACATCCTTTTCTTTCACCACATTTATATATAGCATTTACAAAACATCCATCGATTCTTTCCATGATTTATTATCCACTGTAGTCGGATGCACACCCAATCTACCTTTCAGCCCTCTGGGTGAAAATCCCCAAGGTGCCAACATGTTGAGGTGCACACCCATTCCATGTTCCTTCTTTTATCCTGGTCCAGTACCCCCGGACTCATTTTATCTTTATTCTGTTCCTTTTCTCCCCCTCTCCACTTCTTTTCTTTCTTACACTAGCCCATCTCTTGCTACTGCAATGGAAGATGGGATTCCCCATCATATGTACAGCCCTTATTCCATTCCTGCAGAGCCCGCTCTGAATGTAGGTTGAAAAGATCAAGCCCTATATCTACCAGGTGTACCCCGTCAATAAAGTGCTGCACACTGCTGGAAAATGTCCCAATGCGTAATCACCATCTACACTAATTCAGTAACCATGGCTGCCACTTTTCTGTTCCAATATGTGCTAGCCCCATCAATGGTGTTAAAGTCACATGTTTGCCACCAAACCCTCCTCGGTGCTATTTCAGACCAACCAATTATCATGTCTGGCCACCACCTCCTGATCTGCTCCAAATCCCCTTTTATTTCCCACATAATATCCCCCCACAATCTACTTTCTAGATAATTGCCTCCCAAATGAACACTCAAAACATCTGGCTTAGGATGATTCACTCTGAAGTCCTCTAATAACTGCAACAATTGGGCCTACTGCATGCCATGTATGCCCCTCCAGTGCACTGTCTATGCTCCCAAACTCAGTCTTAGTTGTCTTGCCTCTGGCCACACTGCTGCACACCTCTCCACCCAAAAAATGAAAGAATGGCTGCAAATCCACATATTTCTTCTCCCATCAGACTCTGGAAGAATGCAAAACAACATTAATTCAATATTTCTCTAATGTGTGTTTTATAGCTCTCTGACATCCACCTTCCCACCTGGTTTATCATATCTGCTGACCACCCCCTTATCTTCTGTCTCAGAAGCTGCCCCTATCCGAAATGAATGGGATGAAAACCCTGCTGTATCTTCTTCCAGAAATTCCAAATCCTTCTTCAACACTGCTAGCAGCTGGTAGCTGGTGACGGGTTCTGCATTACCATGAACAAACAGTGACCCATAACCTGCGTGTTTGGCCTCCTTGAACTTCCACATGGCTTGTACAGGACACAACCAGCTACTCTCTTGCTTCTTTATCCTAACCTTGGCCCCATGCCCTGCCTGTTCTGTTTTGGACCTGCTCAGCTACAATTCCGACCTATCCTCAAACCATTGCACCTCTTTCCATAACAAACCTGTTTTGCCCCTTGCCCCCCCGGGCGACAACCTCATTAACCCTGAATGCTCTGTGGAACATCACCAAGAACAGTACCGCAAATAGGCACACCTTATAATGGAAGTGGAAGACATTCCCAAATGCCCCCACTAGCCTCCCCTGAAGGCACTCTGAGTTCAGGCACCTACCGTCCCGTCCCTACCCTTTTGACCTCTGCCACTCTTGCATCATCCTACAGACCGCTGGACTTTTGCACAGTTCCCCCAATCCTTCAAAGTGCAAACCACTCCCACTTCTACCAGGTGCATCCCCATAGTTGAATGGGCTATCCCATCTTTCCACATCTGCACTATAAACCCTATCACCTGACCTTCCATCACCTGCCCACTTACCTCCATTCCAGCCTGCTCTCTGAAAGCCTAAAATACCTGCCAAGAGCTCTTATATTCCCACAGCATCCCTCCTGACCAAGAGCTCCAAAATAACAGCTGGGCTCCTTCCAACCAATTTCCCACACTTATCATGGAACTTCAGTTCCCTTGACCTCTTCCCCAGGTGCAACGCCCCAGAACCTGTCCAACTGAAGATGGAAAAGGCTAGCAGCTGTTACATTCCTGACTTCTTCTATGTGTCTTCCTGTAAATGACAAATTCAACCTCAAGTCCTTGCAGTACCAGTTGCCTTAGCATCCTCATCAGCATCTCCATGGAGGCCATTTGTCCATTCAAAACTTTCACTACTGTCTTATTGTCACACCAGGACACCACTTTCTGATTCCTCAGCTTCTCCTGCCAGACCACTGTTGTGACCCATATCCAGAAAATGTTCACTAGCGTAACATTCTGCATCAAACCCAAAGTCCTCTATTCTTCTGGCCATTGCTCCAATACCCAGTTCCCCCAAAATATGCCCCCATCCCACTGCCACCTGCTACACCTGTATACAATTCAAGATCTGTATTATATATCTAATCCTCCTGCCAAAACATGACCCTATTGTGTTGCTGTAAAAACTCCTCCCATACTGCCAAATCCTCCTTCACGCCCTTGAATATGTCCACCCAGTGATGGAGTCTACAGGCCCCTTTCATTGCTCTCACCAACCTGTGTATGAATACCCCACCTGATGCCACCACTGTACACACAAAATTCAAAAGACCTAAAAGCTGTTATATCAGAAACAGAGGCACCCAACATTTTCCTTTCACTGCCCCTAGCAGCTCCCGTAATTTCTGCACTTTGCCCTCCAGCAGCCAAATAAAAAATTTTCTGTGTCCAGCTCTATGCCCAAGAATTCTAACCTGTGGCTTGGTCCTTCTGTCTTCCCTTCTGCTAACGGCACCCCCAATCTTCTGCACATTTCTTGAAAATGGTGTAGCATTTTCTCTGTGCCCTCCTTGCCTTGCCCTGTAAACAAGAAGTCATCTAAATAATGTATCGCTGTCCTATAACCATACTACTGTCCAAATGCCCACTGCAGTCACATACTAAACATTTTGAAGGTGGCACATGCCACTGAACAACCCATCAGCATAGCCTTATCAAGGTAATATCGCCTCGAATGTAAACCCCAACAACTCCCAGTCCTCTGGCTGGTCTGGAGCAGCCTGAATGCTTGCTCAGTGTTGGTCTTAGCTAACCAAGCTCCATCCTCTGTCCTGATTGCTTGCACAGTGTGATCCAGTGTCGCATATGACACTGCACACTGTTCATCACTGATAAAGTCATTCACTGACTCTCCTTCCAAGTAGGACAGGTGGTGTATCACCCGGTATTCCCCAGGCTACTTCTTAGGCACTAACCCCAAAAGAGATATCCTAAAGTTAGGGAAAGATGGTGCTATGAACGAGCCCTCCATCCTGCTCAACTGTATCTCCTTCCTAATTTTCCTTTCCAAGACCACCTCATTCCCTTTTACAGAACCCAAGTTCTTCACCTGCATTCTTTTCCTCTGTCCTTTATACTATAAACTAAACCCCCTCGTAAATCCCTCCCTCAGTAATCTGGCTGCTCTTGTATCCTGGTTCCCTCAGCCATGACCCCAGCACCCTACCTTAATCGTGGTCCTGACCATCTCAAACCTCACTGCTCCCCCTTCTGACCTCATCCCGCCAACCCATTCCCCTCAAAGCCAAACTCTGCCTCGGCCCTCTGCCCCCACCTGCTCACCTGGGAGTCCTGTATCCCCACGAAAGGGCAGATCTCCAATGAGTTGTTGCCTAACCTATCCCCTACCCCCTTGCACCGGGACATTGGGTGTGGCCCTGCACATTTGGAACAGGTAGACTTGAATCTATAATTAGCCCACATACATTGTGCTCTGTTCTAGCTACAACAGAGCTTCTGTTGGCTCACATCTTCTCCTTTACCCCCTTCCCTGATCCCTGTCTGCACCATCATGATCTCAAACCATTAATCTGGATGTCTGGTATCTCACGGAATGTCCCCATGAGACACCATTCTTTGACAAAATTTGTTGTCGTACTGCTACCAACCCTACCCACCCTGAATCTTGTATACATTGTGCACAATCAATGAATATGCTAAGAATGGGGTGGCTAGTGCCTGCTGCTTCTGCAGCAATATAGCACTAAAATATGTAAACCCCATCAGCCACTTCTCCATGGTTTTTCCCTTAAAACCCTTCTCCTCCTGAGCTCTCCCCAGTATGGCCACTGTAGCTGCCATCTCTGGTTTCCCAATCCTTTCTTTCTCCTCATATTTCTGTGCTGCCTCCATTTCCACTAAGGCAAAAATATCCACATATTTCCCCTTCCATATTTTTTCTTTCAGTGACTGTGGGATATGATGGCTGTGGGACATGATCTGGTAGTGTAACCCCCAGGGTTCCTACTTCCCAACTTGTCCTCCCCCCTTCTCCTTCAATCCCCTTACCCTCACCTGTTGTCTGCCCTTCACGCTCCCTCTTCCTGAATTCCAGCAAAACATTCTGTAACTCCTTCAAACCGTGATCACTGGCTCTCCTGATTATCTCCTCCAGATATTCCCTCAAACTCCCTTCCAGCATATGGTCAACCTTGTCTTTCTTAGTCTTGGGCCCTGATTCATTCTTGTCCTCTTTTTCATCCATCTTTTTTGGGTCCTCCTCCTTCTCCTGTGACCTACCCTCTTCCCTCCTTTCTGCTTTGGTTCCTCCTTGTCCTTGGCAGCTGCCAACATCACTTGCACCTCCTTCATCATGGCTGTCGCTTGTTGGGAAGCATCCTCCGTACCCCATAAGTTCCTGCCTTCTGTTTTCTGGGCGTGATACCTACTACTCAAATAAACAACATGACATGCTGTTAGTCACCTCCATCACCCCCCCCCTTTTTTTTAGAACTGCTGCATGAGTCCTCATATACAGGTGCTATCAGAACTGCAAACTACCTTAATAATTTTGTAGAGGGGAAGCGATTATGCCTTCTAGTGACTGTCCTTATTAATGATAGCAAGGTGCTGAATGATGCAGAACAATTGTGAACTTTAAACCAACTGACTCTAAAAGAAGTTTGATATTTTATCACAGTTCTTCTTGCAGCATCTGTAACTCACTAAGATAAATCTCTCTCTCTCCCACTCTCTAATTATGCCTAAGGCTGCACATTTGTCATGGAATTCCTGGTTTCTATGATTTTCCCAGTTTTATGCAAACTCCAAGATTTATGGCCTTTTCCACAACAACATCATGATCTGTGGTGTTCTACATCACAACACCACAATCATTTCCAGCTGGGCTAGAATACCAATGACCCTTCTGGTCTAGTCACTATTTTGTTCAATTCAGCCCCCCAAGTGCTGACAAAATAGGGCTCTGACCCCCAATCCATACCAAAATGGCATCAGCCATGTGGCTCTGTCCTCTACCATCCTAAAATGGCTTCAGCCACGTGACTCTGCTCACCAATAACTCCCCCAAAATGATATCCACCTCATGGCCCTGTCTCCTTCACTCAAGCTGGCATCCTCCGCATTGGACCCGCTCCCAATGGATGTATTCCCCCAGCTGCCTAGCTGTACAATTTCTATCTCTTACTTTTTTTTTAATATCCACTAATGGTAGCTTTTCTCGCTGCTTAACCATTGAAATATCCAGAGTTCTACCCACTCCGCAAGGGGGCTTTTAATAGTTCCTAATAGCATAACATTTACCCACTGTCCACTAAATTGAATTGCTCACTCACATGGTGTGGCATCTGCTGCTTCAGCATATTAGGCACACTTGGCACATAGACCTTTTTCTTTTCCTTTTTCCAAAAAACTCCAACCATGAGTCATCCGACCCATACTGTCTCTGCAGTTCTTTTTCCCACTTCTGACTCCTTAAGGGGAGCCTTCTGATTACCTCTGTTTGTCCCAAATCATGCATTTTCTGTCCAAACTGCAGCCTACTGCTACTATCCCCAATTTTTCACTACTATTGCCATCAACCTGAGCCACTGCACTATCGCAGAGCAGAAGGGCTGGGTTTGACCTTCCATACTGAACTCAGAAGCTAGCTTCTGGCTAAAACAAAACCTGCTGATAGAGATATGGACTTAGGAATCTTTTCAAGCTACACTGCCTGAAGTGGGCCATTGGATCAGCTCTCTAATGACACTATGTAGCTCCTGCTTTCTTTTTTTTTTTTTTTAAATAGTAACTGTCAATACTGGCTGTCCCAAGCCTGTAGGCTCATGCTGACCAACTTGCTTAGCCACATTATTGTTAAACCCGCTGTCTGAATCTTCTACTTGCTACCTCCCCTCTGTAAAGCCATAGCACAAAATAGCCACAGTCCTGTATAGACTTAAACAAGTTGCTTTAACCTCCATTCTGATGCTTACCTTTAAGTATTACAACCACAGTCCTGATGCCAACTGATGTGCTAATTGATCCTTGCTCTGTGTTGCCAACTCCACCAAACTCCACTTGCAAAGAAGAAGGGAAAACCTACTCTTGACCCTTCTTGTAAAGTTTTCCCTTTGTGCAGGCTTTTGTTTCATCCAGTCCTATCGCTTCACTCATACCCCTCCCCTTTCTGCTCCGACCTTACTCCCAGCATTCCTCCTCATATATCTAAACTCCTTCTCCTCCTCTCTTCCCCAACCCTCTGTTTGTATCCTCTCTCCCCTGCTTAGCCATCCTTCAAGGTCAGGTGATCCCTGACAACAAAGATTGCCTTTTAAACAGGCAACCCATTTTTATGTTAAAACACAGATATATTTCTCATAGAATAAACAGGTATTTAACAGGGTTAAGTGAAAACCAAATTAACTGATGTTCAACAGATATCCAAAATGAAAAAAACTGCTGCACTTTTCACAGTAAAAAGCATGGAACGGTAAACTTCCTCAGTTGCACTGCTACCAGGAAGTGCCAGCATTCCTTCACAAACACCCTTTCATATCAAAGGCATATGGTTAGCACTGTAAGCTGAAAACAAAACAAACTTTTTCCAGCATAGCTGCTTGCAGTCTGAGTAAGCCCTCCTACAGCACTGATGAAACATTACCTTTTTTAACTTAACCTTACCCAGTAAACAAAAACTAATAAATAAATAAATAAGTAAACATGAGCACTATTAGCACTTCTCCCAGCATTTTAACTACAAGTTTTGTTTAAATGTGTAGATTTCACAATATAATGAGTTGGAAATTATCAGAAATTGAGAAAGCAGTAACTTCGTTGTTTCCAGCAGTTGCAGAGCACTTGGAGCCCAGAAAGGTGCTTTCAAATTACAGCTACAATATCTAATGACATCATCAAAATATAGTGGGTCTGATAGATCAAGAAAGGAAAAGCAGTGAACAGCCCCAGGGTACAACTCCATGTGATTCTCCTGGACAGGAGTCAGGATTCTCTCCCCTGGCAATCAGAGGAGAGTGGAGAATGCCTGTAGAAGTGGACTTCAAGCATCACTGTGCCACATTTGATATAAATGGAATCTGCAGCCCTGAATGAGACAAAAGTGCAATATAAGTGAACTGAAGAGTTTGGAGCAGAGCACAGGAGGGAAGAGACTTTGAGCATATGCTGGTGGATCTAATTTAAGAGATTTGTGTTATCGGGATAGTTTGATTCTACTTACATAGTAAATCTGTACTAGCAAAACAAGTGATCTGCTGCAATTGCTTTAAAATCCCTAGACTCAAGCATCAAATGTTTATGTTTCTTCCTTGGTGCACACTTTTTAAATTTTAATGTGCTGTTGGATTTGGAGAGAGCTGATAACTCTGGAAACATTTTACAGGGCAACTTGCCATGCATCTCTGTCTACAGTATAAACCTCTAAATTAATATTTACTGGAGTTTTGGTGAAAGTTTCTACTGTAGTGGATATTGAGCTTGCCTTTGTGTTTTTTGTAACACAGAACTTTCATAAAATGGCACTTATTTATAAGTCATTTTTGCTTTAATATTTCAATTTTATTTTTAAAATAATAATTAGTGAATCAGTGCTATTTTTGAAAAATGCTCTGTTCATCTCTGATTAGACAATGAAGTCTGACATCATAAATTTAGTCCATATATATGATGGTCAGTATTGGCTGCTGGTGGGTAACATAGGGATGTGTGTTACTTAAGGAGAGTTTTTTTTAATGGACATCCAGATGTCCTCCTGCATTTACATAAGCTTCAATGCTTGCAGTGAAGCAACGTCTGCTCTTTCAGAAGATGGATAATTTGTGCTTTTCCTTTTTGTGCTTGAGGGTGAGTTTATGTTTATACTTTATTTCAACTGCTCAGCATTTAGTTTAACCCTTGCAGAGCCACGGACCGATATATCAGTCCAGAATTCCTATACATTCTAATTCTGTTGGCAGCCTAGGGGTTAATACTCTGTTGCATGTTGTCTGGTTACCAGCCTTCTTGCTCAACTGGAATTCTATCTTTTCTGCTTTTTTACTAGGTATTAAATACTCCACAAAGTCAACCACAAAAACAGGATACTTTTATCACGAATAACAAAATTAAGCCTTCTTCAAGGAGAGCTTCTGTGCTTTGCTACAAAACATTAAGTTTAATATATAAAACTTGTTGTTAGAGTGATTCCCTGTTTTACTCATATTTTCAGGAAAACAGAGTCTCAAACCTAATATAAATTAATTGGGTATAAAACTTTGAAAACTGCTACTGTGCACTATTATTGTCCTAGGCAAGTTTTTTTACTCAGTGTTAATGCAACCAATTGGCCATGAACAGACATGTTTAATACTCTTTTAAATACATGGCTTTGCAAGGCTTTTACTATTGTGATGTTTTACTTAATTTAGGTTGCAAGTGATTGGCTCTGTTAGTTCCTTCAGTTATCTGCAAACCAAGCAGTTAAGCTGATTTCACCAACTGACAAGAAACTGTGGTATTCCACAATCAATGCACAAGGCACCCAGAGCTCTATGCAGCAACAAGCATGTAAAGAACATTCAGAGACTACTTCATGTAAGACTTCTATCATATATTGAAATACTGACTTCTTTTAACTCTGTTGTTTTCTTTGTAAATAGTATTATTATTGTTTCTAATTGAAATATAGTAATATACTAAACTAATTATGGCTAACGCTAGAAGCAGTAAGGAGCAACTATCAGGTTATTAGTGAAACAGTGACAAAATAATAGATTCAGGTGACAATCTCAAACTAGATAAGGGGATGGAGGAAATGGTGTTAAGTGAAAAGAAATCTAAAAAAGGTCAAAAATCAAAAAAGGAATGTAAGAAACCAGCGAAAGCAATTAAGGACTCAAAAAATTGGGGGGGTGGTGGGTCTTCAGTACCCCTTAGGAGAGCTAAAGAACATATTGATAAAGTATGTTCATACATCAACACCTGTTACCTCAGCCCTGGGGAAATCCAGAGACACAATCAGTTTTACTTATACTGATCCTTTGATGACTTGCCCCATAAAAATGGTGAACATTGTTCCATGCCTGTTTTTTCTCTGATAGAAATGCCAGATTCTCCAATAAGGATAACTGAGCAGACACACCTAGAAAAAATGTCAATCCTCTTTCAAATTCCCAATCAAGAAATTCTCAACTACTATTTCCTAGGTGGATAGTCAAAATGAGCAACTGCTGAATATGGAGGCCCTTCATCCTTCTTCTCTGACAGAATATGAATGGGAACTTTTCCCCAACTATAAAGCTAATGCAAAGACAGACATCTCTGTTGAAAATCCCCCATTTAAAATGTAGAAAATAGCCATAACACAGCTTAGTTTCTCTTGCTACAAAATCAGATTCCAGAATGGATAAATAATTATCCAACTTCTCTTTCACCTGCAAAAGTTGAACTGCTGAGAAAACAGGAGATGGCAAATCTATTGATCTTGTGACAGTTAAATGTTCTAAGAAATGAAATGCTAGGTTTAAGGGTGGCTACAGATCACCAGGAAGCCATATTGAATAACGTTCTAAGAATTTCAGGAAACAAAGAAAAATTGCTGGATTTGAAAACATTTATTGAGGACAGCATAACATTTATCCTACGGGTTCTGACTTATTTTGACCCTAAACTTATTGTCAATATGGGAAAAGAAAGTATGACAGTAACAAATGGAAAAGGCAAAAAAATGCAGCAATTTAACAAAAAAGGAATGGAAAGACAAAATCAAAACCAACCAGGTACAGGTCAATGTACAATCCAAACCCAAGGCTGTACCACTTATAATTCACAACGTAACAAATGATCAGCTGGTAACTGAAAGGAACAATACACCACTGGTGTCTGCTTCTTCAGGCAGTGCTGTTGCAGACAATCCATGACTAGATGAATGGGGCTCTATTTGAAGTAATATTAGGACAGGTCGTATAAATCCATGTCTATGTACAAACTTCAATGGAAGTGAAGGAGTTCTTCAAATTCGTGGTTTAGTATTTGACAAAGTGAATTGCCTGATGACCTGTTCAGATTAATAAAACTTTTATTTGAGAATGCAATTATTAATTAGAAAATTGATAACTACATGAGATTCACACACAGATCTGCAATGTCTAATCATACGGGGCAGATAATCTTTGTCCTTTTGTTTATAAACATTGCAAGAGCCCTTTAGAGGGTTAGTAGTAAACTGAAAAGTATGGGCATTTTCATTGAAGAGCCAGTTCCCTATAGTACAACATCCCCCTTCACTGTGTACTCCAATTCAAAATAAGACTCTCAATGATATTATTACTATCATTGAATCATAAAGACAGGAGACAGCAAAGACAACATTAAGGTTTTTTTTGGTTGTAGTTGTTGAAAGGGAACAAGAGTTTATCCTAACCATCAGTTCAATGGCCTATGCAAGAAGAATAATGTTATGCTTATGCAACTGTATATCAACATCGTGGCAGTTTGTACTCTCTGTTCCATTAGGAATGATCACCCTGTATGGGTACTGAAGGCAAGGAACCCTGTAAGAGAGGTCCACCCCAAGAGGTGCCAAGGGAAAGGTCCCTTGGCTAAAGATACCTTAGGAAGGAACCTCTTGGGAAAAGAGAGGCAAGTCACTGAAGGAGGAGGGGAGAATGGTGGGGCAAAAAAAAAGTGCTTCAGATGGAGGCTTGGAGGAACTGCTTATAACTGTGATTTGCCAGAAGACACTACTGTACAACCTATCAATGTTTTTCAGCACAATCATGACTACGTTTGACTGTCTAGAACTATAATGTGTAGATATAGAAAGGCGCTGAGAAATTATTTGTTATCAGACAGTGAAGGTAAATGTTTTGTGAAATAAGGTCTCCTTGATTGTTTTGCAGATGATTCCAGTTTGGTCTGAACTACTTGTGTATTAATTTGTACCCTATGTTTCTTATGTCTGATATGTCACATATTTATTAAGTGTTACATAATTGTATGTTTTTCTGTACTCTGGTCACCCATGAAATTGGGTCTTTGGCCCATGGGCCTACTATATTAAATAAATAAATCAAATACAGCTCAGGAAGTAGGCGTGGCTGATTGCTCACCCATTGAACTACAGGCATAGCCTTTCAATTCAGTGGCCATTGCAACCAGAATAATGTTATGTTTGTGCAACTGTGTAACAACATTGTGGCCATTTGCATACTCTGTTCCATTTGAAATTACCACCCTGTTGGGGTGCTGAAGGCAAGGAACCCTGTAAGAGGGTTCCACCCCAAGAGGTGCCATAGGAAGGGTCCCTTGGCTAAAGGTACCTTGGGAAGGAACCGCAAAAGAATTGTAGCAGCGATCGACAACTAGGAGGTATAGAAGCAGACTGACAGCAACAGGCAGCTTAATGAAACATAAATGAGATGCACAAGTTAGCAAGATAGCTCCAATAATATGGCTTGTGCTGATGACAGGAAGGGGCTTCCTAAGGAGAGAGGGAATGACTAGTAGGGCCACCATCCATCTCCATCCAACAGCAGAACCTACCTAAGTAAGCTAAGAATATTGATAAAACTAAGTATTATGATCTGCGGCATGGAGGAGAGAAAAAGAAACACTTTGAGGAGGAAATCTCCAGGGATCTAAGGCTGAGATCGCCTTCCCTCCAGGCTTGGGCTATTTATTTACTGATAGTTTGACTGCTATGTTTGAAATTCAATTCAAGGGGGTGGAAAATATTCCACTTTAGTGGAGGGCTTTCACTCTATCCCTTGAATGGGAACGCTGTGAAGGGTTGTGAAGATTCTCTGTAACAAGCACCTCCAAGGTGGGAGGAGGAGAGCAATGACCACTGAGGCACTCAGCCGGTTTACCAATGTAAAATACAAACCAGGTGAACCATAGATAGTCAGATAGAGAAGCATTGAAGATGCAATAGTGGTAAATTAATACTACAGCCAAAGGGGGAATGCACATAATCACTCTTTGCAGCTAGTCATGATTTCTACATCAAGAGGTGCCACTGCACACAAATGGCTAAAGCTCCACCTGCAGAAAGGACATTCCAACTTAGGGCCAGACAGGAAAGTCCCAAGTCAGGAGTACCAGGCTCAGGATGTGGACTAGGGTGTACAGCGAGATCATCATCTGAAAGTGAGCTCAGAGCCAATAAATTATTGGGCATGGTCGGATAGTCCCCATTAGCAATGGAGCAGGCCATACATGGTAATGCCAGGAGTAATAGGCAATATGCAGCATGGTAAACACCTTTAGTAATGGAACAGGCCATAAATGGCAATGCAGGGAGTAACAGGCAATGTTCAGCTTGGCAAACACCTTTAGCAATGGAGCAGGCCATATATGGTAATGCAGTGAGTAACAGGCAATGTGCAGCATGGTAAACAAATAGTACCCATCAGCATGATAGTAGTAGGAATTGCACAAACAGCTCAGGGTAACCTGGTCCTTTATTCAGTGCATGGCACTTGCCTGGTAATGTTACAGGACATGCAATGCAAGTGAAGAGGAAGGAATACTAGCCAACCAGTCCATCAATGAGTGTCAATTAAAGGTGACATAAATACCTAGAGGATTTTAGGGGCAAAGGCAGTATATGAACATAAAGTATTTGAACCACACAAGACCACGACTCTCCACTGTAACCCCCCTGTTCTCCACCACAGGAAAAACAAAGAAGCCACAGTTCAGTTCTATTTGGGACCTGGAAAAACTCCATTGAGCAGGGGCATTTAAAAGGAGGTCCTGGAAGGACAATACAATACAAAGAGGGACATCAATAACAGTGCATGAGAATAAATCCACAAACTGTTCCACTGTCATGGACACACTAACTCTGAACTAGAGGGACATAGCCATCATGGCATGACATAGTCATCATGGCTAGCCTAACACACCCTGTCTTCATATAGTTAGTGCCCCTGCTGCTCTACCTAGCTACAAACAGACCCGATAATGAATACTTGAGTCAACATGCCATCACACCATCTGTAGACATTCTAGAGGTTGTGATGTTGTCCCATCTGTAGGCACCTCTCTGGGCTGAGGGAGGAGGTTGATCATCTCCAGGCTGAGTTGGCCAGGATTTGTGGGACCTCCTTTCCCATCCAGATATCATCAGGGCCACTGCCGTTGTCTCAGAGGTTGCCAAGAAAAAGGAGTGGTTGGACAACAGTGGGCTCAGGGAGGGTGAGGGAGGTGGAACAGAGGTGCATCCCTCCAGTTGTACCTCTCCACAATTCATATGCCATTCTGGCAAAGTGTGGTTCCTTTATGGAGGCACCCACAGTGGAGACCAAGGAGGATGCTGGGAACCTCCACAAAGGAGACCCACAGGAGGGTGGTATGGGACCCCACAGGGGAAGGAAACAACTCCTGGTGGGGGACTCCATTGTTAGGAAGGTAGAACTGGGGTAGGAAGAGGAGAGGGAGGAAAAAAGCCTGGCTGGCACCATGGCTTGGAGGGACAGGGAGCGAATCCTCAGGATTGCTGGAGCAGCTGCACAGGGGAGGTAGCTGGATGTCATTGTCCACCTAGGAACAAATGACCTGGCTAAGAAAGGGATCAGAGCAGTGCAGGAAGAGTTTGTGGAGTTGGGGAGGGGCCTTAGACAAGTAGCACCAATGGTAACCTTCTCAGAGATGCTGCTTGTCTATGGTGTAGGTGAGGCTAGGGTGCTCCACACCATGGGATTCAATCAGTGGTTGAAAAACAGGTGCAGAGCACAGGGATTTGGCTTCACTGGGGACTGGGGATCCACCTGGAGTGATGCAGGCCTATACTGGAGTGATGGTCTGCATCTGTCCAGGAGGGGAACCAGGAACTTAGGTGATAGGTTTAAATGCTTCATTGGCAAGCATTTAAACTAGCCAAGGGGGGAGGCACTGGAAAGGAGCAGGGAAATCCTCACCCCTCCAAAAAAGTCAGGATAGTAAGTGAGGTAAACACCAAGTTAGAAATGTCGCTAGGGAGAAGGGCAGGGGTAAATGGTGAAAGTGACAAAGGCAATAAAGACAGGGATGGGGTAAAAAGTGGTAAAGCCATCAGGAAATGGAGGGTAATGAGTACCAATGCCCGTAGTCTGAGCAACAAGCTCCCTGAACTGGTGGTCTTGATAGAAGAGGGATGCCTGGATATCATAGCAGTCACAGAAACACGGTACACAGAGAACCATGACTGGGCTGTTAACATACCAGGGTACACAACCTACAGAAGAAACATGGAGGGGAGAAGAAGGGGATGAGTAGCTCTCTATGTAAGGGAAGGGATAAAAGCAACTAAACAAAAGAGTAAACAGGGAGGAGAGGAGGCACTGTGGGTCACCTTAGAGACTAGAAATGGCACCACAATCTGCACAGGGGTTGTATACAGACCCCATGTCAGGGGGAGTGAATGGACAAGGATAGGATAAAAGGCATTCTTAGGATGGCAGAGAAAGGGGAGATACAGTTGATGGGAGATCTGAATATGCCAGATGTTAACTGGAGCACATTTGCTACAGCCACATCCAAGAGCAGGGCCATTCTCGATGCCCTACAGATGGCATGCCTCAGACAGCTAGTTTTGGAACCCACTCATAAGGGAGCAATCTTAGACCTTGTACTCTCAATTGGGGACAGTGAGAGGATCTCAGATCTAGAAATGGGTAACTATCTGGGAACAAGTGACCACCAAACAGTGTGATTCATGATAAACACAGCTACAGAGTCATGCCATACAAAAGTGAGGGTACTGGACTTCAGGAGGGTTGACTTTGGCAAGATGGAAGAGTGCCTTAGAAAAGCACTAGCAAATAGGCTAGAAGGAGGGGTGGAGCAACAATGGGGAAACATCAAAACTGCCTTCACAGATGCAACAAGCCTTTGTGTGAAGCAAATAAACAAATCAAAGTGAAAGAAAAAGCCACTATGGTTCTCAAAAGAGGTGGTGGGGAAGGTTAGGGAGAAAAAGATAGCATTCAGGAAGTATAAGAAAACACAGAAGGAGCAGGACAGAGAGCTGTACCAGTTAAGGTAGAAGGAAGCAGGGAGAGAAGTCAGAATAGCAAAGGCCCAAACTGAGGAAATGATAGCCAACTCAGTTAAGAAGGGGATAAAACCTTTATAGGTACATCAGGGAGCGTAGAAAGACAAAGGAGGGATATTGAGGCTGAATAGAATGGACGGTGGGTGGGCAGAGAGGACAGTGAAAAAGCTGGGATACTGAATGAATATTTCTGCTCAGTATTCACAAAGAGGAGGAGGGAGGTAGTGCCTAATCCAATTAACAGAAGCACTCTGGATGGGGGGTCAATCCCAGTCCTTTCACAGAAGAAAGGGTTCTGAACGAACTCCTAAAACTGAAGGTGGACAAAGCACTGGGGCCTGACAGAATTCACCCCAGAATTCTAAAAGAATTAAGGGGAGAACTAGTGAAACCACTGACTACCCTTTTTAACAAATCTTGGGAGGATGGTGTGGTATCTGAGGACTGGAGGAAGGTGGATGTGATTCCCCTTCACAAACGTGGGAGCAGGACAGAGGCAGGAAACTACAGACCTGTCAGTTTGACCTCTGTGGCAGGGAAAGTGATGGAATCACTTCTGAAGGAAAGAATTGTTGAGTACCTAGAGGCCAGTGGGGCACAGGGCACAGGATCCAAGGCAGCATGGGTTCACAGAGGGAAGGTCATGTCAGTCAAATCTAATTGATTTCTTTGACTGGGTGACAAAAGTAGTAGACCAGGGAGGGGCTGTTGACATGGTCTACCTAGACTTTAACAAGGCATTTGACACAGTCCCACACAAAAGATTAATAGTCAAATTAACCAGCCTGGGAGTGGATCCCAGGGTGGTAGCCTTGGTAAAACATTGGCTGGACAACAGGACACAGAAGGTAATTGTAAATGGAGTCCACGCTGAAGAAAGAGGGGTTACTAGTGGGGTACTGCAGGTTTCAGTACTGGGTACAGTCCTTTCTAATGTCTTTATAAGTCACATTGCAGAGGGACTGGAAGGAAAAGTATGCCTCTTTGCAGATGACACAAAGATCTGGAACAGGGTTGATACACAAGGAGGTGTGGAAAGGATGAGAAGGGACTTAGCAAGGCTGGAGGAAAGGTCAGAAGTATGGCAGCTTGGATTCAATGCAAAGAAGTGCAAAATAATGCACCTGGGAAATAAAAACCATGGGGAAGATTATGCAATGGGGGGGGAGGTAGTAACAGCAACAAAAATGGAAAGGGACCTGGGGTGATCAGATCAGATGACCTTAAGGTTAGCAAGCAATGTGAGAAGGCAGTAGGGAGGGCTGGGGGATACTGGGATGTAAAGGGGGAGGCATCACCAGCAGAAAGCAGGAAGTTGTTATCCTCCTGTACAGACATTTGGTGAGACCCCATCTGGAGTACTGCGTACAGTTCTGGAGACCCTATTTCCGCAAGGACGTAGACAGGATAGAGGCAGTCCAGAGGAGGGCAACTAAAATGGTGAGGGTCTGCAAGAGAAGCCATATGAGGAGAGACTAAAGGAGCTTAATTTGTATACTCTTGAGGAAAGGAGAGAGAGGGGGACATGATAGAAACTTTTAAGTACCTCAGTGGAATCTACAAAGTCCAAGAGGGTAGCATCTTTCAGAAAAAGAGTTGTGCAAGAACAAGGGGACACAATTTAAAGATGGGGATGCGGTTCAGGGGCAATGTGAGGAAGTATTTTTTCACAGAGTGGGTGGTGGATGCATGGAACAGCCTTCCTGAGGAGGCTGTGGGGTCTAAACTGTGGGAGAATTCAAGAATGCATGGGACAAACATAAGGCAATTTTTGTGGGGGTAGGAAGAAATAGGCTGTTGGTTAATTAGGATCTGCAGCTTATCCTGTAGGTAGGGAAACGAGCAGACTAGGTGGGCCAAGCAGTCCTTATCTGCCATCAAAGTCTATGTTTCTAATCTCCTTCGAATCAAGGATACGCTGATGGACCTAACTACACTTTTAATAAAAAAATGGCTTAATCTACCTAACTGCCTATAATACTAAGAAATTCCTCAGAAATCACTTTTTCCTCACCTCTTTTTCCACCGGAAGCTCTGGTACCTGCTGCTCTTGGCCATCCGCCTATTTGGGGACATAGAATTAAACCCTAGACTGTTCCATAATCTCTCACATGCAGATCCCCTACTACGCAGCACCAAAGGACTCTTCATCACCCACCACAATACAAGAAGCCTCAAGCACAACCTGGTTGAACTTGAGGCTTGGACATCACTGTACAAATCTAACTTATTGTGCCTATCCAAAACATGGCTAAAATCCACCTTCCTCGACTTGCGATACTCTATCCCCTCATACAACCTCCTCAGGAAGGACAGACCATACTCCAAAAGAGGTGGTGTGGCTATCTATTTTAAGGATCACCTACACCTCGCTGAGCTGGATGCTGATCCCATGACACACTGAATCGCTGAATGCCCTCCTTACTCTTGGGGACAAACAATTGCACATCATATGTGCCTACAACCCTCTGAACAGTGGCTACCCTGACTTGGATGAGATGCTAAATCAGACTTCATTACTCTTGGGCAAAATTGAAGTGATCATCATAGGCGATATAAACATAAACTGGCTAGGAAACAGCCTGGCCTCTTCTCTATCAAAAATTTAGGGTCATAACCTGCACCAGCTAATTACACAGCCAACCAGGACTGCCTTTCGCTCTAATGCAAGCACACTTATAGACTGGGTACTATCAGGACTGAGCATATCCATGCTGCAGGCACTCTTGCTGATGTTATTGCTGACCACTCCTCCCATCTACTGCATTTGGGGGTCCCCTGCTCCCCACGGCAAAACCGCATTTCATCACTTTACAAAACTATGCCAGCCTGGATCCCCTAAAATTCCTAGAAAATGTGGACAATATTAACTGATATGGTCTCTATAATACTTGTGATGTGCAGACTGCCCTTGACATTTTCATCTCTGAATTCCTCACCATTCAAGATCACCACTCGCCCCTTATAACCCGCCGGATAAAAGGGAAACATAGAAGATGGCTAAATATGGACCTACTTGCCAAAATAGCAAGAAGACTACAACACCTACAGGAGACTAAGGGACACTTACTAAAAGGAAATAAGGACCTCAAAGATCTACTGCAAAACCTTGCAGAATAATGCTTCAGGCAATCCCAAAAAGTTCTGGTCATGGATTCAAACATTCCTGGGATCCTCTCACTCCTCCACTCCAAATGACATGGTATTGAATGGTACCCATTGCAACAACTCCCAGATAAGTGCAAACTTCTTCAACAAACAATTCACAGACCTAACAAGGTACATTTCTTCCTTACCTGCCCCACATCATGCAGATCTCTCCACTTGTTCCTGTAAGGACTCTGTGACCCCCTCCTTTCTCTTCAAGGCTGTTACTAGAAAGGAGGTAACAAAACTTCTTAGATTGATCTCGGATAGCACTGTCACAGGCTCAGACAGCGTCGAACCCAAACTACTGAAACTAGCTTCTCCACTCATTGCTGCTCCACCGGCCAGGATTTTTACCCTCTCCCTATGCCAAAGTATCATCCCTGACATAGTCCCTGACATCTGCAAGATAGTGAGAGTCATACCTGTGTTTAAGAAAGGTGACCAAAAGGACCCATCCAATTACAGGCCCATAGCCCCCTTGTCAGTGCTAAGCTAAATTCATGAAAAACTAGTAGCCACACAAACCATTGAATTCCTTCTTAGAAATGACCTCTTATCTAATGCTCAGCACGGCTTTCACAAAGGCATAGAACAACCACAGTTCCAGGTGTCAGGATGCCAACAGTAGGGCACTGGCAAGTAGAGCTCCGGACAGAGCATGCAATCCACAAGTGTGCACCCGCAAGCAGAGCAACAGTGGAAGAGGGCGTCCATCACCCAGGGGCACAACGCTGCACCGGAAAAATGAGCTCCAGGCCACAGCAACACCTGCACTGTGGGCTCATGCACGGTGGTGAATGGAGCCATGGTGAACAAATGACACCCTCCAGAAAGTGAAGGGCAGCCCTGGCACCAAGCAGCAAAATGGCACAGGAACGGTGCAGACATGCAGAGGCTGGCACAACTAATGGAGCACACAGGCACAATAGTGAACATGGCAAGACCACCACAGGACACAGGGGACAGTGGCCACAAGGGGAGCTGGACTGTACAGTGCAAGTGATGACAGCTGCACTGTGTAGGTGCACAGGACACGGTGAAGGCCAAGCAGGGTGGCACCCAGCTACGTGAGAGCATTTACATGGTAGAGGACTGGAATGCAGACAGCGTTCGGCATCGTCAGAGCCATGGCAATGCAGGTCAGCACCCAATGGAGCCATGTAGGTGCTTCCAATCACCACTGATACATTGCCACAGCAACCACAGACAGGTAAGGTGGCTAGGGGAAGGCCAGGCAATAGCTTGAGTGGCCTGGTATGTGCGTCTCCAAGGTGATGCAAACACACCCCACTCAGAGGGAGCGCTGAAGTGGAATGGAACTGTATGAGATGACAGGACAGATATGCTACTGGGCAGCAGAGAAGACATGCAGATGTGCACTGCATGATGTAGGCATGGGTGGATGGGATAGCATGAGTATCTCCTGTAGAGCAGTTGGTGGGTAAGCCAGGCAGCCTCACACAGGCACATAGGGTAGTACACACAGGGGGAACACACACAACCTGCACTAGGATCAAGCAATGTGCACACCCCAGTCAAGGTGCTACACAGGCAGGCAGACCATCAGAGCTGCCAGGTGCACTGCATCCCAGACAGCCTATGGCCTGCAAACAGAGGGGTACTTAAACAGCATCACTGCAGAGGATCCACAGACACAGAGGGAGTAACCGCCATGCCGCTGGACTAGGTGGACAGCCCGAGGGGCAACAGACTCCTGCTGCATGATGGCTACCTGTTTAGGAAGGAGCACACATGTGGCCAGAAGATTTACTGGAAGTGTGTGGAGTACCATGGTGACCACTGCAAGACGTGAGCACACACCAGCCAGGAGGACATTGTAACCACCATGGGGACACGCAAGCACGTCCCTGACTGTGCAGACATCACTGTGCAGAGTGTCCTGGCAGACATCAAGAGGAGGGCACTGCAGACCCCTGAGACACCGCAACAAGTGGTGTCAGCATGCTGCAGCTCAATGCCAGAGGCAGTGGGGGGGATGGCTGCCACACCTGGAGAATCTATGATGGTCCATGCGGCACACTAGGGGGGCAGCAAGCACTGCACCACATCTGCCAGTGTCCCTCTCTAACCTGATTGTGGGGGAGCCTTACAGCCATACACAGAAGGGGGAGCCATTCCTCCCATGGGACTCAGGACCTCAGCCAGATAGGGTCCTGTTATTCACCATCACCAGGAACCTCCTGTACATGGAGCACAACGTGCACTGGTACGCTGACGGGACATTCAAATGCTGCCCACCCCTGTTCTGGCAGCTGTACACAATACACAGGATCGAGTACAGCAACGTGATCCCCACAGTGTACTTGCTGATATCCCAGTGCACCACTTCTGCCTACACCACTGTCTTCAAGAATCTGACAAAGCTGAACCCTGGCCTGAGGCTGCAAACCATCATGGTGGACTTCGTACTGGCCATGCAAAAGGTGTTTCATGCCGTACTCCCTGATGCCACCCTGCGGGGGTGCTTCTTCTGCCTCTATCAGGCTGTGTGGCAGAAGGTACAGCAGCTACCTGATGTTCTGCAGGCATACATAATGGATCCAGACTTTGCCATGTACATACGTCTCCTCCCGGCCCTGGCATATATGCCACCTGATAAGGTCGTGGCAACCTTCAAGGAGATGCAGACATGGGTATTCTTCATGGAGCATGAGGACATGCTGGCTCTCTTCTTGGATTATTACAAGGACTGTTGGCTGGGGTGGCCCGTTCACAGTAGCCACTGGAACTGCTACACTGCCACATGGTCCGGTCTTCCATGCACCATCAATGCAGTCAAAGGCTGGCACCGGAGTTTTAACTCCTTGCTTGGGGCTGCCCATCCCTCCATCTGGACATTAATAGACTGTCTGTGGGCTAAACAACAGCTGAACGAGATCAAGGTACAACAGTACATGGCAGGGGAACCCATTGTACCACCCAGCAGGAGGCTCCGGGACAGAGGCCAGAGGATCATGGATCTCATGAAGCAGTATGGGGAGCACAGTGTCCAGGACTACCTTAACAGCATTGCCATGCTTTTCCAGCTGCAGGTGTAGTCCCATTGGCCGGACCACTGCTATGTCCCAGATATGATCCCCAGCCCCACTGGATATGTGATGTCTAACACATCTTGCAGCCCCCAGTAAAGTGTGTGAGCAGCATTACTGCCTCCTGCCTCCTTATTCCATGTGACTGTGCATGTGTAGATGTGGTTGTGGGTGTGTGAAGTGTGAGTGTCAGCTCTGGTATGCAGCAGTTGAGAAGGGTGTGCCGTGCAGCGGCATGTCTGTCATACACTGCCAATCACTGTCCGTTAGCACATGTACCTGTGTCCCCCGGTGGAACAGTAGGCCAGCCCCATGTGGCTTCCTGCTATGTGCTGCAGGGTCCAGCAGGTGCATGGCTGATTAGTGTCTCTGTCCCACAGTGTGTGGGGTGGGGTGCTGCTGGCCATGAGGTCGGGGCACTGAGTTTCGGGTCCAACTGTGGGCACACTGAGTATGGGTTGGTGCTGTATGGGACTGTTGGCATGTGTCAGTCAACCTGGTGCACTGGTCCTCCCTGTGTCATGCAGCTCTGGGGGTACAACTGCCACTGCCTGCTGCAGCCCATGACCCCTACTATGGTGCCATGCCATGGGGCTGTGGTTTGCGTCTTGGCCCCTGTGCACCCCCCTCTAGGTGTACGCACTGCCTCCCAGTGCCTGTGCCATGCACACCGCTGGTGAATCGGCCAGCCTGTCCTGTCCATTGGGCTTCACAGCTGGCATGGGGTGCCTATGGCAGCTGAGCTGTGTGGTTGCTGCTACTGTCGTTGACTGGTGGTGTTGTGCGCAGCATCACTGTGTCACTGGGTGTGTGGGACAGTGGCTTTGCCATAGGGTCAGCTGCATGGCTCCCTATTCCCCCACACTTTGTGTCCATGGGGGACATTTCTCTGGCCCATTGCATGCTGTGGTGTTCCCTGGGATTGCTGCGACTGCTGCCGCCATGTTGGCTTTTGGTGAGCAGATCTGGGGTGTGCAGTGTGTGGCACTGCCCAGCTGTGCTGCGTTGCATGGTGCCCCTGGGCTCCTGCGGCTTTGTGGTGTGGCACTCTACCTGCCAGCAATCTCCCACTAGTGCTGTACTTGCCAGCACCCTGTTGGTGGTGCCCTGACACCCGGAACCTACAACCACTGCCTTACTCAAATTCACAACTGACACCATCTCTGCTATGAACACAGGCCTACTAACTGGGGCTGTCTTCATAGTTATGACAAAGGCTTTTGACCTGGTGGACCACCCCCTTCTCCTCCACACCTTAAAAAACATGGGATTTGCATCATATGTAGTCAGCTGGTTCTGTAGTTACCTATCTAACAGAATCCAAGTTGTGAAGTTCAATTCTGCCTACTCGGATCAAGCTACTGTGAATATTGGAGTACCCCAAGGCTCCATTCTGGGGCCACTACTACTCTCGATATTTATCATTAATATCTCCTCCAACATCTCCTCCACTCCAGTCCTGCTCTATGCTGATGACATAGTCTTGTACACTAGTGCTAAGGATGTAAGTGACAACAATCTACGGCTATCCACAGATTTCCAGCATACATAAACCTGGCTATTGTGCAACAAACTCATTCTAAATGAAGCAAAAATCTAATCTATGTTATTTGGATCACTTGCTAGGCTCAAAACTTGTCAACATAACTTTTGTGTCTCCTGCCTTAATGGCTCACCCACTGGCGTTGTGACCTCATTTAAATACCTAGAGGTAACCTTGGACCAATCCCTAAGTTTTGACCAACACATACAGATAACTTAAAAATCTGTAAACTCCAAACTTGGCATTACGTACCTGACCAGCTATGCCCTAACACCATTGGCTAGACTTGCCATTGCCTGGGGTATTCTCCTGCCTACCCTGACCTATGGGGTTGCTACATATGCTACCTCCTCAAAATTGCACCTCCGTAGATGGGATGTAATATTCAACAGTATATGTAGGTGCATCTCATCATCTCCTTGGCTGAAACACCATTGCCTCCTTTACTCTGAGTTAAATTGGCTATCTTCCAGTGCCACCAGATTTCATTCCCTCTGCTTCACAGTTGACAGCATTATGAGAGCTCAGACCCCCTGACACTGGCTGAGTTGCTCACCCCTCAGTCCTCCAACTATGGCCTGCACTCATCTGACAAATCTCTCAGTGTGCCAAAATGCGAATCGATTGAAGGTGCCAGTGCTTTTGCTCTCCAAGTCCCCCTGCAGTGGAACTCCCTCCCGCTCTATGTCCCCCTAGCAGCCTCATATTATGCCTTTAAAAAAGTGCTCCACTGATATCGCATCTTATCCTGTCAGTGCTCTTGTTTCAAGCCCATGTAGCATATGGCTCACCTCCTGTTGCTCTTACCCTGCCTACTCTCGACTGCTTTCCCCTTGCACTTCTATATTACCTGTCCATTGTCACTCTGACCTGTTCTCCTTGGCTGTTTCCCCCCATGTGGATTACTCTCTACTTGTCTCTGTCTCCATGACCCGCTTTCTGACCATCCCCATATGTTTTTTCCTGTCTGACTTTCTGCTAGATGTATTGGATCTCCTCACAATACATGGTTTTTGCTATTTTATCCTACCTGTTTTCTAGCTCTGCACCTATACCGATGACTAGAATTACAGTATTGTTCTGTATCCTGCACTAAACTCTGTACTTTACTTATATTGTTTACACATGATGTTTAATATCCTATTTTCTAAATTACTTTGTTCATGTTTGTTTTAACCTTATGTATAATAGCCTGTGATGTAAAGTACCCTATTTTGTATATTACTCTGTTCATGTAGTTCTAATCTCACGCATAATTCCCAGTTAAAATATTACTGCTTTTCACCTTCAGTAAGGAATTTGAACACTGAGTAATTGACAAGGCTAGTGAGTTTAAGCCCCTCCTGAAAGTTATTCCAAAGGGCTGGGAGGACATAGATTATAGCAGCCTTCCTGTAGCGAGTGTAAATTCTAGGTATTGAACATATCATAGGTATCATAGGTAAGGAGTGGGTCCCAAGGTGGTAGCCTGGATAAAAAATTGGCTGGACAACAGGATGCAAAAGGTAGTAGTAAATGGAGTTCATAGTGAAGAAAGGGGGGTTACTAGCGGGGTACCGCAGGGTTCAGTACTGGGACCAGTCCTTTTTAATGTCTTTATAAGTGACATTGCAGAGGAACTGGAAGGAAAAGTATGTCTCTTTGCAGATGACACAAAGATCTGCAACAGGGTTGATACACAAGATGCAGTGGAAAGGATGAGAAGGGGCTTGGCAAGGTTGGAGGAATGGTCAAATGTATGGCAGCTCAGATTCAATGCAAAGAAGAGCAAGGTAATACACCTGGGAAACCAAAACCCAAGGGAAGAGTACACAATGGGAGGTGAGAAACTGACAACAGTAAAAATGGAAAGGGACCTGGGGGTAATTATATCAGATGACCTAAAAGTGGGCAAGCAATGTGAGAAGGCAGTAAGGAAGACTGGGGGATACTGGGATGCATAGGGAGAGGCATCAATAGTAGAAAACAGGAAGTTGTTATCCCTCTGTACAGACAGTTGGTGAGACTCCATCTGGAGTAAAGACTAAAGGAGCTTAATATGTATACCCTTGAGGAAAGAAGGGAGAGAGGGGACATGATAGAAACTTTCAAGTACCTCAAGGGAATCAACAAAGTCCAAGAGGGTAGCATCTTTCAGAAAAAGAGATGTACAAGAACAAGGGGTCACAATTTGAAGATAGAGGGGGGACAGCTTAGAGGTAATGTGAGGAAGTATTTTTTCACAGAGAGGGTTGTGGATGCATGGAACAGCCTCCCTGAGGAGGTTGTGGAGTCAAGAACAGTGGGGGAATTCAAGAATGCATGGGACAGACATAAGGCAGTCCTAGTGGGGGGTAGTAGGAAGTAAGCTGTTGGTTAACTAGGATCTGCAGCTTATCTGTTAGGTAGGAAAATGGGCAGACTAGGTGGGCCAAGCAGTCCTTATCTGCTGTCAAATTCTATATTTCTATGTTTCAAGCTACTGGACTTGTGTCCTTAATGCTTGCCTTTAAGTTTAATACATTATACTATGTTCTTATGTCTCCTGTAACTACTATATTTCTTACTACCTTTAATAAAATTATCCAGCCTATGTTTAAAGGAGTTTTTTTCTGATGGCTTAGGTACTTGTGGAATGAAGGAAGAATTCTGATGTATAAGATGGGTAGCTTATCCAGAAGGGCCCTGTATATCCAAAGTAGCATATTCTTTTGACTTCTGATTGCTACCGAGGTCTATCTGATTTGATAATATGATAGGCAGTGATGAGTTTTCAGGGGAGCATTTATGATGAAACAGATAGCTCAGTGATAGAGTACATCTAATTTATGGTGGGAGGAAATGGGGCTGTTAGTGTAGATGAGGTCAGCATTGTCTACGAGTGGAAGAAACCTTACTTGGACAGTAAAGAGTTATGACCCACAAGTGGATAGTAAAACTAGTTTACAGCGGCAGCTGTAGCTGTAGCTGAGCTGACATCCAGAGTATAATGAAGCATTGTACGAATAGTGAATAGCTTCCACCAGTAATTAATTATAGATTCCAGCAGTAGCTGAGCTGAATAACTGAACAAGCATAAGAATTTGGAGGCAAGGGCAATAGTGCACTGAAACAACAATAATAACTGCTTGGTACAACTGCATTTAAGCAGGTTTGAATCTCATGGAGTAATTAATATAGAATCACAGTAGAATTAGGGGTAAAATCAAATAAAGGAGAGGGAAGTTAACAATTTTGTTTGTGATCAAGGAATTCTAATAGTTATCTCCCAATCTCAGAATATTACTAGTGTTGAGCAAAATTGTGGACTTTCATTTCAGAAAATATTTTGTGAAATTTGTGCGTTTTGCAAAATATTTCACAGGTGTGAAATGCAAAGTTCCACTGGTGAAATGTGGAATTTCTCTGGTGAAATGTAAAATATTGCCCATGAAATGCAGAATTTCGCCGCTCGCAGACGAAATTCCGCTGCTTGCAGGCAAAATTGTGCATTTCACCGGTGAAATCCACATTTTGTGGGTGAAATTCCACATTTCACACCCACCATATTTTTGATGCATTGGACCTCTTGTGTCATTTTGGAGAATGCTGCTACAGGGCATGCTTTGCTTGCAAAACACAGCACCCAGTATTTGGTACACCTGGATTTAATGCAAGGTGGATGTTTGATGCATCGTGCATCAGTCTAAGGGCCCTTTGAAAATCTGGCCCTTTATGTTTTGTTTTATGCCAATTTCTGCTGCTACTTTTCATCACCATAGTTTATTCCTGTGTAAGTGCTGTTGTACATTTCATACTATTCTATATATTGTTTCCTATGCATCACTGTGATATTTATGCACTGTTACTCTCCTAAAAAGGACCTCCTTGAATTTAGCATAATGTAAAGGAGCTTTAACATGGCAAAATCTCCTCCTGGGGGTCGGCTAGAAACTTTTGGGATAATGTAAAGGAGCTGAATGGAAAATCCAGCTCCCCACCCCTCTCTCAACTCTCCTTTAATGGAACTGTCTGCTCTGACCCCCTTGGCATTGCAGACTGCCTAAACCACATTTTCTCAGACCTGAATTCAGTCCTGTCCAGTAACTTCTTTGACCCAATCCCAGTAGCACCGCTGCCCACTCTCCAGAGACCTCCTTTCTACCTACTTACCATCTCCCCATTGGAGGCTAGACCCCTTCTGCAAAAGCCGTTAGTAGTAACAACCCCAGCACCAACTGACTGGACACTAGGCTACATCGTCTGACATTGGATTCTATCCTGGTCCCACTTACTGAGCTGCTCAACCGATCTCTGTGCCTGGGGCAGTTCCCCAGCACATGGAAAACTGCCATCATCACTCCCATCCTAAAGAGCAGTGATTGAGCGATCCCGGGTAACTATCGACCTTTCTCCATCCTACCCTTTAATTTTCACTGTAACCAGGTGGTTAAAAAGACTGGAGGTGTTTTGAGCTGTATTCACAGACACATTAAGAGTAGGAGTAGTAGGGTCCTACTCCCTCTCTATATTTCCTTGATGAGACTGCATACTGAGTATTGTGCCCAGTTCTGGGCACCTGCAAATAAAGGGGATATAGGTGCCCTGGAAAGGATACAGAGAAGAGCAACTAGAAGAATGAGGGAAGTTCAGGGTATGACATATGATGAGAGGCTCCAAAAACTGGACCTGTTTTCACTGGAATATAGAAGGTTGAGAGGTGATATGTGCCTGGTTTACAGGGCTCTGGCAGATCACGGGCTATGGGAATTACTTGGCTTGGAATATAGAGATCAGAAATATATTACACGTGCTCATCCATTACAGCTAAAAGGAGCATGTTGTAATACCCGAGCTAGAAAACATTGGTTCTCTGAAAGAGTGGTGGGTATTTGGAATGTATTGCCAATTGAAGTGGTGGGAAGCAAGACAATGACAGACTTTAAACATTCACTGGACAGATATGTTCATACAAATAATATAACAGGGTATTATTAAGCTTAATTGGTGAGCCAAATGGACCTCGGTCTTATCAGTGGTCTGAATATCTATGACCTATGACCTCCCCCCACTCTCTAAGGCCCTTGAAAAAGTAGTTGCCAACCAGCTTGCCAAATACCTGGCCATGCACAATATCCTGTGCCCTGAACAGCATGGCTTTCATGCAGGTCACAGCACCACAACTGCACTACTTGAATTCTCCAACTTCCTGCACTCTGCTCTTGATGCTGGAAGTCCTGCTGGTGCCGTGTTCATTGACCTCTCCAAGGCCTTTGACATGGTTTGCCATCATCTCCTGCTTGACTCCCTCAGATGCCTTGGTTTCTCCCCCGGTCTCTTTGCATGGTTCACCAGCTACCTCTTTGCCAGAACTCAGTGTGTAAAAATCAATAGCACCCTATCTGACACACTACCTCTCCGCTCTGGGGTTCCCCAGGGCTCCATTTTAGGCCCTCTCCTCTTCAGTCTCTACCTCAACTCCCTCCCCTTGGCCTGCCCATGTAAGATCCTATTCTACGCGGATGACGCTGTGCTCTTCGCCACTGACCCCAACCCCAACACAATCCAGACCACCCTCCAAAAAGCTTTTGATAGAGCTGAGCATTGGTTCACAACACAAAGGCTAGTACTGAACCTAAAAAAGACCAAAGCTATGCTCTTCTCACATCGCCAAAGCAAAGCCAGTGGTGCCCCTCTCGTGATACTGCCTTGCACACTAAACCCCATTGAGCAGGTTTCCTCCTACAAGTATCTGGGCATTACCTTTGATTCGGCACTCCCCTTCCATTCCCATATCAATGTCCTTTCTGCTGCCAACAATGTCAGGAATGGACTGTTATACCGTCATAGGGACTGCCTAATACAAGAGGCCCTTAGATTGGCAATCACCTCCTCTGTCCTGTCGCTAATTGACTATGGGCTGCCTATCTATGCTGCAGCCGACAACACTGTGCTTGCAAGAATCCAGCTCTCTATAAACAAGGCCTGCAGGCTAATGCTGGGAGCTCCTAGGTGCACCCATACATGCCTGCTGTACTTCACCACCAACTTGCTCAACCTTGAAGAAAGACTCCACTTCCAAACCTGCCTTCTTGGAAAAAAGACCCTGCTAGGGCTCTCCCCCCCTGGGGTAGCCACCTCCCTGCAGTGTGCCTCCCCCTCAGTCTCCACCAGCAGCACTGTCAAAACCTTCCTTATTGTCCCCAGAGATCCTTTTTCTATCGGGCTCCCTCCTGGTTCAATTCCCTCCCAGCCAATATAGTTGACTCCACTAAGCTTGGTCCTTTCAAGGTCTCCCTCAGAAGCCATCTGACAAGCACTAGCTGCTGCAACTGCACATTATCCCCCACTTGCCCCTTACCTTCACCCATAAGCTGGGTCTGCCCTGTCTACTTTTGCTGTATATACCTGGGGTCTCATGCAGCATCTGCTGACTAATGTTATAAAATATCTCTGGCTGCTACCTGATGTGGTACTCGTGTAGCTACATTATAACTACTGTGATCTACCTATTACCAAGCGTGTACCACCAGTGAATGCCTGTAACACTGGTTGCTTTTTTAATCTAAGCGTTATGTACTGTACTGTTTGTTTGCTGTGATGTATTGCTTTCCTGACAAGGTGCCTATGTAAATAAGTCTATGAATCAAAGGTCTGTAAACTGATGATCTAATAAATAAATAAATAAATAAATAAAATTAGACATGCATATTAAGGATCTGAAAGACTTTTAAAGATATGTACTGTACATGAAATATAGCTGGTATTGCTTTGAAAGTAGGAGACCTGGGTTGCATTTTTTCACATTTAATATTATTCTCTTGCTGGAATCATGAGGTATAGATAATAATTTTAAGATCCAGGGATATCTGACCTTGGTACTACCAGCTATAAATGGAAAGAAGGGTGCCAGATCTAGTGAGGGTCTGATTACTTTAGAGAGAAATGGCAAATGACTTTCAGATTGTAAAGTACAGAGTCTTTGAAAACTTTCAGACTTTCCTATCAGTTGCCATTACTGTAAATGAACAAGTACATCTGATAATCTGTATGGCAGTGTGGAGCAGAGCAGTGAATGATTGCTCAATGGGCAAGATGGCAACTGAGTGAGCCAAACTGAGCTGAGCTGAAAGCAGCAACTCTGTTGTGGAGCAGAGCAGAGTGACTGACAAATTCAAGTGATTTTCAAGCTTTACAAATGGTATGCCATCATTGCCTGATTTGTAAACAGAGAAAATCTTTTTTGTAGGTTTATTGTGGATCCCCCCCAAACTTTGTTTTTCTGCTTTTATTTATTACTTTATTTTTTAAGGGGGAGGATGGAATAGAGCAGAGCAGTGGATGACTGTGACAGTCCAAAAGACTTGAGCTGAAGTGGAGCAGAGCAGGGGGACATTGGAAAGCACACAGGAAAGAATATAGTAGTATGGCAGTATAACAGAAAGCAATGGAACAAGGACTATCATTATACAGCAGCATTGTGGAATGCTGTAAGTGCGGTAAAGTGTGATACAGAGAGGAACAGAGAACAGCACACACCTGTAAGCAAGAGGTGGCAAAACAATCATAACTCATGAACCAAAGACAAAGCAAGGGACATCAAAAATACATTAGAAAATACTCAAAAATCATTGGGCATAAGCAATTTAGTGTTGGGACTGTCTTAGGGTGCATGGTTTCAGATAGTCCCTTGGGACTGGAAAGAATATCCAAAATGCAAGAAAGAGAAACTATAACTTTGAAATCTGAAAGTCCGCTCTTTCCCACCAGCACTAAGCCTGTTCTTTATAGTTGTTGTTATGATAAAGTGGGTGGATGAGATTTAGCCTGCAACAAGTTACTGATCTGAAGTAATTTTGTTGAAACTTGAAAACCTGTTATGGTAACTGTCATGGTTACCTTGGGCAATCAAGTCTTGATAATTGTCTAATATTGAAAAAAGCAGCAGTGCTAACTATATATATATATATATATATATATATTCTATGCAAATAACTTCGTTAATGCACCAGTTAGGGTTCTTCTACAGCAACAAAACCGAGGAAATTCGCCATTAGGGTTCCCACCTGTTGAACTCCACCCCCACCCCGCCCCCACCAACAGGCATCGGGGTGTGCGTTGGGGTTGACAGCCCTAACTCTTACCCCATCCCTATGTAAACAAGCTGAGGTGGTGCAGTGTGAAAGAATGGGGTGAGAGTTAGGCTGATGATCTCCCAATGCACACCCTCTATGCCTGTTGGTGGGGGTGGGGGTGGGGTGGGGTTCAACGGGTGAGAACCCTAATGATGAATTTCTTTGCTTCTGTCACTGTAGAAGAACCCTAACTGATGCATTAACAAAGTTTTTTTTGCATAGAATTTCCTTATTTTAAGAAAGAATGAAAAGGCAGAAAGTTAACAGCATGCGCCCACCAACTTTTAAGTGTCTGGCCACATTACACACACAATGACTAAAAAGTACATTGACAACAGCAAGGCCAGCCACCAAACAAATGTTAATCTAGTAGAGCAATAGAAAAAGCTGTCCACAAAACGTAAACCGCACCACACAATATCTCTGCAAAAAGTATATTGTCCGACACATTAAACACTGCTATTGACATCTACAGGACATGCCATCAACACCTTCCAAATTTCAAGTAAAAAGACCAAACCGTGTCCGAGATATAACATGTCAAAATTTGAAATTTTCATTCGTCAGAGTGGCACAGTTCCGCACCTCTTGACATTTAACACACACAACAACTGAAAACTACATCCATGACACTAAGGCTAGGCATCCTATCAATTTCAAGCCACCAGCACAATCCAAAACACTGTCCGCAACACGTAAAGTGCGTCACGCAATATCTCTGCAAAACAATTTTCTCCGACACGTAAACACCATAATTCACATCTACAGGACATGCTGTAAATACCCTCCAATTTCAAGTAAAAAGACCAAACCATTTCTGAGATATTCAATCTTAAAGATTGGTAAAATTTCCCTATCTATTTCATTATAAAATATCTGGCCATCTTGTCCCCCTCCTCGTGATCAAAGATGGCGATCAAAGAATCTCATGATCAAAGAATTGCAGGCTCGTGATCAAAGAATTTCCAGGCTCATGAACAAACAATAAAAAATGCTATAAATCAAACAATTGAAGTAATTGCAGTAAACCACTGCCATGGTTCGACAGAATGAAGCCCCCTGAGCAAAACCCACCCTCATTTGACCTCCTAGGGTACCCCTGGGTTAAGAAAATTGATTTTTTAATCTGGCCATCTCGTCCCTCACTCGCAATGCACTATCGCGATCAAAGGATCTTGCGATCAAAGAAATTTGCAGGCTCATGATCAAAGAATTTGCAGGGTCACGACCAAAGAATAAAAACTGTTCCAATTTAAAAAATTCAAAGTATTGCAGCAAACCACTGTCATGGTTCATCAGAACGAAGCCCCCTGAGTAAAACCTGTCCTCATGTGTCATCCTAGGACACCCCTGGGCTGAGAAAATTGATTTTTTAATCTGGCCATCTCGTCCCTTGCTCACGATGCATGATTGCGATCAAAGAATCTAGCGATCAAAGAATTTGCAGGCTCAAGATCAAAGAAATTGCACACTCACAAACGAAGAGCGAGGGACAAGATGGCCAGATTAAAAAAACTATTTTCTCAGCCCAGGGGTGCCCCAGGAAGTAAAATGAGGTTGGGTTTTGCTCAAGGGGTTTTGTTCTGCCCCATCTGAAAAAAATACATCATGTTTTCAATATCCCTGGTAGTCTAGTGTCCCCCTCCTGATCTGTATCAAAAGAATAATGTTCTGCATTTCCCTGGTAGTCTAGCAGCCCCCCCGATGTGTATTTAATAAAATAATGCTTTGTATATTTCTGGTAGCCTAGTGGTCCCCCCGATCTCTATAAAATTAATCTTGTTGTCCATATCCCCGGTAGTCTAGCGGGCTCCCCCCAATCATGATAAAATACATTACGATCTCCAATTCCCTGGTAGTCTAGTGCACCCGCCATGTGTATTTCATAAATAATGCTTTGTATATCCCTGGTAGTCTAGCACCCCCCCCCGATCTGTATAAAATTAATATTGTTGTTCATATCCCTGGTAGTCTAGAGGCCCCCCATCATGATAAAATAGATTACAATCTGCCATTTCCTGGTAGTATAGTGGCCCCCCACCCAGCTGTGCCAGCCCACCAAGCACCCCCCTACCCTTCCCCAGCTGGCAACTGGCACATCCCACTTCTCACCTCCACGGCCAGCCACAGACTGTGTGTATTAGCAGTGCTAATGCAAAGAGGTGCTCAGAAATAATTTCTTTTAAAAGCTCATAACTCTATTTTTTTACTGATTTGGATGAAACCAAAGGCATGGCTCGATAGATCGGAGTCCCCTGAGTAAAACCCATCCAAGTTTTACTTCAGAAGTGACCCCTGAGCCAAAATATTTGTGTTTTTCTAATTGGAAATTTAAAAACAAGATGGCGGACCTCATGATCAAGGAATTTTTAAAATTCTCAGGGACAAAGATTCTTGAACAGTGAAGCTGCAAATTCTTTGATCACCAGGTGGGATGAGATAGCCAGAAGCCCATTCTTTGTTCACATAACATATGTATAAATTTTCTAATTGACTTATAATGGGAACTTAAAAGTGGCAGAACTTTTGAATGCCTTAATATTTATTCACCAAATGAACAGTGGCATGTTCGGCCACCAAAGCTCTTTCAAACGAGCCATCTTGCAGAGTGGCACACTACACAATGGCCATGCAGGGCCATGTCCAAAATCCCAAAAGCTGCCTCCAAAAATGGATAATTTTGCATTTTTCTGCGTTTTCGTATGCAAAGACTGTAAGTCTGACCAAAACGTAATTTGGCAGATCAAGAGATCTACCATGCCCCACTGCGCATACCAAATTTCAGGCGAATCTGTTGAACAGGTCCAAAATTATTAACGGGCACAATTTTGAGTTTAACATAGAAGTGACAACTGAACCCTAATACAGTATATATATATATATATATATATATATATATATATATATAAAGATATATATATATATATATATATATATATTTATACAATGGGGTTGAGTGATAAATGAGTGTGCTAAATCATGTTATTTTCACCGGGTGTGATAAATGTAAGAACTGACATTTATCACATCCCCGAAATCCGCACTAAACCCGCACAAAGCCACGCAAATGGTACATTTTGCAACAATGAGGCCCCCATTGTATAAATCAGATACATGATGTACACTCATGTGATATGGGAAATATGTTCAGTCCTGCACAGTGATATCTAAAATCTCACTCGTGGCTTCGCCACTCGTGAGTATTCAGAGGTCACTCTAGAGGAGTGAAGATATTTTCCATATCACACTCGTGCCCATCATGTATCCCCTATATATATATACATATATATATATATATATATATATTATGCATCGGCTCAAGTCCTAGATTGCCGATCGGGGGGTACCTCTTTAGAACATTACTGTAGATGGAAAAGGTACAGCAGAGTGGGATGAGGTACCTTTTTTATGAGATGGGAACCAAACCTCAGCTCTGACTACTGGAGGTAGAATAAAACAAGCCACCACTGACATACAAAAACTGTAAATGAACAGCTACAGGAAATAAGTCAGCCTTTGTGGTAAAGTAGGGAAATGTTGGGAAATCTGTTCCAATGCCATTTACAGCAGCATTGGATCCATGAGGATGGTTACTATGATAAGAGAATGGGCACAATTCAGATTAAATCAAGTGAAAAGGGTATTGTATGTGGAAAGGGACTGAAAATAGAGGGAGTAGCTCTGCAAATGCAGGTGTTAAAATGTACTGTACATTGGGTTGAGAGAGATCAAAAAGGGAAAAAAGGCTGCAAAATGTGGGATAGAATGCCATTATGGAAGGGATACAATTATATAAAACAACAGCCAGAAATATGTCAATTTCAACAAAAAACACCAAAACAGGACCTGAAGAATGCCAAGGGCTGTCTGGAAAATCCCAAATCCAGCCTGCCCATTGAAGTGCAGACTCAGCTGACCAAGTAGAATTCTCATTTTGTTTAGAGACTTTCTCCATGGTTTTTATGTCCACATTTACTTTTGATAAAGGTATGCCCTTACGTGTTTTATGTATCATTCCCACATCAGTTGACTGTAATTCTGCTGCTCTGTCAGCGTCACTGAGTGGCATCTTTGATCTGCACCTGCTGACAGCTTGTGCCAAAGAGGGTGTCAGCAACAGACATCAATGGGATGTTTTTCATTGTTACAGGGTGAAAGTCTTCAGCAAGTTGATCATAGCAGATCAGATGTACTTGCTGGGCAGTGTTATGTAAATCAAAGGAAAGAGCCGGCCTATGATTGGGTCAGTTCTTTCCTTTGAAATGCACTAAATTTACACCCAGCAAGCCAGAATACTGTCATGATCAGCATGGTTGATGATTGGTGTGACACTGATGAGCCCCTTGCAGACCACTCTGCATTGGACAGATAGTGTCACACCCCTCAAAAGTCACTCTCATATCAAGATGTTCACTGCACAGGTGTACACGGTTAACATAAAAAGCACTTTATTTTGGGGAACAGAAATGAGTGTGACAGTTCTTCTGGTCCTGCTATCAAAACACTAGTGCCAGTCTGTGAGTTACACAAAAGCAGTAATATATGGACTGAACATGGGAGTACAAATGGTGCAATTTACTGGAGGAGAGAGGGGATTAGAATGTGGTGATTGTAAACATGTGACCAGATTTGGGGAAATTGGTTAACCAGCAAAGGCACACTAATTCGAAGCTTGTTTCCAGGTGTGACCTGGGAGCACAAGGAAGTTAAGTAACTTGCTTAGGGTCACACAGTATGCAAGTGGGGGCTGTGGGATTCAAACCCAGGTCTCCAGATTTGTGGCTCAGTGTCTTTAACCACTATAGGAGATGAAAAGCACGTTTTACCTGAGGAGTTTATGTATCAGTATTGCTCAGAGGTCAAACAGTGAAATAATAACATTAGGGAACACATTAAAAAACCTACAAGAGATAAGGCAACTGGAAAATTTGTGAATAATATGATAAGATATTTGGAACCAAATGAAAAAAGGAATGATGGAACAGGGGAGTAGCCAGGATTTCAAAAACTGAAGGCACAAACATAGATACATGGTGTTTGTGGCACATTTGTATCCATGACCAGTTGAGCTGAGGCATATTTCTTCAAAATGTTTAAATCCAAATGAAGGTCTGGGCCTAAGGGCTATGACCTGGCTACTCCTCCATTGTAGATTAGGGACATGGCCACTCCAAATAGAAAACAGAACTGATCGAAAGGGGAGAAAAGCCTGAAGGAGGAGAGGGTATGGACACTTGTGCAACTGAGAAAAGGGGCAAATTGGGGGAGATGGGCAGGAATATTTCAAATGCCTGCAAATAATGAGATAGAATGTGGTAATAGTTATGAACCTTTAGCCCATTTTAACAGTGGAAACAAAAATGGCAGAAAACCAGGAGTTAATGTGGTAATCACTGGAGACTCCATAGTCAGATATACTGACAGGATAGTTTTTTTGTAGGACAAGGCTAAAAGAATGGTTACATGCCTACCCTAGGGCATGTATTAGAGACATTGAAAAGAATCTAGAGAGAATTATTAAATCAGCAGAGGAACAATCACAAGTAATAATGCACATTTTGTAAATGATAGTGGTAAAGGACACGAGAGTGAAATCAAGTAGGACTATATACTGTAAACCTAGGAAAACAACTTAAGTCATTGTAATGTAAATCAATTATCTCTGATATCTTGCCAGTTCCAAGGGTGTCAAAGAGGAAACAGGGGGATATTACTAAAATTGACATGTGGCTGGATGACTGGACTTTTGAGAAGGACCTTATAGTTCTGAAACTTTGGGACCTACTTGTAAGTGACAACTCACTTTATGCAAAGGATAAAATGCGTTTAACAGCAAAGGGGCTAAAATACTAGCTAAGAAATTTAATCAAGCACTTAAAAAGGATTTAAACATGAGAATGGGAGTGAGCGAATGATAGAAATGAACAACATAAACACAAGCATGTTTGTAAAAGGAAAATGTATTATAAAAATCTAAACATTATCTCATTAAATGCTAGAAGCTTACTTAACAAAATGGTCAACTTCAGTATTTTACTAACAAAAGAAAAGCCATATGAGGTAGCCATAACTGAAACCTGGTGGAACCATGGGGATACCTGGAATAAATAATTACAAGGTTGTCAGTTAATTCACAAAGACAGAAAAAACAGAAGGGGAGGAGTTGTTGGCTTATATCTCAAAGAGCCCCTGATGCCATTGTGACCACTTTGAAAAAATTCACTGTTTAGATACAATTCAGCTTATACTAAATATTTTTTCTGTGATTCTCACCCTTAATTCATTATTACTAAGGACATTCACATGTAAACAAGATTGCTGCCCTATCTGCTCTGGCTGCTTGCCTACACCTGGCATCACAGTTCTTTTTATGACATAACAGCCTGTTGTTGTGGAGATAATTATGATGCCATAAACAGGGGATAATGATGTCAGGTGTAGGCAAGCAGAAAAAGCAGATAATGTCCAAGGGCCAGTAACCCTTTTTCATGCATCTGTGCTGAGTAATAACGAAAAAAGTGAAAGAATGATATCAACTATATGAAATATAAACTCAATTGTGTCTAAATCTTAATTTCGTTCACATTTTTCTAATGGTGTCAGGAGCTCTTTATGGAGCATTTAAATGTGGAAAATCTAAGTACTAATCCTCAGGATGAGTATCTGAAATCATTATGGGTAAGAATAAATAACATTAAGCCTTTTAGTAGTAGGTAATTGCTATATTCCACCTAGCATCAGTAAAGAAAAATTTAATTTACAATTAAATGAAGAAAATTCAGAAAAAAAGTTATACAATAATATTAGGAGACTTCAATCAATCTGACATTAATTGGGAAAAAGAAGAAGTGGAAGAAATAAACAGGAATGTGTTTATGGGTGCAATAAGGGGGGTGTATTCTAAAACAACTACTCAGAACTCCTACTAGAGGTTTAAATATACTAGACTTAGTTCTTACAAACTGTCTGAATAAGATGAAGTATAAAGTTAGAGAACCACTATGCTCATCTGACCATGCCATGACTGAGGCAAATATATGTACAAATATTGATCAGAATAAGGGCAGAATAATGATATAAAAATATAATGAGGAAAATGACAACCTTATGAGAGAAAAGCTAAATACATGAGATTGGAAGAGTGAGATGCTTAATAGAAATACAACTGAGTGCTGGAATATATCGATAAACAAGCTATCGCATTAAATGAATAAATACTTAACAAAAACAAGATTATATAACAAAACTGGGGAAATACTGCCATGGTTTAATAAAACAAATGGAGAAAATATGTAAGGAAAAAAGAGAGTACATCAACAAGCAAAAAAGTATCCTTGTCGGGGAAATAAAGTAAAATTAAAGGAGCAAAGTAGACTACTAAAATAGGAAGTAAGAAAAGCTAAGAGAAAATATGAAATTAGGTTAGCAGCAGATAGACAAAATATTAAAGCTTTTTATGGTTACATTAATTCCAAAAGGAAAAGGGTTACTAACACAGGACCACTGAACAATAAGAATGTCATAGTCTCTAAAGATAATGACATTGCAGAGCAACTAAATAGCTATTTCTGCTCAGTATTCCAACAAAAGGAAATATATCAGAAATTCAGATAACCAATAGAGGAAATCAGTAATGAGAAAGTTATGGAACATCTAAGAACATTAACGTTAAACAAAGCTACAGGGCCAGATGGAACAACACCATCACTCTTGAAGGAACTAGCTAGCAAGATATCATTAACTCTTACTTAGATTTGCAACCTATCAATAAATGACTGTCATGCACCCAAAGACCGAAGAATAGCTGACATAGTGCCCCTGTTTAAAAAGTGGTATAGGCAATCACCAATAAATTACAGACCCATTAGTTTGACCTCAGCAGCCAGAAAAAAAATTTCTAGAAATGTATTATGGTCAGATTGGAGAAGGAATATAAAAACAAGGGTATATCAGACAAATTGCAGCATGGATATAAGGCAGACAGATCCTGTGTAACTAATCTGTTAACATTTTGTGAACATATTAGTAGGGAATTAGATGACAGCAATGCTGTGGATGTTATCTTTTTGGATTTCTACAAGGCCTTTGATGTTGTGCTGCATGGAAAATTAACCATAGAAATGTTGGACATTGGGATAAGTAACAAACTGGTCAGAGCCAACACCACCGTGGAAAGGTTTAGGAGTGGCAAGTGCGGTGAAAAGAATATGCGGGGGTCTTGCTGTACTGGAGTCAGCAGTAATATTGCAGCGATTACAGTACTGCACATGCATGATACTCGCACATGTGCAGTTTGCCCCAGAGTCAGCCTTGTGCAACATGGCGGTGCTGAAAAAACTATGTGTAACAACCTAGTCCCCTTGGGTTACTAGAATACCATTAGTACTAGTCTTAGGCAGGTAGGAAAAGGCAGCTGGTGGGAAGCTCATTAGTGGCTTTCTACATAATGACCTCATTGTTTACTCAGCTAGCCTGAGAGAAGGATAATAATAATAATAATATAATATAATAATAATAAACTTTATTTCTAAAGCGCAGTTCCAAAACCAAACCACCTAACAGAATTATCAATAAAAACATATTAAAACAAGAAAGATGATAAGTAAGATAATAAAACAATCCAATTTCAGGTTACATAAAAAAATATAAAAAACAAAATTATTATATAAAATCCCCATACGCCAGATGGAACAGATGGGTCTTTAAGGCTGTCTTAAAGCTCTCTATGGTCTGACACTCTCAAATCTGGTGAGGCAGAGAGTTCCACAAGGTAGGGGCTGCATACATAAAAGCTCGGGACCCAGAGGTTTTCAGCCGTACCCTGGGAATCTCTAACAACCTCTTGTCAGCTGAGTGGAGTGGTCAGCTGGGACAGTAAGGAATCAGGAGCTCTTGCAGGTAGCTCAGACCCTGTCCATGCAGGGCCTTGAAAGTCAGAAGACTGACCTTGAAGGTGATCCACCACTGTACAGGCAGCCAGTACAGTTCACACAGCACAGGAGTGATGTGGCTCGAGTGAGGAGCCCCCATCAACAGCAATGCCGCAGCATTCTGCACCAGCTGCAAGTGGCTGATATCAAGAAGCCCTTGGTAAAGGGAGTTACAGTAGTCCAGGCGCAAGGTCACAAAGGCATGGATCAGCATCAAAAGTTCACTGGATGGAGCAAGGTGCTTGACCTGGGTGATGTTCCTCAGATGGTAAAACAAGGACTTGACTACTGCAGACACCTGCGAATGCAGCATCATCAGCCCATCATCAAGAATCACCCCCAGGATTCGCACCTGTTCAGAGGAAGGCAGCTGGTTACCCCTGAGCCAGAGCCCAGAGGGAGATCCTGCCACTGACCCCTCTATCTGGTGACCTGGATCCACTACCAGCACCTCAGTATTATTGGAATTCAACTTCAGCCAGCTGGACTTCATCCAGTCCTGGATTTCTATGAGGCAGCTGTTAAAGACTGAGACTGCACTATCCTGGTCGGGAACAAAAGACAGGCAGAGCTGGGTATCATCTGCATAACAGCGAAACCTCAGCCCATATCATCTCACAATGTCTCCCAAAGGCACCATATACACCGCCAACAACATTAGGGACAGCACATAGCAGAGAGAATGAGTCCAAGGAAAACATCCCTGTCACCATGCTGTGAAATCTGCCAGTGAGGAATGATTGAAACCATCTGAGGACCAAACCTGCCAGGTCACAGATGACCCTCAGGTGCTCAAGCAGCACCCCATGGTCCACAATGTCAAAAGCCGAAGAGAAATCAAGAAGCACCAAGATGGAATGAAGCTTCTGATCTCTTGCCATCAGGAGATAATTGAGCACCTGAACCAGAGCAGTCTTAGTACTATGCCTCTTTCAGAAACTGGATGGGAGAGGATTGTAGATATCATGGATGGTAAGATGGTTCTCCAGCTGCAGCACAACTACTTTCTTAATCACCTTCCCTACAAAGGGAAGGTTAGAGATAGGCCTGTAGTTAGCAGAGCAGTTTGGGTAAAGAGAAGCTTTCTTAAGGAGCGGTATTACCACAGCCTCCTTCAGGGAGCTAGGTAATTCACCCGTCTCTAAAGAGCACTGAACAATCTCAGCAAGGACGGGGCCAATGGAATCCACACACCCCATTATAGGTAGTGTTGGGCTTGGGTCCAAACTACAGTACGTCAGCCACATACTCTGGACAATTCACACGATATCCACAGTCTTCAGCTGGTAGAAGGATGTCCAAAAAGACTGAGTGGAGGTGACCAAGCACCGGCCACCACCAACCCCGTAGAGTGAGCTGGTCGGATCTCGGCCCTGATGTTGGCCACCTTATCAGCAAAGAATCGAGCAAACTCATCAGACTTAACTTATAAAAACACACTATGAACCTGCAGACAGGTTGGGTTGCGCAACCTGTCCATGGTTCAAAAGAGCTGAGCTGGTCGATTCTAAGCTGCAGCAATCTCCCCAGACAGGAACTCTGCCTTCTTATGAGTGATTGCTGATTGATAGACCCGGTAATGTTCCATCAATCTAAGGTGGTCCTCATCGAGGGTGGATTTCTACCAGCATCGCTCTAACCTTCATCCAATTTGTCTCGACTCCCTCAAGGTCCCATTAAACCAAGGCAACTGTGGGCAAAGAGAGAGAGGAGGAATGCAGACAGGAGCAATAGAGTCCAGCATTTTTGTCATGGTCTTATTGTATGCCTGAACCAAACTCTCTGGACTCTCACTTGCACCCAGCAATCCAGATAGGTCTAATACCACTAGTAGGCCATCAGGGGTCACATCCCTCAAAGGGCGGTATCTGACCATCTCCACAGGGGCAGACCTATGGAGGGAGCCCGGAGATTGAACCTTATGGTGTGGTGATCAGACCATTCGACTGGTTCCACCACCAAATTGGATTTCATTTAGAACTTTCACAGCAGCATAACCATTTTAGAGTCAGCCGCTGTTGGGGAGCTTAGAATGTTCATCAGTAAGTTCAAGAGTGGCAGGAGGTCTACCATTGGGACTCTGTCAAAGGGTGCCCTGGTATTTCTCAACCTAGTTTGGTAAAATCTTCAGTTTGCATGCAGGACTCTAGTTTCACTTCAGGGGGAGTGAAAGGGAATGCAATTATTGAGGATCCAAGGGACAATCCCCTGAAGTTCTTGAAGTTCATAGCTGCCTTAAGTGAGAACAATGAGTAGAATCTGACAGCTACCAGAGAAAGAAAGGTGCCTTTTGTTCTTTCCATGACTGGGAGGAAGGAACAACTAATCTGTGAGTACAGAATTTGAGACTGTTCTCTGAGGGAGCTGTCTGAGGTGTGTGTGCCCTAGATAAGGCCAGATCACACTGGTCAGGACCCCTTTAACCACAACTGTGTTGAATTTCAAGTTAGAGTTAGGAGTCTTGACCAGTTCATTGGGGATTGGAAACTCATTTGGTGTAACCCTGAAGGAATGGCAGAGGCTGTTTGGGGCAAAGGGTGGGAGGAACACCATCTGGAGTGTCAGGCAAGGCTAAGTGGTTTGTGGATGGGTATCACTGTTCCCTGGGCAAAGACCAAGTGTGTGGCACAACCCACAGGTATACACTTTGGAAAAGAGATAGAGGTGTTTTTGTGGAAAACAGTACTGTGTAGCAATGTGTCCTGCAAAAGAGAGTGTGCCTGTATTACAATGGTAAACCTTTGGGGAACCACCTTTGCTTTAAGTAACATCTGTAAATAAAGCCATACTACAAAATCACAGTTACTGCTTTGTACATTCTGCTTGTTGCTTCTAGTGTGAATGCTATTGGGGCCCCTCAGCAGTTAGGTCTAGCATATGCCTAGCATCCTCTCCCTTGGACCTGACTGTAAATAAAAAGGTTCATTTTAGTATGTACCCCCACCCCCCTTGCTCTAGACAAGGAGCCTGGTATACACTCCAATGCTAGGGGTGTTACCATGAGTGTAGTTCTGCCAAAGGAAAATTTTATGCCGTGTAGTTGGCAGTAGTTCTTTAAGGGGTGCCAGCTAGCCAAAGATGGCATGGGAGTTACATACGTTGCACGATATGTGTGCATGCACACTGTAAGTCAGCACCAGCATGTTGCTCACGGCAACCATCACTTCCACAGTTGGGGAAAGGAAAAGTAGTGCGTCAGGAAGTAGATATGTTTATGTAGCCCACAGAGGGGAAGGGCTGCATAAACAGAAACACTGGAAACTATGCTGGAACACTGTGGTAGAACATCAGACAGTGGTCTAGTTATGTGCTTCCACAGTGCTCTATTACAACTCTGATGATGGCATAACATCTGTGGAGCTTGGCCCACACAGCTGTAAAAATCTGACTCAGGACACAAAGGGCAACCCTAGGAGGCATACGCCAAGTGCGGTCCAACCCCTAGCCTTACAGTCTGCTGAGCTTCACTGATCTTCACCGACTGCTTGGCTTCAATGCCAAGAAATGCAAAATTATGCATATTGGAGCAAAGAATCCCAGGACAGAGTACTACCTGGGTGGAGTTCAATTATCTGCATCAGAGAAGGAGAAGGACCTGAGAGTGATAATCACTAGTGACCTGAAGGACTCCACGCAGTGCAAGAAAGCAGCAGCAAAGGCAAACAAGATGCCTGATGTATATCTAGGGGGATCAGTAGTAGAAGAGAGGAGGTTATACTGTCCTTGTACAGGTCTCTGGCAAGGCCTCATCTAGAGTATGGGGTTCAGTGCTGGTGCACACACCTCAAAAAGGACATTAACCTGCTGGAGGTCCATTGGAGGGCTACAAAGATGACAGCGGGACAGCAAGGTAAGGCACATGAGGAAAGCTTGATGTCATTGAACATGTACTCCCTGGAAGACAGGCAAGAGAGATGGGACATGATTGGGACCTTCAAGTACCTGAAAGGGATAAATAAGGTAGATAAGGAGAGTCTCTTTAAGCTGAGTGGCAACCATAACATGAGGGGGCACAGTCTCAAGCTGGAGGGTGGGAGGTTTAGGAGGGAGGTCAGGAAGCACTTCTTCATAAAGAGGGTGGTGGACACTTGGAATGCACTGCTGTAAGAGGTGATCTCATTGAAGACAATGGGCAGCTTAAGAGAGGCTGGGGGAAGGTAAGGATCATGGGCAGGGAGGATGGGAGGTATGGGGAGGGAGTGCAGGGACAGTAGTTCAATCTGTGTATCCTGCAATACAAGCAGACTAGACAGACCAAATGGCCTTCTTCTGCTGGCTTCTTTGTGTATTCATATGTTCATATGACTGGGAGAGAGACCAATCATGGAGGGAAGGCTGACTCTGACAGGTGCAGACACAGGAATTCCTTGACAGCAGTTCTACCTGGGTGAATCCCCTTGGAGTGCACAGTCCAGACTCCTATCTCCACTGAGGCGACTTCTCTCCTCGATCGCTCTGCTCAGACCAAGCCAGCGGCTGCTCTGTCAGCATAAGGAGCAGTTGGAACACTTATCCAGAATTCCTGGCTGCAGTATGTAAATCATCATTTGTACTGCAGTACCACTACTGAAATAGTGGTCAACTAATGGAAAGCTCTCAGCTGGAAGCAACAGCAGACTCCACCTGAGGGAAGCACAAGTAGGAAATTTAAGTTCTCCCATGCTTTTGCCTGCAGGTCTGCTGACTGAAGCGCAACAAGCAGAACTCACAGCAGCATAGCCACATCCAGGATCCATCTTATCAGTGGCTTCTACCCTCATTGGCAGCTTCTGCTGCAGCAGTTCCCTGAGCAGTCCAGCATTTAAGAAGGTTGCGTATTGTCCTGCAGCCAGTGGATCACTCCCCTCTCCCTCTCAGCAGCAGGGAGCTGGGATGCGCGGACCACAGGCAGGGGTTTTTACTGCAAGCAGTGGGGACTCCACAGAGCTGTTCTGAGCCAAAGGGCAGAACAACTGAGCTACTAACCAGATTCCTTCTTACTTTGCAGGAGTACAAGCTAGACCTCATCTGTTCAACAGCTACCTGAATGTTTTCTGTGGCATACATGGAACAGTAGGATACACCCACCCATCCCACCCTCCCCGGGTGCTCTTGGCTTTATAGGCATGTAGCACTGCCCTCAGCACCTGATAGGAGATAGTAAGATAAAACAAAACTCACTGTTCTGCTTTATTTTTTGTCCACACTTCCTGCCAAGAAACAGAAATCAGCACTACCTCTCAACTAAAACAAAACAAAAAAAAAATAAAAACAAAACAAATAAAATGGACCTTGTCAGTTGAAAAAACTGCAGTGCACTGGGCAGTAGGATCTACAAATAGCAACCAGGACCCTGCCATGCATGCTGCACATAGCAGATATTGCAGCCCAACTACAAGATGTTTGGACTATAATATATGACCTTCAATACAGGGAAATCTATAGCACACCTCCTCAACCCCTCTACCACCACCAGTACACGTATGTCAGCCAGGGGTCAGGATTCAAGGCAGGGCATCGAGACTGGAAGATGGTAAGGAAAAAGAGACATCATAGGAGGCCCAGAAAGGAAGCCACAAACCAGAAGCACTTCCCCGTCATCCAAACCAATAAAAGGTTCACTCCACTGCTACCAACACAGATAAAGTAATACAAGGTAAAGAAATCAAACTACCAAAAAAGGCTAACACACCAATTAAAACCAATACAACCTATGATAAAAACCAAAAATTCTAATACTCAAAATATAACCAACAACAATACCAAAATGAAATGCAATAACAACAAAAATACTAAAACTCAAAATAAAAATGACACAAATATAAACAAAAGCAAAATTCTCATAATTGGGGATTCCGTGATCTGAGGAGTGGAACACCATCTAATACAAAATGTTAAAAGTGACATTGTGGTAAAGTGTCTACCAGGAGCCTCTGCAAGTAGGGGTACTAACCACATCAAGACAATTGTGCAGGAATCAGGGGATGTTACACATATAACAATACACCTTGGTACCAATGACTTGGAAAATCATACAGTTCAGGAGGCCAAGAAACACTCTGAGGACCTGGCCAACAAACGTTCTTCCCTTCCATTCAAATTAGCCTTCTCAGAAGTGCTGCCAGTGTGGGAAAAAGGAAAAAGCACCAAGTGAGTCAGAGAGATTGAAGTAGGTGAATTCAACTCATGGCTGTGTGACTGGTGCCAAGACAAGGGACACTACTACATAGGGAACTGGCACAACTTTTGGGAAAGAGCTTCTTTTTAAATATGATGGATTGCACCTAAACAGAGAAGATATGCCAGCACTCGGACACAAATTTGATCTCTATACAGGTAGTTTAAACTAAATAAAGGGAAGTATGATGCACCTCACATTCTCCCATCGGTGGGCTAGTTATCACTCCCCAAAACGCCAAATGTGTGTATACATTCCCAGAAAACAAATCAGAGCCAACATCAGCCAGAACCAGCAACCTCTATAATCTGTTGGCTGAAAAGAGCAACCTGGAGCAGTCCAGGAAGAGGGTACAACCTCATGCCAAAGAGGATGTACATTCCTTGAAGGTAATGATTGCAAATATTAGGAGCCTAATTAACAAACTTCCCCAACTCACAGCCATCTTGGAAACAGAAAGACTGGACTGGGTGGCTCTAGCAGGAACATGATTCATGGAAGACCACGAATAGGATACAGTCATTCCCGGTTACAATCTGTTTAGGAAAGATAGGGAGGGCAAAAAAAGAGGGGGGGCATAGCCATCTACATTCAGGAGGAGATAAAAGCCACAGAAGTAAAAGGGCAACCTGGGGACTTCAAGTCACTGTGGCTGACAGTAGACAAGAGCAAGTGAAAACCCTTCGGAACTGGCATTGTGTACAGGCCCCCAAATCAAGGACATAAAAGAGACAAAGACCTAATAGAGGAAATCCACAAAATGTCTGATAAAGGTGAAGTAATACTGGTGGGGGACTTCAACCTACTAGATATCAACTGGAGCACACTAAAGGCAGCACCAACAAGAAGTAGGGACTTCTTATTGTCACTACAAGGCACAGGACTGTGCCAACTTGTTAAAACCCCAACAAGGGGAGATGCCATTCTCTAGCTTGTCCTCACAAACTCAGAAAGATCAAGGACATCAAAGTGGGGTGCCATATGGGCAACGGCAACCATCATATTGTGAGCTTTAAGGTAAATATAACACAGGACACCAGCCACTCAAATATAAAGGTGCTAGACTTCAGAAAGGCTGACTTCCAAAAAATGAGCAACAACATAAGTAGTCAGTTAATGGAACCTGAGGCTGAGGGGGTGGAGGTCATATGGGGGAGACTCAAGAGAGCAATAAAGATTGCCACAGATCAATGTGCCAGGTGGGTCAGCAAGATAAAAAGAAAAAAAAATCCTCTATGGTTTTCTAAGGAAGTGGCTACCATAGTCAAAGAAAAAAGTAGGCATACAGCTTATACCAGGAAACCAAAACTGAGAAAGACTGGGAGTTGTACAAGGAAAAAATGAAACAGTATAACAAATTAAAAAGGCAAAAGCCCAGACAGAGGAAAAGATAGCAGAAGGGATAAAGTGAGGAGACAAATCATTTTTAGATACATTAGAGAATGTAGGAAGGCAAAAGGGGGGATAGTAACGATTGTTACTGAAGAAGGGAAATGCACCAAACATGACCCAGAGAAAGCTGAAATCCTCAACAAAGACTTCTGCTTGGTGTATACCAAAGAGGACCCAGGGGATAGCCCAGCCCTGGAAAAAACACAACACCCCAGGACCAGGGGTAGACATTAGTCCTTTTACAGAAGCCGAAGTACAGGAGGTGCTAAATAAACTAAAAGCAAACAAAGCCATGGGACCAGATGAGATGCACCTCAGAATCCTTAAGGAACTGGGGGCAGAATTAGCAGCCCCTCTGGCACTTCTATTCACAAAATCCTTGAAGAGCGGTGAGGTACCCGAAGACTGAAAAAGGCAATAGTGGTTACACTTCACAAATCAGGCAGTTTTGAAGAGGCTAGTAATTACATCTATAATAGAGAAACTAATGGAGATACTACTCAAAGACAGGATCATAGCATTCCTCAAAACTAGCAGCCAACAAGACCCTAAACAGCATGGTTTTACAGCAGGTAGGTCATGCCAGACAAATCTGCTTGAGTTTTTTGACTACGCTACAAAAATAGTAGATGACGGTGGGACAGTAGATGTGGTCTACCTAGATTTTACTAAGGCCTTCGACTCGGTTCCACACAGAAGGCTGTTAAAGAAGCTTGACCATACAGGGGTTGGTCCAGAACTAGTCAGATGGGTACAAAACTGGTTACAAGGCAGAACACAGAGAGTACAGGTTAATGGAACACAATCAACGGAAGGCAGGGTGACCAGCAGCGTACCCCAAGGCTCAGTACTGGGGCCTCTGCTCTTCAATGTTTTTATAGCAGACATCGCTGACAGACTGGAAGGGAAGGTGTGTCTGTTTGCAGATGACACTAAGATATGTAACAAGGTGGACACCTCAAAAGGAGTGAACAAGATGGAAGCTGACCTCCAGAAACTAGAGTAATGGTCTGGAGCGTGGCAGCTGAAATTTAACACCAAAAAGTGCAAGGTCATACACATAGGAAAAAAAAATCCAGGAAAGGAGTATTACCTAGGATGAGAAAGACTGGCAGCCTCAAACCAGGAACGAGATCTGGGAATCATAATCTCAGATGACTTGAAGGTTAGTATGCAGTGTGAGAAGGCAACATTGAAAGCCAACAGAATGCTGGGCTGCACTGGGAAGGGAATCATGAGCAGGAAGAGAGAGGTGGTACTACCATTGCATAGATCACAGGTCTAGCCTCACCTGGAATATGGAGTCCAGTTCTGGAGGCCTCACCTCAGGAAGGACATTGACCGGGTGGAAACAATACAGAGAAAGGTGACAAAAATGATTCAGGGTCTGCAGTACATGTCCTACGAGGAAAGACTTAGGGAACTGAATATGTACTTCCTGGAGTAGAGAAGAGAGAGAGAGAGGGGACATGACTGAAACATTCCAAGTACATCAAAGGCATTAACAAAGTACAGTCACAAGAACTTTTTCACTTCAAGAAGGGTTCCAGAACCAGGGGACATGACCTCCGGCTGCAAGGAGGGAGGTTCTCTACCAACACCAGGAAGTTTTCATCACAGAAAGAGTGGTGGATGCCTGGAACAGCCTGCCGCAAGAGGTTGTGGAGGTTAACACTGTGGGGGATTCAAGAATGCATGGGATAGACACAAGGGAGACCTGACTACAAAAGGCAACTACAGTGTCAAAATAGGTCTAAAACAAATGGACAGACTACATGGGCATAGCTGGCTCCTTCTGCCGTCAACTTCTATGTTTCTATGTTTCTATGAACAAACTAGAGAGCTGGTCTGGGATTTTCTCATCATCACAGTCACTTTCTCATTCTTTTCTAAGCAGTAATGTGCCTTACCCATATTGATCTCAGTGCTGGTAGACTACTTCTGGTTTTCCCCGATTGTATTAGGTGGAGCAGTAGCAGCCTTGAAGTGGTAGTTGCCAGTGGTGGTATGCTCTGAAAAAAGTGGTCCCCATGCTTGTCTGCACATTTTAGGAATGACCCCTTTCCTTGTTTTTGCTGTAAAAAAAGGATCCTTTAACACAAAAACAAGGAGTTAGTTATGGACTCCACCCCCACCCTTTTGCTTCAAGTGAGGAACGTGATTATGGGTTTGCATCAGATGTACAGTAGCAGTCATAGATGCATAATATTGTTAAACAGTAATCAATTGTATGTAAAAGGTTTTTTGAATGTGTGCTTTCTTAATGTTGTCAATACCACTCCACCCATTTTGTTCTCTGCTCCTGTATTTCTGTGCCCCAAGTGCATTATTTTACATTTTTTTGTTCAGGACAAAAAGGCTTTTCAAATGAGGGTAGTCACTAATCTAAATTCTTTATATATATTTTTTTAATTGCTATCAGAAATATGAATTTTGTAAAAAACAAAAATGGAAAAATAGGTAATAAGATGATCATATTTACAAAATATACGGAATTCAGATTAGTGACTACCCTCATTTGAAAGGTCTTTTTGTCCTGAACAACTTTCAGACTAGTTGTTTTGTGCACCTGGAATAGTTTTAAAGATATTTAGATTTGTATGGAATGTGTGCACATTTGCTAAGAATTCTGCACAGTGCCTTAAGAAGATTCTCAACTCCAATGTTCTAAACACACAATGGGTCTGAATGAGTTAAAGGGGACAGGAATTGATTATTCATGTGCAGGTGTTTGACATGTCTCTGTTTTCACAAATTATATTCATACCTCTAAAGGATTCATATTTAACTGTGCCTGAATAAAAGCTGAAGCTGTCCATTGTGTTTTGCTTTGTTTTTATATTTATAGAACTGTTCTTTAATACAACAGCAGATTAGGTACAAATGGACACATGTTGATACATGGACATACTAGGATAACAGTACCTCAATTACAAGGGGGCATGTGTTAAGTTTGAGTTTTGAATATATACATATACTATTCACTTGTTGCAGAATTGCAGATATATCATGTTTAAGACAGTATAAGTTTGATTATTCATGAGTAATATGGACTTATTGTACACAGAGTTTAAGAAAAATGTATCTGAACAGTATACTGTGTAAAATTTGATTGACACTACTATGAGAAACAGCTGGTGAATGCTTAATTTACAATAGGGCAGGTTGTCGTCTAACCTATTTTTTACTTAATACATAGATGTTTTCATATGTATAAGACTTTTAACATTATTTACTATGTATTGCTGAAAGAGCTACTGACGCCTGAAAGAAAACTTTGAAAAACATAATAAATAGGTAAAATTCTTCTTGTATTCCATATATATTCAAAATGCTCTCCTCCCATTATTTATGGACTGAGGGAAATGTGCACAAATATATGACTTTTATCCCTTACAGTTACTTTAAAGTTAATCTGCCTCTATAGCTTACTCCTTACTGCAAGTCATAATGCTCTGTTTTGACATCTGATCTGTTGATATGAGACAAACTGCGATGTCACAAGCAACATTATGACCTCAAATAGGGAGACAGTAACTGAAATAGATGAATTCTTCAGCAGCAAAATCCTGTTTCATGCAGTTGACCTCAGCCAATAAATAGGAGGAGGAGAATAAGAACTAATGTAAATACAAGCTGAACTTTATCTAAATATTATGTTTTGTTAAAGTTCTCCTGAAGCGTCAGCTGCTATTTAAAGCTTATTATTCATGGCGATTTTTTAATCATTGTCATTTGCAATGCTAGCACAGACACACACACCAAGGCTTCAGATATTCAAGCAAGCAAAAAGTGTAATAGCAGGAGTAAGCACAAGTCTATAAGCGCCCATGCACAAGAACACCGATATTCAAAAACTATACCAATGACGACTGAATATCAGTTATAGTGCAAAGCTGGGAGGAAGCTGAGCAGATCTGATGCACCATGGTGCAACAAGGGATGTTCAGCTGGGCAGATCAGAAGGTGCCATAAGCGCCAACTGAGACGCCCTCCGGCAAGCAGAAACGTGTAACTGCAACCAGTGAGGTAGTGGCCTACCATGCTACAGATAGGCACAAGAACACACAGCAGAACAGACATTATCCCCCACACCTTGCACTGCACAACTGGGAGGGCTGGAATAACCACTGGCCCATGAGACAAGCAAACAACACTTAGCCGAGCCACGGTGCATCACACCTACCGGCAAGCGAGTGACTGGCACACAAGGAAGGCTGATACACTCCGTGCCATCATCCCCAATGCAGAGCACACCTGCACCGTGACCACTAGACACCCCCGGTAGTGACCACCACTGCAGGAAACTATGCATGCCACCACCCCCACTGTGACACCATAACCCTGTGCACCACAGAACCATACCAAGCCAGCCCTACAGGCACCCATCAGTGGGTGGCAGCACACAACAATGCAACAACAACGGACACAGGTGCCACCATGCAGTCCCTGAGGTACTGCTGAAAGCCAACCATGCATCGGCACAAGAGGTACCCCATGGGACAGACCGTGCCCTAACACCACCACCAGTGGTACAGCACCCTGCACAGTAGTCAGTGACACACTGACCACCACTGGCCACAACAGCCAGCATAGCCACCCACAGTGGTGTGTGGAGAGCAACCACCACACCGGATGCCACACAGTGTATGGACAGACACCCACCCATACCAAGGGCACAACAACACAGGGGATGCAGTGGTGGGGCAGCAGAGAACCCCTCCATTGTGGGCCCATGTGGCTGTGTCACACAGCCACTGATCCTCCATAACTGGGTGCCAACCCACCCTGTGCAGGCACTGGACCCCGTACACCACCATCAGTTACCCAGCTTTAAGTCACAGACAGTGGGCACATCTACAACTTACCCCACACAAGCTGGCATGGAGGTGGGACAATGACTGTGGTGCCCGCATGCCACCCAAGCCAGGCACCACACCACCAGTGACAGGAAGGCAACCCAGCAATGTCAGTGGGTACAGTGGCCACCCTGCAGGACTGCCACCACTGACATGCCAGTGGACTGTGCAGGTCACAGACATGCATGTTATCACCTGCACGAAGACCAGATGGGCGATGGAATGCACCATGGACACAAAACATACCACAGCCCACTGCACGGTCATCAGTGCACGAAACCTTACACACACACACCACAGACACTGACTGATGACTACCCCCACCCCATAGTCACCTCCACACTGACACACACACACACACACCCATGACGCACCACCCGATGCCATGCACACCACTGCAGCTGAGCACCTATAACCCACTGCAATCAAGACTGACAGTATTCATATCAAATTAAATCTATTGAAAAAATATATAACAATCAACTATTTACAATAACAAACTATATACAATATAACACAGAAACTATATACAAAGGTTGGAGGCCACAAACAAGGTGGAGGTGGGTGGGCAGTGGTGGACAAATGGGATAGAAGGAGGGTGTGAGGGTGGATCAGAGGTAAGAATACTAAGCAATCCATCACCCAGGAATGCCTCTCCTGCTCCTAGCTCCTCCAGGCCATTACCTCCTCAGTACCAAGTCTCATCTAATCATCACTTGGGATGTCCAGCTGACATCGATACAGCCACCAATATCGCACTGCCTCCCCATATCTCACAGTGCCGGGTACCTAGAACAAGGGCACAGTCAATAGGTGTGAATGCACAGCCCCTTACTGGCCCACCACTGTGCATGGCAACGGCGTGGGATATACCACTGCGATGGTGTGTGACCACCATGAAATCACGTCAGAGACCTGCCACCAGGCGCCATACAGCCATGCAGATGCTTCCCGCACACCCTACCGGCCAAGCCATGCACCTTGCTTTCCCCGTGGCCCGACATAGTAATAATGATGCAGGCAATGCACAACCATGTACCTGTTGCCGCATGGACCACCATTGACACAATCCCAGACGTACACTGCCACTGGACAGTGTAAACAAAAATGGAAAATAGGTAATAAGATGATCATATTTACAAAATATCCGAATTCAGATTAGTGACTACCCTCATTTGAAAGGTCTTTTTTTCCTGAACAACTTCAGACTAGTTGTTTGTGCACTGGAATAGTTTTAAGATATTTAGATTTGTATGGAATTTGTGCACATTTGCTAAGAATTCTGCACAGTGCCTTAAGAAGATTCTCAACTCCAATGTTCTAAACACACAATGGGTCTGAATGAGTTAAAGGGACAGGAATTGATTATTCATTGCCGGGTGTTTGACATGTCTGTTTTACAAATTATATTCATACCTCTAAAAGTTCATATTTTAACTGTGCCTGAATAAAAGCTGAAGCTGTCCATTGTGTTTTGCTTTGTTTTTATATTTATAGAACTGTTCTTTAATACAACAGCAGATTAGGTTACAAATGGACACATGTTGATACATGGACATACTAGGATAACAGTACACTCAATTACAAGGGGCATGTGTTAAGTTTTAGTTTTGAATATATATATACTATTCACTTGTTGCAGGGTGCAGATATATCATGTTTAAGACAGTATAAGTTTGATTATTCATGAGTAATATGGACTTGTTGTACACAGAGTTTAAGAAAAATGTATCTGAACAGTTATACTTGTAATGTGATTGACACTACTATGAGAAACAGCTGGTGAATGACTTAATTTACAATAGGGCGGGTTGTCGTCTAACCTATTTTTTACTTAATACATAGATGTTTTCATATGTATAAGACTTTTAACATTATTTACTATGTATTGCTGAAAGAGCTACTGACGCCTGAAGGAAAACTTTGAAAAACATAATAAATAGGTAAAATTCTTCTTGTATTCCATATATATTCAAAATGTCTCCTCCCCATTATTTATGACTGAGGAAATGTGCACAAATATATGACTTTTATCCCTTACAGTTACTTTAAAGTTAATCTGCCTCTATAGCTTACTCCCTACTGCAAGTCATAATGCTCTGTTTTGACATCACAATCTGTTGTCATGAGACAAACTGTGATGTCACAAGCAATGCATTATGACCTCAGGTAGGGAGACAGTAACAGAAATAGATGAATTCTTCAGCAGCAAAAATCCTGTTTTCATGCAGTTGACCTCAGCAATAAATAACGGGGAGGAGGAATAAAGAACTAATGTGAAATACAAGCTGAACTTTATCTAAATATTATGTTTGTTAAAGTTCTCCTGAAGGCGTCAGCTGCTATTTAAGCTTATTATTCCTTGTGATTTTTAATCATTGTCATTTACTAATGCTAGCACAGACACACACACCAAGGCCCAGATATTCAAACTGAGCCCAAAAAGTGCGCAATAGCAGGAGTAAGCACAAGTCTATAGCGCCCATGCACAAGAGACACGATATTCAAAAACTGCGCCTACAGCCGACGACTGAATATCGCATTACCTGCGCCATAGTGCAACTAGGGAGGGGAAGCTGAGCAGATCTGATGCACCATAGTGCAACAAGGGATGTTCAGCTGAGCAGTCCAGAGGTGCCATAGCGCAACTAGGGACGCCCTCCAGCAGCAGAGCAATGTAACTGCACAACCAGGGAGGTAGGGGCCCACCACCCATGCCACAGATGGGCACAGGAACACACAGCAGAACAGACATTATCCCCACACCCCATGCACTGCACAACTGGGGGAGGGCTGGAATAACCACTGGCCCATGGAGACAACAAACAACCCACAGCCGGGCCATGGTGCCCCATCACACCTACCGGCAAGCTGTGACTGGCACACAAGGAGGGCTGACCACCCCGTGCCACACCATCCCCCCCAATGCAGAGCACACCCTGCACCGTGACCCCCAGACACACCCCCATGAGCAGTGACCACCACTGCAGGAAACCCCATGCATGCCACCACCCCCACTGTGACACTGCAACCCTGTGCACCACAGAACCATGCAAGCCAGCCCCACACATGAGCACCCATCAGTGGGTGGCAGCACAGCAATGCAACAACAGCAGACACAGTGCCACCATGCACAGTCCCCTGAGGTACTGCTGAGAGACCAACCATGCGTCGGCACAAGAGGTACCCCACATGGGACAGGGCGTGCCCTTGACACCACCACCAGTGGTACAGCACCCTGCACAGTATTCCAGTGACACACCCTGACCCACCACTGGCCACAACAGCCAGCACAGACACCCACAGTGGTGCGTGGAAGCATGCACCACACCGGATGCCACACAGTGTATGGACAGACACCCACCCATACCCAAGGGCACAACAACACAGGGATGCAGTGGTGGGGCAACCAAGCCCCCATTGTGGGCCCATGTAAACTGTGTACACACAACCCACAGTCCTCCATGGCACTGGAGTGCCAGCCACCCTGTGCAGGCACTGTGGACCCGTACACCACCATCAGTTGCCCGAAGCACAAGTCACAGACAGTGGGGCACATCCCCTGCAACACACACAAGGCACAGCATGGAGGTGGGACAATGACTGTGGTGCCCGCAGTGCCACCCAAGCCAGGCATGCACCACACCAGTGACAGGAGGCAACCCAGCAATGTGATGGGTACAGTGGCCACCCTGCAGGGACTGCCACCACTGACATGCCAGTGGACTGTGCAGGTCACAGACATGCATGTGTATCACCTGCACAGGCCATGGATGGGCGATGGGGCACCATGGACACAGAGCACGCACCATGGACCACTGCACACAGTCATCCAGTGCACAGGGAACAACACACACACCACAGACACTGACTGATAGCTACCCCCACACCATAGTCACCTCCACTGCACACACACACACACACCATGACCGCACCACCCCGATGCCATGCACACCACTGCAGCTGAGCACCTATAGCCCACTGCAAATCAAAGACCCCGGCAGTATTCATATCAAAATTAAATCTATTGAAAAAATATATAACAATCAACTATTTACAATAACACAAACTATATACAATATAACACAGAAACTATATACAAGGTTGGGGAGGCCACAAACAAGGTGGAGGTGGGTAGAGGGCAGTGGTGGACAAATGGGATGGGGAAGGAGGGGTGTGAGGGTGGGTCCAGGGGGGTAGGGGAATACTGCAAGCAATCCATCACTAGCGGGAGTGCCTCTCCCTGCTCTGGCTCCTCCGGGCCCTGTGCCTCCTCAGTACCCAGGTCTCATCTAATCATCGCAGGATGTCCAGCGACGCCCGTGCAACCACCAATATCTCCCGCAGTGCCTCCCATATCTCACGAAGGTGGCGGGTACCTAGGACAAGGGAGCACAGTCAATAGGTGTGAATGCACAACCCCATACAGCCCACCCACTGTGCATGGCATACGGCCGTGGGATATACCACTGTGATGGTGTGTGACCACCCGCAGTGATCACGTCCACAGGACCTGCCCACCCAGGCGCATACAGCCATGCGGAATGCTTCACACACCCACCGGCCAAGCCATGCACAGCACCACCGTGGCCGTTTAGTGACATGGCTATGTGGTGCAAAGGCAATGGCACAACCATGTACCTGGTGCACGCATGGACCACCATTGACACAATCCCAGACATGCATTGCCACTGGACAGTGTTGACTGTAACAAGTTGCGTGCATGGCAGTTGTGTCGATGGATGGTGGCCATGCCCCGCTGCCCACCCTGTCACACAGCATGCAATAGTAATCATGGATGTATGGCACTCACCCTCATCGGGCTGGTCAGGTGGGCGGTGATGGCCCTCGCCCGGCCTGGCTGCACCGTCTTCCTCCCGCTGCTGCTCTTCCCTTGCATGGTGGCATTCTTCCGGGCCTGTGGGGCAAACAAGGAGAGAGGAACATCAGTACAATCCTGAAGCAAAGTCCCCTGCCCCCAGGTGTGTGCCCCCACCCAGCCAGACCCACCCACCCCACACCCTGTGAACACCACCACAGCCAACCCCAGATGGTCCCTCCCCTATGTGCTGGACACATACAACACTGTTACCCATATGGATGATAAAAGTGTGTTGACGGAACCCCTACCTGGCTGTGGCACCATGCCCCTCCTGGCACGTGCCCACAGGCATGCCAGTAGCTCCGGCTCCCTCCTCCACAGGTCCCCATATCAGTGCCTGCACTGCTCCACACTCCTCCCCCATCCAGTGGCCTCCTCCAGGCCAGTGGCCACCTCCTGTCACACCTGGGTCCTAGCCCCGTCCAGGGGCACCTCCCAGAAGAGATGCCCATGGTGTGGCTCCACAATGGCCACTAGATTCACTAGTTCAATCGCAGACCACTGGGCTGCCCTTCTGAGTGCCATTCTCTCACTTCTAGTTGGCAATATGGTGCTCTGCAGCGCGGCTCCCCACGTGCAGATGCTGCGCGGTACAGCACTGCCATTCCCTATCGTGCTGTTACCGAACAGCGCGATAGAGGTGCACCCATGCCTGATGCATGGCGCCTAGGGGCAAAGTTCGGGCACAGGGCCAAGGGTCTCTGGCACATGAACTCGCACAGTGCCATTGGAACACAATGCGTGTAGCTCGATTGGCTGCCTGTGTGCCAGCGCCATAGTGGCCTACCACGCAGTTGGCCCATTGTGCCTATGATGGCCCAGTGCCACAGCGCCATGTAGTGACCATCGCTATAGCGCCACTGGCACAATAGTGGCCTTGCCCTGCATTGCCTACCGTGCACAGCACGTCATCAGCGTGGCAGATGCCTGCATCAGCAACTGGGCATGCACAGTGAGGTGTGTACTACGCATGTCACAGAACTGCGCCATTGGCTGAGCACGGCCAACACAATTGCGCAAAGCGCAACAGCGCGATATTCAGCCGTCATATGCAAATCATCTATTCAGCCATTCAATGGCGCAGCACTACAATCTGCATCTACTTGAAGCTGCTCCTCGCCTCATTTGCATGGGTTGAGCTATAAAAGTGCGACATTGTGCTGCAGTGGCCATAGTCAGTTACTGCAGTCTATTGGTGAGTTGCATGCTGTTTGGGAGTGTGGACTGTGGATATAGGGACATGCATGGGGCTGCACAGTCACAGGTAACAACTGCCATTCTTACAGGCTACATAATGACCGAGCACGTTGTTGGAGAGGAGGAACACAGTGGTGGGAGGAGAAGGAGGCCGAACTTTACAAAGGCGGAAACCGAGGCCCTGTTCGAGGCCTACCTAGATCAGGAGCCACTTCTCAGTGGACGCCGGGAAACACCTCAAGCCCGTGCTGCTGCATGGGAGGAGGTGGCACGTGCTGTGAACCTGCATGGCAGCCACCAGCACTCCGTGCAGGAGTGTAAGAAAAAGATGGGCACGATCAGGAGGAGGATAAAGGAGAAGGTGGTTGCCATCTCAATCTCAATCTCTCAATCTTTATTTATTTATTTAAGGCGCCTTTCTAAAAACCAGGGCGCCTGTACAATACTAGATACAACAATTACAAATACAATAAACAACAATATTAAAAATCATTATATGATTTACTAAAGAGGTGAGTCTTTAAAGATTCTTTAAAACTATGGACAGTAGGACTTTCCCGCACCTGACGAGGTAGAGAATTCCACAGGGTCGGGGCCATAAAACTAAATGATCTTGCCCTGAAGTTTTTAAGCGAACCCTGAGATCTCTAGCAATCCCTCATCAGTGGATCAGAGAAGCGGGAGGACAGTAGGGATGAAGGAGATCTTTCAGGTAAGCTGGTCCCTGATCATGTAGGGCCTTATAGGTCAGCAAACCGACCTTGAAAGTGATTGCCAGCAAACTGGCAGCCAGTGCAGACCACGGAGCACAGGCGTTATATGACTGGCCCTAGATAAGCCAGTCAACAGCCTGGCTGCCGCATTCTGCACTAGCTGCAGGCGGCGAATCTCAATCCCGAAGCCCTAGGTAGGCGAGTTGCAGTAGTCAAGGCGGGAGGTAACGAGCCTGGACCAAAAGTAGGCAGATCGTCGGGGAACCAGGTGTTTCACCGGGCGATGTTCCTCAGATGGTAAAAGAGGTTTTGACAACCGCTGACACCTGAGATTTAAATGTCAAGCAGTCATCAAACACAACGCCCAGATTCCGCACTCGGTCTGAGGTAATTAGCTGGATATCCCGAGCCATAAACCTGAGGTAATCAACCAATAAACCCGCCTCCCAGCGATTCTGGCCCACAACCAACACCTCAGTTTTATCAGGGTTCAACCTCAGCCAACTCACCTTCATCCAGTCCTGGATTTCAGTAAGACAGTTATTAAAGACCGAAAAGGCAGCATCTTGACCGGGCGCAAAGGACATGTACAGCTGAGTATCATCTGCATAGCAGTGAAAACTCAGACCATACCACCTAATAATCACTCCTAATGGCAGCATATACACTGCAAACAACATGGGTGCCAAAATGGAACCCTGCGGTACCCCACAGGATAGGGAGAATGATGCTGAGGAAAAAATCCCAGACACCACTCTTTGAGTCCTACCCTCAAGGTAAGACCGAAACCAACTGAGGACTGTACCAGACAGTCCACAGATAGACCGCAGGCGTTCCAATAGCACACCATGGTCTACAGTATCAAATGCTGCAGAGAGATCAAGAAGGACCAGAATGGAATGAGATCTTCGATCTCTCGCTATTAGAAGGTCATTTAGCACCCGAATCAGAACTGTCTCGGTACTATGTCTTTTTCTAAATACGGACTGGAGAGAATCGTAGAGATTGTGGCTGGTCAAATGATCATTTAACTGCAAAGCAACCACCTTCTCAATAACTTTACCAACAAAGGGTAAGTTAGAGACAGGCCTGTAGTTTGCCAGGACAGTCCGGGTCAAGGAGGATTTCTTAAGGAGGGCTGAACCACCGCCTCCTTAGAGGATTTGGAAAATCCCCTCTCCATGGACCTACAGACTATCTCAGCTAGGATGGGGCGATTTTATCCACACACCCCACTAAGGACGTGTGGGCCCGGATCCAAACTACAGTTGGTCGGACGCAATAATTGTATGATCATCACAATGTCTTCAATTGTGGGAAGGCGAAGTCAGACCACACAAACTGGGTGTCCGACATCTCCTGCCGACCATCACTACTCCCATTAGAGAGGGTTAGATGGATGTCCGATCTGATTGTGGCAACCTTATCTGAAAGAATAGAACAAACTCCTCACACCGTTCTTGAAAACGCTCTTCTGGGCTGCAGACAGATTGGATTGCACAATCTGTCCACAGTCCGGAAGAGCTGAGCTGTCTATTCTGTGCAGCGCAATCTCTCTGGACAGGAATTCTGCCTTCTTACGAGATTGCTGATTGATAGATCACATAGTGATCCATCAAACTAAGTCTGTCACAATCCTGACCCGACCTCCGCCAGCACCTCTCCAACCTTCGTCCAACTCTCCTCAACTCCCTCAAAGTCTCATCAAACCAAGGAGACTTGGGTGAGAAGAGTGAGAGGACGAACATGAACAGGAGCAATGGAATCCAGGGCCCTGCCACCGCCTCATTATAGGCAAGTACCAGCTCTCCTGGATCCATGCAATCTCTAGGTAAGCTCGATAGGTCCAGCACCGCCATCAGGCCGTCGGGAAACACCCTTAGAAGCGATACGGACCATCTCCGTGAGGGCGGGCCTACAAGGGTGGCCACAAACTGAGACCCAATGGAGTGATGATCAGACCATCCGACTGGTTCCACCACCAGGTCGGATATCTCCATCCCAGAAGGAACATCAAATCCAATGAATGACCACCAATATGGGTCGAGGAGGAAATAACCTGTGTGAAGCCCAGTGACATCATTAACTGGAGGAAGTCTTGACCAAACTACGAGACCTCATCGTCAGCCAGGCATTGAAGTCCCCAGAACCAACCGTCTGGGGGACCCCAATCAGGTCAACATGAGGTCCGACTTCCTGCAGGAAAACATTCCCATCACCTGGTGGACGGTATCAGGTATCCTGCACCCCACACCCTCACCACGATACATTCAAAGGATTTGGTAGTTCCACGGTACCTCCACTAGGCCCAGTTCTGATCTAAAACAGATGGCAACACCCCCGCCCCCATGATCCAACCTCGGCGGTGTATCACCGAGTACCCGGCTGGAACTGCTGCCTCCAAAACTGGTCCAGCATTTTCATCCAGCCAGGTCTCAGTGATGCACGCCAGGTCTGATGTCCCAACAAAATCAGCTATAACAGCCATTTTGTTTCTAATAGACCTGGCGTTGCACAACACCGCCCGAGTAGGATGAGTCACCGAGGATGACCGTGTTACCTGCTGACTACAGTCAGAACCCTTGGGTATGGGAACCAGGCAGGGAGGACCCCTTTCCTGGGCCCATTTTTCCCCAGGGCATCTCCTTGTCCCCACTATCCCTATCTGCCCGCTCCTTTCCGTTCCCTCTCCAAACCCAGGCCCCGTCCTCCTCCTTCTTCTAACAATCCCTAGAGCCATCAGGGCAGCAAGTGCTGCAACAGGTGGGGGACAGCCGGAGGTGGTAAAGCTGACCCCACAGTAGGAGAGGTTTGCTGGAAGCATGCAGCACAGTGCCATTGAGGGTGTTCCAGGTGGTGGCTTCCAGACGGGTGGTGGCCCATCACTGCATGGTAAGTCATGGTCTGTCTATGGGGGGAGACAGGGTAAGTCACATGCAGTAACGCGACTTTGCTTTCCCTTACAGATCCTGAGCATCTGTATGGGTCAGCGGTGGTGGGCCTGTCTACTGAGGACAGTCAGCTGGAGTTGGAGGAGGGCCCATCCACCTCCACAGGTATACGTGGAGCATTGTGACAGTGGGGCCGCCTGGCTGTCCACACTGATGTCGTTCTAACAGGTGTGGAGAAATCCCTGCCTGTGTCCCAGCATGCAGGCGTCCATGAATGCCAGCATGCTGTGACTGTGGCCAGTGCAGAGTCCGTCACTGGTGATGATGACACTACCATCATGAACAGTGACACGTGTGTGCCACGGGATGGCCACACAGCAGGGCAATTCGCACCCATGGCTGTGGGTGGTGCTGCCGTGGAGGCCTGCATGTCAGCACAGTCCCAGCCTGTGCCTGTCAGCACCAGTGGGGCAGCACTGGTGTCTGTTCAGGACAGTGGGACTGTTGCAGCCACTGTGGCGGCACCACTGAGCCCTGGGGAGCGGCAGCCAGAGGGGCAGCATCAGCAGTCGCCAATGGGCTTGTGGGTACAGGGTTCAGCGGTGGCATCTGTGCACCACCTGTGGACATGCCCAGACCTGGTTCTGGTACGCAGCACCCACCCTCAAGGGGTGCTGATCATCAGGGCCATGCACACCCTGAGGGACAGGATGCTGAGGAGGCTGATGACCTCTTGGACGAGCATACCCACCTACTGCAAGCATCGGTCCAGCAGCAGATGAGGCTTGTGACGTCTGTGGATGCACTGCGTGTGGCTCTGGAGTGGGCAGAGGATCGTCGCAGCAGGGACACTGCACTGATCCTGGCAGGGATGGACCATTTGCAGGAGGATGTGACCGCTGCCATTGACAGGCATGCACAGGCATTCACTGCTGTCATGGCCACAATGGGCACACAGTCAGGTGCCCATGCATCGTGGATGCTACACAGTGCACTATCCAGCCCCCATTCCCGGCATCATGCGACTCCCACCCTGTTGACTCCAGGTTCAGCTGTGGGTATCCCAAGCACTCCTGGCGCAGGCATGTTTGGTGTGCTGCAGCCCCTGTGCAAGCATGGTAGCGTTCATGCAGTGGAACCCCTGGGGGACCATCGATGCCACCCCATGAGGCCAGTGGTCAGCCTGTCAGTGCTGGCGGGTCTCGGCAGGGCCGCCAATGCATCCGTGGTGGCTGGGGCGCTGTATCATGTGACTGACCTGTCTCCCAGCGTGGCTGCTGTCTGGTGCTGCCCTGTGTGCATTGTGTGTTTCAGTGGGCAGTGCATGGGTGGGTACCCGGCCCTGCACGTGGACACACAGTCCACCTGCACACCCTCCTGGCTGCTGTCCGCAGTTGCGTGTGCATGATGATGCCTGCATTGCGCTGTACACCAATGTGCAATGGTGCTCAGCATCTGACACATGCACATGGACAGGCAGTGGGCGTGGTGGCCTGTGGACATGTGTGTTGCTAGGGTTGGCATTCTGGGTCGGTGTGCCTCCTGCCCTCTGTGCACGTTTGGTGCATTGTGTGTGTGCGTGTGTGTGTGTCCATCTGTGTGGCATGTTAATCCCCACCCATCCCTGGTTGTGTGTGTGCTTCTGTGCCCTGCCACTTCCCTTGATGGCATGCACCCCTGGTGTGTGTCCATGCATGTTTGTGGTTTGTGCCTTAGCCACTGGTGGTTGCACATGGCCCCATGACTTACCTGGGTTGGCTGAAGTGCTCCTCCGTGATGGTATCCCGGTGCAGCTGTGCCAGCCAGATCAGTCGGGGTTCCCGTCGGCCAAGGGGGGGCTACCCATCACCATCATCACTGGCGTCCCCATCGTCCCCATCGTCCCCATCACTGTCCCCATCTTCAACCTGTACAGCTATCCCACATTCGTTGGCCATGTTGTGCAGGATGCAACAGGCCAGGAATAGCCCACAGGCCTTTGAGAGGCTGTACTGTAGGGCACCGCCAGAGATGTCCAGGCAATGGAAATGTGCCTTCAGCATCCCAAACACCCGCTCGATGACATTGCGTGTGGTGGCGTGTGCCTCATTGTAGCATTGCTGCGATGGGGTCGCGGGCTGCCGTTAGGGTGTGAACAGCCAGGGATGGAGTGGGTATCCACTGTCACCTGTGTGTAGAGGGCAGAGGTTAGTTTGATGATCAGCATCACCCTGCTCCAGGCCATGTAGGCCACTACCTATGTCACCTCTGGCCATGCCCCCCCAGGCCCTATGATTGTCCATGTGGTTTTCATACTCACCCACTAGGTGTCCAGTGAGGATGTCCCCACTCTCGAATCTGTGACACAGTGCCAACTGGTGCCAGATGAATGAATCATGTGCTCCCCCAGGGTGCATGGCACAGACATTGATTATGCACCCCCTGGCATCGCACACCATCTAGCAGTTGATACTGGCATAGCCCTTGTGATTTATGTATGTGGCCCCCTCGGGGCCAGGTGGTGTGCGTATGGCCACATGGGTGCAGTCTATTGCCCCTAGCACGCCAGGCATACGTGCTACCCTGTGGAACTCCTGTATGTTTGCTGTGCGCTCTGCCACTGTGCTGGGGAAATGGATGTACTCCGCAGCATGTGGCAGCAGTGCGCTGAGGAATTGGGTGAGGTGGTGTGACGTGGCCAACTGGGTTATGCCTGTGGTGTCCCCAGTTGGTCTCTGGAAGGTACCCGTGGCGAGCAAGCACATGCAGTCTGTTGCCTTAGTCTCCACTGACAGGGCATGGCTCCATCGTGTGGGTGCCTGAATCACATCACTGCACAGCTCACAGAGCCACCTCAGAATCGCCCTATTCAGGCGGTACCAGCCCACAATCTCAGTATCAGTGTACAGCTCAAAGCTGGTGTGGGCTCGGTACTGTCTGTTGGGGGCATACCGCTGATGGGCCCTTCCACGGCCATGCCCCCTGCACCCGCCTTCTCACCCCCTCATAACAGCCTCCATCTGGAAGGTGGCACTGGCCATGTCCCTGGCTTGTGTTCAACCCCCTGGCAGCTGTTGCTGTATTCCCCCCACTGTCCTGGCTGCTACTTCCCCTGCACCGGGAACACCTGCCTGTGCTGGCCTCTGTGCTGTGTGGCTCCCCACACCTTCCCTGTGCCTGGCTGTTCAGAGTGCCCTTTCCCTGGTCTGCCCTGTTTGTGCCTCCTGCCCTGTCTGTCTGCCTATGCTTCTGACACATGTGGCTTCCCTGTAGCGTTCTTGCGCCTCTCCCTTGCTCCTTTTTATTTTGGCTAATTTCTGCTATGGCGCAACTTCTGCTTGCTCCCCTATTGCACATGGTGCAAGTTGTTGAATCTCGCACTGCGCCATTTATGCATGGTTCCTCCCCCTTCAGTTGCACATGCCTTCATTATCATTGCACTGTTGCTCAGCATGATTTCGGGGGCGCAACTGCCTCCTGCTGAATATCGCAGAATGGCGCTATTTCGGACTTGCGCAGGTGCAACCCTATTGTGCATGGCTCAACTCTTTTGAATATCTGGGACCACGTTTTTAAATGAAGCTTCAGTAGGTTTATAACTTTTCTCAGGGAGTGAACTTTCAAGTCATTGTCATTTGACCTTGGGATAGCTTTCTTTTAATGGAACATTTGCTGTCTTTATATAGGTATGTTGGTTTTTTGAATACAGTTTTAACCAATGGGGTCCTTAACAACTTTTCATATTTTTTTTGTATGATCTGGGTTTTGAGAAAGTATGTTATCTAAAACAACTGCCAGTGTCTTCTGATAAATGACTCTGTGTAATCCAACAGCTAAAAGCACCTGTGTTCTTTTGTAACACCTCTGTTGGACCAATAAAAGGTATCAAATCATCTGTTACTGTGGATCTCGTGTTACAAGGACCAATATGGCAAAAGGTTTTTCTGTGACTTCACAGTTTCAGAAATGTTAACAGGAGCTTATCAGTACAGTGCCTACAATTCTGAAACCATGATGTGACATAGTCAAAACTCCAAATTTTTGGTCCCATGAATGGAGCTGCACAGAATGTTGTCCATACAAAGAAAACAATACAAAACACAACTGACAGCTTCAGCTTTTATTCAGGCACAGTTAAATAGGGATCCTTTAGAGGTATAAATGTAATTTATGAAAATAGAGACATTTCAAACAGCTGCACATAAGTAATCAATCCCTGTCCACTTTAAATTGGGCATGACAAGCGATAAACAAGGTGGTCTGGATTAGAATTTCACTTAAAAACTGAGGCTGTTTAGAAGTGCAATAGAAGTTATGCTAAACAAATGTAAATGTCTCTAAAAGTTTACAAATTACAGATAAAAAAAAAACAGTATGAAAATTGTTCAGGACAAAAAGACCTTTCAAATAAGCCTATTAATTATGCTGCACTAATTGTATTTTTTAAACTATGGCCATCTGGTTACCTCAATTTTTATTTTTCAAGGAGTTATGCCTAACAAATGTAAATATGTCTAAAAGAATATGCATTGCACATAAACCATCAGTATGAAAGTTATTCAGGACAAAAATACTTTTCCAATGAGGGTATTCATTAAGCTGCACTAATTATATTTTTTAAACTATGGCCATCTGATTACCTGAATTTTAATTTTTCTTCACAATTTTCACCTTTCAGATGGCTATATTTAAAAAAATCTAATGAATGCAGATTAGTGAATACCCTCATTTTAAAGGTAATATTGTTCTGAACACCACAGGGGAAGGAAACAACTTCTGATGGGGACTCAGTTCTTAGGGGTGTAGACCTGGGGAAGTAAGGTGCCTGTCTGGTGCCATGGCTTGGAGGGACAGGAAGCAAATCCTCATGATTGCAGAAGCAGCATCACAGGAGAGGGAACTAGATATCATTGTCCACCTTGGGACAAATGACCTAGCTAGGCTTGAGATCAGTGCAGTGCAGGATGAATTTGTAGAGTTGGGGAGGGGCCTCAGACAGGTAGCAAGTACAGTAACCTTCTCAGAGGTGCTGCCAGTCTATGGCAGGGGTGAGGCTAGGGTACTGCACACCATGCAGTTTAATGAATGGTTGCAAAACTGGTGCAGTGCACAGGGCTTTGGCTTCATTGGGAACTGGGGGTCTGCCTGGAGAGATGAAGGTCTACACTGGCATGATGGTCTGCATCTGTCCAGGAAAGGAAACAAGCTCCTAGGTGACAGGTTTAAATGCTTCTTTAGCAAGCTTTTAAACTAGCCAAGGGGGGAGGTGCTGATAGGAAGCAGGAAAGTTCAAGACTCCCCCCATAAAACATGGCAGGTAGTAGCGTAAACACTGAGGTACAAAGCTTGACAGAGGGCAGGACAGGGGTAAATGGAAAAATAGACAAGGGCAATAAGAGCACTGATGGGGTAAAAATTATAAAGCCAACATTAAATGGAGGGCAATGAGTACCAATGCCCGTAGTCTGGGAAACAAGCTTCCTGAGCTAGTAGCCCTGATGGAAGAGGAACACTTGGATATTGTGGCAGTCACAGAAACATGGTACATGGAGAACCATGACTGGGATGTCAACATACCAGGGTACACAATCTACAGAATGGACAGGGAGGGTAAAAGAGGAGGTGGAATAGCTCTCTACATAAGGGAAGGGATCAAAGCTACAGAACTAAAATGCTCTTCAATGTCTTTATAAGTGACATTGCAGAGGGACTGGAAGGAAAAGTATGTCTCTTTGCAGATGACACTAAGATTTGCAAAACAGTTGATGTACAAGGTGGGGTGGAAAGGATGAGAAGGGACTTGGCAAGGTTAGAAGAATGGTCAAATGTATGGCAGCTTAGATTCAATGCTAAGAAGTGCAAAGTAATGCACCTGGGAAACAAAAACCCAGGGGAAGAGTACACAATGGGGGGTGAGATACTAACAACAACAAAAATGGAAAGGGACCTGGGGTAGTCATATCAGATGACCTAAAGGTGGGCAAGCAATGTGAGAGGGCAGCAAGGAGGGCTGGGGGGATACTGGGATGCATAGGGAGAGGCATCACCACTAGAAAACAGGAAGTTATTATCCCTCTGTACAGACAGCTGGTGAGACCCCATCTGGAGTACTGTGTGCAGTTCTGGAGACCCAATCTCTGCAAAGACATAGACAGGATGGAAGCTGTCCAGAGGGCAACTAAAATGGTGCAGGGTCTGCACCGGAAGACATATGAAGAGAGACTTAAGGAGCTTAATATGTATAGTCTCGAGGAAAGGAGGGAGAAGGGAGACATGATAGAAACTTTCAAGTTCATCAAGGGAATCAACAAAGTCCAAGAGGGTAGCATCTTTCAAAAAAAGAGGTGTGCAAGAACAAGGGGGCACAATTTGAAGATTGGGGGGGCAGCTCAGAGTTAATTTAAGAAAGTATTTTTTCACAGAGAGGGTTGTGGATGCATGGAACGGCCTTCAGGAGGAGGTTGTGGAGTCAAAAACAGTGGTGGAATTCAAGCATGCATGGGACAGTCATAAGGCAATTCTAGGGGGTGGGGATAGGAAGAAGTAGGCTGCTGGTTAACTAGGATCTGCAGCTTATCCATTAGGTAGGGAAATGGGCAGACTGGGTGGGCCAAGCGGTCCTTATCTGCTGTCAAATTCTATGTTTCTATGTAAAGGAGAGGACAAAAGGCACTCTGGGTCACCTTGGAGACAGGGAATGGCATCACAATCCGCACAGGGGTTGTATACAGACCCCCGTCTCAAGGGAAGGAAATGGACAAGAAAATGATAGAGGACATTCTCAAAATAGCTAAAAAAGGGGAGATACTGTTGATGGGGGACCTGAACATGCAGATGTTAACTGGACGACATGGACTGCAACCACATCCAAGAGCAGAGTCATTCTCAATGCCCTACAGGGGGCATGCCTTAGACAGCTAGTGGTGGAACCCACTCAGGAGGGAGCAATATTAGACCTGGTACTCTCAAATGGAGAGAGGATCACAAATTTAGAAGTCAGTAGACATCTGGGAACAAGTGATCACTGCACAGTGTGCTTCACAATAAACACAACCATGGAGATAAGCCATACAAAGACAAGGATACTGGACTTTAGAAGGGCTGACTTTAGCATAATGGGTGAATACCTGAGGAATGCATTAGCAAATGGCCAGAAAGGAGGGGTGGAAGAACAATAGAGAAAAATCTAAACTGCCATCATGGAGGCAACAAGCCTTTGTGTGAAACAAATAAAGAAAACAAAGTGGAATAAAAAACCACTATGGTTCTCAAAAGAGGTGTCAGGGAAGGTTAAAGAGAAAAAGGCTGCATTCAAAAAGTATAAGGAATCACAGAAGGAGCACAACAGGGAACTGTATCAATTAAAGCAGAAAGAAGTGGGGAAGGCAGTCAGAAAAGCAAAGGCCCAAACCGAGGAAAAGATAGCCAATTCAGTTAAGAAGGGGGATAAAACCTTTTATAGGTACATTAGGGAGCACAGAAAGGTTAAGGGAGGGATAGTGAAGATTAATAAAGGAGAGGGAAGGTGGGCAGAGGGAGACAGTGAAAAGGCAGAGATACTGAATGAATACTTTTTCTCAGTATTCACAAAAGAAGAGGAGGAGTTACCTAAAACAAACAATAGAAGCACTCTGGGTAGTGGGGTGGCGCCAGTCCATTTACAGAAGAAAGAGTCCTGAAAGAACTCCTAAAACTCATGGTGAACAAAGCAATGGGGCCTGACGGGATTCACCCTAGAATCCTAAAAGAACTAAGGGAGGACCTAGTGACACCACTGACCACACTTTTTAACAAATCATGGGAGGATGGGGTGGTACCTGAGGACTGAAGGAGGGCAGATGTGATTCCCCTTCACAAAAGTGGGAGCAAAGCAGAAGCAGGAAACTACAGACCTGTTAGTTTGACCTCAGTGGTGGGGAAAATGATGAATCACTTCTGAAAGAAAGAATTGTTGAGTACCTAGAAGCCAGCAGGGCACAGGACCCAAAGCAGCATGGATTCACAGCAGGAAGGTCATGTCAGATGAATCTAATCGATTTCTTTGACTGGGTGATCAAAGTAATAGACCAGGGAGGGGCTGTAGATATGGCCTACCTAGACTTTAGCAAGGCATTTGACACAGTCGCAAAGATTAATAATCAAGTTAGCCAGCCTGGGAGTGGGTCCCAGGGTGGTAGCCTGAGTAACAAACTGGCTGCACAACAGGACACAGAAGGTAATAGTGAATGGAACACATTCTGAAGAGGGGTTACTAGTGGAGTATCTCAGGGCTCAGTACTGGGTCCAGTCCTCTTTAACATCTTTATAGGTGACATTGCAGAGGGTCTGGAAGGAAAAGTATGCCTTTTGCAGATGACAAAAGATCTGTAACAGAGCTGATACATAAGGGGAGAAAGGATGAGAAGGGACTTGGCAAGGTTGGAGGAATGGTCAGACATATGGCAACTTAGATTCAATGCAAAGAGGTGCAAAGTAATGCACCTGGAAATAAAAATCCAGAAGAAGAGTACACAATAACGGGGAGGTACTAACAACAACAATAATGGAAAGGGACCTGGGGTAATCATATCAGATGACCTAAAGGTGGGTAAGCAATGTGAGAAGTCAGTAAGGAGAGCCAGGGGATACTGGGATGCATAGGGAGGGGCATCACAAGTAGAAAAGAGTGGTTATCCTCTGTACAGACAGTTGGTGAGACCCCATCTGGAGTACTGCATGCAGTTTTGGAGACCTCATCTATGCAAGGACATAGACAGGATGGAAGCAGTCCAGAGGAGGCAACTAAAATGGTGCAGGGTCTACATCAGAAACCATATGAGAGAGACTGAGAGAGCTTAATATGTATACCCTTGATGAAAGGAGGGACGGGGGACATGATAGAAACTTTTAAGTACCTCAAGGGAATCAACAAAGTCCAGGAGGGTAGCATCTTTCAGAAAAGAGCGATGTGAGAACAAGGGGCACAATTTAAAGATAGAGGGGGGACAGCTCAGGGGTAATGTGAGGACATTTTTTTTCACAGAGAGAATGGTGGACGCATGGAACTGTCTTCCTGGAGAGGTTGTGGGGTCTAAAACAGTGGGGGAATTCAAATATGCATGGGACAGACATAAGGCAATTGTAGTGGTGGGTTGCAGCAAGTAGGCTGTTGGTTAACTAGAATCTGAAGATTATCCAATAGGTAGGGAAATGGGCAGACTGGGTGGGCCAAGTGGTCCTTATCTGCCGTCAAAGTCTATGTTTCTATGTAACTTTCATGTTGGTTGTATATTGGTAACTTTTATACTTTCCAAGATATTTACATTTGTTTGTCATGACTCCTACTGTGTTCACTCAGAGAGAAAAAAAATGAGGTTGTTTGGAAGTCCACATTTTGCAAAATATAAATAATTTAGATTAGTGACTACCCTCATGTGAAAGGTATTTTTGCCCTGAACAACTTCAAGTCTTTATTTAACCAGGCGTTCATCATTGAGCAGAAGCTCATTTGCAAGATTGACCTGGGTGAAGCATGAACAATTGTATATACTGGTCAACACAGGTATTTACAAGGCAATACAGATAATACTCTTTACAGAGAGGAAGAAAAAGAAGTTCATATGTACATAGAATTATACAGATATTGTACAGATTGCATGGTATTTACATACATAGAAGTGTCTATAGGAAGATAAAGCAGGTTATCTAAGGTTGCAGGAGGAAGTAACGGAAGAAAAAAATAAAATAAAAATATACACCAGGTAGAGGTGAAGGTGGGAGGAAGGGAGGGAGGTAGGGGGAGAAAGGCTAGGAGGGCACAGTGCACAGAGAGGAGTTGGTAAAATGGGATGTAGAGAAGGTGGATGGAGAAAAGGAGTATGTGTGAGCCCCAGGATTGAATGCTATAAAGTACGGGGCATGGTAGGATGTCACAACCCAGGGTAGTGAGCTCCTATCCGAGGTTGGGAAAGGAAGAATAAGGGGATGGATGGGCCTAGTGTTGATAAGACAGGGGGATAAGAGAGAGAACAATTAGGCTGGTGAGGAGCAAGCTGGGGGGTCAGTACTTAAAATTGGGTCTAGGCGTGGCTATATACCAGTGCAGACACCGGTACTGGGTCTGAGTGGGTGAAGCAGTTACATACTTCTCTGATTGTATGGAAATAAAGCATCTTGAAGGCATTTATACCGATTAGAGTGCTTAATTTGAGGGTTTTTTGTAGATCATTCCATAAGGTAGGTAGCCGAAGCTTATGGCTGCCCTGCCGAAGCGGGATTTTGCTTTGGGTACTTTAAGTGTAATAGCTGAGTAACTTCTTAACGCGTATTTCCCAATTATACTCAGGGGAAGACAGCAGGAGATATAGTAAGGCAGCTTATTAGAGATGGCTCTATAGGTCCAGAGAGCGGCATTTCTGTGGCACCTGAACTTTAGTGATGTCCACCCCACTGCCGCATATAGGGTGCAGTGATGCGTGTCAAAGGGGAGTCCTGTTATAAACCTCAGTGCTCGATGGTAGAGTGTGTCAGTTTAGCCATGTAAGGTTGGGGCATTGGCTGTAGGAAATCAGCGTAATCAACCAATGATAGGAAAATGGATTGGACCAGTTGTTTCTTGGCATCTCTGGTGAGAAATTGGTTGATTCTAAAAACAGTCCAAGCCTTTGCGAAGTCGTTTAGCAAGTCCTCGATATGTTCAATGAAGGAGAGTCTTTGGTCTATCAAACTCCCAGATACTTGAATTTTGTAACAAATTCTAGTTTTTCACCTAGAACTGTGGTAATTTGGGGAACTGTCCCACTGGACACAGGGTTAGCTGTCACGGATAAAAGGAGAGGACCATCGCTTTAGTTTTTTGGCATTAAGGAGTAGCTTTTTTGGAGGAGTTGGCTTTGCAAAGGTTGAATTCTGACTGTAGGTCATTGCAGGCAGCTTCAGGTGTTGGGCGACTCACGTGAGAACTGTATCATCTGCAAACAGATGGATGTTGGCTTCTTTTATACAGTAGTCGATGTTATTAATGTAGATTGCAAAAAGTAAGGGCCCTAATATAGAACCTTGAGGTACCCCTCTTTGCAGAGTTTTTAAGGGGGACAGGCCTCCTTCAGCTTTAACTTGTTGAAGGCGCCCTGTGAGATAGTCAGTAAACCAATGCAGAGAGGAGGGGTCCACACCTATGGTTTGAAGGGAGGAGAGGAGCAGACTATGGTCGACGATGTCAAAAGCCTTGCTTAGAGGAAATTTGGAACCCAGAGGGTAGATTTATACTGTTACATGGAACCCTGGAGACTCGATCGGTTCTCCTAGGCTCCATATATGGTCCAAACAGCGATTCTCCCTCTTTTTTTGTGGATTTGTTAAATAAAATAGTGACAAATTCTCCCAAACTTACTATATTGGGTGGAGATTGGAATTTGGTGTTACAGACAGACTTGGATAGATCTGATCGTGTATGCAGAGGTTTATCCCCAGTGCAAAGAGCAATGAAATAATTTATGTGCAGTGCTGCCTTAGTAGATGTATGGAGGGTATTTAACCCCTCAGAAAGGCAGTATACTTTTTTTCGGCTGCACATAAAATGCACTCACGGATTGATTATTTACTCGTAAGTGTCTCTGCAATTCCTGAAGTTACAAAAGTTGGAATTTTAGCCAGAGTATTATCTGATCATGCCCCGGTTGATATGGAATTTTGGTTGTGCTCGAGAAATAAGCGCTCCCGCTGTGGCGATCTTAACAATCAGCTGCTGAAGATCCAGTCTCTCTAAATTACATTGAGGACACATCTCCTATTCCTCAATTTTAACCTGGGCTCTGTAGACAAGTATGACTTAATATGGGCAGCTTTAAAATGTTCTTTGCGGGGCGAGTTTATTAAAATGGCCTCCAAAAGAGTAAAAAATCAGAGGATTCAGGCAGACACCCTTTTAACATCAATCAGAAACCTAGAACTTAGCTTAACTCGTACATCCCCAGCAGAGAGTTGGATGAGATTATACCAATTACAGGCCCAGTATGCTGAGTTGATATCTCAGAAAGCTGAGCTATCCTTGCATAGAACCAAACTGAAATATTTAGACATGGGAGAAAAGGCAAGCAAATTGCTAGCGATGCGGATTCGTCAACTAGATTCCTCACAATATATTGCAGGAATCCTTTCTGGAGAGGATGGCCAAACCTGCACAGACCCTCAAAAGATAGCCGAAATGTTTGGGTTTTATTATCAAAACCTATATGCAGTTGATCCATCTGCATGGCCTGACATAGCGGACATAAATTCTTATCTTAGTTTAGTGACTTTGCCCAAGGTTACTAGTACAGAGGTGGCCTTGTTAAGCACTCCTGTCACAATAGGAGAGATCCAAGAGGCTATCCAGCAATTACCTCTCGACAAATCGCCTGGACCGGATGGCCTGTCAAATAATTTTTATAAAGCTTGCCAGTCCGCTATCTCACCTGTGCTTATGGATCTCTTCTCCTACTGGTTTGATAACGGTTTATCAGACACTACGTTTCAGGAAGCTGTGATATCTTTAATCTTAAAACCCGGGAAGGATCTGCAGAATCTTGGTAGTTATCGCCCCATATCATTGCTAAATACAAATATCGAAATACTGGCAAAAGTTTTAGCAAATAGACTTACAAAAATTATAGGAAATCTGATAGGATGTGAGCAAGTCGGATTTATAACTGGTAGGTCATCTCAAGATCATGTGAGAAAGTTGATACACATGGTTGCAAGTGCCAGAGATTCGAAGGTGCCTATGGTACTTGTCTCATTGGATGCCCGAAAGCGTTCGATAAGATCTCGTGAGAATTTTTGTTTGCCACTCTAGTAGCTCTTTGGCTTTCCAAAGGAATTCATAAAATGGATAGAAATTCTATATTCGTGTCCCTCTGCCAGAGTTAAATGTAATGGCTCATTATCTTTCCCTTTAAAATTAATTCGGGGTACTAGGCAGGGATGTCCCCTTTCACCACTGTTGTTCAATTTATATCTAGAGCCTCTGCTTTTAAGAATGGCAGGAAATGAGAATATTACTGGCATTCAAATAGGTGCAACAAGATATGCCTATTCAGTATATGCTGATGATATTTTATTACATTTAGAGAGCCCTGGTTCTTCAATACCGGCTGTCCTAGGAGAGATCGAGGAATATTCTAAACTATCCTATTATAGATTGAATCAAACAAAAACTAAGATAATGCCCTTGAATCATAAAGTAAATAAGGCAGAGCTGTCTTCCCTAGGCTTAGCTTGGGAAGCAAGTCTTTAGATTATTTAGGTATTAAGATCTTTAGGAATTTGGGGCCATAAGGCATAATAACATTGACAATCTAATTACAACAGTATCTAGGGATTTGGAGATGGCGATTGTTACCTCTATCTCTTTGGGGTAGATTAAATGTCATCAAAATGAATCTATTACCAAGGATATTATCCCTTTAGGGATGTTAGGGATGTATTTGCCAAAAAGTGGTTTTCTAGGCTACAAGGTAAGCTTAATTCCTTTTGTGGAACAAAAAGGTATACGTAGAGTCTTACCAAAGTTAACAGCCCGAAGCTGAAAGGCGGCCTTGCGGCCCCCTCTTTCTTCTTATATTATATAGCCCAACATATAAATAAGTTAGCCTTCTGGCATAATGACATTGGCAATAATGCATATTCCCCTCTGTGGTTATCCATTGAAAGATATCTAGCATCACAGGTTAAGTGTTCATTGTGGGCCCTTCTATATGCCACCACCGCGCATATCCCCAAGCCCCTCAGTACTAACTCCCTGGGATGGTCAATGAAAGTTTCTCACCAGGTCCAACGGTATCTTGGAATAAAGTGGTACCAATCCTCTGACCAGCCAGTTATCAGTAATCCGCACTTCAAGATTGAGGGGTTACCGATATCCCCATCCCTGTGGCCTCGGCTGAACCAATGTAAGGTCTCGGAAGTGTGGAAGAATGGGAAATTGACCTCCTTTGCTCAATTACAATGGTCGATTGGTGCATTAAATACTGATGCCTTCAAGTATATCCAAGTTTGTAAGGCCATTACGTCATTCTCCTCATGGATCCCCCTAAAAGATCCAGGTGAGAGAGAGATAACTGCACTTTTGCAGATAGCTTCCCAATCGCATGCTGTCTCTAAATTGTATAAAATTTTGCAGGAGTGGGATCACAGATTGCCATCTGGTTCCTGCTCCTATTGGATAAGAGAGTTAGATATCCCAGAGGATGACACTTTATGGAAGACACTATGGACGTCAATGTATAAATTGGTCAAGCAAGATAGGTTAAGGTTAGTTTGTTATAATATCATGCATGATTTATATCTGACACCGGTTAAACTCTTCAGATATGGGACGGTAGCTACACCATTGTGTAATAGATGTAAGAAAGAATCGGGCTCTTTATATCACATGATGTGGCTATGTCCCTATATAAAGGCATTCTGGATTTCTATCAATAGTACCTTGGACCCTATCCTTGGCCTGAATGAGCTCTTCACCCCTGAAATTTGTATGATTCATTACTTTCCAACTGGTACCCCCAAGTGTAGAAGAGCACATATGGCACTTGTGTCTGCATCTGCTAAAATAGTAATAGCGAGAAATTGGATTGATGAGAAAGTGCCGTCAGTGCTGGAATGGTATAGGGAGATTATGCTGGCATTACAACTAGAAAGGCATATTGCAACTATGCAAGATAGAGTTAAAGCCTTTACTTTATTATGGGGCAGTTTGGAGGCTATTTTGACAACCTGGAAACATAAGTGATATGAGTTTCCTCCAACACTGCAGTTAGGTGGTTAATAATGGTATGCAGTTCTTGGGAAGGGGGTGGAGGAAGGGATTATACTGTTTACTTGTAATTTCACCTAATGTTTATGATGGTGAGTTGTCCTGTGTATCTACTTGGTGCTGGAAAATAATAAAGCTTTGTTAATAATAAAATAAAAGCCTTGCTTAGATCAAGGAAAACAGCACAAATAAAGTTTTTGCTCTCAAGATTACGCTGCCAGTTGTTAGTAACTTTGGCGAGGGCTGAGATAGTGCTATGTTTAGCTCTGAATCCGGACTGCATAGGATTTAGCAGTTCCCTAGACTCAAGGTGAGTCCTCAGCTGTGCATTTACAATTTTCTCTAGGAGCTTGGACAGGACCGGAAGGAGGGAAATTGGCCTGTAGTTATTGAGATCATCAGGGTCACCTGATTTGAACAGTGGTATGACATGTGCTGTCTTCCATATAGGTGATAAGGTGCCCTGAGACAGGGATAAGTTAAAAAGGTGGGTGACGGGTATTGCTAGTATGTGGTAGGCAATTTTTAGGAAGTAAGGGCCAAGGGTGTCTGCCCCGGCACTTTCTCTAGTATCCAACTGAAGCAAGAGGTCCTCTACCTCTTTCAGTGGGACAGGTTGAAGCGAGAAAGGTGGCGAAGCTATCAGAGTTTCAGGCAGTTGGCTGGCAGTCTGGGAGCGAAGTATGTTTGCAGGGGAGTTATCAAATGCCATGCCTGCAGTAGCAAAGTGGTTATTGAATGCATCAAGTATATCCATCTTTTCGGTTATAGCCAAGTTGCCAGAGGTGATCTTGGTCGGGAGTGAATTTCCTGGGGAGTGGTCTAGCAGATCATTGATTGTGTTCCACAGCTTGATTGGGCTCTTTGTGGCAGAGTCGAGTTTGGATTTGAAGAAGGTGGCCTTTGATTCTCTGATTGTTTTGGTACATAAATTTCGTAGTCTCCTGAACTGGTTCCAGTCCTCTGCAGTGTTCAGTCTGTACACTTTTTTCCAGAGCTTATCTCTTTCTAGAAGCAAGGACTTGATCTGAGGGGTGAACCATTTACAGGTTTTGGTCCTAGTTCGAACTTTAATCAGGGAGCATACTTATTAAGGAGCCCTTGATAGAATGTTGTGGAAGATATTGTAAGCTAGCGTGTCGTTTTGGCCAGGTAGAAATCTTGCCACTGAGGGAGTACTTAAGCTCATTTAGGTAGGCATGTTCATTGAAGTTGCGCCTGGATCTCTTCATAGAGAACTTGCTGATGGGTGCTGGGTTGTTGGTGGATCTTACTCCCGCAATAAAACAATGGTCGCTGGCGTCTGAGAAGAAGACATCAACGTAGGAGATGAGGTTTGCTCACCATTAGCACATTCAAAAGTGTACTTTTACTGGGGTTCTTCACATTTGGGTGTGTTGGTTCAGTAATAAGTTGCGTCAGCCCATGTTCATCACAGAAGGATGCAAGGGGGGCAGCTGTGTTAGAGAGCCAGTCAAAGTTGAGGTCTCCTAAAATAATAGTTTCTGGCAGCCCCTGTCCCAACTTGTCACTTAGATATGACACAAGCTGTAGGTCAGCAGATGGTGGTCTGTAACATCCTATTATGCACAGTGCAGTAGTCTGTGTAATTTCCACTTTGAGAATTAGGCATTCGAATTCGCTGGCAACAGATGCCGAAGATAAGCAGAAGGCAGAAAATTTGTCTTTAACGTAGATAGCTACCCCTCCTCTTCTGGCATGCCTATCAGCTCTGAACAAGGCATAGTTGGGTATGTTTACTTCTCTATCAGTGGTGCTGGGTCTAAGCCAAGTTTCAGAAATCACAAGTATGTCAGGAGGTATGATTTACCCAGGTTTGTATTAAGGTTATCTTTTAAGGAGGCTACATACGTTAATATGCAAGAAGCTTACTCCTTTTAAATTTGCTAGTTCTGCTGGCAAGCAATAGCTTTGGGGCCAGGGTTGAGTTCTACATTGCCTGAACATAGCAGGAAGATAAGTAGGATTTTTCTAAGAGCGCTAATTATAAGCTTGTAATTCCTGCCTTTCTCCCATCTAGTAGATCTGATGTTTTTAGGGACTGGAAAGTAGCCACCATAGAAGAGCTGATCTGTTGTAGCAAGCTAGTACCCTACCACAATAGGCAGGAAGAGATAGAAGTCTGCATGGTGGAAGTGGGTCTTGTGGTGGGGAGTGTTATAAGTACTACTGGTATGTGTGGTCCAAGAGCAGGGTTCGAGATATTGGTACCTGGAATCACAGAGGCAATTAAAGGATAAGTTGCCATGTGGTATACAGCACAAGGTGCCGTTGTAGACCAAACATGATGGTAGTTCAGGTGTCCAATGCTGGGCAGCTGGTATCAGCAGAAGAAGGGGCAGTATAAGGAGCCATATAGGGCCCGACATGATGGTACCTCAAAAAAGGAGCCTGTGGCACATTCATAAGGTAGAAAAAGAAATGGGCAGACTGGATGGGCCTTGTGGTCCTTATCCTTCGTCAACTTCTATGTTTCTATGTTTCTATGGTTGTTTTTGAGCACCTTGAATAGTTTTAAAGATATTTAGATTTGTGTGGAAGGTGTTCACATTTTCTCTCAGAGAAAATAAGCTTGGAGTTCTGTGTCAATCATTCTAAAAAGAAAGAAGGGAGTATTTTTTAACTGCCATAGGGATTTGCAGTGTTATGGAAGGATACACTGAAAACTACTAAAAAATGTGTTCCAAAGGAACCCCTTTGCAAGCTCAAGCAATATGGCTGTAGGCTCTGCCCACAGCCATAAAAACTTAGTCATCTGGATAAAGAGTTGGTTGGAGGAAAGAAGTCAGGGGGTGAAGGTGAAGGACAATATCTCATCTTATGTCACTGTATAGATCATATGTGAGACCACTACTGGATTAAGGAAGCCCAGTATAGTGACCGATCTGGAAGACAACTCAGACTAGGGTTGCCACCTTTGGATGAGATGAAAACCGAATACTAAACCACACCCCCAAACTCAACCCCTAACCCCACCCCTTTTATGACTGATGAGGGCATCGCTTGGACTCTGATTTTCTTGATTTATTCAGAATCGCTGCTGATACAGTATTGCATTGTGTACAACTTCTGTAAATTACATCATGATTATTATTTTTGGTTTGTTTGATTTAGATTTAAATATTTTAAATGTCAGTGTATGTTAACATTTGGTGGGGTTAGAGAGGGGGTTCAGGGGACTTTGCATCCTGTATACACAGCTTAGCTCACACATGGAGTGACTACAAGGACACCTCTGACAACTGGCGATTTTGGGTCAGGTGGCCTTTTCTGGTAAAACTCTTTCAATAAATAAATAAATAAACTACACCAGTAATGGTGGATGAGATGTAATTACAAATATCATCTGACATTTTAAGATGTGCTACTGTCCCTCCCATTGCTCCTACTCTAAAGTTATTTGTAATGTCAGAGAACTTTTTAAAAGTTGCAGGAACTATTCTATGCTGTTAAATACCCTATTTCTTTCCATGTCAGTTGTACATAGCAGATGGCATGATATGTGATATGTAGCATGGAGGCAGTATAGCACAGTGGTTTAAGGCTCTGAGCTACACTCCTTGAGACCTGGGTTTGAATCCCATAACCAAGACTTGCATACTGTGTGACCCTGAGCAAATCACTAAACTCCCGTATCCTCCCAGATTGCACCTGTAAACAAGCTTCAGCCTAGTGTGTCTCTTCTGGTAAAAAAAAAAATAATATTTTGAGAAATGTTTGATAACAGTGTGTTAAAATCAATGGGATACTCTCTGATACCCATCCCATTCACTCTGGGGTCCCCCAAGGCTCCATCTTGGGCCCACTTCTCTTCTCACTCTATCTGAACACCCTGCCCAGTGCATGCCCTGGCAAAATTCTCCTGTATGCAGATGACGCTGTCCTTTTTGCCACCCACCGCAATCCCGTCTCCCTTCAGGACACCCTACAGCAGTCTTTCAATAATGCCGAAGCTTGGTTTAAGGAGCACAGGCTCGTCATCAATCTTAAAAAAAAACAAAGCTATGCTCTTTTCCAACCCCCAAAACAAAGCTAGCAACCACCCACTCTATATCCTTCCTAGTACCAAACAGCCACTGGAACAAGTCTGCTTCTACAAATACCTTTGGGTTACCTTCGACTCAGCCCTCACATTTCACAACCACATTGATGCCCTAACATCCGCCACTAACACACGGCTTGGTATCCTCTTCCGCCATAGAACCTGCCTTCCCCAAATGCACTATTTCCTGCTCACAGCCCTCTGTTTGTCCCTGTAGACTATGGTCTACCAGTCTATGGTGCTGCTGACACGACTGCACTCAAAAAATTCACTTTAACCCTGAATAAAGCCTGCAGATTGATTACTGGTGCCCCAGGCTCACACTCACCTGTCAGCTGTATGACGAGGCTAAACTCCTTACCCTGGATGAACAGCTCCGATATCAAACCTGCCTCCTCACAAAAAAACCCTACTCGGGCTCTCCCCCCCTGGGGTAATGACATCCATCCACCAGATCCCACCCACTATTGCAACACGGTCATCCAACAAGACCACTCTAATGGTCCCCAGATCAAGAACCAGCCGTGGCCAGAGGTCCTTCTGCTACAGAGCCCCATCCTGGTTTAACTCTCTCCCTGCCCCCATCACCAATGCCACCACCATCTCCAAGTTCAAAACCACCCTTCAAAACCAACTCTTCAACACTCGTAGCTGCTCCTGTCTCTGAAAGTAGCCTCCACCTCGACTTCTCATGACAACGCCCACCGGGCGGCTCTCCACCTAGCCATCCCCACAACCGCTTCCCGGTACACCGTACCTATGTCTAACCTGGCCAGTGCCAGCTGTTTCATTGTATACCTATTGGATTGCTCAATTTTTGATACCAACTTGTGTAACACCTGTTCTCAATTACATGTACCCTGTAACCTAACTGTATTTTGTCTGACCTCAGTGTGACGTGGTGCCTCTGTTGAACACCTATTGTTTTGCAAACCTATGCTATGTAACCTAAAACTCTATGTATGTCTTTAATGTGACGAGGTACCTTTGGAAACGAGCCTCTGGCTCAAAGGTTGTAAACTGATTTCACAAATAAATAAATAAATAAAATAAAATTACCTAAATCTGCAGTGCCATCAAATCTAGATTGTGTTCCTTTCACCTCATCAGCTACTACTCTCTTTCTTTTTTCATTTCTGTTGCTTAGCATGACATTAGCCACACTATTCTGTGCTGTTCATCTGAAAGGCCTGGAATGGTCTTCCTGGAATATCCAGGTAGTATAAAAATTGACAGCAATAACTACTGAGGAGAGAGGGGTGTAGTATTGCTAGAAATTGAATAAAAATTAGATTATTAATTTAAAAACAAAAGGGGTAACAAATATTAACATATAGGACAGACCTTAAAAGAAAAAAATAGTGAGCATTTAATGGTATAAAAGTATTCCCTATCACAGCAGTCAAAGACCATACTCACAATGCAGCCTGGAAAGGATTAGGTTGATTTGCTGCAAATGGTCTTAATGGCCCTACTTTATACCTTTCAGACTGACTAGTATACAGACAAAGGTCTGCATGACATCAGAATTTGTTTGTAATCTGAACATGCAAGTAAAATGGTGAAGGATTTAACAGAATATGTTTTACAAGCATGTGAGCATTTAAAATGACTGAAAAAGTACTACCTCTGAATAAAACTGGATTAGCAGATAGGGTTTCTGAAACACAGATTATACAGTCAACACTGGGACAGGAGGCAACTTTAATGTGATGCCTGTCTGAATGTCTAGTGGTTTCAGAAAAATGAAGGTGTTAATTAAGGTGGTATTGTTTACCCTTCCCATAAATAATCTTCCAATGTGCTGGTGTGAAGTTAGAGGTGACAACTGGTCAGACAAGGTCACATTTGACTCTTAAGTGCCCTGCACTTGAAGGCACTTACTGATTAGCATGCACTGCAAGAAAGCAAGCACACTGAAATGTCAGACACTTGCTTACAGTCAGATGAGAAGAAAATGAAACAGAGTTAGTGAAGGATCTCACAGATGCTGCTTGACCCACCGTAAAAACCGAATTTGCAATGGTGAAAACAGGAGGACCGAATCTGGACATAGAAAACTGAATCCATTCGGTCAAAAACTGAGTAGGTGGTAACCTTAACTCAGTCAGAATAGAGAAAATACAAAGACAAACAACTAAAATGATCTAGAACTGTAAAGGTATATTATATGAGGAGAGGCTTTGAAAATTCAAGCTGATTTCACTTCATACAAGAAGGATCAGGGGAGATATGTTATGTTACGCTGTAATGCTGGACAGCCACCTACTGAATGAACTAGATCTGTCATTAGAGAATGATAATATGGGTACTAGAGGGCACTCACTTCAATTAAAACCCAAACAATTCAACTCAGAAAAAAGAAGGGCCTTTTTCATAAAGAGAGTGGTGAACCCCTGGAACAGACTGCCACTGGAAGTCATAATTTAGTAAAGATAAAAAAAGCATTTCAAAAGAAATCTAGACAAATACATTCTAAGCAGTAATAATTTAACATATTATGGGTAAAGCGTAAGGCGCATAAATGGGCTCACTGCCTTCTCAGCTCCTTACTCCTTAGTAGTAGTACTAGTAGTATTAGAGGGCAGTATGACTAGTGGGGCTCCACATGGTTCGGTACTGGGCCCTGTATTGTTTGGAATCTTTACACATGACCTAGGTATAGGCATAAACAACTTCTGCAATATGTTTGCTGATGATACTAAACTAAGACGGTGAGTTAACACACATATGGAAGCAGAAGCCCCGCAGCAGGATCTGAATAAAATGATGACATAGAGTAAGGCATGGAATAAGGAATTTAATTGTGGCAAATGTTCAGTAATGCACTTAGGAAGAAATATATACAATCTGATTACTATATATGTGGGAATAAACTACAAGTAACAGACAGTGAGAAGGATTTAGGACTTTATATTACAAAGGATTTACAGAATAGGAAATATGTTGATTCAGTGCACAATAAATCTAATCATTTACTGAGCACTATTAGGAGACATTTTTCACTCCGGTGATGAGAGGTGATACAGCTACTATATCATAGTTACTATGACCACTTATAGACTACAGGTCACAAGTATGGGGAGTTCTGACTATGGGTGATAACATAAAAATAGAAAAACTACAGCATAAGGCAACAAAGATGACCAATGGGTTAGAAAATAAAACATAAGAGGAAAGATTGCCAGACTTGGGGTTACATAGCCTGGCACAAAGGCACAAATGAGGAGATTTATTACTATTATTATTGTTATTATTATTATGATTCTCAATAATTAAAATAAGGAACAATTGGACAAATTAAATTCCATACAAGGGTAGGAATTATATGCACTAAGAAGGCATAACAAGCAAATAAGACCAAATACATATCAGGATGACAAACAGGAAATTATTTTTTACACAAGGACAATCTCCCAATGGAGTTAACACCAGTAGCAATGAAGCGTTCAAAAAAAGGACTAGATGGGTGGATGAACAATGGACATTATAAAGGCTTTTTAATCTAATTTTGAGCCAGGCCAAGTAAGAACAATTTTGTCTAAATCATGTCTCCGAACCTGAAGTATAATGCAAAATAATTAATATATATATATTCTTCCATTGTCTTCAATTATTATAATGTCCAAATTTGGTCAGACCATGTGTGACAGGGTGACCACTGTCTTAGAAAAAGTACCCTCATAAGTAGTCTGAACTCCCTCCCCCCATTCCTTTCACCCTTTGCTATCTCTCCCTATTAATTCTTCTCTCTCTCTTTCCTAAATTTGTGATTACTATCCCTAGGTTCCTCTTATCAATTCCTTTGGTCTACAAAACCTGCCAATACTGTCCTGTAGCTCTCATATTCCCTTCCTGGCACCTCTGCATACCCTGCTATGTCCTTTGCTTTGCCTCTCCACTTACTTAGCACTTATGGCACAATCCGCTAGTCACTGTCCCTCACTACCCCCCCTTTATTAATGCCTCTGCCCTCTCCTACTCCTCCCCACTCCCTCCTCCTCTCTCTCCTTTCCCCTCCCCCTCTCTCCTCCCCTTCCCCCCAGCTCCACACCCTCCCTCAGCCTTCCTCTCTCCTTTAGCTACCTTGGTCCCAGGGCTTCTTCCAATCCTTCACCTGACTTCTCTTCCCCTCCACCCCCTTTCAGCCTGCCCCTCCCTCTCTCCCTCCACCCACTCCTTCTTCACCCTGGTTGACTATTCCCTCCTCCTATAGGCTGCTACCCCCTCTGTTTGAAGCTTCATCATTGGGATAAGTGACACTGGCACTCCTGGTTCAATGCCTAACAAATGTAGCCTCCCCCTTTGTCTTTGTTGTAAATTCCTTGTCTATTATTGTATAATTGACAAATGACACTGGCACACCTTGTTCAATGCCTATTAATTGTTGTATGTTTCCTATCTGCAATGTTCCCTGTTGACATTGTTAACATCATGTCTGCATTTTGTATAATTTTTTCATGGGTTTATTTGTATAATTCTCTCTTGGTTATTTGTCCTATTTTTGCACTACTTACCTGACCGTAATACCATAAAATTGTATGCCTGGTGATATTTGCATTGTAACATCTTCAGTACCTATAATCTGTTTCCAGTTCAGTTATCTTATGATGTGGAACTTGTGTAAAGAGCTTCTGCTCAAAGGTATTAATCCAAGATTTCAATAAATATATAAATTTCGCTGTTGCACTGGCCACCCACAGCACTGTTTTATCCTGTGCTATCCCTTTTTACTTTTCTTGTCCCTCATTTATGAGCTGCATATTTATAGCAAATAATTGGCTGTAATGTGAAACAGCCCGAGTAAATTTAGCAAATGTTTACACTGATTAAAGGGACCCTGGGGCAGAGCTTCAGGTGAAGGTGGGCTGCAGTTCCAACCTTTCCATGGTGCTTATAGGATGTTGGACAACCGTAGGATGGTTGTCCTCTTGTGTGGGGGATGTGTGACAGGGTGACCCCTGTCTTAGTAAAAGTACTCCGTAAGTACTCTGAATCTCCCCATTCCTTTCACCCTTTGCTATCTCTCCCTATTAATTCTTCTCTCTCGCTTTCCTAAATTTCACTGTTGGACTGGCCACTTACAGCACTATCTTATCCTGTGCTATCCCTTTTTACTTTTCTTGTCCCCCATTTATTAGCTGCATATTTAAAGCAAATAATTGGCTGTAATGTGAAACAGCCCGAGTGTCTGAAAGAAGAGATAAGGGTACCACTTTGGCAGACTGAAAGCATGAGTCTGGTGCTTAAGAAATAAAATGCTGCAGGTTTTAAAGGAATAAAGTGCTTTAGATAGTGGTAGAAATACAAACAGACCACTTCTCAGTGCAGCTAAGCCCCTGCCAGGCATATTTCTAAATCAAGGATGGTAAGCCATGGGCTCACCTAGTCAGGAGGCCTTAGGCTTTCCTTAAATCGACACATATTCCTTTGTCAAGTGTTACTCAATCCTGCAACTTAGGAACATATCAGAAATACAAACAGACCACTTCTCAGTGCCACTAAGCCCCTGCCAGGCATATTTTTAAATCAAGGATGGAAATGAGAAAGGAAAGTTTGGCCCACTGGGAATTGAACCCAGACCTCTGGTAATACCGGTAACACTGGTAATACCCTGGTAACCCTGGTAACACTTCAGAAAGAAATTTGTGTGGATTTAAGGAAATCCTAAGGCCTGCTGACCATATGAACCCATAACACAATGGTTAGAACACTGGAACGGTATTACCAGGGGTCTGGGTTCAATTCCCACTGGGCCACACTTTTCCTTTCTCATTTCCATCCTTGATTTAGATATTGCTAGAAAGTGTTGCCAGAAATAAGGGGCAGACAGCACAAGTTAAAATGAAATAAAAAGTGCCTGCAGTGCTGAAAAAGATACCATAGATAATGAATATATTGGCCGGCAGATTATGCTGAAACATGAATAACTATGCTAAAATAAATAAAGACATGGGCCCGGATATTCAAACTGCGCCAGGCTGTGGTGCAAGCCTGGGCACAGCTCAACTTTGTTGCGCAGGGGTGTGGCCTGGGCAATATTCAACGGAGCTGCGCTATGGTGCAGCAGCTTTGAATATCGCACCCTGGCCACCCCCACTGTGCATGGTGCAGTGGCACTGCACCAGCTCAAGTGGCCAGAGTGGAGCATGGAGATGCGTTAGCACAAGTGCCATTGCACCATGCACAGCACCTGCAATATTCAAAAGGGGTCATGCAAATGGGGTCATAATTTTTGCAAGGCATACAGGGGGCCATTTGCATCTCATTATGGCCCCATTTGCATGCCATTAGCATGCAGGTGTACCGATCCCTGATGACTTGAGCTAGACACCCTGCCAGGCAGTAGCCGTCAGGGACCGACGCCCCTTGCAGCCCGATTGCGGGCATTTGTCCATAAGAATAAGCCCCCCGACCTATATCCCTGGTGGTCCAGTGGACCGCTATATGCCTGATCATGGGCATCAGTAATATAACCCCCCCATGTCCAATATCCCTGGTGGTCCAGTGGACCGATCGCTGCCGATCATTGGCATCTGTAACTCATAACATACCCCTACTACCCTGGGTCTAGTGTACCCCCTCACCCACCCACTGGGCCCACCACCCCCTCCCCCCATCAGCCAGCGGCGGCAGCACCCACCCGCCTGCCACCCGCCACCCACTGACTCACAGCTCGGTAGGGCTACTATACCAGTTGGTTCACAAGCGTGAGCCAATGAAAACGCAACCATATCATCTAACACGGTCCAGATATATGGAATGAAATTTAAATTCCATTCTGGACGCTAAATATGGGCTACATGCAAGTGTACCTTTGTGAACCAATGGAAACGGTCCCGACTGTCAGTCGATGGCAAAAGGGCAAATGAAATATACTACCGCCAACGATGGGGGCAACAGTGGAGCAAATAAACGAAATGAGGTACCTAGACCACCGAAATGACCAGTATATTATGATTACAGATGCCAGCGATCAGCAGCGATCGGGTCCACCTGGACCACCAGAGATAGTTGAATGAAAGGGTATATTACTGATGCCGTGCGATTGGCACAGAGTCCACTGGACCACTACGGATATATAGAACGGGGGATTTACTACACAGATGCCCACGATGGGGCATGGGGTGCCACCAGGTGCAGCAGGAACTCAGGTGGCCACCCACAGGTGGCAGCTGCCGTGTTGCACCCTGCAATGTGGCAGCTCACCTGTGGGTGGCCATCACTTGTTCTTTTTTTTTTTGGCTTAACTTTGTGCAGGCGCAGGTAGGGGTTGCGCATGCATGACTCTGCACATCCTGGGCTGAATATCGGGTTGTGCAGGTTATGCATGGGCACGCCCCACCTGTGCTCAGATACATTACTGATGAGTTCGTGCATCGGGATTTGTGCGGTGCACTTTTCCCTTTTGAATATCGCACCGGGGCGCATCAGTGGGTTGTGCATGGTGCAACACTGTTGCGCCATGCGCAACCCTGTTGAATATCTGGGCCTAGGTGTTTAAAAGAAAAAGAAATTGATGTTAAAATCATGTCATACAAAGCCTGAAGAGCTTGTAAATTGGTTAAGGTACAGCATGCTTAAATAGAAATAGATGTGAAAGCTGCATAAGTTATGATAGGAAGCATAGTGGCAACTGAATAGACAACTTAGAGGGCTGTATCTGTAACATAAAGAGAGGGCATGTGGAAAAAATTGTTACTTTAAACCCAGGCCAGATAAAATAAAAATTGTAATAATAAGAGCTCTTGCAGAAATAAGGAAGAGTATCTATGTTACAAAAACAAACATTAGGTGACAATGTTTCTAAATGGGTCCAGTCTGTAATTTAGCCCCAGATAGTGTTTGTCCTAGAGAGGGCCTGTGTTTTGTTATAAGTTAATACTGACCCCCTCCTTTCTAATTGAAAAGCAAGCTCATTTATAATTTTAACCAAGAGAAAGACCTAAAATAAAACTACTGCAATTCTGCAAAGTGTTTAAATACCTGGATAAAAATAACAGGAAGGGTTACCTGTTTTGTTTTCTTGTTTCCATTTCCTCTACCCTTCTAGACCAGAACTGGGCCTACCTGTTGCCTGAAGGTGAATGAGTTTTCCTATAGGGAGACAGTGGTCCCTAGTGGCCTGTTTTTATACAGAACAAAATGCAAATCATACTGTGCAAAGGGAGGAGTTATCAGTCATTAGTGTTAATTAAGGATGCAGAGCTCATTTACTGACCAGGACTGTATTATATATTATTTGTTTTAAAGGAATAAGATTGCTTAATATATTAAGGCTTAGAACAACCTGTTCTCTTCTGTATAGGCCTGGATGTTTGCCTTAGAAAGCCTAATTATGAAATGTGGGTTGATCACATATCTGTGAGGACACTCCTAGCGTGATATAAAAGGACCACCTCTAGGGGCATAGTTTTTAGATATGGAGGCCAATTGCTTCCAGGTCATGGAAGGTATAAGACCTTCTGGGTGTGCTTGAACAAACACTGTCTGAGTTTCTGTGGAGAGGCTCAGCTAAGCCATGCTGTGTTGAGGATTGCTAACCTCATTTTCTTTTGCTTTCTGTACATATTCTTATTTTATTTTGGAATCAGAAAATAAAATGATAACTGCTTTTGGGTGTTTTTTATACACCTACTATAAGTTCTGTCTGCCTGTTTCAAATATTCTGAAATCCCACACCCGGTGACACCATGAAAACTTACTTACTTTAATTCTCCAGGATTACTCAGATGCTAAAGTAATGTTACTTGGAGATTCTAATTATATATTGGGCACTTTGTCACTAAAACATGCAATAGATCTTACATGTTTAAGAAGCAGTTGGCAGTAATCAGCTTTCAGTTAAAAGACAAATCAAGCACCAAAAACAGTCTAAAGATGCTATGAAATTGGCCCTAATGATGTTCTCACATGCGATTTTCATTATTTAAAGGCAGGTTAAGTAGTAACATTTCAGGAGATTGTACTTCCCTAGGGTACAGGGGTTTCTCACCTATTGACCTTGTATGGTCAAAATATTAATGTCCTAATCTTGTGAAGTTGAGTACGATAATAAGGTCAGATACTGACTGCCTTCCTTTATTCCTTGAATTAGCATTTAAATACATTGTCAAGCAATTTCTGATGATCAGGAAATTATGAAGATCACAAATAAAAAGGTAATTCAATGGGAAGATATTACTGACACAGGAGATTATTTATCCACGAATAACCAGGAAATTGATACAATTTTAGAAATAGTAAAAGTATTAAAGATAACAACATTAGTGACTATTAATGAAACTATCTGTCAAAGTACATACAGAAATAAGTGGAGCACTCCCAACAGTGAAACTTGAATCGCAAAGAGATGTATTACTGGAAAATCTGTTTTGAATAGATTATGTTATGGAAAACCTAACAAGCACCAAAATAGACAGAACATAATCTGAAAGCTCAAAGAATAAAGGTTCTCAAGGAAGAAAGACTAAAACATATTAATGATCTACAAAATAGACTGAGAAATGCAGTAGTTAATAATAATACAAAAACATATTAACTTCTTGTTGCCAAGAGAACATGAACTCATGCTACAAATATAAATGCAAATCTTTACCCAGGAGTGTGATTCACTTTTTAACCACACATTTTGGGCACCTGCAGCTGATGTTATGTGTATTAGAGATGGTATCGAATCTGAGAAAGAATGTCCTCTCTGTACTTTGGAAAACATTTGGAATGCTGTTAATGTGGTCCTGATTTAGTACCAGGAGATATCTACAAGTGCAACCTATAGTGGCAGTCTGAACTACTGATGCACTTATTTAAGCAAGTTTCATTGACTAATGACATCTGATGTTCTTGGGAATTACAATGTTCCCGCATGTAAAAATAGGGGGTCACCTTTAGATCCTCTATAGACCAAAATCACTTACAGATATATCACAGAATATTTTTTTTTCAAAAATATTGTTGGATATACTTCATGATTGGTTAAATAATTCAAACATTCTATCTCATGCTGTTTGGTTTTTGAGCATGGAAACCAGCTGTAGATAATTGCTTGATTCTTTCACACTTTATGGAAAAATACGATAACATAAAAAAGGTTTTATTTATTTTGCATTTAATATTTATCACAAGCATTCAGCACTGTTACTATATCATTTATTATGGAAAAAGATCGAGAGGAGTCCCAGGCTATTTATTGAAAATCATAAAACATGTACATAAAGGAACATTGGCTGAAGTTTGCCACTCTTTAAGTGGGGACTTCACACATACTTTTGTTACTAATCAAGAGGTTCATCAAGGGTGGCTTCCTGCCCTTACCAATTTCAATATATACATAAATCCCATTCTTGAAGCTACAGTACAAACAAGGACATTTGGCATAATTTAAAATTATTGAGCAATAACTGTGGATGTTTAGCATATGCAGATGATCTTGTGTTGATATCCACAACTGGGTTGGGACTACAAAGAAAGCTTAATGTATTTGAAGAGAAATGTAACCAACTAAAATTAAAATTAAATTACTCTAAATAATGGGTTATAGGAAATATATGAAAAGGCAACAATGGTTTTTAAACCCATCAAAACTTAGGAAAGTGGATCAGTATGTCTATCTTGGGATTTGATTCTCAAACAGTTTTTTCTCTGTCACCACATCTAAAGATGCTTTTGAATAAAATAAAATCTCAGAGTGCTTTATTAAACATATTTTATTTATTATATGGAGGAAAAACTGTTAAAAGCATGTTTCAAGTAATGAAATCAAAAGCAAAATCATTCATTCTTTATGGAATGGAATTATGGCATACGTCAGACATAACTTGTCTAGAAAGAGTAATGGATCAAACTTACGAAGACATACTGCAAGTGCCAAAATCCACCATTAATGGTATTTTTAGAGCTGAGCTAGGTGTGCTGTAATTGCTACCACAAATTAATAGTGCAATAACAACATTCTGGTTAACACATATAGGATGTGATTCCAATCACCTGATGTGTTTGATGTTTAAAGAGAAAAAAAATGTATTATGAGAAAGAATTTCAATTTTCATTTTTAGAACACTGTTTTGAATTACTGTTTCAATGTACAGTAAAAGTCATTTTATCCAAATACACTGGGGGAACATAAAAAACATTCAGATAAATGGTGGATCTTCTTCGAGGCAATCTGTTGCAGCAGGTCATAACACATGGGATATCAGCCGCAGACATCATTTCCTCTGGATGACTTTTCAGCAATTGACCCTGGGACCTCCAACTACACTACCATGTGGTGTCTTTATGGCAGGTATAAAAGGGGGATGTCCCAGCTACTCCTCAGTTCTTTTCAACCACAATCTACATGCAACAAGTCCTCCTTCAGAGCTCTACTTACCAGTCATTGACGAAGAGATTCCACCGACCAAACATTCATTCTCAATGGGTTCTTTGGATCCCTTATTCTGAAAGTGTTCTTGTGATAATCAAATCACCACAGAGGACCTCCAGAACACCTGTTCAGTGCCTTGACCCTGTGCATGGCATCTGGGATTGTACCTCTGAAAATGGTTTAACACAGGACCTCTTCGGGGTCTCACCACTCTGCTGGTGACCCCTCCTCATCGACGGCCCTGGGTCCGAGTGGGAACCATGCTAGCAAAAGGACTATACACATTTCTCATGAGCCCTAGTTGTGGACAATGAGTACCCTGAGCTCTACAAAAAGGTAAGTACCTGAGATGGTAGCCACTGTTATATCGTCTTTTACACCATTGACGACTGTTGGCACCTCTCTTACCTCCTTTGACAGCTCCTCCATCAACGGTGAGTACAGGTGTACCTGGGCTGGTAGCCACTGTAATGTCATCTTCTAACATGGTCAATGACTGCTGGCTCCTCTCTTACCTCCTTCGACAATTCCTCCACTGATGGTGAGTTCAGAAGAACCCAAGAAGGTAGCCACTATCCAGTCATCTTCTACACTGTCGACAATGGGGAGTTCCTCTCTTACATCTGTCAATAGTTCCTCCATCAACAGTGAGTACAGGTAGTAGCCACTGCAATGTCATCCTCTAACATGGTCAACAATTGCTGGCTCCTCTCTTACCTCTGTCGATGACTTCACCATCGACAGTGAGTTCAGGAATACCTGAGAAGGTAGCCACTGTTCAGTCATCTTCTACACTGTCGATGATGGGCTGGCTCCTCTCTTACCACTGTCTACAGAGGAGCCATTGATGGTGAGTTCATGGGTTCTCCTGTGGCTTCCAGAATGACTTCCCTATCTTGGACTGCCATCATCCATCAACGATGGCTTCTGGCCCATAGATGATTCTCTCATCAACAACCAACCTGGTTTCTGGGAGCTCACTGTTGCCTGCCTCATCAACACTGTTGGGGCCATACAGTGGTACTCCCACAAATGTATTTTATTTTCTGTGCACCACGTGGAATTGCATGGTGGCACTCTACCTATTCTTCAACTGGTTGTGCATTTGCACTGTGGTGGTATACTAAGCAACTGCCATATTTCTGACCCATCAACAATCCTCTCTTTGTCATCTGACCAAGTTTTTTAGAGCTCAATGTTGACTCCCTCATCAACCACACAACACAAGTTTTTGTACAGCTGAGGTATGATAAATGGGTTGCATGTTTGCACAATGGCGCTATGCCACACTGCCCCTCTGCTTTTATGCAATAACTACTGTATACTCACCCCTCATCAGGGTATGTCAGGTTGGCACCACTGCCTTCCTCTATTTCTTCTGTGGTTCCCATTCTCTTTATCCATGTGGTTCACCCTGTTCACAGAACAGCTGGCCATGATTGATGTCCAGCTCCAGAGCACACTATCCTGGCCCATCTGATGATCTGTCCCAAAATGGTGAGGTGGAGGTCCCTGTCTCTGCTCCCTCCAGGCCTCCTTTGACTTTGAGGGAAGATGGCTCTTACCCTGTTTTTCTTGGATTACATCCACAGGCTAGGGATTTAACGGACCCTTTAAGACCTAACAAGCTGCATCTTCCAAAGGATGGGCCAGCTCCTGACATGATTGATCTGCTAGACCTTGATAACCCCTGGAGACTCAAAAAAAATTAGATGTCATGAGGAAGGGAGTGTTCTGCACTTCTTAAATTACATGTGTTCCCTACTCAAGGCCTCTACATCTTTAGTTCGGGCCCTTCCTGCTTATCCTCCTCAGGATGATCTCACTGCAAAGTTTGTCTGCTGCAATGACAACATGCTGCCACCTGCTTCGGGCCACATATGATGCAGTTTATACATCAGCTTGCCCCTCCTCTGTGGGTGTTTGTCTCAGATGCCATGAAAGATGGCTGAGAGTTTCAGGTGTCTCATGTCCCTGCTACCCCCTAGCAGGGTTAGCCTTCGGCCTGCCAGCTTTTCTCCAGTCATAGGCAGGAGACCCTTAATAACATGGCCATTGGAGGGGGCAGGTTTTCCCTGCCCCTCTCAGGGTGGGAAGAGGTTTACCTCAGATACTCCACTCTCTTTAAACCCTGTTCCTGAATTGGTCTTACAAGACAAATTCAATGCTCTGTTAGACACACATACCATCGAACTAGTTCCCCTTCCATGGAAGGGTGTGGGAATTTCTTCCTTGTTCCCAAATGGACAGGGGACTTATGCCCCATTTTGGATCTCAAGAATCTTAATCTCTGTATCAAATACCAAAAAGTTTGGGATGGTGTCTTTTCCGTCACTTCTCCCCTTGCTGAATGAAGGGACACTGGCTCAGCTCTCTCAATATGTAGGTTGAATCCTTCATATCCTGATGTACCCTGCTCACATTCGGTTTCTCTGTTTTCTGTTCAGTGTCATTATTACCAGTTCCGGACCGAAGTCTAAGATGGACCATGCGCAACACCTCCAGTAATTAGGAGCCATCTTAAATGCCTCTGTGGGAATGACATATCTGCCCAGAACATGGGCAGATGCCCTGATTGCTTTGGCATGCAGACTAGAGTCCATCAGATTGGTCTCTGCAAGAGACTTCCTGCACCTCCTGGGGCATATGTCAGCCATGATTCTGAAGGTCCCCCAATGCCAGGTTCAATATCAGGGTCCTTCAGTGGCCAATGGGGCAGAAGTTGGATGATTTTGATACCCCAGTCCTGTTGAATTCCCCAGGTCTTCAAGCTCTACAATGGTGGAAGTCCATGGATATCTTAACGCGAGGCATTCCATTTCATTCCCCTGTCTTGTATCTCATTCTAACTACAGATGCCTCCTTGAAAGGGTAAGGTGCTCATCTCCTCAACACCTAGTTTCAAGGATCATGGATGCCAGTGGAGGCCCACCTCCACATTAATGTCTTGGAGATGAGGGCAGTCCTCTATGCCTTACAGGCATTCAAGACTTGCCTTCCACTGGGTTGCCTTCAGGTGAAACCAGACAATTCTGTGGTAGTTCACTACCTAAACAAACAAGGTGGCACCCATTCATGCCCTCTCTGCAGAGAATCGATAAGGGTCTGGTACTGGGCAATCCAGAGGTATAATCCATCTTCTGGCAGTACACATCCCAGGGGTATCCAACACCCTGGCTGATACCCTAAGCAGATCCACTGCCCCAGCCCATGAGTGGTAAGTCTTACCAGACATCCTTAATGATGTCATCCACCAATGAGGCCAGCCAGAGTTGGACCTATTTGTCTCTCCACAAAATAACCTCTTTATTGCTCTCTCAAGCAAGGTCTGGGAACTGTGTGGTGGGATGTGTTATCTCTTTCCTGGATGGGAAGATTTCTTTACTCCTTTGTGCCCTTTCCTCTCATTCAGAGAATACTACTCAAACTGGTCCAGGTCAGGGCATCTATGATTCTCATAGCATTATTCTGGCCAAGACAGATTTGGTTCCCTCTGCATCTACAACTCTCGGAACCAGATCTCTTACCTCTGCCAATTTGCTGAGCTCTGTTGTCCCAGGCACAAGGATCCCTGATACACCCAGACTTTCACTCCCAAATCCATCTTCACATCTGACTCCTGAGGACATAGTCCTGTAGCACTTTGGAGGGTCCCAAAAGGTAGAGAAAGTCCCCCGGACTGCCGGGAAACTGTCTACACTGTCTTCCTATTCTATGAAGTGGAAACACTTCTCCATTTGGGTGTCTACACAGGAATTAGATCCTTATGAGTGCTCCCCTCAGAAAGTCTGAGTATTTGCTCTTCTTGCTGGAGGGTGGACTGACACATTCCTACTTTAAAAGTCCACTTTTCAGCCATTGCCTCATTTCATTTACCTGTGGGCACAAAACCATTGGCCCAGTCACCTTTGATTCAAACCTTCATCCCACTATCTGGGATTCAGTCCCTGTGTGGGATCTGCATTTTGTGCTTGAAAAATTGACTATGAGTTCTTTTGAGCCTGCTGACTCCAGTGGCCACCATTTTCTTTCTTGGAAGACTATATTCTTAGTTGCCATTACATCAGGAGGACATATTTCAGAATGACATGCATTACTGTGCAAACCTCAACCTGCCTGCCATTTCATGATGGCAGGGTATCTTTTTTGCCACAGGTTGTTTCTTAAGTTACTATATTCAGGCTGTTCACTTACCAGTGTCTTATGCAGAGCCAAAGTATCCAGGGGAATCCCTGCTTCATTCTCTCACTGTGCATAGCACATTGAGTATTTATCTTCTCCACAATTCATAGTTGCAGACAACTGAGCAACTTTGTGTCTCCTTCTCTCCAGGGAACCAGGGCATTTTGATTTCAAAGCAGTATCTGTCCACATGGTTGTTCAACTGCATTATGTTTATCTATGCAAAATATAAAAAACCTTTCATGGGGTTGTAAAACCCCATTCCACCAGAAGCATAGCTGCCTCTATGGTGTGTTTCTGGGGCATCTCTGCCTTGGATATTTGTGAAGTCGCCACATGGTCTACTGTACATGCCTTCACAGAGCATTACAGTCTGGACATCACTTCTAAGAAGAGGATTAATTTTTTATGAGCTGTCCTACAAGGCCTCCTGTCCTCAGTCCTTATGGTTCGCTTCCTCATCCCACTTGGCATAATAACTGCTTGGGAATCTTCCCATGTGTTATGACCTGCTGCAAGAGATTACCTTAAAGAAGATTGTATGGTTGCATAAGAACTTACTGTAACAGTAGATCTTTGAGAGTATCTCTTGCAGCAGGTCATACAGCCCCACCCTCCTTTCCCCTTGCTGTTACTTCAGAAAGGTTCCTTGCTTCTGTCTTTTAGGACTCCAGAAGCTGCTGCCTTATTTTCCCTCTTCAGTTCCCATTGGAGGCCTAGGAAATGTTTTCAAATTCCATCACCAGGATGGAAAAGAACTGAGGGGACCTCCACCTTTTATACCTGCTATACAGGCACCACATGGTAGTGTAGGTGGAGGTCCCAGGGTCGACTGCTGAGAAGTCATCAAGAGGAAATTATGCCTGTGGCTGATATCCCATGTGTTATGATCTGCTGCAAGAGATGCTCTCGAAGATCTACTGTTACTGTAAGTTCTTACACAACCATACTTTCTGCTAACTGGGAGACCATTCACAGCACTATAGATACTGTATTGAGCAGCATATGTTAGATACTGCACTACAAAAACCTGGTGAGTTTGCACTAGGCTGTAGCGCACACAGTGAAAAGCATATAAAAACAATAAACTTGTGCACACACCACCACATATTAATGTTGACACCGCAGTTATGTTTTTAAAAAGCTTTAGTATAAGCTAGTTGCATAGCAAAAGAACAAAATGCTTGCCTGATGTGTTTCTGGTCAAACTTGACTCTTTCTCAAAAAGTTTTTGTAGATGCTAGAAACTGTGAAGTAAGGATTACTGTGTTAAGTGATATCCATTCTGTTTTATTAACTTTTATTAAATGAGATTTGCAATATAGTAAATACAGTTGAAAGCAGACATAAAGTACCATTGAATAAATAAAATTACACATTTTTTAAAAGAGTACTTTATGTTTCTTTGTTCCTTCTTACTGTTTTGCATTGTTACTGCCGTATTTGACAGTTGTTGGAGCAGCAGGATTTACAGTGGGTCTGTATCAGTGGCATTCTCCATCCAGTGGATAAACTTTTTGAAGCACTCCATGGTTTCTGAATCTGTTGTTACAGGTATCAACACATCCACCTTGTCTAGTTCTTGTTCATCTGGTTCATCTGTGAGTTCACCACTGTCAGTAAGCACACTGGATAGACTGCCATCCTCAGACATCAGATCTTGTCCTGTCTCCTCATCCTCTGGTTTATTCCACTTGTACACTCATGGTCATTGCATCTGCCAAAACATTGAGCGTGTTTTCAGCTTCGGAGACTTGCTCAGCAACTATTTGCTCAGGGGTTCTATTAGCAGCCCAGATTTCCCCTAGCAGTTGACAGTGGTCTCCTTTCTGATTTCCTTCCAGTTTTTAGCCAACATGTACATTGAATCTTTTATTATCAGTGCTTTTACAATATCACACAGTACAACCTCATTGTTCAATTCCAATTGTACACTCGACAGCAGCTTGTTGTGGTACAACCTTTTCAAGATTCCCAGGGTTCTCTAGTCCATAGGCTAGATTTTAGCAGTGGTATTGGCTGGCAGAAATTTTTATCTCTTGTTACCATCAGCAGTTGGTTAGCTGATCACTACTTGAGTGAGTGCCAATGTTATCAATTAGAAGCACAGCACAGGTAGGCAGTTCCTTTGCTTTCAGATGTGATTTTACATCTGGTACAAAAAAACTGAAAAACAACTCTTGGAAAATCTCAGCGTTCATCCACACACTTCTCTGTACCCCGTAAACAACCAGTGGGGTTTGCATGCTTACAAGTTTGAAGCAGTGAGGGATTTGGGACTTGCCACTAACCATATGTGGGAGTATATGGTTACCTGTGGTGTTGCCATAGGCTTGGATTGTGAATTGTTCTTTATGTTTCTTTAAAGCTAGGAGCATTTTTCTTGGTGTCAGAAGCTAGTGTCTTTCAGGGAGCAGCTTCCAGTTGCTTCTCATTTCATTGGCAGGATAGAGCTATGCATCTGACAATGAGTCCCTCAGTAATAGGTCCTTCATTTTGTTTCTGAATGGATTGATTGATTCCCAGCTGGCATAAAGACTTTTGCCAGTGATTGATAGTTATTTGCTGTCATGTCTATGTTTATGTCAATCTAACCAGTCCTCGGAGGGTATCCAGTGAACATGGCAACCATGACTGAGTGATTGCAAAAAGGGTGACGCAGTCATGGTGCCTGTGTTCTAGGTTACTTGGCAGAGTAGTGACGGGATAGGGGTGGGTGACTATGGCAATAGGATCTACGTATTTACACATGTGCGGCAGGGAGGGATCACGCTGCATGATGGGTGGAAGGGGAGGCAGGGTATGTAGGGTATAGTGTGGCAGTCAGCTGCTGAGTTGGCCATGTGGTGTGGTGGGTAGGGTGGCAGGCTATGGTTGGGAGGGAGCTGGGTTCAGGTCTGGGGTGCGATCACTTTTTGGGTCAGGTCTGTTGTTTTATTTATTTAAGTTTTACACCCCCCCAACATGCACCCTCCTGGAGTTCAGAATCTTTAAGTAGGGGGGTGCAGGGGTGTGTGCAGGGGGGACACAACCCTCCACATAACAGAAAAATGTCTCCAGTTTTGTAGTAGCTGTGAGTGTACTTCACTGTTGTTTATTGTCAGCGATGTACACTGGCCCAAATGGTGATCGCTATTCTACGATTGCCATTATAACATAGAACCTCCTCAGTGGCAGCAAATTGTATGCTCAGACCCTACTGTCTGTTGAAATATCGGGCTTTCTCTTTCAGCAGTGTGCTTGATATCGGGATGCCCTTGCTATTCTTCTGGATGAACAAAATGTACACAGCTTTTCAAAGTTCTCACCCCAGCACAGTCTTGTGTATTTCAGCACATAATCCACTCTCCCTGGAGGATGTGAAATCACAAATCTTATCCTTTGCCTTCTGTATGTTGCAGACAGTAGCTTTACCAACTTCAAAATGCCTGGCAAGATCAATCACCTTATTGTCAGCATTCAGTGCCTCCAGGACTCTCAGCATACCTCTTAACTGTACCACATTATGAGGAACATTCCTCATTTTACTGCACAAAAACTCCATGCTTCACATTATGAGGACTTGTCCCACATTCAGTGTTAACATTTTAAAGCAAAAATCTATAGCAAATGATGCAAAAAATATAACACTGAATTAATAACAGACTTTCTGAACATAAATGCAAACATTTTAACAGTGTTCTGAGCTTCTTAGATAAAAATTTGATTAAGTGTTCCACATTTTGCTCATTTGTTCCACATTTTGAGAGACAATGTTCCACATTTGGGGGACAAAAGGTTGAGAGGTATGACTCTTAGCTTCTTACTGATCTTCAAAACAGAGAACTTAAACCTGGCCATTGCAGCTACAGTGAAAGGCAGGTAAAATAATTTTCACTTACAGGTTCAGCTCCACTAACAACACCTTAATAACCCACTAAATACTCCGCACTGGAGGCATTTAAATTTTTATTGCATTTTAATTGACAGCAAAGCATAATAGCTAGCAGTAACATGTTGCTACTAAATGACAATACTAATCAAGCTGCTGTAAAGGGCATGACTTTACTCTGTAAAAATGTGTGACATCTCTCAGTTTTGGACAACTGAGAGTTTTGGATTAGAGGGGGTTCAGATAAATGGGGTTTTACTGTACTGTACATTGTTTTGTGATAATTGTAGGCAGGGATTCACATTTTTAAAAATGATTGAACTACTGGCAAAAGCCCAAGCAGCCATGCCAGATGTGGGCAATTTGAACATGGCCAGTGGACGGATTGTTGTTACATTTAATGCAGTCACGTGTGTGCTGGGACTTCTAGGATCACATCACGGGTCAAGGTTTCAGCTGACTAATTAGGTTCTAGGATTTATTGTATTTATTCTTGCCATTGTATAATTAACTTTATGTCATATTTTTAAAAAATCCTCCAAAGTGGTATGTACTTATGAAATATTACTATCTAGAGGGATATTGAACTGATAAAGACCACTGAACCTTTAACCTAATGAGTTTAAATGCTAATTAGCCCCCTTAATAATAAAATTTAATTTCATGTGACACATTGCTAGCAGAAATTCATTTTCTTTCTTTTTCTTTCTTTCTTTCTTTCTTTCTTTCTTTCTTTCTTTCTTTCTTTCTTTCTTTCTTTCTTTCTTTCTTTCTTTCTTTCTTTCCATAAATCCACTTTACTTGTGTTTCTTTACACTACTTACCTATTCCCCCACCCACTTGAACTCCCTTGAACATCTGTCCACCCCCATCCACCAGCCAGTCTCCAAGAATCAAAGACCCACCTTGATTTTATGAGCCCCTGACATGTTTACATAAGTGTGGGTTGGGAGGGCATTCTTTCTGCCAGTTAGTAATACAGAATATCACTCTTAGAGTGCTACAGGAGGCCATTACTGTGTCTGCCTGAGAGTCCTGACTCTTTATCAATATGACTGCTGACCAAATGCTGCCATAGTCTGTTTCCAGGCTGGGAATGAGTTAGGTGACTTGATCGTTGTACTGAGTACTGAACTCAGACTCAAAGTTGTCATAAAATATAGGCAATAGAATAGTGCTTCTTTGTGTTTTGTTTGTGTAGGGAGAAGGTTGCCATGGAACTCTTAAGGACATGCTGACAAGGATATGGAACACTGATGCCTTGATCATCCTCCTTGCCTGCATAGAACTGGATATAGTAGGTGAGTCATCATTATATGATAATTGCTGAAGCTTTTACATGGTTGTATATGTAACCACAACCTTCACCCTGACGTTTTTACTATGTGTAAGTTTTTGATGTACGTAGGTTGAAAACTCAATAAAATACTTCACTGTAAATAAATAAATAAATAAGTAGACAAATAAATAAAATACAGCCAATGTAGTCAGGAGGACTCAGTCAGGAAGGAAAGAGTCAAGGATCCCTCACCAAACTATGTTATGGGTGCAGCAGCAGCAGCAGTAGATTGCAGTGATACCAGCAGTTGAACTGCCAGGTATAGCAATGTCAGTGTTTGGCACCACTCATCCATATACTTTCTTCACCATTTATCACTACTGGCAGCAGGGCCTCTCACCCATGCAGAAATAGGATTGGGGACTTTACTTCAAGATGGGTCTTTGGACCTTGGGGCCTGGATGGTGGATGCAGGTATAGGGATGTAAACATACCTTTATTTTTTAAGTAACTGTTGAATTATTGAGAACTAGCTAGGTTTGATGTATTGTTGATGAACTCTTCTTTTGCTTTATCAGCGTTTATCAGTCAGCAAAGGCTGGAGTAGGGACTCAGCAGCAGGAGGAGCATTGAATCTGTTGGTGGCAAGTCTGGCAGCAATTGTGGTGTGGCCTCTGTGAGTGAAGTGATGGAGCAGAGGCCAATGTAAAAATTAGTCCCCAAACTTTAGGTACTGGCACGCGAATGACAAAATATGGTACATGTGGAACTCCAGCAGTCCAACAGTACGCAGAGTCCAATAAGTTTCAAAGCTAACACCTACAGCACCAGAATAACAAGAATAACAAGTTACCTTGTGAATCTGAAAAAAGAAAAGGGGAAAAGAATTAAAATACTTACCAAGGGAATATGGAGGCTGATCTTGAGAAAGGAGATGACAATAAGCACTTGATAGACTGGCTCCTGGATGGATATGCAAAACAGGGTGACATTTCTAGTCATAATGACTTATTAGTTAATATACAGTGGGCTCAATTTTAAAAATCCCTGTTAGATCACCACATGTGGCAAACTCAGGTGTGCTAGGTACCCTGCACCTGATTTTACAAAAAGTTGGGTCCTGGCACCAAAGTCCCTGGATTTGCCACAAGCTGACAGCTGTGCCAAGGCAATGGCCCATGGGGGGAGGGGATGCTGCAAGCTGTGGGATGGGCTTGTGGCAGTAGCAGCCAGCAATGGCAATCCACCAGCCAGTAGACCTGCTGGCTGGTGGGTAATTCTTGGCATGCCCTGGCTTGCAGAGGGTGGGACAGGTTGGGCTGGGGGTGGCATATGTCCTGAGAGGGCAAGTGCATAGACAGTGCAGGTCTGTGGGGGGGCAGATGCACCAGTGCCACTATGGGGGTAGTGGGCCTGTAACCATCACAGACCACTGGTCACTCCAGCGGTAGTTTGGCAGGTGTCAAGGCTATATAGGCATCTTCCACAGTGGGGCACAGGTTCACCCACCACCCAGCAACTGCTGCAGCAGTAGAGCATAGCAGGTTACACCAGCTCAAAGCTGGTCTAACAGCAGGATCCATCAGCCCACTGGGGGGGTGGCTTCCAAAAATCCCACTTAAGGGGATACTTCAACACTGCCCCAGCAGAGGCCCCTTTCTGCCATGGTGCACCGGTGCAGCTGTTGCAAGGACAGCACAAGCCTGGTTGGCACAGGCAGTCCCCCCAGTGGCACAGGGTGCCTTACAAAACTGGAACTGGCACAAGTTGCAGCACAAGGAGCCTTTTGCACCATTTCTCCTTGACACAAACCCCTTGTGCCAGTCCCAGTCATTTGAAAATCAAACCCACAGTGTTTGTAAATGAGTCAGCAATATTTTGCCCTGCTCACTATAGCCCCTGATCCCAGCAGCAGGAATTAAACATTTGTTTTCACTGTAAAGTGGAATGTAGATCTGTCATGCCAGGTGTCATCATATGAAATTTGCTTTTCTACTGGATGCCCACACAGATGACACTTCAACTGTCCCTGTTTGCAGAGTCTGCTCTTCAGTCTAATATGATTTTGTTTTGTTTAGTAAAGTATAAATCTTAGAAAAGTAATTACTATTTGATTTTAAAAACCTGAAAAAGATACATTAAAAGGGAATATAATACTTACCATGCTGAATACAGACTTTGTGATGGAGAAAAAAAGCAGAAAGGAGTGCATGTTAGGGCTACCTGATCTGTAATAGAAGGAGATGAGAAAACATATGAGAAAGCAATCCAGCATATCCTACCCTCCTTTAATGTAGTCTAATTTGTCCCTTGGCTGGAGTAAGTTTATAAAAATAAGAAACTAGAAAGACGCTTGGTAAACAAAGTAAATATGAAGCAAGAAAATAAAAAGGGAAAATGATCGTCTGATATTATCTAGCAATGGATGAATCCATCAGTGAAAGAATTAAAGGTGTCTGTAACAAAACTCATTGGGCAGACAGTCATTCAATCAATCACTCAGGCAGAATCAGATTTGGTGGATTTTTCCTGTCTCTTCATTCATCACATCAGTAAAATCATCAACATATGTCAATAAAACTTCAGCAATTAACTTAATGCTGCATGCACTGCACTGCAGACAAAAATGCCCTGTTGTCTATAACCAGCATGGTGTGATACGAGCGTCATCATCTGCCCTCCTCAGTCATAAGTTCAAGTAAAGATGATTTATAGCTAGAAAAGCCTACCCAGTGTGATTGCCTAAACTAGCAGTGTTCAGTCTTCAATGACAGGACATGAGGACAAGAGAGATTCATGAGTGGTAATGGTATTGCGGGTTGCAAAACATGAGAAGGGGTAGCATTATGGCTGAAAAATGTGGTTGTGTGTCCATTCTCAAAACAGATATAATTATTGTCCTGAAGTGGATAGTGTCCTAGATTGACACAAAGCCCCTTCTTTCACCACAATAGTGTATTTTCATGTTTCTACTGTATGCATGTATGCTAAAATCATGTAAATACATTCTGCAACAGGCATGTAAGGTCCCACTAACACTGAGCACAGATGTACAAAACTTGCAGTGGCCCCCAGTTATGTAAAGCACAATGGCTAATGAGATTGTTTAGATACATTCAATAATGGGATGCCAAGTCTCACTAATGCTGGACACAGGCATGTGAAACTAGCAGTATGCAGCCCCCAACTACATCAAAATACTGATAATATTGCTTAAATTCATTTTGCAAAGTCCTGGGAAAGCCCTCTAATACTGAACACAGGACAATAAAGATGACATTAGTACCCCATAAAGATAAGCCAAAATTATATCATAGTTCACGAGCTCTAGCCAGAGTCGATATGGCTGTGGTGAGTTGCCAGATGACCAAAGTTACACATGTGCATAAAAAATTTTGAATGATCGGGTGTAACTTGGCCATTTTTTGGAGTTGTTTTACCAAATTTTCAACATGGCCTTTTTGGGACCCCACCTCATGAACAGTGGCACTGTTGCTTCATTAATCAGTCCCAAAAGGTGATTCCACATAGCAAACACAAAATCACCTTTCAGGACAAGTAATGAAACAACAGTGACAGTGTTCATGAGGAGGGGTCCCAAGACTCTGATGTTGAAAATTTGGTGCCAAAATTCCTAAAAATGGCTGAGATATCAACCTAAGTTGAAACCCCCATTGACTGGCATTATATGGTGCTTACCTTTGATTCTTCAGTTCCAGGTTCAGCTTTGAAGAGTGAAGATGTGTCTCAGTCCAGAGAAGATGACATTGCTGAGCTCCAGAGGTAAGTATGGGGTAAGGGGGAGGGATGTGGGGAGGAGGGTGCTCAGTGGGAGAGTGAGGATGGGGGAGGGGAACTGGGGCGATGATGAGGGACTGTTTTCTTTTTTTACAGGTAAAAAAAACATCGGGGGGTTGTTTTCTTTATTTACAGGAAAAAATAAATAAATCTGGGCACACTGGAGTGGGCTCCCAGTGTGCCACATGAGTTGGGGGGGGGACATGATGCTGACATTGGGATTGAGCATCCCGATGTCAGTGGGTGGGAAACAGATGAAAAAAATAAAGTTAGACACACTGGGGTGGGCTCCCAGTGTGCCACATGAGTTGGGGGATTACATGATGCTGACATGGGGACTGGGCACCCGATGTCAGTGTGTGGATGGGAAACAGAGGGAGCAGGAGGCTTTTATTACCACTGGTGCTGGGAGGGCATGGAGGGAATGGGGGAGGACAGGAACAGTGGGAGGGTGTGGGAGGAGTGCCATTTGCAAGATGGTGGAGGTGAAACAACCACACATGCAAGGTATTCACATATGTGTATTTGTGGCAAATGGCTTTCTGCCATTCACAAGATGGTGGCACCAGGAGAACTGTGCATGTGCGCAAGACACACATGCGTAGTTCTTGTACTGGAATATGGAAGTAACAGCCAAAATAGTGCTGTTGTTACTCCACAATGGCCAATCATGGCGGAGTGTTACAAGCTCCGTTGGACTTTTGGAAGGAAACTTCCAAAAGTCCAATGGAGGGTTCCATGATCATCTATTTTAGGAGCAAAAGACCAATCCCAAATGTTTGTAGGCTCTGCCCACAGCCGTAATAATAGTGTATAGTCAGCCCTTGTTCTGCATGGAAATCAGCGGTTTCCAAGATGTTGTACCACAGTTCAAAAGGTCATGGAATGTGACTCTACCATACTGTGGTATACAACATTTCAAAAACCTCTAGCGGTTCTGTCAGAGAAGTAAACTGGTCGTGAGCCCACCTGCCAGCAGGAATGGCAGGATCAACCAAATAGACAGAAGTGGCCGTAGCAAGATCACCGGAAACTGCGACTCAAACAAGAACAACCAGACAAGTACAAAACAAATGCAGGATCAACCAGATAATTGCAGCTTCATAGAAATTACAAGCAGGATCAACCAGATATTTAAAATAAATTACAATGAATCACTTCCTTGGAGTCCTCATTCTCTCGTTAAGTGAGAGAGACACACTGCCATTTTTGTTTTGTTGAAAATCCCTCCCACACCCTGTTGACAGCCGACAGAAGACTGTACAAGAAATGTAGTGATTTCTCCTTAGCAACCACACATCAACCTAGCAACCTGCCATAACTCCCAGAACACAACAAAGCAAAAACTATTTTTTTCATTTTAAAAATTAAAAACTGTAAAAACTTTAGCAAGGGTATAGTGTGAAAACCGCATTGTCAAGTGGGATTATACACTATAAAAAATAATGCATGGGCAACCATAGGCCCAATCAGCCTATTGTGCCACCATGGGTTCTGCTTACCTCAGACCTCTTGAACTTTAATTTCGAGGTCCGAGGTAATCAGAACCACACTGTGGCACAATAGGCTGGTTGTGCATTGCTGCCCATGCACTATTTTCTATTACTTTTTGCACTAGGCTAGGAAGGCCCACAACTATTGAACGTGTACATCAAAATTGGCAATGGCTCACACCTAAGGCAAAAATGGCAATTTTTTTTCCAATACGCCCGAAATACCAACTCACACCAGGCAGCAGAGTGCAAAACTGGTAGTGGTCCTCACCTAAATACAGCAAAATGGATTACACAGTTCTTTAAATACTCACAGTGGGCAGGGAAAGTGCCAAAAACATTAGTTATGGGCATTCTTAATTAACCACTGGCCCTTAGCAAAATAAAGCAAAACTGTTAATTATACTGATACTTTCTGCAACAGACTGTGAAAGTCTGAGAAGGTACTGATATGCACAATGGACAGTGAAGCACCACCACAAATATTTAACAAGAACTGTTCAACAAAGAAAAAAACTTTACATTTTTATAAAATTCACAGGAAAAAGCACAGATAGTCTTTGCCACGGCACAGAAAATGAGGTATTCTGTCTCATCATCAAAATTTATTGTTCGTCCAATACAAAACAGTTTGGACATTACAAAAAGTATAACAATCTTGTAGCATCATATAAAATCCTACATTAGATAAAATTGCACACCAAGTACCATAAATAGCTAATACTGTCTGCCACTTGGCTGATACTGCATGCAGCAAGGGCTGCACCAGCTATCACCAGCACTGTATTTACGAGATGAACTGACTCTAAAATAGATTTCCAGACATCTAAGGCCTGTCCCTGGCTTAAGACTCTAACCTCTATACTGGTTGGGCCCAGCCTTACAAAGCTGTAAAAACAGCTGCCTTTCTGGCTCAGATAAACATGTAATCAAAAACGTTAATTCTAATAATTTTATTTACTAATTTAACTAGAGAAGGTTCAATGGCAGCCACGTTGACTCCCTAAAGTCATGCTTTCCCAGACACACAATACATGAATGACTCCAGTAACATGAAGTACTGTAGGAGCAAACCTGCTTGATGACAGGGTGTTCTGGGCTATGTTTTGCAAATGAAACTATGGCTAGATTCTCCACCAACACCACTGTGTAATCTGGTACAGCAGTTTGTTCGCTGTAAACAGCAATAAGTTAATGTGCACTGTTTCAACTCAAGTTCAATTTGGCACAACAGAGCTATAATGGGTGATGAGCCTTTTTAATTTTTTTGGGAAAACTGAACTTGCAGTTCTACTTTTATACAGAGTTCATGACAAAAAATGTTCTTTGAAAGCTGGGAAAGGCAAAACAAGCATCTGTCAATGCCGAATGTTCACTGCTTGCATTACTGATGTATCAGGTCCTGCCTGTACACATTTTTACTATATAATAACCCAAGGTAGACAAGATGAGATGTAATACATTATTTGCAATGGGGTCTTGATTTTACAGTTTTGTACTGCATTTACCCAGTATAGTAGAAGTGAGATAGGATATCTCATTTTTAGAGTGGACATACTTTGATAATTTATTTTTTTAGGACAGACTATTTTAGATTCAATGGGCCAGATATTCAAAAGGGTTGCGCCATGCGCAACAGGGTTGTGCATGCTCAAGTCCTACATTGCGCCATTCTGCGATATTCAGCAGGAGGCAGTTGCGCCACTGAAAACAGGCTGAGCAACAGCACAATGCAAATGAATGCATGCTCAACAGGAGGGGGAGGAACCATGCATAACCTGCACAGCCCGATATTCAGCCGGGCTGTGCAGAGTTGTGCAGGCGCAACCCCCAACCTGAGCCTGCAGGACCTTGAGCAAAAAAAAGGCTTAAGTCGAGGGCCACCCACAGGTGAGCTGCTGTATTGCAGGGCACAACACAGCAGCTGCCACCTGTGGCTGGCCTCAACTCAGTCCCTTGTGACCCCCAGCCCGATCGCGGGCATAGTGTACTCTCCCCACCAGCCTGATCAAGGGCATCAATATGGCTCCCCTCCCGCTCACACATCCCTGGTGGACCAGTGGAACGAAATGCCCATCATGGGTGGAATGTTAATTGAACCCCCGAACATGTCCCTAGTGCCCGATCGCGGGCAGTAAGTAAGTGCCCCCACCCCGAACATCTCCTGGTGGTCCAGTGGACCGTAATGCCCGATGTGGTGGGCAGAATGTGACATTGACACCCCCAAACATCTCCCTGGTGGCTAGTGTCCCCCCACCCCACCCACTCATGAAGCCCCCCACACACACCGCTTCCCCTCGCAGCCGGGGAGTGGCAGGCATCCCACCTCGCTGTCGCCGCGCCGCCAACGATTGCAGTGGCTGCATGCCCATTGGTGCAGAGCAAGAGCCAATGGTCAGCCCGTATAACAGATAATCCAGATTTGTGAATGATTCATTCACAAATCTGGACTGTCATGTTGGTATGGGCTGCACGCCCAGTGGCTCTTGCTCTGCACCAATGGGCGCGTGCAGCCACAGGGCAGTCAGTCGGCGGGTGGCGGGTGGCAGGCGGTGGATGCTGCCGCCCCGCCGCCGCCGGGGAGCGGGTGGTGGGACTTCTGCGGTGGGGGGTGGGTGGGGTGGGGGACACTAGCCACCAGGGAGATGTTTGGGGTGTCAATTTACATTCTGCCCACGATCGGGCATTACGGTCCACTGGACCACCAGGGAGATGTACGGGAGGAGGTGGGGGAGCCACATTGCTGCCTGCAATCGGGCTGCAGGATGCGTCGGTGCCCGACGGCTGCTGCCTGGCAGGGCGCCAGGTGCAAGTCCTCGGGGATCGGTGCACCTACATGCTAATGGCATGCAAATGGGGCCATAATCAGATGCAAATGGCCCCCCCTGTGTCTTGCATGAATTATGGCCCCATTTGCATGTCACCTTTTGAATATCATGATTTTGCACATGGCGCAATGGTACTTGGCCACCGCAAGTTGAATGCTCCACTCTGACAGCTTGCGGTGGCACAAGTTTCACTGCGCCATGCACAGTGGCTGTGGCTGGGGGGTGATATTCAAAGGAATTGCTCAATAGCGCAACTCCTTTGAATATCACCCCGGCCACACCCCTGTGCAACTATTTTGTGCAGCGCAAGGGCTTGCGCCTCAGAATGGCACAGTTTGAATATCCAGCCCTATATCTCCTTTTCTGTGAGGTTGGTGAAGTGTTCATTCACTTATAAGTATATAGGTGGAGTAGTCGCTGAGCCATCACTCACAGGGGGCAAGCATCCTAGTTGAGACCCATAACCTTTCTTACTGATATCGACTTATATCATCAAATATGGGAATATTGACATGCATGGAGTTGATCAGAAATGGGCTAAAAAAGATAGAAACAAAACTAGGTAAAATATTAAAAAAAGAAAAAGTTATCAATCAAGGAAAAAAAACACATTGAAATGAATGTGAAGTGTGAGCAATTCATTTCAGTGCTTTTTTTTCTTTAGTTCGTAAGTTTTTTTTATTTGTAATATTTTTACCTACTTTTTATGTTGGCTCATGCTTGCACAGCCAACATCTTGCGGTAGTAGCAGATTTGGAGGCACGGTCACTGTTGGGTGAATGCAGGACACGCATCAGAAGATGCGTCCCTCATTCCCCAATCAGCCAGCAGCAGGCGCTGACCTCACGCATCATTAATGTGGCCATGAGAACAAAGAAAAGGTCTGCTGCAATGAGAGCAAAGCTCTCATGCAGCATGATCACAACACGCCTCCCGACATGAAGGCAAACTTCCTGTCACAATGCCGACAGGGGAGCCCACTCCCCATTGGCATCATGCAGCCCCTCCAACAGTTTTTCTTTGCTGACGGGGGGCCCAATCCCCATTGACATTTATCCCTGTACCTGTTGATTGTGCCAATGGGGGAGCCCACTCCCCGTCGGCATAATGTCACCCCCCCACTTTTGTTGCATACTGAGGGGGTGCCCAATCCCCCTCGGCTTGTGTCTCTGCCCCCTCAGTATGAGCCGATTGGGGTGCCTAATCCCCTGTCAGCTACAGAATCCCCCTCTCCCCCCTAAAACACTTAGGTGGCACGCTGGGAGCCCACCCCAGTGTGCAAATCCCCTGCAAAAAAAAAAAGTCCCGCGATGGTTTTTTGTTCTAAACCTGTAAAAAAAAGGTCCCTTGCAGTCTCCCTGCCCCCTCCCACAACCTGCGCCCACCATCTGTGCACTCTGCCTCCCTGTAGTGATAGTATAATATGTTGATTATTGTCACTCCATTTTGTATGCTATTTCATGTAATGTATGTCATTTTATACTCCATTTTGTATTGTGTGACTCCATTTTACATGCTGCTTCATTTAATTGGTGTTTTGCTCTTTAGATAGCCTCATTATTATGTTTTGCTTCAGACAGTGTATTTTGCTAACTTGAAGGTTGCATATTATCAGGCAACCTGTTTTTGTAGTTTTGTTTAAACTTCTGCTTAGCTCATAGTGTTCTTGGCACCCGGCCAGTGTTTGGAGCACAGTGACCTAGCAGGTGTAGGGAATTCTGAGCAGGCCAGAGGGGCACAAGACCCTAGGCAGCATGGATTCACAGTGGGAAGGTCATGCCAGATGAATCTGATAGATTTCTTTGACTGGGTGACCAAAGTAGTAGATCAGGGAGGGGTTGTGGACATGGCCTACCTAGACTTTAGCAAGGCATTTGACACAGTCCCACACAAAGATTAATATATAAGTTAGCCAGCCTGGGAGTGGGTCCCAAGATGACAGCCTGGGTAAAGAATTGGCTGGAGAATAGGACACAGAGAGTAATAGTAAATGGAGTCCACTCAGAAGAAAGGAGGGTTACTAGCGGGTACCGAGGGTTCAGTATTAGGACTAGTCCTCTTCAATGTCTTTATAGCGACATTGCAGAAGGACTGGAAGGAAAAGTATGTCTCTTTGCAGATGACACTAAGATCTGCAACAGAGTTGATGCACAGGGTGGGGTGGAAAGGATGAGAAGGGACTTGGCAAGGTTAGAGGAATGGTCAAATGTATGGCAGCTTAGATTCAATGCTAAGAAGTGCAAGGTAATGCACCTGGGAAACAAAAACCCAGGGGAAGAGTACACAATGGGGGGTGAGATACTAACAACAACAAAAATGGAAAGGGACCTGGGGGTAGTCATATCAGATGACCTAAAGGTGGGCAAGCAATGTGAGAAGGCAGCAAGGAGGGCTGGGGGGATACTGGGATGCATAGGGAGAGGCATCACCAGTAGAAAACAGGAAGTTATTATCCCTCTGTACAGACAGCTGGTGAGACCCCATCTGGAGTACTGTGTGCAGTTCTGGAGACCCAATCTCCGCAAAGACATAGACAGGATGGAAGCTGTCCAGAGGAGGGCAACTAAAATGGTGCAGGGTCTGCACTGGAGGACATATGAAGAGAGACTTAAGGAGCTTAATATGTATAGCCTTGAGGAAAGGAGGGAGAGGGGGGACATGTTAGAAACTTTCAAGTACCTCAAGGGAATCAACAAAGTCCAAGAGGGTAGCATCTTTCAAAAAGAGGTGTGCAAGAACAAGAGGGCACAATTTGAAGATGGGGGCGCTCAGAGGTAATTTAAGGAAGTATTTTTTCACAGAGAGGGTTGTGGATGCATGGAATGGCCTTCCGAGGAGGTTGTGGAGTCAAAATCAGTGGTGGAATTCAAGCATGCATGGGATAGTCATAAGGCAATTCTGGGGGTTGGGGGTAGAAAGAAGTAGGCTGCTGGTTAACTAGGATCTGCAGCTTATCCAGTAGGTAGGGAAATGGGCAGACTGGGTGGGCCAAGCGGTCCTTATCTGCCGTCAAATTCTATGTTTCTATGTTTCAGTCCTTATGGTGTGAATTCGCAGCATCCTGGGAGCCCGGCCAGCTTCTAGAATGTGGCGAGACAACACTATGAAGGCTGCATGGTTATTTTTAGCATAGAATAAGATATAAATGTAGCTTTCTCAATGCCTGGTTAGAAGCCTCACCTGCAGGGTGGACGCATCGCTGTGGGGCCAATTCCCAGTTCGTGAGACTCCTAGCCAGGCTGACAGGGGGCTTCCAGCCATTGGAACAGGCTTGATGTAGCTTTGGAATCGGTGATGTATAACCTTTTGTATTATATTTTGCTATAATAAAGCTTTGGCTTGCTGTACTTATTGTAACCTTTTATATTATATTTGCTATAATAAAGCTTTGGCTTGCTGTACTTATTATACTGTTATTGTGTGTATGTGAGTGTGAATGGCAAATAGCTGCTTGGTTTGAGTTGGCAGAACACTCCCCACACCCCCCTCACCCCATACTTACCTCCGGAGTCCGGCGTGACAATCTTCAGTGGACTGGAAACACATCTGTACTCATCAAAGCCGACCACGAACTGAAGAAATGCCGGTAAGCTGTATAATGGAATAAATAGTTTTTTTTTTACTTTGATGCATGTCTCAGGCATTTTTTTGGAATTTTGGCACTAAATTTTCAACATGGGGTTTTTGGGACCCCTCCTCATGAATTTTGGCACTGTTATGTCGTTAATCAGCCCCGAAAGATGATTTTGCGGTCACTGCACAGAATCACCTTTCGGGATTGATTAATGAAATGACAGTGCCACTGTTTATGAGGGGGGCACCCAAAAAGCCTATGTTGCAAATTTGGTGAGAAAATTCCCAAAAATGGCTGTTTTACGAGTGTGCGTTGTGCAGTTTCCATGCAAGCGAGTAACTTCGTGAATTTGTAATATTTTCACTCCAGATTTTCAAAATTGGTATTTTTCCACACCTCCTTATGAACAGTACAGCTGTCATTTTACATATCCTGACCAAAATGTGTTTTTGCTCGTCCGGCACAGAATAGCATGGTCGCTCTGCGAAATCAGTTTTCAGGACAGTTTGAGGAAATGACGGTGACACTGTTCATGAGCAGAGGTCCTAAAATGCCTATGTTGAACATTTGGTGCCGAACATCCATAAAATGACTGTGTTACAAGCATGCTTTGCGCAGTTTCCATACACCGATGTAACCTCGCAAATTTGCAATATTTTCATGCCAAATTTTCAACACTGGCATTTTTTCACACCTCCTTATGAACAGTACAGCTGTCATTTTTCACATCCTGCCCAAAATGTGTTTCCGCACATGTGGCGCACAATGGCGTGGACGCTGTGGGAAATCAACTTTTGGGACAGATTAACAAAATCACAGCGCCACTGTTCATGAGGGGAGGTCCCAAAATGTCTATGTTAAAAATGTAGCTAACAAACTCCCAAAAATAATTGGGTTGCAGACAGTGTGTTGCGCAGTTTCTATGTGTGCTCATGACTTCACCAATTTTTCATATTTTCATTCCAGATTTTCAACGTTGCCATTTTTTTTATGCCTCCTCATGAACAATACAGTTGTCATTTTCCATATCATGCCCAAAATGTGTTTTCATTCCTGCGCCACCAAATGGCATAGCCACTGTGCAAAACCACCTTTCAGCTAACAAACTGGTTGTGCTGCTTTTCATGAGGTGGCCTCACAAACAGCCCATGTTGAAAATTTGGAGTGAAAATACTACCACATGCCTACGGTGTTAGGGTTTCCAACTGTAGCACCCCACCCTGTATAGACTGACAGGCGTAAGGGGTGTGACTTGGGATCATCATCTGTAATGCTCATGCAATTACACCCCCACACCCACCCTGCAGCTAGTGACAGGCATCGTAGTGTACCTCGCACTGTTCGGCCACAAAGGTCACCCCATTCTCCTATACTGCACCCACCTCAGCATATTTCCTTATGGAATGGGGTAAGTATAATGCCCAAAGACCCCAAAGCACCCCACGACACTTGTCAGTGTCTACAGGGTAGGGTGAGGTACAATGGCATGAGCATTATAGCTGACAACCAAAACGCACACCCCAATGCCTGTCACTCTCTACAGGGTGGGGGTGGGGTTGGCATCACTTCAGTACTTCACTTCCTATTATGCGTCTCTAGCTCCGGTATTACCAATGCCAAAGCTAGCAAGACAACATTCAGCATTGACAAATACTTGTTTCTATTGAGGTGGTTTTTTTAGTCCCTCTCTGATGAACACTATGGATGCCAATGTTCAAATGCAACTTGAAATGGGAGTTTGCAGAGTATGCTGGTATACTCCACAAGCACCCATTTGGGGATGGATTTGAAAGTTGGCAACCATAACACTCACCAGAATGTGACTAAAAAAGATCTTAACAGAAAAAGCAGGTAAAATATTAAAAAACAAAAAAGTTATCAACCAAAGAAAAAAATGCCACTGAAATGAATAGGGAAGTGTGCGACCATTCATTTCAATATTTTTTTTCTTTAGTCCATAACTCTTTTGATATATATATATATTTACTCCCACTTGTTTGTCAAGGTCTTTTTAGTCCCATGCTAAATAACACTAGGGGTGTCAACATTCAAATTCAATCTTAAAATAGGTGTTTGCGAAGTGTACTGACATACTGTACAAATGCTCATTTTGGGCTGGTTATTGACACCCGTGGTGTTAATCAGAGACAGGCAAAAAAGACATCAAGAGAAAAAAAGTAGGTAAAATATTTTTTTTAAATACTCCACCATGGTTTAGCTGATCATTGTTTTTAATGACTGTAGCTTTTTATTTGACAGAGAGAACAGAACTGTACTTGTATTGAATAACTTTTTTCGTTGATTGAATCAATAATGGTTCATGAACAGACACCAGATACTGTTAATGAAAGTAACTGAAACTCTATTTGGCATACTTGTTAAAGCCCCTCCCCCACACACAGACTTCTCACAAGTACACACAGAGCTTGAACTATTTTAATTTTTTTAAATTTTAGTTTTTGTTGACTGGGAAAGGAGGGCTAGAAAATTCTGCTTATTTTCAGCCTCATCCGGGAGAGGGAGTGGGGAGGGTTACAGATGCTTCTTGAGTATATTTAAATGGCTATTTTTGTTCACTGCAGAGTGAAAACAAATGATACCTATAGTTTTTATGGAGGGTAAAATCCCAATACTGACACTGTAGTACATCATAAGGGGGATGCTGCACTCCTGTGTTGCCGTCTTTTCAATGTGATGAAATATAAAATCATGTGTAATTGGAGCTTGTATATGTGTCTCATGTTCATACTACATGCAGACCACTGTGAATGTCAGCTTACTATTTCTTGTGCAATTGAGGATTTGACTTCATTGGGGACTGGGGGTCCACCTGGAGGGATGCAGGCCTATACTGGTGTGATGGTCTGCATCTGTCCAGGAGGGGAACCAAGATCCTAGGTGATAGGTTTAAATACTTCATTGGCAAACATTTAAACTAGCCAAGGGAGGAGACACTGGAAAGGAGCAGGGAAATCCTAGCCCCCCCAAAAAATCAGGGTACTAAGTGAGGTAGATACTAACATAGAGATGTCAATAGGGAGAAGCGCAGGGGTAAATGGAGAAAGTGACAAATGCAATAAGGACAGGGATGGGGCAAAAAGGGGTAAGGCCATCAAGAAATGGAGGGTAATGAGTACCAACGCCCATAGTCTGGGCAACAAGCTCCCTGAACTGGTGGCCTTGATGGAAGAGGGATGCCTGGATATCGTAGCAGTCACAGAAACATGGTACACAGAGAACCATGAATGGGATGTTAACATACCAGGGTACACAACCTACAGGAGAGACAGGGAGGGCAGAAGGGGGGGAGTAGCTCTCTATGTAAGGGAAGGGATAAAAGCAACTGAACAAAAGAGTAAACAGGGAGGAGAGGAGGCACTGTGGGTCACCTTAGAGACTGGAAATGTCACCATAATCCACACAAGGGTTGTATACAGACCCCCATGTCAGGGGGGAGGAAATGGACAAGGATATGATAGAAGGCATACTTAGGATGGCAGAGAAAGGGGAGATACTGTTGATGGAGGACCTTAATATGCCAGATGTTAACTGGAGCACCTTTGCTGCAGCCACATCCAAAAGCAGGGCCATTCTTGATGCCCTTCAGGTGGCATGTCTCAGACAGCTAGTTTTGGAACCTACTCATGAGGGAGCAATCTTAGACCTTGTAGTCTCAAATGAGGACAGTGGGAGGATCTCAGATCTAGAAGTGGGTAGCCATTTGGAACAAGTGACCACCAAACAGTGTGGTTCACGATAAACTCAGCTACAGAGTCAAGCCATGCAAAAGTGAGGGTTTTGGACTTCAGGAGGGCTGACTTTGGCAAGATGGGAGAGTGCCTTAGAAAAGCACTAGCAAACAGGCTAGAAGGAAGGGTGGTGCAACAATGGGGAAATATCAAAACTGCCATCACAGAGGCAACAAGCCTTTGTGTGAAGCAAATAAATAAATCAAAATGAAAGAAAAAGCCAATATGGTTCTCAAAAGAAGTGGTGGTGAAGGTTAGGGAGAAAAAGATAGCTTTTAGGAAGTATAAGGAAACACGGAAGGAGCAGGACAGAGAACTGTACCAGTTAAGGCAGAAGGAAGCAGGGAGGGTAGTCAGAATAGCAAAGGCACAAACTGAGGAGAAGATAGCCAACTTGGTTAAGAAGGGGGATAAAACCTTTTATAGGTATATCAGGGAGCATAGAAAGACAAAGGGAGGGATGGTGAGGCTGAATAGAATGGATGGTGGTGGCAGAGAGTGACAGTGAAAAAGCAGGGATACTGAATGAATACTTCTGTTCAGTATTCACAAAACAGGAAGTGGGGAGGTGCCTAATCCAATTAACAGAAGCACTCTGGAGAGGGGTTGATCCCAGTCCTTTCACAGTAGAAAGGGTTCTGAAAGAACTCCTAAAACTGAAGGTGGACAAAGCAATGGGGCCAGATGGAATTCACCCCAGAATTCTAAAAGAATTAAGCAGAGAACTAGTGACATCACTGACTACCCTTTTTAACAAATCATGGGAGGATGGTGTGGTACCTGAGGACTGGAAGAAGGCTGATGTGATTCCCCTTCACAAAAATGGGAGCAAGACAGAGTCAGGAAACTATAGACCTGTCAGTTTGACCTCTGTGGTAGGGAAAGTGATGGAATCACTTCTGAAGGAAAGAATTGTTGAGTACCTAGAGGCCAGTGGGGCAGAGGACCCAAAGCAGCATGGGTTCACAGCAGGAAGGTCATGTCAGATGAATCTAATTGATTTCTTTGACTGGGTGACCAAAGTAGTAGACCAGGGATGGGCTGTGGACATGGCCTACCTAGACTTTAGCAAGGCATTTGACACAGTCCCACACAAAAGATTAGTAGTCAAATTAACCAGCCTTGGAGTGGGTCCCCAGATGTTAGCCTGGGTAAAACATTGGCTGAACAACAGGACACAGAAGGTAATTGTAAATGGAGTCCACTCTGAAGAAAGAGGGGTTACTAATGGGGTACCGCAGGGTTCAGTACTTGGTCCAGTCCTTTTTAATGTCTTTATAAGTGACATTGCAGAGGGACTGGAAGGAAAAGTATGCCTCTTTGCAGTTGACACAAAGATCTGCAACAGGATTGATACACAAGGAGGCGTGGAAAGGATGAGAAGGGACTTGGCAAGGTTGGAGGAATGGTTAGAAGTATGGCAGCTTGGATTCAATGCAAAGAAGTGCAAAGTAATGCACCTGGTAAACAAAAACCCAGGGGAAGATTACACAATGGGGGGGGAGGTAGTAGCAGCAACAAAAATGGAAAGGGACCTGGGGGTAATCATATCAGATGACCTTAAGGTTGGCAAGCAATGTGAGAAGGCAGTAGGGAGGGCTGGGGGAATACTGGGATATAAAGGGAGAGGCATCACCAGCAGAAAACAGGAAGTTGTTATCCCCCTATACAGACAGTTGGTGAGACCCCATCTGGAGTACTATGTCCAGTTCTGGAGACCCCATCTCCACAAGGATATAGACAGGATGGAGGCAGTTCAGAGGAGGGCAACTAAAATAGTTCAGGGTCTGCAAGAGAAGCCATACGAGGAGAAGCTAAAGGAGCTTAATATGTATACCCTTGAGGAAAGGAGGGAGAGGGGGGACATGCCAGAAATGTTTAAGTACCTCAGTGGAATCAACAAAGTCCAAGAGGGTAGCATCTTTCAGAAAAAGAGATGTGCAAGAACAAGTGGACACAATTTGAAGATAGAGAGGGGACAGCTCAGGGGCAATGTGAGGAAGCATTTTTTCACAGAGAGGGTGGTGGACGCATGGAACAGGCTTTCTGAGGAGGTTGTGGGGTCTAAAACTGTGGGAGAATTCAAGAATGCATGGGACAGACATAAGGCAATTTTTGTGGGGGGTAGGAAGAAATAGGCTGTTGGTTAAATAGGATCTGCAGCTTATCCTCTAGGTAGGAAAATGGGCAGACTAGGTGGGCCAAGTGGTCCTTATCTGCTGTCAAAGTCTATGTTTCTATGTCTGTGTTTCTATGTAATTGGAGCTTATGTACAAGGCTCTTTTTTGTTCACTGAAGAGTGAAAACAAATGATACCTATAGTTTTTAAGGAGGGTATACAGAATTTAGATTTACTTTAAATATCTACACTTTCAAAAAACACAATACATTGATTTTGTCACTAACCAATTTGTGAATATCCATACAGCGCTATTGACACCCCCACTCCCAAAACCCACATGGTTGGATGAAGTTCAATGTATCTGGCAGGACCGCTGGTTCCAATAGATTGTCCACATTGATATGTATTTTATTTCATACATGATGGAGATGAAAAATACATCTATTTTTTCATCGTTTTTATTTCAAATGGGCATCATTACTTCAAAGTTATATGAAGGAGCAGCCCTTACAATAATACATATCAGGGACTATGTAATATGTTGCCGTTCTCTTCAACCTGATCCCTCAAGCCCCAAATGAACCAACAATGTGATTTTGTTTATTTATTTGCATTTTTAGTACTTAAATAAAAAATAGTGGATGGACAATGAGTGCTTACATAGGGAGTGTTGCAAAACCTGAACATTATAATTTATTTTAGCTGCATACTATTTTTAGTATGATACTACTGTTAATAGAAGGTATGGTGCACAGGTACAATGATTCCCATACTGAAGTGGGACATTGGCCAAGAAAACTAGTAATGCTGTGATAGTGACCTGGTCTAAAAAATGAAAAGATATACTTTTGTCACAAAAACTTAATTTTCAAGGCACAAAGGAATTTTAAAAATGAAGTGTGGGCTGGTCTATATGTGTTCATTAAAAAACGAACTTCCCTATGTGCCATATTTTTGACATATAAATGCAAGCATATAGCAAAGCTTTCATTCTTGGCAAACAAAATAGGACTAAATTAATAAAGAGTTTATGAAATGAATTCATGTACAACTTTGCATACCTATATAGCCATTGTCTAAATATGTTTTTTATATAACTTGTCTTTGGGGAGAGACTAACTGATGAGAAAAACATTGTCATGATTAGTAAGTAACATGCAAACTAATATGGAGAACTTGATCAAAACTTCATGACTGGCAATGTTTTTTTTAAAAATGTGATCATGGATCAAAGCAGGGAAAAAGATGGGTTAAGTGATTTAAAGATTACCAATTTAGGTCTGAGAACAAGTTATCAATGACAGCCGCCCAACCACTAATTCATTTTTTGAAGATGACTCCACAGCATTTTCCTAGCCCAAGCCCTGCAGTTTGCACTTGTCCCCAGATCCCTCCTCTTAAATAAGACACAGACAACCACTGTGTGGGTACTCAGTTGACAAATTATTTTACTCCAAGTTTTAAATCATCCATCAATATTTAAAACATATTTACATAATCCAGTCTTCCATATCATTATTACATTCCAATCACAATACATATTATTAATGTCATCTCTTTTCCCCCCCCCCCAGATGTACATCTGGGAGCCATTATCCTTCTTTCTTTTATGTCAGGGTATGAGTGTACACTCGTACCCTTCTTCTATTTAGAGAAGATGTGAGGGGGTAATTCACAGACCCAGGGATGTTCCTGAAGGGAAAGGTACTGTATCCAAGGGAATCTTTTTTGAGAATCCTCCCAGCCCTGTAGGTGAATGAGGAGTGGCAGTTGATCATTAGGCAGCCAAATATTTGGACAAGGTCTGGTGCAAGAGGGAGGGAGGGCTTTTTCATGGCCAGCTGGAAGGCCTTCTGGGGTAAGGGATGCCATATGCCCTTGATGGTCTGAAACTACACTATGAAGTAATGGGGTGCTGATCAGGAGAATGGACAGTGATGTTGAGAAGGACAGAACCGGGCTGATGCAGGAGTTCACCAATGGCAGCAGGTAAAAACAGAAAATTGTCAAGGGAAGGACAGTAGAGTTGGAAGGCATCAGAAAATAATCACCCCAGAGTGAGGGAGTAAGGAAACATAGAGGAGGTAAACATGCTCACATGGACACAGACCAATATGAGGAGTGCACCCAGTAAAATGAATGAGTTTCAGGGATTGATGCACTTTGAAGTCTGGGACTTCATGGCACTCACAGAGACCTGGTAGTGGAAGGTAATGACTTTGATACCAGGCCATAACTGCAGAGGCATGGGGCTCTAGGGTACAGTAGGCCACAACAACCCCAACTGTGTAGACAACAGGGTGCAGCAGCCCTGGCTACAGTGACAGGGGACAGAGGACAGCATGGTGCAGAAGCCTCAACTGTGATGATGGACACAGGGAGGCATCAGGGTGCAGCAGCACTGATTGTGAGACTGGGAGTGTGTGGGGTGCAGCAGCCCTACCCATTTGGGGCAATGGAATTGGGAAGTAGGGTGCAGCAAAAGCCCCACCTCAGATTACCTAGGGTAGCATGGTGCAGCTGCCCTCACTGTGGAGACAGGGGGACCTTGGACTCTAGGGCTTAGCAGAGCACAGCAGCCCTGACTGTGGAGATAGGAACACTGTGTTAACAGATGCAGCATCATGAAACATGGGGGTGGGGGGGGGAGAGAGGTCAGCAGGGTGCAGCAACCTCAACTGTTTGGGGAGGGGGTAGCAGGGTGCAGCAACACTGATCCTTTCAGCAGGGGATGGAGGCAGCTGGGTGCACAATCCCTGACTGTGTAGGAGAAGACAGTGGGCAGCAGGCTGCAGCAGCCTCGAATATGGAGCAGAAAGCAGGCAGCTTGTGGGGGCAGGGGACAGGTGGCAGCAGAGTTCAGATGCCTTAACTGTGGTGAAGAGACATGGTGCATTGGGATGTCATATAGTGTTTCTATTTATACACATACATGATGTATTATCACTCAGAAACCACCAAATAAATGAAATTTGTGAGTTCAGACAGTACATGTGCTTGAAATAGTAGAGTGTGACAGGCAACGGTTTGTCAATCTGAAATGAAAAAGAAGTTCTTACATGAATGTATTTATGAAGGCTACATCAGACAAACTATTTCTATGAAGGAACAACATTTAGATTTATTTTATATTCATTAAACAGATCTTTTTTGTTATATAGTTAGAAAAAAATCAGAGTTTTTATGAGAAAGAATGGAGAGCAGTGATAAAGACAAGCTGATCTCTCACAGAGAAAGATTTCCACTACTTGAATTCAGCACAAAAACTCAAATCGTCAACTTTTATAAGAAGAGAATGATAGATTTTAAGATAATCTATCTAAACACAAACCACAGACTAGTAGTAGTAGTATACTTTTTGTCATGATCAATGAAATGGAGTAACTCCATTGAGCGGTGCTCATTTCCAATGAGATCCAAAGTGACATTCATACATTTTCCATACATAAACAATAGCATCATGCATAATGATCACAAATACAATACCAACAAAATAAAATACAAATATGACATGTAACATATATGTAGTATATAATATGATTCGTAGCCAATCTGAAGCCTAGATATTTCCACTCGAACAACGTGGTAATGATCTCTGGCCCTGTTCTATAAGCCATCTGTTTAATTTGTCTTTAGTAATCCTAGAGTTAACACTTCGAAATTCTACTGGCAATAGATTCTATATAGTTGCTCCCCTATACAGGGCTGATGACCTCTCCACTTCAAGATTACAATCAATAACCTTTAACATGATGCCCTGAGCTGAACATAAGCAGGATTTGATGGATCTAATCTGATATAGTTCTAAAATATATGTTGGTACTTGTTTCTTATAGAATATCAGAACAAATTGAGACATATGCAAATCCCCTCTGGTCTGTGGTCTGGCCCAGTTTGGCATACGAAATAGGTCACAGTGATGAGTGTTATATGGGACTTCCAAGATAAATTGAGCTAACCTATTAAATGCTATATCAATTCTATCCAAATATGATTTTGCTGCTTCTGCATACAGGGTATCCCCAAAGTCCAGAACAGGGACCAACAATGTGTTGACTGTTCTTAGTCTTGTTTCTGGAGTCATGTAATTCTTTATCCAATATAACACTCCAATTTTTTGGTTAATATTGTTAATAACCATATTAATGTGGTTCCTTCATTTCAGTTAACTGTCCAGCCACAGACCTGGATACTTATACCACATGACCTGCTGAATATCCACTCCATCCCTAGTTTGAACATGTATGGCATCTTTACCTCCCATGCCCATCTTTCTACCGAACAATACAATTTGTGTTTTTTTGCATTCAGTTTCAGTAGATGGGCCTCAAAATATGTCTCAATCCATATAAATGCCATCTGTAACTTGTCCTGGACAAATTCAACAGAAGGCCCCTTAACATAAATCACTGTGTCTTCAGCATATAAAAGAAATTTAATGTCCAGGTCAGTGAAACACAAGTCATTGATGTAGACATTAAAAAGTAAGGGCCCTAAAATGGAGACCTGGGGGATCCCTGATTTGATGGCAAATGGCAAAGACCTATAGAGACCTAAGTCGACAAGTCGTTTCCTGTCCTGTAGATAAGATGAAAACCTAAGGCCCTACCCATTTGACCCACTTCCCTGAGCCTGGTTGGGAGGATACCAAGATTCATGGTATCAAAAGCCTTAGACAGGTCTATATAAACTGCCCCAGTCATCATCCTCCTGTCCAGGCCCAGTTGTAGGTCGCTCACTATCTTTATCAATGCAGTCTGGGTACTCTGTTTTGAATGGAATCCAGTTTGAAATGCATTTATCCTACTTCCTTTTTCCAAATATTTTTTAAGTTGGTTTGAAATCAGCTTTTCAAAAATTTTGGACACCAAGGGTAACAAAGCAATGGGTTTATAAGAAGTTTATAAGAAACCTGGTGAGCAAACCATGAACTCTGCAGCCTGCTGTGATTGGGACTCTGAAGCAGCAAGTTACTGTACAGTACTCCACAATGACGTAATCACTCTCCAAGCCTAAGAGAGACAGAAATAACTCCATTGTTTTCAACCACTGTAGAGCAAGTTAACAAATGCTGACTTAAAGAAAACCACAAAACCAAACAGCACGAAATTTTCAGGAAACTCTAATCATGACACAGAGACTTGAATTTAATCTTTATTAACATTATAATAATAATAATAATAATAATAAAAAAAAAACTTTATTTATACTGCGCCTTTCACAAATTCAAGGCACCTTACAATAATTACAGATAAAACCAATAAAACATCAATCTAACATCAATCTGAGCTTGTAACATCACAATAATCAATTAAAATAAATCTTAGACCATAAATAGGTCTTCAAGGCCTTTTTAAATTCCTCCACGGACGAACACTGATGAAGCGGATGGGTTAGAGAATTCCAGAGGGTGGGGGCAGCATACATAAAAGCACGAGTGCCTGAAGATGTTAAAGATACCCTTGGAATCTCTAGCATCCCTTCATCCACTGAGCGGAGAGATCGCTTAGGGCAGTAGGGAACCAGAAGCTCTTTCAAGTAATCTGGGCCCTGTCCATGTAGGGCTTTGTAAGTCAGAAGACCAACTTTAAAGGTGATCCGCTACTATATTGGCAGCCAGTGCAGATCACGCAGAACTGGAGAAATATGACAGGCACGAGACATACCCATCAATAACCATGCCGCAGCATTCTGCACCAGCTGCAAGCAGCGGATATCAACCCCAGGAAGCCCTAGATAAAGGGAGTTGCAATAATCAAGATGTGAGATCACAAAAGCGTGGATCAATGCAGGCAGATCACTGGGCAGAACAAGGTGCTTAATCCTGGCGATGTTCCTAAGATGATAAAAGGAAAGTTTGACATCTGCCGACACTTGCGAATGCAGTGTCAGCTCATTGTCAAAAATCACCCCCAAGTTCTGAACCTGTTCAGAGATAGGGAGCTGAACTCCCCCCAGAAATAAACCCGAGGCTAAACCAGCTCCTGTCCCCTCTACCCTGCAGCCCGGGTCCACAACCATTACCTCAGTCTTCTCCGAATTCAACTTCAGCCAGCTTGAATTCATCTGGCACTGGATTTCAGTATAGCAGCTATTAAAGACCGAGAGAGCTCTATCCTGATCAGGTACAAAAGATAGGTAGAGCTGGGTATCATCTGCATAGCAATGAAACCTCAGCCCATACCTTCTTACAATGTCTCCGAGGGGCAGCATATACACTGCGAACAACATGGGGGACAACACCGAGCCCTGCAGAACCCCACATGACAGAGAGACTGGGTGGGAATAATTAATCCCCGACACCACACTCTGGGTTCTATCAGTGAGGAATGATCTAAACCAACTGAGGACTGTACCTGACAGGCCACAGATGAACTTCAGGCACTTGAGAAGTACCCCATGGTCTACAGTGTCAATGGCTGAAGAGAGATCAAGAAGAACCAAGATGGAACGGCTCTTCTGATCTCTAGCCATCAGGAGATCATTGAGCATCTGAACCAGTGCTGTCTCGGTACTATGCCTCTTTCGAAAACCAGACTGGAGTGGTTCATAGATGTCATGGAAGGTTAAATGGTTTTCCAATTGTATGGCTACTACTTTCTCGATAATCTTCCCTACAAAGGAAAGGTTAGAGATCGGTCTCTAGTTAGCATGGCAGTCAGGGTCCAAGGAAGCTTTCTTCAGGAGGGGCGTCACCACTGCCTCCTTCAGGCAGCTAGGAAACTCAGCTGTATCCAAGGAGCACCAGACTATCCATGCTAGGACTGGGACGATAATATCATGACAACCTTTTATCAGGGAAGTCGGGCCCGGTCCAAACTGCAGCACGTAGCGTGCATACTCTGGACAATCCTCATGACATCAATGAACTCAGGCTGGTCAAAGGAATTCCAGGAGAGACCAAAGGCTGTGACCAAATGCTGATCTGTAGCTTCTCCCATAGAGGGAGCAGGCTGGAGCACTGCCCTGATGTCGGCCACCTTAGCCACAAAGAAGCAAGCAAGCTCATCTCACTCCACTTGTGAAAAAGCTTTCCAAACCTGCAGACAGGCTGGGTTGCACAGTCTGTCAACAGTTCGAAAAAGCTGAGCTGGTTGGTTCTGAGCAGCCACAATCTCCCCGGACAGGAACTCTGCCTTCTTACGGGAGATTGCGGAATGATAGAGTTGGTAATGTTCCATCAATCTAGAATGGTCGGCATCAAGGGCATTTTTCTGACAACAATGCTCTAATCTTCATCCTTGTCAGCGCATCTCCCTCAATGTCCCATCAAACCATGGAGACCGAGGTTGAAGGGGGAGAGGACAAACGCGGACAGGAGCAATTTGGTCCAAAGCTGAGGAGCTAGCCCTATTATAGGCCAGCACCATGGCATCGGGATCATTGCTCACTCCAAAGAATTCTGATAGGTCAAGCACCGCTGCCAGGCCTGCAGAGCTAACATCTCACAAAGAGCAGTACCTGACCATCTCCACAGGGGTAGGCTTACAAGGGAGGTGCAAAAACTGAATCCTACAGTGTAGTTACGGACCAACTGACAGGTTCCACCCCAAGTTGAAGGCCTCAATCCCCAGGAGGAAAACTAAGTCCAAGGAGTGACCACCCTTATGAGTGGCAGAAGTAACCACTTGTGTAAGGCCCAAAGATGTCATTAATTGGAGGAAGTGTTGTCCAAACTGTGAGAGTTCATCATCGACCCAGGCATTAAAGTCACCCAGTGACTCAAATGCCATGTCGATGATGAAGTCTGCTACTTTGCTACTTCCTGCAGAAAACGCTTCTCATCACCTGGTGGATGATAGATGAGATCAATTCTGCAACCCACACCTGCCACTACAGTACACTCAAAGGACTCAGCTCCCTCTACTGGTACACTTGTGAGGCCCAGTTCAGTCTTGAAACAGACTGCAACCCCCCCCGCCCCCGCGGTCCAACCTCAGGTGGTGTAACACCGAGTACCCAGCTGGAACTGCTGCCTCCAAAATTGGACCAGCATTTTCATCCAGCCAGGACTCGGTAATACATGCCAGATCCACAGACTCAACAAGATCTGCAATAACTGCAGTCTTGTTTCTTATGGATCTGGCATTGCACAACACTGCCCGGGTTGGATGGGCCTCTGGAGCTGCACAGACCACTTGCCCAACATCATTAGTGGTGCCCTTGGGTATGGAAACCAGACAAGAGTGACCTCGTTCCAGAGTCCATTTCGCCCCAGGGCATCTTCTGGTTTCCACTTCCCCAATAGTGGCCCTGCTCATTCGACCACCACTGTTCGCACCCCCCAAAACCCCTCCTCCCCCTCCACGCAATACCCAGTGCTCTACAGTGCACTGGTATGTTGTCAACTGTAATGGCAAGGGGGAGAAAGGGCGGAGGGCACAAAGAGTGGAGGATGAATAGCGTATGACCATGGGGGCAGGCCTTCTACACATATTAAAATTAATCACTTTGAGACCCTTATAATTTCTCTTAGAATCCCCACACACTCACACCAAAAAAGAACTCAACAAAACAAAAATATAAACCACCCCAAACTAAATCTATATTAAAATAAAATACAAAGAAACCACGAAAACAGAATTTTTTTAAATCAAAAAAAAAAAAAAAAAATATCCAAATATATAATGTCCAAGAGTTCAGTGAGTATTTTGGGCAAGAGAGGCTCTCATCCTCTTTCAGTTCTAGAAAACAAAGCCAAATATTGCAAGTCCCATTATAATAATAATAAGTCAATGTCCAAATATAAAAGGTGTCCTGGGAGATCATAGCAAAGTATTTCTTAAAATGGGAGGGGCTCTCACCCCCTCCCAATCCAGACACCAAATAATACCTCAAAACAAATGGCCCAGTTCTGCCTTCCTTCTTCTCTGATACCTCTTCAATGAAAACACTCAAAGTCTCAGGCCAAGACACCAAATTCAGGGCTAAACTGAGAGGTTGCAATCAAAGAATACAGGTCTCTGAGAAGCAAGCAATAGCTCCTCCCACAGAGAGCCTTAGGAACCCCCAGAGGGACCCACCACTATCCACTAAAGCCCCTCTGAGTTCCCTCTAAGTCACAGACCAATTCCTGCCACAAATCCCTATTCTGGTGCCATGGCCCTAAAGGCAGGTAGCAACATTCCCCTTTCTGGAGTGGCAGACCTACAATAGTAAAAAGGCCATTTTAGAAGGGGAATCTGAGACCTCAGCCACCCACCAGCTGCAAAAGTCCCCTCACCAACAACCACAGAGGAAAAAACCCTCTGGTCCAAACCACAGCAGTTCTTCTCTAAACAACCCAGAACCCAGCCAGTCGTCCACCAGGAGGAAAGGAGCACTGACCTGAAAATCGAAAGGGAGAGAAATGCTTTGAATGTTCTTTCATCCTCTGCACACTAGAGTAGAATGTGCTCTCACCACATCAGCATTGGCTCCAGGAGAGAATGACTGCTACTCACTGAATTCCTCCATATGTTGCACCTGTAACCACGGGCACTCTCTCACTGCCCCGATGTTAGTTCCACAAGCAAGCAACACGGAGAATAAAACCCACAACTAGCGTAAGAACTTAGTGTGCTCCCACCGCACTACACCAACGCTGATTCAGACAGTGCAGACAAAGAAATTTCACTCCACAGTCCCACTGAGTATATTCAAGTCACTTCGAGAAATGCAGAGGCTTCCTAAACTAAAAAAACTCTCCCTCGAATTTTGAATCCCAGAGTAACGCTCCAAAACTGCGCTGCAATATCAACAGTCTCATTGGGAGGGAAAGTTAATTGTGGTTTTAAATTTATCAATCGCAACCGCAAAAACACTGAAACAAACACCCCAATTATAGCGTTTGCCCCAATTCGTAAAATTGATTGGATTTTAAGGTAATTAACAGTACAGATAAAACTTTAGGCTAAAAGACCACGCTAATCCAATTTTACATGCTCTTTAAATGTTAAAAAAAAGGCATTGCAAGGTTGATCTCACACCATATAACTTCATAGCCCACCTAATGGAGTCCCGATGAACAAGATACATGTGTTGATGTCTCTAGACACCTTCATTTTGGATGCTTTTCAAATTTTGTTTGTTGTTGAAAAACCAGAAAACAAGATGGCGGCTCGTGGAAAAAGCTATTTTTTTCTCACGAAAAAGGATTTTTGTTCTTACGAAACAGGATCACTCTCATGAGACTAAATCCTTGTTCACAAGACCAAATCCTTTGTCAAAAAAAGACAGCTATCCTAAAGATTGGAATGTTTAGAAAAGTCCCCTTAGGATATAATGGGAACTAAAAAATGTCCTAACTTTGTAACAGATTAATATTATTGCAACACATTTTTACTGTCTGTTCTGCTACCAAAGTGCTTTCTACCCTATAAAAATCATGCAGAAATTCCACACTGTCTGGCAGCAAGGCAATGAGGAAAAAACTGCAAAATTTTTTTTTCTTTTTACGTTTATTCACTATCTGGATCTCAAACTCCGCACATCAGACCAGAACGAAACTTGCCACATCAAACGATCTGCTCCTTTGGACAGCACATACCAACTTTTGTACAAATTCGTTGATCAGTTGCAAAGATATTAAAGTGCAAAGTTTGAGGTTTAACATAGAAGCTGCTTCTCAACCCTAACTGTAGAGGCATGACTGCACCTCTATAATAGATATTATACTGGCATGGTAGCATCAGTATAGTTAGGGTTGAGTTCAAACTTCTGTGTTAAAGCTAAATATTTGAACTTTAATAACTTTGGAACTACTTAACCAATTTGTATGATATCTGGCATGCGTAATCTATAGGGGTATGCCTTTTGACTGGGCAACTTTTATGTGAATCCATTACGCTGTTTCTGAGATACAGAGTGTCAGCAATCCCTAAATTTACTTGTTTTTTGCTGTTTTTTGTCCACCTGTATCTCAGAAATGGCTTTAGATTGTGGCCTGAAATTTTCACCTCACAGATATGCTTTTTGAAGATTTGGTGAAATATTAATCCATTCAAATGTTATTACTTTTTTAATATTCCCATTATTTCTTGTGGGAAAAGTTAGATGTTCTGCATGAAAATACATTTGTTTCCACAGGTGGTACAGCATTTTTGCATGTAGGGTCACATAGAGCCTAATTTGTTGTCGCAGAGCTCTACTGTTTTCACATGAACTCATGTATTTTCACATGTAGGGTCACATAGAGCCTACTGTAGTTTTGCAGAGCTCTGTTGTGTCCGACATCTTGTTTTCTCATTAGCGAGACATGAAAAATAAGGAAAACATGTCAAAATGGATAAAAAATAAAAAATAAACACCAGAACTTATCTAACCAGGACCCAGTAAGCTACATTTTGATGTTTTTTTTTTTACATTGTGTCCAGAAACACCTTTTCTGGGCACCCAAAATCTCAGGTGCTGAGCTTAGCAAGAGGACCAATTCTCCTCATTCTCTGTATGAGAACAGCATTTTTTTTACTTCTGTAGCCACAGGTGGAGCTCGTGCTGCCAGCTGCAGATTCATCTTCGAGCTGCTCCTTTTTTCTGGTATCTAGTGACACCCTCCCACCTGCCAATCACTGTTGTGTAGTGGCACCCTCCTTATCTTTCCCTGGTTTCTAGTGGCACCCCCACCCTCCCATTGTCATATGTTTTATTTTATTAATATATTCTGACACCTGGATGCCCACCCCAGTGTCAGATGCCCCATCCCTTGTTCTTGTATCATAATCTGACAATGGGGGCCCAATCCCTGTGTTAGTAGCAGAAGCCTGTTCCCCCTCCCCAGCAGTGTGGGACACTGGAGAGCCCACTCACAGTATCCTGAAATACTTTGTTATATTTGTAAAGAGAAAAACTGTTCCCCGACATCTATTTGTTTAACCTGAAAAACAGAAACTGGACTGTCATCATCTCCACATTCACTCTCCCCCATTCTGACCCTCCTACTGAGCACCTACCACCACACACACACATACCCTTACCCTATACTTGCTTCTGCAGATTGTTAACTGTTATCTTCTGTGAACTGGGAGATGTTTGCACCCTTCAAAACTGAACCACAAACTGAGTAATCAAGGTAAGTGCTGTATAAAGTATTGCAATGGCATTTTGAACTTACATTCATAACTTTGCCATTTGTAGGCATTTTTTTGCCAGATTGTCAACATATGCTTTTTTGGGACCCCACCTCATGAAGACTGTCATTGTTGTTTCATTAATCAGGCCAGGAAGGTGATTTTGTAGTCACTGCATGAAATCACCTTTCAGGATCGATTAACAAAATGGCAGTGCTAGTGTTCATGAGGTGGGGTCCAAAAAAGCCCATCTTGAAAATTTGTTGAAAAAATGCCTAAAAATGGCCACGTTCTGAGTGTTTGTTGAAATGTTTCTACGCACGTGCCTAACTTTGGTAATTTTTAATATTTTGACTCCAAATTTTCAGCATAGCCATTTTTTCACACCACCTCATGAACAATACAGCTGTTATTTTTCACATCCTGCCTGATATGTGTTTTTGCACCTGTGGCACGAATGGTGTTTTGGCACAGAATTGAAAATGTTCACCTATGGGCCTTATGAGGTGGGGTCATTAGAAGACTACAGTATGTTCAAAATGTGGGGACAAAATATACAAAACATACCAAAGTTATGACCATTAGTCGCAATTTCAGCACGCCCACTCAAAACTTTGGAAATTTTAAATATTTTGATGCCAGATTTTCAACATAGCTTTCTTATTACCTGACGTCATGTATGTCACAGCTGTCATTTTTCAAATCCTGCATAAAATGTGTTTTCCCACCTGTGGCACAGAATGGCAATGCAGTTGTGCATGATTATGTTTTGGCATAGATTTGAAAATTTTCTCTACTGGGGTACATGAGGTGGGGTAATAAGATGGCTATGTTGACAATTTGGTCAGTGTTGTCCTAGATCATTTGTTTGCTGTTTGTTTGCCCACCTTTATCTCAGAAATGGCATAACACTGTGGTCTGACATGTTCAGGGTAGAAAACCTTTTCCTCACAGATGTGCTTTTGAAGGTATGGTGAAAAAATATTAATCTGTTCAAAAGTTATTACATTTTTAATATTACCATTATTTCCTATGGGAGAAGTTAGATGTTCCGCATGAAAATAATTTTGTTTTCACAGGAGCTGTTGTATTGTTGCATGTAGGGTTGCATAGTGTGGTTTGTTTTCACAGGAGCTGTTGTATTGTTGCATGTAGGGTTGCATAGTGTGGTTTGTTTTCACAGGAGCTGTTGCATTGTTGCATGTAGGGTTGCATAGTGTGGCTTGTTTTCATAGGAGCTGTTGCATTTTTGCATGGTGCATCACATGGAGTCTAATGTATTTTCGCAGACCTCTCCTTTGATTTTGCAGAGCTCTATTGTGTCCACCATCTTGTTTTCCACTAAACGAGAGATAGAAAATAAAGAAAACATGTAAAAGTTAATGTAATACAAAACAGAAACATCAGAACTTAACATTCTGTTGTTTTTTTTACTATTGTGGCCAGAAACAGCTTTTGTGATCACCTGAAATCCTGGGGGCTGAAGTTAGAGAGAAGACCACTTCTGCTGCATTCTTTGTTTGAGAACAGCAGGATTTTCTTGACATCTGCAGCCACAGCTGGAATTCCTGCTGCCGGTCACAGGTTCAGCAGTAAGCTACCCTTTTCCCTGGTGTCTAGTGGCTTCCCCCACCCAGCAATCACTGTCCCTAGTGGCAATGGCACCCACCCATATCTTTCCCTGGTATCTAGTGGCACCCCAACCCTCCATTCCAATTATTTATTTTATTTATGTATCTAATCTGACACTGGAATGCCCACCCCCAGTGTCAGATCCCCCCCACAGCCCATTCCATTTTGTTAATGTCTGCTAACATTGGGGGGCCCAATCCCTGTGTCAGCATTACAAGCCCCCTACCTCCCTCAAGCAGTGTGGGACACGGGGGAGCCCATTCCCAGTGTCCCCAAATATTCATTTTGTGTTCCTGTCAAAAGAAAACATTCCTCTGATGTCTTTTTTTTATTTAACTTGAAAAAAAGAAAATGGTCCCTCATCATCCCCACCATCTCCCTCCCCCATCCCAACTCTGCCACTGAGCAGCCACCACCCCACACCCTATAATTACATCTGGAGGTCATCCTCTGTCATCTTCTGTGAACTGGAACATGTCTGCACCATTCAAAGCTGAACTGAAAACTGAGGAATCAAGGTAAGTGCCATATAATGTATTGTATTTTAAGGGTGTTTTGAACTTATGTTCATAACTTTGCCATTTTTAGGTATTTTTTCACCAAATTTTCAGCATGGGCTTTTTTGGACCTCATCTCATGAACACTGTCACTACCATTTCATTAACTGGGCCCTGAAGGTGATTTTGCAGTCACTGCACAAAATCACCTTTTGGGACTAATTAATGAAATAACAGTGCCAGTGTTCATGAGTAGAGATGTGTGAAATTGGAAAATTTTTTCATCGAGGCAAAACATAATTTTGCCTCTGATTTCACTTTCACATAAGGTGAAATTTCTCCAAATTATGCTGAATTTTTACAATGTTTTTAAATTTTGCCAGTGAAATTGCAATGCATTGTGGGTAAATTGCTGAAATATCATGTGCAGGCTGTTTCCTGCACAATAGATTGTCTGTTGAGTCAGAAAACAGTTCAGTGTGGTGCATCACAGCCAAAATACCCTCCGGAAACCTCTTTATTTGTGATTTTTGAGAGTTAATTGCTCCCAAACCCTCAATTTAGTTCCTAGTGCTGCTAGTGAACCTTTTTGGTTTTGTATCTTTGGATAATACTTAATTAAACTTAGGTAGTGTTTTCAGTTTTCTATGCATCTGTGTCTGTGAGGGAGTTGAATGAGGGATGATCAACCGTGTGTGGGTGTGTGTGTGTGTGGGGGGGTGTATGTGAAAACAGAGCAGGCTAGTTCCTAATATTTGACATATTTCTCACTACTTATTTGTTATATTTTTCTTACATATTGACCCTTTTTTGGGTAACTTTATATGAACAGTTACTCATTCTGAGTAGTTCTGTTCCTGTTTCCCTTTGCTGAATCACTTTTGACTGAGACCTGATTTTGGTCTGAATTTATTGTGACTTTTTTGGGAAATATTTATGGACTTGTAGGACCCATTTTGAGCCAGCAACACTGAACCTCTTGCTTAAATCATTGGTAAACAGAGCCAAAACAGCAATTTAAAGTCTGGGTATTTGGGGGGGGGCACCACATCACATCATGACTCAGACCATATTTCTGTCTCAACTTTATGTACCATTTTTCCTGTAATATTTCTGGACATGTACAGCCTGTTCTGCGCTTACAGAAACAAGATTCAGCATGAAGACAATGTAAACAGTGTGCCAAACATCATGTTTTGGTCCGTGTGGAAGGCGTGCAACATATAACAGCATGACAGTGACCTGATTTCTGTTTGAATTTACTGTAACATTTTTTGGGAAACATTTCAGGACTTATGAGGCATGTTAGGCAGTGGCACCACCATGGTTAGGCTTGAAAACCATTTGAAACGGTGCAGAAAACAGCAGATTTGGGTCCTGGTGGTGGATGTGAACCATGTAACTGCATGTCTGACACCTGATTTCTGTCTGAATTTACTGTAACATTTTTTGGGAAATATTTCTGGACTTCTGGGCCATGTTAGGCAGTGGCAACACCATGATTAGGCATTAAACCACTGGTAAACAGGGGGCCAAACATTATGTTTTGGTCCGGGTGGAAGGCGAGCAACATATAACAGCATGACAGTGACCTGATTTCTGTTTGAATTTACTGTAACATTTTTTTGGAAACATTTTGGGACTTATGGGGCATGTTAGGCACTGGCACCACCACGGTTAGGCCTGAAAACCAGTAGAAACGGTGCAGAAAACAGCAGATTTGGGTCATGGTGGTGGATGTGAACCATGTAACTGCATGTCTGACACCTGATTTCTGTCTGAATTTACTGTAACATTTTTTGGGAAACATTTCTGGACTTGTGGGGCATGTTAGGCAGTGGCAACACCAAGACTAGGCATTAAACCATTAGTAAACAGTGGGCCAAACAACATGTTTTGGTCCGGGTGGAAGGTCTGCAACATATAACAGCATGACTGAGACCTGATTTAGGTCTAAATTTACTTAACATTTTTTGTAAAACATTTCTGGATTTGTGGGTCATATTAGGCAGTGGCACCACCAAAGTTAGGCCTGAACAGCATTTGAAGCAGTGCAGAAAACAGCAGATTTGGGCCCTGGTGGTGGATGTGAACCATGTAACTGCATGTCTGACACCTGACTTATGTCTGCATTTACTGTAACATTTTTAAGGAAACATTTTGGTAATTCTGGTCTTCTGGGGCATGTTGTCAGTGCTGTCACCAGCTGTGTTACATCTTCGTAATGTTGCACACAACAATATGTGATGCAACATCACATAGCATTGTGAAATAGTTTTTTAAGAGGCACAGTACTTGACATTTGTGGAAAGGAGGAGGAAACATGTTAAAGAGCAGGTGACGCCTTTAACATAACTTTAACAAAACATAACATTGACCAACAATTCAGTTGCATTCCCCATATATGGAGTTTTCAAAGGGAAGGCCAGCACCAGTCAAAGGCTGTGGGCTGTTAGGGCCCTGTGCACAGAGTCTGTATTTTTTTGAATTCAAATACCTCATGTGAGTTGCTTCAACTCAAAGTAAGAAGTAATCACCACAAGCACATATCCATAAAGTGCTCTTTCTTTATTAATTACAGTGTGGCATGCAACCAATGTAAAAAATGCTCCCATATAACTAAGATTAAAAAACACCCGCTCCCTCAAGGCACCATACTTCATGATACATATAAGGAATGATGGGGCCTTGGAGGAGTAGGCATTTTTAACTTGGTTATATGGAAGCACTTTTTACATTGTTTACTCATAGAGAATCAAATAAAGAACGAGCACCCATATGGACATAAAGGTGTGTAAGTACATCTAACTTTTGAGTAAAGCAACTCACATAAGGTATATGAATTCTCAAAAAATACACATTAGTCTGTGCACAAGGCCCAGATGGCCAACAGCCTTTGTCAGGAGCTGGCATTTCATTTGAAAACTCAATATATAGGGAATGCAACTGCACTGGAAAGGAACAGGGAAATCCTAGCCCCTCAAAAAAAGTCAGGGTAGTAAGTGAGGTAAACACCAAGACAGAGATGTCAATAGTGAGAAGAGCAGGGGTAAATGGAGAAAGTGACAAAGGCAATAAGTACAGGGATAGGGCAAAAAGGAGTAAGGCCATCAGGAAATTGAGGGTAATGAGTACCAATGCCCATAGTCTGGGCAACAAGCTCCCTGAACTGGTGGCCTTGATGGAAGAGGGATGCCTGGATATCGTAGCAGTCATGGAAACATGGTACACATAGAAGCATGACTGGGATGTTAACATACCATGGTACATTAACCTTCAGGAGAGACAGGGAGGGCAGAAGAGGGGGAGGAGTAGCTCTCTATGTAAAGGAAGGGATAAAAGCAACTGAACAAAAGAGTAAACAGGGAGGAGAGGAGGCACTGTGGGTCACCTTAGAGACTGGAAATGGCACCACAATCTGCACAGGGGTTGTATACAGACCCCCATGTCAGGGGGATGGAATGACAAGGATATGATAGAAGGCATTCTTAGGATGGCAGAGAAAGGGGAGATACTGTTGATAGGAGACCTGGATATGCCAGACATTAACTGGGGCATATTTGCTGCAGCCACATCTAAGAGCAGGGCCATTCTCGATGCCCTACAGGTGGCATGTCTCAGACAGCTGGTCTCAGAACCCACTCATGAGGGAGAAATATTAGACCTAGTAGTCTCAAATGGGGACAGTGAGAGGATCTTAGATCTAGAAGTGGGTTACCATCTGGGAACAAGTGTCCATCAAACAGTGTGGTTCACGATAAACTGAGCTACAGAATCAAGCCATACAAAAGTGAGGGTACTGGACTTCAGGAGGGCTGACTTTGGCAAGATGGGAGAGTGCCTTAGAAAAGTACTAGCAAACAGGCTAGAAGGAGGGGTGCAGCAACAATGGGGAAACATCAAAACTGCCATCACAGAGGCAACAAGCCTTTGTGTGAAGCAAGTAAACAAATCAAAATGAAAGAAAAAGCCACTATGGTTCTCAAAAGAGGTGGAGGGGAAGTCAGGGAGAAAAAGATAGCATTCAGGAAGTACAAGGAAACACAGAAGGAGCAGGACAGAGAGCTGTACCAGTTAAGGCAGAAGGAAGCAGAGAGGGAAGTCAGAATAGCAAAGGCCCAAACTGAGGAAAAGATAGCCAACTTGGTTAAGAAGGGGGATAAAACCTTTTATAGGTACATCAGGGAGCATAGAAAGACAAAGGGAGGGATAGTAAGGCTGAATAGAATGGACAGTGGGTGGGCAGAGAGGGACAGTGAAAAAGCAGGGATACTGAATGAATATTTCTGCTCAGTATTCACAAAAGAGGAGGAGGGGAGGTGCCTAATCCAATTAAAAGAAGCACTCTTGATAGGGGGGTCGATCCCAGTCCTTTCACAGAAGAAAGGGTTCTGAAACTGAAGATGGACAAAGCAATGGGGCCTGATGGAATTCTCCCCAGAATTCTAAAAGAATTAAGGGGAGAACTAGTGAAACCACTGATTACCCTTTTTAATAAATCATGGGAGGATGGCGGGGTTCCTGAGGACTGGAGGCAGGCAGATGTGATTCCCCTTCATAAAAGTGGGACCGAGACAGAGGCAGGAAACTACAGACCTGCCAGTTTGACCTCTGTGGTAGGGAAAGTGATGGAATCACTTCTGAAGGAAAGAATTGTTGAGTACCTAGAGGCCAGTGGGGCACAGGACCCAAGGCAGCATGGGTTCACAGCGGGAAGATCATGTCAGATGAATCTAATTGATTTCTTTGACTGGGTGACCAAAGTAGTAGACCAGGGAGGGGCTGTGGACATGGCCTACCTAGACTTTAGCAAGGCATTTGACACAGTCCCACACAAAAGATTAATAGTCAAATTAACCAGCCTGGAGTGGGTCTCAGGGTGGTAGCCTGGGTAAAACATTGGCTGGACAACAGGACAGAGAAGGTAATTGTAAATGGAGTCCACTCTGAAGAAAGAGGGGTTACTAGTGGAGTACCACAGGGTTCAGTACTGGGTCCAGTCATTTTTAATGTCTTTATAAGCGACATTGCAGAGGGACTGGAAGGAAAAGTATGCCTCTTTGCAGATGTCACAAAGATCTGCAACATGGTTGATACACAAGGAGGCCTGGAAAGGATAAGAAAGGACTTGGCAAGGTTGGAGGAATGGTCAGAAGTATGGCAGCTTGGATTCAATGCAAAGAAGTGCAAACTAATGCACCTGGGAAACAAAAACCCAGGGGAAGATTACACAATGGGGGAGTAGTAACAACAACAAAAATGGAAAGGGACCTGGGGGTAATAATAATAATAATAATAATACATTTTATTTCTAAAGCGCCTTTCAGATTTCCAAGGCGCTGTACAAGCATAATAAAACACAGATAAAACTCAGATAAAACTTCAGTCTCAAAATAATACACCACAATCAATAATCTAAAAAGGCAGACTGATACAAATAAGTCTTTACGTCCCTCTTAAATTCCTCCATGGAGGTGCACTGCCGCAACCAACGGGATAGAGAATTCCAAAGAGTGGGAGCAGCATAAGAAAAGGCTCTGCAACCAGATGAATTTAGGCTCACTCTTGGAATCTCTAGCAACCCCTCATCAGCTGAGCGGAGTAATCGGCCCGGGCAGAAAGAAACCAGAAGATCTTTCAGATAAGCTGGACCCTGATCATGTAGGGCTTTAAAAGTCAATAAACAGACTTTAAAGGTGATCTGCCACCTAATGGGAAGCCAGTACAGATCGCGCAGCACCGGGGAGATGTGGCAAGACCTTCTTGTCCCAGTCAAAATCCATGCTGCTGCATTCTGCACTAGCTGGAGGCAGCAGATTTCGACCCCAGAAAGCCCAAAATACAGGGCGTTGCAGTAGTCCAAGCGTGAGGACACAAAGGCGTGGACCAATGTAGGTAATGAGTCAGACGGAACAAGATGCTTCAATTTAGCAATATTCCTAAGATGGCAAAAGGAAGTCTTGACGACTGCAGACACTTGTGACTGTAGTGTCAGCCTGTCATCCAAGATAAACCCTAGGTTACGCACCCGTTCAGAGGTTGGAAGTGATACACCCCCAAGAAAAATTCCTGAGGGTGCGCCAACAGGCAACCTCTCTATCCGACAACCCGGATCCACTACCAAAACCTCTGTCTTTTCTGAGTTCAACTTCAGCCAACTAGAATCCATCCAATCCTGGATTTCTTTCACACAGTTGTTAAACACCGAGAGAGCTCCATCCTGGTCAGGAACAAAAGACAGGTATAGCTGGGTATCATCTGCGTAGCAGTGAAACCTCAGCTTATACTGTCTTATAATGTCTCTGAGGAGCAGCACATACACTGCGAATAACATAGGAGATAGCACAGAACCCTGAGGCACCCCACACAACAAAGGAATTGGGCCAGAGGAAAAAATCCCTGACACAACTCTTTGTGATCTCCCACTGAGGAATGAGGTGAACCATCCGAGGACGGTTCCTGATTTTCCACAGATCTGCCTCAGGCGTGCTAACAACACCACGTGATCCATGGTGTCAAAAGCTGAAGAGAGATATCAGTTCAGATGACCTTAAGGTTAGCAAGCAATGTGAGAAGGCAGTAAAGGAGGGCTGGGGGTATACTGGGATGTATAGGGAGAGGCATCACCAGCAGAAAACAGGAAGTTGTTATCCCTCTGTACAGACAGTTGGTGAGACCCCATCTGGAGTACTGCATCCAGTTCTGGAGACCCCATCTCTGCAAGGACATAGACAGGATAGAGGCAGTCCACAGGAGGGCAATAAAAATGGTGCAAGGTCTGCAAGAAAAGCCAAATGAGGAGACACTAAAGGAGCTTAATATGTATACCCTTGAGGAAAGGAGGGAGAGGGGGGGCATGATAGAAACTTTTAAGTACCTCACTGGAATCAACAAAGTCCAAGAGGGTGGCATATTTCAGAAAAAGAGATGTGCAAGAACAAGGGGACACAGTTTAAAGATAGAGGGGAGCGGTTCAGGGGCAATGTGAGGAAGTATTTTTTCACCGTGAGGGTAGTGGACGCATGGAACAGCCTTCCTGAGGAGGTTGTGGGGTCTAAAACTGTGGGAGAATTCAAGAATACATGGGACAGACATAAGGCAATTCTTGTGGGGGGTAAGAAGAAATAGGCTGTTGGTTAACTAGGATCTGCAGCTTATCCTGTAGGTAGGGAAATGGGCAGACTAGGTGGGCCAAGTGGTCCTTGACTGCTGTCAAAGTCTGTGTTTCTATTACACATCATTATGTTGTTAAACAGAATTTTGTAGGTGTAATCAGCTCTAAGAAGTAGCATACACCACAACTAATAAGGGGATAAGGTGTTTATTAGGGGAGGGGTACAGGGACATGGTACAGAATAAGCATAACAAATGACAGGTAGGATCAGGAGGACAATGGTAATACAACAATGAGCGGGGAGGAGTAACAGAGAGAGAACAAGAAAAGGGACTGAATTCTATATGGAGCATAAGACAGTAACAAACACAACAGCAATGGTCAATAAAATTATTTTACATACAAAATAAAAAAAACAACAGGACTTAAGGAATGGATGTAAATTAAAGAGGACAGAACAGCCTTTTTTTTTTTTTTTTATGGGGAACATACAAACAACAGAATTGAAGATAGAAAAATGAAAACAAAAAAGACAAATTAATTTGTGCTGCCACATTAAGAGTCAGTGAGGGAGCCACAGAGTTCTGACAGGTGCCCATGATTTTGTCAACATCACACTGCAGTTTAGAAATCCCCCCCCCTCGGGCATCACTAAATTCCTGTCTGAAATCAGTTAACTCCTGTCAAAGATGCTGTACTTCAGACTGGACAGCTGATAAGTCTACACATGTCAGTGGCACTGCTGGCAGGGTGGGGGCTGCCTGTGCTGTTGGCTTTGGATGGGGAGACCCTGGAGGGGTCTTGATGTTACTGACTGCTGTTGTTTTCTGGTATGGTGAGCATGACGAGGATGTTTAACTGGTCTGGCCATGCCTCCCTCCTGCTCACCCCCTTCAGTGCTTACACCCACACTGCTCCCCACAACTGCACTTGAAGATGCCACTTCCCACAATTTGAGGTCCCATTGGAGTGGGTGGTGGTGCACCATGTGGCTATGCTGGCCAGTTGTCCTGTAGTGGGAACCACACTTTCTCCAATGCACTTCCTGCCTGCATAGTTTGTAGGTGACCACTGGGTCACCTACTGATATTGCATAAAAAAAATCCCAGACAGGAGAACTGCAGGGATGATGGGGCCATGGGGGGTCTGCAGATAATGCCCCAGACACTGACTCCTCTGGCTGCTCAGAAGGTGGCATGGTTTGCTGCTGCCTGGGCAGAGGAACAGCATCTTCCTGGTGCTGGGGAGGGGCCACTGTCTCTAATTGCTGCTGCTATGGTGGAGTGGCTATGGTCACCTCCTGCTGCTGGAGAGGAGGCACAGTTCGCTGCTGGGTGCTGGTGCTGGAGTTAAAAGCCTCCTGCTGTGGCATTTCATGTGTAATGGTAAGCTGAAATGCGTGTACAGGTAACCAACTGTCTTCACCCTTCTCCATTATGTCCACAATCCACAAACACCACCAATTCAAACAAAACCAAAAAAAAAGAAACAGAGATAGAGGCTCTGAGACAGCCGGGGAGGAAGAATCACACACACACACAATCACCCATACAAACACACACACACACACACACACACATATCAGGTACTAACATATGAACTAGGACAAAGACAAACAAGAAAAGTTAGGAAAAAAATAGATCAAATTAAGCAATTTATGTGTAAAAGTGCACTCTGCAGTAATAGGGATAGGGATAGAGATCACACCCCCGAGGGTCATGAGGGAAGAAGGAAAAAGCCCTCCCCCACAGCAGTCTCACAGATCGTGCCCCCAAGGGTCATGAGGGCAGAAGGAAAAAGCCCTCCCCCACAGCAGTCCTACAGATCACGCCCCTGAGAGTCATGAGGGCAGAAGGAAAAAGCCCTCCACCACAGCAGTCCCACAGGTAGGTAGTTGACCAGATTCGGCTCTTCTCAACGCTCGGCTAAGGAGGACAAAAGACACTTGGCGCCTTTTTTTTTTCAAATCAGACTGTGCGCTTTACAGCTCATACCTGCTGCTTTCTTGCAATTTATGTTGCCTATCAAAGTAGATAAATTAATGTCCCGGTGCTAGCCAGTTACCAATGCTTGAAATGAGTATATATTTATATTTATAAAGTGATTCTTGGAGTGAGTGTAAAGTAAGTCTGTCAGAGCAAGCTTCCGAGTTAGTGTAATCGGAGTATATATTTTTTTTTTACTACTTCTTGAACCACTGCAGCTTTTAATCCCAGCAGTGCTGCTGAATTATAATTTTATCTAATTTCTGGTTACAAGCAATTCGAACTGAAAGCTAGTGTAATGGAGTATGTAACTTATACCATATCCACTGCAGCTTTTAAATTCTAGCCCTGCTGTCTACTTAAATTTTATCTAATTCCTGGCTCTACTCCATGCTGTAATTCGAATTCCAAACAGTGCTTGGGAACTAATTTCCTCTACCCTGCTGACTCTGTGCCTAGACATTTGATCTTTTGCACCCCCTCCCCATTGCATTGCAGCCCCTCCCCAAACCTACCTGCTATTAATTTCTCCCTCTTTTCTCCTCCACCTCCACAGATCGTGCCCCCGAGGGTCGTGAGGACAGAAGGAAAAAGCCCTCCCCCACAGCAGTCCCACAGGTAGGCAGTTGCCTGGATTTGGCTCTTCTCCGCGCTCGGCTAAGGAGATCCCCCACCCCACCCCCACCCTACCCTTGGTCGACATTGACATATATAGAAGCAGACACGTGATGTTCAGAACCAATCAGCTGTGTTTCCCATTAGCAAGTTATCCTGCTCTACCACTAGTGGCCACTACTGCATCTAACACAGTTTCCACTGCTTGCCTTTTTAAACCCCCATGTTCCAGTCCCTTTCACTGCGCCGCCTTTTTTTAATTTTATTCTCCTCTCCCCCATCTATCCCACACTCTGCTCCCCACTCTGGTGACCCTTCGCCACACACCCTCCCATCCTCCACTTTTTCTCTACCCTTGCCTGGCCCACCCCTACACTCCCACTTCCACTCCATACACCCTTCTCTGCTCCACTTGAACCTACTAAATCTTGAGGCTCTTCTCCGGTACTTAAACCTCCATGGCCCACCCTCCAGGAGTAGATCCAGTAAATGCAATCAATCCCCCTTCCTCACCATACCACTTCTACTTCTACTCCTGGCTGGCGACATACAAACATCCAAACCCAGGGACTTTAGCACCCAGACCAACCTCGCGGGGTCCCACACCCCCTTCCACCCTGTCCCCTGACTCCCTCCCCAAGGGCCTCCATATATTTCACCTCAACGCCAGGAGCCTCCTTCCCAAACTTGATGCCCTCACCATCTGAGCCACCCAATACCAGCCAGACATACTTTGCATCATGGAATCATGGCTATCTGCCCAAATCTCCAACCCCACTCTCAACATCCCTAACTATATCCTGTTCCGCCAGGACCGCAGGAAGCGTGGCGGGGGGGTAGCATTGTACGTCAGGCACTCCATCACATGTTCCATAATATTAAAAGAATCTTGTCCTTCCTAACATGAATCCATGGTTGCTCACTTATCCTTTCCATTGTCCATCCCCCCTCTACATTGGGGTTCTATACACCCCACCAAAATCCTCACCCTACTCCCTTGTCAAGGCCATCTCGGCAAGCTCCTCGAGTACCTCTAATGGCGAACTCATTCTGCTAGGCGACTTCAATCTGAACTGGCTCTCCTGCTCCCCCAGACCCACTGCCCCAAGGATTGAGGCCCTAAATCTCTCCCAGTTAATCCTGGAACCCACCCGTCTAAACCACCGGTCCCAAAGCCATACCCTCCTGGACTGGATTCTATCTACCCATCCACACAGGATCACCTCCTCAGGCATCCTCTCTGACACCCTTAGTGACCACTGTATAACTTATTGCACCTGAAAAATCCACTCCCCGCACTCCCCTCCCAAATTCATCTGGTCTCACCCCCTACACCGCCTAAACGAGGTGGCCCTACAGCATGACCTAACAATAGCAGACTGGTCTCCAGTCTTTTCTTCGACAGACATGGACCGGGCCCTATCCCACCTCTGTGACATTTTTCACAGTACCTGGGACTCCCATGCTCCCCTCAGGAAAGCTAGAGTTAAATGGCACCATCACACCTGGATCACATCCGACCTCATTGCCCTGAGCCGCAACAGGGACAAGGCATGGAGGCTATATAAAGCCTCCCTTGCCACCTGTGACCTCCAAGCTTACAAACACCTTAGAAACAAATGTACAAAAGCCATTCGGCAATCCAAGTGCTCCTACCTCAAAGCACAACTTACACGGAATCGTAATTCCCCTGCGTCTTTCTGGAAGGTGATCATCTCCCTCACCAACCAACCCTCAAAGCAGATCTGTCCTGTCTTAAACATTGACGGCAAACCTGTCTCAGATCCAGCCTCACTATCAGAACTGTTCAGCTCGTTTTTTGTTTCATGTGCCCTGCTAGACTCCACCCCTCCACTACCCAACTACTCCGAATCCTCCCCCACCTCCTCTGGCTTCCACTTTTCTCCTTTCACTTCCCTGGAAGTCTACAATGCTCCCACCTCCCTAAACCAGTCCAAATCAAGCCCTGACGGCATGCACCCCAGATTGCTCTGCATCTTGGCCCCAGCCATAGCTGCACCCTTAACACACTTGCTCAACCTCTCGCTCACCACAGCCACAGTTCCTTCTGCCTGGAAAAGGGCCAAGATCCTCCATCTACACAAAGGCAGTGACCCCTCCCTGCCAGGTAACTACAGGCCCATCTCACTTCTCACTTGCAAAAATACAAGAATCCCTTATGCTCTCTAAACTGTCTACTTTTCTCTCCTCCAACAGCTCCCTCTCAACCTTTCAGTCAGGATTTAGAAAACACCACTCCACTATCACTACCCTTTTGCGAGTAACCAACTCTATCCTCACTGCCATGGACAACAGCCAAACCATCACCGCCATTTTCATCAGCTTGACAAAAGCCTTCGACTCTGTCTCCCACCCTCTGCTGCTCCACAAACTTAGCTCTTTTGGCCTCGCCCAACCTGCCATCAACTGGTTCCACTCTTATCTCCAGAACAGACAGCAGTCCGTACAAATTGGAGACACCCTCTCCCCCCCCACCCATCATCTCAGGAGTCCCCCAAGGCTCCATCCTTGGCCCCATCCTCTTCTCCCTTTTCATAAATGACCTCCCCCTCACCTGTCTCTCCTCAAATGTGCACCTGTATGCAGATGACACTATCATCTATGCCTCGGGCCCCTCCAATGGTAGTGTCCTCTCAATTCTTCAAAATGACTTCAACAGAGTCCAGTCTTGGTTCCTGAAAAAACAGATTAAACTCAATGCCAAAAAATCTGTAACCATGGTCTTCAGTTCTAGACAAAAGCTCACCTCCCTAACTGCCCTCCCTGCAATCAGCAATCTGGACAACTCCCCCCTCGAGTTGGTCCCTGCCTTCAAGTATCTGGGAGTCTGGTTGGACAGCCACCTCAACTTCTCCACCCATGTCGAGGCCATCTGCGCCAAACTCCAGCCGAAGCTCGCCATTCTCTATCAGCACAAAGCCAGTTTGCCCCTTTTCACCCATAGTGAACTCATGCGGAAAGCAGTCCTGCCTGTGCTGGACTATGCGGACATCATCTATGGAACGGCCCCTACCTTATCCCTTTCCAAACTTGACATACTACTTAACTCTTTCTGTTATTTTGCCACTGCCTCTCCCCCACTTACTCATTGCTGTCTCCTCTACACCACCCTTTCCTTGGCCCCACTCTCACGCAGGAGAACCATCCACAGTGCTTCCCTTATAGCTAAATATTGTCTAGGCTCCCTACCCCCTACCTCACTTCCCGCTACCAGCCAATTCTCACTACCCCTCTGCCGGAGGGATTACGCACTTTCCACCTCTTGCACCCCCACAACGCTGCCGGCAAAGCTGCCTTTTCATACAACCTTCCCCTCCTATGGAACAATCTTCCACCTTACCTTCGCCAGGCCTCCTCCCTTTCAGCAGTTAAACATCTCCTTAGGCTCCCCCCCCCCGTGTCAGATGCTCCATTGAGCTCCCCCTACTTTGGCCCAACTCTCAGAGGTTGCTATGCCCATTACTGTACCACAGGTCTCAAAGTCAATTCATGCCTCTCTATCATAAATTTCCAGGACTTGCTTTACCATACTGCAATCATTTAAAGCTTGCACTGTTTTTCTGATGAAGTACTTACTGCCTGTATTCTGTAATTACTATTTGTATTTTTTTTTGATGTTGCTCATGCCTGTATTCCTAAATACTGTTGTACCTCTTGTATAACTCAGTGTTCTCTTGTACCCGTGTCGCACCTGGAAACGAGCCTCAGCTCAGTGTGCTTTTCCCAGAAACCAAATTTTAAATAAGTAAAAAAATAAATAAATGCTGCCTGCTTCCTCGAGATATATAGCACAGGAAATGAACCACTCACTTCCTGCCTGTTTAGACTCAACCATGTGACCACCAGCAGAGCAAAAACCCCAATTTCACCTAATTTCACCTCAGAAGCTCAAGTGAAATTCAAGGCGAAATTGGAGGCAAAATTTCACCAAAAGGCCATAATTACTCGAAATGTTTCGCTGGGAGAAATTGGTGATTTCACCATAATTTCACAAGTGAAATAAAATTGTGCTGTATCTCTATTCAAAAAGTCCATGTTGAAAATTTGGTGAAACAATTCCTAAAAATCGTTGAGTTATGACTTGAGCATTCATTGAAATGTTCCTACACACACGCATAACTTTAGTAATTCTTATTATTTTGACTCCAAATTTTCAACATAGCCATTTTTTCACTCCGCCTCATGAACAGTACAGCTGTCATTTTTCACATCCTGCCCAAAATCTGTTTTTGCACCTGTGGCGCAGAATGGCATTTTGCTACTTATTTAAAAATTTTCACCTATGGGGTTTATGAGGTGGGGTCATAAGAAGACTATGTTCAAAATTTGTGGTCAAAATATGGAACAATGCCAAAGTTATGACCATTCATTGCAATTTCTGTATGCCCACTCATAACTTTGGAAATTTTAATTATTTTGAACCCAGATTTTTAACATAGCCTTCTTATTATCTGACCTCATTTATGTCACAGCTGTCATTTTTCACATCCTGCCCAAAATGTGTTTTTGGACCTATGGCACAGAATGGCATTGAAGTTGCACAAAATTATGTTTTGGCATGGATTCAAAACTTTTCTATACTGGGGTACATGAGGTCGGGTGATAAGATGGCTAAGTTGAACATTTGGTGATGAAATATTGAAAATTACCAAAGTTATGAGCATGCATAGGGAAATTGTAATGAACACATGTAACTTGGGCAGTTTTAGAAATTTTTTCACCAAATTTTCAACATGGCCTTTTTGAGACCCCAGTTCATGAGCACTGGTGGTGAAATGTCTTTATTCAGGCCCAAAAGGTGATTTTGCACAGCAACCATGAAATCATGTTCTAGGCCTGATTAAGAAAATAACAGTCACAATGTTCATGATGTGGTGTCCCCAAAAGGCCATGTTGAAAGTTTGGTGCAAAAAGTACAAAAAATAGCAAAGTTATCAGCATAAGTTCAAAACATCATTGAAATACATTATATGGCACTTACCTTGGCTCCTCAGTTCACAGTTTGGCTTTGAAGAGTGTAGATGTGTCCTTGTCCACAGAAGATGACAGCCAATGATTTCAGGGCAAGGGAGGGGTGGGGTTGTGGTTGCTCAGTGGGAGGGTCAGGATAGGGGAGGGGGATGCTGGAGACAGTGTGTGACCATTTTCTATTTGTCAGGAAAAAAAACTACATAGGGAGTCTGTTTTCTTTTTTACAGGTTTTAAAGAAATACATATTTCTGGACACTGGCAGTGGCTTCCCAATGTCCCAGACTGCTGAGGGGATACATTTCTTGGGACACTGGGAGTGGGCTCCCCAGTGTCCCACACTGGAGGGGGTCTTCTAGTGCCGACACGGAGATTGGGCCCCCGATGTTGGCAACTGTACACTACATTGGGGGACTGTTTTCTTTTCTTACTGGTCTAAATTTAATACATATTTCAGGACATTGGGAGTGAGCTCCCCAGTATCCCACACTGCTGGGTGGATACATATCTCAGGACACTGGGAGTGGGCTTCCTAGTGTCCCACAGTGGCTGGGGGGATAGTCTCTACTGTCGACACAGGGATTGGGCACTCCAGTGTCAGAAAATCTATATTAGAATGCCTCAGCTCCCTTCTCCTTAGAGGTTTTTAAATGAGCAAACAATAGTTGAATTAGGTAAACACCAACAGGTGTTTACCTAAATGGAGGCCAAGGAATCCGATTCTAGGGTCAGTTTGCCCTCCAAATGCCACTAACTAGTTTTATCTTTTTCGTGGATGTATGTGCCGCAAATTGCAGCTGCTGTTCCATGAAACACCCTTCCTTGTTTTTGCAAAACAATGGATGTTTGCTGCAATTTGCGGCACAAACTCCCCTTTGTTTCATGAAACAACAGCTGCAATTTGTGGCACAAATTTGTCCACAGACAAAATTAACATATTTCTGGACATTTGGGGACAAACTAAACCCAGAATCTGATTCCTCGAACCCTGATTAGGTAAACACAACTGTTGATGTTTACCAACTGCAAGTATTTTTTTAAATATTTATTCACTGAGAGGGTGGTGGATCCTTGGAATGCGCTGCCTGGCAAGCTGGTTCAGAGATCCACAGTGGAGGGCTTCAAGAGAGGGTGGGACAGACACAGAAAGTGGATGTATCAGATGATGGCCTGGCCCAGGGGAGTGGGGATAGATGATATGGGTTTCTGGAACACAAGGGGGGAGGGGCCTCGGTACTCAACTTGGAATCTGAGGTTTGAGCAGACTTGATAGACCGTAAGACCTAATCTGCTGGCAATTAGTATGTTAGTAAATTTGTTTGCCTCGCTAAATGAAAACAAGATGACAGAATCTCAACACTACATTCCGCATCTGCGACAATAAAAAATGCTTTTGCAGCAGCAAAACAGTTGTTTTGCATGGCACATCTAATTTTCCCCATAGGAAATAATGGGAAAATTGAAACTTTAATAACTTTTGAATGGATTAATACTTTTTTTTTTCACCAAACCTTCAAAAGGCACATCTGTGACCCAAGCCGGATATATACTAAACATTTCAAACCATACCCCCAAGCCATTTCTGAGGAATGGTGTGACAAAGAAGTTACACAAAAATGGTAAGTTACACAATCTGTGACATACCAGATGTCTGTAGTTGCACATCCAACTGGAACAAAACTTGCCAAATCCAGAGATCTTTGGTCCCTGATGGCACATGCAAACTTTCATGAGAATTGGTTGCAAAGTTATACTTTCTTGCCACCATGTGGCAGTACTGAGTCACCTCCCACAATTTCCTCTCTCTCTAGCCTTCTCTTCTGCTAACTTTCTCTAATTCTCCTCTTCCCCATTCTACAAGCCCAAACTTCATTGCCCTGCTTGCAGTACACAAAGACCCCCTGAGCAACAGCCAGTCTAGTGGCAGTGGTAAGCATATATCTGATTTTTAAGGCAAGCCCCAACTTTGTGTTTACTGATTTACATATAGTTATCAAGTGCAGGTTAAAATATATGACCTCCAGAGGGGAGCCATCAGTAACTGGGATAGTTAGTGCAGGAGCCAGGGACTGGCCTTGATACTAGGCACTGAGCAAAAAAGCATGGCAACTGTATTTTTGGTAGAAAGTAGATAAACTGAGATGGCTACAGTATAGGAGAATGGGGTGAACATCAGGGCTGACAACCCCAAGGCACACCCCAATGCCTGCTGGTGTGTGTAGTTTGGGGGTTGGAAACCTTAATGCTACATTTCCCTGCTTTTGTCACATTTAACCTAACTGATGCATTAACAGAGGTTTTTTTTTCAAAGAATATACATATATATGTATTGCCTGTGAGGATAAATTTCAGTACATATTTTAAATATATCCAGGGTGGTCTGATCTTCAGTGAGGATATCACATTTATCCTCGCTGTAGGTATTTAATCCACACACTAGGTGCAGCACAGGCACTATCTGTGCTTAACCAGAGCTCGGCCTCAAACGGCACTGAACCACAGCTCACTGTAACGGACACCTCCAACTTCACCCACGCATCAGTTCCACCTCTGAACCTCTTCAGCCAGCAGTCACACAGAGAGGTTCACTTTTTTAAACATTTTTTGCAAAACTACTACCTCACTCCCTTCTCAGCCCCAAATACTAAGCACACTACCTGCAATGGGCTTTCTTTACCTCCGGACTGATACGCGACAACCAGCTGCAACCACTCCTTAAAATTTGAATCCCTCACCAAGCAGTACTCCTTCCAGAAAAAAAAGCTGGATCACCCAGATAAAACACTCACAATACATTTTCTTACAAAAAAATAAAAAGTGAAACAAAAGGAGCACATGGGTACCTGGCTCCCTCGCTAAGCGAGACCTCCCCACAGACGTCTTTCCAAAACTGTTCAGCCCACCCACACACCCAATCACAGCCAATGAAACCATCTTACAAAATGGATGCTCATAGCAACCCTAGCTACCATGGTAGCCTCCATAATTACCTACTATGAGTGGAGGAGCACAACAGAATGAAAAAAATCATTTTTAATATATCAAAAAAACACATTAATGACACCACATGAATAGGCATTACATGAATTAAATATGCCATGGGTCGACAGGAAATATCAGTGATATTTTCCCTTCAAGCAATTTGACCTTGTGATGTCACTCTTGGCTCCACCAATCATGAAGTCATAAGCTCAAACTGCACTAAGGGAAAAATATTACTGATATATCCTGTCAATCCTTGGCACCAAGTGCACAGTGAGGAAAGCGAGTGGGAGACTTCAGATGAGGAGATGCAAATGTGAATGAGCATTACCATAGTAACACTTGCTCATGCTTGCATTTGCTCATATGAAGCCATCTCCTTACTCGCTTTCCTCACTCTGCACTTGGCAGCTTCTTGAACATATAAGGCACAAAACTGACCTTATATCTAACAGCTATCATTGTTTTCTGAAGAACGCTTCTTGTTCTTTCAATTTGGCACCATATTCTCTACCACAATGAACACCACTCAGTCATGCTACAGTCATAATGGAAAATGAAAGTGATTACACCTCGAACATTATAAACGTGGCAGGGTCAACCAGATAAGATTTGTACTTACCTTTTTTTACCAACTAAATCATGGTAGGATCAACCAGATAATCTAAATGGAACTAATTTTCTGCCATGCAGGCACTACCACAATAAACCACATCACCTAAATAAAAGACTAATTTTAGATGAACAAGGACTACTCCCTGCCCCCAAACACATTAATAGCAGGGCAAGGATCAACCAGATCACCTAGACAAAAATCTAATTTCTGATACAGAAGGACTACTTTTTGCAACCCACCAGAAAAAAAAAACATTTGTAGCAATTGTATATGATAGATACCCACTCTGGGGTGTGTGGTCACGCTCTGATATATGCATGCCTTGGGTGGTTGAATGCACTTGGCCTGCTGCCTCATGCATCACAACGCACACCAAGGCGGGTGTATATCAGTGCACAATTGGACGCCCTAGAGTGGGTTATGTATGATATATATACAGTATATATATATATATATATATATATATATATATATAAAATCCATTAATGCATCAGTTAGGGTTCCTATTACAGTGACAACAGTATGGAAATTCAGTGTTAGTGTTTCCAACCCTACCACCCCACCCCATTCCCCTCACCTCCACATACCAACAGACGTTGGGGTGTCCCTTGGGATTGTCGGCCCTAACTTTCATCCCATTCCATGTGTAAGGAAGATCAGATAGTACAGTATAGAAGAATGGGGTGAGAGTTAAGGCCGACTACCCCAAGGCACACCCTAACACGTGTTGGTATATGGAGGGTGTTAGCGTTGAGAACCCTAACACTGAATTTCCATACTTTTTTCACTGTAATAGGAACCCTAACTGATGCATTAATGGATGTTTTTTGGAATGAGTTTCCTTACTTTTTGAGATAGCATAATAGTATCCTTATTTTACTGAGGGAGCGCATGGTCCTTTGGACCCTGCACTCCAGTCCCTTCATAGATGCACATACTGTGTGTATGTAGGTGTGGAAGCGTAGTGCCCTCTAAGCCCTGTGCTTCCATGTGTCAAGCAAAAGTGACCACATTGTCAGCATAGCCATCTTATTACCCCTCCTCATGTACCACAGTACAGAGAAATTGTGAAATGCAAAGCAAAATGTAATTATGCACAACTGCAACACCATTCTGTGCCACAGGTGTGAAAACACATTTTGGGAAGGATGTGAAAAATGCCAGTTGTACTGTTCATGAGGTGGTGTGAAAAAATGACTATGTTGAAAATTTAGTGTCAACAGATTGAAAAGTACCAAAGTTATGCACGTGCGTAGAATAAATTCAACACAACTCAGGCATTTTTAGGAATTCTTTCAGCAAATTTTCAACATAGCCTTTTGGGGACCCCACCTCATGAATACCAGCACTGTCATTTCATTAATCGGTCCCAAAAGGTGATTATGTGCAGCAAATGTGCCATTCTGTGCCACAGTAGTGAAAAAATGTTTTGGGCAGGGTGCGAAAAATGACAGCTGTACTGTTCATGAGGTGGTGTAAAAAAATGGCAATATTGAAAATTTGGAGTGAAAATATTAAAAATTGCAAAAGTTATGAGCATGCATAGATAATTTTTAACAACCTCACATAACTCTGGAGAGTTTGGTATTGTTGCATCAAATTTTCAATGTGGGCTTTTTGGGACCCCACCTCATGAACAATGGCACTGTCATTTCATTACTTGGTCCTGAATGGTGATTTTGCACAGTGACCGCAAAATCACCTTATGGGTCTGACTAATGAAATCACAGTGGCAGTGTTCATGAGGTGGGGTAGCAAAAAGCCCATGTTGTAACTCTGGCATAAAAATTCCCCAAAATGGCCAAGATATCAACATAAGTTCAAAGGAGGCAGTATAGTGCAGTGGTTTAAGGCTCTGAGGTGCAAACCTGGAGACCTGAGTTTGAATCCCACAGCTCCCACTTGCATACTGTGTGACCCTGAGAAAGTCACTTAACTTCCTTGTGCTCCCAAGTCACACTTGTAAACATGCTTTCAGCTTAGTGTGTCTTCTGGTTAAAAAAAAAATGCCATAGACAGCCATTACACGGCACTTACCTTGATTCTTCAATTTGCAGTTTGGCTTTGAAGAGTGCAGATGTGTCCCAGTTGACAGAAGACGATTTCCAGTGGTAAGTATAGGGCAAAGGGGGTGTGTGGGGTAGTAGGTTGCTCAGTGAAAGGGTCAGGAAGGGGGAGGTGGGATGGGGCAATGACGAGGGACCATTTTCTTTTTTACAGGTTTAAAAAAAAGACGTCAGGGAACAGTTTTCTTTTTTTTACAGGATTAAAATCTTTATTTATGGACACTGAGAGTAAGCTCCTCAGTGTCCAACAATGCTGGGGGGTCTTCAACATTCTGACACAAGGACTGGGCACCCTGATTTTAACAAACATAAGGTTTGGGCTTGGGAGGTCATCTGACACCGGGGGTAGGCATCCCGGTGTCAGAATAAACATCAAATAAAAAAAAGTATTTTGGGACACTGATAGTGGGCTCCCCAGTGTCCCACACTGCAGGGGAGACCTCAACAATGGCCTTTTGGGGGGACATCTGACACTGGAGTTTGGCATCATGGTGTCAGAATAAATAGTACAGGATTTCGGGACACTTGGGGTGGGCTTCCCAATGTCTCACACTACTGAGGGGGCAGTAAATGCTGACATGGGAACTGGGTATCCCGATGTCGGCAAAAACAAATTTTTACAATAAAACATGCCTCTGCCCCCTTGTAGGCAGTAAAAGGAGAAAACCTCCTTTTGTTAGGTAAACACCAAAGAGATGTTTACCTAAACAGGGATTGAGGAATATTGGTTCTGGAGTTTTTTTAGTCAAAAAGTAGCCAGGAAAGATTTTGGCCATTTATGGGGTCAGTGTTTTTTTTATTCATGTAGTGCCACAAATTTGTAGCACTTTTTACATAACAGTGCCATTTTTTGCACAAAAACTGCCACAATTTGCAGCAGTTTTCCAAAAGTAGGGCCGCAAATTTGTGACACTACCAACGGATAAATGCAAGAAACATATTTCCGTCCACTTTTTTAAAACAATAATGCCAGGAGCATGTTCCTCGAGACCTGATTAGGTAAACTCAACTGTTGGTGTTTACCAAGGGGTAGTATATTTTGAAATACAGGTTTTTTTACCCATCGCTAACTGAAAACAAGATGGTGGCAGTGCAAGAGTACAAAACCCATTTGCGGCAGTATAAAGTACTTTCCCGAAAGCAAAAATTGCTTTCGAGGCAGACATATATTTTTTTCCCATAGGCTATAATGGGAAAATTCAAACTGTAATAACTTTAAACAGATAAATATTTTTTCATCAGACCTTTAAAAGGCACATCAGTGATTCTGACACCATATACCCTAACAATTTCAGACCTGACCCACAAACCATTTCGGACTTACAGATGAACAAAGAATTTGCAAAAAAATAGTAAATAAAAAATATTTTTTTAGCACTCCGCAGCTACGTAACTACACATCCGACTGGAAAAAAACATGTCAGATCTAGAGATCTATGGTACCATTGGGCACATGCAAAATTTCAGGTAAATCAGATAAATGATGGCAAAGTTATTAAAGTGCAGAATACTGGGTTTAACATAGAAGTATATGCAACCCAAACTATTGTGATAGTACCATGCCATTATACATATATATATATATATATATATATATATATATATATATATATATATATATATATATATATATATATATATATAATATGTAGCAGCAGTATAGTTAGGGTTGAGTAATCACTTTAATGTTAAACCTAAAAGTTTGCACGTTACTAACTTTGTCACTGCACAATGGATGTGCCTGAACTTTTGCATGCACAGTTTGGTATCATGGATCTCTGGATCTGGCAAGTTGCGTTACGGTCGGATGAGTGGTTGTGGAGCTGCAGAATGCCACAAAATGCAAAAAAACTTGACATTTTGCATGTTTCTTTGCTCATGTCTACAGCCCGCATGATTTGTCTGTTTGGTCTGAAATCTTCAGGGAAGATGCAGTCTGGGTCACTGATGTGCCTTTCGAAAATTTGGTGAAAAAATATTAAACTGTTCAAAAGTTATTCAAAAAACAAGTTTCCCATTACAGTCAATGGGAAAAAAACATATGTGTTTCTCGAAAGCTGCTGCCAGTACATTTTACTTTCACAAATGGCCCTTTTACTTTCATGCAGTGGCCATCTTGTTTTCAGTTAGTGAGAGAGACAAATGACTGGTATTTAAATGTGGGACCCCCTAGGTAAACACTGACTGTTGGGTTTACCTAGTCGGGTCCTGAGAATGACTACCCTATCTTTTTTGGAGGGAACCCCCCCAAAGAAATGCCATTTTAAAACTCGGAGCCCTAGTACTTTTGCAAATTGTGGCAAAAACGTCCGTGACACTTTCGCAAAACAAAAGTGTCATGCTGTTTTGTTTTGCGAAACTGTCACAATTTGCGAAAGTAATTTGTTCAAAAACTACAAATCTTTGCCATACCCCTGCAACAAAATGGTTGGGGCTTTGAGGCTGAAATTTGCAGGGTGGCAAGCCCTAGTTACATGGATGTGCCTTTTGGTGGTTTGGTACCACAACATTCAAAGGGCCCAAAGATACATCATTCTGAATTAAGAAATTTCGCATAGGATAACATTGCAGTGCCAATGATGTCTTTCAGCGCCCATATTTCAAAAGCAAAGTGAGATATGCATTTTTTGCTACCCACGGCTTAGATCACCTTAGGTAATCTAAGAATAAAAACAAGTTTAGAAATCATAGATTACACCTGCAGTGGAATTTTTTTCCTACTTTCTACGATTACAGAAATATTGGCAAAAACATGTTCCAAGGGTTCCAAGGGTGCCTTTTCAGCACTTTTCGGTGCCCATATCTTGTAAACGATGTGAGATACAGATTTCATTGACTTATCTTGCATGTAGGTTACGCTGTCATGATTACAATGGTACTGGAATTTATTTCGTAGCTGCTATGGTTGCTGAGATATTGGCAAATTAGCGTTACAAGTGTTCCTTGCCTTAAAGTGCTACTGTATGGCTCCATAGTTATGTGGGCCCACACTCCCACATACACATACCATTACACAAAAAATGGGCAATATGAAGGGGCGCAGAGTCTAAAAGCGCCAGCCCCACTAACACATACTAGTTACCAGTTACATTACACTTTCTCAAAAGAAGGAAAATTCATTGTAAAAACTCTTATTGCATCAGTTAGAGTTCATACCACAATAACAAAAGTATGGAAATGTGATGTTAGGTTACACCTTACCACCACTCTCCACTTCTCAACAGATGTCAGGTGCCATAGGGTCGCCAGGTTTCAACTATCACCCCATTCTCCTATGCTGTAGATTGTCAGCTTGTTTACACATGGAATGGGGTGAGAGTTGGGCCTGGTGACCCATGGCATGCCCCGACATCTGTTGGTAAGTGGAGGGTAGGGGGGTGGGGGGGTGGTGGGGTGTAACCCTTACATCACATTTCCATACTTTTGTCGCTGTACTATGAACCATAACTGATGCATTAACAGAGTGTTTTGCATTGAATATATATATATATATATATATATATTATAGTGGCATGGTAGTGCCACTATAGTTAGGGTTGTGTAGCCATTTCTATGTCAAACCTCAAAATGTGCACTTTAATAACTTTCGAACCTTTTCTCTGATTTGCCTGAAATTTCGAATGTAGAAAAATTTATCATAGATCTCTGGATCTCAAATTTCTCATGTCGATCAGATGTACGGTTGCAGAATCGTAGTGCTCTCAAAAAGTGAAAAATCCCCAAAGTTGCGTTTTCTTTGTCCACCCATAATGCACTGAAGAATGCATTTAAGTGGGTTTGAATTGGGCTTTCTGCATTGGTCTTGACTAGCAGTGGTGCCTTTCAAAAGTTATAGGATTTTTAGTGCCCCATTATAGTCTATGGGAAAATGTATACGTGCACTACGAAAACAATCGCGATCACATTTTTTGATCGAGCTTGCCAAAAATGTTGTTGTGCTGCTGCCATCTTGTTTTCAGTTAGCGAGAGAGAAAAACATTGTAACTCAAAAAATACTGCACTTCTGAACACAGCAATCATTGGGTTTACCTAAATGGACCCCAAGGAACATTTATTGATCATGACAACATTGTTTGTGCCATGAAAACAATCACAAAAACTTTGCATATGATTACGGTAACATTTTTTTAATTGTGATCACATTCCCCTTATAGAAATAGGAGAATTTTCCTATGTGCTCCTTTTCTTTGTCACTTGATTGTGACAAGCAGGATCATGCTATTGGCCTGAAATTTTCAGGGTAGGATGCCCTTATGCCATGGATGTGCCTTTCACTGGTTCAGAGCAGAAACATTAAAGAGGCCCATACTTACAGCATTCCAAAGTTTGGAAATTTCCCCATAGGATAATATTGCAGCCATTGTTTTCTTTGTCCTTTCATTGTGGCAACGTGGATTTTGCTATTGGTCTAAACTTTCCAGGTGCAAAGCCCTAGCCCTACAGGTGTGCCTTTAGGTGGTTTGGTATGGAACCATTGAACATGACCATAGTAACAGCATTACGAAGTTTAGAAATTTTCCCATAGGATAACATTGTGGCACCCTTTGCATCTTCCGGGGCCCGTATCTTGAAAACGGTTCGAGATATGGATTTTTTATTGCAAAATTTTTAGTCATATAGAACTAGGTTACAAAGCCATGAAACCCCTGAAAATTTAATTTTTTTTTCTACCTTGTGCGGTTTCTGAGATATTTGAGAATTAGTGTTCCAATTACTCATTTTCATGGCTGTAGGCCACAATTATGCTGTCAGACTTAGCACTCACATTGCATTTTGGTGCCCATATCTTTGAAATGATGTGAGATACAGATTCAATCAACTTTATGTTGTGAGACCTACTCACTCTCACTATTACAGCCACACTTGAATTTTTTCCCACCTCCTATGGTTCCCGAGATATGGGCAACTTACTGTTACAAAGGCTCCTTTCCATATAAGGCTGCAGTATGGTACCATAGCTATGTGTAAGTGGGAGCACAGGGCCCAGAGGATCCACGCTCCCACACACACGTACCATTATGCACAAATGGGTGGCTAGTGGGAGCGTGGGGCCCTTCATTCCATTTACTACTTACATTACACTTTTTAAAAAAGATAGGAAATTCTTTGCAAAAACTTTGTTAATGCATCAGTTAGGATTGTTTCTACACTGACAAAAGTGTAGAAATTCCACGTTAGGGTTACTACCCCAACACCCCACCCCCATGTCCCCTCCTCAAAACCCTAACTCTGCATTCCCCCCAACCCCACTCCTCTCCATGGAATTTCCACACTTTTGTCAGTGTGGAAACAACCTTAACTGATGCATTAATGAAATTTTTGCAAAGACTATATACTGTATATATATATATATATATATATATATATATATGACCCAGTATTCAGAGCTGCACCTGGCACTGGCGCATGTGGTGATGCAGTGCAACTGGGTTGCACTGGAGCAACCCAGGGATATATTCAAAAAAAATGAGCAATGGTGCATCTCCTCTGAATATATCAGACAATGAGCACTGCACAAATAGGATGTGCTGGTGCATCCCCTCCAGGCAGAGCTGAGTACTGGGAATGTGAACTATGCCAGTGCAACAGAGTTACGCTGTGTTCAAATTCTCGATATTCAGCTTGCAGTATGCAAATGGAGCCATAATGTATGCAAGGTACAAATGGGGCCATTTGCATGTAATTAAGACCCCATTTGCATGTGTTGTGCAGGGCAGGCCAGCGCCACGCACATGGAGCCCTGCACAGTATGCGGTGCCCCCAGAGGACATCTAGTGGTAACCCCCTCCCTCCCTGTAGTGGCGATCACCGTTGAATACTTAAGTAATCCCTCCCTGGTAGTCTAGTGGCACCCCCCACCTTGCCTGTAGCTGCAACATCCATAAATTAATCCTTACTATCCCTTGGTAGTCTAGTGGTAACCCCCACACCGCCCATATCCCTGAGCACCAGTATGAGTGCCATACTTATTTCCCTGGTGATCCATTGACACCCCCACCAACACAGGACCCTCGCCCATCCAGCACCCCCCCATCATCAGCAGGCAGCTTCAATCTCATCCACATACTGCCCGGCTGCCTGTCGAATGACAGCTTACAGTAGCAGCTGTAAACCCATTGGTTCACACTGTGGACCAATGGGCTTGCAGTGCATACTGTAATAGTCATTCACAAATATGTGAATGACTGACATCATTCACATATTTGTGAATGACTATTACAGTAAGCACATCAAGCCCATTGGTCCACAGTGTGCAGCAATGGGCTTACAGCTGCTGCTGTAAGCTGTTATTTGGTGGGCAGCCAGGTGGTATGTGGGAAGGATCGCAGCTGCCTGCCAATGACAGGGGGTGCTGGGTGGCTGGGGTCCTGTGTGGGTGGGGGGTGCCACTGGATCACCAGGGAAATAAGTACGGAGCACATAGAGGCATCTGGGATATGAGTAGGGTGGGGGTTACTACTAGACTACCAGGGAATAGTAAGGATTATTTTACAGATGTTGCAGCTATGGGCAGGGTGGGGGGTGCCACTAGACTACCACAAAGAGATTACTTATGTATTCAATGGCAATCAGAGCATCGGGAGGTGGGGTACCACTGGACGGCCTGGGATTCTATTTCATTTATGTTTGGCAATTGCCCCTATGGGGAGGGAGGGGGTACCACTAGACTACCAGGGCAGATTTACAGGTTATTTTATGGCAATTGCTGCTACGGGGATGGTGGGGGGTACCACTAAACTACCAGGGCAGATTTACAGGTTATTTTATAGTGATTGCCACTACAGGGTGGGAGAGGGGTGCCACTAGACTACCAGGGAGTCCTGTGGGTGCTTATGGACAGTGTTCGGGAGAGCCACCCACAGCTGGCAACTGCTGTGTTGAGCCCTGCACTACAGCGGCCCACCTGTGGGTGGCTCCCATTTGAAACTCCATGCCCCAGTATGCGATGCATCTCAGGACTATGCCAGCATATGCGCCTCACATCCTGGGTTGAATAGCAGGATGTGCTGAATATGCATGGGCACGCCCCCAGAGGTGCACTGCATACATTATCCTTGGCCCCGGTGCATTGGGACTTGCGCTGCGCAAGTCCATCTTTTGAATATTGCCCCAATGCACATTTCTGGGGTTGTGCTGATGAAACTCAGTTGCACCAGGTGCAACCCCTTTGAATATCTGGGCCATTTTATGTATATATATATATATATATATATAGAGAGAGAGAGAGAGAGAGAGAGAGAGAGAGAGAGAGAGAGAGATATCTATATAGATATATCTATATATATATATATATATATATATATATTTGCAGAATGCAGAAGTCTTGAAGCTCTGTACTCAGGTCCAGGAACCTGAACATCATGATTGTCCAGGCGTCCACCTGTACCATGTGGAAAGAGATCTGGAAAGCAATGTGCCTCGAGTGTACTCTTCCAGATGCTGACAGGATTATCCTCTACCTGTTTCATCTGGTACAAATCTATATTATCCACAACTGGGTCCTTCCCATGCAAAGGATGGATAGAGTATTGTTCATACTCATTTTCATTTGTGGCAACCTCTACTTTTTCAGTCATGGCCTTTGGACATTCAGGCATATCAGCTTGCATATGAAGATCAGCAAATGTGCCTATGTCGATGTCAAGATAGAAAGGATTATGTTGCTTGAGGTACTGCAAAACATGCTTGAGCTTTTCAGCATTAACAGTGTCTTGCCATATTGTTTTGGTTTTAGTTTGAACACCATTTACCAGAATGACAACACGATTCTCTTTAGAGTTGGTGTGCACATCCTCTTGCAGTGATAGAGGCAGATACATCATAGAGCCCTTTAATGACCTAATCAACTCTTTTTTCTGCAAATCTTTTATTTTGGTTTTCAGTCTCACAATGGTTTGAAATGGCTTCATTGTCTGGATTTAAATTCTCTCAAACAAATTCAATCCAGCAATCTCTACAGGGGTCTTCTGTATTTCCATGCCATTTAGTACAGACCGAGGAGGCAAAGTGCCAGACCTGATATTACGATAACAGTATGTGCATAGTGTCACTTCGCCCTGTAAAGTAAAATCTGTCTTCACATGCAAATATGCAACCAGATGACCCCCACATCTCATTCCACCATGTAATATTGTACATATCCACAGTAATGGACTGTTCTTTGTAAAACAGTCATTCACAGGAGACACAGACAATGTCAAATTTCTGAATTTTACTTATTTCAAATTTAGCAATCTCAGTTCCAAATTTCCTTAGCAACTGTAACTCTTGCACTGTGCCAGTCTGTATCACATCTATGGTACCATCAGTGTCCGTAGTTTTCTACAATTTATTTTTTTGTTGCAATTCTTTTTTAAAGTCAATGATACCATCAACATCACCATCATTTAACAAATAATCAAAACATGTGAAGTCTCTCACAGCAGATCTTGCACGATACAGCTGTTGTACAAATCTCTGCATACCAGAGTTGTGCACAGCAATCATGTGAAAGTGATGGAATATACTCTCCCATGCTCTATTCTGCAAACAAGCAAGTGAATGTCCCATCAGACCATTAAAAGGTTTATTATCACACTTCTCAATACTGGCAAACAGTTTGTGTCTTACACATCTTTTTGTGTCTGAGATCATCAAAAGGATCTTTTCAATCACAGGAAATTATTCTTCCCTGATACTGCACATGTCATCACAAGGCCATTTCTTAGCATGTGACTTTCACTGTGCAATACTTTCATAAGTGTAATTTTCATCATCCATGACATTCTCATCGTTTGACACAAGTAAAATAGTCTGAACTTTGCCACATACATCCAGTGTTAAAGTTGAATTACTATTATGAACTTTGTATGTTTCCTTCCAGAAAAATGCTTCGGAATGCTCAGAATGCATTCACGTCCCTTCAAACACTGAACAAAGATTGTCTCTCTTTAAATGTTCAAATGCAATTAGTCTATTTCTCACAGCTTCAATTTTGGCACACAGTTTATCAGTTGCAGATATCATGACAGCCCAAAATTTTGAACATAAATTCATGGCCACATTCACAAAGCGTCTTGCTCTCAAATGTGGTTTCATCAGAGAAGATTTGTTTTTAATTGTTTTTCCTTTACACCTGACAACTGCTGAGATGATATGGCCAATCTTAGCAGCATGTACCATTTTCTTTGAAGAACTGAGCTCTGCTGTGATGTCTAGCACCGCAACTATCACTAACACCATTTTTTATGTCTCCAACAGACCTAGCACAAGTTGCCTCATGAGGCTGCAGTGCAGGTCTTTTCCATGAGACAGTTTTTTCCTTTTTATTCTTCAATGGCAGTTTACCAGGATGCACACATTTTTTCACATGTGCAAGTTTTTTTAGAAGCTGCGCCAGAAGATGAAGAACACTCAGCAGTTTTGTGCTTATTAGAAATACTAGTTTTCTCATACTAACAAGACATGGAGCCACCAAAATACCTGTTTTGCTTCGAAAGTTGCTGCACTTTACACACAACAGACATTTCTCTAACTCTTCTTGAACTGTTAATTCTTTTCTTTTCAAAGTCACATCTAAAAGGAAAAAAAATCATTGTTAGATAAAATGACAATTGTCATATTGAAATCAGTACACAATGCACCATCCATTGTAAACACTTTGAGATAAATTATTGAATGCATATTTAGTAATTGCTATATAGCACACCAGCATGGCAGCTCACAGTGCTACAAATCTTTGTCCTTTTTGTTTCATGGCGTGACACATTCTTTTTACTGTCTATGTGTCTTTTCCTAGTAGAAAAGTATATGCATAAGATTCCAAAACAAATTCACTCTTCACAAATCAAATGCCCCATCAAAAATAAGGTGTGTCCATCACACACTGTGGTATTCACATTGCGTGTGCCACATCAACCTGCTGGTGCACTCCCTCTTTTAATAACACTATTGCACCCACCAATACATGTGCCAAGACAACCTCTCAGTCATGCTGGGAAACCAACACAGCAGGAAATTGTATGATACATTCATACAATGTTCAATTCACAGCCAGCTACATGCAAATGGGGCATCATACATTCAAGGTGCAATGAGGGAATTTACATGTCATTATGTGTCAATTTGCATTTCTCTCATAGACTGGTGTCCAGCAGACCATGCTGTGCACCCTGGAATAGCCATTATATTCGGATACCACATGCAGTCAGCATATACCTCTAAACATGTTCACACCCTTTTCACTAGTCATGTGCATGCCTAGAACACATTATTGTTGACAGCCTGACCCCTGCAACTCCCAAACCCACACTGTGAATGCTACACCCAGCAATGGCAATGCCATTCCTGAAATAAACTGAGTCCCTGTCTGGATCCCACCACTCAAGAGACACTCTGCAGCAGCACAGACATGCACATCAATACTCCACAGCCTACACCTGGACAGCCACATCCTGTACAAAGCATTTGTCTATCTGTACCCCAATATACACACATTTCTGACACCAAATGCCCTTCCCACCCACCCCACCCATTATCCCAACACCTCTACTTCCCAATGCAGTCATACACTCTCAGCACACCTTGCTTCTCTGCCACCATCAGTTCCCAAATGTCAGTGAGCACCACAAGCTACCCTGCAGTCCATTGCATGCACCCATCAACAGAGAGATACGAGAGTCCGATGTACTGTTCTACTAAAGGTACATTTCTGGACTTTGTTCTCCAATTAGCCTACAATGAGCACTGTATATTGTCTTACCAGTCCCTATCATGGGAAAGGGGGTGGAGAAGTAAGTGTCTTCGTAAAAATTGTAGTAAATACAATATTAACAATATTGCACCCTCCATTTTCATAAGTACAAAAACTTTTTTTTATCAGCACTGTCTTAATTATATTTGAAAAATAACACTGACACCATCCAGCCACCATACATAAAAAAGCTCATTTATAACATTTAAATTTACTATTCCCATGCAAATACACAACATAACACATGGCAAGATGCAATTTCTGAAAAGTATGTCATGAACGAGGGTTTTGCATCTTCACGGACTAGGATCTTTAACCATGATTTGATGATGGTCAAGGATTTTGCATGCTCGCGAACGAGGAACAATAATTTTTTTTTAAATATAAAATATAGAAAACTTAGCAAATGCTACCCAATAACACCCCAAAAACACACAAAGGTCTATTTAGCCAATGTTAAGAATTTTAAACATGTATTTAATCATTTCAAATAATTTATCTCCAAATCTTGAACCTCATGACATCCTCACAACCAAGGATTGTGCTGGCTTGCGAAAGGAGATCCCCATTTGCATGAGTCACGGTTGATGATTTTGCATGCTCATGAACGAGGATCAATATTTCTTTTTAATACTAAAATGTTAAAAAATTACCAAATGCTACTGCACAACACCCCAAAAAGACACACAAAGGTCTATTTAACCAATGTAAAAAAAAAAAATTTAAGCATATATTTAATCATTTAAAATAATTGGTCTACAAATCTCAATCCTCATGACATTCTCGCTGTCAAGGATTTTGCAAGTTTTCGAAAGGGGATTCCCATTAACGATGGGTCACAGTCTGTGATTTTGCATGCTTGCGAACAAGGATTCGAATGACGACAGGAAATGAGCTTTCTGCACTAATAGGAATGCAGAAAACAACAGGAAGTTGTCCATCTTGGATTTTACAGTCCACCAGCTTGAATTACAGTATACCAAACTGCAGTGAGTAATCTTTTAAATCACTAAGCTTTTAAAACACTTTTTCCTTAATTAAGTGCCACAAATATCCTATAAATCAAAATCAGAATTTGTGAACATTTAAATGCTGTACTTTGTAATTCTCTGCTGTCTAGCATTCTAGCTTAATAAGCTGTTTAAGTTAGACATGTAACATAGTTTTACTGTGATGTAGTTTTTTACTTTAACATTCAAACAACATGAAACACCATTGATTAAACATATTAGCAATTAATGGATTTGCATCAACATACAATGTATAAAAATCGGATTTTGTGTTCTACCAATTGCTAAATATTCCAAGTTTGTATCATGTGGCATTTTTAAACCATATGAGTTTTAAAAGAACCATACAAAACTGTCCTGGCAGTCCCACCCCCGACCCCAAAAAAATAGCTGTACAAAAAAAATCATAACTGCTTCAGTGCATTTAAAAATTTGCTGAATTAACTTCAAAGGAGCACATACAGGAAACATTGGTCTTTCCATGCTTTTAAATTATGTGTCTTACAAACATGCACCATGATGTATTACTAAACTACAGTAGTAACTTTTAAAGGTAACCACACCTAAACAGCCTAGTTAACCAGCTACTTTAGTCATTTAATTTCTGTAAATGGTACACAGCAGTAACAATTTAACCAAGCATAATTTATAGATATGTTGTCTCAAAATGCCTCTTTTCCCATATGTTTGTTAAACACTTACAGTCTATTTAAAATATTTTAATAACCATAAGTCAGAGGAGTCCTTACCACACCGAATGACAGTTCAAAAAGAGAGGGAACAGAGGGTCAGACTACCTCAACAGAGATTGGCAGTGACCAATAGAAATGTCCCACATTAACATGTAGCACCATTTGGTCAATCGAGCATCAGCCTTATCCCACCAAAAAAAAGAATATTTAATAAAAAAAAAGGCCATGTAGACACAAGAAGTATTAAGTTGATTGGTCATTTGAAACACCAGGAAACCAATGATATATGTGCACATTATATGTTGCTAGATGAGACAGCATTTGTTTAACTTTCACAGCTTCATCCCATGCAAACTGTAGTCATTTGCTTCAGGACTGTTCAGAGAGAAACACATTTTAGAGACTGCTGCCTGTATCAGATTATTACCTTATATTCAGAATGACAGAAAGCTCCTGAGAGCGCTTGGATTGAGGGGAGCACTCTGGTCTGAAGGGCAGCTGCATTTAGTAGGGCAAGTTATTTTGGCAATAACTTGCAGCTACCAAGTTGTGATGTGTTCTGGTTTGGCAAGGGTAGCATGAGATGGGAGCAGCTCATGCTAACTATGTGCCAGCTACTGGAGACACACCCTGCACCAGATATACTCCTCATCCACCTCGGAAGTAATGATTTGGGCCACAAAAGGGGAGTAGATTTAATTGAGGCTGCACAGTCAGATTTGCAGTCTCTTATTGAGATGTTACCTGCTAGTTAGATTCTGTATTCAGCTATTTCAGAGCGGATAATCGGGAGAAGTGAGGAATACTGCCCTGGACTTGAAAGATCACGTCATAAGGTCAACATCCAAATATCTGGATTCCTTTGCATTATGGGAATGCATACTATACGTCACCCCCAAATTCAACATTTTAAGCATTGATTATATGTATAAGATGGTGTGCATCTCATAAATGCTGGCAATACCATTTTCCTTGGGGGCCTCCAAGATGGCATTCTTGCACTTCTCTGAATGTGTACCTCTATATATCTGCAGTGCCTATTATGAAAGATAACCAAACAGCTATTTTAAGAGCCACACTAATTGGTCAAAGAATAGATTAACTGTACACTCACAACACAAATGAAAACACATGCTATTTAATCTGATGGAATGTTGTGTCTGTTGCTATCATTGTGGTCCCATGTTAAAGACAAACATGTTTAGCATCAGGGGAGCTAGAGCCAGGACTGCATGGCATAACTGTCATTCTATGACACAGATTTCAATAATATATGTGTGTTCTGTTAGTGACATCATACAGAGGATGCTGGGGGGCGGCAAGCATTATGTCACTGACATAAAATAACACATATAGAACACTAGATGAGCAACTATGCACAACTAGTGTGTTCTGCCACAGAGTGGTTCTGATCCCCTCTGCCCTCAACAGCAAAGCTCAAGAGGTACATGGTATTAGAACCCAGGGATGGCAGAACAAATTGATTATGCATAAAGTTGCTCATCCCATATTTCTGATAGTGTATACAGTACCATTATTTGAAATATGTGTATTGTGTTTTTTCTCTGGACATTCTACAGTGCTGCTGTACCACAGAAGGGAACAATCACATGACATTTCATTTGAACCGTGGCCCAATAGCATTTTTAAAAGGGTGAATTTCTATATGGAACAATGCTATACTATGCACCAAATAATAGTACTCACTTGTGCTTGCTACCAAACCTGTAATATACCAATATAAAAGTTATTTCTTCTCTGTTACTGTCACCCTGAAATAAACAAGCTGATGTACGCATGACACTGTCACACAATGCGTTTTCAGAAGCTGCAACAGGGAAACATTCTACATAATTAATAGCAATAAGATTAACCATTAATATAATTCAATCAAACAGTCATGGACTGTTATCTTACTACTTAGTTTATCATACCACATGTGGGTATATCTCTGAGTGGGGGGGGGAGAATCTGTTCTGTATGTGTGAGTGTATGTCCATGCATGTGATGGGGATGGGAGGGGGAGTATTGTGTCATGGTGTATGTAATATGTGATGAGGGCAAAAAGTAGTGCAGTGAGGGGGGCAGTATCATCTCATGATGTATGTAATATCTGCTGAGGTAAAAAGGTGCTGCAGTTGTAAGAGGTGGGGGGAGGAGGGTTTGCCATCACAGGAATTACTAGATCTGCAAACTTAGAGGATGATCCTAGTGCCTATTCCATGCACTGCCAATGTTATGATCTTCATCAACAACAATATTAGCATTTACAGTCCACTTTAAAAGATACAATATTGATCATAACATCTTTCTCTTTATCTATTCCACAGAAAAAAAAAAAACAATGCCCACAATGCCTAAGCACTGGACCGACAGCGACGTGCTAGCCCTCGTTCAGGCAGCTGAGGAATATGGCAATCCTGCCATAGTGATGAGGGTGACCAACCTCACCCTATCTAGAACTTGGGCAAAGGTAAAAAAAAAGTGGCACTCTTATCTTTGGACAAAAAAAATGTAAATACAAACATATACAATGTCTACTAAATAACTGTCTCTTGCTTACCTGGTTGGCATGATTAAAAATATATAAATCACAGTAGGACACTGCAGAAACACATGCCACCCAGGCTGTCAGTCCCAAAAACTTCATTTCCTTTTTTTTAACCAAGAAAAGGAAGGGAAACATTGCATGACTGCAACATCCCGCTTGACTGTGTGGGGATAGCAGAAATTACCCACTTCTGCTTCATTTTCTCACTCTGCCTGCACCAAGTCAAAAAAAAACACACCATGTGTGTAAATCTTAGGAGCAGCCACAGTGTCTCACGCTATATTGCTTAATTGTACTATACTAAACATTGACGGTATGTGTGTAACAAGTTGCACTTTTCTCACAGTAATGCAATTCTACTAAACATCCACTGTATCAACTTTTCTACATATCATAATGGCATGGTAATATCCTGTATAAAAAAATAAAAAGCACATTGTACAATTGTTTAAATGAATAAGTGGCACTCAGCTTAGCAGTGCAGAAAACTCAACTTGTTTTATCTGTGTGTATATAGATATACATATGTATATGTATGTTACAAAAAAAAATTATATATTTATTTTCCACAGGATGGTTATGCCTTGGGGAGAAAGTGGATAGAGCATACTCCTGACGAGTGTGGGAGGAAGTTAATGCTGACTCAGCAGAATTTTATAAGAGCAAGGCTGCTGGGGAGGTTCACAGGAGGAACAGGGATTGGTATGAGGTGGCCCACAACATGTGGGTCATGGCAGGGAAGCCAAAATTTGTAATTGCCACCACGGATATAAGTATATTTCTCAATATGATGAATCCTACATGAGCACAAGTTAACAGATGCTGTATAGGCAATCATGCACAACCATTGTGTTCTGGCACAGAAGGGCTCTGATTCCCTCTTACCTCGAGAGCAAAGCTCGACAGACCCATGAGTATCAGAACCCCTAAGCAGCAAAACACACAGGTTGAGCATATAGTTGCTCATCCAATATTTTTCTACTGTGTAGTACTGAGTGAAATGTTTTTATGAGTTATTTTGCTTTCAAAATGAAACTGACTCATGCAGTCTTTATAGGTTCTAAAATGCTGTTCTACCACAGTAGAATAGAATCACATTCCATGACCTTTCAAATTAGGCTCAACTGTGTCTTGAAATCAAAGAATTCTATAGAAAACAACACACAACTGTACACTACATAGAGGAAAATTCCTATGTAACAGTAGTAAAGCACGCTGTAATCACCTCAAGCACTTGCCAGGACAACCAAATAAACCTCAAAAACATAGCTGGAAATGTTTACAGTTGTCATGGCAATGGCGAGCGGTGATTACATCCGTGGTTGGCCACCCTTATTCAGTTATTGTATTTAATAGTGCATGGAAAAACTAGCCATTGTGGTGAAAAAAATACATGCTGCAGTGAACTTACTGATAAAATAGATACTGTTACACCCTTACTATTAGTATGTCAATCAATCAATCAGATCTTTATTTATGCAGGTGGGCACCATTGAGCAAGGCTCATTTGCAAGATGGACCTGGTCATAACAAAAATAATAGTACAGTAACAAGGAAGACATAGCACAATATCATACAGAGAAGAAAAATATACATATGTACAGAACCATGTGATGTATACATGTATCCCAGAACTATACATCAACATTGAGCAAAAGAGTCTTTACAACAGATAGGCTCGTAAAAGGATAAAGCTGGCATGTTCACTGAGAAAAAGGAAAAACCAGGGAAGGAAGATATTATGGGGTCAGTATAGTTAACTGGCATATAGAAACATAGTCTTTGATGGCAGATAAGGACCACTTGGCCCACCCAGTCTGCCCATTTCCCTACCTATTGGATAAGCTGCAGATTCTAGTTAACCAACAGCCTACTTCCTGCAACCCCCCCACTATAATTGCCTTATGTCTGTCCCATGCATGTTTGAATTCCCCCACTGTTTTAAACCCCACAACCTCTCCATGAAGGCGGTTCCATGCGTCCACCACTCTCTCTGTGAAAAAGAATTTCCTCACATTACCCCTGAGCTGTCCCCCCTCTAACTTTAAATTGTGCCCCTTGTTCTTACACATCTCTTTTTCTGAAAGATGCTACCCTCCTGGACTTTGTTGATTCCCTTGAGGTACTTAAAAGTGTCTATCATGTCCCCCCATCCCTCCTTTCATCAAGGGTATACATATTAAACTCTCTCAGTCTCTCTTCGTATGGTTTCTGATGTAGACCCTGCACCATTTTAGTTGCCCTCCTCTGGACTGCTTCCATCCTGTCTATGTCCTTGCATAGATGAGGTCTCCAAAACTGCACGCAGTACTCTAGATGGGGTCTCACCAACTGTCTGTACAGAGGGATAACCACTTCCCTTTTTTCTACTTGTGATGTCCCTGCATATGCATCCCAGTATCCTCCTGGCTCTCCTTACTGACTTCTCACATTGCTTACCCACCTTTAGGTCATCTAATATGACTACACCCAGATCCCTTTCCATTATTGTTGTTGTTAGTACCTCCCCTGCTATTGTGTACTCTTCTCCTGGATTTTTATTTCCCAGGTGCATTACTTTGCACTTCTTTGCATTGAATCTAAGTTTTGTAGTAGTTCAGGATGAGTTTATGTAAGCTAAACCACTGTTCAACATGCCTGAAATCACACTGCAACTGACTCTCAAGTTTTTTAGAGTCTTGGTTGCTAGTAAACAGTACTGCATCATCCTCATAGAGTAATATTCTCTGTTGGCAGATGCTAGGGAGACTGTTCAGAAACAGAGAAAAGAGTAATGGCCCCAGTATAGACCCCTGCAGGACACCTGAGAGGACTGGTTTTTCATCAGAAGTGATGCCTGCAAACCTAAGATGTTGGACCCTTCCCCCGAGGTAGCTAGCAAACCAGGGCAGTGCATCCTTGGTCAGTTGCCTGAGTAGGAGTGGGTGGTTAACAGTATCAAAGGCCTTTGTCAGGTCAATGAATACTGCCTCCCCCCCACAGATTCCTTGGTCAAGGGTGTCATGGATGAATCCGGTATATTTCAACAGTGCCGTGGTGGTATTATGTCCTTTTCGGAATCCATGCTGTTCTGGGCACTGGATTTCTTATTTGTCCAGGAACTTGACAAGCTGGTCTGAGACTATTCATTCAGTCGTGCCTGAAAATAGTAATTTCATGGCTAGTGCACCTACCCGGTTAACAAAAACTAAATAAATAAATGAGGGGGGAGGATGGACATGGGCCTGTATTTGGTGTACAGTGACTTGTCTCCACTTTTGTATACAGGTGTGATAGTCACCTGTTTCCAGAGTGATGGTAATTGACCCAATCTTAGGAAAAGGTTGAAAATCTTTGTTAGGGGTTCAAGGATTTCATCTAGGACTAGTACAAGCAACTTCAAGTCGAGTGAGTCACCATTGTAGCCAGTTTTGTGGATGGCCTTGCATATATACAGTAGATTCTGTCTAAGTGCATTGGGATCTCTTTGAAAAAGAACTGTGGAGCTGTGTGTACTTGGGACACAGTGTCAAAGGGGGAATTGGTGGTGGGGCATTGAAAAAATCAGGTGGAAGGACACTGCCAAGGTTGGAGAATGCATTGTTGAACGTATTGGAGATGGTACCTAGGTCTAGCGTAGGTGTTCCATCAATGTTGAGCATGGTGGGTGGTGCCTTAGTATCCTTGCCTGTGAGGTCTTTCAAGTTATTCCAAATTGTTTTCCCATCACCCAGGAATTGGAGAGTGCCACCCTAAAATATTTGCTTTTAGCCTTCCGTATAGCTCGGGTACTGCCATTTCTTGCAGATTTGTATTTTTGAATGTCCCCATGCCTGATGTGGTTCGAGCACAGTGCCAGAGGTGATCCCTTTGTTTGAGCCGTGCTACAACCTCAGAGTTTATCCATGGGTTAGATCTGCCTTTAACCTTCATCTTTTTAAGTGGTCATGGATATCACAGGCCGCCATAAAGCAGTTGATGAACAGTTCCAAGGCTTTGTTTGTATCATTGAATGAGTCAATTTTTGACCAGTCCAGCCTGCTTAGATGTAATTTTAGCAGCTAAAGGTGCCCCTGCTTCAGTACCCTACTGTGTATTATTTTAGGAGGGGGCTTGGTGAATTTGTTAGCCCAAGAGCAGATAACTGGTGAGTGGTCACTAAAAGTATCACGGAGTACAGACACCTTACAGATTCTTTCACTGCAGTTTGACAGTATCCAATCAAGTACAGTGTAGGTCCCCATCCTATAGTTGCACCTAATGGGGGTGGGGACAAGTTATATGAGGTGTTGTGCCATGACAGCATCCTTGTAGGTGCAGGCCTCAGGTGAAAGCCAGTTTATGTTAAAATCACCCTGAATTATGGTGTAGTCCCATGAGGAATTCCATGATGCTGTTGAAACCACTGGCCTGATCCTTTGGAGGCATATACACAGAGGCTATAGTAAGACTTTTATTATGGGCCCCTAGGAGAATTTTGATGGTGAGAACCTGAGATGGGGATCCCAGGTTAGAAAATGGGATGACATGTCCCATGAGGGTATCTCTCAGGTAGATGGCACAGCCACCACCCTGTTTTGAAATCCTGTCCTGCCTGAAGATAGAGTATCCAGAAATTGCAACCGCAGTGTCAGGGATCGTAGAGTTTAGCCAAGTTTCAACAACAGAGAGGATGCCAGGATTGTGTTGTTGAATCCAGGTTTGGAGGTTATCAAGTTTACAGAGGAAGCTACAGACATTGTTTGATGTCAATGTGAGGGACCCCACCCTCCTATTCTGGGGGTGTGCTGTCTGCCCAACTGGTCCTGGGTTGTGGTGTACATTACCGGAGAGCAAAAGTAGCATAAAAAAAATTCTCAGGAGAGAGGTTTTAAGTATTTCTGAAAGCTTGCTTGTTTGTTAGGCATCTGTGCACCTTGGTGCTACAATACCGGGCTTGTCCAGCCTTGTTGCAGAGAACTGTTAATACTTGTAGGTTTCTCAGAGGGCTGAGCGCTTGTAACTTCAGAAGGTAACCAGTGTACCAGATAATGGTGCAGTGGGCCATGGTATCATTGTGTTGGATCCCCGTGGTCATACCCAGTGCATAATGCAGGGCAGAGGGTGGCGTTGGCTGGCAGGTAGATTGAGAGGAGGTGACCTCAAGAGAAATGGGACAGTGCAGCACTATCATCACCACTACTAGCAATGTGGAATGCAGGTTTAAAGCAGCCATGATTTGGTTTCAGGAAGGAGACACAGTTTGGCTGAGAGTGGGCACTGTTAAAGGATAAAAAAATAGCAGTTTGTCAGTTGAGTGATACCTGGAGGTTAAGTCAAAAGCCAAAAGAAATGATTAACAGCTGAGGTCCAGAGTCACAGAATGTGTTAAAATTCCTGAAGGTGATTAACTGTGCCTGCGCATATGCAGAATCTGAAATCCTTTTGTCTGTATGCTTCTTTGTCATTCAAAGAGGTTGCTGAAAAGCCCACATACAGATCATGGAGCAGGTCAGACAAAAATGTGGATCCAAGCAGAACCCAGAGTCACAGAATTTGCCAGATTTAGTTGCTTCACTTATGTTTTGCTAAGGATAGCTTCCAAAAAGTTGATTTAAAATAAAAATGCAGATATCTGGTGATGATGTTTTGCAGAAATCCAGTCCAGGACACGTTCATGGATGTAGTGAGCAAGAACGGTGTACTGTAGTTACTCCAAGCAGAAAACTATGTAAAATCCACAAAAACTAAGCTACAGACACAGACAAACACAAGCAACCATCACACTGACCCAGGAGGCGTGGCTTTTTGTGACAAGTTAACAAGTGGTTTAACAAGCTCCTGGATTCTAGGTACGTCCTTAGCTGACCACTCACTATCTTTTCCAACAATTTAGACAGAATGGGAAGGAGGGAGATCGGCCTATAATTGTTAAGGTAGCAAGGATCACCTGATTTGAGCAGGGAGATGACATGGACCACTTTCCATTGCGATGGGAGGCTCCCCTGGGATAAAGACAAGTTGAAGAGGTGTCCAGATGTATTAAAAATAAACAATGTAAAAACTGTGCAACTGTTCTAAGCAATAAAATTGTCAATAGAATAATATTGTGTGATGATTAGTATTATGTCCCACACACTGTAAGTTATCCATGCAATGTAGCTAGAAACATATCATCTAATAACACATACAGAATAAATGAGTTTGATTATTAAATGACAGTAAACTGTTTTCTCCATGGCAGAACATTTTTTGATTTATTGTAATTCTTTTTTTTTCACAAACAGAACAAGAAAGCTTCCCTGCAGCTACAGAAAGTAGACTGCACCTCATACTAGTCCTGGAGGGTCAGGAGCGTGAGGTTCCTGCAGTCAGCCAAATCCTGGTAGTCGACTCTGCTGGTGAGTAAAAGTGACAGCACATCACACACACACCCACACACACACACACACACACACACAGAGTTACCCATCAAACATTTTATGTATCCATGTTAATATACTGGATTCACCCTCCCCGTCTGATATCCTGATCGTGCCCGAATAACTCACAGACCTGTCACAGGTGCTTTAGTGGCATCCCCACCCTCACACCCACAGAGGACACCCAGTTCACAACACTCCATCCCTCCCCCACCCTCTGTGTGTTGAGGGACAATGAGCTCACCGCACACTTCTGCAGCCACCCACCATGTGACAGCTTACAGTATATCCAGCAAGGGCATTGTACTACACTATGGACCAATGATCTTGCTCTGCAGACTTAATAGTCATTCACAGCTTTGTCAAAGAATGACTTCATTCACAAAGTTGTGAATGACTATGACAGCATGCAACACAAACATATTGGTCCACAGAGAGTACCAAAACACTTGCAGCAGATACTATAAGCTGTCTTTTGTTGGGTGGCTGTGAAGGTTTGCGGGTGGGTTCACTGCCCACCAATGGCGGGGGGCGGGTTACAATGGTTGTGACCTGGGTGTCCAGCATCATTGGGTGAGGGGGTGAGTAGGAGTGCCACAAGACTATCACACACAAGTGCATGACTCATTTGAGCATGATATTAGTATCAGGCGGAGAGGAGTGATCCACTAGACTACAAGTGATAGATTTTTTTTTTTTTTTTTACAGAGATCAAGGTACTGTATGGGGAAGGGGGCACTAGACAACCAGGGTACACACTGCTTCCTTCTGCATGTTGTTTGGGGTGGTGGGGGGAGGGGGGATTTGGAACTGACTATTGGATCCCTGCTCCTCATTTGATTCCCATTCCCTGTAAACCACCATTTCATCTACCACTATTGCTATACTGAATCCCTCCTCCACATCCAATACCCTGATCATGCTAAAATAATTTGCATACATGTTCCTAGTAGTGTATTGGCACACCGAACCCCCCTCCACCCTCACTCACACAGCATACCCAGGTCACAATGCTCCATCCCCTCCCCACACCCCAAGGCATCAAAGGAGATCAAACTCACCCACACACATCCACAGCTACCTACTGAATGATAGCTAACAGTATATGCTGCAAGTTAACTGCTGTACAGTGGGTACCAATGGTCTTGCACTGCAGACTGTAATAGCCATTCACAACTTTGTCAATGAATGACATCATTTACAAAGTTGCAAATGACTATAACAGCATGCAACACAAACGTATTGGTCCACAGGGAGTATCAATCAACTTGCATCAGATACTATAAGCTGTCTTCCATTGGGTGGTTGCAAAGATTTGCAGATGGGTTTGTTGCCCAGCGATGGCTGTGGGGTGGGGGCAATGTTGTTGTCTAGGTGTCCAGTGTGGGATGTGTGAGGGGGGAGGTTGGTTAGGGGTTCCACAAGACTACTACATACAAGTACATGACTTATTTGGGCATGATCAGAGTATCAATAAGAGAGGGGCAATCCACTAGACTACCAGTAACAGAATTTTTGTTTTGTTTTTTAAGCAGAGATCAGAGCACTGGATGGGGAAGAGGGGCACTAGACTACTAGGGCACATACTGCTTGCTTGTGCACAGTGTTTGCAGTGGTGGTGGTGGGGAGGATAGATTGGGGTGGGTTAGTGAATTCCTGCTCCTCACTTGATAACCCATTCCCCATAAACCACCATTTCATCTACCACTATTAACATACTGTAACCCCCCTTTGCATCCAATACCCTGATCATTCAAAAATAAGTTGCATACTAGTCCCTGGTAGTGTATTGGCACCCCGATCCCCCCAACCCACACAGCACACCCACGTCACAATGTTCCATCTCCTCCCTCACATGCCCCGTTCACTGAGGTAGAGCAAACTCACCTGCACATCTCCACAGCTACCTACCGAATGACAGCTTACAGTATACAGTATAGGGCACGTTACCCGTGCTACAATGGGTGCTAACGCTCCTTCACTGCAGACTATTATAGCCACTCACAACTTTGTCCATGAATGACATAATTTACAAAGTTGCAAATGACTATAACAGCATGCAACGCAATTGTATTGGTGCACAGTGAGTAACAATGCACTTGCAGCAGATACTGTTACCTGTCTTCCGTTGGGTGGCTGCAAAGGTTTGTGGATGGGTTCATTGCTCACTGATGACTGTGGGGAAGGGGGGGAGAGACAATGTTGTCACCTGAGTGCCAGTGTGGGTTGTGTGAGGATGTACATTGGTTAGGGGTTCCACAAGACTACTTTGTACAAGTACATAACTTATTTGGGCAAGCTTAGTCTGGTTCAATTTCAGTTGGTTACCATCTGTATCACCCTTCCCCCCCAGTTGCCCCTGAAAAAGGGACTTCTAGGCCCAGTGGGCCTACTGGGTCAACAAAATTCAATAAATAAATAAATAAATCATCGGAGTATCAGTCAGACAGGGGTGATCCACTAGACTACTAGTGATAGAATTTTTGTTTATTTTATTTTAAACAGAAATCAGAGCACTGTACAGTGAAGAGGGCCATTAGACTACCAGGGCACACACTGCTTCCTTGTGCACAGTGTTTGGGGTGGTGACACATGGTGGTGGGAGGGATGGATCGGGGATGGGCAAGTGGATCCCTGCTCCTCACTTGATACAGCATTGCCCATAAACCACCATTTCATCTATCACTATTACTATACTGGATCCCCCCATCTGCATCCAATATCCCGATCGTGCCAAAATAAATTACATACTTCCCGCTGGTAGTGTATTGGCACCCCATCCCCCCAACCACACAGTACACCAAGGTCACACTGCTCCATCTCCTCCCCCACATCCCCAGGCATTGTGGGAGAGCAGTCTCACCCACACACCTCCACAGCTACCTACTGAATGATAGCTCACAGCATATACTGCAAGTTAACTGCACTGCAATGGGTACCAATGCTCTTGCACTGCAGACTGTAATAGTCATTCACAACTTTGTCAATGAGTGACCTCATTGACAAAGTTGCAAATGACTATAACAGCATGCAATGCAAATGTATTGGTCCACAGTGAGTACCAATCAGCTCGTATCAGATACTATAAGGTGTTTTCAGTTGGGTAGTTGCAAAGGTTTGTGGATGGGTTTGCTGCCCACCAATGGCAGTGAGGGAGGGGAGGACAATTTTGTCGCTTTGGTGTCCAGTGTGGGCTGTGTGGGGGGGGGGGGTTGGTTAGGGGTTCCACAAGACTACTACATACAGGTACATGACTTATTTGGGCAAGCTTAGTCTGGCTCAATTTCAGTTGGTTACCATCTGTATCACCCTTCCCCCCCAGTTGCCCCTGAAAAAGGGACTTCTAGGCCCAGTGGGCCTACTGGGTCAACAAAATTTAATAAATAAATAAATAAATCATCGGAGTATCAGTCAGACAGGGGTGATCCACTAGACTACTAGTGATAGAATTTTTGTTTATTTTATTTTAAACAGAAATCAGAGCACTGTACAGTGAAGAGGGCCATTAGACTACCAGAGCACACACTGCTTCCTTGTGCACAGTGTTTGGGGTGGTGACACATGGTGGTGGGAGGGATGGATCGGGGATGGGCAAGTGGATCCCTGCTCCTCACTTGATACAGCATTGCCCATAAACCACCAATTCATCTATCACTATTACTATACTGGATCCCCCATCTGCATCCAATACGATCGTGCAAAATAAATTACATACTTCCCGCTGGTATGTGTGGCTCTCATCCCCCAACCACACAGTACACCAAGGTCACACTGCTCCATCTCCTCCCCACATCCCCAGGCATTGTGGGAGAGCAGTCTCACCCACACACCTCCACAGCTACCTACTGAATGATAGCTCACAGCATATACTGCAAGTTAACTGCACTGCAATGGGTACCAATGCTCTTGCACTGCAGACTGTAATAGTCATTCACAACTTTGTCAATGAGTGACCTCATTGACAAAGTTGCAAATGACTATAACAGCATGCACGCAAATGTATTGGTCCACAGTGAGTACCAATCAGCTCGTATCAGATACTATAAGGTGTTTTCAGTTGGGTAGTTGCAAAGGTTTGTGGATGGGTTTGCTGCCCACCAATGGCAGTGAGGGAGGGGGGAGGGACAATTTTTGTCGCTTTGGTGTCCAGTGTGGGCTGTGTGGGGGGGGGGGTTGGTTAGGGGTTCCACAAGACTACTACATACAGGTACATGACTTATTTGGGCATGATCAGCATATCAGTCAGAGAGGGGTGATCCACTAGACTACCAGTAATAGAATTTTTGTTTTGTTTTTTAGACAGAGATCGGGGCACTGGATGGGGAAGAGGGGCACTAGACTACCAGGGCACACACTGCTTGCTTGTGCACATTGTTTGCAGTGGTGGCGAGGGGGGGGATGGATTGGAGGCAGGCTAGTGTATTACTGCTCCTCACTTGATATCCCATTCCTATAAACCACCATTTCATCATACCACTATTACTATACTGTATCCCCCTTCCACAGCCAATTTCCCGGTCATGCCAAAATAAGTTACATACTTGTCCCTGGTAGTGTATTGGCACCCCCAGCCCACCCCCACCCACACCCAGGTCACAATGCTCCATCTCCTCCCCCACATGCCGCAGGTGTCAAGGTAGAGTAAACTCACCACACACCTCCACAGCTACCTACCAAATGACAGCTTACAGTATACAGTATGCTGCAAGTTAACTGCTCTACAATGGGTACCAATGGTCTTGCACTGCAGACTGTAATAGCCATTCAAAACTTTGTCAATGAATTACTTCATTCACAAAGTTGCAAAAGACTATAACAGCATACAGTACAATGCAAATGCATTGGTCCACAGTCAGTAGCAATGCACTTGCAGCAGATACTATACCTGTCATTTGTTAAGCAGCTGCAGAGCTTTGTGGGTGGGTTTGTTACACACTGATGGCTGGGGGGTGATGGTATGGCCTGGGTGTCCAGTGTGGGATATGTAAGAGAGGCTTGGTTAGCAGTTCCACAAGAATACTACATACAAGTATATGACTTATTTGGGCATTATCGGAGAATCAGTCAGAGAGGGGTGATCCACTAGACTACCAGTAATAGATATTTTTTTCTTACGCAGAAAACACGGTACTGGGTAAGGAATAAGGGCACTAGACTACCAGAACACACAGTGATTGCTTGTGCATAGTGTTTGTGGTGGTTACGGGGGGGGGCTAGTGGTACCCTACCCTTACTTGATACCCCATTAACCATAAACCACCATGTTGTCTATCATTATTGGTATACTGGATCCTCCCTCCCCATCTGATGCCCCGATAATGCCAAAATAAGTCACATAGTTGTCCCTGGTACTGTGGTGCCAATCCCAACCTCCACCCACCTACACAACACACCCATCTCACAATGCTCCATCCCTTCCCCCCACCACCCATGCATTGAGGGACAGTGAACCCACCCACACAACTGCACAGCCACCCACTGAATCACAACTTACAGTATATGCTACAAGGGCATTGATTTACACTGGGGATCAATGATTTTGCACTGCAGACTGTGATAGAAATTCACCACTTTGTCAATGGATGACTTCATTGACAGAGTTGTGAATGACCATAACAGTATGCAACACAAACATATTGATCCATAGTGAGTACCAATGCAATTACAACAGATGCTGTAAGCTGTTATTCAATGGGCATCTACAAAGGTTTGCAGGTGGGTTCACTTCTCACCAGTGTCTGCAGAGGGGGTTGGGGGATGTTGTGTCCTGAATTTCCAGTTTGAGTGTCTGAGGTGGCACACTGTGTAGGGTTTCCACAAGACTATAACATACAAGCACATCACTTAGTCGGGCATGATCAGAGTATCAGTTGGAGATGGGGGATCTACTACACTACCAGTGATAGATGATTTTTTTTTAACAAAGGAGAACAGGGTATTGGACAGGGAAGAGGGGCACTAGAGTACCAGGGCTCACAATGGTTGGTTGTGCACAGTATTTGGGGTGGTGGTGGTTGTGGGTTGGGGTGGGGGAGTAGATCTGTCACACATATCTGGCAGCTCCTGTGTTGCATCATGGAACACAGCAGCACACCTGTATGCAGCCACCTTCTATGTCTGCTATGTAAAGTACGTTTAAAGAAATATACTTTTTTTGTAGCCACACAACAATATTATTTATCCAAGAAATTGAACTGTACATGGGTAAAACACAGTTGAAAACACAACAATTAAAATATTTTTTCCAAAAAGAATGGGACGCAAAGGTGTTTACATATCTTCTTTTGGTAACGTCATATCAACTGAACTTCACATCATTATGAAATGACATATCAATCTGATTTTAGTTTATGATTGCCTTTGGAGCACAATAACCTGAAACCTGATTGCTATTGATTCTCAAAAATACCAGTAATCGTGTCTTATTTGAGCAATAAGGCATGACAGGGGTGTGCTATTTGAGCAATAAGGCATGGCAAGAGGTATGTTATGGTAGGATAATGGTCCACCTCAGGTGTGTTGAAGCACAAGGTATGACCAAGTGTTTCCACTACCTGATAAGGGTCATTATCCCACCATAGCACAACCCATAGGGTGACTTACTGGAGTTATGAAATGGGTCATTTGTTCAGTAAATTTAATGCGTTTTTTAATCATATTCCTTTCATCTGGGCCATTGTGCTGGGATAATGGCCCAGCTGGAAGCTGCTCTCAGCCAATCAGAATACAGCATTATTTCTACACATACATAATAATAGTCAACAGTAGTTATTAATGAGTTACCAGCTAAACACAAACAGTATGTTCTGCAACAGATTAGGTCTCATTTCCTTGGCATCTCAACACTGATGCTCAACAACTTTATGCTCTGCATATCCATAAAGTTGCTCATTCTAGAACTTCTGTAGTGTATGTAACTATGAAAAATGAGAACAATGTGTGTGTCTTATGTAAATGAAATGAATTGTATACTGTCTAGACCTTCAACAACAATGTTCTACAACACAATCGCATCCAGGAAAGTAACTATGTGGCAGTATCACAAGCTGTTCTCTTGCAGTTGTGCTATCACTGCTACATCAGAACAATCTAATGATATCAGTATCACATCACAACCGTATTGCAGATGAAGTATTCCATGGACAACAACATTTCCACAATATACCATAAGTAGGAGAGTGGATAGGCAACTACGTTACAGTTACTGTTTTGTGCCACAAAACCATACTAATTCAATGTCAGCTTGAGAATAAATTTTGATCAGTCTGTCTAAAGCACATCCCCAACATGGCAGAACACACTACTTGTGCATTCAGTTCTCCAACCACTACTCTATATAGACAGTGTAAGTGCATTTATGACATTGTACTTTGTTTCACTTGACTGCCAGTTGGAAACAGGGGTATGGGGGGTTGTAGACTTGGTGGTAGGCTGAAATCACTGACACAGTGCACTCCACGTTTCCTTGGACACGGCAATCAAGAACTGGAAGGATTTCAAGTTGTTCTGTTGCAGTAGACACATGACTACTGCAACAAAATAACAACTCTGACAGCCCTGCAGCAGAAGAAACTAGATTCCAGCCATGTAATTCCATCCATGACAGCATTCCACCACACACTATACAGTGTCAGTATTTTTCTTTACTTTTAAGCTGGATGTATTATCACTAGTGCAGTTCAGATTCTGATAACTGCAATGTGTCATATGTAGGATACATGTTGAAAGGAGTACAGTCTCACAAACATAGTTGCACACCACATACAGTGCATCTGTGTATAAGTTGTCAAAGAAATGTGGCTGTGACAAGGGGGGGAGCAATATACCCTATGCCCAAGTTTCACTCTACATAAAAAAACCATCACTTACGTATCTACCAAATAACTCCCTTGTAGCAATTCACACAGCAGGCTTATTCCCAACAAACATCCTAGATGCTGTAGATAGGCATGCATATGCATCCTACTCAATTGCTGTATAAGACTAAGTATTATAGTCTTCCCTGTTTCCTTAGCTCAGTACAGCACTATGCAGCTCAGCAAACCTCACTAGACAGAATAACATTCTGCCATCACCCATTAAGCTGTTGGACAGTATTGCAATCAAACAATGTACCACAAGCAAATGTTATTGTTTTTGATTGTTGTATATCACATTTTTGAGTGAGACAAATCTTGTACCTTACGTGAGCCAGAACCACCTGTACAATGCAATATTTAAAGCAACAACAAACGTGTTATACATTACGTAACTCTCAAAATAATTATCATTATCTGCAATTTTTTAGAGGAAGAAGAACACCTGGAGGGTGCTGTTGGGGATGCGCAACAGGCCACAGAGGGCAACCTGGATGATGTTATGGTTGTTGAGCCCTGTGTGGTAGAACCATCTGCCCCAACAGTGGTCGAGAGCCCAGTAGTAACATCTGAAGAGCTCCACCTGGGTCCATCTAAACATGATGCAGGTCCTGCCAGACCTCCAGCTGAGCACCATAAGTACCATTATATCAGACCATACATTATCCTCTTAGCATAGTCTCTAGTTTATCTGTAATTTTTGGTTTTTTTAGAAATAGTATTTATAATATAACTTACCTCATCAAAGTACAACTTAACACATTTCCATGGTCACATTCATAAACATAGTCTATAAAGTAAGAGTTTACCCATAAATAGTGAAAGAGAAATTGCTAAAACCAAGCACATGTGTTACATGATTTGGTCACCACACTTCACACCACCTACAAACATGATACAGCCTGCTCATAAATAGCAGACAACATTTAACCAGGCAGAAGATCCCTCTCACACCACACTGTCTACACACACAATAAAAGGCCTTTTACATAGGCACAGACTTAAGTATGTCACAGTTAGAACAAACATTACACACTTGTCTCATAAATAAACTCAGAATACACTTATTTAATCAGTAACAAACAACTGTAAAATAAATTGTAAGGAACAACAATATTAATAATTTGTATTATGTGTCTGACTGCTATGTGATGAACACATCAAGAGCACTGAATGAGTTACCATTCTTTTTTATCCATTCACCATAGTGCTATCTACTTACAGCACTGTTGCATTTTAAATATATTGTGAATGTGATAGCCATATTTCTGGTTGTGAAAAAAAAATTGTTGTTGCAGTGTTATAAACAGAAAATAGCTATCCTTCTACAAATACCATTTTACTGATTCTATGATGTGCCTCAGCATAAGCATTACCAGGTATTTTTTAAGCAATATACCACAATATGGTGTGGTTGATGGCAGGATTTACCCATGAATGGTGTGGTTTCCTCACTCAGCTGTGCCTCATGAGGAAATCACACCAGAAGTGGATAAATCTTGCTATTGCCCACACCATATCGTGGTATATTGTTATAATACAATGTAGGAATAAACGCTAGGGAAGTTTTCATTTTGTATTTTGATTTTCGCAGTTGCCCAGATAGTGAGAAAAACCAGTATAGCAGTCGGTGGTTTTGAAGTCTGGTGACCTGATTGGCTGGCACTTTTACCATAAGGAAATTGCATGATTTACTCATTCTAAATCATGCCACCCAGCCAATCAGGAACCAACATTTTCTTGCACAATTTATAACACAGTATAGAAAATACAACAGGCTAGCTCAAAATATGCACTTTATCTTCGACTGTGAGAGGGCAGAAATATAACTCATGAGTAGCAAACCTACGAGTATGTTATGAAACTGTTGTCCACTCACAAGTGATGATAAATTGCCTATTTAGAATCAGACTATTTTACATCAGCAGGTTATTTAAAAATGATGCTGCTTTTCTTTGATTTTAACTGCGTGCTTCAGTACTGAAGTATGCATTCTGATATCATGATCATTGTACAAGTTGCTCTCTGATTGGTTCACTATTCCACTGTGATGACAGTAAGTTAGAAAATATCCAACATGACAACAGTGATAATTATATTTTTTTTTATATCTTGCACACAGTGTTTCAAAAGCAGAAGTTGCAATAGGGAGAGGAGAGACATATCATAGAGTTGTTTTTTGGGTGGGCCAAATAATAAGCAGTTACTTTGTATTGCAGACCAAATGTTTTTTAAAAACCACATCATGTTGTGCTTTGCTAAGTGGTACATTAACACTTTATTTTTTTATTCCAACAGATGACGCCACTGTGTCGACACAAAAACGGACTGTTCTACAAGGTAAGAAACATTTAGTCAAATTATTCTCTGTTAAATAAAGCCATAATACAATCTAGGGTGTGCAATATCAGACTATGCTGTATCATGCAACAGGGTAATGATTGCCAGCCAGCTGCATGTAATAGATTTGTTGCAATGCCAGGGCCACATTGAGCATGCAGTTATGGTTGTTGTCCATGGTCTCGAGGGCAGCAACAGAGGCCTCGCTTATGCAATTAATCAGTTGCATGAGCAGGAAGAGGTGAATGTTGCTGTTCAAGAGAACACACATGGTCTCATGGTGCAGCTGGCCGAGAGCCAATTGGAGGCCACAGAAGCTATCCACCACCTGATCCACCAGGACTTGCAGCATTGTGATGAAATGGACCAGGCCCTCCAGCAACTTCAGCAGCAGGGACCTCCACCAAGTGCCCCTCCCACTCAAACACAAGAAGAGGAGGGGCACCAGCTCCTGACCACTAAACATTCTCCTGTGGACCATTCCACTTCATCCAGCTCCCACAAGGTACCCTCATCACAGATCGAAGGCTGGCACATTGCTGTTGTAGAAAGTGGGCTTGATTTTTTTTATTTTGTTTTCAATTAAACCATTCCAAATTTTTTTTCTTATCCCCCCCACAGTGTGAACATAAAACTTTTTCATTTTCGCAGTCTTGGATAGTGTAATTTTTTTTTCTACCCCCCATCACACAGTGTGAAGATAACACTTCTTTTTTTTCTTCTACATATTCAAATACTTTCTTTTTTCTTATCCTCCCCCAGTGCGAAGATAACAGTTATTTATTTTTCAGTCTTCTATACAGTTATATTTTTTCTTCCACCCCACAGTGTGAAGATAACACTTTTTTTACTCTTCTACATAGATATATTGTTTTTCTTTTCTTATTCTCCCCCACAGTGTCATGATAACACTTACTTATTTTTTTAGTCTTCAAAATAGTTATATTTTTGTTTCTCCCCCCACAGTGTGAAGATAACATTTATTTTTTTCAGTTTTCTGAGTAGCTAGATGTTTATTTCATCCCCCCCACAGTGTGAAGATAACACTTATTTATTTTTTCAGTAGTCTATATAGATATATATTTTTTATGTCCCCCCAACAGAGTGAAGATAACACTTTTTTTTACTCTTCTACATGGCTATATTGTTTTTCTTTTCTCCCCATAACAGTGTGAAGATAATACTAATTTATTTTTTCACTCTTCTATATAATTTTCTTTTTGTTTCTTCCCCCCACAGTGTGAAGATAAGACTTTTTTATTCTTCAACATAGTTATATTGTTTTTATTCTTATCCCAACACAGTGTGAACATAACACTTATTTATTTTGTTCAGACTTCTATATAGTAATTTTTTTCTTCCCCATAGTGTGAAGATAATGCTTGTTTGAAGTTTTCTACAGTTACATTGTTTTTTTCTTATCTCTCCAGTGTGAAGATAACATTTTTTAATTTTTTGTCTTCTATACACTTATATTTAATGTAATGAAATGTATATTTTTTAAAAAAGAAATTTTTTTTGTATGTGAAATGCAGAAACTTTATTTTTTTACAAAAACAATGATTATTTGCAACATAATAACCTGTATCATGTTTCTTCTTTCTAAATCTTAACAAATTAAGCTAACTATATACAATCAAAGAATGAAAGTGGTAGAAGTGTGTGAGGGTTGGGGGCAGTAGGTGTAAAGGAGGGGTGGTTATTGCAGCAGAGATAGTATCTGTGGGGGTAGAAGAAGTGCGTAGAAATGCTGTGTGTGGGAAATGTGATGATGCAGGACAGGAAGGGGGAGGGAATCCAGGGAATTTCTGTGAGGGTGGCAGATAGTGGATCTGTCAGCAAACTGTGTGAGGGAGATCTTAGGAAGGTAGGTACATTGGGGATGGTGATACTAGTGTGGGGTGCAGGATGCTGAAGTAGGGGATTGTGGGCATAACATTCCATTGCCATACTTTTCATGACACACTCACAATTATACACTCTGTACAGCTAATTAGTACATGTTGGTGAAAGCACAGGTCCTCTGGGCCCTGTGCTCCCACTTACACATAGCACAGACATACACTATGCCACATGTCTAACTAATACATATTGGTGGGAGTGTTGGCACTCTGGGCCCTGTGCTCACACTAACCTATCCATTTTCACATAACAGTATATGGGTGTGGGATCCTGGGCCCTCTGGGTCCTGTGCTCCCACTTGCACATAGCACAGACACACAATATGCCATACAGCTAACTAATACATATGGGTGGGAGTGCAGACCACTCCCACTAACCTATCCATTTTCACATAAGAGTATGCATGTGTGGGAGCATGGACCCTCCAGGTGCCCTGTACTCCCACTTACACATAGCACAGACACACAATATGCCATAGGGCTAACTAGTACATGTTAGTGTGAGAGCAGGCCCTCTGGGCCCTGTGTTCCCACTAATCTGTCCATTTTCACAAAACAGTGCACGAGTTTGGGAGTGCAGGCCCTCCAGGCCTTGCCCTCCCAGTTACATATAGCACAGACATGCAATATACCATAGAGCTAACTATTACATGTTAGTGTGAGCGTGGGCCCTCTGGGCCCTGTGCTCCTACAAACCTATCCATTTTCACATAACAGTATATGAGTGTGGGAGCATGGGCTCTCTGGATGCTGTGCTCCTACTTACTCATAGCACAGACACACAATATGCCATAGGTCTAACTAGTACATGTTAGTGTGAGAGTGGGCCCTCTGGACCCTGCTTTCATACTAACCTATCACTTTTCCACATAACAGTATATGAGTGTTGGAGCATGGGCCCTCTGGGCCCTGCATTGAACCCCTGCTGAACACACAATACACCATAGACCTAACTAGTACATGTTACTGTGAGTGTGGGCCCTCCAGGTCCTGTGCTCCCACTAACCTTTCCACTTTCATGTAACAGTACATGTGTGTGGGAGCACTGGTACTCTGGGCCCTGCACTTCCACTTACACATAGCACACACACACACACAATACACCATACAGCTAATTAATACAAATGGGTGGGAACACAGGGCCTTCCGGGCCCTATGCTCCCACTAAGCTATCCATTTTCAGATAACCATACACATGTGTGGGAGTGTGGGCCTTCCCTGCCCAACGCTCCCACTTACATATAAAAACATAGCCATACATTAGCACTATGGGGTGAAAACGAACCGTTGTAACACTAATTTGCCAATATCTCAGTAACTGTATGACCTACAAAAAAATTCCACTGCAGGTGTAATCTATGACTTTGAAACATCCTCATATGCTTAGTCCACCTTCAGGTGGACTAAGCACTGCCTACCAAAAAATATGTATCATGCTTCACTTCTGAGATATGGGCATTGAAAGCCACTGTGGCTACCGCAATATTATCCTATGGGAAAAAATCTGAACCTCATCATGGGATATCTTTGCAACCATTCATTTTTTTTTTATGCCAAAATAGCATAATTCATGTCTCTGGGACACCTCATTTATACCCCGCAAATTTCAAGCCAAAATACCAAACTGTTAATTTACAGTGCAGTGTCAACATTTTTAAAAGTTTAAAAATTCCTAGTTCATCAGGTAGCAAAATCCTCGATTGCAAGGACAATCTACATCATGAACTGTCAAAATCACCATCCGTGAGAAATCCTTGACCATCAGATTTTGGCCATCTGGTCCCTAAGTGATGGTCAAGGATTTTGCTGCCTCATGAAAGGGGATTGCTCCTCTTTTGCAACCTGACAAAATTCAAGTCTGTGAGCTGATCCCCTTTGTGAGGCAGGAAAATCCTTGACCATCAGTCAGTACTCATCCAAGAGAAGGGCCATTTGGTCTCTAAGTGATGGTCAAGGATTTTGCTACTTCACAAAAGGAGATTGCTCACTGATGTGGAGTTTGTCAGCTCATGGACAAGGATTTTGTCAGTTCTTGAAAGGGAATCAAAAACCCAATCCCCTTTTGTGACCTGACAAAATCCCAGTCTGCAAGCCAAACATCTTTTGCGAGGCAGCAAAATCCTTGACTGTGTGTAAATCCTCACCTGTGAGATGGGCCATCTGGTCCACAAGTGACGGTCAAGGATTTTGATACCTCATGATAGGGGATCAGCTCACGGACTGGGATTTTGTCAGCTCACGAAAAGGGATCGAAAGTGAGTCACGGATGAAGAATTTCAAAATTTGAAATGGCCATTTTTGGCCAAAATGAAGCAAACCAAAGGTATAGGTTTGTAGAGGGCATCACCCTGAACAAAACCCATGCCTTATTGCAACAAAAAGTCACCTGTGGTTGAAGCTATAACATTTTGTTTGGGGGAAGAAATGAAAACAAGATGGTGGCTTGCAAAAGGAGAATTTTTCCTGATGGACGGGAATTTTTTAAATCCCTGTTCATGAGCTGACAAAATCCTTGACCATGAGCCCAATCCCCTTTCGCAAAAAATACGTATAAATCTTGGCATGAACTGAGAATGCTCAGAATCCAAACATTAAAAATTAAATAACTTTGAAACGGATTCATATTTTTTAACCAAACCAAAGCTGGATTCTTCTTCGTTCCATACTCTTTCTACACTGAATATTGCAGACCGAAAGACCAACTGGTGTGGTCACAGTGTGAACGGGAAAAAAACATGTCAAAAGTGGTGAAAAACATGTTTTTCAGTGCTTCACTGCACAAAAACAGTACATCCGACTAAAATGCAACTTGGCAAATAAAGAGATTTGCCATACAAGACTATGCATTCAAAATTTTGTTCACATCTGTTAAATGGTTGCAAAGATAGAAACATGCAAAATATGGGGTTTTTCATTACACTGCCTACTCAACCCTAACTATACTGGCATGACCATGCCAGTATAATATATCTATATTTATATAAACCCCACCATCACCCTGTGACACTTGGACAGATGGTTCTGATTGCTCTATGATTTTGTAATATAAAAATGTGTTATTGAGTGTCTCTCATGAGACATCCTGTGCTCCTGGGATAACCCCCCCTTCCAGGTCTCATTAAAATAACAGGATATATGTTAACCTCAAAGCCAGGAGATAATTAAACACTAGAGAGACATAACTAAGGGTTTCCTGTTTATCTGACTTAATTGTAGCTGATCAGCTGTAAGGAGGGATCATAAACTTGTATGACATTTCAGAGGAGTTGCAATTTATGACCTCCTACCTTTGAAGTGTGGAAATAAGAACTGCTCAAAGATCAAAGGGGAGCAGGAAACTACTCAAGATCAAGGAAGTCATTTGGGAAATGAGTTTTTGCTGAGTTCACCTTATTTAATATACCTCTTGAGTGATGGGACATCCTGTGTGTATTAATTTTTATATTTTATAGGGAGGAACTAGGTGACATCATGGAAGGGGTAGGTTTAGAGAAAGTTAAACTGTATTCTGTATTTCCACTTAGACACATTCTTTTGTTGGACTCTCTTGAAACAACAGCTAACAAAAACACTGTAAGAAGGTATACATTAGCTAAACAAGTCTAAGTGTATTGTGGTAGGAGTTTATGTTTGTATTTTACCTTGCTCTTTTAAGTGATTGTATGTTTTGTGATATATTGTTCTGTGGTTACATTTTACGTATTTTATTCATTTTAAGTAAAACCTCTTATTTTAAAGAGACTGCCTGTATCTTCCAAGTCCTTCCTTTTTGCCTGTGATGCATGGATGGTTAAGATTTTGACAACACCGTTCATAAGCTTAATGGTATACCAAACTGGGAAAAGGTAAGAATTTATCTAAAGTCTGTCATAGGGTTTTTAAGGGGTAATTTTGTATGCCTGGTTAGGTGCCCGTAGGTGAAAGATATTTGGCATTCCTTGAAAAGCAGATTATCTGAGCCTGTAAAATTGGGAACGCCAGCATAAGGTTCACAGATTGAATCCCTCCAGAACTTGAGACCAAAGGTGATTCAGATCCACAAAACAGACAGGAGGGTTACCCTGTTCTGTTAACTGTCCACAATACTGTGCTTGGAGGTTGGCACTGTGGGAACAGAGGGCCTGACCTGCTGAGTGGGGTTGTGACACACACCCCCATCCTCCACAAACTGACAGATGCCTGGGTATGCCATGGCATTGTCAGGCCCAAATCTCACCCCATTCCATGTGTAAGCAGATTGATATGCAATAGTAAAGGAGAATGGAGTGAGAGTTAGGCCTTATGACCCAATGGCACACCCCGGTGGAGGATGGGGTACGGTGGTGGGAGGTTAGGGGCTCAGCCCTAACATCTCATTTCCCCCCTTTTGTCACTTTAACCCTAACTGATGCATTAACAAAGTTTTTTACAATGAATTTCCTTACTTTTTTTATGTGTTGATGGGAGCGTGAGGCCCACCAAGCTGCCCGATTGTTCATAATGATATGTGTCTGTGGCAGCATGGGCACTCCGGGCCCTGCACTCCCACCTACACATAACTAAGGAGCCATACAGCAGCCCTGTAGGACAAGCACCACTTATAACACTAATTTGCCAATATCTCAGCAACCATAGCAGCTATGAAAAAAATTCAAATGTCACTGTAATCATGACAGTGAGACCTTCACACAAGTCAACAAAATCTGTATTTCGCATCATTTCTGAGATATAGGCACCAAAAAATGTGGTGGGTGCCGCAATGTTATTCTATGGAAAAAATCTCAACTTCATAATGACATATCTATGGAACCAATAACATTTTTAACACCCAAACAGCATAAGTCACATCTCTAGGACACCTCCTTTATACCCTTCAAATTTCAAGTCAAAAGACAAAACCATTTATTTATAGTGTAATGTACCTGGTAGCTGGTATGTGCTGATGGGAACCCGGGCCCTATGGACCCCACACTCCACCAAACTGCCCATTTGTGCATAATGACATGCATCTGTGGGAATACAGGCCCTCTGGGCCCTGCACTCCCACTTACACATAACTATGGAGCCATGCAGTAGCCCAATAGGCCTGAAAAGGAACCTTTGTAACACTAATTTACCAATATTTCCATAATCGTAGCAAATAGCAAAAAAATTCCACTGCAGGTGTAATCTATGATTTCCAAATTTGTTTTTGGTGCTTAGTTCACCTAAGCCATGGCTAGCAAAAAATCCGTATCTTGCTTCATTTTCAAGATATGGGCGATGAACAGTGTTTTGGATGCCACAATGTTATCCTGTGGGAAAAATCTCAAATTTGTGATGGCATATCTATGGAACCGATTAACTTTTCAACACCTAAATAGCAAAATTCATATCTCTGGGTCATTCCCTTTATATCCTGCAAATTTAAAGTCAAAACACAAAACCATTAATTTACAATGCAGTGGGAAAGTTTTTAAAAGTTTTAAAATTCCTAGTTCGTAATGTAGCAAAATCCCCGACCGCAAAGTCAATCTCCATTCGCTAGCTGTCAAAGGGGATAGCTCGCCGACGGGGATTCTGTCAGCTGACAGATTGGGATTTTGTCAGCTTACAAAGTCAGGAGTCAAACCCAATCCTTATGCAGCTGACAAAATCCCAGTCTGCAAGCCAATTCCCTTTCGCGAGGCAGCAAAATCCTTGTCTGTGAGTCAATCCTCATCCGCGAGATGGGCCATCTGGTCACAAAGTGACGGTCAAGGATTTTGTTACCTCATGAAAGGGGATCAGTCCGCTGACTGGGATTTTGTCAGCTTGTGAAAGGGGATCAGAAGCGAGTCATGAAAAAAGAATTTCAAAATTTGAAATGCCCATTTTCTGGCCAAAACAAAGCAAATCAAAGATATAGGTTTGTAGAGGGCATCACCCTGAACAAAACCCATGCCTTATTGTAACAAGAAGTCACCAGTGGAGGAAGCTACAACATTTTGTTTGGGGGAAAAGTGAAAACAAGATGGCAGCTCACAAAAGGGGAATTTTTCCTCACAGACTGGGATTTTTTAAATCCCCTTTAGTTTAGTTAGTTTTTTTTTGTTGACCGGGTAAGTGCACTAGACAAATCCTGCCTATCTTCAGGCACGACCCAGGGAAGGGGGATACAGATGAATGCCAACTGACCTTGAACCAGATTAAGCTGTTGGTGGTATTTTTTTTTTAGTGAATGAAGGAAATTTGGCCAGGACACCGGGGAAATCCCCTTACTCTTTTCGAGAAGTTCCAAGGATCTTTAACATCCACCTGAGCTACCACCAATCCAGGCAGATGGGACCTTGGTTTAACATCTCATCCGAAAGACGGCACCTCAGAAGTGCAGCACCACAGTGTCAGTACTGGGATATTAACCCAAGTGCCAGATGTAGGAACTGAACCCACAGCCCTCTGATCTCCCGGCCTCAGAGGTGAGTGTGCAACCTGCTGAGCCACTGACACTGAGCTGACAAAATCCTTGACTGTGAGCCCAATCCCCTTTCGCAAAAAATATATATAAAACTTGGAGTGAACTGAGCATGCTCAGAACCCAAACATTAAAAATTTAACTTTGGAATGGATTAATATTTTTTAACCAAACTAATGCTGGATTGTTCTTCAATTAAAACTCTTTCTACATTCCAAATTTCAGACCAAAACATCAGATGGTGTGATTGCAGCATGATGGACAAAACAGTGTTAAAAGTGGCAAAAAATGCATTTTTCAGTGCTTTGCTGTGCAAAAACCATAAGTTCAATCAAAATGCAACTTGGGAAATCAAGAGATCTACAATACGAGATCACATATTCCAAAATTTGGGGTTTAACATTAAAGTGCATACTCAACCCTAACTATACTGGTGTGACTGCACCATAATATACACACATATACAGTATATGATTATATATATATATATATATATATATATATATATACATGGCAAAAACTCTGTTTAATGCATCAGTTAGTTGTTCCACAGTGACAAAAGCAAGGAAATTCAGTGTTGGGGTTGAAGCCACCCTTACCCCCAGCCCAACCCACAACCAGCATCGGGTTGTGCGTTGAGTCATCGCCCCTAACTCTCACCCATCACATGTATAAACAAGTTGAGGTATAGGAAAATGGGGTGAGAGTTAGGACCGACAACCCCAACACACACCCCGATGCTGGTTGAGGGGTTGGGCTGGGGGGTGCAAGGGGGGATTTCAACCCTAACACCAAATTTCCTTGCTTTTGTCACTGTGGAACAACCCTAACTGATGCATTAAACATAGTTTTTGCCATGAATTTCCCTTCTTTTAGAGAATATTGAGAATGCGGACTATAAATAGTGAATGGAATGTGGTGGTGGGAGCATGGGCCCTACAGGCCCCGCGCTCCCACCACATGATGTCTTGTGACATAGTAATGGTAACTGCAATGCAAATGCAAATGCTAATGGTTACGCACATGGTGATGGAAACGTAAATGGTAAAGCAAACATTAAAAGAAATGAAAGTGCAAAGTGATGCCACAGCGAACAATGATGCAAACGGAGACAGAAGTGCATAGGGAAATGCAACTGGTAATGCACACGGTCATGGTACCGCTATTGTAAACACAAATGCTAACTGTTATAGCAACAATAACACCAAAGGGAACAGAAACGGAAACACAAATGGAAGCACATACAGATACACAAAGCGTAATGCACATGGTCACGGTACCGCAATTGCAAATGCAAATGCAAATGGTAATGGTAACAGCAAAAAGAACAAAAAAGAAAACAGAAACGAAAAGGCAAATGCAAGCACGTATGGAAATGCAAACCATAATGCGCATGGTCATGGTACCGCTATTGTAAATGCAAATGATAACTCTAACAGCAACAGTAACGGGAAAGGAAACAGAAACGGAAATGCAAATGCAAGTGCGTACAGAAACGCAAAGCATAACGCGCACGGTCATGGTAGCAATTGCAAACACAAATGGTAATGGAAACAGAACGCCAAAGGAAACAGAAACTGAAAAGCAAATGCAAGCACGTACAGAAATGGAAACCGTAATGCGCATGGTCACAGTACCGCTATTGTAAATGCAAATGATAACTGTAACAGCAACAGTAATGGGAAAGGAAAAAGAAACACAAATGCAAGCACATATGGAAATGCAAACCAAAACATGCACAGTGACGGTACCACAATTGTAAACGCAAATGGTTATGGTAACAGCAACAATAACACCAAAGAAAACAGTAACGCAAATGCAAAGGGTAACGCACACGGTGGCGTACACGGGAACGCTATGGCAAACTGGCATGGAAACACAAGTGTAAAGCCTGTGTTATTATAAGTGATGAAATTCGAGTTGGTTGAAAACCCCTCAGCCTCAGCCTGCCCTCCACTGGAAACGGGTGCATTGCGTCGCTGTCCTAACTTCCTCACCCCATCACATGTGTGAACAAGCTGAGGCATAGGAGAATGGAGTGATAGTTAGGACTGATGACCCCAATGCACCCGATGTGGGTTGGGGGGCAGGCTGAGGGGAATTACCAAGGGGTTTCAACCTAATTTCATCACTTTTGTTGCTGTGGAACAACCATAACTGATGCATTAAACAGAGTTTTTTGCCTCTAATTTCCCTTTTTTTTTGAGAATGAGGACTAAAATAGTGAATGGAATGCTCCCACCATGTGATTATTTGTGACATACAGTAGTAATGGTAACAACAAAGCAAATGCAAGCAGTAACAGTTACGCACATGGTGACACAAACGTAAATTGTAAACCAAGCATTAATAGCAATGCAGGCACAAAGAGATGCCAAAGTGAACAGTGACACAAAAGGAGGTGCAAGCGCATCCGTAAATGCAACTGATAATGCGCACAGTCATGGTACTGCTATTGTAAATGCAAATGATAAGTGTAACAGCAACAATAATGCAAAAGGAAGCAGAATCGCAAACGCAAGCGCATATAGAAAAGCAAACCGTAACACATACGGTGATGGTACCGCAATTGTAAATGCAAATGGTAATGGCAACTGCAACAATAATGCTAAAGAAAACAGAAACACAAATGCAAACGTAAGCACGTATGGAAACCAAACCATAGTGCTCACGGGCACAGAAACACAATGGAAACGCAAATGGTAACGCTTAGGACAACGATGATGCAAAACGAAAGGCAAATGCAAATGAAAGCGGAAGGGCAGCTGCCAACAGAAATGGCAATGCGCTACCCCCGACTGGCTTATTATAAGTTGGTTGCTCCAAAATCTGAGGGGGCCTGCAGATTCCCCACTTGGCTTTATATTATTGGGCTAGCCATTTGGCAAAATGTCTGAAATGGGTATGTCCAGGTCCTGAAAAGGTGCAGCCGACATGGCTTAAAATAGAGTTGGACTCAATCTGGTCTATGAATCTGGATCCCCTAACTCTGTTCTATGTAAAAATATCTCAGGTGCATGTTGCAGAGAAGTGTCCCACAGTTGCTACTTCTTTAAAAGTATACGCGTAACTTTGCTTCCTTGTGTGACATACCCCTCAGTTAGATCTGGCCCAATCCATCTGGAATTCCCCATCTTTCACTATGAACGAGCAACAGATTCCCCGCACTTGGTTGCCCCAGTTGGGCAATGGGATGGTATTTTCTTTTGTGGATGAGGAGGGGGCAATGGCTGTCTGTAGGTGATCTTATTCAGAAATTTAGTATCCCAGCACTCTCACATTTCAAAGCAGTACAGATAAGGCACCTACTCACAATAGTGATTGGCAATACCCCTCCCAATCAGACGGTTGGGGTCCTGATCCCAGAATTCTCTTCTCTACTTGGATCTTCGGGTATCATATCCAAATTATATCAGGCTTTGTTTCACAAAAGATATGGTGACTCTTTTGGACTGATGAGGTTCTGGAGCTCCATATTTCCTCAATATTCCCCTAATTGGCAGGCCTTGTGGAGGTCTTGCCATAAATTTGTCTCCCAAGACAGGTTGCGTCTTATGCAATATCACATTTTGCACAACATGTATTATACTCCAGTTAAGTTAAAGAAATAGGGTCTGTTGGACTCAAACATATGTGTTAGATGTTCCCAGGGGGAGGGAACACTCCTTCACATATTTTGGTTCTGTCCCAAAATCTCCCTTTTGTGGGACTCTGTCAAAACTTCCCTGGATCCTATACTGGGTTTGCAGGAGCACTTCATGCCTGACATCTGTCTCCTAGGGGACATGTCCTCTATTAGAGTCAAAGTGAGAAGGTTTCATATTTCTATGATAGCTCTATCTGTCAAGAAGCTTATTTTACGTCACTGGAAAGACAAGTCTATTCCGACATTACAGGAATGGGTGAATTAAATCCTTGCTAACCTGCGTACGGAAAAAGCGATTGCCAGCCTTCACAACAGATTATCTATTTATACTCAAATATGGGATCCCCTTCGCTCTCTAATCCTAGCTGCTCAGACTTAGTAGTGTTCCAGAGCAAATAGCCTTGAGTACTCCTGTATAATGGCTTTGAACTTATGTGGCACGCTGATATGTTACTGCTGTATGGGGGAGGAGGAGGGGCAGTTTTAACATAATAAGTTGCTGTATTCTTGTTTTATTTTCATGTTAACTGTCTCTCAATGTGGAAAATCTGTTAATAAAGTTTGAATCAAAAAAAAAGAAATGGCAATGCGCACGGTGAATCTAAGCAAAAGACAAACACAAACCTTAGTGGAGACACAAATGATAACAGTAATGCAAATGCAAACAGAAACACAAAGGGTAACACACACGGTGGTGTACACAGTAAAGGTAACGCAAACGGGCACAGAAACACAAGTGTAAAGCCTATGTGTAACAGTAAGTGGAGCACACACCATATAGTTCCTGAAAATCTCCATTGAGAAAGACAGTGAAAACAAGGAATGTATGCATAATAATGTACCTCGGAGCAGAAAACGAGCAGTTGTAATACTAAATTGCTAATATCTCCGTAACCGTACAGCGTAGAAAAAAAAATTAAATTTCACATGATTCATGACTATCCTGGCTAGGTTTTCACTGCACGCATAGTGCTACCATAGTTAGGGTTGAGTAACCCTTTTAAGGTTAAAGGGTGAAACTTTGCACCTTAATAACTTTGCCACTGTTCAACGGATTTGCCTGAAATTTGGCAGGCACAGGGCATAACTATAGATCTTGGGATCTGCCAACTTTTATACCAGTAAGATATACGGCGGTGGAGTTATTAAGTAACATACATGTGCACATTTACCTTTTTTTGTGCATTCTTTGCGCGCATCTACAGGTCGCACAATTTGCCTGACCGGTCCAAAAAGCTCAGGGAACATGCAGCCGGGGTCTCCAATGTGCCTTTTGAAGATTTTGTGAAAAAATATATTAAATGGTTCAAAAGTTATTCAAAAAACAAGTTCCCATTATAAGTCAATGAGAAAAGTTAACAAAAAGTTTGACACTTTTGCAAATGCACGTTTTAGTGTCGCAAATGGCCCTAGTAGTGTCATGACTCAGCCATTTTCTTTTCAGTAACTGATCACAGAAATGCTTGGCATTTAAAATTGGGACCAACTAGGGACATAATTATTTTTGTGTTTACCTATTCGAGCCCTGAGGATGCTAGCCATGTCTTTATTTTGAGGTTAAACACCCTAGAAATATGTTTTTCAAATTTCTGGAAAAAGTAGTATCGCACTCCCGACACTTTTGCAAATTTTGTGAAAGCTTTCGCAAATCACGACACTACTTTTCCAGACTAAGGCCAAAATGACAGGAGTTCTTTGCCACCCTGCAGCAAAAGAACGGTTTGGTCTTTTGAGCTGAAATATGGAGGGAAGGCAGCCAACATCTCACAGATGTGCCTTTTGGTGTTTTGGTGACAAAATATTGCATGGATGACAAGTTACAGTGCTCCAAAGTTGAATATTTTCCCCATAGACTGACATGGTGGAGTATGCCGTGCATTTCGGGGCTCATATCTCAGAAACAGTGTGAGATACGGAATTCTTGTCATGACTAGGCATAGCCCTGTGGGCTATGCATACAGTGAAAACTCTAGCCAGGACAGTCTTGAATCATGTAAAATTTGATTTTTTTTCCTACATCATACGGTTACTGAGATATTAGCATTTTAGTATTACAACTGCTTGTTTTCTGCTCTGAGGCCCATTATTATGCATACATTCTTTATTTTCACTGTCTTTCTCAATGGAGCTTTTGGGGAAAAATAGGGTCTGCACTCCACTTACTGTTACACGTAGGCTTTACACTTGCATTTCCATGTCACTTTGCGATAGCGTTCCCGTGTACGCCACCATGTGCATCACCCTTTGCATTTATGTTTGACTTGCATTACTGTTTTCTTTGGCATTATTGTTGCTGTTACCGTTACCATTTGCATTTACAATTGCAGTACCGTTACTGTGCATGTTACGCTTTGCCTTTCCGTACGTGCTTACGTTTGCATTTGCGTTTCTGTTTCCTTTCCCGTTACTGTTGCTGTTACAGTTATCATTTGCATTTACGATAGCGGTACTGTGACCGAGCAAGTTACACTTTATGTTTCCATACGTGCTTGCATTTGCCTTTCTGTTTCTGCTTCCTTTGGCATTCTTTTTGCTGTTACCATTACCATTCGCATTTACAATTATGGTACCGTGACCATGCTCGTTACACTTTGCATTTCCATATGCGCTTGCGTTTGCATTTCCATTTCTGTTCCCTTTGGTGTTATTGTTGCTGTTACAGTTAACATTTGCATTTACAATAGTGGTACTGTGACGGTGCGCATTACCAGTTGCGGTTTTGTACACGTTTGTGTCTCCGTTTGCATCACTGTTTGCTTTGGCGTCACTTTGTGCTTGTGTTTCTTTTAACATTTGCTTTACCATTTATGTTTACATCACCATGTGTGTAACTGTTAGCACTTGCATTTGCATTGTAGTAACTGTTACTATGTCACAAGACATGACGTAGGGGAAGTGCAGGGCCTGAAGAGCCCGTGCTCCCACCACCTCATTCCATTCACTATTTATAGTCCTCATTCTCAAAAAGAAGGGAAATTCATGGCAAAAAACTCTGTTTAATGCATCAGTTAGGGTTGTTCCACAGCAACAAAAGCAAGGAAATTCGATGTTAGGGTTGAAAGCCCCCCTTGCACCCCCCCAGCCCAACCCCACAACCAGCATTGGGGTGTGCATTGGGGTCATCGGTCATAACTCTCACCCCATTCTCCTATACCTCAACTTGTTTACACATGTGATGGGATGCGAGTTAGGGTCAACGACCCCAATGCATACCCCGATGCTGGTTGTGGGATTGGGCTGGGGGTGCTGGGGGGGGGCTTTCAACACTAACACCGAATTTCCTCACTTTTGTCGCTGTGGAACAACCCTAACTGATGCATTAAATGGATTTTTTTGCCATGAAAAAATATATATATATATATATATATGTATATATAATGGTAGTATGGTAGTGCTACCATAGTTAGGGTTGAGTAGCACTTTTAAGGTTAAGGGGTGAAATTTTGCACCTTGATAACTTTGCACCGTTCAACAGATTTTCCTGAAATTTGGTAGGCATGGTTGGGCATGGTAGATCTTGGGATGTACCAACTTTCGTACTGGTCGTATATACGGCTGCGGAGTTATTAAGTGACAACTGAACACGCAAATAAGTTTTTTGCAAATCCTTTGCTCTCGCCTACAGGTCACATGATTTATGCGACCAGTCTGAAAACTTCCGGAAATGTGCAGCCAGGGTCCCTGATGTGCCTTTTGAATATTTTGTGAAAAAATATTGAATGGTTCAAAAGTTATTCAAAAAACAAGTTCCCATTATAAGTCAATGGGAAAAGTTAACAAAAAGTTCAAAAGTGTCGCAAATGCACTTTTTAGTGTCGCAAATGGCCCTAGTAGTGTCACAAATCTGCCATTTTGTTTTCAGTTACTGATCAGAAAAATGCTTGGCATTTAAAATAGGGACCCTCTAGGGACACAATTCTTTCTGTGTTCACCTAGTCGGACCCTGAAGATGCTAGTCATGTCTTTATTTTGTGGTTAAACACTCCAGAAATATGTTAAAATTTCAGGAAAAAGTAGTGTAGCTAAGTAGTGGTGCACTTGTGACACGTTCGCAAATTTTTGCGAAAAGTGTCGCAAATTGCGAAAGTACTTTTTCAGACTATGGCAAAATGACAGGAATTCTTTGCCACCCTGCTGTGAAAGAACGGTTTGGTCTTTTGGGTTGAAATTTGGAGGGAAAGCAGCCAACATTTCACAGATGTGCCTTTTCATGGTTTGGTGACAAAATATTGCATGGATGCCAAGTTACGGTACTCTGAAGTTGGCATTTTTTCCCATTGACTAACATGGTGGCTTACGTCGCACCTTTTGGGGTTTGTATCTCAAAAACAGTGCGAGATACAGAATTTTCGTTAGTGAAAATGAAGCCAGGAAAAACATAAATCATTTTAACTTTTTTTTCTGCTCTGAGGCCCATTATGCATACATTCTTTGTACACACTGTGTTTCTCTTTGCAGCTGTTGGGCAAAACCAGGGTGTGTGCTTCCATTACTGTTACAGTTACCATTACCACTTGTGTTTCCGTACGCATTTGCATTTACGTTACCGTTCCCGTGTACGCCACCATATGTGTTACCCTTTGCATTCTTGTTTGTGTATGCACTTGCGTTCGCGTTTCTGTTTCTCTTTACTTTGCCATTATTTCTGCTGTTAACGTTATCATTTGCGTCTCCAATTGCCATACTGTGACTGCGCATGTCACGGTTTGCATTTCCATACGCGCTTGCATTTTCTTTTGAGTTTCTGTTTCCTTTGGCGTTATTGTTGTTGTTACCATTACCATTTACATTTACAATTGTGGTAACGTGACCGTGAGCATTACGGTTTGCATTTCCATACGTGCTTGAGTTCCCATTTTCATTTCTGTTTTCTTTGGTGTTATTCTTCATGTTAACTTTACCAGTTGCATTTACAATTGTGGTACCATGCCCATGCGCGTTTCAGTTTGCATTTCCATTTCTGTTTCCTTTGACGTTATTGTTGCTGTTACCGTTAACATTTCTATTTACAATTGTGGTAATGTGACCATGCGAATTACGACTTGTGTTTCCGTATGCTGTTCTGTTCCCGTTTCTGTTTTCTTTGGCTTTATTCTTCATGTTAACTTTACCATTTACATTTACAATTGTGGTACCGTGCCCGTGCGCATTACGGTTTGCATTTTTGTATGCACTTCTGTTCCCATTTCCATTTCTGTTTCCTTTGGCATTATTCTTCATGTTAACTTTACCATTTGCATTTACAATTGTGGTACCGTGCCCGTGCGCTTTATGGTTTGCGTACAGTCAGCCCATGGCCACTCCAAGGCACAGCCACTGACCGAAGGGCATGACACCACTGCAGCATGGTCCACACAATGACACTGGTGCACCACATGGCCACCCACCACACCACTGCAGCATGGACCCACTCGCCAGCTGCAAAGCAGACATGGACACAGACGGGTAAACAAGTAACATATGTATTGCAAAGTAAACATCAATAACAGTACACAACAGTTGTAAACAAGGGGGAGGGTAGGTGAGTGAGGGAAGGGGACAGGGAACAGGGCCTGGACAGTGGGATGGGGGAAGGTAGGGGAAGGGAGGTCAGGGGCGAGACGGGAGCTGTAGTCCATTATGGCCGTCCATGGCCTGCCGCCGCCTGGCACGTGGCCCTGCACCGGTTCTTGAGCAGGATCCATCTCCTCTGGTCCACCATCTCCATTGTGTGGGAGGTTATCAAAATGATCTACTGCAAGAGGAGACAATACAGAGGCAGACAGGAACCCCTCCAGAAGCCTATGGTAAAGGAAGGAACAGGTGATCAGTGCACATCCATAGCACCCTAGCCCTCCACTGTGTACAGTGGACAGTGAGAACACACGCCCCTGGAGTGGCACCCTGGCCACCCACAGTGGGTGGGCCTATGCCTGCTGCCAACTCAGCAAGCCATGGCAGTGCACAGCACTGGACACCACCACCCAAGGGCCACCTGACTGTACAGTGACAGGCAGGTGGCACAGTGCTGCAGTTGAACCACAGCAGCACTGATGGAAGCTGGATGCACACCCATCCCACCAACAGCTGCCACACACATACAATGGCTGCCCCACAGTGCCATGCACACTGCACCATGTACTGCACACAGCTGCCATGGGGCAAGGCACAGGAGGCCATGGCTGTACCCCCACCCCCCGCTGACCACCCTGCACAGCAATGAGGGAATGCACAGTGCCTACCTGCCCACTGTGGCACTGCACACGCCGGCCCTGCTGCTGCCCCTCCACCACCACTAGGGCCTGCTCACCCAGCCAAAGGGCCCGCAGTGGCCTGCTGTGGCCCGCCAGGTTCCCCTGCTGCCCTGGCATGCCGCCGATCTTCAGGTTCTAGGACAGGAACACAGACAGGCACACATCACAACACAGCCACAGCATGAGCCCACCACCCCCACCCCCAAGCACACTGTGCACCCCATCTGGGCAAGGCCGCAGGGCAGTGGCACAGTGCACTCAGTGACAGGCAATGCCATGCCACAGGGCACACAATGACAGGCCCCTCAGCATGGCATGCAGCCCTGCCAACTCCATGGTACAGTGGTCATGCACGGACGCAGTATGTACCCACTTAACTGGCAATGGCACAGTCCCCCTGCAGACACACGCCTGCAGTACCCTCAGCCGCTCCGGGTCCTTCCTCACCAGGGCACCATACTGGTGGCAGCACTGCTCCCTGGTGTGCTGCACCCCTGTGGCCTGGACCAGCTCATCTGCAATGGCCAGCCACATCTCTATCCTGGGCTGCTGCAGAGTCTGCTGCCTGAACAGGCTGGCAGCATGGGCCTCCACCTGGGCCACCAAGTTGACAGGCTCCACCTGGCTCCAGTTTCTTGACCGTCATACAGCATGGCACTCCATGGTGCTATTGCAAACTAGCAATACAAAATGGCACCCAGTAGCGCACATGCACAACGTGCACAAGATGCGTGCCTCATATGCTGTTGCGCTGCTACTGGTAATCGCTCAACTTCAGTGATGTGTGGCATGGGCATGGCCACACCAGCACATGGGGCAGGGGTCCCAAGAGGGCACAGGACAGGGCAGGGGTCAGGGGTCAACATGCACAATTGCATGTGGGAGCCATAGGGCCCATGATGCATAGTGCGCAATAGGGCCAAGAAAGTACCATGCCCCATAGGCCCAATAGTGCCCAAGTGCCATAGGCCCAATAGCACCTGAGTGCCATAGGCCCAATAGTGCCTGAGCACTATAGGCTCAATAATGCCTGAGCGCCATAGGCCCAATGAAGCCCGAGTACCATAGGCCCAATAGCACTCCTAGCGCATGGTGCACAACGGGCAGTTGCACATGCTGCGGCACATGCGTGGGGTTGAGAGTGCTCTGTGCATGGCACAGCATTGCGCCACAACATCCGCTAGAGCAAGTCCATTGCGCAAGGAGCAAGAGCATGATATTCAGCCATCATATGCAGATGAGCTCATCAGCCTATCTGTGGTGCAATGGGGATAATTGCATGTCATTACCATTGCGTGACAGTCCATTTGCATGCCATGCGCTATAAAGGTGCCGCACAACAGCACAGGCCATGGACCGGTATTGCAACCATCTGAGGTAAGTTGCGCCTGCCGAGGGGATGGACAGCACTGCAGGATGTATGGCTTGGGTGGGCCACTGCAGCCAGTAACCACATGTCCATGTCCACAGGTAGCAACATGTCTGAGCATTAGGAGGATGAGGAGAGTGGGCCTGCCCGCAAGCGCAGGTCCAACTTTACTAAGATGGAGGATGATGCCCTGTTTGAGGTGTACTTCGACAGGAAGCCATTGCTTAGTGGCACCACTGGCACACCCCAGGCCAGGGCCACGGCCTGGGTGGAGGTGGAGGCTGCCATAAACCAGTAGGGGAGCCACCAGCAGTCTGCACAGGAGTGCAGGAAGAAGGTGGGCACTGACAAGCATCAGATCAAGGAGAAGGTGGCGGCCATACGGACTACCAGGTTGGCCACTGATGGGGGCCAGGCTGCCGTACCACAGCTCACAGGACAGGAGGAGCTGGTGGTGGCCACCATGTGGCAAAATGCAGTCGAGGGTGTGCTGGGTGGTGACTTCCAAACTGGAGGGAGCCCATCACTGCATGGTAGGTATGCTGTGTTGGGGGCAGGTGGCAGATGATGGTATGGCAGCACTAACACATCTGTATTCCTTTACAGCACCGGACTGCCAGCATGCAGTGTCAGGGGCACCTGTGACTGCTGTAGGGGCATACCCAGCCCCAAAGGACCAGCCATCCACCTTCACGGGCATCTGAGGGCCTGATCGGCTGCAGTACACCACCGCCATCCTGCTGGATATCCTCTGCATGGTGGCTGATAAGGCCATGGCTGTGTTCCAGCGAGATGCCAGCCATGGCGTGCTCTGTGCGGAGACACAAATTGGGGCGGGGTCCGACACCGATGACGATATGACCATAATTCTGGACAGCAGGGGTCTTGTCATGGGTGAGATACCCATACCATCCACCATCACTGGCAGAGCAGCCAGTGGCCTGTTTCCAGTGGAACAGCTGCCCACCGCTGCCCCTGGAACCAAAGTGTGCACAGGGAGAGTGGCACTGGGTGGCAGTGGTGATGCGACTGCACTGGTGCTGGCCAGCACACAGGGGCCGGAGGGGTGGCAGCAGTGGATGGCTGTGGAGGTTGGGTGGCAGGGTGCAGCATCTGCCACTGGTGCACCTGACATTGTCCAGCCTCATGAGGACTACGCTGTGGAGCACCCACCTGAGCAGGGGGCCGTGCAGCACAGTCATATGCCACCGGTGGGATGGTGACATGCCCATGCACCGTGGGTGCCAACCCCATGACTGACCACTCCGATTGCTGCTGGTCTCCATGGAGAAACAGGTGCTGCTCATAGCTGGGGTGCATGCACTCCACATGGAGGTGCACTAGGCAGCCAAGCAGCAAGAGGGGGGCTCCACGCAGGTCCTGGAGGCCATACAGCACTTGCGGGAGAACACGACCACATCCCTGGACTGCATAGCCAATGCAATCATGGTCGGCCTTGCACTACTGGCTGCCACAGAGCATGGCCACCTGTCACAGACACTGTGGTGTGCAATGTCCACCCCAGCATTGGGTGACCCCATCAGTGTCAACGCTGGGCTCTGCTGTGGGCATCCCAGGCCCACCTGGGGCTGGCCTATTTGGGAGTCTGCAGACCCCAGTCACATTCCCACAGTTTGACCCCTGACTGTTGCACAGCCTGTGGCTGCTGAGCAGCTGCAGCATGGCTGCCCCCATGTCCATGGTGGCCATGTGTCTGCGCCACCCTGTCCGCTGTCAGCTGCCACCACCCTGTGTGCACCTGGGTGATGAGTGTGTGTGCATGACACAGATGTGGCATCTGTGTGTCACACCACAAGCTGCCCGTGTGCGCACCTGCCTGGCCACTGGCCCATGTTGTGTGTGCATGATGATGCCAGCACAGCACTGGTTGTGCATGTGCACTGGTGCCCTGGATCTGATCCACGTCACGTGCTAGTGCCTGGGGGTGTGCCTGCGGGTGGCAGTGTGTGCGTGTGTGTGTGTCTTTGTTGCTTTACAGTGCTGCATGGTGTTGCATGTGGCTGTGTGGCATGGCTCCCCACGCCCCTGCCCTATGCCTGGGTATGCATGCCCATGGCCTTGCCCGCATTTGCCTGTGTGCCCTGCCACTGTGTCTGCTCTGTGCATGGGGGTTTGTCCACCTACCTGTGTGCGCTGTAGTGCTCCTGTGCGATTGTGTTGCGATGCTGACAAGACATCCTCTGGAGCTGGGGATCCCTCTGCCCGGGGGGGCTGCCCACCACCCTCCAGCTCATTGCCCACATTGTCCCAACTGCTGTTCCCCTCATCAGCCTCAACAGCTATCCCATGGTCAATGGCCATGTTGTGCAGCATGCAGCAGGCCAGGAATAGTCTGCAGGCCTTCAAGGGACTGTACTGTAGGGCACCAAGGGACCTGTCTAGGCAACAGAACCATGCCTTCAGCATCCTGAACACACACTCAATGATGTTCTGTGTGCTGGCATGTGCCTCATTGTACTGCTCCTCTGCTGGGGATGACAGGTGCTGGGTGGGGGGGAAGCAGCCAGGGCCTGAGTGGGTAGCCACTATCACCTGTGTGGACAGAGATTCAGTTAGCATGGTGTCCTCTGTCACTGTACCCCTTGCCCATCCCTGGTGCACCCTCCAGTGCTCAGCCCTGCCTGCCCCCCCATGCCCTGCTGTACCCAGCTGCCCATGGTCTTGCCATACCCATCCACTAGGTGACCTGTGGGGATGTCCCCACTCTCAAACCTGTGGCACAGTGCTGAGCTATGCCAGATGTAGGCATCATGTGCACCCCCCCGGGTGTGTGGCACAGACATTGGTTATGCACCCCCGGGCATCGCACATCACCTGGTAGTTGATACTGGGTAGCTCTTTCTGTTGACATATGCTACCCCATCCAGGCCAGGTGGTATGCGGATGACCACATGGGTGCAGTCGATGGCCCCTAGCATGCCAGGCATCTGTGCTACCCTGTGGAACTCCTGCATGGTTGCTGTACGCTCTACCTGTGTGCTGGGGAGGTGAATGTTTTCTATAGCTTGTGACAGCAGGGCGTTGAGGAACTGTGTGAAGAGTCGTGACGTGGCCGACTGGGTTATGCCTGTGGTGTCACCTCTTGGTCTCTGGAAGGTGCCCTTGGTGAGCAGGCACATGACAACTGTTACCTTTGTCTTGACTGTAAGGGCATGGCTCCGTCAAGTGGGTGCCTGCATCTCCCTCACTGCACAGCTCACAGAGCTGCCTCAGAATCACCTGGTTCGGCATGGGTCTCAAAGCTGATGTGGAGCCAGTACCGTCTGTTCCGGGCGTACAGCTGACGGGCCCTTCCACGGGCACGTCGCTCTACCTCCTGCCTCCTCACACTCCTTATTACGGCTTCCATCTGGAATACTGCACTGGCCATGGCCCCTGTTGTCCTGTCACCCCCGGGCATCCAGCTCCACTGGCCCACCCGACTCTGTGGGGCAGTGCCTGTCGTCACCCGAGCCCCCTCCTGCGCCACCTGCCCCTGGCTGGCTGTCGCCTGCGGGATCTATCCCCCAACCCTGTGGGTGTCTGTGTCACTCCCTTTGGGCCTGGTGACTCCTTCACACTCTTTCACTCCCTCACTCCCTCCATTGGCCTTCCTGTCTGTCACACTCTCTCTTGCTCTCTCTTTCTTTCTCTCTCTCTTCCTCGCTCTCTCAGTCTCTCTCTCTCTCTCTCTATCTCTCCCGCTCTCTGTCTCTCTCTCTCTCTCTCTCTGCAGGCCTGTCTGTCTCCCTCTGTCCTGCTCCCTTCTGGCGCAAGTGCCGTCTCCCTGCTTGCTCCTTGTTTTTATTGACTCAAGTCTGCTCCACGCATCTGGCAGTAGCTCCAGACTTGCGCCATTGGTTGGGGGTTGAATATTGCACTGTGCCGCATATTCATAGGTACGCCCCCTGCACTTGCGCATGTATTCATTATTATTGCACATTTGTGTACTGCAACTTGCACTGCGCAGTGGCTCCTGCCGAATATTGCATCTCCGCAGCTGCGCATGTGCAACCCTGTTGTGCCATGCGCAACTGATTTGAATAGCCAGGCCCCTGAGTTTCTCTATGGAGTTGTTGGGGACAACTAGGGTGTGCGCTTCTGTTACTGTTACAGTTAACATTTCCACTTGCATTTCCATACCCGTTTGCATTAGCGTTCCCGTGTGCGCCACCGTGTGCATTACCCTTTGCGTTTTTGTTTGTGCTTGCGTTTGCATTACTGTTACCGTTTGCATGTCCAGTACTGTTTCTGTTTGCGTTTCGTTTTGCGGCACTGTGTGCATTTCCATTTGGTTTTGTGGACGCCCTTCCTTTTGCATTTGCATTTGTGTTTCTCTTTTGTTTGGCCCCATCATTGCTGTTACCATTACCATTTGCATTTCCAATTGCGTTACCGTCACTGTGTGCATTATGGTTTGCATTTCCATATGCGCTTGCATTTCTGTTTCCGTTTCTGTTTTCTTTGGCATTATTGTTGCTGTTACCATTACCATTTGTGTTTCTGTACGTGCTTATGTTTCCATTTCCATTTCTTTTTCCATTTCCATTACTGTTTGCTTTGCCGTCATCATTGCTGTTACTGTAACTGTTGCATTTCCAATTGCAGTACCATTACTGTTTCCATCTTTGTCACCGTTTCCATTTCTGTTGCCCTTAGCATTTGTGTTTCCGGTTGCGTTTCCGTTGTTGATTGTGTTACTGTTTCCTTCTCTGGTGCCGTAGCCTTAACCATTTGCATTTCTGTTTGCCTTTCTTTTACCATTTGCATTTCTTTTACCATTTGTGTTTCCATTGCCGTTACTGTTTACGTTACTGTTTTCCTTACCGTTTGCATTTCTGTCACTGTTACCATTTGTGTTACCGTTTGTATTACCATTTCTGTTTTCATTAATGTTTGCACTTGTTTTTCTCTTACCGTTTGCGTTACCATTTATGTTTGTGTCACCATGTGCGTTACCATTTGTGCTTGCGTTTGCATTGCAGTTACGTTACTATGTGACAAAATTCACGTAATTGAGATGGATGAGAAGGATGGTACATCCATTCACTATTTATAGTCCATTCTCAAAAGAAGGGAAATTCATGGCATAAAACTCCATTTAATGTGACAAAAGTGAGGAAATTCGATGTTAGGGTTGCCACCCCTTGCACCCCACCCACACCAACAGGCATCGGGTGTGCGTTGGGGTCATCGGTCTAACTCTCACCCCATTCTCCTACACTTTACCACCTCAGCTTGTTTACATGGGATGGGGTGAGAGTTAGGACCGATGACCTCAACGCACACCGATGCCTGTTGGTGGGGTGGGTGGTGGTGGGCAAGGGGTGGCAACCCTAACATCAAATTTCCTCACTTTTGTCACTGTAGTACAACCCTAACTGATGCATTAAACAGAGTTTTTTGCCATGAATATACATATATATATATATATATTTATATATATATAGATATTAGATAATCCACTCTAGGGTGTGCAGTTGTGCTCTGATATACGCATGCCTTGGTGTGCGTTCAAACACCCAAGGTGTGCTTACATCAGAGTGTGATTGCACACCCTAGAGTGGATTATCTATCTTATAAAATGGGCACAAATATTGTGGGGAGAGAGCAAAAAAGTAGTCCCTGTGTGACATGAATAAGTGGATCATCAGTAGATGATCTGGTTGATCCTGTCATAACTGAGATGGGTTTAAGTTGTAGGTAATTGTTATCTGGTTTATCCTCCCATAATATTTCAAGAAAATGTAATCTTAAACATATTATCATGTTGATCCTGCCATTTTCATAGCCTTAATGTACAAAGACTTTCACTGTTACTGGTTTAATGCAGTGTGACCGAGTGCTGTCAGTAATGATAAATGAGTTGCTGCCAAAAGTTTAAAGTATGAGTCTCTGTGTTGAAGTAAAAAAAAAAAAAAAAAAGATGTTTATTTTTCTGCTTGTTTTCTTTACTTTTCTAAGAGAAAGGTTATCACCTTTACAGGAAGAACAAATGGGGAGAACTTTCACTTTTATTAGTGAAATGAGGCGTGACAGAGTGTGGTCAATAATCAGTACTGACATGTAGGCAGACATAGAAAGTAAGTCCTGCTCTGTTAAAAAAAAAACAAAGTAACTGTGTAGTTTACATTCTTTTCCTGTAGACTCCTCTAAAAGAAGTTACCAACTGAAGTAAGTGAAGAGTGAATGGGAGGCACTTTCACTTTTATTAGTGAAGTGTAGTGTGACCAAGCGTGGTCAATAATGGTAAGCAACATGGCAAGCAGACACTGAAAGTAAGTGGCTCTCTGTTGAAAAAGCAAATAAACTGTGCACAAAGACAAAAGCTGCCACCTGAAGCAAGTGGAGAGCTAGTGCACAGCGAGGGTGTCGGCAGCTTCAAATAGATAGACGCAAGGCAGAGTGAGTATTGCTATAGCAGCAACACTCACTCTGCCTTGCATCTGCCTTCCTGAATCTGCTGACACCCTCGCTGTACATTAGCTCTCCACTTGCTTCAGGCTGCAGCTTTTTCCTTTGTGCAGTTTCTTTGCTTTTTCAACAGAGAGTGACTTACTTTCAGTGTCTGCCTACATGTTACTTATCATTATTGATCACGCTCAGTCACGCTACATTTCACTAATAAAAATGAAAGTGCTCCCCACTCACTCTTCACTCACTTCAGTTGGCAACTTGTTTTAGAGGATTCTACATGAAAATAATGTAAACTACACAGTTACTTTGTGTTTTTTAACAGAGAGGGACTTACTTTCATGTCTGCCTACGTGTCAGTACTGATTATTGACCACGCCCGGTCACATTACATTTCACTAACAAAAGTGAAAGTACTCCCCACTCGTTCTCCCCGTAAAGATGGCACCTTTTTCCTTAGATAATTAAAGGAAATAAACAGAAATAAACATCTTTTTTCACTTTTTCGACACACTGAGTCTTACTTTAAATTTCTGGCAGCAAGTCATTTATCGGGGGAGTTGTATATTAATGTTGGTAGCAGTCTGAATGTGCCACTTGTATGTGTGTGGCTGCCTGTCTGTGCCAGGTGTGGCATGATCACACTACTGGTGAGAAGGTTTTGAAGGCTAAAAAGTAGTTTAGGCACGAGGTCATAGTGGAAGGCATGCGATCATTGTGGAATAATGCATGGTCATGTGACGTGTTTTATTCATTCAGCACACTGGATTTTCTGTGATTTTACTTACCCATTTTATAAATATAAATATAAATACATATATATATACAGTATATATACACATATATAGATACAGATACATATACATATAAAGATATAGACAAATATGTATATTCTTTTTAAAAAAACTACGTTAAAGCAGATAGGGTTTTAGAATGAGAACGCAAAGTGCAAGAGGAAGGGAAATGAAAAACATTAGGGATTTGAGATCTGGAGTATTGGAAAATCAGTGGTGGGATCTTACTTGGGGCTGTTCACCCTAATGCCCACCCTTCCCCTCAGCCTGTACAGCCTGTCTGAAGCACAAAATAAAGCTCCAACCTAGTGCCTCATAGTGATACAGTATGGCCAACTTAATCTGGCAGAGTTTTCTTCATGCAGCTGCATTAAGACATCACATTTGACCTGATCTGATCAGGGGATGGGGAGAGCATTAGGGTGGACAACCCCAAGTAAGACCCCACCACTGATTCTCCAATATTCTGGAAACCAAAATCCCTAATGTTTTTCATTTTCCTTCTTTTTGCACTTTGCATGCTGCAACCCTAACGTTGTCATTAACGTAGTTTTTTTTTTTTTGCAAAGAATTTCCCTGTTCTATGTGATAGTGGAATTATATCCTCCTTAGGGACCTATGCAAAATAAGGAAATATACAATATTGGAGACATTCCTGACCCAGTGCATGGGCCCAGCTAGCCCCCACACACATATTGATATCTACAGTGTGAGGTTCCCAAACCCACCACAGGGTTTGGCATCTGTGCCACAACACTGGTCTGTCTCTACTTAGGCCGTGGCTGGTGCTGCAGCACCTTCCCCATCAGCCTTGTTCCAGTAAATCAGCTCACTGAGTTCACGCCTGAACTCAGCTCACTGGCATGGTAAGGCAACGTGTTCCCAAGTGGTGTAACGGACATCCCTGCAAACAACATTACCTAATAAATTCTTTGTTTTGTTTTTAATATTTTGACCCCAAACTTTCAAAATTGTTTTCTTATGACCCCACCTCATAAACCCCCGTAGGTGAAAATGTTCAAATCTGTGCTGAAACACCATTCCATGCCACACGTGTGAAAACATGTTTTGAACAGGATGTGAAAAATGATAGAGGTGTTAACAAGGTGGTGTGCAAAAATGGCTGTGTTCAAAATTTGGAGTCAAAATATTGGAAATTACCAAAGTTATGTGCGTGCATAGAAAAATTTCAACAAACGCATGTAACTTGCCAATTTTAGGAATTTTTCATAAGATTTTCAAACTTGGCCTTTTTGGGACCCCACCTCATGAACACTGGTGGTGTAAATTCTTTATTCAGTCGCAAAAGGTGATTTTGAGCAGCGATCCCAAAATCCCCTTCCTGTCCTGACTCACGAAATGACAGTTGCAGTATTTATGAGGTGGGGTCCCAAAAAGGCCAAGATGAATATTTGGTGAAAAAATTTGAAAAAATGGCAAAGTTATGAACATAAGTTCAAAACACTATTGAAATACATTATAGAGCACTTATTTTATCTCTCAGTTCACGGTTCTGCTTTGAAGAGTGCAGAGGTGCCTTGGTCCACAAAAGTTGGCAACATACAACCTCTGTAGGTAGTATAGGGTAAGGGGAGTGTCAGCTGGTGGGTGATCAGTGGAAGGGTCAGGCTAGGGGGAGTGGGATGCCGGCGGCGATGAGTGACCGTTTTCTTTTTTTCAGGTTAAAAAAAGAAAAGACATCGGAGGGCCATTTTCTTTTTGCAGGAACAAACAAATATTAAAAAAAATTATTTCAGGACAATGGTGGATCTTGCAAATGCCGACATGGGGATTGGGCCCCCTGATGTTGGCAACAATTAATAAAGCTAGGGGCTGTGCAGGGGAGAGGGGCATCTTGTCAGACAATGGATAGATAGATAGATAGATAGATAGATAGATAGATAGATAGATAGATAGATAAACAGACAGACAGACAGACTGCCACCGGGGATTGGGGACCCCTGGTGTGCAGATAAGTGCATAAATAAATAAATCAACGAACTGCCACTGGGGATTGGGGCCCTCGGGTGTGCAGATAAATAAATAAACAAACTGCCACTGGGGAGTGGGGTCCCAAGTGTGCAGATAAATAACTACACAAACTGCCACCAGGGATTGGAGCTCCCAGTATCCAGATACAGCATAATATGGCAAAGCACAGTCAGGATGGAGGGCCTACAATGACAGTAGTCCCATCCGTGACATGCGAGTCATGAAAACTGCACAAGTTGCACTATATGACACAGCTGTCATTTAACAACAGCTGTGTTGTATAGTACATATGAACATATGGACATACGAATGTACCAGCAGAAACAGACCACCCAGTCTATCTAAGTCTGCTACAGTGTGCAGCTAGCACACCTAGTTTTCAGCTGCTCCACCCCCCCATTTGTCATCGCACTGCCAACCCCACCTCCCCCACCCTCAGGCTCCCCTGTTCCCTTTCCCATGCCATTTTGAAGCTGTTCACAGATTTACATGATACCACCCATTCTGGTAGGGCGTTCCATTTTGCTACCACCTCTCTGTGAAATAGTATCTGCTCATTTCCTTCCTAAATCTTCCCTCTATTCTTAGCCAATCCCCCGTAACCCGCCTCCTTAATTTAAAGACCCCATCTGCCCCATCCTTATTGATTCCCTGAGATACTTGAATGTCTCTATCATGTTCCCCCCGTCCCTTCTATCCTCCAGGGTGTACATATTCAGGTCTCTCAGCCTGCTGTCATAGCCTGTCCCTTCCATTCCACATATCATCTTTGTTGCCCTCCTCTGCACCACCTCCAGTAGCCTGATATCACGCTTTAGGTATGGCCTCCAAAACTGCACACAGTACTCTAAGTGCGACCTTACCAGTGACCTGTAGAGGGGCAAAATCACCTCTCTTCACCTGGCCGAAAACCCCCTCACTATGCACCCCAGCATTTTGTTCACTTTTGTAGCTGCTCTCCTGCACTGGGCAGTGTTGTCCATGGTCCCTGTTATCATCACCCCAGGTTCTGCTCCTCCTCAATGATCCCCAGCTTAACCCTCCCATCCAGTATTCTCTCCTTGGGTTCTTCACCCCAAAGTGCATAACCTTACACTTCTTTGCATTGAACCCCACCTGCCACCTATCTGACCACTCCTCTAGCTTGCTTAGGTCCCCCTGCAGCTGCTTCTATACCTCCTCTCCATTCTACACTGCTCCGATGTTGGTGTCATCAGCGAACAGACTTATCTTGCTCACCACCCCGTGTACAATGTCTGATATGAGGAGCCCAAACAGTACTGGCCCCAACTCAGAGCTCTGTGGCACCCCACTCATCACCAGCCTTGGCATTGAGAGCTCCCCCTCTCACCACCACCCGTTGCAGCCTCCCACTCAGCCAGCTTGTAATCCAGTTCATCATTTTTGCCCCTACTCCTACACCAGTTAGCTTCCCCTGAGCTGCTCATGAGGCACAGAATCAAAGGCCATGCTGAAGTCCAAGTAAAGAACATCCACTGCATGACCCTTATCCAGCTCATCTGTCACCCAGTCATAATATTGTATCAGGTTGGTTTGACAAGACTTCCCTAACACAAACCCATGCTGCCTCACATCTTGGAGGCCATTGTCCTCCAGGTACGACACCAGTCTTTCCTTTAATATTGTCTCCATGAGTTTTCACACTATGGAGGTGAGACTTACTGGGTTATAATTACCTGGTTCATCCCTTGGTCAGCTCTTGTGTAATGGTACTACATGTGCCATCCTCCAGTCCAGTGGCACACATCCCAACTCCAGTGAGGTGCTGTACAGATCCGCCAGCAGCTCCGCCAACACCTCTGCCATCACTCTCAGCACCCTGGGGTGGATACCATCTGGCCTTGGTTCCTTGTCTGCCTTCAGTGCCCTCAGTCCCTCTAGGACTCTACTTGCCTCAATTCTTCCATCTGTTGCCTCCTCTTCCCTGTCCCCACCCTCCCAGCCCATGGTGGTAGTGGTCCCTCTTTTCTTCTGTGAACACTGAGCAAAAGTATTCATTCAGTGCTTCTGCCTGCTCCTCACCATTTTCCGTTCACTACCCACCCCTTTTTAATCCTCACTATTGTCTGCTTGTACTTCCTTTTCTCTCTGATGTGTCTAAAATAGTATTTCTTCCCCCTATTAATTCCCTGCACTAATCTCAGCTCCCTCTGGGCCTTGGCTTCTTTCACTTTTCTGGTCACCTCCCTGGACCATCTTGCATACTCCTCCCTGTCCACTTCCTTTCTCATCCTTTTATACCCCTGGTGCACCTCTCATTTTGCTCTCACCACCTCCACTACTTCACTGTTCAATCAGCATGGTTTTCTTGCTCTGCTCCTCTTGCTCTGTGTCTTGGTGCAGGCTTCTTTTGCCTTTGTAATTCCCCATTTAATAATATCCCATTTCTGCTCTGCATCCATCTCCTGCCTTATGCCCTCTAGTTTTCCTTTCAGTACTTCCTGCATCCTCCCAAAGTCTGCCCCCCTGAAGTTTACTAGCTGAGTAATTGATTTTTCTGGCTGCCCACATATCATGATATTAAACCACACCGTTTGATGATCCCTCTCAGTTAGTGGGTCCTCCACCTTTATTTCCCTTGCTGACTCCCCATTCGACAACACCAGATCTAAAGTGATCTTTACCCTAGTAGGTACACTAACCAACTGTGTCAGGAGACCCTTCTGGATTGCATCCAGGAGCACTTACTCTCTAGCACTGGAGGTGGCCGGAATGCTCCAGTCAGCCCCTGGCAAGTTGAAATCCCCCATGATGACCACCTTTCCTTTTCTACATACCTTTCTGATTTGTCCTGCTAATTCCCTGTCAAGCTTCTCAGACTGGGACGGTGGCCTGTATACCACCCCAAACCTCAGTTTCCTACCCCTTGAGTCTAGGAGCTGCAACCAGGTTGCCTCTGTTCTCCTTTCTTCTTCCTCCTCATCCCTTGTGCATTTGATCCTGTCCCTCACATAGACTGCCACCCCACCACCCCTCCCTTCCTTACAGTCCTTCCTGTATACTTTGTATCCTGGGATTGCCAGATCCCAGTCCCAGTTCTCAGTTGCCCATGTTTCTGTGACAGCTGCAATATCCACCTTCCACACTGCTAAGAGTGCCTGTAGCTCAGCAGTTTTGTTGCCTAAGCTTCTTGCATTCAGTGAGACCACCCTCCATCCTGCCCCCTTCCCTTCATTGGCCTCCATTTTCTTCCTTCTACTCCCTCCTATTTTGGCCGCCCTGAGTCCTTCTCTGCTAGCCTGGGGTTAGGCTGTGACTCCACTCCATCGGATCCCTGCCTACCTGCTGTCCACTTGCCAACCCCCATCTAGTTTAAATCTACCTTTGTCACAATATACCTCCCCAGTCTTTGCTTTAATACCACCTTCCCCTCCCCACTCAGGTGCATCCTATCCCTTGCAAACAGATTGTTATTATCCCAGGTACTGCCACAGTCACCCATAACCCCATATCCCTTAGTTTGACACGATTCTACCAACCATGTGTTCAACTCCCTAATCCTCTCTTTTCTCACTGTGCTTGCGCAGGGTACTGGGAGCATTTCAGAGAATGCCACAGACTCCCCAGTCTCCTCACCCAACCTTCCCACTTACTCAGTTCTCTCCTTTGTTACCTCCATCGTTTCCCACGCTAGGTCATTTGGCCCCACATGTACCACAATGTATGGTTTCCTCCTACCCCTCCTTACGCACCTTAGGATTGCTGTCCTGCCTTGTCTGCCTTTAATCCTGGTATGGACTCCACCCATATCTAACTGTGCCTCTCCCCTTGCTGCCCCATCTGATCACCTTGAGTATGGAGTCCCCAAACACTAGTACACCTCCCTTCTCTTTCCTTGTTTCCATCACCACCCCCCACCCAGGTTCTCATTTCCGGGGCCATTCAAGACAGTGCTTTTACAGTGTGTCCCAATGTCTTCCCCCCTGCCCTTCTCAATTGAGACTCCTCCCCCTCCTCCTGTTTGACTGCCAACCTTCCGCTCCTTCCTCACCTATCCGAGTATTATCCTTCCCCCTGCCATGCCATGCTCAGTATCTCCACTAGTAATGCCCCTCCCTTCTCTTTGTGAGTACTATCCCTTGTGCAATCTCCTCCTGCATCCTCTTTCCCATGTGTTACTAGTACAGCAAACATGTTCCTTTCTCCCTTTGCCTTACTGTGTGTTTCCTCCTCCCTCCTGCCTACTGCTGCTCCTCTTTTTCTAGGTCCTACTAGAGTCCACCCTTCATCAACTGGCTTCCTGTCTACTGTGCCTCCTCCCCTGAACCTCTGCCTTGCCCCACTGTTCCTTCTCTGTGGTGCCCCCACAATTGTCTCAGATGTCAGCCCTCCTACCGACACAATCCTCCCTTCCTCCCTCAACCTCCCCAGCTCCCCAGTACAACCATCTGTGTTCACAAAAATTAAGCTATCCACAGTACATTGATTTTTTGAACTGCACATGCTCAGAAATGGAACATTTTTCTTTAATATTTTAAAAACTACTTTACAGCCGGACCTAAAAACCACAAGTTTCAGGTTTCAAAGCCTCCTATTTTTTAGTTAACCGATGGCCAAAAAAATCTTAAAATTTTCAACAGTGGAGACTTTTATGTTTTTTGCACTTCTGTAACTTTCCCCCACTGAACAGATCTACATGAGTTGTAAAGGCCAAGAGATCCTGATGCAGAGGCTGTGCTTTCCAAATTTCATGTGAATCAGTTGAATAGGGGCAAAGTTATTAAGGTAAAAAAATGTGGGTTTAACTTAGAAGTGATTACGCAACCCTAATATATAGACATGACTGCGCCTGTATAATTCTTTGCAAAAAACTTTGTTAATGCACTAGTTAGGGACCCAGCATCAAACGCAGGGAACTGTCATATTAGGGTTTCCAACTAACCCCCTCCCACCCTGCAGGCAGCAACAGTGAAGTAGGGGCATGCCTTGGGTTTGTCAACCCTAACGCTCACCCCATTCCATGAGTAAATAAGCTGAGGTGGGTACAGCATATGAGAATGTGGTGACCATAAGAGCTGACAAAACCAAGGCACATCCCACACCTGTTGCTGCCTGCAGGGTGGGGTGGGGTGTTAGGGTTGGAAACCCTAACACAACATTTCCCTACTTCTGATGCTGGAACCCTAACTAGTGCATTAATGAAGTTTTTTGCAAATAATTTCCTAATTTTTTCAGATATTGTAATCAGATCCTTATTTTCCTGTGGGAGCATCAGTCCATAATGACATCTGTAGTTGAGTGTGGGAGGGCCCTGCACTAGTATCCACCAATAATTTTTGAAATATTATAATCATAACCAAATTTCTCCTGTAGGAATGCAGGCTTTCTGGGCCCTGTGCTCCAATCAGTCCACAGTAGTATCCATATTTGCATATGGGTGCACAGGGCCTTCCATCCATAATTTTAAATACACTTTAGTCATCACCTATCCCATGCTGCAGAGTACCAAAGAAAGACCTCAGATTGCAATGTTATCCTATGTGAATCACAGGAAAATTTGAAACCTGTATAATGCCGCATCAAAGGAACTTATTTTCACCAAACCAGCAAAAGGTACCTCTGTAGAACAAGCCCTTTGTACCCTGAAAATTTCATACTAAAACTGAAAGCCATGTCTTCACAGGGAGTGACAAAGAAATTACTATGTACACCTCACATTACAATATTAACTTTTGTGAAACAAAGGAACACTTAAACTCACAGAACTCCACAGCAAAGTAATCTGCTTTCACATCAGTAGAGCAAGCCCTTTGTACCCTGAAAATTTCAGACAAAACTTCCAAACTGTTTCTTCAATGTGAAGTGACAAAAAAACAACTGGATAGAAATTCTTTTTTCTCAAATTTTTTATTTAGTTGTTTAACCAGGTATAGCATGCTAAGCTGAAAGCTTTTTTTACAGGAGCGACTTGGGAGCACAGGGAGGTTAAGTGACTTGCTCAGGGTCACACAGTATGCAAGTGGAAGTTGTGAGATTCAAACCCAGGTCTGGTCTGCTGGATGTCACCAGATTTATAGCTCAGAGCCTTAGACCACTGCACTATACTGCCTCTGTGAATTATGAAACTGGATCCTGTTTCAAGCTTTCTTTTTTTGGCAAATCAGCAAAAAATGATTTTGTCATGTTAAAAATATACACATTTCCAGGTGATCTGTAAAAAAAAAAATAACACCAGAATATGATAGAATTGGTCCAGATTATCAGAAGACATGTTGATCACCTCAAAAAATATAATTTTTTCTGTTTTTTAACTCTGTATGCCTCACTAAGAAAAAACAAGATTGCGGCAGCACAAAAAAAGACTTCCCGGCCCAGATATTCAAAAGAGTTGAGCCATGCGCAATAGGGTTGTGCCTGCGCAAGCCCGAAATTGCGCCATTCTGCGATATTCAGCAGGAATCAGTTGCACCCCCGAAATCATGCTGAACAGCACAATGATAATGAAGCATCGCATAACCGAAGGGGAGGACCATGCATAAATGGCGCCGGTCGCGATATTCAGCGACTGCGCCATGCACAATAGGGGAGCAAGCGGAAGTTTCGCCATAGCGGAAATGAGCAAAAATAAAAAGGAGCAAGGGAGAGGTGCAAGAATGCTACAGGGAAGCCACATGTGTCAGAAGCAGAGGCAGACAGACAGGGTAGGAGGCACAAACAGGGCAGGCCAGGGAAAGGGCAGTCTGAACAGCCAGACACAGGGAAGGTGTGGGGAGCCACACAGCACAGAGGCCAGTACAGGCAGGTGTACCCGGTGCAGGGGAGGTAGCAGCCAGGACTGCAGGAGGAATACAGCAACAGCTGCCAGGGGAGGTGTACACAAGCCAGGGACATGGCCAGTGCCACCTTCCACATGGAGGCCGTAATGAGGGGGGTGAGAAGGCGGGCGGCAGGGGGGCATGGCCATGGGAGGGCCCGTCGCTGGTATGCCCCCAACAGGCAGTACCGAGCCCACACCAGCTTTGAGCTGTATACTGATACTGAGATTGTGGGCTGGTACCACCTAAATAGGGCAATTCTGAGGCAGCTCTGTGAGCTGTGCAGTGATGTGATGCAGGCACCCACACGACGGAGCCATGCCCTGTCAGTGGAGACTAAGGTAACAGCCTGCATGTACTTGCTCACCACGGTACTTTCCAGAGACCAACTGGGGACGCCACAGGCATAACCCAGTCGGCCACGTCATGCCATCTCACCCAATTCCTCAGCGCACTGCTGCCACATGCTGCGGAGTACATCCATTTCCCCAACACAGCGGCGGAGCGCACAGCAAACATACAGGAGTTCCACAAGGTAGCACATATGCCTGATGTGCTAGGGGCAATAGACTGCACCCATGTGGCCATACGCATACCACCTGGCCCCGAGGGGACCACATACATAAATCGCAAGGGCTATGCCCACATCAACTGCCAGGTGGTGTGCGATGCCAGGGGGCGCATCATCAATGTCTGTGCCACGCACCCTGGGGAGCACACAATTCTTTCATCTGGCACCAGTCAGCACTGTGCCACAGATTTGAGAGTGGGGACATCCCCACTGGCCACCTAGTGGATGAGTATGCAAACCACATGGACAATCATAGGGCCTGGGGGGGCATGGCCAGAGGTGGCATGGGTAGTGGCCTACATGGCCTGGGGCAGGGCGATGCTGATCACAAAACTAACCTCCACCCTCTACACACAGGTGACAGTGGATACCCACTCCATCCCTGGCTGCTCACACCCTACCGGCAGCCCATGACACCATCACAGCAACGCTACAGTGAGGCACACGCCACCACACGTAATGTCATAGAGCGGGTGTTCAGGATGCTGAAGGCATGTTTCCATTACCTGGACACCTCTGGCGGTGCCCTACAGTACAGCCCCTCAAAGGCCTGCGGGATATTCCTGGCCTGTTGCATCCTGCACAACATGGCCAATGAATGTGGGATAGCCATACAGGTCGAAGAGGGGGACAGCGATGGGGATGATGGGGACGCTGGTGATGATGGTGATGGGCAGCCCCCCCTTGGCCGATGGGACCCCCGATTGCTCCGGCTGGCACAGCTGCACCAGGACACCATCATGGAGGAGCACTTCAGCCAACCCAGGTAAGTCATGGGGCCATGCACAACCACCAGTGGCTAAGGCACAACCCACAAACACGCATGGACACACACCAGGGGGTGCATGCCATCAAGGGAAGTGGCAGGGCACAGAAGCACACACACAACCAGGGATGAGTGAGGATTAACATGCCACACAGATGGACACACACACACGCTCACACGCAATGCAACAAACGTGCACAGAGGGCAGGAGGCACACCGACCCAGAAAGCACACCCCTAGCTACACACATGTCCACAGGCCACCACGCCCACTGCCTGTCCATGTGCATGTGTCAGATGCTGAGCACCATTGCACATTGGTGTACAGCACAATGTAGGCATCATCATGCACATGCAATTGCGGACAGCAGCTGGGAGGGTGTGCAGGTTGACTGTGTGTCCGCATGCAGGGCTGGGTACCCACCTGTGCACTGCCCACTGAAACACACAATGCACAAAGGGCAGCACCAGACAGTAGCCATGCTGGGAGACAGGTCAGTCACGCGACACAGTGCCACGGCCACCACGGATGCATGGGCGGCCCCGCCGAGACCCGCCAGCACTGAAAGGCTGACCCCTGGCCTCATGGGGTGGCACTGATGGTCCCACAGGGGTTCCACTGCGTGAACACGACCTTGCTCGCTCAGGGGTCTGCAGCACACTGAACATGCCTGCACCAGGAGTGCTCGGGATGCCCACAGCTGAACCCGGCATCGACAGGGTGGGAGTTGCACAACGCCGGGAATGGGGGGTGGATAGTGCACTGCGTGGTGTCCGCGATGCATGGGCACCTGACTGTGTGCCCATTGTGGCCATGACAGCAATGAATGCCTGTGCATGCCTGTCAATGGCAGCGGTCACATCATCCCGCAAATGGTCCATCCCTGCCAGGATCAGTGTGGTGTCCCTGCTGCGACGCTCCTCTGCCCACTCCAGAGCCACATGCAGTGCATCCACAGACGTTGCAAGCCACATCTGCTGCTGGACCAATGCTTGCAGTAGGCAGGTGTGGTCATCCAAGAGGTCATCAGCCTCCTCGGCATCCTGTCCCTCAGGGTGTGTATGGCCCCAATGATCAGCCCCCCTTGAGGGTTGGTGCTGCACACCAGGACCAGGTCTGGGCATGTCCACAGGTGGTGCACAGATGCCACTGCTGAACTCTGTACCCCCAAGCCCATTGGGTGACTGCTGATGCTGCCCCTCTGGCTGCCGCTCCACAGGGATCAGTGGTGCTGCCGCAGTGGCAGCAACAGTCCCACTCTCCTGAACAGACACCAGTGCTGCCCCACTGGTGCTGACAGACACAGCCTGGGACTGTGCTGACATGCAGGCCTCCACGGTGGCACCACCTACAGCTATGGGCACGAATTGCCCTGCTGTGTGGCCATCCCATGGCACACACGTGTCACTGCCCATGACAGTCATGTCATCATCACTGGTGACGGACTCTGCACCGGCCACAGCCACAGCGTGCTGGCATCCGTGGATGCCAGCATGCTGGGACATAGGCAAGGCTTCCTCCACACCTGTTACAACGACATCAGTCTGGACAGCCAGGCGGCCCCACTGTCTCGATGATCCACATATACCTGTGGAGGTGGATGGTCCCTCCTCCAACTCCAGCCGACTGTCCGCAGTGGACAGGCCTACCACCGCTGACCCATGCAGATGCTCAGGATCTGTAAGGGAAAGCAAAGTCACATTACTGCGTGTGACCTACCCTGCCTCCCCATAGACAGACCATGACTTACCATGCAGTGATGGGCCACCACCCGTCTGAAAGCCACCACCCGGAACACCCTCAATGGCACTGCGCTGCATGCTTCCAGCAAGCCTCTCCTCCTCTGGGGTCAGCTGTACCACCTCCGGCTGTCTCCCATCTGTTGCAGCACGTGCTGCCCTGATGGCAGCCACCTTCTCCTTTACCCTCCTCCTGTCCGTGCCCATCTTTTTCTTACACTCCTGCACAGAGCGTCGGTGGCTGCCATGCAGGTTCATAGCACGTGCCACCTCCTCCCATGCAGCAGCACGGGCTTGAGGTGTTCCCCGCCATCCACTGAGAAGTGGCTCCTGATCCAGGTAGGCCTCAAACAGGGCCTCGGTTTCAGCCTTTGTAAAGTTCAGCCTCCTCCTCCTCCTCCCACCACTGTTTTCCTCCTCTCCAACAACCTGCTCGGTCATTATGTAGCCTGTAAGAATGGCAGTTGTTACCTGTGACTGTGCAGTCCCATGCATGTCCCTGAATCCACAGTCCAGACTCCCAAACAGCATGCAACTCACCAATAAACTGCAATAACCGACTATGGCCACTGCAGCACATTGCCGCACTTTTATGGCGCAATCCATGCAAATGAGGCACGGAGCAACTTTAAGTAGATGCAAATTCCAGTGCTGCACCATTGAATGGCTGATTAGATGATTTGCATATGACGGCTGAATATCGCACTGTTGCGCTTTGCGCAATTGTGTTGGACATGCTGAGCCAATGGTGCAGTTCTGTGACATGCGTAGTACACCTCACTGTACATGCCTGAGTTGCTGACGCAGGCGTCTGCTGTGCTGATGACGTGCTGTGCATGGTAGGCAATGCAGGGCATGGCCACCATTGTGCCAGTAGCGCTATAGCGATGGTCACTACATGGCGCTGTGGCACTGGGCCATCATAGGTGCAATGGCCCAACTGCTCGGTAGTCCACTATGGTGCTGGCACACAGGCAGCCAATCGCTCTACATGTATTGTCTTCCAATAGCGCTGAGCGTGGCCATGCACCAGAGACCCTTGACTCTGTGCCCGACTTTTGCCCCCTAGGCACCATGCGTCAGGCATGGGTGCACCTCTATCGTGCTGTTTGGTAATAGCACGATAGGGAATGGCAGCGCTGTACCGCGCAGCATCTGCACGTGGGGAGCCATGTTGCAGAGCACCATATTGCCTACTATAGCTGCAAGGATGGCACGCAGACGGGCAGCGCAGTGGACAGCCATTGAGCTAGCCAATCTGGTGGCAATTGCTGAGCCACACCATGGGCCTCTCTTCGGGGAGGCTCCCCTGGACAGGGCCAGAACCCAGGTGTGGCAGGAGGTGGCCACTGCCCTTGAGGAGGTCACCAGATGGGGAGGAGCACAGAGCAGTGCAGGCACTGCTATGGGGACCTGCGGAGGAGGGAGCCGGAGCTACTGGCATGACTGCGGGCACATGCCAGGAGGGGCACAGTGCCACATGCAGGTAGGGGTTCCATCAACACACTTTTATCATCCATATGGGTCACAGTGTTGTATGTGTCCAGCACATAGGGGAGGGACTGTCTGGGGTAGCTGTGGCGGTGTTCACAGGGTGTGGGGTGGGTGGGTCTGGCTGGGTGGAAGGGCACACACCTTGGGGCAGGGGGACTTTGCTTCAGGATTGTACTGATGTTCTTCTCTCCTTGTTTTCCCCACAGGCCAGGACGAATGCAGCAGATTACGGGAAGAGCGGCGGAGGGAGGAGGACAGTGCAGCCAGGCGGGGCGATGGCCATCACTGCCAACCTGAATGGCCCAATGAGGGTGAGTGCCATACATCCCTGATTACTATTGCATGCTGTGTGACAGAGTGGGCAGTGGGGCATGGCCACCATTCATCGACACCATTGCCATGCACGCAACTTGTTACAGTCAACACTGTCCAGTGTCAATGCATGTCTGAGAATGTGTCAATGGTGGTCCATGTGTGCACCAGGTGCATGGCTGTGCCACTGCCTTTGCACCTCATAGCCATGTCACTAAATGGCCACGGTGGTGCTATGCGTGACTTGGCCGGTGGGCGTGTGCAGCATTCCGCATGGCTGTATGCGCCTGGTGGGCAGGTCCTGTGGACATGATCACTGTAGGTGGTCTCACACCATCACAGTGGTATGTCCCATGGCTGTATGCCATGCACAGTAGGTGGGCTGTATGGGGTTGTGCATTCACACCTATTGACTGTGCTCCCTTGTCCTAGGTACCTGCCATCTAAGGGACATAAGAGATGCGGTGCCAGAGATACTACAGCTGGCCTGGGAACCCCTGGAAATCCTCCGGAGATTGGATACGACTGGGGTATTGAGGAGGCACAGAGGCCGGAGGTCACGAAGTGCAGAACGGCGCTCCCGCTAGGGATCCCTCAGTCCCTGAATTCCCTTACTGCCCTGGACCCACCCTCTCACCCCTCCTATCCCATCCCATTTGTCCACCCCTGCCCCCTACCCACCCCCACCTTGTGTGTGGCCCCCCAACCTTGTATATAGTTTTTGTATTCTTGTAAATAGTTGACTATTATATTTTTTCAATACATCTGATTTTGATATGAATACTGTGGTGGTCTCTGATTTGCAGTGGGCTATAGGTACACAGCTGCAGTGGTGTGCATGGCGTCAGGGATGGTGCAGTCATGGGTATGTGTGTGTGTCCATGTGGAGGTGACTATGGTGTGGGGGTAGCTATCAGTCAGTGTCTGTGGTGTGTGTGTTGTGCCCTGTGCACTGGATGACTGTGTGCAGTGGTCCATGGCACGTGCTCTGTGTCCATGGTGCACCCATCGGCCCATCCATGGCCTGTGCAGCTGACACACATGCATGTCTGTGACCTGCACAGTCTGCTGGCATGTCAGTGGTGGCAGTCCCTGCAGGTCGGCCACTGTACCCATCACTTTGCTGGGTTGCCCCTGTCACTGGTGTGGTGCATGCCTGGCTCGGATGGCACTGTGGGCACCACAGTCATTGTCCCACCTCCATGCTGTGCCTTGTGTGTGTTGCAGGGGGATGTGCTCCACTGTCTGTGACTTGTGCTTCGGGCAACTGCTGGTGGTGTATGGGTCCACAGTGCCTGTGCAGGGTGGCTGGCACTCCAGTGCCATGGAGGACTGTGGGTTTTGTGAACACAGATTACATGGGCCCACAATGGGGGGCTTGGTTGCCCCACCACTGCGTCCCTATGTTGGTGTGCCCTTGGGTATGGGTGGGTGTCTGTCCATACAATGTGTTGCATCCGGTGTGGTGCATGCTTCCATGCACCACCTTGGGTGTCTGTGCTGGCTGTTGTGGCCAGTGGTGGGTCAGGGTGTGTCACTGGAATACTGTGCAGGGTGCTGTACCACTGGTGGTGGTGTCAAGGGCACGCCCTGTCCCATGTGGGGTACCTCTTGTGCCGATGCATGGTCAGTCTCTCAGCAGTACCTTGGGGGGACTGTGCATGGTGGCAACATGTCTGCCATTGTTGCATTGCTCTGTGTTGCCACCCACTGATGGGTGCTCGTGGTGGGGCTGCCTTGCATGGTTCTGTGGTGCACAGGGTTGCATTGTCACAGTGGGAGTGGTGGCATGCATGGGGTTTCCTGCAGTGGTGGTCACTGCTCATGGGGGGTGTCTGGGTGTCACGGTGCAGGGTGTGCTCTGCACTGGGGGGATGGTGTGGCACGGGGTGGTCTGCCCTCCTTGTGTGCCAGTCACAGCTTGCCAGTAGGTGTGATGGGGCACCATGGCTTGGCTGTGGGTTGTTTGCTTGTCTCCATGGGCCAGTGGTTATTCCAGCCCTCCTCCAGTTGTGCTGTGCTTGGGGTGTGGGGGGACGATGTCTGTTCTGCTGTGTGTTCCTGTGCCCATCTGTGGCATGGGTGGTGGGCCCCTACCTCCCTGGTTGTGCAGTTACATTGCTCTGCAGCTGGGGGGCTCCCTGGTTGTGCTATGGTGCCCCTGGACTGCTCAGCTGAACATCCCTTGTTGTGCTATGGCGCATCAGATCTGCTCAGCTTCCCCTCCCTAGTTGCGCTATGGCACAGGTGGTGCGATATTCAGTCGTCGGCTGTAGGCGCAATTTTGCCTGCTTCATTTTTGAATATCACGTCTCTTGTGCATGGGCACAATAAACTTGCGCTTGCTCCTGCTATTGCACACTTTTTGGGTGCAGTTTGAATATCTGGGCCCCCATCTGCAACAAATGATTACTCTTTTGTGACACAGGACTGTGAAACAGAATCCTGTTTTGAGGCTCACATTTAACTTTCTCCATTGAAAATAATGGGACATTTTAAAATGTAATAACTTTTGAACAGATTCAGTTTTTTTCACCAGGTCTACAAAAGGTACATCTGTGACCCAAAACCTTCCTACCCTAAAAATTTCAGACCAAAATCCCAAGCCATATTTGTGCAGCGATGTCACAAAGAATTTTACAAAAAACAATGATTTTCACATTTTGTGACATTCCATATTTCTGCACCCACACATCCAACCACAATAAAACTTGGCACATCAAGGGATCATCCATCCCTGATGGTGCCTACAACATTTCATGCAAATCGGTTGAACGGGTGTGAAGATATTAAAGTACAAAATTCGAGTTTAACATAGAAGTGTAGATTGAACCCTAACTATAGGGTTGTGATCTTTAACACTCCATGTCTCTGCATCCATACATCAAGCTTGGCAAGCTTGTGAAGCCTGGCACATCAAGAGATCATTGGTCCCTGATGAAGCTTGCAAAATATCATGCAAATTGGTTGAATGGAAGTTATTAAATACAAAAAGTACACAAAAAGATTCCCATTTGCAACAATAGATTGCCCATTTGCGACAAAGAATCCTTTTTTGAGGTGAACATCTTTTCCCATTGAAAATAATGGTACATTTCAAAAATGTAATAACTTTTGAATGGATTCATATTTTTTCACCAAGTCTTCTAAAGGCACCACTGTACATTTCCAAAATGCAGCAACTTTTGAATGGATTCATATTTTTTCGCCAAATCTTCTAAAGGCACCACTGTGACCTAACACCTATATACTCTGAAAAGTTCAACCTAAAATTACGCACCATTTTTGCATAGCAGCATGACACGAAATTTGACAAAAAAACAGTAATTTACATGTTTTTGACACTGTCTGTTTCTGCACCCACACATTCATCATGAACAAAACTTGCAACATCAAGAGATCATTGGTCCCTAATGGCACATGCAAACTTTCTTGCAAATCGCTTGAATGGTTGTGAAGTTATTAAAGTGCAAACATTTGAGTTTAACACAGAATTGAAGATTCAACCCTAACTTTAGGGGTGTGACTGCACCCCTATAAGATAGATAGATAGATAGATAGATAGATAGATAGATAGATAGATAGATAGATAATGTGTGTGTATGTGTTTATGTATGTATGTATGTATGTATGTATAGACAGACAGACAGACGGATAGATAGATAGATAGATAGATAGATAGATAGATAGATAGATAGATAGATAGATAGATAGATAGATAGATAGATTGATTACAGGGGCACAGTCATTCCCATATATTTAGGGCTGAGTAGCCTGTTAAATGTTAACTTCAAATTTTGCACTTTAATAACTTTGCAACTGTTCAACAGATTTTCACAAAATTTGGTATGCTCTGTCCTGTGGGGAAGATCTCTTGATTTGGCAAATTTTATTCCGGTTGGATGTGCTGATTCTGAGATCTGGATATGAGGAAAAAGTTAAAAGTCGTAATTGTTTGCAGATTTTTCCTCCTCATCACCTTGCACACAGAGAGTATGGAATTGTGGTGTGATTTTTTGAAGTTAGATAGAACTTGGGTAACGAAACTGCCAGTGTTTCTTTGGAGCAAAAATATTAACCTGTTGCAAAGTTATTCCATTTTTAAGTCCCAATTATTTCCTTTGGGAAGCTTATTTTTCAAGATAGAGGTAAAATGTTTGACACATGAATTGATCTGGTGAAAAAGAATTCAATTTAGTGTGATCATTTGCTTTTTCTTGAGAACAAAATCCTTTTTCTTGAGAGAAAATTCCTATCTCATGAGCCAAGATCTTGTTTCTGTGTTTTCTTAAAATTGTTGTTTTCAAAAGCCACAAAAAAATGACATCCTGGAGAGATGCCATCATACCTATCTGGCTCATCGGGACCCCATTAGGTGCAATCTGTGCTTCATATTAGAACTTTGCCATTGAAATACATTTTTTTAATATAATAAATCCATTTTCATGACTGTGTGATATGAAAAAAGAATCATTTTTCATATCATGGTTCACAAAAAGGATCCTTTTTTGTCACTTGAGAACCATTGGCTGTCCCTTCCATTGACCTTCCCAGTACTGTACTGTTCTTCCCTGGTCTCTAGTGGTCCCTCACCCTCCAATACCCCTGCCCCTTCATTTCCTTGGCATCTAGTGGCACCCCACCCTCCGATTGCTGTCCCTGTAAAAAAAATGTCCCTGGTGTCTAGTGGCACCCCTCATACTCTGATCACCATGCTTGTAATAAAAATAATTTCCCTGGTGTCTAGTGGCAAACCCCCAGCCTTTGATTGCTGTCCTGATGTTTCCTGGTGTCTAGTGGCACTGCCCACCCTCCAATCATTGTCCATAATGTTTCCCTGGTGTCTAGTGGCACTCCCAACACTCCCATCATTGTCCAAATGTTTCCCTGGTGTCTAGTGGCACCACTCATCCTTTGATCACCATCTTATAGTCCCTCATATATTTATTTATTTAGAATCTGACACTGGGATGCCCACCCCCGCTGTCAGATGCCCCTTGTGCAGCCTGTTGTTTTATTGGTTGGCCAACATCAGGGTACCCAATCCCCATGTTGACATTTAGAGCCCCCCAAAGCAGTATGGGACACTGGGGAGCCCACTGCCAGTATCCCAAAATATTTTAATAATGAAGTCCTGTAAAAAGAAAACAGTCTCCCAATGTCTTTTTTTAAACCTGAAAAAAAGAAAATGATCCCTGATCATCACCACTGTCACCCTCCTCTGTCCCGACACTCCCAATAATCACCCACCATCCCACACCCCCTTACCCTACATTTACCACTGGAGGTCTTAGGCTGTCTTCTTCAGTTGACCAAGACACGTTTGCACTCTTCAAAGCCGAACCATGAACTGAGGAATCAAGGTAAGTGCTGTATAATGTATTTCAATGCTGTTTTGAACTTGTGCTCATAACTTTGCAATTTTGGGGAATTTTTTTTGCCACATTTTCAGCATGACTGTTTTGGAACCCCACCTCATGAACACTGTAATTATTTCATTAATTGGGCCCAGAAGGTGATTTCACGGTCGCTGTGTGAAATCACCTTTCGGGACTGAATAATGACATTTCACCACCAGTGTTCATGAGGTGGGGTCCCGAAAAGGCCATGTTGAAAATTTGGTAAAACATTCACAAAATGGCAGTGTTATGCATGCTCATTGAAATCTTTCTATGCATGCATAACTTTGGCAATTTTCAACATTTTGACTCCAAATTTTCAACATAGCCATTTTTTCACACCACCTCATGAAACCTATAGCTGTAATTTTTCACATACTGTCCGAAGTATGTTTTCACACCTATGGCATGGAATGGCATTGTGGCATGGATTCGAAAATGTTCGCCTATGGGGTTTATGAGGTGGGGTCATGTAAAGACTGTGTTGAAAAATTGGAATCAAAATATGAAATAATGCCAAAGTTATGACCATTACTTGCAGTTTTTTTGTGCCAGCTCGTAACTTCAGAAATGTTAAATATTTTCAGCCCAGATTTTCCATATAGTCTTCTTATTACCCCACCTCATATATCTCACAGCTGTCATTTTTCAAATCCTGGCAAAAATGTGTTTTCACACCTGTTGTGCAGAATGGTGTTGCAGTTGTGCAGAATTACATTTTGGTGGGAATTCAACATTTTTTAATACTGGTACATGTTGAGGTAATAAGATGGCTATGCTAACAATTTGTCACTGTTGCACTATAAATGGATGTGCAGAGTCCAGATGATATATATATATATATATATATATATATATATATATATATATGCATCTACAGAGGAATTCAAGCACCCACAGTAAAATAACAATACTATTGTACTATCTCAAAAAGTAAGGAAATAAATTGCAAGAAAACTCAGTTAATGCTCCAGTTAGGGTCAAACTGACAAAAGTTGGAAAATGAGGCATTACGGTTTCCCACAAACCTCACACTCCCAAAACAGGAAGGAGAGCAGGTGTGGGGTGTGCCTTGGGCTTTTCAAGTCTAACACTCACCCCATTTTCATAAAGTCTACATATCTGACCTAATTTACAGATGGAATGGGCAAAGTGTTATGTTTGAGAAGCCAAAGGCTCACCCCACACCTTCTCTCCTTCTTGGTTTGGAAGAGTGTTCTGTTAGGGAAACCCTAATGCTTCATTTCTCAACTTTTCTCAGTAGTGCCAGCATAGTTAGGGTGAAAGGTAACTTCTATGTTAAGCCCGAATTTTTGAACATTAATAACTTTGGAACCATTTAACAGGTTTTCAAGAAATTAGGCATGTATAATCTAGTGGTAGGTATCATGACTTGCCACATTTTGTGGGAACCTGTTCTGTGGTTTCTGAGATATAGAGTGTTGAAAAAAACAGAAAATAATCGGTGTTTTTTGAAATTTCTTTGTCCACCTGGATCTCAGAAATGGCTTTAGGTTGTGGTCTGAAATTTTCAGGGTAGAAAGCCTTTGCCTCACAGATTTGCCTTTTGAAGGTTTAGTGACAAAATATTAATCTATTCAACAGTTATTAAACTTTAAATTTTCCCATTATATCCTATGGGGAAAATATATGATCTGAAAGTGAAACAGATAACCAGTCCCAAAAAATTGTTTCTTTGCCACTTCATAGCAAAAGAATAGTTAGGACTTTGGGGCTGAAATTTGCAAGATGGCAAGCCCTTGCCCCACAGATGTGCCGTTTGCTGGTTTGGTGAAGAAATGGATACCGGTTCCATAGTTACAGCACTCCAAAGTAGCAAATCTTCCAATAAGATAAGATTGTTGCGGTTGTGGGGCCTTTCGGTGGCTATACCTCGAAAATGGTTTGAGATACAGATATTTTGCTAAGCTTGCATGGATGTGGTCAGGCCATGAATACAACTGCAATTGAATGTTTTGCAAAGTTCCTATAGTTCCTGAGATATTGCAACTTTTGCAGTGCAAGAGTTACCTGGAATGGCTCTAGGAGTGTGCTATGTCTCTATACTTATGGGTACATGGGAGTGCAGGGCCCATAGGACCCTGCCTTTCCACATTTGGATACCATTATGCAATTATGGGAGTGCAGGGCTCTACATTATGCAGTAGTGGAAGTGTAGGTCCCGGATGGCCCTGAGCTCCCACATGAAGATATGATATCATTAAAATATCAGTACTCTTATGTGTAGATTGGAGCGCAGGGCCCATGAAAATCAGAGACACTTACAAAATGAATGAATGATGGGAGTGCAGGGCCTGGAGACTACACTCCTAACTCCAGTGGTGCACTTTCTCAAAAGAAGGAAATTCATTGCAAAAACTTTATTAATGCATTAGTTAGGTTGTCATTACAGTGACAAAATTTGGAAATTGATGTTAGGGTTACCAACTCTACCCCCCACCCCTACTCTCCACACACCAACAGGCATCAAAGAGTGCCTTGCAGTCATTGGGCCTAACACTCACCCCATTGTCCTATACTGTACCACTCAGCTTCCTTACAAGTGGAATGGGGGGATAGGATGAGTAGATCCATATCTTCCACCTGTCTAAGGTATCATGCTTCTGAGGGGACCCTAAAGCATATTTTATAGGATTGTCCTCTGGTCATTCCCTTCTGGCAGGCAATTAACATGCTTTGGATCCCTTTTTGGGCCTAGACTAATATTTTACCCTACATATTTGCTTAGTGGGGCATTTCCTGGAGGGAGTGGAAGGCTGCTGTAAAGACTTAATCTCCCTAATTTCGACTGTCACTAAGTTGGTTATTATCAGGCACTGACTGGATGACTCCATCCCCTCTTTCTGGGAATGGCACACAGAAATGCTTCAAGCCTTTGAATTAGAGAAACACATTGCCCGGTGTCAGGCACATCAGGAGAGGTTTATAAATAGATGGGGTCCATTGCTGACCCTTTTACCCTTAGTGAAGACCCCACAGGAGGAAACAGATTGAGGAGAAGAGGGGGCAACTTTGTTTCTTTTTTGAGTGGTGTGGTATTTGGCTCCCTCTTTTCTTTTTAGGAGGCCTGGGTTCTATTCATTTTATTATCCCCCTTTCATGTTCCCTATGGTATGAGGCTTGAGTTGGTGCTCTGGAGTGGGGTGTGGAGGGTTTGTATGGGGGGATAAGGGGGGAGGTGGTGGGTTGTGTTTATCACCGGTCATTTTGTAATGGACTTAGTAGCCGTCTTGTTTATCTTTGTTGGTTATGCTGTCTCATATGCTGGGGTGGTTGTTACTGACTGTTCCTGTTTGTTTGTTACTTTTTCTAGCTATAAATTCAATAAGGTATATTTAATTGGAAGAAAAAAAAACAAATGGAATGGGGTGAGAGTTAGGGCTGACAACCCCAAGGCACACCCTGACACCTGTTGGTGTGTCAAGAGTTGGGTTGAGGAGGTAGGATTGGCAACCATAACATTGAATTTTCAAATTTTTCTTGCTATAATGACAACCCTAAGTTATTCATTAATGAAGTATTTTGCAATGAATATATACATATAGATGTGTGTTTGTGTGTGTGTGTGTGTGTGTGTGTATTATATATTTAAGGTTATGAAGCCACTTCTATGTTAAACTCAGCATTTTGCACGTTAATAACTTTGGACCCATTTAACAGATTTGCATGTAATTTGGTATGCGTGGTGGGGCATGGTAGCTCTCTTGACTTGCCAAATTTCTTTTCAGTTGGATTTACAGTTTTTGTGCACCAAAATGCGGAAAAATGCACTTTTTGCCAATTATGTGGGCAGTTTATTGGATTTTGTCCATAGTGCTGTATGGCTGTTGTGTGGCATGTCACTCTGCAAATTGGCTCATCTGAAATAGCTTGGATCAAGGAACATGACACTTTTTGTTTGGTGGAAAAATATTTATCCATTCAAAAGTTATTAAAGTTTTAAGTTCCTATTATAAGTCTATGGGAAAATTTATATGGCTATTTTGCAAAAGAAGAATGGGGTTTTGGCCATCTGGTCCCTCCTCATGATCAAAGAATTTGCAGGCTCACTATCAAAGAATCTTTGATTGCGAGGAATTCCTTGATCTTAACGGCTGCCATCTTGTTTTCAGTTTGCAGGTGGAAAAATTCAAATATCTCGGCTCGGGGGACTTCTGAAGTAAAACTATGTTGGGTTTTGCTCAGGGGTCTTCCCTCTATTGAGCCATGCCTGTGGTTTCTTTTAAATTGGTCAAAAAATAGAGTTTTTCAGTTTTTTATTCTTTGATCATGGCTTGCTAACGATCTTTGATCTTTGATTGTGAGCCTGCAAATTCTTTGATCACGAGATTCTTTAACCGCAATTTTTGATTCCGAGGGTATGACAAGATGGCCAGATGAAAAAATCTATTTTCTCAGTACAGGGGTGACTTGTACAGCCAAACTAGGATGGGTTTTGCTCAGGTGGCTTCTTTCTATCGAGTCATGGCTGTGGTTTCATGTATTTTTGTGTGAATATTGACCTTTACCATTTTTTATTCTTTGATCATGAGCCTGCAAATTCTTTGATTGCGAGATTCTTTGATTGCGATCTTTGATTGCGAGGAAGGAACTAGATGGCCAGATTTGGAGGAACCAGATAGCCCAATTTTAACAATATTTTAAATAAAATATCTCGGGAAACAGTTTGGTCTTTTAACTTGAAATTTGGAGGGTGTTGACGGGATGTCCTGTAGATGTGAATTGTGGTGTTTAGGTGTTAGACAATACATTTTATGTGTAGATATTGCGTGGCACAGTTTACGTTTTGTGGGCAGTGTTTTCCATTGTGGTAGTGGCTTGAAATTTATAGGGTAGCTAGCCTTACTGCCATGGATGTACTTTTCAGTCGTTAGGTGTGTAAAATGTAAACAGGTACAGAATTCTGCCACTCTGATGAATTAAAATCTCAAATTTTCAAATGTTATATCTTGGAAATGTTTTGGTCTTTTAAATTGAAATTTGGAAGGTGTTGAGGGGATGTCCTGTACATGTGAATTATGGTATTTAGGTGCTGGAAAATTAATTTGCTGCAGAGATATTGTCTGACACACTTTATGTTTTGCGTAAAGTGTTTTGCATTGTGGTAGTGGCTTTACATTTATAGGGTACCTAGCCTTACTGCCATGGAAGTAATTTTCAGTGGTTAGGTCTCTGACATGTAAACAGATGTGGAATTATGCCACTCTGATGAATGAAACCTTGTTTTGTTTCAAGGTGGTGGAAGCATGGGCCCCAAAGGGCCCCACGCTCTCAACCTTATGTGCTCCCACCAATACATATTATATTCAGTACTTGCACTGTTATGTTAGGCAGAAATTTACAAGTTGGTTGGAGTGGGGCCGCACTCCCACCAACCTGCGTGACTTTCTACTTTTCTATACTTTCTCAAAAAGTAAGGAAATTCTATGCAAAAAACTTTGTTAATGCGTCATTTAGGGTTAAAACACAAAAAGCATGGAAATGAGACCTTTAGGGTTGCTCCCCCTCCTCATGTACCCCCTCCTTCCGAGATTGACAGATGACGGGGTGTGTCATTGGGGTTGTGAGGCCTAAATGTCACCCCATTCTTCTTTACTGTGGCTTGTGAAAATGATTACACAAGGAATGGGGTGACATTTAGGCCTCACAACCACAATGACACACCCAGTCGTCTGACAATCTCAGGAAGGGGATACATGAGGGGGGTCGGGGCAACCCTAAAAGTCTCATTTCCTTACTTTTTGTGTTCAACCCTAAATGATGCATTAGCAAAGTTTATTGCATAGAATACATATATATATGTGTATATATGTGTATATATATATATATATATTTCCAAAAACTTTGTTAATGCATATGTTAGGGTTCTTACTAAAGTGACAGAAGCAGGCAAATGTGGTGTTAGGGTTTCCAACCCTTACACTCTACCCTACAGATACTGACAGGCATCAGGGGTGTTCTTTGGGGTCATCAACCTAACACTCACTCCATTCCATAAGTTAATAAGCTGAGATGGATATGGTATTGGAGAATGGGGTGAGCATTAAGCTGATGACCCCAAGGCACACCCCGATGCCTGTCAGTGTCTACAGAGTGGTGGTAGGGTGTTAGCGTTGAAACCCTAACACCACACTTCCCTGCTCTTGTTGCTTTTGTAACAACCCTAACTGATGCATTAATGAAGTTTTTTGCAATTAATTTCCTTGCTTTTTCTTATAGTATAATCATATCCTTATTTATATGGTTTATATTTGTATGGTTTACATATCGTGCTGTGATAGCCACTGGACCGACATCCCCATCAGCAACAGACACAATTCCTAGTGTCGGCATTGTACTGTCAGGGATGCCGGTGTGTTTTCTTCAGGGGGCCATGCCCCCTGAACCCACCATGTGGGGATCTCCACCCCACAGTCTCTATTTATACAACTGCAAGTCTGAGTTGTCTCAGGGAATCAACGGGAGATGTACCACTGGTGTCTGCAGGGACCATCACAGTGACCTGATGCTTTTCATTGAATACTGTGGCTGTGATGGTCTTTGCGGTGGTGGTGTTGGCTTGTGGTCGGCATGCCATTTGAATATGTGAGCGCAGAACTTGGAGGGCCCTGCGCTTCCATCCCTCCATAGATTCAGACATCAGGGGAGAGGGAAGTGAGCACTACACAAATAAATATCAGAATGTAGCTAAATGGGTCCTGTTTAGCTAAGTTCTGATGTTTATTTTTTTAAATGTCTTCATTTTTGTGTTTTCTTTAGTTCTTTCTCTCACTAACTGAATAAGGAAAATGGTGGTAGATCACAAAAGAATTTCCCACATGAGAAACAGAATGACCCATTTGTGCAAATGGACTAGCTTCTGTGACGCTATATCTAGTTATGTGCTGGACATCTACTGTATTTTTTTCCCATAGGAAAGAATGGGAAACCGATTGCCCTACCATCTATCCCTGTGGTCTAGTGGCACCCCCCACCCACTGATCCATGTCCCTGGCAGTCTAGTGGACCTGCCTTCTCCCTCGATGCATGATCCCCATCTGCTTTAAAAAATAACCCTTGTAGTCTAGTAGTCCATACCACGCCCGAATAGCAGCAGCTAGTCCATTTGCACAAATGCCCCCCCCCGATGCCCATCTCATTACAAAAAAAAAGTCCCTGGTAGTCTAGTTTTCCATCCCCTCTCCCCAATCTCTTTCTGTATAATAAAAAAAGACCCCAGTAATGTAGCGGTCTTTCCCCCCTCCACCCATGTCCCGTCCTGGTCCTGATACTATACAGTGTCAAATTCCCTGTAGTTTAGTGGTCTTGCCACTCTCCCCAACCCCCTCCCATGAAAACAGTGATATTCCTGGTGGTCTAGTGGTCTTCAATCCCCCCACACTCTTAGGTATGTACCCACCCCCGTCCCCCCCCAGCATCCCCATTGGCAGTCTATGACCACCACAGCCCTCCTCTCACCTCCATGGATGGCCACAGACTGTGTTAGTAATAAGCTGTACCACACAGTGTGATCTGAATGAGCTCATTCTGATCGCATTGTCCTGCACACCTTATTGATAGGAAAATTAGAATTTTTTTTCATACCTCCTTGTTTGTAATTCCCCATTTGTGAGAAAGGATTACCCAATTGCAACAAAGGATTGCTCATTTGGGACACAGAATCCTTTTTCGAGGTGAACATCTAACTTTGCCCATTGAAAATAATGGGAAAATTTAAAATTTAATAACTTTTGAACAGATTAATATTTCATCACCAAATCTTCAAAAGGCACATCCATGACTCAAGATCTTTCTACTTTGAAAATTTCAAACCAAAGCTCCACACCATTTTTGTGCAGTTGTGTGACAAAAACATTTAACCAAAAACTGTAATTAACATGTTTTGTGACACTCCGTATCTTCGCACCCACACATCTGACTAAAATTAAACTTGCCACATCAATAGATCTTTGGTCCCTGATGGCACATACAAACTTGCATGCACTTCACATGAATGGTTGCAAAGTTATTAAAAAGTGCAACATTTTGAGTTTGACATAGATGTGAAGAATTAATCCTAACTATAGTGGTGCAGCTGTGCCCCTATAATAACATTCCATGTCTCTACACCCACACATTCTGCTGGAATGAAACTTGGCACATCAAGAGAACTTTGGTCCCTGATGGCACATGCAAAATTGCGTGCAAATTGGTTGAACACTTTTGAAGGTCTTAAACTGCAAACAGGATTACCCATTTGCAACACAGGGTTACCCATTGTGACACAGAATCCTTTTTCAAGATGAACATCTAACTTTTCCCAATGAAAATAATGGGAAACTTTAAAATATAATAACTTTTGAACAGATGAATATTTTTTCACCACATCTTCAAAAGGCACATCGGTGACCCAAGACCTTTCTACCCTGAACATTTCAGACCAAAACTCCACACTGTTTTGCACAGCTGCTTGACAAAGAATGTGACCAAAAATGGTAATTTATATTTCTTGACACTCCATTGCTCCACACTCCCACATCTGAATGAAATAAAACTTGCCACATCAAGAAATCTTCAATCCCTGATGGTGCATGCAAAATTTCATGTGAATCGCTTGAAGAGTTGTGAAATTATTAAAATGCAAACTTTTGATTTTAATATAGAAGTGAATAACCTTAACTATAGTGGCATGAGCACACCCCATTAATATACTGTAGAATTGTTATACTGAACTGTAAAAATACATTCACTATGTTTGTGATAACACTATATGCGCAGACTTTTCTTCCCGCATTAAATAAATTATGCACATTTTATGCTTGCATTCTTTATTTATTCTGAAAACAAAATATTAAATAAAAAAAGGGAATAAAAATGCACTCCTCTTTCAGCAATGACACTCATTCCATCAATCAGTAGACGGCACCTGCAGAATAAGGAGAGGGCAAATCAGCACGAGATGACTACGGAGAACAGTCATTTTTATTTAAGCCCAGAAATGCAGTCTACTTACTCAGTCCATGTCACTCCAGATTACTATCAGTTATCCCCATTTCTTCCAGCATGCCAGACACCTGTAATACCTGAAATGAATGGAGGAAGTTTAGTACTGGCTATTCTGGAGACTGTGTTTATATTTCTTTACTATAGTTGTACTCACAATGTTATCTAAACAGCTGTTGTGGGCTGCTTGTAGGCCAGCCTCCCTGATCCCATGCAGGCGATCTTCATGTCTGACACTCAAATCGAGAAATGCTTTCAGAAGCCACTCTGCATGCTGCTCCTTCAGTGTAGTCAGACACAGATCCACTTTTATTTTATCAGCAGCTGTATCACTGTTGAGTTTTTCTGCAACAAGTGCCACATACCATTGTGTAAAGTAAGATTTAAGGTAGTCCTTAAATATTCTGTTGATGGCAATATCCAGCGGCTGCAGTAGACCTGTGCAGCAGTTGGGGATGAAAATCGGAATTATTTCCAAACTGTCAAGCTTATCTAGAACCGGACAAGTAGAATGGGCTCTGTAGAGATCAAAAATGAGCAGGGTAATTTGCTCTTCTGGCAGGTCATGATTTTTGATGATCATATTTTTATATGTCACAAAGAACATTGTCTATGTAATCTATTGTTGTTGCTTTGTTAGCCCAATGGTTCTCAGAATGAGTGATCTGACAGTTGTGAGGAAACTTGTAGTGTGGTGGCAGTTTGTTGTTTTGCCCTGATATATGACCTGGGGGGGAGCAAGAAATGTCCAGCAAGAATACATGTCATAGCCATGGAGACCTGGCATTTATCTCCAAGTCCCGTCACCTTGACTTGCTTGGCACCAACCTCCTCCATGGTCCACTGTGAACAGGGGACAAGCTGAACACCTGTTTCATCTAGATTAATAACTAGTTCTGCAGGTATGAGCTCCTGCATACAGGCATTACTGACACATTTCAAGAAGTTTGTCTTTAGCTTGATAAAGTCAGTGGGGGGGTTTCTTACTGCTTTTGTCCCCTTACGTTTACAGAAGCTGAGCTGGTTCAAAAATTGACAGGCCCATTTCCTGAAAAAGCTCAAACTATCATTATTTTCTATCAACAATTTTTGGTTTTGAGATTTCACTACACCAGCAGCTACTACTGCAACAATGCGTGCATTAACCACAGCCCCTTCTGCACACAAACTTTTTATTATCTGACAAGAGTTCATCTTCAACATCCTGCACTAACAACGTTGGTCAACCTCTGGGCTTAGAGGGCATCACAGTTACCATTGCAGGGTCTGGCACAGTTTTTAACTTTGTGAGGTAATCTGTTTTAAATGTTTTTATTGTGCTCTCATTAATTGCTGTACCATGTTTTGCTTCATAATGTATAACAGCATTCATACTGTCATTTGTTGCAGCATACTTACCAAACTGGAAATGGACTTCTGGTGAGTACGAGATGTATTCGGTTTTCCAGCATTTGGCTTATGGGCTCGCATTTTTTAACTCCCTCACAATACTGTCAGCAGTTTTGATAGAAATGCCAGCACACTCACTAAGGGAGTCGGCAGTCATCTCCTCAAGAACAGAGCCGTCCTTTTTTGCAGGTTTTCCATGCTGGAGCCACTGAATTAGAGACATAGCAGCAGTATACAGTAGCATGGAACACAATGCAGATGCTTACACTGGGAAACAGGGTATTTTATGGACAGCACTAGAACCAGTTTACTTAATTGGACCAAATTGAGAACCTACAAAAAAAAATTCCCTAGTGTCTAGTGGCACCCCTCACACTCCGATCACCATGCTTGTAATAAAAATAATTTCCCTGGTGTCTTGTGGCAAACCCCCAGCCTTTGATTGCTGTCCTGATGTTTTCTGATATCTAGTGGCACTGTCCCCCCTCCAATTATTGTTCACAATGTTTCCCTAGTGTCTAGTGACACTCCCAACCTTCCCATCATTGTCCTGATGTTTCCCTGGTGTCTGGTGGCACCAGTCATCCTTTGATCACCATCTCATAGTCCCTTGTATTTTTATTTATTTAGAATCTGACACTGGGATGCCCACCCCCACTGTCAGATGCCCCCCGTGCAGCCTGTTGTTTTATTGGTTGGCCAACATCAGTGTACCCAATCCCCGTGTTGGCATTTAGAGCCCCCCAAAGCAGTATGGGGCACTGGGGAGCCCTCTCCCAGTATCCCAAAATATTTTAATAAAGAAATCCTGTAAAAAGAAAACAGTCCCCCAATGTCTTTTTTTATACCTGAAAAAAAGAAAATGATCCCTGATCATCACCACTGTCACCCTCCTCCATCCTGATCCTCCCATTAATCACCAACCACCCCACACACTCTTACCCTACACTTACCACTGGAGGTCTTAGGATGTCTTCTTCAGTTGACCTAGACACGTTTGCACTCTTCAAAGCCGAACCGTGAACTGAAGCATCAAGGTAAGTGCTGTATATTGTATTTCAATGCTGTTTTGAATTTATGCTCATAACTTTGCAATTTTGGGGAATTTTTTTGCCACATTTTCAGCATGCCTGTTTTGTGACCCCACCTCATGAACACTGTAATTATTTCATTAATTGGGCCCTGAAGGTGATTTCACGGTCGCTGTGTGAAATCACCTTTCGGGACTGAATAATGACATTTCACCACCAGTGTTCATGAGGTGGGGTCCCGAAAAAGGCCATGTTGAAAATTTGGTAAAACAATTCCTACAAATGGCAGTGTTATGCATGCTCATTGAAATCTTTCTATGCATGCACATAACTTTGGCAATTTTCAACATTTTGACTCCAAATTTTCAACATAGCCATTTTTTCACACCACCTCATGAACCCTATAGCTGTCATTTTTCACATACTGTCCAAAGTATGTTTTCACACCTGTGGCATGGAATGACATTGTGGCATGGATTCAAAAATGTTCACCTATGGGGTTTATGAGTTGGGGTCATACGAAGACTATGTTGAAAAATTGGAATCAAAATATGAAATAATGCCAAAGTTATGACCATTACTTGCAATTTTGTTATGCTTGCTTGTAACTTCAGAAATGTTAAATATTTTCAGCCTAGATTTTCCACATAGTCTTCTTATTACTCCACCTCATGTGTCTCACAGATGTCATTTTTCAAATCCTAGCTAAAATGTGTTTTCACGCCTGCTGTGCAGAATGGTGTTGCAGTTGTGCAGAATTACATTTTGGCAAGAATTCAAATTTTTTTTATACTGGTACATGGTGGGGTAATTAGATGGCTATGTTAACAATTTGATCACTTGTCCTATAAATGGATGGGTGGAGCCCAGAGGATACATATATATATATACATATATATATATATATATATGCATCTACAGAGGGATCCAGCGCACCCACAGTAAAATAACAATACTATTGTACTATCTCACAAAGTAAGGAAATAAGTTGCAAGAAAACTTAGTTAGTGCTCCAGTTAGGGTCAAAGTGACAACAGTTGGGAAATGAGGCATTAGGGTTTCCCTAAAACCCCACCCTCCCAAATCAGGAAGGAGAGCAGGTGTGGGGTGTGCCTTGGGCTTTTCAAGCCTAACACTCACCCCATTTTCATAAAGTCTGCATATCTGACCTAATTTACAGATGGAATTGGCAGAGTGTTAGGTTTAAGAAGCCAAAGGCTCACCCCACACCTACTCTCCTGCTTGGTTTGGAAGAGTGTTCTGTTAGGGAAACCCTAATGCTTCATTTCCTAACTTTTCTTGGTAGTGCCATTATAGTTAGGGTGAAAGGTAACTTCAATGTTAAACCCGAATTTTTGAACATTAATAACTTTGGAACCATTCAACAGGTTTGCAAGAAATTAGGCATGTATAATCTAGTGGTAGGTATCATGACGTGCCACATTTTGTGGGAATCTGTTGTGTGGTTTCTGAGATATAGGGTGTTGAAAAAAACAGAAAATAATCGGTGTTTTTTGAAATTTCTTTGACCACCTGGATCTCAGAAATGGCTTTAGGTTGTGGTCTAATTTTTTCATGGTAGAAAGCCTTTGCCTCACAGATTTGCCTTTTGAAGGTTTAGTGACAAAATATTAATCTATTCAACAGTTACTAAACTTTAAGTTTTCCCATTATAGCCTATAGGAGAAAAATATATGATCTGAAAGTGAAACAGGTAAACCGTCCCAAAAAATTGTTTCTGTGTCACTTCATAGCAAAAGAACAGTTAGGACTTTGGGGCTGAAATTTGCAAGACGGCAAGCCCTTGCCCCACAGATGTGCCGTTTGCTGATTTAGTGAAGAGATTTACACTGATTGCATAGTTACTTCACTCCAAAGTAGCAAATCTTCCAATAAGATAAGATTGTTGCGGTTGTGGCGCCTTTCGGTGGCTATACCTCGAAAATGGTTTGAGATACAGATATTTTGCTAAGCTTGCATGGATGTGGTCAGGCCATGAATACAACTGCAACTGAATGTTTTTCAAGTTTCCTACAGTTCCTGAGATATTGCAACTTTTGCAATGCAAGAGTTAACTGGAATGGCTCTAGGAGTGTGCTATGTCTCTATACTTATGGGTACATGGGAGTGCAGGGCCTATAGGATCCTGCCCTTCCACATTTGGATACCATTATGCAATAATGGGAGTGCAGGGCTCTACATTATGCAGTAGTGGGAGTGCAGGTCCCCGGAGGGCCCTGAGCTTCCACATGGAGATGTGATATCTTTAAAACAGCAGTACTCTTATGTATAGATGGGAGCGAAGGGCCCATGAAAATCAGAGACACTTACAAAATGAATGAATGATGGGAGTGCAGGGCCTGGAGGGCCCTAGAAACATAGAAACATAGAAGTTGATGGCAGATAAGGACCGCAAGGCCCATTCAGTCTGCCCATTTCTTTTTCTACCTTATAAATGTGCCACCGGCCTCTGCTCTGTCAGTGGCCTATCTATTCATACTCATTTGTATTGCTCCCTTATGCCTATCCCATGCCTGTTTGAAGCCCTGTATTGTATTCATAGCCACCACTTCTTGAGGTAGGCCATTCCATGCATCCACCACCCTTTCTGTGAAAAAGAATTTCCTCACATTCCCCCTTAATCGGCCCCCCTCTAATCTCATGCTGTGTCCTCTTGTCGTGCTATTTTTCTTATATTTAAACATGTTAGACTCTTTCACCTTGTTAATGCCCTTAAGGTGTTTGAATGCCTTGATCATATCACCTCTCTCCCTCCTTTGCTCAAGGGTATACATATTGAGCTCTGTTAATCTGTCCTCATATGTCTTCTGATGCAGTACCTGCACCATTTTGGTTGCCCTTCTCTGGACTGCCTCAATTTGGTTAATGTCCTTGTGAAGGTGTAGCCTCCAATACTGCACGCAGTACTCCAGATGGGGCCCTGCACTCCCACAACCACATATGAGTAAGATTACACTTTCTCAAAAAGAAGGGACATTCATTGCAAAAACTTTGTTAATGCATCAGTTAGGGTTGTCATTACAGTGACAAAAATTTGGAAATTCAATGTTAGGGTTACCAACCCTACCCCCCAATCCCTACTCTTCACACCAACAGACATCAGGGATTGCCTTGCAGTCATTGGGCCTAACACTCACCCCATTGTCTCCCTCTTTTCTTTTTAGGAGGCCTGGGTCCTATTCATTTTATTATCCCCCTTTCATGTTCCCTATGGTATGAGGCTTAAGTTGGTGCTCTGGAGGTGGGTGTGGGGGGTTTGTGTGGGGGGACAAGGGGGGAGGTGGTGGGTTGTGTTTGTTATCACTGGTCATTTTGTAATGGTCTTTGTAGCCACCTTCTTTATCTTTGTTGGTTATGCTGTCTCATGTGCTGGGCTTTCTGTTACTGACTGTTCCTGTTTGTTTGTTATTTTTTCTAGCTATAAACTCAATAAAGTATATTTAATTGGATGAAGAAAAACAAATGGAATGGGGTGAGAGTTAGGGCCGACAACCCCAAGGCACACCCTGACGCCTGTTGGTGTGTCAAGAGTTGGGGTGGGGGGGTTGGATTGGCAACCATAACATCGAATTTTCAAATTTTTGTTGCTATAATGACAATCCTAAGTTATACACTAATGAAGTATTTTGCAATGAATATATATATATATATATATATATATATATCTGTGTGTGTTTGTGTGTGTGTGTGTGTGTATATATTTAAGTTTAAGGTTATGAAACCACTTCTATGTTAAACTCGAAATTTTGCACGTTAATAACTTTGGACCCATTTAACAGATTTGCATGTAATTTGGTATGCTTGGTGGGGCATGGTAGCTGTCTTGACTTGCCAAATCTTGTGTGAGTCGGACTTTCAGTTTTTGTGCACCAAAATGCTGAAAAATGCACTTTTCGCCAGTTATGTGGGCAGTTTTTTGGATTTTGTCCATGGTGCTGTATGGCTGTTGTGTGGCATGCCACTCTGCAACTTGGCTCGTCTCAAAGAGCTTGGATCTTGGAACATGACACTTTTTGTTTGGTGAAAAAATATTTATTCATTCAAAAGTTATTAAAGTTTTAATTTCCCATTATAAGTAAGTCTATGGGAAAATTTATATGGTTATTTTGCAAAAGAAGAATGGGCTTTTGGCCATCTGGTCCCTCCTTATGATCAAAGAATTTGCGGGCTCACTATCAAAGTATCTGTGATTGCGGGGAATTCTTTGATCTTAACGGCCGCCATCTTGTTTTCAGTTTGCGGGTGGAATAATTCAAATATCTCGGCTCAGGGGGACTTCTGAAGTAAAACTATGTTGGGTTTTGCTCAGGGGTCTTCCCTCTATCAAGCCATGCCTGTGGTTTCTTTTAAATTGGTCAAAAAATAGAGTTTTTCTGTTTTTAATTCTTTGATCACGGCTTGCTATCGATCTTTGATCTTTGATTGAGAGCCTGCAAATTCTTTGATCATGAGATTCTTTTACCGTGATCTTTGATCGCGAGGGCTCGACTAGATTGCCAGATTAAAAAATAAATTTTCTCAGCTCAGGGGTGACTTATTAAGTCAAATGAGGATGGGTTTTGCTCAGAGGGCTTCATTCTATCGAGTCATGGCTGTGGTTTCATGTATTTTTGTGTAAAACTTGACTTTTAACATTTTTTATTCTTTGATTGCAAGCCAGCAAATTCTTTGATCACGAGATTCTTTGACCGTGATTTTTTATTCCGAGGGCCCGACAAGATGGCCAGATGAAAAAATCTATTTTCTCAGTACAGGGGTGACTTATGCAGCCAGACTAGGATGGGTTTTGCTCAGGGGGCTTCTTTCTCTCGAGTCATGGCTGTGGTTTCATGTATTTTTGTATAGATACTGACTTTTACCATTTTTTATTCTTTGATCGCCAGCCTGCAAATTCTTTAGTCGTGAGCCTGCAAATTCTTTGATTGCAAGATTCTTTGATTGCGATCTTTGATTGTGAGGAAGGGGCTAGATGGCCAGATCTGGAGGAACCAGATAGCCCAAGTTTTACAATTTTTTAAATTAAATATCTCGGAAACAGTTTGGTCTTTTAACTTGAAATTTAGAGGGTGTTGACGGGATGTCCTGTAGATGTGAATTATGGTGTTTAGGTGTTGGACAATACTGCTTTGGTGGAGATATTTCGTGGCTCAGTTTACATTTTGCGGGCAGTGTTTTCCATTGTGGTAGTGGCTTGAAATTTACAGGGTAGCTAGCCTTACTGCCATGGATGTACTTTTCAGTTGTTAGGTGTGTAAAATGTAAACAGGTGTGGAATTCTGCCACTCCGATGAATGAAAATCTCAAACGTTCAAATGCTATATCTCGGAAACGGTTTGGTCTTTAAAATTGAAATTTGGAGGGTGTTGAAGGGATGTCATGTACATGTGAATTATGGTATTTAGGTGCTGGAAAATTAATTTGCTGCAGAGACATTGTGTGACACACTTTATGTTTTGTGTATAGCATTTTGCATTGTGGTAGTGGCTTCACATTTATAGGGTACCTAGCCTTACTGCCATGGAAGTAATTTTCAGTGGTTAGATCTCTGACATGTAAACAGAAGTGGAATTATGCCACTCTGATGAATGATGAATGAAACCTTGTTTTGTTTCAAGGTGGTGGAAGCATGGGCCCCAAAGAGCCCCACGCTCCCACCCATATGTGCTCCCACCAATACATATTTTATTCAGTACTTGCACTGTTATGTTAGGCAGAAATTTGCAAGTTGGTTGGAGCGGGCCCCACACTCCCACCAACCTGCGCGACTTTCTACTTTTCTATCTTTTCTAAAAGTAAAGTTCTATGCAAAACTTTGTTAATGGATTATTGGTTAGAAACACAAAAAGTAAGGAAATGAGACCTTTAGAGTTGCCCTCCTCCTCGTACCTCCTCCGAGATTGACAGATGATGGGGTGTGTCATTGGGGTTGTGAAGCCTAAATGTCACCCCATTCTTCCTTACTGTGGCTTATGAATATGATTACATGTGGATTGGGGTGATAAAGGTCTCATTTCTTACTTTTTGTGTTTTAACTCAAGTGATACATTATCAAAGTTTTTTGCATAGAATATATATATATATATATATATATATGTATATATATATATATATATATGTACCCAAAACTTTGTTAATGCATATGTTAGGGTTCTTACTAAAGTGACAGAAGCAGGCAAATGTGGTGTTACAGTTTCCAACCCTTACACTACCTTAGCAGATACACAGGCATTGGGTAGCCTTTTGGGGTCATCAATCTAACACCTACCCATTCCATAAGTTACTAAGCTGAGATGGATACAGTATAGGAAAATGGGGTGAGCGTTAAGCTGATGACCCCAAGGCACACCCCTGATGCCTGTCAGTGTCTGCATGGTGGGGGTAGGGTGTTAGGGTTCCTAACACCACACTTCACTGCTTTTGTTGCTTTAGTAACAACCCTAACTGATACATTAATGAAGTTTTTTGCAATGAATTTCCTTACTTTTTCTTATAGTATAATCATATCTTTATTTGTATGGTTTATATTTGTATGGTTTACATATCGCGCTGTGATAGCCACTGGACTGACATCCTCGACAACGACAGACACAATTCCTAGTGTCAGCATTGTTCTGTCAGGGATGCCAGTGTGTATTCTTCAGGGGGCCGTGCCCCCTGAACCCACCATGTGGGGGTATCCATCCCCCAGTCTCTATTTATGCAACTGCAAGTCTGAGTTGTCTCAGGGAAACAACGGGAGATGTACCACCAGAGTCTGCAGGGACCATCACAGTGACCTGATGCTTTTCATTGAATACTGTGGCTGTGATGGTCTTTGCGGTGGTGGTGGTGTTGGCTTGTGGTCGGCATGTCATTTGAATATGGGAGTGCAGAGCTCAGAGGGCCTTGTGCTCCCATCCCTCCATAGATTCAGACATCAGGGAAGGGGGAAGTGAGCACTACACAAACAAATATCAGAATGTAGCTAAATGGGTCCTGTTTAGCTAAGTTCTGATGTAAATTTTTTTAAATGTCTTCATTTTTGTGTTTTCTTTAGTTATTTCTCTCACTAACTGAATAAAGAAAATGGTGGTAGATCACAAAAGAATTTCCCACATGAGAAACAGAATGACCCATTTGCGCAAATGGACTAGCTTCTCTGATGCTATATCTATTTAGGTGCTGGACATCTACTGTATTTTTTTCCCATAGGAAGTAATGGAAAACTGATTGCCCTACCATCTATCCCTGCTGTTTAGTGGCACCCCCACCCACTGATCCCAGTCCCTGGCAGTCTAGTGGTCCCTCCTTCTCCCTCAATGCATGATCCCCATCTGTTTTAAAAATAACCCTTGTAGTCTAGTAGTCCATACCACCCCTGAATAGCAGCAGCTAGTCCATTTGCACAAATGGCCCCACCCCGATGCCCATCTCATGACAAAAAAAAAAGACCCTGGTAGTCTAGTTTTCCATCCCCAATCCCTTTCTGTATAATAAAAAAAGACCCCAGTAATGTAGCGGTCCCCTCGATGTCCCATCCTGGTCCTGATATTATACAATGTCAAATTCCTGGAGTTTAGTGGTCCCGCCGCTCTCCCCAACCCTCCCATGAAAACAATAATGTTCCTGGTGGTCTAGTGGTCCCCAATCCCCCCACACTCTTAGGTATGCACCCACCCCCTGTCTCCTCCCAGCATCCCCATTGGCAGTCTGTGACCACCACAGCCCTCCTCTCACCTCCATGGATGGCCACAGACTGTGTTAGTAATAAGCTGTACCACACAGCGTGATCTGAATGAGCTCATTCTGATCGCATTGTCCTGCACACCTTATTGATAGGAAAAATATAATCTTTTTCATGCTTTCTTGTTTGCAATTCCCCATTTGTGACAAAGGATTACCCAATTGCAACAAAGGATTGCTCATTTGGGACACAGAATCCTTTTTTGAGGTGAACATCTAAGTTTCCCCATTGAAAATAATGGGAAACTTTAAAATTTAATAAGTTTTGAATAGATTAATATTTCATAACCAAATCTTCAAAAGGCACATCCATGACTCAAGATCTTTCTACTTTGAAAATTTCAAACCAAAACTCCACACCATTTTTTGCAGTTGTGTGACAAAAACATTTAACCAAAAACTGTAATTTACGCATTTTGTGACACTCCATATCTCCGCACCCACACATCTGACTAAAATTAAACTTGCCACATCAATAGATCTTTGGTCCCTGATGGCACATACAAACTTGCATGCAATTCACATGAATGGTTGCACAGTTATTAAAAAGTGCAACATTTTGAGTTTGACATATACGTGAAGAATAAATCCTAACTATAGGAGTGCAACTGTACCCCTATAGTAACACTCCATGTCTCCACACCCACACATCCTACTGGAATGAAACTTGGCACATCAAGAGAACTTTGGTCCCTGATGGCACATGCGAAATTGCATGCAAATTGATTGAACACTTTCGAAGGTCTTAAACTGCAAAAAGGATTACCCATTGTGACACAGAATCCTTTTTCAAGATGAACATCTAACTTTTCCCAATGAAAATAATAGGAAACTTTAAAATTTAATAACTTTTGAACAGATGAATATTTTTTCACCACATCTTCAAAAGGCACATCGGTGACCCAAGACCTTTCTACCCTGAACATTTCAGACCAAAACTCCACACTGTTTTGCACGGCAGCTCGACAAAGAATGTGACCAAAAATGGTAATTTACATTTTTTGACACTCCATTGCTCCACACTCCCACATCTGAATGAAATAAAACTTGCCACATCAATAAGTCTTCAATCTCTGATGGTGCATGCAAAATTTCATGTGAATCACTTGAAGAGTTGTGAAATTATTAAAATGCAAACTTTTGATTTTAATATAGAAGTGAATAACCTTAACTATAGAGGCATGAGCACACCCCATTAATATACTGTAGAATTGTTATACTGAACTGTAAAAATATATTTACTGTGTTTGTGGTAACACTATATGTGCAGACTTTTCTTCCCGCATTAAATAAATTAAGCACAACATTTTATGCTCATATTCTTTATTTATTCTGAAAACAAAATATTAAGTAAAAAAAGGGAATAAAAATGCACTCCTCTTTCAGCAATGATGCTCATTCCGTCAGTCAGTAGACAGCACCTGCAGAATAAGGAGAGGGCAAATCAGCATGAGAGGACGATGGAGAACAGTCATTTTTATTTAAGCCCAGAAATGCAGTCTACTTACTCAGTCCATGTCACTCCAGGTCACTATCAGTTATCCCCATTTTTTCCAGCACACCAGACACCTGTAATACCTGAAATGAATGGAGGAAGTTTAGTACTGGCTATTCTGGAGAGTGTGTTTATATTTCTTTACTGTAGTTGTACTCACAATGTTATCTAAACAGCTGTTGTGGGCTGCTTGTAGGCCAGCCTCCCTGAACCCACACAGGCGATCTTCATGTCTGACACTCAAATTGAGAAATGCTTTAAGAAGCCACTCTGCATGCTTCTCCTTCAGTGTAGTCAGACGCAGATCCACTTTTATTTTATCAGCAGCTGTATCACTGTTGAGTTTTTCTGTAATAAGTGCCACATACCATTGTAAGAAAGTAAGTATAATTTTATTTATATCAAGCGCCCTTCCCAGGCTCATGGTGCTTTTACAATAATTCAAATCACTTAAAATCACATTTCAAAACAATAAATCAAACAATCACACAATACACTTACTTATTATGTTCCGTCAAATGCCAGGGCAAAAAGGAAAGTCTTTAGTTGTTTTTTAAAAATTTCAACAGTTAGGCATTCTCGTATCTGATGAGGTAGAGAATTCCACAGGGTTGGTGCCATGTAGCAAAAGATCTATCTCCAGACATCTTTAGATGTACCCTGGGAATCTCTAGCAATCCCTCATCAGAGGAGCGAAGAGAACAGGCAGGACAGTAAGGCACCAAGAGCTCTTTCTGGTAGTGAGGTCCCAAATCATGTAGGGCCTTAAAGGTCAATAATGCAACCTTGAAGGTGATTTGCCACTGTATTGGCAGACAGTGCAGATCACGCAGCACAGGTGTCATATGGCTAGATCTTGAACCTCCCATCAACAGCCTGGCCATCACGTTCTGCACAAGCTGCAAGCAGCGGATATTCACCCCTGGAAGCCCTAGATAGAGAGCATTGCAGTAATCAAAACGGCTGGTGACAAAGGCGTGGACCAAAATGGGAAGATCTTCCCGTGAAACCAAATGTTTCACCTGGGCAATGTTCCTCAGATGAAAAAAGGCAGATTTGACTATGGCCAACACCTGAATCTTCATAGTCAGGCTTTCGTCAAAAATCACGCCAAGGTTATGCACTTTGCCAGAGGCAAGAAGCGGGCCCCCCCCCAAGATATAAACCCGAGGGTTTCCCAGTCCAGGCCCCTGTTGTCCTCCAAACAGGGTCCACAACCAACACCTCAGTTTTCCCTGAATTCAACCTAAGCCAACTAGCACTCATCCAATCCTGAATCTCCAGGAAGCAGTTGTTAAACATCGTGATGGAATCAGACTTCTGATCAGGCATAAAAGACAGGTAGAGCTGAGAATCATCAGCATAACAATGAAAACTCAGCCTGTACCATCTTATAATGTCCCCCAATGGAAGCAGATACAGCACGAATAACATAGGGGACAGCACCGACCCCTGCGGTACCCCACAGGGCAGCCAATGAGTGGCTTAGGTGTAAATTCCAGACACCACTCTCTGAGATCTGCCCTCCAGAAAAGATCGAAACCAGCTGTGGACTGCTCCCCTCAGACCACAGAAAAACCGCAGGTGGTCAAGCAATACCCCATGATCCACGATATCAAATGCTGCTGAGAGATCCAGGAGAACCAAGATGGAATGGGTCCTCCTATCTCTTGCCATCAGGAGATCATTCAATACCCAAACAAGAACCGTCTCTGTACTATGCCTTTTCTTGAAGCCGGATTGGAGAAGGTTGTAGATATTGTGGTTAGACAAATGATTCTCCAGTTGCAGAGTGACCACCTTCTCAATAACCTTCCCTACAAATGGAAGGTTAGAGACTGGTCTATAATTTGCTGGGCAGTCGGGGTCAAGAGAGGGCTTTTTCAACAGGGGGCGTACTGCTGCCTCCTTTAAGGGATCCGAAAAAATCCCTCTCTCTAATGACACCTCCACTATCCCAGCCAGGACTGGGCCGATAACATCTACACACCCCACCACCAGATGAGTAGGGCCTGGGTCCAGCTTACAGTAGGTAGGTCACAGAGTCTGGATGATCCTCACTATATCTATTACTGCTGGTAGTCTAAAGGTAGACCAGTACAACTGGGCATTAGTACCACCCGATTGATCAGTGCAATGTCCAATAGAAGGACACTGGCGGATCTCATCCCTGATGGTGGATACCTTTTCAGCAAAGAATTTCTCAAACTCTCACACTGTACTTAGATAATGTTTACTAGTCTGAGACAGACTGATTGCACAGTCTGTCTACAGTCCGAAGAGCTGGGATGGTCTATTCCTTGCTGCAGCAATTTCCCTGGACAGGAACTCTGCCTTCTTATGGGAAATTGCTGATTGGTAGAATTTATAATGTTCTAACAATTCAAGTCTACCCACCTCCAGTTGAATTTTCCACCAGTGTCTTTCCAGTCTTCGTCCCTTCCTCTTCCACTCATGGACCTCCCCATCAAACCAGGGAGCCCCTAAGTGAAGAGTACGGGGATGAACATGAATTGGAGCAATGGCATCCAGGGCCTCAGTTACAGCCCTATTATAGGCTAAGACCAGAGGCCCTGGATACATACTATCCTCTGGAAAATCCGAGAAGTCCAGCTCTGTCATTAGGCCTTCTGAGGTAACCCCTCTTAAAGGACGGAACTGTACTAACTCCCTAGGGGCAGACCTATTTTGGGGAGCCGCAAATCTAAACCTCAGGGCGTGATGGTCAGACCATCCAACTGGCTCCACCTCCACATCAGATAACTCCATCCCCAGATGGAACACCAAGTCCAATGTAAGCCCTCCCTCATGGGTTGCAGAGGTAATTACCTGTGACAGGCCCAATGAATCCATCAATTGGAGGAGGTTTTGACCAAATGGTGAGAGTTCATCTTTGACCCAGGCATTGAAATCCCCCAGAATTAACCATCTGAGAGATTCCAGTACCATATCGGCGATGAAGTCCGCAACCTCCTTCTCATCCCCTGGTGGATGGTAGATAAGAAGGGTCCTGTAGCCTGCACCTGCACCCACTATGCATTCAAAGGAGTTGGTATCACCAACTGGCACTTCCCTGAGATTTAAGGTAGTCCTTAAATATTCTGTTGATGGCAATATCCAGTGGCTGCAGTAGATCTGTGCAGGAGGTGGGGATGAAAATCGGAATTATTCCCAAACTTTCAAGCTTATCTAGAACTGGATGAGTAGAATGGGCTCTGTAGAGATCAAAAATGAGCAGGGTAATTTGCTTTTCTGGCAGGTCATGATTTCTGATGATCATATTTTTATATGTCACCAGAACATTTTCATTGTCTATGTAATCTATTGTTGTTGCTATGTTAACCCAATGGTTCTCAGAATGAATGATATGACAGTTGTGGGGAAACTTGTAGTGTGGTGGCAGTTTGTTGTTTTTCCCTGATATGTGACCTGGGGGGGAGCAAGAAATGTCCAGCAAGAGTACATGTCATAACCATGGAGACCTGGCATTTATCTCCAAGTCCCATCACTTTGACTTGCTTGGCACCAACCTCCTCCATGGTCCACTGTGAACAGGGGATAAGCTGAACACCTGTTTCATCTAGATTAATAACTAGTTCTGCAGGTATGAGCTCCTGCATACAGGCATTACTGACACATTTCAAGAAGTTTGTCTTTAGCTCGATAAAGTCAGTGGGGGGTTTTCTTCCTGCTTTTGTCCCCTTACGTTTACCTAGGCTGAGCTGGTTCAAAAATTGACAGGCCCATTACCTGGAAAAGCTCAAACTATCAACATTTTCTATCAACAATTATGGGTTTTGAGATTTCACTACACCAACAGCTACTACTGCAACAATGCGTGCATTAACCACAGCCCCTTCTGCACACAAACGTTTTATTATCTGACAGAGTTCATCTTCAACATCCTGCACTAACAATGTTGGTCACCCTCTGGGCTTAGTGGGCATCACAGTTACCATTGCAGGGTCTGGCACAGGTTTTAACTTTGCAAGGTAATCTGTTTTAAATGTTTTTATTGTGCTCTCATTAAATTTCTGTACCATGTTTTGCTTCATAATGTCTAACAGCATTCATACTGTCGTTTATTGCAGCATATTTGTCAAACTGGAAATGGACTTCTGGTGAGTACGAGAAGTATTCGGTTTTCCAGTGCTTGGCTTGTGGGCTCGCATTTTTTAACTCCCTCACAATACTGTTAGCAGTTTTGATAGAAATGCCAGCACACTCACTAAGGGAGTCAGCAGTCATCTCCTCGAGAACAGAGCAGTCCTTTTTTACAGGTCTTCCATGCTGGAGCCATTGAATTAGAGACATAGCAGCAGTATACAGTAGCATGGAACACAATGCAGATGCTTACACTTGGAAACAGGGTATTTTATGGACAGCACTAGAACCAGTTTACCTAATTGGACCTAATTGAGAACCAACAGTTCACTGTCCTGTTTGAACACTGTCAGTGCAGTAATTGAACGATGCTGAACTTCAGTAACCTCAACTAAAATTCTTAGCTAGCGGTTTCCTAGACAACATGTTTGTAAACTAACAGCTGTCAGCTGCCATAGAACTCCAGCAAGGTTACATTTGCATGTTATGTTTCAGTTGGGAGAAGCCACAAACTTTTGTTTGCATTTCATTTAACAGTTCTACAGTAGTTCATGTGTCTTTTATAGTTGTAAGAGTTTCTTCTTAAGTCCGTTGTGTGCCAGAACTGCTCACCTTCCCTTTGCAGTTCTCTCACCCAAAGAATTCAAGAATGCACAAACATAAGAGACACAGTAACTATACATAAATATATAGAAGAGGCACTGTAATGGTACATATAAACATATTCAACATTCTATACAGGTCTCATCATCGAACCAGTAATTTGGGATTTTCACTATGTCACAGTTTTTGTACAGAATGCTAAGCATGAGCTGTTGACCTTTCAGAGCAGTGTGCATGGTTCTGTGAACAAACTGTGATATCGTCAAAACTTAAAATTACTGGATCCATGAAGAGAACAGTACAAAATGATGGCCAAAAAAACAAAACAATACAATTGTTTTCACATAAACATTTACTTGAGTGTTTACATTTGGATCATTTTGCAATAATAATAATACTATTGATTTACTTACTTATTCCTTTATTTTTGTAGACTAAGAAAAGAAGCCTAGATAATATAATTGTTTAAACTACTGTAGCTACTTCACAATTAGCTGTTAGAATAATTTCATGTCCTAGTAAACCTAAAAATCTGAAGAAAACATTCAACTTCTAGATCTGATTTTTCAAAGATATTTCTTAGAATATTTGTACGTAGAGACACTATCCCTGGAACACAGGTGGATCTAATTAAAAGTGTTACTATGCTTTCTCCCATCCGTCAATGCAAACTAGTTTCAAGCTGTTGTCTTAGTTGGTTTTTGCAAAGTAGTTAATGGAAACCCTTATTTCAACGTGTAATTAAAGTTGGAACAGTTTTCAAAATCATAGTATTTAAAGGTTTTGACTTTTCCTCCCACCCACAGCATCACACATGCTGACTTTGTAAATGAATATACTGTACAAGGGTACGATAGAAATCTATGTGAAGCACTGAACCACACTTTTATTTTTACCTTTCATCATTTTTGAAGTTTTACCAAATTAATGAATGTAGTTAAGAATGGTAAAGCATTATCAAAGTATACTAAATTATTGTTGTTCCAACAACAATAATGTAAACTTGCACAAATGCTATATATTTTGGACTTTGAATTTGAAAAGATGTTTTTATTGATATTTAAACCATGCAAGGTGACACCAGAATGTGATTATGCTTGTGCATGAAAGTTTGGAATTTGCTTTCTTTAATTTACTTTTTGTCCTACCCAAACGAGGGGTGCCAAGACATGGGGCCCAATTTACAAAGGGGCTAGAATGACACAAGGCACTTGTGTCAAAAGATTTTGATGCAAGGGGTGACTTGCATCATAACTTATGTCAGTCACAATTTTTTAATGCAGCCTGTGTCAAATCCTGACAAAGCCCCCTTGTGCCAAAGTTGCATCATCGGGTTACAAGGGGGCTTGCGCCATGCAGGACTACAACATCTCCTTTTTGGTGATCTTGCCATCTCCACTGTGGACACAGCAAGGGACACCACTCAGACCATCCAGGAGATGGTCTAAGTGGGTTGTGCCAGTGGGATGGGGTCTGACAATTGGCTGCTGGTGGCAGAAGGGGCACAGAAGGTGACATAGAGGGAGTCAGGGAGACAACTTGGCATTAAAGGGAGTTCTTTGGCATCCGGTGGGATGTGTTTGCTTTTGTATGTGTGTATTGTACTGAACCTATGAATTATATGGTACAGGGGGGTCCAGGGACAAAACATGACATGGCACCAAGAGGGCACAGCCCTGGCAGCTACACATTCTGTCTCTCAACTCCCCATACAGAATGATTCATAGGTAAAGTACAATATACAAATACGTACAAAAGCCAATGCATTCTGCCAGGTGCCACATCAATCCTTTTAATGCCCAGCTGTCTCCCTGACTTCCCCTTTTCACCCTTCCCTGCCCCCTTCTGCCCTCAGCCCCCTCCTTTCCAGCACAATCATCATAACCACCCCCACCCTTTCTGGACCCTATAGTGTTGTGCCAGGTGGTGGGGCAGATCTCTGCACCAATTCCTACAGGTGTGTCAATTGTTTGGAGAAACTGTTGGCTTCTGGCCAACCTGGGGGAGTTTGGTGATAGGACCCTGATTTTGTAAAATCTGGCACAGGGTCCCTGGCACATCCAGAGTTGGCTGCAGCCTTCAAGTGATGCAACTTGAGTCGCTCTGAGGGCTCTTTGAAAATCTGGCCCATAAACTCTATGCTAAAGCTGATGGAATTAATGACTGAGAGGACTTAATAAAAAAAAAGCAAACAGAAGGAGAGGATGGAGGGGTGAAAGGTGAGGTTGTCTGTGGGGGTTGACCTTTTATATACAGTAGAACATGGGAGGAGCTAATTGTAGCTGTCACACTGAACACAGAAATGAGTCCTGGAATTTAGTGTAACAGCTTAAAATGACTAGTGTTTATGCATGTACTTTAGGCCTTTGCTCTCTCTTTGAATAACTTTTAAGTCACCTTCAGGAGATGTGCCAAGAGATGAACTCTAAGTTGAAGAAATTAATGGCTGGGAATTTAAAAGCTACAAAGGGTGAACAGAGGTGCTGCCTCCTATTACAGCACTAAAGATGTTGGAAATTTTTAATCTGCCAGCAAAGCTGGCACAAATCCGTGGAAATTTACAATTAGTGAAATTCACTAATTCTGCAGCAGACACACCCACTTCATCAGTAGATTTTTTTATCTTTTTTAATACATTGCTGAAACTTAAAAAAAAATTTCCCACCCACTGTGCTATAAAGCCACCCTTCCCCCCACACAAGGATGATCAGCACCACAATTTACTTTGTGTTCATAATTTTGAGGTAATACAGAGGGAATCTTCTATATCACTACCTTAGAACAGGCAAATGGGAATTCTTATAAAATCTGGAGGACCCTCAAATCTACTGAAGGACGTCAGGCTGCTCTCTCCATTCCAGCCAAGATATACGCCAATGGAAAGGTCATTGAAAGCAATAGTCAACTCCTTGAAGAAGTCAGTTCACATTTTGCTACCACTGGGTTAGCCTTTGATTCTTTTCTGTATGCAGGCATTGCAAATTGTTCCTCGGCCAGGACTATCCCTGAAATCCCAGCTTCGCCTCATCCCTTCCAGCAGCATCCGGTCACCTACAAAGAAGCTGAAGATTCGCTTCTCAACTTAGACACTAAGAAAAGTGCTGGTGATGACGGACTAGAACCATTTTTCTCAAAAATTAGGCTATTTCCATCTTAGAGCCCCCATACTTCACATATTCAGTCTTTCTTTCTATCATCACTGCCACAGTTCCATCTTGCTGGAAATTCACACATATCCTTTATTTACTCAAATCAGGCAACCCAAGTGATTTAAATAATTAAAGGCCCATGTCAAGCCTGCCCATTCTCTCCAAAATCTTTGAAAAATGTATTACTCCCAACTGAAATGACATATCGAAACTTTCTCCCTTCTCAACCCAGCTCAGTCTGGTTTCTGGCCTAATCATAGCACTATCACAGCCCTCGCTAAAGTTACTAATGTCTGGGTTTCAGCTCTGGACTACAAAAAGATAACTGGTGCAGTCTTCCTAGACCTCAGGAGGGCATTTGACACTGTAGACCACAACTTAGTTGTCAGTAGTCTTATTAACCTAGGTGCCGCCCTCTCCTCTGCTCAGTGGCTTAACAGTTATTTAACAGGGAGGCTTCAGAAAGTCAAGACTGATGGCCTATTTTCAGCCTCCCTCCCAATCATTAGGGAAGTCCCACAAGGCTCCATTTTAGGCTCTATCCTATTTTTTCTTTACAGTAATAATCTTGACCATAACATAACTAATTCCAAATTGCATTTCTTTGCTGATGACACAGTCCTGTACACTACTAGCTCAACTCTGTCTGCAGTAAGAGACATACTCCAAGCTGACTTTGCACAGCTTGAACAGAACCTTATTAACAGAAAGCTCCTTCTTAATGCCAAAAAAAACGAAGGCCATGGTTTTTACTCTCAACACCACCACCTCTAAGCCTGCCTAATGACTTTATTGTCACCTCTCTATGTGAATCTCTTGAGGTTGTCTCCAAATTCAAATATCAAGGTATATGGCTAGATAATAAGCTCACCTTTAACGACCATACTGATAACTTGTCCAGCAAGTTAAAATCTAGAATAGTTTTTTTCTTCAGAGACAGGTCCCTATTCCCTATTGAGATTAGAACTAGGCTTGTCAGGCCACATTCCTGCCTTTACTTGATTATGGCAACATAATCTACATTTCTACTTCAGCCTTAAACCTGAACAAATTGGCTACCATCATGCACTATGGTTCATTACTAACTCCCCTTTTCGAACCCACCATTGTGATCTGTATGCAGTTGTAGGCTGGACGTCGCTTAGTACCAGATGTTTGATTCACTCTGGCACTTGGACTCTCAAAATCCTCCTGAACAAACGACCGAGCTATATAACATTCCTTATTCACATCTCCCACAGTTTGTATTCCCTTAGGAAGTCTGACTTTATCCTTCTAGACGTGCCTAGGACTCGTACCTCCTTTGGTAAACGTGCCATCTCATACACACTTCTAACTATCTGGAACCAGCTCCAGTCTATACTGAAACTCTCTAGCATTGTTTCTGTCAATCTCTTTAAAACCTTTGCTGCAAACAAATTAAAAAATACCTGTGACTGTTTCTAGTCCTTACGTGACCACTGATTTTTTTATCAACAACTCAGTTCCCTTCCCTAATTCTTCTACTTCTCTAATTCTACTTAACTCTCCTTTTCCTTCCCCACCCTCCCTTTCCTCTTTATTTCAGTGATCCTTACTTTCAATATTCCACTGCACTTTTCCTCCTTTTCCCTCCCCTCCTCCCTCACAAGATCCTCCCTCTCTTCTCCAGCTCCACTCCCCTTTGCACCTGTCATATACTCTCCCTTCACCTCCTGCATCCTATGGCCCTTGTTCCAACTCTTTTGGCTGTAGTTTCTCTACTTTTAATGATTTCACCAGATTATGTCTATAAATATTACCTTTTTATGTCTTATTTTGAGCACTACTTATTTTGAGCTCGACAAAAGTCACCTTGCAGGGACTGTGTTCATAGACCTCACTAAGGCCTTTGATACGGTCTCCCACCCCGTCCTCCTTAACATACTACAGCAAATTGAGGTCTCTCAAGGTCCCCTCTCCTGGTTCTCCTGCTACCTTTCCTCCAGATCACAGTGTGTAAAAATCAATAATACCCTCTCTACCTTGCTTCCAGTTCACTCTTGCATTCCCCAGGGCTCGATCCTTGGTCCCCTGCTTTTCAACGTATATCTCAATGCCCTGCCAAAAGCCTGCTCCAGGAATCTACTTCTTTACACAGATGATGCTGTTCTTTATGCCTCACATCCTGACCCCTCCGTGCTCCAGAGTTCCCTACAAAGCTCCTTCCTTCAGATTGAGCACTGGTTTGCTGACCACAGACTGGTTGTCAATATTAAAAAAAAATACTATGCTCTTTGCCCACTGCCAATCAAGAGCTAAAGACTTCCCCCTGACAATCCACTGCAGTGCCCGCCTCACCCTGGAACAGGTCCAGACATATAAATACCTGGACGTCACCTTCAACACCACTCTCTCATTTCACGAGCACATCAAAATTTTCACCTCTGCAGCCAATGCCCATGTGGGCCTTCTCTACAGACATAGGGACTGCCTGACTCCAGAAGCACTCCACCTGGCTGTCACTTCCTCCGTCTTATCTTTGGTAGACTACGGTCTTACTATCTATGCTGCCGCTGACCCTACCACACTGCACCACATCCAAATAGTCATCAACAAGGCCTGCCCCACTATGCTCTTGTCAATGTTCTCTCACTCAAAGAAAGGCTCTTAAACCAATCCTATCTCCTCACCAAAAAAACCCACATGGGCCTAACTCCCATTGGAGTCACGGCCTTCCTTCAGGCTGCCACCCACACTGCATCTACACGTGCAGCCTCCATGACTATATGGAAGGTCCCCAGAGACAGGACCTCACTAGCCCAGTGATCCTTCCTGTTTAAAGCTCTGTCCTGGTACAATGACCCACCATCACATCCATCATCAAATTAGACGCATTTAAAAAAGCACTAAGAACACATATCCTTTCCTCTCGTAACTGCCTATGCAACCGTTAACCTCCTCTTGGCCCTACCTGACTGCCACTTATTGCTTACCTGCCTTAGTCACTGGCCTCGAGTTACCAATGCCTAGATACTCATTGCTCTCGGCCTTTCCCTAGTAATCCCCTAACTTTCACTAAACTTGGACTTTGTTCAGCACCTAGTATGTTATTCCCCAGACAAAGCCCTGGTGGGCTGCTCACCATTAGATAGATAGAACCTCTCATTGTGTTTAATGCCTATTATCATTAATTGTTTTGGTCAACTCCTTTGTCTACACACAGTACATTTATTTAGCTACCAACTGTACCACCTTTATAGGCATCCTTTCTTTGTAACTACATGTATTCTATTGTATCTGTACTGTTTGTTATTGTAACTACCTTCTGACGTGAAGCCTTTGGAAATGAGTCTATGACTCGAAGGGTTGTAATTCTGATTTATTGAATAAATAAATAAAATAAAACTATCTACCACATGTACCATATAATTTTATGTACCAAGATTTTATATATTTAATTTCCTTTGTCTGTATACCTTCCTCAGGACCTCCTTGTGAATGAGCTTGCTCAAAGGAGTTTTCCTGCAACAAACTTGAACTTGAATTTGAAACTTGAACTTGAATCTGACAGCCAGGTACCTGTCGAAATAAGATCAACAGCAGGGTAAAGAATCAAATAATCCCTTATGTTCCACCCACATGCCAAACACACTACCTCCACTTCCCCCAGCTGAGTCCCACCCAGTAAGTCACATAAAGTGCCACATCAAGCATCCCCAGTCCACCAACTAACCCCCTCTGGTTCCAACCACCCTCCTTCCCCCACTAGCACCTACAAAATGAAACTGTAATAAAGAACGTGGTCCCCTGGTTCACAGCATCCTTGATCCTCCTTGCTGAGTAAGATTCAGGAAGGACTTGAGGAGGTTTTATTTTAAAGAGAGTGGTCAAGAGTGAAACAGCCTGCAAGCCAAGTTGGTGAGTTCAAAACCCATTAATGGTTTCAAGCACAGTTGGTATATATTTAAGGGCTTTGCAGTTACTCAGGAAGCTAGCAGTAAGGAAGGGGGATGCAAATGTAAAAGTCCCATTTAGAAAAAAAACTTGTCAGGGTAACATATGCTATAAAAGAGCAGACTGGATAGACCAGTGATCCTTTTCTGCTGACATTATCTATGTATCTATTTTTCTGTGACTCCAGTATTAGCAAATTTAACCTTAGCCACTTCATTTCCACCAATGGGGGCATGTTTCCTTAACTGACCGGATTATGTCAACCAGAACTATTTTATTCCCTCTCATTCTTCTCCTCTTCCTGACCCTCACCCTTCCCTCTTCTCTTTTTCACTTATTACCCATACTGCTGCTCATGAGACCCTATTGGCTCTTAATCCACACAAGGGTGGGACCCCTGGCATTATAGATCCTAGACCCCTATTTCTCTCCACTCATATTATTGCTCTCCTTATTTTTTGTCTACTTAAATTTCTTTCTCCTTATCTTAGATACCTAACTCTTGGAAGTTGGCTACTGTCATTCCTCTTCCCAAAGAGGGTGACCTCTCTTCTCCTAGTAATTTCCATCTTATGTCTCTCCTTCCCACACTGCCTAAATTCCAGGAACATTTTTTTCTTTCCCAAATCTCCCCTTTTCTTGACTCTACTTTCTTCTCCATTTCATACCTGTCTGGCTTTAAAATGTCTCACTCCACTTCCACCTCTGTACTTTGGCTCACTGATTCTATTCTCTCAAGCATGGATCAGGGTATTGTCACCTCTGTTATTTTTGTCAATTTAGCTAAAGCTTTCAACACTGTAATCCATCACATTCCCCTGGATGATCTTAGGGTAGCTGGAGTTTCAACTTCCTCAGTTGAATGGTTTTGCTTCTATTGAGAGAGCAGGTTGCAAACTGTCTGTATTGGTGACTCCCACTCTACCCCCTTCCCCATTAGCTCAGGTGAACCCCCAAGGGTCTGTCCTTGGCCTGATTCTTTTCTCCATTTTTCTTAATGACCTCCCAAAGGTCTGCTCCTCTGTGCCCATTCATATGCATGCAGATGATACAGTACTCTTTTCCTCTGACTCCACTGCCCCAATCTCATGAACCAGCTCTAGCCAGACTTTAATATCATCCAGCTCTGGGTTTGTAATAATCAGCTATCTTTTGGTGCTAAGAAAACAGTCTCAATGATGTTTGGCACCTGGATGAGGCTTGCTAGAGTCTCCCCCTTCCTACCACACCCTTTCTGGAGCATTAATCAAAGATGTCTCATGTTTCAAGTAGCTCAGGGTCTGGCTGGATCACCACCTTGATGTTTCTTTTCATGTGGATGCTATTCACTGGAAGCTTCAATGTAAGCTTGGTGCAGTCTATAGAAACAAGCAAAGAATACTGCATCCAGCTCACAGAGACATCCTCACTAAGATGACTCTCCCCATTGTTAACTATGGAGACATTATTTATAGTGCTGCTTCTAAGTTTACTTTAGGTGGATCCTCTCTTTCATCTCTTCTGTCACTTTGCCCTTGATAAATCCCTATGGACAAACCATTGTACTCTGTATGCTTCCCTTTCCTTCCCTTTTCTTGAAGCTAGGTATATCTCCCACTGTATCTCCTTCATCTCCAAATATTGGTTCCACTCTTTCCCTTATTATCTTGCTTCTTGTTCCCCCCCCTCTTCATCTTACTCCCTTCACAATGCTTGCTCTCACTCTATTGCTCTTCCTCAAGTGAAATCTCCTACTGGTCAACCTGCCTTCTCATTTTTTTCCCTAAACTATGGAATTCTCTTCCCTCTTCCATTCATTCTTCTTCCTTTCCTGCTCTGAAATCTCTCCTCCATGATTTCTCTATTGACTTCTACAGATGTTTCTGATATGGGATGTTTCCTTTTATTTACCCTCCTCCAAAACTGACACTACCTCTGCCCTCCCTTGTTTCATTCATTTCTCCCTGTTCTTTTAGTTGCTGCTTCTGCTTTGCTCTTTTGTCTTTTCCTCAGTTTGATTTATGGTAATTTACTGTTTTATAATTTATTCTTAGTGTTTATATTGTTTATCTTGATGTATTTTCCAGTTGTATTGCAGTATTTAATAAATAGTACTTGTATATGTTCTCTTCTCCCCTTCCCGCAGGATGCTTCTGGAAATGAACTGCTACCAGCTCAGTACATCTTTCTTGGTGAAACTTTTGAAATCAATCAAGCAATCAATCAATCAATCAATCAATAATTAAGATCTGATAGCTCCAACAAGTTGGTACCTCTTCCAGTGCAATCAGTGAGTACTCCTCAACCTTTTGTGTTTAGAAAATCAAGTTACCTAATGTTTTGTCACACTTTATAACTTTTCCAATTTGATTAAAAAAGATTCCTTGCTGAAATGGTCTGCTTCAACCAGTCTCCTGTTTTCCATGCCCTGGGTGTCTTTTTTACTTTTTCCTCCTCCCTGTCCCTGGTCACCTCCTTGTCAGAGGTGTATGCCTCATAATTAAGGGCAAAGTCCGGAGTACAGTAAAAAAAATGACTTCATAGTGACTTCCTCTTCTTAAAAGCTAGAGTCAGAAGCTGATACTGTACACCAATAAATTCTTCATAACTTGAGTGATTTGTGGAGCCACAATACAGGATGGCAGTTTAAACTGCAGCTCTTGATGGTCTTCTTCAAAATCCCAAAACTTCTGAAATCAGACCTCAACCAATAAACTTAAAACATATTGTTTCATTAGAAGAGATTTTTTACAAACTAAATTCATTGTCAGAACTTATCAGAACCCTTTCTGTCAAGATAGCCTTGATTGAAGTTGACTCCCTCACTGAAAACGTCTCAGTGACTTGATGGTGACTGTAGTTGCTCCAGAGGCTTCCATATCAGTTAGCAATGGCTCAATCCTTATTGGAATGCTCCAGTAGGTGCTATATGAGATTGCTACTTTTAGGAATGCAGTGACTGACCTGCAATAAAAAGTTCAAATTTTATAGCACAAGGACAATGACACTGAAACTTTTCTCTCTTACGTTGATACAAATATTCTAGACATGAAGCTAGAATCCAACAATGGAACATCTACTGGGGCTACTTTGGACAAGAGTAAAGAATTCAGAAAATAGAAACTGCAGGAATAACATTCTTATCCAGGGCTTCCTTGAAGGAACAGAAAGATTAGATCCTGCCCCTTTCTTACAAAAAGAACTGCCAACACTGGTACATTATTCCTGGATAACCCCCCCCCCCCCCACCGTTAGAAATGGAAAGTGTGCATCAGACTTTTGCTCCTCCATTTAAGGCAGGCAGCAGACCATGAACAATATTAGTAAAGTTTCTGCCTTTCCCAGAGAAAGAGAGGATTGTTTTTTGTTTATTGAGAAATATCAGAATTACAAAACTTTGAGTCAGAGACTCGTTTACAAGGGCTCCATGTTGAAAGTTAACAAGGTGTTACAGTGCAAGTTTTACAAGGTAATTATAGTAATAGAGAACAAAATAAAAAACAGTGCAAGATACAGTTTAAATAGTAGTAGAGAGGCATTATAGAGGGTATACATATAACTACAAGATAGTAAGTGTCAAAATCTAAGTAGATAAATAACAGGGAGGACACAGTGGAAAAAGAGCAGGTGAAGAGGGTTATTTTAAAATGGAGAGGCAGTCCATGGGATGTTATCACACAAAGTGGAAGGAGTTAGCTAGAAACAGGTAGGTGGATGGGGCAGGGGAGACTAAGAAGTAGAGTATTGGGAAGGAAGGGGATAGGAGGAAAACTGTGGGAGGTGGAGGCAAGAAGAGGGAGAGGGAGTTAAATAATGAAGGAGGCAAAGGGGAGAGTAAAGGGTAGGGGTGGGGTATAGGCAAGGGAAAGAGAAATATCAGGGGTGTAGAGTAGGGAAAAGTTTACTGGAGGCACAAAATACAGAGAGACTGAAAACAATACTAGGAACAGTTACAGTTGTTTAAAGAGAGTAGGGCCTATGTTTTTCCCAGAGAGGCCCTCAGGAGGCAGACTATTAAACCAGAGAGGTGCCCTGTACATAAATGTTCATTGTCCCTGACCAGTTCTACAAAATGGGATTAGAAAGGATGGTCTAGTGGAGCTTCTAGTTACATGGGGAGCTGGGGCAACAGTGAGAAGTTGCCAAACAGAGCACTGAGAGGGGTAGTGGGTAAACTTACATGCCAGTAGACAGGTATGGTATTGAAGTCGTCCCAGTGAAGTTCAACCAATTTGCTTGTTGATAAAGGTCACAGGTGTGGGTGAGCCTATGATCATCAACTACAAAGTGACAAGCCTTGTTCAGGGAGCCCTTAATCCTATTTAGCGTGGTGTCATTCGCACTCCCATAGATCACTATCCCATAATCTATAATGGACCGGACCAAGCTGGTGGCGACTAGTTGGAGAGCAGTGGCAGTAAAACAGGACCTGTGCCTGTAGAGTAAGCTAATTCTAGTATTCACAGCTTTACAGACCAGACTGACGTGCTCCCTGGTAGGAGAGGGAGGGGTCAAGGGTGATGCCAAGGTACTTAAAGTTAATGACCTGCTCCAGTGGCTAGCAGTGACTGTTGAGAATAGTAAGTGGCACATCCTTATGTTTATTCTGGGGGTTTGTAAATAACATCACTTTAGTTGTTTTTTTTTAACTTTTTAGTTAACATTTTAGTACAAAAGCATAAAACATTAAAGTCCAGAGCATGTAGAAGACACCAGAGGTGACTATTAGGCATTACTAAAGGATTAAGAACACATGTTACAATTGGTACAGCATTAGAAGGCAAGATTCTAGTTAATATAGTAGTGTATTAAACATCATTAGGAGCCATAAATGCAGTCAATGCCCACAATTATCAGTTCCTCTAAAAGTTAAGGCATCATGTTATAACTGACCATTCGGCCCTTTGAAATCAGTTCAAAATACTTAACGGAAATTTTTCACATTCCAGAGCTCCTATAACCCTCCTAATTTTAGAGTTTTAACAATCCCCAGGAGTATAAGCGAAACGAAGGCATTAAAAAGAACACTCAGCAACACCCATCACATTGTAGGCGATATGGTAAATACTGTTGTGATCTGAAGACCAGCTCCAGACCATGATCTGGAGATGTTACAAGCTAAATATAGGTCGAGGTTCTTAACACTGTCTCTCCTGGGGAACCACTTAGTTAAACAAAAACATATCTTATTCGCCCAGTAAGAGTAAAACTTGAAACAAATAGCTATTTATAAAAAGTTGGAGTACAATAACAAGAACTGCAGTTTCAACTTTAGTTCTTCAGCCGAGATTGTCCCAACATAGAGGTTTACAGATATTAAAAAGCTGCAAACAGACCAATGGGGCTGATGAAACGTCTGAGAATTACACCCATCTGGTATGTCTTCATAGCATCCAGCATTATAGCAAAACAAAAGACTGAGAAGTCAAATAGTATTAGAGAGTCCATAGTACTGAACAGAAGCCATACACTTCATTAAGTCAGTCCTCCTACGAATCTTCTTCTGAAGGTCCATCTTCATGCAATCTTCATGTGGCTATTTTCTCAACACAGGCGCCAGCCTCTTTCACTCCGGTGAAACGATATTGTCGCCAGCCATCTGCTAAGCAAAGTCAGGCTGGAAAGGCCATGGAGTATGGTATGCCCAGCTCTCGCAATGTGTGCATAACACCATTGAAGGTCTTGCAGCTCATTCTCGTAGAGTAGACAAGGTCCGGGAAAAAGAGGACATGGGTCCCTTCATGGTAGATGGGGCTTTTGTTCCTGATAGTGCCCAAAACCACATCACATTCTGCAGCCTAGGACAAGGTAATAAGTATAGTGCGGGGGTTCTCCAGGTTGGAAGTCAGCCTGCGAAGGGTAATTCTGTAGGCTTGCTGGATATTCAGTGTTACTAGACCCATGATTTCCATGAGCCAAGAACACAGGAAAGTGAGTATATTATTTCTCTCAGTTCCTTCAGGGAGGCCGAGTATGCGAATGTTAGCAGCTCACACCACATTCTAGGGTTGCTCCACCCAGCTTCATAATGTGGCTTGTTCTTTGCTGCAAAGGCCTTCCCCCTGTGGCCTCGGTGTTTTTTGTAATCTCCCCTATGGCATCAAGCCAGGATTCTATGGCTTGAAAATGCAGAGTGAATGAGTCCAGCTTTTGGTCTATACCTTGTGCTGTCTTAGTTAAAGCATTCACTGCAATTTGTAGTGAGTTTAAGGATGCCAACAATTCATCTGGGCTGGGTGAGGCAGGTGCTCCTTCTGCATGGTCTAGCTGTTTCAACGGAGGAGCTTACGGCTGAAAGAAATCTTGTTTGGGAGGCTTAGTTTTCCCCATAGCGATAAACATTGTACCTCCAAGGGTGTAGAAATGATGTCTCAAAGTTCTATATGAATTTTAAGGCTAATATGTGGGTGAAATAAGGTTTTTATTCCAAAAATGGAAGGATTTTGAAGGAAGCTCCAGAAATTTGCTGCTTCTGGCTGGACTGCAGGCTCCCCACACTTTAGTTTTTTTTTTTATAATTTAAGATAAGCTTGTGTTTGGCAAACCAGGATTCAATTTCCTTGAAGTTCTTTTGTAAATTACACTGCAGGGGGAGTGGAGCTGGGTGGCTAGAGAATATGATGGCATCATCCACGTACAGGAATAGGTTACTAGAGCAAGCTGAGGGAAGGGAATTGAGGATTAGACAGAAAAGAAGTTGGCCTTGTATGGACCCTTGTGGTACCCCTGAGTGAACTGGAAGGCTGGAAGAGAGAGTGTCCAGGATTTTCACTTGCTGGGATCTCCCACAGAGGTAGTTAGAGAACCAGGAGGTGGCTTCTTAGGAGAGGCCCAGTGCTGAGAGGGACATAATAAGAAGAGCATGACTGACTGTGTCAAATGCCTTTGTAAGGCCAATAAACACAGACCCAACTAAGTGACTATGGTCAAGGGCTTTGTGGATATAATCAGTAAATTCACAGAGGGCAGTGGTGGTGCTGTGTCCCTTCCTAAAGCCATGCTGTTGCATACATTGTAGATTATATTTGTTGAGGAAATCAATAAGCCGGTCTGATACTATCCATTCAAGGGCTTTGGAAATGGGTAGGAGGAATGTGATAGGGTGGTAGTTATTACAGAAGGTTCTATCACCACTATTGTGTATTGGAGTAATGATGGCAGAATTCCACTGCATTGGGAATTGGCTGGGACAGAGGGAAAGGTTTAGGATGTTCATAAGTGGGGGAAAAACTGCATCCAGGGCCAGGCGGAGCAGCATTAGGCCCAAGGAGTCATCACTGAAACTGGATTTCCCCAAGACCCAAGTTACGTAGGCTCTAGCTTCCCTTGGGATAACTACCCTAAAGCAGAAAGGGGGGTAAGTGTGGGGCCCAGAGCTGATGGTGAAACTGGGTTATTACAGAAGAAATCAAGGGGAAGCACTCAGCTTAAATCTGTGAATGCTGAGTTAAAAGTGTCGGCTATACACTGAGGGTCTTGGATAGTGACACCACTGATATTTAGTAAAGAAGGAGGGAGGTGTAGGGCTTACCAGTAAGTTAATAATAATAATAGCTTTATTTATATAAAGCACAATTCAAAAAATATCAAAGTACTTTTACAGACAACAACCAATGTAAAATTTAAAACTAATTAAAACTTCCAGATCCATAAAATTTAAAACTCAGCATGCACCAGAGAGAGAATGAATAAGTCTTAAGAGCAGATTTAAAGTTCTCCACAGTCAGGCACCCCCTTATCTGGGGAGGTAGAGCATTCCACAGGGTCAGTGCTGCAAAATCAAATGCACAGGCTCCGGAGTTCTTCAGGCAGACCCTGGGAATCTCTAGAAATCCCTCCATGGTGGAGCACAGTGGTCAGAAGAGGTGGTAGAGACAAAGGAGCTCTTGCAGGTAACTCAGTCCCTGACTACATAGGGCCTTATAGGTTAGTAAACCAACCTTAAAGATGATCCGCCACTCAACCGGCAGCCAGTGCAATTCGCGTAGCATAGGTGTGACATGGTCAGATCTAGAAAGCCCAGTCAACAACCTTGCTGCAGTATTCTGCACCAGCTGCAGACAGTGGATAAAACTCCCCAAAGCCCTAGGTACAGGGCATTGCAGTAATCAAGGCGGGAGGTCACAAAGGTGTGGATTAATGTTGCAAGATCACTGGGAGGAACTAGGTGCTTAATTTGGGTGATAGTCCTCAGATGATAAAATGAGGTCTTGACAACGGATGACACCTGAGACTTCAGAGTCAATCCCTCATCAAAAATAATATCCAGATTCTCCACCTGTTTAGAGGTCATCAGCAGGCAGCCCCTGAGCATAAGCCCAGAGGCCCAGTCAGCCAAAGACCAATCTACCCGGGAACCTGGGTCCACCACCAAAACCTCAGTCTTGTCTGGATTCAGCCTCAGCCAGTTGGCACTCATCCAGCCCTGAATTTTGGTGAGGTAGTTGTTAAACACTGAGGCCGCATCATCCTGGTCTGGTGCAAAGGACATGTATAATTGAGTATCATCTGTGTAGCAGTGAAAACTCAAATCATACTGTACTGCCTCACAATGTCTTCTAACAGCAACAAGTACACCGCAAATAACATAGGCAAAAGCCCAGAGACCTGGGGAACCCCACATAATAGAGGGAAAATGTCAGAGGACTAAATTCCCAACGTAACTCTCTGAGATCTCCCAGTGAGGAATGAGTGGAACCACCTGAGGACAGTACCTGACAGTCCACAGGTGACACACAAGTGTTCCAGCAAAATGCCATGATCTATGGTGTCAAATGCTGCAGAGAGATCAAGAAGGACTAAGATGGAACAAGTCCTTCAATCTCTCACTATCAGGAGATCATTGAGCACCCTAACCAGGGTGGTCTCAGTGCAATGCTTCTTCCTAAATCATGACTGGAGAGGATCACAGATATCATGGATGATAAAGTGATCATCCAGCTGCAGCGCAAGTACCTTCTCAATAACCTTGCACACAAGTAGTTGGCGAGGCAGTCGGGGTCTAGACAAGATTTCTTAAGGAGAGGTTTAACCACCTCTTCCTTCAGGGAGTCAGGAAACTCACCCATCTCAAGCGACTATGTCAGCCAAGACCGGGCCAATGACCTCAATGCACCCCACAAGGAGGCGAGTTGGGCCTGGGTCCAAACTACAGAAAATCGGTTGCATACTTTGGAAGATCCCTATGACATCCACAATGGATATCATAGGGACAAAGGAACAAAGGAAGTTCCTTTATATTATCCCAGAACTTCCTCCCATTTCCCCAGGATGAGGAAAGGCTAGTTTTAACTTGGGCAGCCTTTGTAAGGTGAATTTCCCAGGTGCACATGTTTCTAGCAGCCCTGTATCATTGCCTGTCAGCTGGGAGACCAGATGCCAGGGCTTTGTGCCAGAGGTTGTCACACAAGGCCGTAAGATTTAGAAACACCTGGGTGATCCAGGGGGTATGAATGCCTTTGACAATGAGTTTGGAGACAGGGGCAAAGATATCACAGGCAGAGTTGAATGTTGAGATATTGTGAGTAAGGGCTTTATTTACACAGGTGGATGAATCAATAGGGGAGACCAGTCACTTGTGACAAGGTAGTCCTGGAACTGCCAGAGGATGCCTTTCTTGAGAAAATGAAGATAAGTTACCCTTGTAGGATTTTAAGGGGAGCGATTGGACCAGTGGCAAAGGATAGGTGAGTGGTTGCTAAGTGTATCAGGTAGGACCACTATGTTTGAAAGTCTCTCAGTGTGGTTGGAGAGGATGAGATTAAAGTAATATCACCTGTTCTATAATTGATCATGGTAGGACAGGTCACAACCTGTGTAAGGGCAATGGCAACAACCACATCCTTGTAATGAGCAGCATCAGGGTACAACCAATTGATGATGAAGTCACCCAGCAAGACCACCTTGGACCTACTTGGATGATTAGAGACAAAGTCAATAATAGAGTTGAGGCTAGGTTTGATGTCCTGGGGAGGGATGTAGACGGACAGGACTGTAAGTGACTTACCCTTACTTCCAATGAAAACTTTGATAGCCAAAGCCTAAGCAGTATTACCTGAGATGAATTTTGGGAATACTTGTACTTTAAGGGAGTCAAGGAGACAGATAGCACAACCACCCCTTTTCCCCAGCCTATCATCTTTATAAAGAGTATAGCCATTTAGGGAGACAGCGAAGTCAGGTATCTTTGGGGAGATCCAGTTCTCGACTACTGCTAGGACATCGGGCTTGTGTTGAGTAGCCCAAACTTGAAGTAGGTTGATTTTTTGCAGCAGGCTACAGATGTTTACTGAGGCTAATTTGAGACTACCAGAGTTACTAGTAGTTGGATGGGGCTGTGGGGTAGGACCAGAGTTGGGGTGAATGTTGCCAGAGAGAAGTAACAAGTGAAACCTATGACAAAAAGGTAAATATTTAAGCAATTTAGGACCATGAAGTGATTTTCTAAGGGTGGGCTTGTCACAGGAGATAAGCATAGGCAAGTATCGAAGAAAATATTCAAAAAGCAGTAATGGGTAGTAGCTGAAGAATAACAGGCAGGCAATCTTCCCCAAGCAGGGAGAGGATAGATAGGGGATGGTACTAGCTGTGATAGAGGTATGAGAAGCTGAAATATTACTCTGTGTGAGTGTGCTGAACTGGGGCCTGGTAACATAAGAGTAGTGAGGGATGGCCCAGAGTAAAAGTAAGAGACAGAGGTACATTATTGAGGGTGAACATGACTTTGAGCTGGTGGAGCAATTGCAGAATGTTGCAAGGAGGTAGCACTGGGAGGAGCAGAGGTATAGAGGTAACAGAGAGACACACTTATGTCGGTAGGACTAAATGGTGAAGTGGTAGGATTATCGCCTCCAGTGACAGAGGTCAAGGGTTCAGTCCTAGGTAAGGGTGGGAGGAGAAGGAGAGAGAAAAAGGGGAAATAAGGAGAATAGAGTAGGATGGGGGGACAGGAAATAGGTAGGTATTAGAAAAGATTATAACAGGGAGCAGGTGGAAGAGAAGTGAGTGAGCTCAAGACTTACCCCTATTAGTCAGCGAGAATAAGCTGCAAATGGATTAATAGGGACTTCAACAAAACTTGACAGAAGGGTCATGTGACCTGTCATGTGACTCCAGAGCGCTATAATCTAGGGTAGGATAGGTTAGGGTCGGGGGCTATCCAGTAGCACAAACAGTGTTCCTCAGCCACCTTGAATTCTTGAGCTCCTATGTTGGCCGTGCTGCAGAGGCCAAGTGTGTGGGCTGGGGAAGGAGCCTGTAGAGAGAGGGGGCAGACAATAATTAAAGGATTTAAGAAGGGGAGTATTTAACAGTACAAAGGGCTAAACAGCAGGAAAGAGAACAAAAGGATGGAGTAGGATCGAACTGTGCATGCATGGCAGTTCGGTGTCCAGAGGAGGACTGTGAGGACTAATGTGAAGCAAACAAGAAATACTCAGAATTAAGGTGACAGTAAAACAACAAGCACTGATAAGGGAGCAAAGGTAAATTGTTAATTCAAATCATGTTATTAGTTGGGGGAAAAGGTCCACTCAAATGGGAAGGACTCCAGATCCTCATCTTTAATGACTACTCCTCAGCAATAGCAGCCAAATGAGGAGTATACAGCAGTGAGGAGAGTGCTTCAAGAGCTGGAGGTACCATATCTGCTGCAGTACCCTGCCAAACTGAAAATCACCAGAAAAGAGGTGGCCAACACGTTTGATGCATCAGGGGAATCAGTAGCCTATATCAAGAGACACTAGCCAGAGAAAGTCCAAAGTCTGGAGGCCTGGAGTAAAGCAGCCAGCACTAGCAAAGACCTCAAAGTCCATAGTACACAAATTGACCTTACAGCACTAGACAATCTGCAAACATGGAGTGGTAGATATCTCAGACAAAAGAGGACCTGGGTCAGGGGCCACAAAAAAAGTCACCCACTCGATTGGGATTGCCAGAAGGGTGGGCTACAGGGAGTCTGATTCCTCTTCCTAAGGCTTGGGTACTTTGGGAGAACTGGCTCCAAGAAGGTCTGGACAGAGTCAGTCCATTATGCCCGGTGTGGATAATCCAGCAACAGAAAACGAGCATATGCTGAAGACTTTCAGGAACCCCACAGAGGACTGACAACAATCATGGACTGATATTGTTTCAGAATCCCTGACATTATGGGGGGGAGCTACACTCCCAGTTACACCTGAGAATACTCTAGACTGGGCAGGCCCACTGCTGGGGAAAAAAGCTCATACTTGAACTGTGGCACTGGGTCAAAACAGCACCAACAAGAATAGTGCGGTCAAGAACTGTGCAGTAAAAATAGTGCCAATCTTTCTTTTGCAGGGGGCTTTGCCCCCACAACCTCAGACTAAAGGGTTCTAACTCAGGGGGGAGCAGATATCGAGGAAAGTTAAAAATCATGGGGCCATGGAATACTGTTTTCACCACTCCAGGTAAATAAGTGTAAGTCCTGAGTGCACTAAAACATGTTGGAGACCAGGATTAGAACTCTGGTCTTCAATGGCACTGCTCAATGCCCCAGCTCTCCACACCACAGGAGCAGCTTTGCCAGCCTCCTGGCTCCTGGTGCTCTTGCTAGTCTCCAGCACCATGGACAGAGATCAGGGGAACGCTTACAGCAAGCACTGTAAATCCCCCCCCGCTGTCCTGTGTAGTGCTTACCAGACTAGTGCTGTGAATTGTGGCACTATTCTGGTAGCTCTCTTTTAACCAGGTACCTGAACAGCACCTAATAGGGTCCAGAATGACCTTTACCCTGGTCTGTGTATACAACACTGATCTCAAAACCATGTTGTTGTGGGACTTCCAGCGCACAGGTAGCAGATATGGCAGCACAGAGAGAGCTCTGCGGGGGCTGCCAGATTTTCACCTCCACCAGCCATCTAAATTTACAGTTGGCTTTATTATTACAACTGGGAGGTGCCTTCATGCACTGAAGAGACTGACAAGTTCACTTTTATGAATTCTGCCTAAAAAGATTGTGATTGATAGTACTGTGCAATACTCACGTCTGAGCCTACCATGGCCGCCAAGCATATTCCTGACCCAGAACAGCCATCTAATACGGTACAGCTTAAGGAGATTCAAGTATTTAGAGAAGAGACTCATACTTCACATACTTATTTATTTTATTTTATTAATTATTGAATTTTGATGACCGGGTAGGCCCACTGAGCCGCGAAGGTCCCTTTTTCAGGGGTGACCCAGGAATAACAGTACATGAATAATTATAAACAGTTGAACATAAGCATATACAGGTTATCATGGGTATACAGTATTCGGCTGTGTACACATAGCAGTTGTGATAGTGGTTTCATATACCTAGTTGGTAAGTTGTTATTTCATTACATTCTCCTTTGTCCTACATATTAGCGAGACAGTACTGGGGATTCATTAGGTAACCATATGCCACAAGAATCAAAAAGATTGCATGTTGAAGAACTAACTCCAGTTATTAGTAAGACTAGTTAATATCCAACAAGGCAATATGAACCCAGGTTAAGCAATGCCATAACCTGAAGCCACAGTCACATTGACAAAACAAGGTGATCTGGAAAAGTCCCATGGAAGTCCAGGGCACAGTTCTCAAAGGAGAAGAATAACTCAGGGGGGCCCAATATCCAGGAGTGATCTCAATGATGGTAAGGAATCTCTCCTTGTAAAGTCCTAAATTGTCTCATTAGGTACTTAGCTACAATCATCCCTGAAGCAAGTAGAGGAGAGGACCTCCTCTTGAGAGCAGCAAATATCTGAAACAGATGGCAGAGTTGACCGATTAGAAAGACTAATGACACGGCTATTGCAAGACACCCAGCAGCTGCAGGAGAAGAATTTATGGTTTCCCTGAGGGCATAGAAGAGAAGGGGGACTTACTGAACTTTCTTCAGGATTTCTTTTCTTCTGTCTTGGACATGTCTGACATGATGCCGCTGCCTATAGAGAGAGCGCATCAGGGCGTTGACCCCACTGGCTTCAGCTTCTGGTGCCCACCCCAGATCTCTCATTCTCAAATTTTATAATTTTGCAGTGAAACAAGTTGTTCTGGTGCAGACATGGTGGAAAGGGCAACTGTCATATGAGGGGCATAGGGTCCGACTGGATAAGGATTATTCACCCCTCATTCAGAAACACAGGAAAGCTGTGGTGCCTCTATTTAAATTTTTACTGCTCCACAACTTGAAATTCACTACCCCTTATCTGGCAAAACTGAAAGTCTTTTACAAAGAGGGCCCTAAAATGTACGAGGAGCCTGAGGCAGCATTCACTGATCTCCAAGATCGATGACTTGTCCCTTCCAAGGATATGGATGTTCAGGTGGTGTGGGATAAGTGTGCCCTTCAAAATGAGCAATGATCTTGGGTCTTCCCAGAAGGAAAGAGGAAAAAGAGGGAGCAGACCCTTGAAGAAATCCATATACATTTCTCCGTACTTTTGGTGGGGAGGCGGCTGATTGAACTGTGGGGTGTAGTCTTTTCATCAGCGGAAGCAGGGTTAAAGAACTGGGGGCCCTCTGCTAAGGTGACCATCCAGTATATAAATTCTTGGACAAATGGAATCCTCTCCCTCCTCTAGACCTTCTCTCCCTTTGTTGCTTTTGACCCAGGGCTTATGGTCTCATGAGTGAAATGGCTGGGGCTGGTTAATCAGAAGTTCTGTTATTTATCGGGTCTATGCGGAGGGAGCATATTGCAATTTAAGGGTACTTGTATTTACTGCCACAGGGGGCCACCGATTGCGAGTGTTTTCCCCTGGAGAGGTTTTGCCTTGCAGGGAAAGAGCTTGAGCTTTATGGATAGCCTGCTCCTGGTGTATATTTGACTCCACATCCCTTCAAAAATCATCAGCAGCTCTCTTGTCGTTTGTCTGGGACAGTTTAGGACTTTACAAGGAGAGATTCCTTACCATCATTGAGATCATTCCTGGATTTTGGGCTCCCCTGAGTTATTCTTCTCCTTCGAGAACTTTGCCCTGGACTTCCATGGGACTTTTCCAGATCACCTTGTTTTGTCGATGTGACTGTGGCTTCAGATTATGGCATTGCTTAGCCTGGGTTCATATTGCCTTGTTGGATATTAACTAGTCTTACTACTAACTGGAGTTAGTTCTTCAACATGCAATCTTTTTTATTCTTGTGGCATATGGTTATACTCTGATTTGAAGTGGATGGACACTTTGCAGGGCTCGGGGGAAGCAGATTCCCTGGACTGAAGGAGACTACATTGGAACTACGTGTATGTCTTTTGTACCACATTGAACTTTTTGGGGGGTTCTGATTATTAATACAAACCCAATTTAGGTTTCTTTTATTATTGCTATTGGGATACTTAATGGACTCTGTATACCTTTGCACAATACAAACCTTTGTCTTGGCTTCTTCAGTTTTTGGCTTAGCATAATTATGAGGATGGGGAATCTCTTCTTAGATGCCAAGAAGACAGCTAACAGATCTTACATACTACAGAGAACTGGAGAGTGACCCCACTACAAGATATAAAGATGAACTAAATGCCTTAATTAAAACTTTTCCAGACCATGTCCAAAAAAAACTAACTGACCTCATCCCTGCTGAACCCAGGCCAGGGACATTCTACATGCTGCCTAAAATACATAACCTGGCAATCCGGGAAGACCCACAGTCTCTGGTAATGGTACCTTAAGTGAGGGATCTCAGGGTTTGTAGAGACCATTTTGAAACCGCTGGTTATGGAAAGAGATAGTTATATCCAGGACACTACACACTTTTTGCATGTACTTTCTGGTTATAAGGATTTACCACCTGATACCATTTTAGTGACAATGGATGTAACATACCTCTACACTAATGTTCCACACACAGATGGCATTACAGCATGCCTTAAATACGTACAGGAGAAAGGACCGGAACAAAACATCAACTCTGAAGTGGTAGGGAAACTTATGGAATTCATTTTGACACATAACAACTTCAACTTCAACGGTAAACATTATGTTCAAACTATGGGAACAGCAATGGGCACCAAAATGGCTCCACAGTATGCTAACCTCTTTATGGCAGACTTGGAGGAGGATTTTTTAAGGCAGTGTCCCTATAAACCACTAGCTTATTTCCATTACATTGATGATTTGTTTATCATCTGGACAGAGGGCACAGATGCACTTAAAGATTTTCATCACAAACTTAATAATCTCCACATTACCATAAAGCTTACCCTGGAGCATTCTACCACCAGTGTTAATTTTCTGGACACCACAGTCACTATTAAGGATGGAACCTTACATACATGTATTTACAGGAAGCCAACAGACAGACAGAGATACCTGCACAAGAAAAGTAATCGCCCAAACCATACAAAAAAATCTGTCATGTACAGTCAAGCACTCCAATGTCACTGTATTTGTTCAAATAAGGATGACAGAGATACACATTTGGCTATGTTGAAAAACACCTTTATTGAGCAGGGACACTCTTCCAGAGAAATTGACAGGATAACAGAACATGCAATGCAAGTACCAAGACAACAACTACTTCAATATAAAGAAAAGACAGCTACAGACAGAATACCCTTTGTAGTCACATATCATCCAGACCTTGAACTTCTGTGTAAGATTATTAAAGACCTCCACCCAATATTTAGTGAGGATGAAACCCTTAATTGTATTTTTTGAGGAACTCCCACTACTATCTTTTAAACAACCACCAAATTTAGCCAGCCTAATTATTAGGAGGAAAATTTAAAATAGGTATACCTTGCAGGGGTTAAACTGCACTGAGAGAAGTGGTATTTCTTAATTATTAGGAGAAAACTTTCACCAGAACAGAATACCATGTCACACAATGACATAAGGCCCTGCAATCAACACACCTGTAAGACCTGTGAGCTCATTTCCACCTCGGACTGTGTGGTTACATCACAAAACAGACAATTCAAGGTGCATGGGAGTTATACATGCACATCATGACATGTTTATTTCATTCAGTGCAAGAGATGTCCACAAACAGGTTATATTGGAGAGAGACGAGCCAACAGCTCCATACTAGGATGAACTCACACGGACATACTATTAGAGGAAAGATGACTGAAAAACCAGTGGGATACCACTTCTCCCAGCCTGACCACTCAATTTCAGATATGTCAGTATTGGTCTTAAAAGAAAATCTAAAAAATACACAACAGAGACGAGCTTTTGAGATTAAACTTATTTTACATCTCAACATGGTAGCAGTTGGGATGAATGCTGATCTAGGTTTCATGGCACATTACAGAAACTGACATTCAGAGACCTGTTCTTCTTCAGACTGGCATATTATAGGACTTCAGCTTATGTGGAATGTGGGTGCATGTGTGTACGTATATGTGTGGGTATGTGTTGTGAGGTACGTGATATAACAGGTGTGGGGCTTGCTGTCACATTGAGGTAGGCCTCTATTTAGATACAGGGAGTTACAGTATGTTACTACTCTTACTTCACACACATAATGAATATTAATTCCTCCTTACTTTTTACCTTCACCCAGGGTAGGATTGATTCCATTTCACCATATTCAGATTACCTAGCCTGTTACTGTACATACAGGAGTGTTATCATAGACTGTCACATATATTTTTAAACTCTGTATACATTGGGGTGCGGGATCTCATTTGCATGGGGGTCCTGGACAGTTCTTTTTAAATTAGGCTAATATTGTAGTGATTTGTGGAAATGTAGGTACGTAAGACCTCTGGTCTTACACACATACTTTATATTTACTTCTAGTTACCTTATCCTGGGGAGGATGGCAGGTTTATTTTATTGTAGTTGTATCCAGAATCCTTGGAAATGTGTGTGTGTGTGTGTGTGTGTGTGTGTGTGCATCTCTTTAAAGCTAGTTATCCCCCCCCCATTATAGGGATGTGGGGTGGGGTAGGGTGTATCATTTGTGTGAAGAGGAGGAGGAGCGAAATTACATTTTTGTCTAGACTTGCATATTATAGGACTTCATCTTGTGTGGGATATGGGTGCGTGTGTGTGTGGGTATGTGTTGTGAGGTACGTGATATAACAGGTGTGAGGCTTGCTGTCACATTGAGGTAGGCCTCTATTTAGATACATGGAGTTACAGTGTGTTACTACTCTTACTTCACACACATAATGAATATTAATTCCTCCTTACTTTTTATCCTTGCTCGGGAGTGGGGTTGATTCCGTTACACCATATTTAGATTACCTAGCCTGTTATTGTACATACAGGGGTATTATCATAGAGTGTCACATATATATATATATATATTTTTAACTCTGTACATATTGGGGTGCAAGATCTCATTTGCATGGGGGTCCTGGACAGATCTTTTTACATTAGGCTAATATTGTAGTGATTTGAGGAAATGTAGTTATGTTAGACACACATACTTTATATTTACTTCTAGTTACCTTATCCTGGGGAGGCTGGCAGGTTTATTTCATTGTAGTTGTATCCAGAATCCTTGGAAATGTGTGTGTGTGTGTGTGTGTGTGTGTGTGTGTGTGTGTGTGTGTGTGTGTGTGAGAGCATCTCTTTAAAGCTTGTTATTCCCCCCCACACACTTTATGGGGATGTGGAGTGGAGTAGGGTGTATTGTTTGTGTGAAGAGGAGGAGGAGGAGAGAAATTGCATTTTTATCTCTTTTTCAGATTCCTTAGACACTTCTGGTACATCAAGTTGTTACATTCTCAGTGTATATTGACATCAGTACATATCAGGCTACATGGACTTAATTTCTTGGTGGTCCACAACTAGATTTTTTTTGTTTGACACCAATACTGTCAATTTATATTTAAATTATCATTTATAAAGTCCTGTCACTACACTAAAGGTTTTTTGAAATTTATGGGACATGATATCTAGCTGGAGAGTACAGCAGGGTGACAGGTCCAGCTAAGTTTTACACATCATAGAATGTTCACGTATGTTTTTAAGACAACTTTACTGGTAATTTCTTGTCTATAATGCATGCATTGAAACTTCTTAGAGTACTAAGACAATCTCAGTATGTCTTTAATCTGGGTGGGGGTTGCATTTCAGTAATCACATCCTTATACATGCTGTGACACTCATAGCTTGATTTAGGAGTCATCTGCTCCAGTTGTGTTATCTTATGTCAATTAAATTTATATGCAGTAGGATTATTTGTATGTGTGTTCCACTAAGCACCTTTGACCCTGGGACACTCCTGGCTGAAGGTAGTATGGTGCTGTTAAATTACTCTGACATCATTTTCTGTATTTTTTAAATGAGTATTTTAAAACCAATGGTATTTTTTTTCTGTTTTTTCTGCATGATCTAGCTGTTAAAAGTATTGTTTTTTTCTAAACAACTGCCATTAGACTTCTAATGAAGGACTGGTTGGTCCGAAAGCTAGAGCACTTTGTTCTTGTTGATACACTTATGTTGGTCCATTAAAGGGTATCAAATCATTTGCTTCTGGATCTGTTCTTTCAAGGATCAATACAACAACTACTAAATCTAGATTTCAAGGTTTTTTTAGGGTTTTGTTCAAGTTGGGAGGGGGGAGGGGAAAATGAAAAACAAAAGCTCTTTTCTTTCTTTCCTTTTTTTCTTTTGTTTTAGGTAACAGTCATATTATTAAGCTATGTTTTTTTTATTTTTCATTTAGGATAGAGGATGCTTATCAGAAAAATTCAGGGATATCTATTTTACCTATGATAGCTTTTAAGGGACTCAGATGGAGTTATTAGGGAGGCTTTATGTCACCCTTTGTTTTTGTTTTTTTTTTTCTTCTTGGGAAACTTTAATGGGGGGGGGGATTTGGACCCAGAGTTATGGGTGTTAGACAGAGGCTCATTGTATTGTATTCCATTGCGTTAGACAGCTTTTTGGCAACTGGCACAGCCAGTTCTATTTTTGGATACACCGGCACTTGCACATGTGGTGGCCCCTGCTGCTGCCTTTTTTCTGAAATGGTATTTGTGCTTTACTGTGCATTTTTGTTTGGCGATGGTTCCCCCCAGGAGTAGGCTGTTTTTTCTGGGTAAGTACCCCTACAGAGTCTGATACCATCAAGGCTCTGGTTAGGAGTCATGCAGAGGAGATGGCTCCCTGGTTTGGAAGTCCATTATTGGTAATCATTTTGGGCTTGTTGCCTGTAGCTCTTGGGTCTATTCTGTTTTGTTTTTTAGGGTTATCTTTCTATTTATATTTCTTGGGTAGGTTGGTGGGCATTTGGGGTAGGGATTATATCTGAAATAGGATTCAGTCTTTTTCAGTGTTTTATTATGCAATTTAGTGGCTAGTTACCCAATACTTTTTAGTTTTAATGTGGATATTGGGAGGAGTGAGAGATAGGGTGTGTTTCACATTTTTATTGACAAAAGCGGTACTGGGGCTAACAAGATGTCTTTATTTGTTAATTTTGCTATTCTGTCTGTGGTTTAAGTCCTTGGAATTACTTTCTTATTCAACTGTGTCTAATTGGGCATTGCATGAGGCTACAAGGTGCTCTGTGGATATTAAGTTAATGTTCTTTAAGTTAAGGATAGAGGAAGAGGTGATAATCCACATGATATTGTGACTATGTTCTTTCTTGGGAGATTTTGGTGCCCCCAGTTTATCCCAGTTACTATGGGGTTTGACTGCCAGAGATAATGGTTTGAATATTTCCAATGTGCTGGTTTATTGATAATTTGAGGGAGGGTGGTACTTTAGTTCCTGCAGATTCACTTCTTAGAGGTGCATTACAACCATTTGGGGCTTGTCTCCCTCATCAGTCTGGGGATAATGAAGTTATTCACCTTTATTGCTCAGTTGTTGAAAATTCCTATGCCCATATTTTAGGGGAGTGGGCTCACTACTTAAATGGAAAGTGGTTAAACTTTTAGGCTTTTCTGGCTATGGGGGGGCCTAAGAACAGTTGGGATTTTTTCTTGGTGTGGGGCAGGGCATACTCAGGATTGACAAGATTGGTGTGTTCCTAGGAGGATTTTCTTATCAGGAGTATGGAGGTTGCTAGAACTCATTCAATAAAACTTTTGCTTACAAAGTCAATGGGATCACCAGCCCTATAAAACGCTGTTGGCTTTTACATTATGCTCACCAGCAGCATGCAGACATTATTTCTTTTTTCTGGAGACTCACCTCTCCCCCTCATAACATGATAACTTTTCTAAAATGGGTTTTGAGAAGGTATTTTATGCTTCATTTCTGGGGCAAGACTTGTAGGGGTCCTGACTATACTCAGGAGGGGATTTCCATTCAAAGTTCTAGAAGTAGTGACTGACCCCAAGGGTAGATATGTTATCCTTAATGGGGTGTTATTTGGCAAGAAAGTTACTTTAGTAAACACTTACTTCCCCCCAAACTCCCCTAAAGGGGGTATTCTTTAAATTGTTTTCTTTGCTCACATCCCATCTCAAGGGAAGAGTTCTCTGGGGAGGGGATTTAAATCTAACCCTTAACCCTTCTTTGGATTCCACCAATCTGAGATGTTTTTCTCATTTGGCTGTGACTAAATATCTAACTCACACATTAAAGCATCTTGGGTTAGTAGATGGGTGGTGATGTCTCCATTCTAAGCAGAAAATCTATATCCATTACTTGGCCAGGCAAGGCTGTTTGGCCAGATGACTATTTTTTAAGACTGTGAAACACCTGGGGGATGTTCAGAGTATTCATGTGGGCCACTTGATACTATCTAATCATTCTCAAGTCCTAGTGACCATTGGTAATATTAGAGAATCCAACAAAATGTTTTGGAGGTTGCATTTGGCCTGTTTGAATGAACCTGAGCTTAGGCATCAGGTTATAGAGCAGGTTCACTCCTTTTTGGAATTCAATGATGTGGGGGAGGTTACTGATGCTATCCTGTGGGATTCACTAATGACCTTCTTGTGGAGGATCTTGGTTGCCCATGCCATAGCTAAACAAAAGGAATGGAAACTTAAAACTTCAGAAGCTTATCAGGAAATACATTTCCTAGAGGATTGTTTGGCAAAGGGGGATAAGTCAGTTTGGGGTCACTTGTTAGATGTGAAAACAAGACTGCAAAGTTACATGGATCAAAAAATAGAGCATATATACTCTATGAGGGAGGCAGTATAGTGCAGTGGTTTAAGGCTATGAGCTGCAAATCTGGTGACATCCAGAAGACCAGACCTGGGTTTGAATCCCACAGCTTCCAATTACATACTGTGTGGCCCTGAACAAGTCACTTAACTTCCCTGTGCTTCCAGGATGCTCCTGTAAAAAAGCTTTCAACTTAGTGTGCTACGCCTGGTTAAACAACTAAAAAAAAAAAAAAATTATCTGCAGCAAAAATTTCATTTTGGGGGGTTCAAGGGGTGCTAGGTATTTGGCCAGGGGATTGAGGGCAAGGAAAGTGGCAGTCATGATACTCAAGCTTCGTAATCCAGATACAGGTCATGTTACCTATAGTACAGGAGACAGTCTCCAAATTTTTAAAACTTACTATCAGACCTCATATACTCCTGACCAGCAGAAGCCATCTCATGACTGGGTATCTCAGTATTTGAAGTGGGCTAGATTGCCCCATCTTTTGGAGCAACAGGCATCCTCCCACCTCTCCCCTATAAGTCAAGAGGAACTGGGCTTTGGCTGGGGAGCTCTCAGCTCTTGAACTCTGAATGGGTGCAGAGTCTGGGGGTGATATTTGATGATGGGCTGACACTTTGTTCACAGGTGTCAGCTGTGGTCAAGTCCTCTATTTACTATCTGAGGAACATCGACCAGAGTAAGCACCTTGTTCCGTCCAGTGATCTTCCAACCTTGGTCCTCACTTTTGTGATCTCGCGCCTTGACTACTATAACTTCCTATACCTAGGGCTTCCAGGGGTTGATATCTGCTGCTTGCAGCTAGTGCAGAATGCTGTGGCCAGGTTATTGTCTGGGTCAACTCAATCCAGTTATATTTCCCCTGTGCTACATGTTCTGCACTGGCTGCCTGTTCAGTGGTGGCTCACCTTTAAAGTTAGCTTGCTGACTTTTAGAGTCCTACATGGTCTGAGTCTGAGTTACATACAAGTGCTTCTGAGACCCTACTGCCACCTCATACCACTCCGCTCAACCGACAAGGGATTGCTAGAGATTTCCAGGTTGCATTTGAAGACCTCAGGAGTGCGGGCTTTTGTTTTTGCGGCTCCCTCCCTGTTGAGTGCCAGACAATGGAGAGCTTTAAAATTGCTTTAAAAACATACTTATTTACTTGTGCTTTCCCTGATTTCTATTATTGGATACTTGAATATTTTAATAGTGATTATTAGTTTTCATTTATCTGTGTCTGTTTATTTTAGATTTTGATGATTGTACAGCACTTTGATATTTATTGAAATTGCATTTAACAAATACATTTTATTATTTATTATTATTATTAACAGCTGTGATTAAGAGGGCTCAGCTGGGAAAGAGTCCTGGCACTGATGGATTTCCATCGGACTTCTATAAGATTCAGGTTTTGCAGCAGGCTCTCTGCCTGGTTCTGCTGTGTGCCACGAGGAAGGTTCAGGAAGGGTAATCTCCGCCTCTATCTTGGAGCAGAGCTATCATCGTGGCCTTGATAAAGCCAGGCAGAAATCCTACTAGGCCTGAGGCTTATCGTCTGATATCCATATTGAATATAGACTATAAGCTCTTTATGGTGGTAATGGCATCTAGATTAGAGGGTCTTTTCCCATTTTTGGTTGATCAGCACCAGATGGGGTTCATCCTTGGTCGTCAGGTGTTCGACAATGTTCGATGTACCTTTTTGCTGTTGGATTATGCAGACAAATGATCTCTGCCTCTGGTCTTGGCCAGCCTAGATGCTGAGAAGGCCTTCAATGGGGTCTCTTGGCCCTTTCTTTGGTCTGTTTTGGGGGCATTTGGACTCTCATCTCACTTTGTTACTACGCTCCAAAATATTTATTCACACTCCTCTGCATATGTTAAGGTGAATGGTTCTTTATCTGCTCCATTTCTTTTGGCATGTGGTACTCATCAAGACTGCCCTCTCCCCCTCTTTTATTTGCACTTTATGTTGAACCGCTTGCATCCCTTATAAGATTGGATAAGCAAGTAGAGGGGATTCCTATAGGGGGTTGGGACTATAAGGTTGCTTTATTCACCGATGATGTGCTATTGACTGTGATGAGTCTGACCACTTCCTTATTGGTGGTTTGGAAGATATTAGAGGAATTTGAAGCTTATGCTGGCTTCCGCCTCAACAAGGTTAAGACCGAAGTTATTGCTTACCAATACATTCCAATGGATGCCATACAGGAAATTCTACTGGTGAGGTGGAACAGAAATTATATTAAATATTTAGGGGTAGGGTTAACTAAATCCTTGGATCATGTGCAGCTTCTTAATTAAGAACCCCTTACCCAGGAGATTACAAGGTACTTGCAGTTGTGGATGACATTGCCATTATCATTTTTGCAGCATATTGAGGTAATTCGTATGGTGGTATTGCCTAAACTTCTCTTTTTTTTCCTCAAACTCTACCCATCTTTCCTTCCAAATCTCTTCTATGAGATTGGCAGAAATTGGTTCTCCAGTTTGTTTGGTGGGGTGAGTGAGCTAGAGTGAGGGCGGAAATGTTTTACTTGGCGCTGGTCCGGAGGGGTGTTGGTCAACCGAATTTAGTTTAGTATGCTAAGATGCATTTTTTGTGTATTATTCATTATTGGTCTAACCGGGAGTATTCCTTTTACTGGAAGGATATTGAGATGGCTCTGAATAATTTGTATGACGTGTTCCGGATCCTTTATTCGGCCTCTGTCCCATGTATTCCACTTACGCAGTTTTTCCATTATACGAGGGTGGCCATTAGGGTGTGGTGGGGGTACTTAACCACATTCCCCCTGCTGCTTGTTTTTTTATTTCAGCCATGGCCTGGGATGGGGCCACCCCTTTTTATAATACCAAGCTTTTCCTTCACCAGTGAGCCAGGGTGGGGCTGGTTTATTTTTTACCAATTGTTTGATTCTAAGGGTAGGGTAGGGTAACTTTTGTTACTTTACAAGTGAGGTATGGTCTGTGACAATTAGATCATTTTAGATATCTGCAACTTGGATCTTTTTTGCAAACAAAACCCTACCTAGAATCTCTACTGACGTTAATGGAAGCCACTGGATTTAGGATTATATTAGCGGGGCTAAATGGGGACATATTCAACAATCTTATCAGGAATTGGTATGCAGCCCTTCATGCTGACCAGGGGAGTGGGCTTGATCGGTGGTTAGTCAATGGGAACAGGATTTTGAAGAACTAATATCATGGGAGGATTCTTCTGAATGGCCTTGTTGTCCTATAACTTAACTTCCTTGCCATATATAAAGGAATTTTCATGAAAGTGTGGGATGTGTTTTTTCCTTACCCCATGAAGGGTGGCTAAATACAAAGGGGTTCAGTTTGCAAGCTGCTGGCAGGGTGTGGTACTTTAGATGCTGACTAGGCACATATATTTTGGGGTTTCCTAAGCTATCAGAGTACTGGCAATTGATTCAGGGGGAATTTCAGAAGATATTTCTGGATTTGGTAACTCTCACCCCCACATTGGTTTTGGTTCTGATTCCTCTTCAGACCCTTTCTTTTCCATGACAGCTTACTTGTTTATTATTGTTATTAATCTTATGTGCAAAAAACCTCTGTTCAAATACTGGTTGCAGGCTTAGGTTCCTACTGTGGATTCTTGGCTGGATGTGGTGAAGTTTATTTATGGAATGGATAATCTGTACTAAAAGTATTTGGACAAGGATCAGTTGTGCTTGGATTTTTGGTGCCCTTGGGTAAATTTCCAGCTTATGGTTGATCCCACTTTTATTCCATAAAGTTTTATGTTTTATATTTCTAGTCTAGTCCCAAGTGCTACTTGACCCTCTTGACTCTATTTCCTCTCCTATTTTTTACATTAAGGTATTTTTTCCGAATAGCCTCATGCAAAGCCCCACTTGAAGCCTCTTCGAGATTGTGAGCGTTGATGATAGTGTCTTTTATCAGCTAAGAATAATGTCTTTCATTGGTTAAGCCAGTTGGTATATGACCAGATTGATAGTTTGACGTGTACAGGTTGTTGTCATGTGTAGTTGGAATTACAGTGATTTTTTATTTGCGTGTTTGAAACTTTAATAAAGTGTGTTTAAAAAAAAATATCCTTTTGAAAATAACTTGTTAAATGCTGTTTCAGTTAAAACTTAGTCTGTTGGTACTGCAATGTGTCAGTCCTTTCTCCCCAGACATAGCTGTAAACAGGAATGAGTCACTAAAAGGCTATAGTATCTGCATTAGGAATGCAGCAAGTGCCAATCTGTTAAATAAATCAATCTGGAACAGCATCTAGGACTATAGCATGTTTTTTTTTTTCCTCCTGTTGAGTTCTTGAATCATTTGCACCTGTTCTTGTTCTAAATAGGCTAGCCACCCTTTTTTTTGAGCACCAATCCAGAACCAGAAGCATTGCAGTAACTGTCCCCTTGGAACTTACTACTGAAGCTTCTGGGAACTGCAGATCTCAGGCATTGCTTACAACATTGAGGGCTTTGAAAGAACATAAAAGAAAACACTGGCAGTATTCTGAACTTTAAACATGCACTAAGGAACTGTAATCTCAAGTGAGAGGCAAAAGTCAAAGTATACTAACAGAAGAAGAGTCAGCATCCATGTATGATGCATGGAGTGAGTTCAGCTGGAAGAAATTGGAAATGCTACAAAACACATAACAGAAAGCAAAGGAGAGGCTGCATAATACTGAACCTCCAACAACTGGAACAGGTGGCATAAAATCTCTGTTTAATAAACTTTTAAAATTGTTTCACAAAGAATTGGATTTGAGTTTTATGACATCACAACATTGGAACAATACTTAGAAAGGGAGCAAGCACCACTTGGCCTGAGGGTCACTAAGATACCCTCAAGTGGGTTGGAACACTTTAAACACAGGGAGGAATGGGTGCAGGCAGTCTTGGAATGCTCAAGAAAATTTACAGGATATTTGCAAATATGAGGAGTTATCAAGGAAAATTAAAATAATAAAGGCAGCAGTACTTGAACATAAAAAAATGATAAAGACGTCAAAGCACATGATGCAGCACTACAGCAGAAACTGACTGAATATGAAAATGATCTAATTGATAGAAAACAGAAAAAATTAAGCTGGGACCAAGACAATTATGACAAGAACCAGATTTTTAAATGGGGACATGAAAGAACACAGAGCACAGGTATATCCAGAGTGAGATTCCATAATCAGTCCACTAATAGGAATGAATGTCATCAGAGAATGAATTCATCTGACAGGGAAGGAAATAAAGGTGGTGCTACTAGTGATCCTGGAAACACATAGATTTTTTTTGTTGTTAAAGGAGAACTGCGTTGAACCTGTAAGCCATTTTCCCTCAGTAGATACTTTTTTCATATAACTGATCAATTTCTGATATTGTTCCTTCTTTACTGATCTTTTAGCAAAAACAGTGAGTGTTCTTGATGTACAGTCTGCTGGTAAATGCCATTTTAGAATTGTATGATGTTGTTTATGTCCCCTTTGAGCCATAGAGTTCCAGAGTAGAACATGACTGTATTGTGAAAACACTATAAGTTCTGTAACAAAGACATAAAGTACATCATACATTTCTAAAATGGTACTGCCCACCAGAGTGTAAAGCAGAAACACCATCTGAAGGTACTAAAGGCCAGTACAGATGAAACAAAAACTGAATGTGAATCAGTATTAAAAATGCAGCTTCTACTGAAAACACAGGCTTGCAGATTCAAGGCACTTTTCCTTTAGGGAAAAACAAATATTGAGAAAATAACCCATAAGAGTAAGACAAGGAGGGGAAGAGAGGAGGAGCAAGAAGAAAGAGGCTCATCAAGGACACTAGAAAGGATTTAGTCTTCTCCCTACATCAAAACTGAATCTATTTCAAATTCATATTGACCATTTCAAATTCTGTAGAAAAACAAGGCTTAAACACTATTTTCTCCAAAGGAAGAACCATAATTCTCTAGGCAACATGGGATTCATTGATGAACCTGATCTAGGGATTTATTACTGTAGGTGAAAACACTGATTGTATAATGACAGAAATTGTTGACTTACAATCAACTCATGTGTGCCCACCGATGATGCAGGGACCAGTGACTAAAACTTTACTAACAGATGATCCTGATGTGCAAAACCTATAGTGCCTTGAATCACTCCTCAAACTAAGGTACATTAATGAAACTGTCTCTTTAACTGTACAGAATTACTTTAATCATTTCCAAGAAGCAGGTAATGACATGCAATTTCATATTTATATAAAGCAGGAATGGAAAATGTTCTATGAAGAAAAATTGAGTTTTTGCCTTCATGTCTCAAATGCCACTATTCTGTCCTAGTTATTATACAAGTGGAGCAATTACTGAGCCACTATAGCACTCTAGGCAGTCAGAATCTGACAAAGGGGAGAATGGGAAGCTCTCAGTGAACTCATTGAAAATAAGTCTGTAGTGATGAAGCCTGCAGATTAGGGAGGAAATATTGTTGCCATGGATATTGAGCATTACAGGAGGATTGTGATGGAATTACTGAATGACATCCAGAATTACAGGGCATGGTCCAACAATCAGTTACCTATTTTTAAAAAGCAATTGCTAAAACTCCTACAACAAGCCTTTCCTGCAGGCTGTATCCCAGATGAAGAATTTAAATTCATGAGGCGCGAGTTTCCAATAACACCCCATTTTTACATTCACCCAAAAATCCACAAGTGCAGACCCCCCCCCCCGGCAGACTTATTGTGTTAGGAGTGGACTCTCTTATTGAAAATGTTGATAGGTTTTTGGATTACTTCTTACAGAAATGTGCATCTCTACTGACATCTTATTTAAAAGACAGCTCATTTACTCAGAAAGATGTAAGATCTAGCTTGGGAAAAATTCTTTCACATGGCCAGGAACTGATGTAGAGTCCCGCTGTACCTCCATCCAACACCATGATGGGTTATTAGCATGCCAATACTTTTTAGAAAAAAATATCTTAATAAGGAGGTGCCTATGCGGTTTATTATTAAAGCACTGAAATTTATACTAGAACATAATGCGTTTGAATTTGAGGGCAGGTATTACCATCAAGTATGTGAAGCAGCAATGAGAGCTGCCATGGCACCCTCTCGTGACAATCTTTTGTTACGTATGTGAAGGAAAAACTGGTACAAAACAACACTGTAAATCCTTTTCATGATAGTATTAAAATGTGGCATAGATTTAATGATGATATTATTTGCATCTGGGGTGGTGGCACAACATAAATTCCTGTTTTCATGGAATGGTTACATACCAACTATCTTAATCTATGGTTCACATATACAGTTGACAAGACCACCTTGAACTTTTTGGATTTCACATTATCCAGTGGCCAAAATGGAGAGAGAAAACTATAGAAACCAGGGACCAGATATTGTAAACTTAGCTGGGGTACTAAAGGGTGTTTGCCCACGCTAACTGGGTTTTGTGGCCAATTTTTGGGTGAGGTCTAGATTCAGATAACCTCACAGCATGGGCAAAACCTGTTAGCATCCAAGCACTAAGTTACTGCTGCGCCCATACAAATGAGTAGGTTTCCCTTTCAATACAGGCACAGCAGCATATTCAGAGGTTAGCACATGTGATAACTGCCACCCAAATGGGTGCAAGTTATCACTTTTGCAAACCCTGACTTAAGATGATGCAAGGCCTTGGAGGTGGGCAAAGGTACTTTAGCCACCCAACCCACCTCATTGAATCAATGACATCCCTGGTGTCCAGTGGCAACTCCTCTGATCCCTGTCATCATAAAGAATAAATCATTATCTGGTGCCCAGTGGCACCCCCCGATCCCTGATTCCATAAAGAACAAATCATTACCTGGTGTCTAGTGGCACCCCCAGTTGTCTGATCCCCATTCTGTATAGAGTAAATCATTCCCTGGTGTGTAGTGGCACTCCTCATACTCCAGTCCCCATCCCTGTAAAGACTAAATCATTCCCTAGTGTTCAGTAGCATACACCTCCAATCTCCGGTCCTGTAGTTTGAATAATAGTCCATGCAGCCTAGTGGCATTCCACACCCTCTGATCACTCATTGCTGTATATTAAAAGAAGTTTCTGGTGTCTAGTAGCCCCCCTGTACCACCCACACTGGGTACATCACCCTACCATCCCCCCTTATCATAGTCTCTTGTGCCATATGGAGTACATATGGTGACTGACACAGCCTTTTTCTTACAACCTCAGCAAATTGCCATATGTAATGACAGGAAGCACACATCTTGCAAAGTGCATGTCTTATGTACTGTAAAGGCAGCAGATGTACTTACTACAGTAGACAGTACACATGCTTCCTTTACAGTACACAAGATGCATGTTCCCTGTCACCGCATATGGTAGCCAGCCAAGGTGGTGAGTGAAGATCTGTGCCCATTGCCATATGGTCTCCCCACAAAACTGGTGGCTATGGTAAGGGGGTGGCAGGGTGGTGTACCTGGTGTGAGCAGTGCAGGGGGGTGCTAGACACCAGGGACTATCATTTAAACTATAGGAACAGTGATCGGTGGGTGAAGGGTGCCACTAGACACAAGGAACTGTCATTCAAACTACAGGGACAGCAGTCAGGAGGGTGGGGCATGCCACTTTCATGGGGAAGGGTGATTGGGTTTGGGGATCCGGTCACAAGAGGGGTGCAAACATGCCACTGCTTCCCAGGCAAATGAGCCCATAATGAGCATGCAATTGGTTCCTTAGCACCTTGTATGCCCAATGGTCTCATTTGCATGGTGCCGGCTGAGTATTGCACCTGGGGCTCCTGGTGCTACTGGGTTTGGGGCACTGTTCCCTGCACTTTCCAGATCCATGTTGGGACAGCGCTACCCAACTTAGCACTGCGCTGATATGATCCTGTATTCAGTCAGATGACGCCAGTGGGCTATCCAACTGAATATGGCATTCTCAGGGTCATGGGCATGGGCAAGCACAATGCAAACCTTTGTGCTCTGCTTTGCCCATTTTCCGTAAAAGGCCCCAGATATTTTAGGAAGCATACTCCCACCATTTTAGTTCTGAGGGTAGAAAGTGCCCACCCCACTTCCCTTAAGAGGTTAATACCTTACAGTTAATTTCTGACTCTCAGGAAAAAATTGCAGTTCCATTCACACATTTGTGGAATAGGCAGATGACCAGGAGAGAAGATTTATTAAAAGAAGATACAACAGAAAGCTGCTGAGGAAGGCTAGAGGTAGAGCCAAGTCATATGACAGGAAGGAGTTATTGAAAGACATATCACCCCCTTGGAGGTAACATCAAATTAAAGGAACATGGCCCCATCACCTTTGTCACAGAATATAATAACTGGGCAGCAAAGATTAGTAGCAATTATATATAAAATTGGCCCATTTTGTTAGGTGATGAAGTAACACTGGCAGTGGGAGTTAAACCCCGCATAACTTTCAACAAAGCCACTTGTTTGAGATAAACTAGAGCACAACAGACTTGAACCCCCTTAGATGAAGAATTCAAGCTCTTTGTGGCTGTCTTATAACCCTAAAGGCTTACACAAATGTCATAATTGTAACATATGCACTTATGCATCACAGAGTAAAGAGTTTGTGCATGCTGCTAATATTGGCATCAAAATAGATATCCTTGAATTCATTAGTTATGACTCAGATGTTGTGGTGTGTGCACTGTGGTGCAACTGCAATAAAGTTTGTATTGGCAGGGCAGTGCAGAGTTTAAAAACCTGCACACAGGAGCATGTTCACTCCATCATTAACAGGAGACAGGATACCCCGGTGTGGAGTCATTTTCTGGAATGTCATAAGTCCAATCATAAAATTATGAGGCTCAATTTCCAGAGACCCAAAGAATGCCGCAAGCCCCTGGTGGGCCAATCATTTGGTGCACAAAGCCTGTGGAATTCTTTCGGCTGGCAATTGGGATATTCATTCCTGAACACCAAACGTCACAAGTTAGACCAGCTTTTCCCTGGCCTAACTTGTGCCATTTAGGGGACCTTTTTCCAGGATTTGTGCCAAATCTTTGGCACAAGCTGCTGTAAAGTGTGGAAAGTGTTGCAACTGCGCCTGATGTACTAAAATTGGGTGCAGCTGCATCAAAGAGGTTTGGCACAGCTGATCCAAATAACATGGTTGATGCAGGGCTTAATGCAAGCCCTTCGTCACCCTTTGAAAATCATGCCCATTAGATTTATGGCTTAGAGAGAACAGGTCCCTTAAAACAGAGGGGGTGACAGGCTAAACCTCCTACTCTGAAAAGAAAGCATGTAGATTTACAAACTATGCAGTGTCAGTCCAATGGGCCCTTAAGCTCCTTTTCTGATTTCACAGTTTTGCAGCTAGATCTTTAGTTAATAACCTTTTGCTAGTGTGATAAGTGCAACTGAAGCCTTTTTATAAGATTATTGCACCTCCTATTTTGCACTCATAGTGATGTCTGTTTTTTTCTCTCTTTTGTCTACCCTCTGTATAGGTTCTATCTGTTCTGCAACCTCTGTCAAGCTTGATTTGCCTTTCAATGTGGATCTCCTTAAAATAAACCAAACAGGATGTGAACTGGAACTGTATGGGATGATCGCATGGATTTCACGGAGTTGATTATATCTGATTTTATCTTTTATCTAGTTTCAATTTTTGTGAGGATAGCTGCTAATCCTATAATATTAATTAGAAAATATTATTTTTTAGAGGTCATTTAGTAGTGCTTTCCCACATTGACTTAGTAGTTTGCTTGTGCAGTATGTAAAATGAAATGTTTTTGTGCTTTTGTATGTTTGCACTTTTGTAACACTGAAAACTCATTTTCAATCCACAAATATTGTGGCACTGTAACTTTAATTTTGTCAGCTGCTACTCTGCCACTTCATCCCAGCTGAGCATTTAAAGAGAAGGTTACTTGCCATCAGCTTTGCCTCCTGAGGACGACTCCTTTAGAGACACAAGCATTGGGGCCTTTTGGTAACAGCCAACTGCTTGTTTAATTCTCTGTCACTGCTGGGTTTAAGTTTTTAAGATGCAGTGGCAAAGGCTGTACTTTCAGTATGTTGTATGTTGTTTCATTTGGAATGTGGTGAGTGTCCACCTGTTAAAATCAATAAATCTGTAACAACATCTGGGACTCCAGTTTGGCTTTCTCTTCCTATTGAATGCTTGAATCCTTTGCACCTTTGGACCTATAGTATTTAATTTCAGGCTCCAGAGGAACACAAGGATCTGCTAATATCCAGTAACCTGTTCATGGTCAGAGGTGGGTTTGGCACTGAACAACAGCTACACAGAAGCCTTCTTCACCTGTCTCTAGGTCACATCAATAGCTCTAGAATACCAGCAGCCAAATGGTGCCCATTAGATGGGATTGCCACACTGCATTGAAATTGACAAAGGGGGAGGGGAAGCTAGTTCAAGGTAGCCATTACACTAGCAGCTGAGGATGGGAAAGGGACTCATCTGAATAGGTGGGAACAAACTCTCTTACATTATCAAACCAAGGAGGCCTGGGATTGGTTGAAGCAGACTCCTGGCAACCATGGTGACACAGACTACTAGAGTGTGTGACTCTATGAAGCAGAATACGCCTCACATAGCAAACATTGACTCAACCTCCCCCCCACGACCTTGGGATACCATCATAATCATAATGGCAGTACACTATTGCCCTTGCTTTAAAGCAGCATTCATAACCAGGCAACCAGGGGTCATCTTATCCTTGGGAATATGCTTCCTGATTTGTGCAGCCAATCTTAGTCACACAGCTGCTTTGTTTAAGCAGGCAGCGTGGGGTACTGTGCACTTTCACCTCCACACTAAAGAATGCTTCCTCCTGTGAGCACAACAGACATACATCCCCCCAGAACTCCTGGGGTCTTGAGGTGGCGATTCCTTTGGTGCTGCGTATGGCAAGGGGGCAAGAGGTATCCCACCTCAGGGAATGTATGGAGGCATCAGGTATTGTACTGTGGGGAGGAGCGCGGGGGGGGTTCCTCTATGTGTGAATGCTGTCATTTTGCAAAGTGGTTTAGTGGTTCCTGCCTGACTTGATGATCTGCAGTGGACAGACTCCCACCACAGGCTTTGCCACAGCACCCTGTGGCACCCCCCCATCCATCAGTGGGTGCGACATATTTGCCAGCTCCAGGCCAGTTCTGGATGGTGATCCAGAGACTGGTGATGAGGAGGTGCTAGGCTGCTCAGGATGGGGCTTCAGCCACAGCTCTCACTTAAGAGCAACTAAAAAAAGCACAGCAGGAGTGGGACTGCCAAACTACCGGGCAAGGAAGAGGGGGAGAGAGATGTTTCTTGGGTAGGCTGAGTGATGATTAGCTGAGTTCAAAAAGGGGACCAATTAGTATAAGCAGAAACAGCTGCAGGGAGCTGTCATTCTAGACCCACCAGGGACAGGTTGTAACTAACAGCAAGGGACATGCCCCCGGCACTGCACTGCAGTTACAGCTCAAATGTTTGACTCTCCAAGGTACAGGAACAATCACAGAGTGGAACGTAACTTGTCTTCTTCCTTGCACCCCCACAAGTTGGCAACAAGAGATCTTTTGGCAAGGCAGATTTGTGGTGTTTTGCAGGGAGACTGTAACACATGGATCCTCTCCTCTTGTAGACAGTTGCAAATAAAAGTAGAAGGGGTGGCTTTTTTGGAGAGGGGGGAGATGCAGGCACACAAAATAGATGTTCTTCACGGCACACTCAAGCTCCCTGGCTTGCCACAATGTGGCAGCTAACAGATTTATTTATTAATTTTTACTTTTGTTTACCAGGTAGACACAATGAGCCAAAGGACCATGTTCATGCATGATCTGGGACCAAATAAACACAGTCATGATGTTACACATAGTAAAATACTGTTATCATAAATACAATACAAACTAACATGATGTGGCATCAATCCATCACTACTGCCAGATCTCACAGCATTGGGGGGCAGGGGGTTACGAGGCTATTCCCCTGCAAGCATAAGCAGACACACATCCTGCCACAGCCACTAATGCTGGAGTGGGAGAGTGCAAGAAAGAGAATAGTGGGGACAGCAGCAGCCCAGAGATCCATGGCTTTGCACGTAATGCACTTCCATGGTGTAGATGCTGTCACATCTGATGGGTGTGCTGTGGTTGCCATTGCTATGGGCGCTGGGTGCCCCCACCCAGTTTCTGCCTGGACATGCCCCCTTCCTGTCTGTGCTGCATATATAATAGTAAGGTTCATTTCAGAACCACAAGGTGCAGTGCCAATTGACAGAGGAGACAGCACTTAATGGGGGGGAGATGCAGTTTGAAGGTATGGGACTTGGAGGGAACAAACAGGTACATAGACCAAACCCCCTTTAATATTCTATTCAGTCTCTGCATGCCCTCCCAGTGGTTTGGTGGTGCACGGGGGAGAGGGGAGGGAGCAGAGTGATCATTGTGAAGGCCACCAGACAGGGTGAGTTAACCTTTCAGATGGCTCAGGTACTGGCAGAAGCAGTAAGACTCCCTCCACTAAGGAGGGAGGCATCTGGATGCAAATTTCTTTATTCACATAGTCTTTATTTATTTACTTAGTTATTTAGCTTTTGTTTACCAGGTAAGCGCCCTAGACAAAAAGATGCCTATTTCAGGTGCGACCTGGGAGGTTACAAAGGTGAAAATACAGAACAATGTGAAGGTACAACAAAATAGAAAGGATAAACTGAGAACAATGACTATAATAAAAGAGGCAATAAATACAATAAAGGCAAGGTACATTACATAGAGGAATGAGCATTAGAACAAGTCATATATACAGTGGGATTTTTTTTTTATATACAATAAAATTCAATAAGTGCATGAGCAAAACAAAAAATGTAGGAAACCACTCATTACCCAAGTGTAGAGGTCGAGGAGACCATGCAGGGGTATGGCACAGCCAGGTACACTAAGGACAGTAACAGTCAGAGGCTGATTTCAGGTGAGTCCATAGGGATCTCTTAAAAGAGAGATGGGAGGTGGTGCACCTAGTGAGCAGTCGGAGGGAGTACCAGAATCTAGGGGCACAGAATGCAAATACTTGGTCCCCAGACAGAGTACATGACTTTGGGACAATAAAGGACTGTGAGTTGACAGATCTGAGCTGGTATGACAACAGAACAGGTTTAAATAGGTTGGCCAGGGCAGAAGGAGTGACTGTATGGACAACTTTGTCAATGAAGTTGTCAAGAGCAAAGGAGCTGTAGTTACATGGGGCCAGCCAGTGAAGTTTGTCACACAGTTCACAGTGGTGGGTGAGGCAGGGGACAGTGAGGGCAAAGCAACAGACATTGTTGTAGGTCAAATCCCACTTAGCAAGACTAGCTTTAGTAGCAAGGGGGACAATTGTGAGTCCATAGCTAGGTGTGGGAAGAAAAATACCTCTGGCAAGGGCAAGATGCACAGCTGCAGTTAGATTCCCCCTAACCCTGTATGCTAGAGTTCAAGCTGAGGATCAAGCGTAACTCCCAGGTATTTAAAAGGAGGTGACGGTAATGGGGGAATCCATCAGAGCTCATAATAATCAGATGGGTAATGTTCATCCTAAGCTTAGCAGAGGAACCAAAGAGCATGGCCTGAGTTTTCTTTATATTAAGAATAAGTTTATTTGTGAGTAACCAGTCTTGTTGCTTATGGAAGTCAGCTTGTAGATGATGGGTAATGATGTTGATGTCATGCGAGCTGGACAGGGGAGCCAAGTCATCAGCATAGAGGGTCATGCTGCAATGGGTAAGGACCAGTGGGCAGTCATTTATAAGTAAGCAGAATAAGATAGGGTCTAGGATGGACCCCCTGGTGGACCCCAGCCGTAATGGCAATAGGTTCAGAAGGGATTTGACTACATTTCAGTATCTGTTTTCTACTGGCAAGGTAATTAGAGAACCAGGCTAGGGCTGGACTAGATATATTTACATGTCAAGTAGATTCCTCACTCCATCATATTCTTATCTGTTGCTGAAGTCTGAAGCAGAATCAACTGTGAGAAAATTTGTTAAAGGCACTAACATGCAGGGTGCCAGGTCTCCAGGTAGCAGGTTTCAGGGAGCTTTATTCCTGCCTAAGTTATTGGCTCTGAACCAAGAATGTATGACATTTCATAAGGTTAATCGACTTGGCTTTTTCTGTCTGGCATCCTGATTATAGGTGCCAGCCTTGTTCAAGTTAGGTTTCTGTTGCAAACGTTAAGCATTAAAAATGGCCATGTATGTTATCAAGTTCAGACTTTTGTATGTTCCAGGATTAGTAGAACCAGGGACTTTACTGACCAATGTGCACTTATTAGTAGGACTCATGGTCATCTCCATGGGCTGGGCTTCAGGCAAGAAATGTAGATGGTGAGCCTTAACCAACCGAGTCCCCTTGGAGGTACTGACAGGGAAAACACACGGGTCAGTTCTCTACCCAAGTCAAATGCCCATGGCTAGTAAATCCATCAAATGTATCTCATGGAATGTCAGGGGCATAAACTCCCCCATTAAGAGAAGGAACATTCTTGGCCATTTAAAGAGGTTAGGGACAGGGATTGCTTTTCTGCAGGAAATGCACCTAGTGAAGTGAGAAGTGGACAAACTGAAATTTGGGGGGGGGGTGGCTCAACTGTCCAGTAGCTCCTATAATTTGAAAAGGAGGATGCTGGCCATACCTATTACAAGGAGGTGGATTTTAAGTGCACCTTGAGCCACATAGTCTCTGAGGGAAGATATGTCCTGGTGGGAGAGGTTGCTGGTGGGAGGGGAGATTACCATCTGCTGCTTATATGGACCCAGTCAGACAGATGCTTCCTTCTTCTCCTCCCTCTTAAAGAAAGTTACTGAGCTGGATAAGAGGCACGTACTTGTGGGAGGATATATGAACACTTTTCTTGAAGAGTTCCTAGACAGAAGTAAACCCTCCAATGTAGAGAGGCTGCATGCCTCAAATGCTCTGCAGGAGCTGGTGGCAGGAACATGTACGGTTGATTAATGGCATCAAGTCAACCTGCAAGAAGGGGCTGCACATTTTGCTCTAACGCCCACAAGATCTTCTCCAGAATTAAAATCTGGCTTCCCCCAGCAGGTTGGGTAAAAGATATCAATAATCCTAAAACAGAGACAACCATCATATCAGATCATAGTCCCATCTCTTTCACATGGCTACCGCCAGACCAGGCACTGCCAAGACAAGGTACCTGGAGATTTAGTGCTTCTCATGTCAAAGATCCACACTTCTGCAAGAGTCTTTTTAAGGACACAAAGGAGTTCCTGGACCATAATGAGCCCTCAGATACCTCAGCTACTATTTGGTGGAATGCTTTAAAAGCCCTTATATGGGGCAAATGCATTCCTCATGCATTGAGAGTATAAAAAGCTAGAGAAAGACTCTAAAGAGCAGGAAATCCTCCTCAAAGACCTGGAAGCCAGGTTTAGAGCAGCAGACTGTACAGATCAAGAACTACTCACCAAGACAGTGGGTACAAGGTTCAGACTGAACATGCATCTCCAGAATTTGCTTTATTTAAGCTCTGCCAGGCTTCATCGGAAGCTGGGGATAAGTCTGGGAGATTTTTCATATACCAGCTGAAGAAGAAGCAGCAGAAATCCAGAAATCAAGCACTGAAGGGGGTGGATAGCTCTCTGGTCAAGGATCACATGAGAATTAATACATCTTTTTGGACTTCTACTCCATCTTGACAAGTCTGAAGTCTTGCCTGAGGCATAGGTGATTGACTCCTTCTTGTTTGGCCTCACTTTATTCACCCTCTCACCAGACCAAAGCAACATTCTAGACAGCCTATTCATTAGTAAGAAAACTGACCATGGCACTAGCCAGCATGCTAGCCAGGAAATCCTAGGTAGTCATGTTCTCCTGACAGAATTCTATCTCTGTTTTAAGGATAGCCTTATGGAGCCACTATCAGCTGTCTTAACAAAAGTCTGTTAGTTTATTAGTCATTCGGAAAACACCATTGAGCACACATCCTCTTTTACAAAGATTACATGTCAAGGAAAATAATAAGTATAACGCATAATCAGTTATTAACAAAAAAGTCATGTCACTCCTTCGAAACATAGTCAGCATAGACAATATTAGCCTATAAGTACAAAAATGACAAATAACTGTTGCACAAATGAGGCTATCCAAAAACAAGGGTTGTAATCCCTGTAGAATGTCTTGATACAGTGGAAAACTTCATAAACAAGTTAAGGAGACAGAAAGTTAGGCCACATTTGTGTTGTAGCAGGAACATTTGAAACTAGCAATGGGCTCTTTTCTCAATGCCTTCCTGAAATGGGCAATTTTGAAGAGTCCTACAAGGGTTTCAGGTAGTTTGTTCAGCCAGTGAGATGCCCTTACTGCAAAGGAATGCATGCCCAGGCTTGTTTTACAGAAGGGAATTCCTAGAACATTCTTAGCCATACTCCTCATTGTTTAATGATTGTTAACCATGTGAAACAAGTTATGGATAACCAGAGGGGTAAGGCCTAACAGTGCTTTTTTTGTGAGCAGGTAGGTCTGGTTCCTTATTCTGTCCTGTAGGGGAAGCCAGTTGGTTAGGGTGTAAAGGGAGCAGCTATGTGCAAGCTTGTCCACCCCTAGAGCAAAGTGACAGGCCTTGTTGAGCACCTTACTCTGTTAAGTAGAGTCACTAGCCACTGCATAAACACAGAGGCCATGGTCTAGAATACTTAGGATTGAACTGGACACTAAGAGATGCCTGGTTTCAGTAGTAAAGTTCAAGCAATTCCTGAACAGAGTTCCTAACTTGTGGTTTGCAAGGCTGACAATGTTATCCATCTATTGGGTGAAGGATAGGCTGCCATCCAGGGTAACACCTAGGTATTTGAAGGAGTGGATCTCCCCAGACTAATTCATTTATCATTAAGAATGACAAGGGGAGAGACCTTGTTTTTCAGTTGTGGGCCTAAGAATAACATGGTCTTTGTTTTTTTTTTTAGTATAAAACTAATTTGTTTAATGTGAACCATTTCTCCAGTGACCCAAAGTTTTCTTGGAGGACAGTGGATAATTTTGTTTGGTGTGGACTACTGGAAAATGTAACAGTATCATAGGCATACAAGGGCACTTTTGCTGCCTGGCAGACTCCCGGCAGGTTGTTAATGAACAGGCCAAGTAGGAGGATAGGGGATACTCCCACCATCCATGTGCGCAGAACAAATCTCCATGTTCTCCAAACCAGAGAAAGACCCATAGTTATGCAGCAGCTACAGGGTTATCTCAGCCACCACCATTTACTGCAAAATCTTTGCAAAGATGATTGCAGCATGAGTTAAGGAGGTGGTGGCACAGCTGGTGAACACCAATCAAGTAGGCTTCATCCCTGGAAGGTAAGTACAGACAACATCAAGTGCCTGATAAATCTCATATGGAAAGGGGGGCATCTCCACCCACCATCAGTCTTGCTATCACCGGACAGAAAAACATTTGACTGGGTGGATTGGGGATTGCTGTTCTGCATTCATCAGAAGTTTCTGTTTGGCTCCAACATAACTAATTAGATTTCAGTCCTATATAAGGGGAAGGTTACCTCAGTGATCATGAATGGGTATTTGACTCTGCGTTTCCCACTGATGAAGAACACCAGGGAAGGTTTCCCCTTCCCTCCACTCCTTTTTGTACTATTTTTAGAGCTTCTACTACAGGCCATATGCTAGCATCCCAACAAAACTGTGATTCACATGAGGGAGGAGCAAAAAGTCATGGCCTTTGCTGATGACATTATGCTCACTCTGATGAGACCTCAGAGATCCATACCATACCTTCTCATTTTGATAAACTTATATGAGCAGCTGTCAGACTACAAGGTCAGTGTAATCAGATCTTTCTTTCTCCTATCACACTCATCAGTAATGCTCAAACAGGACTTCCCCTTGGGCATGACAGTGGCACAGGAGCAAATTAAACTCTTAGGCATTAACTTCTCGTGGGATATAGCTCAGATGGGGAAGAATATCTGGTTCCTCTGTGAGCAACACTTGAGACAGAGATGGCAAGACTGAAGCACCTGCACCTATCTCATTGGGGGACAGCCCATGCATATAAATGATGGTAGCTCCTAGGATTCAATACATATTGGACAAAATTCCCATTGGCCTGGACCAGAAGCTTATACAGTAGTTAAGCTCCATAAGGACATGCTGAATTTCTGTGGGGGTCTGGAGCGAGGTGCCTAAATCACAAAAACAAATCCAGGAATTCACAAGAGGGGGCTTTTACCTTAATGGCATCGGATTGAAAAGGATTGCTCAGGCAATTATCAACTCGCAAACGCAGGACATAAAACTCAGGGGCCTAGGCAATGCAAATGGAGTATTTGTGAGGAAAGTATCTTGCACAAGTCTCTCACAACTGCCATCAGCTTTAGCAATGCCATCAGGGACCACACTTGAGGATATCACCTCTTTCAGATATTTAGGTGTTTGGCTTGACTGACACCTAAACTTTTCTGAACATGTCAACACCATCCTGAAGAAACTGCGCCCCAAGTTTGGTGCCCTCTATAGTAAGTGCAGCTGCTTACCTCTGTTGGCTAGGTGTGACCTTGTTCCAAAAATGATCTTCCCTATTTTTGACTATTACGACATAGTCTATTGTGCTACTCCTAAGTCTTCCCTATCCAGATTGGATTCCCTTTTCAATGCTTTTTGTTGCTTTGCTCTTGACTCCTCCCCCCCCATACCCACACTGCTCTCTCTACCACTCCCTTGCTTTCTCCTCCCTAGAGTGCAGACGACTCTTGCACTGCACGAAATTTGCCACTAAATTCTGGTTTGGTTCTCTCACCTCTTACCTATCCTCCTCCCCTTCCATTCTGCCTCCCCCACACCATTTTCTCAGATCCACTGACTCTTGCACTCTGGCTATTCCATGACGTACTACCACAAGCGGCCAAGGTGCTTTCTCTTATCGCTTCCCTATACTCTGGAACTCACTACCTATGCCCATCTGACACTCTTCATCCCCCTGTTCCATCTCCCAGGCCCTACACAACTTTTACTCCTCAAACTGCACTTGTCAATGAATATTCTGCTGCATTTCACAATGATTTTGCACTTTAAGCATATTTTGCTTTGTTGTAGTATTAGTTTAACCTTGTAAATGTATTTGTTTCATTTCTACCTATGTTTATGTCTTATCCAACCATTTTTGCATATGTACATTTGCTTTATCTGTACTGTTTTGTTATGTATATGTCATACCAAACTGTAATTGAAAATGTACATTTGATTTATCTGTACTGTATTGCCAATATTCCCCTCTTCCCTCTCCCCCACGATGCACCGTAAGACAAGCAACTTGTTGCTCTGCATGTTTTTTCTGGTGAAACTCTTCAATAAATAAATAAATAAATAAAAGACATACCCTATTTTATGCTACTCCCTCAAGGCCTGGCAGTGGGCAGTTAAAATTATCAACTGTGCCTCAGAGCAGTCCCTGGCCCTACCTCTTTGGCACAACTCTAAGATGCTAATAGGAGAAGAAACCATTTATTTAAAGGACTGGCAAGAGAAGGGCATTGATACCCTAGGGAACCTATTAGAGCAGAGCAAGGGTGTATTGCAATCCTGTCAGCAATTATGTGCGCAATACTAACTACCAAAAGCAGCACCACTGGAGGTTTATCAACTTTGACATGCACCGATGCTGCTATTGTGTCCAAAATACACACTCCCTTGTCCAGCTCTTCCAGGCACAGCCCTGTCCTCAATCCCTTCTCACCAGAGTAAAGCCAGCAGCATACAGTATATAGGCAGCTTGTCAAGTCTGGCCTGAATCCCTGTACCTCCACCAGAGAGAAATGTGCAAAGGGGCTCCAGATGGACTTGCACCCCCCCCCAGTGACTTGAAAAGATGCTGGGGGAAGCTATCCTCAGTAACCAAGGTCTCCAAGAACTGCTTTTCACAAATCAAAACATTCTCCAGAGATACATCAGACCTCTGAGAAGCTGCATAGGTGGGGACTGATGGACAATGATCTATGTTGGAGGTGCTGAAATTCCACTGGGACCATCACACACTTGCTGTGGTCATGCCCAAAGTTTAAAGCCTACTGGGACAGAGTGCAACTCATCTGCGGGGAGGTCATTGCATCCAACAACCCCTCTACCACTTCCCTGGTCATGCTCGGGCAAAACTTGAAGCAACCTAAGATCATTAGCACCCCTCCACTAGTGCACAGAAACAATTGGACGAAGGGGGTGATCATCACTGCAGAGAGGTTAATACTATTTTTATTTATTTTATTTATTTATTAGCTCATCGGCTTACAGAACTTTGAGTCAAAGGCTCATTTACAAAGGCATCTCTTCAAGAGATCAATACATCACAGTAAGCAAAACGGTACAGTACATAGAACTTAGATTAAAAAAGCAACCAGTGTTACAGAAATTCACTGGTGGTACAAGCTTGATAGTTGGTAGGTCACAGTAGTCATAAAATAGGTACACCAGTACCACATCAAGTAAACAACCAGAGATATTCTATTACATTAGTCAGCAAATGTTGCCTGAGACCCCAGGCATATATATCAAAAGTAGATAGGGCATACCCACCCTGGGGAGGTAAGGGGCAGATGGGGGGATTATGGGCAGTTGCAGCATCAGATGTCAGATGGTTTCTGAGGGAGACCTTGAAAGGACCAAGCTTAGTGGAGTCAGCTATGTTGGCTGGGAGGGAATTGAGCCAGGAGGGAGCCCGATAGCAGAAGAATCTCTGGGCCATAGAGGTCCTAACCCTGGGGACAATAAGGGAGGTTATGACAGTGCTGAGGGTGGAGATTGAGGGGAAGACCCGCTGCAGAGGGGTGATGACCCCGGGGGGGGGAGAGAGCCCTAGCAGTGTCTTTTTTACAAGAAAGCTGGTTTGGAAGCGAAGTCTTTCTTCAAGGTTGAGCAAGTTGGTGGTGGAGTACAGCAGACATGTGTGGGTGTGCCTAGGGGCTCCCAGCATTAGCCTGCAGGCCTTGTTTATAGAGAGCTGGATTCTTGCAAGCGCAGTGTTGTCAGCTACAGCATAGATGGGCAGCCCATAGTCGATTAGCGACAGGACAAAGGAGGTGATTGCCAATCTAAGGGCCTCTTGTGGTAGGCAGTCCCTATGGTGGTATAACAGTCCAATCCTGACATTGGTGGCAGCAGAAAGGGCATTGATATGGGAATGGAAGGAGAGTGCTGAATCAAAGGTAATGCCCAGATACTTGTAGGAGGAAACCTGCTCAATGGGGTTTAGTGTGCTAGGCAGTATCACAAGGAGGGCACCACTGGCTTTGCTTTGGCGATGCGAGAAGAGCATAGCTTTGGTCTTTTTTAGGTTCAGGACTAGCCTTCGTGATGTGAACCAATGCTCAGCACTAACAGAAGCTTGTTGGAGGGTGGCCTGGAGTGTATTAGGGTTGGGGTCAGAGGCAAAGAGCACAGCATCATCCTGATAGAGGATGATCTTACTTGGGCAGGCCAAAGGGAGAGAGAGTTGAGGTAGAGACTGAAGAGGAGAAGGCCTAAAATGGAGCCCTGGGGAACCCCAGAGAGGACAGGTTGTGTGTCAGATAGGGTGCTATTGATTTTTACGCAGCGAGTTCTGGCAGAGAGGTAGCTGGTGAACCACGCAAGGGGGCCGGGGGAGAAACCAAGGCATCTGAGGGAGTCAAGCAGGAGGGGATGGCAAACCATGTCAAAGGCCTTGGAGACATCAATGAATACAGCACCGGTGGGACTTCTGGTGTCAAGAGAGGAGTGCAGGAAGTTGGAGAATTCTAGTAACGCGGTTGTGGTGTTGTGACCTACATGAAAGCCATGCTGTTCGTGGCACAGGATATTGTGCATGGCCAGGTATTTGGTAAGCTGACTGGCAACTATTTTTTCAAGGGCCTTACAGAGTCGGGGGGGAGGATGGAGATAGGTCGATAGCTACCCGGGGTCTCTCAATCGCCGCTCTTTAAGATGGGAGTGATGATGGTGGTTTTCCATATGTTGGGGAACTGCCCCAGGCACAGACAGCAGTTGAGCAGCTCAGTAAGTGGGACCAGGATAGCATCCAACATCAGACGAAGTAGCCTAGTGTCCAGTAGGTCAGTGCTGGGGTTGTTACTACTGATGGCTTTTTGCAGAAAGGGTCTAGCTTCCAGAGGGGAGATGGTGCGTAGATAGAAAGGAGATCTCTGGAGAGTGGGCAGGAGTGCTACTGGGATGGGGTCAAAGAAGTTACTGGGCAGGACTGAACTCAGGTCTGAGAAAGTGTGGTTTAGGCAGTCTGCCATGCCAAGGGGGTCAGAGCAGACAGTTCCATTAATGGAGAGTTGAGAGGGGGGAGCGGGATTTCCCATTCAGCTCTTTTACATAATCCCAAAAGTTCCTAGCCAACCCCCAGGAGGAGACAAGAGCAGATTGATAGTACTGGGATTTGGCCTGTCGAATGGCCCAAGTACACTTATTGCACTTGGCGTTGTACGCTTGCCTATCAGCTGACTTGCCAGATTCCATGGCAATGTGCCATAGATTGTCTCTCATTTTAAGTTTGCGAAGGAGGGAGGGGGTAACCTAGGGCATGCTTTGCTTTTTGGTCCAATTTCTAGCAGAGGGGGCATAGAGGTCACAGGCAGTGTTTAAAGAACGAGTGAAAATATCCAATGCCTCATCTATGGATGGTGCAAGCCTGATTGGGGACCAATCCAGTTGTGAGAGGTACAGTTTAAGATGATGCAGGCCACCTGGGAGTAGGCGACATCACTGGGTGGCTTGCGGTGCAGGTTTGATTTTGGTAGTGGACCAAGAGAATACGACCGGTGAGTGGTCACTAAGTGAGTTGGGAAGTACACTGATATCGAGCACCCTCTGGGGACGGTTGGTAATAGTGATGTCCAGGACGGTGCTGGTGCCAGTAGAAGGGCTGAATCTAGTTGGGATGGTGACAAGCTGAGACATATCAAGGGCAGCAAAGATATCTCTGGTTTGAGAGGTTGTGGCAGAGAGCCAGCTGATATTCAGGTCACCAACAATTAGTTGGGCCATTTTGGGCAGTAGGCCAGAGAGGTAGTCAGCAAACGCCTGAATGGCGAGGTCTTACGTTCTGGGAGGGAATATAGGCAACGGTGAGAAAGAGTGGGCCCTTTCCATGGCTGGGGGAAATTTTTAGTGTTAGGGCTTGTGAATCCGTTATTAAGCTTGGGTGGTGGAAGTGCATGTCCAAGGAGAGAATCATGCATGTAGACAGCAAACCACCTCCACGCTTACCCACTCAATCTTCTCTGAAAAGGGTGTAACCAGGAAGGGAGGGAGACAAAGGGGTCAGGGGTGGATTTGGATAGCCAGGTTTCAATGAGTGCTACAATGTCCGGTTAGTGCTGAGCAACCCAGCATTGGAATGTAGCAGCCTTCCTAAGGAGGCTGCAAATATTCATGGAAGCTATGTGGAGTCCCTGAGCCTGGGCAGGCTTGTTCATAATGTTGGGCACGGGGCCAGGGTTTGGATGAATGTTATCAGATAGAAGCAACAGGAGGGTGATTAAGTGCACCAAGGCATGGTAATGATTGTGGCACCTCCCTTGTGATTGGGTATGGGGCAGGAAGCTGGGGTGCAAGGGTTGGGTAGAGTACGAAGGGTGGGAATGGCATAGAGGAGAAGAGTCCAGAGTATGAGTGGGAAGTAAGAGGTAGCATGGGTGGAAATGTGGGGGTACTGGGGGGGGGTGAGCATGGGGGGTCTGGTAGAGGTGTTGTAGATAAGAGGGGGTACTATGGGTAGAGGGTGATGTCCTAGGTGAGGTGGGGCTGGTGTGGGAAGCAGGAGGAGGACCATAGTCAGTATCATTGCACTTGATCTCGGATGCAATGAGGATGATAAGTGTTGCAACATACAGGTCATAAGTGAGACTGCCACCATGGAGTAGTGGTAGGGTGCTGGACTTTGGTGTCAAAAGTACCAGGTTCAAATCCCAATGCTGGAGGGCAGCAAAAGTGCAGGCCTGAGGGGGGCATAGTGCAAGGGAAGTGGCCTGGGTAGGGTGATGTAGGGAGTCAGAACAGGGGTATGGCTGCGACTCCTAGTGGTCAGTTGAGGATGGTGCAGGCTATTGGAGGAGTTCAACTAAGAGGGGAGGAGATAGAATCCAGGATGGAGGAGGTAAGCTAAATAGGTGTAGAAAGTAGGAAAAAGAGAGCTGGGTAGTGGAGTCGGAGTGCAGAGGAGTGTAGTGAGGGTAAGGAGAGGATTAGGGTGGGTCAGGCAGACACCTCCCTCTAGTGGGCAACCGGTATAAGCTGCAAGTGGTGAAGTGGGGTGTTAGGAAAACTAGCAGCAGGAAGTCATGTGACAGGGAGGGGCTATAAATTGAAGAAGAATCAGCATTTATATAGCACTTTTCACACACAGTATCCCAAAGCGCTTTACAAGTAATGGTAGACTGGTAGTGAAGTGACTGAATATGTGGTGGCTACCATATCACACACAGCCTGGATAATTGCATGAACCGGTTTATTGGAAGGGGAATTTTGGCCAGGAGACTGGGAATGCTGCCTGCTCTTTGCGAAGAGTGCTCTGGGTTCTTTTACTTCCACATGGACACCCACCTGGACAACACCAGGATGGGCAGAAGGGACCTCGATTTAACGTCTCATCCGAAAGACGGCATACCCCAGCAGTACAGCACCCTCCAATACTGCACTCGGATGCCAGCGATTTTTAGGTGCAAGTCCAATCCCGGTGTGGGACAAGAACCCATGACCTTCTGGTCCAGAGCCGATGTGCTACCAACTGAACCATGTTGACACCAATTGAGGGTCCGGGCTTTGGGGAGAGGATGGCTGGGGCAGGACAGTTGACTCGAAGTGTTGATGGGCTAGCACCCCCAACAAACAAGCTTGGGGGGAGGCAGGTAGTTACCTCTTAGCGACTCTTGGAGCTCTCCTGCTCCCAGGAGATGAGTGTCTGTGTTGGGCTGCTGGCTATTGGGGCTGCTGGCTAGTGGGGAGGGGGGCAATCCGGAGGCCTATATGGGTGGGAGAAACAAAAGGCCCAGATTAGTATGCAGTGGAAAGATACAGTATGTGATATAGACCCTAGTGCGCATGCGCCAACTGTTGGGCTCCAAGTCAGGACAGAGAGCCTACTGCGCATGCAAGGGTTACCAGGCAAGATGGCGAGGGGATGCCCAGAAACAATGCTGGAACCAACACAGGTAAGTACCACAGAGAATCCCAAACAACACTGTCTAACAATACCCCACACTAACAGGCTGCAGGCAGGCAAAGTAACACTGAGGTAGATGTACAGAAACAGTTGCAAACATTTAAGCAGTAGCCCCCTTAAAGTCCCAGAGATAAGCCCCTGGAACAGCAGCAGTAAATGTCCAAATAAGCAGTACATAAAACAATCAGCTGCAGTCGGAGGTCAGAAAAAGCGGTGTCCACGGCCCCCAAAAAACAAGCTTGAGGGGAGGCAGATAGTTACCTCTTAGCGACTCTCGGAACTCTCCTGCTCCCAGGAGATGAGTGTCTGTGTTGGGCTGCTCGGCTACTGGCTAGTGGCACTATGGCACTGGAGACAACAACAACAAGCTACTCAGGAACAGAAGTGACTTCTAGAATTGGGGGAGGCAGCAAGGTATGACAGGGTCCATTACATGGCTTGGGGCAGATTAGCAGATTTTGTACAGGTTTGGGAAAAATACCTCTTATTGCTATTTTGCAAAATTCAGGAAGGACACTTCCTTCCAGAATACCTGTGAAACCAAAGCAAAATCACCCCCAAGTACTCTAGACCTCTTATAGACAACCAGCACGAGCCGTCATAATGGGAAGGAGAGGCTGAGATATTTAAACCACAAATGTCTGCTAGCTATCAAGGGTCCTGACTTTAGTACAGGATGGTAACCCCACTTAAATTAGGCAGAAGTGGCTTTTTACTTGAGATGTCACTTATGGACCTGGCATGAGCACGCTTGAGTCTGATCCTTTTGTATATCAGTTTTTGACTTACCATCACAATCAGACTATTGGGGCCTACAAATACCAATTGCTCCACTGGGGAAAACTGCCATATTAATACCTTGAGATGCAAATGACCCCACAGAACTAATAAGGCACTATGGGGTCATTTGCTTCTCATACTTTGGGGTCATTTGTTTCTGTTACAGACCAGGAGCAAACAGAGTTTGTGACCCCCAGCACCAGTGAAGGCTGCCTACACCGGTGGTCTTGTGCCCTCGCTCACACCCCGAACACTTCTGCCAGCAGGTAAACAGTATTCCCTGGTGTCTAGTGGTCCCCCTACTCCCCCCAAAAAACACAATTGTCAGTAGTTATTAATCGTTGGTGTTCAATGATCCCTCCCACCCCTGAATACCCCTGATGGCATTTAGTGACTTATCCCTTGTGTCCAGTGGTCCTCACTCCCAAACACCCCTCTGACATGTATTCCATATTTTTCTGGTGTCCAGTGAGCCTCCTCTCCCAAACGCTCCTCTGACATATATTCCATATTTCACTGGTGTCCAGTGATCCCACACACCCACCCACCCTTTCTCCAGTGTTCCCCACAGGTCCAACTCTCCACAACCCATCTGCCATGTTCCCATTGCCCCCCCCACCACTTGGTGACTGGCACCGACCCTCCACTGACGTTCACAGTTGGCTGCTGAATGACTATTTCCAATTGCATGCCCACTGTAATCACAGCTAATTACACTAGGCATGCAGTTGAGAACTGCCAGTCAGTTGACAGCCATTGATGTGACCAGAGGGTCTGTGCCAGTCACCAAGGGTGGCACTGGGAACATGGTGGGTGGGTTAGGGAGAGCTGGAACTGAGGGGCACACCAGAGACTAGGTTGCTGGGTCTGGTCAGGGGATTCAAACCCACAGGGTGGGGGGACCACTGGGCACCAGGGATATATGGAATAAAGTCAGAGGGGTGTTTGGGAATGCGGAACCAGTGAACAACAGTGACATATGGAATACATGTCAGAGGGGTGTTTTGGGGTGGGGAGCCCTGGACATCTTGGAGCCATGGAATACAAGTAGGAAGGGTGTTTCGGGGTGATGGACCACTGGACACCAGGTATTAATAACTACTGACAGTTGGGGGCTTTTGGGGCTTGGGGGACATGGTTAGGGGCTGAAGGTCATAAGGACATTGCCGAAATTATAATCAAGGTGCCACTTGCATCATACCTGTTTGGCATAGGCACCTTGCATCATAGTTTCACGTGTGAAAATTGAGACCCTTGTGTCTTTACATCTCCATAAACATCTATCTCTCTATACTATAAATGATAGGGTAGGCAAATCAGATTATGGCCTTGTTGCCATGGGGTAATCCAATATTAGAATGGAACAACATTGATTACACATAGAGTAATGAGTAATTTTTGTGCCTTGTTGTAGATGATCTTTTGGATCCATGAAGAAGTAATGTATAGGAAAATTCCGATGATTTTAATGGTTTTATTGGCTGCAACATCAACATAGAAACATAGAAACATAGACTTTGATGGCAGAAAAGGACCGCTTGGCCCACCCAGTATTCCCATTTCCCTACCTATTGGATAAGCTGCAGATCCTAGTTAACCAACAGCCTACTTCTTCCTAACCCCAACCAGAATTGCCTTATGTCTGACCCACACATTCTTGAATTCCCCCCACTGTTTTTGACCCTACGACCTCCGAGGAAGGCCATTACATGCGTCCACCACCCTCTCTGTGAAAAAATACTTCCTCACATTTCCTCTGAGCCATCATCCCTCTATCTTTGAAGTGTGCCCCCTTGTTCTTGTACATCTCTTTTTCTGAAAGATGCTACCCTCTTGGACTTTGTTGATTCTCTTGAGGTACTTGAATGTTTCTATCGTGTCCCCCCACCCCCTTTCCTCAAGGGTATACATATTAAGCTCCTTTAGTCTCTCCTCGTATGGCTTCTCTTGTGGGCCCCGCACCATTTTAGTTGCCCTCCTCAGGACTGCCTCCATTCTGTCTATGTCCTTGCAGAGATAGGGTCTCCATAATTGGACGCAGTACTCCAGATGGGGTCTCACCAACTGTCTGTTCAGAGGGATAACAACTTCCTGTTTTCTGCTGGTGATGCCTCTCCCTATACATCCCAGTACCCCCCAGCCCTCCCTACTGCCTTCTCACATTGCTTGCTAACCTTAAGGTCATCTGATATGATTACCCCCAGGTCCCTTTCCATTTTAGTTGTTGTTACTACCTCCCCATTGTGTAATCTTCCCCTGGGTTTTTGTTTCCCAGGTGCATTATTTTGCACTTCTTTGCATTGAATCCAAGCTGCCATACTTCTGACCATTCCTCCAACCTTGCCAAGTCCCTTCTCATCCTTTCCATGCCTCCTTGTGTATCAACGTATTGCAGATCTTTGTGTCATCTGCAAGGAGCATACTTTCCTTCCAGTCCTCTTGCAATGTCACTTATAAAGACATTAAAAAGGACTGGACCCAGTATTGAACCCTGCGTTACCCACTAATAACCCTCTTTCTTCAGAGTGGACTCCATTTACAGTTACCTTCTGTGTCCTGTTGTCCAGCCAATGTTTTAGCCAGGCTACCACCCTGGGACCCACTCCCCGGCTGGTTAATTTGACTATTAATCTTTCATGTGGGACTGTGTCAAATGTCTTACTAAAGTTTAGGTAGGCCACGTCCACAGCCCTTCCCTGGTCTACTACTTTGGTCACCCAGTCAAAGAAATCAATTAGATTTGTCTGACATGACCTTCCCACTGTGAACCCATACCGCCTTGGGTCCTGTGCCCCACTGACTTCTAGGTACTCAACAATTCTTTTGTTCAGAAGTGATTCCATCACTTTCCCTACCACAGAGATCAAACTTACAGGTCTGTAGTTTCCTGCCTCTGTCTTGCTCCCACTTTTGTGAAGGGGAATCACATCCGCCTTTCTCCAGTCCTCAGGTACCACACCATCCTCCCATGATTTGTTAAAAAGGGTAATCAGTGGTGTCACTAGTTCTCTCCTTAATTCTTTTAGAATTCTGGGGTGAATTTCATCAGGCCCCATTGCTTTGTCCACCTTCAGTTTTAGGAGTTCTTTCAGATCCCTTTCTTCTGTGAAAGGACTAGGATCGACCCCACTATCCAGAGTGCTTCTGTTAATTGGATTAGGCACCTCCCCCTCTTTTGCGAATACTGAGCAGAAGTATTCATTCAATATCCCTGCTTGTTCACTGTCCCTGTCTGCAAACCCACCATCCATTCTATTCAGCCTCACTATCCCTCCCTTTGTCTTCCTACGCTCCCTGATGTACTTATAAAAGGTTTTATCCCCCTTCTTAACCAAGCTGGCTATCTTTTCCTCAGTTTGGGCCTTTGCTATTCTGACTTCCCTCCCTGCTTCCTTCTGCCTTAACTGGTACAGTTCTCTGTCCTGCTCCTTCTGTGTTTCCTTATACTTCCTAAATGCTATCTTTTTCTCCCTAACCTTCACCACCAGCTCTTTTGAGAACCATAGAGGCTTTTTCTTTAATTTTGATTTGTTTATTTGCTTCACACAAAGGCTTGCTGCCTCTGTGATGGCAGTTTTGATGTTTCCCCATTGTTGCTCAACCCCCTCTTCTATTCTATTTACTAGTGCTTTTCTAAGGCACTCTCCCATCTTGCCAAAGTCAGCCCTCCTGAATTCCAGAACACTCACTTTTGTATGGTTTGACTCTAGCTGAGTTTATCATGAACCACACTGTTTGGTGGTCACTTGTTCACAGATAGCTACCCACTTCTAGATCTGAGATCCTCTCACTGTCCCCATTTGAGAGTATGAGGTCTAAGATTGCTCCCTCATGAGTGGGTTCCAAAACTAGCTGTGTAAGGCATGCCACCTGAAGGGCATTGAGAATGGCCCTGTGTTTGGGTGTGGCTGCAGCAAAGGTGCTCCAGTTAACATCCGGCATATTCAGGTCCCCCATCAACAGTATCTCCCCTTTCTCTGCCATCCTAAGGATGCCTTCTATCATATCCTTGTCCATTCCCTCCTCCTGACATGGTGGTCTGTATACAACCCCTGTGTGGATTGTGGTGCCATTTCCAGTCTCTAAGGTGACCCATAGTGCCTGCTCTCCTCCTTGTTTACTCTTTTGTTCAGTTGCTTTTATCTCTTCTCTTACATAGAGAGCTACTCCTCCCCCCCTTCTCCCCTCCCTGTCTCTCCTGTAGATTGTGTACCCTGGTATGTTTCTGTGACTGCTACGATATCCAGGCATCCCTCTTCCACTAAGGACACCAGTTCAGAGAGCTTGTTGCCCAGACTATGGGCACTGGTACTCATTACCTTCCATTTCTTGATGGCCTCACCCTCTTTTTGCCCCATCCCTGTCTTTACTGTGTTTGTCATTTTCTCCATTTACCCCTGTGCTTCTCCCTATCGACATCTCTAGCTTGGTGTTTACCTCACTTACTACCCTGATCTTTTGGGGGGGCTAGGATTTCCCTGCTCCTTTCCAGTGCCTCCCCCCCCCCTTGGCTAGTTTAAATGCTTGCCAATGAAGCATTTAAACCTATCACCTAGGATCCTGGTTCCCCTCCTGGACAGATGCTGACCATCACACCAGTATAGGCCTGCATCTGCAGTCGCCAAAATAATTTAAGGTTTGTAGGTTTTCCTGAGGGGGCCGAGCAAGGCAACACAGTTTCCTTCTTGCAACAGACACTATCTTCCCTCCTGGGCATGCCTGAAGATTTTAGGCCACAGATTGAGTGGGCCCATCACTCGCTTGCACCCCCTCCTAAACCAGGCAACAGGCCCAGGCCTCTACAAGTGACATTTCAGGACTTTCAACAGAAAGAAGCTGTGTCGGAGCCACTAGAAATGCTACTACCATTATCTGGCAGGGGCACAAGATTCAGATAATCCAGGATTATTCCCGGGAGCTGTCCGAGCATTGGAAGGAGTATGGACCAGCTAGGAAGATCCTACACAAGCATACTTATGCATTTTCCTTAAGATACCCCACTACTATGAGGGTAATAAATAATGGAACTCCTTTACTGTTTGCTACTCCAGAAAGTCTTATGGACTTCCTTTGGGCAAAATATCCTGCCGACTTCCATGGCAATGACCTACCGATGGATTCCCCAGTGACTCCCTCCACTCCTGAGCCAGCTGATAGCCAGCCAGCACCAATGGACAACTCAGCTAAACCAGCTGTGATAATCTTTGAAGCTACCCTGCCTCAACAGTTTAGAAAGTGGCATCCTTCCATCCAACATTCCAGAAGGCAATAACCAGCAGCTCAGGTCAGTTCTCCTTTGGAGCTAGGAGGAGAGCAGCACCCACGGCCCAGTTCTGACCTGCAGGCCTACTTCAAGCCGAATCCTTTTACCCCCTTGGTGCTAGATGCTCAGAACATGATTGGAGAGATTAGCCAGGATAATTTGCCACCCGACAATGCTGTCTCCACCTACACAACCTCCAGTTGATCCTGGTCGGATGTTGTGGTGATGCCTACCATTACGCTGGTCTCACAAGAGCCACTGCCCACTGCAAGCCTTACACAGTGTAGCCCTACCAAGCCACTTGTGGATCAGGCCCCAACCCTTGACATACAGGACTCTCCTACCTAACTTCAGGACTAAATACCTGCCTGATTTACATTGTGGGCTATGGGGAGGGGGGCTGGTAATATTTTCTAGGTGCTCTCCCCCCCAGTTGGCTTTTGAAGGCCTTTGCTTCCTTGCTTCCTAGGTATTTGTGGGCTGGTGCTTCACATTTTCCTCAGTGATGGAGCACCCTGCATGGGCTCCCTTGGAGTCTCAGCCCCTTGTGGCCCCGGGCTAGCCCTATTCAGATTCCACAGCCCCTTCAGTCTCAGAATCACCTGTTATGGGGGCCTCAGTACCCGGTAAGTGGTCAGCTTTCCCCTGGGATCTCCCCCGTGGCCCCTGATATGTGCGAGGTGTAGACCCATCTCTCTTTGCGTCCCCTCTCAACAACGAAAAGGAGATCCCAGTAACAAATAGATGGCCATCTACATACCCCTCTCCTACTTGACAGTTTTAAGGGTTAAGTAATTGGCTGATCTGGTATGTTGTGATTGGGGATAGCGGGTGGGACATCTACGCTACCCCCCCTTTGCGGATTATGGTATTGGCGCTAATATGGGATGGTTGAACCACTTGCACTGTCTATGTCTTTATGATTCCATATCCCTCGGACGCTCTGACTTAGGCACTCCCAGATGCTGGTCTGCTGGCCTGCAGGGGCCATCAAGATGGCCCCGAGTGCTCCCATCGACTACCAGTGTGCCAGCCAGGGGTGGCTCGCCTCATATGTTCTCTAGGTGCACTTCACATTCCCACTCCTGGTTTGGTTATCTGAACCATTTGATAGGTAGACCTTCATTCACTGCAGGTCCCCAATCCAATGGAGAATGGATCCCCCTACTGTGGGAATATGCTGGCCATGTACACCCCCCAGGGGGGCCGGAGGCAGTCTTGCAGCTGCGGCTGCTGACATTGTTCCCTGTGGCTCCCTTCTGGATGGGAACTGGCCTGGTGTATATAGTTCATGTTGTTCTCTTTATGTATGTTTTTGCTGCTTTTTTCTTTTATTGTGCATGCATGCCACACTCAGAGTGTTCAAATTGATATTGTGCAGGGGTTCTATCTGGGGACAGAGTATGCAGTGAGGCATGGTACAGTGCCTTGCTGGTGGGTGCAACCTCCGCTTTCAGCTGTTACTCAGCCTGTTTGCTTGTCTTCTGACCATGCTCTATATGTTAAGGTGGATTATGGCTGACATCTGTTGCATCACCTGGAATGTGTGGGGTCTAAATACTCTAGTTAAGCATTCACAGGTGCTTTCCCATCTTGAAATGTTGAAAGCAGATGTCGCCCTCATCCAGGAAACTAAACTCAGGAAAGATAAACATGACAAACTTAAGTGCACTGGGGTAGGCCAAGTCATCTCCTCTTCCACCTCCACACACAAGAGTGGGGTTGCCATCCTGCTTCACAGATCCCTGCAGTGGTCAATGGTCACTGTTAAGTAGGACTCCACTGGCCGGTGGGTGGTAGCTCTCTTCAATACCCTGGATGGCCCATTAGTGGTCTCTAATGTGTACGATCCAAATGAAGATCAACCCAAGATCTTCCACTCCCTTTCTCACGCCATTGAATCGGTGGCCTCCCTGGAGGTCCCAGGGATAGTTGGAGGCAATTTTAACCTTCTGTTAGATCCCCATCTAGACAGAAGCTCTGCTGCTCCTGACAAACACCCGAGAGCTAGGTTAGCCCTACAGCAAACTTTGGCAGATCTTGGCCTTCAAGATGCCGGGCGGGTCACTCATCCTAGGGATAAAGACTTTACATTTATGTCCCCTGTTCATAACTCCCTGTCTCATCTTGACTACTGGCTGCTCTCTTCCACCCTAATGCTGGCCCTGCTAGTTGTGAATATTCACCCGACAGTCCTTTCAGATCATGCTCTGGTTCCGCTGTTCTTGATCAGCAGGCCTCCCCTGGTCGTATCTGGCGGGTAGATCCCTGTTGATCTGGGATCCTGGTTTCTCCCCATGGCTCACTACCCAGGTCGAGCTGTTTCTTCAGGACAACCCCTCCTCCGTTGTGGGGCCAGCCTGCCCCTAGGAGGCCCTGAAGGCTAAAATCCAGGGTGCCATGATGAGGTACACAGCCAAATGCAGGAGACAAAGGGAACAGCAACTTAAGTCCCTCGAACTGCGCTTGGCAGACCTTGAGGCTAAATGTAAGCAGCTACCCCTCCCTGCCCTGCACTCCCCACTTCAGCTGGAACTAGCCAAGGTTTGACACAACATTAGTGAATTCCTGACTAGGAAGGCTGAGCTAGCCATTCTTCGCTTAAAACAAATATTGAGTGGGTGGAGAGCTGGGGGGAAGGTTCTCATATACAGGCTGTGCAACAAAGTGCAGAGCACTGTATCTCAGGCCTTTCATGATCAGGAGGACCTGTACAGGTGCACCAAGATCACATAAACTCCATTATGGAAGATTTCTAGAAGGATCGCTACACATCCTCAAGGGTGTCGGACCCCTTAGCAATCCATCAGTTTCTAAACTCCCTTCCTCTCCCACATTTGTCTCCACAACAGGCAAATTCGCTGTAATATCCAATAATGGCTCCTGAGGTAATTGCAGCTCTTCATGCCCTGAACACAGGCGAAGTGCCAGGTGGGGATGGGTTTCCCCCAGAGCTGTGGAGCATAGTAGCCCCCCAAATAGCCCCATTACTTAGTGACCTATTCAATTTGGCCCTAGTTAAGGGCTTCTTTCCCCCCTACCCTTAGGGAAGCTATCATTACTGTATTCCCCAAGAAGGGGAAAGACCCCTCCCTTCCATCTAGTTACCACCCCATCTCTCTTATTAATACAGAAAGATTTTCACAAAAATAATGGCTACCAGTGTTAGCCCCTTCCCCCCTCACTCATACACCCTTCCCAGGTAGGCTTCGTGCCAGGCCAGTATAGCAGAGACCACATATGTGCCATGGTGAATATCCTGGTGTATGCAGACCGTTGCCCCACCCCAGTAGCCGCTGCCCCGATAGTCTTCAAGATTGCATTCGATTCCCTGGAGTGGGACTTCTTGCTCCAGGTGCTTGAGGCTATGGGATTCAGATCTAACGTTCGGCATTGTATCACTGCCCTGTATAATAACCCACTGGCATGAGTCCTTACTAACTCCACCCTGTCTGCTCCCTTCCCTCTTCGGTGGGGGATGAGACAGGCTGTCCTCTCTCCCTATGCTCTTTATCATTGCAGTAGAACCCTTAGCAATAGCCATTTGTGAGTCCCCAGATATACAGGGCTTCTTCTTCGGCAGCAAAGTTTACTCTACATTCATGTATGCAGATGATCTTCTAGTCCCCATGGCGAATGCCCCCACCTCCTTACCTCCTCTACTTTACTCACTCTCAAAGTTTGCCATTCAATCTGGGCCTAAGATCAACAGGTTCAAAATGGAGGTGATGCCACTTAACACTTGATGTACACAAGCACAGATCTCTCAGCTCAGTTTTCAGTGGGCTGGACATTCGCTGGTATACTTAGGTATCCGCTTGAGTCCTGATCTCACTAAAATATGGGATTATAACCTTAAACCTTTGGTAGCAGATATTAAAACAGAGTTTGACCACTGGGGAAAAATCCACCTAACCTTACTGTAGCTGGTAAAATCTCAGTCATCAAAATGGTAACAGCGCCCAAATTACTGAACATCCTTTCCCATATTCCACTGGCCCTACTGCTGTTTTGGTTCAAACACATAGACAAAGGCCTTACCGGGTTTATTTGGGAAAATTCCAAACCTAGGTAGAGAAGGAGTATACTAAGAGCTCACTGGAGAGAGGATGACTGGGGATTACCCTGGCTGGAGGGGTACAAGTGGGCATTTCTCACTGCTCAAACTCTGGCCTGGTTCTTGCTGCCGGGGGTTGGGGGAGACCATGCTATGGGTGGGTATGGAAGCTAGGTTGCTCAGGTGAGCTCTCCCTCAGCCTTGCTCTAGTTCCCTATGCCAAAAACTTTGTGAAGCCACCCCACTATGTCCGCTTCAGTGCACACTTGGCAATTGGTCCATAAGAAACTAGATGCCAACTCTCATCCTCTAGCTGAAATGCCCATCTGGCATAATGGTTCTCTGCAGATTGATGGGAAGCCCCTTTTCTGGGCAGATTGGGCACCCAAAGGTCTCTTCAATCTTGCACAGGTGTTGGATATGAATGGCCTCACCATGCACTCCTTTCAAGGTCTAGATGCCAAGTTTCATCTCGGGAAAGCTGCATTCTGGCAATATTTACAGTTGTGCAGTGCTATCATGGCTTGCCTCAAGAAGCTTCCTGTGGCTAAATATAGAGCTCATGCCTCCTTGCCCAAATGGCTCTCTACCAGGAAGGGTACAGCTAGCCTCCTCTATGCAAGTCTCCATAGCCATCTCCCCTCTGGCTCGGAGCAGGCTAAAGTGAAGTGGGAAAAGGCTCTCCAGGAACCACTCACTGCTACTCAGTGGCGGGCCTGCTGGCAAAAATGCTCATTCCCTTATTCCGAATGCTCGTGGTCAGTTAATCCAAAATAAAATTCTCTCCCATTGGTACCGCACCCCCTCAGTACTCTACAAACTGTGTATTTTGGACAATGATACGTGTTGGAGGTGCACTGCCCTTGGGGGGGGCACCTTATCCATGTCCTTTGATCTTGCTAGCAACTGCGCCCCTTCTGGTTGACAGCAAAGGACCTTGCGGAACAAACTCTGGGCCTCGGTATGGGACTCGACCCTCTGGTTTGGATCCTGGGACTTCCCCCTGCTTCTCCTAGGCTTGAACATAATCACCTGAGGTGGCTTATCCTCCTAAGCGTGCAAGCCACGCAGCTTATCCTCTGTTGCTGGAGATCTGCAGAGGTCCCCTCCATTACGGAGCTTTACAACTCCCTATCTGTGGTTGCCCAGCTTGACTGCATGTCCCATGTGGTAGCCAACATGCTGGCACAATGCTATCTGTGCTGGGCCCCTTATCTTACATATTTCCCCCCAAGGAGGTATAGGCTGAATACCCTTACTTGCATCTCATGGTCCTAATAGCTTTCAAGGTTGTGTGCACCAGATGGTTAACTGTTACCTGTCTACCCCTACTTGCACTATATGATGGATTAATGCTCCTTTTCCCTGTGTACGATGCCTGCTTCAATTTCAGTTTGGGTATAGTGTGCTGGTTTGTTGTTGGATTTATGCTTCCTTCCTGGCTGAGATGTTGCATCAAGGCTCCCTGAAATTATATGGACTTTTTGGACTGTTAAGCCACTCTGGATTAATGGGGGGAGGCTCACTTGATCCTTCGCCCTACTACTTTCCTCCTGTGACTTGCTTATTGCTATTTGATGGTTATATTATTACCATCCTTTTCAACTTTAAGAGCACTGTCATTTGCGTATCACTCTCAGACTGGAATGTATTATTCTGTAGTTGGTTACTCATAGCCTCCTACTGTTTGCTGTATGGTATGTGTCTTTATTTGACTATAAATGCCAGTAAAAAGCATTAACTACAAAAAAAAAAAAGGACCAGTCCCAGTACCGAACCCTATGGTATCCCACTAGTAACCCCCCTTTCTTCGGAGTGTTTACTATTATCTTCTGTTTCCTGTTGTTAGACCAATTTTTTCTGTAGACTGAATGAAGAATTTGATAAATCTAGTGTGTGGAGTGACGTGATAGGCATGAAACTGCTGGCTCTGATCCCAGAAGAACTTGCTATCCCCATCTCTAAGATATTCAACCTCTCCCTGTGGTTTTCCCAGTTCCCAATAATCTGGAAAACAGCACTAATCACAGCTGTTTTCAAAAGCAGTGACCATGCCAACCCTACTAACTACAGGCCCATTTCAATTCTCCCCCCCCTGTCCAATGCCATTGAATGCATAATGTTCAGTTTGACCATTTAGTCAGCTACCTAAATAGGTATACTATACAGTGAGCCCAACAACATGGTTTCTGGAAGTGCCACAGCACCATCACTGCCCTAATAGAGTACACCACCTTCTTGCATGAGGCCCTTGATGGTAGGTGCCACCTACATTAATCTGACCAAAGCATTTCATCCTGTCAACCATAAGCTGCTGTTATATAATCTCCTAATGATTAGCCTCTCCCAGGATACTGTTACCTGGTTTCAAAGCTACCTCACTGACTGCTCACAATGGGTAAAGATAGATGGCCATCTCTCAGATGTTAAAAGGGTTTCAGTAGCAGTATCTCAAGACTCAATACCTGGCCCCCTCCTACTTGGTCTGTTCATTAACATCCTTCCGGGAGTCTGCCAGGCAGAAAAGGTGCCCTTGTATGCCAATGATACTGTTATATTGGCCAGTAGTCCATACCAAACAAAATTATCCACCGTCCTACAAGAAAACTTTGGGTCACTGGAGAAATGGTTCATGTTAAACAAACTGGTCTTATACTGAAAAAAAAACAAAGACCATGTTATTCTTAGGCTCACAACTGAAAAAACAAGGTATCTCCCCTGATCATCCTTAATGAAAAATGAATTAGTTGGGAGAGGTCCACTCCTTCAAATACCTAGGTGTTACCCAGGATGGCAGCCTATCTTTCACTCAATATATGGATAACATTGTCAGCCTTGCAAACCACAAGTTAGGAGTGCTGTTCAGGAATTGCTTGAACTTTACCACTGAAACCAGGCATCTGTTAGTGTCCAGCTCAATCCTACCTATTCTACATCATGGCCTCTGTGTTTACGCAGCTGCTATTGACTCTGTACTTGACAGAGTAAGGTGCTCAATAAGGCCTGCCACTTTGCTTTAGGGGTGGACAAGCTTGTATATAGCTGCTCCCTTTACACCCTAACCAACTGGCTTCCCTACAGGACAGAATAAGGTACCAGACCTGCCTGCTCACAAAAAAAAGCACTGTTAGACCTTACCCCTCTGATTACCCATAACTTGTTTCACCCAGTTAACAACCATTACACAATGAGGAGTATAGCTAAGAATGCTCTAGGAATTCCCTTCTGTAAAACAAGCCTGGGCATGCATTCCTTTGCAGTAAGGGCATCTCAATGGCTGAACAAACTACCTGAAACCCTTGTAGGACTCTCCAAAACTGCCCATTTCAGGAAGGCATTGAGAAAAGAGCCCATTGCTAGATTCAAAAGTTCCTGCTACAACACAAATGTGACCTAACTTTCTGTCTCCTAAACTTGTTTATGAAGTTTTCCACTGTATCAAGATATTCTACAGGGGTTACAACCCCTATTTTTGGATAGCCTTATTTGTGCAACAGTTATTTATCATTTTTGTACCTATAGGCTAATATTGTCTATACGGACTACGTTTCAAAGGAGTGACATGACTTTTTTGTTAATAACTGATTATGCATTATACTTATTATTTTCCAAACATAGAAACACATAATTTGATGGCAGATAAGGACCGCTTGGCCTACCTAGTCTACCCATTTCCCTACCTAATGGATAAGCTGCAGATCTTAGTTAACTAACAGCCTACTTCCTCCTACTCCCCAACTAGAATTGTCTTATGTCTGTCCCATGTATTCTTGAATTCCCCCATTGTTTTTGACTCCATGACCTCCTCAGGAAGGCTGTTTCATGCATCCACAACCTTTACTGTGAAAAAATACTTCCTCACATTACCTCTGAGCCGTCCCCCCTCTATCTTCAAATTGTGTCTCCTTCTTCTTGTACATCTTTTTTTCTAAAAGATGCTACCCTCTTGGACTTTGGTGATTCCCTTGAGGTACCTGAAACTTTCTATCCTGTTCCCCTTCTCCCTCCTTTCCTCGAGGTTATACATATTAAGCTCATATAGTCTCTCTTCATATGTCTTCTGGTGCAGACCCTGCACCATTTTAGTTGCCCTCCTCTGGACAGCCTCCACTCTGTCTATGTCTTTGCTGAGTTGGGGTCTCCAGAACTGCATGCAGTACTCCAGATGGTGTCTCACCAACTGTCTGTACAGAGGGATAACAACTTCCTGTTTTCTAATGGTGATGCCTCTCCCTATACGTCCCAGTATCCCCCCACCCTCCTTTCTGCCTTCTCACATTGCTTGAACATCTTAAGGTCATCTGATATAATTACCCCAGGTCCCTTTCCATTTTTGTTGTTGTCAGTATCTCACCCCCATTGTGTACTCTTCCCATGGGTTGTTCTTTCCCAGGTGCATTACTTTGCACTTCTTTGCATTGAATCTAAGCTGCCAAACACTTGACCATTCCTCCAACCTGGCCAAGTCCCTTCTCATCCTTTCCACCCCACCATGTGTATCAACCCTGTTGCAGATCTTTGTGTCATCTGCAAAGAGACATACTTTTCCTTCCAGTCCCTCTGCAATGTCACTTATAAAGACATTAAAAATGTGGAATCTTTGTAAAAGAGGATATGTGCTCAACGGTGTCTTCCTAATGACTAATAAATAAATAAAACAAACATATATATATATATATATATGTATATATATATATGTATATATATATAAATAAATAATTAATAAGAATGGTACGGAAGGGCTGGGTAGAAAGGCAGGACATAGAGGAAGCATGGATGACAAAGTAAATTGGCCTCACCAAAATACATTTGCAGAAATTTACATGGTTAGATATTTCCTGAACTCCCTGTGATATTTCTTGAGAAATGTCTTGCCTGCCTGCAGAGTTAATCTCTTTGTGGTGCCACCAGAGAGAATCTCTTTAGAAATATTGTGAAATATCTGGAAGTATCAGGCCATGTTTACTGCTGCAACTGTACACTGCCTAATAGCAGACATGGAAAGATGTTCGGCACTGTACATATTTTTGAAATTGCATGATCATGAGAATTAAAATGCTATATGGCACAATAGATGATACACAGATTTCAAGCTGCAGTATAAGCTGATCTTGTTACGGGGGTGATGGACTGCCATACCACTGCTGAACGTCTTCCAGATAGAAAGCTAAATTATTTTTATTAGTTCATTAAAATGAGGGGGCAGAGTCATTTGGAGGTCTGCATGGAGTGCTAGAATACAAATGATCTGTAACTGTAATCACATCAGCACTGGTGTAACAGATCCTGAAATATAAACACAACTGATATTGCAATGGTTGAAAAGGAAGGATTCATATCACCATTTTTAGGAAAACACATTGTCAGTAGGTTGTTGAAAGATTATCCTTTCTAGGAGTTTGATCGGGGACAAAGGATGGAGACAAGATAATAGTTTTTCTAAACTGGTTAGGACACCTTCTCTTAAAATGAGTACAGATTTCAGGCACAGTCTCCCTGGCCTTTTTCTGAGGTCCTCCCTGTGTAGAGTGAGGGGGAGAGAAAGATAGAGCAAGGAGGGAAAATATATGGGAATTAAATAGGTGGTTAAAGGGATGATGTCAGGAGAAAGGGTACCACTTTGTGGGGGACTGAGTGGACTTTTGGGACAGGAGCCTCTTCAAGTGTTGATAGCCTTCAAATGAAAACAGGAGATCAGCATGCTGGGGCAGAAGTTTAACATCTACATTAGACAGTTAACCTGACTGTGGGGGACACTGAGATTAGGGAAGCCATGGTAAAGGGAGTGAGAGAGGGGAATCTAGCTAGTGCTCCCCCCATACTGGGAGCTCATAGCAGTAAGACGAGTGAAAATAAGGTTGAGGTTCAAGAAGAAATAGTGGAAGAGGCAAAGTGGGTGAAGACTCTCAGTGTCTGCAAGCAAAAGGAAAAATAAGAAGGAAATAAGAATGGGAAGGAATGCAGGTGTAGAATCACAAAACAGCTAAAGAGGATCTGGAACTAGTTGGTTGGAAGGGCTCTTCCTTAAAGGCAGGAGTCTGTGTAATAAAATCAGTGAGCTCCAGACATTGGTGGTAGACACTGAGGCAGACTTTATAGCCATCACAGAAACTTCAGCAACAGAGAATAATGACTGGGACTTGTTAGTCCTAGGTTACACAATGTTTAAAAATGCAAAAGAGGAGGGTATAGCCTTATATGTCAAGGAAGGCATAGTGGCTATGGAGGACAGACACATCAGGAGAACCAAAGGGGAAACAGAGCAATTGTAGGTTTACCTCACAGCAACCTTAGGCAAGAACATATGCATGAAGGGATCTATAGACCACCAGGACAAGGGGAGGAGAGAGACAGGTAGCTCAGGGAAGACCTGGCAAGGGGAGTGAAGAAGGGGGAAGTGGTGGTGGTGGTGGGTGATCTGAACCTGCACCAGATAACAACTGGAACACTCTAGCAGCCATGTGCACCAGAAATCAGGCACTGTTGGAGACATTGCAGGACTGCCTGCTGGTGCAGCTGGTTAAGGATCCAAGTAGACAGACCACCATTCCCAATTTGGTGCTCACCAATTTAAAGATAGTGGATGGTGTGAGGGTAGAGGAACCAATCAGTTCCAGTGATCATAACTCCATTTAGTTCATGATGGTGCTCAGTACCAAAATACCCCTATCAGAAACTGAAGTCCAAGATTTCAGAAGAGCAGACTTCAAACAGATGAGGGAGCAGGTCTGAGACAAACTGACCAGGGTGGACAGCATTGAAGGTGTAGAGGAATGATGGGAGGCAACCGAAGGGACCATTCTCAAGACCACAACATCAAAGAAAGGGGGGTTACTAGCAGGGTACCACAGGGTTAAGTACTGGGGCTGGGCCTCTTTAATGTCTTTATAAGTGACATTGCAGAGGACTGGAAGGAAATGTATGCCTCTTTGCATATGACACAAAGATCTGCAACAGGGTTGATACACAAGGGGGGCTGGAAAGGATGAGAAGGGACTTGGCAAGGTTAGAGGAATGGTCAGAAGTATGGCAGCTTAGATTCAATGCAAAGAAGTGCAAAGTAATGCACATGGGAAACAAAAACCCAGGAAAAGAGTACACAATGGGGGGGACACTAACAACAACAAAAATGGAAAGAAACCTGGGAATAGTCATATCAGATGACGTAAAGGTAGGCAGTAAGAAGTAAGAAGGCAGTAAGAAGGACTGGGGGATACTGGGATGCATAGGTAGAGGCATCACCAGTAGAAAACAGGAAGTTGTCATCCCTCTGTACAGACAGTTGGTGAGACCACATCTGGAGTACTACATGTAGTTCTGGAGATCCCATCTCCACAAGGACATAGACTGGGTGGAGGCAGTCCAGAGGAGATCAACTAAAATGGTGCAGCATCTGCACCAGAAACCATATGAAGAGAGACTAAAGAAGTTTCATATGCATACCTTTGTGGAAAGGAGGGAGAGGGGTGACATGATAGAAACTTTCACGTATCTCAAGGGAATCAACAAAGTCCAAGAGGGTAGCATTTTTTGGAAAAAAAATGTGCAAGAACAAGGGGGCACAATTTGAAGATGGGGGGGCGGCTCTGGGGCAATGTGATGAAGTATTTTTTCACAGAGAGGGTGATGGATGCATGGAATAACTTTCACGAGGAGGTCATGGGGTCAAAAACAGTGGGGCAATTCAAGAATGCATGGGCCAGACTTAAGGCAATTATAGTTGGGAGTAGGAGGAAGTAGACTGTTGGTTAACTAGGATCTGCAGTTTATCCAGTAGGTAGGGAAATGGGCATACTGGGTGGGCCAAGTGGTCCTTATCTGCCGTCAAAGTCTATGTTTCTTTGTACAAGAATTATAACATAATAAAACAGGTACAAGAGGCCAATATGGTCCTCAGAATAGGTCAGAGAAGCATCGAGGACCAAGAAAAAGGCTTTCACCAGGTACAAGGAAAAGTAGGAGGGGGAATGGGGAAAGAACCAAATAAAAAACAGGGAAGCAAGAATAATGGTTAGGGAATCAGTGGCAGACACAGAGATGCATTTTGCAAATGAGTTCAAGAGTGGGGAAAAACAATTCTTCAGATATGTTAAAGAGAAAGAAGCAGGGAATGGGGGTATTGTTAGGCTTCAAGAGGGGGAGAAGGTACTTGAATAAAATTAACACAAAGCAGCCATCCTTAATAATTTTGTCTGCTCTTTCTTTACTAGAGAACACCATGGGCCCTGCCTGAAAGTGGCATCAAGGCAGTAGTCAGGAGTATTCCTGAAATGAAGCAGCCAGTATTTACCAGAGACATGGTTCAGAAGGAGTTTGAATCCATAAAGGTAGTTAAAGCCCCCAGGGCCAGATGGGATGCACCCGAGAGTACTCAACTGACTGCAGAACTGACTGAAACCCTAACAGAGCTATTCAATTGCTCAGTTCAGACAAGGGTAGTTCCAAAAGATTGGAGAATAGCGGATGTAGTCCCATTACACAAGGGGGAGGGGCTGACAAGGAACAACAATGAATTACAAAACTGACTGCCTTACCACTGCAGTGGCTACAATGATGGTGTCACTCATCAAAGAGGACCTTGTGAACTACCTAGAGAGTAATGGTCTACAGGACAATAAACAGAATGGGTTTGTGGCAGGGAAGTCTTGTCTGATGAACCAAATTGTTTTCTTTGACTGGGTAATAAAGGTAGTAGATAAAGGCAATGCTGCAGATTTACTCTGCTTTGACTTCAGCAAGATGATTGACTTTGTGCCACACAGAAGATTGCTGAAGAAGCTAGAGGACCTGAGCATGGCTATGGACATAGATAGGTAGAAAACTGGCTGAAGGAGAGACAGCAGAGGGTGGTGGTAAACAGTGCCAAATTGGAAGAGAAGGTGGTCACGGGTGGGTGCCGTAGAGATCTGTCCTGGGTCCTGTCCTCTTCAATATCTTCATCAGAGACATTGAAAAGGGCATCTGGGGTAAGTTATGTCTCTTCATAGATGACAAAAAGCAATTTGGTAGCATAGACAGCAACAAAGAGATCAGGAAGATATAAATGAATCTACAAAGGCTAGAGAGGTGGTCTAAGGTTTGGCAGTTGAAATTCAGTGCCAAAAAATGCAAAGTTATGCACCAAGGAAACAAAACTAGGACAGTGTATTGGGTGAGAGGGGTGAAAGTGAGCACTACAGCTGAAGTAAAGGGACCTGGGAATCATCATCATTAGTTACTCTATCAAACAATGAAACCAGTCTTACAAGGCCTGTAGTAAGGCTGTTAGGATGCTGGGGTATATCAGAAGGGGTACTGGCATCAGGAAGAAGAAGGTGCTACTACCTCTATACAGGTCACTGGTGAGGCTACAGGTCACACCTGGAATACTGTATTCAGTTCTAGAGTCCTTACTTAAGGAAGGGCAGGGACAGGCTTGAGACAATGTGACCAAGATGATTCAAGGTCAACAAGGCAGATCTTATGAAGGGCATCTTAAGACACTGAACATGTGCTCACTGGCGACCAGGCAGAAGAGGAGAAATATGACAGAGACCTTCAAATTCCTGAAGGAAATAGACAAGGTGAACTGCAGGGAACTATTTAGCAGGAGTATGTGGTCAAGAACCCATGGTCATGAGTGGAATCTGGTGGGGCATGGGGGTTAAGAGGGATGTGAGAGTTTATGGAAAGGATGGTAGAGCTGTGGAACAGTCTGCTAGTGGAGGTGGTGGATGCCAAAACTGTAAATGGTTTCAAGCATAACTGAAACAGAGTGAAGTGTTCAGTAGTTGCTCAGATCGGTAGCAGTAGAGAGGGGAGATAGGGAACTCAGGGCAGACTAGGCTGACCTTTGGTCTTTTTCTACTGTCATTGTCTATAATTCTAAAATATGACCCTAGCTTGCTTCTAGATTGTTGCATAATAGAAGTGGACAGGGATAAACTGAACATTTGAAATAGCCACCCTCTGTTTAAAAGGTTCAGTTTGTCCCTGCCCACTTCCACTATGTCAGCAATCTGAAAATAGGCTAGGGTGGTACTCATTTTTAAGGGTGGAAATCCTACCCTATTTTAAAACTATCACCCTATCTCTATCCTTTCTCCCCTGAGCAAATTCCTGGAAAGGAAAATCTCTCAACAACTTACTGACACCATGATAATGTATAACCTCCTTTCTTCCCTGTAGTATGGTTTTGGAAAGGTCACAGTAGAACCACTGCTTTGGACATGATTACTAACTATGTCATTAGCAATATGGGCAAGACAAATTTACAGTGGCACTCTTTACTGATCTGACTAAGGCAACAGTTCTTAGACTTTGTCACAGTGAGCCTCCCCAAATCCATGGAAAAGATTTTGAGCCTCCCCTAAAAACTGAAATAATCTTGGGCCTCCTCAAAGAAAAATAACATACTGTTCTTTGCGCAGTACAGCATGAATATATTGAAACCCTTTAGAGTACTTGGCTTACATTCAGTTCTTTGTCTTATACTGACATGAAACCTTTGAAAAAGAGCTCCTGTGCTCAAAGGTGTTATCTGACTATCAAATAAAATAAACAAATATTGTTATTCAGCTTATTACTTTGCTCCTTCCTGCTACTGCTCTTAGCACTTCTATGCTCAACCCTTGTATTTGGGCTGTTCTGCCATAAGGCTACAAATTGATCAATTGCCACCACTCATTATTAGTTTATTGTTTGTATTTGTTCGCACTATTGTTCACTGTGTATTTCTTGATTGTTTTGCAGTTACCTTTTGAAATGTATTCACTCCCTACCCTCCCCTAGGTACACCTGAGAGATGAGCCTTGGCTCATTCACCTTTCCTTGTCACCTATTAGTAAATAAATACATTAAATTCACCTACTATTATCCTCTTTCAGTTTGCTTCATCTCTTCACACAAAATACATAAAACTCAAAATTTTAATACAGTACTTTTTCAGACTTGCTCGAGCATCCCTTGGAACAGGTTGGGGCCTCCCCAGGGAGGCTTGCCTCACCATTTGAGAACCCCTGGACTAGGGGGTTTAAATTAGTGGTACATCAGGGAGTGAAGGAAGACTAAGGGAGGGATAGTGAGGCTTAATAAAGGGGAGGGGGGCAGAGGGTGACTGTGAAAAGGCAGAGATACTAAACAAATATTTTTGCTCAGTATTTACAAATGAAGAGGGGGAGGTACCTAAAACAAACAATAGAAACACTCTGGATACAGAAGTTGATACCAGCCCATTTACAGAAGAAAGGGTTCTGAAAGAACTCTTAAAACTGAAGGTGGACAAAGCAATGGGGCCTGATGGGATTCATCCCAGAATTCTAAAAGAACTAAGGGTAGAACTAGTGACACCACTGACTACCCTCTTTTAACAAATCATGGGAGGATGAGGTGGTCCCGGTCCCAGTCCCTCTGTAATGTCGCTTACAAAGACATTGAAGAGAACCGGTCCTAATACTGAACCCTGCGGCGCCCCACTAGTAACCCCCCTTTCTTCAGAGTGGACTCCATTTACTATTACTCTCTGTGTCTTATTCTCCAGCCAATTCTTTACCCAGGCTATCATCTTGGGACCCACTCGCTGGCTGGCTAACTTGATTATTAATCTTTTGTGCGGGACTGTGTCAAATGCCTTGCTAAAGTCTAGGTAGGCCATATCCACAGCCCCTCCCTGGTCTATTACTTTGGTCACCCAGTCAAAGAAATCAATTAGATTCATCTGACATGACCTTCCTGCTGTAAATCCATGCTGCTTTGGGTCCTGTGCCCTGCTGGCCTCTAGGTACTCAACAGTTCTTTCTTTCAGAAGTGATTCCATCATTTTCCTTACCACTGAGGTCAAACTTACAGGTCTATAGTTTCTTGCTTCTGCCTTGCTCCCACTTTTGTGAAGGGGAATCACATCTGCCCTCCTCCAGTCCTCAGGTACCGCCCCATCCTGCCATGATTTGTTAAAAGCGTGGTCAGTGGTGTCACTAGGTCCTCCTTAGTTCTTTTAGGATTCTGGGGTGAATCCCATCAGGCCCCATTGCTTTGTCCACCTTGAGTTTTAGGAGTTCTTTCAGGACTCTTTCTTCTGTAAATGGACTGGTGTCAACCCCCTACCCAGACGCTTTTATTTTCTGGTTTAGGTAACTCCTCCTCATCTTCTTTTGTGAATACTGAGCAAAAGTATTCATTCAGTATCTGCCTTTTTCACTGTCTCCTCTGCCTACCTCCCTCTCCTTAATCTCACTATCCCTCCCTTAACCTTTCTATGCTCCCTAATGTACTGTACCTATAAAGGTTTTATCCCCTTCTTAACTGAGTTGGCTATTTTTTTCCTCGGTTTGGGCCTTTGCTAGTCTGACTGCCTTCTCCACTTCTTTCTGCTTTAATTGATACAGTTCCCTGTCGTGCTCCTTCTGCAATTCCTTATACTTTTTGAATGCAGCCTTTTTCTCCTTAACCTTCCCTGCCACCTCTTTTGAGAACCATAGTGGTTTTTTACTCCGCTTTGTTTTCTTTATTTGTTTCACACAAAGGCTTGTTGCCTCTATGATGGTAGTTTTGATTTTTCTCCATTGTTCTTCCACTACTCCTTTTTGGTCATTTGCTAGTGTATTCTTCAGGTATTCACCCATTTTGCCAAAGTCAACCCTTCTAAAGTCCAGTATCCTTGTTTTTGTATGGCTTATCTCCATGGTTGTGCTCATTGTGAAGCACACTGTAGCTTGTTCCCAGATGTCTACTGACTTCTAAATTTGTGATCCTCTCTCCATTTGAGAGTACCAGGTCTAGTATTGCTCCCTCCCGAGTGGGTTCCAACACTAGCTGTCTAAGGCCTGCTCCCTGCAGGGCATCAAGAATGACCCTGCTCTTGGATGTGGCTGCAGTACATGTTATCCAGTTAACATCTGGCATATTCAGGTCCCCCATCAACAGTATCTCCCCTTTTTCAGCCATTTTGAGAATGTCCTCTATCATTTTGTTGTCCATTTCTTCCCCTTGAGACGGGGGTCTGTATACCCCTGTGCAGATCGTGATGCCATCCCATTCCCTGTCTCCAAGGTGACCCAGAGTGCCTCTTGTCCTCCCCTTTTAATTTTTAGTTCTGTAGCTTTGATCCCTTCCCTTATGTATAGAGCTACTCCACCTCCTCTTTTACCTTCCCTGTCCCTTCTGTAGATTGTGTACCCTGTCCCTTCTGTAGATTGTGTACCCTGGTATGTTGACACTGTGTAGATCCCCAACCAAGGCATGCCAACACAACCTGCCACACATACAATATAGTAATTTGTGGCCATTGCTGTCTGACCTCAAGACTTTTTCCCCTTTTTCTGTAGTTTGCTTTTATGCCCTATGCCACTTATTACTTTGAGAGCCAAAGTGACTGAGCTTAAGTGTCAAAGCCAAACCAATTTCTACCCTTCCCCCTCATTTAAGCCGAACCAAAGATGCCACTAGGACACTTCGCTCACACCTACTTCCTAGTGCCTACACAATGCACCAGTACATTCAGGTAAACTTCTGACCTGCTTCTTGTGAAACCCCCTGCCTCAACCAATATCAAGGTTTTTTCTGTTGCTGCCCCCAACCTCTTGAACAGTCTCCTTTGCATTCTATGCTCCTTCACCTCCAACTCCCAATCTGAGATTCTTTACAATGATGTTTTGTGGTCTACCTCCACCTAAAAAATGTTTTTACTGACTCTAGGCCTCTTCTTGTTTATTTATACAGGATATCCTGGTACCACATCAATGTGCAAACTGTAACATTGTGTCATGTATGCATTTATAGTGTTTATTGGCTGCAAGTCTTCTCTGCTATTACTGTTGTGAAAATCTCACTTTTATATGGAAGTAGTATTTTAAGGTTGTAATTATCATGTCCTGTAACTTGCTTGTTAGAGTCAGCACAATTCCTCAGCATATAGCTCTTCAGTAACTGTATGTCTGCCATCTTTATGACTCAGGTCATGCTTGGAAATGGTTCCTGGGACCAGTGCCTTCACTCGATGAATCAGTGAATATATAAACTAACTAATGGCCTGTTCTTGAATAAAGAATACATTTAAAAAAAACACTCCCGTTCCACTTCATTTTCAGTCTTCTTACTCAAATTGCATTTCAGTGATTCAGGTCCTTCTTGCATCACAGCAAATTTGCTAACCCAGAGAGACAGCAGGGACACACCGCCAAGCAAAGGTACAGATTATCCTTCCAAAAATGGAAAACAAACAACCCCTCCTACCTACCCATCCACCCATCTTGTGAGCTCCTTTACAACAACTGAAGTTGCAGGCATGGTAGCAATTGGTGGTCTGCCTTGAACCACTATATTATGTAGTAGTAGTATTTTTATTTGATATTATGCCCTTTTCCAGGGCCTCAGAGCACCTCACGTAGTAAAAACCCTATATAAATAAGTCAATGTAAAATAAATATATCAATCTATACAACAGCAATAAATAATTAAACATATCAATAGTAATAAAAAAACAGAATTATCCCCCAATTCTCTCATTTCACAGTGGTTAGACATGATTGTAACTGCTGTCATGTATATCGCTTAGAGTGCAAACACATGCCATCTAGTGGTGGTCTATGTACCTTGGCTGAATGGATCGAAGGCCATAAAAGGTGAAGACAGGAACATTAAAAAGAAGCATTTGTCAATGCCAAATGTTTGCTTGCTGGTATTGGCATTGACACTGCAGGAGTTAGAGAGATGCATAATAGGAATGGCAGTGAAGTACTGAACTAACGCCAACCCCAACCCCCACCCTGCAGAGACTGACAGGCATTGGGGGTGTGCCTTTGTGTTGTCAGCCATAATGCTCAGCCCATTCCACCTCACCCCACCCTGCAGACACTGACAGGTATCATGGTGTGCCTTGGGGTCTTTGGCCCTTACGCTCACCCCATTCCATAAGGAAATAAGCTAAGATGGGTGCAGTATAGAAGAATGGGGTTGGGTGAACATTAGGGACGAAGACCCCAAAGCACAACTCGATGCCTGTCAGTGGCTGCAGAGTGGGGGTGGGGATGGAATGGAGTGAACATTATGGCAGATGACCCCAAGCCACACCCCTGACATCTATCAGTATGTACAAGGTGGGGCATTACAGTTGGAAACCCTAACGTCCCTGGCATTTGTTGGTATTTTCACTCCAAATTTTCAACATGTGCTTCTTGGGACCCCACCTCATGAACAGTGGCAGTATCATTTCATTACTCAGTTCCAAAAGGTGATTTCACACAGTGAGTGTGCCATTCGCCGCCACAGATGTGAAAACACATTTTGGGCAGGATGTGAAAAATGACACCTGTACTGTTCATGAGAAGGTGTGAAGAAATGACAATGTTGAAAATCTTGTGTGAAAATATGAAAAAGTGGAGATGTTACAAGTGTATGTAGAAACTGTGCAATGCACACTCATAACACAGTCATTTTTTGGAATGTTTTCAGCACATTTTCAACATGGCCTTTTTGGGATCTTCCCTCATGAACAGTGGTACTGGGATTTTGTTAATCTGTCCCAAAAGTTGATTTCACACAGTGACCATGCCATTCTGCACCACAGGTGCAAACATACACTTCGGGAAGGATGCAAAAAATGACAGCTGTACTGTTCATAAGAGGGTATAAAAAAATGGCAATGTAGGAAATTTGGAGTAAAAATAATAAAAATTGATGAGGTTACGAATGTGTGTACAAACTGCTCAATGCACACTCGAAACTCAGTCATTTGTGGGAGTTTCTTCACCAAACTTGCAACATGCCTTTTAGGGACCCCAACTCATGAACAGTGGCATTGTCATTTCATTAATCAGTCCCAAAAGGTGATTCTGCACAGCAACCATGAAATCAAGTTTCAGAACCAAGAAACAAAATGACGGTGCCAGTGTTCATGAGGTGGGGTCCCAAGAATCCCATGTTGAGAGTTTGAGACCAAAACTCTCAAAATGGTTGAGATATCAACCTAAGTTGAAACCCCCCATTGATTGCCATTATATGGCTTACTATGATTTTCTTCAGCTTGCAGTCATCTTTTGAAGAGTGCAGATGTGTTCTTGGTCCATAGAAGATCGCAGCACCAGACCTCCGAAGGTAAGTATAGGTGTGGGAGGTATGGGGAGATGAGGTGTGCAGAGGGAGGGTTGGGATGGGGAAGGGGAAGTGAGGCTGAAGAGGGACTGTTTTCTTTTTCTTAAGGGTTAAAAAGAAAGACCTTGGGGACAGTTTTCTCTTTAGAGGTGAGATACTATGAAAAATTAATTTTGGCACACTGGGGTGGGCTCCCAGTGTGCCAGACTAGTGGAGGGGGGGATCAATGCCAACCTGGGGATTGGGCACCCAAGCTCGACTGAAAAAAGGGGGCATGGGGGGCACATCCGACACCAGAAGTGGGCATCTCAGTGTTGGAAAATATTAAGGATTACTTTGGCACACTGGGGTTAGCTCTCAGTGTGCCACAATATTGGGGGGGGGGCATGCCAACATGGGGACTGTGCACCCGGTTGTCGGCAAAAGATATGTTCAGGGGCTTGGGAGGGGCATGCCGATATGGAGATTGGGCACCCTATTGTTAGAAAAAGATATGTTCACTGGGAAAGGCACACTGAGCAAATGAGTTGCTCGTAAGTGCAGCCATGTGCATTACTATGCACTGTAATGCACATGACTGGAATGTACCTGGTTGCCGGAAAGGGGGGGGGATCTTCCACTGCAAAGATGAAACTGTCAGTGATTGGAGTGGCAGATTTCTTTCAAGTTTGACTCTTGTTCTGAAACTGCCATCATTGGCAGCTTCCCTGATGATTATTGGCTGAGGGACGCACCCATTAAAGCATCCCCTGCATTGACCACAACACTGCCATGCCTCTGCTATGTTCTACCAACCTCAATATGCTTCTTGTGAGCTGCACATGCAAACGAACATGAAAAGAGTGGGAAAAAGAGAAAAGCTGAGAAATCTCAAGTCTATCTCCACCCAATTCAAATCAAGTCTTTCCCAACCCGCATCAGCTCCATAGTGTTGTACCATCTGCTGATGATGATATTGCCCATCTAATCCCTGCAGTGTAAATCCACAGTGACCAAAGACATTAGTTCACAATTGCAAACCAGTTGCATCAGTGGAGCTCCTTTCAGGCCATTGAAAGTCACCAAAAAGCCATAGTTCCCCTGCAGCTGGGGATTATTTGATGGATGACCCCATATGCCCATGAAAATCATGCTGCACATACCATGGAAAAATAATCAGTTGTGGTCCATGTACCAGAAATTTGTGACCTACTGTTCTGGACAATCATCTGAAACATACACGTGGCATGATACTAAAAACAACAGCGAAGGTAAGCTTCACATTATCGCTGTTTTTAAGACCCTTTTTGACCTACCCTTGAACAGGTCCCTGATCTTAACCATAAATATCCAGTATGGAATATTTTTGATATTTTCTTTATCAAGGTTTTTAGTGGAGTGGAGTAAATAAAGTATACTGGTAATGATTAAACAGTTGTTACAGATGGTCTGGCCCAGTGGTGCTGAGGGGTGAGGCCCCATGAGTGCCTTACTTCATCCCATGGTGGTGACTAGGGTTCAGAAAGGGACTTGGGTCATTCAGGGGTCAGCTGGGGGAGGGAGGACTGAGTGTTTGGAGGACTGCTCTCCTCCCTCAGGAAGGGGAGAATCCTGTGCCCTCTGCTTGGCCACCATCTGGAGGAGTCCAGATCAAAGCACACGAGGCTCAGCAATGGGGGAAAGGCATGCAGACATAGTACCAGCACATCTCCATGGAGGGAAAGTACATGTGCTGTGCTCATTGCATGTCTGCACCACCCACCGGGGAGAAAGCAATCTCTCCTGTCATGAACTCTGTGATGCCACCAGATTGCCTCCCATTTGATGCCCCAAGATGCTAGCCTCAGCTGGAGTATCTAGTTGAACTGGTTTTATTTATTTATTTATTGGATTACAAAACGTTTGAGCCAGAGGGTCTTTTACAAAGGTTCCACATTAGGTAAAAGACAAACACAGTTACATAGTAAGTTACAAAAAACAGGTAACGTGAACAGTGCATGATAGACAAAAATAAAGTGCAAACTTACAGAATAACAATGCAGCCAGGCAAAGGCTATGTCATGGTAGAGGGGGAGGTAGAATAGGAGTGGGGGTGGTATTGGAAGGAGAGATAAGACAGACAGACTAGGGAAGCTTAGATCACTGGGAATGGAGATAGAGGGAGAAGAAGAGAAGTAGAGGTCCAAGGGGAGTCAGTTTCATGATAAATGGTGGGGGGAGAGCTTAGGTCAGACAATCACACCTGCACTGTGTTGCAAGGTGCTGGTGAGGTTTGTTCTTAAAGTGTCCGATCTTGGACTGGTCATGGAGTGATAGGGGAGGTAATTTTGTCAGCTCGGTGCCCTGTACTTGAAGTAGGGCTGTGCCATGGAGATGCAAAGGAATGGGACTTGGTAGGCCAAGTTAGACATTTCACTGGTGTGGTGAGGTTTAGTTACCTGGTTAAAAAGCTTTAGTAAGACTGGAGGGGTTAGACCAAGACAGATTTTTTTGTAAACTGACAAGTCAGATACTTTATACGACCCTTAAGGTGTAGCCAGTTAGATTGAGCATACAACTCACAAGTATGAGTGAGTCTATGTGCCCCAGTAGCTGGTCTGCAGGTTTTATTAAGGGCTATGCTGATTCTTTTAACCATAGTATCCATGGCGATACCATAAATAATTAGCCTGTAGTCCATTAATGAGAATATTGAACTGTTGACTGCTATGCAGAGGGCATCAGGGGTGAGACAGTGCCTATGCCTATATAAGAGCCCAATCCTGGTGTTTACTGCCTTAGCTAAATGGTCCAGGTGGGTAACAAATGACATGGAGGTATCTATGGTTATACAAAAGTATTTGAACTGCTGGACCTGTTCAAGGGGTGAGTTAAGATTGTTAAGGATGGTCAACTGGTGTAGTTTATTCCTATTGTGAGGACTGGCGAAAAGCGTAGATTTCATTTTTTTGTAATTAAGAAGGAGTTTGTGGTCAGAGAACCATTCCTCAACAGCAAAGAAGTTGTCCTGTAGTTGTTGTTCAAGAGGAAGGAGGTCAAGGTGACTTAAGAAAATGATGGCATCATCCGCATAGAGAAGTAGGTTAGATGAGCAAGCCTGAGGGGGGGTGTTGAGGAATAGATTAAAGAGCAGGGGACCTAGGATCGATCCTTACAGGACCCTAGATTTCACATGGCGGCTGTTGGAGAGCACATTACTTATTTTGACTTTCTGGGATCGGCCACCAAGGTAGCTCTCAAACCAACCCGTTACCTCAGCTGAGAGTCCCAGGGCATGGAGGGAGTCAAGTAGTAGGGTGTGATTGTCAATATCAAATGATTTTGTGAGGTTGATATATATATATATATATATATATATATATAGATAGATATATAGATATATAGATATAGTTGCTCCCCCAGTAGCCCTGGTGAATGGTAAGTTGCAGGCTGCCCCCAGTTGGGCATGCCACTGGAGGACCAGGGAGTAGATGGTATGGGGAACTGATTGGGAAGACCATCCCCTTGACCATGTGAGAAGGGGAAAAAAAATATATTTGTTACAGATACATTGCTTACAATTTGTTTGAACAGTAAGGGTGTTCTATTATGGATGAGATATATGTTCTTAAAAATTCCTACCCCTCCCCCTCTATTTTCACATCGCCTTTCTTTTTCTCCTTCCTCCCCATTACTTGTTTCTTCACTTGGTAACAGTTACCTTATATATGTGTAAAGGGTTTTCACAGTAGTATGTACCCAGAATAAAATATTATAATTCAGAGTTTCAGGATTCAACCAATCAAGAAAGATTGTGATATTGTATCATAAAATATCAATGCAAGGTATTGTGAGTGGCTTTCTGTATCTTTCAGAATGAATCAGGAAACACATTCTTAAATTATAGTTCATGCTATGACTTTCACAGTGTTTCTTGAGCTTTGCAATGAGAACCGCAAAGAAGTTGTCAAAGTAGAAACATAGAAACATAGAAAGTGACAGCAGATGCGGAGCAAAGGTCCATCTAGTCTGCCAAGATCCTACCCCCTTAGTCAGATACTTTTTGTCACTATCCCCTTGTGCTTATCCCAATCTGATTTAAATCCCCCACACTGTTTTGGATTCAATGACTTTGGCAGGTAGGCCACTCCACAGATCAGCCACCCTTTCTGTGAAGAAAAACTTGCACACGTTGCCTCTCAATCTACCCCCCCCCCAGTTTCATGTTGTGGACTCTTATTCTCATGGAGTTGTTAATGAGAAAGAACTCCTAGGTAGGGACTCTGTTTATACCCTTTAGGTACCTGAATGTCTCAGTCATGTCCACCCTATCTCTGTGCTGCTCCAGGGAGTACATGTTGAGCTCCCTTATTCTGTGTTCATAAAATGACTAATGGAGACCCTGAATCATTTTAGTTGCCCCCCTCTGCACTGTCTCCAGTCTGTCTATGTCCTTCCTGAGGTAAGGCCTCCAGAACTGGACTCAGTACTCAAAGTAGGGCCTTACCAGGGACCTGTATTGTGGCAGGATCACCTCCCTTTTCTACTTGAGATGCCCCTACCTATGTATCCTAGCATTTTGCTGGCCCTTATTGCTGCTTTTTCACATTGATTGCCCACTTTTAAATCATCTGAAATGATAATGCAGTACTGATGTCAAAAGCATGATCTATGACTGTATTTTCTCATATTCTGTGATTCAGTGATGTTTTGATATCTTAATATTTGATGTTGTTTTTAATCAGTATAATTTACTCACTTGTGACACTTTTACATGTTTAGCATGGGCATTGTTTATGTTTCTCTTTTTTCATCAGTTGTCAGTCACAGTCATTACACAGCTGCATATCAGTGCATACAGTGGCAGCTATCGCCATTTTCAAAGATTTTGTACCATTGCTCCTGGCATTGTACCTGCGGTGTTGGCTTTTTTTTGTTTTGTTCCAATATCAGAATTGTTTGGACACAGAAGTTCCTGAATTGAAGTTCCTGAAGTGGCCTGCAGTTGTTTCTAATCAGCATTTATACTGCACATGGGTCACCTTCGAGCATGGTCTGGGGACAGCATTACAGTGGTGCACCAAGTAATAGGTGATCTAGGGCAATAAACTCTCTAATACGCATTTTGTAACGCTTTAGAACACCCAGCGGGATGGTGTGGTGTCCTGTGCAAACACTAATTGCCCTTCCCATCTAAATACTAATGATTCAGCAGCCCAGGGGACACAGCTTCAACTGAGGAGAAGTGCATACCTCTCAATATTTTGTAACTCAGAATGAGGTACATTATAATAACAGACACTTCCTCCTCTCACTGATGAATGAGGGCCCTTGGAAACACTCTGCCACATTCCCAGCTGAATACTTAACAAGTCAGCATACCAGGGGTTTTACATAGGAGAAGGTGCCTTTGATACACACTGTCACAGTCTCAGTTTAGAACAGGGGGCCTTTGAAACACTCTGTCACATTTCTAGCTGAATACTTAGTGAATCAGCATGACAGGGGTTTCACTTAGGAGAGGTGTCCTTTGGAAACACTGTCACATTCTCAGTTTAGGAGAAGGGGCCCTTGGAAACACTTTGTCACATTCCCAGCTGAATACTTAATGGACAGCATGCCAGGGGTTTCACTTTATTTTATTTATTTATTTATTGAAGTCTCATAATTACAACCTTTGAGCCAGGGGCTCATTTACAAAGACTCCTTGTCATAGAAAAGGGAAATGAACAGTACATGGTACAATAAACAGGGTGAGAGGTACAAAGTCCAAAAATACATCAAAAAGGAATACAAAGAAAGTGCTTCAAAGGTTACAATATCTACATGGGTTCATTTTATATACATGTCAATATTTACATGTATTACCAGCTTTGCACACAATTGTAAAAGTGGTTAGAGGGATGACCTTGTCATGTACCTCTAAGAGATGAAGTCAAGAGTAGGCAAGTGAAGAAAGTGTGTAGAGACCAGACAGAGGGTGAAAATAATAGAGCAGCCCAAGATAGGCATTTTATTGGAGGGGTACTAGTCCTAGTTCCTCTAATGTAGGTGCAGAGCAGGGGAGAGGAGGCTGAAGGTAGGAGACAGAGTAGGAGGGGGTTGACCTGGAGTAGGAGACAGAAGAATATGGGGATGGTTTTCTAGGGGTGGAGGCAGGTGTAGGAGCAGGGGCGGAGGGGGTAAGACAGGAGAATATTAGGAATAAAGGGGAGGAGGTGGAGGCAGGTGTAGATGAAGGGGAGGAGGGGTAAGACAAGAGAGTATTGGGATAATAGGGAGGGGGAGACAAAAGGGGTTTAGGTATGCAGGATGAGATAATTCAAAACCTGGGTAATAGCCTAGAGTTGAGGGGGGTGAGGGCACAAAGCTGGGAATGTGACCAGTGGAGGAAAGAATAGGGAGGCAGGAGGTAGGGAAAGAGTAATGGAAAAGTAGTGGGATGCGGGAGAATGGTGTTTTTATTCATTGATTTAGTTTTGGAATTGCAAGTTCCTTTGAGTCAATGAACTCATTTATAAGGTTCCACATCATTACATGAAACAACATGCATTAACAGTATAAAACAGGAGAAACAATACAAATTTCCAAATGGGAGAGTCATATAAGGGATCAAGTAGCATTGTACAGGGAATACAGTATTAATACAGACATGTAAAATTAGAGAGAGCTGTGTTAAACAATCCAGAGGACATGTTTCAACAGACAAAGAACATGTGCGTGCAAGCACTGAGGCAATGGTTACCCCAAAGGACACTGGCTGGGAAGCCAAGTTCCAAAGAAATACAAACTCACACATACTCCCATAATGCAAAGCACCATAGGCTGTATATGCAAATCACCAGAGTATTATGTTGGTTCAACTTTAAGCAGAAATGCATGGTACCAAAAGGTCTCTCACACAGTCTGCAAAGGGTGCTAACAGAAAACACATACGCATGTTTCATCCTACCAGGACTCATCAGTGTGCCTTGTTTGTGTGACACCCCAGTGGAATGAACCAGCTACCGTAAGATGGTCTATCTGGGTTATGCTGTGGTGAACCCAATAAAACCAAAAAACAAGCTAAAAGACAAAGAACCTCGGTGCACAAGCACTGAGGCAATGGTTACCCCAAAAGGGCACTGGCTGGGAAGCCAAGTTTCAAAGAAATACAAAATCACACATACCCCCATAATGCAAAGCACCATGGGCTGTATATGCAAATTACCACAGAATGGTATGCTGGTTCAACTTTAAGCAGAAATGCACTGTACCAAAAGGTCTCTCACACAGTCTGCAAAGGGTGCTAACAGAAGACATATACACGTATTTCATTCTACCAGGACTCATCAGTGTGCCTCGTGTGTAACACCCCAGTGGAATGAACCAGCTACCCTAAGATGGTCTGTCTGGGTTATGTTGTTTCAACTGTAATGCCAGCTTTGTAACACATGGTTGTTAAACATAGTAGCAAGGGGCAGTAGGTAGGAGTGGGCAGCCAGAACCAGCCTTGTTAAAAGGTAGAAAGGGGTGTTAGAGGTGGTAGTAGGGGAAAGAGGGGATGGAGATGGAGAAGAGAGTAGGAGGATGGGTGTGGGGGGGAGGTTAAAAGGTGGACAGGGTGGAGGAATGGAGTGGAAGTAAGTGCTGGCAGAAGAAGGGCAGGTGCAGGAGAGAGAACAAAGAAGGGAGGAATAGTGTGTTAGAGAAAGCAGTCACAGTTACTTTCTCCAGAGAGGTGCTGCTGCTGTTTGAATTTGAAGGGACCTAACTTGTTTTCAAAGGTGATATCACTAGGTAGAGCATTGAGCCAAAGAGGAGCTCTGTAGACAAATGATATCTGTCCCTGGGAAGAACAGGAGCGTGGGACCTATGGTAGTTGGAGTTCAGAGCCACACATGAGATGTGTTTTTAGGGAGGGGCTTAACAGTGCTTGCATTCCAGGTGGAAGGAGACCCATGAGAAATTTCTGAGCCAGCAGGCAACTTGGATACTTTATGCACTCTATTAGTTGCAGCCAGTCAATTTGGACATACAGGTTGCATATATGAGTGCAACTTGGAGCATCTAATATAAGTCAACATGCTTTGTTGAGGGTGGTAGAGATACACCGGAGAGCTGTGTCCGTGGCTGAGCCATAAATGACCAGTCTATAGTCAATGATGGAAATAACTGAGCTTAGGAGGGGGAGCCCTTGGAAACACTGTCACATTCCCAGTTAAGGAGAGGGGGCCCCTGGAAACAATTTGTCACATTCTCAGTTCAGAAGAGGAGGTCCTTAGCAACACTCTGTCATATTCCCAGCTGAATACGGTATAACAGACCTGGCAGATGGCATGTCATCACCTGCTGGAATAAAAACAAGACAGATGTAGTACAGTAGATAATTATTTATATAAAACAAAAATAAAACTGTGTCCCATGAATGGACATAGTAAATACAGCATGACAAATCAGTGGGGTCCTAGTCCTCCTCCTCCTCCTGTGATTCTTCACTGGATCCCTTGGGGCTGGTGGGTGTGTACCCTCTCTATACCAATGCCATCCTTTGCAGAGGACCATGATAGTGCTGAAACAAGAAGAACACAGATTACAGTCATGAGCTGGCTGTACATGCAAGTCTGCAGCTGTATACAGCCAGCACACAGTGCCTTCTATCATGCACATACCACTGATGGCTCCTCCAGGGATCAAAACTCCCCCACATTGTCTTTATAGCAGATGTCCCAGCTGCCCACACTTGAGAACAGGAAGTCTGGAATGAACAGTGATCATGGTCACCAGTGCCTCCATGCCACCACCACTGATGTTGCCTCATCAGGTTGGTCCCACCTCTCTGGGACTATCCATCTCAGATGTCCAGGGAAATTCTCTGGTGACATAAATATGGAAACAACAGCAGTGACAATACACACATGCACAAACAGGTAAAGCATGAACCAGCAAACCCATGACAAGTGCTTACTGTTCTTACCTCTGCAGGCTCAGTCATCTGCCAGATCACATCCCTCTCCAGGGAGTCCAGGTATGTGTAGTGGGACATCCTCCACAACTTTCTGGGGTATACACCAAGCTTCTACACACCTGGCATTGACACACTGTAAACTGGCATAACCATTTTGATGCTCTGTACTGGACCAAACCAAGAGGAGGTGGAGGGTGGCAGTGGGATGACAAAGGAGAGTGGGGTGGGGCAGCTGAAAACTAGGGGTGTTGGCTGCACACTCAAGCAGACTTAGATAGACCAGGTGGTCTGTTTCTGCTGGCACATTCGTATGTTTGTATGTACGTATGTTTGTATGACAATATGCTGAATGTCAAATGTGCAGTTAAGATGTTCTGTGGAATTCATATTGTAGGGGTGACATTTCAGGAAAAACTGTCTGAAAAAAGTTAAACACAAGCATCAAACAGCATATCACAAAAGAGAAGCAAATCAATGCCTTTACCTCTATTGCAGTTACTGTACAGATGTTAGCACTTGTCCTAGCACCCCCTCACAAGATACAGTAGGTGGAACTGGACTCAGCATCAGCAGCCAGCAGCTACTATATCACTGGGAATGGTGGAGCATGATTGCATAATGTCCAAATGTGTGTCACTTCTTCTACTTCACAGTTAGAGTTTCATCACTACTGGGGCTGAATTCAAAGATTAAACTTGCCCATGTATCTGTGAAGCAGATTTAATAAATTTGCTCTGTGTTTGCATAGTACATTAACCTGCTGTACAATGACCCACATATCCCATTTAATTAGAAGTTCAGATGATAAATGCATAGAATTTCAGTGTTCAAACAGTGTGCCTGATACCATGATGCCAGAGTTTTCATAGCAGAAATTAGTAAACTACAGTAACTTCATTTTTCAATGAGACCCCATCCCCACAGACAGGATTAACACACCTGAAATCATACCTCCTGATGCTGCCCAGCTAGGTGTTAGCATCTGACAACATAACACAACACTAGCTAGTCACATCTCCTCAGACTATTTGACACCCATCCCCCACAGCTGTGATTTGAAAACCTGAGATCATTCCTCAGGATGTTGCCAGGCCAGGCGTTTAGCTAGTGCAGTTTTTACATACTGACACAGCAAAGATGTGTGGAACACAAAAAACAAAACAAAATACAAAACACATCACTTTTATTATCCTTATTTTCACATTACAGTGGCGCAACCAGTGGCATGAACAACAGCTAGCATCACTTTATCCAGGTGATCAATATCATGATTATAGTTTCCTACTGTCAGCACTCTCCTCCAAAAGTGTCTTATGCCACATATTAGCTGAATAAGGCTTCTTGGCTTAACACACCTCCGAATGTAGGGCTTAATCTGATCCTCTCTATTGAGTTCAGGTCTGGCAATTTGGGTGATAACCTGACTCAGTTCACTCCTTGGTCCTTTATGTACACCACAGACACTGCATGCATTGGGCCACTATCTGTACAAGAGGAAGAACACATATATAAGTAAACACATACAACTCTGTACTGTATATCCCCACCATGAACACAGTGAATAAATGCAAACTGTTCATTCTTGAATCATGGAAAAGCTGATGCCCATCTGAAAACACTCACTCGAGAAAGGGCATCAGTGTACTGGACACTAGATCCTCTTTGAAGAAATCACCCTTCATGATGCCATTGAATAGTAGTATTGATCCTGGCCTGTGGTGTAAGATGGCACCCCAGATGTGTATTTTCAGGGGGTGTTTGTGCTGTGGTTTCAGTACAAGAAATCCTTTTTTTACAGAAAGCAATAGGACAAAAATATTGTATCATTATGGTACCCCTATCAGTAAAAAATGTCCACAAATTGGCCATTTTCTTAAATTCATGCCTTAGCCTGTTCCAGCCATTTTTGTTTGTTGACTTAATGAATAAGAAGGCACATACTGTTGAGGGGAAAAGGGGCTGCCAGTATCTTGCTCATCTGAGGTACTGTGCAGTACATGGCCTGCAGTACATACAGTACAACACATAGATTCTTATACAGTCTGTCAGTACAGTACCAAAAGATAAAAAGCCTACAGAAATAAGTAGGCTTTAAATGGTTTTTGTAGCATACACTACCCAGAAAAACTGATTACATACATACATTCAGTGGGTACTCTGCCATAACTCCATCCATTTGGGCAACTCATTCATCTGACTGATGATTCTGATACTGAGTTCCCCCAGTCTGCCACTTGCTGATGGGGTATACCATTATATGGGCATTGCACTTAGGGCACTGCAACTAGTCTGCCCTTCATGTGGTCAAACTGGATTTTGTGGTGTTGGGCAGGGAGGGCACTATCTGGGTACTGCACCCCCTGTCCCATACACCCCAACCTGGAGGTGATTATATATAAGTATGGGGGGTGCGGGGGGTGACCAACATCAAACAGGTAGAACATGCCCTGGGGCATTGGGTGCACTGGGGGTCAGGCAGCACAATTGCCAAGTGCATTATGCCATCACCCTAATGACAATCATGGTATTTCTTGGTTCAGTGACATGGGTGAACCTTCTGACGGACCTCTGCTGCACTGCTCTCATCCCTCAACCTTCATTGTCAGTGGCTCAGTAGGTAGCACACTCACCTTTGAGGCTGGGAAATCAGAGGGCTGTGGATTCAGTTCCCACATCTGGCACTTGGGTTAATATCCCAGTACTTACACTGTAGTGCAGCATGAGAGGGGTGCTGCACTTCTAAGGTGCCGTCTTTCAGATGAGATGTTAAACTGAGGTCCCATCTGCCTGGATTGGTGGTAGTTCAGGTGGATGTTAAAGATCCCATGGCACTTATCGAAAAGAGTAGAGGAATATTTTATTAAGAAAGAAAACATAACATCAATACAGAGAAAATTGTCAAAAACACAAAAGAAAAATCTCCAGAGAAAACTGTAAGCAAAGTAATTAATCAAAGAGATTCAGTAAACAAAACTCCACATAATTGCACAGACATATCCTAAAAGAAATCTCAGATAATTACATACTGACAAAAAAAAAATCAAATCCAAAAAACATGTTTCCAATACTCATGAAATTTGTGAGAAGACCAAATGCTAAACTCAGCATCCCTCTGTTTTCTGATGGCCGATACAATAGTATTGAGCAGTTCTGTTGGCAAGGTAGAAATATGTTGTAACGAAAATTGGCATCTCGCTTGCCACATATAAAACTTAATACAAGCAAAAATAACATTCAAAGTGCTAGGATGATACCTAGAAAAGAAACCTGTGTAGTCCCCAAATATCAAACTTTCATAAAAAATAGAACGGACAGGACCCCATCCCCACTTCAAAAATAATTCAGTCCAGAAAAGTTTAGCATATGTACAAGATAAAAAGAAATGTTCCATTGTTTCCTCTAAATCAATGCACTCAGGTCGAATACACTGACATTCAGACAAACTCTTATGTTTCAAATTTCCCTTTACTCTCAACCTCCCATGGCAACTAAGCCAAACTACATCCCACATTCAAGATGGTATCCTTTTATCTTTAAGAACTTTTAATGCTAGATGGCATTTTGAAGGAAAACATTTAGGGAAATCCACAATGACCAAAAAAACTCGATTCATAATATCCAAGTACAAGGCTTTCCACAAAAGCCCATGTATTGAAATCTGAGTAATGTGCCATGATTTTAATCTAGTGGCTGACTGGGAAAGAAAAATGGTGCACCAGAATTTGATTTAACAATAGGAACTACATCAGTCCATTTATTCAAAAACTTACATATCAAGTGAAAGTCCAACTTTCCCAAGGGTGTGACATATATTGATCTGGAGGTTTAAAGGTGGACTTAATAAAGAAGGAAAATTAAAAAAAACAGGATTAATCATTCCAAGCCCCCCCCCTTACTGATGGACGAATAAGTAAAATCCCTTCGAACAGAGTTCAGATGACTCCCCCAGACATTTGAAAAAAAAAACACTAAATAAACAGGTCTCATAAACCTTAGGTAGAGGGAAAACAGAACTGAAATATAAAAATATAGGAAGGATAAATTTCTTGACTATCATTACCCTTTTTTTCTTAGAAAAAGACCAGGATTTCCATAACAGAACCTTCCGTTCCCCCATTTCTATTTTTGATTTCCAATTAATATCGGCCAAATCCCCATTTCCAAAAAAAATCCCAGAATTTTAATTGGTTGAGAGGAAATGGAACCCCTCCCAATTGCTGGAACAAAAGGTCCTTCCCCAAGAAAAAGCCCCAGACTTTTTTCTAAATTCACGGTAGTTCCTGCAAAAGTCCCAAATTTTTCAATGACAGCAAGAGCTGTCAGACCAGAGCATACAACATGTATCAATAGGCACATATCATCGGCATAAACAGCCAGCATCTGAGGCAGAATTTGTGAGGAAGGGGTAAGCCCTTGAATTGTCTGACAACATAAAAGCTCCCTAATAAGGGGGTCTAAAACAAAAGTGTACAAAAGGGGACTAAGATGGCATCCCTGTCTAACCCCTCTACAAAATTTAAAACTATCCCCAATCATACCATTTACCATGGGATAGGAAATGGCCATCTTGTAAAAGGAACATATCCAAGACTGGAATTGTGTCGAAAAGCCATAATGTTGAAAAACTTGAAACAAAAAATCATGAGAGACTTTATCAAAGGGTTTGGCTTGATCTAAAGATAACAAATAACCAGACAATTGCCGTAGCCTACTGCATTCACAAATATTTCACAGAAGAGTAAGATTTTGCTGGATATTTCTTCCCAGAATTGAGCAAGTTTAAACAGGGTGAATCAAAAAAGAAGCAACCTTCTGTAGTCGATAACATAAAATAGCAGAAAGAATTTTATAATCAGTATTTAATAAACTGATTGGCCTCCAATTACAAATGTCATGGCGTAGCCCTTTTTTATAAAGAAAAACAATTAAAGCCACAGAAAAAGAAGGCATACAGCCAGATTCCAGTATTTCATTAAAAACATGAGTTAAGATGACATTAAAGTCATCTAAAAATAATTTGTAAAGCTCAGAAATTAAACCATCAGGCCCAGGGGAAATACCAGGCTTTATACTGTTAATTTCAAACTTAACTTCTGAAACTGAGATGGGTAATTCCAACTCCTGAGACTGTTGTGAAGACAGAACTGGTGGAGTAAAGAAAAACATATCCAGCCACTGTATAGAAGAAAGAAAGGCAGACCCCTGTTGATTCAATAATGCATCCCAGACCACCTCTAACATTTCAACATCAGAAAATTTCAAAATACCCATAGAATCTAAAAGTCCATCCATTAATTTTCTTTCCAACACTTGTTTACAAGCAGAAAAAGGATCTGAAGCAGGTGAAGTTTTTAAACCATCAGATAATTCATCATGAGAAAAACAGGCCCCACTGTACTGAAAATGTCACATTTGTGTCTTTATTTTTGATATCTGTTCCTGTATACGAATATCGGAAGCATTGGGAAGGGACATTAATTTATAAAATTGATTCCGAAAACTAAGATAAGTGATATACTCTGTTGCCATTGTGTGTTTAGCAAAGTTATATGCAGAGTGTTTAAATTCAATTTTCAAATCAATCCACCATGACAACCAAGAATCATACATACCAGCAAGTGACTGTTGACGGTGAAAAACCCCTACCATGATGGCTTGAAAACCAGCCTGTAAGAGAAGGGAAGTGCTAAGTTTCCACCTAGCAAGCATAGCAGGGAATTGGGGTTTTAAACAGGAGAGACTAAGATTACAAACCAAGGCCATGTGATCAGAGTACTCACAAGGAAGAAGAAAAAAAGTAGAAGGGAGCAACTGTTTAGATACCAGGATAAAATCAATCCTGGTAGCATAACTGCTCCGTCTATAAGTAGGCCCAGAGTTTTGATGCAAAACTCTATAAGAATCAAGTAAATTGGCCTTAGTGATTATTTCAGACAAGGTATGAGAATCACAATAAGTCTTTCTTAGTATGTTATCATGAATTTTTACATCTAGACTGTAATTAAAATCCCCACCCTGAATAATGAGCCTAGGGGTATACAGATACTGCTCAATATTACGAAAAAGTTCAATCCTGGATGTCTTAACTTGGGGAGCATAGATAGAGATTAAACACAGAGAAAACCCTGAATAATACAATCTAATAATAAAGCCCTCCCAGGCACTATATCTACTAACTGTAGTACATGAACTTGCATGGTGCAAAAGAGTATCCCCGCACCTTCAGCAGCATCCGGTCCAAAGGACCAAAAGGAGGGGCCAAGTACCCAAAGCCTTTTTGCCTGAGAAACATCTTGTACAGTAGTGAATCTAGTTTCTTGTAAAAAAATAATATCAGCAGAAAAAGATTTGCAAAAATGTAAAAAACCCCTTCTCTGTTTTGCATTCTTTATGCTGCAGGTATTAATTGAAACTAGTTTCAGAGAAGCTAGGATTGAAGTTTTTTAAGGCCTTTCTTTTTTCCTTTTTTGACCAGTTTTTTTTCCTTACACCTGCAGGTGCTAACCCCTCCTCATCATCATAATCCATTTCAGAGGTAGCCTCAGACCTAACAGAAACATCAGATTCTGAGTCTCCCTCTGGATCTTGTAAGACCTGGAAAGCATTTTGTAATGGAACTTCAAGTGGTTGCAATACTTTTTTAGTATGGGACCTGGTGACATGCTTGAGAGGAGGTATCTGGAATTCAGTAACAGGTGGGGGGGCATGGAGGAAGCAGCAGGCATTTCAATCCACACAAGTGCCTCAGTTTGCAGGGCAATATCCCTTTCAGGATGGGACGGATCAAAATCCTGTGGCTCAGGGGTAGTATGAGGTTCTGAAGCAGCAGAAGTGTCTGCAGCAGGGGGTTCGGCTTCGGGAGGTCTATCTCCGTCATCAGAGCAAGGCCGAAATCTATCTTGGGCCTGGGAAATTAAAGTTTCTTTATCCAGCCCTCCAGGTTTATTCTGTCCAGCCCAAGAACACTGATGATAGACATGACCCGCTCATCACAAAGATTGCAACGAAAAACGTTGCAGCATATTCCACTATCGTGGTCTAAATCCCCACATAAAGCACATTTAACTTTATTGCAGGCACTACTGAGGTGTCTTGTACTGCAGCACTTGTAGCAGGCTTTCGGTTGGCCTGGGTAGAAACATACCCCCTCGTCTTTCCCCCCCAAAAAAACTATTCGGAATGTGTTGGACCATATCCCCCACTGTATGCAATTTAGTTTTAAACCTCCAGCTCCCTGTCCAAATTCCTTCTGCATCAATAATGGGTTCAGGAGAGCCCAAAACAGTGCATTTACCCTCCAACCAAAAGAGAATATCCCCACATTAACTCCCTCATTTCTAAACATGATGTTCACAGTTTTGAAAAGACACTTAGTAAGGGGTATAGGCCAAAATGGAGTCCAAAGCAGTGTGCTTTTAAGGGACTCACATTTCATCCAGAATTTATCAATGCCAGTGAAAGTCCAGAAACTGATGTCAAAAGTGTCCTCACCCCTAACATTAATGATGGCGTAAATGTCAGAGGCTTGAAAAGTCATAGAATTTTTTAGGAGCCTCCTTGCCACATAAAATCTATCTGGGTGTTCTGCAAGACCCCCACAGTAACGCAAATGCACAGCATTTCGTCTAGGGTCTTGCTCAAGTCTATTGTTGGAAAAAAGATCAGAAAATCACGTACCAGTCTTGTAACGATCTTTTTGAGGGGAGCGGGGGAAGTATGATGATGTTGCTGCCCACCCCTGGACCCTTCATCCTCTGTACCTGGAAAACACGTTTGCTCTTTTGTAGATTGTGTGCAGGAATCACGTCCTGAATCCGTCTTTGCAGTGTCCTGTAATATTGATGCCTCTGTATCAATTACCAGCTCTTGCAAAAAAGTGACCCAATTCAAGTCCGGAATCCAGCGGCTGTCCTGCTGCACCCATCCAGCCTCCGAAAGAGCAGTCTCCTTACTCCAGTCAGTGGCAGGGAATGCTGCATCAGGCTCTCTGTGCTTCCGGATTCCGATGTGAGAAGTGGTGGTCGGCTGATTCATCGTGAGTCGATCTTTCTGTAAGTGGCAGGCATCTACAGTAGGTCGAGAGACAGGAGATGCTGCAGGGAGAACACATCAGAGAATCAGGATACTCCCAAAAGTCCAACTTGGGGCACTGAAGCAGAAACAGCAGGTGCAAGGAACGCCGCATCAAGCTCTCTGTGCTTCTGTATTCCAATGCGAGAAGCGGCGGCCGGCTGATTCAGCATAGGTGTTGACAGTTCTTTCGGTATTTGACAGACATCTGCTGCAGGTCTAAAAACAGGAGAAATTACAGGAATAATCTCACCAGAAGCTTGGGAATCCTCTGAAAATCCAACTTGGGTCACTTAAACAGACATATCTGCAGGAGTAGGTCCCAAAATTAACACAGTCTGTAGAGCACCCTCTGCACAGTTATCGCCGTGCAGTTCTCCAGCAAGCTCCAAGAGTTCACTCGAAATCTGCAAATCCTGGTGAGTAGCTTCAGCCAGTATCACTCCATCAGAAAGTACAACATTCTCCTCCATTGGAAGCTGAACACTGTCTGCCATTCTGCAGACAGACAGACACTAGCAGCTCCCCCTACTGACAGCCATCGAGTAGGGGAATTTTTTTTTTTATTGAAAAAAAAACACATAACATCAAGTACAGGAATTATATGAAACAAAATAATAAACAACAGAAAAGCATATACATAAGCATTTTAAGATTGCGAACATCTCAATAATACAGGTGAGTGAAAAAAAACAAGCATCACTATAACCAAAATCCATCTCCTATAATGAAGTCAGCAAGGTAATACCAGCCCAATAGGATGGAAATTGCATAGGAGAGAGATGTTTTAATTCCAATTCTTGTAGGTTCAAAACTGTGGATTCAATACATTTTATAATAGCCAGTGGACAAGTTGGTACCTGTTGTAGAACATATTTACATCTAACTTGCCACAGATAATATTTGCATGCAGCAAACACCCTCAAGGTGCTGGGGTGGAATGCATTCCAAAAACCAGAAAAAACACCTAAGACAAGAACTGAATATGTTATCCTACTCAGAAATGGCCATTTCCACTTGTTTGCTAGGGTCTTCCAAAACAAGAGAGCATCTGTGCAGGAAAAGAAAAAATGTTCCATAGTTTCTTCAATGTTAGTACAAATGGTTTAGGACAATACCTATCTTGTGCCGATTTATGCTTTAAGTTACCACGAACTTGCAGCTTACCATGACAGCATAACCAGGAAATATCCCACATATGTGCTGGATCCTTTTGTCTCTGAGAATATTTAGTGCAAACGTCAGGTTGGATGGAGAGCATAGTGGAAGCTGCAATATTGGCTTATCAACATTTAGGAAACTAATGTATAACTGTTTCCTAGTTAGGCCTAATATAGATGATTTACTATTTTTCCAGGACTGGAGGGTACAGAAACCATCAATAACATAAGACGGTACATTTGGTATGCGGGAAGCTATGGGTGGGAGGTCGATCCAAGCCAACATTAGAGAATCCACAGCTTTAGCCACCCATGAGTCACAAACAGTTATCACATATCTATGGCTTTGAAAAATGTGATTTAGAAAAAAGGAAAGTAAAAAAGACAGAGGGTTTATCATTCCTAAACCCTCCTGACTCGGGGGCAATTACGTAATATGTCTTTTAACAGGGTTTAGGTGACTGCCCCATAACATTTGAAAAAAAAGGCTAAACAAACTCATTTCTAGGTGTTTGGGCAGACCATATATGTGACTCAGAAATAAAAATATTGGGGATAAAAAATTTTTTATCACCATAACCCGTTTTTTTTTACTCAGCCTCTATGTCTTCCAGAGACGTACTTTATTGTCACCTAGGGCCAAGCGTTTCTCCCAGTTATAGCTAGCATCATCAGGTGTATTAAACCATAATCCCAGGATCTTCTGGGGTGTGGTACAAACCCTGATACCATGTATTACTATTGTATCAGTAGTAATATGATGTAATGGGATACATACACTTTTCTCGAGATTAATCTTACCCCCAGATAATAATGTAAAAGATTGAAAAGTTTGGATAGCTTTAGCACCCGAAGAACGATTTAGACAAAATAAGACCACATCATCTGCATAAGCAGAGATTTTAACAGGTAGTAGACTGGGGTGAGGTGTAATGCCCACAATATCTGAGTCCCACTGTATCTGCCTAATTATGGGATCTAGAGCAAAAACATATAATAACGGGCTAAAAGGGCAACCCTGATAGAGCCCTACCCTTTGCAATAGAGTCATGCCTTCAAATCCATTGATCATAGGAAAAAAATAGGCTAAGGAGGGTATGTGAGAAATCCAAGATATAAACCTGTCAGGAATACCATATAGTGTCAATACTTGTAATAAGAAGTCATGATGTACAGAATCAAATGCTTTCAATTGATCCAGGGCAAAAAGATAACCAGATAACTTATCATTCATTTTTGCTTCAAAAATTTCACGTAATAGAAAAAGATTTGCATGAATGGTTCTACCAGGTATAGCACAGGTTTGAGCCGCATCTATCAAATCCAGGGCAACTATTCTTAAACGAGAACAAGGAATTTTAGAAAAAATCTTAAAATCCATATTTAAGAGATGTAGTGGCCTCCAATTAGTAAGAGAGACTATATCCCCTTTTTTTATATAAAAATTTCAGGATGGATAGGCCAAACCCAGATGTATCATCCACATTATCCAGGACATAATTAAAGATCTGAGTCAAAATTTCCAACAAATTTACTTGGATTGTTTTATAAAATTCATGTGTTAAACCGTCCGGCCCTGGGGAAACCTTCAACTGTAAATGGGAAATAGCACTGGCAACTTCTTCTTGAGAAATCCTTCTGATTAGGTCAGGAATTAAATGAGCGTTAAGCTGAGGGACTGGGGCCGACAAAAGGTGGGATATATCCTGATGGGAGCTAGGAATGGTACAGAAATGTGCCCGTAAATAATCAGATGAGACTGATAACATATCAGGGATAGAGGTCATTACTGTACCGTGAGCATCCTTTAAACCATGCATAACAGTAGAAGGAAGTCTGTCTTTAAAGGCATAAAAAGGATCAGCAGATGGGGAAATAAAAGTGCCTGTTTGCATGATGTAATCTAGTGTTCGAGCACTATTGTATTGATGAGAGAACATGCAGGCCTTAACTCTGGATATTTGTGATGAATAATCAACCGAGGATGTAGTTTGAAGAGACATTAATTTATATAACTGGTTGCCATAAGTTAAATATGTAAGATAATTGTCCCTGACATTCTTTTTCCCTAAAGCCTGAAAAAAAGTGCCCAGATCTGTCTTCGTGTCTTTCCACCATTCCCACATAGAATTGTAACAACAAATAACTGATATTCATGTTTGAAAGAGAGTGTGTATGTGAGCCTGAACAGAAATCGGGGCAAATAAAGAATTATTAAGTTTCCACTGGGAGTGATACGATATAGACACAATAGGGGAACCAATGAAAAAATGACCTATAATAAGACAATGATCTGAAATCTCATTAGGAAGTACCAAAACATGGCGTGGGGTACAGTGGCGAGAAATAAAAAAATAATCTATTCTGGTGTGATATATTGATCTATGATATGTATATCCTTCATTGGAATGGAGAGAACGATATGCATCTATCCAGCCTACATCTTTCACCAACGTAGATAAAGCTAGGGAGTCACAATAAACTTTTTTCCCTGATTTAATCCTGCCTACAGTGTCAATAGAACAGTTACAATCTCCTCCCCATAAGATGTGTTTATGCGTACATAAAAATGGCTTGATTAAATCCAACAATGCAATACGGGCTGCTTTGGTTTGTGGACTATTAACAACTATAACCCGAAAAGATAATGCGTTTTTTGTGAAATCAACAACAAGCGCTCTACCTGGGTGTATATCAATAATGTGGGTGATGGAAAACTGGGGTGAAAAAAAAAGAACAGCTACACCATCCGCCTCATCATCTCCAAATGTCCAAAAAGAGGGCCCTTTATACCATCCCGGTTTCAATTGTTGTATGTCATGTAAAGCAGAGATATGAGTTTCTTGCAATAATAGAATATCTAACTGGAGGGAGTTAGCATAATGAAAAAAAAACATTCTCTTTTTAAATCCCTTTAGGCTGCAGACATTTAGAGAGGCTATACGGATATCCATCAGTATACATGCCAGGGTCAGCCACTCCCATAAGTCACAGCCATGTTTTTCTGTTTCTTGCCACCCTTTTTTGTTTTTGTCGGTTTTTTCCTGGCAACATCAGGAGGTTTATTTGCAGGGGTATCTATAATCAGATGGAATAGCAGATATATCAGTATCTCCATCTGAGTCCTCCCGGTCCCCTTTCAAACAGTCAAAGGCGTTGGATAGGGGAACATCAGGAAGTTTAAGAGATTTCCGGGCAGTGGCCCTAGTAATCCGTCGGCCTGCCTGAAATCCCTCTTTATCAAGAATGGTAGTGGAGGAAGTCAGGGGAAGCACAGTCTCGGGGGTCATTGGAGGCCTTCATTTGGGAAACATGATCCAGCCGTTATGAAGAAACTTGCGGCCCTAAGGATGCAGGAGGAACAGGAATAGGTAAATCTGGGGGGGGAGGTATGGAAGGGTCGGAAGCTGTGTTCAGGGATGTAGTTTGCTCTTGTGCTTTAGCTTGAACTTTCTGAACTAAGGTTTCAGAATTCCAACCCTCAGACCGATTTTTACTAGCCCATGGACATTGGTGATATGCATGCCCTGTTTCATTACATAAATTGCATCGAAACACATTCCTGCAAGAAACGCTCAGGTGTCCATATCCCCCACAAAGACTACACTTCAGTAAGTCACATGTACTACTCAAATGTGTTGTAGCACCACATTTATAACAGGCCCTAGGCTGGCCTCAGTAAAAACAAACCCTTCTGTCTTTACCTAAAAAGAAACTATTTGGCAGGTGTACAACTTCTGAATTTACTTGAAATAGTTTCACCCGAAACCTCCAGCCACCAGTCCATAGACCATCATCGTCCAGGATAGCTTCAGGAGGAGAAAGGACATTACAGTGATTCTGTAACCAATGATAAATATCACTAATACTAACTCCTTCATTCCTAAACATGATTGTAACAGTACGTATCGTGGGTTTAGTCAAAGGTAAAACAGAAAAAGGGGTCCAAATGGAATTATTTTTCTGTGAGGTATATAAATGCCAGAAACGGTCTAAACCAGCAGAGGTTTTAAAACTAATATCGAAAGTCTCTTCCCCCAAGATATGTATCAAGGCATATATGTCTGAGGCCTGAAAGTGCATCATGCCTTTAAGAAGGGTCCGAGCTACATAATATCTATCAGGAAATTCAGATAGTCCACCTCTATAGTGGAGGCGGACTGCATTTCTATGGGGGGCTTGTTCAAGTTTATTTTTAAATAGGTCGGAGAGAATGGGTGTCCGACCAGAGACTTGTTCCATGGGGCCTTGTCCGAGTTAGGGACCAACGTTTTAGAAGTGCCTTGTCCCGGTCCTCCAAGGAGGGAGGGGTCATGCTGTGAGTCCAGAATGTTAATAGAGGGGGAAACAGTGGATCCCTGAGATGAAAAAGTATCAGTGGAAGGAAGAAAATGGGGGGGGGGCTTAAGGGGATATATTCAATGAAATAAGAGGTGCCTCACCAATATCTGTACTCTCTCAGGGTACATGTACAAGAACCTGATCTTTAGCATCCATAATTTCCCCCCAAGATTGTACAGATTCATCTGAGTTAAGTTTCATTACATCATTGTCCATAGTGGTAACATTATCAATAGTTGGTACCTTGTTGGAGCTCATGAACGTAGCAGGCCTGGCGGGGGAGTATAAAACTCCATGTTTAGCCGCGTCCCATGTAGGATCAGGAATCCATGTCCCTTGCATTGATTGAGTCCAACCTGCCTTCGATAAGGCAGCCGTTGTAGTCCAGGTCGTCTCTAAAACGTCTTTCTGCTTAGGCAATCCAAAACAAGAACAAAGCAGGTCCATAGTGGTGGGGTTTGTAGAGGAGGCGGCCATATGGAGTCCTGGTTCTGGGTGCCCTGAAGAAGCAAAAGGATCCATGTTCAATGGGGAGACTCGCCCAGCATGCGAAACCCCAGTCGCAATGTCTGTCTGAGGGCAAGATCTGGAAGGCGCTGGGGAAAGCAGTGGCGTTGTATACTCTGTGCTCAAAGAACTTAGTTCCGCTAGAAACACTGGTGTTTTGAGCTTGGCGTCCCATTGGTCTACTAGACATCGTGAAGGTCCAGGAGTGGATTCTGAAAGTTCCGGTAAGGTCGGTAACGATAGCTGCATTTCTCACTGACAAACATCTGTATTCAAAACTTTAACCTGTGACACTTTTTTGTCGGGTATCACTGGTGGAAAAGTCATGAGGAGGTCTGTACTGCAGTCAGTCCTGGTCCCAACTGAATCCTCCATCATGGCGTCAAAGGAAACCCCTCCCTACAGAGTAGGGGAATTTCCCCAGTGTCCTGGCCAAATTTCCCTCATTCACTAAAAATACCATCAACAGCTTAATCTGGTTCAAGGCCAGTTGGCATTCATCTGTATCCCCATCCCCCGGGTCGTGCCTGAAAATAGGCAGGATTTGTCTAGTGTACTTACCTGGTCAACAAAAACTAAATAAAAAAAAATAAAAAAATAAAAATTGTTAACTGAGCCACAGTTTGGGAAACCTCACTGCAAAATATATAATACACATTTAGTTAATGACACACCTTCATGTTTCAATAGTTTCATAAGAATTAAATCATGAAATGTTGACATTAAGTGATATGACTTTTTCTGCTTCACATGGCCACAGAGACAACCCTGGAACATTGCATTACCTTGTAGTTAGAGATGTTGCGAAATTTTATTTCATCAATGAAATCATGGCAAAATCATGAATTTCACCCCACAAAACTTCACAAAATTAAGTACTCATGGCAAAATTTTGCCGGTCAATTTCACCTCCCTGATCAATTTTGCTGGTAAATTTCACCAGTAAATTTCGCCTTGTAGTTCTATTAGGCGAAATTAAGGGAAAAAAGGCTTGTCATGTGACTTACTCTCTGTAGGTCACATAGGTGACTGCAGTCAGGCAGCAAAGAACTGATTCTGCTTCCTTTTTGACAGTGTTTTTAGACAGAGAGGAAGACTGATAGAACTAGGCAGCAGGAAAGCTACTTGCCAGTTTGTTTGTACAAATTCTTTACTTTTAAAATAGTTAATTTCTTATTTTCTTAATCTTTCTCTGTTAGGAAATTTTCTGTTTGCTTATGTTTTTCTATCTGTAAGCTTATAGTGTGTGTGTGTGTGTGTGTGTGTGTGTGTGTGTGTGACTGTTTCTTTTAATTTTTTTTAAGATTTCTGTTAAAACTTTTTTTTGATAATGGATTGGAAAGGTAATGCAAGGGGGACTAGGCAGAAAGCAGGATATAGTGTTCACCTTAACAAGCGGGCATTTTTGACTGAAAGTCAGGTACCACCCCAAGCAGCATGACAAGCATATGCCACCCACCCCCCAGAAGCAGGATCCCATTGCCTCCACCAGCAGCAGCAGGAGCATGTGCCCCCCCCAGCAGCAGCATGTGCCCCCAGCAGCAGGAGACTGTTGCCCCCCCACCAGCAGCAGGATCATGTGCCCTCACCACCCCCAGTAGGAGGATGTTGTGGCCCCCAGAACATCAGCTGTTGGCACCCACCACCACCCAAGAGTATCGTCTGAGTGGTCTTTCTTCACCACAAACACTGCAGATTACAGTGTTGTCATCTGCAACTTTTGTGTCCAGAGTGTTTGGCAGGTGAAGAAAGGGACACACCTTGACACTGGTGGCCAAAGGAGCCATCTGCAGCATCACCACACTGCAGAGTGGCTCCAAAAGCAGCAAGAGTTGGCAGCAGCAGGAGGCAGCACTAGTAGTGGGAGTAAACATACAGAAGGCGAAAGGGGCCAGCAGGAGGAAGGAGGTCAGAATTGGCCTAGGGGGCACCATACTAGGTCCAGGACACAGCAGCAGGAGGCATCAGCACTGCCACCATTCCACAGCCACTGACACCACCATCATGCTGATTCTACACAGACTGCAGCAGCCTCAGGTCAGGTCAGCATCAGCAATGAAGACCTGGTGGCCGTGCGCAGTGAGGTGGCAGTTGTGCTCAGCGAGGTGCGAGGTCTTAGGTAGGAGTTTGACCAGTTCTGCCAGAAGGCCAGGGGAGCATGAGAAAAATAATGGAGGACCAACATAAAGTTTTGGAACTCCTGGCAGAGCTGCGTTGTGGCTGTGGGGATTGGGGTGGCAGTTCAGAATCAGGGCCTGGCACGATGTACGTTGCAGCACTCAGTGAGGCAGCAGCCATTTTTTTCTTTTCTTTTTCCTGTCCTGTGTTACTTGTACTCTTTTCATCCCTACTCCCTAAAAATAATCCTTTTCTATATCCTCTTGTTTATTTTCTTAGTTGTCTTTGTCCAGCAGTTTTGTGGGTTATGTTTATGCACCCTATAGCATGCAATCCTTTTCATTGTTCACTAATTTATTTTTCCTCTCTCATATGAATACCCGTGCCCTGACCCTGCATGTCCCCATCATGTGTTATTGTCAGTGTACTCATAAACACCGTACCTTTCTTTTTCTTTTTGTTTTGTGTTACTCCTTCTTTATATATTTCCTCCTGTCAAGTATTGTAATTTGTTCCTATGAACACATTTTTTTTCCCAAAGCTATGTGATTTTGTGGCAGTTGTGGCAGTTGTGGCTGTGTGCATCATCAATCTGGTTATGTACACAACAATCATAGAAACATAGGCACGTTTATTGCAAAGTTAAACATAAATATGTTCTTGTGCTTAACACAAGTGTCCCCTGGGCTTGCCACAAATGCAAACTTGGTGTCCCTCCCCTCCAGTCATGATGATGTTTTATAGTGCCCCACTACAATCCGGTCCAAAATGTTCACTTAGGCCACAGTTTAACACAGCTTTTTACTGCCATGCTGTGCAGAGCAGGCATGCTAAGACAAGAAATATGACATGAAAAAAGTAGGATGAAATTGAGGCATGAATCTGCTCTCAGTCATTATGTTATATAGTGCAACTCCACCGTCCAGACCAAAAAAATGCTGTTTTGCCCACTGTTTATAAATGATTTCAGGATGAATTTTGTTACCGCTAGTGCAGAACAGGCTATAGCAGTCCAGAAATGATACATAGGAAATGTTACATAACATTTAGACATGAATCTGCTCTCAGTCATGATGTTATACTGTATAGACCCCCTCCACCACCTGGACAAAAAAATTTTATTTTGTCCACTGCTTACAAATGATTTCAGGATGAATCTTGTTGCTGCTAACTGCTGTGCTATGCAGAACAGGCCTTAGAAGTCCAGAAATGTTACATGAGAAATGTTACATAAAATTGAGAGATAAATGTGGCTTCAGTCCAGGAGTTTTATAGTGCTCAGCCACCACCAGGACAAAACAAATGCTGTTTTGTCCACCGTTTACACATGATTTCAGCATGAATCATGTTGCCGCTAGTGCAGAACAGGCTGTAGCAGTCCAGAAATGTTACATAAACTTGAGACATGAATCTGATGTCAATCATGATGTATAGTGCCCCTCCACCACTTGGACAAAAAAAATGCTGTTTTAGTCACTGTTTACAAACGATTTCAGGATGAATGTTATTGCCTCTAGTGTAGAACAGGCCGTAGCAGTCCAGAACTGTTACATGAGAAATGTTACATAAAGTTTAGACATGAATCTGCTCTCAGTCATGATGTTATATAGTACCCCACCACCACCCAGTGCCAACTATGCACTTGGGCCACAGTTTAACATATCCTTTTGCCACTGTGCAGAGCAGGTCTGATAAGATGAGAGTGAGAAATATGACAGGAGAAGATACTCAAACAATTACTGTGGCAGTTTTATGAGATAGCCAAGAAATGCTAGTGAGAGGGGCCATGATGGGAAAAATAATTCTTCCTGCAGAATGCTGCTACTAGCCTGCTAGTTGCCCTGGCTGCCTCCTGCTGCTGGTTTGGTATACCGTGACATTGGTGACCACAATTGAGTGACCCGTGAAAGGGTGACTCAATTGTGATGCATGTCAGAGCTGCAACCCAGGAGCTACAGTGACTGGATGGAGTGGATTGGTGACCTGAGTGACAGGTTGCCGCTACAGGTATGCATGTGGGGGTGGGTGGGAGTGAGCATGGCCAGCAAGGGGTAGGAGGGGATTTGAGGGGTGGTGCTATGGTAGGCTGCCGAGCTGGCTCCGTGGTGTAGTGGGTTGGCTCATGGCTTTTCTGTGTAGGGAGCTGAGTTGTGGTCCGGGCGAAGGTTTGTTTTTGTTGGGCCCGGCCTGAATTACATTTTTTTATGTTTTGCCCCCCCCCGATATGTACCCCCCCTGGAGTTGAGAATCCTTAAGTAGGTGGTGTGAGGGGAGAAGCCCTCCGCATAAACATAAAATAATGCAAGTCCCCAGCACTGTTTTGCTTTGCACAGGGGAGTCAGAGCACTGAAATTGATTTTCAGCTCTCTGACTTCGCCGTAATGGCCATCACCCTTTGGTGGTCATTGTTATCTCATAGACTCACTGGTTTCATTACAGTTGATTAAGAATTGCAAACTTAACCTTTGCCAATGCTGTCCAGTTTTGCTGTGGCGATGCTGTGGTTGTTACTTGTACTGTGTGTAGTGATTACAATAATGAGAGAGATTTAGGGATACTTTAGCTTGCTGCCTTCCTGCTACTCTCAGTGCTCTCTGACTGGCTGCCAGGAGAAGTGATGTTTTGAATCTTGATGCATTATCATCACCATCATCATCAAACACAGACATGCCGCTGCAGCATACATAAGTATTTCTCTGTATTTTTTTGTTCTGTGCAAGAGAATGGCATGGGTGGGTTGGTATTGTGGCATCTTGAGTTAAAATATTTTTCTTCTGTTTTTCCATTACTTTCCAGCTTGAGGATTACATAAATAATGATGCTTCCAATCAAACAAGCTCTCAGAGGGATGTTGGAATGCACCACATTTCACAACACTGAAGGTAAGTATTTCCTTTCCCAATGATGACAGGGCCTGGGGTAACTTACTGCAGTAAAGGTGTTTGAGTTTGGCAGTAATTGTATTGTGTTTGCTTTTTTCAACATTCAGGACCTTTCTGGTATTGTCTTAAGTCCCGCTCCGTCCTGCTGTTGCCGCTGATCAAAAAGATGTGGGTGCTTCATCCCTGAGGTAAGTATTTCTTCCTTTGTATTGAGGTTGTGTGTGTGTGTGGGGGGGGTCTAACAACTATTAAAATCTGTTATTCTCATCTTATTTCCAGGTGCACAGTACTTTTAAGGGATTCATAAGGATGCCTGCTGCTGTGCTGCATGGATGTGCTCTGCTGCATTGTCCATCTAGGGGCAAATTTCGCAGTTTACATTCTCACACCAAGTCTGGTAAGTACAATTTTTTTCTGCTTGTAATTTGCTAACTTAAGACCAGGTATGCAGATGGACAAGTATTCATCATGTTTGCTGTCATTGCTCCTGTTTAAGTAATTTTCCTCTGGTGATTTTTCATCCCATGTCTGTACGAAGACTACATCCAGGCCCTGAAGGAGCTGGTGTATGTGGAAGACAGAGCATGTTGCTTGAACCATGATGGAGGCCACTGGTCTCACTAACAATTAAACAATACATCCAGGTAGGAGGTATATGTGGAAATGGTTGGTGGAGATGGTGTTTAGTAATTATAGGTGGAAGAGGACAGTGTCTATTGACATGTGAGTAAGCAGAGCTGGAGTACTTAGGAATATTCAAAAGCCAGACTGCAGCAGGCAGAACCTCACCCCCTTAGGGATCACTACTGTTTCTGTACAACAACTATGATAGTACTTAATGTAATTATCCTTTTTGGGGGAATTTGAATGTTGTCAGGCCCTTCTTTTATGAATATTTCATAATTAATGACTCATGTCATTAAAGATGGCCACCATTCACCAATTTGCAAAATCTCTTCAATTTGTGTTAGCTGTTGAATGAACATGCTACATTCATACTTTAGTTGTACTAGGAGGGTTCTTCAATGTGTGTCGCAGATAGCAAATGGCACAAAATATTTCATTTGTTGCATGGTGTGTATGGGAATTGCATTTGTCAGGGCAAGATGGATGTGGCATGTGCCACTGCCAGTGTGGGCAATTGTAAAGTCTTCAAAACAACATAGAAACATAGAATTTGATGGCAGATAAGTACTGCTTGGCCAACCCAGTCTACCCATTTCCCTACCTAATGGATAAGCTGCAGATCCTAGTTAACCATCAGCCTACTTCCTCCTACCCACAACCCCTAGAATTGCCTTATGTCTGTCCCATGCATTCTTGAATTCCCCCACTGTTTTTGACTCCACAACCTCCACTGGAAGGCTGTTCCATGCATCCACAACCCTCTCCATGAAAAAATACTTCCTCACTTTACCTCTGAACCGTCCCATTCTATCTTCAAATTGTGCCCCCTTGTTCTTGCACATCTCTTTTTCTGAAAGATGCTATCCTCTTGGACTGTGTTGATTCCCTTGAGGTACTTGAAAATTTCTATCATGTCTTCCCTGTCCCTCCTTTCCTCAAGGGTATACATGTTAAGCTCCTTAAGTCTCTCTTCATATGTCTTCTGGTGCAGACCCTGCACCATTTTAGTTGCCATCCTCTGGACTGCCTCCATCCTGTCTATGTCCTTGTGGAGACTGGGTCTCCAGAACTGTTCACAGTACTCCAGATGGGGTCTTACTAGCTGTCTGTACAGAGGGATAACAACTTTCCTGTTTTCTACTGGTGATGCCTTTCCTATACATCCCAGTATTCCCCCAGCCCTCCTTACTGCACTCTCACATTGCTTGCCCACCTTTAGGTCATCGGATACGACTACCCCCAGGTCCCTTTCCATTTTTGTTGTTAGTATCTCACCCACCATAGTGTACTCTTCCCCTGGGTTTTTGTTTCCCAGGTGCATTACTTTGCACTTAGCATTGAATCTAAGTTGCCATACATTTGTCCATTCCTCCAACCTTGCTAAGTCCCTTCTTATCCTTTCCAACCCATCTTGTGTATCAACTCTGTTGCAGATCTTTGTGTCATCTACACAGATTCATACTTTTTCCTTCCAGTCCCTCTGCAATGTCACTTATAAAGACATTGAAGAGGACTGGTCCTAGAACTGAACCCTGCGGTACCCCACTAGTAACCCCCTTTCTTCAGAGTGGACTCTGTTTACTATTACCTTCTGTGTCCTGTTGTCCAGCCAATTTTTACCCATATCTTGCTTCAAAATGGGGTTAGTGGAAATGAAAATCAAAATGTGTATCTTGATATTTTTTGTACAGGAACATTATTACTGTAATAATGCAAAATGTTTATAGTTATGATAACTTGACTGCTGCCTTAATATAGGGTGGGGACTACAACAGTTTAGGGCAGGGGTGATCAAATTAAACTTATTAACAGCAGATACAGTAACACAATAATCACAAATCCAATGACAAATATATAAAAATAATTTATAACACTATACTGAGCTGACAGTGACTAGTGGTGGGGGGGGATTCCATCTGGTAACTTCAGCCTTGTTCCACTCCCACTATCACGTCCTCCAGGAAGCAGCCCTTACAGTCTTCAAGACTGGAGTTGTCACCAGGTGGAAATTCTCTCAGCATTGCTGCTTCATCCACCTCACTGCTGGTGGATGCCTTAGCAGAGATGACATCTTGAGTGTCATCATCATCATCACTGAGACACAGTTCGTGTGGTAACACCATTGACATCACTGTGTTATGCGGAATGTCACCTTCGTTCATTTTGATGAATGTTAACATGGACATATTATTGGGTGACAAATTGGTCCTCCAGTCACGCACAATGGTCCCAGCCAAACTAAACACTCACTCCACACTGACACTGGATGGTGGGCAGCTCAGGTATTTAACAGCAACTGATGTTAGTGCTAGCCAGTCAGTCACATTGCTGCTACAGTACTGCAATGGCTCATCAGTAATGGCAAGGTGCTTTGTGTCCCCCAAGTATGCTTCCACCATTCATTCTGCTGCCCTGAGTCCAGCTACCTCATCTGTCTCCTCCTCCTTTTCTTCCAAATCTTCCACTCCCACCTGATAGAGAACATCCCAAATGGGACTGCTTGCCATTTTCTGCTGTACCTTGCCCATTTTCTCAGATTGGGTGGCTTGTGAGCTACTGGCAGTGGTAGCAACACCCATTTTCTGTGCAGTGCATGTCTTATGTGCCTTTTTCATCTGTGCACCAGACACCCATTTAAAACTGTCAACTTTTGCAGTCACTGATGACCTCCTTCAATTATAGAAGGCAGGCCATGTTTGTAGCATGGATCAAGCATGGTAGCAGTGGAAAATTCATCCGACTGTAAAATGCTGGAAATATGTATATTGCTGTCCAGCATGTGTAGCATGTGATCCATTAGATTACAACTACTAAGATCCCCACTTGCCTCCATCTAGTGTCGGACAGTCACCAGTGTCTGCCTCAGCACAGGTATGAGGGGGTTATGGATTGATTTATACAGGCAGTGTTCTCATTCACTGCCTGTGTAGCATGTCTGAATGGACAGAGAATGCATATTAGCACATCCATTTGGTGCCACTGCTCTGTTGTTAGAGTGATGGACACTCCAGCACTGTCCTGGGTGGTGTGCACCAGCAGGTATTCTGAAACAGCCTTATACTGTTCATACAACTGGTCAGTCATGCACAGCATGGAGTTCCACCAGGTCACAACATCAAGCTTCATATGGTGCTGAGGCAGATGGCTATTGCACTGCAGCTCACTTAGATAGTCATGGGTCTTTGCAGAACGGGCAAAGTGCACACAGATGCGACAGGCAACAGTCAGTTTCCTTAATGTCGGCATGGTTTAGAAACTGTTGCATGAGATTAAGACAGTGTACCAGGCAGGGAACCCTGAAAAAAACACCATCTCCAATGCACTTCACTACTTTGGAGCCATTATCACTTGTGATAAATCCTGCTGTGTCTGTGTCTGTGTGTGCAGACACTCATCAATCTCGTCCAGCAGAACATAAGCATTTTCTCACCCGTGTGAGAACCAGTAACACTTCACATACTCAGGATTGCATGCTGCTGAATTCCAGGAGTGTTGCTACCACCACAATTTGGCTTCAGGTAGGTTCTGCCAGGCCCTACATCAGCTACCACACCAGGTACCTGTGCCCAGTGTGCCATTATGCATAGATATGAGCTTGCGGTTATTTATCCACTGATCCACATATCCATGCTGAGATGGATATATTCTGATGCAGAATGCTTCATTGCATGTCTTATGGAATCTGCAACTCTGCCATGCAGCTATGGTATGGCGCACTTAGAGAAATAGGTTTGTGATGGAACCTGCCATTTGGGATAGGCACGGGTCATCAGCCTGCAGAACCCAGCATTCTCCACGAATGAGAATGGCAACAGATTGATGGCCAGCATTTCAGCTGTGGCAGTATTTAACTCACGTGCAGCAGCATGATTGAGGGGTGATTTGAGTGCCGCTCAAGGATGGTTTTCAGTGTGGGCTGCATTTTTGGGGCTGTTCAACCAAAATACAATACTTGAGGCAGCCATGTTGCTCTTCTAGGGGTAACAGTATACTCTTGGGGATGTGCAGACTGCATGAAACCAATTATTGTGATTAATTCTGAGTGTGGTAGTATACTTTTTTGAGTCAAGGGACTGGGAGTTGCACCTCTACTGCTATGCCCACTACACAAGGTAGCAAAGGATTGTTCATCCTCCTCCTCCTCCTCCTCCACCATCACCGACTCAGTCTGCCCTCCCTCCTCCTGCTTTATTGAACTGCTCTCAGTTACATTTAACTTGCTGAGTGAAATCCCACCAACAACTCTGGCGTCCTTCTAGTGTTGCTGCCCACGCAGCGGGTGCTTGTTTTTCAGGTGGGCGTGTTGGATGGCCAATGGCCACTGGTGCCTATGTGGCTTCCCTTTTTTCCGTGACTAACACTTGCTTGACACAGCTGACATATAGCTATGGTCTAATCAACTGGATCAAGCATGTAATAGGCCAAAACTAGGGACTTTTGGCCTCTGGACTTAACATGCTGTTGGGACTGGGAGGGCTGATAAACAGGTGTTGAAGTTTGTGCTTTTTGGGCTGCTTTCATCACTTCCATGAGACTACTTGTTTTGGGAGGGGGGTGACTTGACTGCTTGGAGGAGTGCAGCTGATAGGCTTGGTGACAGCCTGACTCACAGACTGTGCATGTACATGATCTGCATCACCCTTGACCTTTTTAAGCTCAGAGTCCCATGAGGGATCATCCCAGCCGTCATCATCAGCACCATTGCTGATGATGTCCTTGTCCTCCTCTTCCTCCTCCTCCTCTTCACTGTCTTCTTTCATGGCACCTTTTTCTTTCTGTACCACCATCTCCTCAGGAGGCTTTCTATCCATATCTGCAGGATTATCAGACTACTGTTGAACACTATCAGAAAAAAAAAAAACTCCAGCAGGAACAGTCCCTGGGACAGTCACACCAATAGACTTATCACCCTCCTCCTGGACCACTGTTCCTGTGCTGGTGTCAAAGTCTTCCTTCTTCTCACTATCATCCCCCACCAGCATGGATGCAACAGTTCTGGCAGTAAAAATTTGAGACGCAGGTATGCCAGTACTTTGAAGAATTCCTTTGCTGGTACCTGCCACACCATTAGAGTCCAAAGTGACAGAAGACACTTATGCAGACATAGGTGTGCTTTGAGGAAGTGGAACTGAAGTTGTAATCTCCTTAACAGACTTCTTAGCTGCCTTGTCCCCCCTGGCATGTTGCCCTGTACTGGACCATCGCTTAGCAGGTGTTTTTATTTGCTTCTTCAAATCTTTGCCTTTCTCTGGCAGTATATCAAGAAAGGATGTATTAGTAAGTTACCGTGTGAATAACACCTCACACACCTGCAGTACTGGCTTCCAAATCCAAACAAAAAAATCAGGACAGGTAGCAGCAATCTGTACAACTTATACCATCCGTATTTGGTAGCCTATTCTAGTAAAAACAAAAAGGTCACTTTTTTCTTTCGCCAAACAGGAATTTAGTAACACAAGGACAAAGGGCACAGGTAACCTACTTTAAATACAGGTCAGCTGTGTCTGGACAACTGAAAAACTGTAATGTGTTAGTTCTTAATACTACATTTTTTATGTTGCATGCATGCTTGTGCAAGAAACATAATGCCATCATCCGAGTTTTTGGAGGTGTGGCACCCATCTTAAAATTCAATCAGTGTCTTTGCAGGTGCAGCCCCAGTTCCCCAATCACTGCTGCAGCTGTCTATGACAGCAGTTGAAAATGCATTGGTTGTACAGTTGAAAGGGACAGCTCCGCTTCAGTGAGCAGAGCTCCCCCCTCCACACACACACACACACATGCACGCACACACACTGCGTGCTCATGCACCTTCCCCCTCCCCCCATGCACACACTGTATGGCTGACAGGGGTGCCCAATACCTCATTGGCTCCACGCCCCCCCAAAGCTTCCAGGTGCCATGCTGGGAGCCCACCCCAGTGTGGCAAAATGTGTTATGGCCTAGGGTACCCAATCCCCATCAGCTCCAGCCCCCAAACAGCTTCCAGCTGCCATGCTGGGAGCCCACCCCAGCTTGGCAAACGTTCCTCATCGTCTTATTAAAAAAAACCTGTAAATACAAAAACTGTCCTCGCTTCTCTGCCCTCCCACAACCGCACCCACCCACTGCACACCCTTCCTCCCAACACCCCCCTCACCCCATACTTACCTCCTGACCTTGAAGCAACGATCTTTGGTGGACCAGGAACACGTCTGCACTCTTCAAAGCCGACCGCGAACAGAGGAAATGCCGGTAAGCTGTATAATGGGATAGATAGGGTTTTTTTTTCAACTTTGCTGCATATCTCAGGCATTTTTTGGAATTTTGGCACCAAATTTTCAACATGGGGTTTTTTTGGGACCCCTCCTCATGAATTCTGTCACTGTCATGGTGTTAATCGGGCCCAAAGGGTGATTTTGAGGTCACTGCATGAAATCACCTTTCGGGACCAATTAATGAAACAACAGTGCCAGTGTTGAAAAGGTGGGCTCTCAAAAAGCCTGTGTTGCAAATTTGGTGAAAAAATTCCTAAAAATGACTGTTTTACGAGCGTGCATTGTGCAGTTCCTACGCACACTCGTAAGTTCGCAAATTTTTAATATTTGCACTCTGGATTTTCAACATTGCCATTTTATCACACCTCCTTATGAGCAGTACAGCTGTCATTTTTCACATCTCGCCCAAAATGTGTTTCCGCGCATGTAGTGCACAATGGCACAGTCGGTGTGCGAAATCAATGTATGGGACACATTAAGAAAATCACAGTTACACTGTTTATGAGCAGAGGTCTTACAATGGCTATGTTGAAAATTTGGTGAAAAAATTCTCAAAAATGACTGTTTTAGGAGTGCACATTGCACAGTTCCTACACACTCTCGCAAGTTTGTGAATTTTCAGTATTTTCACTCCAGATTTTCAACATTGCCATTTTACTACATCTCCTTATGAGCAGTACAGATGTCATTTTTCACATCTCACCCAAAATGTGTTTCTGCGCATGTAGCGTACAATGGCACAGTCGGTGTGCGAAATCAATGTTTGGGACAGATTAAGAAAATCACAGTCACACTGTTCACGAGCAGCGGTCTTAAAATGGCTATGTTGAAAATTTGGTAAAACAATTCCTAAAAATGTCTGTTTTATGAGTGTGCGTTGCACAGTTCCTACACATGCTTGTAAGTTCGCAAATTTTTAATATTTGCACTCCAGATTTTCAACATTGCCATTTTACCTTACCTCCTTATGAGCAGTACAGCTGTCATTTTTCACATGTCACCCAAAATGTGTTTCCGTGCATGTAGTGCACAATGGTGCATTGGTGTGTGCAATCAATGTTTGGGACAGATTAAGAAAATCACAGTGACACTGTTCATGAGCAGAGGTCTTAAAATGGCTATGTTGAAAATTTGGTGAAAAAATTCCTTTCAGATGTTCTGCAATGTTACTAATGAAGACATTGAACAGGACTGGCCCCAGAACCGATCCCTGCAGCACCCCACTGGTCACCCCCTCTCCCTAGACTGCACACCATTTACCACCACTCTCTGCCTCCTGTCTGTTAGCCAGTTTCTAACCTAGTTTACCACCCTTTCCCCCATGTCCAGCCTACCCAGCTAGTTTATCAACCTCCTATATAGAATGGTGTCAAAAACTTTGCTGAAATCAAGGTAAGCGTTGTCCACTGCCCCACCCTGATTCACTTCCTTTGTCACCCAGTCAAAGAAATCAACCAGATTTGTCTGACATGATGTCCCCACTGTGAAGACATGTTGTCTATGGTTCTGGGCTCCGATGGCTTCTAGATGCCCCATTATCCTTTCTTTAAGCAATGTCTCCATGATCTTCCCCACTACTGAGGTGAGGTTGAACGGCCTATTGTTCCCCGCCTCCTCCCTGCTGCCGGACTTGTGTAGAGGGACCACATGTGCCCTCCTCCAATTCACTCATGTTGAATGACTCAGTGAACATGGCTGCCAGAGGTACTGCTATCTCCCTTTGCAGTTCTCTTAATATCCTTGGTCGTATGCCATCTGGTTCCATCGCTTTGTCCACCTTCAATTTAGTGAGCTCCTGCAGGACTCTTTTGCCTTTGAATGGACTATTGTCCACCTCTTCACTCCCTTGGCAACTGCTGTACTGCTGTGGCCCTTGCCCCTCCCACTCTTCTCTGAATACTGAACAGAAAGATACAGTGGGCGTCTTGGGAGAAAGGCATGGAACTATCACTTCCAAATACCTAAACAGCACATACAAGCAAGCAACATTCAGCATTGACAAATGCTTGTTTTTGTTGTTATGTAAGAGTGCAGAGGCCACCATATAATAACTCTGACAATGGCACCTATGACACTCTGGGTGGGCTCAGCAATCTCAGAGAACTACTACATTAATATGTAGTTTTTCAGATTGGACAGATCAGGTAGTAAACTATGCTGTAACAGGGATAGTGTAAGTAAATTCAACTGGAACAGAAACACCGCAATGCAGAGGCAAGCTCTAACAATAAAATACAATGGAGCAATTCTCCAAAGCAGTGAAACTGTATATGGATTGTTAAAGTGGTCAACTAAAAGTACTTTCAACAGAAAAAAATATAACACTGTTGCTTTTCACAATTTACATGGCACATACACGTTAACAGCAAACAGAACTGACCACAATACTTTCAAAAAAGAAGGTAACAGCACTGTGTGTTCAAAACTTTGGAACTCACAATCCCAACTAAAAGCAGGAGAATGGCATATAACACAGGGTAACAGGAGCAGGACCTCTTGGAAGTAGTAACTTTTCAAGGAAGGTGAAAAAATATTTGTCAAGATATACAAAAAAAATATACAAATAAGTAGAACACCAACAAAATTATAAAGGCTTTAAAGAAATAACAATAAATCACTCACGATTTCAGAGAAATCTGTCTGTAAAATTTTAGAAACTAGACTGCACTGCTTTTACACATCGACCCTCCCTCACTCAGCTTCTTCACAGACACAGACAAAACTCAAAACTAATTAAAGTACATTGTATGCAAAAATCCACAAAATTTGAAAATGTTCACTAGCAGTTCTGCAAACAAATTGTGTATTTGGGAGCAATTAGCTCTCAAAAACTAGTTTTTCATAGGTTTTAAAAGGGTTCACTGACTGTGATGCACCACAACAGACTGGTCTCTGACTCAACAGGCAATAGACTGTGCTGGAAACATCTTGCACGTGGTTTGTGACTTATATACCCACAATGCATTGCAAAGTTTACCTTTGGAGTATAATTTCACTGGCAAAATCAAAAGTTTCACCAGCAAAATTGTCGCCTCTGGGGGAAATTTAAACATGGATAGGTGAAATTGCTCTTTGAAACCATATTACATGAAATTTTGCAATTACACAATATCAAAAACCCTGGTGAAATTAAATTGCACTGGCAAAAAATGTAGCGAAATTAAGAAATTATGCAAAATATTTCACAGAGCGAAATTTTGGCATTTTGCACAACACTACTTGTAGTGTACTGTGGCTTACTCAAGGCCACAGAGGCCACCCTAAAACCTTTCACTGTATGGTCCACTAGAGAAAGAACTGACCTGTCCAGTACTGAGCTATGAGTAATGCACAGTGCATCTTCTTGACTGTGCTGGATGCTGGCTGGACTGGTGGTGTGGTACGAAGAGAAGACAGGAGAGGTCGAGGAAAAATCTGCCTTGGCCTAGTGGCCTGTAGTCCTGTCTTTGGAGGGGAGTGACTGGTAAGGCAAGCAAACAGGAGGATAATCAGCAGAAAAGTGGTGAGTGGAGAAAAGACTAAAGATTGATTTGGGGGGGGACTTCTCTCATTCAGAGAGGTGGTGAGTGGTATTGGCACCATCTCTCAGGGCAACTCACTCATTACATCTCAACCCCATCATTGTTCTGCCCAACTTGATGCTTATCATGTGGAGTTAAATACTATAGGTGTGCAAAGGCAGATGCCTGACTGACATCTTTGTCTCTGACTGTTGCAGAGTGCTCCAATGTGCAAAGGTGAAATGGGGTTAGGAATATTCTCTATATGCAGAGGTGGATGGTGGTAGAGGAGAAGTGATACAAATGTGTGGAGGTGTCCTCATGTGTAGGAGTGGGATGGATGGGGAGCAATGCTCCCCATGTTGGGGCAGTGGGATGAAGGGGTGGATTGCTCCCCATGTACAGAGCTGATATGAAGTGTGAGGAAAGCTTTCCATGTGTGGAGGTTGACTGGAGGGTGAGGAGTGTTTCCTATGTGCAGGAGGTGGGATGCAGTGGGAGAAGTGCTCTCCATGTGGGGGAGGTGAAATGTAGTTGGAGATGCACTGGAGGGGTCAGGGGATGAGTGCTCACAATGTATTGAGGTGAGATGGAGGTGGAGCAATGATACCTATGTGTGGAGATGGAATGGAGGGAAGAGTTCTTTCCATGTTCAAGTTCAAGTTTATTGTGAAGGGATAAAATCCATTGAGCAAGCTCATTTGCAAGGAGGTCCCTTTTACAAGCAATGATTAAGACAATACATGGTGTGAGATGCAAAAAGTAAGGAAACATAATATAAATAAAAAGAAAGCAATTTTCTTTACATTAGTATATACAATATGTACAATGTTGCATTCAACAAGGATTGAGTCCAAATATGGTTACATAAGACTCTATGTCCACCACGTGGAAGAGGGCTGGAGAAGGAGAATTGCTCCCCATATGCAAAGAAAGCATGGAGGGGGGAGGAGTCCTCTCTATGTGCATATGTGTAATGAAGGGGAAGGAGTGCTCCCCATGTGTGGAGGTGGGATGGGGAGAACAGTCACTTAATGGCCTCCTTCCTAGACCCCACTCCAGCCTGTCCATGAAACTTTTTGGAATGGGCACAGTTTATAATGGGGCAGATGTGCAATCCACATCTCTTCTCTGGCTGCTTTAAAGTATTGGGTTGTTAGCTTGGGGTGCAAGAGTGGGCACCAGTCACTCAGGAGCACCCACTGTATCCTACCCCCCACCCACCCAGCAGAGTGGGAACAGTTGTAGATGGGCAGATACAAGATCCATATTTTTATGGCTCAGTAGCTCAAAGTGCTCTCCATGGGTAGAGAATGTTAGGGGGGAGAGCCTCTGGCTGAAGCAGAGTGTTCTGCAAGTGTAGAGGTGTGGCATAGGGTGAGGAAGTACCAGTCACCCAAAGCCCACTCCAACCTTCATGCTAGCTCTGGTGGAGCAGAGATGGGTATGAATGAGCAGATGTGCAACTTGCATCTCTATCCCTGGCTGCTGCAGGATGCTATCCTTGTGTGGAGGTGGGATGGGGGGATGGGGCATCATTCTCCCAGAGCCACCTGCCTGGAGCCCACCCATTGTCAGTGCCAGCTTTCATAGAACTCTGATGGGTGACGATGGACAGATGTGTGAACCACATCTGTCATTGGCTCTGGCAGAGTGCTCCTAATGTGCAGGAGGTGGAAATAAAGAAGAAAATGCTTCACATGTGCAGAAATGCAAAAAGATGTGTTGGGTGCCAATGGCCTCAGGCCACCCAGTGGATCTGGACCACAACCCCATTTCCACCCACCTGGCCCCCACCAGGCTAGATAGAAATAAGTGTGGCATGGCAAATGTGCAACTCACATTTCTGTCTCTGACTGGTGCAGTCAATGTGCAGAGGTGGGACGTCTGTGGAGGGGGGCTGTAGAGGGGGCACCAATCATCAACTTCTGTTAGGCCACAGCCCACTATTTACCTAGGGCTGCCCACCTGGAGGTCACCATGTCACTGTGCCAACCTGTGTGAAGTGGGATGGGTGTGGAGGGGAATATGAGTAACCTACAACAATCTGTGGCTACTGCAGATTGTTCCATACATGCTGATGTGAGCTGGAGGTGTAGGAAGCAGCAAATATCCAGGGGTGCCCATTCAGTGCCCACCCTACACTGTGCTTTTCAATGTGAAGGGGCAGATATGTGACCCACATATTTGTTTCTGGCTCTGTCTGGGTGCTCCTTTTGTGCAGTGGTGGAACAGATGCATGAAGTTTGTTTTACACTGTGTCTCTCCTGGTCCCTCACTCTCTCTCTAATGTCCGCTCCCCCATGGTGAAAGGAAAACTCTGCAGCACTGCTCTCTGTCCCGGTTATGGCACTCTTGCTGCAATTTTCTCTGTGTCTCTGTATGTGCTGTCTGCTTCCACTGAGCTTCAGAAAGACAAACAGAGAGTCAGACTGACAGCAAGGTGCTGGAAGAGTGAGAGGAAATAAAATGGATGGCAACTAAGCTTGGGTGCACACTGTACTCCACTTCTTTGTTTGTGGGGGTTGACAACATCTCTGACTAGAACAGATTGGATCTGCACATATATGCCACACTGGAAGTGTCTGTTGCTGTTGCTGAGTCTCTCTCAGGGGATGGGGGGGTAGACTCTGCTAGGGGACAGTCCACCCATTAAATGAATGTTTGTTCTGGTGCAGGTCTGGGAACCACTGGTTATAGTGGTTATGGTCACTACATTGCACTGCCCCCAATTTAACACTGCCAAGGTGGTGCTGCAATAGTGACAACCTGTCACCTGGTGATCACTGTTATTCCATTTACCTGCCACATCTCAGCATGTTGCTGTCACTGTTTGGCGGCTCTCTCTCCGCTCTGTCCCTGACACTGGCACCACTCACCACCTCCTTCGATCCTGTGCTCTCTTTTGGAGGGGAGGTGCTGCTGCCTCTAATTCTGCCCCTACAGCCCGTGTCTCTCTCTTTCCACCATTCAGGGTTAAGCTGCAGTTCTGCAGGCAATGCTGCCTCACCTCTCAGCACTCTTGCTCCTTGTATTGTTCAGCGGGGTGTGGGGCACACTGAGGCAGCATGGACACTAGGAGATCCATGAAGCAGGTCAGTGGGTACCATCACAGAGAGCAATGCTCAGGCTGGGCATTGTGACACACATGAAGCGCTGGAGAGAGAGAAGCTCAGGGACAAGAACATGCACTGTCATTTACACTGAACGGACATCTGTCTGTGTAAGGATAAATAATATTTATTTGTTCTTTATTGCTAGGACTGTTTACTGCTTATGACATAGAGGGTGGGATGGGGGGTGCAGTATATGGCTGAGTACCCAGACATCTGCAGGATAGGTGGAGCAATATGATCAGTAAGGGCATGAATGAAAGGAATGAAGCACTCTCATTCGAGCACTTTAAATCCTTCAATTAGAGGAAGGCTCCCAGCTGTGAAACTATGACTGGTGTCATAGTCTGGTTGCATGCTCATTGGCCTGCCAGGGACAAGCCCACTGTATATTGTTGTGCATTGGACTCGTCTCTCACACACCTCTGAAATTTCTTTCTACCACAAGATGTTTCTTGCACATGCACAAGGAAACATAAAAAACTATAAAGAATTTAGATTAGTGACTACCCTCATTTGAAAGGCATTTTTGTCCTGAACACAAAAATGTAAAATAATACACTGGGGTACAAATATCCAGGGGCAGAGTACACATGGGTAGAGTGGTATTGACAACATTAAGAAAGCATGCATTCAAAAAAAGAGCTTTTACATACAGTTGATTACTGTTTAACAATATTTTGCATCTAAGGCTGCCACTATACATCTGATGCAAACCCACAATGACATTCCTCACTCAAAGCAAAAAGGAGGGGTGGGGTGGAGGCCATAACTGACTCCTTATTTTTGTGTTACAGGGGTCAGTTTCTTTACAGCAAAAACAAGGAAAGGCTTAATCTCTAAAATGTTCAGATGAGTGTGGGGACCACTTTTTTCCAGAGCATGCCACCACCGGCAGCTACCACTTTAAGACTGCTACTACCCCCGCCAAATACAATCAGGGCAAAACCCGAAGTAGTCTACCAGCACTGAGATCAATATGGTTAAGGCACATTTGCCAGCAATTACTGCTTAGAAAAGAGTGAGACAGTGACAGTGATGACAAGCAAGTCCTAGACCAGATCTCTAATTTGTTAACAGACTCCTCCTGAGTCTGATTTGTATGGCTGCATGGGCCGAGCTCCATGGATGTTATGCCATCATCAGAGTTGTACAGTATAACAGCACTGTGGAAGCAAGTAACGGGACCACTGTCTGATGTGCTGCCACAGTGGCAAAGTGTTTTTTGCAGGGTATATCTTCTATGAAATTATTACAGGTGGTTCTTTACATGTTTTACAGTTTTATCTATCATTAGGCTAAGCTTTCAGGACTACTGCATTTGTCATTGGTTGATTGTTTCAGCTCTTACCTCCTTGTTTCTTTCATCTGTGTTTTTCCTTTTTCGGCAGGAGAAGGGCCCAGCCACGCACCCCCATCCCCAACCACCCCATGCTACACTCCTTTAATCGAGTAGCACAGTCGTGACATTTTCTGTAGCAAAGCAGGAAGGGGAGGATCAGAGGGGTATCCACACAGTAACCTCAATTACAGGGGCACAAGTAATTTAACTTGTTATAACAAGTTATACAAAAACAAACAAACAAAACAAATCAAACTTTTGCTTACACTTACCTCCTGCTATTTACTTGGACCAGGTTATGAATCTGGAAACTCAACTGAAGTGGATATTATTAACTGCAGGTTCTGTGGGACACTTTTCAAAATGGCAGTTATACAGGATTTAGGATGCTGTCCTACATGTTGGACCATTGGAGATCTAAGGCTTCAGCTCCAGGCAGCATGAGCAGAGATTATTTACCTCAAATCTTATATTCAGGAGGAAATATATTATAAGAACCACCTGCCATTTCCCCAACATCCAACTAAAGCACCTCAACCACAGAGAGTAATTGATCCAGGAGGTTGGCAGGTGGTTAGAAGGGGCAAATCAGGTGCTCCATCACTCAATGCTCTCTAATGTATCACTTCCACAAACTATATAAAAACTACAAACAGGTATCTGCCTCTATCTCCAAAATCAAACGATGAGGCAGAGGACACTCAGAGCAGGACACTGCAGCACAGGAGCAAGTGCAACAAAACATGACCAAAACAGGGCCCAAGACAAAAAAAGCAAAAAGGAAATCCAAACACTTCTGATCATAGGAGACTCCATGATTCTGAAAGTTGATACCTACCTCCAGCCAGGGGTAATGGTCAGATGTCTCCAAGGTACATCAGCATGGAGAGACACTGACCACCTTGCTAAAATTGTGCAGGAAGCAGGAGAAAACATTGACATCCTGGTACACATAGGGACTAACTATCTCACCAGCTGGGCAGTTGTTGTTGTTTTTTATTTATTTAAAGTTTATTGAAAAAGTTTTAAAATTGTACACCACAACATACAATGGCAGACATACATGACCATGAACATGATACATTAGACAAGTGATAACCTGAGTCAGCCCCCCAACTTCCACCTCCCCCCCCACTCTCACCATCCCTCCCTACCCATTTTGAGCACAAAAAATCCATCAGAGAAACATTTTGACACAGTTCAAGTACCGACTTAGTAAACTGGACACAAAAGAGCCTAATAGCTGTGTTGACCTTATTGTAGAGAGTATAAGGTATATAAGGGGTCCCATATTTTCTTGAATTGCTCCATTCTATTATTAAGACTGGCAATGGCCCTTTCCGTGCTAAGATTCACCAGAAGCTCGGACAGCCATTCATTATAGAGGATCTCACTCTGGTCAGTCCAGTGTCTTAATACAAGCTTTTTAACAGACATAGCTATTAAAGTTATGTGATACTTACGAACTTGCACTTTGACATCAGATAGATCCCCCACAATACATACTGCTGGCGTAAACAAATCTTTAAGCCCCAACAAGGGATCTACTGACTGCTTAATAGCAGTCCAGAGGGGAGATACTTTGGAGCAAAACCAGAATACATGAAGAATCGTACCTTCCTCCAGCAAACACCTGGAACAAGTCAGGACGGGTTTTAGGCCCAGTTTAAATAGCCATGAAGGTGAATAATATGCGTTATGCAGGATATACAGTTGCATTAATCTAAGCCTGTCTTGCGTCATGAATTTGTGACAATTATGCCACAATTTCAACCACTCTATGTTATTAGGAAAGAGGCCCATACCTCCATGGGCCCTGAACAGTCAGGGAATTTCCAATCATGGATAGTACTATAAATTGCCGAGACTGCGCCCGGACGACCGCACAATTTTAAAAGTTCTGGACAAAAAGGGATACCATACCCCTCAGGAGGGGCTTTTCCCAGGGTTTTCATTAAGGAGTGTCGTAATTGCAAGATATGAAAATTGTATTTGTTAGAAATTCCCAAATGGATGATTAAATCTCTGCATGGGAGCCATTCTCCATTGTCCATAATAAAGTTGGAGATTTGCATGTTTTGTAGACCGGGTATCCAACTGGGGGGAATTAATTTACCATCTATTTGAAATTGGGGATTTCCCAGTATGGGTTGATTAGGGTCTCTGCCTGGCTCATACTTGAGGTACCGGCAGATCTGGGCATGGACCCTGAGTGAAGTTATAATAATGGGGTTCACGGCTTTTAAAGGAAGAAATCCCTGCTTAGCAAATAACAGCCCCTCTGGTTTCAGGCCACATGTGCGGATTAGCGTGAGCTCAATTTTAAGCCAGGCAGGGGCAAAGTGTAAATCGTCCCTCATTAGCCATCTTAAATACTTATTAATGTGACTAGCCCAAAAATACAAAGGAAGGAGGGGGAGACAAAGTCCCCCTTTTGCCTTGGGGGCAGTCAATTTATAATAAGCAATCCGTGGGAGTTTATTATGCTAGATAAATTTTGTGATGAGAGATTGAATTTTAGTGAACCATGACTTTGGGAGCCAGATATTGAGCATTGAGAGGGGATGAAAAATCTGGGGGAAAACATTCATTTTGATTAAATTTATTCTACCCCACAAAGACAGGGGAAGGGAAGACCATCTGTTGAGATCTAGGGAAATCGTGTGAACTAGGTGGTCAAGGTTTAACCTGATAGTATGAGCAGAACCCCTAGTTAATTCAATACCCAGGCATCTCAGTGATTCATACTTCCAACTTAACCCCAAGGGCAGAATATCCACCTTAAAGACTTTATGATTTAGAGGGAAGATCGTGGTTTTACCCACGTTCAATTTGTAGTTCGAAATACTGCTGAACTCCTCAATAATCTCTAGCACTGGGGGTAGGGAATCTTTGGGATTTTAAATCTGTAGGAGGAGGTCGTCCCCATAAGCTAACACTTTCACCTCACACAGGTGGATAGGGATCCCCTGCACCTCCTGACAAGCTATTAATTTACAAATTAGTGGTTCCAGATAGATGTTGAACAGCAGCGGAGACAAGGGGCATCCCTGTCTGGTTCCAGACTGTAACATAGAAACATAGAATGTGACGGCAGATAAGAACCGCTTGGCCCACCCAGTCGGCCCATTTCCCTACCTAATGGATAAGCTGCAGATCCTAGTTAACCAGCAGCCTACTTCTTTCTATCCTCACCCCCTAGAATTGCCTTGTGGCTGTCCCATGCATGCTTGAATTCAACCACTGTTTTTGACTCCACAACCTCCTCCGGAAGGTCATTCCATGCATCCACAACCCTCGCTGTGAAAAAATACTTCCTTACATTACCTCTGAGTCCCCCCATCTTCAAATTGTGCCCCCTTGTTCTTGCACACCTCTTTTTTTGAAAGATGCTACCCTCTTGGACTTTGTTGATCCCCTTGAGGTACTTGAGCGTTTCTATCATGTCCCCCCTCTCCCTCCTTTCCTTGAGGATATACATATTAAGCTCCTTTAGTCTCTCTTCATATGTCTTCCGGTGCAGACCCTGCACCATTTTAGTTGCTGTCCTCTGGACAGCTTCCATCTTGTCTATGTCATTGTGGAGATTGGGTCTCCAGAACTGCACACAGTACTCCAGATGGGGTCTCACCAGCTGTCTGTACAGAGGGATAACAACTTCCTGTTTGCTACTGGTGGTGCCTCTCCCTATGCATCCCAGTATCCCCCCAGCCCTTCTTACTGCCCTTTCACATTGTTTGCCCACCTTTAAGTAATCGAATATGACTACCCCCAGGTCCCTTTCCATTTTTGTTGTTAGTATCTCACCCCCCATTGTGTACTCTTCCCTTGGGTTTTTGTTTCCCAGGTGCATTACCTTGCACTTCTTAGCATTAAATCTAAGCTGTCACACATTTGACCATTCCTCTAACCTTGCCAAGTCCCTTCTAATCCTTTCCACCCCACCTTGTGCATCAACTCTGTTGCAGATCTTTGTGTCATCTGCAAAGAGACATACTTTTCCTTCCAGTCCCTCTGCAATGTCACTTACAAAGACATTGAAGAGGACCAGTCCTAATACTGAACCCTGCAGCACTCCACTAGTAACCCCCCTTTCTTCAGAGTGGACTCCATTTACTATTACCCTCTGTGTCCTATTCTCCAGCCAATTCTTTACCCAGGCTATCATCTTGGGACCCACTTCCAGGCTGGCTAACTTGTATATTAATCTTTTGTGTGGGACTGAGTCAAATGCCTTGCTAAAGCCTAGGTAGGCCATGTCCACAGCCCCTCCCTGATCTACTACTTTGGTCACCCAGTCAAAGAAATCTATTAGATTCATCTGGCATGACCTTCCTGCTGTGAATCCATGCTGCCTTGGGTCCTGTGCCCCTCTGGCCTCTAAGTACTCGACAATTCTTTCCTTCAGAAGTGATTCCATCATTTTCCCTATCACTGAGGTTAAACTAACTGGTCTGTAGTTTCCCGCTTCTGCCCTGCTCCCACTTTTGTGAAGGGGAATCACATCTGCCCTCCTCGGTCCTCAGGTACCACCCCATCCTCCCATGATTTGTTAAAGAGGATAGTCAGTGGTGTCACTAGTTCTACCCTTAGTTCTTTTAGAATTCTGGGATGAATCCCATCAGGCCCCATTGCTTTGTCCACCTTCAGTTTTAAGAGTTCTTTCAGAACCCTTTCTTCTGTAAATGGTCTGGTATCAACTTCTGCATCCAGAGTGTTTCTGTTGTTTGTTTTAGGTACCTCCCCCTCTTCATTTGTAAATACTGAGCAAAAATATTTGTTTAGTATCTCCGCCTTTTCACAGTTACCCTCTGCCCCCCCATTAAGCCTCACTATCCCTCCCTTAGTCTTCCTTCACTCCCTGATGTACCTAAAAAAGGTTTTATCCCCCTTCTTAACTGAGTTGGCTATCTTTTCCTCAGTTCTGGCCTTTGCTGTTCTACCTGCCTTCCCAGCTTCCTTTTGCTTTAACTGATACAATTCTCTGTCCTGCTCCTTCTGTGATTCCTTGTACTTTCTGAATGCTTTCTTTTTCTCTTGAACCTTCACTGATACCTCCTTTGAGAACCATAGTGGTTTCTTACATTGTTTTGTTTTGTTTATTTGCTTCACACAAAGGCTTGTTACCTCTGTGATGGCAATTTGTATTATTCCCCATTGTTCTTCCACCCCTCCTTCCTGCCCATTTGCTAGTGCATTCCTTAGGCACTCACCCATTTGGCAAAGTCAGCCCTCCTGAAGTCCAGTACCTTTGCCTTTGTATGGCTTGACTCTATTGCTATGTTTATTGTGAACCACACTATTCGATGGTTGCTAGTTCCCAGATGGCTACCCACTTCTACATCTGTGATCCTCTCTCCATCTCCATTTGAGAGGACCAGGTCTGATTGCTCCCTCTCGAGTGGGTTCCAATACTAGTTGTCTAAGGCATGCCCCCCTGTAGGGCATCTAGAATAACCCCACTCTTAGAAGTGTCTGCTGCAAAAACACTCCAGTTAACATCTGGCATATCAGATCACCCATCAGCAATATCTCCCCTTTATCTGCCATTCTAAGTATACTTTCTATCATTTCCTTGTCCATTTCCTCCCCCTGAGAGGGGGGTCTGTAAACAACCCCTGTGTGGATTGTAGTGCCATTGTCTGCCTCCAAATTGACCCACAGTGCTTCTTCTCCTCCCTGTTTACCCTTTTGTTCTGTAGCTTTGATTCCTTCTCTGATGTAGATAGCTACTCCTCCTCCTCTTTTACCCTCCCTGTCCCTCCTGTAGATAGTGTATCCTGGTATGTTTACATCCCAGTCATGGTTCTGTGTGTACCATGTTTCTGTGACTGCCACAATATCCAGATGTTCCTCCTCCATCAAGGCCACAAATTCAGGAAGCTTGTTACCCAGACTACGGCATTGGTACTCATTGCTCTCCATTTTTGATGGCTTTACCTTCTGTAGCAGCATCCCCACTGACCTTTCTACCTTGGTCTTTTCTCATTTAATACCCTGTTTTGTAGGGGGAGGCTGGGATTTTTCTGCTGCTTATCAGTGCCTCCCCCCTTGACTAGTTTAAAAGCTTGCCAATGAAGCATTTAAACTGATTGCCCAAAAGACTTGTTCCCTTCCTGGACAGATGCAGACCATCCTGCCAGTATAGGCTAGTGTCCCTCCGGATGGAACCCCAGTCCCCAATGAAGCCAAACTCCTGTGCTCCACACCATTTTTTCAACCATTCGTTAAACTGCATGGTGCAAAGTACCCTTGCCTCACCCATGCCGCTGACAGGCAGCACCTCTGAAAAGGATACTGTGTGTGCTACTTGTCTTAAGCCCCTCCCCAACTCTACAAAGTCCTTCTGCACTGCTCTAATCTCATGATGAGCCAAGTAATTTGTCCCTAGGTGGACAATGATGTCCAGCTCAGACTCCCATGCAACTGTTCTTGTGATCCTAAGGATTCGCTTCCTGTCCCTCCAAGCCATGGCAGCAGGCAGGCAACTTACTTCAGTTTTCCCTGCTCCCCCCAGTTCTATCCCTCTAATAATTGAGTCCTCCACCAGGAGCTGCTTCCTTTCCCTGTGGTGCCCTCTGGTTCCTTCCTGAGAGCCTCCCATGTGACAGTTGTCTGCACCCTCTTTAGTCTCCTCTGCAGGTGCATCCATAGGGGAACTATGCTCCCCCAGAATGGTGTATGGATTGTGGAGTGGAACAACTGACTGGGTGTGCCTCTGTTCCACCACCCTTACCCTCCCTGAGCCCACTGTGGTCCAATGCTGTGATTTCTTCACAATCTCTGAGGTAGTGGTGGTGGCTCTGGTGCTCCCTGGATGGGGAGGTTCCCTTGCTACTGTTCAGTGAGGCCTGAAGATGGGCAACTTCCTCCCTCAGGGCAGATAGTTGTCTGCAAACAGGGCAGCATCTCAGCCTCATAATGTGAACACTTTGGAGAGCACTCCGTTACAAGCCACTCGAGCAGAGGGGAAACGGTATAAAGTCTTGACCCATTCAATGAATTCTGCATGGAAGCCGAAGGCTTCAAGAGTGAGAAACAAATATCGCCAGTTAACCCTGTCGAACGCCTTCTCGGTGTCCAACGAAACCAACACAGCTGGATATGGAGCATCCCTACACACCAAGAAGACATGTGACAGGGTACGCATGTGGTCAGAGGAAAATCTTCCCAGCATGAAACCGACCTGCTCAGGGCCGACCAGGGTACTGATAACAGTATTAAGGCAGTTTGCCTTCATCTTAGTTCAGATTTTTATGTCTATATTCATAAGGGAAATGGGTCTATAATTAGTGACCTGGTCAGGGGCCTTCTCTGGTTTCGGTATTAAGACTATAAGAGCTTCGAATAATAAAGTATCTACCACATTCCCGGAAATGATCTGTTGAAATAAGAGAAGAAGGATCGGGATTAAATGGGTCTTAAACTTCTTGTAAAAGTTGGCAGAAAATCCGTCCACCCCCGGGACTTTATTCACTGGTAAATTATCCAGCACCTCAGAAATTTCATTAACAGAAATAGGGGCTACCAGGTAATTCTGCTGGTCCTCAGACAATTGAGGTAAATTGGCTCCCTTCAGATAGTTTTGTATGGTCTGTTCTAGCAGGGTAGATGACATGGGACCGTATAAATCTTTATAGTACCAGGTGAATTCTTTTAAAATATCTTCGGGGTGGGTTTTGGAAGTACCATCTACCCTGGAAATTATCGAGGATATATATTGAGAGGACTCCATTTGCTTAAGCGCTAAAAGATGTCCTGCCTTTTTCCCTTGGTCAGTATAAGATGTCCGGGTTTTTAACATAGCATATTCCACTTTCTCCCTCAAAATTTAATTATACGCAGCTCTTACTTTGGTTAACTCCTGTCTATCTGACTCAGGAGATTGTGGGGAAAGGTTCTTCTCAAGCTCCCTCATTTTAGTTAATAATTGGGACAGCTTTAACGTAGCCATTTTCTTCCAATGGGTAGCCATACTGATTAAGATGCCCCTCATGTAGGCTTTGAAAGCCAGCCATAACATATCTGGCCTCCCCATGGAGTCAAAGTTCTGTTCATAATATCCTAGGATATGCTCCTGAATGTGCCTAACTGAATCCGGTTCTAGGAGCAATAGATCGTTTAACTTCCACCTGGACCCCCTTCTGGGTAATGACAGTAATGACAGTTGACATGCAACCAATGAATGATCAGATAGGGGACCTGGTAAAATCTCAGCTTCTATCACCCCCGGTAATAAAGAGTGGGATTGGAAAATGTAATCAATTCTGGAGGAAGATTGATGAACCGGGGATGTGTAGGTGTAAATCCTGTCATGTGGATGCAACACCCTCCAGACATCACAGAGGCCCATCTGATCTGTTAACTCCCTAAATGCCCTCTGGGCAGGAGATAAGCCCTTGCTCTGGAAAACTGATTTGTCTACAGCGAGGTCATAAGCTAAACTAAAGTCTCCACCAATGATCAGGGGTAGAGCAACAAAAGGTAATAGCACCTGTGTTAACTGTGTGAAAAAGCTAGGTGTATCCTGATTCTGGCCATAAATACTACCCAAAAGGACCTCCCTGTTGAAAAGGAAACTGTGCACTAATAAGTGTCTACATAGGGGATCTTTAACCCCCTTGATCATCCTGAATGGTATTCTTTTATGTATGAGGATCGCCACCCCTGCACTTTGAGTTAACCCACCCACAGCAAAGCATTGGCTAAATTGTTGCCTATGTAACTGTGATGCTTCAGGATCTAACAGATGTGACTCTTGGATGTATGCAATGTTAATGCTCGGGAGTTTTAAATGTTTAAGTACTTGGCACTGCATAGTTCTTTTCCGGACCCCTTTTAAGTTCCAGGAGACTATGGTAATACTGTTAGCCATCTTTCCGGAGAAAGCTGAACCGGCCAAGAAGAATTATGACTTTATAACCCGGCCACACTGTATGAACCCAAACACTTAGGAAATTTGTGCTCAATACTGCAACCCACCCCCAACACAACCTCCCCAAAAAAATAAACAATGCTTGTACATTTTCCACCCTCCCTTACCAATACCCCCACCCAACCCTCTCACTGTCAGGAATCCATTATGCATGGTATCCTGAGCTCACCTTTCCCATCCAACTCCCAGTCACCCAGCCCTTAATGAGAACAAAGAATCTGCTTGCCAGAAGACCTTATGAAAATAACGCTCCTTACCAGAAAATTGGGAAGTATGTAGGCTTAACAATATTAAATACGAGCCTAGTGAAATCATGGCTCTACTTATTAGATAGGCGTCCAGCTAGAAACAAAGAAAAAAGTTAGGCAGACTGAGTTTATACTCGGGGGGGGGGGCTAGGAATATTACAGATCCAATTAGGCAGTAAGAACTTAAAAGGACCCTGATACTCGAGAAAAGTAAGCGACTGGGCGTCCCCAACTGCTTAAAATTACAATCGGGATATGCCACATCGAACGCAGCCTGAAAAGAAGGTAACATCAAAAGTAAAGCTTTAGCACCCTCTTGTGACATCTGATGGCATGATCAGTCCCTTTGCCAAACCTACAATGCTCAACTTGTAATGAACTTTTCTAGAAAATAAGAGAAACTCAGCGGGCTACGCATAGCATGTTAAACTAACAGCCTGCTAGAGCTAACAACTGAAACATTACCCCCTGGTGATGGAGAAAGAAAAAACAAGATTCACACTGAAACTAAACAGAAACAGTAACATTCAACTGTTTTACAAGAGTCCGTCCTGTATAATGTGCTTTCCATAAAGCACCAAAACACACAGGGACCAACAATAAGTAAGTTCCATCACAGGAGAATTATTAATATGTAACAAGTTCACCAGCTTTTCAATTAATCGTCGAGGGTTCCCTTGTATAAGAAAGTCTCCGGGTACAGAATTTTCACTGAACATAAAACGAACACATCGTGGAAGTTCAGGGTGCAAACATAGTGAGCAGATATCTACCCTTCAGATCCCACTTATTTATTCAGCGAGTGGAGAACAAATCTGGGAAGGCCTTGTGCAGGGCAGTTTTAGCACTCTCCAAGTCCTCGAAAGTTGACCAAGCTCCTGATATTAGTACCTGCAACTGTGCAGGGTACCCCATGCGAAATGTCACCTCTGCAGCAATTAGCTTTGACACTAAAGGGTGGAATTGGTTCTCCATTGCTGCACAGTGGCAGGTAAATCTTGGGTAATGCAAATTGTTTTCCCCTCCCATGACACCTCCTGCAGTTCTTTGATCTTCCCCATAAAATACTGCTTTTCCTAGAAATTCAAGAATTTTAATATAATAGGTCAGGGATAGGCACCAGGTGCAGGCATTGGCCCAAGAGCTCTATGGGCCCTCTCTATGGTGTATGCTGAACTGAAGGGGAAGGACCAGTCAGCTTCATGTTAAATTTTTGAATAAATAAGATGGTATTTGACCTTCCTCTTCTCAGGAATCCCAATTATAACAATAGTATTTCTGACTCCTCCTCTAGATCTTCTATTTTCTGCTCAAGCTTCTTTATTCTTTTCTGATTATCCACCACTTCAGTGCTAGTGCGTTCAGTTTTTTTCTCCAGGGAAACCAGGCGAGACTCGCTATCCACCATTCTAGTGGAGAGGTCCTCTAGCGCTGTGGTGATCTGCTTTATTTTGTTAACCACCATTTTAAGATACTCACAAAAAGGCTTCAATTCTTGTAAGAATACTTCAAGGGCAAGAGGAGTCGTATCCATAGTGGGATTAACAGTGGCCACCCCCATAGTTGGCCTGGTACCAGTCGCAAGTTGGGCCTGGGATCTCTTGCTGCCTTTTTCCAGTGTGATGGGAGGGGTATGTTTCAGCATAGCAGTATGCATTTCAACTTCTATTTCTACCGGATCTATTGCCCAGAGGTTCTCTGTATCAACTAGAGTCATTATGGGGTACAGCCACGCGCAAAGAACACCAAAATAACCCTGAAAGTAGCGCTGAGCAATGGGAGTGGAACCAAGAAGCAGCTACTTGGATCTCAGCATCACGTGATCTCCCAGCTAGGCAGTTGTGGAGACCAAGGAACACCTGACTAGATTGGGAGACAAACTGTCATCCATTTCATCTGGCATCTCCTTCTCTGACATCTTGCCTGCCTGGGAGAGGGGACAGATGAACAGAAGGTCAGAGAGGGGAGATAGGGAGATAAACATGTGGCTCAAGGGCTGATGCCAGGAAAAGGGCACACATTTTAGGTAACCAGCAACAGTTTTGGGAGCGAAAGTTCTTTAAATTGATGGACTGCATCTGACTAAAGAGGGATTCAGTGCATTGGGGCAGAAGTTTGATGTCTTTGCAGAATATTTAAACTAGTAAATGGAGAGGATGCAGCACCGATACATCGAATGGAAGAACACCCTCACCCCTCAGTTAGTGATCAAACAGGAGTTCAGCATGTCTGTTGTTCATTTGCATTACCAGGTAAGAAAAGGTCTGGTTCCCCATACATTGAGCGGAAATGTCGGGCCTACTTAACAAATAACACGAAATCTGGCCAATGGAAAATCATGTAGCCAATCCTGCAGTCTGGAAAACAAGATCCCAGACCTGCAGTCAATGATAACAGAGGCTAAAGTGGACATAGTAGCCATTAGCAAGACATGGTTCACCAGTAACCACACTTGGGAGACTTCAGTACCTGGCTATGTACTATTCAGAAAAGACAGAGGTGCAAAAAGGGGGGGGGCCTTTATGTCAATAAAAATATCAAAGCTACAGAAATTCAGAATACACAAAAGGAGCCAGAAGAACTGTGGGTCACCCTGGAAACAGGAAATGGGACAGACATACAAACTGGGGTTGTGTACAGGCCTCCAGACTAGGGGAGGACATAGACACATTACTGTTAGAAGATACACAAAACATGACAGCTAAAGGTGAGGTTCTGATAATGGGAGACTTCAATATGCCAGGTACAGATTGGTCAGTTCCAGCAGGAACATCCAACAGAACTAGACACATAGTGGATTCCCTGCAGGGGGAGGGCCTCAAATTGGTACAACAAGCCACAAGAGACAGGGCTATCCTGGATCTAATACTGACTAACTGGGAAAGGATCACAGATCTCCAGGCAAAAGGTTTCCTGGGGGCCAGTGACCACCACATGGTATGGTTCAGTTTGGCCACTAGAACTAAGTCATTCCCATTCCAAGGCAAAAATACTTCAGAGGAGCTGACTTTGATAAGATGGCCAACAGAGTTAAGCTAGCCCTAGCAAGAAGAAATACAGGTGAGGGGGTACAGGCAAAGTGGGCCACACTTTAAGAATGCAATACTTGAAGCAACATCCCTTTGTGTTAGGGAGAAAGGCAAGAGCAAAAGAAGGAGGAAACCACTTTGGTTCTCAAAAACAGTAGCAGAAAAGGTCAGAGCCAAAAGGCTGGCCTTCAAGAAATACAAGGGAACGTAACAGGACAAAGATAGGGAGGCTATATCAAACTTCCTTAGGGAGTGGAAGGTAGTAAGGCAGGCAAAGGCCCAAACTGAGGAAACACTAGCATGAACTGTAAAAGAAGGATAAGACTTTCTATAGATACATTAGTGAAAGGAGAAAGTCAAGAGGAGTTGCTAAGATCAAAGGGGATAAGGGGAGTTTGTGGAGTAGGACCAAGGAAAAGTATCTATCCTAAATAGATACTTCTGCTCAGTATTTACTGAGGAGAAGGTAGGCAGGGCCCGCAGCTCAGCACCATGGACACAGGGAAGAGGGAGGTGTGTACTAGTCCCTTCACAAAAGAAAAGATCCTACAAGAGCCCGCTAAGCTCAGGGTGGACAAGGCAATAGGAACTGATGTCATACTAAAGGAGCTAAGGGTAGAACTAGCAGAGCCATTATCAGAACTGTTTAGTTAGTCTCTGAGCACAGGAGAGGTCCCTGAAGACTGGAGAAGGACTCATGTGATCCCACTCTACAAAAGTGGTAGCAGGGAGGAGGCAGGGAACTACAGATCAGTCAGTCTTACCTCAGTACTGCGCATGATTATGGAGGCACTCCTTAAGGAAAGGATAGTGCAACACCTGGAATCCATAGGAGCACAGGATCCAAGACAGCAGGAGTTTACAAAATGATGGTCCTGCAAACTAATCTCATAAATTTCTTTGACTGGGTAACCAAAGTGGTGGACCAAGGGGGTGCAGTTGATGTCACCTTCCTTGACTTCAGCAAAGCTTTTGATACTGTTCCACATAGAAGATTGATTAATAAGCTGGGTAGGCTTGGGGTGGGTCAGAAGTTGGTCAACTGTGTGGCAGACTGGTTGGTGGGTAGAGTGATGGTAAATGATATACACTCAGAAGAGATGCAAGTCACAAGTGGGGTACCTCAGGGATCAGTCCTGGGGCAAGTCCTCTTCAATATCTTCATCAGTGACATTGCAGATGGACTGGAGGGTAAGATGTGTCTTTTTGCAGATGACACCAACATCTGCAACAGCGTAGATGATTCAGATGGGGTGGGCAGAATGAGAAGAGATCAGGATAAACTGGTAAAATGGAGAGAAGAGTGGCAACTGGGGTTTAACGCAAAGAAGAGCAAGATCATGCACATAGGGAAGAGAAACCCTGAAGCCACCTATAGGTTGGTTGGGGAGTTGCTGGCAATTACAAGGAAAGAAAGAGACTTGGGTATCGTCGTCACAGATGACCTGAAATCATCCAAGTAGACCACTAGAGGGCTGTTGGGGTGTATTAGTAGGGGTATCACAAGTCGTAAGAGGGAGGTCATAATCCTTCTTTACAAGACACTGGTAAGGCCCCATCTGGAGTCCTGCATGCAGTACTGGAGACCACACCTGCACAAGGACATTAACGAAATGGATGCAGTCCAGAGAAAGGCAACCAAAATGGTGCAGGAACTGCATCAGAAAACATATGAGGACAAATTAATGGAGCTCAATATGCATACCCTAGAGCAAAGGAGGGAGAGAGGTGATATGATCGAAACATTTAAACATCTTAAGGGCATTAACAAGGTGAAAGAGTCTAACATGTTTGAATATAAGAAAAATAGCAGGACAAGAGGATACAACATGAGATTAGAGGGAAGCCAATTAAGTGGTAATGTGAGGAAGTTTATTTTCACAGACAGGGTAGTGGAAGCATGGAACGGCCTACCTCAAGAAGTGGTGGATATGACTACAGTGCAGGGCTTCAAACAGGATGGGGATAGGCATAAGGGAGCACTACAGATGAGTATGAATAGATAGGCAATTGACAGAGTGCAGGCCTATGGCACATTAATAAGGTAGAAAAAATGGGCAGACTGGATTGGCCTTGTGGTCCTTATCTGCCGTCAACTTCTATGTTTCCATGTTTCTATTCTGTCAATGCAGACCTTCTCCTCCGTGGGCCGCATAAACATACCCACTTCCCGGTGCACTACTGTTCTGTTCTGCAAATGCAGTACTGGCAGCAACCGTGTGCAACATGGTGATGCTGACTTGAACTGCACATGCATGACTAACGTGCATACATAGTTATGTCAGCATCGCCATGTTGTGCAGTGCTGACTAGAAGGCAAAGTTCACATGTGCGAGTATCACTCATGCGCAGTACTGTAATTACTGCAGTATTACATATGGCTGACTCCAGTGCAGTGAAAGCACTGCATATTATTTTCCATGTTCTTACCACTCCTAAAAGCTCTCAACAGCCATATCAGCTCTGACCAGAGTTTGTTAATTTGTGCATGAGAAAAAATATCAGTGGAATGACTTGACTGATGCTTGTTCTTTTGACATTCACTTCATCTGCTGCTTCCTCATATGGCTGTAGTAACTGACATATATAAGTATAGTAGAAGATTCCACTGCCAAAAGTGAATGCAACATCTTCTTTTCTTATTGGGTGGGCCATAGTGTACTAGTACACTTCTTCGCATTATTTTCTGAAAAATGTAAAAGGTGATGTTCCCCATTAGAAACTTCTTTCTTTAACTAATGTAATGATAAGTTACATTGAGCTTTTGTAGATCTTGCAGAATTTTACATATTTTAGCAGAATGCCAGAAGTGACCATATATCTTTCATGCAGCACAATGCATGTTCTGCACACTCCTGTCTTCACTGCAGAAGTCCTGTACTACTATGTTCACTGTATGCACAAAGCATGTGGTATACACAAACCCACTCTCCTTTAAAGCTTTCCAAAGATTAGTTCTGTTTTCTGAAACTACAACTGCAACTGCTGAACCTGTGGGTTCGCCAAAAGCAGAGAGACGGGGAAGTTGCAGGAGTGCTGTGTGCTTTTTATTGTTCTGAGTACCTACAGATGCTTGAATCACTGGACAGAAAGCTATCTGGATCCTGCAGTCCATTGTGAGAGAGCCAGGACTACAGAGTTGCCAGGGGTATTTTTTATTGGGTGTGAGCCTTAGGCAATACTCAAAGGTTTATTTAAGGGGATTTGGGAGCCTAAGGTGAAACTTTAACTGCCCAGTCAGCCTTTGTGGCCCTAGTGTTATTTGCAACCCACAGAGCAACTTCTGGATCGTGGCACTTAAATCACAGCAGGAGAGTGAGCGCGCCCCAGGCTGCACATGCAGAGATGCATGCTGAGACACACGCGTCTAGCGTGTGTTAACATGTTTACAGGGAGACAGGGAAAAGCACAGTGAGGTATATAAGAACAAAATCATTCTGGAGACAGCTGATTGGATAGGTGGGATACCATACTTGTATTGATAATCACTACTCAGCAGATTGATATCATGGCAGACTCTATATTAACTAAAGATGGAGACTTATGTGTAAGATGTAATGGTGGATGTGAGTATGACTTGTTCAAGCTTTGAATGTGAGAAATGTATCTATAGTAAAGAATTAGAGTAAAATTTAAGCTCGGTTTCACTAAGGCTATAATATTTGGAAAAGTGTCACATGGAAATGGCTACCAAACTACAGATATTGTCTAGTCTTAATAAGGAAGGGTGTGTGTGCCTACAGCTGGGGGAGTAGGTAAAAGAAAACAAGATACTGAGGCAGGTTGGCAGAACAAAGTAATGATAGTAATACTGAGTGGTGTAATGTAGTGCCTACTAAGAGAAGGAGGGGAAGGAGCCCACTTAAAAAAACGTATGCTGAAAGAGGGGAATATAGTATACAAGAAGGAAACAATTCAAGTTAATAATAATGGAGTGAGGAAGATGTAGTTGGGGCAGGCAAGGATTAACACTTTCAAACAGTTATTAGGTACTAGAGGAATCAGTAAATCAGCAAAAGGCTATAATGAAAACTAACGATGGAATGGTATCACAGGAAGATATGGTAGATGGGGTAAAAGACAGGTAATAATGACAGGGGACTCCATTATTAAGTTCACTGATAAATATATTTGTAAAAATGATAAGGCAAATATGATGGTCAGTAGCTTTTCAGGAGCTGGTGCTTTGGATCTATATAACATGGTGGACAATATTTTTAAAGGAGCAGGTCAGAAACCAATAGCAGTGGTCCATGTGGGTATAAATGATTTAAGTAAAAAAACTCTACCAGAATTACAAAATAAATTTATTAAATTGGGGGAAAAACTAGAGGAGAAAGATTGTGAGATTTTGATCTCAAATACTCCTGAACCCAGGGCATCTGTGTGCAAAACAAAGAAGATTACGTTAACTCATGCATGGCTTAGAAAATGAATGCAAGAAAAAATATAATTTTATTAAACATTGGGATACCTTTAATGATCAGAATAACCTGTATAGCAGGGACAGATTTCATTTAAGTGTTAGAGGGAGTAGAATACTGGGAGTAAGAATAAGAAATGAGATTGATAAATTTTTAAACTGAAGGGATGGGGGAGAGGGATCTTGTGTAAGGTCCACTTTAGGGGCTACAATAACTGATGTAAAGAGGGGAGAAACTAAAACTAGAAAGATAGGTAAGGTAACTAATACAATGTTTTGTAATGCAAGGAGCTTAAACAAGGATAAAGTAGCAGAATTGGAACTCTTAGCAGGTAGGGAAAGTTGTGATATCATGGGGGTGGTAGAAACATAGTGGAACAAGGATATAGATTGGAACATCCAGATACCAGGCTACAGCCTATTAAATAACAATAGGACAGAAAGAAGTGTGGGGGGGAGTGGCAGTTTATATCAGGGAATATATTGAATCTACTGGTAATAAAGTCAGTAGTTTTGGTAGTATCGAACTCATACAAGTGGACATCTTGGGCTTAGGAGGAAAAAAGGTTAATTTGATAACAGTCTGTAGATCACCTTATACATTGGTGGGTGACACTGAAACCTTTGTGGAGCATGTTACTACCAGTGCTGAGGACTCAGATGTTCTATTAATGGGAGATCTAAATATTTCTGCCATTGAATGGGGAGTATCGGCCAATAATAAATCCCTGATAGCGAGAATACAAAATTATTTTTTATCAGCAGGGTTAGAGCAGTGTATTCAAGTGCCCACCAAAGGGCATAATACTCTGGACATTATTATAACAAATGTACCAGATAATATTACAAACATAACAGTCATCCCCCCCTTCAGTTCTAGCAACCATGATGTCATCACCTTTCAATACAATAGGATCAAAAGAGCTTTAAAAGGGAAAACACTATATAAGATGTATAATATGGCCAATTACTCAGACATAAGACAAGACATGAGCTAGCAGAAATAAATTGGAAAGTTGCAATTGAAGGTTTGTCTACAGAACTATGTTGGGAGCAGTCTTAAATGTTATTAATCCATTGGAGACAAAATATGTACCAACTAGAACAGTTTACACCAACAAGGGGAAAAACAGCAATGGTTAAGTAAAAGGATTAGTAAACTGATTAACAAAAAAGAATGTGCTATAAAAAGATGAAACAAACCCAGTCGAATGACAGTAAGAAAAAATATAGGAAGTCCTTGTCTCTCCTTAAAAACGAGATTAGAAAAACAAGAAAAAACTGGATTTTTGATTAGCGACTTCTAAATATGATAAAAAGGGATTTTTCTCATACATAAACAGTAAAATGGGGAATAACAGAAATATCAGCCCACTTGATATGAATAGGGTAATCGTTACTAAGCCAGAAGAAATGGCAAATGAATTCAATACTTTCTTTAGTAGAGTTTTCAATAAGGATGACCCTGTAGTAATTGGTAATGTGCCTGAGAATAGAGGTTCCAAACATATGGAGTATATTACAGTAGACAAAGTATAGAGTAAAATTCAGTTGCTTAAGGTAGATAAGTCAGCAGGGCCTGATGGACTTCAACCGAGATTTATAAAGGAACTGGGTAGGGAATTGGCACCACTTATAACAGGTATAGCTATTAAATCATTAAGAGAAGGTTATATGACATAGGACTGAAGGACTGCTACTGTGGTTCCAATATTTAAGAAGGGTAAAAGAGAGGAGGTATCAAATTACAGACCAGTTAGTCTGATGTCAATTGTGGAAAATTGATTGAAGGGTAATCTCAGAAGAGATTAAGAGATATTTGACATAAAACAATTTAGTTGACAAACTGCAGCATGGATTTGCTAAACAGAGATCATGTGATACCAACCTGGTATGTTTTATGATTATGTAGGTACTCATGAGGATGTGGGAAGTGGTGGATGTGGTGATGTTAGATTTTAGCAGAGCATTTGATGCTGTGCCCCATGGGAGATTGATTTAAAAATTGAAAAATTAGGGCTGGATGATGTTTTAATCACCTGGATTAAATGTTGGCTGATGGGAAGGACACAGAGGGTAACAGCCCTGGGGCATGTATCCAGAGAGGTGTGCGTCATGAGTGGGGTGCCTCAGGGGTCTGTATTGGGACCCCTGTTGTTTAATGTTTTCATTGGTGACTTGGTGATAGGGAGTAGGAATAAATTAACTAAATTTGCTGATGATGTGAAGATTGGTGGGGTTGTTGATTCCTTTGAGGACAGACTATCATTAGGACAGGATTTAATAACTATTGGCGAATGGGCAGAACAAAATAAAATGGAATTTAGTTTACAAAAATGTATAATACTGCATATGGGAAAAAACAACATACATCAAGAATATTACTTGCAGGGAGTGAAATTAAGGGATTCAGTTTGTGAAAAGAATCTGGTGGTTTACCTTGGAAATTATTTGAAAACTGGGGTGGACAGTATATTATATCCAATAAAGCAATGTATTTAGTAAACTGTATCTATAGAACCTTTTTTTTTCTAGAAATGAGTCAATTATGTTACCAGTATACAAATCATATTTAAGACCACTTCATGATTATTGCTCAGCTGTCTGGAATCCCTATTTAAAGAAAGATACAAAAAGTGTTGAGAAGCCACAGAGATCATTGACTAGATTAGTAATGTGACTGAGGGATTTACCATATGAAACCAGATTAAATAAATTGGGGTTATGGTCATTGGATTTTGAAGGAACGGGGTGGGGGGGACTTATTACTTTTTATGTAGGATTCTTATGCAGGAAGTTTTGTGAAGTGAACTGAGCCTAAGTCAAAAAGAATCAACTTATTATTTAAGGTGTAATGCCTTGCAACTAGTCAAGATGCAGTGTAAAACTGAATTATGGAGACAGTTTTAATCCTAGAGTTGTTAGATTATGGAATAAACTACCAGATGAAGTGGTTCTAACACCTAGTCTAGGAATATTTAAGACTAGATTGGGCCATGATCTTTGGTTGACAACCTCAGTGGCCTCCACTGAAAGGTGGGGACAACTATGGCTAACACCTTCTGTTGTCTTGTGCTCCTAATATGAAACCTAGTATGAGATCACGTGGAAAGACCATTAGGAAAGCCATTCTGAGAACTGTTTCTATAGCTCAGCAACACCCCACCTACCCCCTCCAAACTACGCCTATGTGTAAGATGTTAATTCCACTGGTGATTTTTCTATTTCAAAGCATGCAATACAGAAGATTGCCTGTTTTCAGGACTCTGTGGGTCCATGGTGGTGACAGAGGATGCTGCAGAAGATATAAATCATACCCAGTGGGCAGCGACAGTCAATCTCTGATGAATCCTGGCATTCTGGCAAGAAACTTTAAGTCAGCAGATGCTTAGGCATTTACTTGTCATTACACCTGTATCATGGATACAAGTTAGCAGTATGCATGCAGTTAACTATGCACTTTAAATACATTTGGTGATGAAATAGAATTTTAGACTTTGAGCACTTATTGAAGATACAGCGTGGGTAGGTGAATGCTGTCTCCTTTTTCTTTCAGTTGGATTATCTTCTGGAGTAAGACAGAATCATGCCCTTGCATAAATCAGTTCCTCCTAAATGACAGTCATGTAGTCTGTTGTTTGGCTAATTGTCCACATATACTGTATGTTGCGATATATACTTTTTAATTGTCAGTGACAGCAAGGCACTGTTCACCTTCTGATGCAGTTTCATGTAAAGGTCAGGCGTGGCCTTTGTAGAAAAAAGTATGTTATGGCAGCTTGTACTGAGGACAGCATTGTTTATCACGTCTTAAAAAACAATGAAGTCAGTCATAAAGAAAGGACTAGTACAATACTATAATTGCAGCTATTGCTTTATTAAACTGGTGAGTTGCTGTGTTACTTTGGTCATAACTGGTTGGCCATTAAAAAGTCTAGTGCATTATTAACTGTTTCTGACCTGCTGCTGGCATTTAGAAGAAGGCTGGAACAGAAAGAAAGGAATAATTCTTCATCTTTTCAACTGGGGAGCCTCCTGCATCTAATAAAGACCTTGCAGATAAAGGGTCTGACTTCCTGGACAAATGCTAAACTATGCTTGTTGTCTGGGTTGCTTAGCATTAGATACTGAAAAATATACATATACCAAACTGTGCACCTGTGGGCTCAATTTTCAAACATTGACATTTGACGCAAGGTGCCTGAACCAAGTGGGTTTGATCAAGTGGTACCTTGAATCAAACTCTGCGGCATTCCCAATTTTCAAACACAGGCTGTGTCTAAATCAGGATGCTTTGCACCCAAGCAGCCCTGCACCACCTTTGTGACATCAGAGCCCATGCACCAGGTTGCAAGGGTATGCCTCATGATGGGGCTGCACCATCCCCAATTTTCATATTTTGGAAGCCTGCTGTGGATGCAGCAAGGAGCTCAACAGACCAGCTGTGAGGTGGTCTAAGTGACTCTTACAGAAGTGTCACACAATGTGACAAATTGGGGGATCTGCAAGTGGGTTCGGGGCAGAAGGGACAAGGGGGTGCCATGGGGCCATTTGAGAGATGGTGGGTATGCAAGGGAGTGACATGGCACCCAGGTTGGGTGCCATTTATATGACAAGAAAGCCGTTGGGATAGAACTGCTGGGGGGGCCCAGAGACAGACATTGCCATGGCCCCAGGGTGGGCACAGCCCTTCAGCAGCCCCAAGATGCTCCATTGCATGCCCACTGTCTCCACAACTCCCCATATAGCACCACCCTGCCTTTTCTGCCCCAAACCCCAGTTGCAGGTCTCATCCCAATTCACCACACTGTGATATTTGTTAATGATGTCTGAGTATGCCGACACACAGGAGTACAGTTAACTCCAATTTCTTGGCAGGCTGGTCCCCTCTTAATTCACAAAACTACCTAGATAGAAAACTATCAAATGTATGAGCAAAGCAAAATAATTTTTAATGGCTTGGGAGCATAGGAATGAAACTTTGTTATGTTTGTTGTTGGTTCCTATATAAATATAGTGGTAGTTATAGAAGTTTCCCATGACGAGGTATGCTGTTCGTTACGGAGGTAGAGAGGGGTAGTTTATTACTGCAGTGCAGAACGCCCATGAAAGGATGTTTTAAATGCACTTTCTGACTTATCCAGGAGGTGGTAACCATTAGCCATCATAGCAATACAGCCGGCCTGTAGCATAATTGATTCTGCCTTCCCCAATTAACCTGCAGATGGCATCAGAAAGCTTATTTTCGTTTGGTAGGTTAGTAGGTGTGTTAGTATTGTAATGTAATTTTAGGCTGTACTGAATGTCTTTTTTTTTTGCATTCAGAGCCAATCTTTAAAAAGGAAAATGAATGATTTTGATGTATTCATTTGATTCAATACAGCTTAATTGTTATTATTTCTGATGTGTTTTCACTAATCTTTAAACTGGCAAAAGGGCCCGTCGGCCAAAAGCATGAAATTAACTGACAATATGTTAATAAACTGAGCATGATTGAAAGTTCACAAAATGTGATTTTGACTGTTCTTCCTAGCGTCCACAAACTCTCAAGTGTGGTAAACAAACTGCTGAACATGACACTGTGAAGATACAAACCTGGTATTTTATGTGGCGAGCACACTTAATTTGCCTTTAATAAAGTGAAGGCTCCTTCTGTGATTATGATATATTTTTTAATTTTTTTCTACACTCAAGATTCCCCAAAACTTCTTTCTCCTGTTAGCAAGCAAACTCTGATGTGGAGATGGAATGTCCGATGCATTTGTTCTTAACTCTATTATGTCCCCTAAACTGCCGGTTACCAGACCACATCCAAATAGTAAGACGTTCAAATAGTAATCAAAGTGGGTAACAAGATGTGGCCACAGAAATCATCAATCCTATCAAAAGAAAGCACAATCAGCCCTTTTGCCACATGCAGACTGTGCCTAAAAATGAAGACCGTAGATTATGTGTGACAGCAGATGTGAGGATTTCTCTTGCAGCTGTCAAAGTTATGGTTCTCCAAAAATCAGTTTTTTTTCTAAATTACTTAGTGGTATTAAGTATCATTACAGAAAGTGTGATTAAGTAATAATTAATAAATTAGTAGAAACAAACACTTCCTGTCAGCATGATCAGAGAAAACTCGGCACATCTATTTGCTGACTTCCATCAGTTATACTTTCTGTCATGATCTACTTAACATTGCTAAATAATTTAGAAAAACTGATTTTGAGCAACATAACTGATAACTGTAAGAAGAAATCCTTAGCTCTTTGTCATAGAGAATCTTCAGTCTTTTTTTTGCAAAGTTAGAAATGCTTGAAAAGGCATTAATTGAGAGGAAGCAAACAAAACTGCGGAGGGGAGAGGGAACAGATGAGGAACCGTGAGGTAGTCTGAAAGTTAAAAGAAATAGGTACAGCAGGTGGCTAGTACTGTTAAATGAGAGCCAGTTGTAAAAAAAGACAGTACGAAGGCATAGAGCACAAAACTGACTCAACTTGAGCTACAGAGCTGTCGCAACTCACTGGCTGTTCAGCATCCAACCCCTTCTGAAAGCATAGTCTACATTCCTGCTGCCACCACTCACCCATTCATTATCAGTTACCCACAAGGTAATGATGAGCCCCTCCTGTAGAATCTATATCAGTGCCTTAAATGAAATTTGTATTGCAATGCTTTTCATAAGCACCTGGCCGTATACTAGTTTGCTCTGCATTGCTCATCGCAGCGCTGGCAGCCACAGGAAAAAGCACTCTATGCAACCAAAATGCCAGACAGTCAGCAGTGCAGTCAGCAGGACTCACATCCTCTCAATAAACTAGCTGTGCTACATTGGTTTCTACAGAACCAGCGAGACCAATTGAGTTGGAGAGAACGAAGAAATGGTCATTCCCCACTAGCAATCCCTTCAGTCCCTTTTCTATGTGTGCGTGTGTGTGTGTGTGTGTGTGACCAGGAGGCAGTTGGACAGTGGGAAAATAGCAGCAACCTGTCTGGAGAGTGTTCTGCCCAGCTTCAGACAGCACTCCCGCCCGCACCCAGTATTGAGGAAGCAGCCACACCTTGAGTGCTGAGACAAACTGGAAGGGCATCACAGCATTTGGAAGTAATTTCCCATCACCTGAATTAATCCCCCACCCACCCCTAGAAACATCATAAGCAGCTTAGCCATTGACAGCAGGGTAGAGAGAGAAAGAGATGCAGACAGTATTCACAGGAGACATGCTTCATGATAGAGAGAAAGAGAGAGGGACGAGAGGTGTCTGTGTGTGTGTTGGGGGGGGGGTTATCCAACTCTTGACATCTTTCCTATTTCACTATATACTCTCCTAATAAAGTACATGCACAAGTACTGAATGAGTGAAGTGTCAGCATCATGGCTGATAATCAATGTTCTCAGAGTCTCACAGTACTAAAGTGGAGGTTCCTGGAATCAAATATGGGTCTTTAGAATGCACAAGATTAGTTTCTATCGCAGTTTGAAAACTGCTAATAATTAATAATATTATGGTATATTCACAGAATCTTAAATTATCCTCCAGTCACACCATGGTATTTTATTAATTTATTTATTTATCCAGTTCTGTTTGAATGAGTGTTAGCCATACAGAAATACATGTCTTCAGTTTGACAGCTTCAAGGTCATGGTGATGGTACCGACAATAACTGCAAATTGTGCCTAAATTCATGAAATCAAATGTATTAGTTACACTTTCCAGGATAGGGTGACTATTAAGCAAAGGTTTAATTTATGGAATGATTTTTTATAGTGGCCATGATGACTGATTAAAAGATTTACTGTAGCTACCTTAGCAACACAGTATACCCCAGCGCTGCACTGAACTACATGTTCTGGATATTTAGAGAACGATTCGCACGGCACAACCCAGCGCGGCGCGAATCCTGAGCCAAGGAGCTAGTCAGCGTGTGCCATTGCACAGTGCAAAATCTATTGCGCCAATGTACAACTATAATGAATGCAGGCCCAAGTGCAGGGGGCTTTCCCATGAATATCCAGCACAGTGTCATATTCAACCGTGAAACCATGGCACAAGTATGGAGCAAATTGAATTTGCTCTGAGTAGACTTGTTCTTATAAATACAGGGCACAAACACACAGACAGCACTTGCACCAGGGGTGAAGTGAGAGGGAGAGAGAGAGAGAGACAGAGAGAGAGACAGACAGACAGACAGACCAAGGCAGACACAGAGGGAGAGGGACCAAGGTGGCATTTTAGAGGAGAGAGGGGCAGAGAGAGTGTGAGAGAGAGAGAGAGAGAGAGACACACACACACACACACACACACACACACACAAACTGACAGGCAGTGCATGAGGGTGGCTTACAGCCAGCAGCGGCCAACCACCCAGGGGGACATCGGACAGCAAGGGCCATGGACAGTGCACCCTTCCTGATGGGAGCCATAATGAGGGATGTGATGGGCAGGAGGAACAGCGATGTGGCCAAGAAAGGGTCAGTCGGCAGTATGCCCGACACAGGTGAGCCGTTACGCATCACCTTTGAAATTACAGTGACATGGAGATTGTGGGCTGGTACCACCTGAACCGGGCCATTCTGAGGCAGCTCTGTGAGCTGTGAAGTGAGGAGATGCAGGCACCCACCACATGGAGCCACGCCATGTCCATGGAGATGAAGGTGACAGCTGTCATGTGCCTGCTCACCACTGGCACGTTCCAGAGACCAACAGGGTGCCACCACAGGCATAAACCAGTCAGCCACATCCTGCCTCCTCACACAGTTCCTCAATGCTCTGCTGCCACATGCTTCAGAATTCATCCATTTCCATAGCACAAAGGTAGAGGTACAGCAACCATGCAGGACTTCCACAGGGTTGCTCGTATGCCTGACATGATTGGGGCCATCAACTGCACCCATGTGGCCACCTGCATGCCACCTGGTCCTGAGGGTGTCACATACATAAACCGGAAGGGGAGCCCTAGCATAAACTGCCAGGTGGTGTGTGATGCCATGGGGCGCATCACCAATGTCTGCACCACACACCCTGGGAGTGCATATGATGCTTTCATCTGGCACAGCTCTGCACTGTGCCACAGGTTTGAATGTGCGGACATCCCTATTGGTCACCTAATGGGTGAGTATGGCACGGGCAAGGGGCATCGGGCAGAGCAAATCTTGGAATGTGGGAGGGCAGGGTGTGCATGTTGACGTGGGTGCAAGGGATAGGTAAGGGGTGCAGAATAGAACAGCAGAAGGCTAACTATGTCATTATCCACACAGAAGAAAGTGCATATTCACTGAGGCCCTGGTTGCTTCCTCCCTACTGGCGCCCATCGTTACCAGTAGAAGAATGTTACAATGAGGCACGTATTGCTTTGCGCAGCAACATCATTAAAGCGTGTCTTTGGCATGCTGAAACACATTTCCATTGCCTAGACAGGTCAGACGGTGCCCTATAGTACAGCCCCTCAAAAGCCTGTGGCCTGTTCCTGGCCTGCTGCATACTGCACAACATGGCCGTGACCATGGGATAGCTGTTGAAGCTGATGAGGGTGATGGTAGTGGGGTACGACAGAGGCAATGGGCCAGAGGGTGGTGGGCAGCCACCCCTGGGCAGAGGACCCCAGCTTCTCCAGCAGGTGTGGCGCCACCAGGACACCATCGCACAGGAGCACTATGGAGCACACAGGTAGGTGGTGTGGTGCACATGCATGGGCCACACCAACAGGTACAGCACACATGCAGGGGTGTACATGGCAATGGGCATGCACACACAGAGGTGGGAGGCAGGAGTAGGGGGGTCAGTGGCACACAACCACACACAGCACCAGACACACACACACACACACACACACACACACACCCACACACACCCACACATCCAGGCATTGGTATGTGGCATGGATCAGATGCATTGCACCTGTGCAGAGGTGCAACCAGTGCTAGCCTGCCCTCATCACACCCACACTACATAGTCTAGTGGCCGGGCAAGCATGCACACAAGCAGCGTGTGGCATGACACACAGGTGCGACACCAGTTGAAGGCACACACACACCTCCCATGTGCGCACAGGCAGCAGCGGCAGACAGCGGTCAGGGTGAGGCGCACATCAGGACTGCTGCATGGAACCATGGCCACCACTGCCACAGGGACAGCCATGCCAGGGCTGTTCAGCAGCCATGGGGGGTTTGCAACAGCCATGGGGCTGGTTTGCAACAGCCCTCATGGGTGGAACTGTGGGACTGCAACTGTGTCCACATGGGGGTGTGCAGGTGCCCCAAACAGGCCAGCCGCAGGCATGCCTGGGATGCCTACATCAGCACCCAGCATTGGCTGTGATGGGGTCACCCAACACCAGGATTGTGGGGTGGACAGCACACTGCGGGGGGTCACCTGTGCATGGCCACACCCTGTGGCAGCCAGCAACGCAAAGCCATCAATGATCGCAGTGACAATGTAATCCATGGATGCAGTCATGGTCTCCTGCATGTGCTGCATCCCTGCCAGGATCTGCACAATGCCCCTCTCCTGCTGCTCAGCTAACTGGCGCACCTTCACACACAGTGAATGCACCCCAGTGGCAAGCAGCACCTGTTGCTGTATGGATGCCCACAGGAGATGGGTGTGCTTAGCCAGCAGGTCAGTACCCTGCGGCTCCCAGGTGGGACACCAATCCTCATGTGGTGACCGGCCATGCTGCACAGGCCCCCTCTCTGGCGGATGCTGCACAGTGGGGTCTGCATGGGAAATGGGCACAGCAGGTGCACTGGTGACAGACCCTGTGTCCAGCTGCCTGTGGCACCCACAGCCTGCTGCTGTTGCCCAGTCGGCTGCTGTATGCACCCAGTGCCTGTGTGGCCACACCACCACCACCACCACAGGGCACAGCCAGGGCAGTGCACACCACTACACCCGCAGTGGTAACAGGCAGCTGTTCCACCACTGGCAGTCGCTGGGTGTGCTGCGTGTCCGTGAGGCCAGCAGGGTCGCTCACCACAATGTTGCCTATGCTGTCCAGGATAAGTGTGATGTCATCATCGGAGTCAGACCCTGCCCTGATCTGTGTCTCTGCATAGAGGACACCAAGGCTGGCATCCTGCAGGAACACATCCAGAATCTCATCCTACCCCCCAGATCCAGGACATCCACCTGCACTGTGGTGGTGAGCTGCACCCTGTCAGGCCCCAGGTGCCAGTAGAGGTGGATGGCTGGTCCTCCAGGGCTGTACCAGCATCCATGGCTGCTGCCGCTGCCAGCGCCCATCATCTGCATGAAGACATGCTGGTGCTGCAAGAGAAATAAAGGTGTGTCAGTGATGCAATGCCCACATGTGCCCCCCACACTACTGCTGCATGCGTCCTGCAGCATGGCATGTGCGTGGATGTGCACACATGCACATGACATGTATGCTGCCTGTATGCACACCAGTATGCCCACGTATGCACTCTCCATGCCACCAGCTGTAAGTGACTGACATACCTACCATGCAGTGATGGGCTGCCACCCATCTGGAATCCACTACCAGGCACACCCTGCACCATGGTGCAGTGCATAGTGGCTGCCACCAACTCATCCTGTGGTATTAGCATTGGTGCATCTGCTGGCCCCCTCCAGTAGCAGTCTGGGCCACACAGATGGCTGCCACCTTCTCTTTAATGTGCTTCTTGTCTGTCCTCACCTTCTTCCTGCACTCCTCGCGCCAACCGCTGGTGGCTGCCGTGTTGGTTGACCTATGCTGCCAACTCCTACCATCCTAACATCCCTGACCTGTAGTGTGCCCATGGCACCACTCAACAGGGGATCCCTGTCCAGGTGCACCTCAAATAGGGCATCTGTCTTGGCCTGTGTGAAATTTGGCCTGTGCTTCTGTACAGGCCCACACTTCTCACCCTCCTCATGATCCGACATTTCACTGCCTGTGGATATGGACAGCACAGTGTGTCAGTGGCAGCATCTCCCTGGTCTGTCCCACCCTGTAGTGCTGTCAGCTCCCAGTGAGCTGCAGCAGCATGCTCAACTTACCTCGAAAGGATGCAATACTGGTCCATGGCCTGTGCTGTTCCATGGTGCTTATAAGGTACAACACATGCAAATGAGGTTTGGCACAACATACTTACATGCTAATGCACCCAGTGCGCACCACGCATTAGCTGATGAGCTCATTTACATGTTGTGTCTGAATATCACAATATTGCACTGTGCACAATGGGGCGCACCAGAGCAAGTCACGAAGGTGCAATACTGCACATGCACAGTGTACAGCCCACAGTGTGCATGTGCATGTGCATCATGGCATCATGGCGGCAATCGCACACCATACGTGGACAGCATGATGCAGTGGCATTGCACAAGTTGTGCATGGGCCAGCTATGCACATGGGGTGCCATGCCCTATCGCGCGCATGTGCACAATGCGGTCGACCCCTGAACCTTGGGTCAGGCCTCTGTCCCTGTGACCCTGTGTAGCCACACCCATTCTGTGCATCTACAGCACTGCGTGATGAGTGTGCACTGCTCATACTCCCACTCATTGATCAGCAGGCGCATGGTGTGGACACATGTGCCTCCTGCCACCATTTCCATCCCCGAGATTGTGGTTGGTAACATGGTGCAGGGATGAGCTTGGCATGCACCAAACTGGACACAGGTGGAGCTGGTGAACCTGGTGGCCTGTGTCAAGCCCCACGCCCACCAACTGTTTAGGCAGGTTCCCCTGCAGCAGACCAGGGTCACTGTTTGGCAGGGGATTGCTGCCATGCTGCAGCAGAGGACCGGGGTGGCCAGTGCAGGGGAACAATGTCACCACTGGTATGGGGACCTCCCATACCTCTCAACCTCTCAGCATTAAAAATCATAGCAAAGGGCCATAATGTGTAGCACTTTCTTATGTCTGCAAAAAGTGGATCCCATATAGTTAGTGATAAGGAATGTTTCTATTAACTTAGTTCAATGATTTAATAGTTTGTGTGTCCAGTAATAGCTCTAACATTATGAGGAACATCAGCAAACTTATGCAGAGCAAGGGTAAGTTTGAGTGTAAAAATCATAGCACTATACTAAATTCATAGCAGTTGAGAGGTATGGGTCCTCCTCGGTGGGACGAATGTGCTGAGGCTGCAGGCATGCATCAGGCAAGGAGCTGTGCCACAACCAGGTAAGTCATCCCATGTTGTATGAGTGCCTTGGTGCTGTACTGTAGTGTTGGCTAGGCTGCCTGGCATGCCTTGCAGAGGGGCACACTGTCATAGTGTGCATCATGGTGTGGCATTGCCAGCCACTGCTTGTGTTGCAATGCAGCCATGCGGGATGTGTTGAGCAGGGGCACATCTTGTGCACAGGGGTGGGGGTAGTGGGGCAGCTGCTGTGGCTGATTCCTGATGTGTACCTGTCTTCTTTCCATTCCCAGGACCTGAGGATCATTGTCAGGCACAGGCAGCAGCTGCACAGCAGCTGCACAGCAGGCTGCAGTTGGCTAAGGCAGAGTGGGACTGGCACTGGAGGGGCAGCGGAGGGCAGGTAGGCACCATCATGGTCCCCGCACTGTACAAAAGTGTGGTGGGGGAGTGGGTGTGGGCATGGCCACAGGTGCCATTTGCTGTGGCAGCTGTGTGTGTCAAACTGTGTGTTGTACATGCCACTGTGGTGCATCCATTGGACACATGTGCCAGGTGTTGGTGGGGTGGGTGTGCGCCCAGCTACCACTGTTGTTGCTGTGGCACTGCCAGTGATCGGTGCCATGTGACTGTCATTGCACAGTCGGGTGGCCATTATGTGGCACGGACCACCTCTGTGCAATGTTGTGGTGCACCGAGTTGCTGGCAGGCGTTGGCCCACCCCCTGTGGGTGGCTGGTACAGGCCCTCTGGGGGGGGTGTTCCCATTGCCCATTACACACTGTGGGTAGGCATGGTTCCTTGGGACATTGCACTGATCACTTGTCCTGTCCCTTATTATAGGTGTCCAGTGGCAGAGGCCTAGATGGCCATTATAGGGTCAGCTGCTCCGGCAGCTGATCCTCATCACCTCAACAACAATGGAGGTGGTGCTCCAGATCTGACACCTGTTGTTGGCAGAGAGGAGGCAGCAGCTACACCAAAGGGCAGCAGCACATGGCCCCCATTAGTTTGGTCCCTGCTTTACCCTGTTTCCCCTGCTGTACCTCCCCATACAGTCTCCCTTCCCACTGTACAGTTCCTGTTCCCTGTCCCCATCCCTCGCTTTATGTACCCTTTCCCAGCCCCTTGTTTTTGTACATTGTTGTGTTCATTAATATATATATTTTGACTTACCTGCCTGTGACAGTGTCTGCTTAGCAGGTGGCATGAGGAGCCATGCTGCAGTGGCCCAGTGTCTGTCCATGTGGTGTGCATGTGTAGGGGTGCATGTTCTGCTTCTGTGGTTCACTGCTGTGTTCTGTGGTGTGTCCCACTGTTGTGGTGTCCTTCGCCTCGGTCGGTGGCTGTGCCTTGGGTTGCCCATGGGGCAGCTGTCAAGGGTGTGTGGTGACTGTGTTCATGGTGGTGGCACATGGCCATGATCATTGGTCAGGTACTGGATGCACACTGTGTTGGGGCCCCTGCTTGGTATTGTGCAGCCTGTCCCATGTGGTCTGCCATGCTACCTGCCTCCCAGCATCTTAAGTGCCTACTGTGTGCCTGTGTGGCATGTGTATGTGTGTGTGTGTGTGTGTGTGTGTGTGTGTGTGTCTGTGTGTGTGTGTGTGTGTGTGTGTGTGCTTGGGTGTATGGTCCTGGGTGTGGCCTGCTGTGGTCTGGAGGGGCATGGCAAGCAAACATGCTTGGGGGCTCCCTTGGTGACCCTCCATTGGCCATTGGCATCTCCTGTTGCCTGCTATCTGTGCCACTGTTGTGTTCTGGGGATAGGTGTCTGGGTGCCTGTGTGCGCCCTGCTGTGCCCTGCTGGTGGAGGCCTCCTGTGGTCTGTCACTGTGCTTCCAAGGCTCTGTCCCTGGGTCTGTTCTCTGTGCCATGCCTCCCCTCTGTTGCTCTGATGCTCTGCTCCCACAATTGCACTGGAGCATCCCTTTCTGCACCATGGCACAACTCTGATTGCGCCATGGCGCACCTCTGTGCCATGGCGCAACTGTGCCATATTCAGCCAGGTTGTGCTGGTGCAATTTGGCCTGCACAACCTCTGAATATCATTCAGATTACACCATGGTGCATTGGATTTGCACTGCACCAGACTTGCAACAGGCTTTGGTGCATTTCTGAATATCTGGGTCCATTTGATTTGCCGCTGTCAAGCTCAGCAAATGATCCAGACAAGCATAAGAAATACTTCCTACAGATGGACCCTGTATTCTCTTGTGGTGCAAAAAGATCATTTTAATACATCAGATCCTTATTTATGGCCCCTAGGCTGCTCAGAATTTAGTCCCTTTGCATATTTATTGGTTGCAGCTGTCAACAATTGGCGAAAAACTGTCTACTACAGTATACAGTACTATATGTGATTGATTGCTATCAAAATGGAGTGCTGATTTTAACATTAAGGTGTGACTAAGGTGCTGGAAACATTGACTCTTGTATTCCGAATAAGTAGTACAAAAAATCTGCTGCTAATCATAAAATGAATAGTCTTTCCAATTTCAAATGAAAGTTCCCAGAATATTAATCAGAGTTCTCACATCAGTTGTGGAGGGTAGTAATGCTTTGGGAAGCACATCTCATGATACTTGATGTATTTAATCAAATCTGCTGGACACAAAAAAGTAAAAAAATAGAGTTTGAAACTATTTTTTTCAGGAAAGTATTTTATTTTAGCAAAATGGAAACATAAAATTATCTTTATTTGCCCTGCTATGATTTCATGCCCTATTTTATACACAGTCCCTCTTAGAATAAGAAGTCTGTACAAACTATGTTCCTGTTTTGCTATAAAAATAAAAACTTCCAGAAACAGTCTGTAAAAAACAGTCTACCAAAATGGTTCATATACTGTACACCTTCTGCACATGTGCTGTATATCATAAATTTTCATTTGTGTTTTGCACACTGAAAGTTTTGAATTATGAATACTTTGAACACTACAGATATATCGCATGTGGACTTAGGGTAGTAATAGGGTAACTAATGATGAAACTGTACTTTTCAGAAAACAATGATATGATTTCAGTAATGCTAGAATAGTACAATTGAAAATAACAACTTCTACATACTTCAAGTTTTCTGAACAGTAATGTTTCATCACTTTCCGTTATCCCTAGGTCAACATATAGTACTATAGTATGTTCAAACTGCTCATAATTCATAAATGTCAGTGTGTGAAATACAGAGGAAAAATTATCATATACAGTACATGTACATGTATAGCATTTTAAACATCAGTCCAGCATCTCTAAGGCATAATGAAAACTACAGTGAGATCAGTAAAGATTGTAAAAAAATAAGTAAATATCAGTTTGACATTGCTGCAGTGCTAAAGTGAATGCATTGCACACACTGGCGAAACCAAATTGCTGCTTACTGAAAAACAAAATATGTGCCTTGAACTGTGCTGGAATCTTTTTTTGTTTACTAAAACTATGTGTTTGACTTTAATTTACAGTATACGTAATGGTAAACCTTCTGTGAAAATCTGTGTGCAGACAGAAAGGCTTCAGATACTGGGAGGTGTTCCTTCCCCCTAAATGCCTTATTAGTGAACAGAGTTGAACTTGGCTTGAATGAGAATTAAAACTACTGGAAAAATATTGTTTGCCTAGTTCCTCAAATATATTATGTAAACAACAAAATCACAGGTTCAAATCATTGTCCCATACCCACCTTTCCTTACCCCTCCCAGTATGAGTACCATTTCATTGTTTTGCATCCCCTCTGTATCTCTGAGACAGGGTTTCTGTAGAAGGGGCAGGTCAGCATACAGTGCATTTAAAACAATTCTATATTCCATATATAAAAAACAAACTATTTAATTGTGCACCCTCTCTTTTTCGGGAAAAGTTCCCATCAAGAGTTACACTTACTGTGTAACTCTTAATTACATTTGAATTCCTTTGTGCCAGATGAGATCAGGAGTGAAGCAGAATACTGAGAAAACATAGTTAGAATAGGTACTGTAATTGTACAGCAACTGGCAGTTTTATAATGCAAAGGTGAAATGACAATAAACCAACACTGAATATGGAGGAAGGTGACTCTTATAGATGGCAGTGCCAACGTCTAGTGATTTGGGTATTTTATCATTATTCTGCTACAACCATAATCTCTCCTGGCACAGAGGGATTCAAATGAGAGTGCTGTAATGATCTGCACTGGCACTCTACTTTAATATATATATTTTTTAGATAAGTTTTATGTGATATGTTTCTAAAAGGTATTGTAGGCTTCACAGACAATACCTAGCACTATAACCACTCCACCACATACAACTAAATGGGACGGCAGAAGACATTTCTATCTACCAAGTACTCACTTGTTGATGCCAAATGAATGCTTCTCCCAACTGCAATCAGCTTCAAGGGACATCTATAGTGGATATAATAGGCACTTTACACACAGGATTCTTTACTGAAATATTCAGTACCTGTGTGGCGTTCCATTCATGCTGACTTTACACACAGCACTCTGTTGGAAAACTCATCTTCATTTTCTAGCAATTCATTGTGCTTCCCCAGAATTCCATAAAGGTAATGACTGGTACCGGAATGGCCATTGTTACACAACAGAGTGAAACAGAACACATTGGCATGAACCATGCCAACCAAGGAGCAGCAGTTCAGGTGGCGTTCACTGTGGAATGGAACACATGCAGTTTACACACCAATGGAGATAACAGTAAACTGCTTCTGCAACAGTTATTCCGTTACAGAACAGGTGGTGTAAAAGCACCTTATGAGTGTGTGACTAAGTGGGGAGTGTCAAATTCCTCAGGGGTCAACCATTATGTCAACAGTATCAACCACATACTTGTGCTTCCTACAACCCACCCTTTCCAAATCAAAATCACATTAGACGTCCCTGTTTTTTTATCTATGCACCTGCAGACATGACAGTGATGTTGGTTGGGGGGGGGGGTACAGTCAGTAAGAAGTGGGTACTTAAAATTCTCCTTTTTGTGTTGGCAAGAAAGAATCCTGGTCTCTGACTGGTCAGTCTGGGACTGGACCCATGATGTTATCCCAGTACAACATCACAAGTCTAGTCTCAGCCTCACTGTGAACCTCTTGACTGGCTGATTTGATTTGTTGTATTTGCCTTTTTTTGCATCTGCTCTTAAGAAACAAAAATATTTTCCGACACTAACAAAAACATTCTTTAAAATGTTTTTTTTTTTTTATTCTGTATTACAACAAACCATTGTATAATAGCAATAATGCCCTATAGGGTGTGTGTTGTGCTGGGATAATGTCATGCCTCAGGTATTGGAATCACTTGGCCTGCGGCCTCATGCCCAACCACCTGAGGCATGATGTTATCTCAGCAGAACACACACCCTGGAGGGCATTATTGCTTATTTTTGCCAGCCTGTCCATACCCTGTACAAACTGCCACAATGATGCCTATGGAAATATTTTATTTGGAATTTATGTGACTATAAAATTATATTGCACCACAAGCATTTGTTGTCACTTCAATCTGGAACTGGATTATTAATAGAAAACTAGTATATAAATATTTTTTGTTAGTCTACCATTCCTCTGTACATTACACACATAGACACACTGACAGTTACAGAAATAAAATACACTTTCACTTTTGATTTCTGTGACTGCAAGGCTGTATTATGCCAGCTTGTCCTTTGCCATTCATACACATTGTCACACTGATGGGGCTGACAGAATAGCCTAGATGTTAGACTAGTTATTTGAGAATGAGCTTTTTACATCCAGCAGAACTGGGTTTGATTCCCACAACCTCCACTTGCATACTGTGTGACTAAGAGCAAGTCACTTAATTACCATAGTGCTCCCAGGTCACCCCTGAAAACAGGCATTTGTGCCTAGTGGGCCTTACCTGATTACTGGTTATCCAAAGACTAATTCCAGTAAAAGAAAATAAACTATTATAAGGGATTTCTGTGTTTGTGGAATTATTCTAGTGTGTTTACACTTACACAGCATTGTGGCAGCAGTGCAATGCCTATGTGTAGAGAAAACCACACATGGGAGCTGTACTGCAACGCAAGTTGGTTTCCTTCCAAACTACCCTGCAACTGATCGGGGCATAAAAGTCATTTCCTGATCATGTATAACTACTACACATTCTGTATTTATTTTATTTATTTATGTAATTCTTTATTAATCAGGTAGGCCTAATAGGCATACATGCCTGTTTTCAAGGGCAACCTGGCAACACTGGGGAGGTTAAGTGACTTGCTCAGAGGCACACCATATGTAAGTGGGAGATTGTGGGAATCAAACCCAGATCTGTATGCTAGATGTACCATGCTAATTCACAGCTAAACTTTTTTACAGTTAGATTGTTTATTAATTTATAAATATATACAATACATACACAAAGGATCCAGTGAGATACTACAAAGAGATAATTTAAGGATGAAAATACCTTAATTGATAATGCATATAACAGTATGGAAAAGGTTTATCATGTGTTGGTCTACAAATTAGGTGATGACTGATGACCTGGTCATACCATACAATGAGTATATAAAATGCATTGTATTGTTGAGAAAGAAAAAGAAAAAAATACTAATGCAATAGAATATTAATTTTATATCTAATCTATTGAACTCTATAATCACAAAGAGAGCTGCAACAGAAGAAGAAAAAACTATAGCACAGCTAAACTTTTAGTTGTGATTTCTGTAACTCCAAGATGTATTTTGCCTGCCTGTTCTTTACCATTTACACACATTGTCACACTAATGCCAGTAAAAGAAAATAAACTATTTTAATGCATGTCTGTCTCTGTGGAATTATTCTACACATTTTGTATTTATTTTATTTATATATATATATAATTTATTTTAACCAGATAGGGCTCACTAGGCATATGTGCTTGTTTTCAGGGGTGACCTGGGAGTACTGGGGTGCTTAAGTGACTTGCTCAGAGGCAAAAAAGTTAAATGACCTGCTCAGAGGCAATCTGTCACTTGCATGCCTACTGTAGGTATGCAAGTGGCAGATTGTGGGATTCAAACCCACATCTGTCTGATGGATGTTCCATACTCCTTTACAGCTAAACTTTTAATAATGATTTCTGTGACTCCAAGGATGTATTTTGCCAGCCTGTCCTTCACCATTTTCACAGTGTCACACTGATGCCAGTAAAAAAAAAACTGTCATAGTAGATGTCTTTCTAGGGACACCTGCTGTCTCCCTCTATCTAGCCTGATTCTGGGTTCTGAAGCCCCCATCCCACCCCTCATTGCCACTGTCTCTCTCACTCTCTTTCTCTGACCTGGATGACAGAAGTCCAATATTTCTTTCAACATTCTTTTACTGCCCTGTAAATATAGCCACAGTATTTCAGCCTGTTCTTCACCATTTACACATAGCCAGGATAATGCTTTAGCTGACATACTATTTGATAACTCAGTAAGAGTTTGCAATTACAACTTTTTTGATAAATAATAAAACACGAACACTTGTTTAATTGCTTGTTTTATTAATTTGGATGTAACACAAGTAAGAAAAAGAAATCTGAAAACACAACAGGAATAGATGATAGCTTTTTGCAGTGGTTTTGTAGCACATCACACTCGCTACTTAAAAAAAAAAACATGACTTTCCTCTACTGTTACATAAAGATTGTGCTACACTGTTACCAGGAGTTGCAATTTTGTTGCTATACAATCTGCCTACCTTTTATCAGTTCCTTACAGAAACAATGTGCAACATTGTAACATGTTTACAAACCCTCTTGCAGCTTTTGATACTTTATGGAACATGTTATTTCAGTCAGAAACCAAGCTTCTCACAAAGCATACTGAATTTTTGGGTGCTGGAGAAAATTTCATTGTTTTGCTTCTTTTCTGTGCTACAGAACCTACATAACTCTATGCTCATTCGCACTAACAATGTCAAAACCAGCAAGCAAATATTTGGCATTGACAAATGCTTTTTTTAGGAAAGGTATCCATATCTCTTGCCCGCATTTCAACCTTTCTATTTTAATTGTCTTCAGTTTTCAAGGTTACTCATGCAGCAGTGTACTAAAATCTATATGGCCTGCCTGGAAGCCTTGCAAATTTGGGTGCCAAATGAGAATAATGGCCAGAAGCTCTGTACTAGGACAAACAACACAGGGGAGATGGGGGAAGCCCCTATGGGTTCCACTGTACAGCTGAAATGGGAAAGAAAATATCAAATTAGTTAGCTACATGTTCCTGTCCAGTCAAAAATCAGACTGCAAGCCACAGTAAGTCCCTCTTTCTTCTGGCAGTGAATACAGCCAACAATGGAACTCTAGCTTTCTGCATTGAGGACACACACACCTTGTGAACTGAGAGTGCAATGCTTTTCATTGACACATAAATGCCCCCACACACACACACAGACACAGACTGAATGGAGGAAAGCAACAGGACAGATTTGAAAACAACAGACTGTCAATGGGATGCTCTAACTTGCAATGGTACATATATATCAACTAGTCATTGTCAGCTGGTAGTTTGTTTTATCTATGTGCTCCACCTCCCCTCAATCTCCATGTATTTCTTTGGGTGTGAGTAGTGATGGGAGGAGGGAGGAAAGTGGTTTGAGGATTAGGGAATTGAGCATGGCAAATTCTGAGTATGAATGGGTGCATGCTGGGTTGGAAATGTGGAAGCCTTAATCCTACAGATGTGGTGCTTTTCTTCTTGTGTCACATGCTAAAATCACTTGAAAAGATCCAAAATTATCGTAAAGTGGCAATAAATGTGTTAAATGTGTTAGACTGAGATCCATGCAGTGTGAAACGTGCCCCACAGATTTAAAATCAGCTTTCAATATTCATTGGACATTGTTAGTTCTACTCATGACACATTTAGGGAGCCAGACCTTCCTTTTTCTACTCTGGGATGTCCTCAGATTACTGTAAAAGCAGGGTTTTATAATCACATCCCACCTGGTGTCATATAACAATTATATTCTCTGTATTGGCTGACATACTGTATCCGATCCAGTAGAAATGCCAGAGGACAGTCTTCATTGTCTCATCATGACTAATTACAGAGCCCACTAACCAAGATTACTTTTCCCAGTCAAAGTGTTTTATTTCCTGAAGACCTGCTTCCTGGAATGCTGTTTAGAGAGCCAGCAAATTTTTGAAGTTTCAAATCCTGTGCTGAAGTCCAGTGCTGTTTCCTCAGACATTGCCTGCCACCCTAAACAGTACGAGGCATGCAAACTGCAGCACAGTTAAAGATAAAAGCTTTTAGTGCACCTTCTTCAGAAACGGCTGACATAAAAAACTCTGCCTTGAGTTCTGAAAGCAGACCAAATGCTCAAGTGTGAATTTAGTCTAGCATTTCAGATTCATGTGCTCAGATTTCAAGTACATAGCAGAGGATAAACCAAGAGATGGGGAATGACTAATCATACTATACAAATACGTTTACATGTGAGATTCAGGGACAAGAAAAGCTGCTCATACTGAATACTGCCCTTTGAAGTTGTAAAAGTAGAACATTTCATATTTAGGATGCAATACATTAGCATGTGACTTTGTGAAAAGGCAACTGCAGGGATGAATCAACTGATGTGTGCCTAAGGGACTTAAATAATTTTGTTCTCATGTACTGTATAGTGATAGTCACAGCTGTAATTTCCTTTCTGTCTAGTGCTATTTTTTTAATCTGCACAACTTGTAAGTGATAAATATCTTTGGAAATTAAACAAATAATTCCCACTCTGAGCATGGCTTAGCCCTGGATGTTGATATGAGGGGCAAAGCAAGTCTTAGCCAGGTAAACATACGATTTTATCAGTCTGCAGTGATTTTTGTACAGTTGAGGCTTTATTTGAATTCTTGACTTTAAAACTCCCTGCGTAAAGAAGGATTTATCCTGGGGACAGACCAGATCTTTATTAAGACTACTTTATTATATTTGAGTTTAAAACAAAAAAAAAAAACAGTGAATAGAGCCTGTAGTAGTAACACATAAAGAGAGGCATCCAAGATAGAAAGAGGAGGGAAGGGTCAGGGTGGCAGCATGCCACGAGGGAAGGACAACCATTGGCAGCATTTAAAAAAACACTTATTTTAGATGATTCTAACCCCAGGGATGGTCTCCCAGTGTTGAATCAGTTTTGGGGGGGGGGGGCTGCCTTTCAGGACACTAGGTAAGGGCTTCTGGCATAGGGACATTAAAAAAAAATAACTAGCACCTGGAATGGGCCCAGTGCTGGGAATTAAGAAAAGGATAGACAACATCAGTGTGGGCTTCTGATGTGCAATATTGCAATATTGGTGACTGGTGACGGGCATCAAGTGGTCATTTTACTTTTCATTTTTTTAAACCTACAAAACTTGTAAGTAATAAATATATTGGGAAATACACAAACACATTTTTGTCTTAGTTGATGTGTAGTGACACTTTTTTTTGTTCATTATTATGGATTAAATTAAACAAAACATCTCCCTCAGAGTGTGTCTCACCTGGGGCAGGCATTCTTAATTTTAATATCCCTACTCCATGCAGGGTTCATTCCAGGGACACACCAAGTCCCTGACAGGCTGAAACATAATATTTTATGTTTTAAGTTTATAGTTATGGTCAGTTTTCTATGTCCTGCTCTGAACATGTGACAGCCAGGATGGGAACTTATCTTTTTGGGGTTTGCTGGCTATAGCAGGTCTGAGCCCTGAAAATCAGAGCGGTTTAATTAGGAAGTAGGAATTTAAAGGGCAAGATGAATATTGCTGGGACCTGGACACGGATTGCTGTAAGGTCTCTGCATACAGTATTGATTAATTGTATATACTGCATTTCCAACAATGCTATTCAGAAAAAGCCAGTCGAGGGAAACAAAAGGAAGTGATACTATTGCTTGCCATGGTGGGGGAATACGCTCATTCTACTAAGCATTTGGTCCCAGTGTCACCAGGAAGAGGAGAGAGGATCAGGGTGACAGCATGCCACCAGGGATGAGCATCCAGTGGCAGCTGTCAGATAGATTGAACAAATTTAGTGTAAATGCTTTTTACTTTCTGATTGCACTATAGTTTATTAAAATAACAGAGGACAAGCAGATCACATAATGCTGTCTTATTTTACCACTCAGGCTGTTTTTATAGGAAGTGCCCCAGTTGGTGTCTGAATCTGATGCTCTAGATTCAAACCCCAGATGCAAACAAAATGACCCACGTTCCTTCTTTAAATAGAATTTGATGCTCTCACACTTGCAGATCCATGGCAGAGTCTCTTGCAGGGTTATAATTCATCAAAAGATTTATTTCAGATTGAGATTAGAATGAGATTTATTTTACCTTTATATATTTCAAGTGCATACGCACCATGAGTTTTATTTTGAGAGAGGACTGGAGTGGGTATCAGAGATCAAACATGATTCCAGCAAAATAAATTACTCTCCTTCAGTCTTTTGGGGTTTGCTGGCTATAGCAGATCTGAGCCCTGAAAATCAGAAAGCAGTTTAATTAGGAAGTAGGAATTTAAAAGGGCAAAATGAATATTGCTGAGACCTGGACACAGATTGCTGTAAGGTCTCTACATACAGTATTGATTAATTGGGTAAGCTGTATTTCCAATGCTGCTATTCAGACAGAAGCCAGTCAATGGAAAAAAAAGGAGTGATACTATTGCTTGCCATGGGGGGGGGGGGTAGGCTCATTGGTTGTACTACGAATTCGGTCCCAGTGTCACCAGGAAGAGGAGGAAGGGAGGGATCAGGGTGACAGCATGCCACCAGGGAATGACAACCAGTGGCAGCCATCAGATAGATACTGAATTATTTTATTTATTTATTGAAGATATTGGATTTACAACCTTTGAGTCAGGGACTCATTTACAAAGGCTCCATGTCAGAGTACAAAACAGATCAGTAACAAGCAGTATACAATATCACAATGAGGAAAAGGAAGAGAAAAAAAAAACAGGGTATGAACAGTACAGTCAAGCCTGTACAATTGGGTAGCTATACAAGTCCAGATAAGGAGCTTGTAATTGTCAATGAGCAGTACAAACAATAGGATGGTGAGGCCTATACAATTAAGTAGCTAGACAGGTCCAACTAAGGAGCTTGTAATTGCAATGGTGCGAGCAGTCAGGATACCGACATTGTCAATATCGCATTCATTACATTAACAGCAGTAGAATAAAAGAACTTTAGCCCAGTTCTCCTGTGTGGTATAGGTGATAAAGAAGGTTTAGATGCAGGTTTATAAGCACCAGCTGGCATCTTAATCCCTGCTCCATCACTGAGGCAGGGGGCAGGGGCAGTCTGGTAATGGCCCGGTGGCCAGGTATTGGTGGTGCTAAGCAGCAGCCCATACTTAGCCAGTGCATTGGCAGTGACGGGTGGAGAGTATGTGGTCTTTGAGGGCTATTTTGAAGGGGCCTAGTCTAGAGATAGAGGTAACGGCTGGAGGGAGTTCATTGTACCAAGATGGTGCTCTGTAGGAAAATGACCTTTGGGCTAGAGAGGTTGTGACCCTGGGAACAGCCCACATCAGTTTATCTGCTGAGTGGGTATTTGCTAAGGTATGATCAGTGCAGAGGGAGGCAGAAACTCCAGTGAGGGTAAGGCCTAGTTGAATTTTTTTAGTGAGGAAACATGTTTGATAGCGTACTCTTTCATCTAGGGTGAGGATATTTGTTATGGCATACAGGGTGCAGCTGTGGATACACTTATCTACTCCAGCGAGAAGCCTACAGGCTTTGTTGATGGCTAGGTGGATTTTATTTAGAGCAGTGTGGTCAGTGGCTGAGTAGACGGTTAGCCTATAATCTAAAAGAGAGAGAGAACAGAGGAGGTAACAGCAAGGTTAAAAGCCTCTGGCGGTAGGCAGGCTTTGTGCCAATACAGTAGTCCTGTGAGTATATTTATGGCTGAAGAAAGATTACTGATATGTGGGTGGAATGAGAGGTTGGAATCAAAGTAAGGCCCAGGTATTTATAGGTATAGACCTGTTACAGTGGGAGGAGGGCTTTGGAAAAGATTGTTAGCTGGACATCGTAGTCCTTGCTCTGTCAGTGGACAAAGAGCATTGACATAGTCTTTTTACATTGACCACCAGTCTGTGGTCAATGAACCAGTTCTCAACGTGGTTGAAGGCAAGTTGTAGGGAGGACTGAAGGATTGTGGGATCTGAGTGGGAGGCAAACAGTACTGCATCATCTGTGCAGAGCAGAAGACTACATTGGCAGGATTTAGGCAGGGTGTTCAGGAAGATGCTGAATAATAATGGACTAAGGATGGAGCCTAGGGGACCCCAAACAGTCTGGCAGAGTAAATGAGGGGTGCTCTTTATCTTCACACATTGGGACCTATTTGAGAGGTAACTTGTAAAACACGCAATGGGTCCAGGGGACGAACCAGTGAGGCGAAGAGTATTTAGGAGCAAGGTGTGGGAGACAGTATCGAAAGCTTCGACATGTCTATGAATACAGCTCCTGCTAGGTGTTTCTTATCTAGAGCAATGTGTAAAGAGTTGGAGAACTCTATGAGGGTGGTTGTTTTGCTGTGTACAGCTCTAAAGCCATGTTGTTCCCTACATAGTATGCTGTGCACAAGCAAGTAGTCTGTGAGTTGGATGGCAATGATTTTTCAGGGCTTTTGAGAGGGAAGGGAGAATGGAGATGGGCCAGTAATTATTGGGTAAGGTGGGATCCCCACTCTTCAGTATTGTAGTGATAGTAGCCATCTTCCAGTCGGTTGGAAACTGTCCTAGGCATAGAGAGAGGTTAAGGAGATCGGTCGGGGGAGAGTACCGAGTCTAGTACCAAATTAAGGATTTTCATATCAAAGGAGTCTTTGCAGTAGTATGAGCCCCCGAGGGCATTTGCAAGGTATGGCCTCGCTTCACTCATTGTAATAACCCTGAGGTAGAAGGGTGGGATAGGTATTGCTTGGCTCAGGGGTCTCAGAAGTTGTTTGGGAGAACTGCACTTAGATCAGAGAATGCAGCATTTAGGCAACTGGTGATGGTAAGTGGGTCTGAGGTAATATTATTGTTGACAGTTAGCTGGGAGGGGGGTGGCAGCCTGGAGTTTCTGTTCAGTTCCTTTAGGTTGTCCCAGAACAACCTAGCATTCCCCCAGGAGGAGGCAAGGGTGGATTTATAGTAGTTAAATTTGGCCATCCTAATAGCCCAGGCACACTTGTTGCAAGCCGTGTTGTAGGCAAGCCTGTCCGCCTGCACAGGAGAGGCAACTGCTTTGTGCCAGGGATCATCATGGTTCTTTAGTTGCTGAAGCAGTGCTGGTGAGACCCAGGGGGCATTACGTTTTTTTGGATTAAACCTTTGTGAGAGGGGCAAATCTATCACATGCATTGCTGAATGTGCGGGTGAAGTAGTCAAGGGCTTCATCTATGGAAGGGGCATGGCCGATTGGGGACCAATCACACTGGGTAAGATGTCTCCTTAGTTTAGTGAGGCCTCCAGGTTGAAAATGGCATTGGGTAAAACTGTTTGGTTGGGGTATTTGCCACTGACATGACTAGGTGAAGAGGATGGGGGAGTGATCGCTTAATGAATCTGGGAGTACAGTTAGGTTTAAAATTCTGTTTGGGCGATTGGTGAGTAGCAGGTTGATCAGGGTGCTAGATCCATTTCTGGGATTCACCCTGGTTGGCTGGTTAACTAACTGGCCAGGTCTAGTGCAGAAAGGGTGTCTTTTATGGGGAGGCCGAGCTCGATAACCAGTTCACATTAAAATGCCCTAAAATAATGTGCTCTGTTTTGGGGGAGCTGGAGATATAGCTGGCCAGGGATTGAATAGGGATTGAACCCATGAGGCTTGGTTTTGTGGTGGGATGTAAGCCACAGTAATGGTTACAGGGGCTCTGGTGGGGTCTGGTGTGATTTTTATTGTCAGAGCTTTTTCCCCGTGATCCAGGGAGGGTGTTGGTAGGTTTTGACATAGCAGTGAGTCTTGGATGTAAAATGCACACCCCCCCTCCCCATTTGCCAATTCAGTCAGCTCTATACAGGGTGAGGCCTGGGAGTGCGACAAAGGAGTCAGGGGCCTTCTTTGACAGCCAGGTTTCAGTGAGGGCTAGCACATCCGGTTGATGCTGCAGCATCCAGCATTTTAGTGGCGCTAACTTTTGGGCAGGCTGCAGATATTCATTGCAGCCATACTTAGCCCATGGTGTGAGGTGCTAGGATTGAGTGAGATGGGGCCTGGATTGGGATGAACATTGCCTGAAAAAAGAAGCAGTAGAGCAAACATTCTGAGAGAGCCAGAACTCTCTGCTTGCTGGTGTCTGCATGATGCTTCTTAACGGAGGTGCCGCCTGAGCAAGGGATGGTCAGGGAGATGAGGCTAGGGAAGGAGAGGAACATAATTGGGCACGGTAGATGGTGTTGAGAGGTGATAGCTGGGAGATGAGTGGGGGGGAGGGCAGTTGAGCTACAGTGAGTGGGAGAGTAGGTGGGAGCCGATGTTGTGTTGGGGCAGTGCCAGAAAGATGAACCACGGGCGAAGGACTGAGCAGTCCCTGGGGAGGATGATGAAAGCGAGGATTAAAGTAAGCATTCTAGCGCTGGTGTGCTGCAGTCAAGAAGCAATGCCAGGGACTGGGAAGCAGTGAAGAAACTGTCTCTGGTGGTACAGAAATAGGGTTGCTAGGAGAGATAATAGAAAGGAAGAGGGAGAAGAAAAAAAATAATATAAATGTGTTATGCAAGGGACAAGAAGAATCAGTGATTGGGGATGCAGGACAGTGCTGCCTCAAGTGGTAAAAAGCTATAAGCTACTAATGGTGAAGTGGGCTGATTGGTTTCAGGACTCAGCCTCAGCCCTATTAGTTCAGTTAGATGTCTCAGCCCTATATAAGGTCGTATTGACCAAGGGTGGTGGTAGAGGGCAATGGGGAGCTGACACAGAGTGTTGGCAGGGCAAACACAAGTCCTAAATGCACACAGTCCTGCAGCTCCACGCGTAGCCTGCCTGCTCAGTGCTACCTGATGGCTGGTCTCGAGTGGGGGAGGCACCTGTTATCTGGCCCTCGTGACCTTAAAGGACCCTCTCTGGATCCTGAATGAGCTGTGGAAAGTAGAGCAGGTAAGAGATTTATATAATCAGAGTTGCAAGGGGAAGAGTTGTCTATAATTTTAGGGAACAGCAGTGTTTTACTTTTTTTTTTGTTCTTCTGGAGTGTTTTAAGCCAGCACTACTGTTACCAGTACTATGCACAGTGCACACACTACAGTCCCCAATGTGAAAATACATTAAATAAAGACCTTTCTTTTGGAACAGTTGCTAGAAGCTGGCAGTTAGTGTTACAGCTAAGTATCCTAATGGGGTATTAATTTTACAGTCCCCGATGTAACAATACATTAAAAAGAGTTTTTTTCTTTAGGAACAGTTGGTAGAAGCTGGCAGTTAGTGTTACAGCCAAGTATCCTATTGGGATATTAATTTTACATACAGGTACATTCGACGCAAAGTAAAATTAAATAAAAGGTTCCTTTAATAGATCCTTAAGGCACATTTGGTAATGGCTTGTAGCTAGTGCAAACAGCAATGAAATTCCTAGGAAAAATAAACTATCTCCATGCGTGGGCCGACAGAAATATTCAAACAAAAAAGGTGCCAAGCAAACACAAGTCCTAAATGCGCTACAGTCCTGCAGCTTCACAGCGTGGCCTGCCTGCGCTCAGTGCCATACCTGATGGTGGTCTCGGGGGTGGGGAGGTGCCTGGTACCTGGCCCTTGTGACCTCAAAGGACCCTCTCTGGATCCTGAATGAGTTGATGGTGGTCTTGGGGGTGGGGGAGGGTGCCTGCTATCTGGCCCTCGTGACCTCAAAGGACCCTTTCTGGATCCTGAATGAGCTGATGGTGGTCTCAGGAGGTGGGGAAGGGTGCCTGCTATCTGGCCCTCGTGACCTCAAAGGACCCTCTCTGCATTCTGAATGAGTTGATGGTGGTCTCGGGGTTGGGGGAGGATGCCTGCTATCCAGCCCTCATGACCTCAAAGGACTCTTTCTGGATCCTGAATGAGCTGATGGTGGTCTCGGGGGGGGGGGGAGGGCGCCTGCTACCTGGCCCTCACGACCTCAAAGGACCCTCTCTGGATCCTGAATGAGCTGTGAATTTAGCATAAATGTTTTTTTACTTTCTGATTGCACTTATAGTACCTAGTTTTATTAAAATAACAGAGGCAGTGATGCAGAGGGCTGAGGTGCTGGATGCCACACCTTGAACCACGCCAGCGACCTGGGTTTGGGAACGGACTCAGGTCGTCGGGGGCTGGCTGGGGAAGGAGAGGATCAAGCACCTGAAGAACTGCTCTCCTCTCCTGGGGTGAGTGGGTGGGTGGGAAGCCTCACTCTAGTAGTGGCCCCTGGTGGAGACCGGAGGTACTACATGTAGCAGCCCAGGAGGGACAGCCAGAAAGCCAGAAAAACAGCTTCAGTGCTACTGGATGACGGCCTCCATGCACCATGTTCCCCAGAACCTCCAGGAGCATCCTCTACCACAGCAGCACCTCCAGACTATGGAAAGATAGTGTGCCGGGGTTCCCTACCACCTGGTGCCTTCCCCCTCAGAGGAGGGAGATCCATCTGGTGAGGGATACTCCGGGGACCAATCAGGGGATGGCTGCAATGTGTGTGTGGGAGGAGCTCCAGAAGAGGACAGCCGAGGTATGGAAGCACTAGATGGCCAGAAGGAGATGTGGACGCCAGAGTGTGAGGGGAGGTAAAAAGAATATACAAAAATAAATAAATAACAGAGGACAAGCAGATCACACAATGCTGTCTTATTTTACCACTCGGGCTGTTTTTATTGGAAGCACCCCAGTTGGTGTTTGAATCTGATGCTCTAGATTCAAACCCCAGATGCAAATAAAATGACCCACATTCCTCTTTAAATACAACCTAATGCTCTCACACTTGCAAATCCATGGCAAAGTCTCTTGCAGGGATGTAATTCATCAAAGATTTATTTCACATTGAGATTAGAATGAGATGTATTTTACTTTTATATATTTCAAGTGCATATGCACCACGTGAGTTTTTTTTTCGAGAAGGGACTGGAGTGCGTATCAGAGATCAAACATGATTCCAGCAAAATAAATTACTCTTCCCTCAGTCTTTTTGGGGTTTGCTGGCTATAGCAGATCTGAGCCCTGAAAATCAGAAAGCAGTTTAATTAGGAAGAAGGAATTTAAAAGGGCAAAATGAGTATTGCTGAGACCTGGACACAGATTACTGTAAGGTCTCTACATACAGTATTGATTAATTGTATAAGCAGTATTTCCAATGCTGCTATTCAGACATAAGCTAGTTGAGAGGAAAAAAGGAGTGATACTATTGCTTGCCATGGGGGTAGGCTCATTGGCTGTACTAAGAATTTGGTCCCAGTGTCACCAGGAAGAGGAGGGAGGGATCTTATTTTACCACTCGGGCTGTTTTTATAGGAAGTGCCCCAGTTGGTGTCCGAATCTGATGCTCTAGATTCAAACCCCAGATGCATTTTCCATGTAATTCAAGTGCAATGTTCTTTTTTTTGATTCATTGCATTGCCAAATGCTTCTCAGGAAGAACGTCATCCCTATAAAGTAAGCTGTCCACACTGAGGGCTCTTCCAGCGCTAGCCCCAGACAGTCTGCAAGTCTCCTCTGGATACTGGTGTAGCAGGAATTATGCAAGCTGCATGCTCTGACATCAAAACCCTATGCATTTGATAAAGCATTCCAGAGAAACAGAGATGCAACAAAAGGATGGCTAAAACAGTAAAAATAACTCATTAAACATGCAGGTCATAATACTAGCATGCATAATAGTAACCATATATGGCGAACCCAGACCTATGTGCTCTCAAGTTCGTACCCCAGGTTGAGAATCTTTAGTGGGGGTCCAGAGTGCAACCCTCATAACAGGGGTGTGGAGGCAGGAGCCCCACAGAACAAAACAGACAGAGATCATGCAATGCGCTTGTGCCTTGTTGCATTCTGCCGTCTGACATAATGACCCATGCCCATTAGGCTGGAACATCCTTAAATTATGCTGGTGCAGTGTCCACATACTGTACATCAAGCACTGGCAAGCAAAACCACAAAACCACATAAAAAAAGTAATTTGGGATGAGAAACTCGAAATGCTACATCACTCTAATTTAAAACACATACAAATTAAATTAAAAAGGATGCACAGTTGGCTTCATCCAACAATTTAAGAGTGTTGCTGTCTTTACAAAGTTAACATACTGTAGCAATGTGGGACATTACTTCTGAGCTTCAAACCATTCAAATAGATGTTTAGATAACAACAAAAAAGCAAGGAAAAATGAAAATGAACAGATTTAACAGGAACTGCATTCATTCCAGTCAGTATCTGTTCCAGCAGAAGTGGTTTGTGGGGACACCTGCTGGAACGTCTCCAATTAACAAGATAAACTTCTCCTAAGTAGCACCACCTGGCACATTGGGCAGCTTACAGTGTAGAGAAAAATCCTGTAAAAACTTGGCATACCATGACTCATTGGTCAGTAACGCTTGGTGATGCTCAGCATTCGGCATACCTAGTACTGCATGCCTCTTGGCATGCTGTGCATGCTCGACATTATGACGGTACCAGGAAACTTTATTGTACTGTATGATGCTGAGTTTAAAGCACAGTGAAGCCCATGATGAAAAACTGTATATAGTAGATAAAATATGCATTATGATTAATAGTTTAAAAATGTCGACATGCCCCTCAATTACAAGAGCTAATATAAAAATCTGAAATGTTTTTCTTTTAAGCAGTTAAGGAAAGCAATAAAAGGAGAGGCAAAACAGCTTTTCATGCAGATCCTGCCCCTGGACCCCACCTGGCAAGCAGTTTCACCACCACCCCCCCCCCCAGCCATCCTGTCCCCTCTAATGTTGCGATGGGTGGGGGAGGATCACTGCAGCAATTCCGGCAGGTGTGCCATATGTTTGGCACTAGCCAGCGGCTGTAGCAACTAGTAGGTTTTTGTCACAAGGACCCCTCCTTTATAAAATTGGGTGCAGAGTCCCTGATGCACTTGAAGTTCACCGCAGCCATAAAGCAACAAAACTTGCATCGCTCTAGGGTCTCTTTGAAGATCAGGCCTGTTATGTTTGCCTAAATACTATTGTTGAATGTTCTTTATATCAAACTGTATCTAAAGCTGTAAGCAAACATCTTGGCCGTTAGAGGGTATAATATTTCACTTTAGTTGCTTCTTACAGGATTGCTAGTTTTAGGAATGACTGGACACCATAAGTAACTTCTAACAGCTCTGAGGTTTATTCAACAAACATACATTAGATAGATCAGCAGGCCGCAGCAGAACTACTACTACAATCTGCTCGTGCACTTTCTAAAACCCAGTTTCACCCCAGACACCATTGGCCCCAAAACTGCAGGGGATGTGGACTAAACCATTCTACAATGTTACTAGGGTAAGTTACCATATACTACAGAGGGGTGCAACTTCCTGGTTTGGTGTGTGAGGTTGACTCACAATTTTGCAGCAACAGGATGCTTTGGATCATCCTCAGTGTTGTTAATGGTTATAAACTGCCATCCAGTGTTGTTCATCTAAGATATAATATAATAAGTGGCAAGGGTGAAGCTGACTTGCTAAAGAGCCATCTTAGAGCAGGAATATGATTTTCTTTTTGTGGTGGGCTGGATTCGGGCCTACAGCAGAGTTTCTTTGAATCTTGTTTTGGGACATCTACAGTACTTCTAACTTGGTGGTAATAAAAGAATATAACTCTTTATTATGGCAGCTTATGGGAAGACTGAAGAATACAAGAATGGTGAGAGCTAGACTGAGTATACAGAAAGGATGGGGCATTATTTCATTTAAAATAATATTGATAATGAAAGCAAGAGTAATGCAGTTTTTGTTATCATCTGTGTGTGGAAAACATATTTGCTTATCAAATCACTGGTGTCACAAGCCAGCTCAGGAAACAAATCTTAATGACAGATTGTAGATTTGCCCACTGCAACCCAAAGTCCAGTAAGTTTATAGTGTGATACAATTTCTTTGAGCATGACTGCCAGCCAGTAGAAAGTGTCATGACACATGTCCACACTACACCACCTAACAGAGTATTGTGAATAAGGTAATATTTTGGATAACATGCTGAGAAATATTTTGTATAAGGTATTACAGATGACAAGATACAGTGCTGTTTGTTTGCAAAGGGAGCAGACATACATTTTCAATGTGCATTTGAAATAGCAGTTAGTATGGCAACAGCTGCTAAGAATGCTGAGAATTTGAAGATCGAAAGCTAGTCTACCATCCCTCCCTGCATCCTCTGCAAAGTCAGAAGGGAGGGTAGACCATGAAAGTTAAAACAGTGGATTACTGTTTCCAGTTTAGGGTGAATGCATACCCCCAAGGCATGCCAGTTTAAGCAGGAGATGTCACTCTTGTAAAACAAGATTCTGGTCAGCGATGATAGGGCTGTAGCCACAGAATTTGGGGTAAAAATATTGAACATTTCCAAAGTTATGAGACTGCATTTGCAAAATGTAACATAGGCTCATAAATGTGTTGTTTTGTAATATTTTTACACCAAATTATCAAAATAGCCTTGTTATGATCACGCCTCATGAAGAAGGGCAATGAAATTGTTCAACTCTTGACCTAAAGGTGATTTTGGGCAGGGACTGTGAAATCAACTTTCGAGACACAAAAACACATTTTGAGTAGGAGCTGAAGACAGCTCTCACATTCATTTGGTGTTGTAAAGAAATGGCTATGTTGAAAATTTGGGGTAAAATATTGACTATTACTAAACTTACAAGCCATGCTTGCAAAATTTAACATAGCCTCATAACTTTTTTAATATTTTTATACTATATTTAGAACATAGCCTTCTCATGGCCCACCTCATTAACAAGGGCAGAGAAATGATTATCTCCTGCCTAAAGGTGATTTCACTAGGGACCTCAACATCACCTTTGGATGTAAAAAAACATTTTGGCCAAAATTTGAAAAATTACAGCTGTCACATTCATGAAGTGCTTGTAAAGATGTTGAAATTTAGGGTAAAAATATTGAAAATTATCAAAGTTATGATCCTGCATTTACAAAATTCAGTGTAGGCTCACAACTTTATTGTTTTTTAATATTTGTACACCAAATTTTCAACATAACCCTTCTTATGAATCCCTCCTCATGAACAAGGAAAAGAGAACATTTTCAACTCCTGCCTGAAAGGTGATTTCATTCAGGGACCACAAAATCACTTTTAGGAACAGATTTGCCTAATTGCAGTGCAATTGTTCATGTGGTGAGGCCCAAAAAAGGCATGTTGAAAATCTGTGCCAAACATATGCAAAAATGACCAAGTTATGCCAGTAAGTTCAAAACACCATTGAAATACATTAAACCACATGCTGTTTACTCAGTTCACGGTCCGGCTTTGAAGAGGAAGAGGTGTCTGTGGTCCAGAGAAGATTATGGCATTGGACCCCCAATGGGTAAGTAAGGGCCTTGAGGGTGTGGGGGTGGGTGCTGAGTGGGAGGATTGGGTGGAGGATCAGGAATGGCCACAACATACATTGGTGGACTATTTTCTTTTACAGGTGAAAAAAAAAATAATTCAGGACTGAGGATTCCTGATTGTGACACTGAGGAATTAGGCACCCCAGTGTCACTGTTATGTTTTGGGAGGTGGGGTGCTGAGAGGGAGGGTCAGGTTGGGAGAGAGAAAATATAAATTACAAAAAGTCATGGGGAACATGGATCGTGACACTGGGAGATTAGGCACACCAGTGCCATTGTTATGTTTTTGGGGGTGGGGTGGGTGCTGAGAGGGAGGGTTGGGAGGGGGATATGTATAATTAAAAAAAAAAGACAAGCAAGACAGAACACAGCGCAGTGCACCATGACCAAGATGGCCACTGCACTGTACTGTGCATGCTCTAGTAGCTGTGCATGGGTATGCTGTCTGGACAACGACTCCAGGATGGCTAAGTCCTTAACATCGACTTAGGCTGAAGGTGATCTTTTGTCACTTAAATCCCTACAGAGAGTTGTGCCTCAGGGGTCTATCCTTGGTCCCTGTTGTTCGTGGTTTACATTAACAACATCGATGACAACATCAATAAAGCCAATATCCACTTGTTCGCTGATGACACAGTACTTTATTTGAGTCATCCTACGCTGGAAGCAGCCTGTGAAGACCTGCAAGCTGAATTTAACCTATTGCAATACCAGCTCATAAGCAAAAACTTCGCTTGATTGAAAAACAAAAGCGATGATCTTTTCCCTTCCTCCTATGCAGTGAACCCTGCTTGCATTGGGGCTGTCCCTCGGATTACCAGAGTACTTGGAGAAAATCTAGAGTATGTGCCAAAATTCAAATATCTGGGTGTATGGCTCTATCACAAACTATCCTTCTCTGAACATCTTGAAGAACTACAGAAGAAACTAAGACAAAGGATAGGACTATTCTACAGAATTAATCATTTCCTTGCTAGGGATGCCAAGCAGCGGTTGGTTCAAGCCACGTTCCTTTCATTAATAGAATACATGGACCTTCTCTATAGCCATTGTACTGCCTCTGCCCTGGCTAAGTTGGACACCCTATACCACAGAGCAATCAGGTTCATAACGGGCCTTCCACTTTCCACACACCATTGCTCTTTGTACGCTGTGGTGGGCTGGACTTCCCTTCATTATAGGAGAAATAGAAATGCCACTCTATAGGCTTTCAGAGCGATTACCAACAAGCTCCCTCTATACTTCTCTGATTGTATTCCCCTGAGTGTGATAGGTGCCTATGCTCTAAGAAGTTATTCCCAATTGCCTTGCAATTACCTAAGGTCAAATCTCATTTTGGCAGAGCTGCCATAAGTTTCTCGTTGCCTTCCTTGTAGAACAATATGCAAAAACTTGAAGCTGAGCTGTCCTGTTGGCCTGAATATTTTCAAGTCACTCCATGACCGCCGTGAAGGAATCCTGCAAATGTTTCCACATCTCTAACTCACCTATTTTCCAGTTTCCTCCTGCCCATCCTGCCTCCTGCTTTGCTCTGCCTCTCTCTACCTACCAAAATATCAGCTTCTCTGCCTCTCTTTAGCCATGGCCAAGTTCCACCCCCTTCCCTGAAGTATGCCAGTTAACTATTCCAACCCCGTCATTTCTTCCTAAGTTGGTATCCCTCTTCTTGCCTTTCTCTCTCCTTTTAAGTGAACATTTCGGCTGTACCCAGTTATGAGCCTATCTGTTGTAAAGGGCCTCTCACTCAAATGTTGATGTACATATGTATATTTTTCTTCTTTGTATAATATTGCATTATGTTTTATCATGTTACTGTACTATGATTTTTGTATGACCAGGTCCATCTTGCAGATGAGCCCTGCTCAATGGTGCCCACCTGGATAAATAAATATTTCGATTGATTGATTGATTGATTGAATGTCGACAAGTTTTGACATTGTTGATGTTAAGGACCCAGGTGGAATTTTGCTCTTTCATCATATTTTGCCTCCGCCCTTCAAATCAGCTCCAACTCAGAGTTAGATATCTAAAGATGGGGTGCGGGGCTGCACCCCCTGCATGGGGTTTGGGGGCACAGCTTCCACTAGAAAACACACAATGTCTGATGAGCAAAATCTCACCTATCAACATTGGGGATCTCACCATGCTGAACTTCGACAACACTGTTGTCATTTTGGCATGGTAGGATGTTGCGCATGCACAATACAGTTTGCTGGCCATCTTGGACACAGCAGAGTGTGCTGTGTTCCTCTGTGACTGCTGACACATAACAAATAGTGCAGTGCTACTTCAATGCAGACAATGAGCACTTAACGGTTGCAGAGGTGACTGTGGTGCAACTTCATGTTGTTTAGTCAAAGTGAATTCTCTGAGTCCTTTTTACATAGCAGGAGATCTGCAGGGCTATGCCCACTGCAGCCCTAAAAAGGAGGCACATTTGGTGCCTGTGCCAGGTAGAGAGGGAGGGAACACATAAAGTCAGAGTCCTGCAAAGGCAGCATACCAGGTGAACAACTTGAAAATGAAGGATGATGGAGGGAACCCAGTGTAATAAAGCGTGATGAGTACATTGAGTTGATCCACATGTCTAAGCCAGAAAAGAAGCCATATCTTTGCATCGTGCAGGTTAAAGTGATAGATCTGACAATGGAAAGTGACACAAGAGCATCCATATCAGTGGTGAAATAAACAATCATACTTGGGTAATCATTCTTGGGTAATAATAACAGCAGAAGACTAAAGTGCATGATAAGCTAAGCCAAAACAAACTACTAGGCAGCTATGGTAATCCATGCCTGGAGCCAACCAATGACTATCTCAAGTAAACAAGGCAAAAAGAGGGCTAACAGGCACTGGGGTGGAAAAAACATAGCTTGATTTGTAGCCGAACACAATTTTTCTTTATCCAAAGCAACAATTCATTCACTTCATCAGCATCCGTTAACATTTACTCACCCCATGTGAGATTTCTCAAGGTGCAGAGAAAACTCATTTGTGGGTGAGTGAAATAACTTGAGATACCGGTGGTGTGAGTGAGTAGTTGCTAATCAATAACATTTGTTTAACTACAAACCAAGCTATGGGTTTGTTTTGCCACATCAGTACCTGTTAGCCACCATTTTTCCTCGTTTCTATGATAGGCTACCACCTCACTAAGAGTGGTAATAATACATAAAGTTACAGTTACCCATACTATATGTCTATCCAATCTGACCTTAAATGTGTTACCAGAGTCACTTGTGACCACTTCCTCTGGTAATGTATTCCAAATAACTCCCTCATGCTGTGTGAAGAAAATTTTCTCCTTTGGTAGTTTGTGCTAAGTTGTCTGCTTTGACTCCTTATTCCTTTACTGTGTTCTTTGTTCAACCGACCAAGTTTGTTAAACAAATCTTACTTTTAAACACATTGTGAAGCAATAAAGGTCTCCCATATCATCCTTCCTTATAGGCTATGCAATTCCACACAATCAAGTCTGTCCACATACTCTAGGTCCTCCAAACCTTTTCTTAAAGTTGTGCTCCTTCTCTGTATCCTCTCCAGCCTGTTCTTATCGACATCACCAAAACAATCTAAAAACTGGGAACAATAGTCCATGTGCAGCCTCACATAAGTTCTATACTGTGGTAATAATATCTCTCGTGATTTATTGACAAAATGCCTTTTGATTAAATTTAGCAGCCCATTAGCTTTCTTGAATACTGTACAGTACCATTTGATTTTCTTGAACTCATTAGACACTATAATGACTGTGTCCTTCTCATTAGTTAAATCTGAAAGGTCTACACCATTAAGAATGCAACTGTAAGCCATGTTTATGAGCCAAATGATGCACTTTACATTTGTCCATATGGAAGGACTACCCACTTGGAGGCCTTTTTTCAAATGCTAATAAATTCATCTTTAGGCTAATATAATCTTCAGCTCTAAAGTATCAACTCTACACCCAAGCTTGGTGTCATCCATTAATTTCACACACTTACTCTCCAAATCCTCTTCTAAGTTAGCTATATAAGCCAGGATATTAAGACTGTGCCAGAAAGATGCACAATAGAGGGAGCAGGTGCATGTCCAGTGTGCCATGGTTCAACGGGCGTGATATTCAAACCATGCGCAGGACAAAGTGTGCCTGCACAATGTGGCTGAATATAGCTCCTGATGTGCTGTAGCACAGTGAGGGATGCACCATGGAGCAGGGTCAATGCTCAATTGCACCCCTAGGGATGCGCATGGACAAAGACAGGAGGCAGCTGAGTAGCAGCCATGGATGCACCATGTGCTGAGGAACATGCACCAGGACAGACAGACCATCCCCCGACCCCCCCACCAGGGCAAGTCCCCCAGGAGCAGCACAACCAGATGGGTGCAGGACGGACCACTGACTTTTGAACTCCGGTGCTGACCCAACAGCAGATGTGACCCAGCAGCCCCCACCCACTGAGCAAGGTGCCATTGCACCATCCACCAGCCAACAGAGACCAGGACACAAGGATGGCCAAGCCCCACCCATGCCACGGCACCACACCAATGCTGACCCCCGCAGTACAGAGTGCCCGAGACACCTAGCCCAGAAGCAGGACCAAACAGTGCATGGCACTAAAGGCAGTCCACCACCACCATGCCAAGGCTTCCAGCCACCCCAGAGTGCAATGCACATGTACCACAACCCCACCGTGACCACCCAATGCAGGCAGTGACATTGTCCACCAATGCCACCACAGCTCACACAAGGCCCGCCAGCATGGCCCTCACAGAGGCACAGCTAGGTGGGTGACCTGGCACCAGTACTTGAGGAACCCCACACATGACAAGGTCCACCCTGGATGCCACTACAAGCAGGAAGGCACTCTGAACACAGGGCCAGAGCAAGGTCCACTACCCATGCACCCACAGCACCAGCCCCAACAGGCAACACAGCACCCTCCCGTGGTACATGGAGGCATGTGCCACACAGGAGGCAACACAGGGCATGCACAATGTCCTCCCTAGTCCCATGGGTGCTCTGGCAAACAGCCACACAAAGCAGTGCAACAGGCCCTGCCATCGTGAATCCCATGGTGCCATGTAACCTGCGGCCTGCCCACCACCAGGGTGCTGGTGGGCCTGCCATGTGGTGGTCGCCCCATGAGTCTGTCCACCCTGATGGCTGGCACAGGGGCCTGTGACCAGGCCACACCCGCATGCAGCAGGACCCCATGTGACAGCCACCAGACCATAGGCACCACCCCAGTCACCATGGACTGCATGGAGGGTGCAACCAATAGCACTTCCCACAGTGGTAACAGGGACAGACATGCTATAGTCCAGGGGTCAGAATGCCAGCTGCAAGGGTGCTGTGCCTGGAAGGTGACAGGTATGGCCTGCTCCTGAAGGCATGCTGGCAGTTGAGCATGCGGTGGTGGGGGCTGCACGACCGTGCATACCACGACCACGCATGGTGGCAGTGTAGCAGCAATGGCCATAGCCACACAGGCAAAGCACACACTGACAGAGGTGTCTGGGATATGGCACATACACCACAGCCTGCTGCACACAGGCAAACAGTGCACAGGGCACACCACACATGCCCCTAGACAGAGCCCATGGTCCCCACCGACACCAGTGGAGGAGACCTGACAGGCACACCTATGGCCAAGCCAGCCCCACCCCACAGTAGCCATGCACACCACTGCAGCAAGGCTCCATGTGCCTGCTGCAAATCAGAGACAGACACGGACGTAGATATAAACATGTGTATTACAATACACAACAACATGTACAACAGCAACAATAACTATATACAGCTATGTACAAAAGAGGAGAGGATGGGTGAGGACACTACAAGGAGGGAGAGGGAAGGGCCAGGGGACAAAGGGAAAGGCAAAGGTGAGGGACATGGGGGTGTGGGGTACTGTCCAGTGAGGGATGGAGTGACTCCACCAGCTGCAGACCCTACTGGCAGCCCCAGTCCTCTCGTTCCTCCCTGTGGTGCCTGTGGTGCCGCCACCGTTCCCCCCTGTCCATTCTCTCCAGCAGCTCCAGTGTCACCTGGGTGACTTGCAGGAGCTCCCGGAGGGTCTGCTCCACGGCCTCACAACGACGTTCACCTAGGACAAGGGAGCAGAAACAGTATGAGTGACTGGCCAGACTAACGCAGCCCACCCAATGTGCACAGTGTGCATCAGTGGCTGGAGTCCCTGAGATGGCATGTGACCACCCACAGTGAGTGCGCCCACATAAGCTGCCTACCTGGGCAACTGCAGCTATGCAAACTACTGCACACCAACACTGCCCATGCACCGCACAGCACCATCCTGGCCATCTGGTGTCATGGCAATGCAGTGGCACAGCCAGGCACCGAGTGCACCCACAGCCCACCTGTGACACCCACCCACATGTACAGGCCCACAGGATGGTGCAGAGGGCACCGTGGGAATTGCACAGCTGGAGGGCCCATGTGCAGAGGGGCCATGCCACACCACCACCCCTTCAACCCACCCTGCACAGGTGTATAGGGAATCACGGTACTCATCTGCATCCTGGTCAGCAGGGCACTGCTGACCCACAGCGCCACCACTGTGGTCTGCCCACATGCCCACTCCACTGGTGTGGTCCTGTCCCTGTTGCTCCTGGGCCATCTGGGCCCTACGGTGGTCCTCCAGTCCTAGGGGGGGAACATGGAGAGAGGCACATCAGTACACGTCTAACCCATAGGCCCCCCTACCATTGCGGCGGACTGCACAGCATGTCTGGGTCACAGTGGCATAGGGTGGACATGATGCACCCCCACACCTGACAACACAGATGCTGGCCCCACCGAATGGCCTGGCCTGCCAACTGCTGTGCCCTGAGGACAGTCGGAGATGGCTAGTGATGGTCAAGGTGCACCTACCTGGCTGTGGCATGGATCTCCACCGGGCACGCACCTGCAGGCACCCCAAGTGGTCGGGGTCACACCACTGGAGGTCCCTGTAGTGGTGGCGACACTGATCCCCAGAATGATGGCTCCCAGTGGTCTCCTCCAGTCCATCTGGAACCTCCTCCCATACCGCGGTGCAAGGCCTCTGGAGGGGCACCTGCTCAAACAGGGCACCTGCATGGGGCTCTACAAGTACCACCAGGTTGGCCAGCTCAATGGCACTCCACACAGGGGCTCTGGTGTGCAGAATTGTACAAGCTGTTCACAGCTCAAAATGGCATGCGGTAGTGCACGTGTCCCACGTGCTGAGGCAGCACAGTGCTGTGCTGCCATTCACAATTGTGCTGGCACTGGACTGCTCAATAGGGGGGCAGCCATGCGGCCGCATGGCACCTAAAGGGCAAAGGGCAGCTGCAGGTTCAAGGGTCTGGCCACGCACGGAGCGCCATTGCACTATTGGGAGGCCCCAGTATGGTGCGCGGTAGGGTGCATGTGTGTGATGACATGTAGTGGCCTACTGCGCAGAGGTGTCATGGCACCCATGGTGCACTATGGCACATGTGCCCAGTTGTACATACAGCGCATGAGTGCCACAGGCACAGTAGTGGCTGTGCGCTGTACTGCCTCCTGCGCAATGTGCGTATGCTGTGCCGTTAGCATATGTGTCAGCACCGTATGCATGTGTGGTGTGGGGCCAATTGCACATGTCACAGTGGTACGCCACAACTTGAGCATGCTCAACACCATTGTGCAAGGCGCATCCAAGTGATATTCAGCCAGGTTATGCAAATCAGCTCATGAGCCATTCCATAGCACATCAGCTGCATTTGCATCCCATTACAGTTGCGCATGCCCTTATTTGCATGCGATGCGCTATAAAGGCGCCATGGAATTGCACAGGCCATGGATCGGTATTGCAGCCTTGGAAGGTAGGTGCCATGCTATGGAGACCTCGGGACAGCGGTCTGGGAGGGCAGTCTGGGACAGAACAGTCCAAGGTAACACCTGTCTATCTCCCCAGGAACAAGTCAAGTCAAGTCAAATTTATTTAAAAAGACGCCCAATCCCAAAGGCTCTGGGCACCGCAAAAGAAACTATACAGCATTTCATACCATGTAAATTATAGATTAAGTTTACAACATACATATAATCAAAAATTACTCAAGCTAAAAACTAAATTACTAAAAACAAGCATGACCGACCATGAAGAGGATGAGGAGCAGGGGAGGGTGCGGACGCAGAGGCCCAGCTTTACATGGGCAGAAATCGGATGCTCTGTTCGAGGCCTACCTTGACAGGGAGCCGCTCCTCAGTGGGCAGAGAGGCACACCACAGGCCCATGCAGCAGCGTGGGGTGAGGTGGCATGTGCAATCAACTAGCAGGGCAGCCACCAGCGTTCCATGCAGGAGTGCAAGAAGAAGGTTGGCACGGACAGGAGGAGGAGGATAAAGGACAAGGTGGCTGCCATCCAGGCAGAGCGAGCCGCCACTGGGGGGGCCAGCAAGATGTGCCATGCCTGACACCGCTGGAGGAGCAGGTGGCTGGCAGCATGTGGCGTTGTGCCATTGAGGGTGTGCCTGGCGGAGGCTTCCAGATGGGTGGCAGCCCATCACTACATGGTAGGACTGGTGCTGGCAGTGTGTGGGTGGCGGGGGGGTGGGGTCCAGGGTTCAGGCTGCACCACTAACAGTACCGTGTTCCTTTACAGCTCCTGAGCATCTGCATGGGGCAGTGGTGGTGGTGGGTGTGTCCACTGAGGGGGTGTCCCTGGAACCAGTAGAGCGCCCAACCACCTAGACTGGTGTCCGAGGGACCTACCACCTGCAGCCCTGCACAGCAGTCTGGACTGATGCCTGTGGTGCGGGTGTGGATAAGGCCCTGGCTGTGTTCCAGCAGGACACCGGGCACGATGTCCTGTGTGTTGAGACACAGATCGGGGCCAACTCCGGTACCGATGATGATGTGATGCACATCCCGGACAGTGATGTTGGTGGGACACAGGGGAATCCCATGACTGGCATCCACCTAGGCGGCAGTGCTGGCAGCACTGGCGTGGTTGCCTGCCCACCAGCCATTGGTCCTGTGGTGTCTGCGGCATCCAGTGGGCAGCACTGACATGCAGACACAGCAGTGGTGTTGGTGGTGCCGATGCAGCCACGCTGGTGGTGCTCGGCGCTCAGCAGCCGGAGGGGCAGCAGCTGGACAGTGTTGACGGGGAGCATGGAGGCACGGGTGGCAACAGTGCACCACGTGAGGATGTACCCCAGGAAGGCACCACCTTGTGATGCCCACTGTTGCGGGGCACTGTGCCGCAGGGTCAGGAACCACACAGGAGTCAGCATGATGGCCATGCAGATGACCCCTTGGACACCCACAGCCATCTGCTCCAGACCTCTGTGGATCAGTAGGTATGGTTCATGGTAACCGTGGATGCACTCCATGCGGAGCTGCGCTAGGCAGAGGAGCAGGACGGCAGGGACCATGCCCTGCTCCTGTCAGAGTTAGCTCAACAGCGGGCGAATGTGACCGCAGCCATTGATAGGCACGCCACTGCGATGGCTACTATCGTGGCAACTCTGGCCGACTGGCTGTGTGCCCAGCTGTCACACACCCCGCATAGTGCAATGTCCACCCCTCATTCTCAGCATCAGGTGACCCCTGCCATGTCGATGCCAGGATAGGCTGTGGGCATACCAAGCATGCCCGGTGTGGGCATGTTTGGTGGAATGCAGACACCTTTGTGGGCATGGTCATGTTCACACAGTGTAACCCCTGCGGGACCATCAGTGCCATGCTATGAGGCCACTGATAAGCCTGTTACAGCTGGCAGGTCTCAGGTGCTTGGAGGGGCCACCCATGTGTCCGTGGTGGTTGTGCTACTGTGCAGCATGACTGACCCTTCCCCCCATGACCACTGTCTGCTGCTGTCCAGTGTGCACTGTGGTGTTCCGTGTGCGACGCATGGGTATGGTACCCTGTCCTGCACTCACACAGGCCCTATGCACACCTTCCCAGATGCTGACCACTGTGGGGTGTGCATGATGATGCCAGCATAGCGCTGTCTGCCACTGTGCAATGGTATTCAGCGTCTGAGAAATGCACAGTGCCTGCTACTGCATGTGGTTCTGTTGGGTCCTGTGTGGGTGTGTGGGGGCAATGGGGGTGGGTGTGCATGTGGCCCTGTGGGCAAGGGATGGGGTGTGTGTGCCTGTGTGTGCGTGCTGTGTGCAGCCCTGCTGTGCTCTGCCTTTGTGTGCAGGCCCCCTTCCATTGCCACATCCCTGCCACCGAATCTGCCTTGATGTCCACCCCTGCCTGTCTGTCAGCTGAGCCATTGCCCCGGGTGCTTGCTTGTGGCCCTGTTCACCTACCTGTGTGTCCATAGTACTCCTCTGCAATGGTGTCCTGGTGCTGCTGGGCCATCCAGGCCAGCCAGGAATCCCTTTACCCAGGGGTGACCGCCCAACACCAGCTGGACCAGCATCCTCATCATCTCCACTGCTGTCCCCCTCTTCAACCTCAATGGCTGTCCCACAGTCAGTGGCCATGTTGTGCAGGATACAGCAGGCCAGGAATAGCCCACAGGCCTTTCAGGGGCTGTATTGTAGGGCACCACCAAACCTGTCCAGGCAACGGAACTGAGCTTCAGCAGCCCGAACACCTGCTCAATGATGTTCCGAGTGGTGGCGTGTGCCTCATTGTACTGTTGCTGCGCTGGGGTCGAGGGTTGCCAGTATGGTGTAAGCAGCCAGGGCCTCAGAGGGTACCCACTGTCACCTGTGTGTAGAGAGGTATCATTAGCATGGTGGTCTGTGACACTGTGCCCTTGGCCCTCCAGGCTGCTCCCCATGGCACCCCTGCCCTTGCCCCACACACCCCCCAGCTGCTCCCAGTGTCTGGCATGCACTGCATACTCACCTACCAGGTGACCAGTGGGGATGTCCCCACTATCGAACCTATGGCACAGTGCAGACTAGTGCCAGATGAAGGCATTGTGTGCTTCCCCAGGGTGTGTGGCACAGACATTGATTATGCACCCCCTGGCATCGCACACTGCCTGGCAGTTGACACTTGGGTATCCCTTGTGGTTTATATATGCCACCTCCTGCAGGCCAGGTGGCATGTGGATTCCCACATGGGTGCAGTCGATGGCCCTGAGCATGCCAGGCAACCATGCTACCCTGTGGAACTCCTGCATGTTTGCTGTGCACTCCACCTGTGTGCTGGGGAAATGGATGTACTCCGCAGCATGTGGCAGCAGTGCACTGGGGAATTGTGTGAGTAGGCATGGCACGGCCGACTGGGTTATACCTGTTGTGTCCCCTGTTGGTCTCTGGAAGGTGCCTGTGGTGAGCAGGCACATGACACCTGTGATCTTTGTCTGCACGGACAGAACATGGCTCCGTCTTGTGGGTGCCTGCATTTCCTCACTGCACAGCTCACAGAGCCGCCACAGAATGGCTCGGTTCAGGCGGTACCGGCCCACGATCTTGATGTCACTGTACAGCTCGAAGCTGATGCAGGCATTGTACAGCCTGTTCTGGGCATACCACTGATGGGACCTTCCACAGCTGCACCTCCCTGCAGCCTGCCTCCTCACACCCGTCATTATTGCCTCCATCTGGAAGGTGGCACTGGCCATGTCCCGGGTTGGTGTCCCCCCCCCCGGGTGGCTGACTACCCCATCCCCCCAGCTGTGTACTGCTGGTCCTGCCCCTGTACCGAGTGCACCCCTGGCACTACACCACTGCATGCCCTGCCTCTGCCCCACTGCTCTCCTTCCTCTGTGGCACACACAGACCCTCACACACACACACACACACATATGCACACACACACACACATATGCACACACACACACACGCCACACACACACACACACACACACACACAACCGCTTCCAGTGGCCCCCAGTCCATCTCTTGGCCACCCCTGATTGCCTGTGTCTTGTCCTGACTCCATGCCGCTCTGTCTCCACTCTCCCCCGCTATGGCTCCTCTCTAGTGCAATCATCCTCCCATCACTTGCTCCCTTTTATATTCGCTCATATCCGCTATCGTGCAGCTTCCTCTTGTTCCACTATTGCGCATCTCGCCTGCTGTTATATATTGCACTGCACCACATATTCCTGGTCACGCCCCCTGCACTTGTGCATGCATTCATTACCATTGCGCTACAGTGCATTGGGTTTTGTGCTGCGCATCTGCTGCTGCTGAATATCGCATTATGGCGCATCCCTATTGCGCATGGTGTAACTGCTCTGAATATCCCGGCCCATAGTGTATAAGGAAAAAAGAAGAGAGAACAACACTGACCCCTGTGGCAAGTCACTAGTTACTAAACACCTTTTTGATTTGTAATCATTCAAGCTAACCCTCTGTAAATGCCCATAAAGCCATAGCTGCATCCACTTACTTACTAAGGGGAGGCAGTATAGCATAGTGGTTAAGAGCACTGAGCTGCAACCTATAGAACTGGGTTTGAATTCCATAACCACCAGTTGCATACTGTCTGACCATGAACAAGTCACTTAACTTCCCTGTGCTTCCAGGACACACCTGGAAACATATCTTGGCTTAGTGTGCCTTTCCTGGCTCAAAATGGTAAAATAAAAACAAAACAAAACAAAAAAACTTACTTATATTTGAGCTTATAACAATGTTGAGTAATTTCCTGACTAGTTCAGCATGTGGAACACAATCAAAGACTTTGCTAAAATCCAGTAATATCACATCAGCTGATCCTCCACTGTTGATTGCTTTGCTAACTGGCCATAAATGCGCAGTAGGTTGGTGATGCAAGAACGTTCCCAGGCCACGTTGCATCTTATCAACCAATCCCAACTCAGGCCATTGATTTCTTAAAATGTCCCCTACCAATGCCTTCATAGTTTTACAGAATACAGAAGTCAAGCTTATTGGTCTGTAGTTATTCAGCTGGTGTTTACTTCCCTTTTTGTGATGAGGTGTCCCTTCTGCTGGCCTCCATCCTCTGGTACTTCACCACACATTAGTGACTGGGTAAAAATAATTTATTTTGCCTTAGAAATCTCACTAGTTGTTTCCCTTATGAGTCATGTTAAATGACCATTGGATCCCACATATTTATTTATATTTAATTTTTGAAGTTTGTTTTCTACCTCAGTTTTAGATACAGTAGTAGTTATACAAAAGTTTACCAGTACTGCGGTAGTACGTAGCTGCGGTAAAAAAAAAAAAAACTGCATTATAATGTGTTTGCTTTAAAAAATGCACTGAACAACATGAATTTTTTAATGCAACCTCATTATACCACAATGCTTGTCAACATTTGTATTACTTCCACTGTATATTCTAGATTAAATCATTATTCACATTCAAGTCATGCAACAATATACAAGAGACTGGGTAGATTCAAGCCTAAAGCAACTAAAAATGTCTTAACATCCTAAATGGGTGAGCCCATAAACGTGCTCGAAAAAGTTCAGTTGCAAGTGAATTATCATGGACAAGCAGCCATTTTACCACTCTATGTTGTTGTGGAGGCTGGGCTTAGTCTCTAAGAAAGAAACCGCCAAAGTAATTTCCTGCTATTATGTAAAGATATTAAGCATGCAATAACTGTACAGGCAAAAAATCAGCTAAATAAAGCAGTTTCCTAAAGTTTTCCAAGGGGGGACATGAACCTCATGTGGTGCAAATGCTGTGATTCATGTAGTTTCTCAGATGACTCCAACATTTTGCAAAGCCAGGATAATGTCCTTTGCCTTGAAAATGAGAGTGGAAGATGAACCAGAGAGGCTACAATTGAAAAGAATTGTTAGTCCTGTCGAATTCTCTCACTGGGCAACAAGGAAAAATTACTCACCTTAGTAATGTTGTTTCTTCTAATGGAGTCTTGCTATATTATGACAATTGCAGTATGACCGCAGGTTAGAACTGCTCCCGGAGGTGAAATAGTTAACTTTCCATGCAGGCATGGAACTTAGAGCGCGAGCTCAGTTGAAAACTCCGTCTGTCGTGCTTCAAACGCAAACTGTCAGATCTTTAGGAGCTAAAACTCACTAAGGTTCTGTGTGGAAGCTGTAAACCTACACTAGCCAACTGGCTACTAACATAAACACTCATTTTTGGCCTAAAACAAAGACTTAAGTCAGGAGACCCAAAAATGCAAAAACACAACACCAATTCACCCAAAAAGGTAGGTGAAAAACAACATGGTGGTCATCAAAAAAAAGTGCCAACCCTGTACTGCCCACCCACATCCCCAAAACAGAGGTTCTGAGAGAGGAAGGCAGGGAGGGAGGTCATAATATAGCAAGACTCCATTAGAAGAAACAACATTACTAAGGTGAGTAATTTTTTCTTCAAACAACATGAAGTCTTGCTATATTATGACAATTGCAGACTACACAGCAGTACCCCCATGGAGGAGGGACAGAACCTACCTAGGAAATGGGCTCTGAAGCACGGCTGTGCCAAACCGAGCATCACTCCTAGCCTGGATGTCCAGGGAGTAATGCTTGGTAAAAGTGTGAACTGTTTTCCAGGTAGCTGCTTGACATATTTCTAGAATAGGAATGTCTCTGGCAGCAGCCAGAGAAGCAGCTGTACCTCTGGTAGAGTGAGCCCTCAGGCCTGAGGGGGGAACTTTACCCAACTTCTCATAGCAGAATTGGATACAAGAGACAATCCACCTGGCAATGGATCTTTTAGTGGCTGGCTTCCCTTTACCAACTTCGCCATAGGTGAGGAACAGTTGAAGGAAGTCAAACCTATGACCCTTGGTACGCTCTATGTAGTAACTAAGGGCTCTCTTCACATCTAGGCTGTGCAGCATCCTCTCCCCAGAGAAGGAGTGGTCAGTGAAGCACACTGGAAGTGAAATAGATTGATTAAGGTGGAACTCTGAAACTACCTTAGGCAGGAACTTTCTGTTAGTCCAAAGGACCACCTTATCTCTGTGAAAAAGAGATAAACTCCTGCTCCACTGACAACGCTTGTAATTCACTTATGCATCTGGCAGAGGTGATGGCTACCAAAAACACAGTTTTCCAAGTCAAGTACTTGAGCTCAGCTGAAGACAAGGGCTCAAAGGGGTTGCATAAGCTGAGCAATGCAAACATTAAGATCCCAGGCAGGGGCAGGATCCCTGAATGGAGGGTTGGTGTGAAACAACCCTAAAAACTTGGAAAATACAGGATGAGCTGAAAGGGAAGAGGATTTACCTGCTGAAATAAAAGCAGACACAGCTGCCAAGTGCACCTTCAGGGTAGCTGGTCTCAGCCCCAAAGAATTCAGGTGGACCATATAATCCAGGACTGTGGGTAGATCAGCAGAGACTGGGAAATATGCTTTTCCGAGCACCATACGGAAAACCTTTTCCATTTGGAATTGTAAGTAGCCCTGGTGGAAGACTTCCTTGCAGCCTTCAATATATCCATTACACCTTGGGAAAGGTGTAAATCAGCAAACTCTAACTCTTCAAGAACCAAGCCTTGAGATTGAGAGATTTGAGATTCGGTTACCAGACCCTTCCCTGGGCACAGGTTAACAGATTGTGATTCCTGGGAAGGGGCAGGGGAGGATGGACTGCTAAGGACAGCAGAAGTGGATACCAGGGCTGTCTGGCCCAATCCGGAGCTATCAGAATGACTTTGCATGATTGGGATCTGATTTTGACTAGCACTTTGAACAGGAGAGAAAAGGAAGGGAAGGCATAGAGAAACTTCCCCTCCCAACTGAGGGCTAAGGCATCCAGTGGGAGTGAGTCCAACACTGGGGGCCTGCAGCAAAAAAGAGGAAGTTGGTGATTGTCTGGGGCTGCAAAAAGATCTATCTGTGGGGTGCCCCATCTCACCATTGTGCCATTCGTGGTGGCCCTGGGAAATCCTGCTGAGAGCATCTGCCAGGACATTGTCCTTGCCTGGGAGGTGAACTGCTGTAAGGGAGGTGTTCAGGGAGTAAGCCAGAGACCACAACTTTATCGCTTTGGTGCACAAGGCCATAGACCGAGTCCCCCCTTGCTTGTTGATGTACCACATTGTAGTGGTGTTGTATGTTCTGACCTGAATACTCTTGTTCTGAACAGATTTGGAAAAAGCTTGAAGTGCTAGAAAAACTGCTCTGAGCTCCAACAGGTTGATGTGGAGCAGAGATTCCTGGGGAGACCACAGACCCTGGGTGGTGAGGTCACCCATGTGAGCTCCCCAGCCCAAGAGGGATGCATCTGTAGTAAGGATTAGAGAATGAGACTGAGTGACAAAAGGAGCCCCTTGTCTCAGGTTGCTCTGATCCTGCCACCACTGTAGGGCTTGGATCAGGGTTCGAGTTACTGGGATCAGCTTGGTAAGAGAATCCTTTCTTTGAGACCAAAAAGCTCTCAAATGAATGGATGTCCCTCATCTGAAATCTTGCTCCTTGCACAACTGCTGTTGAAGCAGCCATGTGTCCTAGGAGCTGCAAAAAATGCCTTGCTGGCCGGGAGACCTGCAGGGTAAATGAGAAGGCCAGGGAGACTATGGTCTTTGCCCTGTCCAGGGGGAGGAAGGCCCTGGCTTCCTGTGTGTTCAGTTCTGCGCCTATGAAGGTAAGAAGCTGGACCGCTCTAGAACTGACTTTGAGAGATTCAGAAGGAAACCTAGAGAGGTAAGCAGTTGCTGCATTATCTGAAGGTGTAAATTGACCTGGTCTGGGGACTGGCCTACTAAGAGCCAATCATCCAGGTAAGGAAAGATGGCAATCTTTTGCCTTCTTAGGTAGGCAACTGCTACAGCCAGGCATTTGGTGAATACCCTTGGGGCAGAAGTGAGGCCGAAGGGCATTGCTCTGAACTGGTAGTGGCCTGAGGCAGCTCGAACCTGAGGTACTTTCGATGGGAGGTTCTGATGGGAATATGGAAGTAGGCATCCTTGAGGTCCAGGGAAGCTAGCCAGTCCCCTGGCCTTAGAGAGGGTAGGATAATTCCCAGAGTCACCATTTTGAACTTTGGCTTTAAAAGGTGCTTGTTTAAATATTTGAGATCCAGGATGGGCCGCCATTCTCCTGTCTTTTTTGGGGTAAGGAAGTACCTGGATTACAAACCTTTGCCCTGGTGTAGGGGAGGAACCATTTCCACAGCTCTGAGAGCCAGGAGGGTAGAGATCTCTGCCTCTAGGGTGAGTGCCTCTGATGGAGTTGCAAGTGGAAAAGATCTGGTTCTCAGCTTTGGAAATTTTTTGAAGCTGAGAACCAGTCCCTGGCTTACTACTTCCAGGACCCACTTGTCTGATGTTAAAGACTTCCAGTCCTGGACAAAGTAAGCCAGCCTGCCCCCTACAGGTAGAGGAGAATCGGCCCTGGCAATCCCATCAGGGTGCCTGCTTGGCAGGGGCTTTGGGCTGAGGGGTGGAAGCAGACCTGCTTGTACCCCATCTGCCTCTCCCTCTAAAGAACCCCCTCTGAGCATAGGCAGAGGAGGAAGCTTGGCTTGGTAAAAGGCCTATGAAAGGCCTGCCCTGCCTCTAGGAAGCTGCTTTTGAGGAGTGGCCTGCCTTTCCTTGGCCTGTGCACTCGATAGGTGGTCCTATATTCATCCATTTTCTTCATGTAATTCTCTGTTTGCTCCCCAAATAGAGAATTTCCCACAACAGGAAAATCCACGGCCTTAGACTGGGTATCCTGAGACAGGGTAGTACATCCAAGCCAAGCCATTCTGTGAAGTGCCACAGATGTAGCCATGACTCTTGATGAAACATCATTAGAGTCCACTGCAGCATGAAATTGCACCTTGGATGCCTCAGTACCATCCAAAGCCACCTGTTCCAGCTCCCTGGCAAGCTGGTCAGGGACTTGTTTCGCTAGGGCCAGCACAGTGTCTCATCTGGATTTCTGGAACCTAGCAACATAAGCCATATAATTTGCTTGTCTGAGTCCCAAAGATGCTGCCATGTACTGTTTCTTTGCCATAGCATCAATCTTCCTGGAGTCCTTCTCAGGGGGGTGTGAAGCTAGTGGAATATTAGCCTTGTCACAGGCTGCAGCCTGCACTACCCCCACATGGCTGCATTGTTGAGTGAGGAAATCAGTGTCGGAGCCTGATAAGGTATACCTCTTGTCCATCCTTTTATCCACAAGAGGTATAGTGTGAGGAGTTTTTAAAACTTTTACTGTCTGTTTCCGAAAAGATTTATGCAAAGGAATAGACAGTCTCCTAGACTCTGGAAAATCCATCATTTCTACATAGTCTGGCTCCTCTTGGTCATCAACAGCTTCCTCAACAGGGAGCTGGAGTTTCAGCAACTTTTATAAACATGAAATGAGAAGGGACTCAGAAAGCCTTGGAGGAGAAACTCCTAGGGGTCTATCTGGAGAGATGTCTGGATCAATGGGCACATCCAGATCTTCAAAACCATATTCACTCTCCTCATATTCCTCTTCCCCTTCCCCCGGTTCATAAAAATCCTCAAAATCATAATCTTGAACCGGTGGAACCGGCCAAACCGAATGCTTACCTGAAGGTGTCGGTTCAGTCGGAACTGGAGAGAGAGACTGGACAATTTGAATTGCTTTAACTATTTCCTCAGCAGTTGGGGAGAGAACTTTTGGCTCTACACTAGCTGACTTTCTCGTCCTTTTTGCTGGAACCGGCTCCTCAGAACCGGCTCTTCATTTGCCCGAGGAAGTATCGCTCTGGTCAGAGGACACTCCCTCCGGTTCGGTTGGCACCGAACCGGGCTGGCCATCCGGGTCAGTGGACTTTTTGGCCTCCCTTTCCCTGAGCCTACCAACTCTCTTATCTATGGTGGCAGCAGGGAAATTATGACAAATCTGGCAGTCTGAATTGAGGTGGTCAAACCCCAGACAATAGACACATGTGGTGTGTGGATCAGCCTTAGCAAAAGCTTCCCCACAAACACTACAGTGTTGAAACCCAGTGGGTCCGTTTTTTCTTTTGGGTTTCTCAGACATAATGCCAGCCTAACCAACTTGCCCATTTATGGCAATCCACCAAGCAAGACGCTCTTATCGGTTCCCAACTGTGTCACGGGTCGTGAAAAAAACCGTAATGAAATCCGTTTTTTTTAGAACCGATAAGAACCAGGAACCACACTCTAAAAAAGGACTAGTAGATTTTAAATACAACCTGATCGGTTCAAACCGAACCGATAAAGAATTACAAGTTCCACACAGAAAAAAATAAATGTAAAACCTATCTATTACTTACATTACCACAGACAGAGCTTGAACCGACCGGTTTCGGTTTAATTTCAGCTAAAAACTGAAAAATAATACTTTTAAACCGACAAAATGAACTGAGCAGAAGGAGAAATCTCCGGAGCGACTGTTCAGTGAGGCAGAGTAAAGAATCTCACAGTTTGCGTTTGAAGCACAACAGACAGAGTTTTCAACCGAGCTCATGCTCTAAGTTCCATGCCTGCATGGAAAGTTAACTATTTCACCTCCGGAGCAATTCTAACCTGCGGTCATACTGCAATTGTCATAATATAGCAAGACTTCATGTTGTTTGAACAGTACATCAGGAAACCTAATGTGAAAATTGGAATATAGGGATACTATAAGCTCATAGGCAACCAAGCAACTAGTGTAAACAGATATACTCGCTGGATGGTGGAAGAACTGTTTACTGTGTTGTCTGGAGGAAAAGATTTCACCAAATTTGATCTTTCTCAGATATAAGCTCAAATAAAACTGGATGAAGGGATGAAGTGGAAGTAAAGGTGAATATAAATCTGCACATCCATGGAAGACTGAAAGCTCTGTGAGAGGGAGGATGTATATTTATTTATTTATTTATTTATTTAAATATCAGATTACAAATACCTTTGAGCTAGGGGCAGCTCATTTACAAAGGTTCCATGTCAAAGAAAGGATGTGGAGGAGGGGAAACAAGAACCCAGGGAAGACCTGACTAGGTTAGAGAGGTGTTCTGGCATTTGGCAACTGGGGTTCAATGCTAAAAAGTGTAAAGGTATGAACTTGGGGGCAAGGAACCCAGAGAACAAATACTGGCTGGGCAGTGGGCAGGTACTGTAATCGGGTCAGAGGAAGGATAGGACCTGGGGATAATCATAATGTGGGGGTAATCATAATGAGTAACCTGAAGCACTCAGCACACTGCAGGAGAGCAGCGACAAAAGCAACTCGGATGCTGGGCTGCATAACCAGGGGAATTACCAGCAGGAAGGCAAAAGTCATATTGCTGCTATACTGGTCACTAGTGAGACCACACATAGATTACAGTATGCAGTATTGTTGCCCTTATAAAAAGAAAGATGTCAACTTGCTGGTGGCAGTCCATAGTGGGGAAACCAAGGTGTTCCAGTGCCAGCAGGGCAACACCTACAAAGAGAGACTCAAGAGGCTCAGCCTGACTCTCTGGAGGACAGAATAGAAAGGGGGGTCATGATTAAAACCTTCAAATACCTTAAATATATTAACAGGATGAGCACTTAGAACCTGAATGGAAACAAGTTCAGGAGGGGGAAGACCCTAAAACTAGTAGGGGGGAGATCAGGAGAGAGATGAGGAGGCACGTTTTCACTGAAAGAGAGTAGTGGCTAAGTGGAATGAGTTGACAGAGGTGGTGGTCTCCCTGAAAACAGTGAATAGCCTCAAGAGAGGATGGGAGAAAGTGAATGGGAAAGTTGCTGATGGAGGTGGGGGGAGAGGGGGAAGAGGGTATTTGAGGGGGGTCACGGGGAAAAAGAGAGGGAGTAGGTCCCTCTTTAAACAGAGGGGGGACCTGTACATTCAGGCAGACTAGATAGACCATAAGGCCTGTATCTGCTGGCATAGTCATACATTCGTATAAATGTTTCACCATGCCGTGCCCAACCATTACAAGTTCCACAAATGGTAGAGGAGAAGTTGTTCACTGTGGTACTGGGACCAAGAGAGAAGTCATGTTCCTGAGGCTGTAAGGACAAGGGCTACATGCATGATAGACTAGCCAAAGAAAGCTTAGTTGATTAGTCCCCAGAAATTTATTGGTTCCATTCTCATTTCAGCACAAGCAGCCGTCCTTGCTGGTTATCCAGTGTATCTGGTGATGAAACTATTCTGAACAATAATGAAGTACACCAGTTCCCCTCTTCCTTCTTCAAGTGGTTTCAGTTCCCCAACTTGGGACACAAGTGATCCATCCAGAAATCTAAAGTCTCCCCCCCCCAAAAAAAAATCATCTCGCATTTGTTGCTCAATTCTTCAAGCCTCCCCCCCATTGTCACTAGCAGCTTCTGAAAACATCAAGAGAGAAGTAATTCAAGTGGGAAGCTGATAGTATATGTTCTGTTTTTTTTATATATAATTTATTTTTATTGAGAGAGACAGGTTACAAATAGTTAAAATTTCCATCTTTCCATTTCAAATGTTGCATACCAGTAAATACAAAGGTGGTTATATAACAGCTAGCTACTCCATAGTACTTATTTCACAGCAGTAAATATTCGGCAGTAATATGTACAGTCCAAACTTGCCCTGATATTTCTTACTTAAGGCAGGCGGCTGACTATCTCCTCAATATGGTGACCCCCATGGAACCCCCTCCCCTCATCCACCCCCCTCAAGGAACAAATTCTGGGTCCTTAGAAAACATACTGTATATAGTACCCATCTACGCCATGTAATCTCAAAAGGGGGTAGTGTATTGCATAATTTGACAGTTAAGTGTTCTGACTTGTAAATCTCTTGGATGATATGGCACCAATCCACCAAGGAATGAATGTGGACCGTCATCCATTTCCGAGTTATAGCCTTTTTGGCCATAAGTAAATAAGCTGGAAGCAAGGTACGGTCCCAGCATGGTCGATGCGGGAAAAAATCAAAAGAACCACTATTTCTGCTGTCAATTCAATATTTTCCCCCAAACATTCACCCCACTCAAGCTGTAATATACACCAGAATAGAGTCAATTTGGGACAAAACCAGAAGACGTGGCCCTAATCAGCTAAGGTACAATTACTAGAGTAACAATACAGCTCCTCTGTGTAGAGAGGGTGCGAGGAGTAAAAATATCCAAAATGTGCAACAAACAACCGCACTCCTCAGCTGCTACAAAAAAGAAGGCTTTATTCAAAATTAAAACATGCCACCAGTTATCAGCATAATGATGCACGCCTTACTAAAACCCCAACCATTTTTGTACGCAGTATGTCATCAGGGGGTGTCCCAAATGAATAAATAAATAATAAAGAAAGAAAAAATGACCATATTACCACTACCATGTTACACTGCACCAGATTACATATGTAAAGACTCTTATTAACTGTATATTATAATGTTATAAGTGTATAGGGAGAAGAATTAATCTTGGCTGAAACCTCACAACCGAGATGAAGAATTGTCAATACCCGGCTACTCCTTAATTCGCCATGACAGACAGGGCGAAAGAAGGGTGGCGGCACTGCCATGTCTATCTCCGTAAAACTCCAGTTCTCCATAATCACTCTGACGGCACCCATACAAACTATTGATTCACTTCTAGTCAATATCTCCCTGCCACACACTATCCCAGTATACATAGCAGGGTCCTACTGTCCGCCTGACACACCTCTGGGTAGCATTCTCGACCACCTTGGTAACCTGAGGTCCCTTACGGAAGGCAGTGAACTCCATATACTTGGTGATTTCAATCAGAACTAGCTAGGCAGTGCAGCCTCTAAATCACGATGCCAAATAAATGCCCTATACTTGCACCAGCAAATAGAGGAACCCACTCGCCTAAACCATAAATCCAACAAACACACATTACTAGATTGGGCACTTACTACCCACCCTCATCGGATAGTTAAAGCTGGCCTACTACCAGACTCCATTAGCGACCACCATATGATTTATATGGTGCAGAAAATCTTCCGCCCAATGGCCCCTCCACCCCGCACGCTTCACTGCAGAGCTTATAAATCCCTTCATCTGACAGCTCTCCTAAACGACCTCTCCAGCATTGACTGGTCTTTCATCCCCAGGGCCACCTCTATGGATGAGGCCCTAAAATATTTCTCTACTAACTTCCTTGCCATCTGGGACCTCCATGCTCCACTCAGAAGGTCCCGTGTAAGAGGATCCCACTTACCATGGATAACATCTAACCTTCTGGAATACCTAAGAGCCAGAGACCGTGCCTGGAAATCTTTCAAGACCACAGGTACTCAAATGGCCCAGCAACACTACTGATCACTAAGAAATGCCTGTACAAGACTCATACATCAGGCTAAATCAAATTACTTTAAATCTGCATTCTACAATAACTTTACTCACCCTTCTCAATTTTGGAAGTCTACAAAATCCCTCCTCTCCCCACCAACCCAACCCCTCACTCCCACCCTCAAGCTGGAAGGAAGAATCATCATGGGTCCCAGTCTGGTCGCCACTGAGTTTAACTCACATTTTTCCACCACTACCTCTTACCTCCTCTCCTCCCACCCCCATTCCCTGCCCACTACGCCCCCCTATAGTATCCTGCCCAACTCTTCTCGTCAGCCCAGTCTCACCTGGCCAGGTGCTAAAATTACTGCAGTCACTTAACCCAGCCCAAGGAAAGTGTCCATTGGGCCTTGATTCCAAAATTATCCTACTCGCAGCACCAGTCATAGCCCACCCTCTAACCATGCTCTATAACCTATCTTTTAAACTTGTGGCAGTCCTCACAGCATGGAAACAAGCCACTGTCATTCCCCTACCCAAAGGAGGGGACCTCTCCTCCCCATCCAACTACCATCCCATATCTCTGCTCCCCATCCTAGCCAAAATTCAAGAGTGCCTTATGCTATCTCAGCTCCACCACTATCTAGATACCATATCATTTTTAACCCCCTACCAAGCCGGCTTCAGAAAAAATCACTCCACCACCACCTCCCTCCTTCACCTCACTAACTCCATCCTTATGGGCATCGACAAAGGGGAAATTACGGCAGCTATATTCATAGACCTAGCGAAAGCCTTCAACACGGTGTCTCATCCCCTGTTGCTGGCAAAACTTGCCCAAGCTGGTCTGTCGGTGAACACAAATAACTGGTTCCATTGATACCTGTCAGGTAGGTCTCAATCAGTCCACATTGGCTCAGCTAGATCCACCTCACTTCCTGTCACCTGTGGTGTCCCCCAAGGGTCTGTAGTCGGCCCACTGCTGTTCTCTATTTTTCTAAATGACCTGCCCGATGCTTGCTCTCAATTGGCTATCCATATGTACGCAGACGATATGGTGCTGTTTGCCTCTGGCCCATCCGCAACCGCCATGACAGCTTGTCTACAGAAGGACTTTGACTCCATCCAACGTTGGTTCCTTTCAAACCAACTATTCTTGAACTCTAAAAAAACAGTCTCCCTCACCTTCGGATCTCGGGCCAAGCTAACCCGGCTTACTGCACCACCCACATTCTACACTCTGGACAGATCTCCACTAGAGACCTGCATGTCATATCGTTATCTTGGCATCTGGCTAGATCAGTACCTTGACTTCTCGGCACATATAGGTGGTCTACACAAAAAATTGCACCCCATGCTGGGAGCCCTCTACCGGAACAAGAATTGCATTCCTCTACCAACCAGGCAAGCAATAGTTCAAAAAATTATCCTCCCGATTATGGATTATGGTGATGTTGTCTACTGTGCCACCCCCCCAAACCTCCTTAGCGAGGCTTGATCCCCTTTACAACTCCTTCTGCCGATTCTCTCTGGACCAGCCTCCCAATACCCATCACTGTGACCTATACCAGTCCTTGGGACTCCCCTCACTACATAACCGACGATTGCTTCACTGTGCTAGAACCTCTGCCAAGTTCTGGGCACAGACACTCCCATCCTACCTGTTGTCCTCCCTAAATGCCCTCTCTCCACCAGCCTACGCTCTCAGAAACATAGACTCTAGGCTCCTGCACATTCCATACAGATCCACCCGGTCTGGCTAGGCTTCTTTCAGCTACAGGCTGCCTAAATTATGGAACTCCCTGGCAGCAGTTATTAGATATTCCACAAGCACTCTACAACAGAATTCCCTTCTTAAAACGCACTTCTCTTCCATCTGCTCCTGTCCCCCCCCCCGGCTGACCCCCATCTCACTTCCTACCTCCCATCTATATCACCAGCCTGGTTTCCGTTTCAGTCTGCACCTTATATTGCTAAATACTACGAATATACACTACTCTACCTATATTATGACTACCTCATCCATTGTTGCACCAATCGAAATAAGTAAAACTTGCTGTTGTGTGTGCTGTTGTTTTGGGTTTGTTCTGTTCTACTGTACCAGTGTAAACTCCCTACCCCAGGGCACATCTGGAATCGAGCGATACTCTGCTCAGCATGCTTTCCTGGTAAATCTCTTAAATAAATAAAGAAAGAAAGAAAGAAATATGGGGTAAAAAGGGGGAAGGGGAAAACATGGTAGTGGTAATATGGTCATTTTTTCTATCTTTAATATTTGTATTGATATGAGGTGTGGTGATTGTATTAGATATTTAAGAGTTATCATTTTAAGAACTATTCAGTCTTTGAAGTACTGTCACTTTTATTCATTCTAGATAAAAGTGCCCTTTACCATTCATTTGGGACACCCCCTGATGACGTACTGTGTATGAAACTGGTCGGGGTTTTGGTGAGGCATGCATCATTATGCTGATTACTGGCAGCATGTTTTAATTTTGAATAAAGCCTTCTTTTTTGTAGCAGTTGAGGAGTGCGGTTGTTTGTTGCACATTAAGGTACAATTACACCCACTCCAGCAAATATCATATGAGGCCGGGAGGTATTTTGCCAGGATAGCTGGGGAGCGAAAACAGTGGGACAGGGCTTTCCATGCAAATTCTCTCCATATATTGCAGGACATTATTTTAATAGCTTTCAAGGTTGCCTCTTGCCAAAGAGAAAAGGGAACTTGTAAATCCAGGTCTCTATTCCAAGCTTCTAACACTGATAAGGAAGTGTCACCCAGAGGGGCCCGAAGCATTCAATATATGTGGCCAATTAATTTTCCCCAGGAATTGCCCTCAAGGGTATCTCGAGTAAAGGCCAAAAAGATGGGGGAAAGGAAGGGGGAGGGGATACACAGCAATCTCCCTGTGTCGTAAAATGTAATTTCTCACCTGGGTGTATCGGAAGAAATCTCTGCATGGGAGAGAGAAAATATTTTGAAGTTCTAAAAAGGAACAGATACCGGTATTATTGAGAAACGGTAATAATATCTGAGGCCCAGTCTCCTCCAAGATTTACAAGTAGTGCATAGACTAGCAGGAAGAAAGTGTTTATCAGCCGATATCAGGGTAAAAAAGAAAGAAATCTGTTTTAACACTCTATGTTGCTTGACCCTGTGCCATATCTTCAGAACCTGTGCTGTAAATTCAGTGTAGTCCCTCAAAGGGGAGGAATGTGCCTCGGAGGCAAAAATTACCTTTTCAATGTCATAGAGATCATTAATTAAGAATTCAATATCTTTCCAAATACAAGAAGACGTGGATGAGAGACAAATAATTAGGATTTTAAGAAAAGCTGCTGTCACATAAAAACTTAAATTAGAAAGATTTACTCCACCCTGATCTAGGGACAAGCATAATAATGAATAACGTACCCTAGGTTTCTGGCCCTCCCATATAAAGGAAGAAATTATTCTATTCCAGGATTTAAAATAATAATTGGCTTTGAAGAGTGGGACGTTCTGGAAAAAGTATAAAAGTCTCGGAAGAATATTCATTCGAATTGTTTCTATTCTCTGAAAAAAGGTTAGTTTTAACTGCCCCCATTTTTGAGATCTTCCTGAATTTGAGTGGAAAGAGGTTTGTACTTTACTAATTCCAGATGTAACAGGTTAATTGGGATATGTACTCCAAGGTATTTTATCTTGGTACATCTCCATTTCAGGGGGAAAAGAGGCTCTCAGAGTACTAGATGGTTGGTAGTAAAGCATTGGTGTTTCAGTTTTTGTTATATTTAATTTAAAATTGGCTAGTCTTTCATATTGCTGAAGGATCTCCCACATGGCAGGTATAGAAGACTCTGGGGAAAGAAGAGTAAGGCAAACATCATCTGCAAATAGGGAAACCTTGTAACTTTATTGTCCTAGAGGAATTTCTTCTATGTGATGTTCCAGGAGCAGGGCTATTGCTAAAGGCTTTATATACAAGGCAAATAAAGATGGGGAAAAGGGGCAACCCTGTCTGGTGCCCTGTTGCAAAAGAATGGGAGAAGAGAAAGCTCCGTTAATTCAAATATAGGCCCTCGGTTGATAATATACATTTTGAAACATAGAAACATAGAATCTGACGGCGGATAAGGACCACTTGGCCCACCTAGTCTACCCATTTTCCTACCTAACGGATAAGCTGCAGATCCTAGTTAACCAACAGCCTACTTAGTCCTACCCCCCACTAGAATTGTCTTAAGTCTGTCCCATGCATTCTTAAATTCCCCTACTGTTTTTGACTCTACGACCTCCTCAGGAAGGCTGTTCCATGTAACCACAACTCTCTCTGTGAAGAAATACGTCCTCACATTACCTCTGAGCCATCCCCCCCTCTATCTTCAAATTGTGCCCCCTTGTTTTTGCCCATCTCTTTTTCTGAAAGATGCTACCCTCTTGGACTTTGTTGATTCCCTTGAGGTATTTGAAAGGTTCTATCATGTCCCCCCTTCCCTCCTTTCCTCGAGGCTATACATCTTTAGTTCCTTTAGTCTTTCTTCATATGTCTTCTGATGCAGACCCAGCATCATTTTGGTTGCCCTCCTCTGGACAGCCTCCACCCTGTCTATGTCTTTGTGGAGATGGGGTCTCCAGAACTGTACACAGTACTCCAGATGTGGTTTTACCAACTGTCTGTACAGACGGCCAACAACTTCCTGTTTTCTACTGGTGATGCCTCTCCCTATGTATCCCAGTATCCCCCCAGCCCTCCTTACTGCCTTCTCACATTGCTGCCCACCTTTAGGTCATCTGATATGACTACCCCAGGTCTCTTTCCATTTTTGTTGTTGTCAGTATCTCACCCCCAATTGTGTACTCTTCCCTGGGTTTTTGTTTCCCAGGTGCATTACTTTGCACTTCTTTGAATTGAATCTAAGCTGCCATACATTTGACCATTCCTTCAATCTTGCCAAGTCCCTTTTCATCCTTTCCTCCCCTCCTTGTGTATCAACCCTGTTTCAGATCTTTGTGTCATCTGCAAAGAGACATACTTTCCCTTCCAGTCCCTCTGCAATGTCACTTATAAAGACATTAAAAAGGACCGGCCCCAGTACTGAACCCTGTGGTACCCCACTAGTAACCCTCTTTTCTTCACTGTGGACTCCATTTACTATTACCCGCTGTGCCCTGTTGTCCAACCAGTGTTTTACCCAGGCTACCACCCTAGGACCCACTCCCAGGCTGGCTAATTTGTTTATTAATCTTTTGTGCAGGACTGTGTCAAATGCCTTGCTAAAGTCTAGGTAGGCCATGTCCACAGCCCCTCCCTGGTCTACTGCTTTGGTCATCCAGTCAAAGAAATCAATTAGATTTGTCTGACATGACCTTCCCACTGTGAATCCATGCTGCCTTGGGTCCTGTGCCCCACTGGCCTCTAGGTATGCAACAATTCTTTCCTTCAGAAGTGATTCCATCATTTACCCTACCACTGAGGTCAAACTGACAGGTCTGTAGTTTCCTGCCTCTGTCTTGCTCCCACTTTTGTGAAGGGGAATCACATCCACCCTCCTCCAGTCCTCAGGTACCACCCCATCCTCCCATGATTTATTAAAAGGGTAGTCAGTGGTGTTACTAGTTCTTCCCATAGTTCTTTTAAAATTCTGGGGTGAATCCCATCAGGCCCCATTGCTTTATCCACCTTCAGTTTTAAGAGTTCTTTCAGAACCCTTTCTTCTGTGAAAGGACTAATATCAACCCCCCTATCCAGAGTGATTCTATTGACCAGATTAGGTATTGCCCCCTGCTTTTCCATTGTGAATACTGAGCAGAAGTATTCATTCAGTATCCCAGCTTTTTCACTGTTGCTCTCTGCCCAACCACCTTCCTCTTTGTTCAGCCTCAGTATCCCCGTCTTAGTCTTTCTTTGCTCCCTAATGTACCTATAAAAGGTTTTAGCCCCCTTCTTAACCGAGTTGACTGTCTTTTCCTCGGTTTGGGCCTTTGCTATTCTGACTGCCTTACCCGCTTCCTTCTGCTTTAACTGGTACAGTTCTCTGTCCTGCTCCTTCCTTGTTTCCTTATACTTACTGAATGCTATCTTTTTTTCCCTTTCCTTCCCCGCCACTTCTTTTGAGAACCATAGTGGTTTTTCTTTCATTTTGATTTGTTTATTTGCTTCACACAAAAACTTGTTGCCTCTGTGATGGCGGTTTTGATGTTTCCCCATTGTTGCTCCACCCCACCTTCTTGCCTGTTTGCTAGTGCTTTTCTGAGGTACTCTCCCATTTTGACAAAATCAGCCCTCCTGAAGTCCAGTACCTTCACTTTTGTGTGGCTTGACTCTACAGCTAAGTTTATCGTAAACCACACTGTTTGGTGGTCGCTTGTTCCCAGATGGCTACCCACTTCAAGATCAGAGATCCTCTCTCTGTCCCCATTTGAGAGTACCAGGTCTAAGACTGCTCTCTCCTGAGTGGGTTCTAAAACTAGCTGTCTGAAGCATGCCCCCTGTAGGGCATTGAGAATGACCCTGCTCTTGGATGTGGCTGCAGCAAAGGTGCTCCAGTCAACATCTGGCATATTCAGGTCCCTCATCAGCAATATCTCCCCTTTCTCTGCCATCCCAAGGATGCCTTCTATCATTTCCTTGTCCATTTCCTCCCCCTGAGACGGGGGTCTGTATACAACCCCTGTGCAGATTGTGGAGCCATTTCCTGTCTCCAGGGTGACCCACAGTGCCTCCTCTCCTCCCTGTTTACCCTTTAGTTCTGTTGCTTTTATCCCTTCCCTTACATAGAGAGCTACTCCTCCTCCTCTTGTTCCCTCCCTGTCCCTCCTGTAGATTGTGTACCCTGGCATGTTGACATCCCAGTCATGGTTCTCTGTGTACCATGTTTTTGTGAGTGCCACAATTTCAAGGCATCCCTCTTCCATCAAGGCCACCATTTCAGGGAGCTTTTTACCTAGACTAGGGGCATTGGTACTCATTACCCTCCCTGTCCCTACTGCCTTTGTCTTTTTCTCCATTTATCCATGCCCTTCTCCCTAGCAACTGCTCTATTTTGGTGTTTCCCTCACTAATTACCCTGATTTTTGGGGGGGCTAGGATTTCCCTTCTCCTCTTCAGTGCCTCCCCCCCTTGCCTTGGCTAGTTTAAATGCTTGCCACTGAAGCATTTAAACCTATCACCTAGGATCCTGGTTCCCCTCCAGGATAGATGCAGACCATCGTGCCTGTATAGGCCTGCAACCCTCCAGGTGGAGCCCCAGTCCCCAGTGAAGCCAAATCCCTGAGCTCTGCACCAGCTTTTCAACCAGTCATTGAATCCCATGGTGGAGCCATAGCTCCCACTGGAGTCAAGAAAGGAAAGAGTGGGGAAATGACAGAGCCTCCAGAGTATCCCAGAGAAAACTCCATGAAATCCTATCAAAAGCTTTTTCAGCATCTACGCTTATTAAAGCCATAGGGATTTGTCCAGAATGTACATATTCTAATAATAGCATAGTGTGCCTGATATTATCTGTGGTATTCTGAGATTTAATAAATCCATATTGATCGGAGGAAAATAAGATTTGGAAGGATTACTTCTAATCTTGAAGCCCGTAAGGCCATAAAAATCTTAGTCTACATTTAGAATGGAAATTGGGAGGTAAGAAGATATATTAGAGGGGTCTTTGTTTGGTTTAAGATTTTATTTATTTAAACCTTTGTTTACCAGGTAAGTACAATGAGCCAAGGCCCATTTTCATGTATGACCCGGGACCATAAATATACAGTCAGGATGGTACAAAAATTATTAAACATACAATACAAACATTACATTAATAACAAATATTAATATTCAATACACATAATAACACATTCAAAAACATTGACAATGCAATTTGCTAAGAAAATAATTATTTAGCTTAATTTTAAAAGTTTGATGGGTAAAATTTCCATGTAATAAAATAGGAAGCTCATTCCAATTTTTAGCTGCAGAACAAGAAAAAGAACCATCCCCCATTTTAGTCTTGGTTTTGAGAACATTTAATTTTATCTGACAATTTGACCGAAGTTCCCATAAATTCATCTTAATTGATAACAATGAGTACAGCAGAGAATTTGTTCCTGGGGAAGAATGTTATCAGTCAGGGAACAAAGACTATATAGACAATTAAGACTCGTCGGAAGCCAGGCTGAAAGTCTATATAATTCACAATGATGGGTAGAATAAGGCAATTTAAAAGCAAATCTACAGATGCCATGAAACACAGAGGTAAGGAGAGATGATTCTCTCTTAGACAAATTTGAAAAAAGAAATGAATTGTAATTTAACTGGGGAAGTAATACACCCCTGGCTATTGCTTTTCTAGATGGTAGGGTTAACAAGGATTGAAACTTAAACAGAATGCCCAGTCTTTGATTTACTTGACTAGAAATAAGATTTACATGATTGGAAAAGGTTAAGTTTTGGTCCAGCAGGACTCCCAGATATTTAAATTGTTTTACCTGCTCCATTTTATTTCCCAATCTATCTGTTATCAACAAATTCTGAGCTCTATTGAATCTTAATCTAGACCCAAAAAGCATACATTTGTTTTTTTGTACTACTTAGTGCCCAGTGATTCCCTTGTAACCAACTACACAATTCACCAAAGTCTTTACTTAAAGACTCATTTATTAATTCCACTGAAGCTGAACTTTTATACAAAATAATATCATCTGCATAAATTAAACAATTTGTACATTGCAGTAGAGATGGGACAATATCCACAAATAAGCTAAACAAAAGTGGCCCCAGGACAGATCCCTGGGGCACTGTCTGTTGTAAGACCCTATAAGCAGAAAAAGTTCCTTTTAATCCTACTTTTAAAGGCCGTTCAGTTAAATAACTATGAAACCAATCAAGTGATGTTACTGCTAGACCATAGTTCCGGAGCATCCTGATCAGCAGGGGATGGTTCACTAAATCAAAGGCCTTGGAAAGGTCCATGAACACAGCACCAGTGAGCAAACCTTCATACATGGCTACAATGGTGTGATTCGTGAACCTGGCCAAGGCCGTCCCCTTCCCCGTGAAATTTCCAAAACCCATGCTGATCAGGAGTCCTAAAACCAGTATCCTGTAAATAAACAGAAAGTTGTTCATTAACAAGTTTTTCAAAAATCTTACCTAGAGGTGGCAGAAGAGAAATAGGATAATAATTGTCCATATCCGCTCTGCCGTCAGATTTATAGATTGGTTTGATTACTCTTTGCTTCCATTCATTAGGGAAGCACCCAGTAAACAAAGATAAATTAAAAATAGAAGTAAGTGGATAAGTAATATATTCAGATATTAGTTTTAAGAACCTAGGCTCCAGTTCACTAGCACTAGAGCTAATTGACATTAGTTTTAATAACTTATAAACCTGATGTGGTTCTATAGCTGAAAAATAAAAAGAACCTGAGTTTAAAGTATTACAAGACAGTCCATTTGCACTCAAATCTAAATTAAAAGTTTGAGTATATTTGGACAAGTCAAGAAATTTGTCCAAAAAAGATTCACAAATCTCCTGAACATCAATTATTTCATGGCCATCCTTGATAAAGACTTCTGAGGTTTCTTTCCTAGATGGATTAATTATAGAATTTATCGAGAACCAAAACTTTCTTGGGTCATTTAGACCAGAGGTTTGTAAGTTCTAAAAAAAACGTGATTTGCTTTGTCTAATTTTTATTTTACATTAATTTCTGAGCTTCCTATAACTATTAAAATCTCCCATTGATTTGGTTACTTTATAAAGTTTCCAAGCTGCATCTCTTAATTTCATTAAATGAAGCAAAGGGGCAGTAATCCATTTATTCAAAGTACCCCTAACTCTCCTAACCAATTTAGGAAAATGTTTATTTTGCAACTCCAAGAGAATAGATGTAAAATATCATACTGCATTATCCACATCAGGAATCGCATCTAAAAAAGTCCAATCAAGCTTCTGTAAATCAACAAGGAGCTCTCCACTTACTTCATTCACAAATTAATGATATGATATGAACCTGGGGGGTGATTTGGGCCTTTTGCATTTCCATGTGCAATAAGTGGCCAAATGGTCACTTATCAGGAAGCACAACAGCACTGGAAATATTTACCAGTTTATTAACAAGAACCCAGTCAAGAGTTGTATGTTTCTGAACCCCCATGTTCATACGCATAAATGTGTGAATAAGCTGAGATAAACCTGCATTGGTTAATAATGTCTCTATACTAGGACCACTTTTAGGGTCCTAATGAATATTAAAATCTCCTGTGATCAAAAGATCACTACCTAAATTTATAGTTGCTACAAGATTTAAAATATCATCCAACCCTTTCTTAGCAGTTTTTGGGGGATTATAAACTGTGCAATGCTTCAATTTGTGACAACCACCTAGTTTCATTTCCTGCAGTAGCCATTCACATTCAGAGGCAGGTTTATAGCCAGAGGTTATCTCAACTATTTCCAATCCCGATTTATAATATATTAAAATACTCCCTCCCTTCTTTTTTCCACCCCTATCTTTTTGTATTAATTTATAACCTTCAAGAGCAATCAAATTATCACACATTGAGGGTGTCAACCAAGTTTCAGTTACACTGAAAATATCTGGGTCATAATTGGCAACCCAAGCCTCAATTTCAGCTTGTTTTGATATTAGGCTTCTAACATTAAGATGCACTAACCTTAAACCTTTTGTTTGCCAATAGTTGTCATGTAATACAACCTCAGGGACTAAAGACCCTGGATTTGTTTCCACATCACCGGCTAATAGCAAAGTACACCACATAATACAAAACAATGAGAAAGTAAGGGGAATCTTTATCCTAGATATTGCAAGGTAAATGCCCCCCATATCATAAATGGCCCTTTTGTTGAGACAACCCAACTCTCTTAACTTTAAAGAGATGCAGTGAGTAGAGGCCATTATTGAATTAGAAAAAGTAAAATCAGTAAGTGATTGAGCTTGCACATTATATTGAGTAATGAGATTTATAATAAACATTAAACCCTGATCCAATAATATTAACCCCATACACAAATACATCATAGATACATTTAACCCCCCCATCTTAAATAACTCAGTCCCTAGCAAAACAGCCTCCCTAAACACTGTATAATAAGTGCTTACACAATCAAAGCTATGCACAAGTGGAGTGTTACTTGCATACACGATTTAGCAAACAGTCACAATATGCAATTTTTGCAGGCAGTCTCCCCACAGTCTCCCTCCATTGACTCCCGATAGTGACTCTGCCACTCCTGCACTCATGAGTGCAGCCGCTCTGCAGGTAGCCGCTAATGATGTAGGACTTTTATCTGTGTAGTCTCTGCCCCTCTGAATCAGCTGTTTGTCGTCTGCTCCTGCCCGGTAGCCTACCTCGCTTACCAAAATCGGGAAACCAGAGATTGCAAAGTCCTGGCAGCCACACTGTCTCCCAATAGTCAGGGCACAGAAATGTAGCAAGCTGGTGATACAAACTGGAGAATCTGTGATGAAATAGCAGGCACTAGCACGACAACAGGCAGTGTCTTGCAGGTGAAATAATCAGGCTGTAATGTTCAGGTAAGTGCAAGAGTGCTTTTATCAGTGCAGTCTCTGCCCCTCTGAATCAGCTATTTGCTGCCTGCTCCTGCCCAGTAGTGCCCTCGCTTACCAAAACTGGGAAACCAGAGATGGCAAAGTCCTGGTGGCTACAATGTCTCCCAGTAGTCAGTGCACAGAAATGTAGCAAGCTGGCAATAATTGGAGAGAGTATTGCATAGCTTCACGAAGGTGGAGGGGATATCCCCTCCACTATGGCCCTATAGATAAGTAGAGGGGGTAGAAGAAGGCCTGAGAATCTACAGTACCATCCAGACATAAAGCCATCGGCACCCAGGCATTTATTTGGTTGAAGAACCTTAATATGAGCTTGAATCTCATCAGGGCTAACTGGAGCCTCAGGAGAGATCCTTTGAGAATCTGTGAGTGTAGGGAGTGAAAGTTCCGAGAGAAAGGCTCTCTTTTCCTCTGGGGCAGGGGAGCCAGGAAAGGAGGTATAGAGAGATTGGTAATAAGAAAGAAAAAATGAATGAATATGGTCATCAGAGTGTGAAAGTTTGTTAGTAACTGGGTGTTTAACTTTGAGAATAGTTGCTGCTCATTTCCGAGCACACAGGCGATGAGCAAGCAACCACAAACCCCTTGCTCCTCCCTCATAATTGCACTGTTTTAAATATGAAAGGGCTTATAGGACCATTGAATCCATAATTTTTTTATAGTTCTTGTTTAGTTAAGCTAATCTTTCTCTGTAGGATCCGATCTCCCTCCCGATAAAGAAGCTGGTAGAACTGTAATTGTTCTACCAAATAATTATAGGAAGCCTCTAGTTCCCTCCTTCTCCTAGAAGAGTATGCTATGGTCTCTCCCTGAATTACTGGTGTAAGGGTTTCCCATAGGATTGGGTTGGAAGTATCCCCTGTATCATTTTCTTTTAAAACTTGAGGTATTCTAGTATTTAGGTGTTCTATGTATTCTGTGTCTCTTAACAGTGATGGATTCAGGTGCCACATTTTCAATTTTGGGTCTTTCCCCAATAATATTTTAAGGGTCAGTAGGTGATGGTCAGGAAGAATGTGAGGGCCTAATGCCAGATCCTGAATAAGGGAAAAATGTTTGCAGGTTATAAAAAAGTAGTTCAGGTGAGAATATGTTTGAAAGCATGGGGAGAAGTAAGCAAATCCCGGGTTAGTGGCAAAAAGTTTCCTCCATACATCTTCTACTCCCAGGTGAGAGAGTGTCCCCCATAAATATTTAAGCACACTAGAGTATCGGTATGCTCTAGAGGAAAAGGAGTCTAATTGAGGGGATACTGCCACGTTAAAATCTCCTCCCATAATTAAAATACCCTGGACAGCATCCATTACTTTAGTTAGGAAGGAATGAATTACAAGGAGGGATGCCTGCAGAGGTAAATATACATTCACTAGAGAAACTCGTTGTGAATACAGCGTGCCCGTAAGAATAACATACCTACCCTGTGGGTCAATTATTGTTTCTTGAACATCAAAAGGAGTAGAAACAGGTACCAAAATTGCCAACCCCTGTTTTCGGCCACTCAAGTGGGATGAGGCATATACCTCATATCTGTTTCCCCACCTAAGCTTCTGGTGCTCCAGGTCAGAGAGATGGGTTTCCTGAAGATAGTACACAGTGCAAGTCACATTAAACTGTTCCATCAACTCACTGGTGTAGCATTTTTTTTGTGATGCTACTGCACTGGCAGCTCGAACTGTTTAACTGTTTTCCAACTATTCTTCACTGACTATTCAGCTCACTTGTACCTGTTCAGTGAAATGGCAGTAGCTGTTTTTTTGCAGAGTTTATGCAATGCATTTTCATGGCATTGTTTATAAATATCACAGCATTCCTTAAGAGCATTGTTTATAAATATCACAGCATTCCTTAAGAGTTGTTTAGTCTGCCTTCTGAAATGAAACTCATAAGCACTCAGCTGAAAATAAAGCATATAATGCATAACAGCTAGTTGCAAACCAATACTAACCTTTTACTAATTCATTGAATTAAACACTGCACAGATTAGGAAACTCATTGAACAATGCTACATCAGTGAGTTGAGGGAACAGTTTAATGTGACTTGTACTGTAGGTCAGCTGCCTGTCTTTTCAAATTTTGCATCAAGCGCATCCATTTAATAGGGCTATGTAACCCATTGATATTCACCGAGAATATTTTAACTGGGTTTACTGCCATTTTTCCACAGGTAAGAGAAGAAGAAAAATAAGGCAGAGAGCCACCAAGGAGGCCTTCCACCCTACAGCACAGCCAGGTGGGCTCCGAACACTCTGTTACTCTACTCCAATCTGTGTAACATGCAATAAATTGTTATAGAGCAGCTTAATGTGTGTAGTACTAATATGTCACTCTTGTTTTTTTCCTAAAGTCAATAAAAAATATCAGAAAGGGTCCCACTGGGGCCATACAGAGAAGAACTATATTACAAAATACCCTAGCTATAAACCAATCCATCCCCCCACCCCACCCCCACGCTCTTTCAAGGAAGGAGCAAACAAGTTTATTGTTATAAACTAATAAGTACAACTGAGTGACTTACAACTTGGAAGGGAAATAATATCCCAACCAGGGGCTACCACTGAACAGAAAGAAGGGCCCAATGGAGCCAGGGTATGATCCCCCAAATAGTATGGGAGAAACAGCCCAGAGGGAGTAGAAGATCCCTAGAGGTAGAGCCACCACCAATAAAAGAGGTATGCCCACCAAGAGTAGTGGAGACATAGGGTAAAAGCATCCACCTCCAACAGAGGACCCCCTGACTCCTAAAAACAATAGAGAAATAACCCCCCCTCAAGATAACCCCACCTTATCCCAATAGACCCTCCACTGCACAACCTCAAAAGAACTTGTATTCTTCCCACACACACCCAACCCCCCCCACAGTAACGACCAGCTTTGTGACCAAAACCATATTCTGCACCCTTATTGTAAAAATAATCATGATGTTTGAGTAAAAAGTGTGGGGGAAGGAAGGGAGGAAGGATGCCCGGAAGAACCTCGGTATCCATATAACAACCCTGAGTAAAAATGAAACCCTAAATTAAACTCTAAATTAAGCTGCCCATTCCTCCCTCCCTCACCTCCCCCGTATATAGTCAAAGTAAGTGGAGGACACAAGATAAAGGAGGGGGTCCACCCGAGGCCGAAGACTCCTCACCACCATCTCCAAAATTGTAAGCGGGTCCTGTGCCTATGGAGGGGGAGGCATTCCTTAAAAGGATTTATGATCAACTTTAACTAAATGCCCTAACAGGGACCGGGGATAAAAGTAGCCCCAAACATCAGAAAAGTCACCAACAAAACTGGTGCCCCTGCTTAAAACCTAGTGGTAAAAACCCAAGAGGGGCTTTATCAGTCAAAAAGAGGAGGCTAGTGCATAGGTGATAGAGTCACATGCAGTCTCTGCTAGTATCCTATTCTGGTATTCTTTGAGCCCTGTGGGGATCTGGAAGATAATCTTTTTAGTCTATTGTGTCCCAAATGGTGAATCATCTGGAATAGAAGGAAACAGGGGGTAAAAGCAGTGCCCTGACCAGGGGAGTGGAAGGCAGGGCAGGGACCGCAGAGGACCAATCCATTGACCACCCATATAAAATACTTTAGCGTGAGGCTCTTGGCATAGCCCATGGGCTCACCATTGGGAGACCTCGGCTATCTAATTCAAAGGGGGGAGACCATTATGCCATTGTGTCCACGAAGTACACGTAGGTAGGATACTAAGTCCTATCCTTCATCTCACCCCGCATTATCCAATCAACCAATAAGTGGGGGTCTAAAAGTAGATGTTAAGCCCCCCTCAGTACCCACACCCCAAACCTCCCCAACAATCCCCAGCAGCACTCCGCTAACACCCACCTAAAACCAGAAGAAGCCTTGAAAAACCAGAGCAACTTCAAGTTGTTAAAGATACCTCAGATGGTCTATCCATCATTCCTGAAGAGCCACAAAAGCACTGGATACTGCTCAAAATCTCCTCCAGTGATTGTGCATGCACTGCAGCTGTAGGCCTTCCAGCTGGAGGCATAGCTGTACCCATTTTCTCAGGATCTCAATTTCTTTTTGTAAGGCCTCGGGCTTCACGTTCTCCCATCAAGTCCCTTGACTGCAAGTCGTATCTCACCTCCTCTGCTGTATTATATGAGTGGGGGCCAGATTCAAAGAAAACTAGTAACCTGGCCGTGTAAGGGGTTTTAAATTTAAGTTTGTTTTCCCGCAGGCAAGAGAATAAAGGGGCATACTCTCATCGGAGCCTCTGTGTAGTAGCTGCAAAATCGTTGTTGAAAAAGACTTGCTTGTTGGCATAGAATATTTATTTTAGGGACCAAGCCTTTTGGAGGAAAGTCTCCTTGAGTGCGTAATTCAGAAAGTGCACTATAATGGAACATGGGCTAGCCTCTGAAGGTGGTTTGGGGCCCAGGGCACAGTGCACCCACTCAATATCAATAGGGAACTCAGGCTCCAGGTCCAATGTAGTCCTTAGAAAATGATTGAGGAAGGCAGGCATATCAGGGCCCTTCTCACCCTCCAGAATCCCATAGAGCTTAATATTCTTCCTCCTTGCCATATTTTCTGAGTTCTCTTGGTGTTCTATTATTGATAGCTGCATGCCAGCCAGTTTCATTAGTGTGGCCTGTAAGCCACCCAGGTGCTCCGTGTTACCTGTTATTTGAGAGTCGGCTTCATCGATCCTGTTTTGCAGGGAGCCCAAATCCAATCGGAGGTCACGAAGGGATTCTTTCACCTCCGATTGGAATTACTGGATGGCCTGGAGGATAGAATCTGAGGAGGAAATAGCTGCTGTGTTAGTAGAAGCCTTCCCTGAGTTATGTTTCCCCTGCTTGGTGCTCTTCAGATCCTCCAAGCTCGTCATCTTGGTCCCCTCATCGAAATCTGAGTTGTTGGTAGCAAAGACACAGAATTGATTGCTCGTATCCAGCCAGAGGGGCATAAATGTTCTCCAGTAAGTGAATTCTGTTTTATGAAGGTTTTTGTTCACCAGCTGCGGATCTTGAGGGGTAAACAGCAAAATTTGGAAAATGTGAGGGGGAGCACTCAGGGGCTATGCTGCTAATTCCACCATGACGCCACCATAATTCTCCATTTTCTGGTTCTTGATTCATGATTTCTTGGCACATAGATAAAAATAATAAATGGTTCAATTGTGCTTATGCAACTGGATGAGATGTATGCTTGTGTGACTTTGATACATTGTGGCTGCTTCCCTCTGTATCCATGGGGTATACCACCCTGTAGGGGTACAATGCAAGGAACCCTAGATGAGGGTTCCCCCCTTATAGGTGCCATGGGAATAATTCCCTTGACTAAAGGTAGCTTAGGAAGAAGCCCACGAGAAAGAGAGATGAGCCACTGGAGGAGGAGGGGTAGATGGTGGGGCAATGAAGAAACATATCCTGGAACAGTCCAGGAGGAGTGGCCTTTTAAGACCTGATGGGGGAGTGATGTTGTTGCTCCACCTATTGAACCTCAGGCTTAAAGCCTTTCCATTCAATTGTGCTTATGCAACTGGATGAGATGTATGCTTCTGTGACTTTGATACATTGTGGCTGCTTCCCTCTGTATCCATGGGGTATACCACCCTGTAGGGGTACAATGCAAGGAACCCTAGATGAGGGTTCCCCCCTTATAGGTGCCATGGGAATAATTCCCTTGACTAAAGGTAGCTTAGGAAGAAGCCCACAGAAAGAGAGATGAGCCACTGGAGGAGGAGGGGTAGATGGTGGGGCAATGAAGAAACATATCCTGGAACAGTCCAGGAGGAGTGGCCTTTTAAGACCTGATGGGGGAGTGATGTTGTTGCTCCACCTATTGAACCTCAGGCTTAAAGCCTTTCCATTCAATTGTGCTTATGCAACTGGATGAGATGTATGCTTCTGTGACTTTGATACATTGTGGCTATTTGTCACCCAATCCATGGGATATATCACCCTGTAGGGTTATAATGCAAGGAACCCTAGAGGAGTGTTCCCCACCATAGGTGCCATGGGAATAATTCCCTTGGCTAAAGGTAGCTTAGGAAGAAGCCCAAACAGAATACCCAAAAGGAAGTATAGAGCCATCACTGTAATGACTCCATTAGCAAAAGATGAGCAGGAGATAATCAGACAGAACTGGTACCATAAGTGCAGACAGCAATTGAATGAAACTTGGATGAATCCTCTATGAACCATAGGTCAAGCACCAGGAGACAAATGAGGGCAACAGGAGGGAGGCAAGGGGGAAGGATGGAAGCCACTGATGAGCGGCAGGTGGGGGAGAGAGAGAGGGAGAGAGAGAGATGCATAACAAGCGGCGCAAGGTGGGACCACGATGAACAATGCTATGTAAAAATGAAATTGGAATGTGAAATAGGGAAGAAAATCACAGATACCCTGTCCAGATAAACAAAGAGTCGAATACAGACCTGAAGCGGTATGACTCCCCCCACACATCAGACACTGCCAGAGCTGATTGTACAGAAGGAGGAGGCACAGAGTTAGAGAATACTCTGCTAAAGTCATACTCCTGGATTCTGGGTCAGTCTCCACCGAATGACATGAGAAAAAGCACCAAGCGCCAGCGGGACGGTGGCGGGGAGGAGCAGGCAAGTCCCACCCAATAAAAGCTACATCCAGAGGAACAACAGGGAGAACCATGGCAACAGAGCTAGGAATCACAGTGCAGGGAAGAATGAGTGAAAGGAAGAAAACAAATGGAGCGATTGACAATGTGCCAGAGCACAGGGGACTCCCAGCAGAGAGGGGGACAGGATGCCGGAGAAGAGCTACTGCAAGGGCATAGGAGAAAAAGGCCACCAAACGGGATGAGTGAGGCAAGGGAGAGTGAGCTACAGGAGCAGGTATGGGGGGGTTGGAGAATGAGAGGAGGGGAAGGGGAGACAGAGAGCAGTGGTACAGCAGCAAGGAAAGTGGAGGGAGCAAGAACGAAGCAGCAGGAGCTGCGCAATGACAGGAGGGCTGATGCAGGAAGGAGAGTAGAAGGAGCAGCCGGAGGTGCAACAGAAGGGAAATAAGGGCTAAGAGTGAAGGAAGGTGGCGCCTCTGGCCACAATGAAGAAATGAATCCTGGAACAGTCCAGGAGGAGTGGCCTTTTAAGGCCTGTTAGGGGAGTGATGTTGTTGCTGGGCCCATTGAACCTCAGGCTTAAAGCCTTCCCATAGTCAAGATAAATTAAAAAATAAAAATGATGTTGCTTTATTATACATTACGTTATAATATATTATATTTAGGGTTGGGTAGGCACTTTAATGTAAACCTCAAATTTTGAAAGTACAGTTGCGTAAGTACTTACCGTAACAGTAGATTTTCAAGAGTATTTCTTGCAGAAGGCCATAACACACTGGATATCCAGCCGTAGGCATTACTTTCTCCAGATGATTTCCCAGCAGTCTCTCCCAGAGACCTCCCCTTCCTGTCACCTGATGTACTCTTGCACATACTGTATATAAAGGGGAGGTTCCTGATACTCTTCAGTTCTATTTTCCATCTTAGTGACCGATATGAAAAGTGAATCATAGGTCTCCAATGGGAACCGAGGAGAGTAACAAAAGGCAGTAACTCAAGGATCCCATGTGAGGATGGAGCAAGGTACCCTTCTGAAGCAGGAGCAAGGAGGATGTTGGGCAGGGCAGCATGGCCTACTGCAAGAGATATTCTCAAAGATGTACTGTTATGGTAAGTTCTTACGCAACTGTACTATCTTCTTCGAGGCAGTCTCTTGCAGCAGGCCATAACACATTGGAAGAATTCCAAGCAGTTATGAGGCCCATGGGAGGAGGAAGTGAACCGCAGCAAATTAGGACAGGAGGCCGTTGAGGATGACCCACCCAAAAGCGGCACGCTTCTGAAAAGCAATGTCTAGACTGTGATGTTTTGTGAATGTATGTACTATAGACCAGGTGGTGGCCTCGCAAATCTCTGAAGCAGAGACACCTTGAAAATATGCTGTGGAGGTAGCCATGCCTCTAGTGGAGTGGGGTTTCACAGATCTTGTGAGAGGTTTTTCATATTTGTTATACATGAACGTAATGAAGTTGGCCAACCATGTGGACAATCACTGTGTAGAAACCCGATTGCCCAGTCATCCTGGGATGAACGAAACAAAGAGTTGCTCAGTTTTACGCAACTGTTCAGTGCAGAGAAGATAATTCTCATTGTTCTTTAGACATTGAGAGTATGAAGCAGGGCTTCCCCTGGATTCTCAGGCTCCAGAAAATATACTGACAACTGAATGGACTAATTCAGAGTAAATTCAGAAACAACTTTAGGTAGAAAGGAGGGGTTAGTACGTAAGGACACCCAATCCATTTGAAACTGTAAATAAGGTGGCTTGCACACAAGCCCCTGTAATTAAAAGATACGTCTACTTTTTCTTTTTTTTTTACAGTTCTATTTATCCTCCTTTGGCAAGTCACCAACTTCATCTGACAACTTACCTGACTTGGGGTCTTTCAGGATCTTATGACACCATTCACACCCCGGCAGATCCCCTGAGCCAGTCCAGAGGCTTCATCCTAGGTGGCTTCCAATTTTTCTTCTGTTTTCACCCATGTATGGTCCTACCTGAGGCCCTGGAAGTGGCGATGCATGCACGTGGAGGCGCATATGTGCACCGCAGCTCTAGTACCAGCCCCTTCCGCCCACCCTTGGCCTAACGCCGGCACTCCTCAACAGTGAAGTAGCCACTACAGCCTCCACCAGGGGGTGGCCAAGCTCCAAGGAGACCTGGTTCTCCCTCCTGAGGCAGAGTGCTGCCAGCCAGCAGCCGCTGACAACCTCTCCCTCCCCTCCACCGACCTCTGATGACCTGGGTTTGTTCCCGAATCTCAGTTGCCGGCATGGCACGAGGTGTGGCATTCCAGTGTCTCAGCACCACCGGGCCAGCCCAGAGATACGTCTACCTGACACAATCGCCACCAAAAACATCATTTTCCATGACAAAAAATGGAGCTTGCATGTTTCAGTAGGCTCAAAAGGACCATCAGTCAATTTTTCAAGTACAAAATTCAAATCCCACACTGGGACAGAGTCCCAAATAGGGGGATGCAAATGTAGGATATCTTTCAGGAAGGTTCTAATGAGATGCAACTGGGACAATGATTTGTTGTCCACAGGCAAATGAAAAGCAGAAATAGCTGATAGGTGTACTTTTATTGATGATAATTTTAGACCAGCCTCCGACAGAGAAAGGAGGTAGTGCAGTATTCTCTGTGGGGAACAGTCATAGGGTTCTAGTTCCTGGGAAGAGGCCAAAATGGAGAAATGCTTTCATTTCATAGAGTAGGATGCTCTAGTAGAGGGTTTCCGTGCCACACTTAGAATCTCTGCTGCCCCTGGGGACACCTGATAACGAGAGAGGACTACATCCTCAGGAGCCAGGTGTGCAGGCACAGGGAGAGCAGGTCTGGGTTCAGCAGGGAGACATCCTTTTGTGAGAGGAGGGCTGGACAATTAGGTAGAGGAAGAGGATACCGATCCAAGATTTGCAACAGTAGGGGGAACCAAATCTGCCTAGGTCAGTAGGGGGCTATGAGAATCACCAATGCACCATCCCCAACCAGTTTCAAGAGTACTCTCTGTATGAGAGGAAAGGGCACAAAAGATTAAAGAAATGTTCCTGTCCAGGAACGAGATAAGTCATCCAGCCATAACAAAGAGAGGCAGTTTTGCATTTTGCGGAAAAGCAAACAGTTCTAATTCCGGGTGACCCCACCAGAGGAAGACGTCTGCTAAGACGTCTGGGAGAAGATCCCATTCATGAGCCTGAGCATGAATTCTGCTCGGGGTGTCTGACAAGGTATTTAAAACCCCTGGAATGTGAACTGTCAGAAGGTGAATGCCTCCCTGGATTGCCCAATGCCACACCCTCATGGACTCCTGGCAGAGAGGGTATGAACGGGTGCCACCTTGTTTGTTCAGGTAGTGAACAACTGTGGAACTGTCTAATTGCACTTGAAGGCAACCCTGAGGGAGCAATGTCTCAAACACCTGTAAGGCATAGAGAACAGCCCACAATTCCAGAATGTTGATGTGAAGACGAGATTCCATCATGGTTCAAGAGCCCTGGGACTGAACTTCTGGAAGATGGGTGCCCCAGCCCAACAGGGAGGCGTCCATTGTTAGAATGAGGTCTGGGAGTCAGGGATGGAATGACTTGCCCTGCAGGAGATTGTTCCTGGATTTCCACCATTATAGGGTGCAAAGTGCCTGAGGAGAACAGAAGGACTGGGCCATCGAAGTTGTCTGCACCACTGATTTGTATAAGGGATGGGGGTGGTGTATTAGGGCTGGAAACCTTAGAGACACATTTCCCTACTTTTGTTGATTTAGCCTGAACCTTAAATATTGCATCAATGCAGTTTTTTGCAAATAATTTTCTTGGAAGGAGGTGCACTATATGGGTTGAGTGCATACCAGGCATGACAGTGCACAAGGCCAAGCATGTTGTCTACTCCCTAGTAAAGAGGCACGGAGGTGCCCCCCATATTGTCATGCACCTCGGCACAAATGACACGGATGATAACAGTGTAAAAGAAGTGCAGGCTAGATTCAGGGAGCTTGCTAGGGTCTGCCTGGCTGAGAGGAGAACAGTCTTCTTCTGAGAGGTCCTTCCAGTGCCAAAAGGGCTAGTGTGGAGTGGAAGATAAAGATACAGGAGGTAAATGAGTGGTTATGGGGTGGTGCCTAGCCATGGGATATGGGCTGATAGGGGGATGGGGTTCAACCTGGGATAACAAGGAGCTTTTTGCAAGGGACAGATGTCACCTGAGGAAGGAGGGTAAGGAGGTCCTGAAGAACAAGTTGGGTGATTTCATAGGCACCAGGAGGGGTTTAAACTTGTAGTTGGGGAAGGGCTAATGCCCAAGGGATGGGCAATGAGTCTCGGCAAGGGAATGTTTAGACCTCTCCTCCAATAGTTAATGCAGATATTATGGTAGAGAAGGCAGCCTTGTGCAATGCTACAGGATCAGGGACAAGGTGGAAGTTGGGGGGGGCAGGTGATTGGAAGGTAGTCCTACTTAATGCTAGGAGTCTGGAAAACAAGATGTCAGAGCTCCAAGCATTGTTGAATGAGGCTGGAGCATATGTGGCAGCAGTCACTGAGACTTAGGCCATGACATGTCATGACTGGGGTCTATTTCTGACAAGGTGCAGTACATTTAGAAGGGACAGATCAGTTGGTGGGGGGTTGGCACAGTTTGTTAGGGAGAGGATTAAATGCAACAGGGTGGAGGATAATACAGGACATGCTGAGGTGCTATGGGTTACCGTGCATGATTCTAGGGGTAGGATTGTCAAACAAGGAGTTGTGTAAAGACCACGTACACAATCAGAGGAGTTGGATGGGGACTTGGTAGAAAATCTGAAATACCACTGCTCTCAGGGTAGGGGCAAAACTGTGGTGGTGGGGGGCCTGAATATGCCAGGGGCTGATTGGGGAACTTTGGCATCATCATTGATTAGTGAGCAAAGGTTGCTGGATGCTTCTCAGGATTCATTTCTTTTCCAACTGGTGGTGGAACCAATGAGAGAAGGATGTATTCTGGACTTAGTGCTATCAGATGGCGACCTCATAAAAAGCTTAGCTGTGGAAGATCCATTGGCGGGGAGTGATCATGCCACAGTATGGTTCTCCCTAGGCCTGGGGTCAGAAGGAAACCACACCAAAACATCAGTGTTAGATTTTAAGGGGGCAGACTTCAAGCAGATGGCTGTCATCCTTCAGAAATACCTTGAAAGGGCTACTCCTGACATGAACACTGAGGGAAGGTGGGAGTTATTGAAGACGGGCCTTCTGGAGGACACCAAACCCTGTACAAAGCTATAGAGGAAGAACACTAGAGCTAGAAAACCCAGCTGGTGGACCAGGGATGTGCAGGAGGTGATGCAGGAAAAAAGATTAACCTTCCACAGATTCAAGCATTCACAAGGGTACAAGACAGAAAGGAGTACCTTTGGGCCTCCAGAGTGGTAACTAGGGTGGTATAGTCAGCAAAGACTGACAAGGAGCTGTGACTGGCACAGGAGTTCAAGGTGGGGGAGAAGGAGTTTTTCAAATATGTTAGGGAAAGATGAAAAGAAGGAGGACAGACAAATAAATAGGTAAAAGAAGGAGGACAGGTGGGTGGTGGGGGCTGTAGAGCAAGTGGAGGTACTAAACAAGTACTTCTGCTCAGTCTTTACAAAGGAACAAGACAGGCAATATCCTGGGAGGTGCACAAGGAGGACTGGGGCCGGGGAGGCACTAATGGATGGTGAGATCCCAGTGGGGAGGGTGAGGAAGGCCCTCAAGTCACTAAGTAATAATAATAATAATAATAAGCTTTATTTTTATGGTGCCTTTCAAAAACCAAGGCACCGAACAAAGTTTAAAACACATCATACAGCTCAGTGTCCTAAAAATATAAAACAGCAATAAAACAACTAATGTAGTCAGAAAGAAATTAACTACCAAAAGCTTGCCTCCACAAATAAGTTTTCAAGGCCGGTTTAAAACCTTCCACGGTCTCGCACTCCCATAACTGACAGGATAGAGAATTCCAGAGGGTAGGAGCCATAAACATAAATGCCCAGGCCCCTGAAGATTTTAAACACACCCTCGGGATCTCTATCAACCCCTCGTCAGCTGAGCAGAGCGATAGCCCAGGGCAGTAAGAAACCAGAAACTCTTTCAAGTAGTCCAGGCCCAGTCCATGTAGGGCTTTAAAAGTCAGAAGACCAACTTTAAAGGTGATCCACCACTGTACTGGCAGCCAGTGCAGTCCACGCAGCACCTGGCGAAATATGACTGGACTGAGAAGTTCCTGTCAAAAGCCAGGCCACTGCATTCTGCACCAGCTGCAGGTGATGGATTTCCACCCTAGGTAGCCCTAGGTAAAGGGAATTGCAGTAGTCCAAGCATGAGGACACAAAGGCATGGACTAGCATAGTAAGATCACTAGATGGAACGAGGTGCTTAATCCTGGAGATATCCTCAGATGATAAAAAGAGGATTTGACGACAGCAGACACCTGCAAATGCAGAGTAAGCCCTTCATCAACAATTACCCCCAGGTTCCGCACCTGTTCAGAGGTCAGGAGTGACAGGCCCCCAAGGTATAACCCCGAGGGCAAACCAACCCCCAAACACCCTATCTGGCATGCCGGATCTACAACCAGCACCTCAGTCTTATCCAAGTTCAACTTCAGCTAACTCGAATCCATCCACTCCTGGATCTCTGTGAGGCAGTTGTTAAAGACTGAGAGAGCTCCATCCTGGTCAGGTCCAAAAGAAAGGTAAAGCTGGGTATCATCAGCATAGCAGTGAAACCTCAGCTCGTATCTTCTTACAATGTCTCTGAGGGACAGCATGTACACTGCGAACAACATGGGGGACAATACTGAACCCTGAGAAACTCCACAAGACAGAGAAACTGGGTCTGAGGAATGAAACCCAGACACCACTCTCTGTGTTCTTCCAGTGAGGTAAGATGTATACCACCTGAGGACTACACCAGATAATCCGCAGATGAACGTCAGATGGTTAAGCAATACCCCATGGTCCACAGTGTCAAATGTTGATTAAAGATCTAGGAGAACCAAGATGGAACAGCTGTTCCGATCTCTAGCCATCAGGAGAACATTGAGCACCCGAACCAGCACCATCTCAGTACTATGCCTCTTTCAAAAGCCAGACTAGAGGGGTTCATAGATGTCATGGATGGTCAAATGGTTCTCCAGCTGTATGGCCACTACTTTCTCAATCATCTTCCCAAAAAAGGGAAGATTTGAGATTGGTCTGTAGTTTGCATGGCAGTCGGGGTCCAAAGAAGCTTTCTTCAAGAGGGGGTGTTACCACCGCCTCCTTCAGGGAGCTAGGAAACTCACCTGTTTCCAAGGAGCACCCGACTATCCGTGTGAGGACCGGACTGATGGAAGCAGTACAACCCAAAATCAGGGAAGTTGGTCCAGGATCCAACTACAGCAAGTAGGGCACATACTCTGGACAATCCACATGACATTAGTGAACTCCGGTCGGTCAAAGGTACTCCAGGAAAGCTGAGGAGCAGCAGCCACATGCTGGTCCAGAGCAACACCCTTAGAGAGTGCTGGATGGAGTGCCGCCCTGATGTCGGCCACCTTATTTGCAAAGAATCAAGCAAGTTCATCGCACTCTACTTGCGAAAAACTTTTCGCACTTGCAGGCAGGCTGGGTTGCACAGTCTGTCTACAGTGCAAAAAGGTTGAGCTGGTCAATTCTGAGCAATGGCAATCTCCCTGGACAGGAATTCTGCCTTCTTAAGGGAGATTGCAGATTGATAGGCTTGATAATGCTCCATCAGTTTAAGCTGGCCGGCATCAAGGGAGGATCTCCGCCAGCAACACTCTAACCTTCATCCTAGTCGCCGCATCTCCCTCAAGGTCCCATCAAATCATGGGGACTGAGGGTGAAGGGAGAGAGGATGAACATGGACAGGAGCAATGACATCCAGGGTGGCCAATATAGCTGTATTATAGGCTACTACAAGAGCCTCTGGGTCGCTATTTGCTACTGGAAGGGATGATAGGTCAAGTACCACAGCCAGGACTTCAGAGCTAATATCTTGTAAAGGAACCAAGGACTGACAAGGCTCCAGTTCCAGATGGGATCCACCCCAGGGTACTGAAAGAACTGGTGGATATCCTGGCTGCACCATTGGCTGAGCTATTAAATGCCTCCCTTAAATCAGGATGTGTTCCCCAGAACTGGAGGATGGTGCATGTGGTTCCCCTCCACTAGGGTGGACCATGCGATGAACCGGGTAACTACAGACCGGTTAGCTTGACATCTGTGGTGGGGAAGGTCTTGGAGTCCATCCTGAAGGAGAGGTTGTTGGACTTCCTCGATTCAAGCTGCCTTCGTGATGAGGGTTCTACGTCATAAGGGCGATTGCCAAAAGATGATCACCCTTATGGCAAGTGTACATCGCTGAAATTCAGTTTCAGTGATGTATAACCCCAGTGAGAGAGACAACGGTGCAAGGACTTGTATTTTTTACTGTTATGCAAGGGGGCTGTGCCACCTGCACCTCCCTACTTTTAGATTCTCAACTCCAGGGGGGTGCATGTCGGGGGGAGCAACAGTAAAAAAAAACATTTCACCGTCTCGGGCCGGGCGCAAAAAAACATACCTGTGACTGGACCCAAACCCTGCATCCCAGCCACCCCAGGCCAGCACCCACCCCATCATGCCACAGACCCAGCTTGGTGGCAGACCACGGCACGACCCCTCATAAACCCTCCTGCCTCTCGCTCGGCACGCTCGCTCCCCCACCACGTGCGTGTACATGTAGCGACATCCCATCGCCATTCACAAACCCTCCCCATCTGGTCACCCTCCCTACTCCCTCGCTATTGAGGTATACGCCGCAAGTGGGTCTCTGTTTCGGTAGACGCTCACTTGTGATGTGCCCACATCAGTATATACCAGTGATGAGCACCAGAATGGGTTTGTCCAGGGAAGGGGGTGTCAAACCAACCTGGTCAACTTCTATGACTAGGTGACAAGATCACTGGACATGGGAAGGCCGGTGGATGTCCTGTACCTGGACTTCAGCAAGGCCTTTGACTCAGTGCCACATGGGAGGCTGATTAGTAGGTTGAGGAGCCTGGGAGTGGGGGAAAAGCTGGTGGGGAGGATCAAGAACTGTTTAAAGAAAAGATGCAGAGTGTGGTGGTAGGGGGGAAGGTCTCATCTCCCATAAGGGTTCTCAGCGGTGTCCCTCAGGGATCAGTGCTAAGTCCACTCCTATTTAATGCCTACATTTCAGACATTGGGGAGGGAGTCAAGCATAGACTGAGTCTTTTTGCTGATGACTCGAAGTTGGGTGAAGTTGTAGAAGGGGAGGAGGCCAAAAAAATGCTGCAGGAGGACTTGGAAATACTAGAGAGGTGGTCACACACTTGGTAGTTAGGATTCAACACCAGGAAATGTAGCGTACTTCATTTGGGTGTTAGGAATCTGGGATACGACTACTATCTGGGAGGTGAAAGCTGAATGTCTTCATGAGGAAAAAGTTTTGGGGATGGCAACTGACACCAAACTAAATAACTCTGAACACTGCAGAAGAGTGGTGACAAAAGCAAATAAAATGCTTGGGTGTATTGCTAGGGGGATAACATCTAGGAAAAGAGAGGTCCTACTGCCACTGTACAATTGCCTGGTGAGACCGCACTTGGAGTATTGTGTGCAGTTTTGGCAGCCATACTTGAAGAGGGATATTGCTGTCTTGGAAAAAGTCCAGAGGAGAGCATCAAAGATGATCCATGAACTGGGGGATATGTCCTATGGGGACAGACTTCAGGAGTTAATTATGTACTCTCTGGTGGAGAGGAGAGACAGGGGTGATATGATAGAGGTCTTGAAATATTTGAAGGGGATAAATCAGGTCAGAACTGAGGGAATTCTCCAAGTTAAAGAGGGGGGACCATGAGGGGGCATGTCCTGAGATTGGTAGGGGACAGATTCAGGGGAGAAGTGAGGTGGCACTACTTTACAGAGAGGGTGGTAGAGCCATGGAATGCACTACCAGGGGAACTAGTGGCAACAAATTCAGTTGGAGGATTCAGGAGGGGCTGGGACAGGTTCACGGGGAAGTTAAGGGTGGGGGGTAAAGTCCTTAGCATGAACTCTAACAGGGGTGGACCACTAATGTTGGAAATGGGTGGGGAGGGGCAGCTACAGAGTTGTAAGTTTGAGCTGCATCTTGAGAAGACTAAATAGACCATGTGGCCTAATCTGCTCACACCTTAGTATGTTAGTATGTTAATATAGATCATATCTGCTGTCCTGCCCAATGCTATCCAAACACAGGTCATTCTGGCCTAAAAAAGATAAATCATATCACGATCACTGCAGCCTTTTTCCAGAAGTACCCCCCAGCCCCCATCACCACCACCAACACCAGTCCATTGCACCTAAAAAAAATGCAGATCCTCTGCAGTGTTCGAGTATTTTAGAGAACACACCATGAATCCACTGAAATCATATTGCAGTCAGTGTGGTAAAAAGATTGTTTGGAGGTCATTAAAATTTACTTAAACTCTGGAAACCAGTGTTTTGGCTGATGACTTAAAACATGAGTATGATATCCTCCTAAAAACCCCATGCAGTCCCAATTCCAACAAAGGTCAGATGGACCAGCTGCAGGGACAGTTTGGTTGGGTGGGGTTAGGTGTGGGAACTCTTGGGATAAAATGGTTCACTCAATTAATCCATGCCCTATGGGTGGCAAAAGCCTGAGCCAGCTAATGCATTCCTTAAAACTGGACCAGCAATGCCTCAGAAAGGGTCAATGCACAACCAAAAAACAGAAGCAGGCTCTGCTTTCATACCCCAGCTAGTGCTGATTTTTTTGTAAATAAGAAAAAACAAAGCTGCTTGAGTCATTATATGCCAACACTGAACTTCTAAGCTTTCCTGTTGTTGACAGTTCCACCGACATCTCAACCTGAGTCTTGCTTCTGACAAAAAAACACATCCGTTTTAGCATCCTCCTCCTCCTTATATCACAATTCACATTTTCAGAGTATATGAAGACAAATGCATTATAATATTTGGTTTGGGTTTAATATGTATGGAACTCGGTGGCTGGTCATATGTTGTGTACTTTCTAAAAGTTGTGCATGTTCTAAAAGTTGTTGAGCACATTTTACTGTAAGTTATTGTGCACATTTTGTCATCAATATTCATAAACCCCTAATTAATATTCCACATCCCTGCACTACCTGCCATCTTATTGGTCAAAACAGAGCTCTTCAACCAAAAATCAAAAGAAACATAGTGGCACCACATACCAAACAGCTTACCAAGATGCCCCACTGAGATGGTTTGGACACTGAGTACTGTCGTTCACTCCATGTTTCCAAATCATATAACTGTGACAGTTTTTTGGGGGGTTGTTAATAAACAGCAGCTGTAAAAGTTTGGATATTCAAGAGTAGAACGGGACTGCATTGATGGACTCCACAGCAGACTGAGCTGCTGACAACAACCTGAAGTGCAAACATAAGATATGAAACCTTGTTCAAGTGAAACTTCCAGAAAAATTACTTTTTTTAAAACTTCAGGAACCATATACTATAACAAAGTATGGGTGCAGATACACAACTTGACCTGTGTTTCCATCTTGGGACTGAGATACCAGCATGGACCTCTGAAGCTTCGCTACTGAGGTCCATATGCTGGTATCTCAACCCCTTGATCAAAACACTGGCTCATTGTGTATCAGCACCCATACTTTATTCCTTATGTTATCAATAATCACAATAACAAACAATAACTAATACTAATATGAGATTAAAAAAACAAACATCGACTGGTTCCAGAAACAATGCATCCTCTTTATCATCCTCCTCCCCCCTCAATCCTAAATCATGTCTTCCTTGTTATGCATCACTGCAGTATCTGACTGAAACCTCCTTCATCCCTGTTCACTGCACAGCAGATTGTACAGTAGGACTGGCATCCATTACTATAGGAGGGGTTGATGTGACATCACTAGTCCATTTGAGTCATTGCAGAATCAGGATGCAATACTCATTAAAGAAGTGTCAGAGATGTTTCTGAACTTACAGACAGTTTTGACAGCATTAGACTGGGCATGCAGTTTGGCATGGCAGCATGACTGGATGCCAGGTAGAAAGATCGGCTAATTTCCTATAGATGCATAGACTATAGAAACATAGAAAAATAGACTTTGAAGGCAGATAAGGACCACTTGGCCCACCCAGTCTGCCCATTTCCCTACCTACTGGATAAGCTGCAGATTCTAGTTAACAAACAGCCTATTTCCTGCAACCCCCCACTATAATTGCCTTATGTCTGTCCCATGCATGTTTGAATTCCTCCACTGTTTTAGACCCCACAACCTCTCCAGGAAGGCGGTTCCACAAGGCCCACCACCTCTCTCCGTGAGAAAAGAATTTCCACATTACCCCTGAGCCGTCCCCCCTCTAACTTTAAATTGTGCCACCTTGTTCTTACACATCTTTTTTTCTGAAAGATGCTACCCTCCTGGACTTTGTTGATTCCCTTACTTAAAAGTTTCTATCATGTCCCCCCGTCCCTCCTTTCATCAAGGGTATATATATTAAGCTCCCTCAGTCTCTCTTCATATGGTTTCTGATGTAGACCCTGCACCATTTTAGTTGCCCTCCTCTGGACTGCTTCCATCCTGTCTATGTCCTTGCGTAGATGAGGTCTCCAAAACTGCACGCAGTGCTCCAGATGGGGTCTCACCAACTGTCTGTATAGAGGGATAACCACTTCCCTTTTTCTACTTGTGATGCCCCTCCCTATGCATCCCAGTATCCCCCTGGCTTTCCCTACTGGCTTCTCACATTGCATACCCACCTTTAGGTCATCTGATATGACTACACCCAGATCCCTTTCCATTATTGTTGTTGTTAGAACCTCCCCTGCTATTGTGTACTCTTCTCCTGGATTTTTATTTCCCAGATGCATTACTTTGCACTTCTTTGCATTGAATCTAAGTTGCCATATGTCTGACCATTCCTCCAACCTTGCCAAGTCCCTTCTCATCCTTTCTACCCCTTGTGTATCAACTCTGTTACAGATTTTGTGTCATCCACAAAGAGGCATACCTTTCCTTCCAGACCCTCTGCAATGTCACCTATAAAGACGTTAAAGAGGACTGGACCCAGTACTGAGCCCTGAGGTACTTCACTAGTAACCCCCCTTTCTTCAGAATGTGTTCCATTCACTATTACCTTCTGTGTCCTGTTGTGCAGCCAGTTTTCTACCCAGGCTACCACCCTGGGACCCACTCCCAGGCTGGCTAACTTGATTATTAATCTTTAGTGCAAGACTGTGTCAAATGCCTTGCTAAAGTCTAGGTAGGCCGTATCCACAGCCCCTCCCTGGTCTATTACTTTGGTCACCCAGTCAAAGAAATTGATTAGATTTGTCTGACATGACCTTCCTGCTGTGAATCCATGCTGCTTTGGGTCCAGTGCCGCTCTGGCCTCTAGGTACTCAACAATTCTTTCTTTCAGAAGTGATTCCATCATTTTCCCCACCACTGAGGTCAAACTAACAGGTCTGTAGTTTCCTGCTTCTGCCTTGCTCCCACTTTTGTGAAGGGGAATCACATCTGCCCTCCTCCAGTCCTCAGGTACCACCCCATCTTCCCATGATTTGTTAAAAAGTGTGGTTAGTGGTGTCACTAGGTCCTCCCTTAACTCTTTTAGAATTCTAGGGTTAATCCCGTCAGGCCCCATTGCTTTGTCCACCTTGAGTTTTAGAAGTTCTTTCAGTACTCTTTCTTCTTTAAATGGACTGGTATCAACCCCACTATCCAGAGTGCTTCTACTGTTTGGTTTAAGTAACTCCTCCTCTTCTTCTTTTGTGAATACTGAGCAAAAGTGTTCATTCATTATCTCTGCCTTTTCACTGTCTCCCTCTGCCCACCTCCCCTCTCCTTTATTAATCTTCCCTATCCCTCCCTTAACCTTTCTATGTTCCCTAATGTACCTATAAAAGGTTTTATCCCTCTTCTTAACTGAGTTGGCTATCCTTCCTCGGTTTGGGCCTTTGCTTTTCTGACTGCCTTCCCCACTTCTTTCTGCTTTAATTGATACAGTTCCCTGTCATGCTCTGTCTGTGATTCCTTATACTTTTTGAATGCAGCCTTTTTCTCCTTAACCTTCTCTGACACTTCTTTTGAGAGCCATAGTGTTTTTTTATTCCGCTTTGTTTTCTTTATTTGTTTCACACAAAGGCTTGTTGCCTCCATGATGGCAGTTTTGATTTTTCTCCATTGTTCTTCCACCACTCCTTTCTGGCCATTTGCTAATGCATTCCTCAGGTATTCACCCATTTTGCCAAAGTCAGCCCTTCTAAAGTCCAGTATCCTTGTATTTGTATGGCTTGTCTCCATGGTTGTGTTTATTGTGAAGCGCACTGTGCAGTGGTCGCTTGTTCCCAGGTGTCTACTGACTTCTAAATTTGTGATCCTCTCTCCATTTGAGAGTACCAGGTCTAATATTGCTCCCTCCCGAGTGGGTTCCACCACTAGCTGTCTAAGGCATGCTCCATGTAGGGCATCGAGAATGACCCTGCTCTTGGATGTGGCTGCAGTCCATGTTGCCCAGTTAACATCTGGCATATTCAGGTCCCCCATCAACAGTATCTCCCCTTTTTCAGCCATTTTGAGAATGCCCTCTATCATTTTTTTGTCCATTTCCTCCCCTTGAGACGGGGGTCTGTATACAACCCCTGTGCGGATTGTGATGCCATTCCCTGTCTCCAATGTAACCCAGAGTTCCTCTTGTTCTCACCCTTTACCTTTTAGTTCAGTTACTTTGATCCCTTCCCTTAGGTAGAGAGATACTCCACCTCCTCTTTTACCCTCCCTGTCCCTTCTGTAGATTGTGTACCCTGGTATGTTGACATCCCATTCATGGTTCTCCATGTACCATGTTTCTGTGACTGCCACAATATCCAAGTGTTCCACTTCCATCAGGGCTACTAGCTCTGGAAGCTTGTTTCGCAGACTATGGGCATTGGTGCTCATTGCCCTCCATTTAATGTTGGCTTTATCCTTTTTTACCCCATCCCTGCTCTTATTGCCCTTGTCCATTTTTCCATTTACTCCTGTCCTGCCCTCTGTCAAGCTCTGTACCTCAGTGTTTACCCTACTACCTGCCATGCTTTGCGGGGGGAGGCTTGAACTTTCCTGTTTCCTATCAGCACTTCCCCCCTTGGCTAGTTTAAAAGTTTGCCAAGGAAGCCTTTAAACCTGTCACCTAGGAGCATGTTTCCCTTCCTGGACAGATGCAGACCATCATGCCAGTATAGACCTTCATCTCTCCAGGTGGACCCCCAGTCCCCAATGAAGCCAAAGCCCTGTGCTCTGCACCAGTTTTGCAACCATTCATTAAACCACATGGTGTACAGTACCCTAGCCTCACCCCTGCCATGGACTGGCAGCACCTCTGAGAAGGTTACCATGCTTGCTACCTGTCTGAGGCCCCTCCCCAACTCCACAAATTCATCCTGCACTGCACTGATCTCATGCCTAGCTAGGCCATTTGTCCTGAGGTGGACAATGATATCTAGTTTCCTCTCCTGTGATGCTGCTTCTGCAATCCTGAGGATTCGCTTCCTGTCCCTCAAGCCATGCCACCGGCAGGCACACTTCCTCTCTCCCTTCCCAGGTCTACACCCCTAACAATTGAGTCCCCTATCAGAAGCTGTTTCTTTCCCTTGTGTTGTCCTTGCCACTCTTTGTGGGTCTCCCTTGTGGATGTCCCCAGCATTCTTCTTGGTCTCCAATGAGGGTGTCATCATAGAGGAACCTTGATTTGCCAGACAACATATGATTTGTGTAGAGGTGCAACTGGGGCTTACGCTCTGTTCCACCACCCTCACCCTCCCAGAACCTACTGTGGTCCATCTGCTCTTCACATGGCAACCTCTGAGGCAGTGGTTGTGGAACTGGTGCTCTTTGGGTGGGGAGTCCTCCTAGTCCTTGCCAGTTCAGCCTGAGGTGGGCAACCTCCTCCCTCAGAGCTGACAGTTGCTCAGGAATAGGGCAGCAATGCAGGTTCCAGAATGTTTCCTGGAAAATTGCTGCCCCACAGCCAGTGCATTGCACCACTCCCCACATGTCCCTCTTCCTTATAATATACAATGAGTAATATACAATTTTTTTCTTTTTTTTTTTTTTTGGTGTGTACACTTACACTTTATGCACTGTGCTGGGTAATTAAGAATATGACAGTTTTGCTCCAAGACCTGTTGAGGAAGTGATGTCAGAACCTTGGCTATAAAGGAAAGGCCACAACCACTGGTGACTGTTAGAAACAATCTATTACACCACTGCTCCACCACCCTGGTGAGTACTGCCCTTTATAGTAAGTCAACCAACACCACAATGTACTAGACCACTGCTCCTACACAAACCACTCTACTGAGTCCAAGGATAAAAACAAACTCACTGTTCAGCCAGCAGGACACTTCCAAAATATTGCACAAATATCCTTCCAAATCCTATGTGTCTAGCACAGAAATCAAGCAACTCCAGTTGTATTACAACCCCTCTGGTTATAAAATTACTATACTTTAATGGAATCCTGCAATTCTTAATGCCAATAAGAAAATAATGAAACTTTCTGTAGAAAGTGTAGCTTACCTTCCTAGTCCCTACAATATTATGTTTTACCAAGTTACCAGTTCCTCAAATGCGTTCTAGTTTGTTCTCTGCAGTATAGCCAATTTCTCAGCTTCCAAAAGGAACAGGCAGGTCCTCTGACTGACTTTACTCTGTGTAGTATGCCTAAACAGAACAGTGATACAAGCCCCACCCAGAATCAATTGATTGACTAGTGACACCTGTGATGTAAGCAGGCCTTTCAGTGAAGACAATTTGCTATGTCTGCTTCTAATACACACACAAACCCTTTATCTGAAACCAGGGATAAACTCACTGCTTAGCCAGCAGGACACTTCCAAAATATTGCACAAATATCCTTCCAAATCCTATGTGTCTAGCACAGAAATCAAACAACTTCAGTTGTATTACAACCCCTCTGGTTATAAAATTACTACACTTTAATGGAATCCTGCAATTCTTAATGCCAATAAGAAAATAATGAAACTTTCTGTAGAAAGTGTAGCTTACCTTCCTAGTCCCCTACAATATTATGTTTTACCAAGTTACCAGTTCCTCAAATGCATTCTAGTTTGTTTTCTGCAGTATAGCCAGTTTCTCAGCTTCCAGAAGGAACAGGCAGGTCCTATATAAAACAACAAAACATAAGGCAGCACTCGGAGGCTGGATCATTGCATGCAATAGCAGGAACTGACTAAGACGCATCACTGGTCGAAGTACTGGGGCTCTTATTGATGGCCTTTAGCTCACTTTCCTGCACTGGATAAACATCTTTTTGCATATTTATGCAATTATAATTTGAGTAACCTATCACCCAAGTGTTGCTGAATGCTTTACTCTTGAATGTTGGGCTGGATGATCCAGGCATGCAGTGGCATCTCAGTCCAGGGCATGCTGCAGTCTTTGTACTTTTATTTTACTGTATTTAACAGAAACTGTTTTGTACACTTATGGTGGAGCAGCTAAGGCAGATTGAAGAAACCAGGAATAATATGTGTGCACAACCTCCTGGTCATACTCCTCCTTCTTCTTCTCTTCTACTGACTTCTCATCAAGGCTAGATCCTTAGAATCTTGAATTCTTAGCCTTTCACAAACTCAGCTTTTTATCATTCACATGTCCAACAAGTGACTTCTATAACTATTCCCATTCTTACACTTCCTGGAGGCAAGTCCCACCAGGCTCCTGTAACTGGCAATGGCACTAGAGCCCAGCTCATTACTCCTAGTGGTAGTGATGCAACTCCTCCTCCTCCTCCTCCTCCTCCAGGTGATGTCTACAACAATGTTCACACTGTCATCATAACCAACAAACTCAATATGATATGACATGCCACTGAATGAGACACAGAGTCAAAATCGGTCAAAGAATACCCACCATGGGCAATGTAATACCCTACATTTAATAGCTTTTCATTTTTTTTATATTTTTAGGTACATAACGTGTTTTCTTGGAGGAAGAGGTATATTATACAATTTGAAAATCAATGGGGCCAAACAAGACAGACACTGGGACCAGTGAATGCCCCCTCTCCCCAGTTGATGGAGCAGCAGTGATAAAAAGCCCAAGGGGAAATTAGTTCACCAGGAGTAGTGGGGAGTATGGGCATGGGGGGAAGGGATGGGAAGCTTAAGAGATGGAAGAAAGGACTTCCAGGTGATGTCATAGACAAGATGGCCATCTAGACCTCCAGCTCTCCTTCTTCAAAAATGAAATACCCCATTAAAACTCAATCACTCCAAACATGAAGTGAACAATACCTACAAGGATGGATAATGACAGTGCCCTGAAATCAAACAGATCGAAATATGCAGAATCAACTGAGGATGTGATTGGATTGCAACTAGAGCTTTCTGATTCCAAGCTCTCCCAGGTGTCTAGCATGGGCCAAGCCTGTGAAGAGCCCTCTCCCAGAATTTCTCAGAGCTCCATGAAGAAGGTCAAATTAGACACCATTTACTGAGCCATACAGGAGTTCCACAATGAATTCAAGGACACCCTGAGGAAGATTAAAAGGGATGTGACTTCTATCGAGCAATTCCCTGACTTCATAGTCCGACAGGCAACTGCAACTGACACTCAAATGGGTGCACTGGAAGCCCAGGTCAAGGAACTACACAAGTGCCAGGCCCACATAATAGCCACACAGGAGGACTCTGAAAATCAAGCCCACAAGAAAAATCTCTAGCTCTGCGGCCTTCCCAAAAACTTGGAAGGTTCAGATCTTAAAGAATTCTTAACCAGTTTACTCTGGAGAGCATTAGACCTAGACTTGACTTTCCCTATAGAGATGGCATGAGTGCATCATGCTTTAGGCCCAAAACCTTCCTCCCTGACTGCCTGCTGTGGCTCCATATTAATCCACTTTCTCCATTATGCCATCAAGGACCATCATGCCATGAAGGAAATAATCTTGCAGAAGGCAAGGCAAAAAACAGTTTTTTTATGGCCCATCGAAGATTTACTTTGACAATGATTACACCCCCTGTAACTCTTAAAGCCAGAGGGGAACACCTTCCCCCTCTTTGCATCCCTCTAAGAACACAAGCTAAGATTTTGGAGGCCCTACCCAGCACAATTGGTGGTCCAGTATCCTGAAGGCCAGAAAACCTACAAGACCATTGAAGCAGCTTGTGATGACCTTATCACTTGAGGACCTTTCTCCATAGATGGTACCCCAAGCAGGCTACACACTCATCCATGGTCCCTTCTTGCTGGCAGCAGGCCCAAGCAGCAAAGCAATGCTGTAACCAAACAGAGGCAACAATGGCTGGAATCCAGAACCATTTGAAAATCATGAGTCAAAGACAGTCCACCCCCATGTGAATGGGACTTCTTACTGACTTTTTGCTTCATCCCTAGCTTTCCAGGTGAGTTGTGGGGGGAAGGGGGGACCCCATCCCGTGGATGGTGTGGGAGGGCAGTGGACCATGTAGGTGGCTCCCTCTGAGTCAGCAATCAAGCTAAAAGCAGTTAATAGGGAATTATGCTTTCTTTTTATTCTAGGGCGCTGCTTTTTAGTGAAAATGATCAGTGCATATGGGTCCTGGGGTGGAGGCATTAAAATAGTGCAGGATATATGCCGCGTGCCTAGTCACGATATCCCATGCACCCCTCCCCTTGAGCTTTGGAACATGATAGCTTATTCAAGCTGGCCTGTAGGTGGGTCCGTGGCTCTGCCCTCCTCTTCATTGTATATTTCTTTCCCTCCTTTCACTGCAATAAAATTCGGCTCCCAGATCTACTGGATAATTTACAATCAAAGGGGTTAAGAGGGAGTCAAACATTTAATTTAACATATGATTTATTTATTTCTGTGGGTTGGGTCCCTTATGCCGCTGTCCCTCCTGCTGCTTCCTCCACTTGCATGGTTGCTGTTACTGGATTCAAGTGGCAGTGCTTTGTTCTAGCTGTACCGAAATGCCCTCCTATTGGAGATGAGACTGGTTGCTTGTGTTTTTTATGCAGGGAACCTTTCCTGTGAGGACTTTATTCAGGTCCCTGCGAATCACTGGAAATTCTCTGAAGAGGCTGCACTTTTCAAGGTGATACATTCACCAGGCCATGAAATTTACCTCCTGAATTTTATTTTCTTACAGACCTATTAGTGGACAATTTATGGGACTCCTATTGATATAAACAATGTGGGGGATCCCTGATACACTATTTGGGAGATGGGGAGATAGGGAGACAAAAAAACTGTCTTCCTTGTGGTTTGTTAGGAGGATCCTCACACATTTTTGGATTGGGATTGTAGGCTTGGAACTGGGGTTTAGGATGTGTGGGAGTGGGATCTAATTTAGATACCAATATAGTGATTCTAGGTAGTCCTGGAGTACTACCATATAAGGCTCCTACAAAGAACTGGTTGCTCTCTGAGGCCTGATGTCCACCCCCCCTCCACCCCCCAGCCATGCTGGGAACACCAGATTGATTAGTAGCTCTTTAGTGACATCTTGAGTAGAGCTGGAAACAGGTTTAAATATACACAAGATATGTACCCCACATCCTAACACATCTGGCTTGCTCTCCTTGCCCTCCCCCTCCTTCTCTCCCTTTTTTCTTCCTTCCTCTCTCTCTCTCTCTCTTTCTCCTCCTTTTCTTCCTTACTCCTACATGTCTGCATCCCCTTCAATGGCCAAAAGTGTGCAGCTTATGGACTATGACATACCCTGTCCCTATCTCTAAGAAGACTCCTTGACTTATCATATGAGATGGGTGCCGCTCCTAGGATTATAGCACTGATCCTTCTTTATCAGGGATAGGATAGAGGTATAGAGATGCCTCTCTTCTACCACCGTAGCTCATGACTATCAGCATTAAGACCCTGTTGCCCCTCTGGGTAGGACTGATTCTGGTGTCAGTCCAGAATCCCTTATTTGGGGATAGTTTTGTTCCCCATGGAAGCCTTGGAGCCTTGTTCCCCTGGCTACTCCTCCAGTGGGGAGGAAACCCATTGTTTGTTTTTTTCTCACCCCACATCATTTAAAGTGGGCCTTTTTTCCCCACCCCTCCCTTGGGAGTAGAGATGGGTAAAGTGGCCTTAATTCGCTCCATGAAGTGAATCACGACGCAAAAGTGAATTTGCAGAGTGCTCCGAAACGAGAAGCAGAGTACGTTGCGTTATAATGGGTAACACAAAGTCCATTGAAAACAATGACTTTGTGTTACTCAGCCTTCCCAAACCACTACTCCACCAATTCTTACGGCGAAGTACATTGAAAACAACGTACTTTGCCTTACTTCACCTTGTTTTTAAGCTCCAAAGGTAAATTTTGCAGTGATTCATGGGATTTCAGGTGACATGGGCTCTAGATTGTTCTGCACAGCCTCAGTTCAGGGTAGTGTGTGTACGAAGCTGTAGGAGACAGTGTGCTCTGAGAGCTTTATGTGATTCAAACCTTCTAAACGCTATTAAAAAAGCTTTTTTGAGTATTTTTTTTTCCTGAAACTTTAGTTCATCGACTGTAGAAAACTCTCCTGTGCTCATATCATCGAGCTTTATTGTTTGTGTATGGATTTTTAATGTTAATATACGACATTCAGTCTGTGCACTGAGAGACAGTGAAGTGTGCTTTGGGGGAGGGACGTATCTGTGGTGTAGGTAGATTAACTTGGAGAAAAAGACAGTTCTTTCTGTTTTGGTGATATTTTTCTTGTAACTGTGTTAATGTACACACAGTAATATTTTCAATAATTCTTGCCATTTTTTTGCTGATTGTTGTGGGGTGCAGCAGTGCATAATTTTAGTTTGTTGAAAATACGTGGTTATATTACTGAAGTTTTCAATTTGCAATGCCTTACTTAATGTGTGTGTGAGTATGTGTGCGATGCGTGTCATCAAATCAGACAATTTTTATTGTCCCACATAGTAATTTCAGCAATATGAACCTGCTATCCACTGCAGCTATGTGACTGTTGTACTTCTTTGTGGTATCTTTACTGATACTAGTACTTGGATGTATTGTAAGCCTGTTTTGTAGTATCTCTCCAGGCTTCACCACCCCACCATTGTACTCATTAATAAGAGTTTTTAAGTCAGGGTGTTTTGTGCTACAGCTCATCGGGGAAGTACAGTCGTGGGCATTCGCGTTCCCAGTACAATTCCATATTGATTATCTCACACCGCTGACACCGAATCATGTTCTTCATCATCATGGTCACAAATGCAGTCACAAATCATGATTTATGATCACGTCACGAATCACGTACATTTTTGTACTAGTTACATGGATGTATTGTAAGCCTGTTTTGTAGTATCTCTCCAGGCTTCACCACCCCACCACTGTACTCATTAATAAGAGTTTTTAAATCGGGGAGTTTTATGATATAGGCTCAGCTCATCAGGGAAGTACAGCCATAGGCATTCACGTCCCTTCCTGTTCAGCATGTGAGTTACAGCACTGTAAGTAGTGGTGGGTGAAGTGGCCCCAATTCGCTCTGTGAAGTGATTCACAGAGTAACGTGGAATCTGCGGAGTACTCCACAATGTGAAGCGGAGTACTTCGCTTCATAATGAGGAACACGAAGTCCATTCGAAGCACATTGAAATCATTGTAATTCACCTCACTTCGCCTTGTAATTGAGCTCCAAATGATATTCTGCAATGATTCATGGGATTGCAGGTCACATGGGCTCTAGATTGTTCTGCACAGCTTCAGTTCTGGACTGGGTAGTGTGTGTGTAGTGGTAGCTGGAGACAGTTTGCTCTCAGAGTTCTGCGATTCAAAACTTCTAAAAGCTGTTTAAAATGCCTTTTTGAGTCATTTTTGCTTGCTCAAAATTTAGTACATTGATTGTAGGAAACCCTTCTGTGCTCCTATAATCAAGTGTTTATTGTTGTGTGTGGATTTTGAATGTTAATTTAGAACAGTCAGTCTGTGTACTGTGAAGTGTGCTTTGGGGGAGGGGTGTATTTGTGGTGTAGGTACATTAACTGGGAGAAAAAGGCAGTTTTTCTGTTTTGGTGTATTTTTCTTGTATAACTGTGTTATTGTACACACTAATATTTTCAGCAATTCTTGACATTTTTTGTTGATTGTTGTGGTGCAGCAGTGTATAATTTGTCTGTTTAAAACATTTGGTTATATTACTAAAGGTTTTTCAATTTGCTATGCATTACTTATAGTGTGTGTGTGAGTGTGTGTGTGTGTGTGATGCGTGCTATTGAACCAGACACCTTTTATTGTGCCACAGAGTAATTGCAGCAGTGTGAACCTGCTATCCACCCCACCTGCATGAATTGTTTATATTGCTTTGTGGTATCTTTACTGGTAGTGGATTGTTACTGCTGTGCACTAATCCCACAACTGGCAAAATGTATTCCTTTCCAGATTTGGATTTGTGACCTTGTGAGCACTGGTTAGGTGGTAGTGTGCCTTTTTGTATGCATCCCTTGAGTGCGCAGCGCAATCTTAATCTGTCTGTGTGGTTGCAGTGCACCAGTAATTCTGGGAGACTGCATTTCTTGTTACGCTCTCATTTCACTTCGTCAGCACTGGGGAATGTTCTGGACACAAGACAGTAGCATTTCATCAGCACTGGGGAATTTTCTGGACACAAGACAGTAGCATTTTGAGGATGCACATTAATTCTGGTGACTCTGTGTGTGACCACTGCGTGCATGACTGAGTGCGCCATTAATTCTGGGAGACTTTGCATTTCTTGTTATGCTCTCATTTCACTTCATCAGCACTGGGGAGTTTTTCTGGACACAAGACAGTAGCACTTTGGGAATGCACATTACTTCTGTTGACTGTGTGGGTGAGGTGCTGCCAATATTGTTGTCACTCCACCTTACTTCGTGTTTAAGGTGGAATGACAACACAAAGTAATAACAACAAGGTGAAGTGAGCCTTTCCTAGGGGGCACTTCACGTAGCAAGTGGCCACTTCGCGTTCACTCCACCAGTGGATTTTAAATTCACTGCATCTCTACTTGGGAGTTCAATTGTACATAGTTTGTTTCCTCTCTGGGCCACTGGGATCTGTTTTTCTTTCTTGGGACCCCAGGAGACTTCTGGTTGAAGTCTCCTCCCCATCAGGGCTGGCAACAGAAACTAATATTTTGGGTTATGATTCTTGTCTAGCGTTATTCTTGGACATTATTGTTAGTATGCCTGTATCCTGTTGAATGGTACAAAACATTTAAGGAATAACTGTTTCCTTACCAGCATCAGGCTTTGTTAATTGTTGCTGCAGGAAAGCCTTGTCCACCCTCTTGGTCCCACACCGTTGTATCAGCCATCCCAAATCCAGACAAGGACCCTTTTCCACCTCCTCTTGTAGGCCCATCTCCATCCTGAATGTAGATTGTGAATTATTCATGTCAATGTGGGCTGCTAGACTTGAGCATTTTTTGCCTTCTCTCATCTATCTTGATCAGACTGGTTTCGTTTGTCTTCATCAAATATCTGATATCAAATGTACTCTTTTGTTAATGGAACATGTGTCCCAGCATACTATATTTGCAGTCTTTTTGAGCCTTGATGCAAAGAAAGCATTTGACAGGGCATCATGGGTCTACTCTGGAGCACCATGTGAGCCTTCTGATTCCCTCCAGATTTTCTAATTTGGCTTCAGAATGTGTACAGCGACAACCAGGTGTATATACAAGTAAATGGCTTGTATGCCTCTCCCATATGTTTTTCCTGGGGCACAAGGCAGGGGTGCCCATTGTTCCCCTCTCCCATTTGCTCTTTATTTCAAGCCTCTAGCCATTGCTTTGTGGGTACTGCGGACTGTGGACTGTGGATGGTATTCCAATAGGGAGAATAGAAAATAAACTTATTTTATAAGTGGACAATATCTTACTTTCCTAACAAAATCCAGAAATCTGTATTTCTGCTGAATGGTTGATCCTTAAATACTTTTGCATGTTGTCAAGTTTCATCCTAAACATGCACAGCACAGAGGTCCTTCTTATTAATTATTTCCCAGCAGATTCACTCCACCATACCCTTCCTCTGAAGTGGAGAGGCACAAAGTTTAAATACTTAGGAATCCAGAATCCAAAGACCTGTGTAACTTAGAAATCCTGAATTTAGAATCTCTAAGAATAGCCCTCAAGGAGGACTTGACACAGTGGAGCCATCTCTCTTTATCTTTTTCTCCAGAATTGAGACAGTGTGCTTGGATGTACTACCACAGATATTGTACCTTCTGCAAACACTTCCACTCCTTCATACATCTTAATATTTTTCATTCCTGAAAAGGATTAATTTCACAGTTCATCTGGGGAGGACAGTGACCTCAACTTCAATTCACCTTACTATAACTACAACTCTTCCAGGGTTGAGTGAATCTTCCACATCTCCTTAATTATGCACAAGATTGTCATCTCCACATCATTTTCCACTGACTCCACCCGAGGATACACTCTCCTAGGAAAACAATCAAATTCCCACTCATTTAGATGTCTTTAAGCATTGGAAGCAGTTGGGACTGTAATACATTTTTCAAAATTTTTACACAACAGAGGGGTGCTCCCCTTTGAGCCTTTACAACCTATGGTCTGACAGGAAGGAAACATTACTGAAACTCCCAAGTTTGAACATATCTTCTTCACAAAACACCAGACCACAGACAGTTACCAGATCCATCACCTCTGCTCCTTTCTTATTAACTGGAGCAACAAATGGAACAGACTGGGGGCATTTAATTGATCATTTCTACAGGAGCCTCCAGGACCTACTGGGGGACTTTACTGAGTCTATTCTGGACAAATGGAATACAGAACTAAGGACGATGATCCCCATGAGCTGTGGCTATGCCATGTACTACACGCAATTAAACTGAAGCATTCTAATAAATGAAGTGAATTTGCATGGAAGTACTGTACCACTATAGATTTTTTCCAGTACCAGTGTATAAAGCACACACACATTGTATGCAACACACCAGGTGAATGCAGTACATACATAGAGGGAAAACAGTGCTGTGCCACCATTAAGTTCTTTGCCTCTCTTCCCACCTACAACCACTTATTTGGGTACACAGAGGAACTCTTTGCATTTCCTCTCCAATCAGATAGCTGCAGAAACTGTGTGGGAGAGAGAGAGGTGCTGTACCGGACTGACCCAGGAGACCACAAGAATGTGAGACTCAGACAACCTTGAAGCAAGACTCTGACAGTTTCCAACTGAAAATTCAGATAAATTTTACTAAACTGTTCTGCCAACTTACAGACACAGCTTGCATAAAAAATGGTAGTAATCAGCAATAACAACACATACACTTGCAAATAGCTTTTGAATTGGATAAATACCTTGAGCATTAATACCCCTTGTTTTATATTCCCACAGGTCTGTTCCTGCTATCCCTGGAGACTCTAGGCTATTCCACTACCCATCAGCCCTCCAGTTACTTAAATCCTAACCCAGTGATAAGCCAGCCCTCGGACCTCTATCGCTACACATTCAGTTTATTTGCTTCAAGGGCTTGCAGTGGCTACTAGGCCTATACCCACCTCAGTCAGGTGACTCACCCCTTATCCCCAGATACCCTTCCCTGGTATCTAACACAAAAGTACTCAACTCTAGATTTCTTATACACTCTAATCACTTATATTCCAGGCATTTCACAATAACATTAACTTTGCATCACATAACAATTGCTTTATAGCATTCACAATATATTTCCCCCCTCAGTCTCTAAATTCAGTCCTTCAATTGCTTGACAGTAGTCCTTGAAGCAATAAGGCTCCAAAATTCAATATAGCAGAAGAGTGGCCCTCTTGAACAAGTACGCATTGAAACAAAAATTACCGTGCCACTTTCCTTAAAGGATTGGAAAATGTTGGCAACTTGTACCTCTGGAGATGGCAGATGCTGCTGATCCTCAAAGAAGACCTGGTTGCTTGCAGCTGGTGTGATCTTGCTGGATGCAGCTGAAATTCCTTGAGGAAAGAGCAGGCAGCCAAAGCAGCAGGCTAATCTATTATGTTCCTGCTCTCACTTTACTGTCCTACTGTCCCTAAGACTGGGATGCAGGTGAACCCCTATAGTCTGTAACATTTTATTTATTTAGTTAAACATCAGTTTAGAAACCTTTGAGCCAGAGGCTCATTTACAAAGCTACCTCGTCACAAAGAGGACATCAGAACAGTAGTACAAGGGACACAGTACTTACAAACTAAAAAGTTACAGTTCAATTACAATTTTGTTACAATAGAATACAATCTCCAACGAAGCAAAAGATAACAAAAGGTGCAAAACTTATGGTCGGGGGAGAGCTGGTGGGAGTAGAAGGAAGGGAGATGGGAGGAGGAATTAGTAGGGAAAGGAAGGGGGCAGCTCAGTGAGCATTGTCAAACAGAGTATATATATATATATATTTTTTTTACACTAGGCTAGCGGCAGTTGCATTTGCAAGAGCTAAGCAGGAAGTTTCTGAGCCTGGGCTAAAGCAAGCTAAGGTTAGTGAGTTTGAGACACTGGCAGGGAGGGAGTTATACCAGTGGGGCTGCAGGGGAATGCCCTCCTGACCTTGAGAGGTCCTGGCTCTCGGAATAACTAGGGTAGCTCTTGGCGAGGCTGCGCATGATCAGGAGTCGGTGCAGTGCAGTGAATGGAGTTGGATAGGCCTATGGGGATAGGCCACGAGGGCTTTAAAGGTGAGCTGGCATGTCTGATACATGAGTCACTCTTCCAGGTTGAGTAGGGTAGCCAGGTGTACAGCTCACATGTGTGAGTGAGTCTGAGAGCACCAGTGATAAGTCTGAAGGCTTTATTAACTGTGAGGTGAACCTTGTTGAGGCAGTCTGATCTGCTGAGCCATAGACGGAAGGCCATAGTCAATGAGAGACATGACAGGAGGTGACAGCCAGGCGGAGGGCATCAGGAGGGAGGAATTTCTTGTGCCGTGAAAGAATGCCTAGCCGTGAGTTGGCGACAGAATTTAGGGCAGATATATGTTCATGGAATGAAAGTGCAGGGTCAAGAGTTATACCAAGATATTTATAGGACTGCACCTGGTCAATGATGATGAGATTGGGTGTGGAGTGGACAGCTAAGGGAAACTTGCTGTACTTATTTTGGGGTGGGAGAAGAGCATCGTTTTGTTTTCTTAAGGTTGATAACAAGTCGGTGGTCAGTGAACCAGGTAGCTGCAGAGTCAAAGACTAGTTGGAGGAGTTCTGTAGCAGCATGGGGTCATTGTGGGAGGCAACGAGAACAGCATCATCAGCATAGAGAAGCATCTTACCCGTACAACTGCTGGGTAGGGAGTTAAGAAAGAGTGAGAATAGTAGGGGTCCAAGAATTGAGCCCTGCGGCACCCCAGAGCGGATGGGGCATGTTTCAGAGAGAGTACTGTTGACTTTCACACATTTCACACTTTACTGAGGGCTAGTCCCCCAGGCCCTAACAACTGTTTGGCTTCAGTAGGCTGGACTCACTCTGGACATATCTGGTCCCTTCATGTCTGTCTCCCTGCTTGATATCTCTGAAAATAAGCTGTACCCCATGAACATTCCATTCCTTCAAAATCCTAGTCACAGAGTGGATAGGACCCTGTTCCAAACCTCAGAACCAATCAACTTTGATTCTGCTTTAGAATTCTGCAGTAAGATAAGCCACAATGGAATCCCACGTTTGAATTTACAGCTGCCTTCCTGAAAATTCCTTTCCTTTCCATCTTGCCATTCTCTCCATCCTATCCCTGACACCCACCTACTCCCATCTGACCTACCCACATATCTCAATTCCATTTACCCCCTTATCCAGCCCTCTAAAGCCTTTCCTAACCTCAGCCTTCTCATCACTCTCTCCTCCACTCTCCCCTGCCTCTCCCCTCCTTCCCTCTCCTCTACTTTTTCAATCCATCCTAGATTATTACATACTCCCTCCCTTTACCTCAAATTTCTTCATCAAGCCTGTCTCTCTTCTTCAGTCTCAAATCTCTCCCACTCTCCCCCCTCCATTCAAAAGGGTGGAGATCTCACTCTATTCCCCTTCTCATTTTCATTCCCCTCTTTCTTGCTGGTGATGTTGAACTCAACTCTGCCCCCCCTCCTCCTTCTCCCCTGACTTTACCAAAAAGGCCTCAGTTTCTTCCGCCTCAACATATGAAGTTTCCTCCTCAAGCTCGACTCCTTTAAAGTTTGGATCTCCCAGCACTCTCACAACCTGTTGTGCATTACTGAAACCTGGCTGTCATCCAGAGCACCTGACTCCTGCTTAGCTCTCCCTGACTGCCACCTCTTCCATTAGGACCAAGGTAAGCATGGAGGCGGGGTTGCCCTCTATGTCCATCAAACCCTTTCCTGCTCCATCTCTTTCAGTGAGTCACTCACTTCCTCACATGAGCTCCTGCTAGCTAAGCTATCCCTCCCTTCCACCTTCCCTGTCTTTGTCAGTGTTATTTATTCTTCTCTAAAGATTTCTACCTCTTTCTGGTTAACTCCCACTCATCTCTCATCTTTCATGCTGCCTCTGGTGAGCTCATCCTCTTTGGGGACTTCAACTTAAATTGGCTCTCCCCTGCGTCCATGTCCATTCTCCACAAGACTGAATCCTCATGCAACTAATCACTTAACCCACTCAACTCAATCTGTACTCCCCTAACCACTCCCTCCTGGCATGGGTGCTCTCCTCCCACCTCCCGCATCATTGCTGCAGGCATTCTCCCAGATGTCTTCAGCAACCACTTCCTAACCTACAGTGTTTAGAAAGTGTGTCCCCCAGAATCTGCTCCGAAATACCTTTTGTACAAGCCTCTCAGATCACTTGACACTGATGCCCTCCTAAATGATATTGCTGTCTTTGAGTGGTCCCCCATCAACTCAGTCCCAGACATTGATTCAGCCCTCTTGCTCTTAAATGCCATATTTATCAATACCTGGAATACTCATGTACTCACTTAGAAATGCCAGGGTTAAATGCTCACAGCACCCCTTGATTACAGCTGACCTTATTGACTTATGGAAGTCCTAGGACCTTGAGCGGTCATGCTTCAAGTCCTCCCAATCCCTGTCTGACCTCCAACAGTACTGGTCACTCAGGAATACCTGTACAAAGGCTGTCCGCACTGCAAAGGCCCACTTTAACAAATTCTTTATAACCTGTGTATGACCAGTCACTCACCTCTTGATCCCACTGTCTCACCCTCATCCCAATCATTAGAATGCTTCCATTTACCTTCTGTCTCCCCCAGAAAGTCTTCCTCGCCCTCACATCACTTAACCCTTCCAAGTCCAGCCCTGATGGTATGGACCCCAAACTCCTACAAATCTCTCAGTTTTACTAAAAAACATCTTGAGATTCTCAAAGCATAAAGCCATCCTGTTAATGGATGATTTTAACTGGCTTGGTATTCACTGAGAGAACCTAACAGTCTCTAGTCAAGCTGAACAAATGTTTGTTGATACTCTATTAAAGAATGGGTTACATCAACTAGTTATTGAACCAACAAGGCAAAAGAATATCTTGAATTTAATAATAACAGACAGAACTGACTAAATGACCAATGTAGAAATTATAGAACCATTAGAAAACAGCGACCATAATATGGTCCTCATTCAAATTAAACACTATGCAATAAAATATTGGGAAAGACAGTGGCAAAGAATTATAATAGGTTTGATTTTAAAGCCATCTAGAAGCCACTACAAAATTGGAATTGGGGAAAATCAGGAGAAATGGCAGGAGCAGAACAATTCTGGGAAGAACTGAAAAAAGTCATACTAGAGTTGGAGCAAAAATATTTACCAGACAAACATCTTTATAACAAAAAGGGTAAAGTGCCTCAGTGGTTTATCAACAAAATTACAAAACAACTGAAAAGGAAAAAAACTGCATTTAAAGCAATGAAAAAAGAAAACAACACAAATAATGTAGAGATTTTTAAGAAAGAACTTAAGAAGAGCAAAAACATTATAAAAAGGAAAGGAAAAAAACCTTGAGTTTAAAACAGCTAATTTAGAAGACAATGGTAAGACATTTTTGCTTATATAAACAACAAATTAGTTGATAGAACAATAGGACAACTACAAGATGTCACATATATGATATCAGAAGAACATAAAATGGTAGAGCACTTCAATGATAGCTTTTGTTCTGTTTATAATAAACCTAAGGATAGGGATATGTTGAAACATTCATCCAAGAGGATATATGGTCATGAAGAAAGATAAATGTTGAGATTATAACACAAGAGGAGGTTATGCAGCTCCTAGATCAAATGAATGTTGATAAGTCAGTGGGACCTGACAACTTGCATCCTAGACTGCTTAAGGAAATTAGACAGCAATTGGTGGGATCCTTGACCATGTCATTTAACAAATCATTGTAGTCTAGTGTTGTGCCAAAGGATTGGAAGTATGCGATTGTAGTCCCAATTTTCAAGGAAGGCAAAAGAGAAATATCAACAAATTAGAGACTGATAAGTCTGATAGCTATACTGGGTAAATTAATGGAAAAAATAATAAAGAAAAGATTTGAGGAAGAGGTTACATCAAGAAATATAACAGATTCAACACAGCATGCTTTCCGTAGGAATAGATCATGTTTGACTAACGCCCTGACATTCTATGAAAAAGTGAGCAAAACCCTGTAGCTAACCAACCCAGTAGATGTCATATCCTCCAAAAGAACACAGAGAGTTAGAGTAAGGGGATCCCTATCAAACTCAGCAAATGTAGGAAGTGGAGTCTCTCAGGGGTCAGTGCTATGACCTGTACTGTACACCTTTTTTACATCAGACTTACAGGAACAGACTAAAAGTTGGGTGGTAAAATTTGCCGATGATGTGAAGATTGGAATGGAAGTGAGCACCAGTAAACAAATCGAGCAGCTATCAAGAGATCTTAATAATAATAATAATAATACTTTATTTATTTTGCACCTTTCAAATATCAAGGCACAATATAATAAGATAAATAAGATAAAAATACAGAAATCAATATTATAAAAACAGACAGAAACAAATCAATGAATAGTAAAACCATAAGCGTTTTCCCACAGGAAGGATTTCAAAGCCTGTTTAAAACTCCCCACAGTCATGCACTCCCTAGTCCGATGGGGTAGAGAATTCCAAAGGGAAGGGGCCACAAACATAAAAGCATGGGCCCCAGCAGATTTTAAAATCACCCTTGGAATCTCTAGCAACCCTTTATTGGCTGAGAGGAGTGATCTCACAGGTTGATAAAGGATCAGGAGTTCTTTCAGGTAATCAGGGCCCAGATCGTGCAGGGCTTTAAAAGTCAGTAATCCGACTTTGAAGGTGATCCGCCACAAACTGGCAGCCAGTGTAGTTCCCACAGCACCGGGGTAATATGGGAAGATCTAGGAGTACCCATCAACACCTGAGCTGCAGAATTCTGCACCAGCTGCAAGCAGCGGATATCAACTCCTGGAAGCCCAAAGTAAAGCAAGTTGCAGTAGTCTAGGCACGAGGTGACAAAGGCATGGATCAAAGTTGGCAGATCACCAGACGGAACAAGGTGCTTGATCCTAGCGGTGTTTCTTAGATGGTAGAAAGATGACTTAACCACCACTGACACCTGGGACCAAAGAGTCAGCCCAGCATCTAATATCACCCCCAGGTCACACAACCATTCAGAGACCTGTAGCTCAACATCCCCAAAAAACAATAAAGATGGAGAGCCAGCCCCAGGTCCCCCTATCTGGTGATCCGGATCCAATGCCAACACCTCTGTCTTCCCAGAGTTCAACTTCAGCCAGCTGGACCTCATCCAGTCCTGGATTTCATTGAGGCAGCTGTTAAACACCGAGATAGCTCCTTCCTGGTTGGGTGCAAAGGACAGGTATACTGTAGCTGGGTATCATCCGCATAACAATGAAACCTCAGCCCATACTATCTCACAATGTCTCCGAGGGGAAGCATGTACACCGCAAACAACATGGGGGACAATACAGAGCCCTGAGGAACCCCACAAAATAGAGAGATGGGATCAGAAAGAAAAATACTGACACCACCCTCTGAGTTCTTCTGGTGAGGTATGAAGTGAAACATCTGACAACAATTCCAGAAAGCCCACAAATACATCTCAGGCACTCAAGTAGGATCCCATGGTCAACGGTGTCAAATGCTGATGACAGATCTAATAGTACCATAAGAGTATATAACTTTGGGCAAAAACAAATGGAATGTCTTTCAGCACAGAAAAATGTGTGATCATAAACATGGGAAATAAAAATATCGGCACACAAAAAAAATCCTGACTGGAACCATACTAAAAGAAGTTGAAAATATACATGATCTAGGCATTCTAATAAATAATGATTTAAGCTTTAGTAATCACTATTTAATAGTCATACAGAAGATAAATAGAATATTAAATTGCATTCTTATGGCATTCCTTTGCAGAAGCAGGGATTGTATTATGCCATTATATAAGAGATACGTTAGACCTTGTCTTGATTATTGCACTCCATTGTGGAGCCCGTACCTCAGAAGGGATATCAATAACCTTGAAAGGATTCAGTGTAGAGCAATGAAAATGGTTTCAGGGCTAAGAAATAATCCATATGATACAAGACTGCAAAGTTTAGTCTTTATCCTCTGGAAGCCAGGAAGACTAGAGGGGACATGCTGCAAATGTTCAAAATCATAAGAGCTGAGGAATTAATTATAAATTTAGATATAATTCAATACAAGAGATATAAATCTTAGGAGTCATAACAAACAAAATTAAGCTACTGAACCCAAAAAGAAACAAAAGAATAGGCTTTTTTACTTATAGAGCTGTTAAGTTTTGAAACAACTTACCTAAGGAAATTGTGGAACTGGACACCTTTGAAGTGCTTAAAAAGAAGTTGGATCAGTACCTACTAGATACATATCTGACAAGGTGGCCCCACTGAGATGAAAAACAGACTAGATGGGCCACAAGCCTTTTTCTGTCTTAACTCCAAGTATAGGTCCAAGTATAAATCTCAGCACCAGCCATTGCCCTCCCACTCTTTCACCTTCTAAACCTCTCCTCTTCCCTCAGTATTGTCCTTCAGGCCTGGAAAATTACTAAGGTTCTGCCTCTGCAAACCCCTCCTCCCCAAACAACTACAGGCCAATTTCACTCCTCCCCTCTCTTGCTAAGCTTCAAGAATCCATTATCTACTCTAGGTTTGCTGACTTCCTTGTCTCCTTAAAACTTCTTTTCACCATTCCAGTTTGGTTTTAGGAAGAACCACTTCACTGTCTCCTCCCTGCTCCATGTAACTGATTCTATCCTCTCTATGATGGATCAGGGACAAATCACCACAGCCATTTTCATTGATCTTGCCAAAGGTTTTGATTTGGTGTCCCACCCTCTCCTACTGGACAAGGTGAACTCTGCTGGCCTTTAAGCATCCACTGTGGACTAGTTCTGCTTATACCTTATGGACTGTTAACAGTCAGTTCTGTTGGGTGGTGTCCTGTCCTTCCCCTTGTATCCTAGCAGGGGTCTCACAGGGCTCCATCCTGGGCCTGGTCTTATTCTGTTTTCCTAAATGACCTCCTCTCTGCCTGTGTCTCCACATGTATGCAGATGGCATGGTCATCTACACTTCTGGCCCATCAGCCTCAGCACTTGAGGTTCCACTACAGCACAACTTCCACAATGTGCTGCACTGGTTCCAAGCCACACAGCTCAGGGTCGACACCAAGAAGAATTTGTCCATGACATTCAACATCAGTCAGAAACTGACAAGGCTCTAGCCTTCCCCTTTCTTCTCCACCTTGGATGGCACCCTCCTGGAGGTTGTTCCTGCCTTCAAGTACTTGGGGGTATGGCTTGATATTAATCTTGACTTCTCTGTCCATATTCATGCCATCTATGCCAAACTTCACCCCAAACTTGGCACGTTGTACCATAACAAGGATTGCCTCTTCCTCCAGGTCTGCCAGGATCTGGTAAAAAAATGGTCCTCCCAGTATTTAACTATGCAGATGTGGTCTATGGCACTGGTCCCTCCTGTTCCCTTGCCAGTTTGGACACCCTCTGCAATGCCTTCTGTTGCTTCATCACCAACTCTCCATTCCATACTCACTACTGCTCCCTCTATTCCTCCTTTTCATCCTCCCACTACCTTTACATCTCCAGTCCTGCTGTATCTCCTTCACTGCCAAATACTGGTTTGACTCCCTTATCTCCTACCTCTCCTCACTCCTCTCCCTTGCCCTCTCCTCCTCTTACTCTCTGCACTACAGGGATTCCTGGACCATCACCATTCCCCCTCCTCACTCATGTGCTGGGCAAGCTGCTTTCTCCTACCATCTCACTTCCCTCTGGAACCTGTTCCCTTCTTACCTTCAACTCTCCCCCCTCTCCATGCCTTTAGACACCTGCTAAAGCTTACCCCTGCTCCCCCTTTCACTTGTCATTCCACCTCTTGAACCTTCAGACTCTCTTTCTACAGTCTCTCCTGTCCCCCTTTTCCCACCTATTACTCCCTTAAATGGGGCCAACTATGCTCTTGACCCTAATCTGCTCTCTAATCTGTGAGGTTCATAATTTCATGCACTCCAGCATGCATTGTTTATTGTAGCCATGGAAGAACCCAGGTGCTGCTCTTTTATTCAAAGTGTGATTCCATGCTGTTGCTAAGTCATGTGAGGCTCCCCACTTATTCACCTGGTTTTGACTGCCTATGTATTTTGTGTTTTGCACTTTGGATATTTGTTATTTACTCTTTATGTCTCTACTCCTTTTTCCCCTCCCCCAGGTCACACCTGGTAATGGGCCTTGGCTCAGTGTGCCTTTCCCAGTTACCAAAATTGTAAATAAATAATTTCTAGTCCACATTTGTCTGGTTTCATAATCATTACTTTTATCTATGCTTCTGAAGAAAGACTGGTTGGTCTGAAAGCTAGAGCACTTTGTTCTTGTTGTTACATCTATATTGATCCATTAAAAGGTATCAAATCATTTGCTTCTGGATTTTATCTACTGGAAACTCTGTTTTTATATCACCTCCTTTATGTTTTGCTGCTACCATGGATCTCTAATGATTTTGTTTATTTAGGGTACTGGCACAAAAACATAGACTGTGTTGTCAGATAAGGACCATTTGGCCCATCTAGTCTGCCTATTGTATCCCTGGTATCCCCTCTTCAGCAGTGGGATGTTTCTCACTAGGCCATGCAGCTTTCTCATTCAGTTTATAGTACACACAGTACTGCACTGTAGTTCTAATAAGGATTCATTTTAATGGCTACTCCAATGCAGGTAATATTTTTTTGGGGTACTGTAAATGAAATATGCTGTCCCTGGTGGTATTTATATGTAGTATGCTTCTCAAAAGACCACACCTGATTGTATTTACAAAACAAAATGTGTGTTTAAAAAGTGTGGCAGTGAGAAAATGGTTAAATATTTTTTTCTTGGAAGTAACCCTCAAACACATAAATGTCAATGCTAATGAATTAAACCCTCCAACCACTGCCCTTCACATTCTGAAAATTCACACAGAGTTCTCTAGGTACGATGTCTGACTGATGAATTCATCGAGACTTGGCAACCTGGAGATGAATGCCTGACTAGTTGCAGCTGTGATCTACCCACAAGTGTCAGTCAGCAGCACACTTGAGATGAATAACCTAGACTCCAGCTAGAGGACTGATAAATAAAATGCTCAAACTCCCACACTGAGTATTAAATAGCTTTATAAAGCAATTAGACTGAACTTGTTTTAAAATAATCACACGTTATGGTTAATTACTTTAGACCAGCTGTCTGTTTAAGTTCACTTAAAAATATATTTCCTGTGACATTTGCAACTTCAGAAATAAATGGCTAGAGAGGAATTTCTCATTTACTGGTGTACACCATGAGATCCACCACAGCATAGTCCCTTCTTCAGCGTAACCCTCACAGCAGAGTCAGACTAATACATAATAAAGAGGAAATTCCACCAAAAGCATGGAATGGTGCATAAGGAGGGGAATAACAGATTCTAAGGTCCCCAAATCATTCTCATCCTTCAAGTAAACATCTATGTTAATGACTCTCAGCACATGTGTGTATAGAGTATTTATATCAACTACTACAATGCATTTGTTAGTAATGAAAAAGTCAAGAAGTACAGGTTGCCTTTCCTGAACTAGTGAAACCTGTTGACTGTCTAGCTTAATCTCATTTATCTTCTCTTATACAGTACATGTAGGGGCCAACAACAGATTTTAAAGGGATACTCTAATCCACTTCAGGCCTCAAAGTGTCCTAATTTAAAAAAGGTCCAGAAGCAAATGGTTTGATTCCTTTTACTGGACCAACATAGATGTTACAACAAAAGAACAAAGTGTTCTAGCTTTCGGACAAACCAAGTCCTTTTTCAGAAGGTTTATGACAGTTATTTAGAAAATCCCATACTATTAACACCCAGATAATGCATAAAAAGCAGAAATAATTCTCATTGATTTAACATACTCATTCAAAACATAACAGAAGATTATGTCAGAGAAGCTAATTAACACCAGTATGCTTTTAGCTGAGAAGCCCCTGAAGGTCAAAGGTTATCAGAAAATAACAACAAGCAGAGAGTTCTCATAAATTTTAAAATGTCTCAGTATGTTTCAAGGAAACAGTCTAATAAAAACGAAACCTTAGGATACTATTCTCCCTAATTACATGTAAGATGAGGAGCTTACAACTTTTTTTTTTTACTATTTCTTTATCCTCCTACTACTGCCACTGATCCCTCTCTCAGAGCTCCCTTCGTAGATCCCAATCTGCAGCCCCCCCAAGGAGCCTTCCCCTAGAGTGCTAACGCTACCCTCATAACTTCAGGGCCTCGGATTACCCTCCAGGCAGGGTGGCGGAGATCCCCCATATCTCCCCCTGAACATTGTTTTGGGAGCACACACAGCAGAATCTGCTTCTCAGGTGCTGCCTAGGAACCCACGCTGAGGCTCGTCACCTAGACCAGGGCAGGTTATTTTCTGGTGTTCTTGTGGATCCTCCCCCCTAACGTTGGTGTGCAATGGGGACAAGGCTGCTAGTGTGCATAGAGATGCATGTCGAAGCCGTTCCCCTGCCAACGTCTACCCTTGCATAAAGCATCTCCCCAGCTGCACTGACCACCCTGAGGTTCCCCCAACAGGTGGTGGTATCACAGCAGAGAGTACACTTCCCCCTCCCTGGAGAAGGAGAGCAGCCATTGGACGTCAATCCTTCTCCCTCCCGGCCAACCCCCATTGACCCAAGTCTGCTCCCGAACCCGGGTTGTAGGTGTGGTACGAGGTGTGGCGTGCAGCGCCTCAACCCTCAGGGCCACCAGGCTGGCCCTGGAGCTTAAACTTTAATTGCAAGTGTCCTCTTGTTTTAAAGAACAGAGTCAATGAAAGGCAAACATGTGGATCATAAACACATGCTAAAATTCAAGTTAAAAACAAGCCCCAAAATTAAAATAAACAGAAATTATATACATATGGCATACAGAGGGTTTAAAATGAAGTTTACTCAAAGTGAGCAAATGTTTCAGACATAATGTAATATAGAACTTAGGTTGAGACATTTTCCCAGCTATACTCTTAACCAGTTAACATATTCCATAAACTTTAAGGCCTTCAGTGTTGCAACAGGATTTAATACATGATGATATCAATTGTAAGTATAAGTGCCAAATAAAAAAAAAAACTACTTGTCAAGGACCTCCAAGAAATTGAGACTATGAGCCTGATTTGTACATATTTCAATACAGCTTTGACCTTCAGGGGCTTCTCAGCTAAAAGCATACTGGTGTTAATTAGCTTCTCTGACATAATCTTCTGTTATGTTTCAAATGAGTATGTTAAACCAATGAGAATTATTTCTGTTTTTTATGCATTCTCCGGGTGTTAATAGTATGGAATTTTCTAAATAACTGTCATAAAGCTTCTGAAGAAGGACTTGGTTGGTCCGAAAGCTAGAGCACTTTGTTCTTTTGTTGTAACATCTATGTTGGTCCAATAAAAGGTATCAAACCATTTGCTTCTGGATCTGTTCTTACTAGGACCAATATAGCAACTACACTAGTTGTTTACTTTAAAAAATAACATTTAATGATTCCTCACACCCTGTAAAATTTACTGATGCAGCTGGTAGTATAATTCTGATTTATTTTTCTTTTTCAAAGTGAAAACAGGCTGCCCTCCAGTCTGACGTTATCACGTAAGAACATGTTTGTTAACAGTCCTTGATCAACTTCCACTGCATCTTTCCTAGACTTTGGGATACAACCAATGCATTTAACTCACTCATGATGCAGTGGGAGGAGAGAAGACCACTAAGTCATGAGTGGTTGCACTGTTTAGGGGTGTTCCTAGTGTTCAGAAAGTAAGTAATAAGAGTATATCAAATAAGGTTGGTTATAACTACCCCATTAGCATTTATCACAGAGATGTTGCAAAGTTTTAATCCACCTGTGAAGTTAAGGAAAATTTTCCAAATTCAACTTCATAGATAAAAGCACAGACTTCCTTCTATTTAACAGGAAATTCCTCTTTGGCAACTTTACCTGTAACTCCATCCTTGGAGTACACCCAGGCAAAGTCTGGTGAAAATGAGGCTACTGGTAAACAAGTGTCTCAAGATCAGCAGCTCCCCATCCCCCCTGCTCCACAGCAGCCTGAAGCCCTAGTGCCTCCACCTCCACGGTAACACAATTAGTCATGGGAATGATTAAGTGCCCAGTACAGGCATGAAACATTGAGTTTTTCCCCAGTTTACCTATATGTGGTTGGTACTGCGTTTATTAAATAAAGTGATTTTATTTCACTAAAATACCATGGTCAGTGTATGATCTGTATACTGGTAAAGCTGAAGTTGGCCCATTTTTTGTTTCTGTCTCAGCAGCACCATCACCACCAGCCACAGGGACACCAGCAACCTCCTCTTCCTGTACAACTGTTCCTGAGCTAGAGTTTTTTTTTGAAATTGCAGTTTATGTCCCCTCTACACCAGCACTGTCACCCGACCTTCCCTGTCATATGCTGCAACCCCCGAGGACCCCCCTGGAGCCTTGGCTATACCCCCAGAAGGGACATGGTGGGGGCCCCTCTCCTTAGCCCACTGTAATGTACCTTTTGTTTCATCGGGGTCCTCATGGGCAAGTCACAGCATCGGCAGGTGAGAGCTGCTACCAGGCTCTCCATCAGTGTCACATTGTGACCGAGTATTTTTCTTCTGTATGCACCCCCCCACGGAGGTGTGGTGTGCATTTGATGCCAAGGCCATACACTGGCATCTGTCACTCCCCCCCAGTTTGGACTTGGGTTTGATGTGCTGCCAGCCACTGCCCGAGACCAGGCAAGCACCAAGTCAGTACACCCCCTACCCCTTGCCATCCCTCTGATGACCCAAGCTCAATCTGGAAACCAGGTCACTGGTGTTGCAACTGGTAGTGCTACCACTGTGCTGGCAGGCCAGCTGAGCTAGGGATTTTGCTATCTCTTGGACTAATCCTCTTGTCACTGCCTCCCCCAGGACCCACCAGCATGGATGCCACAGATGTGGGAGAGAATAATTTGGCAATACTAATGACACCACCACTTCCACCAACTATTCATTAGCTACTACTACTGCCCCTGGAGCCCATGGTTGAAGATGCTGTAGAGGCAAGTTTTTTAGGTGCAATAACCACTTGCCCCACAGAACCTATGCACTTCTTGCCTACCTTGCTGTCATATCTACCTTTACTCAAGCAGCTATTTCCAGTCATTTTATATATTTAGATTTTTAATATTGTAAGGGGAAAAAAATAAACACTGCAGTAAAACTAAATACCAGCAGCAGCAGATAACACCTCACCAGAGGAATCAGCAGTGTGATCTGAATCAGAACAGAACAATTTACAGAGCTAACAGTAGCTACAGTAAACCCACCCTCAAAAGGTTTTCTTTTGGTTATTTATTTTTATTTCACCCTCTCTTCCCTAGTTTTTCTCTCATGTTCCTGTGTGTTTTTTTTTTTTCACTTTGGTTCCCGTTTCTTACATTGTAGCATAAGTTAATATGGTTATATAGATAGGCACTTCACTATTTATTACTTTGACTATTTCTTACTTGCAACAGCACTTACAACTTGTATTTTATGCTCACATGTACCAGTTCATAGTATAAAATGGATGGTTTTGTGAAGTGATGATGTCTACAAAAAGCGTCAGTGTGATGTGAAACATTGACAGGGTGGGGATGCACCTTATGTTTTTATCTTCTTTGTGTCTAATAAAGCATTTAACTTGTCCAAAATTTTGGATAATTTTTCCAGTTGTACCACGCAGTGGAGTTATCTGGTCTTACTGGTGTTTCTTTTTGTGACTTGGCGCCAAGTGAGGACCTTCAGCAGCCTACCCTTACAGAAATAATTATGTGAAATGTGTTCATGCTGAACACTTAAAACTACCCATGTGACATGCATGCTGCAAGCATGATTTAAATGTCAAATTGGAACTGATTGCATGCATGTGGCATGCCTGCAGCAAGCAAGTCTTGAAAGCATGCTTTTTATGCTAAATTGGAACAGACTGTATGCATGTGGCATGCGTGCGAAGAGCAAGTGGTCAATGATAACTGCACACATAAAGGTTAAGTGACTTATTCAGGATCACACCATATACAAGTGGAGATTCACAAGATTCAAACCCAGGTCTTCAGGTCTCCAAGTATACTGGTTTGCAGTTCAGTGCCTTTAACCACTAAGCAATACTTCCTGCACACATATGGCTCACTTGTACTTCAATACAAATCTGCATACGTCTGCACTCATGTGGCATGCTTACAGCCATTGCTATACTTTTTAATTTTCTTGTCCCCCCTCATCTCAGCTGCACAACTGAACTTTAGCACACATACCAATGGAAACACATGTGGCTTTTCCCACCACCAATGCACACACTTAAACAACAAAACTACTTCATTACTTCTGTCTGGCCTGTACTCCTACTATTTTCTCTCCATAGTTTTGAAGGCTTCCAAGCAGATGTTAAGGGGCAAACATAAAAGTAGTAATAACATAACACCCTCCCACATGGCCAGTCCCCTCACCTCCATGCACACACACTGTAGTGAGTGCGGCCATACTGCTACAGACAACCAACCAAGTATAGCTATAAGTCGAGAGTCTCTTACCTGAGTACTAGAGAGCAAGAGGTAGGAGTCTTTAAGAGATTATGTCCATGGATCAGAATGTTGGAGCATACCCCCTTGAAATGAGAGGAGTTATTTTTTATTACTATTTTATACATTATGATGGTGAGCTGGAGAATAATGAAGGCCACTGTTCTACTAACAAGGCCCTTGTTAGTCGAGCAGTGGCCTTCATTCATCTCCAACTCTCCATCAATAATGTATAAAATAATAATAAAAATATACCCCCATTCATTTCAATGGTGCACACTCCTGCAGTTTCTCTTGCCCTATGTCATAATGTGCCTGAGCATGGGGATGTGGAGATCAGCTTCACTGGGGGAGGGGGGCATAAGCCTCACTATGGTGGGGCTCCAGTAGTCTGTGCATACCATACCACTCAACTGTCCCTGAATTCAAGGGACAGTCCTCATTCTACCCCTAAAACTGCTCTGATCCTCATCCATCCCTCATGGAAAAAATGCTGCTCACACAGATGATGTCCTGTAAATTTAGACTTTATGGAAGGGTGCTAGTTGGCTAGGTGGCAAGCTCTAGAATGTCTGAAATGTCTCTAAATCCAGCAATCATGGATATATATGGACCAGGTGCTCTGGGGCAGACTCTAGTGTGAAGAAGGGCAGTGCAACAGAGGAAGTCTGATTGAGTGGTGAGAGGGGGCAGTAGGAGGGATAAAATACTAAGTAAAAAAAAAAAAAGCTGGTTGTTAGAACTGACCACTCCAAGTCCCCAACGTGGTCCGCAACTAAGTTACCTCACCAACTGAACCCACCCAACCAGTGTTTCTTGCTTAGCTGCTGCCATGGCTGCTGCCGCACTGCATTGATCAAGGCCTATGAAGGCCACCCACACCACTGTCACCACTGCTGCTAGGCCTAGCTTGCTGCTATGGGGGGGGCTCTGCTGTTTTTTTTGTGAGGCAAGTCTAGTAGAGTAAGTAGGTAGGATAGTCTTGAGTTAGCTTCTAGCTCACCCTCTGCCCCTTCAGCCACCAGGGGAGACAGAGACTCACTAAGAGTAGACCAACAAAAATAGGCCACCACAACACTGCAGTTGAGAGTTCAATGCTCATCGACTCCTCCAAGCTGCAGTGTGCAGCCTGTCTACTCTGCGGCAGGAAAGACAGTGTAGCACTCACATGACTCATATACTCTTGCTTGGTTGGAGCTCCTCCACATCACATGTGATGGCGCCACTGCAAATAGGTGGAGAGAGTTAACAACACAATACAGACACAGTTGAGTCAAGAGTGCACCTGCAGTGTAAGTGCACACAAAGTCCAGAGGGGCACTTGTTGTGCAAAAAATTTAATCCAAATTTAATGCCATTATTGCCACGCCATAAGAACAACCTAGGCACAGATGCAGGGGGGGGGGCAACTGCCTCTCTCTACCCTGCCTAAATGGCATCCCTACTTTATGGTAGAAATTAATTCTCAGGTGCTAATATCAGTACAAGTAAATACAATGGTTTCCACTGTGTTCTGAGGTACTGTACAGTATCTCCATGTTTCAGGAGGGGTCCTGATCATCGTGAGGGTTAGTGACCCTTATTGCCCCTCATTTTGAGTGTCCATGTTCCTCATTTCAGTGACAAAATGTGAAGTATGGTGCATGCTTCCAAGACCCTACTCAGCACAAAGAGTTCTGAGCATGGCCATAATATACACTCAATACAGAATGACAAAGGTAAAGTAAGTGAGCTGAAACAGTCATGGGGAGACACATTTGTAGCACTAAATATGCATAAGGGGATTTTCATGGCGCAAAACAAAAAGGTCAGGCATCACAACACAGAGACCCCTCTTTGCACATCTGGAATGGGGGATGTTGGCTGACTATATTCTAGACAGCTAATGCAATAAGCAAACAATACTTTACAAATTAATGGCAATTTAATGACAAAAAATAAAAGCCATTAAACAACTTGCAAAAGGATCGGAATTAATGAGTTTACCTAGTTTTAATGGGAAATAAATGAAAAAATATATTTTAATGACTCTAATTGCTAATAGTAGTATGAGAAATACAAACTTTTTTTAGATGAGATTTGCACAAGCTTAGTTGCTGCACACATGGCAAGTGTGAAACATGTGAACCTGGTGTGATTTTTAAATGATGTTCACACCAGCTTAATTGCTGCACTCATGTCAAATGTGCAACATGCAAACCTGATGTGATTTTTAGAAGATGTTCACACCAGCTTACCTGCTGCACACATGTCAAGCTTGCAGCATGCAAACCTGATTTGCTTTTTAGACCTGGTTCACTTAGGTTCACTTTGTGTACACAAACCACATGCAAACATTGCACAATTAAGTATGTGGCATGCATTCTGCATGTACACAGCACACTTATATTTCTGTAAGGGTACACTTCCTGTTACCTATAACAGGAATAGACAGGAATGAAAATAACTTCAACTTTTAATCAAAAACTCTGATCTCATTGCAACTTTTTTGAGCGCATTGATCTAATTTAATATTAGATACTGTGCAAATCAATTGCAATCAGCAAGGATTTGTCTGTGGCCCTTCCCCCAATACCTGAACTAGACAAGTCAGTTTAGGTATATTCCTCCACAGGGGGAGAGCTAGGTATGGTCACCCAAAGGAAGGGGCCTCTGGCTAGAGAGGCAGTGCAAAGGGCCAGCTCAGCCTCTTGCTCCTTCTCTGTGACCAGAATTCCTACCTTCTCACCCTTTTAAAAGCAGGGTTTCTAGCAGATAGGGTAAGGGTAGGGCACCCTGCTCTCTCACTTGAGGGAGAATCCCTTAGGGGTCAGGGAGGACTTTTCCAAATTTTCCCATTGAGATTTTCCATCTCCTCCAGAGAGTGCTTAAAATTTAGCATTGTGCATTGTCATAGTCATGCAAACATGGCAGCATGGTATTCTCACAGGGAGTTGTACAAGTGGTAACAGGGGAAATTTACTTTTATTGTGGACATGTTCCCCCCAAATTGGCATATGGTGAGGTCAAGATGACCAGCAGCCTGGCTTGGTCTAAGCAGGGATTACCTCTTAAGGTTTGCCAAGCATGTGATGTGCCCTCTGACGGGGAAGTGGTGCATGTTATATGGCCCAGGAGCTCTCTTTATGCCTCTGAGGACAGTGTCCCTCTGGAGGACAAATGCTTTGGGAAAGAGGGTCTCTTTGGATGGTCTCTATGAGGTAGGAGACAGACTAGTGTAAGGCATTCACCATTCAAAGATCTGCTAAGACTTCTGGGCTGGGCACATTACACTGTAGATTGTATCATTTACCTAGTCTCAATAAACACATGACTGTGGTCATTTCCTCCAAGATATTTATGATTATTTGTTTGGTTAGAATGGGGTAATGGGGCCTACAATGACCATATTTCTTAGGATCCTTTATTTGTGATAACTCTAGTTCCTTTTTAACAGAAGTAAAAATGATCTTTTAAAAAAATGTTGCAGAGGGATACATTGGTGTCCCTCTAGAATCAATCTCTTGGACTCATTTCTACTGTATTTATTTAAAGTCATTACAAAATCTATCTTTTCTCCATTGCCTGCAACTGCTGAATTTAGCTTTTAATTGCTGTGTAATTTAAAAGTGTGCACCCTTTGCAAACCCTGAGACCTATATTTATTCTATAAATAATATGCTTATGATATATGATTTATTTTGGCAGAGGCATCTATGTACTCTTATACCTGAGCTTTTTCCAATGTATCTGTTCTTATGCTCTTTGTAGACTGTTCTGTAATATGCTGTATAACTGATGTTATATAAAAAAACTCAAATTAAATTGAATAGACAACAGAGATTTTTACTTGCATGAAAATAATAGCTCAGACTATTGCCTGACAGTATGTTATACTATTGCCAAACCACCTACCCCCTGCAGGAAATCAGCACTTCAGGCTGCACTAGTCTTTTGTATAAACAAATAAGTTAGTACATGTTTGCACAGCATACTTATAGATACCTACAGTGGTGTCCGCCAGGATCAGATGCAGTGTCACAGTGTGTCACAATTGTCTGCATGGCAAGTGCTTGAATTGCACTGCTTCTGCACAGTTCTCAATATTACTGAATACAAATTGGGATATCCTGAAGGGAGATCCACAGCTGAGTGGAATTATTAGTCATAAACCAAGGATGGTATATAAGTACGGTCAGAACATTAGGGACAGGCTGGTCCATATTTTTTTGCTGGCTCAGGACACTATCTTAGACAGGAGGAACCCGCTACCAAAAGGCATGCATCAGTGTGGTGACTGCAAGTTCTGCAGCTCTGTTTTAAAATGTCAGACATTTACGAGTTGCAATAGTGGAAAGGAATATGAGATTAGGGATTTTATTAATTGTATGACCGAAAATGTAGTGTACTCATCAACATGCCAGTGTGGGGCCTTTTATGTAGGCAAGACCACTAGAGCATTAAAACTGAGAACTGGGAACACCTTAGTTCTGTCGCTAATAATGATGCCCATAGTGCACTGTCTAATTACATCAGAAATGTGAGAACAAGGGATGTGCCTCACAATTCTAAATTTTGTGGCCTGGAGGTGATGAGGTTGGGACCACGTGGTGGAAGTGTGGATGAGGCACTATGGGTGAGGAATCCTATTGGATCCACACTCTTGGTGCTCTTGTACCACCAGGCTTCAATGAACATATTGATTTTGTGCCATGTATCAGAAAACAAATTAACAAATAACTTTTATACCCTGTAGTGTTGTATGCTGGGAAAGAAATTATGATTGATCTGCCTCTTTAATATTTCTGTACCTTTGGTATTACCCTTACTGAATGAATGTTTCTGATTCTGTTTTTATCTGCAGACAATAGAAAAGTCCTTGGTCCACTTTAAATATGGGAATGCCATCCTAAATTGGTCCCTAGAATGGATATTTATTATTATCATTTTGAATTGGAACTTGAAAAATGCAACATAATACAGATAAATGAATGTAATACTGAAGAATGAATTGAATGATATTCTACTGCTGCTGCTAACATTTTTAGTCTGTTTGTTGGTCAGTTTAGGCTTTAATGGCACACAGATGTTCATCGATACACAAAAGGGTGTTATATAAAAAATTATTTATTTGTATAATGTGAACTTTGAGGACTCACAAGTTGTTACGCTGATGAATTAAATGTGCACTGTCACTTTAAGAATTTTTACCATTTAAGCCTAGCAACTAACAAGAAATGCTATCCTCCCGATGACGTACTAGTGGGCAGGAAACTGGTCGAGGACCTTGTCTGTTTGCACCTGCCATTCTGCATCGTTCTTTAAAAGAATAAAGTATTTTTGCACTTGATTTTTGGCTGAGGAGTGTAGTTTTTTGCTTGTGGACTGCTAGCTAACTCTAATACTTGCACCCTCGAGGCTGTGGAGCTGTATTGCAGTCTATATAACTCAGAATATTGCCTGACAGTATGATATACTATTGTCAAACCACCCCCCCACAGGAAATCAGCACTTCCAGCTACACTAGTCTCTTGTATAAACAAGTAAATTAGTACATGTTTGCACAGCATACTTACTATATAGATACCTACAGTGGTGTCCACCAGGATCAGATGCAGTGTCACAGTGTGTCGCAGTTTCCTGCATGGCAACTGCCTTTGAATTGCACTGCTTCTGCACAGTTCTCAATATTTTGCAGATTTCTGCAGGATGAGGAGTCTGTCACTACAGTTATGAAGTGGGGAGGGGGAAGATACATAGATACATAGATGTTGTGGGCAGATAAGGGCCGTGTGGCCCATCCAGTCTGCCCTATCCCTCCTTCTAATGCTTAAGGTACCCTAGATGCTACAAGCCCCCCACTCCTCCCCTACCTTGATAATTCCCATGTGCCTATCCCACACATTCTTGAATACCAGAACCATGGCCAACCCCACCACTTCCTGGGGTAGACTGTTCCATCACTCCACCACCCTTTCAGTGAAGTAGAATTTCCTCAAGTTCCCTCTAAGTTTTCCACCTTTTAGTCTCATGCTATGCCCCCTTATTCTGCTATAGTACATAGAATTTGATGGCATATAAGGACCGCTTGGTCCACTTAGTCTGCCCATTTCCCCACCTGATGGATAAGCTGCAGATTCTAGTTCATCAACAGCTTACTTCCTCTACCACCCATTAGAATTGCCTTATACCTGTCCCACGCATTCTTGAATTCTCCCACTGTTCCTGACTCCACAACCTCCTCAGGAAGGCTGTTCCATGCATCCATTTATTCATTACAAATTGGGTTTGCAACCTTTGAGTCAGAGACTCATTTACAAAGACACCTCATCGTGGGGGGGCAGACATCAAGACAGTTATTACAGTGCAGATTAAAACAGAGGATAACATTACAAGTGCAGTAAAAAGAACATTTAACATAGATACATTTAGGTTACATAATGTAGTAGTTTGTATGTTACTTAGGTTACATAATGTTACAAAATTGTGAGTTACACTCATGGATATAGTAGGTCCTCAGAGAAGACAGTGGGTTACATCCCTGTTTGGACCTAGTAGGGGAGGGGTAGGTCTTGGGAAGGGAGAGGCTGCCCAGTGGACGTTGTCGAGCCAGGGTGCAAGGTGGGTGGGAACCACAGGTTACAAGAGGGGGTTAGTTGCACCTACAACAGCGGGTATTAAAGAAATGGCTCCGAAGGGATGTTTTGAAGGAGCCAGTTTTTGGCAAGTTGGAGATGCAGCTAGGGAGGGAGTTGAACCAGGTGCAGGCTCAGTAGAGGAAGGATCTCTGGGCAAGAGAGGTCTTGGTTCTGGGCACCTTGAAAATGGCCTTAACAGAGTTACAAAGATGGACGAAGATTGCTGCTGTAGGGAGGTGGAGACCCCTGGGGGGGAGGGTCCCAGTAGAGATTTCTTAGCGAGAAGGCAGGTCTGGTAGAGCAGTCACTCCTCAAAGTTGAAAAGATTGGTGGTAGTATAGAGAAGACAGGTGTGAGTTTGGCTGGGGGCACTGGTCAGGAGCCTACCAGCCTTATTGATGGAGAGTTGGATTTTGGAGAGGGCAGTGTTGTCAGCTGCAGTGTAGATGGGCAAGCCATAGTCCATGAGGGACAAGATGGAGGAGGGGATGGCAGCCTTGAGGCAACCTGAGGACATAGTCCCTGTGTCGGTATATAGCAGGCTAATCCAAGAGTTAATGGTGGCTGACAGGGGATTAATGTGGGTGTGGAAGGAGGGCAGTATTGGAACGTGATGCCTAGGGTACTTGTATGTGGTCACTTGTTCTAGCAGGTGCAGAGTGCTGGGGATAATCAAGAGGTGGGTATTTTTATCTTTATTTTGGTGGGGGAGAAAAGCATTTATTTGGTTTTCTTTAGGTTAATTACCAGTCTGCGGTCTCCAAACCACCTTTCGGCTTGGTTGTAAGCTTGCTGGAGGGATAATTGGAGGGAGGTGGGATTGGGATGTGAGGCAATGAGGACTGCATCATCAGTGTAGAGGAGCATTTTACCAGTACATGAGCTGTGGAGAGTATTGAGGTAGAGACTAAAAAGTATTGGACCCAGGATGGAGCCCTGAGAGACCCCGGAGTGAACGGGAAGAGTCCTGGAGAGGGAGCTGCTGATCTTGACATGCTGGGATCTAGCAGAGAGGTAGCTAGAGAACCAGGAAATGGGACCACCAGAGAAGCCAAGTTGGTGGAGAGAGTCAAGTAGAAGGGGATGACAGACAGTGTCAAAGGCCTTGGAGAGGTCAATGAACACTGCTCCTGCAAGGCTGCCAGAGTCGAGAGCAGCATGCAGGTGTTGGGAGAATTCCAGGAGAGCCATGGTTATACTGTGTCCTGGGTGGAAACCGTGCGCTGCTCTGGGCACATAATGTCATACTTGGTTACATATTTAGAGAGCTGGATCAACACCACTTTTTCAAGGGCTTTAGAGAGTGGGGGGAGGATGGAGATGGGCTGGTAACTGTTAGGAGTGGATCGGTCCCCACTCTTATGTATGGGTGTGATTTCAGCAGTTTTTCAAACACTTGGGAACTGACCCAGGCATAGAGACCAGTTTAGAAGGTCAGTCAGGGGGCCTCAGACTTCGTCCAAGACCATACGGAGGATCCTGGAGTCAAGGGGGTGACTGCTGGGGTTATTACTGCCTAAGGCTTTTAGCAGTTGTGGCCTGGCTTCTTGGGGGGGATAGGGTGAACAGGTAGAATGGTGGGTGATGCAGGACTGGAAGGAGAAAGGTGGGAATTGGGTCAAAGAAGCTGCTGGGGAGGACCGAGCTTAGGTCAGAGAAGGCAGTGTTAAGGCATTCGGCTATGAGGAGTGGATCTGTGGTGGGGGTACCATTGATGGAGAGCTGAGATGTTGGGGGAGAGCGAGACTTCCCATTTAGCTCTTTCATATTATCTCAGAAGGTCCGGGCTGAACTCCAAGTGGAAGTGAGGGTGGTCACGTAGTGCTCTGCCTTGGTCCACCTAATGGCCCAGGTGCACTTATTGCATTCTGCATTGTAGGCCTGTCTGTCAGATGCCTTTCCAGATTCTACAGCAATGTGCCAGAGATTATCTCTGTTTTTGAGACTCTGGAGGAGGGGTGATCCATGGGGCATTTCATTTTTTAGAGCAGATCCTGGTGAGGGGGCCAAAAAGGTCACAAGCCTTACAGAAGGCATTTGTGAAATGGTCAAGAGCTGAGTCAATGTCAGGAGCACACTGGATAGGGGACCAGTCTAGCAGGGCTAGGTATTGTTTTAGTTTTCTGAGGCTGCCGGTATGTAAACGGTGGCATAGAGTGGCCTGGGACACTGGCTTCAGAGTGGAGGATGACCAGAGACAGAGGACTGGGGAGTGATCACTAAGAGAGTTAGAGAGGACAGTGACACCCTGGATTTTGTAGGGGTGGTTAGATATAACAACATCTAGGAGAGTGCTGGTGCCAGTAGAGTGGTTGAATCTGGTGGGCTGGGTGACTAATTGGGACATATCCAGGGCAGCAAAGGAGTCTCTTATATGGGAGGCAGTGGAGGCAAGATCACCTAGGATGACTTGCTCCACATTGTGAGGGAGAGATGTGAGATAGTCAATGAGGGACTGGACCACTTGGTTTTGATTCCTTGGGGGTACGTAGGAGACCATGAGAAAGAGAGGGTCTCAGGCGGGGTCAGGTGTGATTTTTAAGGTGAGGTCTTGGGCTCCATAATCAAGCTTAGGAGCTGGAAGTGCCTGACCTACAAGGGAGTCCCATACGAGTAGTGTGCAACCACCACCCCGTTTGCCTACTCAGTCTTCCCTGCAGATGGTATATCCAGGGAGAGTGATAGCAGAGTCAGGGGTGGATTTGGAGAGCTAAGTCTCTACCAATGCAATTATGTCAGGTTGATGTTGAATGACCCAGCACTGGAGGGCAGCAGACTTCTTTAGAAGACTGCAAATGTTTAAGGATGCAAAGTGGAGGCCAGTTGCAGTATAGGGTTTAGTAGGACTGGAAGCAATAGGTCCTGGGTTTGGGTGTGCATTACCAGATAATAATAATAGCAGTATAATTATTCTGGTTAGAGGCCGGTGGCGATGGAGACCCTTAGGTCGACACCCAGCTGAGGACTTTAGAATCAGGGTGCATGGGACAGATAAAGTGCAAAGGGTGGGAATGGCAAGGGAGAGCTGGGTCCAGGTCAGGCCTTGGATGGCAGAGGGAGTGGGGGTGTTGGCAGGGTGGGGGTGTTGGGGGGTCACAGGTGAGTCGAGGGTGGGAGACGGCCAAGTCACAGTGGGGTAGTCTGGGGATGAGGTGCCTAGTGTGGAGGAAAGCTGCTCCAGTCTGTGTGAGGTATGTACCAATAGGGTGAAGGAGAGCAAATATAGTAATGGAGTGTAGGTACCCATAGCAGCTGAGCAGTAAAAGAAGAGTGGCAGGAGTAGTAGAGAGTAAGGAGATGCAGAGCAGTTTTGGAATCATTGGGGGGAAACTCCTATAGTGAGCGAAAAGACTATAAGATGCAAATGGGAAAAATCAGTATCAATCAGTAGAAGAGGGAGGGGCAAAGACAGATGAATAGTGACAGACAGACCACACAATAAATGAAATGAGACAGGAACTATATTGTGTTGGATTGGGTAAACGTGCTTATAACGGCCCTGTAATGGCTAAAGCATATCATCTGCTAATGGAAAAGTTAGCAAAAAAAAAAAAAAGAACAGGCAGGGAGGATCCGAAGCAAGTTTTTTGGGGGGGGCACTGCAGCAGCCTCAATGGGACACTGAGGTCAAGGGTGCAGTCCACAGACTTACAGCTCTAAGAGAAGGGGCACAGCGCTCAGGGCAGATAGCAAAATGACAGTACCTTAAGACCTCTCTCAAAACTTAAATCCACTCTAAAGAAATCACTACATCAGACTAAACATTACTTAAATTGAGAAATCAAGAACACGTCAAGCAGAGGTCAGTCCTACCATTAATTTCTTGGCAGCAGTTCCTAGAAGACTTCTGGATTGCTGCACAAAGTGAGAGAAACACTGGAAAACAGGGAAAAGTGATATTCCTCCAGGGGTAGATGCCAAAATTTAGGGTTTCAACACGTACCTTGCTTGAAGGGTGAGCGTCAGGCAGCTTCTCTTTGTTCTGCTTAGCTAACTGCAGAATTCAGTTTGATTAAGAGGAGACAGTCTGAAAGGGCAGAGTTGTCCCCTGGAGAGATAAGGTGAGAGAACTAAATTAAATAGCAGGCTTGGAGGGGAAGGCAGTCAGAAAACAAAAGAGAAATTAACAGTTTGGGAGGGGCTGAGAATTAAACAGAAATAGTTTCAGCAGGGAAGTCCTGAAGCAAGTTGGGGGATGGGGGGACACTGCAGTATGCTCAATAGTAGAGAGCAGTAGCTTCAATACAGGTGTGGAAGGGGCTCTGATTAACACTGGGGCTCAGAGCTAAAAAAAAAAGAACAGGAGGTTCAAAAGCAAATTTTTGTGGGGGGGGGCACTGCAGCAGCCTCAATGGGACACCAAGGTCAAGGGTGCAGCCCACAGACTAACAACTCTAAGAGAAGAGGCACAGTCCTCAGGGGAGATAGCAAAATCACAGTAACTTAAGAACTCTATCAAAACTTAAATCAACTCTTAAGAAATCTCTACATCAGACTAAACATTACATAAAGTGTGAAATCAAGAACATGTCAAGCAGAGGTCAGTCCTAGCATTAATTTCTTGGCAGCAATTCCTAGAAGACTTCTGGATTGCTGCACAAAGTGTGAGAAACACTGGCAAACAGGGCCAAGTGATATTTCTCCAGGGGTAGTTGCCAAAATTCAGGGTTCCAACCCGTATCTTGCTTGGAGGGTAATTGTCGGGCAGCTTCTCTTTGTTCTGCTTACCAAACTGCAGAATGCAGTTTTTTTGAGATGAGAGAGCCCGAAAGGGCAGAGTTGTTCCCTGGTGAGATAAGGTGAGAGGACGAAATTAAATAGCAGGCTTGGAGGGGAAGGCAGTCAGAAAACAAAAGAGAAATTAACAGTTTGGGAGAGGCTGACAATTAAACAGAAGTAGTTTAAGCAGGAAAGTCCTGAAGCAATAAGGGGGTAGGGGAGGACACTGCAGTATGCTCAACAGGAGAGAGCAGTAGCTTCAATACAGTTGTGGAAGTGGCTCTGATTAACACTGGGGCACAGAGCTGGAAAAAAAAGAACAGGTAGGGAGGTTCTGAAGCAAGTTTTTTTGGGGGGTGCTGCAGCAGCCTTAGTGGGACACAAAGGTCAAGGGTGCAGCCCACAGATTAACAGCTCTAAGAGAAAGAGAACAGCACGTAGGGCAGATAGCAAAATCACAGTACCTTAAGTTTTCTCTCAAAACTTAAATCAAATCTTAAGAAATCTCTAGATCAGACTAAACATTACTAAAACTGAGAAATCAAGAACATTTTAATCAGAGATCATTCCTAGCATTAATTTCTTGGCAGCAGTCCCCAGAAGCCTTCTGGATTGTTGCACAAAGTGTGAGAAACACTGGTAAACAGGGGCAAGTGATATTCCTCCAGGGGTAGATGCCAAAATTCAAGGTTGCAACCCATACCTTGCTTAGAGGGTGAGAGTTGGGCAGCTTCTCTTTGTTCTGCTTACCAAACTGCAGAATGCAGTTTATTTGAGAGGAGAGAGCCTGAAAGGGCAGAGTTGTCCCCTGGTGAGATAAGGTGAGAGGATGAAATTAAATACCAGGCTTGGAGGGGAGGGCATTCAGAAAACAAAAAGAAATTAACAGCTTGGGAGGGCTGAGGTATTAAACAGAAATAGTTTAAGAAGGAAGTCCTAAACAGGAACAGGGAGTTGAGGAGAACACACGCCAGTATGCAACCAGGAGAGAGCAGTAGCTCAATGCAGTCCTGGAAGGGATCTGATTAACACTGGGACACAGAGCTGAAAAAAAAAGGACAGGCAGGGAGGTTATGAAGCAAGTTTTTTTGGGGGGGCACTGCAGCAGCCTCAAAGGGACTCCAAGATCAAGGGTGCAGCCCACAGATTAACAGCCCTAAGAGAAAGAGAACAGCGCTTATGGCAGATAGCAAAATCACAGTACCTTAAGACTTTTCTCAAAACTTAAATCAACTCTTAAGAAATCTCTACATCAGACAAAACATTACTTAAAGTGAGAAATCAAGAACATTTCAAGCAGAGATCAGTCCTAGCATTAATTTCTTGGCAGCAGTTCCCAGAAGACTTCTGGATTGCAGCACAAAGTGTGAGAAACACTGGTAAACAGGGGCAAGTGATATTCCTCCAGGGGTAGATGCCAAAATTCAGGGTTCCAATCCATACCTTGCTTGGAGGGTGAGCGTCAGGCAGCTTCTCTTTGTTCTGCTTACCAAACTGCAGAATACAGTTTGTATGAGAGAGGAAGTCCGAAAGGACAGAGTTGTCCCTTGGCGAGATAAGGTGAGAGGACAAAATTAAATAGCAGGCTTGGATGGGAGGGCAGTCAGAAAACAAAAGAGAAATTAACAGTTTGGGAGGGGCTAAGAATTAAACAAGAATAATTTTAGCAGGGAAGTCCTGAAGCAATTTGGGGTTGGGGAGGACACTGCAGCATGCTCAACAGAAGGGATTAGTAGCTTCAATACAGTCGTGGAAGGGGTGCTGATTACCACAGAGGCACAGAGCTGAAAAAAAACAGAAAAGGCAGGAAGGTTCTGAAGCAAGTTTTTTTTTTGGGACCGGGGCACTGCAGCAGCCTCAATGGGACACCGAGGTCAAGAGTGCAGCACAAAGATTACATGTCTAAGAAAAGGGGCACAGTGCTCAGGGAAGATAGCAAATCATAATAACTTAAGACCTCTCTCAAAACTTAAATCAACTCTTAAGAAATCTCTACACAAGACTAATCATTACTTAAAGTAAGAAATCAAGAACATGTCAAGCAGAGGTCAGTCCTAGCATTAATTTCTTGGCAGCACTTCCTAGGACACTTCTGGATTGCTGCACAAAGTGTGAAAAACATTGGCAAACAGGGGCAGGTGATATTCCTCCAGTGGTAGATGCCAAAATTCAGGGTTCCAACCCATACCTTGCCTGGAGGGTGAGCGTCAGTCAGCTTCTCTTTGTTCTGCTTACCAAATTGCAGAATGCAGTGTGTTTGCGATGAGAGAGCCTGAAAGGGCAGAGTTGTCCTCTGGTGAGATAAGATGAGAGGATGAAATTAAAACGCAGGCTTGGAGGGGAGGGGAGTAGGAAAACAAAAGAGAAATTAACAGTTTGGGAGGGGCTGAGAATTAAGCAGAAATAGTTTAAGCAGGAAAGTCCGGAAGCAAGTTGGGGTTGGGGAGGACACTGCAGTATGCACAACAGGAGAGAGCAGTAGCTTCAATACAGTCGTGGAAGGGGCTCTGATTAACACTGGGGCACAAAGCTGGAAAAAAAAGGCAGGGAGGTTCTGAATCAAGTTTTTTGGGGGAGGGCACTGCTGCAGCCTCAATGGGACACCGAAGTCTAGGGTGTAGCTCACAGACTTACAGCTGTATGAGAAGGGGCACAACACACAGGGCATACAGGAAAATCACAGTACCTTAAGAACTCTATCAAAACTTAAATCAACTCTTAAGAAATCTCAACATCAGACTAAACATTACTTAAAGTGCAAAATCAAGAACAGATCAAGCAGAGGTCAGTCCTAGCATTAATTTCTTGGCAGCTCCATAAGACTTCTGGTTGCTGCACAAAGTGCAGATCACTGGTGTGGCAAGAAGTATTCCTCAGGGGTAGATGCAAAATCCAGGATTCCAACCCGTGCCATAGTTTGGATGGTGGCGGTCGGGCAGCCTTCTTTCTTCTTGCTTACCAAACTGCAGAATGCAGTTTGTTTGAGATCAGATGGCTTGGTCAGAGTTGTCCTCTGGTGAGATAAGGTGAAAGGATGAAATTAAAATAGCAGCTTTGAGGAAGGCAATCAAAAAACAAAATAAAAATTAACAGTTTTGAAGGTGCTGAGAATAAAACAGAAATAGTTTAAGCAGGAAAGTCCTAAAGCAAGTTGGGAGTTGGTGAGGAAACTGCAGTATGCTCAACAGGAGAGAGCAGTAGCTTCAATACAGTCTTGGAAGGGGCTCTGATTAATGCTGGGGCACAGAGCTGAAAAAAAAAGAACAAGCAGGGAGGTTCTGAAGCAAGTTCTTTTTTTGGGGGGGGTGCACTGCAGCAGTCTCAATGGGACACCGAGGTCAAGGGTGCAGCCCACAGACTTACAGATCTAAGAGAAGGGGAATAGCGCTCAGCACAGATAGCAAAATCTCAGTACCTTAAGACCTCTCCAAAACTTAAATCAACTATTAAGAAATCTCTATATCAGAGAAAACATTACTTAAAATGAGAAATCAAGAACATGTTAAGCAGAGATCAGTCCTAGAATTAATGTCTTCACAGCAGTTCCTAGAAGACTTCTTTATTGCTGCACAAAGTGTGAGAAACACTATCAAACAGGGGCATGTGATATTCCTCGAGGGATAGATGCCAGAATTCAGTGTTCTAGCCTGTATCTTATTGGAGAGTGACCTGGGCAGCTTTCTTTGTTCTACTTCAAACTTGTGAATGCAGTTTGTTTGGGAGGAGGGAGTCGAAGTGAGTTGTCTATCATGAGATAATGTGAGAGGATGAAATTAAATAGCAGGCTTGAGGGGGGCAGTGAGAAACAAAGAAAATAAACAGTTTGGAGGGGCTGAGAATTAACAGAAAGAGTTTACAGGGAAGTCTTGCTTTGAATTAGAGGGTTGAGGGACACTGCAGTATACTCAACTGAGAGCAGTAGCTTGTACAGTCAGGAAGGGCTCTGATTAACACTGGGACAGAGCTGAAAAAAAAAGAACAGGCAGAGGGTTCTGAAGCAAGTTTTTGGGGGATGGGGCATGGCTCAATGGGACACAGAGGTCAAGGGCGGAGCTCTGAGATTATATTCAAGAAAGGGCACAGTGCTCAGGGCAGATGGCGAAATCACAGTGAATAGAGCCTCTTCAAAACTTAAATCCTTTAAAGTCTTTATGTAAGACCAACATTATGAGTGAGAAATCAAGAACATGTCACAGAGGTCAGTCTAGCATTAATTTTGGCAGCATCTAGAAGACTTCTGATTGGTGCCCAAAGTGATAAGCACTGGAAACAGGGCAAGTGATATTTCTCCAGTGTAGTGCAAATTCAGGTTCCAACTCATACCTTGCCTGGAGGGTGAGGTCGGCAGCTTTGTTCTCTTACCAACCGCAGAATGCAATATGAATGAAGAGACAGCCAGAAAGGGAGAGTTGTCCTGGAGAGATAAGGTGAAGGGCTGGAATTAAATACCAAGCTGAGGAGGCAGCAGAAAGCAAAAAGAAATTTTCATTGTTATGGGCTGGAATTAAACAGAAATAGTTTGGCCGGGATGTCCTGAAGCAAGTTGGGGTTGGGGAGGACACTGCAGTATGCTCAACTGCAGATTGCAGTAGTCATTACAGTCATGAGGGACTGGTTAACACTGTACAGAGGCGAAAAAAAGAACAGAAGGTTCTGAAGTAACTGTTTTTGGGGGTACTGCAGCAGCCTCAATGGGACACTGAGGACAAGGGTGTGCCTACAGATTTAGCTTCGAGAGAGGGGCACAGCAATCAGGGCAGATAGCAAAATCACAGTACCTTAAGAACCTATCAAAACTTAAATCAACCTTGAAATTTACATCAGACTAAACATTTAAAGTGCAAATCAGAACATGTCAAGCAGAGTCAGTCTAGCATTCATTTCTTGCAACTTTGAAGTCTTCTGGATTGCTGCACAAAGTGTAAACACTGGCAAGCGGGGCAGGTGATATTCCTCAGGGTAGGTGCCAAATTCAGGTTCCAGCCCGTGTCTTGTGGAGGGTGCTTATTCTTTTGAGAGGAGAGCCTGCAAGGGCAGAGCTGTCCCTGTGAGATAAGGCGAGAGGACAAATTAAATTGCAGGCTTGGAGGCATAGCAGTCAGAAAACAAAAATTAACAGTTTGGGAGGGGCTGAGTATTAAGCAGAAGTAGTACAGGAGAGTCCTGAAGCAAGTTGGGCATTGGGGGAGGACACTGCATATGCTCAACAGAGAGCAGTAGTTTAATACAATCATGGAAGTGGCTTGATTAACACTGGGGCATGGAAAGAAAAAAGACAGGTAGGGAGGTTCTGAAGCAAGTTTTTTGGGGGGTGCTGCAGCAGCCTCAGTGAACCACCAAGGTCAAGGGTGCAGCCACAGATTAACAACTCTGAGAGACAAGAACAGTGCTTGGGAGGAATAGCAAAATCACCGTACCTTAAGACTTCTCAAAACTTAAATCAACTCTTAAGTCTCAACATCAGACTAAACATTACTTAACGTGAAATCAAGCACATTTTGCCAGAGATCAGTCCTATATTAATTTCTGGCAGCAGTTCAGAAGACTTCTGATTGTTGCTAAAGTGAGAGCACTGTAAACAGGGGCAGGTGATATTCTCAGGGTAGATGCTGGTTCAGGGTTCCAGCCGTATTTTGCTGAGGGTGACCGTCGGGCAGCTTTGTTTGCTCACCAAACTGCAGAATGCAGTTTGTTGGAGAGGAGATTCTAGGCAGAGTTGTCCCTTGTGAGATAAGGTGATGGACAAATTAGGTTGTAGCTTGGAGGGAGGGCAGTCAGAAACAAAGAGAAATTACAGTTGGAGGGGCTGAAATTAAACAGAAATAGTTTAAGCAGGGATGTCCTGAAGCAAGTTGGGGTTGGGAGGACACTGCATACCTCAACTGTAGATTGCAGTAGCTTCAATACAGTCATTGAAGGGGCTCTATTGATTAACACTGGGGCACGAGCCAAAAAGAACAGGAGTTCGAAGTGTTTTTTTGGGGGTACTGCAGCAGCCTCTAATGGGACACTGAGTACAAAGGGTGCCACAGCCCACAGACTCTAGCTCTAAGAGAAGGGCATACACTGGGGCAGATAGCAACTACAGTACCTTAAGAACTCCATCAAAAACTTTAAACAATCCCCTGAAATCCTACATCAGACTAAACTTTCCTTATATTGTGAATCAAGAACATTCAAGCAGAGGTCAGTCTAGCATTAATTTTTGGCAGCTATTCCTAGAAGTCTTCTGGATTGCTGCACAAATCATCATGGCTGCATTGGCAAACAGGGCAAGTATATTCCTCCAGGAGTAGATGCTAAAATTCAGGGTTCCAACCGTGTCTTGTTGAGGGTTAGTGTCAGGCAGCTTTTTGAGAGTGAGAGCCTGAAAGGGCAGAGTTGTCCCATGGTGAGATACATGAGAGGACAAAATAAATAGTATTTGAAGGGTATAGCAGTTTGGAAACAAAGAGAAATTACCAGTTTGGGAGGGGCTGAATTAAACAAATAGTTTAAGCAGGGAAAGTCCTGAAGCAGGATTGGGCGTTAGGAGGACACTGCATTATGCTCAACAGGAGAGAGCAGTAAAAGCTCAATACATATGGAGTGGCTCTGATTAACATGGGGCACAGAGTTGAAAAAAGAACAGGTAGGTGGGTTCTGAAGTGCTTTTGGGGTTGCTGCAGCAGCCTCAGTGGGACCTGGGTCATGTGCAGCCCACAGATTGGCAGCTCTAAGAAGCGAACAGCACTTGGGGTAGATAGTAAAATCACAGTACCTAGACTCTCTCAAGCTTCAGTCAACTCTTAGAAATCTCTCTGAGCCTAACATTACTTAAAGTGAGAAATCAAGAACATTTCAAGCGAGATGGTCCTAGATTAATTTCTTGGCGGCAGTTCCAGAAGACTTATGATTGTTGCACAAATTGAGAAACACTGGTAAACAGAGGCAGGTGATATTCTCCCGGGTAGATGCCAGTTCAGGTTCAGCCCGTGCCTTGCTGGAGGGTGACCGTCGGGCAGCTTCTCTTTGTTCTGCTCACCAAACTACTGAATGCAGTTTGTTGGAAAGGAGAGAGCCCGAAAGGGCAGAGTTGTCCCCTGGTGAGATAAGGTGAGAGGACAAAAATAAATAGCTGGCTTGAGGAGGGTGTCAGAAAACAAGAAAATTAATAGTTGTAAGGCTGAGAATTAGAAACAAAACAGTTTACTGGAAGTCCTAAAGTGTTTTGGGTTGGGAGGCACACTGTATGCTCGCTAGGAGAGAGTAGTTTGATACAGTCGTGAAGGGGTTTTGATTAATATAGGGGCACAGAGCTGAAAACGAACAGGTGAGTTCTGAAGCAAGTTTTTTGAGGCACTGTAGCAGTCAATGGGACACTGAGGGTCATGGGTGGCAGCCACAGGCAGCTCTAAAGAGAGGAGACTTGATGCTCACAGCAGATAGCAAAATCACAGTACCTTAAGACCTCTCAATACTTAAATAAACCTTAAGAAATCTCCATAGACTAAACATTGCTTGAAGTGATAAATCAGGAACATGTCAAGCAGAGGTCAGTCAAGTATTAATTTCTTTGCAGCAATTCCGGAAGACTTGGTGTGCGCAAGTGTGAGAAACACTGACAAAAGAGGCAGGTATTCTTCAAGGTAGATGCTAAAATTCAGATTTCCAACCTTATCATGCTTGAATGTGGAGCGTCAGTGGTTTATCTTGTTCTCTTACCAAACTGCAGAATGCAGTTTGTTTGAGAAGACAGCCGGAAGGGCAGAGTTGTCCCAGTGAGATATGGAGGACAAATTAAATAGCGGGTTGGGAGGAGGGCAGTCAGAAACAAGAGAAATAATAGTTTGGAGGGGCTGAGGGTAAGCAAAACCAGTTTACAGGAAGTCTGGAAGTGTTGGGACTTGGGAGGGGAATGCAGTATGCTTAAGAGGAGGCAGTAGCTTCAAACACTCAGTGGCTCATATTAACAATGGGGCTGGGGTTGAAAAAGTGCAGCCATGGAGGTTTGAAGCTAAGAGTTTTTTTTGGGGGTGGTCACTGCAGCAGCCTCAAGGGATACTGAGGCTTTGCAGGCAGCCCCAGACTTACAGCTCTAAGAGAGGGGGAACAGTGCTCTGACAGATAGCAAATCACAGTACCTAAGACCTATCTCAAAAACTTAATCAACTCATAAAATCTTTACATCAGATGACATTCCTAAGTGAGAATCAGAACATGTCAGCAGGGACAGTACTAGATTAATTTCTTGGCGGCAGTTCATGAAGACTTCTGGATTGCTGGAGTCGAAACACTGACATAAGATTGATATTCTAAAGGGGTGGTCTAAATTGGGTTCAGTCGTTGCGCTGTTTGGAGGCGTGGATAGCTTATCTTGTTTTGCTGACTGCAAGTGCAGTTTGTTTAAGACAGAGCTTATGTGGGGGCAGAGTTGTCCCTGGTGAGAAGGTCAGAGGACAAAATCAAATAGCAGTCTTGGAGGGGTCAGGAAACAAAGAAATTAACAGTTTGGAGGATGCTGATAATAAACAGAAATAGTTTAAGAAGTCCTGGAGCAAGTTGGGGTTGGGGAGGATACTTGTATGCTCAACAGCAGAGAGCAAAATATTTTATGGAACGGGCTCTAATTGACATTGGGTCTGGAGTTGAAAAAAAAAGAACAGGTAGAGTTTGTGAGTAAGTTTTATTTTGAGAGTGCAGCAGCCTCGGTTGGACACCGGTCAGGGTTTCTTACAGACTTGTGGCTTTAAGAGAAGGGTCTGGCGCTTGGGACAGACAACAATGCAATACCTTAGGACATCTTTAAAATTAAATCAACTCAAGAAACTTACATCAGACTATGTATTACTTGCGTGAAATCAAGAACAGGAAGCGAGATCTACTAATTAATTTCTTGTTTGAAATTTCAGAAGACTTCGGTTTCTGGACTGGTGAAACACGGCAAACGGGAAAGTATTCCCTGGGGGTGGTCTTAAAAGTTAGTTCCAAACCATGGCTTGCTTGGATGCGGACATCAGGCAGATTCTCTTTGTTCTGCTTGCAAACTGCAGAATGTGGTTGTTTGGGAGAATAGCCGAAACAGCAGAGTTGTCCCTGGTGAGATAACGTGAGAGGACAAAATTAATAACAGGCTAAGAGGAGGCAGTCAGAAAAAAATATTTATGGTTTTGAAAAGGGCTGAGAATTAAACAGAAATAGCGGCAGAAGAAGTCCTGAAGTGTTGGGGTTGGGGAGAGCAATGCGTATGTCAATGAGAGACAGTAGCTGATACAGTCGTGGAAGGCTCTGATTATACAGGGGCACAGGGCTGAAAACAGGGAATAGCAGGAGGTTCTGAAGCAAGATTTTTTTGGTGCACTGCACAGCTGAGGGACACTGGTCAGGGTAGAGTTACAGACACAGCTCTAGAGAAGGGCACAGTGCTCATGGCAGATATGAAATCCTGGGACAAGACCTCTCTCAAGCAAATCAACTCTTAAGTCTCTACCTCAGACTAAGCTTTACTTGAAGAGAGACCAAGAACATGTCAAGCGGTCAGTCCTAGATAATTTCTGGGCAATTCCTAGAAGACTTCTGATTAGCACAAAGTGTGAGAAACACTGACAAAGGGTAAGTAATATTTTAAAGGGTGATGCTCAAATTCAAGGTTCAGCCCTTACCTTGCTTGGAGGGTGAGCCGGGCTTATCTTTGTTTGCTAACTGCAGACTACAGTTTGTTTGAGAGGAGAGCCGGAAGGGTACGTATCCCTTGAGAAAGGTCAGGAAAAAATTAAATAGCAGCTTGGAGGGAAGGGCAGTCAGAAAACAAAGAAATTACAGTTCAGAGGGCTAGAATTAAAGCAGAAGTAGTTAAATAGGAAGTCCTGAGCAAGTTGGGGATGAGATACTGTATGCTCAATAAGTGAGAGCAGTAGCTCAATAGAATCTTGAAGGCCTGATGAAGAATAAGGCACAGAGCTGAAAAAGAAAGCAGGAGGTTCTGAAATAAGTTTTTGGGGGTTACAGCGGCAGCCTCAAAGGGACCGGAGTCAAGGGTGCAGTCCGCGACACAGCTATGAAGGAGCACAGCACTCTGTGTAGATAGCAAAATCACAGTACCTAAGACCTCTCTCTCAAACTTAAATCAACTCTAAAATCTCTACATCAGGGCAATATTACTTGTGTGAAATTAAGAACATGTCAAGCAGAGGTCACTAGTATTAATTTCTGCAGTTCGGAAGACTTCTGATTGCTGGACATAGTGTAAAACACTGGCAAACAAAGGCAAGTGATACTTCTCTGGGGTAGATGCAAATTCAGGGTTCCAACCCACCTTGTTGAGGTGAGTATCACAGCTTTCTTTGTTCTGTTACCAACCTGCAGAATGCAGTTTGTTTGAGAGGTAAAGGGTGACTGTCCCTGGTGAGATGGGTGAGAGGACTAAATTAAATAGCAGTGTCACTAGAGGAGTGATTGAAAACAAAGGAGAAATTAATAGTTTGGGGCGGGATAGAATTAAACGAAATAGTTTAAGGAGAAGTCTGAAGCAAGTTGTGGGTTGGGAGGGCAATGCAGTATGTCCTTTGGAGGCAGTAGTTTCAATAACAGTCATGGAGGGGCTTGATTAACACTGTGCTGAATCTGAAAAAAAAGAACAGGTAGGGAGGTTCTGAAGCCGTTTTTTTTGGTGGGCATGCTGCAACCTCAATGGGGCATGAGGTCAAGGGTTGAGCCTCAGACTTACAGCTCCAGAGGAGGTTTGCAGTACTCATGGCAGTTAGTAAAATCACAGTACCATCAGACCCTCTCAAAACTTAAATCAACTCTTAAGAAATCTCATATCAGATAAACATTATTTGAAAAGAGAAGTAAAGAAATTCAACAGAAATCAGTCTGCATTACTTTCTTGGCAGTTCTTGAACTTCTAATTGCTGCACAAAGTGTTAGAAGATTGACAAAAGGGCAAGCGATATTCCCAGGGTATTGCCAAATTCGGGTTCAACCTGTGCCTTGCTGGATGGTGACTCGGGGCAACTTATCTTGTTCTGTTTGCAAACCGGGAATACGGTTTGTTTGAAGAGGAGCCCGAAGGGCAGAGTTGTCCCAGGTGAGAAAAGAACAGAGGATAAATTAAATAGCAGGATTGGGGTGGAGATCAGAAAACAAAAATTAACTGCAGAATGTAGTTTGTTTGAGAGAGAGAGCCCGAAAGGACAGAGTTGTCCCCTGGTGAGATAAAGTGAGAGGACAAAATTAAATAGCAGTCTTGGAGGGAAGGGAAGTCAGAAAACAAAGGGAAATTAACAGTTTGGGAAGGGCTGAGAATTAAACAGAAATAGTTTTAACAGGGAATCCTGAAGCAAGTTGGGGGTTGGGGTGGATACTGTAGTATGCTCTACAGGAGAGAGCAGTAGCTTCAATACAGTCATGGAAGGGTCTCTGATTAACAATGGGGCACAAAGCTGAAAAAAAAAGAACAAACAGAGATGTTCTGAAGTAAGTTTTCTTTTGGGGTGGGATTCTGCAGCAGCCTCAATGGGACACCGAGGTCTAGGATGCAGCCCACAAACTTACACCTCTAAAAGAAGTGGCACAGTGCACTGGGCAGATGGCAAAATCACAGTATCATGAGACCTCTCTCAAAACTTAAATCATCTCTTTAGAAATCTATACATCAGATTAAACATTACTTAAAGTGAGAAATCAAGAACATGTCAAGCAGAGGTCAGTCCTAGCATTAATTTCTTGGCAGCAGTTCCTAGAGGACTTCTGGATTGCTGCACAAAGTGTGAGAAACACTGGCAAACAGGGGCAAAAGTGATATTCCTAAAGGGGTAGAATGCCAAAATTAAGGGTTCCAACCTGTATCTTGTTTGGAGGGTGAGCGTCAGGCAACTTCTCTTTGTTCTGCTTATCAAACTGCAGAAAGCAGTTTGTTTGAGAGGAGAGAGCCCAAAAGAACAGAATTGTCCGCTGGTGAGATAAGGTGAGAGGACGAAACTAAATAGCAGGCTTGGGGGGATTGCAGTCAGAAAAGAAAAGAGAAATTAACAGTTTGTGAAGGACTGAGAATTAAACAGAAACAGTTTAAGCAGGGAAGTCCTGAAGCAAGTTGGGGGCTTGGGAAGTCACTGCAGTATGCTCAACATGAGAGAGCAGTAGCTGCAATACAGCCATGGTAGGTACTCTGATTAACATTGAGGCACAGAGCTGAAAAAAAAAGAACAGGGAGGGAGGTTCTGAAGCAAGTTTTGTTTTGAGGGGGTCACTGCAGCAGCCAGAATGGGACACCGAGGTCAAGGGAGCATCCTACTGACTTACAACTCTAAGAGAAGGGGCACAGCACTCAGGGCAGATAGCAAAAAATCACGGTACCTTAAGACCCTCTCAAAACTTAAATCAACTCTTAAGAAATCTCTACTTCAGACTAAACATTATTTAAAGTGAAAAATTAAAAACATGTCAAGCAGTGATCAGTCCTAGTATTAATTTCTTGGCAGCAGTATCTACAAGACTTCTGTATTGCTGGACATAGTGTGAAAAACACTGACAAACATGGGCAAGTGAAATTCCTCCGGAGTAAATGACAAATTCAGGGTTTCAAACCATACCTTGCTTGGACAGCCAGTGTCGGCAGCTTCTCTTTGTTCTGCTTACCTAACTGCAGAATGCAGTGTGGTTGAGATGAGAGAGCCTGGAAGGGCAGAGTTGTCCCCTGTTGAGATAAAGTGAGAGGACCAAATTAAATAGCAGGCTAATAGGGGAAGGTGGCAAGAAAACAAAATAGAAATTAACAGTTTGGGAGAGGCTGAGAATTAAACAGAAATAATTTAAGCAGGTCAGTCCTGAAGCAAGTTGGGGTTGGGGAGGACACTGCAGTGTGCTCAACAGGAGAGAGCAGTAGCTTCAATACAGTTGTGGAAGGTGCTCTGATTAACACTGGGGCACAGAGCTGAAAAAAAAAGAAAACAGGCAGGGAGGTTCTGAAACAAGTTTTTTTTTGGTGGGGTGACTGCAGCAGCCTCAAAGGGACACCGAGGTAAAAGGTGCAGCCCGCAGACTCACAGCTCTAAGAGAAGGGGCACAGCACTCAGGGCAGATAGCAAAATCACAGTACCTTAAGACCTTTCTCAAAACTTGAATCAACTCTTCAGAAATTTCTACATCAGACTAAACATTACTTAAAGTGAGAAATTAAGAACATGTCAAGCAGAGGTAATTCCTAGCATTAATTTCTTGGCAGCAGTTCCTAGAAGACTTCTGGATTGCTGCACTAAGTATGAGAAACACTGGTAAAAAAAGGGCAAGAGTTATTCCTCGGGGGGTAGATGCCAAAATTCAGGGTTCCATACCGTACCATGCTTGGAGGGTGAGCGTCGGGCTGCTTCTCTTTGTTCTGCTTACCAAACTAAAAAATGCAGTTTTTTTGAGAGGAGTGATCCCGAAAGGGCAGAGTTGTCCCCTGGTGAGATAAGGTGAGAGGATGAAATTAAATAGCAGTCTATGAGGGGATGGCAGTCAGAAAACAAAAGAGAAATTAATAGTTTGGCATGGGCTCAGAATTAAACAAAAATGGTTTAAGCAGAGAAGTCCTGAAGCAAGTCGGGATAAGGGAGGACACTGCAGTATGGTCAACAGGAGAGAGCATTTGCTTCAATACAGTCATGGAAGGGGCTCTGATTGACATTGGGGCACAAAGCTGAAAAAAAAAGAACAGACAGAGAGGTTCTGAAGCAAGTTTTTTGGGGGGGCACAGCAGCAGCATCAATGGGACATGGGTGTCAAGGGTGCAGCCCAAAGACTTATTGCTTTAAGGGAAGGGGCACAGCACTCAGGGCAGATAGCAAAATCACAGTACCTTAAGATTTCTCTCAAAACTTACATCAACTCTTAAGAAAACTCTACATCAGACTAAACATTACTTAAAGTGAGAAACTAAAAACATGTCAAGTAGTGATCACTCCTAGCATTAATTTCTTGGCAGCAGTACCTAGAAGACTTCTGGATTGCTGGACATAGTGTGAAAAACCCTGAAAAACATGGGCAAGTGATATTCCTCCAGGGGTAAATGACAAAATTCAGGGTTTCAAACCATAGCTTGCTTGGATGGTGAGTGTCAGGCAGCTTCTCTTTGTTCTGCTTACCAAACTGCAGAATGCAGTGTGTTTGAGATGAGAGAGTCCGAAAGGGCAGAGTTGTCCCCGGTTGAGATAAGGTCAGAGGACAAAATTAAATAGCATTCTTATAGGGGAGGGCAGTCAGAAAATAAAAGAGAAACTAACAGTTTGGGGGGGCAGGGAATTAAACAGAATTAGTTTAAACAGGAATGTCCTGAAGCAAGTTGGAGGCAGTGAAGGACATTGCTTTATGCTCAACAGGAGAGAGCAGAAGCTGCAATACAGTCTTAGAAAGGGCTCTGATTAACACTGAGGCAAGAGCTGAAAAAAAAGAACAAACAGGAGGTTAAAAAGCAAGTTTTTTTTTGATGGGTCACTGCATCAGTCTCAAAAAAGCACCAAGGTCAAGAGAGTGACCCACAGTCTCACAGCTCTAGAGAGAGGGCACAGTGCTCAGGGCAGATAGCAAAAATCACAGTACATAGACCTCACTCAAAACGCAAATCAACTCTAAAGAAATCTCTACATCAGACTAAATATTACTTAAAGTGAGAAATTAAGAACAAGTCAAGCATAGGTCAGTCCTAGCATTAATTTTTTGGCAGCAGTTCCAAGAAGACTTCTGGATTGCTTTACATAGTGTGAGAATCACTGGCAAATTGGGGCAAGGGATATTCCTCCAGGGGTAAATGCCAAAATTCAGGGTTCCAACCAATACCTTGCTTGGAGGGTTAGCATCGGGCAGCTTCTCTTTGTTCAGCATACCATACTGTACAATGCAGTTTGTTTGAGAGGAGAGAGCCCAAAAGGGCAGAGTTGTCCCCTGGTGAGATAAGGTGAGAGGACAAAATTAAACAGCAGGCTAGGAGGGGAGGGCAGTCAGAAAACAAAATGGAAATTGATAGTTTGTGAGGGGCTGAGAATTAAACAGAAACAGTTTAAGCAGAAAAGTCTTGAAGCAAGTTGGGGGCTGGGGAGGACACTGCAGTATGCTCAACAAGAGAGAGCAGTAGCTGTAATACAGTCATGGAATAGGCTCTGACTAACACTGGGGCATTGAGCTGAATAAAAAAGGAACAGGCAGGGAAGTTCTGAAGCAATTTTTATTTGGGGGGGACACTGCAGCACCCTGTATGGGACACTGAGGTCAAGGGTGCAGCCCACAGACTTACAGCTCTAAGAGAAGGGGCAGAGTGCTCATGGCAGATAGCAAAATCACAGTACCATAAGACCTCTCTCAAAACTGAAATCAACTCTTAAGAAATCTCTACATCAGACTAAACATTACCTGAAGTGAGAAATCAAGAACATGTCAAGCAGAGGTCACTCCAATCCTTAATTTCTTTGGCAGCAGTTCCTAGGAGACTTTTGGATTGCTGCACTAAGTGTGAGAAACACTGGCAAACAGGGGCAAGTGATATTCCTTTAGGGGGTAGATGCCAAAATTCAGGTTTTCAACCCGTACCTTGCTTGGAGGGTGAGCGTCGGGCAGCTTCTCTTTCTTCTGCTTAGAAAACTGCAGAATGCAGTTTGTTTGAGGGGAGAGAGCCTGAAAGGACAGAATTGTCCCCTGGTGAGATAAAGTGTGAGGGCGAAATTAAATAACAGGCTAGGATGGGAGAGCAGTCAGAAACCAAAAGAGAAATTAATAGTTTGGGAGGGGCAGAGAATTAAACAGTAATAGTTTAGTTAGGGAAGTCCTGTAGCAAGTTGGGGTTAGGGAGGACACTACAGTATGCTCAACAGCAGAGGGCAGTGGCTTTGATACAGTCAAGGAAGGGGCTCTGATTGACATTGGGGCACAGAGCTGAAAAAAAAAGAACAGGAAGGGAGGTTCTGAGGCAAGTTTTTTTGGGGGGGGCCACTGCAGCAGACTCAATGGGAATCTGAGGTCCAGGGTGCAGCTCACAGACTTATCGCTCTAAGAGAAGGGTCACAGCGCTCAGGGCAGATAGCAAAATCACAATACCTTACGATCTATTTAAAAACTTAAATCAGCTGTTAAGAAATCTGTACATCAGACTAAACATTACTTATATTGAGAAATCTATAACATGTCAAGCAGAGGTCAGTCCTAGCATTAAATTCTTGGCAGCCATTCTTAGAAGACTCCTGAATTGCTGTACAAAGTGTGAGAAACACTGGCAAACAGGGGCAAGTACTATTCCTCCAGGGGTAGATGCCAAAATTCCGGGTTCCAACCTGTACGTTTCTTGGAGGTTAAGCATCAGCATCTTCTTTTTGCTCTGCTTACCAAACTGCAGAATGCAGTTTGTTTGAGAGGAGAGAGCTCGAATGGGCAGAGTTGTCCCCTGGTGAATAAGGTGAGAGGATGAAATTAAATAGCAGGCTTTGAGGGGAGGACAGTCAGAAAATAAAAGAGAAATTAATGGTTTGGGAGGGCTGAGAAATAAGCAAAATAGTTTAAGCAGGGAAGTCCTGAAGCAAGTTGAGGCTGGGAGGACGACTGCAGTATACTCAAAAGGAGAGAGAGCAGTAGCCTCAATACATGCACGAAAGGGGCTCAGTTACATTGTGGCACAGAGCTGAAAAAGAAAAGAACAAGCAGGAGTTTCTGAAGCAATTCTTTTTTTTTTTTTTGAGGGGCTCCTGCAGCAGCCTCAGTGGGACACTGAGTTCAATGGATCCAGCCCCGACATCAGCTCTAAGAGAAGGGCACAGTGCTCAGCAGCAGATGTAAAAATCACAGTACCATAAGACCTCTCTCAAAACTTAAATCAACTCTTAAGAAATCTCTACATCAGACTAAACATTATTTAGTAAGAAATCAAGAACATGTTAAGTAGACGCCAGTCCAAGCTTTAATTTCTTGGCTGCACTCCTAGAAGACTTCTGGATTTCTGCACAAAGTGTGAGAAACAGTGGCAAACAGGGGCAAGTGATATTTCTCCAGGGGAAGATGCCAAAATTCAGGGTTCCAACGCATAACTTGCTTGGAAGGTGAGCTTTGTTCATTTTATCTTTGTTCTGCTTACCAAACTGCAGAATGCAGTTTGTTTGAGAGGAGAGAGCCCGACAGGGCAGAGTTGTCCTCTGGTAAGATAAAGTGAGAGGAAAAAATTAAATAGCAGGCTTGGTGGGGAGGGAAGTCAGAAAACAAAGAGAAATGAATGGTTTGGGGAGGGGCTGAGAATTAAACAGAAATAGTTTTAACAGGAAATCCGCAAACAAGTTGGTGGTTGGAGAGGATACTGCAGTATGCTCAACAGGAGAGAGCTGTAGCTTCAATACAGTCATGGAAGGGTCTCTGATTAACAATGGGGCACAGAGCTGAAAGAAAAAGAACAGAGATGTTCAGAAGTAAGTTTTCTTTTGTGGCGGGACACTGCAGCAGCCTCAATGGGACACCGAGGTCAAGGGTGCAGCCCACAGACTTACACCTCTTAAAGAAGTGGCACAGTGCACTGGGCAGATGTCAAAATCACAGTACCATCAGACCTCTCTCAAAACTTAAATCATCTCTTTAGAAATTTATACATCAGATTAAACATTACTTAAAGTGAGAAATCAAGAACATGTCAAACAGCAGAGGTCAGTCCTAGCATTAATTTCTCGGCAGCAGTTCGAGAGGACTTCTGGATTGCCACAAAGTGTGAGACACACTGGCAAACAGGGGCAAGTGATATTCCTCCGGGGTAGATGCCAAAATTCAGGGTTCCAACCTGTATCTTGTTTGGAGGGTGAGCATCGGGCAGCTTCTCTTTGTTCTGCTTATCAGACTGCAGAAAGCAGTTTGTTTGAGAGGAGAACCGAAAGGTCCAGAGTTGTCCCTGGTGAGATGGTGAGAGAATGAAACTAAATAGCAGGATTGGAGGGATTGCAGTTAGAAAAGAAAAGAAAATTAGAGTTTGAGGGACTGAGGAATTAAACAGAAATAGTTTAAACAGGAAAGTCCTGAAGCAGTTAAGAGTGAAGTCACTGCAGAATGTCAAGCAGGAGAGAGCAGTTGCTGCAACACAGCCATGGAAGGTTCTCTGATTAACATGGGCACAGAGCTGAAAAAGAACAGAAGGAGGTTCTGAGCAAGTTTTGTTTTGAGGGGGTCACTCAGCAGCAGCCTGAATGGGACACACCGAGGTCAAGGGAGCATCCACTGACTTACAACTCTAAGAAGGGGCACAGCACTTAGGGCAGATAGCAAAATCACAGTACCTAAGACCCTCTCACAAACTTAAATCAACTCTTGAGAAATCTCTACTCAGACTAAACTTTATTTAAAGTGAGAAATAAAAACATGTCAAGCAGTGATCAGTCCTAGTATTAATTTCTTGGCAGCAGTATCTAGAAGAATTTTGGATTGCTGGACATAGTGGAGAGAAACCCTGACAAACATGGGCAAGTGAAATTCCTCCAGGGTAAATGACAAAATCAGAGTTTCAAACCACACCTTGCCTAGGACGGTGAGTGTCGGGCAGCTTCTCTTTGTTCTGTTACTAAACTGCAGAATGCAGTGTGTTTGAGATGAGAGAGCCCAGAAGGCAGAGTTGTGCCCTGGTGTGATAAAGTGAGAGGATCAAATTAAACAGCAGGCTAATAGGGGACTGCGGCACGAAAACAAAATAGAAATTAACTGTTTGGGAGAGGCTGAGAATTAAACAGAAATAATTTAAGCAGGGAAGTCCTGAAGCAAGTTGGGGTTGGGGAGGACACTGCGATAAGCTAAACAGGAGAGAGCAGTAGCTTCAATACAGTTGTGGATGGTGCTCTAATTAACACTGGGGCACAGAACTGAAAAAAAAGAGAACTGGCAGGGAGGTTCTTAAGCAAGTTTTCTTTTGGTGGGGTGACTGCAGCAGCCTCAAAGGGACACTGAGGGAAAAGTTGCAGCCCGCAGACTCACAGCTCTAAGAAAAGGAGCACAGCACTCAGGCAGATAGCAAAATCACAGTACCTTAAGGCCTTTCTCAAAACTTAAATCAACTCTTAAGAAATTTCTACATCAGACTAAACATTACTTAAAGTGAGAAATTAAGAACATGTCAAGCAGAGGTAATTCCTAGCATTAATTTCTTGGCAGCAGTTCCTAGAAGACTTCTGGATTGCTGCACTAAGTATGAGAAACACTGGTAAAAAAGGGCAAGAGTTATTGCTCGGGGGGTAGATGCCAAAATTCAGGGTTCCAAACCATACCATGCTTGGAGGGTGAGCGTCAGACTGCTTCTCTTTGTTCTGCTTACCAAGCTACAAAATGCAGTTTGTTTGAGAGGAGTGAGCCGGAAAGGACAGAGTTGTCCTCTGGTGAGATAAGGTGAGAGGATGAAATTAAATAGCAGTCTATGAGGGGAGGGCAGTCAGAAAACAAAAGAGAAATTAATAGTTTGGCAGGGGCTGAGAATTAAACAAAAATAGTTTAAGCAGGGAAGTCCTGAAGCAAGTCATGGTAAGGGAGGACACTGCAGTATGCTCAACAGGAGAGAGCAGTAGCTTCAATACAGTCATGGAAGCGGCTCTGATTGACACTGGGGCACAAAGCTGAAAAAAAAAGAACAGACAGGGAGGTTCTGAAGCAAGTTTTTTTGGGGGGGCACTGCAGCAGCATCAATGGGACATGGATGTCAAGGGTGCAGCCCACAGACTCACTGCTTTAAGGGAAGGGGCACTGCACTCAGGGCAGATAGAAAAATCACAGTACCTTAAGACTTCTCTCAAAACTTACATCAACTCTTAAGAAAACTCTACATCAGACTAAACATTACTTAAAGTGAGAAACTAAAAACTTGTCAAGCAGTGATCACTCCTAGCATTAATTTATTGGCAGCCGTACCTAGAAGACTTCTGAATTGCTGTACATAGTGTGAGAAACCCTGACAAACATGGGCAAGTGATATTTCTCAAGGGGTAAATGACAAAATTCAGGGTTTCAAACCATAGTTTGCTTGGACGGTGAGTGTTGGGCAGCTTCTCTTTGTTCTGCTTACCAAACTGCAGAATGCAGTGTGTTTGAGATGAGAGAGCCCAAAAGAGCATAGTTGTCTCCTGTTGAGGTAAGGTCAGAGGACAAAATTAAACAGCATTCTGATAGGGGAGGGCAGTCAGAAAAGAAAAGAGAAATTAACAGTTGGGGGATGCAGGGAATTAAACAGAATTAGTTTATGCAGGGAAGTCCTGAAGCAAGTTGGGAGCAGGGAAGGACACTGCTGTATGCTCAACAGGAGAGGGAAGAAGCTGCAATACAGACTTGGAAAGGGCTCTGATTAACACTGAGGTACAGAGCTGAAAAAAAAGAACAGGCAGGGAAGTTCTGAAGAAGGTTTTTTTTTTTGAGGGATCACTGCAGCAGCCTCAAATGGACACTGAGGTCAAGGGTGCAGCCCACAGTCTTACAGCTGTAAGAGAAGGGGCACAGTTCTCAGGGCAGATAGCAAAATCACAGTACCTTAAGACCTCACTCAAAACTTAAATCAACTCTAAAGAAATCTCTACATCAGACTAATCATTACTTAAAGTGAGAAATTAAGAACATGTCAAGCAGAGGTCAGTCCTTGCATTATTTTCTTTTCAGCAGTTCCTAGAAGACTTCTGGATTGCTGGACATAGTGTGAGAATCACTGGCAAACCAGGGCAAGGGATATTCCTCCAGGGGTAAATGCCAAAATTCAGGGTTCCAACCAATACCTTGCTTGGAGTGTTAGCGTCGGGCAGCTTCTCATTGTTCAGCATACCAAACTGCAGAATGCAGTTTGTTTAAGAGGAGAGAGCACGAAAGGGCAGAGTTGTCCCCTGGCGAGATAAGGTGAGAGGACAAAATTAAATAGCAGGCTAGGAGGGGAGGGCAGACAGAAAACAAAAGGGAAATTAATAGTTTGTGAGTGGCTGAGAATTAAACAGAAACAGTTTAAGCATGGAAGTCCTGAAGCAAGTTGGGGGCTTGGGAGGACACTGTAGTATGCTCAACAAGAGAGAGCAGTAGCTATAATACAGTCATGGAATAGGCTCTCATTAACACTGGGGCACTGAGCTAAATAAAAAAGGAACAGGCAGGGAAGTTCTGAAGCAATTTTTTTTGGGGGGGACAGTGCAGCACCGTGTATGGGACACCGAGGTCAAGGGTGAAGCTCACAGACTTACAGCTCTAAGAGAAGGGGCAGAGTGCTCATGGCAGATAGCAAAATCACAGTACCATAAGACCTCTCTCAAAACTGAAATCAACTCTAAAGAAATCTCTACATCAGACTAAACATTACCTGAAGTGAGAAATCAAGAACATGTCAAGCAGAGGTCACTCCTAGCATTAAGTTCTTGGCAGCAGTTCCAAAGAGACTTTTGGATTGCTGCACTAAGTGTGAGAAACACTGGCAAACAGGGGCAAGTGATATTCCTCGGGGGGCAGATGCCAAAATTCAGGTTTTCAACCCGTTCCTTGCTTGGATGGTGAGCGTCGGGCAGCTTCTCTTTGTTCTGTTTACCAACTGCAGAATGCAGTTTGTTTGAGAGGAGAGAGCCCGAAAGGACAGAATTGTCCCCTGGTGAGATAAAGTGAGAGAACAAAATTAAATAACAGGCTAGGATGGGAGGGCAGTCAGAAAACAAAAGAGAAATTAATAGTTTTGGAGGGACTGAGAATTAAACAGTAATAGTTTAGTCAGGGAAGTCCTGAAGCAAGTTGGGGTTGTGGAGGACACTACAGTATGCTCAACAGCAGAGAGCAGTGGCTTTGATACAGTCAATAAAGGGGTTCTGATTGACATTGGGGAACAGAGCTGAAAAAAAAAGAACAAGAAGGGAGGTTCTGAGGCATGTTTTTTTGGGGGGGCACTGCAGCAGACTCATTGGGACACTGAGGTCCAGGGTGCAGCTCACAGACTTATAGCTCTAAGAGAAGGGTCACAGTGCTCAGGGCAGATAGCAAAATCACAATACCGTAAGACCTATTTAAAAACTTAAATCAACTGTTAAGAAATCTGTACATCAGACAAAACATTACTTAAAGTGAGAAATCTAGAACATGTTAAGCAGAGGTTAGTCTTAGCATTAAATTCTTGGCAGCTGTTCCTTGAAGACTTCTGAATTGCTGCACAAAGTGCGAGAAACACTGGCAAACAGGGGCAATTGATATTCCTCCAGGGGTAGATGCCAAAATTCAGCGTTCCAACCTTTACCTTTCTTGGAGGTTAAGCGTCGGGCATCTTCTTTTTGTTCTGCTTACCAAAGTGCAGAATGCAGTTTGTTTGAGTGTAGAGAGCCCGAATGGGCAGAGTTGTCCCCTGGTGAATAAGGTGAGAGGATGAAATTAAATAGCAGGCTTTCAGGGGAGGACAGTCAGAAAAGAAAAGAGAAATTAACAGTTTGGGAGGGGCTGAGAAGTAAACAGAAATAGTTTAAGCAGGGAAGTCCTGAAGCAAGTTGGGGGCTGGGGAGGACACTGCAGTATACTCAAAAAGGAGAGAGCAGTAGCTTCAATACATGCATGAAAGGGGCTCTGATTTACGTTGTGGCACAGAGCTGAAAAGAAAAGAACAAGCAGGGAGTTTCTGAAGCAATTCTTTTTTTTTGAGGGGGCTCTGCAGCAGCCTCAGTGGGACACTGAGTTCAAGGGATCAGCCCACAGACTTACAGCTCTAAGAGAAGGGCACAGTGCTCACAGCAGATAGCAAAATCACAGTACCATAAGACCTCTCTCAAAACTTAAATCAACTCTTAAGAAATCTCTACATCAGACTAAACATTATTTGAAGTAAGAAATCAAGAACATGTTAAGTAGACGTCAGTCCTAGCTTTAATTTCTTGGCTGCAATTCCTAGAAGACTTCTGGATTTCTGCACAAAGTGTGAGAAACAGTGGCAAACAGGGGCAAGTGATATTCCTCCAGGGGAAGATGCCAAAATTCAGGGTTCCAACGCATAACTTGCTTGGAAGGTGAGCTTTGTTCATTTTATCTTTGTTCTGCTTACCAAACTGCAGAATGCAGTTTGTTTGAGAGGAGAGAGAGCTCGACAGGGCAGAGTTGTCCTCTGGTAAGATAAAGTGAGAGGAAAAAATTAAATAGCAGGCTTGGTGGGGAGGGAAGTCAGAAAACAAAGAGAAATGAACGGTTTGGGAGGGGCTGAGAATTAAACAGAAATAGTTTTAACAGGGAAATCCTGAAGCAAGTTGGTGGTTGGAGAGGATACTGCAGTATGCTCAACAGGAGAGAGCTGTAGCTTCAATACAGTCATGGAAGGGTCTCTGATTAACAATGGGGCACAGAGCTGAAAGAAAAAGAACAGAGATGTTCAGAAGTAAGTTTTCTTTTGTGGCGGGACACTGCAGCAGCCTCAATGGGACACCGAGGTCAAGGGTGCAGCCCACAGACTTACACCTCTTAAAGAAGCGGCACAGTGCACTGCGCAGATGTCAAAATCACAGTACCATAAGACCTCTCTCAAAACTTAAATCATCTCTTTAGAAATTTATACATCAGATTAAACATTACTTAAAGTGAGAAATCAAGAACATGTCAAGCAGAGGTCAGTCCTAGCATTAATTTCTCGGCAGCAGTTCCTAGAGGACTTCTGGATTGCTGCACAAAGTGTGAGAAACACTGGCAAACAGGGGCAAGTGATATTCCTCCAGGGGTAGATGCCAAAATTCAGGGTTCCAACCTGTATCTTGTTTGGAGGGTGAGCGTCGGGCAGCTTCTCTTTGTTCTGCTTATCAAACTGCAGAAAGCAGTTTGTTTGAGAGGAGAGAGCCCAAAAGTCCAGAGTTGTCCCCTGGTGAGATAAGGTGAGAGAATGAAACTAAATAGCAGGATTGGAGGGGATTGCAGTTAGAAAAGAAAAGAGAAATTAACAGTTTGAGAGGGACTGAGAATTAAACAGAAATAGTTTAAGCAGGAAAGTCCTGAAGCAAGTTGGGGGCTTTGGAAGTCACTGCAGAATGTTCAAGAGGAGAGAGCAGTTGCTGCAATACAGCCATGGAAGGTTCTCTGATTAACATATGGGCACAGAGCTGAAAAAAAAGAACAGAGAAGGAGGTTCTGAAGCAAGTTTTGTTTTGAGGGGGGTCACTGCAGCAGCCTGAATGGGACACCGAGATCAAGGGAGCATCCCACTGACTTACAACTCTAAGAGAAGGGGCACAGCACTCAGGGCAGATAGCAAAAATCACAGTACCTTAAGACCCTCTCAAAACTTAAATCAACTCTTGAGAAATCTCTGCTTCAGACTAAACTTTATTTAAAGTGAGAAATTAAAAACATGTCAAGCAGTGATCAGTCCTAGTATTAATTTCTTGGCAGCAGTATCTAGAAGAATTTTGGATTGCTGGACATAGTGAGAGAAACCCTGACAAACATGGGCAAGTGAAATTCCTCCAGGGGTAAATGACAAAATTCAGAGTTTCAAACCATACCTTGCTTGGACGGTGAGTGTCGGGCAGCTTCTCTTTGTTCTGCTTACCAAACTGCAGAATGCAGTGTGTTTGAGATGAGAGAGCCCGGAAGGGCAGAGTTGTCCCCTGGTGTGATAAAGTGAGAGGACCAAATTAAACAGCAGGCTAATAGGGGACTGTGGCACGAAAACAAAATAGAAATTAACTGTTTGGGAGAGGCTGAGAATTAAACAGAAATAATTTAAGCAGGGAAGTCCTGAAGCAAGTTGGGGTTGGGGAGGACACTTGCGATAAGCTAAACAGGAGAGAGCAGTAGCTTCAATACAGTTGTGGATGGTGCTTTAATTAACACTGGGGCACAGAACTGAAAAAAAAGAGAACTGGCAGGGAGGTTCTTAAGCAAGTTTTCTTTTGGTGGGGTGACTGCAGCAGCCTCAAAGGGACACTGAGGGAAAAGGTGCAGCCCGCAGACTCACAGCTATAAGAAAAGGGGCACAGCACTCAGGGGAAGATAGCAAAATCACAGAACCTTAGGACCCTTCTCAAAACTTAAATCAACTCTTAAGAAATCTCTACATCAGTCTAAACATAACTTAAAGTGAGAAATCAAGAACATGTCAAGCAGAGGTCAGTCCTAGCATTAATTTCTTTTCAGAAGTTCCTTGAAGACTTCTGGATTGCTGCATGAAGTGTGAGAAACACTGGCAAACAGTGGCAAGAGATATTCCTCTGGGGGTAGATGCCAAAATTCAGGTTTCCAACCCGTACCTTGCTTGGACAGTGGGCGTCAGGTAGCTTCTCTTGGTTCTGCTTACCAAACTGCAGAATGCAGTTTGTTTGAGAGGAGAGAGCCCGAAAGGACAGAATTGTCCCCTGGTGAGATAAGGTGAGAGGACAAAATTAAATAACAGGCTAGGAGGGGAGGGCAGTCAGAAAACAAAAGAGAAATTAATAGTTTGGGAGGGGCTGAGAATTAAACAATAATAGTTTAAACAGGGAAGTCCTGAAGCAAGTAGGGCTGGGGAGGACACTGCAGTATGCTCAACAGCAGAAGCAGTGGCTTTGATAAAGTCGAGAAAGGGGCCCTGCTTGACATTGGGGCACAGAGCTGAAAAATAAAAGAACAGGCAGGGAGGTTCTGAAGCAAGTTTTTTTTTTCAGGGGGCACTGCAGCAGACTCAATGGGACACCAAGGGCCAGGGTGCAGCCCACAGACTTATAGCTCTAAGAGAAGGTTCACAGCATTCAGGGCAGATAGCAAAATCACAATACCTTAAAACCTCTTTAAAAATTTAATTCAACTCTTAAGAAATCTGTACATCAGACTAAACATTACTTAATGTTAGAAATCATGAACATGTCAAGCAGAGGTCAGTCCTAGCATTCATTTCTTGACAGTGGTTCCTAGAAGATTTCTGGATTGCTGCACAAAGTGTGAGAAACACTGGCAAACAGGGGCAAGTGATATTGCCCCGTACTTTATAGCATTCAATCCCAGGGCTCACACATACTCCTTTTCTCCATCCACCTTCTCTACATCCAGCTTTACCAACTCCTTTCTGTGCACTGTGCCCTCCTAGCCTTCTCCCCACTCTCCCTCTCTTCCCCTACCTTCACCTCTACCTGGTGTATATTTTTATTTTATTTTTTCTTTCGTTACTTCCTCCTGCAACCTTAGATAACCTGCTTTATCTTCCTATAGACACTTCTATGTATGTAAATACCGTGTAATCTGTACAATATCTGTATAATTCTATGTACATATGAACTTCTTTTTCTTCCTTTCTGTAAAGAGTATTATCTGTATTGCCTTGTAAATACCTGTGTTGACCTGTATATACAATTGTTCATGCTCCACCCAGGTCCATCTTGCAAATGAGCTTCTGCTCAACGATGAACGCCTGGTTAAATAAAGACTTGATATGATATGATATGATATGATATTCCTCCAGGGGTAGATGCCAAAATTCAGGGTTCCAACCGGTACCTTTCTTGGAGGGTAAGCGTCGGGCAGCTTCTTTTTTTACTGCTAACCAAACTGAAGAATGCAGTTTGTTTGAGAGGATTGAGCCCGAAAGGGCAGAGTTGTCCCCTGGGGAATAAGGTGAGAGAACGAAATTAAATAGCAGGCTTGGAGGGGAGGGCAGTCAGAAAAGAAAAGAGAAATTAACAGTATGGGAGGGGCTGAGAATTAAACAGAAATAGTTTAAGCAGGGAAGTCCTAAAGCAAGTTGGGGGCTGGGGAGGACACTGCAGTATGCTCAACAGGAGAGAGCTGTAGCTTCAATACAGTAATGGAAGGTGCTCGGATTAACACTGAGGCACAGAGCAGAAAAAAAACACGCAGAAAAGTTCCGTAGCAAGTCATTTTTTGAGGGGGCACTGCAGCAGCCTCAATGGGAAACCAAGGTCAAGGGTGCAGCCCACAGACTTACAGCCCTAAGAGAAGTCTCACAGTGCTCAAGGCAGATAGAAAAATCACAATACCATTAGGCCACTCTCAAAACTTAAATCAACTCTTAAGAAACCTCTACATCAGACTAAACATTACTTGAAATGAGAAATCAAGAACATGTCAAGGAGAGGCCAGTTCTAGCATTAATTTCTTGGCAGCAATTCCTAGTAGACTTCTGGATTGCTGAAGAAAGTGTGAGAAACACTGGCAAACAGGGGCAAGTGATACTCCTCCAAGGGAAGATGCCAATCTTCTGGGTTCCAACCCATACACTGCATGGAGGGTGAGTGTCGGGAAGCATATCTTTGTTCTGCTTACCAAACTGCAGAATGCAGTTTGTTTGAGAGGAGAGAGCCCAAAAGGGCGGAGCTGTCCCATGGTGAGATAAGGTGAGAGGACAAAATTAAATAGAAGGCTTGGAGGGGACTGCAGTCAGAAAACAAAAGAGTAATTAACAGTTTATGAGAGGCTGAGAATTAAACAGAAATAGTTTAAGCAGGGAAATCCATAGGCAAGTTTGGGGTTGGGAGGATACTGCAGTATTCTCAACAGGAGAGAGCAGTAGCTTCAATACAGTCATGGAAGGGGCTCTGATTAACACTGGGGCACAGAGCTGCAAAAAAAAAAGAACAGGCAAGGAGGTTCTAAAGCAAGTTTTTTTTGGGAGGGGGAACTGCAGCAGCCTCAATGGGACACTGAGGTCAAGGGAGCAGCCCACAGACTTACAGCTCTAAGAGAAGTGGCACAGTGCTCAGGGCAGATAGAAAAATCACAGTACCATAAGACCTTTCTCAAAACTTTAGTCAACTTTTAAGAAATCTCTACATCACACTAAACATAACTTAAAGTGAGAAATGAAGTACATGTCAAGCAGAGGTCAGTGATAGCATTAATTTCTTGGCAGCAGATCCAAGAAGACTTCTAAATTGCTGCACAAAGTGAGAGAAACACTGGCAAGCAAAGGGGAAGTGATATTCCTCAAGGGGTATTTGAAAAAATTCAGGGTTCCAACCCGTACCTTGCTTGAAGGGTGAGCGTCAGGCAGCTTCTCTTTGTTCTGCTAACCAAACTGCAGAATGCAGTTTGTTTGAGAGGAGAGAGCCCGAAAGGGCAGAGCTGTCCCCTGGTGAGATAAGGCAAGAGGATGAAATTAAATTGCAGGCTAGGAGGGGAGGGCAGTCAGAAAACAAAAGAGAAATTAATAGTTTAGGAGGGGTTGAGAATTAAACAGAAATAGATTAAACAGGGAAGTCCTGAAGCAAGTTGGGGGTTAGGGAGGACACTGCAATAGGCTCAACAGCAGAGAGCAGTGGTGTGGATACAGTCGTGGAAGGGGCTCTGATTGACTATGGGGCACAGAGCTGAAAAAAAGAACAGGCAGGGAGGTTCTTATGCAAGTTTTTTTGGGAGGCACTGCAGCAGACTCAATGGGACACTGAGGTCAAGGGTGCAGTGCCCAGACTTATAGCTCTAAGAAAAGGGTCACGGCACTTAGGGCAGATAGCAAAATCACAATAACTTAAGACCTCTTTATAAACTTAAATCAACTCTTAAGAAAGCTCTACATCAGACTAAACATTACTTAAAGTGAGTAATCAAGAACATGTCAAGCAGTGGTCTGTCCTAGCACTAATTTCTTGGCAGCAGTTCCTAGAAGACTTCTGGATTGCTGCTCAAAGTGTGAGAAACACTGGCAAACAGGGCAAGTGATATTCATACAGGGGTAGATGCCAAAATTCAGTGTTCCAACCCGTACCTTTCTTGGAGGATAAGGGTAGGGCAGCTTCTTTTTGTTCTGCTTACCAAACTGCAGAATGCAGTTTGTTTGAGAGTAGAGAGCCTGAAAGGTCAGAGTTGAACCCTGGTAAATAAGGTGAGAGAAAGAAATTAAATAGCAGAATTGGAGGGGGTGGCAGTCAGAAAAGAAAAGAGAAATTAACAGTTTGGGAGGGGCTAAGAATTAAACAGAAATAGTTTAAGCAGGGAAGTGCAGAAGCAAGTTGGAGGCTGGGGAGTACACAGCAGTATGCTCAACATGAGAGAGCAGTAGCTGCAATACAGTCATGGAAGGGGCTCTGATTAACACTGGGGCACAGAGTTGAAAAAAAAAAAAGAACAGGCCGGCAGGGAGGTTCTGAAGCAAGTTTTTTTTTGAGGGATCACTGCAGCAGGCTGAATGGGACACCAAGGTCAAGGGTACACTCCACAAACTTACAGCTCTTAGAGAAGGTGCACAGCATTCAGGGCAGATAGCAAACTCACAGAACTCAAAACTCCTCTCAAAACTTAAATCAACTCTTAAGAAATCTCTACATCAGACTAAACATTACTTAAGGTGAGAAATCAAGAACATGTCAAGTAGAGGTCAATCCTTGCATTAATTTCTTGGCAGCAGTTCCTAGAAGACTTCTGGATTGCTGCACAAAGTGTGAGAAACACTGTCAAACAGAGGCAAGTAATATTCCTCTGGGGGTACATGCCAAAATTCAGGGATCCAACCCGTATCTTGCTTGGAGCGTGAGCGTCAGGCAGCTTCTCTTTGTTCTGCTTATCAAACTGTAGAATGCAGTTTTTTTGAGAGGAGAGAGCCCGATGGGAAGAGTTGTCCCCTAGTCAGATAAGGTGTGAGGACGAAATTAAGTAGCAGGTTGGAGTGGAGGCCAGTCAGAAAAGAAAAGAGAAATAAACAGTTTATGAGGGGCTGAGAATTAAACAGAAATAGTTTAAGCAGGGAAATCCTGAAGCAATTTGGAGGCTGTGGAGGACACTGCAGTATGCTCAAAAGGGGAGAGCAGTAGCTTCAATACAGTCATGGAATGGGCTCTGATTAACACTGGGGCACAGAGCTGAAAAAAAGAATAGGCAGGGAGGTTCTGAAGCAAGGTTTTTTGTGAGGGTTCACTGCATTAGGCTCAATTGGACACTGAAGTCAAGGGTACAGCCCACAGACTTATAGCTCTAAGAGAAGGGGCACAGTACTCCGGGCAGATAGCAAAATTACAGGACCTTACGACCCCACTCAAAACTCATAACAACTTTTAAGAAATCTCTACATTAGACTAAACATTACTTAAAGTGAGAAATCAAGAATATGTCAAGCAGAGGTCAGTCATTAATTTCTTGGCAGCAGTTTCTAGAAGACTACTGGATTGCTGCACAAAGTGTGAAAAACACTGGCAATCAGGGGAAAGTGATATTCCTAGAGGGGTAGATGCTTAAATTCAGGGTTCCAACCTGTACCTTGCTTGGAGGGTGAGCGTCTGGCAGCTTTTCTTAGTTCTGCTTACCAAACTGCAGAATGCAGCTTGTTTGAGAGGAGAGAGAGCGAAAGGGCAAAGTTGACGCTGGTGAGATAAGGTGAAAGGATGAAATTAAATAGCAGGCTAGCAGGGGAGGGCAGTTAGAAAACAAAAGAGGAATTAATAGTTTGGGAGGGGCTGAGAATTAAACAGAAATATTTTAAACAGGGAAGTCCTGAAGCAAGTTTGGGTATGGGGAGGACACTGTAGTATGCTCAACAGGAGAGAGCATTAGCTTCAATACAGTCATGGACGGGACTCTGATTAACAATGGGGCTCACAGCAGAGAAAAAAAAGAATAAGCAAGGAGGTTCGGAAGCAAGTTCTTTTTTTGAGGGGGCACTGCAGCTGCTTCAATGGGACACTGACATCAAGGGTGCAGCCCACAGACTTACAACTCTAAGAGAAGGAGTACAGTACTAACGGCAGAATGTAAAATCACAGTACCATAAGACCTCTCTCATAAATTAAATCAACTCTTAAGAAATCTGTACATCAGACTAAACATTACTTGAAGTGAGAAATCAAGAACATGTCAAGCAGAGGTAAATCCTAGCATTAATTTCTTGGCAGCAGTTCCTAGAAGACTTCTGGATTGCTGCACAAAGTGTGAGAAACACTGTCAAAAAAGGTCCAAGTGATATTCCTCCAGGTGTAGAGCCAAAATTCAGGGTTCCAATCCATACCTTGCTTGGAGGGTGAGCATCGGACAGCTTATAATTGTTCTGCTTACCAAACTGCAGAATACAGTTTGTTTGAGAGAAGAGAGCCTGAAAGGGCAGAGTTTTCCCCTGGTGAGATAAGGTCAGAGGACAAAATTAGAAAGCAGGCTTGGAGGGGAGGGCAGTCAGAAAACAAAATAAAAATTAACAGTTTGTCAGGGGCTGAGAATTAAACAGAAATAGTTTAAGCAGGGAAGTCCTGGAGCAAGTTGGGGGTTGGAGAGGACACTGGAGTATGCTCAAACAGAAGAGAGCAGTAGCTTTAATACAGATGTGGAAGGGGCTCTGATTAACCCTGGGGCACAGATCTGATAAAACAAGAAGAGGTAGGGAGGTTCTGAAGCAAGTTTTTTTGGGTGGGGCACTGTAGCAGCATCATTTCTACGTAGAGGGTTAAGGGTGCAGCCCACAGACTTAGAACTCTAAGAGAATGTGCACAGCATTCAAGGCAGATAGCAAAATCACACGCCCTTTATGACCTCTTTCAAAACTTAAATCAATTCTTGAGAAATATCTACATCAAACTAAACATTTCTTAAAGTGAGAAATCAAGAACATGTAAAGCAGAAGTTAGTCCTAGCATTAATTTCTTGGAAGCAGTTCCTAGAAGACTTCTGGATTGCTGCTCAAAGTGTGAGAAGCACTGGCAATCAGTGGCAAGTGATATTCCTCCTGGGGTAGATGCAAAATTCAGTGTTCCAACCTGTACCTTACTGGGAGCATGAGCGTTGGCAGCTTCTCTTTGTTCTGATTACCAAGATGCAGAATGCAGTTTGTTTGAGAGGAGAGAGCCCGAAAGGGCAGAGCTGTCCCCTGGTGAGATAAGGTGAGAGGACAAAATTAAACAGAAGGCTTGGAAGGGACTGCAGTCAGAAAACAAAAGAGTAATTAACAGTTTGGGAGGGGCTGAGAATTAAACAGAAATAGTTTAAGCAGGGAAATCCAGAGATATGTTTGGGGTTGGGAGGACACTGCAGTATTCTCAACAGGAGAGAGCAGTAGCTTCAATACAGTCATGGAAGAGGCTCTGATTAACACTGGGGCACAGAGCTGCAAAAAAAAAAGAATAGGCAGGGAGGTTCTAAAGCAAGTTTTTTTGGGGGGAGGGAACTGCAGCAGCCTCAATGGGACACCGAGGTCAAGGGTGCAGCCCACAGACTTATAGCTCTAAGAGAAGTGTCACAGTGCTCTGGGCAGATAGCAAAATCACAGTACCATAAGACCTTTCTCAAAACTTTAGTCAACTTTTAAGAAACCTCTTCATCACACTAAACATTACTTCAAGTGAGAAATGAAGTACATGTCAAGCAGAGGTCAGGTTATTTTCTTGGCAGCAGTTCCTAGAAGACTTCTGGATTGCTGCACAAAGTGCGAGAAACACAGGCAAACAGGGGCAAGTGATATTCCTCTGGGGGTTGATGCCAAAATTCAGGGTTCCAACCCATACCTTGTTTGAAGGGTGAGCATCAGGCAGCTTCTCTTTGTTCTGCTAACCAAACTGCAGAATGCAGTTTGTTTGAGAGGAGAGAGCCCGAAAGGGCAGAGTTGTCCACCGGTGAGATAAGGCGAGAGGAGGAAATTAAATAGCAGACTAGGAGTGGTGGGCAGTCAGAAAACAAAACAGAAATTAAGTTTGGGAGGGGCTGAAAATTAAACAGAAATAATTTATGCAGGGAAGTCCTGAAGCAAGTTAGGGGTTGGGGAGGACACTGCAGTATGCTCAACAGCAGAGAGCAGTGGTGTGGATAGAGTCGTACAAGGGGCTCTGATTGACTTTGGGGCACAGAGCTGAAAAAAAGAACAGGCAGAGAAGTTCTTAAGCAAGTTTTTTTGGGGGGGGCACTACAGCAGACTCAATGGGACACTGAGGTCAAGGGTGCAGTGCACAGACTTATAGCTCTAAGAAAAGGGTCACAGCGGTCAGGGCAGATAGCAAAATCACAAAAACTTAAGACATCTTTATGAACTTAAATCAACTCTTAAGAAAGCTCTACATCAGACTATACATTACTTAAAGTGAGAAATTAAGAACATGTCAAGCAGAGGTCAGTTCTAGCACTAATTTCTTGGCAGCAGTCCCTAGAACACTTCTGGATTGCTGCACAAAATGTGAGAAACACTGGCGAACAGGGCAAGTGATATTCATACGGGGTAGTTGTCAAAATTCAGTGGTCCAACCCGACCTTTCATGGAGAATAAGCGTCGGGGCAGCTTCTTTTTCTTCTGCTTCCCAAACTGCAGAATGCAGTTTGTTTGAGAGGAGAAAGCCTGAAAAGTCAGAGTTGTACCCTGGTGAATAAGGTGAGATAAAGAAATTAATTAGTAGGCTTCGAGGGGAGGTCAGCCAGAAAAGACAAATTAACAGTTTGGGAGGGGCTAAGAATTAAACAGAAATAGTTTAAGCAGGGAAGTCCAGAAGCAAGTTGGGGGCTGGGGAGGACACTGCAGTATGCTCAAAATGAGAGAGCAGTAGCTTCAATACATGCATGGAAGGGGCTCTGATTTACACTGTGGCACAGAGCTGAAAAAAAAGTACAGGCAGGTAGGTTCTGAAGCAAATTTTTTTTTGAGGGGTCACTGCAGCAGCCTGAATGGGACACCGAGTTCAAGGGTACACCTCTCAGACTTACAGCTCTAAGAGAAGGGGCACAGCGCTCAGGGCAGATAGCAAAATCACAGAACCTTAAGATGTCTCTCAAAACTTAAATCAACTCTTAAGAAATCTCCACATCAAACTAAACATTACTTAAAGTGAGAAATCAAGAATATGTCAAGCAGAGGTCAGTCATTAATTTCTTGGCAACAGTTCCTAGAAGACTTCTGGATTGCTGCACAAAGTGTGAGAAACACTGGCAATCAGGGGCAAGTGATATTCCTCCAGGGTAGATGCCTAAATTCAGGGTTCCAACCCGTACCTTGCTTGGAGGGTGAGCGTCGGGCAGCTTTTATTAGTTCTGCTCACCAAACTGCAGAATGCAGCTTGTTTGAGAGGAGAGAGCGTGAAAGGGCAGAGTTGACCCTGGTGAGATAAGGTGAGAGGATGAAATTAAATAGCAGACTAGGAGGGAAGGGCAGTTAGAAAACAAAAGAGAAATTAATAGTTTGGGAGGGGCTGAGAATTAAACAGAAATATTTTAAGCAGGGAAGTCCTGAAACAAGTTTGGGAATGGGGAGGACACTGCAGTATGCTCAACAGGAGAGAGCATTAGCTTCAATACAGTCATGGACGGGACTCTGATTAACAATGGGGCTCAGAGCAGAGAAAAAAAAGAATAAGCAAGGAGGTTCTGAAGCAAGTTCTTTTTTTGAGGGGGCACTGCAGCTGCTTCAATGGGACACTGACATCAAGGGTGCAGCCCACAGACTTACAACTCTAAGAAGGAGTACAGTACTAACGGCAGAATGTAAAATCACAGTACCATAAGACTCTCTCTATAAATTAAATCAACTCTTAAGAAATCTGTACATCAGACTAAACATTACTTGAAGTGAGAAATCAAGAACATGTCAAGCAGAGGTAAACTAAGACAATTCTCTTGGCAGCAGTTCCTAGAAGACTTTGGATTGCTGCACAAAGGTGAGAAACACTGTCAAAAGGTCCAAGTGATATTCCTCCAGGTGTAGAGCCAAAATTCAGGGTTCCAATCCATACCTTGCTTGGAGGGTGAGCATCGGACAGCTTATAATTGTTCTGCTTACCAAACTGCAGAATACAGTTTGTTTGAGAGAAGAGAGCCTGAAAGGGCACAGTTTTCCCCTGGTGAGATAAGGTCAGAGGACAAAATTAGAAAGCAGGCTTGGAGGGGAGGGCAGTCAGAAAACAAAATAAAAATTAACAGTTTGTCAGGGGCTGAGAATTAAACAGAAATAGTTTAAGCAGGGAAGTCCTGGAGCAAGTTGGGGGTTGGAGAGGACACTGGAGTATGCTCAAACAGAAGAGAGCAGTAGCTTTAATACAGATGTGGAAGGGGCTCTGATTAACCCTGGGGCACAGATCTGATAAAACAAGAAGAGGTAGGGAGGTTCTGAAGCAAGTTTTTTTGGGTGGGGCACTGTAGCAGCATCATTTCTACGTAGAGGTTAAGGTGCAGCACAGACTTAGAACTCTAAGAGAATGTGCACAGCATTCAAGGCAGATAGCAAAATCACATGCCCTTTATGACCTCTTTCAAAACTTAAATCAATTCTTGAGAAATATCTACATCAAACTAAACATTTCTTAAAGGAGAAATCAAGAACATGTAAAGCAGAAGTTAGTCCTAGCATTAATTTCTTGAAGCAGTTCCAGAAGACTCTGGATTGCTGCTCAAAGTGTGAGAAGCACTGGCAACGTGGCAAGTGATATTCCTCCTGGGGTAGATGCAAAATTCAGTGTTCCAACCTGTACCTCACTGGGAGCATGAGCGCACAGCTTCTCTTTGTTCTGATTACCAAGATGCAGAATGCAGTTTGTTTGAGAGGAGAGCCCGAAGGGCAGAGCTGTCCCTAGTGAGATAAGGTGAGAGGAAAAATTAAACAGAAGGCTTGGAAGGGACTGCAGTCAGAAAAACAAAAGAGTAATTAACAGTTTGGGAGGGCTGAGAATTAAACAGAAAAAGCTCATGGTGGGAAATCCAGAGATATGTTTGGGGTTGGGAGGACACTGCAGTATTCTCAACAGAGAGAGCAGTAGCCTCAATACAGTCATGGAAGACGCTCTGATTAACACTGGGGCACAGAGCTGCAAAAAAAAGAATAGGCAGGGAGGTTCTAAAGCAAGTTTTGGGGAGGGAACTGCAGCAGCCTCAATGGGACACCGAGGTCAAGGGTGCAGCCCACAGACTTATAGCTCTAAGAGAAGTCACAGTGCTCTGGGCAGATAGCAAAATCACAGTACCATAAGATCTTTCTCAAAACTTTAGTCAACTTTAAGAAACCTCTTCATCACACTAAACATTACTTCAAGTGAGAAATGAATGTACATGTCAAGCAGAGGTCGGGTTATTTTCTTGGCAGCAGTTCCTAGAAGACTTGGATTGCTGCACAAAGTGCAGAAACACAGGCAAACAGGGCAAGTGATATCTCTGGGGTTGATGCCAAATTCAGGGTTCCAACCATACCTTGTTTGAAGGGTGAGCATCAGCACTTCTCTTTGTTCTGCTAACCAAACTGCAGAATGCAGTTTGTTTGAGAGGAGAGAGTCCGAAGGGCAGAGTTGTCCACCGGTGAGATAAGGCGAGAGGAGGAAATTAAATAGCAGACTAGGAGTGTGGGCAGTCAGGAAACAAAACAGAAATTAAGTTTGGGAGGGCTGAAAATTAAACAGAAATAATTTATGGGAAGTCCTGAAGCAAGTTAGGGTTAGAGGACACTGCAGTATGCTCAACAGCAGAGAGCAGTGGTGTGATAGAGTCGTACAAGGGGCCTGATTGACTTTAAAGCACAGAGCTGAAAAAGAACAGGCAGAGAAGTTCTTAAGCAAGTTTTTTTGGGGTACTACAGCAGACTCAATGGGACACTGAGGTCAAGGGTGCAGTGCACAGACTTATAGCTCTAAGAAAAGGGGTCACAGCGGTCAGGGCAGATAGCAAAATCACAAAACTTAAGACATCTTTATGAACTTAAATCAACTCTAAGAAAGCTCTTCAAGACTATACATTACTTAAAGTGAGAAATTAAGAATATGTCAAGCAGAGGTCAGTTCTAGCACTAATTTCTTTGCAGCAGTCCCTAGAACACTTCTGGATTGCTGCACAAAATGTGAGAAACACTGCTAACAGGGCAAGTGGATATCTATACGGGAAGTTGTTGTACCAGGGTCTAACTCACCTTTTCATGGAGAATAAGCGCCGGGCAGCTTTTCTTCTGCTTCCCAAACTGCAGAATGCAGTTTGTTTGAGAGGAGAGCCTGAAAAGTCAGAGTTGTACCCTGGTGAATAAGGTGAGATAAAGAAATTAATTAGTAGGCTTCGAGGGAGGTCAGCCAGAAAGAAAAATTAACAGTTTGGGAGGGGCTAGAATTAAACAGAAATAGTTTAAGCAGGAAGTCCAGAAGTAAGTTGGGGCTGGGGAGGACACTGCAGTATGCTCAAATTGAGAGAGCAGTAGCTTCAATACGTGCATGGAAGGGGCTCTGATTTACACTGTGGCACAGAGCTGAAAAAAAAGTACAGGCAGGTAGGTTCTGAAGCAAATTTTTTTTTGAGGGGTCACTGCAGCAGCCTGAATGGGACACCGAGTTCAAGGGTACACCTCTCAGACTTACAGCTCTAAGAGAAGGGGCACAGCGCTCAGGGCAGATAGCAAAATCACAGAACCTTAAGACGTCTCTCAAAACTTAAATCAACTCTTAAGAAATCTCCATCAAACTAAACATTACTTAAAGTGAGAAATCAAGAATATGTCAAGAGAGGTCAGTCATTAATTTCTTGGCAACAGTTCCTAGAAGACTTCTGGATTGCTGCACGAGTGTGAGAAACACTGGCAATCAGAGACAGAGTGATTATTCCTCCAGGGTAGATGCCTAAATTCAGGGTTCCAACCTGCACGCTTTTGCTTGAGGTGAGCGCCGGGCAGCTTTTTATTGTTTTGCTCACCAAACTGCAGAATGCAGGCTTGTTTGAGAGGAGAGAGCGTGAAAGGCAGAGTTGACCCTGTGAGATAAGGTGAGAGGATGAAATTAAATAGCAGACTAGAGGAGGGCAGTTAGAAAACAAAGAGAAATTAATAGTTTGGGAGGGCTGAGAATTAAACAGAAATATTTTAAGCAGGAAGTCCTGAAACAAGTTTGGGAATGGGAGGACACTGCAGTATGCTCAACAGGAGAGAGCATTAGCTTCAATACAGTCATGGACGGGACTCTGATTAACAATGGGGCTCAGAGCAGAGAAAAAAAGAATAAGCAAGGAGGTTCTGAAGCAAGTTCTTTTTTTGAGGGGGCACTGCAGCTGCTTCAATGGGACACTGACATCAAGGGTGCAGCCCACAGACTTACAACTCTAAGAGAAGGAGTACAGTACTAACGGCAGAATGTAAAATCACAGTACCATAAGACATCTCTCAAAACTTAAATCAACTCTTAAGAAATCTGTACATCAGACTAAACATTACTTGAAGTGAGAAATCAAGAACATGTCAAGCAGAGGTCAATCCTAGCATTAATTTCTTGGCAGCAGTTTCTAGAAGACTTCTGGATTGTTGCACAAAGTGTGAGAAGCACTGTCAAAAAGGTCCAAGTGATATTCCTCCAGGTGTAGAGCCAAAATTAAGGGTTCCAATCTGTACCTTGCTTGGAGGGTGAGCATCGGACAGCTTATACTTGTTCTGCTTACCAAACTGCAGAATACAGTTTGTTTGAGAGAAGAGAGCCTCGAAAGGGCAGAGTTTTCCCTGGTGAGATAAGGTCAGAGGACAAAATTAGAAAAGCAGGCTTGAGGAGGCAGTCAGAAAACAAAATAAAATTAACAGTTTGTCAGGGCTGAGAATTAAACAGAAATAGTTTAAGCAGTGAAGTCCTGCAGCAAGTTGGGGGTTTGGGAGGACACTGGAGTATGCTCAAACAGAAGAGAGCAGTAGCTTTAATACAGTTGTGGAAGGGGCTCTGATTAACCCTGGGGCACAGAGCTGATAAAACAAGAAGAGGCAGGGAGGTTCTGAAGCAAGTTTTTTTGGGTGGGGCACTGTAGCAGCATCAATTGTACATAGAGGTCAAGGGTGCAGCCCACAGACTTAGAGCTCTAAGAGAATGTGCACAGCATTCAAGACAGATAGCAAAATCACACTACCTTATGACCTCTCTCAAAACTTAAATCAACTCTTAAGAAATATCTACATCAGACTAAACATTTCTTAAAGTGAGAAATCAAGAACATGTAAAGCAGAAGTTAGTCCTAGCATTAATTTCTTGGAAGCAGTTCCTAGAAGACTTCTGGATTGCTGCTCAAAGAGTGAGAAGCACTGGCAATCAGTGGCAAGTGATATTCCTCCTGGGGTAGATGCCAAAATTCAGTGTTCCAACCCATACCTTGCTGGGAGCATGAGCGTTGGCAGCTTCTCTTTGTTCTGATTACCAAGATGCAGAATGCAGTTTGTTTGAGAGGAGAGAGCCTGAAAGGGCAGAGTTGTCCCCTGGTGAGATAAGGTGAGAGGACAAAATTAAACAGAAGGCTTGGAAGGGACTGCAGTCAGAAAACAAAAGAGTAATTAACAGTTTGAGAGGGTCTGAGAATTAAACAGAAATAGTTTAAGCAGGGAAATCCAGAGATATGTTTGGGGTTGGAAGGACACTGCAGTATTCTCAACAGGAGAGAGCAGTAGCTTCAATACACCGTGAAGGCTCTGATTAACACTGGGCACAGAGCTGCAAAAAAAAAAGAACAGGCAGGAGGTTCTAAAGCAAGTTTTTTGGGGACGGAACTGCAGCAGCCTCAATGGGAAACCGAGGTTATGGTGCAGCCCACAGACTTATAGCTCTCAAGAAGTGGCACAGTGCTCTGGGCAGATAGCAAATCACAGCACCATAAGACCTTTCTCAAAACTTTAGTCAACTTTTAAGAAACCTCTTCATCACACTAAACATTACTTAAAGTGAGAAATGAAGCACATGTCAAGCAGAGGTCAGTGATAGCATTGATTTCTTGGCAGCAGATCCTAGAAGACTTCTGGATTGCTGCACAACGTGCGAGAAACACAGGCAAAGAGGGGAAAGTGATATTCCTCTGGGGGTTGATGCCAAAATTCAGGGTTCCAACCCGTATCTTGTTTGAAGGGTGAGCGTCAGGCAGCTTCTCTTTATTCTGCTAACCAAACTGCAGAATGCAGTTTGTTTGAGAGGAGAGAGCCCGAAAGGGCAGAGTTGACCCTGGTGAGAAAAGGTGAGAGGATGAAATTAAATAGCAGACTAGGAGGGAAGGGCAGTTAGAAAACAAAAGAGAAATTAATAGTTTGGGAGGGGTTGAGAATTAAACAGAAATATTTTAAGCAGCGAAGTCCTGAAGCAAGTTTGGGAATGGGAAGGACACTGCAGTATGCTCAACAGGAGAGAGCATTAGCTTCAATACAGTCATGGACGGGGCTCTGATTAACAATGGGGCTCAAGGCAGAGAAAAAAAAAGAACAGGCATGGAGGTTCTGAAGCAAGTTCTTTTTTTGAGGAGGCACTGCTGCTGCCTCAATGGGACACTGACTTCAAGGGTGCAGCCCACAGACATACAGCTCCACGAAAAGGGGTACAGTGCTAACGGCAGATAGCAAAATCACAGTACCATAAGACCTCTCTCAACACTTAAATCAACTCTTAAGAAATCCGTACATCAGACTAAACATTACTTGAAGTGAGAACTCAAGAACATGTCAAGCAGAGGTCAGTCCTAGCATTAATTTATTGGCAGCAATTCCTAGAAGACTTCTGGATTGCTGCATAAAGTGTGAGAAACACTGTCAAAAAGGTCCAAGTGATATTCTCCAGGTGTAGAAGCTAAACTTGAGGTTTCAACTGTAACTTTACTTGAAGGTGAGCATCGACAGCTTAGTCCTTGTTCTGCTTACCAAACTGCAGAATACAGTTTGTTTGAGAGAAGAGAGCCTGAAAGGGCAGAGTTTTCCCCTGGTGAGATAAGGTCAGAGGACAAAATTAAATAGCAGGCTTGGAAAGGAGGGCTGTCAGAAAACAAAATAAAAATTAACAGTTTGTCGGGGGCTGAGAATTAAACAGAAATAGTTTAAGCAGGGAAGTCCTTCAGCAAGTTGGGGGTTGAGGAGGACACTGCAATATGCTCCACAGGAGAGAGCAGTAGCTTCAATACAGTCATGGAAGGGGATCTGATTAACACTGGGGCACAGAGCTAAAAAAACAATAACAAGCAGGGAGGTTCTGAAGCTATTTTTTTTGGAGGGAGGGCACTACAGCAGCCTCAATGGGACACCGAAGTAAAGGGTGCAGCCCACAAACATACAGCTCTAAGAGAAGGGGCAGAGCACTTAGGGCAGATAGCAAAATCACAGTACCTTAAGACCTCTTTCAAAACTTAAATCAACTCTTAAGAAATCTGTACATCACACTAGACACTACATAAAGAGAGAAATCAAGAACATGTCAAGCTGAGGTCAGTCCTAGCATTAATTTCTTGGCAGCAGTTCCTAGAAGATTTCTGGATTGCTGCACAAAGTGTGAGAAACACCGGCAAACAGGGACAAGCGATATTCCTCCAGTGGTAAATGCTAAAACTCAGGGTTCCAACCTGTACCTTGCTTGGAGGGTGAGCGTCCGGCTACTTCTATTTGTTCTGCTTACCAAACTGCAGAATGCGGTTTGTTTAAAAGGAGAGACCTCAAAAGGGCATAGTTGTTCCCTGGTGAGAGAAGGTGAGAGGACAAAATTAAATAGCAGGCTTGGAGGTGGGGCAGTCAGAAAAGAAAAGAGAACTTAACAGTTTGGTAGGGGCTGAGAATTAAACAGAAATAGTTTAAGCAGGGAAGTCCTGAAGCAAGTTAGTGGTGGGGGAAGACACTCAAGTATGCTCAACAGGAGAGAAGTAGCTCTAATATGTCATAGAAGCCGCTCTGATTAACACTGGGGCACAGAGCTGAAAAATAAAAGAACAGGCAGGAAGGTTATAAAGCAAGTTTTTTTTTGAGGGGGCACTGCAGCAGCCTCAATGAGACACTGAGGTCAAGGGTGCAGCCCATAGACTTACACTTCTAAGAGAAGTGGCTCAGTGCTCAGGGCAGATAGCAAAATCACAGTACCTTATGACCTCTCTCAAAACTTAAATTAACTCTTAAGACTTCTCTACATCAGTCTAAACATTACTTAAAGTGAGAAATCAAGGACATGTCATGCAGAGGTCAGTCCCAGCATTATTGTCTTGTCAGTAGTTCCTGAAAGACTTCTGGATTGCTGCACAAAGTGGTAGAAAACTGGCAAACAGGAGCAAGAGATATTCTCCAGGGGTAGATGCCAAATTCAGGGTTCAAACTCGTGAAAGGACAAAATTAAATAGCAGGCTGGGAGGGGATGGCAGTCAGTTAACAAAAGAGAAATGAACAGTTAGGCAGGGGCTGAGAATTAAAAAGAAATAGTTTAAGCCGTGAAGTCTTGAAGCAAGTTGGGGGTTGGGAAGGACACTGCAGTATGCTCAAGAGGAGAAAGCAGTAGCTACAATACAGTCATGGACGGAGCTCTGATTAACACTGAAGCACAGAGCTGAGAAAAAAAGAACAGGAAGGGAGGTACTAAAGCAAGTTTTTTTTGGTAGGGGGGCACTACAGCAGCCTCAATGGGACACCGACATCAAAAGTGCAGCTCACCGACTTACAGCTCTAAGAGAAGGGCAGAGCACTCAGGCAGATAGCAACTACACTACCTTAAGACCTCTTTCAAAACTTAAATCGACTCTTCAGAAATCTCTACATCAGACAAAACATTACTTAAAGTGAGAAATCAAGAACATGTCAAGCAGAGGTCAGTCCTAGCATTAATTTCTTGTCAACATTTCATAGAAGACTTCTGGATTGCTGCATAAAGTGTGAGAAACATTGTCAAACAGGGGGAAGTGATATTCCTCCATGGGTATTTGCCAAAATTCAGGGTTCAAACCTGTACCTTGCTTGGAGGGTGAGCGTCAGGCAGTTTCTCTTTGTTCTGCTTACCAAATTGCAGAATGCAGTTTGTTTGAGAGGAGAGAACAAAAGGGCAGAGTTGTCCCCTGGTGAGATAAGGTGAGAGGACAAAATGAAATAGCAGGCTTGGAAGGGAGGGCAGTAAGAAAACAAAAGAGAAATTAACAGTTTGGGAGGGGCTGAGAATTAAACAGAAATAGTTTAAGCAGGGAAGTCATGAAGCAAGTTGGGGGTTGGGGAGGACACTGCAGTATGCTCAACAGGAGAGAGCAGTAGCTTCAATACAGTCATGGACGGGGCTCTGATTAACACTGGGTCACAGTGCTGAAAAAAAAAAAGAACAGACAAGGAGGTTCTGAAGTAAGTTTTTCTTTTGGAGGGGGCTGCAGCAGCCTCAATGAGACACCGAGTTCAAGGGTGCAGCCCACAGACCTACAGCCCTAAGAGAAGAGGCACAGTGCTCAGGGCAGATTGCAACATCACTGTACCTTAAGACCTCTCTCAAAACTTAAACCAACTCCTAAGAAAACTCTACATCAGACTAAACATTACTTAAAGTTAGAAATCTAGAAGATGTCAAGCAGAAGTCAGTCCTAGCATTAATTTCTTGGCAGCATTTCCTGGAAGACTTCCAGATTGCGGCACAAAGTGTGAGAAACCCTGGCAAGCAGGGGCAAGTGATATTCCACCAGGGATTGATGATAAAATTCAGGGTTGTAACCCTTATCTTGCTTGCAGGGTGAGCGTCGGGCAGCTTCTCTTTGTTCTGCTTACCAAACTGCAGAATGCAGTTTGTTTGAGAGGAGAGAGAACAAAAGGGCAGAGTTGTTCCCTAGCGAGATAAGATGAGAGGATGAAATTAAATAGCAGGCTTAGAGGGGAGGGCAGTCAGAAAACAAAAAGTGAAATTAACAGTTTGGGAGTGGCTGAGAATTAAGCTGAAATAGTTTAAGCAGGGAAGTCCTGAAGTAAGTTGGGGGTTGGGGAGCACACTGCAGTATGCTCAACAGGAGGGAGCAGCAGCTTCAATACAGTCATGGAAGGGGCTCTGATTAACACTGGGGCACAGTGCTGAAAAAAAAGATCAAGCAGGGAGGTTCTGAAGCATGTTTTTCTTTTGGGGGGGCACTGCAGCAACCTCCATGGGACACCGAGGTCAAGGGTGCAGCCCACAGACTTACAGCTCTAAGAAAAGGGGCACAGCACTCAGGGCAGATAGCAAAATCACAGTACGTTAAGACTTCTTTCTAAACTTAAATCAACTCATAAGAAATCTCTACATCAGACAAAACATTACTTAAAGTGAGAAATCAAGAACATGTGAAGCATAGGTCGTCCTGAGACTCTCTTGGCAGCAGTCCTAGAAGACTTTTGGATTGCTGCACAAAGTGTGAGAGACACTGGAAAACAGGGGCAAGTGATATTCCTCCAGGGGTATATGCTAAAAACTCAGGATTTTAACCCATGCCTAGCTTGGAGGGTGAGCATTCAGCAGCTTCTCTTTGTTCTGATTACCAAACTGCAGAATGCAGTTTGTTTGAGAGGAGAGAGCCCAAAAGAGCAGAGTTGTCCAATGGTGAGATAAAGTGAGAGGACGAAATTAAATAGCAGGCTTGTAGGGGAGGGAATTCTGAAAACAAAAGAGAAATTAACATTTTGGGAGGGGCTGACAATTAAACAGAAATAATTTAAGGAGGGAAGTCCTGAAGCAAGTTTGTGGCTGGGAAGAACACTGGAGTATGCTCAACAGGAGAGAACGGTAGCTTCAATACAGTCATGGAAGTGGCTCTGATTAACACTGGAGCACTCAGCTGAAAAAAAAAAGAACAGGCAGGGAGATTCTGAAGCAATTTTTTTGGTGGGGGCACTGCAGCAGCCATAAATGGGACTCTGAGGTCATGGGTGCAGCCCACAGACTTACAGCTCTAAGAGAAGGGCACAGCCCTCAGGGAAGATAGCAAAATCAAAGTACCTTAAGACCACTCTCAAAACTTAAACCAACTCTTAAGAAATCTCTACATCAGTCTAAACATTTCATAAAGTGAGAAATCAAGAACATGTCAAGCAGAGGTCAGTCCTAGCATTAATTTCTTGGCAGCAGTTCCTGGAAGACTTCGAGATTGTGGCACAAAGTGTGAGAAACACTGGCAAGCAGTGGTAAGTGATATTCCTCCAGAGGTAGATGACAAAATTCAGGGTTCCAACCCATAACTTGCTTGGAGGGTGAGCGTCGGGCAGCTTATCTTTATTCTGCTTACCAAACTGCAGAATGCAGTTTGTTTCAGAGCAAAGAGCCCGAAAGGGCAGAGTTGTCCCCAGGTGAGATATGGTGAGAGGACAAAATAAAATAGCAGGCTTGGAGGGGAGGGCAGTCAGTAAACCCAAGAGAAATTAATAGTTTGTCTGGGGCTGAGAATTAAAAAGAAATAGTTTAAGCAGGGAAGTCCTGAAGCAAGTTGGGGGTTGGGGAGGACACTGGAGTATGCTCAAACAGGAGAGAGCAGTAGCTTTAATACTGTCATGGAAGGGGCTCTGATTAACCCGGGGGCACAGAGCTGAAAAAAAAGAAGATGCAGGGAGGTTCTGAAGCAAGTTTTTTTTGGGTGGGCACTGTAGCAGCATCAGTTGTACGTTGAGGTCAAGGGTGTAGCCCACAGACTTAGAGCACTAAGAGAATGTATTGAGCACTCAGGGCAGATAGCAAAATCACAATACCTTATGACCTCTCTCAAAACTTAAATCAACTCTTAAGAAATATCTACATCAGATTAAACATTTCTTAAAGTGAGAAATCAAGAACATGTAAAGCTTAAGCTAGTCCTAGCATTAATTTCTTCTGCTCAAAGTGTGAGAAGCACTGGCAATCAGTGGCAAGTGATATTCCTCCAGGGGTAGATGCCAAAATTCAGAGTTCCAACCCCTACTTTGCTGAGAGCGTGAGCGTTGGCAGCTTCTCTTTGTTCCGATTACCAAACTGCAGAATGCAGTTTGTTTGAGAAGAGAGAGCCCAAAAGGGCAGAGTTGTCCACTGGTGAGATAAAGTGAGAGGACAAAATTAAAAAGCAAGCAAGGAGGGGAGGAAATTCAGAAAATGAAAGAGAAATTAACATTTTGTGAGGGGCTGAGAATTAAACAGAAAGAGTTTAAGCAGGGAAGTCCAGAAGCAAGTTGGGGGTTGGGGAGGACACTGCAATATGCTCAACAGGAGAGAGCAGTAGCTTCAATACAGTCATGGAAGGGGCTCTGATTAACACTGGGGCACAGAGCTAAAAAAAAAAGAAAAAGCAGGGAGGTTCTGATGCAATTTTTTTGGGGGGGAGGGCACTACAGCAGCTTCAATGGGACACCGAAGTAAAGGGTACAGCCCACAAACTTAAGGTAGCTCTAAGAGACAAGCAGAGCACTCAGGGCAGATAGCAAAATCACAGTACCTTAAGACCTCTTTCAAAACTTAAATCAACTCTTAAGAAATCTGTACATCACACTAGACACTACATAAAGAGAGAAATCAAGAACATGTCAAGCCGAGGTCAGTCCTAGCATTAATTTCTTGGCAGCAGTTCCTAGAAGACTTCTGAATTGCTGCACAAAGTGTGAGTATCACTGACGATCAGGGGCAAGTGATATTCCTCCAGGGGTAGATGCCAAAATTCAGTTTTCCAACCCGTACCTTACTTGGAGGGTGAGCGTCGGCAGCTTCTCTTTGTTCTGCTTACCAAACAACAGAATGCAGTTAGTTTGAGAGGAGAGAGCTCAAAAGGGCAGAGTTGTCCACTAGTGAGATAAGGAGAGAGGATGAAATTAAATAGCAATCTTGGAGGGGAGGGCAGTCAGAAAACAAAAGAGAAATTAGCAGTATGGGAGGGGCTGAGAATTAAACAGAAATAGTTCAAGCAGGGAAGTCCAGAAGCAAGTTGGGGGTTGGGGAGGACACTGCGGTATGCTAAACAGGAGAAAGCAATAGCTTCAATACAGTCATGGAAGGGGCTCTTATTAATACAGGGGCACAGAGCTAAAAAAAAGAACAGGCAGGTAGGTTCTGAAGCAAGTTTTTTCGGGGGCCCCGCAGCAGCATCAATGGGACACCGAGGTCAAGGTGTGCAGCCCACATACTAACAGCTCTAAGAGAAGGAGCTCAGTGCTCAGGACAGATAGCAAAATCACAGTTCCTTAAGACCTCACTCAAAACTTAAATCAACTCTTAAGAAATATCTACATCAGACTAAACATTGCTTAAAGTGAGAAATCAAGAACATGTCAAGCAGAAGTCTGTCCTAGCATTAATTTCTTTACAGCAGTTCAGAGAAGAATTCTAGATTGCTGCATAAAGTTTGAGAAAAACTGGCAAGCAGGGGCAAGTGATATTCCTCAAGGGGTAATTGCCAAAATTCAGAGTTCCAACCCGTACCTTTCTTGGAGGGTGAGCGTCGGGCAACTTTTCTTTGTTCTGCTTACCAAACTGCTGAATGCAGTTTGTTTGCGAGGAGAGGGTTCAAAAGAGCAGAGTTGTCCCCTGGTGAGATAAGGTGAGTGGATGAAATTAAATAGCTGTCTTGGAGGGGAGGGCAGTCAGAAAACAAAAGAGAAATTAACAGTTTGGGAGCGGCTGAGAATTAAACAGAAATAGTTTAAGAAGGCAAGTCCAGAAGCAAGTTAGGTATTGGGGAGGACACTGTAGTATGCGCAACAGGAGAGAGAAGTAGCTTCAATACAGTCATGGAAATGGCTCTGATTAACACTGGGGCACAGAGCTGAAAAAAAAAACAGGCAGGGAGTTTCTAGAACAAGTTTTCTTCGGGTGGGGCACTGCAGCAGCCTCAATGGGACACTGAGGTCAAGGGTGTAGCCTACAGACTTAGAGCTCTAAGAGAAGGGGCACAGCACTCAGGGCAGATATCAAAATCACAGTACCTTATGACCTCTCTCAAAACTTAAATCAACACTTAAGAAATATCTACACCAGACTAAACATTTCTTAAACTGAGAAATCAAGAACAAGTCAAGCAGAAGTCAGTCCTAGCATTAATTTTCTTGGCAGCAGTTCCTGGAAGACTTCTGGATTGCTGCACAAAGTGTGAGAATCACTGGCAATCAGTGGTAAGTGATATTCCTCCGGGGAAGATGCCAAAATTCAGTGTTCCAACCTGTGTCTTGCTTGGAGGGTGAGTGTCGGTAGCATCTATTTCTTCTGTTTACCAATCTGCAGAATGCAGTTTGTTAGACAGGTGAGAGCCCAAAGGGCAGAGTTGTCCGCTGGTGAGATAAGGTTAGAGGATGAAATTAAATAGCAGGTTTGGAGGGGAGGGCAGTCAGAAAACAAAAGAGAAATGAACAGTTTGGGAGCGGCTGAGAATTAAACAGAAATATTTTAAGCATTGAAGTCTCACAAGTTAAAGTTGGGATGACACTGCAGTATGCATAACAGAGAGCAGAAGCTCACTACTGTCATGGAAGGAGCTCTGATTAACCAGGGGGCAGAGAGTAAAAAGAACAGGCAGGAGGTTCTGAAGCAAGTTTTTTATCGGGGAGTACTGTAGCAGAATCTATGAGACACCGAGATCAAGGGTGCAGCCCACAGACTTACAGCTCTAAGAGAAAGGGCATAGCACTCAGGGCAGATAGCAAAATCACAGTACCTTAAGACCTGTCTCAAAACTTTAATCAACTCTTAAATAATCTCTACATCAGACTAAACATTACTTAAAGTGAGAACTCAAGAACATGTCAAGCAGAGGTCAGTCCTATCATTAATTTCTTGGCAGCAGTTCCTAGAAGACTTCTGGATTTCTGCACAAAGTGTGAGAAACACTGGCAAACAGGGACAAGTGATATTTCTCAAGGGATAAATGCTAAAATTCAGGGTTCCAACCTGTACCGTGCTTGGAGGGTGAGTGTCGAGCAGCTTCTGTTTGTTCTGCTTACCAAACTGCAGAATGCAGATTGTTTGTAAGGAGAGAGCCTGAAAGGGCAGAGTTGTCCCCTGGTGAGATAAGGTGAGAGCACGAAATTAAATAGCAGGCTTGGAGGGAAGGGCAGTCAGAAAGTAGATGTGAAATTAATCGTTTGGAAGGAGCTGAGAATTAAACAGAAATAGTTTAAGCAGGGAGACCTAAATCAAGTTGGGGGTTGGGGAGGACAGTGCTGTGTGCTCAACAGGAGAGAGCAGTAGCTTCAATACAGTCGTGGAGGGGCTCTGATTAATACTGGGCACAGAGATGAAAAAAAGAAGAGGCAGGGAGGTACTGAAGCAAGTTTTTCTTTTGGGGGGGGGCACTGCAGCAGCCTCAATGGGACACCGAGGTCAAGGGTGCAGCTGACGGACTTATAGCCCTAAGAGAAGAGGCACAGAGCTCAGAGGCAGATAGCAAAATCACAGCAATCAGAACTCTCTCAAAACTTAAATTAACTCTTAAGACTACTCTACATCAGTCTAAACATTACTTAAAGTGAGAAATCAAGGACATGTCATGCAGAGGTCAGTCCTAGCATTATTATCTTGTCAGCAGTTCCTGAAAGACATCTGGATTGCTGCACAAAGTGGTAGAAAACTGGCAAACAGGGGCAAGAGATATTCCTCCAGAGGTAGATGCCAAAATTCTGGGTTCAAACTCGTGAGAGGACAAAATTAAATAGGAGGCTTGGAGGGGAGGCAGTCAGTTAACAAAAGAGAAATGAGCAGTTAGGCAGGGGCTGAGAATTAAAAAGAAATACTTTAAGCCATGAAGTCTTGAAGCAAGTTGGGGGTTGGGAAGGACACTGCAGTATGCTCAAGAGGAGAGAGCAGTAGCTACAATACAGTCATGGATGGGGCTCTGATTAACACTGCAGCAAAGAGCTGAGAAAAAAGAACAGGAAGGGAGGTTCTGAAGCAAGTTTTCCTTTTGGTAGGGGGGCACTACAGCAGCCTCAATGGGACACTGACATCAAGGGTGCAGCTCACTGACTTACAGCTCTAAGAGAAGGGGCAGAGCACTCAGGGCAGATAGCAAAATAACAGTACCTTAAGACCTCTTTCAAAACTTAAATCGACTCTTCGGAAATCTCTACATCAGACTAAACATTACTTAAAGTGAGAAATCAAGAACATGTCATGCAGAGGTCATTCCTAGCATTAATTTCTTATCAGCATTTCATAGAAGACTCCTGGATTGCTGCATAAAGTGTGAGAAACATTGGCAAACAGGGGCAAGTGATATTCCTCCAGGGGTATTTGCCAAAATTCAGGGTTCCAACCCATACCTTGCTTGGAGGGTGAGCATCACGCAGTTTCTCTTTGTTCTGCTTACCAAATTGCAGAATGCAGTTTGTTTGAGAGGAAAGAACAAAAGGGCAGAGTTGTCCCCTGGTGAGATAAGGTGAAAGGACAAAATGAAATAGCAGACTTGGAAGGGAGGGCAGTCAGAAAACAAAAGAGAAATTAACAGTTTGGGAGGGGCTGAGAATTAAACAGAATTAGTTTAAGCAGGGAAGTCCTCAAACAAGTTGGGGGTTGGGAAGGACATTGCAGTATGCTCAACAGAAGAGAGCAGTAGCTTCACTACAGTCATGGATGGGGCTCTGATTTAACACTGGGGCACAGAGCTAAAAAAAAAAGAAGAGACAGGGAGATTCTGAAGTAAGTTTTTCTTTTGGAGGGGCACTGCAGCAGTCTCAATGAGACACCGAGTTCAAGGGTGCAGCCCACAGAATTACAGCCCTAAGAGAAGGGGCACAGTGCTCAGGGCAGAAAGCAAAATCACTGTACCTTAAGACCTCTCTCAAAACTTAAACCAACTCCTAAGAAAACTTTACATCAGACTAAACATTACTTAAAATGAGAAATCAAGAACATGTAAAGCATAGGTCAGTTCTGGCATTAATTTCTTGGCAGCTGTTCATAGAAGACTTCTGGATTGCTGCACAAAGTGTGAGAGACACTGGAAAACAGGGGCAAGTGATATTCCTCCAGGGGTAGATGCTAAAACTCAGGGTTTTAACCAGTGCCTTGCTTGGAGGGTGAGCATTCAGCTGCTTCTCTTTGTTCTGCTTACCAAACTGCAGAATGCAGTTTGTTTGAGAGGAGAGAGCCCGAAAGGGCAGAGTTGTTCCCTGGTGAGAAGGTGAGAGGCAAAATTAAATAGCAGGCTTGGAAGGAGGGCAGTCAAAAAAAAAAGAAATTAGCAGTTTGGGAGGGCTGACAATTAAACAGAAATAATATAAGGAGGGAAGTCCTGAAGCAAGTTTGTGGCTGGGAAGAACACTGGAGTATGCTCAAAAGGAGAGAGCAGTAGCTTCAATACAGTCATGGAAGTGGCTTTGATTAACACTGGAGCACTCAGCTGAAAAAAAAGAACAGGCAGGGAGATTCTGAAGCTAGTTTTTTTGGGGGGCACTGCAGCAGCCACAATGGGACTCTGAGGTCATGGATGCAGCCCACCGAATTACAGATCTAAGAGAAGGGCACAGCCCTCAGGGAAGATAGCAAAATCACAGTACCTTAAGACCACTCTCAAAACTGAAACCAACTCTTAAGAAATCTCTACATCAGTCTAAACATTTCTTAAAGTGTGAAGTCAAGAACATGTCAAGCAGAGGTCAGTCCTAGCATTAATTTTTTGGCTGCAGTTCCTGGAAGACTTTGAGATTGTGGCACAAAGTGTGAGAAACACTGGCAAGCAGGGGTAAGTGATATTCCTCCAGGGGTAGGTGACAAAATTCAGGGTTCCAACCCGTAACTTGCTTGGAGGGTGGGTGTCGAGCAGCTTATCTTTATTCTGCTTACCAAACTGCAGGATGCAGTTTGTTTCAGAGGAGAGAGCCCGAAAGGGCAGAGTTGTCCCCTGGTGAGATAAAGTGAGATGACAAAATTAAATAGCAGGCTTGGAGGGGAGAGCAGTCAGTAAACCAATGAGAAATTAACAGTTTGGGAGGGGCTGAGAATTAAACAGAAATAGTTTTAACAGGGAAGTCCTGAAGCAAGTTGGGGGGTGGTGAGAATACTGGCGTATGCTCAACATTAGAGAGCAGTAGCTTCAATAGAGTCGTGGAAGGGGCTCTGATTAACACTGTGGCACAGAGCTGAAAAAAAAGAACATGCAGGGAAGTTCTCAAGCAAGATTTTTTTTGAGGGGGCACTGCAGCAGCCTCAATGGGACACCGCAATCAAGGGTGCAGCCCACAGACTTCCACCTCTAAGAGAAGTGGTGCAGTGCTCAGGGCAGATTGCAAAATCACAGTACCATAAGACCTCTCTCATAGCTTAAATCAACTCCTAAGAAATATCTACATCAGACTAAACATTACTTGAAGTGAGAAATCAAGAACATGTCAAGCAGAGGTCAGTCCTATAATTAATCTTTGGCAGAAATTCCTAGAAGGCTTCTGGATTGCTGCACAAAGTATGAGAAACACTGGCAAACAGGGGCAAGTGATATTCCTCCATGGGTAGATGCAAAAATTCAGGGTTCCAACCTGTACCTTGCTTGGAGGGTGAGCATCGGGTAGTTTCTCTTTGTTCTGCTTACCAAACTGCAGAATGCAGTTTGTTTGAGAGGAGAGAGTGTGGAAGGGCAGAGTTGTTCACTGGTGAGATAAGGTGAGAGGGAGAAATTAAGTAGCAGGCTTGGAGAGGAGGGCACTCAGTAAAAGGAAAAGAAATTAACAGTTTCTGAGGGGCTGAGAATTAAACAGAAATTGTTTAAGCAGTGAAGTCCTGAAGCAAGTTGGGGGCTGGGGAGGACACTGCAGGTGCTCAATAGGTGAGAACAGTAACTTCAATACAGTCATGGAAGGGGCTGTAATTAGCACTGGGGAATAGAGTTGAAAAAAAAAAAAAGAACGGGCCGGGAGATTCTGAAGCAAGTATTTTTGGGGGGAGAAGCAATGCAGCAGCATCAAAGGGACACCAAGGTCAAGGGTGCAGCTCACAGACTTTCAGCTGTATGAGAAGGGGCACAACACTCGGGTCAGATAGCAAAATCACAGTAACTTAAGACCTTTCTCAAAAATTAAATCAACTCTTAAGAAATCTCTATATCAGATTAAACATTATTAAAGTGAGAAATCAAGAACATGTCAGGCAGAAGTCAGTCCTAGCATTATTGTCTTCTCAGCAGTTCCTGGAAGACTTCTGGATTGCTGCACTAAGTGGTAGAAACACTGGCAAACAGGGGCAAGTGATATTCCTCCAGGGGTAGATGACAAATTTCAGGGTTCCATCCTGTACCCTGCTTAGAGGGTGAGCATCGGGCAGCTTATCTTTGTTCTTCTTACTAAACTGCAGAATGCAGTTTGTTTCAGAAGAGAGAGCCCAAAACGGCAGAATTGCCCCCTGGTGAGATAAGGTGAGAGGACAAAATTAAATAGCAGGCTTGGAGGGGAGGGCAGTCAGTAAACAAAAGAGAAATTAACAGTTTGGGAGGGGCTGAGAATTAAACAGTCATAGTTTAAACTGGGAAGTCCTGAAGCAAGTTGGGGGGTGGTGACAATACTCGAGTATGCTCAACATTAGAGAGCAGTAGCTTCAATACAGTCATGGAAGGGGCTCTGATTAACACTGTGGCACAGAGCTGAAAAAAAGAACATGCAGGAAGGTTCTCAAGCAAGATTTTTTTGAGGGGGCACTGAAGCAGCCTCAATGGGACACCGAGATCAAGGGTGCAGCCCACATACTTCCACCTCTAAGAGAAGTGGTGCAGTGCTCAGGGCAGATTGCAAAATCACAGTACCATTAGACCTCTCTCAAAGTTCAAATCAGCTCCTAAGAAATATCTACATCAGACTAAACATTACTTGAAGTGAGAAATCAAGAACATGTCAAGCAGAGGTCAGTCCTATAATTAATCTTTGGCAGCAATTCCTAGAAGAATTCTGGACTGCTGCACAAAGTATGAGAAACACTGGCAAACAGGGGCAAGTGATATTCCTCCGGGGTAGATGCCAAAATTCAGGGTTCCAACCTGTACCATGCTTGGAGGGTGAGCATCAGGTAGTTTCTCTTTCTTCTGCTTACCAAACTGCAGAATGCAGTTTGTTTGATAGGAGAGAGCGTGGAAGGTCAGAGTTGTCCACTGGTGAGATAAGGTGAGAGGGCAAAATTAAATAGCAGCCTTGGAGGGAAGGGCAGTCAGAAAACAGATGAGAAATTAACCGTTTGGTAGGAGCTGAGAATTAAACAGAAATAGTTTAAACAGGGAAGTCCTAAAGCAAGTTGGGGGTTGGGGAGGACAGTGCTGTGTGCTCAACAGGAGAGAGCAGTAGCTTCAATACAGTCATGGACGGGGCTCTGATTAACACTGGGCACAGAGATAAAAAAAAGAACAGGCAGGGAGGTACTGAAACAAGTTTTTCTTTTGGGGGGGGCACTGCAGCAGCCTCAATGGGACACCGAGGTCAAGGGTGCAGCCCACAGACTTACAGCTCTATGAGAAAGGGCACAGCCCTCAGGGCAGATAGCAAAATCACAGTAACTTAAGACCTCTCTCAAAACTTTAATCAACTATTAAGAAATCTCTACATCAGATTAAACATTATTAAAGTGAGAAATCAAGAACATCTCAGGCAGAAGTCAGTCCTAGCATTATTGTCTTGTCAGCAGTTCATGGAAGACTTCGGGATTGCTGCACAAAGTGTGAAAAACACTGGAAAACAGGGGCAAGTGATATTCCTCCAGGGGTAGATGCTAAAACTCAGGGTTTTAACCCGTGCCTTGCTTGGATGGTGAGCATCGGGCAGCTTCTATTTATTCTGCTTGCCAAACTGCAGAATGCAGTTTGTTTGAGAGGAAAGAGCCCGAAAGGGCAGAGTTGTTCCCTAGTGAGAGAAGGTGAAAGGGCAAAATTAAACTGCAAGCTTGGAAGGGAGGGCAGTCAGAAAAGAAAAGAGAAATTAGCAGTTTGGCAGGGCCTGAGAATTAAACAGAAATAGTTTAAGCAGGGAAGGCCTGAAGCAAGTTGGGGGTTGGGGAGCACACTGCAGTATGCTCAACAGGAGAGCACAGTAACTTCAATACGGTCAATGAATGGGTTTTGATTAACACTGGGCACAGAGCTGAAAAAAAAGAACAGGAAGGGAGGTTCTTATGCAAGTTTTATTGGGGGGAGGCACTGCAGCAGCCACAATGGGACACAGAGGTCATGGGTGCAGCCCACAGACTTATATTTCTAAGAGAAGGGGCACAGCGCTCAGGGCAGATAGCAAAATCACAGTACCTTAAGACCTCTCTCAAAACTTAAACCAACTCTTAAGAAATATATACTTCAGACTTAACATTTCTTAAAGAGAGAAATCAAAAACATGTCAAGCAGAGGTCAGACCTAGCAATTATTTCTTGGCAGCAGTTACTAGGAGACTTCAGGATTGCTGCACAAAGTTTAAGAAACACTGGCAAACAGGGGCAAGTGATATTCTCCAAGGGGTATTGGCAAAAACTGAGGGTTCCAACATGTACCTTGCTAGGAGGGTGAGCGTCGGGCAGTTTCTCTTTGTTCTGCTTACCAAACTGCAGAATGCAGTTTGTTTGAGAAGAGAGAGTCCAAAAGGGCAGTGATGTCCGCTGCTGAGATAAGGTGAGAGGACAAAATCAAATAGCAGGCTTGGAGGTGAGGGAAGTCATATAACAAAAGAGAAATGAACAGTTAGGAAGGGGCTGAGAATTAAACATAAATATTTTAAGCAGTGAAGTCTTGAAGCAAGTTGGGGGGACACTGTAGTATGCTCAAGAGGAGAGAGCAGCAGCTTCAATACAGTCATGAAAGGGGCTCTGATTAACACTGCAGCACAGAGCTGAAAAAAGAGCAGGAAGTGAGGTACTGAAGCAAGTTTTTTTTTTGAGGGGGGCATGGCAGCAGCCTCTATTTGACACCAACATCAAGGGTGCAGCCCACAGTCTTACAGCTCTAAGAGAAGGGGCATAGCGCTCAGGGCAGATATCAAAATCACAGTACCTTAAGACCTCTTTCAAAACTTAAATCAACTCTTAAGAAATCTCTACATCAGACTAAACATTAAAGTGATCAATCAAGAACATGTCAAGGAGAGGTCAGTCCTAGCATTATTTTCTTGGCAGCAGTTCCTAAAAGACTTCTAGATTGCTGCACAAAGTGTGAGAAACACTGGCAAACAGGGGCAAGTGATATTCCTCATGGGGAAGATGCTTAAACTCAGGGTTTTAACCCGTGCCTTGCTTGGAGTGTGAGCATCAGGCTGCTTCTCTTTGTTCTGCTTACCAAACTGCAGAATGCAGTTTGAGAGTAGAGATCCCGAAAGGGCAGAGTTTTTCCTTGGTGAGAGCACAAAATGAAACAGCAGGCTTGGAAGGGAGGGCAGTCAGAAAACAAAAGAGAAATTAACTGTTTGGGAGGGGCTGAGTATTAAACAGAAACAGTTTAAGCAGGAAAGTCCTGAGGCAAGTTGGGGGTTGGGAAGGACTCTGCAGTATGCTCAACAGGCGAGAGCAGTAGCTTCAATACAGTCGTGGATGTGGCTCTGATTAACACTAGGGCACAGAGCTGAAAAAGAACAAACAGACAGGGAGGTACTGAAGTAAGTTTTCCTTTTGGTGGGGCACTGCAGCATCCTAAATAGGACACTGAGCTCAAGGGTGCAGCCCACAGACTTACAGCCCTAAAACAGGGGGCACAGTGCTCAGGGCAGTTAGCAAAATCACAGTACCTTAAGAGGTCTCTCAAAACTTAAATCAAACCTTACGAAAACTCTACATCAGACTAAACATTACTTAAACTCAGAAATCTAGAACATATCAAGCAGATGTCAGCCCTAGCATTCATTTCTTGGCAGCAGTTCCTGGAAGACTTGTTGACTGTGGCACAAAGTCTGAGAAACACTGGCAAGCAGGGGCTAGTGATATTCCTCCAGGGATAGATGCCAAAATTCAGGGTTGCAACCCGAACCTTGCTTGGAAGGTGAGCGTATGGCTGCTTCTCTTTGTTCTACTTACCAAACTGCAGAATCCAGTTTATTTGAGAGGAGAGAGAACAAAAGGGCAGAGTTGTCCCCTGGTAAAATAAGGAGAGAGGACGAAATTAAATAGCAGGCTTGAAGGGGAGGGCAGTCATAAAACAAATGAGAAATTAACAGTTTGGGAGTGACTGAGAATTTAACAGAAATAGTTTAAGCAGGGAAGTCCTGAAGCAAGTTGCAAGCTGGGAAGGACACTGGAGTATGCTGAAAAGGACAGAGCAGTAGCTTCAATGCTATCATGGAATGGGCTCTGATTAACACTGTGGCACAGAGCTGAAAAAAAGGAAAGAACAGGCAGGATGGTTCTGAAGTAAGTTTTTTTTTTGGAGGGGCACTGCTGCAACCTCAATGGGACACTGAGATTAAGGGTGCAGCAAACAGATTTACAGCTCTAAGAAAAGGGGCACAGCTCTCAGGGCAGATAGTGAAATCACAGTGCCTTACGACCTCTCTCAAAACTTTAGTCAACTCTTAAATAATCTCTACATCAGACTAAACATAAAGTGAGAAATCAAGAACATATCAAGCAGAGGTCAATCCTATCATTAATTTCTTGGCAACAGTTCCTAGAAGACTTCTGGTATGCTGCACAAAGTGTGAGAAACACTGACAAACAGTGGCAAGTGATATTACTCAAGGGGTAGATGCCAAAATTCAGGGTTCAAACCCGTACCTTGCTTGGAGGGTTAGCGTCGGGCAGCTTCTCTTTGTTCTGCTTACCAAACAGCAGAATGTAGTTTGTTTGAGAGGAGAGAGCCGAAAAGGGCAGAGTTGACCAATGGTAAGATAAGGTGAGAGGATGAAATTAAATAGCAATCTTGGAGGGGATGGCAGTCAGAAAACAAAAGAGAAATTAACAGTAAGGGAGGGGCTGAGAATCAAACAGAAATAGTTCAAGCAGGGAAGTCCTGAAGCAAGTTGGGGGTTGGGGAGGATACTGCGGTATGCTCAACAGGAGAGAGCAATAGCTTCAATACAGTCATGGAAGGGGCTCTTATTAACACAGGGGCACAGAGCTAAACAAAAGAACAGGCAGGTAGGTTCTGAAGCAAGTTTTTTCGGGGGCCCCTCAGCAGCATCAATGGGACACCGAGGTCAAGGTGTGCAGCCCACAGACTTACAGCTCTAAGAGAAGAAGCTCAGTGCTCAGAGCAGATAGCAAAATCACAGTTCCTTAAGACCTCGCTCAAAACTTATATCGACTCTTAAGAAATATCTACATCAGATTAAACATTGCTTAAAGTGAGAAATCAAGAACATGTCAAGCAGAAGTCTGTCCTAGCATTAATTTCTTTGCAGCAGTTCCTAGAAGAATTCTAGATTGCTGCATAAAGTTTGAGAAAAACTGGCAAGCAGGGGCAAGTGACACTCCTACAGGGGTAATTGCCAAAATTCAGAGTTCCAACCCATACCTTTCTTGGAGGGTGAGCGTTGGGCAACTTTTCTTTGTTCTGCTTACCAAACTGCTGAATGCAGTTTGTTTGAGAGGAGATGGTTCAAAAGAGCAGAGTTGTCCCCTGGTGAGATAAGGTGAGAGGATGAAATTAAATAGCTGTCTTGGAGGGGAGGGCAGTCAGAAAACAAAAGAGAAATTAACAGTATGGGAGCGGCTGAGAATTAAACAGAAATAGTTTAAGAAGGGAAGTCCTGAAGCAAGATAGGTGTTGGGGAGTACACTGCAGTATGCTCAACAGGAGAGAAGTAGCTTCAATACAGTCATGGAATAGGCTCTGATTAACACTGGGGCACAGAGCTGAAAAAAATACAGGCAAGGAGTTTCTAGAACAAGTTTTCTTCGGGTGGGGCACTGCAGCAGCCTCATTGGGACACTGAGGTCAAGGGTGCAGCCCACAGACTTAGAGCTCTAAGAGAAGGGGCACAGCACTCAGGGCAGATATCAAAATCACAGTACCTTATGACCTCTCTCAAAACCTAAATCAACACTTAAGAAATATTTACACCAGACAAAACATTTCTTAAACTGAGAAATCAAGAACAAGTCAAGCAGAAGTCAGTCCTAGCATTACTTTTCTTGGCAGCAGTTCCTAGAAGACTTCTGGATTGCTGCACAAAGTGTGAGAAGCACTGGCAATCAGGGGTAAGTGATATTCCTCCGGGATAGATGCCAAAATTCAGTGTTCCAACCCGTGTCTTGCTTGGAGGGTGAGTGACGGTAGCATCTATTTCTTCTGCTTACCAAACTGCAGAATGCAGTTTGTTAGAGAGTAGAGAGCCCAAAGGGCAGAGTTGTCCACTGGTGTGACAAGGTGAGAGGATGAAATTAAATAGCAGGTTTGGAGGGGAGGGCAGTCAGAAAACAAAAGAGAAATGAACAGTTTGAGAGCGGCTGAGAATTAAACAGAAATATTTTAAGCATTGAAGTCCTGAAGCAAGTTGGGGTTTGGGGATGACACTGCAGTATGCATAACAGGAGAGAGCAGTAGCTTCACTACAGTCATGGAAGAGGCTCTGATTAACACAGGGGCAGAGAGTAAAAAAAGAACAGGCAGGGAGGTTCTGAAGCAAGTTTTTTTTATCTGGGGAGTACTGTAGCAGAATCTATGGGACACCGAGATCAAGGCTGCAGCCCACAGACGTACAGCTCTTAGAGAAATGGCACAGCACTCAGGGCAGATAGCAAAATCACAGTACCTTAAGACCTGTCTCAAAACATTAATCAACTCTTAAATAATCTCTACATCAGACTAAACATTACTTAAAGTGAGAAATCAAGAACATGTCAAGCAGAGGTCACTCCTATCATTAATTTCTTGGCAGCAGTTCCTAGAAGACTTCTGGATTTCTGCACAATGTGTGAGAAACACTGGCAAACAGGGACAAGTGATATTTCTCAAGGGGTAAATGCTAAAATTCAGGGTTCCAAAATGTACCGTGCTTGGAGGGTGAGCGTAGAGCAGCTTCTCTTTGTTCTGCTTACCAAACTGCAGAATGCGGTTTGTTTGAGAGCAGAGAGCCTGAAAGGGCAGAGTTTTCCCCTGGTGAGATAAGGTGAGAGCATGAAATTAAATAGCAGGCTTGGAGGGGAGGGCAGTCAGAAAGTAGATGTGAAATTAACCGTTTGGAAGGAGCTGAGAATTAAACAGAAATAGTTTAAGCAGGGAAGTCCTAAAGCAAGTTGGGGGTTGGGGAGGACAGTGATGTGTGCTCAACAGGAGAGAGCAGTAGCTTCAATACAGTCATGGACGGGGCTCTGATTAACACTGGGGACAGAGATGAAAAAATAAGAACAGGCAGGGAGGTACTGAAGCAAGTTTTTCTTTTGGGGCGGCACTGCAGCAGCCTCAATGGGACACCGAGGTCAAGGGTGCAGCCCACAGACTTACAGCCCTAAGAGAAGGGGCACAGTGCTCAGGGAAGATAGCAAAATCACAGTAGATTTAGACTTCTTTCAAAACTTAAATCAACTCTTAAGATATCTCTACATCAGACTAAACATTACTTAATGTGAGAAATCAAGAACATGTCAAGCAGAGGTCAGTCCTAGCAATAATGTCTTTGCAGCAGTTCCTAGAAGGCTTCTGGATTAATGAACAAAGTGTGAGAATCACTGGCAAACAGGGGCAAGTGATATTCCTCCAGGGGTAGATGCCAAAATTCAGGGTTCCAAACCGTACCTTGCTTGGAGGGTGAGCGTCCGGCTGCTTCTCTCTGTTCTGGTTACCAAACTGCAGAATGCAGTTTGTTTCAGTGGATAGAGCCTGAAAGGGCAGAGTTGTGCCCTGGTGAGATAAGGTGAGAGGACAAAATTAAATAGCAGGCTTGAAGGGGAGGGCAGTCCGTAAACAAAAGAGAAAATAACAGTTTGGGAGGTGCTGAGAATTAAACAGAACTAGTTTAAGCAGGGAAGTCCTGAAGCAAGTTGAGGTTTCATGGGAGTATGCTCAACATTAGAGAGCAGTAGCTCCAATACAGTCATGGAAGGGGCTCTGATTAACACTGTGGCACAGAGCTGAAAAAAAAAGAACATGCAGGAAGGTTCTCAACTAAGATTATTTTTGAGGGGGCACTGCAGCAGCCTCAATGGGACACCGAGATCAAGGGTGCAGCCCACAGACTTACATCTCTAAGAGAATTGGTGCAGTGCTCAGGGAAGATTGTAAAATCTCAGTACCATAAGACCTCTCTCAAAGCTTAAATCAACTCCTAAGAAAAATCTACATCAGACTAAACATTAATTGAAGTGAGAAATCAAGAACATGTCAAGCAGAGGTCAGTCCTATAATTACTGTACCTTGCTTGGAGGGTGAGGATCGGGTAGTTTCTCTTTGTTCGGCATTACCAAACTGCAGAATGCAGTTTGTTAGAGTGGAGAGAGCCCGAAAGGGCAGAGTTGTCTCACGGTGAGATAAGCCGAGGGGACAAAATTAAAAAGCAGGTTTGGAGGGCAGGGCAGTCATAAAACAAAAGACAAATTAACAGTTTGGGAGGGGCTGGGAGTTAAAAAGAATTAGTTTAAGCAGGGAAGTCCTGAAGCAGGTTGGGGGTTGGGGAGGACACTCAACTATGCTCAACAGGAGAGAGCAGTAGCTTCAATACAGTCATGGAAGCCGCTCTGACTTAACACTGGGGCACAGAGCTGAAAAAAAAAGAACATTCTGGGTGGTTCTGAAACAAGCATTTTTTGAATGGGGGCACTGCAGCAGCCTCAATGGGACACCGAGGTCAAGGGTGCAGCCGACAGACTTATAGCCCTAAGAGAAGAGGCACAGTGCTCAGGGCAGATGGCAAAATCACAGTCCTTTAAGAACTCTCTCAAAACTTAAATTAACACTTAAGACTACTCTACATCAGTCTAAACATTACTTAAAGTGAGAAATCAAGGACATGTCATGCAGAGGTCAGTCCTAGCATTACTGTCTTGTCAGCAGTTCCTGAAAGACTTCTCAATTGCTGCACAAAGTGGTAGAAAAACTGGCAAACAGGGGCAAGAGATATTCCTCTAGTGGTAGATGCCAAAATTCAGGGTTCAAACTCTTGAGAGGACAAAATTAAATAGCCGGCTTGGAGGGGAGGGCAGTCAGTTAACAAAAGAGAAATGAGCAGTTAGGCAGGGGCTGAGAATTAAAAAGAAATAGTTTAAGCCGTGAAGTCTTAAAGCAAGATGGGGGTTGGGAAGAACACTGCAGTATGCTCAAGAGGAGAGAGTAGTAGCTACAATACAGTCATGGACGGGGCTCTGATTAACACTACAGCAAAGTGCTGAGAAAAAAAGAACAGGAAGGGAGGTTCTTGAGCAAGTTTTTTTTTTGGTAGGTGGGCACTACAGCAGCCTCAATGGGACACCGACATCAAGGGTGCAGCTCACCGACTTACAGCTCTAAGAGAAGGGGCAGAGCACTCAGGGCAGTTTGCAAAATAACAGTACCTTAAGACCTCTTTCAAAACTTAAATCGACTCTTCAGAAATCTCTACATCAGACTAAACAATACTTAAAGAGAGAAATCAAGAACATGTCATGCAGAGGTCAGTCCTAGCATTAATTTCTTATCAGCATTTCATAGAAGACTTCTGGATTGCTGCATAAAGTGTGAGAAACATTGGCAAACAGGGGCAAGTGATATTCCTCCAGGGGTATTTGCCAAAATTCAGGGTTCCAACCCATACCTTGCTTGGAGGTTGAGCGTCAAGCAGTTTCTCTTTGTTCTGCTTCCCAAATTGCAGAATGCAGTTTGTTTGAGAGGAAAGAACAAAAGGGCAGAGTTGTCCCCTGGTGAGACAAGGTGAGAGGACAAAATGAAATAGCAGGCTTGGAAGGGAGGGCAGTCAGAAAACAAAAGAGAAATTAACAGTTTGGGAGGGGCTGAGAATTAAACAGAATTAGTTTAAGCAGGGAAGTCCTGAAGCAAATTGGGGGGTTGGGAAGGAGACTGCAGTATGCTCAACAGGAGAGAGCCGTAGCTTCAATACAGTCATGGATGGGGCTCTGATTAACACTGGGGCACAGAGCTAAAAAAAAAAAAAACAGACAGGGAGATTCTGAAGTAAGTTTTTTTTTTGGAGGGGCACTGCAGCATCCTCAATGATACACCAAGTTCAAGGGTGCAGCCCACAGACTTACAGCCCTAAGAGAAGGGGCACAGTGCTCAGGGCAGATAGCAAAATCACTGTACCTTAAGACCTCTCTCAAAACTTAAACCAACTCCTAAGAAAACTCTACATCAGACTAAACAAAACTTAAAGTGAGAAATCAAGAACATGTAAAGCATAGGTCAGTTCTGGCATTCATTTCTTGGCAGCAGTTCCTAGAAGACTGCTGGATTGCTGCACAAAGTGTGAGAGACAATGGAAAACAGGAGCAAGTGATATTCCTCCAGGGGTAGATGCTAAAACTCAGGGTTTTAACCCGTGCCTCACTTGGAGGGTGAGCATTCAGCTGCTTCTCTTTGTTCTGCTTACCAAACTGCAGAATGCAGTTTGTTTGAGAGGAGAGAGCCTGAAAGGGCAGAGTTGTTCCCTGGTGAGAGAAGGTGAGAGGACAAAATTAAATAGCAGGCTTGGAAGGGAGGGCAGTCAGAAAAGAAAAGAGAAATTAGCAGTTTGGGAGGGGCTGACAATTAAACAGAAATAATTGAAGGAGGGAAGTCCTGAAGCAAGTTTGTGGCTGGGAAGAACACGGGAGTATGCTCAACAGGAGAGAGCAGTAGCTTCAATACAGTCATGGAAGTGGCTCTGATTAACACTGGAGCACTCAGCTGAAAAAAAAGAACAGGCAAGGAGATTCTGAAGCTAGTTATTTTGGGGGGGCACTGCAGCAGCCACAATGGGACTCTGAGGTCATGGATGCAGCCCACAGACTTACAGATCTAAGAGAAGGGCACAGTACTAAGGGAAGATAGCAAAATCACAGTACCTTAAGACCACTCTCAAAACTTAAACCAACTCTTAAGAAATCTCTACATCAGTCTAAACATTTCTTAAAGTGAGAAGTCAAGAACATGTCAAGCAGAGGTCAGTCCTAGCATTAATGTTTTGGCAGCAGTTCCTGGAAGACTTCAAGATTGTGGCACAAAGCGTGAGAAACACTGGCAAGCAGGGGTAAGTGATATTCCTCCAGGGGTAGATGACAAAATTCAGGGTTCCAACCCGTAACTTGCTTGGAGGGTCGGCGTCGGGCAGCTTATCTTCATTCTGCTTACCAAACTGCAGGATGTAGTTTGTTTCAGAGGAGAGAGCCCGAAAGGGCAGAGTTGTCCCCTGGTGAGATAAAGTGAGATGACAAAATTAAATAGCAGGCTTGGAGGGGAGGGCAGTCAGTAAACCAAAGAGAAATTAACAGTTTGGGAGGGGCTGAGATTTGAACAGAAATAAACTTAACAGGGAAGTCCAGAAGCAAGTTGAGGGTTGGTGAGAATACTCAAGTATGCTCAACATTAGAGAGCAGTAGCTTCAATACAGTCATGGAAGGGGCTCTGATTAACACTGTGGCACAGAGCTGAAAAAAAAAGAACTTGCAGGAAGGTTCTCAAGCAAGATTTTTTTGAGGGGGCACTGCTGCAGCCTCAATGGGACACTGAGATCAAGGGTGCAGCCCACAGATTTCCACCTCTAAGAGATGTGGTGCAGTGCTCAGGGCAGATTGCAAAATCACAGTACCATAAGACCTCTCTCAAAGCTTAAATCAACTCCTAAGAAATATCTACATCAGACTAAACATTACTTGAAGTGAGAAATCAAGAACCTGTCAAGCAGAGGTCAGTCCTATAATTAATCTTTGGCAGCAATTCCTAGAAGGCTTCTGGATTGCTGCACAAAGTATGAGAAACACTGGCAAACAGGGGCAAGTGATATTCCTCCGGGGTAGATGCCAAAATTCAGTGTTCCAACCTGTACCTTGTTTGGAGGGTGAGCATCGGGTAGTTTCTATTTGTTCTGCTTACCAAACTGCAGAATGCAGTTTGTTTGAGAGGAGAGAGCGTGGAAGGGCAGAGTTGTTCACTGGTGAGATAAGGTGAGAGGGTGAAATTAAATAGCAGGCTTGGAGAGGAGGGCACTCAGAAAAAGGAAGAGAAAATAAGTTTCGGAGGTGCTGAGAATTAAACAGAAATTGTTTACGAAGGAAGTCCTGAAGGAGTTGGGGCTGAGGAGGACACTGCAGGTGCTCAACAGGTGAGAACAGAAGCTTCATTACAGCCATGGAAGGGGCTGTAATTAGCACTGGGGAACAGAGTTGAAAAAAAAAAAAGAACAGGCCGGGAGATTCTGAAGCAAGTTTTTTTGGGGGAAGAAGGAATGCAGCAGCATCAAAGGGACACCGAGGTCAAGGGTGCAGCACACAATCTTACAGCTCTATGAGAAGGGGCACAGCACTCAGGTCAGATAGCAAAATCACAGTAACTTAAGACCTATCTCAAAACTTAAATCAACTCTTAAGAAATTTCTACATCAGATTAAACATTATTAAAGTGAGAAATCAAGAACTTGTCAGGCTGAAGTCAGTCCAAGCATTATTGTCTTGCCAGCAGTTCCTGGAAGACTTCTGGATTGCTGCACAAAGTGGTAGAAACACTGACAAACAGGGTCAAGTGATATTCCTCAAGGGGTAGATGACAAAATTAAGGGTTCCATCCCGTACCTTGCTTAGAGGGTGAGCGTCGGGCAGCTTATCTTTGTTCTGCATACTAAACTGCAGAATGCAATTTGTTTCAGAAGAGAGAGCCCGAAACGGCAGAGTTGTCCCCTGGTGATATAAGGTGAGAGGACAAAATTAAATAGCAGGCTTGGAGGGGAGGGCAGTCAGTAAACAAAAGAGAAATTAATAGTTTGGGAGGGGCTGAGAATTAAACAGTAATAGTTTAAACAGGGAAGTCCTGAAGCAAGTTGGGGGTTGGTGAGAATACTCGAGTATGCTCAACATTAGAGAGCAGTAGCTTCAATACAGTCATGGAAGGGGCTCTGATTAACACTGTGGCACAGAGCTGAAAAAAAAATAACATGCAGGAAGGTTGTCAAGCTAGATTTTTTTTGAGGGGGCACTGCAGCAGCCTCAATGGGACACTGAGATCAAGGGTGCAGCCCACAGACTTCCACCTCTAAGAGAAGTGGTGCAGTGCTCAGGGCAGATTTCAAAAATCACAGTACCATTAGACCTCTCTCAAAGCACAAATCAACTCCTAAGAAATATTTACATCAGACTAAACATTACTTGAAGTGAGAAATCAAGAACCTGTCAAGCAGAGGTCAGTCCTATAATTAATCTTTGGCAGCAATTCCTAGAAGACTTCTGGATTGCTGCACAGAGTATGAGAAACACTGGCAAACAGGGGCAAGTGATATTCCTCTGGGGTAGATGCCAAAATTCAGGGTTCCAACCTGTACCATGCTTGGAGGGTGAGCATCGGTTAGTTTCTCCTTCTTCTGCTTACCAAACTGCAGAATGCAGTTTGTTTGAGAGGAGAGAACGTGGAAGGGCAGAGTTGTCCACTGGTGAGATAAGGTGAGAGGGCGAAATTAAATAGCAGCCTTGGAGGGGAGGGCAGTCAGAAAACAGATGAGAAATTAACCGTTTGGTAGGAGCTGAGAATTAAACAGAAATAGTTTAAGCAGGGAAGTCCTAAAGCAAGTTGGGGGTTGGGGAGGACAGTGCTGGGTGCTCAACAGGAGAGAGCAGAAGCTTCAATACAGTCGTGGACGGTGCTCTGATTAACACTGGGCACAGAGAGGAAAAAAAAAGAACAGGCAGGGAGGTACTGAAACAAGTATTTCTTTTGGGGGGGCGCTGCAGCAGCCTCAATGCGACACCGAGGTCAAGGGTGCAGCCCACAGACTTACAGCTCTATGAGAAAGGGCATAGCACTCAGGGCAGATAGCAAAATCACAGTAACTTAAGACCTCTCTCAAAACTTAAATCAACTCTTAAGAAATCTCTACATCAGATTTAACATTATTAAAGTGAGAAATCAAGAATATCTCATGCAGAAGTCAGTCCTAGCATTATTGTCTTGTCAGCAGTTCATGGAAGACTTCTGGATTGCTGCACAAAGTGTGAGAAACACTGGCAAACAGGGGCAAGTGATATTCCTCCAGGGGTAGATGCTAAAACTCAGGGGTTTTAACTCGTGCTTTGCTTGGATGGTGAGCATCGGGCAGCTTCTATTTATTCTTCTTAACAAACTGCAGAATGCAGTTTGTTTGAGAGGAGAGATCCCGAAAGGGCAGAGTTGTTCCCTAGTGAGAGAAGGTGAGAGGACAAAATTAAACTGCAAGCTTGGAAGGGAGGGCAGTCAGAAAAGAAAAGAGAAATTAGCAGTTTGGCAGGGGCTGAGAATTAAACAGAAAAAGTTTAAGCAGGGAAGTCCTGAAGCAAGTTGGGGGTTGGGGAGCACACTGCAGTATGCGCAACAGGAGAGCACAGTAGCTTCAATACGGTCAATGAATGGGCTTTGATTAACACTGGGCACAGAGCTGAAAAAAAAAAGAACAGGAAGGGAGGTTCTTATGCAAGTTTTTTTGTGGGGAGGCACTGCAGCAGCCACAATGGGACACCAAGGTCATGGGTGCAGCCCACAGACTTATATCTCTAAGAGAAGGGGCACAGCGTTCAGGGCAGATAGCAAAATCACAGTACCTTAAGACCTCTCTCAAAACTTAAACCAACTCTTAAGAAATGTATACATCAGACTTAACATTTCCTAAAAAGAGAAATCAAAAACATGTCAAGCAGAGGTCAGACCTAGCAATAATTTCTTGGCAGCAGTTACTAGAAGACTTCAGGATTGCTGCACAAAGTTTAAGAAACACTAGCAAACAGGGGCAAGTGATATTCTCCAAGGGGTATTGGCAAAAACTGAGGGTTCCAACATGTACCTTGCTAGGAGGGTGAGCCCTCGGCAGTTTCTCTTTGTTCTACTTACCAAACTTCAGAATGCAGTTTGTTTGAGAGGAGAGAGAACAAAAGGGCAGAGTTGTCCCCTGGTGAGATAAGGAGAGAGGATGAAATTAAATAGCAGGCTTGAAGGGGAGGGCAGTCGTAAAACAAAAGAGAAATTAACAGTGTGGGAGTGACTGAGAATTTAACAGAAATAGTTTAAGCAGGGAAGTCCTGAAGTAAGTTGCAAGCTGGGAAGGACACTGGAGTATGCTCAAAAGGACAGAGCAGTAGCTTCAATGCTATCCTGGAAGGGGCTCTTATTAACACTGTGGCACAGAGCTGAAAAAAAAGAAAGAACAGGCAGGATGGTTCTGAAGTAAGTTTTTTTTTTGGAGGGGCACTGCTGCAACCTCAATGGGACACTGAGATTAAGGGTGCAGACCACAGATTTACAGATCTAAGAAAAGGGGCACAGCTCTCAGGGCAGATAGCAAAATCACAGTGCCTTAACACCTCTCTCAAAACTTTAATCAACTCTTAAATAATCTCTACATCAGACTAAACATTACTTAGAGTGAGAAATCAAGAACATGTCAAGCAGAGGTCAGTCCTATCATTAAATTCTTGGCAACAGTTCCTAGAAGACTTCTGGATTGCTGCACAAAGTGTGAGAAACACTGACAAACAGTGGCAAGTGATATTACTCAAGTGGTAGATGCCAAAATTCAGGGTTCAAACCCGTGCCTTGTTTGGAGGGTTAGCGTCAGGCAGCTTCTCTTTGTTCTGCCTGCCAAACTGCAGAATGCAGTTTGTTTGTGAGGAGAGAGCCCAAAAGGACAGAGTTGTCCACTTGTGAGATAAGGTGAGAGGACAAAATTTAATAGCAGGCTTAGAGGGGAGGGCAGTCAGAAATAAGAAAAGAAATTAACAATTTGGGAGGGGCTGAGAATTAAACAGAAATTGCTTAAGCAGGGAAATCCTGAAGCAAGTTGGGGGTTGGGGAGGACACTGCAGTATGCGCAACAGGAGACAGTTGTAGCTTCAATAGCTTCACTTGGAAGGTGTGCAGCCCACAGACTTACAGCTCTTAGAGAAGGGTCACAGTGCTCAGGGCAGATAGCAAAATCACAGTACCTTAAGAGCTCTCTCAAAACTTAAATCAAACTTTACGAAAACTCTACATCAGACTAAACATTACTTAAACTGAGAAATCTAGAACATATCAAGCAGAAGTCAGTCCTAGCATTAATTTCTTGGCAGCAGTTCCTGGAAGACTTGTTGATTGTGGCACAAAGTGTGAGAAACACTGGCAAGCAGGGGCTAGTGATATTCCTCCAGGGATAGATGCCAAAATTCAGGGTTGCAACCCGTACCTTGCTTGGAAGGTGAGCGTATGGCTGCTTCTCTTTGTTCTACTTACCAAACTGCAGAATCCAGTTTATTTGAGAGGAGAGAGAACAAAAGGGCAGAGTTGTCCCCTGGTGAAATAAGGAGAGAGGATGAAATTAAATAGCAGGCTTGGAAGGGAGGGCAGTCATAAAACAAATGAGAAATTAACAGTGTGGGAGTGACTGAGAATTTAACAGAAATGGTTTAAGCAGGGATGTCCTGAAGCAAGTTGCAAGCTGGGAAGGAAATTGGAGTATGCTCAAATGGACAGAGCAGAAGCTTCAATACAGTTGTGGAAGGGGCTCCGATTAACACAGAAGCACAGAGATGAAAAAGAAAGAGCAGGAAGGGAGGTTCTGAAGCAATTTTTTTTAAGGGTGGCACTGCAGCAGCCTCAATGGGACACACAACATCAAGGGTGCTGCCCACAGACAAACAGCTCAAAGAGAAGGGGCAGAGTGCTCAGGGCAGATAGCAAAATCACAGTACCTTAAGACCTCTTTCAAAACTTAAATCAACTCTTAAGAAATCGCTATATCAGACTAAACATTACTTAAAGTGATAAATCGAGAACATGTCAAGCAGAGGTCAGTCCTAGCATTAATTTCTTGGCAGCAGTTTCTAGAAGACTTCTGGATTGCTGCACAAAGTGTGAGAAACACTGGAACTACAGGGGCAAGTGATATTCCTATAGGGGTCGATGCCAAAACTCAGGGTTTTAACCCGTGCCTTGCTTGGAGAGTGAGCGTCTGGCTGCTTCTCTTTGTTCTGCTTAACAAACAGCAGAATGCAGTTTGTTTGAGAGGAGAGATCCCAAAAGGGCAGAGTTGTTCCCTGATGAGAGAAGGTGAGAGGACAAAATGAAAAAGCAGGCTTGGAAGGGAGAGCAGTCAGAAAACAAAAGAGAAATTAACAGTTTGGGATGGGCTGAGAATTGAACAGAAACAGTTAAAGCAGGGAAATCCTGAAGCAAGTTGGGGGTTGGTGAGGACACTGCAGTATGCTCAACAGAAGAGAGCAGTAGCTTCAATACTGTCATGGACAGGGCTCTGATTAACACTTGGGCATAAAGCAGAAAAAAAACAGACAGGGAGGTTCAGAAGTAAGTTTTTCTTTTGGGGGGCACTGCAGGAGCCTCAAAGGGACACCGAGGTCAAGGGTGCAGCCCACTGACTTACATCCTTAAAAGAAGGGGCACAGTGCTCAGGGCAGATAGCAAAATCACAGTACCTTAAGAGCTCACTCAAAACATAAATCAACTCTTAAGAAAACTCTACATCAGACTAAACATTACTTAAAGTGAGAAATGTAGAATATGTCAAGCAGAAGTCAGTCCTAGCATTAATTTCTTGGCAGCAGTTCCTGGAAGACTTCTAAATTGCGGAACAAAGTGTGAGAAACACTGACAAGCAGGGGCAAGTTATATTCCTCCAGGGATATATGCCAAAATTCATGATTGCAACCCGTATCTTGCTTGGAGGGTGAGAGTCGGGCAGCTTCACTTTGTTCTGCTTACCAAACTGCAGAATATAGTATATTTGAGAGGAGAGAAAACAAAAGGGCAGAGTTGTCCCCTGGTGAGATAAGGTGAGAGAATGAAATTAAATAGCAGGCTTGACGGGAGGGCAGTCAGAAAACAAAAGAGAAATTAACAGTTTGGGAGTGGCTGAGAATTAAACAGAAATAGTTTAAGCAGGGAAGTCCTGAGGCAAGCTGGGTGTTGGGAAGTACACTGCAGTATGCTCAACAGGAAAGAGCAGTAGCTTCAATACAGTCATGGAAGGGGCTATGATTAACACGGTGGCACAGAGCTGAAAAAAAAAAGAACAGGCAGGGAGGCTCTGAAGCAAATTTTTTTGGGTGGGCACTGCAGCAACCTCAATAGGATACCAAGGTCAAGGGTGCAGCCCATAGACTTACAGCTCTAAGAAAAGGGGCACAGTGCTCAGGGCAGATAGCAAAATCACTGTACCTTAAGACCTCTCTCAAAACTTTAATCAACTCTTAAATAATCTGCACATCATACTAAACATTACTTAAAGTGAGAAATAAAGAACATGTCAAGCAGAGGTCAGCCCTATCATTAATTTCTTTTCAGCAGTTCCTGCAAGACTTGTAGATTGCGGCACAAAGTGTGAGAAACACTGGCAAGCAGGGGCTAGTGATATTTCTCCAGGGATAGATGCCAAAATTCAGGGTTGAAACCCGTACCTTGCTTGGAGGGTGAGCATATGGCTGCTTCTGTTTGTTCTGCTTACCAAACTGCAGAGTCCAGTTAATTTGAGAGGAGAGAGAGAGAACAAGGGTAGAGTTGTCCCCTGGTGAGATAAGGAGAGAGGATGAAATTAAATAGCAGGCTTGAAGGGGAGGCCTGTCAGAAAACAAATGAGAAATTAACAGTTTGGGAGTGACTGAGAATTAAACAGAAACAGTTTAAGCAGGGAAGTCCTGAAGCAAATTGGGGGGTTGGGAAGGAGACTGCAGTATGCTCAACAGGAGAGAGCTGTAGCTTCAATACAGTCATGGATGGGGCTCTGATTAACACTGGGGCACAGAGCTAAAAAAAAAAAAAACAGACAGGGAGATTCTGAAGTAAGTTTTTCTTTTGGAGGGGCACTGCAGCATCCTCAATGATACACCAAGTTCAAGGGTGCAGCCCACAGACTTACAGCCCTAAGAGAAGGGGCACAGTGCTCAGGGCAGATAGCAAAATCACTGTACCTTAAGACCTCTCTCAAAACTTAAACCAACTCTAAGAAAACTCTACATCAGACTAAACAAAACTTAAAGTGAGAAATCAAGAACATGTAAAGCATAGGTCAGTTCTGGCATTCATTTCTTGGCAGCAGTTCCTAGAAGACTGCTGGATTGCTGCACAAAGTGTGAGAGACAATGGAAAACAGGAGCAAGTGATATTCCTCCAGGGGTAGATGCTAAAACTCAGGGTTTTAACCCGTGCCTCACTTGGAGGGTGAGCATTCAGCTGCTTCTCTTTGTTCTGCTTACCAAACTGCAGAATGCAGTTTGTTTGAGAGGAGAGAGCCTGAAAGGGCAGAGTTGTTCCCTGGTGAGAGAAGGTGAGAGGACAAAATTAAATAGCAGGCTTGGAAGGGAGGGCAGTCAGAAAAGAAAAGAGAATTAGCAGTTTGGGAGGCTGACAATTAAACAGAAATAATTGAAGGAGGAAGTCCTGAAGCAAGTTTGTGCTGGGAAGAACACGGGAGTATGCTCAACAGGAGAGAGCAGTAGCTTAATACAGTCATGGAAGTGGCTCTGATTAACACTGGAGCACCAGCTGAAAAAAAGAACAGGCAAGGAGATTCTGAAGCTAGTTATTTTGGGGGGCACTGCAGCAGCCACAATGGGACTCTGAGGTCATGGATGCAGCCCACAGACTTACAGATCTAAGAGAAGGCACAGTACTCAGGAAGATAGCAAAATCACAGTACCTTAAGACCACTCTCAAACTTAAACCAACTCTTAAGAAATCTCTACATCAGTCTAAACATTTCTTAAAGTGAGAAGTCAAGAACATGTCAAGCAGAGGTCAGTCCTAGCATTAATGTTTTGGCAGCAGTTCCTGGAAGACTTCAAGATTGTGGCACAAAGCGTGAGAAACACTGGCAAGCAGGGGTAAGTGATATTCCTCCAGGGGTAGATGACAAAATTCAGGGTTCCAACCCGTAACTTGCTTGGAGGGTCGGCGTCGGGCAGCTTATCTTCATTCTGCTTACCAAACTGCAGGATGCAGTTTGTTTCAGAGGAGAGAGCCCGAAAGGGCAGAGTTGTCCCCTGGTGAGATAAAGTGAGATGACAAAATTAAATAGCAGGCTTGAGGGAGGGCAACAGTAAACCAAAGAGAAATTAACAGTTTGGGAGGGGCTGAGATTTGAACAGAAATAAACTTAACAGGGAAGTCCAGCAAGTTGAGGGTTGGTGAGAATACCAAGTATGCTCAACATTAGAGAGCAGTAGCTTCAATAAAGTCATGGAAGGGCTCTGATTAACACTGTGGCACAGAGCTGAAAAAAGAACATGCAGGAAGGTTCTCAAGCAAGATTTTTTGAGGGGCACTGCTGCAGCCTCAATGGGACACTGAGATCAAGGGTGCAGCCACAGATTTCCACCTCTAAGAGATGTGGTGCAGTGCTCAGGGCAGATTGCAAAATCACAGTACCATAAGACCTCTCTCAAGCTAAATCAACTCCCAGAAATATCTACATCAGACTAAACATTACTTGAAGTGAGAAATCAAGAACCTGTCAAGCAGAGGTCAGTCCTATATCTAATCTTTGGCAGCAATTCCTAGAAGGCTTCTGGATTGCTGCACAAAGCATGAGAAACACTGGCAAACAGGGGCAAGGATATTCCTCCGGGTAGATGCCAAAATTCAGTGTTCCAAACTGTCCTTGTTTGGAGGGTGAGCATCGGGTAGTTTCTATTTGTTCTGCTTACCAAACTGCAGAATGCAGTTTGTTTGAGAGGAGAGAGCGTGGAAGGGCAGAGTTGTTCACTGGTGAGATAAGGTGAGAGGGTGAAATTAAATAGCAGGCTTGGAGAGGAGGGCACTCAGAAAAAGGAAGAGAAAATAAGTTTCGGAGGTGCTGAGAATTAAACAGAAATTGTTTAAGCAGGGAAGTCCTGAAGGAAGTTGGGGGCTGAGGAGGACACTGCAGGTGCTCAACAGGTGAGAACAGTAGCTTCATTACAGTCATGGAAGGGGCTGTAATTAGCACTGGGGAACAGAGTTGAAAAAAAAAAAAGAACAGGCCGGGAGATTCTGAAGCAAGTTTTTTTGGGGGAAGAAGGAATGCAGCAGCATCAAAGGGACACCGAGGTCAAGGGTGCAGCACACAATCTTACAGCTCTATGAGAAGGGGCACAGCACTCAGGTCAGATAGCAAAATCACAGTAACTTAAGACCTATCTCAAAACTTAAATCAACTCTTAAGAAATTTCTACATCAGATTAAACATTATTAAAGTGAGAAATCAAGAACTTGTCAGGCTGAAGTCAGTCCAAGCATTATTGTCTTGCCAGCAGTTCCTGGAAGACTTCTGGATTGCTGCACAAAGTGGTAGAAACACTGACAAACAGGGTCAAGTGATATTCCTCAAGGGGTAGATGACAAAATTAAGGGTTCCATCCCGTACCTTGCTTAGAGGGTGAGCGTCGGGCAGCTTATCTTTGTTCTGCATACTAAACTGCAGAATGCAATTTGTTTCAGAAGAGAGAGCCCGAACGCAGAGTTGTCCCTGGTGATATAAGGGAGAGGACAAAATTAAATAGCAGGCTTGGAGGGAGGGCAGTCAGTAAACAAAGAGAAATTAACAGTTTGGGAGGGCTGAGAATTAAACAGTAATAGTTTAAACAGGGAAGTCTAAACTAAGTTAGGGGTTAGTGAGAATACTGGTATGCTCAACATTAGAGAGCAGTAGCTTCAATACAGTCACGGAAGGGGCTCTGATTAACACTGTGGCACAGAGCTGAAAAAAAAATAACATGCAGGAAGGTTGTCAAGCTAGATTTTTTTTGAGGGGGCACTGCAGCAGCCTCAATGGGACACTGAGATCAAGGGTGCAGCCCACAGACTTCCACCTCTAAGAGAAGTGGTGCAGTGCTCAGGGCAGATTGCAAAAATCACAGTACCATTAGACCTCTCTCAAAGCACAAATCAACTCCTAAGAAATATTTACATCAGACTAAACATTACTTGAAGTGAGAAATCAAGAACCTGTCAAGCAGAGGTCAGTCCTATAATTAATCTTTGGCAGCAATTCCTAGAAGACTTCTGGATTGCTGCACAGAGTATGAGAAACACTGGCAAACAGGGGCAAGTGATATTCCTCCGGGGTAGATGCCAAAATTCAGGGTTCCAACCTGTACCATGCTTGGAGGGTGAGCATCGGGTAGTTTCTCCTTCTTCTGCTTACCAAACTGCAGAATGCAGTTTGTTTGAGAGGAGAGAACGTGGAAGGGCAGAGTTGTCCACTGGTGAGATAAGGTGAGAGGGCGAAATTAAATAGCAGCCTTGGAGGGAAGGGCAGTCAGAAAACAGATGAGAAATTAACCGTTTGGTAGGAGCTGAGAATTAAACAGAAATAGTTTAAGCAGGGAAGTCCTAAAGCAAGTTGGGGTTGGGAGGACAGTGCTGGGTGCTCAACAGGGAGAGCAGAAGCTTAATCACAGTCGTGGATCTGGCTCTGATTAACACTGGGCACAGAGAGGAAAAAAAGAACAGGCAGGGAGGTACTGAAACAAGTATTTCTTTTGGGGGGGCGCTGCAGCAGCCTCAATGCGACACCGAGGTCAAGGGTGCAGCCCACAGACTTACAGCTCTATGAGAAAGGGCATAGCACTCAGGGCAGATAGCAAAATCACAGTAACTTAAGACCTCTCTCAAAACTTAAATCAACTCTTAAGAAATCTCTACATCAGATTTAACATTATTAAAGTGAGAAATCAAGAATATCTCATGCAGAAGTCAGTCCTAGCATTATTGTCTTGTCAGCAGTTCATGGAAGACTTCTGGATTGCTGCACAAAGTGTGAGAAACACTGGCAAACAGGGGCAAGTGATATTCCTCCAGGGGTAGATGCTAAAACTCAGGGTTTTAACTCATGCTTTGCTTGGATGGTGAGCATCGGGCAGCTTCTATTTATTCTTCTTAACAAACTGCAGAATGCAGTTTGTTTGAGAGGAGAGATCCCGAAAGGGCAGAGTTGTTCCCTAGTGAGAGAAGGTGAGAGGACAAAATTAAACTGCAAGCTTGGAAGGGAGGGCAGTCAGAAAAGAAAAGAAATTAGCAGTTTGGCAGGGCTGAGAATTAAACAGAAAAGTTTAAAGAGGAAGTCCTGGAAGCAAGTTGGGGTTGGGGAGCACACTGCAGTATGCGCAACAGGAGAGCACAGTAGCTTTAATACGGTCAATGAATGGGCTTTGATTAACACTGGGCACAGAGCTGAAAAAAAAAACAGGAAGGGAGGTTCTTATGCAAGTTTTTTGTGGGAGGCACTGCAGCAGCCACAATGGGACACCAAGGTCATGGGTGCAGCCCACAGACTTATATCTCTAAGAGAAGGGCACACGTTCAGGGCAGATAGCAAAATCACAGTACCTAAGACCTCTCTCAAAACTTAAACCAACTCTTAAGAAATGTATACATCAGACTTAACATTTCCTAAAAGAGAAATCAAAACATGTCAAGCAGAGGTCAGACCTAGCAATAATTTCTTGGCAGCAGTTACTAGAAGACTTCAGGATTGCTGCACAAAGTTTAAGAAACACCAGCAAACAGGGGCAAGTGATATTCTCCAAGGGTATTGCAAAACGAGGGTTCCAACATGTACCTTGCTAGGAGGGTGAGCGCTCGGCAGTTTCTCTTTGTTCTACTTACCAAACTTCAGAATGCAGTTTGTTTGAGAGGAGAGAGAACAAAAGGGCAGAGTTGTCCCCTGGTGAGATAAGGAGAGAGGATGAAATTAAATAGCAGGCTTGGAGGGGAGGGCAGTCGTAAAACAAAAGAGAAATTAACAGTGTGGGAGTGACTGAGAATTTAACAGAAATAGTTTAAGCAGGGAAGTCCTGAAGTAAGTTGCAAGCTGGGAAGGACACTGGAGTATGCTCAAAAGGACAGAGCAGTAGCTTCAATGCTATCCTGGAAGGGGCTCTTATTAACACTGTGGCACAGAGCTGAAAAAAAAGAAAGAACAGGCAGGATGGCTCAGGGCAGATAGCAAAATCACAGTACCTTAAGACCTCTTTCAAAACTTAAATCAACTCTTAAGAAATCGCTATATCAGACTAAACATTACTTAAAGTGATAAATCGAGAACATGTCAAGCAGAGGTCAGTCCTAGCATTAATTTCTTGGCAGCAGTTTCTAGAAGACTTCTGGATTGCTGCACAAAGTGTGAGAAACACTGGAACTACAGGGGCAAGTGATATTCCTATAGGGGTCGATGCCAAAACTCAGGGTTTTAACCCGTGCCTTGCTTGGAGAGTGAGCTCTGCTGCTTCTCTTTTGTTTTGCTTAACAAACAGCAGAATGCAGTTTGTTTGAGAGGAGAGATCCCAAAAGGGCAGAGTTGTTCCCTGATGAGAGAAGGTGAGAGGACAAATGAAAAAGCAGGCTTGGAAGGAGAGCAGTCAGAAAACAAAGAGAAATTAACAGTTTGGGATGGGCTGAGAATTGAACAGAAACAGTTAAAGCAGGGAAATCCTGGAAGCAAGTTGGGGTTGGTGAGGACACTGCAGTATGCTCAACAGAAGAGGCAGTAGCTTCAATACTGTCATGGACAGGGCTCTTGATTAACACTTGGGCATAAAGCAGAAAAAAAACAGACAGGGAGGTTCAAAGTAAGTTTTTTTTGGGGGCACTGCAGGAGCCTCAAAAGGACACCGAGGTCAAGGGTGCAGCCCACTGACTTACATCCTTAAAAGAAGGGCACAGTGCTCAGGGCAGATAGCAAAATCACAGTACCTTAAGAGCTCACTCAAAACATAAATCAACTCTTAAGAAAACTCTACATCAGACTAAACATTACTTAAAGTGAGAAATGTAGAATATGTCAGAGAAGTCAGTCCTAGCATTAATTTCTTGGCAGCAGTTCCTGGAAGACTTCTAAATTGCGAACAAAGTGTGAGAAACACTGACAAGCGAGGGGCAAGATTATTCTCCAGGGATATGCCAAAATTCATGATTGCAACCCGTATCTTGCTTGGAGGGTGAGAGTCGGGCAGCTTCACTTTGTTCTGCTTACCAAACTGCAGAATATAGTATATTTGAGAGGAGAGAAAACAAAAGGGCAGAGTTGTCCCCTGGTGAGATAAGGTGAGAGAATGAAATTAAATAGCAGGCTTGACGGGAGGGCAGTCAGAAAACAAAAGAGAAATTAACAGTTTGGGAGTGGCTGAGAATTAAACAGAAATAGTTTAAGCAGGGAAGTCCTGAGGCAAGCTGGGTGTTGGGAAGTACACTGCAGTATGCTCAACAGGAAAGAGCAGTAGCTTCAATACAGTCATGGAAGGCCATGATTAACACGGTGGCACAGAGCTGAAAAAAAGAACAGGCAGGAGGCTCTGAAGCAAATTTTTTGGGTGGGCACTGCAGCAACCTCAATAGGATACCAAGGTCAAGGGTGCAGCCCATAGACTTACAGCTCTAAGAAAAGGGGCACAGTGCTCAGGGCAGATAGCAAAATCACTGTACCTTAAGACCTCTCTCAAAACTTTAATCAACTCTTAAATAATCTGCACATCATACTAAACATTACTTAAAGTGAGAAATAAAAGAACATGTCAAGCAGAGGTCAGCCTATCATTAATTTCTTTTCGCAGTTCCTGCAAGACTTGTAGATTGCGGCACAAAGTGTGAAAACACTGGCAAGCAGGGGCTAGTGATATTTCTCAGGGATAGATGCCAAAATTCAGGTTGAAACCCGTACCTTGCTTGGAGGGTGAGCATATGGCTTCTGTTTGTTCTGCTTACCAAACTGCAGAGTCCAGTTAATTTGAGAGGAGAGAGAGAGAACAAGGGTAGAGTTGTCCCCTGGTGAGATAAGGAGAGAGGATGAAATTAAATAGCAGGCTTGGAGGGGAGGCCTGTCAGAAAACAAATGAGAAATTAACAGTTTGGGAGTGACTGAGAATTAAACAGAAACAGTTTAAGCAGGGAAGTCCTGAAGCAAGTTGGGGGCTGCAAGGGACACTGGAGTATGCTCAAAAGGACAGAGCAGTAGCTTCAATACTGTCATGGAAGGGGCTCTGATTAACACTGTGGCACAGAGTTGAAAAAAAAAAGAATAGGCAGGATGGTTCTGAAGTAAGTGTTTTTTTTGGAGGTGCACTGCTGCTACCTCAATGGGACACCGAGGTCAAGGGTGCAGCCCACAGATTTACAGCTCTAAGTAAAGGGGCACAGTGCTCAGGGCATGTAGCAAAATCACAGTACCTTAAGACCTCTCTCAAAACTTTAACCAACTCTTAAATAATCTCTACATCAGACTAAACAATACTTAAAGTGAGAAATTAAGAACATTTCAAGCAGAGGTCAGTACTATCATTAATTTCTTAGCAACAGTTCCTAGAAGACTTCTGGATTGCTGAACAAAGTGTGAGAATCACTGACAAACAGTGGCAAGTGATATTACTCAAGGGTAGACGCCAAAATTCAGGGTTCGAACCTGTACCTTGCTTGGAGGGTTAGTGTCGGGCAGCTTCTCTTTGTTCTGCTTACCTAACTGCAGAATGCAGTTTGTTTGAGAGGAGAGAGCCCAAAAGGGCAGAGTTGTCCACTGGTGAGATAAGGTGAGAGGACGAAATTTAATAGCAGGCTTGGAGGGGAGGGCAGTCAGAAATAATAAGAGAAATTAACAGTTTGAGAGAGGCTGAGAATTAAACAGAAATAGTTTAAGCATGGAAATCCTGTAGCAAGTTGGGGGTTGGGAAGGACACTGTAGTATGCACAATAGGAGACAGCAGTAGCTTCAATACAGTAGTGGAAGGGGCTCTGATTAACACTATTTCACAAAGCTGAAAAAAAAAAGAACTGGAAGGCAGGTTCTGAAGCAAGTGTTTTTTTTTGGGGGGGGCACTGCAGCAGCCTCAATGGGACACTGACATCAAGGGGGCAGCCCACAGATTTACAGCTTTAAGAGAAGGGGCAGAGCGTTCAGGGCAGATATCAAAATCACAGTACCTTAAAATCTCTTTCAAAACTTAAATCAACTCTTAAGAAATCTCAACATCAGACTAAACATTACTTAAAGTGAGAAATAAAGAACATGTCAAGCAGAGGTCAGTCCTATCATTAATTTCTTTTCAGAAGTTCCTGCAAGACTTGTAGATTGTGGCACAAAGAGTTAGAAACACTGGCAAGCAGGGGCTAGTGATTTTCCTACAGGGATAGATGCCAAAATTCAGGGTTGCAACCCGTACCTTGCTTGGAGGGAGAGCATATGGCTGCTTCTCTTTGTTCTGCTTACCAAACTGCAGAATCCAGTTTATTTGAGAAGAGAGAGAACAAAAGGGCAGAGTTGTCCCCTGGTGAGATAAGGAGAGAGGATTAAATTAAATAGCAGGGTTGGAGGGGAGGCCTGTCAGAAAACAAATGAGAAATTAACAGTTTGGGAGTGACTGAGAATTAAACAGAAATAGTTTAAACACGGAAGTCCTGAAGCAAGTTGGGGGCTGCAAGGGACACTGGAGTATGCTCAAAAGGACAGAGCAGTAGCTTCAATACTATCATGGAAGGTGCTCTGATTAACACTGTGGCACAGAGCTGAAAAAAAAAAGAACAGGCAGGATGGTTCTGAAGTAAGTTTTTTTTTTGGAGGTTCACTGCTGAAACCTCAATGGGACACCCAAGTCAAGGGTGCAGCCCACAGATTTACAGCTCTAAGTAAAGGGGCACAGTGCTCAGGGCATGTAGCAAAATCACAGTACCTTAAGACCTCTCTCAAAACTTTAATCAACTCTTAAATAATCTCTACATCAGACTAAACAATACTTAAAGTGAGAAATCAAGAACATGCCAAGCAGAGGTCAGTCCTATCATTAATTTCTTGGCAACAGTCCCTAGAAGACTTCTGGATTGCTGCACAACGTGTGAGAAACACTGATGAACAGTGGCAAGTGATATTACTCAAGGGGTAGATGTCAAAATTCAGGGTTCAAACCCGTACCTTTCTTGGAGGGTTAGTGTCAGGCAGCTTCTCTTTGTTCTGCTTACCAAACTGCAGAATTCAGTTTGTTTGAGAGGAGAGAGCCCAAAAGGGCAGAGTTTTCCACTGGTGAGATAAGGTGAGAGGACGAAATTAAATAGCAGGCTTAGAGGGGAGGGCAGTCAGAAATAAGAAGAGAAATTAACAGTTTGAGAGGGGCTGAGAATTAAACTGAAATAGTTTTAGCTGAGAAATCCTGAAGCAAGTTGAGGGTTGGGGAGGACACTGCAGTATACACAACAGGAGACAACAGTAGCTTCAATACAGTCGTGGAAGGGGCTCTGATTAACACTATGGCACAGAGCTGAAAAAAAAAAGAACTGGAAGGGTGGTTCTGAAGCAAGTTTTTTTGGGGAGGGCACTGCAGCAGACTCAATGGGACACTGACATCAAGGGGGCAGTGCACAGACTTACAGCACTAAGAGAAGGGGCAGAGCGCTCAGGGCAGATAGCAAAATTACAGTACCTTAAAATCTCTTTCAAAACTTAAATCAACTCTTAAGAAATCTCGACATCAGACTAAACATTACTTAAAGTGAGAAATAAAGAACATGTCAGGCAAAGGTCAGTCTAGCATGAATTTCTTGGCAGCAGTTCCTAGAAGACTTCAGGATTGCAGCACAAATTGTTAGAAACACTGACAAACTGGGACAAGTGATATTCCTGCAGGGGTAGATGCTAAAACTCAGGTTTTAACCCGTGCTTTACTTGGAGTGTAAGTGTCCAACTGCTTCTCTTTGTTCTGCTTACCAAACTGCAGAATGCAGTTTGTTTGAGAGGAGAGAGCCTGAAAGGGCAGAGTTGTTCCCTGGTGAGAGAAGGTTAGAGGACAACATGAAATAGCAGGCTTGGAAGGGAGGGCAGTCAGAAAACAAAAGAGAAATTAACAGTTTGGGATGGGCTGAAAATTAAACTGAAATAGTTTAAGGAGGGAAGTCCTGAAGCAAGTTGGGGGTTGGGGAATACACTTCAGTATGCTTAACAGGAAAGAGCATTAGCTTTAATACAGTCGTGGACGGGGCTCTGATTAACACTGGGGCACAGAGCTGCAAAAAAAAAAAGAACAGACAGGGAGGTTCTGAAGTAAGTTTTTCTTTAGTGGGGGCACTGCAGCAGCCTCAATGGGACACCGAGTTCAAGGGTGCAGCCCACAGACTTACAGCCCTAAGAGAGGGGGCACAGTGCTTAGGGCAGATAGCACAATCACAGTACCTAAAAACCTCTCTCAAAACTTAAATCAACTCTTAAGAAAATAAATTCTACATCAGACTAAACATTACTTAAACTGAGAAATCTAGAATATGTCATGCAGAAGTCAGTCCTAGCATTAATTTCTTGGCAGCAGTTCTTTGAAGACTTCTTTATTGTGGCACAAAGTGTGAGAAACACTGGCAAGCAGGGGCAAGAGATATTCCTCCAGGGATAGATGCCAAAATTCAGGGTTGCAACATGTACCGTGCTTGGAGGGTGAGTGTCGGGCACCATCTCTTTGTTTTGCTTACCAAACTGCAGAATTAAGTTTATTTGAGAGGAGAGAGCCCGAAAGGGCAGAGTTGTCCCCTGGTGAGATAAAGTGAGAGGACGAAATTAAATAGCAGGCTTGGAGTGGAGTGCAGTCAGAAAACAGAAGAGAAATTAACAGTTTGGGAGGGGCTGAGAATTAAACTGAAATAGTTTAAGCAGGGAAGGCCAGAAGCAAGTTGGAGGCTGTGGAGGACACTGGATTATGCCCAACAGGAGAGAGCAGTAGCTTCAATACAGTCGTGGAAGAGGCTCTGATTAACACTGGGGCACACAGCTGAAAAAAAAAATAGAACAGGCAGGGAGGTTCTGAAGTAAGTTTTTTTGGGGGGAGGGCACTGCTGAAGCATCAATTTGACACCAAGGTCATGGGTACTGCCCACAAGCTTACAGCTCTAAGAGAAGGGGCACAGCACTCACAGCAGATAGCAAACTCACAGTAACTTAAGACCACTCTCAAAACTTAAATCAACTCTTACGAAATCTCTACATCAGACTAAACATTACTTAAAGTGAGAAATCAAGGACATGTGAAGCAGAGGTCAGTCCTAGCATTAATTTCTTGGCAGCAGTCCTAGAAGACTTCTGGATTGCTGCACAAAGTGTGAGAAACCCTGGCAAACAGGGGCAAGTGATATTCCTCCAGGGGTAGATGCCAATACTCAGGGTTTTAACCCTTGCCTTTCTTGGAGGGTGAGCGTCGAGCAGCTTCTCTTTGTTCTGCTTTCCAAACTGCAGAATTCAGTTTATTTGAGAGGAGAGACCCCAAAAGGGAAGAATTGTCCCCTGGTGAGGTAATGTGAGAGGACAAAGTTAAATTGCTGGCTTGGAGGGGAGGGCAGTTAGAAAACAAAAGAGAAACTAACAGTTTGGGTGGGGCTGATAACTAAACAGAAATAGTTTAAGCAGGGAAGTTCTAAAGCAAGTTGGAGGCTGGGGAGGACACTGGAGTATGCTCAAAAGGAGAGAGTAGCAGCTTCAATACTATCATGGAAGGGGCTCTGATTAGCACTGGCGCACACAGCTGAAAAAAAAAGAACAGGCAGGGAGGTTCTGAAGGAAGTTTTTTTTTGGGGGGGCACTGCCGCTGCATCAATGGGACACTGAGGTCAAGCTTGCAGCCCACAAACTTACAGCTCTAAGAGAAGGGACACAACACTCAGGGTAGAGAGCAAAATCACAGTAACTTAAGACCTCTCTCAAAACTTAATTCAACTCCTTAAGAAACCTCTACATCAGACAAAACATTACACAAAGTGAAAAATCAAGAACATGTTAAGCAGAAGTCAGTCCTAGCATTAATTTCTTGGCAGCAGTTCCTAGAAGACTTCTAAATTGCAGCACAAAGTGAGAGAAACACTGGCAAGCAAGGGTAAGTGATATTCCTCCAGGGGTATTAGCCAAAATTCAGGGTTCCAACCCGTAACTTGCTTGGAGGGAGAACGTCGGGCAGCTTCACTTTCTTCTGCTTACCAAACTGCAGAATGCAGTTTGTTTTAGAGGAGAGAGCTTGCAAGGGCAGAGTTGTCCCCCGGTGAGATAAGTTGAGAGGATGAAATTAAATAGCAGGCTTGGAGGGGAGGGCAGTCAGAACAAAAAAGAAATTAACAGTTTGGGAGGGGCTGAGAATTAAACAGAAATAGTTTAAGCAAGGAAGTCCTGAAGCAAGTTGGGGGCTGCAAGGGACACTGGAGTATGCTCAAAAGGACAGAGCAGTAGCTTCAATACTATCATGGAAGGCTCTCTGATTAACAGTGTGGCATAGAGCTGAAAAAAATAAAGAACAGGCAGGATGGTTCTGAAGTGAGCTTTTTTTTTGGAGGTGCACTGCTGCAACCTCAATGGGACACCAAAGTCAAGGGTGCAGCCCATAGATTTATAGGTCTAAGTAAAGGGGCACAGTGCTCAGGGCATGTAGCAAAATCACAATACCTTAAGACCTCTCTCAAAACTTTAATCAACTCTTAAATAATCTCTACATCAGACTAAACAATACTTAAAGTGAGAAATCAAGAACATGCCAAGCAGAGGTCAGTCCTATCATTAATTTCTTGGCAACAGTCCCTAGAAGACTTCTGGATTGCTGCACAAAGTGTGATAAACACTGACGAACAGTGGCAAGTGATATTACTCAAGGGGTAGACGCCAAAATTCAGGGTTCGAACCTGTACCTTTCTTGGAGGGTTAGTGTCAGGCAGCTTCTCTTTGATCTGCTTACCAAACTGCAGAATGCAGTTTGTTTGAGAGGAGAGAGGACAAAAGGGCAGAGTTTTCCACTGGTGAGATAAGGTGAGAGGACAAAATTAAATAGCAGGCTTAGAGGGGAGGGCAGTCAGAAATAAGAAGAGAAATCAACAGTTTGGGAGGGGCTGAGAATTAAACTGAAATAGTTTAAGCAGAAAAATCCTGGAGCAAGTTGGGTATTGGGGAGAACACTGCAGTATGCACAACAGGAGACAGCAGTAGCTTCAATAGAGTCTTGGAAGGGGCTCTGCTTAACACTATGGAACAGAGCTGAAAAAAAAAGAACTGGAAGGGTGGTTCTGAAGCAAGTTTTTTTGGGGAGGGCACTGCAGCAGACTCAATGGGACACTGACATCAAGGGGGCAACACACAGACTTACAGCACTAAGAGAAGGGGCAGAGCGCTCAGGGCAGATAGCAAAATTACAGTACCTTAAAATCTCTTTCAAAACTTAAATCAACTCTTAAGAAATCTCAGCATCAGACTAAACATTACTTAAAGTGAGAACTAAAGAACATGTCAGGCAAAGGTCAGTCTAGCATGAATTTCTTGGCAGCAGTTCCTAGAAGACTTCAGGAGTGCTGCACAAAGTGTTAGAAACACTGGCAAACTGGGTCAAGTGATATTCCTGCAGGGGTAGATGCTAAAACTCAGGGTTTTAACCCGTGCTTTACTTGGAGTGTGAGCGTCCAACTGCTTCTCTTTGTTCTGCTTACCAAACTGCAGAATGCAGTTTGTTTGAGAGGAGAGAGCCTGAAAGGGCAGAGTTGTTCCCTGGTGAGAGAAGGTTAGAGGACAACATGAAATAGCAGGCTTGGAAGGGAGGGCAGTCAGAAAACAAAAGAGAAATTAACAGTTTGGGATGGGCTGAAAATTAAACTGAAATAGTTTAAGGAGGGAAGTCCTGAAGCAAGTTGGGGGTTGGGGAAGACACTTCAGTATGCTTAATAGGAAAGAGCATTAGCTTTAATACAGTCGTGGACGGGGCTCTGATTAACACTGGGGCACAGAGCTGCAAAAAAAAAGAACAGACAGGGAGGTTCTGAAGTAAGTTTTTCTTTAGTGGGGGGCACTGCAGCAGCCTCAATGGGACACTGAGTTCAAGGGTGCAGCCCACAGACTTACAGCCCTAAGAGAGGGGGCACAGTGCTTAGGGCAGATAGCACAATCACAGTACCTAAAAACCTCTCTCAAAACTTAAATCAACTCTTAAGAAAATCCTACATCAGACTAAACATTACTTAAACTGAGAAATCTAGAATATGTCATGCAGAAGTCAGTCCTAGCATTAATTTCTTGGCAGCAGTTCCTTGAAGACTTCTTGATTGTGGCACAAAGTGTGAGAAACACTGGCAAGCAGGGGCAAGAGATATTCCTCCAGGGATAGATGCCAAAATTCAGGGTTGCAACATGTACCGTGCTTGGAGGGTGAGTGTCGGTCACCATCTCTTTGTTTTGCTTACCAAACTGCAGAATTAAATTTATTTGAGAGGAGAGAGCCCGAAAGGGCAGAGTTGTCCCCTGGTGAGATAAAGTGAGAGGACGAAATTAAATAGCAGGCTTGGAGTGGAGTGCAGTCAGAAAACAGAAGAGAAATTAACAGTTTGGGAGGGGCTGAGAATTAAACAGAAATTGTTTAAGCAGGGAAGTCCAGAAGCAAGTTGGAGGCTGTGGAGGACACTGGATTATGCCCAACAGGAGAGAGCAGTAGCTTCAATACAGTCATGGAAGAGGCTCTGATTAACACTGGGGCACACAGCTGAAAAAAAAATAGAACAGGCAGGGAGGTTCTGAAGTAAGTGTTTTTGGGGGGAGGGCACAGCTGCAGCATCAATTTGACACCAAGGTCAAGGGTCCTGCCCACAAGCTTACAGCTCTAAGAGAAGGGGCACAGCACTCACGGCAGATAGCAAACTCACAGTAACTTAAGACCACTCTCAAAACTTAAATCAACTCTTAAGAAATCTCTACATCAGACTAAACATTACTTAAAGTGAGAAATCAAGGGCATGTGAAGCAGAGGTCAGTCCTAGCATTAATTTCTTGGCAGCAGTCCTAGAAGACTTCTGGACTGCTGCACAAAGTGTGAGAAACCCTGGCAAACAGTTGCAAGTGATATTCCTCCAGAGGTAGATGCCAATACTCAGGGTTTTAACCTTTGCCTTTCTTGGAGGGTGAGTGTCGAGCAGCTTCTCTTTGTTCTGCTTTCCAAACTGCAGAATTCAGTTTATTTGTGAGGAGAGTGCCCAAAAGGGAAGAATTGTCCCCTGATGAGATAATGTGAGAGGACAAAGTTAAATTGCTGGCTTGGAGGGGAGGGCAGTTAGAAAACAAAAGAGAAACTAACAGTTTGGGAGGGGCTGATAACTAAACAGAAATAGTTTAAGCAGGGAAGTCCTAAAGCAAGTTGGGGGCTGTGGAGGACACTGGAGTATGCTCAAAAGGAGAGAGTAGTAGCTTCAATACTATCATGGAAGGGGCTCTGATTAGCACTGGTGCACACAGCTGAAAAAAAAGAACAGGCAGGGAGGTTCTGAAGGAAGTTTTTTTGGGGGGGGCACTGCTGCCGCATCAATGGGACACTGAGGTCAAGCTTGCAGCCCACATACTTACAGCTCTAAGAGAAGGGGCACAACACTCAAGGTAGAGAGCAAAATCACAGTAACTTAAGACCTTTCTCAAAACTTAATCCAACTCTTAAGAAATCTCTACATCAGACTAAACATTACTCAAAGTGAAAAATCAAGAAGATGTCAAGCAGAAGTCAGTCCTAGCATTAATTTCTTGGCAGCAGTTCCTAGAATACTTCTAAATTGCTGCACAAAGTGAGAGAAACACTGGCAAGCAAGGGTAAGTGATATTCCTCCAGGGGTATTTGCCAAAATTCAGGGTTCCAACCCGTACCTTGCTTGGAGGGAGAACATCGGGCAGCTTCACTTTCTTCTGCTTACCAAACTGCAGAATGCAGTTTGTTTGAGAGGAGAGAGCTTAAAAGGGCAGAGTTGTCCCCCGGTGAGATAAGTTGAGAGGATGAAATTAAATAGCAGGCTTGGAGGGAAGGCAGTCAGAACAAAAAAGAAATTAACAGCTTGGGAGGGGCTGAGAAATATACAGAAATAGTTTTGCCAGGGAAGTCCTGAAGCATGTTGGGGGCTATGGAGGACACTGCAGTATGCTCTACAGGAGAGAGCAGTAGCTTCAATACAGTCATGGGAGGGGCTCTGGTTAAGACTGGGTCACAGAGCTGAAAAAAAAAAGAACAGGCAGGCAGGTTCTGAAGCAAGTTTTTTATTTTGTGGGGCACAGCAGCAGCTTCAATGGGACACTGAAGTCAAGGGTGCAGCCCACAGACTTACAGCTCTAAGAGAAGGGACACAGTCCTCAGGCAGAGAGCAAAATAACAGTACCTTAAGACCTCCCTCAAAACTTTAATCAACTCTTAAATAATCTCTACATCAGACTAAACATTACTTAAAGTGAGAGATCAATAACATGTCAAGAAGAAGTCATTGTTAGAAAGGTAGAACTGGGCAAGGAAGGGGAGAGGGAGGTAAGGTGCCTGCCTGGCGCCATGGCTTGGAGGGACAGGGAGCGAATCCTCAGGATTGCCGGAGCAGCTGCACAGGGGAGGGAGCTGGATGTCATTGTCCACCTAGGGACAAATGACCTGGCTAAAGAAAGGTTAGAGAAGTGCAGGAAGAGTTTGTGGGATGGGGAGGGGCCTTGAGTCAAGTAGCCGCAGTAACCTTCTCCAGAGGTGCTGCCATCTATGGCATAGGAGAGGCTAGGTGTTCCATACATCATGGGTTCAACAAGTGGTTGAAAACTGGTGTGGAGCTCAGGGATTTGGCTTCATTGGGGACTGGGGTCCACCTGGAGTGATGCAAGCCTATACTGGCATGATGGGCTGCATCTGTCCGGAAGGGGAATCGGGATCCTAGGTGATAGGTTTAAATGCTTCATTGGCAAGCTTTTAAACTAGCCAAGGGGGGAGGCACTGGAAAGGAGCATAAAAATCGTAGCCCCCCCAAACAATCACGGTAGTAAGTGTGGCAAACACCAACATGGAGGTGTTGATAGGGAGAAGGGCAGGGGTAAATCGAGAAAGTGACAAAAGCAAGAAGGACAGGGATGGGGCAAAAGGGGGTAAGGCCATCAGGAAATGGAGGGTAATGAGTACCAATGCCCGTAGTCTGGGCAACAAGCTCCCTGAGCTGGTGGTCTTAATGGAAGAGGATGCCTGGATATCGTAGCAGTCACAGAAACATGGTACACAGAAGAACCATGACTGGGATGTTAACATACCAGGTACACATAACTTACAGGAGAGACAGGCAGGGAGAAGGGGGAGGAAGTAGCTCTCTATGTAAAGGAAGGGATAAAGCAACTGAACAAAAGAGTAAACAGGGAGGAGAGGAGGCACTGTGGGTCACCTTGGAGACTGGAAAGGCACCCAATCCACACAGGGTTGTGTACAGACCCCATGTCCGGGGAAGGAATGGACAAGGATATGATGGAAGGCATTCTTAGAATGGCAGAGAAAGGGAGATACTGTTGATGGGAGATCTGAATATGCCAGATGTTAACTGGAGAACATTTGCTGCAGCCACATCCAAGAGCAGGGCCATTCTTGATGCCCTACAGGTGGCAGGCATTAGACAGCTAGTTTGGAACCCACTCATGAGGAGCAATCTTAGACCTCGTGCTCTCAAACAGGGGCAGTGAGAGGATCTCAGATCTAGAAGTAGGTTGCCATCTGGGGACAAGTGACCATCAAACAGTGTGGTTCATGTTAAACTCAGCTACAGAGTCAAGCCATACAAAAGTGAGGTACTGGACTTCAGGAGGGCTGACTTTGGCAAGATGGGAGAGTGCCTCAGAAAAGCACTATCAAACAGGCTAGAAGGAGGTGTGGAGCAACAATGGGAATTATCAAAACTGCCATCACAGAGGCAACAAGCCTTTGTGTGAAGCAAATAAGCAAATCAAAATGAAAGAAAAGCCACTATGGTTCTCAAGAGAGGTGGCTGTGAAAGTCAGGAAGAAAGATAGCATTCTGGAAGTATAAGGAACACAGAAGGAGCAGGACAGAGAGCTGTACCAGTTAAGGCAGAAAGAAGCAGGAGGGAAGTCAGAATAGCAAAGGCCCAAACTGAGGAAAAGATAGCCAACTCAGTTAAGAAGGGGGATAAAACCTTTTATAGGTACATCAGCGAGCGTAGAAAGACAAAGGGAGGGATAGTGAGGCTGAATAGAATGAACGGTGGGTGGGCAGAGGGGGACAGTGAAAAAGCAGGAATACTGAACGAATATTTCTGCTCAGTATTCACAAAAGAGGAGGGGGAAGTGCCTAATCCAATTAACAGAAGCACTCTTGATAGGGGGATCGATCCCAGTCCTTTCACAGAAGAAAGGGTTCTGCAAGAACTCCTAAAACTGAAGGTGGACAAAGCAATGGGTCCTGATGGAATTCACCCCAGAATTCTAAAAGAATTAAGGAAGGAACAAGTGAAACCACTGGCTACTCTTTTTAATAAATCATGGGAGGATGGTGTGGTACCCGAGGACTGGAGGAAGGCGGATGTGATTCCCCTTCACAAAAGTGGGACCAAGACAGAGGCAGGAAACTACAGACCTGTCAGTCTGACCTCTGTGGTAGGGAAAGTGATGGAGTCACTTCTGAAGGAAAGAATAGTTGAGTACCTAGAGGTCAGTGGAGCACAGGATCCAAGGCAGCATGGGTTCACAGCGGGAAGGTCATGTCAGATGAATCTAATAGATTTCTTTGGCTGGGTGACCAAAGTAGTAGACCAGGGAGGGGCTGTGGACATGGCCTACCTAGACTTTAGCAAGGCATTTGATACAGTCTCACACAGAAGATTGATAGTCAAATTAACCAGCCTGGGAGTGGGTCCCAGGGTGGTAGCCTGGGCAAAACATTGGCTGAACAACAGGACACAGAAGGTAATTGTAAATGGAGTCCACTCTGAAGAAAGGGCGGTTACTAGTGGGGTACCGCAGGGTTCAGTATTGGGTACAGTCCTTTTTAATGTCTTCATCAGGGACATTGCAGAGGGACTGGAAGGAAAAGTATGCCTTTTTGCAGATGACACAAAGATCTGCACAGGGTTGATACACAAGGAGGTGTGGAAAGGATGAAAAGAGACTTGGCAAGGTTGGAGGAATGGTCAGACGTATGGCAGCTAGGATTCAATGCAAAAAAGTTCAAAATAATGCACCTGGGAAACAAGAACCCAGGGGAAGAATACACAATGGGTGGGGAGGTAGTAACAACAAAAAAACAAGAAAGGTACCTGGGGGTAATCATATCAGATGACCTTAAGGTTAGCAAGCAGTGTGAGAAGGCAGTAGGGAGGGCCGGGGGTATACTGGGATGTATAGGGAGAGGCATCAGCAGCAGAAAACAGGAAGTTGTTATCCTCTGTACAGACAGTTGGTGAGACCCCATCTGGAATACTGTGTCCAGTTCTGGAGACCCCATCTCAGAAGGACATAGACAGGATAGAGGCAGTCCAGAGGAGGGCAACTAAAATGGTGCAGGGTCTGCAAGAAAAGCCGTATGAGGAGAGACTAAAGGAGCTTAATATGTATACCTTGAGGAAAGAAGGAGAGGGGACATGATAGAAACTTTCAAGTACCTCAAGGAATCAACAAAGTCCAAGAGGGTAGCATCTTTCAGAAAAGAGACTTGCAAGAACAAGAGGACACAATTTAAAAATAGAAGGAGGGCGGTTCAGGGGCAATGTGAGGAAGTATTATTTCACAGAGAGGTAGTGGATGCATGGAACAGCCTTCCTGAGGAAGTAGTGGGGTCTAAAACTGTGAGAGAATTCAAGAATGCATGGGACAGACATAAGGCAATTCTTGTGGGGGGCAGGAAGATATAGGCTGTTGGTTAACTAGGATCTGCGGCCTATCCTGTAGGTAGGGAAATGGGCAGACTAGATGGGCCTAGCGGTCCTTATCTGCCGTCAAAGTCTATGTTTCTATTCCTAGCATTAATTTCTTGGCAACAGTTCCTAGAAGACCTCTAGACTGGTGCACAAAGTGAGTAACACTGGCAAGCTGGGGCAAGTGATTTTCCTCCAGGGGTAGAAGTCAAAATTCAGGGTTCCAACCCGTACCTTGCTTGAAGGGAGAGCGTCAGGCAGTTTTACTTTGTTCTACTTACCAAACTGCAGAATGCAGTTTGCTTGAGAGGCGAGAGCCTGAAAGGGCAGATTCTCACCTGGTGAGATATGGTGAGAGGATTAAATTAAATTGCATGCTTGGAGGGGAGGGCAGTCAGAAAAGAAAGGAGAAATTAACAGTTTGGGAGGGGCTGAGAATTAAACAGAAATAGTTTAAGCAGTTAAGTCCAAAAGCAAGTTGGGGGCTGGGGTGGACACTGCAGTATGCTCAACAGGAGAGAGAAGTAGCTTCAATACAGTCGTAGAAGGGTCTCTGATTTACACTGTGGCACACAGCTGAAAAAAAAAGAACAGGAAGGAAGGTTCTGAAGCAAGTTTTTCTTTTGGGGGGCACTGCAGCAGCGTCAATGGGACACCGAGTTCAAAGGTGCAACCCACAAACTTACAGCCATAAGAGAAGGGGCACAGTGCTCAAGGCAGATAGCAAAATTACAGAAACTTAAGACCTCTTTCAAAACTTAAATCAACTCATAAGAAAACTCTACATCACACTAAACATTACTTAAAGTGAGAAATCTAGAACATGTCAAGCTGAAGTCAGTCCTAGCATTAATTTCTTGGCAGCAGATCCTGGAAGACTTCTAGATTGCGCCACAAAGTATGAGAAACACCGGCAAGCAGGGTCAAGTGATATTCCTCCAGGGATAGATGCCAAAATTCAGGGTTGCAACCCATACCTTGCTTGGAGGGTGAGCGTCGGGCAGCTTCTCTTTGTTCTGCTTACCAAACTGCAGAATCCAGTTTATTTGAGAGGAAAGAGCCAGAAAGGGCAGAGTTGTCCACTGGTGAGATAAGGTGAGATGACGAAATTTAATAGCAGGCTTGGAGGGGAGGGCAGTCAGAAAGCAGAAGAGAAATTATCAGTTTTGGAGGGGCTCAGAATTAAACAGAAATAATTTAAGCAAGGAAGTCCTGAAGCCTGTTGGGGGTTGTGGAGGACACTGCAGTATGTTCAACAGAAGAGAGCTGTAGCTTCAATACGGTCATGGAAGGGGCTCTGATTATGACTGGGGCACAGAGCTGAAAAAGAAGAACAGGCATGGAGGTTCTGAAGCAAATTTTTTGGTGGAGGCACTGCAGCAGCCTCAATGGGACAAAAAGATCAAGGGTGCAGCCCACAGACTTACAGCTCTAAGAGAAGCGGCACAGTGCTCAGGGCGGATAGCAAAATCACAGTACCTTAAGACCTCTCTCAAAATTTAAATCAACTCTTAAGAAATCTCTACATCAGACTAAACATTACTTAAAGTGAGAAATCAAGGACATGTCAAGCAGAGGTCAGTCCTAGCAATAATTTCTTGGCAGCAGTTCCTAGAATTCTTCTGGATTGCTTCACAAATTGTGGGAAATACTGGCAAACAGGGGCAAGTGATATTCCTCCAGAGGTAGTTGCCAAAATTAAGGGTTCCAACCCGTACCGTTCTTGGAGGGTGAGCGTCAGGCAGTTTCATTGTGTTCTTCTTAGCAAACTGCACAATGAAGTTTGTTAGAGAGGAGAGAGCCCAAAAGGGCAGAGTTGTCCACTGCTGAGATAACGTGAGAGGTTGAAATTAAATAGCAGGCTTTGAGGGGAGGGCAGTCAGAAAACAAAAGATAAATTAACAGTTTGGGAGAGGCTGAGAATTAAACAGAAATAATTGAAGAAGGGAAGTCCTGAAGCAAGTTTGGGGTTATTTAGGGCAGTGTAGTATGCTCAACAGGAGAGCAGTAGCTTCAATACAGTCATGGAAGGGGATCAGATTAACACTGGGGCACAGAGCTGAAAAAATAGAGAACAGGCAGGGAAGTTCTGAAGCAAGTTTTTTATTTGGGGGGGTACTGCAGCAACCTCAATGGGACACTGGGGTCAAGGGTGCAGCCCACAGACTTACAGCTCTAAGAGATGGGTCAGAGCACTCAGGCAGATAGCAAAATCACAGTACCTTAAGACATCTCTCAAAACTTAAATCAACTCTTAAATAATCTCTACATCAGACTAAACAGTACTTAAAGTGAGAAATTAAGAACATGTCAAGCAGAAGTCAGTCCTAGCATTAATTTCTTTGCAGCAGTTCCTAGAAGACTTCTAGATTGCTGCACAAAGTGTGAGAAACACTGGCAAACAGGGGCAAGTGTTATTCCTCCAGTGGTAGATGCCAAAATTAAGGGTTCCAACCCGTACCTTGCTTGGAGGGTGAGAGTCGGGCAGTTTCACTTTGTTCTGCTTACCAACTGCAGAATGCAGTTTGTTTGAGAGGAGAGAGCCCGAAAGAGCAGAGTTGTCCCCTGGTGAGATAAGGTGAGAGGATGAAATTAAATAGCAGACTTGGAGGGGAGGGCAGTCAGAAAACAAAAGAGAAATTAAGAGTATGGGAGGGGCTGAGAATTAAAGAGAAATAGTTTAAGCTGGGAAGTCCTGATGCAAGTTGAGGGCAGTGGAGAACACTGCAGTATGCTCAACAGGAGAGAGCAGTATGTTCAATATAGTCATGGAAGGGGCTGTGATTAATACTGGGGCACAGAGCTGAAAAAAAGAAAAGAACATTCAGGAGGTTCTGAAGCAAGTTTTTTTTTGGGGGGGGCACTGCAGCAGCCTCAATGGGACACCGAGGTCAAGGGTACAGCCCACGGACTTACAGCACTAAGAGAAGGGGCACAGTCCTCAGTGCAGATAGCAAAATCACAGTCCCTTAAGATCGCTCTCAAAACTTAAATCAACTTTTAAGAAATCTCCACATCAGACTAAACATTACTTAAAGTGAGAAATCAGGAACATGTCAAGCAGAGGTCAGTCCTATCATTAATTTCTTGGCAACAGTTCCTAGAAGACTTCTGGATTGCTGCAGAAAGTGTGAGAAACACTGGCAAACAGGGGTAAGTGATATTCTTCACAGGTTGATGCCAAAATTCAGTGTTCAAACTCGTACTTTGCTTGAAATGTGATCGTCTTCAGCTTTTCTTTGTTCTACTTACCAAACTGCAGAATGCAGTTTTTTTGAGAGGGGAGAGAGAACAAAAGGGCCGTGTTGTCCCCTGGTGAGATAAGGTGAGAGGATGAAATTAAATAGCAGGCTTGGAGGAGAGGGCAGACAGATAACAAAAGAGAAATGAACAGTTAGGCAGGGGCTGAGAATTAACAGAAATAGTTTAAGCAGGGTAGTCCTGAAGCAAGTTAGGTGTTGTGGAGCACACTGCAGTATGCTCGTCAGGAGAGAGCAGTAGCTTCAATACTGGCAGGGAAGGGCCTCTGATTAATACTGGGGCACAGAGCTGAAAAAAAAAGAACAGGCAGGGAGGTTCTAAAGCAAGTTTTTTTTTGGGGGGGGGCTCTGCAGCAACCTCAATGGGACACCGAGGTCAAGGGGGCAGCCCATAGACTTACAGCTCTAAGAGAAAGGGCACAGCACTCAGGGCAGATAGCAAAAGCACAGTACCTTAAGACCTCTCTCAAAACTTAAATCAACTCTTAAAAAATCTCTATATCATACTAAACATTACTTAAAGTGAGAAATCAAGAACATGTCAGGCAGAAGTCAGTCCTAGCATTAATTTCTTGGCAGCAGTTCCTGGAAGACTTCTAGATTGCTGCACAAAGTGTCAGAAACACTGGCAAGCAGGGGCAAGTGATATTCTTGCAGGAGTAGTTGTCAAACTTCAGGGTTCCAACCCATACCTTGCTTGGAGGGTGAGCGTCAGGCAGTTTCTCTTTGTTCTGCTTACCAAACTGCAGAATGCAGTTTGTTTGAGAGGAGAGAGCCCGAAAGGGCAGAGTTGTCCCCTTGCTTGGAGGGTGAGCGTTGGGTAGATTCTCTTTGTTCTGCTTACCAAACTGCAGAATACAGTTTGTTTGAGAGGAGAGAGCCCGAAAGGGCAGAGTTGTCCTCTTGCTTGGTGGGTGAGCGTCAGGCAGATTCTCTTTGTTCTGCTTACCAAATTGCAGAATGCAGTTTGTTTGAGAGGAGAGAGCCCGAAAGGGCAGAGTTGTCCCCTTGCTTGGAGGGTGAGCATCGGGCAGCTTCTCTTTGTTCTGGTTACCAAACTGCAGAATACATTTTGTTTGAGAGTAGAGAGCCGGAAAGGGCAGAGTTGTCCTCTTGCTTGGAGGGTGAGCATCGGGCAGCTTCTCTTTGTTCTGCTTACCAGACTGCAGAATACTGTTAGCTTGAGAGGAGAGAGCCCGAAAGGGCAGAGTTGTCCCCTTGTTTGGTGGGTGAGTGTCAGGCAGCTTCTCTGTGTTCTGCTTATCTAACTGCAGAATGCAGTTTGTTTGAGAGGAGAGAGCCCGAAACGGCAGAGTTGTCCCCCCACAACCCTCTCTGTGAAAAAATACTTTCTAACATTACCTCTGAGCCATCCCCCCTCTATCTTCAAATTTTGCCCTCTTGTCCTTGCACATCTCTTCTTCTGAAAGATGCTACCCTCTTATACTTTGTTAATTCCCTTGAGATACTTGAAAGTTTCTATCATGTCCCCCTCTCCCTCCTTTCCTCGAGGGTATGCACATTAAGCTTCTTTAGACTCACCTCGTATGGCTTCTGGTGCAGACCCTGCACCATTTTGGTTGCCCTCCTCTGAACAGCCTCCACTCAGTCTATGTCTTTGCAGAGATGGGATCTCCAGAACTGCACACAGTACTTCAGATGTGGTCTCACCAATTGTTTGTACAGAGGGATAACAACTTCCTGTTTTCTACTGTTGATGCCTCTCGCTATGCATCCCAGTATTCCCCAGCTCTCCTTACTGCCTTCTCACACTGCTTGCCCACCTTTAGGTCATCTGATATAATTACTCCTCTCTCTCTCTCTCTCTATCTCTAGATTTTTGTTGTTGTTATTAACTCACCCCCCCATTGTGTACTTTTCCCATGGGTTTTTGTTTCCCACGTGCATTACCTTGCACTTCTTTGCATTGAATCTGAGCTGCCATATATTTGACCATTCCTCCAACCTTGCCAAGTCCTTTTTCATCCTTTCCACCCTACCTTGTGTATCAGCCCTGTTGCAGATCTTTGTGTCATCTGAAAAGAGAGATACCTTTCCTTCCAGATGCTCTCCAATGTCACTTATAAAGACATTAAAGAGGACCGGTCCCAGTACCGAACCCTGCGGTACCCTGCTAGTTACCCTCCTTTCTTCACTGTGGACTCCGTTTACTATTACGCTTTGTGTCCTTTTGTCCTGCCAGTTCTTTATCCAGGCTACCTCCTTGGCACCCACTCCAAGGCTGGCTAACTTGTATATTAATCTATTGTGTGAGACTGTGTCAAATGTATTGCTAAAATCTATGTAGGCCATATCCAAAGTCCCTCCCATGTTTACTGCTTTGGTCACCCAGTCAAAGAAATCTATTAGGTTCATCTGACATGACCTTCCTGCTGTGAAACCATGCTGCCTTGGGTTCTGTGCCCCACTGGGCTCTAGGTACTCAACAATTCTTTCCTTCAGAATTGATTCCATCATTTTCCCTACCACTGAGGTCAAACTAACTGGTCTGTAGTTTCCTGCCTCTGCCCTGCTCCCACTTTTGTGAAGTGGAATCACATTTGCCCTCATCCAGCCCTCAGGTACCACCCCATCCTCCCATGATTTGTTAAAGAGAGTAGTCAGTGGTGTTACTAGATCTACCCTTAGTTCTTTTAGAATTCTTGGATGAATCCCATCAGGCCCCATTGCTTTGTCCACCCTCAGTTTCAAGAGTTCTTTCAAAACCCTTTCTTCTGTGAATGGACTGGTATCAACCCACCTGTTCAGAGTTTCTCTCTTGTTTGGTTTAGGTACCTCCTCCTCTTCCGTTGTGAATTCAGAGCAGAAATATTCATTCAGTATCTCTTCTTTTTCACTGTCACCCTCTGCCCACATTCCTTCCCCTTTATTAAGTCTCTGTATCCCTCCCTTGGTCTTTCTTCAATCCCTAATGTATCTATAAAAGGTTTTATCCCCCTTCTTAACAGAGTTGGCTATCTTTTCCACAGTTTGTGCCTTTGCTATTCTGACTGCCTTCCCTGCCTCCTTCTGCTTTAACTGATAAAGTTCTCTGTCCTGCTCCTTCTGTTTCCTTATATTTCCTGAATGCTATCCTTTTCTTCTTAACCGTCCCTTCCACCTCTTTTGAGAACAATAATGTGTTTTTTTCCATCATTTTGTTTTGTTGATTTGCATCACACAAAGGCTTGTTGCCCCTGCGATGGCTATTTTGATTATTACCCATTGTTCCTCCACCCCTCCTTCTTGTCCATTTGCTAGTGCTTTTCTGAGGCACTCTCTCATTTTCCCAAAGTCAACCTTCCTAAAGTCCAGTGCTCTTGTTGTTGTATGGCTTGACTCTATGGCTGTGTTTATTGTGAATCACAGTTTGGTGGTCACTAGTTCCCAGATGGCTACCAGCTTCTAAATCTGAGATCCTTTCTCCTTCCCCATTTGAGATTACCAGGTCTAAGATTGCTGCCTCCTGAGTGGGTTCCAACACTAGCAGTCTGAGGCATTCCCCCTGTAGGGCATCAAGAATGACCCTGCTCTTGGATGTGCCTGCAGCAAAGGTACTCCAGTTAACATCTGGCACATTCAGGTCCTCCATCAACAATATCTCCCCTTTTTCTGACATTTTAAGGATGTCTTCTATCATTTCCTTGTCCATTTCCTCTCCCTGAGATGAGGGTCTGTACACAACCCCCATGCGGATTGTGATGCCATTTCCTGTCTCCAAGGTGATCCGCAGTGACTCATCAACTTCCTGTTAACTCTTTAGTTCTGTTGCTTTAATCCCTTCCCTTATATAGAGAGCTACTCCTCCTCCTCCTCTTTTACAGACCCTGTCCCTCCTGTAGACTGTGTATCCTGGTATGTTGACATCCCAGTCATGGTTCGCTATGTACCATGTTTCAGTGACTGCCACAATATCCAGGCATCCCTCTTCAATCAAGGCCACTAGTTTAGGGAGTTTGTTACACAGACTGCGGGTATTGGTACTCATCACCTTCCATTTTTTTTATGGCCTTACCCCTTTTAGCCCCAATCCTGTCCTTACTGCCTTTTTCTGCATTTACCCCTGTCCTGCTTCCTACTGACTTCTCTACCTTGGTGTTTACCTCTCTAACTACTGTGTTTTGTGGGGGGAAGCTGGGATTTCCCTGATCCTTTTCAGTGCCTCCCCCCTTGGCTAGTTTAAATGCTTGCCATTGAGGCATTTAAACCTATCACCCAGGATCCTGGTTCCCCCCGGACAGATGCAGACCATTGCACCAGCATAGGCTTGCATCCCTCCAGGTGGCTCCCCAGTCCTCAATGAAACCAAAACCCTGAGCTCCACACCAGTTTTTCAACCATTCATCGAATCCCATGGTGTGGAATACCCTAGCATCATCCTTGCCATAGATAGGCAGCACCTCCGAGAAGGTTATCGTACATGCTACTTGTCTAAGGCCCCTCCCCAACTCTACAAACTCCTCTTGCACTGCTCTGATCCCATTCACAACCTGGTCATTTGTCCCTAGGTGGACAATGACATCCAGTTCCCTCCCTCGTGCAACTGCTCCCACGATCCTGAGAATTTGTTTCCTGTCCCTCCAAGCCATAGTGCCAGGCAGGCACCTTACCTCCCTATACCCTTCCTCCCCCACTTCTATCCCCTAATGATCAAGTCCCCCACCAGGAGTTGTTTTCTTCCCCTGTGGGGTCTTGTGCCACCCTCCTGTGGGTCTCCTTTGTGGAGGTTCCCAGCATCCTCCTTGGTCTCCACTGCAGGTGCCTCCATTGAGGAACCACTCTTTACCAGAACAGCATATGAACTGTGGAGAGGTACAACTGGAGGGATGCACATCTGTTCCACCACCCTTTCCCTCCCTGAGCCCACCTTGGTCCAACCGGTCCTCTTTCTTGGCAACCTCTGAGGTAGTGATGGTGGCCCTGGTGGTCCCTGGGTGGAGGAAGAGGTTTCTCGAATCCTAGCCAGGTCAGCCTGGAGACGGGCAACCTCCTCCCTCAGACCAGAGAGGTGCCTGCAAACAGGGCAGCATTGCAGCCTCCAGAATGTCTCCCAGAACACTGCTGCCCCTCAGCCATTGCACTGCACCACTCCCATTGTGACTTATTTTGTGTCCCCTCTCCTGTTGCTTTGTATGCTTACTGTCTCCTCCCGCTATGTATTTCTACACTTACTTTCTTATTGCCTATGTGCCCTTACAACTCTCGCCCTTCCTCTTCTGGGACAGGAACTTCCTGTAGTCTTCAGTAGTCTCCTTCCTCCGTGCTTGGATTCAGACCTCCCATGAGGGAGAAAGAGTTATTTTTGTAGGTGTCTTCAAGGCTGATGAAACTAATGTATCTCAGTGATCCTTTCCTTCCTACTGCCAAACAGGAAGTTCCTGTTGTCAGTCAAATCCAGTGGCTATAAAAGTAGAACTGGCTTAGGGTGGCAGGGTGGGTGGGAAGGAGGGCAATTAGTAAAAAGCTGTAGTTCTAGACTGCTGTTACTTGCTCTGAAAGCAACGTTCTCCTCTGTCAAAACAGCAGGAAGCTGTAACTGGAGACACCTGCTTTTCTACTCCTAAGCTCCTAAGCCACACCCCCAATTAGATTCACCCTCTGCTCCTGACTCAGTAAATTAAGCTGATACAGCCCCCTTCCTCAGAGAAACACACAGTGACTTTTTTACTTAAATGAGACCCCCTTCTTCTAATAAAATATCTGTTTGCTTAATCCAACAGGCCTGAGATAGAAGCGATTTATCAGTAAAAAAGCTGTAGATCTAGACTGCTGTTTTTTGCTCTGAAAGCAAAGTTCTCCTCTGTCAAAAACAGCAGGAAGCTGTAATTGGAGACACCTGCTTTTGTACTCCTAAACTCCTAAGCCACACCCCCAATTAGATTCACCCTTTGCTCCTGACTCAGTAAAATAAGCTGATACAGCCCCCTTCCTCAGAGAAACACACAGTGACTTTCTTCTTTTTTTTACTTAAATGAGACCCCCTTCTTCTAATAAAGTATCTGTTTGCTTAGTCCAAACAGGCACTGACTCCTGCTGAGATGGAAGTTATTTATCAGTAAAAAAGTTGTAGTTCTAGACTGCTGTTTCTTGATATTTTCCTCCATGTGAAAGATGTTCCCCTCTGGTACTCTGTTGATCCCCCTTAGATATTTGAAGGTCTCTATCATGTCCCCTCTCTCTCTCTTCTTTCCTCCAGGTAGTACATATTTAGAGCTCTGAGTAACTCCTCATACAACTTATGCTGAATCCCTGACACCATTTCTGTTGCCCTCCTCCATACCGTCTCCATCCTGTCTATGTCATTTTGAAGATGGGGCATCCAGAACTGAACACAGTACTCCAGATGAGGAATTACTAGGGAGTTGTACAATGGTACCACCACTTCCCTCCTTCTACTTGTTACACCCCTCCCTGTGCACCCTAGCATACTGTTAGCCTTTCCAACTGCTTTGCCACACTTTTTAGCCACTTTGGGGTTGTCTTCTATGACTACCCCTAGATCCTTTCCTCTGTGGTGGTCTCCAGTGTTACCCCATCTAGTTCATACTCAGCCCTAGGATTCCCTCTCTCTAGGTGCATAGTCTTGGACTTGGTCAGGGATTATGTCTTAAAAATGTATCCCCGGCCCTATACTTTTCGTGACGGATTGGATTTTCGCATCATAAAGTTGGGAATTATTTCCTTTTCCTATCCTCTCTCTGTTTTAATTTTTCTATGTCCACTAGGGTGTTTCCCACTCTGTGGAAAATGGCCATAGTTACTCCTATTTTAAAATCTGGTGATCCTACTATACTGTCTAATTATTGCCCAATTTCTTTATTGTCTCCCCTATCTAAAATTCTAGAATGAGTTATTATGGATCAAACTTTAGACTATTTACAAAAACATAATCTTCTTTCTGATTGTCAGATAGGCCATTGCACAATACTGACACAGCCTTGGTGGGGTTCACGGGTGCCATTCAGGGTGCCAATGATAAATGGCAGACTGTTGCAGCTCTTTTTGTGGACCTCACCAAGGCCTTTGACCTTGTTGAATATGATTTATTAAATAGTATTTTAACAAGTTTTCATTTTTCTGATGATGTTATTTCATGGTTTCTTAATTACCTCACTAATAGGTCACATTACACTCGAATAGGAGATAGTATTTCTTTACCTAGCACTATAAAATGTGGGGTTCCTCAAGGGTCCATTCTTGGACCCTTGATTTTCTCACTTTATATGAATTCTGTTTCACTGGTGTGTTCCCATTCATCATTAATACTATATGCCGATGATGCAGTTATTTGTAATACTGGTACATCTCCTAACATAGCACTGGCTGAAGTTCAGTCTGATTTTGATTCTGTCTGGAAATGGCTGTATTCAAATTTCATGGTGCTTAATCCCAAAAAAACAAAAGTTATGCTGTTTTGGAATAAGATGATTGAGCATATTAGTCTTCAACATATAGTTACACAGGATGGAAAGTTGATTGAGTTGGTGGATAATTTTAAGTACCTGGGGATAATCTTCAATAAGAAACTTACTTTTGAACTTCATTTGAATAAAATAAGGAAATACTTACACCAGAGATTAGGATCCCTTTTCAGAGTTAAACAGTTTTTGACAAGAGAATCCAGATTTTTGCTTGCTCATAGTTTTCTTCTAAGTGTCCTGGATTATGGCATTATTGTTTACTCTTCCTTTTCTGGTTGTTTATTCAATAGACTTATGGTAACCTATAATTCTGTTTTACGATTTATACTCAATGTGCCTTATCGAATGCACCATTGTCTTTTGCTTAGACATACTCATAGTCTATCTCTCAAAAATAGGATTTTGCATAAACTGGGTATCCTGTTATTTAAGGTGAAGAACTGTCTTATATCCCCAGTAGTTTCAAGTATGTTTCCTAGAATTTCTAATTCTAATGGTACTTGGTCCCAGACTAAATTTACTTATGAAATTCTGCTGTTGCGAACTGTCTTTGGACAGAGATCACCTCTATTTAGGGCTCCCTTATCTTTTAATTCTTTACCTGCCACTATTATTGAATGTAGGACTGTCTAGTCTTTTAAAACCAGATTGAAATACTGGCTGATGGATAATGACACTTGTGCATGTTATGTTAAAAAGTTGTTTTTTTCTATGTGTTATGTATTTTATTGATGTGTTTTGTGTTTTGTGACTTGTCGCTAGTGAAAACGGGCAGTTTTTGCTCATCTTGCTTACAAGTATAAAAAAAAAAAAAAAAATGAAAAAATGAAATGACTTTTTTTGCATTGAAACCCAACTGCCATTCCTTGGCCCAGTTTTATAGCCTCTTCAGATCCCTCCTCATTTTTTCTATACCTTCCTGTGTATCTACCCTGTTACATAGCTTTGTATCAACTGCAAACAGGCTAACTCTCCCCTTCTAGACCTTCTGTAATATTGCTTATGAAGATATTGAAGAGCACTGCTCCCAGCACTGATCCCTGGGGTACGCCACTTGTTACCCATCCCTCCTGTCAGCTAACCCCATTTACCACCACTCTTTGTGTTCTGTTGCTCAACTAGTTTCTAACCCACATGACCACCTCTGTCCCTACTCCCAGATTTACCAGCTTGTGGATTAGTCTCCTGTGTGGGACTGTGTCAAAGGCCTTCCTGCAGTCCAGATAGGCCACATCTACCACTCTGCCCCAGTCTATTTCCTTTATCACCCTTTGGCACAGATCTTTTAGACCTAAGCCCGGATATTCAAACTGCACCAGGCTGTGGTGCAAGCCTGGGCGCAGCTCAACTTTGTTGTACAGGGGTGTGGCCAGGGCGATATTCAACGGAGTTGCGCTATGGCACAACTGCTTTGAATATCGCACCCTGGCCACCCCCACTGTGCATGGCGCAGTGGAACTGTGCCAGCACAAGTGGTCAGAGTGGAGCATGGAGATGCGGTGGTGCAAGTGCCATTGCGCCATACACAGCACCTGCGATATTCAAATGGGAACATGCAAATGGGGCCATAATTTATGCAAGGTGCACAGGGGGCCATTTGCATCTCATTACAGCCCCATTTGCATGCTATTAGCATGCAGGTGCGCTAATCCCCGATGACTTGCACCTGGCGCCCTGCCAGGCAGCAGCCGTCAGGAACCGACGTCCCCTGCAGCCCGATTGCAGGAAGTCCCATAAGTGAAAAAAAAGGCCAACATCCCTGGTGGTCCAGTGGACCCCTATGTGCCCCGATCACGGGCATCACTGTATTCCCCCCAAGTCCAAGATCCCTGGTGGTCCAGTGGACCATGCTGAGCCCAATCGTGGGCATCATTCATTCCCCCTAAGTCCAAGATCCCTGGTGGTCCAGTGGACCACGCTGAGCCCGATCGCGGGCATCATTCATCCCCCCCAGTCCGAGATCCCTGGTGGTCCAGTGGACCGTGCTGAGCCCGATCGTGGGCATCATTCATCCCAAATTCTGATATCCTGGTGATCTGGTGTACCCCACCCCACCTGCCCACTGAGTCCCACCACCCGCCCCATCAGCGGCGGGTGGCAGCACCCCCGCCTGCTGCCCACTGCCCGCCGACTGACAGCTTGGTAGGGCTGCCGCCCGTGGTTCAGAGCATGAGCCAATGGGCGTGCAGCTCTCCCACTAAAGTGAGTCCAGATATGTGAATGAATTCATTTCATATCTGAATTCCTGTACAATATGGGCTACTGCGCCCATTGGCTCATGCTCTGAACCAATGGGCATGCAGTACCGAGCTGTCAGTCGGCAGGCGGCGGGGAAGGCGGTGGGGTGCTGCCACCCACTGGCTGATGGGGGGGGGTGGTGGAGCTCAGTGGGCAGGTGGGGTAGACACTAGATCACCAGGGATATCGGAATTGGGGGGATGCAGGATGCCTGCGATAGCTCCAGTGTGGTCCACTGGACCACCAGGGATCTCGGACTTGGGGGGGATGAATGATGTCCACGATCGGGGCATGGGGGGCGCTGCCAGGTGTGGCAGGAACAGGTGATGGCCACCCACAGGTGGCAGCTGCTATGTTGCGCCCTGCAATGCGGCAGCTCACCTGTGGGTGGCTATCACTTGTTCCTTTTTTTTTAGGCGTAACTTTGTGCAGGCACAGGTAGGGGTTGCGCATGCATGACTCTGCACAGCCCAGGCTGAATATTGGGCAGTGCAGGTTATGCATCGACACCCCTACCTGTGCCTGCATACGCTCTGATGCGCTCGGCGCGCCGGAGACCTCGGCGCGCACCACGCCCGTATCAAATCACACGGGGTGCATCAGAGGTTGTGCATGGCACAACACTGTTGCGCCATGTGCAACCCTTTCGAATATCTGGGCCTCAGAGTCCCTTCGAACCCTACATTGCCAAGTTACTATTATATAGTTCGACTTTACTTATTAAGCACATGTTTTTCAAAGGCTCCACATTAGTCAGTTGTCCCTCATTTTATCACTTAGAAATATTCTCTCCTACATGGAACATACAGAGAGTACTGATCCACATTATAGACTGATATTTTAAATCAGTATCTCAAAAGTCCTGTATTTAGTCAGTTGTCACTCATTTTAGCACTTAGAAGCTCTCTCCTACATGGAACCTGGAGATGGTGCTGTTCCACATTATACAGTGAGGGCCCCATATTCAAAGTCAACCACAAGTATAGTGCGGCCTGTTGTGCTGCATTTGCAGTAGCACACAGCCAGCTTTGAGTGATAGTCCACCAGTTAGTTGGTGGCAATGGTACACACTAACTGGCTGAATATCGGGCCATGTCAATTCAGTGCTTAGTGTATAAGCACTGCACTGCACTGACATGGACCAAGGCTGCTTAAAGCCCACAGGAGATATAGCTCCCTGACATGGGATAGTGCCAGAACTCCTGTGGGCCACATTCAGCCCGAGCATGCAAATGAGGTCATTAGGCATGCAAGGTGCTAAGAGACTATCTGCTTGCCAATTATGGGCTCATTTGCATAGGCACAATGGACCCCTAGCATTGATGCAGAGCAGCAGTGGTAGCACTTTCCTGGTGTCTAGTAGTCTCTCCCCCTGATAACCATGCTGTAGTTATTCTTTATATCCCTAGTAGTGTAAAGGTCCCCCCACCCACCGATCAGCACCGGCACTAACTATGTGTTGCCCAGAGTAAGGTTAAGGTGCCCCAGTCCCTGTCGCCCCTGACCTGATATGGCAAGGTAAAAAGAACTAGAGTTCATGGCCTATGGTGGGTGCTGTCCTGGACAAGATGCTATATATCCTTAGATGCAGGAAAGTGACTCAGTCCTTACTAACAATATCATATCCAGTCTACTGAGTTTCCTTATTAATCTCACATGCTTTTAAATGGAAATTCACATTTTAGAGCCATTAATTTGGATTATCCAAAGCCTCCCCTAAAAAAGTAATTTATATTCATCTTAAAAACCCATAAGATATATAATTACATTTTAGGTATTCACCTCCCAGCTCATATTCAAGCTCATATTCAAGTAAAATGAATCACAATTCTTTCTTCCTTGTGGAATAGGGTTTTGTTCCATTCAAGCAAAAGCAATTCTTTACTTTTTACTGCTTTAGACAATTCTTTTATGAATTTTAAACTAACAGAGAGCCTTCCTGGTTCTATTAATGAAGACATTAAATCTACTATACCCCATTAGGTTTTATGTTTGATGTATGCAACTTTATTTTCTATTCCTCTAGGCTACAGTTCAGATTCTGTTACCATTTTGTTAGGGGTATTCCTCTTAGCTGACACCTCCAGATGCCACCTTTTTTACATGTTAGGTCGGGACCCAAGGAAACCCTTACACTTGGGTGTTTGAGTGCTCTCCTCATGTCCCAATATGTCAAGGTACCTTTCTCTGAAATAGTTCGTTATTTTCCATTTTTATATATGGACCATAGATACATAGATACATAGAATGTCGGCAGATAAGGACTACCTGGCCCATCTAGTCTGCCCAATGTTTTCCATCTTTAACTTAAGCTGAAGACTATAACTGATCTGTGACTTTCCTACTCTTCCCTTTTTCTGCTGATCAGTTATGTGTGTCCCGTGCATTTTTGAATTCCTCCACTGTTTTTACCCCTACCACCCCTGCAGGGAGGCTGTTCCAAGCATCCGCCACCCTATCTGTAAATAAATAGTTCCTCATATTACCCCTGATTCTTCCCCCCTTCAACTTCATCTCATGTCCCCTAGTTCTTGTCCATCTTCTTTTCTGAAAGATGCTACCCTCCTGTACCTTACTGATCCCTTTAATTTATTTGCACATCTCTATCATATCCCCTCTCTCTTTGCAACTCTTGAGGATACATATTGAGGTCTTTCAACCTCTCCTTATATGACCAACAGATAATTTAGCTTCCAGACCCCCGTTTCAGTTTTTACTGGCTATTTTCTGAGTTTGGTGTATGAGATTTAGGATAATTTACAGCATATGGTAAATAGAGCTTATTAAAACATCCTGTTTTGAATTAGTGACTTTCAGAATAAGTGGGACAATCTTTTTATATCTGTTTATAATCAACAAGGGCTCAGGACCATCACATATTTTTAAGAGAGACTAATTTGTTCCATCAAGAGATATTGAGACTATGGTAGCATGGGTTATTAAAAGTAATACTACGAACTCTTGTTTTGCAATAGCAGTTCCTTATCCTCTTGCATCCAAGGGTGGTTTATCAGCTTGCCCCTGCATCCACAAGCCACACACCACCTCCCCAAGGACATTTGTTACAGTCTGGGTCCTCCCATAATTCTGACACTCATAGTGGGGCTGGAAGGAGGGGGGGGCTGTCCTCCCTTCCAGTACAGCTATCCAGTGCCAACCTGAAGGCAGGAAGCCTGGTGGTGGCATTGGTGTAGGACAAGCAGTTAGGACTCCACAAAGCCCTTGATGATGGTTTCCCTGTTTCTTCCCCTCCCCTTGCTGTTAGAGTGTCAGGCATGCACATGGAGGACAGATGTTCTACTCTACTCTCTGGCACCCTCCTGTTTCTGCTGCCCACACTGCACTGCCACCAGGCCTCCACCTGGTGGCAGTTAAAATGCTTGGCTGAAATACCTCCACACCCTAGGAGAGGAGAGCAGTCCACAGACAATCTCTCCTCTCCTCTCCTCTCCTCTCCACCCTGGCCAACCCTCAGTGGCACAAGTCCATTCCTGAACTCAGGTCATGGGCATGGCAGGAGGTAAGGTGCTCGTGTCTCAGCCCTCCATGCCACCAGCCTGGCTAATGATAGGATTTTAAAGGGAAGCCTGAGTAATAGAATATGCAGTATAAACCAAGTAATACTGAAGTATTTTGTGTGCTTTATGAAACAATGATAGATGCATAGATAGAGTGCAGTCAAAAGACATAAAACACCAATGTAGAACAGTGGTTGTTTAAGATTTATGAAGCTGGAGAACGAGGAGGAACATCTTGATGTTTTTTTTGTGGAACCCCAACACAACTGTGCAGAGGTGTTGACAGTTTATTTTAAGGGATCTTTCAAGGGATCTAGACCTATGACTTAAGATTCTGTTACAGGCCTTTAGTTAGAGTCTGGGCATGTCTGTAAGTGATGTGCATTTCTGTTTCTCTCACTTCAGGATCTTCTTTCCCCCTATAGGGCAGGTTAGGAGCTGTGCAGTGTCAAGCAATATCTTGTATTCCACCAGCTTGATTGTTTTTAGTTATTTTTAGTGCAGCGGGTAGGGAAAACCTTTAGTAGTCGTCATGAATTTCAGTGAGTGAGTAGTAGGAATTAGCATTTTCTTATTTTTATGTTAGAAATCTCTGTTCACGGTGCTCTTTATTTTAAACACTTAATACTGATTTTACGTTTGACTTTAAGATTCTTAGATACCCGCAAACTTACTAAACGCTGAGTGTGTGCCAAGTGAAAACAGGGGTTTCTATCTGTTTACAGAGTGAACTGTCTGGAACAACACAGTCCAGTGGTTGAGTATTCCCTATGTGTGGTAGAGGAATGGTGAATTTCTGGTGGAGTTCTGGTGATGAGTCATATGACATCCACTGGGTAGCTGATGTCTGGCTTGCCTGTTTTGGAAGGTGTGTTTTGTATCCAGTATCAGTAGCTGTGGATGGGTTTGGAGGTCCAACCAGTGAAAGAACAGTGTGCTGCCAGTGGGGGATGGAGTGTATAACAGCTGATGAGATCTAGATCAGTGGGCATGAGTTACTTGAAGTGGTGGTGAGGCTGGGTTGGAATTATATCACCAGGATTAGTAATCTGGTCATCCAGGGTCATGCAATCATTCGATTACTGATAACACAACTGGGACTGGATTTAGGGCCCTGTTAGTGAATGCCTACTCTAGACTGTAACACTGGAAATGCAGCCAGCAGGTGATGAGAGAGACTGCTGGCTCAATTTTTCTTTTCTTTCTTGAGCACTTGCATGTGTGGAAGCAGTAGTGTGAAAACTGTCTGAAGCAAATCCTTCAATGATGATAAATATGTCATTTGCTCTGATGAGAACAAAGCAAAAATCTTTCAATACTGGGTTTTACCCTATAAGACACAGAGGTTTTATGGGCAATTGTTCAGAGTTCATGAAAGTGTCATAATCTGTTTTTTGGCAACACGGACATTGAATTATACAGTAGTACTATATTTGTATGTGTGGTGTGTGGGTTAGGTTAAGGTGATTGATGGATGACTGTGGTTTAGAAAGTGCTATGATTACTTGATAGTTTTGTTTAGGTGTTAGTTAAGTGCATGGAGTCATTACGTGTGTGTGTGTGTGGATGTGAGGGATTGTGGGGTTCTGGGAGTTGTTGTTTTTTTTTGTTGGTAGGGCTCGGTAGGGTTGTTTAGTTTATTAATGGTAGGTTTTGGTTGGTGGGTAACATTTTTTTTTTAATAGGGCATTTGGGTTTGGGGTGTTTTGAGTTTGTTCAGTACTGGGAATGAGATGTGTAAAGGAGGTACCGGAGTGAAGCATGTATACTCTAGAGACCACCTGTGGTAGTTTCATCCCTTCAATGGAGCCCAACTATCCCTCCCTGCAGAGGTTCACAGCTACTACAGGGGCCGGGGGATCCTCAGGAGGAGGAGCAGTACCCACAGAGGAGATCACAGGCGTAATTTTCATGGGGGGGTGATTGGGTTGGTTGGGTCTACCAGTCACCCAGGAAGGGTATGGACCAAAAATGGCAACTGAATATCTGGTTCCCAATTTAGGGCTTTACTTGATGTCAACAAGAAGGAAGGAATGGGTCCGGCTAGCTCTGCTCCTCTCCTTAGGGCTGTGCTTTGTAACGTAACGTCACTATGGAATAAAACAATGGTGATGTATGATTTCATTGCTGATTCCTTAGCTGACTTTGTTTGTATTATGGAGACCTGCCTGGGGATGACTCCAGCCCTGTATGGGAGGCTTCTATCCTGCCTAGTTACTCAGTGGTACATCTCCCGAACTGTGGGGAGGTGAGATGACCATTTGTTTTAAATCTGCTTTGGAACTCGCCGTATATCTCTTGGGAACTTTCAGGTCTTTTGAGTGTGTCCCAGTTAGATGCATCCTTGGTGTTAGTTACAAAACCAGTTGTTACAGTATATACTGTCCATCAGGATGTGGGAGTGTTTTTATGCAGAAGCTGGCAGATTTCATGGTTGAACAATTGTTGAACACTCCCAGACTTTTGGTGCTAGGGGACTTTACCACTTGGATTAACTATGAAACTTCACTCCTTTGTCAACAGCTCCTTCAGTTAATAACCTCACTTGCATTAACATAAGCTGTTGTCTCTAGTATGCATCAGCATGGTCACACCCTGGATCTGATCTTTTTATGGAGTCTTGATGTAAGTACTATCAGGGTTGACCTGGTCTCATGACTGGATCATCATGCGGTGTTGTTCCTCTGTGGGCCCCTTGTATTATTACTCCCCCTGTTGAGATGATCCAATATCATCTGAATTATATGTATTTGTTTTTACCTGCTCCTTGATTTGTACTCTCCCAGGTCATGCCTGAAAATAATCAGTTCTGTCTAGTGCACTTACCCGGTTACCAAAAGCAAATAAATCAATAATCTAGAGTCTCATAAACTCCTGGAGGTATTGTAAGTCTCGGGCATGATGATTGTTTGTGAACAGGGATCTGAAAATACCGTGGAACACTATAATCATTCTCTTACATCTGCCTTAGATTCCTTTGCATCCTATCGTGTTTCTCCCTTGACATGCTGTTAGAGCTCCCCATCATATTGTGATGAGCTGCATTTGTTTGAAGACTAAAGGATGGAGATTAGAGCATTTTTGGTGTAGATCCTGATCTGTGGAAAACAGTTTGACATTGAAGACTTACCATGGTGAGTAATGGGCAATTTCCCTGAAAAAGACAGAGTTCCTGTCATAGACAATTCTGGCAGGTAGAAATCAGCCAGCTGAAGTCTTCTACACCATGGAAAAGTTGATAACTCCATCCTGTCTAGGATCCACTCGACTTTTATCTGCTGAAAAGTGCAACAAGTTTGGCAATTTCTTCACTGACAAGGTGTCCTCCATCAGATCAAGTATCTGCACAAGTCAACTGTCATGGGCCAGTGATGGTAGGTTCTGAGGTGGCTTTGTTGATCTACCTGCCTGGGGCAAGTTTCAGCTAGTTGCAGAGGAAGAGGTGCTATGGGTGATTGCAGGTTTGAGCCCCACCAGCTGTTTGCTGTATTCTGGTCCTTTCTGGCTGCTTTTGGACTGCCACAGGGCATTGGGTTCAGTTATTTCCTAGATCATTGGATGTCCCTTGAGGGAAGGTGTCTTCCTGTCTGCCCTGAAATGGGCAGTGATGAGGTCCCTTTTTAAAAATGTCTTCCTTGGACACTGACGTGAGGGGGAATTAAGAATTCATCCCTAAGTTCCCTTTTTTAGGGAAATTACCAAGAAGGTGGTGGTTGAGCACTTTATAGATCATCTGAATAATTTTGACATCTATGAAGCTGTCCAGTAGGGTTTTCAGTCTCGCCACAGCTTGGAGACTGTCCTCATATAGAGTAATGAATGATCTCCTCATGGCAAGGGATTGAGGACTTTGTATCATCTTGGTCCTGTTAGATTTCTTGTTGGCATTTGACACTGTTGACCAAAGGGTGCTATTGGATCACCTAAGGAATAATATGGGTCTCACTGGCACTGTACTGAGCTGATTTAAGTCCTACATAGCTGGAAGAATTCAACAAGTGGCTCTTGGCTGTGGGAATGAGGGGAGATCTAAGTTTATTGCCACATTTAGTTCTCAGGCATATATGGTAAAGAGGATTATTAATAACAATTGGCACATTTTGATCACAGAAAAAAAATTGGATTACGTTACAAAAGAGCCTCCCCAGTTTGTCTATAGGAAAGCTCAAAATCTTAGGGATTCCCCTTGTGCATAGTACCTAGTGGGAACACCCCAAAAAAGAAAGAAAAGCTTCTCCCTAATGGTACATTTAGATGTGATAATTGTTCTTTCTGCAGATATATTAAGGTAGGGGAATTTGTTAGACACCCTGTTACTAATTTTGTGTATCAAACTGAAGGCTTTTGTAACTGTAACACACAGAATATTGTTTATGTGGCAACTTGCAGTAGTTACCCAAGCTTTTATATTGGGAAAACTATGCAGAAATTTAAACTTAGGATTGGACAGCATATTAGAAGTGTTTCTAGCCAGGATGATATAAGTGTTTTGGCACAGCATGTCAAAGCAGAGGGAAGTATGCATAACTTTGTTTTTCAGATGCTTGACAGTGTCCAGGAACAAGTCTATGGGGTGATTTAGATAGAAAATTAAAACAAAAGGAATCATTTTGGCAATATAAAATGAAATCATTTATTGAACCAGGGTTAAATGACTTTTTTCGGCAATCTCCATATTTATGAGTCATTCAGTTTATTTATGTACAATGCAATGAAGATTTTCTGCAGATTAGTCCATATTTATGATGTATTTAGGGATGGTTAGAGCAATTTTATTCTTGTCCTGTGTCTATTCACTTTGAAAATGTTTATTCATTTTGTACATGGTTTCATGTCTCACTGACATTTTAGTCATTATTCTTGAAAACCCGTTAGTTTAGTTTTTTAGGTGGCTTTGGTATTATGTCCATTCAAATGTATTTGTATAGTGTGATCACCTTATATAGCCAATGAATGCATTGTCACTGTAACAACTACTGTTTAAAAGGTGTAATGCCAGGGACTACTGTACCTCAGCCTTGAGAAAGTGTGAGGTTTAGCATGAAAACATTCGGCTGAATTGGAGAGGGGCATGCTGTAGCTGTGTGCTGGCATTCTGTGTGCAATAAAAAGTTTGTTATGCCTTTATCCTGACTGTGATGCACTTTTTGTTCTAGCAGTGATGTGTAGCCATGCTGCTGTCTAATCAGTGTAAGTACCCTTGCATTTTTTGGCTCCATCTTTGTCTTTTGCAGCCACCTGTTTGTTTCTTAAAAGTTATATCATTGGGGCCCCTGCACTCTCTTGTGTGTTTCTCAAGGTTCAATCCTTGCACCCGTGCTGTTTTCAGCATACATATTGTCACTGGATGAGATTATAATATGGTATGCACAAGCAAGTGTAGGGCCTAGGGCAGATTAGACGGGACTTGCTGTCCTTATCTGCCAACAATTTCTTTGTTTCTATGAGTCTCATGGTTATGCAGATGATACCCAGCTATACCTGTCTGGTACTTGTAGTGGGTCACATGCAGCTTTGGAGTGGGAGAGGTGACTGACTAAAATTAATGACTGGATGCCCTCAAATAATCAATGTCTCAATGCAGGAAAATTGGAGGTCATGAATTTTGAGCTGGGTAGACAAGGCCAAGCTATGATGAATAGAATTATATTTCTTCCTTTGTTGTGTTGTCAACCACTCAGAGCTGTAGATGCATAAGGCAAACTAGTCTGTCCCAGACTAGCCTGCCAGTGTTATCAACTTCCTCAATACTTTAGTAGATGCTACTATTCAGATTAAATAGTCTTTTGGGGTATTTCAAGGTCTGAATCCCTTCAGAGCCACTGCTCACACAGTACTGAACTCCATGCTCAAGGACACCTGACCCACCCTTCTCTGTCACAGCCGAGAGCTTCTTACTTTACCAACAGACTATGGTAATGGTAGCTTTCTCTTCAGTGGCAGAAATACCATATTTGTCAGTTATAAATCGGTTAGCTGTACCCTAAAAGATTCTGTCACAGGAACATGAAATATATAAAAATAATATATTTGTAATATTTAACTTATTAAAACATGCAATATGGGGTATTACAGAAACACTACAGGGAACAGTAATACTGCAGAAATGGAAAAGAAAATGTTCAACAGTAGGTTTCACTCAGAAACAAATCTCTCTCTCTCTCGCTCTGTCTCTCTCTCTCTCTCTCTCAAGGTAGGATGGCTTACCACAAGACACTTTGAATCATGGCAGACTCAAACCCTTTAGATGATACCTTGTTCATAATCCCAGCCTGATTGACTCTTTCAGGCTCAGCCAGACCTAAAAACCCTGCAGTTGCCCCCATGACACATCATCCAGTATGTCGCTCTGATATCACAGATTTTCTTTGTGTCTAGAGAGCTGGGTACTCAAAAGAAACTGGTTTGAGCTGGCCTTTTTGGGCAACTACCTCTGTTTCTGTCCCAAGACATGAGCCCAACATGAATGTGTGCTTTATGTAGCAGCTTCCTGACATCGAAATACATTATCAAAGCTTTACAATCAATTGCCCAGAGGTCCTGCTATAATATCAGACAGTGTATATAGTAAATTGACCTCTGAGTCATCTAGTCCATCCCTGCTACAAATCTTAACTTTTCTCTTTGGCTGCTAGATTCTCTGACATCCATACAGAAATAATTGAATACAGGAGAGATAATTGAATAAAACAGAAAAAAAGAATGCAGTGACAGGTATACACGGCAAATTGTTACACCGCCCCCCACCAAGAAAGAAGAAACAAATCTTTTAGCAGCACTAATTTTCTTTTTTTGTGTGAGACGGCTGGCTCCACCTACTATGCCATCAGTTCACTCTTTGTGTAAAACACACCATAGTTTCTCCTAGCATCTCTCCTACTTAAGAAAAAAATATAAGGGCATTAGCTGTTGCTTGAACACACTATCAGCATTGCCATGCTATGATCTGCTCTGGTGCCTAATGTCTATACTATAAGATTGCAGCACCAGGCTCCATCTTAGTCATTTTGAATTCTAGCCACTGGTTCTTTGTCACCATATTGGGTGGTTGTAATCAGTAACCATGGTGAACTCCTTTCCAAAGAGGTAAGGTTACAGCTTCTGCAAAGCCCAGACAAGTCTTAAACAGTTCTTCTCAATTGTGGCATATGCCTCTTCTCTGGGCAGCAGCTCCCTGCTCAGGTACCTGACTAGGTGTTCCTCACTCAAGTGCATAACCTGACTCAGAACCATCCCTAGCCTATGATTACATGCATCTGCATGCGCATTGATGTTAAGAGAAGAGTTTGGACTGACGAGCACAGGTGTCTGACACAATGGCTTCTTCAGCTGGTGGAATACAGTATCCTATGTTTCCATCCACTGAACCTTTTCCGGCATTTTTCTCCTGATATCAGTCAGGGATTTAGTCACACTGCTGAAATTCAGCACAAACATATGGTAGTACCCTGCCATCCCCAGGAAGGCTTGTACTTTACTCTTGGTCATGAGTCTTGCCCATCTCTGGATGGCCTCAATTTTCACTGGGTCAGGCCGGATGTGCCCATGCTACATCTGTGCACAAGGTATGATACCTCTGCCATTCCTATAATTCAAATTTTATTGAAATTTTTACAATACAGGGAATGGATCCATACCTGACACAACATAATAGACAGACATTTAACAGTGCAATGGACCTGCCCCCTTCCTCCCCAACCCCCTACATTCCCCCATCACCCTCCCTCCCAACTCCCCACCTCCCTATCCACGCCACTCCCCCCCCAGCACAGCAGAAGAACCTTATACACCTAAAGAGAAGTAAAGGCATCAGTGCTTATCAATTATAAGGAATATAAAGTATATAAGGGGCCCCAGATCCTTCTATACCTATTAAGCCTATTATTGAGGCTCACTATCACCTTCTCAGTTCGAAGATTGGCTAGCAATTCAGTAAGCCATTCAGTGTAAGAAATGTCTTCACTGTCCTTACAGTGTCTCAATATTAACTTTTTGACTGACATAGAGATAAGGGCCATGTAATATTTGCAATTTAGTATTCAGATGTCAGAATAATCTCCAAGTAAACAAATTTCTGCACTAAATAAGTCAGACAGTCCTAAGAGAGGATCCATGTTCTGGCGAATACTAGCCCATAGTGGAGCCACTTTAGAACAAGTCCAGAAAATGTAATGTAGGGTGCCTTCTCCTTGTTGGCAGCGGGAACATGATTAAGAGGGCACTAATCCAAATCTGGCTAATTTCTGCAGGAAATAATACAGATTATGCAGTATATGAAATTGCATGAGGCGTACCCTGTCTTGGGTTACAGATTTGTGACAGGTACACCAGAGGGCAGGCCAATCGATATTCAAATCTGGGAGAAAAGAAGCCCAATAAGCCATGGGGCCAAAGCAGTCTGGATAAAGCCAGTCATATAGGATCCTGTATGTCTTGGAAACAGCTTGTGTGAAACCTGTCACCTGGCTGAGTTCTAATTGGAAAGATAGTTTTGCAGGCTGTGGGGGGGGGGTCTGCTCCCATCACCCTAATGAGAAGGTGCCTCAGTTGGATGACTTTAAAAATGTGCAGGTTTGGACTATTGAATTTACTCATGATTTCAGCTGAAGAAAACCAGGAGCCATCTTCCATTATAAAGCTGGTGAGCAGGCCATCCCCCAAGCATGGCAACCATTGTGGCATCAGAACTAGGTTGTCGATCTTAAAGTTAGGGTTACCCCATATGGATTGGGACAAATCAAAAGTGTGTCTATATTTGTGGAACACACGAAGTTGGGAATTCACTTTAACTGATGTTGCTATAGGGGAGGTTTTGAGACTAGAGGGCAGAGAGTTTAACTTGGTGTGTAGAAATGCTGCCGGTGATAGGCCACCGGATTGAACGTGAGCTAGTTCAGTTTTGAGCCAGAGCAGGGAAGAAAAGTGAGTTGCCCACCGACAACCATCTAAGGTATTTGGTAGCATGACTGGCCCAATAGTAAAGGCCTAGATGAGGGAGGCACAGTCCTCCTTTAAGCTTGGGAGCAGCCAATTTGTAGAAGGCTAATTTTGGCTGTTTACCAGACCAGATGAATTTGCTGAGAAGCCTACTATGCACTTTTATAAACCAGGATCACGAAAGCCAAATATTAAGTAAATTAAGGGGGTAAAACAGATGGTGGAAAACATTCATTCTAATTAGATTGATTCTTCCCCACAAAGAAATCAGGAGAGCGGACCATCGATTCAAATCCTGACTAATAATTTGGACCAGGGAGTCTAAGTTCTATTTGAGACAAAGAGCTAGATTCCTCGTCAGCTCAATTCCAAGATATCTAAGGGAATCTTGTGTCCAGGAAAGCCCTAATGCTGAAACAGTATCTCTAAACACTTTATGATTAAGGGGGAAACAACCATTTTGCTAACATTCAACTTGTAATTTGAAACCCAGCTATATTCTTTAATAATTTCTAACATGGGTGGGATGGATGTATCTGGATGAGACAACTGGAGGAGGAGGAGGGTCGTCTTCCTAAGCGGAGGCCTTGACTTCTGGGGCCTGGATGGTGATTCCCCGAACCCTCTGACTTGCCACCAGTCTATGGATGAGGGGTTCTAAATAAATATTGAAAAGCAGGGGAGACAAAGGACAACCTTGTCTTGTACCCGATTATAGTGAAAAAAGTTTGGAAATCACTTCATTACCGGTCACACAGGCAGTCAGGGACTGGTACAGAGATTGTATCCATTTCTGGATTTTGAGGCGAAAATCAAAGGCTTTGAGAATCCGGAACAAAAAAATTCCAGTTAACTCTGTCAAAGGCCTTCTTGGCATCCAGAAATACCAAGGCCGAAGGGAAAGGAACATCTCTGGACACCGAGAAGACATGCTCCAGAGTCTGAAGGTAATCTACCGAAGACCTCCCTTTCATGAATCCCACCTGCTCCAGACCTATAAGGTCAGGGAGAATTAGGCTAAGAAGGTCAGCGAGTAATTTAGTTAAAATCTTAATATCCCGATTAAGGAGGGAAATAGGTCAGTAACTCGTAACCAATTAAGGACTCTTGTCAGCTTTAGGGAAAAGGACAATCAAGGCTTCAAATAGAGTTGGGTCAGACTGTGCCCCAGATAAAATATGCTGGTACATTGGCAGAAGTAAAGGGATTAACTGGTCTTTAAATTTTTTGTAAAAATTGGAAGAGAAACAATCTGGTCCAGGTGTTTTATCTGTAGGAAGACTGGATGACTTCAGCCAATTCTAGTACAGACATAGGGGCTACTAATGCACATCAGTGCACTTCAGAAAGGGAAGGTAAATGGGAGGCCCCTAAAAATCTGTCTAGAGTCTGATCCAAAGGTGGATCAGGCATGGGCCAATACAGTTGTTTTTAGTAGTAGGTAAATTCAGCTACAATGTCTGCTGGTGTTGTTTTCCGGGAGCCATCGTCCTGAATGCAAATTGGGGGGATGAACTGAGAAGATTCTTGTTGCTTTATTCTGAGAGCTAACAAGCGCCCTGCCTTCTAGCCCTGATCTGTGTAGGAAGCCTTAGTTCTTAAGATTGCAAATTCAGCCTTTTCTCTCAAAAGGTCCAGATAGTTGTCCCTCTATTTGATCAATTTGTGCCTAAGAGGTTCAGGGAATGGGGGGCCAATTTTGTTTCTATGTTCCAGATTTGAGAAAGAAGCTGTAACAGTTGCTGTTCCCTTTTTTCTTCCTCTGTGATGCTAGGCCACTCAAAATCCCCCTTAGATATGCCTTAAGGGCACACCACTCTATGTCCGGCCTAGTAGTGGAATTACAATTAACCTCATAAAACTGTTCAATGTGATGCAAGATATGTTGAGTTGCTCCAGGGTCTTCCAGTAATTGATCATTAATGTTTCAGCATGCTCCCCATTTGGGAAGAAACGAGAGGGAAAGTTGCACATAACCAGGGAATGATCTGAGGGAGGCCTATGTTGAATTGAAGAGGCCAAGACACTAGGGAGAAGTGTCTGGAAAAGAAGCATATAATCAATGCGGGAGAAGGACCTGTGAACTGGGGAGGTGAACGTGTAGCCCCTATCATTGGGGTTAAAAATACGCCAGATGTCACACAGGACTGTTTGGTCGACCAAGTCACGAAGTGCCCATTGAGCAGGGGAAAGTCCTTTTTGAGAATGACCCAACCGATCCATCACTGGGTCAAAAACTAAATTTAGATTGCCCCCTAGGATTATCGGTATCGATAGAAAGGGAATGAGAACATTAATGAGCTGCATGAAAAACCCAGGAGCATCTACATTAGGCCCGTACAGGCTGCCTAGAAGAATTTCAGTAGAATATATTGTGCCCTGAACCAGAATAAACCTGCCCTCGGGATCCCTAATAATTTGAGTGGGAGTGAATGGGACTCTCCTATTTATTAAGATCATGACCCCACAACTCTGAGTAGTGCCCCCGGCAGAGAACACTTGTCCCACTTGTTGTCTCCTCATCTGCAACGCTTCAGAATCTAACAGATGTGACTCCTGAATAAATACAGTATAATTTCAGCTGTGCTAGTAACAGAAAGGCTTCACTAATAGTCTGGATATCTTATGTCTCTATAGTTTAGTGAAGAAATGTCCAACACTAAAAACAGTCCTGGAATTAAACATGCAGGCTCTGCAAAAAGAAAACTAAAACATTTTGTGAACTGCAAGAGCAGGGCACAGACTGGAAATCCACAACAAAACCCAGACTATGTGAGCAATTTCCATTAAATACAAGCCCTTAAGCCTGTGAAACCTTGAGAATTCGCCCCCTCTAGTGGCTGTAAGGGTGAAACAACATGAACCTTGGGGAAATCATGAGCCACATGTTGGTGCTCAGAGTCAAGCAGTCAAACAAGACCTTTAGAGAAGTCTTACGGGTGCAGCTTCCCAGGGATACGATTGAAGCAGACCTAAGCCACTGTGGAAACATTGATATTTCCAAGTTCACAAAGTCTAGACCAGTCGACCCTGAGAAATTCGGTGGTGAAAATTGCAAGGTATTAACATTGGCTGCTATCAAAGCCGGTGGTGCCCTTATTCCAGCCTTTCATTCCAAACTATGAGCACTCTTACAAAGAAACCCTTCTTCACATTGTAAAGCCTCTTGGTAAATTCAGGTGCCATGGAAGAGGTCTGGCAGGGCGATCTTGAGACTGGTTTGGGCTGCTTCTGGATCCTTGTATGCCTGCCAGCTACCCACAATTAAAACCTGGAGCCTTGCAGGATAATTCATTTTGAACTTCACCCCTGCTGTGATGAGCTTGGTGACCAGGGGGTGGAAGGCCATTCTGCACTGTCAGATAGTGGCTGGCAAATCCTGGGCAACACAAATGTTATTGCCCTCCCAATGGACCTCTTGAAGTTCTCTCACCTTCAAGAGAAAATGTTGGTGTTCTAAATAACTCAAAAATCTGAAAATTAATGGCCTTGGTGAAGTACCCAGTTGGGGGGGGGTCGGTAGGAGCGCACAATGCACCCTTTCAATCACATACTTGGCCACAAAGGGAGGGGACCCAGCAATTTTTTCCACTAGTTTCTGTGTGAAGAGTATGGTATCCTGGCCTCTTCACCTTCTGGGAGCCTGATGATGACCACATTTTTTCTGCAGCTGCAGCCCTCAAGATCCTCTACCTTTATCTCCACTATTGTGAGCTGCTGTCTAACTGCCACAGGTTCTGGATCAACCCTTTCTGCCCGTCTCTCCAGTGAACTGATGTGGGCTTCGCTATCGGAGGTATGTACAGCCTGTGAAAGGGATTTAATCTCTCTGGCCACGCCTCAGAGTTCTTCTTGAAAGGGGCGAAATTCAGCCATGAATCTGGAGAGCATAAGCAGCTCTTGATCTGTCTGAGGGTGGGTCATCCCCGGTGGTGTATTCGCACTAGTGGCCCATGCTTTCTTAGGGATCTTTTCTGGTGTCATCCAAGGGGTATGCTTTGGTGGTGCCTTTCGCATTTCGACCTCCACGGTACTGGAAATCACTGTAACCCATAGGCTGCTGAATGTTAGGTCTTCCGATCAGGTTCTGTAGTTTTTACCCATGCTAAAAAGTCAGAAAATAATTTAATACATGGTCGGGTGGCTGGAGCAGTTAAACAGAGCTGCTATCAGGCACACTGCATCACGCGGTCTCCCACCTCTGCCATTTCTATGTGGCACTTCTCCACCTTGACAGTCAGCCTAGTGGTCTGCAGTGAGTGGAACACCTTGGTCATATGCCTGACATGATACTCACAGTTCGGGCTATAAATGGCAATGTCATCCATGTACACCAGAGCAAAGTTACCTGCACCCTGCGGAATGCAGTCCACAAAGTGCTGAAAGGTGGCTAGTGTATTCTTCATCCTAAATGGCATTACCCTGAACTCAAATAATTCAAACGGGGTGAAGAAGACTGACCTTTCTCTGGCTTCAGAGGTCAGGGTTATCTGCCAATAGCTCTTGTCAGGTCTACGGTAGACAGGTAGTAGACCCCGCGAGCTCTCTAAGACCCATTCAGTCTGTTTATGCATCTGAGTCTATGTAGCTGTTGCGCTTGTGGTAGTAGATGCAGAACCTCATGATCCTGTCTGTTTTGGAAATCAGTACCACTGGGGAGGCCCAGTGACTAGTAGACTCCTGGATCACATGTACAGCCAGCATCTCTTTTACCTCCCCTTCTGTAGCAGGACTTATATCTTCAGGGATTCTGTACAGTGGCTGTCTCAGTGGGGCTTTGGACCTTGTATCCACGTGGTGCTGTGCCAGCATGGTATACCTTGGTTTCCTCATGCACATTTAACCAAATTTATGCAGCACCCCCACTCATTTCAGCAGCTTGGGTTAGTGTCAGATGCTCTGAGAAGGTGACAGCATCCACTGTAGATTCTCCCTTCACCTCTCCCAGGAGATCTACCCGTGGGTCTGCTTCTGCCCCCTCCTCTGGATAGTTGCACACAGCCAGGAAAATCTCATCCTTGTTATGGTAAGGTTTCATCATGTTTACATGGTAAACTCACTGTTTGAGCCTCCAGTTAGATAGCTCCAACATGTAATTAGCATCATTCACCCTCCTGATCACTGAGTGAGGCCCCTTCCAAGCCACCAGTACTTTGTTCTGCTGAATGGTGATGAGCACCATCACCTGTTGCCTGACTTCATATTCCCAGGCTCTGTCCCCATGGTCGTATTTGTCTTCTGCCTCTGTTGTGCAGTGGCTAGGTGCTTCAGGGCAAACCCCACGAACTCCTTCAGCCATGACCTGAAATTCAGAACATACTCTACAACAGATTCCCCTTGGGGAGCAAGCTCACCATCTCATTCATTCCTTACCAAATCAAGGAGGCCCTTACCCTGTGGCCAAACAGTAGGTTGAAGGGTGAGAACCCTGTGGACTCCTTTTTCTTTCTTTGAGTATCAGTTTTTAATATATATGTAAACTGACTATATTTATTTATGCTGTTATTTTTACTGTTTTATTTATATTAATTTAAATTATTGTACTGATAGTGTGTTTTTACTGTATGGCACCCAAATCCTCCAGGATTGGGCACCTGAAAAATAACATTTGCCTTGTCTTGCCTTGCCTACTGGGGGACTTCCATATTTGCCAACAGGAGATGGGGTAGGTACTTGCCCTTTTGCATGCTGGTCAGTGAATTCTCTTAACATTGTCTTAAGGGACCCATTGACTCGCTCAACCAGACTGTTAGTCTTGGAGTGCTATTCTGTGGCTCTCAGCTTCCTTAACACTTCTTCCAGAGACTAACCATTAGGTCAAACATGAAGTTGGTGCCTTGGTCCAACAGACTCTCCTGGGGAAGACTCAACCAGCTAAATATCCCCAGCAGTTTACTGGCCACCTTCTTAGCCTCAATGGATGACAAGAGCACTGCTTCTGGGTACCTTGTGGTTTAATCTATAACAATCAAAATGTTCCACTTGCAAGTGTGACTTTGGGTACTGAGGGGCCCCATAATGTCCATGGCAACTTGCTGGAATGGCTCTTTGGTAACAGGTAGGGGAATGAAATCTCTTTAGCCTTGTCCCTAGCCTTTCCCACCCTCTGATACTGTGGACAAGCCTGGCAATAGTTTGCCACATCTTTAAAATTGTTGGGTCAGTAAAAATTATTAGCCAGCCACCTTTTTGTATGGCTGACCCCTAGGTGTTCTGAGAAGGGTATGTCATGAGCTAAGGCCAGAAGCTCCTTCCCATACTCTCGTGGAGCCATTATCTGCTGGAGAACTCTTTCCTCCAGTCCTCCCATAGGAAGTCACTCACTGTACAGAAACCCATTCTCCTAGTACACCTCCCTTTTCACAGAACTCAGAAAATCACCTTCCATACTAGTGGCTAGCTCCCTTAGCTTTTGTAGGAATGGGTCATCGTGTTGAGCTTTCCCTAGCTCTGCATGCCCAACTTTCCCCAGCCCACTCTCTGCTGTGCTGCTCCCAGATTCATTCTTCAGCTACATCTTCTCCTGATACTGTGGTAATGGTTGCTTCCTCATGCACTGCCACCTCTGTGTCCTAAAAAACCAGTTCCCTTACCTTGTTACAGGTAGTGACACTCGTAATATTAGCCCTACTATCAAAGTCATTACCCATGATTATATTCACAGGCAGGTCTGGTACAATCCCCCCCCCCCGTATGCCTTGGCCACCTTCCCAGCTCAGTGGCACTGAGACTGCAGAACTCATCTGTCCTCTAATCCTAGAAATTAGCAAGGCAAGATTTCTTCCTCTTGAATCATATCCTGCCTCATCAAAGAAATTGAGTCCCCCAGTGTCCCTCAATACCTGGGTCACCATCCCATTCACATATACAGGGTGCATGGGTGCAGTGAAGTTAGAGGACACTGCACTCTATGTACAGGCTACCAACTGTGGAAGATTCTCAAACTACAGCCTCCAGCTGCACTCGTGCCTTTTGTTACATTTTTCAGACAATCGTAAGACAAATGCCCCAGATTCTGGCAGATATAGCACCTGCATGACCCTGTCTTTGTGCTTTTGAGACCAGATGGATTCCATTTTTGTTCATGTATAGGCTGGCTCCCTTTAGGCTGCCCCACTGAGGTTTCCCTAAAACCATCCGATGACCCTCCCCATTACCTTTGTGGTGGGAAGATGGTTGACTGGATATGAACTGATCAGCCCTCTTGGCTGCCTCTGTCATGGAACTTGGAGTTCTAGCCAACAACCATATTCTCAGATCCTTAGGTACAGTTTTTAGAAACTGTTTCAGAAGAAATACATTTTGCATCTCCTCTGCAGAACAAGTTTTGCATCTTCTACCCAACATTCCAATATGTTACTTAGCTGCACAAACATTTCAGCAATGCTGTCCCCGATGCCTTCCTTAACCCTCCAAATGTTTGCCTACAGGCCTCAAAGGTTAACTCAAAACACTTTAGCAAGGCTTTTTTCACTTCATCATAGTCAGTGCAATTATTATTGTCCATTTGGACAAAGGTTCAATACCATGCCAGTAAGAAGTGGCAATAGATGAGCCATCCAAGGAGCCCAGCCCATTTCCAATTGTCCACAGATTCTCTCAAAGGATCTTAAAAACAAATCAAGATCATCCACCTCCTGATATCTAGGAAACATTTTAGAATTAATTTTGGCTTCCTGGGTTGAACCACTCAGGCACAGAATGTCTACCTGACTCTCATGCTCAAGAGTCTTCATCTAGACCTTGTGCTGATGCTTCCTTTTTTGCTCTTCTGCCCTTTATTTTGCTTCTCAGCCTTTTGTTTCTCCTCCTTTTCTTACTCCTCTTGCTGGATCTGGTGCTGGCACTCTTTTTCTTGGTTTTCAGTTTTTCGTTCTGCAGATCTGTTTCTGCCTTTCACCTCTCAGTTTCTGCCTTCTCCTTAAGCATGGCAAGCTCCCACTCCAAGCTCTGTACCTAGTTTACTTGCACAGCTGCCCCAGTCACTTTTTTGGAGGATAGCTGTCAGTTGTACCTGAGTTTGGCCCTCCTCATAGGCCAGTTCTCTCCCTTGGCACAGCTCCTGCAGGCAGAGCAATTTGCACTTCTTATATGGCCCAAACATAAGGGATCCAATTTTACAAGTTGGATGCAGGGCTTACTGCAAGCCCTGCATCCACTGCAAAGTTTGATGTGGCTGTGTCAAAGCCCCTCAGGCACAGTTCAGACTGATTTTAGAAGGGCTGGTGCAGTTGTGACACTTTCCCCATTTTACATCACCTTGTGCCAAAGAGATGACGCAAGGTCCATAAAAGGGGGCCCATCATAGATGTAATGTTAGAACAGGGAGAACCTGGTCTACCTCCCTGTGTCCTGTTGTCATGTCCTGAGGCAGGCATTTGTGGCCAACTACTTCTAAAGTACCCTTTGCCGCAATGTGTGATGCAAGTTTCCACTTGCATCACATACCCTGCCACAAGTCCCCCATGGCAACTGCAAGCCCTTGTAAAATCAGGCCCAATGTCTTCTACCTTTCTAATCTCGAGTAACATAGTAAAAAAAAAAACTGGTAGACTGTACAGTCCCCATTTGTATATCCTGTTCTGTGAATGGACAGATAACCTTTATACTGACAAAACTTTTTCAGATCCCACTTGCTGCATATAGCCTTCCAGTGTTACCAGCTTTCTTAATACTTCAGTAGCTGCCACCACTCACCTTAAACACTTTTTGGGGGTATTTCTAGCTCTAACTATCTTAGAAGCCACTGCTCATGCAGTACAGTGCTGAGAGCTCATGGACACTTGGACCACCCCCTCTGTCACAGATTAGAACTTCTTACTTTAGAAACAGATACGGTAACTTTAGTCTTCTCTTCAGTGGTAGAAATACAGTTATTGTCAGTCATAAACTGGTTGGCTGTACCCCCAAAAGATTCCATCACAGAAACATGAAATATATAAAAACAATATTTTTAATATTTCAGTATATTTACACAGATACTGCAGTATATTACAACAACACTATAGGGAACAGTAATTCTACAGAAATGGAAAAGAAAATGTTTAACAATAGATTTCACACTGAACAAGACTACCCTCTCTCTCTCTCTCTCTCTCTCTCTCTCTCTTGTTCTCTCTGTCTCTCTCTCTCTCTCTCTCTCCCCCTCACAAGGTAAGATGGCTTACCCCAAGACAAATTAATTCAGAGGAGATTCAAACCCTTTAGATGGTAGCTTGTTTGTAGTCCCAACCTGACAGACTCTTTCAGGCCCAGCCAGAACTAAAAAAAACCCTCAGCTGTGCCCCCATGACACATCATCCAGTATGACACTCTGACATAATAGATTCAACATTCTCTGTGTCTAGAGAATTGGGTACTCAAAAGAAATTCATTCAAGCCAGCCTTTTGGGCAACTACCTCTATTTTCTGTCCCGCGACATGACTCAACTGGAATGCTTGCTTTGTCTAGCAGCTTCCTGACATCAAAAGACACTACATAAGCTTTACTATCTATTGTACAGTGTTCCTGCTGTGATACCAGACAGCACAGATAATAAATTGACCTCAGAGTCATCTGGTCTACCCCTGCTACAAGTCTTGACTTTTCCTTCAGCTGCAAGATTTTCTGTAACCTCTGCAGAAAGAACTGAACAAAATACAAAAAAAAAATACAGTGACAGGAATATATAGCAAATTGTTACAGTGTAGTTAATAATCTTGGGTTCATCCTGGACTGCAGGCTAATGCTTGATCAACAGGTATTGTCTGCCATCTGTGGTCTGGGCTGGCTGTTATCATTTATGTAATAGCACCAGGATCAAAGCACATCTAGCCCCTGCTAATCTGCATATGATAGTTCATGGCGTAGTCACATCAAGGCTTGACTATTGCAATGATTTATACTTAGGGCTGCCTAGAAGTTTGTTTCAATGCCTGCAGCTGGTCCAGAGTACTGCAGCCCAGTTGACTGTGGATTCCTGTTGTAGGGATCGTATCACACTGGTGCTGTCAGTGCTTCACTGGCTGCCTATGCAGTGCAACATAACCTTCAAGATATACTTAACAATAGAAACATAGAAACATAGAAGTTGACGGCAGATAAGGACAGCAAGGCCCATCCAGTCTGCCCATTTCTTTTTCTACCTTATAAATGTGCCATCGGCCTTTGCTCTGTCAGTGGCCTATCTATTCATAGTCATTTGTATTGCTCCCTTATGCCTATCCCATGCCTATTTGAAGCCCTGCACTGTATTCATATCCACCACTTCTTGTGGTAAGCCATTCCATGCATCCACCACCCTTTCTGTGAAAAAATTTCCTCATATTCCCCTTAATCGGCCTCCTCTAATCTCATGCTGTGTCCTCTTGTCCTGCTATTTTTCTTATATTTAAACATGTTAGACTCTTTCACCTTGTTTATGCCCTTAAGGTGTTTGAATGCCTCGATCATATCACCTCTCTCCTCCTTTGCTCAAGGGTATACATATTGAGCTCCGTTAATCTGTCCTCATATGTCTTCTGATGCAGTCCCTGCACCATTTTGGTTGCCCTTCTCTGGACTGCCTCAATTTAGTTAATGTCCTTGTGAGGTGTGGCCTCCAATACTGCTACGCAGTACTCCAGATGGGGCCTAACCAGTGTCTTGTACAGAGGTTATTACCTCCCTCTTACGACTTGTGATACCCCTACTAATACACCCTAACACCCCTAGCCTTACCTACTGCTTTAGAGGTCTGCTTGGATGATTTTAGGTCATCAGTGATGATGATGCCCAAGTCTCTTTCTTCCTTTGTGACTGCTAGCAACTCCCCTCCCAGCCTATAGGTGGCTTCAGGGTTTCTCTTCCCTATGTGCATGATTTTGCACTTCTTTGCATTAAATCCCAGTTGCCACTCTTCTGACCATTCTGCTAGTTTATCTAGATCTCTTCTCATTCTGCCCACCCCACCTGGATCATCTACTCTGTTGCAGATCTTGGTGTCATCTGCAAACAGACAAGCCTTACCCTCTAGTCCATCTGCAAGGTCACTAATGAAGATGTTGAAGAGGACTGCCCAGGACTGATCCTGAGGTACCCACTTGTGACTTGCATCTCTTCTGACTGTATACCATTTACCACCACTCTCTGTTTTCTGCCCGTCAACCAGTTTGCCACCCAGTTGACCAACTACTGACCCACCCAAGCCTACCCAGCTTATTTATCAATCTTCTATGTGGAACAGTGTCAAAAGCTTTGCTGAAGTCAAGGTAGGCGACATCAACTGCTCCCCCTTGGTCCACCACTCTGGTTACCCAGTCAAAGAAATCTATGAGATTAGTTTGACAGGACCTTCCTTTTGTAAACCCATGCTGTCTTGGATCCTGTGCCCCTATGGATTCCAGGTGTTGCACTATCCTTTCCTTAAGGAGTGCCTCCATAATCTTGCCGAGGCGGGATCACATGAGCCCTTCTCCAGTCTTCTGGGACCTCTCCTGTGCTCAGAGACTCACTAAACAATTCTGCTAATGGCTCTGCTAGTTCCTCCTTTAGCTCCTTAAGTACCCTGGGATGTATGCCATCAGGTCCCATTGCCTTATCCACCCTGAGCTTAGCAAGCTCTTGTAGGACCCTTTCTTTTGTGAAGGGAGTAGTGCTCACCTCCCTCCCCCCTGTGTCCATGATGCTGAGCTGTGGGCCCTGCCCTACCTTCTCTTCAGTAAATACTGAGCAAAAGTATCTATTTAGGATAGATGCCTTTACAGGGTCCTCCTCCTCACATGCTCCCTTTTCTCCATTAAGCTTAGCAATACCCCCTCTGGACTTTCTCCTTTCACTAATGTATCTATAGAAAGTCTTGTCACCTTCTTTTACTGTTCGTGCTAGTGTTTCCTCAGTTTGGGACTTTGCCTGCCTTACTGCCTTAACTGCTTCCCTTAGGAAGTTTGGTATACCTCCTATCTTCATCCCGCTGTGTTCCTTATATTTCCTGAAGGCCAGCCTTTTGGCTCTGACCTTTTCTGCTACTGTATTTGAGAACCAAAGTGGTTTCCTTCTTCTTTTGCACTTCCTTTTCTGTCTAACACAATGGGATGTTGCTTCAAGTATTGCATCCTTAATGCTTGCCCACTTTGCCTGTACCCCTCACCTGTGTTTCTTTTTTGCCAGGGCTAGCTTAACTCTGTTGGCCATCTTATCAAAGTCAGCTCCTCTGAAGTCCCATATTTTTGCCTTGGAATGGGATGATTTAGATGTAGTAGCCAAATTGAACCATACCATGTGATGGTCACTGGCCCCAGGTGACCTTCTACCTGGAGATCTGTGATCCTTCTTTGTTAGTCAGTACTAGATCTAGGATAGCCCTGTCTCTTGTGGGTTGCTGTACCAGTTGTTTGAGGCCCTCCCTGCAGGGAATCCACTATGAGTCTAGTTCTGGCAGATGTTCCTGCTGGTATTGACCAATCTGTATCCGGCATGTTGAAGTCTCCCATTATCAGAACCTCCCTTTAACTGTCATGTTTTGTATATCTTCTAACAGTAATGTGTCTATGTCCTCCCTCTGGTCTGGGGCCTGTAGACAACCCCAGTTCTTATGGCTGTCCCATTTCCTGTTTCCAGGGTGACCCACAGTTCCTCTGGCTCCTTATGTGTATTCTGAATTTCTGTAGCTTTGATATTTTCATTAACATACAGGGCCACTCCTCCCCCTTTTTGCACCTCGGTCTCTTCTGAACAATACATAGCCAGGTACTGAAGTCTCCCAAGTGTGGTTACTGTAAACCATGTCTCACTAATTGCTACTATGTCCAGTTTAGCCTCTGACATTATTGCCTGCAGGTCTGGGATCTTATTTCCCAGGCTGTGAGCATTTGTGTACATGATTTTCCATTGGCCAGATTCTGGTGTGTTAGTTGTTGGGTGAAGTTTGGCATTACCCCTGTGTGTCGTATGGGGAGACAAACCTTTTTTCTTACCTGGTGATGCAAATGAACGGCAAACATGCTGAATTCCTGTTTGACCACTAGCTGAGGGGGTGTTCTTCCATTCGACGTATGGGGTGCTGCACCTCTCCCCATTTGCTAGTTTAAATATTCTGCAAAGACATCAAACTTCTGCCCCAATGCACTGACTCCCTCTTTAGTCAGATGCAGTCCATCAAATTTAAAGAGCTTTAGCTCCCAGAACTGTTGCCAGTTCCTTACAAATCTGTGTCCTTTTTCCTGGCACCAGCCCTTGAGCCATGTGATTAGGTCCCCTATCTTCCCTTCTCTGACCTTCCGTCCATCTGCTCCTCTCTCCCAGACTGGCAGGATCTCAGAGAAGGAGATGCCGGATGAAATAGATGATAGTTTGTCACCCAGCCTAGTCAGGTGTTCCTTGGTCTCCACAACTGACCGGCTGGCAGATCGATAGTCCCTATGTGTACTAGGACATCAATGTTTTCTCCTGCTTTGTGAACAATTTTAGCAATGTGGTCAGTGTCTCTCCATGCTGATGTACCTGGAGACATCTGACCATCATCAACTGAGAGATGGGTATCAACTCCCGAATCATGGAGTCCCCTATGTCAAGTTTTTGGATTTCCTTTGTGCTTGTTTTGTTTTGGTTCCTGATTTGGGTGAGTTTTGTTGTGCTAGCTCCTGTGCCACAGTGCCCTGCTCTGCAGTGTCTTCTGCCTCTTTATTTGATTTCAGAGATAGAGGCAGATACCTGTTTGTAGTGTTTATATGGTTTTGGAGGTAATGTGTTGGAGAGCAGAGAGTGATGGGGCACCTGATTTGCTCCTCCCAACCACCTGCCAACCTCCTGGACCAACTACCCTCTGCGGTCGGGGTTTTCTGTTGGATGCTGGGGAAATGGTGGTGGTCTTATAATGTAGTTCCTCTTCAATATGAAATTAGGGTCAATCTCTGCCCATGCTGCCGGAGCTGAGCCCTAAGATCTCCAAAGGCCCAGCATGTAGGACAGTGTCCTAAATCCTGTAAGACTGTCCTTCTGAAAATTGTTCCACAGTACCTGCAGTTAATGAAATCCATTCCAAATAAGTTGCTGGGTTTGTAACCTAGTCAGAGTAATTAGAAGGAGAAAAAAGAAAAAAAATTGCAAGTAATGGTTTAATTGTGCTTTGTTTAACTTGTTATAACAAGTTAAATTACTAGTGCCCCTGTAAATGAGATCACCTTGTGGAGGCCCCACTGATCTGCCCCTTCCTGCTCTGCCACAGGAAATGTTACAACTGTGGTACCCTATAAAAGGAGTGTAGCGTGGGGTGGTTGGGGATGGGGGTGGATGGCTGGGCCCTTCCCCTGCCTAAAAAGAAGAACCACGGACTAAAGAACAAGGAGGTAAGAGCAGAAACAATCAGTCAACAAATGCAGTAACCCTGAAAGCTTATCCTAATGTTAGATAAAACTGTAAAACCTGTAAAGCACCACCTGTAATAGTTTCAGAGAAGATATACGCTGTAAGAAACACTTTGCTCCAGAGAAAAATAAAGCAGTAACAGAAGATATACCTTGCAAAAGACAATTTGAATCAGAAGATTACAGGAGTAATCTGTTAGCACACACCTGTAAGCACACCTTGTAATAATGCAGAAGAAGGTATACCAGCAACAACAATTTGAATCAGAGAAAAAATAAAGCAATGAAATGTTAGCAACAAACAGTAGCAATCCCTGTGAGTAAAAAATAAAAACACCACCACACAGTAAATCTGCTTAGCCAAACTAAGTCTTAATCCTTTTCCCTTGCTCTGGTAAGTTTCTCTACTCTGCCTTTCAAGCAGTCTTAGAAGGAAAGAGCTCAGGTGAAGCTAGGTGCCTTGGCCAGCAAACCAAGTCTTCTACCTCCAAGATATAACAAAATTCATGGCCCTACACAGCCAGGGACCAGACCACTTTTAATGACCACCTAGGTCCCTATCACCCAGCTTGCCTCCTCCACTCTTCCAGTGTGGGCCTTTTGTCTGTCCTTTATCTCAGCTGCGACAATCAAGGGACACTTCATTCTGTACTACAACTTCTACACTTTGGAATGCCTTACCAGCATGCAGTATGTTAGATTTGACAGTTTATTGAGGCCTTTAAGACCTTCTTAAAAATGCATTTCAAGAAGCTTTCCCAGGTTGCTCTTGACTATTGTTTTAATGCTGTTTATACGCTGTAATTGTAAATTGATAGCTATGCTGTCATTTTAACTGTCTTCACTCATGTTGCTGAATTTTATTGTTATTGTTATTGTTTTTGTGAAGCACCCTGAACCCTTGGGAAAGAGCACTCCATAAGTAAAATTGCCTTGCCTTAACAATAGGGTTTGAATATTAGCAGGGTTAATCCATAAAACAAGTGTTAATTTGAACAGCCCTTATTAATCATTGGTATGGCTTGGATATACCCCCACATAGGCTATATTGTATATCTGTTTAGGATTGGCTGAGTTGATGGCAGCAGGTTATTCACATACTGTAGATACAGCACCTTTGAGAAAGTAGATGAACTTGCATGTCTTGAAAAAGGATTAGTATTGAGGTTTTGCCAGTTACGTTATACAGTAATTTAAATTTATGTTTTAAGAAAGTACTGAGAATGGCATTTACTCACCTGGTAAAGGTGATTATCCCTGCAACCTTTTCAGTGCTCCTATATTCCTCACAAGTGGGTAACTCTCCATCCATCCTATTGGCTGATGCACGATCGTAAATTTTGGTTGGCTAGAGGTCAATCCCCCAGCCATGACAATACTGTCCTGTTAGAATCTTCCCTAGCAGAGAAAAAGATCAAACAAACAAAGCGCCACATGGAAGGAATGGACAATAGCAGGAATACTAATAAATAACCAGCAAGAAATCCCCAACAGTAATATGAAGGCATTCACTGGAATAAATATGAAAACCTCACAGGAAAGGAGGTAGAAATCATAGTAAAAAAAAAAACGTTATCGGGACCATCATGAATAACATCAAGGACATATAGAAACAAATATTGTATAACATAAGCCAAAGGCAAGGTAAGAGAAAGTCCAGTCCTTGCACCTTGCAATTTTTACATGGTTCAGGCTGCCCAGATACCTGGTTCATCCATAACGGGAGGGTCAGAACACTGGAAAGGTTGCAGGGATAATCATCTTTCCCAGGTGAGTAAATACCATTATCCCCTGCAACCTTCCCAGTGCTCCCATATTCTTTACAAGTGGGACTTCTGTAACAGTACTATGAACAAGCCCCGGGTGGGGAGACAGACAATACATTTTCCAACACCCAAAGCAGCCTGAAACACATACCCTCATAAATTTCCCCTCCAGCTTATGCTACAGTCAGCCTGTAATGGTGACCAAATGTAAACACAGAGGCCCAAACAGTGGCAGTGCAGATACCATAAGGCTGACCTTGCCCTGGAGAAATGTGCCCCAATACTTGTTGGTGACCAAGACCCCCTGAACAGATTGAGAGAATGCCATAATATGGAGACCATAGCAAGTGGATACATTGTCATCCCCATCCACTGCAGTCCGCTAGTAAAACATGTATGTGAATGTCCTGTGCCACCTGGAATGTGAATACAACCTGCAGAATCGAGGTTTGGACAGTCCTGAGAGATGCTCTGCCTGTATGTACAAGAAGAAACAGCCCGCTGCAGGACAGTGCATGCAACTGCTCACTCTTCTAGCTGAACCATAGCCATAAGGATGACCATTTTGACGTACACCCCATAGGAATCCTGGAATGAAAGGAGGTGTGTCAAAACCATCCTGAACCAGCTTGATCTTCCCCAGTAAGCAGGTGTATCTATTACAGGGTGATGCAATCTGCCTGCCCTTAGTAGATGGATGACATCTGGGATGAACCTATGTGTTCAGCCCAGGAAGAAAGCTGCACCCTGCAGAGATACCTGAAACCCATACCTTCAAAGAGGAGTAAGCCAGGCCGTTGTCAACTCCATTGTTGAAAAAACCTATGCTTTGATGTAAACCTGCCACCAAGAACGATAGGCCTTGAGCTGTACACCATGTACTGCAGATGAGCCAATGTGTCTGACAGACTTCATGGGATAGTGTCTGCCAGGTGTTAAGGGTGGGCTCACCATTCTAGTAAGTACTCCTCTTTCAGTCATCTTTGCTTTACAGCATCCATGCCATTGACTGGAGAACTTTGGGATTGCAGTTAAGAATAGGTCTCTTACTGAGGAGATTTGGGCAGTGTGGCAAACTCCATGGGGCATCAATCAACATTGCCCAGAGTAGAGAATGCCATAAACTCCATGCCAACCAGGAGCCATCATCAATGGTGGAACCTGAGTGCCACTGAGTGTTAAAGGCTCTTTTGCACACATTGGCAAAAATGGGGAAAATACAGCCATGTATAACATGCATAGCACTGCCATTGGATCGACTCAGTCAGCTTAATGGACAGGAAAGCAGGAGCAATAACAAGGCAGTTGAGTGGTATAGAAGGATGCCATCAGGTCCACTGGAAAAAAGGGACCCCCATTCTGGAAGAGATTTGCAAATATTTAAGGGTGCAGCTTCCATTCTGTCCAATGGAGTTACCTTCAACAGAGCCAATTGACTTGTAAAGTCAGCATGCCAGTCAGGCACAATGCCAAGGTTGACACTCAGTGTCATTTCTGCTCATTGCAAGATATGTAGAACCTGCTGGATCAATAGCTTGGTTTGAGCACCTCCTTGCGTGTTTATGTATGTCATGGCAATCCGGTTATCAGTCCTGCCCAGTTTTGCCTGACCCACAACCTGAGGAGCAAGGATAAGGAGCCTTGCACACTGTTCTGTTTTTCAGGCTGGTCCTGGCCAACCAGGTTTCTGAGAGGGATCATCTTATTTGAGTTAGGTGCTGGTTTAGAATGGCTCCCCAACCATGGAAACTTGCATCTGCTGTAATTGTTGCCATTGCTAACAACATGCCCCTCGAGAGGAGTTGTCTGGTCGCCCACCACTTGAGACCATGCCGAAGCTCAGGGCCCAGAACTCTATGCCAGCTGGTCCCTGGCATCCAGCACACACTTCTGGATTGGGCTTAGGAGAGGCCAACTCCCCTGACACCTTGCATATCATCAACAGCATGAGCCCAGGCAGCTGCAGGTGTGATTGCATGGCCCTGGTGGGGTGGATTGTTACCAGCCCAAGAGGCCATGATATGTTGGAGATCTGTTCTTTCAACCCATGCCCTGCTTTATGGAGGGCTGCGGCAATGCCTACCAGTGCTTAGCGAGTAGCTGTGGGGCTGAAGCCAGTCTGAATGGGACACAGGGACTAAAGAATGCTGGCCGCTGACTGTTGGTGGGTGTGGTGCCTGAGTTTACTCTGGACATCAGCCTGGAGAAGCTGGCAGGGACTCCTGCCCCTGCTGGGTGTGCAGCTTTTTCCAGCAGATGGAAAAAGAGACTAGCCTGTGAGGCATTTAGCACAAACTGTGCCTTGGGGATGTGGGTTCCTTGGCTGTAGATGCTCCCATCCCCAAGAGGGCATAGACCACACACAGTGCCTCCCCCACATGGTACTCCGGCAGCATGGCACCACATTCTAGACATGCAGGCATGGCAAGGGCTGAGGGACACTCAGGAAGCTAGAAGGAAGAGATCCAGCCAGATGATTGAGTGGCTTGAGAACCAACCCCGAGCGGAATCTGTCTGTGCTCTTGGGAATCCTTAGAGTATGCCCCCATGTCCCAATTGTGATGTGGTGCCACCACCAGAACTTGACTTTGGAGAGATGGAACACAGTGTTTTGAACTGCCGCTGCCTTATCATTTACCAGGGGCATTGAAGACATCATCAGTTCATAGGGATTGTATGTTGTGCAACACTATGGCATATCCAATGGGCACAAATTCCTGGGCCTACCTGCCCTTTGTGGCTTGGCTCCATGGTTCCACAAACTAGCAGATCTGCTATCACCACCAGCTGAAGGCACCGCATCCTCCAGATCCCAGGCTGACCTCTTCATATGGTACCTAGCAGGACACTGTTGTGATGGGAGGAGCCCGTTGTGGAAATCATTTTGGACTCCTGCCATGGGGCAGGCAGACTGTGCAATGCAGGACATGTGCAACCTAGTGGATGCTGCCTCAGAGGTCCCCATGAGATCTTGTGGGATTCAGCATCTTTCTCAGCTTAAAAGCTCGCAAGGCTTCCCTCTAGTGAGATCTGACCCATGATCTTTGCAGAGCCCCTGAGCCTTGCCCCATTGTCCATCTGCCTTCTCTGTGAACCTCTGACCAGATCAGTGGGGATTGCCAGCGATGGGGCAGCCACCTGGTGTCTCTGGGCTGCCTGTTTTATATGGTGCTCATTTCCAGGTCTATCCTGAGCTCTTGGAGTCTCGCAAGAGCTGTCATATTGCTCCCTAAGACTCAAACTGGAAGAAAGATGGTGGAGGCTCAGGGATTTGTGGGAGAGTCATGATGGCTGGAGAAGTCTCCTGTAATGGCATGAAAGTGCCCTGTATCCCAACAAAAAAAGACAAGAGCCACCATCACCACCTGCCCATCCAGGTGAGACAGAGGAGTACACAGAGCCTTGATCAATCCTGCCAGCCCCAGACAGCAGCCCCAGCCTGCAGAGCAGCCACAAGCAGACATCCAACCTAATTCCATGTACTCCTTTACAAAGTGGCTGCTGCCGCCTATCCAGACAAATGCCTGTCCAGTAAACTTCAGGGACTGTATTCAGTGGGATGCCCAGTCATGAGGGGAGAGCTGCTGAATACTGCCTGCGTCTGCAGATAAAACCATTCCAGTGACTAGCTCCCAGCTGGCATATTGCTGTTGCAGCTCTTGCCTGCTATCCCCCTTACTCTACAGAGTGCCCAATGCCCCTTGCACTCAGTGCACTGTAGCAAATGCCCCAGGAGTGAATGCTACTGGAGGGTGCACTCCATGGCACAGCCAGAGCTGGGGATGCTCCTGGAGGGTTCTGAACCAGAGCAGGGGGTGCCAGCCAGATGCTACTGGAGGGTCTGGCTCTACTGATTCCCTGCTCTTGTAGTGTGATCCAGTTTATTTATTTTGTTGCCTAGAAATGCTGTCAGTAGAAGCCTCTTGAGGGATTTTGTACTGCTGTAAGTATTCCCATCTGGCCCCGATTCCAGGATTGTCCCAAGATGGCTGGCATTCCCATGAGAATGATGAGGAATGGCATTGTGGAACAAAGAGAAAACATGGTCTTAATTTCACGAGGATTTGGGTCCAGCAAGAGCCACCTGTTTTACACTGGCTGATCTTTTTGACCCCAAAAAACAGTGCATTGTGAGGCCTGGGGTGGGTGTCCCAGAGATAACCCCTCCCACCTTGCTCAGTGCTACAGTGCAGTAGGAAGAGAACCGGTAACTCTTCTCACAAGAGTCATTGGACATGGCAGCCACAAGATTTATAATATGTGAATGGTCTGGAGCTCCACTAACAAGTCGAGTTGGAAATGCAGCAGAAAAGAGAGAGGAGATGTCCCCAGAATGATGCTGGCATGCTGATAGCATGGGAACACAACTTAGTGGGCACTCACCCCCCCCATCCTTGCTGGTCACCCCTGGCATCCATTGACTGATTTGGCCTGGAATATATAAGCTTCCACAATGGCGTTCAAGACATTGTGAGTATTGAGGGTAGGGGGATTATCTTATACTTGGATCCTTGGTAAGCGGGTACAGCCCGCTAGGCACATGAAAATGAAAATTAGTAGGCAAGGAATCTATGGTGGGGGCAATCTGCCACTTGGAACATCGCTGCTTCGCTGGTGCTCCATTTTTAACATCTTAGACCACAGTGCTACAGACATACCTCTCAACTGCTATGAATTTTGCATAATGCTATGATTTTTACATTTATATTTGCCTTTGCTCCACAAACCTTTACTGATGTTCCTCATAATGTTAGATTTATTTCTGGATACACAAATTATTAAGACAATGAATTAACTTGATAGAATCATTCCTTAAAACTAAATATATGGGTCCCACCACTCTTAAATGAATTATTTTTTTTAAATAAGTAAGTGCTACACATTCTGGCCATTTGCTCAGAATTTTAAAGGCCAGTACTATGCTTTTTAATGCTGAGAGGGAAGGGGCTTGCTCAGAGTATTTTGCACTTGAATGCTGCTGGAAATGGTCACCAGTGCAGAGGCACTGCAAGACTGCAGACCCTGTGTGAGTACAGACCTACTTGAGACAAATAAGAATTAACCCAGGCACCAGGCCATGCAGGGACCAAAGATGAGATCATCCCTTCAACATAGCAACTTGTAGGTCTGACCATTACCCTGTGCTGGATGATGTTGAGAGGCAGAATAAGGGTTGTCTGGTATCTGCCCATTCTGTGAACTAAGGGATACACTTGTTAGATTATTGCAAAACTCAAAAACACAGCAGACTCTCCCAGGGGGTTCATACTGTGCACAGTAAGTAGTTCAGGATGTATCAGAAAAAACAGGCTCTGCTGTGTGGGAATCACACTTAGGTCTACTGAATGCACACAGGTTATTAACATTATTGTGTGTTAAGCTCCTATTGACTGCTCTCCTGGGTCCTAGTGCCTGTGGATCCCAAGACGTGAATGTGGCCTGACTTGGAGTGGACGCTATATGAGGGTCCAATCTTCAGGGAGCTGCTGGTAGGGACACTACCTGAGGGTCCCAACCTGCAAAGTGGTGTAAGGTAGGATGCTACTAGAGGGTTCATCTTACCTTATTCCCCTGCCCAATGCCCTGGGAGCTTTGTTCTTTTTAGTGTGAAAATACAGCAAACAGAAAGTTAGAAGAACATCCTAAGCTTAACACATGCTTTCCTCTGTTGAGATGCTATTATGAGAGTAGAAAAGGTAAAGAAAAAGTAACATTTTGTTAGAAAATTACCTGAGAGTTTGGGAGCGATCAGTGATTGTGATGCAGCCTCTTTGGGATGCACAAAGTAAACTGGACAGTATTGTCATGGCTGGGGGATTGGCCTCTAGCCAATCAAAATTTACTATCATACATTAGCCAATAGGATGGATGGAGGATTACCCACTTGTGAGGACTATAGAAGCACAGAAAGGTTGCAGAAGATAAATGTTTTTCACCAGTAGGACAATATAACTGATCCAAAAGAGCTTTGGTGTATGATGTATTATAATAAAGGGATTTAAACTCTAGTATCATGATACCCTATGGTTATTTTTTTGTCTAGCTTTATTCCGTATCATGATAGTGCAAAGCTGGGCTGGTATAAAGTTTCACATTAAAAGCTGAGTGAAGCACAAGTCACACAAGTAACACATTATCTTGCATCATTTAGTTCTCTGTTACTTAATATATGGATCTCTTTTTAGATTGTTGGGGTTAAAGAAGCTAGGTGTATGCATTCTATTAGCCCCCAGAGCACACTTTTCATAACTATTCATGACTTTTTATTTATTTATTTATGACAATTTTGGATAACACTTTCAAGCAAACAGTGCTCTTTTACAAAGGTTCCACATCTTGGACAATGGACAAGAATGGACAAGAACAGGCAGGTAGAGAACAGTTAATACAGTTACAGTACATGAGCTGTCAATGGTTTTGTCAAGATAAGACAAAAGAATTAGTAACAGGTGAAACATTATAGAATGCATGAGCTGCCAAAGGCTTTGTCAGGTGATCTAAGAAGTGCATGAGAGGGCCAGAGGTAGTTGGTGAGAGGATAAGGTAGTAGGGAACAGGCAAGAATAGAGGGGGTGGGGGATTGGAGGGATAAGGTAGGTGGAGAAGGAGAGGAGTAGTTGGTGATGGAGGGGAGGGGAGAAGGGATGGGAGATGTAAGTGGGGGTAACAGGATGGGTGGGAGAAGGAGAGAAGAGTTAGTATGGGCAAGGAGGAGAAAGCAGAGAGAATATAAAAGCTAGGAGGTGCAGAAGTAATAGGTGAGGGGAGGGACAAGGATGTGAGAGGGAATGGAGAGAGGGAGGAGTGAAATCTGGGGGCATGGGAGAAGGCTGAGGTGGTGACATGAGATATTGCAAGGAGTTAATAAGGAAGGAGTGGGTGTGGTGAGAGTGCATAAATAATGGAGAGGCTAGCATTTAGCATTTAAAAACTCTAGGTGTGGCTACTCATCCTTGCCTGTAGCTGTGGTCTGGAATGCTAGCAAGTGAAGGAAGTGTGCTTGAAATGGGTAGACTAGTATAATTACATTATTTGGTTATTTTTTAGGACAATAAGGCTCATAATCTGCTTCTTTTGACAGAGTTTCTGAAAGAACTATTAAAACACCCTAAATAGGCTTGTTATTTCTGCAGCTTTGTTCAATAAGTAAAACTGAAAAGAAATAAAAAAGGTTTCTTATAATACATGCAGTTGGTTAGATTAACTGATTTAAATTTTCTCTTTTATTTCAAAGAACTAAATCACCATTTATACAAAGAAAGCTACCTCACTTAGCATCTTGATTGATGGAATCAGGTAAGATCTCTTTCAGTTTAAAATTAAAAAAGAAAATATCTAAAGCAGTAAAAAGTAAAAATGTTTTTGCTTGAACTGAACAGACCCAATTCCCCAAGGAGAAAAACTTGGAACTGTGATGGTTTTACTGGAACATTAATTGGGAGATGAATACCTAAAAGGTAGACATATAACTCATCAGTTTTAAAGATTATTATAAATTACCATTTTGGGGGAGGTTTTGGATCATTCAAATAAATGGCTATGAAATATGAATTTCCATTTAAAAGAATGTGAGACTAACAAGGAAACTAAATAAACTGGAAATAATGGGTAATTTTCAAAGGTTGTAAATGTGCAAAACTCCTAATTACATTGAGTGGGATTTTCAAAACTCATAAAATCAAATGCAGCTACTAGTTTTGTCAATATCAGAAATTGCCCAGATATATCTAGGTCATGTTCTATCTATTTGGAGCTATTTTTAAGAGTTGACTAATCTGCAGAATTTCCGCATCCAGTTTTGAATAAGAAAATGCTAAACATAGAAGTAAATGAAAGACCAGGTTACATTTTGATCTGGATACTGCAAACTGGATGTAACTAGTCAGAATTTAGAAAACTGGACTTCACGATGTTCTTGCCTTGCAAATTGAACATGGGGGCAATTTGGTAGATGCCCAAAGTTTTACAACAGAATATTGCAGCTAGATACAGGCTTTGAAAATTCCCCCAATGTATGTATGCATATATTTTATATTTTTCAAAAAGTTATGTATTAGATGTTTAAGGTTTATTTAATTTAATTTTAAACAGTCTTCAGGCCCTGATGTGCCTTTTGGTCAGAACAAAATTGTCTGGTTTTCTGTCTTGTCTTTCACCTTCTCTAAAAGAAATGAAATAAAAATGTTAAACTTGGTGAGTATGTAGTTACTGCAGTCTGATAGATTAATTCAGACTGGTTATTGAAGCAGGCTCCTCCTGCATACTTTTTATTGCAGGAGCGTGACCACACTGAGCCCTCTGTGCACCCTATACACAGTAGAATGGCATACAAAAACACCTCATACATGTATGGATGTGGCACAGAACAATACATCTATTGTACGTGCATGAACTGTTCCTTAGTGAACTCCACCTAACAGCTGACCCTTACCATTGGCCTACTTGTGGGCCAGTGTTAACAGTGCTTCACCCATCCCTTGTCATTGTTGCTGGTACTCTATCAGTCTCAACCCAAACTCCAGTACAGCAATTTTCGCTACCTGAAGTTCACTCGTTTTGCCCTCCCTGGTTGTATTTCCATTTGTATATCCATTCTGTTCATTAATGCCACATCAGTCTTGGTCCTCAAATGTCTGTGCACACTGGACATAGTGGTCCAATACCATTTTTTAAGATGGGCAGGGAATTCCCTGCATTCTGATTGGTTAAAGTGATCCCCAAGCCACATGCTTGTGACTTTCTAAGGCTACCTGGACATACAGTAGTACATGTCATATCCATTCCTTCCTGAATTTTTTTTTTAACTTTCTGGCAGCCATGTTGATAAAGTGAGAACATTCTCCATTTCCTACTCACCATCATGTCTCCACTTTAAATAAAAACACATCTTTTTAAGTCTCAGCCCCACATACATACACATAACCATATTATACAAATCTTACAGTTGTGTATTACCTTATGAGTGAGAGAGTTGTGGATCCAAGAGTGCTGCATCATCTTCCATGAAGCTATCAGTGATAGACGCCGTTTTTTTAGCAGTTTGTAAGGCCAGTGAGAGTGGTAAGTTGCTGCCTGTGACGAAGACACAGAGGGATCATACATGAACCTGTAGCCTCAGGAGGGCATTCTGCTTGGCACTGGGTCTGTGTCTTGAGTGGTTGGGACTACTGGTTGGAGAACTACTGTGGCTACTGTGTAGTAAGCGGTGAGAGGGTGGTCCTTGGCAGCATTTGTCCTGACTCTAAGTTTATTATTCAGTGTGTTGAACAAGTATACCTAGTAGTGCCTAAAACCCTTCTAATACTCTGCTTAAAATCTGCTGCTGCTCTCATGAGAAAAGAACAGTTTTAGGAGGTGGAGAACTGATCCAGCTATAACAGTCCATTTTAGATTTTTGGATTTACCTTTCAATGTCTCTTGACAAACAAGTTCATTTAGTCATCAGATATGGAGTGTTTTGGACACTGTTTCTGTTAAACATCTGTTTTTTTTTGTTTGTTTGTTTTTTTGCACCATATCAGTGAAATGTCCTAAATAAATTATTAAGTTGGTGTGTTTCAGGAGAATGATGGTGTAGTTTCTCATCAGGTGTGATTTCTGAGTGAGTGTGGGGTTGAAGGAGGGCATGGGTGGGTGTACGGTTATATAGGGTTTGTTTTTAGTGTTTGGGTTGTTCTTGTTAGGTTGGGTGGGTGGTAGGAGACTGTGGTGGGAGGAGACTGTGACTGGAGGTGGGGGTAGTTGTTTCAGCAGCAGAATATGTATTGGGACTTTGACCCATGGGCTCATCTCCTCCCATTTCCAGTTCTGTAATCTGTGCCCCTTTCAAGACCACCACCAGTGGCAGCCTATTGACATTTTAGGGAGGAGAGTATTGTGAGGAGACATGGAAGATATGTGAAGATTTCAGGAAGAACTGACGGGGGGGGCTTTATTAGGAGCGTGGGAACCAGGAGATGCCCAAGTGGAAATGGGATGTAGAGTGTGGTCAGACATGGTTAATTCACATATCCAGGATTACCACTAGACTGATTAGGCAGGTACTATCTGAGGAGTCAGCTGCCAGTACCCTCTTCATCAGGCAGTTTTGTGTAATGCTAGGTTGATGAACAACAAGACTGCTATAATGGTAGATTTTATTTCTGGTTCCTCAGTCAACTGAGTGTGTATTATAGAGACCTGGTTGGGTGAGGATATGGACTGATTAACAGGTTACTCCATGGTACACTGCCAGAGAGGGTTTACGGGGGGGGGGTAGTTATCTGTTTTAGGGCTAGGTTGAATTTCATGGTATACCCTGTGGAAGAAACCATGTTGTTTGAATGGGTTGCTATGTGTGGGGGTTCAGGAGCAGGATGTAGGATCCTCCTTGTGTACCTGTCTCAGGGACTTGGTGTGTGAATTTCTGTAGGAAATAGCATACTGTACTTTGTCACTGACAGGATACTGGAGTTGCCTAGATGGTTACTTCTGGGTGACATTAATATCTGGGTTAGCAATGAATCCTCTGATTTTGGTGAAAAGTTCCTCTATTTGATGGATTTACTGTACTGGGTTTTGCTCAAGTGGTTACTTCTGCAAACCACCAATACAGTCACACCTTGGACTTGGTACTTTCCCTGAAGCTCAAGATTAGTAATCTCAAAATTGATCCAGTCACGTGGCTATATCATTGCAAAATGAAGTTCTCCTTCATGTCCCCCCTTTTAGACCCCACCTCTTTGAAGAATACCTCCCTGTAAGAAGGTTGGAACCAGAAAGACTCCAGGTAGCATTAAACATCTCAGCTGTTTTGGCAGCTCAGGGGATGGGACTAAAGGAGGTGGTGGAGGCCTATAACATGGCCATCATTGCTGCATTTGACTCTATCACACTGTTCCCTGTGTGCACCCTGATTTTGTATCATAGATTGCCATGGTTTGATGGTGAGGTAAGGCAGGCTTTCTCCTTATTAAGCGATTGGATAGCATTAACTACTTATTATAGGGAGATGGGGACTCCAGAGCAGCCATGTAGCTAGAGTAGATGCTTGGAATAGGAAGGGAGGCAAGGAACATCAGGATAGTGTTCTCCATAGTGGGATTAGGAACTGAGTAGTGTTTGGAAGAAAGATTGCATAGTCTTATTAATTTTATCTACCTCTATCTGAATGTGGCCTGTGATGTCCTTTAGGCCCAAGATATGTTTCTTAGATTGCTGTTTCTTAATTCTATAGGCAGGAATTTTGTGGCCTTGCCCCGCCCCCCCCCCAGATAAGTGTATTTCAGATTAAATAGGGGAAGCTATGTTTTCCTAGTCAGCAGTTGATTGATTTTTATGGCTGTTTGCAGAGCCTACAGCCATCCTGCTTTCCCTTGAAGAAAGGTGCTTCCATGGAACACATCTTTTAGGAGTTTTCAGTGTATCCTTCCATTCTGCAAATCTCCATGGCAGTTAAAGAAATACTGCCTTCTTTCTGTTTAATTAGAATGATGGACACAGAACTCCAAGCTGCTTTTCTTTGAGAGTAAATGTGCACATCTTCCAAACAAATCTAAATATCTTTAAAACTATTCAAGGTGCACAAAAACAACCAGCGCGAAAGTTGTTCAGGACAAAAAGACCTTTCTCATGGGGGTAGTCACTAATCTGAATTCTTTATATTTTGAAAATATGGTCTTCCAAACAATCCATTTTTTTTCTCTCTGAGTGAACACAGTAGAAGTCATGCCAAACAAATGTAAATATCTTAGAAAGTATACAAGTTACCAATATACAACCAACATGAAAGTTGTTTGGCTGTGGGTGGATCCTATAACCATCCTGCTTTCCCTTGAAAAAAAAGTGTTTCCATGGAACACATATTTTAGGAGTTTTCAGTGTATCTTTCCATTCTGCAAATCTCCATGGCAGTTAAAGAAATACTCCCTTCTTTCTGTTTAATTAGAATGATGGACACAAAACTCCAAGCTGCTTTTCTCTGAGAGTAAATGCCCACACCTTCCAAACAAATCTAAATATCTTTAAAATGATTTAAAGTGCACAAAAACAACCAGAGTGAAAGTTGTTCAGGGCAACAAGACCTTTCTCATGTGGGTAATCACTAATCTGAATTCTTCATATTTTGTAAAATATGGTCTTCCAAACAACAACATTTTTTTTTCTCTGAGTGAACACAGTAGAAGTCATGTCAAACAAATGTAAATATCTCGAAAGTATACAAGTTACCAATATACAACCAACATGAAAGTTGTTCAGGACAAATGACCTTTTAAATGAGGGTAGTCACTAATCTGAATTCATTAGACCTTTTTAAATACCGCCATCCAAAAGGTGAAAATTGTGTTAAGAAATGACAATTCAGGTAATCAGATGACCATAGTTTAAAAAATATAATTAGTGCAACTTAATCAACAGTCTCATCTGAAAGGTTTTGTTGTCCTAAACAACTTTCATGCAGGTTTATTATCTGTAAGTTGTATACTTTTAGAGATATTTACATTCTTTTAGCATAACACTTGATAACTCCTATTGTACTTCTAAACAGCTTCAGCTCTGCAAATGACTTTGCCAAGACAGGATTAGTTAATAATAATAATAATACCATTATTTATCAAATAATAATAATACCTTTATTTATCAAGTGCTACTCATGAAGTATCAAAGTGCTGTACACTCCATAAAACAATAATTAAAACAATAAAATTCTAAAATCAAATATCTATTAATATATATAAAAAACAGCTACAGTAATCCAACATAGATTAAGGAATATATCCAAAGGCAAGCCCAAATAAATATGTTTTTAAAGCAGTTTTAACGCTCTCCATTGTCAGGCACTCTTGTATCTGATGAGTTAGAGAATTCCACAAGGTTGGGGCTATAAATGAAAATGCCTGCAATCCAGAAGTGTTTAATCATACCCTGGGAATCTCCAACAGTCCCCTCGTCAGATGAGTTGAGTGGTTGGGGGCAGTAAGGGTGAAGGAGATCTTGCAGGTAGCTCAGTCCCTGTCCATGTAGGGCTTTATTGGTCAGTAAGCTGACCTTGAAGGGGATCCACCACTGAACTGGCAACCAGTGCAGTGCGCACAGCACAGGTGTGATATGGCTGGATTGAGATAATCTAGACAATAACCCAGATGCAACATTCTGCACCAGCTGCAAGTGGCAGATATCAACCCCCAGAAGCCCTAGGTAAAGGGAGTTACAGTAGTCCAGGCATGCGGTCACAAAGGCATGGATCAAAGTTGGAAGGTAGCCAGTTGGAACTAGATGCTTAATCTATGTGATATTCCTCAGATAATAAAAGGAGGACTTATCCACGGCTGACACCTGAGAATGAAATGTAAGTCTGTCATCAAGTATTACCCCCAGATTTCACACCTGTTCACAGGTCAGCAACTGGGCACCCCAAGCCAGAACCCTAAGGTGACCAAGATCCACTACCAACACCTCAGTCTTGTCAGAATTCAGTTTCAGCCAGTTGATATTTATGCAATCCTGAATTTCTGCAAGGCAGTTGTTAAACACTGGGAGTGCAACTTTTTGCATTGTCAAATTATTTTTTTGCCTGTATAAATAAAAATTGTTTTACTACTACTACTATCCTGGTTGGGCACAAAGGACAAGCAGAGTTGTGTATCATCTGCATAACAGTGAAAACTCAGCCCATACTGCCTCACAATGTCTCCTAATGGCAGCTTGAACATCGCGAACAACATGGGGGACAGCACAGAACCCTACGGCACCCCACATGGCAGAAAAAATGACTCAGAGAAATAAATCCCCAAGAACACTCTCTGTGATCTGCCAGTGAGGAAAGAATGGAACCATCTGAGGACCATACCAGACAGGCCACAGATGACTCACAGATATCCAGCAGCACCTCATGATCCACAGTGTCAAAAGCTGAGGAAAGATCTAAGAATACCAAGATGGAGTGGCATTTCTGATCTCTCACAATCAGGACATCATTGAGTACCTGGACCAGAGCAGTCTCGGTGCTATGCCTATCATGAAAACCAGACTGCAGACGATCATAAATGTCATGGATGGTAAGATGGTTCTCCAGCTGCAGCGTCTTGACTTTTTCAATAACCTTCTTCACAAAGGGAAGGTTAGAGACTGGTCTGTAGTTAATGGGGCAGTTCGGGCCAAGCAAAGACTTTTTGAGAAGGGGAGTTACCACTGCTTCCTTTAGGGAGCAAGGAAACTCACCCAACTCCAGTGAACACCAGACTATCTCCACAAGGACTGGGCTGATGACATTGATACAGCCAAATAAAAGGTGATTAGGGCCCGGGCTCAAACTACAGCTAGTCGGGTGCATACCCTGGAGAATCTGCATGACATCCACGATCTCCAGCTGATCCATCCAACAGAACCGATGAGTAGTGACACCACACTGACCATCATCCCCCTCCATAGAGCATGCTAAGCGAATCTCAGACCTGCTGTCAGCAATCTTAACAGCAAAGAAGTGAGCAATCTCCTCACACTTATCCTGAGAAGACATTATATGAACTTGCTGACAGGCTGGATTGCACAGTCCATCCACAGTCCAAAAAAGCTGTGCTGATCAATTCTGAGCTGCAGCAGTCTCCCCAGACAGGAATTCTGCCTTCTTATGAGAGATTGCCAACTGATAGTCTCTATAATGTTCCATCAGTCATAGTTTGTCAGCTTTTAGGCTGGATCTCTGTCAGCAACATTCTAACCTTCGCCCCACTTGCCTCAGCTCCCTCAAGGCCCAACCAAACCAAGGAGACTGATGGCAAAGGGTGAGGGGTGAATGTGGACTGGAGCCAAGGTGTCCAGAGCCCCTGCCACTGCCTGATTATAGGCCTGTAGCGGGTTCTCGGGATCCTCATTTGCATCCGGTAATCAGAATAGGTCCAATTCCACCAAGAGACCTTCTGGGGTCACTCCCCTCAAAGGGTGATATCAGATAATCTCCACAGGGGCAGGCCTATTGGGGGAGCAAGGAGATTGAACCTTATAGTGTGGTGATCGGACCATCTGACCGGTTCCACCACAAAGTCAGAAGTCTCCATCCCCAGGAGGAAGATCAGGTCCAATGAGTGACCTTGATTGTGAGTCACAGAGGGAACCACCTGTGTGAAGCCCAACAAAATCATAAGTCGGAGGATGTCCTGATGAAATGATGAGAGTTTGTCATCAACCCAGGCATTGAAGTCACCCAGAACCATCAATCTGGGACACTCCAATACCATGTCAACAACAAAATCTGTGACTTTCTGCAGGAACAACTTCTCAGCTCCAGGTGGACGGTAGATGAGAATGATCCTGCACCCCACACCTGTGACCACAGCACACTCAGAGGCTCTGACTCCCTCAACTGGCACAACTACAAGGTTCAGTTCCTATTTAAAACAAATTGCTTCATCCCTGCCCCAATGATCCGATCTCACACAGTGTATCACTGAAAACCTGTCTGGAATCGCTGCCACCAGAATGGGGCCAGCATTCTCATCCAGCCAGGTCTCGGTGCTGCATGCCAGATCGACTGACCCAACAAGATCGGATTTAATAGCCATCTTGTTTTTAATAGATCTGGCATTGCACAACACCATGCAAGTTGGATGAGACACTGGGGCTGGCAGAGCGACCAGCCCAGTTAACATGGAGTCCTTCTGTGTGAGCATCAGACAAGGTGAACCTCATTCAGCATTCCATTTTGCACCAGGGTGTATCCTGGTCCTCACTACCTCATTCCGGCTGCTCTGCCCTCCCCCATCCCAGGTTCAGGATCCCTGCCTCTCTGCCTTCTACCCAATATCCCCAGTGCCCTGCAGCAACCTTAGATCACTGAGGGAAATGGAGGACAACTAAAAGGGTGGAGGTTCTGGAGCTTGGAGGGGGAGTAGTGCCTAACAGGGAGAGCAACCTGCAAACACATGCTGGTAAAAGCCAGAGCTCCAGTCCACAATTCCCAAAATAAGCCTTACACACACACACTCTCTCCACTATACAACAAAGTAATAACTAACTAATTAAATAAATTAATAAATAAATAAATCAATAAAAGCAATCCCTAGGTCAAATTTCACTGACTTGAAAATTCACTCCCTGACACATGCTATAAACCAACTTTAGTTTCAATTTAAAACTTCCGTGTGTGTCTGTCCTAGCATTAGTAAATGACAATGATTAAAAACACAAGGAAAAATAAGCTTAAAGAGCAGCTGACACCTTCAAAGAGAACTTTAACAAAACACAATATTTAGATAAAGTTCAGCTTGTGTTTCACATTAGTTCTTTATTCCTCCTCCCCATTATTTGTTGCTGAGGTCATTTGCATGAAAACAGGCTTTTTGCTCCTGAAGAGTTTATCTATTTCTGTTGATGTCTCCCTACCTGAGGTCATAATGCACTTCTTGTAACATCACAGTTACTCCCATGGCAAAAGATTGTGATGTCACAACAGAACATTATGACTTGAAGTAGGGAGTAAGATATAGAGGCAGATTAACTTTAAAGTATTGTAACTGCAAGGGATAAAAGTCATGTTTTCATGCACATTTTCTCAGTAATAAATAAAGGAGAGGAGAAATCAAGAATATACAGTATATGGAATACAAGCAGAATTGTACCTAATTCTTAAGTTTTTCTAAGTTTTCTTTGAGGCGTCAGTAACTCTTTAAGCAATACATAGTAAATAATGTTAAAAGTCCTATAAATATGAAAATATATATGTGTTAAGTAAAAAATAGGTTAGAAGCCAACCTGCCCTACTGTAAGTTAAGCATTCACCAGCTGTTTTACAGTGGTGTCAATCAAATTTTACACAGTGTACTGTTCAGATACATTTTTCTTAAACTCTATGTACTATAAGTTCATATTACTCATGCATGAACAAACGTATACTATCTTAAACATGATATATCTGCAATTCTGTAACAAATGACTAGTGTATGTGTACATTCAAAGCCCAAACCTAACACAGGACCCCTTGTACCTGAGATACTGTTATGCTAATATGTCCATGTATCAACATGTGTTCATATATACCTAATCTACTGTTGTATTAAATAACAGAATAACTCTAAAACCAAAACAAAAAACACAACTTAAAGCTTCAGCTTTTATTCAGGCACAGTTAAACTAGGGATCGTTTAGAGATATGAATATAATTAATAAAAATAGAGACATTTCAAACAGCTGCACATACGTAATCAATTCCTGTCCCCTTTAACTCAAGGGGTCATTTCTAAAATGTGCAGACGAGCATGGGGAACACTTTTTTCAGAGCATGCCACCACTGGCAGCAACCACTTCAAGACTGCACTATCTTCTCCTAATACAACTGGGAAAACCAGAAGTAGTCTAGCTGCACTGAGATCAATATGGTTAAGGCTCATTTACCAGAAATTACTGCTTAGAAAAGAATGAGAAAGTGACTCTGATGATGAGCAAATCTGAGACCAGATTTCTAGTTTGTTAATAGTCTTCTCCTGAGTCTGATTTCTACGGTTGTGTGGGCCAAGCTCCACAGATGTTATGCCATCATCAGATTTGTAAAAGAGCACTGTGGAAACACATAACCGGACTTCTGTCTGATGTTCTACCCCAGTGCTTCAGCATAGTTTACAGTGATTCTGTTTATGCATCCCTTCCCCTCTGCGGCCCATATAAATTTACTCACTTCCTGACACTCTACTTTTCCTTTCTGCAAGTTGATTGATTGACTGATTGATTGACAGTTGCCATGTGCAATATGGTGGCACAGACTTAAACTGTGAATGCACACCACCTTTGGCTAGCTGGCACTCCCCTTAAAAGAATCAATGACAACTACATGGCATACAATTTTCTTTTGACAGAGCTACACTCATGATACCACCCCTAGCATTGGAGTGTATACCAGGCTCATTATCTAGAGGATGGGGGGTGGGGGTACATACTAAAATGGACCTTTTTATCTACAACCCGGACTAGGAGAGAGGATGCTAGGCATATGCTAGACCTAACTAGTGAGGAGCCCCAATAATGTTCACACTAAAAGCAATAAGCAGAATATCCAAAGCAGTAACTGAGAGTTTGCAGTATGGCTTTATTTACAGATGTTACTCAAGGCAAGGGTGGTCCACCAAATGTTTGTCATTGCAATACAGGTACACTTTCTTTTGCAGGACACTTTGCTAGGCAGTAGTGTTTTCCACAAAAAAAAAATCTCTATCTCTCTTCCAAAGTGTATATCTGTGGGATGTGTCACACACTTAAAACATTTTCCACACATTTCCATTCCCAAAGTGTATATCTGTGGGATATGCCACACATTTTAAAATCCTGCTGGTGCATGGTTGTTTCCCAGGGAACACTGGTACCCACCCATGAACCACCATTTTTCTTTTGACAGAGCTACACTCATGATACCATCCCTAGCATTGGAGTGTATACCAGGCTCATTATCTAGAGTATGGGAGGTGGGGGTACATACTAAAATGGACCTTTTTATTTACAACCAGGTCCAGGGGAGAGGATGCTAGGCATATGCTAGACCTAACTACTGAGGAGCCCAATAATGTTCACACTAGAAGCAATAGGTAGAATGTCCAAAGCAGTAACTGGGATTTTGCAGTATGGCTTTATTTGCAGATGTTATTTAAAGCAAGGGTGGTCCCCCAAATGTTTATTATTGCAATAAAGGCACACTGTCTTTTGCAGGCCACTTTGCTAGGCAGTAGTGTTTTACACAAAATAACATCTTTATCTCTCTTCCAGAGTGTATATCTGTGGGATGTGCCACACACTTTAAAATCCTCCTGGCTCCTGGTTGTTGCCCAGGAAACTCTGGTGCCCATTCATGAACCACTTAGCCCTGCCTGAAACTAAAGATAATGTTCCTCACCCTTTGTCCCAAACAGCCTCTGCTATTCCTTTTGGGTTACACCAAATGAATCTCCAATCCCCAATGAATTGCTAAAGACTCCCAACTTTAACTTTAAATTCAGAACAGGTGTGTTGAAAGGCATCCTGACTGATGTAAAAGCCTTATCTAGGGCACATACACCTCAGACAACTCCCTCAGAGAACAGTCTCAAATTCTGTACTCACAGATTAGTTGTTCCTTCCTCCCAGTCATGGAAAGAACAAAAAGCACATTTCTTTCTCTGGTAGCTGTCAGATTCAACTCATTGATTTTCCTTAAGGCAGCTGTGAACTTCAGGGGATTGCCCCTTGGATCCACAAGAACTGCATTCCCTCTCACTCCCCCTAGAGTGAATCTAAAGAGTCCTGCAGGCAAACTAAAGATTTTACCAAACTAGAGTGAGAAATATCAGGGCTCCCTTTGACAGAGCCCCAATGGCAGACCTCCTGCCTCTCTAACTGTCACACTTGAAATTACTGATGAACATTCTAAGCTCTGCAAGAGCAGCTGACTCTAAAACAGTTATGCTGCTGTGAGAGTTCAACATGACATAATCATCCTTTTCTCAGGCTAGCTGAGTAAAGAATAATGTCATTATGTAGAAAGCTCCTAATGACCTCCCCACCAGCAGCCTTTTTCTACCTGCCTAAGACTAGTACTAAAGGGATTCTAGTAACCCGAGGGGACTGGGTTGTTGCACATAGTTATATCAGCATTGCTATGTTGCACAAGGCTGTCTCCAGGGCAAACTGCACATGTGCGAGTATCACGTATGCGCAGTACTGTAATCGCTGCAATATTATGGCTGACTCCTGTGCAGCGAGAGCACAGCATATTCTGTTTACTGCTCTTGCCTTTCCTAAAAGCTCTCCACAGCCATATTGGCTCTGACCAGAGTTTGTTTATCCTAGTACTGGTTATTTTTCCAATCAGTTCTGGGGGTTCTGTTGTTTGTTTTCTTGCTCTAGTCCTTTCAGGGTAGTTTCTACAGCACGAAGCATCACTTCCCTCTCTTCTCTCATGGGCAGCAGAGCTAATGGTTTCCTCCTCATGATGGCTTTGCCTGCCTCTCACAAAATGCTATTTGTCACCTCCTCTGTGCCATTCACCTCCCAGAACCTCTTTCTCTGTCCTGCTGGGCCCATGTCTTAAGTGTGGAGTCCCTTAGGAGCAGTGGGTCCAGCCTCCAGGATATGGTTTGTGGGCTGACCAGTCCCCATATAAAGGAGTTTGACAAGGGTGACTACTGAAGCCAGATTTTCAAAGGCCAGGGGATGACACAAGGTGCTTGCATCAAACAGAAATGATGCAAGGGGCACATTACGTTGGACTCAGTGCCAATTCTGATTTTCAAACAGGGCCTGCAGCAGAAGCGGGTGACTGTGCAATGGGCTGTCTTGTGCCATGCTTACGGTGAATGTCTGGCTGCATCATGGCAGACAGGAAGCTTGCACCACAAAAGTGAAGTATCATCCTGTATCATATGATTCACAAAGCCCACAGGTCACTCCGGTGGTTAGACCAGCCAGAGCTGGTCTAACGGGTTATCAACAATGAAGCAGCAGTGTGGAGGAAGGCAGAAATGTAATGTGCCCCAATTAGAAACTGAGCATGACTCCCACAAAGATGTTGAGATGTGTAAAGGCAGCATGTAAAAAAACAAGGATGTGTACATGTGTGGAAAAGACAATGCCAGACACCGACTAAAGACCAACATAGAAAGTTGCAGAATCTAAGAACATTGGTAAGACTGCATAGTACACAGTATGCTGTATATCTGTACATTGCCTGAAAGTAGAAGGCTACTGGAATACACACCATCTGCAGTAGCATAGCAGATTACAGTAATGACACAACAGCAACTCTAGGGTGAACAATAAGTGCTGCTGTACTATGATGTTGGGGGGGAATCTGGGCTATTAGTACAAAAAAGCAACATTCTGTGTGGTGTTCAGGGGGGACTACAAGTGCCACTGAGTGGATCTGAATTGAGAATGAGGGTTGTGTTACAGGGAATACACATGCCGACATGATGCTCCATATTGGGGAGCTGATACAGGGACTGCAAGTGAATGAGAGTGGCACTAAATGTGAGTCGGACCTAGGACTACAAGTGCTTCCCAGTCCAGCAGCTCTGTATTGTGGGAGTGGGAGCAAAATTACAAGTGTGAGCAATGTGCCAGTGCCAATGGAACAATAGCCACTCAGTGACTTTGTAATTGGAGGCATGGCAGGGTGGTTTGGGACACCAAGTGCCACTGCGTGACTCTGTATGGGGGGAACAGGACTAGATGTGCAGCCTATGCACTGTTGAGGGGGAACTTGGGCTTTATGTACCCTTGGCAGCTCTGTGTTTGTTGTGGTTGGGATGTGGATCGCAAGTGTTATCGAATGGTTCTGTAGTCATTTACACCTTGAATATATGGCAGACAGAGACAGTTGTTTCCTGCTGATTTTCAATGCATAAAATTACTGTGTCAGTGAAAGGGAATGTGCATGGATATGGGATGTGGCATGGGGGTGGGGGGACCCAGACTAGTGTGCTGTCTGCAGTACCAGACATACATGAAATGTATTACTGAAGTTCTTGCATGAGCCAAATTGTAGAGAGCTGCTTTTCTTACACTGCACACTGTGACGTACACATATGTCCTGGACAGTGAAACTGATGTCACACATATGGGTGTAGACACTGTCACTGACATGCATGCGACACAATCTGCTAATACTATCATTGGACATTGAGATCATCACTATCATTATATTGTTAGTACTAACATACTAAAATGCCATCAGAATAGGCCTAATGGTCTTTCGTGTCTGCTCGTTTGGTCAGCCCCCACCCTGGGTGCTGACCTTGCTGTCCCCCTCGCCTTGTCTGGCTTCTCCCTTCCCAGTTCCGGATATTCTTGCTGCATTGGATTTTGCTTCCCGAACCCTTCCCCTGTACCTGTCCCACCCCTCTTGAACCCTCCACTGTCTCTGCCTCCACCAGCCCCCTAGGCAGTGTCATTCCATGGCTCCACCACCCTCTCAGTGAAGTAGCACCTCCTCCTTTCTCCCCTGAATCTTCCCCCCTCCAGCTTCCACTCATGCCCTCTAGTGGCCCCCTCCTCCTTCCTTCGAAGCACCCTGACTGTTCCTTCCCTATTTACCCTCTTCATGTACCTGAAGACCTCTATCATGTCCCCCAGTCCCTTCTCTTCCAATGTGTACATATTTAGCTTTTCGAGCCTCTCCTCATAGATCCTGTCCCCAAGCCCCAAATCATTTTGGTTGCCCTCCTCTGGACCCTCTCCAGGAGGTTAATGTCCCTCTTTAAGTGTGGCCTCCAAAACTGCACGCAGTACTCAAGTGCGCCTCACCAAGCAGTTATACAGAGGGAGTATCACCTCCTTCTGGAGGTGATCCCCTAGCGATGCATCCCAGCATCCTGTTGGCCTTGGCTGCTGCCCTCCTACAAGTCTCAGAGTTGTTCATCTTGACATCCACCACCACTCCCAGGTCCCTCTCAGCCATCGAGACTTGTAGCATTTCCCCAGGGTGTACACTTGGCCTGGGTTTCTGGCCCCCAGGTGGAGTACCTTGCATTTCCCTGCATTGAACCTCAGCTTCCACTTTCTAGACCATCTTTCCAGAGCCTCCAGGTCCCCCTGTAGGGCCACCCCCCTCCTCCCCATCCACCACCGCCCCCAGTTTCGAGTCATCCGCAAAGAGACTCATCTCACTCCTGATTCCTGTCCTTATGTCAGAGACGTAGGCGTTGAACAGAAGGGGCCCAAGGACTGATCCCTGTGGGACCCCACTAATGACCCTCCTTGGGGATGAGACTATCCCACCAACTACGACCCTCTGGGTCCAGTCCTGGAGCCAATTGCCTATCCATCTGATCATCTGGTTCCCCACCCCCATTTCTCCCAGCTTATCCAACAGGCCCACATGAGTAACAGAGTCAAATGCCTTGCTGAAGTCTAGAAAGAGGATGTCCACTGATCTACCCAGGTCCAAGGCACTAGTCACTCAGTCATAGAACTCCACCAGGTTTGTCTGACATGATTTCCCCGGGATGAATCCATGCTGTCTATCGTCCAGGCACCCTGACTTATCCAGGTCCCCCCTAGCCTCTCCTTGACAATGCCCTCCATCACCTTGCCCACCACCGATGTCAGGCTGACAGGCCTGTAGTTCCTGCCATCTCCCTTGATCCCCTTGTGGATAGGCACTATATGCGCCACCTTCCAGTCTTGGGGCACCCACCCTGTCCTCAGAGATGGTAAAAGCTCTGCCAGGGGTTTCGCCAGGACATCCGTAAGTTTCTTCAGCACTCTGGGATGTAATTTATCTGGCCCGGTGCTTTCTCCATCTTAAGGGAGCTGAGGGCTTCCTCACCTCTCTGCTGTGATTTCCACTTCCGTACCTCTTCTCCCTGCTTAGCCCTCCCCTACCTGCCAGTGATGTCTCCCCTCTCCCCAGACCCGCCGATGGTAAGGGTCCCCCTCCTCAGTATCTCTGTCTCCTCCCATGTATGATGCAGCACCCCCATTTTCCTTGGTGAAAACTGAGGTGAAGTACTCATTTAGTACCTCAGCCTGCTCCCCCGGGTCTTGTGCCCATCTCTCCTCTGATTTAATCCTGCTAATCTGCCCCTTCACCCTTCGTTTTTCCCCAATGTATCTAAAGAACCCCTTGTTCCCTCTCCTAATTTCCCTGGCCAGGTTCTGCTCCTTCCTTGCCTTAGCAGCCCTACTAGTAGTATCATGCAATTCATGACATACATGGAACGATTCAGCCATACACATAAAAGCCTATTATAACTAGTGATGGGCATAATGGCCCCCATTCGCTCCACGAAGTGATCCCAGAGTGAAGGTGACTTATGGAGTGTTCGCAATGCGGCTTGAGTACTAGCTACTATACGGGTAATGCGAAGTCCACTGAAAACAATGACTTTGCGTAACTCTGCCTTCCCAAACCACTACTCAACTAATTCTTAAGGTGAAGTACATTGAAAACAATGTACTCTGCCTTACTTCGCCTTGTTTTTAAGCTCCAAAGGCAAATTTTGCAGTGATTCATGGGATTTCAGGTCACATGGGCTCTAGATTGTTCTGCACAGCTTCAGTTTTGGGTAGTGTGTGTAGCAAGCTGTAGGAGACAATCTGCTCTGAGAGTTCTGTGATTCAAAAAGCTAAAACCTGTTAAAAAAAGCCTTTTGGGGTTATTTGTTTTGCTGAAACTTTAGTTCATCCATTATAGGAAACCCACCTGTGCTCATATCATCGAGCATTTATTGTTTATGTGTGGATTTTGAATGTTAATGTACAATATTCAGTCTGTGTACTGAGAGACAGTGGAAGTGTGCTTTGGGGGAGGGACGTATCTGTGGCGTAGGTAGATTAACTTGGAGAAAAAAACAGTGCTTTGTGTTTTGGTGATATTTTTCTTGTATAGCTTTGTTAATGTACACACAATAATATTTTCAATAATTCTTGCCATGTTTTTGCTGATTGTTATGGTGCAGCAGTGCATATTTTTAGTTTGTGTAAAATATGTGCTTATATTACTGAACTTTTCAATTTGCTACGCATTACTTAGTGTGTGTGTGATGTGTGTCATCAAATCAGACACCTTTTATTATGCCACATAATTTCAGCAATGTGAACCTGCTATCCACTGCAATTGTGTAATTTTTGTACTTCTTTGTGGTATCTTTACTAGTACTAGTGACTGTTACTGCAGCAGTGCAGTACACCCCCTCCCCGCGGCCCACCCCAACCGGCAAAGGAATTATTTTCCAGATTTGAATTTCTGATTGTGAGCACTGGTTAGGTGTTGTGCCTTTGCATCTGCATCTCTTCAGTGTGCAGCGTAATCTTAATCTGTCTGTGCATTTGCATCTCTTTAGGGCCCAATCTCCATCTCTAACTTAAGTCACAGTTGTTTCTTTGGATTCCCTTCAGAGTACTGGACAGGTGTGATGCATAATTCTGCATGAACATTGTACTCATTAATATGCATTTTTAAGTCAGGACCATCATCACGAGTTACTAATGATACAAATCATGATCTTCATCATCACGGTCACAAATGCAGTCACAAATCACGATTTATGATCATGTCACGAATCACAACATTAATCTTTTTTAATAGTTACTTAGATGTATTGTAAGCCTATTTTGTAGTATCTCTCCATGCTTCACCACCCTACCATTGAACTCATTAATGAGTGTTTTTAAGTTGGGGAGTTTTGTGCCACACCTCATCGGGGCCCGGGGAAGTACAGCCATAGGTATTAGCATTTCTTCATCATCACGGTCACAAATCACAATTTACAATTATGTCATGAATCACAACATTAATATTTTTACTAGTTACTTGGATGTATTGTAAGCCTGTTTTGTAGTATGTCTCAAGGCTTCACTATCTCACCATTGTACTCATTAATAAGTGTTTTTAAGTCAGGGATTTGGACAGTGTATGCAGTACATACACAGACTGGAAAGAAGACTGACAGCACACATGTAGTTTAGCACAGTATACTTGCACTGCTCAGAATACAAAGTGTCACGCATATGGAAGACAACAAAAAAGGGCATAATTACATACAAGGGTCGGGGATGGTGCAGGAATACATTTTATAACAAAGCAAGGAAGGTGTGGGGGGCACATGGTGTGAGGGAAAAAAAACTAATGTGGGATCCCATGGTGATCCAACAGCAGTTCCTGCATTGACATCATTTGCAACTGATGTCCCTCCATGCGATCCTGGTGGAGCAGCAGGTACTGCTGTGGCCCTCCTCTTCTTAGGGATGCTGACATGCACAGCTGCACCCTCTGTCACAGAATGGCCAGCAGGTGCAGGCATGGTCAGTTCTGTGGCAGCCTGCCACTCCAACTGGTGGTGATTAAGCATATGGGTGTACTGAACCCCAGCCCCCAGGTGAGTCCTCCGGGGGCCACGGTGCACCTCCACCTCACATAGGCAGCACCTGACCACACTGCTGTCCCTCCCAACACAGTCAAAAAACTGCCAAACAACAGAGGTGTGGGGAGAACCAGGCACAGGCAGGGCAGGGCAGGGCCAGATGAACTGGCAGTCGACTGGTCACGGTACTGAACAGGGATGGGATCCACACCTGGGCCCGGGGGAACAGGAACTTCCTGCTCCAGAGGACCTGGTGCTGGACTTGGTGGTGGTGGTGGTTCAACTGCCTCAGATTCAGGACAGGAGGTGGTGCTGGTCCTGCTTCCGGGGAGACAAACAACTAACTACTTATAAAGGTAAGAAAAATAAAATTTACAGAAAGAACACATTAAGTAAAAAAGAGTACAGAAAGGACAAAAAAATATAGCTTTTAAAAAAGCTGTTGAGGTCTAAATCAAAGTTTAAATCTCCTCCTAGCTCTGATCTCAAAGTATCAGTAGTCACAAAACATACCCCTCTCTCTCCGTCTGCACAAAAGAAAGTAAAAGTGCCTGCTTGTATGACTCACTTCCTTCCTGCCTAGCTAAAGAGCATGTGACTTACAGTACTGTAAGCCATTTGATGTGTGGGGGTGCTGCCAAATCTGAAACACCAAGTGTATCACTTAGAATCATAATGAGGAACGTGAAGTCCATTAAAAACAATGACTTTGCCTTACTTCGTGTTGCCATTCTGCCTTAATGTGAAGTGGTAATGACAAGGTGAAGTGCCCACTTCGTGTTCACTTCGCTGACAGAATTTAAATTTGCTGCACCTCTAATTATAACACATACCTCAGACAAGCGAACTTGACAAGTTGAAGAGCTGAGAGTCTCCAGTGGGTCTCAGAAAGCTATCTCATCAGCTCTGAACACTTTGCCTCATTTCAAACTAGCAACAAACCAGTTGACTGTACGTGCAACTATGTTGATCTATATGGTTTCCACATGGCGTATTGCACACTTAGAAAATGGGTTGGAGAAATTCTGGAAGCTGATTGGCTAAGGCAACCAACCACCCAGTCTAGTATAAGGCAACAGAGACCATGAAATAATGAGTCCCAGTCTCTTCCTGCCTGTTTACTTTAAAAATTAGCAAGGCAACATAATTCTCAGTTTAGAATAGCCTCCATGTTGTTTTCATGCCAAATGAGAGATACAGCCCTTCCCCTTGTCTTGTGAAACAATCAATTCAGAAGTACTAAAAAACAATTTGGTAAAAACACACAAGTGGCACACACCCACACACACACACTAGTCCCTTTTTTAAACATTTCAAAAAGTTTATTAATCAGCAACAGTTTTTGATGTTTGAACTTGTAGCATGAGCACGTTGCCTGCTAACTGCTAATACAGGGCAGTTTCCCCAGCTTCAGCCCCGCTCGACACAAGATAAAGTCCTTTTTGTTCCTTTCTTTCTTCTAAGTTGTAAGCACACATCTCCTCCCTTAGCCTCACTCGTTATCTCCACTCCAGTCATGCATGCCATATTCTCCCTCACCCGGTACCGCACTGCTGTGTTTGCTGCTATCCATGACCTATTGACCCAATACACAAATCAACACTGCTGTGCTAACATGAATCACAAAGAAAGTACAGTAGAATACATCAGTTGAAATTCCTGAGTTCTATTTATGTTTACATTTTTTTTAAAAAAACAAATACCAATTTGGCACTTTCAACCGGGTTAGAGGGACAGGACATATCCCATGCCTGCTTGAAGCCCACCACTGTTCTTACCACCACCTCCACCGAAAGACTGTTCAAGGTGTCTTATCACTCTTTCAGTGAAGAAATACTTCCTGATATCCCTACTAAATTTCCCCATTCTAGAGTCATCGCATGCCTCCTTATTCTTGTGCACCTTCTCATTTGAAAAATACTCCCCTCCTGCACTTTATTCACCCTGTGAGGTACTTATAGATCTCTATTATGTCCCCCATGTACCTCCTCTCTTCAAGGGTGTACATATTGAGATCCCTCAGTCTCCTGATAGGACTTATGATGCAGCCCCTGCAGCATTCTAGTTGCTTTCCTTTTGACAGCCTCTACCCTGTCTATGTCATCTCTGAGATGTGGTATCCAGAACTGGACACAGTACTCCAGGTGGGGTGTCACCAATGATCAGTACATTGATAACACCACCTCTCTCTGTCTGCTGCTGATTCCCCTCTCTATGCAACCCAGCATCCTACTGCCTTGCTACACTGCCCTGCCACCTTGAGATCATCAAATATCATAACCCTAAGGTCCCTTTTCTGTTTAGTGACTGTCAATACCTCTGCCCAGTTTTACACACCGCCCCTGGGTTTCTGTGCCCTAGCTGCGTGATTTTGCACTTTTATTTCATTGAATCCCAGCTGCCACACTCTTAACTACTCCTTGAGTTTTCTGAGGTCTCTACTCATTCTCTCCACCCCCCTCTGGAGTACCTACCTTTCTGAAGATTTTGGTGTCATCTGCAAAGAGGCATACAAGAGGAAGAAAAACATCTAACTATGCTTCTTGAGGTAGTATGTACAGCTGAGAAACAAGTACAGTGCCATGTTCTGGGGTGTTAAAGGTGGCACATATTTGAGAAGTGATGAGTTCCTCCAGCGCTGCCATAACTTTGGTGTGTGGTTCCTGAGTAGCAAGGTGCCTGTCTCTGCAGGCTTCCATTATAACATTAACCCCCCCCCATTAGGGTAGATATGTGGAAGGAAAGAACTGGTACAGTGCATAGGTAAAGCTGTGAAAGAAATCTGGGTCGTCTGTGTTAGGTTCATACGCATTGACCATGATCAGAGGACCTTCTGGCTTAGAGAATTTAGCCATCACACCTCTTTAGCTTTATCTTTGTCTGTACACCATGCTGACCATTGTAAGCTTTTGTGCAGCAATATTGACCCCCCTTTTTTGACTGGTGCCACCCTGTGCACCTCTATCTCTATCCATTCTCTTTTGAGTTTGGTGGCTTCAGAGACCACAGATGGTCTCCTTCAATATGGCCTCCTGCACCTACAACCTATGTAAATGTCTAAGGGTTTTCTTTCTTTTGTTTGCAGAGTTTAGGTCACATACAGTGATAGTAACAAAAAAGTTGACGGGTACCAGGGTATTTTCCATCAACCGCAGAAAAGAATATCACGGATTTACCGCTACCGTGGTAAAAAAACGTATTGAATAACATTGTTTTTTTTTTCTGCTTGCAGTAAATCTGAGGTATTTTTTTCCACGGTTAATGGAAAATACCACCGTACTGGTCAACATTTTTGTAACTACCACTGTATATTCCCCCTGACTGCTTTGAGATCATCCATTATCAGTTATCTGCAATCCAAAGCATTGCTTGTATTGTAAGGGAACCCTCTACCCCATCCTGTTATTCATCACCTCACACCTCCGGGGCCTACATCCAACATTCCTTTTGGGCCTGTTTATTTACAATGAGACCTCTAGTAAAGGAAATTCTTCCTCCCCCATGTAATGAGTAATACACCCACAAAACATAACCATTCTGCTCAACAAGAGGTAACCGTAAATCCTTTATTCCATAATTCTCCTCCTCTCCCTCCCTCCCAATCTGAAAGCCCTCCATCTCCCACTTGCTCCTACTTTTCCTCAGTTCTGTCAGCTGATCTCCACATAAGCACTTAATGTCCAAGTGTATCCACTAGGAACTGAATGCAGCTATCATATGAACACTCCACCCCATAATAGCTGCTCTTACAAGCTACCTTGTGGTATCTAACTCTGGAGTCAACAAGGCAACAAGTAATAAATCCACAGGCCCTCAAAGATGTGGTGACCTGTTTTTTGCAGTGTTTACTTAAGCACGCCTGGGGTGCACTCCACCTACCTACTGATTTCTGAGGTAGAGGAGAAAGTGAGTCATCTGTAGTTATACTAGACAGTTCCAGTTATTGTGAGTGCAAATTATTACTGATTCCCTCCTCCCTGCCAGAGTTTCTTGTAAAAGAGTAGATCCAGAAGCAAATGATTTGATACCTTTTAATGGACCAACATAGATGTAACAACAAGAACAAGTGCTCTAGCTTTCGGACCAACCAGTCCTTCTTCAGACGTGCATGGCAGTTGTTTAGAAAATACAATACTTATAACAGCTAGATAATGCAGAAAAAAACAGAAAAATTCCCCATTGGTTTAAAATACTCATTTAAAAAACAAAACAAACAAAAAAAAACAGAAGATGATGTCAGAGAAGTTTAACAGTACCATACTGCCTTCAGCCAGGAGGAACCCTGGGTCAAAATTGCTTGGTGGAACACACATACAAAGAATCCTACTACAGTCCTACTACAGTAGGATTCTTTGTATGTGTGTTCCATCAAGCACCTTTGACCCAGGGTTCCTCCTGGCTGAAGTCAGTATGGTACTGTTAAACTTCTCTGACATCATCAACCAATGGGAATTTTTTTCTGTTTTTTTCTGCATTATCTAGCTATTATAAGTATTGTATTTTCTAAACAACTGCCATGAGCGTCTGGAGAAGGACTGGTTGGTCCAAAAGCTAGAGCACTTAGTTCTTGTTGTTACATCTATGTTGGTCCATTAAAAGGTATAAAATCATTTGCTTCTGGGTCTATTCTTGCAAGGACCAATACATCAACTACTAAATCTAGATTGTAAAAGAGTATGCATAGATCATTGAGATCCAGCCAAGAAGGGGAATGCCAGCATATAAAATGTAAAAGGGACCTGCCACAAACAATCATTTTCCACACATGCTATGGTTGGTTGGGGTGTGGCCTTTCCTTCGCTCCCTCTGGTTGACTACCATAGTGTTTGCTTAGCGAATTGCTGTCAGTATGCTCAGGATTGTTTCTTTGCTTACTGGGAATTAAGCTTCCAGATCCTCTGTGACTTCAGCCTCTCTGTATACCATGGTCTACAGTAGCCATGCAGGTGTTGGGAGACCACACTGGACATACTGTACCCTCACAATAGGCCCTATGCTCAAATGGAAAGGATGCCTAAGCGCTGTATATCTGAGGCATGTAGGCAACCTTAAGTGTGAATGCTGCACAGCAGGGGTCCAGCGGACCCCCAGCGGCATTCACAAAATGTGCATAAGGTACCTACATACCCAGCACCCAAGCCACCTAGGAGCACCACACTGAGGGCATGTCGGGGGCATGCCTGCAATACGCGGCAAAGCTGCATAGTGCCAGGCTCATGGGGTGCTGGGTACACCTGCTGAGACCAGGCGTAACTGCGTTCTCTGGCCGCTGGGTACGGCAGCACCATGGATCAGACCGTCGTGCTGCCTCAATCCACTATGCTGCAGAGAAGGGCTGAGGCAGCAGTGCAGGTGACTGCCCATAGGTTCATCTGCAGTGCCACTATACATAGCTGTCCCCTCACTCCCTGCACCCTCTGCAAGGGTGCAAGGGATCCACACAGGGACCCAGTTCGGGCATCTGATTGGATGCCCACCCGGGTTTGTAGCTCTTCCCCCCCAACTTCCCGCACAACCATGTGCACCTTGGGGGTATGGTCATGGACAGGCACCCCACCGGTGCTAATGGTAGTGCATATCACTTACCCTGCACCTGTTTGGGTCCTTGTAGGTACGCGAGCAGTGTATGTACCTCGGGTTCATATTACCTACCCTTTCATGCATCAGGCCCGATATTTCTAAGTCTTGAATGCCAGGCCTTTTTGGGGGAAGAGGATGGATAATGCAATCTGCAGTAGCTAGGATGTGCCTGTTATTGAGTCATAGTTCAACCAAGACCACTGCACTCCAGCCCATATACAGATATACTTTGCAGTGTCAGTGGCTCAGTAGGTAGCACACTCGCCTCTGAGGCTGGAGATCAGAGGGCTGTGGGTTCAGTTTCCACATCTGGCACTTGGGTTAATATCCCAGTACTGACACTGTAGTGCAGCATGAGAGTGGTGCTGCACTTCTGAGGTGCCGTCTTTCGGATGAGACGTTAAACCGAGTCCCATCTGCCTGGAATGGTGGTAGTTCAGGTGGATGTTAAAGATCCCATGGCACTTATCGAAAAGAGTAGGGGTAGTTTTATTAAAGAAAAACATAACATCACAAAAGGAAATTACAAGTATAGACAAAATACCATATTGTATAACAAAAACAAAAGCAATTCAGAAAAAAAGGAGAACAACCAAAAGAAATATATCATATCAATACATTATATTGGTATAAAATTTTGCCAAAACATATCAACTTTAGATTTGGAGAATTTATCCAAATCCCTAGTTTTAACAGAAAGTAAACCATTCTCAACTTGTATAAACAAGGTGTGAGATAAAACAGTTTGTTGCTGAAAAATAAATTGGCAGCGAGCTTGCCAAAGATAGTATTGTATAAACGCAAAACACACATTCAAGGTACTTCTATGATAACGACACCATATCCCAGTATAATTGCCCAAAACTATGGTCTGTTATGCAACGGTGGCTAAAAAAGGGAGGTGCCAATGTACAGCAGCGTCCAGCCAAAATGTTTGACTAAAAGGGCATGAAACAAAAAAATGAACCATAGTTTCTTCACAATTAACACAGGTGGGTCGTAAACAAAATCTTTCCGTAGTAGGTTTGTATTTCAAATTACTATGAACCCCCAACCTTCCCTGTATAGAGAGCCATACAATATCCCAGATATGTGGGGGGATCCTAAAATCTGTCAGTTTCCGAAAAGAAAAAATCATCTGAGTAGGTATACATTCTGGAAAAAGAGGAACACATTTCTGCACCTCAAACACAATAAACCTATAGAAGGTTTTCCTAGAGAGAATGAGCAAATGTGGAAACGATATCTTCCATTGCTGTAGTTTCCTAAAAGTAGCAATACCATAAGAAGGCAAGGAATCTGACAATAATATTTTAGAGGGAAGTAGTGACCATTTATTTAAATATGTAGACCACAAAAAATTGTACCACAGTTGCCAAGACATAGTGGGAGAAGACCAAAGATAAGAAAAAGAGTCAAACAAGAAAAATGAGTGATAAAAAACAATGGGGTTAATCATGCCCAATCCACCCTTATTAATGGGAAGACAAGTAATATCTCTGCACACTGGGTTCAGTCTATTACCCCACAGCATCTGAAAAAAAATACTAAATAGTCTAGTCTCCAAGTGAAGAGGAGGTGGAAAAACATAACTTAAATATAAAAACACGGGTAACACAAATTTTTTAATAACAGCAATCCTTTTTTTCTTTCCAAATTTCCACCCCTTCCATCGATGGATTTTAAATTCTCCAATGTACAGTAGTTTTTCCCAATTATGGGTAGCTAAATCTCTGGCTCCAAACCAAATGCCTAAAATCTTATGAGGAGACGAAGCTACCGGAATGCCTGCAATAACAGAAGGATCTAAATGTGTAGACTGTAAGATAAAAATAAAGCTCTTATGCATATTAATTTGGACTCCTGACAGTGCCTCAAAAGCAGAATAAATGTGCAATGCATTCAGTAAAGAAGGAATATCTCCCAGTAATAAAGTGATATCATCTGCATACCCAGTTATTTTTTCCACAGGTAAAGTAGAGGAAGGGGATAATCCAATAATATGCGTATCCCAAATAATCTGTCTAACAACAGGGTCCAAGACAAAAGAATACAAAAATGGGCTTAATGGGCAACCCTGCTGAACCCCAATTGATATAGGTACCTCTGTGCCAAAATATCCATTAACCATGGGAACACAACTAGGCTCTTATATAAAGTGGAAATCCAATGAACAAAGGGTGGAGGAATGCCATAACATAGAAGTATGGAGAATAAATAATTATGTTTAACTCTATCAAAAGCTTTGGCTTGATCCAAAGCAACAATATATCCTGAAATATGACCTTTGTTACTAAGTTCAAATAGATCTCTTAAAAGATATAAATTATGCTGAATGCATCTATGAGAAATGGCACAAGTTTGGGCTGGGTGAATAAGAGACCCGGCTACCAGTAATAATCTGTTATTAAGAATTTTGGTAAGTATTTTATAGTTGCTATTTAACAAGCTTAAAGGTCTCCAATTAGATAGCAAGGTCTTGTCCCCTGATTTATATAGAAAGAAAAGTAGTGAAGTATTAAACCCAGAAGATTCCGTAGAAGAAAATAATAAAAAATTAAACACTTTAGGCAAAAAGTACGTCATGTGTGATAAAAAAAGTTTATAAAACTCATTGGGGAGGCCATCCCACCCCAGTGAGGTATCCTTACTTAATTGTGTTATCGCCAGTTCAACTTCCTGGGAAGAAATAGGCTGAATTAATGGAACTATTTGAGAAGTAGACAGGTGAGGAACAGGAGCAGTGAAGCCAGAAAGATCAGGAAAAATAGGGGTAGGGTCATCCTGAAAGGAGGCTGCAACATGTTGTTGAACTAGAGTCAACATATCCATATCTTTGGTGAACAAAATACCAGTAGGCCAACAAGCCGAGTCATAAGGGTGGCCTCTAACCTGTGTTTACATGCCATAAAGGGGTCAGAAGCAGGAACAGTCTTAGTATCAAATTTAAACTCTAAGTCCAGGGACTTTGCTCTATCATATTGGTAGGATTTCATCTGTTCCTTCAGAATTTTGATTTGAGGAAGCAAATCTCAGGAACCTTCAAAAGGGGAAGACATCAATTTATATAATTGATTACGAGCAAGCAAATACTGTATATATTTAGAATTAGCTCTAGCCTTTCCGAATGAAAGGAAACGTTTCTTCAATTCCTGTTTAGTGTCCATCCACCAGTTCAAGGAATCTGAGTATGCACAGAAAACAGATTCTCTATATGTAAAAAAAAATTCAGTCCGAGAAAATAAAGAAGGGGTACCAAAAAGGGATATATTCAATCTCCAGCGATTATATTTAGAAAAGATTTTGGGAGGGATAGAATGCAGGCTAAAAGAACAAAAACGCATATTATGGTCAGAAAACTCAGAAGGTTGAGATTGGCAAGAAATGGGACGTAAGTGTTGGGAAAAGAAAAACATATCAATTCTAGTGCCGTAAATAAACCTATGATAGGTAGCACCAAGACCCTTGGGGTGTAATTTATGCAAAGCATCCTGCATATTCGAGTCAACAAGGGTTTGCTTCAGGGCATTAGAATCACAGTACATTTTCTTCTGGGTGGCCCCGGACAAAGGGGTATCTAACGTACAATTAAAATCCCTTCCCCAAACGACATGCATTTTGGTGAAAAGAAATGGTTTAATATCTCCAAATAATGCAACCCTGGCAGACTTTGTTTGTGGGGCATAAAGGTTAATAAGACGGAAGGAAAAGTCTCCTATAGAGCCATCCAAAATCAAGGCCCTATCAGGGCAAACATCTATTAACCGAAAAATATGAATATTGGTGGATTTAAAAAGAATGCCAATCCCATCTGCAGGTTCAAGTCCAAAGGACCAAAAAGAGGGACCCCAGTGCCATCGCCTTTTAATTTCATCAATCTCAGTAAGTGAGGAAAAACGACATTCTTGAAGAAAAATAATATCCACAGGAAGGGTTGAAAAATAGGATAGGACAGAAATCTGCTTCCTATATGTTTTTAAACTGCAGACATTAAAAGATCGATGTTGTAGTGTGGCCATAAAAAGTCATAGTTCAGCCAGGTCCCCCTTTTAAACTGTTGCTTGCTTTTCTTTTTTTACCTTTCTTTCCTTATTTTTTCCTTAGCCAATTCTGTAGCTCTACTGTCCTCATCTTCCGTAATTATCTCAGATCTATGGGACGTATTGGATTCCAAGTCCGAGTCCCCCAAATCTTCTTGTAAGGGTAAAAAAATGTTAGAAGTTGGAAGAGGGCAGGGAGGGGGTAATTTTAGGGAAGATCTGGTAAACCTCTGGCCTTTCACAGTCTCAAAGGTGGGGGGGGGCATTGTAGGCCTGTCAGGCGAGGTTCCTAAATCAGAAGTTTGAGGCATAGTAGAAAGAAGGTCAGAGGTAGCCACCAACAGTACAGATGTCAGTGTAGTAGATACAGAAGGACCAGGATCATGTAACTTATCCTGAGCTTGGAGTACTAAGTCATCATGGTCCCATCCCTCGGTTCTATTTCGCTTAGCCCAGGGGCATTGATGAAAGGCATGCCCCTTTTCATCACACAAGTTACACTGGAAAATGTTCTGACATAGGTCCATCTAATGGCCAAACCCCCCACAAAGTGAACATTTCATCATGTCACAAGAGCTACTAATGTGAGTGCGGGAACTGCATTTATAACAAGCTCAGGGCTAACCGTTATAAAAACACCCCCCCTGTCCTTTCCGAGAAAAAAAAAACTATTAGGAAGATGTATTATATCAGAGTTTACATGAAACAATTTAACTTTAAATTTCCAGCTCCCAGTCCAAATACCCTCTAAATCTAATAAGGCTTCAGGAGAGCCTAAGATATCGCAACGCTTCTGCAGCCAGTGGTAAATATCACTGACGTTCACCCCTTCATTCCTGAACATAACAGTAACATACCTAATTTGTGGCCTAGTAAGAGGAATGGCTAAAAAAGGAAGCCATAAAGGGGTAGTTTTTAGAGCTGAGTATTTCTCCCAAAATTTTTCCAAGCTATTATTAAGTCTGAAACTTATATCAAAGGAATCCTCCCCTGAAACATAAATAAGTGCGAAGAGGTCTGAAGGGAGGAAAGTCATAGAACCCTTAAGCAGAGTATTAGCAATATAATACCTATCAGGATGAGAATTTAAACCCCCTCTATATCTCAATCGAACAGCATTTCTCCTGGGAGCCTGTTCGAGTTTGTGTTTGAACAGGTCTGCCATAAGAATGCGAGGAGGGTTGTCAGAACCTTTACATGAACTAGATGTATTATCTGCTGCAGCAGGAACCGTGAGTCCCTTCCCCCCCACCACAGGTACACTGGAGCTACCAGTAGCCTCCTTGTCCTGCAACACTGGGTGCGCACCATTAGTAGAAACAGTAGGATGAATAATGTCAGTACGTGAGCTCAGGGAGGTGGCATGCTTAGGAGAAGTATAGGAGACAGGCTTCCAAGCAGGGTCAGGCACCCAAGTTCCCAAAGCGTTCTGTGTCCAGCCAGCGTTCAACAAAGAATCTTCCTCTGACCAATCCTTAGAAGTAAAAGAATCCTGAGATTGTAAACCAAATTGTTCCTTTAGAGTTTGTGAAGCAGTAGGTATCCTCACTGGAGCAGCAAGGGGCATCCGAACCGGCGGACTGTCCGTAGGTGCAACCGGAAATGTACGGCGTTGAAAAATGTCCGTAGGGGAAACAGGAGGCACAAATACTAAAGGTCCCAAGGCAGAAGTAGAGCACACAGGTTCAACGAAAATGGGGTGAAAAGTCTCCCGAATCGGCTGCACACCGATCACCTCCAGGGCAATAGACAGCTTCTCCAGGTCTGTAGAAATAGTATCCACAAGCGTAGAAGTATCCATCAAGCAAATGAGAGCATTGTTAGCGGAAGCGTCCTCGCCAGCGTCCATCTCCTCGCAGGAGACCAAAGCTTCTGCCATAATGCAGAGACTTCTCAGCCCTCTACCGGCCACAGAGTGCCAGCAGAGTAGGGGACTTTCCCCGGTGTCCTGGCCAAATTTCCCTCATTCACTATAAATACCACCAACAGCTTAATCTGGTTCAAAGTCAGTTGGTATTCATCTGTATCCCCCTCCCTCGGGTTGTGCCTGAAAATAGGCAGAATTTGTCTAGTGCACTTACCCAGTCAACAAAAATGAAATAAATACTAATAACATAGAAACAAAGAAAGGGGATGGCAGAAGGAGACCAAAGATCCATCAAGTCTGCCTGTGATCACAAATCCTCAATAAACCCTATGTGTTATGTCTCTCCTCTCAGACCTATGATGCTGGTTCAACACCAACACCGATGGCACTTACAGTGACACGAAAGCCACAAACACAACCATGCTGCTGACACAGTTCCCCAACAATGGCAACCTTGAAAGCCCCTACCATGACCAAATCACAGAACAAACAAAATGTTTCTCTGCACCCCCATGCACTGGTGGTCATCGCCATGTGCCACCCTGCACTCCCAACCCCTAGTAAGCAGAGTACAGAACCCACAGTGCACACACCATAGACTAACATGATACAGGCAAGGGCGATGCAACAGTGAAGTTTATTATTGTGTCATGTTAACTTCCAGCAGGACAGTACTGTACCATTCCCACCCCACCACCACAAACACCCAATGCAGTGCAGACAATACCGAGGCATGTGCCATACACCGAATCCCCAACATTGCCATTACAGCTGCAGCTGTATGTTAAGAGCAATTCCCAAACAAATAATCCTGCAAGCTCCATACCTTGTACTGCTTAATAATGTCCATGAGCCACTCACCACTATCCCAAGACTTTTTCCTGGACCTGCTGAACTCTCTGCCTCGCAAGAGCTGTTGCATCTTAAACTCTGTAAGCTGCTACTGATCCAGAAGCGCATCAATGAATGTCTGCACTGTGGAATGTGTTGCCTCCAGCAGAGAGTTGAATTCCCTGTGCCAGCCCTCAATCATGTTGATGGTCCAGGATGGCCCTTCCCTCACAACCGCAGAGCAGTTCAAGATGTCCACTGGAAAGATGGGATGCCACCGAACCCCACTCCAATTGGGGTGTCTCAGCCAACTGTCCTCATAATAGTAGAGGAATGGGGCCATTTCCTCCTCATGATACATGGTACTCCCAGCCCCGCAACTCCCCAAATGTACTGCACACATCAGTAGGTGCTACAGAGGCTAGGGCAGCATAATACGGATGTGCAGTGAGAATTCATCATTCGCCAGAGACAGCTGCACAAGATTCCCATTTTGCTGCAGTTTTCTCCATAGACACTATGAAAAATGGAAAAAGCAGGCACGTAACTGGGCATGTGGGAACACAACACACTGCCTTGTAGGCAGCAAGCTCATAGATGATCATTATGGATATGGGCTCCAGTCTGGGACACAGCTCCAACAGCTTCCTGAACACTGCTGTATAGCACCCCACCAACCTACTGGCCATGAGCATATACACAGCCAGTAGCACCGTGGACATCTCAACGCCATGCAGACTGTACATCAGATGGAATAGCCAGGGGCTGCATTTAAATGTGCCATCTGTATACCAGGCTGTACTCCGGGACAGATACTCCAGGTTTTGGGTAGTACTAAATAGAAGGAATCATGACTCACTGCCACCTGACTCGTGTAGGAGAAACTGTTCCCCTGTATCTGTCACCCGGTACTCAACAGGGATGCACAACCCAGACAGCACTGTAGGTTCTACTGACACTTTGTGTACACTCCTCCAGGCTCTCTGTATGTCCACTTGAAGTGGCCAATGGGCAGCAATCATCCCTCAACCACATTGAAGAGGCCACAGCAGCATGCCACGACCACTTACTGACTGGTTTCCATGGTCTTCACTGCCCTCTTCTTTACCTCCTCTCGGACAATCTGCATGGCCACATGGCCATTGTCAGGCACATGGTTATGCCACCTGGACAACGTAACATCGTCCATACCATCGACGGTCTTCACCCACACAGGACACCTTCCTGAGTGGTACTCAACACATTTCCAGTATGTCGAGGCACCCCAGTAAGATCCTTTAAATTATCCCAAAACTTCTTTCCATGTCTCCAAGAGGTGGAGAGGGAGGCTTTGAAGTGGGCAGGCTTGGTGAGGTGTATTTGCCAGGTGCATGCATTTCTGGCAGCACAATAGCATTGTCTGTTCTAACGGAGGCCAGATGCCAGGGCCTTGTGCCATAGGTTACCCCACAAGACCATTTGATTTAAGAGGGCAGGGGTGATCCAGAGATTTCTAGAGCCTTTGACAATGCATTTGGTATAAGAGGTGAAAATATCACAGGCAGAGTTGAACGTAGATATGAAATAGTCAAGGGAGTTATCAACACAGGTGGTGGTATAGATAGAGGACCAGTCACAATTGAAAAGGTAGGTCCTGAATGACTGTAATAAGGTTACCAAATCAGGCCTCCAAGCCCATTTAGCCCAAGAGAATGTCTGTAAATGTTTCCATAAACCCTAACAATATCTAGCCCCTGCCAAAGCAGAGATCCCTGGGCTCCTTTCATACCACCCCTTCAGACTCTAGTGTAAACTATTAAAATGATCCCCCCTCCTCCCAGTCATTGTTGCACCCACCTCGCATCTCTTCCCCTCCCCTTGATCTACCCCCACGTTACCCCCTCCTTCTTCCTATCAGCTCCCCCCCTTGCCACCCCTTCCCCACACCCTGGCTAACCCCTAGTATTTTCCTCCTCCTCCTCCGCCTACTCCCCTTCCCCTCTGTTCACCCCTACCATGATTCTACTCCCAACCACACTCCTTCCCCTATGCCAGTATGCTGACAAAGCCTTCTCTGGCTGCTTCACTAATTCAAGCAGTTTTGGATTCTAGTCCTCTTGCTGTACTCTGCACTTACTCTACCATAGCTTTACACTACAATCTGCATCTGAAATGTAAACATCTCTCTCTATTTCACACTGAACTCAAATCTTGTCATATTGTGTCCTGGGCTATCAGGTTCACTAAGTTCCTTTACAACCAATGTACTCATGTGGACCCTTTTCTAACTTGTAATGTAACCTACTTTTGAATCTGTGTAACCTTATGTAACTTATGTGTTGTTTGATTGTCTTATGTATCTGTATGATCTAGAACCTTTAAAAATTAGTTCCTGAATCAAAGGTATGAATCCCAATCTGAAATAAATAGGTCTGGAACTGCGATAGCATGCCTTTTTTAAGGGTGTGCTGGTACATTGTCTTAGCAGGGGATTTTTGGGGAGTGATTTGATCAACAGCAAATAATGAGTGGTCACTTAGGGAATCAGGTAGGACCACTATTTTGGAGACTCTCTCAGGATGGTTGGATAGGATCAGATCAATAAGATTACTACTGCCCGACCTGTAGTTAATCCTAGTGGGTGAGGTCACAACCTGTGATAGATCCAGAGCAGCAGCAGCATCCCTATGTAGAGCAGCAGCAGGGGCCAACCAGTTGATATTGAAGTCACCCATTAAGATCACCTTGGACTGATTAGGCAGTTTAGAGACACGTACAAGAGCAAAGTTGAAACCAGGCTTAATATTAATAATAATACTTTATTTATAACTCACCTTTCAACAAACCAAGACGCCTTAACAATAAGATAAAACAAAACAATAAATACAATTTCTTATAAAATTCAGATAACAGACATGATAAAATCAAACAGGGTAGGCCTGATGCCATAAATGAGTTTTAAGCACTTGTTTAAATCCTGCCACGGTCGTGCACTCCCAGAGCTGATGGGGTAGAGAATTTCACAGGACTGGGACCGAGTACATAAATGCACAGGCCCCTGAAGATTTTAAAGAAACCCTTGTAATCTCTAGCAACCCCTTATTAGCCAAGTGGAGCACTCGCCCAGGGCAGTAAGGAACCAGAAGCTCTTTCAGGTAGTCCGGGCCCTGTCTGTATAGGGCTTTACAAGTCAGACGTCCGACTTTGAACGTGATCCGCCACTGCAGCAGCAGCCAGTGCAGTTCACGCAGCACTGGATAGATGTGACAAGACCGGGGGGTTCCCGTAAATAACCGGGCTGCAGTGTTCTGCACCAGCTGCAAGCGGCAGATATCAATCCCAGTTAGCCCTAGACAAAGGGAGTTGAAGTAATCAAGGTACGTGGTCACAAAGGCATGGACCAACGAAGGAAGGTCACCGGACAGAACTAGGTGCTTAACCCTGGAGATGTTCCTCAAATGGTAGAAAGAGGATTTGACTGCCACCACCTGTGATCACAGTGTCAGCCCATCATCAAAAATAACCCCCAGGTTTTGCACCCATTCAGAGGTAAGGAGCTGGGAACCCCCAAGGAAAAGACCAGAAAGGCAAACCTGCCCTCAACCCTTCTATCCAGCACCCTAGGTGCACAACCAACACCTCAGTCTTTTCCAAGTTTAGCTCCGGCCAGCTCGAATTCATCCAACCCTGGATTTCAGTGAGGCAGTTGTTAAATACTGAGAGAGCTCTATCCCAGTCAGGTGCAAAAGAAAGGTAGAGCTGGGTATCATCAGCATAGAAGTGAAACCTCAGCCCATACCTTCTTACAATGCCTCTGAGGGGTAGCATGTACACTGCGAACAACATAGGGGACAATACTGAACTGAATATTACGGAGTGGAATATATACAGAAGCAACTATGAGAGACTTGCTTTTATTCCCAATTGAGATTTTGATAGTTGGGTCCTGGGCAGAGTTATTAGAGATCTGGGTAAGGAGTGCATCTGCTTGAAGTGAGTCAAGGAGATAAATGGCACAACCACCTCCCCTTTTCCTGAACTTGTCTTCCCTATATAGTGTGTATCCATACAGGGCGATGGCAGAGTTGGGTATTTTTGGGGAGAGCCACATTTCAGCCACTGCCAGGACATTAGGCTTGTGCTTAACTACCCAGGCTTGAAGGAGGCCAAGTTTCCACATCAGGCTGTGGAAATTTACTGAGGCAAGTTTGAATCCACTTGAGTTGTGGGTGGAGGTGCGAGGGAGTGAGCCAGGTCCTGGACTAGTGCGGGGCAGTCTACCCGAAGGGTAGCTGGGCTAACCCAGTAGCCTATGCTCTCACAACAGAGAGGGGGTAGATGGAGCAAGTGAATTTTCCATACCCTACTGAACAGCTGCTGCAGGATCCTGTAGATAATGGGTTGCTGTTGGACTGACTAAGGGAGTACAGAGGGCTCACCGGAAAAGTCATCTGATTCCTACCACTGGGATAAGATGCAGAGGGTGGTATTGGTTAATTTCTCTTCATGCCCTGTGGCCCTTCCTTCTGGAGCATACCAGGAGTCTGTCTATCCCCCATGCTGTTTGATGTATACATGCTACACCTAGGCATGGTCATTAGACAAAACAATCTGAGTTTTCTCTGCTAGACAGCTGATACACAATTGTACATGTCATCTGTACCTGGCACTCAGAATGCAGTGAAGGTGCTAAGTAATTGCCTAGTTGAGATCCAGGACTGAAACACATCAAGCTGTCTAACACTCAGTCCAGATGAGATGGAGGTAAAGGTGATTGACCCAGGTTGAAGGAGGAGCTAGGTTGCAGATGAAGAGTCTAAGACTTGGGTCCTTTAGGCTTGAGGTCTCCACAAAGGTGAAAAATCTTGGGGTCATTCTGGATGACAAACTGACATTTAAGGCTCAGGTGTGAGCTATGGTCAGGAATGGCCTAAACCATAAAAGGAACATCCACCAGATTAAATCTCTTATTCCTTCTAAAGACTAGATGATGCTGGTGCATACTTTTAAGATGTCCAGACTCTATTAGTGCAATGCTTTATACCTTGGGATTAATGGAGATTTGCTATGGTGCTTTCAGCTAGTACAAAATGCAGGTACTGGTTACTGACGGTCCTTCCTAGGGTATGTCTTTTTTTTTCAAAAACATCATTTTTATTATTTGTTGGCATTAAATCACAAACAACTTCAACATTCAATGCCAAGAAGTGCAAGGTCATGCACCTGGGGGCTAGGAACCATAGGGTCAGCTACTGGCTGTGGGTGTTCAGGTGGCCTGTTCAGAGGAGGACAAGGATCTAGGGGTAATTGTCAAGGGAGAAATAAAACACTGTGCAGTGCTGTAAAGCAGCAGTCAAGGCAAACAAAATGCTGGGATGCATCACTAGGGGAATCACCTCCAGGAAGAAGGAAGTCACTATGCCACTGTACATGTCTTTGGTAAGACCACACTTGGAGTACTCTGTGTAGTTTAGGTGCTTGTATTTGAAAAAAGACATCAAACTACTGGAGGGAGTACAGCATAGGGTGACCAAGATGATCCAGGGCCTGGGGGACAAACCCTATGAGGACAGACTGTGGGAACTCCATATGTATTCCCTGAAGGACAGAGGGGAGAGGGGATCTATGATAGAAACCTTTAAGTACCTAAAAGGTATGAACAAGGTTAGAACAGAGGGCATTTTCAATTTAAAAAGGGAGGGGCCCACAAGGGGGAATAGTCTGAAAATAGTGGGGAGAAGATTTAGAAAGGAAATAAGTAGACACTTTCTCATGTAAAGGATTGTGTCAAACTGGAATGAACTGCTGGAGGAGAAGGTCTCATTGAAAATAGTAGGCAGTTTTAAAAGGGGTAGGACAGGGTAAAAGGGAGAGTCATAAGTAGTGGAAGGATGGGGCGGGGAAAACAGGGTGGGGAGGATAACACTGGAGGGGGTTAGGCGGGGGAGCAGCTCCAGTAAAATAGACTATGAACCACACACTCGAGCAGACTTGATAGACCATTATGGCCTGTTTCTGCTGGCATTTTTCATATGTTTGTAACAGATTTTAGGGATCAAATTCAATTTCTTTCCATTTCATATACATATAGAAGTATATAATTAGAGTTCAATTGTCTTTTAGAGATAATAGAATAAACCTAGATAGGTACAGTAAAACTAACCATTTATATCCTGGTAATAGGATACATTTAATCTAATTCAAGCAAATTAAATGTTTAGTGGAGGCTTTACAATACTACTTAATTCTTTTCACAATGTATTCTTATAAGAATAATAAGAGTTCATAAACAATTCTTCACAGCATAATACATTTTTTATTTTGTTATGCCATTTACATTGATTAAAGGATGGAACTATTCGGTTGTTCCGAGTGTCTAAAAGCAATTTTTAGTGGTCTTAGTAATTAAGGTCAATAACTCTTTTTGATTTTTGCTATGGACTAAATTTGAGAGGTCATTTAAAATGAACATTTCAAAAGATAGCGGTATCTACATTTCTAAAATTTGTATTGCTTTTTCTTTTGTTCTTTAGGAGAAGACCAAACCTGGTGAAATAATATACATTTCTGAGAACAATTTCTCTAGCATGCAGGAGTGTTCTAATATCCCATTTTGAATAGACAATGTGGAGTAAAAATGCCTTTGAGATTAATTTACTTTGTATAGATTTATTTTTAGCAGATCTATGTAATTTATTTGCATTCTTCTATATTTGTCACCAGTTCTATACATGAACAGATGATGCGCCTTCCTTGAACCATGATTTCTCTATTTTATTTTTTTAACTTAGTACTTTACATTAATTTAGGTTAAGTAACATCTTACAGACAGTATTTTACTAATTATTTCCATAGGGATTTGTTTTATATATAAATCATTAATATAACATTAATTATGCCATTCTGGGTTATTTATGGCAATTTCCTAAGCAGAGCCATATATACTTTTTTAATCTGGACATGCTCCAACCAGTATCAATGCTGTATTTCTTATTTTACTTATTTTACTCTTATTTTCTCCATTGCTAATACACCTTCAACATTGTTAATATCATACCAAAAGAAAATCCCTGCATTATATTAGTATGTTAATGCGTTGTAGCTTCATATATTTCATATATTTTGCTGTCTCTAAACCAGTTGGTATAAAAGTGTATAATGGGTCTAATAAATTAGATTTCTTTTTTAAATTTGGCCTGTGTCTGAACTAATTCCTCAATGACAATGTAATTGCTTCTAGCAAATTGGATGGAAATAGCTGCAAATTAAATTCTGATAAAATGTTTGGCAACCCACAACTCACTCCCTTTCAATCTAGGACTCTGAAATGCGGCACACATACCATTAGTGCTGTTTACCTGCCACATTTGGTATTATTTGGATAACTTTGAAAACTAGACCAAAATAACTGAAATTTAAAATTTGACGTAATTCACCGGACATTTTAAACTTTATTAGCTTGATCATAATTCAGCCTTCTATTGAGCTACAGAACTGATTTTTTATGATTACATGTTGATAGGAAGTCTAATGGTGTGCCAAATATCTTGACATTAGGATGCATCATCTTAAAATGAGAGGTGCTCAAAATCTGTCATTTTATCTTTTGTGGGAAATTTCATGAACATGTTTATTTCCATGTAACTCAGGCACCTTTGGAGCTAGAAATCTCAAACTGGATACATATATAATTGTTGCAATACCACATACACTCACAAAATGTTATAACATTTTGATGAATGCTATCAAAACTAAACTAAAATCTAAATTTCAGCAAAATGTTTGGCTACATATAGCACAGCCCCCTTTAAAGCATGAGACTGGACACATGGTGCACATAACTGTCCTGTACATTTCTATAAGTCTTGAAACTGTGGAGGAATTTGGAAAATATATTTTGAAATTAGATGCAAAAAACTGAAACTGAAACTTAAATTTTGAGTAAATCTTTGGCCACTCATAACTCAGCTCACATTCCATCTAGAACTCTGAGATTTGCTACATGTATGAAAGATATCAGTACCTGTATAACTGCCAAATATGGTATTACTTGGATATGTACTGTAAAAACTAGATCAATCAATAACTGAAATTTAAAATGTGGCAAAACTCCACAGAAATTTTGTGCAAATTTCACAAAATTTTACAGAATCAGAATGGTAATTCTGCATGCATTCTGCTGGCAGAATTTTATTTTCCACACAGCTGTACCTGTAAGTGGTGTTATTAGTAATATTACTGTTTTATTTTTATTAATAATATATCCTAATAAATTAGCGTACTTTTCAATTTCATTAAAAATAGCATGGAGAGATATCTCCAGCTTACTTAATATATAGAATAATGCATGGGGTTGTGTGCTTAATGAGTTTTCTCACACACCCCAAGGTGTTGGATGCTACATAAACCCCGAGAGTGAACCTTGAGGGATTTATTTAAGTATTCAACACCGAGGGATGTGTGTAAAAACTCGAGTTAAACACACAACTCCATGTTTTATTTTATATAATTGTGGGGAGCATTTTCTTGCCACAGCAATTTATATAAAATAAAACAGGCTGTAGTCCATGCAGATGTGAGCAGTCTGCAGCTGAGCGGCGGCTGAAACATTTCTTTTTTTAAAACACAATATAGAACAGGAAAAGTGGAACCAGAACTCAAAAACTAATGGTGAGAGAGCAAGTTGTTGGTTTTTCTGGCATTCACTTACTGCCACGTGATGGTGGCAGAGCTGACAGTGTGCCATGCTGTGACCAGCAAACAGAGGCAGGTGCATGCATGGAGCGAGGGAAACCAGGCATGTGTTTGACATTATAACCAGCGAGTTATAATGGCGAACTATAACTCGGGTTTCCAATGGGAGAAAATGTTCCCCATTTATTATAATAGCATTACGTCATCTGCATATGCATTAATTTTTACCATTTCTGTTCCAATTCTCAGACCTGATACAACTTTACTATATCTAATCTGTTGCAGCAGTGATTTCAATGACAAAATGAAAAGAATTGGAGATAATGGACAACCTTGTCTGATTCCTTTTATCATTAATAACAGAGAGGTTGTCACTTGAGTAATTTTTAATATGGGTATTAGTTCTTTATAAAAAAAAGCTTTCATTATACTTACGTATAAATATGACTGTCTTAGACAAACAAGATAAGCATGAATTCTCAGTTTAACACATCAAAAGCTTTTGAAACATCTAGTGCCATAGCTAATGATTGTTCTTTGGAAGATGAATAATGACCAATTATTAACTGAATTTTTTGTAAGCCTTTATATAAGGTTGGATCCCTTACAAATCCAGTTTTGTTGTGGTGAATTGATATAGGCACAGCACATTCAATTCCCTTAACTATTAATTTAGCTATTACCTTACAGACTGTGTTCAATAATGCAATAGGTCTATCATTTTCTTGATTTCTTAGCTCTTCTTCAGTGTTATGTATCAGAATTATCAATGCTTGCTGCATGGATGGTGGTGTCTGTTGAGTAGTCATAATTTCTTCCAACATGATTAAAAATCAAGGTGCAAGAATCTCATGGTATACCGTAAAATATTAAAATGTCAGTCCATCACAACTTGATGCCTTATTTTAGGCATATTTTTAATGACTTCCACTATTTATTCATCCTATAGGATTCATAATTTATGTTAAATTTAGGAAACTGAGAATTTTCTAAATAGTGTTCTGTTGCATTTAGTTGAGATGGATATTTGTGTAAATATAGTTTATAATAATCCAGAAACATTTGACAGATTTTCTGATCTTTAACCAGATTTCCAGCACCATCTAACATATCTACTATAGTATTTTTTTTTGTTTTTCTTCAACATATGCGCTAGTAATTTTCCTGATTTATCACCATTTGTGTATAGTTGTGTTTTAATGGCACCCATGTCCTTCTCTATTTGATTATTAAGAAAATGATATAATTCTATGATTTTTGCTATTTTTCTGATTTTCCAATACTGATTCTCCCAACTGTATCCATGTATTTAGGTACTGTATCTCCTCTTTTAATTTTTTAATGGTATTTTTCTGGGCTTTCTTATGTTTTATTTCAAAGGGTATAATGTATGTCTTCATTGTAGTTTTAAAAGCATTCCAAATTTTAATTATTTTTTGTGTTCTCTCATAAATGAATGCAAAAATTCTATGATCACTGCATGTATATGATCTATAAAATCCTGATTCCTAAGTAGTGAATTATCCATTCTCTAGTGAGGTAATTTTTTTTCCTTGATTTGGAATAAAGGTGGGCTGAACTATTGCATGGTCTGATATATGGATTGATTTAATATCAGATGTTAAAATGTTTTTAGACATGTGACTAGAGCACAGGATATAGTCTAATTTTGAAAAAGATCCAGCTGAGTGTAAAAAAAATGGCGTGTTGTTTGGCATTGGGATGAATAAACTGCTATACATCCACCATTTGATTACTATAAAAAAAATGTTTATATAGCTGAGAAATAGTTTTGTTATTCTTACTAATTTTTGAAGTTTTATCCATTACTGGGTCAAAAATCATATTCAGGTTGTCACCTCCTAGTATTATACCTGTGCCCAGAATAATCAAACCTTGGGTTATTACCTTAAAAAATCTTGATGTGCCACAAAAGGTGCCTATATTGAAAATGGAATATATTCTTCACCCAGTATCAGGCATTTAATCGTTATTATTCTACCTTCCTCATCTTTATACCATGAAATAAATTTGAAACCAAATTTCTTACTTTTCAAAATGGCCAATCATCTACTCCTTGATGAACCAGAGGAAAAATATACTTCCTTGACCCAATTAAATTTCAGTATTCCTATTCGTATCATCTAGATTGGTTTCCTGTAAAAATAAGATGTCTATATTAAATTGTTTGGCATATGTGATAACTCTTATATTTTATCAGGGAATGAATGCACGGTTATTCCATGTAGTCACCTTCACTGTATAAGGACTTGTATTAGCCCCAAATTGCTTAATCATATTTCAAATAATTATACGTACTATACCCATCTAAAAATGTTTTTAACTAATTTAAATACTTTACTTGTAGATGCAAAATACACATGATCTGATCCCCCAAACACCCTTAAGTGCCACTCACCACTAAGACATCAGTACCCATATTAATTGTACCCATTATAGAACAGAAGCAACACCAGTCTTACGCTTTCAGTTGATGTAGCGAATGGAACCATCTCTACACCCTCCCTAGAAAAAAATTCTTAAATGCCCTTATAAATGCAATTCATTTTTAAAACAGATGGCACCTTAGCAGTGTAGCATCCCCCAATGCAAAAATTACATTATTAAGTAATAGCTTGGCAGAAGACACCAGGAGAAAGGACTGCTGTGTGACTGGACTTCGCTGCTGGGACTAAAGTAGAAGAACTTTTTTACTTGGACCTTGGACCTTTAATTTAGGGTAAAAAAAACGAACATACAAAACAAAAATAAAGTGTGTGTTTGTCTGGGTTAACTGAATTGAATGGGTATCTGAATAGTTATCTAGGTGTAAATCTCAGGTGATTGAAAGGACTTAACTGCTGTGAGGTTTAAATCACTTGTAGAAAGATCTAGTAAGTAGGGGGAGTGGCTTAGCTAGAGGGAAGCTACATTTAAAGACTGCCTTAGAAAGATTCTGCTAATAGCTTGGCAGAAGACACCAGGAGAAAGGACTGCTGTGTGACTGGACTTCTCTGCTGGGACTATATTGCCCTCCTTCCTCCCTCCACCCCCCACCCAAAGCTAGTTCTATTTTATAGGCACAGGATTTGACTGACAACAGAAACTTCCTGTTTGGGAGCAGGAAGTGAGTGATCACAGAACCAGCAAAGACTCACCATCCTAGAAGGGTAAGAGTAGCTCTCCGACCCCCTCTAGCTGCTGGATGTCTGCCTCTGTGCAAGTAAGTGGTCTACTGAGAAATATAGGATATTCTTGTCTCAGAACAGGACAATCAGGAGCTTAAAGGGCACACAGGCAGAAAGTAAGGAGAGACAGAGAGAAAAAAAAACAGAGGAAAGAGTAAGGATTGCAAACAGTTAAGGGGCCAGAAATAAGACATGATTGGAGTGGTGCAGTGCAGTGGCTGTGGAGCAGCAGTCTTCCTCTTCTGGGAGACGTTCTGGAGGATGCGGTGTTGTCTCATCTGCAGGCACCTCTCTGGGCTGAGGGAGGAGGTTGCTCATCTCCAGGCTGAGTTGGCTAGGATTTGTGGGACCTCCTCTTCCATCCAGGGACCACCAGTGCCACTGCCATTGCCTCAGAGGTTGTCAAGAAAGAGGAGCGGTTGAACCACAGTGGGCTGGGGGAGAGTGAGGGTGGTGGAACAGAGGTGCATCCCTCCAGTGGTACCTCTCCACAATTCCTATGTCATTCTGGCAAAGTGTGGTTCCTCTATGGAGGCACCCACAGTGGAGACCAAGGAGGATGCTGGGAACCTCCACAAAGGAGACCCACATGAGGGTGGCAGGGGACCCTGCAGGGGAAGGAAACAACTCCTGGTGGGGGACTCCATTGTTAGGAAGGTAGAACTGGGGGAGGAAGGGGAGAAGGAGGTAAGGTGCCTGCCTGGCGCCATGGCTTGGAGGAACAGGGAGCGAATTCTCAGGATTGCCGGAGCAGCTGTACAGGGGAGGGAGATGGATGTCATTGTCCACCTAGGGACAAATGACCTGGCTAAGAAAGGGATTAGAGAAGTTCAGGAAGAGTTTTTGGAATTGGGGTGGGGCCTTAGTCAAGTAGCACGCACGGTAACCTTCTCGGAGGTGCTGCCCATCTATGGCATAGGAGAGGCTAGGGTGTTCTGCACCATGGGATTCAATCAGTGGTTGAAAAACTGGTATGGAGCTCAGGGATTTGGCTTCATTGGGGACTGGGGGTCCACCTGGAGTGATGCAAGCCTATACTGGCATGATGGGCTGCATCTGTCCGGGAGGGAACCAGGATCCTAGGTGATAGGTTTAAATGCTTCATTGCCAAGCTTTTAAACTAGCCAAGGGGGGAGGCACTGGAAAGGAGCAGGGAAATCCTAGCCCCCCCAAATAATCACAGTAGTAAGTGTGGTAAACACCAACATAGAGGTGTCGATAGGGAGAAGGGCAGGGGTAAATGGAGAAAGTGACAAAGGCAAGAAGGACAGGGATGGGGCAAAAGGGAGTAAGGCCATCAGAAATGGAGGGTAATGAGTACCAATGCCCATAGTCTGGGCAACAAGCCCCTGAGCTGCTGGCCATGATGGAAGAGGGATGCCTGGATATCGGAGCAGTCACAGAAACATGGTACACAGAGAACCATGACCGGATGTTAACATACCAGGGCACATAACCTACAGGAGAGACAGGCAGGAGAGAAGAGGGGGAGGAGTAGCTCTCTATGTAAAGGAAGGGATAAAAGCAACTGAACAAAAGAGTAAACAGGGAGGAGAAGAGGCACTGTGGGTCACCTTGGAGACTGGAAAGGGCACCACAATCCACACAGGGGTTGTGTACAGACCCCCATGTCAGGAGGAGGGAATGGACAAGGATATGATAAAAGGCACTCTTAGAATGGCAGAGAAAGGGGAGATACTGTTGATGGGAGACCTGAATATGCCAGATGTTAACTGGAGCACATTTGCTGCAGCCACATCCAAGAGCAGGGCCATTCTTGATGCCCTACAGGTGGCAGACATTAGACAGCTAGTTTCAGAACCCACTCATGAGGGAGCAATCTTAGACCTTGTACTCTCAAACGGGGGCAGTGAGAGGATCTCAGATCTAGAAGTGGTTTGCCATCTGGGGACAAGTGACCATCAAACAGTGTGGTTCACATTAAACTCAGCTACAGAGTCAAGCCATACAAAAGTGAGGGTACTGGACTTTAGGAGGGCTGACTTTGGCAAGAAGGAGAGTGCTCAGAAAGCACTAGCAAACAGGCTAGAAGGAGTGTGGAGCAACAATGGGAATCATCAAAACTGCCATCACAGAGGCAACAAGCCTTTGCCTGAAGCAAATAAACAAATCAAAATGAAAGAAAAAGCCACTATGGTTCTCAAAAGAGGTGACTGTGAAAGTCAGGAAGAAAAAGATAGCATTTCGGAAGTATAAGGAAACACAGAAGGAGCAGAACAGAGAGCTGTACCAGTTAAGGCAGAAGGAAGCAGGAAGGGAAGTCAGAATAGCAAAGGCCCAAACTGAGGAAAAGATAGCCAACTCAGTTAAGAAGGGGGATAAAACCTTTTATAGGTACATCAGCGAGCGTAGAAAACAAAGGGAGGGATAGTGAGGTTGAATAGAATGAACGGTGGGTGGGCAGAGGGGGACAGTGAAAAAGCAGGGATACTGAACGAATATTTCTGCTCAGTATTCACAAAAGAGGAGGGGGAAGTGTTCCTAATCCAATTAACAGAAGCACTCTTGATAGGGGAGTCGATCCCAGTCCTTTCACAGAAGAAAGGGTTCTGCAAGAACTCCTAAAACTGAAGGTAGACAAAGCAATGGGTCCTGATGGAATTCACCTCAGAATTCTAAAAGAATTAAGGGAGGAACTAGTGAAACCACTGGCTACTCTTTTTAATAAATCATGGGAGGATGGTGTGGTACCCGAGGACTGGAGGAAGGCGGATGTGATTCCCCTTCACAAAAGTGGGACCAAGACAAAGGCAGGAAACTACAGACCTGTCAGTCTGACCTCTGTGGTAGGGAAAGTGATGGAGTCACTTCTGAAGGAAAGAATAGTTGAGTACCTAGAGGCCAGTGGAGCACAGGACCCAAGGTAGCATGGGTTCTCAGCAGGAAGGTCATGTCAAATGAATCTAATAGATTTCTTTGACTGGGTGACCAAAGTAGTAGACCAGGAGGGCTGTGGACATGGCCTACCTAGACTTTAGCAAGGCATTTGACACAGTCCACACAAAAGATTAATAGTCAAATTAACCAGCCTGGGAGTGGGTCCCAGGGTGGTAGCCTGAGTAAAACATTGGCTGCACAACAGGACACAGAAGGTAATTGTAAATGGAGTCCACTCTGAAGAAAGAGGGTTACTAGTGGGGTACCAGGGTTCAGTATTGGGTCCAGTCCTTTTAATGTCTTCATCAGTGATATTGCAGAGGGACTGGAAGGAAAAGTATGCCTTTTGCAGATGACACAAAGATCTGCAACAGGGTTGATACACAGGAGGCGTGGAAAGGATGAAGCAGGACTTGGCAAGGTTGGAGGAATGGTCAGAAGTATGGCAGCTAGGATTCAATGCAAAGAAGTGCAAATAATGCACCTGGGAAACAAGAACCAGGGAAGAATACACAATGGGTGGGAGGTAGTAACAACAACAAAAAGGAAAGGGACCTGGGGGTAATCATATCAGATGACCTTAAGGTTAGGAAGCAATGTGAGAAGGCAGTAGGGAGGGCTGGGGTATACTGGGATGTATAGGAGAGGTATCATCAGCAGAAAACAGGAAGTTGTTATCCCTCTGTACAGACAGTTGGTGAGACCCCATCTGGAGTACTGTGTCCAGTTCTGGAGACCCCATCTCCGCAAGGACATAGACAGGATAGAGGCAGTCCAGAGGAGGGCAACTAAAATGGTGCAGGGTCTGCAAGAGAAGCCATATGAGGAGACACTAAAGGAGCTTAATATGTATACCCTTGAGGAAAGAAGGGAGGGGGGGGACATGATAGAAACTTTTAAGTACCTCAGTGGAATCAAACAAAGTCCAAGAGGGTAGCATCTTTCAGAAAAAGAGACTTGCAAGAACAAGGGGACACAATTTAAAGATAGAAGGAGGGTGGTTCAGGGGCAATGTGAGGAAGTATTATTTCACAGAGAGTGTAGTGGATGGATGGAACAGCCTTCCTGAGGAGGTTGTGTGGTCTAAAACTGTGGGAGAATTCAAGAATGCATGGGACAGACATAAGGCAATTCTTGTGGGGGGGTAGGAAGAAATAGGCTGTTGGTTAACTAGAATCTGCGGCCTATCCTGTAGGTAGGGAAATGGGCAGACTAGATGGGCCTAGGAGTCCTTATCTGCCGTCAAAGTTTATGTTTCTATGTTTCTAAGTCAGACCGCAGACTGTACCTGTATGAATACACTATTAGCTTTATTTAACTGCAAAGGAAAGATGGGGCACACAAGACCATAAATCTGAAATGGCTTGTTCAGGGGTAACATAAAACAGAGTTTGTCTTTTGAGAAACACTTTAAGTTTTACAGGATGTATAACAGTAGTTCTGGCACATGCTTTCCAGAGCATTGTTCTTATATCTGAGAATTTCTTTCAGTTTTTCATGATCTCATATGGCAAATCATGGAAAATTGTAATACTGGCACTGAGCAGTTCTATCCTAATTTTCTTGAATACTGCCTGCAAGATTAGGTCATTGTCTGTGATTCTCATAAACTTTGATACAATTGCTTTAGGTTGGAGATGATCTTGTTATTTTGTTTGTTTGTTTTTGCAATGAGCAATTAATTCTAATTCAACACTTTTAACATCTGCCACCGAGTTCAAAAACGCAGAAATGATTTTCTGGACTTTTTGACTGGTAGGCATTTTGTAGTCCCTCTACTTCAGTACTCCCACAACCTGTATATAATTTTCTCCTGGCTCTGAATTCATAAGCAGCCATTTTATTTTTTAATACTGTTATGTCCCCTTCCTGTTGTTTGTTTATTCTCTGTGTTACTATCATATTGTCTTCCAACTGAGAAATCTTTTTTTTCTACTTCACCAGTCCTGATAATCACATTTTCTACTTTAGCTGGCATGTGTGTATTTTTTTTTATTTCATAGCTGAAGTTCTTCCTTAGCAATATTGATAGGCACAATTTTTTTTAAGTTCTCTGATTTCTTTTATAACATTTTTAGCACAATCTGGTATTGATTTCTATTCCTCTGAGACATCTGTAAAACTAATACCTTTTTGAACTGAAAGGGATTCTTGATGCCAGTGACTAGTATTTTGGCCCTCTGAAATATCCTCTACAAGAAGGCTGACAGTCATTTCCTTAGTTTGGGATTGCAATTTCACCTTTTAACTTTCTGACACGCCCAAATCAACCAATACAGATCCTTGTAGCTGTTGTGGCTGCAACTCTTGCTGTGGTCTGGAACATTCCAAGACTCCACTGTTGTACTGGTCACTTGTTTCAATTCCACTGATTCCAGCACCTTCCTACTTTGTGAGTTTTGCCTACCCAGCACATCATTTGGTTTATTGCCTGAAATTAACTGTTGTGTAGGTTTAAATTGGATGTTTCTGGCATGGTAAGAGGGCGCAATAATGGTTTTAAAACTGTCATGGAGGAGTCTAAAGATGCTGGTTTAAAAGGGATATTAGAGGAATCATGTAATAGCATTTGCTGTTGCTGCAAATTCTTCTGTGAGTCTTCAGATTAAATAGTTCCTTATTATCATGTTGGTCTTTTTTCTTGTTTGAAACTGACACAACATCCTTAATTGTAATTGGACAAGGTGAAGTGCATTTAGTAGCTCTTGTTCTTTCTGTTGTTCTGACATACTAAACCACTGGGGAGGAACCAATTCAACAAATGAGATACCACGCTAGCACAAACCACTAAACTTTTACCTTGTAGTGCTCTCAGTTTATCAAAAATAACACACATACAATTACCTTCTTATGCTTATTAAACATTACCAGCAGTGCAAGGTTGCTTTCCCCAGGACATTCTTTCATTAACTTGCCATGTAAAATTTCAAGGGTGAAAAGCAGGTGAGGGCTTTTCTGCCAAAACCACTCATCTCTCCCCACTGGCACCATCTGGTTATGTTCCTAAGTCATGTCATGTGATCCCGGTCTGGCAGGAGCTGCACTGGCTGCCAGTGAAGCGGCATATTACCTTGAAGGTTGGGGTTGTTAACCTATAAAGCCCTACATGGGATGGGCCAGGGCTACTTGGTTGAATTTTGTTCTCCCTACTTATCCTGCCACCCTCTCTGTTCCATGAATGTGGGCCTACTGGAGATTCTAAAGTTCTATTAAAATTGTTGGGGGAGCAAATATTTGCAGTGGTAGCCCTGGTAATTTGGAATGTACTCCCTAGAGCCCTGACAGAGGCCCCATCCAGGGACGCCTTCAAGAGGGGCCTTCAGTTTTATCTGTTCAAGAAAGGTTTTGATAACACCTGATATGTCCTATCATGGCTAAAGGGGAATGAGGTAAATTGATTGATTGCTATCAATTTGGACCACAAGAAGCAAACCACAAAATAAAAGTAAAAAAGTGAAACTGCAAGCCATCAACTTCTTCATTTACATTGTTTTTGATGGGATCCATGACCAGCATTGGTTACATGCAGGGTTTGTTATAATGGGGGAGTACTGTATATGTGAAAGGGAATTAAAAAAAAAAAAATTTATAACTTAAGTGAATCATGTTGATGGACATACCATGTAATTGCATGATTGTGATGCAGGATCAAGAGGCAGCTTGCTTGGTTGCTTGACTTGCTGGAAGATGGATTAGGAATGGTCCATGTTGCTGTTTGCAGATGAGGACAGCAGTGGCCAGAGGAGAAGATGCAGCAAGAGGCAGGCAAGGCAGCAGGTTCATATGAACTGTGTCTGAATTTACGCAGGGTTAGTAGTCTGAGTTTGTGTAGACATCAGATGGTTGCAGTGGCCAGAAGAGAGGATGGAGCATATCATCTGTGTGGGCAGGCACGGTACCAGGTTAGAGATGCAGCAAATTTTAAACCTTCTGGCAAAGTGGACGTGAAGTGCCCACTTCACTTTGGCAGAGCAGAATGTGAAGTGGGCACCACAAAGTGCTCACTTTGCATTATTAGTATTACTTCACATAGCCATTACTCCTTAACATGAAGTAAGGCAAAGTAGCATGTAAATAGGCAGCCACATGACTTACAGTACTGTAAGTCACATGCTTTAGCCAAGCAGGCAGGAAGGAAGAGAATCAGAGAAGCAGTTTCACTTTCTTATTTGCATTTGTAGAGGGAGAAGGCTTTTTGGAGAGGAGAGCAGTAGAGTGTCATAAGTGCTTCATTGCTTTTATGCCTTAAAAAACTGCTTTTTTAAAAGCTATATCTTGATTTAGTTTTTGTATTGTGTTTGTGATATTTTTTTGGTAGTGATTTTTTTTTAAAGTTTTGTTTTGTTTTGTGTGTGTGTGTGTGTGACTGTGTGTGTGTGTGTGTGTGTGTCTGGGAGTGTGAGAGCAAGTGCGACCGCTGGGTGAAGGCTAGGCATCAACACTGGTTTTATTTGTTTGTAGTTGGGGTTGGGGACTTGTGTGGTAAGGATGTAGCCTGCAGAAGGAGAATCGCTGGACCGTGGGCACGGGCAGAGGAGGGGAGTGCTCACAAGTGGGGGAGGTCATGTGTTGCTGGACTGCTCCAGACTCTTGTGTCTCCCCCCCCCATGGAAGCAGCAGCAGCAGCACCAGTGCCACTGGTGGCTGCTGCTCATTCACCTGCTCCGTCACTACCACCACCTTTAGTAGAAGCTGTAGGGGCTCCAGCAGCATCCCCTCCACCACCTACACAGCCACAGGAGGTGCCCCAGGTAAACATAGGTGGTGCTACTGCTAGGACTGTATTTGGTCCCTCCCCCACAGCTCCCCAGTGTCAGAGTTTTTTTAATTATGTGGGGGGACACAGCACAGTTGTAGTGTGCCATCTCTGTGGTGTGCAGGTGTGCCGTGGACCCCAAGGGTCACATCTGGGGACTGGTGGCCAGTGCACCCACATGTTCAACCATCACAAGGCAGAGTGGCAGACTGCCACGGAAGGGGTCAGGCATCCACCTGCTGGCCCTTCTGTGGTAGTGACCAAGGGTGCTGCTGTGGTTGAAGTGCTTTACCACCACAGCAGGAGGAGGGCCAGTGCAGCAGCTGCTCCACCACCACCACCACCACCGCCGCCACCACAGCCACCAGCACCATCCTTTCCACCACCACCAGTTCCACTACCCGGGTTTCCACCTGCAGTGGACCCCTCCACAGTCCCTGCAACAAAGGCCAACTTTGCTCTGGTGTGGGCGGCCCTGGAGGAGAATAATCAGAGGGTAGGTGCTTTGCAGCAGCAGGTCGATACAATCCAAGAACAGCAGCAGCAACTACTCACAGAGTGCTGCACCTGCTGCTGCAACACTACAGCATCCCATGTCCAGAGTAAGGGATTGTTTTGTGGACTCCCCTCCCCACCCCACTACTGTGCTGTACTTTTTTTTTTGTTTGTTTAAAGCAGCAGTGCAACAATCTGGTGAAAATGTTGACCTATACTTTTTTATGCTATTTTACATTGCCACTTACCTCCTGACCTGTATGATAACATTCTTTCCACTATATGAGTCTGCTTTATTACTTTTTTTCATGTCTGAAATAATAAAAGGAGTGCTCCTTTTGATAAGGTGCAGACCAGGTTTTCATCAGTATTTTCAGCTGGCTTTGTCTATTCGTTATTTCTATAACACTTCTGTTATGACTAAAATTAACAATTATGAAGCAGGCAGTGTTCTCTGACCTTACAGAACAATATTTTCTCAAAAAGAACTGCAAATACTGATGAAAACTTGGTCTGAGCCATATCAAAATGAGTACTCCTTTTATTATTTCAGACATGAGGAAAAGTACTAAAGCAGACACAACATGTGAAAAGAAGGGTATCATACAAGTCAGGAGGTAAGTGGCAATGTAAAATAGCATAAAAAGAATAGGTCAACATTTTCATCAGACTATTGCACTGCTGTGGGTACCTTACTTCCAGGGGAATGTTTCTTGCTCCACATAGCGCAATACATTTCTGTGAAAACCACCCCTAATTTCATTACAGTGTGTTACGTCACGGAAGAATTCCTGTTCATAAAAGCTGCCCAAATTCTTCCCCCCTTTTGCCGCAACGTTAGGACCTGTCACGGATAGTGTGCATTACAAGATATTCTGAGATGGCTTTGTATTGTTCATACAACCTCTCTGCCATGTATAAAGTAGAGTTCCATTGGGTGACAATTTCCAGCTTCAAGTGGTGCTAAGGCAGACTGTTTTGTATCTGCAATTGCCACAGTTGGTCACGGGCCTTTCCAGATTTTGAAAAGTGAGAGCAGATACGTCTTGCAATGGTCAGCATTTCCTTTACATCAGGGTGCTGCAGAAAATCCTACACCACAAGATTTAAACAGTGGTCCATGCGTGGAACATGAAAAAAACACCTTTCGTGATGCATTTCAACACATTGGACACATTGTCATTTGCTATGAACCCAGCTCTCAGGGACAGAGGGTTTTACCATTTGTCAATTTCAGCCAGTACCAAGTCCAACATGTTCTCAGCAGTGTGTGAACAGGTCACATTGTAAATAGCAATTGTTGCATGCTGTCGAATTCAAGGGAGATTGCTACCACGACAATCCACCTTACTGCACTGATTATTCACACTGCCAATATTGCAAACAACCCCTGGCATCTGTACCCAGTGTGCACTTATATACAGATATGAACTCTCCACTGTTTTGCCACTTGTCCACATATCCATACTTAAATGGATGAATGGAGAGGAGAAATGTTGAAGGGCATGTCTTACTGAGTCTGAGACAGTATGGAACAACTCGGGAACAGCACGGGTAGAAAAGTATATCCTGGATGGGACTTTCCATTTTGGACAGGCACAGGCAACAAACTGCCGGAACCCAGAATTCTCCACAAAAGAAAAGGGCAAAAGATCGATTGTCAGCATTTCTGCTACAGCAGCATTAAGTTCACGTGACACTGTATGATTGGGGGAGTACTTCAGCTTATGCGCAAAAACACTCTATAACGTGGGCTGACTTAAGCGTTTTACAAGGGGTGTGATCACAAATGGTTGTGCTCTGTGATGAATGGCATTGGCAGGGGATGGAGTGTGGACATTTGATGAAGGCAATTGCACAGGTGATGATGACAAACCCAGAAATGCGTTATTTTGCCAGATTTGCCAACCGGGGTTAATGTAGCACTTGCTCTAGACATACTGCATTCACCACCACCAAAACATCTATTCTCACCAGCACAGGACAACATTTCAAAGTCATTATGGTCCTCCACCACATCATACCTGTAGTAATCCTCTGCTCTTATTACCTCACTACTGCACACGTTTAATTTACTACTGGACTTAACAGTCATGGAAGGGGATAACATGCTCGCTATGGTTGCTGGTGACAAGGGTGAACGCCCCACTGTGGTATTATCTGCCAGCTTGTACTGGGTCCACAGCGCCAAGTGCCTATTCTTAAGATGCGTATGCTGTCCTTCTTTGCCCAGATGGCTCCGTTTTTTACCTCGACTCACAAGCACATAGCAAACCTGGCAGATTGCAACTGAATCATCATTTGCATCTTGAACAAAAAAGTCCCAAACAAGGGATTGTGATGCCCTGCTTTTTACATGTCCATGATGTGGCTTATTTAAGTCCGTTATTTTAAGCACTGAAGTGGGGGGGCACATGATGTTTTGGGCACTGCACACCTGGACTGCAACTGACCTCCACAACTACCTATCATATTTATTACTGGGTCATCATCATCAACTAAAACTGGTAAATCACAAGTTTGCAGGGGGCTATTCCTGCAAACAGACTCAGACACAGCCACTTTGAATTTCTTTTTCTCCAGTTCCCAACTGGGGTCAATTACATCATCATCATATTCATCAATGTCACACACATCCACATCTTCTGCTTGGATGCTAGTATGTGGACTGCATGTTGCAACAACAGCAACATCATTGTCATCATCACAGTCATCATCAGCATCTACACCAGCATCACCTGATATTTTTTCACCTCACTGTGAATCACTGCATGGAAAATGCGTAACATTAACCGCCACGGCAGATGGAATATCACACTGTATGCTATCATTGACATAATTATCAGAATCCTCAGGTTCAGTTACTGGGATGTTACTAGGAAGTATGACATCATCTACGCTGCCACACACTTGCACTGCTTCACACTCAATATTTTTGGATAGGGTACACTGGTCGGAATTCGAACTTGACTCACCAATACTAATACTACCACTACCACTAACACCAGTAACCTAACACCATCAATTGGGAAAACATCACCTCCTCCAACTATGAGTGCAGCTACTGACTGGGCAGTAAAAAACATTGTAGAAGAAGTACCTTTCCTCTCATCAGTAATGCACTTCAGCATCTGAGTACTACCATGCCCACAGACTATCTTACAGCCAGCATTGCCATGGCAAAAACCAGCTTTGCTTGCACGTCTCTTTGCGGGCATTTTGGGGGGTCAACCACAATATAATAACCAAATTTAGATTTTGATATGCTCACTCTCTGATTGGGGGACACTGGATGTGAAGCAAAAAAACAACTGTAGCTTCAGCAACAGATAAGAGACTAGTCTGTCACTCAAAGAAAACTTCAGTAGCCAGGGTGCTGATGGGGTCACAAAACAATCCAATATGGTAAAAAATATTTTGCCGGTGGAGGTGGGGGGACTGACTGCAAATTTATATGGCAGTACAAGCAGCAAAACCAAGAACAGATACCACGATAGCAGTACAAAATCAGGCAGCTGCAGTGGATAGCAGGTTCACACTGCTGCGCCTGCAATTACACTAGTCTGTGGCACAATAAAAGGTGTATTATTTGATGCCATGCAACACCACACACACACACACACACACACACACACACACACGCACACAGAGAACAGTTTGTCTACAATGGTGAATGAGTAATGCATAGCAAATTGAAAAGTTCAGTATATGCCACGTATTGTAATGTAAACAACCTGAAATTATGAACTGCTGCGCCAGATCCACACACCACTCAATCAGCAAGAAAATGTCAGCAATTACTGACAAAATTACTGTGTGTACATTAACATAGTCAGTTATATAACAAAAATATAACCAAAAGACAAAGAAATCACTATTTCTCCAACTTAAATCGACCTACACCACAGATACACCCCTCCCCCAAAGCAGACTTTCACTGTCTTTCACTACACACACTCAATGTTGTACATTAACATTCAAAATCCACACAAAACCAAAAATGCTCAATGATATGAGCACCGGAGGGTTTCCTACAATTGATGAACTAAAGTTTTAGCCCCCCAAAAAATGCAAAAATGCTTTTTAACAGCTTTTAGAATGTTTCAATCACAGACAGCTCTCAGAGCGCACTGTCTCCTATTTCTTCCTACTCATGTTACCCTGAACTGAGGCTGTGCAGATCAATATAGAGCCAATGTGACCTGAAATCCCATGAATCACTGCAAAAATTAGTCTTCGGAGCTTAAAAACAAGGCAAAGTGAGGCAAAGTGCATTGTTATCAATACACTTTGCCTTAAAATTTGATGGAGTAGTGGTCTGGGAAGGTGGAGTAATGCAAAGTCATTGTTTCCAATGGACTTCGTGTTACCCATTATAATACGAAGTACTCCGCTTCGCATTGCGGAGCACTCTACCTTTTCTCCGTGAATCACTTTGCGGAATGGATCGAGCCCCACTTCGACCACCACTATACCAGGTTCATACAGTAGTAAACACTGAGGCATTAGATGGAGGCAGTGGACTATGTTGTCGTTTTCAGATGAGAACTACAGCAGGCCAGAGAATAAGATGCAGCATGCAGCAGGCAATGCAGCAGGTTCACATTAACTGTGTCTGGCATTACACTGAGTTAAAGAGTTCAGGTTTTTCTGTAGGTATTACATGAAGGCAGGAAATCATTGCTCAATTTGCTTAATTGCCCTGAATAAAAATGTATAAGACAGATATGGAATAGCTGGACCTTTCTTGGTGGGCTTCCAAACAGCTGGACTCATCATGACGGCATTCGCAATGGCTTAATACTTGACTTTTCCTGGGGATGAACATTTATTTATTTATTTTATTTTTGTTTACTGAGTAAGAACACTAGACAAGAGTATTGCCTATATTCTGGCATGACCTGTGAGAGTACAAAACAGGAGAAACAAAGTACAAACAGGAGTGACATTGTTCATGGTACAGGATGAAATGAGAACAAAATATAGGAATGTTTACATTCTAAGAACAAACCAATTCTACAGAGCCAAGAAAACAGATACATTACATTTAATTACTTGCACTAGATGTAACAAAAGTACTAACTGAAATCAGGCAACAAATTTTGAAATCAATAACAATTATAACAATAGGATTAGTGATGGAAGTAGGAACAGGCAGATGCCAGAAATGCAGAGAACAGTAAGTGCCATAAAGGGGAGGAAAACTACTAGGAGTAAGTCTCAAGTTTCAGAGCAGGAGCAGGCATTAGAGTCTGTTAGGTAGGAGCAAAGACCTAGTTTGAAGGTCTGGTGGGATTTAGTGAGTTTGACCTGTTGGGGAAGGGAGTTCCAAATGTAAGGAGTAGGTGTTGCAAAGGATAATTCACCCTTTTTAGTGAAACACCTAGGAATTTCAAAAGGAATTTGTACCGATGACCTAAAGGGATAAGATTGGGTAGAATGGGTTAGCAGCCTTGGGAGATACTCAGGGGTCCCTGTTCTAATTATATTATCAATCAGGCAGCCAGGACAATAGAGCCTATATCATGAAAGGGAGAGCCATCCCAATCTGGATTAGAGATCACAATGATGAGTTAGTCTGTGAGCAGAGATGGAAAATCTAGATATGCTGTTATAGTAGGTTTTCCATTTCTGGAGGGTTCCTTTGCTAGCATTAAGGGGTATGCCTCCTCCGACAGTGACACCAACACAGTGACCTACATCTCTGTCGACAAAATTGACAGTTTGCCGACAGGGCGCTGTGTTAGTGCACCTGAGACAGGTGCGCACTGTCTCCCAGTCCTGCACACCTTCCCCGAATCAACTCTGACTTGGGAGACATTTGGGATTTATGTTTATCGCAACTTACGGTCAACATAAATCCAGTCTCTGTGATGCCAGTCGACAAATGTGTTGTTGAACCAGCATCATAGATCCACGTCAAGGTAAGCCAGGGAGCAATATGTAAGACAAGGAAGGAGGAAACCTTGAACAATAGCAAGCTGAGTGGCATCTTTGAGGGATGACCTGATTTCATAAGCAAGTCCCAGTTTGGTGATTACTGTCTTACAGGTGGCAGCAATGTGCAAGTTAAAATCCTAGATCTCTAAAAGAGTTAACAGATTTCAAAGAGGAGCCATCAAAACATAGGACTGAAAGAGCAGGGGTACATGATTTGATTCTAGTGAGGGAGCCAAGAAGCATTGCTACAGTTTTCTTGGAGTTTAATAGGAACTTGTTTTGTAGAAGCCAACCTTGTAAACAGTCAAAATCAGCTTGAAGATTTCCTTTATTGATGTGAGGTCTTTACTACTTGAGAGAAGCATTGTATCATCAGTGTATAGGATCATAGAGGCGGAGGAACAGGTCAGTAAGGTAGGTTGCTAATAAACAGAGGGAAAATGTGAGTGGCAAGTATTGATCCCTGAGGAACTCCAACACAGGTGGGGGCAAGGTCAGAGACAGCAGTTTAAATTTGAACAAATTGCATCCTCCTGATGAGGTAGCTATCAAACCAGGAAATGGCAGTCTCAGAGAAACCCAGGGAGGACAGTTTGAAAAGTAGCAGAGGGTGATCCACAAGATCAAAAGCGTTTGTGAGGTCAATTAAAATGGCTTCCATGAGCAAGCCCTTATCCATAGCCATTAGGACATCATTTGATAGTTGAAGTAGTGCAGTTGTAGTGCTGTGCCCTGTTCGGAAACCGTGCTGAGCAGGAGATATGAGATTGTGACGATGCCGATTTTCTGAGACCTGGGAGGCAACAACCTTCTCAAGTAGTTTATTAAGAGTAGAGAGAATGGCAATTGGATGGTAGTTTGCCATGTTTTTGGTGCCCTCTTTTTTGTGTACTGGGACAACTCAAGCAGTTTGCCATAGAGTCAGCACTGTTTGGGTTAAAATGGATAGATTGAGAATTCTCACAAGTGGGGCATCAAGAGCAGGAGCTACCAGATTTATGAAACGGGACAGTAACCTATCAGACCCAGCAAATCCACAGGGAGGGATAGTTCTATGGAGATGCAGCACCTCAGCAGTGGAGACCAATCTAAGGTTAAAAAAAGATCTGGGAGGCAAGTGCTTATCAAGAGCAGGTACACGGGATCAATTAAATTTTTCTAGGTACTCAGAGAGGCCAGAGAAATGAACACTCAGAACATTTGCAATCATAGGTAACTTGTTACAGTTAGCATCATTTAGTTTCATTTCAATTATAGATGGCTTGGGCCTTTGGCTCATGAAATTTTTGATGTGGTTCCAAAAACCCCTGGTGTCTCCAGCAGAGGCTTGGAGATGTTTATGAAAGTAGCCCCTTTTTACCCTCTGTATATCTTTTTAGCAAGCATTCCTCAAATTTCTATAACTAACCCAGTCTTCCATCCATTTCAGTCTTCTTTGAGGATATCCAGGCCTTGTCCCCTTTTCTCATAGAATGAAGGATATCTTTGTGTAACCAACTGTTTGCAGAGCCCGTAATTCACCACCTTTTCAGTGGAACATGCAGATCCTGGAGGAAGAGTGGCTTCAAAATCAGGTAGTATTATTTACAGATATAGATAGGAGACCAGTTGATATTATTTATATCATCATGAAGTGCTTTTGGATTAAGTTTAGCTAAGTCACAAAACTTTATTACTTTGGGTGGGGGTTGGACAGTGACCACTCCAAATGCAGAAAGTAGGCAGGTTATCACTAATAGAATCTGAAAAGGTGCCTGCAGCCATAATCTTGTTTGCTCTGTTTGTAGCAATCCAGTCTGTAAGGGATTGATTTAGGCCATTTGCTGAGATTCAAGTAGGGCTAGAAGTCAATTGAAATAGGTGAAGTTGTGCAACAGCTTCAGTGTAAGAACCATAGTGGCTACCAGACAAGTCAAAGTTGAAATCACCCAGTAGAATGACTTCAATTTTACCCTTTAGAGTAGAAAGATAGTCCATGTGCCCATTTGGGTCAGGGAAAGTCCCATTTGGAAGATTGTAGGCACATTCCAAGTTCAGTCTTTTTGCACCACATAAGAACAAAACAACATGCAGGGTTTCACAGAATCCTGATAACCCAAAATGTTGAACAGTGATATTAAGATGTTCTTTATAATAGAAAGCAACCCCACCACCCCTTAATTTTGAAGGGCGGTCAAATCTAATCAGATTGTAGCCATTTATTTTATACATAGTATCAAATATGTCTGGCTTAATCCACGTTTAGATCAATCCTAGTATGTCCAGATTGTACAGCGTGACCCAGCCTTCCAGTTTGGGGAAATCTGCGGGTACACTGCTAATATTCATGTGTGAAATTTTCATATCCTTGGAGGAGAACCAGGAGGAGCCTTTTATAGGCCTAGCATTGGAGGAAGGGCTGGGATTTAACTCAGTGTCCCCAGATAAGGATAAACGCAGGAGAGGCACCCAACTTTCTCCAGTATGCCGAAAGAAGAACCTGAGGCATTTTGGCACCACAGGAGGGTGATAGAATAGGAAATATCCTAGTTTGGAGGGATGGATGATATAAAGGGATAGATTATATACTGGATGTAATTTTCTATTTACTGGAAGAAAGCATGTGATTTGCGGGCTTTCTGCACTGGCACATGTTCTGTGCCTGGGGATGGTACTACTATTCAACTGACTGCTGCTGTGCCCACTACTAGGCAGTTCCACAGACTACTACTACTCCTCCTCCTCCTCTCTGTTTGTTTTACTCCTTATCTACCAATTCCTCCACCTGATGTATTTCCATGCCTCTTCTGGCAGGTTTAGCTAATGTCAATAAGGAGGGTCCCCTGCACCTGCATTTGCACCTGTTGCTTCTGGTGGTGAGTCCAGCAAAGGAAATACCATGATTTTAGGTGTGTATTACACTCCATGGCCTCGGTAACTACCCTCCCCCTCTGCTAATATGAACTTGATAAAGCTAACGTATATCAAATGTTTCATCATCAGAGGCAAGTATATAGAAATCCCAAACCTTTGATTTTTTTTAATTCTTTGGCAACTGTGTAATGCACACTGGGTGCAAAGTCTATTTACAGGGGTGACCCTGGAGCACGAGAAGGTTAAGTGACTTGCTCAGAATCATACAGTATGCAAGTGGAGGTTGTGAGTATCAAATGCAGGTCTGCTGGATGTACCATGCTTGTTCATAGCCCCTTAATCTAACACCTAAAACTAGGGATTTGGAACCTCTTAATTTAACTGGGAACAGGGGAGAGGAGGGGTTGATAGTAACTAGAGCAGCTTGTGTTTTTAGGAGGAGAAACAAGTGGAGAATTTGGAGTGAGCACATTGGTATTTGGATGTGCAGATATAGGAGGAGGACCAACCCTCACAACAGCACCACCCTTCTTTTTCTTTTCAGGCCCCAATTGTGAATGCATGTCATGATCATCATCCCCACAGCCACTAATATCCTTCCCCCAAGCTTCGTCATCAACATTTGATTTATTTATTTAGTTTTTGTTAACCAGGAAAGGAGGTCAAGGCAATTCTGCCTATTTTCAGCCTAGTCCCAGGGAGATAAGACAGAAATCAACTGAAACTGAACCAGAGTAAACTGTAGGTGGTATTTCGTTTTTGTAGGAAATGGGGAAAATTTGGCCAAGACACTGGGGAAATACCCTACTCTTTTCGAGAAATTTTATGGGATCTTTAACATCCACCTGAATAGTCTCCAAAACAGGCAAACAGGACCTTAGTTTAACATCTCACCTGACAGATAGCACCTTAGGACTGCAGCGACCCCCTTCATGCTGCACTACAGTGTCAGCATTGGGATTATACACCATGTTCCTAGCATGGGGCTAGAACTCATAAGCTTCCAATCTACTAGCCTCAGAGTTGAGTGTGCAACCTGCTGAGTCACTGAAACTATTAACAAAAAAAAAGAAATAGAATAAAACCACTACTGCATTTGCTCGGATGGAGGCTGTATAGCGAAACAATCAGTTGCTCATTTCACTGTAAAAAGCAAACAAGTACTGGAACGCATTCATTCTGTAACAGGCAGCTGGATGTAGAGGAGGGCAGGTTTGTGCTGGCTGCCTTCTTGATGTAAGTAACTAAGCAATATGGCATGACAGGTGGGTGCATTATAGTGGGATAGCAGCCCACCTGAGCTTTAATTTGCTTCATATTTGATGTAAATTGTTAGTTCTCTATTTGTCTTTGTACTCCATTATTCTCCCTGATTATGCCTGAAAATAGGAATTGAGTGTCTAGCACATTTACACGGTAAACAAAAATGAAGTCAATCAATAAATAAATAATTACTAATTCTTCCTGAATTGTTGGGTAAAAAAGTAAAAATTCTAAATGCTTCATGAATACCTAAGGTTCATTAATATAGGCCACTGAAAGACCTAAGATGATTTGATGAATCTCAAAATGTTTTTCCTTCTGGGCTTCCTCTCCATTACTATAATAGTAAGTGAGGCACATCCGCTAGTGCTGTGCTTTTGTGAAGCTATCTGTTTCTTTTTTCATACTCTTTCTTGAAATTTGTCAAGTAAATACATAACATACATAACAAGATGATCTCATCAAATGGAGTACACCTAAAATACTATAAGGCTTAAACTTAAAACATACACTATACGTAACTTGAGTACATTGTAAAAGAATCATTCAAGTACCACCATCTAGCACATAAAAAGTTCAACCTAAATCAAACACATAAGAAACAAAATGAGGGACCATTTAATCAAGCGGGATATCCTACAGAGAGAGTACAGTATTTCATATATAAAGGGTTTATCTGCAATCAAACAGAGAAAAAAATAAAAAGGGGGGTAAATTCAGATTGTTTCCTGTTTCTTAAGAGTGACAATTAAGTTGTCGGGGGGGGGTACTCCGAGCTCCACCAGCCAAGTCTATATTTGCTGTTGATATAGCTGCCGTCTAGTCCAGTGGTGAACAAATGATTTAGTTTTATTCTGCAGGGTGAAAGTTAGTTGTTAAATTGTTCTATATGAAGTACCATTGCTTTCTATTCCACAATGGTAGGGGGCTCCTCCTGGAGCCATTTATGTGTTACTGATTTCTAAGCAGCTACCAGGCAGATTGCCCAGAGGTAAAGGGTATCCTTACCACGAAGCAACACTGGGGGAACTTCCAGGAGAAGCTGAGGGAGGTCAGAGAGCGCTGAAGGTCTAATATGACTGTTATATGATGTGAGAAGGACCTCCAGAAGTGAAACAACCTTGGGCAGTCGCAGAAAATATGAGCACGTGATGCATTCTGGGTTCCACTCCCCCACCAGGAGGCTGAAGAGGCTCCCAGAGACCTCCTGGCCACAAATACTGGCACCAAGAAGAATCTAGCAAATCATGCAAATTCTTTCCATGTTGGGGAGGAGGTGGTGGACCATGTCCCATGCTATACGTTAACCCACATATCATCCATCAGCACCAGGCTGAGGTCCTACTCCAATTTGACCTTTAGAGGGTCTGCAGCATGTGTCTGTAATTGTTGTAGGAACTTGTATAATATGGATATAGCTTGATCTCCTGCGGGTGTGGTCCATATTCTAACAAAAAGAGTACTATCCTCGAACAGCTGTGTCTAGAGCTCCTCTGCATGAAGTTGTCGTGCTAAAAAGTCTCTTATCTGGTAGTGGCAAAGTCTGTCTTGCTCCTGCCAGGCAAACATTACTCAGGCTTCCTCAAAGGAGAATATCATATTCCTCTGGAGTAACTGCAAGGCGGCAATAAAACTTTGTGTTGCTTGTTTGCAGTACCATGGGTCCTGTTGGGGGGGACTGCAAATGTGTTGATACCCAGGTATAACACCTGAAATGTAGATGTAGGGTCTTGTCCTGGATCCCTAATCTCCAACCCTCAAGTATTGTTACAGTCTCTCTGGGTAGAAGTTGATGTGCTAGTTTAAGAAGGGGGGGATTAAACAGACAGGCTGGTAGAGGGAAGGGGAGATGTCTGAAAAGATCAATTGCCTTCCAGCGGGCATAATATTCTACATTGCCCCAGAGAAGATCCAATCTCATCTGAGAAGCAATCCAGTAAAAAGACAGGGATGGGAGGGCAATGCCCCCCCTCTGTATAGGGTAGGAATTTGAGCTGTTGCCTAATTCAGGGTTCTTTGTAGTTCCAGAGAAAAGCATTAATTAACTTTTGCCAGCTTAACAGTTCCTTAGCTAATATGTGTTACAATATGTGACATAAAGCTCTGTAACTGAGTATACACACCAGAGGGTATAGACAGAATGAGAAGGGACCTGCAGAAACTTGAAGAATGGTCAGGGGTTTGGCAGTTGAAATTCAATGCAAGGAAGTGCAAGATAATGTATATGGGGCACAAAAACCCTGGCACAATATATCAGTTGGGAGGTGAGGATATAGCATGCACCAAGCAGGAAAGGGATCTTGAAATTATCATCTCTGATGACCTCAAGGTAGGGAAACAGTGTGACAAGGCAGCAGGTAAAGCAAATAGGATGCTGGGATGTATAGGCAGGGGTATCACCAGCAGGAAAAGGGGGGTCATAATTCCGCTATACAAGATGCTAGTGAGGCCCCACCTGGAGTACAGTGTACAGTTCTGGAGACCATACCTACGTAAGGACATAGGGTAGAGAAGGTTCAGAGGAGGGCAACAAAGATGGTGCATGGATTGCATCACAAGTCCTATGAAGACAGGTTGAAGGAACTGAACATGTACTCCCTGGAGGAGAGGAGGGAGAGAGGGGATATGATAGAGACATACAGGTATCTCACAGGGAGGAACAGGGTGCAGGAATACACTATTTTTAAGTGAAAAAGATGTTCCAGGACTAGAGGGTATGGGATGAAATTGGAGGGAGGATGATTCAGAGGAAACATGAGGAAGAATTTCTTCACAGAACGGGTGGTGGACAAGTGGAACACCCTGCCAGAGGAAGTGGTGAGGGCTGAAACAATCACGGGATTTAAGAATGCATGGGATAGACATAAAGGAATTCTGGAGGTCAGGGGCAAGGGGCAACAGACTTCTAGGGAAACATAAACTGAACTTACAAGCTCAAATGGGCAGACTGGGTGGGCCATAGGCCCTTATCTGCCGACACTGTCTATGTATCTATGTAATATCAGACAAAAAAACACACTGAAATAAATATAAAAGCCTAGGGAGGACATTCATCTTTAACTCTAGGTTACTGGCATAGAATGAGAGAGGGAGGAGGTTCCAGCACCTCATATCTTGTTTTAATGCGGAAATTAAGGGAGGATAGTTAATAGTAAAAGAGCTGGGTCAAATCCTGATGGATTTTAATCCCTAAGTATTTGAGTGCTGGTAGGTCCCACTTCATATCAAACAGAGATCTGATGGTAGAGGAGTCTGTATAGCGGAAAGGGAGGACTTTGGTTTTATGTGTATTGAGAGTGTAGCCTGAAAGTCTAGCAAATTGGGACATTTTCTGAAACAGATGTGGTAAGGAGCTATCTGGGTTAAAGAGGTAGATCAGCACATTGTCTGCAAAAAGTGCAAGTTTATGCTCAGTACCAGCTTGAGGGATACCCTGTATGTCAGGGGATGCACAAATATATTGCGCCAGTGGCTCTACATAGAAGAAGAAGAAGAAGAAGAATCAGCATTTATATAGTGCTTTTCATACATCCAAAGCGCTTTACAAGCAATGCTAGACTGGTAGTGAAGTGACTGAATGTGTGGTGGCGGCCATATCGCACATCATCACCCACACACAGCCTGGATAATTGCATGAACCGGTTTATGGGAAGGGGAATGTTGGCCAGGACACCGGGAATGTTCCCTACTCTTTGCGAAGAGTGCCCTGGGTTCTTTTACTTCCACCTGGACACCCACCAGGATGGGCAGAAGGGACCTCGGTTTAACGTCTCATCCGAAGGACGGCACATCCCAGCAGTACAGCACCCCCCAATACTGCACTCAGGTGCCAGCGATTTTTAGGTGCAAGTCCAATCCCGGTGTGGGACGAGAACCCATGACCTTCTGGTCCAGAGGTGGATGTGCTACCAACTGAGCCATGCTGACACCTGGAAGGCAAGTGATAAGGTGGAGAGGGACAACCTTGTCAGGTACCACTCCGTAGGGGAAAACTGGGGAAGATATGGCTATTGGCTATAATGTATCCCTGTGGTTGCTCATAAAACTTGAAAATGAGGTCCACAAATCCCTGAGGGAATCCGAAAGCAGCAAAGACCCCATGAAGAAAAGACACAACACTTTATCAAATGCCTTTGTGATTGGTTGGCATCTCATGGCACTCCAGACATTACCTCATGGGTTACAGCCCACCTGATAGGCTAATGATGCACATGACCCAGATCAGATTTCCAGTATATCCAGGTCCCAGGAACCCCTGCTCTCCAGTTGTAATTTGTGCATCTGAAAAGGCAAGAAGCATCCAGTGAACCCCTGTCTGCCCTTCATTTTTAAGGTAGGAAATGTGTTTTCTTAGCACACCTTGTGCTTTTGTTATTTAAGCAAGGAGCCCATGGCTCCCAGGGATTCTGTTGACTAAAATTCAGTTTCTGTAAGGGTATTTATTGTTACTGTAAATCATGCCTCATGTGCTGTGGACAGTTTATGTATTAAGGCATTGTTTTGGCTCTGTTAATTGCCTGGTAATCATTTCTTTGCACTGTTTCCCTCGTTCCTGTGGGCCTCTCAGGCTTCTTAACTTCGGTTGAAACCAGCGTGCTGCCTGCTTGTTCGACCACGCGCCGGCCTGCATCTCACTAACAGGCCCTTGCCGCCAGGAACGCCCCACGAGTCGCCTCTGCCTGGCGACTCCGGGTCTCCACTGCCTGCGCCAGAGGCCTCCTTCCCCACACCACCGGGCTGTTAGTCGCCCTTGCGACTCAATGGGCACCCTGGCTACCGCGAGTCGCCTGTGCCCCCGTGACTCCACGGTTCCCTGAACCTCCACCTTAAACCTCCCGCGGGGGGGGGAAGGGCCCACTGGCTGCCAGCGAGTCACCTCTGCTCCCCGCGACTCCATGGCTTTTCCAGTCCTCCCGACAGGCCACGCAGCCTATAGGTAGGCCCGCGAGTCGCCTCCGCACCCCGCAACTCCGCGGGTCGTCTACTCCCTCCCGCCACCCCTCAGGCAAGCGGCCTCCCCCCAGGACCGGCCCACCCATGCGGCAACGGCCGTCTGATGGCCTAACTCCTCCCAGTGCTTGCCTCACTTCTGAGAGTCGCCTCTGCTTCCCGCGACTCCGGAGCTCTCTACCCTTCACATACCCTGGTCCTTCTAGCACAGTAAGAGGACGCCTCTTAGGAGACTTCAATGTCAGCGGTCGCCTCTGCTCCGTGACTCGGCCTCACCCAAGGCTTTGTCAGGTGATAGAATATATCAATACCAGAATCTTCCTGCTCTTAAAACAAGAGCAGGAAGATTCTGGTGTTGGATATGTTCTATCAGATATATAGTTCTTTGAATATTATTTATTTATTTATTTAGTCTTTGTTTACTAGGTGGGTGCCATAGCCACAAAGTGACTATTTTCATGCACGACCCGGGAGATTACAAATAATAAAGGAATTGTCATACAGTAAAAATACAATGGGGTAGGATTACATCAGGTGAAGACACATCTTGTCGGTGACAAGAGAACAAACACACATAAATTCAAGTAAGTAATAAAGACAACAGAAACATACAGTCAGTAATGAATATCATCATTTCCAGATACAATAGTCATACTGCACCAGGTCATAGGGTTGTATAGGGGTTGCCAGATACAGTCTTGTCTGCCTGGGATAAATCCACATTGATCTAAATGAATCATATGAGGGGCATATTGTTTAAGAAGACAGGCTAAAATGGATGCAAATATTTTATAGTCTGTACAGTATTTATAACAGAAATGGGTCTGTAGGATGCACAGAGTATGGGGTCTTTGCCAGACTTTGGAACCACCGAGACAATGGCATAGTTCAAAGAGGGGGGGATCGTACCATGCGAGGAGGATATATAGGAAAATATTCGATGCAGCAGGGGATGAGAGTTTTCTTAAGGGCTTTATAACTACATCTTTCCAGGTGTCTACCCCCCGTCCACCCCCCACAATCCAGGGGGGTTTACACTCGTCAGACTGTGCCCTGGAAATAGAGGTTGGCCTTCAGGAGACATCTGTGGCCAATGGGAAACCTCTATCTCCCCACTATGAACGTATTGTGCTATACAGTGTATATAGTTTATAAATGTGTTTATGCTTTATGTATTTCCAGAGAACACACACTGAGCTGATGTTAAAGAATAGGCAATGGACAGATGGTAACACATGGGGTGGGCCACCTCACTCTCTCCCTACATGCCAAGCTTACGACCACTGCAGCTCTCTCCTTCTGGGGACTGCTGCCCCGCTCCCAACCTCCAGGTGTATTTTGCAGAACTTCCTTTATAACCACCAGCTTCTTATTGTAAATGGGTGCTAAAACATGTCTGACATGGAACATCAAGGGGTTTAACACTCCCAATAAAAGGAAGCAGGTACTAACACACCTTAGGAGGTTGGGAGTGGAGGTTGCGTTCCTACAGGAGACCAAGCTCACCAGGGGTCCATGATAACTGAAGAGGGATTGGGTGAGCTAGGTCATCCATGCCTCAGTCCCCATCAGAAAATGAAGTGTAGCCATGCTGCTTCACAAGGCCATGCATTGGAAATTCATGTGGAAGGTGAGTGACCTGAAGGGCAGATGGGTAACTGCACTAATGGAAATGGTGGAGGGCCCCATCCTATTGAGGAATGTATATGCCCCCAACGAGGATGCACCTTCCTTTTTTCATAAACTGGCTCAGGTGCTTGGCACTCTGGTCTTAGACGATGCTCCAGTGTTAAGTGGGGGGATTTCAGTCTAACACTAGACCTGATTCTCGACAGATCCCCCTCAGATATTGAACCCTACTCCAGGGCAGTTCTGGCACTTGCTCAGATGCGACAGGGCATGGCCCTCACCGATATTTGGAGGATTTTTCACCCATCTCAGTGGGACTACACTTTCTAGTCCCCGGTGCACAGCTCTCACAGACATATAGACTTTTGGCTCACTTCTCCCAGTATCACTAGGAACTCCACTGACTCCATCATTCAGCCTTTGTGGGTATTAGACCACACCCCGGTGCGACTATCCTTTACCTGTGGCAATCCTCCCCTCTTCCCTGGCCTGGAGGTTGGACTCCTTACTCCTTTAAGATCTAGACTCCCCCCCCCGGCTCCAACATGAGGCTAAGGACTTTTTTCAAAACAACCCTATCTCAGATACCTCCACTGGCACTATATGGGAAGCTTCCAAAGTCACTCTCAGGGGGGACGCTCATGGGTTTTGCCCACAAGCATCATAAAAGGAGGGAACAGCAACTTAAATCCCTAGAAAAACAGCTTCAGGATATGGAATAGTCCTTCAAGGCCCTTCCAAACCCTTCTCTCCAGTCGGAGTCAGGGTGCCAGGTGGCAGCATTGAGGATGCAGATGAATGAGCACCTCTACAGGAAAGCTGAACTCTCTATCATTCGACTTAAACATAAGTACAGAGAAGGGGGGAAAGGGGTCAAGGTTCCTACGTAGAGACTGAAAAAGCAGCATGCAGAGCGATGCATAGACACCCTGGTGGATAAGGGGGGCACAACCCAGATCTTGACAGAGGAGATTAATCAAACAGTGGCTGATTTTTACTCCTCGCTATATAAATCCTCTAGATGGCCCAACCCTGAAAGTGTCCTCCCCTTCCTGAACTCACTCCATCTTACCAAAATCTCTGAGCAACAGGCCAAGGTCCTGGATACTCCAATTATGATTGAAGAATTAGCCTCTACGATACTATCCTTAAGAAGGGAAAGGCCCCAGAAGGGTTATAAATGGGCCTTCCAGGCTGCCCAGATGCTAATGTGGTTTGCAGGCTCTGGGCTAGATGCTCCCCAATGGCTGGGTGTGGAGAGACTGGCTTGTGGGGTGGCCCATTTGACCATGTTGTTGTATAATTGCCTTCTAGGTGTACCCAGTCTCACCTGACAGTAGGCCCCTCCCTGGATTATTGGAGCAAAATATATAAAAAGCTTGGCGCCAGCCCGACTCCCCTGTATTTCACACCCTTGTGGGATAACAATGAGATCACCATCAACGAGAAACCCATGGCTTGGGCCACTTGTGCTACTTCTGGTATGACTCTCCTACAGGATCTATACATCCCTGGGTCTAGCACCTTGGATTCCTTTAAGGGGCTATGTGCCTCTCATGGGGTTACTCCTAAGGACTTCTGGCATTTCCTTCAACTCAGGAGTGTGGTCACAGAGTATACCCATAAGCGCCCCTCAGGCCGGCCTATCTCCCCGGTGGAAAACTGGTTCCATTTGGAGAAGGGTCAGACCAGCTGTATATATGAGGCCCTCAGGGCCACTATCCCTTCCCAGTCCTTGGAGTCCAATCATAAGTGGAAACAGGCAATGCAGACCAGATCACATCCCAGGAATGGAAGTCCTGCCTGAGAAGTGCCCACACAGTGTACCCTGATGCCAGATGTCAGTTAGACAACAAAAGATCCTGCATTCATGGTACAGGACACCTGTGGTCCTGAAGAAGGCTAAGCTAACTCAGGTTGACCATTGCTGGAGGTGCCAGGAGGTCCAAGGGGACCTGATTCATATACTTTGGCACTGCAGGTCAATTCAGCCACTGTGGAAGGCAGTGTGCAAGAAGGGGTCAGAAATGTTACAGAAACTTGTCCCTATGACCCCAGAGATGCTGATATTAGGAATTCACTCCTCCATCCCCCATCTGAGCTCCTCTGAGTTAAAATGTCTGGCAACCTTAAGTATGCAGGTAAAGAGACTCCTACTGTGCATGTGGAGAATGCAGAAGGTCCTCTCAGTCCCAGAGGTGCTTGACAGCCTTGGGCAATGCACAAACTGGTCCAGAATATCACATATAGTGGCTAACACCCTCTCCAAAAATGTAAATATGTGGCAACCCTTTATTCTGTATCTGAAATCTAGAGAGGGAATAGGTTAACACTGCCCTCTGTAGCTTTGATCTCTTATCTAATGCTCTTTGAGGCTGGTCCAGTGAGCTCCCCTCAGGTTCCACAGGTTCCAAAGTGTCCCAGGAGATAGTACTAATGCATGATAAAGAATGTTGTCTCATGTGTTTTTTCAGAATACAGGAAGTCTAGATACTATGATTTGTGTGAGTTCTTTTGTTCTGTTTGTAGGTCTGACCCAGAAGTTAGCCAGCCCTGGAACCCCTACGACTTTATATGGGTTCTTAATCCTAAGCTGACATCAAGGTAGGCCCAGGTAAGTCCAGTTATATCCTTTTTGATTGGCAATAGCTGCAGCCAGTTTGTTCTCCTTTGCAGTTTACTCCTCAGGGCAAATGTTGTAAGCCCATATGGGGAGGCCTTGGATGGCTCAGGCCCTTGTAGGTGCTCCTTGAGCATTACAGTGGTTTTTAGTTACATGATCATTACAGTTCTCTGTGCATCCTGATCACGTTTCATGTACTAATTCAAATGATCCTTTTCAGTGTAATGTTTTTTTAAACTGAAAACAATAAAAACTTTAACCACAAAAAAGAAATTCCAGATATGGAGTGGTGCTGGGTATTTGATTGTGGGTCTTTAATGCTCATTATAGTTGCTCTCGATCTCTAAGCTCTCAAGTGTCCCGCTAAGAGCCGTAGAGATCTATGTCCCCCATCATAAAATTTCTGTCTAAGGAAGAGAAGCTTCTGTTCCACATCATAGTCAAGGAGGTTGTTAAGCTTGTTCTTAAGGTTTTTAAGTTCATGGGCTCTCACCTTACAGACTTGAATTCTCTGCTGATCCTCTAAGGCCTGAATCTGCTTTTAGAGGGTTTCTCTCTGACTCTCCTCAGTATTTTTATTCTGGGTTGAGATTTCTATTAATTTCCCCCTCACTATAGCCTTGAGCGTATCCCAGAGAATGGAGTGACTCATGTCTGGAGTGTCATTGTCTGCCACGGCCTGCTGCACTGTAATCAGTAATTTGTTTAATATTTTCCTGATCCCTCAATAAGGAGAGGTTGTCTCCAAAAAGTGTTTTTCTTAGTCTCCCAATTAGATTTTTAGAAATACAGGCACATGATCTGACAATGCATAGTCTTCTGTCCAGGATCGCAGGGATACATTCATATGTTCTTGAGAGATCAGAAGGTAATCAATACAGAAGTAACCAGAGTGGGCCTGTGAGTAAAAGGTATAATGAGCAGGGGTACTATTTAAAAACTTTCAGGTGTCCATATAGCCCAGTTCCTTCAAAAGTTTAGAAAGTTCTCTTGCTGTCTTTTTAACTCTGCTAGGGGTGGAGTTACCCAGCTCTCTGCCCTGGGGCAAAGCAGGTTAAGGTCTCCACTACACAAGATTTGACCCTCTACCCATTGAGCTAATTGTAGCAAAAAGGTACAGTAAAAGGAGAGTTCTGGGTTTGGAGGGAAGTATACTGAGGCTAGTGTGAACATTTGACCATTGAGACAGCCCTTAACCATAGCATATCTACCCTCTTTGTCCACCAACCTGTCCCTAATTTCAAAAGGGACTCTATGGGGTTTTGACACAGCTGTTTCCCTCCTTCTTCCTCCCTTATAGGAAGAGGTAACCACATGTGAAAAGCCCATACACTCTAACTTTTTGTGTTCCACAGCAGATAGGTGGGTTTCCTGCAGAAGAAGGATGTCACCCCCTCTGCATTTCAGATAAGTCCGAATTTTACTCCTCTTCACCGGGCTAGAAAGCCTGTGCACATTATATGTGCATACTTTATATGTAAAAGCCATTGGTAACAACTAGCATCTGAAATGGGTTTAGTTGGGCATAGATTACAAAGGCCTAATCATTTATCAGATAATTTATATCTATACCTATTCTCAATGTTAAGCATTTTCTGAAATTACTGCACCATAGATATCCTGGCCCAAAAAGAAAACCATTCAACTGTGCCAACAGGGCAAACTGTATAACCATTAGAAAAACTAAAAATGTTTTCAAGGCGGGAGGTCAGTAAAATCAACAGACCTCTATCTCCACCCCACATAGGGCAGAGTGAAGAGGCAAACATGTGCTCCTGGGGCTGGGAGACCTCTTCCGGAGCCAAGAAAAGAGCTGGCTGCAAAGTAAAGATACCAGAACACGTATACATTTATTTATTTATTATTTATTTATTAAATTTTGATAACCAGATAAGCCTGCTGGGCCCTGAAAGTCCCTTTTTCAGGGACGACCTGGAGATTACATGGAATAATACATGGGATTGCATACAGCACAAGTACATTACACAAAACACATCAAAACATAGCATGGGGTAATACATAGTAGCTTTTCAACAGGTTACATTTCCTGGGTAAGCTATACAGATGGGTGGGTATTTCTCTGGGAGGGGGAGGGGTAAGCTTACGCTTAGGAGCCTTTATCTTTAGCAGTTGCATTTTAGGTGACCATCATATGAGCCTTCAGTCTTGTGCAGAAGATGTTGGTAGAGGTAGCATCCTGGACACCAGGGGGCAGGAAGTTCCATAGGATGGGAGCTGTGATGGCAAATGACTTGCCCCCGCCTTGGTTCTAACCCTGGGCACTGTGAGGAGGGTTCTGTGCATTGTTCGGAGGAGCCTAGGGTTTCTCTTTTGGGCAGTGAGTCCAGTAAGGCTGGGAGGAGGGGAAAGGCTGAGTAATTTATGAGTATGGCAGAGTAGGGAGTATTGGAGCCAGGCCTCCCAGAAGAGCCAGTTTAGTTGGGACAAAGTGTCACAGTGGTGGGTCCTGGGGCCGGATACGGTGGCGAAGCTAGCCACCTTGTGATAGATAACTTGTAGTCTGTTCATCTCTTGTCTGGCAGCTCCCTGTACCACCGGGGCCGCATAGGAGAGAGTCGGGAGCAGGACGCTGGTGGTGATGGAGGCCCTAGCCGCAGATATCAGCTGGTCTTTCAGCCTGTACAAGGTCCAGAGTTTGGCATGAATATTTTTGGTTACCTGGTCAACGTGATCCTTGAGGGAGAAGCACTGATCCAGGGTGAGGCCAAGGTATTTTATAGATTCAACCACCTCAAGTCATTTGCCTGATGTGATCTTCAGCAGGAGGTGTAGGCTTCTGTCCCAGCTGAGGGTTCTTGGACCAAACAGCATGGCCTTGCTCTTGTTAGGATTAATGATCATTCTGTTAGTGACAAGCCATTTCTCCAGGGAATCCAGGTCATCCTGTAGCCCAGAGCTGAGACCTCCCAGATTAGAGAAGGGGTGGTAGATGACTGTATCATCCACCTACTGTACCATTGAGCTACCCCCACAATGTTTACTGATATCATTGGTGAAAAGAAAGAAGAGAAGGGGGCCAAGGATAGACCCTTGGGGCACCCCATCAGTTAGAGGGAGAGGCTCTGACAGGGAGTCTTTCCATTTTACCATCTGTGACCTCCCTGTGAGGTAGCTGTTGAACCAAGATAGGGAGTGGCTGTCTAGCCCAACCTGGCTCAGTTTGGAAAGCAGTAGGTTGTAGTTAACAAGGTCGAATGCCTTGGATAGATCAATGAAGACTGCCCCAGTGGGGGTCCCATTGTCTAGTTCTCTGAGAGCATCTGTGGAGAACTTGATAAGGGCGGTGTCAGTCCCATGGTTGGTTCTGAATCCATGCTGGGAGGGGGCATGTAATTGATGGAGCTCTAGGTAGTAACGGAGTTGTCCGTAAATTAATCTCTGTTGGATCTTACCAAGGCTACAAAGTAGGGAGAAAGGCCTATAGTTGTTGGTAGTTTCCCTTGATCCTCCCTTGTGGACAGGGACTACATGGGCCAATTTCCATTGTTCAGGGATGGCAGCTTCGATAAGGGATTGACTGAGGAGCCAGGTAAGGGGCCTGGCGAGTGCGAGGACCCCTTCCCTTAGTATATGGGGGGATGCCATCAGGTCCCACAGTTCCCGATATTTTGAGGGACTTTAGTAAAGGGAGGACTTCGTTAAGTTTTACTAGCCTGATGTGGAAGGTTGGGCGGTCCAGTGTATGGGGGAAGGGGTCAATCGAGACTGGGAGGAAGAGTGGCAGGTCTGCTTTTATCAGGTCTAGGTTTGTGAACTGGCGGTTGAGAGCCATAGTGATGCTAAAGTTACAGTTAGTTAGTTGACCATTGATCTCTATGGGGCAGTGAGTGGTCTTCCGACTCCCCTTTATTAGCCCATTTATATGTGCCCAAAAGAGTCTAGGGTTGCCTAGGTTCTTTTTCTGTAGATGTGTGAGATAGTCTCATTTGGCCACTTTAATGGCCAGTTTGTACTTATTTTTAAGCAACTTATAGTTAGTTAGGTCAGCTGATAGGGAGGAGAGCTTGTATTTTTTCCAAGCAGTGTCACGTATACATCACAAGATTTAACATGGCAATCCTCCATATTTCTACAGGGGGTCTCTTCTCCTTCTTTAACAGTTTATAAAGACATAGCAAACACATTTATTATTAGTATTTTACATGGCTGAGAAATCACACAGTTAAAGAAATAGCTGCCCAACCTAGATAAGACAAAAAAAAAAATAGAGTTGCATCTAGAATCCCCCACCCCCACCTCCAATCCAGTCCCGATCCTCTCACAATTAAGCAAATAGTAGCATTTTGACTCAAATAAAAAGTTGCATGTTGAGAATAGTTAGAAATAAAGTACCACATAGTTCATCAGTCCTCTAGAAGAATAATTGTTGACCCATACATCTATCAAGTCAGCTCAAAAAGCACAAAGCGTCATCTTTGGAATGCAGAACTTCAGCGCTGTTGCAGGACCATTACAGGTAGGCAAAGAGCTGAGTGACATGGACCAGATGAGGGGGGATGGAGCAAAGATGCCCTCCAGGCATAATTCCAGTTCCTGACACCAAGTCTATGGAGACATCAGTTTGGCAGCAGGGCTGCAATTGTCCAGGCCACTAGAGATTCACCGGACAGGCTCTAGTGTAATTTTCAGAGAGGCATATACAGTCAGAATAATTTTGTGGGACGTTACAGTACCTGAAGGAAATGGCCCATGGCATGGACAAGTCATAGCTCCCAATGATACTCTTTCTTGCATTCAGGCTGGTTTACACCTGGATGCTCCACGATTGTTTAGACATTGTTGCAACTGCTGCAGTGTCTCAGTGGGTGTCTCTTCCTGTTAGAGATCCATTGCCACTCTGGCTCCCATGACTCCCTCCTTTGATTCCAGGGTTTGGGGACAGAAAATAATTTTTCTTTCACCACTGCAGATGCCTCATTAACTGTCAAGTAAAGTTTAACTCATTCCTCCAAGAAGATATGTAGCTTAGCCGGGTAGAGGGTATGGAATCTCATCGCTTTCTTCCAGGGGATTTTCAAAATAGGTAGATATCTAAGTCTTTGGGCCTGGATTTCCTGTAGATAGTCACAATCCTGGTATAAATGGTTATTTAAGTATTTAATGTCCTTTTTAGACTATGAGCAGCATAGCAGATCTTCTTTAGTATGGTAGGAGCTAACCTTAAAGACAATCGATCAGGGACGGGCTGTTGGATCAGTAGGTTTAGCCTGGAGGGAATGGTGTGCAAGCTCAATATATAAGTCATATCTAGCAGGAAGCTCCAGGACATCCTTCAGTAGGTTTTCAATAAAGGGAGCCATAGGTGCAGCTTCAAGGCCTTTAGACAGTCCATACAGATGTAGATTTTCTCATCTTGAATGGTCCTCAGGGTCAAGACACTTCAATGGAAGTTTCCCGGTATGGACCAGCAAAGTCTGTACAACCTGGATAAGCCATGTGGTACTGTCTTCCATCATGGAGACCCGCTCCTCCATGTGGCCTAGGTAGGTCTGCAATGTAGAGAGCTGCTGTTGTTCTGTTTTAAACTCTTTTTTTTATTATTTTCAAGCCTGGATTGTTTAATGTCATGCAGCAGAGTTTCAAAGTGACTGCTGGAGAGTTGCTCAGATTCTCCATCTGTATCATAGTCCACCATATGGGTGCTTGCCGGCGAGGATGATCTGCTCGAAACAAGGGGGCCTTCAGTAATCCACTGACATCCTTACATCATGAGCATCCTCTGGTCATAGATTTGCAGCTGTAAGTGTCTGCTTTCTCCCTTTCTGACATTTTGGATAATTTTAGCTGGCTTTGAAGGCTGTGGATGAGTTTTAAATTGATTAAGACAGGAGAGCTGGTTCTCTATGCTGCTAAGCAGTCCATGACGTCACTGGAAGTTGGTGAAGCTATCTGTTTCAACATGATTCCTCTGCAGGCTGGTGGTGTTTGGACTCCTTGTTAAGCAGTGCTGCAACCTGATGATGCATTAGTTGGTTCATGGTGCTGCCAAGATGACTGGATTAGTTATATGAACCATCTTATTCTATTGCTTCCCATACTGCCATAATCAACTGCCCATGCAGCTGGCCCATCTGACTTAAGTGGGGACTGGGACTGAATGTGACTGTTAAGAGAATGCCATGTTTATGCTTTAAATGATAGGCTAGATAATTGGTTTAACAAGTTCAACTAGACGTGCTCTGACTGATCGTTTTATGACACTGATTTCAAAATAGATTTGTGGTGCTGTCTGTAAAATACTCTCATACAGCAGATGATCTGTTTCATACTTTAGTGACAATGGACTTGTATGGCACTTTGGGAAGTGGATACTTTGTAAGAAACTGATCTGCGACTATGAGATAATTTTTTGTTGCCAGTGTGGCATGCTGTCACATGACTGGTAAAGGATCAGCAAGCAGCAGCAGCTGGTGCAGTACTATGCGGATAATGCCATACCAGAGCTAAACACAGTGTCAAAGCCAAGAGGCAATTTTCCATGCCTGTACACTGATAACAGTGGCAGCTGTTGTGTTGTCTGCATTACACAGCAAGCGGGCGGGCATAGGTGCAGGAGCCGGGGGGGGCCAGGGGGCCATGTCCCCTAACTTTTTTTAGCAGATATTTAAAAAAATGTAAAAGAGAAATAACTTTTCTGGCCAAAATCTGACTGAGTCATGCTCGGTGGTGGACTGAGTATGTCGCACAGTGCAGCAGCCAGCAGGTGGCAGCAGAGAGAGACCAAGATACAGACATACACACTGCACTACCAGTCCATACTACAGCACAGAGGAGGAGAGGAGTCAGAGAGCTGAGTTGACAGCTGTCCATGCCAGGACATCTTCATGACAACAAAAGGAAGCTGGAAAGGCAGTCAGAACAGCAAAGGCCCAAACCGAGGAAAAGATAGCCAACTCAGTTAAGAAGGGGGATAAAACCTTTTATAGGTACATCAGGGAGCAAAGGAAGACCAAGGGAGGATAGTGAGGCTTAATAAAGGGAGGGAGGGTGGGCAGAGGGTGACTGTGAAAGGCAGAGATACTAAACAAATATTTTTGCTCAGTATTTACAAAGGAAGAGGGAGGTACCTAAAACAAACAGTAGAAACACTCTGGATACAGAAGTTGATACCAGCCCATTTACAGAAGAAAGAGTTCTGAAAGAGCTCTTAAAACTGAAGGTGGACAAAGCAATGGGGCCTGATAGGATTCATCCCAGAATTCTAAAGAACTAAGGATAGAACTAGTGACACCACTGACTACCCTCTTTAACAAATCATGGGAGGAGGGTGGTACCTGAGGACTGGAGGAGGGCAGATGTGATTCCCCTTCACAAAAGTGGGAGCAAGGCAGAAGCAGGAAACTACAGACCTGTTAGTTTAACCTCAGTGGTAGGAAAATGATGGAATCACTTCTGAAGGAAAGAATTGTTGCATATCTAGAGGCCAGAGGGTCACAGGACCCAAGGCAGCATGGATTCACAGCGGAAGGTCATGCCAGACAAATCTGATAGATTTCTTTGACTGGGTGACCAAAGTAGTAGATCAGGGAGGGGCTGTGGACATGGCTACCTAGACTTTAGCAAGGCATTTGACACAATCCCACACAAAAGATTAATATACAAGTTAGCCAGCCTGGGAGTGGGTCCAAGATGACAGACTGGGTAAAGAATTGGCTGGAGAATAGGACACAGAGAGTAATAGTAAATGGAGTCCACTCTGAAAAAAGGGGGGTTAGCAGTGGGGTACCACAGGGTTCAGTATTAGGACCGGTCCTCTTCAATGTCTTTATAAGCAACATTGCAGAGGGACTGGAAGGAAAAGTATATCTCTTTGCAGATGACACAAAGATCTGCAACAGAGTTGATGCACAAGGTGGGATGGAAAGGATGAGAAGGGACTTGGCAAGGTTAGAGGAATGGTCAAATGTATGGCAGCTTAGATTCAATGCTAAGAAGTGCAAGGTAATGCACCTGGGAAACAAAAACCCAGGGAAAGAGCACACAATGGGGGGTGAGATACTAACAACAACAAAAATGGAAAGGGACCTGGGGTAGTCATATCAAATGACCTAAAGGTGGGCAAGCAATGTGAGATGGCAGCAAGAAGGGCTGGGGGGATACTGGGATGCATAGGGAGAGGCATCACCAGCAGAAAACAAGAAGTTATTATCCCTCTGTACAGACAGCTGGTGAGACCACATCTGGAGTACTGCGTGCAGTTCTGGAGACCCAATCTCCGCAGAGACATAGACAGGATAGAAGCTGTCCAGAGGAGGGCAACTAAAATGGTGCAGGGTCTGCACCGGAAGACATATGAAGAGAGACTTAAGGAGCTTAATATGTATAGCCTCGAGGAAAGGAGGGAGAGGGGGGACATGATAGAAACTTTCAAGTACCTCAAGGGAATCAACAAAGTCCAAGAGGGTAGCATCTTTCAAAAAAAGAGGTGTGCAAGAACAAGGGGGCACAATTTGAAGATAGAAGGGGGCGGCTCAGAGGTAATTTAAGGAAGTATTTTTTCACAGAGAGGGTTGTGGATGTATGGAACAGCCTTCCAGAGGAGGTTGTGGAGACAAAAACAGTGGTGGAATTCAAGCATGCATGGGACAGTCATAAGGCAATTCTCGGGGTTGGGGGTAGGAAGAAGTAGGCTGCTGGTTAACTAGGATCTGCAGCTTATCCATCAGGTAGGGAAATGGGCAGACTGGGTGGGCCAAGCGGTCCTTATCTGCCATCAAATTCTTTGTTTCTATGTTTCTATGACCACAGATCACAAGACAGTCACATTGTTTCACACAGTCACACAGTCACACAGACTGTCTCAGAAGACAGCGGTAAGCATTAGGCAATTTAATTGTTACCCACCACAACCCTCCCTTCTCCTCTGTCCTGATCTGACCTGGCTCTGAGTTATGGCAATGCCGTGCTGCTGACTGTTGACTACTGAAGCCTGAATTGTTGACTGGTGCTGCTGGCTGTTGGCTGACTGACTCCTCAAGTGTTGTGTGCCCCTGCCCGTTATTTTTTTTTTAGACTAGTACTTGTCTGAGTCTGACTGAAAGAGACTACAAGAGTCAGAGTCTGGTGCTGATGTGGTGTGTCTGACTCAGTCACACTGCCTCTCAGACTACTGTCTGTCCTAATGTCCTGCAGAAGCATCCGACTCCTCCGACCCAACTAACTGCCTTACTTGATGCTTTCTTGCTTGTCCTCTCAGTCGTGTCCATGGCTGCAGACAGTACAGTTGTCCAACACATGTGACTTTCCTGACCGTCCTTAAGTTCTTCTTGCTGCTCAGCTCGTCTCAAGAAATTGAGGTACTGGTACGGTTATGGTAACCGTAGGGTCAGTTCTCGGGTCAGGCACTCGGGAGCTGGGAGGGGAGTAGACTCAATGGGAAGGAGAGGGACTAGAGAAGGCAACACAGCAGAATTGGATGGATGGTCCATGGGATGGGACCATGGAGGATGGACAGGTGGTGTTCACTGTGTCAGTGTGTGTGTGTGTGTGTGTGTGTGTGTGTGTGTGTGTGTGTGTGTGTGTTTGTGTGTGTGTTGTGTGTCACCCAGTCAGTCACCACCTTTGACCTGCAAATCCTGCAGAACATGACCCATTAAAAAATAAATTTTTAGACCACTAGCAGAGACAGTTGTACTTGTTACTCACACAGTGAGTCAGGCATCACATCCGGCAGTGGGCAGGCAGATCATGGGGGTCCTTCATGGAACTGCACGCTGGCTGTTGAGTGGTGATCACATGGCTATGTCTGTTCAGACTGCCTGCTCTGACACTGATTGGAAAGACATGGTCATGTGGTAAACTGCTTGCTTTTGTTGCATAGTCATGTTGTTGTGCACAGTGCCGGTCAGAAAGACCAGCAAGAGAGAGAGAAGCAGCACGCAGCAGTTTCCTAATGCTTAGTCATTTATTGGTGTAGTCTTTTGACTTCAGTTCAAAACAACTGATCTATCTTTATCCCAACATTTTCTGTGCTTAAACAAATTTAAAACAGAGTCAGTCAGAATTTTAAAAAAGGCAAAAAAAAAAAACACCCACGATTAGGCTAAGGCAGGAAAGCTGCTCTTGAGAGAGACTCAGACAGTCAGAGAAGCCTATTTTTCATGCCATCCATGTCCCGTTGGGCAAAGGGCCCTACTTTGATTTCTTCTTCTTTTCTGTCTTTTTTTTGTACTACTACTAGGCCTTAGTTAATTAAAAGTTCACTGAGGAGTGGATGCAAACTGAGACAAGACTGAGTGAATTTGAAAAGAAAAAGCCAAAAGGAAAATATTTCTTTAATCTTTTTACAATAGTTGCCTAATTCATTTCTTGATTGACTTTGAGAAAGTTTGAGTTCAAAATTCAAATCAGATTCAGTTCACTGACTGGAGTGCATGAGTACTAGTAATTAAAAAAAATAAATAAATAACCCTTAAGTAAAAGTTCCTTTCTGCTGAATTTAGCATAGTCTGTTGATCAACAACAATAAGACAAGAAGTTCCCCCACCCACCACCCAAGTTAAAATTTAATCTTCGTTGTCATCTCTTCTGTACTTCTACTTGCTTCTGTGTTAATAGTTAGTTAGTCTGCTGTTGCCTCAGGCAGGGTCAGGACTTTTAAGGGGTGTATTTTGATTTTCAGGGGTCAGAGCAGAGCCTGAGTGGGCAAAATAAAAACATAAGTTTGAGTTGAACATCATTTTTTTCTGCTTACAGTGTGACAGACAGTGTTTGTAGGCTGTACTTAGCCTGCTTCACTAAAGGCAGGGTTAAGACTTTTACAGGGCCAGGGTGTATAGGTAGATTGATTGGACTGGCGGGGGGTGGGGCTGACTGTCTTGACTGAAGTGAACAAGTAGTAAAATAAATAAATACCCTTACATTCCTTTCTGCTGAAATTAGTTTCTTGTTGTTCAATTAAGGCAACAAGTTCCCCCACCAACCTCCCAAGTTAAATTTAATCTTCACACCTGTCATCTGTGTACTTCTAGTATTACTACTTGCTTCTGTGTTAAAAAGTTACTTAGATGGCAACTTAGCCTTTTGCAGCCTCAGGCAGGGTCAGGACTTTTACAGGGCCAGAGCCAGTGGGTAAAATAAAACTATCAGTTTGAGTTGAGCAACTATTTTTTTTTCTGACAGTGTGATAGTGTAGACTGTACTTAGCCTGCTGCAGGCAGGGTCAGGGCTTTTATAGGGATGTTGATTGATTGGGCCAGGGGGTCATGGGCTGGCCCAGGCAGGCAGAGGGGATAAATAAAAAAAATATTATTTGTGAGGATTTTTTTTCAGACTGAGTCTTCTGTTCTAAGATTCTATAGTTACTGTAATGTAAGTCTGTGTTGTAATAACATAACAACTGTTGAGTAATTTGAGTTGATTCTGTCTTCTTCTTTGGGGGGACTGTGGGTAAAAAAAAAATAGGGAGGAGACACACCAACTGATTAGACTGTCTGTGTATGTGTATGCAGATTAGTGCTTAGCCAGGCAGTGACATAAGCAGTTCATTAGGGTCAGGGTGAACTTTTGGGGTCCTGTCCAGGAATTTTAGGGGCAAAAAAGAAAACAGCTTTCACTTTGTAATTGTATAACAATAGAAAACCTCTTTCTTGGCTCTTTGCCTTATCGCAATCTTCCAGACACCCCAGTCAAGTAGTTTAAGTTCAAGAGACCTAGTGAACAACACACAGTTCCTACATCCCATCCCTTGCCAAGCGATCACATCATAGCCCAATAAAACAAGTTCTAGCCAGATCCAATAGGGCTGTGAAGAGCTATCAAATCACCAAAGTAATTTTCTTGTTGGTGCCATATAGTGCTGTTTAGTCACAATCACCAAAAAGTGGCATTCTGCTAATTGAGTCCTCTTGAATTTATTTAGTCAGAATTCATGTTGCTGCTGCTCTGTGTGTGTATGTGTGTGTGTGTGCCCATAGGAATAAGATAGCTCACAGACTGAAGCTACAATGTCTGTAATCTGACACTGTAGTCTGACTTTCAGAGGTTCAGTAAATCCCAGACAACATATAATGAGTTAACCTCTAGGTTGCTGAAAGAAATACAATACATCTATTAGACTGAGCTGGACAGATGATAGAAACAGCAGTTTAAAAAGTTTTTTTTTTGTTAATATCCTGAGATGTTCTGAGGTACAATACAGTAGCAGCCCATGTCCCTTCAGATGCCTTTAACATAGAGCAGCAAATAGCGAAAATCAGAGGGGGAGTCCACTATTTTGCAGCTGTGGAGGAATACTTCCAAATGTCTAAAAAGGGAGTTCCATGATTAGCCATTTTACAACTACAATCTGATCCCAATAGTGCTGTAGGCTCCTTCCACAGCCCTAAAAATACAGGGTAACAGCCAGGGGAGTTTAAGCAAGGAGCAAAAAAGTAGCATTATTTGGAGATTCTTTTGGGGACTGAGTGAATGAGTCTGTCTGAAGACTCTGCAGTTACTGTAAGTATGTCTGTGTTATAATAATGACACATATAGTAACTTGATTCTTTCTTCTTGGGGCTATGAGGGAGTGAAATAAACAAACTCAGACACTGAACTCATTAGACTGCTCAGGCAGTCAGGGTTGTGTGGTTGTCACAGTGTCAGACGGGCCAAAAAAATTTAAAATTATTTGGACTGGCCTGGGTCTGGAGGCAGCACTGTGGTGCTGAACTGAAGCAAATAAAAAAAAGGTAACATAAAAACACTTTGCACACTGAATATGTGTGTGTGTGTGTGTGTGTGTGTGCACCTGTGTGCAAGTGGGCATTGTTATTGTTTGGTGCAAAGAAGTGGAGATCAGGTGATAAAAATTTGGCTATAGTATCTTATGATCTGGGTGAAGTGTTAGTACTTTAGCAGCAATGAGTGAACAAGAACAAGCAGGTGGTGGACCAGCATCACGTAGGTGAAAGCTGATTCAGGCAAAGTTTCTTTTCAGTTCATTTTCGCTGCCATCACCAAGCAATGCAACTAGTGCAACTGATCCATCCACAAGTTCCACTTCCACAGCAAGGCCTACATCTCCTGACCCAGCACCAACAACAGATTTTCAGAATAGGGGTGAGCTGGGAGAACAACTAGTGCATAACGCAGGTAGCAGCGGAATGGAACTAGAATGGGATAGACCATGCTGTGCTAGCAATGACTCAGGTACCGTGGTTCAATTGAAAGTCCATAAGAAAGATACTGCTAGAGTATATGGAAAAGTTGAAAAGGCATGAGAAACGTATTTCAGCCATAACTGGTACAAAGCCAGAGATTGGCTTGTTCTGTGCAAAAGTCAAATGAGTGCTTTTTGCTCAGTTTGTCATTTTGCAGTAGCCAAAAATCTTTGGCCTTTTACAAAATGTGGAGATGATGCATTTGTGAAAGTTGGAAAGAATGACTGGAAAATTTGTCCAGCAAATTTGGATTTGGATGAACATTGACATTTTCATATGGAGTGTTTGCTTAAATTCAATGTTTACTTGAAATAAGTACCTGTAGATTTGCAACTTGTTCATCAAAAGAGGGCTGAGCAAGAAAAGAACCAGCGGTGACTTTTAGAATAGCTATGCTGTTTGCAATTTTTGGTCATGCAGGGTCTCGCTATTAGAGGTCATACTGTTGAAGACAGTAACTTAAAGAAGCTAGCTGACCTAGTGTCGCAGAATTTACAAGTTTTTAATGCAAACTATATGTCACATGATATTCTGAATGAGCTGATCAAGGAAATGTATAGAGAGTGCCTCAATCATCTTCTTTCACAGATTAAGGAGGCAGAAATGTATGCCATTATTGTTGATGAAACAAGAGATATAAGTGGACATCAGCAGTTATCTTTGTCAATACATGGGTGTCACAAGACTATGTCATAGGTGAAAACTTTATAGGAATGTATGACTGTCCAACAACTGACATGGAATCCATTTTCCTTATGATCAGGGATATTTATGACATTGCAGTTTAGATATCGATTGCATGAGAGGATAAACTTAGGATGGTGCATCAGTCCTTCAAGGTCAGTTGACAAGCACAGCTAAATGAATGAAAGATGTTAATCCAAAGGCTGTTTTAGTTAATTGTATGAACCACAGTTTGAATCTTATTCTGCAGAAAGCTGGTACCAATTGTTCCATGATTCAAAGTGCTTTGAGCTTACTACAGAAACTTCAGGTAATTATTTAGGCATCGCCCAAAAGATTGGCATTGTTTGAGAATATTCGGGACTCCTACTCCTCATCCTCCACATCAGGTTTACAATATTCCCTGAAGTCTATCTGTCCCATTCGCTGGACGACAAGAACTTGGGCAATTGAGTCTGTACTACACAATTAAGTAGCCATTTACAACACTTTAGATGAAATAATTACTGCTGGTGGTAACACAGAATCAGTGAAGAAAGCCCTTGACTTTTAGCTCTGATGACTTGCTTCAATGTTTTTTTTGGTCTGAAAGTGTCATTGAAAGTTTTCTCGGCAGCTGAAGAAGTGGCCAGGGTACTGCAGTCAAAAGATATTATGTCAGAGGCTGTAACTGTTACCATTGAAATGCTGCAGACTCATCTGATGAAAATGAGAGATGATTTCCACACAGTCTTTGAAAATGTACAGTGAACTGTTGATGATGGACTAATACAACCTCCCACCATGTCCCAGAGATGAAGAGCACCATGTCACTATGATGACGGTGCAGAGCCTCATCAGTGGGCAACTCCTGAAGAGTACTTTAGAAGCCAGTTTTTTGAGCTGATTGACTTGGTCACAGCTGAACTGAAGTGAAGGTTTGATCAGCCCACTTTGTCACTTCTCGTGAGTAATGAAAATATTCTCCTCAATGCTATCAATGGTCAGCCTTGTGATCAAATACCTCAACAGATATGTGATACATACTCTGGTGACATTGCATTTGACAGACTTTTAATACAGCTAAACATGCTGCCAGATCTTTTGAAAACTCACAATACATCATGTCCTACAGTACGCATCAAAAAGGTAATAAAAATTGGAACCATTGTAGAAATGTTAGTAGACTGATCTGAGATGCGCTGCCTTATTTCACAAGTTGACAAATTTTTATGAATCTACCTTACTGCCCCAATGTCTAATGCTACGGTTGAGCACAGCTTCTTGTGCCTTCGATGGCTGAAATCATACCTAAGATCCACCATGACTGAAATGCATCTAAACCACCTCTTCTTCCTCCATATTCACAAACATCTCACAGTTTCTATGGTTCTTAAAAACATTTTACATAATTTTTGTTTTGCCGGTGACACACGACATGCCTTTTTTGAGAATGTTTGATAATGTTAACTTGTAACCTAACTTGTACACAAGGATTTATGCTTCTGTCAACCAGTTGTGTTTGTCCGTGTTTGAACAGCATTTATTTATTATTTTTCCTCTGAACTCTTGCTACATCCTTGTGGGGGTAGCTGGGGGGGACTCCCCCGCTACCCTCACCCTAGCCCTTGTCCCCCCCACTTTTAGAATGGTTCCAGCTCCACTGGGGGTGGGCTTGACTTTACATTTTTGGATAAATCAAACTATATTGTGGAGGGTAATTAGAACTGGAACTATGGGTGGCAGCACTTGAGAGAGTAAGAAGAAGCTAGTATGGTGCTTCTGGATTACTTAGGATGGTTTCATCACCCAAAACACTTGACAACTAACTGGAAAAGCTGTTTGGAGTGGAAATGGAGCCAGTGGACTTTCTGAGACTTAAGAAGTATGGTATCTTTGGCCATACTATCCTCATAAGTCAGCTCATGACTGACTCCCAGTCCAAACATTAAAATCTTCTTCTTCACCCTCATTAGTTGCAGAACTTATATTTGGAGGAATTTGTATGGTGGAACATTTATCTGCGAGCCTCCCCACATCCATTTCTTCTCCTTTTCTTTTCCTTGTATATTCTACCAGATAGGACATTACAGATGATCACACTATAATGATGCAGCACCATCACCAGACTCTAACTATGATGACTCACAATAGTGGACACTGATTTTTAGATGCACACATGATGCTCTCAAGACACTGTGAGAATTGTGAGATCAGAGGGAATCAAAAGAGATGAGCGAGACTGACAGCACCCTGCTATAACCTGATGAAACTGTCTCACCCAACCTTACTGAGACACTTAGAGAGAGCAAACATTGTCACAATGCAACAGAATATTTGCAAATAGTCTGCAAACACATTGGCTTTGCCATGATGCAAGCTGCATCCAGAATGAAGAATTATGCTAGTACCTGGCAGTATAGCCTAAAGGTTAGACTAATGAGCAGTGAATGAGCTTGGTACATCCAGCAGCCCTTGGTTTGATTCCTACAACCTCCACTTGCATACTGTGTGACTCTGAGCAAGTCACTTAACCAAAGCTCCGGGGTGGTATACTGTGGGTATAGTGACCGAATATGGGTGCCATTTCAAAACAGTGACTCATATTGGGTGCTATACTCTTGGGCTATCCTGCAAGGGTAGTGACTGTACATGACCATGATGGTGGTGAATGGCAACAGGAAGAGGGGGATAGTGAGGGGAAGGGGAGGGACAGGCAAGGGGTTTTGAGGGATGGGTGTACCTGCTGACACCAAGCTAGCCATGTGGTGTGGTGGTGTGGGTGGCTAGCTGTGGTGCAGCAGGTACAGGGTTTGTGACCGGGACCGGGTGTGTAAAACATTTGCCACTGCCTGCGGCTCTGGCACTTAATCTTTCATGCAATATATGATTCTGCCCCCTCCCTGACATGCACCCCCCTAGAGTTGATAATCCATATTTAGGGGGGATGCAGGGGGCAAAGCCTCCCATGGAGGATGTGCAGGGAGGAAGGTGCAGCACCTCCACAAAAACACTTTTCCAATTCTGGATGTTGGGTCACCTGAAAATGTATATTGCCGATTTGCTTTTTGGCAATATACTGTACACTCACCATAATAGCGATCGCTATTCTGTGATCACTGTTATAACATGGAACTCTTTGGGGTCGCCCTTAAAAAGAAGAAGAAGAAGAAGAATCAGCATTTATATAGGGCTTTTCATACACAGTGTATCTTTCTTAAAGTGCTTTACAAGCAATGCTAGACTGGTAGTGAAGTGACTGAATGTGTAGTGGTGGCCATATCGCACATCATCACCTATACACAACCTGGATAATTACATGAACCAGTTTATGGGAAGGGCAATATTGGCCAGGACACCGTGAATGTTCCCTACTCTTTGAGAAGAGTGCCCTGGGTTCTTTTACTTCCACCTGGACACCCACCAGGATGGGTAGAAGGGATCTCAGTTTAACACCTCATCCAAAGGAAGGCACATCCCAGCAGTACAGCACCCCCATAATCCTGCACTCAGATGCCAGTGATTTTTAGGTGCAAGCCCAATCCCAGTGTGGTACGAGAACCCATGACCTTCTGGTCCAGAGGTGGATGTGCTACCAACTGAGCCATGCTGACACCTGGGCCTTACCCCAGTAAACAAAGACTTTAAACAAAACAAAAATCCAGTCTCTAGTGTGTCACAAAACAACCTACTTTCCTTTGCACTCTCTGACTGGTAGGAGATAGCTCACGCACAGGCAAAAACAAAAGCTTAACTTATATTCCCTGTACCAGCAACAGTTAGTAAAAACATGATTTGTCAAATGAAACTTTCAGAAATCTTCCCTGCCACTTTTTCAATCCTTCCAGCTGTGGCAAGCATAGACTACACTTTCCTCCACTCTGGAGTACCATATGGTTTTATTGTCATTCTGCTTACTTAAAACTACATTAGCTACCTGGAACCATAATGCATGAATCTGATGATTTATAACTCTTATAATTTCCAGTGTTTACTGCTTGCAAATAGTGTTTTTGCAAATAAATTAAACACTCTCAGGAACCATATCTTATCAACTAGGAGAGCTAAGAATGGCACCAATGCATGTGCTACATGAAGTTTGTTCCAGCTTGATGCTTAGCTGCTGCAGTTCACATGTCCTGCACAAACCCAGTGAGTAATCCATGAAAAGAAATGCTATTTTATGACGCTGAAGTGACAAAATGTTAAAATGAATTCCTTTTTGATTCACTTTATTGGTTTCAAAAGCGCAAGAATTAGTTGCTTACTCTTTACATCAGTTCAGCATAGGCCTGCCCTTAGTCCAGAATGTTGAATGAGTTGTTGGAAAAGAAGAGTGTGAGGTGTGGCCTTTAGGTTATCAATTCAGCACGGGAGTGTAGTGGATTTTGCAGGGAAAAAGGGATGTAATTTGGGCAACAGTGGTACAGCAGGTGAATTATGAGGTTATAATGAAATGTAGGAGTCAATCAGTGAATGGATTTGGAAAATGGTGGTGGTAGGTGTAGAGTTAATATTCTTGTTTCTGTGGAGTTATGAAGTAGGCCTGTAAAGGTCAAAATTATGGACAGATATTTTTGGAAAATTTATTGCACAATTCAGATACTGATTGCAAATGTCAGATGGCTGCTGGAAGGAGCTCAGAGAATCCTGTAGATAATTGTAAATCCATATAGTTGGTGATTGCCTCAAGGCAAAAGCAAGTTGTACAGTCCTGTCCTTTATATAATTACTGACATAGGTTGACAGTAACCCCAAATTTGGTGCCAGAAATATCCGTAATACATATTTGTGACTTACTAAACATGTATAATGGAGTCTGATTGCAAGCCCTCAACTGTTCTAACAGAGCAGCATTTCAAAGCCAGGACATGTAAGATGACCTTTTCATCTTTTTCTCATGTTTGGTAGCATATACAGGCTGCATTAGTAATGAAATGTTTATTTAATGGGTAATTATTTACAAGTTCTTATCTGCATTTTACTCATGACCTCAAATCTTTTTTTACCCATAGCCTACAGATGTCCTCAGTGACTTAATGCAAATTAGATGGTTGAACTGGTTGTCAAGGAAACCCTCATAGAAAGTTCGGACCAGGCAGTTTCTATCTTTGTATCGCTTAGTTAATGTTCCCGGTTCTGAACTTAATAAAAATCAAATGACTGGAATTTCACACAGTTTATTTCTTTCTTCAACATATTTCCCAAAAGCTGCTTCTCTGTGTGAATGAAATGGTGAGTAAAATTAATTCCATGTATCTGAATGACTTAAAGTGTTATTTAATAGATCAATGTCTGTCTTTTAATTATAAAAGAATAAAGGATGGGCTATCAGTAAAAAAACTCCAGTTGCTACATCCCATATTGGTGTGTGCTACTTTATAAACCACTTGAATGATTTTCTTGTGGTTTATTTAGTAACCAACACCTTGGTGGTAGGATGGAGGGGTGGATAAAAAAATCTCACATCACACTGATGCCCATACATTATGCTATATATCTCACTGTAGTTTTTGATGTTCTTCAATTGCTCTAGGCATAATTAGACAGTTTTCTTAATTCAGCATAGCCGAACTGTCTTGGATTTCTTCAGAGTGCTTCTGAGGTAGTAAGTGGACTGTACCAGTTGGTTTAGAATGAAGCTAAACATCTAACAATCAATTGCTACTTTATTTTTATTTTGTAGACAACTGAAAAGCTGTATACAGTAATGATGCAAAGATTCCAAGAAGAATCACTGAGAGATAGAAGGAAATTATGCAGCCATTTGTAAATCTGCAGCAGAGTGGATACTGAGGAAGTAATAAAAACAAGAAAATAAATTTGGAAAGGTTAGAGAGGGTGTCCGGGGATTTGGCAACTCAAGTTAAATGCTACAAAGTGCAATGTTATGCACATTGGGCCCTATGCATGAATGAAATAGTTGCCTGTGCACCACGTAACTAAGGCATGTAGGTAGCCTTACATGTGAATGCCATATGGCAGGGGTCCCGCGGACCCCTGGCAGCATTAACTAGAGGTGCACAAGACACTTGCAAGCCTGCCATCCCAGCCCTTCAGGGAGCACTGCACTGTGAGTGTGTCGGGGAAGTGTCTGCACTACGCAGCATTCACTAAGCTGCATAGTTCCAAGCTCAGGGGGCGTCATGTGCACCAGCTGAGACCAGATATAACCTGGTAAGCACCCCAGTATAGGCAGCTGCCAGGCATGGCAGCACTGGCCACTGGACATCCATGCTGCCCCAATTCACTAGGCAGTAGAGGAGGGCTAGGGCAAGCCGCTCGGGTGAATGCCTGACTGGTATTCTTCTGTCACTGTGTAATGCAGCTGGCTCCTACTCTGTGCACCCACTGCAGGGGCACAAGGGATCCACTGAGGGACCCAGTATGGGCATCCAATCGGATGAACATCCAGGTCCGCGACTCTGCCCCCTACCAGCTTCGCAACCATGCACACTGAGGGAGCATGGCCACAAACAGGCACCCCATGGGTGCATTCAGTCGTACATGCCACACACCCTGCACCTGTCTGGGGCCACGTAGAAGAGCAGGCAGGGTACTCACCTCAGGTGCATATAACCTCCCTCCATTAGTGCATAGGGCCCATTGACAATAAAAACAAATGAGTTATTGTTGCACAACTACAGTAAATACAGGGTGGACTAGAACACTGATTAAAAAATCTTGGAGATATGATCAGTGCCAGCATCAACAGTATTGCTCAATGTAACACAGTAATTGAGAAGGCCAATAAGATGCCTGGGTGCATAGGTAGGGGAAGCCACCTCACTAATTTTACTAAGTTGTGTTGTAAATACAGGGGTTAAGCTTGCAAACCTTTTGTACTGATCTGACTGTAAGAGAATTGTAGCCTTCTTATAATTGCTAAGCTCCCCATTAAACACCTGTGAGCCTTTCATTGGTTAGAACATACTATTAGTAATGAAGCCAGGAGAGTGGTCTCTTCATTAAAACTAGAGGAAGCAAGGAGACCTCAGCTCTAATATGGCAAGTTAAAATGTGATGCTTTTTACCTGACCAATGGAGATGGTCACTTTGCTGAATTGGTCAGGCTTAATCATGGTTCAGTTGGATAATGAGAACCAAGAACCCCTTCAAAATGTGTGAAAAGTAAGAACATTGGATTTGTTCTAAAAAATTGCAGGCTTTAATGTAGCAAAATTGGGGGTGTCCTGGTACTTTAACAATATGCTTTTGTTTGGTCACACACCAGAAGCCACCCCACTAGTTTTAGTAAGTTGTATTGTAAATACAGGGATTGAGCTTGCACACCTTTTGTACTGATGGGGAGGTATTTCTCCCAGTCCCACCCATGCTGTTCTGCAAATGACATAAGCATAGCTTTTAGGGTCCCATTAAATCTCTCTACAAGCCCATTGGCTTGTGGGTAGTAAGGCATTATGTGCCTTTGTATGACACCACACTTCTCCCACAAACATTTCATTAGGTCCGACATGAAGTTACCCCCTCGATCAGAGATAACCTCCTGTGGAAACCCAACACAGAAGAAAGTCCCTAGCAAAGCATCTGCCACTTTGTCCGCCTTAGTGGAGGACAGCGCAATGGCTTCAGGATAGTGGGTAGCATAATCAACAACTGTCAATATATACCTTTTTCCCTAGGAGCTTGGGGTATTCAAAGGACTCACAATATCCATTCTAACCTTCTATAATGGCTCCTCCACAAGTGGTAAGGGAATCAGGGCAGCCTTTGCTTTTCTTCTGGCCTTCCCTATTTCCTGACACCGGTGACAAGATTTGCAGTATTCCTTCACCTGCTTGGTAATATTGGGCCAATAGAAATTGTGGGCTAAGAGCTGCGTAGTGCGAGCAATGCCCAAATGTCCTGACATGGGAATATCATGAGCTACCTTGAGCAATAACCCACGATACACCTGGGGAACAACAAGCTGCCTGCCCATCACCCCTCCCTCCGTCATGATGTCCTGAGTGTATAACAGTCCATTTTCCCAATACACTCTATGTTTTCTGTCACCTCCCTGGGTCCCAGCAGACTTTGCACAGGCCCCCAGTTTCTCTAAGCTAGGGTCTGTCAGTTGTGCTACTGCTAAATCTTCCAACTTACGCAGAGCATGGGGCATGCCCCCATCAGTTCCCAGGCTGAGGTCCATAGCTGCAGCAGTAGGGGACTCAGTATCACAACCTTCCCCCTCCCTTAGGCTATGTCTCACCCCTCCCTCCTGAGAGCAACCTTCATTAGCAGTTGGGTTAACTGCCACTAGGGGTAGTTCAATCCCCCTATTATTACCCTCTTTTACAAGAGCTACAGGTTGGCTGGCCTGTCTCACAACCTCTCCTGTCTGAATTTCTGTGGAGTCCTGAGGATCACAGGAGCCTCGATTCTTTTGGCTCCTGGTCACAGCACAAACCACTTCCTGTGGAACATAATTCCACACAATAACTTCCATAATAAGTTTTTCAGCTACAGCCACCTTCCTTACCCCTTCACCTGCATCTCCCCAATCCAGGGTAACACTAGCTAATGAGTAAGTTTTCCTGTTCCCTGTGTAATCCCTCATAGAGACAAATTGATTTGGCAGTATTTGTTCAGCCCCAACCAAATCCCCTTTTACCAGGGTAAGAGATGCTCCTGTATCCCTTAGCCCCCTAGTTTGTACCCCATTCACCATGACTGGGTTAATGTGCCCCCTCATATTGTCAGGGAGAGCCTCAGCAATACAGCGGACTATTGTGTCTGATTGCACAGGCCCTTTCAACTTCTGGGCTGTCTTAGGACACTGGCTAGACAAAGATACATAGATACGTAGACAGTGTCAGCAGATAAGGGCCTATGGCCCACCTAGTCTGCCCATTTGTGTTTGTAACTTCAGTTTATGTTTTCCTAGAACTCTGTTGCCCCTTACCCCTGACCTCCAGAATTTCTTTATGTCTATCCCATGCATTCTTAAATCCTGTGATTGTTTCATCCCCCATCACTTCCTCAGGCAGGGTGTTCCACTTGTCCACCACCAATTCTGGGAAGAAATTCTTCCTCACATTTCCTCTGAATCATCTTCCCTCCAACTTCATCCCGTGCCCTCTAGTTCTGGAACATCTTTTTGCTTAAAAATAGTGTATTCTTGCACCCTGTTCCTCCCTGTAAGATACTTGTATGTCTCTATTATGTCCCCTCTCTCCCTCTTCCCCTCCAGGGAGTACATATTCAGTTCCTTCAACCTGTCCTCATAGGACTTGTGATGCAATCCATGTACCATCTTTGTTGCCCTCCTCTGAACCTTCTCTACCCTGTCTATGTCCTTACATAGGTAAGGTCTCCAGAACTGTACATTGTACTCCAGGCAGGGCCCTCACTAGTGTCTTGTATAGTGGAATCATAACCTCCCTTTTCCTGCTGGTGATGCCCCTGCCTATGCATCCCAGCATCCTATTTGCTTTACCTGCTGCCTTGTCACACTGTTCCCCTACCTCGAGGTCATCAGAGATGACAACCCCAAGATCCCTTTCCTGCTTGGTGCATGCTATATCCTCACCCCACAACTGATATATTGTGCCAGGGTTTTTTTGTGCCCCTTATGCATTATCTTGCACTTCTTTGCATTGAATTTCAACTGCCAAACCCATGACCATTCTTTAAGTTCCTGCAGGTCCCTTCTCATTCTGTCTACACCCTCTGGTGTGTGTACACTGTTACAGAGCTTTGTGTCATCAGTGAACAGTGAAATTCTGCCTTCTAGGTCCTGCGCAATGTCACTGATGAAGATGTTGAATAGGACCGGTCCCAGCACTGATCCTGTGGTACCCCACTGGTCACTCTTCCCTCTGTGGAGTGACAGCCATTTACCACCATCCTCTGTGTCCTGCTGCCCAGCCAGTTACCTACCCACCACACTACTGTCCTGCCCACACCCATATTCCCTAGTTTGTGTAATAGTCTTCTATGTGGCACAGTGTCAAAGGCCTTGCTGAAGTCCAGATAGACTATGTCCACTGCCCTCCCCTGATCCACGTCCCTAGTCACCCAGTCAAAATATTCAACAAGACTGATCTGACATAACCTCCCCCTGGTGAAACCATGCTGCCTTGGATCCTGCAGTCCATTGACAACCAGGTGTTCCACCAATCTCTCCTTCAGTAGTGCTTCCATGATCTTCACCACTACCAAGGTAAGGCTAACTGGTCTGCAGTTCCCCACTTCCTCTTTGTTCCCACTTTTGTACAAGGGGATTACATCTGCTGTCCTCCAGTCTTTGGGTACCTCCCCTGTTTCCAGTGATCGGCTAAACAGGATAGCCAGAGGTTCAGCCACCACCTCTCTGAGTTCTTTAAGGACCCTGGAGTGCACCCCATCTGGCCCCATTGCTTTATCAACTCTTATTACTTCCAGTTCCTGCAGGACCCTTTCTTGTCTAAAGGGTCTTTTGTCCATTCTGCACCATTCTCACCCCTTGTACTCCCTTCAGACCCATTACCCTCCTCTTCCTCAGTAAAGACTGAGCAGAAATACCTGGTCAGTATGTCAGCTTTACTGTTGTCATCCTTCACATGGCCCCCATCCTCGCCCTTCAGTCTCACTATCCCTCCCTTTGCCTTTCGTTTTTCACTTATGTACCTGTAAAAGGTTTTGTCCCTCTACCCACTGATTTTGCAATGTGCTTTTCTGTCTGAGCTTTGGCTTCACTTACTGACCTCCCTGCCTCCCTTTGCTTCTCCTGGTACTTCTCCCTATCCCCTTCTGCCTTGTCTTTTTGTATTGCCTGAATGCAATCTTTTTGGCTTTCACTTTCTTTGCTACCTCTTTGGAAAACCATAATGGCCTCCACTTCCTTTTCTCTTGCTAACCTGCTTAATGCATAATCCTGTTGCTCTTGTAATCCCCATTTTAAATACTGCCCACTGTTCCTCAACCCCTGATTCCTGCCCCATTCCCCTTAATGCCTCTTTCAAGTATCTTCCCATATTCCAAAAGTCTGCCCCCCTAAAATCCAGGATACGTGTTTTTGTGTGGTTTGGTTCTGCTCCTTCTGTTATTTCAAACCACAGTGACTGGTGGTCACTGTTCCCCAGGTGCTCCCCCACTATTACCCCCATCACACTCTCCCTGTTTGTGAGCATAAGGTCCAGTATTGCCTTCTGCTGAGTTGGTTCCATGACCAGTTGCTTGAGGAAGGCACTCTGAAGGGAGTCCAGGATAAATCTGCTCCTAGTTGATGCTGCTGCTGGGATGCTCCAGTCCACGTCTGGAATATTGAAGTTTCCAACCAGTACTACCTCACCCTTAGCTGCCATCCTTTGGATGGCTAGCATCAGCTCCCTATCTGTTTCTTCCTCCTGGGCTGGTGGTCTATAGACCACACCTGTGCGGATGGCTGGCCCCATTTTCCTTTCCAGCTTAACCCACAGTATCTCTCCCCCATTTTGTTCATCCTGGATCTTTGTGGCCCTTATGTCATTTTTCACATACAGTGCCAGCCCTCCTCCCTTCCTACCTGCCCAGTCTCGTCTGAATATGTTGTAGCCAGGAATGGCCTTCTCCCAGTCATGGTTATCATTACACCAGGTTTCTGTGATGGCCACAATGTCCAGGTCTGACTGCACCATGACAGCATCCAGATCTTCCATCTTGTTGCTAAGGCTCCTGACATTGGCACACATGGCTTTCCATGATTTGACCTCCCTAGATTATTTAGCTGTTCTACTCCAGCCCCTTCCCTGGTTGTCCTTTATGCCTGGTTCTCCTTGATGTCTGCCCTTCTGCTGATTTTTGCCTCTTTTCTGCCTATCCACCTCTTGGACACTAATCTCCATCTTTTGCACACTGCTTTGTTGAGATATCCACTCCTCCGGTTCATTGGTTCCACTGCTAGCTGTGGGAGGTGAGCAAGTAGGTACCCTTCTTGCTGGCCTGCCACCCCCTTTGGCTAGTTTAAATGCTTGTCAATGTAGCATTTAAACTTATCATTGAGTGCTTGTATTCCCCTCCAGGATGGATGCAGGCCATCAGGCTTGAACAAACCTCCATCCCTCCAGGTGGGTCTCCAGTCACCAATGAATCCAAACCCTTCCTCACAGCCCCAGTTCTTCAACCATGAGATAAAGTTCCTGGTGCATGCATCCTTATGCTTTCCCATGCCTCTTGCAGGTAGTAATTCTGAGAAAGTGACATAAGTAGCTACTTGCTTGAGACCCCTCCCCAATTTCCTAAACTCTTCCTGAACTTCATTTGGCTCCCCATTTGCCAGGTCATTAGTACCTAGGTGGATAATGACATCCAGCTAACCCTCCCATCTTGCCTTCCCAGTGATCCTCAGGATCTTCCTTCCATCCCTCCATGCTGTGGCACCTGGTAGGCACCTCACCTCCTGGTCCTCCCCTTCCCCCTCCTGTGTTCCTAGCTGGATCCCTCTTATGATGGAGTCCCCCACCAGGATTTTCTTCCTCCTCCTCTGGGGTCCACTGCTCTCCCCACTGAGGTCACCTCCTTGGCTAACCTCCACATCCTTTCCTTCCACTTCTCTGGGTACCTCTATTTGGTTGCCCCCATTTGCCAGTGTGGCATATGAGTTCTTGAGTGGAATAGGATCTGGGATGTGCCTCTGCCTGACCATCTTAACCAGCCCAGAGCCCACTGTCATCCAAGTGCTCCTCGTTCTTGGCATCCTTTGAGGCAGCGGCATTGGACTGGGTGGTCTCTGGATAGGGGTGATGGTACTCCTGACCCAGTTTACTTCCACTCTGAGTCTGGCTACCTCATCCCGCAGTCCAGACAGATGCATGCAGATAGGGCAGCACCTCAATGTCCAGAAGGTCTGCCTGAATATGGCTGTCCCGCAGCTACTGCATTGCACCACTCCCCACATTATACTGCAGATGGCCTATCTGGTGACAATACCAGCATTCATCATGTTTCTTGTCCCCAATCTCCCTTTTGGGCACCTGGGGATTCCCTTCTTTTTGCAGGGGCCCTGTGGTTTTTTGGTTGTCCAAAATGCCTACTTTTCCGTTTCACCCCTGCATCCCCTTGGGAGCAGCCCTGCTTCAAGCATAGTGATTTGCCAGCTCTGCAGCCTCTTTGGCAGTCTAGGATCTCTGTCCTCTAGCCAACGCTTCAAGTCAGGTGAGCAAATCCAATAAAACTGTTCAAGCAATACCACCCCTTCAATAGCTTCAACAGAATCTGCTTTCACCCCTTCACACCAATGTTTTAAATATTGATGCTGTTTTGTGGCTACCTCCTCAAAGCTCATTTCTGACCCCTTTTGGAGTTTCCGGAACTTTGCTCTGTATGCATCATGGTTCAGATCATATTTTTTTAATAAAGCAGTTTTTAACTTTTCAAAATCTTTACTTTCAACATTGTCCATATGCCCCAATGCTTCCCTCCCCTTGCCAATAAGTAGTGGAGACAGGTGAAAGCTCCAAGTCTCTTCCGGTAGATTGACCTGGATATAGACCTTTTCAAATGAATTTAAATACATGCCCATATCCTTCCCCTCTTTAAACTCAGCAATTAATTTTTAATTTAGCTTGTAGCATAGGCCTGGAGTTTCAGACCCAGCACCACCACTTACCTGCTCAGGGGTTGTTTTCAGTTGGAGTGTCAGCATTTTCAGCCCATGTTCCCTCTGGTGCTGTCATTCTTCAGCCTCCACCTGGCACTGCCTTTCTTCAGCCTCCAACTGGCACTGCCGTTCTTCAGCCTCCACCTGGCACTGCCGTTCTTCTGCCTCCACCTGCCACTGCCATTCTTCTGCCTCCACCTGGCACTGCCGTTCTTCAGCCTCCACCTGGCACTGCCGTTTTTCTGCCTCCACCTGGCACTGCCGTTCTTCAGCCTCCACCTGGCACTGCCGTTCTTGTGCCTGGCACTGTTATTCTTAGGCCTCTCTCTGTTGCTATCGGTCTTCCATTCCCATCTCAAACCTTCTTTGCTCATTTTCAATCTGTTTCTCCTGCATCCACAGCCTTCTCAGCTCAAGCTCTTGATTGGTAGATGGCTCTTTCTTCTCTGGGCTCTGGACCCCAGACGTCACCACCTCTGACACTAAGTGAGGCGGCACTTAATCCATCTCAGCTGCTAGAAGGGCCTCCATGAGTTGACTTTTATTTTTGTTTTCACTAGCGATGCCATTTTCCCCACAGACCTTCCTCATTTGCTCCAAGTTCTTATTGCTGTACTGGACAGACATTTTCTGTCTACACTACTCTGTTCTAAAAAAAAAGTTCAAACAGGATAGGGTCTATTGGATGCAAACAAATGTCTTTTTCCCCTTTTCAAATTCTGCCTTTGATTGTGTGATGATTTTGCTGGACTGTTTAAAATCCCAGTAGCTCGCACCAAATATGTCACATTCCCCATGCCCCCTTACCTAGGGCAGCCCCGCAGGACCTCCTGTTTGCAGAGAGGATCCCACTATTCAGGAACTCGTGAGCAGGAGTAAGGGTTCAGGAAGACTTCCCAGCCTTCCTTTTCCTGGTGGGAGGGTGGATTCTGTAGTTTTGAGTTCCATTGACTCTGCACAACTTTCAGTATTTGAATCCCACCACAGCCACTGGCTACATCTTGCCTAGGTAGTTTTATATGATAGCTGAGTGGATTCTGTCTTTTTAGGCACACAGTCTTTTCAAAACAATGCTGTTTAAATATTTAATCACACAACCAGACCCCAGGCAGAGTTGATAAGAAAATAATAAAAGTTTACTTAAAGTAAAAGCAATACAAAAAAGTCTACAGTTTGGAAGAACTTTAAAATACAGATAATAACAAAAGTAAAACTGGATGATTTACAGAAAACGCTAGATACTGTTTTCTAAACTATACCTTGTTTTGATGTTAAAGTTTAGACAATATTTCAAATGTCTTTGTAGAGATGACAGTTCTTTAGGCAATAGAATTTTGTAGCAAGTCCTCGATCCATGTCTCTGGATGTCCTTTTAAAAGGCTCCAGGTGCTGTCCTTGTTGAAAAGTCTTGGTTTCCAAAATTCTGACTTAAAATCAAAATGTTCTGTTCAGTATGTGAAGAGTCTAATTCCCAGACTCTCAGGTCTGGTTTTAAAGATTTTTCCAGGCCTACACATATACTTTCTGGTGTAAAAGAATATACCAGTTGGACAGAATATTCTGCCTTCCAACTTAAACACTATTCAACTGCTCTGCATTCGAAGTGTGTGTCTGATAATATACTGGAGGGTCATTTTATGACACCCCCCCCTTATTTGTTTCTCTGGGGAGGGGTTAATTATTTCAGGACCATACAGATATTAAAGTACAACAGTTCACCTTTCCCAGTAGGTGTCACTGTGGCTCCATGTCAATCCCAGTGACATCTGGTCCATGCATTTAGCTTAACCCATGACCCCTAGGTCATTATATTACCCCTTCCCTGTCATGGAATGCACAGTGGGATGTTTTATGCCTTCCTGAGGTTAGATACCTGTCTCCATTATCTTTTAATATAACAGGTCCGTATTAACCTTTATAGAAATAATAGTTATTTTGTAGATAACTGTTAAAGGGACAGTGTCTTAATTCCAAACTACAATTAAACATATACACTATGAACTCACGCAAATGGATATCAGCCTATCATGTGACACCTGGCATCAACATGGTGGAATGCAGAGAACATTTCATGATGAATGAGGGCACAGTGATAAGATGTATCCCTCAGAAATTCATAGAAACATAGAAACATAGACATTTGACAGCAGAAAATTACCCTCTGACCAATTCAGTCTGCCCAATACCCCCTCCCTGTCTGGTCTGTCTTACTCCCTTTATTCCATGCCATTTTCACTTTTATTTAGCCCCATGTAGTTGTCCCAAGCCCTCTTGAATTGGCTCACTGAATCTTCCCCCACCACTCATTCTGGCAGCCTATTCAAGGACCTACCACCCTCTCAGTGAAGAACTGCCCCTCCTACAGCCCATAAATTTGCCTCACTCCAATGTGAAATGCATGTCCCCTAGCTGATTTGTTTTCACTCATCCTGAATATGCTTCCTTCCTTCACCTTGTTTATTCCTTTCAGGTATTTGAAGGTTCTACCATATTCCCACTTTCCCTCCTCATCTTAAGTGAGTAGAAGTTTAGCTCCTCCAGTCATTCCTTGTATGACCTCCTGTGTAGTCCCTGAACCATCTTGGTTGCTCTTCTGTGGTCCCTGTCCACCCTGTCTCTATTACCCTGTAAGTGTGGCCTCAAGAACCGAACCCCATATTCCAGATGTGGTCTGACCATAGTTTGTATAGTGGCATGATCACCCCCTTTCTCCTACTTGCAATGCCCCTCCCTGTGCATACCAACATTTTGCTTGCTTTCCCCACCACCTTGTTGCATTGGTTCCCAACTTTCTGGTTATCTGAAATGATGATCCGTAAGTTCCTTTCCTGCTTTGTTGTCTCAAGTCCCTCCCCTCCCAGCCAGTATTTTGCCCTTGGGTTCCTATGCCCTATGTGAATAATTTTGCATTTTATTGTGTTGAATTGCAGTTGCCACTTCCCTGACCACTCCTCCAGCCTGGACAGATCCTCCCTCATTTTTCTCACCCTTCCCCGTGTGTCCACCCTGTTACATATCTTTGTGTCATCAGCAAAGAGACACACCTTCCCATTCAGGCCCTCTGAAATGTCCTCAGTATATATGTTAAACAGTATAGGGCCCAACCTAGATCCCTGGGGAACCCCACACATCACCCTCCCTTCCTTGGAGTGCACCCCATTTACCACCACCCTCTGAGTTCTTCAGTATCTGCCAGCCAGTTCTCCATCCAGTTTACTTGCCTATTAGTCTCCTGTGAGGGACGGTGTTGAAGGCCTACCTGAAGTCCAGATAGGCCACATCCACCGATCCTCCCTGATCCCATATCTCCATTACTCCATCAAAGAATTCAATCAGATTGGTCTGACATGACCTTCCCCTAGTGAACCCATGCTGGTTGTTATCTATGAGCCCCTTCTCATCCAGATATTATGTCAGCCTTTCATTTGTAAGTGCCTCCATCAGTTTACCCACCACAGATGTAAGGCTGACCGGGCGATAGTTGCCTGGAACTTCCTTCCCTCCCACTTTGTACAATGGCACCACATCAGCCCTTTTCCAATTCCCTGGGACTCTCTCCTTATCTAGGGGCAGATTAAATAACTTTTTGAGTGGTGCCACAAGTTCCTCCCTCAGGTTCTTGAGCATCCTGGTATAGACTGCATCAGGGCCCATTGCCTCATCCATCCACAATTTTTCTAGTTCCTCTAATACCCTACTCTCTGTAAAGGGGCTTCTGTGCATTTCCCTGCCCACTCTTCCCCTGCTTCTTAGCTTGGCCCCTTCCTTTCTTCCTCAATCATGAAGATGGAGGTAAAGTATTCATTCAGAAGATTAGCTTTTTCCTCATCCCCCTCTATCAGAGCTTCCCCTTCCCTTCTGAGCCTCATAATCCCCTGCCAGCTTTTCCTTCTCTCACTTATATGCTGGAAACATTTCTTGGCCCCTCCTTTTGGCCTGCCTTGCTATTTTGCCCTCTGTATCTGCCTTAGCCCTCCTGACTATTTTCCCTGCATCCTTTAGCTTCTCCTTGTAAGCTTCCATTTCAGCCATCCCTTGTGAAACTTTGTAGGTCCTGAATGCTTTCTTTTTTTCCCTGACTGCTCTTTCTACTTCTTTTGTAAACCAAAATGGTTCCCTCTCTCGTTTGTACTTGTTCACCCACTTGATGCATTCATCTGTTGCCAGCAGAATTCCCCTCTTTATTGCCCCCCATATCTCCTCAATGTCCTCTAGGTTCTCTTTCCCTTCCAGTTCCTCTTAGAGAATTTCTTTCATTTTCTTAAAGTCCACTTTCCTGAAGTCCAGTACCCTAATAGTGGTCCTGTTCCTTTCCGTCCCACTCCGAAGACTAAACCTGACCATTCTGTAGTTGCTATCCCCCAGATTTTCCTCAATCTCAACATCCTCAATACTGTCCCTATTTGTCATTATCATGTCCAGTATGGCTTCTCCTCTAGTTGGTTCCCTGACCAGCTATTGAACAACTGCCTTCTGCATGAAATCTGACAGCTCCCTACTCCTTTCTGATGCTGCTTCTGTGACCCTCCAATTCACATCTGGGAGATTTAGATCTCTTACAACCAGAATTTCTCCTTTGCCGGCCATTCTTAGTATTTCTCTTGCCATTTCCCTATCCACCTCCTCCCCTTAATTTGATGGTCTGTACACCACCCCTATCCTTACTGCCTCCTCTGTCCTTTTAGCTAATGTGACCCAGAGTATCTCTGTTGAGCCCTGTCCTTCCCTACATGCTGTTGCTGTTATCCCTTCCCTCATGTATAGGGCTACCCCAACCCTTTTTTTCTTCTCTTGTCCCTCCTATAGAGATTGTTCCCCAGTATTTCCACTTCCTAGCTATGGCTTTCAGTCCACCATGTTTCATTTACTGCAATCAAGTCTAGGTAATCTGTCCCCACCACTTCCTCCAGGTTCCCAATCTTATTCCCCAGACTCCTAGCATTAGCCAGCAGACCCTTCCACCTATCCCCTCCTCTTCTGTTCTCCTTTCTTCTGGTGTCCCCTGCCCTCTTTTGTGGGGGAGTGCAAGTTAGGCAAGTCCCACTAGCTATTTTCTCTAGTCCTCCACTAGCTTCGTACTCCCCCCTCCTTAGTTTAAATCGCTCCCTAGGATTTCATCTATATACCCCTGCAGCTTCTTCCTTAGCAGTCTAGTTCCCTTGTTGTTTATATGCAGCCTGTCCCTTGCAGACAGATGTTCATCTACCCACATGTCCCCCCATTCCCCTATGCATGTGCATCCCTCCATTCTGCACTACTGCCTTAGCCAGTGATTAAAATCCTTGATTCTTAGCTGCCTAGCCATGCTTGCACAGTGTTCTGACAGGACTTCTGAAAATGCCAGGAAACTAACTATCCCCTTACACACCTTGGCTAACTCCATGAATCTACTTTGTACCACTTCCACCTCCTCCCCTGCCAGGTCATTCCTTCTAAAGTGCAGGACTAGGTGTGGTTTATTTCCAAGTAATCTAATGCTTTCCTCAAATATTGGCAGTGCCCTGCTTGTCTCCATCTCTGGGTCACAGAAAACTGATCTCCCCTTATATGCTACTCCTTTCCTCAACCAGTGGATCCCTTTTATGATTGAGTCCCCATAAACCATTATCAATTTTCAAAAGGGAACGTTCAAGAAGGACATAAGTGAGTTACTCTTTACAGAAAGGGTGGTGGATGAGGGGAATAGATTACTTAGTGAGGTGGTCCACTAAAAGTTCATGGTTGTATTAAAGTACAGTTGTAACAGACACAAGGGCTAAGTATATACTAAGGAAAAAGGGGGCAGTGGCATTCAAGAGAAGGGTGTGTTGAAAAATAACTACAACTATCATGTAATAATACCTACTCGATGAAGGCTGGGATCAACTTTAACTAGTCTTAGGGGAAGTTTAGACCTTAAAAACACATTTGTATCTGTCACATCATCTTGAACTAATTTCCCAATTAAACAATTAGAAATCTTGCTTTATACATTAAATACAAATAATACCACAGAGATTCATCAGTTATTTTAAAGCCTGTTATAGTTTCCAGAAGTGCTGATAGTGCCAGTTGGTCTGGCACTTGTGTTAATTTTAGTTTGATGGGAACATATGTCTGTATTCCTTTGAAGGGCAGTATTAAAACTAAAGACTTTTTGTCTTTATTTCAACATTATCAGAACACTAGAAGGTGAACATGCACTTAAAAGCTAATTTAAAGTGAGTTTTTTAATATATTTTGGAAAATTTTTCACAAGCTTAATTATCTTCCCACTAAGCATTCTCACACCTACAGATGACTGACCAAGAAATTATTTCTGTAAGATCTCTCTACAGAAAAACTAAATAGGTAATAGTAAGCACATTGCTTTGGGAGGTAGCCTGCCAAGATTGTAATAGTTAGAAAGTCCACAAATATTAGTCACTTGATTGATTTTTCAAAAAGTTACTGATTTAATGGTTTCTGAGGGATAGCTACTTGAACCACAATGTTTCACCCAGCTGGACTTCCTTGGGGGGATAGCACTGCTTATTCCTTGCACTACATGCAACTTTCTCACCATTGTACATTTTTCAAGAGTTGTCCTCAGAACATCTTATTTGAATTTCATGCAGCCTCCTTCACTTTGCCTCTCCTCTCTATAAAATCCCCAGCCATATGGGTATGGTAGAGTTGATTACTACCTTACATTGGCATTGTGCCAACCAAGGTCCAAGGCATGCTTCATCCTACTGGGGCATTGCAATATGTAAGCAATAAGGCACGAAGTGATGTGTGTAAAACATATTTTACAGCACTGCCAAGAGCATAGTAAGGCACAAGGCCGAAGGCCAAGTGACTTCAGCCGCTGGGCATGCTATAAAATATGTTTTACACAAATCCCTGAGTGCCTTATTGTGGTTATAAAATTGGCTCCATTTTTTTATTTTTTTACTATTGGGAAAAGCATGTTTATATGTAGAAACAATAGATTTACTTGTGTGCATTTGTGATAAAATTGTCCTTCTGCCCACTGCAAGTGATGTCATTGATGATGTCATTGTATTATTGCCTACTTTCTTCTTCCTGTTTTTTTTTTTCTGTTTTTCTCCACATTCTGGATATGGAATGTTTATCATGGAATGTTTACCATGGAATACATGGATTCAAAATTCTGCTCAGTTCCACTGGCAGAATGTTTCTCTCTAACACTCTGTACACACAGACAATAAAGGCAGAGACTCAGGTATCTCACTGTCAGGTCAAGAAGAAGAGAGTTCCCTGATGAGCAGGAAAAGATAGAAAGGGGATTTTCACTGTCAGCAAAGAAACAGTTGTAGAGAAAACTATAAGCAATATTTATTGTTTCTAATTTGTTTATGTATGTAAGGAGAGTGTGATAATCAGGGAAACAACATTTAATTAATTTGTTTTATTTTTTATTTAAGGTAGTTTTATTTTTAGGGCCCAGTTGAAGTTTTTTTACAGTGTAAAGGTAGCAGCTATGTTTGTGGTAAGATCAGTTCTGGCTGTAGGGGGCTAACTGAAATGCCTGTGTTCTAAATGCCCATTGATTTGGGTTCCAGACGCTTCACTGCTAAATGTGTAACCATATTTAATATAAGGATCATCAATTTAATAGTGTAGTAAAGCATACCATTTTCTTCAGTAATATTATCACTCCAGAAGTGATAATACCACACTCCAAGAGTGATAATACTATCGTTCAGTTCTGGTAATAATATCGTTCGGGACCTGAACGATGGTATTACCAGCAAAATGGAACAGTACAAGCACTCATTTCCCTCCCAATGTCTTGACAGTGTGCTGTCCAATTGGCCACTTTCCCTGTATGGGCAGGCAGAGCAAAACAAAAAACATGGCGGCTCTCTCGCTGGCAAAGCGAGAGAAATTCTCGGTGCTTGTTGCAGCATTTTACTTATCTCTTTACTGCCTAGTGCAGTCTCATTTTCACCATGGAGTAGTATCCAACCCATTAATGTGATTATCGGAAACGCCAGGCAGCAACCGCCTTCTCTTAACTCATCGCCCAGGACCATCAGCTGAAACCACCTCGCAAACTTCGTGGTCAGTGCTGTAACCTTTACTCTGCTCTCATATTCCTACTAAAAACTTTCCAAACCACATCCATATAGTAAAAGAAATAATGTTTGTGCACCGGTGCATTATCATCGAGTGATACCATCTCGAGGTTCTGGACCCGGAAACCTCTTAAGCTTCACTCTCGAGTTTCCTGCGTGTCCAGAACCTCTTGATGGTATTACTCGCTGGTAATGCACTGGTACATATCCATTATTCTCTTTTTTACACATAAATAAGAGCCAGTCAGATTATTGGATTTTACCTTGCCATTTTATAAAATCAGTTTCAATATACTGCCATGGAACACAATAGTAAGGGTTCATAATGCATTTTTTTTTTTTTCTCTTTTGTAAATTTTATTGAAACAGGGTTATTTTCCAAGATTGGCTGTGTTGAATAAACACAGGGGCAAATGCAGATGGTACAGTGTTAGACATTGCTTCAAGTTTGTTACCAACTAGCACTGACAGACCATTTGGGTACCTTTAAGTTTATAGTCATTTAATAGCAGTACTCCATGATAACAGGTTAACATGATTCACCTACCTCACAGTTTCAGCTTAAGGGCAAGAGGTTAACAGAAAAGCCATTGCCCCCAAGAACCTCCAAGAGATCCCCTACAATGAGAACAGGCCACATTCAATGGCCTCATATTGCATCCATTATAATTTCAAACATAACTGGGCTGATGGCCTGGACCCCTATTTTCTTAGAATTGAATTCAGGCAGCTTATAGAGCCAGTTACCCATCTTTTCATCTTTGACTCTCTAGCAGCGATATGCCTTTATTCTGGGAAACAGCACACATCATACCCCTCCACAAATCCAGAGATGCTAGTACTCTCAACAATTACAGACATATATCCATTCTCCCTAGTTTGGCAAAACTCCTGGAAAAACTAGTTAATGCCCAATTAAGAGTTTTCTTGGAGCAATCTAATATCATGACACCCCTCCACTCCAGTTTTAGACCTAAACACAGTACTGTTTCTGCCCTGGCCAAGGTCACTGATGACTAGTTAGGGGCTGTTGACCATAAACAATAGGGGAGCTATTTTTTTCTATCTTAATAAGGCCTTAGACACTGATGACCATAACATCCAGATCTGAAAACTGTACAACATTGGCATAGGCTGCCTCATTGAAATGGTTTTCCAGCTATCTAACTGGGTGGCTACAACAGACAAAGCAGAATGCCTCTATTCTGCATGTACCACTCTACTTAGGGGTGTAAGGATCCCTTACTTTTCATGTTATACATTAATGACCTAGGTGAAAACATCTCTGATGCCAAATTCCATCTTCATGTGGATGACACTGTTTTGTACTTCTCAAGGCCTAATACCAACACTGTCTGCTCTGACCTTCAAACCACTTTCAACAAACAACCCAATCTTTTCCATTCTAAGTTGCTACTAAATGCCTGCAAAATACAGGTAATGTTCTTAACCCCCACACAATGCTGCCTTACAATGTGCCTCAGCACCCGTCATCACTATGCTATTAGGTGAAAAACTGCAGGTTAGACTTGACTTTTACTATTGGAACAAGTACTGCTTCCCATCTGATGTCCAGCAATGTCTGGTTCAGGTTACATTCCTTCTGATTGTGGACTATGCTGACATAATCTACAGACACTGTTCTACTACTTGTCTGTCCAAGTTAGATGTGTTCTATAATAAAGCACTTAGATGCATAACAAGCTGCGTGTCCAGGACTCATCATTGTGTATGTATACCACAACTGGCTGGTCTTCATTAACTACCAGAAGACTTTTAAACCTGTACATATGGGCATACAAGGTACTTCTAAATTATCTCCCAGGATATATTACAAACTCTTCCACCTAACCATAGCAGCTATTACCTCAAAAAAAAAATGACACCCTCCTAGACATTCCAAGACATGCTACACGTAAGCAATAAGACACAATGGGGTGTGCATTAAACAGTTCTAATGCATGGCTAGGGGGACATAGTGAGTCATGAGGCCATAGGCTGAGTGCATCCAGTCCCCTAGCCGTCCATTAGAACTGTCTAATGCACATCCCCAGAGTTTCTTATTGTGCTTATAAAATGGCAGTCTGTGTATTCTAAATGGGGTTTCTAGTTTTAGCAGTGCATTACACTTCTAATGCATGGCTAACAACCAATCAGATTGCTTGAAACCTTTGCCCATTTTATAAAACTAGAAGAATCTGCAATGTTGTCCCCACAGCATGGGACTTAAGCAAACCTCTTTAAAACTCACCACATTGGTCAGACTTAGCACTATTAAGAGGCTTTTTGGAAAATTATATCCTAAGATCTACTGTTGTTGATAAATTGTAATCATTTATTCTTGACCTCAACAAGTTTATTTACTGTTTGTATGGTATTGCTCCCACTGAGTATACCGTATAGCTGTTTGAATTCAGTGAATTACTCTAATTATGTATATTGCTCTATCACTATATTCTGCAACATGGCTTATGACTTGTACCTGACAACTATATGAATTCAGTGAATTTACTTCTAATGTCATGTATATTGCTCTATGTCTTGTATACCTTTTTACTCTGTATCATTGTCTCTGACTTATGAATGCTGTCCTACACCATCAGGACCTTCTTGTAAATGAGCTTGTTCAATGGCCTTTTCCTGGTGAAATAAAGAAACTTTGGTCAGCTTCAGTATGGCTGCAACATGATGGTAGTGATGTAGCTGAAAAAAGTGAGAGGCTGCTTCACCACACCTCATGAACCCCATAGGTGAAAGTTTTCAAATTCCCAACTGAAATGTGATTCCACGCCAGCAAAATGTGATTCCACACCACAGATGGGAAAACACATTTTGGCCAGGATTTGAAAAATGACAGGTGTCATGTTCATGAGGTGGTGTGAAAAAAATGGCTATGTTGAAAATTTAGTGTCAAAATATTGAAAATTACTGAAGTTATGAGCGAGCATAGAAAAATTTCCAATGTGCACTCATAACTTTGTCATTTTTACATATTTTGACCCCAAATTTTCAACATAGCCTTCTTATGACCACAGCCAATGAACAAGGGCAGTGAACAGTTTCAAATCCTGCCATAAAGGTGATTTCACAATGTGAGCACAAAATCACCTTTCAGACCATATTAGCATAATTCCAGCACCACTGGTCATGAGGTGGGGTCCCAAAAGGGCCATGTTGAAAATCTGGAATCAAAATATACAAAACTGACAAAGTTCTGCATCAGATTTGAAACCCCTTTGAAATACATTGAACCACACTTACCTTAGTTTCTCATATTGCAGTCTGCGGTGCCAGCAGCAAGATGTGTCTGATTGGAGAGTGGATCTTCACACTGGGACCTGTCAGGTGAATAAGCGTGTGTATGAGGTGTGGAGTGGTGACTTCTGAGTGAGAGAACAGGGTGAAGGGTCAGATTGACAAGGGACCAGTTTCTTTTTTACAGGGTAAAAACAATCATCAAGGGATGGTTTTCTTTTTTACGAGTCACATTGTCACAATACAGGGATGGTGATTGAAGGGGGGGCACAAGACACAGAGAAACAATTTCTAACAGGGATAGCAATTGTAGGTTGGGGGTGCCACTAGATACCAGGGAAACAATAAAAACAACAGGGGATAGTGACTGGAAGGTGGGGGCAGGGCACTAGACACCAGGGAAACAATAAAAACAATATGGGAATGGCAATACGAGGGTGGGGGTGCCACTACATACCTGGGTAACAATAAAAGCAAAATGGGGATGGTGATCTGAGGGTGAGGGGTGCCACTAGACACTAGGCAAACAATACAATAATACAGGGATGGTGATCCGAGGGTGGGGTCCCACTAGACACCAGGGAAACAATATAGTAATATAGGGATACTGATCAGATGATGGGGAGTGCCACTAGACACCAGGAAAACCATATAATGTGGAAACAGCAATTGGAGGGTGGAGGGTACCACTAGACACCAGGGAAACAATAGAATCATATATGAATGGTGATCAGAGGGTGGGGAGTGCCACTAGACACCAGCAGAAACAATAAAAATAATATGGAACTGCAATTGGAGGGCAGGGGTGCCACTAGACACCAGGAAAACAATATAATATTGGGATGCCAACTGGAGGGTGGGAGTGCCACTAGACACCAGGGAAACAATATAATTTTATGGGGATGAAGATCAGAGGGTGGGGTGTGCCACTAGACACAAAGGAAATAGTACTAGAGAATGGGAATGGCAATTGGAAGTTCGGGGGTGCCACTAGACACCAGGAAAACATTATTACATATATAGGGGGAGGAAAAGAAGTGCTCACTCTGAACTCAGAAGTGAACCAGAAGAGAGAAAAAAGCAGAAAAATAGTGCGGGAGGAGGGGGAGAGAAACAGCACTGTACTAAATGGAGAGGTCTGCACCAAGAAAATAATGTAGAGGTAGGGAGGAGGCAGTACTGAATGGAGACAGTGGAGTACTTCAAGTAGTTGAGTGATTTAGCTTCAACTGCAAAATTTTGTGCTTCATTCAGAATCAGGTGATGTGCTTCCAGAGCTCTTTTCTCTCTCTCTGTATAGTAACAGATGTCATGCATACCTCTGCCATGCAGCCATAATAAATTAGATGAATGAACCATAACCCTGAGGAAGGGCTTGAGACCGAACAGTCAGTGTGTGACACTAGTGCCTGAGATGGTGCTCCATGTCTTTTCCTGTCACCAAGAAACTCCTATGAAGTGCGACAAATGAAGGAATAGGGAGAAGTGTTTTTTGTGAGGCACTCCGTTTTAAAGAACCTGCAGTATAAGTGCTGTTTGCTAAGTGGCCAAGATTCAAAAGACAAAAAGTATGCAATTTAGCATCAAAGGCCAGTAGAAAGCTGAACATTTTTGCATGGAGTGCTGTACTAAATATCCCAAAACACAGTGTTTGAGACTGTTGAGATTCACGAGGTCCCTCTTATAGTACATATACATCTGGAGGTCAGGTCGTTCTTCACAGAATGGTATGTTCAGGAGGTATATGGCTATTTCTATTAGCTGGCTGCCCACCAATCAGCAGTACATTGGATTGGGACTGCACCTTATTTAAAGTGAGCCAATAAGTCAGTGCAAAATATTTTATAGGGAGTCAACTCTAGCAGTTGTATTTTAGAATACAGACTCAGACAATTGAAGGTCCACCTTGTCGACTGGTGGTTCAGCTTGCTTTCACTCCAGAGCTTTGATATGAAAAACAAAGAGACCCCCTCTCCCTCTTGGGATGAAATAAGCGAGTAGCCATTTGAGGCAAAAAGCACATTGTAACATTTTTAATAATATGTCAATTTTTTGGGGGGGGCGGGGCAGGGTGTGCACTGAGTTTCTTGTTTTGACTTATATATGCTATAATTGGTAGCAACCCAGTGAGAAAGCAGTTTAAACTTTGTGGAAGTGTATGGACTGAATTTCTAATTCTGGATTTGTTTATGTTCATCAGATACTGTACATGATTGTCTCCATTACCTGGCTCCCCACCAGTCACCAGCACATCGGTTGGGGACTGCAACTTATATAAAAGGAAAGGCGACTCAGCCTTTTATTCTGTTTCTCTGTGTAGTTTGTAGGCATAAACAATGATTGCCTCTATTGCACTTCCTAATTTCATCAGGATTTAAGAGAAAATGAAGGTACGTAAAGCCAGTGTGAAAAGCTGCTTGACTCCACTGCAAATCTCATGACCAGAATCATGTAAGGCATCCTGGAATTTTATGATGTTTTAGTGCTAAAGCCTGCAGTAGTTACAGTATACTGTATTAGTCAATGATGTTCTATCCTCTGCAGTCCTTATCTTCTTGTCTTATGCTGGCCATGAAACTCTTCAAGACATAGTAAATGTTCTGCTGTTTTTTGTAGTTTAAAGTGTATCTGAGTTTAAAAAATATGGTTTTAGAGAATTCAGGTACTTCATAAGACATGTAATAGAACTGAATAAGACTATAACTTCTGCTGGCTTGTGCATGTACACATTATCACCTCCCATGATTAGTAGAATCATGACCTTTGGAATGGAGACAAACAGGTTTTCATACTAGAGCAAAACAGAGTGAAGTAACCTCATGTATATTTAAATTAGGATTGCATTGGGGATGCAAGAGATGGATTCATTGCTCATGCTTCCAAACTACACAGGCATACAGAAAATAAGCTAAGGGAACTCTCTCTTTAAAGTGAGCCAAGAAGACAGTGCATCTTATTTTAAAGGGAGTCAACTGTGGCAGTTCTATTTTGGTATCACGTCATTTCAGCGCAAGCGCATCAGTGCAGCATTTTCAGCGTTTCTCAAACTGCGTAATATATGTAAACGCATTGGCAATATTAGCGAAATCTATGTAAGGGTAAACAAGGATTCTCAATTGCATTGGCAGCAGTGATTACGTACCTAACTGTCTCACTGCTTTCCCTCTTATTACTTGACATCAGTATATTAATATCTCACTGTCACAAACAAGGAGTCTCACTTGCACTGCTTTCCCTCTCATTTGTAAAACTGGCAGCAATGATTACGGACCCAACTCTTCGGATATGTTAAAACTTGACAACAATCGGCACTGTCTCACACGGAGTGTTAAATTGTAAAATTGTAGTCTTACCTGTTATGTTTAGTTCATCAGCAAAATTTAAAATCCAAAGCTTTATTAAGTCACTGATAAAATCCAAAGTTAAAAGCAATTGTAACTCCAATATATATCATAGTGCGTGATGTCATCAGTGCGCCCCAGTCCTTTCGCTAATCTTTATTTAGACAAGTCACTGTGCAACCAAGTATAGTGGATCCTTTTTTTTTTAAACTTGAAGCTGGAAATTATAAGCAACACCACGGAGATAGTCATATTCAGAAAGAGTTCCATAACCTTCAACGACAGCGATCAATCTTTTAACTGTATCTAGATACTTCCTTCGTTTGGCTGGTGGTTCGAGACCTGACAGGTACTGTTCCATCTTTATTTCATTCACACTCTGCTCAACTTTAAGAGCTGTTCTCAGCTTCCAGATAGTAGGATGGCTTGCCCCCAACTTGCTATTGAAGCCTCGATGCCACCCTTCGACGGAATTGTTGGTCCTAGGAATACCTTCTTTTACTGCTTCATAACAGTTCCAAAATTCTATAGCGAAGTGCGGTCTGCAATGGCCACGATGATCAACAGGTCTCCCAATCCATGTGTCTTCGAAATAATCGAGCAAAGGAGCAAGTTGGTGGTCATGTGCAATATAAAATTCAGTTGACCGCAAATTTTCAAACACAGAAACAACATCTTGTGATGGAACATATGCTAGGGCAGCTAACATTCTGACTTGCAAGGCATACTCCTTGTCTACTGTATATTGCTTTAGTATATCATAGTTCTCTTGTACCTTTCTCCAGATAGACTGACATAAGTGAAAGAAACATCCCCTAGTTCTTGCCATGGGAAACTCGGTATTAAATGCTTTCACAGCTCCAAGTTCAAAATCAGTCATCAGTGAAGTTGGTGTTAAGTTGGGGCACAGTTTTTTGATTTCACTAAGCACTCTGACATAGCTAGCATAGGTTCTGGAAGACATGAGAATGAATACACTAGGCATGACAGCAGTGTAAGATACACCGTGGATACTGTATAATTTAGTAAATAGAGGTGGAGTGGCTTTAAAGGTCCCGTCTGTGAACCAGTGCTTTGTTGACTGCATGTACTGCAGATTTTTCAGAGTGGTAAAGATTAGGAACCTTTCAGAATCTTCTTTACCACTGTCACACATCAAGAATTGCTTCCTGTGGTCTGTAACTGTGTATTCGGGTGGGAATTGTAAATCAGATAGTGTAGAGGGCTGAATTGGAGCTACCGAGGAGACCTGTCTAACACACTGAGTTGTACGCTTCAGATTTTGAAAAGAAGGTAGTTTTCCACCTGTGGCTGTACAAATGTTTTTAGTGGCACCTGCCACTACTAGATGAGTACACTCTTGAGAGCTCACAGCCCTTTCTTTCATTCTGTTAATTACTTCCCTGACTTCGGTAGAACCGACGTCAGGAACATGACTGTGCTCACCCAGAAATTTTACAATTTCGTCTGCTTCAGTGTGACACCTTACCTTGCATCTGAACCCATCATACTGTAGGCATTTCCAGTACATATGACCATCGTACTTTCGTTCTCTCCTATAGAGGTACCCATGGTGTGCAAGTAGTTGCTGCCCTTTGGTGCTCAGTATAAAATGAAGAGGCATTGCAGCAAACAGAATGCACAACAGACGTTGTGTACTTAAGTTGATTGGAAATAGCTAATTGCATCATGTTACTATAGTACCCGGAATCAATTAGCTCTTCCAAGACATACATTACTTAATTAAATAATTGATATATGTCTGGGCAAGTAGAAAGGATTTAACCCTTTTGTATGCAGCAGATATTGAGGAAGAAAAAAAAATCTGCACATGGGATGTCACATTTGCTCTGCAGTGCCTGGAACATATCCACAGCAAATCTGCCCCCAACCATTAAATCTTGAAGAGTTAAGATCCCGCTACATTGTTATCCACCTTAATGTCCAGTTTGTCCCAGAGGGTTTGGGGTTGGTCCACAGCCAATTGTGCATTTTAAACTAGCAAAGGATATTGTGGGGTGAGTCTTGAGTTGTTTGGGAAGCGATGAATAATGTACTTGCCAACCCATTATTTTATCAACAGCGAGTGTTTTTTGCTCTATTCGTAACCGCGCTGTAAAGGCAATACGCTGACAATTTATACGCTAAAGAAACCATGCTAATATTTACTGCGTGGATTTTGTATGCACGTAAAAGACGTGGAACCTTCTATTTTAGAAAAGGGCCTCAGCCAGTGGGAAGTCCACCTTGTTGACTGGTGGCTGAGCTTTCTTTTACAAGAGCTCTGATTTGTAAACCAAGAGATCCCCACTCCCCTTTGCAATGAGATAAGTAGCAAGAAAGGAAGTACATAAGCCATTATTTTTCAAGTGCACATCCCCAGGGACTCAAAGTGCTGTACAAAATAACAGTTACAACAAGCAATCATAAAAAACAGCTAACAATCTCAACTATTCTAGAAATAAAACTGAAATTAAAAAAACTAATAAATAATTATACAATCTTTTAAAAGAGCCAGCCAGTGGAAAGATAGATTATAGTCCAAATGCCTCCATAAAAAGGTGAAATCCTTTAAAAGATGAAATTTTAGACACCTCTCAAAGGCCTCTATGGAGGGGGCTGGTACCCAGTCAAGTAAGCGATACCAGAATAGCTCCGCACTATATGGCACTAGTCTGGTAAGTGCTCACATGGACAGTGAGTGAGGTTTTACATCACTTGCTGTAAGCGCTCCCCTGGTCACTGTCTGTGGTCCTGTAAAAGAACAAGAACTGCAAGGAATGGGAGGCTGAGCTGTTCCCATGGCATGGAGGGCTGAGGCATGGAGCATCTCACCCAGTGGCAATGGAAACTGGGTTTCTAATCCTGGTCTTCCAATTTTTGCCCACATTGGGACTTATTTTTTCTTTTGTTACCAGGGGCCATGGAAACACTATTCCATGGCCCCACAATTTTTTTTTTATATGGTATTTCTCCCCTCATCCTGGCTGGCAATTCTACTACCATCTGCTGTCCTCCCAGCACTGCCCCCCAAGGATCAGGCCCCCCTCCCTCATGCTCTCATGACTTACCCTTCATGGCAGGGTGGTGGGGAGTGTCTCAACCCACCCAAAATGGATCCAGCCAGGGAGGTGCCTTCTCAGGGGTGGTGCCCATGGGTGACAGTGTCATGCTGCATGGCCAGGACCTTTTCCAGTTTTCTTTGAGGTGAGGCATGCAATGACACCCACGGAGAGAGTGCATGCAGATCCATACACACTCCTCCAAGCATCTGCCCTATCTCCTACCCTTTCTGTAGCATCGGCGCACTGCCCTTCAGTTGCCGCTAGGGGCCAGTCAGATGCCGAACGCTGATGACCCCCACCCTTGGAGAAGGACAGCAGTCCATCAGATGCATGATCCTTCTCCTCCCCTGCCAACCCCCAGTGGCCTGTGTTCATTCCCTTACTTGAGTCACTGGTGTAGCACAAGGTAAGGTGTCCAGTGCCTCAGCCCATCAGTGCCACCATGCCAGCCTTGAACAGCCCCACAAATTTTAACCTTCCCCATGGTCCACTCCCCCAAGAGTGAGAATCCTTAAGTCAGAGGGAGTTGGGGGCTTGCCTTATGCTAAAATAAAATTGACACGTTTATTACCATGTGCACCATGCCAATGCTATTCTTGTTGGTGCTTAGTAGACCCAGTGTTCCAAGGGGGGCCTCCTTCACAGATCTAGGAAGGGAGTTCCACAGGGCTGGGCTGAGCCATGTGAGGAAAAGAAATCATACTGTAACATTTTAATGACTTGCCAGTTTTTTTGAGGTAGGGTGCGAGGGGTGCACTGGGTTTCTTGTTTTAACTTAGGCTAGCAACTATAGGCTGGTCAGTCTTATATAAGTAGTGGGTTAGTTAATGGAAACCATGCTAAAGGAAAGACTGATTGAGTATCTTTATTGTATTTATTAATTTGAAATTTGTTAACTTGGTTTAACCCAGAGCATGAGACATCCATATTCAAGGGGGACCCAGGGATGAAAACAAAAGGAACAATACAGAGTAGATAAGCAGTACATCAGCATACCCAGTAATCATGTACATTACATTTGCACATTGACAAACCCAAACAGTATTTTATAATACCATTTAAAAGTATTCTGTGAACTGATAGAGTGTAGCATAGCAGGCAAATTATTCCAACATGTAATGCAAAGAATGTTGGCCTAGGGAGGAATGGAAGACTGTTGGTCATATGAAATGAATATGAGCAGATATAGTACTCTGGGAACCAACACTGGAGTTAGCATCAGCCATTCACAGAAATCTAATAGGACCTTTTAAGAAACATTTAAAACTGATAAAGGTAAAATAAGTAATGTGCAAATCAAAAAAAGGCCTGCCAAGGTGTTTATAGAGAGTGCAGTGGTGAGAAAATCTGGGGCTAGAGGCAGCAAATGTGCATATGGAATTGTATAGAATTTTAACTCTTTGCAAGTCAGTGACACTAGCATTGGTATGGACTGGAAGTCTGTAGTCCACTAGTGACAGGAGTAGGGGCTGAGCCAAGGCTTTCTTAGAATGAGAGGACAAGCAATTTTACAGCCTACAAAACTGTCCATAACAAATGTGTACTGACTTAACCAGCATGGAGATACAGAAGAAGCCACTTTATCAGGGCAGCTGGGTGGCAGGGCTTTCGCCCCGATTAAGTGACCATCCCAATTATCAGAGGTGTTTATTATAGTGCATATTTTACTATAGTAATGTAAAATGATGCTCCATGTGTTGGATTGCATAATACATAAGCCAGCCAGCTTTTAAAAAGTAACCTTTGTTACAGTACTGTACAGTAGTTATTGTATTTTTAAAGGCCTTCTGTCAGAAATGAGAAAGTCAGAAACAAACTGTTAATTTTACCCAAGGTACAGAAATACTGGAAAATATAACCTATTAGCCAAAGTATGAAAATGCTGGAAACCCAAAGGCAAGTTTAACCATCAGAAACTTGAAAGCATGAGCGAGAGGGGTGAGAGGGGTGTTCAGCAGGCAGGTTCAGGCTAATTCATACAGGAGGGCACTCTGCTGGCTAACTCATTCAGAGTATTGTGATAGGGACATGTAAAGAGGTATGTTCCGCTGGCTAACTCCTTCTAATCAGGACATCTAAAGAAATCAGGACATGAGAGTGTGAGATCAGTAAAATAAATTAACATACAATAGGGAGAAGAAACAACTTTTTCTAATTTTTGAAATTGGATCAACGTGAAAGCGTGAAGTGGGGACTTGCAAAGAGGGATGTTCTGCCAGCTAGCTCATTCAGATCAGGGCATGTAAAGAGGGATGTTCTGCTGGCGAACTCCTTCAGCTTGAGACTTGTAAGAGGTCGGGACTTGAAAGCATGACAGCATCAGGAAAAATCAACATACAGTTAAAAGAAGTGCTGAGTAAGAAACAACTTTTTCTTATTTTTGAAACCAGTGCAATGTGAAAGCATGAAGGGAGGGGGAATTGTAAAGAGGAGATCAGGACTTAAGAACATGAGAGCAGGAGATGAAATCCACATACAGTTTGGAGAAGCAAGCTGAGCAAAGATGCCATGAGATTTTCCTGTCAGAGTGTTTTCCTCTCAGGACACCTGTGTTGACCCGTTCATTGCACTGAGGGGTTCTGCCATGCAAGTTCCTTTTCCCATATAGATTTACTATTTTAACACCACACTGTCATGGATCTCCACTCAAGTGAAATACTGAGAAAAGAAAAGTGAGGGGATGTTGTGTGAATTCAAACCTACAACAACCTCTTGTTCATGAGGCTTTTGAAGATACAGCAATGAGGCTGAGTCCGTTAGCCGTAGAAGTTAAAACCATGCTGGGAGGTTCCTGACAGGTCAGTTTCATGACAGGACAATATCATTGCTAAGAGGAGAATGTCATTCCTGACAGGAGAATTTCCTGGCAGGAAAATGTCATGGCACCTTTACCATCATACCTTTGGAGAAGTGCTGAGTAAGAAACAACTTTTTTCTATGTTTCTAACTGGAGCAACATGAAAGCATGAAGGGAGAGGGACTTGTAAAGAGGGGATCAGGACTTGAGAGCATGTGAGCAGCAGGAGAAATCAACATACAGTTGGGAGAAGTGCTGAATAAGAAACAACTTTTTTAACTCATTCTGATCATTCAGATTGGGAGTTACATAAAGGGGTGTTCTGCTTTCTAGCCCATTCAGATTGGGACTTGTAAAGAGGGATGTTCTGCTGGCTAACTCATTCAGATTGGGACTTGTAAGCATGGGATTCGGACGTTAGAGAACGAGAGCAGGAGGAGAAATCAACATATAATTGGGAGAAGTGCTGAGTAAGAAATAGCTTTTTATTATTTTGAGAGCAATTCATACATACTCAGTAGGCAATTAACATTGGTTCATCAACAGCAATAGGTGTGAACTTGACAGAATCATCCCAATAATCCAGCATTCTTGTCCCCATTAAACAGATGGGGATGGCATTGAAATGCATAGCCACTTAATTGGTGCCTAGTAGCAAGTCCCAATAAAGTGGATGTCCTGATTATTCATGTCCTGATTAAATGTTTTCTATTGTATATACTTTAAAAGAGAGAGTCTTGAATCCAGTGGACTACAAGATCATAATCATCATGGATTCATGGGGGGTGACTAGGTAAATAGATCAGTGGAAGGCAGTGGATGTGACCTAGCTGGACTTTAGTAAGGCCTTCGACACTGCCGCCCAGGAGGTTGATAAGGAAACTAAGCAGCCTGGGGGTGGGATCCAACATGGTAAATTGAGTTAGAATTTGATTAACAGATAGGAGACAGAAGGTGCTGTTAAACGGCACTCACTAAAATGGTGTAGGACTGACCATCTGGGTGCCACAGAGCTGAGTACTGAAACTGACCCTCTTATACTGTGGTTCATGCTTTGGTGTTTAAGAACTGAAAAGGCGATATGCCACGTAGAGCTCCAGTTAGCTATTGTAATAGCAAATTTTATTTCCAGTCAAGATGTATTTATCTAATTTGGTCTTAAATTCCTGTTTTAATTTACTTACAATGATATCAAGTGGGGTTAACTATTCTTTGGGAATAGTAGAATTAGTGTGTCGAAATGGTTTCCCATTATTTGTAAAAAGTGTTTTCTAATGTTTGTGTGCTTTGGTTTGAAGTCTATATTTAGTTCATTTAAGAGGTATGGAGCATGAATGATATGGAGGGGGAGGGACATGAGAGGGCATGGCCTTAGATTGGAGGGGGGAAGATTTAGGACAGAAATGTGGAGACACATTTTCATGAGAGGGTCATGGCAGAATCGAATGCTCTACCAGAGGAGGTGGTAGACTGCAAAACAGTGGGTAGTTTGAAGAGTGGATGGGACAAGGTGAGGAGGTAACTGGGAAGGGGAGGGGGTGCGGGGAAGCTGCAAGGTGAGGGTGCTAGCTGCACACTTGAGCAGACTTGATAGACCAGGTGGCCTATTTCTGCTGGCAAATTCATATGTTCTTATGATATGCATTGACAGTAAATCCCTCAAATGTGTCTAACTTTCAGTGACATTAGATTTAGTTTATGCAGTCTTTCTTCATACGTTATAGTTTTAAAGTTGTTATACATTTTGTTACCCTCTTTTGTACTCTTTCTACAGTCCAAGTCGCATTAAACTGTCCCACCAATGAGTTGGTTTAGCATTGTTTTTTTTACAGCTGGAAATGCATTGGCATTTGTCAACTCATATTGCATTGTTTTTCAACATATTACCAGCTCAAGAGCAATGTTTGTAAAATGTCTTTACAACTCATTTGGAATGTCCCTGAAGCCCAGTCTCAATGCAATGCAAAACTGAATTGTAACTCTTAAGAAACAGTTTGTGCAAGGTTTTGTACTGACTCCAGCAACACTTATGCAACTCAGGCAGAAATGCTAAAGCAACTCATTGGCAGAACAATTTAATGTGAATTGTATTGTACTTCAGAGATATTGTGCTGTTTGAAAGGTGTCCAAAACTGGATAGTAAAATCTAAAGTGGGGTCTAACATAGGCTGTGTATAATGGAAAAAATACTTATCTATCCCTTGATGTAATATTTCTTTGAAGGGACCACATGACTTTATTTGCCCTCTTGATGACTTTGTTACGTTGTTTTCTGTGACTGAGATCTAAGCAAACCAGTACACCCAGGACTATTTCTAGGGTAGTTTCTTTAGAGTGCCTCCACACAGAAAGTAGCTTGATTTTGTTGTTGTTAAATCCTAAGTGCATAACTCTGCACTTGCCTAGATTGAAATGCATTTCCTAGTGAACAGCTCATTGTGAAATTTTATTTAAATCATCTTGAACTGTGTTAATTTTGATCTTGAGTTATACATGGGCCCACTGATTGTGAATCAGCTGCACTTTTTGATGAGAAATTAAGTGCAGTTGGAAATGTGAAAAATAACCAGACAGAGTACAGAGCCTTGAGGGACTCAGCTAGCTATCATCCCAGTAGAGGAAGAGTATCCTATGAGTTTAACTTTCTGAGTTTGGTTTGTCAGCCAGTTGCTTATCCAATTTATTAAGAATGGGTTGATATTTAATTGATTCATATTTTCAGTAATTGTCCAATGTGGGACCAGGTTGAGAGCTCTGCTGAAGTTAGGAGTATTATATCGCATGGTGTTTTGGATTCCTGTAGTGACCTTACCTTTTTTTTTTGTAAAAACAGAGATTAATGGTGTGTGACTGTCCAGAAGTAAATCCATTTTGCACAGGGTCAATGTTTTTATGATGGTTTGTAAGTTATCTTTAAAGAGACTGTCAAGAATTTTACTGGGGATGGATGTTAAGCTAATGACCTGTAACTGAATCTTTGGTCTGTTTGGCCGTTTTTGTGGATGGGGATTATGTCAGCTGTTTTCCAGTCTTCTGATATTATACTAGTGTATACAGAGGTTTGAAAAATGAGCTGTAGGGGAGTGAGAATGTGGTCTAAAATTATTTTTAGCATTTTTGTCCAGCTATTATCTGGTCTAGGTGACAAGTTATTTATAAGTTTATTAATCTTTTCCCTAACAGAGTTTTTTGTAATAATTAATCTCAGTACTTTACGATGACCTGTTACTGAAGATGTCTTATATTTTTCTGCATAGATGGAGCAAAAATAAGTACTGTGTGTGTGTGTGTGTGTGTGTGTGTGTAATAACAAAAAGCACTTATGTGTACATTTATGCTGTATAAACACACACATATGCAAGAACATAGCAGACAAGCAGTATGATCAATCATATAAATGAAGCCATATTTTTAAAAACATGTTTTATTAAGAAAATTTAGTTACAGATTTATAGCATGCAAAGGTACATAGATCAATTAGTTTTTACTACACAATGCGAGTTGTGAGATACAGAGATAGAGAAGTTGAGCAGTGACAAAAATATAGGCTTTAAGTAAAATGATCATAGATTGCAAAACTGAAATGGCCACAGGTGACTAGAGCTATTACTAGGTACTATGTTATATTGTTATAGTTACATTTATAATTGAGCAGAAACAGAGATTACAAGTAATACCATATACCTGAGTCAATGGCTTTTAGTAAAGGATTCCATAATTGTTGAAATATTTCTTTATGCCTATTGGCAGAGAGTTGTGCTCTTATACAGCTACCCATCTTTTGGGACCATTGAGCCTCTGAGGGTGGTGATTCTGAGATCCAATGTTGTGCAATGGTCTTCTTAGCATTGATCAAAGCTGTGGATTATAACACGGTTGGTTGGCCCTTCAAGCTGTGGAATGATTTGCTTACACTAGTAATTTAAGAGTGCACTTAGTTTGGTCCCTAAGACCTGTTCCATTATGACATGAAATGCTAGCCAGAAGGGAGAAATCATAGAATATGTGAGAGTCATGTGAGTGAAGGTTCCTTCTTCACTCTGACATGTTGGGTACAACAAGGATTTATCTTGGTTTCTACGGTACCCTTTAATTTGGGTGATGTAGGTCTGATACAGGTAATTTAGCTAAATCTGATGCAGTTTGTTACTTCTGGAGCATGTGACCAGTTAGGTCATTGTTTTTTTTTCCAGATTTTGTCAGTGATAGGTTCTCCAAGGTCCTATCTCACTGCCTATGAATTTTGTCTGTAGATGATGTCTCATTGTGTCTAAACATGGCATAGAATGCAGAAGGGGGTTTATGAAGTGGCTGTGGCTGATTAGCTCTTTGTTGAGTGGTGAAGGTACTGCACATGTACTGAGTGGACCATTGCCACTCAACCAGTGGTCTAAGGCAAGCATATTTCTCATTCAAAGGTATGCAGAGAAATCACCACTGTGGAGATTAAACTCCCTGTGAATGGAGTTGAAGTCGCAGTCAACCTCCTGTAAACAACTGGCCCAGAAAAGACAAGCCCATCTTCTCCCATTTAAGAAGGATCTGATGTACAGTGGCACCTCCAGGATGAAACCCAATTCTTGATAGAAGACTTGCAGAGTCGCTGCAGCAGACCAATTGAATAGTAGACATTTAGTATTGTTCCTTTGTCATTCAGGAAAATGTGACACTGCCAGGATTAAGTGAATGCCACAGTTTCCTGCATGACAAAAGGGACTAATTGCCATTGAAATTACATTGCTTTATTTGTAGGTCTGCTGCAGCATACTGCAGAGTGCTTTAAAAGTGGGTTTTATTCTGGGGGATGCCACTGTAAGGCTACACTGTATTGAGGTTCATCCTTCAGGGCAACTAGTACTTGTGTGTACTGAGGGGTCTAGTGTCCAAAGTAGGTGTTAATGTGCTGCTAGTCAAAAAGTTGCTAGTGCCTTAGTAAAGGAGTTAGATAGCTGAGGGAGTTTCAGATGCTCCAATAATGCAAAAAGCAGCCTTCTCCTCAGATCCACTCAAAGTTCTTCTTTTTCAATGACTAGCCATACCTGGGTTTCTACATTTGTTCTGGTAGGGTGGTAGCTGAGCTGCACAGCCCAGTAATATTTCTTGAACCCTGGCATGACTCAACCCCACTCTCATTTGGGGAGTTGCAGGATATCTCTTTTAATTCTGGCAAGTTTGCCACACCAAACAAACCTATGCATTATGGCACTGACTTGAGAGAAGAACTTTTGTGATAGTATGATAGGAAGGGACTGGAAAAGATAGAGACACTTTGGTAAGTTGCATATCTTGAGCACACTCACTCTGCCTATAACAGAGAGTGGCAAATTACACATTGTGTTTTGATGTCAGCTGGTGGGGGGGATGGAATTGAGCCTGTATAACTGTAACAATCTGTAAGGAATTTTAATCTGAAGGTATTTAATCCCTTCTACAAGCTGCAGCTCCATTGAATTACCAGTGACACTCATTTTGTGCAGTCTACCCACTGGAAGGATTTCATTCTTCATCCAGTTTATTTTTTGGCCCAATAGGGCCCCATATTTCTCAAGGATGGAACTGAGTTTAGTAGACCCTCCTTTGGATTTTGCTAGTAATAGATCATTTACGAAAAGGACTACTTTGTGTTCTCTCCTCCCTACTTGACATCTACTTATTTCCTGCCTAATAGCAGCTGCAAGGGGCTCCTAGGACAACATACAGCAATAAGGACAATGGGCACTCATGCCTGGTGCCCCTGGTTAAATTAAAGGCCTCTGTCAGGCCACCATTAATGTTGGTTTTGGAAGTGGGATCTTTGTAGAGGGATCCTATCTACCTTATCATTTGATCTTTTAGACCAAACTGCTGAAAGATATAGGGCATGTACCCCAACTCTACCCAGTTGAAGGTCTTTTCATTATCCAGGGCAAGGATCACTGCCCCTTGACCCTCAGGGAGTTTTACCAATTTATGAATGATGTTGAGAGTATATCTGATGTTATGTTTGTCTTGCTTCCCTTTGACAAAGCCTGCCTGGTTCAGGTGAATGCAGCCTGGTAGGCAGTTCTTTAATTGAATGGCTATGATTTTTGCATCTATCTTGTAGTATGCCATCAAAAGGGAGATACACTAACAAGAAGAACACTGGATAGGATCTTTGCCTTTTTTGGATAAAACCATAACCTGGGCAAAGAAGGTAGCATACCATTTGAGAAGCTATCTTTCATTATACTGTAGAGGATCAATCGGGAAGGTCATAAAGTTCTTAATGAAGTCAATAAGCAGCCCATCAGGGACTGAAGTTTTACTCCCCTGAAGTGCTTTGTTGGCATTTTGAACATCCAGTTTTGAGATAGGTTGTTCCAGATTACAGGTGTCTAGTGGTTCAGTGGAGTTGAAGGGAGCTATATCAAAGAAGGCTTGATACTGTTCAGTTGTTGGTGATGCTTCTGAGGTATATCATTTTTTTGTGGTATGTGTTTCAGGCATTACCTACCTCACTGCACCCTGTAACCAATTCCATCTCTGGTTGGTGGATGGGGGATGGTCCTTTCCTCCTTTTTCTGCTGATGCTGCCATACAAGTAGCTTCCCACCCTGTCATGATCAAAGTAATGGCCTGCCTTGTTGAGGAAAATGCCCCTTTCAATTGCCATGGAGCTTATCGTATTGACCCTCCATTTGAGTTTTTTTTTTCTTCAAAAGGATGTTTATTCGTTTTCAGTAAATCAGACAACAAACATACACACAATACACATACCCGGCCAAGCCAGGGACACAACCCAAAACTGGCTGTGTAAACTATGTACACCCCCTATATACAAGCACACTGGGAAGCCGCCCCACATTATAGCCAGAATCAGAATCAGAGATATTTAACATAGGACATTGTCGATTATTGAGAACACCGTCCCTTCTTTAACTCAATCCTCCCTTTTATGTCCACTCGCAAGTGTGCTGCATCTTAAGGCCCCCATGTAGCCTGAGTCGTCCCGGACGACCTTCCAGTGTGTCCCCTGGAAAGAGAGAGAGAGTCCCCATCCCCATGAACCCCCCAGACCACATATAATCCCTGTTGCCTTAATAAAAGACCCAGATCGAACCAGAATTAATCAACTGAAAGACTTGGAGTCTAAACATCACTCAGAATGTAGGGAAAATACAAGAAGAAAAGCATATCACACAGCACAATACCCTGGATACTTTAGATACTCCAGCGTGTATCCCTTTGCTAATCATTATCGGACAGACAGATCTGTATTCTAGTGCCTGTATGTTGCTGGGAGTAGATCGCATCTAATGTTGCCCATCTTTGGCATATAGCTCCTGTCTCCCTCAGAAAATAGGTGTCTCTTGATCTTGGCCAATACCCCAACAATTCTCACCCATTGTTCATATGAACAAACCTGATCATCTTTCCAGTGCTTTACTATGAACACCTTGACTATCGACACCATTAAAGAGAGGTGAAATCTGGGTGTAGACCCCCTAATCTGAGAGAAGTCACCCAGAACGCAAATTTCTGGAATCACGTAAGCAGAATAGTCTAACATTGGATCCATGCCCCGTTTAATCTCTCTCCATAGGGGAGAGATTTTGCTACATCCCCACATGACATGCAGCAAGTCACCCACTTCTATCCCGCACCTGAAGCACAGATCTGTCTGTCTCAACCCTCTAGCATATAGTTTTACAGGGGTATAATATATGTTATGAACCATAAAGATCTGCATGTTTCTATATTTAGGAATCACATTATATTTAATGGCCTTCCAAATACTTTCCCACCTTAAATTAAGAGCCAACACCTTGTCCCAGTATGGGATTGAAGTAGAAGTGCTTGGGCCCAGGGAATCCAAAAGAAGCTTATACACTCATGAGAGTGGGTTAGTTCTCCGAAAGGCTTCCTCTAAGCTCCTCCACGAGAGAAAACTGTCTGAAAATTCCCCCAGTCCCTTCCGGGACCCTGCTATCATTTGTTTAAGCTGTAACCTTTGAAAAAAGGACAGTCCCTCACATTGTGGTGGTAAAACTATTTTATCTCCCTGTTGCATATCACTCAAACTTAAACCATCCAGATGAGTAGCCCATCGATGTCCAAGTACCCGACCCCCTATGACCAAGTTAGGGTTACCCAGTATGGGTTGATCCCTGGACCTCATTTGACAGCATCTCTGTATCGGAGTAAGAAATGACCACCAGGCCTCCAGGGTTTTCCTAATTGGGTTCCCATGCCCTTCCCTAAATAAACCTTTTTTAGGCCCAGCATATAGCATCGATTCAGGGGAACAACCAGAGCTCATTAGCAACTGCCTCTCGATTAGCAGCCATGCAGGTAAGTAGTTTCCTCTCCACCGCTTACCGCCCATTGGGCCATCAGGCCTAACTGGCCTGCCACATAATAAGCATGGAGATCAGGCAATCTAATGCCCCCTTCCTCATATGGCAAACGCAAGACCTTATACTTAATCCTAGCTGGTTTGTTGTTCCACAGGAATCCTAAGATCAGTTTCCTAATTAAACTGAACCACCTGACAGGAACGTTATATGGGGCTAAATATATCGGAAATATCAACCTCGGTAAGACATTCATCTTGATAATGCCCAAGCATGCCGTGAAGTTCAAAGGTAACTTGTTCCACCTTGTGATGTCCCCTTTAATCGCTGAAATGTTCCCCCCCAAATTGACGTCCACCCCAGACTCTTGATTTGTTGTAATCAAAATTCCAAGATACTTCAACTTGTCAGTGTTCCACTGCAGCCCCAAGGATAAGAAATCTGCCTTAAATACATGTGGGGTCAAGGGTAGAATTTGTGTTTTGGTAAGGTTTAGCTTATAGTTAGAGACCTTAGAGAAATGGTCTATTAAGTCTCTAACAGTCTCAAAGCTGGATACTGGGTCTCGTAAATGAAGAAGTATGTCATCCACGAAGACTGAAAGTTTTAACTCCATTCCCCCAATCCTAATCCCTTGGACCCTAACATCCCTATTGATAGATCTTAACAAGGGTTCTAAATAAATGTTAAACAATATCGTCGAAAGAGGACATCCTTGACGAGTCCCATTATTGAGTTGGAATTCCTAGATATACCCATTACATAGAATTCTGGCTGTGGAGCGATATAAATTCTTAATACCTCTAATAAGGCTCCAGGAACCCCATTTTCTCCATTGTAGCAAAGAGAAATGGATGTGAGACCCGGTCAAACGCTTTTTCAGCGTCTAGGGAAATCAGGGCCAGGAGTAGCTGAGAGTCTGGGGCAAAATTTATAATATGATGAATTTTCCTGAGAGCGTCTTTCGCCCCTCTCCCTGGCATAAAGCCTACTTGCTCCTGACTAATTAGACTCGGAGCAACAGTCAAGATCCTGTTCGCCAAAATTTTGGTAAGTATCTTAATATCTTGGTTGATTATCGCTATGGGCCTATAGTTACCTATTACAACCCTGGGCTTATCTGGCTTAGGTATTAAAGTAACATACGCCTGATAGAGGGTGAGTGGTGGATTCCTTCCTCATTATAGTAAGAAAAAATCATGAAGTATAGGGAGTATGGTCTGGATATGGGTTTGGTAGAATTTTAGCCAGAAGACCATCAGGTCCTGGTGATTTGCCTAGAGGGAGAGACCGCACCACATCGACAATCTCAGATGCTCTTATTGGGGCATCCAGTTCCCTAGCTTGGGCAGAATCCAATATAGGTAACTGGATTCCTTCTAAATAACTATTAACCTCTTTCTCCCCCACTAAATCACTCGCCTGGTAAATTTTTGCAAAGAATGATGCAAATGCCTCAGCCATTTCCTGAGGGTCTGTGACCAGCTTCCCTTCATGGTTAACTGATATAACTGTCCTACTAGCCTCCCATTCTTTAATTCTAGCTGCTAAGAGGTGCCCTGGAACATCACCCTGCAAAAGAAACTTGGCATTAATCTTATTTAACCAGAACTCTGTCTTCCCATAAAGAATCTCCGACATTTCCTTTCTCAAACTTTTAAGTTCCACATCTATTTCCTACGAGGACCCTTCATGCTACGACAGAAAGTTTATTGCCCCAGCCAAGAATTCCTCTTTGGCCCTTCTAACTGACCTATCCCTTGCAGCTAAAGCCCTCGCTGCCTCCGAATACAGAAACTTACATGTAGGCCAAGCTAGCCTTTTATCGCTCATGTGGGAAGTTGAATCTAATAATTTCCTGCAAAGCCCCTTTAGTTCTTCTCTTCTCTTATCCTCTGTTAAAAGCCAGTCATGAAGCCTCCACCTATAAGGTCTAAGGCGGCGAGGTCTTGGTTCCCATTGCAACTGGATAAGGGAATGGTCTGAGAGTTCTACCCTCCGCAGCACTTCTCTGGTCTCTGCAAGAGCCTCTATTTACCAAAAATAGTCAATCCTAGTAAGACTTTTATGCTGCCAAGTAAAATGTCATGCTAGGCCCCTATTAGGAAGGATCTTAACTGGGTCAACTAGAGCTGCTGACTCCAAAAGCTTAGCCAGGGCAGACTGGGCCTTGGACTTCGGCCCTCTATGTGGAGGTATCCTATCCTCCTTGTTGTCAAGATATATATTCCAATCCCCAGCCAAGATGAGTGAAAGTGCACTTAAATATCCCCTTCTATCGAGGCAAAAAATTCGGGATTGGGGGGAGTTGGCCCATATATAGAAGCCACCGAGACTGCCTTGCCATGCAAAGTGCCCATCAAATAAAACCCCCTACCATCTTGCCGGGTTAACACTTGGGTCACTTCAAAAGGGCAAGATTTCTTGATTAAAATCGCAACCCCCCCAGAGGCCCTCTCCCTGCCCACTCCATATACCTGCCCCACCCAACGCTTCCTGAGACCATTTAACTCATCAGTCAATAAATGCGTCTCTTGTAATGCTACAATGTGAGCCCCCCATTGCTCAATGTACCGCAGAATAGTCAATCTCTTACGTCGTCTCCTGAGTCCTTTTACATTCCAAGAAATTATGTTAAAGCAAGCCATCTAAAACATCAAAGTTCTTCAAAAAGATCCAGATATTGTGCCTTTCTAAGGTCTGCATTCCCATACTTCCCAGTCTTGGACTCTCTCTCTTTCCACTCCTGTACCCTCCCCCCCCTTAGCCCCCGGTTCTTAGACCAACCAACCACCTGATGTTGAGTCATGGATGAACCCGTTCCCTTACCTCTCCTCAGTCCCAACCATTGACATCAAACCCCAGAATCTGGCCCTTAACTCCCCATAAATATAAAAGTACAGGCCCCATCTTCTCAATAGAGAGTTGCCCCCATATAATTCTCAAATAACACATAAAAAAAATAAACAGCAGAGTAGTTAGGGGAGACCCCCTCGAACCCTCCTTAGAAAAATAAATCTCGAACTAACCTTACTCTATTCCGAGATCTCTTGTACTCTAAAGAGGTACCCCTCCCTGGCTGATGCTGAAACAGTTCCAATCCCTTAAGCCAATTCCGTCCCTCTCAAAGGCTGGTAAACGCCCGCTTTATAACTAGCAGCGCCCATTGGCCACTAAAACCTTAACCATTTGACCCTTTTTATATTAAACAAAATCCCTTATCACCCCCTTATAGCCACTTTCTCCAATATCTCAGGGGCTAGAGAGTATTCCATTAGTCTGGTGACTCAAATAATATCATTAACAAAGTCCCTTCCCCCTTAGTCACTACTTAATACCCCCAAGTCTTTTAATTTGACTGTCCAGATTCAGGCCAGAAGTAGTGGTGCCACCGTCCTTAAATATATCAACCCCTTATCTTTCTTCCATCTGACAGCCCTCCAGGAGGCTTGACCTCTTGCCAGACAGTCATGTTGGGGTTTAAATAAGTCTGGAAGCTCAGCCGTAGCCCTCCAGCGCATCCTTGCCGCGGAGAAACTTCTTTTCTCCAGTCTGGAGGTGCACCATCAGAGTAGCAGGATACTCAAGCTTAAACTTTATCCCTGCAAGGTAGAGCTTCTTCTGATGTTGGTGTACTCCTTCTGCTTTTCTCTAATCGCAGGCTTTTGGTCTTGGAAAACCATAATGAAGCACCATTCCATTGCAGAGGTTTTTTGTCTGGAACCAAACCACGTGGATTTTCCTTATAATTAAGGAATCGTGACATATAACTCGGGCCTCACCCCGGGCGGATCTCCGTGAAAAGCCCGATGGGCTTCTTTTAAATTATACCCTCCTTGAAGGGCGTAGGGCCTAGCAGTTTTAATACAAAGCTCCTGCATAAAAGAGACACAATCTGGGTCTTTAGTCTCTGAAGCCCCGCCAAAATCAGGTTATTCCTGCGATTTCTTGATTCCTGGTCTTCCATTCTCTCCTCCAATTTCTTCAGCTTTTTCCGGATCGTCCCCACCTCCTGATCCAACACCGACACCTTCCTCTCTTGTGAGGAAATCCGGGCCTCAACATCACCCATTCTTTGTGCCAAAGACTTTAGTGCCAGTTTAACTTCTGAGAAATCCAACACCAGTCCTTGTAGAAGTGCCTTAATCTCCCTGATGTTATCAGCATTTGTGCCCGAACCCCCTCTTTCTGGGTTCTGCCTGATCCAATATAGTGGGCAACTGGGATTTGGGCCGTTTGGTTGCTGGTGTGCGCCCCACCAGGGGTTCCCCAAAGTCGGCTTCCATCTCCGGCCAGAGTGCGGTCTGAGCCTACCAATGCGCCTCTGTCAAGTAGGAGCTCGCCGGTCTTAAAAGAAATCGCGGTCTTGTTTTGTCTGGCCAGGAGGGATTCCCGTGACTTTCCCAGAGCACTTACAGCCGAAAATAACACTTATTGCCAGTCCTGGGGCAAAATAAAACTTTAAATTTGTGCTAAGGGCCTCGGAGACGCTCGGGACACGTCTTACCCGATCAGCTCATCACGTGACTCTCCTCCATTTCAGTTTTTGGAGCAGGCTGTATAGCACAGGAGTGGGGTTCACCATGTGGAGCCTTTCTACTTCCTTGATTTTCTTTTCAAGTTTCTCAATTTCTTGGGCCTCTGCCTTCTGCTTATATTTATCATGAGATGGCCTGACCCTTAATGCATGCCTTCAAGGCCTCACACCTGATGATGTGTGAGGTGTCTCCCCTCTGGTTATGGACAAGAAACTTGGATATCAAGTCAGTCATCACCTTGATGAATTGTTGGTACTTGAGAAGCACCTGCTCAAGCATCCATATCCTGTACAGGATATCAATCTTAGTCAAACTAACCCAAGCTGCAGCAACAGGTGGTCTGATTCAATAGTCAGCTGGTAGCCCACTGATCCAACAGGGGTAATAGCTCTGAAGAGCTCAGCAGAAGGTCCAGTCTTGCATACAATTTGTGGCAGTGAGAGTAGAAGCTATACTTTCTCCCCAAGGGGTGCTTTTGATGCCACACATCCACCAGGGTAAAAGTATGTATAAGCTCTGCCAGTCCCTTCACATTTCTAGCTAACAGGTCTGGTGAGGGGTTGGACATATCCAAGATTGTGTCTAGAACAAAGTTTATGTCCCCTCCCAACACCCAGGTTCCAGGGAATTGTGCTATTTCTAGTGCTAGCTTCTGAAAGAAAGCACCATCTTCAATGTTTGGGCCATAGAGTGCCCCAGCTGAGAAGCAACCCCCATTATTCATAGTTATCTGGGCTAGCGTGTATCTCCCATGGGAGTCAATAATTGATTTAAGAATTATTCCTGGGAAGCCAGGCCTCAGCCATATGGCCACACTGCAGGCTCAGGAATTAAAACAGGATGTGATCAATGTACCTCTCCATCCCCCACAAGTACGTTCAGCCTCTGCCACGGTCATATGGGTTTCTTGCATCAATAGGATACCTGTTTTTAGTTTTTTGATTCTGGTCATGACTTTCTTCTTTTTAATAACAAGTTTTTGTTTTTTTTGGAGGGGGGAACATGACAAACCGGACAAGATGATAGACATTTCCTAGGCTAGCACTGCATGTGCTATACAGAAAGCAGGCAGAAAACTGATGAAAAATAAGACAAGCAGCAGTTAAAAGTATATGTATGGCTAACAGAAACCAAATGGCATCTAACAAGGTGAATACAAGGCAATCCAAGTTACAATTCCAGACACACAAGTGCCACAGGGCACCCACATGAGGCATTAGAGTGCCTTCAGGCTGCAGCACTACCACAAGGGAAAAATGTTGAAGCTGGAGAAATCCCTTGCAGTCATCCCCAGCCACCCTCTCTGACATGCAAAATGACATAGAAACATAGAATTTGACCACAGATAAGGACCGCTTGGCCTACCTAGTCTGCTCATTTCCCTACCTGATGGATAAGCTGTAGATTCTAGTTAATCAACAGCTTACTTCCTCCTACCCCCCACTAGAATTGCCTTATGCCTGTCCCATGCATTCTTGAATTCTCCCACTGTTTCTGACTCCACATCCTCCACAGGAAGGCTGTTTCATGCATCCACAACCCTCTCTGTGAAAAAATACTTTCCAGCATTACCTCTGAGCCGTCCCCCCTCTATCTTCAAATTGTGCCCCCTTGTTCTTGCACATCTCTTTTTCTGAAAGATACTACCCTCGTGTACTTTAATTTCCTTGAGATACTTGAAAGTTTCTATCATGTCCCCCCCTCCCTCCTTTCTTCAAGGGTATACATGTTAAGCTGCTTTAGTCTCTCCTCATATGTCTTCTGGTGCATACCCTGCACCATTTTGGTTGCCCTCCTCTGAACAGCCTCCACTCTGTCTATATCTTTGCAGAGACAGGGTATCCAGAATTGCTCACAGTACTCCAGATGGGGTCTCACTAACTGTCTGTACAGAGGGATAACAACTTCCTGTTTTCTACTGTTGATGCCTCTCCCTATATATCCCAGTATCCTCCCAGCCCTCCTTACTGCCTTCTCACATTGCTTGCTCACCTTTAGGTCATCTGTTATAATTACTCCTATGTCTCTTTCAATTTTTGTTGTAGTTATTAACTCACCCCCCATTGTGTACACTTCCTCTGGGTTTTTGTTTCTCAGATGCATTACCTTGCACTTCTTTGCATTGAATCTGACCTGCCACATATTTGACCATTCCTCTAACCTTGCCAAGTCCCTTTTCATTCTTTCCATTCCACCTTGTGTATCAACCCTGTTGCAGATCTTTGTGTCATCTGCAAAAAGACATACCTTTCCTTCCAGGAGCTCTCCAATGTCACTTATAAAGACATTAAAGAGGACCGGTCCCAGTACCAAACCCTGCGGTACCCCACTAGTTACTTTCCTTTCTTTACTGTGGACTCCGTTTACTATTACCCTTTGCGTCCTGTTGTCCAGCCAGTTTTTTATCCAGGCTACCACCTTGGGACCCACTCCAAGGCTGGCTAACTTCTATATTAATCTTTTGTGTGAGACTGTGTCAAATACCTTACTAAAATCTAGGTAGGCCATATCCACAGCCCCTCCCTGGTCTACTACTTTGGTCATCCAGTCAAAGAAATCTATTACGTTCATCTAACATGACCTTCCTGCTGTAAAACCATGGTGCCTTGGGTCCTGTGCCCCACTGGCCTCTAGGTACTCAACAATTCTTGCCTTCAGAAGTGATTCCATCATTTTCCCTACCACTGAAGTCAAACTTACTGGTCTGTAGTTTCCTGCCTCTGCCCTGCTCCCACTTTTGTGAAGTGGAATCACATTTGCCCTCCTCCAGTCATCAGGTACCACCGCATCCTCCCATGATTTGTTAAAGAGAGTAGTCAGTGGTGTTACTAGTTCTACCCTTAGTTCTTTTAGAATTCTTTGGTGAATCCCATCAGGCCCCATTGCTTTGTCCACCCTCAGTTTCAGAGTTCTTTCAAAACCCTTTCTTCTGTGAATGGACTGGTATCAACCCCCCTATTCAGTGTTTCTCCCTTGTTTGGTTTATGTACCTCCTCCTCCTCTTCTGCTGTGAATTCTGAGCAGAAATATTTATTCAATATCCCTGCTTTTTCACTGTCACCCTCTGCCCACATCCCTTCCCCGTTATTAAGTCTCTGTATCCCTTCCTTAGTCTTTCTTCACTCCCTAATGTACCTATAAAAGGTTTTATCCCCCTCTTAACAGAGCTGGCTATCTTTTCCTCAGTTTGTGCTTTTGCTATTCTGACTGCCTTCCCTGCCTCCTTCTGCTTTAACTGATAAAGTTCTCTGTCCTGCTCCTTCTGTGTTTCCTTATATTTCCTGAATGCTATCCTTTTCTCCTCAACCTTCCCTGACACCTCTTTTGAGAACCATAGTGGTTTTTCCCTTTGTTTTGTTTTGTTGATTTGCTTCACACAAAGGCTTGTTGCCTCTGTGATGGCTGTTTTGATTATTCCCCATTGTTCCTCCACCCCTTGTTCTGGCCCATTTGCTAGTGCTTTTCTGAGGCACGCTCTCATTTTCCCAAAATCAGCCTTCTTAGAGTCCAGTACTCTTGTTTTTGTATGACTTGACTCTATGGCTGTGTTTATTGTGAACCACACTGTTTGGTGGTCACTTGTTCGCAGATGGCTACCCACTTCTAAATCTGAGATCCTTTCTTCTTCCCCATTTGAGAGTACCAAGTCTAAGATTGCTCCCTCCCAAGTGGGTTCCAACACTAGCTGTCTGAGGCATGCCCCCTGTAGGGCATCAAGAATGACACTACTCTTGGATGTGCCTGCAGCAAAGGTACTCCAGTTAACATCTGGCACATTCAGGTCCCCCATCAACAATATCTCACCTTTTTCTGCCATTTTAAGGATGCCTTGTATCATTTCCTTGTCCATTTCTTCCCCCTGAGATGGGGGTCTGTACACAACCCCCATACGGATTGTGGTGCCATTTCCTATCTCCAGGGTGACCCATAGTGACTCATCAACTTCCTGTTTACTCTTTAGATCTGTTGCTGTAATCCCTTCCCTTATATAGAGAGCTAATCCTCCTCCTCCTCTTTTACCCACCCTGTCCCTCCTGTAGATTGTGTATCCTGGTATGTTGCCATCCCAGTCATCGTTCTCTGTGTACCATGTTTCAGTGACTGCCACAATATCCAGGCATCCCTCTTCCATCAAGGCCATTAGCTCAGGGAGCTTGTTGCACAGACTGCGGGCATTGGTACTCATCACCTTCCATGTATTTTTTATGGCCTTATCCCTTTTAGCCCCATCCCTGCCCTTACTGCCTTTTTCTGCATTTATCCCTGTCCTACTCCCTACTGACTTCTCTACCTTGTTGTTTACCTCTCTAACTACTGTGTTTTGGTGGGGGAAGGCTGGGATTTCCCTGCTCCTTTTCAGTGTCTCCCACCTTGGCTAGTTTAAATGCTTGCCAATGAAGCATTTAAACCTGTCACCTAGGATCCTGGATCCCCCCCGGACAGATGCAGACCATCATTCCAGTATAAGCCTGCATCCCTCAAGGTGGCTCCCCAGTTCCCAGTGAAGCCAAAACCATGAGTTCCACACCAGTTTTTCAACATTCATTGAATCCCAGGTGTGGAATACCCTAGCATCATCCTTGCTATAGACAGGCAGCACATCCGAGAAGGTTACCATACATGCTACTTGTCTAAGGCCCTTCCCCAACTCCACAAACTCCTCTTGTACCACTCTGATCCCATTAACAGCCAGATAATTTGTCCCTAGGTGGACAATGACATCCAGCTCCCTCCCTCATGCAGCTGCTCCCATGATCCTGAGGATTTGCTTCCTGTCCCTCTGAGCCATGGCACCAGGCAGGCACCTTACCTCCCTATCCCCTTCATCCCCCACTTCTACCCCCCCATTGATTGAGTCCCTCACCAGGAGTTGTTTACTTCCCCTTTGGGGTCTCGTGCCACCCTCCTGTGGGTCTCCTTTGTGGAGGTTCCCAGTATCCTCCTTGGTCTCCACTGCAGGTGCCTCCATTGAGGAACCACTCTTTACCAGAACAGCATATGAATTGTGGAGAGGTACAACTGGAGGGATGCACATCTGTTCCACCACCCTTTCCCTCCCTGAGCCCACCTTGGTCCAACCACTTCTGTTTCTTGACAATCTCTGAGGTAACGGTGGTGGCCCTGGTGGTCCCTGGGTGGGGGAAGAGGTTTCACGAATCCTAGCCAGGTCAGCCTGGAGATGGGCAACCTCCTTCCTCAGACCACAGAAGTGCCTGAAAATGGCAGCATCGCAGCCTCCAGAATGTCTTCCAGAACACTGCTGCCCCACAGCAATTGCACTGCACCACTCCCATCTTAACTTATTTTGTGTCCCCTCTCCTGTTGCTTTGTATGCTCACTGTCTCCTCCCTCTATGTATTTTTACACTTACTTTCCTACTGCCTATGTGCCGTTCCTGTTCTGGGACAGGAACTTTCTGTAGTCTTCAGTAGTCTCCTTCTTCCGTGCTTGGATTCAGACCTCCAGCAGCCGGGGGGGGGAAGAAAGAGTTCTTTTTTTAGGTTCCTTCAAGGTTGATGAAACTAATTTGTCTCAGTGATCCTTCCCTTCCTACTGCCAAACAGGAAGTTCTTGTTGTCAGTCAAATCCAATGGCTATAAAAGTAGAACTGGCTTTGGGTGGGTGGGTAGGAGTGCAATTAGTAAAACATCTGTAGCTCTAGACTGCTTTATCTTGCTCTGAAACCAAAGTGTTCTCTTCTGTCAAAAACAGCAGGAAGCTATAATTGGAGACAGCTGCTTTTGTACTACTAAGCTGCTAAGCCACATCCTGAATTAGATTCACCCTCTGCTCTGACTCAGTAACTTAAGCTGATACAGCCCCCTTCCTCAGAGAAACACACAGTGACTTTCTTCTTCTTTTTTTATTGTTTTACTTAGATGAGACCCCTTCTTCTAATAAAGTATCTGTTTGCTTAATCCAAACAGGTACTAACTCCTGCAGAGATAGAAGTGATTTTATCAGTAAAAAATCTGTAGTTCTAGACTGCTGTATCTTGCTCTGAAACCAAAGTGTTCTCTTCTGTCAAAAACAGAAGGACGCTATAATTGGAGACAGCTGCTTTTGTACTACTAAGCTGCTAAGCCACACCCCCAAATAGATTCACCCTCTGCTCTGACTCAGTAACTTAAGCTGATATAGCCCCCCTTCCTCAGAGAAACACACAGTGACTTTCTTCTTCCTTTTTTATTTTTTTACTTAAATGAGACCCCGTTCTTCTAATAAAGTATCTGTTTGCTTAATCCAAACAGGTAGTAAATCCTGCAGAGATAGAAGTAATTTTATCAGTAAAAAATATGTAGTTCTAGACTGCTGTATCTTGCTCTGAAACCAAAGTGTTCTCTTCTGTCAAATACAGCATGAAGGCTGGGTTTGAGAATATTACTACCCAAATCACTCACCAGCAAATGGTGATAACTGGCCTGTCAGAGATATCTGCAGCTCACTCTTCATGGCAGGACAACATTGAGAAAAGGCTTGGAGAGGCGGAGGATATGTTGATTCAAATGGCAAAAGAATGGACTGTGCTAAAAAAAACAAGTGAATGAATTACATCTCAAGTCCGATGACCTTGGGAACAGATTACGGTGATCCAACACTTAAGAATTATAGGTTTCCCAGAGGTTATGGAGAGACAGAACCCAGGAATGGAGATGCAACACTAGCTGGTTAAGCATCTGAAGCTGGGAGACATGGCAATGAACTTTGATGTGGAAAGGGCTGGCCTCAGGCCCAAACCTGGTGAGAGACTGTAGAAGCCTGATATTAATAACAGACACCATGACAGTAAATAAAGCGCATAAAAAACACAAATAATGTGTTTGCCAACTTATTTGACACAAAAGGAAAAAAAACAATGTTTACAGAAAGCAAAAAGGTGTTAGTCCATCACACCATAAACAACAGGAAATACTTCACCAGAATCCTGAAATGCCATAAATATCAAATAATATCAAACAAAGTGCAAGTTCTCACACTCATCTCCTTCATTTACTGTGGTCAGAACCAACTGACCCACCTATCTACTTCTTAGCCCCTACCGGTGCGTTTATGTAGCATATTCAGGGGTGACATCAAAATCATATGACTCCTCACTAAACCATACATCCTTTTATCTTAGTCCCACCCTATTTAGGCTCTTAAATTATTCTATAAACAGCTTCTTACTAAACAGCTTTACACCAATATGTTGCAATATACTGTATATCTGTCCAACAGGACTATCTACAGCCTTAATTATAGAGCCTCAGCTGTTTAGGGGATAAACTCCTCCTTCTGGAAGTGACATCATAGCTTAGGGCTTCTATAAGAACAGCCATTATGTGGGCTGCCAGTCCTATAGCAGGACCTTCCAAAAATCCAGGCTCCACATAGGTAATTACATTATTATAACTTTTGTAATACACAGGAATCTCTAAGTTGGATGGGGGAAGAGAAGATTAAGGACGCGCTCCATATCTTCTTTCTCCTGCCAACTCAGAAGATCTGGAAACAATTTTATTGCTTTTTATCACTCAGAAGATAATTAAACTGTCTGTTTAAACTTCAACCCTTGAAAAGGGCTTTTATGCATTTAAACTGCAGGGCTGCTACCTGTATATTTATATTCAGGGGCTCTGTGCTATATTTCTTTTGAGCCCCTGCCAAAAACCAGCATTCATTATCATTGACCTGACAGCTGAAATTTCAGCCGACGGGTATACTTTTCAGTTAGGCCTTATATGCTCTACTGTAAACTTACTACCCCTTTTATTTATCAAAGCAGCCCCAGTTACAACATTCTAGGGCTGCAATTAACTTTACTGGGCACATTTCTGGTACCTTCAGGACACCACAGGGCTTACTACTGTCTCTGCCATTGGTGTCACCTACTGTACTTCAGCAGTATTGCTGTGTTTTATTCACTCAGTTCGCCGCATTATGTGACAAATGACAGCAGCGGAGAGCCTGCATCTCCAGCTAAATACTTAACCGCACCATGCGGTGTTATAGACACAGAGCAACTTGCTCTGATAAAGAATTAACTTCAAGTCACAAACTGTGACCAGGACCGCATCATGCAAGCAGATGCACCAGTTGGCACCTTGGGAGCATGTCTTCTTTATTGGGGCACTAGGAGTTTTAAACATATAGTGCTACATGCGCTAAAAGATTTTATAAATGCAGACAATATTTCTAAGCGCTTCCAGCTCTTCATGTGAACAATGGGGGGTTAAGAAAAGGGGACAGTAAAAAAGAAGGAGTTTATCAGGTTAGCCATCCTGACAAGAAAAGAAAAGGAAAGAGAGAAAAAGACATCCGATAGAAAAGTGAGAGAAATGAAAAGGGGGGGGCACATCATTAGATAAAGGAATATGTACATTAATACTCATAATGGGACACCCAGTTACACTACTCCCCACACAAGAAGGCAACACAATATTCTGTTGTCTGAACCCTTCACCCTTGGAAGGGTTGGAACTTCTGCCCACCTTCTCCAGAAGTTTCCCTCAGGGACCCTGATAAATTTCCGAACGGTACTTTAGAATGATGTAAAACATCATACAACCATTCACTACCGTTCTTTTCCCTGAGGTTAGTGCTGCCTTTGCACAACAATCTTTAAACATTTTCAATACATTTCATGTACAATCAATACACCTTTTGATATTCAATCTCCAGTAAGTGGAGTACTGTCAGCACCATAACGTGACAATAAGTCAGCATTTTGATGCTGCGTCCAGCACGGTGCTTCACCGTGGATTTACATGGCTGTAGTGATAGATACCATATCATGAGGAGCGCATTTTTATCTTTCATCAGAGTCAACCAACATAAAGGATTATGGTCTGTCACAACCATAAACTCATTGCCCCATAGATAATATTTTAAGGCTTCTATAGCTCATTTCATGGCTAAACATTATTTTTCTATCATAGAATATTTCCTTTCCCTCTCATGCAGTTTTCTACTTATAAATAGAACTGGATGTTCACTTTTTAAATCATGTTTGATTAACAGTGCCCCAATGCCTTTGTCAGAGGCATCCGTCTGCACCTCAAAGGGTTTTTGAAAATTGGGACTGAGTAGAACTGGGGCTGAGCATAAGGCTGCTTTTATGCTTCGAAAAGCTTTCTCACAATTTGGGTTCCATTTTACCTTGTTTGGGTATTTGTTTTTTGTTAGTTCAGTTAAGGGTGTGGCAATGGTTGCGAAGTTTGGTATAAAACGTCTGTAATAGCTAGCTAGTCCTAAGAACTACCTTACATGACATTTTCAGATCGGTGTGGTGGCGTTGGCAACTGCTTCTACTGTGCCTTGCTTACTTCTAGTTTCACAGTCCCCTTCCCAATAATGAATCCCAAATACTGTATCTCCATTTTTGCAATAGCACATTTGGAGGGGTTAATAGTAAGCCCTGCATCTTTAATGCTTTGGATGATGGCACTAAGATGGACTAAGTGTGTATTCTAGCCTGTGCTGTAAATAACCATGTCATCTAGGTAGGCAGCACTGTACTGTATGTGGTGTCTCAAAATGTGGTCCATGTACTGCTGAAAAGTGGCTGGCACAACGTGAAGGCCAAAAGGCATGGTAGTAAGCTGGTACAGTCCTATAGGTGTACTAAATGCAGTCAATTCCTGAGCATGTTGTGCTAGAGGTATTTGCCAATACCCCTTAGTCAAATCTAGGGTACTGATGTAATATGCAGAGCATATCCGATCCAATAAATCATCAATTCTGGGCATGGGGAGCCATCAAAATCAGAGATGGCATTTATTTTGCAAAAATGTAAGCAGAATCATATACCGCCTTCTTTTTCATTTATCACTACTAGGGGTGAAGACCAGGGACTGTGGGAGGGGACAATTACCCATAACTGTTCCATTTTGTGAACTTCATCAATTACCTCCTGTGTAATCTTTTCGGGCAGTCTATAGGGTTTCTGGTGGATTGGCCCACTCTGGGTAACCTTGATATCATGTACTACCACTTTCACTTTACCAGGTGTTTTTGTAAAGGAACCTTGAAAAAATTCCAAGAGCTGATCAGCCTCTTGCTTTTGTGCAGAATCTAACTCGGTGTTGATCTATATGGCCTTGTCTTCCTTGAGATGTTCTAACCTCTCATAAGCCACATCCACCTCTGTCACAATCTGCTCGGGTTGTATGTACAGGGTCAGGGTTTTGTTTTTTCTATCCATTTTAGCAGGAGGTTGGCATGGTACACGCTTTTTCAGGCCTGTACCCTGGCATCTCAATTTCATAATTAACAGTGCCTGTCTGGCGAATTATATTATAAGGCCCTTGCCACCTCATCAAAAGCTTGTTTTCAGCAGAGGGTAGTAACAGCAACACTTTCTCACCAGGAATAAAATGTTTCAACTTTAACCCCACATTATGCACTTCTTTTTGACCTTGTTGCTTCTGGTTAACATTCATGTGTGCCACTGTCACATATTTAACCAATCATTCTCTTAAAGAGGACATGTGGTACAGGATGTTATTAAACCCAACACCTTGCCCTGCCTCCCAGTGCTCCTTCACTACATCCAATGTGGCTCCCCTTAGGTTTTGGCCACACAAGAAAGTAAATGGAGGAAAAACAGTTGTAGCTTGGGGTACCTCCCTGTAAGCGAATAAGAAGTAAGATAGATCTTTGTCCTAATCTCTACTTTCCTCTTGGACATACTTCTGAAGTATTTTCTTGAGCATTTTGTTAAACCGCTCGACTAAACCATCGGTCTGGGGATGGTAGGGAGAGGTTCTGACAGCCGATACTCCTAGTAGTCTGTAAAATTCCTGTAACACTTTTGATATAAAATTGTTACCCCGGTCAGTCAGAATCACTTGTGATATACCCATCCTGCTGAAAAGTTTAGCTAGTTCTTTGGCTATCCAGGGAGCAGTTACAGTTCACATCTGGATGGCTTCAGGGTAATGGGTGGCATAATCGCTCACTACTAAGATGATTTGATTACCCTTGGAACTCTTAGTTAGGGGCTCTGCAACATCCATCGTTATCCTTTCAAAGGGGGTTGTCACATATGGGATGGGCTGTAGGGGTACCTGGTCTTTCTTTCCACCCTGGGCCACCAACTGGCACTTTGCACACACCCGGCAGTATTCTGCCACATCCTGATGGACAACTGGCCAGCAGAACCTGGACAATGATTGGTGCAAGGTTCTATCCTTCAACTCATGACCAACCATGGGAATATCATGGGCCAGTTGCATTATTTTATCTCTGTACAATTTGGGTACTATCAGTTGTTCTACCTCACAGTTAGTAGCAGGATCAACAGCTACTATATACAATATAGCATTTTTCAATACAAAACAAGATTGTCCATGTTTTGCTTCCTGCTCAACCTGTAAAAAAAAGGTTTCAGAGTCTCATCAGCCAATTACCCTTGTTGTATGCCACCTTTTGTCAGTCTGGGAACCATTCCCAGAACACCCTTCTGATAGGTGCCTATCCAAGCCCTCTTTTCCCTTTTCTTCTCTTTCCTTGATTTTCTTTGCTTTCCTTTACTCTCAAAAAAGTCCTCTTCAAAAAGAAAGACTTGATTTAACTGTTGCAACCTTGCCTGAGACCTAGTTACCACATTCACAGATTCCATAGCCTTAATTATAGAGTCTCAGCTGTTTAGGGGATACGCTCCTCCTTCTGGAAGTGACATCATAGCTTAGGGCTACTATAAGAACAGCCATTATGTGGCCTGCTAGCCCTATTGTAGGACCTTCCAAAAATCCAGGCTCCACATAAGTAATTACATTATTAAAACTTTTGTAATACACAGGAATCTCTAAGTAGGCAAGGAGAAGAGAAGATTAAGGATGCACTCCCTATTTTCTTTCTCCTGCCAACTCAGAAGATTTAGTAGCAATTTGATTGCTTATCACTCAGAGGATAATTAAACTGTCTACTTAAACTTCTATCTTTGAAAAGGGCTTTTATGCATTTAAACTGCATAGCTGCCACCTTTATATTTGTATGCCGGGGCTCTGTACCATACTTCTTTTGGGCCCCTGCCAAAAACCAGCATTCATTATCACTGACCCGACAGCTGAAATTTCAGCCGATGGGTATACTTTTCAGTTGGGCCTTACAACATTCTAGGGCTGCAGTCAGCTTTACTGGGCACATTTCTTGTACCTTTAGGACACTACAGGGCTTACTACTGTCCCTGTACTTGGTGTCACATATTTCAGAAGTATTGCTATTTTTTATTCATTCATTTCACTGCATCATGCGGCAAATGCCAGCAGTGGAGAGGCTGCATCTCCAGCTAAATACTTAACCGCACCATGCGGTGTTATAGACATGGAGCAACTCGCTCCAACAAAGAATTAAACTTCAAGTTGCAAACTGCGACCAGGACCGTATCATCCAACTGGCTGCACCAGTCGGTGCCTTGGGAGCATGTCTACTTTAGTGGGGCACTAGGAGTTTTTAAACATATAGCGCTACATGCGTTAAAAGATTTTGTAAATGCAGACTATATTTTTAAGTGCTTCCAGCACTTCATGTGCACAATGGGGGGGTTGAGAAAAAGGGGGATAGTAAAGTAAAGGAGTTTGTCAGGTTGGCCACCCTGACAAGAAAAGAAAAGGGAAGAAAGAAAAAGACATCAGATAGAAAAGAATGAGAGAAACGAAAGGGGGGGCACATCATTAGATAAAAGAATATGTACATTAATATTCATAACAGAGGCACCCTGTTACAGAGACCACAATGTTTCTTCATAAAATACCTTCAGTATAAGGATAAGGACCAGGTGCTACATGCAGCAAGCTCTAATGGTCCAATCGTCCTTGAGGAGGGAGGGAGGGGCAGAGTCTTTGGTGCAGTACTACAGTCGGGACTTGCAAATCCGACGACAGAAATTTAACACTGTAAAATCCATGCTGCACCAGAAAGGATGGGAGTTCACTCATTTATATCCCTCATTGCTTCTTATTTCCATAGCAGGCAGAGCCCCAGATTCTTCAACTTGCCGCAAGAAGCTGAACGATTTGTAAAGGAATTCAAAGAAGCTGCTGACAGGAGCCCTCGTCAGACAGCTACAGACTAGAATTTTGTCAATTTTCTCTTGTCAAGCTAACTGAGATCGAGGCTTCTCTGTGACTACCTGGGCCATCTCCTCGTGGCAGCCCAACTCTTAAAGGTACACACGCTCCTCAATATGACCCAAGGTAATGAAGGAACAAAAGAAGTCACTGGGAGTCTCACCTAATGTACAAGTATGTGATAATGTTCTGGGGAAAATAGGGAAAATGATAAAATTAACAGCAGTATCTCTTGTCCAGAATACAGTTACAGGCCCTTTGGCAACTAATCTATAACCCGAGTCTCAGCTTTGGGAAAAGGTTTGGTTGAAAGGCGATTTGTCAAGGTAAACAACCCTATACAGCAAATGTACATGAGCTGCCACTACTGAGGGGCAGTTTAGAAAATAGGGATCTTGTCGAGCCCACCACTACTAATACTGATTGAGTGGGGTACACTCAAGTGAGCATCCTAAAGTAAGTACACTGGGCGGATCACGATCAAATTTCCAACCTGACTGCACCAAAGGAGCACAGGTAACAACCAGGGGGATACACTCCCATGGGTGGGATCCCAAAGGAATATCAAAACTTAATAACCAATGCTGAGGCCAGACCTGATCTGGAGTGCCGAGCCACAAATAAACAGGACTAACAGAGATCAATGAGTGATCACATGCTGTGCAGTCATGGGCTACATGGTTATAAATTATAAAGCCCTGGATCTAGAGATTTCTTTTTTTTTATTTAATATACTTTATTAAAGTTTCTCAAATAGCAGGGTACATACAACATACAATCAACGAACAAACAGTACACAAACAGTACACAAAACCCTCTCTCCCTTCCCCCAGAGATACATTTTAAAAATCAAGTGAGAATATAGACAACCTTCCAAGTTTATATTGAGCTTTGAGACCCAAATTGTAAATTCTGCAGTTTGATTTCATAATAAGGCAATATGGTGCTCTCATGGAGCTATAAAGTTCACCAAAACTCCCCAGGCTCACCTAAGGGGTAGACGATACTGAGAAGAGGGCATACAGCTTACCCTATTTTTTATTAAATGCTGACATATGGTTCTGTAAACTGGTTATCATCTTTTCGGTTCAAAGGTTATAAAGTAATTCATTAAGCCATTCAGAGTAGATAATATCACTCTGATCCATCCAGTGGTGGAGTACCAACTGCTTCACTGAAAGAGAGATTAGAGACATGAAATATCTCTGTTCTTTAACTTGGGTATCGGAGAAGTCTCCCACCAGACAAATTTCAGGGGAAAAATAGTTTTCCAGTCCCAGTAGGGGGTCAGCCTGTATTTTAATCCTCTCCCAGAGGTGGGCCACTTTCGGGCACTCCCACAGTACATGCAAGAGGGAGACTTCTACTTGACTATACCTGGAGCACGTGGAGGAAGACGTCTTCCCCATTTTCGTCAGATGGACAGGGGTGAAATAGATATTATGCAAAATGTAAAATTGAGTAAGGAGCAACATATCATTGGTCAGATAAATATATACATCTGTCCATATGCCTTCCCAGTTAAACGTAGAATTAGGAAGTGAGTAAGACTAGTAGCCAGAGTGGCCTGAGACTTTAGGAAAAAGTATGGAGAACAAGAGGGAGGCTAGTTGGGATACCAAATGGGGTTGCCAGGAGTGGGTTTGGAGTAGAGAGAGAAAGTCCTCTTGATCAGTAGTCCATACTGTCATACCAAACAATCGTATCAACATGGAGTTGGTAGATTTTAAATATCTGCATGGCCGGCAGATTAAAATGAATTAACAGTTCTTGACTACTAAGGATCTAACCTCCTGAAAGGATGTCAGATACTTTCTTGTCTCTAATCCAAGGCATCCTCTGGTGGGACAGCGCTTGAGCTGCCAGTTTAAAATTAGGATTGTGACATAGTGGCCAAGAAATGTCACTAAGATTATTGTAGCGCGTAGCACTGCACAGTTGGGTGTGCATTTTTACTGAAATAAAAATAACCGATCTCTTATTTTGAGAAGGGAAACTTATAGGGGAAACAAAAAACAGGCTTTCTGTAAAGAGGCCAGTTTCTGAAATTTGGCGTTGCTCTATTTGAAGACATAATGGGATTTATTTAGCTGTTTCGGGCAGTGTAGGAGACATGGGCCACCTAGCATATTTAGAGATGTGGCTTGCCAGATAGCATAAGTGGGCAGTCAAAGTCCCCCAAGGTGCTTCAGTATCCCCAAGCAAGTATAAGCTCTACGTGGAGTTTTACTCTTCCATAAAAATATGGGAGATAATACCACAAAGTTTCTTAAACCAATTCGCGGGGAGCAAAAAGTTTAACATATTTAAAGGATAAAATACATGGGGAAGAATATTCATTTTGATGATACTTATTTGAGCATGCAGGGACAGGGGAAGAGAGCTCCACCTGCAAAGGTCTTGTTGAAGGGCATTGACCAAATTGTCTAAATTTAATTTTTTCATTAAAGTGTGCCTCTGGGAAAGGATAATGCCAAGGTATTTAAGTTTAGATTTCCATACCAATCCTAAATGCACAAAATCAGAGGTGAAGACCCTGGAATTTAGTGGCATTATAATCGTTTTATGGAGCTTGAGCTTGTAATTGGAAAATTTACCAAACTCAGAAATAATGCTCAGGGCCTTAGGTATAGAAGTAGCAAAGTTTAACAAATGCAGTAAAATATCATCTATATATGCAGACAGCCTGAGATCTAGTGGGCTCACAGGGATTCATTGAATAAGAGGTGAGGACCTAAGCAGGTATAGTAGGGGCTCCGTATAAAGATTGAACAGCAAGTGAGATAGGGGGCATCCCTAACGAGTACCTGAGTAGAGAGTAAAGCCTGTTGATAACACTCCATTGCAATAAACTCTAGCACTAGGTCTAGAATACAGTATTCAAATCCATTGTATAAAGGATAGAGGGAATCCAAATTTCTCTAAAACTGAGAATAAAACGGCCCAGTGAACCCTGTCAAATGCTTTTTCAGCATCCAGTGAGACCAACACCATGGGCTGAATGGCTTCCCTGGTTGCGGAAAAAATATGGGTCAACTTCAGTAAATGATCAGTGGAGGCCTGCCCCTTCATAAAACTCACCTGTTCTGGTCCAATCAAACCTTTCCAGGTCTGCATAATTCTGTTGGCCAAAACATTTGCAAAAAGTTTTATATCGTAGTTCATAATGGAAATGGGACGGTAACTGGATACTTTGTCTGTGGGTTTATTAGGTTTAGGTAAGACTATTATTAAAGCTTCTAACAGGGAAACATCTGAAAAGCCTCTATTACAGAGGAATGAGAACAGTTGTTGGAGAATTGGGGCTAGATCATCTGCAAAAGCTTTATAAAAATTGGAAAGGAAGCCATCTAGCCCAGGAGCTTTATCGGAAGAAAGAGATTGGATAGCGGTGAGAATTTCCTGAAGGGAAATGGGACGGTCAAGGAAAGATTGTTGATCTAGGGTTAATTTAGGAAGCTGTACTAGATCTCAATAATTTTGAATAGCGGCCAATGAGGGCAGATTGGTTTGGGAACTATACAGTCGACTGTAAAAAAGGGTCAAATTCCTGGGCAATGTTCTTAGGAGATGTTTTGGGCGAGCCATCAGCTTGGGAGGTAATGGACACAACCAGATGGGAGGTTTCCTGCTTCTTTAAACATAAAGCTAGTAAACAACCAGCTTTATCACCTTGATCAACATATACCGAGTGGGTTTTTAAAAGTGCGCATTCAGCTCGTTCCCTCAGACTCTCTGCATATCAGTTTATAAGACGTGTTAAAGCCACCTGCTCCTCCTCCTCAGACGATTCCAATATTGGGCTACTCTCAAGAGTTTTAATTTGTTCCAGAAGAAGATGTAGGGAGGCCTCACACTTCTTTTTTCTAGTGGATGCCAATCTGATAAATTCCACATGCAACACACACTTAAGGGAACACCATAGCTTGTTTACATTAGATATGGACCCCACATTTTGCTCCAAAAATTGGGCACTAAGAGTCTTGACTCTGGACAAGACCTTATCATCTTTTAATAACTTAGTGTTTAGTTTTCTTATCTTGTCTCAGTTGATATTAGTTTAAAGGGTGCATTCCAGACACATGGGCGAGTGGTCAAAAAGGACCCTAGGAGTAACTCCTCCGTTATCCACCCTGGTAAGGTGGTTATACTTATCAGGAAATAATCCAATCGAGAGAAAGATGTATGAACAGGAGAGTAAAAGGTGTAAACTCAGTTAGCAGGGTGAAACACCATCCAGGGATCACAAAGTCCTCTCATTTCCATCAGGTCATGTAATGAGTGTTGGGCAGGGGAAAACCTGGGGAATGATGGCTGGACCTGTCCAGGTCTGACATGAGAGTCACATTCCAGTCTCCAGTCAGAATAATGGGGATATGTACATAAGGGGCCAACAAATTAATCAGTTCGGAGAAGGAGTCAGAGGAAGCAGTGTTGGGACCATAAATGCACTCAAGAGAACTTCAGAGTGGCCCAACACCCCTTTTAAAAGCAGGCAACATCCCCAAGGGTCTTCAATACACTGCAATGGCTTAAAGTTAGTCCCCTTGAAGATTAATATTGCCACCCCTCTCTGGGTCGTGGAGTCCCCAGCTACATACTTGCACACTTGACCAACCATTAGTCTACAGAAGAGTAGTTCTTCTGTAGAAAGGAGGTGAGTTTCCTGAAGAAAAGCAATTTGGCAGTGAAGATGTTTTAAAATCTGATGCCGCTTCCCCCTAGAGTGAGCACCCTTAACATTCCAGGTAATGTATTTCATAGTAAACTTGTAGAGTTTAATGAAAATATGCATGGTAGGTCCCCTATATAAAGCAGGTTGTTCTTACAAAACCAAGTCCAGTATCTCTGTAACCCTAACACCCCCCACCAACTCAAAAGGCATTGGCTCATCCCCTTACACAAAGAATAGTAAACCAGGAAAAAACAAGAGAAACTTACCAAATTACACATTTGTAGAAACATATTCCAGATATTAAGCAGAGTACTGTATACAGTGGGGATCGAGTCTGTGTATATATATTAACATAAAGAGAGACCCAAATAGTCACCCCCTCCCAATTTGAATAAATCAACAACCCTGGTGAACCCATAAAACTACCCCCCCCCCAGGAAAATAGAAAAAACACCACATCCCCAGTCCAAATGACTGACCCTCCAAATCCTCTCGGGCCATGACAGTTTTATTCCTCCCCAAGCAGGCTTATCTCCTGCTCCCCCGCCCCCACCAAAATGTTAGTATATCATGTCATTTACTAACCACAAAGTTAGAAATAACAAATAAGGAACTGCATTACTCGCACACTGTGCCACCTATCTGTCTGCAATTATTATAAGATATAAGAAAATAACAAACATGTTAGGGAGGCAGTACAGAGGGGAGACAGGAACTCCAGATTTAACAGGATTAATCATTGCTAACCTAAATAAAAGCATCTTAGATATAACATCCCCTTTTAAAAGTAAACTCAAAAATTTAAAGGTGTGCGCTTCACCGAGCGGTTCTTCAGATAACTTAAATCTTTCACACCCTGAAGAAAAAGTCATTGCCCAGTCAATAAGAGGTCCAGATAGCAGGAAATGTGTCATCCAAATTTCCTGAATCACTTCTAACGTAACAAAGGTTAGAAGTTCTACCAGTCTGCCACTAGATGGAGACTGAAGAAAGAAAAGAAGAAAGGGACCAGATGAGGGGCTATAAGGGCAAAGTAACTCGTCATCTTGATTGTAATTAGTTCGCACTTCAAGCACAATAAAAGGGATAAAAGGTGAGAGGCAGTTCCAGAAAGTAATTCCCTTGAAAGATCATACGATTGGGTAGCCAAAGATGCTGCAGGAACAGTCTCCTTAAGTGATGTGTCTTGTTGTTTCAGATGCGACTTTAACCCAGGGACCCATTCACCTAAATAGATTGGGGTAGAACTTCAGTGTAGTGACAGCTTGTTCCACTGACTCAAAACTATGCCATTTATCCCGGTGTTGAACTAGCAGTGTGGCTGGGTATTTCACCCAGTATTTGATTCCAGCCGCTATAAGCTTGGTCACAGTCGAGTGTAATGCAGATCACTTCTGCCTTACTGAAAATGGGAGATCCTGTGCTATGTGTACCTGCTGATCTTCTCATTGCAGCTCATGCTCTTCCCAAATTCTCCCCAAGATATGCTGCTTGTCTAAAAAGTTTAACATGTGGAAGATTAGAGGCCTCAGGGTATCCTGAGGAGGGAGCCGGCCGAAGTGACCTGTGGATCCTCTCTACAACATATGAAGGGCCATTTGGAGAGGGGCTGGCTACCTTCTTGCAAAACTTCTGCACAAAAGGGATTGATGACAGTCCGTCCTCTCCCTCTGGTAGTCCAAGGATAACCAGATTATTCCTACAGTAGCGCCCTTCTAGGTCCTCCAGTTAGCCGTCCATGGATTTCACTCTCTGGCACAATTGCACAATCTCTGGTTCTGCTCAGGCCCTCCAGTCATCCATCGTACGGCAAGTGAGAAAGTTGAGAGAGGAGCACATATTCTGAATATTGATTGATTGATTGATTGATTAATATTTATTTTTGCACAGGAAATAACATTTGTTGGGACAAAGTCCCATTTACAACAAAGTACTGCATTTAAATTGTGAAATACAAATAACAATTAACTATGAAATTACAAAAATGCAAAAAGAGTATTACATCCACACAAAATACTTTTTTTTAAAGCACATACAAGATGACATTAAACAATCAAACAAAATATTTTTAAATTTAAAAAGATTAGTAATTGTCTTCTGAAATTCTGACAATTTATTCCAACTTCATGCCACACAATTCTGAAGTGTACTATCTCCCACTCTATTAAAACTTCTATGCATTGGAATATCTATTGCAAGTGTTTCTAGCATGACTTTTAGGGAGACAGACCCTCCAAAAACTACTCCATGAGAGTGACCTGGGGAGTTGAGTTGCTAGTTGAGCCAGTAGGTTGTGTCTGAGAGTGCTAAGCCTTTTTATCCTGGGTTGGCGTTGGTGGCAAAGTATGGTGAGACAAAGAATCTCACATTTCAGCTTCCATGCTGGTAAATTTTCTACCCAGCAGCCATCCCAGTGGCGCTGAGGGTTGAGACGCTGGACGCCACACCTCGCACCATGCCAGCGACCTGGGTTCAGGAATGGACTCGGGTCATTGGGGGTCGTCAGGGGAGGGAGGATTGAACATCCCAATGGATGCTCTCATTCTCCGAGGTGGGATCCTGAGGTGTGTCTTGCACACCCGATGCACTTGTGCCGGTGGAAGCACGGGCACCGGTGCACAGGCGGCTCTTCAAGAGTCGGGAAGGGGAGGACATTGAGGGCATTTGTCGCACGCCATAAGACTGGACATCAGTCCTACGTGCCAATATCCTCAGAGGGTAGAGGGACTAAGGGGAGAAAAATGGAAAATCCCCCCTCAGGCCAAGATGACAACTGAGCCACCTTAGGGATCACCAACCCACAGGATAGACCCCTCTGTGCAGGCATTCCAAGGAGGAAGAGTAGGTAGGAGGGAAAAATGGAGTATGCCTGGCACTCTAGGGGCAGATTCTGTAGGAGGGACCCAGAGGATTGATCAATGGTCTGAAGGAGTGAGTCAAGGGGACAGTAAGGTGGGATAAAAGAAAAGTGTAAAAACAAAAATGTTCTACCCAGCGATGTTCTTTCAGTTCTCCAAGACGAGGGATGTGCCAGAACTGCTGCCTGAAATAGCAGGCTAGCAAAGAGGGAGTTAAAAATGGGTGGTACAGTAGGAGCTTCATGAAACCACATCTGCTCAGGCAGCCATCACATGCCCATCCACTGATCTAGAGATTTCTTGAGAGGGTGCTCAGATTAAGGTCAGAGAGGTCAGCAAACTCCTACCCATCCCCAACTGTGTCACTTGGGGATGCAGGTAACAGCGGGGGGGGGGAGCAAATGTTGGATTGGGGGATGACCAATGAAGAGCAGATTATGTAGACATAGGCTGTGGTCTGGACAGTGAACATGATAAAGTACAAAAATTGAGGTGCCATGCCCTGTGATCTGGTGTGTTGGGGTGCAGGGAGGGGGTCTGTGAGTCTTGGGCATGGGTGTAGTAAAAGCCTTCCATGGGGCATCGGTGGGTGATGAGGAAGAAGTACTGATTAGGTTTGTAAAAATGCTTGTTTGACCTTACCTGGGTTTACTTTGGCGGAGATTAGGGGCTCACCCCTTTCCACATAGGCAATCTCATGCTGGTGCATATTTACCTGACCCATAATGATTCACAAGTTTGGAGATTAATAATGGTTGATGACTGCAAATACTGCTTGTCACACTTAACAGAGGGGAAGGGAAGGGACTGGCTCACAAGTTGGGTAGCCTGGTATATACAGTTGGTAAACTATTTGCATGCCTCGTTTGGTAGCCAATGGTTAGGGACAATGGTAGGGAAACAGAGGGAAGAATAATGTTGGGGAGGAATGCACAGGTGGGGAAGGGGAAACTGGGGTGAAAAAGTTGTGGGTAATTCAGTTACCAATGCAGTGTGCTGCTTTTATAATGTGGATGAAAATCAAAGAACAGAAATATTGAGATGCACAGCAGTACTACAGTGGTATTGCAATGGTGGGGCCCTCAGGGGCAGGTCACTGTTTAAAGGACTGCAGTGGATCCCACCATAAATCTCACAAAGTGGAACATTAATGGTCTCAAAAGTGTTATAAAAGGAAAGAGGGTTATGATCAAACTTAAAAAACTAAAAACCAACATAGGCCTACTACAAGAAATGCACATGCTGGTTGGGGAGGTAGAAAAAATTAGAAAAGCATGGGGAGGCATTTGGCTAGCTGCCACACACTCTACAAGGGCATGAAGAACAGTGATCTGGATCCCTAGGTAGTTCTCTGGCACTGTTACAAACTCATATGTGGATCCGGGGGGCAGGTATGTTCTCATGCAAATACAACTTAATTCAGGAGGAATGCTGGCAGTGGGATCCATTTATGGCCCAAACATAGAAGATACAGGGTTTTACCATAAGCTGCTCCTGGACGTGTCTCCATTTCATGTCCCATGGATCTTGAGGGGTGATTTTAATTGCGTATGTGACACCATACTGGACAGGTTAAACCCAGCTCCAGTGCCCATGGTGAACTATGCATGGGCCCTTCAAGAAATTGAGCATACATGTTCATTAACAGATATTTAGAGACACCAAAACCCCACAGGAAGGGAGTGTAGTTTTTACTCAGATGCCCACCAATCCTGTGCCAGACTGGACAGATTAATAGTGTCAACATCACTTGTCATGCATATGGGCCCTTCAAAGTATGACACTGTCTTCATCTCAGACCATGAAGGTCCTAGCTAGTGAACCTTTGAGTCCTCCATGGAGGCTTGACCCCACACTCCTTAAGGACGAGCATTACATTGCCTACATGAGAACCACGATACTAGAATACCTTACCAACAATAAGACAGGAGAAACAACACATACAACTAGATGGGAGCGCTGAAAGCATATATAAGGGACCAGACCATATCCTATGCATCACAGAAGAAAAAGCTTGAAGAGTGGGACCTGGCTCACTTAGAATGAAGAATCTTAGAGATGGAAAAGGCACATATGACCCATCCAACACAGGAACTATATATTTGATTGCAACAGCAAAAATGGAGACTCAATTCACTTAGTGGAGTACAGCTAGAGAGGAACCTACTGCTGGGCAGAGTGGGCCAGTACTTCAATGGGGACAGACGAGGGAAGCTGTTGGCATGGCAACTGAAACAGATAGAGGGTGAAAACACAATAAAAGTAATCAAAGCTGCAGGTGGGACATTAGTCAATGATACCCAAGAAATAGGGTAGGCTTTTGCTAATTTCTATGAGGCACTGTAGACCTCAGAAACCACAGCGACCTACACCCAGACACAGGAATTTTTACAAAAAGCCAAAATTGCCCCAATGCTATCGAAGGATGCTGCACAAATGGAGGAGGCGCTGGCTGCTACAGAAATTATTTGAGCTATAAACCACCTGAGGGGAGGTAGGGCACCTGGACCAGATGGGCTGCCAATCAATTTTTTTTAAAATCTTCCAGTCGGAGTTGGTGACAACACTACACGCCAGATTTATTTATTTATTTAGGTTTTGTTGACTGGGTAAGTGCACTAGACAAATCCTGCCTATTTTCAGGCACGACCTGGGGAAGGGGGATACAAATGAAAGCCAACTGACCTTGAACCAGATTAAGCTGTTGGTGATATTTTTTTAGTGAATGAGGGAAATTTGGCCAGCACACCGGGGAAATTCCCCTGCTCGGTTGCTGTGTTGCGGCCAGTAGGGGAACAGGCCATTTCCAAGATGGCCACTCGCAGTGGACTAGCGAAGGAGGAGGACGTTGGTAGAGTGGGAGAGCTGGCCTCTGCTCCTGCTCTGGGCAAATCGGAGGCTTTAGCGTTGGCAACAGATGATTTTGATTCCGATATGGAATTTCACGATGCTGTAGTGCGCTGGGAGGACTCAGTGCAAACGTCGGTTTTAAATATGGATGTTTCTTTACTTACCTCGGAGAATGCAAGGTCTGTTTGGTCACTTCACACCGTGAGAACAGAATTACCACCCGGTGAAACGGCTGTGCAGGATAGCGGGAGTGTGCGATGCTTGAGTGCTATACCGGCTGGTGGTGAATTTTCCGACTCTGGAGCTTTCTCGAAGAACCAGGTGGGATGCGAGTTAGTACCTCGGGCTGCTGACTCTGTGAGGGGACAAACGAGCAATATAAAGAGTGGAGCTTTGTATACAGGGGCTTTGGAACTGAAGAAAATGCAAAATTCAGGTACTGAGTCTTTATTCTGTGTACAACCGAGTGCGGAGGATAAAAATGAAAAGCAGGCAGTTTGCACATCTGTAATTACAATGTAGCGGTATGCGGTTGTGCAGCCCAGCACAGTGCCTCTTCCTCGCTGCACACCTAGAGCTGACAGCGGTAAGGTGAGTTTTGACATTTCCCACAAAGAATTAATTAGAGCTGCATGTCCCAAGGGGAGCAGCTCTACGAAGGATACTTCCTCTAGAACATCGGGGATAGCGATTGACCAGAGAACTTTGATACAGGTTGGTAATGACCAGTTACAGCATACAGACTTACAGGTTAGCCCTGCAACTGATGATCCACTGCAGGAGGGCACTTTCAACACTAGCACATCGGCTATTCTGTCGAGTTTTCCCAGCGTTTCCTTTATCTAGTCTGAGACTGCTCCCTTAAGCAAAACGACCGGATTTGTTTTCAAAAAAGACTTGAATATGGAGCCAATAGAGCAAGCAGAGGTGACTTACCAGTCCTCAGTACACTCACAAGAGGGGGTTACGGATATTTTTTTGACAAGTAAACTGGCCTTAAAACAGACTATCTTTGAAGTTAAGCAACCTGGGGGGACAGGATCTCCTTGTTTATTGGATAAAGCACCTGGGGATGACTGGTCCCCTCAGCATGCCCTGCGGGAAGCAGGCTGGCAGCAGGCTGAATCAGGTGTTTGGAAGTCTGACCCTCTCTGGGACCCCAAGTCAATGCTTTCACAGCATTCCCCTGAGTGGAAACCAGCTAACAGCGGCTGGAGGCAAAGACGGGTTTGAGCAAGGTACAGGTAGTACCTCAGGAAATACAGGATTCATTAGAAACTTTGATACCGGGGAAATTATCCTCTTTACCTGCACCACCCCAATCGAAGTTGGAACAATCAGCACAGGGGCCTTCCAGTTCAGACCAAGATTTATTGCAATTGAACCCCCAAATCAAGAAGCCACTAATGTCAGAACTTTTTTCCACTTCAATAAGGGAAGCTGCACCTCGACGTAATGCAATACGACTGCGTTACAAAGTAGGGTTGGAGGTCAGACCGGACAGATATTATGTCGGAAAAACTTTACTAAAGGACTCGCTTCACTTCACCCCACAGGATGTTTATGCTTTCATTAATGTTTCTGGAGAGGACAATTTTGATATCAGTTTTAGAACACCTCATGCCTTAGATCTCTTTTGGGATAGGTACGGACAGGTTAAGTTTTCTCCTGCGTGGACCCCTTTTTTGGTCATTCCTTTATCAAAGCCTTTGATCAAATTTGTCACGGTCATGTTCAGGAATGAAGGGGTCCACGTGGAGGATATTACTTTCTGGCTGTCCCAAAAATGTGAGGTTTTAAGTGAGCCAGAGCCTATTTTGGACACAGAAAGATTCTGGACAGGGGGGTGGAAGTATAAAATTAAATTGAAACAATCGGAGGCAGGGATAGAACACATTCCTAATTCTTTTTTGCTTGGCAGGGACAGGGGAGTGTGTTTCTATAGTGGACAACCTCGTGCATGTTATAAATGTGGAGCTAGGACGCATCTCTCTAGTGTATGTGACCAACCTCACTGTGACAATTGTGGGGAAGTGGGGCATTTAACTATGTTTTGTACTAGCCAGTCTCGCTGTGATCTGTGTGAAGAAAAGGGTCACGTGTTTTGGGTTTGCCCGTGGGTGGCCAGGAATAAATCTTCTGGTTCTCAATCTGACGTTCTTATTCAGAAAGCTCAAGGGGCAGTAGATCTATCATCCCCCTCATCCCACCCTTCTTCTCTCCTCTCTAGCATGCAGATTAGCGGTTCTGTAATGGGTAATCCATGCAGTATAAAAGGGGAGGTAGGTGAGAAGGTTTTGCCTATCAGTGGGGCTTTAAAAACAGCTAAGAATACTGGGCAAGGCACTGTTTCAGGTAAAGTGCCACCAGTAAGGCCACTATGGCCCCTGATCCCTACAATTTCCCGGTGTGTTATACGGAAATAATTCTGGCAGGGTAGGTAAGGAGGTTCCAGTATGTAGCCCCGAGTTAGCCTTACCGCAAAGAAGATCATCAAGGAACTTGCACCCCAAAAAAAACCCTTCGGTGGTTCTGACTGACACTAGCAATTCTTATGCTGCCCTTTTCACCCCATGGGGGGATACTGAGATGGATTTGGGAGATTCAGACTCACAAAAATCCACTCTCTCCACTAGGTCTCAACCAGTGGACAACTATAAGGAGAAAAAAAAGAAAAAGAGAAAAAAATAAAGGGCCTTTAACATAAACACGTATGAGTCTGAATTGGGGTTCTCTCAATACACCTAGTTTATTGAATACGGTTAAAAGACAGGCCCTTTTTCACTATATTCATGACCAACGTTTGTTGGTATGTTTTTTGCAGGAAACATGGATGCATTCTATAGATCAGCTGGTATCTTTCAAAAGGGAGTGGGTTTGGGGCCCTTCCTTTTGGTCTTTTGGTGAAGACACGGCTGATGGAGTAGGCATAGTGTTTGCCTCATTTTCCTTTCAGTTACATAATCTGATTGACCTTATCCGGGTAGGGTTTTGATAGTGGATGGGAAATGGCAGGATTTTTGTTTCAATTTATAAATATTTATAACCCTCAAACCAAAGCAGGTAGGGTAACTTGTTTAAAACTGTTCAACCATTTTGCTGACGACTGTTAGGGTTTTATGGGGAGGAGATTTTAACTGCACTATTCAGCACTCCCCTCAAAAAAAGAAAATTTACTGTGATTCCAATGCTTTGGGCAACATCATTAAAACTGCTAGCCTTGTGAATTGCAATACTTATTTGCCTGCAGGACCTCGATTTTCCTTTAATAAAGGAAAATGTTTTACTCTAATTGACTATATGTTAGTCTCTCCAAATATGCAGGTGGCCTCCTTTAAAATGTTCCCTTGTGAATTTTCTGACCATTCTTTCCTAATTTGTAATTTTTCGCAGGCAGACTTACCAGAGCACAGACAAATTAGGTGGAAACTGAACAATTCGATGTTAAGCTTGCCCGATATACAATCTGGGGTTAAAAATCTGTCAAGAGCTAGGCTATCAGTGGCCTTTTTGTATGCAGATTTGGGGGACTGGCGGTTGGATACAAAGGCAGACTTACGGAGTTGGTTTAAGACACAGGGGTTTAGAACAAAAAACTATAAGTTTTTATATTATTTGGGACTTAGACAGCAACTGCAGAGACTTACAACCATAGCTTACACTTCTCGATTAGACTACTCTACACAAATCTCTACATTGAAAGAACAGATGAAGGTGTTTCAATACGACAGAGGCAACACCATGCAAGCTATTCTTACCAATGGCATAAAGAAATCTCCTATTGGTGATCCTTTTGAGATGTGTAAACATCTCAGAGATTCCTCAAACATGGATGTTTTGTTGAAATCAGATAATACGTGTGCTACTTCAATAGTGCAACTTCGAGAGGTAATAATGGAGCACTTTAGGTCTCTTGAGCCTTCTGTTTCAATTTCGAAAAATTCAATGCTTTCATATTTGGGTTCGATCTCAGCCCCAGTTAAACAATCAGAAGCTTTAGAGCTATGGGGCCCAATCACTCAAAAGGAAATTTTGAGTGTAATTGGGAAATTAAAATTGAACATTTCCCCTGGAACGGACGGACTCTCTAATAACTTATGCAAACATTTTTCAGAAGAATTGAGTCACTGTTTGTATATTTTATTTCAGTACTTAATGACAACAGATGCTATTCTTCCCTCGTTTACTGAGGGGTTGTTAATTTATATATTTAAAAAGGGGGACAGGAAAAATATTGTCAATTGGCAGCCCATTACCCTGTTGAACTCAGACTATAAAATTTTCACAAGTATATTAAATAATCGCTTGAAATCCTATGCTAGATGGGTCATTTCACCCTATCAATTTTGTGGCCTACCCGATTGTAGGGTTCAGTCAGCTCTTATGTTGATAAGAGATGTCATTGAACATCTTACGGAAATTGGTGCGTCTCATTGTTTGATAGCAGCCGATTTGGACAAGGCCTTTGACAGAGTGCATTTGCCCTTTCTTTTTTTGACTTTGATACATTATGGTGTTCTTTTACAAATGGTTAAGATGATAGAAAGGTTATATGATAATTATGAAGTTTTCCCTTTTTTGAAGGGGTGTAAGGCGGAGGGTTTCCAGTTGCACTCAGGAGTTCTCCAGGGGTGTCTTCTTAGTCCTTTTCTTTATAATTTTGCTCTTGATCCCTTATTACAGACCCTAATTTCCTCACAGAAATGGCAGGTTATAACAGATACAGTTTTCAAAAATTCCCCTCTATTGGTGCAAGCTTACGCAGATGATCTGGTATTGTATTTTAAAGATGTTGATTGTGTTTCCAGTTTTGTACAGGCCTTTGATACATTTTCCAAGGTTTCAAACGCAAGATTGAATTTATTAAAAACTAAGGGTTTATTTCTCGGATCGGTAAGCCCTGAGGAGGTATGGCAAGAGGGCATCTATATTTCTAGGAATCCACTGAAAATTTTGGGATTACTTTTTGGTCCCCAGAATCTGCCAGTGGATAACTGGGAACTTGCACTTCAAAGGATAGAGAACAAGGTGAATACATGGAAATGGTGGAAGTTGACAAAACTGAAGCAAATACAGATTATTAAACAGTTTCTCATTCCTGGTGTGCAGTACATTGCCATGATTTTTCCACTACCGGTGCACCTAGAAACCAAATTGTACAGTCTGTTTTTTCAAATGCTTTGGGGAAATAGGTTAAATCCTGTTAAGAGGGGTTATACGTACCTACAGAAGAAAGTGGGAGGTTTGGGCATGATAGACCCGGTGGTTTTTGTACACTCTGGCCCAGATATTCAAACTGCACCAGTCTGAGGCGCAAGCCCCTGCGCTGCTCAAAATAGTTGCGCAGGGGTGTGGCCGAGGTGATATTCAAAGGAGTTGCGCTGTTGAGCAACTCCTTTGAATATCACCCAACTTACGCACTTGCAAGATGAGCAGTGGAACTTGCGCTACCGCAAGTTGCCAGAGTTGAGTATTAAACTGCGGTGGCGCAAGTACCATTGCGCCATGTGCAAATTTCAGATATTCAAAAGGTGACATGCAAATGGGCCATAATTTATGCAAGGTGCAGGGGCCATTTGCATCTATTTATGGTCATTTGCATGCCATTTGCATGTGGGTGCGCATGATCGAGGACTTGCTCTGGCCACCCTGCCAGGCAGCAGCCGTCGGGGACCCGACGCCTAATGCAGCCCGATCGTGGGCATAACAGTTATGACACCCCACACATCTCCACAGCCCGATCATGGGCAGAACCGTACATGTAGAGCCCCCACCACACATCACCCACAGCCAGTCGGCGGGCCAGAACACGTCATATCGCCCCCCCACACACGCTCCCACAGCCCGATCGCGGGCAGAACCTGTAGAACCCCAGTGCCCGATCGTGGGCAGAACCTGTATGAACCCCCCTCAGTGCCCGATCGCGGGCAGGAATGCTAACCCTCCCCCAACCGAATAACTCCCTGGTGGTCCAGTGGACCGTAAAGCCTGATCATGGGCAGAATGTCACAGCACTAACCCCCAAACATCTCCCTGGTGTCTAGTGTCCCCCACCCACCCACGAAGCCCTCCACCCGCTCCCCCCGCAGCCAGCCGAGTGACAGCCATCCACCGCCTGCACTTCCACCGCCCGCCCGACTGACTGTCGGTAGGGCTGCACCCTGATAGGTGCAGAGTACAGCCAATGGGCGTGCAGCCCTCTCCTTGTCATGTACGGTAGGGCTGCACGCCCATTGGCTGTAGCTCTGCAACAATGGGCGGTGCGCAGCCCACCAGACAGTCAGTCAGCTGGCGGCGGGCGGCAGGCGGGTGGATGCTGTTGCCCGCCGCCGCGAGGGGGAGCGGGTGAGGGCTCGGGTGGGTGGGGGACACTAGACACCAGGGAGATGTTTGGGGTTGTGTTGGACATTCTGCCCGCGATCGGGTTTTACGGTCCACTGGACCACCAGGGAGTTATTCGGGTTGGGGGTAGGGTTACATTCTGCCCATGATCGGCACTGGGGGTTCATACAGGTTCTGCCTCCATGATCAGGCACTGGGGTTCATACAGGTTCTGCCCGGATCGCTGTGGGTGATGTGTGGGGGGGGACATGTACGGTTCTGCCCGCGACCGGGCTGTGGGAGAGGTGGGGGGGAAGCATGTACGTGTTCTGCCCGCAATCGGGCTGTGGGAGATGTGGAGGGGGACATGACGTTCTGCCCGCGATCGGGCTGGTGGGGGGCAGTAACCGAGTTGGGGGCCAGCCAGGATGGCAGCTGCTGTGTTGCACCCCGCAATGCAGCAGTTCACCTGTGGTGGCCCTCAACTTAAGTTTTTGGCTCAAGCTTGTGTGGCGCAGGTTGGGGTCATGCTGCAATTTCTGCGCAACCCGACTGAATATCGGGTTGCGAGGTTATGCATGGATCCTCCCCCTCCTGTTGAGCATACATTCATTTGCATTGCTCTCTTGTGCAACCTGTTGCCAGTCACGTAACTGCCTCCTGCTGAATATCGCAGAATGGCACATTTTGGACTTGCGCATGGCGCAACCCTGTTGCGCATGGCGCAACCCTTTTGAATATCTGGGCCTCTTTGTTTATTATGAATTTAGTCAAAAATGGTTTAGTAGCTGAATCTAGGGCAGAGGATTCCTGGACGTTAAGGACTTTAGGTAAGTATTTTAAGAACTGGCACATTTTGGCCCCTAAATTAAATTGTCACATTTACCTTCCACAATATTTTAGGCCTACGGCACAAAAATTATTTAAATGGAAACTTCAGAAGTCAACAATACTGAACAACAGCATGAAGAAATTTTATCGGTTGGTAATGCTTCAGTTACTCCCTCCTGAGCCATGTTTTAAGAATTGTCCGGTAGCTCTAAATCATAAAGTTTTGGCGCAGTTAAATGATTTTAGGTTGCCTCAATCACAATGGGAAACTCAGTGGTTGATCTTTTATGGTCGCCTGAATGTTAGAGGTAATGCTAAGTATAAGGCATTAGAAGAAAGGCAGTGTCCATACTTAGATTGTATAAATTTAGAAGAGTCAATGGAACATTTTTTTCTTAAGTGTTCTTATGCTGTGGGTTTGTGGGCATTTTTGGCAGACTTATGGGGTTTTAAGTGGCTCAACTATATGTCATATTAAATTTTGATTTTAGGTTGTTATCCTGTTACATTATCTAGTTTTCATGAAGGAACGCTTTCTTTGTTCCTGGGCTGTTTAAGATTTTACTTATGGCAAGTCCGGTGTCAATGGGTTAATTATCAGAAGAAAATGCCCTACTCCTGTGTTAGTGTTTTGATAACTAAGGAACTTTCAAGACTGTATTTTCAGGATGCTAAAAGGGTAACTTCTGACACATTATTAAAATGGTGGAAAGGTTTTCTTCACTTTATCAAGTTTAAATAAGGTAATAATACCTATGTTGGTATGAAACAAAAGTGTTTTCTTTTATTGAATTTGTATGACTTGTTTTTTTTTTTTTTTTTCTCCATTAGGATATTAACACATGGACAAGGCTTATTTACTAAGAATGATTGATTGTTAGTTATGCAGATTATTGTTTTTTAGCAGATTATGTGAATGGAGTATGATTTCTTGAAGTTTTGTTTTCTATGTTGATTATTACAATAAAAACTCCCCTACTCTTGCCTGCAGGGGACCTTGCTTTCTGTGAGCAGAGGGGACCCTTTTGTCTGCGGTACCTTCCAAGATGGTGGATAGGAAGCTCCCTGAGATGGAGTAGAACAACTTAATGGAAACAGATTTACTGGAAAATGAAGAAAATAGGCAACAGATGGATGATATTGGTATAGCAGAAAACTCAACAGATACCTCTGGGGAACCTCTGGCCAGAAGATGTCCGCCCAGGTGGATCGAGGTGGAGGTAGAAGCCTGCAAGCAGGACAGACAGAGGACAAAGAACCCCTATTGGATGCTATTTATCCTGTACATGAATTGGATTTACAATTGATAACAGATGAAAACCAAGAGAATAATGTTCCAGTATGTTTTATGGAAACAGAGATGAACTGGTCTGAGATAGTGGAGAATGCTATCAATGAAGATAAGGTACAAACTCCTTCTAATATTGATACTGACATAATGTATAAAAATGAGAGAATGAAAAAGTTGATACAATTGGAGGATAACTGTAGAAGGCAGCGAATAGCTCTGCAAGCTGAGCTATCAGTAGTAAAAGTTGCATCCATGACAGAAGTTCTGCATGACTCACCACTAAATCAGCTGAGTGGTGATGCGGCAGCTGAAAGAGTAACCGAGCGCCAAGATGCTGGAGGTGCTAGAAATCAAATGTCCCAGGCTGGCAGTGAAATGCAGCAATCAGCTGAGTGCCCAAAGCCAGAGGAACAAATGTGTAGTACAACCAGCGAGATGCCACTTGGGCCTCTCAAACAGTACCAGCAAACAAGGAGTACGACCTGTGGAAGAAAATTTGCAGTCCACTAAAACATCAAAAGGGGCTGTAATACTTGAGAGTTTAAATGCAGTACAGTGGATGATGAACTGAAACTGTTGCAAGATAGTTAGATGCCCACCCATGCACTAGAAGGGGCAGGTTGGATACAAGATAGAGACAGAGGTTGATCACCAGATTCAGAGGATGAATCTGTAAAAAGATATCGTAGTCAGGAGTATTCCAAAATACCAGCAAAGGACATACTGGCAGGACCTCTTCATACTGGCTTAAAAGAGGAAATTAAAGCAAATAAGAATGAGATGGACCCCAATGTAGATCTTCAGGAGCACGCTGCAGCACATACACAAGACTTACAAATTGACTCATTGCAGAGACTAGGTCCAGACGAGCAGACTTTGCAGGATCCTGTAATAAAAGCTTGGTTAGACCTGATGTTTAGGTGGTCTGAAATGTTTCAAAATAAAGGAGAGCCTGCCCCAAGAAGGATTGCTGTAAGGCTACTTTACAAAGGGGGTCTGGAAAACCCACCTGCCAGATTATACATTGCAAAGTAGCTTTTAAAGAGTACAATCAGATTTTGTTCATCTGTCATTTTTGCTCTTATGCATCTGGGGAATGGGAACTATGATGTGAGCTTTAAAACAGTATCTAGTTTAGATAGGTTTTGGACATTGCATCAAACCCTAAAAAACAGCCCTTTGTGGGTTCCCTACATGGTCGTCCCTCTTATGAAGCCAGCAGTTAAGTTTATTACAACCATGTTTCGTAATGAGGGGTCAATGTAGAGGACATCCTGTTCTGGCTGTGGCAAAGATGTGAGGTACTGGATAAGCCAGCTCCCATTCTAGATAGTGATCAAATTTGGAATGGAGGCTGGAGGATTAAAGTAAAACTGTATTCCACCAACACAGGTCCAGTCCATTTGCCCAGTACTTTTTTTCTGGGAAGGACAGAGGGGTGTTGTTCTATATTGGGCAGCCTAAATCTTGCTATAAATGTGGATCTCATGCACATGTAAGTACTGCTTGTGACACACCCAGATGTTCTCATTGTCTAGACTATGGCCATACTTCTGCTAAATGTGTCAATCTGTTTAAATGCAACCTTTGTGAGAATACAGGTCACGGTTATGGGAAGTGTCCATGGACTTCTCATAATCATGAACACTGTCCTTCACAGGAAGGATTTATAAATATGGCCCAGCAAATGCAAGCTTGGAGGGCTGCCAAAGAGGCTGAGACCAGTCCCATAGAAACTGACCCCAGATCTTCAGAGGTAACACTTGAGGAGAAACCTGCAGAAAAACAAATGCAGGAAACAGTCCCAATTGTTCAGGAGCAGGTAGACAATGAAGTCCAGAATAAGGAAAAGGAAAACACGGAGGTAATGCCGCTCCCCCTCCTCCTAACTTTGAGGAGAGTTTTAAGAAAATCATAGCAAAGAAAAGGAACAGGGCTGGGAAAGCAGTGATGGGAAAAATGATTGTGCCAAATAAAGAGAAAGAGACAGGGAAAGGGGCATAGCGAACAGGAAATAAGTTTTCTGCTCTGGCCTCAGAAAAATCAGCAGTGTCAGTGGCTCAGTAGGTAGCACACTCACCTCTGAGGCCGGGAGTTCAGAGGGCTGTGGGTTCAGTTCCCACATCTGGCACTTGGATTAATATCCCACTACTGACACTGTAGTGCAGAATGAGAGGGGTGCTGCACTTCTGAGGTGCCGTCTTTCAGATGAGATGTTAAACCGAGGTCCCATCTGCCTGGATTGGTGGTAGTTCAGGTGGATGTTAAAGATCCCGTGGCACTTATCAAAAAGAGTAGGGGAAATTTTTTATTGGAAAACAATATAAGAAAACAAAACATAGGTAATACATAACACCATAATCACACCATTTACTACATGCAAAAAAAGAAAACCAATAAGGAAAATCACAATATCCAATGTACAGGTGAAAAAAAACAAAAGAAAATTACACAAAAAAAAAATGTTCATTATAGAATCAACCACTCCCCCCCCCCACATATGTGAAACAGGAAGAAAAAACTGCAAGACAATATAATACTCTATATTCAAGTAACCCCTTCAAACAAAATTAACGGTAATGCTCTCCACCAAAATGCCACTAAAGGTGCTGGAAGAGTTTTTTTCTTTAAATAATAAATTCTAGAGATTTCACTTCTGATATCTTCTTGGAGGGCAGGCAAAGCAACCGTTTTTTGTTGTAACACAAACATACAGCGGTTATGCCAGATGCACCATTTTCAGACTGCAAACAGCACCCGCAAAGTACCTGGAAAGACAATCTTCCAACCTGGTCCAAAGTCCCCATAAACCAATTCAGTATATGTCAACCCTGAGAACACAGGTAAGCCCCATAACTGACTCAATTGAGACCATAACGGGGCAATATATGGGCACTCAAAAAAAGATGCTGCATAGATTCTAGTTGACAAACACATGTGTCATGAACACAGTAACGTTCAGACAATTGTTTATGTTTCTGATTTCCTTTGACGTTCAATTTGTTGTGACAACATAACCATAAGATGTCCCACATCTTTGCCGGAATCCTATTTTCTAATAATTGCTTAGTTAAAATACTGTGAATCACAAGGTACCGTAAAACAAGGTGACACCAAGAACATGGTTTGCAGAATAGAGGAATATAAACGTTTTCTATTTTGCAATAACTCCACATCAGGGGATACTTTCCAAATTTTAAGTTTTTTAAATATTTCAATAAGGTATACTGATGAACCGAGTGGAATTCTTGTAAATGGTTTCCAAACAGGAGCTTGCCATTTATCTATAAAATATTGAGAACAGGATGCAAGGCTAAGGGCCCAACAATCCGTCCAGTTGACTAAACTAGGAAAGATATTGGCATTCACAAAGATAGAAAAATAAAATAGCACCGGGTTTATCATTTGAAGACATGTACTGTTTTATATGACAGTAAATAACTGATCTCTTAACTGGGTTCAGTCTACTACCCCAAAGTAACTGGAAAAATAAATTATACAGTCAAGCTTCAAGAGAAAAAAGAAGAGGAAAAATATAACTAATTAGTAAAAATACAAGTTTTAAGTAAAAAAATCTTTTTTTTCCAGGTCATAGGGAACCGTTTCCATCGAACAATTTTAGATTCAGCTACCTCAATAGCCGAACTCCAATTGCATGCCGCTGCATCAACTGGACCAAAAATAACCCCCAATACGCAAATTTTCTGGGAATGAATAGCAAGCCCTCCAATCATTGGTAATATGTCCGTTAAAGGAATGTGCACAGCACACCCCACACTTTTTTGGGTATTTAAAGCAGATCCAGAAATCTGGGAAAAGGGATGAATAATCTCAATTGCCCGTTCCCCAGAAGCTGGATCTGCTACCAGAACGCAAATGTCATCCGCATAAGCCAAAACACATGGAAAAACAAAGTCTGGAGTCATGGAGATATTCTGAATATTCTCCTTCCCACCTAATGTCCGAAGAAGTGGATCGATTGAAAAGACATATGACAGGGGACTTAGAGGACAGCCCTGGTGGACCCCTCTCTTAATAGGGATATGGGAGCCTCGCAAACCATTAACCAATGGTGTGGTGTAAGCCGATCAATACAAAATTTTGATACAGTCCAGTAAAACCGCAGGGACCCAATATGTTTGCAATACAGAAAATAAATACTCATACGGAACCCGGTCAAAAGCCTTGGTTTGGTCTAAACTAAAAACATAACCCTGAGTGGTATTCCCATCAAAGACTTCTCTCAAAATTTTCAGGTTTGAGAGCATGGAACAACTTGGGATTGCACAAGTTTGCATGGAAGAAATTACTTGAGCCGCCACCTGAGCTAGCCTATTAGAAACTATTTTGCACAAAATTTTCCAATCTGAATTTAATAAACTAATAGGTCGCCACTTATCTAGCTTAGTTTTATCATGTTTCTGTTTATACAAAAAAATCAAATAGCTGTCTGAAAAAGTGAGGGGAATAGGTAAGAGGCCTTGTAAAATAGCATTATAAACCTGTGTTAAATATGGTAGTAACAGGGATTTAGCTTTTTTATGAAATTTGTTTGGAATCCCATCAGGGCCAGGGGTAACCACAGTTTTCAGATGACTTAGAACAGAATCTACTTCTGCACATGTAACATGTTGATTCGAGATTATAAGACACTCTGGGGAGAGAAGAGGAACTTCTAAGGAACCCAAAAGTCCATCCCAGGAATGTGAGTCATAAGTCTGTCCATATAATGATTTAGTATGGAAAGAAACCTCCTCCAAAATCCTTCGGTTATCAGTAAACCTGATACTAGAATGAGTAACTAAAGCAGACATATATTTAGATGCAACTTGTTGGTGGCTACTATCATAAGGATTGATTATTTTAACAGAACCCTTCCGGCCATATTTTTGTTCCAGGAAAAGCGATGTCTTTGTCTCATACTGAGAAGCCCGCATCTCTGTTTTAACCTGCCGGATTTGGTCTGAATAGTCTAAACCCCATTCAGATTGCCAAGACAATAGTCTTTGTAAGTGGCGTCGACACTTAAGATATTTAAAATAATGATCTGAAGATATTTTTTTTGAGAAATGTTTACAAAATTTCATAATTTCAGTTTTAGTATCTTGCCACCAAAAGTCCGGATTCTCATATAATTCAAAAACAGAAACCTTGTCTTGGAGAAGCCGAAACGGGTCTTGCCACCCACCTTCATCCCCCAACACAGATATATTCATTTTCCAAAAGGTATGTGTTACAGGTTTGTTTATGGGACAACCGGTGTGTAACAGTAATAAACAGTGATCTGAGAATTCACAAGGGATAACCGAATACTGTACATTAGTTTACCAGTGAGAAATAAAAAAATAATCAATTCGCGTGGAAGATCTGCCTCGATGAAAAGTGTGTTCTGGTGGTGTAATACCAAAAGAGGGCCCCATCCTGTAAGTTAGCAGTAACGTACAAAGTGTTGAGGAAATTGGAATCTGAATATAATTTTTGGGTAAGGCCGGTTTTATCAGATAAGGACAGAATACAGTTAAAATCTCCTCCAAAAATCACAGATTTGGAGGAATGAAGAAACAGTTGGATCTGTTTTAACATGTGAATCCTCTGGGTCTTAACTTGAGGGTTGTAAATATTACTAAGTCTCCATTCTTGTTGTTGGAGAATAACATCTAGGATCAATACTTGACCCTGAATCAAGTCAATTAACCTAGTGACCTGAATTTCTACCGCCTGAACCAGTATCCCTACTCCAGAACACACATCTTCAGCTAAAGACCAAAAAGACAGACCATTCCTCCAATCCCTAGAGGCTTTCCCAATCTCCTGTAAAGAATGGAGCCTAGTGTCTTGTAAAAAAATAATGTGTAAGGGCAAAGACAAAAGAAATGAAAAAATGGCCCGGCGTCTTTTATCATTTTTGAGGCTATTGGCATTTAAACTCCCAAGAGAGATAACATCCCCCATCTTGGTTAGACAGTAAATCAAGATTTTTTCCTACCTCGACCTTTACCGGGAGATTTAAGCTTACATCTCTTTTTTTATTCAGTTGGATATCCCCCAAAACTTGCTCAGTCAGTGAACATCTCAACTTGGGAAGACGCAATAGAGGAAGCATCAGAATCTTCCTCAGTATCCACAGTTTGCTTCTGTTTAGAAAAAAACACAAACCAGTTTGAAACCATCAGGTCAGGGGTGAACTACAGAAGGCAGAGGCACTCCTTTCATCAGAGAGCTCCTCGTTAACCTCCTGTTTCCCACAGGGACCCAATCGGTATCCTCAGGGGGCGACATGTTTACCTTTATAGAAGGGAAAGCTGCTGTACAAGAGGTGGAAGCCTGCACCTCTTCCGCCACTGGGGAAGAAGGGAAAGCCTGGGGCAGTGAACCAGAGTCCTCAGGCCGTAAGTCTTTACTAGATGGAGGAACAGTCAGAGGTGGAGGTTCCAACCCAGGATCCACAAGGGAAGAAGGAGAAGCAGCAGGGGGTGGAGGTACCACTGTAGTAGCAAAAGGCCGAAACTGGGGCCTGGCCTGAGCTGAGCTTTGTGCTTGAGTCACCATCTCATGCTGGGAATCAGAAGGCCTTTCAGTGTTATTATGGGAAGCCCATGGACAATCTTTAAAAGAATGAGAGGTTTCCTCACACAGATTACAATAATCAGGATGTGGGCAATTTAGACTTACATGACCAGAACCAAGACATGTAGAACATTTCATCTGGTCACAGGCACTACTGAGATGAGTCTGGGCTCCACACCAGAAACAAGATTTCGGCTGCCCTGGATAGAAGACAAAACCCCGATATCTACCCAAATAAAAACAACTAGGCAAGTGCTGAATAGTCCCATTGATTATAGGTAATTTAACTTGTAATTTTCACCCCCCCCATCCAGAAAAATTCTGAATCAATGATTGGATCAGGCAAACCTAAAACAGAACATTTAGAAGACAACCACCTTACAATATCTTCTATTGCCACCCTCTCATTTTTAAACAAAACCGTAACAGTTTTTATAGTTGGTTTAGTAAGGGGAACAGCAAAAAAATGGGGCCCACAATGGAGTATGATGAACAGCTTGATATCTATTCCAAAAAGTGTCTAACCCAGAAGCATTATTAGAACTAACATCAAAGTAATTATCTCCAGATGTATGAATTAAGGCATAAATCTCAGAGGGGGAGAATTGGAGACTGGATTTAAGCAGATTTTTCCCTACATAAAGATGATCCGGGAAAATGTCCAGGCCACCCCTATAATGGAGCCGAACAGCATTATGCCATTTGGCCTGTTCAGGAGGGGAATGGAACAAACCAGCAAAAGTTTTAGTCCGGTGAGGTCCCAAGGCTGGACCAGAATCCGTAGTAGCAGAGTTCCTATTGCCATCCAATACAGGGGTAGAGGAGGGTTTAGGGACTGAATCAGATACTGGTGTTGAAACAGAGTGCACCCCAGTCCCCACCAAGGCAACATGAGAAGAAGAAGCAGGAGACAAAGGAACAACCATAGTAGGCAGTATGGGGGTATGAAATACAGTTTCAGCACTGTGCAAGTCATTGTGTTGAAATAAACTCGGTGTAGAAATCTGCTCCCTTCCAACCTGTCAGGAGGGTGTTTGCAATAGATTAAATCCTGAAGGGACCTCTAGTAGGTCCGTGATGTCTAATAAATCCCCTCTGGGAGCAGGGCCAGGCCGTGCAGGGGAAGTTCAAGAATCATCCAAAGGGGACTTCTCCCACCCTGCACCCCTAAGTGCTGCTGCGATAGTAAGCCCAGATGCTGACAGGTGGGAATCAAACCCACCACCAACTGGGTTGGACATGAAAAGGCCCAGTAGACCAGGCTGGTGATCCCCCATAATATCAGAAGAAATTCTCTTAGGGTGTACAGTACCTTCAATACAGGCAGAATCCTCCGGTAAAAGTGGAGTAGACAACACAACACTGGCTCCGAGCAGGCTGTTACACATCTTCCCAACTCTCACTGACTCCTGAAGTGTAGAACTGTGGCAAGGTAGCAGTGTGGAGGAGCCTAGGGGAGACTTCTGGCACTCGCTTGTCTGCAATTCACTGCCAGTCTCCCCTGCTCCCAACAAACAAGCATCACTGCAACGGGATAATGCAGGCACTTCCGGGTTACTGCTGGGCTCCCATAGAATGCTCAGTGTCTCATGCGGCACAGGGTGGCTGACCTCATTGCCAGGAGTCGGGCCATGAGAAGCCCAGCTACTCGCTTCCGGGGGAGAGAAACTAGCAATAGGAGAGCAAACTGTCCGAGAGGAGGAAAAAACAATGCCAGCCACTGAATTCTGTGTTAAGTGCTTTCCAGATACCACAGCATCCATCGTTACGGTAAGAGAATCTCTAGGCAAGAAAATAATCTGTTGGCTGGACAAAGCTTCTTCTGGTGGTCTGATTTGTGTAGCAGGCATGGTCTCCTGAAGCATGGAGATAGGGAGGGAGACAAACTACCCTATCTCCCACATGTCCTCTTGCTCCATCTCAGAGCCCCAAGTGGCCATCCCGATGGCTGGTCCCCCTACTGGTCACAGCGCAACGGAGTAGGGGAATTTTGTTTTTATTAAGTATTGTACAACATCACTTCAACAAAAAGAAACAAAAACAAGCGAAAAAACAAACAAATTACAAATCATGTCACTGGAACATCAGAATCAGTGATCCAAGGTAGATTAAGCCATACATTGCGAATATAGTGAGCTGTTGGGAAAGCCTTCTCTTTATAATATAAACATCGCATTTCTTTACAAACATTCCCCACAATGTCATCATATGTCAAAAGTCTTTGTTGCAAAGTAAACAAACAATGAACATTCCAAATATACCATTTAAGAATAGAAAACAATATAGATAAAGTACTAGAGTCCCAAGAGGACCACTCCTTGCCATAAGCACCATAAATCAAGGATTCATAATAAAGATTTTGAAAAGGTACCATATGCCAGCAAAAGGACACATAGGACCAAAAGGATTGAATGAAAGAACATGTAAAAAACAAATGAGACATGGTTTCATATTGCTTCACACATTGAGTCCTACTATAAAACCTTTCATCTAACGCCTTATGTTTTTGATTTGATTTAACATTCAACTTTTCTTGTCAACAAAGCCACAAATCATCCCGAAATTTGCAAGGTACTCTCGTATTACGAAACAATCGCATAACATCAGATGTCAGAGACATTGGGCATAAAGGTAAAGTGATGGGGTCCTTAAAATGTTTATCCTGTACCATTGAATATAGCAATTTCTTGTAAAAATTTAAAACAAGGTTGGATGTAATACCCCAACGTTTAAGGTGCACAAAAAAAATCTATAATAATCAGACGAAAAAGAAACAGATTTAAAAACTTTCATGGAATCAGAACCCCAACCATCATACCATGCCTGAATACGGGATTTAAACAGGGGCGACCAACTAGTAGTCTGCCCAGTACAAACAGGAAAAAGATTAGCAAACAAAAATTGAATAAACAAAAATAGAACTGGATTAACCATATTCAAGCCACCATCTACCACCTTAAGATACAACACATTACGTTTAATAGGATTCACTACACCACAGTGCTCGAAAAAATAAACCAAAAAGTATAGCATCCCATTCCTTAGGAGGGGGAAAAATCACACTCACATACAAAAATAAAGGCAACAAATAAGTCCGAATCATGTATACCCTTTTGAGCTTACCCATAGTACACCTATTCCAGCCATCCACTAACGCCTTTCCCTGTTCAAGTTTTAAATCCCAATTAACTAAATCCTGCCTACCAGTGTCAAAGACAATTCCTAAAACAGAAATAGGACTGTGCGTGACTGGGACACCAGCCATATGAGAGGTAGAAACAACTAACCCTAAACATCGGAGAACACACTTTTCTTTATTCAGGTGAATGCCAGAGGCAGTACCATAAAATTTATAGAACTCCAAAGCCCTAACCAAATCTGCCTCTGATTTTAAGAATAAACAAATATCATCCGCATATGCATCAGCAGTCCAAGGAGCATAGCAGTTGGAAAGCTGGACGGGAGTGAAAAAGCGAACATCATTCAATAACCGAAGTAACGGGTCAATGCAAAAAACAAATAATAAAGAGCTTAAGGGACATCCCTGATGTACCCCCCGCCCTGTTTCACTGGAACCAAAGGCCCTAAAAAGCCATTCACTAGAGGTTTAACAAAAAGACAATTATAAATAGCCCATAACCAAGAAATAAACAAAACTGGAATAACATATCTGTAAAGAATTTGCCATAAAAATTCAAATTCTACAGAATCAAAAGCTTTCTGCTGATCCAAAGACACCACCAATCCAGAAGTGGAAGAAAAGGAGCCAGATTCAAAAATTTCCAGTAAAACGATAAGTTGGTCTGAAATTACCCTGCCAGGAACAGCACAAGATTGTGTACATGAAATAACACACGATGCAGCCTTCGATAAATGTAAGGCTAATATTTTCATAAGAATTTTGAAGTCCACATTCAACAAGCAAATCAGTCTCCAATTATCCAAATTTTCCTTATCCCCCTTCTAATACAGCAGGGTAACAACCCCTAAAGTCGTATGAATGGGAAAACAACATTCCTGCAACATAAAAGTAAAAACTTGTGCCAATTCATTAGAAATATACAGAGCCAGGAGAGCATATAATTCAGAAGGGAGGCCATCAAGACCCAGGACCTTCCGTTTGGGCAATGCAGCCACAGCTGTCTGAACCTCCGAGGGGGAAATAATAGAGGTAAGGGCAGTGAGCACAGAATCAGAGAGGGCAGGAACATTCAAAAAAGCCAACCAATGGGAAAAAGCAGCAGTATTAGTACCTTGCGTATCAAATTGTCATCCTAAATAGTTAGACACAACCGACATGGTATCAGATTGTTTCGTAACAGTCACCATATCAGGATCCCAGACAGCAAGCATGGTCTTACACTGAATACGGGAAGAACAGCTCAAAAAGGACATACTTCCGCAAAAGACCCATGAGTCCCAAAATGTTGTTGCATAGTCAAAGACGCCAAATGTTTCACATGAAAGTCATGCATGTGTTGTTTAATAGAACGAATTTGATCTCCATAATCATGTGCAGTAGTATAAGCCAAACTCATCAATTGTTGTAACTGCTGTCTGAGCATTTGATATGTTACCTTCTCCAAATTTGATAAATATTTGCTCTCACTTAATAAAAACAATCGTAAGTCGGACTTCAAACTGTCCCACCAAAGAAAAGGATTATCAAATAACTGAAATAAAGTTTTCTTACCTTCTATAAAATACACTAATTGTTGGGACAGGGATCCCCTAGAGAGCAATAACGTATTAAATTTCCAAAGACCAGGGCCAGAAGGAGAATCCCACTCCCCTACCACTATTGAAAGGGCATTATGATCAGAGTAGGCCACAGAATCGACTTGTGCATTAAGTACAGGAACCCAATTACTAAGAAAAAAGAAATCAATACGAGTGGCATACTTACCCCGCTGAAAAGTAGGGAGTCCCTGAGAGTGAAATGAGTGATACACATCTTTTAAATGAGCTAATCTAACCGTAGCCTGCAGTGCCAACATATCACAAAATGTTTTTTTGGTAGAGGTGCCACCACCATGATCATGAAGCGTAAGACCACAATTGAAGTCTCCTCCCCAAAGCACAGGTTGCGCTGAAAAAAGGAAAGGCCGAATTTGAAAAAAAATGTCCACCCTGTCCGCCTTCGTTTGAGGGGCATAAATATTAATAAAATGAAAATAAGTATCACAGAGTTTAACATCTAATATAAGAACTCATCCTGGTACTAAATCAATCAGCTTTATGAGCTGGAATGGAAGGGTAAACAAAATACCCACCCCCGTACAAGCACCCTGACCAATGGACCAGTATGAAGGACCCTTATACCAGCCACATTTAGCATGGCGAACCTCCAAGGCAGTATGCAATCTCATATCCTGTAAAAAAATTACATCTACAGGGATGGACATTAGGTGAGAAAACACACCACCACGCTTCTTTGAATTTTTAGTGCTATTAACATTAACCGTTAAAAAAGTAAGTCGGGCAAAAGGAGGCATAGGGAGAAAAAATTACAGAGGCTTAAATAAGTTAGTCCTACCAGAGGCTCACGTCTTCCGTCCTTTAGAGGGAAGCTTGCCTTTCAGAGTGCCCACAACCTGCTCACTCACCATACTTGTGTCAGAATCAGAGCCAGGATCAGCACACAGGGAACCTTCCGAAGAAACTTCGGAGTTTTTTTCCACAAACTCAGTATCTAAAAGAAGAGGTTGAAAATGATTAGAAGTTTGAATTTCTAAAATTTTGTGAACCTTGGGGGCCGGTTTTCTCCAGCTCCGGCGGCATGTTATCCGTTGTTCAGGATCTATGGCCAGGATCGGAGGAGGAGGTGGAGGGGGCATATTGAGAGGGGAAACAACCAGCCCAGGCCTATGGTCTTGCAAAGGAGGATCCAAAACTACAGAACGGGTGTCCATAGGGTCTATCACCATAGGAACCTCCAGAGGCTTCTGAACTACCGAAGGGAGATCGGAACAGAATTCAGGGGAAGGGGGCACCATGGACAGGGATGGAGAAATCCGAGGGTCTACGGATAAGGCAGCATCCTCCATCTGGACATGCGTCCGTTGAGCAATTGTAACCAGTAGTCTCTACTCCTCCAAATCCCAGAACCAGATTTAGAAGAAGCGGCCTGGGAACATTCTCCATAGGTATGACCTAACAAACCACATAAGTTATAGCAAACAGGTTCAGAGCAATGCTGGGACACATGACCCAGCTTACCACACAGGGAGCAACGGATTTTGTCACAAACACCACTAAGGTGTCCCGAAGCACCACATTTATAACATGATTTCGGCTGGCCCAGACAAAATAAAACACCACGGTCTCCCCCCCAAAAAAAAGAATTCAGCAGATGTTGGAGAGAGCCATTCAATTCCCTAAGAATGACCCTAAACTTCCAGCCCCCCGTCCATATGCCCTCACTATCAAAAATAGCCTCAGAAGACCCCAAAACAGTATATCGCTGCTGAAGCCAAAAAGCAAGTCAGTCACACTGACACCCTCATTATGAAAAAGAACCGTAATGGACTTCTGAGCGGGTCTGGCCAGAGGAAGGACTTCAAAAGGGGCCCATAGTGGAGTATTTTTTACCTTCCCATACCTATTCCAAAAGGCCTCCAACCCCAGATTCAACTTAAAGCTAACGTCAAATGAACGTTCCCCGGATACATGAATAAGAGCATATAACTCAGTAGCCAAAAAATGTAAACTTTGTTTCAGTAAAGTTTTCCCCACATATTCTCTATCAGGAAACAATTCAAGACCCCCTTTATGCACAATATGGACAGCATTATGTCTTTTGGCAGGCACCACCTTCTTTTTAAAAAAGGAAGCATACGATTTAGAGCCACCAGTGTTTTCAGTCCCCAGAATAGTCTCAGAGTCACCCTCTAAAGACCTGGCAGAAGCAAACATGGGCTGAGCATTGAGGGGGGGTCACCACACAACTAGCACCTGGAGGAACAGGAGGATTAGGTACCGTGCAGTGAGAATCCAGGGGTGGCAAAATGGGTTGTAATGGAAAAACCAGTTTTGGATTGAGGGTCAGATCAAAATCAGAGTCTAAAGAAAAAGTCGATACTTCACCTGAAGGTTTCTGTAAAGGTTGCAAAGGTTCAGTCGAATATACTGATGATGGAGAATTCAGTTTGACTCCAGGAATCCGAATATGTGCAAAACCCGAAGTCCAGTGCCGTGAGTCAGGCGAGCGCACCCAGCCTGCCGCCCGGAGAGAAGATTCCACCGACCACCCTTCCAGTGGGTCAGGCACCAAATCCGCCCAAGCTTTTGTCGAAGCCATTTGTTCTCGCTATGAAGCACAGTCTGTCTTCTTTGAGGCCACTTGTTTAATCATGCGAGTAGAGGCAGGAAAGGAAAAGGTAGAAACCCCATCCTGTCTAAGGGGTTCCATCTGAAAAATCACCGGCGTAGACTCAGAGGCAGACCTAGAGAGTTCCCCTTCCACACTTGATTCAGAAGCATTTGGAGGACGTATTGGTGCCGAACCACTCCCAGCAAAGTCTACAATTCCTTCCGGTGCAGGCAGAAGCGACGAAGAAATGAGTGGAGGAGACACTACAAGCACAACAGGAGCCATGGCAGAAGAATTCAGAGAGGAGACCGACTCACTATCAGCGGGACCCACAGGTAAGACAACAGGTCCCGAATCCTCAGTAAGCAAAGCAGGAATCTCCATAGGAGTAGAATCAGGTACAGAAGCAACTTCGGGTGAACGGGAAGCACAGTCAAGACCAGGCAGCACACCCATAGTAACCACATCGAAAGCAGACAGCTCTGCAGGCACACAACTCTCCACCATGTCCTGCTCCATGATCAACTAAGCAGAGACTGACCCTCTGCAGCAGACGGCAAAGCCCCCCACAGGCAGAGTAGGGGAATTTCCCCGGTGTCCTGGCCAAATTTCAGTCATTCACTAAAAATACCACCAACAGCTTAATCTGGTTCAAGGTTAATTGGCATTCATCTGTATCCCCCTCCCCTGGGTCATGCCTGAAAATAGGCAGAATTTGTCTAGTGCACTTACCCGGTCAACAAAAACTAAATAAAAAATAAAATCAGAGGATGATACGGGGGGAGAGTTATCAGGTGCGTCATCCATTACTTCTGTAACTACAGAGGTCACATCAGAGGGGGAAGAAGGGGAGGGCACTCTAGCATATCACAACGTACTAGGAGGTTAAGGTGCAGTAGGACCACTTGAGTAGCACTTACCTTGATGTAGAAGATGGATTCTTTTGCCCTTCTTACTTCTAATGTGAATGGCATTAAAAGTAACAGCAAGATGTTAACTGTACTTAGTATTTTGGCACAGGAAAAATGTGATATGATTTGTTTGCAAGACATTAGAATGAAAACCAGTAGTGAATTACAAGAAACTACTAAAAATTGGATTGGTGGTCTGGTGTTTTGGTCAGCAGGGTAGGAATGATGTGGTGGGGTGGGTATCCTGTTAAATAATTCAAAAATAAAGGTTAATAAATTAGTAGCCATTGAGCAGGGGAGGGTTTTAATGTTGGACATTTCTCTATATAAAGAAAGGTTTAGAATGATTAATATATATGCTCCACAGACCAGGCCTTGAGAGTTGCCTTATTTAATAAAATCCAGCCTTACTTATGCACTACTAGGTTAGTACTGTGGGTAAGGGACTTCAATTGTGGGATTGGAAAAGCTGACAGGGGAGTAACCACAGACACATTCTTTTGTGATATGCCTGCTCTTAAAAAGATAGTGACAGGGGCTAAATTCTTGGATTCATATAGATGTAAATTTCCCACTGGGGCAACACCTTTTTTAAAGGAAGATTATCGACACAGATAGATTTCGTATTTGTTTCTGCAGCTTTAATTATCTCTGCAGTCACAACACAACACAAGCCAGAGAATTCTCTGACCATAAGTCTGTAAGTGCAAGGGTTACTTGGAAGGGAGCTCCTAGGTACAAGAAAAACATGTGGTGGCTGAATGCATCAATACTGTCAGATGTGCATGTGCAAATAATATGGAGACAGGAATGGCAGGCAAGGATTTCTGTGGCCACTTTCTATGATAATGCTGCCCTCTGATGGGAGGGCACAAAGATGTCATGGAAACAGTTGTTTCAGAAAGTTTCTTCTGAGTCTATAAACAGTAAATACTTAGAATATTTATAGTTAAGAGCTTTACTACAGAAATTAATATCGCAGGCAGAGGAAACAAGGTATAATTTTGATGCACAGATAAAGGAGACAAAGGAAATGTTCTCCTTACAATATGACAGAGCAAAAACCTTGAGTCAGGAAGCCAGATTTTGGACCAATATTAAGAAAGGGCCACTAGATCCATTCAAAGAATGTGATAGAATTGGCCATAGGGTGATAGAGGATTTGAAAGATGATTCAGGGCAAATCATCTCTGCTCCAGAAGAGTTACTGAAGATAGTAGATAGGCATTTCAGGGAAACATTTGGGACTACTGCCCAGGAAATAGAGAACGAAAAAAGATTTTGGGTCCCCCAAATTGCATCAGGATGAAAGGGCTTTCTTAACTTATTCCTTTACTAAAACAGAGATAACGGCTGCGATCAAGGGGCTCAAGTTGGGCTCTGCACCAGGACCTGATGGGATGGGTTAGAATTATTTAAGATTTTATGTGATGCCTAGCACCTGTTTTAGAGATTGTGTTTAATTACATGTTAAAGGAAGGCAAATTAGCTCAATCTATGTGGAAAGCTACATTAATTTTGTTATATAAAAAGGGAGAGAAGGAAGATCTAAAGAACTGGAGGCCGCTGAGCTTATTAAATACGGATTACAAAATACTTAGTAAGGTGTTATTGAATAGACTAGTTACACTAGCAGACCAGTTAATTAGTCCTAGCCAGACGTGTGCCATTCCAGGGAGAAGCCAAACAGACAATTTAATAATGTTAAGGGAGGTCTTTTTTAAGGCAAATAAAGAGGTAGTACAGGGATATATATTGAGTATAGATCAGCAGAAAGCTTTTGATAAAATCTCACATCACTATAAGTTTGATGTTCTTAAAGGGCATGGCATTCCAGAGGAGCTTGTTAGGTGGATTTCAGCGTTATACCAGGAGGCCATTTTTATCCCAAACATTAGTGGCTGGACTGGGCAATATATTAAAGTACAAAGGGGGGTGAGACAAGGGTGCCCACTCAGCCCATTGTTACATGTCTTTTGTATCGATGTTCTATTAAGAAAATTGGAGATAAATGACAACATAAGACGGTTAAGGTTAGGTTCAGGAATAACTGAAATAAAAAGTTTAGCATATGCAGATGATTTAATTATAAGTGTAGACCCAGCTATGAAGGAAGAGGCACTGATGATAGAATTTCAGAACTTCTCTGATTGCTCTGGTTCTCAGATACATTTCATGAAAAGTAAAGAAGTGGTGTTAGGCAAGACTCAGGTACCAGGGAACGGTACATATTCTGGTATCACAATCCAAGAAGATACAATCACCATTTTAGGAATAAAATATGGGGGGGTGCGATATAGCAGAACAGAATTTGAAAAAAAAGCATAGAGAGAGGGCAAGCTTTAGTTAACTCATGGAAAGGTAGACAGATTGGGAACAAGAAGAGAATTATGCTTATAAAAACTTTATTAGTATCAATACTTTTATATGTAAGTTATTTGTTCCCTCCCCCACAATCAATGGTCACTGCTCTGAATAGTGTGTTCTTTCAAGGATTGTGGGGAAGCAGGCTGAATCTAATACTCAAAATGCTGATAAGAATAGTTACCTTTAGGAAAGAAGGGAAAGGGAGCTTAACATGATCAATCCAGCAGCATTTTTTTTATAGTATATTCCTAGAGTACAATTTGGGGGTGCTACGGCCAGGGTCTAAAATATGGAAAGGGTTGGTTTGGGGTTGGTTGAGCAGTTGCTGTTTGGCTTGGCCTCAAAATAAGGCAAATACATTGAACAAACTCACAATGGTCCCAAAATATGGGGTAGAACTGGTAAAGAGTTTGATAAAATGGGAGATAACTAAGGAGCATATGCAACTAGTAACCAGAAAAGACTTACATGTGGAGGTAATAAAGAAAGAAGATAATGAGGAAGTCACATTGGGTATATGTCCTACATAGTACATGGAAAAAAAAAACTTAGATATGCTAACGTCCAAAAGGATACCTGATTATGCTTGGGATACTGTATGGCTCAGTTTACATGGGAAGTTGGGGGTTAGGAACAACAATAAGCACAAACAGCTACAAGAAAGGTATTGTTTAAGGGACTTGTATTCAAGAGTTAGAAACCCAAGAGCATTTATTTTGTGATTGTGATTATGTGAAGGGATTTTGGGCCTATTTGGCTAATGAATGGGAAGAAGTATTATTCTTTACAATCTCATGTGGATCATTGCTATATGGGATACAGGAGGGGGGCATGAAGAAGTGTTTTCCTGACACATTGTATGCAGTACTTGCCATAGTTAGATATTACATATGGCAATCTAGATATTTATGGATAACTCAACAAAAGAAGGTGTCCTATGTAGAGATGTATAGGAACATCAGTATATCTATACAGAAATTACATGATTTTGAGGTTAAAAACTGTACTACTGAAAGAATAAGATCGTTGTGGATAAATTGTGAACATTGGGCTAAGCCTCCATGAAGTTACAGTTTTGATGGATCATTGTAACTGCATGCAAAAGTATATGATGTAAATATGTATGATATGAGAATTGTTTGTAAGTCCTTTCAATAAAAATTCCCCTACTCTTTTTGATAGGTGCCATGGGATCTTTAACATCCACCTGAACTACCACCAATCCAGGCAGATGAGACCTCAGTTTTAATGTCTCATCCGAAAGACTGCACCTCAGAAGTGCAGCACCCCTCTCATGCTGCATTACAGTGTCAGTATTGGGATATTAACCCAAGTGCCAGATGTAGGCACTGAACCCACAGCCTTCTGATTTCCCAACCTCAGAGGTGAGTGTGCTACCTACTGAGCCACTGACACTGCCACATATATAAAAAGTATTAAGAATGTGGTACTACCACATTCTATGAGGTCAGCCACTATAGCTGTGCTCCTTAAGCCAGGCAAGGATCCCACAATGTGCTCCTCCTACCGGCCAATATCCCTCCTGACCTCAGGATACAAAATATTGGCCAGAGTACTTGCGGCTAGGATTGAGGGGGTGTTACCATTCTTAGTCGACTCAGACCAGAGTGGCTTTGTCCAGGGCAGATAGAGAAAATACAACTTCTGGAAAACCCTGAATATTATTCATAATTGAGCCAGGTCTTGGAAAACCCATGGAGCAGCTGTGTTGGCACTAGAAATGGAGAAGGCTTTCGACCATGTGGAGTGGGGTTACCTGTTTAGCATGCTCCATTAATATGGTGTGGGACCCAATATGGCATCTTGGGTCAAAACCCTTTACACACACCTGACTTCCCAAATACTGATAAATGGGTCACTATCTATGGGGTTTGAGCTCTGCCGTGGAACGTATCAGGGGTGATCTTTGTTACCTCTACTACATGTACTGGCACTGGAACCATTAGCAGCAGCTATCCGCAACCACCCAGGGGTGGTAGGTTATGGTGAGAAAGGAGAACACAAGCTGTCCATGTTTGCAGATGACCTGCTCCTGTACCTTCAAGACTCCACAGCGGGGTTAATACATGTTCATAGTGTTTGAAGAGAATATGCCCATATATCTGGCCACAAAATCAACTGGTTAAAGAGTGAGATACTACCTGTGGAGGACAGAAACAGGTCCATCTTGATGAGTAATGAAATTGCACTCCAGGTTGTGACCAAAATCAAATACCTGGGGGTTCAGTTGTCAGCCCAAGTAAAAACCTCTTCATAATCAATTATGAGGATCTACTCAGAACCACACTAGCTTGTGCGAGATGGAATGATCTGCCCCTAACCCTTTTAGGAAGAGTGGCTATGGTTAAAGTAAATATTCTGCCACATTGCCTTTATCTATTTCAGTCTTTACCAATACATGTCCTAGATAGATTCTTTAAGCAGCTCGATGGCATAATACATTGGTTCCTGTGGTGGAACAAGAGTGCTAGAATTAAAAAAAAACAGATCCTGCAGATGCCAGCCTTGAGAGGGGTGGCAGGGTTACTAAACTTTAAAGTGTATTATTGGGCATCACAACTGGTATTCCTACCAACAGGCCAAAACCAACAGGCCCCAGCCTGGATGAATATTGAAGGCAACAATGGGATGATAGGCCTATATAGGGACCTCTTAGATGCAACCTTATTGGCTAGTAAGTACAAAAGAAGTACTAACCCATTCACGGATAACCTCTTGTGAGTGTGGAGGAAGGTTCTCATATACTCCCAGGTCTCATGTGTCCCCTCCCCACATGCTACTATCAGATCCACAGTACAAAACACTCCATACTAGTGGACTCCAGCGGTGGAAAAAAAGGGATTATTCTATAATGCACAGTTATATGAGGGGGTAGTCTAATACCATTGATATGCTGAGGGCAAGATGGCCACTGTCTCCAGGAGATATCACCATATATACACAGATTGAGCAGAGAATGTTGGGCCTTTTTGACATAAGTAACAGTGGTCAAAATGTAGACCCCTTTGAGAAGGAACTATATAGCCACAACCCCACACCAGGCCATTATCTGTGTACTATGGGATTACTGTATGATTAAGGGAGGGAATATGGTACATATAAGGGAATCTTGGGAGACAGACCTTGGCAAACACCAGGGCTACTGTATGGTATGAGGCAATTCACCATCTCAACAACTGTTCAAGGAGTAACAGGCTGAGACAGACCCAAATGAACTTCCTGAATAGAACTTACATTACACTTGTCAAAATGGATGCATGGGACCCCTCAAAACCATCCACGTGCCCTAAGTGCAAAATTGATGTTGCCACTTTCTTCTACATGACATTAATGTGCCCAAACAGTATAGCTTTTTGGCACTGAATGCACAGAATAATGACCCTGATCCTGGGCACCACACCCCCAAGATCACCAAATGAGTTCCTAATGGGAGCAGATCCTGCAAGGAGTCAATTAGGTCAGGGTCTTCCGCTGTGGTCCCTAGCATTAATAAATGAATGAAGCACTGTTGCAAGATGCTGGATGTCACACAACCCACTATCAGTTCAGCAATGGACCACCAGCTTGCTTCAGTGTCTTAAAACAGAGACGGCTGGGGTGTGTGTGGCTTAGCCATCATACAAGGTGGTAGCTTAATTCTTCCTGGTCAACTAGCCAGAGCACAGAATACTCATTTTATTCAGATATATCTTTAGCTACCTAGCACTCTGACAACCAGACACTGTGCGAAGCCTTCCTCTACCAGCGTATGAATTTAGGAGGTGATCCTTACCTCCGGCATGACTCTTCATCTTCTGTTCTCACTCTGCCCTTCCAGACTGCATAACGCACAACAGCACAGGGGGCCCAGAGCTCTCCATATGCAAAATGTTCACATCCATTATGTGTCATCTAGAAGCATTAATAGTGGGCTGCAACAATGCACTAGACACCTTACAGCAACTTGGCATGTGGATGGGGCTTACTGAAAAAAAACTTGCAGTGCATGATGAAACACTAGCTGGACATTGCACCACACTATGGGAGCAAGTGCTCCAAATCAAGGCCCTCCAAGAGAAGATGGAGGACATGGAGAGCAGGAGCTGCCGCAACAAGCTGTGGCTCTTGGTCTTCCTAGATGGGTGTGAGAAGGGCAGGACTGTACGCTACCTGCAGCGAGCCCTCCCAGAAATCCTGCATCTCCCTGGAATCAGCCGCATTATCATAGAATGGGCCCAATGGTCTCTGCAGCCAAGACCCTTTACTGGCAACAGGATGTGGCCAGTCCTGGCATGGATACTCAATTTTGCCAAAAGGAAAGCGATCCAGTCCAGAGCCAGAGAGGTTGGTGCACTGGACTGGAATGGGCACAGAATAATGATTTTCCAGGATTACTCAAAGGACCTGGCATACAGAGGAAGGTCTTCACAGATGTTTGTCAGAAGCTTCATGAACTCCAGGTGCCCTTCTCATTACCCTACCCAGTGGTCCTGAAAATCACCTACAATGACTTCCCTTTCCAACTTCTGATGCCTGAGGCAGCCAAAGACTTCATCTCTGTGACCTGGCCACGGACTAACAACCAGAGACACAGCCCTTCTCAAGGGCCAAATCTGGCCTTGCAGGACACCTTCTTGGACTGGAGATCACCTCTGAAGAGGGATCAGCATGGCACTCAGGACTGGAACTCAAGGAATGGGCCGCGTCGACAGCTGGATCCTAGACCACTCTGGAATCATAAGAGGCCTGAAGCAGAATCCCACAGCCACAGAGAACACCCACTAGAGAGAGAGACCATGAAGAGAAGAACAGTACCTGTTGACCAGGCCTATAGGAGGAGCCGATCTCCCTGGAATACACCAGCACTTACTTCTTGCAAAATCAGTTCTCCCTGCTGGACCTGGCCTCTACACCACTATGTGATGAAGGACTCTGACATGGACCTGTCCATACCAGCATATCTGGAGCAGGAGCTTGTACAGGTTCAACAATCTTGGGCTATGTCACCGGATCTAGCATTTCCCCTACCTGAACTCATGGAGTCTGTCTTTAATGTAGGCCCGACCCCAGGATCCATGTGGCTGCACATCACTGAAGAGGAGGGTGACATGGAGGAAGAATCTTATGCTGTGCTGCCCAGCTGAAGACTGCAGTTAAGATGAGTACCTCACCTCTAAGGACTGTGTCATGAGGGGAGTAATGGGGGGGGGTTGGTTGTAAGAAGAGGCGGGGGGACAGGAGCCTTAGTATTGCCTGATTAAGCAGCTACAGGCCTAAGGCCAGCCCTCCTATGTCAGGCCTTCAGGGATAGAGGAAGGGCAGGGGTATAATTCCCAGCTGCCCCTCCTCCAGACACTCCACCCCTCATAGGTTTGTATACCAAGTTTATTGCTGATGGTGTTACTGTTTCTCACATATCACAACTTAACGCTGTTTATGCAGGGGGAGGGCTGGGGGAGCCTGGACCTAAGGAAGGCATGGCTACGAACCAGCACTGAACAAGTGGTGGCATAGGTGCCCACTATGGCGCATTCACTCGCCAGCTCCCCTTCCCCCCCATAAGGACAAGGGAGAGTATTAATTTATTTTTCCCCCTCCACCGAGCTGATCCACAGCCCTAGGTACACCCCCCCACGTGGGGTGCCACCCAGTACAGGGGCCTCACTAGCCCCAACTATGTGACGATGATCGCACCATGCACCTCCCCCCCAAGAGAGGTAAGTTAGGCCAATGGACAGGTAATATGATCCACACTGCATCAGGTATGCTCCCCCCCTCCAAAATTTGGAGGAGATACCCCATATGGCGCACTCCACAACACCCTCTAGCTGCAATGGGAAGGAAATAAAACCTTAAAATAGACATGGTGCATATTAGGTGCCTAGGAGATGTACCCTGAACCCCACAGCTCCGAGCAGAGGCCAACTCCTGGGTCCTCCCATCTCTGATAAGTTTCGACAACCCATAGTTATCTCACTTGTTTTTTCTCAGTGGGATCACTGGGAGTGCCAGTGAGCTGGCAGACCTAGTTAGCTAATCGACCCTCTCCCCCTCAGGGTCTGACTGGCCTGCCATTGGCTGCAGTCACTGCCAGCTATTGTCCAGACTGGGACCCTCGCATACCTTTTAGTTGTTAGGTATCAACATATAGTTTGGGAATATATACTTTTTGTACATTACTCTTACACTAGGTTTAGCAGAGGAGAGCAGCCCTTCTAGGGTAAGACTCACCCCAAGTGGAGGGGACAAGGGTGGTCCAAGACGTGTACTAGGACTGGGCCCTAAGGGACTTCTCCTCGGAACAGGGAGAAGACCTAGAATTAGAACTGGGGACAAAAGTACAAAAACAGTTTTGTGGGATAGAGGGAAGGCCACAGTGATACCTCAGAATACTGCACACAGGGTGTGAGGCCTCAGTTACGTCACTCCCTGTGACCATAGCGAAAACTGTCTTTCACACCTGGAATGTTAGGGGCCTGAATTCCCCCATTAAGAGGAAGAAGGTCCTCACACATTTAAAACATCTGAAGTCACAAGCGGCCTTCCTCCAAGAGACCAAACTGACTGAGGGAGACCATGTTCTCATAGTAAGGTACTGGGTGAGACAGGAAGTCCATGCAGGGGCTGCCACCTGGAAGCATGGGGTGGCTATCTTAGTCACAAATCTCTCCAATGGACACTGATAGCCTCAACAGGTGACCCCGATGGTAGATGGGTGATAGCCCACTACTTTACCCAAGCTGGCCTATGTAATGTTTATGCTCCTAACTAGGATGACCCACAATTTTTTCACTCACTCGCTGATACCCTCAACAACTTCTTCCCCCTCAACTGCCCAGAACTCATGGGGGGGGCGACTTTAATTTTACTTTGGTCTCCTGCCTAGACTGAAATGACAATGGGAGGGAATCCAACGTTAGAGGAGGAAAAGCATTTCAGCAGTTAATGGGTGACCCAGGGCTTACAGATGTGTGGTGGCTCTTTCACCTTTGGGTCAGAGATTACACCTACCACTCTGAAGCCAATGCAGCATACAGCAGGCTAGACATCTGGCTACCATCCCAGCTGCTGCTTCAAAACGCAGTTGATGCTGCTATTTTCCCCAGAGTTATCTTGGACCATGCCTCAGTGCAACTGATAGTGACCTGGGGCCCTGCCTCCCCCCCAACTCGCAATTGGAGACTCGATCCCTTGCTTATGAGAGACCCTGACTTCATCCCCTGGGCCAAAAATGATGCCTCCCTCTTTCTGAAAACAATCCAGTGGCTGACACCTCCTCAGGGAACACCTGAGTGGCTTTCAAAGCCACTGTGAGAGGGAACATCCTTCACCTCCTGCATACATTCTGGAAAGGGGGAGGACAAAGGAGGCAAGGTTCTGGTGTATCAGCTCCATAGACAGCAAGCAAGTAGGCATATACCAGGCCTGAGGGACAAACAAGGGAGGGTGATCAACACTTCAAGGGAGGTAAACAATGTCATGGCCTTCTTCTATGTAGAACTATACTCCACCACTCATACCTCTCCACCTCCAGGTACCCAACCTTTCCTAGACAAAATCTGTCTCCCCAAACTAACCCCTCAGCAATTCAAGGCTCTAGACCCCCCCCCACCCAGGAGGAAGTTGAATCTTCTATCCAGAGTCTTCGTCTGGGGAAGTCCCTTGGGGGTGATGAATATACTGTTGAATTTTATCAGGCCTTGATCCATCAGGCAGCCCCTCTCCTGGCTGAAGTGTTCAACAATTCTGAAGCCAAAGGAGCACTTCCCCCTTCACTTTGAGAAGCAAACATCATAGTTCTCCCCAAAAAGGGAAAAGACCCTACTAAGCCAGAAAGCTACATGATGATCTCTCTCATCTATGTGGACAGCAAGGTGTACACTAAGGTGCTGGCCACTAGGCTCAGCCACCTGCTCTCAGACCTTGTTCACCTGTCCCAGGTGGGCTTCATCCCAGGCCTCAATAGTACCGACTACATCAGGTCATTGCTCAATATTATGTATACAGCCTGTAACCTTCGGGTGCCAGCTGCAGCTATTGCAGTTGACTTTGAGAAAGCATTTGACTCCCTTAAGTGGGACTACCGGTACTTGTACGCAACACTGGCCCATCTGGGAATTGGGGGGAGGTACATAGCCCGAGTTCAGGCTATTTATGCCAGCTCGAAAGCACATGTGACCACTAACCGTAACATATCTGCCCAGTTTCCACTTGAAAGAGGGACCTGACAAGGCTGCCCTCTGTCCCCTCTCTCATTTGTGGTGGTGGTGGAGCCATTGGTGGCTGCAATCATACAACACCCAGAGATAAGGGGTGTCATGGCTGGGGACATAACCTACCCAACCCTCATGTATGCAGATGACCTGCTGCTTCCCCTAGCAGATGTACAGCAGTCCCTGGCTCCCCTTCTAGCCCTTCTGGGGTCCTTTGTGGGCTACTCAGGCCTCAAGCTCAATCAGGCTAAAACTGAAATGATGCCCCTTAATGGACATTGTAGCCTGCAATTAGCCACCACAGCAGGGCTTCTATGGGCCCCCTCAGGGATCACGTATCTAGGCATTAAAATCACCCCTGGACTAGAAGACATTTGGGGAGCCAACATCCAACCCCTACTAGGTGCCACCAAGACTGAATTTGAAAGATGGAAACTGCTCAGGCTCACACTAGTGGGGAAGATTGCGGCCATAAAAATGGTCACTGCCCCTAGGTTTTTTTACCTGTTGTCCCACATCCCCATCTCTCTCCCCAAGAAATGGGCCCTACCCATAGATAAACTGATAGGGGATTTCCTGTGGAAAGGGGCCAAGCCACGCTACTGTTGAAATAAACTCAGAGCCAGCTGGTCACATGGGGGCTGGAACCTCTCCTGGATGGAGGGACACAAATGATGTACATAAAAGGAAGGGATGGCCAAATACCAAAGGGGAGAGGGGGCAAGGGTGGAGGGGGGGCAGAGATAACAGTTGGGGGTCATCCAAGAGGATAGAGTTCAGAAGGGCCTTAAAGCCTTGCGGGTGGACAAGGCACCAGGACCGGATGGTGTGCACCCAAGGGTCCTTAGGGAACTGGCAAAGGTGTTGGCAGACACTCTGATGGACCTGTTCAACACCTTTTTGGAGATGGGGAATGTTCCCAAAGACTGGAGGATGGCTCATGTGGTGCCCTTTCACAAGAGTGGACTCAAGGACCAACAGAGCAACTACAGACCGGTGAGCTTGACTTCCATAGAGGGGAAGTTGATGGAGACCATTCTGAAGGAGAGGTTGATAACCTTTCTTGAAAGCAATGGTCTGCAGGATGAGAGACATCATGAGTTTGTCATGGGAAGATCTTGCCAAACTAACCTGATCGACTTCTTCAACTGGGTCACTAGGGTGGTTGATGAAGGCCATGCTGTGGATGTCCTGTATCTGGACTTCAGCAAGGCTTTTGATTCGATTCCACCCAGGAGGTTAATGGGCAAGCTGAGGGACATGAGGGCAGGGGAAAAACTGGTGGGGTGGGTGGAAAGCTGGCTTCAGGGCGGGCAACAGAGGGTAGTTGTAAGGGGGGAGACATCCAAATCAAGTTCAGTAACGAGTGGAGTACTGCAGGGTTCAGTGCTGGGCCCTGTTTTGTTCAATGTCTTTATTGGAGACATTGCAGAGGGGGTCAAGAGTAAGATCAGCCTGTTCGCGGACAACACTAGGATTTGTGCAAAAGTGGACAATGAGGAAGGGAGGCAGCACTCAGAGAGGATCTAGCTAAACTCAAACACTGATCTAGGGAGCGGCAGTTGGGGTTTAATGCTAAGAAGTGCAAGGTGATGCACCTCGGAGTCAGAAACCCCAGGAAAAGCTACTGGCTGGGGGGAGTGCAGGTAACAGCTTCAGAGGAGGAAAGGGACCTGGGGGTAATAGTTACAGGGGACATGAAAGTATCAGCACAGTGTGGAAGGGTGGCAGCAAGAGCAAATAGGATGCTGGGGTGCATTGCCAGAGGGATCACCTCTAGAAAGGGGGAGGTAATCCTGCCATTGTACAGATCACTGGTGAGGCCACACTTGGAGTACTGTCTATGGTAGTAGTGCCCATACCTCAAAAAGGATGGGAGATTACTGGTGGGGGTGCAGCATAGGGCTACAAAAATGATCATGGGACTAGGAGAGTTGCCATACGAGGAAAGCTTGAAGGAACTCAACATGCACTCGCTGGAAGAGAGAAGGGAAAGAGGGGACATAATAGAGACCTTTAAGTACTTGAAAGGCATAAACAAAGTCAGGCCGGGAGGAGTGTTCTACTTAAAGGGGGGAAGGGTCACTAGAGGGCACAGTCTGAAGTTGGAAGGGGGGAGGTTTAGGAGGGAGATGAGGAGGTACTACTTCACAAAGAGAGTGGTGGTGGGTCGGAACGCACTGCCGGAGGAGTTAATCACTCAAAGGACAGTGGATAGCTTTAAATGAGGTTGGGATCGAGTCAGGGGCAGGGTTAGTACAGACAAGAACACAAAGGGGGGAAGGACCAGGATAGATGAGGAAGGGAGGGATTTGGGTGGGAGTGGGGCAGCTATAGTGATATGAAACTAAGAGCTGCACCATCGGGCAGACTTGTTAGACCTGTGGGCCTTTTTCTGCCAGCAATTTCATATGTTCGTATGCATATATGTATGTTTGTAAATGGGCTTTCCAAACTGCTAAGACCATCCACTGGTTCCAAGCAGGTATCGCTCCTCCACCACAGTGGGTCCGCATGGAAGAGCACGTGATGGGGGTACTAAGTGCCTCGTCCCTTCTGTTCCCCTCAGAGAGGTCTCAAGAGGCATCTCAGCCCCCTCCACTATAGAAGCCTCCAGGAAATCTGGTACACTACCCACGCAAGGCTGGGCATGGACCATCTCCCAGTCCCTTACTCCTTGCTATCAATTAATCAATCAATCAATCAATCAATCAAATCTTTATTTTACCAGGCGTAACACCGTTGAGATTAACTAATTTTCAAGATGGACCTGGAAGAGGTTCACAAAAGACAACATGGTACATTCACAGAGCTTCCTTGGCAAACAGCATACAGATATATACAATGAGTACAGGGCATGGAAGGTATCCATGTCAGCATACAAGTTTGTACACTATACAGACAGGTCAAAATTACAAAATAGTCAGGTGTAACATATAAGAAAATACATAGAGTATACACAGTATATGCACAATCTACACAATGTGTAGAAAATAATATAAAAGAGGTAAGAAGGAAAGATGGCCGGGGAAGGTTAAGAACATCAATTACTGGGAAAGTACATTCCCATTGTAGTGTTTACATCTGAAAACAATCTTACATGTAAAATAGAGAAGGCACAGAGCATGGTAGTCAGGAAAACACCCCAATATAAACACATGTGGCAGAAACTAGAGACAGCTATGCAGTATGGTTACATTTAAGGGCAAGAGAAAAGGTTTAGTTGTTAAGCTAGTGGACATACAAGTGGAAAAAGCACTAAAGTAAATACAATAGATGTACTGTACTAGGATAAACTGAAGGACAAAATGATGTGAGATCATAGCAATTGTAAAACATCAAGTACAGTGGAGTGCACTCTAGTAATTGTATGTAAAGAACAACTAAAATACACAAGTTTATGTATCCACTAAGCATATGAGCACAGTTATAGAGCTCAAAGTTGTAAATGTTTGTCATTTTATGTTCTGTTTCATTCAATAAAAAGATTTTACAAAAAAAAAAATAAATAACATGTTTCAGGCCATTGACATTTCGGGTTAAAATGTTTAAGTTATCCACCATTGCGTTGGTCGACCTGGTGTGCATTATGGAGACCTGGCTGGGGGATGCTTCAAGCCCTGTACTAGAGGTGTCTGTACTGGCCAGGTTTACTGTGGTTCACTGCTCAAGAAAGAAATGCAGGGGTGGGGGGGTAGCCATTTGTTTTAGGTCAGAGTTGGGCCTGGTGGTGCACCCAGTGGGGGACACCAGTTCATTTGAGTGCATGGCGGTCCGAGGGGGTCCAGGAGTGGAATTCAGGATTCTTCTGGTCTACTGACCACCTGGCTGGGACCAGAATTTCCTGCAGGAGATGTTGGCCTTTATCGATGAGAGGGTGTTGGAGTCGCCGAGGTGGCTTATTCTCGTCGACTTCAATACCTGGGTGGATGATGAGGTGTCATCTGGGGCCAGAGACTTCCTGTTAAACATAGAGGCTGTGGGCCTCTCCCTGATGACCACAGCTGGGACCCACTGCTCAGGCCATGTGCTCAACCTGGTGTTCTCTCTGGGGCTCAAAACTGACACCATCGTGACTGATCCGGTCGTTTGGTCAGATCACTGCACTGCCAGGTTCAGCTTCAGAGTCCCCTTAAATGTTCCTTCCCCTGTGGAAATGGTTCATTTCCTCCCTTTGAAAGATTTACAGCTAGAGGGACTTAAGGCAGAACTGGGCATTTTGTCTGTGTTTGAGGCTTGTGCTGATGGCCCTGAGACAGCTGTGGTGGCCTATAACAGGTTTGTCATTGAGTCTCTGGACCACCTTGCGCCAAGCCATGTACACCCCCTGGTTTCGCATCTCAGCTTGCCATGGCTTGATGCAGAGCTGAGAATGTTGAAATCTATGGGGCGGAGGTTGGAGAGGCATTGGAGGAAGACCAGGGCTGCTGAGGACAGGCTGGTTCTGATTACTCATTATGATGAGTATCAGAATGCAATCATCCAGAAAAAAAGCAGCTTTTATGTCTAGGATGACTGTAGCTGGGAAGAACCGACCAGCTCAGCTCTTCCAGGTTGTAGACAGGCTATTACATCTGGCCTGTCTGGAACCTATTAGAGCAGTTTCAGCTCACAATTGTGAGGAGTTCACTTGGTTCTACTCAGACAGAGTGTCCTCTGTAAGGGCTGGGATTTCTCCTAGTGGAATACCATTCTTCAACAGTGGTGGCCTTTGAGTGGACGAATGCACTCAGTCACCTTGGAGAGAGTTCCAGCTTGTGACAACAGTGGAATTCTGTGGGATGATCTCTGGGCTTAGAACAATGTTCTGCAACCTTGACCCAGATGCATCTACTGGTTGGTTGCATCGAAGCTCTGGGTCCGGTTTTCGCTGAGATTGTCGAGAGTTCCTAGTCGGCTGGTTTTTTCTTTTGAAGTCTCTTAAACAAGCTCTGGTTAAGCCCCTGCTGAAAAAAACATCCTTGGACCCCAGTGTCTTGGTGAATTACCAGCCTATCTCAAATCTTCCCTTTTTGGGGAAGGTTCTTGAGAAGGTGGTTGTGGAACAGCTCAAAGGTCACCTCATGGACTTTCAAATTTATGAACCCTTCCAGTCTGGGTTTAGGGCCTTGCATATCATGGAGACTATGTTGTTTAGAGCATTAAATGACCTGCTCAGGGCAAGGGATAGAGGAGAATGAACAGTCCTTGTTCTCCTTGATCTCTCCTCAGTGTTTGACACTGTGGACCATGGAGTGTTGTTGGACAGGATTAGGGAGTATGTAGGACTCACTGGCAAAGTCATCAACTAGTTTGAGTCCTTTCACTGGGGTAGGTTTCAGTGGGTTGTAGTGGGGAATTATTCCTCAGACCAAACGGACCTGCCCTATAGAGTTCCCCAAGGCTCTGTCCTCTCCCCTATGTTGTTCTCAGTGTACATGCTGCCCCTGGGAGAGGTTATAAGGTGGTATGAGCTGAGTTTTCATTGCTAAGCAAATGACACTCAGCTCTACCTGTCCAGGAGATCAGACGTGGTTGATATGCTAAATGAATGCTTGACTGAGATCCAGGCTTGGCATTGTTAAACTGGCTGGGACTTAACCTGGGGAAGATCGAGGTGCTGGTGGTTGAGCCAGGTCGAAGGGGAGGAATGGGGGCTTCTGGTGATAGGTTGGGGCTTTTTATTGCCCCCACTGAACTGGAGGTCTCCATAAAGGTGAAGAATTTGGGTGTTATTTTGGATAATGAGCTAACGTTTGATGCTCAGGTGTTAGTTGTTGTCTGAACTGGGTTTTACCATCTCCAGAACATCACCCAAATTAAGTCCCTTATATCCCCCTCCCCATGACTTGGCCACACTGGTACATGCATTTGTCACCTAGAGGCTTGACTACTGTAATGCACTCTACCTCGGGGTCTGAGGAGGTGCAATGCAGTGCCTGTAACTTTTGCAAAATGCTGTGGCTGATTGGTGACTGGTCATTTGAGATTCTGTCATATTACACTGGTGCTGTGCAAACTGCATTGGCTGCCAGTGCGCTGGTGTATCACCTTTAAAGTAGGTCTTCTGACCTGTAACTCCCAACACATGTTGGGTCCGGGCTTTCTAAAGGAGCCCCTGTATCCCTGCACCCCATTTTACTCCCTCAGGTCATCTGGAGAGGCCCACCTGGAAGTTCCCAGGGCAAGGCTAAATTCTTTCAGGGACCAGGCATTCAAAGTAGCAGCTCCGGTCCTCTGGAACTCTCTGCTAGGATATCTCTGGGAGGCAGCTTCTGTAGAGATCTTTAAAAACTGTTTAAAGATCTTCTTGTTTGAGAAGGCCTTTGGGATCTGATGTAATTACTCATATAGTTAATGGGGCCATCAAACAGTTCAGACATTAGTCTGTTTTAGATCTTTAGTGGGTCTGAGGAAATTTTATGCATCTTATGCTGACTGTCTTGTACTGTTTTTGTATTTTTGTATTTTGCTGTAAATGCACCCTGAGCCTGTGGAGAAGGGTGCCCCTTATAAATGAACTCTGCTACTACTACTACTATTACTGCCATGGTAAGTGCATCTAACTAGTAACAGTACCCAACTCTTAACAGTATCTCTGTTTAGCATGAGTGTAATTATACCTTTGCCTGTATCATTGAATAAACCTTACAAGTTTTCTCAGATTCTCCCAACATATGCCCCTCCCAACAAACATTCCCTCCTACCCCTAATGTCAGGGTAAAAACCTTTCTGAACATAAGAACCAAACGTGAACAGTCCTTCACCCCCCACCAGAGATGAAAATTCCCTCTCACATAATAGAGATAACAGGGGACAGTTACCTGCAAGACCTCCTGTGTTCCTGCCACTCCATCCATCCCCTCTACTCAACTGCTGAGGGTTTCCTGGAGATTTTCAGGGTTCGTCTTAAGACATCATGTGCTCATGCTTTTTCTTTCGGCGCACCAATCCTGTGGAACTCTCTCCCTTGTCGTGTAAGAGAGTGTCCGTCTCTAGAAATGTTTAAATGGAAGGTGAAGACTTTTCTGTTTAGCCAGGCTTTTTTATCTGTTTAGTTTTGATGATGTGTTATTAAGTAATTTACAGTTATGTTTATGGTATGTTTTTTATTGTTTTCATGAATTTTACCTTTGTAAAGTGCCTTGAGTCCCCATTGATAAAGCATGCTATACTAAATAAAGAATGACTATAATAATAGTTAGCAAAAAACAGTGAGTAACCCCCCCATCCAGAACCACAACATACCTGATACCCACAATGGTGTCCCCCCTCCCCACAACAATGGGTGCCAATATCATGGAGTCAGTGAAGACAGGGATCCCAGCACCCTCCTAGCCTAGATAGAGATAGAATCTCAATCCATCAACCCTAATGTTTACAGCGGACTTTCGAAGTGCTAAAGCACCTTACTGTAGGAAAGCAGAATGGGGATGCTGTTGATAAATCTTATGAAATAACATTAGAAATGTGATGTTGGCCCAGCATGCAAACTGGGTTTAGTCTTGTTTAGAATCTGTTTCTGCAAGGATCCTTGTTGTTATGGTACATTTTCATAGTTAAATATAGGTTGAAGGAATCTTAGAAAGTGAATAAAGAGGAAAAACATAAGTATTAAACCTACAATTTGAGTTGTAAAATGACTGTTAGTGCCTATGAGTCCCTTCCCCCTTCCCCCTCTCCCCATACCCTGAACTGCAAGCATGGACCCCTGATCCATACCATCCTTCTAAAAGGCCCTATATATAAGAAGCTGTAAAATCCTGAGAATTATGAGGTTATCTGAAGGATTATATATATATATATATATATATATAATTCATTTTTAAATGTTTATTTATCTGTTTTACAATATACTCCTTAGCAGAGTACTAGCAGACATAGCCTGTCCCTCTACATTAGTCTGATTCAACCCGCTGAGTTGTTCATGCTCTGGCAGAGTTGTGGGGAGGCAGAATGGAGCCAGAGACTTGAGATACCATGTTAGGAAGTGTACTATCTTCCTTCCACTCTTCTCCCACCAGATTCCCCTCCTTCATTTTATTCATACACCCTTGACCCTATCGATATATGCCCCTGAGTCAGATTATATTTTAGAGGTCTTTGACTGGCTTACCAAAATAGTTCAAGTCCACAGTTTTATCATACATTAGTTAGAGTGTTACTCCTTCCCTTCCCTTTGCAGAGTTGCTGGTCCACCTAGGTCTTACCATGCATGTCACCAGTTTTCAGCATTGAGAAGAGAGGCCACACCACCATTGTGAATGAACTCCAGTAGACTTTTATCATAGAATAGCAAGATGGGTTAAATTTTTTGTGGATTTGGTGTAGAGCTCTGGACTACACGTCCATCTTAGTCCCTGGCTATGCCACGCCGCCAGCATTCACAGCTAAGATGTATAGTTCAAAGGAGTAGGGATCGTTTAATTCATATAACCTGGACAGTTTCATGAGGACTTGGACTCCCATATATTTAAGGGAATCCACCACTCTCAGGGCATAATGTGCCCAGAGGATTAATAAAAGAATGCTCCCACCCCACTGGTAAATGCTCATGTTTTTCGCAGTTTATTTTATGGTCAGCTATCATCACATATTGGTCCAAAAGCTTACTGAGCTCTGAGATACCCCACCTGGGTATTGGCGATAAATAACAAGACATCATCAGCAAAAAGAGAAAGCTCGTAGGAGGATGCCCCATTGACATGCCCTGGATTCTAGAGTCAAGGTAAATGACTGTTGCCAATGGCTCAGTTGATTGAATATACATTAGTGGCAAAAGGGAACAGCACTGGGGGATGCCTCTATCCAAAAGGAATCATTGGGACAAGAAGTTATTAATCTATATTTGAACCTGGGGAGAGGAATACAATGCATGTACCCAACTGTGTAGTCTAGACCCAAAAGCAAAGTGTTCTAGAAATTAGTGAGTGTACACCCACTCCACAAGGTCAAACACTTTTTTGATATCCATGGCTAAAATGCCACACTGGTGCTTGTGTTTCCTCACGGACCACTCCCAGACCACATTTAAAGCTCTACAAATGTTATTTTTCCCTTGCCGACCCTTGATAAATCATGCATGGTCTGGATGAATTAGACAGGGAAGCATATCCTCCATTCTGTTTGCTATGAGCCTGGCAATTATCTTGCAATCAGAAGTTAGCAGCAATATGATTCAGTTGGAGGCACACAGTTCCAGGTCTTTCCCTCTTTTGACAGGACAGTGATCAAGACAGTCCATGTGGATCAGGGTAGAACACCAAAATTCAAACTTTCCTAAATCATGCTCAGGAGAGTGGTGTGTAAGTACTCTAAGAAGGTTTAAAAAAAAATAAATGGTCAGACTGTCCAGCATACAGGTCCTCCCCCACTAAGGCCACACACTGCTGACACTATCTCCTCCCAATGTGCTGGGGCATCCAATTCCTGCTCCCTGAGTTCTTTGGTAGTTGGGACTCTGCTACAAAACAGTCTATATCAGGGTGGATCCCTGACATTGTGAGTGTATAAGGGCAAGTAGAAATCTCAGAATATATTCCCAAACTCCTCCTGGTCATTAGTACATGCCTCAGCCCTAGTATTAATGCATGAAATGTTTTGCTGACCACGCTTTGCTGTTGAGTTGCCAGGTCAGCATTTCCTTTTCCCCTTCCTGTTGAAGTACTGCCCTGCCCTTATGAGTAGAATTTGATACTCTACCTCCCAATTAGAGCAAGAATAACGGTATATTGAATTTTAACATTTTGGAGCTTGAAATAGAGCTCTGGGGATGGGCAGGCCTCGTGGGCCACTTCACACAAGGTGATCTTTCATTCCAGGAATAAAAGTTCTTGCTGCTCAACTTTTTTATGGTGTACCAGAAATTATATATTGACCTCCAATAAATGCACTTTGAAGGCCTCTCATTTCACAAAGTGAAAGTTGTCCCTCTCAGGATTGCAGTCTAGGAGGGTCCAAATTGCCTGTCTCACCATTTCACCAAAAGAATCATGTTGAGAATGGCATAGGACTAGTGTGAATTGGATAAAAAAATATAATCTTGGTTGCCCAGGTGCCCTGCCTGCCAGAAGTCAACTAACTCATGGAACCTTACCAGAGCTTGCAATGAGACGGGGTACAGACAGACCTACCCAAGACTTCATCCCAAACCATGTTCATATCACCTCTCAGAATCCAGTCTTGAAATTCTGCCAGTTTAACTGATACCCTCTGAAAGAACTCAAGGGGCCACAAAAAAGCAACTAATGCTTTGGAGGGAGGGAAGTAGACACTAGTTCTTCTTTGAAGGTGAGAGTCCTGAAGGGACTTTCTAATCTGATGGTGGACTAAGCAATAGGGCCATACAGGGTACATCCAATGTTATTGAGGGAGCTCAGCAAAATACTGGCTACACCTCTGACAGTTCTATTTAACAGTTCACTGGAAACAGGAGTGGTTCCAGAGGATGGGAGCAAGGTGGATGTAGTCCCACTACACAAAAGTGAAAGCAGGGATGAGGCTGGCAATTATAGACAAGTCAGCCTGCCATTGGTAGTGGAAAAGTTAATGAAATTACTGTTGAAGGAAAGGATTGTGAAATTTCTTGAATCCAGTGGGTTACAAGACCTGAGGCAGCATGGGGTCGTGGGGGGGTGGGGGACTCATGACAAAGGATTTAGATCAGGGTGGAATGGTGGATATGGCTTACCTAAATTTCAGTAAGGCTTCCAACACCATTCGAGACTAGTAAGCAAGCTGAGTAGCTTAGGAGTGGGTCCAAAAGTGATAAACTGGATAAGAAAATTGGTTAGGGACTAGGCAGCAGAGGGTGGTGGTAAATAGTGTTCACTACATGGAAGTGAGGGTTAGGATTCTATGTAACAGATTCCAGGTTGTCCCTGAAAAATGGACCTTTTGGGCCCAGTGGACCTACTCAGTTAACAAAACAAAATGAATAAATACCAGACTCAGGGTTCAGTGCTGGGACCAGTCATCTTTAATGTCATTATTAGTGACATTGCAGAAGAGCTCTAAGAGAAGGTCTGCCTCTTTGCAAATGACACCAACATCTGCAATATGGTGGATGCTCTGGAGGGATGGTGGAAAGGATGAGCAGAGAACTGAGAAAACTAGAGGAGTGGTCAAGAGTATGGCAACTGGGTTTCAATGTGAAAAAGTGCAAAATAATGCAATTAGGACACAGAAACCCATGAGCAGAGTATACATAGGGTGGAATTGTATTGATAACCACCAAGCATGAAAGAGACCATGGGGAAATGATACTGGATGGCCTTAAGGTAGCCAGGCAGTGCAACAAGGCAGTAGGAAAGGCTAGTGGAATGCTGGGGTGCACAGGTAGGTGTATCACTGGCAGAAAGAGGGAGGTGGTGTTGCCTCCCTTTGTATAGATTGCTGGTAAGACCCTACTTAGAGTACTGCATCCAGTTCTGGATACCACATCTCTGGCAGGACATAGACAGACGGGAAGTGGTCCAGAGGAAAGCAACTAAACAGGTGCAGGGTCAGCATCAAAAGCCCAATGAGGTGAGACTAAAGGACCTCAATATGTACATCCTGGAAGAAAGAAGGGGGGATATGACAGAAACCTTTAAATAGCTCATGGGGCTAAAAAAGGTACAGGAGAAAGTCTTTTTTCAGAAGAAAAGGTGCTCAAGAACAAGGGGACATGCTATGAAGGGGGGTAGATTCAGGAGAGATGTGAGGAAGTACTTCTTCACAGAAAGAGTAGTGGATTCCAGAAATAGCATTCCAGTGGAGGTGGTATGAGCAAAAACAGTGGTGTGATTCAGGAATGCATGGGATAAGCACAAAGGAATTATTGTGGAAAGGAAGGAGGGAGAGCTGCTGATGGGGCATGCTTTGCGGTAATAGTTTAGGTAGGGTGAAATGGGCAGATTGGATGGGCTAAGTTGTCCTTATCTGCTGTCATATTCTATGTTTCTGGATAGTCCCCACAGAACAGCTCCTAAACCAACCTGCAGCTGACCCAGCTCCCTATGTTCTCCCACCAACCCTAAGGACCATTCCACAACTTGGTCCCCCAAACCCTTACAGAAAGGACAAATAGTATGATACCTGCAATACAGAGACCCTCATCTACACCTTGTTACCCATATTAAAGAGCTCACAAGTGACATGGAGTTAGTGTAACTCAGAAAGAGCATCCAGAGGTAAGTGAGTGGGGAAGCCTCCTCCAGTCCCAGACATCCTCCAAAGCTGACCAGCAGTACAAGTACATATTCTTCCTTCCTCAATAGAGAACAATGGCAGGCAATCATCCCCTTAATGAGTTGTACTTATCATAGGTCCCTCTTAACTGTCGGCCAGGTATGAAGTCTTAAAGAAGTGCATCAGACAGATACAATGAGCAATGAACAATAAAACAGCCATTAAACATGTAGTTGGAGCAGTCCCCAAAATTAAGTCCAGGAGACACTAATTGTTGGTCAACAAAAGGTTGCCCTTGCACAGAGTCCATCCATGATCCACAATCAGTGCCTATTTAAAGTAGTTCAAAGTTACAAATGCAGATCTGAAGGGAGAAGCAGGGCTGCAGAAATGACTCATCTGGGGTGAAACCGTTCAAGTTTATGTTACCTATTAGTAGGAATGTTGAAGTGTCCTTGAGAGAGTCCAATGACTACACCAGCCAAGTAGTACACAAGGAGAAAGGGTTCAGAGGTGTACCAGGCACAGCCACTTTTGGTTACGTGCTTGATCATTCGGTGCAATAATTAGGCATCTGCCCAACTCCCCTAGTCATGCGAATCAGTCACATAAGGAGCACATACTGATTCACTGTACTCCAAGAGCCATTTGCATTACTTCTCAGGGCCAGCACTTCTGTATTAGAGTATTGTAACCACTAGGTGGTGATATTCCTAAGGTTACTACCCCTGCCTGTATGGCTAAGCACAGGTTGAGGGGCCTGGATTCAGTATTAGGGTGCCTCCACCCAGAGTAATGGTTTTGGGGGTGTCTACTGTAACCCCCACCCCACTGGCTCCCCTAGTTTAACTAGTAAGTCTTCTCCTCTCACCTCTTCTAGGGGGATAAAGAGAGGGGTGAGGGTTTACTTTGTAAAATCTATCTACACATGTACTCTGTGCAGCTACAACAGCCACCATATACAAGGTGGACTAGTCTGTTATACAACACAGACAACCAAGTGTGGCAACTACCTGGCACACACCTGGTAGGGACCAATTGCCATGGCCAACAACCCGGGTCCCTGGGAGAAAACATTTGCTTAGGACTACGCTGGGTTTGCACTTCTGGACAGGGGCACCCAAGTAACTCCAGACACAAGGAAGCAATAACATCACTGTCCAAACCAGGTTTGGATTCTAGAGTGTGGCTTTTATTCACATAACACAGTAGAAATAATCACAAAGTGAAGATGGACCCCCATAGGGCTACACATACAGGTAGTGCAGATTTCTGAGGTATGGACATTCCTGAATTCCCATTTAGCACAGGATGAAGAAAACACACACTGTTGAACACACTAGTTCTTACTGCAAATTGGCACATTCAGCCAGGTAGTGGTACTGTTCCCATATTTCACAGGAGTAGAGGTGATACACATGACCACCAAGGAGCACATACAGGCTCGGAACTTTCAGAACCCACTATACTGGGGTAAACTAAAAGAAAATAGCCCACATACAGGGGTAAACACTATTCTCAGGCATTGGCCAATTGCACTGAAGAAAAAGTAATCTGGTGCCCTTCAGAACCCATAGAGGTAAACTGGTTACTCCAGATGGGAGGGGTCTCCCACCTCTTGTTTCCAAGCTTATACTCAGCCATGCATCTGGTTAATAACACCACACAACTGTAGAAAACTGTAGCTGTCATCTTGAATGTCTATCACACTTAACATACTACACACACACACACTCGGGCATCAGAATTAAAAGTTCTATACTTGGACAGTCATATACAGGATTCCAACGTAGGCAGAAAGCTTTTAAACCAAAGTCTAGATGACAGAGTCCCTTTGTCAGAGAAAACCACCTCATAGGCATTGCAGGTACTCCTGGGTTTTACTCAGGAAACAAACAAGGTACTCACAGAGCAGTTGTCACAACACAGCTTCAAGAGTCCAAAAAGGACCAGGGGCTTGCCCTTGCATCCTGAAGTTCACCCCATCTCTCCTGGGATGGGGCACTGGGAAAACCATAAGACAAGGTCTCCACCACTTCCAGAACTGGTACAGTTGTCAACCACTAGAGTGAGAACTTAAAAAACACAGACTGGTAGCTGTCTGACAGAGCTGATTGAGGAGTTGCCTAACATTGCAGCCTCCTCCACTGAACTCCAACTACAGACTCATGAACATTCTAAAGCTAGCTCTGTAGCAGCTGGCCAGTGTGGCTTGTGCTGCTGCAACAGTTCTATATGACATCATCCCTCCAGAGCTCAGCAGAGACTAAGAACAGAGAGAGACAGAGTGAAACCCATTTAACTGTCATTTCACTAACTGCCTTCCCTGCCTACCACTGATTCTAAGTGGGATTCTAGTAACCCCTGGAAAGGAGGGGGTTATATACCTATCCTTCTATAGCCCTCTGGGAAGCTATAACCACCCACCAACCCTTCTAGTGGCCCAGTGCCTGGTATAACAGTGAACTCACACTCAGTATAACACAGTAATAATATGCACACACCCTTCATACTTACCACCGGGGTTGGACTTCCAGCAGCTTCACTGGAGACCCCCTTTAAAATAAGGTTAACAGTGCAACTGCACACTTTCAGTACAGTAACTCAACTAATAATATGCACACTAGCCAGGTTTAACATGAAAACAGACAATCAGGTTTATTTAGGGGTCATGAACAAGGAAAGGGGCGTAAATCTAGGCAAATGATTGGTAATCTTATTTGATTCAGGTTTGGCATGCACTTTTTAGTCCCAAATAGACAGAAACAGAACACTGGGTACCCAGGATGGAGTATCTGGCTTGCCAGAGGTGTTGCCCAGGGGTGGCTAGCATTGCAGGTGATGTTGGGACCCTTGATAGAAAGAAAGGCAGTTAGCATGCAAAACAACAAGCTGACAATTTGCAATCCAAGCTAGTTGGCTCAGTCTCTTGAAAACTCAGAAAGTAAATGAAATCAGATGGTACCATAGATTATTTAAATACTCATTGCATGGCGCTACCCTGATTGTTCTCATGCTACCACATTTCTGCTAAAATGCAGGTGATATGGAGACCTCGTGGTGTTCACTGACAAGCATGGGAAGCAGGGCCAGCACAAAGCACCTCCTCTTCATGGCCTTTCCTCCAGGTGGCTGCAACCTGCAAGTTGTTATTGCACAGGGGCTGTATCCTCGAAATTGATCTCTCACCAAAACAGTCTCTTGTGCAGGACAATCAGTCTGGGCTAGATTGGCAAAGGCCCAGACAGGATGAGCAAAGTGGGAAAGTTTGTTGATCTTCAGGCTGGTGAAGCCTCAAGCTGGCATGACAGACTGGGCAGTAGGCAAGCAGGTCTCGACCCACGAAGCACATTCAGCACATTCAAAATAAGCAGCACTAACTTTGAACTTTGTACTGTTCGGATACAGTCTGGTTGCTGATTCAGTAGCTACACTGAGCAAACCTCTCGATCCTAAATTCATCTCGCACACAAGCTGAGCCGATCGCTTCACAGGCGCAAATCTTAGGTCCAAAATGCAAGTGATACTGGTAAACTTCTTCGTTCTGCAGCAGTTCTAGACTTAAATTGGAGCATGTCTGATTTCTGCAATAGGCAGTCTCAAGCAGGAGAAAGGTGGCAGGGAGGCAAGGTAGGCCTCTCCTCGTTGATTCCCCTGTGCTCCGTTCTAGGAGCAGCTGCTTGAAAACTCGAGCTGTTCACACTTCAACTGCAAACTCTAACTGATCCACTGCCTCATGTAGCACTGGGGATTTCCCTTGTAATCCAGAATGCAGGTTGGCTGGGGAAGCTGTCAGTCACAGTTAGGGCTCTCCCTCCAGGTTAGTTTTGGCACCAACCTAAAAACTACAAAAACTACAGTTTTCCTTCCCACGAGACCCTTGGGCCAGGATCCATTTTAGGCCCCAGAGTCTGATGGGTTCAATTACTGGAAGTCCCAGACCTAACATGGTGGCTTCCATTCTAAAGGCATAAGCTGCAAGGAAAGCAGGATAAACAAACCTCTCTGTCTCAAATATAACAACATGTAAACAGTAAATACGCACAGTTTCCATACAAGCTCCTGCTGTACAAATATTGACTGTAGAATGGAGCAAATTAGAGTGGTGGCTAGCCGGTTGCAAGCCCTAATTCACTTGGAGATCTAGCACAGATCATTCACTATAAACAGATCAGCTAGTCTCTTAAAGGGACAGGCACAGAAGCTCAGCATGGCACTCTTACACAAATAAACAGAATCACACTGAGACGGGACACCAACCTGGCAGTGGGCATTTAAGGAGCCCTGGAAGACATTACGGTAATTCTCAAGTTGGTGGGGGGGGGGGGTCACAGTATGATTTCCAGCTGCTTATAACCTGGTTGTCTTTTGACCTACAGAGCTACAAACTATAGCATTCATGGCCTTTTGCGGTAAATTCTTAAATCCCAAAAAGCAAAAAGTAGCTCCACTTAACCACACTTAAAGCTTGAAATAGTTTATTCACAGATTCATCTTTATTTTCATGCTGGCCATCAAAATAGCTTGTCCCCCACATTTTGCTGGCCTACAGACAGCTTTTTCAAGGGGGGGGCAATGAAATTTTAAATATATGCAGACTTATTTAGAGTTAATTATAATATGGTTGACACATGTAGCACTTTTTTTAATAGGTAGCCATAAAAGTTAATTATTTCTTCATCTTTCAAAACTTTATATATAGGATAGCGTATGGGAAGCTATATAAAACAAGGCTATTCTTTCCCCTAGTGGATCCCATGCTGACTGATCACATCGTGAGCGAAGCTTGAGAAGTTTCTCAGTCATTATGGAAACCACGAGGAGGAAGGTCAGTCTTGTTGTGCATGGTTTCCCATACACTGTTCTTTACAGTGTATGGTGGGATGTGATCATTGCAGCTATCGTTTAAAATACAAAAAAGCTCAGAATCACTCACTTTTTTTTAGTTTTGGATCTACTTCGCCGACTGCACTTGAACCACAACTGCCCACTGGCAAACACATGCGCGCAACTCTCCACCAGCCACTGACCAATGATGAGCACTGATGGAGTCACTTGTATTATGACATCCTCAAAACACAGAATGAAAAGTTGTTCTGTGTTAGTGAGGACATCACCACTGCAGCAGAATGACTTTCTGTGGTGTAAGGCTTTCCACACAATCATGTTCCGCCATACACTATATAGAAGTTGCTTACCAACTCAATTATTTGGTTAAATGTATGCTATCAACCCAGCTTCTCACATGGCTTGTGTGCAACTGTTTAGGATGACATAGCCATTACAGTGCATATCTGGCTGTGTGCTACTTCTGGCTAGCTTGTGAAGCTGCCACTATCTGGTCATCACGACTGGTGATGGACCTACTGCTCCAAATGAAGTGCATTGGGTGGTAGCTGACTAAGAATTTTAGTCTCAATCTCCCAAAAGACCCAGAGTGTGTATTATAGACCTTGGGCACATTTTGAGTATTTTTTTATCTTTACGCTATTATTACTTAATTTATTAAGAAATGTCAGTCTACTGTGAGTTATTTTTAAATATTTTTAAATTATTTTAAAATATTTTTTAGATACAAAACCACAAGTTGGGTTCCTGGGAGGTCCAGATCAAAGGCTTGCACAGAACCGGGTGATTGACATCTTGGACCTGAGAGGTGTCAGGAAGCATTCCTAAACATTCAATACATCTGTATATCTTACTTTCTGTAATATAAAAAATTAAGATAATTAAAAAAAGAACATAAAAAGAAATGCTAAATTTAAAATCATAATTAATGAACAATATCTTTGTCTGTGTGTTAAATATTTATAATGGATATTAAGTCTGTTAAACAGGTAAATATCCTGACTCAAGTGACATGCATTTTATTGTAAACTTGGAATGTGTGTTAGAAACATAGAAGTAGATGGCAGAAAAGAACCGCAAGGCCCAACCAGTCTGCCCATTTCTTTTTCTACCTTATGAATGTGCCATAGGCCTTTGCTCTGTCAATGACCTATCTATTCATACTCATCTGTATTGCTCCCTTATGCCTATCCCATGCCTGTTTGAAGCCCTGCACTGTATTCATATCCGCCACTTCCTGATGTAGGCCGTTCCATGCATCCACTACCCTTTCTGTGAAAAAGAACTTCCTCACATTACCCATTAACCGGCCTCCCTCTAATCTCATGCAACTCTTGTCCTGCTATTTTTCTTATATTGAAACATGTTAGACTCTTTCACCTTGTTAATGCCCTTAAGGTGTTTGAATGTTTCAATCATATCACCTCTCTCCCTCCCTTGCTCTAGGGTATACATATTGAGTTCAGTTTATCTGTCCTCATATCTTTTCTGATGCAGTCCCTGCACCATTTTGGTTGACCTTCTCTGGACTGCCTCAATTTGGTTAATGTCCTTGTGAAGGTGTGGCCTCCAGTACTGCACACAGTACTCCAGATGGGGCCTAACCAGTGTCTTGTAAAGAGGGATTATTACCTCATTCTTCCGACTTGTGATATCCCTACTAATACACCCCAACATCCCTCTAGCCTTACCTACTGCTTTAGAGGTCTGCTTGGATGATTTCAGGTCATCGGTGAGGATGACGCCCAGTCTCTTTCTTCCCTTGTGACTGCCAGCAACCCCCCTCCCAGCCTATAGGTGGCTTCGGGGTTTCTCTTCCCTATGTGCATGATCTTGCACTTCTTTGCATTAAACCCCAGTTGCCACTCTTCCGACCATTTTGCTAGTTTATCCAGATCTCTTCTCATTCTGCCCACCCCAATTGGATCATCTACTCTGTTTCAGATCTTGGTGTCATCTGCAAACAGACAAACCTTACCCTCCAGTCCATCTGCAATGTCACTGATGAAGATATTGAAGAGGACTGGCCCCAGGATTGATCCCTAAGATACCCCACTTGTGACTTGCATCTCTTCTGACTGTATACCGTTTACCACCACTCTCTGTTTTCTGCCCGTCAACCAGTTTGCCACCCAGTTGACCAATGTCTGACCCACTCCGAGCCTACCCAGCTTATTAATCAATCTTCTATGTAGAACATTATTGAAAGCTTTGCTGAAGTCAAGGTAGGCAACATCAACTGCTCCACCTTGGTCCACCACTCTGGTTACCCAGTCAAAGAAATCTATGAGATTAGTTTGACAGGACCTTCTTTTTGCAAAGCCATGCTGTCTTGGATCCTGTGCTCCTATGGATTCCAGGTGTTGCACCATCCTTTCCTTAAGGAATGTCTCCATAATCTTGCCCACTACTGAGGTAAGACTGACTGGTCTGTAGTTCCCTGCCTTCTCCCTGCTACCACTATTGTGGAGCAGGATCACATGAGCCCTTCTCCAGTCTTCTGGGACCTCTCCTGTGCTCAGAGACTCACTAAACAGTTCTGATAATGGCTGTGCTAGTTCCACCCTTAGCTCCTTTAGTACCCTGGGATGTTTGCCATCAGGTCCCACTGCCTTGTCCACCCTGAGCTTATCGAGCTCTTGTAGGACCCTTTCTTTTGTGAAGGGACTAGTGCACGCCTCCCTCCCTCCTGTGTCCATGGTGCAGAGCTATGGGCCCTGCCCTATCTTCTCTTCAGTAAATACTGAGCAGAAGTATCTATTTAGGATAGATGCTTTTACATTATCCTCCTCCTCACATGCCCCCTTATTCCCTTTGATCTTAGCAAAACCCCCTCTGGACTTTCTCCTTTCACTAATCTATCTATAGAAAGTCTTGTCACCTTCTTTTACTGTTTGTGCTAGCCTCAGTTTGGGCCTTTGCCTGCCTTACTGTCTTTCCTGCTTCCCTTAGGGAAGTTTGGTATGCCTCCCTATCTTCATCCTGCTGTGTTCCCTTACATTTCCTGAAGGCCAGCCTTTTGGCTCTGACCTTTTCTGCTGCTGTGTTTGAGAACCAAAGTGGTTTCCTTCTTCTTTTGCACTTCTTTTTCTCACTAACACAATGGGATGTTGCTTCAAGTATTGTATCTTTAATGCTTGCCCAATTTGCCTGTACCCCCTCAACTGTATTTCTTTTTGCCAGGGCTAGTTTAGCTCTGTTAGCTATCTTATCAAAGTCAGCTCCTCTGAAGTGCCATATTTTTGCCTTGGAATGGGATGATTTTGTTCTAGTGGCCAAATTTAACCATACCATGTGATGGTCACTGGCACCCAGGTGACTTTCTACCTGGAGACCTGTGATCCTTTCCCTGTTAGTCAGTACTGGATCTAGGATAGCCCTGTCTCTTGTGGGTTGTTGTACCAGATGTTTGAGGCCCTCCCCCTGCAGGGAATCCACCATGTGTCTGGTTCTGGCAGATGTCCCTGCTGGTATTAACCAATCTGTATCTGGCATGTTGAAGTCTCCCATTATCAGAACCTCCCCTTTAGCTGTCATGTTTTGTATATCTTCTAACAGTAACATGCCTATGTCCTCCCCCTGGTCTGGAGGCCTGTACATAACCCCAGTTCATATGGCTGTCTCATTTCCTTTTTCCAGGGTGACCCAGAGTTCTTCTGGCTTCTTATGTGTATTCTGAATTTCCGTAGCTTTTGATATTTTCATTGACATAAAGGTCCACTCCACCCTCCCTTTGCACCTCGGTCTCTTCTGAACAGTACATAGCCAGGTACTGAAGTCTCCCAAGTGTGGTTACTGGTAAACCATGTCTCACTAATGGCTACTATGTCCAGTTTAGCCTCTGTCATTATTGCCTGCAGGTCTGGAATCTTGTTTCCCAGACTGTGAGCATCTGTGTACATGATTTTCCATTGGTCAGATTTTGGTGTGTTAGTTGTTGGGTGAGGACCGGTGTTTCCCCTGTGCATCATATAGGGAGATGGACCTTTTTCTTTACCTGGTGATGCAAATGAACTACAAACATGCTGAACTCCTGTTTGACCACTAGCTGAGGGGGGAGGGGTGTTCTTCCCATTCAAGATTTCGGGTGCTACACCCCTGTCCCCATTTACTAGTTTAAATATTCTGCAAAGACATCAAACTTCTGCCCCAATGCACTGACTCCCTCCTTAGTCAGATGCAGTCCATCAAATTTAAAGAACTTTTGCTCCCAAAACTGTTGCCAGTTCCCTACAAATTTGTGTCCTTTTTCCTGGCACCAGCCCCTGAGCCACATGTTTAGCTCCCCAATCTCCCATTCTCTGACCTTCCGTCCACCTGTCCACCTCTCCCAGACTGGCAGGATCTCAGAGAAGGAGATGCCGGATGAAATTGATGATAGTTTGTCACCCAGCCTGGTCAGATGTTCCTTGGTCTCCACAACTGACCATCTGGCAAGATCGTTAGTCCCTATGTGTACCAGGACATCAATGTTTTCTCCTGCTTCCTGAACAATTTTAGCAATGTGGTCAGTGTCTCTCCACACTGATGTCCCTGGGAGATATCTGACCATTACCCCTGGCTGGAGATACGTATCAACTCCCTGAATCATGGAGGCTCCTATGATCAGAAGTTTTTTGTATTTCCTTTTTGCTTTTTTTGTTTTGGTTCCCGTTTTGGGTGAGTTTTGTTGTGCTATCTCCTGTTCTACATTGTTCTGCTCTGCAGTGACCTCTGCCCCTTTGTTTGATCTCAGATATAGAGGCAGATACCTGTTTGTTGTTTTTATATGGTTTGTGGAGGCGATATGTTGGAGAGCACTGAGTGATGGGGCACCTGATTAGCCCCTCCTAACCACCTGCCAACCTCCCGGACCAACTACCCCCTGTGGTCAAGGTGCTTCCATTGGATGTTGGGGAAATGGCAGGTGCTTCTTGTAATATATTTCCTCTTGAATATGCAATTTGAGGAGTGCAATCTCTGCCTATGCTGCCTGGAGCTGAACCCTTAGATCTCCAATGGCCGAGCATGTATGACAGTGTCCTAAATCCTGTAAAACTTCCCTTCTGAAAAATGTTCCACAGTACCTGCAGTTAATGATTTCCAGTCCAGGTAAGTTGCTGGGTTTATAACCTGGTCAGAGTAATTAGAAGGAAGAAAAGGAAAGCAAAAGTTAGATTTTTTTTTTAATGGTTGATTTTGTATAACTTGTTACAACAAGTTAAATTACTAGTGCCCCTGTAAATGAGGTCACTGTGTGGATATTCCTCTGATCCGCCCCTTCCTGCTTTGCTGCAGGAAATGTCATGACTGTGCTACCCTATAAAAGGAGTGTAGTGTGGGGTGGTTGGGGGGGGGGTGGCTGGGTCTTTCCCCTGCTGGAAAAGAACCATGGACAAAAGAAACAAGGAGGTAAGAGCAGAAACAATCAGCCAGCAACAAATGCAGTAGCCTTGAAAGCTTATCCTAATGACAGATAAAACTGTGAAACCAGTAAAGCACCAACTGTGATAATTTCACAGACGATATACCCTGTAAGAAACACTTTGCTACAGAGAAAAATAAAGCAGTAGCAGAAGATAGACTTTGCAAAAGACAGTTTGAATCAGAAGATTACAGCAGTAATCTGTAAGCACACACCTGTAGGCACACCCTGTAATAATGCAGCAGAAGTTATACCCAGCAACAACAATTTGAATCAGAGAAAAATAAAACAATAAAATGTTAGCAACAACCAGTAACAATCCCAGTGAGTACAAAATAAAAATAACCACACAGTAAACCTGCCTAGCCAAAAGAAGCCTTAATCCTTATTGTTGCTCTGGTATTGTTCTTTGCTCTGTCTTGGCCAGCAAACCTAGTCTTCCCACTCACAGCTATGTCTCAGTTGCTAAATTTATTTAATTGAGATACCATTTTGTATGTTAAATTTATTTAGGTTTATTTAGATTTTGTTTACCGGGTAAGCCCACTGAGACCAATGATCTCTTTTTCAGGGGTGACCCAGGAGTTAGTTACAGAAAGGACACTATATACAATAATTACATTAGTTACATTTGTTACACCATAGTACAATGATAACATTTATACAAGGGTAGCAGTAAATATCAATTTTCACAACCTAATACTGTGTCCACTTATTTCAGGGATTATAGCAGTAACTGTACAATATTATATTAATGGCAGTCAATCTATTTCTTCATTGAGACTGTGAGTGCCACCTAAAGTGTCAAATCTCTCAATTCAATGTGGCTCTCTCATTTTAAGTTTTTAATCCCTACTACCACCCCTGTTGTGAGCTACAACCATCTCTATCCACAGCAATTTTAAAGATGTCACCTGATGATTAGCCTCACTGAAATATCTAGCCAGCCTAGATGATGTGTCCCATCTCCTTATAATAGATTTATGGTCTGAGATTGTCAATCTTGGTGCACATTTAATTTGTCTATAATGTGTGTCACAGTTGCATTTGATTAAGTAGACCACATGGGAGGCTCTGCAGGTTATGTGTTGTTTGGTTTTGATATGTTCATCCTGACTGGGGTTATATACTTTAAAATTTTGTGAGTGTTACTATACTGGGCACAGTGCCCACAGGGTTAGCTCCCACTTGATGGTGGGCCAAATTAAAAACCTATTTTATGTTCTTGAGGTGGAATGTGATCAGAGTGTATGAATTATAGAATCCTGCTGGCAGAAAAAGACCATTCGGCCCATCGTCTGCACAAAAGACATAGCCCCCCGCCATCGAAAGAGATAGCCTCCCTCACTGCCCTTTTACCTCCTACTCCACTATCCTTTTACTTCCTACCCTATATGAATTTGTCTTTTATAGTTTCTCCTCTTTTTGCCACAATTAAAAGAGGAAGACTGTAAAAGTCATTCCTGTGGCATCTCAGCAGCTCTATTTTTTGGCAGGCTAATTGTGGCTTTATCATAACCCCTAACTGTGAATCTGTGACATAGGTCATCTGCTGTTTTGTCATACTCTGAGTTATCATAGCAAGTTCTTTTGATTCTTAAAAATTGTCTCTATGGTATATTTTTAATGAGACTTTTAGGGTGACAACTGTCTGATCTTAACAGTGTATTTTTATCAGTAGGCTTCCTGTATAGTCTACTTCCTAACTTCTGAGATTCCCTGCAAATATCTAAATTAAGGACAGAAATGCATTTTTCATCAAATGGTAATGTAAACTGAAAGTTAGGATTCAAATGATTCAGATAAACATGAAACAACTCAAACTCTTTAGCTGTGCCTGTCTAAACAAAAAACAAATAATCCATGTACTGTATCACATATACACAGTAATGTACCTCTGCATGGGTTGCTGTCAGTACTGCTAAAATTAATTTGAAACTGATACATGAATAGGTTAGCAAACTGTGAGGCTATTGTGGACCCCATTACTGTTCCCCTTATGTGCAAATAACATTTGCTATTAAATCTAAAGTACTTTTTTTTCCAAGTACCAGAGACACCAATAATGTCAGATAGCTTGTGTTAGGTTTTCATCAGCATTCCTAAAATCAAAAATGTTGCTCAACACTTCTAAACCTTCTTTTTGTGGAATCAAGGAGAGAAAAAAAAAGCCGTCGGGGTCCTCATATATGTGAGAACCTCATTTGAGGCCTCACTTGCTCCACACCCCCAACTTGATTCCCCTGGCTGTGAAGCAATATTTATAAGAGTCATCCTAGGCCAAGCAAAGCACCTAACAATAGGATGCATATATAACCCACCAAAAACCACCCAACAGGCTTTGGGGAACCTAACAAAAGCTCTTTGGAGTAAAGTTCCCACGGAGGTACTGCTGCTGGGGGACTTCAATTTAAACTGGGAAATGGGCAATGAGCATGCACTGAGAGCATCGCTTCTAGATGGCAACCTGGCACAGGTCATCACTGAGATCACAAGGCACAATCCCAGAACAGGGAACCATTCCACTCTAGACTTTATCCTTGCTGCCAATCATGCAAACATCCAAGCAGCAGGCATGATGTTTGATGCCTTGAGTGACCATTCATCAACTTGCTGTATTTGGAAGAACAAGCCTGACAAGATCCCCCAGACTCATTGCAGCAAGAGATTTCTCAAAATTCTCTGCTGATGCCTTCCAGTACTACCTGAGTCGGATAGACTGGTCACCAATTAAGCTCCTGCCCAGCCTGGATGCAGCTGCTAATTTTTTCCAGCTCACATTCTCCTCAACCACTTACCTCCATGCCCCACTAAGGAAAATTCACACAAAAGGTCACTGCTACAGGTGGATCACAAGGGAGTTAAAATCCTTAATGATAAGCTGAGACATGGTCTGGAAAAACACAGGTACTCGACTCTTCCAGGTGAACTAGCCACCTATAGATCTCTGAGGAATCAATGTAAGAAAGCTACAAAAAGCGTTACGTGGGAGTACATCAAAAACCTTCAACAGACTAATCTGTCAGACCCTAGGTCCTTCTGGTCCTGCATAAATGACCTGATAAAAGGCAAAAAGAAAACTCCCCAGGGCCAGATTATCTGCGACGGTCAAACTCTAACTGAAGGTGGTGAGGCTGCTACTGTCTTCAACAGGTTTTTCACAGACTTGGGCACCTATCAAGCAAGCCTACTCCCCCAAAAGCAGGATACGGTAGTCACCGAAGCTCAGGATCCTAAGGACTGTACACTCCTCAGAAGTGCTTCCCTTCCTACAGACCATAAAACCAAATGGGACTGCTGGACCAGATGGCCTGGATCCTAGGCTGCTCAAGGCCACAGCCCCAGCCATTACCCTACCTATTACTTGGCTCATAAATCAGTCTCTACTGGAGGGAGCCATCCCCAAGGTCTGGAAGCAGGCAACTGTGGTACCAGTCCACAAAGGTGGCCCCATGGAGCCATTAGAAAACTATCGGCCTATCTCCCTCCTCTTCACTCTGGCAAAAATCCAAGAGAGGTTAGTCTACTGCCAACTTCGGGACTACCTGGAAGCAAACCAGCTGTTGGTTCCCAACCAGCAAGGCTTCCGAAAAAACCATGGCACAGACACGGCACTTGTCAGATTCACATTGGCACTTGACAAAGGCTCCCCAACTGGGACTATCTTCATTGACCTTACCAAGGCCTTCAATTTAGTTAAATACACCCTACTGATTGCAAGACTAAGTAAGATCAGTCTTGATCAACACTCATTGAATTGGCTCAGCAGCTACCTGACTGACCACTTCCAGCAGGTCAAGTGGAGGGGTGCCTTCTCCGGATTGCTCCTGATAACTACGGGGGTCCTGCAAGACTCAATATTAGGCCCTCTTTTGTTCTCACTGTTTGTCAATGACCTCAGCAACCATTGCAGGAGCTGCTTTGTGGTCCAGTATGCTGACGATGCGGTCCTATACAGATCCATGAATGAAACAGATGAACTGGGACCACACCTCCAGGCAGACTTTGCCTTGGTCAAAACCTGGCTATTAGAAAATTTCCTGGTACTAAATGCCAAAGAAACAAAAGATATTGTGTTTGTACCAAGATCCATAGGCCTGGATCGCAGCCCCTTACTTCCACTCACCACAGGGTCAGGCACTACCATAGAAGTGGTACAAACCTTCAAATATCTCAGCCTAGTGCTGGACCAAGGCCTCACCCTAAAATCCCATGTGGATCTTGTAACTAAAAATATCCACCAAAAGTTTGGCCTGCTCTACCGCCTCAGTGCCCATATGATAGCTGAGACCAGTGTAGTGATTGCTAAGAGTATCCTCCTCCCTACTGTTACCTATGCTGTTTCAATTCTGCATGGAGCAGGAAAGCCGAGTTACAGCAGCTTACAAACTCTCTACCATAAAATTGTGCGCTTTGCCACAAAAGCCCAATCAAGGAGCCATCATTGTGATGCACTTGCCTAGCTTAACTGGCCCTCCTTCAGCCACAGACTCCAGTACCCCACTACTTTTCAACACTTTTAAGCTCCTCACTGACCACCCCCCAGCTTGTCTAGCTGAACTTCTAACCCTTAAACGTACCAGCAGACAGCTCTGTACCACTGGGTATCGGCTCCTAGAGGAACCCAGGGTCTGAACCACAGCTGGTGACAAATCCTTTGCCCGTGCTGCTCCAATTCTATGGAATAAGCTCCCTGGTCATCTACAGGAAGCTAACTCCCTTGGGATTTTCCAAAAGGGCCTGCGCAAATATCAGCTGGACCTCAGTCACTGCTCCTGCGCCAGTGATTAAATTCCCCAGAGCAAAATCCTTTCTCTTCTCTGCCACCCCTCCTGCTAGTACCTGAACCTAGGCTCGCTTAAGTTTGTCAATGACTATACCAACCAAACCCCTTTCTGTCAAATTGTAATTGTAATGTTACGCTTGTTGTAATTGAAACAATACCTCTGTAGCCAGCTGTATAACCTTACTGTATCTAACCTTGCTGTGCTCTATAATCTGTATCCCTATCCTTGTGTTTTCTGTTTAAAAAAAGAAGTGCTGTACTATTTAAATGTTTCCTCCAGTGTAACTAATCCCGGATCGCCCCTGAAAAAGGGAACTTCGAGGCTCAGAGGGACTACCCGGTTAACAAAATTAATAAATAAATAAAAAATTAAAAATAAATCTTCCACATCCATCATAACTAAAAGGTAGTTTTCAAGGCTCCTCATCTTTATTTACCTGTTCTATCAATTTCAAAATGCCTCTTGAATCTTGGAAATATGATAACATCAACATTACAAAATCTTTAAGGTAGTGCTCCACCAAACATGACTGGGGCTCCAGGGCAGACCCTAGTTCAGAGACTATAGGTCTGCCTGGTGGTGGTTTCTCAGGTTTGTGCAGCTTAGGTAGACAGCCTCAGCTACCAAATCTGGTATCACCACTTGTTCTAGCTGTAAAGCTACGATCTGATTAACTTCTAACTGAAGTGTATATGTAAGATTTTACTGCAACATTTTGTAGTTCTGTAAGTTTGTGACTTGTCTCTCATATTTGCATACATGGAGATGAACAAAGTGGGTGATTTGATACATTTTATTGGACCAAGAAGAGATTTGCAAAACATAAGATTTCATGTTACACAGAGCTCTTCTTCAGACACAGTAGTTTTTTAAGACAAAATGAAATTCATTGGGTAGACCTGATAAATAAACTTTTACACATGGGTGTGACAGTTCTGTTGATAAGGCAATAAGTAACTGGATATGTGCAATGAAAAAAAAAGATTAGAAATGTACGCTACTCTCCATGGAGTGTGACAACAGGAGACAGATAAATTGTTAAATGCTTATGTTCTGAGCCTCCCTAAAAGACAGAGTGTGTGTGTGTGCACGCGTGTGTGTGTGTGTGTGTGTGTGTATGAGAGACAGAGGATATCCACCAGAACACAGCAAACAGAATGTTCAAACATATAAATAAAAGCATGTTCATGTATATGTCAGAAAATGTACATGTACTTCAATGAAGGGGAAGACAGTTGTCAGTTTAAATTGTAAGTTTCTGAGCTGTATTCTTGTAGATATGGGTGTTCTTTCTCTACACATGCACACACACAAACACTGTCTTTTAGGGCTGCTCAGAACATGAGCATTTAACAATTTATAAGCCTCCTGGTGCCGCATTCCACGGACAGGAACCTACATTTCTAGTCACTTTTTGTGCCTTTGCACATATCTAATTACTTACTGCCTTATCAATAGAAGTGTCACACCCATGTGTAAAAGTTTCATTATCAGTTCTATTTAATGTATTTAAGTTTGTCTTATGAAAAAAACTGCCATGTCCGAAGAAGACCCCTGAATACTGTGGCTTGAAAGCTTGTGTTTTGTAAATCTTTTGTTGGTCCAATAAAAAGTATTAAATCAACCACTTTGCTCATCTTTTTGTACAAGGACCAATAGGGCTATAGAGAATTCTCTATTGTCATACATAATCATCTGTATTAAAAATTAATAACTTCTCCCCCTTATCCACTTGCTTGATCACTATGTTGTGATCTTTTTCTAAACAAAGAATTGCCACCTTTTCAGCTGTAGTGAGATTCCCTTTCCTGGTCTTAAACCTTATTAAAAGCTGATCTACTTCTTTATCAACATCTTTAATAAAGGTGTCTATCATATTGGGAATACAGCCATAGAGAACACATTTAGAAACCCAGTGGAGTTTTTCTCTTATTTCTTGTTTTTCTAGATCAGGAGCATTGTTGATTCCAGAAAATTGTATTTTAACCTCAATTTGTGATAAAATTGCTGATGGTCTAGTTTAATCTAAAAGGCATCTAGTAAGTCTGTCAAGGCAAAATTTAGTCCGTGAGTTAGAATTCTTTCTTCTAGGTCAGTTACAGACCTTTGCAAGAGGTTGAACATGATCATGTCCTGAATCTGGTGCTCATCCCTCTGACTGCCCCTTCTTCTTCTACTACCTTTCTTGTTGTTAGTTCCTTTTCTTTGTCTTTAAATTTTTTGCCTGCTTTCAACAGTGCTTTTAGCTCCACCTTTTAGGTTTCCTGCCTAATTGGTCTAGCCCACTCACAGAGTCCGAACTGGTCTCTTGATCTGTCTCTGTCTGTGCTTCAAGGGGAGAAGGAGGTTGTTGGTTTTAAAAATGGTTTCTGTTGTCACTCTATAAAAGGACCTTTTTGCAGTTGTGGTCTTATATTTTGATTTCCTTCCCCTTCTGAGGAGGTCTGGCTATCCAAGAAGGCTTGTTTAGGATGCTCTCTAATCCCTTTGAAATTATTCCAGTTGTAAACTCGTCCACCCTTATACTCTGTTATGTCCCTTCTGCATTTTTTGAGTTTCATTTTCCTTAAATCTTCTTCAAATTGTTCAATTTTTTAAAATTCTTTCTGTTGATTTCTTTAACTCTTCTACTATTAATGTGTTTAGTTGAGTTTGTAAATTGTATATTTCTAAATGAAGTCTGTTTCTTTCTTCTGCAGTAGTTTCTAGTACAGATACCACAAAATCAATTGAACACCTTTTCTCTTATAGCATCCCATCAGTCTAACAAAATGTGGCAGTGGAATGCTACATTGGGTTCAATTAAAACTCTTAGACCTCATGGAATATTTTTATTTTCAACATATTCAGTTAAAGTGATGATGTGTCACTTTCTCTTTCAATGCCTCCAGTTTATGTGTAAGTGCTTTCTCATTAACAGTTTTTTAAATCATGTTTGATGCTGGAGAGTTCATCAGTAATTTTTTTTACTTCAGTGCCTGTAAGACCAAACACTTTGTTTTTTTTTGTCAGCTAGCCAGTTAATGTCATCACAAAATTCCATCCCTCTGAGTGTGCGTACATTCAGCTTACAGCAGACAAGTGAGTATAAAATTGAGTATGGACAGCAAATGGCTTTGTTTCATAAAATGTAATCTATTCTCACCTAATTATTCAGGGATAAGATTGTAGGTAAATACATGATTCAATGAAAACAGAGTTAGCAAATTATAGTTTTACAAAAGAGTATTTCTCTGTATGTAGGTCCATACACCCCCAAAATGAAAGTGTCTTTAAAAGTTACTAAGTTCTTGAAATCAAGAAGCCATGAAATCCTGTAGGGAAACGGCACCTTATGTGCTAATTCAGGAATACATTTGACTCTTTTGTGAGGAAAATGTGATGAGACTGGATCAAAGGCTGTTCATGACAAAGATGCAAATCCAGAAAAGGGGGGTGGAATCCAATTTCAGTCACACCCAGTAATATTTTTTTTTAATTGAACATCTTATTGATAAAATATACAGCTTACACAGCAATCCAGAAAAGGGCTTCATAGAGAGTTAGTACAAAATGTCACATCAGCAACAGTAAAGTAAATATTTTCAAGTGCATGCAATGATATTACCAGTATTTAGTAGTAGCAGGGGTGTAGCCAGAAATTTGCATTTTGTACACAGAATATCCAACAGTTACACCCACCCCATTAAAAAATGTACACATCCTCTCCAAATGGTACCTCCCTTCCAAATAAGTCAGATTGTTGTCAGATGATTCCTCTAATCTGTAAAGAGATTATACACATATCTGTCTCCTAAACAACGGAAGTTTAAACAGAGACACTCTTCACTGGCCTACACTAACCCAAATACTACAGATTAGAATAAAAATGTTAACAGAAAGGCGTATAGTTTATGGCAGGCGCTCAACAAAACTGTACACAAATGTGTACAGTGAGTATGCCTACCTACACCCTTGAGTAGTAGTGATAAGGACCAAAGATAACAAAGTACATTAAGGCTGTAAATACAGTTGAAACAAGATAAGAAACCATAAATGGCATATTTTTATTTTAGCATCTGTTGCCCATTTGCCTCACTGTATAAATTTGAACAATTCAAGTTCTGTTCAGTTTAAGGAAAGCCCGCTGTATCAACTGACCTCCCTTGAGTATGTATAGGAGGGGCTCAAAGCAGCAAGGAAAAAAAAGATATTAGGTAAAGAAAGGAGGGCCAGGAAAAGCAAGATGAAAAGAAGAGAGAAACAGATAACTAGTGTCAGAGAGTTGGGGGGGGGGGTCGCCTCCCGAGCAGAGCCATACCAAAGTAGTTATTAATCCAGAGATCTAGACACAAAAGTAGAACCCTTCTGTGTGTCTAAACAATCTTTCCTCTGTAGACCTCAGGGTACAAACCCAGGGCATTGTTACACTTGGTGCAGAACCCACTTGTGCCATCTGATTTCAAAGGAGGCCAATTTTTCCTTAAATCTGACTGATAGTCTCTCCAAGGCATATACTTCATGAGCAGAATCACTGGAAAATTGCAGAAAAGGTTACCAAAAATTACGGAGCATTTGGCAAAAATTGCAGGAAATTGTGGGGGGGTTCTACTATAGACCAAGAGTGCTTTACAATAAATCTTTTAATGTTTTCTGCAGCATATATTAGTCAGCATAAATTGCTAAGTGAATACACCGACTCCTGAATATGTTTAAAACATAAATGTTTATGCTCCTAAAAAGAATACTAAACTGATAAGCTATAGTAAGCGTTGCCTATCTTCCAAAATTTAAAAGCACCTGCCTCATACTGTGCTAAAGAGATTCTTTAAAGTGAGCCACAACAAATCAATGTTAAATAAAAAGCCAGAAGAAATATTTTTTTGTTGTTTCTGGCTGTGGAATAATGAAGCGTAATCAACAGCTGTTTACAGTGCTCTGCCAGCTACTCACCCACTTTGGTACAAGAAAAAATAAGCAGATAGAGTGGTGAATAATTGAGTTTTAGTAAAATGTTGTTAAAGTGTTTAATAGTCATAATTTGTACTGTAGGTACTGTACACTATTTTTTAAATCACATATTTAAACATTAAATCTGGGGGTTATTGGGGCTGGCAGTACAATCTAGAGGTTAGAGTAACAAACTGTGAATGAGCTGACTACATCTAGCAGACCTGGGTTTAATTCCCACAACCTCTACATACATACATACTGTGTGATTCTGAGCAAGTCACTTAACCTCCTCAGTGCTCTAGGATTGTACCTGAAAACAGGCACTTGTGCCTAGCGGGCCTTATGCGATTACCAAAAAATGTAAAAAAAAAAAATACCAATATATTTTTATTGCATCATACCTTAGTCAGTGTACCCTGTAATTTACCTTTGTTTTACTCTAGCTGCAATGATTTTGTTTAAAGGTAAATGTTCAGATACACTTTGTGTTTTTATAAGCTTGTTTTTAGATTTTAGTCAGTTTTTATTGTAGTCTTTGCACGTGAGCATCTAGGGGTAATTGCTAAGAGTGAGATCACTGTTAGCAACTAGCTTATTCAAGTTTAAAGTAGGCAGGGCCATCCAAAAATTCTCAGCTATCTGAATCAAAACTAGTCTGAATGAAGGTATGCTCACAAGGAAAAACGTGTCCTACCATTTACAAAAAGGCTTCATAGTTAGCATCCCATTTAGGTGAATAGGATAATTTGCACATTTCCTCCCATCTTTTGTTTCAGTCTGTGTGGCAACAAAAAGCTTTCTGATAGACTGCTTCAACACAAAACAAATGTAAAGTGTTTAAGTGTACTTATGCTTGGCCAACGGATCTTGAAACCCAATAAGACAAGGATTCCAAAGAAATCAGTGTCACATAAAACCCTTGCCCTACTTTGCACTGCATTATTTGAGCCAAATCCAAGTCTGCATGCAAAACTTCAATATATTTGAGAGTACTTTATTAAAAATGTCAATACTTTTTAAACAGTTCAATATAAAAACTCAGGAATTGCAAAAAATTGAGGAACGTAAATTTTTGCGGAGAATGGTGAAAATTGCAGATTCAGCAAAAAAATTGCTGGCACAATTTTCAAGCGGCCCTGTTCATGAGTAAGATTTCTCCACTTTTCCCTTGTGGGGAGTTTTTTCATGTGCCAGAGTCTTGTAATTACCTTTTCGGTTATCAGTATAATAAGTGTTGTTTGTCTATACATAGTTTTAGTAACTCTGACCACCTATGGTACCAAGGCAGTTAAAATATAGATTAGAGTGAGGAGATCAGGGCAGTCATATATTGTGACTTTATCTTCCAGTACCTCTTTCCAGTACTGTGTAAGTAAACTGCAGTACCACATGATACATTATGTTCCGAGTCCAGAGGGGAGAAGCCGAATCCTCTCCTGCAATCTCCCTGAAAGGGGTTAGTATATTTGGCAACAATGGCTGGGGTCCAGAAGAATCTAATTCTAGCTTTTCAAGCATATTCCTTCCAATATGTAGTCATTTTGACTTTTAGGGATGGGAGGGCTGAAGCCATCCAGGCCTCCAGGTCAGATTTTGTGTTTAGTTCTTGTGACCAATGTGCCTGAACCCTATCTACACTGTCCAAGGGGACTTCCCCAAGGCCTTGTTGATGACACTAATAAAATGATCCTTAACATTTCCCTTAAGATAAAAAATAATAAGGGCCACTAACTGGGAAGGGGTTTCGACTATCTGGGTAATGCTTCTTCATGAGGTTGCAAGTAAGATCTTCACTGTAAAAATCTACAAAACTTTGTAGGAAGTAAATTATAGGTGGCTTGTAGTAAGATAAAGGATTGAAAATCTGTGGGTCCCAGCAATTGGTATATGAATTTAATATGATATTTACTCCACTGTTGCAAACCTTTATCAAGCTTATTTAGTGGGAAGTCTGTATTATTGGCCAGTACCCTCAAATGCAGTCTTTCTACTGGGGAGAGAAGGTGATTCATTACATAATGCCACTGGTGAAGGATTCAGCTGCATAGGGAGAATTTAGTCAAAGGTAGATTTGTAGGTGGGTTCCCTAATATGTATGGGTGCTGGTCAGATTGGTAATAGAGGGTTTGCTAGCTCGCATTCTAGTGAGCTCGGTATGCCAGTGCTAGCCAACACAGTATGGTGCATATTAGGGAGGCTTGGGTGTAAACGTGCATATCTGGCAAATTTAAACCCCCTTATCCCTAGGAAGTTGGAGGATGGTATATCTCACCCTGGTGGGCTTCCCTCTCCTTATGAAATGTGAGAGTAACTTGCCCCATGGTTGTAAGTATACTTTGCTAAGCATGATAGGGAAGGTTTGTAAAAAGAAAAGAAGCCATGGCAGTATGTTTTGTTGTATGGGTTCAATTCTATGTAAGAACCCCAGTGGTTTCTGCATCCAAAGGGATAAGTTTGTGGCTAGTTGCTGTGTGAGGGGTTCATAGTTCACTAATTCTAAGTGAATCAAATTTGCAGGTAATTTGATGCCTAGGTAATGCATTTCTACCATATTCCATCTAAACAGGAATTTGTGCTTTACTGAGGGGGATGGGGAGTAATGATACATAGGAACCTCTGTTTTGTGTTCCTTCAGTTTATAACTTGCCAACCAATCAAAGTGTTCTATTTGTTCCCATACTGCCGAAATATAAGTGTCAGGTGAGAATAATGTAAGAAGGATGTCATCCGCAAATAATGAGATTCGATGTAATCAGCCACCAATAGGAAGTCCTTCAATTAGGGGTTGATTTCTAATAGCTAATGCTAAAGATTCTAAGGATATGGTGAAAAGATGGGATGATAGGGAGCAACCCTGTCTAGTTCCTCTCAACAGTGGGAATGGACTGGAAAGGGAACCATCCAATTTGAGATATGCTAAGGGGGATTGGTACATGTTAAGAAGTTGTGTGATAAATTTTTCCATAAAGCCAAAGTGGGTCAGGGTGGTCCAGAGTAATGGCCATGCCACTCCATTGAAAGCCTTCTTACCATCTAATCCTCAATGGACCAGTGGTATCTTTCTCTAGGAAGCATATTCTATTAATATTAGGGTACGCTGGACTGCATCATGTGCTTGACATTTCCTTATGAGCATAGGGAGAAGTATGTCTAACCTATGTGCTAGCACATACATGAATAATTTATAGTCATAATTTAGCATTGAAACAGAATGGTATGAAGCTGGGTATCACTGATCTTTGTGGGGCTTGGGTATGGCTGCAATCTTCGCATACCTCCATGAGGGAAGGGCTGTTTCCCCTCCTGGATGTCACTGAAGGCTGAGTCCAAGGTTGGTAGAAGGGCACCATGAAATTATTTATAAAACTCGGCAGGGTAGCCGCCCGGGCCCGGTGCCTTTAGTGTTTTAGATAGACGAAGAACAGTGACTACCTCACTAGTTGTGATCAGAACTAAGAAGATCTGAGCCTGGGTCTCTGTCAATTTGGGTAGGGGGAATTACTTATATATGTTTATATTCATTGAGATGAAGGGCAAGTGTCATCTGTATAAAGTGACTCATAATATTTTGCTATTACCCATCTAATGTCTCTCGGGTGGTGCATCAGGTGGCTATCCATCGGGTCAAACATGCTACAGACACAGGTTTTAGCCCTCACTTCCCAGAACCTTCATGCTAAATTCCAAGCTCCTCATGGGCCCCCTCATAATAGTTAAGTTTAAGGTAAATCAATTTGATCTGTTAGTTTTTGTAGTTATTGTTTACTTAATTGCGATTGGGGTTTCACCAAAGTATCTCCTTGATAAAGGAAGCTCTGGAGGGTTTGGAATTGGTTCTGAAGGTCTTTAGTCGTGGCCTCTCAAATTCTTTGTTTATGTGTTGAGTGTTTTATGATTTTCCCCCTCAGGATGGTTTTGAGAGTGTCCCAGAGCAATGTGAGCACAGTCTCGGGTAAGGCATTGTCTGCTAGAATTCTAGGTCCAGCATCAGTAATCAGCTGACAAAATTCGGGGTCTCGTAAATGCATAAGATTCTGAAGCCAAAAAGATGTCCAAGTGGGTTTTCCTAAAACAAATTTAGCATAAATTCGGGAATGGTCTGAGAGAATTGTTGCACCAAATGGGATATCCTGCATATTATCTAAATGCTCAGCAGTACTAAAGATATAGTCCAGTCTGGAGGAACTATTTGTTTTTGGGGAATGATAGGTATATACTTTGACAGAGGGGAAAAAGTGTTTCCAAACATCTCTAAAACCCAAAAATGGCAATGTGGAATGAAGGTATTTCTGCATTGGGCTAGCCCTGTGCGAAGAAGGTGGGGAGGCATCCAGTATCACATTAAGACCCCCCCCATGATTAGCTGACCATGTAAGATCGAGAGAAGGTGGTCATAAAATCTCTGGGCAATCATCTTAGAGGGGCACGGGGGAAGTATATGAGGCCAGAGTCACTGGTGAGGAGAAAAGCTGCCCAGTAGCAATTATGTACCTGCCTTCTGGATCAGCTGTTTGGTCCTGAAGTATGAACTGAGCTCCCCTGGGTATCAAAATGGCTGTCCCCCATCTCCCACCCGAGCTATATGAGAAAACCAATACCATTTGATACCCAAAAGACTGGTGCTTAGCATGCTTTTCTTGGGACAAATGTGTTTCTTGTAGATATACCACAGTAGATCTGGCTTAAATTTTTTTAGAAATTGTTGGAGCCAATATACACCCCCCATAGCAACGAGTCGACAGTGATCAACGCTACAGCAGCAACAGTGCCAGGTCACTGTAGTGTCAGCACTGGACCCCGGTAATGTTTTCTAGGGGTCTTACACCCCTTCCCCTAATCAGGTCTGACTCGGAATTGATTATTTTAAGTGGGGGGGTACAGGGGGGGCACAGTCCCCTGCTTGGAGGGTTCGGGTGGCAAAGACCCCAAAAAACATAGAAAATAGTGACCACCTTTATGCCAACTGCAAACGCGGTTGATATAAAGGTTTCACTGTACTGTTGGTCAACATAATTTTTGTCGTTGTACAGTAGTAGATCCATTTTATGGGACTGTGTATCCCATTTACATTTAAAGAGAGAATCGAGATGTATTAGCCATTATACACACACACACACACACACACACACACATATACACACATATATATATATATATATATATATATTATATATTCGGTAGTGCTACCATAGTTAGGGTTGAGTAGCCCTTTTAAGGTTAAAGGGTCAAACTTTGCACCTTAATAACTTCGCCACTGTTCAACAGATTTGCCTGAAATTTGGCAGGCACAGGGCATAATGATAGATATTGGGATCTGCCAACTTTTGTACTGCTTGGATATATGATTGCAGAGTTATTAAGCAACATCCATGTGCATATTTACGCTTTTTGCAAATTCTTTGCTCGCACCTACAGGTAGCACAGTTTATGCAACCAGTCTGAAAACTTCAGGGAACGTGTGGCTGGGGTCCCCTATGTGTCTTTTGAAGATTTAGTGAAAAAATATTAAACGGTTCAAAAGTTATTCAAAAAAACAAGTTCCCATTATAAGTCAATGGGAAAAGTTAACAAAAAGTTCAAAAGTGTCACAAATGCACTTTTTAGTGCGCAAATGGTCTTAGTAGTGTCACAAATCTGCCATTTGGTTTTCTGTTGATGATCAGAAAAATGCTTGGCATTTAAAATTGGGACCATCTAGGGACACAATTCTTTTTGTGTTTACCTAGTCAAGCCCTAAGGATGCTAGGCATGTCTTTATTTTGGGGTCAAACACCCCAGAAATATGTTTTTCAAATTTCTGGAAAAAGTAGTGTCGAACCTGCGACACTTTCGCAAATTTTTGTGAAAGTTTTTGCAAATCACGACACTACTTTTCCAGACTATGGCCAAAATGACAGGAGTTCTTTGCCACCCTGCTGCAAAAGAACTGTTTTGTCTTTTGAGCTGAAATTTGAAGGGAAGGCAGCCAACATCTCACAGATGTGCCATTGTGTGGTTTTGTGAAAAAATATTTAATGACTGCAAAGTTACGATACTCCAAAGTTGGCACTTTCTTCCCATAGACTAACATGGTGGCGTACGTCGCACCTTTCGAGGCTCATATCTCAAAAATGGTGCGAGATATGGAATTTTAATTGTGGCAATGCGTAGCCCTATGGGCTACGCATTCAGTGAAAATGTAGCCAGGAAAATCATGAGTCATGTGATTTTTTTTTTCTACGTCATATGGTTACTGAGATATAAGCAATTTAGTATTCCAACACCTCATTTTCGGCTCCGAGGCCCATTATTATGCATACATTCTTTGTACACACTGTGTTTCTCTATGTAGCTGTTGGGGAAAAACAGGGTATACGCTTCTGTTAATGTTACAGTTACTGTTTCCACTTGCGTTTCCGTACCCATTTGCGTCACCTTTCCTGTGTATGTCACCGTGTGCGTTACACTTTGCGTTCTCATTTGCACTTGCATTTGTGTTACTGTTACCATTTGTGTTTCCACTTCTGTTTGTGTTTTGGTTTGTGTCACCCTGTGCATTGCCATTAGCATTTACAGCACCCCTTTCGTTTGCGTTTGTCTTTCATTTTGCATCTTCGTTGCTGTTACTGTTACCATTTGTGTTTCCTTTTGCATTTCTGTTTCCTTTGAGTTAGGGCAATGATTAACACTTTTGATGCCAGTGATGGGGTGGGCTGGGGGGTCAAGGGGGCTTTCAACTAACACCGAATTTCCTCTCTTTTATTGCTGTGGAACAACCCTAAGAGATGCATTAATCTGAGATTTTTGCCATATATATATATATATATATAGTACAATGCAAAGCTCAGAAAAGGAAGCGACACATGCCTCTCAATTGAAAAGTTAGTGGGGGGAAATAGGTGGGGAAAAGTATAGCCTTCAGATCAAGGTTAGGTATAACATTCCAGACAGCTAACAGGCACAACCTAGAGGCCATAGAAAAGATGTAACAGCAAAATAAATCTGGATAAAGACTGAAATTGTTAAAATGCCGATTAGAGTGTTGCAGCCTAAATCTAAATTGCAGTTTAACAATAGTATTTTCACTGATGGTTTGATTGTAACATGATAGCCACATAGAAACCATTTGGGAATAAGATAATAATATACATAACGAATATTGTCTGACTGGTAACATGTCAAAACAGCGATGCAATAATAGTGACATCAAGTGGGCAACTATTATAGCACCAATACATTGCGGCGACTGCCTGTCTTGGGCGAGAAGCAAATGGAGCTATATGTTAATGACAGCACCTCTGCCATATGGATGATGGTGCTAATAGGGCAATGGTGAAAGGGTGTATTAAAGGTACACTGAAAAATCAGTGATCCAAATAGAGAAAAGGAACACACTCACCTTTGCTGACAATAGCTTATCCCCATGATCCAGGTGTGATGCGGTGTGGTAATACTTAAGATGGGGGGTTCAGGGGCACAGCCCCCTATGGGGGGTGCAGGGGGGAGGAGGAGTCCACTGCATGACAGGTACATGATGGGTGTGGCTGCATGCACATAAGTGCAGCTTAGTCATGGTCACCTCAGGTATTGCTGTAGATGTCTGTGGAGTACCTATGTGGTGTTGCCTACAACATAAATATCAATGTGTAATATGGTATGTAACAGCTCACAGGTATAGTGAGCTATTAACGGCATTGCTGTAATTGGCATTCGTTGATCACCATAATGCATTGCGCTCTGCAGTAGTCACTCAAATTGTAATCGCTGTGTAATTTGCACTGTCTTGACACGGAACTATCTGGTCAACTGGGCCAGGTAAAAATTGCTTAACCAAAACCACAACCCCAAGCAGTATAACAATGTAGAACCAAACTGACATAGACTACCATAGTTAACCATAACATGGTGGTATATCAATATATAATTCGAACAAAAATAGACTTCCAAGGTGGGGGAGATAATATTTAACCTCCCTAAGCCTCCCGATGGTAGGGGAACTCCAGCCAGGGTCGGACTGGCCCACCTGGATACCTGGAAATTTCCAGGTGGGTCCCCCTCAGTTGGGTAAGTGGTTACCTTCTGAACTCTGAAAACTTTTGCATTTATCTTCTTTTTTCTAATTAAAAGGGGTATCTGGGACACTGTTGATAAATGTAAGATGCAAACACAGAGCTAGTGTATCAGATTGAAGTGGAATATTGATACGAGTGTGACAACCTGGGCCTTCCTCTATTGATTTTCCAGGTGGGCCCTTGCAACTTCTTTCCAGGTGGGCCCTCTGTACCCCAGTCTGACCCTGACTCCAGCCTCTATCCAGTCGGGAGTGGGGAGTATCCAGTGCCCAAATTGCCATGGACCCTCCAGGACCTAGTGATCCCCAAACAAACAATCGAAGTAGGTTAATGTTAGGTAAGGTTTGGGTAAATCAGGAGATGGACATGCCATCGTGGTAATCAAGAGCACTGTCAGCACCGCCCCCCTAAGATCTGCTGTCAGTGTAGAGCTGACTCCTGTGTATAGAGGGTAACTAAGGCAGTGTGTCAGAAGAGGACTAACATAGAGGGCTCCCTCATACTTCAGTCAGAAGGAAAACTACTCAAACAAGGCACCAGCACACCCCCCCGCCGAGGCTCCCTCAGGGCCCTGGCATTTGTGTTGCACTATCTACAAAATCCCCCCCGACACACTTAAAGGGGGATTCTCCTCCCCTCCTTCCCCCCCCCCGTTCTCAATAAAGGAAAGGTATCCCATGAAGTCATTGAGTGGTTGTGAAGGGCGAGATCTGGAGCCCCCACCCAAGCAGCCCAGTAAATATGTAGCTATATGGAAACAAAAGTAAAACTAGACAACCCCTTATTCTGTCTGTCTCCTATGACAAAATCAGAACTTCATTGTCGCTTCTCCTCGTTATTATCTCCTTTGTATAAAGGGGATAACAGCAATACATTAAATCATATGACCAATAGCAAATTAATACTAACTGATGAGACCAGGGGTCAGTTGAAATACAGAGCTAGTAAATTATACAGCAAGAGCACTGCTGCGTTTGCAAGATTTGTTCTGCAATCTGTGCCTACAACCAGCACACATGGGGTGACCCCTTCATTATAATTCCAAAACAGTAAAAGAAACAGATAAGAAGTGGCTCCTTAATTAGTTCTTTTTTCAAAAAAAAGGCAGGCGAGTTCTCCAAAATATCTAGCAAAGGTACTCCTTCTGAGCTTCAGACTCCTGGAAGCATAGGAGCATATGCCACTGTGGGCTTAACTCATTGAGGCCCCAAGACGCCTGTAGGTGGCAGCAGAAAATATACTTCTGAGGTCCTTAAAGCCTCCGGACGTCCTGCACTTTGTGCCATTGAGGACTTTTGATGCCTGAGGATGTCACTACTTAAAACTTAAATATTTCACAAACTGAAGTGAGTAGAATTGACTGCATAGCAGTGCTGGAAAGGTCATGTTCTGCTGAATAACTTTGCTGTTGATACTTTGTGTTTGTTATGCATACTTTAGAAGATATTCGCAATTTTGTATGGTATGGTGTGTATGGCTGAAATTTGTCTCTCAAGCTTCACCTAGCCACCTTAATAAAACAGAAAATAAATACATGTATCACATTAGAAAAATTGTTTTTTAGTATAAAATTAGTTTTGTACCTCTATCTAATGTACGGATGCTTAATTTGGAGTTGATATGGGGGGGCGTGGCTAGTGTGGAAAAGATGGCAGATGCATTTTAGCTTGGCTCTCGTGGCATCCACCTTTTAAATCGCCTTTTTTTCGGTAACCCAGTCCAGAATTATACATAATCATTTAGAGGGTGAAGAAGTGACTAAATGGCAGCAAAGGGTGGCAAGCATAGTCAATCAAAGCTACAATTTGGGGAGCAAGAACCGCATAAGGATTTGAAGTGGGACCTAGACATTCCACATGCTGAGAGCGCCATGGTTGAAAAGCTGAATATGTCTGGCCTGGAATGCTCTCTGGTGGGCATATCTGTGATATTGGAGAGCATGCAGCAAGAGATGCGGGCGGGTTTTGCCACAGTTACTGCACAGATGGGGCATCTCCAATTGGTGGTGACGGGGCTCACAGAAAATACCACTACCCACTCCACACAAATTAGTGAGCTCCTGCAGCGGATCAGTGACCTCGAGGACTTGCTCCACATAATTTCCCGACAACGAAGTGGCCTTGCCTCTGCTATGGAAGAGTTGAAGGGGAAGGTGGACGAGCAGGAAAACCACTCACGCTGCTCCAACTTGAGGATCGTGGGGCTCCCGGAGGGCATTGAGGGGAAATCCCCAGTGGAGGGTTTGCAGCAATGGCTTGTGCAGAACCTTAGGCTGCCTCCGGAAGCTGCAAATATGGAAATTGAGTGGGCATACAGAGTAGGCCCTCCACCCAAGCCGAACGAGTGACCGCAGCACTGCCTAATAAAATATTTACGTTTTACAGACAAGGAGAGGGTACTAGCTACAGCAAAAAAGCAAGGCACCCTCCATTGTGGCAGTTCAAGAGTGGGAATCTACCAGGACTATAGCTGGGACTTGCAATCCAAAAGGCAGAAGTTTAACAGAGTGAAGTCCAGGCTGCTCGACCTTGGTTGGCCATTCGCATTTCTCTATCCAGCTAAATGGAGGATTAATAAACTGGGAGCCCCAACCAAGTTTTTCAGCAAATATTGGAGGCCGAAAAATGGGTGGCAATTGCATCTCACCACGAGGATGAGTGATAAAAGCATGCTGGGACTGAGACCACAGTATGGACAAGGTTGGTGGTGCTTTAGGTTTAGCTGACTGAATTGGAAGACGTCCCCGGCGGGAGAGGGGTGTTCGAGCTTTTAACAACCTGGAGGCTGGTCTTCCTATAGTGAAGGCCCTTGCGGTCCCTTTTTTTTGATTACAGATTGAGGTGGTAGATATGTTCTGGCACATATGTCTATGGGGGGTCTCTTTTGGTAGGGACAGTCTATGTCCCTAATGTGGAGGACCAAGGGTTTTTCCAGAATTTTGCCCTAGATATGTCACACTTGCCAGGCCCCTGGGTACTGGGGGGACTACAACTGTGTAATGGATACCATACTGGACAGATCCAATCCTAAACCCATGCCTCTATCCAGAAATGCACTGGCAATTGGAGAAATTGAAAAGGCTTACACACTGGTAGATGTGTGGCGGCATGTGAACCCCACCAGCAGGGAGTACAGCTTTTACTTGCATGCACATAGCTTATATGCTAGGCTGGATCATATGTTGGCCAGTGCCCCACTGCTGAGTGGCATCACAGCCATTCAATACTCCCTGATCTTACTATCAGACCATGCTTACCTCCAAGCGGTATTGAAACTAGGTGATGGTGAGGGCCCGGGGCGAAGGGCATGGAAGTTAGATCCCCTATTGTTAAAGGACAAAAACTTCATTGTATATATGACTAAGGCCCTGGAGGAATTTTGGGAATACAATAACAAGGGAGAAACTTCTTGCTCTGCTAAGTGGGAGGCCATGAAAGCATATGTGTGGGGGCAGGTGATCTCCTACTCTGCACATAAAAAAAGAAAATCCCAGAAGGGCCTAGACCTACTTAGGCAAAAAATAGCAGCCTTGGAAGAAACCCATATGAAGACCCCCTCCCAGCCTATACACAGGCAGCTACAGAAACTAAAATGGGAATTTAACCTGTTAAACATGGCACAGATTGAGAGGTCAGTGCTGCTGGCAGGGGTGGCCTCTTACTTTGATGGCAACAGAGAGGGAAAGTTTCTAGCCTGGCAGCTGAGGAAAAATGGAGAGGGATAGATCCATCACTCAAATTCAATCATCCACTGGGGTATGTACAACCTCAATCACAGGAACAGGAGATGAATTCATTAGTTTCTATCATAGCTTGTACACATCAGAAAAGACCCCTACTTCGCAACAAATGCACGCCTTTTTTGATAAAGCTCCTCTTCAGACACTGCCCCCAGCAGTGGCAAAAGTCCTGGGCAGGCCAATAGAGAGGTTGGAAGTACTGAAGACCATTAAAGCATTGGCAGGGGAGGGAAGGTCCCCGGGCCTGATGGCCTACCTATCAATTTTTTCAAGGCATTTAAAGACCAGCTATTGGACCTGCTCTTTGATACAATTCAAGAAGGACTGGTGAGAGGAATTCTTCCACCTTCTATGAGAATGGCCACCATCACTGTCCTCCTGAAACCGGGTAAGGACCCAACCCTATGTGCCTTGTATCACCCCATTTCATTACTCACAGCTGACTATAAAATACTGGCTAAGATATTGGCATCTCGCCTTGAACCTATCCTCCCAGAGTTGATACATGCCGATCAAGCAGGGTTTGTGGGTAGCAAGCAGGGTAAACATAACATCAGGAGAACATTAAATGTCCTGCACTGTTGGAGTAAATCAGCGGCCAAACATTGGGTGGCCATATTAGCACTAGATGCAGAGAAGGCATTTGACAGAATCGAATGAGGATACATGTTTGAGGCCCTAGCGAAGCAAGGGGTGGGACTAGAGCTGTTGAAATGGATAAAAGCTCTGTACACCACTCCTAGATCCCAAGTAGCAGTGAACGGATCCCTCTCTGCCCTCTTTGAGTTAGGAAGGGGTACTAGACAGGGATGCCCTCTCTCCCTGCTCCTATATGTATTGACACTGGAACCATTAGCAGCGTCCATTAGGAATCATGAAGGGATTCGGGGTTTCAGAGGGGGAGGCAGGGACCATAAAATAGCATTATATGCAGATGATATTCTGCTGTATCTCCAGCACCCTGGGGAAGACCTGCCCTTGGTTCATGGAATGCTGCAGGATTATGGGGCACTGTCGGGCCACAAGGTTAACTGGACAAAAAGTGAACTTCTCCCTATTGGTCAGTTAAGTAGACACCGGTTGACACAGTTTTGGGGGGAACTATTGATGGTAGACTGGGTAAAATACCTGGGGATCATCATATCAGCTAAGACTGGGGCATTGTACTCTCAGAACTACGGCCCACTGATAAAAACATTAGGTCAGGATTGTGACAGATGGCAGAGCCTGCCCCTAACCCTGATAGGAAGAATTAATACAGTAAAAATGATGATTCTGCCTAGTTTTCTGTATTTATACCAATCTTTGCCTATTAAGGTACCCTTGGCTGACTTTAAACAAGTAAATGCCCTTGTCCATGATTTTCTATGGCAAGGGAAACTTGCACATATTAAGAAATCAGTTTTACAGATACCAGCCAGTAAGGGAGGAATAAGTCTACCTAACTTCCAGCTTTATTATCTGGCTGCACAGCTGGCATTCCTGCCTAGGGGAATGAACCCACAGAGATTAGACTGATTAGACATGGAGAAAGAGCAGACTGGGGGATCCCTTAGACATATGTACCTATCTGGCAGCTTTGGAGCCCGCGTACAGAGAACTATCGGTAATCCATATACATTGGCCATGCTAGATGCACGGCAGAATGCTCATAGCAGGCTAACCGGGGGTGGGGAGCAGCAGTCTCCTTATGCTGACTTATCCACAATACTATGGAGCAGAGGGCTATACACAGTTCTTATGCACCAGAGGATAAGACATTGGGACTCCAGAGGCATTAGGTGTGCACTGCAATTATAGGAAGGAGGAAGAATCCTAGAATTCTCTGAAGTTCAGAACAGGTTCATGCTCGGCCTCAGGGACTACTTTATATACCGGATTGTTCGGTATAGGTTGGGTGAGAACCTGAATGCAGAATGTGGTTGGGCGGAGCCTACCCCTATTGAGGAAGGCCTTTATAACCCTCCTCCAGTTACCAAAGTACTATCAGTCTACTATCGCACCGTCCTGGTAATGGGCCCTGATCAAGCTACCCAAACTAGATCTAAATGGGAAGGGAACCTAAGCATTAGCATAGACCATGGAGTTTGGCAGAATGCAATTAAGTACTTAAACACATGCTCCAGGAATAATAGGCTATGCCAAATACAATTCAATTTTATGTATAGGGCCTATCTGACCCCAATCAGGTTGCACACTATGAAAACAGACAACTTGCATCAATGCCTGAAGTGCTACCATGACCATACAGACTTTCTCCATATGGCCCTGACTTGCCCAAAAGTGTCCCCTTTCTGGATGGAGGTGCCCAGAATCATGAAGGCAACCCTTCTAATGAAGCTCCCCAGTACCCCCCTGGAATTAATGCTCAGAACCAAACCATGAAGAGTTAATGAACAAAGGAGCCACCCATTATGGAAGGTAGCTCTGGTCAATGCAAAGAAAACAATAGCACAGAACTGGTAAGCTAGGGGCCCTCCCATGGGGTGCCAATGGGTCAGCAACCTACGGCAGTGTCTTATATTAGAAAAAAACCAGCACTCAGCAAACGGGAATATGGATATCTTTCATAAGATGTGGAACCCCCTAGAGTAAGCCATTGAGATGGGGTGTTTGCCATTATAACTCTAACCTAGAATGACTGAAGGGGATCAGACGGGTACCTATTGATAGGGTCGGGTGACTGGCCCAGGCACCGCCATGGGAAGTGTCTCCTTGTTCAAAGTGAATCGAAGTACTCAAAGTCCATTATTGGTTACAAGTGCATTCCATGAATGGTCACCTACTATATACAATCTTCAATAAACTGTTCTTAATCCTTAGGTGTATTATATATGCATAGTATATGAAGGTATTTACAAAGGGCAATTTACACAAAGCATACTGGTAACAATGCCTTGCATTAACGTTGAACCTTGTTATTAATGTAACTGTTGTAGTGCATGAGAAGTATATTCTTTGGATATACTGCTACTTTTCTCAATAAAAAAAGTTTAAAAAAAAAAATTTGGAGTTGATATGTTAAATATTTTCCCACAAAAAATGGTTTCTGTTGCCTTTTTTATTGAAAAAAAAAACACTTTTTCGCTATTTCAACTAATATGGAAAAAAATAGGAACTACTTATATTTCATTGCATAGTACCATTGAAAAGGTAATTTTGTGCTGAACAACTTTGCCCTTGTACTTTGTGTGTAGCACTTATGGTTCATGAGGTATTCGCATTTGTTTGTGGCATGCTGTTATGACTTGATTTCACACAAAAAGCTCCAGGTTGCACTGTTAAAAGTATACAGGCCACAAGTGGTGGAACTCTCAAAGTGTTCCTGTGGCCTCAGTAAGGGAAAACCAGTTCAGTAGTTTGCTCTGTTCCTTTATCTTATTCCCCTAGCCCCATTTTCTTTAAATCAGTAGAGGAAGAGCTTAGTCAGGACAAGTGGTGCTTTCCCCAACCTCCCCAGTCTTGCTTTCAAACAGTTTGTAAGGGCTCAATGGCAATCTACCATAGGAAGGCTGCACAGGAGTATGTCAATCTCCTATAATTTGCTCCACAAGAAGCAACCAGGCTCAACTGAGAAGGTCAGGAAATCTGCAGCCCAGCACCGCAGGGGCAGGGGGGTCAGAGAAAAGGCACAGGTGCACACATGCCTTCCCCCTGGCATATGCCAGCACTACACCCGGATAGTAGAGGGTACCTTAAATTTATTGTGCTGTCTAGAGATGGAGCAGTCTATGGGCACACTCAAAAAGGCCTCCCATTTTATGAGCAGTGCTTTCCAGACCCTTCCCCCCCAGCCCGGCCAGGCCAAGTTACCTTCAAAGCTGCAGAGTGTCAAAAATAGTTCCTACAGGCATTCACCCTATCATCAGATATTTGTTGAGGTTCACATGCATTTGAAGGCTGTCAGTGATTGTTTCAGATCATGTTGAGTGCAGCACTCTCTGGCCTGTTTCTGGCCCACTGATGAAGCTGTTTGCCATCTAGGAGGACAAGGTTCAAGGTCTGATGCAGACATTGGGCAGTGCGGAAATTGCAGGCCCAATTTGGTGAGTTCTTCTCTGGCCTCCTGCACTGACAAATATTCCTACTTGCCATCCAGGAGCACCACTATTAATCATGCAGGGTATGGGGCTGTAAATTTATGCCCCTTGGCTTTCAGGACTGGGAGCAAAGCCATGTAGGCCCTGCATTGGTGCATGGTCTTCGGGGCGTAGTCGTGGTCCACATAAAAACGTGTCTGGCCTTAAAAAGCTTTCTGATTACACCAGGCCAAAACTAGAACCTACTCCTTAATTGCATAACTGTGGAAAAGAGCAATTATAGACTGAGGACCTGCGTTTGTGGAGATGAGCCTTCATGCTATAGCCCTATGCACCCGTTCAAAGTCCAGCTGCAGCTGGCTCCATGGCACCGAGCGAAGGGGTTTGCTTGGCATGCTGGTGACCCAGGTTCGTGTCTCGAGCCTGGGTACCAGGAGCAAAGACCAACAGGGAGGGGTTGTACAAGTGTCTATTGGATGCATCCCTCCCTGGGAAAACAGACCTCTGGCACCTGGTGGTGGACTGGAGATGTTCTAGGTGGCAAGCTGCCTCAACAAACCGCAGTACATCCCCATCGCAGAGCGCCACCGATAGGTCTATCTAGGGAGGTGAGCGGGACCAGAAAAAGAGAAAAAGATTGCTGTCCAGGCCGCCTGGATGATGGTGACTTGTCTCTCTGTCTCTGTGAAGCCTGGGAGAGCCTGAGCTGCACCCTGGTCTCACCCAGGGAGGATTGTAAGTGTGTACCTTCAGGAACATGGAAGTCTCCCCTCCCAGTTGTGACCACAGGAGGAGGGCCCCCGTTCTGATGAAGGGATATGTCTGGTCGGTTAAGGAGCGACATGAGGAGGAGCAGCAGACAGTGCCTGGAGGGGCTGGAGGTCGCTGGGGCTTGGCCGCCTGAAGGAGTGGGTGGTTGGGTTGGTGAGAGGGAAAAAGAGCATAAAACCAAAAAGTCTAACTGCATATTGATTGGGAGTGCTAAAGCAGTACAGAGCAAAGTAGTGATGAAATCCTTTATGTCGGCGCCTTCAGAGCCTTCCGCTATGCAGTACAGTGTAATATTTTTTCAGCATGCTCTGTTTTCGGCATCTTCATGTCTGGACTCCAGAATTTCTTGCTGCTCCTTGATCTCCTGGAGCATGCCCTCTGAATCATCTGCGTGATTCTCTGTTGCAGCTACCTGCCACTCAGTATCATCTGCAGGTTGCTCCAAATGCATAACATCCTTTCTAAGTTCCCCATAAAGTTTTTTTTATTTACTATGCTTTTTGGCTGCTCCAGACTGTTGTGTCATCCGCCCTTGTCACAGCGCTCCTACAAGCTTCCACCTCCTAGATCGCCAGAGCTCTCCCAGTCAGCCCTGGCTTGCCCCCAGAGGATGGGGTCACGGCACCATCGGGCTTACCAGTGCTGCTAAACTGTGACTGGTCGGGAGAGCCCAGCAAGGAGGCTAATTGAAGCTCAGATTAGGGCTTCAAGGAGATGGCTGGAGCGGGATTTTTCCCCCTTAAGCTGAGGCGGGGATGTGCAATGATGGCTGGCATCCGCCCCACCCCAGAGAGAAACTGGTGTCAGTGCAATGTGATGAACCCAGCCTCTGCCAGGTGTCACTACTGCACCAAATGCACACCACTATCCCCCCTGGAGAAGGAGAGCAGTCTAGAACATGTTCAGTCCTCCACCCGGCTGGCCCTCTGATGACCCAGGTCCCATAAAGTTGTTTAACATCTGCACAGAAAAAGAGAAGCTCCTGACAGATGGTATGAGGTCTGATTTTTTTGTTTTTATTTTTAGGTGTGCGACCCACTTTCTATGATCCCTGAGAGGACTGGGTGGGCCCCAGAGATTGCATGGTTTCTGAGTTGGAGGCCTCTGAGTAGGATCCATAAACATTGTCCGCCATCTTCTCTGTTTTCTAGCAGTTATCAGTTCCTTTATTTTGCTACCCCTCTTCATCATCTGTTTTAAAGTAAACTTTTTTTTTTTAAATTGCAGTTTTATTCTCCTCCCTGTCCTGCCAGCCTGACCCTTCAGGGCCACCAAGGAGGCATTCTCCTGCCTCCTGCTCTACCCAAGTCCACCTCCATGTCCCCCATGGACCCTTGGATTACCACCCGGGTGGGGATGAGGTGTGGCCCCAACACCCTGAGCTACTCACTGTGTCGTTGGTCCGGAGGCAGCTGGGTGGAGCAGGGACACATCAGAGGCATGCTCTGGGTAGCCTATCTTCCCAGTCCTGGCAGGTGTTATCTTCCATTTCCTCCCCTACACTGTGTAGACCATGACGTCAAGGCACAACTGCCGACATCCATAGTGTGATCTGGCCGCCCTTCCCCTATGGAGCTTACGAGCCTCCACTCAGGGTCAGACAAGTTGCGGGCATTGGCCCCCCCTTCCCCCTGAAAGGGTGAGCTGTCATGGGACGCTCAAGCCACTCTTCCCGGGCTGGTCCTCCAGTGACCCGAGTCCACTCCCAAACTCGGGTCGCTGGTGTCGCAGCCGGAAATCCAACCACTGCACTGATGGGCTGGCCATTTTAAAGTAAATTTAACTGTTTAATGTGCCATCCAGTGAGTATTTCTAGGGAGGGTGCTGAGAGCTTCCCGAGTTAGGCTGCTATTACCCTGATGATGTTGCCAGAAGTCCACACCCAGTAATAATAAGGTTATTCAGCTCCACCGAGATAGAGTTCCAAGAACAATAATATCCAAAAAGCAAAGAGTAGCTCTGTTGATCAGTCAACCATGCATCAAGCATGAAATCATTTCTTTTTTTATAGATTTATCTTTATTTTCATGCTGGCCATGAAAACTGCTTGCCCCCAAAGTTTCACTGGTCCCCTGCCAGCTTTGTCAAAGGAAGCGGTCTTATGAAATTTAAAATATATACAGACAAATTTAGTGTTACATTCAATTGGTTGAAACCTGGTGCACTTTTTTTAAAACAGGTAGTCATAAAAGCTATTGGTGGTAGAAGGGGGCCAGTGAAATACTGAGAGAAAGCAGTTGCATTAGCCAGCATGAAAATAAACATGAATCTGTGAAAAAAAAAATTCCAACTTGAAGTGTGGTAAACTGGTTAATACAGCCGTTCCTTGATCTGGGATGTTATTGTTCTTGGAACTCTGTCTTGGCAGACCTTAACCTTACTATTGTTAGGTGTGACTGAAATTGGATCTCTCCCAAAACCTTAAAACCTACAAACTTTGATAAGGATTGGTTTATCAGTGTTTAAATTAGAGGGAGTCAAATGAGCAAAATTCATTGTAAGATGCTTTTTTTGTCAGCCAAAACAGAAACATGGTAATGATGTGGTAAAGGTTTAAAACCTGAAACTTTCAAGTTCATAAGATCCTTTCCCAAGTGAATGCCTTTTATGATTTTTAGAAACTAAGGGACAGGTTTTAAAAAGGAATTCTTTGATGCAAAGTGCTTGCGACAAATGGGTATGATGTAAGTGACACCATTCATCAAAGTTTGCAACAATCCTGACTTTTTGAATGCAGGCTGCATCAAAATTGTGATGCCTTGTGCCTAAGCTGCCCTGTGCCACTCTTGTGGCAGAAATGACCCTGCACCAGTTTGCAAGGGGGCTTGCACCACGGTGGGGCAGCACCATCCCCTTTTTTGGAATTTTGAAAGCATCACCATTGACGCAAGAGGGGTCTCAGATTAGACCAGCCAGGAGGTGGTTGAAGGCCCATGCACCACTGCCAGATGCTACAGTTATGGGGAGGCATCTGCAAGTAGGGGGCAAGGGAAGATGGAGCACAGGGTACCCTAGAGGGCATTGATGATACAGTGGCAATGACAGGGTGGTGAGTTGGCACCCGACAGGGGTGCCATGCACAATGGCAGACATCAGATCAGAGATTAGATCACTGGAGAAAGTGCAAAGGAGAGCAACACAGATGATTACAAACCTAAAGGATTTGGATTATGAATAAAGATTGACAGAGCTGAGGATGTTTGCTCTGGAGTATCGTAGATTAAGGAGTGACATTGTGCCTTCTGTTCATGGCACTAACTGATGATGAGTTATGAGAGATCCTGGGACTAAATTTGAAAAAAAAAAAGTTACTGTACAAATGCACACTCCTTACACCAGTCAGGGGAGAGTTCTTGTACAAAGAAATTATTCTATTGGTATAATCAAAGAGTGGTGACCTTTTGGAATGGCCTTCTGGGGGACATAGTGGGTAGTTAAAATGTAAATGAATTTAAAACAAAGTTGGGCTATCCTAGATCTAGTACTGACTAATGAGGAAAGGATCACAGATCTCAAGGTAGAAGGTCACCTGGGGGCCAATGACCATCATGTGGTGTGGTTCAATTTGGCCACTAAAATAAACCATTCCATTCCAAGGCAAAAATATGGGACTTCAGAGGAGCTGACTTTGATAAGATGGCCAACAGAGTTAAGCTAGCCCTGGCTAGGAGAAATACAGGTGAGGGGGTACAGGCAAAGTGAGTAAGCATTAAGGATGCAATACTTGAAGCAACATCCCATTGTGTTAGAGAGAAAAGCAAGAGCAAAAGAAGGAGGAAACCACCTTGGTTCTCAAAAACAGTATCAGAAAAGTTCAGAGTCAAAAGGCTGGCCTTCAGCAAATATAAGGGAATGCAGTGGGATGAAGATAGGGAGGCATACCAAATTTCCCTAAGGGAAGCAGGGAAGGCAGTAAGGCAGGCAAAGGCCCAAACTGAGGAAACACTAGCATGGGCAGTAAAAGAAAGGGACAAGATTTTCTATCGATACATTAGTGAAAGGAGGAAGTCCAGAGGGTTTTTTGCTAAGATCAAAGGGGATAAGGGGAAGTGTGTGGAGGAGTAAGGAAAAGCATGTATCCTAAATAAATACTTCTGCTCAGTATTTACTGAGGACAATGTAGGGCAGGGCCCACTGCTCAGCACCATGGACAAAGGAGGGAGGGAGGGAGGTGTGCACAAGTCCCTTCACACAAGAAAGGGTCCTACAAGAGCTTGCTAAGCTCAGAGTGGACAAGACAATGGGACCCAATGGCACACATCCCAGGGTACTAAAGGAGCTAAGAGTGGAACTAGTAGAACCATTATCAGAACTGTTTAGTGAGTCTCTGAGCACAGGAGAGGTCCCAGAAGACTGGAGAAGGGCTCATGTGATGCCACTCCACAAGAGTGGTAGCAGGGAAGAGGCAGGAAACTACAAACGAGTCAGTCCTTACATCAGTAGTGGGCAAGATTATGGAGGCACTCCTTAAGGAAAGGACAGTGAAATACCTGGAATCCATAGAAGCACAGGATCCAAGACAGCATGGGTTTACAACAGGAAGGTCTTGTCAAACTAATCTCATAGAATTCTTTGACTGGGTAACCAGAGTGGTGGACCAAGGGGGTGCAGCTGATGTTGTCTACCTTGACTTCAGCAAAGCTTTCGATACTGTTCCACATAGAAGATTGATTAATAAGCTGGTTAGGCTCAGGGTGGGTCAGAAGCTGGTCACCTGGATGGCAAACTGGTTGGTGGGCAGAAAACAGAGAGTGGTGGTAACCGGTATACAGTCAAAAGAGATGCAAGTCACAAGTGGGGTACCTCAGGGATCAGTCCTGGGGCCAGAACTCTTCAATATCTTCATCAGTGACATTGCAGATGGACTGGAGGGTAAGGTTTGTCTGTTTGTCGATGACACCAAGATATACAACAGAGAAGATGATCCAGATGGGGTGGGCAGAATGAGAAGAGATCTGGATAAACTGGCAAAAGGGTCGGAAGAGTGGCAACTGGGATTTTATGCAAAGAAGTGCAAGATCATGCACAGAGAAAAAGAAACCCTGAAGCCACCTATAGGTTGGTAGGGGACTTGCTGGGAATCACAAGTGAAGAAAGAGACTTGGGCTTCATCATCACAGATGATCTGAAATCATCCAAGCAGACCACCAAAGCTGTAGGGAAGGCTAGAGGGATGTTGGGGTGTATTAGTAGGGATATCACAAGTCGTAAGAGGGAGGTAACAATCCTTCTTTACAAGACACTAGTTAGGCCCCATCTGGAGTACTGTGTGCAGTACTGGAGGCTGCACCTGCACAAGGACGTTAACAAAATGGAGGCAGTCCAGAGAAAGGGAACCAAAATGGTGCAGGGACTGCATCAGAAAACATATGAGGACAGATTAACAGAGCTCAATATGTATACCCTAGAGCAATAGTTCTCAGACTGTGACACAGTGAGCCTCCCCAAATCCATGGAAAAGATTTTGAACCTCCCCCAAAAACTTAAATAATCTTGGGCCTCCCCAAAGTAAAATAACATACTGTACTTTGTGTAGTACAGCATGAATAAACTGAAACCCCTATGAGTACTTGGCTCACATTCAGTTCTTTGTCCTATACTGACATGAAACCTTTCCCTTGTCACCTATTAGTAAATAAATACATAAAATTCACCTCCTACTATCGTCTTTCAGTTTGCTTAATCTCTTCACACAAAATATATAAAACTCAAAATTTAAATACAGTACTTTTTCAGACTTGCTTGAGCCTCCCCTGGAACAGGCTGGGGCCTCCCAAGGGAGGCTGGCCTCACCATTTGAGAATCCCTGCCCTAGAGCAAAGGAGAGGGAGAGAGGTGATATGATGGAAACATTCAAACATCTTAAGGGCATTAACAAGGTGAAAGAGTCTAACATGTTTCAATATAAGCAAAATAGCAGGACAAGAGGACACAGCATGGGATTAGAGGGAGGCCGATTAAGGGGTAATGTGAGGAAGTTCTTTTTCACAGAAAAGGTGGTGGATGCATGGAACAGCCTACCTCAGGAAGTGGTAGATATGAATACAGCGCAGGGCTTCAAACAGGCATGGGATAGGCATAAGGGAGCAATACAGATGAGTATGAATACATAGGCCATTGATAGAGTAAAGGCCTATGTCACATTCATAAGGTAGAAATAATAGGTAGACTGGATGGGCCTTTCGGTCCTTTTTTTTTTTGTATTTCGTTTTTTGTTGACTGGGTAAGTGCACTAGACAAATCCTGCCTATTTTCAGGCACGACCTGGGGAAGGGGGATACAGATGAATGCCAACTGACCTTGAACCAGATTAAGCTGTTGGTGGTATTTTAGTGAATGAGGAAAATTTGGCCAGGACACTGGGGAAATTCCCCTACTCTTTTCGATAAGAGCCATGGGATCTTTAACATCCACCTGAACTACCACCAATCCAGGCAGATGGGACCTCGGTTTAACATCTCATCCGAAAGACGGCACCTCAGAAGTGCAGCACCCCTCTCATGCTGCACTACAGTACCATCAACTTCTATGTTTCATGTTGGATTGTTAATGCATTTCTAATGGTAGTAGGGAGTATAATTAGTAATGAAACGGCAAGCTATATGAACTAAAGTCTTTTATGCCCTGTTAACACCTATGATACCTATGAAAAAGGGATGGGGTACTTATTTTCTAAAAGTGCAGACAAATGTGCTACAACTCATTGGAATGTTCAGGATTTAAATAGTAGTATTTTCCCCTGCAAACAACTAGAACCCTAAAAGTAAACCTGTCAGCTCTCCCTAGTGGCTACAAATAGTGGAAGAAGGATTTCACATTAAATGTAAACATATTGTATTTTTTTTAATTCTTCTGAGGTGTGTAAATGTTTACATTTTTTATGTGCCTATAGTTATCCAATTCCTACAAGCAATAATACTCTCCATGTAGTTATTAGTTGTGCCACAACTGCATTTCCAGGGGGCAGAAGGCATTAGGGCAGGGACCTTGTGCCTAGAGATGTGCAAAGTTGGAAAACTTCACTCCGAGAAATAATTCGAGAAACGGCAAAATTTCACAAAATGGTCTGCATTGCAAAGTCTGAATCCACCGCATATAAGTAACTTCGAGCGGACTGCAAAACTGAGACTTCACTCAACCAGTTTGAGTAAATTGTTGTGGCAGTGCCCCACGAAGTGGCTAACTTTGCAGGCGAAGTTGAGACACAATGTGAAGTTTGCACTGAATTGTGGGATATGATGCCACATATTGCTCTAGGGAGGTCACATGTTGCTGTGCAGGTTATAGAAAGCTCAATAAGTCATCTCTCACTGCAGTGTTGTGGACAGAGTCAGAGAACACATTTGTGTATTGTTACTGAGCTATAAAAACCTTTAAAAAACATCTTTAAACATTAATTTGGCATATAAAATCACTCCCAAAGTGTTTGGGGCTGAAGTAGCTTTGCCTACACATTAGTTGATTTTTGTTGTTTTCCTCATTACTTAGTTTTAATTACTTGTTTCAGTTTAGTCAGTGAAGTGGATTTTTGTGTGGATTGTGTGGGGAAGGGCAGCAGCAGTTAATAAGGCTGTGCAGTCAAATCCTCAGCTTTCTTTGTTTTTTCTTTTTTTTTCTTTTTTGTTACTTAAGCAGCTTATTTCTGTAAGATTTTGTTGTCTTTATATTTTCTTGCTACATTTTTCATTTTATATCTGCACTTTCATTTCTGTGGTGTATGCATGTTGCTTTTTGCAAGAAATACTTGGTCTAAGTGCATCTTAAAAATATACTGAGTGAGTGCTCTGTTGCTCCTCCTGGAACATTTTCCCTGGTAAAAACAACCTGTTCTAAGTGTGTCTTAATATATTGATTGAGGGTTCTGTTGCTCCAGGCATATTTCTCCTGGTCAAAGAAATAGCTGGTCTAAGTTTGTCATAATATACTGAGTGAGGGTTCTGTTTCTCCTTCTGGCAAATTTCCCCTGCTCAAAAAAATATCTGGTCTAAGTTCGTCTAAATATACTGAGTGAGGGTTCTGTTGCTCAGGCACATTTCCTCTGGTCCAAAAAATACCTGGCCTAAGTGCATCTTAATATACTGAGGGAGGGTTCTGTTGTTCCTCATGGCACATTTCCCCTGGTTGAAAAAGTACCCTGTCTAAGTGCATCTTTTTTTTTTCAGTTATATTTGTAGCCCTCCAGCCTGGAACTCTCCCAGGACTCTGCACTCACCAGCTTGCTCTACCACCCGCTGTGTTCCCCTGCCATCTGCAAGTTCATTACGGTTCCCCGGGTTGGGGGAGGACAACCCAGGGAGACTGTGAGGGGCAGTGGAGTGGAACCAGCGTTGGCCGTGTGGCAGTGGCACTGGCAGGGCCATTGCTTATCCAGGGCTGGAGGGGTATTTCTTGTGGTTAACCCGAGATCCCCCTCCCTCCTGCATGGTACACATCTGACACCAAGGCACATGGCAACCCTGCCTGCGTCAGCCATGCTCTTACTTGCAGCCCGGTGACTCGATGGTGCCTCCGGTCTCCACTGGGAGTCGCCAGAGCACTGGGCATCCCTAACTCTCCCACCCGAAGAGGAGAGCTGCCCAGAGGGCACTCAATTCATCTCCCTCTCCTGCCGACCCCCGACTCGAGCTTGCTCCTGAACTCGGGTTGTCGGCGCGGCGTAAGGTGTGGCGTCCAGCGCCTCAACCCTCAGAGCCATCAGGCCTGCATTTAAGTGCATCTTAATATTCTGAGTGAGGGTTCTGTTCTTCCAGGCACATTTCCTCTGGTCCAAAAAAAATACATGGTCTAAGTGCATCTTAATATACTTGATGAGAGTTCTGTTGCTTCTCCTGGCTCATTTCCCCATGTCAAAAAATATCTGGTCTCAGTTTTTCTAAAAATACTGAGCGAAGGTTCTGTTGCTACAGGAACATTTCCCCTGGTCAAAAAATACCTGGTCTAAGTGTGTCTTAAAAATATACTAAGTGAGGGTTCTGTTGCTTCTCCTGGCACATTTCCCCTGGTCAAAAAATACCTGGTCTAAGTGTGTCTAAATATACTGAATGAGTGTTTTGTTGCTGCTCCTGACACATTTCCCCTGGTCAAAGAAATACCTGGTCTAAGTGCATCTTAAACTTAATATACTGAGTGAGAGTTCTGTTGCTGCTCCTGGCACATTTCCCCTTGTCCAAAAAATACCTGGTCTAAGTGCATCTTAAAAATATACTGAATGAGGGTTCTGTTGTTCTTCCTGGCACATTTCCCCTGGTCCAAAAATACCTGGACTAAAGTGTGTCTTAATATACTGAGTGAGGATTCTGTTGTTCCTCCTGGCACATTTCCCTTGGTCCAAAAAATACCTTGTCTAAGTGCGTCTTAATATACTGAGTGAGGGTTCTGTTGCTCCTCCTGGCAAATTTCCCCTGGTCAAATAAATACCTGGTCTAAGTTTGTCTAAATATCCTGATGGTTCTGTTGCTCCAGGCACATTTCCTCTGGTCCAAAAAATACCTGGTCTAAGTATGTCTTAATATACTGAGTGAGGGTTCTGTTGCTCCTCCTGGCACATTTCCCCTGATGGAAAAAGTACCTGGTCTAAGTGCTTCTTAATATACTGAATGAGGGTTCTGTTGCTCCAGGCACATTTTCTCTGGTCCAAAAAATACCTGATCTAAGTGTGTCTTAATATATTTAGTGAGGGTTCTGTTGCTCCTCCTGGCACATTTCCCCTGGTCAAAAAATTCCTGGTCTAAGTCCATCTAAATATATTGAGTGAGAGTTCTGTTGCTTCAGGCACATTTCACCTGGTAAAAAAAATACCTGGTCTAAGAGTGTCTTAAAAATATACTAAGTGAGGGTTCTGTTGCTTCTCCTGGCACATTTCTCCTGGTCCAAAAAATACCTGATCTAAATGTGTCTTAATATATTGAGTGAGGGTTCTGTTGCTTCTCCTGGTACATTTCCCCTGTCAAAAAATTACCTGGTCTAAGTGTTTCTGAATATGCTGAATAAGTGTTCTGTTGCTGCTCCTGGCACATTTCCCCTGATCAATGAAATACTTGGTCTAAGTGCGTCTAAATATACTGAGTTTGCACAGTACCACATTTGTCCTGAAAATCCCTCTGTTGTTTTACAAGAAGCAAGTTATATAGCACCGAACAATGATGGGGAAGAAAAGGATAAGTAAAGGAAAAGTGTTGACACAACAAAGAAGATTTGCAAATCTGTTGTGCCAAAGAGTGGTGCAGGCACCAAAAGAATGTCAGTGGGAGCAGAGGCAGAGTCTTCTAAGGAGTCCATGGCTGGTACTAGTAGTAGCGTGGGAGTATTTGGCTGTGTTGGTGGGTTTGCTGTAGCTAAATCTTTCTCTGCCAGATCTGTTGCAGCAGTGTTGGTGGATGTGCCAATTAACAAGACAAGCAGCAGTGCTAGTAATAAAGAAACAGTGGGTAATAAAGAGATGGTTCCTGGTGTGCATGTTGGAACTGTTAGTGGTGGTGCTGCTGATGACAGTGATCCTGTTATTGTTGTGCCAGTGATCAAGGTTGGGCAGTTAACAAAACCTCATGAGACTGATTATGAGGTGAGGTTGATAGAGCCTGTAGTTGTTGAGGAGGACAGACCTATGGAGGAGGAGGGAAGCATTGACTCATCTAATGATGATTACGATGATGCATCAGACTTGGATCCTTTATGGGAGCCTGAAAAATAAAAGCACAAGGGTGCTTCAGATACAGATGGTGCCCATAATGTGTCAACTGATGCTTCTACCCATAAGGCCCCCCTACCACTATTCCTCCTGTTCTACAGCCATCCCAAAATATACCGATGGCCACCCCTTCTCCTGTGCTGTCCCTGTCCTGGCACCATGTTAAAATAATGCCATCAAGATCCCTAGTGTTGGATCTCTATGCACTGGACCCAGCTGACTAAACGGTTGCAATTTGTCTGCTGTGTCAGACATGAGTCCGTAGGGGTAAAAAAAGGGCAGCCACTTAGGCACTAGAGGTCAACATGCACATCTTAAGAACAGGCATCACTTACACTGGCATTAACACCAGAAGGAAGCAATTACAGGGTGTCTGGGTCCGTAATCATCATCCTCATCAGGCAAGGCAAGCAGAAGTGGCAGGGCAGTACATGGGGCTGAGAGAGGGGCACTTGAGGAGGACCTCTATATAGTGGATGGCACAGAGGATTCAATATTTCTGCAAAGCAGTGGTCACAGCAACAGTACCACCCTGAGTCCTTAAACAGTACTTACACTAGTGTTGAAAAAAGCAAAAAAGACACTGATGTTGCCAGTCATGCAGCAGCAGATCTGTTTGAGTCCCCATGAGGCAAGGAGCACTCCAATAATGCCTGCCGGATGAGTAGAGCTGTTTGGTACACCGATAACAAGAAAGGTCCTGCCTGCGTTGCAGTCCATGTTTGATTGTCATGCCAAATTCCCTCCTAAGAATGTGACTGCACATGAGCTAAATGCAGCATGTGCAGAAATGTTGGCTCTTGATATGTTGCCATTCTCAATAGTAGAGAATTCTGGCTTTCGGCGGTTCATGTCAAGTGCCTGTCCAAAATGGAACATCCCCATAAGAACGTACTTTTCAAAATGTGCCCTCCTGGAACTGCATCATAGTGTGTCAGGCATGGTAAACCATGCACTAAAGCATTCATCAGCACTGTACGTACATCTCAGCATGGACATGTGGACCAGTGGCCAAACAGCTGGTAGCTTATGCTTGTGCATTACAGCACACTGGGCACAGCTACCCGGGGTACAGATTGACTCTGGCTGTAGAAGAAATTGCTCAAAGCCCAACTGTCGTGGCAGTAACATGCTTGGTGTCCACCAAAAGGAAACTCTGACCATGAAGAGTGTATCTGGGTAGCACAAATCAGAGAAAATGCTTGAAGTGGTCCTCACTGAGATAGATGAGTGACTCCACCTCCATTCACTAAAGGCAGGATTCCTTGCTAGTGATAATGGATCAAATGTAGTGAAATGCATCAGTGATGGGGGGTTGTCAGGGTGACATGCCTGGCACACTGTCTCAATCTGGTCTTCCAGCATTTTCTTAGCAATTGGTATATCAAAGTCATACTGATTGTGGCCCATCACATCTGTGTCCACTTTTCATGCTCAGAGAAGGTCCATGACAGTCTCTGTCAACTGCAGATCAAGAATCACCTGCCTCAGGGGGGCATGGTCCAGCCACCAGCATGATGGCTGCTTAATCCTCAGAGCTCTCTCCAAGCTGGGCAATATCTGAGCTCTGGCTCTGTGATCCCGGGACACTGAAACCCCCATTGCATGTATATGTTCAGGTAACTTCCCCCTACCAGTTGGCATCTGTTTTTAGTGGATTCCACCTCAATTTGCTTCTTTTTAGTAGCGCCAGTATCCGTGAGACACTCCGAGCGACTAGATGTAGGCCTTACTACTGCCACAGCCTGCTACATGCAGTGAACCACAACTGGGAGCATCAGAACTCATCTTTTCTACAGCTGAACTTGGTGGATTCCTGTTGGGACTCTGAGTTCTCGGCAGCTTTTCTGTTCTGTGCACAACGGTATGATGGCTATGCAGGAATCCCTAAATCAGCTGCTCCAAAGCACTCAGCCCCCCACTCAACCTGCATCTGTTGGGGACTCGCTTCAATATATCACGTGGATGTTAGATGCTGTGCTAACCCATGTGGAGGACATCAATCTTACCCTTTCTGGAACAGCTGCTGAGGTGAGACAGCTCCAAGATCGTATGAATGTGGCTGAACAGCACGCATAAGTTTGTGAGCAACAGCAATTTAAACTTTATCAGCATCTACAATTGCATGAAGAAAGGTTTGCGGCCCTATGGGACAGGATAGAGGACCAAGAGAACAGGGCCAGATGTAATAACCTGTGAATTATTGGTGTACCTGAGGATGCAGAGGGGCAATCCATGGAACGTTTTTTGAATGACAATCTCCCTATTATGTTGGGTGATAGGTGGAGAGGCCCCAAGGACATAGAAAGGGTGCACAGAATGGCAGGTCAGAAAGATAGGAATACGTCAACACCCAGACCAATAATTGCCTATTTCCTACACTATTCCACCAAAGAGAGAATCTGAGAGCTGCTAGAGACCTCAGGGAAGTTCGCTGGCAGGGAAACACAGTCTCCTTTTACCATGACTTTGCACATGAAACAGCAGCTAGAAGGAGATCTTTTGGCCCCCAGAAAAAATTCCTCTATCAACACAACTTTCAATTTAAATTTTGGGGACTTACCAGCCTGCTTGTCTCTAAAAAGGGCAGAGAGCTCCTAGCCAATCACCTGACTGACATTGAAAGGTGGCTTGACAAATTTTGCCCCATCTCCCCATACCAACTACAACTCCCAGAAGGCTCTGGGACCCTAGTAAGGATTCAGCTTCTAAAGGGAACCGCAATGCAGGGAGTAGGGTCCTGGAGGACAGCTCTCTGGCCTAACGTGTTGCACCTCTAAATGGTCCCCCTGTATCGCCGGGTTCTGCAGACTGCAACTCCTCGAATAATGCTTCTGGCCAACAGCTCTCATCCATGACAACCCCTTCATTGCCTCCACGGCCCTCTGTGTCAACCTATCGACAAAGGCAGCATGTAAGAAGTGGTGCCCAATCTGTGCAAGATCCAAGTATGGCCGCCTCGCCTGCTAAAGTCTCCAGAGAAGATAGCATCCTCCTCCTTGTACACAGCCTGCTTCTCCTCAGCCCTTAGATATGGACACTACTGCAGTCGCTGAATGGGCAGACCTTCCTGACTCTTCGTTAGTGGAAGCGGTGGATGTTTTGACCCCTGTGAGACTGGGCCTAATCTCCTATGCGGCTGCTGTTGCTGCCGAGGATCCACAATCTGCAGTACCTCCCCCTATGAGCATTGGGCAGGCCGAAGGACAATCTGGCTAACCTTTGGACTTTTCTATTATGTTTCTGTACAATGGCTTTTTTTGTTTATCTCTGCAGCTGCGTTTAATGAGTCCCCTATCCCTGATGCTTAGTCGGGGTGGCAGGCTATTTGGGTATTGAGACATAGGTTCCTACCGTATTGTCTCTTCAGCCCCACCAAACAATACTGCTTCATTGCCAGTTTTGAGAGTGCAGGGGGGGGCTAGTTCCTAAGTTGCATCCTGACTCTCCCTAGCTGTGGCATTTGACTACCAGGGAAGCAGTTCCCTGTAAGGGCTCCGTTTGATGGCATCTGTCCCAGTACAAGTGGTGGGCCCATAACATTACTGGTATGAGGGTTACCTCCTCCCCCTCCTCCCTCCTCCCCCTCCCTCACCCTTGCCTTTCTAACCTCCTCTCCACCTCCCAAGGTCCAGTGCTTGACCTTCTATATGTTTCCAGTTCAGGAGGAGTCAAACCCTGTTGGTTGTGAATACCTCCCCTGTGTTGGGCGTCGAGAGCCTGTGTAGCTGCGGATAACTGTATACTGTTATCCTCTTTCGCTAAAAGCTCCGAACCCTGTAGCGCATTTGCACTTCATATAGTTATTATCTAGTTGTAGTGTGCAGTGTTAGATGTTTTTTTCTTTTCTAGGGCAGTTTTCTGTTGCCTTTTGATCAGCTCAGTACTACTGTGTTTAATATATGTACTTATCCGGTACTAGTTTGCCAATATTTCTTTATATTTTCTCTTCTGCAGCTCATCTGTAAAGTGTGTGTATGCCTTCTCTGATTTCCTGAGCCTCCACTCTTTGTAATCTGGTACTACAGGTTTGTGCTTGGTGTAACTATGGCTGTACACATGCGAAAGGGGTACCTTTTCTCAGCCTGGTCCTGCCTCCCCTTCTGGTCTGAGTAAGTACTGCTTTCTCTTTTCTCTCCTTCCTGGGAGTAGGTATCTATGGCAGTTTGCAATACCTCAGTGGCAGTGCTGGTGTCATGGAACGTTAAGGGTCATAACCATCCTATAAAGCGCACGAAAGTACTTCAACACCTCAGATCTCTACACAAGGACATCACTTTTCTTCAGGAAACACATCTTCTGAGCAGGTCAGTGCCGTGGTTGAGGAAATCGTGGGTGGGAGCTGTTTGTGCTAGCTCGGCTTCCTCTAAGACTAAAGGGGTGGCTATTTTGATTCATCATTCTTCCCATTGGGTCGTGGAGGAATCCCTGCATGATTCACAAGGAAGATGGGTGGTGGCGAGACTTTCCTCTCTGGGTGGATGACTGATCATTTGCAATGTGCATGCCTCTAATGTTGATCATGCAAAATTCTTTCCAGCAATCAGCCAGGCCCTCTCCTCATTGTCTCCTGCAGGATCCCCTACTCCAATTATCATCGAGGGTGACTTTAATTTAGTTTTGGACATTTTTTTGGATAAATCTAAACCAACCCCTCAGGCCAGTCCAAAAGCTTATCTGACATTGCAGAATCTGCAGGAAGAGTGGGGGCTGGCTGATATCTGGAGAAGAGATAACCCCACTGGACACGATTACACTTACTGCTTTCCAGCGCATCTCACCCAGAGTCGCATAGACTTTTGGTTGGCCAATGTAGCAGCAGCCCAAAACATCTCAAACAATAATATTGGGGGTATCTTAAATTCTGATCATGCCCCTGTTATGGCCACTTACACCCTGGGAGGGCAGCCACCTGCTGGCACCCGCTGGAAATGCAACCCTTTGCTCCTGAGAGACCCCGAATTTCATCGGGTGATCTCCCAAACTGAGAAGGATTATTTTGCCCTCAACTCAGATTGTGGAGTCTCTCCTGGCACAGTTTGAGAAGCCTTCAAGGTGGTGCTTAGAGGCCGCATTATTGCTTTTGGGGCTTCTAAGAATAAAGCGTGACAAGCTACCCTAGCCAAAATGCAGGCCGAGCTACTGGTGCTGGAGAGGCGCTTCAAATCCCCCAGTCCTTCATCCCAGGACACCTCCCTTGGGTGACAGATAGTGGGCCTAAAATGTCAAATTAATATTATCCTTCACCAGAAGGCTGAATGGCTGTTATTGAGGTCCAAGCACGCCTACTGGGATGGGGGGAGGGGGGAGAGTGGCCAGCTTCTAGCCTTTAGGCTGAGGAAACAGCAAGCCTCTTCTCAGATCCATGCCCTTCAGGATCTGATGGGCAAGACAGTTCATGACCCACAAGGGATTAATAATACTATGAAGTCTTTTTACCAGACTCTGTACCAGTCGCACTCCTCCTTCTCCCCATTCCAACTAGAGCCGGAGCTTGACAAGTTCTGTCAGCAGTTTGACAAACCTGGACTAACTCCTGCTCAAGCAGCCAAACTGGACATTTGTATCACAGGTGAGGAGCTCTCTCAAGCCCTGTCCTATATGGCCAAAGGTAAGGCCCCTGACCCGGACAGGATGTCTGTGGAGCTGTATCAAGCACTAGGTGGTGACATAGTCCAGCCACTGCTATTGGCCCTTCAAGAAGCTCATGTGGTAGGATCCTTTCCCCTCCACATGACAGAAGCCCTTATTACTCTTCTCCTGAAGAAGTATAATGATCTGTTAGATTGTGTAAACTTTCATCCCATTTCCCTGCTCCACCTTGACACCAAAATTTTAGCTAAGATCCTGGCCACCAGGATGCTGGAGGTGCTGCCTTCCATTATACATCTGGCTCAGGCTAGTTTTATGAAAGGTAAATCGGGGGTGGACAACACTAGATTGTCACTAAATTTGAAATGGCTAGCTTCCCGCTCAACCCTTCCAATGGCTGCACTGGCCATAGATTTTACTAAAGCCTTTGATTCGATTGAATGGGATTATTTGCATGGCATACTTAGGCTATATGGGTTTGGCTCCACCTTTTGCCAATGGGTATCTATGCTCTACTGCTCCCCGATGGCCAGGATCTTAGCGAATACCACTATTTCAGCACCCTTCCCCTTGTATAGAGGGACCCGGCAGGGTTGCCCCTTATCTCCCCTTCTTTTTCTAGTAGCCCTGGACCCTCTTATCTGAGCCTTTGTTGCCTCAAAGAGATCACAGGTATAGATGTTGCTGGTGCCTCATACTTGGTCGCAGCTTATGCTGATGATCTTTTGCTGACCCTGCCTCATCCTCAGTAGACATTACCAGTGGTACTATCCACTTTACAGCAATTTGCTGGTATTTTGGGCCTGCGGGCCAACCAAAAGAAAACTACGCTGGCTCCCTTGAATGCAGTTTGTTCTAAAAACTGCCTTCAAGGAACTGAGCTATCCTGGTGGCCCAGGGGTTCTCTTATCTTGGTATACAGATCTCCACTAAGTGGTCAGAATTAGAAACGGCTAACTTCTCTCCACTTCTGGTGCAACTGTCATCTGAAGTGGAGCGGTGGGGTAAACTCCAGCTATCTCTACCTGGGAAAGTCACTGCAGTACATATGCTCCTAGTCCCTCGGGTCATGTACCTCCTTAATAACTTGCCAATGCACCTTTCCCCCAAGATGTTTACCTCATTGGAAAGTCTTGTGTCTCACTTCTTCTAGGAGGGGAAGCCTCCCAGATGGAGCAAACACAAGCTGAGTACGCACTGTTCAAGAGGTGGATTACGTGTCCCCTTGGCTTCAAGGTTACCATATGGCCTGCATGGCTGCCACTGCTACCAAATGGTTCATCCCTAGTCCCTCTTCTCTTTTACCTTGGGTACAGCTGGAAGCCAGTTTAGTGAAGGGCACTAGCTTGTGTATGCTTCTTAATCCGGTGACCCATGGTCCTCAAGATCTATCTCCTCTCACAGTAGAAACAAAGTGTGCATGGCATTCCCTTATGTGCTTGTCTCATATCCCCCGGGGTGGCCCGGGACCCCCCCAGGTGATATACTCCTCTTTGGCACAACAAACTTCTTGCAGCTGGTGGGACCCCACTATACTGGCCCACTTGGGAATCACAGGGCATTTGCCATGTGCAGGATCTATGTATGCCAGGTTCAGAGGCGATGCTGTCCTTTGAACAACTAAAGACCAAATTTAACCTCCCCAGTAGTGACTTTTGGAGGGAGCTGATGTATGTTTTGCCTTCTTGATTGCCTCCTGTTGCTGCCATGCCTTGACTCTGTACTTGTCACTGTGTTTGTTACTGCCTGTACCTGTCTATACCTTGTTGATTGCTGTACCTTGACTCGGAATTGTTATTACCTGTACCTCATAATCTGTACTTGTTGATTGCTGTACCTTGACTCTGTACTGTTATTGCCTGTACCTTGTAATTCTCCCGGGTCGCACCTGAAAATAGGCACTTGACTGTCTAGCATGCTTACCTGGTAAACAAAAGCTAAATAAATATTCAACTGTGAAGTGCAATGCAGACCATAGCAGCTCTGTTTTGCAGTGACTCTAAGTGGAATTGGCTGGCCTACCTACATAAATTGTCCTCCTCTAGTGGCCTTATTGGCCGTTTTTATAGGATATGGCAGGATGCTCAGCCGGACCCTCATCCCTTAGCAGATTGAAATGGATGGTTGATCTTAATGTCAAAATCACTGAGGAATCTTATTTATTTATTTATTCAATTTTGGTAACCGGGTAGGTCCACTGAGCTCCGAAGGTTCCTTTTTCAGGGGCGACCCGGAATTAGTTCCAGAAGGATACAAGTACAATAATGGAACAGGGCACAATACATCAGAACAATAGGAAGAATTCAAGTACATGAATAAACAGTGCTGACATTGTGCCAAAGTTAGTTACAGGTGAAGACAATTACATGAAAAATCAAAGGTAGCAGTGCTGCACTCAGGAGAAGACAATTAAATAAAAAGTCAAGGGTAGCAGTGCAAAAGAAAGGTAATACTTAACACAGTAGTGCATAACTTAGGCTAGCAAGGACCTAGCCTTTGAGATTGGGTATGCCCCTTTATTGACAGGAGCAGATGCTAACTTCTAGTAAGTGAGCATGGAGTCCTTTGCGGAAAGTTCCAAGGGAAGAGACTTCCTGGGGGGGGGAGCTTATTCCATAGGGAAGCGGCAGAAATGGCAAAGGACTTGCTGCCAGCAGTGGTTCGAGCCTTAGGTTTATTTAGGAGGTTACGCCCAGAGGTTCGAAGGGTACACACTGAGTGCTTGGTAACCAGGAGACTGGACAGGCTATCTGGGGATTTACAGTGTAGGAGCTTGAAGGTGTGGCAAAGCAGGGGGTACTGCAGGTGACTGTCTAGGGAGGGCCATTGTAGGGAAGCAAGGGCATCACAGTGGTGCTGTCGTTTGTGAGACTTAGACATGAACCGAGCTACTTTGTTGTAGACAACTTGCAGCCTGCTCATTTCCTGTTTAGCCAACCCCTGAAGTATAGGGGCAGTAAAGGTCAGTGTAGGAAGGAGGAGACTATTGGCTATGCTGATTCTTGACTCAGGGATAAGCTGGTCATTCAAGCAATACAGGAGGCCCAGTTTGCAGTGCACCATTTTGGTTACCTGATATAAGTGAGACTTGAGGGTAAACCCCTGATCATTTGAGGGAACTCACTACCTCAGTGCGGCTGCCTGAGGTTGAGGTCAGAGGGAGTAAAGCACTCCTGTCTGGTCCAAGGTTTCTCTGTCCAAATAGCATTGCCTTGGTTTTAGTGTTGTTTAAAACCAGCTTATTTTCTGTAAGCCAGGACTCTAACTTGGCAAATCTTGGGCACGGTATATCCGTGAGGCACACTTTACTTATAAAGACACTAAAAGCCATTTCCTCCAGCTTAAGGTCTTCTTGTTCTTGCACCATACCCCTGCTGCTCTACATACACGAGGACTTTTAGGACACTCTAATTGCTGGTGCTGTCAACAACCCAAGGCTCACTTGTTACACGTCTTGTGGTCGTGCCCTCAGATCTCATCCTTTTGGTCATCTGTGGCCTCGGACTGCTCCAGAGTGCTTGGCTCCCCTATTTCCTTGACAGAAGTGAGGCTCCTTCTGGGGGATACCACCTCGTTAGTGGCCCTTACCACACCCCTCAACAAAATGGGTGATGTTAGCTCTCCTCTAGGCCAAGAGACTATTGCTTATGCACTGGCACCAAATAACATTACCTACCCGAGCAGCATGTCACGCCACCCTAGCCCACTTATCTCTCTTGGAGCGTTTATCCTACACTCACCAGGGATGAATGGACCAGTATCTAGCCAAATGGAAAGCTTACTTACATTCACCACTATGCAAAATTCCTACTCCCCACTGCAACCCTTTTATTTAAACCTCTATAGCACATACCTGTTAGTGATCTTTCTACTGGCTCTTTATCACCTCTCTTTCTGTCGGTTTCTCTCTTTTCTTTTTCTGTGTGACTGCAAAACTCTCCTAGTATCTTAGTCTGTACTGTCATATGGAATGTAACATCTTCTATGGGTATCTGTATCGATATTATGGTCCTACCATTATTGTATCTCTGTACATTACCATGATTGCTTGGTACTAGGCCAGAGCTGTAAATTGTATGTTGTTGATGAGCTGCAATATATCTGTAAAATTAATCAAATCATTCTATGATAAAAAAAAAGAATCACCTGCCTCAGCACTGTATGAAGTTGCATGTTGTCACCAGATGGAACTCAACACTGTACATGCTCAAGTGGTTATATGAACAGTATAAAGCAGTATCAGAGTATCTTCTGCTACATGTAAGCTATGACAGCAGGGGGCAATCCATGTGTTTCACAACACAGCAGTGGTGCCAAATGGATGAGTTTATCATGATTCTCCAGCCATTCAAGCATGCAACACAGGCAGTGAGTGGTGACACTGCCAGTATTAGTCAGTCCATCCCACATCTGCATGTGCTGAGACCGACACTTCTTAATGTGCAGCAACACCTGGAGGCAGGTAGTGACAGAGGATCTTGTTCAATGATGGAACAAACCCTGCATATGTTAGACTCCAATACACACACAAAGCATTCTGCAGTCTGAGGAGTTTGGCATTGCCACTATGTTTGCCCATGATGTAAACAAGGGCTTGCATCTGTAATTCAAGATGGGCATCAGCAAGTACAAAGATTGACCATACTTGTTACACAAATGGTAAGTGGGCCAATTATGTTAAAATGGACACAGTGGGACAATGTACACAAGGCTACTGGTCAGACCCCAGGTGTTGCTCCTATCTCAACTTCATCAGATGTTAAATTGGCAGAAAAACCTGGCAACTTGAAAAAAAACAACTGCCAAATCCCATTTGGGATGTGTTGGGTCAGGTTGGAGTGGCAGACATGGAGGAAAATGAGGAGGGCAAGTATGATGAGGCATCATGTCTCAGAACAGTGCAACACATGGCAGATACATGTTTGGCAGATACAAAGCACATAGCCATTGCCGATGAGCCCTTACTATACTGGAGAAACAAGGTTAATGAGTGGCCAGCATTGACCTCTGTTGCTCTGAAATATCTCAGCTGCCCACCATCGAGTGTCAGCGTGGAGCATGTCTTCAGTTCAGCAGGTGCCATTGTGCATGACAGGTGCACCAATCTGTCACCACAAAATGTTAGCACACTAACAAAGGTGCTTAAACAATAAAGTTGATTATTATTATTTAATAAAATGAATGAGCCTCACATCCCACAAAACAGGATCACATCCCTTGTAACAGCACACTCTGACAGTGATGACAATGAAGAGGAAGGTGCTGTCAGCACAGTGGGCTATCGAAAATTTACTAGCAACATTGACGTGGATGAAGCAGTTATGGAGCAGCAATTCCAATCTGGAGACTATTCGAGTATTAAGGACTGTGAGGATTGCTTTCTCGATAACGTACAAGAGTAGCAAAATATGTCATCACGTTTCCCTCCTTGTCCCTACTCCCGTACTCACATCTCTAGCATGTTTTGCTGTACTATACAATTCACAAAAGGATTTTATTTTCATTCATGTTACTGTTCTTCATCCACAACCACAAGTATTGTGCTGCTTGTTATGCTGCCCATGCCAAATTGAGTACAACCACAACACTACTAGTAATGATGAATGACTGCTCCAGCAAGCTAGACACACAGCAGTGATGTCCACACCACCACCACCTCCTCCTTCTCTCATCCTAGACTGTAGTTTGCTTGCATCATTTATTACACTGCCACAAACAGCATGGACGACCCCTTCCTCAGTATCCTCAATGATGCTTTACATAAAATGCCAATGTAACATCATCAGAGGCACAGGTTTCCTGCTCCAAAATGTCAGAAGAACTGTCTCCTCTACCTCCTGCTTTGTACTTTTTGAGTCAAGGCTACTTCTGCTGTGTCAGACTCCTCACAACGTGTCAAACAGCATGGTCCTCCAGCACCACTGCTCCCATGGTCCTACATCCTACTGCTACACATTACGTAAAGGCCAGAAATCTCATGCAGAGAAACACATCAAGGCCTATTTTGGTCAGCTGTGAAGGTAATAGAACTTCATTGTTGTTCAGAGATCCAATCCTTACCCTCCCTGTAGGTGGCCATGGTGGTGGAAGCAGTCTTCTCATCCACTGAGACATTACAATATTTTTCTTACTGTCTCTTTGTCTCCATGCAGGTTTCGCCTGTTCTTCATATATAGGATCACAGCCAGGAACAGACAGCATAGCACAGATAGCAGCAGTAATATAACAGTAAGTGTACTATTTCATTTTATTTTTATTTTCTTTTATGTTCTCAGATTGTTTTGCAGGTATACACTGTGCTATGTTTCACAAATAACCACTCAGTACTTTCCTTCAGAATAATCTTGTCTTGTGTTCATAGGGCTCATTCTGCTGTCTGTGATGTGATGGTGTCTAATCTGTAGTCAAGCCACAAATATTTCTGTCCAGAGAACAGACACATTCTGATAAGTACTTGAAATTATAGCAACAGGAACAGAAAACATTTAGTGTGAAATCCAGCACAGTTTCAGTTGAAGCCCCCACCCCCCACACCCACAAAAAAAGAAAAAATACTGAACTTTCAATACTGCGGAGTGTAATAATACCAATGGAAAGCATCATGGGTCATCATTGCTAAAGCAGCCCATCATCTGAAGAATGGAGGTGCCAGAAATACTGTAAGAAAGGCAGCAGACACAGTGACTTACAATTTATGTCGGTAGTACAGAGTTACTGAAACAACCCAGCAACAAACACACACATGCACACACACACACACACACACACACACACACACACACACACACACACACACACACACACACACACAATGTACTTACCTTCTACTAGGCCCAGCCGGCCATGACCATGACAAGACCATACAAAAATTAAATGCAAATAAATACTTACCTACTCATTCTAATCAGCAATCCTAATGTAAAGTATCTTTCTAAAACAACACCTCCATCGCATCTAGAAGTCAATCTTCAAGATGAGGCCCTAAAAGAAAAAAGACCCAAGTGAGATATAAACAAAATGATCAAACATTCCCTTGTCAATACAACAGAACTGGACTATGCTGCAAAAAATTACTTATAACTGTTAGTGTGTGTCTGACTGAGATACAGCTCTATTGTACACCATCTGTCTGCCACCTCGACCATAGCAGCGAACAGCAGCAGCACAGTATGTTCTCGTTCCACTGGATATCAAAATCATTATCAGCAGCAGCAGAACCAATAGCACCAAGTACAAGCAGCACATCAACTTGTATTTCTTTTCACTTCTCAGTAGCGTATGTCATGACGAGACTTTCTCAACAGGAGATACAGTACTCAGTTTTACATCACAACCAGTTTTTTAGGCCTTTTCTCCAGCAGCAGGAAAGCATTTTTTAATGGGACCACTACTTGACATGTGTGGCCAGCAGGAGGATACATCTTAAGCAATAAGAAAAGATGTATGTTTCACTACTCAGAAAAGATATTCATGTTTGATTCTTGTCAAGTCTTTTCCCACTTGGACACCAGTGCAGCAGCAGCACCGAGCAGCAGGAAAGCATTTATGTAGTAGGGCCAATTCTTGACATTTGTGATTAGCAGGAGACATTTTCATATTCAACACTAATACAAGAATTATGTTTCACTTCTCAGGAAAGTAGGAAAAGGAGTATACAACAGGATGAAATGAAAAACTCTGGGATTCAGAAGTTAAACTACTGGCACTGACGATAAAGCCCTGACCACTGCAGAGATCATTGCTTCAGCTCACAGATCCACCATGGTGGCACAGTACAAAGTGATATATTGTTTTAGGTAACGCTCCAAAAAACTGCCAGAACCTCCCTTGCAGCTGTGATTTTGATGTAGTATGACAATTCTTCCTCCATGAAATGGTGCTACTAACCACGTTGGAACATGCCATGCCTTTGCCCCTTCAAGACTGTTATCCATATGTACAGAGATGCACTACTTTGCAATCAACTTAGGTCCTTGGGCCTGTCCCCTCCAGTGCTCAGTTGGTTCTCCAATTACCTTCAGGGCAGGCACCAACTTACAAAATATAGTACGGTGCTCTTGGACACCACCGCAGTGTCCTCAGGTGTCCCCCAGAGGTCAGTCCTTGGGCCCTGCTCTTCTCCATATTCATCAATGATCTTCCATCCTCTGCTGCCTCCTGCAGGTCCATTCTGTATGCCGATGACCTTGTTATTCTCACTCATTCCCAGGATATTGAGGTCATTAACCACCAGTTGAGTGAGGACATCAGGTGTATCCAATCCTGGATATCATCTCACAAGCTGCTCCTAAATCTTAAAAAGACTCAGGCCATGCTGTTTGGATCCCTGGCTAAGTTAAAGGCCTCCCTATCCCTCTGTGTATCTTGGGTAGTGATGGTGCTCCTTTTCTCATCACCGAATCTGTTAAGTACCTTGGGGTGACACTTGACCCTCAACTTGATCTTGGTCACCACATCCACAATGTGTGTCGAGCTGTTATCTGGAAGTTGGGTTTGGCATATAGGGCAAAGAATAATCTTACTTCAGCTGCTCACCTAACACTGGCCAGAGGTGTATTTCTACCATCTCTCTATTATGGGCTTCTTCTGTTCGCCTGTACATCCAAGGTACATCTCACTAGGTGGACGGTTGCCTACAATAACATTTGCCATTTTGCGCTTGCAGCCCCTCGCCTCACTCACTCACCATTGCGATCTATATGCTAAGCTCAACTGGCTCTCCCCATCCAACTACATGAATTTTGTTTTGGGCTGCTTCACGGGTAAGGTTATGGGCTCAGGCATCACCCCGGATTGGTAGAGCTCCTTGTGCCTGCTCCCTCCACTGTCTACTCACTAAGGTCTTTGGGCACCACTATCCTGCTAAGCACACCCAAATGGGGGACAGGGATTTTGCGTCATGTGCACCCAGATTCTGGAACTCCCTGCTGGTCCAGATCCAGTCCTCTCCTTCCCAGGCATGCCTACACACCTTCCTGTGGATACACTTGAAGCTCGCCTTGGTATGTAACTGTCTCAAACCCCCCGATTACTTTGATGACCTTGGTCACTTGTACTGTACTTGAGCACTTGAACATATCATCTCTTGTACCTCTGGCTTCAGTCCTGCTGTGCTGCCTGCCCATCTGGGTGTGGACTGAGCTAAATGTGTAAATTCTTGTATTTACCTGTATATACTGCTTTGATTAATGTCATAGTGACTCTGTATTGATTTATATTTGACTGTACTGCTGTTGAAAACTGAGTTATCTTCTATGTACATTATGCTTTTTCTGACTTCAGTGTATCTGTTTTACTTGCCTTAAGTTGTATTCTGTATGTTCTTTTAATTCCTGTACTCTCCTGAGTCGTATCTGAAAATAGGCATATATTTGTCTAGTGTACTTATCTAGTTAACAAAAGCTAAATAAATAAATAAATATCATTATCATAAATTTCATGCCCAAAGCTATTTCGAAGGAGACTAAATGACTTGTGTTATGTATATATGTTCTATGCAAAAAACTTTGTTAACGCATCAGTTAGGGTTCTTCTACAGCCAAAAAAGTGAGGAAATTCAATTTGAGGATTCCCACCCCTTGCACCCCACTCCCAGCCCACCTGTACCAACAGGCATCGGGGTGTGAGTTGGGGTGCCCTAACTCTCACCCCATCCCATGTGTAAACATGCTGAGGTGGTGCAGTGTAGGAGAATGGGGTGAGAGTTGGGGCCAATGACCCCAACAGTACAGGTGGGCTGGGGGTGGGGTGCAAGGGGTGGGAACCCTAAAATCAAAGTTCCTCACTTTTTTTGCTGTAGAAGAACCCTAACTTATGCATTAACAAAGTTTTTTGCATCGAATTTCCTTACTTTTTAAGAAAGAATAAAAAAGTAGAAAGTTGTGCAAGTTGGTGGGACAGCGGGGCCCAAACCACTTCATTTTATGTGACATGGTAACAGTATGTGCAATGCAAATGCAAGCACAAACAGTTATGCACATGGTGACGCAAATGTAAATGGTAACACAAACGGAAATAGAAATTCAAGTGCAAAGTGACACCAAAGCGAACTGTAATGGAAACAGAGATGCAAACAGAAGTGCATACAGAACGCAACTGGTAAAACACACGCTCACGGTACTGCAATTGGAAATGCAAATACTAACAGTAACAGCAACAATAACGCGAAAGGAGACAGAAATGCAAACACAAGCACGTACGGAATCGCAAACCGTAATGCGCACGGACACAGTATCATATTTGTAAATGCAAATGGTAACAGTAACAGCAAGAATAATGCCAAATGAAACAGAAACAGAAACAGAAACGCAAGCGCATACAGAAACGCAAACCATAACGTGCATGGTCACGGTACCACAATTGTAAATGCAAATGGTAACGGTAACAGCAACAATAATGCCAAAGTAAACAGAAATGCAAGTGCATATGAAAACACAAACAGTAAGAAGCACGGTCACGGAACTGCAATTGGAAATGCAAATGGTAACGGTAATAGCAACAATAACGCCAAAGGAAAGAGAAATGCAAACACAAACACAAGAGCGTACAGAGACGCAAACCTTTATGTGCACGGTCATGGTACTGCAATTGCAAATGCAAATGGTAACAGAAACAGCAACAATAATGCCAAACGAAACAGAAATGAAAACACAAGCGCAAACGAAAACGCAAACCATAATGCACATGGTGGCATAGACAGGAACGGTGACATGAACAGTAACAGAAGTGCAACTGGAAATGTTAACTGGCACAGTAAGGAAAGGGCACACCCTTCTGTTCCCCAAAAACTGCATAGAAAATACTAAATTGCTTATATCTCAGGAACCGTACGACGTAGAAAAAAAATTAAAATTTTGTATGAATTATGACTTTCCTGGTTAGTTGTGTACTCAGCCCCTAAGCATTTTTGTGACAAAAAGTCCGTATCTTGCACCGTTTCTGAGATACAAGCCCTGAAAGGCACGATGGATGCCATAATGTTATCATATGGGAAAAAGCGTGAAATTTGGAGTGCCGTCACTTTGCCGCCCAGTACTATTTTTTCACCAAACCACCAAAAAACACATCTGTGGGATGTTGGCTTTCATTCCTCCATATTTCAGCCTAAAAGACCAAACGGTTATTTTGCAGCAGGGCGGCAAAGAATTCCTGAAATGCAGCGGACGCTGTAATGTTATCCTATAGGAAAAAGTTGCAAATCTGTAGTGCCTTGAATTTGCCACCCTGTAATATTTTTTGACCAAGCCACCAAAAAGCACATTTGTGAGATGCTGCCTTTCTTTCCTCCAAATCTCAAGTAAAAAGACTAAATCGCTTCCCAGATATTCAATGTCAAAGATTAGTAAAATATCCCTATCTCTTCCATTATAAAAAATCTGGTCATCTTGTCCTGCCCTCACGATCAAAGTTGGTGATCAAAAAATTTCATGATCAAAGAATTTGCAGGGTCGCAATCAAAGAATTTGCAGGCTCATGAACAAAGAATAAAAATGTTTACAAAAATTGAGACAATTGCAGCAAACCACTGCCGTGGCTCGACAGAACGAAGCCCACTGAGGAAGACCCACCCTCATTTGACTTCCTAGGGCACCCCTGGGATAAGAAAATTGATTTTTTAATCTGGCCATCTCGTCCTACCCCCATGATGCATGATCGTGATCAAAGAATCTCACAATCAAAGAATTTGCTCACCCGCGAACAAAGAGCGAGGGACGAGATGGCCAGATTTTGAAATGACTTTTCTCAGCCCAGGGGTGCCCTACAAACATAAATGAGGCTGGGTTTTGCTCAGAGGGCTTTGTTCTGCCCCATCTGAATAACATTAATACTGTATAAAATATCCCTGGTAGTCTAGTGGCACCCCCAAGTTGTATAAAAAAATTATAACTGTTAATATCCCTGGTAGTCTAGTGGATCCCCTCCATCTGTATAAATAATATACACTGTGATTCTACATATCCCTGGTAGTCTAGCGCCCCCTCATTATAATGAAATACATAATTATTTCATATTTCCCTAGCAGTCTAGTGGCCCCACCCAGCTGTGCCAGCCCACCCAGCACCCCCACCCTTCCCCAGCCGCGACTGGCACAACCTTTGTTATACAAGTTGGCAGGGCCACTAGACTACCAGGGATTAAAAAAATACACATTGGGGGGCACTAGACTACCAGTACATTACACATTATAACATTATTTATAATGATGGGGGGGGGTCACTAGACTACCAGGGACATTTTATACACTATTATTATTATTCAGATGGGGCAGAACGAAGCCCCCTGAGCAAAACCCAGCCTCATTTATGTTTTTAGGGCACCCCAGGGCTGAGAAAAGTAATTTTAAAATCTGGCCATCTCATCCCTTGCTCACGATTCACGATCGCGATCAAAGAATCTCGTGATCAAAGAATTTGCAGGCTCACGATCAAAGATCGTTAGCGAGCAGTGGACAAAGATTTGTAAAGCTAATAACTCTATTTTTAGACTGATTTGCATGGAACCAAAGGCATGGCTTGATAGATTGGGGCCCCCTGAGTAAAACCCACTCAAGTTTTACTTCAGAAGTGACCCCTGAGCCGAGATATTTGTGTTTTTACGATCAGAAATTAAAAAACAAGATGGCAGACCTCACGATCAAAGAATTTTTGAAAATCATCCGGGGCAAAGAGTCTTGAACCGTGAGGCTGCAAATTCTTTGATCGCCAGGTGGGACCAGGTGGCCAGAACCCCATTCTTTGTTCGCAAAACATACTTATAAATTTTCCCATTGACTTATAATGGGAACTTAAAAGTGGCATAACTTTTGAATGCCTTAATATTTTTTCACCAAATGAAAAGCAGCATGTTCGGCCACCAAAGCTCTTTCAAACGAGCCATCTCACAGAGCAGCACACCACCGTGCAGGACCACATCTAGAATCCCAAAAGGTGCCTCCAAAAATTGATAATTTTGCATTTTTCAGTGCTTTCATATGCAAAGACCGTAAGTCCGACCGAAACACAATTTGGCAGATGAAGAGATCTACCATGCCCCACCACACATACCAACTTTCAGGCAAATCCATTGAATGGGTCCAAAGTTATTAACATCCAAACATTTGACTTTAGTGTGTAACTGACCGCTGAACCCTTACTATAGTGGCGTGACCGTGCCACTATAATATATATATATATAACATAGCACTGTACATGTCAGATACAGACATTATTAAATCTCCATACATATGGGCAACAGTCTTGAAGGTGCAAAGGCATGACATATTCATAGATGTTTAGCAGTAGCAGTGCCATCTCATGGAGGAAGGACCACCAAAATACAACAAGATGATGGCTGCAAAGGAGGTCCAGCCAGTTTTTATAAGTGTTACAGTAAAAAAAATGTATTCACTTACTACTGTGCCTACAGGGGGGATATGTGAGTGGAAACACTGATGTCTGCAGCAGCCAGGGCATCATCAGTGCTACTGGCTATCCTTTAACATATAAAGTTAGAAAGGATCAAGGAAGGCTAGCACAGATTTTTTGTGTCATTTTCATATACCTTTTTTTGATGAGGAAAAGGGCATGCAGAATGGAATTAAAAAAGACAAGATGATGGGAAAGATGAGAAACGGGCACAAAAGAGATTACAAAGTTATAACACTGCCATGTATTTATTAAATGACACCTCCATGACCACCACCACGACACATCTCCTCCAGTATCTCCAGCTCACGGTCCTGATTATCATGGCCCTGTGTGACACATTGCTGAAGCTTCATGACCAGGTGGTGTAACTCTAAAATATCCCACTACATTGACTCCAGCTCATTGGGTACAGCTGGCAGTGCTGCTGCTGCTACTACTGTCAGAGATGCCAGTGCTGCTTCTGCTGGAATTTCAACTCCAGGATGGGGAAGGGGGGGCAACTGTGGATTCTATTTTCCCTGGGCTGCATGATGGTGATGAGTGGTGATGCTGATGTCTTTACTGATTGACATCCTCATGCACAGATGAGCCACCATGGTCAACAACATGACTTGGGGCTGCTCTACATGCCTCCTGCCATTCTGCATGGTGGTTCACATGGAGGTGTGTCCACTGCCCCCCACTGGCAATGCAGCTGCCCCTCTTCCCCCATGGACCACCTTGTGGCATATTGTACACATAGTGATGCTGTTATCTTTTGGGTCTATTTCAAAATATGCCCACATGGGGAGGTCTTCTTAGAAAGGTTGCATTGAGGGTGGTCACCTGATGGCTCTGCCTCTTCTTCTTGGGGAGGAGATGGTGCCTCTGTGGGCAAGGAACCATGGGGGGGTCCAGCATGCTGCTGCTCATGCTATGGCTGCTACACCTGCTGCAGCTGCTCCTGCTCATGCTGCTGTTGCTGCTTCTCCTCCACCTCCATGTTTTGTGGGTGGACCTGCATCCAAAAAATGTCCCTATTTAATATGATGGCACATCCTTTCTTCTGTGGAAATTGTTTCTTTTTCTATCCTACCCCCTTCTTCCCACCCCTTCCCCTCTCTCTTCCTAGCTCTCGCTAGGCTATATCTCTGCTTTACCTTCCCCCTACCTCCTCCCAAAACTATGTTATTTTTTTTCTGTTTTCAGTTGATTGTATGATGCCACTGCACTGTATTGATATCGTGTGGTATTTCTTGCACTTTAAATGTTATATCACTGTAACTGTTTACTCATGGGCACCTATGTTCTGTCTGTATAAATACACCATCTGTGCCTTGGTACCTTCATTGTTCTAATCTTCTTCACTCTGATATGTGATGTATATTTTTTTTGACACTGTATTTCCATGTGCCTGTATCTCTATGTGTTGTCGACCTCCTGAGTTGTGCCTGAAAATAGTCACTCTTGTGTCTAGTGCACCTACCCGGTCATCAAAAAATAAATAAATACATAAATAAAACATGACCCACCACGTGTGCATGATCCACGACATCTAGCCAGATGATCCATATCATGATCTAACAAAGAAAAAAAATACAGAGAGAGAGAAAGAGATAGACAGAAAGAAAGGTACACAAGTTTTACACATAAACAGAGGCAGTTGAGCTAGAAGTTCTGTAATGTCAAAATAAAAAGTCAGATTGGTAAGATTAAACTATTAATCAATTGGTTGAATTAATTACTCTCTGTGTATCCAGCCACCTGCAACCTCACTCAGCTCAGCAAGTGTAAACAAGCACTTCCTGTGGAGAAAAGTAATCATGTGACCTGCAGAAAGGTCTCCATGTGACCAAACTGTTTGTTTTCACTCAACTTTGCCTGTGTACCAATTTAAAGATGAAGGTGAAAGGCAAAGTCACAAGGTGAATTTACATAGCTGAATTTTGACTATCTATTCAACAATTTGTGAAATTAAAACAGATGCAAAGTTGGCGACTTCACATGAACTTCTCAAGTGTAGATAAACTTCACTGCATCTCTACTTGTGCCTTACTATGCCTCTGTGATGTGCAGTTGTGGCACTACTACCAACACTCTGTCATGTCATATTTATTCTGAATTTGTTTGTTTATTTATTTACATATGTATGCATGTATGTATTTGGAAAGTACCTTTGAACACAGGTGCTTGCTTACAAAAGTTCCACATCAGGGTCATCAAAATACAAATAAGATACAATAACAGCAGCATTGGCAACTCCAGATGAATAAAATCAAGGCAAATGCAAAAGGATATAAGAATGGCAACTTCAAGCAATTCCAGTGAATACAGTCAAGATACAGTGATAGACAACAACGTCTAGTGCTGACTGCAAGGTAGGGTTCCCTCATCTGCCCGAGAAGCCTCCTGCCTTGGGAAGGAAGAAGACCTCCTACCACTGCATGACCATCCTTAAGTGGCCCAGCGGGAGTGGGTGTCATGTGAGAAGGAATGGTGTTTAGTTAAGGAGCAGCCTGATTTTGGCATACATCCTCTGATTTGGCCTGTGACACAGAGGCATCACATGCCTAAAGTGGAGCCAGGAGGGGAAGGGCTTTCCCATTCCTTTGATGGCCTTGATAGGCTCATGGCTTGGTCACTTCACTGGAGCACACCCTATGGGAGGGATAAAGGATAGTTCTTTGGGGAAAAAAAGGGGTTGTTGGGACAGATGAAGTCCTTTTGTACCACCACAGCCAACTGGCAACCTGGCCTGCCTCTTCTTCATTGGCTCCTCCCTCTGACATCCCAGGCTAGTTGAGCAAAGTATTCTCCTCCAAGGCCTGGATTCTCTCCAAGGTCTCACCTGCAAGGGACAAGCGAAGGGTTATCTACCTTGGTGTCAGAGCTGGTAATGAGTGAAAACAGGAATGATGTGTGCTACCACAGGGGTTCCAAGGGTGAGTAAAAGGACACTGAGTATGATAGAAGGGGGCTCCCAGATCAGACCCTGGGGAGCAACAAATAGAAAGCATTAAAAAATGAACACAGACTGTTCACCAGAAGTTTTACAGTGAGGGATAAAGAAATATGGAGTGTTGGTGGAGCAATTACTTAATTTCTGTGATTCTGTGCTTGAATCTTTTGTTTCTATTTGTACATTTCTGCAGATAATTGGATTGCTCCTTTGAAACTGTGTTTTTGGTTACTGAAAGATAGATACAATATTTTAAGGGAGTCTAAAGATATGTCTTCCTAATTGTGAAATGGTTTCTTTTGTACAGTAGGAGGTTTGTAACAATTTGACTAGGGAGATGGCTGGAGGTACAATGGGGCAAATGGTTTAAAATTCCCAGCAATTTCTTGTATGCTAAGTTTATGCTGCTTGTTTGCAGTCTTAAAATCCTGTATTGACAGCAACATTTTAAATGTTTTATTTTATAATGTTGTTTTTTAGCTATGTTTTCTGTGTGTGTGTGGGGGGATGGGGGTTGGGAACCCAAACTGTTAAATCACCTTTTATGAAAGTTTGTTTTTTGAGGTTTTAGGTAGGAAATGTAAAAGTATTGGTTGGGGATGTCATAAGTGATTAATAAATGCATTGATGATGTGCTACTTGTTTTATTGCTGGGGTACACAGCACAAAATACTATGTATGTCTCATGATAAACCTTCAGTTTTCCTGTGTTGGAAAAAGGCCTACCCATGTATGAATATTTATAGTAGGGGATGATTTGTATGTACTGTAATGTCTTTTTTTGTGAGTGGTGTTTACCCCTTTCATTATCTCTGTGTTCTGTATTTATGTTAGGATTATTATTATTAGTATTTTTTTTTTTTGTTAATAATACTTTTGTGGCGTTTTAACTTTGTATGTTGTGGTACTGTTTTAATTTTATGTCTCTCACACATTTCAATAAAGTATAATAAGTTGCAAAAAAAAAGAATATCTATAGTGTCTCACTATGATATAAAAAATAATGTATGGGCAACCCTCACAACAAGGCTATGTTTACATCAAGTGGTGAGATGACATGATAGATCTTGAGAGTGAAGCTTGAGAGGCCTCTATGGTGTCATCTCACCCCATAATGATAGAAACATGAGTTCTGTTGTGTATGACTACCCATATCTGAGATTTGGTGTCCTCAGTGACTTTTAGGGCCACTGCAAAATAACAGCAACAAACAATATTTTGCAAGCAGAGAGCCGCATCCAACATCTTTAATAAAACATATACCCTATGTCAAATGCTGCATGTATAACTAAACTGTTCTGACCCTGCAATTTACCAACAGCATCATGTAGAATTAATGGAGAGTCTTAGGGCAAAGTAATATTCAGAAAAATGTTGCAAGGAGCCAACTGAAAAGCTAATGCTTTGGATAGAGAATCTCTTTAACAAGCTGTTAGGAAACATGACAAAATAGATGACATTGTCACTTCTGTAACGCAATACAGTCGCATGGCTAATAGGATAAGCAATGTCATCTGTTCAAATTGGAATATGCTGTTTAGTGATCCCAATCATAGCAGAACTATTACTTCAAAACCCAGAATCTAATTTTCTAAGGTGCCCACTTTAAATGAGCACTTAGAACATAGTTATTTTAAACCATTACAGAATGCAAGAAAAAACTAATTGTCCTCCAGACAAAATGTTATTTTATCGTTGCTGTTTATGTAACATTTGTAAATATGCTATGACTGGAACCACTTCTGAATACCCTAAGGAAGAAAGCAAATTTTAATTCAGTGAAGTTATTACATGTGCAGCTTCTTTTTTGTTTATGTAGCTTGGTGCCATTGTGTATTATAGCAGCAATACTGGTCAGTCAGCTAAAAATGTCATCTTTCATTTTTTTAGCAGTAATGTATTCCTGATAATGTTAGCTTCTATATTTGGATATTTTAAATTCAATTAGTTATTTTTAAAACTGTGTTTAATTAAAACTTTTGTAATTTGTGTGGATCTACAATAAAGATGGCAGCTCCCAGCAACTTTCAAAAATCTTCTCCCCAGAGATCACACACTAACTACATCAATTGTTTTTTTGAATGCAGATGTGTCAGGGGTTCACAGAATCATAGAATCCTGTTGGCAGAAAAAGACAATTTGGCCCATCTAGTCTGCCCGAAAGAGATATCCCTCTCCTGCCATTTTTACCTTCCAGCTGGGTTGCCAGCACATTTCTGATGTCCAATAGCAGAACACTACCCTGATCTGCTTACATCTATGGTAGTGGACCTGGCAAAGGACCAATGATTTTTAAGAACTTCAGAATCCTCTATCTTGCCTTAGGAATGAAATAAAACTAACAGACAATGAAATACAGCATATTGATGTTTTGGTTTGTCCTAACTGCCAATCAATTATTAGATTTTTTGTAAACTAGTACTGCTGCTTTAATTTATGCAGGTTGCACCATTCAAAAAAAACCTCAAATACATGTAATGGTAACTATTCATAAAAATGTTCTTAACACATTGGGCACCCATTTTAGGGTGTCCTGCCATTCTGATCCAAAACTATTGTTCAATGGCCTATGCAACCAGAAGAGTGTTACGCTTGTGCAATTGTGTTACTCTGTTGTGGCTGTTTGCACTCTCTATTCCATGAGAAATTACCACCCTGTAGTGATACCAAAGGCAAGGACCCTAGAAGAGGGTTTGACCCCTAAAGGTGCCACATGAAGGTTCCCTTGGCTAAAGGTTCCTTTGGAAGAAACCCCCAAAAGAATGTTAGCAGTGATCATTGACAATAAAGTAAAAAAGCAGATTGAAAGAAGAGGCAGCTTGATAGAACATCAATGAGAAGTACAAGTCAGCAGAATAGCATGGATACATGAATTATGCTGATGACAGCAAGGGGCTTCATAAGGAGAGAGGGAATAGCCATTGGGGTCATGATCCAGCTCCATCCAATGGTGGAACGTACTTGAGTAAACTAGGGAATTCCACTAAACCTAACTAAGTATTACGACTTTTGGCATGGAAGAGAGAAAAGAAAAAACACTTTCAGGAGGAAATCTCTGGGGATCCAAGGCCTAGGATGCCTTCCCTCCAGGCTTGGGGTATTTTTGTTTAGTGATGTTTTCAGAATGGAAAGCCTCATTTCTGCAGGAAAAGGGAATGCCTCTTAACTCTGAGATGGTACTGTGACTTATGGAATGACAGCATAGCAATTTAGGTAGTCCTTTATTAGCCAGGTAGCACAAGTGATTAAAATAAAGGTGTCTTGCTGGACAAGGCATGAAGTGTAGACAGAAACTCTTGATTAGATAAAGGAGCAAAATCATATAGTTTACACAAAGTAGCTGATTGGGATGGTGTCAGCATGAAGAGCGAATTGAGAAGGTTAGCATGAATACTTAAAATGCCATTAAGATAGAGTTAGGTTAGTTCAGTAAGGAGCATTTGCAGTGCAGTAATGGAATGCAGTGGGTATCTTGAAGCCATGTAGGTCATGAAATTAAAGTAATTAGACCTGGATGACCAAAAAGCTGCTGAGGCAAAGGAGCAGGCTAAATCATAGTTTACATAAAAGCATGCTCCCACTGCTTGAAACCATGATGACCCACTGAGACAACACAGTCCACCACTATGGGAATAACAGGGAAACCACAAGCTGAACACCAAGGGGCCAAACAGCAAACTTAATGTTGATAGGGTAGGAACCTCCCCCCAAAGAAAAACAGAGGCAGCATATTGAAGCATGAACCAGCTGTATCAGGAATTACTAAGCAGCATGCAAAATACAGGGAGAAACACAGAATGAAATATATTCTCAATACCAGAAATAGGAATGCCAGACTGGGGTATGCTGCATACCAGAAAGAAGCATTAAAAACTGGGGTATTCTCAATACCAGAAAGAAGTATTCAAAACTGGGGTATTTTCAATACCAGAAAAAAAATATTCAAAACAGGGGTATTCACAATACCAGAAAGAAGTACAAGTGCAGTGCTGTTTATCTGACCCCCGTTATTCTGGATATCTCTCTGTAATGAATTTCCATTTTGTCGCCCATGACAACACATCCCTAGGCTATTTATTCAGTTAAATTTTGAAAATTTTCCAAGAAACATGGTGGACCTATTTAGCGAGTGTGGCCGCTTAAGTGGAGCACTGCTAGTGTATTTACAGAAATGGTTGGTGGTTTGTGATAGAGTTGTTTCATTATAGTTAATATAGTGATTTTGTTTGTTTAAGAAAATGCTGTTATATTGTATGGCCAGAACAGGCAGGACCATCAACTGGAAGAGACCAGCACTGCAAGTGGGACTGGAGTGAGGGGGATTATTAGTGAGAGGGCAGCTGCTTGTGAAGGTAATGGCTTGGTGAGATCAACTGCCACTGGATAGTGAAGATGGCTGGTGGTTCGTGTTTGCATTTTTGGGTGGGGTTTAAAAAGAAAAAGGAAATGGAAATGGTGCCAGTGCTTGTGTGGGAATTACAGGAGGATAGTGTAATCAAAATAGAGTACAAACGGGACTGGCTACAGATTTCAAACCCACAGCTTGATGATAAGTACTATAATTGATTTTATGAAGGAGCAAAAGAAAAAAGAGAGAACTGCTTTTAAAATGAAAGCAAGTGTAACAGATTGTGTATTCTGTTGTCAGTGATAGAATCCTGCTCAGTGTGTTTGTGAGCAGTATCATAGGATGCAGAGGAAAGTGAATGTATCACTCACGTAATGAAAACACTGCTTTACACTCCCCTCTTCCAAGCACACTATCTCTTAAAAATACACATGCAGAGATGAAGCCCCCACTATAACGAACTCCCGTTCATCCAATTAAAAATTCGTCACCCCCATGGGTGCACTGTATTCAAAACTAGGCAGTAATTAGTTATAGTTTTCAATAGTAGCTGAGTTGAACAATTAAACAAGCATAGACATTATAGGCATAGGCAATAATACACAGAAAAACAACAGTTGTAATTGTTCAGTATAATTTCATTTAAGCAGGCTTGACTCCCATGAAGAAAGCAATATAGAATTGAAGGATACTCTGGTTTGATTCACACTGAGTGCTAATAAGTTTGATAGAGCAGATTTAAATCCCCAAAAGGTCTATAGGGGAAACTGAGGGTTTACAGAAGGAAAAGCAGAGTAAATAATGAAATATTGAGGCAAGGAAGCAGGAAAGAAACCTAATGGGAATGCAAGGCTGCTGAGGTAAAATAAGCCTTGCACAAAATGCAGCAGGTTAAGGGAAAAAAGACTGTAGCAGCTAGCTGAGCAGCAGAGCCAGGACCAGGTGCAAGCAATTAGTGAAGCATAGGAGGCAGCAACTGCAGTGTGGGAACTGAAACAAGCAATAACAAATGTAGGGAAACTGAGATTTGCTAGGGGCCTGAGCACAGGCACAGGAGAGACATACAGTGCAAATAAAGGGCAATAATATGCTGAGGGAAAGCAGAAAGCCTGCAAAAGAAAGCACAAACCAAAAACATGAACACAGGAAAGCAGAAAAACACACAAGGAAGCACACTGGTAGCAAAACAAATACTAACCAAAGCAGGAGAAACACATGAACACATTCAGAAGAAACTAAGCAGAGTTCAGAGCATGAAAAAACTAGAGGGGGTGGGGGCAAGACCCAGCAGGCCCCAGGCAATGGCCACAGCAGGTTCCAATGAGAAGACAGACCAACAGAGCCTCTGGTTGATAAAGAAAAAATGCTTCAGAAGAAGGCTGGGAGGAACTGCTTATATAGCTCAGAAAGGGGGTGGTGCTGGTCACTAACCCATTGAACCACAGGAGTAGCCTTTCAAAGGTTTATGGTGAATACATACAATTAAACTGATGCCCAGAGGTGTTGATAAGGTACACAAATTGTTTGGATGAGAATCAAGATGGGGAGAAAAATTGCATGCTTCGTTCCCTTGTGGTTAAAATGAAATGATTGATTTTGTGCCATTTCTCTAATGGGTCTTTTTAGAGTCCACATGTTATTAAGCATGCAGACTTAGGATTTCAAGTGTGACTGTCAAGTGTGTGTGGCCAGGTGTAGGAGTTTTATTTTACTATTATAGGCACTTCTTTATTGTCAAGTCATATGCTACATTCTGTGGAATTTTTATTTGTTGCACACTGGACAAAAAACTGTAGTGTTATATATGTGACAACTCATAATTGCATATTTTATTAACAAGGCATATTACATTTTCTGTCACTTTTTACATATGTTGATTTTCTGCACTAATTTTAGTACATCAATAAAATCATAAAGATTTATTTAAAACTAACAGATTAATAATTTGTAAGTTCTGCATCTCCTTTATTGTGTAACCACTTTTTTTAACAAATATTTCGCAGCGTATTTATAGCTGCAATGATAAAAAGCTTTATTGTAAAATAACACCATGAAACAGGAGAAGGCAGTTCCAGAGACAGAAGTTGGAGCCACTTATGTAAGCCCAAAGTCAGCTCATGATATTAGTAGGGCTACATGGTTTGCGAGCCACAAAAGACCAAAATTACTAGTCAGGTTAGTATATTAAAAAAAAGCATACAGGGCATATGCAAAGCATTGGCACATGGTAGGAATGAGTGCTACTATTAACTGCTTGTAAACTTTTACAGTAATATTAAATTAACTGATGTTTTTGATCTTTTTGTGGTTTGCGAACCCTGTAGCCTTACTGATATTTTGGTCTGGCACTGTAAAATATCAAAGGATTCCCAGTTTTTTAATTCCCCCTGTCACAGTCATATTGGAAGACTGGCTGTTGTCAGTGTGTCTTTTTGTGGTTTGTACTATTATGTTGTCTTTTATGTCATCTTTCCAAACAGTACATGTCTGAAAATTTGAACCAAGTGGGTTGACTTTATAAAGTAAACTATAAAAGTGCTGGCATGTGGCAAGTAAGGAAGCAAGCTGCACTTGAACTAGTTGACACATCTTTACCTCAGTACTGCTGGCTGTCCTTTACTCCACTTTGCCCATTTCTTGCTTGCCATTTATAAGTGTTCAGTTAAGATAACTTTGATCTGCAGTACAATTTACATAGTTATTTATGACAGAATGTATGTTTGTGGTAGGATTAACATTTTGCTAAAAAATAGTTCTAGGATTCTATGAATGATTTAATTAAATGCTAAGTAACTATAGTAGCAATCACCAGTTCTCCTAACATAATTGGTGGATTCAAATTTGAGAAACTGGTATTAAATCAATTGTTAAATAATTACATAATCACTGGCACGTGCATTTTTTGTATACATTTTGCACTCTATTGAATCACCTGTGCCCCCCCGACAAAGCCTTGTGTTGAAGTGCTGGGGTGTTGGTCCTAGCTTTAAACTGTTTTATCATCATGGTGAAACCTGCTTATTTAAAATTAAAACTAAGCAGTAGCATGTGACCTTTTGTGTGAGTAATTTATTGTTCTGATCCCTTACAGAAATATAGGTGTGTTGTGTACATGCAGAATGCATGCCACATGCTTAATTGTGCAATGTCTGCATACACAAAGTGATTCTAAGCGAACCAGGTCTAAAAAGAAAATCAGGTTCGCAAGCTTGACATGTGCACAGCAGGTAAGCTGGTGTGAGCATCTGTTAAAAATTACATCAGGTTTGCATGTTGCATGCTTGACATGAGTGTAGCAGTTAAGCTGGTGTGAACATCATTTAAACATCACAGGTCCACATGCTGTATGCTTGCCATGTATGCAGCAGCTAAGTTGGTACAAATCTCATCTAAAAAAATCACATCAGTTTCTATTTCTTATACTACTGGTAGCAATTAGAGCCATTAAAATACATTTTCATTGATTTCCCATTAAAAGTAGGTAAAATCATTAATTCTGATCCTTTTGCAAGTTGTTTAATGGCTTTTAATATTTGTCATTAAATCGCCATTAACAAGTAAAGTATTGTCTGCTTACTGCATTAAATGCCTGGGATATGGCCAGTCAACATTGTCACAAGTTAACTCAGCAGATAAGGCCCTCTACTCCCAAAGTGCCCACCTCTGAGCGCAGTCTTGTGAACAGTGTAACAGATAAGGCAACCCTCTTGTCTGTTTTTGTGAAATAGGATCAACCTTTGGTCTCAATTCTGGAGGGATTCAAACTGTTAACCTCTTGCTAGCATACCCAATGCACAGGCTCAGATATATCTGTCTTCAGGGGGCCAGATATCTTTGTCTACGGGCACCTAACCAGGTATTCAGAGATGAACCCTTTAAAGCTATTATAAAGACCTCAGATTTAAAACTCTTCTCTTTCCAGTTTGATACCACCATACAAGCTATATGTCTGCTGAACCATAAATATTTCTTAGCAAAAGAAAGCAATTCAAAGACAGACCAGGTTTTCTCTAAAATTAGAGTTTTTACTAAAATATATAATAATATGTCAAATATACAATACAGAACTCTCATATCACAAGACATACAGATATTTAAACAAAACAAGGTTTAAAACAATGCAATTCCTACAACTATATTTAGATTTGTCAAGCTTTCTAAATACCTCTTTTCAGTGCTCAGATGTTTTCTTGGTCAGTGTCAGATACAAAATGCATATCTATAGTGAAAGAGAATAATATTTTCAAGCAGTATTGGCCAACCCCTTTTGGATGAAGTCATCAAGCCCCTCCTCTGGTCAAATATCTAACAAAAATATATTTTTATACAACCACAGGATGTAATTTCAAAGTATTAATTCTGCAACCTTAGCATAACTCAAGTTTCACTGACACCTCTTTTGATCTCATGCTGTACCCTCTTCACACAGGCTTCATAGGGTCATTTACAACTTACACCTCTATGTAACATCCTAGCTTCCCTTATTTTAATGTCATAAACCTAGTTTATGATTTCTCTCTTAACAAAATTAACTTAACAACTCTGTAAATAGCTCAGAGAAACAGGATCTTTAATAAAAGTCTTCCAGTAACACATTGCCTCTAAAAAACAGGTGTGTGATACATACTGTCTGCAGTTCTCTTGGCCTGCATCTGTCAGCTAAAATCTGGGAGGGGGGATGAGAGAGGCAATTCCAAGAGCATTTGATTTTCAGCAGAGGCAGTCATAATACATTTTATACAGAAAAAAATTATATAATACAGCACTCAGAACTGGCTGTCTACGTCACACTTCTCCCCACCCAGACTGAATTTGGGGGATCTATCCCCTACATGGGATGAGCTTCCCAAATCAGTTCACTCCTCATAGACCCTAGACAGCCCATCGGTGTTCTGATTCTTAATGCCTGCCCTATGTATGATTGTCAGATCATATCCTTGCAAAGCAAGACTCCATCTTCGTAGTCTCCCATTGCTCTTTCCCATCTGCATCAGCTAAACCAGGGGGTTGTGGTCAGTCTGCACCACAAAATGCTGCCCATACAAGTATGGCTCTAATTTCTTCAGGGCCCACACTATGGCAAGACTCTCCTTTTCCACCATGGAGTACTTGTGCTCCCTGGGGATAAGCTTCCTGCTCAAGTACACAACTGGGTGGTCTGTCCCTTGGCTAGATGTCTGGCTAAGTACTGCCTCAATACCCATGTCTGAGGCATCCATCTGAACTACAAAGGTTTTGATATAGTCTGGACCTGTCATAACAGGAGCACTGCACAGTGCCTCCTTCAGTCTGGTAAAGGATTCCTCACAGACTGGGCCCCAGGTAATTTTCTTTGGCATCTTTTTCTTTGTCAGGTCAGATAGGGGAGCAGCCAGGGCACTGTAATTAGGTACAAACTTTCTGTAGTACCCAGCTGTCCCTAGAAAGCTCCTGACCTGCTTCTGGGTTTCTGGTCTGGGCCATGCCTGAATCACCTCTATCTTTATTTGGTTAGGATGGAGCTGTCCCCGGCCTACCACATGCCTGAGGTATGCCACCTCTCCCATGGTCACCTGGCACTTCTTGGCTTTGACAGTGAGCCCGGACCTCTGAATCCTGCCCAGTACTTCCCTAAGGTGTGAAAAGTGTTCCCCCCAGCTGGTACTGAAGATGGCAATGTCATCCAGATACACTACAGTGTACTCCTCAGCACCATTCAACACCTGGTTCACCAACCTTTGGAAAGTGGCCGGGGCGTTCTTCATTCCAAAAGGCATTATTTTAAACTCAAATAAGCCTATCGGAGTGATGAAGGCCGACCTTTCCCTAGCTCTGTCTGTCAATTCCAACTGCCAATACCCCTTGGTCAGGTCAATAGTCATAAGGTAGGTCACCCCTCCCAACTTGTCCAGGAGTTCATCCGTCCGGGGCATCGGGTGGGCGTTGGACTTTGTGACTGCATTCAGTCCATGATAGTCCACACAGAAATGAGTTGAGCCATCTGGCTTGGGCACAAGAACTACAGGTGAGGCCCTGGGACTGTGGGATCTCTGGATTACACCTAAATCCAGCATCTCCTCCACTTCCCTCCTAATGTCCTTTTGGACAGCCTCTGACACCCGATATGCTGTTTGCCGTATGGGCATCTGTGTCCCTGTCTCCACATCATGTGTCACTAAGGGGGTTAGTCCAGGCTTGGCGCTAAACAAGGGGGCAAAGTCTGTTAAAACCTCCCTTACCTTCTAGACCTGGTCCTGGTTCAGCTGGGGAGACAATTTTACTGCCTCCACAGAGGACTCCTTCTTACTCTCTTCCAGCAAGTCCAGAAGGGGGTCTCCTTCATCCGTCCCCTCCCCATGACTACATACTGCGAACACCATGTCAGCCCTGTTTGCATATGGCTTCATCATGTTGACATGGTACATCCTTTCAGTCTGTCTACGATCAGGTAACTCCACAATGTAGTTTACGTCATTTACCTTCCTAACCACTTTGTATGGTCCTGCCCACTCAGCTTGCAGCTTGTCTTTCTGGACCGGAATAAGGACTATGATTTTCTGACCCACCATGTATGAGCGAGCTCTGGCTCTGTGGTCGTACCACACCTTTTGTCTCTGTTGGGCAGCTGCCAGGTTGCTCTGGGCTGTCCCCATAAGCTCCTTCAGCCTTTCCCTAAACCTAAGGACATAATCCACAATGGGAGTTCCCTGGGGGGCGTGCTTGCCTTCCCAGTCCTCCCGGATCAAGTCTAGGGACCCACATTCCCAGCGTCCATGTAAGAGTTCGAAGGGGGGGAAATCCTGTGGACTCTTGGGGCACCTCCCTGTATGCAAACAAAAGGTGGGGAAGGTATTTCTCCCAGTCCCTCCCATGCTGTTCAGCAAACGCCCGGAGCATTGACTTTAGGGTACCATTGAAACTTTCCACAAGCCCATTGGCTTGTGGGTGATACAGTGTCGTGCATCTCTGCACCACCCCACACATCTCCCATAAACACTTCATCAGGTCTGACATGAAGGAACCTGCTCAATTGGTGATTACCTCCTGCGGAAACCCAACACTTGAGAAAATCCAAGTAAGGCATCTGCCACTTTGTCTGTCCTCAGTGAGGATAAGGCAACTGCCTCTGGGTACCGGGTGGCATAATCCACCACAGTCAGGATGAATTCCTTCCATGAGGAGCTGGGAGTATTTAAAGGACCCCACAATATCCTTTCCCACCCTCTTGAATGGCTCCTCCACTATGGTCAAGGGGATCAGGGTGGCTTGGGTTTTCTTGCCTGCCTTCCCTATTTCTTGGCACCAGTGACAAGACCTGCAATACTCCTTCACCTGCTGGGTGAAGTTAGGCCAGTAGAAATTCTGGCCCAACAGCTGCGTAGTTCATGCGATTCCCAGATGACCAGACAAGGGAATATCATGTGCAATTTTGAGCAACTGCTCACGATACCCCTGGGGAACGACAAGCTGTCTGCCTTGCATCCCTCCCTCTGTCTGTACTGCCTGTGTATACATAAGTCCATTTTCCCAATAAACCTTATGTCTACAGACACCTCCATGTGTGCCCTCAGAGTCTGCCCAAGCCCTCAGCTTTTCTAAACTAGGGTCACTCCTCTGAGCAGCTGCAAACCCCTCACACACTCCCAATGCATGGGACAAGTCCCCTTCAGTCACTAAACTAGGGTCCCTAGCACAAGCATCAGGGCCCTCAGGATCACTGTCAATCCTAACCCTCTGACAATTGGTCACCCCTCCCTCTTCGGAGTAACCTTCCGTAGCTGTGTGGTCACTCACTACCAGGGAAATTTCTTCCCCCTTTTTATCAGTCTCCCCATCTGGAGACACAGGCTGGGGAACCAGCCTCTCCATGGTTTCCACACTGGTTTCTGTGGGGTTCAGGGAACTACTATTTTCCCTTGCCACTTGTCTACGGGTAACAGCACATACCATCCCCTGTTGGAGATTGTTACCATGGATCACATCTACTGCTAACGTTTTAGCTACAGCCACCTGTTGCATAGTTCATCCTGTTTCACTCCAGTCCAGGAGAACACTGGCCAGTGGCAATGTTTTCGCTTCACCCGCAATGTCCTGTACAGTCATGTATTTGTTTGGGATAAGCTGACCAGGCTGTACTAGATCCCCTTTCACCAGTATCAGGGATGCCTCTGTGTCCCTTAACCCCTGCATCTGTACGCCATTTACCATGACTGGGTGCATGTGTTCTCTCATGTTCACTGGCATGCTCTCAGGAACACACAAATAACCCACTTCTTTTCTGGTACCACTTTGCATATTATTGCTTGTCCTTCTTGGACACTGTCTGGCAATGTGCCGAGTTTCTTTACATAACCAACAAGCATTTCTTAGTTCAGAGAAATATTTTCTTGGAAACCTGGGGCTAACTGGTTTCGGTGGAGGCAGTGAGGGTTTTAACTGCCCTGAAGGCATGCTTTTCCCTTTCTGTGCTGCCATGCCTGCCCCATTCACACTCAGAGCAGGTCTGCTCTTGCCATAGCGGTCCAAGAGTTCAGCAGCCACTTGCACTGTTGTTGGATCTCATTCCTCTAGCCAGGTTTTTAACTCTGCTAGGCATGCCCAATAAAACTGTTCTAATAAAATCACATTTTCTATTTTATCAACAGTGTTTGCCTCAATTCCTTCCCACCAACATTTTAAAAACTGATGTTGTTTCATGGCTAGCTCCTCATAGCTCAGATCAGGGCTTCTTCTGAGCTTACAGAATTTAGTTCTGTATGATTCAGCAGTTAATTCAAACTTGTTTAGTAGTGCAGCTTTTAACTTGCTGTAATCATCACTGTCTTTATTGTCCATGTGACCCAATGCATCCCGAGCTTTCCCGATAAGTAGCGGGGATAGCTGGAAGGTCCAGGGCTCTCTAGGAATTTTAGCCTGAATACAAACTTTTTCAAAAGAATTTAAAAAGGCATCTATATCCTCCCCATCCTTAAACTCAGCTATTAATTTAGAGTTCAGTTTGTAACCCAGTTCTGCAGTCCCATTTAAACCCATGCCACTTACCTGCCCTGGTGCCACTGGTTGGAGTCGTAGCTTCCCCAGTTCGTATTGCCACTGGCGCTCCTCTCTCCTCTCCTCTCCTCTCCAGCTCTGTGTTCTCGCTCTCTCTTCTCCTCTGCCTCTCACTGGCACTTATGTTCCTCACGGTCTGCCTCCCTCTATTGTCACTCTGCCTCCAGTTCTATCCTCTGCAACTCAATTTGCAGCTTGAGTACCTCTGGATTCAGGATACTGGTGACCTTCCTCTGCTGCTGTGGCCCTTCACTGACAGTGGCCCTGCTGTCCACCTCATCGGCTCGGGACCCCTCACTGGCCACTAGTTCTGCCACACTCGAGGTCTGGTCCCTTTCAGTCACGGTCTGTGACTCCCTGTTCTGGGTATCTGCTACCATCAGGGCCTCTATGAGGTTTTTCTTACTGGCTTTCACCTCAAATAGAACTCCTCTGTCCTCGCACAACTGTTTTAACTGTTCTACAGTGTGCCTGCTGTAGTAGGAGGCCATCTTTGCTATCTACTGCTACTCTGACTTTGCACTTTAGAAAAAAAGATAAAATAGGTAGGAACTTGACTGTACACCAAGTGATATATAGTTCTGTTTTCTTTTTAAAATAAAACTGTCTTTTTCTTTCTTTGCAAGAGAGCTTACGGTCTCAGCTGACAGAACAATAAAGCTTGTGATACCAAAATTATGCCACCGCTGCCAACCAATCTGTCACAGATTCACTCAGCAGATCCGGCCCTCTACTCCCAAAGTGCCCACCTCTGAGTGCAGTCTTGTGAACAGTGTAACAGACAAGGTAACCCTCTTGTCTGTTTTTGTGAGTTTGGATCAACCTTTGGTCTCAGTTCTGGAGGGATTCAAACTGTTAACCTCTTGCTAGCATACCCAACGCACAGGATCAGATATATCTGTCTTCAGGGGGCCAGATATCTTTGCATATGGGCACCTAACCAGGTATTCAGAGATGAACCCTTTAAAACTATTACAAAGACCTCAGATTTAAAACTCTTCTCTTTCCAGTTTGATACCACCATACAAGCTGTATGTCTGCTGAACCATAAATATTTCTTAGCAAAAGAAAGCAATTCAAAGACAGACCAGGTTTTCTCTAAAATTAGAGTATTTACTAAAATATATAATAATATGTCAAACATACAATACAGAACTCTTATATCACAAGACATACAGATATTTAAACAAAACAAGGTTTAAAACAGTGCAATTCCTACAACTATATTTAGATTTGTCTAGCTTTCTAAATATCTCTTTTCAGTACTCAGATGTTTTCTTGGTCAGTGTCAGATACAAAATGCGTATCTATAGTGAAAGAGAATAATCTTTTCAAACAGTATTGGCCAACCCCTTTTGGATGAAGTCATCCAGCCCCTCCTCTGGTAAAAAATCCAACAAAAATATATTTTTATACAACCACACGACGTAATTTCAAAGTATTAATTCTGCAGCCTTAGCATAACTCAAGTTTCAATTACACCTCTTTTGATCTCATGCTGTACCCTCTTCACACAGGCTTCATAGGGTCATTTACAACCTTACACCTCTATGTAACATCCTAGCTTCCCTTATTTTAATGTCATAAACCTAGTTTATGATTTTCCTCTTAACAAAATTAACTTAACAACTCTGTAATTAGCTCAGAGAAACAGGAACCTTAAAAAAAGTCTTCCAGTAACACATTGTCTCTAAAAAACTGAGTGTGTGATACATACTGTCAGCAGTTCTCTTGGCCTGCATCTGTTAGCTAAAATCTGGGAGGGGGGGATGAGAGAGGTCATTCCTAGAGCATTTGATTTTCAGCAGAGACAGTCATAATACATTTTATTTAAAAAAAAATATAATACAGCACTCAGAACTGGCTGTCTACATCACAAACATCACCCATTCCAGATGTATGAAGAGGGGCCTTGTGTTGTGAAGCCAATACCTTTTGTTTTGGACCATGCAGATCCCTTATGCATATTTAGTGCTACAAATGTGTTTCTCCATAACTGCTTCATCTCACTTACTTTCCCTTTGTCATTCTGTATTGAGCATATACACTATGGACATGCTCAGCACTCTTTGTGTTGAGTAGGTTCTTGGAAGCATGCACCATACCTCACATTTTGTCACTGAAATGAAGGACATGGACACTCAAAATGAGGGACAATGAGGGACACTAACCCACATGATGATCAGAACACATCATGAAACATGGAGATACAGTACCTCAGAACACACTGGAAACCATTGCATTAGCACCTGAGAATAAATTTCTACCATTAAGCATTGGTGCCATTTAGGTAGGGCAGAGGCAGTCCTTCCACTCCCATATTTGTGCCTAGGTTGTTCTTATGGTGTGGCAATAATGGCATTAAATTTGGATTTAATATTTTGTACAATAAGTACTCACCTGGCCTGTGTCTGTTCATGCTGCAGGTACTCTCCAGACTCACCTGTGTCTGTATTATGTTGTTCACCCTCTCCTCCTATTAGCAGCAGCACAATCACATGTGATGTGGATGAGCTCCAGCCAAGAAAGAGTGCATTAGTCTTGCAAGTGTAACACTGTTTTTCCCACCACAAAGTAGACAGACTGTTGCCATGTTGTGGCACCATATTTTTCTTGGTCTACTCTTAATGAGTCTCCATCTCCCCTGGTGGCTGAAGGGGCAGAGGGTGAGCTAGAAGCTAACTCAAGACTAGGCTACCTACCTACTTACTCTACTAGGCTTGCCATGCAAAAAAAAACAGCAGAAATTAGCAGTAGTGGTGACAGTGGTGTGGGTGGCCTTCATATGTCTTGATCAGTACAGTGTGGCAGCAGCCACAGCAGCAACCAACCAAGAAGCAAGCAACCCAGGTTGGGTGGGTTCAGTTGGTGAGGTGACTTGGTTGCAGACCATGTTGGGGACCTGTGATAGTCAGTTTTAGCATCCATCTTCTGGTGGAAGGAGAGAGGGCACAGACTGAAAACAGGGGTGTTGGCACACCTTGCCAGGCTGCAGGTTCTGGCCACATGGCCTGGTAAGTAAAAGTAAATATTTTTTTAACAGGGGGATTGGGGAAGGAGGAAGGACTGAACTATTGATGTGTTTTTCACGTTTCTTCACATTTGGGTGGTTTTATGACCCATAAGGGATGGGTGTTGAATGGAATGGAGTAGGGGAGAAAAATGGGTACAGAGTTTTCTTTTGGGGGGGAGAACTTCAGCCAGGAACAAACTGGTTGGTAACTGGGTGAGTTTAAGCCCAAATGTGATGCACTGCTCCAGGGTATATACAGATGAATGTTATACATTTGAATTGTTCCTGATTTGCTTATCACTTTTCAGTCAAAACAAATAAGTTGTACCTTTTAGAGATGTTACATACATTCTAGAACAGTCTCTTGCATTCACAGACAGTTAAGCAGTATGGTATGCACAGACTGTTGCAGACCCACTATAGTTAGGCTTATGCCCCCCACCCGTGAAGCTGACCTCCACATCCCCATGCTAAAGCACATTATGACAAGGGCAAAGGAGACTGCAGGGTGTGCACCATTGAAATGAATGTGGGTATTTTGCACTCTGACCTATGGACATCATCTCTTAAAGATTCCTGCCTCTGTCTCCCTGGCACTCAAGTAAGAAACTTTTACTCATATCTATACTTGGTGGGTTGTCTGTAGCAGCATGGCCATACCTGCTACAGTGTGTGTGCATGGGGGAGCTGGCCATGTGGGTGGGTGGGGGGTGTTAAGTTATTGCTACTATTGTGTTTGCACTTTAAAGTCTGTTTGCGTGGAAGCATTCAAAACTATGGAGAGAAAATAATAGGAGTACAGACCAGACAGAAGTAATTAAGTGGTTTTGTGGGTAAGTTTGTGTATTGGGGATGGGAAGAAACACATGTGTTTTCATTGGTAAGTGTTCTACAGTTCAACTGTGAAACTGAGATGAGTAAGAGAAGAAAACTGAAAAGCATAACAGTGGCTACAACATGCCACATGCATGCAGATGTAGTCAGATACAGTATGTATTGAAGTACAAGTGAGTCATATGTGTGCAGACAGTATGGCTTAGTGGTTAAAGGCACTGAACTGCAAGCCAGGAGACTTAGAGGCATGACAACCTGGGTTTGAATCTCATCAACTCCCACTTGGGTATGGTGTGATCCTGAGCAAGTCACTTAACTTTTACATGTGCAGTTATCAGTGACCACTTGCTTTTTGCATGCACGCATGCAGTCTTTCCCAATTTAACATAAAGATCATGGTTTCCACACTTGCTTGTGATTCTAATTTAACATTTAAATCATACTTGCAGCATGCATATCACTTAGGTCGTTTTATGTATGCAGCATGAAAACATTTCATATAATTATTTCTGTAAGGGATTTGCCCAATTTTGCACACAATGCACTTAACATTTTTTTCAGAGGAAGTTGTCTGGACTTCCTGCAGTATACAGTATTTGTCATTTGTAAGCCAGTGCTCCTCTGTATATTTTTGTTAATTTACTGTGTTACGTGCCTTTTAAGGTATTATGTACTGTATTTAGAAAATCACAATATTAAGGAAATTTCTTGCAGTCCTATTTTTTTAAAACTTTATTAACCAACATTTTTCACCAGGTTACTACAAAACAATAAGCCGTCAATATAAGGACTGTACAAGATATCACAGCAAGCAGGGATAACACTTACATAAATACCAAGCACCACATAGACGACACACAGAGGGTTCCCCAATTCAGTATGAAGCTTGAATAGTAACAAAACAGTCACTCACCCTGTTGTGTCTAGTTACCTCATGGGATATCAGGAGGACAGAAAAAAATAAAAATGAGAACTACATATTATGTTTATGTATTACACAGGAAATAAGTTGTTCTCAGTGACCTGCAATAAAGATTTCCATTCGGCTTCAAAGATGTCCAGCTGTGAATGAGAACCAGAAAGGGCCCTCCGCAACTTCAAATAGGATAGCAACTTTGGCATTCAATGTGAAATCAGTGAAGGGTCACAACTTAACTACAGCTGGACTATGGTATTTTTTGCATTGCCCAGTGCAAGCTGCCAAAGAGACTCTGCCCTCCATAATATGCCAATTAGCCCCCTAAAGCAGTTGCAATGAAGTATTCAAGGTGGAAAGTCTCAAGCCACATTCATGATCCTGTGAACCTATGGCAAAAAAACTTTTACTTTCAGACACTACAAAGCCATATGTAGGAAACTACCCTCAGTAGCCATACATTTATGGCAAAGAAGTTCTCACTCAGATTACATGTGATTCAGTCATCCAGGAATATAATAAGTATTGTAAAATATATTGTATTGTTTCTGAATCAATATGTTACTACAAGAGCAAGTATTGACCAATTTATAGCAGCTGACCAGGTTTCTGGAATACTAGAACATCCTAGGCCCTGCTTCCTTTGCAGTTCAATATCATGGACAGGTGATAGGAGACCATGTAAAATAAGATGCTAAAAGGACATAAGGTATTTCTCGAGAGGTGACAAGTTGAAAACAAACATTTCCTCTACTGGAGAAATTGTCAGGGTGTTGGACGGTAAAGAAGGAAAACCACAAATAGAGTGCCTCAACGGCAAGTAAGAATAGAAATCCTGTGGGGATAACTGAGCTCTCCACTTAAGAGAAATAACAGAGGTAAGGACTCTCCCCTCATATAGGTTTCCCACCAAGATCAGCCCCATTTGCTCCCATTTGTGGAGAGACTGGGCCACAGAAGAGGTACATGGTGTGACAGTTGCTATCTCAGCCAATGTGGTTTTAGGAAACAAACCAGGACAATAACTGATAATTTTGTGGTCTTGATGACACAATGACAAGTAAAAGGACTTACCACTTTGCACATAATGTAGATACAGATGGACTAAGCATAGTCTCATAACAGGGCCTGCCCAGGGTAGCCTCTCCTAACTGCCTCCACACTAGTACAGAACTATTTTCTCCAAGAGGGCTCAAAAGGCCAGTTGGGCAGCTAAGTAATAGTACTTAAAGGGGACAGGAAATAATTTCTAATTGGCAGCTGTTTATAAAGTTCTTATTCTCAGAAATGATATGCATTCCCCTAAAGTATCCATATTTAACTATATCTGAATAAATATGATACAAAATCTGTATTTTGCATTGTTTTGTTTTTATTGGCAGCATTCTGTTATAGTTCTCTTCATGGAACCAATAATTTGGAGTTTTTACTATGTCATGATTTGTGTACAGAATGTTAATAATGAGCTACTGAGCTATCAGAACTATGCTTAGATTTCTGTGCACAAACCGTGGCAAAGCTAAAACTCCAAATTACTGGTTCCATGAAGAGAACTGTAATGGAATGCTGCCCATAAAAACAAACAAAACAATGCAAAACACAGTTTTTTTTCCTGTCCTCTTTAACATTTCAGAGCACAAGGTGCCCCTCCACAGCTCAAAACTATAAACTGACACCTTTAATATGGGAAAGTTTGTTACCTCAATAAAAGAGAATTCGTCATACCAGACGTTTGAGAAAAACTTTATCTGAAGTTCGATTGGGAGCAACTGAAAACTTATAAAAACTTTGGCAAGGTACATATTTTAATAATTTTATATTTTTAGTAACTGGGTAAGACCCACTAGGCACAAGCACCTGTTTTCAGAGGTGACCTGGGTGCACTGGGGTGGTTAAGCAACTTGTTCAAAGTCATACAGTATGCAGGTGGAGATTGTGGGAATCAAACTTAGGTCTGATGGATGTACCAAGCTCATTCACAACTCATTACTCTAACTTCTAGGCTATACTACACACTTGAAGATATAGGTAAATTATACAATGGCTTAAAAAAACACTGCCCTCTGATTGACTGGCTGGCATGATTTACCCATTGTAAATCCTAGCATGACCAATGGGTAAAAGTACCAGCCAGCCGCATCTCACATCCTCCAATTTTTAATCACTCCAATCCCTCAAACCTCAAACACAGTCGCCACCATATTAGCTCCTTGCTAAGCTGACTTGGTACTCCCGAACAGCATAAAAATCATGCCCTAGAGCTACCTCTGAGAAAAAAAGCCTGTCCTTTCTATATTGTTTAAAAAAAATCTGTACCTGCTCATCGCCTGTATTGCAATCCCTTCACCCTCTGGTCCCAGGAGAGCCAAAGATGGGACTGGTAGGGTAGTTACAGGAGGGTTCCAGAGTTGAAATCCACAGCCGTTGCTACGCTGCACCCTTAGACCTCGGACCCTATTCAGTCTTCTTGGGGGGGGGGTGAGACAGAGAATAAAGAGAAAAAAAAACCTCCAACTTTCTTTCCCTGACCTAGGAGTCTAACTTGGCTGGGGAATGAGTGTTAAGGAAGCATGGCAGCCACACATACACAAAACCCAGGGGAATTTTTTTTTTTAAAAACACAGAGCCAGTGCTCCGTAGTTGTAGTCCCACTGAGCACCAATTAGACAAGGCTGTCCCGGCTCCTCGAACAAAAACAGAACCAGGACACAGTCTAACTGCCACATCAGGGAACACTGATAAATGTTTCCCTGCCCTAGGAAAAACATCGGGGCTGGGAATGATAAACAATTACTGCGCATGCGCAGGTACAACTCAGCCCTAGCAACTCAGGACTATTTTTTAAGGTACAACAAAAAAAAAAAAAAATTAAAATGCTATAACAACTCTTTATTATTACTTTTTTTCAGTGACAAAAAGGGGGGGCATTGTATAATTACAATACACTACTCCAGGGTGTGGGTTATGCTGGGATTTACCCACTTATGGTGTGGTTTATTCACCTGGCCTGTGGCCTTGTGACTGAACCACATTAGACATGGGTAAATCCCAGCATAACCCACACCCTGTCATTGTATATTGCTTAATTTACCCAATGTCCTTACTCCAACCTCAGTATCTGAAAAAAATGCCCATAATTTATTTTATATAATTTAGATAGAGCCTGAGGCACAGCAATCCCTAAATATTCTAGAGAATATACAAACTGTTATGGCAAATTAGAGGAAATCTAAGGGATCTCACACCAGGACCAAGTAGGAGCAATTTACGTTTATGAAAATAAATGTTGTGCCCCACAAGAAGCTAACAAGGATCCAAAAGTACACTTAATTCTGAAAGAACCTTTTGGGGATTTTGAAGGTATACCAAAAGATCATAAGCAAAAAAGAATGCAGTGTGGCTCATGCTATTCACAGTGAGATCTTCAGTGTCAGAATATTGGTGGGTGGCAGCCAGCAAGGGCTCAAGAATTTGAACATACAGTAGGGGGAAGGGGACACCACAGATATGTTCCTCTGGAGAGATGGAAAGGGAGTGACAATACACCACTGGTACAGTAAGAGTTTGAGCCTGTGGATCACAATTCAGTGCCTTAATCTACCTGCAAGACTTAAACCAAAATGATTCAGTGTGTAGAGCATAAATCCTTACTCCATACAGTCAAAATTGTTTTCCCCCATACAAAGACAGGATATAAACATCATCATCTCTTTTCCTGACCCGTGGTCCATCTCCACACCACATTCAATGTATGCTGTATGTTTTTTTTTTTCTCATGACACCCTTAAACAAAACCTGATTGGTCCAAATGTACAGAAGAGGGGAGCAGTTGTTGAAGTTGATGCTTATTTATGTTTTAACAGGATATAGTTCTAGGTAAAGTCTGTTTTCAGGACCATCGTGTATGCAACAACGCTTGTTACAATAAAATAAAACAATAAAACATACACATTCAATTAAGTATGAAAAAGACAGATACATTATAAAACAAACTACAATTGATGCATTCATATTTGAACAGACACTAATGTAAAATAGCTGATATAAACCTGTTACATATAGACAAATTCCATAGCCTGGGAGGCAGGGAATTCAACAACACAGTTGTTACAGTATATAGTTGAATAATGTTATACCATATCGAGATCTAGTTCTAGGGACTTGCAGACCTGTTTCTGTAACTTCCTTCAATGAATATTTCGAAGTGAGTATGAATTTTTTAAGCAAGTAGGAGGGTGCATAGCCCTCCATACACTTGTAGAGAAAATTGTACAAGAGCCTCTCTCTGCTGACTGTGAGTGAAGACCAATTAAGTTCTAAAAGTAACAAATAATCGTGCATCATCACAGGGAGAGCCAACCATCACCAGTACAATTTATTTTTTTATTTTTTGTACTTTCTTCGTCCCTGCCTGGCTGACTTTGGACAGTCTCTCTCTCTCCCAGCCCTGTCACCCACTGTTCCAGGACTTACCTTCTGACCATGTCAGTGCCCATGGTTTGCCCCCAGTTGTGGAGCCTCCAGGGTTAAGAGTTGGCTTGTGGCCAAGGGCCCAGTGAGTGGGGAGTGGCCTGCAGAGAGAGAGAGAGGTGGTGTCAGGCTGCTGCAGGCCAGGGAGGTGTTTTCTTCCCTGTAGTCACCTTTCCTGAGTGCCTCATGGGCTAGGATTCAGGAGCTGTCTATATGCAAAGGTGCAGATGTCCGGGTCAGGAGACATCTGCCCAATCATCATAACTCCACTGCACTGCCACCTGTAGTCACCCACATGGTAGTGTCATAGCAGAGCAGGGAGGCCTCCCTTCCTGGAGGAGGAAAGCATCCTCTGGGATGCATGATCTTTCCTACCTTGGGCTGGGGCTCGATGACCTGGGCTCGCTTCTAAACCCAGGTCACCAGCATCGCTTGCAGTAGTGCTACCATTGTATTACCCTTGTTGCCCGTGTGATAGACTACACTACCGTAGTTGATTGTAGGAAGAATGACCGATGTGGCAAACTTTGCCTACTTTGCTTTGTCATACAATACTTCTGGCTCAGTAGAGCACCTAACTTCTGGTAGATTTGCACACAGATGTTATTGATATGCTCATCAAATTTTAGCTCAGGGTCTAACCTATGGCCCATATATTTTAAATGAACTAACTTGTTCAGTTTTGAAACCATTACTTGAAAATATATCCAATCCATTTGATAAAGTGCAGTTTTATTCTGTCCCTGATTTAGATAACATAAAGGTGTGTGTGTGTGTGTGTGTGTGTGTGTCTGTGTGTGTGTGTGTTTAAAATGAAATTTATTTTGAGCAAGTCAATTTTCCAGTTTTTTTAAATTCAAGTTTAAGTGTTGCCTCAACATTTTTATTTATTTATTTCAAATTCGGATTAATACCTTTGAGCTGGGGGCTCATTTACAAAGGTTCCAAGTCAACAAGGAATACAAGACATTTCCAGGTGATGAAACATTGCAGAACAGAAAGAACATCAACTAACAAGTAGTATTAGTGTGCAGTTACAACATTAAGCAGGGTATAACAAGTGAGGATAAACAGGGCCACACTTGCGGAGAAACATATTAATACAGCACTAATTAAGTGCAGTACAGTGTTTAACAATCATGTTACAGTTCAGACAGGGTGCTCTCATTCTGCAGAAATGCAGTTTTAGCAGCCAAGGTGAGACTTTTCAAGGGGAGATAGTAGGTGGTGGGAGGTGGGGGGTGGGGGGTGGCAGTTGTGGAACAGGAGGGTGGGAGTGAGAGAGAGTAGTGTTTGACGGGTGCAATAACGGCTGTCAGAGGCCATGGGTTACCAGAAACACTGGCAGTCAGATTTGCTGACAAGAAGAGATTGAAGCCCATTTTTAAAGTGGCCAAGTCTGGGGGATTTGGCAAGGTCTGTAGGCAGATCATTGAACCATTTAGGCACACAGTACGAGAGGGATCTTTGGCCAAGGGTGGTTCGTTTGAAAGAAACAGTTAGGACAGCCCTGGAGACACTCCTTATGCATTTAGATTGTTGTGCAGGCTCAAAGAGGGCTGAAGTAGCACTAGGCATGGACCCCATCAGGGACCTTTTTGCAAGGAGGCAAGCCTGGTATTGGAGTCTGTGGTGGAGTGGGAGCCAGCCAGTTTCCTTGTATAGGTCACAAGAGTCAGTCATTTTGTGTACTCCCAGGACCAGGTGGCAGGCCTTGTTGAGGATGGTTTTGACCCTTTTAAGTGCTGTGTCTGTGCCTGCCCCATATATCACAAGACCATAATCCACAGATGAGAGAACTGAACTGCATGTAACAGGTTTCAGGGCAGCCGGTGTCATAGAGGTGCAGTGTCTGTACAGGATGCCAAGCTTCATGTTGGTGGACTTTACCAGTTGCTCAGCATGGGTAGTGAAGGTGAGGGTGTCATCAAGATGAATCCCTAAGTACTTGAATGTGTTGACTTGGTCAAGTACCTTTCCTTCACTACTAAGTATATGCAGTGAGGACCCTCGGATTTTGCTCTGTGGGGTGCTGAAGAGCATGCTGTTTGTCTTTTTGTAGTTGAGTAACAATTTATTTCTGGTGAACCAAGATTCCAATGCACGAAAATTGATCTGAAGTTCAGAGCTAATTGATCCCAGGTCATTCTCTGGGATGGAGATAATAGCATTGTCTGCTTAGAGTACGGAGTGTGCATGACAGGCAGAAGGCATGTCATTTATGAAGAGGCTGAATAAGAGAAGACCAAGGATAGAACCTTGTGGGACCCCTAGGTTTAATTGCCTGGGCTCAGAGATTGTATTGCCGAGCCTGACCCGTTGAGATCCATGGGTGAGGTAACTATGGAACTAGGCCACAGAGTCCATTGATGATCCTGCAGCAAGGAGACGTTTCAGTAGCAGTTGGTGACTGACTGTGTCAAAGGCCTTGGTGAGGTCTATGAAGATAGACCCCACTGCCATCCCTTTATCCAGGGCCCCATAAAGCTGGCTGGTGTACTCTATTGGTGCGGTGATGGTGGAATGGTTTTGTCTCAATTCATGTTGTTGCAAGCAGAGAAGGCTATGTTTTTCTAGATACTAAGTTAGTTGTTCTGAGACCACCCTTTGAAGTGCTTTGAGGGGGGTAAAATCGAGATGGGCCAGAAGTTTGCTAGATTAACTATGTTTCCTGATTTAAAAACAGGTGTGACTAAAGCCTCTTTCCACCTGTCAGGGAAGATGCCAGATCTCAAAGAGGTGTTGAATACCTTGGCGAGCAGTACCACAAGTTCATTTAATGTGAGTGTTACCATCGTCATATTAATCATGTTGTTTCCCATCCTGGTCTTACCAAGGACCCATTTGACATATTTGACAGTCTCACCTGGGGAGATTTGCCTGAAGTAGAACAATGGGGTAACATTATCCCATGGTGATGGAGTATTGAGGTTGTGCTGCTGGCCTGCGAGGGTATGATTCAGGTATTCAGGTGGCAACACATTGCTGAGGTCCGTGAATGCAACATTAAAAGCATCAGTGATTTCCTTTGGGCCTTACAATGTGCCAGAGGTGGTAACTATAAGGTCCGGTGGGGCCCTTGAGGCTCTACCCATGAGAGATTTTACAGAGTCCCAGAACTTCCCTCCCTCTACCCCAGGTCTTTCCTAGGAGGTCATTGTAGTAAGCTGCTTTCGCCAGATGTATGAGTTTTGTGCAGGTATTTCTAGTTGCCTTATATGCTTGGGAGTCAGCTAGATTCCTGGTGGCTTTTGGCCCTATGCCACAGGTGATCTCTGAGTCACATGCGTTCAATTAGAGGGCTAGACAGCCAGGGGTTGAGGATTCCTCTGGCTTTCTTTGTTTTGTAAGGAGCAAAGTGCAAGATCATGCACATAGGGAAGAGAAACCCTGAAGCCACCTATAGGCCGGGAGGGGAGTTGCTGGCAGTCACAAAGGAAGAAAGAGACTTGGGCATCATCACCACCAATGACCTGAAATCATCCAAGCAGACCTCTAAAGCAGTAGGTAAGGCTAGGGGGATGTTAGGGAGTATTAGTAGGGGTATCACAAGTCGTAAGAGGGAGGTAATAATCCCTCTTTACAAGACACTGGTTAGGCCCCATCTGGAGTACTGCGTGCAGTACTGGAGGCCACACCTTCACAAGGACATTAACCAAATTGAGGCAGTCCAGAGAAGGGCAACCAAAATGGTGCAGGGACTGCATCAGAAGACATATGAGGACAGATTAACGGAGCTCAATATGTATACCCTTGAGCAAAGGAGGGAGAGAAGTGATATGATCGAAACATTCAAACACCTTTGAGGGCATTAACAAGGTGAAAGAGTCTAACATGTTTAAATATAAGAAAATAGCAGGACAAGAGGACACAGCATGAGATTAGAGGGAGGCTGATTAAGGGGAATGTGAGGAAATTCTTTTTCACAGAAAGAGTGGTGGATACATGGAACGGCCTACTTCAGGAAGTGGTGGCTATGAATACAGTGCAGGGCTTCAAACAGACATGGGATAGGCATAAGGGAGCAATACAGATGAGTATGAATAGATAGGCCACTGACAGAGCAAAGGCCAATGGCACATTTATATGGTAGAAAAAGAAATGGGCAGACTGGATGGGCCTTGCGGTCCTTATCTGCCGTCAACCTCTATGTTTCTGTTTCTATGTTTCAAAGATGTTGCAGGCTTTAGTGAAGATACTGCAGAAGTAATCCAGTGCTTAGTTTCCATCCTTAACTCTATCCAATGGGGACCGGTCAATCCCTTTTAGGTAGTGCCTGAAGGAGTCTAGTTGACTAGGCCTTAGTGATCTGTTCCTGGTGGTGTTAGGTTTAGTCTTGGTGAACTTGTTAGTTCAGGTAAGTAGTACAGGGGAGTGATCACTGCTGTTGTCAGGTAGGACTGTTACCTCTGTGATATGTTCAGGACAGGAGGAGAGTAGCCAGTCGATGAGGGTGCTGGTTCCTGAATGATAGTTTAGTCTGGTGGGTTGTGTGACCAGTTGGGTCAGGTACAGGTCAGCTATTTGGTCTCTAGCTGTCACTGCATCCTGTGCTTGCCAATTAATGTTGAAGTCCCCTAGGATTATATGTTCCCAGTTTAGTTTGTTCTGTTTGAGGTGGCTTATGAGATGCGGGGGATCCAGTGAGTAGCGTCCCAGGAGGCAGATATATGGTGGATAATAGTAGCACTTTGTTTTGTTGGCCAGTATTAAGTTTTAGTGTTAGAACCTGTGCTTCCTTGATGTGGAAGCTAATCGGCAGTATTTGCCCTTTGATGTTACTCTTGAGGTAAACCAGACAACCACTCCCTCTTTTTGAGGTACGGTCCTGCCGGAACAGTTTGTATCCAGGAAGGGCAATTGCTGTGTCTGGGATCTTTGGTGATAGCCACATTTCTGTTAGGAAGATGAAGTCAGGATAAATCTAACCTCCCCAGGCCTGAAATTGTGGCAGTTTGGAGAGAAAGCTGCAAATATTCAGGGATACAATTTTTAGATGGCCTGGGCTATTGGTACAATTCATGATAGATGTCACCCAGGGTCACAGCTAGGCAGGGATTTGACAAGAAGCTTTGGCTATGCAAGAGCTTGTAGGCATGCACTCCACTGCTCCATTACATTGGTAGCCTGGGGCACACTTACTCAAGTAGAAGTGCAGGATGTGAAATAATTTTGTCCTTATGCTTCCTTTATTTAAAGAGGTAGTTTAAAAGCCCACCTTCAGATCCTTTAGGAGCAGGTCAGACAAAAATGTGGGTTCATGCAGGACCTAGAGTCATTGAATTTGTCAGACTTAGTTGCTTGAGTTCTGTTTTACTTGGGATAGCTTCTGAAAAGTTGATTTTAAACTGAAAATGCAAATACCTGGTGGTGATGTTTTGCAGAAATCCAGTACAGGAGACCTTCACAGATGTAGTGAATAAGAATGGTGTAGTTACTCTAAGCAGAAAGTCTTGTAAATCCCAAAAAACTAAGCTACAGACACAGACAAACACAAACAGCTACCCACGACTTCTCGTTGGCCATGGGCAAATAAAAAAAAAAAAGCAGGACTGTGTCATCCACGTACGTTTTGAAGGTGATAGAGAAAAAACTGTTTTGATAACCTGTCAATAAATAGAACAAAGAAAAGAGGACCAAGTTTGACCGTTGAGGGAGCCCTTGTCTATAACTCTAACCCCTGACAATGTTCCTATCATGAAGGCCGTTTGCGATTTATTCTGCAAACAGGACCCAAACCATTTCAGCATTCTCATCATTTTGTGCAGCAATAAAAGATGATCTACAGGTTTTGTTAGATCCAAGAACACTGCTCCCATCCACTTTTTATTCTCTAGTGCATGGGAGATGGTGTCCATGAAATCCAACAATGCTATTTTGGTGGAATGTAACAACCTGAAGTCAGACTACTAAGGAGAAAGCCAATCATTTTTGGAATGATCGGTGTACAAATGCTGGTGGATCTCCTTATCCAAAAATTTGGAGGCAACAGAAAGCAAGGCTATTAGCAGATAATTATTGGAACGTTAAGTCACCTTCCTTGAAAACCATTACAATTCTTGCTGTTTTCCAGGCAGTGGGAAAGGAACTGCAGCAAAGACTCCCATAGAAGAGCTTTGTTAATGGTGATGCAATTATGTCAACACCTTCGCTTACTAGTCTGGTCTTGAGGTTATAAGTCCACCAGGTTTGGCCTGTTATATAAAACTAGCAGTAAGCTTAGCTATTATTTTGTAACTGGCTGTTAAGAAAGAGATATGACAATATGAAGAACAACATGTAGGATCTTGCCTGGCTTTGGAAGGATGGTGATAATACTGTAGCAGACCTCATGGGGGCAGTAACCAAATTGTCTGCAACTTCCTCCAGTATGGGCTCCTACCTTCCAATACTGAGCATAAAATATCTTAATAAACTCTATTTACACAACACTGGGGCCCAGTGTCTTGCTACTCAAAACCTGAACTGCCTTCCATACCTCTCTTACTTCAAATGGAGCCTCCAGTATCCCTTGCTGGGCACCAGAGACTACAGGCATCAACATCTCCCTGAAATACCCATCCAGCTGAGCTGTGTTGGGGGGGACTAGATACATGAGGGGTTAGATACATTATCTGATATATACTGGGACTGAAAAACTCTTGGAAACAATGAGTTATGTTCCCCAGGTCCAAAGTTTCATCTCCTTGAGGTATGGTTTTCTCTCTGGCTTTTCTTCATAACTACCAAGCCATACGTTTGCACCCCATCCCCATCAAAAGAGTAGCTTGCCCGGGTCAATGAACTCTGACGTTTAGTATGCTGACTACTGGTTGTATTGTGTTGTGTTCCATTTCTAATTCCTGAAGGTCATTATTCAACTTTTCAATTAGGAGAGGACAGCTAGGCATGCTACACATGTCAAATGGGCCTCTCCAAAATCATTAAATGTTGAGAGGACTGACGCTTCTAATAACTGGAAAAGGAGATAACTTTCAGATGAAGATATGCTTTCAGTGCATCCCACCACACAGGTGTAAAGATGTCCCCTATAGGATTTGTTTTAAGAAAATTTAAAAAGTCCTTATGAATACATGAGCAAAAGATATCCCAAGACAGCAACACTGGATCTAATCATCATATTCACTGCTGAGGCATAGTACACTGAACTGCTAGTGTACCTCCAACAACACTGGTGCATGGTCAGAGAACAATATAGGGGTGTGCAAAAATCCTAGGAGAATAACTGTGCTGAAAGGAGCCATAGATGGATGTGAGTGTAAAAAATATTTTCACAGTCTGTAGGGTGTGAATAGCACCAGACATCTGCAGACAATGATCCTGAATCACAGCCTGTAAAGCCTAAGAGCTATGGATATGAACCAGTGGTGTTGCAGTGAAGCAATCCATCATACTGCATAGTATAGAGTTTCTATCTGCTATCAACTAGAAGGGACCTATACAGATTGCTACAGTAGCTTTAAAAAATGTACTGAGAAAAGTGTCAGTATTAAGCCCATAAATGTACCCAATTGTACCTGAGGTAAATGTTTACCCTATGGAGTTTTCAACATGGTTGTCTTAGCCTTGGTGAGTCAGCTGAGGTGTTGTGGCCTGACTGCCAGACTTTGTTTTGCATGTCACATGGTGCCCCTTTTGTATCAGTAATTGGAAAGTAAACTGAACTTTTACTAACCTTTTGTTTGCTTAAATGGTTTTGCTTACTTTGGAACCCTGCAGTAGTCACTTGATCGGCTCAGTTGTGGAGGTTGGCAGTGATGTGGGGATTTTATTTTCTGCACCAGTACACACTGGGGCATTATCTGCCTGATCAGTTTTATAGTAGTATAGTGCTTTAGACAGTGATCCTCTCTCTTTGCAGGATGTTGTGGCCACTGCTCAAAATGTGACTAGCCAAGGAAATGGAGATTTCACTTTACTCCAGATCATCTGTCATGTTTAGTGAAGTCTTACTTGCCATTTTACTGGACTTTCACTGTTATACTTATTTTATCTTTTTGGACCATTTTTCAGTATTGAGGGACTTTGGATATTTGCTGTCTAGATTTGGAGGCTGGGGTGACTATTTCCTTTTTCAGGATCCAAAACTTTATTGAGTGTGGCATGACCGAATGTTGTATAAGACATTATATGTCTAATTAATTATTCATGAGCTAAAGGAGCTCATTCATTGGCTGCCATGCCAGTCTGAAATCTTTAAGAAATGCATAGCATGGCAGCCACTCATGCAGCGAACATTTCACTTAATGCTGAGCTATTACAGCATAAGAAAATGAGTAAGGAGGCTTCCTGAATCCCAATAACAAAACACTAAGTCAGCAATATTTCAATGTTATAAATATTTGTGCCGCCTCAAAAACGGCGACTGCAACATACTGTGATAAGTATGCAAGGACACCTCATGGCAGTCTTTAGAGCAGCGCCAAGTAGCGCCACACAAACAACTGAAAAAATAGTAAAATAAACTGCTCCCCAAAAGGTCATTACTGTGATTAGACTTATAATCACAATAATGACCTCCGAGCAGGTTATTTCCTTTTGATTAATGACTGGCTGGGTGGGGGTGGCCCTTAACTGCACCTCCGGCCACCCTTCCCCTCCAGCTGGTCATTAATCTCTAGGAAATGATTGGCTCTTTGGTCATTATTGCTTAAACAGCTAATTATATATAACTGTTGAGGTGTTTTAAAGTGTGACTATAAGCAGGTCAAGTGGTATTGAAGCAGCAAGTTTCATTGTCATCTGGGAGATTGTGTGCTAGCTCTAGCATCCCTTCCTGGAGCATGATGGAGGATGAGTACATTGTTGTATTTCTTTTATTTAAAAAACTGGTAACTGCGAAGAGCACGCTGAGCCAAGTCTCTTGTACAGTTGCACCCAAGTGAACTATTACAAAAGGAATGAAATAAAATGACAATAAAAAATACAAAACAGTAAATGAACCTAGGAATGATACGGTATTCAGTGTTTTGAGAATTATCCTGTGTAGAGGACTAAAGCAGACTATGCAAAAGATGCATATAATAGAAACACAACTGTGGAACAGTACCTGTGAAAAATTCTAAAATGGCTAGGAATGAATTACAATATGGTGGCTAGGACTAAACTGAGCAGAAATACCAAATATAAGATCATTCTCTGCAAAAATACAGTATAAAGTGGATACCAAACTGAGCAGGGCATAAAAAGCACAATCTAAAATATGGTGGTTGGAAATAATTACCTTCATGCGCAAAGGTAACTAAGGCAGTGTACTAGCAAAGGTTAATAGAAAAAGAGGGCTAATAGCAGCTAAATGAAGGTGAGAGAAATGTGCTCTGAGAAGCCATTTTAGGGCTTTGAGATGTATCGTGCAAGTGAAATGCTCAGCTCTTGAAGGAAAACCACACATCCTGGTCTCCCACACCCGAAAAGCTAACCCTCCAGTTTAGCTTTTAACAGCAAGAGCGGCGTTTTCTTATGCCACAACTTGCTGTATTGTAATTTAAAAAAGTCTGAAATCTGGAAGTACAGAAGATGCAGAGGGCGCTCCATTTGCTGAAAAGGTGTGGCAACACACCACTCGCTTCAATAATTTTGTACTGAAGTGAGTGGTGTGTCACTGCACCTTTTCAGCAAATGGAGCACCCCCTGCATCCTCCATACTTCCATATTTTGGACTGTTTAAAATTAAAATACAGCAAGTTGCAGCACAGAAAAATGCCGCTCTTGCTTTTGGGTGTGGGAGACCAGGATGTGTGGAGTTTTCCTTTAACATGAAAAGGTAGATTCTCACATATCTGATAGAATATTCAGGAGAGTCTACTGTTGACTTGGAATGTACCTGCTCACTGTACCACTCCTCCTAAGGGAGTGTGTAGTCTTTGGCCAAGGCAAGCAGGTAAAACATGGGGAAATAATAAAATAAGATTGCCACAACATTATGGAAATTCTGTTAAAATACCATGTTAAAGTATTGTTAGGGCCTTTGGACAGTGTCAAAAAAAGAAAGAAAAATCAGTGTTTGGGTTTAAAGACATGTAATCGACTTTCATAGTATTGCATCCAAACCTAAGCACATTTTTTGGCTAATAGTTCTGTCATTTGGCTTGTAGATTTTGGTGACAGACAAAACACTACAGGGTTTGAGTTTCACTCTTCAGTACTACTCCTGGGGACAGAGCAGCAGTAGCCAGCATCATTAGAAATAGTTGTAGTACAATAACACCCTTGCATTACGATAATCACTATACACGATTATACAGTTTGGAGTAACAACTAGGTTGTAACAAAATTACAAGTTTAAAAGCAAATGTTTGCTGATTTTTATTTCTTTTGGTATTTTTTACTTACTTTTCATTAACACAATGACTGATTCCATTTACATTTTAGTAAATAAGAGGTGGTGAAAGAGGAATCTTGCATCATGAAGTATCTTCTCATTCAAGAATATCTTGTAATCCTAATAAATGGATAATGGAACATGTTTGGCCTCAATTTCCTCATTTAATTATTTGGGCATCATGTTTGAACCATCATTGGATTTCTCAGTCCATGAAGCCTCTGCCTGTAAAGTTGTTTATTCTAAGTCAGCAGCAGTCTCACCCTTAATGCCCAGATTGCCATAGCCCAAGGCATCATATGCTTTAAACTTCTATGTGGGATGTCTGTTTTCTTTTCAGCCTCTGAAACTGGCCTGTAAAAATGGGATGTAACTTATAATGACATCTGTAGATTTGCCTTGGCCTCCAACTGACATACCACTGTAGACGCTAATAAAATGAAGGAACATCTAAAACAGAACCTTCTAGGCACAGTAAGCAGGGGAAGGGGGTAGAGGAACACTGGATAAGGATAAAGATGGCTATAACCAAAGCCTCAAAACAGTGCCTAAAAAGAATCAGTAAAATGAAGAGAAAGAGAAAACCACTTTGGTTTTCCTGGGAAGTGGCTGCCAAAATCCAAGAAACAAAGGCAGCTTTTAAAAGGTATAAAGACACTAAAACTGATCAAGACAGGGATACATACAAGGAGAAGCTGAGAGAAGCAAGGAGGACAATCAGACTCGCAAAGGCATCAACAGTGGAAAGAACAGCTAAAGGGTTAAAGAAGCGGGACAAAGCCTTTTTTAGATATATCAGTGAAAGAAGAAGGAAGGGGGTATAGTCAGAAAAGCAAAGGAAATGGGGATACATGGAGGATGACAGGGAAAAAGTGGAGTTACTGAATGGCTACTTTTCCTTAGATTTTACTAAGGAAAGAGATGATAGTGGATGCAAGCTATGGGGACAGCACCTCTGGTAAGCTGATAGACTCAGGACCATTTACAAGGAAAAGAGTCCTAGAAGAACTAGGGAAACTCGATGTAAAAAAAGCAATGGGGCCTGATGAAATTCACCCCAGGATACTCAAGGATCTGAGGGAAGAACTGGCAGAATCCCTGGCAGAACTCTTTAAGCTATCTTTGGAACACGAAGTTGTCCCCAAGGATTGGAGAAGAGCCACTGTTGTCCCTCTTCATAAGAGAGGGAATATGGATGTCGTGGGTAACTATAGACTGGTAAGCCTCACATTTGTTGTGGGCAAGATTATGGAAGCACTCCTCAAAGAAAGAATCATCTCCTATCTGGAGGAGAGCACAACATTAGATTCTAGACAACATGGGTTTATGATGGGGAGATCGTGCCAAACAAATTTAATAGACTTCTTCAACTCAGTGTCCAAGACAGTGGACCAGGGCAGAGCAGTGGATATAATCTATCCAGATTTCAGTAAAGCATTTGACTCCATTCCACACAGAAGGCTGCTAAACAAGTTAGCCAACCTAGGAGAGGGTCTGAAAGTAGTAAACAGGGTGCATAACTGGCTGAGTGGGAGAACCAAGAGGGTACTAGTAAACGGCATACTATCACAGGAAAGGGAAGTGACCAGTGAGGTGCCTCAGAGGTCAATATTAGATTCTCTCCTATTTACAGAGTGGAGTACTGCAGGGCTCTTTACTGGGTCCATTGTTACTTGGTATCTTCATAGCAGACATCTCCCATGGCATTAAGAACAAGATCAGTCTGTTTGCAGATTACACCGAGATTGAAGCAGTAGTGGATGACACAGTAGGATTGCAGGATGATCTGGCTAAACTGGAATACTGGTCAGACACTTGGCAGTTGGGGTTCAATGCTAAGAAGTGCAAAGTTATGCACTTCGGAGCAAGGAACCCAAGCAGGTGCTATCAGTTGGGGGGATACAGTTAGCCACTACTGAGGAGGAGAAGGATCTTGAGGTGATAATAACAGGGCAAATAAACAACTTAGCACAGTGCAGGAAGGCAACAGGATGATGGGGTGTATTGCTAGATGAATCACATCCAGGAGAGGGGGGTGATCCTGCCTCTGTACAGGTCATTGGTGAGGCCACACCTAGAGTACTGCATGCAGTACTGGTGCCCATACTTGAAGAGGGATGTTAGATTACTGGAAGGTGTACAGCGCAGAGTGACAAAGATGATCCAGGGATTGGAAGACAAACCCTATGAGGAAAGGCTAAGGGGAGCTTAACATGTACTCCTTGGAGGAAAGGAGGGATCGGGATGCTATGACTGAGACCTTTACATATATGAAGGGTATAAACAAGACAGGTACAGAAGGGATATTTAAGTTAAGAGATGGGAAAGACATGAAGGGGCATGGCCTGCAATTGGAGGGGGGAAGATTCAGGGGAGAGAAATGAGAAGGCACTTTTTTATGGAAAGGGTGGTGTCTAAGTGGAACACTCTTCCTGAGGAGATGGCATCTTGTATGACAGTGGGCAGTTTTAAAAGGGGATGGGACAAGGTGAGGGGGAAGGGGAGGGAGGGGATGCTGCAGTGTAAGAGATGCTAGCTGCGCATTTGAGAAGACTTGCTCAAATATGTCCTGTATCTGCTGATGGTTTCATATGTTTGTAACATCTTTATTAGTGACATAGCTGAAGGTTTAGAGGGTAAAGTTTGTCTGTTTGCAGATGATTCAAAGATCAGTAACAAGGTAGACACTCCCAGGAGTGCGTGCAAAGGATTAAGTCTGCCCTAAAGAAACAGGAACAATGATCTGGGACATAGCAACTGAATTTCAGTGTGACAAGTGCAAGGTCATGCACTTGGGGAAGGGAAACCCAGAGGAGGAATACTTCATGGGAGGAGTGAGACTGGAGGCAATGAAGTAGGAGAGGGACCTGGGGATGACTATAATGGATGACCTAAAAACAAGCAAACAGTGTGAAAGTCAGTGCTCAGGGCAAGTAGGATGCTGGGTTGCATAGGTAGGGGAATCTCTAGCAGGAAAAGGGAGGTGGTGCTCCCAGTCTACAGATCTCTGGTCAAGCTGCACCTGGAGTATTGTATACAGTTCTGGCTACCACATCTCAAAAGAACATAGATAGATTAGACAGGGTTCAGTGCAGGAAAACTAAAATGATATAAGGGCTGCATGAGACACCATAAGAAGATAGATAAAGGGAACACAACATGTATTCTCTCGAACAGAGGAGGGATGGGGAGACATGATAGAGACCTTCAAATACCTTAAAGGTATCAATAAAACTTAAAAGTACAAGACCTGTTCCTGTGTAGGAGTTACATAAAATCCAGAGGGCATGATATGAAAGTTGAGGAAGGGAAGATACGGGGTAACATGAGAAAATTCTTCATCATGGAGACAGTGGTGGACCCTTGGAACAGTCTCCCCCAGGAGGTGGTAGGGATTCAGATGGTTGGAAGTTTTAAACACACATGGGATAAATACAAAGGCATCATAGCACTCAGCAGTAAATAGGGAAGGGGTGGTAGTTGCAGTACTCTAAAATGGGCAGACTAGATGGATAGTAAGGCCCCTTCTGCTGTCACTTTCCTATGCTTTTGTGTTTGTATCTATATCTGGGGCATTTGTAATGACCATGGTTGTTCTTTATTGTCAGTTATACATCTTCCCTTGTTGTGATCTTCCAGGTCATGCCTCAGAATAGGTAACTGTTATGTCTAGTGCACCTACCTGGCAAGCAAAAACAAAACAAATAAATTTGAATGGAAGCCTTATAATAGTCTTATCTTGCTGTTTCACACTCATAAATGGGGCTCAAATTGAGATCCTGAATAGACTGTACTGATTGTGGCTAATAAGTCAACATACAGAGGGGGATTTTCAAAGCCTACGTAAAGATGCTATTTTCTATTATGTAATGTTGAAAATAAGTCAGATTGTCCCTATGTCTAATTTTCAAAGCTAGGACATAAGTAAGTCCATTTTTCAAAACTCTGACTTAGTTATGTCCAGTTTACAAAATTCAAAAATAAATGTGCCTGAACACAATTCTAAGACAGAGCGTAACCTGACTTATCATTTACATATATGTCTAGTATTTGTTTAGCAAAAACTGGATGCAGAGTACCATAAAACAGTTGGAAATATTGCAGATAGGTACAACTTTTGAAAATTGCTTCAACAAGATAGAACATGGTCTAGGTATATCTCTGATAGTGATGTAACTAGGAGCTACATCCATTTTATGACTTTTTAAACTGTCAACCTTGGAATTGTGAATATTTTACAGTATGTTTTTGAAAATTCATACCAACTTAATGAAGAGTTGCATGCTTTTTATGACTTTTGAAAATACCACCTGACATAGTTACGAATTTTGCCCATTTTATTTTTGAAAATACCCCCCTCAGTGCTTTAAATCCTGGAATGAGGAAGACAGGCTTACAACTTGTCTATTTTTTTATCACATTTTATCTCCCACTGCCAGTAGGGCTTGGTGGAAGTAGTACCAATCATCCACGCTCTGTCCCCTCTGCAACTTGTTGGGGATCATGCAGCATGGCAGTGGGGGCTGGATTTTTTTTTTGGTGATTTTCTTGTTCCTGTTTTTCGTCCCCAAAACCACAGCCTGAGGACGCCAGCGGGAAATACAAAAGTTCAGGCTGTAGATGTGCTACTGCATATCTCAGCCAAGTGCCTAATGGTGTCTTCCCCTCCCCACACCATGAGTCCTGCACCACCGCCTATGCATCCACAGGTGATAGTAATGGGGCAGTGTCACAGCCCTTCACCCCCTTGGAGAAGGAGAGCTTCCTATGGGATGCTCAAACTTCCTCATCCCAGCTAGCCCCCGATGACCCAGGCTCATTCCGGAACCCAGGTTGCTGGAGTCATGGGTGATAGCTCTAGCACTGCGCTGATGGGATGGCAATTTGTTATGTTTAACCTTGAAAATTTGCATCACAAATGGAATAGTCCTTTTCACCTGCAGTCAAAGATTGAAAAGTGTCTGGGGATTGAAGCCAAAAACATTGTATCCACCAGAATGTACTGATGGTTACAATCTTTATTCTTCATCCAACACTCTCTGCACAATCCAGTCTTTTTGTCTTTCTTTGTTCCTTTGTAAATCTTGTCAGCATTTGTTCCTTGCTTTCTTTGAGGGGGTTAGTGCTGCTTTTATCCCTCAAGCACTGCACAATATGTTTACAATAATGCAGCACAAGGGAACTTGTTATAAGGCTCAGAAGGAAAGTGATGCAAGGAAGGGACAACAGTAGACAGGATTGAAAGCAACAGTGAGGTTCTTCAGGGATCAGTACTGGGACATGTGTTTAATGCAATGTTTTTAATGATGTTATTGAGTCAGGGGTCTTAGGTAAGACAATTACTGTATATTTGTGGATGACACAAAACTAATAATGGTGGCAGGCTTCAGATAAGACAAAATCAGGCTGCTGAATAACTTGCATGCATTGAGGGAGTGGGACATCCAGAGACAAATAGAATTAAACATGGGATTAGTGTAAGGGCTTTCACATAAACCCAAAGAATTCAGTTCAGAAGTACAGTACTATATGTATATAAACCAGCTAACAGCAACACATGATTAGAGCTATCTGGCAGATATCCTTATGTGGGGTAAATAGACTCAAGGCTGAATTTTTTTTTATCATTTTTTGCCATATTCAACGTTAGTTATCTTTACTGACCATGGGGTCATTATCTGCATAAGATACTCAGATACACAGGGATAACTACAATTTTAGGCATGGACCTTTGGTCTGGACAGCACAGTCAGGTATTCTGATTGTTATTTGTTTATTTGGGTTTTGATAACTTTGATGAACTATCAGGGATTAATAGCCAGCCATTATCCTAGACACTTCTCCCAGACAATGGTGTGTGAAGTTGCCCTACTGTACTTTGTGGTTAATTTTGCAAATTCAACCAGATTTGCAAATTTAATACATCTGGCAAATTCCAATCTGTAGTGCAGGGCTAACTTCATGGATGGCAGAGTTATCAACCTGCTGGTGGAGTGGGACCCACAGGTGAAGTCTGCAATACACAGTGGGATTGGAGGTGATGTGGTACTGAAATGAGCTGTATGCTATGGAGAGACTGTGTTCAGTGTAGTCTTATAAAGACAGAGTTGGAGAAAAATGTGTCCCTGATTGTTTAATGGAAAACAAAAAAACTTTAAAAGTACTTGTAATATGTAGTATTTAGAACCAAATCAGTTAGAAAAATGCAAAGAGTGTCATGTGTGGCTAGATTTCTGTAGTTTGCAGTTTTCCAGATTTATTTATTTTAAAGTAGTGGTTTTGTTTTGTGTATTGAAACAGTGCTGTGTGTGGGAGAGGGACTGTTTCAGCGAGCAAGCAAGGGAGCTCCGCTCTTTGGCTGAACCTGTGAGCAACAGACTTGTCTTTTGCAGTCTTTCTTCTTAATAATTTTGTCTGTGATTTGTTATTTTATTTCTGAGTTACTTTATTTTTTTTTTTAGAATTACCCCATCTTCATGTCTTGATAATCCCCATTGTGTTAAAAAAATGTATAAAAATAAATGTTAATTTTGTGGTGTTTTTACTGTAGCTACTGTGTTAGCTCAGTAAACTGTTCTGTTGTGATTAACATCACATTGTTCTGGTGATGTATTTGTATTGTCTGTGCTGCTGGTATTTACTTTTACTGCAGCGTTTAAAAATCAAAATATTGGAAATGACAGGAAAGAAACACTTGATTCAAAAAGTAAGAGATACCTGACATGTGGCCAAGAAAAGAGTAGGTTCTGTGGTCCAAAAGGAAGCTGCACCTAAGACAAGTACCTATTTAGCAACTTCATCTGGGATCGGTAGTAGTAGTAGCAAAGGAGTAGTTAGCGGAAGTGGCGGCAGCATTCATGTGGCCAAATGTTTCTCTACCACATCTGTGTAATCTATGCTGGTGGGTGGTGGGGGAGAGGAGCATTCATCAAAGAAGCAGAAAAGTGTCTCGCTCTAGAACAGTGGTTGAGGAGGTTGTTGCTGTTGTCCCCATGACTACTGGTGGTGGTGCTGAGCCTGATCAGATCTCAGGACGAGGAGGAGGTAATCAGCCTGGGTAGGGATGGGGTTGATTATTTGGACCCCCTATGGGAACATGAAAGGAAAAAAAAGTAAAGGTCATGCTGCTGAACCTGTGGTGCTGTGCACACCACAATTAGTTCACAGAGCCCCCCCCCAATCCTCAAACTGGTGTTCCTATTGGAACTGTTGATCCAATCACACTGCTTGAGCCACACACTGTTGCAGAGCAGACATCATCCCCCAAAACACCCATTGCCACCCCTTCACTGTTCCAGTACTTCCACCATGTAAACTCAAGGGTTATAAAATCCCTAGTTTGGGATTTTTATATACTGGACCCAGCTAACAAAACAGTGGCTCTTTGGCAGCTGTGTCAGGTGTTACATTGTCATGGAAAAAGGGGGAGCCACCTAAGCACTGGTGGCCACCACACATACCTCAAGTTCAGGCACCAGTTATGTTGAACTCTTCAACAAAGGAAAGCCAGTGCAGGAGGACCTGCAACAAAGGGGAGCTGCTTCAGGAGGCCCCTCTACATTTTCATCTTCATTTGGCAAGGCATCCCCAACTGTTAGAGAAACAGTACTGGTGGATGCAGGGTTGACTGTGAATGACTACTACAGAGATATGGAGGAGTCTGTGTGATTGCCTAACAGTGGCCATAATAGCAGTGGTTATTTGAGTACTAGCAACCAGAGGCACCAAAGCACATCAAATCCAGTCCAGAGGTGCGTCGACTGGGACACAAAAAAGATGGCCACTTAACTCTCTTATTCTGCCCTAGCTCTACAATGTATGTATTTTTTTAATATTACCAGCCTGTCCAGTCAAGTATTCTTCAGCAATATTGAATGTCTGGCACCACTGAGAGCACCCACATCTGGTCAGTACACTCTGGTACCTTCTAATTTGGTGAAAATCTCCAGCGCTGTTATCCAGTCTATGTGTGATCCATGCAGCTTCTCCTCCCAATACACTATGATGGGCACAGTGACAGCTCAGTCTATCGATGTTAACAGTCCTTCTTTGGAATATATTGCCACCCTCTTGAAACACTGGTGGAAGAGAAAGCTATTTTAAAAACGTCTGTGTCCACAACTTCAGAAAATGCCTAGGTCAATGCTGCCAAGCAGCATGTGGCAGACCTGGAGGACTACAGCAGCAAATCCTTCAGAGGCTGGATGACCATGTGCATTGGCTCTGATGCCTCTGGGACTGTACAGAGGGTCAAGAAAATGGGAGATACCAAAACAATATTCAAATCTTAGGTACCCCAAGTGGAGCATAGGGTCCCTGCATGGAACATTTCCTTGCTGAGATGTTCCACCAGCTCGTGGCACCACCATGGCAGGGTCTGTTAGAAGTAGAGTGAGCACACTGCAGCAGAGGGATGCCACAACCTCCCAGATTCAATACATGGCTTATTATATCATACCTCCTTTGATTCCCAGCAAAAGAACAACTGCTGGGGTTACCACGAGAAAAAGGACACCTCATCTAGAAAAGGTGAAAGTATCACTATATCATGACTACTCTACTGAGGTTGTGCAGTGGAGGAAAGAGTACACACCCATTAGAACTGCACTGCAAGACACAGGAATCGTGTGCAGATTCAGGGGGATTACTAATGTTTTGGGACAAAAAACAAGCAGGAACATCAGTGCAGGAGCCTACAGGAAGTAAGGGCTCTCATTTATCACTGGTGGCCATCATAAGCACTGACACTGCACCTCTAAGGAGACTGCGGGGGGGGCAGAAGACTGCAAGGGGGCTAGAACTAGGGAGACACAGGAAACAACAATGATCCCCCTGGGGCAGCAGGAGCAACATGGACCTTCTTCATTAGAGAACAACATTTATTTATTTATTTAAGAGTTTCACCAGGAATGGCACACTGAACAACAAGTTGCTCGTCTCTTGGTGCATCCTGCAGGGTAGGGGAGTTGGAAGGCATACAATAAAATGTAATCAACACAACAGTGTACATTGCCAATATATGGGAATTGGAAGACATACAAATAAGTCATAGGTGAACAACAAAACAGTAAATAGTGCCAATTATGCATAGGGAATGTTACCAAGTAGAGAACAATTAACAAGCAGTAACAGACATCAAGAAATTACAGTTGGTATGTATATTCCATTACATCATAGTGAACAGAAGGTCCACAAGTGTGGTAATAGGATAACTATTACATGCCATTTAGATGCAACATTATCTGCTCAGTTGCAGTTGTAGTTCACAGATAAGTGGCACATAGTGAGCAGGACGGCAAGGTGAGCCAATTGTGCTGAAGAGGAAAATTTGGCACCAAGAGTGGTGGCTGGCTAGGAGCACAAGGAACCAGGTGGTGATCACAGCAGACTATGCACCCACAATCATGAGGGAAGAAATCAATAGGATCACTTCACCCACTCTCCTTTACCTGCCAAATATGCCCAGGAGTCACTTGCAGAGTTTCCAGAGGAGCTCTCAGTTTCCTGCCTGCCACAAGACCTTCTGGACACTAAGGATGTAATGCCACTGCAGACTCTACTGACTCCCCGACTCCCTGATGGGCCTTGATTGTGGGGAACAACTAGGAGATGAATGCTACTCTTGACCCTGCAGCAGGTGCCCAACCTCCCCCAATTGAAATGACCGCCCCCCGTATTGCAGGATTGAAGCTCCTCTGTCGTGTGCTTACCTGGCTGCCTGAAGCTGCTTTCTAATATACTTTTATTCACCCTGCTGCGGCAGGACTGTACTGCACCAATTCTCTCATTATTGACTGTCTGCTGATATCTGGAACTCATGTGACTGCAAGCCTGTATGTATTGGATGCTTTGCATCTAATGTGGGGGGTGCTGTTGGTTGATGCTTAAAGTAGGATGTTTCCCACCCCCTCCTAGCTTTAAGACAATGTGCTATATTCATTGCCTGCCTGTGTTATGGGGGGGGGTTGCCACTAGAAGACCCCATTGCAGGTTAGCTTTGAATAGCTATATGGGGAAAGGGGAAGAGGGAACTATCACCTATTATTGACTGTTGAGTGTCTCCTTATTACACCCCTCCTCCTCCATCAGTCACCAGTGGGCACTGGTATCCACCCCCACTTTTCTGCTCCAGACCACTTGATGAACACCCTCAACTCTGCTGGGCAATGCTGTACCCCTCTTTGGCTTGTGTTCTGACTGGCTCTGAGGCAACATGGCTGAGCTGGGGGGGGGCACACCTCATTGGTATCAGTTGGTAACGTGATACACACCCTCAGGCTATGGCAGATGCGCCATTTGTGATACTCCCTTGGAAGTCCAGGCCTCAAATATTCCATATATATGCTGTGTATCCAGTGTCCTTTTTCTTCGCTTGTGGCATGGGGGGGATGAGGCAGTATCACTCCTCTCCTCTCGGTTTTTACTCCCCTGTTGGGTAGGCTGCATTCCCCCTGGTCATAGTGCACCATCCAGGCTTCATTATATTGTACCACTACAATGGGCCCAGCACCCCCATGGCTGCTGCTTGCTCAGTGCAGCCTGGCTGTCATTCCCAGGTGCCACTATGGTCTCCACTATAAGCCTACCCAGTTTGGACATGGTCATGGTGTATGTTACCTTATGCTGACACACATCTTTACCTTTAGGGCTGGCTTAGGAAACACAGTGTTTTTTCTGTCACCACCCTATTTAGTGCCTCTGTTTGTAGGATGCAGAGGAATCTAACTCCGCTTTCCTTTTACAACAGCAGATATACCATTTCCTGACCTAGCCAGGTTGTGTTTGCTTTGTTACCCTGTAGGCTGCTTGGGCTGTTACCTGGGCAGATTACCCATGTGTTGGGGTGTGGTTCTTATCATCTGTTCATTCCACAAACACCTTTTGCACTAAGTTACTTAATTCAAGTGCTTGTTATACACAGTTTTATTCTGATTGTTACATATCCCTCAATTAAAAACTGATTTATGACAAATACAGTCTTGGCTCTTGTCTAACAAATTAGCTCTAAACCTCAGGAAAACACAGGCTATGCTTTTTGACATTCAGACCAAAATTAGAGCATATCCTGTACCCCTTAATGTCACTAGTGTTGACGGATGTCTTGCGACAGTTCCTGACTCTCCTTTAAATATCTGGGAGTCACTCCTGATCCTCAGCTAAACTTCTCCCTGCATATCTGCAATGTGTCAAGACATTAAACTGCAAGTTAGACCTGGCCTATAGGGCCATGCACATTCTTATATCAACTGCACATCTTGCCCTGGTGAGAGGGGTACTCCTTCCCACCCTTAGTCATGGACTCCTTACCTTGTGTCCACACTGCTAAGTCAGTTCTATCTAAATGGGATGTTGCTTACAACAACGTATGTCATTTTGCCCTCTCTGCCCCTTGACCCACTCATTGTAAACTACATAACAAATTAGATTGGTTGTCTCTGGGGAATTATCCTACTTTGCTTTGAGCTGTTGTATTGATAAAGTTGTTAGAACCACCACCCACTAATTCTGGAGGAACAACTAAAGACTGTCGATTCAACTTACCTGCTTAGGTCCAAATACTCATCTGTGTTCCTTGTTCCTAAAACCCATACAATGATAGGTGACTGGGCCTTTGCTGTCTGTGCACCTAGGTTATGGAACTCTCTCACAAAACATACTCACTGTGCCACCTCCTACCACAGTTTCAAAAGTCCCAATTGGGATTATTTGAAATGTAACTTTGCCTGTAACTTCACTTAAATTCTGGTATCCTCACCCTAATGAGTGATGTAAGTAAAGTAAGTAAGTAAGTAAAAATTAATTTTTAAGTGTCTTTCAAATACCAAGGCACTATACAATAAAAACAACACTTAGTAAACAAGCGACTGCAATAATGTCTAAAAACCATCAGCAAAAGCTTGTTGAAACAAATAAGTTTTAAGCTCAGATTTAAAACTCAAAATGGTCTGGCATTCCCTCAACCAAGGAGGTAGAGAATTCCACAGGGTAGGGGCTGCACAAGAAAAACCATGTGCCCCAGATGTTTTTAATCAAACCCTGAGAACCTCTAGCAATCCCTCGTCGGTGGATTAGAGTGAGCGGGAGGGGTACTAAGGAGCTCTTGCAGGTAATGGGGTCCTTGTTCGTGTAGGGCTTTGTAGGTCAATAGACCTACCTTAAAGGTGATCTGCTACTGTACAGGCAGCCAGTGCAGTTTGCGCAGCACAGGCGTTATATGACTCAACCTAGATGTACCAGTCAATAGCCTGGCTGCAGCATTCTGCACCAGCTGCTGTTGACGGATATCAACCCCCGGAAGCCCTAGGTAGATGGCATTGCAGTAATCAAGGCGGGTGGTTACAAAGGTGTGGACCAATGTAGGAAGGTCAGCCGGAGGAACCAGGTGTTTCACCCAGGTGATATTCCTTAGATGATAAAAGGAAGATTTGACAATGGCAGACACCTGTGATTTAAGGGTCAAACTGCTGTCAAAAATAACACCCAGGTTATGCACCTGGTCTGAGGTCATGAGCTGGACACCATTCAGCCATAAGCCTGAAGGGTGCCCCACCCCAAGACCTGCCTCCGGATGACCCGGGTCCACAACCAACACCTCAATCTTATCCGGGTTTGGCCTCATCCAGCTAGTGCTCATCCAATTCCTGATTTTGACCAGGCAGTTGTTACGCACCAAGATTGCATCATCCTGTCCATGAGTAAAGGACAGATACACTTGGGTATCGTCTACATAACAGTGAAAACCCACACTGTATCACCTAATGATATCTCCCAGTGGCAGCATGTGCGCTGCAAACAACATGGGTGAAAATATGGAGCCCTGCAGCACCCCGCAGGATAGTGGGAGGCGTCAGAGAAATAAATTCCAGTGACAACCCTCTGAGACCTGCGCGAGATAAAAGATTGAAGCCAACTGAGGACTGTTGCAGTCAGTCCACAGAAAAGCTGCAGGCAGTCCAAAAGCACACCATGGTCTACAGTGTCAAATGCCACAGAGAGATCAAGAAGGACAAAGATAGTACATGTCTTTCAATATCTCTCTACTAGGAGGTCATTTAACACCCGAAAAAGTGCGGTCTCAGTGCTATGTCTTCTCCTAAACCCGGATTGGAGGGCATCATAAACATTGTGAGTTGTAAGATGATCATCCAGCTGCAACGCAACCACTTTTTCAATAACCTTATCCACAAAGGGTAGATTAGAGATAGGCCTGTAGTTTGCTAGACAGTCTGGATCCAAGGAGGGTTTTTTAAGGAGTGGTCAAATGACTGCCTCCTTGAGGGGATCAGGAAGGACTCCCTTCTCCAAGGAACTCCAGACATTTTCAGCAAGGATCAGGCAGATAACATTTACACATCCTACCAGTAGTGATACCAGTAGTGGCGTAGGGCCCGGATCCAAACTACAGCTGGTTGGATGCAAAGTCTGGACAATCCTCTTAATGTCCCTGAATTCTGGCTTGCTGAAGTCAGACCAGGCAGAACAGGCAATTGCTACCTCCCACCAATCTCTGCAATTCCTCATAGAGGGAGCTGGGCTGATACCCGACCTGATGCTGGCAACCTTATCTGCAAAGTATCGAGCAAGCTCGTCACACTTTATTTGTGAAAAATCTCCTCCAGACTGAAGGTAGATTGGATTGCACAGTCTGTCCACAGTCCAGAAGAGCTGAGCCAGTCAATTCCGTGCAGCAGCAATCTCCCTGGACAGGAATTCTGACTTCTTATAGGTGATTGCTGATTGATAGCCCTTATAATGTTCCATCAATCTAAGCCTGTCAGCATCAAGGCCAGATTTCTGCCAAGCTCTATCTTGCCTTCGACCCACTCTTCTCAGTTCCTTCAAGGACTCATCAAACAAAGAAGTCCTTGGGTGCAGAGTGAGTGGGCAAGACGAACAGGAGCAATTGAGTCCAATGCATCTCTCACCGCCTTATTATAGGCCATACAAGACCCCCTGAGCTCATGCATTCACTCGATAGACCCGATAGGTCCAGCACCGGCAAAAGGGCCTCTGGGGTAACTCCCCTTAATGGGCTTTACTGGACCATCTCCCTAAAGGCAGACCTATTTGTGGGTGCCCTGAAACTGAATCTTATGGTGTGATGATCTGACCAATCAACTGGTTCCATCCCCAGATCTATGGTCTCCATCCCCAGGAGGAACACAAGATCCAAAGAGTGACCCACTATATGGGTAGCAGAGGTAACCACCTGCGTAAGGCCCAGCAGAGTCATAAGCTGGAGGAGATTATTTCCAAATTGTGAGAGTTCATCATTGACCTAGGCATTAAAGTCACCCAGAATAAGCCATCTGGGTGACTCCAAGGCCACGTCAATAATGATGTCTGCAAACCCCTTCAGGAATTCTCCCCCATCTCCAGGTGGATGATAGATGAGGAGTATCCTGAATCCTACACCTGCACCCAGGATACACTCGAAGGATTGAATGCACCCTACTGGCACATCCACAAGACCCAGTTCCATTTTTTTTTATTTAAAGTTTATTGGTACATTTTCCACAATAAAAGGCAGTTTAAGTGACAGTGACAATGACATTCCAGTACAATGTAATGGAATAACTGCCTAACCCACCCTACCCTCCCCTTACTGCAGTAACCCGACCTAGTACCCATCAATGCCAAGCTCCTTGCTTGAGATCGTACATGACAATATAGTCTGAGATACACTTAGGCTTGAACCAGAGAAATTAGGGAGTGAAGAGGATCCCAGATTTTAGTATACGCTGTCATTCTATTATGGAGACTAGCAATTGCTCTTTCTGTGCGCAGATTGGACAGAATTTCTTTTACCCATTCCTGAATAGATGGGAAGGACCTATCTTTCCAGTGACGAAGAATAAGCTTCTTAGCTGATAAGGCAATCATAGAAATGTTGAACTTTCGTACCTTAACTCTAATAGATGATAAGTTCCCTTACAGACAGATCTCGGGAATGAAGTATTCATGAAGGCCCAGCAGGGGGTCCAAGAAAGTTTTAATTGAATCCCATAAAGGGGAAATTTTAGGGCAGGACCAAAACATGTGGAGAAGTGTACCCTCTTCCTGCAAACATTTATTGCATATATTGGACTTCAGGTAGCCCCACTTCTGTAATTTAACCGAGGTATAGTACAAATTATGTAAGATATGATATTGCATGAGACACAGTCTGTCTTGAGAAATGAATTTATGACATGATCTCCACAGAGAGTGCCAGTCCAAATAATGTTGAGAGGAAAAAATTATTCCAGAATCTTGAAGGCCCAAATGGACCCCCATATTTTTTGTAAAACAAAACCTGATATAATTTAGAGATTACACCAGAAGATCCAGAGAGTGGGGAAACCTCAGGTATCAGAGAAGTGATGGTTTGGGAGGAAGGAGTATTACCAAAGGTAATTACAAGTAAATGCTTTAATTGTATAACTTTGAAATGGGATGAAACCAGAATGAGAAATTTCTTAATAATATCTTCCACTGATAACCAATGCCCTTCTCCATCCGTAAAAGAAAAAAGCTTCCCATCTCCCAATTGGGACAACCATTGACGGGAAATCTGGTTCTTATTAATAGTGAATGATGGGGAGTTCCAAATAGACTGGGCCTGGTCTTGATGAGGGGAATATTGTAAAAATGAACACATTTGAGAATAAATCTTTAAAGAGGTCATTATTATGGGGCACTCTTCGATCATGCGTACCTGGGAAAACTTAAGGAAAAATAGTGTAAGAGGGTCCAAGTTCTTGGACTCAATTGCATCCAGTTCTATACTGAGCCAAACTGGTTGCTCTTTTTCTGGGCCGGGAAATACCCATCTCAAACATTTTGCAAGGTGACTAGCCCAGTGATATATGGCCAGATGGGGAATTTGTAAACCCCCCCCTCCAATTTTGAGGCTGCCAGTTTATGATAAGCTAACCGAGGATATCTGTCAGCCCAGATAAATCTAGTTAATACACCATGTGCCTTTTTAAACCAGAGTAAGGGAATAAAGGTGTTAAGGAGAGATAATGGATAGAAGATTCTAGGAAATATGTTCATCTTAATTATGTTGATCCGGCCCATAGTGAAATAGGAAGTTTAGACCACCTCTCAAGGTCATGAGTTATCAACTGCAATAGAGAATCCAGATTTTCCTTAAACCATGATAGAGGGTTACGAGAAAGTTTAATACCCAAATACTTAAATGACCTGGAAGTCCAACACAAACCAAAAGGGCTAATGTCATTTTTGAAAACTTTGTGGTTTAGTGGAAAAAATAGAGATTTGCTAGCATTCAGTTTGTAATTGGACAGGTTGCTAAATCTTGTTATTTCCCTTAGCAAAGCCGGAACTGAAGATACAGGGTGAGATAAGTGTATCAGCAGGTCATCCGCGTATGCAGTGACTTTAATTTCATGTTGCCCAACTCTCACACCCTGTATAGAAACATTGTTGAGAATATTTTGAATGAGAGGTTCCAAATATAAGTTAAATAACAAGGGAGATAAGGGGCATCCTTGCCTAGTACCTGAATGAAGCGAAAAGGGCTAAGAGAATGCCCCATTCGCAGAAATTCTTGCAGTGGGGTTTTTATAAAGTGTGGCAATCCAGGAAATAAACTGAGAGGGAAAATGAAAAGCCTCCAGAACTCAGAACAGATAGTTCTAGTTCACTCGATCGAATGCCTTCTCGGCATCCAGGGAGACCAGTCCTGCCGGGACCTCGGCATCCCTGGTAGCCGAGAAGACATGCTATAAGGTACGTAAATGGTCAGAAGATGAACGCCCTTTCATAAAACCTACCTGATTTATACCTATCAACTCAGGAAGAACTACTGTTAATCTATTGGCTAGTATTTTGGAGAGAATTTTAATGTCCTGATTTAAAAATGAGATAGGTCTATAACTTTGAACCAGCTCAAGATCTTTATCTGGTTTGGGGAGCAGAACAATCAAAGCCTCAAAAAGGTGGGAATCGGTCTCGGCCCCAGCTAAGATATGCTGAAATAAACGGCAAAGTACTGGTAGTAGGAGGTCCCAAAAAACTTTATAAAATAAGGAGGAAAACCCATCAGGGCCTGGGACCTTGTCTGCCGGCAATTCACTAATAACATTGGCAATTTCCTCCTGAGAAATAGGAGCAACCAGAAAGTCCTTGTGTCAATCAGAGAGAGGGGGCAAATGAGAATCTTTCAGGTAACTCTCCGTACTCCCAGGGCAAGGGGGATGCTCTATGTCACTGTACAAGTTTGTGTAGCAATGGGCAAATTCTTGAACTATTTCAGTGGGAGATACTTTTAAAGATCCATCAGCCATTGCCCTAATAGGAGGGATAAAGCTCACTGATTCTTGTTGCTTAATACATAGTGCCAGTAGGCGCCCCGTCTTTTCTCCCTGGTCGGTGTAACTGGCTCTTGTACGAATAATAGCTAATTCTGCTTTATCTCGGAGTAACTCCAAGTATCTATCTTTCAACACTAGAAGTTTCCTCATATCCTCATCTAGAGGATTAATCGAGAAATTATTTTCAAGTGATCTAATTTGGGATAGTAAAGATATTAATTCCTTCTCCTGTGCCCTTTTCCTACCAACCGCCATACTTATAAGGATCCCTCTCATGAAGGCCATAATGGCTACACCCCCACCCCTATGATCTATTCTCAGGCAGTGTATCACTGAGAACCCAGCTGGAACAGCAGATGCCAAAATTGGGCCTGTATTCTCATCTAGCCAGGTCTCGGTGATGCATGCCAGATCAGATGTTTCAACTAGATCAGCTAGCTATAACAGCTGTCTTGTTCCTAATTGATCTGGCATTGCACAGCACCGCCTGAGTTAGATGAGTCTTTGAGGAAGATCCCTTAGCCTGCCCACCATTTGCAGAGCCCTTGGATATGGGAACCAGACAGGGAAAACCCCTTTCCTGATCCCATTTTGCCCCAGGGCATCTCCTAGTCCCTATGACCCCTATCTGCCCACGCCTCTCCATTCTCCCACCATGCCCAGATCGCACCCCCTTAAATCAACTTCTGACTATCCCTAAAGCTAGACATCTCTTATATACCTCAATTGAGAATGGGGGATAGTCAAAAGGGTGTAAGTTCCTAAGCATGGTGGGAGAATACTGCCTGACTGTCTTAAGACCCTCCCAGCACATTTTAAATACAGCAATTTACAAACCCCAAAACATAATCAAATAATTAAATAATTTCCCTCTTCAATACCACCCACACAACACAAATACCTTCGATGGGAAAGCCTCTTACACAACCCCACCAAATATCCAAACAAACATAACACTCACTACTAACACCCCTCAACTCACCACTCAATTCGCACACAGCAGCTCCAAATTTATCCCCCAAATGAAAGCAGTGCTGAATATTAAATGAAAAATAAATAATAAGTGAAAAATTGGCCAGGCGATCTCACCACCTCCCCTGGCCAATAATACCAAAGCTGTACTTTATTTCTCAGTCTGGCTCTGTCTAGATCTGTTCCTGTGTAAAATTATAACTTACATTTATACTGTTTAAACTTACTGTATTCCTTATCCATTGTTACCTTTTTCTATTATGTTGCTGCCTCCTCACTGTTAAGTTTTTTGCACTTTCTGTATGTCTCTGAAACCTCCCTGGTCATACCTGAAAATAGGCATATATTTGTCTAGTACGCATACCTGGTCAAGAAAAGCTAAATTAAATAAAATAAATAAAAATGATAAAATATCTGTTAGGATATATAAGAGAGTGGTAAGTTGCTGTTAGGTACAGTGCTTATTCAGTTTACTTTTTTATACACCACTCTGACCCCTCATAGCAGGTGGCATCATGTTGTGTGACCCTGGTTTAGCATATATTGCTCATCATTCTAGGCAGTGATAACCCCATATTCTATCTTAATGGCAGCCCTGGCTATCTCTAACATGACAATGCAGAGGGCGGGATCCCAAGTGAGGCTGCTCCCCTGGGAATGTGAAGGACGTGAATCAACCAATAAAGAGAATTAAGATCCTTCAGTACCTTAAATCACTTTGGACTGACATTACACTCCTCTAGGAGCTGCATCTCACTAGAAATACCACTCATTGGCTCTGCAAGGGATGGATGGGGCAAATGGTACATAGCTCTCGTTAAGCAAATCAAAACGGGTCATGATTTTGGTTACCGAGCCCTCAGCCAGATCATAGAAAGTCACTGTCAGACCACAATGGGAGGTGGGTAGTAGCTTAGCTGGCCTTCATAAGTGGAAAGTAATTGTGGCCAATGTCTATGCTCCCAATGGAGATGAAACAGATATCTTCCCCTACCTAAGCCTAGTCATTGCTGACTTACAAGGAGAACAGCGTCTTTCTGTTTTGGTGGTGGGGGCTTCAGTCTTACCCCAGACATGATCTTAGACAGATCCAAAGTCTCCCGACAGTCATCCTAAAGTACAAGCTGCTCTCCAGGGCATAATGACAGAGTGGAGTCTTGTAGACGTGTGGAGAGGTGAAAACCCCACAGGTCTGGACTATTCTTTCTCTTCTCTAGTTCATGACACTCACAGCTACATTAACTTTTGCGTGCAGATGCAGATGCTTCTTCAGGCATATCTGCACTGGGTAAAGGCCATATCATTATATCCAACCATGCCCTGGTAGCCATCTGTTTCCAGCCTCATGGAGCTGTGGCTGCTTCACCATGATAGAGATGCAATCCATTACTGATAGCTGATCCCAAATTCAGGGAATGGATTCAGAAGGAAGCCACCTTCTATTCTGAGACAGATTGGGGGGGGGTGTAAGGCACAGTCAGAGAGACATTTACAACCTATGTGGGAGGCTGTATAATTCTATTCTCCTCAGCCCAAAGAAAGAGAGGGAAGCAGAAATTAAATCTCTCAGTGAATTTCTGGTGCAACTAGAAACCCAGTTCAAGAATGGCCTGTCTCTCAGAGCACCCTGGACCACTTACATCACAAGCTTGAAGTACTATATAAATGCACTGTTACACCATAAAGCAGAGTGGAACATTCTGCACTCCAAGCACTACTTTTGGGAATCAGGGGATGGGGGGGTAGGCTTTTGTCCTATAGGTTCCAGAAACAGCAAGCAGAGTCAAGAATACCTATGCTCCATAGACTGGATGGCTGCATGGTCACTGGCTCTACTGAAGTTCCATCCCATTTCCCTCATATCCACATGCACAAAAATACTGGCCAAAGCCTTGGCATCTGTGTTGAAAAATGTCCTCTTTTACTTAATCCATCACACAGAGGCTGGATTCAGACAGGGGAAGTCCAGTGCCGATAATTTGAGGACACATTTAAATTTAAACTCAATAGCCAATAACCTCCCCAAGGTGGTGGTAGCTGTAGATTTCCTCAAAGCCTTCTACTCCGCTGAATGAAGTTACCTCCATAACATTCTGTCACTGTATGGCTTTGCCCCTCATTCAGAAACTGGATCCACACCCTGTATCATGATCCCTTGGCAGTCATACTGACCTACTGGGTAACACCCCTTTTATGCTGCCCACACTTGAGGTGCTCTCTGACATTGCAACTGTATTGGGATTGTGTGTAAATCTCAATAGAACCACACTCTTCCCTCTGAACCAGAGGTCTGACAGCAGCTGCTACTGCGGGTCACAAGTAAAATGGGCTGAGACTGACTTCAAGTACTTGGGGATCTGGTTTACCAGCAAATGGGAGGACCTAGTGCATGCAAGCATTTCCCCCCACTATGGACCTTGAACAAGAAATTCAGCACAGGCTCAAACTCAGCCTATCCCTAATTGGGAAGATCAAGGCCACTCACATGTTCACCTTGCCTAAGTTTGCATATGAGTTTGGGAACCTGCCCCTAAACATTCCAGACAAGGTGTTTCACAGGGTAGAATGGTTCATCAGCCACCTACTTTGGGAAGGCAAACCCCCGAGGCTGAGCAAGGCTAAGTCTCGAGCCCATTGGAGCAAAGGGAAGGGGTAGGCCTCCCTTGGTTTGAGGGCTATGCTCTAACATATCATATGGTACAAGCACACAAATGGCTTTCCCCTCCCTCAACTGACTCATGACAATGGCTGCAACTTGAGGCAGAAGCCACTAAAATGCTCTGTCTCAGCATTCTATTGGGTTGCAAGGCCACAGTACACTCCTTTCCTCACTCACCCCATTATACTAGCCACAGTGCAAGCTGGGACAAGTGAATGGTCCTCATCTTTGTGCACAAAGCCTCCAGACCCTCTCAGACCACATACATACTTCTGGCAGAACCTGGCCATCCAATTTGGTGGCCAATCCATCATATGGAAAAGCTGGGAGAAGTAGGGCTTCAGGCTTCTAGCAGACATCTCTGTTTCAGGCACTGACACACTGCTCTCCTTCCAGCAAATCCAGGATGAATCCAGAATCCCACACACTGACTTCTGGAGGTATCTGCAGATAAAGGTGGCCACACAGGCCTTTGAGAATACTCTAAGCCCCCACATGGCACTGGATTCAGAGGCCAGATATATCAAGCTCAGATACAGACTCTACTGCTAATTGACCCAAAAACATTGCATACGACCAAAAACTATTGCATACAAGTGTATCAGATATCACTGGAGTCAATTAGGGAAAATTGAATCTGCAATAAATTGTGTGTACAACTGAAAATTGCATACAAGGAAACTACATACAAGTAGAATTCACTGTACCTGCTGTTGTATTGTATACAATTCATGACAGTGCTGGAGTATCCACATCTCTGACAAGAGACCAGTGGTGATTAATAGATGCTCCACCAAAAACAGAGTGCTCCTGAACCTGGAAGTAGACAGCACTGCTAAAGTTTTATTAGGAAAAGATGAAGCTTTTATGAAAGTGCAAGTGCCGTCAAACATGAAACAGATCAGGCGCAGTAGGCTACCCACCCCTGCACTTTGATCAATAGATCTTACTTAGGGGATGTACCCACTGTATATAACAATTACTCATCCTCAGGGGGAACTGGAGATTGCTGTTCCTCCATATAATTTGTTTTCTGCTGCTGATGATCCAGGGCCTGTCGCATGTTTTGAATTCCTGCCTGCTGTAAGCACTAACCTATTGGAGGATTGAGGGGAGCTGCTGTTGTTGCACTTGCTGCTGCTGCTGTGTTGGGAGTTCCTCTAAAGAAAGTGAATGGTAAAGGTTCTATGGGGGACAGGATCACCAAAAAAGCTCAGTTGATGCAGCTGTATGGCACTGCCAGTGGTGTGAACCCATCCTCTCTTCACCATCACAAAAAAAATGAGAGAGGTAAAGACAACAAATATTCAAGAAAAAGGAGATTAAAACTACCAAATACTGTAAGCCCAAAAGTATATTCAAAGTAAATATTAACTCTAGCAAGAGTGTTCCCTAACTAAAGCAATACAACAAGACAGAAAAAAACTGTAAAGAAATTTCTGGAAACTAGCTTTTTTAAGCAGTTAATCTGTTCTCAGTCATTACTAGTAGGCAGTCTCCTACTCTGTCTGACTAGCGAACCAAAACTGAAAGTAAGGCACAGTCAGTGTATAGAGATGTACAATGTGACCTGCAAAAGATCTTCTATGTGACCTTTAAACTAGCTGTTTACCAGAAGCCTCATATTCACAAAACATCACATCTGGTACCCCCAAAAGTAGAGTTAATGTGAAATCACAATGTGAAGTTGCAAAAAAGTGCATTTTGAATATAGGGGCAGAAATTCGTAAAAGTATCTGCAAAGGTTAATTTGTGCCGTCCACCTTAAATTCACGGGAGGATTTAAACTTTGCAGCATCTCCACTCCTAGCTGCTGTAGTCTGGATAATATAAGTATCCACACTTGAAATAAAAATGTAGGTTACCCTGGTGTGTGCCTTGATATCTGTATTACCCACTCTAGCCCATAATCATGAAACACAGGTATATCTGAAAGTATTGTGGGAGTATTTGATCATCTCTACATGCCATGAAAAATACTTGGGGGTCATCACTGACAGGAAAGTGATGCTGTCACAGCAATTTGTAGTGGCAGTAGATTTGCCAAATTAACTGCTTGGCTGAATTAAAAGAAGCAGATTTTGTCATGAAAGTGACATGGTTCTGACCCTATATGGTGAACACTAAAATTGCAGTTGGAGTACTGTCTCAAATTCTGGTCACTGCAATATAAAAAGGATATTGCACCAGTCACAAGGGTGCAGCAGGGAGTAACTAAATTAAAAGATTGTAGAGGAGGGAATGCAGAAGTTGAACTACAAGTGACTGTTTATACAGGTTAAGCATGTTTTCCTTGGAGAAAAACACTAAGTGGAGATATTATTTAATTTATTAATTTTTAAAGTGATTAGGTGAGGTGGATCAAAGAAAACATTTTTAGATTGTCCAGGTCAGTAGAACAGAGGACAAAACCCATGCTCAAAGGGACAGTGTTAAAGGAAAAGTGAGGAAGAATTTTGTCATGCAGATGATAATGCAGTTGAACAATTTCCCAAGAGAAGCAGTGCTAGTTGGGAGTGTTGTATTTTTTTTAACCTTAAGTTGGATCAGTTCCTGATAATGCAATGCATTATTGTATACAACATTTAAATCACTGGGAAATTGGGGTTCTTAGAGTTTCCAATATTTCACATGATCTTCAATGTTGCAAATGCCTGAATGACAGGAGATGACAAAACTGCCCCATGGTCTATTTTTCTTCTATATGTCTCAATGAATTTTGCTTCTCAATATCAAATCTGATAATTAAGCTAGGGTAAAGGGGATTTCATAGCATGAACAATGTGTCAGAGAGGTCTGCCATCAGAGAAGACTACAGTATGACTTACTGTCGCTGTGTTTAATCAGTCAATGAAACTACTTCTGAACCATAAATTTCTAATTTCTCACAAAAATGTACTGTGAATATTTATCAAAATAAATACATCTAAGTTTGAAACTGAGGGTTTTAAATTCTTCTGAAATAAAGCACGCTGAACTGTATTTTTTTTCTTGTTCTCCATCAACAGGAATGGAATCATCTCCTTGTTTTTGACTCCCAGTTTAAATTCACTGCTCTCCTGAGTAGCACTGCTGATTTCATTCTCATTTGAAATTCTAATATCATTGAGAACAAAGCCACAATTTTTTTTTGTGCTTGTATGTGACTGTGTCTTTATAAGTGTGGTATAGTCCCATTTTTGTTTACAATTTAAATTGCACTTTACAGCCTACACAAATCTTCAGCGCTAATACATTGTGGAAGATGGGCTCAGCCTCTGAGGTTGATTACATTTATTGATTAACATTACAGTTTATTTACCAGCTGCAGTTTGTCTTTGAGAAGTTTGGATTTTCAAGGAGATAAGTCCAAGCTTATTGGAAAATACTTGCCAAACTATGTTCATTAGGGATCAGGCAGGTGTGTGGTAAGTATTTGGGCAGAGAGAAACAGTTCTGGAGCCTATCATATTTCAACTGCCAATTGCAGTACAAGCTAAGCTTTTTAAAATATTAACAGGGTCAATGCCATATCTGTCTTTGTATGTATTACTATAGTGTTGTGGTCTACTTATAGCATTTATATTTCAATACCTCCCTGCATGTAAATATATATATTGTTCAAGATAAACATGTTGTCCGGCATGTAACTACTTAGAAACAGACCATGGCAGAAACATATCAAAGGTCCACCCAGTCTGCCCGAGTTCCATATTTAGCCCTGGGACCTACTGTTCCTCCATATTATTTTGCATGTTGGGTATATCAGACTTACTATGTTGAAGGTTAGGTACATTACAATGAACTACTGAACCAATCACAGAGGAATTTCCACAATGCTGATGACATCACAATAGCCCTGTGCAGTACTGAAGCCAGCAGTTCAAATCAAAAAGTTAAATAATTAAAACAGCTGACATAAAAGTTATAACAAGTAACCTCTGTTGTACAAACCAAACAAGCAATGACCTGACTCAAAATAAGTAGTTTATCATCACTTGTGAGGGGAGAAATCTTTCAAAATTTACATCTGGATCTGCCACTTGTGAGCTATGGTCCTGTACCCTCACACTTGAAGATGTACTGCATAGTCAGTGTCAGACTACTAAATATTATGGGCTCCATATTCAAATGGGGCCAGATGTGCAGCACATCTAGATGGCAAGGCAAGGCAAATTTTATTTTAAGGCTTCCAATCCAGGAGGCTCTGGACACCGTACAAGTAAAATGCAATAACACAAAAAATAAATACACGTAGTAAAAACACACAAAAACATAACATGGATTTACAGCAGTATAACATTAAAACAGGTGCCCCAAAAAGGGGAGCCTGAACTAAAACTAGTACTGGGGGCATCTCAGGAAAAGTATCTAAGCCATGTTTGGGAATGCCTGACTGAAGAGATGCACCACCAAAAAGGTTGCAACAGCACAACCAAACAGAATATTCAAACATGATGTGCAATCCCAACAGATCGTACATCCTGTTTGAATATTGCAACTTGGGTGAGTTGCACAAAGCTGGAAGCAGCCACCAATGCCCCCAGTGCATCCAGAGGAAGGGCTGAATACCACCAATGGGGGATGCACTGGTGCATCCTAGATGCACTGAGCCCCCAAAGGCAATATACTGTTGTTCATACACTATAAAAGACAATGGATGGCCAACAGTAAACAACAACACTGTCTTCACTTCTCGAGGTTGTATGACAACTGTAAACCTCTCAAGTTTTGCTCTCGAGGTTTATATGGTTGTCATGACAACCTCTCAAAGTGAACAGTGTTGTTGTTCACTGTTGACCATCCATTATCCTTTATTTTCTGTTAATTCTTATGATTTTTTTGTATTACAAAAATAGCAAAGCAATATTAACTCCACCTAACATAAATCGAAGTGTTTTAGCCACAAATAACATGTTACATTTCATCTTCTAAGGAGTTGTTCTTTTAATTTATTTTGTTTGGCTATTGCCTGCTTCTTCTTATTTGAAGCATAAGAGATTATTTGGCCTTGCAGAACCACCTTTTGCCTGTCCCATATAAATTCAGGGCCATTTGTGATATAGAACAATAAGTATTCCTTAATGGCTTGGTGTACATGTGCGTGAAAAAGTTCTTCAGTGAAGATGCTAGCATTAAAGCGCCATCCTGACTTCTTCATTACCCCATAAACTTTAATGTGAATGCTGTCAGAGCATGGCCCAGTATCACTGTTACAGCAGATATCTTGAGGGTTAACAATCTTAGCCTAGTTCATTTCAATGCTAGTAGAGTGATACCAAAGACTGATGTTATCCGGGAATGGGTTATAGATTATAAATTGGATATAATAATTATCACAGAATCCTGGTTAAGTAAGAAAATATCAGATGAGGAAGTCCAAATTCCTGGTTACCAATCATAGAGACATGATCATCGGAAGACGCCAGCTAAGCACAGTAGCACTTACCTCGGGGGATCCTCCAGCAGAGCTACTAAAGGTAGCTAGAACCCCCCCCCTCCTCACACACCAGCCGAGTGCAGTGGCGCTTACTTAGGGGGATCCTCCAGCAGAGCTACTAAAGGCAACTACTCCTCCCTCTACAGCTGCTCCAGGGGGGGTGTTAGCTCATTGATGCTTCATGTCGACTGCCCTGTCTTTCCCCACTCTCCCACACAGGGGTGTCCCTTAACTTATAAGCCCCACCAGGTCACGTGACTTTGGTCAGTTTTATCTAAGTGCCCATTTCTCCATTGGCTCATTATACTCAGCGGCCACTAGAAGTCAGTGTTTTCCCTACTCCACTGCACTGTCTCACCCTTTCTACCCACTCTGCTACACTCTCCTTACCCTCCTTTTCTGTTCTCTCACCAGGTCTACCCCCACATTTTCAGCCCCCCTTTATCAATCCTCCACCCCCAGCATCGAATCTGGCACTTCTGCTCCATAGTGCATGACTCTTCCTCTGCACAACTGCAGCAGCCCTTCAGACTGAGTTCCTTTAGTGCCTCTTATCTCTGCCCCTCCACTCTCCTCTAAGTCTTCAGCTTGTCCGCTCCCTCCCCTTGGCTAACTCTCCTCCTTCTTCCATGGCCTCCTATACCCTTCTGTCCATGCTCATGCCACTCCTCACTCTCCCACCCCTGGCTCAAATCCCCGCCTGGTGCTCTATTACTCTTGCATGGATACACCCCCTGCCAATCCTAATGCTCCCACCCTGTTACCGCCATGCCCCCTTGTCAACCCCTGCCCCCCACTCCCTTGTGCATGTGCCCACTCCTCCTAGCTGCACCCCCCATCCTTGCCATCCCCATTCTGCTCATCTTTCCCAATTTGACACACCTTTCATCTCTCCGACTTTGTCACCACATACTCTCCCTCCTTGCCTTCCGGAAGGCTCTTCTTCTCATACTGTTCCTGTTTTCCGGTAGCATACACCCCAACCGTGGTCCACTCTCCTCACCTCACCACTCCTGTCCCACTTCTGGTCTATGCATCGCCACCATCAACATCTGTAGTCTGCAGAAAAAATGTGACTGTATCCTGGGCTGGATGGCCCAACACCAACCAGACATACTTTCCATTGTGGAAACTTGGCTCTCCAAAACCACCCCAGACTCAGCTGTCTCCATCCCTGGTTACTTGATCTTCTGCACTGATAGGATTGGTAAACATGGTGGAGGCTGCACCTCCTACCTTCAGGGCCTACCTCTCTCTCCTGCACATCTGGACCATGGTGCCCAGCCCTCTCCCTGAAACTCTCCATCAGTGTGGCCACTGCTCTGCTCATTGTCACCTCTGTTTACATCCCCCCTAGCAACCAAAAACTGGCATTTCACTCTACCCTAACCTATCTCTCCCACCTGCCCACTAAAAATAAATGCATAACCCTTGGCGACTTCAACATCAACTGGTTATCTAGCTCCTCTTCCTCATATAAAGATGTCATCGCTGCCATGAACCTCACACAAGTCATCACCACTCCCAACCATCACAGTTCAAAGAGTGGGTCTGCCTCCCTGTTTGACCTGGTCCTCATCAACTGTCCCAACAGACTTACCAGTGTCTCAGACTTCCCAATGCCCTGAGTGACCATTCTCCGGTGCTCTGCTTATGGTCCTCAAGGGTCAGTAAATCCCTGTCTAAAGTCTCCTTCCAACCTAGGCTAAAACCTAGTAGTCTCAAACACCTAAAATGCCATCTTCCTCTCTGGGACTGGTCCCCCATAAACACAGTCCCCAACATTGCCTCTGCACTCGACTATTTCATCCACTTCTTTAACTATGCGAGTGACCTATTTGTCCCTTTCACTAAGCGCCTTATCAAAGGCCACTCCACCCCTTGGCTGTCCCAAGCTCTCCTTGACCTGATGCACCATCATGATGCCCTCTGGCAAATTGCCATTGACACTGGCAAGCCAGATGACAGACAACGCTACCGTGAAGCAAGGAACAAATGTTACTGGGAAATATGCAAAGCCAAGGCTGAACACTACAGGGTATTCCTGTGTAAGTCTTGGGGCCATGGTAGAAAGTTTTGGGACAATCTAAAGGAGCTCTTTGAAAAAGCAGTGTCCCCCCCTTCCCAAATTGACTCAAATGGCACTATTACCACTGACCACAGACAAATAGCTGACACCCTCAACTCCTCCTTCACAGATCTCAGCAGTATTCTACCACCGCATTTCTTTGATCCTCCTACCTCACCCATTCCCTCCCTCCACATCCTCCCTTATTGCTTCAATTCTATGTTCACCAGTGATGCCAAGCCTTACCTATTAAACACCATAGGGAGCTTCCGACACAGCAACGACTCCCTGGATCTCAAATTACTATGCCTAACTCTCAATTAACTTCTCACTCCCTTTACCTCCCTTCTTAACTGCTCTCTTTGCCTAAGTCAATTCCCTGCCAAATGGAAAGCTGCCTTAGTTAGCCCTATTCACAAAGGAGGTGATCCAACCTCCGCTGGGAACTATCATCCCATCTCCATCCTCCCCCCACTCTCTAAGGTTCTGTAGAGAATCATTGCAGACCAGTTCACCGAACATCTCTTAAAGTACAGTCTTCTCTGTCAAGAAAAACACGGTTTCCACAAAGCCCACAGCACCACTTTGGCACTGGCTGAATTCTCCTCAGCCATCCACAATTCCCTTGACAGGGGTCACCTTGCTGGTGCAGTATTCATGGACCTGTCGAAAGCTTTCAATAGGGTAAATCACTCTCTCCCCCTGGATGTCCTCCCCCTCTCCAGTCTTTTCCAGGATGCTTCCAACTGATTTGCTCACTATCTAACTGACAGATCTTAACAAGTCAGAATTGGCAACACTCTCTCCTCCAGACTCCCTGTTTGATCTGGTGTTCCCCAGGGCTCCATTCTCAGGCCCCTCCTTTTTAGCCTATTTCTAGATACTCTCCCTAGTGCCTGCTCAGGCAAAGTGCTACTATACACAGATGACGCTGTTCTTTTTCCTCCCACTCCGACCCTCTTATCCTCGAGGTATCCCTTCAGAAAGCCTTCTCAGATGTGGAATCCTGGTTCACTGAACACCGCCTAGTATTAAATTATAAAAAAGACTAAAGGCATGGTATTCTCACATCACTAGAACAAGCACAAAGGCCATCCCCTGCGTATCCTCAATTTCCAGCATCAGCCCCTTGATCAGGTTGATACCATTAAATATCTTGGTATTACATTGGACACCTCTCTTAACTACCATGAGCACATCATCTCCTTTGCACAGCTGTCAACACTAGAACTGACCTTCTTTACAGGCACAAGCACTGTCTCACTCCTGAAGCCCTACACCTGGTGGTCACCTCCTCAATACTCTCACTTATAGGCTATGGCATCCTACTTTATGGTGCTGCCGACAGTTCCTCTCTCCACAGAATTTGAGTTGCTCTGAACAAAGCCTGCTGACTGGTCCTAGGCTGTGACTGCACCACTCACACACGCACCCTTTACAATCTCTCTAACTGGCTTAATTTTGACAATAGGCTGCAGTATCAAACCTGCCTCCTCGCTAATAAAATCTCTTTTGGTCTTTCACCCCCGGGACTCTCCACTCTGTTACAGTCAGCCACTACTCTCAAAGCCATGCAACTTTCCTCCAAATCCTCTTTCCTGATTCCCTGGGGACGTACCTCCCTCTTCCAAAGATCCTTCAAATAGTGAGCCCCACAGTGGATGAACGCACTCCCCAGTAACATAACTACTGAAAATAAACTGGGACATTTCAAATCTCTCCTCAGGTTACACCTTGCATTGTCTAGCTCCTGTGACTGCTACTAGCTCAGTTACCCTCAGGTCACACCTTGTATCTGCCAGATCCTGTGACTGCTCCTAACTCATTTACCTTCCCATTTCCCCCTTCCCTCCCATCCTCCTGACATGAGATAATCCTACTGTCCTTTTGCTTGTTGCCCTTCCCATCCCCCTTCCCTTTCCTCTTGACTAAGGGTGCTTGTGCCCCCCTCTTCCTTTCCACCTGACAGTGGATCTTCCTCCTGCTCCAGATTTCTGACCCTTAGACAGCTTTCATTTTATTGCTACAATCTGTTGAAATTAATTATTCTACTTTGTAACTACTTTGTTTATCTTACCCTTCTTGTATGCACTCTCATTGCAAATGGCCTGTGTCTTTTATTCCTGTATAATGTTTATATTTCATTTGATCTCTGTAAGAATCCTGTGATACATTATGTTGTGCTGATACCTGCTGTTGTATAATCCTGCTCCATATTTGTCTGTATACTGTTCTCTGATATGGAACCTTTGTAAATGAGTCCCTGACTCAAAGGTATGTCCGATTCTTCTCAATAAATAAATACATAAATAAATAAAGGGGGGGTTCTGGTATTTCGGGCTTGACTTTGGAAATTAAAAAATTAGATTGTGATATATTAACTTCAGGCATGGTAAGAGTAGCCTTAGAGCGAACAATTCCATATTGTAAGCCCATGTTGATAATGGGATGTTATCTTCCACCAAAGGGAGATGATAACCTTTTAGCTCTACAGGATTTCTTGTTCCCTTTTAAGGATAGCCTCAAACTTACTATCCTGGGGGATTTAAACATGGATTGGGCTAAGATTTTACCTACAAGTAAATTAATGGAATTTTTTACATTTGTGGAGGCAGTATAGCACAGTGGTTTAAGGCTCTGAGCTGCAAATCTGGTGACATCCAGCAGACCAGACCTAGGTTTGAATCCCGTAGCTTCTACTTGCATACTGTGTGACCCTGAGCAAGTCACTTAACTTCCCTGTGCTTCCAGGTCACTCCTGTAAAAAAGCTTTCAGCTTAGTGTGCTACTCCTGGTTAAACAACTAAAAAAAAAAATCCTAGGGTTTGTCTCAATTAATTACCTCTTTTACAAGACTTAATCCTAAAGTCCCAAGTTCCTCCACCATCTTAGATTGAATACTTACTTCAGCCCCAGATAAGTTTTCGCTATATGGTGTACTGCCGGACACTTTTAGTGACCAAAAGGTTATTTTTTGCATTAGAGGAAAAATTAAAAAAACTAGTTTGTCTCATGTTAAAACATATTGAGATTTGAAAGCTCTAGATTACATGTCCTTTATGATAGAATTGGAAGCCAGGAATTGGGACAGATTGGCTCTGATCCCTGACATTGATAGTGCCTGGCAGTGCTTCCAAGATGAATTCTTGACTGTGTGCAATTTCTTTGCTCCAGTTCATAGTACAAAAGTTAAAAATAATAACTCCCCTTGGTACACAGCTGACTTAAGGAAATATCGTAAGGCTAGGGATGGGGCATGGAGGTTGGCAAAATCAAATAACGAAAGAGTATTCTGGGAAAGATACACTAAGAAAATAAGGAAGGCAAAGGCAGACCATTTTCTGACTGGTTTTAGATCAGAAAGGTTTGGCAACCCTAGGGACTTTTGAAGCATGGTAAAAAAATTACAGGGTAATAAAGTTTCTGAATAACCAAGCATGTTCACAGTGAATGGTATCTCCCATAGCCTTTCGGATAAATTTGCTGATATGTTTAATGAGATGTACATAGACATAGGTTCTCTTGGTGCCGGTGTAACTTCTGTCCCTGGGGTACAGACACAAGGATCTGATTTGGAGGTAAGGGATGAAAATAAGCCCTACTTTTCCTTTAAAAATATAACTATAAACCAGTTTTTTAAGGAACTAATAAAAATAAATATTAACAAAGCACAAGGTTTGGATGGGATTCCATCCTATTTACTTAAAATTGCTGCCCCTGTAGTTGCCCCTTCACTAGCTGACCTTTTTAACCTTTCCTTGGAAAAAGTGTCTGTCCTCTAGCATGGAAACAGGCCAAAGTAGTACCAGTTTACAAAGGGTGGCTGGAAGAGCGATATGGGGAATTATAGGCCCATATCACTGCTTCTTGCTTTCTCTAAGAGATTTGAAAAATTGTAGTATTTCAATTAGTTATTTGGAAGCTCAGAATATATATAATAGTTACCAATTGGGATTTAGGGTGCATCATAGCACTACTACAGCATTAATTAAAGTTGTGTCAGATATTCAGATAGCCATGGATAACAGCCTCCTGGTTGGGGCTGTATTTATAGACCTATTGAAAGCATTTGACACTTTGAACCACGATAGGATGCTTGAAAATTTATGATCTATTGGCCTCAACCAGGATGCACTTCTTTGGTTCCATGGCTATCTGACTGGGAGACAGCAGCAAGTTATACTGAACAATAACTACTGTATAAATCTAAATATTTGAACATTAAATCTGGGGTACCTCAAGGGTTGATAATAGGACCTGTACTGTTCAACGTGTATACAAACGGTGCCGGACACCTATTGAGTGGTGTCCGGCACCATTTGTATGCGGATGATATAGTACTTTACACAGAAGGTAGGTCTGTTAGCCAAATGCAAGAAAAATTGCAAAAAGATTTCAATAAATTGCAGACTGTTTTCAGGATCTTGGGTTAGTTTTAAATTCCTCAAAGTCACAAGTTATGCTCTTTTCAAATAAACAAGTACAAAATCAACCAATCCTGAATATAAAAACTCTTGATGATAGTAGTCTAACTCTTGTTGATTCCTACAAATATTTTGGAGTCTGGATAGACTCTCATTGTAAATGGGATCTACATATTGGTCTACTGACTAGAAAACTTGGTAAAAAATTGGGGCCTTATATAAATATAAAAACTGTATACCGCCAGATATTAGATTAAAAATAGTGAACACTATGATAATTCCTCTGCTTGACTATGGGCTGTTGTTTTGGGTGGCATAGCTGGAGATGTTTTACACCAGCTCAATTTGTTTTATAATAGATTTGCGCATTATTTTCTGAACGCACCCTGGCACATATACCATTGTTCCTTCTATAGAGCCGTGGACTGGGCAGAACTAACAGAGTGATGAAAATTACATAGATTACATTTGATGTATCATTGTCAACTACAAAAAATGCCTAACTATATGTTACATCTAACAAGGAAACAAAATATTAGTGAGGGTTTACGTGCAGTGGGGTAATAGAGTATGCTGTGCTAATGGTGAAAACTGTGAGGGGTCATTTTAGCTTTGTGCACATGGGCCCCAGACTTTGGAATAGTCTGCCAGGTCACCTGAGGCAATATAATAGTATTATATCTTGTAATGCTATAAGATCCTGGTTTGTTGATGCTGCTAAATCTCCTAAAACTTGCTGTGTCTGAGCTATGTTTGTTATTTATTGTTAAATGTAAGTTTTTGCTGTACTTGTATTGTATGTCCTTATCACATGTTTTGTATATTTTACTGTGGAATTGCTATTTTTTGTACAATGGGACCCAATTGAAAATGAGCTTAGGCTAAACTGGGTTATCCATTTCTGATGATTCAGAATAAAATTTTTACTACTACTACTACTGTTGAGCCAATTTGGTGTCAGCGTGGCTCAGTTGGTAGCACATCCGCCTCTGGACCGGAAGGTCGTGGGTTCTCATCCCACACTGGGATTGGACATGCACCTAAAAATCACTGGCATCCGAGTGCAGTATTGGGGGGTGCTGTACTGCTGGGGTGTGCCATCCTTCGGATGAGACAGTAAACCGAGGTCCCTTCTGCCCATCCTGGTGTTGTCCTGGTGGGTGTCCAGGTGGAAGTAAAATAACTCAGAGCACTCTTCGCAAAGAGTAGGGAACATTCCCAGTGTCCTGGCCAACATTCCCCTTCCCATAAACCGGTTCATGCAATTATCCAGGCTGTGTGTGGGTGATGATGTGCGATATGGCCACCACCATACATTCAGTCACTTCACTACCAGTCTAGCATTGCTTGTAAAGCGCTTTGGATGTATGAAAAGCACTATATAAATGCTGATTCTTCTTCTTCCGATTTGGCAGGCTTTGACTGCTTCAAACCCTGCCCTTTGCGTATAATCCGTTGATTCTAGAATAGTTTGCTTTGGGAGTGAAATGCATGAAGTTCTTTGTAATGGTGCTTAGTTCTCTGCAGGGGTCTGTGAGACCCATTTCAACCCTAAAGCTGCATAAAGTTTTTGCAGCTGCCCAGCCTGAGTTTTGGGCTCCTGAGGATCTATCCAGAGCAAACTCCTCAACTGTGTTCCTGTCTCCTCCCAGAATTTGGTGACCAGGGGGTAGTGTTTCTATCCTATCAAACAGTTTAAAGAGATCAGACATAGCTGGAGTATGGCAGTATACATTTACAATGTGCATTAAGTTGTGTCCTTGCACTAATGATATAATTGCCACTCATCCCTCATTGTCCTTGTATGAGTCTGTTAACAGCCAGGGAAGACCACTACACAGCAAAACTGCCACTCCAGCTTTCTTGCTTCTAGGGTGCAATGTGATACCACTTGTCCCACCCAGCCATGTCTGAGTTTCATGTGCTCATCCCTTGACAGGCATGCCTCCTGTCATAGCCCGACATTGCATTTGCCACCCTTCAACTCCCTAATGATTCAGACCCTTCAACTTCCTAATGATTTAGACCCTCTTTACTGCCATACCACTCCCTTTGTCAATATAAGATTAGGTTGTCAGCACATAGACTGACCCTACTATTTGGGTCTTTGTCTTAATTATTGATTGTATTTTGAGTAATGGATGGTTACAGTATCTGCTGCACTTTACTACAACCATTTTTCTTAGCGAATTACCATGTAAGACCCCCTTGAGTGTGCTGTTGGTTATCTTCCTGCCTTATCTAATTTCCAACCTCTATGAACATCAAGAATGCATATTGTGTCAAATCAAACAGAACTAAAGTAGAACACACATGTATCAAACAGTGTAACATTTCAGCTATAACTGTCAATCCAATAGTGGTGCACTGGGGCAACTGGTTCTGCAAACAGTCAACAAGCTCTTGGCATGCCAACAAACTGGGATCTGAAGATGCCCTGGAGAGACTACCCTCCTCTCCTGAGGTTGCACTTAGGTGGATGCCTCCCCCTTTGGAGTCTGCAGGCCCTCAAGGCTAGGGATCTCTATGGAGTGAACCAAATGTGGCTTCAGGAGCTCCACCAATCCTACCCACCCATTAATGTTGCTGTGATCAGCACCAGACCCTAACAATTATGCATACTAGGATGCTCTGCTTGCACCAGAATGATCCCTTGTGTGCTCTGTGGTCAAAGCTGGGCTGACATTTCATCAGACATCCCACCATTTGTCAACAAAATCATGCAGTGTCAACATTTTGATAATTTCCTTGTAGGTTCCCCCAGTGCACCCAATCTCTGTGCACATCCCCCCATCTTGCGCACCAATACTTGTATTGTAGGTACAAGAAGGAGTCACCACACTAATAATATTCTCACCATGTGCACTCCCCAAGTTCATGTAATCCCTTCTGTGGCCCCTAGGTCTATCAAACATTGTGTAGCTGAGCTGTAACATTTTTGCTAAGACCAGGGACTGTTTTAGCACACTTGTTCTCCTTGTCCCCTCTAGATAATGCATGGCACCCTGCAGTATACTCTTCCAGTCTCAATATTACAATCAGTTTTTATCACTATTATACAAGCATCTGCCAAGATGTGAATATTGTTACCACTGATGTGGTGTGGCCAGCAGTCCCATATGACTTTTACTATGCTGGAGTCATGCTACATGCAGTTATTGTCCATAGTGCATATAGGGTTATCCATAATGCACAAAGGACATCCCCAGTACATACACTGACCACATCTAATGTAACTTGCTGATTGCTTTGGGAAGTCCAGTGCCATGAAGGGTTGGGGGGAATAAAACATGAGAAAAGGTAGATGCTGCAAGTCAGTCTTCTGATGGTGGGCCGGAAGGATTTGAGCAGGAAGGGAAACATCTTCACCTGCTGTCCAAGAATAAAAGAGAGGAATGTACAGTCAAAATGAAAGAAAATACATAATGCTTTCTACCTTGCTTATCCACTGCTGTTAATTTTTACCAAACTCATAAACCACTTCTTGACATCTGCCCTCAGCTCCTCTTCCGTAGCTGTTTGTTTGGATCCCAATGAGCTTTTTCCTCATTCTGTGACTGCCCACAGCATCTCTTGGAGGTGTTTCTTAAAACTTTCTGATTGCATCTCTGGATGTTTGATCCCCAAATTTGAGAGGTATTTTCTGGCTTGGAGCAGGTCGTTGTACAGTACTGTTCCCATCTCTTCATACACGAGTAGCTGGACAGGTTATCGTAACTGCACATTCACCTGTTTTTCCCATAGCTGCTTGATGATAATATGGACCTGTCTGCAATTTCTGACCATACCTAGTGGGTAGTCTTGATCTGAGTAGATACACTGTCCATTAAAATTGAGATCCTTTTTGAGCCAGGCTTTTCTAAGTAGTTGCTGCTTCACTAAGTATTTATGAAACTTCACAACGATGGAGCATGGCGGTGCTTCTGGTTTGGGACTGGGACTCAGGGTGTGATGTGCCTGTTCTGTTTCAATAATGAAGTCCTCAGTCAGCTGCATCTATGTTTTTAGTCAAGTGTTCAGAAATTTGTCCAGATTGGGAGTATCACAGTCCTCTTGGAATCCAAAATACCAGAGGTTCTTCCTTCTCTCTCTGACCATGGCATCCTCTGCCCATTCTTTCAGTTCCGATTCTTGGTGACACAAGTATAGCACCATGCAGCCCAATGCATTGGTTTCATTCCAGAAGTCAGAAATTGCTTCTTCAGTAACTGACGTCCACTGTTCTAGTTTTTTTTTTTTAATCTCAGGGGATCTGTACATTTTTGTTTCTTCCTTTTTAGACATGTTAGGATCACTGCCAAGCTCTCATGGTCAAAAACAGGCCCCATATCTTTTTTCTATGTGCTGGAGCACAATATGTAATCAGATGCATGAGATGGGGAGTTGCTAGTGCTTCAATGTTTGGACCAGTTTCTCCATGATTGCTGTCTCTGTGATCCAGATGGCTATTTTTTTCTTGCCGGGGCCCATGTTAGCTATCTGACTGAGTAAGTGGTTGCCTTTTGTTTTGCTAATGGGGTTAAATGCCATCTGATTTAGTTGGGTGGAATCAGGAGCTGAACTTCAGGCTGCCATCGCTCTTGCTGATGTCACTGGAAGTCCACTATAACACAGTTTCACATTGCAAATGGTTCAAATACCTTCAATGACTTGTGACTGGCTTTGGCCCAATCAGATACAGTACCGAGATTTTTTTCTTAAGGTTTATATCTATCTGTCTGTCTGTCTGTCTGTCTGTCTGTCTGTCTTTCTGTCTGTCTGTCTATCTATCTATCTATATCTATCTAATCTTTCTCTGTATTACATGTCAAAACTTGTATTTTTGAAAGCTTACAACTCAGCCATCTTAGGACATAAGGTTTGGAAGTGTCATGCACCCTCTAGGTCCTACAGATTAAGTGTGCCAGTTATCAAAATAATAGGTCCAGTAATTTTGGTACTATTAAGCACCAAAATTACTTAAAATATCCATGTCTTGAGATGCTTTGTGTGCATGGATAACAAAAACAAATACTCCAGTTTAAAACCTAGAGCTGGAGGTGTGGCCTAGCTCTGATGAAAATGGCAGCTTAATTTACTAGCTCCCTGGGCCTTCCAGCAATCATAGATACATAGATACATAGACAGTGTCGGCAGATAAGGGCCTATGGCCCACCCAGTTTGCCCATTTGAGCTTGTAAGTTCAGTTTATGTTTTCCTAGAAGTCTGTTGCCCCTTACCCCTGACCTCCAGAATTCCTTTATGTCTATCCCATGCATTCTTAAATCCTGTGATTGTTTCAGCCCCCACCACTTCCTCTGGCAGGGTGTTCCACTTTTCCACCACCCGTTCTGTGAAGAAATTCTTCCTCATGTTTCCTCTGAATCGTCCTCCCTCCAACTTCATCCCATGTCCTCTAGTCCTGGAACGTCTTTTTCACTTAAAAATAGTGCATTCCTGCACCCTGTTCCTCCCTGTAAGATACTTGTATGTCTCTATCATATCCCCTCTCTCCCTCCTCTCCTCCAGGGAGTACATGTTCAGTTCCTTCAACCTGTCTTCATAGGACTTGTGATGCAATCCATGCACCATCTTTGTTGCTCTCCTCTGAACCTTTTCACTCCTGTCTATGTCCTTACGTAGGTAAGGTCTCAGAACTGTACACTGTACTCACGTGGGGCCCTCACTAATGTCTTGTATAGTGGAATTATGACCTCCCTTTTCCTGCTGGTGATGCTCCTGCCTATGCATCCCAGCATCCCATTTATTTACCTGCTGCCTTGTCACACTGTTTCTACCTTGAGGTCATCAGAGATGATAACCCCAAGATCCCTTTCCTGCTTGGTCATGCTATATCCTCACCCTAACTGATATACTGTGCCAGGGTTTTTGTGCCCATATGCATTATCTTGCACTTCTTTGCATTGAATTTCAACTGCCAAACCCCTGACCATTCTTCAAGTTTCTGCAGGTCCCGTCTCATTCTGTCCACACCCTCTGGTGTGTCTACTCTGTTACAGAGCTTTGTGTCATTAGCAATCAGTGAAATTCTGCCTTCTAGGTCCTGCGCAATGTCACTGATGAAGATGTTGAATAGGACCAGTCCCAGCACTGATCCCTGTGGTACCCCACTGGTCAATCTTCCCTCTGTGGAGTGACAGCCATTTAACACCACCCTCTGTGTCCTGCCGCCCAGCCAGTTACCTACCCACCACACTACTGTCCTGCCCACACCCATATTCCCCAGTTTGTATAATAGTCTTCTATGTGGCACAGTGTCAAAGGCCTTGCTGAAGTCCAGATAGGCCATGTCCACTGCCCTCTTGCATCCTTAACTCTCCAGGCTTCCCTACTGTGTCTCCTGTTTTGGATCTTGTCTCCAGGAACTTCCAAACTTCCAAACCAATGTGGTAAACTTTTTGTTGGAATATTATTAACCTACAGATATCTGTTTACCTCACTCTGGATAGTCACCACTAAACAAGACCTGTAAAATGTCTGCAAGCTCAATGGACACGAATTCCCTTACCAAAATTAAAATGATGTTTCAACAATTAATATCTGAGATAAATGACTTAAAAATAGCCAAGCCGCAAAATATTACTAACACACAATCATTAGATCTCAGACTAACCTCTACAGAAGCTAAATCTATGTAAAATGAATTGTCATTACATGATCTGCAAGCTACTATAAGGGTGCAAGATAGTGTAATCAAAAGTCTACAAAACAAAATCGATGATATTGAAAATAGAAACCAGAAGAACAACCTACTCTCTCTCTTGGCTTTCCTGAAGGCTCTGAGCTTGGAAACACCAGTGAGTTACTTTTACATGCTCTTCCAGCCATGCTTAAGATACCTCCTGAACAGACACTCATCATAGAGTGCTCGCATCACAGTTTAGGTCCACGTCTAGGTCCTGATCAGAAACCTTGTCCGATTATTGCCAGATTTTTAAATTACACCCATACAGAGCTAATCCTTTGCAAATCAAGGGAATTAGGGTCCATCTACTGACAAGACCATAAAATCTTAATCTTCAGGGATTTTTCTGAAGAAATGTCTAGCGAAAGGAGAGCATTCAACCCATTAAAGCCCCTATTGCATCAAAGAAACATTAAATTCACTTTAAGATATCCCACTATGCTGCATTTGTTTATAAATAATTCCTTTAAAGACTTCAACTCCATAGAAGCACTCTCAGATTACCTTGGTTGCCATTCAGTAGAGGAATCCTCCTCGAACTACACCGCTGCTGATCAATCTGGAGTTAATCCTGATCCTCCCTGTCTTATCTCACAGGCCTCTCGCAGTGATGTGCATGATATTCTGCCCAGTGACTATTTCTGGAAAGGCAGCCGCTTCTCTTCCTTCTAGAATCTTGGCAAGAATCCAGGCGTGGAACTCTTCTGGCTGGCCCGACAGATCAACGTGCTATGCGAACGCTGTATACGGAGCTCCTTCTGGTTCCACTAAGCACCATGCTGGCTTCTCTTCTCCCATCCCGCTCTCAAATAAATATGTGCTTTTAGATGTGGAAGAAAGGCTATCCTTACATGAAGAATCTCAGGATAAAAATAATGTTCACATATATGCTAGCTCAGATAAGGACCGTCAATGTTCAAATTTGGCTGACTCATCCTGGGCTGAGCTAACTACTAGTTCTCCTACAAAACATTTTGAACCTCTCAAAAAAAAAACGTAAATGGAAACTGAAAAACAAGACTGCTGTTACTAGGTTGAATGCTGAGAAGGTTGAGATTACATGAGCTCTATGTTCGAATTCATTCAGTGTTGCTCCCCTTAAGCAGGGCTTTTTCCTGTTGTGCAGTATGAGCCACTTGCTTGATGCTTGACGCTTGTTATACAATGCCTCCTTCCTTCCCCTAACATACATTTACTTATTGTAACTGATGGTAAAGGTTATGAAGGCACATATCATTTATTTATTTATTTATTTTTTTTAACAAGCGTTGTTAGGGGGATTTTTGCAGCTTAAATCTCTAGCCCTAATTACCTCCTCATTTTCCATTGTTATATATATCTTGTGCTGTTCTATTATGCACTGAATACTGCCTCCAACACATTCAGCACTATATTGCTCCTTTCTAGATCTATTGGGCATGTCTATTATTTTTTGACATGTTTTTTTAATAATAACCTCTGGCAAGACTCAGTATTTTGTGCAGCTTATAGACATCGCACGAACCGCAATGCGCAGGTACCCTTCAGATAACTTGCTATTCCTTCCAGTGGGTTTTGAATGCAGTAATACTGTACATCCTGGACATATGTCATTTTGGTCATTTTTTCTCTTTTTTTTCTTCTATTTTCACTATATTTTTCAATGATCTTTTTTAGCTTGTCATGTATAGGTGGGGAACATTCAAAGAGTGTGCTGTTTATACTGTTTTTTTCCTTTTTTCTAATTTATATCAGTAACACCAGTGATTCCACTAACCCATATTCTTTATAATAATCTTAAACTACTCTTTCTCCCCTTTCCTACATATTTTCTTATTCTTCTCATGGTTACTTAAATCAAACACTTAAACGTTAACTTTCTTCCCAATACATATCCCAGTTAACAACTACGGTATTATTGCCATAGGTTATTTATCCACTGCTTCCTTATTTCTCTAGTATTTATTTTACAACTATATCGCAGGCTATTTTCGAACGTCCTGGAGTACCCTAATCAGATTCCTTGCATCTATCAAACATACTGAAGCCCAACACTAATGTCAATGTTATAGGGTTGAATAACTCATAGTCAGGGCTTATTGGGCCTATGTATAGACCTAATTACTCCGCTATTTTTCTAACCCCAGATATTTTTAGGCATTTTTAGGCACTTTTCAAGCCTTTACCTTTTACCTTTTTTAGATGCTTATATGAAAGGCTTCAGCTGGCTTCAAAGCCTGAGTTTTCAATATACCCCTTAATGTATAATATTATCTAATACATATACCACGATACGTACATTCCAGCTACTCACAAGCTCCTATTATGGGTTAGCATTCATTCAATGTTTACTAGATGTTATGGAACAACTTTTTTTCCTCTTTTTTTTTTCTCTTCTTCTTTAGTTTACTCTTTGAAGACCCCTCACCTATACACATTTAATGTATATGGCCTCATATAATTTGACTTTGAGGGCTATGTCATGCTGCCTCCCCCAACTTGTCTCATTACTACTTTTCATGCCAATATACTAGGATGGCACCTTTCTTTTGCCTAAACTGATATCTAACTTCAGTTCAACTTTTATTAATACTGCTGGCTAGTTTTTATATCTCTTACTTTGACTAATTGTTATAATTGATGATTCTGATTCTCTCAGGAAATTTAAATGATTGCCTTGTTGCTATTACATTTCCATTTATTCTATTATAGTTTGTAATTTAGGATTTTATCTCCTAAGGTTAACTTACTACTTATTCCTCCCAGTTGTTTGGTAAGAGAGTCTCTGGTAGTATATACCGACTCATATCTCTCCAACATCATAAATGATATTTAGTAGTCATTATATATTAATAAGTTTCCTTTTTCGAATAGTTATTAGATGTTTAAAGTTTTACTTATACTGTGTGTGTTTTACTACATTGTCTATACTATTTTTTAGAGAGAATACTTGGTAATGCTGAAACTAAAATATATGGCCCATGCAATGTTAGTATCCTGCTTGCCTCTATTGGTTGGTGCCTTTTCCCCTTTGAATCTATGACATCCTTAGTGTTATTTAACCTAAGTCCCTTGATCCCAGGACTGTTGTTATATATTAATTTAATCTCTCATGAGTGATCTAATAGCATACTCTTGGAATATCAAGGGACTTAACTCTCCTTGCAAGCATAAGCAAATACTTACCTATCTTAAAAAAACATAAAGCTCAAATTGCTTTCTTACAGGAAACTAAATTGCTATCTGATGATGTCATTAGGCTCAAAAGGGACTGGGTTGGCCAAATATTCACCTCCTCTTTTTCTTCAAAAAAACATGGGGTACTCATATTACTACATAAAATCCTTAATTGGACCCCTGTTAAAACTGTCTCTGATTTGGAAGGCAGATGGGTGATAATTATACTGAATACTTCTACTGGCCCTATTATGTTAATTAGCATATACGCTCCCAACTCTGACTCTCCAGAATTTTTCCATAATCTGGCTCACCAAATTATGTTAAATAACAAAAATAATCTACCAATCTTGATAGTAAGCAACTTTAATTTGTCCCTTGAAGCCTGCCTTGATAGGAGTAATTCTTTCAAGGATGCACATCCTAAATTCATCAGTGCTCTTCCAATGCTAATGAGAGAGTCCAGCCTTTCTGATACTTGGAGATTGCTTCATCCTAGGGACTGAGACTATACTTTTTACTCTGCACTCCACAAATCATACAGTAGAATTGATTACTGGTTTACCTCCCCTTTTATCATTTTGATAAAACAATTACATTCTAAATTTTTCCCAGCACAATATCTGATCACTCTCCTATTCAGTTACATTTATTATGGGGATGTCCACCCTCTAAATCCCCATCATGGTGTCTTGATCCACTTTTTCTTAGAGACATTTAATTTTTACCCTGGATTAAAAACCAAATACAATAATTCCTTTCCTTTAACATGCCTTCTGAGACCTCTATGTCCACCATTTGGGAAGTGCTTAAGGCCACAATTAGGGGTAAAATTATTAGCTATGCTGCCCACAGGAAGAAACTAAGAGAGCAACAACTAGTTGAGTTGGAAAAATTATTTAAAGATAAGGAAAATCAATATTTCAATAACAGTGATCCTAACCCTAACTCTCAAATTCATTCAGAAATACTGCAACTGAGGATCCAAATTAATGAGCTTATATCTCGCAAAGCTAAATTAGCTCTCCTTAGACTCAAACATAATTATTGGGAACAAGGAGACAGATGTGGCAAATTGCTCTCATACCAGTTTAAGGCTCAACAGATGGATAAGCATGTAGCTGGTCTAAAAAATACCCTCAGGCCAGATCCATAATGACAATACTTCTATTAATATCATTATGAAATCCTTTTATCAGCAATTATACTCCCAGCATAATGAAGCACAAACGTCCCATATCTAGAACTTTCTGGACAACATACCTCTCTCACTTCTTTCTGCACAAGATAGGTCTAACCTTGACAAACCTCTCTCCCTTCAGGAGATTCAAATAGCTCTATCCTTTTTAAAATCGGGCAAATCCCTGGGAGGAGATGGTTTTCCTATAGACTTTTATAAATCCCTTTCAGACACTCTCTGCCTGCTGCTTCATAAAGTCTTTTTAGAATCCTTTAATAAGGGCAAACTTCCTCCTTTGATGACTGAAGCCGTCATCACTGTTCTACCCAAAAAAGATAAGGAACCTTCACTTCCTTCCAGCTACAGACCTATTTCACTACTCAATATAGATGGTAAAATATTTGCTAAACTTCTAACTCTTCGCCTAGAACCACTAATTCCCAAATTAACCCATATCTCCCAATCTGGTTTTATCAAGAACAGATTGAGCTCTGATCATCTTCGTTCGTTACTTATCTTAATTCATAAAGCAAAATCTCTTAAATCCCCTGCAACAGCCATCGCTATCGATTTTGAGAAAGCGCTTGACTCAATAAACTGGAATTATCTATATTTAACATTATCTAAATTCGGCATTACTAATAATTTTTGTAACTAGATCGAATTGTTATACATTTCTCCATCTGCTAGACTTCTTACAAATTCTACTCTATCTTCCTCTTTCCAACTGGCTAAAAGTACTAAACAAGATTGCCCTATTTCCCCATTTCTATTCGTCCTCACCATGGAACCCTTAGCAGCCTGTCTCCGTCTATCTACCAATAGTAAAGGTATACATATTGGTAACTCCTCCTATACATCCCTCTCTTATGCTGATGATCTTCTCATTTTATTAGAAAATCTAGAATCAGCAGGAATACCATTAATTCGCTTATTTAAAGACTTTACTTCCATTTCAAGCCTGGCTTTGAACTACAACAAATCTGAAACCCTCCCCTTAAATGATCATTGTAAGCCAGATATGAATGCTCCTCTGGGTTTTCGTTGGGCCCCCCACAGCCTCTCATACCTTGGTATTCATATTTCTTCCAAACCAGAAAAAATATGTGATGCAAATCTCACCCTTCTGTTATCTTCTATGAAGAATATATTTACTAGATGCAAACTACTTAATCTCTCATTCAATGGGAAAATCTCTGCCATTAAGATGACAATCTCACCCAAAATACTTTACCTGATTGCTAACATTTCCTTGATCCTTCCTTCTAAGTTACTAATTTTCCTTGACAAAATGATCACTAATTTCTTATGGGAAGGTAAAATTCCAAGATTTAGCCAACCTAAACTTCATTCTCATTGGTCTAAAGGCGGGTTTGGTCTTCCCTGGTTCAAAGCATATCTTTGGGCCTTACGTATGGTTCAAACCATTAAATGGTTGTGTAAACCCTCTAACCAAACACCATTATGGATCAATATGGAAGCTGCACTTTGTTCTGGGAATGTTTTCACCTCTTATATTTACAGTGCACTCCCTGTTAACTTAAAATCTCACCTTACTATAGTAACTTAAGTATTTTATTGGAAAGCAATTCACAAATATCTTAAATCCAACTCAATCCCAATTGCCTCCACCCCAGTTTGGGGTAACTGTAACATCTCTCTAGACAATCATCCAATTTTCAGCCGGAACTGGAAAAATAAGGGCATATTCTTTTAAGGGGACTTACTTGAACCCAATGTTCTCAAACTCAAATCTTTCTCAAATCTCTGTCACATTTGGAATATCCCCAAACATGACTTTTGGAAGTACCTTCAGCTTCGCTCTGCATGTGACCCATTTCTTCATTATCTTTCTACACAACTCCCTTCTGATCATTACATTTTGCAATGGATTAACACCAAATCTAACATAAGTAGCTACATATATAAAATATTCAAGATTCCCTTCCTGATCAATCTCTTAAGGCTAAAAATCAATGGATTACGTTACTAAATTACAACATTTCAGACAATCAATGGTGTAATTGCTGGGCATCCTGTCATAAGACTTTCAAAGGCCCTCATAGCTCATTTATACAAAAGAAAATCTTTTACTTATGGCATAGAACTCCCGTAGTATTACAACAAATGGGACTAACAAATAATAACAACTGTTGGTGTTGCAATTCCCCTAATGGAAATGTATTACATATTTTATGGCAATGTCCTTCCATACTCAAGCTCTGGTGTGCTGTTCATCAATTAGCTTCCAAAGTAATTGGTCACCCCTTTACCTTTGATCCTAAATGTGTTCTACTTGGTATCTCTGATACTCTTAATAATAAGTAAATTTTGCAAGTTCATAATAGATGGTTGACCTTTTTGTTTCTCATTGTTAAATGCCACATTTTGATGTTATGGAAGCCCATCTCAGTTCCCAGTTTTTCAGACATTCTTCAAAGTTCATTCCAAAACACCACTTTAGATCGTATGTCTCATATTGCCTCAGGTCGACTCAAGGTATATAATAGATGCTGGCAAGATTTTTTGATTATTTGAATTCCTCTAAATCCTTTAACAATTAAGTATGGACCATTTTGAATTTTAACTTGTACATATCACCTATGGTTTATTGCAGGTTTCTCTTTCTCTTTTTAATTCTCTTCCCTTCTCTCTTTTTTTCTGTCTTTTACCCTTTCTCTCTATACACATCTTCAACAAGTCTTATTGCTCTTGCTCTCTAGTCACTCTGTATTTGCTACTTTATATCTATATTTCCCAATTACTTTAGCTCCTGCATAAGCATTACACTTTTTCCTCCTTTTATTTCCTCTAAATAGTAATTCTTATGTTTACTATTATTATTTTACATTCATTCATCTTGATAACATGTAGGTATTTGCCTACTTAATACAGTTTATAGTCCTAACTCATATTATATAATACAATACTTATGTAATGATACTGTAAATTATCTTGCTATAGAGTGAATGAATGTCTTGTTTTCTTTAGATATTGAAGATGTTCACCTTTCCTTTGTGTGTTCAAAAGATTAATAAAAAGTTTAACCACAAAAAAATAAAACCTGGAGCTTTCAGTTAATTAGATATGGGCCCACAAGAGGGCATTTTAATTCTTAAACTGTTTCTACATCTTAGAACATGGGCATTCACAAACACAAAAAGATAGAAAAAATTATGAAAAAAGATTAATACTTTTTATTCATTTATGATTGAAGCCCATGTCACTCATGAATTTTAAAAAAATCTGGTCAGCTCTGTGGTGCTGACTGAAGAGGTTCACTTGACACGCTGGTGTCCTGGGTTCATGCCCCAAGCCCAGGTACCATGACTGGAGACTGGCAGGGAGGGGATGCACAAGTGTCCATTGGATGCTTCTCTCCTGGAGTAGTGGGAACTGCCTGGGCATCACTGGGTGGATTGGGTGCATGCTTGGGGGATGTGATGCCTCAAAATGCCCCTGCCTGAGGATGCTGATGCATTCAATACTGAGAACATGATGGGTGAGGCACAGAAAAACAGAAAAAAAGACACCCTTGTCAACCGGATGATGGCCACCAGACCCTCACCACCATGAAGACTCTGGACAGCCAGGACTGATCCCAGCAGCACACACAGCCAATAAGGAAGTCAGTAAGACACATTCTCTCCAGAAGGAGAGGATCCACCCAATGAAGGGATATGTTGGGTTGCCTTGGGGGGGCTGCAGTATGGATCTGCAGTTGTTGACAGGGGTTTCCTAGGATGAGTAGATGCCAGGTGGCCAGAAAAAGAGGCAAGCCAAGGTGCAGGGGGAGGTGCAAACAAAATCTTGTGCTTTACCTCCCCACCACCAGTACTCTGCTGCTGGAACATTAACATCAAATCCATCATGAATAAATAAAAAGCTCCTGTCTTCCCACTGTTCACCAGGTGATTGTAGAGAACCATGGACTGGTTGTAAGCTTTTTTTTCAGATTTGACAGACTATTTTACAGATGTGGTGATGCAGTTGACGTGCATCATTAATACAACATGATATGGTTATCTGAACAACTGCCTAATGCCAGGGAAGTTTAGCAATCAAGCCTCAAAATGTAAGACCCAAAACTGTACAATATTTTTACTTTACCTGCTGTATCCTGAACAGTGATCGGTAAGCCACAATTTTTTCATAACCTGAACAGTGACCAATAAGCCAAATATTACTTGCACAATAAATGACATCATATGATCAAAACATGAAGATAATAAGTTTTATTTTCAAGCAATGCAATGTTTTCTATTGGGAGGCCCCCCACACCCTCCGACACCACAGGGAAAATGCAATAAGCACACTGTTCTCACTCTTCTCAATAAATTTTCAAGCAAAGCAAAAATGGTGCAACAGAGAAATGTTACTACTGTGGGGCCTCATTTTCCTCATTGTCTTCTGCCAATTTCACCACCTAGTACATTGAAATGTGCAAAAGCAAATTATTTAAAAAAGTCCTATTTCTTGGAATTCTTTTATTTCGGGGGAGCACTCAATGACACATGGAGTGACTGTGAGCAGATGGCACTGAGCAAAACGTTTTTGTTGTGCTCTGTTACATGGGGTGTGGGGGTCGAGCTCCCCAGTTGCTAAAATAAGGAACATGTCATTTTTAATGGAGGTGATGCAAAGCAGTGAATGCAGGGATAAGTTTAAGTGATCCTGCTAAAGTTTAGGTCACTTGGTTACTTGCCTACCATAAATAACCTAGTACGCTCAACATGTCCATGGTTCTCCACAACCATCACCCCCCCCAACACTACTGATATCTATGGTATTGGTTGGTATCAGCTCTGATCTTTTGTTTTCTGGTCCCACTGTCCTTCCAGAGCTAAATACAGTCACAGAAGATTGTGCTAAGCCTGGTAGAACAGCAGTACTGGAAAACATCAAATTTGAGCTTCTAAAATTTCTAGCATGCACTACAGGCTATTGAATATCCCATTGTTGCAGCCCTGCTCTAATGCCACCTGCTGGGAATTCTGGGATTTCTGGTTAAAGCAACTTCTCAGAAATCAGCAGAAACAGTCTGATACAATCTATTAAACTGTAGTAAATAGTAAGACAAAAAATGTTTTAGTATACAAAGTACAAATTGAGACCAGCCTCACAGTTGAGTAGGGCACTTTTGGTGCTGACTGTTCCCATTTAAATCTTGATTTTTGCACCATAGAATTTTTTTTTTTTTTTTAATAATGGAGCTGTTCCAAGACTAAATAGCCTAAAATGTGGCATGTGCAGAGTCAGGATATCTGGATTAGAGATGCAGCAAAATTAAATTCTACTGGCAAAGTAAATGCATAGTGGTCACTTCACATTGTCCTGTCACTACGTGAAGTGACCATTGCAAAGTGCTCACTTCACCTTGTAGTTATGACTTCGCATTGTCATTCTGCCTTAACACAAAGTAAGGTTAAGTGACAACAATGTAGGCAGCCCCCCACACATCACATGGCTTACAGTACTGTAAGTCACATGCTTTAGCTAGTCAGGAAGCAAGTGAGTCATACAAGCAGATACTTTCACTTTCTCCTGTGTAACAGAGAGGAGGCATTTTGTGTAGGAGAGGATGAATAAATTACTCACCTTAGTAATTAAGTTTCTTCTAATGAAGTCTTGTTATATTCTGACTATTGCAGTTATCCCCAGCACTCAAACTGCCCCGGAGAGTAGAAGGCTAATTTCTATGCAGAGTAAAGAACATTGAGCTCATGCTCGGTTCAAACCTCTGTCTGTTGCACTTTGAAGTGCAACTGTCAGATTCTTATGAGCTAATACTAACTACTATGTGGAAATTGTAAAATTTTTACTAGCCAAATGGCAACCAAATATTTTGGATCCCCAAAAGACTCAAGTCAAGAAATCCAAAATCAAAAACCAGGTAGTGAACAACTTAAGACAGTTAAATTAATAATACAACCCACTCCCCCTCTCTAAAAGGAGGGAGAGCCCAAATGCACCCCTGGGGTGCAACACTGCACCTGCCAGCTCACTTTCCAAAAACAGGTTCTGAGAGGGGATGCAGGAAGGGAGGTCAGAATGCAGCAAGACTCCATTAGAAGAAACATTATTACTAAGATGAGTATTTTTTCTGCAAACAACATGAAGTCTTGCTATATTCTGACTATTGCAGACTACCAAGCAGTACCTCCATGGAGGAGGGAATCAAACCTCCTTGGGAATAGGCTCTGCAGTACTACTGTAGCAAACTGAGCATCACTCCTAGCCTGGATGTCCAGGGAGTAATGCTTGGTAAATGTAGGGACTGTTTTCCAGGTGGCTGCTTTACATATTTCTGACAAAGGAATATCCATGGCTGCAGCCAGGGAAGCAGCTGTACCTCTAGTCAAATGAGCCCTCAGGCCTGAGGGAGGTATTTTGTATAGCTTCTCATAGCAGAATTTAATACAAGAGACAAATCACCTGGCAATAGTTCTCTTAGTGGCAGGTTTGCCCTTCCCCACTTCCCCATAAGTGAGAAATAACTGGAAGTGGTCAAACCTGTGAGCCTTAGTATGCTCAATGTAGTAACTAAGGGCTCTTTTAACATCCAAACTGTGTAAACTTCTTTCTCCTGAAGAAGAATGATCAGTGAAGAACACATGGAGACATAGATTGATTCAGATAAAAATCTGAAGCCACTTTAGTTAAAAACCTCCTATCAGTTCTAAGGACTACCTTATCTCTATGGAATGAGATAAAATCAGGCTCCACTGACAGAGCTTGCAATTCACTGATACACCTGGCAGAGGTAATAGCTACCAGGAACACAGTTTTCCAAGTCAAGTACTTAAGCTCTGCTGAAGACAAAGGCTCAAAAGGGGGTTGCATAAGATGAGCAATGCAAACATTAAGATCCCAAGCAGGGGTGGAATCTCTAAAGGGGGGATTGGTATGAAGCAATCCCTTGAACATTTTACAGAATACAAGGCCATATGACAGTGAGGAAGGCTTTTCCACTGACAGAAAAGCAGAAACAGCTGACAAATGTACTTTGAAAGTAGCTGGTCTGAGGCCTAGGACATTAAGATGAACCACATAATCCAGAACTGTAGACAATTCAGCAGTGTCTGGGATATATGCTTCTTGGAACAGCAAATGCTGAATCTTTTCCATTTGGAGTTATAAGTTTTTCTGGTGGCATGCTTTCAAGAGGCTTTGAGAAAATCCAGAACTCCTTGGGACAAATGAAAATCTGCATACTCTAACTCTTCAAGAGCCATGCCTTGAGATTGAGAGACCGAAGACTGGGGTATCAGATCCTCCTCTGAGAGGAGGTTAACAGGTTGTAATTTCTGGGAAGAAACATGGGATGATGGACTGCTAGGGACAGCAACATGGGGTACCAAGGCTACCTGGCCCAGTCTGGAGTAATCAGAATCACTTTGTAGGGTTGTGATCTTATCTTGACCAGAACCTTGAACAGTAGAGGAAAGGGAGGGAAGGCATATAGAAATGTCCCTTCCCAGTTCAAAATCAGAGCAACCAGAGAGACTGAGCCCAAGATTGGGGGTCTGCAACAAAACAGAGGAAGTTGGTGATTGTCTGGGGCTGCAAAGATATCTATCTCTGGAATGTTCCACCTTGACAAAATTACTTTCAACACCAGAGGGTCCAGGGACCATTCATGATGGCCCTGGGAGATCCTGCTCAATGCATCTACTAGCACATTATTCTTCCCTGGAAGGTGGACCACTAACAGAGAGGTCTTCAGAAAATAAGCTAGGGACCACAATTTCATAGCTTCCATGCACAAGGCCACAGACTGAGTGCCTCCCTGCTTGTTGATGTACCACATGGTGGTGGTGTTGTCTGTCCTGACCTGAACCACCTTGTTCTGCACTGACTGAGAGAAAGCTTGAAGGGCCAGAAAGACTGCCCTAAGTTCCAATAGATTGATATGAAGAAGGGATTCCTGAGGGGACCACAGTCCATGGGCAGTGAGAGCCCCCAGATGGGATCCCCACCCCAATAGAGAAACATCCATGGTTAGAACCACCGAGTGAGACTGAGTGATGAATGGGACTCCTTACCTGAGGTTGCCCTGATCCTGCCACCATTGGAGAGCCTGGATCAGAGTTTGAGTCACTGGAACTAGTTTGGTTAGAGAATCTTTCTTCTGAGACCAAAAGACCCTCAAGTGAAACTGAATGTCCCTCATCTGAAATCTGGCCCCTTGGACCACTGCTGTAGAAGCTGCCATGTGGCCCAGAAGCTGAAGGAAGTGCCTTGCTGGCCAAGAGACTAGAACATGGAATGAAGAAGCCAGCTCTACAATAGCCCTTGCCCTTTCCAGGGGAAGAAAAGCTCTTGCTTTGACTGTATCCAACTCGGCCCCTATGAAGTTGAGGAGCTGTACAGGCTCGAGAACTGACTTGGGAAGATTGAGAAGGAATCCTAGAGAAGTGAGCACTTGCTGAGTCACTTGCAGGTCTGACTTGACTTGGTCTGGGAATTGACCCACAATAAGCCAGTCGTCCAGGTATGGAAATATGGAAATATTTTTCCTTCTTAAAAAGGCCACTACTACTGCGAGGCATTTTGTGAATACCCTTGGAGCTGATGTCAGGCCGAAGGGCATAGCTTTGAACTGATAATGGGCTGAAGGCAAGTCGAACCTGAGGGACTTTCTGTGGGAGCACCAGATGGGAATGTGAAAGTAGGCATCTTTTAAGTCCAAGGAGGCTAGCCAGTCCCCAGGCCTTAGAGAGGGAAGGATTATTCCCAGAATCACCATTTTTAATTTTGGTTTTAAAAGATGTTTGTTCAGGTATCTTAAGTCTAGGATGGGTCACTACTCCCCTGTCTTTTTTGGGGAAAGGAAGTACCTGGAGTACAGACCTTTGACCCTGTGCAATGTAGGAACTCTAGGGCAATGGTTTCGGAGATGCTTGCAGGTGGAAAGGATCTGGCATTCAGCTTAGGAAATTTCTTAAAGCTCAGAACCAGCCCCTGGCTTACCACCTCCAGGACCCAATTGTCTGAGGTAACAGACATCCAGTCCTGGACGAAGTAAGCCAGCCTGCCTCCTACAGGAATGGAATAATTGACCCGGGCTGACACATAAGGGTGTCTGCTTGGCAGGAGCCTTAGGTTGAGGGGTGATTGCAGCCCTGCTCATCTCTCTTCTGCCTCTCTCTCTGAAGAACCCCCTCTGAGGAAAGGGAGAAGAGGCCTGTGCTTGGTAGAAAGGCCTATGAAAAGGCCTGCCCCTGCTCCTGGCTTGCTGCCTTTGAGGAGTTGCCTGCCCTTCCTTGGCCAGTGCACTCCTATAGGTGGTCCTATACTCATCCATATTTTTCATGTAATTCTCTGTCTGCTCCCCAAACAGAGAATTACCCACCACAGGGAAATCCATGGCCTTAGCCTGGGTGTCCTGTGAGAGGTTAGTACATCTGAGCCAAGCCATTCTACGAAGAGCCACGGATGTAGCCATGACTGTAGATGACACATCATTGGAGTCCACAGCAGCATGGAACTGTACATTAGATGCCTCAATCCCATCAGCAGCCACCCCCTCCAGCTCCAAGGCTAGCTGGGGGAGGCCTGCTTAGCCAGTGCCAGTACAGTGTCCCACCTGGACTTCTGGTACCTGGCTGCATAGGCCATATAATTAGCCTGCCTGAATCCCAAGGCGGATGCCACGTACTGTTTCTTTGCCATGGCATCCAGCTTCCTAGAGTCTTTATCTGGGAGGGTGAAGCCAAGGGTAAATTAGCTGGCTGTAGCCTGCACAACCCCAACATGGCTGCATTGTTGATACAAGTACTCTGTACCTGAACCTGATAAGGTGTACCTTTTGTCTATCCTTCTGTCGACAGTAGGTACAGAATTTGGAGCTTTTAAAATCTTTTGTGTCTGTTTCCCAAAAGACTTATGAAGGGGAGTAGACTGTCTCTTGGACTCTGGGATGTCCATCATTTCCACATAATCAGGTTCCCCTTGTTCCTCTAGAGTTTCTTCCACAGGGAGCTGGAGGGTTTCTGCCACTTTCCTGTAAAACATGTAGTGGGAAGGGATCTCAGAAAGTCTAGGAGGGGAAACACCAGAAGGCCTGTCTTGGGAGATGTCTGGTTCAATGGGCTCATCCAGATCTTCCACACCATCGTCATCATCATCATTATCATCATAATCTTCATCCCCCTCCAAATCTGGTTCATAGAAATCTTCAGGGGCATAATCTTGAACTGGAGGAACTGACCAAACCAAGCACCTGCCAGAAGGCGCTGGATCAGACAGAACCGGGCGAAGTGATTCTACAATCCTTATCGCTTTGGCAATCTCTTCGGTGGTCAGAAAATGGGTCTCTGGATCCAAATCGGATGATTTTTCTTTTCTTTTTCTTTTTGTAGGAACCGATCCCTCAGGATCGGCTCTCGTCTTGCCCAAAGAAGTATCGCCCTGGTCAGAGGGCACTCCCTCAGTTTCCGTGGGAACCGAACTGGGCAGGACATCTGTATCAGCGGACTTCTCGGCCTCCTTATCCCTAAGTCTACCTAATCTTTTTTCCAGGGTAGACTTAGGGAAATTTTTACAGGTTTGGCAGTCTGACTCAAGATGGTCAAACCCTAGACAATAAACACAGGTGGTGTGGGGATCAGCCTTAGCAAAGACCTCCCCACACACACTGCAGTGTTGAAACCCAGTGGGCCCGTTTTTTCTTTTGGGTTTCTCAGATGTAGCCATCCTAACCACAAACTTACCCTTTTTATGGCAAACAACCAGGCAAGACATCCTTATCAGTTTCTAACCATGTCACGGGTATTGGAAAAAAACACAAGAAAATGCATTTTTTTTAAACCAATAAGGACCGGTAACCACACTCTAAGTTTATAAACAAAGACAGAATATATAATTCACTAAATGGCCAGTTCAGCCGAACCGGTCGAAAAATAAAGTTTTACAATTTCCACAAGTTAACTATGTTTAGTTCGCTACTTAGTACTTACTATACCACAGACAGAGATCTGAACCGAAACTTGCTCAAAATAATCGGTAAAACTGAGGACTTTAACCAACTTTCAAACTGCGAGCAAAGGAGAAATCTCAGGAGTGGCCATTCAGTTAGGCAGAGTAAAGAATCTCACAGTTGTGCTTCAAAGTGCAGCAGACAGAGGGCTGAACCGAGCTTGAGCTCAACGTTCTATGCTCTGCATAGAAATTAACCCTCTACTCTCTGGGGCAGTTTGAGTGCTGGGGCTTACTGCAATAGTCAGAATACAGCAAGACTTCATGTTGTTTGAATGTTATTGTTCTTAATAGTGATTAAACCCAAAAGCTTTTTAAAAAGCTAATTTTTTAGTTTTGTTTTTGTACTATTTTGTCAGTTCATTTTTTCTTGTGGTGACTGATTTCTTTGTTTGATAAGTTTTGGTGTGTGTGTGTGACTGTGGGACTGCCTGTATTGTGTGAGTGTGTGTTCTGTGTTGTGTAGTGTGTGTGAAGTCTTTGGAGATGGCTTTACTAGTCGAAGAGGGAAGGAGGGATTTTTTTGAAATGGAGCAGGAGCAGGGACAGGATGTGGATGGTCCAAGTCAGGACTCAGAGGGAATGGGTGGGACTGTGCCTGGGGCATTGGAGCCATGTGGCAGCATTGTTGGGAGGAGGGGAGTAGTGCGCATACATGGGGTGCTTGACTAGGTGGTGTTGGTCTGCTCTAAAGACTTTGGTCCTCCACCCCCGGAAGCAGCAGCACCACCATGTCTTCCAAGTCCACCACTACCAGTGGCAGTTGCAGGAGCTCCAGCAGCACTGCCTCCACAGCAACAGGTTGAGCCCCACCATGACCATGTTGCCGACACTGCATCTGCCCCTCCCGTACCTGGTCTCCCCCCCCGCAGCTCCCCAGTTTGGCAGTTTTTCAACTGTGTTGGGGGGACAGCAGCCTTGTGGTATGTGTACTTTGTGGGGAGGAGGTGAGCCGTGGCCCACGGGGACACATCTGGGGACTGGGCACCAGTGCACCCATATGTTGAACCACCACAAGGTGGAGTGGCAGGCTGCCACAGAACAGGCCAGGCCTCCACCTGCTGGTCCTTCTGTGGCTGTGACAGCGGGTACTGCTGTTGTGCATTGCTGCAATAAGAGGAGGGCCACAGCAGCAGCTGCTCCACCATCACCACCAGCACCATCATCACTACCTCCTCTGCCTGCTGTACCACCACCATTGGACCCCACAATACCTGCAACACAGGCAGATACAGTGCTTTTGTGGGCCATGGTGGAAGAAAACAGTGAGAGGGTGGCTGCTGTTCAGCAGCAGTTGAAGCAGTTAGAGTGACACAAGATACAGATTGTGACAATGTTTCATCTGCTGATGGACCAGCAGGGGATCCTCCATGAGCTTTTTTTTGCAGTACACCCCCCCCCCCCACTGCTGTACTGTTTTGTCTTTTGTTTACTAACAGAGAGAGGGATGGCCACAGTAGTAGTTTAAATATATACACACACATACATACATACATACATGCTCCTTATTGTCCTGTTATTATAATCCAGTGCTTCAGTAATGTTTACTTTATGTTGTGGAGTGGTTGTGGAAAAGCAGGACTGAGCAGTGCACATATAATGTGCTAAATTGTAAGTGTGCAGTCAGTGTTGTTTCCTGTGTGTGTGTGACATCTGACATTATCCAGCTTCTTGCAAACACATATATGCTGACTTGTTGCAGGGTTTATGGTATAAAGAATAGAGAAAAGAATACTTCATATAACATATATTTTTTTGTCACCATCATCATCAGTAGACTAAGTGATATGATATTTTTTCAGAGGTGTCTGGCCAGAGATCACCTTAGTCTCATACTGCACACATGACTTTTAGGAAAGCATGTGTTTTTTGTGCTATTATATCTGCAAAGTCATGTGTGCACTGTAAGCGACTGAGGTGCACAATGACCCAAGATCTGTGAAAAATATCATATCACTTACTTTGCCATTGCTGATGGTACAAATAAAATATATATCTTTATTCTTCAGATACTGCAACAAGTAACACCATATATATGTTTGCATGAAACTGGTCAATGTCTACACACACAGGAAAGAACACCGACGGCACACATGTAGTTTAGAACAGCATACTTGCACTGCTCACAGTCCTGCAATGACAAACACTTCACAAGTCACAACAGAAAGTAAACAGTACTGAGGCTCCAGAAATATTTATTTTTTGAAATAGACATTACAGCAGCAGTGTAACGATCCGGTGAAAATTTTGCCCTATACTTTTTATACTACTTTACATTGCCACTTTACTTACCTCCTGGCTTGTATCATAAGATAACCATTCATTCCAGTATTTGAGTGTACTTTTTTCATGTCTGAAATAATAAAAGGAGTGCTCCTTTTAATACGATTCAGACAAGGTCTTCATCAGTATTTTCTGCTGTTTTTGTCCATCAGTTGTTTATATATCACTTCTATTGTGTCTAAAATTAACAATTATGCAGCAGACAGTGATTTCTGACCTCACTGAACAATATTTGTTCAAAAACAGCTGCAAATACTGATGAAAATCTGGTCCGAGCCATATTAAAAGGAGTGCTTGTTTTATTTTTTCAGACATGAGAAAAAGTACTAAAGCAGACACAAACTGTGAAAAGAAGGGTATCATACAAGTCAGGAGGAAAGTGGCTGGCAATCTAAAATAGCATAAAAAAGTATAGGTCACAATTTTCACCACATTGTTGCACTGCTGCTTTAATTTATAATTTCATTATGACATTATGTGCTCACAGCACACAAAATGCAACTGTCTTCTATCCAGAAAATTCCCAAGTGCTGACGAAGTGAAATGGGAGTGGTACACCACATGCAAAGTCCCCCAGAATGTATTGCACAGTCACTAATGCTTGCAGTGGTCACACAGAGTCCCCAGAATTTTTCTGCATCCCCAAAATGCAACTGTCTTGTGTCCAGAAAATTAACATAATACTGTGATGATGATGTCATGATGCACAGTGTCTTGCCAAACCGTGTGAAGGAGGGATAACATGACATGAATCCATTCAGTGTTCCGTCAGAAATAATGACTGTGAGAGAACTGTTGCTTGTCCAAAGTGTGTAGTGATTCCTGTGAATGCAATGCAATCACCTCAATTGGATGAATGGGTGCCCTTTGTGTGTACACTAATTGTAGCCTTGATGAGTTGAGATATATATATATATATATATATATATATATTATAGTATGCGGTAGTGCTACCATAGTTAGGGTTGAGGAGCCATTTCTATGTTAAACCCCAAAACTTTGCACCTTAATAACTTTGCAACCATTTAATAGATTTGTCTGAAATTTGGAATACTTGATCAAGAACCATAGGCCTTGGCATCTGCCAAGTTTCGTACCAGTTGGATACACGGGTGTGGAGTTATTAAGCGTGATTTGCACACATGTTTACACTTTTTCTGGAATTCTACGGTCGCGCGTACAGGTCACACAGTTTGAGTGTCAGGGCCTGAAATCTTCAGGGAACGTGCGACCAGGGTCCCTGATGTGCCTTTTGAAGATTTGGTGAAAAAATATTAAACGGTTCAAAAGTTATTCAAAAAACCGTTTCCCATTGTAAGTCAATGGGAAAAGTTAACAAAAAGTTCAACACTTTCGCAAATGCATTTTTACTTTCGCAAATGGGCCTGTTACTTTCACAAATTGGCCATTTTGTTTTCAGTTGGTGATTAGAAAAAAGCTTGGCATTTAAATTTGGGACCCTCTAGCAACCTAATTCTTTTTGTATTCACCTAGTCGGACCCTGAGGATGGTAGCCATGTCTTTATTTTGGGGTAAAACACCCCAGAAATATGTTTTTCAGATTTCTGGAAAAAGTACTTTCGAAAAGTACTTTCGTGCTCACGAAAGTGTTGCAAATGTTTGCAAAAGCTTTCGTAAATTGCAACAGTAATTTTCTAGTCTGTGGGAAAATGACAGCAATTCTTTGGCACTGCACTGCAAAAGAATGGTTGGGAGTTTTGGGCTGAAATTAGCAGGGAACGCAGCCGACATCTCACAGATGTGCCTTTCAGTGTTGTACTGAAAAAATATTACACAGCAGCAATGTTATGGCACTCCAAAGTTGACATTTTTTCCCATAGGATAACATTATGGCGCCCGATGCATTACAGGAATCCTTTGGCACCCTGCTGCAAAATAACAGTTTGGTCTTTTTTCCTAAAATTTGGAAGGAAGACAGCCAACAGCTCAAAGATGTGCCTTTCAGTGGTTTGGTGAAAAAATATTACAGGAAGGCAAAGTTATGGTGCTCCGAACTTCTCTTTTTTCCCATAGGATAACATTACGGCGTTTGCCGCGCCTTTCAGGGCCCGTATCTTGGAAATGGTGCGAGATACGGACTTTTTGTTGGAAAAATTCTTAGAATAGGGGCTAAGTACAAAACTAGCCAGGACAGTCGTAAATCATACGACTTTGACATTTTTTTCTACGTCGTACGGTTCCTGAGATATAACCTATTTAGTATTCCAAGTCCTCATTTTCTGCTCCGATACCCATTATTATGCATACATTCTTTGTACTCACTGTCTTTCTCTATTCAGCTTTTGGGGAAAACCAGCCTGTGCGCTTACATTGCTGTTACCATTGCCCTTTCAGTTGCAGTTCCGCACCCGTTTCACTTACCGTTGACGTCTACGTCCACCACGTGTGTCATCCTTTGCGTTTTCATTTGCGCTTGCGTTTCTGTTATTTTTTGCCATTTGTGTCTACCGTACTGTTTCTCTTTCTGTTTCACTTTGCGTCACCATGCCCATTGACATTTCCGTTTGCAGGCACCATGTTAATATGTGACGACATCTTGTGGCACACCGTTCCCGTCTACGCCACCGTGTTCGTTACCCTTTCTGCTCTCATTCACGCTTGCGTTACCTTGTGCACCACTGTTAGTGCTTCTGTTTGTGTTGCTGTTCCTGTTACTATGCCACAAGACATCATGTGGTGGGAGTGTGGGGCCCATTTGGGCCCCGTGCTCTATGCTGCGATACGTGCGGCGGGCGCGGGGCCCTATGTCGTTATCGCTGCGTTTTCATTTAAACTGCGTTTCTGTTATTTTTGCCATTTGTGTCTACAGTACTGTTTCTCTTCCTGTTTCACTTTGCGTCACCATGCCCATAGACATTTCCATTTGCAGGCACCATGTTACTATGTGACAACACATCACGTGGCAGACTGTTCCCATCTATGCCACCGTGTGCATTGCCCTTTCTGTTGTCATTTGCACTTGCATTACCATGTGCGCCACTGTTAGCGCTTCTGTTTGCATTGCTCTTCCTGTTACTATGCCACAAGACATCCCCGCACTCCAGCCGCCACATTACATTCACTATTTCTCATTATCATTCTCAAAAAGAAGGGAAATTAGAGCCAAAAAACTCCGTTTAATGCATTAGTTAGGGTTGTTCCACAGCGACAAAAGTGAGGAAATTTGCGGTTAGGGTTGAAAACCCTAACTCCAGGTCACCCAGCACCACACACACACACACACACACACACACACACACATAGCAAGTATGGGGAGGACCAAATCAACACAACCAATGACAGACATCCAGCAGCAGGTGACAGAAATAACAAACAATTGTCTAAATGTACTACGAGACATCCCACCCACCTGACCAGGTACTGCATGCTCAGTGGAGATCAACAGCAAAACTGAGGCCATGTACCAAGCATACACATCCCTGATTGTAGCTGCACACAATGTACCACCTTAGTAGTTGCGTAGCGCCTACCTAGATGCCCCACACACACCACAACTGGTACTGTGCGTTAGTCAATATAAATGCTGAAGGTGCATGATGACAGTTGTAGAAAGGTTTTAAGACTAGTGAGTATACATTAATTAAGATAAGTACATAAATTAACTACAAGACACTAGCATGCTCAAGATAAAAGTAGTGTTACATTTAGTTTGTGATTTACATAGTAGTACATTTACTGCAACTGTTTACTCAAGATAGAGAGGCTGATGTAAACGTATGGAAAAGCATTGCCTGTTCAATGCTGTGAAATTCGTACTGCCAGTATCAGATGCATTCTTACTGATGAAGGTGTACTGCTGATGTACATACATAGACCTTCAGTGTGTTTCAATACTAAAGATGCAGTAAGTATTCTTTGTAAGAAACAGTGTAATTGCATGGATCGGGACAAGCAACTTCTAAATATCATAGCACTACTGAGCCAACAATGACGTACCTGTATCGGAGATGTATATAGGATAGATTTTCCTGTAGGCACTTACTGAGTATGTTGTACCTGATAAAGACAATCTCATTGCATCTGTGATGACTAACTTATTCAAGTAGTAATACATTTACTATTGTAGCAATGAGTGATCTATGCCACTTATGTACACAGTGTAATTTTTTTAACAGTTGTTTCATACTCAGGCTGTATGCCTAGTGTTTGGGTTTGCCACACTTTTGTCACTGATGCTATCAAAGTGATAACTATGTTAATTGTGGTACAACAGGAATCAAGTAGGTATGGTGTAGATATAAACAGAATGTCTTTTAGTATTGATTTAACTCACAATGGGGTAAATGTACTAGGACAGCAGGGGTTATTCTCGCTGACTCTGTCAGTTATAATCACACTAAGGTTTTGATGACTGTAATGATCAAGTTACACTGTTCATCTTCATGAGTTCATATTCACAGCCATTCTCCAGTAACTAGACAGTGTATGGTGTAACTGGGTGGGACACTGTGTTGCAAAGCTGCTGCAGTGCCTAGCAGAGGGAGAGTATCTACTCATAAAGACAATTAAGCAATAAGGCATGACCAACAGTTATATGTTAAATGGTCTGTTAATCACGCTGTAGGGTTTAATGTTGAATGAGGCATAGCCGAGTGCCACATGTCGCTAGACAGTGATAAACTGACCATTAACATAATACCTGGGAGTGGTTTATTGCTATCATAAAAACTGTTTTTAAACAACATTAAACCATGTTCATCATATGGTTAGGCTCTACATGTATGTTAATAAAAACTAAACATAAGGTTGTTACAATGTTTACAGTCAATTAGAAGCTGCATTTCTCAAACCCTTGTTGTAATCAGAGATATTATACCTGTACAACTCCTTGGTTTTGCTCAACTCTATTGCTCAGGTGGCCCACCACATGTGGTGTGGTCTGGTGTGGGGCATCGGTAGGTAAGGCCATGCAACTACTAAGTGTGAGTGCGTTGTGTGCAGCTGCAATCAGGGATGTGTCGTTTGGTGTACATGGCCTCAGTTTGCTGTTGATCTCCACTGAGCATGCAGTACCTGGTCAGGTGGGTGGGGATGTCTCGTAGTACATTTAGACAATTGTTTGTTATTTCTGTCACCTGCTGCTGGATGTCTGTCATTGGTTGTGTTGACTTGGTCCTCCCCATACTTGCATGTGTGTGTGTGTGTGTCTGTGTGTGTGTGTGGTGCTGTGGGGGGTGAATTCGGAGTTAGGGTTTTCAACCCTAACAGCGAATTTCCTCACTTTTGTCGCTGTGGAACAACCCTAACTAATGCATTAAATGGAGTTTTTTGCCTCTAATATATATATATATATATATATATAATGGTAACACGGTAGTGCTACCATAGTTAGGGTTGAGGAGCCATTTACATGTTAAACCCAATATTTTGCACCTTAATAACTTTGCAACAGTTTGACAGATTTACCTAAAATTTGGAATACATAATCAAAACCCATACACCTTGGGATCTGCCAAGCTACGTACCAGTAGAATATATGGCTGCGGAGTTATTAAGCATGATCTATGTGAGCATTTTCACTTTTGGAATTCTACGGTCATGCCTACAGGTCGCACGGTTTGCGCAACCAGTCTGAAATCTTCAGGGAATGTACGGCCGGGGTCCCCAATGTGCCTTTTGAAGATTTCGTGAAAAAATATTAAACGGTTCAACAGTTATTCAAAAAACAAATTCCCATTATAAATCAATGGGAAAAGTTAACAGAAAGTTTGACAGTGTCACAAATGCAGTTTTTACTGTTGCAAATACGTCATTTTGTTTTCAGCTAGCGATCAGACAAATGCTTGGCATTTAAATCTGGGACCCTTTAGCAACCTAATTCTTTTTGTATTCACCTAGTCGGACCCTGAGGATGCTAGCAGAGTGGGTCCCAAGATGACAGCCTGGGTAAAGAATTGGCTGGAGAATAGGACACAGAGAGTAATAGTAAATGGAGTCCACTCAGAAGAAAGGAGGGTTACTAGTGGGGTACCGCAGGGTTCAGTATTAGGACCGGTCCTCTTCAATGTCTTTATAAGGGAAATTGCGGAAGGACTGGAAGGAAAAGTATGTCTCTTTGCAGATGACACAAAGATCTGCAACAGAGTTGATGCACAGGGTGGGGTGGAAAGGATGAGAAGGGACTTGGCAAGGTTAGAGGAATGGTCAAATGTATGGCAGCTTAGATTCAATGCTAAGAAGTGCAAGGTAATGCACCTGGGAAAAAAAACCCCAGGGGAAGAGTACACAATGGGGGGTGAGATACTAACAACGACAAAAATGGAAAGGGACTTGGGGTAGTCATATCAGATGACCTAAGGTGGGCAAGCAATGTGAGAGGGCAGCAAGGAGGTTGGGGAGTTACTGGGATGCATAGGAGAGGCATCACCAGTAGAAAACAAGGAAGTTATTATGCCTCTGTACAGACATCTGGTGAGACCCCATCTGGAGTACTGTGTGCAGTTCTGGAGACCCAATCTCCGCAAAGACATAGACAGGATGGAAGCTGTCCAGAGGAGGGCAACTAAAATGGTGCAGGGTCTGCACGGAAGACATATGAAGAGAGACTTAAGGAGCTTAATATGTATAGCCTCGAGGAAAGGAGGGAGAGGGGGCATGATAGAAACGTTCAAGTACCTCAAGGGAATCAACAAAGTCCAAGAGGGTAGCACCTTTCAAAAAGGGTGTGCAAGAACAAGAGGCACAATTTGAAGATAGAGGCGCGGCTCAGAGGTAATTTAAGGAAGTATTTTTCACAGAGAAGGTTGTGGATGCATGGAACAGCCTTCCGGAGGAAGTTGTGGAGTCAAAATCGGTGGTGGAATTCAAGCATGCATGGGACAGTCATAAGGCAATTCTAGGGTGTGGGGGTAAGAAGAAGTAGGCTGCTGGTTAACTAGGATCTGCAGCTTATCCAGTAGGTAGGGAAATGGGCAGACTGGGTGGGCCAAGCGGTCCTTATCTGCCGGCAAATTCTATGTTTCTATGTTTCTAGCCATGTCTTTATTTTGGGGTAAAACACCCCAGAAATAAGTTTTTCAAATTTCTGGAAAAAGTACTTTCACAAAGTACTGTCACGCTTGCGACACTGTTGAATGAATTTGCGAAAGCTTTCGCAAACTGCAACAGTACTTTTCTAGGCTGTGGGAAGATGACAGCAATTCTTTGGCACCCGGCTGCAAAAGAATGGTTTGGTGTTTTGGCCTGAAATTTGGAGGAAACACAGCTGACATCTCACAGATGTGTCTTTCAGTGTTTAATTGAAAAAATATTACATGGCAGTAAAGTTACAGCACTCCAAATTTGACACTTTTCCCATAGGATAACATTACGTCATCTGACGCATTACAGGAATACTTTGGCACCCTGCTGCAAAGTAACAGTTTGGTCTTTTGGGCTGAAATTTGGAGAGATCAGAGCCAACATCCCACAGATGTGCCTTTTTGTGGTTTGGTGAAAATATATTACAGGGAGCCAAAGTTATGGCACTCTGAACTTCTCTTTTTTTCCCATAGGATAACATTCGCCGCACCTTTCAGGGCCCGTATCTCGGAAACGGTGCAAGATACAGACTTTCGTCAGAAAAATGCCTAGCCCCCAGGAAAGTCATAAATCATATGACTTTTACATTTTTTTCTACTGTACGTCGTACGGTTCCTGAGATATAAGCAATTTAGTATTCCAAGTCCTCATTTTCTGCTCCGAGAAACATTAATATGCATACATTCTTTGCACTCACTGTCTTTCTTTATGCAGGTTTTGGGGAAAACCAGCCTGTGTGCTTACATTACTGTTACTGCTATCGTTTTCGCTTGTGGTTCCATTTCCGGTTCACTTACCGTTCACGTCTATGCCACCATGTGTGTTACCCTTAGCGTTTTCATTTGCATTTGCTTTTGCATTGTTTTTAACATTTCTGTCTGCACTACTGTTTCTCTTTCTGTTTTGCTTTGCTTCACCATATGCATTACTATTTGCGTTTGCGGGCACAATGTTACTATGTGACAAGACATCATGTGGCGGGAGCACGGGGCCCTTCTCACTATTTCTCGTTATCATTCTCAAAAAGAAGGGAAATTAGAGGCAAAAAACTCTGTTTAATGCATTAATTAGGGCTGTTCCACACTGACAAAGCGAGGAAATTCAGTGTTAGTGTTGAAAGCCCCTTGGCCCCCCCGCCCACACCCCCAACCAGCGTCGAGTGCGCGTGAGGGTTGTCGGTCCTAACTCTCACCCCATTCTCCTACACCTCTGCTTTTTACACATGTGATGGGGTAAGAGTTATGGCCGACAACCGTATACACACCCCAATGCTGGTTGGAGTGTGGGTGGGGGCCAAGGGGGCTTTCAACCTAACACTGAATTTCCTCACTGTTGTTGATGTGGAACAACCCTAACTAATGCATTAAACAGGATTTTACCTATAATATATATATATATATCATACATACATATATATATATATATATATATAAATATGTATATATAGATGTATTTTCCTAGGTTGGGGGTTGACATATATATATATATACAAGAACTCATTTTATTGTTTTGTATCACAGGTCACGTACTGTTGGTGTGCTTGACAAGAAATTTTGGCATTGAAATTGGAAATGGAATACTCTGAAGCTAATGAAGGGGAAGTATTTTTTTATGGGGGGAGGGGGGAGCATATTTTCAAGTAGGTCTCCTTAATGGTTTATTATTTGGTTACTTCTTCACAGATCTCATCTGCATCCTTCTCCAGTCCAGTAATGATGGTTATGGTCATCATCGATTCAAACGACTTCTGCTTGTTGCATGTCTGCCCCAGCCCGGGGGGGGGGGCGGCATGATGTTGAAGAAGTTCTTTGGATAAGGCAACTATGGCACCACAAAACATCTGGAAGTTTCCTAAAAAAAATGAAGGACTTATTACAACTTGATTGCAGTAGTAAGACATTATGTTTAAGCCATGGCTGTTCCCCCCATGGGTATCTGGATTAACACTGATAGCAAGCTGTCTCACTGCAATCATTAGATCACAATTTAATTTGGTACCAGGCTGTGTAACCAATACACTGTGTCAGTGTCCCTGCATCTCAAGTTACATTTTAAAACCACATCTTGTCAAGTAAAAGTAACACGACCTAAGTCCAACTTTTTCAACACTGTCATGGCTGCACATCTGCAAATTTGGAATACAGTGCATGATATGTTGCAGAAATAATTTTTTATGATGTACATGCCACCTAGTTGATGAATCATCAGTCAGAATCTTTGCAGTCTTATAAAAAAAAAGGAACAGATGAAATAAAATGGATATACTTACCAGCATGGACTGGAAATGGATATCCCCTAAGTTCCTGTAGAGAGTTCTGCTGCTGTACCATTGATTCAGACCTTCAGTGAAGGACAGTCCTTTGTTGTTAACCTGTAAAAAAAACAAAATAAGTTGACTATATGTGTTTGACCATTGCAGCTCAGAAAAGCAGTTGAAAACAAAACATACAGCTAAAGGAAATTGAATAGCATGGAAAACATTAGTACACATACTCACTTTATAGTTTTAATAGTAAGAAGCCTTGTGCCTGTGGCTCATGGATGTGGTATCCTGTTCAACTCCCTCTGTTTTGGCATGGTCAAGACATGTGATGGAAAAAATTGTCACAATGGTGGTGGTGGGTGGTGGTGGTGGTCATAGCTGAGGCACATGATGACATTCCCTTTCACATCTTCCTGCATCTGGTGGTGGTGGCAGTGGCTATCAGCGGTCTTGTGGTGGTAGTCCAGGGGGACACACGGTCACATTCCCTATGGTGGCAGTGGCGAACAGCAGTCTTATGGTGATGGTAGTCCAGGGAGGCACACAGTCACATTCCCCATGGTGGCAGTGGTGAACAGTGGTCTTATGGTGATGGTAGTCCAAGGGGACACACGGTCACATTCCCTATGGTGGCAGTGGCAGACAGGAAACAGCGGTCTTATGGTGGTGGTAGTCCAAGGGCCAGGATATACTGTGCTCTGTGTTATAAATGTGGCGTGACATATGGAATTTGAGTCACTATTAGTGGGACACTGATTTAACTTTATGAAAAAGAAAACATGTATCATACAATAAGTGTGACAGCCTTTTAACCACCTAAGTTAAAACCTGCCAACATTAACTTCATCATCATCATCATTCATCATCATCCTCATAAAGAAAGCTGCCCTCGCAGTCTTCTATGTCTGAATTCTGACAATTGGGAAATTCTTTCTCCATTATGTTATCATCTATGGCAATGGTAGGCTATTTCAAGCTGCCACTACCATCAGGATGGTCTCTTTCTACAACATCAGCAAAACCATGACTATAGCTGGGTATGAATACTAAGGTTGCAGTCTTAGTTGGTATGTTTCTCTCATTCATTTTTTATGAATGTCAGCAAACTGACATTTGCAGGAGAGAGGTTTGTATGATGATCCCATGCTATTGCACCTGCTGAGCTGAATTCCCTCTAGACACTCACACTGGAGGGTGGGCATGTCAGGTACTTCAGTGCCACAGTGGTCAGCTCTTGCCATTCACTGACCTTTCCACTCCAGTATAAAAGGGGAACATCAGTGATTGACAGATGCCTGTTTCTGACAAATATGACTCAACCATTTGCTGTGCTGCTCTAAGTCAAGTGACTGATGCATCATCCGCTTCTCCGGAATCATTTATGTCACAAATCTCCACTTGGGGACAAAGCCTCCCAAAGTGGGCTAACGTCAACCACTTTTGATGACAGACCACCTGGAACTGCAGTCCCCTTCCCCTTACAGAATATGCTTGATACTACTCCTCCAGGTTCACCTTCAGCCTAATTATGCTGCTGAGGTTTGCTGACCTTGGCACGTGACTTATGTGCCCCATGAACCAAGCACACCAGTTGCCCACTGACAGTTTTTACCTGTTCAGGACCACCCTCCAGTAGTGAGGCAATTCCATGTTTGTACCGTGAGTCCAGCATTGTTGCTATTGTTAAGTTGTCACTATGCTGAATGCTCAAAATGTGATGATTCTGGTCAAATACTGTCAGCATGTGTTTCAGAAGCAGGCTATGCTGTACATTCACCAATGGCTGCCTCAGCACCCACAGCAGTGGAATTGATTGGCTAATGGAGGCAGACTCACCACTCACTGACTATGTGGCATGTTCAAAAGGCCTCAAGATTGTTATTACAGAGTCCATGAGGTGCCACTGTTCAGTCATCATAGACATGGAGGCCCCGGAACGGTCACGGCTAGTGTGCATAACAAGCTATTATGAGATGGCTTTGTACTGTTCATACAACCTCTCTGCTATATATAAAGTTGAGTTCCACCAGGTGACAACTTCCAGCTTCAAGTGGTGCTGCAGGAGGCCTTTTTCGGATCTGCAGCTGCCGAAGTTGGTCACGGGTCTTTGCAGAGCATGAAAAATGAGAACAGATATGGCATGCAGCTGTCAGCATTTCCTTTATATCAGGGTGCTGCAGAAACTCCTGCACCATAAGATTTAAACAGTGAACCATGCATGGAACCTGAAAAAAAGCCACCGTTCCTGATGCATTTCATCACATTTGACCCACTGCCCTTGCATGAACCTAGCCCTCAGGGAAAGGGGCTTCAGCCACTTGTCAATTTCAGTCAGTACCAGGTCCAACATATTTTCACCAGTGTGTGTGAACAGGTCACATTGTGCATAGCAATCATTGCATGCTTTCGAATTCCTGGAAGGTTGCTACCATGGCACTCCACCTTTCTACACTGATTATTCACACTATCAACAGCATAAACAACCCCCGACACCTGCTGCCAATGTACAGTTATACACAGTTATGAACTCCCCACTGTTCTGCCACTTGTCCACATATCCATACTGAAATGGATGAATGGAGAGGAGGAATGCTGAAGGGCATGTCTTACTGAGTGGGACACAGTATGGTACAACTCGGGGACAGCACGGGTCAAAAAGTATGTCCTGGATGGGACTTTCCATTTTGGACAGGCATGTGCAGCAAACCACTGGAACCCAGAATTCTCCTCAAAGGAGACAGGCAAAAGATCAATTGCCAACATTTCAGCTACAGCAGCATTAAGTTCATGTGACACTGTGTGATTGAGTGAGTACTTCAGCTTATGCCCCAAAACACTCTGTAACGTGGGCTGACTTAAATGTTTTACGCGAGGTGTGATGACAAATGGTTCTGCTCTGCGAATTGCAGGGGGTGTAGTGTGGACGTGTGATGAAGAGGATTGCACAGGTGAGGACAAACCCAGAAATGCAGTTATTTTCCCAGATTTACCAACAGAAACTGATGTACCACTTGCACTAGACATACTGCACTGACCACCACCACCACCAAAAGTGCTACTCTCACCACTACTGGACAAGATTTCAAAATCATTCTGCTCTTCCACCTCATCATGCCTGTAGTAATCCTCTGCTCTTATTTCATCACTACTGTACCCATTTAATTTTCTACTTGATGTTACAGTCATGGAAGGGGATAACATGCTCGTTATGGTTGATGACGAAGGTGAATGCCCCACTGTGGTACAGGTATTAGCTGCCATCTTGTGCTGGGTCCACAGTGCCATGTGCCTGTTCTTAAGATGTGTATGCTGTCCCCCTGTGCCCAGATGGTTGCCCTTTTTACCTTGACTCACGCTCACCTGGCAAACCTGGCCGACTGCAACTGACTCATCATTTGCATCTTGCACAAAAAATTCCAGATAAGGGTTTGTGATGCTCTAGTTTTAACATGTCCCTGATGCTGCTTATTGGACTCCATTTTTTTAAGCCATGAAGTGGGGGGGGTGCTACATGATCTTTCAGGCAGGACACACTTGGACTGCAACTGACCACCATGACTACCTATCATTATTACTGGATCATCATCGTCAACTGAAACTGGTAAATCACAACTTTTTACGGGGGTTAATGCAAATAGATCCAGACACAGCCACCTTGAATTTATTTTTCTCTGGTTCCCAACAGGGGTCACTGATATCATCATCATATTCATCAACATCATCCACATCTTCTGCCTGGATGCTGGCATGTGGATAGCATGTTGCAATCAGAGCAACATCATCATCAGATTCATCATCATCAGCACCACCATCACCCAAAATGTGTTTGTCACACTGTGAATCACTGCATGGCAAATGAGTGACCTGAATCATAGTGGAAAAAATGTCACATTGTGTGCTATCATTGACGTGATGTTCAGAATCCTCATGTTCAGTTACTGGGATGTTACTGGAGAGCATGACATCATCTACACTGTCACTCACTGGCACTGCTTCACACTCCACTATATTTTTGGACATGGTAAACTTGTCAGAAGTGGAACTTGAGGCAGCAATACTCATACCACCACCAGCTGCTGCAATAACACTATACCGGGTCATAATGTCGTATGCTTAATAGCATACGGTATTATATCGAAACTCAGACCTGTGTGCTCTCTGTGTTAGACCCCCCAGAGATAGAATCTTAATTGGGGGGTGTGGGGGTGGAGCCCCCCCACAAAAATACAATAAACCGGAATCGTACAACACGATTAAGACACATGGTATTCTGCTGTGCAACATTTTGACCCCGTGCCCACTGACACCACCAGCTAGGACATCATCTCCTGCAACTATGAGTGAAGCTACTGGCTGCACTGTAAAAAACATTGAAAGAAAAATACCTTTCCTCACATCAGCAATGCACTTCTGTGACTGCGTACTACCATGCCCACAGACAATCTTACCACTGGCAGCAGTGCCATGGCTAGAAAGAGCTTTCCTTGCACATCTGTTTGCATGCATTTTGGGGGATCAACAAGAATATTCTAAACAAATTTAAATTTTGGAACATTCACTCTGGGTGGGGGCCGGGGGGGGAGCTGGATGTGAAGCCAAAAATACAACTGTGGCTTCAACAACAGATACAGACACAAAGTCACAACTAGTTCAACAACACCTTAACTAACCAGTGGTGCTCTCAAGTCACAAACAATCCAATCTGGAAAAGAATACCTTTTGCCGTTGGAGGGGGGAGCACTGACTGTAGATTACAGCAGTGCAAAACCAAGAAAAGATATCACAATGGCAGTACAAAATCACACAGGTGTAGTGGATAGCAGGTTCACACTGCTGCACCTGCAATTACACTGTGGCACAATAAAAGGTGTATTATTTGATGTCATGCACCACACACACACACACACATATGTACAATTTGTTTACAAGTGATGCGTAGCAAATTGAAACTTCAGTAATATACAACATATTTTGAACAATCTAAAATTATGCACTGCTGCACCAGGTCCACACAACACACACAATCAGCAAAAAAATTTCAACAATTACTGAAAATATTACTGTGTGTACATTAAAACAGTCCGTTACACAAGAAAAATATAACCAAAAAACAAAGAACTCCCTATTTCTCCAACTTAAGTCTAGGTACACCACAGATACGCCCCTCCCCAAAGCACACTTCCACTGTCTCTCAGTACACAGACTAAATGTTGTACATTAACATTCAAAATCCACACACAAACAATAAGTGCCCAATGATATGAGCACAAGAGGGTTTCCTACAGTCGATGAACTAAAGTTTCAGCAAAAAAAAAAAAATTACTCAAAAAGGCTTTTTTAACAGCTTTTAGAAGGTTTGAATTGCAGAGAGCTCTCAGATCAGACTGTCTCCAACAGCTTCCTAAACACACTACCCCGAACTGAGGCTGTGTAGAACAATCTAAAGCCCATGTGACCTAAAATCCCATGAATCACTACAAAATTCGCCTTTGGAGCTTAAAACAAGGTAGAGTGAGGTGAAGTACATTGTTTTCAATGTACTTCGCCTTAAAATTTGTGGAGTAGTAATTTGGGGAAGGTGGAGTAATGCGAAGTCATTGGTTTCAACGGACTTCATGTTACCTATTATGACACAAAGTACTTCACTTTGCACTGAGAAGCACTTCGCAAATCTGCCTTTACTCCGTGAATCGCTCCACAGAGCAAATTGAGGTCACTTTGCCCACCACTAATCTGGATCCTATAAATTTAGTAATAATAAATTTGGTGGTTTGAAAGTTCTAGTAAGTTGGAAACCCCAAAAATAAGAAAATCAAGACTTTATTTTCTCACTAACACCACAAACATGACTGGGAACTGAAATCAGAATTTTTCAGGTTCATTAGAGTTTGACCTAAGAATTAGTCTTAGAAAGGTGGCTGCACTAAAATGTGTAGTTTCTAAATTTAGAATAAAGGTGTCATTTTGCTACCTACACAGACTGTTTAGCAACATGCTATTCCTAATTGATATTTTTCAAAACTGATGAATGCCATTTATGCATAGAGGGAGTCCAGTTTTGTGACCTGACTCTGGCAGTTTTGAGTCACAAAACTTCCCCTCCCATTAGTGTACAATTCAAAAGTTTAGGTGATCATCCCTGCTGCCTGCACCAGCCCAATTGCACAAGTTTTTCTGGTAGTCAAGAGCTCATCCCTGCTGTCGGCAAATTCTGCCCACCAGAATTATTTTATAACCAGCAGTGGGTGCCAAATCTCACTATCAGTATCCCCTTTCCAACCATCCTTAAATAACCTGACAGTGGGTGTCAACCTGCCCTATGTTTTACAAGACTGACATTGGTGATCCAACACCCTTCTCACCCAACCAATACTTATAGAACCTGGGGGTGGGTACCTAACCCTCCACTGATATCCCCCTTCCCAGTTGATCCAATGATTTACAAAACTGGAGGTGGGTGCTCTGACCCACTGTTGGTATCCCCCCTCCTGTCCACTCAAACTCTAAAAAACCACACCCATGCCCACCATCTTGCACCCATGCAAACCTCCACCCCCACTGGTGCCCACTCAATCCCTTGTCACAGTTCTTAATGTCCCTTAATGCACTTCTCTACCTGCAGGAAAGAAAAAGAAAACTAGAATAAAACCTAAATTCTGAAATGTGCATATTACACATGCATGTGGACTGATTTTCTTTCATTTACTTTTCTTTTTGTCATAGCTTGGCCAATATTTACTATTTTGGGTCCATATTTTCAGGGTGACCAAGCTGCCACCCCAACTCATAGAGTTAGTAGCATCTTGTAAACTGAACAGAGAAAGAGTTTTCAGGTCAACCTCCAAAAATACATTTCAGTTTAGATTTATAATGCACCACTCATGTGGGTGTGAGGTGGTGTGGCATTTTGCCCACCCTAAAAATCTGGGCCCAAAATGTACAAATTATGACCGAAATAAAAGAAAACTATAAAAGACTGATAAAATTCCCATTAGGATGCAACACAATACTGTAGCAAATAACAACAATCCGGAACTCAGGCACTCACCACCACATTAATCATGGACTAATAAAATAATAAAGGATCTCTTTGACAGATACGAAATGCATCAGGCAAGCGCTTTTTTATTTTCCAATATGTGAATCAATCTTTGTTTGCTGCCCAAATACTGAAGTCAGTGATTAATGTGGTGGTGAGTGCTCGAGTTCTGGATGTTTGTTATTTGAAAAATTTACTTGTGAGCACCACACTCCTTGTGCACACTTTTCTACAGTTTGTACAATACTGCAGCACTCTGCAGTAGAGTAACTACAAGAAAGAAAGTAATTTCAATGGCAGTTAATCCTCTGCTAGACAGTAACCTGAGGCAATGTGTTGCACCCTGGCAGGCTCCACTGTAAGTCCACACAGATGCTGAATGCATGCATTTGGGGACTTACAGTATTATGGGGTTTTCAAGGTTTCTTTTCTTTTTGTCATAACTTGGCCACTTTTGACCATTTTGGCCCCACATTTTCAGAGTGGCCAAATCACCAAAACTCCACATGATTTAAGAACTAGTAATTATGAAGAGAGATTGAAACAAACTGGTCTGTTCACCTTGGAAACAAAAAGAGCTAGAGGGGACTTAATGATGATCTTTAAGATTATAAATGATCAAGATCTAGTAAAGGAAATGGGAATAGAGATGCAGGAGAAGCTAGGTGGCTTGAGGGGCCGTAAAAGACAGATTAAAACTGATACAATGAAAAGGAATAGTGAGTATTACTCATTCCTTAACAGGTCTTGTAGGATCTGGAATACATTACCTGGTGAAATTGTGAATAGTCATTCAAATGAAATGTTCAAAAAACATATAGATAAGTGGTTTCTATCTCACGGAAGTAATGGTCCCACTGCTGTGGGGAGCGATATCATGGGTTAGATAGCCTTCTTTTGCTCTATACCCTGTATGAATACCCCATATGAATTACATAAGTAGCAACTTGTAAATTCAACCACAAATGTGTCTGGTGCAGTATGCATCATTGTCTAGCTCCTTCCTATGTGTCCTGCAGGATCACTCATGAAGAAAGTTAGAGATCTGATGCGGTACACATTACTATGCAGGTGCTTTGTATATGGCTCACAGGTCCACTTACAAAGTCAAGGTTTCAGAGACCGTGAACCCTAATTCTTCATTTCCATGCTTTACGTGCTTTGTGTTTCAACCATAATACCCTGACATAGCATTTCCCTACCTTTGTGCTTCAACCCTAACTAATATCGTAATGCAGTTTTTTGCAATGCTTTTAGAATATATATATATATATATATATATATATATATATATATATATATATATATATATATATTCTTTACAAAACCTTCATTAATGCACTGGTTAGGGTTAAAGTGACAAAAGTAGGAAAATGTGGTGTTAGGGTTTCCAACCCTAACACCCCACCCCACCCTGCAGGTGACAAGATGTGTGAGGTGTGCCTTGGGTTTGTCATCCCTAAGGCTCACTCAGTTCCATGTAAAAATAAACTGAGATGGGTACAGTGTATGAGAATGGGGTGAGCATCAGAGATGACAACCCCAAGGCACACCCCACTTATGTTGCTGCCTGCATGGAGGGGTGGGGTGTTAGGGTTGGAAACCCTAATGCCACATGTCACCACTTTTGTTGCTTCAATCCTAACTTGTGCATTAATGAAGGTTTTGCAAATAATTTCCTAACTTTTTCAAGATGGAGTTGGAGCAGATCTTTCTGTCAGCTCAGCCCTGCAGGAGCACAAATACAAAAAGATAGAGTATGTAAGTGTGAGATGGAGGGTGCAAGTAAAAAGCAGCACCTCAGATGCCAAGCTTGAAATTCCAGAACTGCCGGAATTTGAATCTTGCGGCTAGGATCCAAGAGCTGGAGGGGAGATGTGCAGGAGCCAGGGCCCAGGAAGGTGCTGCAGAGAGTGCAAACTGCAGGTGGAGAGGTTAAACTGAAGAGGAAGGGTGGGGGCTGCTGATCTGTGTGAAGAGGGACAGTGACTATGCCTGTTGTCTCTCCTAATACTAGACCCCTTCCAACCCTACCTGTTCCAGATGATCTGACCCTGTCCCCAGCCAAGCTGATCAAAGACCCCCCAATCCCAACTGTCCCAGCTGATCTGACCCCATCCCTAGGCCAGCTGATCAGAGGTACCCCAGCCCTACCACCTCAGATCATCTGACCCCAGCCCAGCTGACCAGAGATGCTGCAACCCTACTGTCCCTATGTGTCTGACCCCCTCAGCCCTACTACTGTGCTATTACTAGTACTGAGGGCTGGGACTGGAACTTTTCCCTACATTCTATGCAGAATCTTATCCTTTTTATCTTGATCTGAAATGCACTCATCTTCCCACCCAATGTAATGCAAAAGTAAAGTGAGAGAGAAATACTTCATGTCACTCGTAAGGATAACCTGGGACTGATTTGTAGATGAGATTGGGTACAGAGAGGAGTGCTCAGGCATTGTGAACAAGTTCTGTTTACAGTAAAGAAAGCCAACTTGGAAGGAAAGTGTTGATGTCATCTCTGGTAGGGGGACTGGATAGGTATGGGCCAAGTTACTGGTGGGAAGGAAAGAACAATGAGAGAAGTTATGTGAGAGAAAAATACAATGCAAGGAAGAAAGGGTGACTGAGAGAAAGGGAGAATAAAAGAAGGAAAAAAAATCCAGTAAAGGAAAGGTAATGAAAGAGAGTAGTGGAACATGAAAACCAGCAAGAAAATGAGTATCTACGTGATTTGTGCCTCCCTTATGTGTCCCATTCCAAATCCCATTGTCACCAGTAGGGGGCATGGACATTTGTCTCTCACTAGAACAGATCATTTGGTCCACACAGCTGTCAGGAAAAAAAATGAGTTTTACAAAAAGAGCTCTCTCAAACACTACTACTACTACCCCAAAACCCACTGCCACTATCACAATTTTAGGTGAATTGAAGATGGAATCTGTACAGAAGGTTGTGGTATGGTTGAAGTTAATTATCAAGATTTCTTTTTTATATGCCCCCAGCAGCCCAATTAACTTTAATTTAAATCACAGAAATATAAGTACATTCTGACCGTATGCATCGTGTGCCTTCATCAAGTAATTCATAGTTAAATGGATCTTATTTTTTTCTTTTATTATAATAGAGTTCACATTCCTTTTTTTACATATTTTCTCCTTCTACTGACAGCAATAGCTGAGAAAGGTGTGCTCGCAAATGACCACTGGCAATTAACATGCCTGCAAGAATTTGCTTTAGTTTAGTTCACTCTGTCACATAAGAACCAAGGTCTGTTCAGGTAGAGTCATGTCCATCAGTTAGCTAGGACACACTCTGCAGAAACAGGCAGTTGCAAAGGCAGCAAAGCAAGGAGACTGGATGAGTATTATTATTTTTTAAAACAACAAAAAAAAAATTGTCAACCTTCTCCAAAATAGACACATGATAATAGGGATTGTCAAGATCTCTCAATGTGGGCAGGAAGGTGGGTGTGGGGTTGGGGTATACTGTATAGAAAAAAAGTTTACACATCCTCTGCATCCTCCTCCCAACTGGATCTCTTACAGTGGAGGGCAGGGGGGGACTGTATTAAAAAAAAAAAAAAAACAGAAACATATCTCTCCTAAAAGAATATGTCTCAGTTTTGTGGGAAAGCAGTGGGTGTGGAGGATACTTTAAATAAACAGAGCTTGACATTCTTCTCTGGGCCACACCTCTGATAATGCGCAGTATAGGAACAAGAAACTGAGGAATGAAGGTAAATGGCTTTGTAAATGCATCCTGATAATCATGGTTTTGTGGACTGGAACTACGTGTGCGTGTGTGGGATGTTTGGATTTATAGCTATACAAGTAACGGTATCTGCCACCAGATATTGATCGCTCTGCACACCTAGTCTGTTTATTTTTCCCTGCTTATAGTAGCAACACAGATCATGCTTGATCTCTGGTCCACTAATACCCTCTTTCACTCTCCATATAATTCCCTTATGCCTGTCCCATGCATTGTTGAACCCCACCACTATTTTCCCTCACCACCTCCACTGGAAGACTGTTCCAGGAATCCTCCACTCTTTTTGTGAAGAACTTCCTCACTTTTTTCTGGCATTTACCCCCTTTCAGCTTCTTGTTGTGCCCCCTTGTTCTTGAGCACCTTTTCTCTGAAAGAAATACTTCCTTCTTGTACTGTATTTACCCCCATGAAGTACTTAAAGGTCTCTTTCACATCTCCCCTCTCCTGTCTTCCAGGGTGTACATATTTAGGTCCTTTAATCTCTACTTGTAGGGCTTCTGATACAGACCCACCACCATTTTAGTTGCCCTCCTCTGGACCGCTTGAACCCTGTCTATGCTTTTTCTGAGGCGGTCTCCAGAACTGGACACCGTACTCTAGGTGGAGGTCTTACCAATTATCTATACGGGGCAACACCACTTCTCCCATTTTGCTGGACATACCTTTACTCTTGCAGAAATACTTTCTTAACATATTTAATGCAATAAGGAGTTTGAGGAACATACATTCTGAACATGTTTGGTTTACAATACCCCAATATTATTTACACTGTTAAAGCATGTTTAAAAAAGTCATTTTCTTCATAGGTGTTATTCTAGCCTTTGATCCTGCCATTAGTTGAGAGTTAAAAGTGATCCTTTAATCACCCCTAGTAGTTGCTAATGTGTAGCAGTTTTTTTTTTCATTGCCTTCTTACAACTGAAAGGTTTGGGTGTGCATTTTGAATGCATAACACACAACAGGTTCTGCAGCAGGAAAAAACACTAATTTCTTGGTTGCAGGCAATTGGTCGACCCTCCTGCCCAAACCCTGAGGAGTGTATACAGCTCATTTTCACTGAAAGCCCAGCTGTGTGTCATCACTTATTTACTGTACTTTCACAGTATAAATGGTTTTATACTGCATATGATTGTCACATCATTTCTAAAAGATCTAAGGGTAGAACTAGTGACACCACTGACTACCCTGTTTAACAAATCATGGGAGGATGGGGTGGTACCTGAGGACTGCAGGAGGGCAGATGTGATTCCCCTTCACAAAAGTGGAAGCAGGGCAGAAGCAGGAAACTACAGACCTGTTAGTTTAACCTCAGTGATAGGGAAAATGATGGAATCACTTCTGAAGCAAAGAATTGTTGAGTATCTAGAGGCCAGAGGGGCACAGGACCCAAGGCAGCAAGGATTCACAGTGGGAAGGTCATGCCAGACGAATCTAATAGATTTCTTTGACTGGGTGACCAAAGTAGTAGATCAGGGAGGGGCTGTGGACATGGCCTACCTAGACTTTAGCAAGCATTTGACACAGTCCCACACAAAAGATTAATATACAAGTTAGCCAGCCTGGGAGTGGGTCCCAAGATGATAGCCTGGGTAAAGAATTGGCTGGAGAATAGGACACAGAGAGTAATAGTAAAAGGATTCCACTCTGAAGAAAGGGGGGTTACTAGTGGGGTACAGCAGGGTTCAGTATTAGGACCAGTCCTCTTCAATGTCTTTATAAGCGACATTGCAGAGGGACTGGAAGGAAAAGTATGTCTCTTTGCAGATGACACAAAGATCTGCAACAGAGTTGATGCACAAGGTGGGGTGGAAAGGATGAAAGGGACTTGGCAAGGTTAGAGAAATGGTCAAATGAATGGCAGCTTAGATTCAATGCTAAGAAGTGCAAGGTAATGCACCTGGGAAACAAAAACCCAGAGGAAGAGTGCACAATGGGGGGTAAGATACTAACAACAACAAAAATGGAAAGGGACTTGGGGTAGTCATATCAGATGACCTAAAGGTTGGCAAGCAATGTGAGAGGGCAGTAAGGAGGGCTGGGGGGATACTGGGATGCATAGGGAGAGGCATCACCAGTAGAAAACAGGATGTTATTATCCTCTGTACAGACAGCTGGTGAGACCCCATCTGAGTACTTCGTGCAGTTCTGGGACCCAATCTCCACAAAGACATAGACAGGATGGAAGCTGTCCAGAGGAGTGCACTAAAATGGTGCAGGGTCTGCACCAGAAGACATATGAAGAGAGACTTAAGGAGCTTAATATGTATAGCCTCGAGGAAAGGAGGGAGAGGGGACATGATAGAAACTTTCAAGCACCTCAAGGAATCAACAAAGTCCAAGATTGTAGCATCTTTCAAAAAAAGAGATGTGCAAGAACAAGGGAGCACAATTTGAAGATGGGGGCAGCTCAGAGGTAATGTAAGGAAGTATTTTTTCACAGAGAGGGCTGTGGATGCATGGAACGGCCTTCCGGAGGAGGTTGTGGAGTCAAAAACAGTGGTGGAATTCAAGCATGCATGGGACAGTCATAAGGCAATTCTAGGGGGTGGGGGTAGGAAGAAGTAGGCTGCTGGTTAACTAGGATCTGCAGCTTATCCACTAGGTAAGGAAATGGGCAGACTGCGTGGGCCAAGCGGTCCTTATCTGCCATCAAATTCTATGTTTCTATGTAAAGGAAACATTTTAAGTATTGTCTATGTGACGAACCTTAAAACTGGATATAATTTTGAATCCTGGCACCCACTATTAATTGCTATACATATACAGACTGCACAATAAGTGAAGTATTAAGGGCACTAGGCTAATGAATGTCTCTGTTTCTACATTTATGACATAGATAAGAAAAAGTTCCACCCTGGAACCACCCAAAAGTCAGTGAAGGAAAGCCGCTCATCTTAGAGAAAAAAATGTCAGACCCCCCCCAGTCCAATCCAAAATTATACTGCTCAGTAACTGATTGTTTGAAGATAAATATATATGCCAAGCATAACTGGTGGTGTTAAAGAATGGCAAAAGGCCCCAGAAGAAAATAGAAAACAGTAACTCGAACATGACAAAAGACAAAAATGATCCACAGAAAGCCTTAAGCCTGAAATGGGCAACTATGTAAGTTTGAAAACAGCTGAACAGTTGGCTTCCATGTCTTATTTCTACATGATACAGCCCAAAGCCCACTCTATTTCTTTAAATTAATCAATGTTTTAATGTTTGAAGCCTTATCCAAAAATAACTCCAAACAAGAAGTAAAGTGTTCCCATATGACGAATAATGCTATATTTAGTGCCAAATGGGTTTCCCGTCAGGATGCCCAAGGTTTTGTTAACATGCAGTAACTAGTGCAAGTTTCAAACTATCACTCTGAGAAAAGAATTAAGGAATAGGCAGGGACCAATCAACCTTGGGTTATGCTCATGGCCGGTTTTAGGCACCAGCGAACACTGCGGTTGCTGGGAGCCCCTGCTCATGGGGGCCCCCAAGCAGAGAAGTTTACCTTATTCATTTTTAAACATTTTTTTATCTTAATTTATTTTTAAAACATCAGTGAAGGACTATGCAGATCCGTCTGTTTATGTCATGAAATACTTCAACAAGTTATGATCCAGTCAACGTGAGGTGGATAGGCAGCAATGGATGGGAAGGGAAGAACAGCCCCAAGAAATGACACTGCTGTGCCCTCCTACAATGTTTTTAAAATACTACTAGCTGTACTAAAGCTATACATAGAAACAAAGAAATATAAAATTTGCCGACAGATACAATAACTACTGCTTGGCCTACCAAGTCTGCCCATTTTTCCCTGCCTATAGTATCACCACAAATAAAATCTTGCACCTATGGGCTACAGTAAAACACATGGGCTAAAGTTGGGCCAAGTAGAGAGGCCCCATAACTTCACTAATTCTGCTGGAGGCCCCCAAAACCCTAAAGCCGGCCCTGGTTATGCTTGCAAAAATTATAAGTTGCAATTTATTTTAAAGCAGCTGATGAAATGGTTACTGACACAAACACTCCACAGTCAGTCAGCATTCTACCAGCTAATAAAGATAATGGGCCCAATTTTAAAGGGGCAAACTTTGGAGCAATGAGCCAGCACCAAATGGCTTTGACACAAGTGGCACCTTAAGTCAAAGTCTGCTGCAATCCTGATTTTTTTAATGCATGCTGTATCAAAATTAGGATGCCTTGTGTCAAAGCTGCCCTGTGCAACCCTTGCAGCAGAAGCACTGTTGTGTCAGGTCGCAAGGAGGCTTGTGCAATGGTGAGGCTGCACCATCCTCTTTTTCAGAATTTTAAAAGCCCTGCCATGGATGCAGCAGGGGGCTCAGCTTAGATCAAGCAGAAGGTGATCTAAGGCCCAAGTGCCACTGCTGGACAGGACAGTGATGGGGGACCCTGCTAGTAGGGGACTGGTGACAGAAGGAGCATGGGGGTGCCCTGGCATGGTCAGGGACACATTAACAATGTCAGAGTTCTGAGGTGGTACCTGGCAGGGTTGACAGGCAAGATAGCAATGAGTACAGGGGGGTTAGCAAGGACAGACCATGACCTGGCTTCAGATGGGCACAGTACTGGCACCTGCCCCATAGATGCCCAACTCCACAACTCTGTAGGTAGAAAGCAGTGGCTGAAGGTTGCAGGGTGTCAGCAGTGTAAGGGAACATTCCTTGGGCAGTGCAAAAGTCCTCTGGTACCCAGCTGTCTCTCTCCCCCGAATGGTGACAGGCTGCTTCCTGCCTATTAAGTTGTATGCTGTGGCACCTATGGGGCAGGTACCAAGGCTTTGCCCATTTGGTGCAGGTCACAGTCTGTCCCTTCTGACCCCCTTTACCCAGGCTGATCAGCTTTCTGCTACTGTATGTCAACACTGCTGGGTGCTACCTCAACACCCTGATATTATTGATGTGTCTCCAATCCGTCTAGGGTGCCCCCATGCTCATTCTGCCCCCAGTCCCCTACTCACCGGCATATTAACCTCCTCACTTTCCCGGTCCATCTGGGGTTACACCAGGTTGGGGGGTGATGGATCTCTTCATCAAACCCCACAGGCATGCCAAATATTTGGTGCAATCCTGCATCTGCAGAAACTCCTGAGTCTTTGGTGCAGGACCCCCTGTTTTAGAAAATAGGATGCAGGGTCCTTGATGCACCTGGATTTTGCTACAGTCTTACAGTGATGCACCTTATGTCACTCTAAGAGCACTTTTAAAATCGAGTCCAATAGCTTCCACCTTTGAGCTAATCTAGTTTTTCCTTGGTTTCATCTTTTATACTACTTTCAGTCTCCTGGTGAAGACCTCCTAACCCACAGAAGAGATCAATCTCAAGGTATCTGCTGGTTAAGTACTGGGTAAATAAAATAATCTATGTTTGGATTGCATGTGCCTTTTATTGAAACAAAGTCACTAAGGCTTATACAATTGTTGATTTTAAAAAAAAGCTTCTATTCATAAGTTTCCATATACCGACAGCTTGTAGCATGAGGCAAACAAGTTGGGCATAACCAATGTCTGTGATAGAAAGAGGCACTGTTAACAGCCCCCCCCCCTTTTGTTTAACATATTGACGTTTAAATCTTCCTATGAAGACATGCTATTTCAGTGTTTGTTTTTTAAACAGTATTCATGCACATATTTACAAACAGAAGCAAAAGAAGCACCCCCCCCACACACACACACACAGATATGTGTCCCCTCACTATGCATTGCTTGCTTAAAGGATACAAACCATGAATGTACAAATGTTCATACATATTGATCTATGGATTTTTTGTTTATATTTTAATTGATTTCTTTCCCATCAACACTGAGACATTCATTCAATGGGTAGCATATTATGGTTATTTACATGTTTTCCTGTCACATTTTTCATAAAAAAATGCACTAATGATTGCTGGACTCAGATGCTTGTTACACAAACACTGGTCATCTCAATGGGTAGTAAGGGAAACTTGTGTGAAAGAACAAGTAGCAAAGCTATAGCCCTATAAGTAAGGTGAGGCAGAGTATCTCTCATGTACAATGTGAACAATCCGTGCTTCAGGGAAGAGAGTGACAGTCATGAGCCAGGACTCAGAGAACCCATTTGCCACCAGCACTACCCAAAATTAAATCAGCTAACACAGTTAAAGATGACAAATAAAGGTAGCGGTGCCTTTAACAGAAATAGATTTAACAAAGTTTTTATTAATTTTTTTTCTCAGTTGACGATGTGTCCCGTTTGGTAATTATATTAATGGCAACATGCAGATAACAAAGGAGACTCTACCCTCCTGCTCCTAATGGTGTAACTAACTGTAGCTAAAGATTAAGATAGAAAGGATCTCAGAGTATCACATGATTGCTCCATTTTTGATGTGGGATCTGGTTGATCTAGGGGATCTATATGGCTGCATCCATTATGACCAAGGTAAGAAAAGGTAAAAAAACAGGCACCTGTAAATAGAGAGCACAGATATCAGTTACTGGGATTATTCCAAAAGAAATGGTTTTAAGTATCATTGTTCTGTTAATCTATTTGATTTCACACTTCCCAACGTATATATCCAGTAGCTTTCTCTCTTTAGTAGTACGTTCTGCCTGTTCCCAACCATAGAGTAGCGAACATAACAGTACTTCTGAAACCTAACAAGTGTGCCAGATACCAACCAATAGCTCTATTTAATGTTAATGCCAAGGTGTCAGTGAAGATATCAGTTAGAAGACTAGAAAAAGTGCCAACATATTTGATACACAAGTCCCAAATGGGCATTACAAAAGGCAAACTGGGATTAGATAACCTGAGAATGGTGGTTCTCCTGCTGGAGTGTGCCATGATCTTCCCTGCTTTGGTGGTCCTTGTTGCTGTCGATGCAGAGAAAGCCTTCAACTCAGTGGAGTGGAAATACTTTTTGTCATCTTGAGAGTGATGGGTCTGAGCCCATTCTTCTGTGCATGAGTGAAAACACTCTATACAAATCTGGATCTCATGATTCTTATGGTATACTCTAATCTCAAAGCCAAACTGAGGAACAAGACAAGGGTGCCCAGAGTCACCATTGTTGCTTGTGATGGCCATGGAACCATTTGGTATAGCAGTTTGGCAAAACTCATCTATCCAGGGTGTTAACTCTGGGGACATTACATGTAAGTCCATTTTTATGCAGATAACCTTTTGCAGACATTATCAAAGGTACAGACTTCCTTCCCCCAGGCAATACAATATACAGTATATGGATGTTTGGTCATGTCTCTGGTCTAAAAATAAACTGGAGTATGACAGATATACTCCCATTGAAAGATGTGGATTCTCCCTGATCTTCCACCTGATAATAATAATAATAATCCCTTTTCCCACAGTGTAGGGTCCCTCCCCAGTCACCGATCGCCCACCCAAAGTGGTCAAATAGTTTTTCCATAGCGTAGGGTCCCTCCCCATTCCCCAGTCTCCCACCCAATAATAATAACCCCTTTTTCCGTAGTGTACAGTACAAGTCACATTAAACTGTTCCATCAACTCACTGGTGCAGGATTTTTTTTTTTGTGACGCTACTGGAGTGGCAATTCAAACTGTTGAAGCTTTCAACTATTTTCCAACCATCTTTCACTGCCTATTCAACTCACATGTAACTGTTTAGTGAAATGGCAGTAGTTGCATTTGCATGGTATTATTTATAAATATCACAGCATTCCTTAAGATCACTGTTTATAAATATCACAGCATTCCTTAAGAGTTGTTTAGTCTGCCTTCTGAAATGAAACTCATAAGCACTCAGCTGAAAATAAAGCTTATAGTACAACTGCTAGATGCAAACCAATACTAACCTTTTACTAATTCATTGAATTAAACCCTGCACAGATTAGGAAACTCATTGAACAATGCCACACCAGTGAGTTGAGGGAACAGTTTAATGTGACTTGTACTGTAGGGTCCCTCCCCAGTCCCTGATCTCCCACCTGAAGTGTTCAAATCATTTTTTCATACTGTAGGGTCCCTACCAAGTTCATGATCTCCCACACAATAATAGTAACCCCTTTTTCCATAGTGTAGGGACCCTCTCCAGTCCCTGATCTCCCACCCAAAGTGTTCAAATAATTTTTCAGTAGTGTAGTGGTCCCTCCCCCATCACTGATCACTATCCCCAAATGAGCAAAACCTATTTCCTGGTAGTTTAGGGTCCCTCCCCCCACCCCAACCCCATCCAGTGTGACACACCACCCCACTCCCCCATCCCAATCTTCACTCAGCAACCAGCACAGCCCTCCTCTCACGACTGCAGCTGGCCACCAACTGAGCCCTCTTGGAGAGCATACTGTATACAGTATGGCTCCATGACTGTGATTGGTGAGAGGAGGGCTGTGCTGATCACTGACCAATAGTGGGGATCAGTGACTGGTGAGGGGGGAGGGACCACTACACTATGGTAAAAATATTTGAACATTTTGGGTGGAAGTTCAGGGACTGGGGAGGGTCCCTAAACTATAGAAAAAGGGGTTATTATTGGGTGGGAGATCAGGGACTGGGGAAGGAATCCTAAACTATGAAAAAAATGTTTTCTTACAGTCAGGTGGGAGATCAAGGACTGGGGGATACTACACTGTGGAAAAATGTTTTCTTACAGTTGGCTGGGAGATCAAGGACTGGGAGACACTACACTATGGAAAAATGTTTTCTTACAGTTGAGTGGGAGATCAGGGAGGGGGTGGGATCACTACACTATGGAAAGTTTTTTTTCATTTTGAGGTCTGTGATTGGGGAGATGGGAGGGATCCTGGACTACCAGGGTACATTACTGTCATAACAGACAGTGATTGGAGGAGGGGGGGCACTACACCTGGGGACTGCAGCTGCATGGAGCATGGGCTGGTGGGAGGTGCACAAAACCACACTAATACCATGCAAATGAGTCCATAATGGGCATGCTAATGGCCACTAGCACCTGGCATGCCAAATGGACTCATTTGCGTGGCTACTTTGGTGAACAGCACATTAGCGCCTGAGCACTATTGGCTGCAGGACCATTGTCCTGGTTGGCTATAAAGGCAGTTCTACTGGGTATCCCACTGCTTTTCCTGGGTTAGCACTGCCCCACCAACCCCTAGACAGAGTCAGATAGTGCACTGCAGTATCTGACTGTGAATAGCACAATTGCCCTTCAGTGCAACCGCAAGATGCCACACAAACTTTTTCACAGCACTTTGTGTTTTTTTGTGAATCCTGGCCAGCTGTTTTGCAGATGAGAGGTATGTCATCAAAAGAACAGTCATTAGTGCAGCTCCACCAGTCACTGGTTACTTAACTCATCTATGCTAATAACATTATATTCTATGCAGTCACTTCATTAGTTACCCATAATTGTCTTTCATGTACAGTTTTTCACTACTTTTCTTTGTTGTTTTTATTTCAATATTTCACATGGTAAAGAGGTGTTCCAGTGCAAAAAAAAAAAAAAAAAAGATTCACTGCATGTTGAAGTTTGGTATAGCAAAATGGTATTTATGTACTTAAGTGTGATACATCACTTGACACAAGCACCACTGGTGATGATGATGTCTTTCCACAACATTCCAAGATTTCCCTCCATCTTATACTTGCTCTGTTAGCAATATACAAGCTGTGGTAATTAATTCATTTTGGCCTTTTCCAGTAATAACCACTACATTTCTTGCATGATGATGCAACTACCTGTAGCTGTATTAGAAATATGCACTAGAGGTGGGCAAAGTTGGCAAAATTTGCTTCATGAAATAATTTGTGAATTTCACACAATTTGCAAAGTGCAATTCTTGAAATTTGCACAATTTGTGGAAAGCAGATTGACCACAAAGTGTGGTATTTTGTGGGTGAAATTCCACACTTCATGGCAAAATTTTCGCAATTTCCGTGAAGTTGAAGTTTCTTTGGTCTGGGGGAAGCTTTGCAAAGCTGGCAAAGTGTGAATTTCGCCACTTTGTGCAAACTTCATCAGCAAAGTTTTAATTCACCACATCTCTAATATGCATATTGCTTTGAGTGTGCAGAATGGTGTGTTATTTGAATGACATTAAAACTTGTCAAATATTTGACAATGAAGGTTTACAGTATGTTGAAGTTTGGTACAACAGTACAGTAATTATATGCATTTGTATGACACATTACAGTTCACAAACACCACTGGTGATGGTATCCTCCCCACAGCCCTCTAAAATGTCATGCATTGCATCCTTCCTCTGGTAGAAATATGCAAGCTTTACTAACAAATTTATTTGTACGCTGCCTTGTAATATCCACCAAATGTACTGCTTTATCACTGTAGCTGTAACTCAAATATGTTTGTTTTCTGTGTGTAGAATAGTGTGTTACTTGAATAAGATTAACTGTTCTAAAATCTTTACCACTTAAGTTCTTATGTTTTATCTACCTAATTCCCATACATACAGTAGGTTAATGTAAAATTAATTCACTACTAATGTTTCAGTTCAATCCATGTATCCAGAGTGAAAATGGGAATTACAGATATGTACAGACTGTAATTTTTTTTCTCGTTCTTACTGACATTTCAACACTAGACTTTAGCGGTAGGCAGGAACTCCAGCATCTGATGCAGGAAGTCAGCTCTCTGGCTGAGTCCCTTTCAGTGATGCATGCTGCCCAGCAAGAGTTAGCTGACAGCATGCACCACTGAGAGGGACCCAACCGCAGGATTTATGAGGTGCTGTGTGCTCTCAACATTAGCAGTGTAATAGAAGTGTTACACAACTTAATGATAACATTGAGGAGCACTTTGCTGCTGCTGAGATGACACAGGATTTGCTCTGCCAGATGCTGGAGGGGATTCACAAGACCAATAGTTTCCTGCAGCAGAGAGAAGATCAGGCCTTTAGCATTTGCATCAATGTGCAGCATCCTCCACAGGAACGGGATCCTGCAGAAGAGCTCCCAGCTTTCTCAAGTGAAGCCGAGGCATTGTGAACCACCAGTTCCTCACCCTCCAGACACTGCCAGTGCAGCAGTTTCCACTATCAGCAACCCATGTGGAAACTGCTCACAGACGGTCCCCCTCATCACAATGGATCATGGCAAATGCCTCCTTACCCCAAAATGAAATGGACTTTTGTTTTACAAAATAAATTGACTTTTTGTTTTTCACCAAATAGATACAAACAAAATGGACATTTAAAATAGATATTTTTCTTTTTTTGTTTGTTTCAAGAAAGAGTTTTTTTATTTTTAAATTGCAGTTATTTATTTTTCGATACCTTTATATTATATTATATTATGTATAGCTACCTATTTCTCTTACGTTACATATATTTTTTCACTTCACTTTACTGTTTCTGTGTATTTTTAAAATGTATTAAATGTTAAATGAGGGATCCACTAGGCTGCAGAAGCACAGGGATCTACAGTCCCTCCACTTGTGTTGGTACAGATTTGTGAGGTGATCCACCTGGCTGTAGAAGCACAAGGCTCTTGAGGCCCTTTGCTTCTGTGTAACTACAGATAAAGACATCCATGGACCTCTGGGCCATGCACCATGTGAGGGATCCATCTGGCCACAGAAATACAGGGTCCTCAGGCCCCTACACTGCTTTGCACCTACAAATACACACACCTGCAGTGTCCTTACTTCATGACTTTGCTGTTTATCTTTATTTTCATCCAAAAATTCTCAGCATAGCCTTTTTATAACCACACTTCAAAAAACAGTCAAGATGCATTCTTCAAATCATGCTCAAAAGGTGGTTTCTCAGAACAACCTCAATATCATCATGCAGGCCAGATCTGAAAAATGTCACTAGCATGGTTCATGAGGTAGGGTCATAACAAGAACATGTTGAAAATTTGGGTTTAAAATCTTTAGAAATGGGCAACTTAAGAACTAGAGTTGCTTTTCTTCTAAAATACAAAATTCTTCTTTTATGAGATGATTTTCTTCTTTCATAAAACCATACAAGAGAACTAAGTTATTTCATGAGATCATGCAAAAGAACCTGTGTTCTATCATGAGATCTCAAAAAAGAAAAGGCGTTCTTTTGTGATGTCTCACAAAAGAACCCTTTTTTAATGGGATTCATGAAACAACTGAAGTTATTGCATTGGATCTCATGAAAGAGCAATATTTTTTCATATAATATCACAAAAGAACAGTGAAAAACAATAAGTTATGTCCATTTCTTTCACGAGTTGAGGTTTCTCTTTTGTAAGCCAACAGTCTTCCTTCATGAGACTCATGAAAACAAAAAGTTTAACTCACAAAAAAACTGTGAAAACATTTTGTGAGTCACAATACCTCTTTCATGAGCCAAGAGACTTTTTTCATGAGACTCAGATAAGAAGTTTGGCTCACAAAAGAAGCTTTGCTAAGACTTCCACCTAGGATTTTAAGGATGTCCAGAAACATACTTGAGCTAAACATGTCCTGTTTAGCTACATTCTTGTATCTGTTTTTCTCTGGGGCAACATTTTTTAAGAATAAAGAAAGAAAGAAAGAAAGAAAGAAAGAAGATGGCATACGAAAGGATGGATTTATTTTCTCACAAAAGAGTTTTGGCTCACGGAAGAGGAATCTTCTTTCATGAGCCACAAATTCTTCTTCTGTATAACACTTATAAAGGAAAGACCCTACTACGTATGCTCAGAATTAGAATTTCAAATCTTTGTAACAGGGATGAATTAAATATTTATTCACCAAACCAACAAACACAAATCAAAACAAAAAAAGCACCTTTTGAGGGCAAGCTTCTTCTACCCTGAAAATTAACACAAGTTAAAGAAGAAGACTGGCTATCTGTTCTGGAGAATAAAACTCCAACACATTAAAGGTTAAAAAGCCATTTATCATGCTAAAATAACAGAAGCAGCACACCCTTTAGTTGCCAACATTTTACATCACTATTTTATACTTTTTCAAGGCATGTAGAATTAGTGAAGGACTATTTTTATATTATTCATTGTGAAAATGAAAAAAAAATAACCAACCTCAAGAGAGATGAGATAATTATGTATGAAATCTATTTAAATGCAACACTTGTATAATTAAATGCAACACATGCATTGTTTAAAGTGCACCACAGTATTATTTTATAGAGAGCATGCATCCCCAATACACTCTGTGTGTATGTGAGGATTTGGGGAGAACGGGGTACAAGGGGGAGGGAAAAGGTAAAACATTAAAGGGAACAAAACAAAATAATAATTGAAAGGAATGTGGGAAGGTGGAAGGAAGGGAGAACAAAAGGAAAAAAGGGAAAAGGAGTATAGTTAAAAATGTAGAGTCAACCTATATAAAAAGAAGATATCAGAAAAAACAGTGCCAGATATTAGCCATTGTGAGTCATAAATTACAATAACAATATTTTAATAATAATATTATTTAAATATGACTCTATAAATAATTAACTGAAAACAGAAGGATTTTCACACAATAAATAAAGGTGGCGCTCACTATCATAACTAATTAAATAATGCCCATACTAAAGAAATTGACTTAATTGAAAACACCTGTTTAATCCTGGAGCTGATAATGCCCCCATAAGATACTGCCAAAATGTCTCTCTTTGCAAAAGTTTCTTATTCATGTCCCCACCACAGATATTTAAATGAACCCTTTTGAGTCCTTGAAACATAAACTGGTGACTGGGTCCTTCTTATAGTACATGTGCTACAAGGGCATTTTCTAAATGTCCCCTTTCAGTACTGTGTAAATGTCCCCCCTATGTGTTTTAAAGTTCTGCAAGGTTTTGCCAATATGGAAGGACTTGCAAGTACATGTTGCCATATATACAACTGATGATGTTGTACATGAAATGAAAGAGCCTACATCAAAGGTCTCCAGAGTCACCAAATGTGTGACCATTTTTCCCACCTCTGTATAGTCACAAAAAATGCAATTTTAGCATGTATGATTCCTGCATGGGAGATTGTTTCCAGCAGTCCTCTGACCTGAAGATTGATGTAGACTATGAACCAACATATCTGATAAGCAAGGCCACTGATTTACGATGATTAAAACAATGAAATTCCATTTTCTAAGACTTCAAAATCTGGGAATTGCACCGGTAATTGTTACTCTAATTTCCGAATTCTACTGGGATTCTGCTGTTATTCTTTTAGTATGGGTATAAATAATCAGAATAAAAGAAGGCTTAATATATACAGAGCATTAAATAAAGAAAATTGAAAATAGTACAGGGAGCAAATATGAGAAAAATGCAAGTGTTTGTAGATTTACTGATCTGGTTTAAAATGCCAAGTTCCATGAATCTTTATTTTTACCAGTGTTCAAGCAGCCCAAATTCTGGAATTTTATCAGGTTTTATGGTAAAAAATGAAAACCAGTGGCCTTGCTGATAAGTTCTTTCCCCTTCTGTAAACAACTTGAGTCCCTTTGTCCACTATGCCACAACATTTTTGTTCAGTCTCTAATTTATGCCAATTATTTTGCAGTATCTGGCACAGTGTGTAAACTTGTGGGCTGAAAGTTGTAATAAACATGGGGCTGTGCTTCTATTGTTAAATCTATTTCTATTTCTTTGATTTTAGCAGGTCTTCTGCAGGTATTAGATTAATTCTTTCTTTTGCCATAGAAATGCTATTCTCACTATACCCTCTATCACAAAACCACTTCTTTTATTTATTAAATCCTGTCTTATAAGCAGCAGGGTTACTACAATTCCTTGTTAACCACATAAATTGGCCAACCAGTATATTTTCAACCAGATGTCTGGGATAACAGCAGGAGAAGTGAAGGGAAAAATGATAGTTCCAGCAAGGAACATCGTGGGAAAAATTATTGTGGCACAAAACACCACTGACAAAACATCGCCACCCTTAATGTTGGCAAACAATAATAATAATAATTTTATTTATAAGGTGCTGTACATAAATACAGATTAAAACAATACAAATCATGTAAAAAATACAACTTTGTCAAAACAATTTTTACAATCAATATTCTAAAGATGCAGTTTTCCATAAAAAAAGTCTTCAAACCTCTCTTAAAGGCCTCCACAGAAGTGCACTCCCACAACCGACAGGGTAGAGAATTCCAAAGGGTGGGGGCCACATACGCATAAGCCCGAGCACCCGAAGATTTCAAATTCACCCTTGGAACCTTTAGCAACCCCTCATCAGCTGAGCGGAGTGATCGATTAGGGCAATAGGGAACCAGAAGTTCTTTCAGATAGACTGGTCCCAGATCATGTAGAGCTTTGAAAGTCAGCAATCTGACTTTAAAGGTGATCCGCCACCAAATTGGCAACCAGTGCAGTTAGCGCATCACTGGAGTAATTTAACAGGACCTACTAGAACCTGTCAAAAGCCGGGCTGCAGAGTTCTGCACCAGCTGCAGGTGACGGATTTCAACCCCAGAAAGCCCTAGGTAAAGGGAATTGCAATAATCCAAGTGCGAGGACATGAAGGCATGGACTAACGTTGGCAGGTCGGCAGACGGAACAAGATGCCAAATCCTGGCAATGTTCCTAAGATGATCAAAGGAAGTCTTGATGACTGCTGACACCTGTGAATGCAGTGTCAGCCTGTCATCAAGAACTACCCCCAGGTTCTGCACCAGTTCAGAGGTCAGGAGAGAAACGCCTCCAAGAAAAATTCCGGAGGACGCACCATCACCCAACCCCCCTATCTGTTGACCCGGGTCCACAACCAGTACCTCAGTCTTATCAGAGTTCAACCTCAGCTAGCTAGAATTCATCCACTCCTGGATTTCTTTTAGACAGCTATTAAAGACCGAGAGAGCTCCCTCCTGGTCGGGGCCAAAAGAAAGGTAGAGCTGGGTATCATCTGCGTAACAGTGAAACCTCAGCCCATACCTCCTTACAATGTCTCCGATGGCTAGCATATACATCGCAAATAACATGGGTGACAGTACTGAACCCTGAGGCACCCCACACAACAAAGCTGTTGAATCCGAGGAAAAAAACCCAGACACAATTCTTTGTGATCTCCCAGTGAGGAATGATGTGAAACATCTTATGATGGTTCCAGATATTCCACAGAACAGCCTCAGGTGTTCTATCAACACCATGTGATCTACAGTGTCTAAAGCTGAAGAAAGGTTGAGGAGAACCAAAATGGAATGACTCTTCTGATCTCTAGCCATCAGGAGATCATTGAGCACCTGAACCAGTGCTGTCTCGGTATTATGTCTTTTACAAAAACCGGACTGGAGGGGTTCATAGACGTCATGGATGGTCAAATGGTCTTCCAGTTGTGCAGCCACTACTTTCTCAATCACCTTCCCAACAAAGAGAAGGTTAGAGATGGGTCTGTAGTTTGCGAGACAGTCAGGGTCCAAGGTAGCTTTCTTCAAGAGGGGTGTCTCCACCGCCTCTTTCAGGGATCTGGGAAACTCACCAGAATCCAGGGAGCACCTGACTATCTTCATAAGGACTGGACCAATGATGTCAATACAACCCAAAATTAGGGAGGTTGGTCCAGGGTCCAAACTACAACACGTAGGGCGCATATACTGGATGATCCTCGTGACATCAATGAACTCCAGCTGACCGAAGGAACTCCAGGAAAACCGAGGCACCATGATCTCACACCGGTTCACAGCAACCCCCCCCTAGAGTGTGATGGCAGCAGTTCAGCCCTAATGTCGGCCACCTTATTTACAAAGAACTGAGCAAGCTCATCACACTCCAATTGCAAAAAGACTTTCCAAACTTGCAGACAGGCTGGGTTGCACAGTCTGTCCACAGTTCAAAACAGCTGAGCTTGTCGATTCCGAGCAACCACAATCTCCTTGGACAGGAACTCTGCCTTCTTACGGGTGATTGCAGATTGATAGACCAAATAATGATCCATCAATCTAAGGTGGTCGGCATCAAGGGCGGACTTTCGCCAGCAACGCTCTAACCTTCGCCCCTGTCTCTGCATCTCCCTCAATGTCCCATCAAACCAAGGGGCCTTGGGGTGAAGGGAGAGGGGGCAAACACAAACTGGAGCAATGGAATCCAGAGCCCCTGCAACGGCTGTGTTATAGGCCAGCACGAGGGTCTCTGGATCACTGCTTGCCAACGTAGGGGACGAGAGGTCAAGCACTGCCACAAGGCCTTGGGGATCTATAGCCCGCAAAGGGCGGTACCTGACCAACTCCATAGGGGCAGGCCTTCTAGAAGGGGAGCAAAAACTAAACCCCCACGGTGTAATGATCTGACCATCTGACCAGTTCTACCCCCACATCGGATGCCTTGACCCCTAGAAGGAAGATTAGGTCCAAAGCATGTCACATTTATATGTAGCAGAGGAAACCATCTGTGTAAGCCCCAGCGTTGTCATTAACTGGAGGAAGTGTTGACCAAATTTCGAGAGTTCATCATCTACCCAGGTGTTGAAGTCACCCAGAACCATCAATCTGGGTGACTCGAATGCCATATCGATGACGAAGTCTGCCACTTCCTGAAGGAATCACTTCTCATCACTGGGTGGACGGTAAATGAGGGCGATTTGAAAGCCTACACCTGCTACAACTATACACTCAAAGGACTCAACCCTCCCAACTAGGACCTCCGTGAGTCCGAGTTCGGTCTTGAAACAGACCGCAACCCTCCTCCCTCGATCCAATCTTGGAGGGTGTAACACACGAGTACCCGGCTGGAGTCATAGCCTCCAGAATGGGGCCAGAGTTATCATCCAACCAGGTCTTGGTGATGCAAGCCAGGTCCACCGTACCAACAAGATCGGCAATAATTGCGGTCTTGTTTTTAATGGATCTGGCATTGCACAACACCGCCCGAGTCGGACGAACTACGCAGGCCGCACAGGTCATCTGCCAACCATAATCGGTGGTGCCCTTGGGTATGGGCACCAAACATGGAAAACCACGATCAAGATTCCATTTTCACCCCAGGGTGCCTTCTGGTACCAACCACCCCAATACGATGACCCTCCTCGATCATCCTACCCTGTTCGCAACCCCATGCCCTTCTCCCCCTACATCACTGGCCCGTACTGTGCAAACAGTACAATGTGATTACAACCCTGGTGACAAGTGGGTCACCCATCCCACCCACTGATTGCCAGCCCCAGTAAAAGTAAAATTAATAGTAGCAATCCCTGGTGTGATGTTCAGTGTTCCCCCAACCTGCTGTAGCCAATCGCCGGCACTGGTGTCTCATTATACATTGCAGTGCAATATATTCCTGGTGTTTAGTGGATCCCCCAGCCTGGTAGGTAGATCTCCAGCACCCTGCACCTTCCATTCTTCAACAGTGAGTAGACAACCAGCACAGCTCTCCACTCTCCACCATGGTTGGCCGCCCAACTGAGCTGATATGAATGAGCGCATATACGAGTACGTGCTCATTTATTTCAGCTCAGTCATGTGGCCAGCTGTGGTAGAGAGTGGAGGGTTGTACTGGTTGCCAACTTGTTGTTGGGGTGTGGGGGCATGGGGGTCCACTAGATGCTAGGGATATACTGAACTGCAATGTATAATGAGATGCTGGTGCTGTCGATCGGCTTCGGCTGGTTGTGGCAGGGACACTGGACATCACACCAGGGATTGCTAGTATTATGTTTACTGGGGTCCACAATCACTGGGTGGGATGGGGGACCCACTTGTCACCAGGGTTGTTATCACATTGCACTGACTGTGCAGTATGGGCTGGCAATGTTATTGTTTGCCAACATTGCAGGCGGTGATGCTTTACCTGCAGTGTTTTGTGCCACAGTGTTTTTTCCTGTGATGTTCCTGGCTGGAACCAAAACTTACTGTTTGTCTACTTTCTAAATACAAAGTTCTAAGTCTGTCAGGATTACATTTGTATACTGTAAGATCTAAATAAATTTATATGTCATATCTGCTTTTACTTAAAACTTAGAATTATTATTAGACTTTTCTAAATGGCAAACAAAATTTGTCAAATCTACAAGAGACCCTTTCCAAGTTAAAAATAAATCATCAGTAAATCTCTTGTTTAAAACAAGTTTACCAAAAAAAAGGCTTATCTTGCTTGTAGAAAACATTTTAATAATCCCATCCAGCCAAATAGAAATTAGCATCATTTGTTGCTAAAGCTGCCCCTATTTCTGTGCCACTTATTTGTTGATACATTTTATTCATTAAAAATAAATAAATATTACTGGTTAATACTTTCTCCACAAGAGTAACTAAAAATGAATTATCTATGGAATCCCATAATTCAGTTTCCCGAACTTCACTAGACCAAGTTCAGAAGACTGAATTTCGGCATCCCAACAGGGACTTATGATCATTGTGGGGGGGTTCCACCTCCTCAATACCCCCGTAACTAATAACCAACTCCGAGGGGAAGCGGACCTCGGAGTTGGTAAAAGAATGTTACGGGGTGAAACAGCGGGAAGGCAAAAATTGATGATGCACTGGGAATAGAACCTAGTTCCAGATGGCCATACTGGCCTAGCTGCTCATAACCCAGCTCTTCATGCCATAGGAGCAGCTCAGCCAACACCTCCTTCCTCTTGCTACTCATGTAGCAAAACTGTGTTTTGCTCATGTGCAATCTTTTGCACAAGATATATTCACTGGCAAGGGAATGTGAGGGGGCCCCAGACATACTGGTGCACCTGGATACAAATGACATAAATGGAAATAGTGAATTAGAGATACAGGCAAGGCTTCGGGAGCTAGCCAGAGTTTGCCATTCCATAGGATGCTCGTTCTCCTTCTCAGAAATCCTGCCGGTGTTGACAGCTAATGGGGAGAACAAGCAGAAAATTAGAGTGGTTAATCAGTGGCTCAGGGAGTGGTGTGAGGCTAGGGGACATGGTCTTGTGCGGGACTGGGGGGTAACCTGGGAGGATAAGAGGCTGTACTCTAGGGACAGGCTCCACCTCAGTTTGAAGGGGAGGGAAATACTAAAGCTGAAACTAGCTGGGTTCATCAATGAAGGGTGGGGTTTAAACTTGTGATGGGGGAAGGATTGAAGAAGGGGCTGTTGCTGGGGGTACAATAAAAGAGGGACTCAGTATCCAGTCCCCTAAGGGGCTGGAGGGATACAGAAATAGGACAACAGGTAGGATGCAGGGGAGGGGGAGCATGCGGCCAAATAGGAGCACAAGGGGGGAATGGGAGGAGGGGAAAGCGGTGGAGGGTGGTTCTGATAAATGCCAGGAGCTTAGGAAATAAGATGCCTGAGCTCCTGGCGATGCTAGCTGAGGGGGCAGTTGATATGGCAGCTGTCACTGAGACCTGGGCCACCCAAGGAAATGAATAGGACCTAAACATGGAGGGCTACACTATGTTCAGGAAGGACAGAGGGAAGGGAAGGAGGGTAGCACTGATAGTCAAAAATGGCATCAGTATAGGAGGGGTGGAGGAGGTGGAGGGGAGTGTGGAGGTGCTTTGGGTCACCCTGATAATGCATGGGGGTAAGACAGTAAAAATAGGGGTGGTATACAGATCCCCCCACTCTGGCAGAGGCTAAGGAATAGAGTTAGGTGGCTAATATTGTGGATCACTGTAGGTTGGGCAAGGGAATGGTAGTGATGATGGGGGACCTAAACATGCCAGGAACAGACTTAGGGACTATGACGTCCCCAGTGGCCAAGGAGCAGAGGCTGCTGGATGTCTTCCAGTATGCGTTCCTGACCCAGCAGGTGGGGGAGCTGACTAGAGAGGCCAGGACACTAGACATAGTCCTGGCGGACAGTGACCAGATTTGGGGCCTGGAGGCAAGGGACCCATTGGCGGGGAGTGACCATGTCACAGTCTGGTTTTTCCTGGACCTGGGGGGGAGGAAAACTGCACAAAGATGGTGGTAAATTGACTTTAGGAGTGTGGATTTCAGGGGGATGGGAAAGATCCTTAAGGGTCATTTGGATGGGATAAGGACAGATATGGATGCTGACAGTAGGTGGGAGATCATTAGGAGGGGGTACAGGAGGCTACCAGGTCCTGTACAAGAGAGAGGTGCAAATTCAGTAAGAAAAGAAAACCCTGTTGGTGGACCCAGGAGGTTCAGGAGGTGATGAGGGAAAAGAAGTCAGCCAATAGGTGCTTCAAGCACTCAAGGAGTGAAAGGGATCTAGGGGAGTATGCACTGATGGTGAGAAGGGTCACCAGGGTGGAGAGAGCTGCTAAGGTGAGGAAGGAGCAGATCTTGGCCAGGGGGATTGGGAGAGGGGGGGAAAGGGGTTCTTTAGATACATTGGAGAAAAAAGGAAGGTGGGGGCAGATCAGCAGGATTAGATCAGGGAGGGATGGGCACAGGATGTGGAAGAGCAGACTGACGTACTAAATGAGTACTTTGCCTCAGTTTTTACCAGGGAGGATGGGGGCTATGTCTTTTGGGGGGGAAGACAGTGAACCGGTGGGAGGGGTGGGGCCCTTAGAGATCAGGAGTCCTGACGTGTCTAGGGAGAGGGAAGGGCCAACACCATCAGGTGGGTGGGAGGGCAGTACAGGGAGAAAAGAGGGAGGACATGGAGGTTGAAATCCTGGTAGAGAAAGTGAGGGAAGCCCTCCGGTCACTTCAGATGGAGAAGGCACCAGAGCCAGATGAAATACATCCGAGGGTGCTGAGGGAGCTGGTGGATGCCCTAGCAGCCCCCCTGGCAGAGATTTTCAACATCTGTCTGAGGATGGGGTAGGTACCCTAAGACTGGAGGGTGGCCCATATTGTGCCTATCCACAAGGGAGGATCAAGAGAGGAGGCAGGGAGCTACAGGCCCATTAGCCTGGTGTCGGTGGTGGGCAAGGTGATGGAGGATATTTTCAAGGAAAGGCTAGGGGAGGTACTGGAGCAAATGGGGTACCTGGACAATAGATAGCATGGCTTGGTCCTGGGAAGATCATGTCAGGCAAACCTTGTGGAGTTCTATGATTGGGTGACGAGTGCCCTGGACCAGGGTAGGCCAGTGGAAGTCCTCTTTCTAGACTTCAGCAAGGCATTTGATTCGGTACCCCACTGCTGGTTCTGCTGGGGGAAATGGAGGTGGAGATGCAGATGATCAGACAGATAGGAAATTGGCTCTCGGAGTGTACTCATGGGGTGGTAGTTGGGGGACTAGTCTCATCTCCAATGAGAGTCACTAGTGGGGTTCCCAGGGATCAGTGCTCAGGCCCTTACTGTTTAACACCTATGTCTCTGACATAAAGAATGGTATCAGGAGCTGGGAGTGGTTGTGGATGGGGAAGAAGGGAGAGTGACCCTGCAGGAGGACCTGGAGGCTCTGGAAAGGTGGTCAAGAAAGTAGAAACTGAAGTTCAATGCAGGGAAATGCAGGGTTCTGCACCTGGGGGCCAGAAATACGGGCCAAGGGTATACCCTGGGGGGAGACACACTACAAGTCTCGAAGGGTGAGAGGGACCTGGAGGTGGTGGTAGATGTCAGAATGAATAACTCTGAGACTTGTAGAAGGGCAGTGGCAAAAGCCAATAGGATGCTGGGATGCATCGCTTGGGGGATAACCTCCAGAAGGGGGGAAGTGATCCTCCTTCTGTATAACAGCTTGGTTAGGCTGCACCTTGAGTACTGTGTGCAGTTTTGGAGGCCGCACTTAAAAAGGGACATAGCACTCCTGAAAAGGGTACAAAGGAGGGCAACCAAAATAATCTGCAGCTTGGGGGAAGGATCTATGGAGAGAGGCTTGAGGAGCTCAACATGTTTGGCTTCATTAGGGACTGGGGTTCCACCTGGAGGGACACCAGCCTATACTGGTAGGATGGTCTGCATCTGTCCAGGAAGGGAACAAGTCTTTTGAGCAATCGGTTTAAATGCTTCATTGGCAAGCTTTTAAACTAGTCAAGGGGGGAGGCACTGATAAGCTGCAGGAAAATCCCAGCCTCTTCCTACAAAACAGGGTACTAAATGAGAAAAAGACTGAGGTAGAAAGGTCAGTGGGGGATGCTGCAAAAGAAGGTAAAGCCATAAAAAAATGGAAAGCAATGAGTACCAATGCCCGCAGTCTGAGTAACAAGCTTTCTGAATTAGTGGCCTTGATGGAGGAGGAACATCTGGATATCGTGGCAGTCACAGAAACATGGTACACACGCAACCATGACTGGGATGTAAACATACCAGGATACACTATCTACAGGAGGGACAGGGAGGGTAAAAGAGGAGGAGGAGTAGCTCTTTACATAAGGGAAGGAATCAAAGCAACAGAACAAAAGGGAAAACAGGGAGGAGAAGAAGCACTGTGGATAAATTTGGAGACCGGCAATGGCACCACAATCCGCACAGGGGTTGTATACAGACCCCCTTCTCAGGGAGAGGAAATGGACAAAGAAATGATAGAAAGTATACTTAGAATGGCAGAAAAGGGAGATATTGCTGATGGGTGATCTGAATATGCCAGATGTTAACTGGAGTGCAGTTGCAGCAGCCACTTCGAAGAGTGGGGTAATTCTAGATGCCCTACAGGGGGCATGCCTTAGACAACTAGTATTGGAGCCCACTTGAGAGGGAGCGATCTTAGACCTGGTTCTCTCAAATGGAGATGAAGAGAGGATCACAGATGTAGAAGTGGGTAGCCATCTGGGAACTAGCGACCATTGAACAGTATGGTTCACAATAAACACAGCAATAGAGTCAAGCCATACAAAGGCAAAAGTACTGGACTTTAGGAGGGCTGACTTTGCTAAAATGGGTGAGTGCCTAAGGAATGCACTAGCAAATGGGCAGGAAGGAGGGGTGGAAGAACAATGGGGAATAATAAAAACTGCCATCACAGAGGTAACAAGCCTTTGTGTGAAGCAAATAAACAAAACAAAACGATGTAAGAAACCACTATGGTTCTCAAAGGAAGTGGTAGTGAAGGTTCAAGAGAAAAAGAAAGCATTCAGGAAGTACAAGGAATCACAGAAGGAGCAGGACAGAGAACTGTATCAGTTAAAGCAAAAGGAAGCTGGGAAGGCAGTCAGAACAGCAAAGGCTCAAATCGAGGAAAAGATAGCCAACTCAGTTAAGAAGGGGGATAAAACCTTTTATAGGTACATCAGGGAGCGAAAGAAGACCAAGGGAGGGATAGTGAGGCTTAATAAAGGGAGGGAGGGTGGGCAGAGGGTGACTGTGAAAAGGCAGAGATACTAAACAAATATTTTTGCTCAATATTTACAATGGAAGAGGGGGAGGTACCTAAAACAAGCAGTAGAAACACTCTGGATGCAGAAGTTGATACCAGCCCATTTACAGAAGAAAGGGTTCTGAAAGAACTCTTAAAACTGAAGGTGGACAAAGCAATGGGGCCTGATGGGATTCATCCCAGAATTCTAAAAGAACTAAGGGTAGAACTAATGACACCACTGACTACCCTCTTTAACAAATCATGGAGGATGGGTGGTACCTGAGGACTGAAGGAGGGCAGATGTGATTCCCTTCATAAAAGTGGGAGCAAGGCAGAAGCAGGAAACTACAGACCTGTTAGTTTAACCTCAGTGGTAGGGAAATGATGGAATCACTTCTGAAGGAAAGAACTGTCGAGTATCTAGAGGCCAGAGGGGCACAGGACCCAAGGCAGCATGGATTCACAGCGGGAAGGTCATGCCAGACAAATCTGATAGATTTATTTGACTGGATGACCAAAGTAGTAGATCAGGAAGGGGGCTGTGGACATGGCCTACCTAGATTTTAGCAAGGCATTTGACACAGTCCCACACAAAAGATTAATATACAAGTTAGCCAGCCTGGGAGTGGATCCCAATATGACAGCCTGGGTAAAGAATTGGCTGGAGAATAGGACACAGAGAGTAATAGTAAATGGAGTCCACTCTGAAGAAAGGGGGGGTTACTAGTGGGGTACTGCAGGGTTCAGTATTAGGTCCGGTCCTCTTCAATGTCTTTATAAGTGACATTGCAGAGGGACTGGAAGGAAAAGTATGTCTCTTTGCAGATGACACAAAGATCTGCAACAGAGTTGATGTACAAGGTGGGTGGAAAGGATGAGAAGGGACTTGGCAAGGTTAGAGGAATGGTCAAATGTATGGCAGCTTAGATTCAATGCTAAGAAGTGCAAGGTAATGCACCTGGGAAACAAAAACCCAGGAGAAGAGTACACAATGGGGGGTGAGATACTAACAACAACAAAAATGGAAAGGGACCTGGGGGCATTCATATCAGATGACCTAAAGGTGGGCAAGCAATGTGAGAGGGCAGCAAGAAGGGCTGGGGAGATACTGAGATTCACAGGGAGAGGCATCACCAGTAGAAAACAGGAAGTTATTATCCCTCTGTACAGACAGCTGGTGAGACCCCATCTGAGTACTGCAGCAGTTCTGGAGACCTAATCTCCGCAAAGACATAGACAGGATGGAAGCTGTCCAGAGGAGGGTAACTAAAAGGTGCAGGGTCTGCACCGAAGACATATGAAGAGAGACTTAAGGAGCTTAATATGTATAGCCTCGAGGAAAGGAGGAGAGGGGACATGATAGAAACTTTCAAGTACCTCAAGGGAATCAACAAAGTCCAGGAGGGTAGCATCTTTCAAAAAGAGGTGCAAGAACAAGCAAGTACAATTTGAAGATAGAGGGTGCGCTCAGAGCTAATGTAAGGAAGTATTTTTTCACAGAGAGGTTGTGGATGCATGGAACAGCCTTCCAGAGGAGGTTGTGGAGTCAAAAACAGTGGTGGAATTCAAGCATGCATGGGACAGTCATAAAGCAATTCTAGGGGGTGGGGATAGGAAGAAGTAGGCTGCTGGTTAACTAGGATCTGCAGCTTATCCACTAGGTAAGGAAATGGGCAGACTGGGTGGGCCAAGCGGTCCTTATTTGCCGTCAAATTCTATGTTTCTATATTTCTATGTACACCCTGGAGCAGAGGAGGGACAGGGGGAACATGATAAAGGTCTTCAAGTACATAAAGGGGTTAAATCAGGGAGGCTCAGGCAGGGTGCTCCAAAGGAAAACGGGGGCAACTAGAGGATATGGGTGCAAGCTGGGGGGGAGACTCAGGGGAGAGAGGAGGAGGAGGTGTTACTTCACTGAGAGAGTGGTGGAACCATGGAATGCACTGCTGAAGGGACTGGTGGAGGCAGAGAGGGTGGAGGGGTTTAAGAGGGGCTGGGACAGGTATAGAGGGAGGGTGAAGTTGACAAAGTCCAATACAAGGTGAACATCTTGGGCTGGGGACAAAGAAACCCAAGAAGGTGGGGGGACAGCAAAGTTGGTGCCCAGTATGGGGGCTGACTATCGAGCAGACACGAAAGACCATTAAGCCTCCTCTTCTGGCATTTTAGTATGTTAATATAATTTCGCATGGTGAAATACAGTTTTGCCATGCTAAATTATTTCAGGCGTCTGTATTTCAGGATACTGAAGCTGTTCCCATGAGTGTCGGGATTCTAAGCTTCAGTATTCTGAAAGGATACTCTAAAAACTCTGTAAAACTAGATTCATATTCAGTTTTAAGATGGCAACTGGAATGGATCAGCCTTAGCAGCAGCTCTGTTTGTTTGTTTAAATTTTTATTTTGTTCGCTCTCTTTTTACTTTATTTTCTATGTTGTTTTTAGTTATTTTAGTTAGGGGACCTCTAGTGAAGTAGACTGGTGAGGAAGCATTGGACCAGGCCTTTTGTTTCTTTTATGTATGCCGTGTTTTGTGTGGAGTGATTACTGGTGCTGGCTGCTGGCTAGCTTTTTAACTTTGCTAGCAGCATTATTAATTCTTTCATTTGTCTGCCATTGGGTTGTGTGTTTGCCGTTCTGATCACCATGTTCATTAAGGTGATCAATCAGCATTTTCAAATTATATTTCAACTGATGAAGCACTGTTTGGACTCCACTGCCACTGGTTCCTCTTGAGTGCTGAATTTGCGTTTGAGTTTGAGCAGAGGGTGTAAGGTCTTTGGTTTCTTGAGGCAACTTTTGAGTGGAATCCTGAGGGGATGTTCCGGATTGTATTCCGAGTGGAGGAAGAGGAGAAAGAGTGAACTTCAGCTGTGGAACTCACTGACAGCAAGCTGGGTAGGTCGGTGAGTCCATTCCATTTTTTTCATCTTGGACTATTGTTGGAAGGAGGAGTTTGTTCTAGGACTGTGGTGACCAACTGGGCCTCTAATTTTGCTGGCTGGGGAGTGGGAGTCTAGGTGACGGCTGACTGTGGCAAGGGGGGAGGCAGGAGCATATGCCAGGTGGTGTAGTGCTCACATTTGCCCAGGGGCTTGTCAGGGGGCTTTGCTGGTGAGGCATTGTCTGGCTGGGGCACTGTCCTCTGGGTGGCTCACCCTGGTCTCTCAGTGAGCCAGAAGGTAAGTGGAGGCTCAGTTTGGTGTAAGGCCTGGGACATCGTTTTATCTGCCCAGTTTCTCCTCTTTTTCCTTGGATTTCTGCAGTCAGGTAGGGTGGGTGGTTGGGGGCGGATTGCCAAATGAAGCAGGTGTGGGATTCATTGCTGGGGGGTGGAGGAGTCCTGACTGCCCAGGGCAACCTAATGGGGGGGTCAGAGGACCTCTGTCTGGGGTTGTCTGACCCTTCGGGGGCAGAACTGTCTTGCCTCTTGCCCTGTCTGCAGGCTGTTTTCATCTTCAGGAGGAATTTCCACAAGGAACTTCAAGTGACTGTTGCTGGAGTCTTCTTGAGTGACTTTGTAATCCATCGGGCTGTTTCAGTTAGGCAGTGAGAGAGCCCTGGGATTCATTCTTATTTAATCTGCTTTGGATTGTTGTGGTGAAAGCACAGTTGTTTGGACAAATTGTTGTGGGGGGTAGGTGGGGGTGGGAGTCCCACCTAGCCCAAGAACTGGTTTATAAGTTTGGCACGCTTAGCCCCAAATTGGATTATACTAACTCAATAATTCTGCTGGACCTTATATTGTTTTTTTTAGTGTCTTATTTTAAAGGGTGGGTTGATTTATTTATTTTATTTTCTGGTTTTTTTTGGAAGGGATTTGTTGGAGGTGAGGGATATAGATTTTATTGGTTTTGGGTATTTGTTGTGCTTTATTATTTGGACTGTTGTTGTGTGTGTTGGTAGTTTTGTACTAATATGTGTTGGCCGAAAGCTCTCCCAGTTAGGCGCTACTCCCCTTCTGAACTCTGTGGCTTCTGGCCTTTTGATTGCCCCCCTTGCCCAGTGAAGTATATGGGCAGTGTCGAGCTTTGGAGATTGTGAGGAAGAGGCACAGGGCAGGGGTCACGGACCTGGAGGGGGAGGGCAGTGCAGTGGACAGATTGGGGTGGTGGGGCCCAGGGGTCACCCTGGGGTGAAATGGGTTCCAAAGAGGGGTCCTCCCTATCTGGTCCCCATACCTAAGGGTTCCACTTTAGGTGGGCAGCTAGCTCAGCTGACCATGGGCAGTTCATCCTACTCAGTCGGTGTTATGCAATGCCAGGTCCATTAAAAACAAGACAGCAGTGATTGCTGATCTTGTTGGGTCATTGGACCTTGCTTGCATCACCGAAACCTGGCTGGATGAGAATGACGGCCCTATTCTTGAGTCAGTTGTTCTGGCCAGGTTCTCGATGATACACTGTCTGAGGATGGATCACAGAGGCTGGAGTGTAGCAATCTGTTTTAAAATGGAATTGGGCCTTACTGATGTGCCAGTTGAAGAGCCCAAGTCCTTTGAGTGTATCATTGGCTCAGGTGCGGGGTGCAGAATTCTTCTCAGCTACCATCCACCAGGGGGTGAGTAGCAGTTTCTGCAGTAAGTCGTGGACTTCATCATCAATATGGTGTTGGAGTCCCCCAGATCCCCAGATGGATGGTGCTGGGGGACTTGAATGCCTGGGTTGACAATGAACTCTCGCAATTTGGTCAGGACTTCATCCAACTAATGAATTTGTTGGGCTTCATGCAGGTGATTACCTTTGCGACCTTAGTTTATGGTCACTCATTGGACTTGGTCTTCTTACTGGGGATGGAGACCTACAACATGGTGGTGGAACTGGTCAGATGGTCTGACCATCACATCATAAGGTTCAATTTCATGGCTTCTCCCAATAGATCCGCCCCTGTGGAGATGGTCTGGTACCGCCCTTTGAGGGGTTTGACTCCGGATGCTCTGGACCTATGGAGCTTGCCAAGTGTAAACACAGACCCAAAGAACCTGCTACAAGCTTATAATAGGGCTGTGGTGGAGGCTCTGGATTCCATTGCTCCTGTTCGTGTTTGCCCTCTCACTCTTTGCCCTCGATCCCCTTGGTTTGATGGGACCGTGAGGGAGATGAGGTGAGTGGGACAAAGGTTGGAGTGATGCAGGCAGAAATCCGGTCTTGATGCGGACAGACATAGACTGACGTCTCATTATAAAGAGTATCAGTTGGTTATTTCCCATAAGGCAGAATTCCTGTCCAGGGGAAATAACTGCTACACAGAACTGACCAGCTCAGCTCTTTCGGGCTGTGGACAGACTGTGCTATCCAGCCTGTCTCCAGTCATGGAAAGTGTTGTCACAAGGGAAGTGTGATGAGTTTGCTCACTTCTTTGCAGATAAGTTTGCTGGCATCAGAGTGGATATCTGTGCAGTTTGCTCTAATGAGGACTGTGGTGATTGATGGCAGGTCACAGCTCCTTGCTTTGTTTGGTTGGATTTTGATCAATTGGAGATTGTGGATGTCATGAAGATTATCCAGAGTTTGCGGCTGATCTGTTGTGGTTTGGACCTGGGTCCAACTCGCCTCCTTGGGGGATGTATTGAGGTCATCAGCCCAGTCCTAGCAGAGATAGTTGGGTGTTCTTTAGAGACAGGTGTGTTTCCAGACACCTTGAAGGAGGAGGTGGTGACACCCCTCCTTCAGAAATCCTCTCTTGACCGCGACTGTCTCGCCAACTATATGCCTGTCTCTACCCTTCCTTTTGTAGGAAAGGTTATAGAGAAGGCAGTCGCACTGTAGCTGGAGGATCATCTTACCATACACAAGATCTACAATCCTCTCCAGTCGGGATTTAGGAAGAGGCATAGTACCGAGATGGAGCTTGTCCGGGTACTCAATGATGTCCTGATAGTGAGAGATCAGAGGACCCATTCCATCTTGGTTCTCCTTGATCTCTCTCTACAGAATTTGACACAGTGGACCATGGTGTGCTTCTAAAGCACTTGAGGGTCATCTGTGGACTGTCAGGTTCCATTCTCAGATGGTTCCACTTGTACCTCACTGGCAGGTTTCAGAGAGTGGTGTCAGGGATTTATTCCTTTGACCCAGTTTCCCTGCTGTGTGGGGTTCCTCAGGGCTCTATGTTGACACCCACATTGTTTGCAGTGTGCATGCTGCTTTTGGGGGACATTGTGAGGTGGTATGGACTGAGTTTTCACTGCTATGCGGATGATAGTCAGCTCTACATGTCCTTTGTACCCAGGCAGGATGATTCTGTCTTGGTATTTAACAACTGCCTCACCGAGATCCAGGACTGGATGAGTGCCAATTGGTTGAAGCTGAATCAGGACAAGACCGAGGTACTGGTTGTGGACCCAGGATGTCAGGTTGAGTGGCAACTGTCTGGCCGGCCTTCCGAGCTTTGGCTCAGGGGCAGTCAGCTGTTGATCTCGGATAGGGTGTGTAATCTGGGCATTATTTTTGATGGAGGGCTGACACTTAAATCGCAGGTGTCAGCCTTTGTCAAATCCTCTTCTTATCATCTGAGGAATATCACCCGGATAAAATACCTGGTCCCACCCAATGACCTTCCAACCCTGGTCCAAGCTTTTGTGACCTCGCACCTTGATTACTGCAACTCCATTTACCTAAGGCTTCTGGGGGTTAATATTCACCACTTGCAGCAGGTGCAGAATGCAGCAGCCAGGTTGTTGACTGGCTTTCCTCAATCTTGCCATGTCACACCTGTTCTCCGTGGACAACACTGGCTGCCTTTTCAGTAGCGAGTCACCTTTATGGTCAGTTTGGTGACCTATAATGCCCTACTCTGACAGGGTCCATGCTATCTGCAAGAACTTCTGTGTCCTTATTGCCCTCTCTGCCCACTTTGCTCCACTGACAAGGGATTGCTGGAGATTCCCAGGGTCCAACTTAAGACATCAGGTGCTAGGGCATTTTCATTTGTGGCCCTGACCCTGTGGAATTCTCTACCACATTCGGTAAGAGAGTGCCTGACTGCGGAGAGCTTTAAGTCAGCCTTGAAAACCTATTTATTTATTTATTTATTTCAGTTTTGGATTAATACCTTTGAGTCAAGGACTCATTTTCAAAGGTTCCACACCAATTGTTAAAAACTAACATACCAGTATAAAATACAGAGTTAACAGTAAAAGGAACATTGAATCATATACACAACCAGTAATAGAACAAGTCTGAGGTTTTACACATCAGTTTAGTGCTTAATTACACAAGCTTGATTCAAGGAAAGAGAAGGGATGTGAGGGGGTCAGCCAAAGGGTGGCATCGTCAGAGATGAGGGGAGGAGTGTTCAGCTATGAGGAGACATCATTAGTTACAAGGGGATAGGGTAAGGTGGGTCCTGTGGAAGGTGATATTCAGTGGAGTGATAATTGAGGAAAGGGGTAGGTACTGGGAGACTGTCGGCTGAGTTATTACCACATTAGCACAGGCAGGTATAGGTCATTTTTGAGCCAAGGCAGGTTCTGAGCCCAGTTTTGAAGGTACTAATCTTGGGCGTCTCAGAGAGGTCAGTGGGTAGTTCATTGTACCACTTTTGTCCCTGATACAGGATAGAGTTTTGGGCAAGTTTCATCCTTTTGAAGAGAATCATCATCCTGTCAGTGGCCGTATTTTGGGTCGATTGTGTAGGGACAGCCAGCCTAAAGTGGCCTCCCAGTGTGGAAGATGACAGACCCAGCAGCATCTTTTTTAGAAGCAGGCAGGTTTGATATTGCCCTTGAAGGCTGAGTGGGAGCCACCCAGTGTCTTTGTAGAGCATGCAGGTATGGGTGTCACTGGAACCCCCCAGAGTGAGGCGGCAGGCTTTATTGAGGAGTGTGCTGATCCTGTTTAGGGCTATTTTTGTTCCCACCCCATAAATAGGCAGTCCATAGTCTATGGTAGACAGTATTGAACTACTAGTGACTAGTTTGAGAGCATCAGGAGTCATTGAGTGTCTATGATGGTAAAGCACACCCAGTTTTGCATTTGCGGTCTTGATAACTGAGTCTATGTGGCTTGAGAAAAGTGAGGGTGTCATCAAACATGATGCTGAGATATTTGAACTTGGTGACTTGGTCTAGAAACTCACCCTTTTGGTTATGTATCAGCAGTAGCGGGTATTTCTTTTTGCTTTAGGAGGTGGTGAAGAGCATACTCTTGTTTTTTTTGACATTTAACAGTAGTTTGTTTTCTGTGAACCACAATTCAAGTTTAAGGAAGCTGCTTTGGAGATCTGTTGTGATGGAGTGGAGGTCTTTACCACTGACTGATATTACTGTGTCATCAGCATAGAGAACTGTGCTTGCTGTGCATGCTGTAGGGACGGAGTTTATGAAAATGCTAAAGAGCAGAGGACCAAGGATTGACCCCTGTGGGTCCCCTAGAGTCACCTCATTAGCTGCAGATAGGGTATCACCTATTTTGATTAGTGTCCTGTGGGTGAGGTAGCTGCCAAACCAATTTATCGTCTCGGGATAGACTTGTGGATAGAAGGCAGCTTAGGAGGATGTTGTGATTTACAGAGTCAAAGGCCTTCGTAAATTTGATGAAGACTGAACCAACTGCATGCCCATTGTCCAATGCATTGTATAAGTGGGATGAGTAGTCCACTAGTGCAGTGAGTGTGGAGTGCTTTTTTTGGAAGCCATGCTGTTGTGCACAGAGTAGATTATGTTTATCTAGGTATTACATAAGTTGCTCTGAGACCATTCTTTCGAGTACTTTAGATAGGGGAGGGAGCATGGAGATGGGTCTGTAGCTGGATGTTTGTGTCTTGTCTCCTGCTTTAAAGACAGGTGCGATGTCTGCTGTCTTCCATAAATCTGGGAACACTCCCATTTTAAGAGAGGCATTGAAAACCATGGTAAGAGGACCAGAGAGTTCATTGAGGAGAAGACCAACCAGCTTCATGTTAAGCATATCTGCTCCCATCCTGGTCTTGCCAAGGGCCCCTTTAGTGTGTTTAATTGTTTCGGCCTTGATGACACATTTAAAGTGAAATGGTGGTACGTCTTTTCTTAATGGGTCGTGAGGGGCAGTTTGTCGTTTTTGTGCTTGTGTATCCATGAAATAGTCACTAGGGAGTACACTTGAGAGGTCTGTGAAGGTGATGTTGAGCTCATTGGCAATATTGATAGGGTCCTGCAAGGGCCGCTTTGTGGTAACAGGAAGGTCAGGGGGATCCTTAGTGGCCTTGCCTGTCAGGGATTTCAAGGTCCCCCAAAAGTCTCTGCCAGAGCCCCATGTTTTGTTAAGTAGATCCTCATAGTATGAGGCTTTGGTCTGTCAGATGAGTTTGGTGCAAGCATTTCTGTCTGTCTTGTAGATGTTTATTGCAGCAGGTATTCCAGTTGCCTTTGCTATATGCCAAAGATTGTCTCTGTTCCACATGAGTCCAATTAGGGCTTTGGAAAGCCAAGGATTGGTGGTTCCCCTAATTGTTTTAATTCTATACGGTGCAAAAATATCACAAGCTTGATTGAAGACCATTATGAAGTAGTTAAGAGCCTCATTGCCATCAATATCCCCTGCCAATGGAGCCCAATCCATAAGAGTCATGTATAGTTTAAAGTGCTCCAGTAGCCCTGTCCTCAAACAACATTTTTTTCATACCGTGAGTGGACTTTTTGTGAAGTTGTTTGACCAGGTACACTTCACAGGGCAGTGGTCACTGAGGCTGTCAGGTAGGACAGCAACGTTGGTTATATGTTCCGGGTGAGTGATCAGGAGCCAGTCTATGAGAGAACTGCTCCCTGTTTTGTAGTTCATCCTGGTGTTGGTAGTGACCATCTGTGTTAGGAAAAGGCTGGTTATTAAATCCTTGAGTTTGGCATCCTTCTGTGAATGCCAGTTAATGTTGAAGTCACCGACAATGATCTTCTCCCAGTGGTTGTCTAGTTGCTCTTGGCTTGCGATGACATGGTTTAGCCCAGCAGGTTGGTGCCTGGAGGTATGTATACTGTGGAGACCAGCAGGACTTTATTCTGTGTCCCTATGTTTAATTTGAGGTTCCAAATTTGGGCCTCTTTTGTATTAAGACTGTTATCAAGGGCCTGCACCTTTATTTCAGACCTGACATATACTAGGCACCCACCCCCACGTTTAGCAATCCTATCTTGTCAGAACAAGTTGTAGCAATCAAGTGAGATAGCTGCATCCGGTTTCTTGAGGGAAAGCCAGGTTTCAGTGAGTCCTATAATGTCTGGGTTGATCACCTGTACCCATGTCTGGAATTGTTCAACCTGGGCGAGGAGACTGTTAATATTCAAAGATACTATAATAAATTGTTTTTTAAACTTAGTCATTTTAAAGTGAGGGGGACCAGAGTTTGGGTGAAATATTCCCTGATAGTAGCAGAAGCAGCAGGATTAGAGAACAGAGAAAATGACAAAGTACATATAAAGTTGATTTAAAAGGAAAATGCTGATGGTCAATTAAATCCAGACGAAATGATGAACTGTTGAGATCCAGGGTCACATAATATGTTAAGATTCCTGAAAGGTGATAAACTGTGGCCTGGGCATATGCAAAGAGTGAAATCCTTTTGTCTGTATGTTTCCTTTGATCTTTAAAGGCATGCCTTTCCAGAATGTGGATGACAGATGGTTAATGATTTCTGTTGTTCTTTGTCTTACACTGTTTATACTGTAATATGTTGTTTTTATGCTGCATCTTTTTATCTTTTGTACAAGCACTTAGGTATTTTGATTTGCGCTTTAAAAAAAACAAAGAAGTTGAAGTTGAAGAAGTTGAAGTTAATGTAAAACACATCACTCATAGCTTCTAAACCACCTGTATGTGGAATGTTTGTATATAAAGATTGAATATCCCAATTTATCAGATACCAATCTTTGCCCACTTGCACCTCATCCAGTATAGCCTGAATATGAGTTTTGTCACTAATATAACTAGCAGATAATTGTGCCAGTTCTTTAATATGATGATCTACAAATTGTACCAAAGATTCAGTTAATGAGCCAATACTTGCCACAATAGAACGTGTTGGTGGATTGTTAAGGTCCTAGTATATTTTTAGGAGAACATAAACAGTGGCACATATTGGATGGGGGAGAGAAAATTAAAAAGTATCTTTAGTGATAATATTATTAAGCAAGGCCTCAAGTACAATCATATCAATATCTTTTTTAAATTAAGTGTATGGTCAATATCCAACAATTTATAAAACCGAGCATCAGATGGAATATCACTTACAACAGAATATATCACTTTGTGCAACCTGACAGTAGATTTCTCCATCACTGTAGGCTATATGAGAAATTAAACTGGCTACCCCACAGAGTCTTGAGAGACCATGCACTAGAAAGCACTGTCTAAAATGTTTTAAGAAAACAGCAACCGCAACAGCTCACAATATGGCTGCGGCCACATTACAGTCTGTATTCATGAACGTCCTCAGACTGTGGCCTGCTTGAGGTACCCAAGTTGAGAACTAACCTTGGGTCTGCAGCATTTCAGCATTTTGCTCCCAAACCATGGAATGATATTCCAGCTGAGATTTGGGATTGTGCCACTGCAAAGAGTTTCACAAAATTATTTCGTAAATACCTGCTAGGTAATTCCAAATGTAAATGTTTTGCCCATGGATTTTAATGCTGCTGATACTGTTTTTTGCTATGTGTCTCTCTCCCTATCGTGTCCAGCACTTTCCTGGTTGGAGGTGTTACACACCGCTATCCATACTTGCTTACCTTGTCAGAAATCATTTGTATCATGTCTATTGTCCACCTTTATCTGAGAATATGTTGTACATTGCTGTGTAAAGTAAACTGTCTGGAATTGCATCACCTTTGTTGTAACTCTCCTGGGTCGTACCTGAAAACAGTCAGTTTCTGCTTAGTGTACCTAACTAGTCAACAAAAACTAAAATAAATTAATAAATAAACAAATAATTGTGCTACAATTTCTTGTTCATAGTTACCTTTGTCTAATAAAACAATACATCTGCCTCTATCAGCAGCCTTAATCATAATGTTTGGATTAGCGTGTAGTGTTTTTATAGACTTCTTCTCTTCATCTGTGTGATTCACATAGCATGGTTGTGGAAGAATCTCAAAGATGTTGTGTATCCCTTTCATATGTTTTTTGAAAAATTGCTTTGCTTTGATTTGAAGGAGCAGTCAAGTCAGACTTTTTAGGGCTTCAGTGTGCTTAGCCTTGCAGACCTCTTGTTATGAGAAAAGGACTCCCACATTCCTTGCAACCGAGCAACATGTTGGAGTTCCAACACAGTCACCTCCATGTCTGTAAAGTACTCTCTGTCTCTCTAGGCAGTTGCAGTGAGTTGCACTGCACTATTTTTACTGTCGGCAGTGCCCTGTCATGCACTACCTCACATGCGCGGTTATTCGTGCCTTTTTCTTTTACTATATTTATTGTTTCCTCCCTCCACCTGACCCTCCCTCTCAGCAGCCACCACCCAATTCCTCCTCCTCCTAGAAATATAACAGTGGCACTGGGGAGTGTCCAACCCCCTAGTGCAGGAATCCTTGTTTGCACCTCCCTGTGCACTGCCATGCATGCTGGATTATTTTCTGCCTTTTGGCTTTTTGACTATGTTGTTTCCTCCCCATGACCCTCCTTCTCAGTGCCCACCACCTACCTCCCTCCCAGAAATGTGAAGATTGGCACTGGGGTGCCTAAGCTCTACCGCAGGAATCCTCATTTGCACACACACACACACACACACACACACACACACACACACACACACATACACGATGCATACACGCACACACACACACACACACACACACCCATGCACTACCGTGCATTTGCCGTTATTTGTGCCTTTGGTTTTTACTTTATTTACTGTTTCCTCCCCCCACCTGACCTCCCTCTCAGCACCCACCACCCCACTTGCCCCCAAGAATTGTAACAGTGGCACCAGGGGGGTGCCCAATCTTCCAGTGCAGGAATTATTTCTTTATTTATTTTTCAACCTGAAACAAAAAAAAAGTCCATCAATGTCTTTTGCAGCTGTTGCACTCCCACCACCTGATCCTTCCACTCATCACCCACTACCCCATACCCCCCCAAGCCCTTACTTACCCATTGAGGGTCCAACACTGTAATTATCTCTGGAATGCGGACACGTTTTTACTCTTCAGAGCCATACCGCAAACTGAAGAAACAGGTATGTGGTTCAATGTATTTTAATGGTGTTGTGCATATAAGACTCATGCCAAACATGTTAAAAATCACTCCATTCCTTTTACCTGGCCCCATGTAGGTTACAAAAAAATCCCTGCTCCATCCTTGGCAACCCCTTTCCACAACATTTGTGATGGCAATGTTATCCTATTGGAGCCATTTTTATAGTATGCTGGATCAAATCCCTTAAAAGCTATGATTGAAGGACAGTATCTCAGTGCACAATATGACATAGTACAGTAACTGTGTGATTGTAACTATCTCCTGTCTCTCTGGATGTCTTAAATGCCTGAGTCATCTTCATACTGCCTGCTGATACTGTGGAGGTAACATGCTTTTACTGAGCATAAAAGAAGTACCTGTTACCTGTTTATTTAAAGGTCCTAAAACTTCCCCTGGCAGTCTAGTGGTTCTCATATTTTACCTGATCCTAGGACAATTGACAAAACTTGCCCTGGCAGTCTAGTGCCCACCTTCCTTACCCGATCCCATAACTTGACCTGTTAGTCAAGCGGTCCCCCATCCCTCAATCAATCCTAGTACAATTAACTAAATTTTCCCTATTAGTCTACTAGTACCCCCTCACTCAATTCTGATATAATTAAAACATGTCCTGGCAGTCTGGGTAGTCACCCCTCACCCAATCCCAAAACTTGCCCTCGTAGTCTAGTGGCCCCCCACTCCCTCACCTGATCCTGATGCAATTAACTCAACCTGTCCTGGTAGTCTATTGGTCCCTTTTCCCTCACCCAATCCTGGTACAGTTAACGAAGATTGCCCTGGTAGTCTAGTGGTCCCACCTCCTTCACCCAATTCTAGTACTATTAATAAAACTTGCCCTGGTAGTCTTACAGCCACCCAACACCCAATCCCAACATGTGTCTTGGTAGTCTTGTGGTCCTCCCTTCCTTACTCCGTCATGGTACAATCAACAAAACTTGCAGTTGTAGCCTGGTGACTCCCCCCTCTCACCTGATTCTAAAACTTGTCCTGGTAGCTTGTCTCCCATCCCATACCCAAACCCACATCCTTCCCTGGTAGTTCAGTGGTTCCCCTCCATCAGCTAATACCAGCACAATTAAAAAAAAACTTGACTGGGTAGTTTAGTCATACCCCCTCCATCACCCAATTCGAGTATAATAAACAAAACCTGCCCTGGAAGTCAAGTGGTTCCAGCTCCTTAAACTGATCTCAATAAATTACCAAAACTTGCTCAGGTAGTTTAGTGACCCCTCCAGCCTCACCCAATCTCAAAACTTGCCCTGGTGGTTTCATGGCCCCCTCCATCCCAATCCTGGTACAATTAACAGAACTTCCCCAAACGTACCAGGTAGTCTAATGGCCCCTTCCCCACCTGATTTGATGCCTGTACAATTAGCAAAACTTGCCCTAGTTGTCTAGTCCCTTCCCCCTGCACACACAATTCCAAATCTTTACCAGGTAGTCTTGTGGTCCCATTCTCATACAATCCCCAATCAACAAAACTTGCCCTGGTAGTCTAACAGCTCCTTACCCTCACCCAATCCCAGAACGTGCTGGGTAGTCTAGTATAATATTGATACAGAGACTTCGATTGCAGAGCTGAATGTAGTGCTGTGCATTACATGGCATCTGAAAGCGGATGCGAGCAGATGGTAAATGCCAGTCACCATCATAAGGAGAAATCACATCAATACCTTTTAGATTCATAATACTAAAAATGGTAACAAGCTAGGGGTTGTGTAAAGAAAGTTTGTCCCATATAGCTGATACTGGTTCATTTTTTGAAGTGTGTCATTCAGCAGGCTCGTGGACAATTTGTGTTATTTTATCTGGGCCAGTGATATTCAGTTTGTTTCTAGAAGTGTGACCCCATCTATTCTGTGTCAGTTTAAAATATTTGAAAGTTCATTTCAGTGCTGAATGAACCTTGGTCTGCTTTGCCATCTATCTGGTGAGAACATCTGCAGTGGGGGGTACTGATTAGGTCTTGAGAAAAACATTTTCTGCTACACCCAAGCCCCACTACCATTACCATCTAACAGGTATGGGAAATTAGTTTTTTAATGGCCCATGGTCAAGGGTCGTAAGGCAGAAGTGTTCCTTCACCAGCTAATTTTTTTTTTGGTGGTGTTGTTTCTGGAAGACCCTCACCTTAACCCTCTGATATCCCCCCGCGCTGACCGGGTATCAGCCCCCCTCCCCTTCAACCCCCATGACTTACCCCTCATGGTGGGGGGTGGGGAGGTACTCACCCACCAGTCTGGATCCAGTTCAGGGGAGGTGCCTTCCTGGCTGTGCTGTGAGGGGGGACCATCATCATCCGTGGCAAGGGCTCCATTTTCTCTATTATCTCCCCTGCAGAGAGAGGCGTGCAGGATGTCAGTGGAGAGATTGTGCACATGTCTTCACGCACTGCCTTCAGACATCGGCCCCATCTCTGCCCCGTAGTATTTATAGCATTGGCGCACTGCACCCCAGCAGCCATTAGGAGCCAGTCAACGCTGATCACTGGCAAACCCCCCCAGCCTGGACAGGGAGAGCAGTCCCTCTGATGCTCAATCCCTCTCCAACCCTGTCAGCCCCCGATGACCCATGCTTGTTCCCGAACATGGGTCGCCGGTGTAGCGCGAGGTAAGGAGACTAGCACCTCAGCCCTCAGCGCCACCGGGCCGGCCCACCTTTACCAGCTAATGACCCCGAGGTGAGCTCAACACATGGCTACCATTTCACAGGTATGTGAAGTGTGCTTGAACCTGAAGCTACCTGAAAGCTGGGACCAGCTACCAAGCTTGAGTCATGCTTCATGGTACTTGAAGTCACTCGAAACTGGAGTCTTGTTACCGGCAACAGTCCATTTTACATTGAAGTACTGTGTCACTTTCAGGCTGTGTATAAATATGTTTTTGTAATGGTGAATAGTGAATAGAAGTAAGATGCAGTGACAGTGGAAAGGAACATGGTGACTTCTGTTTATTCAGAATAGGAATGGGAGGGATGAAAATGTTAGGGTGAATTGCAATATCAATTTATGGAATCCACAACTAAGTTTTGGATGCTGTGATGGTACTATGAAACTGGCTGAAGAATATTCCTTTATTGGGGATCTTCAACCTAATGTGTGTGCACAGGTGTTATAAAACAGTTTGTGTACTAGCATGTAACATGAAATGACTGCAGTCACAGTGAATCCCTGGTGAAGTAGTTTCTCCTCTCCCTGATCTTGCATCAGCTCCTCCATCTGTGGTAGCCCCCACTGTGCTCACCCAAAGCCACTGTATCCTTCTTCCTGCCCATCATGAGTGCTCAGCTTTAATGGCACTATGGAAGACAATGGACATGCTTGCATCTACTAGCCACCATGGATCTCCTACAAATAAATGGAGTCCCGACCCTACCACTCAGCAGCCCCCACCCAGTACCCCGGTCCACACTCTTACTTACCCATTGGGGGTCCAACATCATAATCCTCTGTGGACTGCAGACACATCTTCACTCTTCAGAGCCTGACCATGAACTGAAGAAACAGGTATGCAGTTTGTTTTTCAATAGTATTTTGAACCTAGTGACATAATGTGGCCATATCTAAGCACTGTCACATCACCCCAGTGCTGCATGAACTGAACTGGTTGCCGGTCAGGTGGAGGGTCCTTTTTAAGGTGGGCTAGCTCATCTTTAAAGCCCTACATGGCCTGGACCCTGGTTACCTGAAGGACTTTCTTACACCTGCTGTCTCGGTCTGCTCCATCCACTCCTCTTCTAAGGGCCTCCTTGTGATTCCCAGGACAAAGCTAAAAATGGCAGGGGACAGAGCATTTAGTGTCACCACCCCTGTTCTGTGGAATTTGCTATTTCCAGCTGTAAGAGAGGCCCCTTCTGTTGAGGTGTTCAAAGCACATCTCCAGGCCTTTCTGCATAATCAGGCCTTCCTGGACTTTTATTTATAATTTCTTCTGATTCCTGACGTTCGTGTTTAAATTGGTCCCTGACTATATTTTCAGTTAGTAGTTATTGTTGATCATATTTTATAAATTTTATAATAATGAGTTATAGTATAGAATATTTATTTTTAGGTTGTATATTGTGGTATAATTTGTATATGTAATTTATTGATGGTGTTTTGTATGTGATTTTAACATGTTTGGCACCCAGAGCCTCCGGGATGGGTGTCTTTTTAAATAAATTTTGCCTTGCCTTATATTTTTGCCCCAGCTTTTTAACATGCCTTTTTTGGGACCCCACCTTATGAACAATTGCACTGTCATTAGGCAAATCTGTCCCAAAAGTTAATTTTGTGGTCCCTGTGTGAAATCACCTTTCGGGCAGGAGTTGAAAATGTTATCTGCCCTTGTTCATGAGGTGGGGTTCATAAGAAGGCTATGCTGAAAATTTGGTGTAAAAATATTTAAAAACAATAAAGTTATGAGCCTAAGTTGAATTTTGCAAACACAGGCAACAAACTTTGGTAATTTTCAATGTTTTTAACCCGTATTTACAACATAGCCATATCTTTACAGCACCTCATGAATGTGACAGCTGTCATTTTTCAAATCCTGGCCAAAATGTTTTTTTTCACATCTCGAAAGGTGATTTTGCGGTCCCTGCATGAAATCACCTTTCAGGCAGGAGTTGAACCTTTCATCTGTCCCTGTTCATGAGGTGGGATCATAAGAAGGCTATGCTGAAAATTTGGTGTAAAAATATTTAAAAACAATAAAGTTATGAGCCTAAGTTGAATTTTGCAAACACAGGCAACAAACTTTGGTAATTTTCAATGTTTTTACCCCATATTTACAACATAGCCATATCTTTACAGCACCTCATGAATGTGATAGCTATCATTTTTCAAATCTTGGACAAAATGTTTTTCTCACATCCCAAAAGGTGATTTTGCGCCCCATGTGCGAAATCACCTTCCGGGCATGAGTTGAAAATTTTATCTGCCCTTGTTCATGGGGTGGGGTCATAAGAAGGGCATGTTGAAAATTTGGTGAAAAATATTAAACAACAACAAAGTTATGATCCTACATTGAATTTTGTGAATGCAGGTTCGTAACTTTGATAATTTTCAATATTTTGACCCCAAATTTAAAACATAGCTATATCTTTACAGCACCTCACGAATGTGACAGCTGTCATTTTTCAAATCCTGGCCAAAATGTTTTTTTCACATCCCGAAAGGTGATTTTGCGGTCCCTGCATGAAATCACCTTTCAGGCGGGAGTTGAACCTTTCCTCTGCCCCTGTTCATGAGGTGGGATCATAAGAAAGCTATGTTGATAATTTGGTGTAAAAATAGTAAACTACAACAAAAATATGAGCCTACATTAAATTTTGGACACGCAGGCTCATCCTACAGGGTCATAATGTCGTACGCTTAATAGCGTATGGCATTATGCATGAACCCCAGACCTGTGTGCTCTCCATCTTGGACCCCCCAGGGTTAGAATTCTAAGTGGGGGTCTGGGCACAGCCCCCACGGGATGTGTGGGGTGAAACCCCACAGAACATAAAAATAACAAGAAATCACTAAGCAGATTAAGTCGCACGGGCATTCTGCCATGCGACATTTTGACCACGTGCCCACCCTCATGTCTTTGGTAATTTTCAATATTTTTATCACAAATTTACAACATTTGTTTATCAATTAAATTTTATTGAAATAGGTTAAACAGAAAAGAAAACAACATTTACATACATTTTTGAAAATAAACAAAAAGACAACAGTTAAATTCTTAAGGAATAGTTTCAATAACATACATACAAGATTAAAAACAAATATTGTACTTAGTGATGGTTGGTACAATGTTATAATTAAAAGAATGACTTTAAATTTGAAGAAAGGAAATATAATTTATCAAGTTGAGGCTGAGGGTTGAGGCGCTGGATGCCACATCTCACGCTACACCGGTGACCCAGGTTCAGGAAAGGGGAATGGGTCATCAGGGGTCAGCAGGGGACAGGGAAGATTGAGCATCCATAGACTGCTCTCTTCTCTCTGGGGAGGGATCTGGGGACTGCCAACAGTGGCCCTCGGTGGAAGCCACAGGGACGTGTGCATGTCTGGGCACAAAAGTAGAGGAGTGGAGTTGCTGCAGACATTTCAAGATGCCATTGCATGACCAAACTCCGAGGGGCAGCATGAGGAAAGAAGAGCAAGAAAAAATCCCTGCCTCAGCTCTTGGAGATGAAGAGGGCTCCAGGGATGCAGCCCACATCCCAATGTCAGCCTGATGCCTCGAGGGACTCCATGCCTGACCCTGCACCCAGGCAAGGCCTCTCTAATCTCAGATAGGCCATCGGGGAGGATGGACACACTCTGGGGGGGTGATCTGGGGGGCTAGGCCTGCTTGGGTGGCCAGGAGAGTCTAGATGAGGATTCTATGGTTCAGACAGGGAGTAGAGGCTCCAGTCGAGTGAGCACCCTGGAAGGATGCCTAGGCAGAGGAGGTGCAAAAAATTGAGTCTACAAAAAAAAAATGTTCAAGTAAAATTTAACATAATTGGAAATTTTGAAGAAAAACAAAGGAACCTCTCTTTCCCCTGCTGTTTTTATACTTAAATCCAGGTCAGAGGTATAGTCCAGCGAATCAGTTAGTTAGAAAAGAAGAAAAATAGGAAGGATGAGATATAGAAAGAAATTGCATCAGGTGAGATGAACTAGTCTTTTTTACCTTAAAAAAAACAACAAAATATTCAGTGGGAGAAACATGTTTCATTTGTTGTTGACCATTCCCAAGTCTATACAGGATACTCCACCTCTTATAGAACTTGTTACTCCAGACACGCATAAAAATAACTCATTTTTCTGTGCATAGACTACCAAAAAGGCAATTTTTCCACTCAAGTAGGGAGGGAACAGTATCCAACAATCAAGTCCGCAGGATAATATTCCTAACTGAAATCCCAATAAGTAATAAATAATATTTCTGTTCAAGGGCCCAGAGTTGTAAATCACTGAAATGCCCAATGATACAGGATTCTTTACTGATACGATTCACTATATCTGGTAGCCCCATTAGATGTCTTTTAATTTTGTCCCACTAACCCTGTACCTCAGGACAGTCCCAAAACGTATGCATTAAGGATCCTGTAGACAATTTACATTTAGAACACTCAGGAGATACATGCAGGCCCATCTTGTGCATCATATGAGGAGCATAATAAAGATTATGTAAAGTCTTAAATTGTATCATTTTTAGATTAACAGCACTGAAGGCCTTTGTGCATAATGTCCATATATTATTTCAGTTCCAGTCCTGAGTTGGGTATTCCATTCTTCAAATCACCATCTTGAGCATTCAATGTGGAAGCTGTAAAAATTTTAATTTTTTGAGACAGATGGATACACCCAAGAAAAGTATTTGTGATATTACTAGGTAGGATATTAGGTGAAAATGTTTTAAGATTTTTTTTTAATATCTTCATAAAAACTAACATCTGTTTCAAGCACATTGTTTTGTTTTACTAAAAATCCAAAAGGTAAAAAATCTTTCTCTTTTAAGTATGCCCTTAAGGACCCTAATGTTTTTGTGGTCCTATTCTGGATTCTGTAATGTCTTGCTGTAACAGGAAAAAGTGTGATTTCCCCATATTGGTTGTGACCTTGACTTATTAAGATTCAGTTTAAGTAAGATGGACCACTATCTAATCTGCCTCATAGTGTCTGTTATATGGGATATACAATGGTGGGCTGTCAGATAAATGATTTATCTACTCAAGTGCTGTTTGACCTCTGGTAACCCCTCGAGTGGCGTAAGCCATGAGTGAGGTGTCTGAGGTAAAACAGCACAAGAGTAGATAAATCATTTATCTGACAGCTCACCAGTGTATATTTCATTTATGCAATAAGGGATGCTTTCTTTTTTTTAATTTATTATGCTTTTTGCCCCTTGCTCTGAGGCTATCAGCCACTTTCCTGCACTCACCTTACCCTCTGATTGCCACCGTCCTCCACTGTCACCGATATTGCCTGGCTCCTCCCCCCAGGGTGGGACCGTGGAACTGCTGTCTGCCCATCTATGAAGGAAAGGTGCCGGCTACCCGGCATTGCTCTCCCTGGCTTCCCCAGGGCAGGGGTTTGGGGCTCGCAGCAGCCCACAGCACCGTAATTAAGTCAGTGAAGTGGAGGAGTGGTGGAAAGCCATATAGGCCAGGCGTAGAGGCAGCATCATGGGTCAGGCTCAGGAATTTGTGTGTGCTTTGCAAGTGGGGCAAGAACGTACAATGACGTCCGGTGTCCATCCCGCCCCTCCAGTCACTGTTTCAATGTCAGTTGCTATGGTGCCCTTGGCCTCCACTAGGTGTCTGTCAAGCACCAGACATTCACCTTCCCCTCCCCTCCCCCCAGAGAATGAGAGCAGTCTCTGAGCCGCTCAATCCTTCTCCCCCCGGCCGGCCGTCCAACAACCTGGGTCCATTCCCGAACCTGGGTCATTGGTGTCGCAAGTGGAAATCCAATCACTGTGCCATCCAGGGATGCTTTCTGTCAGTGCAGGGACATTTGCTTTTGACTTTTTTTGAATAATAGGTTTTGTGACTTTTTGTTAACTTTCCTAGTGTAGGTCCACCTAGCACAGTGGTTGCTATTAAATGAAAAATCACTAATTTTGTAGATAGTTTTATGCTGAACAACTTTTGCCCTCAAAGTACCATGCTATCATTTTTCATTTTAAAGTTATTTGCATTTGTTTGTCACAAAAAAGTGAACATAAATTGAATTTTCTGCTGTTTTTTGTTAATTATAAAAAAAAAGTATCTATAAATGAAACTGCACTCATTTTGTAGATATTTTTATGCTGAACAATTTTTGTGCTCACAGTACAATGCTATCATTTTTCATTTTAAAGTTATTTACATTTGAATATGGGGACATGACATCACTGCTATGTAGATAAATGATGATGACATCACTATGTGTAGATACATTTTATTTATTCTATGGTTGTGAATATAAATGGATTTATTCAATGGGTTTTGTGTCTACACCTATTGCACAAATCACTTTACCTGGTTTAGCCAGTTTGAGGTTAGCAAACAGATGAACTTTGATGCTTATACCATGATCTGATCAAAGTTCAGCTTCCATCTGTCCCCATTCTGGAGTTTGTTGATCAGACAGGTTCAGCAGGAACCAATTTGTGAATTGCAAAGCTGTACACAAAAGGTAATAAATAAACATCTAGGGCTTTCAGACCTTTGTTACTTTTGGACCTTGACACTTCATCTTTTGACATTCTGTTTTTCTTAAATGCCCATATGAATTTTGCAACCAACCCATTTAAGCCTAAAAGTCATTTTTTAGTTATACAGCCAGGTATCATTAAAAAAAGAAAGGTAGCTCTAGATAAAAGATTCATCTTTATGGTCTCCAGGTGTCCCCAGAAACCCAAGGGTAATTTGTTCCATTTAAGCAAGTCATCATGGGCTTTATTTAAAAAAAAAAATTAAGATTCTGACAGATCATTTTAGACATTGTTCTGTAGATTTTTATCCCTAAGTATTCAATACAATCTTTTGCCCAATATGCACTAGAACCAACCAGGTCTTCTCTCTTACATTTATGGTTTATAGGTAGAAAATGAGTCTTGGAGACATTAAGCTTATACCCAGACATAAGCCCAAATTTCCCAAGGATTTGAAGAGCCTCTGGGATCAACATTTTGGGATTAGTGAGGGAAAGCAGTATATCATCTGCATAACGTGATATCAAAATGCCTTTGCTGCTGACCTGAATTTCTTCAACTGAACAAAAAGAGAGTAATTTCCTGACTAGCAGATCCATTGTTACAATAAATAGAAGGGGAGATAAAGGATATTCCTGCCTGGCACCTCTCTCTATTGGGGTGAACAAAAGGGATGCAAAACTATTAGTGATTACTGCCAATGTGGTATTCTTATACAAACTCAAATCCAGTTAATACAATTTTGTGGGAATTTATACAGGTCTAAGGCATTAATGATAAGTGGTCATTGAATATAATCAAATGCTTTTTCTGCATTTAAAGAGAGTAAACCCATGAATAATTTGGCATTGTTCGTATGTGTAATGATGTGGAAGAGTTTTATAGTGTTATCCACCACTAACCTACCCTTCATGCTGTATGTCCTGTTTGTTGAGGTTCAGTGATGTGATGGACAACCTTCTCTATCCTACTGGCCAAAACCTTAGCCAATATTTTAACTTAGATAATGGGTAAACCAAAACTCACATTCTGATTGGCTGAAACAGCCTCTCACCCGGGCTGTTATTACTTAACAACGGCCCACTTAAAAACAAGTCCCACTTCAGGATGCCCTATTACCAACAGTATCCTTCGCCACACCGAATTTTAAATCTTACCAGCACCATTTGTCTCTTGCTCGCTAAGCGAGCGACTCCACACCATACCCACGTTGCATTTTGACCACCCTCACCTAAAACAGAAATCACGGCAAAAGCAAAATAGTAGTTTTTTCTTTCTTTTTTTTTTACCTCATATATTTCTTCAAGCCTGTACTTCACGTTTCACCCACTAAAATCATTTTCGACAGTCCGACGACTGCACTAGCTCATTTACCTTTTACCACCCAGTCAGTTCCAATCCCAGTCGGGTTCATTCTACCCACAGTCACAAGACTAAAGAAACAGCAGCTGAAACATCAGCATAACTCTGTATATTGTTTCTTATATTAAAATCACTTTCCTGCCTCTCATCTGAGCTCCCTCTAACTCGGCCACCATGTCATTCAGTCTCCCACCACGCCTCACACTCATTTACTTCCTATCCTTTCGATGCTCTCTCTCAACACCACTAAAACAAAAAAAACATATATCAAAACAGCAGCACCTCTAGTGGCAAGGGACTATTTTACACAACCCACATTTCTGTTCATTTATAATAATATTTAACACTGTTTTTCAAATCAAAGCATTATCTAAGAAAAAAAATAATGTAATTCCATTATCTAAGGTAATATACTCTCCAGGGTGGGTTATGGATACAATGTACCCAGGGGCTATAAGGCCCTCCGCCTGCAGCGCTGGGCCTCACTACGCCTCATGTCCAAGACATCCCAATAATGCCCACCCTGTCTGGGATTATTACTTACATCCAAATTACTAAGAGAGATTGGTCTATAATTAGTACACAGGAGGTCTCTTTCCCTTGCTTATGGATTAATGTAATTAGTTCTTGAGTCATGTTAGGAGGCAAATAACCCTTAATGAATGCTTCATTGAAGACTCCTTTAATGCAGGGAAGAACGTCTTTAGAAAATGCATGGAAAAAATTAATGGAGTAGCCATCTGGTAAATGTGTTTTGTTATTTTTTAAGCAGTGGATTGCTGATAATAATTCTAGATCTGACATTGCTGCATCAAGTTGATCTAATAAATTGTCTGTGATAATTGGTATAGTCCTTCCTTAGAGAAATCCTGTAATGTTCTACTAGAATAAAATGCCTCAGTAGAGTATAATTCCCTATAGAAAGCACAGAAATGTTTATTTATGTTTTTATATTCTGAGACAATAGAGTTGTCTGTTAAATTTCTGATCATAGGGATGTTAGTTGTGGAACTTACTTGTTTCAAGCACATTTTTAAGGTTTTTTGATGCTTTGGGGCCTGAATCTATGTAATTAAGTTTTGCTTTGTGAATATGAAATCCATCTTCTTCTCTTATTAGCTCATTATACACTGATTTCAATTTAGACCACTCATTCCACAACTCTTCAGAGCCTTCCCCTGTCAAAGCTTTTTCTTTTTGCTTAATTTTATGTAGCAGCTTAGATTTTCAAATATTCCTTCCTTTTGTGTAGGATGTGGATGCACTGATGATATTCCCACAGAGCCAAGCTTTCATGCAATCCCAATTTGTGCTCCAGGATGTATCTTCTGAATTGTTAATCACCAGAAACTCCTCCATTTGTTTTTTTTTTATTGTAAGCATAAAGTCTGTATTTTACAAGAGGAAATTATTAAATTTCCTCTTCCTGCTTGTGTTAGTGATTATTTTATGAACAACTGAACTGGAGTGTGATCAGAGACGACCTGTTGTGTTACCTCAACTTTGACTATCCTAGATATTGCGTCTTTTGTAATAAATATTTTGTCTATATCAGATCTAGACTGTTGGCATCTCGACCAAAAAGTATAGTCCCTAATATTTGGATTCATGGATCTCCAAGCATCCAGCAGACCCAGATTATCAACTAAATGTGATAAGTCTTTATTGGCATTTCAAAAAGCTGTGTGACATCTAGATCAATTAAGAACAGGGTCAAGTATGGAATGTGTGTCACCAGCCAGAATCAAGGAGCTATCCAGATAAGGAGTTAAATGAGTAAATAATGTGTTAAAAGTATCATGTGACGTGGACGTTTCACTGTTAATGTTTATAAGGGTAATATATCCGTCTCCCAACTTTCCATTTAGAATCAAAAATATCCAGCTTCATCTTCTATGGTTATCACAAACCTGGAAAGATAAACTTCTTTTAATTAAGATGAGTACCACTGATTTTTGGGAACTATTTCCTGCTCCAAATACCTGCCCCACCCACTCCTTACGCATCAAATCATATTGCTCTTTTTTAAGAAATATTTATTGAAGGAACACTATAGATGGATTTATCCTTTTGAGATGTCTGAGCACAGAATACCTCTTAATCTTGTGATTTAGGCCTCTGACATTCCATGTAACAAAACAAATCCCACCTGTATTAGACATGAAACATCTTTAAGCATTTTGTTCTAGCTGAAGAATCACCATATAAAATACCCTCCATATGAATACTGATGATAAACCTAAATAGTTTTAATGCACGACTAACCAGAAAAGAAAAGGTCAAGCTGCAAAGTGAAAAGAGAGTTAGATACCATATAAGAAGGAAAAGAGAAGAGAAGAAAAACAAGATTCTAAAGATAGAGTTTGAAACCCTCCCCTGCATACTTAAGCACAAATGAATGATTTTTTAATTTTCTTAATAAAGTGAAAATCTTAATAAACATTAAACAAAGAATGATCCCACCTCCTCTTTGGTACATTCTTGAATGGAGAACACTACCAAATGGTTCTGCTTGAATTGCATACATCTTCTACCTCAACTGTCTATAGAATTATGAGTGTAACAATAATGTTCACTGCCATTTAATACCTGACTGTGATTGTAATTAGATGATAATAAAAACAAGTTAATAAAGTGGTGTCAAGATTTGTAGAAACCATGAAATCACTAGAGCAAAGAAAGAAAACCAAACTTTCATGATAGAATGGCAGCAGACCAGCAAGACATGTCAGTGTATGTCAGTGTGAGCTTCACACACCCCCCAGCATTACTCGATATTCATCATCCATGTTTTTAAAATGGCTCTACGATGCTTGTTCAACAACCATTTCATCGACCAGCATTACATCAATGGGATTTATGTCAACCACAAGTTGTGGTTGACATAAATCCCGATTGTCTCCCAGTCCATTTTTCTATCGGGGGGGCTTTGCCCCGCCAACACACACCACACTCATTATAATCAACTCCGAGTCTGAGTTGATTAGGGGAGGAGGTGCAGGACTGGGAGACCATGTGCCCTTGTCTCAGGTGTACCAACTCAGTGACCTGTCAGCGAACTGTCAATTTTGTCGACAGCGGTGTATGTCGTTGTGTCAGTGTTGCTGTTGGGGGATATACCTTTTTAAAATAGCAAGTATTTAAACTATACTTATAATGCTAATTTTAGTGTAACAAACACAAAGTCTTTCAGCTTCAATTTACAATATGTGAACGGCTGAAGTCCTTAAAGTTAAAGTTGTAAACTGTCACTATTTCTCCCATCTCCACGTCTGAGTGCAGACACTGAAAATGTAAACAACTGAAGTAAAGAATGGAATAAACACTTACAAACTGCAAGTATGTAGACTATATTAATTTACAGATACTTACCAAAATATGGAAGAACATTTAGTAGACATGCTATCAAAAAACAATCCTCTTAAAAGACCTTTATCTACAGACTCAGAAGATCTCAGAGGGACTGAGGCTAAATTTCCCTCATAACAAAAACAGCTCCTGTGGCACATTTAAATTTAATTATGTCCAAAATAGTTTCAATGAAAATTACACTCAGTGATATGGCTGGTGGTTTAAAAGAGATAAGGCAAGAACTAGAAGACCATAAAAAAGGATAGATGATGCCAAAACCAGGATTAGCAGCACTGAAGATAGGGCAGAAAAAGAATATGAAGGAAGAATTACTGACAGCATGAAACTAACAAGATTAGAGCTGAAGGTCAAGGATTTAGAAAGCAGGAATAGATGCAATAATCTGAGAATTTTCAGTCTCTGTGAAGGAATAGAGGGGAGTGACCCTATTTCCTTTGCAAACAAGTTATTAACAATACTAGCAGGTTCTCCATCAAATAACAAAAGTTATGTAATTGAGAGAGCACACCATTCATTGAAACCAAAACCCTCTGCTAATGAATGACCCAGATCATTTGTGCTAAGGCTTTTAAATTTCCAACAGAAGATTTCCATTCAAAGAGTGTTCTGGAATAATAAACAGAATGCGTTTGAAGTGTGTAAGCTTTCCATCTACAATGATCTTCCCCCTGGAGTCATTAAGAAAAGGGATGCTTTTGTGCCAATTAAAAAGAATCATTGGGAGGCAGATCTGATTTATTGTCTTTTCTTCCCAACTTTGCTTAAACTATTCATGCCAGCTGGTCCTATGAATACAATGACTATGAGGCAGCTAAAACCAGTCTAAGAAAGGATTTACCTGAACTGTTTGCAGCATTTAATTTCTCACAATGATTTATGCCTGATCTTTCTGTTTTATGTAGGGAATGATGTGTCCATCATGCAACTTGCTGTAGGATTTAAGTCCCTTCTCTAATTCTCGCTTAAATACTAGATTGATATTTTAGTATCTGGTGCCTTATTTTACCTGTTCTCTCAAATATGCTGCCTTCTACTTTGGCTGTGGTGGGAACAGATCCAGTCATGGTATGTTTGTCAGCCTAGGCTCCATGGCTCCTTTGACTAAGTATTTTTCTCTTGTATCATCTCTTACAGTAATACTGTTTGTAAATATTTTAAAATATTCCCTGTGTTCCCAATATGAGTGATGCTCCACTCGATCTACCCCAGAGATGGAGTTGGTTACCTGACATTTAAAATAGGTGACTTCCTCTCCAGTTGTGTGCTGAGGGAAGATAACGTCTTTTCTCTCACATGCAGGCAATTGAGCCTGGTATGCAGTAAGTACAGCAAATTCTGATGGGGCACTATTTTTTTACTGTCTGGAGTGGCTATCTACATGGAGCAGGAGGTAAGTGTTTGAGATAGCAGGGAAATTATTCTTGTTGCTAAACCTTTTGTCTGATTTTGAATCAACTAATTAATACATTTAATGTTAGCAGTTGGAGCATAAGTGACAAGATAATGTCTTGAGTGAGCAAGAATCAATGACCGATGGACTGACACTGAGGAGTTACATTGTGAGGGGTACTGTACATTGTGTGACGATGTTACCAAGTTTTTTCATTTTCTTCAATTTTTTTTCTAAGGAGACACCAACCTACAGATCAGAACCTTGGGTTAGAATCTCTGGTGAGGATGGCCATGATGTTGCCCTCTACTGCACGTGTACTCAGATGCATTCATGGGTCCTCACATGCATATGCAGAGATGACAAGATTCTTCCATAAAGCAACATGCTTAAAATGTAATGATTTTACATTTTCACAAGCTAGAACTAACTTACACTAACGTTTGTAGTGCATGCAGGAGCTTTGTAAACAATGCACATGTTTACTTAACTTTTTTTTTGCCAGCATGATTTTTAAGATAGGGGCAATGTTTCTGTTTTAATTTACTGTTCCATCCCTTGCTGCTGCTGTTATCAAAGAACTCAACATCTCATACTATCGATCCCCAGGGCCAATATGTCTTCAGTGAAACATTTCTTTTTCAACAGACGTCTACCAGGACATTAGCCAAATTTACTATATAGCTATTTCTTTACAGCACCCCATGGATGTGACAGCTGTAATTTTTCAGCTCTGGCCCAAAATGTGTTTTTGCATCCTGAAAGTTGATTTCACAGTCCCTGCATGAAATCACCTTTCAAGCAGGAGTTGAACATTTGCCCTGCCCTTTTTCATGAGGCAGGGTAATAACAAGGCTATGTTGAAAATGTGGTGTACAAATATTACAAACAACACATTTATGAGCCTACCTTACATTTTGCTAACTCAGGCTCACAACCTTGGTCATTTTCAATATCTGTACCCCAAATTCTTCCCAAGCAGCCCTATCAGATCTGGCCAGAGTTTGTTCTTACAGCTGGCTGCAGCAAAATCATTATGAAGCTCCTCTACACTGGATTGTGTTGAAAATAAATCTCTTGAGTCATCAAGGGTTTACTCATCTTGATGTATTCCATTCTTACTCTTGCTGTCAAGAAATATTTTTAGATCTAGTTTCCCAGACTATTTATATGAGTCAGTCATCATGTTAAATTTGTTCATTTCATCAGTGGGTATAAAAGACAGCACTTTATTTAAAACTGCTTCTTACATTTTTGACAGCATATAGGAGGAGATATTAACAACCAGGGAATTATAATTTACTCTTTCACTCCCTTGTCCTACCTCTTCAGTGTCCATAACATTATTTTGTCCAGTTTCAGTAGAGGTTGAGCTTAATCCTTCTCTTTCTTCCTCTGTTGGCATTATCCTCTCCATAACACCCCATCCCACTGGTTGTAACTCCATATTCCTCTCATTCCTCTACTGTAGTAATGTTAGGTCTTTCTCCTTTCCACCTGGAACTGCTTTGCCTTTTTGAGTGCCTTACCTTTTATCTCTCTTCTATAACCTATCCTCTGAATCTAGTTATGCAAAAACTCTGGTGTACTGGTCTCAGAGAGCTGTGAAAATGCGGGGGTGTCTGAGTGCCTCTGATTCACCATGTGTTGTTAAATCTCATATTTTGATTTGCTAAAGCATTTTTTTTTACTGTTGCTCTGCTTGCTGGTTCAGTGATGGTGTCAACACTACCAACAGTTCCCCTTAAAAAAGGCTAAGTATTATTATTGCCAACATTCCCCTGATTTCTCATTTCCAGATTACTTCAGTTACTGTTGTTACCATAATCATTCAATCTGTAACCACATTAGTTATCATGGTTACTAAGGTAGATTTTACTTGGACCATCTGCATTGTGCTGTGAGTCACTTGTGTACATATCTATGTAATTGCTAGCAACAGAGAAAGATTTCTTCAAGATCGATTTTGGCAGGTATTTTTTTTTTTTTACTCCAATGAAATATTCTTTCCTGTTCACAGCCTTGGTTATCTTGCTGAAACTTATGTTCCTTGGTTTTGTCTACTCTAGCATCATATTTTTTAATTTCTCATTCAACTGTTGTTTATAGCAGCTGAATACTGTATGAGTTGAGAAGTCTTCTACTCACGCTTCTGTGTCTATTATGGTATTTGTTGTTTAACTTCCAGTTCATTTCTTTCCGCATCTTAAAGAATTATTCAAATTAACACAGCTGAAGATTCTATCAAATGTGTTTGCCTGTCTGCTAGTAAAATATTCCTTTCCATGCAAAGGAAGGTTGTTTTATTAAACATAGGCCCCTCAGTACACAATTAACTGACAAATATGCTTGCAAGGAAGCCCATTGCCAATACAACATTCTAGCTTTTAGGGCACCTCTTTCTAGAATCACAAAAGTTCCTTTGATACCATAAGGTTTTCTAGCACTCTCTGTATTACCCACTGTTGAACTACTTGCATTACAGTACTTGCAGTAATTTGAGATCTATTTAATAATGGATTCTTCACTCCATCATGAAAGACTAGAGACTCTACAAACTCAGAATGTCTTTGTGGTATGAGTAGGGGAGTGCTACTTACATTACTTGCATTTTGCGAGTCTTCCAGAGCCATATTGCTTCTGAGGTACTGTATCTTCCCCAGAGTCACGCTGACTTTAAAAAAACTAATTAGTAAGTAAAACAAAATGGTATCTCAAAACTTTACGAATGGAGCCACAGCTGAGGTAAGGCACAAAGTAAAAAAGAAGCTGGGCTATCAACATTCAGGAGAATAAAACTCCAACACTTTGGAGTGATTAAAAAGCCATTTGTTGTGCTGAAATTATAAAAGTAAAACCCCCTTATAGTCACCAGTGTTTTGCATCAGTACTTTGCACTTTATCAAGGTGAGTACAATTAGTGAAGGACTATTTTTATATTGTTCATTATACAAATAAACCAAAATTAACCAGTCCCAAAAGAGATAAGATAAATATTTATGAAATCTATTTAAATGAAACACTTGCATAAATAAATGTAACACATGCATTGTTTTAAGTTCCCCACATTATTATTTTATACAGACAATGGGCTCAATTTTTAAAGCCCTGTTAGACCGTTGCATCTTGTGCTGACAGCCCGACTGCAGCAAACTCAGATGTGCCAGAGACCCTGTGCCTGACTTCATAAAAAATGGGGTCCCAGTGCCAAACACACCGAGTTTTCTGCAAGTCGTTCTATGCATCGCATACCTAGTGTACAGGTGGGGAATGCCACAGCTTGCAGCCATGTTAGAAAGCACTGGTGGCTGTATAGGTGACCTGCTGGCTGCTGTCAGGGTCTTTGGAGGGTGGACCAGGACAAGTTGGGGTGGTGGTGGGGTGGCCACTGACCAAGGTGTGGGGGGCAGTGGGGAGGGCAGCATGGCAACATGCAGGGAGACTATGGACCCCATATATGGTGCCTCCCCCACTCAGGGCACAGTTGGCTGGATGCAGGAGGGCAGCAGGGGCTATAATTGGGGACATGTCCACTGTCCACCATTGCAGGGCACATGGAGTGGCACATGGGCCATTAGACCAACTTCTGGCTTGTCTATTCTGATGACATGTGCTCACCTTGCCAATGGCTGCAGAATCATGATTAAAGGGATACTAAAGTGCTGCACTGGTACAAGTCCCACTTTGCTGTGCTGCACTGTTGTGTCCATCACAAAGACAGCCATCATAGCTGGACCCCCAGGTGCCACATGGGTCATCTGAAAATCAGAACTGGCCCAACGTGTGGTGCAAGGTGCACCATGCACTGTTTCTCCATGCTGCAAATCCCTTGTACCAGTCCTGGGCCTTTGCAAACTGAGCCCAATGTATCCTAATACATGGAGTGGGGGAGAGGTGTAGGTGGGGAAGGGAAAAGGAAAAACATAAAAGGGAACAAAACAAAAAAAATTATTGAAAGTGAAATCTTCTTTCATGAGCCATAAATTTTTCATTTGTATCAGACATATAAAAGAAAGACCCTACAGAATATGCTTAGAAGTGAAATTTTAAATCTTTGCAGGAGCAGCTTAATATTTGTTCACCAAACAAAACAAAAAAATGAACCTTTTGAGAGCAAGCCCCTTCTACCCTGAACATTTCAGAACAAAATTCCAAACCATCTAGGCTGTAGGTGAGAGTAAACAGCCCAAAAAGAGATTTTTCCACTTTTTGCACTTCCCAGATCTAAGAATCTGAACATTCAACCATCACAACACTTGCCAAATCAAGAGACCTTGCCCTGCAGACCACACAGGCAATGTTTCAAAAAATTCTGTTGAATGGGGACAACATTAAGGTGGAAAATTAAGAATTTAATATTAAACACCCTGCTCAACTCTAATTATAGGATCACTAGCGTGCCCCTATTATATATATTTTTTGCAGAAAACTTTGTTAATGCACCAGTTAAGGTTCAAGTTAATGCCACAAAAGCAGGAAAATGTGGCATTAGAGTTTCTAACCCTAACTCACCATGCCCACCCTCAAGCAGCAAAAGGAAAATATATTAGAGTTTGGGGTCTCTGGAATCTTGGCGAGTTAGTGGTGGGGTCTTGCTTGTGGTTATCCACCCTAATGCTCAACCCTCCCCTCAGCTCATAGCCTCTTTTCAGAAGCACATGGTACAGCTCCGAGCCAGTGCCTAATATACACTCTTCAAAGGAAGAGAAGTATGTCTTTTTATAAGTTGACAATACAACCTGTTGTTGCTTTCTTCCTGCAGGGCCGGGCCCTGCATGAAGAAATGAGATCACGTCTAATATTGTTTGCTCAAGTAAGGGGTGTACATTAGGGTTTTCAAACCCAAGGACGACCACACATTGATTTGCCAAGGCTCTAGAACACCAAAATCCTAATGCTTTTAGCTTTTGCTTCTGGGGGGGGGGGGAATGTAGGAAATTACAGTTGGAAACCTTAACACCAAATTTTCCTTCTTATGTGATGTTAACTTGAACTCTAACTGGTGCATTAATGAATTTATTTGCAAATAATTCCCTTTCTTTTGGAGATAGTGGAATTTTATCCTCATTCACAAAGTCCAGAAGGGACCTGCATGAACACATACAGATGTGTAAGGCTGTCTGGGTCTTGCAGTATGAGAAGACTCTATCTGCCTATGGAAGTGCAGGGTCCTTGTAGATCCAGCTCTTCTGTGGAGCTATGGCTCTCAAAATGTCCTGGGGCAGTTTGGTGGGCTGCAAAAGGGCAGGACCCTCTGGTCCCTGTGTTTCCACCTGGCTAAAGATAGAGACACACAGAGGGCAAAGTGTCCATCTGTCAACTAATGCACAAGGCCATCTGTCACCCATGGGTGCAGTGGTGCAGGGCCCTATGCCAAAGGAAAAGTTGTTTTCACTGTATGGTACAAGGGCCAACACTGGCAACCCTACAGCTTTCATTTTATGGCTGAGGGGGTGTCACATAACAGCACCATCCTCCCACTCTCACTCTGTGTAGCTGGGTCACTGATGTCACCCTCAAACTAACTTCACTGGCATGGGACCACATAGCGTACCCATGGATGTGAAGGCTGGCACTACACATAAAGTTTCCTAATAATTATAATTTTTTTTTATTTTGACTCTAAATTTTCAAAATAGTCTTTCTATGGTTCCCCTTATAAACATAACATGTGGAAGTTATACTATATTGTCTGAAATGTTATTTCACACAAGTGCAAAAACATGTCTCATCCAGGAATTTAAAAATAACAGCTGACACGTTTATGAGACAATGAGGAAAAATGGCTATGTTGAAAGAAGGGAGATAAAATACTAAAAATGAGTGAAGTTATGACTGAGCATTGAAACACTGGAATGTTCACTCTTAACCTGGGTATTTTATGATATTTGTACACCAAATTTTCAGCATTATTACCCCACCTCATGGACCCAGCAGGTGAAAATTTTCAAATCCCCACCAAAACATCATTGCATGCCACAGGTGTAGAAACACATTTTGGCCAGAGTTTTAAAATCAACAGCGGTTATGTTCATGGGGAGGGGATAGCTATGTTGAAAATGTGGGCTCAAAATATATAACATTTCCAAAGTTATGAGCAAGCATACAAGAATTTCAGAGTACCCTCATAACTTTGTCATTTTTACATATTTTGGCACCAAATTTTCAATATAGCCTTCTTATGACCCCACCTCATGAACAAGGGTGATGAAAATTTCCAAATCCCACCCAAAAGGTGATTTCATAAAACCACCACAAAATTGTCTTTCTGGTCATGAGCTGCATAATTTCACTGTCATTAGCCATGGAGTGGGGGTCCCAAAAAAGCCATGTTGAACATTTCATGTAAAAGTAACAAATTCATTAATAAATGTTCAGACCCTATTGAAATACATTGAACTGGACTTACCTTATTTTTGCATATCACAGTCGCCAGATCCAGCAGCAAGATATGCCTTTGACTGGAGAGTAGCTCTACATCATGGGACATGTTCAGGTGAGTGAAGATGTGTGGGGGATTTGGGCTGGTTTGTGTTGAGAGGGAAGTCAGGGTGGGATGGGTGGGGTATGTAGGAGGGTCAGATCAGCAAGGGACCATTTTCTTTTTTTCAGGTTAAAAACAAAACAAAAAAAATCAGGGATAGTTTCTTTATTTCAGGAGACTTGACACTGGTGATTGGGCAGCCAAATGTCAGGCTATTGTTTGATGGCACTGGGGGTAGGCACCTTGGTGCCGCCACACACATAAGGAGAATTGTGGGGGTGACCTGAAGGGGAGGGAGGTGAAGAGAAGTAGTACCATGGGTAGGCACCCCCACCTGCATATATTATATATTACATATGTAAACGTTGGGAGGCGGGTGGGCTGGAAGAGAAGGGAGAGAAATAAGCGGTACCATGGCTTTGTACCCCAGTCCACTTAAGAAAATTTTAATTTAACAGATAGATAGACAGACAGACAGACAGACAGATAGATAATAGACAGACAGATAGATGAATGGATAGACAGACAGACAGATAGATAGATAGATAGATAGATAGATAGATAGATAGACAGACAGAGACCGACAGACAGAAATATGGATGCATGGCTAGAGAGATAGATAGACAGACAGAAACAGAGAAAGACAGAAACAAAGAGGACAGGGGATTATTGTCTCCTCTCAATAAGCTGGCACCCTGAATTTTGGGGTGCCAAGAAAAGATATATCTGGCAATAAAAAAAAACACACCAGAATCTAGCTAAACAGGTGCCATTTATGTAGGTTCTATTGTTTCTTTTTTTTTAAATCACACAATTTTTATGTATTTTCCTTTTTTTTAGTTTGGGGAAAAAATAAGATGGTGGTTGTCATGACACAAACAACTGTTTTGTGCTGTGAGAAGTAAGTGATGAAAAAACGGTATGAAAACATGGAATTTTTCATGTCTTATCAGAACGTTATCCAAAAAAACCCTACTGAGCACGGTCAGAACAGCAAAAAAAAAAAACCTACATTTTAAATCCTTATAACTCTGGAACTGTTTCATAATTTTTCATGAAACCTTCCTAAGACATTACTTGGAAGGGCTTGCTTCTATGCTGAATGTTTGGGGGAAAAATCCATTCTGAGTGGGCTGTATGTGAGAGCAAAACCAAAAACCCATGGTAAGTATAAGAAAAAAAATTAGATGGCTACAGGAATATGACATATGCTGATCTCAGAAACCAAACAAGCTACCATCACAAAACTTTTCACATATTTAGACCTTGCCTATTGGTCAATGCATGCAAAATTTCAGCTAATTTCATCAAATGCTGCTGAACCTATTACATACTAAGTTAAGGTTTTAACATGGAACTTGTCAGTCAACCCTAACTCTACTGGCACTACCGCACCAGTATAACATATATTCTTTGCAAAAAACTGTGTTAATGCACCAGTTAGGCTTCAAATTAATGCAACAAAAGTAAAGGAAATGTGCTGTTAAGGTTTGCAACCCTAACTTCCCACCGCCCACACCTCAAGCACCAAAAACCAAAAAAAGGGTTTCAGGTACTGGAGTCTTGACAAATTCAGTGGTGGGTCTTCCTTGGGGTTGTGAATGTTATGTTCCCCCAGCCCATAACCTCTTGTCCAAATTGCAAGGTACAGCTCCAAGCCAGTACCTCATAGTAATAACACTCTTCAAAGGCAGATAAGTATGTCTTGCTAAATGTTTCCAACATAATCTGCTGTAGCTTTCTTCATGCAGGGCCCTGTGGGACCTGCATGATGAAAAGAGATGGCATCTGACCTTGTTTACGCAGTGGAGGGGGTGGAGATTAAGCTTGACAATGCCAAGAAAGACCCACAACTTCTCTACAGCAACAGATGTCAAGAATTCATAGGGCTGTCTGGTGTAATGCAGAAGTGCAGGGCCCTCTGGGTCCTGTGCTTCCTCATGCCTACAGACACAGATGCACAGAGCAAAGAATCCATCTGTGAGCTGAAGCACAGGCCGTCTGGCACCCATGGGTTCAGAGGGACTGGGCCGTATGCCAAAAGAAGAGTTCTCTTCACTAAATGTTACTTGGGCCCGTGCGGGCAACCCTACACCTATGCTTCCCAGGCTGGGGGATGGTGTAACATGACAATGCTGTCCCCCCCAAGCCTCAGCCAATCCAGTAGGGTCTGTGAGCTTGCCATCAAACTCAGCTGACTAGCATGGGATCACAAAGCACTACCCACTGGGGTAAAGACTGGTACTACATTATTATATATATATATATATATGTATATATATATATATATATATCAGGCCTGATTCTCAAAAGGGTACACCAATCGTAACTCAGTTATGCCAGCTGAAAATGTTGCAAATGGTGACATGCGCCATAAGTTGTGTCATGTGGCATTCTACAAACCACACCTATGACATGACGTAAATCACTACGCCTATGCCCACTTATGCCATAGTTGCAACAAACTGTTAGTTACGCATATGTGTAGTGCAACATGCACCAAAGAAAGTAGCAGACATGACCAAAGTGCAATTCTAGAAGCCACAGAATGCCAAAATAAGCCTATAGTAATTGGTAGAAGTTACACCAGGGCTTAGCAGGTGTAACCTCAACAGAGTATAAAAGGGAGTTCAAGGAGCTACACATGACAGAGCCACTGTTGAGCAAGCAGTGAACAGGCACATACTGGAAGGGAGTGAAAGAGCAATGGCAGCCCCTGTAGCCCTAATGGCATACTCCTAGGTGCAGAGAGGTAGCATAAAAACCACATGATGCGTGATGGTAGGAACCAGGTGAACAGTTGACAGCAACAGCAGTGAAAACCAGCCAGACACCATGCACCACATGTCTACTGGCCCAGGAAGTCATGTCTAGATCTCACAGAGAAGCACTGCATCGCATGCTACTGCCTGTCAATTGCATCATAGCAGAGTTGTGTGATGACCTAAGGGAAGCTCTCCAGAGTGCAACCTATAGGGGGCATCCTGTCCCTGTGGAGGTGAAAGTCAGTGTAACATTGTGCTTCTTTGCCACAGGTACATTCCAAACCTTTACGGGTGACACTGTAGGCATCTCACAGCCTGCCATGTAACGTTGCCTCAGGCAGGTCCTGGGCGCACTGCAGCAATGTGTGGACATGTACATTGTGTTCCCACAGGATGTACAACAGCAGCAGGTGCTCAAGCAGACATTCTATGTGTCCCAGTTCCTTGGTGTGCTAGGTGCAATTGACTGTACACATGTGGCCATCAGGGAACCACCATGAACAGAAAGGGGTACCACTCCATGAACATTCAGGTCATGTGCTATGCCCAGTGCAGGATCCTGTATGTAGCTGCCCAGTACCCTGGTTCCTGCCATGGTTCATACATCCTACACAATTGTGGCCTGCATGAGGCATTTGAGTTGAGACAGATCACAGGTGGATGGCTCCTTGGTAGGTCCAGTTGGCACACAGGGGAATGCTACTGACCCAGGTGATGCAATAAAATGTGCAGTGCAGTCATGATGTGTCATTTAACCCCCAAAGGTGACAGTGGATACCCACAGCTGCCATGGGTCATGACACCCCTCTGACATCTGCACACCGCAGCAGAGCTGCAATATAATGAGGCCCATGTGGCAACCAGGGCAGTGATCAAACATACCTTTGGCATCCTCAAGGCATGGTTCAGGTGCCTTGACCATTCAGGTAGAGCACTACAGTACAGCCCTGAGATGGCCTGCAAAATATTCCTCACATGCTGCATCCTGCATAACCTGTCACCGAAGAACCATGTACTACTGCCAGACATGGATGGTATGGAGGCCGACAGGGATAGAGACCATCAGGACCATCCTGTGAAGCAGACACAGGCCCATTCTGCACTTTGCCAGGCAGGATAATGTGCCAGACATAATATGATTGACCACCACTTTGCATAAGGGTCACCAGCATCAAGCATTGTGCACTGGCAGCAATATGGAATCAGATCATGAACAGCAGAACAACAGACAGACCTGCTGCCTGATGCTGGGCACATGACAAGGTGACACTGCACACTCAGCCAGTGACTCTGTCCTGTGTCCAGCATCTGGTGGACAGAACAACTGTCTGCACTGTGTGGGGAGACAAAGTTGGACAAGGTGACAGAATAGCACATTGTAGCCACACAAAGTTGGCCCACCCCCCCGACAGACAGCACTTCCATGTCACTGCGATGTGTTGCACCTATGCTGTACTCCCCACCCTGTGCCACACCGTACCACTGCATTCCACATGATCTGCACATCTATGGAGACTGTGTTGCTGGTCAGCCATACCAGTCACTGCCATGTGCTGGGGCAGCCAGGTGCAGCACATCAGCCATAGTCACTGGTTGATGAACATTGATGTCATGTCAGGTGTGTGGCACCTGTATGATGGTCCTCCTGTGGCACACATGCACTGTCATGACATCTACATGCAGTGCCCAGTTGTACAGTGTATGGTACAGGTGCACTCTGTGCATACGGCATGGCAGCAATACCATACATGCAGAAGCTGGATACCCCCACCTCCTGCCTTATGCAAAGGGTATGATGCAGTAATACAATGCAGGCACAACATGATGCAGTTGCATAACTGGCATTTTTACCACACTTGCAACCTGCATAGAAAGTCATTTCACACAGCATGACATGTTCGCCGCACATGCGGGAAACATGGTATCACAACCCCATCCACAGGCATAGCGAACCCACCCATGTCAATCCCCCCACCGCTGTTTGGTGAAGTACAGTGACACACACTGCTTCAGGGGTAGCAGCATTACCAATGTGCACTGGGCGGCTGCACAGTGCAGTATGCGAGATGCGATGTTGCGCTGTGGTATGCAAGATGTGATGTTGCACATGTGACATGTGCAGCAACACATGCAGATCACATTGCAGGTTGCCACAGATCACAAAACTGCCAAGAAACCACACTGATCAGTGTTGACTACCCATTTCACACTGCCAAACTGTACAGTTTTGACCCTGAATGGAAGGGCATCTAATTTCACACCACAGGAGACTGCCAGCTTGTCAACCTGATGCAGCAATGGAAGAGGACCTTTTTGCCACCAGGCTGTAGAAGACACACCCCCAGTGAGAGGGATGCAGTCTGGAAACAGATTGCAGTGCACCTGCAACACATCACAGATGTCAGGCACACTACACACTAACTGAAGCACATGCTAGACATGGCCAGAGACAGTGATGTGGCCATAAGAACTGGCCAGAGACCACCAGATGGTACATTGTACACTGTTACTGTCACCCTGCTATAGCCCCACAGCATGTTTCACATGCCCCTGTGGGTCACACACATACACATGTCTACCCCTCAAGTTTCATTTAATTTCAGTTCAGTTTATTTTTTACTCTTATAAGTCTGATGAGCAAATTGCCTGTTTTCACAGATGACAAGCAATACATAAAATAAACACAATGACATCTACAATACAAAAATACAATTCACATATAAACATTTAACAAGTACATTCTTGAGTACACTGTAGGTATTTTTCAACTTTGATTTAAAAGAAAAAACAGAGTTACAAATTGATATATCACATGGGCGTGAATTAAAATAACTTGGTCCCCTATATAACAATTAACATTGTCCAGAGGTGCTCTTGAAAAATGGAACATTAAATGTAAACTTTGACTGTGTTCTAGTGCAATTAGAGTTAACATATTGAGAAGAAAGAGAGCTCACAGAATTAGGTACCAGACCAGCTTTGATTTTGAATAGAAACAAACACATTTTAAACTGAATTCTATTTATGAGAGAGAGACAGTTGGAAGACTTTAACAACAAACAGTGGTGAATTCGAGCAGGAACTGAAAGCATGAATCTCAATATGGAATTATATGTTACCGTCAATTTTCCAAGAAGTTTAACACTCGAGGGGACATATACCACCAATCCATAGTCCAAAACAGAAAAAAGGTAACTACGTGCTAGCAGCCTCCTAGATTCAGTTGTTAAATAGTACTTAACTCTATAAAGACATCCGAGTCTTTGATGTATTTTTTTTTATAATGGAAAACACATGCTGTTCAAATGTAAGATTAACATCAAAAATAGTCCCTAAATATTTAAATGTGTTAACAAATTCAATAGTATTTCCTTTGACGTCACAGACAGATGGAAATTTGGACAGATTAATTTCTTTGTTCGAAAAAAGCATATTTTTTGTCTTAACTGAGTTAAGCACAAGAGAATTTTCAAACCCTCAAGTTTGAAATGATTCAAAACTGGCTTGAAGCTTAACTAATGCCTCCTTAGGATTTGGGCTTTCCTCATAAATGACTGCGTTGTCCACGTACATTATAATAGAACTGGATGGACACGAGGATGGGGCACCGTTATTGAGAAGAGAAAAAACAAGTGGGCCCAAGATGGAACCCTGGGGAACACCACATTTAATGGCCTTAGAAGAGGAGAAATGACCCTCAATTGGTGTTACATGTGACCAATCTACAAGGTAATGGGAAAACCATTTAATCACTCCATGAAAAAAGTGTATTTCTTCCATAATATGTGGAAGCACATTGTGCTCCACCAAATCAAAGGCCTTGGTGAGGTCCACAAAAAGAGCAGCAATTGAGTGCCCTTTATCTAGAGCTTTCTGAATGCTGCTGGTAAACCTCACCAAGGCCATTTTAGTATTGTGCCCTATTTTGAAACCATGCCGGCAGGGAGACAACAAATCACTTTTCATGAGATAATCCAAAGTCTGGTCCACAATAATTTTCTCAAGGATCTTTGACAAAGGTGGCAGGAGAGCTATTTGATAATAATTACATACCAAAGAAGGGTTACCAGCTTTGTGTATAGGTCTAATAATTGCACATTTCCACTGCTTTGGAAACACACCATGGGTAATTGAGAAATTAAATATAGTAGTTAACGGAAAAGTAAATGTATCAATGCCCATTCTCAAAATACGAATATCTAAAGACTCAGTTTACAAAGAGGGTTTAGGGTCATTACTAAGTATGTATTCCCTTACTATCTCAGGTGTCACTTCACTAAATGCAAATTTAGGAACCAATTCAACATCAACTTCAAATTTACAAACAGTTTCAAAAAGTACATTGGAACCAGAAACCCTTAACTTCTCAAGGTCTCCAAAGTAATTATTGAAACTCTCTGCCACCAAATTAGGACTACAGATGTGCAAATCATCACTTTGAAGAGAGATCAATTGATCTTTTTCCCCTGCCCATCAGGTTATTTAATATCTGCCAAGTGTGTCTTGGATTACCAAATGCTTTTTTCTGTTGTTCCAAAAAGAAATTTACTTTTGATTTTCTAATTTCTGATTTACACCTATTTCTTAGCACTTTATAGGCCAAAACAGAGTCAACATCTTTATTGCATTTATGGTGTTTCCAACTCCAGTCTCCTAATTTCATAAGTTTTAACAGCTCTTTCGTAAACCATTCATGCTTGGTTGAACAAATACGCATTTTTTACAAAGGTGCCAATTTATCTAACAAGGTAGAATACAGAGTAATAAAAGTGTCTAACATGACATCAATGTTATGAATAAGCTTAAACTGTGACCAATCTATATCTTTACTGGCTGTGGATATACCCTCTGGGGTCAGGGAGGAAATTCTCCTAAATTCAATATACCTAGGGGCTTGTTTAGCACGTTTAACAGACCAGTCACACACCACTGGACAATGGTTACTAATACTGTAGGCCAAAACCATTGCACTAGTAATCCTATCAGGCTTAGTAACTAAAATCCAATCAAGGATTGAGCCCAAATTCGCTTTATGTTTGTGTCTGGTTACATCGTGAATCATTTGATGGAGGCCTAAGTCAATCAATAGATCATGAGTGCCACCTGTTTCATTAACTTTCCAGTTATTGTTAAAGTCTCCCAACAATATCCACTCTCTGTTAAGGGGGAGGTGAGATTTTAAATGAAAAACCAAGTCAAGACCAAGTTTAAATTTCCCTGGCAGAGTGTAACTAGAACTAATAACTAATTTCTTATCCTGGCCAAATTAAATCTCTGTCGGAACAAGGTCATAAAGAGCATCATTTATATTATCAAAAATCCTTATTGCACTAAACTTAGAATTGATGTATATAAGTCCCCCCCCACCCACGTTTACCTACCCTATCCTGATGAAACAGATTAAAGTTAGGCAACAGAATTTTGGAATCAAGAACATTGCTATTTAACCATGTCTCAGAGAGGGTAATCACATCAAAATCATTCAGCTCTAGCCATGCCAAAAATTGGTCCCACTTTGAGGTTAAGCTATTAATGTTCAAATGAACAATTTTCAGGGTTGAATGAAAATTAGAAGAAATAGTTTTGCTAGTCATGTCAGGACCAGGTTTCACCTGGCCCAAATAATGTGGGCCTGTGTGAGGATGGACTGAACCAGAAATGAGCAACAAAAGAGACAGGAGTAGCCTAAAATGAATTCTATTCACCACCTTCCTTTCATTTCTGGAAACTGAGTGATACATGTTCAGCCTAATGTTAGAAAAGTAATGGTCAATCGAGAACCTTGCAGTATTAAAAGAGACAGGATAAAAAAAAAACATGTGTTATATATATATTAAAACCATCATAACTAGTAGAAGTATCATAAATATAATTTCTATTAGTCTGTCAATCAAATTTAAGGTGAGAAGAAGGAGAGGAAACACCATCTCCCTCGTCAAACCTATGACCTACTAGAGTGCTGGCTAATACCACATAAATTATGCTCAAACAAAACATTTTAGCACTTTAAACGTTAGCCAAACTCACCAAAGACCAAACTGTCCACTAGTCAGAATTAACTCAGACTTTGATAAAACTTTTTTCTCTCAGGAGTGACGCTCGCTCCACTCACACTCGCGCTATATGCGAGCGCCAAATTTAAATGTCCCAACCTTCCTGTGCATCAGAGGCACTCCCCATTGCTCCTCCCCACAGTCCCGTACACTGGCTTGCTTACTGGAACCGGGGGCCCTCCCAAAGAGTGGAGCGGGAATAGTTCAGGTGGATGTTGCAGTCCAACTAGTAGCCCTCAGCAGATAAAAACAGCAGCAGACAGTATGTTAGTGCAGGATGATCTTGTGCTATGTGCGAGTGCCAAATTTAAATGTCCCGGCATTCTGTGCATCAGAGGCACTCCCCGTTGCTCCTCCCCACAGTCCCATACACTGGCTTGCTTACCGGAACTGGGGACCCTCTCAAAGAGCGGAGCGGAAATAGTTCAGGTGGATGTTGCAGTCCAAATAGCAGCCCTCAGTAGATAAAAACAGCAGCAGACAGTACGTTAGTGCAGGATGTCTCCACTGCTTGCAGACATACAGCCCATGATGGTCATTGGGATGGGGAACAGATGGACCAGACAGTGGACCAGACAGCTGCAGTGGATGTGGACAGGTGAGGTAAGTGTTGGCCATCCCAGGTACATTTCCAATATGTGTCTGCACATGTAGTGAGCAGTGCTGTGCACCACAGTACTGCACCAGACATTGCCACAATGGCAAAGGCTGTGCATGATGCGTGGCACACAACCTGACTCTACCCACACATGCAACTGGGGAATGTGGGGATGGATGGTGCAGAATGACCATAATACAAGCACTGTCTGGTGTGGTGGGGCAGAACCACTGTAGACCCAGGATGACTGGATACAGTGGATGAGGCTATGCAGCCCTCACTGCAGTAATGCAGACACTTGTATGTGGCATCCCACAGTCCCTGTCCCACACCCTTGTAACTGCTTCATGGTCAGTGCCAGACAGGTCCCTTGTCATGTGTCCCACTTCCATCCCAACGGTGCCACACACCATGGCGGTGCACAGCTGGACAGCCCACGGTACCGGGCCCTGTTGAGGGTGATGAGGAAGCAGAAGCAGCAGGATGCCCATGTGTATGTGGAATGCAGAAAGGCACATTTATGAAGGGCCAGGCACATGCCACCAGGCACAAGTGATGAGGACAGTGATGTCCAGCATCTCACACCAACATCCAGCCAGGAGGAAACAGTTGACAGTGATGAGGCTCTGCAGGACCACAGCAAGCCATCACCTGCCAGCCGGGAAGGGGGTGCTGGCAATGATGAGGATCAGCAAATGGTGAGGGTAAGTGGGACCACAGCACAGTGGACACTGGGGAGGTTGCAGTGGATGACACAGCAGCACTGGCCCTGGGACAGAGCAGCCACACAGGTGTGGACTGTGTGACTGAGGCTGCTGGTGAGGGGGAAGACCCTAACATGTCACCCGTGAAACAGGTTTAGGATGCTGAGGGTGTACAGGCCCAGGATGTGGAGCATGCCTGCAGACAACATTTGACCTGCAAGTGCAGGATGCAAGGGCTGCAGGGGACCTGGACGTGGTGGGACTGGACCAGGACACCATTGCTGTTTGCCCTGTGGATGCTCAGGAAGGGAATGAGCAGCAGAGCACGGATGCAGGTATTGTGTCAAGTGCAAATGTAACACAGCTAACCAGAGACCAGCAGCTGGCTGGTATGGTGGAGGACATATTGATGGACATGGCTCGTTTGCAGGGTTCACTGCACAGGTTCATGGTTGCACTCCAGGAGCCATGACAATACTTGTTGAGGTGAGTTGTGACTCAACAGTCAGTGTGTACCAGTCATTATACGTTGGTGGTGTTTGTTGTTTGTTCATCTTGATTTTGGTACAATATGATATTGCTGTTGTATCTGTGGAGGTGGGGTGGGAATGGTTGTTGTTTGTACATATGTTCCTTTGTACAAATTGCTATTGCTGTTGTAACTGTTGGGGTGGGTGTGTTGGTGATTTGTTCCTCTTGTTGTTACATTGTATTCCATTAAAATGTCAGCTGTTTAGATGTACACGTGTCACTGTGTGTTCTGTGCACAGTTACTACAATGGTCCGGTACATGTGGGTCACATGGTATGATTAAGAGCGCACAACTGACACTATGGTACTCTGCTGTGTGTGTGCACACACAAAATATGGGGCCATATGCTGCTCACTGCTGCCATGTGGGTGATGTTCAGCCACTGTGCCGTGGCATATCTGCACTGCAGCAAAATGGTCCCATATACAACTGCAACACCAGCAAGTACATGCAGTTACAGTGGTGGCTGGACACAACACACTGTCCAGGCTTGCACATTGTGCCAGATGTGGGTTGAAAGCCCCTCTCACCACCTGTGGTACAAACACACCTAGAGGTGGCACCGATGCCATAGGCACATGGACAACAGTCAAACCTCCTTATGTTGGTGATGTGCTGCCAGATGCTGCTCACCCATCATGGCATCACTGTACATATAACCCGGTGGCCATGTCTGCAGGCTGGGACCTGGTGGCCACTACAGTCAGCAGGGGCAGTACACAGTGGGACATTGCAGCTACAGGGTGACTGCCGTGGGAGGTTTGGCATGCCATTGGTGGATTGGTGAAGTATATTCATGTCATAATGCAGTGAGGGACCAGTGAGTGGCATGCCCGTCTACACAATGGCTGGACAGCCCATGTGGGCATGGCATGGTGCATACAATGTACTGCATGTTATTGTGTGCCCCACCCCCCTGAAGGGCATGTTTGGCCATCCCCTAGTCCCATTACTGCTATGTACAGGATCACTGATGGCACATGTTTCGTTACATGTTGTGCACCCTGCACACATCATGTGCCCTGGCCATTGGATGCCACTTGGTCCCCTGCTGTGTTATGCAGTGTTGACTGTTCACCTGCCCCACAATCACACACACAGTGAAACACAGACACACACACACGTAACCCTACAGTATGTGGCTGCATGGCACACTGACACGTGCACACGCATGGCATCTGTGTATGTCACAGTGTGTGTGTCAGCACTGTGTAAGCACAGTGTGCTGTGTCCATTGCCCACCACTGTCTGACTGTTTATCGGTGTGCACCTAATGCTTCCTAGGTGGCACATACCATTCCCAGGATATGTACTCACAGGCAACATATTGTGTGTTGATAACTGTTTACTCAGTAAACATGAAGTGCCACTACATGATACACTCCACAGGATGTGCAGTCAAGTGTTTAGGCAAGGCAAGGTTTATTTTTCGAGGCGCCCAATCCCACAGGCTCTGGGCACCGTACAAATAGATACAAACTAGTCAAAAACTACAACACATACATAAAACACTAATAAATAAAACATATGGTTTGAAACAGTTGAAAATAATAATCATTAAAAGGCTATCCCAGAAATAAATATTCATAGACAGTTTCTGGGAAAACTTGACTAAACAGTAGGGTCTTGAGGTGAGCCTTAAACACTTCCACTGAAGGGGCCTCCCTTATAGATGGTGGCAGCGAATTCAACAGGATGGAGCTGGCGACAGTAAAAGCTCTGTCACCAGCAGTCTTTAGCCTCATCCTGGGTATTGCAAGGAGGCCCCTGGTGGAAGAACAGAGGGAGTGAACCGAGGCAGCAGGTGTCAGAAGGTCAGATAAGTATCCAGGGCCCAGCCTATGTAGGGCCTAAAAGGCGAGCAAGCCCATCTTAAAAAGACTCCTCCACCTGACCGGCAGCCAGTGCAGTTCACTCAACACAGGGGTGATGTGGCAGTATTTAGGCTGCCCCATCAGCAATCTAATGGCTGCATTCTGCACTAGCTGCAGCCTGTGGAGTGTACCTCCTGAGACCTTGAAGTAGAGCACATTACAGTAATCAAGCCTAGATGTTGCAAAGGCATGCACAAAAGTGGGGAGGTCCATAGGCAGCACTAGGGACTTGATCCTGACGATGTTCTTAAGATGATAAAAGCTGGTCCGGACAATGGATGACACCTGTGCTTCAAATGTCAATCCACTATCAAAGGTCACACCAAGATTGTGCACCCTAGAGGAGGCCTTCAATGACACAGACCCCAGGCCTAATCCATTATCTGTGGCAGAGGCCTATCACGCCTTCTGTTCGACTCCACCACTAGTACCTCCTCTTATCAGGGTTCAGTCGCAACCAGCTGAGGGTCATTCAGTCATGGATCTCAGCAAGGAATCTATTTAGCACTTCCACCACATTGGATGTCCCAGGGGCAAAGGAAAGATACAGTTGGGTATCATCAGCATAGCAGTGAAAACCCAAACTGTACTTCCTAATGAGCTCTCTCAGGGGCAGCATATACATGGCAAACAACATTGGGGACAAGACCGAACCCTGAGGTACTCCACAGGACAGGAGGTTAGGGGAGGAGGAGAAATCCCCTATCACTACCTGTTGCCTCCTGCTCATGAGATAGGACTCAAACCAGCAGATGACAATGCCACCGAATGCACAAAATTCCCTCAGGCAGTCAAACAACACCCAACGGTCTACCGTGTCAAATGCTGAGGAGAGGCCTAGGAGAACGAGAATTGTCCCCTCTCCTCGATCTCTAGCCCTAAGGAGGTCATTATGCACCCGAACTAATGCAGTTTCCATGCTATGCCTCACCCAAAACCCCAACTGGAGGGGCTCATACAGGTCAAAGGTCATGAGGTGCTCCTCAAGGTGCTGTGCCACAACTTTCTCAACAACCTTCTCAAGCAATGAGAGGTTGGAGATTAGGTGGTAATTCGCCTTGACGTCAGGGTCTAATGATGGTTTCTTCAGAAGTGGCCTTACCAGAGCCCCCTTCAAGGCATCTAGAAAGACTACCTCTGAGATAGAACACCAGAAAATTAAGGCAAACACTGGGTCAACGGAGTCAACACATCTCATCAGAAAACGTGTTGGCACTGGGTCCAGTTCACAATACATGTGTTTCAGTCTGCGGGCAACCTCAATGACCTCAACCACTCCCACTGGTTTAAACTCCCCCCAACTAGGCAGAGTTCTTTCCAAATGCCAAAGGTGATCACTGTCAGTCACAATGTGGCACACTGGTGGAACACCCTGCCAGATAGTGGACACCCTGTCCCTGAAGAAACGAGCAAACTCATCGCATAAAGCATCACAAAAGGCTTTCTTCAGCTGGAGACAGGCTGGATTTAGCAGCCTGTCCACAATCCAAAAGAGCATAGTTGGTTGATTCCTCCTGACAGCAACATCCCTGTACAGGAACTCTGCCTTCTTATGGATGATTTCCCCCTGATACTCATTATAATGAGAGTGCAGGGCCAGTTTGTCCACCTCCAGCCCAGACTTCCACCAGCAGCACTCTAAACTCTGACCTACAATCTTCATCATCTTGAGCTCCTCATCAAACCACGGGGACCTCAAATGAGAGGATTTGGGTCATACACAGACTGATGCAACAGAGTCAAAGGTGACCAACATCTCCTTGTTATAGGAGGCAACAGCCTCGCCTCATCCCCTACACATGCATTGCTCACACTGGATAAATCTGCTACCGCCAGAAATGACTCCACGGTCAAACCCCTCAAAGGACAGTAGCTTACTATCCCAGCAGAGGAAGGGCTCTCGGGGGCGGGGGGCCCAAATGAGAACTCCACTGTGCAGTGATCGGACCAAATGACTCTCTCTCAGTCTTGAGGTTACTAAACTCAAGCCCAAGTGAGAAGACCAGGTCTAGCATGTTGCCACCCTGGTGGGTCACGGAAGAAACTTCTTGCGAAAGGCCCAGTGAAGACATCATCTGAAGGAGGTTGTAACCTAGACTAGAAGATTCATTGTCAGCCCAGACATTGAAGTCCACCAGAACTAAACATCAGGGGACTCCAATGTCTCGCCGCCGATGAAGTCTACTACCTCCTGCAGGAATTTGCCAGCTGCCTCAGGGGGTGCGGTAAATCAGAAGAATCCTGAAGCCTGTGCCCAGGCCCCCACGCACAGCCACACATTAAAAGGAACCTGGTCTTCCCACTTGGTGCACAGGGAAGCCAAGCTCAGATCTAAAACAGATGGCTACTCCCCCACCCCTGCATTCCACTCTGGGGCAGTGCACCACCAAGTACCTGGGGGGGACAGCAACCTCTAACATGTGCATGTGGAAAGAGTACATTCATGTGTCTGCCCACACCCCTGTACATGACAATGGTGGTGTCCACAACTGTCACCTCATGCCTTTGAGCACACTGTTGAGTTTGTGCACACGTTAGGTGCCCCCCACACCTAATAACCAGTGTGTCTGGCTTTGTACACCCATTCCCATTGTGTGTTTCCCCACATTGTGCCCCATCGCAGTGTCCTGTGCTGTCCTGTGTGCTTGCTAGGCTGATCCATGTGTGTACATCACATTGCTTGGAGGCTGTATGTTGCTGTGTCTGCTGTCACCTGCCACATCTTCTGTTCCCTTCTTCCCCTGCCTCCACTGGTCCACTGTGTTGCGTCTTTACAGCTGTCTCCCTGATGGTTCTGGTCTGGCATTTCCTGCCTTGCTTTCCAGGCTGTGTGTAACTCTATGGCACCATCTGTCACTCCTCAGGGGTTCTGGCATCCTGCTGGCATGTCCCAGGTGCCATTGCTGTGTCTGTTGGCTATTCACTCCCCACAGTTGCAGACCATTCCTCGATGGGCTGTGGTCCTTGGGTGGGTCCTGCGCTGGTGGTGGCAGTGGCTATGGTGTAGGGTGTGGTGATGCTGGTTGCTGTGGCTTCCCTGGGGTGCCCAGTTGTGCTTCAGTAACGGGCACTGTGGTGTCATTACCTTGCACATGTGCCATATGTGTGCATGGGTAATCTCTGTGGTGGACTGCTGTGGTGTGGCAGCATGACTGATACCGCTACCCTCTGTAGGACATGTGTGCAGGTTGCGCACGGCTATGGTTGTTGGGGTGGCCATGTGGCCAGCATCAGCCATGATGGCATGGTGTACTGTTGCTGTCTCACCTGTAGTGCATTGGCTATGGCATGCAATGCTGTTGTTACAGCCTTTGTGTGTTGCTGTTGCAGCACTAGCAACCACTCCATCATGGCAGTGCACTGTTGCAATGCTTCCATCTTGTTGTGGGACTGATTGATGAGTCCATGCAGGGCCACCACAACATCTGCTAGGGCTGTGTTGCTGTCCCATGTCCCTGCCTGAATGGCATTCACTATGTCTGACAGATGTCCCTCCATGCAGTGCTGGCGTGCCTCCATGGTGGTCTGCAGGGTGGCAATCTTTTTGGGCGAGTTCCTCCTGCCTGTGTACCACTGTGTCACAGCACTCCCCAAAATATTGTGGTATTTTTGCACCTTTCTGCAGTGTCCTTGTTGACTCATCCATGCATGCATCTAGATTGTCCATGGTGAGGGGGCTCAACTCACCTGCAATGTTGATATGTGTGCTGGGAGTGTGCACTGTGTACCCCTGCACTGTGCTGCTCCCGTTGCTCATTCTCATTGATTGCCATGTGACTGGTTTCCCCATCACTCCTGTGTGAAGATCCTTGAGTTTCTCCATTGCCCTCCTCCTCCTCACCCACCTCCTCCTCCTCCTCCTCCCTTTCTACATCACCCTCCTATTCCTCCACACCCCTTGTCACTTTTCTCTATTTTAGCCTCTGGCTCATCCTCTGTGGCATCAGATTCATCCCAGTTATCCGTGGTTCTGGAACTGCTATCTGTGCTGTTGTCACCATTCCCATCAGTGTCTTCTTCCTGTGTGACCTGCTGTCCACTGGTTCCTGCCTGGCCTGTGGTCCCTGTGGGTGCAATGTGGGATTGTTAGAAGCAAATACCTGTTTTAAAGCATTAGAACATTAATTGCTGTTTAGTTTTTAGTGTGTGTATACTAGTGGGACTGCCTTGGCACTCTCAAAATTTCATTACTACAGCTATTGTGAATTAATTTGTTCTGTTATTGACTGTTAAGCACAGCTGCCTCAGCTCTCATACTAGCTCTTTAGTGAAACTAATAGAGTGCAGGTTCTGACTGTTGGGCCACGTCAAGTGACTAAACTACATGTGAATAACCAAACTACATGTGAATAACTAAGTACCCGCTATCCCCTTAGTAGGTTATATTGTTCCACATCTAGAGGACACTACATCAATTATAACTATCTGGGTTTCCCTTCTGATCACTTCCTAAACTACAGATACCCCCTCCATCTGACCATCCCCCCGCTCCATGCTTACAAATTCTTCCTGTTCCTAAGTCAATTGCTCACTAATTTCTCCACCTTTATGAACAATGCATCCCCTACTATCCTCTCTCATCCTTGTTCTGCTCATATGCCTCTCTTTACTACTTCCACTTTCTCACTACTCATCTATTCCTAATAACGCTCCCACCCCATCAGTTATTATCTCATATCCCCTACCCACATCCATGCTATCACTCCCCCCCATTTGAAATATGGTCTCACTCTACCACTATTCCTCATGTGACTTTGATAACAGTGTCCACTTTCACTGTGGTTCTCCACCTTCTTCTTCCTCTCTCATCCATTCTCTTCTGCTCAAAACTCCCAACCTCCTTGCCAGCCCCTCCAAAATCCCTGACGCTCCGCTTTCTCATACTCGCACTCCTCTTGCTCTCCGCTGCAGATATCCACCCCAACCCAGGCCCTATTGCCCCAGCTCCTCTGGTGCTTCCTCCTCTACTACCTCCCCCAACTCTCCTCTCTCTCAGCCCTCTCAAAGGGCTTAAAGATCCTACATCTAAACACCCGCAACTTGTTGCAAAAAATAGACCACATTCAGACCATGGTGTGCACTCTAAAACCAGACATTAAAATCATCTCAGAAACTTGGCTTAAAGAGCTCTATCAATGACCACTTGGTCTCCATTCCTGGCTACTCAATGCTAAGGCAAGACCGTGCTGGCAGGGATGATGGTGTGGCTATTTATGTCTTAGCCTCCATCCAATATTCCATCATCTATGCATCCTCCAATCCTGAGACCCATGATGCCCTTGTTATCCATGTGACCATCCCCTTCACTCTCCCTATCTTCGTAGCCGGCATATACTGCCACCCAAATGTCCATCCTTCAGACATGCTAGACCTCTTAACCTTCATCACTTCCCTTGCTTTCTCTGGGGAATTATTCATCCTAGGAGACTTCAATATAAATTTATTGTCACCTGAAACTACCTAAACTAAAAATGAAATCAGAGCCCTAAACCTCTCCCAGCTGATCTTGGAACCCATCCACCCAAACCACAAGACACAGCAACACTCCCTACTTGACTGGGCCCTTACCTCCCACCCCCACCGCATCATCATCTCTGGCATCCTCCCTGATGCTCTCAGTGACCACAACCCAATATTCATAGTTAGGAAAGTCCACAGAAGTAAACCACCACACAAAACCATACAACTACACTCTTTCAAGTCCGTTGACCTTGAACATCTCCTAAGTATCCTTGCCACTTCTGACTGGTCCCTCCTAACCTCCCTCCCCTCTGTTGATAAGGCCCTTGCCTACTTCCAAGAACTCTTCCTTATAAACTGGAATGCCTTTGCCCCACTCAAATAAACCAGAGTCAGAGGTAACCACTTACTTTGGATAACCCCTGAACTTCTGGCCTGCCTCAGGACTAGAGAGTGAGTCTGAAAGCATCATAAAGCTACCCAGCATCCTAGTGACCTCACAAACTAGCACATTCTCTGAAACACTTCCACCAGGACTACAAGGTTAGGCAAGTCTGACTATTTTAAACTTGCCTTCATCACCAACATAAATTCCCCATCAAAGTTCTGGAAGGTGTCCCACACCCTATTTACCCCCTCATCTCACCCATACTCCTGGTACTTACAGTAAATAGATTACTAGTGCCTGACCCACCAGCCGTAGCTGCAGCATTTACTCTACTATACCTCCTGCTCCACTGAGCTACTGAAATCACTTTCTTCACACCCACCCCCTACCCACCCTCTACTGGTGTGCCCCTCCACCCTCCCATCCCCCTCTCTTTGCTACTGTAACCCCAAACAATGCCCTAAGTGCCCTCCTCACTATCAACCCCTCTAAAGGTGCCTCCCCTGATGGCCTAGATCCAAAACTCCTCTCCCTGTCCGTGTCATGTATTGCCTCCCCCCTCTCAATAATCCTAAATCTCTCATTCTCTATTGCCTCGGGCCCCTCTTCATGGAAACATGCAGTGGTCCTCCCTCTACCCAAAGGGGGTGACCCTCATCCCCTGGCAGCTATCATCCCATTTCTGTCCTCCCTACCCTTGCCAAGCTTCAAGAACACATTGTCCTCTCCCAGCCCACCTCTTTTCTATCTGACACCTCCTTTTTCGCCCCTTTCCAGTCTGGTTACAGGAAAAAACCCTCAACACTACCTCTCTCCTATGGCTCACTGACTCCATCCTAACTGGGATGGACAATGGCCAAATCACCTCTGCCATTTTGTCAACCTGGCCAAGGCCTTCGACACCGTCTCTCACTCTCTTCCCCTCAACTCACTCCCGGCAGCTGGCCTATCTCCCTCCGCCACAAACTCAAGGTCTACCTTATTGGCCGAACTCAATCAGTGAAGATCTTGGATGCCACTTCCCCTTCCCCTCCTGATTAGCACTGGCATCCCCCAAGGCTCTGTATTATGGCCCCTCCTTTTCTCCATCTTCTTAAATGACCTTCCCTTTGTTTTCTCCCCCTCCTCCACTATACATATGTATGCCGATGATACAGTCCTGTATACATCTGGCTCCTGTCCTGCTAAGGCTACAACCAGCTTACAGCAAGACTTCGACAAGGTTCAGCTCTGGTTTGCTAACCATCAACTTTTCCTCAATGCCAAGAAGACTGCCTCCATGACCTTTGGCACAAGGCAGAGACTCTCTAGGCTTCCCTCCCTACCCACTTTCCACACCCTTGATGCAACTTTACTTGAGGACACACCCTTCTGCAGGTACTTAGGTGTTTGGTTGGACCAACACCTAAACATTTCTGGACATATTGACACCATCCAGAAAAAAATGCATCCCAAGCTTGGTGCCATGTTCAGGAACAGTAGTTGCATCTCTCCTACAGCTAGGCGTGAACTTGTTCAGATGATACTGCCCATTTTTGGCTACTGTGATGTAATCTATGGTGCTTCCCCCAAGTCCTCTCAGGCTGGACACCATCTTCAATTCTTTCTGCCTTTTTGACCTGGATGCCCCTCTTGCACTTACCACTGTGATCTTAACCGTGCCCTATTCTTCCCCTCTCTTACAAATAGGTGACTCTCCCACTGTGCTAAATTCACCTCCAAGCACTGGTTGGGTAGACTCTCTTCCTACTTCACCTCCTCCAATATAACACCCCCCCATCCTCCCATTCCATTAGATCAACCAACTCCCTCACCCTGGTAGTTCCCCACAGATCCACCCAAATCAGCCAATCCGGTTACTCAAATCCGGCACTCATCCTCCGCCTACTCCATCTGCTCTGCCTGCAATAATTACCTTGCACCAGCTGCTCCTGCCATGTCCCTCCCTAATTCCCTCCTCTAAGCCCTGGACAAACCCTACACCTTTACTGGCACCTTGATTTTACCCTGTGCACCCTCACCCCCAAATTTCATAGCTCTCCTTCACTTCCCCCAAATTGCTCCCCCTTACTGGCCTCTCTTGATCTCTCACAGAATGTAAGGGACCCGGAATGTTCTCCATAGGTCCCACTCCTACCCCCTCCAAGGGGCTTGTATCTCTCATCTACTCCCTTCCCCCACCATCCCTCCTTTCTCCCTAGACTTGCGGTCCTTTTGCAGGGTTCTCAGCATCCTGAAGTGGTCTTACTGCATCTAGGCTCATCTCCTCTCTTTCCCCCTCCTCATCTATCTGTTCCCCTAACCTTTGCAGTCCCCTTGCAGGATTGTCAGCATCTTGAAGGGGCCCTACTGTGGCTAGGCATGTCTGCTCTCCTTCCTCTCCCCCATTCTACCTTTTCTCCCTAGCCTTTGTAGTCCCCTTGCAAGGTTCTCAGCATCCTGAAGGGGTCCTACTGGGCCTAGGCTTGTCTCATCTCCTTCCTCTCCCCCATCTACCTAGTAGTAGTACGTAGTAAAAAGCATTTATTTTTATACAGGATACAAAACGACTTTCACATTTTACACCATTAGGGTAAAATCCTATTTACAAGGTGTTCCTGTCTTAGATGTTAAAAAAAAATCAGTTACATATATCAAACATATCCAAAATACAATAATTACAATCATACATTTGCATGAAACCTTCAATACTTAATTGAAACAAATGCATCTTACTGCTAGTTCATTCTTCAAGGCAGTATTAAATTCACGTGAACCTATATCTGTATTTTTTCCTTGAATGTTTAACTCATTCCAGAATTTTGTTGCTACATAAGCAAAATACATTTCTCCTATCCTGGTCCTAGGTGTAGTTATTTTAAACTCCCTCAATTTTGTTGTACTTCTTAAACCATATGTATGTTCCACTTTCTGTAGTTTTTCTCTTAAGTAAAATGGTCTCCCTGAATCCAAAAGTTGCCTTGTCATAGTAACCCAAATTATTTTTTGTTTACTTTCTACAGTAAACCAATTTAACTTCTCCTAAAGTGTACAATGGTGAGTCCTCCTGTCTGCTGTCAGGGCAAATCTTGCCAACCTATGATACATGGTTTCAACCCTTTTTATTACAGGGACCCTAGCGAACGTGTAGATATTTTTTCCATATTCTAGTGCTGGTACCAACATATGGTTTACTGTAGACTTCCTCATGTATTCATTTATACAATGGCCTGTTCTATGCAAAGACCCAAGTCTTCTATTTAGTTTGTTTACTTTCTCATTAATATGATATTCGAAAGGCAGTCTCTGGTCTATACAGAAACCTAAATATTTGTATTCACTCACTTGTTCTAACTCCCTACCATCCTTAGCCATAACTTTCAGATTTACCATGTCCTTGATTTTCTGGGTGAAGAACATAATCTTTGATTTTTCACTGTTCAAAACTAAATTGGACCTCCCAAACCATTCCTGAATTCTGTCAAAATCTGCTTACAATTCTGATTGTATCTGACAAACATCTTTACTCTTAACTATTAGAATAGTGTTGTCTGCATGTAGACGAATATCTGAAACTTTTACTGTTTGAGCTACTGGATTTGAATAAACCAAAAACAAAAGAGGGCCCGGGATTGAACCAAGTGACACCCCTCATTTCACCTCTGCTTTTATTGATAATGTTTCACCCACCACAGTCTGTTGAGTATGGTCTGACAAGTAAGACCAGAACCATCTCCTCACGTTATCCGACACTCCTAAATTTTGGAGTCTTCTCATCAATATTTGATAGTTCACTGTGTCAAAAGCATTTGACAAATCCATAAACACTGCACCCACCGACATTCCCCCATCAAGAGAGGAAACCAAGATATCAATTATGTTGGTGAGTGCAGTGCTCGTGGAATGCCCTTTTCAGAACCCAGACTGGTACCCGGACAGCTGACCACTTCTGACCACTTCTACCTTTCTCCCTAGTCTGTGCAGTCCCCCTTGCAGGGTTCTCAGTATCCTGAGGGGGTCCTACTGCACCTAGTCTTGTTTTCTCTCCTTCCCTTCCCCCATCTACCTTTCTCCCTGGCCATCGCAGTCCCCTTGCAGGGTTCTCATCATCCTGACGGGATCCAACTAAGCCTACGCATATCTCCCCCCTTCTATCTAGCCATTATCTTGGCTTTCCATGATTACTAGCAGGGTTCAATGTATCCTGATGTACTATTGATTAGGCCCCATCCCTCCAAAGGTGTGAATTATCTTCCCTCAAGGGTTCAATTCTCACTCCCTCCCTCCTCCCTCCCTCTCCTATTACTCTCTTAATCTTTATCTACTGACCTTCCCCAACCCCTTGCAGGGTACCCCGCATCCTGAAGGGTCCTCTCTTGGGTTAGGCCCTATTCCCCTTCCTAGCATTAAGTCAGACCTCCTCCTTCACTCTCCTCCTTCTTTAAATCCCTACAGCCTTATCCACCTTTTTATGTAGCCCCACATCCCCCTTGCAGGGTTAATAATAATAATAATAATACTTTTATTTATATCCTGAAGGGGTCTGTCTGGGACACTGCCCTATACCCTTCTCTCTGGTCCCCTCAGTCCCCATGCAGGGTTCTTGCACTCTGAAGGGGTCTCCAGGGACATGACTCTTCCCCCTTCCCCCCACCTCACCCCTTCCCTCTCCTTTTCCCCTTTTCTTTCACATAAGCACTTGTTTATTTATTAACCTGGCACTTATTATTATCCACTCTTTCTACCTATCATGCACAACACTGTTGTAACACTGTTTGTAACACCAGCCTTACAACTGTATGTTAATGTTGACCTTGTAACTTAAATGTTTAATGTCTCATTCTTAGTGTACCCATTCCCCTCAGGTCACACCGGAAGACGAGCGACTTGTCACCCAGTGTGTCTTCCTGGTGAAACATTTCAATAAATAAATGACCTTGCATCAGTTTTGTCCTGCCTATCTAGACACTACACAGCCTTGTACAGCATTATGGTCTTCTAGCCTGGTGGTCCATGGCTTCCATGTTTGTTGGCACAGTCGTAGTGGCAGCCATCTGTGCTATACCTGCTGCCTTCATGTGGATGGCGGCTGAGGGGGCTCCACATTTCACATAGGGTGTCATCTCATCACTGGCATGGGGGCCCACATTCACATTGTCCCCCACCCCCTATCAGGGTCATTTGTTTGTACACTTGCACACACACCCCAGTCACAACCATGTTGTGCAGGCATCCCATTTGCCATGCTCTCACCATGCCCGTGCCTGTGTGGGGTGGCTCTCCAATATGATGGATTTGCCCAGTTGCCCAGGTGCATACACCTGTGTGTCATTGGCTAGTGCTGGTGCACCAGCACCTGTGTCTGCTGGCACATTCCCTGCCTCCCCTCCATTTTCTGTGGTGGTCACACACACACACACACACACACACACACACACACAACCATGTTCACGCTCGTAGATGTTGTCAGTGCTGTCCCCATCCTAACCAGGTACCTGTGCTGCTCTGCAGCCTATACATGCCTAGGTTGATGTCACCACTGATGCTGTACTGGTTCAGGAGGACACCTACCATCTGCTTCATGTCTGTCAGGGTCTGTTGTGGGCTGTGCCCACCTCCAGTGGCCTGGACACAGCACCTATTGTATGCCAGCTTCTGCTTGACCTTTCTCTTGACATCATTATATTTTTTTCTGCAGATTCCTGACTGTTCACTTCTGGGTGGCCACAGCATTTACATTCCTGGCCACCCTGTCCCTGTCCTCCTTTCTCTTGTCTCTGGTCTACTTCTCACCACCCCTGCTAAGCAGTAGGGTGGCTTTGGCATGTACCTCTTCAATGAGGATGTTGGTTTCCTCATGGGAAATGTTTTTCTTCCTTCTATTCCTCCCTGCTGAGGTTTGCGACATGTTTTGCCTGTGTCTTTGTGCTCCACATTCCGCCATGGCATTAACTTTGCTATGTGCATATTTCCCACAACATACACACTTTTATATGATATATATAGTGGTGTCAGGTGTGCAACTTGCACTTTGTCACAAGTCGAGCATCTTCTAGAATATGCCATATCTCGTATTTTGCAATTGTGGCAGTGTAAGTTATTCATTTTCATACATTATGCCTGGCGTATCTTCTCCTTCTAGAATTGGACCCATTGTTTTTTAATTTTGACCCAAAATTTTTAAGATAGTCATTTTATGACTCTCCTTTATAAACATGACATGTGACATTTATAGAATACTGTCCAAAACATCATTTCATACCATATGCGCAAAATGCATCTTGGACATAAAATGGCTATGTTGAAAGTTTGGAGTCAAAATAGTGAAAATTGCCAGATATGAGAAAAGGTTGAAATGTTTCAACGTTCTCTCATAATGTAGTCATTTTACCATATTTTTACATCAAATTTTCAACATAATCTTTTTATGATCCAAACTCACGAGCCTGGTAGGTGAAAACTTTTAAGCCCCACCCACAACATAATTTCATGGAGTGACTAAGAACTCACCTTTTGGGATGTATTTTAAAAAATGACACCTGTTTTTTTCATGAGCTGGTGTCCCAAAAAGGCAATGTTGAAAGTTTGGTGGAAAAATATCTAAATATTAGCAAAGTTATGAGTAAAACAATGAAATATTTCAAAGTTCATGCATAACCTTTTCATTTTAACACATTTTTGCACTCTGTTATCAATGTACAGTAGTCATCCCATGACCCCCACCTCATGATATTCCTAGGTGAAAATGTTCAAATCCCACCCAATAGGTGATTTCACATTGTGACAACAAAATTACCTTTTGAGATCAGTTTTAAAAATTATACCTACCTTATGCAGGAGGAGAGGTTCCAAAAAGACTGTGTTGAAAATTTGGTGTAAAAATATAAAAAAAAAAATTGACAACGTTATGAGTAAAAGTTCTAAACCTATCTTATTTTCTCATATCACAGTTGCAGGTTCCAGCAGCAAGATGTATCTTCAATCAGTGAGTCAATCTAAATCTTGGAACATGTTTAGGTGAGTGTGGGGTTTGAGAGATTATTGGTGTTGGGGGTCAGGTCGGGGTGGATGGGAGTCTGAAGATTTGGGAATGTCAGACTGGCGAGGGTTCATTTTCTTCTCTATTGGGTTATTTTACAATAAAAAGATCAATGATTGATGTATTTATTTATTTACAGGTTTACAGGGTGATGATGAGTAGACAGTGAGGATAGGGCATCCCAGTGTAGTGATAATGTTTGGTGGCACCTGGGGTGGGCATCCCAGTGCCACCACCTATTTAATTTTGGGGGGGGCAACCTGGAGGATAGGATGGATAGAAAATTGGTATTAGGGGTGGGAACTCCAGTCTGCTGTTATAATAAAATTATTTTTCAACACATTGGAAAAGGGAGCAGATGACCTGGAGGGGAGTGTGGTAGAAAGTAGTGGTATCAAGGGTGGACACCTCAGTCTGCTTAAAGGAGATAGGAAAAGGATTGCTGTTTTTTGCACATTGTTCTATCAGAAATATTGTTAAATATTATTACTTTATGTGTTCCCATTATGACAATTGTCTGCGGTAGAAATGCATCAAAAAGACAGTGTTTTTACTCAGATCCATGACACTGGCACTTCAACCAAATCACCGAGGTCCGATACAGCGACACTCAGACTGCAGCACCAACAACAATGCTATGATGCAGCAGCATGATCAGAAAGGCCAACAGCCACAACAGCGAAGGGGTCCCAGCACCTGTGCTGATGACCAATGTCTGGAGTAACACCCCACCACAATGGGCAGCACACGCAGATGACAGGGGTGAAGGCCCCCCCACCATACCCATAGCATTGATCCCTGCCCCTGTGGCATAAGAACTGCCCACCCTGCACAGCATGCAACTGAATACCACTCCCATGGAGAGGGCTCAGTGGTGCCCCCCCAAATGCATGTGCAGGGGCCCACCACACACCTGGAGGGGCACAATGGAGAACAGCCACACACCACCAGGACCACAGAGCACACTGACACACCACTACCACAGTGCCCCACCTGGGCACTAGACTGGCACAAAACCACACAATGCACATGCCCCCCATCTGCCCCCCAAGGGACCATCAAACACTCCCCAGCAGCAGCAGTCCCCCCCCACAATGCAGGTGGCAACACATCTGGCCACAACAGGGCTACAGGAGACACACAGAGGCAGGAGTGCGATGCAGTAGCTTTATTCACACACAGTACATGGACAGACGCCCATACCCCAACCAACCCCAACACAATGACAGTGTACGGTGCAAACAGTCCATGACTGGATGTCCTCCACAAATGGCCTCACACCTGGAGGTGGATGTTCAGTTCAATGCCCATCAGATACTCCAGCAGAGGTTGGGTCTCATAGTGCTCCATGATATCCTGTTGCTGGTATCACAGGTCCTCTGTCATGCCAACATCAGCACCCCGCATCTGCTGCTGCATCATGAGCTCTGTGAGCCTCTGCTGCCCAAAAATCACCTCAATGACTTGCCATATCATGGGATGGGTGGCACAAATGAGGGAGTTAAAACCCCTGTGCCACCCTTTTAGTGCATTGGTGATCCTGGGCAACCCCTCATGGACAGAGCTGTAAACATTCCAGAAGCTGAGGGGGTATTTTTGTCTGTGCTGTACTCCGCTACGGACTGGATGCCCCACCAGGTATCTTCAAAGTAGTCAAGGTATGGTGCTAGATCCTCCTCATATGGCTCGAAGAACTCCCAGGACTGCAGTTCCTCGTAGGCACTTGTGACAGCAACTGGGGGCATGAAGGCGAGCACGGTGAGCATGGGGATGTGTAGGCTGAACTCGTTGTTCTGCACATACAGCTGGGCAAGCTCCCCATGTTGCTGAAGCTTCCTCCACAGGCACTGGGTGACATGGAAATGGCACTCATGGAGCCATGCCTGGGGGAACACTGTGTGGAGGGCTATATAGGATGCAGGCTCATAGTCGATCATGATGGACATTGGTGACAGATCAGGGCACAGCTCAAAGCAACTTCCTCAACATAGCTGTGTAGCAGACCTCAGTCCTGCTTGCCATCAGTGCATAGACAGCGGGCAGCATGGCAGATGTTTCCACGCTGTGGGGGCTGTACAACTGCTGAACAGTAGCAGGCTGCTGTGGAAGGTGCCATCGGCATACCATGCCCCACAATGGGACAGGTACTCCAGGTTCCATTGTGTGGCAAATAGGAGGAACCATGCTGTGCTGCCATCAGAGTCATCCAGCAGGAATGGCTTCTCTTCAGCCATGCTGAAGTATTCCTCTGGGATGACCAGTGCCGATAGTGATGTTAACTCAACCGGGGACTGCTGCACACACCGCCTGGTCCACTGTATGGCTCTCTTCAGCATGTCGATCGGGGGGAGACATCCACCTACCATGTCTGTTAGGTCACTACAACATGCAACGACCACCTGTTGTGTGGTCTCCACAGCCCAACACTTTATTGCCACCAGCACCTGCTGAATTCTGATCTCCACACCATCTTGCACATGGTTGTGCCAGCCCATCAGAGAGACATCATTCACACTGTTCACCATTCAAGCATGGCTGTGACACTGCCCCAAAGTGATACTCCATGCACTTCCAGTACATGGAGGTACCATGAGTCCACTCACACTGGCAGAGATAGCCACAGAATGATAGCAGGTCCTTCCCACATACACTCTTCACATACCTGAGTGGCATGCTTGCTGTGTACATGGTAGCCATTCTAGCACTCCCCCCAGTGTCTGCCTCTTATACCCTGTCACTGTGTGCACCTGTCTCAGGCCTCATTTGGGTGTCAACCCATAATACCTGTCGGCATGTCTATTTTTGGCAGATGTACCTGTGCAGCATCATCTGGGTGTGCCATTGTACTGTCAGGCACTGTGCAGGCAGTCATCCTTCAAGGTTAACAAACAGGACTCAAAGGGGTAAACATTAACAACCCCATTTCAGACCAATGTCCAATAACCAGTGGGGTTCCCCAGGGCTCTGTCTTGAGGCCCACTCTGTTTAATTTATATATGAGTAATATGCAGACCACTTCCCATAATTGGTTATCAAAATTTGTGGATGACTCAGAACTGGGTAGGAAAGTAGTCACTTCTGATAATTTATCTAGCCTTGTCTCTGACTTAAAAAATATTTAACAATGGGCTCTGAACAATAGTATGGAGTTCAATGTCCAAAAGTGTGTTGTCCTCCATTTTGGCACAAAAAATCCAAAAAATATATACAGCATAAATAATATTCCATTAAAAGCATCCAGTATGGAAAGGGATCTTGGTATCCTGGTAAATAACAAACTCTCCACCCATGACCATTGTTCAAGAATGAATAGCGTAGCTAACTCCCTCCTAAGACAAATCAAACATACGTTTATGTCTAAGACTGAGCAATGTCTCATCCCCTTGTATAGACCTTATATTAGACCTTACCTGGACTATGGATCACTATTCTGGAATCCCTACCTTAGGGGTGACATAGTTCAAGTAGAGCGTGTCCAGAGGCGTGCTACTAAAATGATTTCTGGACTGTCTCATAAAACTTACTATGAGAGATTACATGCCACAGGCCATCACTCACTTCAACACAGAAGATGTAGGGGAGATATCCTCTTCATATATAAGGTTTTACAATCCCTTGATTTAATGGAACAATGTGGTCTCTCCCTTTCCACCACTCGAAGCGTCCCTAGGCTCCACAACAAACAAATCAGGATCAAGAAGGCCAATACTAACCTAAGAAATAATTACTTTACAATTTGAGCACCCAGATTATGGAATTCCTTGCCTCAAGATTGAATAAGTCATAAGAATTTTGATATATTCAAGAACAAATTGGATATCTGGTTCACTTCCAACCCTACTTCTTTATATTAGCCCACTTATATGTGGGGGGAAATCTCGATAGGCCTCGGTCTTCTTTTTTCCTAAAAAAACCTAGTAAACCTAGTAAGGAACCTGCACCAATCTGAATGCCCCTTGTGGTGATGCTCTGGTTATCTGGCATAACCCCCATCATTCTCATCATTGTCACCCTGGGGGTCCTCACGCCGCTGGACCAGTTGCTGCACCTGCCCTGTCTCTCTGGACAGTGTCACCCTGATGGTGTCACTCTAATGGGGTCACTGTGTTGCAGTCGAGGTAAGGATGGCATACCTTTTTACTCTAAGTCCATTCTGTGCTATGAGAAGCAGTCACCCAAGTAGTGTAAGCAGTTGTTCCAAGTTGCACATATATAATTCCTAAGGCCATTTGCCAGCCAAATGTAGACATGGCAGATACAGTGTCTGGTGATTTCTCAGGTCCCGTATCTACAGTATGTCAGATGAGGAACTTGAAGACACTCAGTTGTAGTGTAGCTCTTCGAGAGGAGGGAGAGACTCATTCAAACATATGTATGTGTATATATATATATATATATATATATATATATATATATATGAGCCTCTCCCTTGCCTTACAGAACATGTTTTTTCAAATCTAACTTTGATGCAAGTCCCACAACAGATTGTAATCATCAGTGATGATCTTACTGTTAATAGGTTCAATGACAGCAGAAGCAACAGTGAAAGATGGTATGTCAATTGCACACATATCGTTAGGTCAGCTACATTACCATTAATGTCTACACTTTTTTTACACTACAGACTTGCAGATTATTCAAGTCATGCTATATACTACTGCTTGTGATCTAGCTGTGTTTCAGACTCTCTCTGTGGCATATGGTGTGCTGTTCTTATCTGTAGCTGCGTTTTCTCAGTGGTCTAGGTTGTGTGGGGAGGGGAGGTTGAGGGTAAACCTGTATATGTTTTCATGATGGTGCCAAAAACCTTTCCTCTCACAGACCAGGCACTATCTAGTGTTTTTTTTTATTTTTACATATGTACCACAGTTTTCATTATATCATCAAAGATCATATCAGTTTTACATTGTCAGACACCTTGATGTTATGTCACATAAATCACTCATTACTATTATGTCACAAATCAAAATACTGTAACTGGCCTTGATTTCAATGAAAACAAGTCAGTTGTTTCTGTGTTAGTTTGTAATCTTCATTTTGACATATTTTTACCTATTATTTACCCTTGTAAATACGAATGATGCACTTATATATATATTTCCAAACTGTTTACTGTGTTGTCCATCTTTTCCTCTGTGTGTGTGTGTGTGTGTGTGTGTGTGTGTGTGTGTGTGTGCATGCATGCTGGGATGGGGGGACTGTGGTAGGGAAGAAGCATGTTTGATATTTCCTTTTTTATTTGACTTATCTTATTTGCATGTTTGTTTGTGATTATGAGTGTTAAGCCTCTAAGACTCCAAGAGTTGCGTATGTGTTATCCGAAATTCTGACACTTCTTATAGTATTCCTTTGAACTGTGGACAGACTTCTTCATCCAGCATCTCTACAGCCAAACAAAGCTTTTTCAACCACATTATGCAATGAGTTTGTTCAGTTCTTCTCTGACAGGGTGTCCTCTATTTTGTTGGAGATCTCATCAGGGAGGCAAGTTTTGCCACAATATGACCAGCCTGGTAGGAGCAGAGACACTTCTATTGTCTTGGAGAAGTTTAGACCAGTGGAGGTGGCTGAGGTCATTGAGGTGATCTTGAAGCTGAAGCACACTTATTGTGAACTGGACCTGGACCTGACCCATTTCTTGATGAGATGTGTAGAGACTGTTGGGCCGATGTGCATCAGGATTATCTGGTGTTCATTGATGGAGGGAATCTTTCCTAATGACTTGAAGGAGGCACTGGTGAGACCCCTCTTGAAGAAGTCATTACTCGATCCTGATGTTCTGGGGAATTATCAACTGATCTCCAACCTTCCATTTTTAGGAAAGGTTGTTGAGAAAATAGTGGCCCAGCAGCTCGAGGAGCACCTCATGACCTTTAACATCTATGAGCCATTCCAGTCAGGTTTCAGGGCTAGGCATAGCACCAAAACAGCATTGGTTAGGTTGCAAAATGACCTCCTCAGGGCAAGAGATAGAGGAGACAGATCAATTCTTGTTCTTTCATTGGCATTTGACACCATGGATCACTTTGTGCTTCTAAATCACAGTATAGGATATTGTGGACTTAATGGAATTGTCATCAGCTGGTTTGAGTCTTATCTCTCAGGCAGGAAGCAACAGGTGGTGATGGGGAATTTCTCCTCCTCCTCCTCCCCAAAGCTCCTGCCTTGTGGAGTGCCTCAAGGTTTGATCCTGTCACCAATGTTGTTGATGGTGTACATGCTACCACTGGGTGAGTTCATTAGGCATTACAGTTTGGGCTTTCACTGTTATACAGGTGATACTCAACTGTATATGTCCTTTGCTCCTGGAACACATGACACCACGAAAGTGCATGACAACTGCCTGGCAGAGATCAATGACTGGATGTCCTCCAACTGCTTGTGACTGAATCCCTACAAGACAGAGGTCCTAGTGATTGAGCCAGGTCACTGGTTTGATGGGAGTGCCTCCAGAGTGGTGGCAGGATAGGTATTTGGGACCACTCTGTTGATGACCTCCCCTAGGGTGAGTAATCTTGGTGTCATTCTGGATGACACTATCCACAGTACAGAGCTGCTCACCAGGGTGCTGTTCACCATGACACAGTACTCCACACAGAAAAAACAGTCACAGAACTCACTCCTCAGCCCAAATAACTGCTGTCCATACCAAATGGTTCAGTTTCAAATACAGCAGTTTACTGAATGACAGGCGAGAACAACCCCCTTCACTGAAGTGAACACAAATGGACTGACATTTCACTCAGTGTCTTTGTCAAGGTATTATACTTTGACAAAGCCCATTGGGTGAAACAACAGTCCATTTTTGTTCACCTCAGTGGAGGTGGTTGTTCTTCCTTGTCATTCAGTACATTGTTGTATTTGACACTGAACCATTTAGTGTGAACAGCAGTTATTTGGACTGAGGAGTGAGTTCCGTGACTGTTTTTTTTCTGTGTGTCATCCTGGATGACTAAGGATGTAAGTTTGTCATGGGAAAAAGTGACAAAAGGGTTGATCATGGGCAGTTTTTGGAGAATTCACTTGGTAGTCATTGCCAAATTTGCTATTGTCATGGTAAAGGCATGGGCATGTATTCAGTGACATACAACATATGTAGCATCTGATCTCTGCCACAGTTACAACAGCCAGGGCAAAATAAAAAAAATCCCTGGAATGCTAGTAGTTCCCCCTCCCCAACACCAGTGCCCAGCCACAGTTGGTAACTTTCCCTGGTGTGTAGTGAACCACCACCCTCACACAGGCAGGCACTGCCCAACCACCCTGCTCCCCTCCTTTCTCAACTCGAGAAAACAATTCCTGGTAATCTAGAGATCCCTCCCTCCCTCCCTAACCAGATCTGATGTTCTTCTCTGTGGTTGTTAAATAAAAATTACCATGTTTTGTATTGGTAGCACTCCCCCATCCCCAGTGAACAGCCACCATCTTTCTATAAGTCTCCCTGGGGTCTAGTGGACCCCTCCACCCTGGCAGATAGCCAGTGCCCCACCACCCTGCTACCCCCTCATTCACGAGTCAGGATCCAGCAACTAGCGCAACCCTCCCACTCACACCACAGCTGGCCCATGACTGAGCTCTCTCTCAAATGAGTGATTAATGCTTATTTGAGAGAGAGTTCAGTTCGGGTTCAGCCATGGTGTGAGTGGGAGGGCTGTGCAGGTTGCTGGATCCTGAGTTGGGAACAGGTGGAAGCTGGGTGGTTGGGCACTGGCTGCATGCCTGGGTGGGGAGTCCACTAGACATCAAGGAGAGTTACAGGCAGACAGTGGCTGGGCAAAGGGGAAGGGAGAGTGCTACCAATACAATACAATACAGGGATGTTTTTATTTAGCAACCACAGAGAAGAACATCAGATTGGGCTAGGGAGGGGAAGGGACTGCTAGACTACCAGGGATTTTTTTTTTGGGTGTTACCAGAGGCAGAGATCATTGGGTTAGAGAAGGGGGCTGATACACTGTGGCAGGTACGGGTTGGGGGAGACCATGAGGAGATACTACTTACAAATAAAGGATCCAGATCTGAGATCCTTACCTTAAGTGTGGGGTTTCCTTCCCCAGTCAGCTTCCATTCTCCAGCACAGCCACCAGAATTTTTATTTTTCTCTTTTACAGCTGCTTCCCTTGCTGGACGACTCAGTCAGAGCCGGTAGATCAACGAATGGCACACAACCGAGAGGGAAGATGGCGGGAATCGGCAAAATGAGTCACACGACTCACACATGTGCAGATCTGCTCTCAGGCATTCTCAAAATGGCAGATTTCAATGGTAAGAGCAATAGTGCACATGCACGGACTGGGAAAGCACCAAAACAGTGACAGTCATGGAGGCACCTGCATTTCATAGTTACCATGACCTTCATGACCAACTTACATTCTTATGGATGACTGATTGAAACGTGATACACAGGTGTCATCTATGGTCCAAAGTGAGTTTTAACACTTAAGGAATTTCACCAAGATTAAACCCCTAGTTCCACCTGAGGATCTGCCATCACTGGTACATGTCTTTGTTAAGTCCAGGCTTGATTACTGTAGTGCTCTGTACTTTGGGGTCAGTGAAGGGACACTCCACTGGCTGCAGCTGGTGCAGAATGCAGTGGCCAGATTGCTGATGGGCCTGTCCATGTCTAGTCATGTAACCCTGGTCCTGCAAACTCTGCACTGACTGCCTGTCAAGTAGAGGATCATCTTCAAGGTGGGACTGCTCACCTATAAGGCCCTATAAAGACTGGGCCCTGGCTACCTGGCTGATCTCCTGACATCTGATACCTCAGTACACTCCCTACCTTCATCCACCAGTGGCCTCCTTGCACCTCCAATGGCCAGATTAAAGACTTCTGGTGACAAAGCTTTTGAAGTTGCCGGTCAAGCCCTCTGGAACTTGTTTCTCATCTCTTTCAGGAAGGCCCCAATGGTAGAAGTTTTTAAAAGGGGCCTAAAGACTCTCTTCTTCTGCCTGGCCTTCCCGCACTAATCAGAGCTATTGTATTTTAAGACTATATTTATATATTTTAATGCTGTATTATATGCCATATGTTGTATTTGTTTGTTTTTTACCCTATTTGTATTAACCCTGCCTGTTTTCTTTTATGTAAGCACATAGAGCCCCTGGGATTGGGCACCATATAAAGAAATGTGCCTTGCATTCTGTATTTATTTTTTCATACAGATCCACAATAAAAGATAAGGTAATGGAATAAAATAAAATACAAAAAAAATAACAATATGATTTTGAATGTGATTTAAACAACATGAAAGGGTTAATATCAATAGTTGTTCTAACCTCATACAGCTGTATCAATAAGACAATATAATGGATTCCGTATGCAGTTTAAAATAAACCAGAACTCTCTGTTTCATTGCTGCCATGGTACTATAGAAAACCCAAATGTGAACAACTTTGGACATGCATAACAGGACTTGTGGTATTAGTTATGCAACTACAATATACTGTTAGATATCCTGAACATGATAAAATGAAAATCACCAAAAATGATTAGGTAAAAAGATGTCCACATTATATCAGACATTGGATGCATAAAGCAAACTCACCTGATACTACACTAAACATTAATACCACAATATAGGATAGGGTAGAATAGGATAGCATAGGATAAGGCCTCTGGCTGTTTACCCCCACACTGGACCTCCCTGAACAGCTAATTTGTGGAGGTTATATGTGTAACGACTTGTGTAACCATCCTGAAACTAATGCATTGACTCTACTAGTATCCAAATGTTAGCCTTTACTGTATTTCTTCTACCATTCTTCATTACACTGTTATTTGTGTCCCCTTGCTGAAGAACTTGGTACAGTTCCCCAGGTTGTATCTGTGTCTGACGTGGAACCTTTGAAAAGGAGTCTTTGACTCAAAGGTATTTTCCTAATAAACAATGAAATGAAATGAAAAGAATAGTTAGATATATATATATATATATATATATATATATATATATTTAGAGAGAGAGAGAGAGAGATGGACAGACAGACAGACAGACAGACAGACAGACAGACAGACAGACAGATAGATAGATAGATAGACAGACAGACAGACAGACAGATAGATAGATAGATAGATAGATAGATAGATAGATAGATAGATAGATAGATAGATAGATAAATAATTACAGAGAGGTTGAGTTTGCTGGCTCACTGCTGGCACCAAGCTGGCAGCACACATCCATCTGTGGTTACAGATGTTATGAAAGTCCTGTTGTGTGTGTGTGTGTGTGTGTCTATATGAGAGAGAGAGACAGAGAGAGAGAGATTGCAATAACTGGCTCACTGCTAAAACTGAAGCTGGCAGAATGACTCGAGTGCAGCTTCAGAAATTAAGAAACTCCCACTGTTTTCATACTGAGAATGCAGGTGAATGGCTTCTGTCACTAAGCTGGGCACCCTAGATATTGTGGTGCCCAGAAAAAGTATTTTTTGCCATTTTTTTAAAAAAGCAAACACCACAATCTAGCTAGGTTCAGGTGTTTCATTTTTTTTTTTTTTAAATACAGTGTTTATGTATTTTCAATTTTTTTTAGTTTTTTTTAAAACAAAGATGGCAGCCGTCACAATCAGTATTTGTTTCTCACAATCGATGAATACTAAATAATAAACCCTTACAATTGATGTTTTTTTATTGCTTGTATCAGAGGATTGTCCAAAAACCCTACTGAGCATACTCAGAAAAAAAAAAACTAAAATCCTCATAGCTCTGGAACTGTTTATGATTTTTTTATGAAACCTTTGAAAAACACTAGCTTGACATAGGCCCCTTCTACCCTGAAAGTTTTGTGAAAACATTGTGTACCTCCTAGGCTGTACATGAGAGCAAAAAGACAATGTTAAGTATAGGAAAAAAAATAAATCTCTTTACAAATTGATGTTCTGTATCTCGCAAACCATGTAAGATGCCATCACAAAACTTTCCATATCTTGTGACCCTGCCAGCCAGACCACAAATACAAAATTTGGGGCTATTTCATTGAATGTCACCAAAGTTATAAAGATGCATAAATTTGGGTATAACAGTAAACACCTAACTTAACCCCAACTATAGGGGTGCTACTGTGCCAGTAAAACAGATATATGTTATACTGGTGTGCAGCGCCAGTATAGTTAGGGTTGCCCTACAGGTTCTGTGTTAAGCCCCTAACTTTGCACCTTAACAACTTTGACATTGTTTAATAAAATGCCTGAAATATGGCATGCATTGTCTAGAAGGCAGTGTCTAAATATGTGAAAAGTTTCATGATGGAAGCTTGTGCTATTTTTGAGATCTGCATATTGTATGTTGCTTTCTAGTAGAGGGCTATGTTTTTTTCCTATACTTTACATGGGTTTTTAGTTTTTGTTCTCACATACAGCTTCAATGGTATTAAACTGTTTTCTCAAACTTACAGGGTGAAAGCGGGCTATGCCGTGGCAGTGCCATTTGAAAGTTTTGTAAAATAAAAATATTAAACAGTACCAGAGTTATAAGGATTTAAAATTTTTTTAGACTGTTCTGAGAATGATCAGTAAGATTTTTTGGATAACCTTCTGATACGACATGAAAAATTTGGAGTCGCAAGACCATTTTTTGCTTCACAAAAATGTGTTCTCATAGCACAAAAAAGGTCTAAATTGTATTTAGCTTTAAGTTGATATTGTACCCAAGCAAAGCAATTTTGTATCTCCCTACACACATCAATTTTATTTTTAAAGCTAATTTTATGAGCTGCAAAATGGAACTTATAAGTTTCTTGTCATCTACCATGGAAAAGCCCTTTCTGGCTTTTTTTCTGAATAAAATCCAATGTCTTTTTGCACAGAGCGCTTTATAAAGCATCACAAATTACCTGCACTGAATGATAAAAGAACCACTAGTTATCAGATTTGTGGGTTTCACTGTTTTGTTAGTCAGGATTTATAGACAATGCTACACTTAGATAAACAAATTCTGGCAGAGCCACTGTGGCTGCAAATGTCATTAACTTGATAAGGGTGTTTCATGGGCTTAAACATAAACATGAATTGCATTTAGTAAGGCCTACAATACCATTCCATGTATGACTTGCAAACAAGCTGGGCAGCCTGGGAGTGGGTAACAAGGTGGTAAACTGGGTTAGGAACTCGTTGAATGATAGAAGATGGAGAGTCATGGTAAATGGTGCTCAGTCAAAGGAAAGGAGTGTGACCAGCAGGGTACCACAGGGATCAGTCCTTGACCCAGTCCTATTTTATGTCTTCACAAATAAAATTGCAGAGGGGCTGGAGGGGAAAGTGTGCCTGTTTGTGAATGACAGTAAGATCTGTAACAGGATGGACACTCTGGGAAGAGTGGAAAAAATGAGGAAGGATCTAGGAAAACTGGAAGAATGGACCAAAATGTTGCAGCTGAGATTTGATGCAAAACAAAAGGGAAAAAACATGCATCTGGGTTGCAGGAACCCAGGAAGGATTCTGAGGGGGCTGATGGTCATCAAAATGGAAAGGGATTGGGGGTAATCATATTAGATTACCTAAAGGTGGCTAAACAATGTACCAAAGCTGTGAGTAGAGCCAGTGGGATGCTGTAGTGCATAGGGAGAGGTATTACCAGCAGAAGAAAGGAAGTGGTGATGCCACTGTGTAGATCACTGGTGAGGCCTCATTTGGAATATGGTGTCGAGTTCTGGAAGCCACATTTCCTTCATGCAACTTTAAGTCACAAATGGGTTAAATGGTTTTATTTTAGATTTCTTTCCCTTTCCCCTACTGCTCCCACTGGTTAGCCTTATGAAACACAACCAGAACATATCTTGGCTAGCATGATAATTCACCTATACAAGCTCCTTTTCAGTCTGCAGCACTGACTTTTTAAAATGTTAACTTCTTGTTGAAAACATAGCATAATCTTTCCATCCATGTTATTGCTAGATATACTGTAGCTAGATTGGCTGGAGGAAGGGTGAACATGGTCAGGACCCCCTAGAAATTGAGATGCATATGCAGAAAATAAGTCCAGATGCACTAACTTACCCTATAACTGTTAAGTGTCACAGTCTGCATAATACAGAAGACTTACAGTGATGAATCTTCATATGGTTTGGCTGGTTTGTGTTCTGATGTAACTGCACAATTGCTTGCTGTTGCTTTTGTCTGTATTTCCATTTTCTTCTTGAAGTGGTTACTTTTGCATTTATGTTTATTTTAAAATGTTTAATATTCTGACCATGGAGTTATGTCATGGACCATAACTGATCTCCAGCCTTAACCCCCCCATGCTCCAGACCTGTTACCAAGGACCTCCTACATGTATCCCATGCATGTTTGAAATCTATAACCATTTTGGTACCCATTACCTCTGCTGGCAGGCTGTTCCACATGTCCCTGACCCTATCTCTAAAGAAGTATTTCCTTGTATCCCCTCTAAGTCATCCCCCTTCTAGCTACATATCATGCCCCCTTGTCATTGAACATCTTTCTCAGCAAAATTGAATCTTCCTATACCTTATTGACACAATTGAAGTATTGGAATGCTTCTGTCATGTCTCCCCTTTCCCTCCTTTCCTCTAGAAAATACATACTTAACTTCTTGAGTCGTTACCCCATAGGCAACAGTTCCATCCTCTCTCATCTAGAGTACAAGTTTAAAATTCCTGGCTTCACCCATTCTTACGTGTATGTTATCTCTTACAGCTGGTGCCAAGAGAATTACTCCACACAGCTAAAGGGATACAGCTTCATCCCCAAATGATGCAAACTGGACATGCCACTTTATCAGTCATTTAAAATAACACAAATATAGTTTCACATTCTTATTATGAGGGAAGCAAGAAAGATTAACCAGCATGGTTAGCAAATACATTGATTGACACATGTGACTGAGTGGTGAGTGGGATTTTTTTTCTAAAATTCCTGGTAGTTTTATGACCCCAGAACCTGCTACTCAGTTTTTTTATTGCATCGTGTCCCAGACAATCTTCCCAGAGTGCATTTTGCTCTAATGTTTAATAGCCCCTGCTGGAGGCCAGTGTCTTGTTACATTGTCTTTTTGTTTCAAATTAACCACAGAAGAGACATCATGGCAGCCAGAGGAGTCACACTTTGAGTCTTAGGGTAAGTACAGCATAATTAATAAGTTTCCTAAATATTAGTGCTTTAACCAGCTGTGTTTCTGTTGTGTGTGTGTGTGTGTGTGTGTGTGTGTGTGTGTGTGTGTGTGTGTATGTGTGTGTGTGTAAACGTGTCACTATTTAAAGTAATTTTATCTGCACTTCTGTGGCTATCCCTCAGTCCCTTTCAGTGTTTTACCAGTAAAAAGTAGCAGAAATGGAGCAGCACTTTATAGTTTGTTATAGTAGACCATGAATTAAATAATATATGTAGAACTGGCATGGGTTATATAAACTGGTCTGGAAACAACAAGGAGCACATCTATTTAAAGAACAAATCTGTGATTGTTCCTCAACAATGCTACTTAACACTCCACCCCTCCCCCACTGCATGGCAAGGGACACATCAGTTTATCTCAGCAGCAGATATTTCTCTCTGCAATCCATATATAAACTGTGTCACTTTGCCTAAAATCCTGCTCCCCCCATTTTGACCAACATGTTATGGACCTTTGATTCAATTGTTTGTGTCTTGCACAGAAGACAGTGCTTGTAGACAAATCTAATCATTTTGCAGCTGTGCTCATCCATTGACTATGTAGGTTTTGTGATTGTGTTTATGTGCATTCCTGGTAATGTACAGGGCCAGGACTGAGTTGTGATTGGGGTTGAACAAAGAACACAAATATTTATCACATTGCTTCACTATCTCCAATGAATTTTTTATGTTTCTCCACTATTAATAATACTATTTTTTGTTGTTGTTTGTTTTGGCTATTTTTTTTATCTCGGATTAACACCTTTTGTTTATTTATGTAACTGTAGAATTGCTTGTTGCTGCTTTTATCTGCCTCATTTGCATTTGAGTTCCATTTTTTAAATAGTTACTTTTACTTTTATGTTTCTTTTAAAATGTGTAATATACTGACCATGTGGTTATGTCATAGCTTTTGTTTTCAGATACTTTATTGCATGTTTAGCTTTGTTGTTAGTGTTGTTGAGTAACTTTCTTCACATCCTTATTTAGCCATCTTGCGTCATCATTTGTTGCTATATTCCTTGATCCGTTTAATGCAAACTGTTACAAATGATAATATGTTGCCCTTTATAATCTGCCAAATATCTTTCACTGTTTTGTGTTTTAAAGAGATTCTTGCTAATGTCATAATCTTCCCATCAGTGGTAGTGGAGCTTTGCTTGAGGAAGGGTGAACATGGTCAGGACCCCTTAGCAATTGAGATGCATATGTAGCAAATAAGTCAAGATGGTCTAACTTACCCTAAAACTGTTGAGTATCACAGTCTGCATAATACACAAGGCTTACAGTGATGAATCTTCATATGGTTTGGCTGGTTTGGGTTCTACTGTTTATAATTCAGGGATGAATAGCTAGGGAAACATTTTTCAATGACTGCCAAATGTGCTACATAGGCAGATGTTTTGCAAAGGTATAATATAAATTATGTCTTATCTGGTATTGTTGTCCAGGAATTTGATCACATTTTCATAGAGAAAGATTACATTTAGGGTACCTGATTATCCCTTTGTGAATCATTGCTACTCTCTGTCACTGAAATCACTGTTAGACATGTAGCTGACTGAAATCTTAGTGATTTTAGAATTTAAACTGAATCTGTATTTATTAATTTAAAAATATATGTATATATTTTGAGGAGATGCCTAGTTATGGATTATCCCAGCATTTAATTTCAGCATTTTAGTGGAAACTTTGCACTCTGATTTTCTTATTCTGATTTTTCCTTTTTTTGCAGTATGTTGTCTGTAGTTATATTCTGCTGGCATTCCTGGTAATGTACAGGGGAAGGGGACTGAGTTGTGACTGGGTTTGAATAAGGAACACAAATAGTCATTACATTGCTTTGCTATATCAACTGGATTTTCTACTGTTTTCTGTTTAATATTAATACACATATTTTTTTCTTTTGTTTAGGCTATTGATGTAACTGCACAATTGCTTGCTGTTGCTTTTGTCTGCATTTGTTGCATTTGAGTTCCATTTTCTGTTTGAAATGGTTACTTTTCCATTTATGTTTCTTTAAAAATGTTCATATTCTAGCCATGTGGTTATGTCATGGCTTTTGTTTTCAGAGATTTTATTTCATGTTTAGCTTTGTTGTTGTTGTTGAGTCACTTTCTTCACATTCTCATTTAGCCATCTTGCTTGTCATCATTTGTTATTATATTCCTTGATCCTTTTAATGTTAATTATTAAAAATAATAATATGTTGCACTAAGCAAGTAAGATCAACCAGCTTGGTTATCAAACAATGAATTGACACCTCTGTATGACTGGGGAAGGGGATAACGGCAAAACAAGTTTCTCACTTTGTAAATGGTTATAAATTAAGCACTGAAACTTAGCACAGAAAGATCACTATAGCAGAGGTTTCAGCTTGCAAACAAAAAGGCAGTACTGGGGATAGCTCAATTAAAGGAAAACTACATAAGTATGTGTGTGTGTGTGTTGATTCAATTGCTTGTGTCTTGCATAGAAGACAATGCTTGTAGACAAATCTAATCATTTTGCAGCTGTGTTCTACTGTATGTGGGTGTGTGTATATGTGTGTGTGTGTGTGTGTACTTTTGATTCAGTTGCTTTTCTCTTTTGTAGAAGACAGTACTTGTAGACAAATCTAATCATTTTACAGCTGTGTTCTGCTGTGTGTGTGTGTGTGTGTGTGTGTATATGTGGACTTTTGATTCAGTTGCTTGTAGCTTGTGTAGAAGACAGTGCTTGGCTGCTTGTAGACACATCTAATCATTTTGCAGCTGTGGTCATCCATTGGATAAGAAGGCTTTGTGATAGTTTTCTGTTTATGTGATATCCTTAGTATGTGGTTACTTTATTGATGTCTCCTATGGAGGGAACTCAAAATGTGCAGGATAGTTTTCTATCAAATTCTGACAAATCACAGAAGTACCAGACCTGGACTTCAGGAGGAGTTTTCCTTTAACTTCTCTCAAGCCAGAAGAAAGTCCCATTAAGCAGTATGGAGGAGGTTTCAACTTTCCAAAAAAGGCAGTATTGGGAAGGGCTCATCTTAAGCACTGAAACTTAAACAAAGGAAAGGGCCATGAAACACTATGGAGGAGGTTTCAACTTGCAAAAAAAAGGCAGTACTGAGGTGGGCTCAATTAACTTCTTAAGTCAGAGGAAAAAGAGTGCTCTTCAGCTGCCATGCAGACACAGGCACCGTAGTAATGAGGCTTCAGTGGAGGACACTATTTTTAACACTCTACCATGTTGTTTGGAAGGTAATTATGCAGGTAGTCATTTTCTCAAAGCAATATGTCTGCAGAGTTATTCACCTGCAGCCATAAAAAAAGATTGCCTTTTGGCATAGGGTCAGCATTCATTGTGCAGCACTATGATGTCAGGTACTTAGCTTTCAGTCTGTATGCAAAATAGTTCCTGTAAGCTCTGGACAGAACCGTCTTTGTTTCTCCTTTTCACTCTGCCATGGGGCGGGGGGGGGCCTGCTCCCAAATCTCCCACCACTCAAGTGTTATCAGCAATCAGGTACCACCTGTACTTGCCAAAAAAAAAATTAAATCTCCTTTGAAAATATTCTCTTTTATGGTTTGATAAACTGTATTTATCCCTAGTGGTTACATTTAAATTCATGCACCTTGTGTATAGTACAAGTCACATTAAACTGATCCACCAATGAGATGTTTTATTATTTCTGACTGAGAAGCATAACTGTTGCTAGATCCAGCACAAAGCCCAGAACAAACTATTTCTTAAAGAGTTAAAGCTCGTTTAGCATTGCACCGTGACTGGACTGCAGATGCATTCCAACTGAGTGGTAAAACATTTTACAAACATAGCCCTTGAGCTGGTTAAGCATTCTAATACAATGCAATATGAGTTGCTAATGCATTGCCAACTGTAAAAAACAATGCTAAACCAACTAATTGGTGGAACAGTTTAATGTGACTTTTACTGTAGTTTCATTTCAACACAGGACAGTGAGCACAACCAGATTGTCAACAAAATATGCAAAACTAGCAGCTTCTTTTTAAAACAGAGAGTGATGAACTTATCTTAAGTTTGTTTGTCCTCTCCACATGTCTGATGAAGGGGTCTTCCCAAATGTCAATTTTCACATCTATATCACAACATGTGGAGATGATAACTAGCCTTTAGATGCATTCATTACTTTCTCTGCTTAAAAAAAACTGCTGGTTTTGCATATTTTGTTGGAAATCAAACTGATGTGTACTGTTCTGATTATGCTAAGTGCCCTGTGGTAAAATTAAACTATACAAGGTGCTTGAATGTAACCACTAGAGATGAATACAGTTTATCAATCATGAAAGGAGAATATTTTCAAGAGAGATTGACATTTTTTGTCATGCACAGGTGATACCAGATTGCCGATAACGCTTGCATGGTGGAGCATTTGGGAGAAGATCCCCCCCCCCCATGATAGAGTGAAAAGGAGAAACAGAGATGGTTCTGTCCTGAGCATACAGGAATTTTGGGAGACTAATGTTAAAACCTCATGAGTGTTTAAATACAGCAATTTTATATCTCCCTACACAAATCCATTGTTTTCCGGTCCTAATTTTATGAGCTACAAAACAGACCTTATTAGTTTCTTGTCATCTCCCCTGGACCTTTTAAAACTCTTTCTGACTTTTTCAGAATCCAGTTCTATGTCTTTTTGCAAGGATCACTTTATAAAGCATCACAAGTTATCTGCACTGAATGATAAAAGAACCACTAGTTATCAGATTTGTGGGTTTCATTGTTTTGTTAGTCAGGATTTATAGACAATGCTACACTTACATAAAAAAAGATTGCCTTTTGGCATAGGGTCAGCATTCATTGTGCAGTGCTGTGCTGTCAGATGTTTAGCTTTCAGTCTTTGTGCTTTCTGATTTGTTCTTCATTCTGTAGTTTGAACAAATAAAAAGATTAAGACATTAACATACCACCAGCTGTAACAGACGACAGTTACTTGAAATGGACTCATCTGAAGGTAAAAGGGCAAAGTATCATTTCATGCTTAATTTGTCAGTGTAAAGCAGTCTTCCTGGTTTGGCAGGGTATCCCCCCACTACCTAACATCTGCCTGATGCTCAGTTCATGCACGCCCCCAAGTGAAAAGAATCAGTGACTGGTGGATGGTGAGTAAGGCAAAAACTCAAGAACTTGTAAAATAAATGCATTTCATTTAAATAAAAGCATATTCTGTGCAGCAGAAACACATTTTCCAAAATCTAAATACTCAAAAAGAAATACCCATTCCATTAGATCCTAATATTAATGAAGAGGTGTAAATATAGTTTAATGACAATAACAGCAGTAGGTGAAAGCATGTGACACTGCAGCATTCAAGCTTGCCATGTCAGAGAGCTCAGCTGATATGATTTCTTAAGATATATTAAGATAGGATAAGACATCTTAAAATATCATATCTTATCTTACTATCTTAACATACGATATAGTAAGGTAAAATAGCTTAAGATATCTTAAGATGCTATATATTATAACCAATATAATAGCCATGAATTGGAGAAGTCACTAGCATGCAAAACCACACTATTCTGTGCAATGTATGTTAAATATACAGTCACTGACAATACAGGATCCACCAGTTCCATATATATTTTCCCCAAGGAGTGCCTATACCTTATTTATAAATATGTAAAAATTATTGTATAAGCAGATTTATTCAGAGTAAAGAAGACACTTCTGATCTAGCATTCAAGCGTTTCTATTCCTCTAAAAAAAATCTGCTCATACAATAATTCAGGCTTATACAGTATCTTTCAGAATGTTCCATACTTTACACTGCTAAATATCATTAGTTCAATTTAACAGCAGAACATAGTTACCTTTTATATTTTTACATATTTATAAATAATGTGTTACAGCACTGTATAGGGCTGAACCACTGTATGTGAACTTCCAAAACCCTATGAATTTGAAATCTATCATTGCCTGTTTTCTGTGGAAGCACTGCATGGGAAAATATATATGAAATTGGTAGGTCCTGCATAGTCAGAGACTGTACATTTCATATACAGTACATTGCATGGAATAAAGTGGTTTTGCATAGAGATGGGGTAAACTTAAAATTTGTAAGCAAATTTGCCATGAAGCAGCCAAATTTCACCTCCGTAGAGCTCGTAGAAACATAGAAACATAGACTTTGGTGGCAGAAAAAGACCACTTGGCCCACCTAGTCTGCCCATTTCCCTACCTACAGGATAAGCTGCAGATCCTAGCAAACCAACAGCCTAGTTCTTCCTATCCCCCACAAGAATTGCCATATGTCTGTCCCATGCATTCTTGAATTCTTCCACAGTTTTAGACCCCATAACCTCCTCAGGAAGGCTGTTCCATGTGTCCGCCACCCTCTCTGTGAAAAAAATACTTCCTCACTCCCAGGCTGGTCAATTTGATTATTAATATTTTGTGTGGGACTGTGTCAAATTCCTTGATAAAGTCTAGGTAGGCCATGTCCACAGCCCCCCTGGTCTGCTACTTTGGTCACTCAGTCAAAGAAATCAATTAGATTCATCTGACATGACCTTCCTGCTGTGAACCCATGCTGCCTTGGGTCCTGTGCCCCACTGGCCTCTAGGTACTCAACAATTTTTTCCTTCAGAAGTGATTCCATCACTTTCCCCTACCACAGAGGTCAAACTGACAGGTCTGTAGTTTCCTGCCTCTGTCTTGCTCCTACTTTTGTGAAGGGGAATCACATCCACCTCCCTCCAGTCCTCAGGTACCACACCATCCTCCCATGATTTGTTAAAAAGGGTAGTCAGTGGTGCCACTAGTTATCCCCTTAGTTCTTTTAGATTTCTGGGGTGAATTCCATCAGCCCCATTGCTTTGTCCATCTTCAGTTTTAGGAGTTCTTTCAGAACCCTTTCTTTCGTGAAAGGACTGGGATAGACCCCCCATCCAGAGTCCTTCTATTAATTGGATTAGGCACCTCACCCTCCTCCTCTTTTGTGAATACTGACCAGAAGTATTTGTTCAGTATTCCTGTTTTTTTTAGTGTCCCTCTCTGCCCACCCACTGTCCTTTCTATTCAGCCTCACTATCCCTCCCTTTGTCTTTCTATGTTCCCTGATGTACCTATAAAAGGTTTTATCCCCCCTTTATAACTGAGTTGGCTATCTTTTCCTCAGTTTGGACCTTTGCTATTCTGACTTCCCTCTCTGCTTCTCTCTGCCTTAACTGTTACAGTTCTCTGTCCAGCTCCTTCTGTGTTTCTGCAAAGTTTTTTCCTTATTCAGAAACTTTGAAATGGCAAAGTTCCACCACAAAGTGTAGAATTTCACCCACAAAGTGTGGAATTTTGCCTGTGAACAGCAGAACTTTGGTGAATTCCACAATTCGTGAGCAAAATTCTGCACTTTGTGGATGGAATTCCACACTTTGTGATGGAACTTCGCCATGCAGAATTTACAAAAATCCATGGAATTCTCAGATTAATTTGTAAAGTGAAGTTTTCCATTTTTGACCATCTCTAACTTTGCATGCTAGTGGTTTCTCCATTTCATGGCTATTATATTGGTTATGACCACTTTTGTATATTTTTCACTGATTTCCTGTCTTTTTACCTTACAGACAACTGAGTATGGTGTTTTGATTCATCCATTGTGTGTTTTCTTAATTTTACCCTGATTCAGCAACTGCACTTACAGGACCCTTTTTCAAACCACAGATGTTTTAGACTATTGCTCTATACTGAGTTGGATGCAAATAAATCCTATGGATCCTGAGGATTGAGAAATAAAAATGTTCTTTTTGTTGGGACCCTAGATGGACTGAGATTACATTGTATAATTGGAAAACTGATCATTTGCTGTGTGAACTGATGCTCCACAGAGGAATATCCATCTCCTGGGAATTTGGAATCACAAGGTGTAATCTTGTAATTAAAAAAAACTGTTTACTTGTTGAGTGAATTGATGCTCCACTGAGGAATGCCTCTCCTATGGGGATTTTGACCTGCAATCAGTTAACTGTTATGCCAGCCAAAGTTTTTCTCTCAAAGCCGTTTTAAATATGGGGCACTAGAGTAAATAAGTTATATGTGGTATGGAGTATGTGGGTCTTTTAGCATTTTGGGTTGGTGCCATGAGGTAATATTTTAGATAGTGTGTCTTTGTAATAGTCTACATTTAATTAGATTATTGAGTTAATGATCTAATAATGGGGAAGGGCACATCAATATAAGGCTACTATACCACTACTATTTAAATGCTCTTAGGTGCAAATAGTTCAGCCCTTGATAAAGCTGGCAGTGAACGCCACTGGGCTGCTATCTGCCAGGGTAGCATCTACACAGGTCTTTTTAAACATGTTTTAAATAAATAAATTGCTATATCTGTCCTATACACCTACTTTTGTTCATACTGTGTTGCTGACCTATGTTGAGGTAAGTTGTGAGGATCCTTAATTTTGCATTTAGATTTTCTTAACCTAATGCAACCTGAGCCAGTGGATTACCTCTCCTTTGGATTTGGCATCAGCATTTTTAGACTGTTTGGAGTTCAGTTGTTGCCCTTATCAGTGTTACTTTAGCATAAGAAGGATTTGTATACATGATTTCTCAAACTAACTTGAAAGAAATCAAAAAGAAAGGAAATTCTTTGCAAAAAAACTACATCAATGCACCAGTTAGTGAGGCTTAATGCCAAAAAAATTCAGGGAATGGGGAGCTAGGGTTTCCACCCCTAACTAACTACCCCACTGCCCAAGCAGGAAAAGGAAAAAACATTAGGGGTTTGGATCTCCAGAGTCTGGGCAAGTCAGTGGTAGGGTCTTCCTTGCATGAAGAAAGGACATCATGTTTGACATTGTTTGTTCAGAGAATGAGGTGGGCATTAGGGTTGACAACCCCAAGGAAGACCCCACCACTGATTTGCCAAGACTCCAGAGACCCCAAACCCTAATGTTTTTTCCTTCTGCTGTTTGGAGGTGGGGGTGGGGGTGGGGAGTTAGGATTAGAAACCTTAACACCCTATTTCCTGACTTTTTGTTGTCAGTAAGCAACCCTAACTGGTGCATTAGCATAGTTTTTTGCAAAAAATATATATTATAGTGGCACGGTAGCATTACTACAGTTTTATCTATTTATTTAAAAGTTGATATCCAGGAATGGCACACTTAGCTGAAGCTCATTTCTAGGTGTAACCTGGGGACAAGGTCAGGGAGGAGATTTACAAAATTACAAGCAAACAAAAACTAGGTCAATTCAAAACTTCAGTATGAGTACAGAAAACAAATATGGTATGGAAAATAATAAAAAATTGGAAGTAGTAGTGAGCATGTCAGTCTAACAAAGAATGACTACATCAAAAAATAACACCTTGGTACAAGAAACTAGGTCTAACAATATGCAAGATGGTAAGTGCAGTCAGAGGTCATGAGGTAGGGGATTGGAGGTAAGGGGATTTGAGCTGGGGGTTGATTAAACTAGAAGGAGGGAGACAAGGTGGACAAGAGCAAGAGCAGTCAGAGCGAGGGAGAAGACATAGAAAGGACTTTATGGTAGTGAGTGAGGGAGCATGATGAACATCCCAGGACAGCTGATTCCAGAGAAAAGGGAGGCATTAAGAAAAAGTGGACAGCCCAGCCACAGTATGAGGGTGGGAGGAGAAAGAGTGAGTGTCCCTGGAGCGAAGGGAGTAGGTAGGAAGATGAGCAGGCAATAAGCGGAAGGAGAGATGGGAAGGGAGAGTCCTGAACCAGTATTTGGCACTAAGGGAGAGGCAATGGATCATGCACCTATGGGACAGAGGTGAGATGGAAAGAGAGGGTACAGGAGACAGTGGTGCGTGAGGGGAAGGGAGGAGGTAGCAAAGCAACAGAAAGAATTTAGGTGAGTGTCAAGTTTAGAGAGGGAGGTCACAGGGGCAGAGGCTTAAACAACATCAGCATAATCAATCACATGTAAGATTGCTTTTGTGACAAGATCACAGCAAGTAGGTAAAGGGAGGCAATCTTTGTGACACTAGAGGATGCCTAATTTTGGGCAAAGTTTGGTGTAGATGGCATTAATATGGGAAGAGAAATCTAGATTACTGTCCAGCCAGACATCTAAATATTTGAAAGTGTGGACCACCTCAATGGGGGAGCTGTTCAGGGTGATGAACAAGGGAGCAGACTGAAGTCTAGACAGCCTCTGTCTGGAGCAAAAGAACATTGAAACAGTTTTCTTAGAGTTTAATTTTAGCTGGTTAGCCTGAAACCAGTGTTGTACTTTATAAAAGTTGTTCTGTAGGGGTGTAGCAACATCACTGGAGGTGGAGCCAGAGGTGTAGATCATGGTGTCATCCATGTACATATGTATGTGAGACACAGAGCAGACAGAGGAGAGGTTATTCATAAAGACTGAAAAAAGAATTGGACTGAGTATAGATCCTTGAGGTATGCCTGCTTCGCAAGAGAGTGGGGGAGGATAGGGCATTTCCAACTAGGACCAATTGCTCTCTGTTTGTAGGTAGGAGCTGAATCAGTTGACTCCAGTTTGAGATAGTACAAAGTGAGAGGAGTTTGTAGAGCAGGAAGTGGTACAAAACAGTCAAAGGCCTTTGTCAGGTCTATAAAAAAGGCAGTGGCCATTTTGGCTTGATCCATAGTGGAGTGGATAAAGTCAGTGACTCGTAGCAAGGAGATAAAAGTGGAATGCTGTTTCCTGAAACTCGACTGGAAAGGGAAGAGAGTGCCAAAGGATGGGAGAAGATTCAAGAGCCTGGAGTAGACCAGAGACTCATGCAGTTTGGCAAGAGAGGGCAGGATAGAGATTAAGCGATAGTTAAGGTTGAGTAGGCTGTTTAATCTTAAACCCCTAAGTTTGCATTATAATAGCTTTGCCCCCATTCAACAGATTTGCATGAAATTTTGCAAGTCTTTTAATGTGCCAAGTTTTGTCTATGCAGTATGCAACTTTTGTTCCAGCTGCAAAAAGTTGTTTTCATAGCACAAACAAATGCTAAATTGTATTTAGCTTTAAACTGATGTACCCTATCAGGGCATCATCACATTGTGAAGACATCAGAGAACACTCTGAAAGAAACAATACCCACACTTGTAATATAGTAGATTGAGTGAAATAGCTCAGATTTATTTATATTGTAGGCAGACCAGAAATCATGTAGTTGCAAAGCCAAAACAATTAATCTACAACACATACCTGTGTGTCCAAGTCCACTAAATAGCATACTGCCTGCAGACAGAGTTGGTATTGTTCAATGTTGGGAAAGGCAACTGCATAGCAGTGCTTGAATGGCAAAATATAACTTCAGTGTTTAAACACCCATAGGTTAGAGTCTCAGAATTTTAAGCAGCTTATAATTAGTTGTATAATGCAAATGCATCAATGTAGGAGGAGAATATTTTTCCATAAATATCTGCAGCATTTTAACACATGTTCATGCATCAAGCTTTAAAACTTATTAGCAGCTAGTAGAAAAACTGTAATGTACAATTGCAGGAAAAGGTACTTTCATGGCTCAAACTGCAGCATTTTCTCAAAACTCCATCAGTGAAACTTTCAAACTTTTTGTAGCAGCTAGAAGTACCAATGCACTGGAGCAGAAATAAAGTGTTTTTATACAGTGCTAACATAACTCTGCAAATCATACTGACATGAGAAGCTGGTAATGGTGAAATCACATGAGAATGTGCAAACTCCCTAGGCATGCAAAAGACAGTGTTTTGTAACATTCATGCTAGGGAAATCTGAAAACAATATAGCTTGAATTATTTCAGGTAAACATAATTGAATCATAATTATAACTGTGGTACATTGCAGAATGTAATGTATTCCGCGACTTTATAAGGAGAGTCTCGAAGTCCTGATTTCTGATATTGACAGAATATTTATACATAGCAGGTTCTTTATTTATTTATTTGAAATTTAGGTTCATTTAATAGAGTTTAGTAGACTGAAATTTAGCAAGAAAAGTTGAAATCAAGGCTGAGGGGCAAAAGAGTTCATTGCTTCTCAGAGTTCATTGCTTTTTTTAAACACAGCAGTGCCATAAATGCTGTGCGAAGAACACTGTTCAAAGGTCTAAGCAAAAAAAGGCTAGCTGTAGCATGGACTACTTGGTCATGCTAAAGAAATGGATCCTAGTGAGTCCACTGATGCAGCAGTAGCACTACTACGGTACTTGTGGCATCGATGTCCCAAGATCGGGAGCAACCTTGGGAGTCTGAGGATTGGCTGGGGGAGGAAGATCAAGCATCCCAGGGAACTGTGCTCCTCCTCTGTGGAAGGAGATGATCAGTGACTGGTGTTAGCCTGGCCCCTAGTGGTGGCTGGGGGTCAGCACACTGGCACTACAATCGGAGGTCGGAGGCAGGGCAGACATCTGGTGTGCTGTGCATGGGACCATGCGTGGCACCACCATTGGCACCATTGCATGTCCCTTCCTCTGTGCCAGGGGAGAATGGAACAACAGAAAATGGGGAGTATAAAGAAAGTAAAAACAACAAAAAAATGGATCTTGCTAGGATAGCCAAAATTTAAATGGGGGCATACCTACCTATGTCTGGATATACAGACCTACTGTAACTAGTACACCCAAACAAAGCCAAAAAACAAATGTAGACCAAATAGTAATACAACACATGCTGAAGTATATAGAGCTTGTTATGATTCAATAACAAACAGCTGTTACTGCAATACAGAGCTCAGAAGTCCAAAACAAGAGCTTACTGCAGCAGAAACACAGTCTGTGGTTATGGTGGTATAAGGCGCAGTGTGTGTGTGTGTGTGTGTGTGTGGACTATAACCAGCACTCAGGAGAAAAAAACAAACATATTGCATACTTGCTATTGTTTTTTTCACATTTATGTTAGTTTCTCCATAAGTGCAGCTGAGCTGCCATGCTTCCAAAAGCACTCTTCAAAACAAAGCAAAGACATATGATAGAAAAGTGACCGGTTTCTCAAGCACTAAAGGGCAAAACTGTTTTTTTAATGCATGTCCCTCTCAAAGCCCTAGTACTGTAGTCTTCTCTGTCTCATAGTATGCACATCAAACAAGGTATAATATTGTAAAAAATGTATTGGTCATCTGTAACCAGGGTAGGGTAGCCAGAAGAGCCTATGTCAGCTTCAGAAGCAGGGTACAAACACTGTACAAGTTAGAAAAGGCTTCTAGATAGAGAAGTAGAAAGACAGACATAGATAGATAGATAGATAGATAGATAGATAGATAGATAGATAGATAGATAGATAGATAGATACAGTAGATAGGGGATCACCAACTCACTGCTGTAACTAAAGCTGGCAGCATGACTCCTGCTGCAAATTCACATTTCAAGAAAGTCCTGCTGTTCTCATACTGAGAAAGTGGGTGAACTGCTGACCTCGATAAGCTGGGCATCCATGATTTTCAGGTGCCCTGAAACTTTATTTCCAGGACAATTTTCAAAAAATAAACACCAGAATCTACCTAAACTGGTCCCATTTACCTAGGTTCAGGTGTTTGTTTTTTTGAAAATACTTAATTTTTGTGTATTTTTAATATTTTTAAGTTAAAATAAGATGGCATCCACCACAGTCATTTTGTTGTTGTTGTTGTTTTGCACAGCAAGAAAATCATGAACATAAACACTCACAATCAATGTTTTTTACTGGTTGGGCTTGACAGTTATCAAAAAAATCCTTATAACTCTGGAACCATATAATATTTTTCTTGAATACTTCAAAAGACACTTCTCAGTACAGGCTGCTCCTTCCCTGGAAGTTTTATGAAAAAATTCCACTAGGTTGTGCATGAGAACAAAACTTAAATAAATAAATGTATTAATAAATAAATAGTAACCCATGTTAAGTATAGGAAAACTAAACACCCAGTTTTTATTTATCTATTTATTTATTTCATTTTTCGTGTTCTGAATCTCAAAAAATGAAGAAGATGCCATCACAAAACATTTCACATCTTCAGACTCTGCCAGTCTAACCAAGCGGACCAAATTTTGGTCTATTCCATTGAACTTCACCTATGTTATTAAGGTGCAGACATTGGGGTTTAACATTAAATAGCCTACTCAACCCTAACTATTGGGATGCTACTGAATCCCTAATATATATATATATATATATATATATATATATATATTATACACATTATATATGTTGATGGGAGGGGTTAAGCTGGCCACTACAACAAAGGAAAGGGACTTTAGGATCATCACAAATGACTCCCTAAAACAAACTAGTCAATGTAACAAGGCCTGCAGTAAGGAAAACAGATTGCTGAGGTGCATTGTATCAGTTTTTGATAACAGGAGGGAAGAGGTAATACCACCTCTCATAAGATCACTGGTGAGACTCCACCTGAGTACTGTGCCCAGTTCTGGAGTCATCACCTAAGGAAAAGCAGAGACAGGCTGGAGATAGTGTAGCACAGAGTAAGCAAAATGATTAATGGCCATTTGAGCAGATCCTATGAGGATCAGCTTAGGCCACTGAACATGTACTCACTGTAGGCCAGAGAAGGTGGGGGGGCATAATACAGACCTTCAAGTTCATGAAAGGAATAAACAAGGCAAAGTGCGAGGAAATATTTTGCAGGAATCATGAGTCAAAACCAAGGGAACATGAATGTTACCACGTGTAAGGAGATTCAGGAGAGATGTTTTACTTTACTGAGACCATGGCTGAGTCATGGAACAACCTACCAGCAGAGGTGGTGGGCTCAAAAGCCATTAATGGGTTCAAACATGGCTGGGACAGAGTAAATGGTTTAATAGTTACACGGGGGCAGCAGTAAGTCAGGGAATGAGGTGGGAATATAAGGGCAAAAACCCCATTGGCATACTAGGTCATGAGGTAGAGCAAGGTGAAACCGGGCAGACTAGATGGATCAATGGCTTTTTTCTGCTAACATTGTTTGTGGTTCTATGTAATAGATACTGTACGTTAACATAGTATATTAGGGCTCAGTAGGCAGTTCATTGTTGAACTCTGATTATTGTACCTTAAGAATGCAGCTTTCACTAATGGAATAGTTTGAAATTTGACATACACATAGCAGTGCTGGACTTTCTGGAACATGTGAATTTGGTAATAGTCCATTCAGTGGCTTAAGAGTTCTAGAAAATTGAAAACCCTTAAATATAGTAGTTAAGACCTTTTTTTGGTTACCAAGAGCAAAAAACAGTTACATGTTGAAACCTGAAATGGTCAGGCTCATTAGAGCTTGGCCCCACAATAATTCTTTGGTATGTGGTTTTAGAGGTACATGTTAAGTTTTTAATTAATTTAGAAAATTAATTTCCATTTCTGTGCATGCACAGTTCATTTTTTCAGCATTCAACTCATAACTAAATTTTTGATTAACTGACATATGTCATTTTTGTGTGACAAATTTAATTTTTGTGAGCTAAGGATTCCTTTCTACAGTCTGGCATTTTTGTTTACTCGGCACTGGTGTGAATGTCAGTTTAAACTGATTTTATGCGTGGTAGTGTTATGATACCCTTTGTACTTCTATGGTCATATGAGACTATTGCTGTACATCTGACATTATACTCAGTGTTGCATGGTGTGTCACATTTTTAAACTCGCTGTAATTTAGAGGGAGCAGGTAAGGGGCCACCCATGGGTTAAGTGGTGCATGGGGTAAGGAGAACCAAACCACAACCAATTACTTTCTAAACACAGTACCAAAGCAAAATGAGATACACAGACAGAAGGTGCAAATAAAACAAAATATTTATTGTTACAAAAAACAACTGGAAATACTGCATGATTGCTAATAATATAACAGTTTTATTGGTGCCTGTGTCTAATGACCATCTTCCCTTTGAGACTTGCAAGGTACTGTAAGCAAGAGTCTCCTCTATTTAGAACTATAATCAAACATGTGAATAGTAAGATGGTTCTGCTATGAAATCCTGAAACGCAGTATCCTGAACCCTACAAGACCGAGTTAGGGAAATTGATTTTCAGTATCCCGCAAGTCACTGGATCCGACTTGCAGGATCCCGAAGACACTTGCATTTAATACAGGGGGATTTTCCCCCAGCACCCCTCACACGGGGAGGGGCTCTCTCCCCTGCACAGTCCACAACTTAAATAACCAACTCTGAGGAGGAGCAGACCTTGGAGTAAAACATTTAGTTACGGGGGGGGGACATTGCAGTAACTGAGAACAGAACCCAGGTCCACTGCACCATGCTGGTCGAGCTGCTAGTGGTTTAGCCCTCCAATCTATGGGAGCAGCTTGGCTGGCTTCTGTATTTCTTCCTCTGTTGCAGTGCCTGGCCAGGAGTAGGGTACCGGTTCATCACATCCAGTACCTTACTCCTGTCCTTCCTGTTGGGCATGCGTGTGTCAGAACAGCGAAGCTGTCAGGCACGCGTGTGTCAGGATACTGAAATCGGTCCTGTGAGTGTTGGGATTCTGAGTTTCAGTATCCTAATAGGATACCAGTAAAATAAAGTAACTATGACATTAAACTGGGATTACACTTAGCTGATACCTGCCCTACTGTATGGTGGTGACTAATTATGCACTTGTGATAGCATGGACCCTAGAGTTGAATGCACTGCTCTGCTCTGACTTGTCATATTGTATCCTACATATCTACTTGTGTGATATTTTACTGTTTGCATTAAATAAAACATTTGGTTGATGTGATAAGCTATGTATGTTTTGTTGTCCAAACAAAGAAGCTTAAAACAGTGCCAAACATGTTTGCTTTCATGTTATTACAAGTTAGAACAACAGTATCTTGAGGCTATAGGCATGCTTTTTTTACCCCTATGAGCCATTGTTTCATGGACTTTGGGTTCCACTGGGCTAAGGAGCATAGGCACCCATATTCAGAGCTGGCAATGTGCGGTCTGTGGCAATTTGTGCACAGGCTGCCTGGGGGCAATAATCAGACAATTGGCTCACTGCAGCTGGAATGTGCAAACTGTCTTAGTATGGGCCATGTTAGTAGTGTATAGCGATTCTGTGCTATGCTGACACAGGCCCAGACTGAATATGGCTGACAGGAGTACAATGGCAGTAGCACAGATCAGATGGAATTGTGGTAGGTCTCTTGTGGGCTATATTTAGCCCTGACATGCTAATGACCCCTTTTTGCATGGAAGGTACCATGGATGATTTACATGCCCATTAAGGGCCCATTAACATGTGTGCATGACACCCCCATCCATACTGTAGTTGTCTTATATATTCCTTGTGGTCTACTGGTACCTCCTCAACTCCCCAATGCAACTCTCCTGTAGCTGTCTCAACTATTTCTGCTGGTGTAGTGGTTCCTGCACCCCTGATTGAGAGAACAGCAAAAGGAAGGAGGTGCTGTTAGAATTTTACTATTCTACTGGACTAAAGAACTAGAACTCTACTACTGGGAACTTAAATTTAGGGTAAAAAACAAAAAACAAACAAAAAAGAGTGTGCTTGTCTTAGTGGGGTGAAGGAATTGTTATCTGTGCAGTTAGCTAGGTAAAAAAAACTGTGAATTGGGGGAGTGGCTTAAAGAGAAGGAAGCCATGTATTTGCATTTAAAAACTAACCTAGATAGCTTGTGGCAGAAAACAGCAAGAGGAAGGCACTGCTGTTAGAACTTTACTGGGACTACATTGCCCTCCATTCCTCCCCTCCACCCCCACACACTTAGCCAGTTCTACTTTTATAGGCACAGGATTTGACTGACAACAGGAACTTCCTGTTTGGGAGCAGGAAGGGAGTGATCTCAAAGGCACAAAAGACTCACCATCCTAAAAGGAAAAGAATAGCTCTCCACCCCCCCCAACTGCTGGAGGTCTGACTCTGAGCAAGTAAGAAAGATACTACTGAGGAATATAGGAACTTAATGTCCCAGAACAGGAAGATCAGGAGCTTTAAGGGCATGAAGGCAATAGGAAAGAAGGAAGAAAAAAATTATATAAAAAAATAAAATAGAGGAAAAAGTAAGTATACAAAATAACAGTTAAAGGGCCACAAGTAAGATATGATGGGAGTGGTGCAGTGCAGTGGCTGTGGAGCATCAGTCTTCCAGGAGAAATTCTGGAGAATGCGGTGTTGTGCCATATGCATGCACCTGTCTGGGCTGAGGGAGAAGGTTGCTCATCTCCAGGTTGAGTTGGCCAGGATTCGGGGGACTTTCTTTCCAACCCAGAGACCACCGGAGCCACCGCACCTGCTTCAGAGGTTGCCAAGAAAGAGAAACAGTTGGACCACAGTGGGCTCAGGGAGGGTGAGGGTGGTGGAACAGAGGCACATCCCTCCAGTTGTACCTCTCCACAATTCATAAGCCATTCTGACAGAGTTTGTTTCCTCTATGGAGGCACCCACAGTGGAGACCAAGGAGGATGCTGGGAACCTCCACAAAGGAGACCCACAGGAGGGTGGTATGGGACCCCACAGGGGAAGCAAACAACTCCCGGTAGGGGCCTCCATTTTTAGGACGGTAGAACTGGGGTAGGGAGGGGAGAGGGTGGTAAGGTGCCTGCCTGGTGCCATGGCTTGGAGGGATAGGGAGTGAATCCACAGGATCACAGGAGCAGCTACATGGGGAAGAGAGCTGGATGTCATTGTCCACATAGGGACAAATGATCTGGTTGGGAAAGGGATAAGAGCAATGCAGTAGGAGTTTGTGAAGTTGGGGAGGGGCCTTAGACAAATAGCATGCACAGAAACCTTCTCGGAGGTGCTGCCTGTCTATGGTATGGGTGAGGCTAGGGTGCTCCACACCATAGGATTCAATCAGTTTTTTGAAAAACTGGTGCAGAGCTCAGAGTTTTGGCTTCATTGGGGACAGGGGGTCCACCTGGAGGGCTGCAGGTCTATACTGGTGTGATGATCTACATCTGTCCAGGAGGGGAACTATAATACTAGGTGATAGGTTTAAATGCTTAATTGTCAAGCATTTAAACAAGCCAAGGGGAAGGCACTGACAAGGAGGAGGGAAATCCTAGCCCCACACCAAAAATCAGGGTACTTAGTGAGGTAAACACCAAGATAGAGAAGTTGATAGAGAGAAGGGTAGGGGTAAATGGAGAAAAAGACAAAGGCAGTAAGCACAGGGAAGGAGCAAAAAGGGTTAAGGCCATAAATTAATGGAGGGTAATTAGTACAAATGCCCATAGTCTAGGTAACAAGCTCCCTGAGTTGGTGGCCTTGATGGAAGAGGGATGCCTGGATATTGTGGCAGTCACAGAAACATGGTACACAGAGAACCATGACTAGGATGTCAACATACCAGGGTACACAATTTACAGGAGGAACGGGGAGAGTAGAAGAGGAGGAGGAGTAGCTCTCTATGTAAGGGAAGGGATCAAAGCAATGGAACGGGCCCGGTGGGGGAGATTCCTGTGGAAATTTGCTGAGTTTGTTGCCAGCAAGACGTTGGACTCCCCTAGATGTGTTATTCTGGGGGACTTCAACATCTGGGCTGAGGATAAAACTCAGAGATGCATTGACGAATTTTTGCAGAATATGTCCTTATTAGGGCTTTTGCAGTTTATTGATGCATCTACTCATCGAGATGGCCACACACTGGATCTGGTGTTCTCACTGGGGATTGAGATCTTTGATCTTATGATTGATCAAGTACTTTGGTCCTGATCATAGCACGGTGAGGTTCATGCTTAGGGCTCCGCCAGTAAGTTTACTCCCTGCTGAGATGATCCATTGCAGCCTTTGGAGATCTTACCCTGTGGGTTTTATAGCAGCTGCTGATCTATCTAGTTTAGGTGATGTATGTGTCACAGCTGTTGGTGGCGGTGTGAAATACCTATAATAAGGTGCTATCACGGCGCCATCAACTCCCTCGCACCTGTCCGTGTACGACCCAGAACTTCGTACTTGAGGTCTCCATGGTTTGATGGAGATCTCAAGGAAATGAAGAAGACGGGTCGGAGATTGGAGCGCTGCTGGAGGAAATCCTGCCTGGAAACAGACAAACTGGTCCTGCGTGCACATTATTGTGCATATCAGGAGGAAATCAACCGAAAGAAGACATTGTTTTTGTCTCGGGAGATTGCTGCTGGGAGAGACTGACCAGCCTCGCTCTTCCGGACTGTTGACAGACTTCTCCATCCTATCTGTTTCCAGCCCGGTAGAGTTTCCTCTAATGAGGATTGTGAGGATTTTGCTCGGTTTTTCTCAGACAGGGTGTCTTTGATCTGGCGGGAGGTTTCTTCAGCCAGCAATATCATTGCTGTCAGTGGTCACCAGTTATGTACTAAGTGCACTCTGCCTGACTGGGGTGAGTTTAGGCCAGTGGAGGATCGTGAGGTAATTGAGGTGGCGGTCAATCTGAAGCATACCTTTTGTGAACTGGACCCAGTGCCAACGTGTTTCTTAATGAGATGCATTGACTCTGTTGGCCCGGTGTTTGCCCTGATTGTCCAGTGCTCCTTAAGTCAGGGTGTCTTCCCCGGATGCCTTGAAGGAGGCTCTGGTTAGACACCTTTTAAAGAAATCTTCTTTGGACCCGGAGGTCAGAGCAAACTACCGTCCTATCTCGAATCTCCCATTTTTGGGGAAGATCGTTGAGAAGATGGTATCGCTTCAGTTGGAGGAACATCTCATGACTCACGAGTTGTATGATCCCTTCCAGTCAGCTTTTTGGGCCAGGTATAGCACTGAAACTGCATTAGTTCGGGTGCAAAATTACCTCCTCAGGGCTAAAGACTGAGGAGACATGACAATTCTTGTCCTCCTCGATCTCTCTTCAGCATTTGATACTGTGGGCCATTGTGTGCTGCTTCTCCACCTGAGGGAATTATGTGGACTCACCAGTGTCGTCATCAAGTGGTTTGAGTCCTTTCTCACAAATAGGAGACAGCGGGTTGTGATGGGGAATTTCTCATCAACACCCAGTCTCCTTTTGTGTGGAGTCCCCCAGGGTTCGGTGTTGGCCCCAATGTTGTTTGCAGTATATATGCTGCCCCTGGGGGGGATCATTAGAAAGTATGGACTGAGTTTTTGATGCTATGCTGATGATACTCAGCTATACTTATCTTTTGCTCCAGGAACATCCAACACAGTAGATGCGCTGAACATCTGCCTGGCTGAGATTAGCGACTGGATGGCCTCCAGCTGGCTTAGATTGAACCCTGATAAGACTGAGGCATTGGTAGTGGAGTCAGAGTTCATGATGGGATGGCATCTGATTCAGCAACTGGCCTTGTGCTAGGGGCCGCGTCATTGATGGCCTCCACTTGGGTGCGAAATCTTGGCGTGATGTTTGACAGGAATTTGACCATGGAGGTTCAGATTTCTTCTGTGGTTCATTCCTGTTTTTTCCATCTTCGTAACATCACCAGGATTAAGCCTGTTTCAGCCTCTGGACTCCCTACCTTGATACATGCCTTAGTCGCTTGAGGCTTGACTACTGTAATGCCCTCTATCTCAGGATTTCTGGGGGCTCTCTCCACAGACTGCAGCTTGTGCAGAATGCTGCTGCCAGGCTTTAACCAGGCAGAGTAAATTCTGTCACATTACACATCTCTGCTTGAACTGCACTGGCTGCCTGTCAGGTGGAGAGTCCTCTTCAGGTGGGGTTTCTCACCTATAAGGCCCTACATGGACAGGGCCCCGTTTACCTGTCAGATCTCCTGATACCATCCTCCTCTTCCCGTAATCTCCGTTCTTCTGGTGCTGGCCTCCTAACTATGTTCCAAAGGCGAGTTAAAACTCAGGGCGACCGAGCTTTCAGTGTCGTCACGCCGCTTTCTGGAATTCATTGCCAGCTGCAGTTAGGGAGGCCCCGAACCTTACTACTTTCAAGGTTTGCCTAAAGACTCACCTATTTTTACATGCTTTTGGGGTCTGATTATGATTATGGATATATGTTTCTTCTTGTTTTGCATTTACATTGCATGAAATGCTGTAAAAATTTCTTTACCTTCTTTTAATGTATAGCGCCCAGAGCCTTTGGGATTGGGCATCTTTTTAAATAAAAAATGACTTGACTTGACTTAAACAGGGAGGAGATGTGGCAATGTGGGTCACCCTGGAAACTGGAAATGGCACCACAATTTGCACAGGGTATTGTATACAGACCCTCATCTCAGGAGGAGGAAATGGACAAGAAAATTATAGAAGGCATCCTTAGGATGGCGGAGAAAGGGGATATATTACTGATGGGAGACCTGAATATGCCAGATGTTAACTGGAGCACCTTTGCTGCAGCCACATCCTAGAACAGGGCCATTCTTAATGCCCTACAGGGGGCATGCCTCAGACAGCTAGTGTTGGAACCCACTCAGGAGGGAGCAACCTTAGACCTCAAACTCTCAAATGGGGATGGAAAGAGGATCTCAGATCTAAAAGTGAGTAGCCATCTGGGAACAAGTGACCACGAAACAGCGTGGTTCATGATAAACTCAGCTGTAGATTCAAGTCATACAAAAGTGAAGATACTGGACTTCAGGAGTGCTGATTTTTATCAAAACGAGAGAGTGCGTCAGAAAAGCATGAGCAAACAGGCAAGAAGGAGGGGTGGAGGAACAATGGGGAAACATCAAAACTGCCATCACAGAGCAAAAACCTTTGTGTGAAACAAATAAACAAATCAAAATGAAAGAAAAAAAAGCTATGGTTCTCAAAAGAGGTAGTGGGGAAGGTCAGGGAGAAAAAGATAGCATTCAGGAAGTATAAGGAAACACAAGGAGCAGGACAGAGAACTGTACCAGTTAAAGCAGAAGGAAGCAGGAAAGGCAGTCAGAATAGTAAAGGCCCAAACTGAGGAAACGATAGCCAACTCAGTTAAGAAGAAGGATAAAACCTTTTATAGGTGCATTAGGGAGTGAAGAAAGACAAAGGGAGGGATACTGAGGCTGAATAAAGAGGATGGTGGGTGGGCAGAGAGGGACAGTGAAAAAGCAGGGATACTGAACAAATACTTCTGCTCAGTATTCACAAAGGAGGGGAAGGTACTTAATCCAGTCAATAGAAGCACTATGGATAAGGGGTTGATACCGGTCCTTTCATAGAGGAAAGGGGTCTGAAAGAACTACTAAAACTGAAGGTGGACAGAGCAATGGGGCCTGATGGGATTCACCCCAGACTTCAAAAAAAACTAAGCAGAGAACTAGTAAGATCATTGACTATGCTTTTTAACAAATCATGGGAGTATGGTGTGGTACCTGAGGACTGGAGGAGGGCAGATGTGATCCTCCTTCACAAAAGTGGGAGCAAGACATAGGCAGGAAACTACAGACCTGTCAGTTTGATCTCAGTGGTAGGGAAAATGATGGAATCACTTCTGAAGGAAAGAATTGTTGAGTTCCTAGAGACCAGTGGGGCTGGGACCCAAGGCTGCATGGATTTACAGATAGAATGTCATGTCAGATGAATCGAAATTATTTTCTTTGACTGGGTGACAAAGTAGTAGACCAAGGGAGGCTGTGGACATGGTCTACCTAGACTGTAAGGCATTTGTGGCAGTCTTGCACAAATGATTAATAAAACTAAGTGCTGGCATGGGAGTGGGTCCCAAAGGTGGTAGCCTCTGAAACATTGGCAGGACAACAGGATGCAGAGACTAATAGTAAATGGAGTCCACAGTGAAGAAAGGGGGGTTACTAGTGGGTTACCACAGGGTTCAGTACTGGGTCTGCTCCTTTTTAATGTCTTTATAAGTGACATTGCAGAGGGATTGAAAGGAAAAGTATGTCTCATTGCAGACGACACAGAGGTCTGCAACAGGGTTGATACACAAGGCAAGGTGGAAAGGATGAGAAGGGACTTAGCAAGGTTGGAGGAATGGTCAAATGTACGGCAGCTTAGATTCAATGCAAAGAAGTGCAAAGTAATGCAACTGGAAAACAAAAACCCAGGGGAAGAGTACACAATGGGGGTGAGATACTGACAACAACAAAAATGGAAAGGGATCTGGGGTTAATTATATCAGATGACATAAAGGTGAGCAAGCAATGTGAAAAGGCAGTAAGGAGGGCTAGGGGGGATACTGGGATGCATAGGGTTAGGCATCACAATACAAAACAGGAAGTTGTTATCCCTTTGTACAGACAGTTTGTGAGACCGCATCTGGAGTACTGCATGCAGTTTTGGAGACCACATCTCCGCAAAGACATAGACAGGATGGAGGCTGTCCAGAGAAGGGCAAATAAAATAGTGCAGGGTCTGCACCAGAAGACATACAAAGAGACTAAGGAGCTTAATATGTACACCATAAAGAGAAGGAGGAGGGCATAATAGAAACTTTCAAGTATCTCAAGGGAATCAACAAAAGTCAAGAGGGTAGTATCTTTCAGAAAAAAGAGATATTGCAAGAACAAGGCAGAATTTGAAAATAAGCGTGGGAAGGATGGCTCGAGGGTAATGTGAGTATTTTTTTTCAAGAGGGTTGTGGATGCATGGAACAGCCATACGGAGGAGGTTGTGGAGTCAAAACAGTGAGGAATTCAAAGTGCATGGGACAGACATAAGGCAATTCTAGTGAGGGGGAGGAAGATAGGCTGTTGGTTAACTAGGATCTGCAGCTTATCCATTAGGTAGGGACATGGGCAGCTAAGACGGCAAGCAGTCATATCTGCCATCAAATTCTATCTTCTATATCTGTAGTTGTCTTTAATATTCCTGGTATTCTAGTGGTCTCACCCTGATCACCTGTCTGTAGCTGTCCAGAATATTCCTGGCAGTGTGGTCTGCACCCCCAATCAACCATCCTTTAGCTGTCTGGAATATTCCTAGTAGTCGTGTCCCCCAATAAGGGCATCTGATCCTCTGTCATCTCTTCTGATAGAACCCTCCTCCCCACACCTCACGCTCAGGTCACCTAAGTAGGTGGAACCCTGATAAGACTGGGGGCATTGGTGGTGGAGTCAGAGTTCATGATGGGATGGCATCTGATTCAGCAACTGGCCTTGTGCGCTAGGGGCAGCGTCATTGTTGATAGCCTCCACTTGGGTCGCGAAATCTTGGCGTGATGTTGACAGGAATTTGACATGGAGTTCAGATTTCTTCTGTGGTTCATTCCTGTTTTTCCATCTTCAATAACATCACCAGGATTAAGCCCTTGTTCAACCCCTGGACCTCCTACCTTGATACATGTCAGTCACGCCGAGGGCTTGACTACTGTAATGCCCTCTATCTCAGGATTTCTGAAATCTCTCCACAGACTGCAGCATGTTGCAGAATGCTGCTACCCGACTTTTAACCAGGCAGTAAATTCACAATCACATTACACCTGTGCTACTGAGAACTCGCTAACTACCTCGTCAGGTGGAGAGTCCTCTCAAGGTGGGGTTTCTCACCTATAAGGTCTTCCTGGACAGGGACCCCAGTTACTCTCAGATCTCCTGATACCATCCTCCTCTTCCGTAATCTCCGTTCTTCTGGTGCTGGCCTCCCTAACTGTTCCAAGGCGAGGTTAAAATTTGTAGGCGACACGAGCTGTCAGTGTCCTTACGCGCCGCTTTCTGAATCTCATTGCCATGGTTAGAAAACCCTAACCTTACTACTTCTTAAGAGTTTGCCTAAAGACTCACCCATTTTTTACATGCTTTTGGGGTCTGATTATGATTATGGACTTATGTTTTCTTCTTGTTTTGCATTTACATTGCATGAAATGCTGTAAAATTTCTTTACCTTCTTTTAATGTATGGCCAATACCATGCCTTTGGGATTGGGATCTTTTTAAATAAAAAATGACTTGACTTGACTTAAACAGGGAGGAGATGTGGCAATGTGGGTCACCCTGGAAACTGGAAATGGCACCACAATTTGCACAGGGTATTGTATACAGACCCTCATCTCAGGAGGAGGAAATGGACAAGAAAATTATAGAAGGCATCCTTAGGATGGCGGAGAAAGGGGATATATTACTGATGGGAGACCTGAATATGCCAGATGTTAACTGGAGCACCTTTGCTGCAGCCACATCCTAGAACAGGGCCATTCTTAATGCCCTACAGGGGGCATGCCTCAGACAGCTAGTGTTGGAACCCACTCAGGAGGGAGCAACCTTAGACCTCAAGCTCTCAAATGGGGATGGAAAAGAGGGATCTCAGATCTAAAGTGAGAAGTAGCCATCTAGAGAACAAAGTGACCCACCGAGAAACAGCGTGGTTCATGATAAACTCAGCTGTAGATTCAGAAGCCATACAAAAGTGAAGATACTGGACTTCAGGAGTGCTGATTTTTATCAAAACGAGAGCAAGGCGCCAGAAAAGCATGAGCAAACAGGCAAGAAGGAGAGGTGGAGGAGACAATGAGAACATCAAAACTGCCATCTACAGAGGCAAAAAACCTTTATGTGAAACAAATCAAACAAATCAAAATGAAAGAAAAAAAAAATGCTATGGTTCTCAAAAAGGAGGAAGGTGGGGAAGGTCAGGGAGAAAAGATAGCATTCAGGAGGTATAAAGGAAACACAAAGGAACAGGACAGAGAACTGTACCAGTTAAAGCAGAAGGAAGCAGGAAAGGCAGTCAGAATAGTAAGAGGCCCAAACTGAGGGAAACAATAGCCAACTCAGTTAAGAAGAAGGATAAAACCTTTATAGGTGCATTAGGGAGTGAAGAAAGACAAAAGGGAGGGATACTGAGGCTGAATAAAGAGGATGGTGGGTGGGCAGAGAGGGACAGTGAAAAAACAGGGATACTGAACAAACTACTGCTCAGTATTCACAAAGGAGGGAAGGTACTTAAATCCAGTCAATAGAAGCACTATGGATAAGGGGTTGATACCGGTCCTTTCATAGAGGAAAGGGTCTGAAAGAACTACTAAAACTGAAAGGTGGACAGAACAATGGGGCCTGATAGGATTCCTGAACTTCAAAAAACTAAGCAGAGAACTAGTAAGATCATTGACTATACTTTTTAACAAATCATGGGAGTATGGTGTAGTACCTGAGGACTGGAGGAGGGCAGATGTGATCCTCCCTTCACAAAAGAGTAGAACAAGACACAGGCAGGAAACTACAGAACCTGTCAGTTTGATCTCAGTGGTAGGAAAATGATGAATCACACTGAAGGAAAGAAAGAATTGTTGAGTTCCTAGAGACCAAGTGAGGCACAGGACCCCAGAGCTGCATGGATTTACAGTGGGAATGTCATGTCAGATGCTGAATCAATCTGTTTTCTTTGACTGGGTGACAAAAGAAACTGGCTAGACCAGGAATGAGGCTGTGGACATGGTCTACCTAGACTTTAGCAAGGCATTTGTCGCAGTCTTGCACAAATGATTAATAAACAAATTAGCTGGCATGGGAGTGGGTCCCAGGGTGGTAGCCAGTGTAAAACATTGGCAGGACAACAGGATGCAGAGGGTAATAGTAAATGGAGTCCACAGTGAAGAAAGGGGGGTTACTAGTGGGTTACCACAGGGTTCAGTACTGGGTCTGCTCCTTTTTAATGTCTTTATAAGTGACATTGCAGAGGGATTGAAAGGAAAAGTATGTCTCATTGCAGACGACACAGAGGTCTGCAACAGGGTTGATACACAAGGCAAGGTGGAAAGGATGAGAAGGGACTTAGCAAGGTTGGAGGAATGGTCAAATGTACGGCAGCTTAGATTCAATGCAAAGAAGTGCAAAGTAATGCAACTGGAAAACAAAAACCCAGGGGAAGAGTACACAATGGGGGTGAGATACTGACAACAACAAAAATGGAAAGGGATCTGGGGTTAATTATATCAGATGACATAAAGGTGAGCAAGCAATGTGAAAAGGCAGTAAGGAGGGCTAGGGGGGATACTGGGATGCATAGGGTTAGGCATCACAATACAAAACAGGAAGTTGTTATCCCTTTGTACAGACAGTTTGTGAGACCGCATCTGGAGTACTGCATGCAGTTTTGGAGACCACATCTCCGCAAAGACATAGACAGGATGGAGGCTGTCCAGAGAAGGGCAAATAAAATAGTGCAGGGTCTGCACCAGAAGACATACAAAGAGAGACTAAAGGAGCTTAATATGTACACCCTTGAGGAAAGGAGGGAGGGGGGGCATAATAGAAACTTTCAAGTATCTCAAGGGAATCAGCAAAGTCCAAGAGGGTAGTATCTTTCAGAAAAAGAGATGTGCAAGAACAAGAGGGCAGAATTTGAAAATAGCGTGGGAGAGGAGGGATGGCTCCGAGGTAATGTGAGGAAGTATTTTTTCAAGGAGAGGGTTGTGGATGCATGGAACAGCCTTACGGAGGAGGTTGTGGAGTCAAAAACAGTGAGGGAATTCAAAAGTGCATGGGACAGACATAAGGCAATTCTAGTGGGGGGGTAGGAGGAAGTAGGCTGTTGGTTAACTAGGATCTGCAGCTTATCCATTAGGTAGGGACATGGGCAGACTAGGTGGGCCAAGCGGTCCTTATCTGCCATCAAATTCTATCTTTCTATATCTAGTAGTTGTCTTTAATATTCCTGGTATTCTAGTGGTCTCCCAACCCTGATCACCTGTCCTGTAGCTGTCTCGAATATTCCTGGCAGTGTAGTGGTTCTGCACCCCCAATCAACCATCCTTTAGCTGTCTGGAATATTCCTAGTAGTCTAGTGTCCCCCCCCCCCCAATAAGGGCATCTGATCCTCTGTCATCTCTTCTGCTCAGAACCCTCCCTCCCACAACCCCTCCCACGCTCAGGTCACCTAAGCGAGAAGTACGACAACAGTGAAAGCAACCTACACAGCCCTCTGCTTACTACCTTGGCCAGACACCATCTGATTGCCAGTGAGTGATCATGTGTGCAGTAGACACAGGTTTTTGTACAATACTTGCGATTGCTCAGAGACCATCAGATTAAAACCAGTTGAGGTGGTGAGCAGAGGGCTGTGCCAGTCACCACTGTTGCTGCAGTTTGCATTATGTGACATGGGCCGGGGGCGTGACTGAGAGGGTGAATCTGGAGTGGGTCAGATGCCCTTATGACGCAGATCACTAGACCACCAGGAATATACCACACAGCTACAAGATGTGTGATCTGGATGCTTTTACAAAAGACAGATCAGTTGATATGCCACATCTGCTTTTCAGTGAGATTCTGCTGCAGGGTCCTGTTTTTACAGTTTAACGACATATTTACTCAGGATAGCCCAGATGAGTTGTAATATCTTGTTTGTAGTGGGGTACTGTTTGACACAGTTTTTACACTGTATTTACCCAGGACAGTACAGTAGAGATGCAAGATCTTTTTTTCAGTGGGGTCCTCATTTTACCCATTTTTATAATGCATTTACCCAGGATAGCCCAAGTGGGAGACAATTTCTCATTTTCAATGGGGTCCAGCTTTTACTATGTATTTTTCCAGGTTAGAGCAGTATAGTGGAATTCTTCATGTAACATATTTAATGTGACAAAGCAGTAGTGCACGTTTAAATGTCTTCTCCATGAAGAATTAGTAACCTAATAACCTGGCAGTGATAACTGTTCTTGTCTTGAAGTTAGTACTTTTGTTCATGTAAAAGATAGATCTGCAATCTGGGGAATTTCTTGCAGAAATCCACTAACCCAGTGAGCAGAGTGCTGTACCTGTGTGACTGGAGGCGTGGCTGGTACTATGTGGAGTGCAAGTGGAATGCAGCCAACTAGTCATGCTGTAGGAGCCGGTGAGGGATTAGTTCTCGCAAGTCGGGAGTTGGGACCTGGCCAGGACTGAGTGAGTTAGACGGTTGGTACCAGCAAATCAATATGAATTAATAACCAGCCTGGCTTTATCATAAAAGGATCAGTGAGGTAAGTGTGCTGTTTTGAATTAATAATTTTGTTTGTATTGAATGGCCTTATCTGTCTGTGAGGGGCTGGGCTGGACTGCATCCAGTGACTCAAGTGATCTCTCTGTCTTCCCCCAAGCTTGCCCCTTGCTGCCAGCCTCCCATCCCCCCACTGTGAGCGAGCATGGAATCCATGAAGTGAAATCCACATGCATCTGATGGTGGATGGCAATTCCTCAGCATTAAAGCCTATGCTGCATTAGGATGAGGCATTAGGTTATGTGTTTTTTTTTGGCTTTAGTGTCTGGGATGACTTCTGAGTGGGTGTTAGGGTGGGATGCCCCTACCACTGGCATTGCCCCTGCCCTTGCCATGTGACTGGGCTGTGTTCATGATCTACAGTAGGATGTGCTTGGCATTAGGTCATCGTCTGTTACAGTTGGCTGTGCACTCCTGCAGGTTGGCTGTCATGTGTGGGTTATGTTGGAGTGCTTGATGGTGTTGTGGTTCCAGTGTATGACATATTGGGATTTGAGGGTTGGCTGCCATGGACTTTATATGAATGGGAAACATCATCCTGCTTTAGAGTAGTGATAATTATGGTCATGCTATTGTCCAAGGTCTCACACAGGTTGTGGAACCCTTGCGGCATGTTAAGTCTGTAGGCTGTGATGTCACTGTATATGCCCTGTATTTCATGCAGCTGTCCCTGCTGAGCCTTACCCCCCCCCGCTACAACTGTCTCAGTTCAGAGTACATTCGGATAAAGCATTCATGACCTGTACATCCTGTGTCAATGTTGGGTCTTGAGGGACCCTCCAGTGGGTCCTGTGTATCAGTTCCATTCTCTGCCATGAATGGTCTGTGTAAGTATCTGCTGTGTGACAGACACTTGCACCTCCAGAATGGTGTTTTGTTTGCCCTTCTCATTGCCTTGTATGTCTGACTGTGTAGCGCATTGTTGAGGGGGCAGAATCTGCTGCTCAGGTTGCAAGGTAACAAGTGCAATGGCTGCTGAACTGTTAACTGACTGTTCTCTAGAAAAGGGGTATATAGTCGGATGTTTGAAGGGTGACGAAGTGGGATTTTTTGCTTTAGTTTTGACCATTTTTTGAAAGAAAATAAGTTATTCTGATAATGATATTTGTTGTTTGTAACAAGCAAAGAAAGCTTTAACAGCAGAAAAATAGTCTCAAAATGACCCTCAAAATGCACCAGAATGCATCTAAAACCTGACAGCTTCTGGGGGCCTAGGCGGCCCCTAAACCCCCGACCTGTAGGGGGTTGGAGACATCGTAGTTCATGGAGACCCCACACTTCTCAGTTTAGCACTACACCACTGCCTGTTGGTCAAAAACTGAGTTTGAAATGAGACTGCATTACTCCAGCACAGATTCAGATTACACATCTGTCTCCCAACTGTGTGTGTGTGTGTGTGTGTGTGTGTGTGTGTGTGTGTGTGTGTGTGTGTGTGTGTGTGTGTGTGTGTGTGGCAGTGTACAATGATTTACAGCTGTCTGTAGGGTTTGTTAATCCTTTCAGGACCAATCTAACACTAAATGATAAACAGAGCTCCACCAGTCCTCCCCTTCCCCCATCTCTCGCTCTCTAGGATCAGGCTTATACCGGGGAAATACTGAAAGGTGAAGCTAACCAAATGTGATAACTTACTTGAGTTTTTTGTCAACTTCAACATTTAATTAATTTCCCAGCCTTTTACAGATAAAGCTTACTATGTGCACTGAATGGAGCCTGAGGGCTTGGATAAAAAAATGATGTATTTCTGAAATCACTGACGGTAACCCACAGAATATGTATGTAATGTTCATCACTGCTGGGCTTGATGGAGTAGATAGTACTATACGACACTAATATTTAATTTTTGTTTTGTTTTTAGTTTTGTTTAATCTGCAAGCCCACATATCCTTACCTCCGCCGCCCAACAACCACCACACACATTTGCATCTAAACTTGGTCTGTAAATCAGCTGCACGAGTGCAAAACTGTAACAGCTGTGTGCCTTATCCATTTGAATCACATAATCTGTCTTAGAAATGCAGCCCTCTCTCCCCGTGTCTAGGGGTATAGATGGAATATGTTCCTGGGAAGGGGGTGCCCACAGCAGCAGAAACACTTCCAGTGGCCATGTTACCCAGGTCCAGAAGCCACACACAGGGTCCCTTTTCCTTACTGGTGCTGGATGAAAACAACAAGTTAATTCATATTAAACAGTTTCTTTCAATAACTGAATATCTACACGGAACTTGAAGAAACAACAGGGATCCCAAATTCATTAAACATATTCACACATATCTCCAGGTAGCATCAGTTCATTTGTGGGGAACACATTCAGCTTTCACATGGCTGATATGGCTGTAATAGCAGCTTTTAACTGGACCGAGGAGGTCGCATAGTCTTTAGGGCAGCATTAACTCGGGGCCGCTATGGTCACAAAAGTTTGAAGGCAGCACACATACCAAAACAGTCCTCAGTGCCTAGCAGCCCATTATTCTTCACAGGCACCCAAACTGTCAATGATACCCTCTCTCTCTCTCTCTCTCTCTCTCTCTCTCTCTCTCCACACTGGCTTAGTGGGTCCCCCTTGAAACATGCAATCCTCGTGGCTTGGGGATTTGCAGGTTCCCTCATGATTCCGGCATCCTTTCCCAGAACTGGCAGCATCTGCCCCTGAACTGAGAAGGGGAACATATCCTGTGGAGCTCTAAGGCAACTCACTCTCTGGACACTACACTCCCTGCTGCATTCTTGCCTACTGGATCCCCTACATGGATTGATGCAGGCTGCCAGGGCACTATGTGACTTATGGCTGCTGGCTCCTCTCTCAGCTTTAGCTGCCCTACAAGCTACTGTGAAGTTTGAGGCTACTGGCTCCCACTTCTTCCTCTGTGTCCCCCAAGTGCCACCAGCTGGGGGCCAGAGTGAGCAATCACCCCGCCCAACCCTGACTCACTCTCACTCCCTCGCCACTCATTCCTCAAACCTGAACTCCCCCTCCCACCTAAATTGCTGGGCTTTATCCCTCCATGCACACATGGTGACCTCCTGACCTGCAGGAAGCTCCACCTGAGTGCTGAGAAGAATTAACCCTTTTCCCTACTGGGACAAATTAAGCCACAAAAGCACAGGAAGGAGTGAATATACTAGTAAACGCCCAAAGAGAGAGGGTGAAATAAACATTGAAAATGATGGCAGATAATGACCGCTTGGCCTATCTAATCTACCCATTTTTAGTTATGATTACTTTTGCTGCAGACCCCATTTGCCCTACACCAATGTCTCTTACACCTTCCACCCCCTCCCTTCCTCCTAGGATTCTTTTGTGCCTGTCCCCAGCATTTTTGAAACCTACCACTGATTCCCCCGCCTCCCATGAAAGACTCTTTCAGGAATCCACCACCCTTTCTGTAAAAATAACTTCCCAACATCTCTCCTGAATCTACCTCCTTCCTGCTTTATATCATGAACACTTGTTCTATAGCATCTTTTCTTCTGAAACATATCTCCTTCTTGTACCTTATTAGCCCCCAAGAGGTATTTAAAAGTTTCCATAACATCCCCACTCTCCCTTCTCTCCTCCAGGGTGTACATATTGAGCCCTTTCAGTCTCTCTCTTCATAGGGCTTCTAATGCAGACCTTACACCATTCTGACAGCCCTCACCTCTCATCTTGCCACATTCTCCTTTTTCCAATTGTTCCCCCTTCCACATCTTTCTCCTTTGACTGCTCTTTTTCCCTCTTGTTCCTTTGCTAACCTTTCTTGAATAACTTGCATCCTGATGGAACTCTCTCCCCTTGGGATCTCCCAACTCTCTATCTCAGCTAGTAGTGGCCTACTTTCTGTCTCCCTTATTTCTTCCATCACCCCTCTAACTACTTTAAATGTCTATCGAAGTAACATTTGAATCATCCACTGAGGACTGCAGTTGCATCCTGGATGAAAGCAGGCCATCACTTCAGTATAGGTTTTTATCCTTCTAGCTTGGCTCACAGTCCCTAATGTAGACATACCTCTCCTCCCTGCACCTTTCCTCCTTCCGTTACTTGAAGGCATTGATGTGGGGCTCCCTCTCTTTCTACATATAGTACAACATGCACTTGCTAGTCATGTTTAAACACATGGGAACCACAGGTCAATCAAAAAAATGATCTACCTTTACTAAAAATGAAATTTACATACAGAGCTGACTGTGGCAATTCATCTTTATGTCTAAGGCCATGAAACACCCTTATCAAAATAATGTATTAGTAGCTGTAGTGGTTCTGACCAGAGTTTGTTTTATATGTCCACGAAGTGTGACATCATCACTACCTCCCATAACTTTGTTAAGGGGATCCCATGCAAACATATTATAAATTACATACCAACAGTACTATAAATATATATATATATATATATATATATATACACACACACATAAATTACAACAAACACATTAAGTTTTAAAAGCCCATGGTTCAGATTTCAAGTATTCTGCTCTGGAGAAGTCCAAATAAGACCAATCTCAGAGATCATCATGCTGCACCAGTGATGAGTCTCACAATTACAAATCAAATACTTTATCATGCGTTCTTTGATCTTTCAGATTGGACCTCTCTCCTTTTTTTTTGTAATCATAATTTTTATTTGATATCACATATACTAATTTCATTTTTCCTATCATTTAACCACACAATATAAAGTTACAATTTTAAATGTAATGACTTCATAAATTAACATGTAGTTATATCACACAAATATAAAGAGAATCCAAAACCCCCACCCCCTTGACATTAGCCTAAAAATGTTTGGGGAAGTTAGTTGGATAGGACAAATACAATAAAGTATATCTTTATATAATAAAAACATGGTATCTATATGGGCCAGTACTAGAACAGTACATTGTAATAGTACACTAGACTAGATTCATTAATGATAACATATTATCTATCATAGCTTGCCATTTGGTACCACAAACATCATCTATTGTGTCCTCTATACTAAATATTAATTCTTCTAAAAGAAGTGTTTCTCTAAAGGTATGCCAACAGCTGAACAAATCAAAATCAGTAATTTGAGGGTTTTTCCAATTGGCTAATATATGTCTCTTAGTAGCCATTGTTGCCAAGGCAAATATTCTATTATTTGTATCATTTTAAGCTAATGAAGTGGTATTATTAAATAAAAAAAAATATCTTGAGAGAACAGAATACTTATTTTTAATAAGTCCTCTATAATTATTTTAACCTTATACCACCAGTTATTAATTTGTGGACATGATCATAAACTGTGGTATAGTTTTCCTTTCTGATCACAATTATGTCAACACATATTTCTGAGTAGCTATTATTAATTTTTGAAATTTGAGAATGTGTTATGTATGCTCTGTTAATTATTTTCCTTTGTATTGTTTTAGTTTTTGCTGAGGCATTTAACTTGTTCACACTAATTCATAAAAAAAAACCCCTAAATTATGAGACAATTTCAAAGAAGCTTCCTTGTTCTATTTATTATTTGTTTTATTCAAGCTGGGGCTATTCTTTTCACATAATGAGACATAACATCTAGCTAAGAGTTTAACTGCTCCTTTCTTCAATAAAGGTTTATGTTCCTTAATTGTTTTACTATAATTTTGGTTCTTAACATTAAAGATGTCACAAACTTTGAAAAATGTACTCTTAATGGAGTAATATGTGAAGATATTAGGGGGAATATGGTTTACTTTTATTACTTATTTTTTGGTATGAAGGAAAGTTATCCTCTACCAAAAGATCATACCAAGTAATCTATTTATTCCTTTGAAGCATTTTTTGTACCTGTAAATTACTTGAACCCCATAAATAATTATAGGGATACATTTGTAAGAATAACCATGGTATATCCAGGTTTTGTAAGTTCTTTATTCTTTTGTATATAATGGTTAGCCATATGGAGAAAGGATACATAAGTGACCTATATATGTCTTTATCTAGAAAAAACACTTTGTAGATTATAAGAATTATTATCTAAAGAATTAAATAAAGCTTGGTACACTAAATAATCTTCATACATTTTAAAGCACCATTGATATAATAAAGAAAGAGTATGAGCTTCCAAATACATTTGAGGGTCTGGGCAGCCAAGCCACCACGGTCCTGTGGTATTATTAGAGTTTTCCATGCAATTCTTGGTTTCCCACCACACCAAAGGAACTTAGAAAAAATCTGCTTCATGTCTTTGAACAACTGTTTTGCTGCCAAACTCAAAATATTTTGTAAAATATAAATATAATGTGGCATAGCCATAATTTTTAGGGTATCAATCCTTCCCCACAATGAAAGGGATAAATTCTGTCTGCCAATTAATTAATAAATTTTTTTTGTTTTTGCATTATTGTAATTAATTTTAATATTACTATAAGGATTGGCAAATAAGTGAATACCCAGATACTTTATTGAGTTTTGAATAAAAAAAACTCATTAGTGAAATTATTTAATTCCTGAGTTTTATGCTTAGACAGTTTCATTATAAATGGTTTGTTTTTGTTTCATTTGTAACCTGAAATGACAGAATAGTCATTAATTACCTGAAGAAATGGTTCCAGTGATGTATCAATGTTTTTAATGACTAGTAAAATATCATCTGCAAAAAATCTGAGTTTCAGGTATTCCTGAACCAATTCAATTCCTTTCATGATAGGATTATGTTTAATTAGTTGTAAACATGGTTCCAAACATAAAATAAAAATAGTAGGGGACAAGGGGCATCCTTGTCTTATGTCATTAAGCATATGAAGGTTCTTGGTTAAGTATCTGTTTACTTGGAATTTGACAAGTGTGGATCTGTAAAGTTGTTTTATTAAAGTTATAATTTCTTTAGGAAATTTTAAAGCTTCTAATGTATAGAAAATTTCAATTTATTAAGTAGAAGACTTTACTGGCATCGACAGCTATAGCATAATATGTATCCTTTCTATATTTGGGAACTATATTTATTAATTGAATAACCACTTCAATTGTTTTACTTGCTTGGGAAATTGGTCTCCCTTTAACAAAACCATATTGATTTTTAGGAATTGAAGTAGATATATGAAGTTGAATTAAACTATTTATTAATTTTGATATAAGTTTATAGTCTGAGTTTAAAATGGCTATAACCCTATAATATCTGGTAAATCAGAGAGTTTGTTTTCTTTTAATAATAATATCACTTTAGCTAAATTCATAGACTCACAGAGTATATTTTTAAAGTCTAGTAATTCCTCTAACATCCTACTAAATCCAAGGGGCTAAATCATCTACAAAGGCCTGATAGAATTCATTAGATAGGTCATCTAAGCCAGGGGACTTGTTCTTGGCTAGTGATTTTATAGTTTGATTAACATCCTATAATTAAATTAGAGTAAATAAAAACTGAATGGGGGAGTTTAGCTTTTGAAAAGAAACCAGAAAGCAAGGTAGAGTCAGGTAAAATAATTATTTTGATATATTGATTTATTATATACACTTATAATTTCTGCCATATCTTCATCTGAATATGTTATATTTCCTAAGGAATCTTTCATAGATGTTATAATATTTATTTTATTTTTCTTTTCTTAACAAATTTGATAAAAGTTTATTCCATTTATCGATATTAGTATATCTGTTTTTCTTTGTGGCAATTTATATTTTTTTTATTTTATTGATGCATTAAATCAAGTGTTTTTGCTTTGTATACCAATCTTTTTTTATATCTTTCAATATCTGATATAATGAGTTTGTCCAGCTCTTGTAGTTTCTTGTCAACTTTTATTTGTTTTTTTTCTAATCTGATTTATTTTAATTTGTTAGGATATAATTATTGCTCTCAGTAAGCTTTAAAAGCATCCCATAACTTAAGAACAGTAGTTTGACCTGTATAATTATAAAAACAATATTCTTTAATGGACTTCTTAATTAATTCCCTAAATTCTATGCTTTTTAGGAAATCATTATTAAATGACCAATTTGTTGTTAATAGTCAGTTTTCATTTTCTATTAAGATTGCCATAGAGATTAGTGTGCAATCTGATAGAAAAATTGAGTCAATTCCAGCTGTAATGATGTTAGAAACTAAACATTTTTATATTAAGAAGAACTCAATTCTTGATTTTTTTTTTGTCAAAGTGAGTAAATTTCAAGTCATGGGGCTAAAGCAATCTCCAGATATCTACTAGTTCTTCTGAATTATAAAAAATCAGCAATTTTTTTGAGACAGCCTCATTCCCCCTAGAAGATGGAGAAGATTTATCCAGATTAGGGTTATTTAGGGCATTAAAGTCTCCTGCCAAAACATTGTTCAAAGAATGAAGATGTTGAAGACCTTCTGAAATGTTTGCCAAACAATCAGAATATTGATCAAATGGGGCATAGAGAGATCCCAATACTATTAGTTTATTATTAATTAGTACTTTTATTATTATTATTTGACCTTCATTATCTTTAAATTGGTCAATCAATTTAAAAAGCAAGGATTTCCTAATTAATATGGCCACCACTCTGCTCTTCTTGGTAGCTGAACTAAAGAAGATATGAGGGATCCATTTCCTTTTGAATTTTATAATTTCTTGATCCGAAAGATAAGTCTCTTGAATTAACATAACTTGTGCTTCAGTTCTTTTCAAATAGGTTAATAATCTGGTCATTTTAATAGTGAATTTACTCCATTGATGTTCAGGGAAACCATTTTTATAATGTCTTTAATGTGTGACATTTACAAAGTTTCCTTTACACACTAAAGAGAGAAGGAAGCTTATATAAATGGTGACAACCAGTAATAAAAATATAACACTGGCCCAACTTTTGCAACACTTTATAACATTTTTGTTCCTTTTAACATAAACTTAATGGGCTGGATATTCAAACTGCACCATTCTGTGGCACAAGCCCTTGCGCTGCACAAAATAGTTGCACAGGGGTGTGGCCGGGGCTATATTCAATGGAGTTGCGCTATTGAGCAACTCCTTTGAATATCACCCCCGGCCACAGCCACTGTGCATGGTGCAGTGGAACTTGCACCACCGCAAGTGGTCAGAGTGGAGCATTCAAGATGAGGTGTCACAAGTTCCACTGCACCGTGCGCAAATTTCCGATATTCAAAAGGTGACATGTAAATGGGGCCATAATTCATGCAAGGCATGGGGGGGGGTCATTTGCATTTATTTATGGCCCCATTTGCATGCCATTAGCATGCATGTGTGATGATCCCCGAGAACTTGTGCCTGGTGCTCTGCCAGGCAGCAGCTGTTGGGGACCGACACTCCCTGCAGCTTGATCGTGGGCATAACTGTTGAAATCCCCCCAACCCCCAACTGGCCTGATCGCAGGCATAAGTGAAAAACCTCCCCGACTGGCCCAATCAAGATCAAGTTCCATGTAATTCATTCACATATCTGGACTGCGGTTTTAGATGGTATGGGGCTCCATGCCCATTGGCTCTTGCTCTGAACCAATGCATGCAGCCCTGCAGAGCAGCCAGTCGGTGGGCAGTGGGGTGACAGGTGGGTGGGATGCTGCCGCCTGCCAGCTGACAGGGAGGGGGTGGTGGGGCTCTGTGGGTGGGTGGGATGGGGCCACTAGATCACCAGGGTAGGTGGACCTTGGGGGGTGGTGGACTCTAATGCCCTTGATCAGGCTTTGCGGTCCACTAGACCACCAGGGATATGTTCTTGGGGGGGTTGAACTCTGTTCTGCCCATGATCAGGCTAGTAGGGGGTGAGGTTTTTTGTCACTTATGCCTGCGATTGGGCCAGTCAGGGGGAGGGGTTTTTACACTTATGCCCACGATTGGGCCAATTGGGGGGAGTTTTTTTTTACACTTATGCCCATGATCGGGCCAGTCGGGGGGGGGGTTACTATATGCCCGATTGGGCTGCAGAGGGCACAGAGGAGTACATCGAGGGCCACCCACAGGTGGCAGCTGCTGTGTTGCACCCTGCAATGCAGCAGCTCACCTGTGGGTGGCCCTCGACTTACTCCTTTTTTTTTGCTCAAAGTTGTGCAGGCGCAGGTTGGGGGTTGCACCTGCACAACTCTGCACAGCCTTCTCAATATCAGGCTGTGCAGTTTATGCATGGTTCCTCCCCCTCCGGTTGAGCATGCCTTCATTAGCATTGCACTGTTGCTCAGCTTGACTTGGGGGTCACAACTGCCTCCTGCTGAATATGGCAGAATGGTGCAATTTTGACTTATGAAGGTGAACCTTATTGGCGATGGTATGCATCCTCTTTGAATATCCAACCTCATATATATTACATTAAGAACTTCCCCCAAAACTGATGTAAATCTCTAATACTTTCCAAAACCATATAGCTCAATTTTTTTATGTCATAAACATCTACCTTCTTGTGCCAGGAAAACAAAAAACATATTATTAACATCATTAGTAAGACCCCAAGCATATACATTCTCCTAACTGTATCCAAAACAGTGAAAACTAGTTTTATTTTAACAAAAACTTGAGTCTTTATGTTCCTGGTATACAAAACTAGTAGTAAGAATAGCATGTTTTGTGAGAGCATCCCTAGAACTTGTGAACCGCTGCAAATCCCCCCCCCCACCGATGATCATTAACACAGCATAATGCTAAGATTATTCAAAAACTTTAGTCAAGTTAGTTTTAAGGTCCTTTACAGCTTCATCCACTGAATCATAAGTATATTGAATATCTTTAAGCACTATTTTCATTCTTGCAGGAAATATCACTGTGGCCCTAACACCTTGTGTCCACAATTTATTTTTGACCCAGTCAAATTTTTTTCTGGCTTGAGCAAGCTCAGGAGGAAGATCATTGGATATTGAAACTGATGCCCCCAGTACATTCTGGCCCAGATATTCAAAGGGATTGTGCATGGCACAACAGAGTTGTGCTGGCACAACCCCACATTCCACCCCAGTGGGATATTGAAAGGGCTTCCTGGCGCAGCGCAAATCCCAATGCACCAGGGTGCAATGTAATGGTATGCAGAGCAGATGCAGGGGGCATGCCCATGCATGTGAGGCACATCCTGATATTCAGCCTAGGATGTGTGATGCATATGCTGGTGCAGCCCTGCAGTATGCCTCATAGGGGGGCTCAAAGTTGAGCCTGTGAGGAATGGGAACAAATCCCAGCCACCCACAGGCAGGCTGCAGTATTGCATGACATGACACACCTGCTGCCAACCATGGGTGGCCAACCGCCCACCCAGAACACCCTTCACAAGCACCCACATAACCCTGGTTGTCTAGTGGAACCCCCCGACCATTGCCACGATCGCAGAAAAATACAGTAGAAGTATTCTCTGGCAGTCTAGTGGTGCCCCCCTCTCACCCATGTCCCTGATCATCATAAAGTACTGTAGACTTAATCCCTGGTAATCTAGTTGTACCCCTTCCCTCCTGTGTCCCTGATCACCGTAAAATACTGTGGAATTAATCCCTGGTAGTCTAGTGGTACCCTCCACCCCACCCGTTGTTGTGATCATGGTACATCTCCATATATATTTCCCTGGTGATGCAGTGGCACCCCCATCCCTCCCACCACACAGCACTCCTTGTCCACCCAGCACCCCCATCATTGTTGGGTGGCTGCAACCCACCCGCATACTGCCCGGCCGCCCTCCGAATGACAGGTACAGTATGGGCTAGCAGGGTATACTGTACTAGACAGTCCCAGATATGTGAATAACTTCATTCACATATGTGGGACTGTTGAGTATGGTATGCCCTGCAAGTCCAGTGGTTCACACTGTGAACCAATGGCTTACAGCCCATACTGTACCTGTCATTCAGCAGGTGGCTGGGCGGTATGCAAGATGGGTTGCAGCCACCTGCTGATGGCAAGGGGATCAGGGTGGGCAAGGGTGCTGTGGGTGGGAGGTGATGTTACTAGAAAATGATATACGGAGATGTACCGTGAACACGGCAATGGGTGGGGGTTCCATTAGACTACCAGGGCTTAATTCTACCACATTGTATGGTGATCGGGGACATGGGAGGGAGGGGTGGCACCACCACACTACCAGGGATTGCTTCTACAGGCTTACAGTGATCAGGGACATGGGAGGAGGGAGGGGATGCTACTAGACTACCAGGAAAATGAGCTATGTCATTTAACTGTGATCACGGCTATGGGTCGAGGAATGCCCCGGGATCCCAACTGCACATGTCACTCTGTGCAGGGTGCCTGGTGCACTTCACCAGGCTGCCCAGTGCACGGCATGAAAATGGGGCCATAATGACATGCAAATGGCCTAATTTTGCATGCCCTCTGCTGAATATCGCTTGTGATGCACCTAACACAACTGCGTTTGCACTAGCGCATCCCTGTGCTCCCTATCTGTGGCTTACTCCAGCACAGTGCCACTGCACCATGACTCAGTGAGTGCACTGTCTGTGCCATATTCCATGGTGTTGCAACATGGTGCATCTCCTTTGAATATCACCTGGCCCTGGCGCTGGCCCCAGCGCATCCCAGTTGTGCTGCACCCAGTCTTGCTCTACTGCCTGGTGCAGTCTGAATATCTGGGCCTGAGTCTTTTTTTCTATAAACCACTGCCATAAATAGATGTTTATCTTTTGATTCCCTGAACTTAATTATGATTGGTCTGGGAGGGGCTGAATCTTCTGGTTTCTGGTGCAGTCCTCTGTGTATTCGATCTATTTTAAGGGATATGTTGTGGGTCAGTCTCTAGATAAGCAGCTGCTATCTCGTTGAATGATTCATTTAAAGTTTTGTTATTGTTCCATGTTTCAGGCACCTCAATTAACCGAATATTTTTTCTCTGTACACGTGTTTCAAAATCCAGCAATTTCTCTTTAAAAACTGAATTTGATTTTTCCAATTCTGAAATTCTTCCCATTGTTGGAGAATTATCACTTTGTAAATATTATATTGTTGTTTTCATCTAGGCCACCTCTTGTTTTAATTCGGTAGTTTCTTTTATCAAATTTTGAGTCACAGTGAGATAATTTTCCAATTTGCTATGCTGTGAGAGAAGCAGGGCCATCTGTTGTGTTAACTGATTTAATTGTTGAAATAATGTATTGGCCCATTTCAGTGGCTCATCAGAATTTTCGTCCCCGGAACCTTCATCTGAAACTGAATTTTCTAGATCATTTTCTTTTGAAAAATTTTGTTCAGAATCCTGCCCATTTCGAAAAGCATCATGACCTCCTTCGAATAAATGCACAGGAAAACCCATTTGCACATCAGATATTTTATGTGTACCTGCAGCGTTGTTTAAAACATTTGTTAAGCGCTTTTGAGCTTTCTCAACTGTTTCAGAAATAAAATGAGTATTTACATTTCTTATCCCATTTTCTTTTTGCAGATCTTCATGCTCTTGTTCAGTTCTTTTTTCTCCAACTCCTGATTTTGTTACTTTGCAATGTGCTCCATCCAGATTAGATTCATCAGATAGAAATTTCACCATTTCTTGCAGAGCTTCCACAACCTGATTAGTTTTAGGGGACTTTCCAGCAAACAGTTCAGAGATAGTTATCTTCTGATGTATCCCAGCACATTCTACCTGTGTTTTGAGCTGGAAAGCATCAGAAACGTTCTGGTTTGTCTCTATCAATACCGTTGCATCTATTTTCAAACCTGCCACCTTATTTTGCAAGAAACAAGGGAACAACCCAGTTCCCACTGGATCTTTTACAGAAGGTACAGTATTTTCTGGAGCCCATTTAGTGCTTTTCAGTTTAGCTGCAAATGCATTTGATTTCCTGGTTGCCACAGAGGAACAGGTAGCTTTACCTGGCTTTGGTTTTGTGCTAGCTGCTGAAAGTTTCATATCTTTTTTTGGTATCATGATATCAAAATTCAAAAACAGTTTCACTTTCTTTTTGACAAGTTCGTCTTCTGAATTTTCCTAGGTAGAGCTTAAATTCATGCCCTGTTCTCTTCATTAAAGGCATAGAAGAGCTCAGTGTAGGAGCATTTTAAGTAGGGGGGCACAGTGTCAGCAGCATATTTTCTCTCTGCTCACCATGCTGCTCCTTCCTCCTACGTGGGTGGTCCCCCCAATACATTGAGATTGGATCTCTCTCCTTGTTAGCCATGGATGATTACAAACACAAACGAGTGAAGTCCTGGCGCTAAGACAGAAAAATAGGTACATTTCTCTTCAGCTTGAATTAACCAATGGATCAACTTAGTTCATTTGTCTGTTCAAAGGAATTCTGCTCAAAACATTGCACCATAAAGTAGAAGAGGCAAATCAGAACTAGACCTGGAGACACAAGTTATTGAATTTGAAATAATATCAAGTCTCCTACGTAATGACACACTGTCTGATTCAAATATATTGATAGAGCATAAAAAGAACTGTTTATAGCATCTATTTGTGCAGACTACCAGGATACCCGGCAGATATCGTGAGTGTTTCATATGATACCAGACTACCAGATTTGTGATGGAAAAACAGTAAGAGCACATTTATACAAAGGCTGATATCTCAGATTTTTCATTTAGTCTGGGGGGCTTCCAGGCCACCTAAAGTGTACATTCAAAAAGCTTCAACATTTATCAAAAGAGCTGCATCCAGATTACTATCCCGGGTCCTAAAGAGACCTTTTTGATGCCATGAAATACCCATTTATAGGTGCCCAGACATTCTGTGAAGTTTATGTGTTCAGCCAAAACATTCTGTGTGTTTTCTTGATCAGTGTCTCTGACTTGTCCACCTGTATGCTGTTTAAAGGGGCATATTGTCTTGCCTATACAGTGTACTCCACTAGTGCATGCTGCTACGCATATTATCCCTGCAATATCACATGAGATTAACTGTCCAGTCACATATTAGAAACATGGAAACATAGAATTTGCCAGCAGACAAGGACCATTTCTCATAGATTGTTAAGAGCAAAAAGGCCAATGACCTATAGTATATAATGCTCGCACCTGTCAACAGGGAAGGGATCCATTTTGTAACAAGCAAAGTAATTATCAAGTCTGTTTTTAAATTAAGGCATATGTTTGCTATCCACCACCTCCAGTGGAAGATCATTCCAGACATTTGTCACCCTTTGGTTAAACCAGTGTGCCCTTTTCGTAGTATTACATGTTTCCCCTTTGAGTAGTAGAATGTGGGCCCTGGTTTTGTAATGCTGTTCCTTAAGCTCTAGGCCCAGACAATCCCTCAGATCGTGTTAGTAAATGCTGAAAAAAAGAGGCATAGGTCCCCTCTAAGTCTTTTGTAAAGGCTATGCCTGTGGTTGAGTGGGTGGAGCAACAATGTCACTTCCCCATCAGGCCTTAAAAGGCCACTTCTCCTGGACTGTTCCTGGATTCATTTCTTCATTGTGGCCAGATGTACCATCTGTCTGCCTTCCTCTCCCTGTTCTTCTATATCAGACTTTTTGCCTGTCCGTTTGCGGTCACCTCCGGCAACCAGTTCACTCCTATTCCCCGTTTCAGTTTACTCCACCCCCCCACTCCCTCATACCTTTCTGCCTTGCCTCCCATCTGCCTCCTCATCTGGTGGTTGCTCTTTCTCCCCTCCTGCTCAGCTGTGTCCATCATTCTTCCTTGCGGCTGGCAGGAGGGAGCCATGGAAGTGCACAGCACCCAAGTGGGTGAGAGTGGTCAGCTGGAACAGGTGACTGCTGCATCCATCCAGCAATGCCTCTCTTCAGGTGCTTTTTCCACTTCTCTAGCTACTTTGGTGGTCCCCATGTTGCAACTTTTACGGCTCCCACTTGGAGCTTCTGGCTCTGTTTCACTGCTTACCTTCTGGCTTCTCCTTCATAGTGGCATATCCACTCATCCTGCCTCAAGCTCGGTCCTCTGCTCAATTTTTCCTTCGCTGGTCTGGGGCTCTCTCATCAGCTCCTTGACCTGCATCTCCCTCATCCTGGCACTGTTTCTGCATCAGCTCCCATCCTTGTCTCCTCAAAACTGGGACACATCACAAGGTTCCTCACTGCAGCTTTCCCATTTGTTTTTTCTTTGCCGAGACTTATTTCCTCCTGAGTGCTGCTGGTAGCCAGTACGGCTCCATTGCTGGTATGTACTCCTCCTCTTTTTCAATTCCTGGTTGCTCTAGCAGATGTTTGCCTCCCAGCACATCAGCCCCAATCTCTTAAATCATTGTACTAAGTTGATATAATCATCTCTTATCTCTAATTTCATGGGGCCTACTGTCTGTATACATTTTATTGTTCACAATAGGAAGTGCTACTCATTCTGGCCATTTGCTGTGTTTTTGAAGGCCACTGCTATGATTTTACTGCCATGTGTTTGTAAGGTATGGTCAGTCAGGACCCTATGAGGTACATCCCTTGGAGGTCATTTGCTCAGGCTTCCTGCCTCAATGTGTTTCTCCTCCATGTGTCTTGTACACTGCTCATTGCTTATTTTTCATAGCATACTTTTTATTGCTCAGCTCTGCTGGTTCTCAGGATAGGTGGTCCCTTTCCGCCTCTACTTTCTCATCTCATCTTTTCTTTTGGGGGTGTTCTATACCCCACCTCCATCATACCTATTTGTCTCTTCTCTTCCTCTAGTCCTACATTTCGGACTACTTGCTTTGTATCTCCCTCTATTTTATGCCAACCTCTATTCATTATTGAACCTCATCTGTCTCATACTCTACCTGCCATCCTACTTAGTGTGCACTTGTACCAGCCTTCGAGGCTTTTATCCTGCCATCATACATTGTTCATTTCATACCTTTGGTACCAGCCTTCTACACCATAAGTCTGTCATATCGTGTCTTTCATTCTTGAACCTTCTTTCTTCCCATGGCTTTCTGTCATTGTTCTTTCTTTTGGGCTCCCCATAGTCCGCCCACCACCCTTTTCACCACTCCATTCCTACCTACCACCTCTCCACATACCGTCTTTGCTGCTGGTGTTTCCCTATCCTACTGTCACCTTACCTAATCATATCCCCCTCTTACTACCTATCAGTGTTCTCCTCTTACCCTAATCCTACATTCTGAACCAGTCAGCCCACTTATCCATCATCATACAACATCTTTTTCATACCTCACCTTAACCATTCTGGCCTTCAATGCTTCCTTCCATCATCATACCTCATCCGTTTTGTATTTTACTTTAACCATACCAGCCATCAAGGCTTCACTCCATCGCCATACATCATCCATTTCATAACTCAGATTCACCATACCAGCCTTCCAGGCTTCATTTCATCATTGTACATTGTTCTTTCCATTCCTCACTTTAAATCGTTCAAGCCTTCATGGCTTTCAATCCACCATCATTTATCATTCTTTCATTCTCGACCATTATATCCTCCTGCCTTGACTTCTCTGCTCATTGTAGGCTGCGGGCTTCACCTGGCTGTCCTTGTCTCTCCCCTTCCGTCCTTCATTCCCATTCGACAATCCATTCAGACCTTCTAAGCATCCCTTTGTAAGTGAACCTCGTATATTCCTTTCGATCCTCCACTCATCCATTCAGACTTTGTAGCTCATTTCTCACTACTCCTGGTACTTTGTGCCTCCCCTGTTGGCTGCGGGCTTTGAGCCGTCACTCTCGTTCCTACCTTCATCAAGTTCACACCACTCCTGATTTGGCTTCTCAATGGACCCAGCTGGCACACACTCCCATGGTTGCTACTGTGACCTGCCTCCTCTGGACCCCCATTGGGGTTTTCTTCACTCAATCTAATCTCTCAGTAGGTCTACTCATTCACATCACCTAATCAAGCATAACCTTCATATGGGGTCCTATGCTATCTCAACTCGTCCTGCTCTTCATTCGGAGACATGCCTTCTGTCTCCATCACTCCATGGCTCGGGGCTAGCCTGTAGCTGATAGTCTCACGCTGCTCCTACAAAGTCTGCATCTAGAGCATGTGAAGCTCAAAGTGGGGCCCTTCTCCCTGGCCCATAATGAGAATGTCTTTGCTCCGGGTGGACCTTCAGTCATCCCTTGTTCAGCAACACCTCTGGATGTGAAATTTATGACTTCAAACTGTGAGGGGTGGTGCTCTCATCATCAAGACCCCTTTGGTTGCCCGAGTGGGTTCAAAGGCACCCTTTATGCTAGTCTCCATCAAGACCGTCTCTGGTTCACCTAGTCTGTTTCATAGACTCATGTAGGCTGGCTGAGTGCCTCAGTAGTCTTTACTCTCCTCCTTTGCTTTTAGGCTTCTAGTTGCAGAGATGTCACTCACAACCCTCAACAGCATTCCTGTTAAAAGGACAAAGTGAGAGTTTCCTCTAAATCTAAATCTTTTCCTCTTCCCTCAGTATCAACTCTAAATTGCAGTAGCTGGGCCGTCACTAACCAAAACATCCTTCAGCCTGGAGGGAAGGTGACCTAGGCCTTGAAATCCCAGAGGTTTCCTCCTCAAAGGGTTTTTTTCCTCTCCTCCATGCTTATAGTCATAATATTAGACAAGATTAGTGCTTTCATAGGTTCCATAGTTAGGTTCCGCTGTTGGATGGATTTGGATGGTGGCCTCGGCTGTTCCCTCTCTCCTTAGGAAGTCTGTCCTTCTGCATCTTGTCTGCTTTTATTTCATTCATCATCCTTATCATATCTTGTTCCTCTCCTGTCCTTCCTCTCTATGTCTATCACCTTACTTTCTGGTCTTGATATATTCTGATTTCTTGCCTCTTTAATGCTCGACATCTCTTTGGGGTATTCTTTTGGGGCTTTTTCCTAAGCTGCCTTTAGCTAAGAGAATCATTCCCATTGTACCTATAGGTATGGAACCCTCCTCTAGGGTTTCTAACCATTGTACCCCTATAGAGTGGTATATCCCATGGATAGAGAGGCAAACAGCCACAATGTATCTAAGTCACACAAGCATACATCACACCAAGTTGTGTAAGCACATTGAATTGCAAAGGCTATGCCTGTGGATCAATGGGTTGAGCAACAATGTCACTCCCCAGCAGGACTTAAAAGGCCACTCCTCCTGGACTTTTCCAGGATTCATCTCTTCATTGCCCCACCAACCTCTCCTCCTTCTCCAGCAGCATGTCTGTCTTTTCTGTGGCTTCTTCCTTTAGCCAAGGGAATCATTTCTATGGCACCTCTAGGGATAGAACCCTCCTCTAGGTTTCCTCACTGTCGTACCACTATAGGGTGGTATTTCCTATGGATAGAGAAGTGAACAGCCATAATGTATCTATGTCACACAAGCATTCATCATACCAAGTTATATAAGCACATTGAACTCTAATTTAGGAGTACAACCCCAAATATTTTAATCTGTCCTCATATGAAAAGCCATTTAGTCCAGTTACCAACCTGGTCACGGTATGCTGCACTCTCTCTAATGTTTTCTTTCCAGCTTTGGTAGATGATGCCCACAAATGGGCACAATACGCTAGATGGGGTCTCACAAGGAAAGTACAATGGGGTATTAATGCTCTTTAATCATGGCTTCTTATGTGCCTTCTAATGCAAAATAGCATTTTAGATGCAGTCTTGGCACTAGCACTGCACTGACAATTGAATTTAAGATCGTTAGTGATTATGACACCTAGATCATTTTCCTCCATAACTTCCCTCAAGGCTGTGCCGTTTAGACAGTACTGTGCTTTGGGGTTTGCTCTACCAAAGTGTTTCACTGTGCACTTTTTCAAGTTGACCTGGAGCTTGTGCTGCCTAGCCCAGTCTTCCAGCATAGTTAGTCCAGCCTGCAGCTTTCCATTATCTTCCTGTGTATTTATCACCCTACCAATTTTAGTATCATCTGCAAATCTAGAAATGCAGTTCATCGAAGCAAGGTAAAAGTTGAATAATGGCAAGCCCAGGACTGAAGCCTGTGGGACCCCACCAGTCACCCCTGCCCAATTTTTGCTCACCCCATGGATTGTTAGCTGCTGCATTCTGTTATCTAGCCAGGATCTGATCCATGCCACAAGGTTTATTCTGATGTCTGATTTTGCTAATGCATCTATTAGCTTATAATGGAGCACAGTATCAAATGCCTTACTGTAGTCCAAATACATGACATCGATCCCATTTCCCTAGTCCAGTTCCCTATTGACCATGTCATAAAATTTCAGTGAGTTAGTCTGACACAACTTGCCCTTAACAAAGCCATGTTGTGAGTTGGCGGACATATTATTCTCCCTGATAACATTTTCAATCATATTTTCTTTATGCCTTCCATGACTTTGCCAAGGCTTGATGTTAAGCTAATTGGATGGTAGTTGCTCACATGGCATCTGTTTCCCTTTTTAAAAATGGAAACTACTGTTGCCTTTCCCCAGCAGTTAACCACAGAACCTGCATTCAGCGAGGTTTGAAAAAGAAGGGCGATAGATTTTGCCAATGTATGGGGACATTTTGTTTATCATCCTTGATTGAACTCCATCTGGCTAAGGTGCTTTGGTTTTATTTTGCCTATGTAAGCAGACTAACTTCCAATACATATTCCATGTCACATGATTCATAAGAGGTGGGAGCTCAAAATCAGATTTTGTATTAAAAATAGAACAAAAGTACTTGTTAAGAATTTTGACCATCTGTTTTTTTGTTTGCTCTAATGATTTTGTAGCAGTTCTTAACTTTGAGCTTATATCTATCCCAAGCCATGGAGGTGTTAGTCTTTCTAGCTTTAGTATAAGATTGTTTTTTCTGATTGATTGCATTTTTTAGTCTTTTATCTAACCACTTAGGAATCCTTCCAGTTCTGTTAGATGTTATTTGTTCATGCACATATTTATTTACTAATTTGTTCAATTTATCTACAAGTACCTCCCACATGCCATTATTGTCTGTATTCATGAAATCTTCCCTCCAGTTTCAGGAACTAAGCTCGTCCCTCATTTTATCGAAATTAGCATTGTTGAAGCATTTTATCTTGGTTCCACCTGTGACCCTAACACTGCCTTCATTAATACCAAATTTAACCATATTGTGATTACTATTTCCATTAGGGGGAGTATTTCTGCAGTCAACTAACTGACCACCCATATTACTTAAGACTATATCCAAGATATTATTGCCTCTTGTGCTGGTGGTCACATATTGCTCAAATTTCAAATTACCCACTACATCTAGGAAACAGCTTTCTGCTGCAGTTCTCCCTTTGAGTTTAGTCCTGTCTATACTGGGCATATTGAAGTCACCCATGAGGATTATTTTATTGTCTGAATTTACTTTGTTCATACAGTTATTGAACTCTGTGCCGATCTCTGGTTCCTGAGTCAACAGTCTATTCAAAACTTCAATATGTATTTTCCTGCCCCTCTTAGGATACAATGTGACCCAAACTTGCTCTAAGACTACATAATTTCCCATCCATAACCTCCACCTGTGTGGACTTGGAGATATATAGGGTAACTCCTCCTCCCATTTTATTAATCCTTTCTTTACTATACAGGTTATGCCCTACAATATTTCTTCCCCACAAGTCATTAACACACCACCATGTCTCTGTAATAGCACATATTTGGATTCCTTCAGTGATAAGGATATGTTCTAGTTCCACAATTTTTTTAACCATGCCCTGACATTCAAAAGTAAAACTTTCCATCTCTTAACATTTGTTTCTTTATCCAGTCTATTCACATTGGTTGGCTTACCTCCACCACAGAAGACAGTATCTCCACCATGTCCCACCTAGTCTGACCATTTTTCCCTGCCAATTGTATCAACACAGATCCTACTTGATTTCTGGTGAGGGTAGGGTGACATTTATTTTCTACCAGTGAAATTCTAATTTTGGTTCCATGGCATTCCATGAAATTTCCATGAGAATTTCACAAAAATTTTGATTTCAGTTATTTCCATTTAATTTACAAAATGTTTGTCCAAATGACACCTAATTTTTGTATAACAACTTTACCAAGGTCCATACGAAAGCGTATTAAGTTTCCTATAGCTATTTTTACAGATGACTAAGTTAAAAGCCTCCACACATTAGGACATTTTAAAATTACATTTTGGAACTATGTAAACTGCAGAATTTTAAGCCTGTATAACTTTAGAATTAAAAACTGAAATATCACCAATTTTCTTATGTTCATCGACCCTAAGTATTAGGCTTTGAGCCCACCTCCATGTCCCAGCAGCAGAGCATCATACTGCTATGCCAATAACCCAGGTTCAGAAGCGAGTCCATGAAGTCATGTCAGGAGGCAGGCCATGTCTGACACCGCCACTGCTTGGCAGTGCATCTCTACTGGGGAGGGTTAACTGCAGATTCCACCAACATAGTGGCTGCAGCAGGGCTTGGAAGTTGCTTCTGCCACAGTGGAAGCTGTGGCTGTGCAAGGCTGACAGAGATACCACCCCCACCAGGGGAGATGAGAGTGAAAAAAATTTTGGAGAGAAACCTGGCAACCAACTGAATGATGGCTGGGTTCACCCTTATAGGGAAATATACCTGTGAACAGGATATAACCCTGACAGACAAGCTGCTGGACAGGAGAAAAAACAATATGTTAAAAAAAAAGAGGCTGTGTGCATACCTCTCAACCTCAGGACTCACCACACCATGACATGAAGGACACCATGAGGGACATTGGAATTTTGGCACTTTAATGATTTAACACATGGTTAAGAGCATTCCAGAGCCTGAAACTCTATCCAATAGCACTAAAAAATAATCTTGTGCATGAACTCCCCCCTCAATTTGCTAGAAAACATAAAAAAACTTAAGCAAATCTTAAATTATAATCACTCTGAATCCAGCAGTAAGACATGGTTGGAAAGAAATGTATATGCAGCACCACCAATAGCAAAACATGAAAGAACAGATGCCCTAAGCCCCCTACCACTATACTGCATCAGTTAATTAACATTTACTAACTTCTTTTACTCTACCTCAAATCACTAGCACCACTCGAATCAAGTTCTTTCCAGTACAGTCCATGGACTCTGATGGCATGACTTTGTCTCCTCCAGTGGGCACTAAGTTGGGCAGCAAGCAACTGACTCATTCTCTGGTGCAGTGGCACTGCAGGCAGTGCTTGATGGGGTGGGAGTGGGGCAGGGTGCCATCCATGTGGGGCTGCAATGCTATGCTTGCTGAATGAAGTGGGTTGGGCAGATCTGTGAGGCCTGACTCTGAGGGTGCTCCTGCTCAAACTCCAGTCCAGGCTGCAAGCTAAGAAGCAGCAAAGGATCGAACTAGGAGCCATGAGTCAGGCAGATGATTTTAGGGCAGGCAATCCAGCCAGGCCCAGGCAGCAAAAGTTAATGGTGGAACTCCCAGACTGATGTCATGAATGATCTACGCAATGGTTGCAGTGTGGTGCTCATGGAAGAACAGAGCCTTTGAGGGCGGATAATCTCCAAGAACAAGAACATGGTTGGTCACATTACACTGTAGTTATCACTGTGCCACCAAATTCAACCCAACTGCCAATTCTTTGTTGACCAGAGTCAGGACAATGCATCCCTGCATCAGTGTCAGAAAGGGAGGACTTGAGGAGTGTCCAGCCAAGCTGCACCTGACTTGATGTCTGCATGCTCACTCTCTCAACTATTCAGGAGGGTCAGTCGCACAATGCATGTGTCTTTAAAGGACCCACTGACATCAGCCCCACTGTCACAGTCAAATTCAGGACAGTGACAGGTGCTGATGGGACAGTGGGACAACATTCAAAAACAGGGGCCAATCGATGATGTCCCTCACAATGTGGGACACTTGAGAGGGATGGCTTTGAGTATCAACTTTCTAAGTTCTTGCTCAAGGGGTAGCCAAGTTATAAGCAGCCAAAGATTAAAAAAAAAAACATCAGTAATTAAAGTAGGTTTAATGAGTTTTTGTGACATTGTGGAATGTTTTGATATTTTTGTTGAAGTCATCTCCACACATTTTGCCCAGTCATGCACTTGAGTTGCCATTGTAGAGGAATGTAAAGGCTGGATAAAGTGACAAGAAGGTAGATTCATAGTAGGCTCCATAGTAAAAGTGTAGTAGTTCCAAGAGTCAGGTCACTATCTTGAGTGATGACCCATGAAGAATAGCCATGGATGTCACTGTGCACTAGGCTGAATTCTTACAATGTGCCAGATACCACTAGAGCTCACTGACTTAATGACTTATGGAACCACATGCACACGTAGCATTGTTTCTGTACAATACTACCTACTGAATGTTTAACAACTTATACCTGTAGAAAACAATGTATATTTTCACTATTTGAAAACGGTGGCACAAAGTGATGCCAAGTCTTTTAACTAGTTACACTTCAGCCACTGAGACAGAAGTATCTAGATATCTTTATTCACGATGGAGCATGAAGCTGAGCATCACTGTTGCAGGAGTGTTGGAGGGCTATTGCAGGGCCACAATGCTAGTGCAGGTAAGGAAATTCAGTGGTAATAAGTGTTTTGTGAAAGTTAAATTACATGAGGGGTATTCTAGTGCAACAAATTATGCCAATTAGTTATTTCTAAAGTATCCATAATACATGTTTACCTACTAAACCACGTTTATCCAGCTTAATTACATTCCAGGACATGATTACTTTGGTATGCATGCCAAGCCTTGAGTGTATACCTGCAATAACAGTGTAGCTATAAACATCCACATATTTTGAAAATGTTTACACAATTTAACAAATAAATTGTGAAATTTTAAACTTCTGCAGCTTACAATTTACATAACAAATTTCCTTCCATTTAGCAGTTTCTGGGACTCTTCCAAGAAAGTATGTACTGTATATACTGCTGTCAGTTATCCAGCAGCAAAGGTGGGTAAGTTGTAAGCATAGAAATATTTTCAGAAATTTTCACATGAATAATAAATAATCAGAGGCTGAGTCCCTATACCCACCCTTCCTCTTATCCACATATCAGGAAACTTGACATCCTTGTATGGCTTCATCAAAACAATAATTATACCAGCTTACAGATCTCTATCTATAACATTGACCAAGTCATGACCAATTGAACAATTTTGGGATCTTCTGCAAAAGTTCATGAAATTTCATGAAATTCTGCAGAATTTCATGAAAACTCCACCAAATCAGAATTTGGTAATTTTGCTCAGACCTATTTCTGACCCATTCACCCATCCTTTCCTTACCTTAACATTCCCATATGCTTCTCTCATGTATTTTTGAAACCCATCACTGTTTTCACCATCACCACCTCTGATATAATTCTGTTCCACAAATCCACTACTCTTTCTGTGAAGAAATGCTTTCTAACATCTTTCCTGAATCTAAACCCCTCCAGTTTCTTATCATGCCCCCTTGTCCTTGAGACCTTTTTGTTTCTGAAAAATACTTCCCTCCTGTACCTTATTTACCCAGTGAGGTATTTAAAGGACTCTATTATATTCACCCTTACATGGTGTACATATTTAATGCAGACCCAGCTAGGGGTGGGCGAAAGTGAGATTTTCCTCCGAGGTGAAACTTCCATGGAAATCAGATACAGTAGCTCTCATGGAAGTTTCCAAACTTCCTCCTGTGGCAGAGTGGAAAACTTCTGAGAATATTACCGGCAAAATTTCACCCAGTTACCCACTTTCATCCACCAATCATGTTGCCCAACTTGCCCAGCAGCCCCACGTTGCAAAAGATTACCCAAACCCTGGTGGCTAGCAGCCCCTACCCCCACACGACCATCTACTGGTGTCCCTCACAGTATATTACTGTCCCCTCCCCCCCGCACCATCCTCATCCCCATCCTGTATTTTAATTGTACCCTGGTGGTCTAGTATAGTAGTAAAATTCCCCTCCCTCCCTCTGAATCCCCAGTCCCTCCCAAATCCTGATCCCCAGTATTTTTTTACTAAATAATAATAATATCTTTATTTTTTAGGCACCTTTCAAGTGCCAAGGCACTGTACAAATTAAAATCAGAAACAGATCTGAATAAGACAATCATAAAATTAGAATTTTAAATGTTCTTATATCCTGGCTTGTGGTCTAATGGCCCCCCTGCACCACACCTCTCCACCCTAATATGTAGATTCCTACCCCGCTCCCCATCCTGCAACATAACAGCAGTGGGCCACCGGCACAGCCCTCCGCTCTCCTCCCTGGCCAGTGGCCCACTGAAATTTGCGAATAAATGAATGAGCTCATTCAGGAGGAGAGCAGAGGTCTGTGCTGGTGGTTCACTGCCGCTACATTTTGGGATGGGGGAGCAGGGTGGAAATCTACCTATTAGGGTGGAAAGGGGTGCTGAGGGGAGAGGCCACTAGACCACAAGCCAGGATATAAGGAAATTTTTTTTGCAGTTAATTTGTTTTATACTCCTGGTCCCTGGTGGTGGTACATCCTGTCTGATCCCCCAGCCCCATCCCCCGCTTGCAGCTTACCTTCCAGCTGCCCCACAGCTTTCCCCCCATAGCGGGGCAGCAGGGATCCCTCAACCCACTGAACATTAGGATCCGGTGCTGGAGGTTACTGCCAATCATGGGGAAAGCACCTGCAGGGATCAACTTCAACTGAACTATGCCAGGACCTTTTTCCCTTCTCGTTTTTCTAACCCGAGTCAAGAACATACAATGACACCACAAGGAGTGAATGCCAAGCTCCTGCAAGCATTCCTCCAAGCACCTGCCTCATCTCCCCCCTTCTGTAACATCAGCACACCAGCCCTGAACCTCTGCTAGGGGCCATTAATGCACCAAGTGCTGGTGTCCCCCCTCCCCAGAGAAGGAGAGCAGTCCTTTGAACATTCGATCCTTCTCCTTCCCTGCCAACCTCGGGTTGCCAGCATAGTATGAGGTAAGGCATCCAGGGCCTCAGCCCTTAGTGCCACTGGGCTGGCCTGGATATGAGAACATTTAAAAAATACTGGAGATCAAGATTCAGGGACTGGGATGGAGGGTAATCTTACTACTATACTAGACCACCAGGGAAAATTATTATACGGCTGTCAGAGGATGAGGATGGTGTGGGGGGATAAACAGTAATATTATACTGGGGGTAGGGGCCACTAGCCACCAGGGTTTGGATATTTATTTCATTTGTGGGGCAATGGAGGAAAGCATACAGAATTTCTGTGAAAGATTAGAAACTGATTTTTGAACTTTCGCGGAAGCGAAAGTCAGACTTTTGCTTATCTTCTGCCTGCAGAAGATTTTTTTTGCACACCCCTAGACCCTGCACCATTTTAGTTACTGTCTTCTGAACTGCTTCCACTGTGTCTATGTCCTTCTGGAGATGTGATATCCATAACTGGACACAATATTTTAGGTGGGGTTTTGCTAGCATTCTATACGGTGGCAATACCACCTCCCTCTTTCTGCTGGTTATAGCCCTCCCTATGCACCCCAGGATCCCACTAGCCCTCCCAATTGACTTGTCACACTGCTTGGCCACCTTTAGGTCATCCAATATGATTACCTCAAGGTCTCTTTCTTGCTTGATGGTCATCAGTACCACTCCTCCCATTTTTTACTCTGCCCCAGGGTTTCTGTATACCAAGCACATTACTTTATTTATTTTTTTATTTTATTTATTTCAATCTAGGATTACAATACCTTTGAGCCGAGGCTCTTTTACAAAGGTTCCACATCAGCGTGTGCAACAGTCATTATTTTTAGTTACAAACATATAGTCATTGACTTACAGACATGTAATAACCAGTACAAAGACTTGAGCTATGAGCAAGACAAGGGAAGGAGGGAGGTGGGGGGAGTAGAGTAGGAGATCGAGGGAGAAGAAGGTGCAGGGGATAAGGGGGAGTATGGGAGGTGGTTGGGGCCGGGACAGGAATGGAGATACAGGGGGAGGTGGGCGAGGGTGGGAGACAGTGCAGCCAGGGGGCCTTGTTGAGGGACTATGACAGGTAAGGTGCTGGGGTGCAAAGACTGATTGTAAGTGCTGGGTGCTGGGGAATGTGCAGCTGGAATGGTGAAAATGCTAAGATGGGCAATCACAGGATACAAGCAGTGAGAGATGCAGCTTGGACTTGAAGAGGCCGAGTGTTGGAGTGGTCACTATGTCGCTGCCAAGAGAGTTGAGCCAGTTGGATGCCCGATAGGTGAATGATCTTTGTCCTTGGGTTGTGCAACATCGTGGGATATGTAGTAGATGGGAATTGGATCTCCTTGTAGAGATGTTCCTATGTCTAAGCTTAAGGAGGGCACAGACACCAGGTGGGGCAAGCCCCATTATAATTTTCTTGGCCATGATGCAGGTTTAGTATTTGATGCATTTGTCTAGTTGAAGCCATCTAGATTGGGAATAAAGGTCACATGTGTGGGTACTTTGCACTTTTTCACATTGAAACCCAGCTGCATTACTCTTGACCACTCCTTGAAGTTTTTTCAAATCTCTGTTTACCCTTTCCACACCCCCGCTCCAGTGTCCACTCTATTCCAAATTTTTTTATCATCTACAAAGAGGCAGACCTTCCCTTCCAGCTCATGTGCAATGTCACTTAAAAGGACATTGAAGAGGACCAATACCTGCACTGATCTCTAGGGCACACTGCTTGTCTCCCTCCTTTCGTCGGAGTGAACTTCATTTATCACCACCCTCTGTCACCTATCTACTAGCAAATTTCTTACCCAGTTTGCCACCTTTGGACCCACTCATAAGCTACCCAGCTTGCTTACTGAGCTGCAAACCTGGAGACCTGGGCTTGAATCCCATCAGCTACCTGCTTGAATACTGCGTGACCCTGAGCAAGTCACTTACTTTCCTTGTGCTGTCATGCTGTCAGGTCACACCTGGAACCAAGTTCTGTCTTAATGTGTCTTTCCTGGTTGAACAATTTCCCCTTCTCTCCTTACTAGCCTCCTATGTGGAACAGTGTTTATACCTTTCTGGACTCTAGGCAGGCCATGTCCACTGCTCCACCTTGATCTAATTCCTTGATTACCCAGTCAAAGCAATCTGTCAGATTCATTTGATACAACCTCCCTCTTGTGAATCCATGCTGCCCTGAGTCTTGTAACCCATTGAATTCAAGATATTCCACAATCCTTTCATCAGCAGTGACTCCATTAATGTTTCCACCACCAATATCAGGCTGACTGACCTATAATTGCCAGTCTCTTCCCTGCTACCTCATTTGTGAAGTGGGACCACATTTGCCTTCTTCCAGTCCTCTGGAACCACTTGTGTTTCCAATGTGCTGTTAAATAGGATTATCAGTGGTGAAGCCAGTGCCTGCCTGAGCTCCCGCAATACCCTTAGATTCACCCTGTTTGGACCTATCACTTTGTCCACTTTCTTATTAGCAAGTCCCTTCAAGACACTCTCCTTTACAAATGGACTAGTATCTAACTTCCTCACTCCAATGCTCCTGTTACTTTTTGTGGCCCTTCCCATTCTCTTTCCTCTATTCTTTGCCAATGTTTTACTTTTGAAAGATTTACACTTTTTACGTATCTAAAATATTTGCAGTGTCCACAAGGGAAACTTCCCACTTCTGAATGTCTCAACAAAGTACTTGCTCTCTGTTTCACTGTTGGTTTTAAGGAGTGAACCAACAAGTCACCTTGACTCCTGGCATGTTTATATAATACCATATGTAGATAATGCATGTGTATGTGTAATATGGGATCTGTTTGTGTAATGTGCAAGTTTCATAAAAGAGTGTCATTTATTTCTTTTGAATAAGTGTTGTAAGGCATAATAAATGTAACCCTGTTCTCAGAAAGGGCATTTTGGTCATGTTTCCTGTGGCAGAGAACCCCCCCCCCAAAATCCAATGTGCACCCTGGGACTTCCATCTTATCTCTTTCCCCCTCTTTTTAGCCTGTTGTAGCAGTAATCTTTTTATCCTGTAATTTTCCCATTTCTACTTCGGTAGGGTGGCCAGCTACTGAACTATCTTGCACCAGTTCTTCTCCCCTTTTGTTTCTTTTCATTTCCCTGGTGGTGCCCTAAAGGCACCCTGAGTGCCTCCTGTTAGTGGTTTAAATGCCCAAGCAAAACAGAGAAGAACAGCTCACAACATTTCCCTAGTGCTAGGGGAAAGTAAAGAATGTTAAAGAAAGTAAAAGGTATCTGCAAGCTGTATGAATGGACCCCATACCATTTTTGGTTTAAGGATCTCCATTTTCAAGCTGCCCACAGGAACCATGCTGTTTTAGTGCATGCCATGCTTGTGGTTCCCTGTGCTGGCTCCTGAAGAGTAATGTCGCTGTCTCTCAAAGTATGGGATGTGCGTAAGGCAAAAGGCACCCCTGTAGCTGCTTACTCCTCATTTCCATTGGAGCGAATTCTAAAGAATACAGTACCAGACACTTGTAAAGCGGTTCACAGCAGCACTTTGCTACTGGAGCAGCGCTCCAAATGGAACACAGAGGTGTGCATCTGAATGCACTGTGTAGTTTTCAGTGCAGAGCCGAAGGAGGACATGGGGAAAATTCTTCCTGTAGTCCTTTTTGGCTGTTTCCAGGTGCCCTAAAAGGAAAGAGGGCTAGAAACAGCCCTTGCAGTATGTTAAAACAGGCTATGAAATAAATAAAAAGGTGGTTGTCAACCCAGAAATCCTTAAAGGGCCCAAATGAAATCTTTAACCCGATGGCCTGAAATTTCAGCCGCTGAGTCAGGAGAATAAATAAAATAAATTAGAAGAAGCTCTAGAAAAGACAGCTTTTGTTTTAGAAAACCCCTGCTTCATAAATGGTTTTATGGGGAAACGTTTCTCAGTTATTTTCTAACATGAATATAAGAAATGCAGATATATTCAAAAAGGGTATAAAAGGTATACAGTCATTTACAGTATTATACAGTACCCCATTTATGGTTTACTGTAAACTTATTTAAAGTGTAGAACTTATAATATATAGCAAAACTAATGAGAAATAATGGGACTAGCTAGTAGTATAAATCCTGGGAGGTTAGATGCCTTACTCTTATTTGGTGCTGAATTTAGTACTGTACCTCCTTAAGAGTCAGCGGACCCATACTGAGGCTTATTTATTCAAGTATCAGACTGTCAGTCACTGTAAACTGGGAGAGGCTTAGACCCTGTAAGTAACAATTAGGTATGCAAGCCTTAAAACTGCTTATACAAATGGAGAAATCTTGATCAACCTAACTAATACAGTACACTATGTTACATTTAAGGGGTTATGTTTCATTCTGATCCACCATCATATGTATTTGTGCAGTTATTTATATGTATTAGTTTAGGGGTGGATCAGGTGACCTCTTAGGTCTGTATATAAAGCCCTCCCTTATCCAGGTACAGCAGATCAGCCTTGGGAGCTGTACTATTAGGATGTATAACTAGCTGATAAAGGCACAGAAGATGGTGGAAACTGATTGTTAAGTATTCCCCTCTGTGGCAGTACTACCAAGGAGGGTAGTACTGAAGCTTGGAAAGATCTTGTTAGTATCTGATTTTTTTATTTTAGTTTATTATCTTTATTATGAGTTAAGAATTTAATAAAATTCACACAGAAGTCCTGTATGTTTTAAAACCTACTTCTTGTCTGAGTTATCCATTTCCCACACCAGTTCACATTTCCTAGGAGCGAGGAGGTCACCACCATCATGTTGTTTCGCCTACTCAATTGCTTCAGCCTCATGTGTCTGTTTATAGCCCCACTGCTTAAATCTATCTGCCATTTCTCCTGCTTGTCTTTCAAAGATAGTATCACTGCAATAGTTGCAGCAAATGTGGAGGAACATGACCTCTAAGAATATTTCTAATGACGTGCGATACAATAGATGGCAGTTTGACTAACAATAATGAGCTGGTTTCTGGTTTTGTCCCATATACAATAGGTCTGTGATGACATTCCTGTTTATGCCCACCATCAAATTTGAGGAAAACATGAAGACTGGGATTTAAAGCTTCCAAATGCCCAACAAACTCATGAAACTTTAGTTCAGTGCCTTTCTAGGCCAAAAATAGTTCATCTATAACTTGTCAATAGAGATCTATATAGGTCTGTGATGACATCCCCTTTGATGCCCACCAATAGAGATCCATATATAAAAAAAAATGGATTAAGATCTGGATCCTGTATTATACCTCTTCCATATCTAAATAGAGATTGACGTAGCTAGGGGCTAATGATGCCCCCATTGTGGTGTGATGTAATTGACGGAAATGTTTTCCCAAACAAAAAATAAAGTTCTTCCATTTCAATAGAAATTCACAGCCTTCAGCCAAAAAAGTAGCAGAGTCGTGGTTATATCTGCCCACCAGTTCCAGAAACATTTGATAGCATCCAGGGCACCCTTGTGTGGAACATTTGTATACACTGATTCCACATTGATAGTGACATAGATGCTATCAGGATGTAAGCTCAACTCCTGTAGTGTTTTGAGAATATCTGCAGAATCATAGCTATAAGATGGCAGCTGTATAAGCAGGGGTATAACATAAGGAAAGTGGGTGAATTGAGACCTTTTATTGGACTAACAAGAGATTTACAAAACACAAACTATCAGGCTATGCAGAGCCCTTCATCAGGCAATGAAAGTTTCTTCAAGAAAAGCAAACTTAAAATACATTGCGTAGAACTGATAAATAAACTTACACATGGATGTGACAGTTCTGTTGATATGGACATAAATAATTGGATATGTGCATAGGCAAAAAAAAGGTTTCGAAATCCTAGGCATTTATAAATCAGATTAGAAATGTAGGCTCCTCTCCATGGATGGAATGTGACAGCAGGAGGCCTATACATTGTTGAATGCTTGTGTTCTAAAAGACTTCTCATAGACAGACTGTGTGTGTGTGTGTGTGTGTGTGTCTATGCTGTATAAACACACATATCAACAAGAGCACTGCAAACACACAGTATGATCAAACATATAAATAAAGTCATGTTAATGTGTAAGGCACACTTAAAATACATATCAAATGTAAGCGATGATGTATATAAATATATGCAGAGGAAATGCACATGCACCTGCAGCAAAAGAAAGGCAGTTGTCAGGTTACATTTTGTAATGGGTCATGAAACTAAGGTCTATATTCAGCCCATTACTTTTTAGTGTTGGGAAGATAAATTAGCCTGAGCTCGTAAACCCACCTTTCTTGTGTTTTTTTTTGAAGTGTTTTTTGAGACCCAGGACAGAAAGGTCAGAGATTAAGATGGCGTGATTGACTGACTATGGGTCTAAGAAAAGAGCCTGTAAAGTTGGACAAGAGCTCAGTGAAACCACCAGTGCCGGACATGATTTGGCAACCAAGATGCCCATAGGTAGTGCAGTCGAGAGTGACTAGAGTAGAGGGGGTGACATGGGTCGATGTGCGTGCATGCCTCCACATGCGTGCAGGCAACTGTGACAAGGGGAGGGAGAAAACTCAATAAAAATTAATACAGCAGGTTCAATGATGGCCTCACAGCACCTGCACTGGCTCCCAGAGTCTAGATGTTGGTCTCCGGGAGGGGGGGAGTCAACACCCTTCACCTTAGCCTTGCCATAGGCTGGGGGGGTAACTTATGGGCGATTGGCGGGAGGGTCAAGGGCAGGAAACATTGAGGTCCTGAGACTGAGCCCCTCGGGGGGAGCCTGAGTGGCCTGTCTACCATGTACCCCTGTCACTAGGTAGGTGAGAGGTGATGATGGGGGTCAAATAGCTGGATTAAAAAAAAAAGAATATGTAACAGTCTAAGAACTGTTCATACTTTCATTTTTTTTCAGACAGATGTTGGTTTATGTCCACTGTTTTTTCACAAATCATTTAAATGCAAAATCATTTTCATAATCAATTTTGTCTCTTAAAAACATCTTCTGTTTGGCTGTTTTTATTTTTATGTTTGCTTGCACGCATGTGCAAGAAACATAGTACCACCGTACGAGAATTCTTAGATGTGCCTCCCACGCTTCCAATGCCCTGCTGCCTTTTGCAGTCATGGCCGCACCACGCTAATGAATGTCAGAGCTGTCTATTTCAGCCCTTCAGATACAGTGGCATACAGTTTAAGGCAAAAAAACGCTGCAATCAGTAGTAAGACATAGAGATTGCATACTGCTCATCGGCAGTATGCAAAGTGCCTAGGTGTTGGCATTACACTGAATCAGCTGTTGGCAGACAGCTCCATCCCCCAAAACAAGTAGCACACTGGGAGCCCACCTCAGCGTGCTCATGTGTTCCCCACCCACACACTGTATGGCTGATGGGGTGCCAACTTCATTTGCTCCGCCGCGCTCACCTCCAACAGAGTTCCAGATGCCACACTGGGAGCCCACCCCAGCATGGCAACAGTTCCGTAAGGCCAACGGGGGTGCCCAATCCCTGTCGGCTCCACTGTATCCTCCCAACAGACTTCCAGGTGCCACACTGGAAGCCCACCCCAGCGTGGTAACATTCCATATTGCCGACGGGGGTACCCAATCCCCCATCGGCTCCAATGCCCCCCAAACAGTTTTCTAGCTGCCACGCAGTGAGCCCACCCCAGCATGGCAAAAGTCCCAGGTCGTCTTTAAAAAAAATGTGCCCTGTAAGAAAAAATGGTCCCTCACTGACTGTCTTGACCCCCCACCCGTGCCCACTATCTGCTCACCCTACCTCCCCACACCCCCACCTCACCCCATGCTTACCTCTGGAGGCCAGTGCGATGATCTTTGGTGGACCGGGAACATGTCTGCACTCTTCAAAGTCGACCGCAAACTGAGGAAATGCCGGTAAGCTGTATAATAGAATAAATAGGGTTTTTTCAACTTTGATGCATATCTCAGGTATTTTTGGGAATTTGTTCACCAAATTTTCAACATAGGGAGCTTAGCCTACCTCATGAATTCTGGCACTGTCATTTTGTTATTCGGTCCCAAAAGGTGATTTTGCAGTCACTGCGTGGAACCACCTATTGGGACAGATTTATGAAATTATAGTGTCACAGTTCATGAGGTAGGCCACCAAAAACCCTATGTTGAAAATTTGGTGAAAAAATTCGTAAAAATGACTGTTTTACAAGCATGCTTTGCGCAGTTCCTACGCACGCTCATAAGTTAGAGAATTTTTAATATTTTCATTCCAGATTTTCAACATTGCCATTTTACCACACCTCCTTATGAGCAGTACAGCAGTCATTTTTCACATCTCGCCCAAAATGTGTTTCCACGCATGTAGTGCACAATGGCGCAATCAGTGTGCGAAATCAATGTTTAGGACAGATTAAGAAAATCACTGTGACACTGTTCATGAGCAGAGGTCTTAAAATGGCTATGTTAAAAATTTGGTGACAAAAGTCCATAAAATTACTGTGTTATGAGCAAGCATTGCAAAGTTTCCACGCACCCTCGTAAGTTCATGAATTTGTAATATTTTCAGTCCAGATTTTCACCACTGGCATTTTTCCACACTTTCTTATGAACAGTACAGCTGTCATTTTTCACACCATGGTTGAAATGTGTTTTTGCACTTCCAGTGCAGAAATGTGTGGTCGCTGTGGGAAATCACTGTTTGGGACAGATTAAGAAAATCACAGTGACACTGTTCATGAGTGGAGGTCCCAAAATGCCTGTGTTGAGAATCTGCTGTAAAAAAATCCCCAAACTAATCACATTACGGGTCTGCGTTGTGCAGTTTCTATGCACGCTCATGACTTCACCAGTTTTTTTTAATATTTTCACTACAGATTTTCAACATTGCCATTTTTTACACTTCCCCATGAACAGTACAGCTGTCATTTTTCACATCCTGTTCGAAATGTGTTTTTGCACCTGTGGTGTCAAATGGCGTAGTTGCTGTGCAAAATCAGCTTTCAGCTAACAAACTGATATTGCCACTGTTCATAAGGTGGGGTTACAAAAACCATGTTGAAAATTTGGAGTGAAAATACCAACGAACACCTGAGGCGTTAGGGTTTCCGACCATAATGCCCCACCCTGTAGAGACTGACAGGCATCAGGGGTGTGACTTGGGATTGTCACCTGTAATGCTCATACCATTCCACCCCACCCACACCCTGCAGCCAGTGAGAGGCATCGAGGTGTGCCTTGGACTCTTCAGCCCCAAAGTTCACCCCATTCTCCTATACTGCACCCATCTCACCGTATTTTCTGATGGAATGGGGTGAACATAAGGGCCAAAGACCCCAAGGTACACCATGACGCTTGGTGTCTACACGGTAGAGTGTGGTGAAATGGTGTGGCTGTTATGCCTGACGACCCAAAGGCACACTACAATGCCAGTCAGTATCTGCAAGGTGGTGGTTGCGTTGGCTTCAGTGCAATACTTCACTGCCATTCCTATTATGCAGCTCTGTAACTCCTACACAATCAATGCCAATGCTAGCAAGCAAACATTCGGCATTGACAAATGCTTGTTTTTATCTTGCTGATCAATGGCTTTTTTGAGACTGCTCATGTACCTGTTAAACTCAGAGTCATTATCTCAAATGTTTCATTTAGTTCCAGGGCTACCAGGCCACCTAATGTGTACATCCAAAAAGCTACTTTTTCCAAAAGAGCTGCATCCAGATTACAGCCACTGGGTCCTAAAAGGACCTTTTAAATACCAGGAAATACCTAGCTATAGGTGCTAAGACCATTTGTAAATGTTGTGTGTGCAGCCAAAATATTCTGCATGTTTTCTTGGTCAGTCTCTCTGACATATTTGCCTGTATGCTGTTTGGCTATATGTCCAGGACATCAGCATGCATTGTTGATGTCAGTAAAAATAAATTGTTTTAACTTGCACCTTCTATCTGTGTGTCTTATAATTCTTGTTTGCCGCTTTGTGTGTGTGTGTGTGTGAGGTATCCTTTGGTGGAGGTTACTGCAATTAACTCCAGTTCACTCCTGAAAAAGGCAGTTTGTCTCAGTGGGCCAACCTGGGTATCAAAAATTCAATAAATGAATGAATAAATAAGTAAAGTTTTTGTAAGAGTTAGCAGTTGTTAAGCTGGGAAACAAAACAGAAACCTCAGAGCAACAGCTGGAAGTTATTTCTGAAATGTATGTGGTCATCAGTGTGAGGTGTAAGATTAATTCCAAGTGATTTTGTTACAAAATAAGCAATACTTTTTAAAATACTCAAGACATTACGCTGTTGCAAGTCACAAAAGCAAGCACTGCTTTCATGAGTTTTGAACCTGCTTTTGTGACTTACGTACACAATTTCATGAGTCTTAGGGGTCACTTAATTAATTAATTTATTTATTTATTATTTCAATTTTGATGACCGGGTAGACCCATTGAGAGAAACAATCCCTTTTTCAGGGGCAACCCCGGGGAAGTACATTTCCAGCATATAGACAAAGATGATAATAAAAAGGGTAGCAGTGACCAATACAGCAAAAACAAGCTACAAGTTACAAAGAGCACTCCAAATATGATTGATATTAGTAATTACAATTCACTTTACAGGGAGCAAAATAGTGAGATGTATTCTAACAAGCAGTCTAGAAGTACTGTAGTGTTTAATAACAGTCTAAAGTGCTGATGTCTGTTGGCAAAAATATACACACGGGTTGTTAGAACAGGTTATGCAGTGAATCACTCATCTCACAGTTCAGGTCTGCTTATGACTAAGATAGCAGTGTAGTGCGAGTAAATGGATTAATGTGACAGTGTATACAGTAGGAGTAGCCTGGAATTAGACAATAGTATTTGAGGGGAGAGTAGCAGAAGGGGAGCATAATATGGTAAAGGAGAGTAGAGTGGTGGAGGGAGAGGAGTAAGATGGAGGTCTTAGTAGCATGAGCAGATAGGCGGAGGAAAGAAGAGTTCTTTAAAGCATTTTTTGAATTGTGGTAAGGATGTACAGTACAGGAGAGTAGACTGTACAGTAGGTTGTTCCATTTTTGGGGTGCTAGAAAGGAGAAGGGCTTTTTCCCAATGGCTAACCATGTCCTGGGGAGATTTAGTAGAGGGAGATAAGAGGAGCATAAGGATCTTGAAATGGACTTCAAGGTGAGCAAGTTAGAGAGGATCGGTGGTGAGGGGAGGTTTATAAGTTTGAATGTAGTGCAGAGTATGGGGAAATCCAGCTTTGCCTGGAAGGATGGCCATCCAAGGTTATTGAGGATATTGCAATGGTGTGCTCGAGCGGGTGTGTTAGCAACGAAGCAAGTGATTCTGTGATAGTTTTTTCTTTAACTTGAGCAGAATAGTGGACTTAGGTGAAAGAAGGAGCAGGGAACCATAAAAAAGACCAGGGAGTAACGTTTCTACTGCAAGGGTTCTCTGGGAATAAGGGGTCAGGTAAGGTGCAATCCGGTATAATAGATCCAGTCTTCGATGCGTTGACTTGATAATTTGGTGGCCATTGGCTTTAAAGGATAAGTTTATGTCCAGGGTAACTCTTAAATATTTAAAGAAGTCCACTCCTTCGAGGGACGTGCATGAGGAGGTGGTGATTGCAAAGGGTATTTCATTGGACAAGTCAAAGTAGGTGTGTCTGAACAACATACTTTTAGTCTTCTTAGTATTGAGTATGAGTAGGTTTCACCTTGGGAATAGGACTGAAAACCTTGCATCAAAAACAATATAATCTGGTGTAAGTTAAATCTGAAACTGATGTGGTTGACAGTATAGAAGATATTGGACAGGCACCAGTTAACAACAATCCTGTGTTCCCTTTGAGAGGTTGTCGTAACAACCTAGTAAACCTTGAAAGTGAAGCTAGAGAGTTTTACTGTTGGCATGACAACCTCGAGAAGGGAACTCTGCATTGTTGTTAACTGGTGCCCATCCACTGTATTTTATAGTGTATGGGCTACAGTAAAGCAGCAATAGAGCATTTCTTGAGCAAATGTGTCCTTACTTTGGGTCAGTGTTTTGTTCAGCACCACTCTCTTCAGTGGCCATCTCTCACCGTCATGGCCATATCTTGAAGAGAAGAGGTGCGAGGAATATGCATGCACAAAGATGTTCCATGTTGTTATACCATCGATGTGATGTACTCAAGATGGTGCAACTATTTGACGTCACATTGATGGGACAACAGCACTCAGAACTGATCAATTTCAGGTAACAATAACCCTATATAGGGTGTAATGTTGATTCTTCAGGTGTTGCTTTATTGAAAAAAGAAAATACCTCTGAATTACTGATGAAGTTAGGTTATTCAGTGTCCCAAAAACAGGATGTGTTTTCATAACTTATGAATCAATTTTCATAAGATATACCTTCTGCTTTTGTGACAGCCAAAAAATGAGAGAAAAAAAAGAAACCATAGATGGCTTTGTATGACCTTGTACACAGCAAGGTACAGGTGTAGTGCAGTAAGCATCACAAAGTTCAGTAGCTACTTCATGAGTGGACCACAAGGTGTCACTCACAAAGCAAGTTGCAGGTCTGGCACAGTTACTACAAACATGCTTATATATATATATATATATATATATATATATATATTAGAGGCAAAAAACTCTATTTAATGCATCAGTTAGGGTTGTTCCACAGTGACAAAAGGGAGAATTTGGTGTTAGGCTGAAAACCCCTCTTGGACCTCCCCTCACCCCCCCCAACCGGCACTGGGTCATTGGCCCTAACTCACCCTATCACATGTGTAAAGCAGCAGAGGTATAGGAGAATGGGGTGAGAGTTAGGACCGAACACCCTAATGCGCACCCCAATGCTGGTTGGGGTGGCTGGGGGTCCAGTTTTAACCCTAACACCGAATTTCCTCACTTTTGTCACTCTGAACAACCCTAACTGATGCATTAAATGGAGTTTTTGGCTCTAATTTCCCTTCTTTTTGAGAATGATAATGAGAAATACTGAATGTAATGCAGCGGCACGAGTGCGGGGCCCATGCTCCCACCACGTCGTGATGTCTTGTGACATAGTAACAGGAACAGCAACACAAACAGAAGTGCTAACAGTGGCGCACATGGTAATGCAAGTGAAAATAAGAACAGAAAGGGTAACACACACGGTGGCGTGGACGGGAATGGTCTGCCACGTGATGTCTTGTCACATAGTAAAATGAAGCCCGCAAATGGAAATGGCAATGGGCATGGTGACACAAAGCAAAACAGAAAGAGAACCAGTATTGTAGACACAAATGGAAAAAAATAACGGAAACGCAAGTGCAAATGGAAACGCAAAGGATAACGCACATGGTGGCGTAGACGTGAACGGTAAGTGAAACGGGTATGAAACCGCAAGCGGAAAGAGCAGCAGTAACAGTTATGTAAGTGCACAGACTGGTTTTCCCCAAAAGCTGCATAGAGAAAGATAGTGAGTACAAAGAATGTATGCATAATAATGTGTCTTGGAGCAGAAAATGAGGAGTTGGAGTACTAAATTGCTTATATCTCAGGAACCGTAAGACGTAGGAAAAAAAAATTAAAAGTCATATGATTTGAGACTTTCCTGGCTAGTTTTGTACTTAGCACCTGTTAGGAGGCTAAGCATTTTTCTGACGAAAAGTCCGTGTCTTGCACCGTTTCCGAGATACGGGCCCTGAAAGGCGCGGTGAACGCCATAATGTTATCCTATGGGAAAAAAGAGAAGTTTGGAGTGGCATAACTTTGGCTCCCTGTAATATTTTTTTCACCAAACCACTGAAAGGCACATCTGTTGGATGTTGGCTGTCTTCCCTCCAAATTTCAGCCCAAAAGACCAAGCCGTTATTCTGCAGCAGGGCACCAAAGGATTGATGCAATGCGTCAGATGCTGTAATGTTATCCTATGGGAAAAAGCATCAACTTTGGAGTGCCTTAACTTTGCCACCGTGTAATATTTTTTCAACACAGTACTGAAAGGCACATCTGTTAGATGTCGGCTGCATTCCCTCCAAATTTCAGGCCAAAGCATCAAAGCCTTCTTTTGCAGCAGGGTGCCAAAGAATTGCTGTCATTTGCCCACAACCTAGAAAAGTACTGTCCAATTCTGATAAAGCTCAAAAATTTGCATACCTTGGGAGTGCGACACTACTTTGCAAAAGTACTTTTTTCAGAAATCTATAAACATATTTCTGGGGTGTTTTACCCCCAAAATAAAGACATGGCTAGCATCCTCAGGGCCTGACTAGGTGAATACAAAAAGAATTAGGTTGCTAGAGGGTCTCAATTTTAAATGCCAAGCATTTTTCTGATCACTAACTGAAAACAAAATGGCGGATTTGTGACAGTAAAAGGGCCATTTGCGATAGTAAAAATGCATTTGTGAAAGTGTTGAACTTTGTGTTAACTTTTCCCATTGACTTATAATGGGAACTTGTTTTTTGAATAACTTCTGAACTGTTTAATATTTTTGCACAAAATCTTCGAAAGGCACATTGGGGACCCCATCTGCATGTTCCCTGAAGATTTTGTACTGGTCGCTCAAACTGTGACACATGTAGGTACCACTGCAGATTAAAAGCGAATGCATGTGTGCAGATCACGCTTTTGTCAACTCCGCAGCCGTACATCCGACTAGTACAAAACTTGGCACATCCCAAGGTGTATCAGTCTTGATTCTGTATTCCAAATTTCAGGTAAATCTGTTTAATGGTTGCAAAGTTATTAAGGTGCAAAAGTTTGGGTTTAACATGTAAATAGCTCCTCAACCCTAGAAGAGTAGATTAAAGCAGCAGACTCATGGGGCACCTGTACCTTGGTCTTGGAACATGAGGGTCGGGGCAGGGGTAGGGTTTGCATTGAGGTCGGAAACCCCAAGTAACACAACACCACCGATTTGCCTAGGCCCATGTGACTTTGATCCCTAATATGTTATGTCCTTACATTTTTCCACTTTTCATTTCAACATTAATAGATGCATTAACATAATTCTTTGATATATTAAAATATATGTATTATACTGGTGCGGTAGCACCAGTGCAGTTTGGGTTGAGTAAGGTGTTCAATGTTAAACCCAATTTTTTCACCTTAATAATTTTGGTGACATTTCACAGAATAGCCCAAAATTTGGCATGCACATTCTGGCTGGCAGAGTCTCAAGAAGTGAAACATTTTGTGTCGGCATCCTGTACGGATTCCAAGATCTGCAATGTCAATTTTTGGGAAAGTGTTTTTTTTTCTATACTTAACACATGTTTTCTCTCATATACAACTTAGATGGTACATAATGTTTTCACAAACCTTTCAGGGTGAAAGAGGACTGTGTTAAGGTACTGCCTTTCAAAGTTTTCATAAACAATTAATTAACAGTTCTAGAGTTATAAGGATTTAAAGTTTATTTCTGAGGATGCTCAGTCAGGTTTTTGAATAACCCTCTGATGCGAACAATAGAAAACAATAATTATGAGCATTTATCATCCATGACTTATCAATTGTAAGAAAAAAACATTGATCATGATGGCTGCCATCTTGTTTTTTAATACTAAAAAACAATGTAAATATATAAAAATGATGCATTTTCAAAACAAAATCACCTGAACCTAGGTAAACGGGACCCATTTAGCTAGACTGTGGTGTTTGTTTTAAAAATAGAAATGCCAAAAATATGTTTTCTGGGCACCCCAAAATCCAGGGTGCCCATCTTAGCAAAAGAAGCCATTCACCTGTGTTCTCTGTATGAGAAAGGTGTGACTTCCTTGACATTTGCAGCCTCAGATGAAGACAGGCTGCTGGCTTGTGTGACAGAAACATAGAAACATAGCTTTTGATGGCAGATAAGGACTGCTTGGCCCACCCAGTCTGCCCATTTTCCTACCTTATGGATAAGCTGCAGATCCTAGTTAACCAGCAGCCTACTTCTTCCTACCCCCACCCCCTAGAATTGCCTTATGACTGTCCCATGCATGCTTGAATTCCACCACTGTTTTTGACTCCACAACCTCCTTCAGAAGGCTGTTCCATGCATCCACAACCCTCTCTGTGAAAAAATACTTCCTTAAATTACCTCTGAGGCCACCATCTTCAAATTGTGCCCTTGTTCTTGCACACCTCTTTTAAAAAGACGCTACCCTGACTTTGTTGATTCCCTTGAGGTACTTGAAAGTTTCTATCATGTCCCCTCTCCTCCTTTCCTCAAGGCTATACATATTAAGCTCCTTAAGTATCTCTTCATATGTCTTCTGGTGCAGACCCTGCACCATTTAAGTTGCCCTCCTCTGGACAGCTTCCATCCTGTCTATGTCTTTGCTGAGATTGGGTCTCCAGAACTGCACACAGTACTCCAGATGGGGTCTCACCAGCTGTCTGTGACAGCAGTGAAAAAGTAATCTCAGGATATCCCTCTTTCTCTCTCTCTCCCTCCATATCTGTCTATCTATCTTTATGTTTTTATTTTTATTCCCTTCCCACCTCCCTTGCCACTCACCAATCCCTTGATTATAATAAAAGCAAAATGGGGTACCAACCCAAGGTAGAGCTTGCCCACCCCCTCCCCTACAGGTTGCCTGCCCTCCACTCAATGTTTCTTATATTTATTATATATTAAGTGGACTGGTGTGACCACTCCCAGTATCACTTTACTGTAATCCCCTCCCCTACAGGTCACAGACATTTTTTCATATCACCTCATAAACATGACAGGTGTTTTTTTGTTTGTTTGTTTGTTTTTTTCAAATCCTGGATGAGATCTGTTTTCACACATGTGGAGTAAAATGACATTTTGACCAGTATTCAAAAAATTCCACATGTCATGTTTATAAGGGGCAGTCATAAAATGACTATCTTGAAAATCTGAGGTCAAAATTATTAGTATTATTAAGAAACATAAGGTCTGGGCTGAGCTCAGTTACCCAGCTGAATGAGATGAGGTTGGGTGGATGGCGTTGTCATGTGCCACCACCCCCTAGCCTGGAAATAGTCACCCACAAAAAGGTTTCCTGAACAGGTCCAAATAACATTTAGTGAATAGAGCTCTTCTATTGGAATAGGGCCCTCCATCTTTGCATCTCTGGGTGCCAGGAGACCCTGTGTTTTGGCTGAGAGATGGATTCTATGACATGAATCCTGTATGGATTCTATGCCATCCGAGTCTGTGGCCATATGGAAGCATAGGACTCAGAGGGCCCTAAGCTTCTGCAGTCCACCAGAGAGTCTCCTGAATTCTTGACATCCATTGCTGCATGGAAGTGCAGGGCCCATAGGGCCCTGTAGTTCCATAAGTGGATGGAGTCTTCCCTTGGTGCAGGGCCCAGAGGTCCCTGCATGTCTGCATCCAATGGACCTGTGTGAATGAGGATATGATTCCACTATTTCAAAGAGAAATTGGATTTTTCACAAAATCTGCATTAATGGACTAGTTAGGGTTCAATGTATTGCCACAAACATAGGAAAATAGGGGATTAGGGTTTCCAGCCCTAACTCCTAACCCCCACACCCCAAGCACAAAAGTAAAAAGAAAATTAGGGTTTTGGGTCTCCAGAGTCATAGAAAATCAGTGGTTGTGTCTTCCTTGGGGTTATCAACCCAAATGCCCACCCCTCCCCTGAGCAGCAAGGTCAGATGTCATCTCTTTTCATCATGTAGTGCCTGCAGGGCCCTGCCTGAAGAAAGTTACAACAGATTCTGTTGACATGGGACAGACATACTTATCTACCTTTTAAAAGGGCATCACTATGAGGCACTGGCTTGCAGCTGTAGCTTGTGCTTTGGACAGGAGGCTATGGGCTGGGGGGAGGGGTGAGCATTAGTGTTGACAACCCCAAGGAAGACAACACCACTGATTCTCCAAGACTTCAGAACCCCACAACTCTAATGCTTTTCCTTTTAGCTGCTTGGGTGTTGGGGAGTTAAGTCTAGAAACACTAACACCTCATTTTCCTACTTTTGTGGTATTAAGTTAAACTATGACTGGTGCATTAATGCAGTTTTTTTGCTAATAATATAAACTGTATGTTTATTTGAAAATTGATAATAGGAAAGACACAGTAAGCCAAGGCTTGTCTCCTGGTGTGACCAAGGGGAGAGGAAAAGGGAATACAGTAACAAAGCATACACAGTATCAATAAATGGTACACAATAAAAACAAAAGGTGCTAAGCAAAGGTACAAAGAGATGTTCTGATGAGCAAATAAAGTGACCAGAGCAGGTGGAGAATGGCAGTGCAGTTGTAGTTTTGGAAGGAGTCTGATTTTGGCTGAAGTAGAACCCAGGAGTAGGCTCAACATCAAGGGTGGAAGGGGCTTTGATCAGAGAGAGGACTGACAGGAACAGGTGGGGACAGGGAGGAATTTTAGCTGGTGCATAAAGAAGATGTGGGGGGGGGAGATGGAGATAGGAAGGGAGCATGTTCCAGAGGGAGGGAAGGAGATAGGAGAAGCCTAACTGCCCAACAGAGAGGTGCAGAAGGAGAATGGATAAGGTATTAGAATCCCTGGAAAAAAGGGAGTATGAGGCAGAAGGAGAGGGACAGTGGAGTGAGGATAAGTAGGAGGTCAGGCTATATATAGTACTGTATATACAAAAAACTATATTATTGCACGAGTTAGGGTTTATTATTAAAGCAACATAAAAATTGTAAGGAAATGTGACATTAAAGATTTTTGAAGTTCAAAGTGAGTGAAGCCCTAGGCACAAAAATGCAGAACAGAACAGTAAACTGTTATAAATGGTGGAAATAATAATACAATACTTAGATTAAATTTATTTTATTTTTAAAAAAATCTTCTAGACTAGATCAAAGACAATATTGTACATGAGAATCTAAGCATTCTAGCAAGTGCACACACTGGTATGTAGCAAAGAACATTTGTTGGAGAAAAAGGCAAAGGCAGTAAAGGCAGGGACGGGGCAAAAAAGGATAAGGCCATCATAAAATAGAGGGCAATGAGTATCAATGCCCATAGTCTGGGTAACAAGCTTCCTGAACTAGAGGCCCTGATGGAAGAGGGACACCTGGATATTATGGCAGTCACAGAAACATGGTACATGGAGAACCATGACTGGGATGTCAACATTCCATGGTACACAATCTACAGGAGGGACAGGGAGGATAAAAGAGGAGGAGGAGTAGCTTGTTACGAAAGGGAAGAGATCAAAGCAATGGAACTAAAGGGTAAACGGGGAGGAGAGAAGGCACTGTGGATCAGCCTGGAGACAGGTAGTGGCACCACAATCCACACAGGGGTTGTATACAGACCCCCATTTCAGTGATAGGAAATGGACAAGGAAATGATAGAAGGCATCCTCAGAATGGAAGAAAAGGGGGAGCTATTGTTGAAGGGAGACCTGAATATGCCAGATGTTAACTGTAGCACATTTACTGCAGCCACATCCAAGAGTAGGGTCATTCTCAATGCCCTACAAGGGGCATGCCTCAGACAGCTAGTGTTGGAACCCATTTGGGAGAGAGCAATCTTGGACCTGGTACTCTCTAATGGGGATGGAGAGAGGATCACAGATTTAGAAGTGGGTAGCCATCCGGGATCAAGTGACCACCACACAGTGTGGTTCATAATAAACACAACCATGGAGTCAGCCATACAAATGCGAGAATACTGGACTTTAGAAGGGCTGGCTTTGGCAAAATGAGGAGTGTCTAAGGAATGCATTAGCAAATGGGCAGGAAGGAGGGGTGGAAGTACAATAGGGAAAAATGAAAACTGCCATCATAGAAGCAACAAGCCTTTGTGCAAAACAAATAAAGAAAACAAAACAAAGTAAAAAAGCACAATGGTTCTCAAAAGAGGGGAAGGTTAGGGAGAAAAAGATAGCATTCAGGAAGTATAAGGAATTACAGAAGGAGCAGGACAGAGAATTGTATTAGTTAAAGCAGAAGGAAGCGGGGAAGACAGTTAGAATAGCGAAGGCCCAAACCAAAGAAAAGATAGTCAACTCAGTTAAAAGAAGGGGGATAAAACCTTTTATAGGTTTATCAGCGAGTGAAAGAAGACCAAGGGAGGAATAGTGAGGCTTAATAAAGGGGAAGAGAGGTGGGCAGAGGGTGGCAGTGGAAAGACAGAGATACTGCACAAATACTTTTGCTCAGTATTTACAAAAGAAGAGGGGGAGATACCTAAATCAAACAATAGCAGCACTCTGGACAGGCGGTCAACACCAGTCCATTCACAGAAGAAAGGATCATGAAAGAACTCCTAAAACTCAAGGTGGACAAAGCAGTGGGGCCTGATGGGATTCACCCCAGAATTCTAAAAGAATTAAGGGGATACCTAGTGACATCACTGACTACCCTTTTTAACAAATCATGGGAGGATGGTGTGGTACCTGCGGACTGGAGAAGGGGAGATGTGATTCCCCTCCACAAAAGTGAGAGCAAGGCAGAGGCAGAAAACTACAAAGCTGTTAGTTTGACCTCAGTGGTAGGAAAAGTGATGGAATCACTTCTGAAAGAAAGGATTGTTGAGCTCCTAAAGGTCAGTGGGGCACAGGACCCAAGGCAGCAAGTAGTAGACCAGGGAGGGGCTGTGGATATGGTCTACCTAGACTTTAGCAAGGCATTTGACACAGTCCCATACAAAAGATTGATAAACAAGTTAGCCAGCCTGGGAGTGGGTCCCAGGGTGATAGCCTGGGTAACAAACTGGCTGGACAACAGGATGTAGAGGGTAATAGTAAATGAAATACACTCTGAAGAAAGGGTGATTACTAGTGGCGTACTGCAGGGTTCATTACTGGGACCAGTCTTCTTTAATGTCTTTATAGGAGACATTGCCGAGGGGCTGGAAGGGAAAGTATGCCTTTTTGCAGATGGCACAAAGATCTACAACAGGGTTGATACACAAGGTGGGGGTGGAAAGGATGAGAAGGGACTTGGCAAGGTTGGAGGATTGGTCAAAAATATGGCAGCTTAGATTCAATGCAAAGAAATGCAAAGAAGTGCAAGTAATACACCTGGGAAACAAAAAACCCAGGAGAAGAGTATACAATTTGGGGGGTGCTAAAAACAACAAAAATGGAAAGGGACCTGAGGGTAGTCATATCAGACAATATAAAGGTAGGCAGAGAATGTGAAAAGGCAGTAAGGAGGGCTAAGGGATACTGGGAAGTATAGGGAGAGGAATCACCAGTAGAAAAAAGGAAGTTGCTATCCCTCTGTACAGATAGTTGGTGAGACCCCCATCGGGAGTACTGCATGCGGTTCTGGAAACCCCATCTCTGCAAGGACATAGACTGGATGGACGCAATCCAGAGGATGGCAACTAAAATGATTCAAGGTCTGCAACAGAAGCCATACGAAGAGAGACTAAAAAGAGCTTAACACGTATACCCTTGAAGAAAGAAGAGGGGGGGGGCATGATATAAACTTTCAAGTACCTCAAGGGAATCAACAAAGTCCAAGAGGGTAGCATCTTTCAAAAAAAGAGATGTGCAATAAAAAGGGCACAATTTGAAGATTGAGGGGGAATGGCTAAGGGGCAATGTGAGGAAATATTTTTTCAGAGAGAGAGTGGTGGATGCATAGGACCACCTTCCTGAGGTCGTGGGGTCAAAAACAGTGGGGGAATTCAAGAATGCATGGGACAACAGATATAAGGCAATTATAGTGGGGTGTAGGAGGAAGTAGACTGTTTGTTAAATAGAATCTGCAGCTTATCCAGTAGCTAGGGAAATGGGCAGACTGGGTGGGCCAAGCGGTCCTTATCTGCCATCAAAGTCAATGTTTATTAAGTGCTGAATTACAGTACATCTGTATGTAAATAATGAGAAAATGTATTTCTAAATATTATTTATGCTTTATTTATACTCCCCAGAAGAAGCCTAATGAGATGAAACATCGGGGCAAATTTAAATAATTTACACTTCTAAAAAGAAACTGCAGCGTACTGGCTTTTTTTTTTTGCCTAGAGCAGCCCACGTCCACTTTGAATTTTGAATATTCAGAACAAAGGCTAGCTCCACCCAAGACTACAACTGAAAACCACCTAGGTGATTTCCCTTGGGATGCAGTTTTCCATAGTTAGGGATGTTTGAACACTAACTCTGCCCACACGCGTGCACCACCACCGTGAACCCAACCGGATTGAATGCCAAAGCACAAATACAGATTTCAAACATGTTTTAACATCATGACTAAAATAGGATGAGGAATACTGTTACACCCCATCATGTGTGTGTGTCACTCATCGTCACACAAATTTCAACAGGCATGTAGCAGACGTCATGAGTGGCCCTCATGAAGCAGTTGCATATTCACACAAACTGAACCAAACCTGTAGCAGTCTTTGTGAATGTCCTTGCAGGCCCTTCATGAAGCAGCTGCATGGTCAAACTGCACCAGACCTGTGGAGCACTTAGCAGGTGACACTGTGGGCCACTCACAAAGTGGTTGTATGGTCACACAGATTGGGTCAGACCTGCAGTGGACTTCTCACATTGCCCTGCAGGCAACTCACAATGGTACTGTAGGGTCATACAAACTGTTCCAGACTTTTATTAGACTTTGCAAGTGGCCTGCAGCACTAAGTACCGTGTTCATCATAGTGTGTAACTAATATATACAAATCTTCCAAGTTTATTGATCAACAAAGAAGTCATTACAATATTGTACAAAGTGGAATAAAGAATATTTACAAATACATAATCATAAATTCATTGATTCATGTCACAAGCAAAATAAATGCAAATGTGAATCATACTTATACTACAGCAGCATTTTACAATAAAATTTATAGTCACAGGTGCACTGTACTTAAAAATTTTGTTAAGTTTGACAATTTTTATTTTTCTCTCATATTAAATAATTCCAGTATGATCCGGTCTGGTGAAAGTTTCAGTTTACCCATAATGGGAGCTAGATATTGCTCCATTGCTTTACTATAAAATGGGCACCATAAAGTGACATGGATTATGTCATCTTCTGCATTCAGGTAGCATTTACAATATTTATTAATAACACCTGTGTGTAACTATATTTCTCATACCATGTTATTTATTCATGATGTAAAAAAATATGATTGAAATCTGCATAGGGTTTTGGCATTCAGTCCTTGGAGGTGGTGCAGTGGGGGGAGGGGGGAGGTTTCAAAAAACCATAATGTCAAGGACTTCTAGTTTGGCTGTGCTCAATATGGCCATGCAGTTTTGATCAACTGTTCTGGCCCTCTCAACAAACTACTGGTGCCCTGCTTTTCTCCCAGTTTGCAGTATACAGCTTGCACCTCTAAATAAGAAGAATTGCACGGATAGTCAAATACCAGTGGGAAAGTCCTACTAAGTGGCAAAATTCAAAGACAGATTTCAACATCTCCTCAGCAGGTGTTAAGGTTGTTATGATGGTGGGAGCAGGACCAGCATCGGGAGCAGTGGCAACCCCAAATAAAGAATTTGGGGGCTATATTACATCCCTCCTAGAAATGTTGATGGCAGATATGTCCAAACTGAAAACAACTGCATCTGTCACCACAGCAGAAGTCAGAAACTTAACTGATCATACAAATGTGACGGAGCATCACCTAGCCAAATTGAACAATGCACAACAGTGGTTATAGTACTGACCTCATGAGCATGAAAAGCATCTCAACCCCCTCTGGGACACAGCTAAAGATCAGGAAAGGAGCAGCGCATCAATGTCTAGATCCTCGGGGTCTCAGAGGGGTCAAAGATCTCTGGTATGGAACAATTCCTGCAAGAATTACTGCTGTAGTTAGTTGCCCAACATGGTATAGCTCCCTGGAGATAGAGTGGGCTCACTGTATGAGAAGCTCTGTGCCCTCCCAGAATCTCAGCCCTGACCAATCATTGCCTACTTGCTCCACTATTCGGTGAATGATAAACTGCTGAAGATGACTAGGGAAAAACAACAGCTGGTATGGAAAGGGGCTGGGATCAGTGCTTGTAAAGTCAGAGACAAGGACCAAATATCCACTGGTCCAGGTAGAAGCAGACCGAAAACCAGAAGTGCTGATAGCAATGCTCCAGCTACTATCTTGGCCTCCTCCTTACCACTGCCAAAAGCTGCTAGAGAATAAATTGAAGACCCTCTAATGCATCGTCACCTAGAGGCCTCACCAGCTGCTCAGAAGACTGTTCCTGGTTCCCCTGACCCCAGAGGAACCTTCATGGGTGAGCATCGTAGTTGAAAACTATGATATAGACACATCACTGCATGTCACTAACAGGCTTACCAGGGGTAGGGGTGCTTCTGACAACCACCGCAGCACCTTCCTGAATCCAGGACTGAACTTTAATGAAAGTATATCCTTTCCAGTATTGATGACCTCTGACAGTCAGCATCCCCTCACATAATCTAATAACAACCTCTAAATGTTTGTTTTTCCTGCCACAGGAATAATTTACAAATGGGACAGGGTTCTGCTGCAGGGGGAAATGTGGTTTGCAGTGGAAAACTGGCAAGTGGACACATAAGAGATGCAGTAAACAATGTAGTTTTGGGTAAAGGTATACTCGATCCCTACCTCCTGCCTAGCCATCTCACCTAATTATGCCTTGGACATTAGAGAGGGAGGGTTAATTTATATAAGACTTGAAATTATTGCCTTGATGTGCCAATTAGAAAGGCACTGGGTCCCCTCCCCCCGGTGTATATAACCCAGCCAAATTTCCACACTCCTCTGTGGGAGTTACAAAGACTGGGAATCAGGAAAGTGGGGGCAAGGGGTAAGGGTAACCCAAACTCTTCTGGGTACTATCTGATATTTAAGGGAGCTCTCCAACCAGAGGACATGCTGGGGGTATCAATAAAGGTAACATCATATCCTCACAACCTTTTACTTACAGCTTTGACTGCACACCCACTATATACTCTGTTAGCAAGATTAAGCTTTACTATCCCACAGTGAAATGAAGGGGCATGAGGGAACACATGCTCACCCACCCCATCCCAGTACTAATGCTAAGACCAACACTGACACACCTTGACATAACATAAAGTAAATGACAGTTGTCAGTCAGCATAGTTCTCACAGGTGACATAGGGTGTATCTGGACGCTGTACCTGTTTGGGGTGGGATGGATAGTCTCATTGGCAGTCGATCACCATACCAGTATGGACCCCTGTCACAGAGATTGGAGTCTGTAATACTCCTTTCTGCCTACACAGTGGGTGCACAACCCACCTGACTTGCCAGGACACCAGTTTCCTATTTGGAGCCCATCTTGTTCTTCTGTTACAGGTTATTTTCAGATTGCTGTTTGTGGGTCCCCAGAGATGGGCACCTATACTACTATAAAGGTGTACAGTACATTCTCATCTTCACTGATTACCTTGAAGCCATCTGTTACATAACTTGATAAGTTTGGGTCCTGCTATATTTACAGTAGAAGCATATAAGTATTTTGTTCTGTACATTTGAAAAAGACAGTTTGGTTCATTGTTGCTGTATTCAGACAGGTCTGATTGCATACTTCCCCCCACTTGGTCTATGAGTAGGTATTACAGCTGACTCTGCAATGGGCTACTTGGTGAGGCTGGTCTTCTGGATCATTAAGGGGCCAGCCACTCATGTTCATTTCATTGTGTTCTACTGCCAGCTGTGTGTTACAGATGCTGTGTGTTGAGAGGATCCCCCAGAAAGATCGTCAAAGGACAGTGTCAGTGTGTGAGACTGGACTACCCTGATGTTTTGAGGGGAGTGTGATCTGTATCAGCTGTATCTACTGTGTAGGGGGCTCAGGGGAGCTAATTGTCTGCAGTCATTTGAGAGGTGGGGACTGTGGGATTTAAATTCCTGCACAGCTCGCAAGTGGCTGGATGTTAGTTTCGTTGTGTTCTACTGCCTGCTGCCTGTTGCAGACGCTGTGTGTTGAGAGGATCCTCCAGCAAGGTTGTCAAGGGACAGTGTCAGTGTGAGACTGGACTGCCCAGATGTTTTGAGGGGGGTGTGATCTGTATCAGCTGTATTTACTGTGTAGGGGGCTCGGGGGAGCTAATTGCCTGCAATCATTTGAGAGGCAGGGACTGTGGGAGTTAAATTCCTGCGCCGCTTACAAGCACAAGTGCCACTCCATATAGGAAATAGTGTTTTAAGTATAGTTATATTTTTATAGCTGGTTTAGGCTAGGTAGTAAGAGGACTGGGGAGTTTTGCTGTTATCAGGCCTTAGTGTTTGACTTTGTACTCGGTGGGGGGGGGGCTGAGCTCTGTGTTCATTGATTTATGTTTTGCTGGGTATGTATTAGCTCTAATAAGATTAGCTCACTGTGTCTGCAATTTTAAGTGGGAATTGTATCCTTCTGTTGTTTGCTTCCATCACCCTCCTCTTTGGTTTTGTGCAGTTGTTTGGATTCGATCTTTTTATTCAAGGTTTATGTCCTGGAATGAAACACTGACCAACACTAAGAGGGATTTTCATTGTTGGGTGGGGGGTTTATCTGTAGTATAAAATAGAATATAATTATGAATAGTAAAATATAGTGATATGACTGAAATGGTCAAAATTTGGAAATAAGTTTAGACTGTTTAATTGTCCTTTGTTTTAGTAACTTAAACTCTTTTAAACGTGTGTGTGTTTAAGGGTTGGAATGTGTAGATTGTCTAATTAGTTTTGGACTGTTTACCATTTCCTACTTAAATTTTGTGATGTGCCTGGGTTATTGGGGTGGGGGCCAGGATAGTGTACAGGGCATCTCTTCTGATGTGATTTGATGCCTTCACCAGCCTCTCGGTTTCCAATACTACTGCAAGATATTGCCGGGAGGTTGGGATTTGGAGGGGCCGGGGTGATCTTGGGTGGTGAGGAGCCCCATGCACAGCGGAGGGTAGTAAGATATGGATTATCAGGTCTAGAAGGCACCCTGGATTACGACGGGAACAAGAGGGAGGCCAGACGTGTTTGGTGCCTCTCCCCAAGGAGTCTACCAGACCGAGTGGTCAGGTAACCCGAGTGGCTGCCTTACCCACCAATCCCCTGAGGGCAGTGCTATACAATGCCAGATCGATCAGGAACAAGACTGCAATTTTTACGGACTTGATTTCCTCAGTCAATCTGGCTTGCATGATGGAGACCTGAGCTGGGGACGATGCCGGCCCAGTTTTTGAGCCTACCGTCCCACCTGGGTATACTGTGGTGCACTGCCCCAGAGAGGAACGGAGGGGTGGTGAAGTAGCCATCTGTTTTAGATCTGACCTGGGCTTCACCGTGCACCCAGTGGGAACCCCAAGTTCCTTTGAATGTGTGGCCATTCATGGGGTCCAGGCAGGAGGTTGTAGGATTCTCCTTATTTACCGTCCTGCTGGGGCGGTGGGGAATTTCCTGCAGGAGGTTGCCGAATTAGTCATCGTCGAAACATTGGAAGCCCCCAGATGTATTGTTCTGGGGGATTTCAATGTTTGGGCTGATGACGAATCTTCTCAGGTAGGTCATAACCTCCTCCAGATTATGACATCATTGGGCCTGTCACAAATGGTTTCTGCCGTGACACACCAGGGTGGCCACATGTTGGACTTGGTGTTCTCACTGGGGCTTGAGATAGATAATCTCAGGATTGATCGGGTTGTATGGTCCAATCACTGCATGGTGCAGTTCATGTTCAGGGCTCCCACAGGATGCCTGCCCCCTACAGAGATGATGAGCTGTCGCCCTTTGTGGGGATTGACCCTGGAGGGTTTTCTGGTGGCAGCCAATCTATCAAGAGTGGGTGATGCATGCATTGGAGGCATTGGTGCTGTGGTGGGCACTTATAATAAGGTGTTATCTGACACCATTGACTCCCTCGCACCTGTCTGTGTACGACCCAAATCTTCCTTCCTGAGGTCCCTGTGGTATGACAGGGTTCTCAGGGAGATGAAGAGAAAGGGTCAGAGGTTAGAGTGCTGTTGGAGAAAGTCCGGACTGGAAGGTGACAAACTGGCCCTGCCTGTGCACTATAATGCATACCAGGGGCAATCAACCATAAGAAGGCAGTGTTCCTTTCCAGGGAGATTGCTGCCGGGAAGAACTGACTAGTTACACTTTTTCAGACTGTGGACAGGCTTCTTCATCCTGTTTGTCAACAGCTGAAGAAGGTTTTTTCTGATGCTGAATGCGAAGAGTTGGCTTGATTCTTCTCGGACAGAGTGTCCAGTATCCAGCAGGGTGTTTCTCCAGTCAGCAATGTCATAGCTGGCAGTGGTTGCCTGAAGTGTTCTGAGTGCACTACGACTGGTTGGGGGGAGTTCAGACCAGTGGAGGTAAGTGAGGTAATTGGAGTGGCAACCAATCTGAAGCACACCTTTTGTGAACTGGATCCGGTGCCGACGTGTTTCTTGATGAGATACATCAACACAGTCGGCTCGGTGTTTGCTCTGATTGTCCGGTGTTCCTTATCTGAGGGGGGTTTCCCTGATACCTTGAAGGAGGCATTGGTGAGACCACTCTTAAAGAAACCATTTTTGTAGCCGGAGGTCAGGGCAAATTATCAACCTATCTCTAATCTTCCCTTCTTGGCAAAGGTAGTGGAGAAGGAAGTGGCGCTTCAGTTGGAGGAGCACCTCATGACCCACGAGTTATACAAATCTTTCCAGTCAGGGTTTTGGGTGAGGCACAGTACAGAAACCACGCTTGTTTGGGTACTGAATGATGTCCTCAGGGCGAGAGAGTGAGGAGATTAGACAATTCTTGTTCTCCTGGATCTCTCCTCAGCATTTGACACTGTGGACCATTGTGTGTTGCTTGACTGCCTTAGGGATCTTTGCAGACTCACCGGCACCGTCATCAGCTGTTTTGAGTCCTTTTTAACCAACAGGAGGCAATGGGTTGTGATGGGGAATTTTTTCTCCACCCCTAGCCTCCTATCTTGCGTAGTCCATCAGGGATCGGTATTAGCCCCAATGTTGTTCACAGTGTACATGCTACCCCTGGGAAGTCTCATTAGGAAGTATGACTTGGGTTTTTATTGCTATGCTGATGATACTCAGCTATACTTTTCCTTTGCCCCAGGAACATCCAGTGTGGTAGATTTGCTAAACAACTGCCATGCTGAGATTAACGACTGGATGGCCTCCAGCTGGTTGCAACAAAACCCCCGATAAAACTGAAGTATTGGTGGTGGAGTCGAACAGAGTGCATGATAGGATGGCCTCGCAGAGACTAGACTTGTTCTGGGATCTGTTTCATTGAAGACCTCCTCTAGGGTGTGAAATCTTGGTGTCATTCTGGATAGGAGTTTGACTATGGAGGCGCAGATATCATCCACTGTCCACTCCTGTTTTTTCCATCTTCGAAATGCCGGCAGGATAAAGCCCCTTGTTCTGCCTCCGGACCTCCCCACTTTGATGTATGCCTTAGTTACATCAAGGCTTGACTACTGTAATGCGCTCTACCTCAGGGTCGCGGGAGGATCTCTCCACAGACTACAGCTAGTGCAGAACACAGCTGCCCATTTACTTACTGGGAAGCCAAAATGTTACTATATTACACAGGTGTTGCATGAGCTGCACTGGCTACCGTTGAGGTGGAGGATCCTCTTTAAGGTGGGTCTTCTTACCTATAAGGCCCTACATGTTCAGGGCTCTGGTTATCAGTCAGACCTCATTGTACCTGCTCTCTCTGTTCACCACCTCCGTTCCTCCTGTGGAGGCCCCCTAGAGATTCCAAGGATGAGGCTGAAATCTGCTGGCAACAGGGTTTTTAGTGTCACCACTCCCGTCCTTTGGAATTCACTGCACTCAGGGTTAAGGGGGTCCCTACTTTAGAGGTATTCAAGGCCTGCCTTAAGGCCCTCCTATTTGCTCAGGCATTTCTGGACTGAATGGTTAATTTATTGATCTGATTAGTTCATTAGTTTTTATATGTTGCATTACTATTCTGAGGTTTTAATTATTTTGTATCTAATTATTCTATTTTTGAAGATGTGTTAATAGTTTGTATAGCACCCAGAGCCTCCAGAATTGGGTGTTTTTAAATAAATTTTGCCTTGCCTTGCCTTGCCTAAATCACTCAGTCAAAACAGTGAAAGTGTTAAACAATCTAAAGGCATTTAAAGTAGATGCAGCTTTATTCCGGGAGACCCACCTCACAGGCAGCATGATGCATTGCATACAGAAGGTGTGGGTGGGCCACATAGTACATAACTCTGCTGGACCAAGGTCAAGGTGGTTATGATTCTTACTCAAAAGTCCTTGCAATGGACAGCTGAGAAAACCAAGGTCAACTCCCATGGAAGATGGTCTATGGTATCCATATCATTCTTAGGGAGTAGGGCACTAATACTTAACCTATACAGCCCAAACTCCGATGATGCAGACTTTTTTCTTCAACTAAGGCAGGTGATTGCTGACATGACTAGAGTCCAGCCCAGACCCATAATGATAGGGGGTGATTTTAATGTGGCCTAATTCTAATTGCCAGCCTAATTTTGGACCTGACTAGAATATAATGTGACAGTCACCCTGGAGCCAGGTTTCATTACAGGGGTTAGTAGAGGAATGAGAACTCACAGATATGTGGGGGAGACAACCCTAGAGGCCATGAGTTTACATTTTATTATTCATATTTTCACAATGTACACAGATGTCTAGATGCCTGGATAGCAGCCTCAGCGGTACTGCAGCCCACTAGAGAACAAATGATTGCCTATGATCAAACCCTGATTACCATCTGCATTCAAGTAGCACAGCAGAATAGTAGGTCACTCAGATGGAGGTGCAGCCTGTTGTTACTGTCTGACCCTGAATCTAAGCCACAGAGTACACAATAGGTCACACAGTATTTCTGACATAAAAAGCCTGGGGAGATATCAACAGGTACTGTCTAGGAAGCTTTCAAGGTTTTCCTGTGGGGTATAAAAATGTCATTCTCAGCAGCCCAGAGGTCATGGTATTGCAGGAGAAACCTGGATCTCTCGAGAATCAACTAAAAACTGACCCATCCACTAGCCCACCACTGATTGCACAGATACTTGGTTTAAAGTATAGAATCAACACTTTTTTTTTTTAGTTGTTTAACCAGGTACAGCACACTAAGCTGAAAGCTTTTTTACAGGAGCGACCTGGGAGCACAAGGAGGTTAAGTGACTTGCTCAGGGTCACACAGTATGCAAGTGGAAGCTGTGGGATTCAAACTCAGGTCTGGTCTGCTGGATGTCACCAGATTTGCAGCTCAGAGCCTTAGACCACTGCGCTATACTGCCTCCCCTACTTTGTCAAATAGTAAGGCAGAGTGGCAGTTACTGCATTCAAAACACAACTTATGAGAGTAAGGTGAAAAAGGGGACAAGCTACTAGCCTACAGGCAGTCAAAGCAAAAAGTGGACTCTCAGATTCCAGCATTTAGGAAACCAGATGGTTCCATAGTTATCAGCCCATGGGAGATCAACGAGGTCATGAAGGGATTATATGAAATGCTTTACAAGTTAGACCACTCTACTAACTCTCACTCCCTTCAGCAGCTTTTGGGTCATGTACAGTTACCAACCTTTCCTGAGCACCTATTGGAAAAATTAGACTTCCCTCTGTCAGCGAACAAAATTAAGAGCAGCCTTACACCAGCTCACAAAAGGGAAGGCACCAAGGAGGGATGGTTTCACCATCGATCGGTGTCATCTTCTAACACAAATAATTATACCACTGCTGCTGGCAGCATTGCAGGAGTCACAGATGGTTGGATCCCTACTCCCCACAATGAAAGAGGCTGTGGTGACCTTACAACCCCAAAAATCCAATAACCAACTCAACTGCATCAAGAACCACCCCATCTCCCTGAGTACTTCGTATCCTGCATTTCTATTTATTGTATGCCAAGGAGGCTGTTATTAAAAAGTAAAATTAGAATTTTATTAATTTCTTCTTCACATTCTTGTGACTTTTCTTATTCTCTTGTATCTCACCAGTAATATCAATTGAAGGTCTTCAAAGACATCTATATTGTTGTGTTTTTCTTTAGGAAAAGGGAAAATAAGCCATACATAACTGATTCACTGTATGATGGGTGCACTGACTGTGAACTCTGTACAATTTAACTTAAAACAACATAGGAAATGAACACATATCTGTGAATTCTAATAGTTCCTCTTGCATGCATATACCAGCTGCAAACCTCTTTATGAATTCTAATGGCAGGGGATATTCATTCATTGAAGGTAAGCATATTTCTGCTTTAGGTATGTTACAGTGCCAAGAGGTTTCTGTTCCTAGGCAGCGAAATGTATAATTAAATAATTTGTTTATAAACAATCTATTCACGTGTGCTTAATCTTCCATTTTCTTCTCATATTAAACAAATTAGATACTAGAGATATGGTCAAATGTATCTTTCCTCAGATTTAATCTTTAAAATATAACCCAGTCAAAACAGTGTTCTTATGGCTACCGGTAAAAAGAGGGACCCTTTATTTCTGCCAATTTAACTTAAGCAACCACTAGAGATATGTGAACTTGGCAGACTTCACTCTGTGAAATCATTTGCGAAGTCTGCCAGATTTGCAAAGTGCAAAGTGCCCACTATGTGAAGTTTTTGGCATGTTAAGTGCAATTTTTTCAGGTGAAGTTAGGGTGAAGTTGCAGCATCAACTTAACTTTGTCTAACTTTGCCTCAAAAAGTGCCATTTCTGAAGGAAAACAATATGAAGTGGCAAAGCAGTGGACAGTTCACAAAGTTATTTGCAAATTTCACAACTTTGCCAGAACTTTGCCAGTGAAGTAAACTTCACCATATCTCTAGCAACTACCATCTCCAAACTACATCAGTGTTGATATTAGAGGAAATGCTCAAAGCATTTAATTTAAAGGTATAGTTTGAGACACTTTGCTTCTCACTACAGCTCATCCTTGTTTTCAGCTGTCAGAATGCTTATTAACCTTGCACCAATGAAACCTATCATTTCATCTGCAAAGCTTCCAGAGCCACAGGAATCTCAGCTTATGGGAAACAGAGCTGGTTGCAGTAATATTGTTTTCAATTTTCATTTCATTTTTACTGAAACACTTAAGAAAATGAAATACTACTTGGAACAATGTGCAGAACTTTAAAGAAAAACACCATGAAAATGTAGCCTATGGTCCTTATTCTGATGCAGGGGGGTAGGAAGTCCTTAAAAAGGCTACTGAAGGGGGGCACTGTTGAGCACTCAAGTGAGAAGACACAGTGCCAAGTAGCTCCATTGATCTAGCACAACTTGGATATATTTTTATTATTTTAAGCTGTTTTGGACCCTGAACCACAGTGAAGGTGTATCCAGTATTGTCTCCTGAATCAATTGGTACCAAACTTCAGTATGGGGAAGACCCAGCGTAACATTCCCGGAGTCTCTAAAGCTCGGCCTACAACCGCTCCACTGGCCTCAACATCTGTGCCTTCTGAATCAGGCACTGAGCCCCCTCTTGGAAGGCCCTACAAAACTCCATTAAGGCCATCGACATGAAAATGGAGGTGTTGATCCAGCACTTTGGTGAGCAAGATGTTAAGATAGAAACAGCCTTAAAGACTGCTTTCACTGCCAAAAGTTGTGCAACACAAGCTATGGCTACATCATTGAAGCTTGTCCAGGAAAATAATCAGCTTCAATATAGGCCTGAGGCCCTTGAGAATGCAAACAGGTCCTCAAATGTCCGATTAATCGGTCTCCCTGAAGGGGTTGAGGATCCTGATGTGCTTACCTTTCTGTGCAAATGGTTACCAGAGGCCTTAAATCTGAACCCAGAGCTTGGAACAAGGTTGGTTGGGGCTTACAGAATTTCCCCATGATCAGTGGACACTCAGAAAGACCTGCCCCGTGCTGTCCTGATCATCATGAAATGCACAGGCATGAAAGAAGACATCATGCATGCTGCAAGTTTACAGATCATCTCTGTTATGAGGGACATACACTGCATATCTTTCCAGACTTAGCCTATGCCACCTAGGCTCACCGAAAGAAATTTGATGGGGTATGGCCCGACTAAAAGGCTAAGGGATGGTGCACTCTCTCTTAATGCTGGCTTGCCTCCGCATTTATTATGTAGGGCATGCATTCCAATTCAACAACCCGGAGGAGGCTAGTAAGTGGGTGGAAAAGATTCAAGCTGAATTTGAGGCCTCTCGAGGATCTACACAAATCATGAAAAATTCAGAAAAAGAGACAGATACTTGAATTGGAATTTAAACTCCAGAAGTTTTATTGCTTCTCTTCTCTCTAATGTTCTCTAGTCTGAACTGAGGGAGATAGAATTTTCTATTGGGTTGAAGCTTTAACAGCTTTCAATGTTACGATGCTATTGTACAATATAATGGTACCCTTAAGATGCTTTTTTCACTGTGGGGTGCTTTACAAATTATTAAAATGGTGCTATGTCATATCTGCTGTACATGGTTCGGGGTTACGGTTTACAAAAGATGTTCTGCCTTATTGGGTTAATCATTAATGGAGCTACACGGGAAATGCTATAATTACTGATAATCACAATGGTTGGAGGCAAAGGTCAAATCAACACTGGTTGTTGAGTGTAACATGTTTGATTGTAATTTTCTATGTTGGACTGACCACATACTCTTGTTGAGTGCAGCCATTGCTTTAAACTTTGAAGGACATTTATTATCCACCTAAAGGCGTACCCCCGTATTCGTAACCAAAGTATCTAGACTGAGGCTCCTTTTATCATTTGATGGTCTCTGTATTATGACTTATTGAGATGTCTGATATGTGGAAGTGTTACTATATGTTTATTTGAAAGTTCAATAAAAAGAAAGTAAAAAAAACGGCTACTGAAATAACTTTGTTTGGCCCCTCACCCGAAATCCTCTCCTCTCCTCTCCTCTCCTCGCCTCTCCTCTCCCTTTCTTTGATAATTTGTATTATTTCCTTTTCATTGAAAACTACTGCTAACAGACCCATCCACACCTTACTTTCTCTACTCTATGGTTACATATTATTTATTTTGTGTTTATTTATTGTCCATGTTTTGGCTTCATCAAAATAATTATATTTTGTATTTCTCTTATTTTGTATTTGTTTTGTAATAAAACTATTTCAAATTTTCAGTCATACCACAAGCAAATACAACAGAAATATTACACCAAGTGAAAAAAAACAATACATCAAAAAATTAAAAGTGGATCGGCCATACACAATCAAACATTTCATACTGGGATTTAAATTGCAATTCCATAACCCAATCCAGTCTCAGTGTGCCAGGTGACAGGAGCCCTACCTGGGCCCTGCTACAACTTATGAGAGAACCTCAGAAAAAAGTGAATATATAGAATAATGCATAGTAAGTTGTGTGTAATGAGATTTTTATACAAATCCAAGGTGTGGAATACCCAATAAACAATGTGAGCAAAGCTCTAGTGGTTTAATAGGCTATCCCACACTGAAGGTGTATATAAAAACCAAGTTAACACACCACATCATTTTTTTTATAATAACCATTAAGTAAATGATGTCCAGACATCTGAGTTTCTTGTTCCATTACTGATTTTATTGAGATTGAGATTTTGGATTTAACAGGGTTGAATAAGACCCCGCCCCATTTGTTATCCAGAGAGAGTTTAAAAGCAAGGATTTATGTTCTCCTTTCCTATTCTTCCTTTTGTCTGTCTGTTGCTTATCTGATTCTGCTATCACATTTTGCTTGTGACATCTAGGAACTGGCCACTACAGTGGTCCCACAATTGCCCCTGTTATCTCCCTTCTTTCATGTGCTGTTTCAATTCTGTCTTTCTCCCATTCCTTCTCTGTAGTTTAAAAAAATATATATGTGAATCTTTATATGAGCTGGGATCCTTTGGTTGTTTGTAAATGTATCTAATTATATTGCTGAAATGATTGCAGAAAGCTGTTCGAGTTGCTTAAAAATATAACAATCTGTAAAACGGTGGGTTGACCATGAGATGTAATTTGACCGCCACAAGCTTATTTACAGAATTGTCAACAGGAGACCAGCTCTGGGACAGAATGTTCTGTTTGCTGCACCTTTCAAAGCCTAGATGTGCTCTTCAGGCTGGCCTCAGAAAAGAAACTGACAAAGTCTGCTACATTTTGTGAAATGTAGAAGATGCAACCTATAACAATCAGGTTACAGAGTTTAAGCTGCCAGAAAAAATATGTCTTATTAAAAGAAAGCAATGTTTTATTTAAGAAAATATAAACTGATATTTAAATTGAGAAAGGCTCTTAGATGTATAACTGAGTTTGTACTGCCTGTATGAAGAGCTATCCTGTACAATTTTATTTTTTTCATTTTATTGTTATTTATAATAATGAAACACTGCTTGCAAACTGTATTGCTTCTCCTGGTTGCCTGTGCTTCCTGATCTATGCCTGTATGACACTGGTTCTGTTGCTAATTTTATTATTCAACTTCATGCAATAAATACATACATAACATTTGAAACAACTAAATTAATATGGGGGAGATTTTCAAAGGGGGATGCAGGGCTTGCATCAAGTCCTGTGTCAAACTTTTTTTGGTGCAGCTCCATCCAACACCTTTGCTGCAACTGCACCTGATTTTAGTAGGTATGGCACAGTTGCAACACTTTACCAATTTATGGCAGCTTGCACCAAGTATTTGATGGAAGCCCTATAAAAAGGGTACCCAATATTGCTGTAAGCTAGACCAGAAAGTGTTGGTCTAACTTGCAGCATTTGGTGCATGAGATATAAAATCCTCATCACTGGCCAGGAGGATGCCACAAGCCCCATGCGCCATATGTTTGGCACACCTGGGGCTTGCGGCATTCAGGGCAATTTCAAAATATGGCCCAGGAATGCAGAAGGTGAATAAGTGTGGTTATTATCCCACAAAAACACATAAATATATGCACTGCATAGACTCTCCTCTCCCCTCCTCTGATCGATCATCTTGATTGCTTGTGAACCTTTGTCTGCCACTTTTGCTCAGGATTTGAAAATGCTGATCGATTGTTTTTCTGAGGGAGTGAAAAGTGCTACAATTTTGGTAACTTCTGTGAAAAACGTCTGTTTTACTTGAGTGTAACAAGTTTCCAAATGCCAGACAAGAAGCATTCAGCAGCACTCAAGAAAGGATTTCTCCCTGTCAGCTGTTACCAGTGGGAGTGATGTTTTAGCACAAACAACTGAGAATGCAGCCAGATTTTACAATGCAGGAACAGCACCTTTATCTTTTGAAAAACTATTTGAGAAAGTTAACCAGTCAAACTTCATTATGCTCACCCTGTTCTACAATGGTATGTATAACAGAGTTTGACAGATTGTAATTTCAGGGTATAACAGCTTCTTGCCGGGTATTATATTTTGACCAATTTCAGTTTGCATTTCATGGCAAGGATATTCAAAGGGGTTGCACCTGGTGCAACTGGGTTGCAGCAGAGCAACCCCAGAAATGCACACTGGAGCAATATTCAAATGGGGGAATTGCACAGCACAATTCCCGATGCCCAGGGTGCAAAGATAATGTATGCAGCACATCTCCAGGGGGCATGCCCATGCATATGCAGCACATTCCGATATTAGGCCCGGGATGTGCGGCACATCTGCTGGCATGTCCCAGAGATGTGCCGCATGCATAGAAACATAGACTTTGATGGTAGATAAGGACCATTTGGCCCACCTAGTCTGCCCATTTCCCTACTTAATGGGTAAGCTGCAGATCCTAGTTAACCAACAGCCTACTTTTCCTACCCCCCAAACAGAATTGCCTTATGTCTGTCCCATGTATTCTTGAATCCCCTCACTGTTTTTGACTCCACAACCTCCTCAGGAAGGCCTTTCCATAGGTCCACCACCCTATCTGTGAAAAAATACTTCCTCACATTGCCCTGAGCCATCTCCCCCTCCATCAAATTGTGTCCCCGTGTTCTTGCACATCTCTTTTTTTGAAAGATGCTACCCTCTTGGACTTTGTTGATTTCCTTGAGGTACTTGAAAGCTTCTATCATATCCCTCCTCTCCCTCCTTTCCTCAAGGGTATACATATTAAGCTCCTTTAGTCTGTCTTGGTATGGCTTCTGGTGCAGACCCTGCACCATTTTAGTTGCCCTCATCTGGACTGCTTCCATCCTGTCTATGTCCTTGCAGAGAAGGGGTCTCTAGAACTGCATGCAGTACTCCAGATGGGGTCTCACCAACTGTCTGTACAGAGGGATAACAACTTCCTGTTTTCTACTGGTGATGCCTCTCCCAATACATCCCTGTATCCCTCCAGCCATTGTTACTGCCTTCTTACATTGCTTGCTTTCCTTTAGGTCATCTGATATGACTACCCCGAGGTCCATTTCAATTTTTGTTGCTGTTAATACCCCCCTATTGAGTACTCTTCCCCTGGGTTTTTCTTTCCCAGGTGCATTACTTTTCACTTCTTTGCATTGAATCTAAGCTGCCATACTTTTGACCATTCCTCTAACCTTGCCAAGTCCCTTCTCATCCTTTCCACCTCCCCGTGTATCAACCCTGCTGCAGATCTTTGTGTCATCTGCAAAGAGGCATACTTTTCCTTCCAGTCCCTCTGCAATGTCACTTATAAAGATACTAAAAAGGACTGGACCCAGTACTGAACTCAGCGGTACCCCACTAGTAACCCCCTTTCTCTGGTGTGGACTCCATTTACTATTACAATACCATACTGCGGCACAAAGTTGAGCCTGTAAAAATAGGCTCAACTCCTAGCCACCCACAGGTGTGCTGCTGTATTGCAATGTGCAACACAGCAGCCACCAGCCATGGGTGGCTTCCACCCCCCAGAGCACTGTACATAAGCACACACAGAAATCCATGGTGGTCCAATGGTTCCCCCCTCCCCATCCCATAGCCCCGATCACTGTAGTTCCATAATTGTATGCTCCCTGGTAGTCTAGTGGAACACCCTTCTCCGCCGGTAGTCCTGATCACTGTATTGTCATAATTCTATTCTCCCTGGTAGTCTAGTGGTACCCTCTCCCCTCCTATAACACTGATCACCGTAAATCTGTTTCAGTCCCTTCCCTGGTGGTCCAGTGGACCCCCCTCCCTGCATGTATCATCGGTCACCCATTATGACCTAAAAAATATGCCCTGGTAGGCTAGTGGTACCCCTTCCCTATTCTGTAGCCCCAATCTCTGTACTGTACACAGCAGTAAAATCCCTGGTGGTCCAGTGGTGCCCCCTCCCCACCCGTAGCTCTGATCACCATTGGTATGTGAATATACCATCCCTGGTAGTTTAGTGGTACCCTTCAACCCCCCCACCCACACAGGACCCCCAGCCCACCCAGCTGCCTCCCTGGTCATCTGCAGGCAGCAAACCCACCCGCATACCTCCACGGCTGCCAGCCGAATGACAACTTACAGTATTTGCAGCAAACCCATTGGTCCAGACTGCAGACCAATGAGCTTGCAGTGCATACTGTAATAGTCATTCACAACACTTGTGCTGTACCACCTCTTGTGCCATTGCTAGGTGCATTTCTGACTATCGGGCCCCATATGTCTTCTATATGTAGCTCACTTGTTTTCTCTGTAACTGCGATATATTTAAATAACATTTAGTTTAGAGGTGTAGAAAATTGTCATCACAATCTGCTGCTGTAGAAATGACTGTAACATCATAAACAGATTACTAGGATATCCGATGCAGAAAACCTGTCAGAGAAGTTGAAGTTTATGTGATAATGCTCCTGTTTTTGTTATTGCACATAGTTGTTTTTTTAATGAAAACTAGGATGCTAAACACATAATATATATATATATATATATATATATATATATATATATATATATATATATATATATATATATAAAACATATACATGGGAATGTGTCTAATTACTGTATTGTAATACATGGAAATGCCAAATAAAAAAAATGCCAGTAATGCCACACTTCCAGCACTGTAATACTATCATTAACATTTCATAATACTGTCATTCAGAAATCATAATACTGTCATTCTGAGCTCTGAATGATGGTATTATGAGACACAAGCAGGACCACACTCTGATCAGTTCCTCAAGCTCAGTACAAGCTGGCCTCTACTATAACTGCCATATACAGTAAAAGCTGATTCGCCATTAACCACCACAAGCAATAAAACAGAATAAGAGCTGCAGTGTGGAAGTGCAGGGGAAGAATGATCCTTTGATGTGCAGCCCTCAGTAGCAGCGGTGCTAGTGGTCAGTCAAGTAAAGCAGCTCACGGAGACACAAGGAGACCAGCATTGTTATGTCCCTCCTTCCCTCTCTCTCACTCTCAATCTCTGCCTTCCAGCTCACTTCCTCAAACACTGCATGTGCCTCCCGATAGGTGGTCCATGGCACAGGAGGCGGGCCTTCCATCACACTGCCATGAAATTGGAGGTGGCTTCTAGCAGTGCAAACTGGCAAGCTGAGCTAGAACTGACCACCAGTGAAGGTGCTCTCCTTATCCAGGAGCACTGTGGAGGTGGAGGGGAAGGACAGTCCTACTCGCACCAGTCCATATATGATGTGGGTCTTCTTGCTTGAGACCCCCATAGTTTGATGGGGCTCTTAAGGAAATGAAGACCAAGGGCTGGAATTTGGAGAATTGCAGGCAGAGGAACCAGTCCATGGAGGACAGACTGGCCCTGAGAAATTATTATCATGACTATCAGGGGCAATCAACGATAAGAAGGCAGAATTCCTGTCCAGGGAGATTGCTGCTGGGAAGACCACCTCAGCTGAAAAAGCATTTTCAATCACCCTGTGCAAAGAGTTTGCTCTATTCATCTCAAGCAGGGTGTCCTCCATTCAGGCTAGGACCTCCCCAGTGGGGCCAAAATCTGTCCCACAGTGGTGGGCCTGGTTGGAGCAGAAGCATTCCAATTGCCTGGGGGAAATTTCAGCCAGTTGAGCTAGCTGAGGCTGTTGAGGTGATTTTGAAGCTGCAGCCCACATACTGTGAACTGGACCCTGGCACAACCTGTCTCCTAGTGGGAGGGGCCAAGGTCATTGGTCCAGTGCTCACCGGGATAATCCGGTGCTTGCTCTCAGAGGGGTGCTTCACCAACATCTTGAAGGCCCATTCTGAAGAAACCATTGCTCAACCCAGATGTCCTGATGAATGATAGACCTATCTCCAACCTACCATTTGTAGGGAAGGTGTTGAGAAAGTGGTGGCTCTGCAGTTCAAGGTGCACCTCTTGACCTTTGACATCTATGAACTGTTCCAGTCTGGCTTCAGAGCCAGGCATAGCACTGAGATGGCATTAGTTCATGTGCAAAATGAGTGAGGGATAGAAGAGAATGGTAATTTCTCATTCTCCTTGATCTCTCCTCAACATTTGACACCATGGACCACATTGAGCTACTGGATCATCTAAGAGTGTACTGTGGACTTGCCGGAACAGTCATCAAATGGTTTGAGTCCTATCTCACCGACAGGATGCAAAGAATGGTGATGGGGAATTTCTCTTCATCCACAAAGCCCCTGTTGATCCTTTTGCCAGTGTTTTTCACAGTGTACATGCTGCCCCTGGGAGAGCTCATTAGACAGTACAGTCTGGGGTTTCACTGCTATGCAGATGATACCCAGCTGTATTTGTAATTTGCACCTGGAACTGAAAATGCTTTTGAAGTGCTAAATAAATGCCTGGCTGAGATTCAGGATTGGATGTCCTCAAACTGGCTGAGCCTGAACCCTGACAAGATGGAAGTACTAGTGATGGAGCCTGGCTGACAGCATGATGGGGAGGCTTCTGGAGTGGTTTAGCCCTGGGTTCCACCTTGTTGGGAGGTCTAAACCTCACTTTCAGATTCTTGACAATATTGGGAACGCAAGTAATCACAGACATGTTGCATTAGAGTAATAAACAAGTTTATTACTATTAAGGGATAAATCACAGTTGCCCTAAGCAGTTCTTACCAGTACGAACGGGGGCCAGTGCTAAGCGTTCCCTACACCTCGAGGTTTCTCTGTTGTCTCTTGGGGTCTCTCTGGTATCCGAGGTGTAAATCTTGTGCATTACATTACATACCTATGATAATTACTATGGTTACCAAAAGATAGAAACATTTCTAGTTACAGAGATGAGCCCTATTGGCTAAATTAGAGGTGGCTCCATGGTCCAAGATAACATTATACAATTCTGTAAAGTCATCAGTTTGAGAACAAAAGAGTTCTTATACAGAGTCTTACATAACTCAGTGTTGTGGTACAAATCACCAAAAGATGGCAATGCCGTCTTACATATTATAATTACTTCAAGGACACAGGTGTCTTGGCATCTGACTAGTAAGAAATACACAGAACATACATGGCAGAATATATGTGTATTAGCAAGTAAAGTGTATTACAACAATATGCATTCATATCCTGACATCTACTCTTGTACGGTAGATGTGCTTAGCCCTATATATATTAGTATAACCTATACCTAAGTGTTAGCTGTCTACGGTGTACCTCTAAGGGTACCAATTAGGGTGCAGGGACCTTATGTAACATTCCCCCCCTTGTTGTCTCCAACGGCAACACAGGCAAATGTCTAGGGAAAGAACAGGAGCAGTGGTTGTTCACAATCCCGACACGAGCCTTGTAAAGGAACTCGAGCTGCTCATAGTGCTGGCGTAGTGTGCACCATAGGCAGCAAAGCATAATAATTAAAATGAAAATTAAAAATGCTTATATAATAACAAAACCTTTAAAAGTAATCTCCAACCAGGTGTTAGTTAATGCGTTATTCATATCTCCATCATTAATCAAGGCAAGAACAGCTTCATTGGCTTTGGTCATATTATTGCTGATGTAGATGAGGTGTGTGTCTTTCCTGTCTAGAAGTGATTTCAGTGTAAGTGTGAGTGAGTCTATGTGTACATTAAAATATGACAAGTATTCTGACAGTGTGAGTAGATAATCTGGGTTACCATCAGTGATGTCTGCATCTAGAAGGGGGACGGGGTTATAACAATATGTCCAATAACAGTCTTCTGGTGGGGAACAAAACAGAAACTGGGGTAATCAATAGCACAGGTAACAGATCCATATGTGTAAGATTTATAATTCGTGACCTCGCAGTACTCACCGTCGGAATTATACTGTGAGTGCACAGTAGGCAGTCTCCACTTTTGCAACTGGACAGGGCAGGTGTAGGTCGTCTTTGAAATCCATGTTGACAGGCGATGAACCTCCTCACGATAGGATTGGTAGAGCTTATCCGGAGCCAAAGTTGAGTCGAAGGAGTCAGTGACATTCACAGTGATGTCATCATCCATAGTGAAAGACCAATCAGTGCTGTCTGGAGAGTAACCACAACAGGTTGAATAACATCAAATACATCACATCGGCACAAGTAGATATATTGCTTTTTTGCACAGCAGTCCATGTGCGGAGCCACCCAGGCATCCAGGAAAGAATGACAAACCAAGAGAGGTGGTAGATCCAGGCGTTCTCTGTAGATGTCTTCATCCAAATGCCCAATCGAGTGAACCAGTGCAAGCTTGTTGAACAAAGCTGTAATGGGATCAAAGAATGGTAAGGAGACAGTAAAGGAAACAAACATGGTATTTGTTATGGAACACTTCTTAGCAGCAAAACAAGGACCAGTATTAGGGTGTCGGGTCACAAACCCCAAATTCCTAACTGTGGAGAGAGGAGTAGTCAAAGTCTGTTGCATACACATAGAAACACAGCTAGTGGTTTTACACCTTGAACAATACCATTTGGAAATGCGTCTATCAAGTATAATGTCAGGGATTCTTCCAGATTCTAGATCCCGGAAGAGGTTATTGATGGTAATGATAATGTAGGAGCCATAAGCAGAGCATAGTATCTCTCTAGCAATATATTGTTTATCTGCTTCCTTATTGTTCTGTTGTGTGAGTGTGCTAATCTTATCTTTAGAATCAGTGAATGCCTTAGCAATGTCGTGCATGTTGTATACATTGTATCTTTCTTCCTGACTAAGGCCAGCCACACCATGCAATAATGGAGGTAAGATGTTGTTGACCAAACCAGTGGAGAATTTGGCAGAATGACTTTTGATAGCAGCAATGTCTGCTTTATTCCAGATAGACATAGCCATACCAAAAAGACCTGTGACAGCACCTGTGGCACCTGTAACATCAGAACTGTCAACTTCACGTTTGTTACGTTTATGATTTAGATTATCAGGAGAGGGCTTCCTCCTGAAGTTGCCACTATGTTCAGTAGAATGGACCCCGGCAACAGGGTCTTGTGTATGAATCTGAAATGCAGCTAAGCTATCAAGCAATAATGTACTATAAAATGCTGACGTATTAGTATTGTGACACATACCAAACTCTTTCATATTCCAGTAAGTAAGATTGAACAACACAGGTATATGCATAAACTGTAAGTTATTAATCAAAGAACCTGGGAGGGCAGTAGCTGTGAGACCACTACGGGGACCAGGGGTATGCTTTGGACATTCCAAAAGCTGCTTATCAGTGGGTGGTAACACAGAGAGGTACATGGCTGCAGAAGTCATGTGGTGTATAGCACAGAATCCTCAAGCATAATCTTTGGACAAAGAATTACATTAAGAACGATCTACTAAGGCAGTTATGTTGTACAAACCAGGATGTCTTAATGCAGTTTGTAACAAGGACAGTGAACCATTTGGGGATAATTTAGCATTGGGCCAACCCTGGAAAGTTCCTTTAGAGAGTTTGGCCACAGGGAGAATTTGTCCTTGTGATGTGGTTTGCCACTCAATTTGAAGGGTAGATTTGTCAGGAGTAACAACCGAGGCAGTGAAGTAAGCATCGGAACCTTCCTGGACAGTGATCATACTATCTGGTATATTGATGGATACTCCCTCTGGAGGAGGTGCTGGAGGATTGAGGTGTCATAGGAGGTCCGGTACTGTGCCTTGGATGCAGGGGATAACTCCTGAGAGGAGATAATGGAACAAGATAGCCATCTTGTCAGTGTATCTGAAAAGGAAGATCAAAGATTAGTATGTTAGTACAATTCCACCCAATGGGGTGAGGAAAAGTAATTTAAGCTCCTTTATACAGCTTCAGCTATTTTGCATGTAACCATTTGTCAGTCAACTTGTTGTTGTGGAAGAGTCTAACTTGATAGACTGCCAGACTGAGCTTGTTGACAATAGGGTATGGACCTTCCCATTTGTTGGAGAAGGAGTGGGTGGGATGTGCAAATCGAAATACCATTACCTGATCTCCAACTTGCAAATCCACTTTTTGTGCATGTTTGTCAAACTGTATCTTGGATTGTTGTTGGGCCTTACCCATGCAGTTGGCGGCACACAAGTGTGTGTGTATGAGGTCTTTTCTGAGTTTTTCCACATACTGGTCTACAGACACACGGTCTGCAGTGGGGGTGTGCAGGTCAAACAACAGGTGTTCAGGTAATCTCATTTGTCTACCAGTCATCACCTCAAAGGGTGTGAGCTGGTTGGTGGATGAGGGTGTGCCCCTAATCGCCATAAGGAGTAAAGGCAATAGGGAATCCCAGGTTTTGGGATTGTCCTCAATGAATTTGGAAAGCATTTGCTTAATCTGTCTGTTGGCTCTTTCTACTTGACCTGAGAATTGAGGGTGGTTAGGTATGTGGAACTTCTGCTGAACTCCAAGGAGTTCAAGGGATTCTTTCATCAACTCACCTGGAGAAACTCTGTTCCACCAGGATTTTGCAGAAGTCTTTGCTGTACATGTCTTAGTGGGGAAAGCTTCTACCCACTTAGAGAAGAGATCAGTTACCACAAGAGCATATTTATTATTTCTGCTGGTGTTGGTTACAGGGCCAATGAAATCAATTTGAATGGCATGCCAAGGGCCAGAATGTCTTTGTGGTAAAAGTTTGGCATTTTGTTTGGTAGGGATGGGATTGTTTTGCGCACAAATGAGACAGTTGTCTATGTATTGTTTAACATCTTTGGTGATACCAGGCCACCAGGCAGTGGTCTTGAGTTGTTGTAGGGTATTTTCTGCTCCCTGGTGTCCACCAGTAGGAGTGTCATGCACCTGGTGCAATAATTCAGATCTTAGGTGTCTGGGGACTACCCACAACTTGGTGGTAGAGTCATCTGGTTGGAACCAAATGAGCTTGTCAAGCGCAACTTACCTTCATGCCTCCGATAGGGGTTATGTGTGGGAAGTTTTTCTTCAGTACCTTTGTCAAGGAATCTGAACACCTCTTTGAGTTCAGTGTCCAGCTGTTGGGCTGCGGAGAGGTCCAAGGGGGAAAAAGGTTCAGATTTCTTCTTGAGTGCTGCAATGTGTACAGCTGCATTAGCCTCTGGATGGTCCATCATCCAGACGTTCCCCCCTCGGGCCCCTTCCTTAGCAAGAGTGTCTGCCATGTCATTGAAGGCATGATAGGGATCATGGAGAGAATGGTCTTTAACCTTGTGTACATAGAGTTTGTGTGCACATTTTTGTGCCAGTGAATGAATGTATATTACCAATTCTTTGTACTTCACTGGACTGCCATCAGAAGAGAGGAAGGAGTTCTTCTGCCAGAAGGGAAGAAATTCTGTAAGGGAACAACAAACCCAGTTAGAGTCTGTAAAGATGATGGTATCCTCGGTTCCATGTTGAATGAACTCGAGAGCACAAGCCACCACTGCCATCTCTGTGTATTGTGATGATGCTACGCTACAGCGCTTGGATATCTTGACAGTGTTCCCATAAGGGTAACTCACCAAAATACCCATCCCTGCAATTCATTCTCCCTGATAGTAGGATGCTGAACCATCAGTAAAGATCCGGCACAAAGAGGTACTCTCAAGTTTTTGTGCCGTGGCAGAGAGGAAAGGACCTGGACCAGGAAGATCAGGTGACTGTAGTGTGCAGTCATGGGGTTCTCCCTGGAAAAGGAGGCCATGAGCTAACATAGAAGGAACTTTAGTCAGTTGTACCTGTATGTCTCTGTCCTGGAGAAGAAGTCACCAATGCATCAGTCTGGTGTTGGAGACGGAGCCATCCTTCACTCTGTCTGAGAGCAGGAAGGTGGTTGGTGTATGGTTAGTGTTAATAATCGTGGTGAGTACCCAATGATATACAGAAAGTGCTTGATAGCCCAGTAGGTGGCCAGAAGGTTCCTTTCACAAAGGCCATACTTCTGTTCCACTGGGGTCAAGAGCTGTGAGGCATATGCAATGGGTCTCAAGGTGCCATGCACCTTCTGGTCAGCACTACTGACATAGCAATGTCAGAGGTGGCATACTCCAGATTGAATGGTAGTGCTGGATTGGGGTTCACCAGTGCTGGGGCGGAGGCCAAGGCCTGCTTCAGTGATGACACAGCCTGGGTGTGAATAGGGCCTCAAGTCCATGGTACATCCTTTTTGAGTAATTCATACAGAGGAGCAGCTTTCTGAGCAAAATCACAAATGAAATCTCTTGAATAGTTTACCATACCTAGAAACTTTTGAAGAGTTGCCACACTGGTAGGTAATGGCAAGTCTTGCAATCCCTGTACCTCCTTCCAGGTAGGGCTTCGACCTTGGTCCATTATTTTTAGACCCAGAAAGAGTACTTCTTTCTGACTCAACTGTGCTTTTGCTGGGTTACATTTCAAACCTGCTTTCTGAGTGAGAGTCAACAGTTTGTCCAAGAGATCCAAATGTTGTTCCTGCATGGCTGTGGCCAGCAACAGGTCATCCACATATTGTAAGAGACATTGGGGGGGTAGAGAAACTCTCGAGGACATCCATCATGTGGAGATGGAAGAGGGATGGACTGTTATGGAATCCTTGTGGCAAGCAAGTCCACATGTACTGTCTTCCTTCAAAGGTGAAGGCAAACTTATATTGACTCTTAAGGGCTAATGGTAATGACCAAAAACCATTGGAAATGTCCAGGGCACTGAACCACTTCAAGTCAGGGGTCAGAAGTCGTAGCACATCTGGTGCTGATGCCACAGTTGGGGAACAACTGGGGGTGACCTGATTCAGTTTCCTGTAGTCAATAGTAAGTCTCCAGGCTCCTGTGGGTTTCTTCATGGGCCATACTGGGGAGTTGGCAGTGGAAACACAAGTTATGATTACTCCTTGCTTGAGGAATGACTTGATTGTTTCTCTAAGGGAAGGTAAGGCCTCAGTCGGAAAAGGATATTGCCTTTGCCTCTCATGTGCTGGGCCTGGTACTTCAATGACGGTGTGCATTCTACCACAGTCATGCTTGTTAACTGCAAACGCTTCCAAATCTCGTTGCAGAATAGGTAGGAGTTTTGGGGAAAATTCATGATTCTTGAGCAAATCTATGACGTCATACTCTTTGTCATTGGCAGATATCGTTGACACAACGTGTGAATCAGGAATCAAGATGGTATCGTATTGACCCCGAATCTGTATCAATAGCATGTTAGCTAGGTCCACCACACAGCCGTGTGGTGCAGGGAAGTCGATCCCTATAACACTAGGATGGTCATGCAGTACCATTAGTTGGAAAGTGTATGAGGCCTTTAAGTGGCCTAGCTCTACCGGTAAGGGTAGAGAATGGTATGCAGGTAGCCTAGTACCGTTGACTCCTGACATGTTGGTCTTCCATCCGGTGGACCAATGGGATGTGTCTGGGTGTTCATCATGTAGCACAGGTACAGCTACACCTGTATCTAGCAAAACTACTAGTAGGCAGACCCCAACCTCGGCTTCAGTACAGGGCCTTCCATTTGTATCCAAGACTAGCTTGTTTACAATACGGACTGGGGCCTGTACTTGTCAATCCATACTACCGGAAGCATGCAGAGGTTGGGCCTGGCTCATGTGGATTACTTCACCATGCTGTACTGTACTACATAGGGAGGATCTTCTGGGTTCAGACCTGTATGGACCTGAGGGCCTGTACCTCCGGTGTCCCCATGACTGGTTGGGGCCTGGGTTGACAGTCGTACCACCGCAAGGGCCTATGCGGGAACAGCATCCACCACAGAGTGCACTTGTCCCAGGAGCTCTCGAAATTTCTGATTCTCTTCGGTTATCTCCCTATAAGAGGGACCCAATCTCTGTTGTGGTTTACCTCTACCCTTATGCTTCCTGTTCTTATGCCAATTCCGGTTCCCACCCCATTGCTGTTGTTGATGTGGTTGTTGTTGATGGGACTGTTGGGGGTGTTGATTATCAGCAGGAGGGGCTGGATGATGTTGGGCCTGTTGGCATTGAGCCTGCCCTTCCACTGTGTAGTGTGTCGCGGTCTCCGAAACAGGTTCCATGGCAGCTACCTTTTTGGAACCAGAGCCCAAATCATGGATATACAGTTGATACACCCTCTCGGTTTTCTGAAGGATATCGGCAAACCTATCCGTATTTGGGTAAGTGGTTGGCTCTACCTTTTCTTTTACTGCTGGAATCATGCTCCTAAGGAACAGGGTCTTATATTCAATAAGATCTACATCCGCAGCTTCTTGTGCCAGGTGCTTTCCTGCTCGGTAGGCCATCCAGAGTCTCTGGTGGTAAGTTGCTGGACTTTCCTTTGCATTCTGCTTCACAGGGTATGCAAGCATCACTCCTACTACACCTGGTCTGTGAGCAGAAATGAGCTCAGCTGCAATCTCATCAAAGGTAGCGTTCCCATCCTGGTGGACAGCTTCGGGGAGTTTGGCCCACAAACCAGGATCGATGGTCTGGCGTAGTATCTGGACCTGATATTCTGCAGCGAGGCTAAGCATCTCACATTTAGAACATACCTTCTCCAAGTGACAGTCGTGGTTGTCAGACGGATTCATCCGACCAATGCTGTCAGCAATCTGCTGAATGGAGTAGGCCATTTGTAGGGCATTAGTGGGTCGATCAGGCAAAGGTAGATTGTCTTGAGCACCATTCAAGGCTGTGTGAGCTGCAGCTTCAGACGCAAATACCTTCCTGAGTGCCAGATTCTTGGAAGAGCTGCCTAATCTGGGTTTTAATAGCCCTTTTACTCCTCTCAGGAAGAGAAATATTGCCTATTGCAGTTTCAATCATAGTTTCTATCTCTCGCCTGTCTTCCACATTAATAACAGCTACTGGAGGTGCCACTGGGACCAGGCTTGGGCCTGCTCCCCCCCATCATGGGGGCCACCATGTTGACGTCTTCCACGATGAGCGTCATGACGTCGCCAACGTGTGACATGGGGAGTTGGGGGAAGGGACCCGCCATACTGTGGATGGCTGGGTGTGGTGTCTGGGCCATAGTAGGGTGTGACTGGGCATTGTATTGTGAAATGTCATCATCAGATAACTCCCCTTCTGATGATTAATGAAAGGCAGGGGCTACATCTCCCATTGCCTTGACATGTCCAGCCAGAACCTCTCGCTGATGGTGCAGTGTCGCCATCTTAGTTCTACATTCATCGTGATTCACACTTGCAACATCCATATCAACCTAATCTTGCTTTTGCTTTTGCAAAACTCTGTACGCGGCACTCAATTTGCGATTGTCCCTGTAAGCTACTTCTAAGTCATTACGTACCTGGTTAATCTCGTTCTGCAACTCACCCATTTCATCACTCAACTGAGCATTTGCAGCACTCAGCAAATCATTCATTTGCACAGCCCGACTCTTATTCTGTCTCAAACTTTCAAATTCCTGCTTCAACATACATATTTTCTGTTCGCCAGCCTGGGCAGAATGATGCAATAGTGAATCCTTTTCATTCCGCAGAGTTTGGAGTTCAGACTCCAAGTTCTGCAGCAGTCTAATACATTCTGTTTCCTGCAAACCCATCTGTTGCTTAAGAGATGAAATCTGCAGATCAAGGGTTCGAAACCTCGCTTCGGAGGCTTCCAAAGCAGTGTAGAGAGCTACGACCATCAACCCTTTAGCATGACGCTTATTGGTTGACTGTCTCATCTCTGCATACTGGGTTGAAATCCCCAGTATAGGGTTATCGGATTGACTTGTGTCCCGCACAAAGTCAGCCCATCCTCCATGGGAGGCAAGGAAGTTTGAGACATCGAGTCTCAGTTCTGCACAGATATCTGATACTGTGGCCATTGTGTGGAAGGGAATGAAAATTCAAACTGTGAAAAAGACAGCACGCTGCGTATTGATCCACAGCATGAGTACTTCAAACACAGCTAGGCTACTGTATTAGTTGTAGGCTTGCAATTCAAAACTGCTATGGAGTGGGTCGAGATGGCATCGACCACACCTGAAAAGTTAGCCAGACTTTGCAAGTGACTACAAACTGGTTTTGGAATGGGAGGGATGATACGGGAATGTACACCTACTATCCCCGTGGGGAAGGGAAAAAGTTTAAGCAACAAGTGAAAACTTACAAACACCAAATATTGCCTGCACATGGTCGCCAATTTGTTGGGAGGTCTAAACCTCACTTTCAGATTCTTGACGATATTGGGAATGCAGGTAGTTACAGACACGTTGCATTAAAGTAATAAACAAGTTTATCACTATCAAGGGATAAATCACAGTTGCCCTAAGCAGTTCTTACCAATACGAACTGGGAGCCAGTGCTAAGCGGTCCCTACAACTTGAGGTTTCCCTGTTGTCTCTTGGGGTCTCTCGTGTCTCCGAGGTGTAAAGCTTGTGCATTACATTATATACCTATGATAATTACTATGGTTACCAAAAGATAGAAACATTTCTAGTTACAGAGATGAGCCCTATTGGCTAAATTAGAGGTGGCTCCATGGTCCAAGATAACATTATACAATTCTGTAAAGTCGTCAGTTTGAGAACAAAAGAGTTCTTATACAGAGTCTTGCATAACTCAGTGTAGTGGTACAAATCACCAAAAGATGGCAATGCCGTCTTACATATTATAATTACTTCAAGGACACAGGTGTTTTGGCATCTGACTAGTAAGAAATACACAGAAAATACATGGCAGAATATATGTGTATTAGCAAGCAAAGTGTATTACAACAATATGCATTCATATCCTGACATCTGCTCTTATATGGTAGTTGTCCTTAGCCCTATATAGATTAGTATAACCTATACCTAAGTGTTAGCTGTCTACGGTGTACCTCTTAGGGTACCAATTGGGATGCAGGGACCTCGTGTAACAACCTCATTGACAGCCTCCCCAGGGTGAAAAATGTAGTTGTTATCCTTGATGACAGACTGACTCTGGAGCCCAGGTGTCATCTGTCATCAAAGTGGGTTTTACCACTTAAGAAATATCACCTGAATTAAGCCTATGATTCCCCCTGAAAACCTGCCATCATTGGTAAACTCTTTTGTGACTTCCAGACTGGACTACTGTAATGCTCTATACTTCGGGGTCAATGGAGGGATCATCTGCCGACTGCAGCTAGTGCAGAATGCAGTGGCCAGGCTGCTGGTAAGTTTACCTATGCCCTGCCATGTGATCTCAGTCCAGCATGATCTGCACTGGCTGCCTGTCACATGTAGGATCATCTTCAAGGCAGGCTTGCTAACCTACAAGGCCCTATACAACCTGAACCCTGATTGCCTGTCTGACCTCCTAACTCCAGCAGTCCCGGTGCATTCCCTCTGCTCCACCGAGGGCCTCCTGGTGATTCCGAGTGCCAGGCTGAAGACTTCAGGGATTGTTCCTTGGAGGTGGTGGGCCTGGTCCTCTGGAATTCACTGCCAAGGTCTTTAAGGAAGGCCCCAATGGTGGAGGTGTTTAAAGGGGCCTAAAGATCTATCTTTTTAAGAAGGCATTTTATGAGAACTGAATGAATAATTTTACATATATTTGTTTTTAGTGATTATGTGATTTCAGTCTGTACTGTCCAAACTTGCATTGAAATGTAATGGTGACCAGAGCCTCCAGAATTGGGTGCCAAACTATAAATAAAATATTATTTACTTACTCTGTGGAGCCCCTCTAGACCCATCAACAGCAGTAGTGCTAGTCAAGAAATGGCAGCTCACAGAGCTAAGATCAGACAGACTTTTTTAAGCATATGTCAGCCTTTCATTGTAGTAGTGCAGCACCCTCAATACTGCTGACTACTCGAAAGTCCTTGGATCCATATATTACAAAACATAAGAGATAGGGGACTGTGATTACTCAGCTATAATACCATCTTGAGGTTCTAAGGACATGTTGGAAGCTCCTGAGCTTCACTCTCGAAGTTCACATGTCCCTAGAAACTCTCAATGTTAATGTTCTGCAGTTTTGTAATGCACAGTCCCCTCTCTATTATTCTATTTGTTTTTCACAGTGTTCCTTACATACCTCTCAACTATCCCTAATTGTGAGGGAAATCCTGCATTTGCCTTAAAAATTTACTCTGTGTCTCCTGAATTTTTTATCTCAATGACTGAACAGTGGGGAATTGTAAGCTCAAAATAACATCAAACATTAAGGTTACAGACTTGGGGCCTGATTCAAGAAGGGTGATGCAGGGCTTGCGCCAAGTCCTGCGTTATCCACATTGTTTGGTGCAGCTATACTAAAGCCCTTTTGTTCAGCACAGCATGATTCATGGAGGGCTGGTACAGTTGCGACTGTTTTTCCACTTTACGGCAGCTTGTGCCAAAGCTTTGGTGCAAACCCCATACTATGGGTCCCCCCAAGGTGCAAAGTTAGACCAGAGGGAACTGGTCTAACTTATGTTTGACACAAGAGACATGTAGCTGGGGTTTGTGGAAAGCATCCTTGCTGAATTGCACTTGCAGCAAAGTTTGACACAAATCGCCCCTTGCCTCATACCCTCTGCCGCAAATCCCTTATGCTGATTTAAGACACTTTGTGAATCAGGCCCTTGTTCTTCTTCTGAAAATGCATTCATCACCAAGTCTTTTTTTCTTCCAGCTTGCCTAGTGGATATCATCATTCAGGGAGCAAACAGATTCATTAAGCAGCCTATGTGTGACATCCCTGTGGCCTAAGAAGGTTAACTTACTCTTTTAAATATCCCAAACATCTTAAAAAAGGATGTCAAAATGTTGAAGGGGGTGCAGCACAGGGTGTCAAAGATGATCCGAGGCCTGGGAGACAAACCCCATGAGGAGAGACTGAGGGAGCTCAACATGTATTCCTTGGAGGATAGAGGGGGGGAGAGAGGGGATATGACTGAGACCTTCAAATACATAAAGGGCATAAATAGGGTTAGTACTGAGGGCATTTTCAGACTAAAGAGGGGGGAGGATCATGAGGGATAACAGTCTGAAATTGGAGGGGGGTACATTCAAGAGGGGGATGAGGAGGCACTATTTCACAGAAAGGTTGGTAGCAAGGTGGAACAAACTGCCAGAGGATGTGATATTGCTAAAAACTGTGGGCAGTTTTAAGAGGGACAGGACAGGGTCAGAGGAAAGGTCAAAACTGAGGGAAGGCTGGGGTGTGAAGGGTGGGTGGACTGGGAGGATAAATCAATCAGGTGGATGGGAAATGGGTGGGAGAGCAGTTGCAGTGGATTAGACTGGAAGCTACACATTCAAGCAGACTAGATAGACCTTTATGGCCTGTATCTGCTGGCCTTTTCATATGTTCATATGTTTGTATTTATCAATTATTATGATGTGTACATGATTTTGGTCCTTTGTCCCTGATTTTGTTTTATGCACTATCCCTGATTTATGGGGTATGAGGTTGAGAAATATGTTCCTTAAGATGTTTGAGATACTTTAAAGAACAAGTTAACCTTCTGAGGCCACAGGCTGCCTTAATGAAGCTGTTTACTCCATGAGTGTTGATTTATTCTGTTAAGGCTAGTGGGAACTTATTTAAAGATACACTTTAATTGACTGCAGGCTAAGGGGATTAGTTTTACTGTGAAGAGCAGACAGTACTTGCCTGAAAAGATAACTACTTGACATACAGTGGTTTTGAATATACTCAGGTTTACTGTTTTAATAAGAGACAATAGTTGCATCCACCAATACTGCTTTCTCCTGCCAGATCTGTAGAGAGGCATGTAAAATAGTTTCCAAAACCAGTGCTTCCTTCAGCAGATAGCCTTATTATCCAAGAATGTATGATCACACTGTCAAGTGAGGGTATTATTTTGACTGCTTCTCTGTATATCATGCTTATGCTCTGGCAGGCAGCCAGCAGAGAGATTCTGTGGATGGATTCCCACTGGGATTACTTTAAAGTATGCCTTATTAACTCTGATGTTCTGTTGCTACACTTGCTGTGTACATACTGTATATATCCTGTATATATTCTGTGTTCATTTCTGTATTATGTACAGTATGTGTTTATGTATCCTCCCAACCCCAACACCCCCCAGGACGCATCTGGAATTGAGCAGTAGTCTGCTCAGTATGCCTTCCTGGTAAAACTTTTAAATAAATAAATAAAAGTCCTAATGAAATTCAACCTACAGTGTAACTCATACATATGAGCCAAGTCAGGCATAGCAATCTGTTCAGCATTTACGCATATCCATTTATACTCTATAATTCACCACTGTCATTTCTAAGCAGTGAAATACTTTGCAAAAGTATTCTTGAAATTGTTCAACTGTCTAGTTTCTGCATTCCACTGTGATTCTTTGAGAGGATAAACTAATGCCACTTTTCACCAATAAGTCAGCTGGGAGACACTTAAGATCAAATACCAGTGGCAATTCATTCTGAGTTTTATGTTGTGTTTATATCCCCTGAAATATGCAGGTGTCTGAAAGACTGCAAGATGAGAGTTATATGATGTATTTTAATGACTTTATCTTTTGAATTTGCCTGTCTCCTAGTTGTGTTGTCTCAAATGGAGAAACATGGCATTTACTATACTGAAATATTTTGTGTCCTTATGCTATGACCTTTTTCAATTGAATTTGTTAAAAGAAAAGACTTTTATGTAAAACACGTACAGTACTTTATTAAACTTTTCAGACATACATCTACAATAGCATTCAAATATCCTCAAAGTTGATTCACAGTCAGAAGCAATAAACGAGGTTCATTTAAATCATAATCAAGATTAGGATTAAAGGCACAAGGTCTTAATTCCCATATGCCATCACTGTGCATTATCCTATGTGCTAACATAACCAGAATAATTTGACTTCTGACTGTGCAGGCCACTCCCCTCACAGTCATTTATATTTCCTGGCTCCCTCCTGTAAAAACTGTGTCAGTTACAGTCTCTCGTTTGGTAACCCAGTTGTTATTTTGGTGAAAGTCATTTCATTTAGTAACAATATGCATTAACCAAGCAGTACATTTATTCTGAAAGGCCTGCATCTGCTTTCTCAAGCTATTGTTTGTTATTTTTTTTCCATTCTGTATATATGAATAATAATATCCTGCCATTATTGTATGTTGGGTTGGGTAGGTTGGGGTAGATTGTAGCCAGTTTTGAGTAATTGCCTTTTTGGTTGTGGTTGAAAATAATGATACAGTATAATATATTTTTTTCCACATGTTATTATTGTGTCTGCCTATGTCTAGTAAGACTGCTGTCTGGGGGACAGCATTGCAAGCTCTGTTAGGACCTGTTGGACTGCAAAGTGAATTTTCAGCCAAAATAATTGGATTACACAGCATTTCCAAAATATGTTGGTGTGTATAGTACTGGCATATATGCACTGCCTCCAGCATGAAGATGTTAACTGATGCTAACTGAGGCAAAGGGGGTAAGATGGCTGCCAGGCTGGGCTGACCATCTCTTGAGGTTCTACTTTCAATGTTCTTATAAATGACCTGCTGGGATAAAAGTTTTAGCAGAGACTCCTCAGTAATAGTTACAGTGAAGCCATACTGTGCTTTAGATTATGCTTTAGTCTAAATGCAATAATTTAATCTTAGCAGATTTTAGCTAGTCGTACAGTAAGAGTAGGGCAGAAGATTAGCTAAAGGGGCCAAATGAGGTATCATAGGAGCCAGTTTTATTGTTTTTAGTTGGAATTCCATTCAGTTCTTGGTGCATTACTAATTTACATTAAAAACTGGAAAACCTTATGATTCACCACTGTGGCAAGCTTTGTGAATGAAAACAGAACTTACTGGCTGCATGCAATCTTGGGGAGAAGTATCCTGGGGAGCCAGCCAAAGCTTGATTAAATTGTGGAGCCAGCCAAGGATCGATGGGATGGACAAGACTCACGAGCAAGCTGTAGTTTGAGGAGTGGTACCAGGCTCATGCTGTTGGTGCTGGTGTACAGTATACACATTGAAGGTTGCTATTGTGCATTTGTGTGGCTGCTGTGAGAGTGCAACCAGGTGCAGATAGGTTTTACCTGCTTGTGCCTGCTGGAGGTGAGCAGTGAGTAGTTAGCTGCTTGCACTGTGAAGCATGTCTTTCTGAGTCTTTGCTGACTGGTGTGGCTGTGAATTTTCCTGGTCTTCCCTCCGAAGATTGCTGTGGCTGGCCAAGAGTGGTGAGAGAGCCCTCAGGCCATCAATAAACTGTCTCCCATTTTAAAACTGTACTGGTGGTAGTAAGAGCATCACTCACATATACACTTTCGGCTTATTATTAATTTTCAGAACTATACCTCTGGTGAGAGAAGAGGTCAACATTTCTGCAATAAGGACTGTTTTTCTACTTACTTATTTCTCACCTGGACTTTTTACTTGGTGCACCTTGAACTAATTGTAGAGTGCCTTATCCTTAGTTTCCTTTCTTGTTTGTGTATTTGACATTTGTATTTATTTATTAAGGGGTTACAGTGAGCGTGGTGTGGGTATGCTGTATAATTGGTTAATTTTATTGTGTAAGTCAGGGTATGTTTGATTAGGAACCTATGAATGTATTTTGCTGTGCATCAGGATTTCATTGTGGTTGTGGGTGGTTTAGAGGGTTGTTAAAGAATTGTATGAGTCAGGTGTTTGTGTGTTAGTGATTTGGCTGTATTTTGTGTTAATTGGGGTTTGATTTTGAGTTGGGTGATCTGAAGGGATATTTAGGATTTGATTAGTATTAGCCTAAAATGTGTAGAGCCTTTAGGTAAAATAGGCACGTCTACTCCAGGGACCAGTTGTGGCTGCTTTAACTGTTCATGGGGGTACCACTAGTTCTTCCTGCAGAGGTCTTCAGCTGCTGCAAGGAACTAAGTATTCTTTGAAGGAGGGGTTAACACTGCAGTGGAGGTCCCAGGTATGATGGTTGGGGGGGGTAGGATTGGTATAGTGCGATCGAGGAGATATCCAGGGAGGCTGTGAAATCAGGGTTTGCCATGCTTGGTTCCCCTTCTCAGAGCCCTGCCAAATTTCAACAAGCAAGAAGTAATTCATCCAGCCAGCACTGCTCCTCCCCTTTGGGTCATTCTTTGTAATGCAATATTACTGAGAAATAAGACAGCAATTATGGAGGGTTTCATTACAGATTCCTCAGTTGATCTTGTCTGTATCATGAAGACTTGGCTGGGTGATGTCTCTGGACCTGTGCTGGGGGTATCAGTCCCACTTGATTTTTCCATGGTACATTGCCAGAGGAGGGATTGCAGAGGGAGCAGGATGGCCATATACTTTAGATCCACTATGGGACTCACTGCAGTTCCCATGAGAACTTTCAAATCTTTTGCATGTGTTATAGCTAGATGTGGTTCTGGTGTCAGTGGCAGGATCATTCTCATTTATCGTCCTCTGGACTATGGGAGTGATTTCTTGCAGCAGCTGGCAGACTTCATGCTGAACAGCTGTTGGATGCCTCCATATTGATGGTGCTGCATGCTTAAGTCAATGATGAATCCTCACAGTTTGAAGAGGAGCTCCTCATGTTGATGTTTTCACTGGGACTGACACAGGGTGTTACCTCTGGAGCCCATCAGCACAGTTACACATTGGATCTCATCTTCTCTTAGGAAATTGACATCAGTGTGGTCAAGGTCAATCTGGTCTCTTGATCAGGCCATAATGGAGTGTCATTCCATTGTGGGGTTCCCTGTTTAACTACCTCCTCTGTGGCGACTATCTGGTGCTGTCCAAAACATAATTTGGAGCCTCACAAACTCCAGGAGGCATTGGATGTCTCAGGTTTCCTGCTGGCATGCACACAAGGTCCTGAGGCACCCATGGAGTGCTATAATATGGCATATATAACTGCCCTAGACTCTATTGCACCTTATCACATTCATCCCTTGACCTCCCGTCATAATTCACCATAGTATTGTGCTCAGTTACATCAGTTGAAGACAAAGGAACAGAGGCTGGAGCATTCCTGGAGATGCTCTGTATCTGTGAAGGACAGATTGGCATTGAGAATTCATTATGCTGAAAATCAACAGGCAATCGACCTGAAAAAGGCAGAGTTCCTGTCATGGTCAATTGCTGCAAAGAAAATCCCCCAGCTCAGCTCTTTTGCACTACTGACAGGTTATTGAATCCTTGCTGTCTACCATCCATCAGACCAGTTTTTTTCAGAAAAGTGTGAGGGGTTGGGACAGTATTTTGCTGCCAAGGTGTCAGCCATTAGGTCAAGAATTTATTTGAGAGGCCCAGTTTGGGTTGATAGTGGTTTTGCCTTCAATGATGCAGATCTGCCTGTCTGGGATGAATTTTGACCTGTTTTTGAGGCTGAGATGCTCCGGGTTGTCACCAGTTTGCACCCCACCAACCAAATGCTGTATCCAGAACCAACATGACTGATTCTCAGCTGTAGTGAGTTCCTCAGTCCACTGTTTGTGGAGATCATGTATGGGTGTTTGATGGAGAGTGTCTTGCCATAAGCTTTAAAAGAGGTGGTGATCAGACCCCTTCTAAAAAAGCCTACTTGGACCCTGATCGTCTAGTGAACTACAAGCCTGTCTGTAACTTTCCCCTTTCTAGGAAAGGTTATTGAGAAGGTGGTGGTGGAGCAGCTGATCGATTGTCTGGAGTCCCTTTCTATCTATGAACCTCTACAGTTGGGTTTTCAGCCCCATCAAAGCACTGAGACCGCTCTTGTCAGGATAACCCATGATCTCCTCCATGCAAGGGATTGTGGGTAATGTTCCATCTTGGTGATCTTGGATCTCTCATCAACATTTCACACAGTTGACTGGCATGGAGTGCTTTTGTATCACCTGAGGAACTATGTGTGCCTCACTGGTACAGTTATGCACTGGTCTGAGTCCCAATATTACTGGCAGAATGCAGCAGGTTGCCTGAGGGAATTTTACCTTGGAGGTGTCTGTGTTGCCCTGTGGAGCTCCTCAAGGCTCAATCCTTGCCCCATTCTGTTTTCTGTGTACATGCTGCCAGTGGGGGAGATCATTAGATGATACAGTGTTGGGTTTCACTGCTATGAAGATGATACTTAGCTGTACCTGCCTTGCTGTCCTGACGATGTTTCTGCAGCTTCAGTCCTGAGTCAGTGCTTGGCTGAAATAAATGACTGGATGGCCACAAACTACTTATGTCTCAACCCAGGTAAGACAGAGGTCATGGTGACTGAACAGGCTCACTGGGGTCTAACTGCTGTGGATAGAGTAACTCTCCAGGTAGTGGGTGGCCACCCTCTCATGGAAGTTGATTCAGTGAGAAACCTGGGAATCATTTTGGACAACAGATTGACACTTGAACAACAGGTGTCACCTGTGATCTGCTCTGGCTTTTACCACCTGTATAATATTGTCAGAATCAAGCCATATCTAGCCCAGGAGGACTTAGGGACAATTATCCATGATTTCTTTACCTGCAGGTTGGACTACTACAATGCTCTCTACCTAGACATATCTGGAGGTTTGATGTGATGACTGTAGCTGGTGCTGAATGCTGCAGCTTGGATGATAGTTGGCTCCTCAGAGAGTGACCATATCACACTAGTTTTGCATGCATCGCACTAGCTGCCTTTGCATTCACACATCACCTTCAAAATCTGCTTGTTAACATACAAGGCCCTATACAGCTCAGGACTGACAACTTAAAAGAGCTCCAGTTACCTGACCACCCAGTCTGCCCTCTCCGCTCCACAGATACTGGCCTTCTTGTCAACCCTCCTTCTGGGCTGAAGTAATCAGAATATGGAGCCTTCAGAGTGGCTTCTCCAAGTCTATGGAACTCGCTCTGGACGCAGGCTGTAGGATTCTCCTGATTTAGGTGAATTCATACAGGAAGTAGTTGATTCCATCATCAGTGAGACGTTGGAGTTCCCCCAGTGCGTGATCCTGGGGGACTTCAATGCCTGGACCGATGACGAATCATTTAAGCTAGGTTACAGCTTCCTCCAGACAATGTCAACTCTGGGTCTGACTCAGGAAGTTTCCTCTGTGACCCATTAAGGTGGCCATATGTTGGACCTGGTTTTCTCACTGGGGCTTGAGGTTAATAACCTCAAGACTGAGTGGGACACTTGGTCTGATCACTGTACAGTGGGGTTCTCATTCTGGGCCCCCCCGAGAGCCTTCCCCCTGCAGAGATGGTCAGCTACCGCCCTTTGAGGGGTTTGACCCCAGAGGGATTTCTGGTGGCAGCTGACCTATCCAGTGTGGTTAGTGAATGTGTTGGGGGTCTGGATGAGGCTGTTGCCACCTATAATACACTCTGGACTCCCTCGCACCAACCTGTGTATGACCCAAATCCTCTCACTTGAGGTCCCCTTGGTTTGATGGGGACCTCAAGAGGATGAAGATCATGGGTTGGAGGTTGGAGCACTGCTGGCAGAAGTCCAGGCCGGAGATGGACAGTCTGGCCCTGTGCTCACATTATACTGAGTATCGGGGGCAATCACTCATAAGAAGGCAGAGTTCCTGTCCAGAGAAATTGCTGCCAGAAAGAATTGACCAACTGTGCTTTTTTGGAACGTGGACAGGCTCTTAAATCCAGCCTGTCTTCAGCCAAAGAAAGACTTCTTCTGATGCTCTTTGTGAGGAGTTTGCTTGATTCTTCTCAGACAGCGTGTCTGACATCTGGCTCGGTGTTTCACCAGTGAGCTTTTCTGTGGCCTACAGCAATCATCTGGGTCAACCTCTGAGCATTCCACCTAGTTGGGGGGAGTTTAAACCAGTGGAGGTGTCAGAGGTCATTGGAATGGTCTTCAAGTTAAAGCACACATATTGCGAACTGGACCCGGTGCCGACTCGTTTCTTGATGAAATGTGTCTACGCTATTGGCCCGGTGTTTGCCTTAATTGTCCGGTACTCCTTGTTGGAGGGCATTGTTCCAGAAACCTTGAAGGAGGCACTGGTTAGTCCCCTCTTGAAGTAGTCCTCTTTGGACCCTGATGTCAAGGTGAATTACTGTTCCATCTCCAACCTCCCATTTTTAGGGAAAGTTGTCGAGAAGGTTGTGGTGCTGCAACTTGAGGACACCTTGTGGCTTTCAATCTGTACGAGCCTTTCCAGTCTGGTTTTTGTATGAGGCATAGTATGGAAACCGCACTAGTTCGGGAGCAAAATGACCTCTTCAGGGCTAGAGATTGGGGGGGAGGGACCAATTCTTGTCATCCTTGATATCACTTCAGCCTTTGACACTGTAGACCATTGTGTGTTACTTGACTGCCAGAGAGAATTTTGTGGGCTCACCGGCTCTGTCATCTGCTGGTTTGAGTCCTACCTCATGAATAGGAAGCAACAGGTAGTGATGGGGAATGTCTCCTCTTCCAGCCTATTGTCATGTGGAGTACCTCAGGGTTCGGTCATGTCACCAGTGTTGTTTGCTGTGTATATGCTGCCCCTGGGTGAGCTCATTAGGAAATACAGCTTGAGGTTTCATTGCTATGCTGATGATACCCAACTGTATTTTTCCTTTGCCCCTGGAACATCCAGTGCAGTGGAAGTACTTAACAACTGCCTCATGGAGATCAGTGATTGGATGGGCTCCAGCTGGTTGTGACTGAAACTGATAAGATGGAGGTACTGGTGGCGGAGTCAAACAGAGGACAGAACAGGGTGGCCTCTAGTGCTGAAACCAGTTTATTTCTGGGATCTGTACCATTGAAGGCCTCCTCTAGGGTGTAAAACATTGGCGTGACCTTTGACAGTGGTTTGACGCTTGAATCTCAGGTGTCATCCATTGTCTGGACCAGCTTTTAGCATCTTAGGAATATTACCAGGGTCAAGCCCCTAGTTCCGTCCATGGAACTCCCCACCTTAGTACATGCCTTTGTGATGTCCAGAGTTGATTATTGTAATGCACTCCTCCTCAGGGTCTTGGAGGGGGTGACCTCCACCAGCTGCAGCTGGTGTAGAATGCAGCTGTCAGGTTGTTGATGGGGCAGTCAAAATTCTACCACATAACTGTGGTGCTTCGTGCACTGCACTGGCTGCCAGTGTGGTGGAGGATACTCTTCAAGGTGGACTTGCTCACCTGTAAGGCCTTACTTGGGTTAGGCCCTGGCTATCTGTCAGACCTCCTTACACCTGCTTCTTGGTCTGCTCCCCCCAGTCCTCCTCTATGGGCCTCCTGGCAATTCCCAGGACAAGGTTGAAAACTGCTGGCTACAGAGCATTTAGTGTCGCCGGCCCCGTCCTATGGAATTCACTTCCTCCAGCTGTTCAGGAAGCCCCTTCAGTTGAAGTTTATAAGACCCGCCTCAAGGCCCTTTTGTTTAATCAAGCCTTCCCAGACCAGACATATTAGTTATTTTGGGAGTCCTGCCTTTTGTTCTCTTCTCTGACTGTTTATTTTAGAGAGCTTTGTGTCCCAAATAATATATTTATTATATGCTGTTTACTAAGTGTTTTCTTTTATTATTATTATTAAATTTATTTGATATTACTTCCTATTGATATAAAGTTTTATTGTGCGGCGCCCAGAGCCTTTGGGATTGGGTGCCCAGAAAAATAAAATTTGCCTAGCCTAGCCTTTTTATTCATATATTACAGCTGGTATGGTGGAGGCTTCTAAAGTCTCTTTGAGTACCTTTTTATTAAACCAGGCATTTCCTGATTAACTGCTATTTTAAGTGTTGGATTATAATATTTTAATTAATATGTCTATCTTAATGAATTTTATGTCATTATTCATGTTTATTCTGTAAAGCAGTAAGAGCTTGTTTGGATTGGGCGCTACATAAATAAACTTTGCCTTGCCTTGTGCTGTGCAATTATCAAGAGGGTTTTGAACAATTTCAGGGCCATCTTTCATGCAAATTCTCATCATACTTGTGATGCTGCTACTTTATGTTGTGCATATAAACACCTCTTCCCATTCCAGGACAAAACTGTGGAATGCAATTCAGCCTCCCATTGTTCTCTCGTACGCTGTAGTACTTTTAGACTATAAACATAGTGTTATATAACACTGGGAGATAAAATGATCCTGTACGTGTTCATGCACATGCAATGCCTGTATCACAAATACTATACAGGGGTAGGTACAGTTCCAGCTATAGAACTACCCACCTTTCTCATGAGAGAGTGGGGCCTGTAAATATCTATAATGTTCTGTGGCAGATACATGAAACTTAGTCTGCTGTTGCTCAAATGTTTTAAGTATCCTTTTGGTAAAGAACTGGAAAATATGGCATTCAGTGATGTCAGTCATAGAACAGAAACATAGACATTGACGGCAGATAATGACCACTAGGCCCATCTAGTCTTCCCATTTTCCCTGCCTATTATAAAAGCAGCCGACCCTACTTGATCTCAAGCTTTACCTCCTCATTTCTATTGTGGTATTCAGCCCCAACAGTGATAACTCAACAGCAACCGACACTACAGTGACAACAGCGCCAGGTCATCGTAGTTTCGGCGTTGGACCCCGGCACTGTTTTCAGGGGGTCTTGCACCCCCTTCCCTAATCAGCTCCAACTCAGAGTTGATTATTTTAATTGGGAGGGGTGCAGGGGCACAGCCCCTTCTTGAGGGGTTCAGGGAGAAAACAAGGTAGGTAGTGACCACCTTTATGCTGACCACAAATGCGGCAGACATAAAGGTTTTACTGTAACGTCAGTTGACAAAATCTTTGTCGACCTGGCATAGCAGATCCCCTATTGCAAGGGTTCCCCTATGCCTGTTCCTTGCATGATTGAATCCCTCCACTATGTTTGCCCCACCACCTCTGCTGAGAGTCTATTCCATGCATCCACCCTTTCTGTAAAGAAATACTTCCTCATGCTACCCCTTAGTATACCCCCTTCCAACCTCGTGTCATGTCTCCTCATTCCTGGACATCTCCTTTTCTGAAAAATGCTACCTCCAGTACCCTATTTATGCCATTTAGATATTTGTAGGTTTCTATCATATCTCCCTTGTCTCTTCTCTTCCAGGGTATACAAACTGAGGCCTCCCAGTCTCCTCATATGACTTTTGGTGCAGGCCCTGAGCTATCTTTGTTGCCCTACTTTGAACTGCCTCCACCCTGTCTATGTCCTTATGGAGATGCAGCCTCCAGAACTGGACACTGTATTCCAAATGAGGCCTCATCAATCTGATCTGTACAGTGGCATCACCACCTCCTTCCTCCTGCTGGTGATACTCTACCTATGCACCCCAACATCCCACTGTCACTCCCCACAGACTTGGCACATTGTTTGGCCACCTTTAGGTCATTGGCTATGATTACCCCCAAATCTTTTTCCTGTTTGGTGATCATCAGTCCCCCCCCCAATCATGTAATCCTCACCTGGGTTCTTGTGCCCCAAATGCATGATTTTGCACTTTTTCACATTAAATCTCAGCTGTCATACTCTAGACCATTCCTTCAGTTTACCTAGGTCCCTCCTCATTTTTTCCACCCCTCCTGGAATGTCCATCCTGTTGCAGATCTTAGTGTCATCTGTAAAAAGGCTCACCTACCCCTCCAGACCCTTGGTAATGTCACTTATGAAGACGTTAAACAGGACTGGGCCCAGGACTGATCCCTGTGGCACCGCACTGCTCACCGTCCTTTCCTCAGATTGAGTACCATTTACAATGACCCTCTGTCTTCTATCACTCAGCCAGTTCCTAACCCAGTTTACCACCTTGTGACCCACTCCCAGGCTGCCCAGCGTATTTACAAGTCCTCTATGTAGAACAGTATTGAAGGTCTTACTGAAATCTAGGTAGGCCACATCCACCACTCCCCCCTGATCCACGACCTTAGTCATCCAAGCTAAGAAATCAAGTTAGAATCGTTGGACATGATCTTCCAGCTGTGACTTCATGCTGACTCAGATCCTGTGCTCTGCTGCATTCAAGGTGTCCATGATCCTTTATTTAAGTAGTGATTCCATAATCTTCCCCATTATTGAGGTGAGGCTGACAGCTCTATAGTTTCCAGCCTCCTCCCTACTGCCACTTTTGTGAAGAGGCACTACATTTGCCCTCCTCCAGTCCTCTGAAACCACTCCCGTATCGAGTAACTCATTAAGCATGGCTGCCAGTGGTGCTGCCAGCACATTCCATAGTTCTCTTAATATTCTAGGATGTATCCCATCTGGTCCCATTGCCTTGTCCACTTTCAGTTTTATGAGTTCTTCTAGGACTTGCTCTTCCGCAAATCAACTGATGTCCAGCTCCCTCCCTTATTTGTTCATGTTGCCTAACTGTGCTCCCTCACCATCTTCTTCTGTGAATACAGAACAAAAATATTTATTCAGTATTGATGCTTTTTCCAGGTCCCATCCCACACACTCTCCTTCTTTCCCTTTATGCTGTACTATCCCACCCCTGGTTTTTCTCCTTTCACTAATGTGCCTATAAAAAGTCTTGTCTCCTTTATCTACCTCCTGTGCTATTTTTTCCTCTGTTTGTGCCTTTGTCCTCCTGACTGCTTTCCCTGCATCCCTCTGTTTATCCAGATACACTACCCTGTTCTCCTCCTTTTGTGTTTCCTTGTATTTCCTGAAAGATATCTTTTTTTTCCCCTTACCTTCCCAGCCACTGCCTTTGAGAACCATAGTGGCTTTCTCTTTATCTTGCCCTTGTTTACTTGCCAAATGCAAAGGTTTGTTGCTTAAACTCCGGCACCTTTCAGATGGGCTGACTGCATCTCCACTCCCCTCCTCCCCCATTTTGTCCCTCCCTGCCAGGGCATGCTTGAAAAATATTCCCATCTTAGCAAACTCCACCCTCCTGAAATCCAGGACCCTTGCCTTTGTGTGGCTTGACTCTGCCACTGTATTCATACTGAACCACACTGTGTGATGATCACTGGATCCCAGATGTTTGCCCACCATGACTTCCTCAATTCTGTCCCCATTCGTGAGTATCAGGTGCAAAATTGCACCCTTCCTGGTGGGCTCTAGCACTTGCTGCCTGAGGCCTGCCCCTTGCATAGAGTACAGGATGTCCCTGCTCCTGGCTGAGGCAGCAGCTGGAATGCTCCAATCCACATCTGGCAGATTGAAATCACCTACCAGCAGCACATCCCCTTTAGATGCCGTAGTGTGGATAGATTCCATTAGAATTCTGTCCACCTCCTCCCCCTGTGCTGGAAGTCTGTGCTATTGCCCATCTCAATGGTGACCCAAAGTACCTCTGCTCCCCCCTGAATTCCCTGTATTTCAGTCACCCTAATACCCTCCCTAATGTAAAGAGCCATTCCCCTCCCTTTTTATCCCCCCCGTCTCTTCTAAACAGAGTATAACTTGGTACAGCTACACCCCAGTCATGGTTTCCAGTGTACCACATTTCAGTAATAGCTACAATGTCTAGGTTAGCCTCCATTATCAAGGCCACCAGGTCTGGAATTTTATTTCCTAGGCTGCTGGCATTGGTATACATGGCCTTCTATTTGTCCTTTTATCATCCTCCTGATATCTTTTTGCCTCCTCTGTTTGTCCTTCCTGTTTTCAACCCCCTTTCTCCTTTCCTCTGCTGTTCCCCCTTCTATGGTTTTGTTTCCTCTGTCGATACCATAACTTTATGGTCCTCCATGCTAACTTCACTGTCCTGTGGGGGTGGGCAGTTTGGTTCCCCTGTATTCCTCTGCCACCCCCCTCCGCTAGTTTAAATGCTTGCCAATGAAGCATTTAAACTGTTCACTGAGGACAGCGATCCCTTCACTGGACAGGTGTAGATTGCCCCCTTGTACAGGGCCACATTCCTCCAGGTGGATCCATGATGAAACGCAGTACCCTGCAGTAAATAATATACAGTAACACAAAATACTTTATGACAAAAGGTTTTAATTGCCATTGAATTACACTGTTCCTTGCAGCAAACTGCAGTACTCTGCTGTTATACTGCATTAATACTGCAAAGTAATTCATTGCATCCTGGCTGGCATCACTGTAGACCCTGTCTCTCCCAAGTGCTATACCTGTGATCCATTCTGGCTGGAGGGAAGGAGTTACTGCTAATCCAAGCAAACTGAGTCCCTCATCCTTTAACAAATACTGAGTAGGTTACCTCCTCTCAAGATTTTAACCAGGTTTGTGTAAGTATGTTCTCAGTAACCTTATGGGGGTGGGGTAGAGTTGGGATGTTGCAAATCAGATTTTATTCAAATTAGGAAGGTATGTCTGGAATGAAACATCTTTCAAGTGTCCTTTGTAGCTGGAATTCAACCAGTTGCAAATCAGTATGTTTAGACTATGCTGCCATGCAGTACTGTCTAGGTCTGTAGGTGAGGACGAGCTAGACACATTTTATGTTTAGGTAGCAGCAATTTTTTGTAAGCTATTCTGGGCCATATGCGCCCCCTCCATACAAACCTTGACTTATGCTTATCCCACTCTGAGAAAGACCCAGGTTGGGGGGAGAAGGTGAACCCTGTAAGGCCAGAGGGAGGTGTATAATTTTGGAAAGCAAATTAATTCTTAATGTTTCCACTCAGCTGATTAATGTAAGTGGAAATGTGCCACCTTTGCAGATCACTAATTATCATATCAGTTAGAGTAGAGCTGTCCAACCTTTTAGGGGTCAGGAGTCACATTTAAATTTCTGAGTGAGATGCGAGTCACAACAACGTGTGGCCAGTACCATATCCAATGTGTGGCCCTTGCCATACACATATTTACCCATATTTATCCATATTTAGGAGTTAAAATTATAATATAGTCATAGTAAATAGTAAGTAATTGTATTTTAAGTTACAGTATTTAAAAAAAATAGTTGTAATTTTAAAATAATTTCTCAGAGCAGCTCTGGTGCTTTAGATTTGCTTGCAGGCTTAGTAAAAGTAGCTTGTTGAGCACTCGGGGCACTTTTCAGCTCCTGTACTTTGACTTTTCTCCAGTTTAAAAGACTGTGATGTGTACTTGACACGTAGTTGACAAACCCCTCAAGAGCCACATCAAACTGCTTCAAGAGTAACATGTAACTCATGAGCTACAGGTTGGCCAACCCTGAATTAAAGATTCATAATGGAGAGCAATAAATTGGAAGAGATCTGTGGGAATGTAAACCCTTAAATACTTTGGGCCCAATTTTAAAAAAAGATGCAGCAGTGAACGGACTTGCGTCCAACAATGCGGCAAGTGCAATTTTCAAATATGTGTGCTGCAAATGCCCACCACAAGTCCAGAACATGGGACACAGGGGAGTTAGTCCAAGTCTAACTTTGCATCCCAGATCGTGGCACTTGTGCCAACCCTTTGGCTCACGGTGCCGTAAAGTGGGGCCAAAGTCACAAATGCACCGCCTCTTTGAAAATCAGACCGGTCTGTGTCTGTGGGGCTTTGACGCATCTGTGACCCCCTTTACATTAGACACAGGGCTTGTAGCAAGCCCTGCGTCCAAGTTATAAAGTTGGGCCTTTCATTTTAATTAAATTTTTATTATATTTTTCTTATGGTCAACAGAGGTTATCAAGAAGTTTTTACAATGCGCTTTCATAGTGGTTGTACAATAGTAATATAAATATCACAATTAGTATGGAGTGTGGCCCAATCAATCTCCATCTCTTTCTGCAAAGCTGGAGAATCCCACTCTAAGGTCTAGAGTGAGCAGGAGTCCGTAATTTCAGTGTGATAGTGTTTAGTCTGTTCTGGTGACTGGTAGGCTACACCCTGATAGATGAATGCAGTCAGCATGGGTGGGGGGGGGACAGGGAGTGGAGCCCTGGGGCTGGAAATAAGGCAGCGGTGGGGAGGGAGGAAGGAAGGGGTTCCCTGGCAACAGTCTATGGAGGAAGCTATAAGTGGTAAGGTATGGTTCCCTCTCCTAGAAGTGAAGACATCTCAGGGAATTGACCAAGTTGCCGTGAGAGGTACATATTTCAAGTAGAGAATGCTGGTGGGGCTATTGGGGGGGTAACTATCGAATCAGTGTTGGATCTTGCAGCATAGCATATAGAAACCAGGCATTTCACCTAGCAGAGAAAGTCTCACTTCAGCTATTCAGAGTAAAAGTAATTGTTTCCATATTGTATATTTGCCAAATGAGTTTGCACCAGGCTGGGATCTCTGGAGTATGGGGGTTAGGTGGAGGCAGGTAACATTTGTTTTCTTTTTTCAAAGCAGTTAGCAGAATACCAAGTTTGCATCTGAAATTTGAATCCCTACACCCCTGAGTAAGCTGCAGCATCAAAAATAATTTGTCAATCAGGAGATGGGTTTACTGTAAATGTCAGAGAGTTCAGATTCCACAGCCTCGAAGAAGGATCTAAGGATGGGGAGTCCCACATAACATGGGTGTGGGTTGCCTGGGGTTTCCTGCAATTTCACCAGCAGGAGGCAGAGTGTGTTGCCATGAACTGTAAGGTAATTACTGGAGTTTGAATTATCTGGAGAGCTGCTTCCAGCTATATTCTCGCTATTGATGTGAGCTGGTAACCTTCACTGAGTCCTGGCAGATCTCCAGGTCTCGATAGAGATCAGAATGCCCATTTCCTCTTCCCACTTGTGTGCTATTTTTTTAAATCATATGTTTTTATTAGTGCATTTTTTTTAATTACAAGCAATACCATAATATTTCATATCATGACAATAAATATCTGAGCCTGGATATTCAAAGCAGCTGCACATGGCACAACTGGGTTGCACATGTGCAACTGCAGAAATGCGCCATAGAGCGATATTCAGCATGAGCTATTGTGCAGTGCAAGGAGCAGTGTGCCAATATGCAACTGTAATGAATGCATGCACAAGGGCAAGAGGCGTACCCATGAATATGCAGCACAGTGAAGTATTCAACCCCCGAACCATGGCACAAGTTATGAGCAACGGCCAGATGCACCGAGCAGACTTGATCCTATAAAAACAGGGAGCAAGCAGGGGACAGCACTTGCACCAGAGGGGAGCAATACAGAGAGAGACAGACAGGCAGACAGAGAGAGAGAGAGAGAGAGATAGAAACAGATTGAGAGACAGAGAGAGAGAGAGAGAGAGAGACTGAGAGAGACAGACAGAGAGAGAGAGAGAGAGAAACAGATTGAGAGACAGAGAGAGAGAGAGAGAGAGAGTGTGTGAGAGACAGGGAGACAGACAGAGTGAGAGTGACAGAGTGAGAGGAAGAAGGAGCCACCAGACCCTGAAGGGAGTGACACAGGCACCCACAGAGGCATGGGACAGAGGTCGCAGGTGACTGATAGCCAGGGGCAGGTGGCACAGGAGGGAACCCGGCAGAGTGAAAGGCACTGCCCCACAGTGTCAAGTGGTCCAGTGGAGCTGGATGCCCAGGGAGAGACAAGACAACAGGAGCCATGGCCAGTGCAGTATTCCAGATGGAGGCTGTAATGAGGGATGTGAGGAGGAAGGAGGCAGAGCGACGTGGCTGTGGAAGGGCCCGTTACACCCGGAACAGGCAGTACCGGTCCCATATCAGCTTTGTGACCCACACTGATACAGAGATCATTGGCTGGTATTGCCCGAACCAGGTGATTCTGAGGCTGCTCGGTGAGCTGTGCAGTGAGGAGATGCAGGCACCCACTAGACGGAGCCACGCCCTGACAGTGGAGACAAAGGTGACAGCCGTCATGTTCCTGCTCACCATGGCCACCTTCCAGAGACCAACAGGGGACACCACAGACATAATCCAGTCAGCCACATCATGATCCCTCACACAATTCCTCAATGCCCTGCTGCCTCATGCTGTGGACTACATCCATTTCCCCCGCACACAGGCAGAGTATACAGCAACCATCCAGGAGTTACACAGGGTAGCACGGATGCCTGGTGTGCTAGGGGCCATTGACTGCACCCATGTGAGCATCCGCATGCCACCTGACCTGGAGGGGGGAGCATATGTGAACAGGAAGGGCTACCCCAGTATCAACTGCCAGGTGGTGTGCGATACCACAGAGCGCATTACCAATGTCTGTGCCACACACTCTGGTGGTGCACATGACTCCTTCATCTGGTACAGATCAGCAATGTGCCACAGGTTTTAGAGTGGGGATATCCCCACAGGCCACCTAGTGGGTGAGTATGGCAAGACCATGAGCAGCTGGGAACCGCAGAGCACAGGAGGGGGGTGGGCAGGGCAGGTGCACTTGTGGGAGTGCCAGGGATGGGCAAGGGGCACAGCGACAGAGGACACCAGGCTAACCATACCTCTGTCCACACAGGTGACAGTGGCTACCCACTCAGGCACTAGCTGCTCACCCTCTACCAGCACCTGTCATCCCCAGCAGAGGACCAGTACAATGAGGCACACGCCAGCATGCGGAACATCATTGAGCATGTGTTTGGGATGCTGAAGGCACATTTCCATTGCCTAGACAGGTCTGGTGGTGCCCTACAGTACAGCTCCTCGAAGGCCTGTGGCCTATTACTGGCCTGCTGCATGCTGCACAACATGGCCATTGACCATGGGATAGCTGTTGAGGCCGAAGAGGGGGACAGCAGTGGGGATGACATGGGCAATTGGCTGGGGGGTGGTGGGCAGCTCCCCCTGGGTGGAGGGATCCCCGGCTCCAGAGGATGGCACCCCAGCATCGGGACATGATCGCACAGGAGCACTACAGCGCACGCAGATAGGTGGACAAACCCCCATACACTGAACAGACACATTGGCACAGCACACAGGCATAGGCAGGCATGGCTACGGGCATGCACACACACAGGCATGGGGCAGGGGCATGGGGGCATGCCACACAGCCACACACAACACCACGCAGCACTGTACAGCAACACACACACACACACACACACACACATATACACATACACACGCACACACACTGGCACCTGCAGGCACGTGCCCAGGCACTAGCATGCAGCTTGGATCAGATGCAGGGTGCTGGTGCACAGATGCAATCAGCACAGTACTGCCATCATCACGCACACACCAGATGGGCCAGCGGCTGGGCGGGTGTGCACATGGGCTGTGTGTGGCACGACACACAGGTGCCATGACTGTGTCATGCACACACACACGGATCATCCAGGTGCACACAGGGTAGTGGAAGCAGACAGCAGACAGGGTGGTGAGCACATCAGGTCTGCCGCATGGACAAACAGCCACCACGGACATGGGGGCAGCTGCGCCACAGCAGCTCATCAATCACAGGCTGCTCAGCGGCCGTGGGGGGGTCTGTGACTGCCCCCAAGGGGTCAAACTGCAGGACTGCGACCGGGTCCTCGCAGGGGTCTGTAGGCACCCAAACAGGCCCGCCCAAGCATGCCTGGGATGCCGACAGCGGAACCTGGCATTGATACTGAGGGTGTCACCTGATGCTGGGTCCGTGGGGGGGACAGTGCACTCTGCGGTGACTGTGGCAGGAGGCCACACCCTGTGGCAACCAGTGGTGCAAGTCTAACCAAGATTGCATTGGCTATGCGGTCCAGGGATGCGGTCATGTCCTCCCACAGGTGCTGTATGGCCTCCAGGACCTGTGCAGTGCCCCTCTCATGCTGCTCAGCTGCCTGGCACACCTCTGCATGGAGTGCATGCACCCAGCTATGAGCAGCACCTGTTGCTCAACAGAGGCCCGCATCAGTTGGGTGTGCTCAGTCAATGAGTCGGTGCCCAGGGGTGCATGGGCATGTCTCTGTCCCACTGGTGGTGTACAACTGTGCTGTATGGCCCCCTACTCAGGTGGGTGCTGCACAGTGGGGTCCCCATGGGGTAGGTCATTGTCAGGTGTACCTGTGGCTGACACTGCCCCCAGCTGCCCCAGTCCCCAGCCATTTGCTGCTGCTGCCCCTCTGGCCCCTGTGCGCTGGCCAGTGCCTGGGTGGTTGCACCACCACCACCTAGCACAGCTGTGCCTGTGCACATCGGACCCTGGGGCAGTGGCGGGCAGCTGTTCCACCACCAACAGGCCACTGGCCGTGCTGCCAGTGATGGTGGTAGGTATGGGTGTCTCCCCCATGATAACACCCCCACTGTCCGGGATGATGGTGATGTCATCATCAGTGTCAGACCCTGCCCCAATCTGTGTCTCCACACAGAACACGCCATGGATGGCATAATGCTGGAACACAGCCAGGGCCTCATCTGCCACCACGCCCAGTCCATCCGGCTGGATGGTGTAGGTGTGCTGCAGCCGATCAGGACCCCGGGTGCCCGTGGAGGTGGATGGCTGGTACTCCGGGGCTGGGCCTGCCCCCATAGCAGCCGCAGGCACCCCTGCCACTGCATGCTGACGAGCTGGTGCTGTAAGGGAAAACAGATGTGTCAGTGCTGCCGTACCAGCCACCCCACCGGCATCCCTACCATGCAGTTATGGGCTCCCTCCTGTCTGGAAGCCACCACCTGGCATGCCCTCAACTGCACTGCCCCACAAGGTGGCTGCCACCAGCTCCTCTTGCGCTGTGAGCTGTGGCACAGCAGCCTGGCCCCCACCAGTGGCTGTCTTGATGGCCCGTATGGCCGCCACCTTCTCCTTTATCCTACATTTGTCAGTGCCCACCTTTTTCCTGCACTCCTGTGCAGACCATTGGCGGCTACTCTGCTGGTTCATGGCCACTGCCACCTCCACCCAGGTCATGGCCCTGGCCTGTAGTGTGCCAGTGGCGCCACTCAGCAATGGCTCCCTGTTGAGGTACGCTTTGAACTGAGCATCGGCCTCCGCCTTTGTAAAGTTGGTCCTGCACTTGCAGGCAGGCCCACGCTCCTCACCCTCCTCATGCATAGACATGTTGCTACCTGTGGACGTGGACATGTAGTTCCTGGCTGCAGTGACCCACCCCATCCATCCTGCTGTGCTGGCTGTCCCCACGGCAGGTGCAACTTACCTCAGTTGGTTGCAATACCGGCCATGGCCTGTGATGTTGTGTGGCACATTTACAGCACTTTGTATGCAAATGAACTGTTGCTCAAAGGTAATTACATGCAAATATTCTCACTGCGCCATGGATAGGCTGATGAGCTCCTTTGCATGTGACACCTGAATATCGTGCACTTGCACCTTGCACAATGGAATTGCTCTGGCACATGTAGTAGTGCAAAGCCATGACTTGTGCAATGCAACACCCACATTACGCATGTGCCGTGGCATGTGCTACCACCTATTGTGCAGTGTGCACTAGAAATGCTATAAGGGCCATAGTGCCTAATGCGCCATGCACCCAATGGTGTCCAGGCACTATAGGGCCATGGAGCTCAGGCGCCATTAAGCCCATGGTGCTCAGGTGCTATTAGACCAGTGGCGCTCAGGCGCTATTGGCCCATGTAGCATTGTGCACAATAGGCCCTATTGTGCACTATGTGATATAGGCCCCATGGCGCCCATGCGCACTTTGTGCATGCTGGCCCCTGACCCCTGCCCTGCCCTATGCCCCATAGGACTGCTGCTATATGTGCCGGTGTGGCCACACCCACGCTGTGCATCTACGGTGATGCACGATTGCCAGATGCCGCACAACTGTCCACGAGGCATGCATCCCACTTACGGTGTGCATGTGCACTACTGGGTGCCATTTTGTTTCAGCATTGGCATAGACAGCATGGTGCATCACGGTGCTCATCATGCAAGGAACTGGAGCCAGGTTGAGCTTGTCAACCTGGTGGCACAGGTGAAGCCACATGCTACAGCCCTGTTTGGGCAGGCCAGGACTGATGTGTGGCAGGCCATAGCTGCTGGCCTGGTCCAGGCCACAGGGGTGCAATGCACCGGGAAGCAGTGCTGCCACAGATATGGTGACCTGATGCAGATGGACCCAGAGCAGCTGAGGGTGCTGCAGGTGCATGTCTGCAGGGGGAGCCATGCCACAGACAGGTAAGTGGGCACATGCTGCTTCTGTGCATGGCCACTGTGCCATAGTGTTGGCTGAGCTGCCTGCCATGTTGGGGGGTACTGTCATCATGTGCCTTGTGGTGTGGCATTGCAAGTCACCAGGTGCACTGTGCCACTGCCCTGCGGCTCATGCCCGGCTTGGGTGCACACTGTGCATAGGGGTGGGGGCGATGGGCTCATGCTGTATTCTGATATGTGCCTGTCTGTGTCCCTTCCCTAAGACTTGAGGATTGATGCCAAGCCAGGCTGGCTGGGGTGCATGGTGGGCCACAGCAGGCCCTGGGAGTGGACCGGTCGGGGGGAGCTGACCCCTGTGGAGCAGGTGGAGAGGCTGCAGGACCACTCATGCAGTGCCACAGTGAGCAGGTAGGCACTGTTCTGTTCCACTACTCCTTACTAGGTTGTCGGCAGGGGTGGGGGTGTGGCCATGGCCACCTGTGCCTTGTGCCATGTCAGCTGTGTGCAGCACACTGTGCAGTGAGCATGCCACCATGGGGTGCCCATTGCACACATGTGGCAGCTGTTGGTGGGATGGGTGTTCATCCAGCTGCCACTGGTGCTGCTGTGGTGCTATTGCAGCACTGTGCCACCTGCCTGCCACTGAGCAGTCGGTTGGCCATTGGGTGGCAGTGTCCACCGCTGTGCACTGTTATGGCATGCTGGGGAGTTGGCAGAAGTTGGCTCACCCACTGTGGGTGGCTGGGGTGCCACTCCAGGAGAGTGTGTTCCCACTGTCCATGGTGGGAGATCATGGTGTCTGTGGACATGCACCGATCACTTGTGTATTCCTTTGTCATTGGCATCTGGAGGAGATCACGACTGCCATTATACTGCCATCTTCTGAGACAGATCATTTTGATTGCCTCTACCACGATGAAGATCACCCAGCAGACAAGATGCATCAAGCTGCATGAAAGGCAATGCTGGAGGCACCAGGTGGCAGGACGTGGCCACCCGTAGTGGGAACTGTACCTCCTCCTTGCCCATGCCTTCCCTTCCCCTACTGTCCCCATCCCACTGTGCAGTCCCTGTCCCTTCTCCCCATCCCTCACTCTCCTACCCTGTCCCTCTGGTTGTGTTGTATATAGTTTTTCAATACATTTTTCTACCTTACCTGCCCATGTCCATGTCTGCTTTGCAGCTGGCAAGTGGCACCATGCTGCAGTGGCATGGTGGGTATCTGTGTGGTGTTCCTGTGTCCTTGTGCGGGCTGTGCATTGTGGTGTCCTGCCCCTCAGCCTGTGGCTGTGCCTTGGAGTGGCCATGGGCTGGCTGTTCAGGATGTGTGGTGTGTGTGTTGGGCACTGCATGTCAGGGTGTGGCTTGCCGTGATCTGGGTGGGTGGAGACATGCCATTCAGTTGGGGGGCCAGTGGCAGCTCAGCCTTGGCCATTGGGGCCACCTCTTCTCTGTGGCCACTGCCCTGGTGCTAGGGGGTTGGGGGCTGGCAGCCTGTGTGCACCCTATGGACAGTGGTCACCTGTGGCCCACTGCTGTGCATCCCTGCCACTGTTCCTGGCAGGGCTCCACTGTCTCCCCGAGCTGTCTTCCCCCCACCTGTCTTGCTCCCAGCTGTGCCTAGGGCTGGTCTTTCAGTGCCTTGGTGCATCTTCCATTGCTGCCTTGTGCATCTCTGGTTGTACCATGGCACTGGTCAGGTTGCTCCCTGGTGCACCTCTGGCTGCGCCATAGTGCATCCCTACAATATTCAGCCATGTTGTGCTGGTGCATGTCACCGTGCGCAACCATTGAATTTCACAGTCACTGTGCCATAGCGCAGTTGAGTTGCACTGTGCCAGGATTGTGCCGGCCTTTGGCGCATTTCTGAATATCCAGACCCTTTTTTCAATTTCAATATACCAGGTGATACAAACTGTTTAAACTTTGGCCTTGTTTAAAAATGGAATAAAAATACAGAGGGAATATTTTCTGTCCCATTTCTAGGCTTCTTCCTGATGTAATTTTGCTATTAAGCCATCTTAAAATTCTAGTCTAATTTCAAAATACTGTAGGTAGTAGAATACCCATAATCTTTCTCCAGTGTGTGTTATTCCACTCTGACTGGCTTTTTTTCATCTCTATATGATCTGATAATTTTCTAAACATTATAGTTTCTCTAAATACATGGAGCCATTTATTGTAGTCAAAGTTCTCAAGATCTGACCAATTCCATTTCTGTAAAATTTGTCTTCTTGTTGCCATGGAAGCAAGGGCACATATCTTTTGTAATACTAAGGTCAACTCATAGTGCTCAAATCATTTAAGATACAGAAGTAAAATTCAAAGGGAAGCTTTCTGTTTCAAATTAGTTCCAATTCTTGCTGCACTCTTTTCCACCAATTATTTACTGTACCACATTTCCAGAGCATGTGTGAATGATTACCTGTTTGGACACATTGGTGTCAGCACTGTTTTCCTGTGTGTGTGGAGAAGTGTGATACTGTAGTAGGAGTGATATATTCTCTGTCTTATATCTTATATTGTATGCTTTTGTTTTTAGCAAAAGCGTACAATTTATTTGCATTTATCCTTAGTGAGTTCCACTTACTGTACTGTATTTTTTCTTCATTTTCCTCTTCCCATTTCATTTGTGTGTGTGTTAATTTATTCAGCAGACTGGGGTTGTATAAATCAAACAAATGAATATATAACTGAGCAGTTATGCTGGATTTCTTGTTCAAATCGCTATTTAAATATATTTCAGAACTGCAAAGTAACATACTATGACCTACCTTCTGTTTTAGGTCATTAAATTAAGATTTCAATGTAAAATATAAATACCAGTTGACTGCTAAGTTAGCAATAGTGTAAAATTCTCTAAATGTATTAGATGTAATGAGGCTCCCTTCTTCAGTTACATCCAGCCAGTTTATTGCATTTGACTTCTCCCATTCTTTTTTTCACTTTGTCTCTTTTTGGTTACTCATGCTAAAAATTATGCTGAAGTACAATATGTAGTTCTTTGATCTTACTTTTTGCTTCCAAATTTTACATGCCTGTGCCACACTTCTGATTATTGTGTTGATATTAGTTTGATTTTGTTTTTTTAAAACATGATTGGTTATAATATCCTGAATCTTTAAGTTAAGATTCTTATTATCAAGAGAATGTTGTACTAATGAAGTGTAGATTCCTACACTGTCTACTTCATATTTGTTCTTGTCAGACCAGTAGAAAGCTATTTTTATTTTTGTGCAGTAGCTAAATAATAGGTAAATTGATCAGGGCAGCCCATGCCTCCAGAGCTCCAAGGGATTATTAACTTACACCACGCAATTCGTGGGGATTCACCTCACCATAGGAAATTCATAAATAAATGTTTAACTTGTGAAAACCATTTTTCTGGGTATTCTCTCTGAACAGCTTGGAATAAATACATTAAATGTGGCATTATGGACATTTTCAAAGTTTCAGTTCTGCCCCATAATGAAAATGACAAGTTCTCCCAACCATCTAATGATTTCTTAATTGTTAGGTGGACTTCATTTAGATTAAATCTTATTGTTTCTTGAATATTACTAGCCAAAATTATACCCAAATATTTCATATTATCCACAAATTTAATTAGAGATAGAACTATTCTTGAGCTTGTGTTCAGATGCGTTAGAGGGAGAACCAAGGATTTTGATTGATTAAGTTCTAAATCAGATAGAAAGGAGTATTTTTCAATTTCAGACAATCTTTTGGGCCAAGAAGCTTGTGGATTACTCATTATTAACATCAAATCATCAGCATATGAGTTCATTTTAATACTCCCATAACTAGTGGGGACACCAAGTATCTCTTCATTTTCTCTAATTCTATTTAGGAGAGGTTCCAAAACATAAAATAAATGATAATGGAGACAGAGGGCAAAGTTTTATGGGTTCTGATAAATAAGAATTTATTATTAATCTAGCTGTAGCTAAATAATATAGTCTTTGAAGTACTATTATTACAGGAGGAAATCCCCATTGGTTTAGAGTTTGAAACATAAATTCCCTCGATAGCAAGTCAAAATATTTCATGGCATCAAGTGCCACTAATGTATATATTTTTTTCCTCTATGGGGAGAACCATTTGAGTGGTAGATCTAGTTATGGTTTCTTGAGCTAGTTCTAATCCTTCAAAGATATTATGTCCTTTAATGAAACCTTTTTGCTCCTGGCCGATGTGTATGACTTCCTGTTCTTGTATGCGATTTACTATAATTTTGGTGACAATTTTATAATCTATATTTAATAATGATATGGAGTGGTAGCTTTCTGGGTTTTTTTTTCACTGTCCTTATTCTCCTTTAAAAGCAGGATAATGATACAATTGTTGATGGAGTCTGGAATTCTATTTGAAATGATTTTTTCCTCTGTTATTACTTTTAGCTAGGGGATCAGCTGTTCTTTAAATGTTACATAAAATTTGCTAGTTAAACCATCTGGTCCTGGGGAGGAACCTTTTTTTTTTTTGGTTTACTATTGCCAACTTTATTTCTCCAATAGAAATCAATTCTTGATTTATTACAAGTTTGAATCTAATGGTGTTCTGTAGACAATCCTTTAATGCAGTATTAGAACTTACATATTTTTTATTGTAAACATTTAAAAAAACAATGTGAATTCAATTCAATTCTAAATTTATTTTACCAGGATAACACCATTGAGACAACTCATTTGCGAGGAGGTCCTGGGGGACATAAGTACAATACAAAATACAGAACAGTTACAGTGGTACAATACAGATACAGCTGAGATACCATATACAAGAAAAGCAGACAAAAGGAAGTTAACTAGATACAATACTGAATAGCAAAATGCTTCCAAGTCTAATACAAGTGCATATACAAGTAAAGCTAGTTGAGTGCAACAATTATGAAAAATTATAGGTGCAAAAAAGTAAATTGGAACAATAGAAGAGGACATAGAGTGCAAGGTTGAGGGATTTTATAACAATAGAGGATGGTCAAAGGCAGAAAAAGTAGCACAGGTTACAGAAATATAATAGGAGGGGGAGAAGGGAGCAGGTATGGGGGAAGGGAGGGGATGAAGAATGCAGAAAACTAAGAAGCACTGAAGGAGGGGAGACACGGGGGTGGATGTTATACAAGTGCTTAGTACTAGTGTTGGATGAGGGGAATAGAGGGGTTGGAAGCAAACTGGGCTAGAGGGGAAGTAGGGAAGTAGGGGGAAGATTAAGTGTCAGGAGTCAGAGAAAATATATATGATTACAGTAAGCAAGTTCAAGCATAGCAGTTACATTCATCCTTCAACATATACCCAATCAAGGACTTTAGTGTACACAAGCCAATGGTAAGGTTAAGTTTAAGGGTTTGTTATATAGTGTCCCATAAGGTCAGCAGGACATAACTTAGGGATGAAGAACCAAACAAGGTTCTATTCTTTGGAGTATCAAATGTTATATATGAGAACTTCCTGAGAGTGTACACACTGGAGGAATGATTAAACATGGAGCAGATGTAGGGAGGGCATTTCAGGGTTAGAGCTCTGTAAACCCAGAGGGATGCATTGTGGCACCTTCTGACACTAAGAGATGGCCAACCAACCTGCAGATAAAGGGAGCAATGGTGGGTGTTGAAAGGAGCATTTGTAATGAATCTTAAGGCCCTGTGATAGAGTGTGTCAAAGGTAATTAGGGCTGACTTCGGACTATGGCTGTAGAGAAAGTCTGCATTGTCAATTAACAGGAGAAAGGTTGTTTGGACCAACCTTAGTTTGGCATACTGGGTAAGCAAGTGCTTTATGCAATAGAAGAGACCAAGCCTGTGGTGAAGTTTTTTGGCCATTTCCTCTATATGTGTTACAAAGGATATTTTTTGATCCAGCCAGAAGCTGAGATATTTACATTTCTAAACTGGTTCCTGTGCTATTCCTGTGCTATTAATTTATCTGTGTACACTTCATCCCCTTGATGTGTTTTTATAGCTGTTATTGTATTTCTTTGTCTTTGCTTTTTAAGTGCATATGCCAGGAGTCTACTCATTTTGCCTCCGTGAAAATACAGTTAATTTAACATTTTCCATAAATCTTTCTCTAAGGGTAATAATAGTAACTCATTTTTTTGTTTGTTGTTACAGTCATGTTGTTTTTTATGTAATTGTTCATCAGAACACCATTCTTTGCTGGCCTGGTGGTGCTGAGGGTTGAGGTGCTGTAAACCCCACCTTGTGCCACTCTGACAACCTGGGTTCGGGAATGAGCTCGGGCTATCGAGGGTTGATGGGGGGAGGAAAGGATTGAGCATCTGGAGGACAGCTCTCCTTTCCAGGGAAGAAGAGGATTCCTGTTTCTACCGTCAAGAGGTCTCTGGTGGTGACTAGGGGCTCTCAGCAGTCAAGATCCAGCTTGCAGGGAATTGGCTATGGAAGCACTTATGTGGGCATGCTCGGGAGCTTGCATGCACCGTGCTGAAGTGCATTGCACTTCCAAGCCAATGAAGGTAAAGAAAGCCTGAAATACCCCCTTCCCACTGACAGGCAAAGGTGGGTCTAGTGGTGCCAAGACACCGTGTCCAATATTGGGCTGGGGGTGCCCTCTCAGTCTCTCCGGGCCCATCTCCACCAGACACTCATAGATAGAGTGCTGAATAGGAGTTAGCGGTCCTTGCTCCCAGGGGATGTAGATCCGGGGGGTATAGAGATGGACCAATGGGAGAGCCAGCCTCCAGGAGGATTACCCAGGCCTCAGATGGATGGTATCAGCCAAGGTAAGCCCCATGATCCAGCTGGAGAGAGTCCAGTGAAGATGAATAAAGTCTACAAAAAAAAAAGAACACTGTTCTATCACTTTATGTTCCAACTTTTTAATTTCCTCTTCTAATATTGTAAGTTTTTTGGTTTGAAGTTTTTTCTTTTTAATCTGATATGTAATGATAGCTGCTTTTAAATTGGCCTTCAATACAAACCATGTAATTGCTATAGGTAATTCAGAAAGATTATTGAATTGTCTATATTCATCTATTGTTTGTGTAATTATTTTAATGAAGTCTGCATCTTGTAGTAAACTGTTATGAAATCTCCATTGTATGGTTTAGGTCCTACCTGTCCTAGGAATCATTTGCATGGACACCATAGCATGGTCTGAAACCAAAATGTTATGACTGTTGCCATTTAAAATCCTTGATGCCATATTTGTATGTATCTCTATTTATTTTATCTTAGTTAAGCTTCTGGAATACTGTGGTTTAAAATACACAGCAGAACCTGCAACTGTGGAATAGGTGTTTGAGCCATACACAGTAAGCCTGCTGCAGTGTTGTAGTGCTGAAAGTAAAGAAATTAATATCAGTTATTGGCTTTTTTTCTGTGTAACAGTGACAAATTAAGTAAAGAAAATCTGGTAAGAAACCTGTAAGTCTCCAGACTCTTCTTTGTTTGCTAAACAGAGTGCAAATAGACTATCCACACAAGGACCCCTTAAGGTGGAGTATTGTTTTTGTATTTTCAATGCAATATTTTATTATATTTTTTGTGTCTATTTTATCTTAGAGAGCTTTTTTTGTAAATTGGCCAACCTATTTTGTAAGTGTGATAAGACCCATCAGGGTGTGGGGTATTGGATTCCTGCATTTCTGGGCATCGGGCCTTATCATGACCCTGGGCTTACTTTGACCACTGGATTTAATTATTTTACTCATACACTTCCACTGTTATATCATTTATTCTACATGTATCCTGTTATATAACATTTTGGTGAAATCAACTAGATTATAAAAAAATTAAAACCATTTTATGTTTTTATATATCAGTCTGTTACTTTTTTGTATAATGCAGCTTTTGTTTAATTTGTAACCTTTGATATTGCTTTTCTTGTAGTTCCTATTTTGGTTGTCATTACTTTTAAACAAATCAAAAACTATAACAAACATCCAGTCAAAACTTAGTTGACTCCTAGCTTTCATTAAAATAAATTAGGTTCCTAGCCCTATCTGTTTCACAGTTAGCCTAATTTAAAAAAAATATTTTTTGAAATTATTAACTTTTGCACTGCTAGGACAAGGAACAATAATTTTATTTTTAAAATGAAAGTTTAGACTCAGATCAACATGAAAAGATCATTATAATACAGCTTTTAAGTTTGAAACATGTCTATCCATGATGATACAATATGGTGGTAAAAATCATCAGGATTTAAACATTTTGTTAAATCATTTAAAATTTTAATATAGATGTAAAGACATTATAGCAAAATGATACATCAATACATCAATTTAACTAACTCCAGGGTTTCATTACAAAATGAAGTAATAAAACTATCAATTAACAAATGTTAAAGAGATGATGGAGGAGTAGCAAGATGGTGGCAGAGCTGTGCTGCAACTTGCTAGCTTGCTGAATCAGACCACTGGCCTCCTTACACAAAACCGTATTTTCTAGGAGAGCTATTTTGAATTAGCGTTCTTGTTCTCTGATCTTCATTTGATTCAGCCAGAGTTCCCAAAGTTTTATTTAAGCAAGCTTTTTCAGTTAGAGGAGTTAGTGAGGGCCATTAGTTGAGGCAGGGCAACAAAGTGAGTAAGCTAGTTAGTTAGTTTTCCTGTTTTTTAGAGAGCCCTGCAGCTCACTCACCTCTTCAGACTGTCGTAGAGGATTGTGTTGCCTGATGTGCCGGCAACCTTTTGCTACTAGGTCACAAAGCGTACTTCGACCAACTTTGACTAACAGCTGATACATCCAGCCGAGAGTTGCACTTCACTGGGAGGTGCTCTCTTGAGTAACAGAAGCTGACTACTGAAGATAGACTTGGGTTTCTCCTGACAACAACCGGTTTCTCTGCCTGTTGCCATATGTTTCTATGAACCTGGACCATCCTGGAACACACCTCTTTACCAGCTTGAGAGGGCCTTCTGTTGGGTCATGGATCTGTTTTCCATCTGGGCTGTTTTCCTGAGAGAGCGCAGTCATTGAGGGCACTTTCACATTCTCTATCTTGGGGTAAAGGGTGGACTATCTGGTACTGTGCTCTTTGGTGTGCTCGGGAACAAATTGCATTGACAGCTCATTGTTTGTTCATATTGCCAGCCTAGATACATTGCATTCTATCTTTGATCCAGGTTCTCCACCCCTGCTGGATTATCATTTAGGGGGTTGGTTCTGTCTCAAGAACGCTGGACTATGGTGACTTTCCCTGGTTTCTGGAGCTGGTGAAAGTAGCCCTGGTACAATTCTGGGAGTTTATCTCATTTGTTGACATTCTGTTTACATTACACAGCTAGGGGTTATCATTTCCCTCAGAGACTGGGGTAGTGAGAGGGCCCCTAATTCTCCAAGTGGTGGGCTGTGACTCTGGTTTCTGCATTTTGCTTTTGTTTTCCTTAAATTTGCAATAACTGTGATCTTTAGTGGGACCCTTATGTGAGCTATGGACTTTGCTCTCCTGAACTTGAACTTGATTACTAACCTACAAGTTTTTCTTTTTTGGGAGCGGGTGGGGGCTGTGTGGGTAGTGGGTGGGGATTTTGGTTTTAGCTTTTGTTTGTGTGATGTGTGAATGATTTATGTTGTTAGTATTTTAGGGTACGGTTGTGTGTGTGTGTGTGTGTGTGTGTGTGTGTGTGTGTGTGTGTGTCTGTTTAGTTAGACTATCGTCTGCCTGGGACCTTACAGCTAGGCAGGATGTGTCTGGGGATGTATGAGGGCCTGGGGTGGGCTAGGATTATATTTGGGGCATCCCAGCTGCTTGATCTGCAGTCCTTCACTGATCTCTCACTTTCTGCTACCACAGCTCATTGCTGCTAGGAGGTCAGGATCAGGAGGAGCCATGTTGATCAATTCTGGTAGGGTGCCATGGGTACATCAGCTGGGAGCTGGATAGAGGTAGTTAGGTGCAGAAGGTACCCTGGGTCTCGATGGGTCCATGGAAGAGGCCAGATGTGTTTGGTACCCTTCCCCAGGGTTCCCACCAGACCGAGTGGGCAGGTAACCAGAGGGTCTGCATTGTCCACCAATCCCCTAAGGGCAGTACTCTGCAATGCCAGATTGATCAGAAACAAGATTGCAATTATAGCAGAAGTTGGTTTCTTTGGTTGATCTGACATGCATCATGGAGACCTGGGTGGGTGACAATGCTGGCCCAGTTTCAGAGGCCACCGTCCCCCCGAGTACTGTGCAGTGCACTGCCCCAGAGTGGAATGCAGGGGCGGGGAGGTGGCCATCTGTTTTAGATCTGAGCTAGGCTTCACTTTGTACCCAGTGATAACATCAGGATCCTTTGAATGTATGGCTGTCCATGGGGGTCCGGGCACAGGCTGCAGAATTCTCCTGATTTACCGCCCCCCCGGGAGGTGGGAGAATTCCTGCAGTAGGTAGCCAACTTTGTCATCAGCAAAACACTGAAGGCTCCCAGATGTTTAGTTCTAGGGGACTTTAATGTTTGGTCCAATGACGAATCTTCTAGGCTTGGATAAAACCTCCTCCAAATGATGCCATCTCTGGGCCTGTCACAAAACGTTTCTTCTGTGACCCACCAGGGTGGTAATATGTTGGACCTGGTCTTCTCACTGGGGCTTGAGATAAATAGTCTCAAGACTGATCGGGTCACCTGATCTGATCATTACACGGAGGAGTTCTTGTTCAGGCCCCCCCCCCCGAGAACCCTGCCCTTGCTGAGATGGTTAGCTATAGCCTTTTGAGGTGGTTGATCCCTGAGTGCTTTTTGGTGGTGGCCGATCAATCTAGAGTGGAAAATGCATGCATAGGGGGCATGTGCATGGCAGTTGCAGCTTAAAACTCGTCAATGTCTGATGCACTCAACTCTCTTGTACTGGTCCATGTACGATCCAAATATTCTCACTTGAGGTCCCCGTGGTTTGATGGGGAGCACAAGGTGATGAAGATTATGGGTCGAAGGTTAGAGCACTACTGGTGGAAGACTGGGCTGGAGGTGCACAAACTGGCCCTGCGTACTCACTACAGTAAGTGCCAGGGGGAAATCAACCTTAAGAGGCAGAGTCCCTGTCTAGGGAGATTGCTGCTGGGAAGAATCGACCAGCTGTGCTTGTTCAGACTGCAGACAGGCTTTTACATCCTGCCTGTCTGCAGCCAAAAAATACTTTTTCTAATGCTTTATGCGAAGAGTTTGCTCAAGTCTTCTTGGACAGGGTGTCCACCATTCAGTGGGGAATTCCATCAGTAAGCCAAAGTGTGGCCAACAGTGGTCATCTTAAGTGCCCGGAGAGTACTCTGTCTGGTTGGAGTGAGTTTAGACTGGTGGAGGTGGCCGAGGTCATCAAGGTTGTTTCCAAGCTGAAGCACACATATTGTGAACTGGGCACAGAGTCAACACAGTTCTTGATGGGATGTGTCAACTCCATTGGCCCTTTGTTTGCCTTGATTGTCTGGTGTTCTTTGTCAGAGGGAGTCTTCCTGGATGTCTTGAAGGAGGCACTGGTGAGACCCCTTTTGAAGAAACCATCTTTAGACCCTGACATTAAGACAAATTACTGTCCTATCTCCTACCTAATGGGCAGACTGGATGGGCCTTGCGGTCCTTATCTGCCGTCAACTTCTATGTTTCTATGTACCTTCTGTTCCTAGGTATGGTTGTTGAGGAGATTGTGGTGCTTCAGCTTGAGGAGCACCTCATGGCCCATGATCTATATGAGCCTCTTCAGTCTGGATTTTGTGTGAGGCATAGCACAGAAACTGCGTTAGTTCAGGTGCACAATGACCTCCTCAGAGCAAGAGATCAAGGGGAAGGGACAATACTTGTTCTCCTCGTTCTCTCCTCAGCCTTTGACACAGTGGACCATTGTGTATTACTCTACCACCTGAGGGAATTTTGTGGACTTGCCGGCACTGTCATCTGCTGGTTTGAGTCCTATCTCACAAACAGGAGGCAAAGGGATGTTATGGGGAATTTCTCCTCCTCCCCTAGCTTCCTGTCTTGTGGAGCACCTCAGGGTTTGGTCTTGTCACCAATGTTGTTCACCATGTACTTGCTGCCCCTGGGAGAGCTCATTAGGAAGTACAGTGTGGGATTTCATTACTATGCAGATGATACCCAGATATACCTTTCCTTTGCCCCTGAGACATTCAATGCAGTGGACATGCTAAATAATTGCCTTGCTGAGATCAATGACTGGATGACCTCCAGCTGGTTGTGACTGAACCCCAATAAGACAGAGGTACTGGTAGTGGAGTTGAACAGAGGGCGTGTCAAGGATGGCCTCTGGCGCAGAGACATGTTTATTTCTGGGCTTTGTGCTATTGAAGGCCTCCTCTAGGGTGCATAACCTTGGTCTTATCCTTGACAGCAGATTGATGCTTGAATCTCAGATGTCATCTGTTGTCTGTACTAGTTTTTATCATCTAAGGAATATCGCCAGGATTAAGCCCCCTAGTTCTGCCCCTGGACCTTCCTACCTTGGTACATGCCTTTGTGACGTCGAGGCTTGAATACTGTAATGCGCTGTACCTCAGGGGTTTGGGAGGTTCCCTTCACCTGCTGCAGTTAGTGCAGAAAGCAGCCACCAGGTGATGGGGCAGCCTAAGTACTGCCATATCACCCTGGTGCTGCATGAACTGTACTGGCTGCCAGTCAGGTGGAGGATTATCTTCAAGGTGGGCTTGCTCACCTTTAAGGCCCTACATGGCCTGGGCTCTGGTTACCTAGTGGACCTTCTTACACCAGCTGTCTCAGTCAGCTCCCTCCATTCCTCCTCTAGGTGCCTCCTTTGCTTCCCAGGATGAGGTTACAAATGGCCAGCGACAGAGTTTTTATTGTCGCCAGTCCCATCCTGTGGAATTTGCTACCTACAGCTATAAAGGAGGCCCCTTCAGTAGAAGTATTCAGGGCCTGCCTCTTGTTTAACCAAGCTTTCCTGGACCCTGCTTTTTAATTACTGCCTAAGCAGAGACACATTGTATAACAGCTTCTGTCCCAGGCCACCAATTTATCTATTTAAGTATTTTCTGATTTTATTATTATAGCTGTTTATTTAACATTGTTATATTTATTGATATATTGTTTTATTTATTTTCTGATTGTGCTTTTGTGTACAGCACTCAGAGCCCCAGGGATTGGGTGCCTTAAAACAAAATTTGCCTTGCCTTGCCTTCTTAGCCCATACCTGCTCCAAAATTATCTCAGTTTAAAGGCATTATCTTAAGTAAGGTCTAGCGTTTGAACAGTTATGGCTAGAAACTTTATTTTTTTTTAATGAAAGCTTATATAGAAACATAGAATGTGTCAGCAGAACAAGACCTGTAGGCCCACCTAGTCTGCCTTATTTTCCCTGCCTATCACAACAAATTGGACACTGTTTGGTCATAGGTGTCCTTCCCTCCCTCCCTCCTTCCTTGCCTCTAATTATTATATATACAGTATGTGCCTATCCCACGCATGTTTGAAGCTCTCCACAGTGTTTGCCCTACAACCTCTTTTGGCAGGCTGTTCTAGGTGTCCACCATCCTTTCTGTGAAGAAGTATTTCTTCACTTCCCTTTTAAGCTTCACAACATGCTCCTGTGTTCTGGTGCTCCTGTCCTGTGAAAGAGACTCCTCTCCTGCTCCTCATTCACCCCCCTGAGGCACATGTAGGTCTCAATCATGTCCCCTCTCTGTCTCCTCCAGGGAGTACATCTTGCACTTCCACAGCCTCTCCTTGTATAGCTTCTCATGCAACCCCCTCATCATTTTAGTGGACCACTTCTGCACCACTTCCACCCTGTTGATGTCCTTGCAGAGGTGTGGCCTCCAGAACTGAAAACAGTACTCCAGGTGGGGTATCACAAGTGAGCGATACAGAGGCAACACCACCTTCCTTCTACTATAAATCTCCCTCACTATGCACCCTGGCGTCCATCTTGCCTTGCCTACTGGCTTTTTGTACTACCCTGCCACATTGACATCATCAGGTATGATCACTCCATGGTCCCTCTCTTGTTTAGTAAGTGTAAGTACCTCCCCCATCTTATACACAGCCCCCAGGTTTCACTGCCCTAGGTGCATGATTTTGCACTTTTTGACATTGAAACCCAGATGCCACTCCATAGACCACTCCTCTAGTTTCCCCAGATCCCTGTGCGTTCTCTTCTGCCCATACTGAGTGTCTACCCTGCTGCAGATTTTGTTGTCATCTGCAAAGAGACTCACCTTCCCCTCAAGTTTCTCAGCAATGTCATCTATGATGGTGTGGGGCAACACAGTACAGTAATAGGATTCAAGTATGTATGGGATAGACACAAGGGAGCCCTCACACCAAAGGGCAACTAAGAGTGTCAAAACAGGTCTAGAACACTGGGCAGACTAAATGGACCTGGTGGTCTCCTTTTGCTGTCAACTTCTATGTTCCTATGCCTAAGCGGACAGGACCCAGTACCAATCCCTGTGATACTCTACTGGTCATTCTCATTGTCTGAGTGACTGCCATTTACCACCACAACCCTCTGCCTCCTATCTTTCAGCCAGTTACATGCCCACCTCACTTCCTTCTCCCCAGCCCCCTGGTTGCTAAGTTTCTTCATCATCCTCCTGTGTGGTACAGTGTCAGAGGCCTAAAAGAATTCCAGATAGGTCACATCCACTGCCCTCCCTGATCTAAACAATCAATGAGATTTGTTTGACATGATCTATCCCCTATAAAGCCATGCTGCCAGTTGTACAGCAGCCCATATGTCTTCAGGGACTCCATTAGTTGTTTCTTCAGTGGGCAGTCCATTGATTTCCCCACCAATGATGTGACATTGACTGGTTTGTGGTTGCTAGACTCCTCCCTGCCACCACTCTTGTGCAGAGGGACCACATCAGCCCACCTCCATTCCTCTGGAACCATCCCACCCCATCTCCTATGAGGTGCTACATAGCATTGATAGAGGGATGGCTACCACCATGCTTAGTTCCTTTAGTACCCTTGGATGGATCCTGTCTGGCCCCATGACCTTGTGACCTTCAGTGCTTCCAATCCCACGTAGACTCTGTCTTCCATAAATAGACCTGTGTCCACTCCCCCTTCCCCCAATGCCTATTAATGCATGTTGGCCTGTGCTCCCCTTCCATTGTGAAAACTGAGCAGAAGTATTCAATTAAAACTAGCTTTTGCTTGGTCTTCTTCAGCACAGTCCCCACTAGTCTTCTCACTCTACCACCCCCACCTTTATCTTTTCACTCATGTATCTAAAGAAAGTCTAATAGAACCATTCGAAGGAAGGAGGAGGGGGCCACTAGAGGGCATGGGTGGAAGCTGGAGGGGGGAAGATTCAGGGGAGAAAGGAGGAGGTGCTACTTCACTGAGAGGGTGGTGGAGCCATGGAATGCACTGCCTAGGGGGCTGGTGGAGGCAGAGACAGTGGACGGGTTCAAGAGGGGCTGGGACAGGTACAGGGGAAGGGTTCTGGAAGCAAAATCCAATACGGCAAGAATATCTGGAACTGGGAAGGGAGAAGCCAGAGAAGGCGAGGGGGGCAGCAAGGTCAGCACCCAGGGTGGGGGCTGACCAATCAAGCAGACTCGAAAGACCGTTAGGCCTATTCTGCTGGCATTTTAGTATGTTAGTAACATAGAATTTGATGGCAGAAAAGGACTGCTTGGTCCACCAAGTCTACTCATTTTTCTCTACCTACATTATTACCCCAGACCCTTCTTCATCTACAGATCTTTCTACCTACTGCTCTTCTTTTCCACTGATTCCCTTGTGCTTATCCAATGCATTCTTGAACCTAACCATTGTTTTTAACCCCATCATTTCATCTGGAAGATTGTTCCAGTAATCCACGACCCTATCTGTGAAGAAGTATGTCCTCTCATCTCTCCAGAATCTACCCCGCTCCAGCTTCATAGCATATCCCCTTTTTATTGAGCACCTTTGTTTTCTGAAAAATACTTCCCTCCTGTACCTTATTTATTCCTATGAGGTATTTCATAAGTAAGTAAGGTTTTATTTCTAAAGTGCCCTTTTCCTGGGGCTCAGGGCGCTGTACAGAATACAGCCAAATGAGAAAGGATTATAGTTAATGTAAAAACAAATAAAACATCATCATTAAATAACAAATAAAAAGGAAAACTATTGAGCCCCTAAGGCTTCTCTAAAAAGGTGCACTTTCAAACCCTGTTTAAAGGTTTCCACCAAGGGGGGCCTCCCTCAAAGTCCTAGAAAGCAAGTTCCACAGGACCAGTGCCACAAATGGAAAGGCACAATTATGTGATGTTTTTAGCTAGGACCTGGGAACCGCTAGGAGGCCCTCCTTGGCAGAGTGGAGAAAGTGCAAGGGGTTGGCTAGACCCATACCATATAGGGCCTTGTAGGTGAGTAAACACACCATGAAGAACAAACTCCACCTCACTGGTAGCCAGTGCAAGCTACACAGAACTGAGTTCACATGACATGACCTCAGAAAGCCCATCAGCAACCTAGCTGCCACGTTCTGCAACAGCTGTAGGTGGAACAGGACCCCTCAACTGACCCTGAGATATAGATCATTGCAATAGTCAAGTCTGGACATCACAAAAGCATGCACTAGTAACAGCAGGTTGCCTGGAGGGATTAAGGCTTTAATCTGGATGAAATTCCTAAAACAGTAAAAACAAATCTGGATAACAGATGAGACCTGAGCCTTGAGTGTCAATCCACTGTCTATGATTATGCCCAGATTTTTCACCCTCTCAGATACCAGAAGAGGGATCGCACCAAGCATCAAACCTGCTTCAGCACTTATAGCATCTACCTACCTCTCGCAGCCAGGCTCAGCCATAAGCACCTCCCTCTTACCTGGGTTGAGCCTCAGCCGGTTAGAGGACATCCAGTCTTGGATCTCAGTGAGACATTTATTTAGCAATGCCACTGCATCATGTGTCCCAGGCTCAAAAGACATATAGAGTTGAGTATCATCTGCATAACAGTGAAATGCCATGCTGTAACATCTAATGATTTCACCCAGGAGCAGCATGTACACTGTGTACAACATGGGTGAGAGGACCAACCCTTGGGGAACTCTACAAAGTAGGTGCATAGGGTGGGAGGAAAAACTTTCCATCACCACCCTGTGTATCCTGCCCTTGAGAAAGGGCTCAAACCAGCTGATGACAGTGCCAGTGTGTTCACATAGCCCCCTCAGGTGATCCGACAACTCTGCATGGTCCACAGTGTCAAATACTGATGAGAGATCAAGGTGGACAAGTATTGACCACTTCCCTGTATCTCTAGACCTGAGGAGATCATTTTTCACTTTGACCAATGCAGTTTCAGTACTGTGTCCAGACCTGAATTCTGACTGGAAGGGCTCATAGATGTCAAAGGTCATGAGGTGTGCCTCGAGCTGCAGAGCCACAATTTTCTCAATAACCTTACCGAGGAAAGGAAGGTTAGAGATTGGTCTATATTTTGCCAAGACATCTGGGTCGAGAGATGTTTTATTCAGAAGGAGCTTTACCAGCACCTACTTCAAGGTGTCAGGAAATAGCCCCTCTGAAGGCGAGCACCAGATTATCTTGGTGAACACTGGGCCACCGACTCGATGCACGCCATTAGAAGATGGGACAGGCCAGGGTCCAGTTCACAACATATGGACCACAGCTTAGAAATAACCTTGCAGACCTCTTCCATCCTCACCAGGTCTAAACTAGCTCCAGGCAAGGGGAGTGCTCTCAGAGACATCTGATGCCCCACCACCAGGCTGAAACAGCCCAATTGGGGAAATCCCAGCCCTGATGGAGGATACTGTCAGAGAAGAAGAAATGCCTCGCACTTTGCTGCTGAAACTTCTCTGACTGGCTGTAGGCAGGCTGGATGGACTAGCCTGTCCACAGTCTGAAAGAATTGACCCTGTCTGTTCTTCCCTGCAGCAATCTCCCTGGACAGGTAAGCTGCCTTCTTATGGGAGATTGCCCTCTGATAGAGCCAGCCTGTCCTCCTCTGACTGCGATTTACTCCGATACTCCAATCTCCGACCTTTGTTCTTCATCTCCTTGAGCTCCCCATCAAACAAGAGGGGGGGGACCTCAAGTGAGAGGATCTAGGTCATATATGAACTGGAGCAACAGAATTGAGTTTCAAAGTGATGGCCCTGATGTAGTCTGCCACTGCCTCACCTGAGCTGACTGTGCAGGCAGTACTCACTACCGAAAAGCCCATTACTGCCATTAGGCCCTCCAGGGACAATCTCCTTAAAGGGTTCCCCTTTACACAGTCTCCCCTTTCCTTTTTAACCTTACAATCCCACCCCAGTCTTCCTATCCTAACTTACATACCTAAAAAGTGTCTTCTCTCTTTTCATTATCTCATGAACAATTCTCTCCAGCTGTTTGCACCTTTGCATGCCTTACTGCTTTCCCTGCTTCCTTCTGTTTCCCCTGAAGTACCTCATTATCCTCCTCTGTGTCTCCTTATATCTTTTGAATACTACCCTATTAGCCATCACCTTTTCAGTCTCCTCTTTCAATAACCATAGCAGTCTCCTTTTCCTCTTGCTTTTGCTCACTTGTTTGATGCAGAGGTTTGTTGCCTTTGCTTTGCTCCCTCTTTGCTTCACCCACTGTTCCTCTATCCCAACCAGGACATCACCCTTGCCAAGTCATCCCAGCAACATTTACCCATCTTTATAAAATCTGCCCTCCTGAAGTCCAGGACCCTCACCCTTGTGTGGTTCAATTCCTCAGTCTTCCTTGTATTGAACTACACTATACAGTGATTACTGGTCACCAGGTTGCCTCCCACCTTGATGCCTGTAACACTGTCCCTGTTAGTGAGTACCACATCCAGTATTGCCCCATCATGAGTGGGTTCACTGACTAGTTGCCTGAGGAACACAATCTGCAGAGAGTCAAGGACGTCCCTGCTTGTAGCCAAAGCCACTGCTGGCAGGCTCTAATCTACATCCGGCAGGTTGATTTCCACCAAGTGCACCTCCCCTTTTCTGCTATCTTGCCTATGGCTTCCAGCAGCAAGTTATCTAATTTCTCCCCCATGCTGGATGTCTGTAGATCACTCCAATGTAACAAGTGGCTCCATTCCCCATCTACAGGGTGATCCACAGTACTTCTGCCTCCACCTATATTCCCTGTATCTCCATCATTTTATGCTATCCCTCACATAAAGCACCACACCCCCTCCTTTCATGCCACCAAGTCCATTCAGAATGGAGTATAACTTGGTATGGCCATGTCCAAGTCATGAATGTCAGTGCACTATGACTCTGTAATGGCCATAGAATCCAGGTTGGCCTCTCTCTTAACAAAATGAAAGGCATTCTCTTAACCTTGCAATAGCAGTTTGACAATTAAAACCAAAGCAGTATTTTAGAATGAAATTGACAGTTAAACTGTTTTATGATCTTAAACAGTCAGTTGTATAATAAATGCCCATCATGATGGCCTTGATAGTCAGAAGCCTTAGGTTAGCCTGCCCACTGGATGTAAAATTTAAATGAGATGCAAATTAGAAGGGGAAGGCAGCAATTTTCACAGTAGTCCGGATGATGGTTAAGGACTGTTTCGTGACAATATGCTTTTACTGCTTATGAGTAGCTTAAATTGTTTAATGGCTTTAGCAAACTAAGATATTTAATGTTAAAAATATTGCTTTGGACTGGGCTGGAACTTAGAAAGTGAATCTTTCCCATAATGCATGTGTGCCCTGGTTGATACTGCAGTACTGTCCAATGTCTGCACACTGTCTGTTCTTTGTCTGTATAACATAGAAACATAGGAACATAGAATTTGATGGCAGATAAGGACCGCTTGGCCCACCCAGTCTGCCCATTTCCCTACCTACTGGATAAGCTGCAGATCCTAGTTAACCAGCAGCCTACTTCTTCTTACCCCCACCCCCCAGAATTGCCTTATGACTATCCCATGCATGCTTGAATTCCACCACTGATTTTGACTCCACAACCTCCTCCGGAAGGCCGTTCCATGCATCCACAACCCTCTCTGAAAAATACTTTCTTAAATTACCTCTGAGCCGCCCCTCTATCTTCAAATTGTGCCCTCTTGTTCTTGCACCTCTTTTTGAAAGATACTACCCTCTTGGACTTTGTTGATTCCTTGAGGTGCCTGAGAGTTTCTATCATGTCCCCCTCTCCCTCCTTTCCTTGAGGCTATACATAGTAAGCTCCTTGTCTCTCTTCATGTGTCTTCCGGTGCAGACCCTGCACCATTTTAGTTGCCCTCCTCTGGACAGCTTCCATCCTGTCTATGTCTTTCGGAGATTGGGTCTCCAGAACTGCACACAGTACTCCAGATGGGGTCTCACCAGCTGTCTGTACAGAGGGATAATAACTTCCTGTTTTCTACTGGTGATGCCTCTCCCTATGCATCCCAGTATCCCCCAGCCCTCCTTGCTGCCCTCTCACATTGCTTGCCCACCTTTAGGTCATCTTATATGACTACCCCCAGGTCCCTTTCCATTTTTGTTGTTGTTAGTATCTCACCCCCCATTGTGTACTCTTCCCCTGGGTTTTTGTTTCCCAGGTGCATTATCTTGCACTTCTTAGCATTGAATCTAAGCTGCCATACATTTGACCATTTCTTACCAGGTCCTTCTCATCCTTTCCACCCCACTCTGTGCATCAACTCTGTTGCAGATCTTAGTGTCATCTGCAAAGAGACATACTTTTCCTTCCAGTCCCTCTGCAATGTCGCTTATAAAGACATTGAAGAGGACCGGTCCTAATATTGAACCCTGCGGTACCCCACTAGTAACCCTCCTTTCTTCTGAGTGGACTCCATTTACTATTACTCTCTGTGTCCTATTCTCCAGACAATTCTTTACCCAGGCTGTCATCTTGGGACCCACTCCCAGGCTGGCTAACTTGTATATTAATCTTTTGTGTGGGACTGTGTCAAATGCCTTGCTAACGTCTAGGTAGACCATGTCCACAGCCCTTCCCTGATCTACTACTTTGGTCACCCAGTCAAAGAAATCTATCAGATTCATCTGGCATGACCTTCCCGCTGTGAATCCACGCTGCCTAGGGTCCTGTGCCCCTCTGGCCTCTAGAAACTCAACAATTCTTTCCTTTAGAAGTGATTCCATCATTTTCCTATCACTGAGGTTAAACTAACAGGTCTGTAGTTTCCTGCTTCTGCCTTGCTCCCACTTTTGTGAAGGGAATCACATCTGCCCTCCTCCAGTCCTCGGTACCACCCCATCCTCCCATGATTTGTTGAAAAAGGTAGTCAGTGGTGTCACTAGTTCTACCTTAGTTCTTTTAGAATTCTGGGATGAATCCCATCAGGCCCCATTGCTTTGTCCACCTTCAGTTTTAAGACTTCTTTCAGAACCCTTTTTTCTGTAAATGGGCGGTATCAACTTCTGTATCCAGAGTGTTACTACTGTTTGTTTTATGTACCTCCCTCTTCCTTTGTAAATACTGAGCAAAATATTTGTTTAGTATCTCTGCCTTTTCACAGTCTCCTCTGCCCACCCTCCCTCCCCTTTATTAAGCCTCACTATCCCTCCCTTGGTCTTCCTTCGCTCCCTGATGTACCTATAAAAGATTTTATCCCCCTTCTTAACTGAGTTGGCTATCTTTTCCTCAGTTTGGGCCTTTGCTGTTCAGACTGCCTTCCCAGCCTCCTTTTGCTTTAACTGATTCAGTTCTCTGTCCTGCTCCTTCTGCGATTCCTTGTACTTCCTGAATGCTTTCTTTTTCTCTTGAACCTTCCCTGCCACTTCCTTTGAGAACCATAGTGGTTTCTTACATCATCTTGTTTTGTTTATTTGCTTCACACAAAGGCTTGTTACCTCTGTGATGGCAGTTTTTATTATTCCCATTGTTCTTCTACCCTCCTTCCTGCCCATTTGCTAGTGCATTCCTTAGGCACTCACCCATTTTGGCAAAGTCAGCCCTCCTAAAGTCCAGTACTTTTGTCTTTGTATGGCTTGACTCTATTGCTGTGTTTATTGTGAACCATACTGTTCAATGGTCGCTAGCTCCCAGATGGCTACCCATTTCTACATCTGTGATCCTCTCTCCATCTCCATTTGAGAATATCAAGTCTAATGTTGCTCCCTCTCGAGTGGGCTCCAGTACTAGTTGTCTAAGGCATGCCCCCTGTAGGGCATCTAAAATAACTGCACTCTTCGAAGTGGCAGCTGCAACTGCACTCCAGTTAACATCTGGCATATTCAGATCACCCATCAACAATATCTCCCCTTTTTCTGCCATTCTAAGTATACTTTCTATCATTTCCTTGTCCATTTCCTCCCCCTGAGAAGGGGGTCTGTATACAACCCCTGTGCGGATTGTGGTGCCATTGCCTGTCTCCAAATTTACCCACAGTGCTTCTTCTCCTCCCTGTTTACCCTTTTGTTCTGTTGCTTTTATTCCTTCCCTTATGTAAAGAACTACTCCTCCTCCTCTTTTACCCTCCCTTTCCCTCCTGTAGATAGTGTATCCTGGTATGTTTACATCCCAGTCATGGTTTTGTGTGTACTATGTTTCTGTGACTGCCATGATATCCAGATGTTCCTCCTCCATCAAGGCCACTAATTCAGGAAGCTTGTTACCCGACTACGGGCATTGGTACTCACTGCTCTCCATTTTTTGATGGCTTTACCTTCTGTTGCAGCATCCCCCACTGACCGTTCTACCTTGGTCTTTTTCTCATTTAGTACCCTGTTTTCTAGGGAGAGGCTGGGATTTTTCTGCTGCTTGTCAGTGCCTCCCCCTTTGACTAGTTTAAAAGCATGCCAATGAAGCATTTACACCGATTGCTCAAAAGACTTGTTCCCTTCCTGGACAGATGCAGACCATCCTGCCAGTATAGGCTGGTGTCCCTCCAGGTGGAACCCCAGTCCCCAATGAAGCCAAACCCCTGTGCTCCACACCATTTTTTCAACCATTCATTAAACTGCATGGTGCAAATTACCCTCGCCTCCCCCATGCCTTTGACAGGCAGCACCTCTGAGAAGGATACTGTGTGTGCTACTTGTCTTAGGCCCCTCCCCAACTCTGCAATGTCCTCCTGCACTGCTCTAACCTCATGATGAGGCAAGTCATTTGTCTCTAGGTGGACAATTACATCCAGCTCAGAATCCCTTGCAGCTGTTGTCATGATCCTGAGGATGCGCTTCCTGTCCCTCCAAGCCATGGCACCAGGCAGGCACCTTACTTCAGTTTTCCCAGCTCCTCCCAGTTCTATCCCCCTAATAATTGAGTCACCCACCAAGAGCTGCTTCCTTTCCTTGTGGTGTCCTCTGCCTCCTTCCTGTGGGCCTCCCTTGTGACAGCTGTCCTCAGCCTCCTTAGTCTCCTCTGTGGGTGCATCCATAGGGGAGCTATGCTCCCCCAGAACGGTGTATGGATTGTGGAGTGGAACAACTGACTGGGTGTGCCTCCGTTCCACCATCCTCACCCTTCCTGAGCCCAATGTGGTCCAACTGCTGTGTTTTCTTCACAACCTCTGAGGTAGTGGTGGTGGCTGTGGTGCTCCCTGGATGGGGGAGGTTCCCTTCCTACTGTCCAGTGTGGCCTGGGGGAAGGTCCCCATACTACTGTCCAGTGTGGCCTGAAGACGGGCAACTTCCTCCCTCAGGGCAGAGAGTTGTCTGCAAATAAGGCAGCATCTCAGCCTCCAGAAAGACTCCCGAAGACTGCTGCCCACAGCTATTACATTGCACTACTCCCACATTTTTTTTTGTGTGATTGGTTTGTAATATAGAAATATATATTTATAATATACAATGTGTATGCTTATATTGTCAGTGCAGTGTGCTAGAGAGATATGACAGTGACATGCACCTTGCACTCTTGAGGAAATGATGTCAGAACCCCAGGTATAAAGGAACTATTTCCAGGGGTGGGTAGGGTGAGGGGTGGGAAGGGGTTGGGCCTAAACTGTGCCCTCGCAAAACAATTAGCTAAAAGCTCTGACCCACTGCTGCAATGAGTGCCTTCCTGTCAGCAAGATGCCCTACACAACAATTTGATAGAGAAATACCCTGCTAATCAAACAGAGAAAAATCCACACATCCAAGTCAGACACAGGTAACCTTCCCAGCCCCAAAACAGGCCTGGTGGTTTGTGCTCCGAGAGCTGTCAGTCCCAAAATAAGTCAGCTGTGCTTTAAACTCTTCCTGCACTGAAAATCTTAAGAATTGTAACAAACAAGCATAAACCTAGATCCACCACCCTCTGTTGCTTGAAAGACTGTATTTTCCTGTTTCACACTGCAGGTTTTTCTGTGACCACTCCTTAACCCCAGTAACTCTGTTAAAAAGAGTTTAACTATGACAAACTCCTACGCACCAGTAAATTATTTAAAAATAGTTTCTGTCCCAAAATCCTAGTAGTCAATCCAGCTACCCCCAAGGGACAACCAGAATGCAGTATTCAAACACTTATGAGGTTACTTCCAAGATAAGCAGAGTTTGCAAGTTTCTTTTTCAACTCCTCAGCCAACTGTAATTCATTTAAAAATAGTTTAGCTGTCAGCAAATCCTAGTAGACAATCTAGCTACCTCCAAGGACCTACCCAAATGCAGTATTTAAATCCTTCTGAAGTTACTAACAAGATAAACAGAGTTTACAAGCCCCTTCTTGGTTAAACACTAAATAAATGTGAATAAAAAGCAATTACCAAGGGTGGTTAGTTTCACCTCCCACAGAATTAAGCAAAAGTGCACGTTTGTTGCAGATATCAAGTGCAATATAGAATTTCTCACGCAGCTCACAGTTGAAGAAAGTAGTGTCCTTCCAGCTCCAGAAAATGTGCTTGTCTTATACCTGTCTTATACCTGTGGTATGCCTGTAAAACGGTGCTGGTAATTTGCCTATAATAACTGGTTACCCCCCTTATCACACTGATTATCAGTGTGATCAAATGCTGTAATAGCCGGGTATGGCATCATACTCAGGTATTATGGCATTTGGAGAGCTCATGCTTTACTGTCTCTTTCTACAGTTCAACAGTGGAAAATATGACATGCGTGGATCTTTCTGGTTTTCTTTTTTGTGCTTATGTCCCTGCACCATTTATTATAAAACATAAAACAAAAGTGACTGTGTGCTTACAAAGTTTTTGTTTAACACCCTCAGTGTGTGATGTCCACATAAACCTCTCAAGCTTCGCCTTTGAGATTTGTGGGACATTATACACTTCAGGTGTGTAAAAAATAGAGAATCATGGATATGCAACTGTGTGTTATGGATTTTTGTATACTTCTGAGGTGTATGATGGCCCATAAACCTCAAGAGTGAAGCTCAAGGGGGTTATGAGGTCATCATACACCGTGGGTGTGTAAAACAATCCATAAGAACACAATTGCATATCTATTATTTTTTATAATTACTGATGCAAGTAGATTAGTTCCTGAAACAGTCAGTGTCATTTCTGCTGCTCCATGGTCAGTCTCTCCTCTCCTCCAGACACACTCTCTCTCTCTCTTACACACATACACACACACTCTCTCTCTCCATCTCTCTCTCTCTGTCTCTCTCACATACACACACTCTGATATGGACCTTTTTTAACTGTCAGCCACAGGACTACTCTCATAATTATACAGATCTGTTTTTAAATTGTCGGCTACGGCTACTTCCTGGATCGCACTCGCTGTCTTCCTATCTGGAGACAGAGCAGGATCAACCAGATATTTGTATTATATTTTAAAGGCAGGCTCAACTAGCTAAAGAATAAAATAAAACAACATTAATAATAAAGAGGAACTGGAATGAACACAAGTGGCTCGACTCATCGATAAGTGAAAAATGGAGCTGCCATGTTTGTAATACATCTCAGCCTGCCCACACACAGAGCATGAGTCAATGAAGTGGCTTGCTACAGCTGAGTGATGCACGGAGGACACTGATGGTAAAAGTAAGTTTTGAAAATGCTGTAATAATCTGTTTTCTGGTTATTATGTTTTTTTAGAGAGACTTGCTAATGGTGTGATAAGGGGATCACCAATAATTATAACTTCATAACACACAGTCACCTATGAATTATTTTCTATCTACCTGTAGTTTCCCTGAAAGTGTGCATGATGTGACTAAAAGTGTGCATACTGATGAACTCTTTACAGATATATCACAGGCTTCAACAGGCACTGATTGTGTTGCAGTATGAATGGTAGTCATGCCTGTACTACACCAGCACTGGTTCAATCTAAAAATGAAGCAGGCCTACAAAGCCCCTGTACAGGCTATGTACATGTAGTGATGTAATTAATTCCCTGTACTTTTTGTGTGGGGGTGGGGGTTGCTTACATACTCCACATCCAGGGACAGGGTACATGTGCAGCCCCCCCCCACTCCCACCCCCACACATAAAAAAATAAACCACTGGAATCATAGAGGCCATCCAAATGCTGTAATTACTGCAGCCACTCCCAGTGGCATCTGTGATTTCAGTGGTGTTATGCTGTATCCAACCATAGGCAGTGGAGTCAGAGGGGTCAGCCGACCCTTCACTTTCAAAAGTAAGGGAAATAATGTACATTTTAACCTCCCACTTCTGATACAGGATTTACTAGCCTGTTATCTTAAGTCTGCCCGTTGTCATAAGTTTGGCACACACCACACACCACACACCACACACATTCACTGTTAGTCAATGAGAGCTAAGATCAGATGAGCTCACTGAATTATGCTAATTGCTAACGTCTGAAATCCTAGTTGTGTGTAAATCAGCCTTTACCTAGGAATGGGATGTGACAAGGGCTATAAATTGTCAAGTGCTTAATTGCCTCCCTGATAATGGACACCAAAGTGTGTGTGTGTGTGTGTGTGTGTGTGTGTGTGTGTGTGTGTGTGTGTTTGTGTGTGTTTGTTTTAATAAGAAAAGGCTCCATTGAGTGATGCTTATTTATAAGGTGGTCCTGGTTTTACTACAACCATTGTCCAACAAAGTCATGGAGCACTGCCTGCTGCATGCTAGTTCATTTTAATCACCAGAAATGATGTTAATGAGTATTCAAAAATAACGTATTATGAATACTAATGAAAGCCTATGGGATGCTCCTTTTATTTCATTATTTTGTTTTATTCTTTGGTAACTGGGTAAGGCCCACTAGGCCCAAGACCTGTTTTCAGGTGCTACTTGGGAGCAATGGCTCAGGGTCACACAGTATGCATGTGGAGGCTGTGGAAATCAAATCTAGGCCTTCTGGATGTACCAAACTTGTTCCCAGCTCCTTACTCTTGCATCTAGGCTATACTGCAAGCTCAGTGCAGGAACCGTAGCCTAAAGCAGCAGAAATACTAAAGCAGTTAATTTCAGAGTGGGAGATTGGGACAAGTGCCACACAGTTTCCAGTTTTGACCCTCATACAATGTTATGCTTGTTAATGCATAGCATAGATATAGAATTGTAACCATACTGGTTACAGCATAGCTGGTGAACTGTGGTGGGCATAGAAGTAATCGCATCTGGGGCAAGGCTTTCTGACTCCTGGAATAACTAGAAAGGACAAACAGATCCAGAAGTAACCTCCTTTACAGCTGTTGTAACCCTGTACATAATAATGTAGAAGTGAGGATTAGGGTTATAAAGAAAGAAAAGAAAATGGGAAAACTTAACCAAATGATAAGTAATGGTAATGTTTATGGAGAATCATGAGCACCACCATCTAAGTTATTTCTTGGGCCCACTGTTCTCCAGTTATGCCAGGAGTTTGGATAGGTGAGATATTTTTGTGTGTGTGAGGGGGATGGTGGGGATAAAGCCCACTAATTGTGTTTATAAACCATCTTTATTATGAAGATAGGGAATAGATTGTACTATGTAGAAAACAAAACACCACTAGACACTTGAAAGACTGTTTTATTGCTTAGAATCCCTTGTATATTGCTGTTATGACCATTGATTTCACTAAAACCTCACTTTAGATTTGATCTGATCAGTGAAAATGTAGAGTCCAGTAGTGAATGCAAGGAGACATAATTTGTAGATGTTCTGGGATTCTGCATGGGGGTGGGTCATGTGTATACAGTATTTCAAATACAGTAGTAGCTGACGTACTCCAGGCCTGCAACTCATACCAAGCCATTGGGGTAACACTACGTCAAAAGGGCAACTGAATAATGACGACCCATCAAAAGGGTGATGGAACAATAGCGCCGACACATTTGAGCAACCCGAGTTTTCCCCATCCCCTAGTTGTGCCCCCCCGGAGTAGGAATCTATAGTAAGGGGGCGTGGGGGGCAAAGCCCCCACCAGGCGGGGTGCAGGGGGCAAAGCCCCCCACATGAAAACACTATCCTAAAAGCTGTTGCCCTGGTGGTTTGGCACCTGTCTGACAGGTCGCCATTATTCGTTCACCCTTATGACATGGAACCAGCGGTTGGCTGCCCAAAGAGCTAACTTTAAAAGAAATATGTACTGAAAGTTGCCTGACTTGCAACTTCTGTGTACATGCCAAGTGGCTGTTGTGCACTGCAGCAGCCCTGCCCCTAAAATAAGCTTAAAGAGGACACAAAATAAGGAACAGGCTGCAGGTGCCCTATGTAAATATTAATAGAATATATGGGGAGGGGGACTCTCTAAATGTGGTTGCATTTCTTTTGCTGGAAGTTCTATATGTATGGGTCTGTAATTAACCCCACACATGTAGAATTGCCAGCAAAAATAATGCAGCTAGATCTGGAGAGCCCCCCAACCCCTCCAATCTTATTAATACTGTTCTACACATAGTGCCTGCTAACCCCTTGCCTAGTTTGTGTATCAATAAATGTATTGTAGAGGTGGGGCTGCAGTTGCAGCACTCTATGGCTACTTAGCGCATACACGGAAGTTATGAGCATGGCAAATTAAGCTACATATTTTTTATTACTATATTTAGGGAAAGATGGCACAGATTAAAAAACACCCCTCTGAACTGGTTAAAAGACCAGAAAACAGTGGTATACCATGAACCTTTGATGGTAGTATCACCTTCCCACAGTGTCGCTAACATGAATTCTGACACCGTGAAACTGTCATATCATGATATCATTCATTCGGACCCCACAGTTTTTGAACCGCTCCTCCGCCTGTGGATCAAACTGTCTTTGCTCTTGCTGGTGACCAGAGCCAGCCCCCTTGCAGCATTTGGCTCAGAATACCATTTGAAAGAAAGATATAGTGCCACAACATATATAATAAACTATGGTAGAAAGTTGTAAGTTTTCTATTTCTTTTTGTCATGTATAGTTGTATTGTTTATATTATGATTCTGTATTTGTCCAGATTTGTGGTAGCATGTTTTGTTGCTTTGTGTCGGTTTTGTTATTCGTTGTTGTTACTCTAAACTTTAATAAAATATACTAGACTGCAAAACAAAAGTTGTAAGTTTTACACTTTTTTATTGTAAAATAATCAGACAGTATCACAAAGTACTATGAAGTTGCTGTCTCCCTTCTTCCTCTTCATTTCACACCTTACTGCCCTCCTCCCAGATCAGCTGTAAAAAAATATTTCAGAGCCTTTCTGGCAATCTCACATGCTCATATTTAACAATTTATCATTTTATTGGTTTGAATATAAGCCTCTGTGCTGCTTAAATTTTAATTTATTTTTCTCCATGCAGTGCTGTATCCCTCAGCCCCTGTTAAGGACATAATAAACAAACAGTGGGTGGAAAGCAAATGCTGTCATCAACAAGCATTTGTCAATGCCGAATGTTGCTTGCTTGTATGTGCTTTGTAGGTATTTGGAAGTCAGTGGAGTGCAAATATTGAAAATTTGCAAACTTACGAGCGTGCGTAGGAACAGCACAATGCACACTCGTGAAACAGTCATTTTTAGGAAGTTTGTGACCAAATTTTCAACATAGCCATTTTAAGACCTCTGCTCATGAACAGTGTCACTGTGATTTTCTTAATGTGTCCTATACATTGATTTCGCACGACTGCGTCTCTTGCGCTAGATTGGCGAAACATATTGTGGGTGAGATGTAAAATGACAGCCATACTGCTCATAAGGAGGTGTGGTAAAATGGCAATGTTGGAAATCTGGAGTGAAAATATTGAAAATTGCGAACTTACGAGGCATGTGAGGAACTGCACAATGCACTCGTCAGAAACAGTTATTTTTAGATTTTCCAAATTTTCAACATAGGCTTTTTGAGAGCCCACCTTATGAACATTGGCAGTGTCATTTCATTAATCAGTGCCGAAAGGTGATTTCGTGCAGTGACTGCTAAATCACCCTTTGGGCCTGAGTAATGCCATGACAGTGAGAGCATTCATGAGAAGGGGTCCCAAAAACCCCATGTTGAAAATTTGGTGAAAATATTCAAACAAATGCCTGAGATATGCAACAAAGTTGAAAAAACCCTATTTATTACATTATACAGCTTACTGGCATTTCCTCAGTTCGCGGTCAGCTTTGAAGAGTGCAGATATGTTCCCAGTCCACTGAAGATCATCACGCCAGTGTCCGGAGGTAAGTATGGGGTGGGGGGTTTGGGGAGACAGGGCACACAGTGGGTGGGTGCAGGTGGGGGCAGAGACAGCGCGGGACCATTTTTTGAGTTTCAGGTTTTCTTATTTTTTTAAAAAAAGGAGGACGACGCGGGATGTTTGCCACACTGGGGTGGGCTCTCAGTGTGGCACCAGGACGGTTGTTTGGTGGGGCCTGGAGCTGATGGGGGATTGGGCACCCCTGTCGGTGATAGCATCTGTTACCATGCTGGGGTGGGCTCTCAGCATGGCACCCTATACTCTGGGGGGGGGAACAGTGGAGCCAACAGGGGATTGGGCAAACCCGTCAGCTATACAATGTGTAGCCACGCTGGGGTGGGCACCCAGCGTGGCACAGTGTGTGCGTGGGGGGGTGAGCACGCAGTATGCGTGCATGTGTGTGTGTGTGTGTGTGTGTGTGTGTAGGGGAGCACGCAGAGCAGGCGATATCTTATCACTGCTCACTGAAGCATAGCTCCCCCTTTCAATTGTATGCCACTGCATTTTGGACTGCTGTCATAGACAGCTCCAGCAGGCATTGGAGAACTGCGGTCGTGCCTGAAAACACACTGACTGAATTGGAAGAGGGCTGCCACACCTATGAAAACTCGAATAATGGCACTATGTTTCTTGCACATGCGTGCAAGCAACATAAAAATGAAACATAGAAATATAGAAGCTGCTGGCAGAAAAGGATCTCCTGGCCCACCTAATCTGCCATAAGGTCTCTGCCTACTGTGCTATCATAGACGCTAATTGATCTCCAGCCTTATCCCCACCCCCCAGCCCAATTATTAAGGTCTCCCTTTGTCTATCCCATGCATGTCTGAAACCTGTTAACATTTTGATAGATAGATAGATAGATAGATAGATAGATAGATAGATAGATAGAGAGACAGACAGACAGACAGACAGACAGATACCCAATGACCTGCATGACATTTGATTGCTTAAGGTTTTATATTATATTGACTGTCATGTTTTTATGTGACAGATAGATTTTAAATTACTTATAGACTGCAATGAGTTGATGTATATTTAGTCTGTTGTATATTTTGCTATAAATGTTGTGTTGATGTTGTTTTTAAGAATTGTGCAGCACTCCGAGCCTCTGGGAAGGGGCACTATATAAATAGTGTATATATATATATATATATATATATATATATATATAAATAAAGTTTATATCTATCTATCTATGTGTCTGTCTGTCTGTCTGTCTGTCTGTCTGCCTGTCTGTCTGGCTGTCTATCTATCTATCTATCTATCTATCTATCTATCTATCTGGCTGTCTGTCTGTCTTTCTGTCTACCTGCCTGTCTGTCTGTCTGTCTGTCTATCTATCTATCTAGCTATCTGTCTGTCTGTCTGTCTGTCTGTCTATCTATCTATCTATCTATCTATCTATCTTTTGGATTCTGAACAAAAAAAAAACATGCTATGGATGTTTGGGACAGTGATTGCTTCCTTGATATTTGGCCATAGTTAGGAAACATGATTTGGCCAGCACCTGTATTATATCAGTATCACAACCACCACCTTCACTGTTACCTACCCTATAGCAATCTCTCTGTTTTTCCAGTGCATTGCCCTTACCCTTTATTTTCAAAAATTGGTTACATATGGCATTGTCACCCTCTTTATCTTTCTCCTCCTCACCTTCAGTATTTTTCCATTTATAAACTGATTTATGTGCCTCTCTCTCCAGCTCCCAATTAACATCTAAAACTGGATATTTCAAATCTGAACAAATGTCATTGCTACCCATATTAGTATTTTCCATCTCCATGTGTTTTATTTTTTTAGCTGGCATTTCATAATTACTCATATTCTTTGAATTCACGAGCTCCTTTACTGGCAAAAATTCTTGGGAATCATTCTCCTTCACTCACTCAACTGCTGTATCTCCTGCTTTGCCTCCTTCTCCTCTAACACTTCATACTAAAGTTTTTATCTGCAGTCCACTCCATGCTACTTCAATCTCTTACTCCACATCACTGCCACATCTACACACCCCTCTCTGTGCCAATATAAGTCACTGAGTGAGGATATGAATTCAAAGGAGGCAGGTATTCACATCCATTTGCATGCTTTCATCAGGACCCCCCCCCCAAGCAGTGCGTTTTCCATCCCAATCACCTGTCATCTGACATTGGCAATAAAGGAAAACAGAGATACACATGAAGGAGATGCAATAATCCTACGCTGCCCCAAAAAAGAAGTCAGTTATCCAGGAAAAACAGACAAGAAATGGTTCAGCAAAAGTTTTGTTCATCACACACTATAAAAGGATAGCTAGTTTTTCTTGTCTGCAGGACCAAATAATCTGCCATAATCTGATTGTGCAATGAAATGTGTAAAGATCTGAAAGACAATCTTTTTAAATGTATTAAGCTCCTATTGTTGTTACTGCGTCCCCTGATCCTACGTCCCATGCACCTTCACAGTTCCGCACAGACTGCCTATCCTCACATGTCAGAGGAAGTGGAGCAGCCTGTCCATACAGCTGCTTGTATCGCTCGCTCCTGAAAGTGTCCTGTACTGTGCTCCAGCTCAAGGACAGGTAAACAGGATGACTTACCATGATCTGGTAAGTATCCACACTGCCACACTTGCACTGCAGCAACCTCAACACTTGGGTTGCTTGTTGCAGTGTAAATAGGGCTTAAGACTCCTCTACCACCATCTCCTATGTCTCAGACTTCACAGTATCTTGAGATTACGTCAGTACTGATGATCCACCCTATGATTCTGACATCAACATTGTCACTATATCAGTACCAGGTTTTTCACTAGACAACTGGCTACACAGTTCACTGCTGTCACCCATGACTTTTCTTCTCCATCTTCAGATGGCAAAACAGAAGTCATTTTTGTTCCAGGAGCTATGGCCAGCTTCTGAGTTACAGAGGGCTGTGCAGCACACAAAGCAGATGCTGATTCTTCTGCACAACTAACCATATGCATAACTCTTCCCTTGCCTTTTTCAAGTAAGAATGTGTCCAAAACTCGTCAATGTCTACTGCCTGAGCTTCTCTTCTTCATTTCAAACTTGAATGAATATATTTCTTTACTGCAAAAAATTGTGCACTGCTGCACTGAAATACACTGCAAGATTCCTGACTGGAAAAAAAAGCACAAAACACAGTTCTTAATATGTACTATTAAATCAGATTTAGTAGTTGCCGTATTGGTCCTTGCAAGAATAGATCCAGAAGCAAATGATTTGATACCTTTTAATGGACCAACATAGATGTAACAACAAGAACAAAGTGCTCTAGCTTTTGGACCAACCAGTCCTTCTTCAGAAGCTCATGGCAGTTGTTTAGAAAATACAATACTTATAACAGCTAGATAATGCAGAGAAAAACAGAAAAAAATCCCCATTGGTTTAAAATACTCATTTAAAAAAAACCAGAGGATGATGTCAGAGAAGTTTAACAGTACAATACTGCCCTCAGACCGAATGAACCTTGGGTTCAGATGTGCTTGGTGCAACACACATGCAAAGAATCCTACTGCACATAAATTTAATTGACATAAGATAACACTGCTGAAGCAAATAACTCCCAAATCAAGCCATGAGTGTCACAGTCAGTATAAGGATGTGATTACTGAAAGGCAACCCCCACCCAGCTTAAAGACAAACTAAGATAGTTATAGGGCTCATGAAATTACAATGTATGCATTAAAGACAAGAATTACCAGTAAAGTTGTCTAAAAAACATCAGTGCACACTGTGTGATGTAAAACATAGCTGGACATGCCACCCAGCTGTATTCTCAAGCTAAATAAAAGGCCCAAGAAATTACAAAAACCTCAGGACTATATAAATGATAATTTAAATATAAATTGATAATATTAGTGTTAAAAAACTCTAGTCGAGGAACCTCAAGGAATTCAGACCATGCAGCCTGATATGTACTGCTGTCAATATATACTGAGAATGTAGCAACTTCATGTACCACAAGTACCACACTAATATTCCACACACAGATGGCATTGCAGCATGCCTTAAATACATACATGAGAAAGGATCTGACCAAAAACATCAACCCTGGAGTGGTGGGGGAACTTATGGAATTCATTTTGACACATAACAACTTCAACTTCAATGGTAAACATTATGTTCAAACTATTGGAACAGCAATGGGCACCAAAATGGCTCCACAGTATGCTAATCTCTTTATGGCTGACTTGGAGGAGGATTTTTTTAAGGCAGTATCCCCACAAACCACTGGCTTATTTCCGTTACATTGATGATTTGTTTATCATCTGGACGGAAGGCACAGATGCACTCAAAGATTTTCATCACAAACTTAATAATCTCCACCCTACTATAAAGCTTACCTTGGAGTACTCTACCACCAAGGTTAACTTTCTGGACACCACAGTCATCATTAAGGATGGAACCTTACATACATGTATTTACAGGAAGCCAACAGACAGACAGAGATACCTGCACAGGAAAAGTAATCACCCAAACCATACAAAAAAATCTGTCATATACAGTCAAGCACTTCGTTGTCAACGTATTTGTTCAAATGAGGATGACAGAGATACACATTTGGCTATGTTGAAAAACACCTTTATGGAGCAGGGACACTCTTCCAGGGAAATTGACAGGATAACAGAACGGGCAACGCAAGTACCAAGACAACAACTACTTCAATATAAAGAAAAGACAGAAACAGAAAGGATACCCTTGGTAGTCACATATCATCCAGACCTTGAACGTCTGCGTAAGATTATTAAAGATCTCCACCCAATATTTAGTGAGGATGACACCCTTAATTGTATTTTTAATGAACTCCCACTACTATCTTTTAAACAACTGCCAAATTTATCCAGCCTAATTATTAGGAGCAAACTTTCACCAGAACAGAATACCATGTCACACAATGGCACACGACCCTGCAATCGACGCCCCTGCAAGACTTGTGGGCTCATTTCTACCTCAGACTGTGTGGTTACATCACAAAACAGACAATTCCAGGTGCATGGAGTTGACATGCATGTCACGACATGTTGTTTATTTCATTCAGTGCAAGAGATGTCCACAAACAGGTTATGTGGAGAGACACGCCAACAGCTCCAAGACTAGGATGAACTCACACAGACATACTATTACAGCAAGGAAGACTGAAAACCAGTGGGCATCACTTCTCCCAGCCTGACCACTCAGTCTCAGATATGTCAGTAATGGTCTTAAAAGGAAATCTCAAAACACACAACAGAGACGAGCTTTTGAGATTAAACTTATTTTACATCTCAATATGGTAGCAGATGGGATGAACTTGGATATTGGCTTTATGGGACACTACGAAACTAACATCCACAGACCTTTTCTTCTTCAAACTGACATATTATAGGACTTCAGCATGTGTGAGATGTGGATGCGTGTGTGTATGTATGTGTGTGTTGTGAGGTATGTGATATAACAGATGTGGGACTTGCTGTCACTTTGAGGTAAGTCTCTATTTAGCTATATGGAGTTATAATGTGTTACTATTTTTATTTCACACACATAAAGAATTTCTCCTTACTTTTTATCTTTGCCTGTGGGGGGGGGGGGATTGATTCCATTGCACCATATTCAGATTACCCAGCCTGCTAGTGTACATACAGGAGTGTTATCTTATACTGTTATATATAATTTTTGTAACTCTGTACATACTGGGATGTGTGATCTCATTTGCTTGGGGGTCCTGTACATATCTTTTTACATTAGGCTAATATTGTAGTAATTTACTCAGGATTTCATGACAAGTTGTATTCCTTTGGGAACTATTACAGTGACTGAAGTTAATATAGGTTCACTAGGAGAGATTGAGTGTGTGTGTGTGTGTGTGAGAGAGAGAGAGAGAGAGAGAGAAAAAGAGGGGAGGAGAGAGAGAGAGAGAGAGAGAGAGACAACATCTCGTTTAAGTTTGTATCTCCCCCACCCACATTATTGTGATGTGGGGTGGGTTAGGTTGTATTGTTTGTATGAGCAGGAGGAGATAAATTACATTTTTATCTCTTTTTCAGATTCCCTTGACACTTGTGGTACATGAAGTTGCTACATTCTCAGTATATATTGACATCAGTACATATCAGGCTGCATGGTCTGAATTCCTTGAGGTTCCTCGACTAGAGTTTTTTAACACTAATATTATCAATTTATATTTAAATTATCATTTATATAGTCCTGAGGTTTTGTAATTTCTTGGGCCTTTTATTTAGCTTGGGAATACAGCTGGGTGGCATGTCCAGCTATGTTTTACACATCACACAGTGTGCACTGATGTTTTTAGACAACTTTACTGGTAATTTTGTCTTTAATGCATACATTGTAATTTCATGAGCCCTATAACTATCTTAGTTTGTCTTTAAGCTGGGTGGGGTTGCCTTTCAGTAATCACATCCTTATACTGACTGTGACACTCATGGCTTGATTTGGGAGTTATTTGCTTCAGCAGTGTTATCTTATGTCAATTAAATTTATGTGCAGTAGGATTCTTTGCATGTGTGTTGCACCAAGCACATCTGAACCCAAGGTTCATTCGGACTGAGGGCAGTATTGTACTGTTAAACTTCTCTGACATCATCTTCTGGTTTTTTTAAATGAGTATTTTAAACCAATGGGGATTTTTTTCTGTTTTTCTCTGCATTATCTAGCTGTTATAAGTATTGTATTTTCTAAACAACTGCCATGAGCTTCTGAAGAAGGACTGGTTGGTCCGAAAGCTAGAGCACTTTGTTCTTGTTGTTACATCTATGTTGGTCCATTAAAAGGTATCAAATCATTTGCTTCTGGATCTATTAAATCAGGGAATATCTAATCCCGTGTGTGTGTGTGTGTGTTTCTGCTAGTGTTAAGCACCCAACCATCCCCCAGGATAGGGAAACTACAGCTGCAGCAAACAAATCAAAAGCAACACTTCAATAATATAAGAAACCACTCAAAACACACCACCCACACCACTATCACTTATACTATAAGCCTATAGTAACAATTTAGCATAGACAAAGTTTTAAGAAGATTATTTGCACAAAGTTTCTAGGACAGAAATCACAAGCTTATAAGATTTGAACTTCTCTTTTAAGTGCCCACAATGTCTGCAGTGAGCTGAGTAGGTTACATGGGTACACTTCTCCCCCACCCAGGGGCTGCCAGGTCTGCCACGGTTACTTCAGTTAATGTCAAGGAGGAGGAATGGCTGGACTATGGTGGGCTCTGGAAGGATTGGGGTGGTGGGCTCTGGACTGGTGGGGGTGGTAGGTTGGAGGCACGTTTCTCAACTGCTACTACTACAAAACTCCTACACCACTCCAGTGGGGTGGGACTGCTAGGCGGAGGCACCCATGGTGGTGGTCAGGGAAGATTTGGTGATCCTCTGTAGTGGAGACCCCAGAAAATGGAGGCGAGGACCCAGAGGAGGAGGAAGCAACTTCTGGTGGATGACTCAATTGTGAGGGGGATAGATTTGGGTATAGGAAGGGGATGGAAGGGGAGCCCCGGTGCCTATGTGGCATCACAGCCCAGAGGAATTGGAAGCAGAGCCAGAGGATTGCCATGGCAACAGGATTGAAAGGGGAGCTAGATGTTATTGTCCACCTGAGGATTGATAACCTAGCTAGGGATGGAGCTGAGAGAGTGCAGGGGGAGTTTAGGAAGCTGGGGAGTGGTCCTAGACAGGTAGAACCCTCAGTGTCTTTCTTTGAGATGTTGCCTGTCTACAATGGGGGGACAAGAGGGATCTCTGTAACAGGAGCTTCAACTCATGTTTAAATAAATAGTGCAGAAAGGAGGGGTACGGCTATACTGGGGACTAGGAATCCACTTGGATGGACAGGGCCTATACAGGGGTGATGGCCTGCATCCACCCAGGAGGGAAGCTATTGTCCTTGGTGGACTGTTTAAATGTTACTTTGAATATTTAAACTAGCCAAGTGGGTGGCAGAAGGAATTAGAGAGGCAGAAACTGCCCCTACACAGGCTGAAGTAGAGAGTAGAAAGAACCCTACAGGAGAAGGATTCCTGGGTGCAAATTAATAAAGGAAGCAGAGGGATAGAAATGGAGGGGCTTGGAACCAGGAACATTACAACGAGAGGTGGGAAGAGGAGTCAAAAAGGAAAAAAGGGGGTGGTAACAAGCAGAGTGCTAACAAAATCTGGAAGGCCATGAGTGAGAATGCTAGAAGTCTAGGGAACAAGATTCCAGATCTAGGGGTCATCACGACAGCAGCTGACCTGGATATTGTGGACATTGCCTAGTCATGATGCACTGAAAACTACGATTTTGGGACTTGGCCATACCAGGCTATACTCTGTTTAGAAAAAGCAGGGTGGGAAGGAAAGGATGGGGTGTGGTGCTTTAAGGAAGGGAAACCATTAAAGCAATGGAGATACAAGGAACACAAGGGGAAGAGGTACTGTGAATCACTCTGTTGATAGTGAATGCAGCAACTACTCACACTGGTGTGATCTATAGTTCTCCGGCACGGGGAAGAGTTAGATAAGGTAGTGGTGGAAAATTGCAGAAAAGGGGGAGGTGCTGCTGGTGGGGGATGTCAATCTGCTGAATGTAGAGTGCAGCCTCACAGCTGTGACTTCAGCTAGATGCAGGGACATCCTGAAGTCCCTGCAAGGGCCATTTCTCAGGTAACTAGCCAGTGTACCCACTTCTGATGGGGCAATACTGGACCTGGTACTTACTAACAGGGACAGTGTTGCTGAAGTCAAGGTGGGAGGCCACCTGGGGTCCAGCGATCTCCATGCAGTGTGGTTTATTATAAGGATGGCTGTGGAACTGAACCAGACAAAGGCTAGAATCCTTGTCTTCAGGAATGCAGATTTTACAAAGATGAATGAATGCCTCAGCGATGTGTTGGCAGTAGGGGATGACCTGGAGTGTTGGAGGAACAGTGGCAAAGCTAAAAGGGGGCATAGATAAAGTGAAAAACCTCTACATCAAGCAAGTGAGCAAGAGCAACAAGAAAAAGACTGTTGTGCTTCTTGAAAGAGGTGGTGGAACAGGTAAAGGTTAAAAGGGTTGCATTCAGAAGGTATAAGGAGAAACAGAGGGAGGAGGTTAGGGAGGCATATCAGGGGAAACAGAGGGAAACAGGGAAAACAGTAAGGAGCACAAAAGTGCAAACTGATGAGAAAATAGCCCAGGAGATAAAATAATAACAATGAATTTTATTTAATATAATCAAATCAAATCAAATCAAACTTTATATTTTAAAAGGTGCTTTTCTCAAAACCAAAGCGCCTGTACAATTTCATAAAACAATAAATACACCAACATTAAAACTAATGTAAATCATTAAAAACTATGCTAAAAAGGTGGGTCTTCAGAGCTCCTTTAAAACTTAGGACAGTCGGGCAATTTCGCACCTGACGAGGTAGAGAATTCCACAGGGTCGGAGCCATAAAACTAAATGATCTAGCCCCGGAAGTTTTCAAACGAACCCTGGGAATCTCTAGCAATCCCTCATCAGTGGATTGGAGGGGGCGGGAAGGACAGTATGGGCAAAGAAGCTCTGTCAGGTAAGTAGGTCCTTTAGTGCCTTTCATAAATCAAGGTGCTGCACAATCAAAAATACAATAAATACCGATAAAATCACAGAAGTTCGGGGACAAGACATTTTTTTTAGGTTTGTAAGTGACAGGAGGAAGGCCAGGGGTGGTATTATAAGGTTAAAAAGAGAAGGGGGTACTGTACAAAGGGGGACTGTGAAAAAGCAGACATTCTGAAGAAATACTTCTGCTCGGTGCTCACAGAAGAAGGAGAAGGGGGGGGACCACAAATATGTAACAGGAGCTATTGAGGGGGACACTAGTCCTTTTTTGGAGGAGAGAGTCCTGATAGGACTCACAAATCTGAAAATGGGCAAGGCAATGGAAGCAGATAGAATGCATCTACAGGTATTGAGGGAGCTCAGGGAGGTACTAGTTGCACCTCTGACACTCCTATTTAAAAGTTTGCTGGAAAATGGAGTTGTTCTGGAGGATTGCAAGAGGGCAGATGTAGTTGCACTTCACAAAAGTGGTAGCAGAGAGGAAGCTGGCAATTATAGGCCAGTCAGCCTGACATCAGCAGTGGAAAAGTTAACGGAAATGCTGCTGCAGGAAAGGATTGCAGAATATCTCGACTTCAAATGGCTACCAGAACTAAGACAAGCAACTTGTTGCTCAGTGTACCTTTCCTGGTGAAACAATTCAATAAATAAAACATGGATTCAAGGGAGGAAGTCATGTCAAAGGAATCTAATAGATTTCTTTGACTGGGTGATCAAGGAAATATATCAGAGTAGTGCTGGGTGAAATTAGCAAATTCCAAACTCATGGAATTTTCACGAAAATTCCATGAAAATTTCACAAAATGTTATAACTGTTTAAAATTTTTTAAATTCTTTAATTGGCCATAACGCAGTCCATTTTAAAGCTAGAGGTCTAAATTTGGCATGTATATTGTCTGTTATGGGCTCAAAAACACGTCAAGTGTCATAGCATTTGGATGATGGGTGGAAAAGTTATTGGGGCTCAAAGTCTAGCAATTTAATAGTCATGTTAACATTTCCGGAAATATTTCTATGCTTAAAACCTAGCTACCTTTGGAGCTAGATAATTGAAAATATAGGTTTATACTTGCTCTGAAGAGTCATAGAAACTGCTAAATAGAGACACAGTGGTTATGTAAAGTGTAAGTTTTAGCCATGGCCTGGCTCCCGATATGACCTTACTTGCTCGCCTCCAAACCTGGGTTGTCAGCATGGCAGCATGACGCTGTGCTGCTAGGCCATGGGAGTTACCTTAAAGCCTAAAGTTTAAGGTCAATGAACCTAACAACATTGGTCACAGGCATGATATGTTCAGATATTTCCAGATATTTTGAGATATATCTAAAGAAATTCTTTCTGGTGGCCCATTGTGGTTACTGCAGGCAAGCAGAAAATTTCTCCAGAGATATCACAGAAATTTCAGGATCATGTCTATGGCTGCCACTGTGCTGCATAACAGTTCACAAGGCTAAAGAAACTGTGGCACTCACATCCAAAATAACAGAGGCACCAGAGCTCTATAAAACTGACTTTATTAATAAAAGGCTACAGCAAACAGCCTGACGCGTTTCAGATAAAAATCCTTTATTAATAAAATAATATTATTAATAAAGTCAGTTTTATATAGCACCAGTGCCTCTGTTATTTTGGGTGTGAGTGCCACAGTTTCTTCAGCCTAGTGATTTTTGTTCTGTTGAGCACCACAAATCCTTGTGCACACTCTTATTTGCTCTAGTTACATAACAGTTCACCAATTCATACTGTAATGACCATTAGGGACTCTCACTCCCCATAGGCCTGTGCAAAGAAATGTGTTTTAAGCCCAGTTTTAAAGGCCTGCACTGATGAGGCCTCCCTTATGGCCCTTGGGAGCGAGTTCTAAAGTACCGGACCTGCAACACCTAAAGAATGCTACCCAAAGGTTTTAAGCCTGGCTGTGGGAATGACAAGGAGGCCTTCCCCTGGGGAAAGGAGGGGAAACACAGGTGTGTAAGGGTGCAGGAGATCACACAGGTAACCCAGGCCCAGCCAGTGAAGGGCCATATGAGTTAGCAACCCAACTTTGTAGGAGATACACCACTTGACCGGCAGCAATTGCAGCTCACTCAGCACTGGGGAGAAATGACTCAACCGCAAAAGACTGTTCAACAACTTAGCAGCTGCCTTCTGTACCAGCTGCAGGTACTACAATGTATCTTCACTGACCACAAGGTATAGAGCATTACTGTGGTCCAACCACAAGGTCACAAAAGCGTGTCCCAGTCAGGGCAAATCCTCAGTGGGGTAAGGAATTGAATCCGGCTGATGTTCCTAAGGTGGTAAAAGTAATTCTAGACTACTGCTGACACCTAAGCCTTAAATGTCAACTTGTCATCCAGAATGACTCCCAGATTCTTCATGTTTGCAGCAGCCAGAAACCAAGAGGTGCCAGGCCAAAGCCTCATCTCACTCTTGTCAGCTGCCACTCCCTGCCATCTGACTCAGCTCAACCACCTGTACTTCATTGTTATCCAGACTGAGTCTCAGCCAGATCAATGACATCCAGTCCTGGATCTCAGCCAAGCACTTTTTCAGCACATCCACTGCTCCACATGTCTCAAGTGCAAAGGACAGATAGAGCTGAGTATCATCTGCATAGCAGCAAAACCTAACTCTATACTGTTTAATGATCCTACACAGGGGTAGCATGTACACCACAAACAACGTGGGTGAGAGAACCAACCTCTACGGAACACCACAGTGCAGGTCCATTGGGACCAAGGAAAAACTTCACATAACTACCCTCTGTGTCCTGCCCATAAGGCAGGACTTAAACCAAAAGATGGCTTGGTCAGCAAGTCCTATGTACTCCCTGAGTTGGTCCAATAAAAGTACATGGTACACAGTGTCAAGTGCTGAGGAGAGATCGAGGAGGAGAATAACTGTCCACTCTCCTCTATCTCTCACCTTGAGCAGATCATCATGCACCCTGACCAATGCAGTATCTATGTTGTGTTTTGACCTAAAACCAGATTGGAGAGGCTCACATATGTTGGAGATCATGAGGTGTGCCTCAAGTTGCAAAGCAACCACCTTCTCAATAACCTTGCCTAAAAAAAGGCAGGTTAGAGACAAGTCAATAATTTGCCAAGATGTCAAGATCTAGCAATAGTTTTTTCAAGAGGTGCTTCATCAATGCATTTTTAAATGCTGATGGGAAAATTCCCTTTGACAATGAACACCAGATAATCTCAGTGAACACTGGGCCCAGCTACCCAACACAGCTCCCTAGTAGCCAAGTCTGGCCTAGATCCAGATCACAAAATGTTGGTAGCAACTCCGAGATCACCTCTCCGACATTATCCATCATCACTGGTAGAACTCTGTCCAGGACCACTGACTGCCATTGCATCTCATTGGTTTGACACTGTTGGGCTATAATGGCACATTTGGTGATATCCCAGTTTGGACAGAGGATAATCTGTCTGAAAATAACCATGCAAACTCCTCGCACTTAGCAAATGAAGCAGCTTTCATGGACTCCAAACAGCAGGATAGAGAAGTCTGTCCACTGTCCAGAAAAACTGAGCTTGTCAGTTCCTTTGGGCGGCAATCTCCCTGGACAACAACTATGCTTTCTTATGGGAGATTGCCATTTGATAGTTACTATAATGAGTATTCAAGGCTGGTTTGTCCTCCTGGGCCCTTAATCTCCTCCAATAATGCTCCAACCTTTGCCCCTTTGCTTTCATCTTCCTCAGCCCACCATCAAACCACAGTGAGCCAAGGAATGAAACCAAATGGGTTTACACAAACTGGTGCAATAAGGTTGAAGTTTGCACTAACGACTCAATTATAAGTCACCCCCACTTCTCTGATCCCACAGCACCCCTCTTGCAATAAATAATGTACAGGATACCTTCATGTGGGTAAATAAGGTAGAGAAAAAATGAACTCAATAACAAGGGGAAATTCTGTGAAGCTGAAGGAGGTAAACTTAGGAGAGATGTAAGAAAGTAATTCTTTACAGAAAGAAAGGTAGATGGCTAGAACAGCCTTCATCGGAGGTGGTAGAGGTGAAGAAAGTGGTGGAGTTCAAGAATGCAGGGGACAAGCATAAAGGTATCTTAGTGGAAAGGAAGTGGGGGGGGAGAAAGAACCAGAGACCGATTAGGGTCTGCAGTGATACTGTGGGTAGGGAAAAAATGGGCACACTTGGTGAGCCAAATGGTCCCTCTCTGCCATCAAATTCTGTTTTGTGTTTCTGTTTTTCTATTTGCTGGTGAGCAGGAACAGCTAAACACAGTGTCCTGGCCGGGACATCCATCAGGCCTGCTGTCACTGGACTGGTTCAATGACTTTCTTACCACAGTGACTGCCATGTGTTGAGTTACCTCCACAACAAGCATAGGGTTGTTTAAAGAGATGCATACTATCCTGCAGTCCCAATGGCCTGCAATAACAGCAGAGGTGATTGGACCTAAACTGAAGCTTCAAGTACAGCCTGAGCTGGGTTAACTCATGGACTACCAGCTCCATGGAGCACTGCAGGGCTGATGGGAACCTTTCCCCCTAGAGTTCAGCTTCAGGTTATACTGCGTTATGAGCTATGGACAGGGCTCATATTGCTCTGAGTTCCTCCAGAGCAGAGGATCAGCACCCAAAAATGTAAATATAAAATAAGAGAAAGATGGTACCATGTCAAAGCAATTTGTGCCCATCTTCCCCTGCTATATTATAGCAGGCCCTTCATATACCATCACACAACATGCAAGTAGCCCCCTTCCGATTCGATAACCCCCCACACAACATGTCCACTAGCTCCCACCTCCTTCCTTCTACTGTAGCATCCAAAAAAGTAGGGTTAAATAATTATATATACAGTATAGAACAGAAGACAGCACCATGTTAGAGTGATTTGCATTCTCCTTCCTTCCAGTAGTGATATGATGAATGAAATCGATGTCCTTTCATAGCAGTAACACCTGACTGACTGACACTCAGCCACAAGCTACAAGTATCCCACTTATTTTCCCATATCTTTGTTGTCATGGTCCTATCAGCTTTTCAATGAAAATGGTTGGGATACAGTATATGGCACTGCAACACTAGAAGTTTAACTAGAACACTGTCCTACCTGGTATGCCATGATAATAGCATGGAAAAAATAGCAAGTGCATTATAGTGACTGAAGAATGGTGAATGTCAGTTTAGCGATGTCCAAATAATAGCATGTCAACTATAACAGCGAATCAATGCGGCATTTAGATGTCATTATAGCGAGATTGACAGTGAATCAATGTGCAGGGTGTCAAAATAGCAAGCATGTCAGCAATAAAGGAAGAGTTTTACAGAAAACAACACAGGGTGTCAAAATAGCGACTTTCCTCTTTTGGGAAAAAAATAAACACAATCACAATGATTGCGAGCTATTCCTGCATTAAAACTCAGCTTTTATTGAGAAACCAACAAATTAGATTTTCAGGGCATTATTCATGTTTACACCTTAAACTGAAAGTTATACGCCAATCCGTGCAGATAGTCGTATCTACTCCTTTCTTTGTACTGAGCCACGATTCCTTCAACTCTGCTATTCATATCTTTGTACTTCCTTTTTTGTGGACATACTCAAACTCCAGACACCATCTGCTCTATCTTTAGCTCAGTGAACCTCTGCTCCTCTTGCAGGCATTCAATTAATTTCCAGATGCTTGGATGACAAGCACCAAGGTGGGAGTTGAACCCGTGATGCCAACCCTCAACTGCATTATTTGTACATGCTAAACCTTTGATTGTGGCCTCATAACAATTTCATTTCTCTGGTTGAAAAGCAGCTGTTTGTCGACCAGCACATCCTCTGGGCCTTCCCACCCATGTAGATTCATAGTAGTCTAAAAGTGAAGTTATTAACTCCTCATTAGCAACAAAGAACTCCCATTCTCTCCTCTCGTCAAAGGTGTTTACCACATCACCTGCTGGCACGAATGCTAATGACAGTAGCCTTCTAAGGTGCAAGGCAAAATCTGGGTCCTCACAATACTTTTTGTGTATAACAGGATATTTTTGAATATTTTGCCATACCGCCTGTGTGAAATGGAAAAAACATCCTCATATCTCTGTGTCTGGAAAGGCAGAGCTGAACACCTTCCAAGCTGACTTCTTGAAGTCCATTATGGTAGTGATGCACTGCACAACTACTTGTGATGTGGACTCTACACTGGATCTTGCTCTTTTCCTAATTTGTGCCATTAGTTTACATGAGCCCACATCACCAGCATCGGAGACATGCGTGTGCTCTTTCATGATATTTAACACGGTATTCCCATTAGTATGAATTCGTGCCAAACAGTGATACTGTACTTATGCGAATCGACACAATGCCAATATGTTTTTTCTGGCATCTCTTTATCTTTCCTGTACACATAGCCACGAAACAGCGCAAGCGGCCTACCTTTCTGACTTAGTATCTGCTCGAACTCCATTCTCTCTCCTCCAGATAACCAAGGCTATGCACTTTAACATTTAAACCTGCCAATGTGGGAGAAGCAGGTGCTGTGCATGACGGTACTGTAAACAGGAAGCTAGGGAAAAAGGAATAGAGCAATACTGGTGACCTGCACATACGAGGACAAGAAAATGAGGACAAGCAAGGTAACAATTCGCCATAAATACAGTTTATCGATAATACATTTTGCTAAGATTTACCGTAGCGATATTGAGCCTCACTATTTTTCCCTCGCTATAGTGCCCGACGCTATAAAGAGCTCATGATTTTCACATGGAACCACATACCTCCCTGATCTCTCACAAGTTCTCTCATGGGGATTTTCTTGCTAGGCCTGCTGAAATCACTGTCAATTGGTGCCAAATTGCTAGGCAGCAGTACCCTAACCCTCTACCACATCAACCACCTCACTGCCCCATTCTTTATGGCACAGGCAGGCACCTGCCTCTAAGACCTAGGACAAAGAACCATATATAAGCCACAACATAAAGGTCAAACTAAGAACAAAAATATATCCCTTCATAAATCCAAGCCACTCAACCCGTACTAGTCTGCCTTCCCTTCATTGGCCAATTTGACTTGCCATTGGTCTGACCTTACCTCAACAGAACCATTGATATGGTTTCTCTAGGCCATGGTGGTTGTACCTGGTCTGTCCAATGATCTGCCTCTGCCCTAACCTGCTTCATTCAATCCATGTATAGCCCCCCCCTTCCCCAAACTGTCTAGGGGCATGAAAGGAATTTTTGGTGATCTGGGGGAAAGGGGTCCACAAAAATGCAAAAACATCTCTGAACATATGCACCATGATATGAAAGTAGGAAGATTTAGCCTACCTCTTGATGGCTTCAGTTTTAGTGCACCCTTGATCTCTTTCTCTCTCTCTCTCTCTGCTGTCCAACTCTGCCTTAAACCTCTGTTGCCAGATCCAGGTCCTCTGCTTGATCTGCAGCCTTCAGCTCCCCCCCTGGACTCCTGATCCCCTCGGTCCTGGTACAAACTGCTGGAAAACCTTCTGAAAATACAAACTCATGGCACAAATAAATATAAGGGGCTACACATTTCATTTAACCCTTTTTACTTAAATGAATGAAATCAATATTCAGTTTCTTCCCAAACAGCTCCTTATTTTTACCTGTGCCCCAAATGATTCCAGGGGCACAGGGATACCATCTTACTCCAAGAAATAAAGCAGCTCCATAGGGCTATTAAAACTTTTTTACAAGCTCACCCAGCTGGAAACTGTCAAGCAGACACAAAATGGCATACAGGCAGTACATGCAAGACTGTTTTTTTTAATTTTGGAAGCTCAGGTGATTTACCTAAGTGGATCTTTCATCTTAGAAGAATCATCAGGCTCCTTTCCCACTGGTGCTGGTAAGGCAACCTTTGATTTGGTAATCTTTTTCCCATCTCTTTTTTCCTCAGCACTGGTCAACTTGCCTCATTTCCGCTTTGAGTAGTGAGCTTCACCCACCTGGCCCCTGGACTCTGGCCTGAGTCCTAACGAGGGTCCCAGGATTTTTCCCTTCCCAAACCAGGCCCTGTAACCCTTGTTTTCGTTCCTCTAATTGAGCCTGAACCCTTCTGAAACAAACAACCCCTACTGGCTCTGCAACTCCTTCAATCCTCTTTCCCCTGTTCCCCCCAACTGCACCTTCAAACTGCCCTGCCACAAGAGGGTCCTGGGCCCTACCACCACCCAGGTCCTCTGAACAGCTCAACTCCTCTCTGGCACCCATGGCATCCACTGTTTTCCTGCCTTGCTCTGGATGACCATCCAGGGATAACCCCATCCTCCTCTCCCCATCCCTGCTAGCATATCCTGGGCTTGAACTAAACTCCCAGCCAGGAGCTGCCCTCCAAGGCCTGTTCAAAGACCCACAACCTGCCCGGCCCTTAAAATGCTGGTGCCCCAGGACCTGCCCCTCCACAGAGGCTCCTTTTTGAGGGAAAAAGACACTTCCGGCCCCCCTAAAACCCTGAGCTATCCTGCCACACAGGATACTGAAGAAAGACTCTGCCACTGGCCCCTCCTCTGTGGGAACCCTGCCACAGTTCCCACAGTCCTGGCAGCCCAGAGTACCCCTGCATGGGATACTAGGGGCTCCTACCTACCCTACTCTCTGCCCACTAACCAGACCTCCACCATCCCGACAACGCAGTACCAGCTAGCTGGCCATCCCCCCGCAGAGCTCCCAAACCTGTTTCTCAATGCCACATCACTGCGCAGAAGCTGTCCCTGACTACTGACTACTGACTTGGGGGGGGTTCCCCTCAGGCCTAACCTTGCCTGTTGAGCTCACTCCTTGTCTGCCTTTTCTGTTGTTCCAGCCACTCCCTCAAGCCCAAGGCCTATTGCCCAAGCTAGAAAAAAAAAACAGAACCTCCTGTTTCATCCCTATTTATACCCTGTCTTGCCTGTCCTCTGCTGCCACCTTCAGGTATCCAGCAGGGTTAACTCTCCAGAGCACTACTGAATCCCTAAGCTCAGGGGGAGGGTTAGGAGGTAGAAGGGGGTCCCTAATGGGAGCATAAGCCCCTCCGAAGAGAGAGGGCTTACATATATAAAGTGAACCTGTCCATCAGCCTACCTGGTGGTCTTCATTGTGTTGTGCATTGTCCATGGTCAGGTTGAAACGGAGGCAGAGAGCACTGAGTGAGTGACACAGAACTGTGTATTTTAAGTAGTGTCAGGCACAAAAAGGAATGACAGACTGATAGTGAACAGTCAAGGCATGAGCAGCAACTGCTCTTACATCACTTACTGTATCTTTGCTGTCATCACTTGTGTCCTAGAAAGCCCACTCCTGAGCTGCGCCACCAGTCTGCAATCAGTCAGTAAAAGATACCAGCATTAGAGAACTCACAGAGCACCTACACTGGCCCAACCCATGCTTATGCAACCTGCTATGTTTAGCTATGGACAATTATGATGTCACTAACTCAAAGCCAAATGCTTGTATTCACGTAGTCCAATTCCCTTTCATGTTTTTTTTTTTACTGGCACATTTGTTTTTTAAACCTTCTTGGCCAAACAATTGGGTGGGCAACTAGAACACTGGGGAAACCTGAGTTCCCCCCAAAAGGTCTAGCTCCATCATTGCCTTCTTATGAAGTTTTTCTGTTTACACAATTTTAATCTAAAGAAAATAAAATAGTTTGCATCTTTACACTTCTACGTATGTTATTTGATTGATGTCTTTTTTTGAGTGTGAGTTATACAACTTTTGCCCATTTGTGTCTGTGTCGCTTTGATCCTCTGTAAACCTGAAGTGTGAAATAGTTCCAGTGTGGATATCTTCACAGAGCATACAAGTAAACGGAGCATTCATTTCCTTCACAAGATATGGCTGTTATCACATCCATTTCCAAAAGAAAATGTTTGGTCCTGAGACCGTAGCCCCACACTGATAATATTACTTTGTCTAGTTGATGCTTGGAGTAGCAGGGGTTTGAAGTGCCAACCCATTTGAGCTTTCTCTATGTTGTCCAAAATTTAGATTCAATAGCAATACAACTTTGGTGATACAAAAAATGGCAGCTGATAATAATCAGATTGTTTTGGCCATAACAGATGCCTACATGGCTGATAGTGACACTCTCAGATTTCTTAACAATGTATGTGGTGTGGAAGTTATAATATGGATAGAATTGGTGTTCATCAATTCAAGAGAATTACTGCACTTTTTACTGTATGCACCTTTTTCCTCACCTTGCATACATCTTTTAAGGGTTTTATCCATCATCATCCAGCAAAGTTATGTGCACAGTTTGCCTCAAATTGCCTGCATTTTTCTTCTCTACAGTACTTCTACCCTATGTGAGTCTATTAATCATAAGTGACTTAAAATAGCATTTTGAATTGTGCCAGAACTCCTGTCTCTTCAATCTTTTCTTGAGTTGAAGCCAATATGTAAGTTCAATTACTCACACAGAGATGAGCACTTTAGATCTTATTATCACTAGAAGTAGTATTCTTTCTGACCCCATACAAACTGATTTGAGTATTTCTGACCATTTCTTTCCATTATGTTTAGCATTTCCATTTATAGAAACATAGAAATTTGTTGGCAGAAAGGGACTTATTGGCCTATCTAGTCTGCACGTTACCATCTCCCTGTCTGGTTTATCTTATTCCCTTTGTTCTATGCCACTGTTTCTACTATTAAGCCCCATATAGTTGTCCCAAGCTTTCTTGAATTTGTTCACTGAATCTACCCCCATCACCCATTCTGACAGTCTATTCCAAGGACCCACCACTCTCTCAGTGAAGAACTGCCCCCTCATATTTCCTCTAAATCTGCCCTCCTCCAGTTTGAATACGTGTCCCATTGTTGCTTTGTTTTCCCTCATTCTGAATATGCTTCCTTTCCTCACCTTATTTATTCCCTTTAGACATTTGAAGGTTTCTACCATATCCCCCATCTCCAGCTTGCACAAGTTTAGTTAAGACCTCCAGTGTTGTCCTTGAACCATCTTGGTTGCCCTTCTCTGGACCCACTTTTTTTTTTGTAAACTCTATTTATTCACCCTGCGGCCCATGCATCCTTCTGGGGTGCTCACTCGGTGAGGTCCTCTACTCCCTGCCTGAATCCTGTCACCAGCTTCCTCCCCCCTGAACAACCAGGCAGGTCCAGCCCCCCCGATCACCTCCAGGGGAGGGCCCGCTCACCCACAGTGGTCTGTCTGAGATTAGACGGACCTACCTGGTGTCGGTCTACCCTGGGAGTCCTCCTGGTATGCTGGGCTGGTGATGGGATGTGGGCCTGTGCCTACAGTCCCCCTTCATCTCCACGGTGCCACAGAGGGTTTTTCCTGCTTTCCCCTGCAGAGCATGGATGTACAATGGCATCCATGGTGTTAAGCACCGATACCCACTTACGCCCCCCCCCCCAGCATCTGCTTTGCACCGCAAGTACCATGCTTCCCCAGCCACCATCAGGAGCTGCTCTGGAGCTGCACAACCCCAAATCCTTTCCTGGGAAGGGAGAGTAGGCCTCTGGATGCTCAATCCCTTCCCTGCCAACCCCCAGCAGTCTGAGTCCATTCCCAAACCTGGGTCACCAGTGTAGCATGAGGTGTGGCATCCAGCACCATGACCCTCAGAACCACTGGGCTGGCTTCAACCCTGTTCTTGTCACCCTGTAAGTGTGGCCTCCAGAACCGTACCCCATATTCCAGATGTGGTCTGACCATAGTTTTGTATAGTGTCATGATCATCTCCTTCCTCCTACTTGTAATGCCCCTCCCTATGCATGCCAGCATTCTGCTTGCTCTCCCCGCCGCCTTGTTGCATTGGTTCCCACCCTTCTGGGTATTCGAAATGATAATCCCTAGGTCCCTTTCCTGATCTTTTTCTTCAAGTTCCTTCCCTCCAGCCAGTATTTTGCCCTTGGGTTCTTATGCCCTTTGTGCATAATGTTGTATTTTTTTGCTTTGAATTGCAGTTGCCACTTCCCCGACCACTCCCAACATGAACTCTTGGGGTTCCCCACTCATCACCCCCCCCCTTCCTTGGAGTTCACTCCATTTACCACCACCCTCTGAGTTCTATCTACCAGCCAATTCTCCACCCATTTTGTTAGATTGCTCCCTGCCCCTAAACTGCCTAACTTGCTTATTAGTCTTCTGTGAGGGACGGTGTCAAAGGCCTTCCTGAAGTCCAGATAGGCCAAGTCTACCTCCCCTCCCTGAACACATATGTCTGTTACCCCGTCAAAGAATTCAATCAGGTTGATCTGACATGACCTTCTACCTGTGAACCCATGCTGGTTGTCATGTATGAGTCCCCCGTCCTCCAGACCATCAGCTTACCCACCACAGAGGTAAGGCTGACTGGACAATAGTTGCCTGGCTCCTCTTTCCCTGCCCCTTTGTGCAATGGCACCACATCAGCCCTTTTCCAATCCCCCTGGACCCTCCCTTTGTCTGAGGACAGATTAAATAACCTTGTGAATGGTGCTGCAAGTTCATCTCTCAACTCCTTGAGCACCCTGGGGTGGATTGCATTGGGCCCATTGCCTTGTCTGTCCTCAATTTTCCTTATTCCCCTAATACCCTACCCTCTCAAAAGGTGCTTGTGTCCACCTTCCTGTCCATGTTTCCTTGGCTTGTTGGCTCTGGCCCCTTTCCTTCTTCCTCAGCCGTGAAGACTGAGGTAAAGTATTTGTTCAGCAGATTAGCCTTTTCCTCATCCCCCTCCATCAGAGTTCCCTCCTCCCTCTGAGTCTCATAATCCCCTGCCTGCTTCTTCTTCTCTCAGTAATATGCTGGAAACATTCTTGTCCCCCCTTTTGGCCTCCCTCGCTATTTTCTCCTCCATATCTATCTTAACCCTCCTGGCTATTTTCCCCACTTCCTGTAAGCTTCCATTTCTGCCATTCCCTGTGAAGATTTGTAGGCCCTGAACACTTTATTCTTTTTCCCTGGCTGCTCTTCTCACCTCTTTGGTAAACCAAAGTGGTTTCCTTCCTCGTTTGTGCTTGCTCACCCTCCTGATGCATTGTTCTGTTGGCAGCAGAATTCCGATATCTCCTCAACATCCTCTAGGTTCTCGTTCCCCTTCTAGTTCCTCCTTGAAAATGTCTTTCATTTTCCTAAAATCTACTTTCCAAAAGTCCAGTACCCTAGAGGTGGTCCTGTTCTTTTCTGCCCCCATCCGAAGACTAAACCTGACCATTCTGTGATCGCTACCCCCAGGCTTTCCCTGACCTCCACATCCTCAACACTGTCCCCATTTGTCATTGCCAGGTCCAGTATGGCCTCCCCCAGTTGGTTCCCTGACCAGCTGTTGAAGAAGTGCCTCTTGCATGGATTCCAACAGCCCACTACTCCTTTCTGATGTTGCTGTTGGGATCTCCCAGTTCACATCCGGGAGATTAAGATCCCCTACCACCAATATTTTTCCCCTGCCAACCATCCTTTGTATTTCACTAGCCATCTCCTTATCCACCTTCTGCTCCTGACTTGGTGGTCTGTACACCCCCCTACCTGTACTGCCTTCCCTGTCCCTTTAGATATTGTGACGCAGAGGATCTCTTCTGAGCCTTGTCCTTCCCTGCTCACCATTGCTCTCATCCCATCCCTTATGTATATGCCACCCATCCCCCCTTTTTTCCTCTTCTGTCCCTCCTATAGAGACTATTTCCCTAGTATTTCCACTTCCCAAATGTGGTTTTCTGTCCACCATGTCTCAGTTACCACTAACAGATCTAGGTCATCTGTTTCCACCATTGCCTCCAGGTCCCCCATCTTATTCCCCAGGCTCCTAGCATTTGCCAGCAGACCCTTCCATATACCCACTCCTCTTCTATTCTCCTTCCTTCTAGTGTCCCTACTCCCTTATGTAGGGGAGAGCAAGTTAGGCAAGTCAGCTACTCTTTCTAGTCCTCCCCTAGCCTCGTACTCCCCCTTCCTTAGTTTAAATAATTCCCCAAGATTTCATCTATATACCCCTGCAGCTTCCCCCTTAGACAGTCTAGCTCCCTCGTCATTTATGCCTTGGAAACCCAGAGACATTTAATTTATTTTTTACCAAGGATGGAAAATCAACTGTTTTCAATGTAGAAGAAGAAGAAGAAGAAGAATCAGCATTTATATAGTGCTTTTCATACATCCAAAGCACTTTATAAGCAATGCTAGACTGGTAGTGAAGTGACTGAATGTGTGGTGGCTGCCATATCGCACATCATCACCCATACACAGCCTGGATAATTGCATGAACTGGTTTATGGGAAGGGGGGATGTTGGCCAGGACACCGGGAATGTTCCCTACTCTTTGCGAAGAGTGCCCTGGGTTCTTTTACTTCCACCTGGACACCCACCAGGAAAACACCAGGATGGGCAGAAGGGACCTCAGTTTAACGTCTCATCCGAAGGACGGCACACCCCAGCAGTACAGCACCACCCCCCAATACTGCACTCAGATGCCAGCGATTTTTAGGTGCAAGTCCAATCCGGTGTGGGAAGAGAACCCATGACCTTCTGGTCCAGAGGCAGATGTGCTACCAACTGAGCCTCGCTGACATGTATATACACCTAAGTACAGTATGTCTAATGGATTAACCTCCTACTGTGCTTCAAAACTTGGTTATTGATGTAAGTGAAGTTAAGTCACTGGTTGATTACCTCAACACTATTTGACACATGGTACTGAAAGCTTTGATTTCTGTAAGAACACATGTCATGACTTTTTATCATTCACCATAGCTTACTGACAAATGTTACTCTCTAGAGAGAAATACAGTAGTTGAAGGATGGGTTATAACTGGTTGTCCACGGATATTTAAGTTGCTTATTAGATCTGGCTAAAATATTTTGAGGCGTACAAAATAGAGTTATACGTTGCCAACTCTAATTTTTTTCAAATATCACTTGTGAAGACAATAACCATATAATAATTACTGGTGACCCTATTTATCAACCTGATTATAAATTCTGTCAAACACTATAATAACCCAAAATCCAGTTATTACGGCACTCTCACTACCAGTGTCCTCCAGTGACAGTTACTTGTAGTGCGCCAGCTTATTGACCCTTAGACTGTGTGTGGGTGGGACAATCATATTTAGAAACATGGCATCTATTTTCCATTACCAAGGACCAGCGCTGCTCTCCTGACATAATTGTTTGCTCACCCTCTTCACATGTAGATTATTTTCTTTTTTTGATTATCTGGTTGATCCTGCCATTTGGAACAAAAAAAATCTATCTGGTTGATCCTGCCATTGTTGCACTTGGGTGAGACCCAGCACATGTGACTCAGACTGGAATTTTCTGCCCATTCATCATCAGCATTCTTTTTCATAGGAAAAAAGCACACACACAAACAAGGAAGAAACAAAGGGAGCGGGGGAGAAAGAGAGAGAGAGTGTGTGTGTGTGTGTGTGTGTGTGTGTGTGCGTGTGTGTATGTATGACAGAACTGCTTTAACTGATGTTGGCATTCACTCCCTGCACCAGTAATTATAAAAATAAAGGATAGGCAAGTGTGTGTTTAAGGATTTTTTAAGACCCTGTACACACTTGAGAAAGGAGGTTGAAAACAGTTTTATAAACCGGTTTAAGTCTTACTGTGTTAGAGCATCCACATTGTGATGAAACTGTTTGAACATGGTTATTTAACCTCATTTCTGTCCACACTGGGTACTTTTTGGGGTTGTGAACATTACTATGCCTACAACTTTGCTATGTCACAGCTGGCTGTGTATCCTAACAGCCCAAGCAATTCCAATATTGTGTATATCACAGCTAGAAGCCCAGCACCAAGCAACACATCCACACTAGTAAGTCAAACCATGTTTAACTTAAACCGTTTTTAAAACCAGGCTATAGACTAGGTACCTAGCAGGGTTTTAGCATGTTTTTTTTAAAAATTGTTTAAATCATGCTGTAATGTGGCCACAAACCATGTTAGTGCTTTAAACCATTTTAACTTGCTTAAAATGGTTTAAAAAGTCTAGTGTATACAGGACCCTACATACCCTTGGTGCGTGATGACTTCATAAACCTCTTGAGCTTCACTCACAAGGTTTATGGGTCATCATACATCTTGGATATGTAAAGAAAATCCATAACACATGCTTGCCTATCCATTATTCTCTGTATACTGCCCTCAAATTAAACATTTGGGCTTCACTTTCCTTCTGGCTATATAGGCTTCATGCTGTATTAATGATTGAATTAGTGTGTTACTGTATTATCAGTGGGGCTACAGACTTCTTTTTGGTTGACAGCATGCTGCAGGGAGTCACGTAACTAGGTTGCTTTAGTTTCTGGCACCTCTTCTATGTTAGCACTGCCAGAGCAGTTTATCTCTAGGAAACATATTATCTTCACCCTAGACCATGTCACATCTGAACACTCGATTGGCAAATTAGGTATAATCAGTATATTCCTTTTATAGATTTCAACTACGGTAAAGTTTTTTTTTTGTATTTTGGCTGGGTTATGTCTGTGTTAAAATCTGCAATCACCACCTTTTTGAGAGGCAGAAAAAAGCTGGCTCTTAGTTACAATCTCATGTACTAATAGGATCCTAAACTCTTAAGAATGCTAGACCCACAGAGGTCCACTCACACTCCCAGACAACAATCCACCTTTTGTTGATATAAACTCTCTATGGGAACACATTCAGCCATGCCTAGTCATGCAGACAAATAAATGTTAAGACTCTATGAGTGTGGCTGGTCTCACTCGCTTACAGTACACATTCACCAGTCAAACACTCAAAGAAAATGGGGAGGCAGAGATTGGAGAATTAGTCTGGAATCTAAGCCATAGGGAAAGTACACACAAAACTGGCCTATAGTAAAGAGTTTAGGAAAATTCATGGTAAAAGACATAGCCCTCCTGTCTGCCTTGTCACACTTCCTGGTCACCTTTAAGTAATCCAATATGATTATTCCTCGGTCTCTTTCCTGCTTGGTCATTGTCAGTATCCCTTCTTCCAATGTGTGCTCTATCCTTGGGTTTCTATGGCCCAAGTGCATTATTTTGCACTTTTTTTGCATTAAAACCCAACTGCCATACCCTTGACCACTCCTCCACTTTTTTCAGACCCCTGACCATCTTCTGCACTCTCCCCCCCCCCCCGCATTAAGTGACTTGCTCAAAGTCACACAGTATGAAAAGGGAGGTTGTGGGAATCAAATTCAGGTCTGCCGGATGTATCAAGCTCATTCACAACTTGTTACTCTAACCTCTAAAATTAAATATTCAAAGAAGGGTCTAAGATCAGCCCAATATAGAGAATTTATAGTTCCAAAGTTTAGAACAAAAAATGGATGTGCAACATTATTTTATTTGGGTCCAAAAATTTGGAATAGTTTGCCTCCTGAACTGAGAAGTTATTGTAGTAAAGTAAGTTGGACAAAAATCAAATCTTGGTATCATGGGCAAAGTGAGAAATTGCATGATTGCTGTGAGAATTTAGAAAATGGGTGAATATTTATGTATTTATGATTGTTTTGTTATATGGTGTATATTTATTGTATTATGGTTGTTTTGTTTTTTTGTGTATGTTTAACTTGATTGTATTCTTTCCTATATTGTATCCAGGTATGCATTTTATAAGGTGTCCCTTGAAAATGAGTGTGTTTATGTACTCAATGGGATTGTTTTACCTTGTTCATTATATATGAATAAAATCATTACTACTACTACTACTACTACTACTCTAAACTATACTGCCTGCAAAAGTGCTTGTTTTCAGGGGGAACCTGGGAGCACTGGGGAGGTTAAGTGACTTGCTCAGAGTCACACAGTATGCAAGTGGAGGTCGTGAGAATCACATCTAAGTCTGTTGGATGTACCAAACTCATTTAAAGCTCATTACTCTAACTGCTAGGTTATACTACCAGCCTACTAGATTAGAAAGAGGATATGCTTAGGGTTGCACTTTAAGTAAGTGGCACTTGTAGGATTCAAACACAAGTTTATTTGTTTATTTAGGGAATCAGAAATACCTTTGAGTCAAAGACTCCTTTACAAAGGTTCCACGTCACGTATAATGCTTACAGAGATAAGACAAACAATTTGAGCAGAAATAAAGTAATATAGGGAAATGTTATAGACTTAATCACATGGATCCATGTCATATGCAATTAGGACAGAGTTCACAATGCAGGTAGTGCATACTAACAATATAATAAGTGTTACAGGGTAAGGAAAGCGAGGTAAATTTCAGTCCTAGAAGTCTAGCTACCTGAGCTGGTGCAGGCGGTGGTTAGTAGGTATCGGGAGTTTACACCCTGAGAAGATGTCTAGAAGATGTGAGGAGAGGCAAGCCAGAGGCCGTTGTCAAAGTTGTTAGGGCAGGGCCTTGGATCATTTACAGCTATAGATGCTTGTGGCCGGTGTGAACACAGGGTGATTTGAATTGACCAGTCGCTGATCAAGGAGCTGGTGCTGGGTGAGAGTTAAACCAAAAGGGTGCCCGGTAACAGAAGGATCTTTGGAATTGTGTTGTACAACAGGAGGGAATGGAGAGACATAGAGAGTCAGAGTTACGGGTGTGCTGGGCTTTTTGGTCTATGGTAATTAAGGGAGTAAGGGCTGCAGGGGAGAGCCCCAATGAGATTTTTTTAGCTAGGACACAAGTGTGGAATTTGATTCTATTGTTGAGGTCAAGCCAATTTGTATCCTGATATAACATACAGGTATGGGTAAGTCTATCGCACCCTAGTAGAAGCCGGCAGGCTCTATTTAGGACAAGTCTAAGGCTATCAAGGGCTGAGGAGCTTGCCCCTCCAAAGGTAAGAAGTCCATAATCAAGCAGGGGGGAGAACTGAGGAGGAGATAGCGAGTTTAAGGGCCTAGTGGGTTAAACAATGCTTAAAGTGGTGCAAAAGCCCTAGTCTAATGTTTAGAGCCTTCGACAGATGACGAATATGCTCATGATAGGTAAGGTCAGGATCCAAAGTTATGCCCAGATATTTGAAGGAATGAGCAAATTCCAAGGCGGTCAGAGACCCCGATAGTATTTGAGGGAAACTACTTATCTTGGAATTTAACTGATGCGCGAAAAGCATGCATTTGTTTTTTTTATAGTTAATGATAAGGCGTTTGGAGGTGAGACAGTTTTCGACAGCTGTGAAAGAGGACTGGAGGGAAAGGTGGAGCTGAGAGGGATCTGGGCTGGAGGTGAAGATGACAGCATCATCCACGTAGAGTAATAGATTGGAAGTGCAGGTTGCAGGGAGGGAGTTAAGAAATAGGCTGAAAAGGAGGGGGCCCAATATAGACCCTTGAGGGACACCTGAGAGTACAGAAGATTTGGAGGAGAGAGTACTGCCAATTTTTACTTGAAGAGTTCGATTAGAAAGATAGTCGGCAAACCAATCTACTGCCTCATTAGAGAGACCAAGATTGAGAAGGGAGGTGAGGAGTAGAGTATGGTGGACGCTATCGAAAGCCTTGGTGAGGTCAATGAAGATAGAACCAGTGATGTGGCCTTTATCCAGTGCTGTGTGAATGTGTGATGCTAGTTGAAGCAAGGCCGTAGAAGTGCTGTGACCTTTGCGGAACCCATGTTGTTGTGTGCAGAGAAGGTCATATTTGTTGAGATGGTCTGTGAGTTGATCCAAAACTATTCTCTCTAAGGCCTTGGAGAGGGGAAGGAGAATGGATATTGGGCGGTAGTTATTTGGGGCCGAGCGATCCCCACCTTTGAATATAGGTGTGATAGTGGCTGATTTCCAGATGGCAGGGAAATTACCTAGTGAGAGAGAGAGGTTTAGTATGTGTGTGAGAGGAACTAGCACTTCTTTAAGGGAGAGCCTGAGGATTCTGAGATCAAGTGAGTCAGCGTTGGAGGTGGCATGGCTAAGGGCAGTGGCAAGGTATGGTTCAGCAGCCGTGGTCGAGATGCATCGAAGTAGAAGGGGGCACGGGTTGTGGGGGGAGCTAGGAGCTGGGGGGTCATGGAAGTTAGGGGAGAACATGGCTGAGATTGGAGAAGGTGTCACAGAAGACAGCAGCGATAGTAGAGGGGTCAGAGGTCAGGGACCCCTTTAACAGGACCTGGGAAGGGACAGGATTGGGGGCTTTCCCGCAAATTTCCTTAATGTTGTTCCAGAACTTACGGCCACTGCCCCATGACGAAGTTAAGGCAGATTTATAATATTCAGCTTTTGCCCTGTGAATGGCCCAGGTGCACTTGTTGTGGGCTGTTCTGTAATTCTGTCTATCAAGGGGGAGGCCAGACTCAATGGAGAGATGCCATAATGAATCTCTAGTTCTCATTAGCGACTTGAGACTTTCAGTGAGCCAGGGTACATGATTCCCTTTGACCATTCTTTTCATGAAGGGTGCATAGAGGTCACATATGTTATTAAAGACCCGGGAAAATAGATCCAATGCACTGTCGACGTTTCCGGAGATCGAGATGAAAGACCAGTCCATGGTCCTGAGGTGCGCTTGTAGTTGTGCCAGTTTGCTAGGGCCCAGTTTACGTTGAATAATTATTTTGGGCAGGGATTTTGGGATTTTGCCGGACCCTAAGCAGAGCACAGGGGAGTGGTTGCTGAGGGCATCAGGAAGGATGGACACATTGGTGATCTTGGATGGGTGATTGGAGAAAATGAGGTCCAGTGCGGAAGATGATCCGGAGTGTAGATCCCAACGTGTGGGGGAGATGACCAATTGAGTAAGGTCTTGGGCTGTAGCGAGATCAATATATGGGATGGCATCTTTACTTAGCCAATTTATGTTAAAGTCACCAAGTACTAATAATTCCGACTGGGATGGAAACGTGTTCAGGTATGACAGAAGTGCTTGGAAGGAATATTTTTGATCTTTTCAGGGGATGTACACTGTTGTAAGGTATATAGGATGTTGGGCTCTTCCCAGAGACAGCTTGATGGTAAGTGCCTGGGAACCAGCCCCCAGCTGGGGGGTTTGGAGTAGGTGACCCTGTATTGTATCCCTGGTGTAGAGGGCACATCCACCCCCTCTTTTCCCAAGTCTATCTAAACGGTAGAGGGTAAAACCTGGCAGTGAGATAGTGGAGTCCGGGGTCTGAGGGGTGAGCCAGGTTTCAGTTAGGGCTATAACATCCAGTTGGTGTATCTGCACCCAGCCCTGGAAGGAATCCAATTTTTTTAAGATGCTACAAATGTTGAGAGATGTGATGCATAGCAGTCCCTGAGTAGTATAGGGAGGGACTTCGCTCTTTTGCGGTCCTGGGTTAGGCTGTATGTTGCCAGACAATAGGAGGAGGAGAAGAAGGAATCTAAAGGGGGGGGTGCCTGAAATACTTTCTCCTAACAAGGAGGGTTGTACGAGTGTGGGGTTTGGCAGATGGGACAGTAGGAATGGGTAGCGCATGAGAGTTTAGGTAGGTGTGTAATAAGTGGCTACGGTCATGGGTGTTTGATGGAGTAACCCGTACAGGCGGCTGAAATTGGACACCCCATAGGGGGGTGGCATGGGTAAGCAGGCTAGAGTGACATGTATGGCGAGTGTGAGGAGAGTAGTCTATTCCCCAAGCTCCGATAGTGGGGCCATGGGAGAGGCTCTTGGTAACCCAGAGAGTCACAAAATGCCAGGCATTCATACAGTAGGCTGATGTATGGGAAGTGAATATGGAGGACTTCGATGTGGCAGGGTGGGTGGCTGGGCAGGGGGGAGCTGCTGGCAGAATAACAGAAAGATAAAAGTAATCATGTCAGTTTGTAGAAGTGTAGACACTGCTTGTGGCAGGGAAACTGGAGAGAAATTCTAAAAGCAGCCTCTAGTGGTTGAAAAATATAAGCTGCAGATGGAGAACTTGGCTGATTGGTTAAAAATGGCCTACAGCAACCTATAAAAGGCAGTGTTCGCCAAGGGTGGTGGTGGGGGTCTCCAGGTTCTCAGCTCTGTGGTTAAAAATGGCCTACAGCAACCTATAAAAGGGAGTGTTCGCCAAGGGTGGTGGTGGGGGTCTACAGGTTCTCAGCTCTGTACCCTAACCACTAGGCCAAACTAACCCCTAAAAAGACTTGATCAGCGTCATACAGTGTTCGGCTGTGGTAGAGTTTGAACCTGTGGTCTCCCAGATCCCAAGCTGGTTTTCTAATCACCAGACCACACTATCACCCAAACACAATTGAATCAGTGAAGAAGGGATATTTGCCCTGAAAAGCAGGATGCATGGTCCTCTGAGTTCTTGCCCTTGAAAAGGAAGATATAGTAGCAGCCACTGACATTGCCAGCTATTTCCCTAAATTTCTGTGATATTTCCAGAAATATCTCCTTCTTTTTGCATTTCCACAGTAGGGGTAGCAGAGAAAAACTCTTCAGAAATTTCGCAAAATATCTGGAAATAGCTGGCAATGTCTGTGGCAGGGAATTCTGAATGTGCGGTCTTAACCATGGTTAATGGAGCCCTGGCATCCTGAGAAGGAGTAAATCAGTGGTGAGTGGCATAGTTCTAAAACAGAACTTTTTTCAGAATTAAATATGGCCAGGTAATTTCTGACAGCATTTTTTCATAATCTGTTAACAAGAAAAGAAAACAAAATGGTTAATTCCTAAAGAATGATGGCTTGTCAAAGGGGCATACATAAAAGTGTGTGACTGCCTGTACTGTTTGAAAACTTTTATAGGAAGTATATTACAGATTTTTAGGAAACAGTATTTAACAGAACAACCTTCTTTTTGATTATCCTGACAGAATACAGAGCCTAATGAAATTTTAAAAAGGACAGAGCAATACAGCTGAATAACAAGATGAATGCATTATTATAAATTGAGAAAGAAATTTTGTCTTGGTAAAGTTAATGAAGGAGACTATAAGTATATCTATTTGCCTTTTCTCTAGATAATGTGGAATAAGTATATCCAATTGCAACTGTAAGTTTTAAGAGAGCGAGAGAGAGAGAGAGAGAGAGAGAGAGAGAGAGAGATTGCAGAGTAGGATGAACACAGGTACAGGAAAAATAATTAATTTGAGTAAAAGCTTGTTTTAGAAATGAATGAACACTATAAAAGAAGCTGTTATAGTTTCATTTATTTTATTTTAACATTTTATGAAACTAAGAAGAAAAAAAAAAATACCAATGGAGTCTAATCACTAACTACATGCAAAATGCATGTAAATCTCCAATGCCACTCTGCACCCCCATGCAGGAGTGCACAAGCCAGCATTCACGAACACTGGTCATGGGACAGAGTCCCCACCACCCGGCATACGGTTGCATGACAGAGGAATGTGGCAGCACAGAGGCAAAGCATGAGGCACAGATGGGCATCCAATGGGATGCCCATCCTGGGTCCCATAGTGGATCCCCTCCATGCCTGGGCAAGGGATTGTGGGATGGATCACACACTACCAGGTTTCAACAAGAGACATTTGCTAGAACTGACATCCCAGCCCTCCTGGGCAGCACAGTGTGCTGGTGTGGTTGTGTGCAGGGGAATCCTAGTGCTGCCGTGCCCCACCAGTAACCTACAGGGAGGCACATAAATATTTATGGCAGGGTCCCCCCAGTTAGGGGTGCAACTATGGTTAAAAGGTTGGGGGAGGCATAGCACTACTGAACCTCTTGCACCCCCATTAGAAGCTATTTTTTTTGTTTGTTTTTTAATACTTGCTTACATTCTGTAATTGTTCCATCTATATGGATCTATTGATAACACTGTGTTGCTGATTTATACTCTAGTGTTAAGTACTGTTTTAGAATTGTGTGATGTACTGTAGTTTATGTTCTTCTCAACCACAAGGTTCTATAGCATAACATGGATGCATTGTACCAATAATGGAAGAGGTGAGCAAGGCCATAAACTACATCATACAGTTCTAAAATGGCACTTACTACCTGTGTGGAAGTCAGAAATGCTCACCATTATAACCAAACAGCCTCTAGAGATAGAACAGTAACAAAATTGGAACCAGTTTCCACAGAGGAAAATCACTCACAAGTTAAGCACAGTACTTCATTAAAGCAAATTTTCAGAATCCAGGAAAACATTTCAAAAACAAAATGTCTAGACACAAAACAGCTGTCATTTTACCAATATTCTGTATCCAGCTTCCTCATCTCCACTGTCAAGGACATTTGCAAGAACACAAAGTCAGAGCCACCCAGACCGAACATTCCCCGCCCCTCAGGACATTCCACCCATGACATTGCAATCATTTTCACAGCAAAAGATTCTGATGTCACAAACTGCACCTTCAGGGAAAAGCAGAGGATGAGGCAAAACCTGGGAGCCAAGAACTTCTCACAAATCTTCTCAGCAACAACAAAGACAAAAGATACAACATCACTGAAATCTAGGCAGTCCTAGCTGGCCCACCAGCACAGGGGCAAGGCATCCACTTGTGGCGCTGATGTCCCAGGTTCAGCAATGGACTCAGTAGTCAGAGGTCCAGCTGGGGAGAGAAGGATTGAGCATATCAGGGACTGCTCTCCTTCTCTGGAGGGAGGGGGAAGAGTGTATGGTGCAATGAGAGCCTCTGGCAGAGGCAGGGGTACTGTCATGGCTGGCGGTGGGACAGATGCTGGCATCATTGTATGTCCCCGACCCCCAAGGAAAACCTCACACAAAAATGCCGGCCCATGAATGATAGTCCGGGTCTCCGCTGCCCTCCCACTGCAGATTAAGGTCCACCGGGGGGGGGTTCTGCTCCATTGACCCCACCCTGGGGGGAAGGCCAAGGATTAGTGACCAAGTGCCTTGGGAAGTGGGCACCCTCCCAGTGCCCCCACCCAGTGGAGTAAGTCTGGGGATAGGGGAGTTGGGAGTGGAGTGGAAGACCAGAGAAAAGCTGACAAAAAAATATATATGAAATCTAAACAGTTCTGTGTCTAATCATGTGAAATTATTTTAAATTAAGTACTTTTGGATTGAAATAAGGGCTGCATTATATTCTACCTTGATTGTGACACTGCTAGACATGTTTAGGGACACCCCCAAAAGTAAGTAAACCACTGACAGTGTCCCTTTAAGGCAGTGTGTGGTAGGATTCTGTAAACCTCTAATATGCTACCCCTATGCTATTGCTTTAATCATAGTTTTCTAATAATCTTTTTAAAACTTTAAACAAGACCGAGGCACCAGGAGCTGCAGCAGACCACAGGCTGTCATAAGTTCACCCCTCCCCAAAATAGGGTACAGTAACCAAACACAAAAAGGAAAAAAGTTGTGTCTAAGGTAGCCAAGTTAAATATATTACTATTACATAGACTACATTGACCAGCACCACAGGTAGCCTCACACACACGCACACCACCATATCACTCAACTATCACTCATTACAAGGTATGGCACTCATTTTACCACTCTGAAACCCCCTTTCTCACATGGAGAAGGCAGTATTCCACACTGCCCTCTGAGACTTTAAAGCAGAAATTTATAATATTTTTTGATGCTCAGCTATCAGCAAACATGAACATTGGTGAAATGAAATCCACTATGTTCTGAGCATGCAATGTCATGTTTGATGATATATTACACATTTTACCCATTTATCAGACATCTTGACACACATGTAGGCAATGTCAGGTTGAAAGGTATGGACCCCACCTCTGCAAGCTAGTTTCTAAGCACCCAGATCACCATAGCCCTTCCCCCACACAACCACCACCTGTACTGGTCTAGAGATCTCATGTCTCTTCTCAAAGTAATGTGTTTTCAGGTCAGCAGTCAAACTCTGAATCCTTTTGTCTGCTCAGTGTCTGGGTGCACAGGAATGCCTTAATCATAAATTCAACCACAGTCCCCAAGAAGCAGTAATTAAGCAGCACAAAAAGTGAGATTCAAAGACAGGCTCGGTTAATTGACACCTAGTTTACTACATAAACTCCTCAACACTGCAGGGTTCTGAAACCAGATGCCAACCTACAAACTCATCACGCTTTCGCTTTATACTGTTGTGCCTCTCACTCTCTTGGTTTGCTGATAACTTTGTGCTGTGAGGCTGTATAGTGTTATAGCAGGAGGTAGGGACACACACAGTCACTATACAAACACAGAGAACATAAAATATCCCCCTTTCCCAGCCCCAACTGTCAGTCAAGGCCATTGCCAAAAGTGAACTCCTTTAAAAATGCCTGCTATGCCCTGAGATGTGTCTTGACCTCTGAAACTCCAGATTTATAAGTTGATTATATAAACAGCCCTTGGAGAGTCAGCTCCCAGCACTCATTTGTAAACAGCAGTTTCTGAATGTCTGCTCTGGGAGTCCAGCGGCTCCAACCCCTCACTCACCCGCCTTGCTCCACCTCTGCCGCTCACTTTTTCCTCTGGTCAAATGACGGATCATCTCTATACTGTCTGACTGCTATGAGAATGCAAACCACAGCATCCCAGCAAACACTGTTCAGACCAGGGAAGATCACAGACTCACTTGAGGATGTTTGCGTCCATGAATTTGAAAAGTCCACTGTTCAGCTTTTCTGCCAACCTTCCCCACAGCACTGATTACACATCCTTGGGCATACCTTTTGGCCATTGTAGCTATCAATCAACTTGCTATGGAAACTGTGAAGCTGCTTGCTAGCAAGTCACCCCATCCTATCACTCCCTACATTCTCCAATGTAACTTATTGTGTAACTACTCCTCAGTGCATACAGCTGACAGATTAATATATCCAAAAACAAAAGCTGTGGAGAAACTGACAAAAACTGATGCACTAAATGTTGAGAGATTGTGATAGCAGGCTTCAAAAATTGAGGGGGACTTGTCCTCCTCATCCCCCCCAGTGGATGCTCACATGCCCCCGGTGCAGCCCTGACTGGTGCCGCACAACTTAATGCATAGCGTGCAGTATAAGGTATGCCCCCTGATGCAGTGCTGAGCAGTTGGCTGGGGGATTTAGTGTGCCTGTGGTGATCACCACCAGGAGTGCACAGATCACCACTGCATGGCATTCAGACACTGGAATGCTTATGCACTGCCCTTAGGCAGCATGTAGTCATTTGTGCATAGGGCCCATTATGATTAAGATGATGTTACGGTAACTCACATTAAGTTGCTGACAAGAATGGTCCACTTGTGAGTACAACATTTATTTACTTTTTAAATACATGCCATTCTATTTAAAAAGTGTTACAAATCTACTGCTCACAATGTCAGTGACATAGATTCAGGAACAAGCCTGAGTCATCAAAGGGACAGCCAGGGAGGATGTTGAGCATCCCAGTGGATGCATACCTCCTCGGGGGGGGCACACCTCCTCACTGGAGGGCAGCCTCTCATGCTGCATGACCACCACCTAGCTGATTCTGAGTGGAGGTACAGACAGGAGAGCAGAAAAAGGAGGATGAGGTACCCTATGTGACGTAGACAGCCAGTTCTAAGTGCTGTATCAATTTTTTTTATTACAATATGTAATGGGAAGGTCAGATTGAGGAAACTACAGTCTTGCTGAACTGATACATCAACCCCCTCCCCCCGGATACATTCAAAGGACAGGAGATATTTTAAACTACAGAGATCTGAGTTTCAATTAGCATGTTAAATTTGCTTTGATCCCAGGAAATGAAATTAGCCATTCATGGCATCCCCAGGGAAATCCTTTGATTTTGCTCTAGGTGTCAAATGGAAAGATCATGCATGTGTTTTTGGCATCAGCCCAGGAAACCAGCTTATTTCATCAAAGAGGTTGATTTCTGGGCCAAACAGGACCCAGATGAATTTGGAAGGTCCAATATCCATTCCAGGGGAACACTTTAATTACATCAGAGAGACCTTTGATGTGTAGATACCAAGGCCAAATGGGATTAAAGAGTCAAATACACTTTTGCTTTGAATACAGTGACTTATATCAAAGAAACCTTTGATATGTATGTGTAGCAGAGCACAAATCCGTTTTGTCTGGTTAACCTGAGGAGAGGAACATCAGTGAGGTCACCTATTATGTTTTTTTAAATATTTTATTTAGACATCCTGTGTTATAATAAATATAGATTTTGTTACACCAAGGCGGAGTTTGGTGACCTCAGAGAAGGCCGGCTCAGAACTGTGTTTAATCGCTAAGAGAACCTTGACAGACACACTTTCTTATTATCTGACTGAGGAAGAAACATCACAGCACTGAAAGAAAGTAAGCATATATTAGATTAGACCTGTCTGAATGTATGTATTGTAGAAACTTGCACTTTAAACCTGTTTGTTTTAAGGCTTTATGTGTTGGGGATATTTTGTTCTGTAATATTTTCTGTTTTCCTATTTTAAAGTAAAGATATATATTTTAGAACGGAAACTGCCTGGAGTGCCTTGACATTTCTTTTTATTTAAGTGAAGCTTTTAAAGGTTACAGTTAACACTGTGTATGGGCTTACTGATATACCAAACTGGGAAATGGATAGAGTTCTCTGAGGGTCTTGCATAGAGTTCTAAGGGTTCATTTTGTAGACCTGGTTAGTGCCCATAGGCAAAAATATCTGGGCCCCCGAAGACAGAATTATCTGAGCCTGATAATTGGGTACACTAACAAGAGGTTATCAATTTGAATCCCTCCAGAACTTGAGACTAAAGTGACTCAAACCCACAAAACAGACAAGAGGGTTACCTTGTTCTGTTCACTGTCCACAAATTATATGCTCAGAGGCTGGCACTTTGAGAGTAGAGGGTTGACTGGTTGAGCAAATTTGTGACACCCTATACCTCAATAGCACCTTGTCATGCCTTGCGTGCATGGGCCCATCAATGAGCCCAGCCCAGGGTCTTCATGGGGGATTATGAAACAGGAATAAGACCACAGCAGCAGAGTGAAGTTCACCAGCTATCTTGTGACCTGACCTACCTACTGCCCCCCCCACCTCAAGCAAATGAGTTATTTGGGAGGAAGATGGCCAACACCCCTCATCTCACCTCAGAGGGAGAAGTCTGAGGTGACAGAGGATGGTGCAAGTAACAGAGAAGGTGGGGATGGGACTGGGAGGCTGGATATCATCGATGAGGCAGCTGTGAGAGAGAAGCATAAGGAGAAAATAAAAAAATGTAAAATGAAACGTGATGAATACTAGATTTATATAATAAAAGTTTTGTGTTTAGGTTAATAATTGAAGGCCTATTCCTGAAGTAGCATTTTATGTTACAAAATGTTGAAGATATACTCTGTGTGTGTGTGTGTGTGTGTATATATATATATATATATATATATATATATATATGCAATGGGGTGGACATATATTCAGTGTGATAAATGCGTTTATCTGAGTCACTGTATGTATAAAATAGAGAATAAAGTATGGGTCTGGGTGTATAATGAGAATTTACACACATCCAAGGGGTTTGATGCTACATAAACCCCAGGCCCTCGAGGGGTTTATGCATGTATCAAACCCCAAGAAATGTGTGTAAAGTCAGCCTACACACACCCAGACCCATATTTTATTTTATATAATTGTTGGGTTTCTCTTTTTCCCCTCAGCAATTATATAAAAAAAAAAGGCTGCTGTACCGCCGCAGTCCGATCACGTCATGGCACAAGCAGTCAGCTTTCACTTTTATTTTTAATATTTGTCTGACTATTGTGAGGGAGGTCGAGCCAGTAAAAATGAGGAACATCAAAAGCTTAGTTGAAATTTTACTTACTGCCGAGAGTCCGTGGCAGTTTTCTTTACATGTTGGGTCTGCGGTTGGGAAGTAGACGGTGATCGAGAATTGAGGAGCGTGAGGAGACGCATGCACAGAGTGGGGGAAACTGTGCGCATGTTTGCCATTATAAACGCTCCTTTATAATGGCAAATTATGCCACAGTTTCCCTATAGGAAAAAGAGGAAGCCATTAATTATTAAATTTATACCTACAGTGACCATTTATACGCACAGTTACTAGGTCACAAATCTCTTTAGAATTAATTTAGAATGTTCGGCCTCAGAAGCAGTACTAACCATATTCAAATGGCAATAACTTTAAAATGAAAAAAGATAGCATGGTACTGTGAGCACGAAAATTGTTCAGCACAAAATTATCTACATAATGAGTGGTGTTTCATGTATAGATACCCTATAGATTTTTTACAATTAGTGAAAAAGCAGACGAAAATGTAATTTTTTTGTTCACTTTTTTGACAAATGTGAATAACTTTAAAACAAAAAATGATAGCATGGTACTGTGAGCACGAAAAATGTTCAGCACAAAAATATCTACAAAATGAGTGGTGTTTCATTTATAGATACCTTTTAGTTTTTTATTATAATTAGCAAAAAACAGCATACAATTCTATTTTCTTTTCCCTTTTTTGACAAACAAATGGGAATAACTTTAAAATGAAAAAGGTACTGTGAGCATGACATTTGTTCAGCAAGAAGTTTTCAACAAAATGAGTGGTGTTTCATTTAACAGCAACCACTATGCTAGGCAGACATACTCTAGGAAAGTTAACCAAAACTTCCAGAAATTATAATTTAAAATAAAGATGAACAGTCAAAACCAAATGTTCCTGCACTGATAGAAAGCACCCCTATTGCATAAATGAAATATACAATGGTGAGCTGTCAGATAAATGATTTATCTACACTTGTGCTGTTTGACCTTGGTCACCTCACTCATGCAAGGTCAAACAGCACTTGTGTAGATAAATCATTTATCTGGCAGCTCACCATTGTATATCCCATGTTTATGCAATAAGTGTGGAACCAAAAGCAATTGCATAAATCCATGTATTTCCACATATGTGGGATAAATCTAACCACCCTAGATTTATCCCACATATGTGGGATAAATGCAAACTGTCAATCAAAGCTTTTTTGTTCACTTTTTTGACAAACAAATGTGAATAACTTTAAAACGAAAAATGATAGCATAGAACTGTGAGCATGAAAAATGTTCAGGATAAATATATCTTTTTCTTATGCTGCCCCCACTCTTTGGAAATCTCTACCACGCCGGTTACGGGAGTGCACCTCCGTGGAGATATTCAAGAAAGAATTAAAAACCTTTTTATGGAAAATGGCCTTTTTGGAGGATTAAGCTAGTTAGAATTGATTGGCTTTTATTGTAATTTATTAAGTTTTTATGATGTATTTATGATGTGTTTTTATAAGTTTATGTTTGTATGAATATTTGTATTCATGTTATTATTTTGTTCAGCGCTTTGATAATTTTGAAAGGTGCTATATAAATAAAATTATTATTATTATTATTAAAATGAGTGGCATTTTTATTTTATTTATTTATTTAGCTTTTGTTGACCGGGTAAGTGCACTAGACAAATCCTGCCTATTTTCAGGCATGACCCAGGGGAGAGGGATACAGATGAATGCCAACTGACATTTGAACCAGATTAAGCTGTTGGTGGTATTTTTAGTGAATGAGGGAAATTTGGCCAGGACACCGGGGAAATTCCCCTACTCTTTTCGATAAGTGCCATGGGATATTTAACATCCACCTGAACTACCACCAATCCAGGCAGATGGGACCTCGGTTTAACATCTCACCCGGAAGACAGCACCTCAGAAGTTCATTTATAGATACCTTTTAGTTTATTTTATAATTAGCAAAAAACAGCATAAAATCCAATTTTCTTTTCACTTTTTAGACAAACAAATGTAAATGATTTTAAAATGGAAAATTATAGCATGGTACTATGAGCATGAAAAATGTTCAGCACAAAAATATCTACAAAATGAGTGGTGTTTCATTCATAGATACCTTTTAGTTTTTTCATAATTTGCAAAAAACAGCATAAAATTCAATTTTCTTTTCACTTTTTCGACAAACAAATGTGAATCACTTTAAAACTAAAAATGATAGCATGGTACTGTGACCATGACATTTGTTCAGCAAGAAGTTCTCTACAAAATGAGTGGTGTTTCATTTAATAGCAACTACCATGCTAGGCGGACATACACTAGCAAAGTTAACTGAAAGTCCCAGAAATGATCATTTAAAAAAAAGAAAAACACTCAAAACCAAATGTTTCTGCACTGATAAGAACCATCCCTATCACATAAATAAACTATACAATGGTGAGCTGTAAGATAAATAATTTATCTACACTTGTGCTGTTTGACCTCAGACATCTCACTTGTGGCTTACACCACTCGTGAAGTTACCTAAGGTCAAACAGCACTTGTGTAGATAAATCATTTATCTGACAGTTCACCATTGTATATCACATATATATATATATATATATATATATATATATATATATATATATATATATATATTCATTGCAAAAAACTCTGTTAATGCAACAGTTAGGGTTCTTCCACATCAACAAAAGTGAGGAAATTCAGTGTTAGGGTTTTCAACCGTAACGCCACCTCCCTCCCCCCCCACACCCATACCCACACACAGACACACACACACACATATGACACATACAGGCATGGGATGGTACAAGGCAACACAACCAGAAACACACTATAAGGTAACAGAAAGAACATACAACATACCACAAGAGGCATCCATCATAATGTTTCAGCAACTGTATCACTTCTGCTGTCATCCCAGTGCCTTGGGCAGTACACCCACATGCTGTGCAACCACATAAGATGGCCACTGCATATACTCTATACCTCTATGCAGGCAGAAAGTACAACAATACCCATAAGTTATCATAGGACTGCATACTGAATTAAATCTTATTCTTTTAATCTCTCCTTTGAGAAGCAACAGCATTGTATATATCTCTGTGTGCAACCACACTATTACATATACCTAGGCTCCCATTCCTGTAGCAGCATAGCACAACACTATTTATGTGTCAGTCTGCTCATATGTTGCAGTGTGCCATCATGGTTGTTAAGATAGCACACTACCATCTATACATTAAGTAATAACCACAACACAATTTTATATCTTCCACTATCCATATGTCACAGTGAGAGCACAGGGTGCTTGTATTCTGCAGTGCAATTTTTATATCGACATAGTTCAATACATAACATAGTGCAAGACTCACCAGCTATACGTCACAATGACAATAGTGCCTCATATGCATAGGATGACTTGTGTATTTTATAGTACTGTGTCAATACACATATGGTAGTGTGCAGTAAAAAAACACCTTTTTTTAACTGCTACATATGGACAATGTCAGATATAGGTAGTGCAGCACTATCTTGATATACAACTGGGAAAAAAGGGTTATATAGAGGATAATTCCTGATGTATAGGTGCTTAAAATGGTGTGAACACCTCAACTGTTTGTTACGGCATCATTAAATCTCAAAAGCATAGCCTTACAGGTTAACCACTGGCCTAACAAGCAAGGCAGGTGATAACAATATGGTTATTACCTGTACATCGAGCATTGTCATTAATAGTGTATTTGACTTGACATGATAGCTTACCCCTCTTCACCCCAAACACAATACATTTTGCCTTTCCTTATTAATGGATCTACACTATGGCCATATAGCCATGTAGGATACACAGACTAAATGACAGTGGTCCAAAATAACAACAGAGTTTAAATCTCTGTTAGACATGCTGATCAGTAGACTCAGTAACAGTAAACGGTGATAATTGGAATGTTATTTTAATACTGTACTCAGACTAATAATCACATTCTGTGTTTGTAGACTTCTGAATAAGACTAGTACAACATTTTGTTAATACACTACCATGACATAGATGAGAGCAGTTTATAAGGTTCTGATGTCATGACAGTGTAATGGCATGGTTGTAAACAGTTTACTTTAGTGTATAATGAGGCCTACCCATACATTATACAGTAACATATGAACAGTGTGTTCTATACATTCTGACTTAATATCTCATTGTATGGATGAGAGTGCATGGTACAAAACACAGTGCACTACCACTCCCACATTGACATAGCACAACAGAGTGTATATTTAATGTTGTAAATAACATTCCTCCATCTAGATAATACAGCACTTTGCATACATGAGAATTAAAGTGTGAAGTTATTGATAGTTAAGTAATATCTTTACATGCATCTAGTAGAAGACTGTACATATCCAACTGTAGAACCACCTAATAGTTCACTTCTTGTGCTTCTATACCTCTATCCACACAGAAGAAGAATGTCTGTATGTCACAGTCACACTGTACATTTATTTACACCCTGTGTTCCTATCCCTCCATAGATTTTCATATATCTATATATCTGTATAAATACGGTGCAGTGTGACACCTATGCTGCAATTCATTAAATAATGCGCAGCTGTTAAAAAATAGTTAGAAATAGTCATAACCATTCTATATTAAGCAATTTTCAAGAAAAAATGCTTTACAAAGTATTCCTAACACCTTAGCGCATCTTTGCACAGCATGTGGATGTACCCTCCCCAAGACACTGGGATGGCAGCAGAAGTGATACAGTTGCTGAAACATGATGATGGATACCTCTTGTGACATGTTTACAGAGTTGTATGTTCTTTCTATTACCTCACCTTTGTCGCTGTGGAAGAACCCTAACTGTTGCATTAACAGAGTTTTTTGCAATGAATTTCCTTATTTTTTGAGAAAGACATGCACAATCTTTAAACCGTTTTTTTGTGTGTGCCAGCAATCAAAAGTGTTCCATCATGAAATGTCACATCTCGTAAATAGTAATACTATTTTTTTATTATTATCACAACTCCCAGCTGACTACCACTTCACGTCATCCCCACCTCCACCCCGCAACCCACTGCAATTGCTGTATTTAGAAACATAACATGTGAACCACTGTGCTGAACAGACACTTGTTTACCTCTGTTTGCTGAAGCAATGGAATCACATTCCCACGACCCTCGTAGTCTGTCACAAATCCAATTATGAATGCATACATTTCTATTTACATTATACTGTACATAAGATGAATGCATTGCCTACTTGATACATATTGTACAGAATTTCATGAAGAAATAATACATAAGACACAGGGAATAAGGTTTAAAAAATGTGTTTAAGAAATTCCACTTTTAGGTGTAGCTGAATTGGGTGGTTGTTCCTGGGATGGGCGAAAAAACAGTTTTGTCAACACTATGAAAAATTTGTTGTGATTGTGTTCTTTGATTTTGTTTACCATCAACACACAACACATATGCTCCTTTTAAGAATATATATTTTTTTTTTTAGTAAGGACAATATTAGCAGTATAATTACATAAGTATGTTAGTTGTAATGTTAAATAAGGTATTACAAAATGGTAAAACTAGTAATCTATCTATCATTTAGTCTTTAAAAGCAATTTAAAGAAATATGGTTTTTGCTACTTTATTTACTATATCGAATTCTAACTTCATTTGCAAAGGTTATAGAAATAGTAAGGCTTATTTTTAATAAATATCATTGTGTTGTCATTCACTTAATCACATTACTACATTAACATTACAGTTACATACTGTTTTCAGACTCGATATAATAGTTTAGAGATATAGTTAATGAATTTTTCTTTTGTACTTAAATAAGTATTGTCAGTAATGGTTAGACATTCTCTTTTGTTATGTTACAGTCCAACAAGACAATATATATTTTTAACTTTTAGTGTAAATAAAACTAATCTACATTTATGCATAACTTATTTTGGAGTACGTTTACTATCCCTATTTACCATAACAGTGCTTTAGAGTATTAAATATATTTTATGTTACTGTTAATTGGATAGACTATCTCTTTGAAAAGGACAGGCCTTTGAAACCACAGCTAACTATAAACCACAGCATCATGGAATACATATCAATAAGTATGGTACATTGCAACAACAAATTCATATCAAAGACAGCAGTAAGTGTATCTACTTTTAATATCACTATGCAGATATTTATTGTATACATATAATAATTATGCAAGTAACATGCTGCAGAGATATTATTGTACTACAGATTACTTATAGAAATCTGTGTAGTGTTACTATATCAGACACTGCATAATGTATATGTTGTGAATTAGCAAGTTCTTATCCTATTCAAAAGGTAGTGTCCATGTAACCATGTGACAGTACACAGGGGGTGGGATATTCAGAGTGGATGCACCATGCGCAACAGGGATGCGCCAGCGGAAGAGTAGAAATGTGCCATTGTGCGATATTCAGCTGGAGCTGGCTGCACAGCACAATAAGCAATGTGCCAGAACACAACAGTAATGAATGCATGTGCAACCGCAGCGGGCGGAACCATGAATAACATGCGCAGTGCGATATTCAACAGCATGCGATGTGCACAATAGTGGAGCAAACGGAAGTTGCGAGACAGCAAAAATGAGCCAAAATAAAAGGGAGCAAGTGAGGGGAGGAAGAATGCACCACAGGGAAGCCACAGGTGGGAGCGTGGAGACAGTGCCAGAGAGAAAGAGAGGAAGCAGGGCGCAGGAGTGGCCAGGGTTAGGACAGAGCCCACCAGAAGTGTGCCAGAATAAGGGTAGGAGTGGGTATGCCCATGCCAATGAGTGACAAAGTGCGTGTGCATGCCACAGTGGACTGAGGGCAGTGGCAAGGGGAAGGGCAGCCACAGGCAAACAGCTAGAGGTGAACCCATTACATGGGAAGCACCAGCAACAAACAAAGGGGGGAACAGGATAACAGCCGCCCAGGGGGAACACCAGCCAGGGACATGGCCAGTGCCACCTTCCAGATGGAGGCTGTAATGAGGGGTGTGAGAAGGCAGGCAGCAGGAGGCGCAGCCATGGAAGGGCCCATCAGTGGTACACTCAGAACAGGTAGTACCGAGCCCACACCAGCTTTGAACAGTACTCTGACACAGAGATAGTAGGCCGGTACCACCTGAACTGGGCGATTCTGAGACAACTCTGTGAGCTGTGCAGTGAAGAGATGCAGGCACCCATGTGACGGAGCCAAGCGCTGTCAGTGGATACAAAGATGACAGCTGTCATGTGCCTGCTCTCCACAGGCACCTTCCAGAGACCAACAGGGACATGACAGGCATAACCCAGTCAGCCATGTCATGCCTACTCACACAATTCCTCAGTGCACTGCTGCCACATGCTGCGGAGTGCATCCATTTCCCCAGCACACAGGAGGAGTGCACAGCACACATACAGGAGTTCCACAGGGTAGCACGGTTGCCTGGCATGCTCAGAGCCTTTGACTGCACCCATTTAGGCATCCGCATGCCACCTGGTCTGGAGGGTGTGGCATACATAAACCACAAGGGCTACCTGAGCATAAACTGCCAGGTGGTGTGCAATGCGAGGGGGGCACATAACCAATGTCTGTGCCATGTACCCTGGGGGAGAACACGATGCCTTCATCTGGCACCAGTCTGCACTGTGCCACAGGTTTGAGAGTGGGGACATCCTCATCGGCAATCTACTAGGTGAGTATGAATATCATGCAGGACAAGGTGAGCAGACGTGGGGGGGTGCATAGTTAGAGGTTCCATGGTCACTGACCATGATGGCCCATGGCATAGCGATGCAGACTGCCATGCTAATGTCTCCCCTGTACACACAATTGAGAGTGGTTGCTCACTACGGCCCTGGCTGCTCACACCATACCAGCACCCCACGACCCCATCGCAACTACAGTACAATGAGGCACACGCCACAACGTGGAATGTCATCGAGCGTGTGTTCGGGCTGCTGAAGGCATGATTCCGGTGCCTGGACACATCAGGTGGTGCCCTACAGTACAGCCCCTTGAAGGTCTGTGGGCTATTCCTGGCCTGCTGTATCCTGCACAACATGGCCACCGACTGTGGGATAGCCGTAGAGGTCAAAGAAGAGGACAGCGGTGGGGATGATGAGGACACCGGTCCAACTGGTGTAGGGCAGCCACCCCTGGGTGATGAGACTCCCGTCTGTTCTAGATGGCACAGCAGCACCGGGACACCGTAGCAGAGGAGCACTTCGGACAACACAGGTAGGTCACGGGGCCATGTGCAACCACCAGGGGCAAGGGCACAGCCCACAAACTGGTAGGGCTGGACACCAGGGGCGGATGGCGGTAAGGGACTGGGTCTGAGCAAGGGACTGCACACTGCGACAGGGAAGGTCAGGGCTGAACGCAACACATGCACATACTTGCACACACCCCACAACACATGCCCAAAGGGCAAATGGCATGCCAACCCCAACAGCCACCCCCACACCCACACGGGACCACACACAACCATGCCCAGTAGCAGACACTGTGCATGCCTCAGACGCTGGGCACCATTGCACAGTGGCGGACAGCACTACACAGGCATCATCATGCACACGCCACAGTGGCCAGCAGCTGGGAGGGTGCGCACAGAGACCGTGTGTGTGCAGAGCTGGGTACTCCACCCATGCACCGCACAATGCACACCACAGTGCACACAGGGCAGTGGCAGACAATGGCCATGGTGAGAGTCAGGTCAGTCACCTGGCACAGTACCACAGCCACCACAGATGCGTGGGCAGCCCTGCCCAGATCTGCCAGCCATGGCAGGCTGACCAGTGGCCTCATGGGGTGGCCCCAATGGGTCCCCAGGGGTGACGCTGCATGAATGTGACCATTTTCACACAGGGGTCTGCAGCCCACCGAACATGCCCAAGCCAGGCGTGCTCAGTATGCCCACAGCCGAACCCGGTGTCAACATAGTAGGTGTCGCACGACGTCGGAAAGGGGGGGTGGACATGACACTGTGCAGTGCCTGCGGCAGCTGGGAACCAGATTGGGTGGCCAGTGTAGCCATGACAATTGCCATTGCAGTGGTCTGTCTGTCAATGGCAGCGGTCACATCCACCCGCTGCTAGGCCAACTCTGCCAGGAGCAAGCCGTGTTCCCTGCTGCACTGCCTATCTGCCTGGCACAGAACCACACTGAGTGCATCCACTGCCATCATGAGCTGCATCTGCTGGTCAACTGAAGCCTGGAGAAGTTGGCTGTGGTCATCCAAGGGGTCGTCTGCTGGTCTAGCATGCTGTCCCTCATGGTGTTCCCGGCCCTGCTGGACAGCACCCTGTGATGTTGGGTGCCACACACCAGAGCCATGCTGGGGCACATCCACACGTGGTGCACTGCTACTGCCCCCAACACTGTCCCCCTGTTGCCACTGGCCAACTGCTGGCACTGCCCCTCCGGCTGCCGATTGCCAGGGTTTACCGGTGCCACCACAGGAGCTGCAAGAGCCCCACCACCCTGGATGCACACCAGTGCTGCCCCACTGGGACATACAGACACAGGCTGGGACTGGGTTGTTACTCAGGCAGCCACGGCAGCATCACCCGTGGTATCACCCATGTGGTTGCCTGCTGTGGGACCATTCTGTGTCCCACAAGTATCACTGTCTGGGTGCTGGATCCAGCCACAATCAGTGGCCCAGCACACTGGACACCGGAGGTGATGTCACGCTGGGACACAGGCAGGGCCTCGTCCACACCCGCACCACCCACATCAGTCCAGACAGATGTGCAGGTATGCACTTGGCCAGTCCCTCAGACACCTGTGGAGGTGAATGGGTGATCATCTGTGTCCAGGGCCTCCCCCCTTGGTGGACACACCCACCACCGCTGCCCCATGTAGATGCTCAGGAGCTGTAAAGGAATACAGTAGCGTTAGTGGCTACGCCTTGCCCTGTGGCATGCCCTCCACTACCCACACACTGACAGCACAGGACCTACCATGCAGTGATGGGCTGCCACCCATCTGGAAGCCACCATCAGGAATGCCCTCGATGGCACTACGCCACATGCTGCTGGCCACCTGCTCCTCCTGCAGTGTCAGGTGGGGTACATCCAGCTGGCCCCCACCGGTGGCAGCACGTGCCATCCTGATGGCAGCCAACTTTTTTCTTGATCTGCCTCCTGTCCATGCCTATCTTCTTCTTGCACTCCTGCACAGACTGCTGGTGGCTGCCCTGCTGGTTCACAGCACGCACCACCTCACCCCACACCACAGCACAGGCCAGTGGCATTCCATGTTGTCCGCTGAGCAATGGTTCCCTGTCCAGATATGCCTTGAACAGGGCTTCAGATTCAGCCCTGGTGAAGTTGGGCCTCTTCCTTCTCCCCCTTCCCTGTTCTTCCTCTTCCTCACGCTCAGTCATGCTCGCACCTGTGGGAGTGACAGGTGTTACCTTGGACTGTGCAGTCCCATACAGCCCTCCCAAACCACAGTCCCCACGTCCCAACAGCATGCAACCTACCACAAGGGACTGCAATACCGATCCATGGCTTCTGTAGCCCCAGGTCGCAGTTATGTAGCGCAACGCATGCAAATGAGGGCAGACATAACTGTAAGTGGATGCTAATGCAGTGGATGCACCGTTGAATGGCTAATGAGCTGATTTTCATAACCTGGCTGAATATAACACTTTTGCACCTTGTGCAATGTTGGTGAGCATGCTTAGGCTATGGTGCACCACTGTGACATGCGCAATCGGCACCACACGGCACATGCCCGGGGTGCTGACGCCAACGCGTGTGGTGCAGCTGATGTGCTGTGCATGGGAGGCAGTGCAGAGCATGGCCACCACTCTGCCTGTGGCCCTAGTGCACTGTATGCCTGTGGGGTGTGCTTGTGCCATGGTGCGCCGTGGGTGCCATGGCGCCACAGCGTGGTAGGCCACTGTAAGGCATGACACACATGCACCCTACTGTGCTGCATGCAGGGCATCCCAATAGCACTGTGGCACTCCGTGCATGGTCAGACCCTTGACCCTGCAGTTGACCTTTGCCCCTAGGTGCCATGCATCTGCATGGCTGCACCCCAATTGAGCAGTCTGGTGACAGCACGATAGGGACTGGCAGTGCAGTACCACACTGCCTCCGTACGTGAGGCACGTGCGCTACAGAGTGCCATTTTGATGCTGTTTAGAAAGCAACATGCCCAGGACCAGAGCACCAGTCTGGAGTGCCATAGAATTGGCAAACCTGGTGGCCTTGGTGGAGCCACATGCTGCTGCCCTCTTTGGGCAGGAACCCCTCCAGAGGCCACAGACTGCAGTGTGGCAGGAGGTCATAGAGGGCCTGGAGGAGGTGACAGGGAGCAGCAGGTCAGGGGAGCAGTGTCGCCACCACTATGGCGACCTCCAGCGGTGGGACCCTGACCACCTGGGGTGACTGCAGGCACACATCCAGCGGGGCACCATGCCTTGGCCAGGTAGGTGCTCCATCCCATCAATGGCTGTGTCTGTCTGTCCAGGTTTGGTGGTGTGCATCAGGGCACGCCACATGGGGGTGGTGGACATCCTGTGGGGTGGTGGGGGTGGGGGTGCGGCATGGCTGGGCCATGCGGGCATGCACACAGTGAGGGGGAGTGTTACTCTCCTGTACTGATGTTTCCCTCTCCATGTTTGCACCCTAAGCCCAGAGGATTGCTGTATGGCAGGTTTGGCCCAAGGACAGAGACTACAGGCCAGAATGGGAGTTGTGACCATGCAGCCGGGGCAAGTCAGTGGTGCCATGGGTCATCAGCGCCCTGCTGACCAGGATACAGGTGAGTGCCACATTTCCCCTTACATCTGTGCATGGTGGGTTGCAGGGGTGGTGGCGGGGCATGGCCACCTGCACTTGGCCCCACTGCCGTGCACACCACATGGTGCACTCAGCACTGTCCTGTGGCACTGCATTTGTGGGTGGGTGTCACAGGTGGGCTGTGCGTGCACTGGGTCCATGGCTGTGCCACTGCCTTCACACTGCATAGCCATGTCACAGTATGGCCACATTGGTGCTGTGCAGGACAAGGGCGGTGGGTGTGTGCAGCATTCCACATGGCTATGGGTGCCTGGGTAGGTGGGTCATGTGGGCATGTACACTGTGGATGGTTGCATGCCATCACAGGGGCATGTCCCACGGCTGTATGCCGTGCACATTGGGTGGGCTGCAGGGGTCTGGCCAGTCACGCGTACTGACTCTGCTCCCTTGTCCTAGGTGGACAATGCTGGACTAACCTGGAGCGGTGTATATACAGGAGCTACTGCAGGTGACCTGGGCTACTCTGGAGCTGCTTCAGGGAATGGAGCGTGGCAGACATAGGAGGCACCGTCACTGACACAAGGACCGGAGTGAAGAGAGGGGCCACCAGTAGGGCCTGCAGCACACGTTATGTGCATTCCCCACCCTGGACTGTTTCTCACACCCCTTTGTCCCACTCCCTGATGTACCCCCTTGCCCCATGCCCACCCCCACCTGGTTTGTGGCCATTCCCCCCACTTTGTACATAGTTTTGTTTGATATGTTGTTTGTACAGTTTACCATTGCAGTACATTCCATTTTGATATGACAACTGTGGTGGTCTCTGATTTGCAGCTGGCATTTGGTGCTTTACTGCAGTGGTGTGCATGGTGTCTGGGGTGGTGCAGGACTGAGCATGTGTGTGTCCTGCAGGGCCCCACTAATGGTGTGGGTGGGGGACTCAGTCCCTGTCTGTGGTATGTGTGTTGTTCCCTGTGCACTGGATGCCTGTGTGCAGTGGTCCCTGGTGCATGTGCTGTGCCACTGATGCCCCTGTCTGTCTGTCCATGGCCTGTGCAGCTGGGCCCCTTGCATGTCTGTGGTACGCACATTCTGCTGGTGTGTCATTGGTGGCTGTCCATGCCAGACACACTCTGGGCATTGCACCATGGTGGCTTGCATCCTGTTGCCAGTATGGTGCATGTCTGCCTCGGGTGACACTGTGGGCTATGCTATTGTTGTCCCTTTTCTGTGCTGTCGCTGATGTCTGTTGTGGTGTCTGTGTTCTACTGTCTGTCATTTGTGCTCCGGCAGCATGCTGGTGGTGGACAGCTTCATGGAGCATGCGCCAGATGGCTAGTTCACCTATGCCATGGTGGGGTGCAGGCCATGGGTACACAACATCAGTAGACACACACCAGCAGCATCTGTTGACCTGCTTTTGTGGCCCTGTGTTGGGGTACTCTTGGGACAGGGTGGGGGTTTGTCCATGCTCTATGTCACATCCTGTGTGGCACATGCCTCCATGCACCACAGGGGGTGGCTGTGCTGTCTGTTGGGGCCAGTGCTGGGACAGGGTGTGTGCATGGGTGGGTGTGTGGGCTGCTGTTCTGCTGGTGGTGGTGTCCAGGGCAGGTCTTGTCACATGCAGGGTCCCTCGGGTACTGACACAGGGTTGACCTCTCTGCTGTGCCATGGGGGGGCCATGCAGGAGGGCATTGTGTATGCAGTTGTTGCGTCAGTGGCTGCTGTCACCCACTGCAGGGCACTCACAGTGGGGCTGCCTTGCATGGCTCCATGGTGCACAGGGTTGCATTGTCACAGTGTTGGTGGTGGCATGCATTTGATGCCATGCACTGTTGGGTGTTGCTTCTGGGCCTTATGTCTGGGGATCACTGTACAGGGTGTGCTCTGCATTGGTGGGGTGGGGTGGCACTGGGGGGCTGGCCCTCCTTGTGTTGTGGTCACTGCTTGCCTGGGGGGTTTGCTGGGTCCCCATGCCCCTGGTGTTGATTCGGTGCTAGTGTTCATAGGCTGGTGGTCCATCCAGCTCACCTCTGGTTGTGCAGTTCATGGGGTGCCTGGGAGGGGGTGGGTCTGTCTGGTCTGCTGCGTACTCCTCCACCCATGGCTTCCATGGGTGGTGCATCCCTGCATCCTGTCCCTGTCCCTGTGCATCACTGTTTGTGCTACTGTGCATTGGTCCTGCTCCACTGCACATCTCTGGTTGCACCATGGTGCAGTTGGAGCGATATTCAGCTGTGTTGCGCAAGTGTACCTTGGCCTGTGCTTTGTTTGAATATTGCATGTGTTGCACAGGGACGCACTTTACTTGCGCCTGCTCCTGCTATTATGCATTTCTTTGGCACAGTCTGAATATCCCGCCCCATGTATACAGAAAATATAGCTGGGGTTTCAAAACTGCATCCTTCATAATTTGAGAAATATTAATTGAACTGGAAAATTCCTCATCCGACCCCTCAATAGAGGCAATCTTATAAAAGAGCAGGAAAATACCAAGAGTTTGCATTGTGGTATAGATATGCACAACTATAACTTTGTAAACCACAAAAGCAGTAATTGTGCGAATCTACATATAGATACATATATACATCCAAATACACCTATGCATACTGTATACAACTTTGTGTATATCTATATATACATATATATTTACAGCAACAATATGTTGAACAGCACTTAATGTAATGCAATGACATTAAATGCCATACATAATTCCATAACACAATATTCATACAAAACATGCACAATAACAGCAATTTTTTTTGTTAAAACAAAATAAGAATGAAAGCAGCATCAGTATGCTACCACTCAGTTAAGTTTCAGAAGTATATACATATTTACAACACTGAGTTGTATTTTAGTGGTCTGTACCATCATATCCAATGAATGATTGATATTTCCATTTGAGGAACATATCATGTTGTCATCAGTGGTGTTAGGATTGCATATCACAATTATCCCATGACATTATCAAAGATAAAGCCATAGAGCAATTAAGAATAGTATAAATACATGTGCTAAGACATAATTTACTTTCTGACATAGAAGTGCAATCCCGCTCCCTCGAGTCAGCTTAGATTGTCCCCTGAAACCCCCACCAGGAATGATGGATGCCACACCAATTTTACTTGTTGGTTGCTCGTTGGCAAATTTATTCATGGCACAAAGACTACATTTACAATTCGTATACTTTAGTATTCATAATTCACAATTTTACATCCAGATTTATTTCAGTTTCTGGTTCCGGCCTCTCTTCTTCTTCTGGTCATTTTTCCATCTTGCTTTCAGGGCCCAGACACTGTGAATCTGGCCCCCTCTTCCACACTAGAACCAGGCCGGTTCCCCTTACCTGGGCTATCGCCCTCCAAGCCCGGACACTTCTGAACCCGGCGCCTGGACCTATCCCCTTCCCTGCTTTACCACCACATCTGGGTTCCTTGTCCCCAGCCTGTGTATCCTACCTCTCTAGCCCCTTTTCTCCCCCTGCTCCCCCCTTTTTCTTTCTTCTTCCCTCTGGGCATACCTGCCCCTCCCTGCCAGGGGAATTTGCCATAGCTGCCTGGCCCTCCACTGCCCCCCTGCAGCATATACGCCACCTGGTCCTATGCACAGGGCTCCTAGGACACTCAACCTGCCCTGCATGCTCTATCTTTGTGCCACAACCAGCCCCTCATTGCCTTCCTTAATAAGGGTGGGAGGTTGGGAAAAAATTCCCAGCAAAATGAGGCAGACCTGCCTGAGAGCTGGCCTAATATACCCTTAATGGGCCCCAGATCAGGATCCTCCTTCTGGGCTCCACCCCTCAGCCAATTCCTGAGGCTCTGGCTTGCTTTGTCATTTTACCCTTCATTTTCCTGGTGATGTCACCCGGCCCCTCCCCCTTCACTCCCCCCCTCTCCTCCTCCTCCTCCATCCCCCATCTCTCCCATTCAACATCTTCCTGGTGGAGGATCACTGGACCAAATGGCTTGTCTTTTATTGGCAATCCCAATTGTGCTGATGTCAGTGTAGTAGACAACTTCATCAAGGTCAATCATGTAGTGCATAACAGGAAAACACATAATAGTTTAACCTGCTAGCAAGTCACAAATGTATTTGCTGTAAACAGATATCAGTTTGCCATGTCACTCAACAGCAATTAAGATAGACAAAGAAAATCTTACATTGTTCATCACTCTTTGAAATGGAACAGTGCAATAGAGTTGAACTGTTAAAAATACTATCACAATGAGAATCCAAATGAACAGGTGTCACAGTGATACATAAAAGTAGGACACAGTAAATGAGTTCTAGTCACATTGTTTCGTATGGGGAAACATAGGAAGCAGTCACAAAAAATGATTCTAAACACCTTTTAACCACATGTGCAAAGACATTACTTACTTACTGTCAAATAAGTACTGCTTAGCACCCTCAAGTCTGCTTCAACTGTACTCATGGTAGTCAAGTCAGTAAGCACATCAAAGCCACATATGTAGAACATAACTGTTAAAGGGTAAACATAGAAACATAGAAATATAGAAGCTGATGGCAGATAAGGACCGTAAGGCCCATCCAGTCTGCCCATTTTTTCTACCTCATGAATGTGCCATAGGCCTGAACTCTGTCAATGGCCTATATATTCATACTTATCTTTATTGCTCCCTTATGCCTATCCCATGCCTGTTTGAAGCCCTGCACTGTATTCATACCCACCACTTCCTGAAGTAGGCTGTTTCATGCATCCACCATCCTTTCTGTGAAAATTAACTTCCTCACATTCCTCTTAGTCGGCCTCCCTCTTATCTCCTGCTGTGTCCTCTTGTTCTGCTATTTTTCTTATATTGAAACAAGTTAGACTCTTTCACCTTGTTAAAGCCCTTAAGATGTTCAAATGTTCCGATCATATCACCTCTCTCCCTCCTTTGTTCTAGGGTATACATATTGAACTCCATTAATCTGTCCTCATATGTTTTCTGATGCAGTCCCTGCACCATTTTGGTTACCCTTCTCTGGACTGCCTCCATTTTGTTAATGTCCTTCTGCAGGTGCAGCCTCCAGTACTGCACGCAGTACTCCAGATGGGGTCTAACCAGTGTCTGCTAAAGAGGGATTATTACCTCCCTCTTATGACTTGCAATACCCCTTCTAATACACCTCAACATCCTTCTACCCTTACCTCCTGCTTTAGTGGTCTGCTTGGATGATTTCAGGTCACCTGTGATGACGATGCCCAAGTCTCTTTCTTCCCTTGCGATTGCCAGCAACTTCCCTCCAAACCTATAGGTGGCTTCAGGATTTCTCTCCCCCATGTGCATGATCTTGCACTTCTTTGCGTTAAACTCCATTTGCCACTTTTCTGACCATTTTGCCAATTTATCCAGATCTCTTCTCATTCTGCCCACCCCATCTGGATCATCTACTCTGTTGCAGATCTTAGTGTCATCTGCAAACAGACAGACCTTACCCTCCAGTCCACCTGCAATGTCACTGTTGAAGAGGACTAACCCCTGGACTGATCACTGAGGTACCCCACTTGTGACTTGCATCTCTTCTGACTGTATACTGTTTACCACCACTCTCTGTTTTCTGCCCACCAACCGATTTGCCTCCCAGTTGAGCAACTTCTGACCCACCCCGAGCCTACCCAGCTTTTTAATCAATCTTCTATGTGGAACAGTATTGAAAGCTTTGCTGAAGTCAAGGTAGGTGACATCAACTGCTCCCCCTTGGCCACCACTCTGGTTAGCCAGTCAAAGAAATCTATGAGATTAGTTTGACAGGACCTTCTAGTTGTTAACTTATGCTACCTTGGATCCTGTGCTCCCATGAATTCCAGGTGTTGCACTATCCTTTCCTTAAGGTGTGCCTCCATAATCTTGCTCCCTACTGAGGTAAGACTGACTAGTCTGTAGTTCCCTGCCTCCTCCCTGCTACCACTGTTGTGGAGCGGGACCACATGAGCTCTTCTCCAGTCTTCTGGGACCTCTTCTCTGCTCAGAGACTCACTAAACAGTTCTGATAATGGCTCTGCTAGTTCCACCTTTAGCTCCTTTAGTACCCTGGGATGTATGACATCAGGTTCCATTTCCTTGTCCACCCTGAGCTTTATTTTTATTTATTTATTTATAAGCACATCGGAATTACAACCCTTTGAGTCATAGACTCATTTCCAAAGGCTTCACGTCATGATACAAAGAGAAAAATACAGATAGTAATGAAAATTGAAAGAACAAGTAATACATACGCTGGAGAACATTGAACATAATTAGCTGAATGATAGCTTAGTGAGCTCTTGTAGGACCCTTTCTTTTGTGTAGGAACTAGTGCACACCTCCCTCCCCCCCCACCATGTCCATGGTGCTGAGCTGTGGACCCTGCCCTACCTTCTCCTCAGTAAATACTGAGCAGAACTATCTGTTTAGGATAGATGCTTTTCCTTGGTCCTCCTCACACTCGCCCTTATCCTCTTTGATCTTAGCAATACCCCTCCAGACTTTCTTCTTTCACTAATGTATCTATAGAAAGTCTTGTCACCTCCTTTTACTGTTTGTGCTAGTGTTTCCTCAGTTTGAGCCTTTGCCTGCCTTATTGCCTTCCCTTCTTCCCTTAGGGAAATTTGGTATGCCTCTCTATCTTTTTCTCGCTGAGTTCCCTCATATTTCCCGAAGACCAGCCTTTTGGCTCTGACCTTTTCTGCTACTATTTTTGAGAACCAAAGTGTTTTTCTTCTTCTTTTGCTCTTGCTTTTCTCTCTAACACAGTGGGATGTTGCTTCAAGTATTGCATCCTTAATGCTTGCCCCCTTTGCCTGTTCCCCCACACCTGCATTTCTTCTTGCCATGGCTAGCTTAACTCTTTTGGCCATTTTATCAAAGTCAGCTCCTCTGAAATCCCATATTTTTGCCTTGGAATTGGATGATTTAGTTCTAGTGGCCAAATTGAACCATACCATTTGATGGTCACTGGGCCCCAGGTGATCTTCTACCTGGAGATCTGTGATCCATTCCCTGTTAGTCAGTACTAGATCTAGGATAGCCCTGTCTCTTGTGGATTGTTTTACCAGTAGTTTGAGTCCCTCCCCCTGCAGGGAATCCTCTATATGTCAAGTTCTTGCAGATGTTCCTGCTGGTATTGACCAATCTGTATCTAGCATGTTGAAGTCTCCCATATCAGAACCTCCCCTTTAGCCATCATGTTGTGCATATCTTCTAATAGTAATGTGTCTATGTCCCCCCCCCCGGTCTGGAGGCCTGTAGACAACCCCAGTTCATATAGCTGCCCCATTTCCTGTTTCCGGGGTGATCCACAGTTCTTCTGGCTCCTTATGTGTATTCTGAATTTCTGTAGCTTTGATATTTTTATAGACATAAAGGGCCACTCCACACACCCTTGTTGCATCCCTGTCTCTTCTGAACAGTACATAGCTAGGTACTGAGCTACTATGTCAGTTTAGCCTGTCATTGTTGCCTACAGGTCTGGGATCTTTTTCCCAGACTACAAGCATTTGTGTTCATGATTTTCCATTGGCCAGATTTTGGCATGTCAGTTGTTGAGCAAGGTCTGGCACTTCCCCTGTGCATCTTATGGAAAGCCAGACCTTTTTCTTTACTTGGTGATGCAAATGAACAACAAATGTGCTGAACTCCTGTTTGATCGTTAGCTGAGGGGGGAAGAGTGTTCCTCCCATTCGACGTATATGGTGCTACACCTCTCTCCCCATTTGCTAGTTTAAATATTCTGCAAAGATGTCAAACTTCTGCCCCAATATACTGATTCCCTCCTTAGTCAGATGTAGTTCATTGAATTTAAAGAACTTTTGCTCCCAAAACTGTTGCCTGTTACCTACAAATTTGTGTCCTTTTTCCAGGCACCAGCCCTTGAGCCACATGTTTAGCTCTCCTATTTCCCCTTCTCTGACCTTCTGTCCATCTGCCCCCCTCTCCCAGACCAGAAGGATCTCAGAAAAGGGGATGCCAGATGAAATGGATGACAGTTTGTCACCCAACCTGGTCAGGTGTTCCTTGGTCTCTGCAACTGACCAGCTGATGAGATCATTAGTCCCTATGTGTACCAGGACATCAATGTTTTCTCCTGCTTCCTGCACAATTTCAGCAATGCTGTATGTGTCTCTCTATGCTGATGTAACTGGGAGACATCTGAACATTACCCCCTGCTGGAGGTAGGTATCAACTCCCTGAATCATGTAGTCTCCTATGATCAGCAGTGTTTGGGATTTCCTTTTTGCTTTTTTTGTTTTGGTCCCTGTTTTGGGTGAGTTTTGTTGTGCTAGCTCCTGTGCAGCAGTGTCCATCTCTGCAGTGTCCTCTGCCTCTTTGTTTGATTTCAGAGATAGAGGCAGATACCTGTTTATAGTTTTTATATGGTTTGTGGAGGTGATACAATGGAGAGCAGTGACTGATGGGGCACCCAATTTGTCCCTACTAACTACCTGTCAACCTCCTGGACCAACTACCCTCTGGGGTCAAGGTGCTTCTGTTGGATGTTGGGGAAATGGCGGACAGTTCTTATAATATATTTCCTCCTGAATATGTAATTTGAGGCATGCAATCTCTTCCCATACTGCCTGGAGCTGAGCCCTTAGATCTCCAATGGTCCAGCATTAGTGGTGGGTGAAGTGGAATCCACAAAGTATTCCGCAATGCAAAGCGGAGTACTTCACGTTATAATGGGGAACGCAAAGCCCATTGAGAACAATGACTTTGCGTTATTCCGCCTTCCCCAAACCACTTCTCCACCAATTTTAAGGTGAACTACATTGAAATCAATGTACTTCACCTTGTTTTTGAGCTCCAAAGGCAAATTTTGTAGAGCTTCATGGGATTGCAGGTCACATGGGCTCTAGGTTGTTCTGCACAGCCTCAGTTCTGTGTAGTGTGTGCGTAGTGAAAGATGGAGACAGTTTCCTCTCAGAGCTCTGCAATTCAAATTGTCTAAAAGCTGTTAAAAAAGCCTTTTTGAGCTATTTTTTTGCTCGCAATTTTGTACATCGATTGTAGGAAACCCTGCTGTGCTCATATCATTGGGTGTTTATTGTTTGTGTGCCGATTTTGAATGTTAATTTAGAACAGTCAGTCTGTATACTGTGAAGTGTGCTTTGGGGAGGGGTGTATCTGAGGTGTAGTAGATTAACTGGGAGAAAAAGGCAGTCTTTCTGTTGTGGTTATATTTATTTTGTATAACTGTGTTAATGTACACACAGTAATATTTTCAGTAATTCTTGACTTTTTTTTACTGATTGTTGTCATGCAGCAGTGTATAATTTCAGTTTGTTTAAAACATTTAGTTATATTACTAAAGGTTTTTCAATTTGCTACGCATTACTTGTAGAGTGTGTGTGAGTGTGTGTGTGATGCGTGCCATTAAATTAGACACCTTTTATTGTGCCACAGAGTAATTGCAGTAGTGTGAACCTTCTATCTACACACCTGCATGAATTTTTTATACTGCTTTGTGATATCTTTACTGGTAGTGGACTATTACTGCCATGCACTACCCTCCCCCCCTACTGTCAAAAGGTGTTCTTTTCCAGATTTGGATTTGTGCCTTGTGAGCACTGGTTAGGTGTTGTTGTGCCTTTACATCTGCATCTCTTGAGTGTGCAATGCAATCTTAATCTGGATGTGCATTTTCAGTACACCATTAATTCTGGGAGACTTTACATTTCATGTTACACTCTCCTTTCACTTCGTCAGCACTGGGGGAATTTTCTGTACACAAGACAGTAGCATGTTGGGATACAAATTAGTTCTGGTGACTGTGTGTGACCACTGCACACATGACTGAGTGCGCCATTAATTCTGGGAGACTTTGCATTTTTTGTTACACTCTCATTTCACTTTGTTAGCACTGGGGAATTTTCTGGACACAAGACAGTAGCATTTTGGGGATGCACATTGATTCTGGTGACTGTGTGTGTGACCACTGCACGCATGATGGAGTGCACCATTAATTCTTGGAGACTTTGCATTTTTTTTTACCCACTCATTTCACTTCATGAGCACTAGGGGAATTTTCTGGACACAAGACAGTAGCATTTTGGCGATGACAATTAATTCTGGTGACTGTGTGTGACCACTGTGCACATTTCTGAGTGCACCATTAATTCTGGGAGACTTCACATTTCTTGTTACGCTCTCATCTCACTTCGCCAGCACTGCGGAATTTTATGGACACAAGACAGTAGCATTTTGAGGATGCACATTAATTCTGGTGACTGTGTGTGACTAATGAATGCATGACATTTGAGTGCACCATTAATTCTGGGAGACTTTGCATTTCTTGTGCTCTCATTTCACTTCATCACCGTCAGCACTGGGGAGTTTTCTGGACACAAGACATGAACATTTTGGGGATGCACATTAATTTTGGTGACTGTGTGTGTGAAGGGCTGCCAATATTATTGACAATTCACCTTACTTAGCATTAAGGTGGAATGACTACTCAAAGTAATAATTACAAAGTGAAGTGAGCCTTTTGAATTGGCCACTCTGTGTAGCAGAGTGGCAACACAAAGTGCCCACTTTGTGGGCACTTCACCAGCGAAATTAAAATTTGCTGCATCTCTATCCAGCATGTAGGCTAGTGACCTAAATCCTGTATAATTGCCCTTTTGAAAAGTGTCCCACAGTACCTGCAGTTAATAATATCCATTCCAGATGAGTTGCTGGGTTTATAACCTGGTCAGAGTAATTAGAAAGAGGAAAATGAAAGCAAAAGTTTGATTTCGTGTTTTTGTTTTTTTGTATAACTTGTTATATCAAGTTAAATTACTTCTGCCCCTGTAAATGAGGTCACTGTGTGGATATCCCTCTGATCCTCCCCTTCCTGCTTTGCTACAGGAAATGTCATGACTGTGCTACCCTATAAAAGCAGTGTAGCTTGGGGTGGTTGGGGATGGAGGTGGGTGGCTGGGCCCTTCCCCTGCTGAAAAAGAACCATGGATGAAAGAAACATGGAGGTAAGAACAGAAACAATCAACCAACAACAAAAGCAGTAGCCCTGAAAGCTTAGCCTACTGATAGCTAAAACTGTAAAACATGTAAAGCACAACCTGTAATAATTTCACAGAAGATATACCCTGTAAAAAACCCTTTGCTAAAGAAGAAAAATAAAGCACTAACAGAATATATACCTTGCAAAAAACAATTTGAATCATAGAAGATAACAGCGGTAATCTGTAAGCACAAACCTGTAGGTACACCCTGTAATAATGCTGTAGAAAGTATACCCTGCAACAACAATTTGAATCAGAGAAAAATAAAGCAGTAAAATGTTAGCAACAAACAGTAATGACCCCGTGAGTACAAAAGAAAATAACACACAGTAAATCTGCCTAGCCAAAAGATGCCTTAATCTTTTTCCTTGCTCTGATAAGGCTCCTTGCTCTGCCCTGACAAGCAACCTAGAAGAAAAGAGCTCAGGTGAAGCTAGGTGCCTTTGCCAGCAAACCTAGTCTTCCACCTCCAAGATATCAACTGGCCTGACCTTTTAACCCTTCCTTCTGTTGGAAGTTATTAACAGTTTGTTGGCTCCACTCCGCAGTTACACACCTAACCCCCTAGAAGAGCTGTGAGAGGAAAGCAATTAGCTCATTCAATTGTAAGCACCACCTGTAATAATTTCACAGAAGATATACCCAGTAAAAAACCCTTTGCTACAGAGAAAAATAAAGCAGTAACAGAAGATATACCTTGCAAAAACAATTTTAATCAGAGAATATAACAGCAGTAATCTGTAAGCACAGACCTGTATGCACACCCTGTAATAATGCAGCAGAAAGTGTACCATGCAACAACAATTTGAGTCAGAGAAAAATAAAGCAGTAAAATGTTAGCAACCAACAGTAACAAACTCTGTGAATACAAAAGAAAATAATAACACTCAGTAAATCTGCACAGCCAAAAGAAGCCTTAATCTTTTTCCTTGCTCTGTCCTTATAAGCAACCTAGAAGAAAACAGCTCAGGTGAAGCTAGGTGCCTTTTCCAGGAAACCTAGTCTTGCACCAGCTCTGACTGTTACTAGTTTATAAAATGAATTTGCAGTATACCCAAATGAGTGTCAAATCTGTTTCAGTGACAGACTGATAACAACAGAATTAGCACAGTGTTTTTTGTGTGCATTTCACACTACCAGAGTCACTGACAACAAATGTGTCACACTTCACAGGAAGTGGACTAGAATCCATAAACAGCAGTACTTACAGACAAGAACAGACTCAATCTCCAAAGTACATATTCTACCCATAGCAGGAAAAGTCAGTTCAAAAAGTAGTGCACTGCTATTTACTGTACGTGTTTAATGACAAAACACATAGTATCCCCTTTTCATTATGTTATTTGAGTAAAAAACAGTTGCAAGAGATGTGATGTAAACCAATGTGTAGCACATGGTAGGATTCAATGGGCCTGTCTTCCAAAAATCACTCTTCAACACGTTGAGCATTAGCTGTGTTGCGCAAAATGATTATGTATGCATCTTTTAGATTCCTTGGTAATTGTTCTCTCATAATGCACACTGCATAATTACACTCTACCCATCCACTTCTAAATCTACACCATGTGAGATAATGTCCTGACTGAATAGAAGGTCCATGATGGAAAATGATAGCATGTGTGTCAAACTGACTGCCTGTGAACATAGTTCTTCCAGCAATTAAGTCAATAATAGGTGTCGTAACTTTCATGTCTAGTGAGTTGACTCACTGCAGGACAATAACAATGTATGAGTTGAAAGTAAGTCACTCTCAAAGAACAGACAGTACTTCACCCACATCTGTGTCACTGCCAACCAGTGGAAGCATTCTGGAACAATCTATGAAACTTAACAGATCTTCCTTCAGCAACGTAGCGAGATAACCATAGCATGTCATCAGTTGTCTGAGACTCTATGTGCCCACATGACAAACAAGTGTACTTGCACACATCATGTACTGTGAAGAGCTTTCTAAGTGGAATACCATCATTAGCCAAACTATTCATAATACCCATCATGAATTCAGTCACATCCTGGTGGGTATTATCAGCAAACATGCTTAGTCCATCATACCTGGACAGAGTAAGCTGCAGAGGAGTCAAACTCTGTAAGCTAGGTACTTATTCTTGACTACCTTATATTATTCTTTTAGGTGCATCAGACAGATCTGTTGATTTTGAAGCAGTAAGTATGTAAATAAACTCTGGCATGTGCAGAACAGCTTGCATAGCAGCATTGGCATAGCAGTTCACTCCAATGCTATTGTCAAAGATTGGTAGCTTGTGAAGGCCAATGCATTGTTTTGCAGGTGGTGACCTGACTTGATCAGCAAGAGACTGATTATCATGTACAGCAGATGGTGAAGAAACCATAGTTTTAGTCTGTTTCCTTTTCAACTTACATGTTGTTTCCATTGGCACATCTCGTGTGGGCATGCACCTTGGTACAGGAATCAGAGCTGCATTTGGTTGGTATAGCATACATAGGCAGTTGTATTCCACAATACATTTTATATCAGCATGCACTTTGCTTTCTTGAAAGTTCAGTATATGCACACCACAGAGAGATCTAATGTGTGACAAAGCAACATATGCCATGCCATCCTTGACGATTCCCTTTCCTATGTCAACAATGGCACTGTCAAGGCTAAGGTCTTGTGATTTGTGAATGGAAACAGCACAAGCAAGACACAGCAGAAATTGCTTATGTGTCACACAGATATCTTTCACAATCTGAAATTTGACAGTTGTTCTATCAATGGGTAAAGTTATGTCATGATTGTCAACTTTGACCAAAATAAATTCAACAAATGTGTTCTGTAAATTGTAGTGAAAATCAACAATGAAGCCCATTGCTCCATTAGCCAACCCATGATCGACATCAAGATTTCTCTGCAACATAACACGTGCATTCTTGCATAGTGTTAAAACAGCTTCCAAGCAAGCAGTACGTGACACATCACTTATGAACTCCTTCAGCTGTTAAACCATTTTTGTTACCATTGTACGTGTCAAGCTAATACCATCAATCGTATCAAGTGATGTAAGAGTAGCAATAGGTTGATACTCTCTTTCTAGCATAATCTGATTGAACTCAGCACATTTTTTTAGTCTTGGTAACAAACAGACAATATGTTGTCCACTGGCCTGCACTTGAGCAAATACCTTACATGCTTGCTGCATAGATGTCTCTTTTGTACTGATAACACATTGTCTTAGCAATTCTACATGACAAGTTGATAAGCTTCCAATTTGAGCTTCATCAAGTAATGCTTTGTAAGACATATCACCTCACTGTCACATATTCTGAAAAAGCTCAACATATGAAAAGAATTCCCAGAGATTCACTCCATCTATACATCCAATAGTTTTTCTAGCTTTGTCTACAGAAAGATTAGAAAAGACATGTTGTCCATTGACAGGAGCCAGCTGCAAAAGATCTCCAAGGACAACAATGTTTTTGCCACCAAATGGTACATCATTATCATCACAACCCACTATCTCCTGTAGGTGTAGGTGGATGTAGGCTAGGAGTATGCTCGAAACCATGCTGATTTCATCAATGATCAATAACTCCATCTTATCAAACATAGACCTCAGCTCACTTGCAACTTCAAAAGACAACGTTCTATACTCTCCAGTCTTACCATGCTCAACTGAAAGCATAAAAAGCCACCTATGTTGTAAGCAGCTAGGCCTGTTGGAGCAGCTACTATCACAGATGTTAGTGTGTCAGTAAGTCTATGAACACCTGTACTCATTGCTTCAATTAGAAAGATTTTTCCTGTGCCAGCAGCACCACTCACAAACATCCTCAGTGGAATATGCTTATCACAGATACATTCTTTTTTGTGGTGCCTCATTCCATGCTGAACAGCATGCATCAGAGCAATGTACACAACTTGTTGATGACTATTCAATTCATCAACAATGTTGACTGATTTTTCTGTGAAGTGCGTTATCTGCTGCATAGCACTTTTGAGCTCAGATATTAACACGGTTGGGTCATTTGCTGCTAATGGCGCACCAAGTCCACCTGCTTCCTCAGGGTCAACCATATCCTGTGAGTTGCCTAGTGTATCTTCTTTCAATTGTTGTCTTGCTTTCTTTAGTTGCTGTTTCACGAGGTCCAGTCTCTCTTTATATGCAGTTGACACTTCAATTTTGAAAGAACTGTAGCTCAAATTGAACTGTTCTTCAAAACTGTCACATTCATCATTCAGACTTGTCTCATCATTCCAAGGCTTGCACAGAAACAAAAGATCAAAATAATAATGCTCTGTACTGTCAGCTGTAGTCAAACTCAGTTTGTCATGGTCTATCAACCATGGGTTACATCTCTTCACCAGAGACCCATCTAGGCCTGACACCTCATATATGCTCTTCTCAGGGTCAGAAGGAACACCCCACTTGTAGTCATACCATTGAGCAACTTCAAACAAAGATAGATCATCCATAACACTGTGGTGCTGTGGATAGTAGTTATCTATCAAGTTGCTCTTCAGTATATTTGTAGATGTTGATCCTGTGGCAGCAAGTTCTTCGATCTCATGATGGCTTCTAAGGAAACAACGTCTCTTGTGTTTAAAGTTCACATTCAAATAATGAATGGACTCAGACTTGCCATACAGACATGCACCTGTGAGAACATCACTAGCCTCATACGCACCACACTCACAATGTGACAGAGTATGCAATCCTAGTGACCACAGCCTAGAAGAGATAGACCTGTTACAATTGGACAAGTTTTACCACAGTTCTTGTAAGCAAGTCTGTTCATGTTTAGTGATATATGAAGTAATGTATCTCTCCAAAGCCATTGACTTATCAGCAACATACTGAACATCAATATTAGCTTTCCACATTAATAGCAGAGAAGGATTGTAGTCATTGATGTAGACTTCTGAATCTCTGTGAGGCAGCTCATACACCGGTTTTGTTGACTTGACCTTCAGGTGGTGCTGAATAGCACAGAATACATTGTTAAGACAAGCAGTCATGTAAACTCAGCTTGGAAATCCAAACCAGCACCTTGTGTACCAGTTTCCTCTGTTTTTCACCTTTATGCGACAGTACTTGCTGCACAAGTGTCACTGAAATTTCTGAACCAATTTCCACAGTGTTGGACTGTCACACTTGTCAGGAATACGGCATGTCACATACTTCATGATAAAGCTGAGAATATCAGCTGTATCACTGTCACCAATCCATGAAGCATTTTTAATCCACAGCAACATATGTATATGTGGTCCCCCCATGCCTGGCATTCCATCCTCAATAAGTAATGTTCAACAACACCAAGATGTAGGTTGGTCTTTGATAGTATGAATCTTAGTAGTGCCTGCAACCCGTGTTGAAAATACCATGACACCGAGACTGGATCCAGAGAACACAATTCACCAATGGTCATAGCCTCTATGCCATCAACATCAGAGTTTGGCCATCTGATTAGGTCAAGCAACTCACCCAAGTAGTATTACGCACAGCTGAGAGTGACAAACCATGTTGCTGGTCCAAACTCCCTCAACATGCACATCACCTTAGAGTGTCACCTGTACCAATATTCCTTTGTACCTCTCATGCTGGATAGAACTAATGAAAGACTAGCTTGTAACATTTCATCTTTCTTCTCCAGTCTGTGAATTAACTGTGCAGTGGTCATGTTGGTAAACTCTGTGCCAAGTCACAATGTGTATGCAATACTTACAGAAAGAATACTAAGTTCACTCTCTCACAGTAAATGAAAGAGGTATGCTATGTTTCTGTCGAATCTACCATCTGAATGCAGAAATCTAGAGCTTCTGTACTCAGCTCCAGGGATCTGTACAACACAATGATCCAGCCATCCACCTCTACCATGTGGAAAAAGGTCTGGAAGCAGTGTGTTTCAAGTGTACTCTACCAGATGCTAACAGGATTACCCTCTACCTGTTTCATCTGGTATAAGTCTATATTGTCCATAACTGGGTCCTTACCATGTAAAGGGTGGATAGTGTATTGCTCATACACACTTTCATTACTGACAATGTCAACTGTTTCAAGCATGGGCTTTGAATATACATATATATCAACTTCCACATGAATATCAGTAAATGAGTCAATATCAATGTCAGCATAGAAAGGATAATGTTGCTTTAGATGTAGCAAAGCACACTTGACCTTCTCAAGATTCACAATGTCTTGCCATATTGCTTTGTTCTTAGTTGGAACATCATTCACCAGCATGACAACACTATTTTCTCTAGAAGTAGTGTTCACATTCTCTTGAAGTGGTAGAAGTAGATACACAACAGAGCCCTTCAATAACCTGATGAGCTCTTTTTTGGCAAATCTCTAATTTTTATGTTGATTGTGTGCATGCGCAAGAAACATCTTGTGGCAGCTTGCCAGAAGCAGGTTGTGGAGGCATGGCACTGTTGTGGTCAATGCCCCCACAGCCTTTAAAGGCTTGGTCCACTTTCCCCAATGCCATGGCATGCTGCTGCTGACACTAGTTCAGCCAGTGTGCCACCACCTTGAAACATTTCAGCCACTGCTGTCAGGGGCAGCCTCATCATTGCAGCATCAACCATTCGCTGCAATGAGGGAGCAACCTGTCATTGCTGGGCAGAACATTGGCAAGTGTAATATACTGTTTGTGAAGATGGTGGGGGCTTGCCACCATCTTCACAAACAATATGAATTAACCCCCAGTGCCGAGGGGGTGCCCAATCCCCCTTGGCAGCATGCGCAACCCCCAGAACAGTTTTTGTTTGCCGACAGGGGCCCCAATCCCCATCAGCTTCAGTCCCATCCTACTTCACATTGCTGATGGGGGAATCCACTCCCCATTGGCATTATGTCCCCCCTTCCACTTTGATTTGCCAATGGTGGAGCCCACTCCCTGTTGGCATAATGTCCCCCCCCCACAAAACCCCAGTGGATTTCTGCTGAGGGGGTGCCCAATCCCCCTCGGCTCTTGTTCCCCCCTGTTTTGTGCTGATGAGGGTGCCCAATTCCCCATCAGCTACAGCTGCCCCAAAACACTTGGTTGGCACACAGGGAGCCCACCCCAGTGTGCCAAATGCCCCTGTTAAAAAAAAAAAGTCCCGTGATGTATTTTTTTTTGTTCACCTGTAAAAAAAGAAAACGGTCCATCACGGTCTCCCAGCCCCCTCCCACAACCCGCACCCACCATCTGGGCACCCTGTCTCCCCACACCCCACTCACCCCATACTTAACTGCGGAGTCCAGCGTGACGATCTTCGGTGGACTGGGAACACTTCTGCACTCTTCAAAGCCAACCGCAAACTGAGGAAATGCTGGTAAGCTGTATAATATCATAAATAGGGGTTTTCAACTTTGATGCATATATCAGGCATTTTTTAAATTTTGGCACCAAATTTTCAACATGGGGTTTTTGGGACCCCTTCTAATGAATTCAGCCACTCTCATGATATTATTCGGTCCCGAAAGGTGATTTCGCAGTCACTGTGAGGAATCACCTTTTGGGACTGATTACCAAAATGACAGTGCCAGTGTTCATGAGGTGGGCTCTCAAACAATCTATGTTGCAAATTTGGTGGAAAAAAATCCAAGAAATTACTGTTTTACGAGCGTGTGTTGAGCAGTTACTACGCACGCTCATAACTTCATGAATTTGCAATATTTTCACTTCAGATTTTCAGCATTGCCATTGTTCTGCACCTCCTTGTGAACAGTACAGCTGTTATTTTTCACATCCTGCCCAAAATGTGTTTTCACAGTTATGGCACAGAATAGCAAGGTCACTGTGGGAAATCCATGTTCGGGACACATTATGAAAATGATAGTGACACTGTTCATTAGCAGAGGTCCTAAAATGCCTATGTTGAAAATTTGGTGATGAAAATCTATAAAATGAGTGTGTCATGAGCATGCGCTGAGCAGTTTCCATGCATGTGCGTACCTTACAACTTTACAATATTTTCACTCCAGATTTTCAACATTGCCATTTTTCCACACCTTCTTATAAACAGTGCAGCGGTCATTTTTCACATCCTGGTTGAAATGTGTTTTTGCTCTTCCAGAGCACAATAGCAAGGTTGCTGTGGGAAATTAGTGTTCAGGGCACATTAAGAAAATCTCACTGAAACTGTTCATGAGCAGAGGTCCTAAAATGCCTATCTTGAAAATTTTGTGATGAAACTCCATAAAATGACTGTGTTATGAGTGTGCATTGTGCAGTTTCCATGCACCCTTGTAACTTCACAAATTAGTAATATTTTCATGCCAGATTTTCAACACTGACATTTTTTCACACCTCCTTATGAACAATACAGCTGTCATTTTGACTGGGTGACCAAAGTAGCAAACCAGGGAGGGGCTGTGGACATGGCCTACCTAGACTTTAGCAAGGCATTTGACACAGTCCCACACAAAAAATTAATAAGCAAATTAGCCCAGGGTGGTAGCCTGGGTAAAACATTGGCTGGACAAAAGAACACAGAAGGTAATAGTAAATGGAGTCCACTCTGAAGAAAGGGGGGTTATTAGTGGGGTACCACAGGGTTCAATACTGGGTCCATCCCTTTTTAATGTCTTTATAAGTGACATTGCAGAGGCACTGGAAGGAAAAGTATGCATCTTTGCAGATGACACAAAGATCTGCAACAGGGTTGATATACAAGGGGCGTGAAAAGGATGAGAAGGGATTTGGCAAGGTTGGAGGAATGGTCACTACTATGGCAGCTTCGATTCAATGCAAAGAAGTACAAAAGAATGCACCTGGGAAACAAAAACCCAGGTGAAGAGTACACAATGGGGGGGAGGTAGTAACAACAACAACAAGCATTGGTCAATGTCAAATGTTGTCGCGCTGACATTGGCTTTGGTAGTGCAGTGCGGAAACACATTTTGGGCAGGATGTGAAAAATGACAGCTGTACTGTTCATAAGGAGGTGTAAAAAATGGCAGTGTTGAAAATGTGGCATGTAAACATTGCAAATTTGTGAAGTTACATGGGTGCGTGGGAAATGCGCAATGCACGCTTGTAACACAGTCATTTTATGGACTTTCGGCACCAAATTTTCAAAATAGGCATTTTAGCACCTCTACTCATGTACAGTGCCACTGTCATTTCCTTAAACTGTCCCAAAAAGTGATTTCACACAGCGATCGTGCTATTCTGCATCGGACATGCACATTTCTGGCAGGATATGTAAAATGACAGCTGTACTGTTCTTCAAGAGGTGTGGAAAAATGCCAATGGTGAAAATCCAGAGTGAAAATATTACAAATGCACGTTACAAGCGTGTGTGCAAACTGCACAATGCACACTTGTAACACAGTCATTTTAAAGAGTATCACCACCAAATTTTCAGCATAGGCATTTTAGGACCTCTGCTCATGAACAGTGTCACTTTCATTTTCATAATCTGCCCTGAACACTGATTCCCCACAGCGACCATGCTATTGTGCGCTGGAAGTGCGGAAACACATTTCAGCCAGGATGTGAAAAATGACAGCTGTACTGTTCACAAGGAGGTGTAGAAAAATGACAATGTTGAAAATCTGGCGTGAAAATATTGCGAATTTACTTGAGAAATTCTGGCGTGCATAGCAACTGCGCAACTCATGCTCATAAAACAGACATTTTTTGGATTTCTTCCACCAGATTTGCAACATAGGCTTTTTGAGAGCCCCCCTCATGAACACTGCCACTGTTCTTGCATTGATCGGTCCTGAAAGGTGATTCCACGCAGTGACTGCAAAATCACCTTTCAGGACTGAGTAACATCATAACAGTGAAAGAATTCATGAGAAGGGGTCCCAAAAGCCCCATGTTGAAAATTTTGTGCAAAAATTCCAAAAAATGCCTGCGATAAGCATCAAAGTTGAAAAAACCCTATTTATTCTATTATACAGCTTACCAGCATTTCCTCAGTTCGCGGTCAGCTTTAAAGAGAGCAGACGTGTTCCCAGTCCACCGAAGATAGTTACGCCAGACTCCAGAGGTAAGTATGGGGTGAGGAGGGGTGTGGGGAGGCAGGGTGCACAGTGGGTGGGTGCAGGTGGTAGGGAGACTACGAGGGACCGTTTTCCATTTACAGGTGTTTAAAAAAACATTGCAGATGGTTTTCATTTTTACAGGTGTTTTTTGGGGGTACAGTAGCCAGTGGGGATTGGGCACCCTGTTGCACATAGGAGTGGGGACAGGTGCCAAGGGGGATTGGGGAACCCCGTCGGCAAACAACGAAAGTGGGGGGGTGCATGAGCCAAGGGGGATTGGGCACCCTCTTGGCAACCAAAAAAGGAGAGGGGGGACACATTATGCCAACAGGGAGTGGGCTCCCCCATCAGCACATACAAGAGGGGCAGGGTTAGCCGACCAGGGGATTGGGCACCCCTGAAGTTGGCAGTTTAGCAGCTACTGTGCTTCCATGTTTGATGCTGGGAAATCACATAGGAAGGCCCGCTGCATGTGACAAGCTTTGCTTGCATTTCAGAGGACCTTTCCTTAGTTGTGCTCACCTGGGTGGTGTGGCACCAGCATGCAGGCTGATTGGGGAATGAGGATGCACCTACTGGTGTGTGGCCTACATTCGCCCAACAGCGACTGCGCCTCCAAATCTTCACTACCACAAGATGTTGGCTGCACAAGCGCGCCAACATAAAAATGGAAAGGGGCTTGGGGGTAATCATATCAAATGACCTTAAGGTTGGCAAGCAATGTGAAAAGGCAGTAGGGAGGGCTGGGGGGATACTGGGATGTATACGGAGAGGCATCACCAGCAGAAAACAGGAAGTTGTTATCCCTCTGTACGGACAGTTGGTGATACCCCATCTGGAGAACTGCATCTAGTTCTGGAGACCCAATCTCCTTAAGGACATAGACAGGATGGAGGCAGTCCAGAGGAGGGCAACTAAAATGGTGCAGGGTCTGCAAGAGAAGCCATATGAGGAGAGACTAAAGGAGCTTAATATGTATACCATTGAGGAAAGGGGGGGACATGATAGAAACATTTAAGTACCTCAGTGGAATCAACAAAGTCCAAGAGGGTAGCATCTTGCAGAAAAAGAGATTTGCAAGAACAAGGGGACACAATTTGAAGATAGAGGGGGGACATCTCAGGGGAAATGTGAAGAAATATTTTTCACAGAGGGGGTGGTGGACACATGGAACTGCTTTCCTGAGGAGGTTGTGGCATCTAAAACTATGGGAGCATTCAAGATATAAGGCAATTCTTATGTGGGGTAGGAAGAAATAGGCTGTTGGTTAACTAGGATCTGCAGCTTATCCAGTAGGTAAGGAAATGGGCAGACTAGGTGGGCCAAGTGGTCCTTATCTGCTGTTAAAGTTTGTGTTTCTATAATAGACATTATACCACTATTGCAAACCACTGTTTGGCGACCTTTTATACACATTAAATGTTAATACATGGAATTTTGGAAGTTCACCATACCCAAATGAGGCAGTATTGGGGGGCAGAATGGATGTGCAAACAGGGGGTGGGATTGTCACACATAACAGTACTGATGTGATATTACTGAACTGTACTAGCAAAGCTTTCATGGAGTAGTATTCCTTAAAGGATAACCTGTGTCTTCTAATGTGGTGCTACCTACATGGGTTTCTGAAATTAGACATAATAAGTTGTGAAATTTACCAATCATCTCATTCAGGAGCAATGCAAAATGTACACAGTGACAGTTAAACAGCACCACTGCAACCATCATTACCCATTGTCTGCTACACCCATCATTGATAGTGTTGTGGTATACTCATCTCAGATCTGCTATGTAAAATAATGCACGCCTTGTTTGGTCTGTGGCAAAGTTTAGTCCTTCATGATACAGCAACTTGCAAATCTGCAACCACAATAGCTACTGAAGTGCCCCCCCATACTCCTACATGCACAGTCATCTGACACATTCAGACTAACACCATGAGACACACTTGTACAATGAAATATTACACACCACATCAACAATCTCAATACATAGACAATCAACAATTGCATCCCATGGCTTACAATGTTGTGTTAAGGCCAATTCTGCAATCCATGGCCATATGCAGGGTAGTGTAGTAGAGCATATGTGTACAGTGGATACCATTATCTCTAAAGGTTGGTAGGGTCGGGTCCTAGTAGACTAACTATGGGGAAAACAGCTTACCCAAACCCTGTCCGTACAATATAAACATGCTGAAAAGTGATGAACAGATGACTCAATGTCTACAGACATAGGTGGTTTGGCACATAGAGTTCAGTACATACCACCACAATGTGTAAGTCAATCACTAAGGTGGACACAATAGTCATGCAGCAGAACTTTACTAGTAACCTATACAATTCTTGATACCTCACAACATCCTATCCCTTTTCCACATATAGAGTAAACTGGATGGGCAACCATACAGAGCCAGTGTGTTCTGCCACAGAGGGGTTCTGATTCCCTCTGACCTCAAGAGTGAAGTTTGAGAGGTCCATTGGGAATCAAACCCCCAAGGTGGCAAAACACAACTGGTTGTCCATAGAGTTGCTCATCCTGTATTTTTCATAGTGTATAGTACTGTGCCAAATATGTGTTTTGTGAGTTCTATTTCTTTCCATATGAAATTGACTAATGCAGTCTGAAGTGGCTCTACAATGCTGCCATACCACTGTAGGGTAGAATCACATTCAATGCTGTCCTACCACTGAAGGGTAGAATCACACTCAATGACCTTGCAACTGTGGTAGAACAGCATTTTGAAAAGGAAGGAATTTTATTCAGAACAACACTTCACTGTATGCTATATAGCTACTCACCTTCACACCTATCTGCAGTCATAAGTCAAGATGTGTGTCCCCCCTTGCCCCGACACTATGCACATTTTGTGTTAGATGTGTCATTATTTCTGGTCATGACAGAAACCTAGGTGCAGAGTACAACCATTCTGCAAAAAAAAAAAAAAAATTTCTGTTCACAACAAACAACAGTAGGCCATACCACTGTTTTGTCTGCTCAATGCTATCACCAACACAACTGTCTTCAGCAATAGAATTAAGCAATAATGACCAAAGAGCTGGTCATTTCCTAGACATCAATGACAGGCTGGGGGGGGAAGGTGGCCCGAGGTGCAGCCAACAGCCACCCCCCCACCCAGGGGGTAGTTAATCACAAGGAAATGACCGGCTTTGTGGTCATTATAAATCTAATCACAGTAATAACATCTTCTTTCTGTAGCAGCAGTAGGAGCGCAACAGCGGAAAGCACAGAGCGGGTGCTGCATCAGTGACTTCTTAGAGATTTCAGACCAGCATGGGAACCAATCACAGATGCTGCTGCCATCATGAATAATTAATCAGATGCATAATTAAGTAATAATGAGCAAACAATGTCTCATTTCCTATACATTTAAACCATGTGGGGGGTGGGGATGAAAACATTTATTTTGAGGCACAGCCAAGGGCCACCCCCCTATCGACTTGTTCATTTAATCTAAAAGTAATGACCAGTTCTGCAGCCATAATTCTCAGTACAGGTCTACTAATAATAATAATTCTCTTTTTTTATATAAGTACCATTAGAACACCAAAAGCATAGTTTTCACAGAAGGGAGGCATTGGCATAGACTGCATCAGCTGAGTGGCACTGCTATCTCAATCATTTCTGACAAATTACATTCTTGCACATTAAGCAATAAGTGAACTAGTTCAGTAAATTAATAATTAATTAGACAAAATAAATCTTAATTGCTACCACAGGCACACAATGTAACACCAGAAGCAAGCATTCTTTATTTCCATGCTAGAAGTGTCAATATATTACTACCTTGCAAACAAGACAAACAGAAATACATATTTAAAACAGATTCAATGAAAATGGGTTAAAAACATCTCATAATCAAACACTTTGTCACCTCACAAAAGATAATACTTGACCTAGTCACAGTCAAGGAATTTGCAAGTTAGTTAAAGAGGATTTAAAAAATATATCCAATTTCCAAAAACAAACTAAAAATGTATGAGAATCATATGTTCAGTACTAAGAATGCATCCGCATTATATTAAAAAATTGTGGCAATCTTTTAAAATTTGTATCAGTTTTTAAATAAAAACACATATCCCAACGCTGTTTCACACGATAACCTCGTGGCTAAGGATTTTGTTAGCTTGTGAAAGATAGTCCTTGACCATATACTGTAAGTCACGGTCAAGGAATTTGCATGCTTGTGGACAAGGATCGTATTTTTTTTGTTTTGTTTTAAACACACTAAACGTATAAAATAGCTAATTGTGCAACACATATATGCTAGCCAACAATATTTCATATAAAGTATCTTAATTTAAAAATACTTTACAATTTTTTAATAATTTAAGATATATGTCACAAAGTAGTTTCCCACCAAAACCTTGTGGTCAAGGATTCTGTTACTTCGCGGACTAGGATCCATGTCTGCACGAGTCACGGACAAGGATTTTGCATGCTAGCGAAAGATAATTGTGTTTTTTTTTTCAAAATGTTAGTAATAATATTAATAAATGTTTTCTACTGAACTGACACGTTACACAATACCACATAAAAAAGGCATCTTAATTTTACATTTACTTTTAGTTTACAACAATATATATTTTCAGCTATCCTTTCTTCTGCAATAACCTCGCGGTCAAGGATTTTGCTAGCTTGCAAAAGAGGATCCTTGACCGCATGAGTCACAGTCAAGGATTTTGTATGCTCATGAAAGAAGATTAGTAAAGCAACAGGACATGAGCTTTCTAGACCAACAGAAACACAGGAAACAACATTAAGCTGGCCATCTTGGATCACAGGTTCCGAACAGCTCGAATAACCACTTGCAATTGTGAGCAAACTTTACAATATTATATTTCAAAAATATGTTACTGGTAACTTGTCTGCAAGTAATTAGGTAATATTAAAACTGGAATGTCTGCTGTTTCAGATGATATTTTGCTCATTTATGGGCAGCATGGCATTTTGACTGAAAAAGCAGTTTAATGCTACCATGCCTAATGATTTAAACACATATGATCTATCTTTTTTGTCATCATGCATAACATCCATTCCACGTGCTAAAAAATGTTACTAAGTGGATCAATCTGTATAATAATTGTATTCCTATGTACCAGTTTCTGTACTATTGCAGACTGCTAGTTCGTCTTCAGAGAAAACAGTCTAATTTTTAAACAGCAGTGTACAAAAGGGCAAGATGACAAGAAAACATATTTCTTGCCATTCCTGCCATGGTCAGTAACCCACTGTATATATGCAGGGTTGTTTAAAAGCTTCCAATTTTATATTACAGAACTCAAATTGCACATGCAGTCCAGCTATTTAAAATGTATGTTTCAGGGTGATCTTTCTAAAAGAAGCGTATACAGTCCTGCATTTCTTGAAAACCACACTGCTTGTCAGGACACCTAAACACTTCATCACAGCAGATATTCCATTAATCTTATTTGCCACCATTGTGTCTTAAATTAACAGCTGAACTAATGTGTACTGTAAAACATTTTTTGGGGGGCAAAAGCAACTTTAGGTAAATATTTTAAAGCACCCAGTAACAACATGTCAGAAGCATCATTTACAGTAAGTAAGCATGGACAGAATTGCTCTTACCAGTCAGAATGCCAGTTCAAAATGAGAGGGAAGGCAAGCACAGTGTGACAGCATGGAGAATAGCAGTGACCAATAGAAATGTCCACTGTTGACATGTCACAGCATATGGCCAATCAATCATCTGAATTATCCCACCAAATTAAAAATAATGTTTTATAAACAAAAGGCCAATAGCAAGTAATTTTGTAGACACAAGTTGCACTGAGTACTGCCAACCAACAGTATGTCTCCACACTATCTGTCGCTACCTAACACAGCATTTTTTTTAAACTATCTGTCTTATGCTGTGCTAATAGTAGTCATTGACTTCAGGACTGTTCAGAGAGAGACACGTTTCTGATATTTCTGCCTGTGTAGAAATATTGCTTCATATTGAAAATGGCAGAAAGATCCAGAGTCAGCGCTTGGATTGTGGGGAGCCGTCTGGTAAGAAGGGCAGCTGCATTTAATAAAGCAAGCTACTTTGGCAATAACTTGCAGCTACAAAACTGTAATGTGTCTTGGTTTGGCAAGGTGGCATGAGGTGGGAGCAGCTCATGCCAACTATGTACCACCTCCTGCAGCCACACCCTGAACCAGATATACTCATAATTCATCTTGGAGGTAATGATTTGGGTTCCAAAAGGGCAGTAGATTTCATTGAGGCTGCACACTCAGATTTGCAGCATCTAATGGAGATACTACCTGCTTATAAAATTCTGTATTCAGATTTTACACAGCAGATGATCTGGAAAGGCAAATAATACTGTCCTGAGCTTGAAAGATCCTGTCATAAGGTAAACATTCAAATATCTGGATTCCTTTGTGTTATGGGAATGCACACTATATGTCACCCCCAAATTTCTCATAGTAAACATTGGCTATATCTAAAAGATGGTGTGCATCTCTCGAATGCTGGCAACACATATTTTGTTGGGGACCTCCTGGATGGCATTCTGGCATGTCTTGGAATGAGTACCTTTACTTATCTGCAGCACATGGTCTGTGACAGAACCAAATGGCGCTTTTAGGAGCAATGCATCTTAATCAAAAAATAGAGAAACTTAACATGCACAACACATAGATACAAATATCAAGCAGTATTCTCAAAAGGAGTCACACTCAGCACAACTGAGGTGCCATAGTGCACACAACATGTGCCAAACACAAACTGTGGTATTCATATAACATACACAGATGAATCATAAACAGTGCATGCGCTCTGTGAATACTACAGTTACACCCAGTCCTGCCAGCACTCGCACATCATAAAATCACTACCTACAGTCAAAGCAATGTAAATGGTGCCATTAGGCACTGAAGGCACAACGGGGTATTTGAATGTCATTATGGCACCATTTTTTCATGTGTTTCACATGAATACACCATGCAGATTGCACCAGTTGCTCTGCTGAACTGTCAGTACAGCCACAACCCAACACCATTGGTGATATAGTGGTACCCCCTCCCCATCTGTAGCACAGAAACCCACACAAATAATGTAATATTGCTAGTGTTATAGCAGCCCTCCTCCTCACACATAGCACAGAATCCCACACAAAATACATAACATCCCTGCTGGTATAGTGGCCCCCCCCGTCTGTCCCCACATGTGAGAAATAGAAATACTTCCTTTGTCAAGACACTGGTTTTCCAGTGTTACCACCACTCTGCTCACCAAGTGAAGCACCCCCCAAATATATTTATTTTATTATTTTATAGCAAGATAGTTCCTCCATGTTATTCGAATAATATATCTTCTTTTCAATAGTAGAAATGCATGTCCAGGGAACCTTCATAGCTGTGAGGGTAAATCTCATTGTCTCAGTTACCCCCCCTACACACACACACACACACTCTATCACTGGTGACACAAACACTAATCAATTCTACCTCCGTCACCAAAAATAACTATTCAGCCTCTCCAACTTGTAGTTTTATTTTAAAGCAAAATCTGTAAAAAAAAGTTTCACCTGTCTCGTAACATTGTATATTACAAATGAACAAATGTCCAGACAATTGTCAACAAAACACAACCAAAAATCAAATCCACAATTACAAAAAAAGTATGTTCTCTATACTTGGCTGTTTTTGTTTTTTTATGTGTGAGAAGAAGAAACATAGACATAGTTATTATGCCACTGTTTACAGTTACAACGCCGGCTACAGATGCCTGAGTAGTGGGCCTATGTCGCAGGACATGATATCAGGCAGGTTGAGGGGAGTATAATTGGTCACAAAAAAGGACATTTCTTTTCATGTTTTGTTTTTTTGGGTGCGGAAAGCAAAAATCACTCAAAGTGCTAATGTGTGTCTGATGGGTGTACTACACGATATTTTGAGTCGCTGACTTGTATCACATTATAGAGCCTGCCTCACCCCTGTCCATCAGCAGGACAAATGAACACATCAGGTGTTCTCTACTAAAGCTTCAAACATGCCATAATAAACTTACTGATGGCACACCCCGAATTTGAACTTCTTTTTTTTGACAGACATGTATTGACAAAATAAATAAATGCTAAGCAGCACTTTCTGCCAGTTATTAACCTTTATTATTCAAAGTCATTTTTCTAAAGACAGACACACCTTAGCAACACATGACATATTGAGTCTGTTGTCCTGTAGTAGAGTCATTGTGCATTCTTATAAATTGTTTTTTAAATATAAAATATGGCAACCAATGGAATCTTTAATTATAATGAACTAGACAAATCTACCAGGTTATACATTCCAAAGTAACTGTTATTTAATGTTTTCACAGAACACCCATTGTGCTTGGTTGACCATCCATGGCACTCCAGACATTACCTCATTGGTAGATAAGAAGCAGTACTGTACCCATGGGAGGGAGACAGAGTGGTCTAGGAGTGAGGAGAAGAGCTGTTGGCGGAGAGGACCTGTGTCGCAAATGTTGGCTGTAACTGGTACAGGTGCTCTAATCAATAATGCCTGGCAAACATATGGATGGAAGTCCAGGTTGCTGCCTTGCAGATGTCTTCTGCCGAGACATTGGCCCTCTCCACCCAGGAGGTAGCTACTGCCCTGGTGGAATGTACCTTGATACCCTGGGGGGGGCATCATTTGTTTTGCTTTGTAAGCCTCCTGAATGGTTCTCTTTAGCCAGCCAGCAATAGTAGTCTTGGATGCGGCTTTTGCCTGTCTTTGTCCCCTTGTGACAATGAACAACCTCTCTGTCTTGCGTAGAGGTAGGGTCCTAGATATGTACGTGGATAGGGTGATCCCTACGTCTAGGTGGTATGGAACGGTCTTGTCTCCTGTTTGAGCGTCTACTGTGAAGGTGGGTAACTCAATGGGTTGTTCCCTGTGAAAGGCGGAGGAGACTTTTGATTGGAAGGCTGGGACCGTGCGTAGGCATACCCCTCGAGGGGTGAATACTGGGTAGGGTTCCCTGCAGGACAGCACCCCTAATTCCCAGATTCTGTGGGCTGAACATATCGCTACAAGGAAGCAGGTCTTCAGACCAACCCAGAACAGGTCTACATCATGTAGCAGTTCGAAGGGGGCTGTACTAATGGAGTCTAGTACCAGTGGGAGGTCCCAGGGAGCAATGGACGGTCAGATCCAGGGTCGCAGTATCTCGACTGCCTTCAGGAAATGCAATGCATCTGGGTGAGCACCAGGGCTGTGTCCCCCTATGGGGCCAATGGCTGCCCCGATGGCCGACAGCTGTACCCTAAAGGATGAATGGGCCAATCCCTTTTCTACTCCTTGTTGAAGGAATAAGAGGATAGTAGACATGTCTGCTAGCTCCAGATCCATGCCCTGATCTTAGCACCACCTGTCGAACACTGACCATTGCCTACCGTAGGTAGAAGTGGTCGAGGATCGTCTGGATTGCAGTATAGTGGAGATGACTGAGTCATGATATCCAGCGTTCATTAGTCATTTCCTCTCAGGAGCCAGGCAGTGAGCTTTAGGGTCTGTGGGGCCAGGTGCAGTACCGGTCCCTGGGTCAACATGTCAGGTTGGTAGGGTAACCTGAGACTGGTCAACGTCATTGCCAGTACTGTGGCAAACCATGCTCTCCATGGCCAGTAAGGGACCACCAGAATGATGGTCCATCCCAAAGATCCGATCTTTGCTAGGACTTGTGGTAGCATGGGGATGGGTGGGAACATGTACAACTGATCCCGTAATCATGGTTGTGACAGGGCGTCGGTCCCCCGGGACTGACTTTCCCTGTATCTTAAGTAGTATTTCCTGACCTGTGCATTTTGTGCCGTGGCCATGAGGTCCTTGGATATCGGTCCCCAGGTCTCCTGGATCAGGTCAAAAAGGCTGGGGTGTAGATGCCACTCCCCTGGGTGGACTTGTTGTTGACTAAGCCAGTCTGCATGAATGTTGAGCTTTCCGGTGAGGTGAACAGTGCCAAGATGGGAGAGGTGTATCTGTGTCCAGTTGAGGACCTTTGACACCCCTCTCAGCATAGCTCTGCTTCTGGTGCCTCCCTGTTTGGCGATATAGGCCACAGTGACTTGGTTGTCAGAGTGCACCAGGACCAACTGGCCTGCGATTGAGGTCTTGAAGGCTCTGAGAGCATGGTATACTGCCCACATTTCTAGGACGTTGATGGACAACTGGGCCTCTGATGGTGTCCATTGGCCCTGTGCCATCCTGTTGCCTAGACAAGCACCCCATCCCAGAAGGCTTGTGTCCGTCTCTATGGAGACATGGTAGGATGCCTCCAGCGGCACCTCTCTGGTGAGGTTGGTGCGAATTGTCCATCATGTTAGTGATTTTCTCACTGACGGCGGTAACGGGATTGTGACCTTCAAGTTGTATTCATTTGGAGACCCCCATGTGAGTATGTAAGTCTGTAGTGGTCGCATGTGCCACCTGGCCCAAGGGACTAGGTCGATACACGATGCCATGTATCCTAGTAGCTGTGCTAGTTGTGCCATGGTAGCCTGATGTCTGTTCCGTACTTGGCATGATAAACTGATCAGGTTGATCACCCTTGTCTGGGATGGCTTTGCCCAGCCCTGTGACGTGTTGATGTTTGCCCCAGGTGCTCTATCTGTTGAGTAGGCACCAGATGGCTCTTGGCTAGGTTCACCACCCAACCGTGCTCCTTGAGAACCCTCAGGGTGAGACTGATTTGTTGGAGGGATTGCTCTCTGGAGCGTGCCAGAATCAGCCAGTAGTTGAGGTAGGGGATGATGTCGAGACCCTGTTCTCGGAGTCTGGCCACTAGCACTACCGATACCTTGGTGAACACTCTTGGTGCCGAGGTAAGCCCAAAGGGTAGTGCCTGATATTGGAAATTCTGGCCTAGAATTTGGAATCTGAGGTACTGTCTGTGTTTCGGTTTGATGGGGATATGAAGGTATGCGTCCTTTAGATCTATAGACATCAGAAAGTTGCCTACACAGATACTGCGTAGGGTCGACTTTAGTGTGTCCATATTGAACCTCTGGGGAACCACATGCTGGGTGAGGTGCTTGAGGTCCAGGATGGGGTGTAGTTCACCTGATTTCTTTGGGATGAGGAAGAAGATGGAGTATACTCCTAGCTTCTGTTCATGCAGAGGTACGGGCTGTATCATTCCATTGTGGATCAGGTCCCACAGGATTTGTTGCACCTGATGGGCTGTAGCCTTCCTTTTGGTGATGGGCGAGGTGATAAACCTGTGTGTAATGGGGGATTCTGATAATTCTGTCAAGTATCCTCTTGACACTACCTCTTGAACCCACTTGTCCAAGGTGGTGTAAAACCACTGGTGGCTGAAGAGCGATAGTATCTGTCCCACAGGGGGACACCGTTTCTGTCCGCATGGGGGTCTGTGTGAGTAGTCATTGCTGTTTTCCTCGCTGACCTCTGTCTCTTCCTCCAAACCTTGACCCACAGGATCTGAAGGAGGAGGGCAGGAAGGAATGGGTGAAGGGGGTATGTTGTGTGGTGTGGGTACCTCTACCTCGAAATGTAGAGGTTGGGTATGAGGCATCTCTATGTGTGTGTGGTAAGATTTGTGTCCCCCCGAAACCTTCGTTTAGCAGAACGTAGATATGAGCATCGACTCTTGTTCTTGAGGAGTTCTTTGCCCTCCTCTTTCTGCTTTTGGAACTCCTGCAGGCCCTCCCCAAACACATGTTTCCCTTTGATGGGTAAATTCTGTAGCAATGTCTTGAATTCATTGTCGGCCTCCCATAGTTTAAGCCACAATGCCCGTCTAGCATGGATAGTGATGACTGTGGCTCTCGCGGTCAGTCTGAGGGAGTCCACTGCCATATCAGCTAGATATTTTGCTGCATCAAGAGTACATTCCAACAGTTCCGCCTCTCTCATTTTGGGGTTGGCCTGCTCCAGAAGCTCTTCTAGCCAGCGTATCTGAGCCCATGTGGTGTAAATGGCTGTAGTGGATGCCCTCGCAGCCATTCCCTCTGTCTCGAAAGCCTTCTTTAACATATCCTCCACTCTTTTGTCTGTGGGGTCCTTCAAGAATATGGTTCTGCATGGTAGGATAGTCTTTCTGCTGAGTGCAGCCACCTGAGGATCAATGGTCAGGGCTGTGCACCAGTTGCTGGCCTTGTCCTCTTGCACGGGGTACATGTGGTCCAGGTTTCTCTTGTTCGACATTCTGCTGGACTCTGTGGACTGCCATTCCTTGGTGACGATATCCTCAATCACCGGAGAGACTGGGAATGTTTCCTTAATGGCTATCCTCTGCTGGATCAGGGGTCCAACTTTGATTCTGGTTTGTTTTTCTCGACCTCGAACCCCATAGTGGCCTTGACAATTTTCATGAGGCCTGGAACCATGTCAAAGGAGCATAGTTTGGATGTGACGGATGGAACGGATTGTGGATCCATGTCCTCTTCATCAGTGTCGGCCCCGTCTTCTTCATCTGGTATGTCCTTGTCCTCCCCAGAGTCCAGCTTGTGACTATCAGGAACCAGCTCTGTATGATCCAGGTGGTTCTCGTTGGCCCCACCCACAATGTCTGGCTCTGGGAGGGGTGCGGTCAGTGTCCTGTGTTGAGTGAGGGATTCTAACTTCTCCATCACCTTCAGCATGAAATTTTGTTGACTCTCCATCATTGCCATGGTGGCCTGTTGGTTCTGGAGTAAGAAGGTGCCTGGATCCATCCACGTTGAACCACTGGGGCCCGAGTTACTGGGGCCCATGACAGCGGTGTGCTCTTGCGATAGGTCATCATCATCATGAGGTAATGTCTAGAGTGCCATGGATGGTCAACCAATCACAATGTTTTTTACAGTTAGCAATGCATTAGCAATTAATACTGCATTGTTTTTCAGTGCTTAACCAGCTCAAGAGCAATGTTTGTAAAATGTTTTTGCAGCTTAGTTGAAATACATTTGCAATCCAGCCACAATGCAGTGAAAAACTGCATTTTAACTCTTAAGGAATGAGTACTTATGATTAAGGTGCTGGGGAAAGGGTGCTGACAATAACGGCGACCTACTTACCAGTGCATCCCTGGAAGGCTAGGGTAGGGTAGGGCAGCCAGATGGGGAGGTCAGCGAATATAGCGATGGGATGTCACTATACATACGTGCGTGGGGGGAGTGAACATGCACTGCGAGGGGTACAAGGGGATGTGAGGGATTGTGCTGTGGTTAGTTGCTGAGCCAACCCTGTGGCATGGTGGGTGGGTTGCTGGCACTGGTTGGCAGGGTACTGGGTTCGGGTCTGGGCACTGTTGTGTTTTTGTTGCACCCAGCCTGAATCTTTTATTTTATTTACTGTTTTCACCCCCCCAACATGCACCCCCCCGGAGTTGAGAATCCTATAGTAGGGGGGGTGTGGGGGTGAAGCCCCCCATTGGGTGTGTGGGGAGCACAGCCCCTCGCATAAAACAGTAAAAACGTAAGTCCCCAGTGCCATTGTGCTATGTGCTGGGTTGTCAGAGTGCTGAAAAAAATTTTAGGCACTCTGACTTCTTGATAACAGCAATCACCTTTAGGCTTTCACCATTATCACATAGATCCTAACAAACAGTTTGTGCAGGGCTTTGTACTGGATCTAGTAACACTTATGCAACTCAGTCAGAAATGCTAAAGCAACTATTTGGAGGAACAGTTTAATGTGACTTATACTATACCATCATATTAAAGTATGCACCGTAGTCTTTCTTATTTCCTGACATCTGATTTGCTGTTGGTCTTGCAAGGGAGTATATTAGCTTTAAGTAAATGTCCAGAAAATAAACACTGCCCACCTATATCGATTGTCTGCCCAGTGAAGTATACCACTGTGAACTCTCCTCCTTAATTGCTAAAACTACCTCATTTGATGTTCAAAATTACAGCAGTTTTTCTCCCTTGCTAAGTCAGAGATATTGAGCCCCACCCACAAAAAATATGTTCCCTAGTTCAATGTCAGCCATCTACGTAACTTAACCAAAGATGGACATCTCCTGGGGTAAATACATTTTTTTTTATTTTGTTTCTTCTTATAACACTAACCCATTTTGTCTCATGTCCCTCACAAAACAAGACAAAACAGCAGTGTTCAACAGTCTCAAACCTATGCTCCATGTCTTCCCCAGAGACAGCACAGCATACAAACACCATGACAGTCTCTAACGCAGAGCATGTGACAACAGGAAAACAATCACCCCATGCCCCTCCCCACCAGTGGCAACTAGTTCTGTTGTTTGCCTGCTTCATCTGAACACAAGACATATTGAAACAGTAAAAATGTTGTTTTCACTCTAACTTTATCTTGTTGCTCCATGTCTTACTCTCCTCCCCGTTCTTATGTTATGAAGTCTTATTCATGCTGTGCATTAATCCTCCTCCAGTCAGTCACTGACTTCAAGATGTCCTCCAAAAATTACCATCCACAACATGTCCTATGAGTCAAATGTTCCCACAAAGACTGCAGAGAACATTCCTGGCTCAGGTCATCAGTGAACCAACAAGATGCCAAACTAATGTAGTATTCACAAAAGTGACAACCATGTACATGGCATAATGGTCAGTGAGCCACTACCAAGAAAGTGAGAATTGTACAGTATGCTTACAGTTGGACATGGATAGGGAAACTATCCTGAATAAGACCAAACCCTTGATCATAACAAGAGTGAACTTCATTGAAATGGGTGAAGTATTAAAGAGCCATGTGGAGGACTTCGCACTACATATATCTGCGGACCACTGCTATTCTATCATGAATGAAGGAGTACTGCTTGTCACAAATACGTTAATCTACTGTGCCTGGTGTGGTACGTTGATCTACTGTGCTTGGTGTGGTACACTCACGAAACACACTCATATACCCACTCCCTGGAACATCATATTCCCATAATAGAAAGTTGTCTTATTTTTCTGTTTAAGTTATATAAAGGAAAACAAATGTTGTATATTTAGATATTATTGTTTACTTTGTTGCTGTAACAGGAAAAAATACTGCATTGATTGTGGAGCATGCTGTATATGCGCAGCAGTGATTGCACTATGGGTTCCATTGTTTTTGGTGCACATGCAGAACCAACCCAACACAGCAAACACTTCTATAGTGATGTACAGCCTTCATTTGTCATGTTTCACTTGTAGGACAAGAGAATTTTTTTAATTTTATTGTTTTTTGGGTTACATTTTACTGCCACTGGCATGCTGTAACAGCAGAGGGACAGATGTAATAGTCAGCGGCAGATTTAAAGTGTAGAACTGCTGGGTACCCATGAGAAGCCACAATCAGCAAGAGACACTAAACAAGCTCACAGCAAGTAGGGCACTGTGTGTTCACAAGTGTATTTTTTTTCTAAAACAATGTGTTGAACACAAGTTACAAGTTAGTATGCTGTCTTTGTTTCCCCCAGTGGCCACTTGCTTTCATATTTTAGTCTGGCACAGCAAAAAAGTAGGCCTTCTGGCAGAAGAGGGGGTCAGGGTGCATATGGTTGTAGTGATGGGAAGAGAAGTGCATGATTTGATTGAACAGTGCCTGATACCTTTTTCCAATGGTAACACTGGTTCATTCATAGTACTAAGAAAATAGCAGTAAACCTATCAGAATGTAATATTTTTGTTTTCTGCTATGCCTATTGTATTACATGGAGTTAAATATTTACTGCACAAATGTGACTTTATTCCATGTTGATAGTCCTGCAAAACAGAAGCAGTGACATACCAGTTGTCATCATCAACATATATCACAAATTTTAAAACAACATGAAACACATAGAGATATAGAGTGCATATGGGGCACTTGAGAATGGCACTGGTCTTACAAAGAGCATAATCAATGTGGTAGATACAAAACAGTGGTTTTAGCTCTAGACTACAGTACAGTACATTCATATTCAGTGCTTGAAACATTTATACTGTTAGATGAATAGCTTTCTATTTCTACACCACTGAGTTTTAAATACTGCCAACACTCTATCAGTAAGATACAGAGCACTACATATTTAACAACTCATCACATTAACTGTCTATCTTTTATTTCAACAGGTCAGACTGCTGAGAGTCCTACTGTTGTGGCAGTCCTGTAAGGTAAAAATTCTCATCATTTGTGTTCTATGTTATCAAATTAAGCCATAACACAAGCACAGAAGACAATCAGAATATGAGAAATTCCATGTAGTGCACAGAAGTGCCATAAACATGCACAGAAATTCAAAATTAAGCTGATTAAAAAAAATGACAAAGCATGTTGCAAAGTGATCTACTCATATGCCAAGTAGCACATTAACTGTCGCACAAACAATGCCAGTGCTACTGCAACAATCCAGAAACTAGTATCACAAAGCAAAAAGCCCTTTCCTGATATCCCTGTAAATGTTTTTTTTTTGGTATTTTTTTTTTGTCCTAAAGTCTTAAAAGTACTCCACTGTCTTACTACCAGGAGTAACCTACAAAGAGTGGGGAACACAGTAACAGTGTAGGCTATGTCAAGCAAGCAAGCAATAACACATGACGAGGTGTGGTTTATCTCCAGATAAGAACTTGCCCAGGTGTGCTATTAAGGTATGAGGCACTTGTGCCAAGTAGCTTATGAACCTGGGTGTGCTCTTAACAGGAGATAAATCACACCTCGGAGTGTGTTATTGCATTTATAAAATGGGCCCCCAGTAAAAAAAGTTTTAATGAAATTGCACATAAAAAGTGTAACTATAACAAGAGTAAAAAAAAATATGATATCTACAGAAAAACACAAAAAAGTAGTCCATGTCATAGTATTGTACTGGGCATGTTTCATCAAAATAAAGTTGGTGGCCATGGTGTCAGTCTATTCCCTCCTCCCAAATCTCACTCTGACACACAAAAATCCTCAACAGTATTATTTTTTGTGTGTGTGTGTGTTTTATTAGATAGGAAACACTGAAATATTGTTACTCAGAGGATCGAGAGCAGGGGATTTCACTACCCACTGTATTTATTTAGGGCTTCTCTGAGTGTATGTCCCCCAAACCCCCACTATGGACATCTCTGACTCTTTGCACTCCCCCAGACACACACACACACACACACACACACACTTCTCTGCAATATGCTTTTGTTCCTTTTTGTGTGTGATGTGTTTTTACAGTTGCAGTAGGTGGACCCTGCAGATGTATTGCATGTACAAAAGGAGTGATGTCATGTTTTCTGTCCGTGGAACTGACTGAAAGTGTAAACACACTCCTCCACCTTACCCTACTCCAAGAAATGCTTTCTGCCCTCAAATAAATATGTTTTCATGTTAGCCAATGGTTGCAGAGTAATATTTTCTTTCTTAAATGGGTGGTACAAGAACTGGAACCTGAGTAGCGGAAGGCAGCATTATTTTTTGGGGGGGAGTATGAGTAAGAGCCATCCCACCTCTACCCGAGAAGCTCCTAAAGATCCACCCCTGCCTTTTTTTTTATTCATGTGGTAGGGGCATGAGGTGGATCTATCATGTTGAAACAAGACTCACTAGTTTGGGATCTGGACCAAGGAACGGAACAAGTCTGTGGACTCCCTGCATTTTGTTAAGGGCTAGGAGAACAGAAGGTACTTAATGCCTTCAAACTGACTTAAAAACCCTTGGAACAAATGATTATCAGAGTCACCTGGTGTCTCAAAAGGAAAGATGGCTTTCTGGTTGAAAGAGCCACAGGTATTTCTTAAACATTTATATACTAAAAACAAAGTTCAGCTTTTGGGATTAACAATATTTGTTTTATATATATATATATATATATATATATATATATATATATATATATATATATATATATATATATTTACTATATATTTTTTCTTTTAAGTTTGAGAAGTGGAGTTGCCTTGCACATGTTAAAAATACCAGCAGCAATTAACAACTACTTGAGTTCAGCTTTTGGGATTAACAATATTTGTTTACTATTATATATATATATATATATATTTACCATATATTTTTCTTTTAAGTTTGAGAAGTGGAGTTGCCTTGTACATGTTAAAATACAGGCTGCAATTAACAACTACTTGTAGAAACAAAAGGCTGTTTTTTTTTCCTACTTACTTTTTTCCTGGCTCAGTTTATATCAGTGAAAAGAAAGACTGGAACAACTATCAGAGTTGCCATCCCTCTGGACAGGCTATTTATCACTCATTTAAAATAACACAAATGTAGTTTCACATTTTTACCATGAGAGAAGCAAGAAGATGAACCAGCATGGTTAACAAATACATTCATTGACACCTGTGAATGAATGGGGAGGGGCAGTTTTTGTAAAGTTCAGGCTTTTTTATTGCATCTTGTCCAAGGCAATCTTCCCAGAGTGCAGCTTGCTCTATTGTTTAGTATCAGTGTCTTGTTACATTTTTTGTTTCAAATTAACCAAAGACATCATGGCAGCCAAAGGAGGCACACTTTGAGTCTTGGAGTATGTACAGCATAATTAACAGAAAAACAATGAAGTGGAGCACCAGGCAATTTACTGTGGTGCTCATTTTGACAAAAAGTAACAGAGGAAGTGGTAAGAGCACCCACAAAAATCAGAGAGCACAGGACTTTGGTGAAAAAATGAATCCTTTTGTTTAAATACAAAACTGCATATTACATGTGCACCAAGTTCCAAAAATAAGCGGTAAAAGCTGTACCAACACTAATGTTTCCCCTGGCCACTGTCAGGCATCATCAGAGTGAATCTAAAACATCACAACAGTGCCTCCATATAAATAGTGATTAAATTACATGGTACTAATTAATTCTAACCAATCATAAACTAAAAACAATTTAGCTTTATTACTAAAAGCAGTTTTCAATAAACAACTAGGTTGCACCTGCACAAGTCTGAAAATGCGCCATTCTGCGAAATTCAGCAAGAGGCAGTTGCGCCCCCAAATCACGCTGAGCAACAGAGCAATGATAATGAAGGCATGCACAACTGAAGGGGGAGGAACCATGCATAAATGGCGCAGTGCTATATTCAACAATTTGCGCCATGTGCAATAGGGGAGCAAGCGGAAGTTGTGCCATAGCGGAAATGAGCCAAAATAAAAGGGAGCAAGGGAGAGGTACAAGAATGCTACAGGGAAGCCACATATGAGAGCAACACACAGCAGGACACACTGGGCAGCAAGGACACACAGGGCCAGGCAGGAAAGGGCACCTGGAAGCAATAGCCACAGGGGAAGGTGTGGGGAGAAATTGCACAAGGGGGAGGTACACCACACAGCAGTGAGGCAAGCCCAGGCAGGTGTTCCTGGTGCAGAGGAAGTAGCTGTGAGGACAGTGGGGGGAATACAGTAACAGCTGCCAAGGGGGGTGAACAGAAGCCAGGGACATGGCCAGTGCCACCTTCCAGATGAAGGCCATTATGAGGGGGGTGAGAAGGTGGGCAGCAGGGGGGCATAGCTGTGGAAGGGCCCATCAGTGGTATGCCCCCAACAGGCAGTACTGAGCCCACACCAGCTTTGAGCTGTACAGTGATACTGAGATTGTGGGCTGGTACCACCTGAATCTGACAATTCTGAGGTGGCTCTGTGAGCTGTGCAGTGATGTGATGCAGGCACCCACACGACGGAGCCATGCCCTGTCAGTGAAGACCAAAGTGACAGCTTGCATGTGCTTGCTCACCATGGGTACCTTCCAGAGACCAACAGGGGACACCACAGGCATAACCCAGTCAGCCACATCATGCCACCTCACCCAATTCCTCAGCGCACTGCTACCACATGCTGCAGAATACATCCATTTCCCTAGCACACCGGCAGAGCACTCAGCAAACATACAGGAGTTCCACAGGGTAGCACGTATGCCTGGTGTGCTAGGGGCAATAGACTGCACCCACGTGGCCATCCGCACACCACCTGGCCCTGAGGGGGCCACATACATCAGTCGCAAGGGCTATTCCAGCATCAACTGCCAGGTGGTGTGCAATGCCAGGGGGTGCATAATCAATGTGTGTGCCATGCACCCTGGGGGAGCACACGATGCCTTCATCTGGCACCAGTTGGCACTGTGCCACAGATTCAAGAGTGAGGCTATCCCCACTGGACACCTAGTGAGTGAGTATGCAAACCACATGGACAATCATAGGGCCTGGGGGGGCATGGTCAGAGGTGACATGGGTAGTAACCTACATGGCCCGGGGCAGGGCGATGCTGATCACCAAACTAACCTCCATCCTCTACACACAGGTGACAGTGGATACCCACTCCGTCCCTGGCTGCTCACACCCTACCGGCGGCCAGCAACCCCATCGCAGCAATGCTACAATGAGGCACACGCCACCACATGTAATGTCATCAAGCGGGTGTTTGGGATGCTGAAGGTACACTTCCATTGCCTGGACACCTCCAGTGGTGCCCTACAGTACTGCCCCTCAAAGGCCTTCTGTCTATTCCTGGCTTGTTGCATCCTGCACAACATGGCCAATGAATGTGGGATAGCCATACAGGTCAAAGAGGGGGACAGCAATGGGGACGATGAGGATGCCAGTGACGATGATGATGGGCAACCCCCCTTGGCCGACGGGACCCCCGACTGCTCGGCTGGCACAGCTGCACTGGGACACCATCATGGAGGAGCACTTCAGCCAACCCAGGTAACTCATGGGGCCATGTGCAACCACCAGTGGCCAAGGCACAACCCACAACCATGCATGGACACACATCAGGGGTGCATGCCCTCAAGGGAAGTGGCCAGGCATGGAACCACACACACAACCAGGGATGGGTGAGGTCTAACATGCCACATGGATGGACACACACACAATGCACCAAACCTGCACAAAGGGTAGGAGGCACACCGACCCAGGACACCACCCCTAGCCACACACATGTCCACAGACCACCATGCCCACTGCCTGTCCCTGTGCATGTGTCAGATGCTGAGCACCATTGCACATTGGTGTACAGTGCAATGCAGGCATCATCATGCACACGCAACTGCGGACAGCAGCCGGGAGGGTGTGCAGATGGACCGTGTGTCCACATGCAGGGCCGGGTAACCACCCGTGCACTGCCCACTGAAAGACACAATGCACACAGGCAGCACCAGACAGTAGCTGCATTGGGAGACAGGTCAGTCATGCGACACAGTGCCCCGGCCACCACGGATGCATGGGCAGCCCCGCCAAGACCTGCCAGCACTGACAGGCCAACCACTGGCCTCATGGGGTGGCACCAATGGTCCCCCAGAGGTTCCACTGCATGAACGTGACCGTGCTTATGCAGGGGTCTGCAGCACACCGAACATGCCTGCACCAGGTGTGCTCAGGATGCCCACAGCTGAACCCGGTGTCGACAGGGAGGGTGACGCATGATGCCAGGAATGGGGGGTGGACAGTGCACTGCGTGGTGTCCGCGACGCATGGGAACATGACTGAGTGCCCATTGTGGCCATGACAGCAGTGAATACTTGTGCATGCCTGTCAATGGCAGCAGTCACATCCTCCCACAACCAGTCCATCCCTGCCAGGATCAGAGCAGTGTCTCTGCTGCGATGCTCCTCTGCCCACTCCAGAACCACACGCAGTGCATCCACTGATGTCACAAGCCACATCTTCTGCTGGACTGATGCTTACAGTAGGCGGGTATGCTCGTCCAAGAGGTCATCTGCCTCCTCGGCATCCTGTCCCTCAGGATGTGCATGGCCCTGATGCTCAGCACCCCTTGAGGGTGGGCGCTGCGCACCAGGACCAGGTCTGGGCATGTCCACAGGCGGTGCACAGATGTCACCACTGGACCCTGTACCCCAAGCCCATTGGCCGACCGCTGATGCTGCCCCTCCGGCTGCCACTCCCCAGGGCTCAGTGGTGCCGCCGCAGTGGCCGCAACAGTCCCACTGTCCTGAAAAAACACCAGTGCTGCCCAACTGATGCTGCCAGGCACAGGCTGGGACTGTGCTGACATGCAGGCCTCCACGGCAGCACCACCCACAGCCATGACCGCGACGTTACCTGATGTGTGGCCATCCCGTGGCACACATGTGTCACTGCCCATGCCGTTGGTGACATCATCATCGGTGATGGACTCAGCACCAGCCCGTGTCACAACATGCTGGCATCCGTGGACGCTGTCATGCTGGGACACGGCAAGGCTTCCTCTGCACCTGTTACAACAACATTAGTGTGGACAGCCAGGAGGGCCCACTGTCGCACTGATCCACGTATACCTGTGGAGGTGGATGGGCCCTCCTCTAGCTCCAGCTGACTGTCCTCAGTAGACAGGCCCACCACCGCTGACCCATGCAGATGCTCAGGATCTGTAAGGGAAAACAAAGTTGAGTTACTGCATGTGACCTACCCTGCCCCCCCACAGACAGACCATAACTTACCATGCAGTGATGGGCCACCACCCGTCTGGAAGCCACCACCTGGAATACCCTCAATGGCACTACACTGCATGCTTCTGGCAATCCTCTCCTCCTGTGGGGTCAGGTGTACCACCTCCGGCTGTCCCCCACCTGTCGCAGCTCATGCTACCCTGATGGCAGCCACCTTCTCCTTTATCCTGCTCCTGTCTGTGCCCATCTTCTTCTTGCACTCCTGCACGGAGTGCTGGTAGCTGCCATGCAGGTTCACAGCTCATGCCACCTCCTCCCATGCAGCAGCATGGGCTTGAGGTGTTCCCTGGCATCCACTGAATTGCGGCTCCTGATCCAGGTAGGCATCAAACAGAGCTTCGGTCTCGGCCTTGGTAAAATTAGGCCTCCTCCTCCTCCCTCCACTGTGTTCCTCCTCTCCCACAACTTGCTCAGTCATTATTTAGCCTGTAAGAATGGCAGTTGTTACCTGTGACTGTGCAGTCCCATGCATGTTCCCTAAATCCACAGTCCACACTCCCAAACAGCATGCAACTCACCAATAGACTGCAGTAACCAACTATGGCCACTGCAGCCCAATGTCGCACTTTTATAGCGCAACCCATGCAAATGAGGCGAGGCGCAATTTTAAGTGGATGCAAATTGCAGTGCTGCTCCATTGCATGGCTGATTAGCTGTTTTGCATATGATGGCTGAATATCGCGCTTTTGCACTTTGCGCAATTGTGTTGAACATGCTGAGCCAATGGTGCAGTTCTGTGACATGCGTAGTACACACCTCACTGCGCATGCCCGGGTTGCTGACGCAGGCATCTGCCGTGCTGCTGATGTGCTGTGCACGGGAAGCAATGCAGGGCACGGCCATCATTGTGCCAGTGGTGCTATAGCGATGTTCACCTACATGGTTCTGTGGCACTGGGCCATCATAGGCGCACTGGGGCAACAGCGCTGTAGGCCGCTACTGGCGGTAGCACACAGGCAGCAAATCACGCTACACACATTGGGTTCCAATAGCGCTGTGCATGTCTGTGCGTCAGAGACCCTTGACCCTGTGCCCGACATTTGCCCCTAGGCGCCATGCGTCAGGCATGGGTGCACCACTATTGTGTTGTTCGGTGATAGCATGATAAGGAATGGCAGCACTGTACCACGCAGCATCTGCATGTGAGGAGCCGTGCTGCAGAGCGCCATATTTGCAGACTGAGCAGAGAGCATGGTGCGCAGGAGGGCTGCTCAGTGGACTCAGGTAGAGCTGGCCAACCTAGTGGCCATAGTGGAGCCACACCATGGGCCACTGTTTGGGGAGGCACCCCTGGACAGGTCCAGGAGCCAGGTGTGGGAGGAGGTGGCCACTGCACTCAAGGAGGCCACTGTATGAGGGAGAAGTGCAGAGCAGTGCCGCCACAGGTATGGGGTCCTGCGGCGGAGGGAGCCGGAGCTGCTAGCCTGCCTGCGGGGACATGTCAGGAGGGGCACGGTGTCACGGCCAGGTAGGTGTTATGGCAATACACTTTATCTTCCATTTGGGTATCACAGTTGTATGTGTCCAGCACATAGGGTGGGATCATCCGGGGTTGGCTGTGGTGGTGTTATCAGGGTGTGGGGTGGGTGGGTCTGGCTGGGTAGGATGGCACACCTGGGGGCAGGGGGGCTTTGCTACAGGATTGTACTGATGTTCCTCTCTCCATGTTTACACCACAGGCCCAGAGGAATGGCACCTGGCCCATGAGCTGTGGCGCAATGAAGAGGAGAGGGTGGCCAGGTGGGGCGAGGGATCACAGCACCCAATGGATCGGCCCGATGATGGTGAGTGCCATACCTCCATGATTACTATTGCATGCTGTGTAACAGGGTGGTCAGCGGGGCATGGTCACCATCCATCGACACCACTGCCATGCATGCAACTTGTTACAGTTAACACTGTCCAGTGGCAATGCATGTCTGGGAGTGCGTCGATGGTGGTCCATGCATGCACCGGGTACATGGCTGTGCCACTGCCTTTGCACCACATAGCCATGTCACTAAATGGCAGCGGTGGTGCTGTGCATGACTTGGCCAGTGGGTGTGTGCAGCGTTCCGCATGGCTGTATGTGCCTGCATGGGCAGGTCATGTGGATGTGATCACTGTGGGTGGTCACACACCATCACAGAGGTATGTCCCATGGCTGTATGCCATGCACAGTGGGTGGGCTGTATGGGGCTGTGCATTCACACCTATTGACTGTGCTCCCTTGTCCTGGGTACAAGCCAGCTCCGAGACATAAGGGAGGCACTGCGGGAGATCCTGCAGGTGGTGAGGGCGTCACTCGACATTCTTTGCAGGATCGATGAGACCGGGGTCCTGAGGAGGCACAGACAGAGATGGCGCCAGAGCGGGGAGCGGCGCTCCTGTTAGAAGTCCCTCTGCCCCTGATATCCCCTACCCCCCTGGACCCACCCTCACACCCCTCCTTTCCTGTCCTATTTGTTCACCTCTGCCCTTACCCACCCCCACCTTGTTTGTGGCCCTCCCCCCCACCTTGTATATATTTTATAAATAGTTAATTTTGAGATGTTGTTTTAATACAGTTATTTTGATATGAATACTGTGGTGGTCTCTGATTTGCAATGGGCTATAGGTGCTCAGCTGCAGTGATGTGCATGGCATCAGGGGTGGTGCAGTCATGGGTATGTGTGTGTGTGTCTGTGTGGAGGTGACTATGGTGTGGGGGTAGTTATCAGTCAGTGTCTGTGGTGTGTGTGCTGTGCCCTGTGCACTGGATGACTGTGTGCAGTGGTCCATGGTGTGTGCTCTGTGTCCATGGTGCCCCTATCAGCCCGTCCATGGCCTGTGCAGCTGACACCCATACATGTCTGTGACCTGCATGGTCTGCTGGCATGTCGGTGGTGGCAGTCCATGCAGGGCAGCCACTGTACCCATCACACTGCTGGATTGCCTCCTGTCACTGGTGTGGTGCATGTCTGCCTTGGGTGACACTGTGGTCTCCACAGTTGTTGTCACACCTCCATGCTGTGGCTTGTGTGTGTTGCAGGGGATGTGCACCACTGTCTGTGACTTGTGGTCTGGGAAAATGCTGGTGGTGTACAGGTCCACAGTGCCTGTGCAGGGTGGCTGGCACTCCAGTGCCATGGATGACTGAGGGTTGTGTGTACACAGTTTACATGGGCTCACACTGGGGGTTTGGTTGCCCCGCCACTGCGTCCCTGTGTTGTTGTGGCCTTGGGTATGGGTGGGTGTCTGTCCATGCACTGTGCAGCATCCGGTGTGATGCATGCTTCCATGCACCACTGTGGGTGTCTGTGCTGGCTGTTGTGGCCAGTGCTGGGTCAGGGTGTGTCATTGGGAGACTGTGCAGGGTGCTGTACCACTGGTGGTGGGGTCCGGGGCAAGCTCTGTCCTGTGTGGGGTACCTCATGTGCCGACGCATGGTTGGTCACTCAGCAGTACCTCGGGGGGACTGTGCATGGTGGTACTGTGTATGCCGTTGTTGCATTGCTGTGTGCTGTCACCCACTGATGGGTGCTCGTGGTGGGGCTGCCTTGCATGGTTCTGTGGTGCACAGGGTTACAGTGTCACAGTGGGGGTGGAGGCATGCATGGGGTTTCCTGCAGTGGTGGACGCTGCTCCTGGCAGGGTGTCTGGGGGTCATGGTGCAGGGTATGCTCTGCATTGGGGGATGGTGTGGCATGGGGTGGTCAGCCCTCCTTGTGTGCCAGTCACAGCTTGCCAGGGGGTGTGATGGGGCACCATGGCCCAGCTGTGGGTTGGTTGCTTGTCTCCATGGGCCGGTGGTTATTCCAGCCCTCCCCCAGTTGAGCAGTGCATGGGGTGTGTGGGGACGATGTCTGTTCTGCTGTGTGTTCCTGTGCCCATCTGTGACATGGGTGGTGGGCCCCTACCTCCCTGGTTGTGCAGTTGCATTGCCCAGCTGCTGGGGGGCGTCCCTGGTTGCGCTATGGTGCCTCTGGACTGCTCAGCTGCACATCCCTTGTTGCACTATGGTGCATCTGATCTGCTCAGATTCCCCTCCCTAGTTGCACTATGATGCAGGTGGTGCGATATTCAGTCATCGGCTATAGGCGCAGTTTGGCCAGCTCACTTTTTGAATATCGCGCCTCTTGCACATGAGCGCAATGGACTTGCACTTACTCCTGCTATTGCGCACTTTTTGGGTGCAGTTTGAATATCTGGGCCTATATATTATACAGATGGTGTGGAGCCTAACATAGTTTTCTATTTAACCCTCGTAACAAATAGGTAGCTCAAGACATTTGCTGTTGCTGCACCCTCTTTGTTCCTCCAGTTATGGATTTATTTGATTCTTTATATGGATCATAGGTCAGAAATATTTAAATAAAATATGAGGTACACAATATAATGAGGTGTTGCAACTAGCAATGCATGAGCGTGGTAATTGTTTTAGTTTTAAATGGCAATAGTGCAATTTAAACAGATGGGTTGGAGCTCAACATAGTTTTTTATCCAAACCTCACAACAAATAGCTCAAGACATTTGCTGTAGTTGCACCCTCTTTTTCCTCTGTTCACAGTTTTTGATTCTTTATATGGATCGTAGGCCAGAAATATTTAAATGAAATATGAGGTAACAATATGAAATAAAATTAGGTGCTGCAACTAGCAATATATGAAAGTGGTAACCCATGTAAAAGGACAACATTGTGATTTAAATGTGCAGTTTAAAGTTCCACACAAACCTTGCTGCTATTTCAAGTCTGAATTAATGGTTACTAGAATTGTTTATTAAAAACTGCTTTTAATAATAAAATGAAATTGTTTTTATTTTATGATTGGTTAGAATTAATTAGTAACATGTAATTTAATCACTATTTATATAGAGGCACTGTTGTGATGTTTTAGATTCACTCTGATGATGCTTGACAGTGGTCAGGGGAAACGTTAGAATTGTACAGCTTTTACCACTTATTTTTGGGACTTGGTACACATGCAATATGCAGTTTTGTATTTAAACAAAACAACTTCATTTTTTCATCAAAGTCCTGTGTTCTCTGATTTTTGTGGGTGCTGTTACCACTTCCTCTGTTACAGCACAATTAATAAGTTTTCATATGCATAATCTTTCCATTCATGTTATTGCTAGACATACTGTAGTTAGCTTGGCTTGAGGAAGGGTGAACATGGTCAGGACCCCTTAGTAATTGGGATGCATATGCAGCAAATAAGTCCAGATGTGCTAACTTACCCTATAACTCTTAAATGTCACAGGTTGCATTTTCTTCTTGAAATGGTTACTTTTGCATTTATGTTTATTTTAAAATATTCAATATTCTGACCATGTGGTTATGTTATAGACCATAACTGATCTCCAGCCTTAACCCCCCCCCGTGCTCCAACTTGCATAGAAAATAGTGCTTGTAGACAAATCTAATCATTTTGCCACTGTGTTCTGGCATGTGAGTGTGTGTGTGTGTGTGTGTGTGTATGTGTGTGTTACTGCTACTGAAGCAAGAAATGTACAGCTGTCATTTTTTACATCCTGTTCAAAGTGTGTTTTTGCACCTGTGGTGGCAAATGGCACAGTTGCTGTGCAAAATCTCCTTTTGGCTAATGAACTGATAGTGCCACTGTTCACGTGGTGGGGTCACAAAAAGCACATGCTGAAAACCTGGCGTGAAAATACCAAGAAACATCCAGGGCATTAGGGTTTCTGACCATAACACCCTGCACTGTAAGGACTGACAGGCATCAGGGATGTGACTTGGGATTGTCAACAGTAATGCTCATGTCATTCCACCCCATCCCCACGCTGCAGCCAGTGATAGGTATCGAGGTGTGCCATTGACTCTTCAGCCCCAAAGTTCACTCCATTCTCTTATCCTCTACCCATTTCAGCGTATTTCCTTATGGAATGGGGTGAGTGTAAAGTTTGAAAACCCCAAGGCACACCTCGACTCTTATCAGTGTCTGCAGGGTAGGGTGAGGTGAAATCGCATGAGTGTTATGGGCAATGACCCAAAGGCACACCCCAATGCCTGTCCATGTCTGCTGGGGGGGGTGGGTATGGTTGGCGCCACTTCAATACTTCACTGCCATTCCTATTCTGCCTGCCTGTCTGTGTCTCTCTCTCTCTCTCTATCTATATGTATGTAATTATCTATTTCTATTAATTGCATGTATCGCTATTTTTAGCTGTTTCTAAAACAAACCTGCATATCGCATTTGCCTATACTCTGAGCACATACAGTACTTATGAAACTGTGCATATTTATACTACACTTCTGCGTAGACCTCATACTTTCCTAATCTTTCCATTATCACAAGCACAACTACCTTGCCCTTATCAAAAGTGACCCCATCTGAAAGTTAATATCACATTTTCTCTAACAGTCCATCATCATTACACCTGACTTCCTGACATCAACACATTGCTTAAATATAACTTACATCACCCTCATGGACAAAAACACAGTTTCTCTTGAAAAAAAAAATAATAATAAAAATGTGTAAATAATCCCAAGGCTGAACATATGCCAGCCATTACTTTTTCATGTACTGCTACCTTCTGTACCATCATGGGGATTTGCATATGTTTCTCTTGATGCTTTGCATTATTGGTATATGTGCAATTATGCTTTCTTAATAATGTGGCTGTCTGGCCAATATCATATGGGATAACACACAGATCAGTGGCATTTGCTCTGGGGTTCTTTTCTAAGCTTCCTATTCCTTCCATTAAATGTACACCTTATGAGATGGTGTGGGGACAGTAAGGCACTTTGGACAAGAATAGCAGTAACCAAAATAAAGATTTATTGCAAATAGCGGACTAGAAACGGCAAAATAATAAACAAGACATAGAATCCAAAATTCACTTCTCTGAGTTAGAACTCACTATCTCAGAACAGGGTGTTGTCAGCTTCACACCCTCCTTCACACTGTTTGATCTTACTAGGCAGTCATCCTAAATAGCAGCCCTTCAAACATGTGACCTCAGAGCTCCGCCTTCAATGTTATTACAATTAAGTCTTTTTAAAATTAAAGCTTTTAATTTAGTTTACACATACATTAACAAGTATGAAATATATTCAAAGTTTATCAATTGGTTTAAACAATTTTATGTATTGCTTTAATATTTTAATTCTTTCAGAAGGTCACAGAAGGGTAGTTCCTCTTAGAGGGGGTGATAAAAACAAGGAAACTGTGGCCGGCCGGATCATAAGTAACGTTATAGAAGGAAGGGAGGAAGCTCGCACAGCAGGGTTTTGGTAGCAAAGAAAAATTAATAAAACTTCGATAATGGGAGATGTGCTTTTCATTACAAAATCCTTTTAATGGAAGGAGGAGGTAAGCCAACCTCACATAAATTATTTCTAGAGGAGATTTGTTTTAAACACACAGAAAAAAAACGTCCGATTTTAAATTGAGAAGTTTCTGAGAGCACTACCAGTGCTGGAGATTGCACAGAACAGTACTGCCGTACGAGGTTCGGTCACCGCTTCTCAGGCAAGAATCCCCTTCTGTGTCCTCTAATTTATTTAATATACGCACACATTTTAATCCACAGGTACTGCCAGTGTTATCAATTTGGCACCCATTACTAACCTTCTAAAAACTGTACGTTTAGTTTCCTGACGAACCGCAAACCGAATTTCAAGGGCAGACTTATTTTTTTATATTTAGAACACAGTCTGAATTTCGTCAGCTCCCCAACTGCCTAAGGGTATCGCAGAAGTCAAGCTGCAAGGAAAGACGTGCTAAAATACTCTTTCCTTTCTAAAAAAATGCCTAAGAACGAATTTGCAGGCACAAATATTACTCTGGGGGACTTTTTATTTGCGATAGTGCGAGCGTTCGAGCTGGGGCTTACAGGGGCTCCGTAGCTCCTTCCTATCACAAAACCTTTGTTTCTTAAACAATTTCCATAAATACCTGGATGGAAAAATTACATCTTTCTAGAATTAATTCTGTTTTTGAACCTATTATTAAGGCTTCAGTGGTTGTTTCTACATGGAATTTTTATAGGGAAACTGAAACATAGTCCGAAGTGTACACGGGGGGTGGTTAAACAACCAAACGAACATCACAACAGATTGTGGGTGGCCAGCCCAATGGACAAGACATACACCAATAAACAAAACGCGGTATACATTTCTGACTCATTCTTTCAGAACCCCTGCAACAACCATTTAAGCACTTAATAACAACTAATATATAGAACACAAAAAGAGAAAAAAAAAAGGGGGGGGTTATCTCTCTCTCTCACATTCCTCCCCACCCAAAACCAAACAAACTATGTTTGGTTCACAAGAACCAATAATATACCTTCTTCAGATCTCTATTCAAGAGATGGAGCCATAGCCCACCCTCACCAGGGCTCCACCTCAGGGTCCCAAAAACTATCTATCATGAATAAGTTTAGCGCACTTATTCCCCTTAATGATCACTATGTTACTTTTACCCCGAGGTCTGAGAATAGGTAGACATAATTCTCATACCATATCTGGATAAGAAATCGGCATTCTTATGCTCTGTTCCTTTCCTATATTTTATGGAGAACCTATAAGGTTGCATTGCTAGGTACCACCGCATTATGCAAGGATTTTTGTCCTTCATCACATGAAGCCAGCACAAAGGGTTGTGATCTACCCATAATTCAAATTCTCTACCCCACAAATAGAAGCAAAAAGCTTCTATTGACCATTTGATGGCTAGGCATTCTTTTTCAATAACTGAATAATGCTTCTCTCTTTCATGTAATTTCCGGCTTATAAATATGACTGGATGCTCCTCTCCCTGTATCATCTGTGTAAGTACAGCCCCTATACCACAATTAGATGCATCTGTTTGTAATATAAATGGATGGGCAAAATCAGGGGAGTGTAGAACAGGCGAAGAACATATTCGAGCCTTCAGTTTACAGAATGCTTCTTCACACTCTGGTGTCCATTTCACCCTATCAGGCTTAGACTTCTTTATCAGGTTGGTTAATGGACCAGCTATTATAGAACAGTCAGGTACGAATTGTCTATAGTACCCAACAAGTCCTAAAAAGGATCTTACATCTTTTTTTGTTATTGGGCAAGGGGTATTGGCCACAGCTTCGACCTTCGTAATTTCCTGTTTTACCTTCCCATTACCAATTTGTAACCCTAAATACTTTGTTTCCTGCATTGCTAAAGAACACTTAGAGGGATTTAGTGTCAACCCAGCTTCTGACAGGGCAGATAATATAGCCTGCAGGTGCTGTATATGTTCTTCCCATGAGGGACTGAAAATCACGACATCATCTAGGTAAGCCGCACTATACATTGTATGTGGTTGTAGAATGTTATCCATTACCCGTTGAAATGTAGCAGGAGCCCCATGTAGACCAAATGGCATCACTATAAAGTGGTATAGGCCAATCGGTGTACTGAATGCTGTCTTTTCTTTGTCTTTTGGGTCTAGCAGGATTTGCCAGTATCCCTTTGTTAAGTCTAGGGTGCTAATGTGAGCAGCCGCGTCTGTTATAATGTCATCTATCTGGGGCATTGGGTAACAATCAAATTTGGATATGGCATTTAGCGTCTAAAATCTAAACAAAGCCTGATTCCACCCTCTTTCTTTTCTACTATTACCATAGGGAAGGTCCATTCACTATGGGATGGTTCTATGATTCCCAAGTCCTGCATTCTTTTAATTTCTTGTATTACCTCATCCCTTACCTTTTCTGGTATTCTATAAGCCTTTTGTCTTATGGGTGTGTCCTCAGACACCATGATATGGTGCACAGCATTAGTAACCTTTCCTGGTAGACCTGTAAATAGGGTTCCAAAAGGCTCTAACATGGTTTGTAACATGTGTACTTGTTTGGTAGTTAAGTGTGGGTTAATCTGTGCCTCTGAGAGATTACTTGTACCTTCTAATCTCTCATAGGCTACGTCTAATTCAGACTCAGAAGTTTCGGGACAGATATAGTTACAAGAGGAAGGTGTTCGTTCTACCCATGGTTTCAACAAATTAACATGATACACTTTGCATTTATTCCTCTTTTCAGGACATGCCACTGAGTAAGTTACTGGACCCTTACGTTCTACTATCTGGTAGGGGCCTTGCCACTTCATAAGTAACTTATTCTCAGAGGAGGGTAATAAAAGTAGAACCTTATCACCTGCAATGAATTCTTTAAACTTTGTCCCTTTATCATAATATTCCTTTTGTTTAGTTTGTTGTTGCAAATTAATTTGATGTGCTTTCTTTACATAAATCATTAATCTTTGTCGTAGTTGTTGCCAATATTCTAAAGGTTCTATTAGGTGTTTACCCTTCCTGTTTTCCCATTCTTCCTTGATAATATCCAATGGGCCTCTTGGGTTGTGTCCGTATAACAATTCGAATGGAGAGAACCCAGTAGAGGCCTGTGGTACTTCCCTTTATGCAAACATCAAATAGGGTAGGTACATGCCCCATTTATTGCCTTCCTCTGTTACATATTTCCTAAGCATTCTTTTCAGGGTCTGATTGAATCGTTCGACCAACCCATCCGTTTGTGGATGGTAGGGAGTACTGAAAACTGCTTTAATACCTAAAGCTTGATACAACCTTTGTAACAATTCTGAACAAAAATTAGTGCCTCTATCTGTCAGAATAGTTTTTGGAATCCCCATACGACTGAAGATCTTTACTAGTTCCTCCGCTATTCTAGAGGCGGTGGCAGTACGGAGACGTATCGCCTCTGGGTATTTTGTAGTATAATCTACTACTACTAATATGAAGCAATTTCATCTTGTACTTTTAGGTAATGGTCCTATAATATCCATTGCGACCCTTTTGAACATATTGTTAACCAAGGGCATCGGTAACAGAGGTACTTTATCCTTTCGGCCCACTGCTGCGACCTGTTGACACTCAGGGCAGCTTTTACAGTAATCGGCCACCTGCTCATGTATTCCAGGCCAATAAAACCGGTACAGTAAGCGTTGCAATGTTCGATCTTTACCCAAATGACCTGCCATAGGTAGATCATGGGCAATAGACAACTATCTTTTTCGAAAGGGGATAGGGACCAACAACTGCTCTACCACCTCCCCTGTATGGGAATTTGTACATACCCTATATAGTAATTAACCTCTAATTATATAATACGGTTGATGAGACTCAGTGGGGTTTGTTGAAACTACCTGTAAAAAGAAAGGGGTTAAAGTATCATCAGCTTTTTGCACATTTACAAACTCTCTATTAGGTAGCATATATTTTTCTGTTAGTGTCTCCAGTCCAGTATCTTTTATTCCAAGATTGTTTATCTTTTCGTTTTGTGATTTGCTTTTCTGCCCTTACCAATAGTTCCGAATACCTCTTCCTCAAAAGGAAATAAATGTCCCAATTCCTTTTCTTGTTTTTTCTGTGCCCGAGTGGTAACTGCCCCAATATTCATATTTAACAAGGAATCAAAGAAAGGGTAATCATGTCCAATTATGACTGGCATGGTCAAAGAAGGTACTATGCCTACCTTAATTTTATGTAAATTCCCATTTACTTGTATTTCCATCTCTTTTAATGGATACCAATGGACATCTCCATGGATGCACTTAACCCCTGTGGTGGACTCCCCTGATACCGGCTTATCCACCAATGAAGCATGTATCAATGTCTGTTTACTGCCAGAATCTACCAGTCCAGAAACTGCCACTCCTCCAATCTCCACAGTGGTGACATAATGACCCCAATTAGCAAGAACTAAATGAATTGACTCGACCTTTTTTCTTTGGACAAAATCGAGCAATATGTCCCTTGGTTTTACATTCATGACATACTATATCATGGCTGAAACCTCTACTTGTTCTACTGTAGTCCTTACTCCCTGGGACACCACTAATTTGTGTAACTGGAGTATTAAGGGGGCCTCACGTCACCACTAGACCTCATTGAAGTAGTTGGACTTCTAGAGTTCATAAATGTTCTAGCACGTTGTGGCCTGGCAGTCATATAATCTTCTGCAAGCCTTATGGCTGCCTCTGAGGACTCAGGGCGATGTTCCTTAACCCACAATTGCACATCTTGGGGCAAGACACGGATAAATTGTTCCAAAATAATACTTTCTATAATCTGTACAACTGTTCTTGTGTTAGGTTGTAACCATTTATAACACAGATCTTTTAAATGTGTGTACAGATCTTGGGGTGTATCAGCCGTTTGGAATTTATATGTTCTAAAACGTTGTCTATAAGTTTCGGGACTTATGTCATACCTTTTCAGAATGGCATGTTTAACATAATCATAGTCATTTACATGGGCAAGATCTGTATGGCTATATGCTAATTGTGCCTTCCCAGTTAAATATGGAGCCAGCCTGACAACCCACTGGTCCCTAGGCCACGCACAGGCAATGGCTACCCGCTCAAATGTCAGAAGATAGGCTTCTATGTCATCTGACTCGGCCATTTTAACTAGTCTTATGTCTTTTTGTCCTACCACAGATGCTGAAGGTGGTCTTGCGGAGCCCAATACCTGGATAGCACGCAATGTGTCGGTCCATCTAGCTGCATTCTCTGCCCCGGTCTCTCTCTCTTTCCACTCGGTCCCGCTCCCTTTCTCGTTCCAGCTCTGTCTGTCTCAGGCACAGCCATCGCAGCAACTCATGGGGACTCTCTGGAGGTTCTTTTTCCTCAAGTTCAGCTGCTTGTGCACCCTTTCCAATGGGTTTTATATCCTTATCCACTTCCATATTCAAACCGTCTCCCCCAGTTGTCACCTTAGCCACCTTTCTTTGAACCGTCGGCTCCAGCCCAGACAATAAAGGCAACCTTGTGGCTAATATGAATGACTTTGTAGCTGGGGTAGTCCGCTCTTCTGCCTTGTCCGAATGCATACACGTAGAATCTGACCTCAGATCCACCAATAGGTCCTTTTCGAACCCACTATCCCACTTCTGACACCAAATGTGAGATGGTGTGGGACAGTAAGGCACTTTGGACAAGAATAGCAGTAACCAAAATAAAGATTTATTGCAAATAGCAGACTAGAAATGGCAAAATAATAAACAAGACATAGAATCCAAAATTCACTTCTCTGAGTTAGAACTCACTATCTCAGAACAGGGTGTTGTCAGCTTCACACCCTCCTTCACACTGTTTGATCTTACTAGGCAGTCATCCTAAATAGCAGCCCTTCGAACATGTGACCTCAGAGCTCCACCTTCAATGTTATTACAATTAAGTCTTTTTAAAATTAAAGCTTTTAATTTAGTTTACACATACATTAACAAGTATGAAATATATTCAAAGTTTATCAATTGGTTTAAACAATTTTATGTATTGCTTTAATATTTTAATTCTTTCAGAAGGTCACAGAAGGGTAGTTCCTCTTAGAGGGGGTGATAAAAACAAGGAAACTGTGGCCGGCCAGCTCATAAGTAACGTTACAAAAGGAAGGGAGGAAGCTTCGGCACAGCAGGGTTCTGGTAGCAAAGAAAAATTAATAAAAACTTTGATAATGGGAGATGTGCTTTTCATTCCAAAATCCCTTTTAATGGAAGGAGGAGGTAAGCCAACCTCACATAAATTATTTCTAGAGGGAGATTTGTTTTAAACACACAAGAAAAAAAAAGTCTGTATTTTAAATTGAGAAGTTTCTGAGAGCACTACCAGTGCTGGGAGATTGTACAGAACAGTACTGCCGGACAAGGTTCAGTCACCGCTTCTCAGGCAAGAATCCCCTTCTGTGTCCTCTAATTTATTTAATATACGCACACATTTTAATCCACAGGTACTGTCAGTGTTATCAATTCGGCACCCATTACTAACCTTCTAAAAACTGTACGTTTAGTTTCCTGACGAACTGCAAACCGAATTTCAAGGGCAGACTTATTTTTTTATATTTAGAACACAGTCCGAATTTCGTCAGCTCCCTGACTGCCTAAGGGTATCGCAGAAGTCAAGCTGCAAGGAAAGACGTGCTGAAATACTCTTTCCTTTCTAAAAAAAATGCCTAAGAATGAATTTGCAGGCACAAATATTACTCTGGGGGACTTTTCATTTGCGATAGTGCGAGTGTTCGAGCTGGGGCTTACAGGGGCTCCGTAGCTCCGTCCTATCGCAAAACCTTTGTTTCTTAAACAGTTTCCATAAATACCTGGATGGAAAAATTACATCTTTCTAGAATTAATTCTGTTTTGAACCTATTATTAAGGCTTCAGTGGTTGTCTCTACGTGGAATTTTTATAGGGAAACTGAAACATAGTCCAAGTGTACACGGGGGGGGGGGGTTAAACAACCAAATGAACATCACAACAGATTGTGGGTGGCCAGCCCAACGGACAAGACATACACCAATAAACAAAACGCGGTATACATTTCGGACTCTTTCTTTCAGAACCCCTGCAACAACCATTTAAGCACTTAATAACAACTAATATATAGAACACAAAAAGAGAAAAAAAAAGGGGGGGTTTTATCTCTCTCTCTCACACACCTCCATATATTTTCCTAATAATATGTATGCCTTCCTTAGAACAGAAACTAAAACAAATCTTACTACTTATAAATCATTGCGTTGTTTCTTCATACCTCCTTAACAATTCCACACAACTTCGCTAACTTCATTATGCAGCTGTGGTGGATCTGACCAGAACTGTTTATTTAGGGAGCAAACACTAGCGAGGATAGGCAGCGAGTGTGTCCCTCACCAGCCATCATATTTAACACAGCTTGGATCATGTTTCAGGTGCTCACTGTAAGTGTTGAAAACAGCAGTGATTTCAAACCAGGAAAAAAAATAAACATCCGAGTGTAAGTAGGTGGAGCAGCAGGGCAGGACCTGCTGAGTTAAAGAGGGCCGAGCATGGTTTTGATGTGAAGGCCGTGTTTTAGCAGCAGATGCGATGTTCACCGGAACAGGGCCAGTTTGTTTTTGTTGAGGAGTAGAGGTCAGTATATTTTATTTAAATTGGGAAAAACAAATAAACATGTTTGTTGTATTGCTGTTTTGCAGTGTGAAAGATGGCTGCCGTAACAGCTCTTGTGTTGCTCGGGGGGGGGGAGGAGGGGCAAGGCAAGTAGATGGACAGCTCAGTCACACAGCTACTTGTTGGCAGCATGATTTCACTTCTGTGGTGAGCCCTGAGTGGCTGAAGAGGTACCAGTTCACAGTTTATCTGCTGCTAAGGACACAGCTAAAGGTACCTCTCAGCCAGTCAGGACTTACAAAATTCCAGACCCACTTTATGATGAAACTAATAAAATGCAGCAGTACAGACATACCACTATTACTAACACAATCTAGTAATATGACAATGTGTCAAAACCAATGCAAGTAGAAGCAGGCACATACATAGGTAACAGAAATAGTTTTTTTTTCCTTATCTTTCTTTTTGTTTGTTTTTTCTCAATGATAAACAGTACCAACTAAATTGTTATATCAAATATCACAGTTAATCCTGTAAAGAAAAAAAACTAAAATAATAAAAAAAAAGCCAATAGTGTTTAGCATGTCTGATAGTATAGTTAGACTTTCAACAAGTGGTAAAAAAAAATGGACACAGCGTAACGTTTTGAAGGAGTGACACTCAGCAAGACCCTATCTGGTGGTATACCCATACGAGCACAGTAACTTAACAGTGTTTGCTTTTCTTTCCATGATGCTACAATCTGTCAAGAAAAAAAAAAGAACATCAAACAATGTCTGTGTTACACAGGAGAAATCTTGCATTGCTATGCTACATAGTTTTTCAGGCCACTTATTCAAAGCTTTGCCACAGGGCCAAATCATGATTACCCAGCATGCAAAATTAACCCAAAACAAACACCACACCACACTCATAATGAGGAACCCTGTGTGATAATCCTGCTGAATATTATATAGCATGGTAAAGAAGCATAGCAAACTGGACTGGGAGTGCTATGTTTAAATATCCTTGACATAACACAGGTCGCAGTATAGGAACAGGAAAGTGGAAACGACAACATTATATCAGTAGGCTCTGGAGAAAAGTGTTGTTGCACACAGACAATATTTGAGCAACAGGACATGGCCACAAGTTACACTACTGGTCTGTTTATCACCCTCTCTGTGTGTGATATGGCACAAAGCATAGCCAGATTCTACATGTACCTACAGAGTGATTAACAGACCATTAACATAACCTCTTGCAGTGCCATATTATTATTATAATACAAATTTTGTTTCATAGTTTTAAACCTTGTTCAGCATATGAATACCCTGGACATTTATGTTAATCAAAGATTGCCATAGTTCACATACACAAGATCATACAGTCATTCATAACAGTAACATTCATTCATACCTTAGTCAGCGGCTGGTCATGGTGGTCAGAGAACAGCTTAGGCAGTCATCACCTCTGTCCATGGAATTTAATATGTTGGAGCAAGGTCATCAATGCAAGATAAGAGGCCACTAGACTATCATTCAAAAAATACATTCTTACATGAATCGTGGTTAGAAATCATAAATGGGGACCAGTAGACTACAAAAAAAAAAGTGTTACAGTCTCACTGCTACCATCTTTGACTGCAGTGACATGAGGGGAGAGAGGGACGGGGGTGGGCACCCCTAGAGTACAAAAAAACCAAAAAATATATATAAATATAATAACTTTTTCATGATGGCAGCACCATCTATAATTGGTTGTCGTTGCAGTTTAAAATCTGTCAGAAGTAACCAGCACATCACCCACTGCACAGTTCCCACTGACATGCTCCCACTGCCACAACAGAAAAGCAGCATTATCTCAAATACATCTATAATCACAATAATAACCTCAGATCTAGCCATTTCCTCATGATTAGTAAACTGCTGAATGGGAGGGTGACACTTGTCTGCACCTTGAGCCCCCCCCCCGCCAGTCGTTTATCTGCAAGAAATGTCCCAGCTATTCAATCATCATTGCTTTAGTTACATTCTTGCACACACAAAGAGTTGTTAGTCATGGTGGATGGGGGTGGGGGGAACTGCAACATTACCTAATATTTATTTTCTTGGTAGACAGCATTTTACAACATGGTACAGTTGTTGCTAATTACTGTAACAGGGCGCCATACCTTTTATTATGCCACTATTCCACCATTCATCACCAGTTCCATAAACACCAGGTCCCACATACATAATCTTTTAGCTTCATTGCTAATACACAGTCTGAGTGCAGTAATGGTTTTCAATATTGCAACCTGGTCCAAATCCACTGTTATTTAACTCCAGCAGATTTCCACCAGTCATAAAGCTTTGAATATATGGGTCCCAATTCTAGAAGGTTGGCACAAGTCACCGCCAAACGCAACTTGCGCCAACACCAATTGTGACATTGACCCTGTGCCCTATTCTAGAAGGGACAGGGTCTCCACAGCTAAGTCCTACTATTTGTGACATGTGGCCAGGTACGCCGAACAGAGGGTGCACCTGGAGAGCATGTTGCAAGCCGCAACGCAGATCGCAAGTGCCCCCATGCCCAGCTAGTCACATTAGGTGCCACGCAGGGCTGCCCACATCAACTACCCCACTGAAGTGTACAAGCAGGGCCCTGCAGGGCTGCCCACCCCCACCCTGAAATCTACATTAACTGCTCCACAGGGCTGCCCACACCAACTGCCCCCCAATCCCTGTGTAATCAATGCCCCACAGGGCTACCCAACCCCTGCCCCTGAAACCTACATTAACTGCCCCGCAGGGCTGCCCACACCAACTGCCCCTGAATCCCTGTGTAATCAATGCCCCATAGGGCTGCCCACCCACCTGCCCCTGAAACCTATGTTAACTGCCTTGCAGGACTGCCCACACCAACTGCCCCCCAAATCCCTGCGTAATCAATGCCCCGCAGGGCTGTCACACCCCAACCCCCAAGACCCCCATTGGCAAAGTGCCCCACAGGGCTACCCACACCAACTGCCCGAATCCCCTATTGTGAAATGCCCCACAGGGTGGCGCTGTCATTCCCCCACCCATGCCCCAACCCCAAGTTGCCAGCTGCATGCGGCATATACCCAGACAATCCCTGATAGTCTAGTGGCCCCCCACCAGCCATGCCAGTCCACCCAGTACCCCCCGACCCTTTCCAGCTGGTGACTTGCAGCCACCTCTCACCTCAATGGCCAGCAGCCAACTCAGTTCTGTAGGAGTGCTAGAGTAAAGGGCGTTCAGAGATTAATTTCTGAGTGTGTCTTTACAGGAAGCTTACTCTACAGAGCTCAATCGATGGCTGGCTGTGGAAGAGAGGTGAAACTGTGCCAGTGCTGGCTGGGATGAGTGAGGGTGCTAATTGGACTGGCATGTGTTATAAGCCACAAGACTACTAGGTATTGTCTGGTATATCTCTGCATTGAGCGGCGACTTCGAGGTCAGGGCATGGGTGGGGAAGATGTTTAAGCGCTGCCCCTACAGGGCATTTGCAATGGGGGATTCGAGGAGCAACTGGTGTGGGCAGCCAATTTTGGACACGTCAGGGGGCTGGGCTACCCACATGGGTATGCTGGGCATGGGAGGTGGGCAACTGTGGCATGACTGTGGGTCTACAGGACCCCCGGGGGTGTTCTTAAGTTATACCAGCTAAAAGCTGGTGTAACTTACGTTGCTGGTTCTCCTCTGGGGGTTCTTGTAGAATCCTAACATTGGGGACTTTGTTACAGCCCTTCTGGAATGGGGTGCAACAGCTGCCGTAAACCCCCTAGCACCATGTCACAGGGGGTTTATGGTGCAACTGCCGGCGTAACTGCTGTTGAGCGCAAGTGGCCTGTGCCATGTCGCAGGCCACATTGTAGAATCGCACATGTTGCAACTGCTGGCGTAAGTTGCTACATACGCCATTCTACTTTGCACAAGTGCTGTTGCACCAGGCATAACTGTACTAGAATCGGGCCCTTATCTGATTAGATGGTTTGCTAAACAGTAGAACTGATTATTTTTATGCATGTCTGTCTTCATATGACAACCTACATGTTCTTTAAAACTCTGCACATCTACCTAATTGCATGAAGAATACAAATCTGGTCTCAGCAAACCGCTCTCACAATGTTATTTGTATGTCTAAGTAAGTACAGTGCAACACAATAACACAGTAATATTTTCTGAATTCCACTGTCATATTAACATCCTTCACGATAATCAACAGAAGCAGCATACTGTGCCATTTGACAACATTCTATTCACATACAGTTCCAACTCACAGTTAGTAACTGTAATGTATCTCATTCACACTGTATATTTAACATTCATTCATGCCAATGCTACCATTATGCTGTTCATCAGCAGCATAGCTTGTTCCTGGACAACATCACAACTGTTACACAACAAACATATAGATACATTTAAACTCCAAAATCAGAAAAATTAGCAACAAACACAACACAACATTAAAACTTACATTTCCTCCTTTTTTTTCTCTCTTTGTCTTACAGACTGCCTACAACAGCTAAAGTACTCTCAGCAGTCTCTCGGCTGGCTGCTTGAGGCCATTGAGGAGGGAAACCAGGCTATAGAGCAGTGCGGCGTTCTCGTTGCAGCAAATCAACAAAAAATGTTGGAAAAACAAGATCAAATAATCGATTTGCTGCAACAACAAGGCTGCGTTGGTCATGCGGCCATGGTTGCCGTCTATGGTCTCAAGGACAGCAACAGAGCCCTTGCTCACACAATAAATGAACTGCATGAGCAGGAAGAGGCCAATGTTGCTGTCCAAGAGACCACATGAGGCCTCATGTTGCGGCTGGCCGAGAACCAGTTGGAGGCCACAGAAGGCATCCATATGCTTATACGCCAGGACCTGTACCATTTCCAGGAAATGGACGCGGCCCTCCAGCAGCCTCAGCAGGAGCAGGAACCTCCCACAACAACATCTGCAGAAGAGGAGCACCACCTCCTGACCCCGACAACTTCTCCAGTGGATACTTCTACTTCCTCCACCTCTCCCAAGCCACCCTCATCACAGAATGAGGGCTAGCACATCACTGTCACACACAGTGGTTTTTCGTTTCTGTTTTCTATTTATTTTAATTTAAAAAAATAAATTTTTGTTTTCTACATATTTTTATTTTTGCAAATATGTATATTTTATTTAAAAAAAACTTTTAATTTTATATGCTGTATTATAAAAAAAAGAAAAAAAAATTCTGACTAAAAAAAAGCATGTCTCCTGTCTGTTCTTACTCAAACTGTAGAAACTCAAGATGTATGGATCTTATGTAGTGTATTGGGGGGATCAGTGTTGGGTAAGTTACTTTTTCTATTACTTTCTGTTATGTTTGGAAACTTGTTCCAGGAAGCTCTGTGCAGTCACTAGCAAGGATGGAGAAGTACTAGAAAAAGAAATAGACCTTACAATTATAGTTACTTATTTCTTACAATACAAAAATAACAAATAACTATAACAGATTAAATTTTTTGAAAGTAATAGGTTAGTTGCTAGTTACTTTCAAATAAATGTAATCAGTTACAGTTACGTATTTCTTTGGTATAAAAAGACATAAGTAATTGCAACTGTAAGGTGTATTACTTTTTCCAGTGCTTCTCCATCCTTGCTAGTGACTGCACAGAGCTTCCTGGAACAAGTTTCCAAAAGTAATAGAAAGTAATAGAAAAAGCAACTTACCCAACACTGGGGGGATTCACAAGTGGCAAGAAAAGACACAGTCATCACAGTGTGCCATGTGTTCATACGACCCAACTCTCATCACATCCCACATTGAAACATGCTTTTTTTTTTCAATTCAAATGTTATTGAAATTTCCAGTACAGAGAACGGATCATAGCAGTGCATAATATGACCGCATACATCGGATACAAGATACAGAATGATTCGCTCTCACTCACCCAACCCGACCCCCACCCCAAACAACCCGGCGCCATTTTACTCCTTTAGCACTATACCTGTGAATGTAACCTAATGGTGCCTAAACTTGAAGTGCGTAGAGGGTTTGCAGTGGGCCCCAAATCCTATCAAACTTCTTAAGTTGGTTAAATAAACTGGCAATAGTCCTTTCAGTTCTGAGGTTTGCAAGTAACTCCTGAAGCCATTCAACATATGATGGTACCTCCGTATCCTTCCAGTGTCTTAACACCACCTTTTTGACAGACGTTGACATCGAAGCCATGTGATACCTCCTGTTCACCACTGGAATGGAGGAGAAGTCCCCAAGAAGGCAAATTTTGGGGGTGAACAAGTCTGAGAGCCCCAACAGAGGATCAACATGCTGTTTAATTGCTGTCCAGAGTGGGACGACTTTAGAACAGCTCCAGAAAATATGGAGAAGATCTCCTTCTTGAGATTGACATCTTGTGCAAAGGGGAAAGGACACAAGACCAAGCCTAGCAAGTTTCTGCGGCGAATAATAAATATTGTGCAAGATTTTGAATTGCATTAATCTGAGTCTATCCTGCTTGAGAAACTTATGGTAATTTTGCCACAGGAGAGACCAATCCAAATCTCTCAGGAAGAGAGAGAGGCCCAAAAGGAGATGGGAGCATAATTGTCAGGGTAGGCCCAGGTAAAGAGAGCACTATATATTTTGGATACGGCATGAGGCAGACCCACCAGCTCCGTTAAAGTAACCTGAAAACTGATATGAGGAGCTGGGGGGGGGGGTTGAGCCCATTATCTTGACCAGGAGATGACAAAATTGGAAAATCTTGAAAATACTTGTACGAGGTATTGAAAACTTGGACATAATATCAGCTGAGGAATACCATTGACTACTGGGTGACACGAACTCCTCTTAACGGCAATTTCCTATCTGAGGAAGCCATGTGGCTGGGAGAGGCTTACCTTCTAATAAAAAATTGGGACTGCCTATTACGGGTTGAAATAAGTCCTTGATATTCTTATATCTCAGAAATGCAACGTTGAAACATGCTTATATTCTACAGTAAAAAGAGAGTGTAGTGACAGTTAAGTCTCACAACACCATGGCACACCCTGTCATGTGTCATACACTGGTGAATGTGTGGAGGGATGTTCATGTAGTGGGTCAACAAAACGTTTTGGTCCTACCCTCCCACATTTCCACCTTCCTCAGTTTAACAGTGGGTGCAGTACAAAATAAAAATAAGGAAAAGGGTCTTAGAAATCCTACAGTCTGATTGGCTGTCATGATTCCAACAGTCTTACATTAATCCATGTTATACTGTCATGTACAGTTTGATCACCATGGCACACTCATTCTTCCTGTCAGCATTCCACCCTCTACCACTGCTGAATGTATGGAATGATGTATTTTGGTTTTGATCCAGCATTCTTAAACTGTTGGTGGAAGAAATATTTTAGCAAGAATATCCCTCTAAATGAGGAAAACATTCAAAAACTATACTTTTAACACTTTGTTTTAGGAATCATTTTTTATTATAGCACTAACACATTCTCAGCAGTTAGATTAACAGTCAATCATGCCCCCCACCGGGGCAATATTGCACTCGGCTGCACCTCGTGTCACATTACATCCCTAGGGGGTGATTAACAGACTGTAACTCTAACCCCTGATCATCCCTTATTGTGTAAGTGTACTGTTAAAGCAGTAAAAATCTATCAGAGTGTCACAGAATCTGTATATAACAATGGTAAAAAGGATAACTTAACCCCTAGCATATAGAAAATACTGGATGGGCAACTATGCAGAACCAGTGTGTTCTGCCACGGAGGGTTTCTGATTCCTCCTGACCTTGAGAGTGAAGCTCGAGAGGTCCAGGGGAATCAGAACCCTGAGGTGGCAAAACACACTGGATGTGCATACAGTTGCTCATCCTGTATCATCTAAACTGTATAGTACTGTGTGAAATATGTGTTTTGTGACTTTTTTTTTTGCTTTCAAAATGAAAATGACTCATGCGGTCTTTAGAGGTTCTAGAATGCTGTTGTACCACAGTAGGGTATAATCCCATTCCATGACCCTAGAACTGTGGCACAGCAGCATCTTGCAAGGGATGGAGTTCTATACAGAACAGCACTCCACTATACACTGTAATAGTTCATGCAATGCTACAGAAGACAACATTTGCTGCGGGACTTGCACACGCCTAATCAAGTGTGTCACAGGGCACGAGTAACTTCAACCACACAAGTAGTTTGTAAATCCTACTACAAGGCATACCCCAGATTAATTTTTTTTAAATAGTAAAACAAATGTTCTATTAAAAATTAAAAAGGAAATGAATTTTGTTTAAAAAAAAAGAAAACATTTTTTTGTATTTGTGATATCTGTCTATCAAATGTAGCGGGATTTAAAGCAGGTTTCTTCACAGGGTTAACCATAACAGGAAAGACATCAAGGTGTAGCAGATAGTTCTTAGACTCAGATCTCCCCCCGTTCCACCTGCAAACAGATTGCCACAGAATAGCAAAGGAAAATGGTATAATAATTATGCTTAACAACCACACAGCACATCCTTTCATGTCTCAGGGTATTGGCCATGACTACAGAAATAGATCTGTGTTCACTACCAATCACACGCCACATACTAAACTTTAATTGTCCCGGATTCCCCCCTTTTCCCTCACAAAAAGACAGAGACCATTGTTTGTTGTTGTGCTCAGATCGGCAATTAATTTATTTATATATATATAATTCCATGTTCCATTTTTATCATCTTTTATTCTTATATCTCTCACAATTTCATTTATTTTCATTCATATATCAATCTCTGATCATCCCTCTTTCTTCCTCTTTTTGCTCTCCCCAGGTGAAAACCTGGGTGCCTTCTTCGTCTCCTGTCTGTTAGGTAATGATGAAAACTGAGACCGCTTTCTCCTTCCGCTTCTTCCTCTTTCTGTCTTATTCCTTTTTCTTCCCCCTCTCCCCTCCTCCACCCCTCTTTTTCCCCTTTCTCTGCCATCCACCTTTGGCAGTCCTATAAATGTCTGCCGGACACCTCTGTCATCCACCTTTGACAGACCTACAGTACCATACAGTCCCATATTGACTGTCTTCCCCTCTTGCTATGTCTTGTAGGGTGGGTGGGAAGGATCAAAACTCCAGCAAAAGTGGCTGAACCACTTCTGTGCTGCCCCTTATGTACCTCCACTTGCCCCTCCCCTTCCTGTTGTTTGGCCATTGTTCTATTCCCCTGACCCTCCCTTCCCCCCTCCTTTCTGAGCACACCATCTTGCTGGAAAAGAAAGGGGTGTACCAGGACAACCTGGTCTGCCCCCTTAAAGGGCAAACTCCATTGTCCCAGATTCCCTTTTCCCTCATGAAAAGATAGAGACCATTGTTTGTTGTCGTGCTCAGATCGGCATATTATTTATTTATATATATAATTCCATGGTCCATTTTATCATCTTTTATTCTTATATCTCTCACAATTTCATTTATTTTCATCCATATATCAATCTCTGATCATCCCTCTTTCTTCCTCTTTTTGCTCCTCCTAGGTGAAAACCTGGGTGCCTACTTCTTCTTTCTGTTAGGTAATGGTGAAAACCATAACCGCTTTCTCCTTCCGCTTCTTCCTCTTTCCATCTTATTCTTTTTTCTTCCCCTCCCTCCTCCCCCATTTTCCCCAGTAGCCAATATCCAGCTTGCATTGGATGACCGGCTTTCCCCTCCATTTAGGGTACTGTTCCCCCATACCTTGGGGAAACCACTTTCCAATCCTTCTCTTCTCTCCCTTCTCTCTTTTTTTTTTTTTTTATGTTTTTTTCATGCCTCCTCCAGGCTTCTATAAAGCCCATCGTTTCAGTATTAAACATATCTATGGCCAGATCTGACAGGTGCACGCCATCTGTCCTATAGAAATCTTCTACCCACTCTTCGACACCCCGCAATATTACTTGTCCTCCCATTTTCCTCACCAGTGTCCCTACCCTTCTGTCCATCTTTCTCCTGGCCCTATCCACAGCTCTATGGCTGTGCTGCTGTCTCCAAACTCTCCTTGGTATCATATCTGATCAGGCAAGGCATACCTTAGGCCACCACTGCTGTATTGTCTCTAAGTCCCTTGTTATCTATATGTATGTGTCTACCCATGACTTGCCCCCAAGGTCATTACCCCCTAAATGTATAATGATTACATCTGGAATGGGTCGCTGCTCCTTCAGCTCTTTCAAGGTGGGGAGCAGTTGTGCCCATCTCATCCCTCAAATGCCATGCCATACCAATTTACATTGTTTCACCTCCTGGTAAAGTTGCTTTCCCCCAGTCTTTTTCTCAGCTCTCCTTTTTGCCCAATAAATATAGGAGTGGCCACAGATCCAGACTTCCCTGGTCCTCCCTCTTCCTATAGGGTTTAAACAGAATAAATATCTTATATATGGTCTTATTCTTTCACCATAATATCCCTCTCCCCTGCCCCCCCCGTGGCTCCATATCTGTGACAAAACATAAGTGATACGTTAGTCTCCACACTGCAGTGTTCGAATGTATCTTTTATAACTGGCCAACAACCAGCACCCCTTCTCCAAAATATTATTCACTGTCTCACCTGCCACTGCCCACTGCGAGGCAGCCCCTATCCATAGGGAAAGGGAAGAATAATTAGTTAGATTCTCCCCCAGGAATTGCATACCCTTCTTGAGTAATGCTGTGACTTGGTAGCTTGTGGCTCTACTTCCATCACCACGGAGGAATAATCTCCCTGTCCTATTCCCACGCTCTGCAGCGAAAGCCCACAAAGCCTGCACTGGGCATACTGTGCCCTCTATATGCTTCTTTAGTGTTACCATGCATCCCTGTCCCCTTTGATCCGTCTTTGACCTCCTAATCATGACCTGTATCTCCTTCATCCCCCAACTTATATCTTTCCATTCCAGCCCTCCTTCCCTGTCTTGCCTGCCGTGGCCTACCACCTCACTCACTCTCATGGCCCCAGCGAACATTACCACATAAATTGTGTGAAATAACTGGACCTTGACCTTTGATCTGCATATTGCCGGCAACACCCCCTTCAGTTTCACCAGCCACTGTTCCCTTATTGGTCTTTTATTATCCACCTTCTCTTGCTTTAATCTACCCCATCCTTGCATCATTCTTCTAATGAACATTGATTTCGTTGGGTCCTTCCATCCTTTTAAACTGCAGATCACACTAATCCCTGCCAAGTAGACCCCCATTATGGCACGGGTTGTTCCCTTCTGCCATTGCTCCACGGTGAACTTCCCCAACTGCTCCTCTGTGAGCGGCCTACTTACCTCCATGTGGTAAGTTGCCCTGAATGTTTGAAACACTCACCAGGCCCCATCGTAGGCCCTCAGAGTCCGTGGCGCCCATGAACTGTGGAACATTTCTGCTCCTTCTTGCCAACATCCCATATGTTTGTTGGTATGGGCGTTTTTTGCTCTTCCACTGTTGGCGCCAGCCTCCGGAAATGATCCAGCTGCAGACAGGAAAGTCTGTCAGCCAGGGTATTGTGTACCCCTTCTATGTGTTTTGCTCTGAATGACATGTTCAACTGCAATGCCCTTAGCACCAGAAGTCACAAAACTTACATGACTGTTTCTGATCTGGCTCCCCTGTTGTTCAGGACCTCCACCACTGCTCTGTTGTCACACCAAAATGTCACTTTTTGATCCCGCAATTCTTACCCCCAAACCAGGGTGCATGCCCAGATGGGCATGATATCTAACAATGTTATGTCTTTTACCTTACCATCCTTTACCCAGTCTGATGGCCACAGTTCTGCAAACCATCTGCCCCTCAGACAGCCCCCCATGCCAAAGCCTCCGGCTGCATCTGTGTAAAGATCGAGGTCTGTGTTATACACCCATTCCTCTTGCCAGAACGAGCAGCCATTATACTCCCTAAGGAATTCCTCCCATACTTTAAAATCCTCCTTGACTCCTTCTGTCATGTCTACCCAATGGTGTGGCCTGGTCACTCCAGCTGTGACCCTTGCTAACCTTTTTGTGAAAGCCCTCCCTGGCCCAATAGCCCTGCACGCAAAGTTCAGATGTCCCAATACTTGTACCTGTTTTAGTTGTACTCTTCTTCTACTGGTATGCATGTGAATCAGTTCCTTCAATTTTTTCACTCTTTTGTCTGACAGCCGAAATACTTCCCCCTGAGCATCTATCTCAATGCCCAGAAACTCTAACACCTTACTGGGCCCTTCTGTTTTCTCCGGTGCCAATGGGACCCCTAGTTCCTTACACAGCTCTTGGAAGCTGGCTAACATTTTTTCTGTTTCTCTTCTCCCACTGCCTATAAGAAGGAAATCATCCAAATAGTGAATCACTGTTTTATAACCAGTTCTTTCTTGAAATATCCACTGCAAACATGAGCTGAAAGCTTCGAATTTCGCACATGCTATAGAGCAACCCATGGGCATAGCTTTGTCAAAATAGTACTGTCCCCCAATTTTAAACCCCAACAAGTCCCAATCCTCTTTTCTAACTGGAAGTAATCTGAAAGCTGACTCTGTGTCTGTCTTGGCCGTCCATGCATCCGCAGTTGCCTGGATAATCTGGACTGCATCTTCCAGGGTAGAATACGTCACTTTACTATATTCCTCGCTGATAAAATCTTTCACTGAATCACCTTCCGGAAAGGATAGTTGATGAATCACCCTGTATTCCAGTTCCTATTTTTGGGGGACCAAACCCAATGGAGAAATCCTCATATTCTGCAATGGGGGGGGTACTATATGGTCCCTCTATTCTCCCTGCTGCCTTTTCCTTCTCTATCTTTTACTTTAACATTTCTTCTTTCCCTCTCACTGAACCCAGATTGTTCGCCTCTCTGGCTTGTCTTGGGCTCTCACATTGCACTGAAAAACCTGTGTGAAAACCTTTCTTAATCATTTCTGCTGTTTTTCTATCTGGGTATATATCTAACCATTCTCTCCATGCCTCTATCCTAATGGGGGTTCTAGCTTCTTTAAATTGTTCCCATGTCCTCTTTTCCTTTTTCCTGCCAAGGTCCCCCCCTCTGGTTGATGCCCGGCCTTGCTGGTCAATGATTCTGACTTCCTCCATTTGCATGTCCCCTGCCTCTCCCCCATCTATTCCATGCCTGTCCTTTATATCCCTGCCCTCCCCGAAAAAACTGCTGACCTGGCCCTTGCCCCCCAGCTCCTTGGGATCCTTAGGCCCATGTCATCCTGCATTTGCTCACCGGATGCAATTCCCCACACTTCGAACAGGCATGCCGGAAACGGCATTGTGGCCATGAGCAAAAGGACCTATTGCAGGCCCAGCAACATCTTTGTGGCATGGTACCTTTTTTCCCAAACTCACCTTCTGGTGTGTACTGATCGGTTACGTAGTCTGTCCACAAGTCAAGTTGCTTCGTATCCCATCTTACATTCCCATATGTCGCCATTCTCTGCCTAAAAAAATCATCATAGTATATCCACCCCACACCCCCTTTTGCTTTTGCTCTCCTTATTATCAAAGAGTATGTAATGAACAGGTTAACCAGCTCTGGCCTCTTCTCCAATACTATGGCTGAGAATGTGGCAAAACCTACAAACCACCCTCCCAAGTCTTCCCTTTGGTGAATTTGTCTTCCTCTTTCTTGCCTAACAAAACTACCGCTGCTGCCATTTCACTCTTTCCTATATTCTCTGTCTCCTCAGATTTTGCAGCCACTTCCCGGCTTACTAAAGTGAAAATATCCACATACTCACCCTTCCATATTTTTTCTTTTGTGGCCAATGGAACGTGTTCTCCCACTCTCATCCCGGGAGTTCCTATCTCCCTTGTTCCTTTTCCCTTTATTTCTATTCCTCCTTCCCTCTCTTTTGGCACCTTTCTCTACCCTAATCTCGGCCAATGCTGACTCCATCTGGCCCAAACCCCCAGAGCCAAGTACCAAAATGATTTGGCCTACGTACTCCTTGATACTGTCACCAACAGAATCGGGCGCATTACCTGTGGCCTTATCCATTCCTTGCTGCCTGCTGTCATCCTGGTGCTCCAATATTTTTTCCTGTGGTTGAAGAGTTAGTTACCCTATTAGTGGCTGTGGAGGCACCACTGTACGCTGGGGAACCAGCCGGGGCTCCCCTGGGGGAACCACAACCTGGTCCTGGGGAGGTACTGATGGGATCGGGTCTACTGGTCACAGAGGTACTGGACTAGCCTCCTTGGTAGGTCCCGCTCTCAGCGGTTGTACCCTGGTTGGGCTATGTGGCATCTCAGCCGGTCACTTCCCTCTGCCCCCTTTACCCTTCCCCACTTTCCTCTTCTCCCCAGACCTCCCTGGTTCCTCCGCTTCCACCAACTCCCACATTCTATTAGCCTTCTCGGCTAACTCCATTATAGCCCTGTAGGCATCTTCCTTCGAAGGCCTGCTCTTCTTGGGTGCCATGTTCCTTGCTTCTGACCAACTGTGAAGATGCTGAGGAAGAGAAAAGAAAATTCCATTATAAAAACTCTGCCCGGGCCATTATCCCATGTGGCCAGGCCTGCTTCCCTTCAGAGGCGACCCCTTAACGATGACAAACGTGTCCTCACTTCTTTTTTTTTTTGCTCCCTTATACTCTTGGGCAGCCATGAATTATTGTCCCCAATCTTGTCGCCGGTGCTGGCTGCCCCCCCAAGACGTGACCCACCCCTTACCCCCCTTGGGGACAATCTTTACCATGGCCAAAAACCTCCCTCTGGGCTTTCGTTTTTTTTTTTGGCCCCATCCTCTGTTCCTGGGTCCCTTTCTGCTGCCGGATCCCAGTGGTGTGTTACATCAGGCTGCATGGCCTGGCCCCTTTGGACCAGTCCTCTGGCCTGCTTTCGCTCCTCATTGCTTCCTGGCTTCCCCGGTGCTCCCTTCTCTTTCTCTCCTCCTCCTGTGCCCCAGCAGAGTGGCAGCTGCTCGCAGTCGGCCTGTTCCCTTGGTGTGTGATGTCACGCCGTGTGGCCACTCATCATCTCCCTTGCTAGACCCCTTGGTAGGCATTTCCTTCTCTTTCTGCTTCCATTGTCCCTTCCTCTGGACCGCTAGGCCTAGCGCCATTCCTGCTGGACCAAATTGGCTGTTTTCTCACTCTTGGTCTGTCCTCCCCCCCAGCGTGTGACATCACGCCGTGTGACCGCTCACCTTTCCCATCTGTTTGGCTTCTCTAGGCCTCTCCTTGTCCCCTTAGTTGCCCATCGTGCAAGCACCCCTCTCCCTCCCTGAAGCGCTAGTTATTTTGTGCCATCTGCCAGGCCCTGTTGACAAGTGGGTTCCCCTTTGCATGTGACGTCACGCCTGTTGGCCGCTCCTAGGCCTTTGCCCCTTTTCCTTTGCCGTCAGGCTTTCTGGCAAGCGCATATCCCCCGAATCCTCTCCCGACTTGGCCCGCCCAACCCTATGGCCCCCCCACCTCGCCAACAAAAGGCGTAGGCCTCTGCAGCCAATTCTCCCTGTTCTCCGTTGCACCACATGGGGACATAGGCGGAAAGACTGATGCCGTCCCTTCGATCAGTCTCTTTCTCCTAGGCAGCAGACGCTACCCCCGTGAGGATGCTAGGTGGGGTTGGGTTCATTTTAAAGCCACGCGGTCAACTGGCATGTGGTAAAAAATGCAGAGCAGAGCTGCTCAAGGCCTCACCCTGAGTCCCTGCAAGGAAAACGATCCCAAAAAGGATTTGGGCAGGGGTGAGTACATAGAAACATAGAGTTTGATGGCAGATAAGGACCACTTGGCCCACCCAGTCTGCCCATTTCCCTACCTATTGGATAAGCTGAAGATTCTAGTTAACCAACAGCCTACTTCCTGCAACCCCCCACTATAATTGCCTTATGTCTGTCCCATGCATGTTTGAATTCCCCTACTGTTTTAGACCCCACAACCTCTCCAGGAAGGCGGTTCCATGCATCCACCACTCTCTTCTGTGAAAAAGAATTTCCTCACATTACCCGAGCTGTCCCCCCCCTAACTTTAAATTGTGTCCCCTTGTTCTTACACATCTCTTTTTCTGAAAGATGCTACCCTCCTGAACTTTGTTGATTCCCTTGAGGTACTTAAAAGTTTTTATCATGTCCCCCCCATCCCTCCTTTCATCAAGGGTATGCATATTAAGCTCTCTCAGTCTCTCTTCATATGGTTTCTGATGTAGACCCTGCACCATTTTAGTTGCCCTCCTCTGGACTGCTTCTATCCTGTCTATGTCCTTGCATAGATGAGGTCTCCAAAACTTCATGCAGTATTCCAGATGGGGTCTCACCAACTGTCTGTACAGAGGGGTAACCACTTCTCTTTTTCTACTTGTGATGCCTTTCCCTATGCATCCCAGTATCCCCCTAGCTCTCCTTACTGACTTCTCACATTGCTTACCCACCTTTAGGTCATCTGATATGACTACACCCAGATCCCTTTCCATTATTGTTGTCGTTAGTACCCCCCCCTGCAATTGTGTACTCTTCTCCTGGATTTTTATTTCCCAGGTGCATTACTTTGCACTTCTTTGCATTGAATCTAAGTTGCCATATGTCTGACCATTCCTCCAACCTTGCCAAGTCCTTTCTTATCCTTTCTACCCTCCCTTATGTATCAACTCTGTTACAGATCTTTGTGTCATCTGCAAAGAGGCATACCTTTCCTTCCAGACCCTCTGCAATGTCACCTATAAAGACATTAAAGAGGACTGGACCCAGTACTGAGCCCTGAGGTACTCCACTAGTAACCCCTTTCTTCAGAATGTGTTCCATTCACTTACCTTCTGTGTCCTGTTGTGCAGCCAGTTTGCTCCCAGGCTACCACCCTGGAACCCACTCCAGGCTGGCTAATCGATTATTAATCTTTGTGGGGTCTGTGTCAAATGCCTTGCTAAAGTCTAGGTAGGCCATATCCACAGCCCCTCCTGGTCTATTACTTTGGTCACTCAGTCAAAGAAATCGATTAGATTTGTCTGACATGACCTTCCTGCTGTGAATCCATGCTGCTTTGGGTCCTGTGCCCCGCTGGCCTCTAGGTACTCAGCAATTCTTTCTTTCAGAAGTGATTCCATCATTTTCCCCACCACTGAGGTCAAACTAACAGGTCTGTAGTTTTCTGCTTCTGCCTTGCTACCACTTTTGTGAAGGGGAATCACATCGGCCCTCCTTCAGTCCTCAGGTACCACCCCATCTTCCCATGATTTGTTAAAAAGTGTGGTTAGTGGTGTCACTTTGTCGTCCCGTAGCTCTTTTAAGATTCTAGGGTGAATCCCGTCAGGCCCCATTGCTTTGTCTACCTTGAGTTTTAGGAGTTCTTTCAGGACTCTTTCTTCTGTAAATGGGCTGGCGTCAACTCCCCTACCCAGAGTGTTTCTACTGTTTGGTTTAGGTAACTCCTCCTCATCTTCTTTTGAGAATACTGAGCAAAAGTATTCATTCAGTATCTCTGCCTTTTCACTGTCTCCCTCTGCCCACCTTCCCTCTCCTTTATTAATCTTCACTATCCCTCTCTTAACCTTTCTATGCTCCTAATGTACCTATAAAAGGTTTTATCCTTCTTAACTGAGTTGGCTATCTTTTCCTTGGTTTGGGCCTTTGCTTTTCTGACTACCTTCCCCACTTCTTTCTGTTTTAATTGATACAGTTCCTGTCGTGTTCCGTCTGTGATTCCTTATACTTTTTGAATGCAGCCTTTTTCTCCTTAACCTTCCCCGACACTTCTTTTGAGAACCACAGTGTTTTTTTATTCTGCTTTGTTTTCTTTATTTGTTTCACACAAAGGCTTGTTGCCTCCATGATGGCAGTTTTGATTTTTCTTCATTGTTCTTCCACCCCTCCTTTCTGGCCATTTGCTAGTGCATTCCTTTTTTTTTTTGCTCCCTTATACTCTTGGGCAGCCATGAATTATTGTTCCCAATCTTGTCGCTGGTGCTGGCTATCCCCCCAAGATGTGACCCAACCCTCATCCCCCGGAGAACAATCTTTACCATGGCCAAAAACCTCCCTCTGGGCTTTCGTTTTTTATTTTTTTTGGCCCCATCCTCTGTTCCTGGGTCCCTTTCTGTTGCCGGACCCCAGTGGTGTGTTACATCAGGCTGCATGGCCTGGCCCCTTTGGACCAGTCCTCTGGCCTGCTTTCACTCTTCATTGCTTCCTGGCTTCCCTGGTGCTCCCTTCTCTTTCTCTCCTCCTCCCATGCCCCAGCAGACTGGCAGATCCCTCACTGTCCTGTGGCTCCATTGCAAACATCTCTTGGTGCCCAACTGCTGCAGCTCTCCCCCCACATTCCAGTCAAGCCTAACTCACCCTGCAAGGCCTCAGACCAACTGTATCCCCTCTAGTCACGTGACTCGCTTCAATCAGCACTGCAATAGTCCTATCGTGAGCTTTTCTTCATTTTTATTTTTTTTTTTAAAAAGGAAACCACAACCCTTTAATCGCCGTCAGACCTTCAACTCTGGAATCTATAAGCTCTGCTTGTTACCGGCCACTGGAGGCCCCCATTCTCACCAACTTCTGCATTCACAGACCTTCTCTCAACAAACTCCTTCATCTTTTAACTGAACGGACCCTTCTCTGGGCCACCGCACTTTTCCAGCTACATGCGTGTCTGTGTGTCTGTTCTCCCCGCTATTCAAACCCCAGGCTTACGAGACTCATTGCAGCTGTTAAGCTCCTTCCAACTACCAAACCCAGTACGCTTGAACCTGCCATGCTAGTCTTGCCTCAACAAAAACTTAATAAGCCAGTCACCTACAAAGAGGCGCACAACTCAGTACCACTGCAAAACCTCTCCCAACAATCAAAAAACACATTCGCTTGCACCAGAAATGCTAAAATCTTCCTTCCAAGAAAACAATGAACTAGCAACATGCTATTCACCCTAATAAATGATTTCTTTATCACATATTTTTTTTTTTGAGTAAAGGAGTATAACTACCATATACATTATTATTCCCTCAGCTTATTTCTTACTATTATAATTTTTTTTTTTAAACTTATTCCTGGAAGCTCTCTTACTTGTTGTATTCTAGTGCACAAACCTCTCTAGTTGTTCAGCCAATCTGATGTGCTGCAGTTTCAATCAACTCAAAACTCCAGCAAAAGTGGCTGAACCACTTCTGTGCTGCCCCTTATGTACCTCCACTTGCCCCTCCCCTTCCTGTTGTTTGGCCATTGTTCTATTCCCCTGACCCTCCCCTTCCTTCCGCCCTCCCTTCTGAGCACACCATCTTGCTGGAAAGGAAAGGGGTGTACCAAGACAACCTGGTCTGCCCCTTAAAAGGGCAAACTCCATTTCAGCACTTTTATGAAATTTACAATAGCAGTTCTATTTGACCACAGAGAGTCAGACAGACATTCCAAGTAAAGCATGGGTAAATGGATATTGCACCACAGACATCATACTACATAATCAAACAGCTGTACACAAAACTTGTATCACTGTATGTCACAAACGTGAGGCATGACACATCTTGAGGGACGGGGCGGGGAGGAGGGAGTCTGAGGATCTCAAAATAATAGTAACAGTAAAAAAAAAAAAAAAGACAGACACCAGGGTGTGTCATGGGATCATGAGAACCAACTCTCACAAAATTCCATGTCTAAACATGTAAACATGGCACACTACAGGAAAATGTTGTGACAGTAGCGCCTCAAAACCACATAGCACATTGTATTATGTCGCATTCTATGATGAATATGTTCACAGACAGTCATGTGCTACATATCAACTACAGGTTGACTCCTAACCTGTCATTTCTCTAGTTTCGCCACTTTAACACTAACTCATGTGCTTTTGAACTTTTGAAAGGTGCATTATAAATAAAGAATTATTATTATTATTAAATAAGCACATTCAGAATTTATTCTATATATGGTTCTATTGTGCAATCAAAATAAAACAGTCTAACGTGTGAGTTATTACCACATTTATCCACTTCTTGAGATATTCACTCAGCCAGCTGCGATTCGAGACACATCACACAAGACATGGGTAAATGACCAATAACTGACACCCTATCATGATTTATTGGTTAAACAGTTGTGCAGATACTGTTTGTTGCTCTGTGTCACTGAGCAAGGTTTTATGTGTGTTCAAGGAGATGAGCAGGGGAACTAATAGAGACAGACACAGACATCATAGTGTGCCATGGAGTCATGTACCGTAACTCTCATGTCATTCCATGCTCAAACACAATGCCATGGTATTCTAAAAGATTATGGTAATCCTTAATCCTTGCAACCCCATAGCACATGCTGACATTTCTCACTCTGTGTCAAATGAGGAGAGGTAAAGTGAGATACTGACTTGGAATTATAGGATGACACCTAAACTCTGTCAACCCCACAATCATCACTTTCACACCAGCTCAAAACAAGCATTTGTCAATGCCGAATGTTGTCGCGCTGGCAGTGGTGGAGGTGGAGAGGCATAGCTCTGTGAGTTTGTTAATGTGTCCCAAAAGGTGATTTTGCACAGCAAGTATGCCACTGTGCGGCAGAGCTGCAGAAACATGTTTTGGGCAGGCTGTTGAAAATGGCAGCTGGACTGTTGATAATGAGGTGCGCACAAATGCCAGTGGTGAAAATGTGGCATGAAAATATTGCAGATTGACGAAGTTACAACGGTGCATGGAAACTGCACACTGCACGCTTGCAACACAGTCATTGTCTGGACTTTCGCCACCACATTTTCAACATAGGCATTTTAGGACCTCTGCTGATGAATAGTGTCACCGTCATTTCCTCAAAGTGTCCCGAAAAGTTATTTCGCACAGTGACCACGCAATTCTGCACCAGATGTGTGAAAACACATTTCAGCCAGCTGTACTGTTCATAAGGAGGTATGGAAAAATGCCAATGATGAACAGCTGAAGTGAAAGTATTACAAATTGACAAAGTCATGAGTGTGTGTGCAAACTGCGCAACGCGCGCTCATAAAACACTCATTTTATTGACTTTCGTCCCTAAATTTTCAACATAGGCATTTTAGGACATCTGTTAATGAACAGTGTCACTGCCATTTTCATAATGTGTCTCGAACACGGGCTTTCCACAGCAACCTCACTATTGTGTGCCGGAACTGCGAAAACAGATTTTGGTCAGGATGTGAAAAATGATAACTGTGCCATTCATTAGGAGGTGTAGAACAATGGCACTGTTGAAAATATGGAGTGAAAATATTATAAGTTTGCGAACTTACGAGCGTGTGTGCAAACTGTGCAACGCACGATCGTAACACAGTCATTTTATGGAGTATTGTCACCAAATGTTCAACACAGGCATTTTAGGACCTCTGCTCATCAACAGTGTCACTGTCATTTTTGTAATATGACCCGAACACTGATTTTGCACAGCAACAGCACTATTCTGCGCCGGAAGTGCGAAAACACATTTCAGCAAGGATGTGAAAAATGACAGCTGTACGGTTCACAAGAAGGTGTGATAAAATGCCAATGATGAGAATCTGGCTTGAAAATAGTGTGAATGCACTAACTTACAAGTGTGCATTGCTCAGTTGCTACGCATGCTCGTAAAGCAGTCATTTTTTGGATTTTTCGCACCAAACTTGCAACATAGGCTTTTTGAGAGCCCCTCTCATGAACAGTGGCACTGTCATTTTGTTACTCAGTCCATGCAGTGACTGCGAAATCACCTTTCAGGACCGAATAATGCCATATTGAAAATTTGGTGCCAAAATTTGCAAAAATGCCCGAGATATGCATTAAAGTTGAAAAACCCCTATTCATTCCATTATACAGCTTACTGGCATCTCTTCAGTTCGTGGTTGGCTTTGAAGAGTGCAGACGTGTTCCCGGTCCACCGAAGTTTGTCACGCCGAGCTCCGCTGGTAAGTTTGGGGTGTTGGGAGGCAGGGTGCGCAGAGGGTTGGTGCAGGTGGGGGGAGGGGGGCATCGAGACTATGATGCATGGGACAGACATAAGGCAATCCTTGTGGGGGGGTAGGAAGAAATAGGCTGTTGGTTAGCTAGGATCTGTGGCCTATCCTGTAGGTAGGGAAATGGGCAGACTAGATGGGCCAAGCGGTCCTTATCTGCCATCAAAGTCTATGTTTCTATGTTTCTTTGTGTGCATTCATTTTACAGGAAAAAAAAACATCGCAGGACAGTTTTTTTTTTGCAGGGGAATTGGCACACTGGGGTGGGCTCCCAGCATGCCACCTAACTGTCTGGAGGGGTGTCTGTAGCCGACAGGGGATTGGGCACCCTTGTCAGCACATATCATGAGGAGATGAGGAAGTAATGCCGACGGGGATTGGGCACCCTGTCGGCACACAAAGAAACTGGGGGGTGAGCCGAAGGGGATTGGGCACCCCCTCGGCATTCAACAATTGGGAGAGGGTTTGCCGATGGGGAATGTGTCCCGCATCAGCACACAAAGAAACATAGAAACATAGACTTTGACGGCAGATAAGGACCGCTTGGCCCATCTAGTCTGCCCATTTCCCTACCTACAGGATAGGCCGCAGATCCTAGTTAACCAACAGCCTATTTCTTCCTACCCCCCCACAAGGATTGCCTTATGTCTGTCCCATGCATTCTTGAATTCTCCACAGTTTTAGACCCCACAACCTCCTCAGGAAGGCTGTTCCATGCATCCACTACCCTCCCTGTGAAATAATACTTCCTCACATTGCCCCTGAACCGTCCCCCCTCTATCTTTAAATTGTGTTCCCTTGTTCTTGCACGTCTCTTTTTCTGAAAGATGCTACCCTCTTGGACTTTGTTGATTCCACTGAGGTACTTAAAAGTTTCTATCATGTCGCCCCTCTCCCTTCTTTCCTCAAGGGTATACATAGTAAGATCCTTTAGTCTCTCCTCATACGGCTTCTCTTGCAGACCCTGCACCATTTTAGTTGCCCTCTCCTCTGGACTGCCTCTATCCTGTCTATGTCCTTGTGAAGATGGGGTCTCTAGAACTGGACGCAGTACTCCAGATGGGGTCTCACCAACTGTCTGTACAGAGGGATAACAACTTCCTGTTTTCTGCTGCTGATGCTTCTCCCTATGCATCCCAGTATACCCCCAGCCCTCCCTACTACCTTCTCACATTGCTTGCTAACCTTAAGGTCATCTGATATGATTACCCCCAGGTCCCTTTCCTTTTTTGTTGTTGTTACTACCTCCCCCCCCATTGTGTATTCTTCCCCTGGGTTCTTGTTTCCCAGGTACGTTATTTTGCACTTCTTTGCACTGAATCGTAGCTGCCATACTTCTGACCATTACTCCAACCTTGCCAAGTCCCTTCTCATCCTTTCCATGCCTCCTTGTGTATCAACCCTGTTGCAGATCTTTGTGTCATCTGCAAAGAGGCATACTTTTCCTTCCAGTCCCTCTGCAATGTCACTTATAAAAATATTAAAAAGGACTGGACTCAATACTGAACCTTGCAGTACCCCACTAGTAACCCCTCTTTCTTCAGAATGGACTCCATTTACAATTACCTTCTGTGTCCTGTTGTCCAGCCAATGTTTTACCCAGGCTACCAACCTGGGACCCACTCCCAGGCTGGTTAATTTGACTATTAATCTTTTGTGTGGGACTGTGTCAAATGCCTTACTAAAGTCTAGGTAGGCCATGTCCACAGCCCCTCCCTGGTCTACTGCTTTGGTCACCCAGTCAAATAAATCTATTAGATTTGTCTGATATGACCTTCCCACTGTGAACCCATGCTGCCTTGGGTCCTGTGCCCCACTGGCCTCTAGGTACTGAACTATTCTTTCCTTCAGAAGTGATTCCATCACTTTCCCTACCACAGAGGTCAAACTGACAGGTCTGTAGTTTCCTGCCTCTGTCTTGGTCCCACTTTTGTGAAGGAGAATCACATCCACCTTCCTCCAGTCCTCGGGTACCACCCCATCCTCCCATGATTTATTAAAAAGAGTAGCCAGTGGTTTCACTAGTTCCCTCCTTAATTCTTTTAGAATTCTGGGGTGAATTCCATCAGGCCCCATTGCTTTGTTCACCTTCAGTTTTAGGAGTTCTTGCAGAACCCTTTCTTCTGTGAAAGGACTGGGATCAACCCCCTATCAAGAGTGCTTCTGTTAATTGGATTAGGCACTTCCCCCTCCTCTTTTGTGAATACTGAACAGAAATATTCATTCAGTATCCCTGTTTTTTCACTGCACCCCTCTGCCCACCCACCGTTCATTCTATTCAGCCTCACTATCCCTCCCTTTGTCTTTCTACACTCGCTGATGTACCTATAAAAGGTTTTAGCCCCCTTCTTAACCGAGTTGGCTGTCTTTTCCTCAGTTTGGGCCTTTGCTATTCTGACTTCCCTCCCTGTTTCCTTCTGCCTTAACTGGTACAGCTCTCTGTCCTGCTCCTTCTGTGTTTCCTTATACTTCTGGAATGCTATCTTTTCTTCCTGACTTTGACAGCCACCTCTTTTGAGAACCATAGTGACTTTTCTTTCATTTTGATTTGTTTATTTGCTTCACACAAAGGCTTGTTGCCTCTGTGATGGCAGTTTTGATGATTCCCATTGTTGCTCCACCTCCTTCTAGCCTGTTTGCTAGTGTTTTCTGAGGCACTCTCCCATCTTGCCAAAGTCAGCCCTCCTGAAGTCCAGTACCCTCACTTTTGTGTGGCTTGACTCTGTAGCTGAGTTTAACGTGAACCACACTGTTTGATGGTCACTTGTTCCCAGATGGCAACCCACTTCTAGATCTGAGGTCCTCTCACTGCCCCATTTAAGAGTACGAGGTCTAAGACTGCTCCCTCATGAGTGGGTTCTGAAAGTAGCTGTCTGAGGCCTGCCACCTGTAGGGCATCAAGAATGGCCATGCTCTTGGATGTGGCTGCAGCAAATGTTCTCCAGTTAACATCTGGCATATTCAGGTCTCCCATCAACAGTATCTCCCCTTTCTCTGCCATTCTAAGAATGCCTTCTATCATATCCTTATCCATTCCCTTCCCCTTACATGGGGGTCTGTATACAACCCCTGTGCGGATTGTGGTGCCCTTTCCAGTCTTCAAGGTGACACACAGTGCCTCCTCTCCTCCCTGTTTACTCTTTTGTTCAGTTGCTTTTATCCCTTCCTTTACATAGAGAGCTACTCCTCCCCCCCCTCTTCTCCCCTGCCTGTCTCTCCTGTAGGTTATGTACCCTGGTATGTTAACATCCCAGTCATGGTTCTTTGTGTACCATGTTTCTGTGACTGCTACGATATCCAGGCATCCCTCTTCCATCAAAGCCACCAGCTCAGGAGCTTGTTGCCCAGACTACAGGCATTGGTACTCATTACCCTCCATTTCCTGATGGCCTTACTCCTTTTTGCCCCAGCCTGTCCTTCTTGCCTTTGTCCCTTTCTCCATTTACCCCTGCCCTTCTCCCTATCGACACCTCTATGTTGGTGTTTACCGCACTTTCTACCGTTATTTTTTGGGGGGGGCTAGGATTTCCCTGCTCCTTTCCAGTGCCTCCCCCATTGGCTAATTTAAATACTTGCCAATTAAGCATTTAAACCTATCACCTAGGATCCTGGTTCCCCTCCTGGACAGATGCAGCCCATCATTCCAGTATAGCTGCATCACTCCAGGTGGACCCCAGTCCCCAATGAAGCCAAATCCCTGAGCTCCACACCAGTTTTTCAACCACTGATTGAATCCCATGGTGTGGAACACCCTAGCCTCTCCTACGCCATAGATGGGCAGCACCTCTGAGAAGGTTACTGTGCATGCTACTTGTCTAAGACCCCTCCCCAATTCCACAAACTTTTCCTGCACTTCTCTAATCCCTTTTTTAGCGAGGTCATTTGTCCCTAGGTGGACAATGATATCCAGCTCCCTCCCCTGTGCAGCTGCTCTGGCAATCCTGAGGATTTGCTCCCTGTCCCTCCAAGCCATGGCGCCAGGCAGGCACCTTACCTCCCTCTCCCCTTCCTCCCCCAGTTCTACCTTCCTAACAATGGAGTCCCCCACCAGGAGTTGCTTCCTTCCCCTGCGGAGTCCCCTGCCTCCCTTCTGTGGGTCTCCTTGTGGAGAGTTCCAACATCCTCCTTGGTCTCCACTGCAGGTGCCTCCATAGAGGAACCACACTTTGCCAGAATGGCATAGGTGTGGATAGGTACAACTGGAGGGATGCACCTCTGTTTCACCACCTCACCCTCCCTGAGCCCACTGTGGTCCAACCACTCCTCTTTCTTGGCAACCTCTGAGACAATGGCAGTGGCACTGGTGGTCCCTAGATGGAAGAGGAGGTCCACAAATCCTGGCCAACTCAGCCTGGAGATGAGCAACCTCCTCCCTCAGCCCAGAGAGGTGCCTGCAGATGGGACAACACCGCATCCTCCAGAGCGTCTCCTGGAAGACTGCTGCTCCACAGCCACTGCACTGCACTGCTCCCATCATGTCTTATTTCTGGCCCCTTAACTGTTTGCAATCCTTACTCTTTCATCTGTTTTTTTCTCTCTCCTTACTTTCTGCCTGTGTGCCCTTTAAGCTCCTGATTGTCCTGTTCTGAGACAAGAATATCCTATATTTCTCAGTAGACCCCTTACTTGCTCAGAGGCAGTACTCCAGCAGCTAGAGGGGGCCGGAGAGCTGCAGACGTGTTCCTGGTCCACCGAAGTTTGTTACGCTGGGCTCCGCTGGTAAGTTTGGGGTGTGGGAAGGCAGGGTGTGCAGGGGGGGTTAAGCAACAGAGGGATTGGGAACCCCCGAAGTTGGCAGTAGTTGGGTGGCTGCCCGCTCGCCGACCATGCTCATAATGTCAGTGAGCACGTAGGAAGGGTCTGCTGCATATGACGAGCTTTGCTTGGATTGCAGCGGACCTTTTCTTAGATGTGCTCACCACATTATGTATGCATGGTGTGGCGCCGGCATGCAGGCTGATTGGAGAATGACGGATGCACCTACCGGTGTGTGCCCTGCATTCGCCCAACAGTGACCCCACCTCCAAAGCTGCACTGTCCCATGATGTTGGCTGTGCAAGTGCGCCAACATAAAAATTAAATTGAAAGCCTACTCTTAAAAACCACTAACAATCTGTCACACACACATGCTCAAAGTAACTGAGAATAAGGTAGATTTTTTGGTTGTTGTACCCCAGACATCATATAAGGAAATAAAACACCTTTGCGAAAATATCTGTGCTGATCTGTCTCATACGCCCAATTCATAGAATGGTATGAGGTAGGGTCGGAAGCGCAGGTCACAGTAAAATAAACCTGGCATAGGAGCACAATTCCCAGATCTCACCCAATTCCATGTGTAAACAGCTTGACACATTACTGTAAAGGAGAATGGGGTGAAAGTTAGTCAACATTATCCCATGGCACACCCCGGTGTCTATCGTTCTGTGGAAAATGGTGGAATAGGATGGGAAGGTGCTTAGGTACTCAACCCGAATGTGTCATTTTCCTACTTTTGTAACTTCAACCCTAACTCATGCATAAAACCAATTTTTTTGTTACAGTAAATTTCCTTTTTTTTTTAAGTAAGTCTAACATAACTAGTAAATAGCATGTCTTGCTGGGAGCATAATTATGTGCATCTGTGTGAGTGTGGACCCCGCAGGCCCTAAGCTCCCACTTACACATAACTACATAGCCACACACCACCCCCCATAGGGCAAGTAACCCTTGTAAAAACTATTTTCCAATACTCAGAAACCGTAGTAGGTATAAAAAAAAATATCCAATATGGTTGTAATCGTAACAGAGGGACTTCCACATAAAATAAAGTCAGCCAAATCCATATCTCAAGAATGAGGTGAGAGTCAGGCCTTGTGAACCCAATGGATCAGCACAGTGTCTGTTGCTCTGTACAGGATGGGCGGCTATGGTGGGGGGCTTACATGCTGAACCCTAATGTGCCATTTTCCTATTTTTTTTGTCGCATCAGCCCTGACTGATGCATGAAACAAAGTTTATTGCAGTGCATTTTCTTACTTTTCTTGAGCAATTCTGATATAACTAGTAAATAACATTTGTTGGTGGGAGTGCGGGGCCCAAAGCTGTCCATGTGATCATAATGATATGCATCTGTCTGAGTATGAGCCCTCCACACCCTGCACTCCCACTTACACATAACTACATACCATGCAACAGCCCCATGTGCAAGGAGCCCTTGTAACAGTTATTTGCCAATATCTTGGTAACCATAGTAGCTAAACAAAAAATACAAGTGTGGTTATAATCATGACAGCGAGACCTCCACACATCATAAAAGTCAACCAAATCCACATCTCAAGAAAGGGGTCAGAGTTATGTCGCATGACCCCATGACACACCTGTCGGTATGTGGAGGATGAGGAGTAGCACTGCTAACAAGCAGCCCATCTGAGCATAATGATATGCATCTGTGTGAGCTAGCCATGCAGCACCCCATAAGGCAAGGAACCCTTGCCGCAATCATTGTCAATATCTCAGCAACTATAGTAGGTAAAAAAAAAATTCAAATGCAATTGTAATCGTGACAGCAAAACCTCCACTCTACATAAAGTCAACAAAAAATGTATCTCAAGAATTGTATTTATTTATTTATTTAACAAATCGGAAAGACCTTGAGCCAGGGGCTCTTTTACAGAGGTTCCACATCAAGTCACAAGAATAGCAAATTACAATGGTTTCAGTAAGTATTACAACATGAGGAAAGGAATTACATAAACAAAAGAACAATATGGCAAGATAAATATTGTGTCAAGTGCGGCCAGTAGCCTTGGGTGAGAGTTAGTCCTTGTGACCCCATGGCACACCACTGTGTCTGCCACTCTCTAGAGGATGGGGGGATGCAGTCAGGGGGGGCTTAGGTGCTGAACTGCAGTGTGTCAGTTTCCTATTTTTTTTTGTCACCTCAGCCCTAACTGATGCATGAAATGAAGTTTATTGCAATGAATTTCCTTTTTTTTTGAGAAACCGTGATATAACTAGTAAAATAACTTTTGTTGGTGGGAGCACAAACTCTGATATAACTAGTAAATAACATTTGTTGGTGGGAGCACAGGGCCCTTCAGGCCCTGTGCTCCCACCAAGCTGGCCATGTGATCATAATGATATGCATCTGTCTGACTATGAGTGCTCCGGGCCCTGTACTCCCACTTATACATAACTACAGGCCATACAGCAGCCCCGCATGCAACCAACCCTTGTAACAGTTATTTTTCAGTATCTCGGTAACCATAGTAGGTAAACCAAAAATACAAGTGTGGCTTTAATCATGACAGCGAGACCTCCACAAGACACAAAAGTCAATCAAATCCATATATCAAGAATAAGGTGAGAGTTATGCCACATGCCTACATGACACACCATGGTGTCTGTCGGTCTGTGTAGGATTGGGGTAATACTGCCACCAAGCACCCATCTGAGCATAATGGTATGTGTCTCTGTAAGCATGGATCCATTGGGCCTGCACTCCCACTTACACATAACTATAGAGCCATACAGCAGTCCCATCGGGCAAGGAAATCTTGTTGCAGTTATTTCCCAATATCTCGGCAACCATAGTAGGCAGAAAAAAATAAATTGTAGTTCTAATCATGACAGTAAGACCTCCACACTACATAAACTTAACCGGATCTGTATCCCATATCATCTCCTAAATATGGGTACCCAAAAGCACTGGAAAGGCAACCTTGCAACCCTTGTGAGACTAATCTGACAATTTTTCATTAATTGTACAACTTACAAAACGAATACCACTGCACTTGCAGTCTATGGTTTCCAATCTTGTTCCTGTGACTTAGATCTAAGCTGCCAGTAGCAAAACTTCTGTATATCACTTTGTTTTTGAGATACAAGTGCCAGTAAGTGGGATGCACTCCACAATATTATCCTATGGGAAAAATTTCAACTTCATGATGATATATTTATCAAACTGGTTAAATTTACAACACCGGACTAGTATAATTCACATCTCTACGGCATGCCCTTAATAGCCTGAAAATTACAACTCAAAAGACCAAACCGTTAATTTAAAAAACAGTGAGAAAGTTTTTAAAAGTTAAAAAATTCCTAATTTGTGAGGTAGCAAAATCCCAGGCTGTCAGATCAATCCTCGTTCACGAGCTGTCAAAATCACCGTCCATGTAAAATCCTTCACCGTCAGATTTTGGCCATCTGGTCACAAAGTGGAGGTCAAGAATTTTGCTACCTCGTGAAACTGGATCAGCTCATGGACTAGGATTTATACAGCTTGCAGACTATGATTTTGTCACCTCATGAATGAGGATTCAAAAAACCAATCCCTTTCACGAGTTGACAAATCTCTAGTCCATGGCGCCACCTCTTTCATTTATTTAGCAAAATCCTTTGACCTTGAGCTTATTCCTTGTTCATGAGAAGGGCCATCTGGTCACAAAGTGATGGACAAGGATTTTGTAGCCTTGTGAAAGAGGATCAGCTCACGGACTAGGATTTTGTCACCTTGCTAGTAGTGGCTTCCGACGGTTTGTACCGTCTGCTTTACCAGTGATGGTAATTCTCTGCACTTTTGTTTAAAGAAAAATAAATAGTTATATTTTTATAACACCATTCCAGTGCTGTCTTATTCTGTGGGTGCTCAGCATTTTTATGTGTTCCTGATTGTCTGTAATATTTTGAGCACCACAGCATTTCAATATTTCTTCTGGTGCTCTTTTGGTTTATTTTTTATCAGCTTGTTTACACATGGAATGGGGTAAGACTTAGGGCTGATGACCCCAAGACATGCCCCGATACCTGTTGGTGTGTGGAGGGTGAAGTGGGGTGGTAAGGTTGTTAACCCTAACACTGAATTTCCAAACTTTTGTCACAGTACTATGAACCCTAACTGATGCATTATCATAGTTTTTGCAATGAATTTCCCTTCTTTTTGAGACAGTATAATAATATCCAGCAAAGTTATGTGAGTGAGTAGAATAAATTCAACGGATGCACGTAACGCAGGCATTTTCAGGAATTTTTTCACCAAATTTTCAAAACGGCCTCTTGGGGACCCCACTTCATTAACAATGGCACTGCCATTGTTTTAAACTGTCCGAAAAGTTGATTTTGCACAGCAACCATGCCATTTTGAGCCACAGGTGCAAAAAAATTTGGGGGCAGGATGTGAAGAATGATAGCTGTATACCTTTCATGAAGAGGTGGGAAAAATGGCAATGCTGAAAATACGGAGTAAAAATATGAAAAATTGGTGAAGTTACGAGCGTACGTAGAAACTGTTCAATGCACACTCGTAACATGGTCATTTTTTAAAATTCTTTCACCAGATTTTCAACATGGGCTTTTCGTGACCTCCCCTCATGAATACTGGCACTGTGATTTCATTAATCCATCCCAAAAGTTGATTTTGTACAGCAATTGCACCATTCTGTGCCACAGGTGCAAAAACAGATTTCGGGCTTTGAAGAGTGCAGATGTGTCCAGGTCCAGAGAAGATCACAGCTGCCAACCTCCAGAGGTAAGTATGGGGCAAGGAGTGTGTGGGGAGGTGGGTACACAGAGGAAGGGTGGGGATGGGGGAAGGGAATGAGGGAAACGACGAAGGTCCATTTTCTTTTTTCTAGGGAAAAAAAGACATCAGGAGACAGTTTTCTTTTTTAACAGGTATGTAAATGCATGTATCAGACAATGGCAGTGGGCTCCTCATTGTCCCAGAACAACAGGGACTACACCAGCAACTGGGGACACTGGGTGAGGGCTACCCAGTGTCCCACACAGTCAGCGGTAGTGTCAACACAGGGATTGGGAAAACTGATTTTGGCAAAAGGAAAAGAAACATAATTTGGTACACTGGAAGTGGGCTCCCCAGTGTACCACTGTGGTGAGGGTCATGGAGGGCAGATGAAAGCTACCAACACAAGGATTGGGCATCCCAATGTCAGCATAGTAAAAAATAATTTTGGGACACTGGGAGTGGGCTACCCAGTGTCCAACAGTGGCAAGTGGGGGGTATTCCTGCTGCCAACATGGGGATTGGGCACCATGATGTCTGAAGAAATTATTTTATTTAATAAATCCTGCCAGGCATTAAAAGGAGAAAAAATCCTTTTATTAGGTAAGCAACAGGTGTTTAGCTAAATGGGGGCAGAGGGACACATTTCTGTCATTATTTGGCCCAAAACATGGGCAGAAAACTTTTTTTTTCGGGGGCCAATGTTTTTTTAATGAAAGTAGTGCCACAAATTGCAGCAGTTTTTGTAAAATTTGAGCAAGAATTGTGAACATTTTGTGAAAGTGTCACACTGTTCTTTCTCAATTTGCAAAGTACCAGGAGGGTGATCTTCAGTAACATATTTCTGGCAATTATTTTTAAAATCTAATGGCAGGATCATGTTCCTCACCTCCTAATTAGGTAAAAACAATAGTTGGTGTTTACCTAGGGCCAGTAACTTCTGAATTACAGTTGTTTTTCTCCACCACTAACTGAAAACAAGGTGGTGGTGGCACAATGCTACTGAGGGCATTTGCGACAGTAAAATGTACTGCCAACAACTTTTGAGAGGCACAGCTATTTTTTTCCCATTGACTATAATGAGAAAATTGAAATTTGAGTAATTTTAGAATGGATTAATATTTGTTCACTAAATCTTCAAAAGGCACATCAGTGTCTCAGACTATGTAGTTCCTGAGAATGTCAGACCAGATGGAGAAATCATTTGGGCTGTAGCCTTGAGCAAAGCAGCAGCCTAAAAAGTGTTTTTTTAAGGTTTTTTGGTGCTCCTCAACTCCCCAACCACACATCCAACTGTTATGCAACTTAACAGATCCAGAGGTCTAGTCTACCAGACTGTGCATTCAAAGTTTCAGGCAAATTGCTTTAATGGTTGTAAAGCTATTAATGTGCAAACTTTTAGGTTTAACATAGAAGTGGCCAGGCAACCCTAACTATACTGGCACTACCATATATATATTTTTTTCACTATGACTATATATGTGCATAAATATATATATATATATATATATATATATATATATATATATATATATTAGTATGCAGTGATGCTACCATAGTTAGGGTTGAGGAGACATTTACATGTTAAACCTAAAATTTTGCACCTTAATAACTTTGCAACTGTTCAACAGATTTGCCTGAAATTTGGAATACATGATCAAGAACCATACATCTTGGGATCTGCTAACTTTCATACTGTTCAGATATACATCTGCGGAGTTATTAAGCATGCTCTGCGCTTGCATTTATGCTTTTTTGAATTATTTGCTCATCCCTACAGGTCGCACAGTTTATGCGACTGGTCCAAAAACTTTCAGGGAACATGCGGCTAGGGTCTGCAATGTGCCTTTTGAAAATTTCGTGAAAAAATATTAAACGGTTCAAAAGTTATTCAAAAAACAATTTCCCATTATAAGTCAATGGGAAAAGTTAACAAAAACTTTGACAGCATCGCAAATGCACTTTTTAGTGTCACAAATGCCCTAGTAGTGTCACAAATCCACTATTTTGTTTTCAGTTGGTGATCAGAAAAATGCTTAGCATTTAAATTTGGGACCCTCTAGCAACACAATTATTTTTGTGTTTACCTAGTCGGACCCTGAGGATGCTATGCATGTCTTTATTTTGAGGTTAAACACCCTAGAAATGTGTTTTTCCAATTTCTGGAAAAAGCAGTGTCGTAAAGTAGTGTCACACTCACGAAAGTGTTGCAAATTTTTGTGAAAGCTTTCGCAAATCACGACACTACTTTGCGACACTATGCCCAAAATAGCAGGAATTCTTTGCCACCCTGCTGCAAATGAATGGTTTGGTCTTTTGGGCTGAAATTGAGGGAAGGCAGCCAACATCTCACAGATGTGCCTTTTGGTAGTTTGGTGACAAAATATTGCATGGATGCAAAGTTACAATACTCTGAAGTTGACACTTTTTTCCATAGACTAACATTGTGGCGTCTGCTGCATGACAGGAATTCTTTGCCACCCTGCTGCAAAATAACGGTTTGGTCACTGAAATTTGGAGCAAACAAAACCAACATTCCACAGATGTGCCTTTTGGTGGTTTGGTGAAAAAATATTACAGGAAGGCAAAGTTATGCCACTCCGAACTTCTCTTTTTTCCCCATAGGATAACATTACAGCGTTCGCCGTGCCTTTCAGGGCCTGTATCTCGGAAATGGTGTGAGATACAGACTTTTTGTCAGAAAATTGCTTACCCCCCCTAACAGGGGCTATGTACAAAACTAGCCAGGAAAGTCATAAATCATATGACTTTTACATTTTTTTCTACGTCGTACGGTTCCTGATATAAGCAATTTAGTATTCCAACTCCTCATTTTCTGCTCCGAGACCCATTATTATGCATACATTCGTTGTACTCACTGTCTTTCTCTATGCAGCTTTTGGGAAAAACCAGCCTGTGCGCTTACATTACTGTTACCCTTACCGCTTCCGCTTGAAGTTCCGTACCCGTTTCACTTACCGTTCCCATCTACTCCACCATGTGTGTTACCCTTTGCGTTTTCATTTGCGCTTGCATTTCCGTTATTTTTACCATTTGTGTCTACAGTACTGTTTCTCTTTCTGTTTCGCTTTGCGTCACCATGTGCATTACCATTTGCGTTTGCTGGCACCATTTTACTATGTGACAAGGCATCACGTGGCGGGAGCGCGGGGCCCTTCCCGCCGCCACATTACATTCACTATTTTGCATTATCATTCTCAAAAAGAAGGGAAATTAGAGGCAAAAAACTCCATTTAATGCATCAGTTAGGGTTGTTCCACAGCGACAAAAGTGAAGAAATTCGATGTTAGGGTTGAAACCCTTCTTGCACCCCTCAAGCCCACCCCTCAACTGGCATTGGGGTGCGCATTGGGGTCATCAGTCCTAACTCTCACCCCATTCTCCTATTCCTCAGCTTCTTTCCACATGTGATGGGGTGAGAGTTAGGGCTGATGACCCCAGTGAGCACCCTGATGCCGGTTGGGGGTGTGGGCTGGAGGGGTGCAAGGGGGGTTTCAACCCAACATCGAATTTCCTCACTTTTGTCACTGTGGAACAACCCTAACTGATGCATTAAATGAGTTTTTTGCCTCTAAATTATATATATATATATATATATATATATATATATATATACTGTATATATATAATATATATTTGCAAAATAATCTGTTAATGCATCAGTTAGGGCTTCTATTACAGCGACAAAAGTATGGAAAGTTGGTGTTAGGGTACCAACCCTACAACCCCACCCCACTCCCTCCACCCTACACACACCAACAGGTGTTGAGGTGTGCCTTAGGTTCATTGGACCTAACTCTCACCCCATTCCATGTGTAAGGAAGCTGAGATGGTACAGTTTTGTTTTCTAATAATGAATCTAATAATCCATTAAACACTTCTATAAGCTTGAGCCCCAAGCCCCACTTGAGGAGACTTTCTATGTTATTATTTATTGTTTTCCAACTGGCATGCTCAGATTAAAGGGGTAGGAAAGTAAAGAACTGTCCAAGACCAATTTGTATTAAATAATTTTATTAAATATATTATTAAATAATTCATAAATATGGCTTATAGTCAGTTTGGTCATTCAGACCTAGGGGAATCAGAGCTCTGAGTTTTGAGATCTGTCTAGTTTTGCATTTGTTGAGGTTTTCTCAATCACCTCCATGGAGAAGGAGGAGAGCAGTGTGTCCTGTGCTCAAAAATGTAAGCCTCCTAGTGCATTTTCAAATTTTGCATTGATTATAGCCCTGACATGTTTCTGGATTCTCATTTTCTGAGGTCGAATGGTCCTGCCCCCATACAATTATTTGCACGTACACCACACCGCGCACACCGTAAACAGGCTTTGGCAAGCCAGGTATTGATTTAGGAAAAAATATTTGCCAGTTATTGGATGAATAAAGACATTTCCAGTCTCAACATAACAACAGACATGACATCATCTGCACCTTAAAAACAGTTCTGACTAAAACAGATTTTTTAGTTTTCGGGTTCATGTACTACAGTGGCTTGATTTTAAAATATCTTTTAAGTTTGTCCCCCCTTATAGGAAATTAGCAGAGCTTCACCAAATACAGGTCCCACTTTTTAATTGGCTTGTATTACAGACCATCTATTTTGAATGATGTTTGAAATTTCTGCTGACCTAAAGTTATAATCTGTAACAAAAACTATCCTATTTGTTACATTATCTGCTGTCTCTCTATTATTTGACTGCAATAGTGCCCTTCTATTCAGGTCTTTTACTTTTTCTAGTGCGTCTAGAACAAGTTTGGAACTGTAACTCCTCTCTTGTAATCATGGTCTGGCAACTTGCATGCATGCTTAGTACACCTACAAACTGCATTTAGCGCAAAATCTGTATCTTGAACCGTTTGCCAGATATAGGTACCGAAAGGTACCACGGCTGCCACAGTGTTATCCTATGTAAAATTTCTAAGCTTTGGAATGTTATTACTAATCAGAACACATTTCTATGTCACGTACAGGGTCTTGTCTTGTATATAACATAGGAATTACCAAGCAGAATTGGGTAATATTGGGCTGTTCTGTGAAAGAAGCCCAAGAGTAATGATGGATGAAGAAAGTCACGTTTTAAAGGAAGAAAAGATGTAATGTCATGTAAGTGAGCTGGGGGGGGTCAAGTTTTGACAACTACTAATAATTTTGAAACATGGTAGGTTTTTCTGTATATGCAACAGAAATTTGGATAAGTACATTTTTTTTTTACTTAGGCAGCAAGTAGTCACACAGACTCAATGTGATGCCATTCCTAGCATTGCTACAGCTTTGCATGCCAGTAGTAGTCCATGACCATGACCAGTATTCAGCTATTCCCAGTATGTTTTGTTGCAGCATTAAAGTAGCTATATTTCAAAGTTTTCATCACCAAGTCTGCTTTGTCTGGCTGTAAGGACCTGTCCCTCAACACTGGGTCATCTCTCTGCTGAAAGTCCAGTCACTAGTGAGGTCCCACAAGGTTCAGTAATAGGCCAATAATTTTCCAGATATTTATTGCTGATCTTGATGAAAACATATGAAACGCAATAATAAAACATGCTGACGATACTAAAATATGTGGCCCATGTGGCACTACAGAACATATAGCATCTTTACAAAATTATATTGATGTCATAGCTAAATGGACAAAACAACGGGGGATGACCTTGAATAATGATAAATGCTGCATTATACATATGGGCAGGTGAAATCTGAAATATCTGTATACAGTAGATGGCATTCTCCTGAAACACAAAGTCCGTGAAAAGGACCTGGGAATACTAACTGACAACAAATTAATGTTTAAAGAACAATGTAGCTCAGTTATTACAAAAGTTAATAGAACCATAGTTACAATAAAAAGAAATATCAAGAGCAGACATGCAGAAGTATTACTTCCATTATTTATATCATACTGTATGTTAGACCAATTTTGGACTTTGGTAGTCAAATATGGAATCGTTGCTTAAAATTTGACATCAATAAACTAGAAAGAGTCCAAAGGAGATAAACAAGGTTGATTAACTCATTAAAACACTCACATATTATGAAAGGCTAAATAAAGTAGGACTACATAGTTTAGAACTCAGAAGGCACAGCGGAGATATGATGCTTTACTTTGATATTCTAAATGACCCAGTCCTGATGACAGATTTAAACACTGAATATAAAAGCGATCAGATTGACACTAGGGGTCACCCATTACAAATTAAAATTGACAGATACAGAACAAACGACAGGAAATACTTCCATACCATGAGAGCAGCAAATCTCTGGAGCAGGCTTCCTTTTGCTATAATATCTAGTACAAGTAAAGAAAACTTTAAAATAAACCTTGACAAGTACATAGCTTCAAACGGGAAAATGGAGCTTTACTTTCTGTCCTAAAGGAGCTATTCAAGGGCCTCAGCCTTTCTTGCTCCTACCAACCGAGTGAACCTAGTGAATCTGAACAGTCTTTCTACAGGAGCACTAGATTGTAGTGCAGTATTGTAACACTGGAATATGTTTTTGATTGTGGGGAATGTTTGTAAAGCTTCAATAGCTTTATTTGTGTCTTTCAGGTACTGCTCCAGTTCATGAAGAACTCTACCACTGCTAGATTACTGATTATTGTCAGATTTAAAGAAACCATCATCGTCCTCAGGATTGTATTCAGATGATGGGCTACCATGAACAGTATCTTCCTGATGTGACAAAAACAGCACTTCATTCTTAATCATGTTTCCCATAGCGCTGCCTTCTTCATCATTCCCTAGCCATCTGAGATGAAATTGTGGTAATGTGATGCTAACTAGAATCAATTCTCTCGGCTCAAAACTGGTACTAAACCGAGTGTCCACAGCTTTCACAATTGCATCAAGAAGTGGCGATGCATACCGTAATCCTGGTCTCATATCAATCAACTCTTTTTTCAAAGCCACCAATTTTGGAAGAAGATAGCCCATGTAACATTGTGTTTCTGCCTACAAAATATCTAGCGAGTTTGCTAAAGGCTGAATTACTTTGTAGTACTCCACTAAAGAAAGCAATGTCATTTGTTCGAAGTCTGGTGAGGCAAAGTTCATCACAGATGTTAAGCAAATTGTTTTCATCTTTTTTGACAATGGCTCTTATTTTGTCAACTGCTCTATAGTACAAATTCCACTTTGTGTCATTGGGGACAACTAGTTTGGTACCAATAGTGTCAGATACAGTATCACTGGCCTGAGAACTTTGGTGTACTTTGTTCCAAAGAGCTGAGCATTTGGCCATCGTGCTGTGGACGATCTTTCGGTAGGCAGCATTTGATGTAGCAGATTCTATATCCTTCATTGCGATTAAGTTCAGGTTATGAGCTGCACAGCGTTGATGTTAAGGAAAACTGTAGGTCTCTTCCATGTCTTGATCCACATCATCTAAAATGCAACATATGTCAGTGAAGCTTACAACATCTTCTGTGTCATTGTCTTCTTCAGTGCTGTGACTGCTGCTTGCCCCTGCCTGCTGCTGCTGATCATGGTCATCATCATAATCATCATTTTCCTCATCGTGAACCATAACAGTGCCAGTGGTAGGTGTGGTATTATCAGACCCAAACACATGAAATGCCTTTACAAAGTTGGATCTGTTATCTGTAACTGTTTTAACAACCTTGTTCTGGATGCGATATTTCAAATGTACTTGTTCAAGTTTGCAATCACATCATACATGTGCCTACCTTTTAGTCACATGCATGCTAGTGCAGCCAATATTCTTATCAATGTTTTGCAACAATTGAATGTGCAGTGACACATAGGTAGCTTCCATTATGCACTGTCCAAATGTCAGCAGTAGTACAGATGTGAGATACACTGCTGAATTCAGAAATCAAGTTTGATTTCAGGTTCTGGTACATTTTATCTCTTCTGTCTGTCGGTGTTTTACTTGTCATGACTTTTTTATTTAGCTGTAGATATGTGACTAGTTTGACAAATGAAGGTTGTTCATCAATACTGAATGACTGTATATCTTCAACCAAAAACTGAATAATAAGATTGTCAACGTGGGCCTGACTGACAAGGGAACTCTTTGTGTCTTCAAATAATTGTTGGAGAAAAAAGTCTTCATTTTATTCACAGCTGCCTTGGATGGCACAGAATTTCCATCATTGCTTGAGCTGGAAAATTCATCATCCACCTCATCACAGTACTCAGGGAAATAGTTGCTTCTATGGAGGAGGGGAGGAAGAGTAAGATGGCAGCACTGCTGAGCTGCTTTCTGCAAGAGCTCTGAACAGAGCAGAAATCATCTGTCTCCAAAAATCCCCTTTTCATCTATTTTGTATTGCAGGAGAGTTTTAATTTGGTAGTGTTTGACATCCATTGCTTTTTTGTCCAGTGTCCAAAAGCTTAAGTTTCGCTATCAATCTAGTTTAGTTGTGAGTTAGAGTTTTTAACTATAGTGAGGGCCAGGCAAGTGAATTAATTTTAGAAGCCAGCTTTTTGGTTTTCTGGACAGATCTGAGTACTAAAAAAACTCTATTGTGAAGTGAGAAACTCCTGGGAGGGTGAAGAAATTTGGAGAGGTATGGAGGGAACCACCAGTGTGCAGATGATGGCTTCTGCAGGAATGAGTGTGCTGTAGGACCATGGAACTGCACTGAACTTGCTGGTCAGAATATTCATCTTCCATTGCAGTAGCAGTGAAGATTTAATGAGGTCAGTCTTGTCTCTGCTGCTGGAGGGTTTTCCAGCTTTTGATCTATTGGAGTTCCTAGAACTTGTTTCAGGGACTGCTGCATGGAGGGAGCCCATGGTGTGGCAATGAGGGCCCCATCTTGTTAAGCCCAGGTGAAACATAGAAACATAGAATTTGATGGCAGATAAGGACCACTTGGCCCACCCAGTCTGCCCATTTTCCTACCTAATGAATAAGCTGCAGATCTTAGTTAACCAACAGCCTACTTCTTCCTTCCCCCCCAGAATTGCCTTATGACTGTCCCATGCATTCTTGAATTCCACCACTGTTTTTGACTCCACAACCTCCTCCAGAAGGCCATTCCATGCATCCACAACCCTCTCTGTGAAAAAATACTTCCTACATTACCTCTGAGCCGCCCCTCTATCTTCAAATTGTGCCCCCTTGTTCTTGCACACCTCTTTTTCTGAAAAATGCTACCCTCTTGGACTTTGTTGATTCCCTTGAGGTACTTGAAAGTTTCTATCATGTCCCCCTTTCCCTCCTTTCCTTGAGGGTATACATATTAAGCTCCTTTAGTCTCTCTTCTTAAGTCTTCTGGTGCAGACCCTGCACTATTTTAGTTGCCCTCCTCTGGACAGCTTCCATCTTGTCTATGTCCTTGCGGAGACTGGGTCTCCAGAACTGCACAGAGTACTCCAGATGGGGTCTCACCAGCTGTCTGTACAGAGGGATAACAACTTCCTGTTTTCTACTGGTGATGCCTCTCCCTATGCATCCCAGTATCCCCCCAGCTCTCCTTACTGCCCTCTCACATTGTTTGCCCACCTTTAGGTCATCTTGATATGACTAGCTCCAGGTCCCATTCCATTTTTGTTGTTGTTAGCATCTCATCCCCCCTTGTGTACCCTTTCCCTGGGTTTTTGTTTCCCAGGTGCATTACTTTTCACTTCTTAGCATTGAATCTAAGCTGCCATACATTTGACCATTCCTCCAACCTTGCCAAGTCTTTTCTCATCCTTTCCATCCCACCTTGTGTATCAACTCTGTTGCAGATCTATGTGTCATCTGCAAAGAGGCATGCTTTTCCTTCCAGTCCCTCTGCAATGTCGCTTATAAAGACATTGAAGAGGGATGGTCCTAGTACTGAACCCTGCGGTACCCCACTAGTAACCCCCCTTTCTTCAGAGTGGACTCCATTTACTATTACCCGTCCTGTTCTCCTGCCAATTCTTTACCCAGGCTGCCATCTTGGGACCCACTCCCAGGCTGGCTAACTTGTATATTAATCTTTTGTGTGGGACTGTGTCAAATGCCTTGCTAACATCTAGGTAGGCCATGTCCACAGCCCCTCCCTGATTTACTACTTTGGTCACCCAGTCAAAGAAATCTATTAGATTCATCTGACATTACCTTCCCACTGTGAATCCATGCTGCCTTGGGTCCTGTGCCCCTCTGGCCTCTAGGTACTTGACAATTTTATCCTTCAGAAGTGATTCCATCATTTTCCCTATCAATGAGGTTAAACTAACAGATCTGTAGTTTCCTGCTTCTGCCCTGCTCCCACTTTTGTGAAGTGGAATCACATCTGCCCTCCTCCAGTACTCAAGTACCACCCCATCCTCCCATGATTTGTTAAACAGGGTAGTCAGTGGTGTCACTAGTTCTACCTTTACAGTAGTAGCCACAGACATTGCCAGCTATTTCTCGATATTTCACAAAATTTCTAAAGAGTTTCTCTCTGCTGTCCCTACTGTAGAAATGGAGAAAACATTAGATAGATCTGGAAATATCACAGAAATTTCAGGAAATAGCTGTCAGTGTCTCTGGCTACTGCTGTAGTTCTTTTAGAATTCTGGGATGAATCCCATCAGGCCCCATTGCTTTGCCCACCTTCAGTTTTAAGAGTTCTTTCAGAACCCTTTCTTCTGAAATGAGCTGGCATCAACTCCCTTATTCAGAGCATTTCTATTGTTTGGTTTAGGTAACTCCCCCTCTTCATTTGTGAATACTGAGCAAAAATATTTGTTTAGTATCTTTGCCTTTTCACAGTCACCCTCTGCCCACCCCCCTCCCCTTTTTTAAGCCTCACTATCCCTCCATTGGTCTTCCATCGCTCCCTGATGTACCTATAAAAGGTTTTATCCCCCTTCTTAACTGAGTTGGCTATCTTTTCCTCAGTTTGGGCCTTTGCTGTTCTGACTGCCTTCCCAACTTCCTTTTGCTTTAACTGATGCGATTCTCTGTCCTGCACCTTCTGTGATTCCTTGTACTTCCTGAATGCTTTCTTTTTCTCTTGAACCTTCCCTGCCACCTCCTTTGAGAACCATAGTGGTTTCTTACATCGTTTTGTTTTGTTTATTTGCTTCACACAAAGGCTTGTTGCCTCTGTGATGGCAGTCTTGATTATTCCCCATTGTTCTTCCACCCCTCCTTCCTGCCCATTTGCTAATGCATTCCTTAGGCACTCATCCATTTTGGCAAAGTCAACCCTCCTAAAGTTCAGTACTTTTGCCTTTGTATGGCTTGACTCTACTGCTGTGTTTATCATGAACCATATTGTTCGATGGTCGCTAGTTCCCAGATGGCTACCCACTTCTACATCTGTGATCCTCTCACCATCTCAATTTGAGAGTACCAGGTCTAAGATTGCTCCCTCTCTAGTAGGTTCCAGTACTAGTTGTCTAAGGCATGCCCCCTGTAGGGCATCTAGAATAACCCTACTCTTAGAAATGGCTGCTGCAACTGCACTCCAGTTAACATCTGGCATATTCAGATCTCCCATCAGCAATATCACCCCTTTTTCTACCATTCTAAGTATACTTTCTATCATTTCCTTATCCATTTCCTTCCCTAGGATGGGGTCTGTATACAACCCCTGTGCAGATTGTGGTGCCCATTGCCTGTCTCCAAATTGACCCACAGTGCTTCCTCTCTTCCCTGTTTACCCTTTTGTTCTGTTGCTTTGATTCCTTCCTTTATGTAGAGAGCTACTCCTCCTCCTCTTTTACCCTCCCTGTCCCTCCTGTAGATAGTGTATCCAGGTATGTTTACATCCCAGTCATGGTTCTGTGTGTACCATGTTTCTGTGACTGCCACAATATCCAGATGTTCCTCCTCCATCAAGGCCACTAATTCAGGAAGCTTGTTACCCAGACTACAGGGATTTTTACTCATTGCTCTCCATTTTTTGATGGCTTTACCTCTTGTAGCAACATCCCCCGCTGACCTTTCTACCTTGGTCTTTTCCTCATTTAGTACCCTGTTTTGTAGGTGGAGGCTGGGAATTCCCTGCTGCTTATCAGTGGTCCCCCTTGATTAGTTTAAAAACTTGCCAATGAAGCATTTAAACTGATTGACCAAAAGACTTGTTCCCTTCCTGGATAGATGCAGACCATCCTGCAAATTCAGTAGTAGTATAGGCTGGTATCCCTCCAGGTGGAACCCCAGTCCAAAATGAAGTCAAACCCCTGTGCTCCACACAATTTTTTCAACCATTCATTGAATCGCATGGTGCGAAGTACCCTCGCCTCACCCATGCCATAGACAGGCAGCACCTCTGAGAAACATACTGTGTGTGCTACTAGTCTTAGGCCCCTCCCCAACTCCACAAAGTCCTCCTGCACTGCTCTAATCTTCATGTTGAGCCAAGTCATTCATCCCTAGGTGGACAATGATGTCCAACTCAGTATCCTGTGCAGCTGTTCTCATGCTCCTGAGGATGCGCTTCCTGTCCTTCCAAGTCATGGCACCAGGCAGGCACCTTGCTTCAGTTTTCCCTGCTCCCCCAGTTATATCCCCCTAATAATTGAGTCCCCCACCAGGAGCTGCTTCCTTTCCCTGTGGTGTCCTCTGCCTCCTTCCTGTGGGCCTCCCTTGTGACACTTGTCTGCAACCTCATTAGTCTCCTCTGTGGGTGCATCCATAGGGGAACTATGCTCCCGCAGAATGGTGTATGGATTGTGGAGTGGTACAACTGACTGGGTATGCCTCTGTTCCACCAGCCTCACCCTCCTTGAGCCCATTGTGGTCCAACTGCTGCACTTTCTTGGCACTCTCTGAGGCAGTGGTGGTGGCCATAGTGCTCCCTGGTTGGGAGAGGTTTCCTCACTATTGTCCAGTGTGGCCTGAAGATGGCTAATCTCCTCTCTCGGGGCAGAGAGTTGCCTGCAAATAGAGCAGCATCTGAGCCTCCAGAAAGACTCCTGGAAGACTGCTGCCCCATTGCCAGTACATTGCACTACTCCCTACACATCTGTCCATCTTCCTGTTAATCCTGTGCAAGGTTTTTTGTTTGTTTGTTTTTTATCTTGTCTTTTTCTCTCTCTTTCTCCAGTTATTGGTTTGTTTTATATAAATATACATATTTTATATAATGTGTACAGTTATATTGTCAGTGCAGTGTTCAGGAAAGGACATGACAGTGGTATGCACCTTCCCCGTGTGAGGAAATGATGTCAGAACCCCTGGTATAAAGGAAATGGTACCGGGGTGGATGGGGTGTGGGGAAGGGGGGGGATTGGCTCAAACTGTGCCCTATCAAAACTATCAGCTGAAAGCTCTGACCCACCACTACGATGAGTGTTGACCTTCCTATCAGCAAGGCAAACCACACAACAATTTAATGGAGAAATTACCCTGCTAAACAAACAGAGAAAAATCAAACAGCTGATTCAAACACAGGTAGACCTCCCTAGCCCCAGTACAGCCTGGCTGTTTGTGCTCTGAAAGCAGTCAGCCCCTAAACAAGTCAGCTGTGCACCAGGAAAGAAGCAGTAAACAGTTATTTCAATCCCTCTGGATTTGAACTCCCAGTCTCCAAAGTAGTATTGCAAAACTCCACTGAGAAACCCTTGAGTGACTAGTGTCACACCTGTGATGTAAGCAGGCCTTTTCGTGAAGATAGTCTGCTCTGTCTGGGTTGAATACACAATCCCTCCACTGAACCCAGGAATAATAATCAAATCAAACCTCAGCCAAAGTACAATTCTAAAAGGAGCAAAAATATCCTTACAAATACTAGGTCTCTACTCCAGTGATCTAACACAGTGAAAAGCAAATTCAGTAGTAGTTTGCTCACTCTGCTTATAAAATTAACGCCCCTGAAATTGAATCCTGCAAGCCTCTTCTTAATTCAAATAAGCAAAAATGAAAGTATCAGTAATACTGTATTTCAAATCATCCTCACAGGTCCCAATCAATATTATGCCTTTCCAGGGTCCCAGTTCTGAAAAATTAGTATAATTATGTTCTCTGCAATATATCAAAGTCTTCTAGCCTTTTCCACCAAAAAGTCAAGGCTTTTGCCAGTTTGGTTGTGGATCTAACCACTGTGGATGTTTTGGGTGTAGCCCACTTCAGCGCTTCATACTTTGCACTGGGTAATATAGCGCCGTCACTCTAGCACCACCCGATTGAGCACTGTCTTAGTACAGCATCATCTGATTTCAGTGCCACGTCACCAGTGTCATAATGTGTTAATGAAGGTTTCAGTATATAGTTATCTTGAAGTCTGTTATCTCATATGTCACGTCAGTCTCCATGTGCCACTTAATTTCTGTTTAATAACTAAACTGCTATACATTCTTACATCCAGTGATATACAATATTCTCTACCTTCTCTACCTTCTCTTATTTTCTCCTAAGCTATCCAGATCTTAGCACTGTTACTATTTAAGTAGTGTCTCCCTGAAGAGAACAATGTTGTTAGTTGACAGGTAACCAGTGCCAAGGCGCGAATCATATCTGGCATTCTACTTACCCAGACCAATGTAAAAAGTGTTGTCCTGGTTTGCTGAATTACTAGTCAGGAAAGTGCAGGATATGATGCGCACTAAGTTTTTTACATTATTCAGTGTCGGTGTTGTTTTACATGATTCTATGACAAAAACGTATAACAGAAGCCTGAATAAACATCATAATTATGTCAGATATATTTAAAAATTGTTATGAAAACACTAAGTGTGATCTACAAACATATTACATCCAGTTCCTTTCAATGAAACTGCAGTAATAGCAGGGTGCCTGCCTGTACTCTATTAAAACACATATTATTTCATTCTGTGCCACGAACAAGCGGTGTAGCCAAAACAGGCAGAGAAATGGCTCCAGATGCCCCCCCAATCACTGAGGGAATATCTCCCTCCTCCACCAGCCACATCCCATTCCCAACCATCACCCACCTTCATCACAGCACATTGGAAAGTGCTGAAATGAAACACCTGCCAATTGTGGAAGTGCTGAAATGAATGGCGACTGATTGAAAAGCGCTGAAGAGTATGGCACTGAAATGAAATGCGCTTAACTAAGCCATCCCCAACTTTTATTAGCAGGTGCAGCTTGAAGTCCAAAGAATATCTGTCCAGACTGCCCTTGACACTGGTGAGAGTAGAGCGGAGGGGTGAAATTGGACTTAGAAGCCAGTGAGTTTGTTCTATTATAGCTCCGATTCTATTACCCCAGCAAAAGTGAGAGTTTTGTTGGAGCTGGCCTGTACCTTCTTAAGCCTGTTCCTCCCGGGACAGAATTTTCTCCTCTAAAACTTTGCTTCAGTGTATATATTCCCTAAAATCATGGGACTATCAAACATCTTGGTGAGATCAAGCTGCTTTGGGAATTGAAAAGAACTGGTTTCTTATGAAGCCTTTATTTTCACTGAACTATAATTGTTGCTTTGAGCAGTTGAACTTTTTGGACTTTTCCCTGGAAAGATGCATTATATTTTCAGTTAGCACTCATTTCCTCTCCTGGACTGCAATAATTGCTGGTCTCATTTGGGTGGGTGGTTTGTGGGGGACAATTTTGGGGTTAGATGGAGTGTGTCTGGTGAGTATCTGTGTAGGGAAATTATTGTATTTATTGTATGATTGATGTGTGAGTAGTTAGGATTGTAACTTGTTATAATTGTGTTTTTTTTGCTTTGTTAAATTGTCATTAGTTGGTTTTTGTTATTTAGGATTTTATTTTAATTTTAGATTATGTAGTTATTTAGGGATTTGTGCTTGGTTTGTCTAGGGCTTAAAAGGGTTTCCCCTGTTGAACTGGACTCACCAGGCTGGGATGTGTTGGAGGCACAGCACAATTCAAATTACCTATGCTGCCACTTGGCTTCATGACCTGCGCCCCTTCACTAACCTCCCTATCTCTGCCACTGCAGCTAGGCACTGCAAGGAGGTCAGGATTACAAGGAGGTGAGTGGTTTGTTGATGATTGAGGGCAGCTGAGGAGGACATGGTGGTGTGGGTAGCATTGAGGATGTCCAGTGCAGGAAATGCCCTGAGTTTAAATGGAGCCTAGGGAGATGCCAGACATGTTTGGTCTCCGTATCCAGGGCACCCACTGAACCAAGTGGGCAGGTAGCTAGAGGACCAGCTGCATCCTCTAATCCTCTTCAGACAGTGCATTGCAATGCCAGGTCCATTAGGAACAAGACTGCTATTATTGCGGACTTGATTTCCTTTGTCGACCTGGCTTGCATTATGAAGACCTGGCTGGGTGGCAATGTAGGCCCAGTTTTAGAGGCTGCCATCCCTACTGAATATACTATTGTGCACTGCCCGAGGAAGGATCTCAGGGGGGAGTGGCCATTGTATTCTAATCCAGCCTGGGCTTCACAGTGCACCCAGCTGGTAATATCCAATCTTTTAAGTGCATCACTGTTCATGGGGGTGCGGGTGTAGGTTGCAGGATTCTCCTCATTTACCACCCTCCTGGGGGCAGGGAGAGAATTCCTACAGGAGGTAGCAGACTTTGTCATTGACCAGGTATTAGAGTGCCCCAGGTGTTTAATCATGGGGGTCTTCAATGCCTGGATTGATGATGAATCCTAGTGTTTTGGTTATGACCTCCTTCAGTTGATGTCATCACTGAGTCTGTCATGGGCTGTTGCCTCATCTACCCACCAGCATGGCCACACACACATTCTGGTGTTCCAGCTGGATCTTGAGATTGACAACCCTCAAGACTGATCTGGTCTCCTGGTCTGATGATTGTACCATGGAGTTCACATTTGGTGCCCCCTGAAAGTCCCTCACCTGTGGAGATGATCAGCTACTGCCCCTTAAGGGGCCTGCACCCAGAAGGACTGTTGGTTGACCTATCTAGGGTTGATGTGGCATGTGCAATTGGTGTCAGACAGGCATTGGCCACCTATAACAGGGTGGTGTCTGAAGCTCTGGATGCCTTTGCATCAGTTCTTATACGACCCAGATCCTCTCACTTGAGATCCCCCTGGTTTGATGGAGATCTCAAGGTGATGAAGATCAGGGGTTGGAGGTTGGAGCATTGCTGGCAGAAGACCCGGCTGGAGGTTGACAGACTGTCCCTGAGTGCTCAATGTGACAAGGTTGAATAATACCCTGTCCCAGTTGTTATGGAGAAAGTGTTTAAATGCAAGGATCTGTTCTTTCTTTTCCTGTCTCTTGTCTGTCTGGTTCCGCAATCAAATTTTGCTCTGAGATCTAGGATTTGATCACCCCAACAGTCTCACAATTCTCTGCCTCTCAATGTCTCTCAGTCTTCTCTTGCTATTCTGTCTTTTCCTCCCTTGCATATCTGCTGATATAAAAATATATGCAAATCATTATGTGGAAATGTAACTGATATTGGAATGCCTCTGTTAGGAAATTATATAGTGTTAATTTTTGAAATGTATATAATTATAGTTTGAGATGATTGTAAAAAGCTATTGGAAACTCAAGAAGTTACCTGAGCACAATTTTTAAGCCTTATGCAGAAGAGCTGCAGAAAAGAGGCCTCAGCTCTGGGACACTGTGTTCCTGCCAGCACATGCCTGAAATACACTAGAACACTTTAGAAAAACAGGATGCTTGTTAAGAAGGGGGGTTGTTGCAAGGACTTATAAGAGAGCTGAGTTGCAATTACTAAAAAAAAAGAGGGACTCAGAGATTGAAGGGAAAACTCAGATTCATCTTCTGTTTATTTGGCCTTTGTAAATAGTTATATTGAACAATTTAATTTTTTAATGTTACTGCTGATACAAATAAAACTCTTGTTGCAAATTTTACAACTGCTTCTGGTTTTTCCAGTGCTTACTGACCTGTGCCTCAACAACAGATGGTGTCAGCCTAAATGGGATTTACACCATGCATACTCTAATCAAAGGAGTTTTGTGTGTGGGTACTGGACCTAGTACCAGGAAAGCATACAGAAAGGTATGGATTCTGCAGCAGCAAGTCCAGGAGTGGTTACCAGGAAAATGGCAGCCAAACCAGCAGAGACAGAAGGCCAAGCTGAGATTGTACAGCCAGCACAAGTTATGGAAAAGGAACAGGCAGTGACAGAACCTGAAAGCCTAATGGACTTTTTCAAATAGTGGGCTATACAATAAAAAGAGACAGAGATGCAGAGAGAAAAAGAACTTCAACATTTAGAAGCACAGCGAAAAGAAGAGATGCAGCAACAGGAGCAGCAGAAGAGAGAAAAGATGCATTGACAGGAGCAGCAATGGCTGAACGCTTTGCAAGCTATCAAAGGCAGAGTATCTGGCATAGATCCAGAAGAACAACAAAACACAAGCAACTTAAAAGCCATTAAACTTACAAAGTTGTGTCCCTCCGATGATATCGAGGCATACCTGACAACTTTTGAAAGAGTTGCCACTGCATGCCAATGGCTAAAGCAGCAATGGACAATCAGACTGGTACCCTACCTGACAGGGAAAGCCCAACTTGCCTACAGCAATATGGACACTGCGCAGTCAGAAAACTATGACCTGGTGAAAAGCGAAATCCTGAAAAGGTATGACATTGTAGGAGAGACCTACAGGCAGAGATTTCAATCTCTGAAGTATAACTCAGTCGACAATCCTCAAGAAGCCTTCACCCGACTCAGAGAACTCCTGATAAAATGGCTCCAACCAGAGGGCAAAACAGTCCCACAGATCATAGACACATTTACAATGTAGCAATTCATCAACATTCTGCCTACAGGTGTGCAGTTTTGGGCAAAGGAACACCAACCAGAAAGTAGGAAAAAGGCTGTTTCTTTAGCCAAGGACTACTAAATGGCCAGACATACACCACAGCAGTGAGGTAATAGCCAAGCACTGGTAAGACACTCATTTTCCCATTTAAACTCCAAGTCTGATAAGAACTCTGGTGCGTGTAACAAATCTGTGCTCAAAGCCGTTATTTGCTGTAACTGTAATAAGCCAGGCCATATTGCAAGAAATTGCCATAAGAAGAGTAGCACTGGAGCAGATTTGTCCTTAGCAAATTGGGGCAAGTACTTTAACAGATGTGAAGGTGGGGGATAAGACTGTAAAGGGACTCATTCATTCGGGAAACAGACAGATCCTACTGCATGTTGAAGTGCTGGGAAAATACTGTGCAAAAGGACCAGGTACTGGTGTCATCTGCATCCACAGGGACACTCAATACTATCCCACCACCCAAGTGACTCTGACCATTAAGGGTGTGTCGCACCAAATGAAAGTGGGGGTAGTAACTAAGTTACCTGTCCCTGTGATTATTTGAAATGACTTTACAGGATTTACTGAGTTAATCTCAGAGGAACTGAACCCTGCAGTTTCAGCAGCAATGATGACAAGAGCTCAGGCAAAGAAAATTTCAGATGGTGGGGACTCTTTTCTTTTCAGTGATTTTGATTCGGATTTGTTTGAGCACAGTTCCAAGATCCAGAAATCCAGGAAAGAAAGATGATGCCTGAAGAAACTGTGGCAATAAATGACTGATGGACTTAAGGGGTTAACATATGAAAATGCTGAAACTAAATTGATAAATGACTGTGATTTTCTTTCAGAACAAGCTAACGATGTTTCTCTCCATGGTTATTTTAAGCAACTGGGGGTGAAACCAAAACAGGGTGGACCAATGTTTAAAAAGTGTAATGGGTTACTGTACAGAGTTTGGGTTAAACTTCAGACACAGGAACAGACAGAAAAATTGGTTACACCACAGAAGTACAGAACAGATTTGTTACAGAGAGCACATCTTAGTCCTATGGCTGGTCATTCAGGGAGGGATCACACCCTTGCCAGATTGCTGTACAGATTTTATTGGCCTGGAATTCATGAAGATGTTGCTACCTATTGTAATTCCTGTGCTGAGTGTCAGAAAGTAACCCCAGTCACTAGAAAAGACTAGGTGCCCCTGGTGCCCCTACCCTTGATAGATGTACCTTTTGAGATAATTGCAATGGATGTGGTTGGTCCTTTAGACAAAAGTAAAAAGGGTAATAGATTTATCCTTGTAGTATGCAACGATGCTACTCAATACCCAGAAGCAGTTCCAATGCGTACTGTCACAGCTTCAAAAGTTGCAGCAGAGCTTGCCAACATTTTCAGCAAAGTGGGCATACCTAATGAAATTATTACTGATCAGGGTAGTAATTTTGGTGCTTCATTACTTAAGGAGCTGTACAGACTACTAGGTATCACTGCCATAAGAACCTCCACCTATCACCCTCAGACAGATGGTCTTGTTGAGCATTTTAACCAAACCCTAAAACACATGTTAAAAAGGTTTGTAAAAGGAAAAGGGAAAGATTGGGACCAATACTTGCCTTACCTACTTTTTGTTTACAGAGAAGTGCCACAGGAGTCAACAGGGTTTTCACCATTTGAAATGCTGTATGGTAGGCAGCCAGGAGCACCACTGGATGTGATAAAAAAAAAGTGGGAAGATAACCCCACTTAGAAACAATCTACAACGTCTTATATGTGTTCCCTAAGAAAGAAGCTGGCAAAATATGTTGAAGTTGCCCATAGTAATCAGGAAGAGGCCCAAAACCAGCAGAAGGTATATTATAACCATGGGGTAAAAGAAAAAGATTTCGAGCCAGGTGAAAAGATTTTGCTACTGTTATTCACAACAGAAAATAAACTGTTAATGAAGTGACAGGGGCCTTATAAAGTGCTTAGATGTACTGGCACCATTAACTACAAGATTGAGACCCCGACAGGAAAAATCCTATTAAGATATACCATGCTAACCTCCTCAAGAAATGGGTTGAAAAAATGCTAAAAGCTGCTTTGCTAGTTTTGCCAAAAACTAATAAAGAAGATATTGATGTAGCTTATGGTGGACTGGAATAAACTTTAACTGCTGGTGCTATAACGGTGAATGTTTCCTTAACCTCAGAACAAACTGCCAACATTCACTATGTGCTAAAGACATTTAGTAGTACTTTTACTACAGTACCAGGCCGAGCAAAAGGGGCTGAGCATGTTATAAGGACAAGGAATGCTCATCCTATTAGGTAAAAGACATACAGGTTACCAGACCAGTTAAGAGCTGACGTGGTTAAGAAAATACAAAAAATGAAAGAATTGGATATCATAGAGGAGTTGAGGAGTTTTTGGTCATCTCCAATGGTGATTGTGAACAAAAAAGAAGGGGGTGTTAGAATATGCCTTGATTTTAGGAAACTTAATCAAGTGTCAGAATTTGACAGTTATCCTATGCCTAGAATAGATGACTTGGTGGACAGACTGGGGAGTGCAAAGTATATCAGTACCCTTGATCTCACCAAGTGTTACTGGCAAATACCTTTAGCTAAAGAATCCAAAGACAAAACCACATTTGTCACTCCTGTTGGATTCTATCAGTTCACCACCATGTCATTTGGTTTGCATGGTGCACCAGCTATTCTAGCAGTACATGGATGTAATTTTACCCCCTCACACTGGTTATTGTGCTGCATACCTGGATGATGTCATGGTGTACAGTCCCGAATGGAAAAGCCACCTGAAACACCTTTGAGCAGTTATCCAAGCTATCAAAAATGTAGGTCTGACTATCAATCCTACCAAATGTGCATTGGGCATACAGGAAACCAGATAAAAGGGCCCTCAGGAGCCACCTCCTCTCCTCTCCTCCCGCTCCTGCCCCAGTGAAGTAAATTCCTCAGCTTAAATGCACTATCTGTGACAAGGCCCCAACAAAGCCTAACCTCAGACTGTACCAAGTATACCTTTGTAGCATAATGATTCTGTATTAGCTGCAACTCTGTATAGATCACCTACAATGTAATCAATGTGCACTTTATCATGCTTTTCTGTTCTGTGTCTGCTGTAATTCTGTTTAGTACACTGTCAAAGTGCAATTTATACAACAATGAGTAATGTTAACTTATGTACTGATTATATGTTGCCTAATTACAATGTATGTCGAATGAATGACGTGCAGCCTTTGGAAATTAGTCTCTTGACTCAAAGGTTTGTAATTCCGATATTTTCAAATAAAAAAAAAATATTTGGGCACTGTGTTAGGAAATAGAGAAGTTAAGCCAGAAATTTATAAAATAGAAGCTGTAGTTAACAGCCCTGTACCTAAAACAAAGAAACATGTCAGGTCATTTTTAGGGCTGGCTGGTTATTATCGGAGATTTGTTCCCAACTTTACTGAGTTAGCTACTTCCCTCACTGAACTCATGAAAAAATGATACCTAAATAATGTGAACTGGACCCCAGAGTGTGATGAAGCTTTTCAAGCCATTAAGACTGCATTATGTTCAGCCCATTTTAAGAAGCCCAGATTTTGAGAAACAATTTTTGTTACAAACAGATGCATCAGAGGTAGGCCTAGGTCCAGTCCTGAGTCAAAATACAGATGAGACAGAACATCCTATTCTGTATATAGTTAGGAAGTTGCATGACAGAGAAAAGGTACATCACCATTGAAAACGACTGCTTAGCAAAAAAGTGGGCCATGGAGTCCCTTAAGTTTTATTTGCTGGGAATTGGCTTTGTACTTATAACAGATCACAATCCTCTCTGTTGGCTTAACCAAATGAAAGATAAAAATTCCAGAAGCACAAGGTAGCACCTAGCACTACAGCCATTTAAATTCAATGTGATACACAAATCTAGTAAAGAGAATAGTAATGCTGATTTTCTGTCAAGATATGGAGCAGGAATTGAGGGTTCTGAAGGTTGAAAAACAAATATATGAGTTTAAACTTTACCATTTGCTGTACTATTATAGAAAAAGAATACTGCACGTGTGCTTAATTTCTGAAAGTTAGAAGCTAATGTTATAAAATTGATAGACAGTTTTGGAAACCTGTTTGATAAAACAGGTTTCCTCTTAAGGAGGGGGGTATATGTGACAGGGCTGAATAAGACCCTGTCCCAGTTGTTATAGAGAAGTGTTTAAATGCAAGGATCTGTTCTTTCCTTTCCTGACTCTTGTCTGTCTAGTTGCGCAACCAAATTTTCCTATGAGACCTAGAATTTGATCACTCCAACAGTCTAGCAATTCTCTTCCACTCGCTGTCTCTCAGTCTTCTCTTGCTATTCTGTCTTTTCCTCCCTTGCATATCTGCTGATATAAAAATATATGCAAATCATTATGTGGAAATGTAACTGATGTTGTGATCCCTCTGTTTGAAAATTATATAGTGTTAATCTTTGAAATGTATATCATTATAGTTTGAGATGATTGCAAAAAGCTATTGGAAACTCAAGAGGTTTCCTGAGTGCAATTTTTAAGCCTCTTGCAGAAAAGCTGCAGAAAAGGGGCCTCAGCTCTGGAACACTGTGTTCCTGCCAGCACCTGCCTGAAATATACTAGAACACTTTAGAAAAACAGGATGCTTGTTAAAAAGGGGGTTGTTGCAAGGACTTATAAGAGAGCTGAGCTGCAATTGCTTAAAAAAAAGAGGGACACAGAGATTGAAGGAAAACTCAGATGCATCTTCTGTTTATTTGGCCTTCGTAAATACAGTACAAGTTACATTAAACTGTTTCAGCAATGAGCTGTTCTTGCATTTCTCAGTGAGCTGAATACGTGTTACTGGATTTAGTGCAAAGCCTTACAAATTCTGTTGCCTAAGAGTTGCAACCTAATTTTGCATTGTGTTTTGGCAGATCTGCAGATGCATTCCAAATAAGTTGAAAAACATTTGATAAAAGTTGTTCTTGAGCTGGTTAAGAGTTGAAAAACAACACAATGTGAGTTGCCAATGCATTGCAAACTTCAAAAAACAATGCTAAACCAACTCATTGGGGAAACAGTTTAATGTGATAGCAGTGTCAGTGGCTCAGTAGGTAGCACACTCGCCTCTGAGGCTGGGAGATCAGAGGGCTGTGGGTTCAGTTCCCACATCTGGCACTTGGGTTAATATCCCAGTACTGACACTGTAATGCAGCATGAGAGGGGTGCTGCATTTCTGAGGTGCCGTCTTTCGGATGAGATGTTAAACTGAGGTCCCATTTGCCTGGACTGGTGGTAGTTCAGGTGGATGTTAAAGATCCCATGGCACTTATCGAAAAGAGTAGGGGAATTTCCCCAGTGTCCTGGCCAAATTTCCCTCATTCACTAAAAATACCACCAACAGCTTAATCTGGTTCAAGGTCAGTTGGCATTCATCTGTATCCCCCTCCCCCAGGTCGTGCCTGAAAATAGGCAGGATTTGTCTAGTGTACTTACCCGGTCAACAAAAGCTAAATAAATAAATATGTACTGTAGTTATACTGAACAATTTTATTTTTTGATGTTACTACTAATGCAAATAAACCTCTTCCTGTGAAATTTACAACTGCTCCTGTTTTTTCCTATGCTTCCTGACCTGTGACTCGGCGACACTCACTATGTTGAGTATCAGGTGGCAATTTCCCATAAGAAGGCAAAATTCCTGTCCCAGGAAACTGCTGTGGGGAAAACAGACCATCTCAGCTTTTTCGGACTGTGGATAGACTTCTTCATCCTGCCTGTCTACCGCCGAAGAAAGCCTTTTCATCCACTTTATGTGAAGAGTTTGCTCTGTTTTTCTCAGACAGGGTGTCAGTGGTCCGGTCAGGGATTCCGTCAGTGAAGTAATTGCCTCACAGTGGCTGGACTGAGAGGTTCAGAGGCACTCTGTCTGGGAGGAGTTTAGGCCAATTGGGGTGGCGGAAGTGACTACGGTGATCTTACAGCTGAAACATACATCCTGTGAACTGGACCTGGCACTAACCTATGTCTTAATAGGACGTGTCAAGGCTGTAGGCCCAGTTGTTCGCTGGGATTGCCAGGTGCTCGATGGTGGAGGGTGTTTTCCCGGTGGCTCTGAAAGAAGTGCTGGTGAGGACCTCCTCAAAAAATCTTCCCCACCCCGGACGCCCCTGGCTGCATACACATCATTCCTATTTTGAACCCGCCTTTTGGAGCAAGGTTGTAGTGAAATTAGTAGCACAGCAGCTCAAGGATGGCCTGAGGTCCTCTGACATCTATGAGCCATTTCAGTCACGTTTCGGGACAGACATAGCACAGAAACTGCTCTAGTGAGGGTGCATAATGATTTGCTAAGGGCTAGAGATAGAGGAGACAGGTCAGTTCTTGTGCTTCTTGATCTCTCATCAGCTTTTGACATCATGGACCACATCGTGCTTCTTGATTGGCTCTGTGAGTTTTGTGGACTCGCCAGTACTGTCACCAAGTAGTTTGAGTCCTATCTCTTGGACAGGGTGCAGCTGGTGAAGATGGGGAATTTCTCCTCCTCCTCCTCCCCAATGCCTCTGTCCTGTGGAGTACCACAGGGCTCAATCTTGTTGCCAATGTAGTTCATGGTGTATACGCTGCCCCAGGTGAGATCATTTGACAACACAGTGTGGAGTTTCACTGCTATGCCTGGAGCTGTCGATGTGCTTAACTACAGTTTAACTAAAATCAATGACTGGATGGCTTCTAGTTGGCTGAGACTAAACCTGGTACTGGTGATCGAGCCTGGTCACAGATGTGATGGATTGCCACCTGGAGCGGACATAGGCCTTGTCCTGGGCTCTGCTCCATTGGTGGCATCCCCAAGGGTGTAAAATATTGGCTTGATCCTGGATAACAGATTGAACTTTGAAGATCAGGTGTCATCTGTGGACAAAAGTGTTTTTTACCACTTACAGAACATTGCTAGGATTGAGCTCCTCATTCCACCTGAGGATCTACCATCACTAGTGCATGCTTTTGTTACATCTAGGCTCGACTACTGTAACTCTCTGTACTTTGGGGTCATGAGAGGGACCCTTCACAGACTGCAACTGGTGCAGAATGCAGCGGCCAGGTTGCTGATGAGCTTTCGAGGTCCAGTCATGTAACCCCAGTCCTGCGTGCCCTGCACTGGCTACCAGTCAGGTAGAGGGTCCTTTTCAAGGTGGGTATACTCACCTTTAAGGCCCTATATGGACTAGGTCTTGGTTACCTGTCACCAACGACCTCTGCTCGCTCCCTCTGCTCCTCTTCGAGGGGCCTCCTGGACATTCCCAGGGTTTGGCTCAGGACCTCGTGAGACCATGCTTTTAGTGTCTCTGGGCTGACTCTGTGGAACTCGCTTCCACCTGCTGTCTGGGAGGCCCCTTCGATCGTGGTGTTCAAGCATACGCTGAAGGCCCACATTTTCAGTCTGGCCTTTGTAGATTGCTGAATTACATCTGTTATGTCCTGTCTGTTTTTTGGCAAACTGAAGCTTTTAAAGTAATTGAACAATTATTATATTGTGTATTTATGGGAATTTTACTGTATTTTTAATGTGTTTTTTTGTCTATTGAGTATTGTTAAGGCGCTCAGAGTCTCTGGGAATGAGTGCCCTACAAATAAAACTGCCTTGCCCTTGCCTTGCCTTCTTCATGATCATCTTGTGACCTTTTCTGTCTGGATTAATATAACCACTGCTGCTGCATTTTGACAAAAGTTTTTTGTTTTTTTTCCAAAGATGAGGGATGGATGCATTTCATATGTCTTTTTAAGTTTGATGTACTGTTTTTGAGGTTGACAGAAGCTTCACTTCAGGCATACAAAGTTTACACTGAACAGAAATGTTCTGTCCCGTCTCAGACTTTACCTCAAAGAACTCTCCAAAATACCACTTTTGAAAAACAGACACACTCCTTAACTGTGGCTTGGTATGTGGTGGCGTAAAAGAGGACGAAGAAGAGGAGGAGGTTGTGTCTTGTTGCTCACATTGACTAGCCTCATTGTCTTGTGTTTCTTGCTGGTTTAGAGACATGTTAACTGCTGAGGAACATGCCATAACTTGACAATTTAAATTGCAAATTAAATCTATCTAACATACTAACATACTATTTGCCAGCAGATTAGGCTTTATGGTCTATCAAGTGTACTCGAACCTCAGATCCCTAGTTGGGTGCCGAGGCCCTCCCCCCCTTGTGTTCCAGAAACCCCTATCATCCATCCCCACTCCCCGTGGGACAGGCCATCATCTGATACATCCATTTTCTGTGTCTGTCCCACCCTCTCTTGAAGCCCTCCACTGTGGATCTCTGAACCAGCTCGCCAGGCAGTGCATTCCAAGGGTCCACCACCCTCTCAGTGAAAAACCTCCTCCTCTTCCCCCTCACCCTTCCACCTTCCAACTTCAAACCATGCCCTCTGGTGATACCTCCCTGCTTTAGTCTAAAGATCCCCTCCATGTTTACCCTATTTATTCCCTTGAGGTACTTGAAGACCTCAATCATGTCCCCCCTATCCTCTCCTCTCCTCCAATGAAAACAGGCAGCTCCTCAAGTCTGTCCTCATACGTCAAATCCCCTGACCCTCGTATCATCTTAGTTGCCCTCCTCTGTACCCTCTCCAGGAGTTGTATGTCCCTCTTCAAGTGTGGTCTCCAGTACTGTACACAGTACTCAAGGTGTGGTCTAACCAGTCCATTGTACAGCAGCAGAATCACTTCCTTGCTCCTAGAGGTGATCCCCTTCGATGCATCCCAACATCCTGTTTGCCTTGCTAACCACTCTCCTGCACTGCTCAGAGTTATTCATACATGCATCCACCATGACCCTAGGTCTTTTTCCCTATTGAGGCCTCCAGCGCCTCCCTCCCAGGAGTGTACCTGTGTTTAGGGTTTCCCGCCCAAGATGTAACACGTTGCACTTGGTGATATTGAAATTTAATTTCCATGTGGAGCTCAGCTTTCCAGGCTGTCCAGGTCCCCTTGCAGGAGCCAACCTCCCTCTTCTCCTTCAATTACTGCTCCCATCTTGGAGTAATCAGCGAAGAGACTCATTTCACCCCATACCCTCCTGATGTCGATATGTATGCATTAAACAGGATCGGACCCAGGACCGAGGCCTGCTACGCCACTACCAACCTCTCTAGGGTTCGAGAGCTCCCCAGACCACTACTTCTCTGGGTTAGTCCAGCTAGCCAGTTTTCAATCCATCTGACCATCAAGGGCCTACTCCCAACCCCATCAGTTTCTCCACCAGACCATTGTGGGACAGAGTCAAAGCCTTGCTGAAGTCCAGAATAATACATCCAGGGCTCTCCCTGTCCAGTTCTGATGTTACCCATTCGTAGAACTCCACAAGATTGGTTTGACATGATCTACCTGGCACAAACCCATGTTGCCGACTATCCAGACCTCCCACCTCCTCCAAGTATGCCCCCAATCATACTTTTAGTATACTCTCCATTAATTTTCACACCACCGAGGTCAAACTGATGGGTCTATAGTTACTTGGTACTTCCCTTGACCTCCCTTTATGGATTGGCACTACATGTGCCTCTCGCCAATCCCTAGGTACCCTCCCTGTCTCAAGTGACCTGTTGAAGAGCTCCGCCAGGGGTGCAGCCAGTATGTCTGCCAGTTCCCATAGTATTCTGGGATGAATGCCATCCGGCCCAGGAGATTTGTCTTTCTTTAGGGCCTTGAGGGCTAACCACACCCTTTTAGCGGAGATAGCATCATCCGTCCCCTCCACCTTACTGGCCTTTATCCTTATCCTGATGTGACACCCTGGTCCTCTCCCTCCCTCTTGCTCCATTTCTCTTGCTCCCTGATCCCACTCACTGCCACTTCTATCCCCATCGTGCCTTGCTTTGTAGATGTCCCATCCCCTCCCTAGTGAACACAGAGGCAAAGTACTCGTTAAATACCTCTGCCTGGTCCCTCGCCTCTTCCATCCACCCTCCTTCTGATCTCAATCTGTTGAGATGGCCCTTAGATTTTCTCCACTCCCCAATGTAGCGGAATAACCCCTTTTCCCCTCCATGTATCCCCTGTGCCAGCCGTTGCTCTTTACTGGACATTGCTCCCCTCACCATCAGGGTGACATTTCTAGATGCAAGATGGTACATTCCCTTATCCCTATCCCCTCTTGTTGTTTTATATTTTTTGTAGGCCACCTTCTTTTCTCTGACCGCTACCTGAACCTCACTGGACCACCAGCATGGTTTATGTGACCTTGCTCCCTTACGTTTCACCTTAGCGCAGGTCCTGACTGCCTCATGAAGTCCCCATTTTATGACCTCCCATCTCCTTTCCACATTTGTCATTGATGTAATCCCCTTCAAGTGATCCTTGAGAATATTTCCCATGCCCACAAAGTCTTCCCCCCTGAAGTCCACTGCCAGTGTCCTAGATCTCCAACCCTCTCCCATGCTTATTTGAAACCAGACAGTATTATGGTTGCTCCCAGTCAGGGGATCCTCTACAGCCAGGTCCCTTACCAGATCCCCATCTGCCAGAACCACGTCCAGAACATGCCCCTTTCTTGTGGGCTCCATCACATGCTGTGTTAAGAACACATCCTGGAAGCCGTCCAGCAGCCTCTGCTCCTTGGCCACCTTAGAGGACATGGTTCCCCAGTTTGTACCTGGCATATTAAGGTCCCCCATCTACACCACTCCTTCCCCTTTTGGTCCACATGGGCAATGATGCTGTCCAGCAAACCATCCTCCAGAGCATCACCCATCCCGGGGGGCCTATATACTACACCCAGCTTGACCTTATCTCCTGCTGGGGATCGTAAGGTGACCCATAAGACCTCCATGTTTCCCTCTGCCTCTTCTGCCCTAGCAATTTCTATGTCATCTCTAATGAACATAGCCACTCCACCCCCCTGCCCTCCTTTCTATCCTTCCTAAGCATAGTGTACCCCCACCGTTTAGGTCCCAGTCATGGTTTTGTTGGCCCGTCTCGTGACCGCTGCCACATCCACCCCCCTTGAACAGTATGGCCTGGAACTCTGGCAACTTGTTTCCCAAGCTCCTGGCATTTACTAACACCAACCCCACCCTTATTCCTGATCCCTTTGTCAGACCCCACCCATGTTCCTTATACTTGCATCCTCCTCTGCTCCTCCTGAAACCTCCACCCCAGTCTGTTTCCCCTCCCCTTGGGTTTGAAGGCTACTCCCTCATCTGGAGGCGGGCTTCTGGTCAGCCCTCCCTTATCCCTTCCCTCCTCACAAGTTTAAACCCCACCTTTCTTGAATGTAGTGAGCCATCCCTGTTTAGGACTTCCTTCCCTAATGGGGCAAGATGAAGCCTGTCCTTGGCATACAGTCCCTTATCCTCCCGAACTCCTTTCCAGTTCTCTAACACCCCAACCCACTCTCTTCACCCCACTTCCTGAGCCAGTCATTAACCTCTGTGATCTTCATTTTTTTCTCCACTGAGGCCTTTGGTACTGGCAATATCTCCGAAAAGGAAATGTTGCATCCATTATCCCGACAGATTCTGGCAAGTTCTTGGAACCTTGCTTGGATTTCCAAAATGCTATTTCCCTCTAGATCGTTAGTTCCCAAATGCACCAGGAAATCCGGTTTCCCTCCACAATCCCTAACCAGTTTGTACACCATGAACTTTGCTCTGTGCACTGTCAGCCCAGAGATACTCACTACCTTCACCTGGCTATGGCATCCACCCCCCTGTCCCTCCCACTGGATACCCCTAATCATCGAGTCTCCCAATAACATAACCTTAACACCACCATCATCCTTATGGTTACCTCCACTATGCACTCTCAACCCCCCATCCCCCCCTTTATTCATGATCTCAATTCCACGGGAGTCTTCCTGCCTTATTAGAGACCCCCTTGTCACCTTCCCCTTTCTGCCTCCCTCGTTATTTTGCCCTTAACTCAGACCCCCTCTGAACAGGTGTCCCTCTAACCCTCTCTTATCTGAACCATTTATCCTGGCCTGATGGTTCCCTTCCCCACACTGCCATCCTCCCCTTGTAATAGTACCCCTACTTCCAGAGGCTCTCTGTGGGTCCCCTTTAGCTAGGGCCCCATCCTTGGTACTGACCCCCCTGCTGCAGGGGGGCTCCTGCCCCACCTTCTTGTCTCCCAGTTTCTCTCCTGTCATGCTGTCCTCCCTCATGTCTGCAATATGTTGCATCTCCCCCATCTGCTTAACATTTATGTTTCCCCTGCTCCCTCTGGGACTATTTATATCCTTTCCATTGCCGGTCTGTGATGCCCTATGGGTATCTGACTCCATCCTCCCGGCCTCTGTATCAGTTTCCTCATTTCCACCAACCCCTTCCTCCCCCTCTAGGTTGCTTAGTAGCTCAAATTTATTGTGACACTCTATGTTAGCCTCCATCAAGTAACCCGAGTTTCCCCTGACTGCACCTCTAAACTGTCCCTCTTTCTCCCCTCTTGCTCTGTTCTCCTAGGCGCTCCCTTCTCACAGTCTGCTGTTTTAGGCTTCCCCACAACAGCCCCTCCCTTCTCAATGTCTGCTCTACTAGGCTTCCCCACAACAGCCCCAGCTGACTCTTTCCCCTCCACTCTCTTTGTATTCGGAATGTTCACACTGTATGCTTTCCCCTTAGCGTCAACATCCCTATCTAAGGGTTACTCTGTCCCTAATATCCCCCCCTCCTGCTTGCTGTAACATAACGTCCTGTAATTTCAGAGCGTTGCCCCAGCCTACCCTCAGCCCCACCCTTCTGCTGCCAATATCCACACCCCTTATCCTTGGACACCCCCCCAACTCCCCCAGCTTACTCCTTAACCAATATACTTCACTCCTGATACAAGATAGCTGTCTACAGAGTGGGCAGCCTCCCTCTCTCCAGGCCCAATTGAGAATTATTGCCATCCCATGGCCTGTGCAGCCTACAACCCTTCTGAAAATGCCTGCCATGGTGGAATATGGCCACTCTGTTTGTCCCCCTCTGTTTATAATGGCACACACCCCTTTTCTCAGTCCCTTCTCCCGGAATAGAATTTCTCTCAATACTGACTGCAGTTATTTACAAACCCAATTTCAACCCCACCAATAAAGTTCCCAAGTCTCACAAACACATACAGTCCAGTGTGTGTCCAGTCCCACTAACAGTGTGTGTATGCAGATGTCAGGTACCTTTGGAAGGGTTGTAGGCTGCACAGGCTGTGGGATGGCAATAATAAGGGGTGTGGATATGGGCAGTAGAAGGGTGGGGCTGAGGGGAGGCTGGGGCAACGCTCTGAAATTACAGGACATTATGTTACAGCAAGCAGGAGGGGGGATATTAGGACCCCCTCTGAACAGGTGTCCCCTTTAACCCTCTCTTATCTGAACCATTTATCCTGGCCCTGATGGTTTCCCCTTCCCCCACACCACCATCCTCCCCCCTTGTAATAGTACCCCTACTTCCAGAGGCTCTCTGTGGGTCCCCTTTAGCTAGGGCCCCATCCTTGGTACTGACCCCCTGCTGAAGGTGGGCTCCTCCCCCACCTCCTTGTCTCCCAGTTTCTCTCCAGTCATGCTGTCCTCCCTCATGTCTGCAATATGTTGCATCTCCCCCATCTGCTTAACATTTATGTTTCCCCTGCTCCCTCTGGGACTATTTATATCCTTTCCATTGCTGGTCTGTGATGCCCTATGGGTATCCGACTCCATCCCCCCGGCCTCTGTATCAGTTTCCTCATTTCCACCAACCCCTTCCTCCCCCTCTAGGTTGCTTAGTAGCTCAAATTTATTGTGACACTCTATGTCAGCCTCCATCAAGTAACCCGAGTTTCCCCTGACTGCACCTCTAAATTGCCCCTCTTCCTCCCCTCTTGCTCTGTTCTCCTGTCACAGGCCCACCAGTTCCTGTTGCTTCAAATTTCAGTCCCAAACAGAAATACACAGCCCTTCAATCCCAACCCCCAGTGGCTTTTCAGTATTTAAGAAAGCCTACAAAACAGGGTGGGTGGCAGGGCTCTTACCAACACCAGACAAACATCACATTTAAATTTCACTCTAATTATCACTGCCAAACAAGTGTTCCCAAGCCCCAAAAGTTACAATATCACAGCCCAAGTAGCAGTTCTAACTCAAAGTAGTAATTTTTAACACACAGAACTAATTTCACGTACAAAACTATTCAAATATTTCAGTTAAAACAGAATATAAACCCAGATCTCTGTCCTTACCAGCCTCCTGCTTATGTTCCCAAGTGAACAATGAAAGACAAGGTGATTCTTGTTAATTTCCCCTTCCCCTAACACCAGACAAACATCACATTTTAATTTCACTCTAATTATCACTGCCAAACAAGTGTTCCCAAGCCCCAAAAGTTACAATATCACAGCCCAAGTAACAGTTCTAACTCAAAGTAGTAATTTTTAACACACAGAACTAATTTCACGTACAAAACTATTCAAATATTTCAGTTAAAACAGAATATAAACCCAGACCTCTGTCCTTACCAGCCTCCTGTTTATGTTCCCAAGTGGTTCTGCAATTTTGTTTCTATTGGTGTGGTGTATTATTTTCACCTGTTTACTGCTTATTTAACAAGTTCAATGTTGATATCCCTAAAAAGACAGAGCAAGAAAAAGAATGTTGCTGCTGCTCTATTATGTGACCTGACTGTGCCGTAACAAATAGGGCAGCAACTCGAGTCACAAATTGCAATCCAGACTACAGATACTGAAATATATTCCTTTAAAAACACAAGTCACTGTCACACTGAGTGATGACCAAACAACTGTGCCTCAACTGGTCCAGGTGATGACACTGTCTGACTGGCAGTGACACACTGGACACTGCACACTGACACTAGAAAATTACAGTACAGTTTCCCTAGAAATTCGATTATAGTTTTCAGACTAATTCAGAAGTATAACAATAACTGTATATGCTACATGTAATGTAAGTGCTTCAAACATTAACAATTACAGTGAAGGCCTTCGCTGAATCGAGTGAAGGGGTTCACTCAGCATGCTGGCTACCCAGGTTTGCACCCCGAGCCTGGGTACCAGGAGTGGAGATCAGCAGGGAAGGGTTTCACAAGCATCCATTGGACACTTCCCTCCCAGGGGGGTGGGATGAGCCATGGCTTCTGTGGGTGGATTGGCAGACGGCCTTGGAGAGTGTGTCTCAACACACCATCCTGTACTTCCCCCACCTCAGGATGCCATCTTTATGGCTACAGCATGGGGGCAGGACAGAACAGTGGAAAACGGCTCCTTGTTGACCAGATGATGAGCGCCCAGCCTGCACCACCACAAAACCCTGGACTAACTCGGACCGACCTTGCGGCAGCTTCCCGGGATGTGGAGTTCACCTGAAGGCACATGCCACTTGGAGGAAAGGGACCCTCCCAACATAGGGATATGTTGGGTTACCTGAGGTTAGGCTGCAAGACAGGGTCAAGAGAATGGTGGTGCGAGGTCAAGGTGAAAGTGTCAGGGCATTGGTGCTTCTAAGGCGTGGCCAGCAGCGGTGCCACTAGAGGGTGGAAAAATATATAATATAAAAAAAAAACAGCAATTACAGTGACTGTATATTTACAGCTGTATGCACTGCTGGCTTGTCTGTTTCTTACTTATAAACTGAAGTAATAACCTTTCTGTCACTTTGCCTATGTTAACACTAACTAACCCGGCCAAAGGCAACTGAACACAACATTGAGCCATGATCAACAATCAAGGTCACATAAGCAGGTTGATTGCAAAATGTTACATGTCTAATGTTCATCACTGTATGAAAACACAATTTGTAAATGTCAATGAAACTGTCTTTGTTTTTTTCTGGCCTGGACCTCCTGGGTTGATGCAACAAGATAATACTTCTTCCGTGTTCTATCTCTGAGTCTGGTATATCTGCCTTCCTGAAGCATGATGATGGACTGCAATGATAAGGGATATACTCTCCTAGTCTGTGTTTTCCCCTGCTTTTGCTGAACTCTTGATTTTTCTTGTGTTAAAAAACACATTATTAGTAGCTCAGTCTATCACTCGAGACCCTCTCTTCAGGATGTTTGCCTTGTGATAATCTCAAGAATCTTTAAAAAAAATAGTATGCAGGCTCAGTCAGCACACATCTATTATACTAGCTGCTATACACAACTTTACTCAACTACTGTGTCTGTGCAGTAAGTAGTTACTAAAAACTATTCATTCACAATTCTTTCAACCTTCTCTATTACTGGCTGCATACTTCTAGTCCCTCCCTCCCAGAGCAGCATTACTGGGGGAGGCAGACAGGGTGTTACCAAGAAGACAAGGGGAAAATGCAGCACTGGGTTTGTAACAGTAAACAGAAACACATTCAGTCAGTGCATAATGCATTTACCGTGACTGCCATATTACGCAGTTTTGTTAGGGAAGGTAGGCAAGTTACAGTAAAAGTTAAAAAGGTAATGGGGAAAAATTATTATTGTACACTCCCTGTGTGGATCACACCCTGTTGTCCCTTCCCTTCAGCGTCTGTCATATATATTCTGATGAGATGTTTTTTTAACATTTTTAGTAAAATAAGCAGTTCTCCGTCCTTTATAACTAGCTTGAATTATTGAATAAGGCTTCTGCAGCTGCTGCTGTGCTGTCTCATGTTGCCAGATGCCTGAACTGAACATTCTATCACACAATGCCCCCACCATCAGTAACAGCACCAGCCTTCCATGGCATTCAGAAGATGACAAAGAGCATGGTCTGGAAAAAAGTGGACACCAGTTTTGATGTGGCTGCTGCCATTGCCAAACAGATTGCCACACAGCAGAGCAGCTCTGTTAGTGCAGTGCTGATGACAGAATGAAAGAAGGGCAAGGCACAGACTTAGCCTACAAATCAAAGAGAAATTTACCTCACTACCCTTTTCCTCTCTGCCCTCCGCAACTGGTCTTCAACACCTGTCCCGAAACTGACTGAGACCACCTCTCCTATCTATGTAGCACAGCTGTTACTCACTGACATCGACAATGATGGAACAAGCAGACTGAAACAGAAATGAACAATGTCACGTAGATGTCATGATTGAGCAGGAAATGTATAGTACGGGATGACTTGATATTCAACGTGCAGTTACAAGCACCGCCGCCCAGCCACACCCAAAAGGAGAGCAAACATAGTGTTCTTTCTGGGCTCAGGCTGTAAATGTAGATCCCCTTAAATCCCAGCATCACCAGTACCTGCCATCACCCTGCTGGCCTGTCATGGTTTATTGCTTCATTTTTATAAAATGGTCTGGTCTGGTCATGAAGTCATTGGCATGGAATGATTACTTCACATGCCACTGGCGTTGACTGACTATTCTCCTATCCCTATTGACAACACAACAATTGCACCACCATGGTCTGGCATTGGATATGTGGTTTGGAATTTGGGAAACTGACTTGAACTGAGTTCACATTCAAAACATGAGAAACTTGACTTCAGTCATTCTTGACTGGCAGCATCACAGACATGCCAGTGTGTGTCACAGTGCCACCAAGCATCTGGGCCGACCCCGACCCCACCAGTCCACCAACATGACCCACTCATAGTCATAACTGTCAGTATCAGCTGTCTGGAGTGTACCCTTAAAACAACGCTCCATTTAAGAAACAAAAAAGAAGTACATATTAAATATTCTTTCAACTCAGGAGGTCCTACTACTGGTCCATAAACAACTTGTAAAACAAAACATCAAGTTCAAGTACTGTTCCTGCTGGAGAGATTAGTATTCTAGACAAAATGGAAAAGGCCAGGTTAGTATTCTAACAGATAATCATGAAAATCCCACCAGTTTGCAAAATCAACCAAACAGGGCCGGGAACTCAGTGTGACACAGTCAGAGCTCAGCTCGCATTGGTATGAAACATTAAAAACGTCGAGCAATTCAACAATAAGACCCGACCAGAGACAGGGTTATATCAATCTGTTAAATGTTAACCCCTCCCCCCCCGGTATAATGCCGTGGCACAATGCTCAGCTGTGTGCTATATTGCTCCTATGGGGTGATTAACTTAACTAACTAACTGTTAATTAATGTAACTCCTTGCTGGGAGTGCCTTATTGCTATGGCTCATATATACTCTCATTCAGCAGTACTAGAGTATGGAATACTGACCTGAACAATCTGTATGCCATAGTGATCAGGCTCAGGCTGTAGCTGACAGTGTGTAACAGGGATTAAACATTCTAGGCTGTTGGAAAACTACCAGACAGTCAGATTGCAGCATTTCTGAGGCCCTAATTGATTTTAATTGCCAATGCCATACAGAGCCTTCAGTTCTATAATGTTACTTAATTTTTTCCCTTTCAAATGCACGTTACTCAGTCACAGCCTCATACTAGGGTACACACAGTGCCACACTTCAGAACAACTGCCTTTACTCATTTACTTGGCATGGAGAGGGTGGGCAGGCAAATCTAGACTACTACTCTGTTGTCTTCTCTGCCCTTTCTTTACAATCATGCTAGTTAGCTTAAGCTGTAAATATATCACAAAAAACATATTAAAATAACATTGCTCAGTCCAGTGGGGATGGTCTGTCGGCCCTCAGTCAATTACAATTTGATATTAGTGCACTAACTTAGATGGCTTTTACGAATTTAAGTTCTGAATCCTGACATAAATCCAGTTCTCTTTCAACTTTACTAAACTTACTACAAGAACCCCCAAAAATGGATTAGGATTCAGTTTTTAAGTCACATATCTTTAAATACCAATGCAAACCAATTTGCAATATCTGTACCCTGTCCCCACTACCGCAAATAGTAGAATGTAAATAAACACTTAATTCCAGTGTCTACTAGTCACCACATTCCCTCAATACCCTTACCCCTACATATAAATGTAGATTCACTGTCTCTGTTTGTCCAGCGCCCCACACACCCCACCGTTGCCTGCCTGCATCCCACCACCCTGCCTCCTTGAGCCCTTACCTGTCCAGTCCCTTACACCCCCCCATTGCCACAGACAATGACGTCAATGGCACAGCTGACAGCCTTCCTCTCTCACCATCAATCCAGTGTCAGCCGGCTGCAGTCTGAGTTGACAGTGACTGTGTACTGTAGTCTGTAGAAACAGCTTGCTTGCTGACAACTAAGAATGCAGCCCTGGGCATATGTAATAAAGGACTAGTGGCAAAGTCAGTAGAGGTCTGTGCTGGGTGGTCGCTGAGTCAGCAATGGGGGGCATGTAGGGTACAGACCGTGTGCCTGGGAGGAGTGGAACTTGGTGGTGCAGGACAAGGCTGCAGGGTGGGAACCACTAGACAGGACAACAGGAAATCATAATCTACATACAGAAGAGTGGAGCATTATTCAGAGAAGTAGGGGAATACTAGCCACACACCTCACGCAACATCAGCTCAAATTCAGTTGTTGCTGTTTTGTTTACCTTATATCTGTTATCTGTCTCTGTGTGATATACACACTGTCTTTTCTTCCAATTTCATTTTTAAATGAAGTGTCCAGCTGACCTAAAGATAATAATTAATAAATTCATACTGAAGCAGCATAATTGGACCTGTTCATCTTTCATTCTTTGAATTCAGACTGAAACACAAGATCAGCATGTCTGTACTAAGTCTGCTGGATGTGATAAAAGTTCATATTCTAGACTATATTCCCATTAAGCACTTACTGTGTGCCCCCCCCCAAATTAGAATCCATTTTTCCATATGGTGATGAACACCCAACAATACACATCACTATCTCGGTCATCATCAGGACAAGTTCAGCAATTTGCAGCTTCTGAACCCAGGATAGTCAGGAACATGTCAATTCACTCCCGCGAATTCATTCCCAGATAACTCACTCCCGGCAACTCACTCCCTGCTCTTTTCGCTCCCTACAATGTCGCTCCCTGGCAACTCGCTCCCTCGCTCGCTATCATAAGCTGAAAAAGAAGAAGTGAGTGAGAACTGTATCGGGGGGCACTCCTTACAGTGTAAATGTTTGTTACCAAGATATCTTCAGTAAAACTGCACACATGACAACATTGCAAAGCAGTACTATAATTCAAAGCCACACAGTCTCACTAACATATATTGCAAGTAACGTCCCTCAATGTAACACACAGTATTGCTTTCAGCTACGAATATCAAGCAGCATATCCTAATTGGCATATAGTTAGCACTGTAATCATTTAATTGCATCTCTGGCCATACTTGATTGGCATGATGAATGTTTGGCACCTGTGAGCAATTAGTGTAACAGATAATAAGCCAATACCCAACATGGCAGCTTGCATGAAAAAAATAAAAATGGCAGCTAATTTTATGTTGTCCGAGCGACTGAAGAAAAAGCTTGTGGATGATGACAGCTATATATATATATATATATATATATATATATATATATATATATATATATATATATATATATATATATATACCACAGACAGATACAGTTAATAGGCCATCTGAAAGTGCGAACTGGTGGTAAAAAAAGAGAAGCGCTGTAATGCCAGGGTGCACACCATAAGTTACGATGAATCTGTGATCATTTCGAAATTCAGTACACACACCCATGCTCCAGACCCTGCAGCTATGGAGAGGGGAGAGGCAGTGAACCACGCAAAGGAGCGCGCTGCCAACTCTCAAGACACCACAGCTCTGGTGCTCCTCCACTGCAAGTAAAATGTCTCGTCGGCAGCTCAAGGAACTTTGGTGAACAGAAACATGAAACACACTATACAAAGAGTGTGAGTACACAGTGCCCCATCGAGTCCAAGAGACCTGACTGATCTCATTTTTCCTGACCAGTATCACACCTATACACCAAGCTCTGGAGGTGAAAAAATTAACTTCTTGATGTATGATAGTGGTTCCGGAGATGACTGCATTTTAGTGTTTGGCACAGAATCAAATCTTACATTTTTAGAAAATGCCAAGCATTGGTATGCGGATGGGACCTTCAGTATTGCCCCCCCCTTGCTTTGCCAGCTTGCAGACAACTTCCTATATATTTATATATACTGGCCCGGATATTCAAACTGCGCCATTCTGAGGCACAAGCCCTTGCGCTGCTCAAAATAGTTGTACAGGGGTGTGGCCGGGGCGATATTCAAAGGAGTTGCGCTATTGAGCAACTCCTTTGAATATCACCCCCCTGCCACAGCCACTGTGCATGGCACAGTGGAACTTGCGCCACTGCAAGTTGTCAGAGTTGAGCATTAAACTTGCGGTGGCGCAAGTACCATTGCACCATGAGCAAATTTCCGATATTCAAAAGGTGACATGCAAATGGGGCCATAATTCATGCAAGGCGCAGGGTGGGCCATTTGCATGTGATTATGGCCCCATTTGCATGCCATTAGCATGTAGGTGCGCCGATCCCCGGGGACTTACGCCTGGCCGCCCTGCCAGGCAGCAGCCGCCGGGGACTGACGCACTCCTGCAGCCTGATCGGGCAGTATGTATGCAGACAACACCCCCAACATCTCCTGATGCCCGATCAAGGGCAGTATGTATGCAGACAACACCCCCCAAACATTCCCGATGCCCGATCGCGGGCAGTATATCAAGACACCCCCTAAATAGTTTGTTGGATTGTTGGTAGATGGTCAGATTTTTCTCGAAATGCTTTCACATGGGTGGCAGAGCGTATTTTCAGTGCTGATTGCGGCAGAACGTGAATACCTTAGGTGCCGACGCGGGTAGAATGTTAGTGATGGTTCTCCAATATTTTCGGTGTTCATGCCCCCACCCCACCTACTCCACGTAACCCCTCCACCCCGCCTCCCCGCAGCCGTGGGTTCAGCATCCCACCCGGCTGCTGCTCGCTACCTGCCGACTGACTTTCTGGTAGGCTGCACGCCCATTGGTGCAGAGCTAGAGCCAATGGTGTGCAGCCTTATAGTCAGACATGACAGTCCAGATTTGTGAATGATTCACAAATCTGGACTGTCATGTATGGTAGGGCTGCACGCCCATTGGATCTAGCTCTGCACCAATGGGGCGGCAGCCCTACCGGACAGTCAGTCGGCGGGCGGCGGGCGGCAGGCGGGTGGATGCTGCCCTCGGCCGCCGGGGAGCGGGTGGAGGGGCTTTGGGTGGGTGGGTGGGAGGGACACTAGACACCAGGAGATGTTTGGGGGTTACTGGACATTCTGCCCGCGATCGGGTATTATGGTCCACTGGACCACCAGGGAGATATTCGGGTTGGGGGCTTTTTATCCTGCCCGGATCGGGTACTGGGGATTGTTTCACATTCTGCCCACGATCGGGCACCGGGAGGGGGTTGTCTTGATACATACTGCCCGCGATCGGGCATCGAGCTGTTTGGGTGGGAGGTGTCTTGATACATACTGCCCGCGATCGGGCTGGTGGGGGGGGCACAGGGACTGAGTTGGGGGCCAGCCACGGGTGGCAGCTGCTGTGTTGCACCCTGCAATACAGCAGCTCACCTGTGGGTGGCCCTCAACTTGATCCTTTTTTTTTGGCTCAAAGTTGTGCAGGCGCAGGTTGGGGGTTGCGCCTGCACAACTCTGCACAGCCCGACTGAATATCGGGTTGTGCAGTTTATGCATGGTTCCTCCCCCTCATGTTGAGCATGCATTCATTTGCATTGCGCTGTTGCTCAGCCTGTTTTCAGTGGCGCAACTGCCTCCTGCTGAATATCGCAGAATGGCACAATGTAGGACTTGCACATGGAGCAACCCTTTTGAATATCTGGGCCTCTGTATATATATATACACACACATATACACACTCTGTATATCATTTTGCATTGATGATAAAGTTTGCCGTTCGTACTTTGGTAGGAGATTTAAACTCAGAGTTTGCTGTGACAAGACAACTTCCCACCTTCTGGTAATAAGCAATTAAACTGCAAAAGTGCCCCTTAATAGAGTTCTCACTCATTTCTTCAGTTTCAGATTATGATAGCTAAGGGGGAGCGAGTTGCCGCAGAGCGACATTGGAGGGAGCACAAAGTGCAGGGAGTGAGTTGTCAGGAGGGGGTTGTCAGGGAATTAATTAGTGGGAGTGAAGTGACGTGATCCCAGGACAGTCAGACTCAGGAGTAGGAGTCAGGACTCAGGAGGACCACAGTTGCTACTGAGTGGCGGTGCTATCACACTGACAGGCGATAGACTGGTAGTCAGCACATTTTTTGTGCCCCCCCCCACCAGTAACATTTATTTCAATATTTTCTGCCAAAGACCCTTAGCTTTAGATCAAGCAGTTGACTTAAAGCTTTGTTACTTTACCAACTTTGTTTTTTTAAACATATTATTAATAGTACACAAAAAAAATGGTTAATAAACCTGAATAGCTAAATCAAATGCTGCCACATAACCACTCACACAAGAGGAACTCAGTGTGCATTTCCCAGTAAGAAATTTCTAAATAAATAAAAAATATGATTCTTTGGATCTTTCCCTCCCCATTACCACTGCAGCAAAAACCAGCAGCAGCACAACTCAGATGAGCTGTCATACAGGCAAGGTCTTTTAAAAATGTAATTCATTCATTTTTGGATGCACTGAGAGGTTAGGAGGCCCAAGCAATCTTTCAACAGAAAGTGCAACACATTTTTACTCACTGTTGGTCCGACTGCAACATACACTGACCAACAGTGTGTGAAATGAGACTCAAACCTGTTTAAAGAAATTATGACTTTTTTTAAGGTCCCCAACTCTCAGTAGCTCAGCATCAGCACTCAAACTATTCTATCTACTGGGTGACTGTACATGGCATGGGTGGCTTTTTAATTGAACATCTGAACCACCATGACATCAGGAGGGTTTTGCTTGTTTTGTACCATTATAATGCAAAACCCATTCAGTGTCCTTGTTGTCCCACACTTGTAAAAGGTGCAGAAGCAGCCACACTCACAACATTGCACAATTAAACTAACTCTGACTGACTGCAGCAAGATCAAAATAAACATTTATTAATCTGACCTTTTTCACACAGCACTCAGCTAACACACACTGAGCTTTTGTCCTTCCAATGACACTTCAACTTCAGCAATATTACTTTTACTTGCCAGCTAGTCAGTCCCTGGCATCATTCACATCATGCTATACTTGCTTCTAGACAAGTACTAGTAGCCCGACCACAAATAATAAATAATAAATACCTGGTTCAAATAAAATTATGGATGTTGCCTGCTGCTGTTTTCTGTTTTGTTTTTCTGGTGTAGCTGCCCTGCTGGGCCATCTGGTGTCTGCAGCCTACTACCTGGCCACCACAATACAATCTGAGTGTGGCATAGGCAGCTGGCAGGTGGACAAAAACCCCGGCCCAGAAGATGCAGTTCTTCTTTTAATTTTAAATGTGGGCTTGTCTGCCTTTCCTTTCACAAGTGCAGTGGATTTGGACATTTTTAATTTTATTTAAGCCACCACCGAGCACCGACTTCTTCATTCAAGGGGCTCTGGCATTGACAACCTCCCGGCTCACTCCTGGTCCCCCTCCCAGCAAATCCAGATTTTCTCCCATTCCAAGCTCCCCCAGTCAGACCACCCGGCCCCCGCCTGCACGGCTGTATACACACAAGTACCGGTGACCTCTGGGCCTTTTCTCCTGGACTGGTCCTCTCTTTTGTCTTGATTTCTTCTCCATGGCTAAAACCACTTGCCTTGCAGCTGCTGACAATTGCAACGCAGCCCGCCGGCCCACGCTTGCTCTCTAAAATAAAACTTTAAGATAGATTTTCCACCACAACCGCTCTCCTCACTTAAAATGGCAAATGGCACCAATAAGGGATCAGTTGCATGGTGCTTCTGCTCTGCCTCTCAGTGAGGTGACTCTTCCTCCTCCTGAGTCCTCGTCATCAAATCAGAGCACTGACTACCACAGTTATACAGTCAAACCGATAGCCACCTCAGCCAACCAGAGGTACATATATCATTAAATAGAGAATAATGCATATGCAACTGTGTGTTATGAGGATTTTTTACACACCCAAGGTGTGTAATGACCTATAAACCTCGAGAGTGAAGCTCGAGAGGTTTATGCAGTCATCACACACCAAGAGTGTGTAAAAAAACTCATAAGCACACAGTTGTATATGTTTTATTTTTTATAATTACTGGTGCTTAGTGTTTTTTTTTTTAAAAGGTACAGCTTCTTGACTAGTCCATGCTGTCTCTAACTTTTGTAATATGATCTATAAGCTCAATTGAGTTTTTGTTGTAAATTTTTTTGTACTTATTGTTAAAGCTTACTGGGTCTCAAAAATTTGCCAGATCCACAAACTATTGATGTTTGTTTAAAAATTGGGGCAGGCATGGTGCTAGCCACCTATGCTGCTTGTGAAAGTTCCCAATGTTTTTGTATGAGTGGAGGGTTGTATTAGCTCTCAGTTTGGGTTTCTTTTACTCCCTGTTTGTGTTTTGGTGAAGGGAACAGTTTGTGAAGCCTGTCCTGAGGATGAGTGGGAATCTTGTTTTTTCAGACCTGAGGTCGACATCGGGCTTTTCTTGCTTACTCTTTAGCGACAGCTGAGTGTGAGCTTTTAAAAGCTGTATTAACCAGTTATTACAGCATTTCCCAGTTATTATGGATTTTGAAAAGTAGCACAAAGTTGTGCATTAAAGGGGGTCACCAGTAATTATTAATTTATTACAACCATGTGGTGGTTGGGTACGAGATTTGTTTTTTAACTTGGAGTCAGGTACTCGCTCTTAAGTCCCTCCCCACCCCCCAGCCTGCCCCCACAGACACAGAAACCATCATGAACAAAGCAATGCAATAAAAAAAAAAACATATTCAACTCCTGGGCCAAGTAATATGCAATATGTGTTACAGTAACATGTTACATGAAAATGTAATTAGGTACTTTACAAAATTTCATTTCCATGTAAGTAATCAGTAACTGCCACATGCTACTGGTATAAGTAACCTGATTACAGTAACACATTACTTGTAATGCGTTACTACCAGGGGTCAACCTTAACTTTTTTTTGCACTAGCCAGCAGGACAAGTTGATTAAAAATTGCACTAGCCCGCAGATGGTTGCACTAGCCCACAATAATAATGATGGTAAATTTTGATCGGTTATACAGGAAAAATGCAAGCCAAGAAATACTCTGATTATTGCATATTTATCCTGCTCCCACATTGCTTCCTGCCCCAGCAAAAAAAAAAAAAGAAAAGACTGCAGTCCAATCACACGCAGTGTGTACCCCCATTGTTTTTTTTACCATGTGCCCCTTGCTTCCTCTTTCTTCACCCCCTCCCTGTCAAACCAGATAATACCATAATAGCAAATGTTCAGGCAGTTCTAGCTCTGCACGCACAATAGGCAACATCATCATGCACATCACCACAGTTCCACCCTGGCCTGCAGGGTAATGTACAGAATCAGGCAGAGAAAGATACTCTCATCCCCACCCTGTGATTAACCAGAACTGCACTTCTGGGAGTTTTCTTACACTGCGAAGTGAGCCTGGGGCAGTTCTAGGATTTCTTTGGAGAGAGTTAAACAAACACAGGGGGCTGGCAAGTAAGAAACTTTGACATATCTGTTCATATATACCAGGCACAAAAATATTGATTTAACATGCTCTGCCCTAACAAAAACAGATTTTTCATATCGGCGTCCTTTCATCAGTCAAAGGGGAGCAGTATACAAGCATGATGCCGTACTACCTCTCTTTCTATATAGGATGATCTGTGCATACCAGGAATACCTATTTTAACCTTTCAAATTATATATTTTACTAAGGTTTTGCTTTGTACCATACATGCTCTAAAGCATTGTTTTTATGATGAAATGACATGCTGGGTGGTACTGCATTGATGGCATTGACTGATGTGATCCATTAAGAGGAGCTGTGAACCATACACCAGTCAGTAATTGTAGCTATGGGTCTATGGATGGCCACTTCACAGCCTAGTCTGCAGTGGTGTCCAGAGAAAGTATAGAGTGGGCAGACTGTATATACATGATAGCATTCTGTCAGTGCAGTGTTGGATACAGGCACTCAAAAGGTTGGGAAATGAGGCACACTGGTTTTAAAATTGTGGGACAAATCAAAGACAAGTTCAGCAAACTGGAAGCTAGTTACTTAACAGCACTCTGCCCTTGATCACAGCATGCACACTAGCTGAATGTCCTAACAATTGAGTGATAATGACTCACATTGAGTCTTTTGCTGGATCCCCCCTCTTGAACTGCCAGATAATTGCAGCTCTTAATGAGCTGCCAATCACACCAGGCCACCTGGAACACTGAGGGAGATTAGCAAAAGGAATACAGCCTACTAAAGTAGGGACTTTTTCAGCTTCATTAACAGCCATGAAAAACCTGCACTAGTCAAGACGGACAAGTAGAGGGTTAGCTGCACTAGCCCTGGCCAATTTGCACTAGATTCAGGGCTAGTAAAACAATGTTAAGGTCAAACCCTGGTTACTGCCCAATACTGGTTAAGCATGGGCTAGAAGAGGAAAGGGGTGTCTATGGACACCACAGAATGCTTGCCATGGGCTGCATAGAGGGAAGTGGTGCCATTGGATACAAAAAAAGTGCACTGGAAGATGGATGGGAGCTCCTCTGTATACCTGAAGAGACAAGGAGAGGTATTGGTACCCATGGACCCTGTGGATAACTTAGCATGGCTCTTTGACAGGAAGGAGTGACAAAGGACACCATGGAATTCTATGAATAGACTGGAGATAGGGGCTTCCACTAGATACCAAGAAATGCATGACATGGGTGAGGGATTGCACCACAAAATGCTTCGTATAGGCTGTGGAGAAGAAAGGGTATCACTGAACACCAGGGAGTGCTTAAGTAGAAGCAGGAGTTCCACTGTATACCTGGAAGTGCAAACATAGACCATAGACTGGAAGGGGTGCCCCTGGACACCAAAAATTACTTGGCACAAGTCTTTTGATATGTTAAGGGTGGCATGTAACACCAAGGAATGCTAAGAATGGGCTAGGAAGAGGGATTGAGCGCTTGGCAAGGGACAAAGGGGGAGCACCATTTACACCATGGACTACTTGACATGGGAAAGAAAGGAGGAGAGAGGTGCCAAGTGACACCAGTGAAACTTTGGATTGGGATAAGAAGAGGGAGGGGTACTAGTCGACATCAGGGAACGATAGGAACAGGATAAAGATATTAAGAATTTGCTACTGGGCACCCACATGTTTGCAGAATAGGATTGGGAGAGAAAGAGAAGGGATACCACTGGGAGGTGCATTATATAACAGCACTGAGAATGGGCTGTTGATACAAGCAGTTTGGGGGGGGGGCCTTTTAAAGGTATGCAAGTTTATTGCAAAAAAACAACATTAGAATAAAGTTAGGGTTTACTGACAAAGCATAACGTCATGACATCCAAAGCTAGCGCTTTCAGGTGAATTACCCTAACTGAACCAATTATCTGTAAGCAAGTACTGTAATAGAGTTTAAAAAAGAACTGCACCAAACCTGTAATTCATGTTTCTCTGTAGAAACTGTTTTGTATGTACTAGTTCACATTTTATCATTGTTCCATACATGCAGGCCCTTTAGTAGCCTCAGTGGGTATTTCTGCTTTATAATCTGATGGCAGGTACCATTTTAGAACTCTATGATGTAGTTTATGTCCCAAACAATCCCAACGTTCTGTAGTAGAACATGGATGCATTGTACCAAGAACAGAAAAGCAGAACAGGGACATAAACTACATCAAACAATTCTAAAATGGTTCTTATTAGCAGCGTGTAAATCAGAAACACACACTAGAATAACTAAAAGGCCTGTATAGCTAGAGCAATAACAGAGGTGCCTATACACAAAAACAAAGGTTGCCTATGTGTGCATATCTGAGGCACGTAGGCAACCCTAAGTCAGTAATCCACGCAAAGGCCACCCGGTGGCATGCACCATCTGTGCACAAGGTAGATACACACCCTATTCCCAGGCCACGTGACAGCGACACACTGGGGGTGGGGGCATGCCAGCACTATGCGCCATTCACCAAGGTGTGTAGTTCTGTGCACCGGGGGGCATAGGAGGGCACCTGTTATGCCGGGGGGACCCTGCTGTAAGTGCCCTATATGCCAAGCCCTACACTCACAGTCCACCTGCCCTGTGCTTGCAGCTGACTGGGACCTCCCCACACACACACACACACACACACATATCTGTGTCCCCACCCATCCTGGCAGCAGGTGGACCCTTCCCACAGCAGAGTACTGGCCTGCAGGGCTGTCAACCTCCTGCTATATGACAGAGCCCCATCCCCATGGTGGTACTTGGCGACAACCTCCACAACGCACACACTGTTGCCCCATCCCGGTGTTGGCATTGTAACTCCCACACCCCCAACACACATTGCACACCCAAGTGCCACCTGACCCCCCCAACCCTCGATCACAGAACCCCTGCCCTGTCATTGGTTTCTGGCCCCACCCCTTGACATGACACCACCTCTCACCCTGTACCCACCAGTCAGTGACACTGCCCCGGACAGCCAGCGGCACTGCCCTCCACACATCTCCTCAGTCACTGGCCATCCAAGTGATGCTGGGACTGTGATGCTATATATAGACAGTGTGCTCCCAGCATTATATGGATGGCTGGTGACCAAGAAGTTGTGTGGAGGGATGTGTCGGTGGCTGTCTGGGGCAGCAGCACTGAATGATGGGTATGGGGGGTGGCATTGTCAGTGCTGCAGAGGTGGGACCACTACCCACCAATGTGGGGGGGTCCTGGGCTGGGGGTCAGGGTAGGGCTGCGCTTTGCATCACTGTATGTTGGGGGTTGTGATGCCTTGCACGGGGACCAAGCTGCCATTTATCGGGGTGGGGATATGTTGTCAGCAGCTGGGGAGTGGACTGCCACTTATCAGGAGTGGGAGTTTATTGCAGCTAACAGGGGACCAGGCAGACATGTATCGGGGGTTGGGGGGTGATCTGTGCATATTGTGTGATCCTGAGCAAGTCCATTAACTTCCTTGTGCTCCCAGGTCACATCAGGAAACAAGCTTCGGCTTAGTGTGCTACTCCTGGTTAAGCAAAGTTCCCTTTCCCTTCCCCTTTCCCTATACAACCGGGGATGGGGTGAAGGTGCTGTAGAGGGGAACATCAGTTTGGCATGCACCACTGCAGGGGCTGATGTTCAGGCACGGTGGTCCGCTGGACTGCGAGGCATGGCAGCGTGGGTCTGAGTGTCTGCAGGAGCTATTCATGCACCCTGACCCGCATTGCCCCACACAAGTAATCCACTCTGGGGCACAAGACAGGCATCTCATTGGATGCCTGCCTGGATCCTCAACTCTGCTCTGGCTGCCCTGCGGAGTCCTGTATGCTGGGGGGGTGGGGCCATGGACAGGTGCCCCACGGGTGCATGTGGTAGTACATGCTGCACACCCCGCACCTGTCCAGGGCCACAGAGCTACAAGGGTGGGATACATGCATCCAGCATGTAACTCCCACCCGTTCATGCATAGGACTCAGAATTTGCACCAGTATTTAAAAAAAGAGCTTTTACTGTGAAAAATTGCTCCTAGATTCTGTGCAGTTCTCTTCTAAGAGTTAATTGGGAATATGTAATGTGGTAAAGCTTCATAGGAGTAATTGGCAGAACTGATAAAGTTAGGGTTATCAATCCTAACTTCAGATTCCCTGCTTTTTGCACTTTGTCTTTAAACCCTAATTTTATATTAATGTAGTTTTTTTTTTTATTGGCATTCTGGTTGTTGCAATTAATGGGCTTTGTTTGCTAGACAGTAACTGGCATGTGCTCACAGAGCACATTTTGTGGATCAAGGTACAAAATATGGTGTGCTGTAAGACAATTGAAAGGCGTATGCCTGTAGTTCTATGGGGAATAGCTCCTCCTCATCTCCTACTTAACCCATCAGGCTATCGCCGCTCTGCTTAGTGAGTCGCACTCGTTATTATGCTGTTGTTGGTCACGGCTGCTCTTGTTTCCCCCCCCCCCATGTCATTTTCTGTTTCCTGTCATTAGCTGTTTTGTCCTGTTTTGCCATCCCTGCAGCGTTGCTGCCCCCCCCTTCATTTTTTCCCTGCCTTTTGTTTCTTTCTCTTGGGGCTCCTTTCCTGCCTGCTGCACTCTCGCTGCGGCTCATGGCCTTCTGCTGCCACCCCTGCTTTCTCTGTTCTGCTCCTTGCTAGCTCCAGCTCACAGCTTCCCCTCCCTTTTTTTTTCTTTTCAAGCAGCCTCACTCCTGACTTCAGCATAGTCACATCAGTCTGTCCCTCGCTCTCCTCCAGACCGGCTCGCACTACCATTTTGCTGCCTGGTTGTTGGAGTGCCTGCTCCACTCCACCTCCATGCTGTTCAGATCTCTGTTTGGTATCTGGATCAACACCTCTCCTTCCTTCCTTCCCTGGCTGCACCTCAGCTCTTCCGTCGCTATGGACTCCGTGGATGGCTTGCGGCAGGGCCCAAATTTGCTTCTTGCCTCCATGGTGTGTCGGCCCTATGTTTGATGCTGCTCAGGTGCTACTTGTATTCGCTTATTGATTTTTCACATGGAACTACAAAGTTGGGGGCCTTTATGGCATTCTCCTGGGCCTGTTACTGTTTTGTTTATCGCAGTTACAGATTTAGCCCCACTCTAAAGGGTACTGCATATGTACTGCTCCTGTTCGGGGGGTGCGAGAGATTCTATTTTACTGTATTATCATTGATTCCAGCTCTGGAACTTTCAACCCAGCAATGGGACTATCACAGACTGGCGGTCTGTCTCCTGCACTCAGATTTCTATGCTTGTGGTCTCAGTTCTTAATCTCTGCAATGGGGACTGTTGTCTCAGTGAGCCTGTCTAGTTACCAATCTCCATTAAACAAACAGTTAGCACCTCTATTGTACATAACTGAATACATTTGACAACTGTACTGGGACTGTAGCATTTGCAGATAGTGTTAAGTTGTTCTGAAGGGGATACCCCAACCCCCAAGCAGGTCCGCGCTTCCAGCTTTGTGTGGTCGTCTCCTGCAATTCAGTGCTTTCCTCTCCTAGTATCATGGTGTATTATGAGCCATGCTGAAGGATTTCCCTCATTCCCTCCAGCCACTTGAGAGGTATGCTATTCCAGCTGCTCCCTTGTATTTCATTTTTCCTCCTGGATGGCTTTCTCGCTCCCCTCTCTCGAGCTGAGCTCCATTGCTGGCACGTACCGCCTGAGTCCTGTTTCACTTCAGTCCTGCTCATCCCTATTGGACATCTGCTGGAACCATTGCTTCATTGCTGCTCTGTTTGCCAGTCTGACTAGTGCTGTACAATCTTTGGCTCTTGCCTGAGCCATCCCCTCGGCTTCAGCGTCTGGGATGTCTGCTGCACCAGGCGGCCCTCCGTGGTGGCATTCCCATCCTGCCTAGCCTTCCTCAACATCTTGCTTGACTCCCCCTCTCCCCTTCCCTCCTGGCCTACATGGTGTCCAGCTATTCCTGCTGGCCATGCAGGACCTAGCCTGGCAAGCTTCACTGCTCCTTTGCAGCCCTGCATGTGGACTTTGTGGTTCTGCTAGCCTTCATGGGGCCTAGCAGCTGCTGTCTATTCCTTCATCCTGCTGACCTACGTAGAGGTCTAGCCACTCATCCTACCCCATGTAGGGTACTAACTGGTTACTTTGCCTCCATTCATTGGACTCCTGCCGTGTGCTCCAGTAGTGTGCTCTATCATGGTGTTCAGCACCCAGCTCTGGATCCTTCCTGGCCATCATCTGAGCTTATCTACTGCATCCTTCATTCCTGCTTTCCAGTGTCCCTCCAGCATTGGTCTCTACTGAGACATTCCTATGGTTCTCCATTCCTGGCTCTGGACGATCATTTCTCCTGCCTTGTGCTTTCTCTGAGCACTGGAATTTGGCTCCATGCAAGCTTCCCTCACCTGCAGTTTTCTCCAACCTGGATAAGCTGGTTCATTCCTTCCTGTCCTTGCAGTTTGTTGGATCTCCTTCTGTGGACCATCTGCTTCAGTCCTGTCTCCCTGCTGTTCACCTGTTCTCTGGATTTGGCCTGTTGCTGGACCTTCCTTCATCTGCCTACCTTGTCCCAGTGCCTCTGTGATGTCTTCTTCTCCCTGGACTGGACCCAGTCTGCTCCCACTGCTTCCTTGCCTGCCTATTTTGGATTGTGTTCATCCTTTTGGGGCATTTCATTGGGATCCTCATCTGCCAGAAGCCTTCATTCCATGTCACAAACTCACCTCCCACGTTTCCATCAGGATTGGACACACTGCCAGTAATGTTTCACCTTCAGTCACACTACTCGAGTTCTGGATGCTGCAGCCCTCACCATGCCTGCTCAGACCTACTTCCACTTGTCGAGGATATCCTGCTTCATTCCACTGTGGACTTACATCTGGACTACTTCTCAGGATATTCACAGTCAATTCCCTTGGATGCTTCTTGCCTTGCTGCTTCAGTTTGTTTGGATTTACTACCACTACCATTTCCTGCCAGGACTCTCAGCCGAGCTCTATCCATAGTGCCATTCCTATCTCATGGCTTAGGCCTCAGACATTAACCTACTGCCTTGCCCAATTCGGTGCGTGGAGGTTTGAATATTTATACTCTACACCTGCCTCGCCCAGCATTGGGGCCTGGAGGTTCGACTATTTCTACTCTACACCTGCCTCGCCTGGTTCGGGGTGTGGAGTTTCTCATAGCACCTGTGACCTACCTGCCTGGCTCAGCGCACGGAGGTTCTGTTCCTTACCTTACTTGCTTCGCTGGATGGGTTGGAGGTTTTCCAGGCTTTCTAGCCTAATGTCCAATTACTGCTTCACCCACTCAGGACCTGGGGTTAATTTGCTCTGACTTCTTTAGCATCACAACTTGCATCCAGCTTACTTGCCTTGCCTTCAAAGACTCTATGCTTTCCATAAACTCGTATGTCGGAATAGGGACCACCACAGCAAGATCGGCTATGCTTTCAACTGGATTCAAAATTAATTTCCATCAATATTTTGCCCTGGACATTGACATCTCAGACTGGGAATTTGCTAAGGATATGCTGTCACCTTCTCGCTGGACATTCAACATCAGTACTGGATTCCATTTGCTCTTCATTGACCTTCAGATCTTCATCGACTGGGTTTCGGACTAGCTGACAACTTAATATTTTTTCATTTAGGATTACTCTGCTTTAGTATGCCCAGAAGGACAGGCAGGTCAGTAGCCATGGGTCCTTAGAGGTTTCTCCCCAAGGGGGGTTTTCCTCTCCTGTGTGCTACTGGCCACACTCTCTGGAGTTGGAGGAGGTAATTGTACCTGTGATTATAATTGTTTATTTTGGGTGGTCTCAATCCTACTCAACTAAGCATCCTTCCAAAGGTGGGATACAGAGAAAGGCCAGAACATCAAGTCCTAACAAGTTGTTATTCATCAGTTCAAGCACCTAAGCACTATGCAAATCCAATCCAGGTCATATGTACTACAGTCACTGATTTGTTCATATCTATGCTGAAGTATCTAAGCACTAACCATTTCATATAACTCATATATCTTGCAGGCATCGTCCTACTTACTGGTCTGGCCTATGTATCCAAGCACAACCTACATCATTCAGCTCTACTGTACATAGCACAAGCACTGAGCTATGAACCACACAGAACTGAAAGGCATATGCCTATAGTTCTATGAGGAATAACTTCTCCCCTATCTCCTACATAACCCATCAGGCTATCGCCGCTCTGCTTAGAGCGAGTCGCACTCACCTTCCATCCTCCCCTGACTCCTCCTCCTTCTCCGGCACTCTTATCCTACCAGAGGGGTTTCAAGCCTACTCAACTAAGCATCCTTCTAAATTTGGGATACAGAGAAAGGCCAAAATATCAAGTCCTAACAAGTTGTTGTTCATCAGTTCAAGCACCTAAGCACTATGCATATCCAATCCAGGTCATATGTACTACAGTCACTGATTTGTTCATATATATGCTGAAGTAGCTAAGCACTAACCATTTCATATAACTCGTATATCTTGCAGGCATTCTCCTACTTACTGGTCTGGCCTATGTATCCAAGCACAACCTACATCATTCAGCTGTACTGTACATAGCACAAGCACTGAACTATGAACCACAGAGAATGTAGTTTTATGTATGCAGTTAATGTCAAGTGTACATGATGAGTAGAATGTCCATCTTGCTGTTAAGTTTGATCAACATAGACAGGTGCACTCAGGTTCCAGTAATGAGTCCTGTGAAGGCACAGGAGAGAAATGGAATTCTTTACAGAGCATTCATACTCCCATACAGATTATCAAGGTGTGTCTTGTTGTCTGTGATACGTGAAAAAATGACTCACAGTAGTGTCATCTCTGTGATAGATCCCAACGTGTCAAGTTAAATGTTAACCTATCTTCTGCACTGCCTGTACGCTCCGGAGTCCCACAAGGCTCCATTCTGGGCCCCACATTGTTCAGTCTCTTCTTAAACACCCTTCCCAGCTCTTGCTCAGGCAAGCTGCTATTATATGCCGATGATGCACCCCGACCCACTCACTCTCCAGAGCTCCCTGCAATTCTCCTTCAGTCAAGCTGAAAAATGGTTCCTCAACCATCGCCTAGTTCTGAACCTCAAGAAAACAAAATCTATGATCTTTGCACACTGACAAAGTAACTCCAAAAATGCTCCCCTTTGCATCCTTCCCAGTACCCTCCACCCCCTTGAGCAGGTATCAACATACAAATACCTGGGCATCACCTTCGACTCAGCTTTCTGCTTCCATGCCCATGTCAGTGCTTTATCCTCTGCCATGAATGCCCGGATTGAACTCCTCTATCGCCACAAAGACTGCCTCCCTGAATTCGCCCTACGGCTGGCTATCACTTCCTCCATGCTGTCATTGGTTGACTATGGACTCCCCACTTATGCAGTCGCTGACCCCACTGCCCTCACCAAAATCCAGACTTCCATCAACAAAGCCTGCAGGCTCTTGACCGGTGCCCTAAGCAGAACTCACACATGCCAACTCTACTCCACCTCTAACATACTCAATCTGGAAGAACGTCTGCAATATCACACCTGTATACTGGCTAAAAAGGCTCTACTTGGACTATGTCCCCCAGGTGTCACTGCACCGCTTCTACAGGCCTCCCACTCGGTCGCCACCCATAACACTACCAAAGCCACCTTCCAGGTACCTAGAGCCAGGACCTCACTCTCCCAAAGATCCTTTTATCACAGAGCACTGTCCTGGTATAACGCCCTCCCCATGCACATCACAAACACCTCTTAAATTGGCCAGTTCAAAACCGCCCTACGCAAACACCTCATTAGCACTCGGAGATGTATGTGCCTATTATAGGGCTTACAGTGTGTGCCTTTCAAACCAACCAGGTCCTACAGGATTACGTATACAACAGTTCTCTCGATTAGCCTGTTTTCAGTCTATATACCACATGCTGTAGCCTGCATGACCCTCTAGGACCCCCAATGACTTACTGTTGTGTGCTCTTCTGCAAACTACCTATGTTTATTTGCCCTTTGAAAATTCTGTTATGTATGCTGCATGTATCTCACCTGTACTGTTCCCCACTGTCTTGTCTCACAATTTGATTGTTCCCTCTCCCTGCGATGAGGTGCCTTTGTAAATGAGTCTTTGACTCAAAGGTTGTAAATCCGATATATGAATTAAAATAAAATAAAAATTTTATTTCTTCCAAGGGATCCCTCACAATGCTTAACAACTGAATCATTCCCCTGGAATGAGCTGTCCGGAGCCTAGAATTCTATGCTAATTATAGAATCTTAGAATGAAATTCAACAGTCTGCTGTGTGGTCACTCTCCGCTTTGCTCTCAAATGTCAGATTTATTTCTGTAGCTAGGAGAGCAGTGACCACTAAACTAGCAAAATGACTACCGAAAATGATTAAAAGTTCAAGGTCTTAGGAGACCCTTAAATATGGCAGAACAATTTTTTAAAAGAGTAGATCACTGAGTATCAGCTGTAAGGCATTCTAACAAATAGTGCTCTAGCCAACTGAAAATAACTGATTCTTGTGAGAATCTTTTCCCAGTTTATAAAAAGGGAGGTAGGGATGAGATTGTTAGGCATAGTGAGGGATCCTTGGAAGAAACAACAATACTACAGTGAGTCATTTTTTCTTCAAGCCCCAGGAATCCCTCACTATGATTAACAACTGCAGACTACAAAGCAGTACTTTTGGGAGGCTAGGTACAGAACCTATTTAGGAAGAAGGCGCTGCAAGACAGCAGTGCCAAAGCAGGCATCCCTTCTGGACTGTACATCCAGATAATAGTACTTTGTGAAGGTGTGTACTGTTTTCCAGGTAGCTGATTTACAGATTTCTTGCAAGGAAATATACTTGATGCTGCCACTGAGGCAGAGGTGCCACATGTGGAGTGTGCTCTGAGGCCCTGAGATGGCAGCTTGCCAGCTTTGCCATAACAGAACTGTATGCAGGAGACTGTCCAGCAAGAAATTGTTCTCTTGGATCCTGGTTTATTTAATTTAATTTATTTATTTATTGTGTTTGAAGTACAACCTTTGAGCTTGGAGCTCATTTACAAAGGTTCCACGTTAGGAAACAGGTACTATACAGGTGCAACATAGACATGTGCAATAAACATGAAGAGTGAGGTTGCTAAACAACACATAACACATACAATATATACAAATCATTTTACAAAAGTGCAAGGATTTGTTAGCTGTCATATACAGGTAACTGCCAATTAGGTGAGAAGAGAGAAGTGCAGCCAGGAGTTAGCTTTGTCAAGAGGCGGAGGGGAGGAAGTGAAATATGACAAAAAGGAGTTGGGTATGTAAGGAGGGGATTTGAGTGAAGAGCAGAAGGTGGAAACAGGCAGGGAAAAATTGTCAGGACGGGTAGAGAGGAAGGGGGATGCGTCTGGGGTGGGGTGGGGTGGGGACAAAGGGGAACCAGTGAGGAAGTAGTGAGGGAGTAAGATTGCAGAAAGGGGGTGAGATGGTGAGCTGGGGGTGAAGAGGAACAGGAGTTAGCTCATGTAGTCACAAACACCTAGGGTAGTCAGGTATCATAGCAGTTCTTTTTTAAATTCTCCAAACTTTGGCGCATTTGCTATTGCAGAGGGAAGTTCTTTGAGCCAAAGAGGGGCCTTGTATGCGAAGGAGCATTGGGCTAGTGCTGTATGACAAAAGGAAATGTGTAGGGCATTTTTTATCTTTCCTCTTGACTGTTGTGGGTTTAATACAGTTTTGAGGAACTTCTGAGTGGCTGGCGGGGTTAGGCCTAACAGGGTTTTTTTACCAAGCAGACATACTTGATACTTTAGATTCCAACACATCTCGGCACCGCGTTAAGAACGCTGTGTCAATAGAGTGCCAGATTTCAGTGACAGTGACCTTTCTGTTTGCAGGGGAGCTGCCCCCTCCGCACCTCTGGTGGTACAACTTCATCAAGAGAGAGTGCAATCATTTCTAAGTCAAGGGAGGCATTACTGTTTTAGGTTCTTCCTAGGGATTGCTGAAGGTATTTTGTTGCTTCAGATTGGGTGATGTATTTGTTCCATTATGGTACAGTAGTTGATCCTCATTGGAACTTCCACCAGCTGTGATATGCCTAAGCAGACCAGGGTATCCTTGTAGGGGGCTGCATCTTGGGACAGCCAATTAATATTAAAATCACTGAGTATTACAACCTCCCAGTTGTGGTGCAGGTCTTTTATGTAGTTGATTACCTTGTTACAGCACAGAGCTGTTCTCTAGGAGGTATCTAAATGGTTAGTATGGTTAGTGACTTGTTAGGTTTATCAAGCAGGATCCTGATGGCTAAGATCTCTGCCTCGTTACCTGTGTCTACTTGCTGGAATGCATGGCCTCGGAGAGCGTCTCTTAAGTAGATAAGGCAGCCTCTGCCTCTTGTGCCAATTCTGTCCTGTCTGAAAAGGGTGTAACTATTAAGAGATAGAGCCAAGTCAGGGATATTGGGGGTGAGCCATGTTTCAGTGATTTAAAGAATGTCTGGTTTATTTAGCCAGACCCAGGCTTGAAGCTGCTCAGTCTTTGGGAAGAGACTTCAGATGTTAATGAAGGCCAGTTTTAGCTCTCCATTGTTGAATTCATGGACATGATTCAGCCCCGTGGGGCCAGGATTAGGATGAATATTGCCAGAGAGTAGCAGAAGTATCAGTGTGCAGTGTAGCAGATTAGTTTTAAATACTTCATATTTTTCAGCTTTGGCATCCTGAAATTTGTAGTTACCCTTTAAGGGTGGCCGGGTATTAGAGAGGTGAGGAGGCCTTTGTAACATTAGTGCATAGACATTGGTTTTCTGATAAAAAAGAGAAGTTATTGGGCAGGGGCTTGTTTACAAAGTCACCATTATTTGTATGTAACCCCTAGGTGGCGCTATATCTAGGGTTACTACCCCTGCCTGTACTTGTGACAACAGGTTGAGGGGCCTGGGTTCAAAATTAACAATTACCAGGGTTTCCTTTCCCTTAGTAGCCACAATATTTTGGTGCCTCCAGAGTACTAGAGTATTGTATGTCGGACAGTGCAGTATCTACCTAACCTGCTATAGCCCTCTGGTAAGCTATAACCACCCACAAGCCTGCCTAGTGACCAAGTACCTTGTAAGGGGGAACAACCCTTTACTGCAGTTAATACATAGTTAGAAATAAACAGTAACAATATGCACACACCTTGCACTTACTGTATCACCAGGTCTGGTCTTCAAAAAACACCCTGGAACCCCCTGTAAAACAGGATTCAAAACAGGCATGCACTTGTAAATATGTTTTTCCCAGACACCTTGACCTTCACCTAGGCAATGAAATATTCGTGAGGCAATGTAACAGTGAAACAGACCAATTGCTTTATTAAGGGGGATTTGAACAAGGAAAGGGGTCAGATCTAGATAAATGAGCACTATACAGGATTTAAACCAGGGCAGTTTGCATGCATGCATGTAGTCCCACTATACAGTCTTGCAGCTGCTGGGTACCGAGACTGTTGGTGGCTAGCCTGAATGTTGCCCGGGGTTGTAGCTGTTGTTGGGGCCCTGGGTGGAAAGAAATAGAGGATAATGTATGGTTCTCTATCGGTAACTGGTCAGTTAACTGTCGAGAGGTTGCCAGGGCGACCGTGTAAACCTCGAAGCAAAAGCTTGAGAGGTTTCGTCTCATAACGTATCTCGAGCGGTTAACAGTGACCGATTGCTGATAGAGGGACCATACATTATCTTTTATAGTGTATGGTCCCACGTAAAAGGTAAAACGGCTGCTTATTTTTTGATAAATAGTCACCGCCACGGCCGTTCAGTCCTTCCCTAACCGGGGCATTCATCCGTCGGTTCCCCATTGGAAAAAAAAGCGCGCACATGCGCAGACCAATCGCTGTTGTTAACCTATCGATGTGACGTAGGATCGATAGGTTAACAACATATAATGTATGGTAGAACGCTGTTAACCTTAGGAAATCATCATTTCCTAAGGTTGTTAACCTATCGATGTGACGTAGAAATGTTGTTAACCTATCGATGCTATGTCACATCAATAGGTTAACAACAGCGATCAGTCTGCACATGTGCGTGCCTTTTTTTAGACGGGAACCAACGGATGAATGCGGCGATGAAAGAACTGAAGAAGGCTCGATGATGACTTTAAAGTAAAGCGTTTTCACTTAAGTGGGACCATACCTAGAAATAATGCATGGTCCTCTATCGGCAACCGGTCACTGTTAACCATCTCGAGGTTGCCAAGGTGACGTAAACCTCTCGAGCTTCACTCCCGAGGTTTACACGGTTGCCCTGGCAACCTCTCAACAGTTAACAGACCGGTTACTGATAGAGGACCATACATTATCCTCTATATCTACGTCACATCGATAGGTTAACAACCTTAGGAAATGATGATTTCCTAAGGTTAACAGCGTTCTACCATACATTATAAAGCAGTTAAACTTGCAGTAACAAAGACCTTGGCTATTTGTATTCTCAGCCAGTTGGCCCAGTCCACTGTAACCCTGTGACACACTGTTGAAATCAGATAGTACCACAAAATGATTTAAAGAACTGTTGTAGGAGAGCTGGCCCAGTGGTGCTGAGGGTTGAGGCACTGGATGCCACACCACATGCCACACCGGTGACCTGGGTTCGGGAACGAGCCTGGGCCGCTGGGGGTAGGCGGGGGGGGGGAGAGAGAGGATCTAGAATCCGGAGGACTGCTCTCCTTTCTCAGGGGAAGGGTCCCACATCGTCCAACTCACTGATTGCCCTCTAGTGGTGACTGGAGGGCAATATGGGTCGGGAGGCACGCTCCAATGTTGTTAAGTCAGTAGGGAGGGGGGACGGGAGAAACAGGAAGGAAAAAGGAGCCTGGCAGGGCTCCATGACAGTCCATCGCACCGAGGGATGATCCTGGCTTCTGGATTGGGTTTCTGGGGAGGAGGTGCCACCTCCCTGGCCCCGCCATGGGGGGCAAGCTGTGGGGGAATCTCTGGGGTTGGCAAGTGCGGTGGGGACCTGAGAGAGTGTCCCTCCTCTGGAGGACCAAAGCCCCTGCCAGGGCTCGAGGAGTATAAATAACTGAATAAAAAAAAAAAAGAACTGTTATAGAGAGCTACCCTGAATTTACACAACACCAGTTGGTAGAAGATGGCCTGGCGATATGAAGACCTGTTGCAGAGCGCTGAAGAGCATTAGGAAGCTGGCTCTGCATGACTCATCTCCACTTCATGGTCTTTCCTTCCAGGTGGCTGCAAACTGTGATACCTTACTGCGCAAGGGCTGGATCCCCAAGCTGGTCTCTCACAGAGAAAACAGTAAGTGGTGCAAGAATAGGCGGCCTGGGCCAGATTTAGCATGAGCCCAAGGCTGGATAAACACTTCTGGCAAAGTTCAGTTTATTTTGCTGGTGACCCCTCCAGTTGGCAGACAGTTTGGTCACTGGTAAAGGTAGGCTCCTTTCTGACAATCAGGAGTCCCTCGACAGTAGGTCTTGACCCATGATAAGAATTCAGCACATTTAATGGAAACAGCATTCACTCCTCTACCTCTCAGTATGATTTCAGGCCGGTCCACAATTACAGCCGATATGCTACGCAAACATCTCAATCTGTAAATGGCAGTCTCTGAACACAAATCCCTAACTTAGGCCTGCAAACACCCGACAGAGGAAACTAGGCCTGTCCTGGGCTGAAAACTCCACAAAGCTCCTCTCGGTCCAAGAGCTCGAGCTGCATTCTCCAGAGTCTCAGGGCTAACTGCCTACAGTTTTAAATTGTTTTTTTGAAATAGTCAATTTTACTGCTATCAGTCAGTCCAATGCTGGAAATAATAGCAGGTAGGCAAGTAAGGCCTTTACCTGACATTTCTACCCAGATCCCTTCCCAGAGCTGCTTCTCGATGGCTCAAGCTGATCACTCTCTCCACTCTAACAGCAACTGCCCTCTTTTTTCTAACAGTTCTTGAACTAGTCCAGTTTTCCTGGATTCTGGTTGGCTAGGAGAGCTGTCAATCACAGTTCTGGTGCTCCCATTTGTCAGTTTAGGTGCCAGCCTGTAAAACAACAAGAACTACAGCTTTTTCCCACAGGGCACCTGAACTAAGGACCCCTCAAGGTCCCCTGTGCCCCAATTGGTCCAAATTCCTGGAAGTCCTGGACCAAGCATGGTAGCTTCCATTTGGATGCATAAGGTGCAATAAAGGCAGGTTAAAATGAGCACTTTAATTTAAATACAACAACAGATTTGAATGGGAGGGCTTTAAGCCCGTGGTTCGATGGGTGGAGCAACAACGTCACTCACTCCCCCATCGAGTTTAAAAGGTCACAAACATCCTGGGCCTCACCAGGATTCTTTCTTGTTGCTTTGAAGCATTTGTGCTCAACTTGGTAGCTCCCTGCCGCTGGTGCCTAGCTTTCCTTGCTCGCCATGCATCGTGTACCACTTTGTTAGCTTTGGCTCCCTCTACATAGCTCTTCCGGCTGAGCATTTCTTTTTTCTGCCTGCTTCCCCAGCTGTTTAATTTTGCTGCTCCGCTCACCCGAGGTGTCCTTTTCCATGTTTCCCTTTCTTAATTTACCCCCATCCCCTTCCTCACTCCTGCCTTTGTTTTGTGTTGCTCCGTTCCCTCCTACTTACTTTCATCCCTTCTCTGCACCTCTAGTTCGAGGGTTTGGCGTAAATACCCGGCATTTCACCATGCCATCTGCTCGGTGCCTGAATCATCCCAATGTTTCAGCTGGGGCCTGCTTGGTGGATGACTAGTGGATCTCTCCACACTACCTCACTTCGACTTGTTGCTGCACCTATGTAGCCTCCTGGCTCTGAGTCTTTCTGTCCTGACTCATTATCCACTGCCTGTTTGCCATCCTAGTCTTCCCCATTTTGGACTGCCATCACTTTTACCCACTTTCCTTCCTTCCTTTCTTTGACGTAAGTATGTTTGTTACCTGCTGCTCTAGTTTTTTCTTCACAATGTTTCCGTGTGTGGGGTAACCAGACTTGTTGCTGCAAATCCCTTATTTTTATGGGTCGGACAGTGCAGGGTCTGGCTGCTGCAGCAGTAGTAGGCATTTTTTTCTTTCTTTTATATTGACCCAGCCGCTGCCTTTCACCATGCCTCTCGGCTGTCCCACATTGCGTGGTTCATCTCTCTCTTGCCTCACAGCCATCCCTTGTTCCACATGAGGTAACTGAATTGACTTTTCCCCATAAGACTTATATTAAACAAATAAAAAAAAAAAACACCAAAGTAATAATTTTAATCTAGTATGCTCAGTTTCTGGTGCTCATTATGAAAGCTTGTGCATTAATAACCTTGGTTTTCTGAACTTGCAGCTTCCTGTCTCCTGATTTGTCTCCCATTTTTGCTCCTGTTTTAAGCATCTTGTTGCTCATTTTGTGCTGACTGGTTGTGAGGTATACATTTCAGTGCATTTTGTCCCCAGTGGCCTGACTTTGCCAGTTCAGCTCGGTTTTCACGCTTTGGAGCTCTTGATTGTGTATGGGACTGCCTCAGTTACTATATCTTCTGCTTTGTTACCTTTCTGGCATCCTAGAGTTTCAATTCCGTGCCCTGCCTCAATTACCCATCTTGGATCCTCGCCTGGCTCCCCCTGTGGGCAGCTACCCAGCCTTTCAGTTTTCCTGTTTGCTTTGGTATTTTATTGTACCTCCTGCAGGCCCTCAGGGTCCTCTTCCTCACCAATCATCGTCATTGGCCCACGCATACTCAGTCCTGAAGTTCTCATCTGGCCATCCAGAATGTACTCCACTCCAGGCCTGCTATCAATTTTTTCTTTTGGGTACCCCTATCATGAATCCCATGCCCTGTCATCTCACCGCGGCATTCCTGCTGCATCTATTCCAGTTCCTGTCTACTGTCTTCTCACCAGCCCTCAAGGTTTCTGTCCGATCTGGGCCTACCATCAATATTTACCCATTCTGGCCTTCATGGCTTCTCTCCATCATCATCCTTCATCCACTTTTCTCCCATCATTCGATCACGCATCCCTTCCATCCTGCATACTTGTGGTTAGGTTCTCTCGTTGCCCACTTGCTCTGCCATCCTCATCATTTGGCTGTCTCTGCCTGCTCCCGTCTCGCCTTCAATCACATCTGACCTGCTATTGTTATTTCCTTTGGGCATACCTATCCTGAATCATGTGCCGCCTCATCGACCCATGACCCTCATTCAGTATGTCTCAGGTTCATGGCTTCGGTAGTTGTTCCCTCATAGTTGCTCTATTTTCATCACTTACTATAGCACTATCTCAAGCCTGCAATTGAGGATTCCTTTAAGAGCCTCCATTTCCTAACATTTCCCTTCCTTGTCCTGGTGCCTTTTCTAGTACCAGCCATCTTGGCTTCACTCTGCTTTTAGTGTCGTTTCTCATCATACATTGTCCGGTTTTGCTCCTAGATCACTCGTCATCATACCTTGTCCAGTTTTAATCCTCGGTCGCTCAACCTAAGTTGCCTCTGGTTCCAGACCTCCCTTCTTGGCCTCGGAGTCTACCTTCTTTTGAGGAGCCTACTTCCTTTTACTTCCTTCATACAAGTTCACTTCAGCCCAGTTTGTGGCGCCGTTTGCCTGTGTTTCATCTGCTTCAGCCATTTGATATCTTGTACTTGCCCTTCACTGCCAGCTGTGACTCTATTCCTCATTCCTCCTGTGGCTTTGGCTTTACCCTCCGTTCTCCTCCTCTCCTGCCCTGACCTCGCTCGCTGCTGCTACTAGGGTTCTTGTGGCCAGGCAAACTATTCCCTCATTGACCTCCGTTGCTTGCCTCTTTTCTTCTCACTGTCTTTATCCATTACATCAGGGATGTCTACCCCTTCGAATCCACTTGTTGCCTTCCTCCTCCTTAGTCTCCATCTGGCGTCTTCAATTTTCTCCGTGCCTGCCACTGCTTTTGCTGGGCCAGCTGGCACTCTAAGGAGGATATCTTGTCTATGTCTCCCTGCCTGCTAGTTCATTTCCACTGTTCTTCTTTGGCTGGGCTCACCTTTTGGGGGTTTATCCATATCTTGCTGTCATCCTTGGCTACTTTCGTCTGGCCTGCAATCAATATTTCTTTTAGGCATACCTATCATTGCTCATATGCCCACCTCATCTATCCGCCACCCTCATGCCACATGTATCTGGTTCCTGATTCCATCCATCATCAGCCATCAAGGATTCACTCCAGTCATGGCTTCTGTCTCTCATCATGCCACGGTTTATTCACTTGCTCTGCCATTCACATTGTTGGGTCATCTATGTCTGACTCTCTCTCTGGCCTTCCATCGAATCTGTCCTGCGTGCCACTTCATCCAGCTCTCCCTACTGCCATACCTATCACGAATCATATACCAGCTATTTCTGACTCACCCCCATGCAGTTCTCATCCGTACCAGCTGGGTCCTATGCTACCCTATTGGCCTTCCTACCGTCCTTCGTCATTTCATACCTCGCATTCCAGTACCTGCCTTCATGGCATAAATCCCTCATCGTACCTTATCCGTTCATGTTACCTTCCTCAGCCTAGTGTTTTTTCTCATCCTGACTGTTGTGGATTCTTTCCCCTCATGGCTTCCCTCCTCATCGTACATCATCCAATTTGACTCCCCTAGATCACTGTCCTGAGCTTACCCTCTGGTTCGCATACCCTCTGGTTCCTGACATGCCTTCTTGGCCTCAGAGTCTGCCTCCTTTCAAGGAGCATCATTGTTCATATCACTCCATAGAGCATGATACCTTCGTTCAAGTTTTTTCAAGTTTATTCCCATCTCCTCTTCTTCCAATTCAGTACCAGCTCTTCAGGATTCACTCCACTCGTGGCCTGCTATTGAGATTTCATTTTAGGCATACCTACCATTACTCCTATGCCACCTATCAACTGCGGCCATCCTGCCGTTTGTATCGAGTTCATAACTCCCATCATATAGAGTTCCTATATCCAGTTGTTGTTCCCTCCGCATTACCTCAAGGTTTCTCTATTTACATCTCTTACTCGAACATTCTCATCATTGAATTCCATACCACCTCATCATTTACAACCTCAGAGTCTAATTATTCAGGGTCTTATCATTCACATCACGTAATCATGCATGCCTCTTCAACCTCAATGTCTGCTCTTTCGCATCGCTCAGTTCAGCATGTCACTACGTCAAGCCAGTCTGCATTATGATCGTCTCCTCATCAGCACTTAGGGATTCGCCTCGTGAGCACATCTGGATACCTCTTGTTCCTCTGACTCCTACATGGATTTCCTGCCTCCCATCCTTGCTCCTCTTATCTACTATCTCTCAACTCCTCGAGCATGCCCTCCTTGGATCCCTGCTGCCTCCAGATCCTTCTTTAATCTGTTCTTCTCAGAGTTCTTTCCCTCTCCCCTCATCCTACCTCTACATGGGTCTTCTCCTTCACGTCGAATACTCGATCCATGTCCTTCCTTTCACCTCCTCAGCTATGCCTGTGCATTTATTTTGGGGTTCCCCTATCCTACCATGCCTCAGCTGACTCAGCCTGGTCTGCTTACCAGCCTCCATAGCATTACGCTCTGGCAACTCCATCTGACCTCCTCCGACTTGCCCTATTGCAGTTTTCTTCCTACCAGTGGGGTCCTTTGCTAACCTATTGCATCCTTACCGTCCTTCAGCCTTTCATACTTCACTTTCCCACTCCAACCTCCATGGCTTCAATTCATATTCGTACCTTATCCATTCCTATTTTACTTTCCTCAGCATAGCGAGTTCCAGGCATGCCTTTTCTAGTGCCAGTCATCAGGGATTCACTCCACTCATGGCATCATTCCTCATCCATCACCGTTATCTCGATTTGACTCAACCTCCACTCAAGAGCCATGCCTTCCTGTCTGTCACCCCTTAAGGGCTGGCTCAAGGCTTTCCACCATCATTCAAAGTTCCTTTCACATTCCTTTCCGAATCTTCCTCCTTTCAAGGAGCCTACTTATTCGCATCGCTCTATTCATTCCAAATCTACTTCCTTTCAAGGAGTCTACTTAGTCACATTGCTCTATCAAGCATATCACCCATCTAGCTCGCAGACTCTCTGGTTACAGATATGCCTTCTTGGCCTCGGAGTATGTCTCCTTTCAAGGAGCCTCATTACTGCATCACTGTATTGAATCCTATGATATTCATAGCCCACAACATTAGAGTCTAATTGTTCACATTGCATGTTCATGCTTTTATCAGCCTCTGTGTCTACATCCTCACCTTGCTCAATCAGGCATACCTCTCATTCGATCTTATGCTACCTCATCATCCTGCCACCCTCTTGTGGCACTTATCATTATCCGTATTCATCCTTGCCTCCGTTCCTTTGAGACGTGTGCAGCCTCATGTTCCATATTTAATCGTCCTTTCTTTCAGGGAGTTTCCCTATTTCATCATCATCCTCCCTATTCATGTCTATTTCATTACTCTTCACTACTTAGATCCCTCATCTATGAATCATTCTCTTTACAGACTTACGTCCTCGAATCAAACGTCATCAGCCTGGAGGGAAGGCGACCTAGGCCTTGGATCCCCAGAGGTTTCCTCCTCAAAGGGTTTTTTTCCTCTCCTCTGTGCCAATGGTCATAATATTAGTTAGAGTTAGTGCTTTATTCATGTTAGTTAGGTTCCGCTGTTGCATGGAGGCGGATTGAGGCTCCGGCTTTCCCTTCTCTCCTTAGGAAGTTAGCCCTTCTCTTCACAGAATTCATTCATCATCCTCACCTCTTCAAAGCTTGACATCTTGGGTATTCTTTTTGGGCTTCTTCCTAACCTACCTTTAGCCGATGCATTCATCCTTGGCACCTGTAAGGGGGAACCCTCCTCTACAGTTCCTTGCATCGTACCCCTACAAGGTGGTATATCCCACAGATAGAGAGGTGGAAATCCACAAAGCAAATCAAGTTACACAAGCATCATCTCATATTATCTCATCCAGTTGAGTAAGTACATCGAAGTAAATATTTACAGTAATAGCTAGAGCTCCCTCTGCTTCACTAGCAACCACAGAGTGGAGCAAATTAGAACAGTGCCTGGCCGGTCGTGAGCCCTGAAGCACTTGGACCCAGCCCAGACCATTTACTGTATACACACTGGTTATGGCCTTAAAGGGACAGTTGCAGAGGCACATTATGGCACTCTCACGCAGATGAACAGGATTACCAAATAACCATGGACTTACTATCTCTGCAGGACATCTGCCTGGCAGTGGGCATTGCTAAAGCCATGAGAGTTACTTAAGGTAAGCCCCAAATTGGTGGGGGGGCTACATGTAGTGGAGCCATAGGTATTATGGGGCAGTATATGCAGATTATGTGGTGGGTTACTGCTCTCGTGTATAGTCAGTGGGATCATTCAGTAGAGGAACTATTATAAGCAAAATTATTACAAGTCCTCTAGTTTTGAAAGGCATGTTGCTTATAGTTTAATTGTGCAGTGTGGATTGGTGTACCTGAGATGTCTAGGGAGGGTGGGTGCGCTTACACAGTGAATGAGGGAAACCTGTCAAACAGCTTGAGCTATCTGAGGAATCCCTTTGGCTCTGTGTGGAGGTAGATTCATGTCAGGTGCAGGCAACAGTTTCTAGATGATTGCTGCAGTCTACACCTTAGGGGGAGGAGGGGGAGGTATTAGCTATCTGGGAATCAACATTATACTTGGTGAAAGAGTGGTTGAGGAGATTGCTTAGATCAGGAGTTACCAATTGCAGAGAGCTGAGAGGTAGGGGGGTAGGTAGGTAGGGATAAACCAAGGGAGCAGAAGAGTGGAAGTGAAAAAGTGGGCTTATTGTTTCTGGTGGGCAGAGTATAAAAGCTGGACGACCTTAGAGTGGGAGGGGGGAGGCACCCGCTAAATGGTGCCTTGCACACCATGGATTTAGGCAGCAGGTAGGAAGATGTCGGATAGTCATTTCAGTACCTGAAGAGTGCAGCCAGTAGCTTGGAGGAGTGGGTAGGAGTTCCTGGGTCCCACTAGCCCTTAGCACCTTTAGTGGTTTTGGCAGCACAGCAGTGGATCCAGGTACAGGGAACTTCTGGGGAAAGAAAAGTAGCAGAGGGTTGAGGCTGGATGGATAGGGGTTGGTAGAAGTAATTTGAGAGCTGGGGAGTGGAGCAGAGTGAGGAGGAGGCACAATTGAGGTTCAGAAAAAAGGTGAACTGAGGAACCAGGAAACCAGGGCTGTCAGAGCACAGTAAAATCAACAGGCAGAAAGAAAACTTAAAATACAATGGGGACTGCTATTGCTTAAGGCCACAGTAGAACAAAATAAAGCACATTTGTAAATTCATTGTAAGGACCAGTAGTTCACTAAAGACAACTCTAGGGATTTAAAATCTGACACTGGTGCCTCCTAAACAGCCAGTAGTGATTAGCATTTCTAAAAAACTACACCTGTAACACTTAGCCACTGCAGTGCAGTACCTTAAAGAACCAAAGATAAAACTAAGAAAACACTAGTAAAAAGGCATTAAAATGGTAGAATAAGGCACTAAATTGGTAAAATAATGCACTAAAATGGTAAAATAAAACAATTAGTCCCTGTACGCTGAATCCCCCGCACCCAGGAGACCACGTGGTGTGGTGCAGCTGTTAAAGTCCACATCAAGATGGCGCCACACACCACAGATTCAGTCAGCAGGTAGGAAGATGTCAGTCAGTCATTTCAAAACCTGAGGAGTGCAGCCGGTAGCTTGGAGGAGTAGGGAGGGTTTCCTGGGTGCCATAAGCCCTCATAACCCTTTAGTGGTTTTGGCAGTCCGGTGGTGGATCCAGGGGCAGGGAACTGCTGAGGAGTGCAGCTGGTAGCTTGGAGGAGTGGGGAAGGGTTCCTGGGTCTTGCTAGCCCTCAGCAACCTTTAGTGGTTTCAGCAGCATGGCAGTGGATCCAGGGACAGGGCACTGAAGGGTTTATATTTACCCACTTCAACATAGGTGACAAACAACTGAGTATTAGTGACTGTACCTCCTTTGTGTGGTCCGAATAGTAGCTCAGAGTTCTCTTGACATCAAAGCTGTGGAGCTTTTGCTGTCCTGAACCTGATTTTTCTGTAAAGAACACTGGAAGTACAATCGACTGGTTCAGAAGCATAGAAACATAGAATATTTATTTATTTATTTAGATCTCGGATTAATGCCTTTGAGCTATAAGCTCATTTACAAAGGTTCCATGTCAACAGCAAACAACACAAATACAGCAAAACAATACAGACAGTGGTTACATTACATTGGATACAAAAATGTTGTTCAACTCTTTTGTAACTAAAATTACAAAATTCAGTCACATTAATAGGCAATACGTACCTTGCGAGGTGTGAACAGAATGGAAATGTAGCTTACTACGGTGAGAGAAACTGGCAGCAACAGAGACTGGGTGCTGAGAGAGTGCCGAGTAGGTGAGGAATGTATAAGGGAGAATAGGTGGAGAAAATGGGAGCAGCCATAGGGCCTTGTCATTGGTTTGCTGGAAGGGGAAAATTCCATGAGATTTTGCAGTGGGAGGACATGGTGAGGGGAGGGGGGAAGCAGATTAGGTGGAGGGGAGGTGGGAAACGGCTGAGGAATGGAATGGAGGATGAAGGCAGAGTGGGATGGTAGGGGGGGGTAACATAGACTTTTATGGTGGATAAAGACCGCTTAGCCCACCCAGTTTGCCCATTTCCCTACCTTTTGGATAAGCTGCAGATTCTAGTTAACCAACGGCCTACTTCCTCCTACCCCCACTAAAATTTCCTTATGTCTGTCCCATGCATTTTTGAATTCCCCCACTGTTTTTCACCTCACTACCTCCTCTGGAAGGCTGTTCCATGTGTCCACCACCCTCTCTGTGAAAAAGTACTTCCTCACATTGCCACTGAGGTGTCCCCCCTCTATCATAAAATTGTGCCCATTGTTCTTGTACATCTCTTTTTCTGAAAGATGCTACCCTCTTGGACTTTGTTGATTCCCTTGAGGTACTTGAATGGTTCTATCATGTCCCCCCTTTCCCTCCTTTCCTCTAGGGTATACATATTAAGCTCCTCTAGTCTCTCTTCATATGAATTCTGGTGCAGACCCTGCATCATTTTACTTGCCCTCCTCTGGACTGCCTCCATCCTGTCTATGTTCTTGCAGAGATGGGGTCTCCAGAACTGAATGCAGTACTCCAGATGGGGTCTCATCAACTGTCTGTACAGAGGGATAACAACTTCCTGTTTTCTACTGGTGATGCCTCACCCTATGCATCCCAGTATCCCCCCAGTCCTCCTTACTGCATTCTCAAATTGCTTACCCACCTTTAGGTCATCTGATATGACTACCCCCGGGTCCCGTTCAATTTTTGTTGTTGTTAGTACCCCCCCCTTGTGTACTCTTCCCCTGGATTTTTGTTTCCTAGTGCATTACTTTGTACTTCTTTGCATTGAATCTAAGCTGCCATACTTCTGACCATTCCTCCAACCTTGCCAAGTCCCTGTTCATCCTTTCCTCCCCCAACCTTGTGTATCAATCCTGTTGCAGATCTTTGTGTCATCTGCAAAGAGGCATACTTTTCTTTCCAGCCCCTCTGTAATATCACATATAAAGCCATTAAAGAGGACCTGTCCCAGTACTGAACCCTGTGGTACCCTACTAGTAACCCACCTTTCCTCAGAGTGGACTCCGTTTACTATTACCCTCTGTGTCCTGTTGTCCAGACAGTTTTTTACCCAGGTTACCACCCTGGGACCCACTCCCAGGCTGGCTAACTTTTTTATTAATCTTTTGTGTGGGACTGTGTCAAAGGCCGTGCTAAAGTCTAGGTAGGTCACATCCACAGCCCCTCTCTGGTCTACTACTTTGGTCACCCAGTCAAAGAAATCTATTAGATTCATCTGGCATGACCTCCCTGCTGTGAATCCATGCTGCCTTGGGTCCTGTGCCCCATTGGCCTCGAGGTACTCAACAATTCTTTCTTTCAGAAGTGATTCCATTATTTTCCCTACCACTGAGATCAAACTAACAGGTCTGTAGTTTCCTGCCTCTGTCTTGCTCACACTTTTGTGGAGGAGAGTAACATCTGCCTTTCTCCAGTCCTCAGGTACCACACCATCCTCCCATGATTTGTTAAAAAGGGTAGTCAGTGGTGTCACTAGTTCTCCCCTTAGTTTTTTTAGAATTCTGGAGTGAATCCCATCAGGCCCCATTGCTTTGTCCACCTTGAGTTTTAGGAGTTCTTTCAGAACCCTTTCTTCTGTGAATGGACTTGTATTGACCCACCATTGACCCCCATCCAGAGTGCTTCTGTTGTTTGGTTTAGGTACCTCCCCCATTATGGAGCTAACTAACCAGTGTGTTAGGATAGTGGCCAAAGGGAAAAGAAGAAAGAAACCACTATGGTTCTCTAAAGTGGTGGGAGACAAAGTAAGGGCAAAAAGAGCAAGTTTCAGGAAGTATAAGGGGACCCAAAGGGAGGAGGACAGGGAGGTGTACACTGAATGTCTAAGAGAGGCAGGGAAGGCTGTTAGGAAAGCCAAGGCTTAGACAGAGCAGGATTTAGCACAGACTTTGAAAAAAGGGGGCAAGACATTCTAGAGGCACATTAGCGATAGAAGAAAAAACAGGGGGGATTATGAGGCTCAAAGGGGAGGAAGGAAAGTGCAAGCAGGGGGATCTAGACAAGACAGAAATACTGAACAAATACTTCTGTTCAGCATTTACTGAGGAGGGAGAGGGTCAAGGACCATAGTTGGGGAGCAGAGGCAATCGGGGTGGAGAAGTGTACATCAGTCCATTCATAGTGGAGAGAGTTCGGGAGGAACTCACAAAGCTGAAGGTGGATAAAGCCATGGGGCCAGATGACATACACCTGAGGATATTAAGGGAGCTGCAGAGGGAATTAGCAACTCCTCTGGCCACCCTGTTCACACAGTCACTCAACACATGTGTAGTTCCAGAGGACTGGAGGAGGGCGCATGTAGTCCCATTGCACAAAAGTGGTAATTGGGTGGAAGCAGGGAACTACAGGCCAATCAGCCTCACCTCAGTGGTTGGGAAGATCATGGAGACACTGCTGAAAGAAAGGATAGAGGCACACCTGGAATCCATTGGTGCCCAGGATCTGAGACAGCACTGATTCACATCAGGAAGGTCTTGTCAAATGAATCTGATAGACTTTTTTGATTGGGTGACTAGGGAAGTGAATCAGGGAGGGGCTACAGATGTCACCTACCTAGATTTCAGCAAAGCCTTCGATACTATCCCACACAGAAGGCTGGCTAATAAGATGAGTAGTCTGGGCATGGGGCCTAAGGTAATACATTGAGTTAGAAACTGTCTGACTGACAAAAGGCATAGGGTGGTGGTAAATGGGATCCAATCCTGTGAGAGATGGGTGACCAGCGGAGTGCCACAAGGATCAGTACTGGGACCAGTCCTGTTCAATATCTTCATTAGTGACATTGCAGAGGGGCTGAAAGGAAAGATCTGCCTGTTTGCAGATGACACCAAGATCTGCAACAGGGTGGATATTCCAGAAGGGGTTCAGAAAATGAAGAGGGACCTGGATAAGCCTGAAAGATGGTCGGTGGTGTGGCAACTGAGGTTCAATGTGAAAAAGTGCAAGATAATGCACCTGGGTAGGGTGAACTCTGGGGAGAGCTACAGGATGAGGGGGAGGTACTGACCATCACCAAAGAGGAGAGGAACCTAGGGGTTATCATATCTGATGACCTTAAGGTATCAAATTTCAGATTGCATTCCTTCAGAATGTATGGATACATCTAAATGGGCAGATATAGAAGTATTATGGATAAAGATTACCCCACCCCAGGCAGCTAAAATCAACCTAGATGTAGTGTATAGGCCTCCCTCTATAAGTGCTCTGGAGGATAATATTTCATTGGATTTCATTAACCAGTTAACATTAGCAGGGAATGTTATACTGGTAGGCAACTTTAATCTTCCTGGAATAAATTGGGACATGCAAAAAGCAAGCACTGTTATGGAGACTAATTATTTGAAAGCTTTTAACCTAGCAGTACTGGAACAATATGTATTAAATAATGCCAGAGGTAATCATATATTGGACCTGGTATTGAGCAATCTTAATAATAATATTCAAAATTGTATATTGAGACCACTTTTAGGTTCCAGTGACCAGTCTATGGTCAGCTTCCAGTACTCAGGATCCCTGGGGAAAACTATTGGTAAAACAATAATTTATAAATATGATTTAGCAAATTTTGACCAAATGAGACTCAAACTGGCCAAATGGGACAGGAAATCAAACTTTGAAAACCAAACAGTCTCTGGGATGTGGACAAGGCTAGTAAATAAGATCCACACCTTGGTCCATAAGTATGTACCAAAAAAAAATAAATATAACGGGGTTAAAAAATCCCTCTCACCATGGATGACCCTCTCTGTTAAAAAATTAATTAACAATAAAATTAGAGTGTACAATAAGGCAAGGCACAGTTGAGACGAAGAAGGTTGGGAGCATTACAGAAAATGCTTAAAAATTGCTAAAAAAAAGTATTGCTTCAGCTAAAAGAAATTGTGAGTATAAATTAGCTACCAGGATCCAGGACAACTATAAAACCTTCTACTCATATATAAATAGTAAAAGGGGAGGGAATAACATGGTTGGTCCCCTAAAAGCCCAGGATGGTACTCTCATAATAGATAACTGTGAGATAGCTGAAAACTATAACAAGTACTTTTCCTCTGTTTTTAATAAGGGGTCACAAAAAAAGGGACTTGGAGAAAAAGATGACTACTGAACCCAGTTTTATGGTGTATGCCGCTGATGTTGCTAAAAGACTAAAGAAAGCAGACCAAAATAAGGCACAAGGGCCAGATGGTGTGTACCCTAGGGTAATTAAGGAACTGGCAGATTTATTGGCTGGAACAGTCTCCTGTCTGTTCCAGAAATCTCTGGATGAGGATGAGGTTCCCGAGGTATGTAGGCAGGTGGTGGTTGTCCCGATTCACAAAAAGGGATCCAGGTAGGAGGTTGAAAATTATAGGCCCATCAACCTGACTTCAGTATTGGGGAAAATTCTAGAGGGCATCATCAAGGATTACAACACAAACTTCTTAACCACATCTGGAGACAATGACTATACACAGCATGGGTTTACCAGTGGGAGGTCATGTCAAACAAATCTTTTGGAGTTTTATAGCAAGGTTAGTAAAGTCTTGGATACAGGCAACTCCGTAGATGTTATCTTTTTGGACTTTGCCAAAGCGTTTGACAAAGTCCCACATAGGAGCTGGTAAAGGCTTTAACTGAATTTGGACTCCTTGCTATAATATCTCAATGGGTGGAGTCTTGGTTAAATGGAAGAAACCAGAGGGTATGCTTAAGAGGTGAATATTCTGGATGGATCGATGTGACTAGCGGGATACCTCAGGGCTCTGTTCTGGGTCCTTGCCTTTTTAATTTATACATTTCATCAATGCATGTTCAGTCAGGGGGTATGGCTTTCAGAATTTGTGGATGACACCCGACTTGGTTACCCTGTCAATAACTCGGAAGATCATGATATTTTACAAACAGCCCTGACTAACCTAGAGACATGGGCCATAAAGAAGAAATCCATATTTAATATAGACAAGTGTACCGTTATGCGTTTGGGAAAAGTAAACAAACAATTTAAATATACATTGGGAGGCAGTGCACTTAGAGTTGTCCAGGATGAAAAAGATTCAGGTATTAGTATAAGCAATGACCTCAATTTTACAATGCAGTGCAGTCAGGTTGTTAAAAAGGCAAGTAGTATACAGCACTGCATTCATAAGCACATAAAAAGCAGGGATAGAGAGGTCTTGATTCCCCTGTATACATTCTCACATGGAGTACTGTGTGCAGTTCTGGACTCTAAATAAGAAAGGGGATAATAAAGCTTTGGAGAGGGTTCAAAGGATGGCAACAAGGAGGATAAAGGGTACCAAGGCCAGAGCTATGAACAAAGGCTGCAATATTTGGATATGTATTCCTTAGAGTTCTGCAGATTGAGGGGAGATATGTGCCTGATCTATAGGGCCCTGACTGATGTACAATTGTGGGAACAACTTGGCCCGGTGTCACGGGATCAACCGTATAACACCACGGCCCACCCATTTCAATTTGTTAAAGATAGATATAATACCAATAAAAGAAAATATTGGTGTAATATAAGAGGAACTGAGATTTGGAACATCTTGCCCTGTGAGGTTGTGGATAGTAGGACTATGACTGTATTTAAAAACAAGCTCAATAACTACCTTACAAGCAAGGGTATTCAGGGTTATTCCAAATATATTATTGGCGAGTTCAATGGACTTATGTCTTTATATACTCAATAACACCTATGTAACCTATGTAAAGCAGTGCACAAAGGCTGAAGGGAGGGCCAGTGGCATGCTGGGGTGCATAGGCAGAGATATTACTAGTAGGAGATGGGAAGTGGTGATGCCATTGTATAAAACACTGGTAAGGCCTCAACTGGAGTACTGCATGCAGTACTGGAGACCACACATGTGTAACGACATAAACAAGGTGGAAGCTGTCCAGAGAAGGGTGACAAAGATGGTGCATGGTTTGCACCACAAAACATATGAGGAGAGACTGAGACCTCAATATGTACTCACTGGAGGAGAGGAGAGGAGAGAAAGGGGCGACATGATAGAAACTTTTAAGTACCTCAAGGGCATAAGCAAGGTGCAGGTGGGAGATCTTTTCCAATGTAGAAAAGATACCAGAATGGAGGGGAACGATATGAAATTGGAGGGCGGGAGATTAAGAGGTAAAGTGAGGAAGTTTTTCTACACAGAGAGGATGGTGAATGCTTGGAATAGTCTGCCACAAGAGGTAGTAGGGGCAAGCACAGTGGAGGGGTTTAAACATGCCTGGGACAAGCACAGAGAACCTTGAGTGGGAAGGGAGAGATTAAAAGCCATTGACCAGTTAGGGTGAGTGGATGCATACATGTATAGGGCCTATGGGCAGACTGGATGGGCCTAGCAGTCCTTATCTGCCAACAATTTCTATTTTCTGGTTTCTCTCCTTCTTTTGTGAATACTGAGCAAAAATATTCATTCAGGATCTCTGTCTTTTCACTGTCACCCTCTGCCCACCTCCACTCCCCTTTATTAAGCCTCACAATCCCTCCCTTGGTCTTTTTTTGCTCCGTAATGTACCTATAAAAAGTTTTATCCCCCTTCTTAACCAAGTTGGCTATCTTTTCCTCTGTTTGGGCCTTTGCTATTCTGACTGCCATCCCTGCTTCCTTCTGCTTTAACTGATACAGTTCCATGTCCTGCTCCCACTGTGATTCCTTATATTTCCTGTATGTTATCCTTTCTCCCTAACCTTCCCCCGCCACCTCTTTTGAGAACCATAGTGATTTTTTCATTCATTTTGTTTTATTTGTTTCACACAAAGGCTTGTTGCCTCTGTGATAGCAGTTTTGATTTTTCACCATTGTTCCTCCACCCCTCCTTCCTGCCCAGTTGCCAGTGCATTCCTTATGCGAATGCATTCTCCCATCTTGCCAAAGTCAATCCTCCTAAAGTCCAGTACCCTTGCTTTTGTATGGCTTGACTCTACGGCTGTTTATCATCAACCACACTGTTTGGTGGCCACTTGTTCCCAGATGGCTACCCACTTCTAAATCTGAGATCCTCTCTTCATCCCCGTTTGAGAGTACCAGGTCTAAGATTGTTCCCTCCTGAGTGGGTTCCAATACTAGCTGTCTGTGGCATGTCCCCTGTAGGGCATCAAGAAGGACCCTGCTCTTGGATGTGGCTGCAACAAATGTGCCCCAGTTAACATCTGACATATTCAGGTTCCCCATCATTAATATCTCCCCTTTTTCTGCCATTTTAAGGATGCCTTCTATCATTTCCTTATCCCTTTCTTTCCCCAGAGATTGGGGTCTGTAAACAACACCTGTGTGGATTGTGGTGCTATTTCCTGTCTCCAGGGTGAGCCACAGTGCATCCTCTCCTCTCTGTTTACCCTTTAGTTCTGTTGCTTTGATCCCTTCCCTTATGTAGAGAGCTACTCCTCCTCCTCCTCTTTTACCCTCCCTGTCCCTCCTGTAGATTGTGTACCTGGTATGTTGACATCCCAGAAATGCTTATCTGTGTACCATGTATCTGTGACTGCCACAATACTCAGCCATCCCCCTTCCATCAATGCAACTAGTTCAGGAAGCTTGTTGCCCAGACTATGGGCATTGGTACTCATCGCCCTCCATTTTTTCATAGCCTTACCCCTTTTAGCCCCATCCCTGCCCTTCCTTAGAAATTCAGACATCACTTTAGGGAAGAATTCTATGTTAGTTCTTAGGACTACTTTGTCCCTGTGGAAGATGATATAGTTAGAATCTGTGCAGAGGGCCAGCAGCTCACTCACCCTTCTGGTAGGTGTCACAGCCACCAAGAAAACTGCTTTCCAGATGACATATTTCAAATCAGCACTTGCCATGTTCTCAAAAGGAGCCTCCATGATCTGGGCAATACATAGATTCAGATCCCTTGGTGGTAATTGATACCTGACTGGAGAGTACAGTTGAATAAGGCCATTAAGAACTTTTTGAAAATGGAATGTGAGGCCACTGACCTGTCCTTACCACCTAAAACATAGACTGACACTGCAACCAAATGCACCTTCAGAGTGGAGGGCCTGAGACCCAGGGACTGAAGGTGGACCAAGTAGTCCAAGATTGTGCAAATGTCTGCCTGAAGTGGGATGACCTGCCTAGAGAAGCACCACAGTAAAAATATTTTCCACTTCGAGGTGTGCAGTAGGTTTAACCTTGTTGTTTTTTTTTCCAAACCTTAAACACTTGTAACACCTTTTCAGGAAGGTACAGTCAGAGAACTCTGGCTCTTCAAGTACAGTATCATGCCCTGAGATGCAGGATTCTTAGGTCTGGAAATGTTATTTTGCCCTGGGACAAGGCCGACAGATTGTACCTCAAGGGAAGGATGATAGGAGGCTCGATTGAAAGGGACAGAAGCAGTGAGTACAAAGTCTGCCTGGACCAATGTGGAGCTATTGGGATCATGGTTGCAGACTTTCTCCTCAGCTCTAGCAGCACCCTCAGTAAGGGTGGAAAAGGAGGGAAAGTATAAAGAAACTTCCCATCCCAACCAAGGATTAGGGCATCCACTTGAACTTTACCAACTGAGGAAGGTCTGCAACAGAACAGGGTGCTGGTAGTTTTCCCAGTATGTGAACAGGTTTATTTCTGGTGTACCCCACCTTCTGAACATTGCAGCTAACACCTGCTTGTCCAGGGTAAATTTATGATGTCCCTGACTGATTCACTTCAGGGAGTCTGCCAAGACATTGTCTTTTCCTGGCAAATGTACTGCTGATAGTTGCACCTCTGAGGAATAGGCTAGATTCCAAATTGTCATTGCTTCTGTGCACAGCTTTGAAGATCTTGTTCCTGCCTATTTGTTGATATAATACATGGTAGCCATGTTGTCTGTCGTGATCTGGATGGACTGACCTCTGATGTGGGAGAAGAAAGCTTGTTTTGTCATATACACTGCCCTGAGCTCCAGGAGGTTTATGTGCTCCTGAGAATCCAGTAGGCTACAGACTGCAGATATGGTTAAGTCCTCTAGATGGGCACCCCATCCCAAGAGGGAGACGTGTGGTGAGCACAACTGTGGGTAGTTGCTGGATAATGGGAACCCCTCTCTCTGGTTGTCTTCTTCCTTTTACCTCACCACTCTAGTGCCCTTAGCAGGCACTTTGACACAGGCAATAGTTCTGACAGTGGATCTCACCTTTGGGACCAATGGGACCTCAAGTGGTACTGGATGTCCTTAATTTGGAGTCTGGCACCTGGAACTACTGCTCCAGATAAGGTCCTGTACCCCAGCATCTGGAGGAAGTCTCTTGTAGGTCTGGGTTGCCTGTCTTGAAAGACTTTGCAAGCACTATTAAGTGTTTCACTCTTTCTTGAGGGAGGAATGTCTTCCATTGGTGGGCATTCAATTCTGCAGTTATAAAAGTCCAGAACCTGGCTTCCTAGTGTCACTTTCCAGAGACTAACCAGTCATCCAGGTAGGGAAAGACCAACACCCTTTGCCTCCTGAAATGTGCTGTCAATACAACTAGGCACTTTGTAAACACTCTGGGAGCTGAGGATAGGCTAAATGATAGGGCTGAAAACTGACAGCAGCAGGTCCCTACCCTGAATCAGAGATATTTTCTGAGAGTGGGCCTGACTGGGGTGTGAAAATAGGCATCTTTCAGATCCAGTGACTCCAACCAGTTTCGCAGTTGCAGAGATGGGATTACTGATCCCAGTGTCACCATTTAGAATGTTTCCTTTTTTAGGTGTTTGTTCTGATATCCCAGGTCTAAAATGGGTCCCCACTCCTCATTCGTCTTGTGGGTCAGAAAGTACCTTGAGTAAAATCCCTTCCCCCATTGTCGGAGGGACTCTGCCCACTGCATTTGCTTGTATCAACTTCTTTACCTGTAACTCCAACAGGAGTTTTTCTGTTGAAGTAGTAGGTGTGAAGTTTTTGTGAGCCTGTAGTTGTGGGAATGTTTTCTGAACTGCAGAGTCAGACCCAGACTCACCATTTCCAGGATCCACCTGACTGTGGTAATGCTTTGCCATGCCCGGAAATAATGAATCAGCCTTTCCCCCACTGGCATTTTTTTTTTAATTCTTTGGTAACTGGGTAAGGCCCACTAGACACAGATGCCTGTTCTCAGGGGTGACCCAGGAGCACTAGAAAGGTTAAGTGACTTGCTCAGAGTCACACAGTATGCAAGTGAAAGTTGTGAGAATCAAGTCCAGGTCTTTCTTCTGGATGTACCAAGATCATTCACAGCTCATTACTCTAACTTCTGGGCTATACTGCCAACCCTAATGGTTGGGCAACCTGTGCAGACTTGTCAGGGGTTTGGTTTGCCTGGCCCCTGAGTGATGGAGCAGTATCTGCATACTTGTGACCCCTTCTGCCTTTTCCTCTGAAAAATCACTTCTGTTGGGAGTAGTCAAAGGTAAAGAAAGCATGGGAAAAGAATAACCTACCTCTACCTCCACTTCCAGAAGGCTTGTGGAATGTGGAGGCCTTTTCCTTCTCAGTGTTGTTCTTGTAGGTGGGTAAGTACTCATCTACCTTCTTCATATAAGCCTCTGTCTTGTCACCAAACAGGGAGTTTCCCTCATGAGGAAAATCCATTGCTTTTGTCTTGGTGTTCTTGGAGAGGTTTGTGGTTCTGAGCTATGCAAACCTCCTGAGGGACACAGCATGCGCCATGACTTTAGAAGCAGTATCATAGGCATCCACTGCCACGTGGAACTGATAGCTGTTGACATCCGAGGCAGACTTTGCTGTATCTACCAGATCCTGTGCCAAGTCAGCTGTAGCCTTTATGCTCATAGCCAAAATAGAGCTCCAATGGACCTTTTGGTTCTGAACTATGTAAGCCAAGTAAGTTGCCTGCCTTAAGAACACAGAAGCTGAGGTATAAACTTTTTTGTCCATACTGTCCAGTTTCCAGGAGTCCATTACTGGAGGCTGGGAGAAATGGGGTACTGTGGTCTTGTTACAGGTGGAAGTCTGGACCACTCCCTCATGATCAGGGTGGGAATATAGCTACTCAGCACCCTGCTTGTTCAGATGGTATTTCTTTTCTGTTTTCTTGTTGATGCCAGCAGCTGAAGTGGCTGCTGCCAGTATTTTACAGGCGGCCTTTTTTGAAGAAGATGTGGGTAGGCAGAAGCAGCCTCTTAGTGAGTGTTAAGCCCATCATGTCCAGAAATTCCACCTCATTCTCAGCATCAGCATTCTCCTGCATCGAATTCCACCTCATCCTCAGCATCAACAGTCTCCTGCATCGAGAGATTGAGGGTACTGACCATCTGCCTGACAAAGGAGTAGTGTGAGGTAGAATCACCTGGTACACAAGGAGGGGAACTGAACTCCTGCTCAGGGGAGCCATCATGCTCTATAGGTTCTCCTTCCTCCTCCTCCTCATAGAAAAACTCAGCCTCCTCCTCTGCAGGCACTGGAATAGGCGCCGCAGCCTGGAGAGGGGTGCAGACATACCCATGAAGAACCCTATAGCCTGGAAGACCTGGAGGAACTGCCTTGGCTTAGTCATGTCCTCTATTGTGGGCATCTTGCTTTTGTCCATTGACATCTCCTATCCTTCTTCAGGAGGAGAGGCAGCTACATGTTTTTTCTTAGCAGGCACTGCCTCCAGAGTCTGCTTAGAGGCTCTCTTATTTTTACTTGAATCAGGGTTCCCCATTCAGACACCATGGCCTCTTAACCATCTTTAGCAGCCTTATCTTTCTGCTTACTTTGAGGGGCTAGACCCTCTTCTGAGCCTTTAGGTGATATAGAGACAGATTGAGAAGCCATAAGGTCTCCCAGTTTTTTAGCTCTCTTCTTGATTGTTTTATGTCAAAACTTGATAGCTCACATTAGAAAAATTGTGATCTGGAACCAGGAACCTCAAACACAAGTCATGGTAGCCTGCCTTAGACAGGAGCTGGAAACAAACTGTACAGCTTTTTAAGCCTGTAGGTCCTGTTCTCTTTTTTGGGTCTGTCAGTCGTGTCAGTTTCTGACAACCTTAAAGTGCTTTGGTTCCCAAAATCAAAAAATTTACAATTATGGTTCAGTTCTTAGGAAAACAAGGAAATTAGCTACAATATAGTAATATTAAAAGAAAAAATAAGCCAGATTGTGACTCAGTTCCATCAAAAAGGGGAACCAGGATACAAAAGTAAAACCACAAAATGGTTATCAAATGTTAAATATAAAACTTTGGGTTTTCTTAATGTTGTTGGTGTCTAAGGAAGGGTTTTACCTTCTTGAAGAATGGGGACAGATTTAATGATCTAAGACTGTATAGAAGGGATGGTTTGCAGTTAAATAGACATGGCTCACATTTGTTTGGCAGCAGAATTTATGTTTGGAAAACAGATTCTACAGATTCTATATTAGACCACACACTGCCTATGCAGTATCCTTATGGGCACCATATCTGAACAAGGATAAAAAGGTTCTGGAATACATGCAAAGAGGAGCTACCAAGTTACTCACAAGGGTTAGAAATTTACCCTATCAAGATGGGTTAAGGGCATTAGGACTCTATGATCTCCAGATGAGGAGAGATAGAGGGGACCTTCTTTTACTATTCAACATTCTTAATGACCAAGAATTAATGAAAGGATGTAACATAATTCAAGTGGACAAAACAGCAAACTTAAGATCACGTAATAAGCAGAAACGTATACCAAAAGCCACATCAGACAAAATATAGGCACTACTTTACTATCAGATCTGCGGAATTATCGAACGCACTGCCTAATCATATTGTGGAAGCCAAAAACAGAATAGAATTCAAAAAATCTTTATACAATTATCTGTTCAGCTAAATATGCCCCACAACGAGTGGGGAAGGTGGTCCTGATGGACCTAGTGGCTACTTCCACCTTAATAAATAGAATAATAGATAGGTTACTGTGAATTACAAGGCTGTAATTTCATCAAGAGGTTCTGGGGACATAGATAACCTTGAGAGTGAAGCTCGAGAGGTTTCTATGTCCCCAGAACCTCAAGATGAAATTTCAGCCGAGTAATTTACAGTAACCTATTTTTTATTTTTTGTAATATATGGATGCAGGAAGCTGGCGAGTTCTTACTTGTAGGCTGGGTGATGGCTTGAACGCTGCCTCAGGAAGTTGATTAGAGGTCATCAGGAAGAGTTTGTAAGAATAACAGTTTCTAAGCATAACATCTAACAGTTCGTTGTAAAATGTGGAACATATAATGGTAAACATTTTTTTTTAAATAAAAAGCCAATGATTGAGGCAGAGGAAGGAGTAAATGAATAGAGTAAAGTTTGTGGTTGTGGTTTTCACTCAGACAGCGAGTGTGAGTACATCACATAACTTCTCTTTTTGGGCTGAGGAGACTTGTGATTTTGTTTTTTACTGTGAGTCTATATCACCAAATAGTTGCATGCATTAGTTTCCCACGGATCCATTGTTTAAATTATTGCAGCTGTGTGGTGAAGAAGGTGGCTCATGGTGGGCGCGAGGTTGAAGGCGCTCTTGCGCTGTAGCGTTGCAGTGATAATATTATCGTTCATTGGAATGATAGTATTATTGGCAGTGAAGTGTAGTATTATTGGGAGTGCAGTGTTCTGTGCCATGTATTACAACAATTTTTTTATATCATTTTCAGTAGTATTATTTTGAAGATCCATATATTACAAATTGAATAATACCAAGTAACAGTATCACTGAAACACATTTAAAGTAGATGGTATGGGGAAAGGGGTTGGAGCTATGTTCACATACAAATATGTCAACCAGATGAGTAAACTGCAAAGGAGGACCAGGGAAGATGGATGGATTGTTTTACTGGTCAATGCGAGAAGCATGGTTAAGAAAAAGAAGGAGCTTGAAAGGATGTTAATTGAGGAGAGAATACAGATATGTGCCATTACAGAAACTTGGTGGCACAAGGAGGATGTGTGGGGCAGGAGTATTAAAAGTGATAAACTCTTTAGTAAGGAAAGAACTCACAGAAGTGGAGGTGGAGTGGCAGTTTATGTTTGGGAGGATATTACAGAACTAATTAATGGAAATGATGAAGATAGTGAAATAGAACATGTTTGGTTAAAAATAATTCCCAAATCAGGAAAACAAAATAATCCTGGGCCTTGTTTACAGACCACCATCACAGGTCATGGAAGTGAACAAACAGCTGTACAAATTCTTAGACAGTCTGAACCCTGATGAAAGTATAATAATGCTACATGACTTCAGTATACCCACTATTAATTGGGAAGCAGGAACAGGGAGAACACCCAGTGACAGATGATTTTTGGAAATGCTAAACAAACCCAATCTAGAACAATATGTTAAATCAGTAACCAGAGGCAAAAATACATTAGACCTGGTTTTAAGTAATAAAGGGGACATAATTATAAACTGCAGGACAACAGTGCAGCTAGGTAATAGGGATCATGAAATGGTGGAGTTTACAGTGAGGGAGGAATATCCTTAAGTTTAGGGAATAATCAAAATGAAATATTTTAAAGATGCAAACTTAAATGGCATGAGGAATGAGTTGGGAGAGTGGGAGTGGAGTGAGGAGTTTGACAACAAATCTCATAATGAAATGTGTAATATACTGATGAGTAAACTAAAGTATCTGGTGAACAAGTATGTTCCTGAAAAAAATTTATTATAACAGGGAAGGAAGCATACTATCATGGTTTAAAAAGAGGGTGAAGAGATTAAGAAGTAAAAAAAGGAAAGCCTCTATAAAGGCAAAACAAGAAAGATACTAAAGATGCATTAGTAACCTATAGGTCAGTAGTAAAGGAAACTAAAAAAATTACCAAGAAAGTGAAGCGAGACTATGAATTGTACCTGGTAAACAAGGTGAAGGATAATTATAAATCCTTTTATAATCATATTAACCATAAAAGAGGGGGAAGTGTACAAGTAAGCCCACTAGTGGACTTAGATGGGGACCTAGTAACTGATAATAGGCAAATTGCCAGATTCTAAATAAATATTTCAGTTCTGTCTTAGATGAAAAAATAGTTACAATACCATCTGATTGATTAGTTGGAGAGAAGCACCCGAAAATGCTGAATGAAAATGATATTAGAACTAGGTTACATCAGTTAGATCCAAACAAGGCACAAGGGCCAGATAGAGTATACCCCAGAGTGGTTAAGGCACTTGCTGTGGGATTAGCAGGGCCAGTAACTAGGACATTCCAAGCATCCCTAGACAATGGTGATGTGGCTGACAGCTGGAGAGAAGTCACTATCATACCAATATACAAGAAAGGATGCAAAAGGGAGAATAAGAATTACAGACCTATAAGTCTGACATCAGTATTGAGGAAGGTTTTAGGAAGGATATTGAAGGATGGAATCAAAGATTACATTAGGAAGACAGACTTGGTTGACAAAACACAACATGGGTTCACCAAAGGAAGACCCTGTCAAACTAATTTGATTGAGTTGTTTGACAAAGTTAGCAAGGCCTTGGTTGATAGGTACCCGGTGGACATGGTCTTTTTGGATTACAACAAGGCCTTTGATAAGGTACCATTTAAAGAACTGGTAGAAGTCCTGCAGAACACCAGGTTACATACTAATATAGTGGCCTGGATTAATTTGTGGCTCACCAACAGGAGACAACAGATGAATTTGAGAGGGAACAAATCAGAATGGCAAATGTGACTAGTGGTGTGCCACAGGGTTCTGTACTGGGGCCATGTTTACTTAATATGTATGTGACATTAGTGAGTCATGAGGAGGGTGTCTGGTTATCCAAGTTTGCAGATGATATGTAAATAGGATCAATGATACATAGCATGATGGAAACTGAAACTACAAGGAGAATTGACTAAACTGGAACAATGGGCATATAAATATAAATTAGATTTTAATGCAGAGAAATGCTCAGTAATGCATCAGGATAAAACAAATACTAAGGCTACATATACATTTGAAGGCCATATTTTAAAAGAAACAACTGAAGAAAGGACCTGGAGGTAATGATAACAAATGACCTAAGATTTAAAAGGCACTGTCAGTCAATGGCAACAGGAGTGAATGGCATACTAGGATGCATCAGAAGAAACATTGAAAGCAGTAATAGAAGGGTATTGGTTCCATTATATGTCTCATTGGTTAGGCCACATTTGGAGTATTGTGCACAGCTCTAGTCATTAAATACAAAAGCTGAAATCAAATACTGGGGGTCCAGCACAGGGCAACAAAGATGGTGACAGTGGTTAAGAATATAAACTATAAGATAAGGTTGGACACATTGGGATTATATTTGCTCAAATACAGACAACTGCGGTGGGATCTTTGTTTAGTTTATGGTGCTTTTTCCAATCACGATTTATAGGATTATCTGGGACTAGACATTAAAGACCATAGCCATAATACCAGAACTCAGGGCTAAGGGCTTTAAATTAAAATCCTTTAAATTAACTGAACCAACTACTTGTTGCATTGTACTGTTGTTTGCAGGTGACATGGAAACTAATCCTGGACCTAATATGCAATTAAGACAAGATTTAAAAATAACATTTGAAAAAGCCAGAAGTATTATAAATAAAATGGAGGAATTTTGAATATGGGTTCAATGTTTAGAGCCAGATATAATAGGTATAACAGAATCTTGGCTATCTCAAAAGGTACAGGATACTGAAGTAACAATGGATGGTTGTAATTTGTTTAGGTTGGATGAGGTAAGTGGGGTTCTTTTGCATAGTAAAAAAATAGGGTTAGCTGAAGTTACTTTTCAAGGAGTACTGGAAGGGATAGAATGTCTCTATGTAGTTTTAGAAAAGTTACTACTTCTAATTGGTATAGTTTATTCTCCCCCTAACATAAATGGAGATAAGTTTGAAGTACTAGCATCAAAAGTAGCATCTTTATCAGAGGGTTAAGACATAATTTTAATTGGTGACTTCAATGCCGCCTGGGGTAAACCCAGGGGTATGAAATTAGAAAACTGTTTTGAGGTTTTAAATGTAAATCAGCTAGTAAATCAGGTTACAAGGAGAAGTGGGGGTAAACCGTCAGGGTAGTATTTGAGATCTAATGTTTCTATCAAAGGGGTTTAACATTGAGAAGTGTCAGGTCCTGCCCCCTAATTTGGGTGATCATAACCCTGTTTACTGTGTACTAACAGATAAATATAAGTATAATTAAGAAGGACAGATTATGATAAAGAAAAATTTTAAAAATTATCATCCAGAACATTTTGTCCAAGATTTGAAATGTGAAAAGTGGGATGGGTTGCAATTAATTCCAGATATGCAATTGGCGGGTTGAGGGATTCTCAAAGACTTTTTGGGGGGTCTGTAATAAGCATGCACCCTTTAAGAAAATTAAAATGAGAAAAAAGCAGCTACCTTGGGTAAGTAATTTCTTAAAGAAAAAAATACGTATTAAAGATAGGAGGCCAGATATTCAAAACTTTGTCCTGGGGCTAAATTAGCACTGCCTGGTGGGCAAACTTAGCACGAAGCACAAAACAAGCCATATTCAAAAGGAATAGCCCGGGGCAAACAGCTTCTGAATATAGCATGGTAATGAGGCCGGGAAAACTGGGCTGAGAGTGCAGGGCAAACTTAGCCCTGGAATAAGACAGCTCTGAATATGTCAACCAGGAAGTGCAAACCACAACAGCAACACAATGCAAAGCAATGTGAAGGTAGGTAGAGGTGAACTATGTGGCCAATGTGTGTGCCAGCAAATGTGTGGACCTAGTACAGCTGCAGGCAGCAGCATATGTGAAAGTACAGTGTGCAAAACTGCAAAATATTCCTCGAACTGTTTGCACAGCGCTAACACGTTTGCACGGGTTTAGTGCAGGGCTAAACCATTAGCCCGGTGCAAACACGTTTGCCCAGGGCTAAACTTTGCCATATTCAAAAGTGATATGCAAATGAGCCTACTTAGGTAGTCTGTGGGCAAACATCCAGATTAGCATCTCATTATGCCCTGATTTGCATGCAGTTTGCACCGGGCTAACTGTTTAGCCCTGCACTAAACCCACGCAAATGTGTTAGTGCTGAGCAAACAGCTTGGGGAATATTATACAGTTTTGAACACTACTTCCACATGCACTGCTGCCTGCAGCTGTACTGGGACAACACAGCATAGGCACAGATGGTGGAGGTGCTGTATGCAACTGTCACACTGTAGGTCATGCTACAGTGCACAGCAGACACTACAGTAGCAAGGGGGCCAGTAGTGTGTGGACACAGCAATGCCTATGGTATGTAGGGCAGTGATGATGACTGCACTATACACAGTGAGAAGCCCAACCTGCAGGTGTTTACTGACAGTGGAGATTACTATTACACTGTTGTGTGACCCACAGATGCTGCACCTCTGGCATGGGATGCTCACAGTGACATATACATGTCCGGCTTTGTGTGCTGTGGCAGTTGTACAGCTGTACAGTATGTGGCCAGGGGGGCATATATTTTCCAAAAGGCACACTGGTGTTGGGGTATTCCCAATACTGGCCCATGTGCACTGCATGATATGTCCCAGCCTTGTGGCCACACCTGGTCTGTGGTACAGCCTGGCCACCCATACACTCTCCCCTCAACATCCTCCATGCCCACAGTACTGCATGTGTGTGCTGGCATCTGTTAGTGTCCACAGAAGTGTGGTCCACAGGTGTGTGCTGTATGGCCACACTGCCATGCTGTCCACTGGCGGCAGGGTCACCACTTACTGCCTGGCATGGCTGGGACTGGTGGCAGATGATGGCATCATTGTGATGCCATCAGTTAGCAGCATGCTTCCTCTATGTTTGGCTTTGTCTATGTGTCATATTTATTTGTTAGGGTCACCCAAAACCCATGCAAAACCCATGCAAACACCATGCAAAGCCATATTGTCACACAAAGCTGATTGTCCAGGGTTAAGAGAAGCTTTTCCTGGGTGGTAATGTGCACCGCGCTAAGTGTTGCGCTAAGTCATGCAAAACCACTTTGCGTGGCACTAGTCACTGAATATAGCATTGCACCTGTATTCATGTCAGTTTGCCCCTTGCATACATTATGATTTTGCCCGGCGCTAATGCAGTTTGCTCACGCTATTTGGCCTTTTGAATATAGCAGACCCACGCTAATCCCAAGCTAAACCTGCGCAAACATTTTTTGCCCGGCACAAAGTTTTGAATATCTGGCCCAGAGCCTGGAAAAAAGCTCTTAAAACAAGAAATGGGGTTGATTGGGATAATTATAAATGAAACAGAATGAATGTCAATGACTAATTAAACAAGCTCAGAAAAAGTTTTATAATTATAAAATAGAAACAACTCAAGATGCAAAACAGTATTGGAACTTAATTAAAGATCTGGATAACCCATTAAGTGCAAAACAGAAAATAAAAATGTCCAATGACAAGGGAGAACTTCTTGATTTGAAAGCTACAGTTCAGCTGTTTAACCAATATTTCATAACGTTACCGGATATTGACATTCCAGTTGGCAAATCAATGTGTATTGATTCTCATAAAAAAACAAGTGATGAGGAAAATTTTCCCTACTTCTATTTTAGTAAAATAAAAATAAAAGAAGTTAGGGATGAAATTAAAAAAACTAAACACTAAAAAAGCATATGATATGGATAAAATTGAATCCAAATTCATTAAAGATGCAGTTGAATTACTGTCATCAAAACCAACAGATTTATTTAATCAGAGTTTGATGGAGAACACTTTTCCCTGTAAATGGAAGGTCGCAAAAATTTCACCCATATTTAAAGGAGGTAACGCAAATGACCCTTCAAATTACAGGCCGGTTGCAGTCCTCTCCATCCTCTCTAAGCTAATGGAGTGGATGGTGTACAACCAATTGTATAACTATCTGGAAAAATATTCCAAGTTAACAAAATTTCAACATGGTTTTAGGACAGGTTGTTCGACTGGCACTGCACTAATGGACCTTGTGGATAAGGTGGCAGCAGTCCTGGATGGGGGGGAAGTCCAGAGGTGCAGTGTCTGTTGACCTGTCCAAAGCCTTTGATTTGGTTGATCACCATTTGCTGTATGAGAAGATAGAGAGGACCGGGATTACCCTTAGGTCTATTCAATGGTTCAAATCCTACTTGGGTGAAAGGAAACAACAAGTAGAAATAGAGAGTCAACTATCTGATGAAGGTAGACTGTTAAGAGGTTTTCCATTGGGATCAATCCTGGGGCCACCGCTGTTTTTGATATACGTGAATGACCTACCCACAAAAATAAATAATACACATATAAGATTTTACACGGATTATACCATTTTATTAGCATCAGCTAAAACAGATGGTGAAATGATGGCAAAGTTGCAATTGGATTTCGATATTCTACAAGATTGGTTATCTAGTTCTAAACTTAAGTCAAAAGAAAACTCAGGTTATGTACTTTGACAAGAAATCAAATAAGGTAACAAAAAAATTAGTGGATGATAGGGAAGTATGAATGAGTGATGGGAAAAAATTAACAATCACAAAATAATATACATACTTAGGAGTAGTAATAGTTAGTGCTTTAACATTTTCTGACCACATAAATAATACAACAAAGAAAGTTAATAACAGAATTGGGGCACTGCTTAGGTCTTCCGGAATATTAAGTCAACAAACCCAGAATGTAATCGCTATGCAGTTAATAAATGCCTGCATTGGAATATGGTAATTTAATGTACAACTTTGCAGGTCAAAATCACCTGGATAAACTTGTCAGAACATATAACCAACTGGCTAGATTTGCTCTCAAGTGTAGCTTTTTAACCAGTCATTGCACCATGTATAAGGACCTAAAATGGGATAGTTTACAGGTATGGTACAAGAAACAATATTCAATATTTATCTATAAGATAAATAAAGGGTTGATAAAGGGTAATATGGATATTGATTTTGGGTATGAGTGCCATAATTATGCTTTAATGGATGTAACACACAGGGACTTTACTTTTCCAATAGTTAATACAAAATATGGTAGTATGACATTCCAGGCTCAGGCCACAAAAGTCTGGAATGAAATTCTCCATCAGATGAGACATTTGATAAAATTATCACAATTAAAATCTGGGCTGGATGAAATATTTTACTTTGAATGTACTTGTTTGAAGTGATGTTATTATAAGGGGGGTTTGATGTAAATTGTTTGATATTTAAACAGGGAATGAAGTACCAAATTTGTAACTAGATTAATATTAAGTAAACTAATTGTTACATTTGTGGGTTTATTGCATGCACTGAATTATGAAAGACTATAGTATGTTTTATAATGTATTTATGAATGATGTTTTACCCCATAACTTGAATAAATGTATGTACAGGATAACTTTGAAAATATGTCCTCTGACCTAAAGTTTTGTATATCCTGTCTAAAAATAAATATTTTTACTACTACTACTACTACATATATTGCAGTTGAAGGGAGACATCTGTCATACTATGAAAAGGGCAACCTGGTTTAATCAAACAGTGGTAGCCATATGGAACGACCTTCCACTAGAAGTAGTAAGAAGCAGAAATATTATATAATTTAAAAACAATCTAGGTGACTACTGTAGGAAGAACAATATAAATGGTTATTCCCTTTGAGTGAAGGGCAAGCTGTAAATGGACGTCTGCCTTACTTAGCTTGTAACAACCCTATGAAACTATGATTGCAGTTCTCTGAGAGCAGGAACCATAATTAGAGGTGCAGCAAAGTTTAATTTTGCCAGTGAAGTTCTGGCGAAATCAGGAATTTCGCCCCGTGGAATATTTCATGAAATTTGTGCATTTCGCAATATATTTAGTGAGTGCGAAATACGAAATGTTGGCCACAGAATGCAAAATTGTACCCACAAAATTTATAATTTCACTCACAAATGGTGGAATTTTCACCTGCAAGTGGTGAAATTCTGCCACTTGCAGGCAAAATTCTGCATTTCGAAAGCAAAATTTTGCATTTTGCACTCGCAAGATATTTGTCGAAATGCAAAAATTTCATGAAATATTTTGTGAGCAAAATTTGTGGACTTCACACATCTCTAACCGTAATGCAAAGGCCTTTCTCTGGTTCCTAGGAACCGACGAAGAACCAGTGAAAAAGGAGAAAAATATAACAATCACTAAAATAACACCCTAATTAACATAGAGTATTGAAAAACTAAATTAAATTCAGTGAACTTCACTATAATAAACCATCAAATGGTACTGAAAATGTGGAGATGACTTCAGAGCGACTTCTTTCTCAGGTGGATAAAGCGATCTGATGTTAGAGAGCAGAGGGGAGCGTGACCACACAGCACAGTTTTGAATTTCATTCTAAGATTTCATAATCGGCATAAAATTCTAGTCTCCAGGGGAATTATGCAGTTTTTAAGCATAAGTGCTGGATTCCTGGGACTTGAAATAAGGTGTTATCATAGTGAAGTAAGGGGAAGGAACAGTTGTCATGCCAGATTTTTCATATGTTGTGCGATAGGCAAGGTTGGATAAGTAAACTAAGCTTATTGTTGATATTTACCTTCATTTCCTTTCATTTATTGAGTTTTTTGGGAAACACAGTGAGCAAGCTTGCCCGCTTTCACATGTAACCAGGTTAAATTTTAAAGGGAAAGTCCCTCTCAACCTTTTTTGTGTTTGCCAGTGTTTTGTGTAGGCATGACAGATGTTCCTCTCTCTTGCAATCCCCTAATTTCATTCTAATTTAAATTTAATGAAGTTGCTTCACTCTGTTCTGCCCTCACATGGAAACCTGTTTGATACTATTGCAAAGGACATGACCCAACTCATAAAAGGAAATATCGGAGTTAATAATCTGTATTTGCACATCAAAGGGTCTGGGAGTAGACAAAGATCTCCTAGCACATAGGCATCAATCAGTTGAATAACAAAACTTCACAAGTACCAGCATCCTTCCAACTGCATTTTTCCAACTCAGACACACTTTAAAACATTATACAGTAGATCAAGGGAGCACTCTTGACCACTCTGAGTGCTCCTTTCCTTTGCATGTGAGACACTCTTATTCTGTTAAGAGTATCTCATGCACAGATGCCCTGAAAACAGACTTGTTTCAGAACAGTTTAAAAAAAAATAATATATTATTGCTCAAGCTCCATCAATAATATATTAATACCACTGCAGAGACCATGCTTACTCTTTTAAGAGTGGTCTCACATTCTTAAGGTATCAGAACTGCTCACCTTTGGTTCTCAGTTCTCGTACCCTAAGACTGCATGTGGTACCACTTTTACAAGTGTAAGAGTGGTGTCTGCAGTGGTATTAACATACAATAGAAAGCATTAGGGAACTTACCTTGAAAAGTTTGATGGCCAGCAATGGACTTCAGAAGACACACAACAGAATTGATTGACAATAGCACTTCTGCTGACTAGTGCATGTGCACATCATCAGCTCCAATGATGCCTTGCATAAGTGGGGGCATGATCTTTGCAATAGTGACAAGCAGGTTTTCACACCACGGCAGAACAGAGTGAGGCAACTTCATTTAAAGGAAAAGTTCCCGCAACCTATTTTTCTGGGTATCCAGTGATAACTATGCAGTAAAAATAGTGCGGATGAAAAAAATCTCAGTTCTATCAGCGCTTTCTTTAGTAGTGTTTGTAGCAACATGTAGCTTCCTCAATAATCACACTCCCTAAATAAGCACATCAATAATAGCATCTCAACATACCTGAGAGTATTCCTTAGTCCACTCCGGGTCACTGGAGTGATTGATGATATGGCATTCAATGCCTCAACCTGCCACCAACACCGAGCTGTCATCAAGGGAAAATATTTAAAATAAATTGGTATAAAACGCACATGCAATCACCAAAACTTGAGACTAAATAAATAAAGGAATAAATATAAACAACCTTTTATAGGAACATAGTGATGGCATTGAGACATTCTGCCAACCTCCATCCTGTTTTGACTGAATGCCGCAAGTCCAGCCATTCTGCTGCCACTCTGCTGCTGCAAGTCCAGCTGACTCAAACTGCTGCCGACAGCCTCTGCTCAGCACCGGCATCTCACTCCTCCAGGTAATTTGGCAGTTCTACACTTGTTTATGCAAAACGCTAGTGGCACAATTTTATTTTAACTTGAACTGAGCTTCACGTTTTCACTCCATACTCCCCCTTGTCACTCGCAGTTGCAGTTTCAATATGTGAATGCTGCTCAGCCCAGATGTTCCGATCCCAGTCCCAGTCCAAGCAGCAGAACAGTTTTGTAAACCCGGACCAGATTTCAGATTCTTCTAGCCCCATGGAGGAGAAACTTAAAACGCTTAAAGAAAATACTTGCTGGTAAATGCTTCCTGCATATACACATTCAAACAGCACTGCAAAATAATCAAGCATTGCATGCACCCACCCGAGGTTATTGCTTGTAGCTGTTATGTGTGGTCAAGATTTTAAACAAGCTCTGTTTTGATTGGCACTATACTGGATGCGCGATTTTCGCAGTGATCCATTTTTCTGTGTACTGTGTAGTTTGTAGCCTTAAACAATGACCCCCTCTCTTACACTCTACTAATTTCATCCTAATTTAAATCTAAATGAAGTTGCTTCACTCTGTTCTCCCCTTGTATGAAAACTTGTTTGACGCCATTGCAAAGATCATGACACCACTCATGCAAGGCATTGTGGGAGTTGATGCATACATGCACAAGTCAGCAGAAGTACTATTGCCAGTCATTTCTGTTGTATGTCTTCTGAAGTCCCTGTTTTCTTGTCTTGTGCTGGCCATCAAATTTTTCAAGGTAAGTTTCCTAATGCTTTCTGTATTTTAAAGTGTGTCTGAATTGGAAAATTGCAATTGGAAGGATGCTGAGGCTTGTAAAGTTTTGCTATTCAACTGATTAATTCCTATGTGCTAGGAGCTCTTTGTTTATTCCCAGTCCCTTTGATGTCCAAATACACATTATCAACTTCCATGTTTCCTTTTATGAGTGGGGTCATGTCCATTGCCACGGTGTCAAACAGGGTTTCACACCAGGGCATAACAGAGTGAAATAACTTCATTTAAATTTTAATTAAGATGAAGTTAGGGAGTTGCCCAAGATGCCTCTGTGCCTATGTATTCATTTTAGCCCCCACCTCCCAGCTGGGAGGCTGTTTCAATTATCCATCACTCTCTCCGCAAGGAAGTATTTCCTCGCTTTGCCCCTAATCCTGTCCTCCTCCAACTTCGTATTGTGACAGCTTGTCCTAGAGCAACTTTTTCTCTGGAAAATACTCTCCACTTGTACCTTGTCAATTCCTGTGAGGTATTTGAATGTCTCTATCATATCACCCTGCTTCCTCCTGTCTTCCAGGGAGTACAAGTTCAATTCCTTAAGTCTCTCTTGTAGGGCTTTTGATGCAGGTCATGCACCATTTTGGTTGCTGTCCTCTGCACTTTCTCCATCCTGTCTATCTCATTTTGAATATGGGGCATCTAGAACAGCACACAGTACTCAAGGAATGGCCTCACCAATAAAGTATGCAGGGGAAGTATTACCTCCTGCCTTCTACTAGTGATACCCCCTTCCTATGCATCTGAGCAATTGATTAGCCTTTCTCACTGCCTTCTCACACTGCTTTGCTACCTTCAGGTCATTGTTAATGATAATTCATGAGTCCCTCTCCTGCCTTGTGACAGCTAATACCTCCCCCCAAGTCAGTATATTGCCCCTGGGTTCTTGTGCCCCAGGTGCATGACTTTGCACGTCTTTGAGCTAAATCATAGCTGCCACCTTCATGACCAATCTTCTAGGTTGGGAGAATGGGTGAAAATGATCTTGCCTTAAGGTCTTGCACTAGGTAATAATTTGGAGGAGATGCTGAGGACCATACCCTAAGTATAACTTATTTGGCTTCTGCAGTTAAGGAGCCACTGATGCCTCTGGGAAATGTATGGAAAACCTATTATTGAGACACAGTTCAGTCTGTATGCCATACATCTTTACTGAGTTCACCTCCATCTTTTATGACTGAGAAAATTTGCACAAAACCAGGATCTTCATCTCTTAGAGTTCATCTTCCCTGCCAGCTTAATCTAAAGTGGGTGTCTTAATCCACTTTTGTGAAATCACAATTTGTTGCCATGGGAATAATTGTGATGTCACATGCAGATTACTATGACATCAGGTAGGGAATGTGTATTGTGGAACTGATGACCTCTCAGTAATCAAAGATCCTGTATTAATACTTATAACATAAGTAACAAATAGTGGTGTGCAAAACTGAAAAATCTGTGTTGCGAATTAATTCACAAATTCTCCAGAATCTGTGTAATACACTTGTGAAATGCCAGCTTATAATACAGGAATAACTTTGTGAATTGTGACTTTAATAACTTTGCCGGTGAAGTGGGTGCAGAGAAGTTGTTGAGTGCAGTCTTTTGAAGAGCAAATTGGAGAGAAGCCTGTCCTTGCTTATCTGAGCAAAAAATTAGTTAACTCAATCCAGAAATGGAATATTTTGAAACCAAATTGCTCAAAAGGGATCTAGAGAGTCTGTGCAGCTAGATTAGTGTTGTTTATTTCTGGTTTTGCTGATTTATTTAAAGTAGTGGTTTCATTTTGTCTAGTGAATCACTGCTGGGTGGGGAAGAGGACATTTTTCAGCCAGCAAGGCACCCATAAAGATCAGTGGGCCCCATTTTCAGAGCCAGCCAGCTGCGTGCACAAGAAGGTGCACTGCACAAAAAAATAGGGCCAGCCGGCTCCAGCACCATATATTAAAACAGATAGCGTGATCTGAATTGACCGCACTATCTGTTTGAATATTGAACCCTGGTAGTGCAGCACACAGCAAGCAGTCACCATGTTTGGTGCAGTGCTACCAGAGGGCAGGGCTAAAAACCTCCCATAGGAGTAAAGCACGGTGCACACTGGTTAGCGGCACAGCCCCCATGGATGATAGTCAGCCCAAACATGTAAAAGAGCCCATTAGGCATGCACGGCAATAAGGGGCCATTTGCATGCCTATTATGGGCTCATCTGCATGTCAGCACCCGGCCCGAGTCCACAAGGCCAGATCCTCATCCCAGCCCAATTTCTGTCCCCATATATATACAGTAAATAAAACATCAGTGGTGGTTCAGGGGTCCCTCCCCAGCCCTTCCATATCACCTCTCTCTCCCTCCTTTGCTCTAGGGTATACATATTGAGCTCCGTTAATCTGTCCTCATATGTTTTCTGGTGCAGTCCCTGCATCATTTTGGTTGTCCTTCTCTGGACTGTCTCAATTTGGTTAATGTCCTTGTGAAGATTTGGCCTCCATTACTGCACACAGTACTCCAGATGGGGCCTAATCAGTGTCTTGTAAAGAGGGATTATTACCTCTCTCTTATGACTTGTGATATCCCTACTAATACACCTCAACATCCCTCTAGCCTTACCTACTGCTTTAGTGGTCTGCTTGGATGATTTCAGGTCATCTGTGATAATGATGCCTAAGTCTCTTTCTTCCCTTGTGACTGCCAGCAACTCCCCTCCCAACCTATAGGTGACTTCAGGGTTTCTCTTTCCTATGTGCATGATCTTGCACTTCTTTGCATTAAACCCCAGTTGCCACTCTTCTGACCATTTTGCCAGTTTATCCAGATCTCTTCTCATTCTGCCCCCAATCTGGATCATCTACTCTGTTGCAGATCTTGGTGTCATCTGCAAACAGACAAACCTTACCCTCCAGTCCATCTGCATTGTCACTGATGAAGATATTGAAGAGGACTGGCCCAGGACTGATCCCTGAGGTACCCCACTTGTGACTTGCATCTCTTCTGACTGAATACCATTTACCACCACTCTCTGTTTTCTGCTCATCAACCAGTTTGCCACCCAGTTGACCAACTTCTAATCCACCCCGAGCCTACCCAGCTTGTTAATCAGTCTTCTGTGTGGAACAGTATAGAAAGATTTGCTGAAGTTAAAGTAGGTGACATCAACTTCTCCCCCTTGGTCCACCACTCTAGTTGCCCAGTCAAAGAAATCTATGAGATTAGTTTGACAGGACCTTCCTGTTGTAAACCCATGCTGTCTTGGATCCTGTGCTCCTATGGATTCCAGATGTTGCACTAATCCTTTCCTTAAGGAGTGCTTCCATAATCTTGCCCACTACTGAGGTAAGACTGACTGGTCTGTAGTTCTCTGCCTCCTCTCTGCTACCACTCTTGTGGCGTGGGATCACATGAGCCCTTCTCCAGTCTTCTCGGACTGCTCCTTTGCTCAGAGACTCGCTAAACAGCTCTGATAAAGGCTCTGCAAGTTCCACCCTTAGCTCCTTTAGTACCCTGGGATGTAAGCCATCTGGTCCCATTGCCTTGTCCACCCTGAGCTAATCGAGCTCTTGTAGGACCTTGTCAATTGTGAAGGGACTAGTGCATACCTCCCTCCCTCTTGTGTCCTTAGTGCTGAGCTGTGGGTCCTGCCCCACCTTCTCCTCGGTAAATACTGAGCAGAAGTATCTATTTAGGATAGATGCTTTTCCATGGTCCTCCTCCTCACGCTCCCCCTTATCCCCTTTGATCTTAGCTATACCCCCTCTTGACTTTCTCCTTTCACTAATGTATCTATAGAAAGCCTTTTCCCCTTCTTTTACTGTTCATACTAGTGTTTCCTCGGTTTGGGCCTTTGCCTGCCTTACTGCCTTCCCTGCTTCCCTTAGGGAAGTTTGGTATGCCTCCCTATCTTCGTCCCACTGCATTCCCTTATATTTCCTGAAGGCCAGCCTTTTGGCTCTGATCTTTTCTGTTACTGTTTTTTGGAACCAAAGTGGTTTCCTTCTTCTTTTGTACTTTCTTTTCTCTCTAACACAATGGGATGTTGCTTCAAGTATTGCATCCTTAATGCTCATCCACTTTACCTGTACCCCCTCACCTTTATTTCTTTTTGCCAGGGCTAGCTTAACTCTGTTGGCCATCTTATCAAAGTCAGCTCCTCTGAAGTCCCATATTTTTGCCTTGGAATGGGATGATGGGATGATTTAATTCTAGTAAGTAAGTAATTTTTTATTTCTAAAAAGGCACCTTTCTTCAACCAAGGTGCCTGTACATATCATAATTAATACAACATACAACATAAATACTATTTAAAATACAGCCTTAATTAAACATCCATTATAAACTAAAATTCATTAAAATCACTGTATGCAGACTCAAATAAATAAGTCTTGCCTGCAGTTTTAAACTCCTGGATGGTCAGGCAATCCTGTATCTGGTGAGGTAGAGAATTCCACAGAGTTGGGGCTAAAAAGCTCAAAGAATGGGCTCCAGATGTCTTCAAATGAACCCTGGGAATCTCTAGCAATCCCTCATTGGCAGATTGGAGAGGGCGGAGGGGGCAGTAGGGAAGAAGGAGATCTTGCAAGTAGCTAGGTCCCTGGTCATGTAGGGCTTTATAGGTCAGTAAACTGACCTTGAAGGTGATCCTCCACTGCACTGGAAGTCAGTGCAGACTGCAGAGCACTGGCGTTATATGACTGGTTCTAGCTGTACCAGTCAATAGTCTGGCTGCAGCGTTCTGCACTAGCTGAAGGCAGCGAAGGTCAACCCCGGCAGCCCCAGGTTTAGGGAATTGCAATAGTCAAGGCAGGAGGTAATGAAGGCATGACCAGCATAGAAAGATCTTCAGGAGGAACTAGCTGTTTCACCCGGGTGATAATCCTCAGATGATAAAAAGAGGTTTTGATGACTGCCGACACCTGCGATTTAAGGGTCAAACCATCATCAATAATGACGGCCATGTTTCGCACCTGGTCTGAGGTAGTTAGCATCACACCCCCAAGACATAGTCTTGAGAATGATCCTGCCAACATACCCACCTCCCGACTATCAGGGTCCACCACCAGCACCTCAGTTTTCCACGGATTTAACCAGAGCCAGTTTGCACTCATCCAGTCCTGGATCTCGGCAAGACAGTTGTGAAATGTCGAGAGGAACACATCTTGATGATGTGCAAAGAACATGTATAGCTGAGTATCATCTGCATAGCAGTGAAAACTCAGACCATATCGCCTAATAATCTCTCCTAATGGCAGTATATACACTGCGAACAGCATAGGAGGCAAAATAGAACCCTGCGGTACCCCGTAGGATAGAGGTAGAGAGGCCAAGGAATAAATTCCAGACACTACTCTCTGAGTTCTACCCTCAAGGAAAGATTGAAACCATCTGAGGACTGTACCAGACAGACCACAGATAAACCGCAGGCATTCCAATAATGTCCAATGGTCCATAGTGTCAAATGCTGCAGAGAGATCAATGAGGACTAAGATGGGTAGCGTCTTCTGATCTTTTTGCTATTAGAAGATCATTTAGCACCCATACAAGGGCCATCTCAGTACTATGTCTGTTCCTAAATCCAGACTGAAGAGAATCATAGGCATTGTGGCTGGTCAAATGGTCACCCAGCTGCAATGCAACCACTTTCTTAATAACCTTACGTACAAAGGGTAGGTTAGAGACAGGCCTGTAGTTTGCCAAGCAGTTGAGGTCAAGGGAGGGCTTCTTAAGAAGAGGATGAACAACAGCCTCCTTCAGGGAATCTGGAAAGATCCCCCCTCTCCAATGGCCCCAGACTATCTCGGCTAGGACTGGGCCGATCACATCAACACAGCCTACCAAGAGGCGTATAGGGCCTGGGTCCAAACTACAGCTGGTTGGTTGCAATATCTGGATGACCATCACTATGTCATTGATTGCAGGCTGGCTAAAATTGGACCAAGTAAACTTAGGGCCCGACATCTCCTGCCAACTATCACAAATTCCAATGGTGTGGGACAGGCGAATCTCAGATCTGATTGTGGCAACCTTATCAGCAAAGAATCGAGCAAACTCATCTCATCGTTCCTGCAACAAGGCTCCCCCAGACTGCGGACAGATTGGATTGTACAATCTGTCCACAGTCTAGAAGAGCTGAGCTGGTCGGTTCTGTGCAGCAGCAATCTCCCTGGACAGGAATTCTGCTTTCTTACAGGTGATTGCTGATTGATAGATCATATAATGGTCCATCAATCTAAGTTTGTCACCATCCAGGCCCGATTTTCACCAGCTCCCCTCCAGCCTTCCCCCCCTCTCCTCAGCTCCTTCAAGGACTCATCAAACCATGGAGACCTCGAGCGGAGGGTAAGGGGGCGAACACGTACATGTGCTATGGAATCCAGGGCCTCCACCACTGTCTTATTATAGGCAAGCGCTAGTGCCCTGGGATCCATTCATTTGGTACACCCGATAAGTCCAGTACCCTCATTAGGCCATCAGGGGTAACACCCCATAAAGAACAGTACCGGACCATTTCCATAGAGGCAAGCCTATTTGGGGAGGCCAAGAAACTGAACCCGATGGTGCGATGGTCAGACCATCCAACTGGTTCCACCACCAAATCGGATATCTCCATCCATAGGAGGAACACCAAGTCCAGTGAATGCCCCTTAATATGGGTTGAGGAGGTAATAACCTGTGTAAGGCCCAGCAAATTCATTAACTGGAGGAAATTTTGGCCAAACTGCGCGAGTTTATCTTCAACCCAAGCATTGAAATCCCCCAGGATCAGCCATCTGGGGAAGTCCAAAGCTGGGTCGACAATGAATTCTGCAATTTCCTGCAGGAAAACTTTCCCATCTCCAGGTGGACGGTAGAAGAGAAGAATCCTGCACCCTACACCCTCACCCAGGATGCATTCAAAGGAGTTGGTGGTCCCCACTGGAACTTCCACCAGGCTCAGTTCTGATATAAAACAGATAGCTACCCCCCTCCCACCTCTACGATCCTTCCTCGGCCGGTGTATCACCGAGAACCCCGCTGGAACTGCTGATGCCAAAACTGGGCCAGCATTTTCATCCAGCCAGGTCTCGGTGATGCAAATCAGGTCAGATGATTCAACAAGATCTACTATTACAGCAGTCTTGTTCTTAATGAACCTGGCATTGCATAACACTGCCTGAGTATAATGAGTGATCAGGGAAGACCGAGAAACTTGCCTGCAAACAGCAGAGCCCTTGGGTATGGGAATCGGGCAGGGAGGACCCCTTTCCTGAACCCATTTTGCCCCAGGGCATCTCCTTGTCTCCACCACCCCAATTTTCCCACTCCTTTCCATTCCCCAACCAGTCCCAGCCCCTGCCCCCTCCTCCGCCTCACTATCCCCAGAGCCCTACAACACCTATATACCTCCAGGGTCAGCGAGGGACAGACAAAGGGGCAGAGGTTCCTGAGTCTGGAGGGGGAATATTGCCTGACCATCCCTGCACCTTTCTGATTCACCAAACAATCTAAAATGACAACACACTACCCTCCCACCCGAACCAAAATAAGCTATAAATTAGCCACTAAATTAAAAACAATACAGACAACAAAAAAGAAGCCCCATATAGAATCCACTCTAAAGAGAGTTCAAGTCCCGGAAATTAAGTAACAATTAACTGAAAAATATAACACTGAATAAAATAAAATACATCTACAAAATAAAATATAAAATAAACTCTACTTAATAAAAAATATATTTGAATGAACAGTAAGTACAGTTACACTTTCAACCCCTGGTACTCGCACTACCCTGGGAGTCCGTGCTAAACCAAGCACTCACACTGCTTAGATAATGTAATAAAAATGAATATTTGAAATTCCCAGGCACTCACACTACCTGGAGAATAATGAAAATAATTAGGGCACTCTCACTGCCCAAAAACAGAAAAATAAATCCAAACCAAAAATATAATTCCACCACAAATTCCAGGAAATGTTCTCTCCAAAAGGGTATCTTAACTCCAATTCTTCTAAAAATGTCCAATCCCAGATTCAAACAAAGTCAAAATTCAAATCTTCTGGCTGTTGAAATGTATAATAGAAGTTGTTTCATAAAGGTACTAGGGCAGCAGTCAATCCACTTGTTCCAATTTCAGGTCAGACACTAAGCACCATTTAACAATTTTCCATCATAAAAAGGGTATTTCTGGCAGAAGCCAAGAGTGTGCAAACTTGCAGATGAATAAAGGGAATCCCCTCCTCATCACTACACCACCCCAGGCTAACCTACCTCCCCACCACCCATGACCTGCAGCTACAGATGCCCTTAGGGATAAACAGTAAAGTACACCCCTAGGGCAACTTAGGAGAGCCCCAAATCCTCCTCTGGCTCCCCAAAGGCCAAACGAGGCAGCTCCCGCTTGGTCCCAGGTAGCACAATGGGATAACAACCTAAGGTGTAGGAGAGAGGGATTCCCCCACCCAGCACCACTCAATGACCCTCGCCACCCCTAAAATCCAGAAAGGCAGTGACTCCAAAGTCCACAACAAAGTTATCTTGGAGCAGGCCGTAACAAGTTAGAAGCATTCACAACCACCTCCAGTCAGCGTTTTCTAAAAATAATGTTTCCTGGGATTATTCTTCAATTTAGTTCTTCTAGGATATTCTAGTTCACCGAATTCAGGCTCCCAAAAAGTGTATCGGCCTCTGACCACAACAAGCTATATCTGCCGGCCGAGCACTTCCCCAGTCGCTTCCCCCAGTCTTGCCAAAAACACTGGCTCCACCAACTTTATCAGAGACTTCTAAATTTCAATGCAGGTTCCCCACAAACTTCCACTGCAATCCAAAAAAAAAAAGAGCCATACTAAGCGACCACAGGTCCCCAAAATAATATTGCCGGCTATTCTGAAATGCATAAATGCATAAACGAATAAACGCATAAATTAAATTGCTTAAAACAAACACGCAAATAAACTTAAACTTTAAAGCAGGTCAAATGAGTCAACGAGTAAATGAGAAAACAAATGACAATAAATGATAAATGAGCAGATAAACAAAATAATAAATGAAAAACCGACGATACTTGCTAACTTGCGAGCTTGCTACTGCTGGCCCAGCAGTAGTGGTCAAATTGAACCGTACCATGTGATGGTCACTGGCCTCCAGGTGACCTTCTACCTGGAGATCTGTGATCCTTTCCCCATTAGTCAGTACTAGATCTAGGATAGCCCTGTCTCTTGTGGGTTGTTGCACCAGTTGTTTGAGGCCCTCCTCATGCAGGGAATCCACTGTGTCTAGTTCTGGCAGATGTTCCTGCTGGTATTGACCAATTTATATCTGGCATGTTGAAGTCTCCCATTATCAGAACCTCCCATTTAGCTGTCATAGTTTTCCTGTAATGGATGACCATTTTTTAGATTCATAGATTCATAGAAGTGTGATGGCAGAAAAGGACCGACAAGGCCCACCAAGTCTTCCCATTTGTCCAGCTATCTGCCTGGACCTGTGCCCCCCACCCTCAACACCCCCTGTGTTTGTCCCATGCCCTTTTGAATCCCTGCACTGTTTCTTCTCCAACAACTGCCTCCTGGAGTCTGTTCCACTTATCCACCACTCTCTCTGTGAAATAGTACTTCCTAATGTTACCCCTGAACTGTCTCCCCTCCACCTGCAGGCCATGACCCCTTGTCCTCTGATTTTCCTTCATCTGGAAGATGCTTTTCACCAGCACGCTGTTTATACCCTTAAGGCACTTGAAGGTCTCGATCATGTCCCCCCCCCCCCTCTGTTCCAGGGAGTACATGTCCAGATTCCTCAACCTTTCTTCATAGGAGAGGTGGCTCAACCCTTTTACCATCTTTGTTGCTCTCCTCTGAACTCGCTCCAGCCTCCCCACATCCTTTTTGAGTTATGGCCTCCAGAACTGGACTCTGTCCAGTTTTTATCAATGAAAATTCTAACTCATTAATAGCCAACCCAGAATGGAGTTTTCCATGTAATATATTGATAGATTCTGGATACCTTGCCTCAGTGCTATTCATGTTGTAATCATGGTACATATCTGTTGTGGTTGTTACCTCCTCCCATACATCATTGTTACATAGCTTTTTAGAATTTGATCCCAGCAAGATCAATAACCCCCACCAAATAAACAACATCTTAACACAGAGGAGTATATAAGGAATTTCCTTTTGTACAGTAATTAGTGTGTATTACTAACATTAGTACTTCAATATGTACCTCTTGTGTGTATATCTAGAACCTCAAATAAGTCATTTGCACTAGTTTTACTAATTTACCTATAGACTGTAATAAAAAAACACTATAATTACATTGATATTTTAAAACCATCAAATAAGATTTGATGGGACTACAAAAGTTATGTACCTTTTAAAATTTCTACTAGAAAGGTATACATAACCTGCTATATCCTTTGTTTAAAATATAATTAAGAAAACCTCTATGAACTATAATGTAAAAATAGCACTAATTGTCACTATTCAATCATTAATTAAAGTTGGGAGATGTCCCGTTATAAATTATAAAGCTAGGAGACTTCCCTTTTCCCAGAAATAGTAATTATACTTAATTTGCTATATATTATTCTATGAAATTGTTGCCGTTAAAAGCCTCACATTTTTCTGTGTTACTATTTACTTTTCACTAATCTGCCCAATTTCCAGCATTTTCTCAGTAATATTTTTATTTACCAGCTTGGTTTATACTGTACCTCGTGAGTCAAATTTCAGGGATGAGATAGGTCTCCAAACTTCACATGTATTAAGTACATGAACCAAAGATAACCTACTAATAGACCTCGATGGAAACAGTCAGCAAAATTTAAGATATAAACACTGAAAATCATCTGGAAGCCATGCACCATGAAGGCCACATGAAACCAAGAGCAATTAGAAGAGTGACTGGCTTGTATCCAAACAATACTATATTATCAAGGTAAAAACTAGGTGTACTTTAATTTAACTTACAAATCGGATTCAATCAGCCAGCTCAACCTGCTTTGTAAAGTATAACAAGCTTCTCTAAGCTAAATCACAACTTAACAACACATATTCTAGTTTAATTTAATTTACTATCCTCTGATTTTCTTGACTGAGTTGCACTTGCACTTGCGCTTGCGCTACAGCGCCTGCACCGTAGGGCGGCATGGGCTTTTAATCTCTACCTGTGTCCTGCCCCCTCATATCAGAACACGGCTACTGGTCCACTGCCAGACCCCCTAATCAGCTGTTCAGATGAGAGATGTAAATAGCAGTCAGCATGCAGCAAGCAGCAACAGATTAATCAAGCAGTTGGTGAAAGCTTTATGGTAACAACAGAGTTCACTTAGTTCATTCAAAACGCCAGCACTCAATTTCACTGAACAGATGTTAATGCAGGTACTGGAGCTCTTAGGTACAGATCTTTTAACACTCGGTTGCAGTCTTTCCATTCTGCCCCAGTCAGACACAGAAGCACTGGTGCTATTCCCGGTTTGAATCTCATGGTTGCCGATTGTCTGAAGTGTGGCACAGGCTTTTGTTCTCTACCCGTGCCCTGACCCCCCGTGTCAGAACAGAGCTACACATCTACTGGTACCGGACCCTGCTAATGAAACAGTTACTATTTGTCAGTTGTCTCAAGTGCAAATTAGTTAGGGAATACACACACCTAATGTCCAGGCCCCAATTACGTGGAACTCAGCACCAAAAAGAAGCTGGTTCAGGGGGTCCCTCTCCCTTATCATCAGTATTTGCCAATACATCAGCAACAGGGAAATGTGATAGTCCCAGTGGAGGGAGGGTTGACTGAGGAGGACTACAACAAAGATGAGGAACAGTACGTGGGACTTCCTAGTAGTGATCATAGCAGCAATGGTGGGTTGAGTGCTAGCACCCAGGGGCACCAAAACATGGCAACCTCAGTGGAAAAAACACCCCAAATCATGGTTTTCATTTGAGCAGCACCCGTGAATCCCCAAGAGTCAAACTCTACCTCACCAGCTATGCCGTCACACTGAGTCCAGCTATTTGGTAGCCCAACACTCAGAATTGTTCAGTCTATGCTGCACAGCATGTTTGACAGTCATGCCGAATACCCAGGGCCCCTACTTTTCTGCGGCACAGTGGGACTAAGTTCTGCGGCAAGACTACCATTTGCCACAGAACTTCTGCGGTGGTGGTTTGTAATTTCTGCGGAAGTTCTGCGGCACTAACAAACTACCACATCACAGTGTCAGCTTGTCATCCTGACTTCACTTTCATGGCAGTGGTTATAGCAATTAGGATGGTGGAAAGCACAGTAACACTAGTTCAAAAAATAACAGACTTATAAAAATAATTTTATGCCTAAAAAAGGAAAACAAATGTCTCTCCCTTAAGGTCCTAACCTGTTGCATAAATAACATATGCAGAGGGGATCTTATGTGATAAATAAGGTATTTCTATATGCATGCTATCTATCCCACTAATGAAGTTTCCACTGTCTATCACTTATATATTTGTATGTGCTTTCTACACCACTCATGAGGTTCCCACTGTGTATCATTTATATATTTATATGCAATCTATAATATGCATACAAATATGCGTGTGTGTGGTGAGAGGCAGAAATACTGTGTGTGTGTGTGTGTGTGTGTGTGTGTGTGTGTGTGTGTGTGTGTGTGTGTAAATAAATATATATATATATATATATATGTATATATTTTTTTATTTCCATGAACTTGCATCCTCATTCATACAGGTCCCATTGGAAATGGAATAGAAGAGTTATTGCAAAATTCATTTTTCATGTCAATCTGCTTTCGTTGACACACTACGTAACACCATCAGGCCATGACATGTATGTGAACCAATTGTGAGATAGAGCTCTCCGGCCCATCACAATGTGTCCACCATGTGACAGAACACTGCACCATACCTTCCCAGGCTCCGAGCATTGATGTGTTCCACCAATCCTTGTGCTGCCCAGCCAGCTCTCAGAGCTAATCTCCGAACCTGAGTTGCCAGCACGGAAACACAGCATGCTACCCTCTGGCCCAACAGCTGTCCCTGCACACAACATTTCTCAATAACTTTTAGGTGATTCTATCAACCAATATCAATATGTAATTAATAACCCTGGCAAAAATCGTGCAAGTGCAATTATTTATTTAACAGGTCTATTCTTTCAACAGGTCTACACATTATTATATTTTACTTTTCTGGGCATAATTACTTTATTTTTCTTAAAAATTTAGACAGTTAAATTCATTTTACCAGTTATTCATTTCAGATAGCATCTCTATACCTTAAAGGCACAAATAGGTTTGTACAAAGTGAGGTATGGACTTAACAAGTCTATGCTATTGACAAGGTTTTGTTTAAGCTGGCCCTAGTGCAACAATGTAAGACTGAAAATTGTATTAGGCTTTAGTGCAGGTTGAGTAAATATCACTGTACCTGATGTGTTGTGCCACCACCTCTGGCAGTGGGAGCTGTGGTAGATAAGTGACTGTTCATTTCTGTTGCAGAATGCAGCCATTTCATTAGCTAATGTATGATGTTATAGCAATGATAACATCACATTCTGAACATATAGGGGGGTTTTGGATATAAAAAGAGGGGAAGGGAACCAGATTCTATATATAAATAGAAATATTAATAAAAAATCACCAAGAAGAGTGAATTCTGCAGCACCGCAGAAGTTCTGCGGTAGATTGCAAGTTCTGGCAAAATTCTGCGGCCGCAGAATTCTAGGGGCCTTGCGAATACCCACCCAGTCATACAACTGCACATGACCTGAATGCAGCAACAGCTAAAATGCTGGCATTGATCTATTGAAATTCTTCTTTGTGGAGAATATGGGATTTAGACCGTGCCTTTCCCAAATGGTAGATTCCATCAAGAATGTACTTGTCCACACATGCCATTCCTGAACTTGATGAGATGGTGTTACGCATGGCAATCTATGCCCTGCTGCATTCAGCATCACCATACATATGTCTCAGTATGGATATGTGGACCAGTGGCTGAACAGCTGGTAGTTCTTATCTGTGCATTACACCACACTGGATACAGGTACCTGGGGTATTATCTGACTCTGACCAGGGGAAAATGGTACTATTGCAGTGGTAGCAACACTCTGTGTATTCACTGGCCTGCCACAGTGGCAGTGAAGAGTGTAACTGGATCACATGTGGGTCAGAAAATTCTACAATTGTTCCTGACTGAGAATGATGAGTGTCTGCACCCCATTCAGTGAAGGTGTGTTTTTTGTTGTGAGTAATAGTGTATTATCTTCTTAGTCTCTATAACCCCTACAAACCCCAGTGCAGTCATCCATAATGGGGTGAAAGGGTTCCCTAGTCTAGCGTTGCCAACCTGGGGAGTTGAAACCAATGGATATCAGGCAGTGTTTTTGTTTACAGACTGGCAGATGGAGGGAAGGGATTACCACCAGCACCAACAATATTATATATTCTGCTGGGGTTGGCAATTGAAGGGGGGGTACCACTAGAACCAGGGATAATATTTATTTAAAAAATGGGCCATCAATCGGCAGTGGGGGGGGGGCATTAGCACCAGGAATAGTTTTATTTTAAAGAATGGCCTGGTGATTGGTGAAGAGGGGACCACAAGCACCAGGGATAGATTTATTTTAAAAGACAGGCTGCCAATCGTGGGGGGGAGGCCACTAGCACCAGAGATATGTATACATGGCTGGGACAAGGCAATTGGGGGTGCCACACCTACCTGCATCACTACACATGCAAATTAGCCCATAATGGGCATGCAAATGCCCAAAGCACCCTGCATGCCCAAATAGGCTCATTTGCATGGTCCATTTGAATATTCAAATTAGTGCTCCTGTGCTATCCATTCTGGCAGCATACTTTGGGAGCCTTGTCGGGGCAGAGCTAAGTGGCTTAACACTGGGCCGACATGGGCTTATACTTACTTGAAAAGCACCAACGTGCTATTCCACTGAATATAGTATCTTTGGGCACTTGGGTAAGTGCATATCTGAATATCTGGCCCCTGGTGTCTGAAACCGGGCAGCAAAGAAAAAAAGGAAAAAGTAATAGAACACAGATAAGCATAGAAGAAAAGACTGACTCACTCACTTTATTCCTGCTCTCTCCCCCTAAACAAGTGAACTGTGGGGAAGTCTAGCTGTCAACTGACCTAAAACCACTCCTTCTTACAGTGCTTTGGCAGAGTCAGATTAAGGAATATAAACAGGTTAGGACATGTGTTGATGCAACTTTTAGCATGGCATACTTTACACAAAAAAACTAAGATTGCACAACATGTTTTAGTTCGACAGAGAGAGAGAGAAGCAGCCCAGCAGGCCAGGGAAAGAAAAGAAAAACACTTAGGCAAGCAGTCATTTAACTTGCCAACTTTAATCTGCAGTCTCACACAAGCTTCAGTATGACTTTACAGCTGATGCACCTCACACCATCTTCAGAGCAGTTAGAAAGAATACTGGTCACCCTATCTGCATATGCCTGTTCAGCCCAGGCAAAGGCTGAGAGAAATTCTGTGTGCTGCTACAGCTCCAATGGAGATTGCAGTGAGGGAAAACAGTAGATTAGAAAGAGGCATTCTACCCTTCACTAATGACCCACAGCAAACAGGGTTCCAACTATAATCAACTATAGATCGAACCCCTCCTCCCCGAGGAGCCGGAGGTTGAGAGAGCCACTTGCTGAAGCCCTCCCTGCAATTTGAAAGCCCCGAAGCTGCAGGTTCATTGCAACCCCCGGAGCCAGATGAGGTCGCGAGGGCTACTTGCTGGAAGCCCTCCCCTGCATTTTGAAAGCCTGGAAGCTGCTGCTAGATTGAACCCTCCTCCCCGAGGAGCTGGAGGTCGAGAGGGCCACTTGCTGAAGCCCTCCCTGCAATTTGAAAGCCCCGAAGCTGCGGTTCGTTGCAACCCCCCCGAGGAGCCAGAGGTCGCGAGGGCTACTTGTTGAAGCCCTCCCTGCATTTTGAAAGCCCGAAGCTGCTGCTAGATCGAACCCCTCCTCCCCCGAGGAGCCGGAGGTCGAGAGGGCCACTAGCTGAAGCCCTCCCTGCAATTTGAAAGCCCCGAAGCTGCGGTTCATTGCAACCCCCGAGGCCAGAGGTCACGAGGCTACTTGTTGAAGCCCTCCCTGCATTCTGAAAGCCCAAAGCTGCTGCTAGATCGAACCCTCCTCCCCGAGGAGCTGGAGGTCGAGAGGGCCACTTGCTGTGAAGCCCTCCCTGCAATTTGAAAGCCCCAAGCTGCGGTTCGGTAACCCCCGAGGAGCTACAGGAGGTCGCGAGGGCTATTGCTGAAGCCCTCCCTGCATTTTGAAAGCCCGAAGCTGCTGCTAGATCGAACCCCTCCTCCCCCGAGGAGCCGGAGGTCGAGAGGGCCACTTGCTGAAGCCCTCCCTGCAATTTGAAAGCCCAGAAGCTGCAGTTCATTGCAACTCCCCCGAAGGAGCCAGAGGTCACGAGGGCTACTTGTTGAAGCCCTCCCTGCATTCTGAAAGCCCAAAGCTGCTGCTAGATCGAACCCCTCCTCCCCCGAGGAGCTGGAGGTCGAGAGGGCCACTTGCTGAAGCCCTCCCTGCAATTTGAAAGCCTCGAAGCTGCGGTTCGTTGCAACCCCCCCTGAGGAGCCAGAGGTCGCGAGGGCTATTTGTTGAAGCCCTCCCTGCATTTTGAAAGCCCGAAGCTGCTGCTAGATCGAACCCCTCCTCCCCCGAGGCCGGAGGTCGAGAGGGCCACTTGCTGAAGCCCTCCTGCAATTTGAAAGCCCAGCTGCGGTTCGGTGCAACCCAGGAGGCCAGAGGTCGCGAGGGCTACTTGTTGAAGCCCTCCCTGCATTTTGAAAGCCCAAAGCTGCTGTAGATCAAACCCCTCCTCCCCAGGGAGCGGTCGAGAGGGGCCACTTGCTGAAGCCCTCCCTGCAATTTGAAAGCCCAGAGCTGCGGTTCGTTGCAACCCCCGAGGGCCAGGAGTCGCGAGGGGCTCACCGTGAAGCCCTCCCTGCATTTTGAAAGCCCAAGCTGCTGCTAGGTAAATACCTGTAAAACGCTGCACTGCATCTCTGAACCGTTGGTCCCTGTGGGCGAGCCTAGCTGTGGACATTTTGTGGACATTTTGAATCCCTGTATTGGCCTTTTTCTACTACTGCACACTGCTCGAGAAGAAAAGGGAAACTCGAGTAGTAAAGGGAACCGCTTGTGTTCTCTCTGGGCGCTTAGGGAAATGAAATTGTTGTTCTTTTTTACCTTTTATTGCTGCCTAATTAGAAGTGATCGTTTTAAATTGCATGTATAGAATGTGTGTAGTTGGAATCTGAAAAAGGGGTTTAACCTGATACAAATCGTCCAGAGCTACTAGTTCTAAATTGTGCCACAGCAGAGCCTTAAGCTGAATAACACCTTTCCCAAGCTTGCCCGCCCCCCAACACTAATCCGACTCCCTTACCTGCCTATTTAATCCTGTTCTCTCCCTCTCCTGCAGATCGAACCCCTCCTCCCCGAGGAGCTGGAGTTAGAGAGGGCCACTTGCTGAAGCCTCCCTGCAATTTGAAAGCCCGAAGCTGCAGTTCGTTGCACCTCCCCGAGGCCAGAGGTCGCGAGGGTTACTTGTTGAAGCCCTCCCTGCATTTTGAAAGCCCGAAGCTGCTGCTAGGTAAATACCTGTAAAACGCTGCACTGCATCTCGCGACCGTTGGTCCCTGTGGAGCGAGCCTAGCTGTGGACATTTTGTGGACATTTTGAATCCCTGTATTGGCGCCTTTTTTACTACTTGCACACTGCTCGAGAAGAAAAAGGGAAACTCGAGTAGTAAAAGGGAACCGGCTTGTGTTCTCTCTCTGGCGCTTAGGAAATGAAATTGTTGTTCTTTTTACCTTTATTGCTGCCTAATTAAAGTGATCGTTTTAAATTGCATGTATAGAATGTGTGTAGTTGGAATCTGAAAAAGGGGTTTAACCTGATACAAATCGTCCAGAGCTACTAGTTCTAAATTGTGCCACAGCAGAGCCTTAAGCTGAATAACACCTTTCCCAAGTTTGCCCGCCCCCCAACACTAATCCGACTCCCTTACCTGCCTATTTAATCCTGTTCTCTCTCCCTCTCCTGCAGATCGAACCCCTCCTCCCCCGAGGAGCTGGAGGTTGAGAGGGCCACTTGCTGAAGCCCTCCCTGCAATTTGAAAGCCCCGAAGCTGCGGTTCGTTGCACCTCCCCGAGGAGCCAGAGGTCGCGAGGGTTACTTGTTGAAGCCCTCCCTGCATTTTGAAAGCCCGAAGCTGCTGCTAGGTAAATACCTGTAAAACGCTGCACTGCATCTCGCGACCGTTGGTCCCTGTGGAGCGAGCCTAGCTGTGGACATTTTGTGGACATTTTGAATCCCTGTATTGGCGCCTTTTTTACTACTTACACACTGCTCGAGAAGAAAAAGGCTTCAGTAGTAAAGGGAACGGCTTGTGTTCTCTCTCTAGGCTAGGAAATGAAATTGTTGTTCTTTTTACCTTTTATTGCTGCCTAATTAGAAGTGATCATTTTAAATTGCATGTATAGAATGTGTGTAGTTGGAATCTGAAAAAGGGGTTTAACCTGATACAAATCGTCCAGAGCTACTAGTTCTAAATTGTGCCACAGCAGAGCCTTAAGCTGAATAACACCTTTCCCAAGTTTGCCCGCCCCCCAACACTAATCCGACTCCCTTACCTGCCTATTTAATCCTGTTCTCTCTCCCTCTCCTGCAGATCGAACCCCTCCTCCCCCAAGGAGCTGGAGGTTGAGAGGGCCACTTGCTGAAGCCCTCCCTGCAATCTGAAAGCCCTGAAGCTGCGGTTTGTTGCAACCCCCCCCCCGAGGAGCCAGAGGTTGCGAAGGCTACTTGTTGAAGCCCTCTCTGCATTTTGAAAGCCCGAAGCTGCTGCTAGGTAAATACCTGTAAAACGCTGCACTGCATCTCGCAACCGTTGGTCCCTGTGGAGCGAGCCTAGCTGTGGACATTTTGTGGACATTTTGAATCCCTGTATTGGCGCCTTTTTTACTACTTGCACACTGCTCGAGAAGAAAAAGGGAAACTCGAGTAGTAAAAGGGAACCGGCTTGTGTTCTCTCTCTGGGCGCTAGGGAAATGAAATTGTTGTTCTTTTTTACCTTTTATTGCTGCCTAATTAGAAGTGATCATTTTAAATTGCATATATAGAATGTGTGTAGTTGGAATCTGAAAAAGGGGTTTAACCTGATACAAATCGTCCAGAGCTACTAGTTCTAAATTGTGCCACAGCAGAGCCTTAAGCTGAATAACACCTTTCCCAAGTTTGCCCGCCCCCCAACACTAATCCGACTCCCTTACCTGCCTATTTAATCCTGTTCTCTCTCCCTCTCCTGCAGATCGACCCCTCCTCCCCGAGGGCCGGAGTCGAGAGGCCACTTGCTGAAGCCCTCCTGCAATCTGAAAGCCCGAAGCTGCGGTTCGTTGCAACCCCACCCGAGGGCCAGAGGTGCATGGGGCTACTTGTGAAGCCCTCCTGCATTTTGAAAGCCGAAGCTGCTGCTAGGTAAATACCTGTAAAACCCTGCGCTGCATCTCGCAACCGTTGGTCCCTGTGGAGCGAGCCTAGCTGTGGACATTTTGTGGACATTTTGAATCCCTGTATTAGTGCCTTTTTTACTACTTGCACACTGCTCGAGAAGAAAAAGGGAAACTCGAGTAGTAAAAGGGAACCGGCTTGTGTTCTCTCTCTGGGCGCTAGGTGTAGCCCCGCCACCCCCACCACCACCCTTGGTCGGCACTCCCTTTTAAAGCTATAATCACATGGGCTGCCAGAACCAATCAGCCAACTTTTCCATTTGCAGGTTATATCTCTCTAACACTAGAGGGAGCCTGCACTCTAAACCTATTCTCTCTACTGAAAAATCACACTTAACCATGATCCTTGCCATGCTGGCTCTCCTCGTACCACAGCACCCACTGTCTACTATGGAACCCTTTATATCATCCACTGTCGTGCCAATGCCCGAACCCCAGTCCCTCCACACACAACACCCTGTCTTCCATACAGCTTATTGCCTGTCCACCTATCAGTCCATCCCCAAATCCATCCAGACTCTGGACTACCACACACCCCACCACCACCACCAATACACAACCCACTGTCCCATGAATTCTGTCACAAATGGTCTCTCTCCTCTGTAGTGTCTCCAGCACTAGACATTCTCCCCATCCATGCACCACCCATATAATGACATGGCAGCTGCAAAGCGCCCCTCCCACAGCAACGGCTCCTCTATGAGGCGCCTTATTGCCCTGCTTCTCCTGCTCTCAGGAAATGTGCACCCAAACCCTGGGCCTGGCAACTCTGCCATGCCTCGGCACACCTCTGGCAAAGGTCTCGAATTGCTTTTATGACATATGTAGTCTCCCCAAGAAAACCGCAGCACTCCAATGCTGGGTTGCACAATATTCCACTGACATTCTTATGCTAGTGGACACTGGCTTTCAGCTTACACCTGACTCAGCTGTCTCCCTCCCAGGTTTTCCCTCTTCAGGGCTGATAGGATGGGCAAGCGTGGAGGGTGTGCAATCTACTTGTAACTCAGTCCTAGGTCATGCACTCCCCAATCCCTGAGCTCAACTATGGGGCACAAGCCATTACCCTAAAAATCACCCCACACCCTGGTCGTGGCCCCCTATACCTAACCACGGCTTACATACCCCCGAGTAGCAAAAATTTAGCAATCAACTCCCTCTTTGACTATCTATCCACCTTACCTCAAAAGGCTGAACAACTGATCTTGGGAGACCTAAACACCAACTGGCTCAGCCCCTCGTCTGACAATTTAAAGGACGAGCTTGCAGCCCTTGACCTGTCTCAAATGGTCACTCAGCCCACCAGACTTAACCAAGCGAAGGGAACTAGCTCCCTCCTGGACATAGTTCTTTCCAACCGGCCACACAAGTTGGAATCTGTAGAAGTCCTTTCGGACTCACTTAGCGATCACTCCCCTGTCATCTGCTTCTGGTCCTCCCCCACACTCAGCCCTGAGCCCTGCAGCACCCCTCGACGCAGATTTCTCCCCAGGGGTCTTGACAACCTCAAACATCACCTCGCACAAGTCGATTGGACTCCAATGACCCTAACATCTGACATAAACTCTGCTTTAACTTACCTCACCAGGGCCTTCAACAATGCCTGTGACCTATTTGCCCCATCACGCATCTAGCAAAAAAAAGCAGACATGCAGCATGGATATCCCCTGCACTGATCCAGCAACTAAAACAGAGAGACAATCTTTGGCACATAGCAAATGAGTCTGGTAGGGTGGCAGACAGGCAAGCCTATAGAGCAGCTCGCAACCAATGCACCTGGGCCATCAAGCAAGTGAAAGCTAGACACTATCAGGCTGCTCTGACATCCTCCTGGGGCTCAACCAGAGCCTTCTGGGACAATATTAAAGAACTGAATGGCAAAACCCGCCCTCCCCCTCTGTCTCAGATTGTCACAAATGGGGCAGTCTCGACAGACCAATCATATATCGCAGACTGCCTTAATAAAACTTTCACGGACTTAAGTGCAGTTCTCCCTGCCCAATTCTTTGACCCTGTCCCCTTGCCCACCCACACACTCACCTCCCGGCCCCCATTCCACTTCCGGACGATCTCACCCCATGATGCCAAACCTTTCCTACTAAAATCTCTCGCCTCGCAAAACCCAAGTAATGACCCTCTTGACTCCAGGATACTTCGCCTCACGCTAGAGGTCATGCTAATCCCCCTCACGATTGTCATTAATAGATCCCTATGCCTTGGCCAATTCCCAGAAGCATGGAAACAGGCCGAAGTCACCCCCATCCATAAGTCTGGGGACCGAACATTACCAAATAACTACAGACCCATCTCCATCCCCCCCCTCTCCAAAGCCTTGGAAAAATAGTATCCATCCAGCTAATGGAATACCTGTCTAAATACAACATCCTATGTCCTGAGCAGCATGGGTTTCGTCCTGGCCACAGCACATCCACTGCCCTTCTGGAATTCTCCCACCATATACACTCTGCGCTTGATGAAGGTCAATTTGCAGGGCAGTTTTCATCGACCTATCAAGGCCTTTGACACTGTGTGCCACCCCTGCTGTTAAACTCCCTTAGCCAACTGGGTTTTCATCTGGCCCCTAAATTGGTTCTCAAGCTACCTGCACAACAGATCCCAAAGAGTTAAGCTTAATAGGACCTTCTCCACCAGCCTACCCGGTACTCTCAGGGGTCCCAGAGGCTCCACCCTTGGACCCACTCTTTTCAGTCTCTTCCTAAACACCCACCCAAGCTCCTACTCCAACAAAATACTGCTTTACGCGGATGATGCGGTGATCCTAGCATCACACTCAGACCCACTCCTACTCCAAAGCATGCTGCAAAGCACCTTCCTCCAAGCTGAAATATGGTTCAGTAACCATCGGCTAGTCCTGAACCTGAAAAAAACAAAGTCAATGCTGTTACTTTCATCGGCAAAACTGTGCCAAAGACACTCCCCTTCTCATCACCCCTAGCACACTCCTCCCACTTGAACAGGTAACAACATATAAGTACTTGGGCATCACTTTTGATGCAGGCTTTACTTTCCACGCCCATCTAAAAACCCTGTCCTCAGTCATGAACTCCAGGATTGGGCTCCTCTACCGCCACAAAGACTGCCTCCCAGAATCTGCCTTAAAATTGGCCATCACCTCATCTGTGCTGTCCCTGGCTGACTATGGCCTTCCAGTATACGCAGCGGCAGACCTGTCCGCCCTGTCTAAAGTCCAGACCGCTATTAACAAAGCCTGTAGGCTCCTGACCGGCGCCCACAGCAGAACTCACACTTGCCTGCTATACACTGCCACTAACATCACTCTCGAGAACGACTGAAATACCACACCTGCCTTCTGGCTAAAAAATCCCTATCTGGGTTATGCCCACCAGGGGTCTCCGCATCCCTGCAACCAGCCGTCCGGCCGGTGCTAACCCGTAACTCCACCAAAGCCACCTTCCTAGTACCCAGGGCAAGGACCTCTCTCTGCCAAAGATCCTTCCATCATAAAGCCCCGGCCTGGTTTAACTACCTTCCTGAGGGAATAACAAAGATCCCCGGGATTGGACTGTTCAAAATAGCCCTCCGAAAATATATCATTGACAGCCGGTGCTGTAAATGCCTGTAGTGGAACACAACCCTGTCTCGAACAGCCCCCCAAGTCCTCTGGGTTCCATGGACGATTGGGCAACTGTAGCAACTGCAACTGTAATAATTTGTGTGTATATAATGATCGTGTAACTCAACGTATGTATGTATTCTCACCTGTATGTAACCTCTGTCTATAACCGCACTTATTGTTGTCTCCCCCACCCCCATGACAAGGTACCTTTGTAAACGAGTCTCTGACTCAAAGGTTGTAAACTGATTACTTCAATAAATAAAATAAATAAATAAAATATAAAGCCAGAGCTGAAAAATAAAATGAGAAAGTGAAAAGAAAGGGAAGGGGAAAGCTGCACATACCTCAGACAATTGGTATTTCCATAAACCGATGTTTTTTTGAATGTGCAGTTCTATTAAATAAGATACACAGCCACAAGCTAAGTAACTTTTGCTTAGTGGATTGTACATTCACAAAATTACTGAAACAGCCCATATTCTGGAATTCTGAAGTGGCTCATGCTATGAGCCTGCTAATTCTTAAAGAGGCTACTGCCAATAGATGGGTGAGGGAGAGCCGCATCACATATGCCAGTGAAATTCTGCAGAATTTTGAATTCATGTATTCCATGTTACCATTCCATGTGTGGAGGAGGGAAGGGGGAGATGAGGGGGCATCTACTAGTGAAATACTGCAGAATTTTAATTCTTGTATAGAAAGATAGATGACTGACAGGTGGAAACCATCTGTGGAGGGACTATTTTGCATTTTTTTTAGAAATATTTCATATTTTGTGTGTCTTAAACACTTTTCGAGTGTTTGTTTTTAAAAGTTGCCAATGAACCTGTTTTATAAGCACAATAAGGAACTTCTGGGCATTGATTGTGCTGGTTTTACCATGCTTCTGGGATGGAAAGCACACAGCCTGCAGCCTTGTGCCTTACTTCACCTCTGAATGTGTGGTAAAACTAGCACAACCAATGCCCTGTCATGTCGCATTACTTACATATGATCTTTGTTCATATGCATGGTGCATACTCACACCACCCAGGAATGTCAATCACAAAAATAAGTAATGAGAGGGACCCTAGGCTGGATCTTGCATAACTGCTATTAAAATCCCTGTTCAGGGCTAATGGTGAGTAAGTGGTACATGTCCACACCGTTTAAATTAATCACTGAAAAGTGCATTATCATTTCCAGTAGCTAATGTTTGCTATATCTACAGTAACTGTAGTTTCAGGTAGTCAGTCTTGTGAATTGTGCTGCAGAGCAGAGTAGAAGGGAGAGGACTGAGAATGCACTGACAGTAGCAGGCCATGCAGTTGGAGCAGACCATGTGCATTTAGCAGAATGAGAAAGGTGCAGGAGGAATTTGAGAAAGATTTATTTGACAACTGAGCTACGGTGGTGTAAAGGGCACACAAATCCTTATTTTTTACTTTATTATTTTGCCCCATGCTATAGGAGTAGGGCAAAGTGAATTTAGCAGACTGAGAAAGGTGTAGGGGAAAGTTGAAAGGATACAGTATATTTGGCAAATAATGTGACATCTGTTAGTGTGAGGCACAGCGATCTATTTTTTTATGTTTGCACGCATGTGCTCAGCGCATGCACAAGAAACATCTTATAACAGTACCACATTTCAGAGGTGTGTTAGGGTTGTGGCCAATGCAGTGGATGCTTTACTGGGCACGTCCCTCAGCCACCAATCAAGGGGGAAGCTGCCAATGACAGCAGCTTCAAAGAGAGCCAAGGAGTTGAAATGAATCTGCTACAGCAATTACAAAGTTTCATCACTGCAGAGGCACCTCCCCTTCCCCAGCAACCTTGTCGGCTCCTGCCACCCAGCACTCTGTCCCTGGCCCTTGCTCTGCCAACAACTTGTTTGTTCTGTGTGCCTTTCCTGTGAAACAAGTAATGAGCTGCAGCTCCTGCCACCCACCACACACTCCAAGGAAAGCAGACATGGGGTGCCCAGTCTCTGTGTCGGTATGTATCCCCGTCCCTCCATTAATGTGGCACACTGGGAGCCCAATCCAGTTTGCCAAAATGTTTCCGACACGGGATGCCTACTCATTGTGTTGGATGCACCCCCCCAAAACCCATCTGTAATCTGCCAACATCAGGGTGCCCAATCTCAGTGTTGACATGCCACCCCGCCACTATTGTGGCACACTGGGAGCACACTCCAGTGTGCCAAAATGTTTTTTTTTTTAAACCTGTAAAATAAAGAAATCCATCCCCCGGCATCTTTTTTTGTTTTGTATTTTTATCTGTAAAATAGAAAATGGTCCACTGGTGTCTCCCCAATTCCCCCTCCCCCATCCCAATGAGCACCCACCTCTCCACACCCCCCCTCACCCATACTTACCCCTCGGAGGTCAGAACCAGTGATCATCTCTGGACTGGGACATGTCTGCACTCATCAAAGCTGAACTGCGAACTGAGGAATCAGGTAGGCGCTGTATAATGGGAGTCAATGAGTGGTTTCAACTTAGGTTAATATCTCAGCCATTTTTAGGAATTGTGGCCCCAAATTTTCAACATGGGGTTCTTGGGACCACACCTTGTGAACATGTCACTGTCATTTTGATACTCAGTCCTAAAAGGTGATTTCATGGTCACTGCGCAGAATCACCTTTTGGGACCGATTAACAAAGCGACAGTGCCACTGTTCATGAGGTGGGGTCCCAAAAAATCCATGTTGCAAATCTGATGAAAAAAATTCCAAGAAATGACTGTGATTGCCATTTTTCACACCTCCTTATGAACAGTACAGATGTCAGTTTTCACATCCTGTCTGAAACGTATTGTCACACCTCTGGCACAGAATGGCATGGTCGCTGTGAGAAATCAACTTTTGGGACAGATTAACAAATTCACAGTGCCACTGTACATAAGGGGAGGTCGCAAAATGCCCATGTTAAAAATTTGGTGAAAAAATTCCCATAAAATTATTGTGTTATGGACGTGCGTTGCATAGTTTCTACGCACACCCGTAACTTCACCAATTTTTCAGATTTTCAACATTGCCATTTTTTCACACCTCCTCATGAACAGTATAGTTGTAATTTTTCACATCCAGCCTGAAATGTGTTTTCCCACCTGTGGCACAGAATGGTGTAGTCGCTTTGCGAAATCACCTTTTAAGATTGAGTAACAAAATGATAGTGCCACTGTTTATGAGGTGGGGTCCCAAAAATCCCATATTGAAATTTGGAGTGAAAATACCAACAAATGTCCAGGGCATTAGGGTTTCCAACCATAATGCCCCACCCTGTAGAGGCTAACAGGTGTCGGGGGGGTTACTTGGTGTCATCGTCTGTAATGCTCATGCCTTTCCACCCACACCCCCACCCAAGAGACAGTGACAGGCATCGAGGTGTACCTTCAGCCCAAATGTTCACCCCATTCTTCTATACTGCATCCATCTCAGTTTATTTCCTTATGGTATGTGGTGAACGTAAGGGCTGAAGACACCAAGGCACACTGCAACACCTGTTGGTGTCTTTAGGGTAGAGTGAGGAGGAATGGCCGATGACACAAAGGCACACCCCCAATGCCTGTCAGTCTCTGCAGGGTGGTGGTTGGGTGGGGGATGGCATTAGTGCAATACTTCACTGCCATTCCTGTTATGTATCTCTCTAACGCCTGCACCACCAATGCCAATACCAGCAAGCAAACATTCGGCATTGACAAATGCTTGTTTCTTTTTGCTTTACCATTAACTGAAAACTATAAGTGAATAAGGCTGCTGCAGTGATACAGCAGGTCTTTCTGTGAAAGCAAAGAGAAAGGTGATGGTGTGTCAGTGCTGGGTGAGACCACAGCTATATACATGTGTGGGGGCATCTGCCATTGTGCAGTGTCAAAACCAAGAGGAAAAGAACTGCAGGGTAAAAGGACATAGAGGGCAGAAAGCAACAGGGAAAGTTGCCACCATGCCAGGTGGTGGTAGAAGAGGCAGTATAGGAACTGGGAGCTATAGTGGTGTGGCAGGGGTAAGTCTGAAAGAAAAACTATAGCTGGGCATATGATGGTTCATCCATTAGTCCCCAGAAGTCAACTGGTGCCATGTCCACAGCAAACAACAGTTTTCCCTGCCTGTGCCTGTCATCCAGTGCATCTGGTGATGAAAACACCCTGGGCAAACCTGGAGCACTCAGGTGTCACACTGTTCCTCCTTCAAGTACTTTCAGATCTCCTACTTGTTGGGATATGAGATCTTTTCCAGTTAGAGCTGTGTGAACTACCCAAAGATCTAGCTAGCAAATATGTACTGTTAAACCAGGTAAAGATCCCAACAGTGGTGAACTAGTTCCCATTGATTCCACCACTGAAAATTATTGTGGCATGAGTATAAAATCAAATTATATGTTGCATCTAAAACAGCAGAATATTGCAGTGGCTGACATAGAATGCTACTGGTTCCAAAAATTATGTCTGTTGGGAAAATGCCAAACATGAACAAGCCTTCCTGTTATGCCCGGAATAAGTGTTTTACACACTGGTTACATGGCCAATGTTCCCCAAACAATTACCAGCAAAGCATTATAATCTGAAGACACAAGACAGCTGTATATCATCCCATAGAATGTGTAGGGTACTGATTCCAAACATTTTGCCTTTTGGGACAGTACCACGTATGGACAAGGTTCCTGCTGCTATGCGCCCCATACATCGACACCAACACAGTGAACTACGTTCCTGTCAGCAAAATCAACACTTTGTCGACAGGTCGCTGTGTTGGTGTGCCCGAGACAGGGGCATGCTGTCTCCCAGTCCTGCACCCCTGATGCAAGTTAACTCCGACTGGAGTTAACAATCCTTTAGTCAGGGGATTGTGGGGGGCAGAGAGAGTGAGGCCCCCTGATAGAAAAACAGAACTGGGATTCTGCAGGTAATCATGCCGACTGTGATTTGCAGTCAACATGATTGCTGTCACTGTAATGCTGGTTGACATTAGAGATGTCAAACCGGTGTGGTAGTGTCGTTCCTGCTATGTCATGGATAAGTGTTACACCCACTGATTACACAGCCAACATTCCACAAAACAAATTACCCACCAAACATTGTAATTTAAATACACAAAACAGCAGTACAGCATCCTGTAGTGTGTGTAGGCTACTGGTTCCAAAATCGTGTCCACTGAGACTGTGCCAAATATGGACAAGGCATTGTGTTATGTAATGATTGGATAAGTGTTGAGCACAGTGGTTACATGGCCAATGTTGAACAACAAATTACCCCCAAAATGCTGTGACCTAAATGCATGAGACAGTAGTGCAGCATTTTGCAGTGTCTGTAGGCTAGTTCGAAAGATTGTGTCCACTGGGGCAGTGCCGAACATGGAGAAGGGTTTCTGTTATGCCATGAATATGTTTTGCACACACTGGCTAAATGGCCCGTGTTGTCTAGAAACAAAACAATGTAATCTGCAGACTCAGGACAGCTTTGCAGCCTCCACAGTAACAGTGTGTGTAGTCTTCTGGTACCACAAATTAGACCAATGGACACATACAGCCGCCCCATCAACCACATCATCCTTTGACTTCACTGCAGCTGAAAGTGTAGAATATTCATCATCCATATTCCATGGCAAGTTGGCCTTTGGAAAAGGGGCAGTTAGCTTTTACAAAAGTGTCTACATTTTGAGTGGAAAGTCACATTCTATTATTGCAGCAGCACTGACAATTGTTTCTATGTACAGTACTTGCAGGTGGGTAACTGAGGTTCTCAATAGCTAACTCTGTCAAGGAGAGATAAATGGTTCGTTTTGTGGTACAGTACCAATATAACAGAGTCCTTTCTGCTTCTGCTAGTGCCATGTTCTCACTCACATAAACCTGTACAATTCTGCTTGCTAGCATCTCAGCAAGCATTATGTCAGACCATGACTTGCTATGCATTTTCATCATGCAATAGTCAGACAGTTGTTTCCACAGCGGTTATTCATCAATGGTGTCTTTTTGTGGGGTGCAGCAGTAGCAGGTCTCTGTTACATAAAAACAGAATAGGACTGCATAAGGAGACTGAGGGTTCATCAAGTCTGCCCATACTATACTACTTCATCCCCCTCCAAAGACCTACCGTACTGGTGGGTGTCTACCTCTTCCCGTGCTCCCTTATCCCTCAATCCTGTGTTACCCCCTGGTGACTAGGAGTCCCCTTACCCTATCAAAGCCATATTTAAACCTGTTTTGGTTTAGGGTAACTTCCCCCACCACTTATACCAGCAGCTGTTCATGGATGGGGTGGTGGAACCATGGAAGTTAAACTTTCTCACATCTCTTATGAACTTGCCCCTCACCAGCTTCCAGTGATGCCCCCTGATGACTGCTTTTTCCTATTCTTTACAAACAGATTCTCCTATTCACTCTGTTTATATCCCTCAGAAACCTACATGTTTCCATAAAGTCTCCCCCCATGCCTGGCTTCCAGTGAATACATAGTTAGGGCCACCAGCAGTTCCTCATAGGATCTGTCTTGCTGACCTAGGATCACAGAAACACAGAAACATAGACAATGTCTGCAGAAAAATACCATCAGTCTATCCAGTCTGCCCCTTTATGCCCTATCCTACCCTGAGACCTGCTATCTAAATAGTTTTCTTCCCTTCCTCTTGCCCTCTGTCTTGCTGCTCAGAGTAACTACTGCATTAAGCCCTTAACTCCATTCCAGTCATGTTTGAAACAATTAATGTCTTTGGTGTATACCCCCTCTACTGGCAGGCTGTTCCACAGCTGTACCACTCTGTCCAAAACTGAAACTTTCTTGCATCCCTCCCAGACCTCTCCCCACCAGTTTCATTTCATGTCCCTTTGCTGTTCCTGTTGAATAGTTCCTTACAGTTTACCCTGTCCATTCCCTTCAGGAACTTGAAGGTCTCTATCATATTGCCCCTCTTCTTCTAGCCAGCAAATACATGTTCAGCGCCCTAAGCCAATCCTCACAGGATCTTCCCTGTTGGTCCTGAGTCATTTGTCTACCCTGTGCTGTACCATCTCCAACCTGTCTTTGTCTTCCCTTAGGTGGTGATTTCATAACTGGATGTATTATTCCAGATGGGATCTCACCAGTGATCTATAGAGAAGTAGCATCACCTCCTTCCTCTGCTACTGAAACCCCTTCCAATACACTTGAACATCCTGGTTGCCTTGCTAAGAGCCTTGTTACATTGGCTAGATTGCTTTATGGAGTCACTTATGATGACTTCCAGGTCTCATTTCTCAAAAGTAGTGCCCAGCTTAACCTTCCCCATCCAATATTCCATCCTGGGATTCTTGTTCCCTATGTGCATCACCTACCACTTTTTGGTATTGAATGTCAACTGCCAAACTTTGGACCATCTTTTTAACCTATGCAGGTCCATCTGCAATTCCCTTATCACCTCATTGCTGGCCATCCTGCCACAGAATATAGTGTCATTTGTGAAGAGACACATCTTGCCCTGTACTCCTTCTCCTAGGTCATCTTATGTCATACATTATGATTATTGTATAATTATATAGATTATGTCCTCATGTGTCATCTCGTTGACCCTCCTCTGCATCGATTCCAGTCTGTCAGTGTCATTCCTCAGATGTGGACTCCAGAACTGACCACAACACTCCAGATGAGGACTTCCAAGGGATCTGTAATGGGGCAGTATCACCTTGCTTCTTCTGCTGTTAAAACCCTTCCCTATACACCACAGCATCCTTGAGACCTTATTGTATGATTTGTTACAGTGACTCTTTTGATTGGGGGTGGCACTAATTATGACCCCAGTCCTTCTCCTCTGTAAAGTTACCAGTCTAAACCTTCCCACCCAGTATTCCATGTGTGGGCTTCTTTCTCCCCATGTCCTTTAACTTGATCTTCTTGGTGTTCATTCTCAACTGACAGATATTAGACCACCTCTCCAGCTTCTATAGGTCCATCGGGAGATTCCACATCCCTTTCTCATGATCTATCCTACCATAAAGCTTTGCATCATCAGCAAAAGAGACACAGCTTACCCCAGTTACATTCCCCTATGCTTCATACTAGGATTTCATACTAGGAAGGAATAGGCATACAGAAGGCCATGGCCCATATATGTATGTCTCCAGAAAAGTTGGTATAACATCCTGAACTTTACAACAGAAATGTATCAAGGTTTTGTTTGAATGTAACATGGTTATGACTTTTTAATAATGAACTAGGAATGGTATTCCATGATGAAATTATTCTCTGGGTGTAATATGATCTCCTTTTATTAGTTCTGGGATATGTTAGTGCCAGTTGATAATTGTGACTTCTTAAATTATATGCTCGTCTACTATACGAGACGTCTAACTGATTCCTTAGCTCAGTATCTGTATATATCTTGTGCATCAATAAAAGATCTACTCTCTTTCTTCTCATCTCCAACGAATACATGTCCAGTTCCTTCAACCTCACCTCCTAACTTTTATCATGCATGTCGGTAACCAGCTTAGTTACTCTCCTTTGTACTCCCTCCAATCTACCAATATCTATCCTTAGACACGTGCTCCATAGGGGGAACAGTAGTCAAGATTTGGTCTCACATATGCCCTATATAACCATAGGACACATTCCTTATCCCGAGAGGTGAAGCTCCTCTTAATGCACCCTATAAGTTTATTGGCTCTGCTGATAATAAAATTGCAATGACTACCAGAGGTGAAATCAGAGTTGATAATTGTTCCTAAGTCATTATGTTGGAATGTAGGAGTTAATACTTGACCATTTAATGTATACTGTTTTTGCATATTTATAGTTCCCAAGTGCATGACTACACATTTATTTATATTGAAGGACATCAGATTTTTATCTGCCCATTCCTCAACTTTCTTAAAATCATTAGTAAGGTTTGATATGTCTTCCAATGTTTGAACCGGTGCTGCAATTTTGGTATCATCTGCAAATATAATGGAGAAACTGTTACTATTGATGGTTAGATCAGATATAAAGATATGAAATAACATTGGGCCTAAAGCCGATCTTTACAGTACTCCACTGGTAATTGGACGTAGTTCAGGCATGTGGCCCCTGATACATACACACTGGGTACGCTCATTTAACTATTCTTCAATCCAGTTGGTAATTTTCTTGTTTATACCTAATAGTCTCATTTTATTAATTACAAGATCATGGGGAACCTTGTCGAATGTCTTACAAAAATCAAGACAGATTACATCAACCGGTATATTGTTATCCAAGGTCTTACTAATATATTCATAAAACACCAGGTTTCTGGTTAAGCAAGATCTATTTTTTTTTTTTTTGAAACCATGTTGTGTTTTGTCTCTGAGCCCTTTGGTATTTATTTTATTTTATTTTTTTATTGTTTATTAAAATCTAGGATTACAATACCATTGAGCCATGGCTCTTTTACAAAGGTTCCACGTCAGAAGAGTACAAACATGTTAAACAAGAGCATACAACATTTAAAAATAAAATGGCATAAAGTAATAAACATACAATTCCGGTATGGCATCACAGTAATAATATACATAAGTAACACATATAGAGGTCATTTCATTTCAGTGACCCTCCTCTGCATCGACTCCAGTCTGTCAGTGTCATTCCTCAAGTGTGGACTCCAGAACTGACCACAACACTCCAGATGAGGCCTTCCGAGGGATCTGTATAGGGGCAGTTTCACTTGCTTCTTCTGCTGTTAAAACCCTTTAGATCATTATCTAGTCTATTTTTGAGTAAAGACTCAAAAATCTTACTTATAATACACGTCAAACTGATTGGTCTGTATTTTGAAATGTCTGCATGATCTCCCTCTTTGTAAATCGGTGTTACCACTACTGTTTTCCAATTGTTTGGTATTTTATTGCATGAAAGAGACATATTAAAAAGTTTGTATAGTGGATCCACTATCCAATCCTTGATTTCTTTTAAAAGTCTGGGATGAAGTTTATCTGGCCCTGGTGATTTATTTGTATAAATATTGTTTAGTTGTGTCATGATCTCATCCTTTGATATTACCAGGTCATCACCATCGATATTTCCTGATGATATACCATGAGATTTCTTTTTAATATTGAATATACAGATGTGAAATATTTATTGAATTCATCAACAGTTTCCTGAGGAGCTGTTATCTCTTTTGCATTTGATGTTAGTGGTCCTATTGTCCGAGGTGTTTTTTTTTTTATTTATGTATGAATAGAAGCTTTTCCCTCCATCTTTTCTGTACGCTAATCTATGTTCAAATCTCCTTTTTTCCATTGTTATTTTGGCTTTACAATTTTTTTGAGTTATTCTATACTTCCATCTATTAAAATCGCTACCATCCAATTTAATTCGTCTATATGCCTGTTTTTTTGTTTGATTAGTTTTGTTATAGTCGGTATTACCCATGGTGGGATCTTTCCTTTTTTGTCATAGATTGTTTTGTTTGGAACATATTTTGCTTCTAATTCTAGAATTTTATTTTTAACTTTGGTCCAAAGATCATCAGGGGAGGTTATTTCTTCATCCCATATCCATTCAGAAAGATCCAACTTTAACTGTTCCAAATTAGCTTTAAGATAGTTTTTGAAAACTGGTTTTCCAGTTTCCCATTTTATTTGTATTCCACTGTCAAATCTTATAATGTTATGGTTACTGTTTTGTATTGGAGTTTTGACCTGAATGTTGGTAATTTTGTCAAGGCTGTCAGTTAATAGTAAATCAAGAATGTTATTTTTCCTTGTTGGTAAGTTAATTAATTGATGTAGACCATTGGAGGAAAAGACATCCAGGAATGAATTCTCCTGACTATTACTTCCTACGTAGTCAATCCAATTTATACCAGGGAAGTTTAAATCTCCCATTGATATTATTTCTTTATAATTGGATTTACTACTTATACTATCAAAAATATCTTGATTGGCTGCTAATTCTGTGTCGGTCGGTCTATAAAAAAGGCCAATGAGGTATTTTTGTTGTCTATCCCCCAACAGTTCTACCCAAATAATTTCACTGGAAGTTTTTTCCATTGAATCAGTAATTGGTTTTAATTTAATATAATCTTTTATGAATAGTGCGAACTCACACCCTACTTTTCCTTTTCTATTTTTGTAATGAGTAATATAAGCAGGTGTATTTATATTCCATTCAGAGTTGTCATTCCACCAAGCTTCTGTTATTGCTGCTATGTCTATATTTTCATTGTTGAGTATAGTTTGGAGTTCATCCATTTTTGTTCCATGCAAACTCCTAGCATTGGTTAGGAGGAATGACAATCCAGTTTTTCTATTATATAATTTTTATTAACTTTTAATTTGATCTTTGTAGTTTGGTGAATTATTTCCTTTGTTGTTCATTATAGGAGGTTACAATTGCCCCTTATTTTTTTAGTTTTTTGTTTGGTTCAATGCATTATGCGTAATGCAACCAAGTAGCCTTGATCCTTGCCTACTCAGATGTAGCCCATCAAATCCATACAATAAGTGATTGTTTTCAAATTGTTCCCAGGTTCTTAGGCACTGTATATTGTTTGATAGGCTCCATCTACATAGCCAGTTATTAAAACTCTTAATTTTTCTTGTTCGTTTGTAGCTTGCCCTTGGTACAGGGAGAACTTCATATATTATAGGGGTTGCATTGTTGTTTTGTAATGTTTTTATTGCTATTTCCACTTCCTGAATTATTTCTCCCACCTCTTGTTTTCCAAAGTTATTCGTTCCCACATGTAACAACACAGTTTTGGGTTCTAAGACATTCTGTAATATTCCTGGAAGTAGTTGGGTGATATCTTTATTTGTTGCCTCACTATAGCTACAGCTGGTTACATTCTCTTTATTTCCCCTAGTAGTATATCTGTCAGTAAATCTTGTGATGGAATCGTCCAGTATAAAAATTTGCTCTGGTACAGCTTTGTTTTGTAATGGAAGATGTGTAATAGTATTATAATGTTCATCATGTACATAGTTTATGTTATTTTTTACTGGTAAATCAGTTATATTTCCCTGCCCCATGTTTTCATAGTTTGGTTCTATCAACAGTATGGATGGTGGGGCATGAGGTAACTGTACTATAATTTTTATTCTTGCTATTTTGTTGTGCTTCAATAATTTGATTTAGTTGGGGTATGGGGAACGAACCAGGGGAAGTAGTAGTATCTTCTTCCGTTACTGTGTTTAAGGGGTCAGAACTATTAAAAAGATTTAAATTAAATGCCTCTGCTTTTCTCCACTTTTTTTTTACTGGTCTTTTATATTGAACATCAAACCAGTCAGCATCTAAGTTCTCCTGTATATCATTATCCCTGGCTCGTTTCCTATTTATTATTACATTTGGACATAAATTGGTGTTTATTTCAGTTCCTTGGCTAGTTTCATTTGGACATGTACTGATGTTTGATTCTACTTCCTGGTTAATTTGAATACAGGGGGATGGGTTTATGCATATATTTGAAATATGGCCTTGTGTTTCAGAATATTCATCCTCATTTGTTACACTTTGGCCTGAACTTATTTCTACATTCTCTATTTTCTTTAATAACACCTGTTGACTAATTTCCAGTGCCTTTAATCTTGTGTTAAAAAGGGAGATTTCTTTTTGCATTTCCTCATTTTGGTTGCAGTTTAAACAAATAAAGGGAGAATCGACAATTGGTACATCAGAAAAGAGATACATATCGCATCCTACACAGAGTACCCCGTTATTGTTTTTTAGTATTTGGTTTAAGTTCCATATTGCCTTCCATTTCCAGTTACACAAGCACTATTAAGAGTGGATGTACTTACTATATTTTGTCACCTACTATCCAGACTGTTCACTCTATCTTGTGCTCTCCTCTCTACCCTAGCACAACACGCATAACACGTGCCAATACGCATGTCTCTGCGTGTCTCCAAGCATGTGACCACATGTGCCCTGCATACGCTCACCCTGCTCACAGCAGGGCGGCTTAAAAGTCCTAGAATGACCCGGAAGCAGTGCTGGGGGTCACAGAGCCCTAGTGAACAAAATGCTCATTTTTAGTGTTTAAAAACACTTCTGGACTGTGCCACAATGCTATTTAGCGTACTAATGCCCCCAGATGCAAAATAAAAGTAAATTATTGTGCCCTTGGCTGAGTTTGTAGTTCACTCTGTCAGCTCTAAAACTACAGCACCCCTCTTCCTACTTCCTGATTCAGGAGCAGGGCTCAGTGTGTCAGCTGCTTTTCAGTAAAACAAATAAAATACATGTCAGCACAGTTACACTGACAATATATCACATACGTTTCATTTAGGTAGCTTTGCACTCAATGTGAGTTCTTTCTGTGCTTGCCCACTCACAGCAGGGCAGCTTAAAAGTTCCAGAATGAGTTCTTTCTGTTACTGATGAACATACTGAATATGACAGATTCCAGGGCTGATTTCTGCTACACCACACTCATGACCTCCCTGTGCCCTGACTTGGGCCCTGTTCACTACTACCCATTGTTGCCTCTCCCCAAGCCAATTTCCTACCCGCAAGAGTAAACTCTGCTGCCCTCCCAGGTCCTCCAACGTTTTCAGCAGTTTCCTCTGTGGCAACAAATTAAAGGCCTTGCTGAAGTCAAAGTAAGGCAAATCTGCTGCCTGCCCATTGAGAATCACCTTAGTGACACAATCAAAAAGCTGTGTCGGGTTGGTCTGGTATGACCTCCCTAACACAAACTGTTTTGATATAGAGACAAGAATGAATGAGTCCCCTGATGTTCAGCTGTATCAGTGGCAACACCTTGGGGTCATTGTTTTCCCTCTCCTCTACCTGTCTTTTCAGTGGGCCTGCTAAAGATGACAACTTTGTTTTGTGCTCTGCTTGTGCTCCTAGCCCATTTTGGTGCCATATGTACAGAGACCAATGGATAAGCCAGGCTTTAATGGACTGCTGACCCTTGCTGCATTTTTTCTTATCTAAGAATGTCTTGAAAGTATCCTTGATGCAAGAGTCCAGGAGTGTGGCCAGGATGTAGTGATCCCCTCTAAGTATTTCAGAAATACATGTGTCATTCCTGAAAGGAGCATTTAATCATTCTTCCATAATAACATATCTGATATCCTCTTTCTACTCATGTTGGTTCCTATTCACAAAAGCATTTAAACTGTGTGGAAGTTTGATATAACATGAGCATGCAGCTATGTGCACCAGCTGGATAAAAAAACACATGGTATTCATAAAGGTGCACACATCAGAGGTGAGGCAGAGTTATGGCAAATGGAGGCCTGCAGCATGGCACACAGGGACAACAGGGCATCTCAACCATATGCATCCCAGCCCCTTGACCCCACCATATATGGGCATGTAAACAGCCTGTGTAGACACAAGGAAGTGAATACTACAATGGAGAAGCACGAAAAAGTGGGACATGGAGACAAAGGTGCTGTGCCTGTGCCAAATGCACCCCACCACAAGAGATTTCAAGTCATGGCTAGGGATGGGCCGAGGGCCATGGAGGACGGATATTGTAGGGTGCTACCAGGGCCTAGTGCAGCAATTACAGGGGCAGCTAGGTGACAACTGTGGTCTCAGACATCTGAAACAACTATGGGGTGCTGTATGGAGCAAAGTCCCTGAAGACCACAGTAGAGGTCAAGGCCAGGATATGACTTGACATCCAGGGTCCATCAGTGCAGCCAGTCTGGAGGCACAGAAACTTGCAGCAGTCAAGCACAAGTGGTGTGACCTCCAGTCAGCTGTGAAGTGAAAGCTTGCCACCATGGAACAGGAACAGTGTGGCACAGGTGGGGGAACACCCACACAGGTGCCGACACTGTCACCCATTGGGAGGATGGTAGCTGACACCCTCATAAGGCTCACCCTACATGGGCAGATGCAGGACATTGACACCATGCCATGCATGGGGTACAGTGCAGGGGACATAGGGTGGGAGAAATATGACTGAATGGCATAACCAACAGTCCTGTCTTGCACCCTGCATAACAGGAAATCGTGGCCAGCACCCATGCACCAATAGTGACCACAGTGGAGGTTGATACACAGGGGGACACAGACAGATGCTGCAGGTATGCTGTCCCCATCGTGGCTGGCTGAATGCATGTCAGTGCCTGCTAATGCACCTGCATGTAACCAGCCAATGTTCTCAAATCCACAGGTACAGTGCAGGGAACATAGGACATGGTGCAGGAGATAGGCACCCTGGAGGACACTGACTCTGAAACCCTGTTGGGGACACTGGAGGCCATGAAGGTCTGGCCCAGATGCCTAACAAGAGCAAGTAAATGCCCCCTTCCCTGAACCAACCCCACAGCTACCACACAGCTGGCCATCCAATGCTGTGGGACAAGGTCCAGAGGAGCAGCCAACACAGCTCTACATACATGGCCATACAGGATGATATCTAATCTCACACACATGGCCTGGGGACATAGGGAGCTAATGTGCTACTCCACAAAGTCTTGCTGACAAAGGGGACGAGAGGATCTCTGCACATCCGACCCACCAGGTGCCCAGGATGGCACCATGGTCCATCATGCACACCTTCTTTCCAGAACTGCAACAGCTAGAACAGGACCTCCTGCAAGGCCGGTGGGACAACACCAACATCCTGCTGGACATTACTGTGGAACTGCTTGGGCTGCAGTGTGCCCATGAATGAATCTGAGACCTTCTGGAGAGGATCACAAGCAGTCTACTAGCTGGGGCTGGCACAGCGAGCCATGTTGTCCCCCTGGCAAGCCAGGATGTGGCATCCCAGATGTGATCAAATGGGCACACGGGGTCTTGGGCACAGCCACAAGCCATCACCCAGCAGAGACCAGCATGAGCCCATTCACTGTGGCACAGAATACTAGCCTGCACTGACTGCCACCCACCAGCAGTGCCACACATGTTCAGGGTGCTGACACTGAGGCATCTGCGAGCCCAACAGTGACACAGGAGTGGGGGTCAGGATCTGCATTCTAGGGGTCAGAACCCACCAGCATGCTGAGGGACCTGGGGAACACACAGGGGTAACTGGGGCCCAGGCTATCTGGGGACCATAGGCCACATGGAGAAGCAAGGGGAAGGTACACCCATGCCACCAGGGTACACACCCCTCCACATGTCTAGGGGGAAACTGCCAGGAGGCTTTAATGTGGCTCACACATAATGCACAGTGCACCTATACACCTGCATCTGCCTCCTCAATACAACCCAGCCACACAGCCCTACACACATCCCTGTCCCAGCCCCCTCCCAGGATTGCACTGTACACCTTTGAACCCTGCCACTTGGGATGGGGGCCACACACATGAACACTTCCCTCAGGGTGGGAACCACACACATGAACCCTGCCTTCTGAGAAGGGGGGGCCTAACTGTTGTCACCACAGATCCAGACCACTGCTACAGGTATGCACTTTTCATAGCCCATGACACCTGGACAACCACGTGATGCCCCCCCTGACATGGACAGTTCCACACATGACACACAGGGTGGGGCACCCATCCCCCCATATGGGCATTCTGGACATATAGGCCTCATCACAGTGCCAGTATGGTGTGCACTGTATTTTCTGAATGACCCATGCATGAGTGCATGGTGTGCCACCCAGTCAGACAGTGTCTTGGCACAACAGTGCTGTGAGTAATCCCTCTCCCCATCACCTTGTGGGACAGCACCCTGGTGCTCGGGCATGGGCAGCCATTGGTACATGGCCATGATGTGCATCATGTCACATGCAGTGATCATTCTGCATGCCTTTCCAGGGGCCAATATCATCATGTCACCTGTGTGGTCCAGGCAATGGAACCACAACTTTAGTACCCTAATTGTCCTCTTGAGAACAGCACTTGTCTTCTTGTGTGCCTTGTTGAATGCTTTCTCCTCCCTACTGTGTGGTATCAGGAACAGTGTCATCAGGTATGGTCAAAGTGCATATCCACCATCACCTAGGCATTGGGTACAGAGCGGACATTAGTGAAACATGGTAGTGCCCACAGCTGCGTCATGTATGTGACATATCCATACTCACCCAGCAGTCAAACACTGACACCCCCACGATATGCGAGGTCTTCACTCAGCCTGGATCCATCGGACACATAAGCATCATGGGTTGACCCAGGGTACTTGGCACACACATTGGTGATACCATCTGTGTCTTACACTATCTGACAGTTGATACTGTGGAAACTCTTTATGTTCCTGTACACCTCCTTGTACACAGTGGGTGCAGTGATGGCCATGTGGGTATAGTCCGCCTTACCTGAAAATTCAAGATCCAGAATAGACAACCTCAATTAAAGCATAAAAATATTCATTAAGGGAGTAGCTCTCTACCAGTAAGAGCTAATAGAAAAGGCAAATTGGTAGTAATTGGGCCCACTCACCAAATGTAAAATAATTATTTCAGTATTTTTTTTTTCATAATTCAATTTTTTTTCTTTTATGTTCCTTCACAGGTAACAATGAAATTCAGTGTTCATAAATCCAAACATTTCGGATAAATAATCCTTCCTCAGTAGGTAAACACCATTACTGTATAAACAAAATAAAAAAAAAAAACATTTTTTCAACATATACTGTAGGATTGAAAAGTCATGTGTTTATTTAATTTAGTGGTCTGAACCTATGCAACTTGTTAGCTGCAGTTAAATTTCACTGTCCTGTACTTCTGTACAATGAGTATGAGATAGCATCAGACTTTGCTGTTAAATTAATTTAGCGAATCTTGTTCTACAGTGAACATAGAGACTTTTTTTTACAGCAAAATAAATCAGTTCTACAGTAGATTATTTATGCAGAGTTTTCTAAATAAAAGATTTATTCACAAAATATCTCCCACTGTCCTTCCTGACTTGAATTATTTAATGCACCAACTATTTATTTTCTAAAAAATCACTCCTGAAAGTTCAAAATGCAGAAATTGACTCTCTGTTGCTACACCACTCATTCACAAAAATCTATTATACCCTTAAATAATTACATATGCTTATTGCTTATTCCCTCCTTTGTTGTGCATAACACACTAAATCTCATGACTAGTTTATAGCTGTACACATATAGGTACTTACATCATTTTCAGCTTACAATGATAATTGAAAAAAGTGTGTGGGGGTGGGAAGACAGATATGACAAAACAGAGGCAAAAGCACTAGCAGACAAGCAATGTTTCCCTGTTATTGACCATTTCATTAAATTCCCTAAAGTTTTTGGGCAGAATTCACAAAACAGATACACCAAGCGCAACTCAGATGCGCCGGCGTAAGTCAGAAATGTGCCGGAGGCCGATTCAGGAACAGGGAGAAAGCGCCAGTGCAAATGAGATGCCCTGCACTGAAAAACATGCTCCATAGGCACAACGTAATGACATGCGATGCATATATAGGAAGCATATCCATGCATACACAGCACATCTGGATTCACAGAGCACAACCAGGGTGCATCAATGGGGCAAATCCAGCACAAATCCAAGATGTGCCAAAGAAAGATAAGTACAAAAGAAGGAAACTTATGTCCAGCACACCAGCAGGCCATCAATGGAATAACAACAGCAGCACACAGCCACAGTCAGAGGGGAAGTGGAACCAGACAGAGGGAGAGGCACAGGCAGGCAAACTGCCAGCAACAATACCAGGCAGAAAGCTACATCAAAGGGCCACAGCAACAGAGCGGATGAACCCAGCAGCTGTCACCATTGCTGGTGCCCTAATGATGAGGAGGAGGAGGAGGATAAGGCAGGGCGCCGAAAGGAACCATAGGTGGCCAGCCCCACGGTGGTACCGTGCACGGCTGTCCTTCAAGCAGCTGACAGAGGTGGAGACAGTCGGGTGATGCCGACTCAACAGGGCCATGCTGAGGCAGCTATGTGAGCTGTGCCATGATGTGATGCAGGCACCCACCGCACGAGGTCATGCCATCTTAGTGGAGACCAAGGTGACAAAGGTCATGTGCCTGTTCACCACAGGAATCTTCCAGAGGTCTATTGGGGACACCACTGGCATATCACAGGCCTCAGCGTCCTGCCTCCTCACACAGTTCCTCACTGCACTGCTACCGCATGCTTCAGAATACATCAAATTCTCCAGCATGCAGGCAGAGCAGACAGAAAGCCATGCAGGGGTTCCACAGGGTGGCACACATGCTAGGTGTCATAGGGGCCATTGACTGCACCCATGTGGCAATCCGCACACCACCTGGTGAGGAGGGCATCACATATGTGAATCAAAAGGGGTACTATTCAGTTAACTGCCGGGTGGTGTGCGATGCCACGGGGCGCATCTCCAATGTCTGCTACACACACCCTGGGAGCGCACATAATGCATACATATGGCACCAGTCAGCACTCTGCACGAGCTTCAAGGCTGGGGACATCCAAAGTGGATGCCTGTTAGGTACATGTGACTGAGTGCCAGCAGCACAGGGTGGCACCATGTCCAGGACACAGGGGTGGGCTGTGGGTGGGCAGTGGCAGACATGAGGGCACTGGGACAGCAGGAGTGTGGAAGGGTGCATAGGCAGATGCAAGGTGGCATGCGACTGATGTGCACCACATGATGGATGGGGGCAGGCAGGGGCAGCCGAGGCAGGAATGCAGGACCGCCAGGCATGTGGCTGCATGGGTGGGGGAGCAGGACAGGGGCACACAACACAGAGGGTGGGACAGGGTTGGGGCACATGCCTCAGTGTAACACAATGTACTGATGGTGACACGTCTAGCCCCACAGGTGACGCCGCATACCCTTTGTGGCCCTGGCTCCTCCCCCCATCCGATGACCAGGAACAGCGGTGGAAGAACGCTACAATGAGGCACACATCGCGACACGTGCTATCATTGAGCGTGTCTTCAGCATGCTGAAGATGTGTTTCCGGTGCCTTTGTTGGTCAGATGATGCCCTACAGTACAGCCCTGAGAAGGCCTGTGGCATATTCCTGGCCTGTTGTATGCTACACAACATGGCCCATGACCATGAGATACCTGTCGAGGCCAGTGAGGGTGACAGTTCCGGGGAGGAGGAGGGGATAGTGGAGGATGTGACCAGGGCACACCCTGAAGACCATGGAGATGAAGGTGGACATGGTTGCAGGGACCCCAGGCTGGCATCAAGGGCACATGAATACCACACATGAGTGGTGGAGGAACACTTCAGGACATACAGGTGAGTACGCAAGTTGGTACATGTGCAGGTGTGAGCACTACAGTGTAGGGACAGCATGAGGAGAAATGGCGGGGACCGTATGCCACACAGGGGCTCACACACAGGCGCATGCACATGGTGGGGGAAATACACACTCACACACATGCATCATGCATGCATCACCCCAGAACCATACAGGCCATGCCCAAACTGTCACAGGTCAGTGTGCACTGCGGCCATCACACAGTCACTGCAGGTACCATAACATACTCATCATTTCCATCACACATGGCACAACGGCAGCACACACAAACACACCAGACAACCTGCACAGGCAGCACAGGGGGGTGCCAGGCAACCGTGTGGCTGGAGACCACCACACACAGCAGCACTGGCACCACCCACAGGGCATCTAGTGTGCACGGGCATGCCACCTGCCACCACAGACCCCTGGGCATGGACATCACAGGGCTGCCCCGTGACTGCCACGGATATGTGGGTGGCCTCTGCCATGGCTGCTGGTGATGGGGGTGCCACCACCAGCCACAGGGGGTATCCCCAGGGATGCCTCAGGGGTGGTGCACTGAGACTGTGAATGGGTGCTCAGTGGGGTAGCCGTCTGATGCCCACCAGCTGAGCCATGGCCAGTGGGCATGAATGCCAGTGGCAACGGGGTCAGCAGCAGGGGTCCCACCTGGCCCCACTGTCGGGGTGTCCAGGACATGCTCCTGGCCATCCAGATGGAAGCACGGTGTCCACAGCATGCTGTAGATGCAGCCACTGCCTCCACAGCAGCTGTGATCCACTCTATGGCTGCAGTCATGCCCACCCACATAAGGTGTGTCTCAACCAGCATCTGAGCATGCCACACCACCGCAGACTCATGCTCCTGTACCATGATGGCCCTCTGACTCTGGAACTCCACCTGGAGTGCCTTCTGACATTCCACAGTTGCCAGCAACAGGTCGAGGTAGGCACCCATGTCGTCGGCAGGTGATGCGGCACAGTGGCGGCACTGACAAACTGGGGATGGGTCGGCCTCACCAGGGTCATCCACAGGTGGTGGACACACCCTATCAGGCTGTGATGTGTGCGTGTCTTGGCTGGGCACTGCCACTTGCTGTCCATGTGTGCCGTCCACGGGGCCCAATGTAGCGGATGCGTGCACACGTTGCCCTGCCTGGATGTCACTGACGCTGCCAGCACTGCGCTGTACAGTGGTGCAGGAGACACAGCACACTCAGCCCCGGGCAGCAGTGCCACCATTGCACCACTGTCCAGATATGGTGGGAACACTGGTGGCACCCAGGGTCCTGTGCACAGGCATCCCCACGCTGTGTGCACCGCCATCGACCATGGCAGTGGCACTGCTGACAGTGGAACATGCGTCGGTGCCAATGCCCTCATCCTGCATGCCACTGGCAAGCATGATGAGTGCATCCACTATGTCCACCACCTCATTTGGGTCAGCATCAGACAACCCAGTCAGGCCCACCAACCATGCGATGTACCTACCATCAGTATCGCCAGCACTGGTGGAGGGGTCCACAGGGCCCTCTGCCACAGGGACCATTACCGGTGGTGGTGGAGCATGGACGTTGCAGGTGCATACACGCCCACGCTAGTGTCATCGGCCCCATGGGGAGGGCCTGCATCATCGCCCATGATGGCTGCACAGTCGGCCATGGCCGCACCCTAGAGTCATGATGGAGCTGTGGAAGAGAGAAAGGAAAACATGGTTAATTCACAGGATGCACATGACGCACAGCACGGTCCATGACACACTGCCGGGTACGCACGCCTGTCTATGGCAGGGCCCATACAGAATGCACAGCCACTCACCATGCTGCGATGGGCTGCCCCCCATCTGGAAGCCACCCCCTGGGACACCATGCACGGCCATCCCTAACACACTGGCGGCCAGGAGGGCCTCGTTGGGGCTGAGCTGTGCCACCGAGCTAGGTCCTCCCCCTGTCCACCGCAGGGATGCCTGGATGCTGACCACCCTCTCCTTGGCCCTCCATCAGCTGTCATTCCGGTGCTTGTGGCACTCCTGCACTGTGCAGTTCAATGGTGCCACCCCGTTCACCTGTCGGGCCACCTCCTCCCAGCCCTCCGCACATGCCGTGTGGCTACCTCTTCTACAGGTGAGTACATCCAGGCATAGGTGGCATGCCTCGATGAGAGCTCTTTCCTGATCCTTCGTGAAGTTTGGTCACCACCTGGTGGTGGCACCTGCCTCCTCAAACATTTCAACTACTATGGGGAGAAACATCCTGGTGTCAGACTCACCCATGTGTACACATGGATCCGCACCCATTTGCCACTGTCTGCAGCCTCACCATGGTCTGTGTTGCTGGTGGCCTGTACCGTGGTCCGTGTGTGGGCAGCCGAGCACAGGTGGACATGTACCATGGCTTGTGGTCCATGTGGGATGGCGCACGTGCCACTCATGGCACTCAGGACATGGTGGGGGTACTGTGTAGCCGCTACAGGGTTTGTAACACCATCTCATCTGCTGTAGGCATGTCCCAATACCCCTGCTGCATGCATGCTACCATTATGGTGCCACATTATACCTGGGTGCAACCCCTGCAATGGCTGCAGGGTGGATGGGGACTGCCATGTGGTGGCACGCACTATTAGGGCAGCAGCAGTGTGTGTGCTGGCCATGGTGCCAATGTGCCTGCATAGGCATTGCTCAGTGCACTGTACCTACCTGTGGCATGTTGCTGCATCCACCTCACAGTGCAGGCCACCCCCAGCTGTATGTCCCATCCCTGTGTCCCTGTGTACATTGTGTGGTCCTCCGTACACATCGCATCCCCTTCCTGTCCCACACTGCACCTCCTTGGCTCGGCACACTGCCAAATGCACCACAGATCGGCAAAGGTGCTCTGTATGTGCTGTGCTGTGTGTGTCTGGGGACCCGGTCATCCGCTGTGGTCTTGGCAGGTACCAGTCCATTGTCACCCCAAGGATACATCCTTGCTGTAGTACAACATGGTTTGCCATGGATGCCACTGAATGGATGTCTGGTCCCACATGTGGTGTACAGGGGTCTCACCTGTTGTGCACGCTCTGATGCTGGCACACCAGTGTGTGCAGTAGCCCTATAAACATGGCTATATACTCACCCTGTAGGCACTGACTCCTCTCAGTGTTCTGGATTCAGCCCGCTGAATTGGGAGCATTTATGGCTCAGGGCATGCAAATGTGGCCTGAGCACCTGTTAATGAGATGCTAATTGGCTGAGTTGCCCAAGCATGGTTGATGAAGCTGTTTGGGGCGCATTCTCTCTGAATAGCATAATTGCCCCAGCTCATCTCACATTGCATGGAGTATCTGTGTGATGCGCCAATAACCATACAGCACATTCCCAGTTCATGTGTGGCCTGGTTGGTGCATCTGCATGACTTGAGGGCATTCTACACGGTGCATTCATCGCACATGAGCAGTGTCCGTGTGTTATGGCACATCTCCCATGATGCGCCATTCCACAGCTGTCTAGTAGTGCCATTGTGAGCCTGACAATCATGGTGCTGTGTGCCGCATTGCACAGCATGTCCCAGAATGCACTGTCCGTGCAGCACTGATCCGGCCCTCCCCAAGGATCGCACACTATGCGTGGTACACATTCATGGTGCATGCCATGCACAAGGTGGTGCCCCCACACTAACATGCATGCGCGACCGTGTCCTCGCCATGCAGCGCCATTACGAGATGGTGTGCACATGCACAGGCTTGTCATCAGTGGCCATTCGCACTTCACGTTTAGTGTGCGCTGTGCTGCACGTGTCTCACTGTTTCACATGGCGCATAACGTTCACTAGATGGCACTTTTCCAGTTTGCACCTTGCCACTGTCTGATCACAGTTTTGGATGCTTAGGGCTGGGACAATGGTGCCTACAGCCATGAACTGGTCACAGATGGAGCTGCTACATCTTGTAGCACAGGTCATGGCTGTGGAGGGGTATCTGTTTGGACAGGAGGACCTCCATGTGCCCAGGGTCCAGGTGTGGGCCTCCATTGCATTGCAGATTGTGCACTGTACTGGGATGCCATGCACAGGATAGCAGTGCAGGCATCACTATGGTGACCTCCAGAGGCGGGACCCAGAGTGGCTTGCGCAGCTGTGGCACTGTGCCTGCTGGGGTACACTGCCACGTCCAGGTAGGTGTTCTTCAGCTGTTTCCTTGTGTGGCACATGCTGGGTGTGTCTATCACTGCCCTCATGGTACTCCCGTGCTGCATTGCCCTGGTGCCGAGGGGGGTGGGTCATGGGTGTGTGTGCCTGCTAACACCAGGTGCTTCACAGCCTGGCATCACTGTCTGCTGCATGGCCACGCACCGGCGGTGGGGGGCTGTGGCACTGCATCCTGCAAGGTGGCAGTGTTTGCTCATGGTGCTGTTTGTTGTGTTTTGTAGGACCAGGGGCCAGGCAGCAGGCCACTTGGGTGCAGCTGAGGAGTGTCATCAGCGATACATGGGTGCCAGGCATGGTGCCCTGCCAGGGGCGGGTGAGTACCGCTTTTCATGATTGCTGTCTTTCTGGTTCTGTGCGGTCGGTGGTGGTTGGGGGTGTGTTTCACGTTCTGGCCCTCAGTGTGTGTTCTTTCTGTCATTTGCTTTAGGTGTTCTGGCTCAATAAGCTGTTGCGGGTGGTAGTGGTGGTGCTGCACCAGTAGATGTGGACCAGAGGATCCGTGTGGCCATCCAGATGGCCCTTCACCCTCTCTCACAGACTGTTCCGCACCTGTCAGCTGCCCTGCGGGGTGTCATGAAGTGTCTTATGGTCCATGCCAGGGTGCTGTGTGGCAGGGCATGGTGGCGCTAGTGTCCCCCTGGCACTTTCTGAGGGACATCCCTTGTATATAGTTACCCTACCCTGCCCCCTGTTTTTGTCTTTTTCCTGTCCTCCTTCCTGTCCCTTCTCCCCCTCTTCCCCATTTGTTGATGCTGTTGTTGTTCCTTTTATGATGTTTGGTTTGTACAGTTTATATGCCCATTACCTTTTATAAACATGTTTTACTCTATGCCTGTGTCCGTGGGTCTGTTTGTTCCAGCTCTGTGGTTGCTCCTCTTGTCCTGCTGTTTTGCTCCAGTTGTTCTGCCTGGCTCCCCTGTGTGGCTGCAGGGCATCCTGCTTGCCCTGGTGCATTGCTGATTGCACTGGTGCATCTGTGGTTGCACCGTTGTGTCCTGTGGTGATTCACAGTGGTATTGCGCTTGGCACGGCACATGCCTCTGTGAATGGCTATGTGTGGGCTCAGTGCATCTGACTTGCGCCGGCACATCTGGGTTGCACCAGGCGCATCTTCTTTGTGAATCCTGCCCTTTCTATATACCATATGATATTTCAGAGCAATAAATTACATCATTCAGTGGTTCTCATGTTCGATAACCATCTTGCAAAACATGCATTCTAAATCTAATAACACTTCAAACTCCAGGTCGCTCGTTTATCCCGCTACTCAATTTTGTTTAAAACATTTTAAAATTAACCAAAAATGTACCTGTGAGTCTTTGCATACATGTCAAAAGCTGGAGCACTGTGTTAAAAAAAAATATTTATATATAAAAAACAACCAGTTGCCTGTATTCTACCATTTCAAGCTATTAATGCAGCACCCCAGTAAATGTTTACTTTAAATACAGGAGAAAATCTCCCTACCTATTTGCCAAAAGACATTTTTTAGGGTTCTTGTGTGTTTGCTACAAGGTAAACAAAAAAAATGTCCAGGTAGTGCTTGTAATTGCTGCTTTTCTCATTGTCTGAAGTTTTACATTCAAAACATTATGAATTGTGACAGAAATGAGAGTGCACTTACTTTTTTAACTTGTAAATTCATCAAAATTTAGCACTCTCCCAACCTCTTTGGCAATGGAGGTGTTTGAAGGAGCTGTTACACAGTTTAAATGTTGTGTCTATGAGGGAATCAGCGGGTGGTGCCTGCATACCTCTCAACCTATAAACCTGCTAATGTGGAACAGAGACCATAGCAATGTGTGACAAATGACCCAAATGTGGAACACCCTATTTTTTGTAGCGCGTGAGTAGCGCAGCCATCTTATGGTGCATCAATAAAGTTATTTTAACCATTTGTGGTTTTGTGTGTTTTTGTAATAAAAACTTATTATACCAATGTGTTGCAACTTTTTCCAGCGGTGGTGGAGATGCTGCTGCTGCTCTTCTACTACTCTACCAGCTGTGGCATGTCTGTTGGCCCACCAGGGAGGGACTGAACCTAAAACCACACAGGAGGACCAACCCAGTCTGCTCTGCACCATATAAACACACACACACACACTATCCAGCACTAAAAAATCAAAATACAGCTAAAGGAGGAGCCGAAAACACACTAAAGGGAAGCCAGACACACAGACATTTTCAGCTGCAGTCTCCATCATCAAAACCCAACTCTAGGGTATGTTAAAAAAAATCAAAACCTTGATAAAGCATCTGTGATATGAAATGTACTACAAGGGGGATGCTATACTTTATTTATAATAAATTTGTATTTTTTTGACGTACCCTAGAGTTGGTTTTGATGGTGCAGATTGCAGCCGGAAGTGTTTGCACAGCCAAGCAAATAGGCAACTTCCAAATAAATTTAAATTACACAAATTAAGTTGGCAGGCTGGCTGAGTGATGAACAATTAATGCTGGTGGTGGATTTTCTCCTGGCTGGTCTGATCATTAGACCCCCAGACAGAGCAGAGGGGACAGCACCAGTGACCACCAGCCAACACAGATTTGTCAGACCAATCACAGCAGTAGAACTGCAGCCAAGCCAACTTCCATTATTATACTGCTAGTCTGTTAGAAGGAAGTGGAAGGAACTTGGCAGCAGAGTACTGTGAGCGCTGCTGCTCCCAACTTCTCCAAGGAGGAACTATTCGTTCTTTAGGTCTACATCTCCCTTTATTACTCCTCCAGCTCACCCTCTGCTCTGGCAACTGGCAGGCATCTTCTTGATTACAGGGCCCAGGCACTGTCCAGCCCAGCCCAGCCATGTCGGTTCGCCCCGTCCCCATGATCAACCTCCGAGAGTCGAGCCCTCTCTTGGTCCTGAATGATGCACTGCAGAGTGAGTCTGTGTAAGAGAACCTCTGCCCACTCCATTCCCCAACAAAGCACATATTTTCAAAAAGGATTTTTTGCAGTGCTGAATACTAACCCTTCAGTCAGTCGGGTGAGGTGGTGGTTGGTTGGTCGGCCCTCCCCTCCGGGACTCAGATGCTGGCTGGCAGTGTTCTTCTGCTGTGGCTCATTCTCTGGGGGCTGTTGTTTCAGTGTCTCGTTCCTCTGGCGGGCTTCCTTCTGGGTAGTGCAGCACAGCAATTGGGACTTGCTGGTCCTTCACTGTAGCGGTCCTAGCCTCAAAACGATCCCGATGCTATGGTTCCCCCTCTGGGCAGCAGGCTGCTTTAATAGCCTGGTAGTAGACCTGAGGGGGGACCTGACAATCAGCACAGCAGCACTAATCAGTTTGTGGGGTGGGTCGGGCTGTGCTCTTCACTCTCTTCTCGTTGGTTTAGTGGCTGATGACACCTCCCCAAGACCCCCACCCCCCCGACGTCATTACGGAAATGCTAGTGCTGGAAGATTTAATTGGAGGTGAAGAGCCAGCCTGGGAGAATTGAAAAAAAAGGAACACTGGCAAACAAAGGAACAAGGGAACAGTGCTGAGCACGGTGTGGCCACGTGGTTTTAGCGTTCATGGGGAACAAAGGTGCCAAATGCGGGGCGGCGGTACAGGTGGACCGATGGGCTCTGAATTCGGAACATCACGCAAAATCCGGTACACTTGAGAGGTATGGGTGCCTGTGGTCAGCTGACCAATACGCTGATCCCCTATGCACCGGACCTGTAATTAACAGCACCTAGCAACAGAAATGGCTTGGTGTCCCTTGTGTCTACATATTAAAGTTTTTTATCTGTACATTTCTAACTTCAAATTCCCTTCATTTTCAAGGAAAACAATATACCAATACTTTTAATTAGTAAGTGATGTTACACACGGTCACCACCACACTAGTCCCACTCAGTCAGGGGCGAAACCCATCTACTGTGAAGGAGATCAGTAAAGGTCAATTGCACAACAGGTGGGGACTGGTGAGTCAAAGGATTCTGTCTGTTAACATTGGAAGCTATAATAGCATAGCATAATTTAAATGATATTCCCTATGACTCAAAGGGTAAAAAGGCAGTTGCCAATTAGGTATGTACCAATATTGCCTCAAAATATTTCATCTTGCTCTTAAAGGGAAAATGTCCCCCTATTCATACAGTTATATTTTTTACTCTCTCAAATGACTGTCAGACTGTTTGATTCTTGCATCTGAGATTATTATATATATTAAATAATCGTATGTACATAGTACACTAACTCTAATTCTATATCAACATGGACCTCTGTTATCAAATCTACCCCATCCATATGTTATATCTAAAACAAAAAAAGGGGTGGGGGGAGAAATTCTTTGTTTAGAACCAACCCCTCTATACAATTATTCTACATTCTCCCTAAAATTCATAAGAGCTTACATAAACCACTGGGAAGACCCATTGTTTCAGGGATTAATTCAATACTTGAACCAATATCTGTTTACATTTATCATCATATAAGGCAGTTTGTAGAGAATACCAGGATCTGCATAAAGGATTCTTCAGATGTTATCAAATTGATAGAAAATCAACATGAAACAGACTTAGATATCCATAACTGTGTCCTAGTCACTTGGGATCTAAAATAACTTTATACCTCAATCCCTCACCAAGAAGGGTGCAAAGCCTTGGAAGAAATATTGGGCAGGAACAGACAAGAAAATAAACCACCTAATAATCTATTGGTTAAAATGGCAAAGATTGTTTTAACCCAGAATTTCTTTAAATTTGAAAAGCAAATTTTTTTTGCAGGTTAGAGGTAAAGCAAGAGGGTCAGATATGGCCCCATCATATGATAATATTTACATGGATTACTTTGAAAATAAATGCATATTTCATCCAAGCAATCAATTTCTTTACCACTTAAGGGTATTCAAATGCTTTATTGATGACATTTTATGTATATGGACAGGGAATATGGAAGAACTGGAGGATTTCAATAGATATTTGAACTCTAGAACAGAGCATTTAATTTTTACGATGAATACCAGCGGAACAGAAATTCCATATTTGGATTTATTAATCTATAAGGAGAATCACAAACTAGGGACAAAATAATTACAGTAAACCAAGAGATAAGAACTCAATATTAAGAGCAGATGGCTTTTGACCGGCCCAGTGGCACTGAGGGTTGAGGTGCTGGACGCCACACCTCATGTCACGCCGGCGACCTGTGTTAGGGAACGGGCACGGGCCATTGGGGGTCGGCAGGGGAAGGGATGGATTGAGCATCTGAAGGATTGCTCTCCTTCTCTGGGGAGAGGGGAAGCACAGCATTGGTGTCTTGTTGCCCCCTGGCAGAAGCAGGGGTGCACAGCACCAGGTGAGAGCATGGGAGGAGCTGGGTGCGGACGCTTCAAGGGGAGCACACACGGATGCGTGCAGGCTCTCCCTCAGCTTGCATCATTGCACGCACTTGGTCCCACAGGGGAACCATTCAGGAAAAATCCAGGTGGGGCCTCTGCCTCTATGAAGCCCTCCCTGGGCTTCAATTAGCTGCTGTCGCTAGGATCCCCCAACCAGATACTTGTTCTGCTGACTGGATTGGGGACCAGTTCCATGGCTCTGCACTCCAGGGGGAAAGCCAATGGTGACCGGGGGACCTAGCAGTGACAGTCGGTGGAAGTCTGGGGGCCGTGACCAGGGCAGACACCTGGCAGATAGCCCTACCACCAAAAATGCTAATTAAAAAAAAAAGAGCAGACAGCTTTCATCTGAAACATTTGATTACATCCATTCCCTATGGACAGCTAGTCAGAGCAAAATGCAGTTGCACTGACCCACAAGAATTTAACAAAGCTTGAGATGACATGTGCAAGAAATTCAGAGAGAGGGGGTACAAGGACATAACATTGACCCAGGCTACTGAAAAAATCCAGAAGTGTATAAAACAAGAGACACAGAATGATGTAATAAAAAAATAACATTTGCCACAATCTATTCACAAACATGTTTTGAGATTAAGAAAACTGTACTTAAGCACTGGAATGTGTTGCAAGCTACAGTGGTGTCTCCCAGGATGAAACTCACTTTTAAAGCACTCTGCAGTACACTGCAGCAGACCTACTGAATAAAGCAATGTAATTTCAATGGCAATTAGTCCCCTTTGTCATGCAGGAAGCTATGGCATTCACTTCATCATGCAGTGTCACATTTTTCTGCATGACAATAGGGACTAATTTCCATTGAAATGATATTGCTTTATTAAGTAGGTCTGCTGCAGCATTCTGTAGAGTGCTGCAAAATGTGCAAAATGCTGCAGAATTAGGTTTCATCCTGGGGGACGCCACTGTACTATGATGGGGGAGAACGTTTTTCATAACTTGGCAATGGAGGTGGCTAAGCGAAACAAAACACCATCAAATAGATTGACAAAGACAAATCAAAATATATCAGAAAATAGACCTCAGCATGTTATATCAGCGCTAGACATAACAGGGAACTATCAATGCAGACATTGTACAAATTGTAATAACACATACCAGGTGAAGAAAATGAGAAACTCTGCAAGAGATGAGGACATTGACATACAACAGTTCATTAACTGCCAAAGTGAGGGAGTGATCTGTGTTTTGAAGTGTCCTTGCGACAAGTTGTATATTGGTAAAACAGAAAGAGCTCTGAAAACATGAGTGGGAGAACATAAGAGTGATATAAGGAGAGGTGCCTTGACGTCACCCATGGCTAGACACTTCATAGAGGCAAGACATCAGCTCCCTTACTTAAGATTCTTCGGTCTGGAAAAAGAAGAGCCAGACCCAAGAGGAGGGGACTATAGGACACACATACTAACTAGGAAAGCTTACTATACTGATAGATTTAACACAACAAGCCCACAACTTGGGTTGAATGATTCCATGGACTGGCAGCCTATTATTTAAGAATTAAAAGAAGCACAAAGGAAAAAAAAACTGATCCCATAGCTATAAACTGTTGTGCACTCCATAAATCACATATTTTACATTTTTTACCAATGAATATTGTGGTTTTTAGATGTGGTTTCCCTGTATTAACCATTTACAATGTGACCCCCTCCCCTTTTTTTCAGATATAACATATGGATGGGGTAGATTTGACAACAGAGGTTGATGTTGATATAGAATTAGAGTTAGTGTACTATGTACATACCATTGCTTACTGTACATAATAATCTCAGATGCAAGAATCAAACAGTCTGAGAGTCATTTGAGAGAGTTAAAAATGTAACTGTTTGAATAGGGTGACATTTTCCCTTTAAGAGCAAAATGAGATATTTTGAGGTAATATTGGTACATATCCAATTGGCAACTGCCTTTTTACCCTTTGAGCCATTGGGAATATTGTTTAAATTATGCTAATATAGCTTCCAATGTTAACAGACAGAATCCTTTCACTCGCCAGTCCCCACCTGATGTGCAATTGACCTTTATTGACCTCCTTCACGGCAGATGGGGTTTGCCCTGACTGAGTGGGACTAGCATGGCGGTGACCATGTGTAAGATCATTTACTAATTAAAAGTATTGGAATATTGCTTTCCCTGAAAAAGAAGGGAATTTGAAGTTAGAAACTTATTGATAAAACACTTTAATACATAGACACAAGAGATGCCAAGCCATTTCTCTTGTTAGGTGCTGTTAATTACAGGTCCGGTGCATAGGGGATCAGCGTATTGGTCAGCTGACCACAGGCACCACCCACTGATTCCCTCGTAGACACAACATTTAAACTGTGCAACAGCTCCTTCAAACACCTCCCTTGCCAGAGAGAGAGTGGAGGTTGGGGGAGCACTGAATCTTGATGAATTTACAAGTTAAAAAAGTAAGTGTTTTTCTCAGGTATCACTGACATAATCTATGTAGCAGAGAGTTTATTACCTATGTAGCCCACACTTCTTCTGGGCAGTTACTAAGGACTTTTATGGTAATTCTCAATGTTCTCTTTTATTTGCCCATGCTTGTAATCACATGGGGTGCTTACCCCTTGTGAGTAGTCTTGATGCTCCTTAGTTTTACTGTATATGTTTTACTGCTATTGTACTATGGAGTTTATGTTTTACACCTGCGCAGTGACTTTATTGTTCTCCCTGTTGCTATGTCAGTCTGATGTCTTGTTCTTTTGTTGTGTGTGTTTTGTGCTTATGCTTGTATATATAGGTTATGTTGGAAAACTCAATAAAAACTATTAACTGAAAACAAAAGTAACTGTACTCTCGTTTCCATCACAATTCATAATGTTTTGAATGTAAAACTTCTGAGAATGAGAAAAGCGGCAATTACAAGCACTACTTAGGCATTTTTTTGCTTCCCTTGTAGCAAACACACAAGAACCCTAAAAAGAAGAAGAATCAGCATTTATATAGTGCTTTCATGCACAATGTATCCCAAAGCACTTTACAAGCAATGCTAGACTGGTAGTGAAGTGACTGAATGTGTAGTGGTGGCCGTATTGCACATCAGCACTCACACACAGCCTGGACAATTGCATGAACCAGTTTTATGGTAAGGGGAATGTTGGCCAGGACACCAGGAATGCCACCTACTCTTTGCGAAGAATGCTCTGGGTTCTTTTACTTCCACCCGGACAGCTCCAGGATGGGTAGAAGGGACCTCAGTTTAACATGTCATCCAAAGGACAGCACACCGCAGCAGTACAGCACCCCAAAGTACTGCACTTGGGTGCCAGCATTTTAGGTACAAGTCCACTCCTGGTGTGGGATGAGAACCCATGACCTTCTGGTCCAGAAGTGGATGTGCTACCAACTGAGCCACACTGACAGCTTTTTGGCAAACAGGTAGGGAGATTTAATAATAATAATAACTTTATTTAATATAGCACCTTTTATAATATCAAGGTGCTTCACAAATATATAAAAATTCAAGAAATTCAATTAAAATCAATAAAATCACAGAGATTCAGAAAAAGCTTTGCCCCATAGGAAAGTCTTCAGTGCCTGCTTAAAGCTCCCCACTGTCCTGCATTCCCATAGCTGTCAAGGCAGAGAATTCCAGAAGGTAGGGGCAGCAAACACAAAAGCTCGATCCCCAGATGAATTTAAACTAACTCTCGGAATCTCCAGCAACCCCTCGTCAGTTGAGCAGAGCTGTCGTACAGGGGTGTATGGAACCAGGAGCTCTTTCTTTTCCCCTATTTAAAGTAAACATTTACTGGGTTGCTGCATTAATAGTTTGAAATGGTAGGATACAGGCAACTGGATGTTTATATATATATATATATATATATATATATATATATATATATATAAAAAAATAATAGAGTGCTCCAGCTTTTGACATGTATGCAGAGACTCATAGGTACCTTCTTGGTTAATTTGAAGAAGTTCTAAACATAAAATTGAGTAGAAGGATAAACGAGCTACCTGGAGTTTGCAGTGTCATTAGATTTAGAATACATGTTTTATAAAATGGTTATGGGACATGAGAACCACTGGTTGATGGAATTTATTGCTTTAAAATGTCATATGGTGTATAGAAAAACCTTAAGGAATTTAATGAAATGGTCAATAACAGGGAAACATTGCTTGTCTGCTAGTGCTTTTGCCTGTTTTGACATATCTGTCCCCTCCCCCCACACACTTTTTTCCCTTATCATTGCAAGCTGAAAATGATGCAAGTACCTATATGTGTACACCTATAAACTAGTCATGAGATTTAGTATGTTAGGCACAACAAAGGAGGTAATAAGCAATAAACATATGTAATTATTTAAGGGTATAACAGATTTTTGTGGATATGTGGTGCAGCAATGGAAAGTCAATTTCTGCTTTTTGAACTTTCAGGAGTGATTTTCTAGAAAAGAAATAGTTGATGCATTAAATAATTCAAGTCAGGAAGTACAATGGGTGAGATATTTTGTGATTAAATCTTTTATTTATAAAACACTGCATAAATAATCTGTATGTTAAAAAAAAAATTATATATTTTTTTTATTTTGTTTATACAGTAATGGTGTTTACCTATTGAGGAAGGATTATTTATCCAATATGTTTGGGTTTATGAACACTGTATTTCATTGTTACCTGTGAAGGAACATAAAAGAAAAAAATGTAATTATGAAAAAATAAATTATTGAAATAAATCTTTTACATTTGGTGAGTGGGCTCAATTACTACCAATTTGCCTGTTCTATAGCCTGTATTACCCTGGACACTGGGCATTCCATGCATGGTGTGGAATGCCTCCTTCATAGCATGGATGTCCATGTCAGCTAAGGGAAACTGCAGGTGGTCATGCACATATTGGAGTAATGCATTCGTGACCTGGTGCAAGACACATGACACAGACAACTGACTGACACCACTGACAACCCCATGTCCCTCTGGAAGGAGCCTGTGGCATAGTATGACAGAGCACACAGGACTTTTGTTTTTATGGACATGACATGTGACCTATGTGTCAGCACTTGCATCTGCTCCTGGAGCATGCGGCAGAGCCCTGAGATAATGTCATAGTCCAGGCGGTACCATTCAATGCACTGTCCCTCGCAGAGCTGAGCCACAGTTGTACAGGGCCTGAATATCCTGGGCCTGTGTCATCCCCTCTAAGCCCTCTTCCTCTCCCTGTTGCCTTCCACAAGAGGACATTTGTGAGTAGCCCATGGCATGTCCTGCGATCTCTGTGTGATCACTGCAACTCTCCATCTGCTACTATTCACTGTATACTACACTGCGCATTGTGCAGGGCAGTTTCTGCCATAGCCACAGGTCTATCTTTCAGACCCAGAATGCCAGTGGGCATCACCACCCAGCAAGCCATTCTGCATCTCATTATGGTGACTGTAGGAGCTCAACATTATGGGGACATATCCACACCCAAGGTCGGGTGGCTGAGATGTACCCCTGAAAACTGCGGCCGGTGTCCACCACCATCTTCACAGATGACCCTCAGGGGACCCTCTGGGAGGCAACAGAGCCCAGGGAAGTGAGTGGCTATGTTATTTCCTACTGTGTGCCACTGTCCTGTCCATTCCCCACAGGTCCTGGACATACAGGACAACTGTGATGTGGGCACCTGCTACCCACTGCATGCCCACCTGTGGTGTACACCTCATGCTGTCCACTGCAGGTGCCCTGTGTGCTGTGCCCTAAGTGTTGCCCCTACTGCTGGTGTCTATGCATGTTCAGGGTCCTTGTGTACTGTGCTGCTAACCTTTTTCTCTCCCTTTGTGTCTCTGTAGGACTTCCAGGGGGCTGCCAGACATCTTCATTTTGGAGTGGTGGGTGCAGCCAGATGGGACTGTACCACTGGTGGTGGTGCCACAGTGGCACCAAGTGCCCTTCAGTCTACCCTACCACCTGTCCTGGATGGTTGGCATAGCAGACATCCACTATAAGGATGAAAGTGGAGGCCTGTGGTCCATCAATGAGCCATTCAAGCTATGTTGTGCCGGCTACTGTGATGCACGTGTGTCTCTGCTGTTGTGTGCCATGTCCCCATCACTCATGGCTGTCTTCTCACCTTTCTCTTCAGGGGGTATTGTGGACCACTGCAGCACTTTGTGCTGTACCTGAGGAGTTACTCCAATACCAGGCAAGGCAAGGCATATTTTATTTTTCATGCGCCCAATCCCAGAGGCTCTGGGTGACGTATAATCAAAATGCATAAGAAAACAGTTAAAATACAATAATTAAAATACAAAACAAATCTATTAAACATATTTAAGAACAGACCACCCAAAACGGGAGGCCTGACCTAGCAGCAGATAGATAGAGCCATTCTTTCAGAATACCTAGGAAATAATATCTAGAAAACAGTGTCTGGGAATGCCTAGCTGAATAAAAAGGCCTTGTGGCGGGCTTTGAATATCTCAACTGAAGGGGCCTCCCTTACTGATGGAGAAAGCGAATTCCACAGGACAGGGCTGATGACACTAAAGACTCTGTCGCTGGCAGTTTTTAACCTCATCCTGGGAATCGCAAGCAGACTCCTAGAGGAGGATCGAAAGGAACGAACTGAGGCAGCAGGTGTTAGAAGGTCTGACAGGTAGCCATGGCCCAGTCCATGTAGGGCCTTAAAGGTGTGCAAGCCCACCTTAAAAAGAACCCTCCACTGAACTGGCAGTCAGTGCAGTTCATGCAGCACCGGTGTGATGTGGCAGTATTTTGGCTGCCCAGTCAACAACCTGGCAGCTGCGTTCTGCACTAGCAGCAGTCGGTGGAGGGTACCTCCAGAGACTCTGAGGTAGAGTGCATTACAGTAGTCAAGCCTTGCTATCATGAAGGCGTGTACCAAGGTGGGGAGTTCCATTGGTGGAACTAGGTGTTTGATCCTGACGATATTCCTTAGATGGTAAAAGCTGGTCCAGACAATGGAGGACACCTGTGAATCAAGTGTCAATCCACTATAGAGGATAATGCCAAGATTGTGCACCCTAGAGGAGGCCTTCAATGGCACAGACCCCAGAAACAATCCAGTCTCTGTGCCAGAGGCCATCCCATCATGCCCCCGATCTACTCCACCACCAGTACCTCCATCTTATTGGGGTTCAGTCACATCCAGCTGGAGGCCATCCACTCATTGATTTGCTAGGGGAGGAGGAGAAATTCCCTATCACAACCACAACCCGTTGCCTCCTGTCTGTGAGACAGGACTCAAATCAGCAGATGACAGTACTGGTGAGTCCACAAAATTCCCTCAGGTGGATGAGCAACACACAATGGTCCACCATGTCAAAAGCTGAAGAGAGATAAAGAAGAACGAGAACTGTCCCCTCTCCTCAATCTCTCACCCTGAGGAGATCATTGTGCACCCGAACTAATGCGGTTTCCATACAGTGCTCAGCACGAAACCCAGACTGGAGATGCTTGTAGATATCAAAGGCCACAAGATGTTCTTCAATCTGCTGTGCCACAACCTTCTCTACTACCTTTCCCAGAAATGGAAGGTTGGAGATAGGATGGTAATTTGCCTTGACATCAGGGTCTAAAGATGATTTCTTCAGAAGGGGTCTCACCAGTGCCTCCTTCAAGGCATCTGGGAAGACCCCCTCCAACAATGAGCACCAGACAATCAAGGAGAACACCAGGTCTACAGAGTCAACACATCCCATTACGAAATGAGCCTTCTAGGCTCCAGCAAGGACTCAGAAGATGAGGAGGACTGGGAGGCCAGTGGTGGCTTTGTTCATGCTGGCCTGTGTGGTCCCTGTGATTTTTATTTTTTTGCCAGTTCCTTCATTAAAGACATCTGTTTTGCACACACTGTTGTCCTCATCATTTCTGGCAGTGGTGTGTGTCTGCCATCGGGGTTGGAGGGTGTTATACATCTTAGCTGGCAGCTGGCTGCACTTGGCATTGCCTGGGGGTGTGCGATGTTGTGCTGCAGGGGGGGCACTGGCCCTGCCTCCATCATTGTGGCCTGTGCTATGGTAATGCCATTGGCATGCATAGGTGGTCCCTAGGGTGGGTCACCCATTCGGGCCAGGGGGTGTGATTATGTTCTTTACAGTGCTTATCTTCTGCAGTGGTAGCATGCACTGCTTCTGTCCTAGGTCTGCGTGTGGTTCATACCCCTTTGTTGGTATCCAGGTTCCAGGAAACACCTGCATCCATTGTTTCCCATTCTCTGCCCAACCCTGCATTCCAGGGGCACTGTCTGGGCACATGAGTGGGGTAGGGGATGGCCTCCCATGCCCATGAATGCTGGCACCTCTGTTGTCCTTAATAGTATGCCATGCCATCCTCTGTGGCATTCATCAATGCTATCTAGTGGATGGTGAGCCTTTCCATGAGTGTCATCTTACGTGTCTGTCTCTTTCACTGTAGTCTTATGCCCAATGTTCTGCACATTCCCCGGAGCCAGTGTATGCCATGTCCACCATTGGGTGGCCTACGGGGGTGTTGCCTGCATCCTGTGTGCTGTGGGGTGTCATGACAGTGGTATCTGCCCAGTGCTGGCCCATCAGGCTGTACATGCTGGCTTTTCCCTGGTGCACCTTGTGTGCCTGTGTTGTGCACCTGGGGTTTATGGCTGCCCTCCACCCCACATATTGCTGTGCATCCTGGTGCATGCACCTGGGTAATGTAGTTCAGGTTGTGAATCTGCGTACAGCAATGTGCATGCACTGCTACGTGGTGGCCCACAGTACACCGACACCAAAACCATGAAAAGCAAAAAAAGACCATTACAGCGAACGTCGCTGTAATGGTCTGCAGTTCACTGATGCGGCTTCTCCTGCTGTTGTGCACCCTCCCCAAAACAACTTCAATCTTGAGTTGATTATATTTAAATGAGGTGGGTGCTCCCTGAAAAAAACACAGTGGTTATTTATGACACAATACCGAGTGTCGGCATTGTGCCGTCGCTGTATTAGATGTTGGCAGATTTGCTGCTGACTAAATGTGGTGCTTCCCACTGCTACGTGGCCATGGGAGCATGTGTACATTCTGTGGTGTGTAGCTATACATATACCCTCCCTGCACAGGGTGCACTGTTGTTCATAAATGCTGCTGTGACATAGAGTGCAAGGTATGCTGTCATATAGCGTTGCACACATCAGTTACGCAAGTATACCGTCGAAACAGCAACATTTCGACAGTGAAAGCCATCACAGTGAGAATTTCAACAGAATTTGAAATTGTTGCGGTAATGGTCCTGATGGTGAAATTTCACTGCTTTCATCAGTGTTTTGCCCCCTTCGGTTAAACTCAGACTCAGAGTTTGTTATCGAAAAAATCTGGGGATATGGGATTCAGAACCCCTACATAGGTGATGCGGAGGACATAGTCCCCCACAAAAAACAGTCAGTGTCTGACAGGCAAAACTTTGCCTGTCAACATTGTAGATGTCGCCGTGCCACATTTCGACAACTTTTTGTCAATGCGACATGGTGGAACTACTTACACACCAGTCATCTGTAGCCTGGGCTTCATAAATAGGCCCCATTGAATCTTCATGTGTATAAGTTGCAGGTTGATCAGTGCAATAAGGGACTACCTGGCTTAGATGGCCTGCATTAGCACTTGCAGCCCATGTGGACTCCTCAAAGGGCTTCAACACTGTGAAGAGTATCTCCATCAGTCACCACTGATTTGTGCTGATGTTTACCACTCCCTTGTCAATACAAAACTCAAATGCACACTTGTGGATGGACTTCTATTGTTCTTGCATGCACTGCTTCATGTATAAGGTGAAATTCCTCATTGTTGCCACATCTTTTTTCAGAAGGCAGAGAGGGGATTCTCCAGGTCAATGTTGTGTAACAGCTTCCTTATCTTAACAGAATGGTTAAAATGACCTTCCACATCTATGAATCCCTGAACTACAGTACAAGATTTATACAGTGAACAAAGCATGGAACAGGTGTGTTGTCACCATCTTCAACTGCCTTTAAAATCCCCTATAAAACCAAAGTGCAGCCACTGCTATGTGGGCATGTTATGGCTACTCTGTAGCTTCCTTTCGAGGCATCCACAAGCCTCATCTGATGGGAAGACAAAGGAAACAACTAGCAGACACCCTCTGACTGCTATAGCCAAAGGCAGTCAAATGGTACCTGTTTCCTACTTCCTTTTACTAATAACAGCCAAAGGATACCCCCTATCAACTGTACTTTACCCAAGGTAGACAGAGGGCACCAAGTACCGGCTGATCTCTGGTTGTGTATAACCATAATTAGCCATAGGATAACCAATACCAGTTTTTCTCTGGCTGCCAGCTACAGATTAAAGAAGAACTCTGCACTTCAGTGCGTACTTTTATAATCATAATATAACCCTCCTAAAGGTGGGGGTTTACAGTAGAGAGTCAATCGTTAGCACCACCCTCACTACTGAGGAGCTGCAGTTCTGCTGACATAGAATACAGCTTTGATGCTGCCACTGAAGAGCATAGGATTTTACAAATAGGTTGAGTGGGAACAGGGTAGAACTCACTTAGTAGAAAGTAAAACCAGTGGGTTACTGTGGCCTGTTCAGCCTTACAAAATGGATCACAATGGCAACACACTGGTATCCTAACAAATGTGCAACAGTACTATCCAGGGGTACCCTGATAATACAGTGGTAGTTTACATTTTGATTTTTGTTGGTTCTGGGGCACAGAAATGGTATGATGGTATCCCTGAGGTATGTTTTCACCTTTTCAGTCACAAACACTGGAGCAATTGTATAACAATGGTAATATGTTATTTTGAGACTTTGCTATTGAGCACCTCTGTCATCATTAACCCTGGACTCCTGTGGTAGCACAGCTGAATCATTATTAAAGTAGAACCAAATGTTAGTGGTCTTCCACAATGTATTCACTTGTCTATTCTGACTTCAACTGTTTACCTCAAACCGTACGTACTGTGGTTACCAGTTGTCTCTCTCAAGCTACTACTGACTTGTAATCAGATCCAAATGTTAGTGTTTCTCCCACTATGTATTCTCTTGTCTATACTGTTTTCAACTGTCTTCCTATGTTCTCCCCTCCCCCAGGATGCATCTGTAATCGAGCAGTACTCTGCTCAGTACGTCTTCCTAGTAAAACCCTTAAATAAATAAATAAATCTCATTATATGCTCTGGGCTAGATTCATGAAAGAATTACCATACAGTAAATGCATGCTACTTCAGGTAGCACGTGCTATTTCATACCTCCTGATTCAGGAAACATTACCAGAAAGAAACAACAGCTATTAGAAGGAACACAACAGCACTCCAGCCCAACACTATGGAAGTAGCACATGTTAACTGCAGGGGTCAATCAGCTGCAGGATAGCAGGGCAGGACACCACTGCCACTGAGAACAAAAATACAGCAGGCAATGCAGGCACAGTAACAAAACATGCACACATGGTGCAGTTCATGTGGAATGAAGGCAATGCAGAACACAAGTGCTGCAAATGGAGCTGCCATCACTAGTGTGGCCATGATTAGCATACCAGACACCCCCCCGCCAGAACACTGCAGCACAGCATTCAGGAAGCAAATAACACACTGTCCTGCTGTGCTATGTAAGATGGATCTCAAGCACCCTTTATAGCACAAGACTACACCAGGATGCAATAGTGCCACAAAATGGCAAGTGTGCAACTGCCTATGCCGACAGCAATCCAAGAAGAAGAGGAAAGAGATGCAGAGGTTTATTTTAATTGTTTTTATTTAGAAACTATTTAGCCAGAATTGCCCAGCTGAGATGCGACATACTGTTTACACATGGGTCCTGCCTCTACCTATTTCCACAACTGGAGCACTGGGAGGTTGACTGACTTGCCCAAGGTCAGACATAATTTGGCCCTTGAAGGGTTTGAACATGTGTTCTTCTGGAACCCACGTCAAGACACCAAACACAATACTACAGCCCTGGGCATCCAGGAAATTAACTGACTACTGCATGCTGGGTGACTGTGCTTTTAATGGTGGATATTGTGTGCTTGTTCTCCATTCTAAATACAGTAACATGGTGCTTGCTCTACTGCAGGCTCCTATGAAATATTGCCTGTGATGTCATTTTCTGCAGCCCATTAAACAAGCTAATGACCTCATGAATATTAATATGCCATTTTCAAAACTTCACCATGTGACTTATAAATGGAACTACTGTGCCTTTTAGCAGTGCTCCTGTTGCTTCTTGAATCTTGTGGTACTGCAGCAAAGGTAGTGATCTCTTTATTTATCATGTTCTACAGTACTTTCACCTTTATGAATCTAGCTCTCTGATTTGTAATGCATTGGTATAGTAAGTTACAATATGAATATTATAGAACATGGTACTGAACCCCATGTTCTCATTGGTTCAGTTGTGGTCTTTATCCCATGGATAGTAGATTGCAAGTGTAAACAGAATGTGGATATGTTGCATATGTGAATGTGGACCCACTGCATGTGTGTAACCCCTAGATTGCGCTATCCCAAGGGCTACTACCCCTGTTTGCTTAACTACTAACAGGTTGAGGGGCCTAGGTCCAATGGCGGGTGCCTCCACCCGGAGGTCAGGGTTTGCAGTAGTTAAACTAACTTGGTCACAGCCCTCTGGGACACTGTAACCCCCCTTTATTCCCACTAGTGGCCCACACAGTGCATTAGGAATATCTTCACAATGTACACTTACCCCCAGGACTGGCTCTGTCGACTGGACTCTGGGGAACCCCTGTAAAACAAGATGATACAGTGCAAAAACCACAGTACAATACTTTAACATAAACAAATACCTCAGCCAGTGTAACTTTGCTGAAACCAACAGATCTGATTTATTTAAGCTGTAACAAGGAAGGGGGAAAACAGGTTAATTAGGTTAAACACATTAATAATCACAGTATTGTGCGCATATTCAGTCCCAAATTGTCACTTTCACTGGGTACCCAGGATGGGGGAGGGGCTAGCCAGGATCTGTGTAGCTGGTTGGGGCCCTGAGATGGAAAAAAAACCTTGCACAATACCCAATTGTAATCCGGAGCCGGAGGGCTCAGTTCATGAAGAAATGAAAAAAAGCAACAATTAGATGACACACTTGCACTTCGATAAACAGATGGCAGGGAGCTACCCTGCTTTGTACTCACAAAATCAATGCTGGGAACTGGATGGAAGGCAGATTGTCCTGGATTGCCAGGAGGAGCAGACCATGTGGACAAGGTCCTTGTGACTGGACCCCACTGCAGTTTAGAGCAAATAGATGAAGTCTGGATTAAGCTGGGGTTTACTTCCAGCTTCATGCACTCTATTTACTGTACAGGGGATTGGAAACGCGATTCCCCACAAGCACTACACACATTTATATGTAAAAGGAAAGTACTATATCAGGCAGGCTGCTTCTCGATCCCGACCGCAATTACTGCACGATACCCAGGAGAACACACAGCAGCTTCAGTTCCTGACAGACCGAGTGCGATTCAGCAATTTCTCCAGTCTTCTACAGGGTGAGCCTGGTTTCTACTCTTCAGATCTCCTTTCTTCTCCTACAGGTCAGATTCAGTCTGAAACAGGTGCTTGCACAGGCTGCAGACCAAAAACTCAGGGCCTTACACGTGCTTCCCGCGCTAAAACTATACACCGAAGAAGCACAGAGCTCCTTGTCTCTTCACTGCCAAAACTGATCTAACTTCTCCAGCCCCAGAGCCATGCATTTCCTTTAGCTCCGCACTATTCTGTTGGCTGGTCCGGCTGTCACTCACAGTAAACTCCCCCTGTTGGTGGAAAAGATGCCAAGGTCAAAACTACATTTCCCAGAGTCACTGCCCTTACAATCCCCTTACAGCAGGCTCCAGAGGAGAGTCCAAGTTCTGATTCACCCAGAGCAGGCTCCATTTTAAAGGATCACCACCATGATTGGTCCAGTTCAGCAGTTCAGAACCAACATGAGGGAGCTACTCTGCACTGTCCTTGCTTCAAGAAAGCAGGTTAAATCAAACTGAATTTTCATTATTACTCTAACAGGTTACAAGCAAACAATTACATCTTTGAAGAGTGCTCCTTCTGCCCACTTAGCGATGGCAGAAATGAAGCGATTTGGCAGTAGCTCGAGCGGCACTCAAGCAGGTAAACACACAGACCCCCATCCAAATTAATTATGCCTGCAGGCAGACAGCTCTTAAAGAGACAGTACCAGGGGCTCTAAAAGCACTCACGGATAAATGGCTTAAACGCCAAACACAATTCAGGCTTGGATCATTCAAGCAAGCTCCTGGAAGACTTCTGGGAACCCCCATTTGCAGGGGGGTTACATGTGCACAGTAATACTGGACTGGAAGGATGTTTGGCAAACTGTCCCAACTGGTCCTCATTCTACAAATAAAGGCATGATCAATTTTATCCAGATAATTTAATTGATAAATATTTGTGCTAAGTCACATGCTTTTACCAATTTTGGCCCTCAAGTGTATACTGTAGGTCTCTGTGTGCGTGGGGGGAGGGAGGGGGGCCTCACTGTGTTAATTCTTGGCTTATTCATTTTTACTTCCTGTAAACTTCATGCTTGAGACACTGTTCTCCTGCTTCACTTCTGCCCTGTTTCTTACTGAATCATATTGAAGTACAACATCATTTCAAAACCAATGCTGTAGACTACTTTAATAAAAACAATGACTGTAATTTAAGAAAAGATATCCTGTCACATTGCCCTCACTTCCACTCAGTCTTCTGGGGTTCCCCTCAATATTCATGTCCAACAACTCCAATAGCCATTAATGTAAAAAAATAGATGTTTTCTTTTAGAGGATCTCCCTTAGGATTTATGCTCAATAATTATGAGGGAGAAGCTGGTACATTTCTTAGAGGAAAAAGAACTTCAGAACAAAAGATAGTATGGACTAATGGTGGGGGGATGTTGTGTCAGACAAACCTGATGAGTTTCTTCAGTTGGGAAATGAAGGTAGTGGACAACGGGAAGTTGGTAGACGTACTGCACCATGACTTCAGTAAAGCATTCAACTCTGTCCCACATGGATGGTTGGAATGCATGATCTGGTGGTGGGGACAAAGTCACAATACTTGTAGGAAACTGGTTAAGTGGCAGAACCCAGACGGTGTTGATTTCTGATGAATTCTCTGGAGTTAAGGTGGTCATTAGTGGAGTGCCACAGAATTCGGTTTTGGAACCTGTCCTATTTAACAACTTCACTTGCTACACTGGGGTTGGAGTAAATGCAAGATATGCTTCTTACATAGAAATATAGACTTTGACGGCAGATAAGGACCGCTTGGCCCACCCAGTCTGCCCATTTTCCTACTTATTGGATAAGCTGCAGATTCTAGTTAACCAACAGTCTACTTCCTCCTACAACCCTCTATAATTGACTTATTTCTGTCCCATGCATTTTTGAATTCCCCCACTGTTTTTGACCCCATGACCTCCTCAGAAAGGCCATTCCATGTGTCCACCACCCTCACTGTGAAAAAATACTTCCTCATGTTGCCCCAGAGCCATCCCCCCACTATCTTCAATCTGTGACCCCTTGTTCTTGCACATCTCTTTTTCTGAAAGATGCGACCCTCTGGACCTTGTTGATTTCCTTGAGGTACTTGAAAGTTTCTATCATGTCCCTCCTCTCCCTCCTTTCCTCGAGGGCATATAAACAGTATTAAGCTTCTTTAGTCTTTCTTTGTATGGTTTCTGGTGCAGACCCTGCACCATTTTAGTTGCCCTCCTCTGGACTGCCTCAATACTGTTTTTGTCCTTGCAGAGATGGGGTCTCCAGAACTGCATGCAGTACTCCAGATGGGGTCTCACCAATTGTCTGTACAGAGGGATGACAACTTCCTGTTTGCTACTGGTGATGCCTCTCCCTATGCATCCCAGTATCCCCCCAGCCCTCCTTACTGCCTCCTTGTAGTGATAGTATAATATGTTGATTATTGTCACTCCATTTTGTATGCTATTTCATGTAATGTATGTCATTTTATACTCCATTTTGTATTGTGTGACTCCATTTTACATGCTGCTTCATTTAATTGGTGTTTTGCTCTTTAGATAGCCTCATTATTATGTTTTGCTTCAGACAGTGTATTTTGCTGACTTGAAGGTCGCATATTATCAGGCAACCTGTTTTTGCAGTTTGTTTAAACTTCTGTAGCTCATAGTGTTCTAGGCATGACCAGTGTTTGGAGCACAGTGACCTGAGGTGTGGGGAATTCTGGAGCAGTCCTTATCGTGTGAATTCGTAACATCCTGGGAGCCCGCCAGCTTCTAGAATGTGGGAAAACAACACTATAAAGGCTGCATGGTTATTTTTAGCATAGAATAAGATATAAATGTAGCTTTCTCAATGCCTGGTTGGAAGCCTCATCTGCAGGGTGGACGCATCGCTGTGGAACTTTTTCCCGGTTCAAGACTCCTGGCCAGGCTGTGAAATAAAAGGGCTTCCCCAGCTACTGAGAAAAGGCTTGGATGTAGCATAGAATCGGTGATGTATCATGTTTTGCTTAATTGAAGTATATATTAATGCTGATAGTAATATTACTAATGAATGAATGCTAAAGTGTAATCATTAATGCTGATAGTGATATTGCTGCTAAATGAAGTGTAATTATCTTTTGCTTGCAATAAATTGTGCTGATGTGTGAATGCCAAGTGTGATTATTCCTTTGTGACTCTTCGATTAGGCAAGACACTCTTCACATTGCCTACCTACCTTTAGGTCATCTGATATGACTACCCCCGGTCCCTTTCCATTTTTGTTGTTAGTACCCACCTCACTGTGTATTCTTCCCCTAGGTTTTTGTTTACCAGGTGCATTACTTTGCACTTCCCTTACAGAAATACAGGTGCGCTGTGTACATGCAGAATGCATGCCACATGCTTAATTGTGCAATGTTTGCATGCAGCTTACATACACAAAGTGATTTTAAGCGAACCAGGTCTAAAAAGCAATTCAGGTTCGCATGCTGCAAGCTTGACATGTGTGCAGCAGGTAAACTGGTGTGAACATGTTCTAACAAGCATTTGTCAATGCCGAATGTTTGCTTGCTGGCATTGGCATTGGTAGTGTAGGAGTTAGAGAGATGCATAATAGGAATGGCAGTGAAGTATTGAACTGAAGCCAACGCCACCACCACCCTGCAGAGACTGACAGGCATTGGGGTGTGCCTTTGGGGTGTCAGGCATAATAGCCATGCCATTTCACCACCCTACCCTGCAGACACCGACAAGTGTCACTGTGCCTTGGGGTCTTTGGGCCTTATACACCCATTCCATAAGGAAATATGGTGAGATGAGTGCATTATAGGAGAATGGGGTAAACTTTAGGGCCAAAGAATCCAAGGAACACCTCGATGCCTGTCACTGGCTGCAGGGTGTGGGTGGCGGTGGAATGGCATGAGCATTACAGGCAACAATCCCAAGTCACACCCTTGATGTCTGTCAGTCTCTACAGGGTGGGGTGTTATGGCCAGAAACACTAACGCCCCAGGCGTTCATTGGTATTTTCACTCCAAATTTTCAACATGGGTTTTTTGTGACTCCCACCTTATGAACAGAGACAATATCAGTTTGTTAGAGGAAAGCTGATTTTGCACAGTGACTATGCCATTTGGCACCGCAGGTGCCAAAACACATTTTGAACAGGGTGTGAAAAATGACAGCTGTACTGTTCACGGGGAGATGTAAACAATGGCAATGTTGAAAATCTGAAGTGAAAATATAGAAAAACTGGTGAAGTCACGAGTGTGCGTAGAAACTGCATGATGCACACCTGTAATGTAGTTAGTTTGGGGATTTTTTACAGCAGATTGTCAACACAGGCATTTTGCTCATGAACAGTGTCACTGTGATTTTCTTAATCTGTCCCGAACACTGATTTCCCACAGCGACCAAGCATTTCTGTGCCAGAAGTGTGAAAACACATTTCGGCCAGGGTGTAAAAAATGACAGCTATACTGTTTATAAGGAGGTGTGGAAAAATGCCAGTGTAGAAAATCTGGACTGAAAATATTACAAATTCATGAACTTATGAGGGTGCATGGAAACTGCACAATGCATGCTCGTAGCATGGTAATTTTATGGACTTTTGTCACCAATTTTTCAACATAGCCATTTTAAGTCCTCTGCTCATGAACAGTGTCACTATGATTTTCTTAATCTGTCCCAAACATTGATTTCGCACACCGATTGCGCCATAGTGCGCTACATGCGCGAAAACACATTGTGGGCAAGATGTGAAAAATGACAGCTGTACTGCTCATAGGGAGATGTGGTAAAATGGCTATGTTGAAAATCTGGAGTGAAAGTATTAAAAATTTGCTAAGTTACACGCGTGCATAAGAACTGCGCAATGCACGCTTGTAAAACAGTCATTTTTGGAAATTTTGCACTGAATTTTCAACATAGGGTTTTGGGGGGTCTGCATCTGACTAAGGAGGGAGTCAGTGCATTGGGGCAGAAGTTTGACGTCTTTGCAGAATATTTAAACTAGCAAATGGGGAGAGGGGTGCAGCACCCCATACGTTGAATGGGAAGAACACCCCTCCCCCCTCAGCTAGTGGTCAAACAGGGATTCAGCATGTTTGCAGTTCATATGCATCACCAGGTAAGAAAAAAGGTTTGTCTCCCCATACGACGCACAGGGTTAATGCCAAACCTCACCCAGCAACTAACACACCAAAATCTGGCCACTGGAAAATCATGTACACAAATGCTCACAGCCTGGGAAATAAGATCCCAGACCTGCAGGCAATAATGTCAGAGGCTAAACTGGACATAGTAGCAATTAGTGAGACGTGGTTTACCAGTAACCACACTTGGGAGGCTTCAGTACCTGGCTATGTATTGTTCAGAAGAGACCGAGGTGCAAAGGGGAGGAGTGGCCTATGTCAATGAAAATATCAAAGCTACAGAAATTCAGAATACACATAAGAAGCCAGAAGAACTGTGGGTCACCCTGGAAACAGGAAATGGGACAGCCATAAGAACTGGGTTGTCTACAGGCCCCAGACCAGGGGAGGACATAGACACATTACTGTTAGAAGATATACAAAATGACAGCTAAAGGGAGGTTCTGATAATGGGAGACTTCAACATGCCAGATACAGATTGATCAATACCAGCAGGAACATCTGCCAGAACTAGACACATAGTGGATTCCCTGCAGGGGGAGGGCCTCAAACAACTGGTACAGCAATCCACAAGAGACAGGGCTATCCTAGATCTAGTACTGACTAACAAGGAAGGGATCACAGATCTCCAGGTAGAAGGTCACCTGGAGGCCAGTGACCATCACATGGTATGGTTCAATTTGGCTACTACATCTAAATCATCCCATTCCAAGGCAAAAATATGGGACTTCAGAGGAGCTGACTTTGATAAGATGGCCAACAGAGTTAAGCTAGCCCTGGCAAAAAGAAACACAGGTGAGGGGGTACAGGCAAAGTGGGCAAGCATTAAGGATGCAATACTTGAAGCAACATCCCATTGTGTTAGACAGAAAAGGAAGTAAAGAAGAAGGAAACCACTTTGGTTCTCAAATACAGTAGCAGAAAAGGTCAGAGCCAAAAGGTTGGCCTTCAGGAAATATAAGGGAACACAGCGGGATGAAGATAGGAGGCATACCAAACTGCCCTAAGGAAACAGGGAAGGCAGTAAGGCAGGCAAAGTCCCAAACTGAGGAAACACTAGCATGAACAGTAAAGAAGGTGACAAGACTTTATAGATACATTAGTGAAAGGAGAAAGTCCAGAGGAGTATTGCTAAGCTTAATGGAGAAAAGGGGGCATGTGAGGAGGAGGACCCTGTAAAGGCATCTATCCAAAATAGATACTTTTGCTCAGTATTTACTGAAGAGAAGGTAGGGCAGGGCCCACAGCTCAGCATCATGGACACAGGGGGGGAGAGAGGTGAGCACTACTCCCTTCACAAAAGAAAGGGTCCTACAAGAGCTTGCTAAGCACAGGGTGGATAAGGCAATGGGACCGGATGGCAAACATCCCAGGGTACTTAAGGAGCTAAAGGTGGAACTAGCAGAGCCATTAGCAGAACTGTTTAGTGAGTCTCTGAGCACAGGAGAGGTCCTAGAAGACTGGAGAAAGGCTTATGTGATCCCGCCCACAAGAGTGGTAGCAGGAGGAGGCGGGAACTACAGACCAGTCAGTCTTACCTCAGTAATGGGCAAGATTATGGAGGCACTCCTTAAGGAAAGGATAGTGCAACACCTGGAATCCATAGAGGCACAAGATCCAAGACAGCATGGGTTTACAAAGGAAGGTCCTGTCAAACTAATCTCATAGATTTCTTTGACTGGTAACCAGAGTGGTGGACCAAGGGGAGCAGTTGATGTCACCTACCTTGACTTCAGCAAAGCTTTGACACTGTTCCACATAGAAGATTGATAAATAAGCTGGGTAGGCTCAGGGTGGGTCAAGTTGGTCAACTGGGTGGCAAACTGGTTGACGGGCAGAAAATAGAGAGTGGTGGTAAATGGTATACAGTCAGAAGAGATGCAAGTCACAAGTGGGGTACCTCAGGGATCAGTCCTGGGGCCAGTCCTCTTCAACATCTTCATTAGTCACCTTGCAGATGGACTAGAGGGTAAGGCTTGTCCATTTTCAGATGACACCAAGATCTGCAACAGAGTAGATGATCCAGAAGGGGTGGGCAGAATGAGAAGAGATCTGGATAAACTAGCAAAATGGTCAGAAGAGTGGCAACTGGGATTTAATGCAAATAAGTGCAAAATCATGCACATAGGGAAGAGAAACCCTGAAGACACCTATAGGCTGGGAGGGGAGTTGCTAGCAGTCACAAAGGAAGAAAGAGACTTGGGCATCATCATCACTGATGACCTGAAATCATCCAAGCAGACCTCTAAAGCAGTAGGTAAGGCTAGGGGTGTTAGGGTGTATTAGTAGGGTATCACAAGTCATAAGAGGAGGTAATAATTCCTCTTTACAAGACACTGGTTAGCCCCATCTGGAGTACTGCATGCAGTTTTGGAGGCCACACCTTCATAAGGACATTAACCAAATTGAGGCAGTCAGAGAGGGCAACAAAATGGTGCAGGGACTGCATCAGAAGACATATGAGGACAGATTAACAGAGTTCAATATGTACCCTTGAGCAAAGGAGGGAGAAAGGTGATATGATTGAGGCATTCAAACACCTTAAGGGCATTAACAAGGTGAAAGAGTCTAACATGTTTAAATATAAGAAAAATAGCAGGACAAGAGGACACAGCATGAGATTAGAGGGGGGCCGATTAAGGGGGAATGTGAGGAAATTCTTTTCACAGAAAGGGTGGTGGATGCATGGAATGGCTTACCACAAGAAGTGGTGGCTATGAATACAGTGCAGGGCTTCAAACAGGCATGGGATAGGCATAAGGGAGCAATACAAATGACTATGAATAAATAGGCCATTGACAGAGCAAAGGCAGATGGCACATTTATAAGGTAGAAAAAGAAATGGGAAGACTGGATGGGCCTTGCGGTCCTTATCTGCCGTCAACTTCTATGTTTCTATGTTTCTACCTCATGAACTGTGACACTGTCATTTTGTTACTCTGTCCCAAAAGGTAGTTCTGTGCAGTTACCCAAAATCACCTTTCAGGACCGAATAACAAAATGACAGTGACTGAGTTCATGAGGCGGGGCCCCAAGAACCCCATGTTGAAAATGTGGTGAAAAAAATCCCCAAAATGGCTGAGATATGCACCAAAGTTTTAAAAAAAATGTATGCCATTATACAGCTTACCGGTACTTCTTCAGTTCGTGGTCAGCTTTGAAGAGTGCAGATGTGTTCCCGGTCCACCGAACATCATCGCGCTGGGCTCCGGAGGTAAGTATGGGGTCAGGGAGGTGGTTGCACAGAGGGAGGGCGCTGGTTGGAGGAGGGGGCAAGACAGTCAATGAGAGACCTTTTTTTTTATAGGTATGTTTGGTTCTTATTCAGGAAGATGATGCACGTTTGCCACTGGGGCTCCCAGCGTGTAGCTAAATTATTTTGGGGCAGTGGAGCCGACAGGATTGGGCACCTCTGTTGGCCATACCGACTTTTGCCACGGTGGGGTGGGCTCCCAGCATGGCACCTAGAAGTCTGTTTTTTTGGGGGGTACACTGTAGCCGATGGGGGATTGGTCACCCCCCATCGGCCATATGGACTTTTGCCATGCTGGGGTGGGCTCTCAGTGTGGCACCTGGAAGTCTGTTTGGTGGGGCAGTGGAGCCGATGGAGGATTGGGTACCCCCGGTGGTCATATAGTATGCAGGGGTGGAGGGGAGCACATCAGCATGCTGGGGTGGACTCCCAGTGTGCTACATAGGTGTTTGTGGTGTGGGGATGAACTATCTATGACAGTTTAGATGTAGTGCTGACATGTAGGCAATTTGCATACTGCTGACAGCAGTATGCAATTTGCCTACACATTGCCACCGCTGATTGTGGTGGTGTTTTCCTCAGAACTGTATGCCACTGCATCTGAATGGCTGTCATAGACAGCTCGGACATTCATTGGCGTGGTGCAGCCGGGCCTGCAAAAGGGAGTGGGGCATTGGAAGTGGGGGAGGCACACCTATGAAAACTTGTATGGTGGCACTATGCTTCTTGCACATGCATTCAAACAAACATAAAAATTACATCAGGCTCGCATGTTGCACGCTTAACATGAGTGCAGCAGTTAAGCTGGTGTGAACATCATTTAAATTTCACATTCGGTTCACATGCTGCATGCTTGCCATGTGTGCAACAGCTAAACTGGTACAAATCTCGACTAAGAAAACACATCAATTTCTATTTCTTATACTACTGCTAGCAATTAGAGTTATTAAAATACATTTTTAAGTGGATTCCCTTAAAAATTAGGTAAACCCATTAATTCTGATCATTTTGCAAGTCGTTTAATGGCTTTTGATTTTTGTCATTAAAACACCATTAATTAGTAAAGTATTGTTTGCTTACTGCATTAAGTGTCTAGTATATAGCCAGTCAACATCCCTTATTCCAGATGTATGAAGAGGGGGACTCTGTGTTGTGAAGCCTATCCTTTTTGTTTTGGATCATGCAAATCCCTTATGCATATTTAGTGCTACAAATGTGTTTCTCCATGACTGTTTCATCTCACTTACATTCCCTTTGTCATTCTGTATTGAGCATATACACTATGGCCATACCTTTGCATTCTTTGTGCTGAGTAGGGTCTTGGAAGTATGCACCATACCAGGGCCGTCGGCAGATATACGCTCAGTACGCCCAGGCGTACAGTAAAAAACTAAGGGAGGGGCATCAAAAAGAGCATTGGTTCAATAGTAAAATACCTTTGCGTCTGACTTTTATTTTTTTTTTTCAGTAAGATGTTCGAGGCTGGCTGAATGAGACCAGTCTGAGATGGGAGGGGGGGGTACACAGTCAGAAATGTGAGTCGGAGACTACTCAGCAAGTCAGGACACATTGTAATTATCCCCTCTTCTGCCGCTAATGCTGATTTATCCTTTTCATCAGCAAGCCGATCAGTGCGAGCCTCTAGTCTAAACTGCCATTTAGTTCCTGTGTGGCGGGATCATGATTCAGCACGTGAATGACAAGTGGTTGTCAAACTTGTCAGCAGTGGTGGCACAGTCTCTTAGTCAGTGTGTGTGTAGGTGCAGGATTGTGATAGATAAAGTTTGAGTGACTGGCTAGCAGATACCTCCAACAGCCCACTGTCAAGTCAACTTTAACCATAGCAGTGCTCACGGATGGCTTCCGATCAGTAAAACAGGCACAGTGCAACAGCAGAACAAAGTTAACTCTGCTAAGGTGAGAAAACGACTGTTAGCTTTAAGGGGGGATGGTTGTGAAATCGGCTGCCAGTGCCGGCTGAAAAACAGCGATCTGAAACACGGCTTTGTTGTTGCTCCTGTCTTCAAATCACAAACTCTCTCATGGAAACCTGTGGAAAAAAAAAAGGAAGGGGTGAAGGGGAGAACAGAAGTAGGAAGGAAGACAGCAAATGTAGAAAACATTAGAGCGTGAAATTATATTGTGGCAGTATAGAAGAAGACCAGGTTAGAAATAAGTAGTTAGCTGTCATGAGCCAGGGCATTGCATGCTCGGATTACAGGGCTTCACTCAGTTCCCTAAAGCTCATCTAAGTGAAAGCTATATTGGGCATGGGAGAAATGGGGGGAAAAGGAATACATTGCCTGTCCTCAGAATCATTGCTTACTGTGTATGCCTCCTTATGAAGATGAAAAGCAGCTGTGCCGAGACGAAAAGTCTGTATCAGGCTCGAACAGCTCGTCTCATTCAAACCTCCCGGTTGCCTAATTGTCAGTTTCAGAATTGCTTTCTCCGCTTACTGACACCACAGTAAAACTGTGATCAACTCACTTAGGCTACATTTTAAATTATTTTTCAAAGTAATCCAGTAAGTTGGGGAGAATTCTGAAGAAATGCCTCCCAAGAAAATTACAGCAAAATGGGGGCAAAAATCAGGACAAAAAAAAAAAACATATAAAGATAAAGACCCAGAAAAAGTAAATTCTGATTGAAGCACAGATAACACTGACCCTCATTCTCAGCAGTGCTTTTGTAACTGGAGAGAAAAATAAAGAAATGTGCCCAGCTGCTGTAAATCTGCCTCTCGACTCAGTTCAGTACTTTTTATTGTAGTGCCCGTCGTCTGAGCACCGCTGATTTCAACATCTTTCATTTTGGCACAAAAGTCAATGACAGCCATCTCAATACAGTGCCTTTTAGTTCCAGAGTAAATCGTTGACAGCTGTCCCAATTCTAGGCTTGCCACTGAGTTAGCCAGAAAAGATAAAAAGTTCTAGGTCTAGGTTTAGCTCAGAAGTAAAATGGGAGATATCTTGAGAGTTTTAGAACTGTACAGTGCTATCGGAGGGATGCATAATGCATTACGCGTTAAAAGGTAAACACAGTTATTACTGTGAACTGTTGCTGCTCGAGTCCGAGAAATATTTTGTGCTAGGAAAACAAATACCCTAGCTGAGAGTAAGTGCGCCTTGGTTAAAGAAACCACACATCAAATTAAATGTGCTTTTATTCACGTTAGGGATGTTTAGGTGGTGGGACTCTCTTGTAGTATTCAAAACAGAAAGATGACAGATGCAGTAATTGTCGCAAACAGTTTTGTAATTTGTGGTCCTTGAGATCTCCTGCAGCAGCTTCTGAAAACTATTTAGCGCTGTAATAAGAGGGCGCTCTATTGTGTGGAGCTAGAGTGACAGGGCTGTACTGCACAGTGCTTAACTGACAAGGGCTTTACTGGGCTACACCCCTCAGAACGTCTTGTGCTCATTACCACAAGCAGAGCACTCAGTCCCCCTGAAATTCCTCTGGGTACATGCTCTAGTGGCTGTGGGTGAAAAACCGGAGATGGGATCTATTGCCTGTTCACAGAAATCCCTGTCCAATATGAATGCTCCCCGAACATCTGAGACCAGTGGTAAATCCACTCCACTCAATAGCGAGGAGGACCAATTAAATTGTGATGTTGTGGGTATGTGAGGAGCCATGTTTAAAGAATAGCATACTGTTCAGCTATCCACAAACTCCTGACTTGCTTGCCCCTAGAGAGCAATGTTGTAGGTTTGAGTCCCTGCATAGAAAATTCATTTGTGATCTGAAATCATTTTTCTATTATGGTTTTTCTATTTTTTGTAATGTATTTAAAATAAGCAAGCAAGTGAGGAGTTTGTGGCACTGTTGCTCTTCCAGCAGCTGAAATAACACAGTGGAATGTTTTTTCTTTGTGTGTGGTTCTTTATCCCCTGTGCAATATAAGAGTCAAGAAAGACACACCAATAGGTAGGACAACATTCTTTATTAGACAAGATAACAGTTAACCCTGAAATTCACACCATGCAAACTCAAAAATAAATTTTTCTCGGTTAATGCCCCCGAAACAGGGAGCTGAAAATAATCAATTTTTCAGACTGTTCAGCAATGTAAATATTTATACCACCAACAGTTTTTTTTTCCAAATGAGAATAATATTTGGCAGTGATGTTAATCATAGGTAATCACTAAGACATGAATATGTTTCTGTTTTGCCTGATGTCTGGTACAGGGAACCTTTCAATTGAAACAGTTATCTGGTGAAAGGCTTGTGATAAATAAATTTAGGCAGGTTACTAATAATTTATTTCAATGGCTGTTGAGGGATTGCAGACCCACAATGTTAACATTTTGTAAATGACATGAGTGTAATATATGGTAACCAATGTTACTAACATTAAATGTAAAGGTTAATGTGGACTGCATAACTTACACAGTGCAGATTTTGTAAATGACAAATGAGTGCAATACATGGATGTAGCCATTTATGGCTGCAGTAAGGGATTATGACACAGAGGAAGGTCGGACTCATAAAAAAACACATAGTTCCTCAAAAACCTGATTCATGGCTTTTATGCCGGAAAATGTATAATGCGAGTATTTCTGCAAACATCACAGTCAGTTGCTGTGTGGCGGTGATTTGGTTCATTTAATGATGCATTTCACTTTGTGTCCTGATTAATACTGTTACATAAATTAATGTTCCCCTAAAACCACTAGGGCAACTTAAAAGGTCAGGACATTGTGTAGAGCTGTAAGTTTGAAATAATGGAAATAATGCAGACACTTTACAAAGAAACTCCAGGAACAAGCATTCCCTTACTGTATTTCAATATTAAACTTATGCCTAAAGTTCCAATTTGTGTCTTTTTCCTCTTAATCATTTCATATTTGTCCTCCATTAGGAGCCAACACACCTATAATTTATGGTATGTGCAAAATATTTAAAATAATAACATTTTACATAATACCACTGGGCAGACAACATTCATTTTATATATATATATATTTATAACATGGGCTTCAGTAGTTGAAACAACTAATTGGCTGCTCTTAATCACAGTGTTTGGTAGAACAGGGTGGTGTAGTGGACCTGGCCTACTTAAATTTCAGTAAGGCTTTCAACACCATTCCATATAGGAGACTAGTAAGCAAGCCGGGTAGCTTAGGAGATGATCCAAATGTGGCAAACTGGAAAATACAGTGGTTAATGGAGAGGCAACAGAAGGTGGTAGCAAATGTGGTTAACTCCAAGGAAGGGAAGGTGACCGGTGGGTTGCCTCAGTGAGCAGAACTGAGCCGGTTCTCTTTAATGTATTCATAAGTGGCATTGCAGAGGAGCAGTAAGGTAAGGTGTGCATCCTTGTGAATGACACCAAAATATGGAACAGAATGGACATCTGTCAGGGTATGGCATCTGGGTTTCAATGTGAAAAAGTGCCAAACTATGAACATAGGGCACAGAAACCCCAGGGCAGAGTACAAAATGGCTGGAGTGATATTGATGACCATCAAGCAGGACACAGACCTGGGGTAATCATATCAGATGACCTAAAAGGTGGACAGGCGGTGTGAAAATATATTTGGTAGGGGGCCAGTGGGTTGCTGGGGTGCATAGGAAGGGGTATCACCAGCAGAAAGAGGGAGGTGGTGGTGTTCTTGTATAGATCACTGGTAAGATTCCAGAATGAGCACTGCGTCCAGTTTTGGATAGCACGTCTCTGGAAGGACATACTGTAGAGAGAGAGTGGAGGTGATCCAGAAGAAGGCAACTAAAATAGTCTAAGGTCTGTACCAAAAGCCCTATGATGAGAAGTTAAAGGACCTAAATATGTGCACCCTGGAAGAGAGGAGGGAGTGGGGTATGATATAGACTGTTAAATACCTTACAGGAGAAAATAGGGTTCAGGAGGGAAGTACGTTTCAGAAAAAATATTACTCAAGAACAAGGGGTATACTGCGAAGCTGGAGGGGGGTAGAGTCAGGAGAAATATGGGAAAGTACTTCTTCACTAAAAGAATGGTGGATTCCTGGAACAACAGTCCAGCAGAGATGGTAGGGGCAAAAACAGTGAGTTCCCTTCAAGAATGCAGGGGACAGGCATAAGGAAATCTTAGTGGAAGGAAAGTGGGGGAGGAGGAAAAAGCTGGAGATCAATTTGTGGTTGTGGTGACACTGTAGGTAGGCAAAAATGGGCAAGATGAGCTACATATAGCCCTTGTTTTCAGTAGTAACCTATTATTTATAAAGGTAATTGGAAATACACCTTTTCAAACGAAACACAGAACAAGTGTACATACTTATGCACAGCAGATTTATGAATTCCAAATTGGTTAGCGACCAATCTATATTCACAGCAACAGTGTTTCTTTGATTTTAGCAGCTTCCGTGCTGTATATGGCTATTATGATTTCAGCATCACTGTGAAAGCTGCTGTCTGAATCAGTATGTAATGTGACATACCTGGTTTAGCAACAGACTGTTATCTTGCTGCATGGGGTCAGGATAACATTTTATGTTACTGTTTATCAGTATACCACTGTTGTATAAATGCTGATATTTTTGTTGGTGGCATTTAGTAAATAGTAGCTTTTGCCACTCATTATAGTTCTGTCCCCCACGTCTGCAGACTAATTGCATCTTCTGTGTCACGCTTTGATCCACAAATGTGCAGTGTATCTCCATGAGTGAAGGGGGTTATGAAAGACTCACCCTTCATGAATGGGATGGATGGCATGTGTATTTTTTATACTTTATGTTAACGTAATTTGCAGTGTATAGAACTGATTAAACAACAAACTGCAAAACATACAGCTGGGTAATTAATTTACAATTAATAATAGTAACTTCAATAACCAAACCTATTTATAACTCTGTGAGACTTAGCATCTGTTAGCAACAGTAGTCCATCGGGGCAGTACATCTCGTACTAATAAGAGCAGAGCCAGGCTGTAGAATTCAATGAAGTATTCACTATGACGTATTGTGATTTTTTTTTCTCACAGGGTACCACCCTTCCGTCACTGTGGTGAACAGTAGCATTGCAGTGGGCTGAGTCTGGGGCTGCTGATGGGCACACGGGTATGCTGGTGCTGTTGGGTCACCAGTTCCTGAGGATGAGTCGGGAGCCACTGAAACAGCTATAGGTGCCATTTCATTGCCTATTTCCTGGTAAGTGAAATGAGTTATTCATTTTGAATTTTGAGATACTGACTTGCCGTGCTAAGTGGCGATCACAAATGGTGATGGTTAGTTCGAAGTTTACTGGTGGCAGTGATATTTTTAGCGTGGCATGAGTATGTTGGCTGGCACCTTTTCCATTGGGTATACTGGGCGATTTATAACTGTTACAGGGTGCCAGCCAACCAATCAGAATAAAGAGATTTTCTTGCTTTCTGAGCCCCATTGTATAGTCATTGTTTTCTAAGCTGCTAACACATGTATTTTTGTGCTCAGGTAAAAACATTTATTTTATCCAGTATGTCAAAACTAGAAACATAGAAGCTGTTGGCAGAAAGAGACAGCTAGGTTCATGTAGTCTGCCCATTTGTTTTGGCCCTATTTTAACACTCTGGTTATCCTTTGTAGCCAGGGCTCCCTTGTGTCTGTCCCATGCATTCTTGAATCCCCCCACAGTGTTGACCCCCACAACCTGTGTTTATTGCTGTATCACCAACTGCTTCATTGTGGTATCTGTAACCATTTTTATAACTATCGTGTATAATCATTTATAATTGTTGCTATTGTCCTTGATGTCTCTGTTCTGATTGACGAGGAACCTTTATAAAGGAGTCTATGACTCAAAGGTATGTTTTCCAATATTTTCAATGAATAAACAAAATAAATAAATGGACATGGTTATGTTTTGAGCCTATTTTTAAAGAATATTTATGAACTTGTATATAGTTCTACCAAATAACATTATACATGTGCACAGAATTGCTACAAATCGTCAGAATGTCAGCTCCAGAGTATATGTGTGGGTGGGAGGGAGGGAGGAGGGTGGCCACCAGTTATGTGCCCCTAACTGTTGTACTACATGGTCTGATGGGCACCATGCAGGAGCAGTTGTATTCCTGCTGCCTCCTATTGTTGCTGCCCCTTTGGTTGTCATGAAGGATATCTGCAGGCAATTGTGTCAGTGGTGGTGGTGGGGGGTTCACCTTTCACTGTATCTGCAAAGGATGGTCACTCTTCCTGTTGTGCATGCCGATGTTGTGACACACTGCTGGTATCTGCATGAATACAAGTGCAATGATTGCTGATAATTTTTTCCATGGCACTGTCCAATGTTGGTACCAGAAGCATGGATGGTCAGAAAGTTGTTCACTAGCCACAAAAGGAATACATGTATTACTGCAATAATTATTTTTGGATGTCCTGGCTGATACTTCCCCTTTAAAAATGTGTGTTGACACAAACGACAATTATAAAATTCATGGCTTACACTTTAATACACAACATTTGATACAGCACCCATTGTGGGTGCTCCATGCAATTTTCTACATACCCTTTAAGAATGGGCTCAAAAGATCAGATTTTCATTGCATTTCAATCTGTGATGGCAAGCGCAGGTTATTCTGTATATTCATCATGGATTGAAATTTTTTTGTGGCGCAGATAGAAAGTGACAGCGTGTGAAAGTGCAGATAGAAAGCCAGTGAATCTAAGTGCATGAAGGTGCAGATAGCAGTTCAGTGACAGCGCATGAAGTCTCAGATAGCAGGTCACACTGCATCAAGGTAAACATAGCAATTGACAGAACATTAAGGTGCATATACAGCAACAGCATCATTTTTAGGAAAAGCCTACACTAATTAATATGAATGCAATGGAAAGCATTTTTGTGAAGCGTAAACAGATGTCAGGTGCTCAGCTCAGAAAAATCAAGAGAGCTCGAGTGGAAGAGAATCAAAAGATGTCCAAAGCCATGCTGTGTTTCTTACAGTGAGTTTATTTATGTCTTTTATCAAGTAAATGTTATTCGTAGTAAACTGCACAATGTACATGTTGTGGAGACATTGCTTAACTTTTACAATTTCCCATAGGAAAGATACTGTGGACAAAGTAGCAGAAACAGCAACACCAGTTGAATCATCTAGGCATGTTCTGGAGACCCATGAGCTGATGAGAAGGGAGGCGGTAACACAGTCAGTACATGTTGCTGGCACAGATATGGCTAGGCTGGATGCAGAGGCTATTCTTGATATAGATTTAGATATTACAGCTTTTGATACAGAAAGGAGAGAGATTCAAGAAGAGAAAGAGCTCAGTTTCTGCAACTTCATTGCTGACGGTGAGTATTAAACTGGATGCAGCAACACAAACCCAAACAAGCAAGGTAGATGTGGAGACGCAGATGAACCAGACGGAAGTGGCAGTGCAGACAATCAGCTGGGAACACGCGGCAGATACCAGACAGGAGAGACAAAAGTCACAGTTTCAGGATGGCACAGACATTGGCCGTTACAATCGACACTGCTTCACGGACAAGGAAAAGAAGGACATACTTTCCAAACAATGGATACCACCACATGGATTTGTATTCCCTAAAAGAAATATGCAGACTGGAGGAAGGATGGTGGCACACCAGTTCAATCCAAAATTACTGATGGACTGCAAGTTTACGAGATATTCTAGCAGTATGGATGGTGTGTTCTGTGGACCTTGTTTCATATTCAGCATGACGAACAAGGCCTCAATATTGGTGTTCGTCTGCTGACTGATTGGTCAAACTGCCATAAAATTCTTAAGAGACACGCTAATTCTAAGGAACACCTTGATGCTGTGACCAGAGGAGATGCTTTCATAGGGATTTGTGATGGCAAGATAAAGACAGCATATCAGGCACTATGTGACTCAGACAGAAAGGTACACAATCGAACGCGCCAAGCCATGAAGCAAATTATTACTGTCATATTGATGTGCGGAAGACAAGACATTGCATTAAGAGGTCAGTCGAGCAGAAAAGCAAATTTTAATGTAATTCTGCAGCACTTTGCGGTGCTTGATCCTTTGCTGCTGGAACACTTGAATGAGTCACCAAGAAATGCTCAGTATACATCTGTACAAATTCAAAATGAACTGATCAATCTCATGGGACAGCAAATCCAGCGGAAAATTCTACAACGAGTAAAGAATGCCAGATGGTTCAGTCTGATAGCTGATGGAACTACAGATATTTCCACAAAAGAACAGATATCACTGACTGTGCAGTATATACATCGTGGAACAGATGGAGATGTAGAGATTCATGAAGATTTTATTGAGTTTGTAGAGGCTACAGATACAACTGGCAAAGGACTCACAGAAATGTTTTTACAATGTTTAACTGCATGGGGACTTGACAAAGAATTGATGAGAGGACAAGGATATGATCAGGGAAGCAATATGAGTGGTCATTTCAAGGGGGTGCAGGCACTCATTCAGGAAGTTGTCCCAGATGCCCTCTAGAGTATATGCAAGGCTCACAGTCTGAACACTGCCATCGTTCATTCCTGTGCTCTAAGACCTGTTGCAAACATGTTTGACACATCTCGGAAGGTGATCAGTATCCTGAAGAGCTCAGCAAAACGGAAGAACATTTATCTGGCAGAGCTAAATGAGTTTAGAAACTTACCAAGTTACTATGATTATGAAGAAGATGATAACCTAAATGACAGAACAACAACAATTCCTGTGCCTGGAACTACATGATGGATGAGTCAAGCAGATTCAATGACACGGCTGAAAGATAAATTTGTAGTTGCTGCAAGCACCTTAGAGAAGATTGCAGAATTTGATAGTGAAGCACACCGGTGCCTGACAGCCCTCACCAGATTTGAATTCATTGTGACACTTGTAGCTATTGAACACATCCTGGCATTCACAAAGTCACTACACATGTACCTACAGACGGTCAATGTTGATTTGATTCAGGCAGCAGATGAGGCCTGTCTAATAGTACGTGCATTGACACGAACAAGGGAGAACGTAGAGTCAGCCTTTCATGAACGGTATGTGGAGGCTAAATGTCTTGCAGATTCAGTTGGAGTCGAAGAGTCTGTCCCACGAACATGCGGAAACCAGATGCGACGTGGCAACATTGATGCTGCAAGTCCAGAAGAACACTTCAGGAGGAATATTTTTGTTCCTTTCATAGACCATGTTCTATCAGAGTTAAAAGGATGGCTCATTGACTGTCGGCCCCGTTTTGAAGCTCAGTACTTAATTCCACATAATGTACCTTTGTTAGTTGATGAAGAAGACAAGGTCAAGCAGATTTACTCAGCATACAAGACTGACATATCCAGTTTAGAAGACTTACAAAGAGAAACTGCATGATGGTGTGAAAAGTGGGTAGAGACACAGGCTGAGAGATGCCTAGATACAATAGTGGGTGCTCTACAGCATTTGAATCCATTGCTGTTTCCAAATATAAATGTGGCATTGTCAATCTTGGCCACCATGCCAGTTAGTGTTGCCACAGCAGAACGTTCATTTAGCGTATTAAGAAGACTGAAAACATGGTTACGGAACAGCATTGGAGAGAACAGACTTACTGCATTGGCACTACTCAACATTCATGATGACATTCCAGTAGACATTGAGCAGGTCATATCAGACTTTGATCCATGTGGAGATCACAGACTGTCCTTTGTGCAAAGATAGTCTACAAAGTTTAATGAGTTTGGGTTGCTTTTGACAATTTTTGGTGCAAGGGGCGATTAGTTGGTTATTCCATAACCTTAACAAAACCTGTGCACCATTAAGCACACTCAGTTCCTATTGATGCTCAGTATAATATACTTGAGAAGAACATGATATGAAAACCTACCACTTAACACACACATCCTTTTGTTTGCTTAGCACTGGACAAATGTACACACTGGTCTCAAGAAATTACACTCTTAACATGCCAAAACATATGAACCATTTATCCCACACCAAGCTGTTGATGTGGTTGGAAGGGGAACTGAATTGTGTGTTTATGACATGGGGTGGGGGCACCTGCTCTGTGTGTGTGTGTGTGTGTGTGTGTGTGTGTGTGGTGTTAACAAAGTAATGCCTAACATGGTGGGTGTTATGCTGGGATAGCAACTTAGGAGAACATGATACCATGATACTACAAATGCAATGCAATGCAATCAGCAGGGATGGTATCCCAGGATAACATCCCTGCTGTGGTGGCCAACTGACCAATCTGATGCCAGGATTCTTTCTTACCATTGTATAAGGCTGTGCATGTAAGTGAGTGTGTTTTCAGAAGTCTGTGTGTGTGTGCGGGGGTGGGGAATGTGTGTGTGTGTGTGTGTGTATGTGTGTGAGTGAAATTGCTGAGTGGTGGATAGCTAAGGGTGGGATAACTCAGTTTGTGAATTGGTGGACAGTTTGCCAAATAACTTTTTAAATTTTTGTAGGTAATGGAATTATTTTATGGCCATACTTTTTAAGGTATTAAACAGCATTTTGTGAACAGATAGCCAGATGACTGGTAACTTTTCAAGTTTTATAGTTGACCAACTTTCAAGGTAGCAATTGACCAACAAATGTATCCTACTCTGTATTTAGTGTGAGTGTGTGTGTGTGTGTGTGTGTGTGTGTGTGGGCACAGATGGTGGGTTGGTGATGCCTGGATGTGTGAGTATAACTTTATGGTCAGTTGGTGGTTGTGTGCATCGGGGAGGTGGAGGGGGAATGTGTGTGTGTGTGTACGCCCGTGCACGGATTGGGGAGGTTATGCCTAGATGTGTGAGTATAAGTTTATGGTCAGTTGGTGGTTGTGTGCATCAGGGGAATGGAGGGAGAATATATGTGTGTGTGATGGTGGAAGATGGGAAGTGTGTATATGTGTGTATGTTAGAGGCTGAAGTGACCAGGGCACTATGCATGTATGAATTCTAGTGTGAATGGACCTCTGTGAGGCTGGCTACCTTGATGTGGTACAGAGGCTTATCACAATGTTTCCAAAACATTGTAACTAAAAGCCAGCCAACTTCTGTGTGACATATGATAAAACAAAAATGTTACTCTGTAAAACAGTAATCCTTTACTATTTATTGCTGAAAGCATAGTCAACTGAGAAGTGGGTTGGATAATTGTTTGTGTGGTGTGGCACTGCATTTCTTGATTAATGTTAACATAACAGAGGCAGCATAGACATGCGCAGGTTGAGGGGACCCTACTCCTAGTCCTCCCTGTTAAAAGTCACACAAGCAAAATTGAAGATGTATATTTTTTTTTAATTAGGAAATATGCAGCTGGAATCGGCAAGAGCTATCCCTCCTAAATCAGTTAGTGTCACCTACTTGCCACCATTACCCATCCACCCAGCAGATAGTGACACACAACTTTGCTTCACTACCTCAGTCAGCCGATCAGTGTGCTCTGTCTTGGGTGGTCCAATTACAGGCAGATGTAGTTTAGCAACAAAATGTAGTCACATGCCAATTCACTGTGATGTTTAAAACAATCTTCAGGTTCCTGCCCACTTATTGTCCTGACCAGGGTTAACTACTGCTGCTGCTGCTGTGGGGGGGGGGGGGTAAAGAAATAGGTCATGTCTGGGAATAAATCAATCCCGCTCACTATGGACACTGTGGCGTGGGTAAATACTGGCATCACCAACAACCTCTCATGGTATATTGCTTAAGTATTCTTTTCTGTTATTTTCCCTGTTCATCTACATGCTGCCACAGCTGCAAGGCAATCTAACCTTATCCACAATACATGTTACAAAGTATGGAGCATAGTATTTTTATTATTAAGCTAAGAGTCTGTTAATTAGCTCTAAAATGCAGGAAAATGCACCATTTATATTGAAGTTTTAAAAAATTGCTGGGGGGGCATGCCCCCAGACCCCCCTAGCTTTTACAGGATTTTTACCCTCTTTATTCATTAACTGTGTCCACAGCTATGGGAGGTGGGCAACATTACCCTCCGGGGGGGGCAAGTTGCTTAAGTTTTGAGTACAACTTTTAAATTCCTGGCTACACCCCTGCACCATACCTCACATTTTGTCACTGTAATGAGGGACATGGACACTCAAAGTGAGGGACACTAGCCCACGATGATCAGGACACATCATGAAACATGGAGAGACAGTATCTCAGAACACAGTGGAAACCATTGCATTAGCACCTGAGAATAAATTTCTGACATTAAGCAGTGGTGCATTTTAGGTAGGGTAGAGGCAGTTGCGCCCCCCCCCCACCCCCCGTATTTGTGGCTAGGTTGTAATTATGGTGTGGCAATAATGGCCTTAAATTTGGATTTAATCTTTTGCACAATAAGTACGCTCCTGGCCTGTGTGTGTTCACACTGCAGGTACTCTCCAGACTCGACTGTGTCTGTATTGTGTTGTCCACGCCCTCCTCCTATTAGTGGCAGCAAAATCATATGCGATGTGGATGAGCTCCAGCCAAGAAAGAGCGCATGAGCACTGCAAGTGCAACACTGTCTTTCCCGCCACAGAATAGACAGACTGTACACTACAGCTTGGAGGAGTCAGTGAGCACTGAAGTCTCAATAGCAGTGTTGTGGCAACATATTTTTGTTGGTCTACGCTTAGTGAGTCTCCATCTCCCCTGGTGGCTGAAGGGGCAGATGGTGAGCTAGAAGCTAACTCAAGACTAGGCTACCTACCTACTTAATCTACTAGGCTCGCCATGCAAATAAAACAGCACAGACCCCCATGGCAGCAAGGTAGGCTTATCAGCAGTGGCAGCAATGGTGTGGGTGGCCTTCATAGGCCTTGATCAGTGCAGTGCAGCAGCAGCCACAGCAGCAACCAAGCAAGAAACAAGAAACCTAGGTTGGGTAGGCTCAGTTGGTGAGGTGACTTGGTCGTGGACCATATTGGGGACCTGTGATGGTTGGTTCTAGCATCAAGCTTCTAGCAGTAGAAGAGAGGGGGAGCAAACAGAAAACTGGGCTGGTGGCACACTGTGCCAGGCTGCAGGTTCTGGCCACATGGCTGGATAAGTAAAAGTAAATAATTTTTTTTTTCAGTGGGATTGGGGAAGGAGGAAGGACTGAAATATTGATGTGTTTTTCATGTTTCTTCACCTTTGGGCAGCTCCACAACCCATAGGGGATGGATATTGAATGGAATGGAGTCAGGGAGAAAAATCGGGACAAAGCTGTTTTTTTTGGGGTGGGGGCAGAACTTCAATCTTGAAAAAAATTGGTTAGTAAGTGGGTGGGTTTAAGCCCAAATCTGATGCACTGCTCTGGGATATATACACATGAATCTTATACATTTTAATGTTTCCTGATTTGCATATCACTTTTCAGTCAAAACAAATAAGTTGTACATTTTAGAGATGTTACAGACATTCTAGAGCGGTCTCTTGCATTCACAGACAGTTACAGTAAGTGATATGGTATGCACAGACTATTGGAGCCCCCACTATAGTCAGGCTTATGCCACCCCCCCAGTGTGAAGCTGACCTCCACATCCCCACACTCAGGCACATTATGACAAAGGGCAAAGGAGACTGCAGGGGTGTGCACCATTAAAATGAATGGGGGTATTTTTCTACTACTATTTTATAGATTATTGATGGAGAGTTGGAAATTAATGAAGGCCACTGCACGACTAACAAGGGCCTTGTTAATAGAATAGTGGCCTTCACTATTCTCCAACTTGCCATCATAATATACAAAAATAGTAATAAAAAATAACTCCATTCATTTCAAGGGTGTACACCCCAGCACTCTGACCTATGGACATCCTCTCTTAAAGACTCCTGCCTCTAGCTCCCTAGAATCCATAGGAAGAGGCACATCACCAGCAGAAAATAGGAAGTTGTTATCCCTCTGTACAGACAGTTGGTGAGACACCATCTGGAGTACTGCGTCCAGTTCTGGAGACCCCATCTCCGCAAGGACATAGACAGGATAGAGGCAGTCCAGAGGAGGGCAACTAAAATGGTGCAGGGTCTGCAAGAGAAGCCGTATGAGGAGAGACTAAAGGAGCTTAATATGTATACCCTTGAGGAAAGAAGGGAGATGGGGACATGATAGAAATTTTGAGGTACCTCAGTGGAATCAACAAAGTCCAAAAGGGTAGTATCTTTCAGAAAAGAGATTGCAAGAACAAGGGGACACAATTTGAAGATGGGGGGCGGTTCAGGGCAATGTGAGGAAGTATTTTTTCACAGAGAGGGTAGTGGATGCATGGAACAGCCTTGCTGAGGAGGTTGTGGGGTCTAAAACTGTGAGAGAATTCAAGAATGCATGGGACAGACATAAGGCAATCCTTGTGGGGGGTAGAAAGAAATAGGCTGTTGGTTAACTAGGATCTGCGGCCTATCCTGTAGGTAGGGAAATGGGCAGACTAGATGGGCCAAGCGGTCCTTATCTGCTGTCAAAGTCTATGTTTCTACAGTATCAGGCTTCAGTTCTTTCTCGATGAGGATAACTTCATTCTCTTCTCTCTGCTCCTCCAGACCATGGCTCAACCAGTCCACAAGATGGTAGGACACTCAAAGCTGGTTGTGTCCTCAGTGACCGATGTTGCCCAGGCTGTACCAAACTATGGGACACTGCCACTGACACTGATCAGTCACAGAACCCCTGCCAACCCACTACCACCCTTATAATCTCCATGAGAAAATGTATTTTAAATCTGCTTATGGGCAGCTGGGAGTCTGGGAGGAGGCACCTGTAGAATGGAAAGGGATGAAGAATCAGTCCTTAGAAGGGGAAGTCCCAAGGAGGGAGGAAGAGGTCCCAGCCAAGGAGGAAGCAGGTAATGGTGGAGAACTCTTTTGTTAGGGGGATAGACTTAGGAGTGGGAGGAGAAAAGGAGAGTGAGATGAACTGCTTGAGAGGTGCTTTGGTTTGGAGGAAAAAAGGGCAACTCAAGAGGATTGCTAGGGTAATAGGAGATGGGAGAGAGCTAGATGTCATTGTCCCCATGGGGACAAATGATCAGGCAAGGGACAGAGTAGGGGAATTGTGGGAAATTTCAGGGAGCTGGTAAGGCGTCTCATGCAGGTGGCAAGCATAGTGGCTTTTGAAAAAGTGTTACCTGTATACAGCCAGAAGGAGGATAGGATATGCCACACCAGGGCTTTTAATGATTATTGAAGGCATGGTGAATGGAGGAGGGCTTCAGCTATGCTGGGGAATGTAGGCTAACCTGGTAGGATATGGGCCTCTATGGGAGAGGCAGTCTACATCTTTCTGAGGAGGGGGACCACAGTCCTTAGTGTGAAGTTTAAATGCTACTTGGTTGAATACATAAACTAGCCAGGGGAGACTGTAAAACAAAAGGAGTCAACAACTGTCACCCCAAATGATTAAGCAGCAGAGAAGGAGAGCCCAAGGGGCATTAGCTCCCTTGGGGGGGTGTAAGAAGACAGGGATGGACAAGGCAGAGCACAAGGGGGTATAAATCATGAAAGCAAAAAAAAAGAAGTAAAGGAGATCTGTAATAATCAAGGTAACAAAGGAAGAGGGAGTTCAGGAGGAGCTTCAGGAAACAGCACAAGCAGGAGTGGGGAAGCAGACAGGGAGGTAGTAAAGTATGAAGAGCAATGTGTACCAACACAAGGAACCTGGGAAATAAAATTCTGGACCAGGAGGCCATCATGACAGAGGCTAGCCTGGATTTGGTGGACATAGTTCTGGTGCACCAACAGTTACGGCTGAGAAAAGGCCATAGTAGGCTACTCTGTGTTCAGGAGAGACAGGGAAGGGAGGAGAGAGGGAGGGGGTTGTACCATATGTGAATGAGGGAATCAAGGCCATGGAAATATAAGGGCACCCTGAGGAAAAAGAAGGACCAGAGGTGCTGTGGGTCATCCTGGTGACAGGTAATGGGGCAGCTATCTGAATAGATGTGCATACAGACCTCCAGCACAGGTAGAGGAGTTTCATAAGGCACTTGAAGAAGGCTTCATGTGGATGGCAAATAATTAGGGGGCGCTGCTATGTGTGGACTTCAACCTGCCACATGTGGATTGCAGCCCTCCAACTGAGGCTTCCACAAGGAGCAGGGCAATTCTTGACTCCCTACAAGGGACTTTTCTGAAGGATCTAGTATAGGAACCAACTAGGGATGGATCATTGGTGGACCTGTGCTTACAAACAGAGACAGCATTGCAGAAATCACAGTGGGCAGTCCCCTAGATACCAGTGATCACCATACAATGTGGTTTAACCCTTGCTGTGCCACCCGCATGTATACATATCCTAAAAACCTATACGCTCTAAATCTTCTGGAAGCCTAAGGATTAACATTAAGAGGGCAACAGAGGCAAGCCACATAAGGACAAGGGTCCTCGAATTTAAGAGGGTGGATTTTAAAGAGATAAGAAACTTCCTCAGAAATTGCCTTATGTTGGGGATTGCCAGAGAGGAGTAGAGGCACATTGGGCAAAAATAAGGGAGGGTATAATTAAAGCAACCAACCTCTGCATGAAGGAAGTGAGTAAAAGTAGAAGGAAAAAGAGACCATTATAGTTCTCTAAGGAAGTGGCAAGATGGTGAGGGGAAAATGGTGGCGTTCAGGAGATACAAGGAAACACATAGGGAGGAAGATATGGAGGTGTACCAAGTAAAACAGAGGGAAGTAGGAAAGGTAGTGAGCGGAGCAAAGGCACAAACAGTGGAAAGGATAGTCAAAGGGGTAACTAAAGGTAATATACTTTCTTCGCATACAGTACATAAGAAGAGGAAAGCAAGGGCAAGAATAGTGAGAATGAGGGCGTGAAGATTGCACAGAAGAGGATCAAGAAAAAGCAAACATCCTGAACAGGTATTTATGCTCAGTCTTTACAGTGAAGGGAGGGAGAAAGGACCACCAGGGAGCAGCAGGAACAATGGGGGTTGAGGGGTTGAAGTCCATCTTCTTCCAAGTTGTGTACAGGGTGTGCTTGGAAACAACTGAGAAGCTGCGTGGGATATAATGTTTTGGACTAAATATCTGTAACTAATCTCTCTCTCTCTCTCTTGCTTACATCTGAGAGAAGTTTTCCTCACTTTTAAAGTGGTATTGCTTTGTGTTTGTTTTAGTTTTTAATTCAGGAAGGGGGGCTTTAAAACTCCTTATCTTCTGCATATTTGATTTTCCTTTGTGGCTAACTGGACTGATTACTAGAATTCTGTGAGAATCTGCATCAATATATTTTGCAACTTTTGATGGGGTCGTGTGATTCAAAATAGCAAAAGCTGTTGTTTGTAATTGGATGCCAGACATAGCCTGAGGTGGGGGTAATTGTCTTCACAAGTCAGAGGTCTGCATCACAGCCATTTGTCTAGCTAGACCATTTCAGCATTGTTCAATTACTATAAACTAGTGGTGTGATCCTGGTTGAGGCAGAAGTCCATCTTCTTCCAAGTTGTGTACAGGGTGTGCTTGGAAACAACTGAGAAGCTGCGTGGGATATACTATTTTGGACTAAATATCTGTAACTAATCTCTCTCTCTTGCTTACATCTGAGAGAAGTTTTCCTCACTTTTAAAGTGGTATTGCTTTGTGTTTGTTTTAGTTTTTAATTCAGGAAGGGGGTTTTTAAAACTGCTTATCTTGTCAGCATCCTCAGAAGGGCTGAAATAACTGCATATTTGATTTTCCTTTGTGGCTAACAAACCACCAGTCTGTTTTGGGGCTGGAGAGGTTTACCTGTGTCTGACTTGGATGTCTGGATTTTTCTCTGTTTGATTAGCAGGGTACTTTTTCTGTCAAATTGTTGTGTAGGGTATCTTGCTGACAGGAAGGCACTCATCACAGCGGTGGGTGAGAGCTTTTAGTTGATTGTTTTGTGAGGGCACAGTTAAGGCCCAACCCTTCCCTCCTCACCCACCCACCCCTGGAAATGGTTCCTTTATACCGAGTTCTGACATCATTTCCTCGAGTGCAAGGTGCATTTCACTGTCATATCCTCTCTAGCACACTGCACTGACAATATAAGCATACACATTGTATAATATATATATTTCTATATAACAAATCACACATGCGTGCACACACACACAAATACAAAAAAAAACTAGATAAACATGTGGGGAGTAGTGCAATGTAATGGCTGTGGGGCAGCAGTCTTCCGGGAGTCTTTCTGGAGGCTGAGATGCTGCCCTATTTGCAGACAACTGTCTGCCCTGAGGGAGGAAGTTGCCTGTCTTCAGGCCGCACTGGACAGTAGTAAGGAAACCTTCCCCCAGGCCACACTGGACAGTAGGAAGGGAATCTCCCCATCCAGGGGCACTAGCGCCACCGCCACGACCTCCAGAGTTGCGAAGAAAGCACAGCAGTTGGACCACAGTGGGCTCAGGGAGGGTGAGGAGGGTGGAACAGAGGCACACCCAGTCAATTGTTCCCTCCACAATCCATACATCATTCTGGGAGCATAGCTCCCCTATGGATCACCACAGAAGACTGATGACAACTGTCAAAGGAGGAGCCCACAGGAAGGAGGCAGAGGACACTACAGGGAAAGGAAGCAGCTCCTGGTGGGGGACTCAGTTATTAGGGGTATAGAACTGGAGGGAGCTGGGAAAACTGAAGTAAGGTGCCTGCCTGGTGCCATGGCTTGGAGGGACAGGAAGTGCATCCTCAGGATTACGAGAACAGCTGCAAGGGATTCAGAGCTGGACGTAATTGTCCACCTAGGGACAAATGACTTGGCTCATCATGAGATTAGAGCAGTGCAGGAGGACATTGCAGAGCTGGGGAGGGACCTAAGACAAGTAGCACACGCAGTATCCTTCTCAGAGGTGCTGCCTGTCAAAGGCATGGGGGAGGCAAGGGTAATTGGCACCATGCAGTTTAATGAATGGTTAAAAAATGGTGCGGAGCACAGGGGTTTGGCTTCATTGGGGACTGGGGTTCCACCTGGAGGGACACCAGCCTATACTGGCAGGATGGTCTGCATCTGTCCAGGAAGGGAACAAGTCTTTTGAGCAATCGGTTTAAATGCTTCATTTGCAAGCTTTTAAACTAGTCAAAGGGGGAGACACTGACAAGCAGCAGGAAAATCCCAGCCTCTCCCTACAAAACAGGGTACTAAATGAGAAAAAGACTGAGGTAGAACGGTCAGTGGGGGATGCTGCAACAGAAGGTAAAGCCATCAAAAAATGGAGAGCAATGAGTACCAATGCCCGCAGTCTGGGTAACAAGCTTCCTGAATTAGTGGCCTTGATGGAGGAGGAACATCTGGATATTGTGGCAGTCACAGAAACATGGTACACACAAAACCATGACTGGGACATAAACATACCAGGATACACTGTCTACAGGAGGGACAGGAGGGTAAAGAGGAGGAGGAGTAGTTCTTTACATAAGGGAAGGAATAAAAGCAACAGAACAAAGGGTAAACATGGAGAAGAAGCACTGTGGGTAAATTTGGAGACAGGCAATGGCACCACAATCCGCTGAGGATTATGCAGAACTCCTTCTCAGGGAGGAAGTGGACAGGAAATGATAGAAGTATACTTAGAATGGCAGAAAAAGGAGATATTGCTGATGGGTGATCTGAATATGCCAGATGTTAACTGGAGTGCAGTTGCAGCTGCCACTTTGAAGAGTGCAGTTATTCTAGATGCCCTACAGGGGGCATGCCTTAGACAACTAGTACTGGAGCCCACTCAAGAGGAAGCAATATTAGACTTGATTCTCTCAAATGGAGATGGAGAGAGGATCACAGATGTAGAAGTGGGTAGCCATCTGGGAACTAGCAACCATCGAACAGTAGGGTTCACAATAAACACAGCAATAGAGTCAAGTCATACAAAGACAAAAGTACTGGACTTTAGGAGGGCTGACTTTGCCAAAATGGGTGAGTGCCTAAAGAATGCACTAGCAAATGGACAGGAAGGAGGGTGGAAGAACAATGGGGAATAATAAAACTGCCATCACAGAGTATGAGCCTTTGTGTGAAGCAAATAAACAAAACAAGGCGATGTAAGAAACCACTATGATTCTCAAGGAAGTGGCAGTGAAGGTTCAGAGAAAAGAAAGCATTCAGGAAGTACAAGGAATCATGAAGGAGCAGGACAGAGAACTGTATCAGTTAAAGCAAAGGAGGCTGGTAAGGCAGTCAGAACAACAAAGCCCAAACCGAGGAAAGATAGCCAACTCAGTTAAGAAGGATAAAACCTTTTATAGGTACATCAGGGAGCAAAGGAAGATCAAGGAGGATAGTGAGGCTTAATAAGGGGAGGGAGGGTGGGCAGAGGAGACTGTGAAAAGCAGAGATACTAAACAAATATTTTTGCTCAGTATTTACAAATGAAGAGGGAGGTACATAAAACAAACAGTAGTAACACTCTGGATACAGAAGTTGGTACCAGCCCATTTACAGAAGAAAGGGTTCTGAAAGAACTCTTAAAACTGAAGGTGGACAAAGCAATGGGGCCTGATGGGATTCATCCCAGAATTCTAAAAGAGCTAAGGGTAGAACTAGTGACACCACTGACTACCCTTTTTAACAAATCATGGGAGGATGGGGTGGTACCCGAGGACTGGAGGAGGGCAGATGTGATTCCCTTTCACAAAAGTGGGAGCAAGGCAGAAGCAGGAAACTACAGACCTGTTAGTTTAACCTCAGTGATAGGGAAAATGATGGAATCACTTCTGAAGGAAAGAATTGTCGAGTATCTAGAGGCCAGAGGGGCACAGGACCCTAGGCAGCATGGATTCACAGCGGGAAGGTCATGCCAGACAAATCTGATAGATTTCTTTGACTGGGTGACCAAAGTAGTAGATCAGGGAGGGGCTGTGGACATGGCCTACCTAGACTTTAGCAAGGCATTTGACACAGTCCCACACAAAGATTAATATACAAGTTAGCCAGCCTGGGAGTGGGTCCCAAGATGACAGCCTGGGTAAAGAATTGGCTGGAGAATAGGACACAGAGAGTAATAGTAAATGGAGTCCTCAGAAGAAGGAGGGTTACTAGTGGGTACACTTGAGTTCAGTATTAGGACCGGTCCTCTTCAATGTCTTTATAGCGACATTGCAGAAGGACTGGAAGGAAAATATGTCTCTTGCAGATGACACTAAGATCTGCAACAGAGTTGATGCACAGGGTGGGGTGGAAAGGATGAGAAAGGACTTGGCAAGGTTAGAGGAATGGTCAAATGTATGGCAGCTTAGATTCAATGCTAAGAAGTGCAAGGTAATGCACCTGGAAACAAAACCCAGGGAAGAGTACACAATGGGGTGAGGTACTAACAACAACAAAATGGAAAGGGACCTCGGGGTAGTCATATCAGATGACCTAAAGGTGGGAAAGCAATGTGAGAGGGCAGCAAGGAGGCTGGGGGATACTGGGATGTAGGGAGGAGGCATCACCAGTAGAAAACAGGAAGTTATTATCCTTTGTACAGACAGCTGGTGAGACCCATCTGGAGTACTGTGTGCAGTTCTGGAGACCCAGTCTCTGCAAAGACATAGACAGGATGGAAGCTGTCCAGAGGAGGCAACTAAAATGGAGCAGGGTCTGCACGGAAGACATATGAAGAGAGACTTAAGGAGCTTAATATGTATAGCCTCTCGGGGAAAGGAGGAGAGGGGGACATGATAGAAACTTTCAAGTACCTCAAGGAATCAACAAAGTCCAAGAGGTAGCATCTTTCAAAAAAGAGGTTTGCAAGAACAAGAGGGCACAATTTGAAGATAGAGGCGGGCTCAGAGGTAATTTAAGGAAGTATTTTTCATAGAGGGGTTGTGGATGCATGGAGCAGGCCTTCCGGAGGAGGTTGTGGAGTCAAAATCAGTGGTGGAATTCAAGCATGCATGGGACAGTCATAAGGCAATTCTGGGGGGTTGGGGTAAGAAGAAGTAGGCTGCTGGTTAACTAGGATCTGCAGCTTATCCAGTAGGTAGGGAAATGGGCAGATTGGGTGGGCCAAGCGGTCCTTATCTGCCGCCAAATTCTATGTTTCTATGTTTCTATGAAGACACAATTCCATTTTCATAGGATAGAGTCTTGAAGGGAATTTCAGCTCTGAAAGTTAACAAGGCTATGGGAATGGTTGGGATACACCCAAGGGTATTAATCGAACTGAGGGAGGTGCTGGTTGCCCCACAGATGACCTCATTCAACAGCTTACTGGAAAAAGGTGTGGTTCCAGTGAACTGGAGAAGAATATACTGTAAGTGGTCCTGCTTCTTAAGAGCTGCAGCAAGAAGGAGGCAAGCACCTATAAGACAGTCAGTCTCACATCAGTGGTGGGTAAATAAATAGAAACCCTGTTAAAGGAAAGGTTGGTAGAGTGTTTTGAATCCATTGACTTCAAGACCAAAGGCAGCATGGATTCAAGGGGGGGGTCATGTTAGACAAATCTGACTGATTTATTCAGCTGGGTGACCAGGAACTAGATCAGGGGAGGGCAGTGGACATAGTCTATTTAGACTTTAGTAAGGCCTTTGACACTGTGCCACACAGGAGACTGATAAAGAAATTGAGCAGCACAGGGGTGGAATCCAAAGTGGGGACTTGGGTAAGAAAGTTTAATGGCTAGGCTACAAAAGGTGGTGGTTAACAGCAGTCACTCTAATGAGGGGAGAGTGACCACCGGGGTGCTGCAGGGCTCAGTACTGGTATCAGTCCTCTTTAATATCTTCATAAGTGACATGGCAGAAGAAATGGAAGGGAAGGTATACCTTTTTTTGCAGAAGGCACCAAAATCTGTAATAGGGTGGACACTCAGGAGGGGGTGGAGAGATTGCATAGGGACCTTGGAAAACTTGAAGAGTGATCAACAACATGGAAGTTGGGGCTCATTGCTCAAAAGGGCAAAATCATGCAACAATGGCATAGGAACCCAGGAGCTGAGTATATGATTTGGAGAGGTACTGACAGTCGCTAAGCAGGAAAGGGATAAAGGGGTTTTCATATCTTTTTACCTCAAAGTGGCAGGGCAATGTGACAAGCAGTGGGTATGGTCAGTGGGATGCTGGAACTCTTAGGGAGAGGTATCTCCAGCAGGAGGAGGAAGGTGGTGTTGCCATTGTATCGTTGACTTGTGAGACCCCACCTGGAGCACTGTGTCCAGTTCTGGAGGCCACACCTCAGAAAAGGCATAGACAGAGTAGAGGCAATCCAGAAGAGGGCAACCTCATTGGGCAACTAAAATGGTGCAGGGGCTACATCAAAAACCCATGAGAAGAGACTGATGGATTTCAACATGTACACCCTGGAAGAAAGGAGAGTGAGAGGTGATATGACAAGTACCTCATGGGGTGGACTGGGTGCAGGAGGGGATTCTCTTTCAAATGAAAATAAGCACCAGGAACAGAGGGCATGCAATGAAGCTGGAGTCTGGTGGGAGGTTAGGAGGGATGTGAGGATGTACTATTTCACCGAAAGTGTGATGGATGCCTAGAACAGACTGCCAGCAGAAATGGCACAGGTGAAAACAGTAGGGGGCTTCAAGCATGTGAGGGATGAACAGAATGGAATACAATATTAGTAAATAAGGAGAGAGGAGGGAGGGTCGCTCAAGACCAGTTGGAGTCTGTGGAAACAGACTAGGTAGGGACCATCTGGGCAGACTGGGTGGAGTAAGTGGCCCTTTTCTGCCAGCAAATTCTGTTTCTGTTTCTATGTTTCACTTAGAGTCTAAAAAAACTTATACATGGCTGCTGCGTCTGTCAGATCCAATGCGTGGAGGTACTCACATACTGCTGCTGCTACAGGCAAATTACTGACAGGGACTAAGTGATGACTAGTGGTGATGTGACTGGCATTACCAGCAGCCAGTCACAGGATACCACAGCAGTGGCAGCTGTACAGATAGGAGATCCACAGCAGAAGAGTATGATTGATCTACCATAGTGCTAAGAGATAAAAAACAAGCATTTGTCAATGCTGAATGTTGCTTGCTTGTATGTGCTGTGTAGGTATTTGGAAGTCAGTGGAGTGCAAATATTGAACATTTGCAAACTTACGAGCGTGCGTAGGAACTGCCAACACAGGCTCGTAAAACAGTCATTTTTAGGAATTTTTTCACCAAATTTTCAACATAGCCATTTTAAGACCTCTGCTCATGAACAGTGTCACTGTGATTTTCTTAATGTGTCCCATACAGTGATTTCGCACACCCACTGTGCCATTGTGCACTACATGGGTGGAAACACGTTTTGGGCAAGATGTGAAAAATGACAGCTATACTGCTCATAAGGAGGTGTGGTAAAAAGACAATGTTGAAAATCTGATGTGAAAATATTGAAAATTCATGAACTTAAGAGCGTGCGTAGGAACTGTGCAATGCACGCTCATAAAACAGTCATTTTTAGGAATTTTTCTACGAAATTTTCAACATAGGCTGTTTGAGAGCCCACCTTATGAACACTGGCAGTGTCGTTTCATTAATTGGAACTGAAAGGTGATTTTGTGCCGTGGCTGCGAGAATCCTTGAACCCTTGCTCATGACAAGTGAGAGCATTCATGAGAGAAGAGGTCCAAAAACCTCATGTTGAAAATTTGGTGCAAAAATTCCAAAAAATGCCTGAGATATGCAGCAAAGTTGAAAAAAACCTATTTATTACATTATACAGCTTACCGGCATTTCCTCAGTTCGCGGTCGGCTTTGAAGAGTGCAGACGTGTTCCTGGTCCACAAGATCGCCATGCCGAGGTCCAGAGGTAAGTATGGGGTGAGGGGGGTATGGGGAGGAGGGGAGCACAGTGGGTGGGCGGAGGTGGGGGACCAGACAGCAAGGGACTGTTTTTGTGTTGCAGGTTGTTTTTTTTGTTTTAAAAACAGGAGGACGACGCGGGACATTTGCCAAGCTGGGGTGGGCTCCCAGTGTGGCACAAGCACGCTGTTTGGGGAGGAGGGCCGTGGAGCTGATGTGGGATTGGGCACCCCTGTCAGCGATAGCATCTGTTGCCACGCTGGGGTGGGCTCCCAGCGTGGCACCGTGTACTTGGGGGGGACAGTGGAGCTGACGGGGGATTGGGCACCCCAGTCGGCTATACCATGTGTTGCCATGTTGGAGTGGGCACCCAGCGTGGCATGTGCAACTCACTTTTTTGGGGAGCGCAGCACAGCCGGCGAGGGATTGGGCACCCCGTCGGCTATACAGTGTGGGGGCGAGCATGCTGTATGCCTGCTCATGTGCGTGTGTGTGTAGGGGGACCGCGCATAAGCAGGCTATATCTGATCGCTGCTCACTGAAGCATAGCTCCCCCTTTCAACTGTATGCCACTGCATTTTAGACTGCTGTCATAGACAGCTCCAGCAGCAATTGGAGAACTGAGGCCGCACCTGCAAACACACTGACTGAATTGGAAGAGGGCTGCCACGCCTCCGAAAACTCGGATGATGGCACTATGTTTCTTGCACATGCGTGCAAGCAACATAAAAATGTTCAGTGGATGAATGCATGATACTGTACATGTACCCACACATCCACATTCTGCACTTGCCTGTCCAACAACACACTTTCGTCCCCACTGGCACAGTGGTGTTCCCATTTCCAGTTACATTAGTTCACCTTATTCCCTGTTGTGTGATCATTCAAGTATAAAAGTGCCCCTATTCCAGTAACATGACCTATGCTCCACAGTTACCGCAGTGCCCCACTATTTCCAGTGACAGCAGTGACCCTCTGTTCCCACTTACAGCAATGGCCCCAGTAGTGGATCTAGGGGGTTTTAGAGGGTGCAGGTGCACCCCCATTGCAACTTACTTGCTTGCTGCTTCTGCATTTCACCTTGCTGGAGAAGTCTAATATATTGATTGTAAAAAAATATGCATTCAAAACTATAGATTAAATGTACAGTCAACATATAATGCAAAGGATAGTATAAAGGATTAAAAACATTATAAAAAGTTGCATATCGAGTAGGCACACTACCACAGCACTCCCCCCCCCAAACTGTAAAATCCTGGATCCGCCACTGAGTGGCCCCATTGCCTGATACATTGGTACTCAGAGATCCACACAAAAATGGACAGCGTAGCAGAAAGGCAGGCACAAAATACAGGGGCTTGGACATAGTAAAGAAAGTATTCTTTGTTAAGTCATTAAAGCATTGGTGGTGTAGAATACTTAACTCCCCAGTGCTTTACCTCACTTTCAGGCTTTGTTTCTGTGCCTCTGAATTTTTTTGGCAGCTTTTCTGCACTGCTGCCCACCTTTGTATGAATCTCTGATGTGTTTGGGGTTGGCTGCTCCAGTCTGGTAGCTGCTGACTTCACCAAGTGCATTCAGCATGTGTGTGAAAGTACATAGGCATTTGTTCCTGGTTACATCAATTACCCAGTTGCAAGATATAGCACTTGTCCCCATTCCCAGTTGGGGCAGCCTCAGTTACAGATGTAACAGTTTACACTGCTCTCTATGTAAGCATTAATCACCGACAGAGGAGCTCTACGATGATTAATGCCCTGCTGCTGGGGGTGTTGCAGGGCCGAGGGCCAGTGCTTCCAACCAACCAGTGGGCATTAATCCCCAATGGAGTCTGACGCTGGAGGTGATTAATGCACTTGTAACATGGCAAGCGGTAGGAGCAGTTTGTTGAGATTGCAATGTACCTGGGAAGACCAGAAAGACTGACAGGATGATTATTCGTGCTGCACAAGTTATGCTTAGGGGCCATGCTGTCTAATCGACCAAAATGTATCGCGCTGCGCGTGCATGTTCACTGCGCCACATACTTTTGCCTAGTGTGCAGCGCTTCTCAACAAATCAGGACATAACAGTCCCGTCTGACACTGACACAGCGTGACTCCTTTTTTGGGTTCGTAGCGAGACTTCCTGTTTTATACTTCCGTGTTGTTCCGGCACCGCAGATTGCTGTGTGGCCTTCTGGGACTTATGTATGTGTCTTGCACTTCTGCTGCTATCAGTGACAAATAGTCGTCTACGCCTGTTTGATCCAGTGGTTCTAGTGTGCCCCTTTACTTATCTTACTTATCCTCACTGGTATCACCCCTTGCTACAACCGATCTGTTGCTCCTGTGGGTATTCCTACCACTCCTCCGTGCAGTCAACCCAGTTAGGTCCCGGCTATGGCAAACTACTGGAATGGTGCACACCATGCTGACAAGTGCTCTGTTACTGTTGTATCAGGGGTGCCATCTGTAGGTACACAAAGATCACGTGGCATGCTGTACCTTCGACCGCTTTGAGGCGCACTCCCGGTGCTGCACTTGCTTCAATCTCTACCCTGTGGATTGCCATCCCAGTGCTGCACCCTGTCACTGATGGACACTCTAGGTACTGCACATGTGGGCATTAATGGTCAATTTTCCTCTGGAGACTTCAGGTACTTCACAAGCGGGGTCTACATGTGGCTTAATCACCGCTCATTTTCCGTCACGTGATGTATTTGCACCATTCTCCACTCTCCATTTGCCTGCTATATTCAGAGCCATGTTACAATTCCAGTTAAAGCACTGACTTCCCTATCCACACACTGCTACTTCATGTTTCCCATTACTTATTGGTCTCTGTAATTACTGGCATACAGTCTGCCCCTTAAAATCCATATTTTACACTAAAATGTAACAGCAGTAAAACTGAGTCCTGTATTAAAAAAAAAAAAAACTGTCTTTCAATTGTCCTACCTTCCCCCAGCCCTTCAAACTAGCAGTAAATGTCTGGCTTGCTCATACCGTACTGAATTGTGGGGGATCCTATTAAAACACGTTATAAAAGTGACATTCCATTGCCAGTATAATAATTGTAGGTTTTAGTATCCATTTTAATTTTCAAGTATTGCATTTTTGTTTGCAAAGAGCATCCAGTTTCACAGTTTGACAGAGGTGCCAAGATTGCAGAGCACTGTACCTGTGAGAGATGAGCCGAGCCAGATGCAACAGCTTAGATGCGACTGATCTGTGTAAACTGTGATATGTTTTAGGGGTTTTTTCCTATTTATTTTGTCTTCTGAATTATTCATGATAAGTTTTCCAGTCAGGACTGTTCTGGTAAATAATTAGTCTATTTTTGCTGTTCTTATATTTGTTTGTACGCCGTGCAATGCAAATATATTGGGACTGCTCAGACAGTCTAAGGGCTGGGATGGTTTGTTCTGCAAGCAGCCAAAGCAGCTGAGACTGCAGGAGGTGTGGCATTGAACACCAAATGCTGATACGACTGCTGATGTCGATGATTGGCTGGCTAATGAGTGGAAACCTCTCACGTATGAAGCAATACAGCCACACCAATCACAGGGCTATTCCATCAGCCAGCTATTAAGTGTCACCATCAGCCTGTAAGTAAGAAAAACTCTCCCCCTCCCTCCCTCTGTGTGCTGTCTTGCCTCCACCCTCCATTCCCCATCCTGGTGCACAACAGAAAAAGCACCCCACTCCCTCCCTCTGTATGCTGCCCCATCCCCACCCTCCATTTCCCCATACATTCCAGTGTGGCGATAGGAAGTAGACATGAAACACAGGGCACAGGACATTCTGTAGGCAAACCAGGATCTAGGATTTGGAGTGCTGAGCCAGCAAGGAGGGAAAGACGCTGTAGTTGTGTGAGCAGGGCTGTCTGCTCAGAGAAGAAATGTTGAGGAGGAGCAGGCTGCAACCCTCTGCTGGTTGTGTAACGAATCCCCAGGACTGGGGGGGAGGGGATCGAGGATTGTTAAGGTGGGCTGAAAGCAACAGTATCGCATGGACAGGCATGGAACTGGAACATGAGTGCTGGGGATGGAGCACCCTGGGACAAACAGATAATTCCTGCAGTGGGTTTTGGTCTGGGACACCTTGCCATGCTGGTGTTGGGGACACAACTGATGGAATACATTACTTAGGATGCTGAGGAATGATGTTAGAAGGTGCAATTGTTTGTGTTATGTGCAAAACATAATTTTACAAACATAGACTTTGACGGCAGATAAGGACCGCTTGGCTCACCTAATCTGCCCATTAAAGTGCAGAAGACCAGGATTAGAACCCTGGTCTCCACTCCCACCCCACAAACCTGCTTCATGCCTAAGCCCTCCATGCCATAGGAGCAACTAGGGAATGCTTTGTTTTTGGTTCTTTGTTTCATTTGATGGAACTCAAAATGTATACAGTTTTAGGAAAAGAAGGGGAGGGGCAGTAATAAGGCTGTTCTGTTGTTCCTGCAGTGTCTTTTGACTCAGGACATTGGGTAGCAGCAGCACAACAAAATAGTTGCTCACTTGCTGCTGACTGACTTATTTTGTGTGTTGTAAGTATTACTCAGTGTTACAGCAAATATTGATTGTACTCAGTTTCATCTTAGACCGTATCTTAATAAGCTTATCCACTTTACACCCGGCACATACATGCAAATGTGCTGACGGCTGCTCTCTTGGTCCAGCCGTGTATTTATAATAAATAACTTTTCCAGCCATGGTGTGCAGCCTGCACTTGTAATTCATTGTGGTTTGCATGTAAACTGTTTTGAGTAGAGTAGTGTAAAAACCACTGGGAGGCAGCAGCAAGGCATCCGCTTGCAGTGCCAACATCCCGAGTTCAGGGATTAACTCGGGAGTTGGAGGGCTGGCCGGGGGCAGAAGGATTGAGCATCCAGGGGACAGCTCTTCTTCTCTGGGGGGAAGAGTGCCTGGCACTCTACAGAGCCCTGACAGAGGCCAGGGGTTTCACTGTGATCATACCATCAGTCATGGGAGTGGGGGTGGGGCAGACATTGCACATCAATGCATTGCACGTCCTGCTCCAAGGGATCAGCATCCAAAAATGACTGGACATCCCACCATGATGCCCACCCCCAATCCCGCTGTCCCCACCATACCTCCTGGTCCTGGCCAAGACAGTGTTCCACTGGTTGGCTCACTCCCACAGTCCCATCTGGGATGGCAAGCCCAGGGAGCCCTGCCAGCAGCAGTGATGCTGCTGGCACTCTGGATGAGTTTCTGTAGGGGAAGGTCATCTCGGTGGTCCCGCCTTGTGGGGGCAAGTCAGGGTGGTCAGCAGCCATGGAGGTCGTGGTGAGTGGGCAAGATCCAGTGGGCAGGGGTAGATGTACAGGGGGAGCTCCAGCCACAAAAAAAACCACAAAAAAACACTAGGAGGCTAAAGTTTGCCTCTCTGCTATAATGTAAAATAAAGAGAATTTCAGCATCCGTATTTAGTAGAACTATTTTAGAAGTGTTAGAGACATCATTTGATATTTAGCGCTGTGCTGGTTTGGTGAATAGAATCAAGTCACTCTTTGGTGTACCACATGAGGCTGTCTGTAGTAGCTCCTCACTCCTCTCTGTGTGTCTCACACACACACACACACACACACACACAGACACACATACACACACCCACACACGCACATACACACCTTTCCTCCAGCCTTTCCCCCTCGATGCTGTCCAACCAGAAAGCCAAGAAGTTGCACACATGCATATGTGTGAGTCAGTTGAGCAAGGACAGCTTCAGCCAGGCAACAGATGGCACTGTGGTACATATAGCAGACTGCTGTGGTTCATTCATCATGACAGGGTCAGTCTATGCGTCTGGAACTGCCTGCCAGCAGTCAATCAGTGATGTCAGTGCCTTTGAGGGAGTTGTAAAAAAGTAATGAGAGACTCAGACTGGGATTGGAAAGAAGAGTAGGTCAGAAACCTGGCTGGGCTGTGGTGGTCAGTCACTGACATCTACTCACCATTAAGGGAAATGATATGTGTGGACAGAGTAATTAAGTGAGACCGAAGGACAGGAGCAATAGGTTGCTGAGCCAAGAAGCACGCAATGAAAATTCCCATTTGGGACCATCATTGCACGCTTTGCATGTAAGCCAAGTATACAAGAGTGGCAGGTGCACAGTATGGCAATCCAAACTAAGTGACCAGTGGGTGCATGCAATAAAAATCCCCATTTGGAACCATCATTGCATGCTTTGCATGTAAGCCAAGTATACGAGGGTGGCAGGTGCACAGCATAGCAGCTCAAACTAAGTGACCAGTGGGTGGGATGGGAGTAATACTAGAGTCTGGAGAGGGCTGGCCTGGCTTGGGCGGAAGAGCGAGGCAGCACACAGCAGCTCACACTCAGCAGCAGCATTGCCACAAAGGAGGAGGATGATGATGACCAGGGAGAAGCATATTTACAGGGGATTGAGGAAGAAGGAACTAAACAATAAAGCAGCAGGCCAGCTAGCCAGGTCACAGTGGTGCCAGATTGGGCCTTGAGGGACAGCAGTCACTGTCACACCATCCAGGTGACAAGCTTCCTCATCTCACACTCAGGCAGCAACACAGTGAAGCAGTCATGCCAAAAAGAAAAATATGGGAGTTAACAAAAAAACAAAACACAGAAAAGTAATGTTCATATTTTTATTCATTCAGTTTCTTCTGGGCTGGCATTAGGTTGTGTAAAGCTTAAAAACTTGAAGCAGTAATAAGGCACACAACTTAAAAGGCAAGCAATAAGCGTATTCAGCCAAGTAAGCAATAAGCGTATTCAGTGCTGTAAAATAAATAATGGATTTTTTGGAACCGTCTGCTTAATTCGTTGGCTGGCAGCAGCAGTGGGCCAGGGAGCCGTGAAGGCAGGGACATCACAGTATGGCACTGTCATACTATGCTGCAATGGTAGTAATGAAAATGTTGCATGGTTAGCATTACGTTACTCACTGCAGCAATTCATGGGACATGTTTGTGTGATCACCATGGTACTTTTCTTTGTCTTTTATGCAGTATGCAATGTACCATGTATATATACTGTTAGTGGTCAGTTTTATTGGAGGTGAAGTTGAAGTAAATAAACAAAATGCATGCTTTTGCTAAACTAATTTGTTCAGTGAAATTAAATTGTTCAAACAAATAAATATGTATTAAAACTGAAAACTGATACAGTTAAAGCCTGGTTAAAATCACTAAACTGTCTGGTGAGGGTCTTCTTTTGTATATTGCCATCCGTATAGAGAGGTAACCTCCCATGCCTGCCTGCCTTCTGCCATTAAAAAAGGCAGTATTGCATTGGGGGTCATGGTCACCAAACTCTGAGATTTATATTAATTGTAAGGTGCAGTGTCTCCTTGAGAAATGTTTAGTCAGGGCTTGGCTTGGTGGCCTCTTCATGCTTCTGCTGTCAGTATGGTACTAACCTGAATGTGATGCCCTCTGCTTGTCTTCTCATCCAACCCAGGTGGTGTTATGCAATGCCAGATCAGTTTAGAAACAAGATGGCATTAGTTGCTGATCTTGTTGGGTCATCTAACCAGGCTTGCATCACTGATGCCTGGCTGGACGAGAATGCTGGTTCCATTTTGGAGTCAGCAGTTCCAGCTGGGTACTTGGTGATACACTGCCCAAGGCTGGATCATAGAGGCGGAGGGTGGGGTAGCCATCTGTTTCAAGATGGAACTGGGCCTTGTGGAAGTGCCAGTTGGGATAACTAGATCCTTTGAATGTATCATGGGTGGAGGTGTGGGTGGTAGGATACTTCTCATCTACTATCCACCTAGGGGTGAGAAGGATTTCCTACAGGAAGTCATAGATTTCATCATTGAAATAGTGTTGGAATCCCCCAGATGGTTGATGCTCAGGGATTTCAATGCCTGGGTCAGTGATGAACTCTTGCATTTGGTCAAGACTTCCTCCAACTGATGGTTTCATTGGGCTTTACATAGGTGATTACCTATGTGACTCACATGCGAGGTCATTCGTTGGACCTGGTGTTCCTGCTGGGGAAGGAGATCTCCATCGTGGTGGTGGAAACCGACAGATGGTCTGATTACTACAACATAGGGTTCAGTTTCATGGCCCACCCAATAGACCTGCCCCTACGGAGATGGTCAGGTACCGCCCTTTGCAGAGTTTGACCCCCGATAATCATATGGCAGTCCTGGATCTATCTGGGAGTTTGAGTGTTAGCATGAGCCCATAGAACCTTCTGTTAGCCTTTAATAAGGCAGTGGGGGCTGCTCTGGAATAACTGCTCCAGTCAGGGTTCACCACCTCACCCTTCGCCCTTGGTTCCCTTGGTTTGATGGGTACCTGAGGGATAGGGGCGTAGCTACAAGGATGCAGGGAGTGCAGCGGCACCTGGGCCCACAAGGTTAGAGGGTCCCAAAAAATAAGTTTGATGTTTATACAAAACCGGGGAGGGGCCCTGTAACATCACCTTGAACCAAGGCCCTCTGGGAATTTGCTACACTACTGCTGAGGGAGCTGAGGATAGTGGGGAGGAGGTTGGAGCGATGCTGGCAGAAATCGGGCCTGGAGGATGACAAACATAGATTGATGTACCATTATAGGAATTATCAATCTGCAGTCTCCTGTAAGAAGGCAGAGTTCCTATCCAGGGAGATTGCAGCCATGAGAAATTGGCCAGCTCAGCTTTTCTGTACTGTGGACAGACTGTGCAATCCAACCTGTCTCCAGAATTGAGAAGCTTTTTCACAGAAGAAGTGTGGTGAGTTTGCTCAATTCTTTGCAGATAAGGTTGGCACCATCAGGTCTGAGATCTGCACAGTTCACTCAAATGGGCAGAGCAGAGATCGGTGCAAAATTGCAAGCACCCAGTTTCTCTATTCAGATTTTAGCCAGCTGGTGATCGAGGTCGTGAAGATGGTCCAGGGCTTGTGACTTACTTACTGTAGTTTGGATCCTGGTCCAACACGGCTCCTGATGGGATGCGTGGAGGTATTTGGAACGGTTCTTGCTGAGATATTTAAGTGTTCATTAGAGACTAGGGTGTTTCCAGACACCCTGAAGGAGGCAGTGGTTCACCCCCTCTTGAAAAAACCTTCTCTCGACCCTGTCTTGCAAACTACAGGCCTGTCTCTAACCTGCCTTTTGCAGATAAGGTTAGTGAAAAGGCAGTTGCATTGCAGCTCGAGGAACATCTGACCACCCAAGATAATCTATGATCCTCTCCAGTCTAGTTTCAGGAAGAGGCATAGTACAGAGACTGCATTAGTTTGGGTACTTAATGATCTCCTGACAGTGAGAGATCAGAGCTGCTGCTCCATCTTGGTCCTCCTTGATCTCTCCACAGTGTTTGACACTGTGGACCATGGGGTGTTGCCGGAGCACCTGCAGCTGTTCTGTGGACTGTCTGGTATAGTCCTCAGATGGTTCCATTCTTTTCTCACTGGCAGGATGCAGAGAGTAGAGTTGGGAGTTTTCTCCTCTGCTCCTCTTCCCCTGCCATGTGGGGTGCTGCAGGGCTCTGTGCTTTCCCCCATGTTGTTTGTGGTGTACATGCTGCCAATGGGAGACATTATTAGTCAGTACTGGTTAAGTTTTCACTGATATGCAGATGATACTCAACTGTACATTTATTTATTTATTGAAGACTAGAATTTAAGACCTTGAGCTAGAAGTTCATTTACAGAGGTTCCACATCATTGACAATGTTACAGACTGACAAGTACAGAACAATTAACATGATTACAATCATTGATATTGCTTAGTTACATTTCATTTACATAGCATTTCTAATTAAAGTCAGTGATTAGGTAGTGCAGAGTTGTAACATGTAGAGTGCAAAAAAAAAAACATTTTGGCTTACTAGTGGAACAGCAGCTGTAACATGGGGGGACCCTGGGGATCCTTGGAGAAAGGGGTAGACAGAGAGTAGACAGCACTGGGGGGGGGAGAGGGAGGGGAAAGATGAGAGGCTATCAGTAGAGGGTAGTGAGAGGTAGTGGGTAGTGAGAGAGAGCCGGGTAGGTGGGGGTGGTGGAAGAAGCAGTTAGACGCCTTGTGAGAACAAATACGGGAGGGTGGGGTGGCAGCTAAGCACCTTGTCGAGGAAATATAATGGGAGGTAGGTGGCAGGGGGTGACACTGAAGAATGAGGGGTGTATGTTCAAGGAGATTGAAGTTGATACTGTCGGGGGATTAGAGAGTAGCACCCAGGGAGGGAGTAATGCGCTTAAAAGGAAAATAAAAATAGGAGTTAACTAGGTATTATGTCATAATCAGAAAATAGTCTTGGGGGCAGGGATTAGTGGCCACAATCACACTTTGGGGTGTTGGTTGTAAACCAAGCTCTTAGGTTGGATTTAAACTGGGCAATACTGGTGATGGACGAGAGGTCAGTGCAAAGTGAGTTCAGCCATTTAGGTGCTCTGAAAGTGAAGGATCGTTGCCCTTGAGAGGTCCTACGGAATGCGATCTTCAGGATTTGCCTGCCAGCGTTTCTGGTGGTCTTGGTGCTTATGTTGTTTTGAAGCAGACCAAGCACTCCAGGGGTAGATAGACCTAGGCTGGCTTTCTTGGCTAGTAAGCAGACTCAATACAGGATTCTGCTTTCCAATTTAGCCACCCAGTTTGGGAGTATAGTTTACAGGTATGAGTTAGTCTGTGGACACCTAAGATCAGTTGACATGGTTTATTTAGGGCAACTTTGATACGGTGTAGAGCAGAGTGAGTGGCTGCTCCATAGACAACTGGACCATAGTCAATTATTGACTTATTGAGGTGGTCACCGCAAGTCTGAGGGCATCTTCTGCTAGGCAATGCTTATGCCTGTATAGTACTCCTATTCTGGAGTTTACCACTTTTGCAACTTGGTCTATGTGTTGTGAATAGGAGAGGGAACAATCAATGGTGACCCTCAGGTATTTGAAAGTATAGACCATGTCCATTACTTCATTAAGGTTATTGTAGATACGAAGATGATGTGATTTGGGTCTGTTTTGGGGTGAAGCAAATAGCATGGCCTTTGTCTTCTTATAATTAAGGAGCCTGTGGTTTATGAACCATGCTTCAATGGTGGTGAAACAGGTCTGCATTTGTTTTTCAAGGGCAGCTGGGTTGTCAAGACTTGAGAACAACACTGCATCATGTACATATAGAAGAACTTGGTTAGTACAGGCCTGCGGGAGGTTATTCAAAAATATACTGAAAAGCAGGGGGCCCAGGATTGATCCTTGGGGTACCCCGGTTATGACACTGCAGTGTTCTCAAAGGGAGTTTTGGATTTTAACTTGTTGGGTCTGTCAAACTAAGCAGCTATGGAACCACTTTACCGAGTAGGGGAGAGACCAGTGGTGGATAGCTGGCATAGTAGAAGCTCGTGGTTCACTGCATTGAATGCTTTTGTCAAGTCAATGTAGGTTTCCCCTACCAGATGACCACGATCCAAAGCATTGTGGATAAAGCTGGTGAATTCCACAAATGTTGTTATAATGCCATGTTTTTTTGTGGAAATCATGCTGTTCCTTGCATTGGAGCTGGTACTTATCCAGATAATCCACTAGCTGATCCCTAACAATCCTTTCCAGAGCTTTTGAGGCGAGGAAGTATCGAGATAGGGTGGTAGATTGCATGGTTAGTTCTGTCCCCACTCTTGTGGATGGGGGTGATCAAGGCCTTTTTCCAAAGCTTGGGGAATTTGGCTGTTATAAGAGAGAGGTTCATTATGTGGGTTACAGTAGCTGATGGATAACCATGTCCAGGGTGAGCAAGAGGAGCTTTAGATCAAGTGAGTCCCCGCTGGACCTGGATTTCTTGATGGCTTTTGAGATGTATTTTTTGGCCTCTGGGATGGGAATAATTTGGAGGTAAAAGAGTGCAGGAGGGGGCATACAGTACATGTATTGCAGTTGCTCTTGGGGGATGGATCCTTTTGGGGATTTAGGAAGTCTGAAGGGAGTACCCCACCAGGGTTCTTTGTAGGATTTAGGAAGTTGGGAGGGAGCACCCCGCTAAGGTCAGTGAATGCCTTATTTAAAAAGTTGGCAATCACTTCAGTGTCTAGAGTTAGATTCCCATTGACATTGAGCATTGTGAGGGAAGCTTTGCTGGGTTTTCCAGTTAAAGGTTTTATGTTCTCCCAGAAATTCCAACTATCCCCTCAGGAGTTGTTTAGTTATTGTTTGAAATACTGCCTCTTTGCAACATGAATGGTGTGTGTGCATTTGTTACACGCAGTTTTATAATTTTGCACATCTGAGCTGGAGCCTGTTAAGCGGGCACTGTGTCAGAGGTAGTTCAAGCAGGGATGGAGTGATTCAAGAGTTACATGTGCCCTTCACTTTCCGTGTTTTGAGTGGGGCATAGATGTTACAAGAGGCATTGAAGGTGCCCACAAAGTGTTCCAAAGCAATGTCCACATTACTGGTGTTGTACATGGCTGACCAGTCCTGTTGGCTGAGGTGGGACATAGACGGTGACTAGAGTGAGGCATTTACCCTGATGCCCTTGTCGAATTTGTGCTGAGAGTATTTGAGCATTTCCACCAGTGCTAGAGCATGGTAAAATGCGACCATGAAGAGTGTCTCTGAGAGAGACAACACAGTTACCCCCTTGTTACTGGTTCTGTCTTATCTAAATGAGGTATACCCCTCTATTTGGATGTCCAAGTCAGAGACACATGGGATTAGCCATGTTTCCACTATGGATAAGATGTTGGGCTTATATTGTGCCATCCAGAACTGGAGAGAGTCACACTTTTCCAGGAGGCTGCAGATGCTTATTGCTGTGATTGTCAGGGCACCTTTCTTTGAGATTGGGGTCGGTTCAGTGGGCCTAGGTCCTGGGTTTGGGTGTATGTTCCCAGATAGCATTAGTAAGAGCCAAGTTAGCCGTAGGACTTACCATTGAAGTTGTTTTTGGAGTTGAGTTTGGGCACTGTTGTTCACTTTGGTTTTAGCAGAATGGACTACTACCATTAGCTGGTTAAGACGAGCAGGTGGGACTGAGTAGGCTACGTGCAGTATCAGTAGAGGGCCACTTAGCATGTGTAGCTTCCCAGTTGGACTTGCAGTTCCAGGGCCTTTGTGCCTGAACAAAACAATGCTATTTCGGTCTTTAACAACTGCCTCTGTGAGATTCAGGACTGGATGTGTGCCAATTGGCTGAGACTGAATCTGGGTAATACTGAGGTGCTGTTTGTGGACCCAGATCATTGGGCAGAGAGATTGCTGGCTGGGCAGCCATCTGGACTTTGGCTGGGTGGCAACCAGCTGGTGACCTCTGACCGGATGCAGAATAGGAGGGTTATGCTTGACAGTGAGCTGACGCTTAAGTTTCAGGTGTTGGCCATTGTCAAAATCTCATTTTACCATCTGAGGAATATTGCCCAGATAAAACACTTGGTCCCACCTGACAACCTTCCAACACTGGTCCACGCCTTTATGACCTCGAGCCTTGATTACTGCAATGCCCTATATCTAAGGCTAATGGGGATCGACCTTTGCCGCCTACAGCTGGTGCAGAATGCGGCTGCCAGATTGTTGACTTACTTAGCAAGATCTTGCCATGTCATCTGTGCTCCATGGACTGCACTGGCTGCTGGTGAAGTGGAGGATCACCTTCAAGGTCGGATTACTGACCTATAAGGCCCTACATGGACTGGGACTGCGGTTTCTGCAAGATCTCCTTTCTCCCTACTGCCCCCTTCATCCTCTCTGCTCCGCCGATGAGGGATTGCTAGAGATTCCCAGGATCTGTTTGATAACATCAGGTGCTAGATCATTTGCTTTTGCAGCTCTGACCCAGTGGAATTCTCTACCTTGCTGGGTTAGGGAGTTCCTGTCCATTGAGGCCTTTAAATCTGCCTTAAAAACCTATTTATTTGAACTGGCTTTTTCCAGTTTTCAGTCCTGCTGTTTTATAATGTTTTAAATCTTTTTTCTGAGTTGAAATTGATGTTTTATGATTTTATGATTTTTTTTTCTGTAAAATGCTATGATCTTGTTGGAATAGCATTCCATAAATAAACCTTGCTTTGCTTCGCTTGCTTTGCTATTTGATTAAAATTCCTGACTCATGGGCACAAATTATTACTTGTGCGCATATTATTAGTAGATTGCTAATAATCACATTTTTGATTACACTGCTGTGCTATGACTGTGGTGGCTGGTTGACTATCTTAGTTGGGGTGTTTTTGCTAATTATCATGATATGGTACAAACATCTCCACAGTGGTGGTAATTAACAAAGAACATCCCACCTAGAAAGTCCAGTTACTAGCAAGATCTCTGAGGGGAGCTGTTACTCCGAGCACGCAAAGTTCCATTTCATTTCATTCATTTGGTTTTGGGGGGGGGGGGCCACCAGCTAGCAGCAGGTCCTGCTGGACTAGCTGTAAATGTTTGGCCTTTGGATGTGTGCATGACCTTCCCTTTCTTACCCTTTGTAGAAAATATCTTGATGCTATGGTGGTTGTACAGTATTAGTACATTTTAAAGGATGTCTCTGCTACCTGCAGTCATCCTTGACTTCTCTCTTGAGCACTTGCTTATGTAATTTGTTTATCATTTGGTGTCTGTTCGCCTTGCAACTTGCCAGTAGCCCATTTCTGACAGCCCACCCAGCCCAGTCTGTCACCCCACCATCCCTTGGACTTCCCCCCTTCCCCCACAATGTATCTCTTCTGGGGTTGCTGGAGAGGCTTACACTTGACCTTCAAAACTTGAAACCAGATCCAATCTCAGGCAGGTGCACAGGTGTTGCCAGGCCTGCTGTATTTATCCAGGTCAGCATAGCTCAGATGTGATATCTCATTTTCAGTGTGATCCTGCTTTTACCCATTTGTACACTGTATTTACCCAAGAGTCCAGCTTTGGGTTTCCCACTCTTTGGTGCAAAGCTTATCAGGAGGTACGTTGGGATATGTATAATAGGCCTCTGAGATAAAGGAGTACCTTTAAAGCTTCAAAGATAATTTTATGAACTCTTACGGGTTGTATTGAAAACATTTGGTGGGGTGTTACACAATCAGTACTGCTTTAACTCAGTCTTACTGTAAATCTCTCCACAAAAGGAAGTTTTTCCTTTTTCCAGTATCCCTTGTTTCATAATAATCTTTGCACTGATAACATGATAGTTTTGTTAAATGTAATTTTAATTGTGCACAGGTGTGAATGAGGGAGGAAGAGATAGAGTGGATCACAAGAAGGCAGAAGCAAATAAGATGTGCCCTTCTAAATGTGTGAGAATCTCATAGAAACACAGACTTTGACGGCAGATAAGGACCGCTTGGCCCACCTAGTCTGCCTATTTCCTTACCTACAGGATAAACTGCAGATCCTAGTTAAGCAACAGCCTATTTCTTCCTACCCCCCACAAAAACTGCCTTGTGTCTGTCCCACGCATTCATGAATTCTCCCACAGTTTTAGACCCCCACAACCTCCTCAGGAAGGCAGTTCCATGCGTCCACCACCCTCTCCATGAAAAAATACTTCCTCACATTGCCCCTGAACTGCTCCCCCTATATCTTCAAATTGTGTCCCCTTGTTCTTGCACATCTCTTTTTCTGAAAGATACTATCCTCTTGGACTTTGTTGATTCCACTGAGGTACTTAAAAGTTTCTATCATCTCCTCTCTCTCTCCTTTCCTCAAAGGTATACATATTAATCTCCTTTAGTCTCTCCTCATATGGCTTCTCTTGCAGACCCTGCACCATTTTAGTTGCCCTCCTCTGGACTGCCTCTATCCTGTCTATGTCCTTGCGGAAATGGGGTCTCCAGAACTGGATGCAGTACTCCAGATGGTGTCTCACCAACTGTCTGTACAGAGGGATAACAACTTCCTGTTTTCTGCTGGTGATGCCTCTCCCTATACATCCCAGTATCCCCAGCCCTCCCTACTGCTGCCTTCTCACATTGCTTGCTAACCTTAAGGTCATCTGATATAATTACCCCCAGGTCCCTTTCCATTTTTGTTGTTGTTACTACCTCCCCCCCATTGTGTAATCTTCCCCTGGGTTTTTGTTTCCCAGGTACATTATTTTGCACTTCTTTGCATTGAGTCCAAGCTGCCATACTTCTGACCATTCCTCCAACCTTGCCAAGTCCCTTTTCATCCTTTCCAGGCTTCCTTGTGTATCAACCCTGTTGCAGATCTTTGTGTCATCTGCAAAGAGGCATACTTTTCCTTCCAGTCCCTCTGCAAAGTCACTTATAAAGACATTAAAAAGGACTGGACCCAGTACTGAACCCTGCAATACCCAACTAGTAACCCCTCTTTCTTCAGAGTGGACTCCATTTACAATTACCTTCTTTATCCTGTTGTCCAGCAAAAGTTTTACCCAGACTACCACCCTGGGACCCACTCCCAGGCTGGTTAATTTGACAACTATTCTTTTTTGTGGGACTGTGTCAAATGCCTTGCTGAAGTCTAGGTAGGCCATGTCTACAGCCCCTCCCTGGTCTACTATGTTGGTCACAGAAATAAATTAGATTCATCTGACATGACCTTCCCGCTATGAACCCATGCTGCCTTGGGTCCTGTGCCCCACTGGCTTCTAGGTATTCATTGCTAGTATTGTCATTTCTCTTCTGAAAAGGTAACAAAACACAAGACAGTAGCATGTGGAGATGAGAAAAATCATTGAGAAATGAATGCTAAATGTAGAGCATATAACAGTTATAGATTTCACTGCAGCAGTAGTGCCTAATTTCACAGAGAACAGATAATAGATAAGGAAGGGATTACTCAGCAACAGAAAGTAATAAAATATATTTATTCATCTTTCAAGGCAACTAATACCATGCTGCCAGACAAAGAATATCAGCAAGGAGCTGTTCAGAGAGCTTTAAAGAGCTGTACCATGTGGCCTGTCTTTCCAGTGCACAAGCATTCAAGCTGAGAGGAATCCCTAGCTCACTGAGGATTTGTGCTTTTCTGAACATGCAGCTTTTGGTTTAAAAATAGTCTTTGCAGACTTTTTTTGCACTCTCCTATTGTGTGATGGCTGCCTGAGTGCAGAGGACTAGTGTTGTTGCTGAAATACTAGGAATCAGTAAAACACAAACAAGACATAGCATCAAGTTAGGAACATGAGTACTTTATCTGTAACAAATTCTTAATCTAAGAGTTGGAAAATAAGTTCATATAGTGCATACCACAAATTATATACAGATACATATATACTTAAAAACGTCAGTATATGTAACAGTCACCCTAAATATCAAAGGTGGGGTGAAGGGTCGAGATGTGAACTATAAATGGAAGGAGGTGTAGGCAGGGGAAAGGGCTCCCTTCCTTGGGGGGCTCACTTAGAGTGGGTCTTACTCCTCTTTCTGGCTTTATGCACACTGGTCTGCACAGTATGGGGGGGGGTTGATATGCTCCCCAGATCTGTCTGTAAATATCCAGAGTTCCAGCATTCCTGCTGAACGGTTTCTGTAAAGAGGATAACTGCCCAAAAGCAAGGAGCCATTCTGTTACTGTTGGTACTTCTGTGGATTGCCATTTATGCAGGAGCAATCTTATGGCCACCACACTGATCACTGATAACCATTATACAGAACAGGAGTTTTTAGGGAAAGAAGAGGAGAGTTTGCCCAGCAGAAACAGAGGTCTATGCAGTGGAGGTGTGGACCCTAGGATAGCGATGCAGACTATATTGATGCCCTCTCTGTAGTCAGATATCGCAGGGCTGTCCCACAGTATATGGGATAGATTCCTTCCTAGTCCCTTACAACTCCAGCATCTGTCTTCTGATATGAGTCCCTGTTTGCAGAGTGTAGATGGGGGTGTGATACCACAGCAACATGACTTTGTTTTGTATCAGCCAACTGCGGCCATTGTGGCAGATCATGTGTGCCCTGTGGAGACAAGCATCCTCCTCCTCCTCACTGATTGAGACATCCAATGCTGCTTCCCAGGCCTGCTAGATGGGAGGCAAGACAAGGCAAGGCAAAGTTTATTTATACAGAACCCAATCCCTGGGGCTCTGGGCACGTCACACAACACAGGTAGGTATAAGTCACAAAGTACAACACATAGGGTATGCATAAATCATTTTAAATAAATAACATTTTAAAATGATTAAATACAAGCTAGTGCTGGTTAATCACCTTCATCAGGGATGGTCAAACTGAACAGATGAGTCTTGAGACCTTTTTTAAAGCTCTCGACCATCAGGACCTCCCTTACACAAGCTGGAAAGGAGTTCCAGAGTGCCAGTCCGGCAACACTAAAGGCACTGTCACCAGAGGTTTTCAGTTGGACACTCAGAATGGCGAAGAGGCCCCTGATCGAGGGGCTGAAGGAATGGATTGAGGTGGCAGGTGTTAGGCGATCTGTCAGATAGCCAGGGCCAAGTCTGTATAGGGCCTTGTAGGTGAGCAAGCCAACCTGGAAAATGATCCTCCACCTGACAGGCAGCCAGTGCAGTGTCCGCAGGACCAGGGTCATATGACTGAACCTAGACAGGCCCATCAGCAACCTGGCCGCTGTGTTCTGCACCAGCTGCAGCTAGCAGAGGGTCCCTCCAGTGACCCTGAAGTATAGAGTATTACAGTAGTCAAGCCTAGATGTGATAAAGGCATGTACCAGTGACAGCAGGTCTTTGGGGATAACTAGGGGTTTAATCCTGGTGATAGTCCTCAAGTGGTAAAAAACACTTTGGACCACAGACAACACCTGAGTGTCAAATGTCAGTCTGCCCTTACCAAAATGTCCTTGGGAAACCGTAGCATTACCATTTGTCCACCATTTCCATAACATTGTAAATTCTACTGCAGTACCACTGTATCCCCTTGACTGGTAACACACTGGATTTGTTTCAATTCCATTGTAAAACCATTATTGCCATTGTGGTACCACATGGACAGTGGTATCACAATGAGAATGTGTGCATGGATGGTACCACAATGACTCAAACACACACACCACTGTATTCCCATTGCTGTTTGGTAACACAATGGATTTGTTTCAATACCAGTGTATTACCACTGCTGCCACTGTGGCACCATGTACCATGGTGGTAACACAAGGGTGATTTCCATGATCAATGGTAACACAATGAGTTGCCATTGCAACACCACTGAAATTGGTCTCACAATGGATTTGTTTCAATTTCATTGCCATACCATTGTGGACACTGTGGTACCATCTGTGTGCAATGGTAGTGCTGTGGTGCACTGAGGGGATGCTGGTAGCTCAATGATGACATTGCACTACCTCTGCTATTGGTAATCCCACAGGGGTAGTGCATGTTAGTACAGTGGTTCTTATATGGTATGACACCGACCACTGCAGGTCCTCCTGCTAGTCCCCCCCCCATCAGACTGACATCAGATCCTCCCCCCAGTGCCCCCCTCCCCGCATGCCTCTCACACCCTCCATTTTGGCTCCCCGTGCCTGTCTCCCCCTCACCAGTTCTCACCGAACTTAGATCTGCAGCTGCACAATAAGGACCACACATGCAACAGTTTTGCTTGGTCGTAATAATTTTTAATCAGTACTTTTGGTGATGATAAAGCATTATCCATTATTATCAATCAATACCCAAAGTCGCCATAAACCCAAGTTTTCTTTCACTGCTGATGGTGTTTTCTTTTATCATCATGACTAATCATAGTTAATCAGTGCCTGATGCAGGTTATTGGCAGCTAATCAGCGTCTGCTTCTCAGATCATGCTTGGTCATAGGCATTCACTAAAACAAATACCACCAACAGCTTAATCTGGTTCAGTTTCAGTTGGTTACCATCTGTAACTCCCTCCCCCTGGTCACCTGCAAAAAAGGGACATCGAGTCTTGATGGGCCTACTGGCTCAACAACATTTAATAAAATCAAATAAACAAAAAATAAATAAATAGGCTTGTAATATTTGGCCATGATTAAAAGCTGCTCTCAACTAGACCCCCCACTGACACGTATATGGCAACTGACCTGGCCAGGAGTCTTTTCCATAAATGATTCCTTTGTGGGCTATCACTGTAAAATGTTATTCCACTGGTAAATTTATTCCCTGACCCGCCGGCTGAAAATGGAATCCTATTGCCATGCAGGCAAATACAGCCCCGTTTTGTGATGTCTGTAAACAGAGCCTGCATGAGCATGCCCCACTGACTTGCATGGGGCTGATTTTTTCAAAGGTTTTATGTATCTTTAACGTCAGGATTTTAAGAAATCAAAGTGACCGCTCAACTTAGAGGGTCTCTCTTAGTCGAGTGGTAGCTTTGATTTCTTAAAATCCTGACATTAAAGGTATATAAAAGTTTTGGAAAAATTTGGCCCATTCAAGTCAATACAGCATGCACATACAGCCTTTGTTTACTGACAACACAAAATGGGGCTGTGTGTGCCGGAGTGGCCATAGGATGCTGAACTGGCTCTGTTTTTTGCTGGCGGGTCAGGGAATAAATTTATGAGTGGAATAGCTTTTTACAACGATAGCCCACAAAGGAATCATTTATGGAAAATGACTCCTGGTCAGGCCAGTTGATATATATGTGTCAGTGGGGGGGGGGCTAGTCGAGAATGTAGAAGCTGTTCTTTAATCATGAGTGATGTACCTGGCTCTCATTGGCTGCTCTGCTGTAATGAATTTGCATAATTTGTCATGTTTAATCATGATCAGTCATTGCCTTTTAAAATAAAGGTGTGACATTCTGTATTGGGCTTCATTAAGCCCATCCTGCAGTGGTGATAGTCTGTCCGTGCAGAAATTATAAAATTTACTGCTGTCCTGTAAAGGAGGGAAGGGACGGTAACTCTGTCAGACTGCTGTCCAGTCGACCCCTTTCCACTTCCCTGTCTGCCTGCTCTGCCCCCACATTCTGACATTACATGTCTCCAGAGAGGGCATGGGGAATGCCCCATACAAGTCTATGGGGCTCATTTTCAGAATGATTTTACAGATGACATTTAGGCAACCTTTGCTAGAAAATGAAAGCCACTGCTCAACTAATAGGGATCCTCCTGAATGTTGATGTTTTTGCCTTAACCTTCCCCAACACCTCCTCTGAAAACCATAGTGGTCTTTTTTTCCTCTTGCTTCTGTTTACATGTCTAACACCTTTCAGTATAATTCTTTTTAATTGTACCAACTGTTCCTCTACTTCTCTCTAATCTCCCTCCCTGCCAGGGCATCCCTGAGGCAATCCCCCATCTTTGTAAAGTCTGCCCTCCTGAATTCCAGGACCATTGCCTTTGTGTGGTTTGACTCCACCCCTGTACTTATATTGAACCACACCATTCAGCGATACTGGTCCCCAGGTGGCCACCCACTGTGACGTTTTCAACACTGTCCCCATTGGTGAGCACTAGGTAAAAATGTCTCCCTCATGAGTTGGCTCATTTACTAATTACCTAAGAAATGCCTCCTGCAGGGAGTCCAGGATATCCCTATTCCTAGCTGAAGTTGCACTCAGGATGCTCGTCCACATCTGGCAGATTGAAGTCTCCCACCTGGAGGACTTCCTCCGTAGTTACCATCTTATGGATGGCTTCCAGTAGAACCCTGTCCATTTCCTCCACATGTGCTGGAGGTCTGTAGATCACCCTAGTGCAAATAGCTGCCCCATTTCCTGGTAAAAGGGAAAGTTAACTTACTTGTTCTTGGTTATACAGTGTGTAAGTGGGCAGGGGCTGGGGATTCAAACCTGTGTCTCCATGTTTGCAGCTCAGTGATCTGCCTTCAAGTATACGGTGCCCAAGTGCCTCAAAAATAGCACATAATGTCCCCACCACATATACATACAGTATATACAGTACTTGTTGCAAAGCAAAAACACTACATTAATGCAGGTATTATGCAAAGCACACAAAACAAGAAAATGAAAAACAGGGTTCGAGCCTCACGAGTCTTGGCAAATTGGTTATGTGGTGTTCCTTGGAGTTTCCAACCTTAATGCCCATCCCCCACCCCATCCCATACTCTCCTTTCCAAAGCACAAGGTACAGCTTCAACCCAGTGCCTCATATAGCAGTCATTCGTACCTGTAAAACAAGAACAGCAATGGGCTCACAAATGATCTGCATCTCTTCATGAACTATAACAAACAGTGCATGGTAAACAAAAAAATGATACTTGCTGACACATATGGTCAATCTCCTCCTACACCTGGTCAATGCCATGTTAGACCTGTAGATATAAAAGGGAAAATGGGTCAGTATGAAAAAGAAAAAAAAAGTAGGTTATGTGTTTTTGGGGGAGGAATACCAGACCTGCACCACCATCAACCTGGCTTTTAGAATTGACTCGGTCACTCAGGGGATGTCATGGTTGGGGGAGGGAGGAAGATTCATTGCCCCTGTGCCCCTAGAACTGATCTTTTTTTGGGGGTAAGAGGCCATGTTGCTCCACACATTGACCAACATAGGGCAGGATAAAGACACCAAGAGACAAATATTCAAAAACTTTGCCCAAGCAAAATATATGCTTCCCTGGTGGTGTAGTGGATCCCATTCCCTTTTCTAAACCTGCTTGTAGAATACATGGAAACATAGGTATGTGACAACAGAAAAGGCTGCAGGCCCATCTAGTCTGCCCAGTTTGCCTATATCCACTAGGCCTTTTCTGTAGTCGCCCCCGTGCCAATTGCCCTCTTTGCTTATCCCATGCCCTCTTGAACCCTCCAACCATCCTCTCCCACCACCACTTCCCTCAGCAGCCCATTCCAGTTGTCCACACTCTCTCAGTAAAGAAGTACTTCCTAATGTTTCCTCTAAATTTCCTCCATTGATTTGGAATTTCCAACCACCATCCATTGCAGTACAGCAGACCACAGCAGGCCAAATGTGACTATCTCTAGGCCAACATCCCCAGCCAAAACCAGTCCCATAACTCCCTGCAGCTGGCACCAGAGGAACAGGCAGCAATTGAAGCTCCAATAGCCCATAGTGCACGTTCGAGCTTCCACAATCTCTGATCAGATGTTTTCCACTTCTGCTTTTCTCCAGGGACTAAGTTCAGTCCTCAGTGACAGAACTTAGCCCAGGGAGTACTGTGGGGCCAGTAAACAAAAGATGAAAGCTTATATAAACTTTAAACATGCACTGTAGGACACATCTCCCACCGCTGCCCACCGCACCAAAGCCAGCAGCAGAGGACTCCAGGATCTGCTGCAAATGAAGCTGTCAGTGCAGAATCAAGCAAAACCAGTTCACCATAATCCACTACACTACAGCAAACAGCAGGCAAGCCAAAATCACTCCACATGCAAAGTGCACATTGGGACCAGACCCACACTTGTGTGGGACTCCCAGCACAAGCCAGCCAGTTGGTGCAGTGATAAGGAGGGACAAAACCTTTTACATGCAGGTACATCAGTAAGAAAAGGAAGACAAGGGGAGGGATTGTGAGTCTGAAAGGGAAGGATGGATGGAGGGTAAAGGATGATGACCATCAAAAAGCAGAAATACTGAACAAATACTTCTGTTCAGCTTTTACAAAGGAGGGGGCAGGAAATGGGCCAGTAATAAGGATAGGGAGATCACAAAAATGGACACAGGTCCTTTTGCAAAATAAAGGATTCTCATGGAACTGGCAGCAATAAGGCTATAGGGCCAGATAGGGTGCCCCCCCAGGATACTGAAGGAGCTAAGGGAGGTGTTAGCAGGGCCTCCAACTACCCTGTTCAACCTGTCATTGTTATCAGGTGATGTGCCCAGGGATTGGAAGAGGGCTGATGTGGTCCCTATCTATACAAAAGTGTTAACAGGGAGGATGCAGGGAACTACATACTAGTCAGCCTGACCTCAACAGTGGGAAAAGTCATGGAAATACTACTGGAGGAAAGAATAGTAGAACACCTGGTTGTCAGTGGTCTACAGGGGAAGGGAACACTGTTTAACCAGGAGTAGCACACTAAGCTGAAGCTTGTTTTCAGATGCGACCTAGGAGCACAAGGAAGTTAAGTGACTTGCTCAGGATCACACAGTATGCACCTAGGCATCTGTGGGATTCAAACCCAGGTCTCCAGATCTGCAGCTGAGAGCCTTAATCCACTGTGCCATGCTGCCTCCTGGACCCAAGGCAGCTTGGTTTAATGGGAGGAAGGTTGTGCTAGATGAACCTAATTGAGTTTTTTGACTGGGTAACCAGGGAAGTGGATTTTGGGGGAGGGGGTGTATGTGGCCTACCTGGATTTCAGCAAGGCCTTTGACACCTTATTGCACAGAAGGCTGAGAAATGAGCTGGAAGGCTTAGGGGTGTGCCAAAAAATAACAAGGTTGGTGAAGAACTGGTTGAAGGACGGAAGCCAGAGGGTGGTTGTAAATGGAGTGCATTCCAGGGTGGAAGAGGGATGAGTGGTATGCTCCAGGGGTTGGTGCTGGGACCCATCTTTTTTAATATCTATAGCAATGATATAGTGAAGGGACTGCAGGGGGAGGTGTGCCTATTTGTAGATGATACAAAGATCTGCAATAGGGTGGACACTGGGGGGGCAGGGATGCAATGAGGGAGGGCCTAAAGATTCTGGGGGGTGATCGGAAACTTGAGAGCTGAAATTCAATGCCAAAAAGTCTACAGTAATACAGATGGGGTGTAATAACCCAAAAACCATTTACACATGGGGGGTTAAGGAAACTGAGCAGGAGAGAGATCTGGGGATTATAATTTCAAATAACCTTAAGGTGGGGAACCAATGCAGCATGGTGGTGGCCAAAGTGAATAGAATGCTGATGTGCATAAGGAGGGGTATAAAACAGAAAGAGGGAGGTGCTGATGCTCCTTTATAAATCCATGGTGAGGCTTCACCTGGAGTATGGGGTTTAGTTCTGGAGGGCTCACCTACACAAGGACATAAGACAGGATTGAAAGGGTTCAGAGAAGGGCAACCAAGCTGGTGCACGCTATGCATAGGAAGCCCTATGAGGAAAGGTGGAGGGAATTGGATCTGTACCCGCTGGAGACTAGTAGGGTGAGAGTGTGAAGCTTATTTACAAGGAATGTAGGTGCTAGAACTAGGGATCATAATCTAAGATTAGAAGAAGGAAGGTTTAGGGGCAATAGAGGGGGCATTATACCACTGAGAGGGTGTTGGAGTCCTGGAACAGACTACTGGAAGAGGTGGTGGAGGCAAAAATGGTGAAAGGATTTAAAAGGGCATGGGACAGATACCAGGAGTTGACCAGTCGTAGGAGTGGGGTCTCTCTTGACAAGGGAGATGAGTTGGAGGGGGATAAGGGGCAGACTCGATTGGCCAAAATGGTCCTTTTCTGTCACCATATTTCTAGGATTCTAAAGCAGTTAAGTAATTAGAATTAGTTGGAGGTGCTAGAGGAGAGATAATGGTATTAGAATTAAACAAAGATACTTATCTGATTGGTATACAGTTTGGCCAGACCTGTATAACCCAAGTTAGCCAGCCTGGGACTGGGTCCCAAGATGACAGCCTGGGTAAAGAATTGGCTGGAGAATAGGACACAGAGAGTAATAGTAAATGGAGTCCATTCTGAAGAAAGGGGGGTTACTAGTGGGGTACCGCAGGGTTCAGTATTAGGACCGGTCCTCTTCAATGTCTTTATAAGCGACATTGCAGAGGAACTGGAAGGAAATGTATGTCTCTTTGCAGATGACACAATGATCTGCAACAGAGTTGATGCACAAGGTGGGGTGGAAAGGATGAGAAGAGACTTGGCAAGGTTAGAAGAATGGTCAAATGTATGGCAGCTTAGATTCAATGCTAAGAAGTGCAAGGTAATGCACCTGGGAAACAAAAACCCAGGGGAAGAGTACACAATGGGGGGGTGAGATACTAACAACAACAAAAATGGAAAGGGACCTGGGGTAGTCATATCAGATGACCTAAGGTGGGCAAGCAATATGAGAGGGCAACAAGGAGGGCTGGGGGATACTGGGATGCATAGGGAGAGGCATCACCAGTAGAAAACAGGATGTTATTATCCCTCTGTACAGACAACTGGTGAGACCCCATCTGGAGTACTGCATGCAGTTCTGGAGACCCAGTCTCCATAAAGACATAGACAGGATGGAAGCTGTCAGAGGAGACATCGAAAATGGTGCAGGGTCTGCACCGGAAGACATATGAAGAAAGACTTAAGGAGCTTAATATGTATAGCCTCGAGGAAAGGAGGAAGAGGGGGACATGATAGAAACTTTCAAGTACCTCAAGGAATTAACAAAGTCCAAGAGGTAGCATCTTTCAAAAAAGGTGTGCAAGAACAAGGGGCACAATTTAAAGATAGAGGGGGTGGCTCAGAGGTAATTTAAGGAAGTATTTTTCTCAGAGAGGGTTGTGGATGCATGGAATGGCCTTCCAGAGGAGGTTGTGGAGTCAAAAACAGTGGTGGAATTCAAGCATGCATGGGACAGTCATAAGGCAATTCTAGGGGGTGGGGGTAGGAAGAAGAAGACTGCTGGTTAACTAGGATCTGCAGCTTATCCATCAGGTAGGGAAATGGGCAGACTGGGTGGGCCAAGCAGTCCTTATCTGCATCAAATTCTATGTTTGTTTGTTTCTATGTTTCTATGTAGAAATAAAGGGAAAAATAGATCAGTATGGGGAACTTATAGTGCCGAGAGTAGAGAGATGCAAAAATGGTACAGTACAGCATAGCAGTGAAGCAAGCGGAGTTACAGGCTCTGTACACATTAGAAAGAATGATTTGCACCATTTTTAAAAACATGTTGGAAACATTTTAAAACTCACCACAGCAGCCCGTCCAAATTAGTTTTCAACCGAGTTTTATCTCAGTTATAACACAGACTACTCCCCGTCCGCATCTGTATTTTGTAATGTTTTGTAACCCGGTTCCCCAGAATGGAATGAATTGAGGACCCAAAGGCAGAAACATGGCACTGACATGGATCAAGAAACATGTCTGTCCGCATTATAAGGTAACACGCTTTTGCTCCTCAAATATTTTTTTAAAAAGGATTTAAGACTAGTTTCCAGCAGGGTTTAAGCATGGTTTGCTAACTCGCTTTCAAACCGTGCTTTAATGCACATGGGTACCGTGTTTGCGATGGTTAAAACATTTTAAATGCCTTAAAACGTTTTAACTAGCCTGATGTGTACAGAGCCTTAGAGGAAAAGATAAACTAGGTCAAAGTAAGGAAACTAAAGATAGAAAAAAAATGCAGACAATTAAGAACAGAGAATAAAGTGATATTTGGGGCTCAGCATAACCCCTCTTTGTGCCCCTAGGTGATCTGCAGGTAGCCAGTAAATTTAAATAGTAGTCCAGATGGGCAGGTGGGAATGCTTTTGTGCTAGTTGCCCCTATATTATTTAAATAAAGAGGACACTGGTGGTAAATGGTGATTTTTAATTATGTTTAAAATTTCCCTGGCATCTAGCTGGGGAGGGGTCTGTGGGCTTTGACTATATGAAGCAGGCAGGTAGGTTGGTCAGAAAACTGCCAGTCAGAAATAATGTGGCTATGCAGCCATCAGTTTAGTGCTAGTTTACTACAATGACAGTGCTGGCAGATGCTTTCAAGTCTCAGCCCATGCAGAGTTCAGACTGTGGCCTGCAACATGTGGGTGGGAAAAAAAGATGGGAATTTTTGGGAGGTGGAAGGAGCTAGGGCAAATATGCCTCACTCTACCGATCAGCCACACAGTGCCTTTGAGAAGACCACCAAGGGACTTGCTATGAGGCTCTGGAGGGAAGTCAGCAGGAAGCGACAAAAAACACTAGCTAAGCTGCATGGCAGCAGAGTATAAGAGTCCTGAGGGGCTTGGTAGGAATGAACTGGGAGAAAAAAAGCACACGATGGGGGCCACAACAGGGGCGTAGCTTAGAATGGTGCAGGGGTGCAGTCGCACAGGCCCTATGAGACTGTTATGGGGCCCTTGAATTTGTGTGTCTTCTGCTGCGGCAGTTTTTTTTCTGCCTGCTTGCCCAGTGCCGCATATGCTTTTGTGTTTTGATAGCATGCAGCACAGCACCAGCTGTCAGCTGAGTCAGTCACCTATTTCAGCGGGGGCCGAGGGGAGTGGGGGGTAGCCGTCGTACAGTACTGTTGCTACATGACAAGGTAGCACAGATAGGCAGATTGTGTTGTGTACCACATGACTTCAGCAGCATGAAGAGAGTGAGTCATGAGGTACTATGGAGGAGGAGGAGGAAGTGTCAAGTGCGTACGGTTGCATTGCATGCCTGAAATAATCACCCCACCACCAATCACATCGCATTGCGGTGATCGCTTGCCTTTCAGGAGACCCACCCACCCAGTCACGTAACGCAGAGTATGGGACGGCGCGGATCAGTCGGAGAGTATGTGTGAGAGAATCGGTTCTTGGAGTAGGATAGGATTCAGAAAGAAACAAGTGTTTCAGTTTGAAAAAATAAACATAATTATCTACCTTACACTACAGTACAAAACACAGCATTATTACTGTTCTGTCTACTAGAGTTAGTGGTAGGAGAGAAAGACGAGACAGGAGTTGGGCGCTTGAGTGTTGAGTTGTGAGGTGGGGAAGTCGTCATCGAGTCGAATCGATAGAGTAGCAATAGGCAGGAGCCCCTGGCCTGCAGTGAGAGAGCTCTACAGAGGCTACAGTTGGGTGCTAGCAATCTACAAGGTCATCACGATTCACAAGGGACCAGGGTAATTATTAGTGGTGTGTTAATGCTAAGCTTGTGAATACTGCTGTAGTGGAGGCCTGGCCTGGGGGGTGGGGGCTATAGTGCTAATCTTATTCTGAAAAATGAATCATTCATGATTCCTCATCTCCCACTTCCTTCCCGACGGTGGCGAGTGTGGCGCGATCATCCATCCATCCGACTTCATTCCATACACACTTACTTGTTGCTCAGGTTGCTGGCTGGGAGAGTGGAGCAGGCGGGAGTGAGGAGGACTGCCTAAAAACAATGGAGGGTGCTCAGGCTGGATTCTGGAAATTTTGATGGTGTGTGGGGGTGTCAATAACATCTTAAGGTTGTTGGTGTGTGTGGTGTGGTACACTGAATAAAAAAAAAACGAGTGTATAAATGACTGAAGGGAGTCAAACTTGCTTCCTCACTCAACCCTGCCTGCCTCAATAAAATCTAAATCCAAAACGTGAATGTTAAATAAAAGTTCTTGCATCTTCCTATAGATTGTTCTCAAATAAGAGGGTCAGCACTCTTTTAGGTTTTCATTTGGATCACTAAGAAATGAAAACAAAAAACAAAAATAATTATGTCTCTTGCTGCCTTGAGAGGATTTCAGGTGTGTTATGATTTGAATTTTCATTTAAAAGAGGTTGCATATTTATTTATATCAATGTATATGAAATTGGATAGTTACAGTGTATACAAAATTAACTGTGAATTTTGTGAATTTTCTTTTCCATTTAGAACTGGGAAACAAAGACATTTATAAAAAGATGGAACAATGTTTATATTAAATGAAAAAACAAGAAAAGTTAACTGATTTGAATTCAAGTATTGGATTTTGATTTTGATTTTATTGAGGGCTGAGTGAGGAAGCAAGTTTGACTACAATTCCAATTTTTTTTTTCACTCCCCTGTGTATGTGCTTCTCTACATAGTAAATATAAACAAGAATTTGTCAATGCTGAATGTTGTCTCGCTGGCATTGGTAGTGCAGGAGAGAAGTTAGAGATGTATAATAGTAATGGCAGTGAAGTACTGAACTGACGCCACCCCCACCCCCTACCCTAATACTGACCTGCACGTTGAACTTGAAGGAGGTCAGATATTTCATAGTAAGATACAGACTAATACACCACCAGCCCAACTATTTAACTACACCACTACTCAGGATGTTAAAAAACAGTACTTTACACTAGCTCTTTAAGAGCATAAAGTTTGTACATGTATTCCTTTCTGTCTCCTGCTTTCATTAATCTAGCTGCTCTTCTCTGGACTCTCTCTAGTTTATGTCCTTCTTGCTGTATGGATTCCAGAACTAGCAGCAGTATTTAACTTCCATCCTCACATAGAGCAAGCCCTATACAATGGTGTCATTACTTTACTTGACCTACTTACAAAGTTCCTCTTAGTGCAACCTACCTGAGATGCCTTTTCAGAAGCCCTCTCATAAAGAGACACATCATTTTCAACATAGGCATTTTGGGACATCCCCTCATGAACAGTGGCACTGTGATTTTGTTAATCTTTCCCAAAAGTTGAGCTCCCACAGCGACCATGCCATTATACACCACAGGTGTGAAAACATATTTTGGGCAGGTTGTGAAAAATAACAGCTGTACTGTGCATAAGGAGGTGTGAAGAAATGCCAGTGTTGTAGATTTGTGAAGTTACAAGGGTGCATGGAAACTGTGCAATGCATGCTTGTAACACAGTCATTTTATCAACAAATTTGCAACATACGCATATTAGGACCTCTGTTCATGAACAGTGTCACTGTCATTTTCTCAAACTGTCCCGAAAACTGATTTCACACAGCGACCGTGCTATTCTGCGCTGAAAGTGTGAAAACACATTTTGGCCAGGATATGTAAAATGACAGCTGTACTCTTCATAAGGAGGTGTGGAAAAATGCCAATGTTGAAAATCTGTATAGGTTAAAGTTTTCACCAGATTGTTGCACTGCTGCTCATTGTGTAATGCGTGCCACATGGAAGGTCAAGGTTGCAAGAATGATTATACAGGTTGAGTTGGATGTCGACTGGAGATATGAGACTCTAGACTAGAACCAGTGTGACAGGGTTTATAATAACCATCTGAGTGAGTACTCTAGCGAGTAGGTTCATGTTAAAAGGTATGGAGGAAACTGCCCTGCAAATGTACAAGTGCAGTCCGGGCCACTAGGGTCAGAGAACATTTTTATGGGGTCTAGCACCAAAGATGGGGCCAGGCTGTCCGGCATGTAACTGTGCGCAGCTGCATAGGAGCCAGACTGACAGGCCCTGGGCCCCAGTGTCTAAACTTTTCCCAGGGCACCCAGAATTCCTCTCAATGGGTCTTGAGTGCAGTTGTTGTGGTTATATTTATAGAGATCTGTTTCTTTAGGGAATTTTATTGCTTGTGGCTGTTTGGCAGAGTGCTGCACACCACCAGTACCATTAGTTGGCAGTGAATGGAATTCTTTTTGTCAGTGGTTTTTGAGATTATTTCAGTTTTTGTCTGCAGTCAAGCGCCAAGGGTGTACTTAGGCTGCTGAACCCACAATGTAATGTTAAGTCACACTAATAAGGAGGTTTGGTTAATAGCTTGATTTGATTAATAACACACTGGGGGGTACCTCCTGCCAAGAGCCAATTATATATAATACCCTATAGAAACAGATCTGCTGTATACCCACACAACTGCACTTATTGTTATCCATATTTGCAGGACAGCTTCCTCCTTACCTTTTTCTTTTGTTTAGCAAACTACTAGTACTCGGATGGTTATTCTGAACCACTAGTTATAATCTAGCTAGCAACCTTCCATGTGGCAGTGGCACAGTGACAGTGAAACATAGAGAACCGTAGAATCCATTGACAGATAAAAGGACTAGCTATGGCCCTTCTAGTAGTCTGTCCATTTTCCTACTCACTCACTTCACTGCTGCTAACCAAGCCAGATCCTATTTGGTCTGCGGCTGTCCTGCCCTGCAGCACATCTCTAGGGTACCTGTATGTCTATTTCATGTAATCTTGAAACCTTGTATTGTTTTCACACCCACCACGTCTGCTGGAATGCTGGTCTATGGCTCCACCACACCCTTTCAGTAAATAAGTACTTCTTAACATTACCCCTGAGCCTTCCATCAGAATTTTCTCTGAAATGTGCTTTCCAACTCCACCTGTATCCTGTTTAGTTCTCTAGGTACTTGAAAGTCTATATATCATATCTTCCCTCTCAAGTTCTTTTCTACACACTTGAATAAATGTTAAGGTCCTTTAACTGGCTGCTTGTGTTATGTTCATTTGGCTCTACCTGATTCTGTGTAATGCCTAATGTCAGGGGCAAATCCAGGAGTCCTATAGATGGGGGAGCTCAAGCCAGAGAAAAAATTAAAATAATAGGCCGGGGGTCTGGTGGGCTGCCTAGGCCCCCAGAAATTTGTTAACATTTTGGTGCATTCTGGTGCATTTTGGAGGGTATTTCTAATGCAATTTCTACTCATTTCCTCCCTTCCCATGCTTTGTTAGTTGCACCCTAGTACCATCCCCAGAGTCCCCACAGTCCACATGACAGTATGTTGCCCAAAGTACCCTCCAACCCCCAAAAAATACCAAAGACTGCAGCTGGGCAGCAGCACATCTGAAACACATAAAAATGAGAACAGTTGAAAGAGACTTGGTGACAAAGACAAATTGCAGACAAATTAAATGACAATCCAAGTAAACAAGTTCATAAATGTCACTCACTCAAGCACATTATGACATTACCATAAAGCCAACCCATCCCAATTTGTCCTGCAGTATAGATTAACATATCCCCCAACCTTAACTCAGTAAAAAAAATTATACAATAACTATAGAAATATGGGAAGCAAGTCACTTTGCTATCTAGTTTCTGAACATATCATTTCAAGTCTGCTTGCTATTTTTGCAAAACATGTTATTTTATAGAACAATTTATTCCAAAGAAAATACATTTTTAAATAAATAAAATATTTTTTATTGTTTTAAAATGTCCTTTACTGGGATAAACCCATGATATGAGGCATCTCATTTTTATGATAGGCCCAAGAAGTCAGTAAGCAGACAGAAAAAATGTTTTTAAACAAATATAAAAATGCATTTTATTATTAGCAACAGCACTTGCTTGGGTACATCACAACTTGCACCCCCCCAATTCAACACATAGAATCAAATATTTGGTTTATGTAGTTCTATCACTTTTTTTTCTAGTTTTGTAACTGCCTGTGTCAATGAGCCAAATAAGGTCTTATGACTTCTGTTGCCAATTTTGCTCTCCAAGCATGCAGAAACTCCTGCACATGCCATAACATACAGCAGAACACCTTCAAAGTTCCCGTGTCTATTAATTCCCTCTGTACTCATTCACACGGTACAACCACTACTGAAAAGTCCACACAGATTAGACATACAGTACATGCTGAAGTTTTTACCTCAGTTCAAAGGTCTCATGTACCAGTTTCTGCCTCTCCTGGTTCATGCTGTCGCTGAGACCAGACCTGCCCCAGCATTAGTTTTGTACCATTCCTAGCATGGTACAAGAGGGCACTACTCTCCAACTCCCTCTCCTGCAAATCTGCATCAAAATCAATTTGCCATATAGGACAAAACTAGCAGTGACCTTAAACAATTTTAATGTCATGAATTTAAGCTCCCCATACTAGAAATTAATAACACTAGTACTACATTTATTACACAAACAGTTTGATGGAACACTAATGTCCTGTCCCCCCCCCACCCACCATAGTTTGTGACTGTGAAAGTCTTTTGTTTTTAAAGCAAGAAGTACCTGATTAAATGAAGACTTGATCAATTTTCAGCAGGCTGAAGTCTATGTGCCCCTAGTTGAGTACTGTTTCCGGTCACCTGGCTGCTAAACTCTCTCTCTAGACAGCACACACTGATCACATGACTCCCAATGAGCAGAGCTGTCAGCTACAGCTTGCTTCAGCGACCAGAAGATGACCTGAACCTTACTCCAACTCCTTGTGCTGATTTGCCAAGGCCACACCAACTCCGCGTTACTGGATACATAGATACATAGACAGTGTCGGCAGATAAGGGCCTATGGCCCACCTAGTCTGCCCATTTGAGCTTGTAAGTTCAGTTTGTTTTCCTAGAAGTCTGTTTCCCCTTACCCCTGCCCTCTAGAATTCCTTTATGTCTATCCCATGCATTCTTAAATCCCGTGATTGCTTCAGCCCCCACCACTTCCTCTGGCAGGGTGTTCCACTTGTCCACCACCCTGCTCTGTGAAAATTCTTTCTCATGTTTCCTCTGAATCGTCCCTCCCTCCAACTTCATCCCATGCCCTCTAGTCCTGAAACATCTTTTTCGCTTAAAATAGTGTTTTCCTGCACCCTGTTCCTCCCTGTAAGATACTTGTATGTCTCTATCATATCCCTCTCTCCTCCTCTCCTCCAGGGAGTACATGTTCAGTTCCTTCAACCTGTCTTCATAGTACTTGTGATGCAACCCATGCACCATCTTTGTTGCCCTCCTCTGAACCTTCTCTACCCTGTCTATGTCCTTACAGTAGGTATGGTCTCCAGAACTGTACACTGTACTCCAGGTGGGGCCTCACTAGTGTCTTGTATAGCGGAATTATGACCTCCTTTTCCTGCTGGTGATGCCCTGCCTATACATCCCAGCATCCTATTTGCTTTACCTGATGCCTTGTCACACTGTTTCCCTACCTTGAGGTCATCAGAGATGACAACCCAAGATCCCTTTCCTGCTTGGTGCATGCTATATCTTCACCCCCAACTGATATATTGTGCCAGGGTTTTGTGCCCCATATGCATTATCTTGCACTTCTTTGCATTGAATTTCAACTGCCAAACCCTTGACCATTCTTCAAGTTTCTGCAGGTCCCTTCTCATTCTGTCTACACCCTCTGGTGTGTCTACTCTGTTACAGAGCTTTGTGTCATCAGCGAACAGTGAAATTCTGCCTTCTAGATCCTGTGCAATGTCACTGATGAAGATGTTGAATAGGACCGGTCCCAGCACTGATCCCTGTGGTACCCCACTGGTTACTCTTCCCTCTGTGGAGTGACAGCCATTTACCACCACCCTCTGTGTCCTGCCACCCAGCCAGTTACCTACCCACCACACTACTGTCCTGCCCACACCCATATTCCCCAGTTTGTGTAATAGTCTTCTATGTGGCACAGTGTCAAAGGCCTTGCTGAAGTCCAGATAGGCCATGTCCACTGCCCTCCCCTGATCCACCTCCCTAGTCACCCAGTCAAAAAATTCAATGAGGTTGGTCTGACATGACCTTCCCCTGGTGAAACCATGCTGCCTTGGGTCCTGTAGTCCATTGACAACCAGATGTTCCACCAATCTCTCCTTCAGTAGTGCTTCCATGATCTTTCCCACTACCGAGGTGAGGCTGACTGGTCTGTAGTTCCCTGCCACCTGAAACCTCGGGGTTTGCTCTTCACTTGTGGGCACCACTCTCTCTGTGTCTCTTTCTCAGTAGTACACTCACTCCTCTTTTACTCCAACATTAATCTTCTGAGTTAATGAATTACAGCTCACTCTTGTTTCAGCAGCCCAGACATTTAAAGAAGGCGCCCCTTGCTAGCCACATCCACTACTGGACGCAACAGCAAACCCAGATCAATGAGCACCAGGTGACCTGGTTAAGATCTGTATTGTTAAGGTCTACTCTGCTTTGCTGCAGCTGTACCCCCCTTGCATGAACTCCCTCTGCGCATGAACAAAGGAGCTGCACCAAGCCTGCAAAAGTAGAGAATGAATGCTCAGGATCACCAAGGCAAGACCAACTGCTGCCACAGAGCTGAGACCAGACCATATGGAGCAGGATGAATGTTAGTAAGAAATTCATGCTGGAGACTGGCTTTTCAGGTTGGGGGAGGAATCAACTATGTAATGCAGATGGGGTGGTTGTTTACTGCACTACCAGGACACTGTAGGACAGGGCTGGCCTTAACCATTCTGGGCCCCTGTACAGCCCCCTACCGGGCCCCACCACTCCATTCCCTGTGGGCCCCCCACATCCAACATTTATACCTCACTAACCCTCCTGTCCTGATTTACTAAAGCAGTCCCAGGTCTACTAGTTTAACCAGCATCTTTTAATTAGTGCCATTGACTGCATTGAATTGTTTTACTTCACCACTGGAAATGAATCTGACTGAGCCTGGAGCAAGAACTTAAGTAAGTACGGTACTACTACCGTATTCATTTCTGTAAAGACAGGGACATAATCACTGGACACTCATACCTCAGATACTCTGATTTGCAAACAAGTTAAACAACTTAACTTTTCTGGTGGTGTGAGTGAGCGAGAATAGAGAGGATTATCATGGGACACCAGTAAGGTAACCAGCTGTCATTTTTTTTACCTGGTGATCAGGTTTTCAGAGTCCCTATCAGGAAATACGGTTTTGCTCTGTGCTGGTCAGGTTTTTGAGTCATTTTGAGTGTTCACATACTTTTGAAACATATTTTGTCATATCATTCATTGTTTCAGCTACATGTCCAGGTTTCAGACATGTTCTCTTGTCAATATAGCCATTTGTTTGTGAAAGTAGTCAGCCTGGGAGGTGTAAAGTATGGCCATTAACACCATTAGCACTTACTTAACCTAATCTTTTCCACTGCAGCAAAGCTGTCCCCACCTTTTGTAACAGTAACAGAGCCAGTTGTCTTCCACTTTCATTTGCTGGTAAACATTTTCATCTCTAACAACATTTAGCCATTTTTAAATGTTTTAAATTATTTTTTTTCCTCAAGAAATAGCATGGGCCCCCAAGGTGCAGGGGCACAGTTTGCACCTAGCTAAGGCCTGCTCTGCTGGAGGACAGATGAGACCTGTGTGGTTCAGGCAGCTTTCATGATTAAGAATGCAGCACAGTGTGCTACTAATAGAGGAGCTCCATGATGGGGGAGCTATAGCGCCCTTAGCCCTCCCCCCCCAAATCTGCCTATGCCTAACGTGTATCATGTTGTCCTCTGTGTGAACTTGTATTTCATTGTACTCTCACGGGTCGTACCTGAAAATAGGCAAATGTCATGTCTAGTGTTCTTACCTGGCCAACAAAAGATAAATAAATAAATCCATCCTCGGAATGTAGGGCTTCTGGTGCTGTGCAGTTCATGACATGTACTATTTTCGTTGCCCTTCTCTGAACTGCCTCTATTTTATCAGTGTGTGTGTGTGTGTGTGTGCGTGTGTAGTAGTCACATTGCAGTGGCTGCAACAAATGTATCTTTCCTAGTTGCCACCCCCCATGCCCACCCACTCTGACCCACCAGCTCCACCATGGCATTGACTCGAGAGAGCACAATTCTGTGGTATGGTGGTCGGTCGGGGTCCTATTGTGTGAGTAAGTGCAAAGAGGACAACAAGACATGAAAGCATTTCTTTTTTTTTGCATAATATTTTTATTGAAGTGTCAATTATGACAGTACAATACAGAGCGTGACAGCCATCACACAACCAGCATAGCAGATAAAACAATTCATATTTCAAACTACGGTAATACAAAAGGTCCAATACATTGCCATTATAAAAATATAATATCATAGTCCAGAAATGCTCACTGCGTAAGCTATCAAAAACTCATTATTTCATTCTGGCATCTTTTCTAAATTCTGGGCTGGTAAATACTGTGCTCTACTGGTTGCAAAGATGAGACCGAAAGAAAATTGTAACTGGCAGATGTTTATAAAGTACTTAACTCTCAGAAATGAATATGCGTGATTCACCTAAATGATGATCCACATTTAATAACTCTACCTGTCCAAAATAAAAAAGTTATATATATATATATATAAAAAAAATTTAATTTGCAGCCAGCCCGCCTGCACAGTGGTTGGATTTCCACTCACGATGCCAGCTACCCAGGTTTGGGAGTGAGCCCGGGAGCTGGAGGGCCAGCTGAGAGAGATGGCTCGAACGTCCATACAGTTTACCTATAACTTTTTATTCAGGTACAGTTAAATATGAATACTTTGGGAGAACGCATATAGTGTCTGAGAATAAGAACTTTATAAACAGCTGCGAATTAGCACTAATTTCCTATCCCCTTTAAGCCAAGGATGTTCAGTGCTCAGATGATGGAGTTTTTTTTTTTTTGCACATGACATTTGCACATGGCAGCAGCTAGCAGGTAAAGTCCTTTCCTACATGGTTGACATAGGGGACAATAGTCTTCTCTCCCCCATCCCGTCCCCAAACCCCGTGCAGTTATTCTGGGTGGGTACTGCTTCTCATAAGAACACAGTTGCGTTATGACTACCCATTGACAATGTGGAGCACTACAGAAAGAAGAAATTTATTGGTACATACCGTAATTTCCTTTTCTGTCAGGTGCAACATTGTCAGTGGGGCCCAGGTGCCTCCTTCCTGTGGGAGAATATTGTCTGCACCAGACTGGTATGCCAGCTAGGGGAGACCTTTGTTCTGTTATAGCCCTCACACTGGCCTCTTTTTAAGCTTATCTAGGCATCCCTCAATAGTTTACCTGCTGTGCTGTGCTGTGCTATGTGAACATGTAAAACAAAAACAGTGTGTGTGTGTGTGTGTGTGTGTGTGTGTGTGTGTGTGTGTGTGTGTGTGTGTGTGTGTGTACATGTATCAGGACAGGACAGGATATCAGTCCAAATGCAGTACTTGCTTGTTTACATAATATATTTTTCTTTCCAGTTATCGTCAGCCTTTCAGAGCAAGTTGCAACTTGCAAGCTATACATTTTTCTCATTTCATTTAGGACCTTCTGGAAGAGAAAACGTTGTCATCGTTCACCTTCATTACTTGACAAGGTAAGTAAGTCCTTTTATTGTATACAGATGTGCTATTCTTTATTCTGGCAACTAGAATAGTTGTCCTATCTGGTTAATTAACTGGTGACCATACACCATAAAACACAATGTGGATCATGGGCGCCAGTTAATAACAACACTGTGTTGTTCCCATCTGCACATCCTAATGCTTCGCTCTTGAGGTTTACTGTGCTGTTATGCCAACAACCTCTTGATGGGAACACAGTGTTGTTATTAACTGGTCTTCATCGATTAACCTCTATGTATGCTCCTCAGATCAAGTAGTAGAGTAGTAGTATAATTTATGACATTAAAGAGAGTTCCCACCATCCAACTTAAGAATGTGCCCCTCATTTTATGGTTGCCACTCAGTAAGCAATCATACTCTCCAGGGTGGGCGGTATTGGACAATACCGAACCACCCAGACGCTGCAGGAGGAGGGCCTTATCGCCCCTGGGTGGTCCAGTATTGCCCAATACCGCCCACCCTGGAGGGTATTATTGTGCTTAGAAAATGGGCAACTGTATTTTATGTTTGTAAAAAAAAATGTTTATGTTTAAATGTTAAAACAGTTAGTAGTTTAACATTTTTGTAATAAAATAGTTTCTCCGTCTGTATTTGAATGCTTTTTTTAAACCTAGGAATTTTTGTCCTACTCAGTCCTCTATAGTTTATACTTTTTGGGCTGATTGTCATGGTTACCTTTCCCCCACCATGCACGCACACTCACTTAACTGTTAAAGCCCTGTAAGTTTTTTCTTATGTTAAGCCTTTAATTTTGCATTTCTGTTTTCTTTCTCTCCCTCTCCATGCTGTCACTGTGTGAAGTACAATGCACCCCCGAGCCGCTCCTACAATCGTGGTCATTCTTGTGGCACAGTAGTACCTGGAAGGTCACCTTCCTTCCTTCCCTTCCTTCCCTTCCCTTCCTTCCTTCCTTCCTTCTCACTATTGGCTATATTTTGGGGGTAGTCCATTCAGGAAGAATAAGAAGAGGCTGAAGCTGGGGATTCAAGGTAGAGAGAATGTTGATGCTGTGTCAGTGGTGAGTGCAACAATGCTGGGAACTAGTGAGACACTGCCATGAAGCTGACAAGGTTTACCTTACTTTACAATCACAGCACTGGGACTAATACTTTGAAAAGCTGATCCTGACGGCTTTCACAATAAGATATTTTTTTTAATTAAAACAAGCAAAAATGTGGTATTTGTGATATTTAGCAAGTGGGGACTCTCCATGTAGTAGCCGACTGCAGTTGAGAGGGATGTGTGTGCTTGCTCTGAGAGACTGAAAGAGATGGAGAGACAGTGGGATGGGATATGCCGAGCGTGGTCAGCTCTGTGACAATGGGGCTATGGAGAATACTTGTCATGGGAGTAGACTGTACTGTTAAAAAAAAAAAAAGAAATGTAAAGCCAGAAATGAGCTCAGGGGAGGTTGTGTGGGGTTTCATGAGGCAGCTGGCACTGAACTATGGAGCCACGGGGCCAGTTTATCTTGCTAAGCAAGGCAAAAATATGGCGGCAATTTCAATTTCAAATTAGTGTTTTTGGCCAAAGAGAAAGCAGGCTGGGCAGAAAGATACTTCAGTGGGTGAAGCAGCACTGCAGCTAGTACTTTTTATTTCCTGGGCATCTATTGTAAATTAATGTACCCCCCTGGCAAGGGTACCAGCCAATCAGATGCCAGGAAATAAAAAGCCCATTTTCTAAGCTTAAAGAGACTTTCCTTATCAACCTTATTTATCCTTGAAGGTCCCAATCATGATGGCCCTTCTCTCTCTCTCCTATCTTCCAGGGAGTACACATTCAGTGTCCTCAACCTCTCCTCCTATGCCTTACTCTGCTGACTGGCTATCATCACTGTAGCCCTCCTCTGGATCTTGTCTAGCAGGTTAATGTCCTTTTTGAGGTGTGGGCATCAGTGCTGAACTCCATACTCTAGAAGCGGCCTTACCAGTGACTTGTACAAAGTCAGTATAACCTCCCCTCTCCTATTACTGATCCTCCTAGATATGCATCTCAGCATCTTGTTTTCCTTTGTTCCTGCTTTCTTCCACTGTGTGAAGTGCTTCAGGTCACAAGTGATCATCTCTCCCAGGTCCTTCTCCTCCTCTAATATAGATACTCGGACTCCAACCAAGTAGTACTCTGGACTGTCCTGGGATTCCTGACTCCAGTATGTATATTAACTATGCATTTATTGGCACTGAAGCCAAGCTGCCAGATCATGGACAACCTCCCTAGCTTTTCCAGATCTTCCTGTAGGTCCTGTATCCCTTCAGCTGTGTCCACTCTCCCACAGAGCTTGGTGTCATCTGTGAATAGGCACATTTTGCCCTTAATTCCATCTCCAATGTCATCTTTTCATGTACAGCCTATTAGCCTAATCACCATTACACTGAAATTATTTCTGTCAGCAGTCCATTCTGTGGCATTGGCACTAACACTGCTAAATGACTGGAATAATGCATTCTGATTATGAACCAACATTCTTAGACAAATCTCCCTGTCAATGAGGAAAACATTAAAAAATGGTAATGTTAAATGCATGCTGAAAATAGAAAATAAAGTTTAAAGGGGCACTGTCAGCTTTGGCCCTCATTTTCTGGCAAAGCCTCACCAGTGTGCCTTTTTGCAGATCTATGCCAGACATGTTCTCAGACATGTTCTCAGAATTGCCTCTAAATATAACAAAATTAATATTTCTTACCCCATTTTTGTTTTTCAGCATAGTTTACTATTTGAGCGGTCCGGACCGTCACTCAGCCACCACCGGAAGCATATTCATAGCAAGAGCACGCATCTGAAATGAGTGCTGGCATGAACTGCTACTTTTAGTATGCCCATTGTACAAATCAACTTATCCTGTGCACCTTGCTGTGTATAACTGAGATTACCATCTTTTAAACAAAACCGAGCTCTGATTATACTAATAAATATATTTTAAAGCTGGAGCCAAAATCCCGCACATGCGCAGTAGTGGGATACTCCTGCACATGCGCGGGATCTTATGCTCCTACCGCTGTTGCTCATGCACAGGATTTCGGCTTCGACTCTAAAATATATTTATTAGTATTAGCAGTGCTCGGTTTTGTTTAAAAGAAGGATCTGTCTCCAAAAGCTTTCAGACTGAACATACACGTGATGTCTGCTTTGTTCAAACCCTTCAGGTACTTGAAGATCTCAATCATATCCCCTCTCTCAATTCTTTCCTCCAGGGTATATATATTAAGCTCTCTCAATCTCTCATCATATGATCTGTCCCCCAGCTCCAGGATCATTTTTGTTGCCTGTGCTGTACCCCCTCCAGTAGTTTAATGTCCCTTTTCAAGGAGGGGCACCAGAATTGCATGCAGTACTCTTGGTGAGGTCTCAGCAGGGACCTGTACAGGGGCACAGCCACAGTCTTCCCACAAGTGCTGACAAAAGCATTCGGTGCTTAGCAGCATATGCAAAAGAAGCATTAGAGTACAGTATTGCTAAAGCCACAGTCTTCCCACAAGCGCTGACAAAAGCATTCAGTACTGAGCAGCATATGAAAAAGAAGCATTAGAGTTCAGCAACGCTACTGCTAAACCACAAAGAAAATTTAAAATGCTGAGCATAAGTTACCACAATTAGCCCAGTTACAGTCCAGGTGTGTCATAAAAATTGGGGATGTGGGCTTGCCTGGCAGTTCATTTTCTTTATGATTCCCGACTTTATTTTGAAAGAGCTGTGAACTTTTACCCCTTCCCCCTCACCCCACTAATTGTGCCTGATAGAGATTATAAAGGTGATTCACACATTATTGAAGAGGGGACAGCTCAGGGCACCCAAGCTCTTACAAAAGAATGCATCTAATCACAGTCAGAAGCATTTAACACCTCGTACAAATGCTGCTACTGACAGCTTAATGCTGTAAGAATTGTGCACACAACCAAAATATTAAGTGCACACAACCGTTTTTTTTAACAGTAATCTGATACAAACTGAATCGGGACCAGAGGAATTTGTGCACACAAGCGGAATGTGCACACATCCGAATGGCACACAAGTGGAATTGACTGTATGTGTGTGTGTGTGTGTATATATATATATATATATATATATATATATATATATATATATTTATATACATACACAGTATCTGTAGATAAGCATCTTGATGGGAAATTGCATTGCCTCTTTAAATGTCTTACCATTAAGCACTATAAATATAGGGTTTTGCATTCTCAACATCACACCTTAAAACAAGCATTTGTCAATGCCGAACGTTCGCTTGCAGGTATTTGCAGTGGTGTGTGGCACTTGGACATGGCTTAAAAAAATCAGTGACAAAGAAGTAAAATGAGGGCCACAGTTTAACAATTGGTTCTATCCCCTGAAGCAGGCAGCCTAAGAGTATTGGTGTAAAACAGTTTGTCTGCAGAAGAGCAAGTCTGTAACTGTGTTACCCACTGTTCAGTCACAGAAACAAATTGTAGGAGGGACAGAAACATGGTAAGGCAAAGTCTTGGACATCCCTGAATATACATATACAGTGTATATATCTCCCCCTCTCCCCCTCTCTCCCTCCCTCTCTTCCTCCCACCCCCCCCCCAAACTCCCTCTGCTGCAGGTGCTTTTCAGGCTTGGCTGTACTCTGCCACAGGAAAGCTCAGAGTTGAAAGGCAGAGGGGTAAGTGCATTAGGCGTTTGGGGGGGGGAGTAGGCAAGACCTGGAGGATATTGGCTGCACCAGAGAGTATTAAAATATAAGTAAAAAAAGGAACAGTTGATTTGATCACGGCAATACAGTGTATTTGGGACTGAAGGACAAGAGGGCATACAGGGGTGGTGGGAAGGGGGAGGGATTAGTTAGCAAGGAAGCATTTGTTTTTATTTACTCATGGAGAGTGGTAAATGTATGGAAGAAGGTGCTAGATGAAGTGGTGTAAGTCAAGAGTGCTGAAACTTTAAACTCAAGCTGTATCACTTTCTCCTGTAATATATACTTTTTCAGTTGCCCCCCTTTATGAGCGATCACCCTCATTCTGCCTCCAAGTATTACTGTGTCCCACATAAAAAAGGTACTGCCCATGCAAAGAAGATGCTGGAAACTCTTAAAGCAGGAATTCATAACTCTTTTGCTAAAGCAAAAGTAAACCTGCTAAGCAATGGTACTAGATTCCAGTGTACTGAGCCAGAATCTCCTTTCTTTTGGTGTTGCACATTGGGAGGGCTAGTGTTGCATGTGTCAGTGTTATACCTTCTGAGTGTCAGTTTCCCACATTTTAGTGTCAGTATCCCACATGCTGTAGGCCACTATCCCACATTTAATGAGTGTCTGTGTCCCACATTGTGAGGGCCATTGTCCCACATTTTGAGGGCCTGTCCATCACTTTCTGAGGACCAATGACATCCCACGTTTTTGTGTCAGTATCTCACATTCTAATCCATTTAAAAGGTGCCGTTAAAATGCAACTTGTTTTTTCCTCAGACCCCCACTGTGATGTAATGGATGTGTAAACCTTGCTAGCAGTAGTATAGGTGCATCGGGTAGGTATCATGGGAAACAGGAGATTCCAGCCCCAATTCCCTTGTCAGGCTAGGAATGGTGATGGCTATGTGTGCGCTGATGTCTACCCCCACCGTGCCCACCACTGGTCACTGGAAGAGGCTGAAAGCAGCAGCAGTGGGGGCCAGCAGATCCAACTGTCACACACAGAGTCAGTGCTTTGGAGTACCAGGCTCGGCTGTCACTGGAATGGGCGCCTCCCCCTCCGTCAAAGGGCTCAAAGTTCTCATATTGAAGTGGAGCTGGAGTTTTTCACTGACTTGGCTCTGCACTGATTCTTGTGGTGGTATGTATCCCTGCTTGCCTGTGCCGGTTCATCGTTTCTCAGCGCTCACTGGGCTGGTGGTTCAAAACATTTGTTTGCGCACAGCAGGGGAGGACCGTCATTATCGGACAGCCGCAGCCTCTCGCTGCTCCCATTTGCGACCTGAGTTGGAAGTTTTGGAGAACAAAAGCAGAGACGGACAGAGGGACAGGAGCTACAGACAGCCAGCAGCAGTGAACAGTACTGGCCCCGTAGTGTCAGCACCAAGCTGTACCAAGCACTTTGCCCAGCCCTGAGTATGAGAGAGCAGAGCCCGGAGCGTGAGTTTGTCTCACCTGAATCCCGCCTGCAGAACCGGAGTGTCCTGCTGCCCTGCTGCTTCAGGTGGGGGCCCGATGGGATATGGGGAGGAATCCAGGATGGATGGATGGATGTGTTCTTGGGGAAATGGCTGGGAGGGAGAGATGGAGATGGGACAAGTGAGGAACTTTACATACAGGCAGGAATTAAAGTACAACCTCTGAGGAGGATGGGGCAAACAAAACTTTCCAAGCATGGAAGTACCCTACGGTTATTTACCTTTAAATACCTGTTTCATTTACCTTAACATGCATGTCTTTATCCATAAATCCTTTAAATTAATGCAACTCTTTTAAAAAACATTTATTAAAAGAGAGTAAGCCTGTGTAAACGTATAAAAGTCCCACAGGTAAGGGCCCTGTATGTTTTATGTGTGCTTGTTTAGAAATGTATACAGCATCTGGTTACTTTTCCGATGTGACAGTTGAAAAGTTAAAAAAAATCCTCTGATAAGGGCCCTGTATCAGTGGTGCAACTAGGAATTTCAGATCTGCATGCCAAGTGGACTCACTGGTACCCCCCCTTGTTCGGGCAAGCTTCCCCTTCCCCGCACTGTCCATGCCCTGTTCGTGCCATCTCAGCTGATGCAAGCATCATTTCCTGTGTTTTATACCAGCACACCACTAGCCATGCTGTCACCAGCAATTGTCAGACTAACAGACTGGCTTTGAGTTACAACATAGCATGATGACAAGCCTCTGTACCACATCAAGGCAGCTAGTCACACAGAGGTTTATTCACACACTACTAACCATGCTGCCACACCGCTAGCCAGACCATTCACACACCACTAGCCATGCCACTACACCACTGGTCACACCACTAGCAATTGTCAGACTAACAGACTGGCTTTTAGTTATAAGCCTCTACCACATCAAGTTAGCCATCCATTCACATATCTCTAGCCATGCCACCATACAACTTGCCACACCTCCAACAGTTGTCAAAGTAACAGACTGGCTTTTAGTTACAATATTGCATTGTGACAAGCCTCTGTACCATGTCAAGGTAGCCAGTCCAACAGAGGTCCATTTACACCACTAGCCATGCCACCACACCACTAACCACAACCCCAACAATTATCAAACTATTGGCCTTTAGTTACAGTTGGTAAAGTAGGCATCGAAAAAAAGAAATGTGTACTGCTTTCCCTTATTTCTGCATGTAACACATCTTTCCACTAAAAAACAGTGACTGAAATCAGAGGTAAACAGTAAGACAGTCAAGAGGTACACAGTATGGCAGGGCTAAAACCCTTGTAGCAAAAAGGAGGTATGGAGCTCAAGAAAAATATTGTAACAATTTTACAGTGAATACATTACACTGGTTTATCCTATCTTTGCAACCTTAAAAATAAATTCCTTGTTGTTTCATCTCCATATCTCATTTTTGCTAGAAGGGTTTTAGTCTTGATATACCCTGTAGCTCTGATTTCATTCGTGTGGCAAGATGTGTGCCAGATGCAGAAACAACTAAAGGAGCATTGTAAGCATCTTTTAACAATATACATTTCTTTTTAGATGCCTGCTTCACAGACGCACAGGATGGCAGCCAGCCTTTGAAAAGATATACAAAGCTTTAGGAGGCAGTAATACATCAGGGGTTGAAATTAAGTTTTGCAGCCACTAGCCAGCAGAGCTGATGACAGGGAAAATCCATTAGCCCCAAAGACATTTCCGTTGGCCCAGGTAGTGTACTTACTGAAATATTATTTACTATCCCAAAAGAAAATCTACCAACATTTGGCTAGTGGGCTGGTGCCAATTTTGACCCCTGTACATTGTTAGAATTTATATAGAACATAAAAAAAATTTTGGTTTTACTGTTGCTGGCTACCTATTACTGTGGCAAGCATCATGACCCGATCCTGTCTGCACTCTGGTGCCCCCCCCCATGTACATGAACAATTATTTTAAAAAAAAAAGTGCCTGGCTGACAAACAGGGAATAGCAAAAGATCTGAAGGCCTAAGAGACAGGAATACATGTGTAAGCTTGCTGGGGCAGGGCTGCTAATAAGCGGCGAACATACTGCTAGCCTGAGGTCACAGGTTCTAGCATTGCCAGTGACACACTGTGTGATGCCTGCTAAGCTCAGTAAGCTGCTATCACCAGGGAAGTAAGGGCTGTAACATAGCAAGTTGTAACTGGCTGGCTTGCTGTATAACCCAATCCCTTCTCTTTCATCAAAATTCTGGGGGTAATTTATCACGAGCCCAAGGCATATATTAAAGTTAATGGTCATGTTTCCCATCCCCTCCCATGACACCACAGCACCTGTCAGGGATGCCCTTTATTAGCTTTATATTTGGAACCTGTCACCCAAGCTGTCAGGTCCCATCCAGATTTACAGGACCCCTGTTTAGGCAATAAACATCTAACCTTAGCTCTGCATGCATATAATCTGTTGGAGTCTCTGTGGAACCCAGAGATTTCACTTTCAAGTCTTTGGCAGGTCCTGCTTATATTTGGGTCCCTCACAGTCTGTAATGTCAACACATCAAAAACTGAGGTACTCTAGATCCATTACACCTCCCAGCATTTTGCTGCTCTTTCGGATAGGTGATCTGACTGACATAATGCTTCTTATCGTGGAAGCAGGACAAACGCCATCCAAAGATTAAATAAACCCATCTCCAGCCAGGGGTGATGGTCAGATGTCTCCCAGGTACATCAGCATGGAGAGACACTGACCGCATTGCTAAAATTGTTCACAAAGCAGGAGAAAACATTGATGTCCTAGTACACATAGGGACTAATGATCTCGCCAGCCGGTCAGTTGTGGAGACCAAGGAACACCTGACTAGGCTGGGTGACAAACTATCATCTATTTCGTCCGGCATCTCCTTCTCTGAGATCCTGCCAGTCTGGGAGAAGGGAGCAGATGGACGGAAGGTCAGAGAAGGGGAGATAGGGGAGCTAAACACGTGGCTCAAGGACTGGTGCCAGGAAAAAGGACACAGATTTGTAGGGAACTGGCAACAGTTCTGGGAGCGAAAATTCTTTAAATTTGATGGACTGCATCTGACTAAAGAGGAGTCAGTGCATTGGGGCAGAAGTTTGCGTCTTTGCAGAGTATTTAAACTAGCAAATGGGGAGAGGGGTGCAGCACCCCATACGTCGAATGGGAAGAACACCCCTCTCCCCTCAGCTAGTGGTCAAACAGGAATTCAGCGTGTTTGCCGTTCATTTGCATCACCAGGTAAGAAAAAAGGTTTGTCTCCCCATACGATGCACAGGGGTGATGCCAAACTTCACCCAACAACTAACACACCAAAATCTGGCCAATGGAAAATCATGTACACAAATGCTCACAGCCTGGGAAATAAGATCCCAGACCTACAGGCAATAATGTCAGAGGCTAAACTGGACATAGTAGCAATTAGTGAGACGTGGTTTACCAGTAACCACACTTGGGAGACTTCAGTACCTGGTTATGTATTGTTCAGAAGAGACCGAGGTGCAAAAGGGGAGGAGGGCCCTGTATGTTAATGAAAATATCAAAGCTACAGAAATTCAGAATACACATAAGGAGCCAAAAGAACTGTGGGTCACCCTGGAAACAGGGAAATGGGACAGCCATAAGAACTGGGGTTGTCTACAGGCCCCCAGACCAGAGGGAGGACATAGACACATTACTGTTAGAAGATATACAAAACATGACAGCTAAAGGGAGGTTCTGATAATGGGAGACTTCAACATGCCAGATACAGATTGGTCAATACCAGCAGGAACATCTGCAGAACTAGACTCATAGTGGATTCCCTGCGGGGAGGGCCTCAAACAACTGGTACAGCAACCCACAAGAGACAGGGCTATCCTAGATCTAGTACTGACTAACAAAGAAGGATCACAGATCTCCAGGGAGAAGGTCACCTGGGGCCAGTGACCATCACATGGTATGGTTCAATTTGGCTACTACATCTAAATCATCCCATTCCAAGGCAAAATATGGGACTTCAGAGGAGCTGACTTTAATAAGATGGCCAACAGAGTTAAGCTAGCCCTGGCAAAAGAAACACAGGTGAGGAGGTACAGGCAAAGTGGGCAAGCATTAAGGATACAATACTTGAAGCAACATCCCATTGTGTTAGACAGAAAAGGAAGTGCAAAAGAAGAAGAAACCACTTTGGTTCTCAAATACAGTAGCAGAAAAGGTCAGAGCCAAAGGCTGGCCTTCAGAAAATATAAGGGAACACAGCAGGATGAAGATAGGAGGCATACCAAACTGCCCTAAGGGAAGCAGGTAAGGCAGTAAGGCAGGCAAAGTCCCAAACTGAGGAAACACTAGCATGAACAGTAAAGAAGGTGACAAGACTTTCTATAGATACATTAGTGAAGGAGAAAGTCCAGAGGGGGTATTGCTAAGCTTAATGGAGAAAAGGGAGCATGTGAGGAGGAGGACCCTGTAAAGGCATCTATCCTAAATAGATACTTTTGCTCAGTATTTACTGAAGAGAAGGTAGGGCAGGGCCCACAGCTCAGCATCATGGACACAGGGGGGAGGGAGGTGAGCACTACTCCCTTCACAAAAGAAAGGGTCCTACAAGAGCTTGCTAAGCTCAGGGTGGTTAAGGCAATGGGACCTGATGGCATACATCCCAGGGTACTTAAGGAGCTAAAGGAGGAACTAGCAGAGCCATTAGCAGAATTGTTTAGTGAGTCTCTGAGCACAGGAGAGGTCCCAGAAGACTGGAGAAGGGCTCATGTGATCCCACTCCACAAGAGTGGTAGCAGGGAGGAGGCGGGAACTACGAGACCGGTCAGTCTTACCTCAGTAGTGGGCAAGATTATGGAGGCACTCCTTAAGGAAAGGATAGTGCAACACCTGGAATCCATAGGGCACAGGATCCAAGACAGCATGGGTTTACAAAGGAAGGTCCTGTCAAACTAATCTCATAGATTTCTTTGACTGGGTAACCAGAGTGGTGGACCAAGGGGGAGCAGTTGATGTCGCCTACCTTGACTTCAGCAAAGCTTTTGACACTGTTCCACATAGAAGATTGATAAATAAGCTAGGTAGGCTCGGGGTGGGTCAGAAGTTGGTCAACTGGGTGGCAAACTGGTTGACTGGCAGAAAACAGAGAGTGGTGGTAAATGGTATACAGTCAGAAGAGATGCAAGTCACAAGTGGGGTACCTCAGGGATCAGTCCTGGGGCCAGTCCTATTCAACATCTTCATTAGTGACCTCACAGATGGACTAGAGGGTAAGGCTTGTCTATTTGCAGATGACACCAAGATCTGCAACAGAGTAGATGATCCAGATGGGGTGGGCAGAATGAGAAGAGATCTGGATAAACTAGCAGAATGGTCAGAAGAGTGGCAACTGGGATTTAATGCAAAGAAGTGCAAAATCATGCACATAGGGAAGAGAAACCCTGAAGCCACTTATAGGCTGGGAGGAGTTGCTAGCAGTCACAAAGGAAGAAAGAGACTTGGGCATCATCATCACTGATGACCTAAAATCATCCAAGCAGACCTCTAAAGCAGTAGGTAAGGCTAGGGGGGTGTTAGGGTGTATTAGTAGGGGTATCACAAGTCGTAAGAGGGAGGTAATAATCCCTCTGTACAAGACATTGGTTAGGCCCAATCTGGAGTACTGCGTGCAGTATTGGAGGCCACACCTTCACAAGGACATTAACCAAATTGAGGCAGTCCAGAGAAGGGCAACCAAAATGGTGCAGGGACTGCATCAGAAGACATATGAGGACAGATTAACGGAGCTCAATATGTATACCCTTGAGCAAAGGAGGGAGAGAGGTGATATGATCGAGACATTTAAACACCTTAAGGGCATAAACAAGGTGAAAGAGTCTAACATGTTTAAATATAAGAAAAATAGCAGGACAAGAGGACACAGCATGAGATTAAGGGAGGCCGATTAAGGGGAATGTGAGGAAATTCTTTTCACAGAAAGGGTGGTAGATGCATGGAATGGCTTACCACAAGAAGTGGTGGCTATGAATACAGTGCAGGACTTCAAACAGGCATGGGATAGGCATAAGGGAGCAATACAAATGACTATGAATAGATAGGTCACTGACAGAGCAAAGGCCGATGGCACATTTATAAGGTAGAAAAAGAAATGGGCAGACTGGATGGGCCTTGCGGTCCTTATCTGCCATCAACTTCTATGTTTCTATGTTTCTATGTTTCTATGTTTCTAAACTAAACAAAAAAAAAAAGCTCTGATTTACATGAAGCCGGAGCGCCACTAAATGCTTTTCATGATGGATCAGGAAGCACAAAACAGTTGTCCGACCCATTCTGTTTGAAGCGCACCCCCCGCCACGCCATGCCACACTGCCGCCACTTAGAAGACTAAAGTAATAATAAATAACCCACTGTAACCACACTCGGGCAGCACTCAGCCAGCCTTATACCTCTCAACCCTCCCTGAAGATTATAAGGGACTTGCCTCAGCTCAAAGTCTCCTCTAGTAGTCCGACTCTTCACTCTGATCCTATGCAGCAGTGGCTGTCTCATCGCTCGCTTTCACCCTATCCCAGTCTTCAATGATCCGATGTCGTGATGGATGGTCACCATGGCACTAAAACTAGGTTAGGCTGGACTGGCTCTTTCAACCCCTCAGCTCGACGGTCGATCTCAGCAGGCAGCAGCAGCAGCCAATGACTCCTCCACCACAATTCCAGAAATCCTGTAAGCTTTCCAGAAATCCCGTAAACTCTCCTGACTCTATCCCAGTCTTCAATGATCCGATGTCATGACGGACGGTCACTACGGCACTAGAACTAGGCTAGGCTGGGCTGACTCAGACTTTCTCTCACCCCTCGGCTCGACGGTCGATCTGAACAGGGCCTGTATGTATTAACCTGTAAAATGCATTCATGCATAGGCTATGCAACCTAGTTGGCAGTCTCACTTGAGAGGCCAAGGACTGAATGTAAATGCATCTGAACTACCCTCTTGCATACGTGGTGGTCCCTCCATGGCAGGGCTGAGGCACACTGGTAGGGCAGTGTGCGCAAGCTTGCACTGTGATTGCCCATACTCTACCTGTCACATGGATAAACAGAGGACTTCAGGTTACAGTGCTATCAATCTAGTACCTTTCATGAACACTAAATTCACATGCACACACACACACACACACACACACACACACACACACACACACACACACATATAGCCAATATAGCCAAGTAGACCATTTCAACAGTTTCACATGATTTCTATTTAACAGCATGTCTCTATCAACTGTCCCCCACTCTCCCTACTCAACACAGACACTTTTACTGTATACACATTATTTAGTTTGTTTTTACTTCAGACACTCACTCTCCAGTCTGGTTATTAAAAAAAGAATCCACTCAAGTTCTACCTAATGTACAGTACATGCATTAATAACATGTACTTCAGTCCTATTCTCCCAGATACTGAGATGTGATGTATTTTTATGTTTTTTTTCCATAATACCCAGTAATCTCATTATCAATTCATTCATTTATTCCAATAAATACCAAGCAAGATACAATAGCTGCACGTGGGGCTATTAAACATCAGAGAAGAAACTGTAAGAAACCTCACATTCAATAAAGTGCATCCAGTAAAAAGGCTTTCACCTTTCTTTGTCAAACTGCTTTGATAAAGCTCACCCCCTTTAGATATCTAACACTGCACTACATAGGAATATTAAACATCTGGCAAAGCCACTTGCAAACTTGCCAGCACAGGGCGGAAAAACATGAGAAAACATTTATAGTATATGGTTAGTGCTTATTGTGGATAAAAAGCAGTGGCTTTCAAAAAGTTGTTGTAGGGCAGTTCAAAGGTCAAGAAAAGCTGTTGTAGTATCGTTCTGATGTCACAACGATACTACAACAACTTTTCCCCTTTGAGCTGCTGCCTGATTGGCCAAAACAGCACTGTGGTAAAAATGAACAGAGTAAAGTGGCGGCGAAGGTTAGCGAGTGGTCTGGAGAGTGGTGGAATCGTGTAGTTTGGACACTGACTACCTTTGACTCTGTGTGTACAAACTATCAGTGTGGCAGTTTTCTTTTACTTTTTTTAAACACCGGTGCTGTAAATCATCGTGGTCGAGAGCAGAGTGGCACTGCATCGAGAAACGCGATGTTGTCGAGAGAGCATAGCAGGACTTCACTGTGGACCTGAAGCAAGTGAACACGAACACAAGGTATGAATCCTTGTGAAATTAAAGTTTTCTACAGTCTAGAAACCATATACTATACAAAATAGTGTATGGATGGCCATACACAACTAACACTGTGTTTCTATCTCGGGGATGTTATGACGTCATTCAGACCTCTCGAGCTTCGCTCTCGAGGTCTGTATGCCATCATCACATCCCCTCGACAGAAACACAGCCTTGTTGTGTATGGCCACCCATACACTATTCTATATGTGTTTTGACCTGCACTAGCTAGCTTCAATACAACACAAACATCACACACAGTGCATGTTAAAGCTCTACTTTTCTATCTGTCAGAGCTTTCATTTAGTTATGTGCTAGACTCTGACAGTAAATTTAAAAACTAGGTTGCACCGTGAGATGAGCAACTTGTTGTTCAGTGTGCCCTCCTGGTGAAACATTTCAATAAATAAATAAAATTTTGGATGACCTAAAGGTGTCTAAGCAGAGCGCAAAGGTGTCAGGGAAGGCCAGTGGTATGATGGGGTTTATAGGCACAGGCATCACAAGCCGAAGGTGGAAGGTGGTGATGCCATTGTACAAAACACTGGTGAAGCCTCACCTGAAGGACTGTCTGCAGTTCTGGAGGCTGCACCCTCGTAAGGACATTGACAGGGTACAGGTGGTCTAGAGAAGGGCAACAAAGATGGTACAGGGCTTACACCAGAAAACATATGAGGAGAGATTAAAGGACCTCAATATGTACTCGCTGGAGGAGAGGAGGGATCGGGGTGACATGATAAAACCATTCAAGTACCTTAAGGGCATAAATAAGGGGCAGGGGGGAGACATCTTCCAGTATAGGATGAATACAATAACAATGGGGCATGACATGAAATTAGAAGGTGGCAAGTTGAGGGGAAATGTGAGGAACTTTTTCATCATGGAGAGGGTAATGGATACATGGGATAGCCTGCCACAGGAGGTGATGTGAGTGAGGACAGTGGAAGGATTTAAACATGCCTAGGACAGGCATGAGGGAACCTTAGAGGTTGGGAGGGAAGGGGAGAGGCCATTGACCAGATGGGTTCAGAGGCCACATACAAGTGTAGAGCTTACAGGCAGACTGGATGGGCCTAGTGGGCCTTATCTGCTGAGAATTTTTTATGTTTCTACATTTCTTATGCTCATTGAGTACCCTTAGATGCAAACCTAGTTTCTGAATAAGTGTCAGGTGTATGTAAACTGTAATTGACAAAGATCTAGGGGTGGAATATTCAGCTGCCTGGATTCAGTCTTTGTATCCATGTTTTGGAGACATGCTGCAGCCAGGCAGATGTGTCCAGATGTATGTGTTCTATTTATAGACATCTGGATGCACTTTCTACCATAACCATTTTTTGGACTCACCCACAGGACTCTGTCCTGAAAGTTAGACCAACTTTTTGTGGTCTCACCTTTTGGGAGGAATTCCACACTCGCATCTGAAAAAGGGACATGAGCGTATGTAAATCCTCCCCTGAATTTTCAGGTAGATGGCTAGACGCCTTTATAATAAATGATTAAGCAGTTTGGGTTGTGGCTTTTGAAACTCCCTCTGCACACAGAACACTCCAGAATCATTTGGAATGTGCAACACTGTTTTCCCTGGTCACGAAGGAACTAATTTCAAAATTAATAGCTTGTTATTATAAATCATTTAACCTGGTTGCTTGCAGCCAATCTGCACTCAGATCTGCAGGGCGTCTTATCATGTGTACAGCCATCCCTGGTTCACCAATGTTAAGATACTTTACAGTTTATTTTGTAAATAAAAACCTGGAATACTAAACTTATTATAGATCACTCTATTTATAGCGAGTTATTTATGTTTTTGTGTGTGTTGAGATGAGTTTTACGGTATATAAGGGCATCACCTGGCATAGTTTGGGCAGACAGACTCACACAGCATTGTTTTGTGTTCCTCTCACCTAAACTACATGAGATGATACTCAGACACATCTTAGAGAACACACAAACTTGTAAACTTCCCAGAGAAGCACTGGCTAAGGGAAAGACTGTGGAGCAGCATTTGCCTAACCACTTAAAAACCTAGTAGCATCAAAAAATAGCAGACACACTATTCGTTTTTAATAGTAGTCCTTTATTATTTTTTTATTTCATCAGTATTTTTCTTTTAATATTTATCATTACAAGGTTTTCTGATAGTGTTGTAAAGAACTGTATTTTATCTAGACAAACATATCTAGTTCTATTCCTCATCATAACTTATCAACATTGTGATTTTACTCATTGTGACATCACAAGAGACATGCAGGTGATTGGCTCATTTCAATCAGTGGTGATGTCACAGAGAGAGAGAGAGAGAGAGAGAGAGGCCATAGGGTTGATGATGTATTGGGAGGGCTAGAACTGTCAGCCTTCAGGTCCAGTATTGTTCCACCATGCATTGTCAGGAAGAAAACCTTCAAATTAGCAAGAGGGGAAAGAAAAAAATATCATGCTTCTGGTGACATGTTGTATCACAACTTCACTCTCATGATTATGTGATGGCATGAGAGACAGAAAAAGAGAGAGAGGGAGAGGGAGAGAGAGAGAGAGAGATGTGGGAAAGACAGAGTTAATAGTTATAGGTGCTACACATATTTTGATAAATATGTCTTACAGTTGCTCTTCAGTTCTCAGGAATGATGATGTTCAGACAAAATTCAGCTTATTTTTATTAGGGTTTCCACATTCATCTCCCCTCATTTATAAACGCTAAGGACATTTGCATGAAAATTGGATATTTTCCCTAGACTTCATCTGTTCCTCCCCGTCCCTCTACTGAATTCCGAATTACTGTAGCTGTGATATCACAATCAGTTGCTGTGGAGATTCTTATGATCCACAGAGGATTATCTCTTCACAGAGGGGAAATCAGGAGCATGAGGTGGGACACAAAAACACAGTTTCCATACAAAAATCCTCAGTAATAAAGACCGAAGATGAACAGAGACAATTTTTTAAATTAAAGCTGAGTTGTGTCCAGAAAATATAATGTTTTAAAGGTTTAGCTGATGCTACATAGCATCTATTTAACCTGGAGCAAAAAAAGTGTGATCTTCCATAAACTAAATCGATTGCTCAAAACACAAAAAGCACAATCGACTTGTGTTCCATTTTCCTGACCAAAAAATAAATAAATACTGGCAGTCCCTTAAATGGCGGGAAGATAGATTATCATTTTTAACTGTTCAACATATACCCTATTAAGGGAATTTGTACCACCGATCGATAATTCTGTATTGTTAAAAATCTAGCATTCTACAACTTTCCATGTATTGTGACAACTGCAGTGGGCTGTTAAAATAATAATTTTTGAAAAGAAAAATACTAAACGTGTTTCTAAGGTTTTGCTACACAGGATACAGGCATTCTTTTCGAAAGCCTGTAAATACAATGGTGGAGATGACATTTACAATGCCCTCTGTGTGGAAACTAAAAGTGTTGACAGTGCATTTTCCCCTTTTCCTCTGTGCCAAGCCTGGTAACTGATGTATATCCTTTGTACTGCTCTGAGTAGTCTTGCTTGCTTGGCTTCCAGTCAGCTCCTTTACTAAAGGCATTTCTCATATTACGTCACAAGGTGGCTCCTCGATTTAACTTCAGAACCGGATCATCTGGGGATTACTTGCACAACATGTAAACTTTGTAAAGAAAAGGAGAACACTCCTTTTCATGTATCCCCTTCCCCAAATTTAATTTCTAACTGTTTAAGTTTGGGGTCTAGTAATACTTGAAAACAACAAACAGATGCAGTGATCGAATACTTTATGGCCACTTGGAGCTATGGGAACCCATGAAGGCCATAATTTTAAATAGGCTTTCATCCCGTTATAAGTAAAGGTTGGAGGTGTGTGAGCTGCTGGGGAGGGGATGGGGGTGCGCTTCGGAACTATGGGTGTTGAGTCCTAGTGTCCACCTTTCTCTAGTAATGCCAACAAACATACCTGATGCAAGAACTGAGCTCAGCAATGGCATGGCCAGAAAAGGTTATGTTTGTGTTTATAATAGTGTCAGCATGTAGCTTATGCACATACATCAACATACAAACGATCTTCCCAGTTTCATTTCCGAAGCAAGGTGTGCTGTGTTTAAGTTAAAAAAAAACACACTCCTGCTCGCGTTAAACCTACCATGATAAACAATATATTGTGGCTGGGTACTGTGCTGTTTTCTATTAGATATGTGAGACAGCACCATCCTGATGCATTCAGAGTATCAGTCCAATGTGTACAATCAAAAAATAACTGGGGGCAACGATTTTTAAACACTGCTGATGACCCACCATATTTATTGACTTATGACATTAAGTACAAAACTAGTATTGCAATTTGACTCTCACTTGTTAACTGACTTCAGTTACATTTACAAATATATTATTAGTATTTTTAATTGTTGTTAGCCTAATACCTTACAGCAGCTTCAGCCATCTACTAGAAAGAAGCAGCCCCCACCCCAACCCCAACTACACTGGCCCCATTAGGTGGATACCTCTTTAGCTTCTACACGTCACCCGGTGTGCCGGTTAAATAAAACCAGTGGTTAAGCAAGCTGAAAAAGTTGCTTTTTCTTCGACATGTGAGTTAACCTTTTAGTAAAGTATTTTACTGTTTTGACAAAAGTAGAGCAAAAGAAAGCAGCAAAGCTGGAAGTCGACGTGTACCACGTGAGCAAACCAGTATAGTCCACTACTGTTCAGTCACTTAGCAGAGGACACCTCACTGCTGATCCATGTATCTGTAGATTTACACTATAGTTGACCTCCTTGTGGGAGCTATACAGAAGGTCTGCTTCCAAACTCGAGTTTCATTGCCACCGATGTTCTTGGAAGCCACAAACAGTGTAAGTCAGGAGGCAAGAACGCGGAAAAGATTGTGAGGTATTTGAAGCACTCGAGACTGACGATTGCTCGTTTTCCAGTGAGTTATTGCTCTGTTAAGCCAAAGGTCACAACAAACGAAAACGGCTGCCATAAAAACAATACAACTCGCATGCTTTTCATACAGAGCTAATCATTATTCGCTTAATGCAAGATAATTTTGGATTATTTATGGCACTATAAGAGTAGCTGACTTCTGGCTTTTGGAAATTATACATTTGAAAAATGAATCATTCTGTAGGGCAGCTCTACAAGCAAATCCATTCTGGAGTTTGAATATACTGTATTGGCCTAAAATCTCAATCCAGTCTTCATGGAAGCTATACAACATTAGCCATATATGCACGTATGTTATAAAAATTCGACAATGTAGGCAGCCCTTTATTAAAATATAAGGAGTTTTTTTCCCTTGCACCGTGAATGTCCAGTTAAATAATTCCCCATATTTGTTTTAGGCACTCTGTAGCAAGAAAAATGTTAAATAGATGGTGTTTTCTAAAGGAATTGTTGAAAGATGACAATATGCACACATTTAACACTTTACAGGCAAGTTTCATGCTTAGCACTAACAGACTTCATTACTGTAAAACCAAATTGATACTGTTCACTGAGCTAACAAAATTAACATACATTTATAGACACTTGATTTTGTATAACATATTTGCATAATTTATTTAAAACTTTATTTATTTAGTACATTTATAGTTTAATAATACATTCGACAGATATACCATTATATCGGTGACTTTTATAACCCAGTGAATTTCAGTGATCTGCCACTAAGAAATAATATATGTGTGGCAGTGTGATGATGTAAGACATGAATATAGTGTTTTACTTAACTTACTTTGGACGTGTATATCTTGGCCTTATGCACTTAAAATGTGCAGTATTTCAGAACGCTGACAACAGTAAACACATTAATAAGCGTGATTTGCAATTGTATGCTTATTTCCATGCATGCTCATAGGTACCTGCTATATAATCACATCATGAACATCTCAGAGAAAAATGAACTTCACAGGAAACATGGTTCGTCCAATTCTTACATACAGAAAAGTTTGCTCTAGACAGTTTGATTGCTGAGATACATATTGCAGACAGGCTTTGTGTCCTGCTGTTTATCAAACAGCATGTTCCTAAAGGCATAACACAGAATCTAGTCATATAAACAAGAACTACCACTTGATAGAGAATAGTCAAAATGCCCAGTAGGTAATACACTTTGTCTAAATAAACTTTTCATTCACTCTGTCTTTGAAATATCTAAGATGCAGAACATATATTGTACAATGAGCAAATAACATAACCTCTAATTGATGCATTTGACTATTGAGCTCTGTAAACAGGATGAACACATTCATAGATTTTGTTGAGTATTAATTTCTGTTACTTGCACCTAAAAACTGCCATACTACAGATAATTACTTCTAAGTGGTTTCGTCCTTAAGCCCAAACAAAACAAAAAATAATAGTGCGTTTAGCTAAACATCCACTTATCATTTTAATACAAATATCAGAACACATGGTTCAACGTCCTTATAGGTTTATGTACATGTTGAGAAAAACTAATGTCCTAGGAAAATACATTTTATATCGGTGCTATTAATATTTATTAACACTTGGGGACAAACGCTTCCAGAGTAATTCAATAGACTTCTGGGCAGGTAATAAATTCTAATCTTGGGTACTAGTGATTGACTACATCAAGGAAGATCGCTAGCTAGGTGAGATAGAGAGATTTAGCACTACAACATTTCGTAACTTTTGTATGCATGTATGGTGCACCCTTCTCTGTTCGTTCTTTGGCTTGAAGTTTCACACCACAACTAAGGACCCTTCCTTTACGGAGTGTTTTTCGCCCTTTTCAAAAAAAAAAAAAAGCTGAATCCATTCAAGTTCTTCTTTCCGTGGAGTAAAATATGCACTTATTTGCACCTTCAATGTTCTTTGAAGACTTTTGCCTTACATGCTTTTTTTCCTCGCCCAAACAAGATGTGGGCAAAACATGGCGTTAAGGAAAAGTTGTGGACCTTGCAGAATCTTCCTCCTACACTGCTTTTTAAGCAAGAAAGAAAGAAAAAAAAGGCCCAGTTGAGGTACTAAATCGTACAGAGCCTGGGAATTTCTCTTTCTCCTTGTTTACAGCTAGTGAAGGCAAAAGACTCATAAATCTCCCTGCAGCCTACAGAGACAAGTGCATTTGTATGCATTGTTAGAACTAGCTAATACCTAAACGCATTAACAAGCCATGTAGGCTTCCAGTTTCCGGGGTACATTAACTTGCAGTTAAACTCTGGAGGAAAGAGGCACTGTGCAATAACACAGAAATGTATCCATCATTTACCTTGCCATATTAGATTAACCATGCAAGGCTGTTTTCACTGAACTTGTTTACACCTTCTAGCATTGCTGCTAATTCATGACAAGGACTGCTGCTTACTTATCATAAGCCAGGGGTTACATATATCACAGTAAAGTGGAGTTATTTGCTCAGTAAAAATCAGCCTGTTTAGTGGGAAACACTTAGGCCATAAGAGAAGGAGGGAAAGAAAGAGGGAGGAAGCAGGTAAAAAATGAGAGGAGGAAAAAAAAAACAGACTGAACCATGAAAAAGAGAGAAAGGTGACTTGCTGCAAATTCCTTTAGGTGGAACGCCACCCCCAGAATCCTTGTCATTTTGTATATTTGTATATTTCTGCGTGCCTAGCCATAAATAAAACAACGTCCAGGACAGCAACAGGACGAGGAAGCTGGACGTATTTTGTTTCAGCAGCTCATACAGAGGCGTTGCCACCGCTGATCGCAGCGGTGGTTTTCTTTGAACTGAAGACCACTGCTGTCATACACAGCTCCCGCAGCCATTGGTGCAGGACTGCCACGCCTGCTCAACGGAGCACTGCATTGCACAGGACAGTCACACCTCCAAAGTGTCCTATTCTCCCAAGACATTCCTTGCGCATGCACGCAAGTGAACGTAAAAATGCACAGGGCATCTGTGAAATATGAGCTGTGAGGCTGTGAGAGTGTGTGATGCTGTACAATGAATTCAATAAAGGTAATCACTGTCCTGCAACACAGCAGTGTCCTTTTGCATTTGATGAACATTGCTGAATGATGGGCCAGCTTCTTGTAACTGTTAGAACCAGAAGTGATCACACTGACACCCACATGTAGTGGGTAGTGTGCAGAGTCCCGGCATGGGCTTAGGGATGGGTCTGGGAGCCTGCAGCTGGGGGAGGAGGGGCAAACCAGACTCCATGGCTGGCTTAGTGGGTCTTCAGGTACTGAGAGCCATGACTGAGTGGAATCAGTATACAGGTGCAGTTGTTGGAGGATGGGGACTATATGAGCCTGCAATCTGGCAAGTTGAGTTTTTATTGAGTGCTTTCTGAAAATTTAAGATCTCAATTTGTGCTCAAATGTATCTCTAATTAACATATTCTGAAACTAAAATCCTGAACCAGTACTCAGTTACTAATCTAAATACTCAAAAAGCATTCAACTGCACAAGTTGAGCTTTTGTTGAGTGCTGGTTTAGTTTAAGTGCTCAACACCTAGCGCTGAAAAAGCGCTGCTGACTGTAGTTCTGTATGGGTTATTATGTGGAATTTTTATACTGCTTCTGATTGCTAATGACTATTAATAATAATAAACATGGTTAGCAGTATTTAACATTAGAATCAGTTGAGAATGACTGTACTAAACTGAATGCTAAACTGATTGACTGCTAAAATACTACTCAGGAGCTCTATTTTTTCAGTCAGAAGGCCATCTGCATGCTAATATACTGTTAATATACTGTAGCAGTCGGCTTGGGTAAAGGCAGTCAGTGCTCCTGCAGTTCCTCAGGCTGGGCAGGGACAAGAAGTGATTTGGGGGAATTAGGTCATTGATGTGTTCTGTATAGACTTTTAAAGGGACACTGCCAACTTTTTTTTGCATCACATTATTTCTAGGTAAAAACCCACATTTTATGATTGCTTACCTTCCCTAAAATGCATTGGTGTTGATGATTGTTTTATCTGTCTCCTTGCTTAGTAGAAATGAAATGCATGGTAATGTACCCAGCCTTGATTGGCTAATTTAAATCCTTGAAATACTTGGCTGGCTAATCTTCATTCATGATTCAGTAGTATTAAAAAAAATGTACTTTGAAGAGCATTGCAGTTTGACAGAGCAGTATTAATATCTTAGCATTCACAGCAGTGCAGCCGCCAGCAAGTCAGCAGGGACTCCTCGTCCCCAAGCAGGCTTTGATCAGTCCTCCAGCTCCTGCTCCATCCCCTCTGCTGTGTTCCGCACCTCCAGGCTGTGCTGAGTTGGACTCCCGCTCCAATGACACTGACATCCACAGACCTCATCACCACGGTCCCACTGACTCCCCTTCAGGGCACCAACTATTGTCCAATCAAAAATCAACCTCAAGCCAAGTCTTAAGAGGCTTCTGTAAGGCAAGCCAGTGCCAAGCAGCTAGAAGTGCAGCTCCTCAAATTTACTTTAGTCCCTCTTATTGGTGTTGGTGTTGGATCTGGTTGGGTTGTGGTCTAGAGCCATGGATGGACCGATGAAAAACATGAATATGGCGAGCGACTCACTCACAGATTCGCAGGCAGGCAAGGCAGCTCGACTCAAATCGCAGCAGCAGCAGGCCACTTCACTTTCTTTCCTGCTCTCTTTACCATCCTGTGGTGAGTCAGGCTGTCTTGAGCACGTGCACAAAAGTTCACAGCCACTACGGATCTTGGAACAGTGAGTTTTTTTAAACTTGTTTGTTCAGTGTGCCTTTCTTGTTGAAACTTTTTAGTAAATAAACAAAATAAATGAATGTATTCAGAAATAAGCACCATGGCCAGTTAGGTTAAGTAAAACCCAGAGTGTAAAGCGAGTGTGTCCAGGGTGATAAAAGTGGCTATAGCCAAGTGGCAAACAGTAGCCAAGCTAGTGTTGTAAAATAGTAGAATTTACTGATTTAAAGTGGACTTGGGTATCAGTTTCAGTCAGGAGCAAGGAGAAGGGAGTAGACCAGGCAGTTATCCACACAAGCAGCATAGTTGCCACAGCCCTAGCCTGTTAGCCACCCCAGCAACATAGTTGCCTCAGCCCCAACAAAGGACTAGTGACCTGAGTAATAGATCTAGAGACCCCTATAGCACTAGCCTGGCTACTGGAGGCAACTTCACTACTGTAGTCATCTGTTTCACCCTGGGGCACTCTGACTTTATAATCTGGGACTTACTTCCCACAACTAGCTCCCCGTTGTTTATTTCTGAATAAAAAAAAACTTTGAGACAGCTAGCAATTATTCACTAGCCCAACTGGCTAGCTTGGCTATAATTGGGGCTTTACCCTAACCTTGCTACTTAGCACCCTATTCTCTACCTAATTCAGGACCTGCCTGCCCTCTGCTCCACCTCCAATAACAACTTTATTTGAATACTGCCCACCCCTGTGCTTCATTTAGGAGCGTGAGTTAAATAAAATTAGGTAATTCTGAATAAGGCCACCATCTCACTGTATGCTCCCTTTCTGGGCTGATTTTAAATACATTTGAATAGATCCACCTTGGTAATTCCTTGCTCCAGGGCCTTGCCCTGACTGCACTAGCATCCAAGGTAATCCTTTATTGTGCTCACGGCATGAAAAGAAACATCTTTTTTTTATTAAAGTATTAGTTTAGGCAGACAGTGCCTGCTTTATAACACTGTCACTGACTCACCACCCCAAACTGGGAAGAAGTTGAGACAGGAGGTGGGTTAAGTGTATGCTGGATGCCCTGCTGTCTGCAGGCAGGTAGGAGGTCTTTCCTTGATGGGTAGCTAGCTCCTCCTGATGCTCGTTCATCTAATGATGCTTTCCTGTTTGTGGGGGCCACTGCCAAGGAACTGGCATTTACTTTTTCTTTACAAAAAAACACAGATGGGACTAAACAGAACCCACACCGCAGCTGCCAACTGCTGATCCTGGGGACCGCCATGACTATTGGACCACTGACACTGCTGGGACCACTGGAGTTGACATAGGGATGAGAGAAGGACTGCAGGTACTGCCTTTTGCTCTGAATTTACTTCCCTGTGTCTCCACTTTATTCTGCTGCACTTTCTTCATGTTTTTGGTTTTCTTCAGGCACCTGAACTCCCCTGACTGTACTTCTTCGCAGTCAATTCAAACTCCCCTAATGGCCATTACTGGCCACTCTCAGTATCCTCCATGGCATCCAGGATGCTGAATCCATAACAACCAGCTGTCCAGTGCAAGCTGGACCTTAGATGTGACACTGGCTTGTACCACCTTTACTGGGCAGACTGCAATAGATCCCCTCATTTTGATGACTGCTCCTTCCTCATCTTTGTACAAAAGTAAAAGTCTTCTTCATGAGCTACCAGCAGGAAGTCACATCCCACACTGATTTCCTTTCCTATTGGCCTGGTATCTGGTCTGAGCCAGGACAGTTTGCTGTTGCTACACAAATATCAAGAACAAAATGCCATTGAAATGAATAGGCCTATATACATTTCGATAGGACCATTCATTTCAATGGTGATTTTTCTGGTCATTTTGTGCTGGGCTAGTGAAACTCCTGTTGTGTCAGTGGATTTTTCTAATTACTAGTCCTGATGGCTAGTGGCTGAAAAAGTTAGTTTTGACCCCTGTGACAGTCTGTAAAATCTCTAGCATCACAGTGCAGGGTGGCCACACATGGGAAAGGGACTGTCCCATACCTCTCAATAGTCCCTTAGTGACATGTCCCTCAGCACTGCTGTGTCCTTCACTGCAAATGGTGTTGCCAAGGTGCTGTAGCAAAAAGTTAGTCTTCAGCTGTGGGGGTCCAGCTGCAGGGAGGTGGTCCAGCTTCAAGGTGGGGGTCCAGCTATAGGGGACCAGATCTGGAGAGACTGATTCCATACCTCTTAACTGTCCCTCATTACAATATAGCATCATGGCAACAACCATCTAGACTCCCATTGTAATGGATGCAGATTCAATTATGGCTCAAACTCCCTATCCCCAATCACATAACTAATTCATTGGTACTTTATGGTCCAGGTGAGGGAACCTTTTTGGAGATGCTGATTCTGGAGAGTGGATGGGGAGTACCTGTAAAACAAAAGGTTACACAGGAGTCAAAGGGGAAAGTAGTACAGACAGATAGTAAATAAAACTATCCTTAATGGCCATTAATGTATTGCCACAAGATGACTGTTATTTTCATGGTAATAAGAAGCTAATTTGGACAGTTTTAATGGCAATTAATAGATTGATGCTATGTCACCATAATTTTCATGGCAATGAAAAGCTCATTGCTCAGTTTCAATGGTTATTAAACATGCCATTAAAATAGCCTGATACAAAATTTTAGGGATGTACCACACACATTAAATACTTAATGGATACCTGTAGTGGTTAATTTATGGCATGGGTGAGTAAATTAATGGCTTGTGCCCATGACACATCAACAATTAATGGAAATGTAATGGGAAAAAAATTGGCCATTAAAAAGTGTGATACAAAATGTAATAGTGAAAAGTAATGGGTGTGCATGAAGAAAATGGAAGATTCATGGAATTTAATGGAATTTTAATGGATTTCAATGAAGCAGTGATATCCCATTCAATTTGGGAACTTAACTGAGGGTTGTTATTGTGATATGCATATCCTGTGCAGATCATAATGTGTTTCTTTATCAGTGTATGTTTCATTTTGTATTTATTTCAAACTTTGTTTGATTTTGATGTGTATCATGTTGGTACCACCGAGGTATCACATTTCTAGATGCACTGATACCACAGTGATACCAAATAAGCTTGGGACTTATATGTGCACCAATCTGCTCCTCTAAAATAATACCCTTGTGGTGACATTACAAAATACTGATACCACGGTGGTACCAAATAAGTGTTGGTGGTATATAGAAAACAGTTTCATACTACCATTGCATTATCATTGGGAACTTCTAGGGCAATACAGAGTCCCACATGAAAGTGGACTCAAAATGACATAATACCACTGTGGTACCATTACCCATTTACCAGTCTGGGCAACCTGCAAAAATTGCCATAGGGATGCCACTGTGCCATGGCACTACCATTGAGGCCAGAAAACTGACTGGGTTGACACCATTGTACTACCAGACTACCACTGGGTAGTACCATTGCACAATTTCAGACATACCCAGGTATTGCCATTGATAGAACACTGCATTGCCTTTGCAACACATCTGGTAAGGGTGTCATCCAGGATAGCACCAAGATCCTACACAATAGGGGAGGCCTTCAATGGAGCAGATCCCAGGGACAATCCAGTCACCACTACGGAGGTATTCCAATCATGCCTGTGAACCTGCTCAATTACCAGGACCTCTGTCTTGTCAGGGTTCAGTCACAACCAGTTAAAGGACATCCACTCATTGATCTCAGCCAGGCAGTTGTTAATCATTTCCACAGTGTTGTGTGTTCCAGGGAAAAAGGACATATACAGTTGGGTATCATCTGCATAGCAGTGAAAACCCACACTGTAATGCCTAATGAGCTCACCCAGGAGCAGCATGTACACCACGAATAACATCAGCGACAAGATTGAACCCTGAGGTACTCCACATGGCAGGAGCTTCAGGGGGGAGGAGGAGGAGGAGAAATTCCCCAACCCACCTGCTGCTTTCTTCCAGAGAGATAGGACTGAAACCAGCTGATGACAGTACCAGTGAGTCCACAGTACTTTTGAAGGTGATCAGGAAGCACAATGTGATCCACGGTATCAAATGCTGATGAGAGATCGAGGAGAACAAGAATTGATCTGCCTCCTCTATCTTTAGCCCTGAGGAGATTATTTTGCATCCTAACTAAGGCCATTTCAGTGTTGTGCCTGGCTCTGAAACCAGACTGGATTGGACCATAGCTATCACAGGACATGAGGTGTTCCTTGAGCTGTTGCACCACTATTTTTTTTGACAACTTTGCCCAAAAATGGAAGGTTGGAGATCAGACTGTAATTTGCCAGGACATCAGGGTCAAGAGATGGCTTCTTCAGGAAAGGCCTCACCAGAGCCTCTTTCAAGGCCTCTAGAAATACTCCCTCTGACATCAAGCACCAGACAATACTAGTGACCAGTGTGCTAACAGTCCCAACACATCTCATCAAAAAATGAGTCATGCCAGGTCCAGTTCACAGTAAGTGTGCTTGAGCTTTGAGATCACCTCAATGATCTCAGCCACTTCCACTGATTTAAACTTGCCCCAGACAGAAGGAGCACCTCTGCCCACATCAGGCTGGCCGCTGCGAGGCAAAACTTGCCTCACTGATGGAATTCATGGCCAGATGGATGACACCCTGTCAGAGAAGAATTGAGCAAACTCTTCACATAAAGTGATTGAAAAAGCTTTTTTCGGCTGAAGACAGACTGGATGTAAAAGTCTGTCCACAGTCCAAAAAAGGCTGAGATGGTCTGTTCTTCTCTTCAGCAATCTCCCTGGACAGGAACTCTGCCTTCTTACAGTTGATTGCTCCTTGGTACTCATAATAATAAGCATGCAAGGCCATTCTGTCCTTCCCTGATTGGGTCCTCCTCCAGCAATGCTGTGACTTCTGACCCCTGATCTTCATTGCCTTGAGGTCCCCATCAAACCAAGGAGATCTCAAGTGAGAATATCTGGGTCATATAAGGACCTGGTGCAATGGCATCGAGTGCCTCAGAAACTACTTTATTATAAGTGGCCACTGCCTCACCAATGCCAACCGCAAATGCAGCATCTACAGTAGATAAATCAGCTACCGCCAACAGTCCCTCTGGGGCCAAATCCCTCAAAGGGTAATAGCTAATCATCTCAACAGGGGAGGGACTTTCAGGGAAGGGGCCCCAAACAAGAACTTCATCGTGCAATGGTCAAACCAAACAACCTGATCAGTCATGAGGTTTGTCACCTCAAGCCCCATTGAGAACACCAGGTCCGAGATGTGACCGTGGCGATGGGTCACAGCAGTAACTACTTATGACAGGCCCAGTGATGACATCAACTGGAGGAGGTCATGCCCAAACTGTGAGGATTCATCGTCGACCCAGGCATTGTGGTCCTCCAGAATCAACCATCTGGGGGACTCCATCACCTTGCCAACAATGAAGTCTGTGACCTCCTGCAGGAAATCTCCTCCCAACCCCGGAGGGCAGTAAATGAGGAGAATCCTGCAACCTGCACCTGGACTCCCATGCACTGCTACACATTCAAGGGACCTGGCCGATCTCAATGGGCGCATGGTGAATCCCAGGCTGGATCTAAAACAGATGGCCACATCCCCACCCCTGCATTCCCTCCTCAGGCAGTGGACAATGGAGTACCCAATGGGACGACCACCTTCAAGACTGGCTCAGCATCATCTCCCAACCAGATCTCCATAATGCAAGCCAGATCAACTGAGGAGATCAAGTCCATCATAATTGCGGTCTTGTTCCTCGTCGATTTGACATTGCACAGCACAGCTCGAAGGGGACTGGTAGATGCTGCAGGGCCCCCAGCTCCCTGCCCACTCGGTCTGGTGGGGACCCTGGGGACAGAGAACAAACATGTCTGGCCTCTCTCTAGGCTCCATATGATCCCATGGTATCTCCTACTTCTAACCTCCCCAATACCTCTCACCTCCACCGACCAACTGCACCTGCAGCCGCCAACCTGCACGTTCTCTAGCAATTTCAATCTCCCTGCAGCACCTAGCTGCAGTAGCAGAAATAGGAGGTCAGTGAAGGGATGGAGGTTGGGCAGCTGGGATACACCCCCCACTCTCTGATCATTTGCCTCAGCCGTAACTAATATTATTTCCCTAGTGTCTAGGGGCACCCCCCCAACCTCTGATTGCTCACCCCAGACATAATTAATATTGTTTTTCTGGTGTCTAGTGGCAACCCCCATCCTCCAATCACTCTCCCCAGCTGTAATTAATATTGTTTTCCTGATGCCTAGTGGCACCCCCACCCACTGTTTATTCACCCTGGCCATAATTAATGTTTCCCCAGTGCCTAGTTGCCCTCCCCACACTGCCCACACCAGGTTGGGAACACCAACCAGCCACTCCCCTTCCATACATATTCATTCGGTCAAAAAGTGGTGAGCCCATACGGCAAACCAGCAGACCTCATCTCACTACCTTAGCCGGCCACCATATGTAATGACAGGGACAGCGTGATAGGTCATGCGCTCCCTTTCATTACATACAGCAGCTGGCTGAGGTAGTGAGAGGAGGGCTGTGCTGGTCACCATATGGGCTCCCCACTTTCTGAATGACTGAATGAATGTGTATGGAAGGGGGGTGGCAGGTTGGTGTACCCAACCTGGTGTGGATGGTATGGGGGGACAACTAGACACTGAGGAACTTTTAATTATAGCCAGGGCAAGCAATCGGAGGGTAGGGGGTGCTACTGGACACCAGGGAAACAATATTAATTATTACAACTGGGGCAAGCAATCAGAGGGTGGGGGTGTCACTAGACACCAGGGAAACAATATTGATTACAGCCAGGGTGAGCGATTGGAGGGTGGAGGATGCCACTAGACACCAGGAAAACATTATTAATTACTTCTGGGGTGAGTGATCGGAAGGTGGGGGCTGCCACTAGACACTAGGGAAATATTAGTTACAGCAGAGGCACATGATCGGAGAGTGGGGGGTGCCACTAGACATCAGGTAAGTTTTTGTTTTTTTGCCTATCAGGATGGTGCAGAACTGATCACTGAACTGAGAAATAATCAAATGAATTGTGGATTATTTATTTATTTAGTTTTTGTTTATTGGGTAGGTGCGCTAGCCATAGAAAAGACTATTTTCAGGCATGACCCGAGAGGTTACAGAGTGGAATTACATAAAACACAGAAACAAAACAAGGTTTTTACAGTAAAAATATAAGCAAGGTGATGCGAGCAAGGTACAGAACAGTGTGATTTATGACAAAACATGCGATAAGGCAATTTGTTGGCAGGTGCAGGACATAGCTCACATATTTGCAAGGAATTATCATGATTAATGTATTAGTTCCACAGTTCATGCACTTTATTCTGCAGTTCAGTGAAACCCATTCCATAGAATAGGGCCAAAATTCACTGAACACTTTTAGAAGATTTCCAATTTCACCAAAGCAGAAGTTTGGAAAAATCTGTGAAAGTTGTGACATTTTGCAAAAGTTCTGCTAAAGCAGAATTCGCAACTTTGGCCCAGCCCTAAATCAGGCTGCAAAGTTGAAGATATCTGCAGAAGTTTTGTCTGGGGAGGTGATATCTTCATGCAAGAATGTCATGGGCCTCAATATGGTTCCTATCTTGAGTAAGCAGGTTCCTCACTTGTAGAATGCCATCCTGAACCCATGATGTCCACTTAAGGGGGTAGTGTCCAACATGCAGGGCATCATTCCCCCAAAGGGGTTCAAGGCTGGAAAAAGCTGGATTACTCACTCTGAGTTTGTGGAACCAGAACCATGCCCATCTCAATACTGAGAAAGTCAAGTGTTCTTTCAGAGCACGTTTGGGTGGGTAGTACAGGCAGGCAAAAGGGAGGGGGTCCTCATGATGTCACTCTCTATGTGAAGTCACTGTGGATGATGGACGTTTGCTGGTGAGAACCACCATATACTGTAGTTTGGGAAGGTCACGAATGCCAGATGATATCCCTCCATCGATGGCAGGCCCCACCCACCATGGGACCAGTGGCTGCGGAGTTTTGCTCTGCTAAAACAAGGAGGTTTGCCTTCCCAGAGGAAGTGTCCCATGACCTTGTCTATAGCCCTTAATCATTTTGCATGAATCCTAAGGGGGAAGTGTACCAGCAGATGTGTGATAAGTGCAGACAGCATCATTCTGATTGACTCTATTTTGCCTCCTAGAGAGTAAATGCCATCTGTCCAACTCGGTCCTAGCCACTGTCAGAAGTGGTGCGAGTCTGAGGGTGATCATCTTTCACACTACAGTATAATAGTCTTATAGTCTTGTAGAGGCCCATAACGAACCCACCACCACAGGTTTGTGATGGTAGTGAAATGTATGGTTTTCCATATAATGGTCCAGGTTTAATTTAAACTGCTCAGTTGTTCCATTCATAGCAACACCACTAGGTATTGTGTTCCATACAGCTGGAGTACTCTGTGTAAAGAAATTATTCCACCTAGTTGTCTTATTTGAAGTGATTTTAGTTGCAGTTTATGTGATTGTTTCTCTAGGCAAATAGTAATGAGTAGTGATTCATCTTGAAAGGCTTTAAAGAGATATATATATATCAAGTCACCTCTTAGGGGTCTATATTCCATGGAGTATAAGTTCAAGGATCTTAGCCCGTCACTGTAGTCCTTGTTCTTAACTGTATTTATTCTTTTTGTAACCCTGCGTTGGACTCTCTCTATGATGTGTTTGCCACCTATAGTAGTAGGGAAACAAAAGGGGGCACATTACTTCAAGTGTGGCTGAATCAGGCTGGTATATAGGGGAAGTATTACCTCTGGTTTTCTGCTTTTAATATGTTTCTGTATACATCCAAATGTGCCATAACATTTTTTAACTGTTTTATTTATATGAGTTTCAAATTTAAGATTGTTTGATATTATAACACCTAGACCTTTTTCTTCCATAGTCTTTATGAGATGGACGTTGTTCATTACATATTGTGCCATAATGTTGTTTTTCCCCACGTGCATCACCTTATATTTTTGTTCATTAAAGTTCATTTTATAAATTTTAGCCCAGTCACATAAATAATTTAAGTTATCCTGTAAATTAATTGATACCGCATTGTTGACAATACATCCAATTTTGCAGTCATCTGCATATTTGCTAATCCGGACACTGCTGTTAGTCTGCATACATGAGACAAGTATATTGAACAATAATGGGCCCAACACCGAGCCCTGTGGAACCTCGCTTATGACATGTGTCCAGTTTGATTCATGGCCTCTGACGACTACTTTCTGTTGTCTGTTTGTTAACCATCAGCCTATCCATTTTATGATTCTTGTATCCAGATTAATTTTAACTAATTGCTCTATTAAAGTTCCATGAGACACTGTATCAAACGCTTTGTCATAATCTAAGAAAATTACATCAACAGGCATTCCATTTTCTAAGGCCTCACTGACCAGATCAAAAAAATGTATAAGGTTAGTTAAACATGACCAACCAGCAGTGAATCCATGTTGCGAAATATCAGTACAACCACTTATTTTTATGTGATCAAGTATTTTATTCTGTATTAGTCGCTCCATCAATTTACTAATTATTGATGTAAGACTGATTGATCTATAATTACATGGATTTTGCCTAGCATCTGTTTTGAATATGGGTGTAATATTGGCTGTACCCCATGATGTAAGAGTTTTTCCTTCCTTGATGGATATGTTAAATAAGAGAGTCAGTGGGCAGACTAGTTCTTTACTCAATGTTTTAATGAAAAGAGGACTTATACCATCAGGTCCTATAGATGAATCTGATTTTATCTGTCCAATGGCATTTAATATGTTCTGCTCAGTAAACATGATTGTAGAATCACACTCAGTTAGTGTATTTATGTCAAAACTGTTAGCCTCTTTAAAGACACTTCCAAAGTAGGAATTAAGTTCTTCTGCTATGTCGACCTCTTCGTTCAATAGTTTATTATTAGACATTAGGGCCAGGATATTCAAAGGGGTTGCATCTGGCACAACCCTGCATTGTGCCCCAGTGGGATATTGAGAATGCTGCCTGTTGCAGTGCAAATCTCAATGCACCGGGGCACAATGCTAATGAATGAGGCACAAATGCAGGGGGCGTGCCCATGTATATGCGGCACACCTCGATATTCAGCCTGGGATGTGTGGCACATATGTTGGCACAACCCTGCACTGTACCACATAGGGGGCTCAAAGTTGAGCCCCAGAAAAGATGGCACAACTCCTGGCCACCCACAGTTGGGCTGCAGTATTGCAGGGTGCAACACAGCAGCCCAGCCATGGGTGGCCACCCACTCACCCAGAACACCATTGGCAAGCACACACACACACACACACACACACACACAACCCTGGTGGTCAAGTGGAACTCCCGCCCGTAGCCACAATCGCTTCAATGTATACCAAACAAGCCCTGGTAGTCTAGTGCCCCCCTCCCGAGTTCCCGAATCCCTGAATATTGTAATGACAGACCATCCCTGGTAGTCAAGTGGTTCCCCCTCCCACCTGAGTCCCTGAGTAATGTAAAACGACCATCCCTGGTGGTCTAGTGGAACCCCCCCGCCCCTAGCCATGATCATGGTAATCCTCCTTAAGGAAAAGCTCTGGTGATCCAGTGGCACCCCATCCCTTCCACCCACACCGAACCCCTTGCCAACCCCATTCCTCCCCGTCATCGGTGGGCAGATGCAACCTCCTGCATACCACCCGGCTGCCCACTGACTGACAGGTACAGTATGGGCTGTAGGCCCATTGGTCCCCAGTATGGACCAATAGGCTTGCAGTGCATACTGTACTAGACAGTTCCAATTATGTGAATGACTTCAGTCACATATTTGGGACTGTCTAGTACAGTATGCCCTGCAAGCCTATTGGTCCACACTGGGGAAAAATGGGCTTACAGCCCATACTGTACTTATCATTCGACAGGCGGCCAGGTGGTATGCGGGTGGGTTGCAGCCACCCGCCGATGACTGGGGGGAGTGGGGTGAGCCTGGCCATGGTGCAGTCCAGTTATGCTGTGCCCAGGCTTGTGCCACTGCTGGGCGCAGTCTGCATATCTGGTCTAGAGGTCCAACTTTTTTTTTATTTCCTTTAAGTGTCCCAACATAGTTATAAAACTGCTTTCTGTTGTCTCTTATTTTCCTGATTAAATTCAGTTCTAATTTTTGTTTTGTTAGTCGAATATGTTTTTTTGGTTTTTTAGCTAACATTCTAAATTTTTCAATATCATTATTACTGTTAGATTTTTTGTATCTGCAATATGCTCTATTTTTTTTTATTGATTAAATTCCTTATTTTTCTCTTCCACCTAGGAGGAACTCTTTGTTTTTTGTTATTATATTTAGTTCTCCATGGCACCCATTTTTTAATACAGTAATTAATCTCTCTATCAGTATGCTCCCAGATTTGTTCTAAATTGCAATTTTTTAACATCTCCTTCCATTTCTTATTATTAAGTTAAATTTTGATATTTACATAATTGGCTTTGGAATAATTTCTAAATTGTGTTATTCCATTGATTTCTTTAGTGCTTTTAATTAAATAAAAAGTGAACAATATTATGGTTGCTGTCACTAAGGGGTACAGGATTTGAGGCGTTGTGCAGAGGTTTTTTATGTTTGTCAATATTAAGTCCAATATATTGGTATTCCTGATTTGGAGTTTTACAAGTTGTTCTAGGTCATGAAGAAAACATTTTTCCATAAATCTTTTTTCAAGTTGTCCCTTAGCATCATAATTAACCCAATCTATATTTGGAAGATTAAAGTCTACCATCAAGATGAAATAATTTTTTAAATCTAAGTTTTCAATTTCATCGAGGAAAAGTTGATTTTCAACTGGCCCAAGGTTGAGGGAGTGGTAGGCTGGACCAATGGTCAAGTTGTTATTATCTTGAGCTAACTTGACCCATATTATTTCAGTGTTGGAGTGATAAGGGAATATCTGAAATCCCTTAAGATGTTCTGCAACATACAAAGCTACCCCACCTCTTTTTTTGTCTGGCCTATTTTTTTAAAAAGCTAGTATAACCTGGTACATGAGTATTCCAGTCAGTATCTGTGAACCAGGACTCTGTTACACCACAGATGTCTATCTCTAATTTAGTAAAGATATGTCTTAATTCATCCATTTTATTGGGAAAACTTCTAGTATTTAACAATAAAATCTTTATTTCTGTATTGTGTTGCTTTTTGTTGATAATAATATTATCAGTTTTGCTTGACGTCCTATGGTTATTTAAAGATGTATTATTATTATTAATTACTGAGTAAGCCTTGGATAGTGGGACAGGATGAGTCTTTTGACCATTTTTTATAAGACTGTTTTTTGTACCACTTCTGGACTTCACCCCCCCCTTTCTTCTAGTTTAAATGTTTAGTGATGCAGTTTCTTAGTTTATCTCCCAGAAGCTGACTGTCCTGCTTACTCAGATGCAGTCTATCTCTACAATAGAGGTAATTTCTGTTAGAAAATTCTTCCCAATGTGTTATACATCTGAGAGATTGTTTTTTACACCATAGTCTGAGCCAATTATTAATGTATTTTATTTTACACATTTGTTGATAAGATGCCCTAGGAACAGGAAGCATTTCCGAAAATATGAGTTCACATTCCAGGTCCATCAATTTATTAGTTATGTTGATGAATTCCTGCTTAACCTGTTTCTTACTTTGATGTAAAATATTACTGACACCAGCATGAATAATTACAAATGTTTTCTCATTAGCACGATTCAGTATGTCTGTAGCCATTTTTGTAATATGGGAGAGTTTTGCACCTTTGAAACAAAACATAGTTCTGTTACATTTATCTGGGTCACAAATGGCCCTATCCAATCCCTTTAACATGGAGTATCCTAGTACATAAACCCTTTTTGCAGTACTAGTTGAATTATTAATTTCCATATGTTCATCTATGTGCTGTTGTATTCGTGTTGTTTCATGATTTTGTTCATTTGTAGGTGTTGTGGCCTGTTCAAATGTTATTAAAATGTCCATTTGATGTTCCTGATAGATTTCTGTCCAATTCTGGGTTCAGTAAGTTAGTTTCAGTTAATTCTGCTGGTCCAAATCTATCACCTTGTATTTCTTTGTTTGTAAGTGGGTCAAATCCATTCTGTAATGAGAGTGTAAACTGATCTATTTTTCTACCTTTCTTTTTTGGTATTTTTGAACTTTGAACCTGGTACCATTTATCCTCGTGTTATCAATTGTGTCATCCTCTCTATTTCTTTTTTTATTGGGGATATGATCTGTTGTATGGGATACAGGAGCAAAATCACTGACTACAGTGTTTCTTAATAGGGGGTTAAGGAGGGAACCACTGGGGCTGTATTCAATACTAGGGTGCTTGGTGTACTTTGGAGCTGTAGTTCATTTAATTTAACATATCTTTCTGTCATATCTTTTTGACTTTTTTCAAGATCTGTCAGTCTATTACTGAATTGAGATATCTCATACATCATATCACTATTTTCCACTCATTTAGAACAAGTGTGACTTTGACTGTATGTGGTATCTAGTGAGAAATTATACATTGAGCAGGACCAACATTCAATACCTAGTCGCCCAACTTGGGTCATTAGTTTATCTTCCATTTTACTGTCCAGAAATCAATACCTTTAGTAGAGAAAGAAAAACAACCTTTAAAGGTTCACAGCTTGTGAAGTATCAGGATCCCTTTATTTAACCTATTTATATAGCTGTTTGTAACAATACTCACAGGCTTTGTAGGCCTCATCTCATGTACTAGTAGATATCCTTTTTGTAGGTTTCCTTACCTCACTGCCTCACTAAACACGCGAAACACACACAGAGGTGCATGTCTTTGCACGCGTCTTCACATGCTCGCCCTGCTTGGGCTTGCCCTGCTCGGTGCAGGGCTTGATTTTATAGCTACACTGATCTAGGAAGTTACTAAGGGGTCACAGAGTGCTTAGTGCACTGTTTACAGGAAATAACAATTTAAAATGTTAAGATAACCACTTAAAAGTGGCTTAACACACTAGTACATACAGCCACAAGGTAAAGAAAATGAAAAGTCCCCTTTCTTGCTGAGTTGTAGTTCCTGAGTAAACCCAGGGAACTACAGCTCCTCTTCCTAGTTCCTGTGTGGAGTCTAGGGCTCACAGCACCTCATGATAGTTAGTAGACACAGATTCTGCACTTTTCACACAAATGTTGCATAAACACAGAACATCTATCTAACAGCTAGCACTTGCACAGAGTGTGCTATAGACTGCTGCTGTATCCCTAATATCACATTTCCAAAATGTTGTCACTGTGCTACTAACCCTAACTGATGCATTAATGGAGTGTTTTGCAATGAATTTCCCTTCCCTTCTCTTTGAGAAAGTGTAATGTAACTGGTAACTGGTATCTGTTAGTGGGAGCGCAGGCCCTCCAGGCCCTATGCTCCCTTCACATTGCCCAGATTTTTCATAATGGTATGTGTATGTGGGAGATTGGGCCCTGCGCTCCCACTTACACATAACTACGGAGCCATACAGCAGCCTTATGGGGCAAGGAACACTTGTAACAGTTATTTGCCAATATCTCAGCAACCGTAGCAGCTATGAAAAAAATTCAAGTGCCATTGTAATCATGACAGTGTAACCTCCACATGATATAAGTCAACCACATCCATATCTCTCAACATTTACAAGATACGGACACTGAAAAGCGCTGAAAATGCACCCTTGTAACCATTGGAACACATTTTTGCCAATATCTCTGTAACCGTAGCAAGTGGGAAAAAATCCATTCCTGATATAATCTTTGACTTACAAACTTGTTTCTGTAGCTTAGTTCACTTTAAGGTGAACTAAGCTGCAGGTACCATAAAAATCAGTATCTCGCTTTGTTTTCCAGATATGGGAGCTGAAAGGTGTAACAGGTGCTGCAATGTTATCCTATGGGAAATTTCTCAACTTCGGAATCCTGTAACTTTGGACCAGTTGAATGATGTGGTACCAAACCACCAAAAGGCACATCTAAGGGACCAGGGCTATTCACCCTGCAAATTTCAGCCCAAAAGCCCCAACTGTTTTGTTGCGGGGGATGGCAAAGATTTGCAGTTTTCAGACAAATTACTTTCACAAATTGCGGCACTTTCGCAAACACTTTCATGTTTGTGAAAATGTCACAGCCATTTCTGCCACAATTTGTGAAACTACTGGGGCTCCGAGTTTTAAAACAACATTTCTTGGGTGGGGGGGGGTTCCCCGTAAAAAGTAAGGCAGCCATCCTCAGGACCCAACTAGGTAAACCCGACAGTCAGTGTTTACCTAGGGGGTCCCAAATTTAACGTTAGGCATTTTTCTCTCTTACTAACTGAAAGCAAGATGGCTGCCACATGAAAGAAAAAGGGCCATTTGAAAAAGTAAAATTTACTGGCAGCAGCTTTCAAGAGACACATACATTTATTTCCCCTTTGACTATAATGGGAAATTTGTTTTTTGAATAACTTAGAACAGTTTCACATTTTTTCACCAAATCTTCAAAAGGCACATCAGTGACCCAGACGGCATCTTCTCTGAAGATTTCAAAGCAGACAGACAAATCATGCAGGCTGTAGACGCGAGCAAAGAAACGTGCAAAAAGTCTGTTTTTTGTGTGTTTTTTGCTGTTCTTCAGCTCTGCAACCACTCATCTGACCATAAGACAACTTGACAGATCCAGAGATCAATGGTACCAGACCGCACATGCAATATTTCAGGCAAATCTGTCATACGGTGACAAAGTTATTAACGTGCAAATTTGTGGGCTTAACATTAAAATGCTTACTCAACCCTAACTATACTGGCACTACCGCACCAGTAAAATAAGTACCCCCAGGTATGTGATCCCCTATTCGGCCTAATCTAGGCCGTGGGATGGAAATGGTTCAGACTGACACAGTGGATGGAGGGGGAGGACCACTGCCTTGGTGGGACTGATTTTGAGAGCAAATACTGCAGCAAACAATTGAAATTGCTGTAGTAGAGGAGGCAGGAAGCCCTGCCTGTCTGCCTGAAGGATCAGGAGATCATCTGCATAAAGCAGTGTAAGGTACTCCTTGTCCCCACATCTGATTCTTTTCAGGCTTGGATGAGTTATGATGGCAATTGCCAAGGTTCAATCACCATTAGAAAGGGGAGCAGGGACAAGGCGCATCTATTTCTGCAAAGGGAAGGTGGTAGAACATAATCTATTGGTGAGCACACGGGCTCTAGTGAAGTTGTAAAGTAGTTGTATCCAGTGAAAGAACATGGGACCTATGCTCATACATTTTGTGGCACAGTAAGGAACTCCCATTATACTGGATTAAGGCTTTTGCAAAGTCTGTCTCCAAACCCACTGCTGAGGTGTTGGCTGCTCATGCACTATGCATCAGATTCACTGGTGTGCATAGATGGTTGATGTTATGCCTGACCTTAACAAATCTTACTTGGAACGAGTGGATCAGGCCCAGCATGATGGGCTCCAGGTGGGTAGAGAGTATCTTTGCTAATACTTTAATGTCTGCATTAATGAGGGAAATAGAACAATAATTCCCAAGGCATGTGCCCATCATTTCCTTTATTGGGCAGTACAAAAATGATGGCTGCTTCCATAGTCAGGGGAAGGGAGCAAGATACCAGTGCATCCTGATATACCTCCAGGAGAAGCGGGCTAACTTTATCACTTAGAGATTGGAAGAAGTCCACCAGGAAACCATTCCACTCAGGTGCCTTCTCTTTGTTAAGGGCATGCAGGGCTTGTTTAACTTCTGCGCCTGTGAGTGGTTGTTTAAATTTTTCCATATCAGTGGGTGGGATTCTCAAGATTGGTAGTGCCTCTAGAAAATGGTGAATGGCCTTCTTGCTAAGAGGGTTCATTGAAGCATACAGATTTTCATAGTAGCGCAATATTTTGCTTATTACCTCTACCTGTGGGTGGACCTTGCCATGCTCATCCTGTAGGCCATGAATGTGTGATTCAGCATGCCTCTTTTTGATTTGATAGGCCACAAGTTTACCTACCTACTCCCCTCCCTCCCAATATGTGTGATGAAGGTGGAATAGAACCAGCTTTACTTTCCTTGTGAGGAGTTCATTCGGGGAAGTCAAGCACTCATGAGTTCAGATTTTTTTTCTTCTATAGATTACTAACTCCGAGTCGGAGTTAGTTTGAAGGTGGGAGGGGGGTGAAAGATGGCGAAAGGGTGAAATTTCACCCTCAGGTCTCTCATAGCGACAATCTCAAAACCTGTTGAGATTGTCTCTGTAAAGGATTTTGCCATCGGGGTTTCAATGTGCGGTCGGCATACGGTGTCCAACAGGGGCGGCTTCTGATGTTTATATTGACTCTCAAAGGAGAAGAGTTTAACCTCCAAGGATTTGAGTTCTGCCTCTCTATTTCTACATCTGTGGGCTACAAAGCCAAGTATTGTACCCCTCATGGTGGCTTTGTAGGCCTCCCAGATCACCTCCTTAGAGGTTCCCCCCATATCATTTTCCTTCGTAAAGGTCAGAGATTCTTCCTTGACCTATTTGAGGAATTGTGGGTCTCTCAGAAGCAGAGGGTTTAATTTCCATGCTTTGCTGAGAGGGGACACAGGGTCTTATACCACTGAGAGAGTAACAAGTGTGTGGTCTGATAGAACTATGGAATGTATGTTGGATGCTATGGTGTTACATCTGATCATAGGGGATGTGAATCTCATGTCTATCCAACTGTATGTGTGGTGTACTGCTGAATAGCAGGTGTAGTCATGGTCTCTAGGGTGTTGTAGTCTCCACACATCTGTGAGTTTGTACTTGTGCAGGCATGCCCCCAATGCATCACTGGCATTGTTATGACACTTGGCAGTGCCCACACTTCGATCTACTGTATATAGGACTCCATGGTTGGGTTGAAATTTCCCCCCAAGGAGTACCTGTGTGTTGTCTGGGATAAAGTGGGACAAGGCATGATTAAAATTGTGGATGAACTGTGGATCATCCTTATTGGGGATGTACAACTTGACCAAAACCAGGTAGCCTTGTGGCATGGTAGTTTCTACCCTCAGCCATCTGCTGTCTTGGTCTTTTGCCTTCCTGCCCATTTTCCATGGAAGGTTCTTCTGGAGAAGTATGGAGACTCCTTGTTTTTTTTAGCATACACTGTGTTATGTGCTTCGGCCCCTACCCATTCTCACTTGAACTTCTCTGCCTCCTCCTTGCGGATCCTGGTCTCCTGCAGGAAGGCTATCTGCATCATGAGGCATTTCGGGTGTCCCAAGATCTTTTTTCTTTTTATGGGGATGTTGAGTGCCCTGATGTTCCTAAAGATAGCCTGTACATGACCCATGTTTAGGTAGGGGAAGAAGTATGATAGAATGAAGGATTATACTGGCATGTTGACGTAATTTAGGTACCCTCCTTATACTAAATGATGGGAGGCCAAAACTGTGGGGTAAGACTGCATGAGTCATTGCATTAAATTGTGTGCAGTAAACACTGAGCATGACTGCCCCATTATATAGCAAAGCCAAACAGGGGTGGAAAATAATCTGTAACCCTCCTGCCCGCCACCTCCCTCCCCACATTATATTGCACAAGCATAACAACATGTAGAAATTAAATGCAGCACATAAAAAATTCAGCTAATCTATGAACCTTAAAGATGGGTAATAGCTAATAGGTTTGTCTCTAGTATTAGGAATTGAGGATTGGGCATATGAAAAATCAAACAAACTCTTTCTAAAAAGTCACATAAAAAATTCAACTAATCTTTGAACCTTAAAAATGGGTAATAAGTTAAGCCCTAGTGTTAGGAATCAGGGATTGGGCATGCAAAAAATTAAACAAGCTCTTTCCAAACGGTGTATCCAAGAGACCCAGTACTTTCCCATTTGGAGTAATATTGGTGCAAACACATGCCCTCCCACCACCATGATATAAGCCCCACCTGGAGGAGGTTAATTAGGGATAAATATGGGGTGGTTAGCAACCATGGGGATTTCCCCTAACAAGGGACATGATTGGGTGCTGGCCCCCCATGTGTGTGAATAGGTGACCTAAAGGACCCCTGCTTGAGCTACCAAGGAGTTGTACCACACGGCATTAGCTTAACATGTGAGAGACTGCTGGGAGCCAGGAGTGGAGAAGAGAAGCCAGACCAACTCATGTATGCCAGGTACATCATGACACTTAAAGTATTACAAGTGAGTCTGTGATCTGTAACAAGCATATATGATCCTGTTTTCCTTTTTGGTTTGAGGGCTGGTAAGAATAAGGGTTGGTTAACAAGATGAGAGAGTCTCCCCCGACTCTTGTTGAATGGACAGGGAGGATATACCTCCTGTATTGAAACAGTATATAGGCTGTTGTCTGGTAACTGAGATGATTAGTGAGCTTCTAATGCTACCGTTGTCTGGCATATAACCAGGCAACATAGGCAACATCAGTGTGAGACAGTCTGGTCAATTGCAGCTCCCCTCCACTCCCTAACTCCCCTTTCCTCCCCATGAACCAAAGAAGGAGAACTGGCCATAATCATCTGACTGATTCTATTTCATGGGGTGAGCCTTCGGGGGCCTATGCCATGGCTGTCCATCATTAGTCTCTGTGTAAACTGATTACACACATGGGGATGGAGGGCATCTATCAAATGAGATATCCATCTATAGCAGTGAGTGGCTCTTGTGATGGCTAGGTAGGATAGTCCAGAACTATGTGATAATGGTGATCGCCAATGGGCGATTGCTATTAGAGCAACGGCACATTGCTGAAAAAATATTTTGGCAATGTACTCCCCAGCGCACAGCAAAATGGCACTGGGGAGCTAGGATTTTCTGCTTTATGCTGGGGGCTGCATCCCCCACCCCCTGTACCCCCCACTTAAGGATTCTCAACTCCAGGGGTGCATGTCGGGGGGTGCAAACAAAGAAAAAATTAAAATTCAGGCCGGGCGCAACAAAAGTACCTGCACCCGGACCCAAACCCAGCACCATTTCCACTGCAGCTCTGAACTCACCAACCACGCCACAGAAGCAGCTTGGCAGCTTGCTGCAGTGCCACCCCCTACAACCCCTCTGTACCCTCCCACCTCACGCTTGGCATGCTTGCTCTCCCCCACACATGTAGGCATGTAGTGGCAGGATGTCATTATTTTGTGCATCCCCCATCCAGTCACCCACCTTCCACAGTCACCCCAATGACAGGTGCAGTGATTGAGTTGCTCTTTTGTAGGCACCCAATTGCGGTCACCAAAGTCACGGGATACCAGATAGTCCCACGCTGGCTCTATCTTAATTAGTGAAGGAGGAGCTGATAGAGGGACCTGTTGGGTGGGGGAGAGCCTACCCTGCCCTTGAATGGTATATCACACAGCACTACTGGAAGGAAGGGAACATGCTTTAACCAGGAGTAGCACACTAAGCTGAAGCTTGTTTCCAGATGTGACCTGGGAGCACAAGGAAGTTAAGTGACTTGCTCAGTATCACACAGTATGCACCTAGGCAGCTGTCTGAGTCAAACCCAGGTCTCCAGAGCTGCAGCTCAGAGCCTTAACCCACTGCACTACACTGCCTCCTTACTGTATGACAATGTGAACTGAGAGAGATGCTATTACAGATCTGTGTGATTCCAAACAATTAGTGGAGCATGGACAAGTGCAGCAGGTCCAGCTGCAAAGGGATGATACAGGGACAAAAGCACAGGAATTCCTGTGTGACAGGGGAGTACAGGTTGAACACACAGGAGGAATGGTCAGTTACCCCTGAGAATGAACATTCTTATGCTAGCCATGTAGGCACACCAATCCCCATTCCTATTGCAGATAGTAAGGGGGAGCCCACCACAGTCAAAAGGAAGAGTGTATAGAAGCAGACTGGTAGCTACTTGATGGGACACCAGGAAATGTGCTTTAGGAAGGGGGGGGTGATTGACAATGGGGCACTGTACTAGTCTCTTACCCATTTAAATAACTAAACATTACACATTAATGCAGTACCATCATTCTGGTGTTTCACCATCCCTCCACTTCAAACCCACCCAGTCCATCCCAGCAGAGTTATTCAAACTAGAGTGAAGCATGTAGATCACCTCAGCATGTTTTGCTATAAGCTGTTTGCACAAAAATAGAGTTAAATGGGAAATGCGTCACCATGCCAGATGGGAACAGGGGCCCTGTAGTAAACACAGCCTGATATGACTGACAATGTAAAGAATATAAGGGCATCGCCTTTTAAAGTAGTACAGTCCTTAATAACTGTTGATACCATCCAGAAGCAGGCATCCTGGGAAAGGAATAGCAGCGAGTGAAGAGGCAGTTGCTATATTCGGGGAAGGAAAGTAATTTCAATACAAAGTGCTTTCATTTTTGCCTGTTTACACTGGGTTTTTTTTCTAGGTTCTGGGGGCCTGTGTGTATAGATGGGTTGTTTGTTGATTTTCTTTTGTGGGAGCAGTGGCAGAACGTTGCTCCTACCCCTCCCCAATCCACCCACCCCTGTGCCCACCCTACCTTTATAGGTAACTGAGTCATATAATGTCCTACATTTTCTTAAGGGGTACCTTAAAAAAATACACTGTAAAGGCAACACTGCACTTGGAGAGCAGAAGTAGCAACAAGATCAGTACATGAAGATCTATTAGGGAGACAAAAGGGAATCTATTAAGAGCAGGATGTGGGGAATGGTGCAATGCAGTGGTTGTGGGGCAGCCATATTCAAGCAGACCTTTTGGAATCTGAGGTGCTGCCCTATCTGTGCAAGTCTTTCTGGATTGAGGGAGGAAGTCACCAGTCTCAGAGCTGAATTAGCCTGGGTCAGGACTGGTTTCAACCCCATCCAGGAGCCACCCAGTCCGAATCTGTTGCCCCAAGGATGCCAATAAAATGAGCCACATGGACAATGGTGGACTCAGGGAGGGTTAGGAAGGTTAACAGAAGGCACATCACAACACCTACTCCACTACATAACACTTATGCCCCATTGGCTGAGAGGGACTACCAATCTGAGGCACCCGATGTAATGGAAAGGGTGGATGTGGAGGTCCACCAAGGTGCCGACCTCAGTGGGGGAGCAGAGGGCCCCAGAGGAGGAGGAGGAGGAGGAGGAGGAAGCAAATCCAGCTGGGGGACTCAGTAGTGAGGGGAATGCAGCTAGGAATGGGGGGGAGTCAGGGAAGTCAGATGCCTACCAGTCACCACTGCAAGAAGAAATGAGAGGAGGATCCTAGGGATCTCCAAGAGGGCAGGAAGGGAGGGGGAGCTGGACATTATTGTCCACTTAGAAACTAATGACCTGGCTGAAGAAGAACCAGAGGTGGTACAGGAAAACTTCAGGAGACTGTGGAGGGGTCTGAAGCAGGTGGCTACATCTGTCACCTTCTCGGAGGTGCTACCTGTTAAGGGCATGGGTGAGAGCAGGAGTGTACGCACCAGGAACTTCAATGCATGGTTGAAGAATTGGTATAGAGGAAGGATTTGGATTCACTGGGGACTGAGGGCCCACCTGGAGGGATGGGGGACTGTTCAAGGCTGACAGACTGCATCCATCCTGGAGAGGTACTCAGATCCTCAATGAAAAGTTTAAATGCTACATTTGGGAGCATTTAAACTAGCCAAGAGGGGGTCAGGCTGGTAGACAGGGAAAATAACCGTCCACCCCCAAAGGCTAGCAGGGATACCAAGGAGCAGGAAGGGGAATAATTGAAAAAGACCCACATGCTAGGGAAACAGAGAGGAGATGGCAGTAGGGAAACTAGCAGCATTCACAGAGTGGGATATACAGACAGCAGGAAACACAGGAATAGGACAACTGGCAGAAACATCTGGAAGATGATGTCCACAAATGCCAGGAGGTTGAGGAACAAGGTAGTAGAACTTGAGGCCATTATCGTTGAGGAAAAGATATACATAGTGACAGTAACAGAGACCGGGTTTAGTGAAAACACTGACTGGGAAGTTGCAGTACCTGCGTACACACTATTCAGGAGGGATAGAGTTGGAACAAAGGAGGGGGTTGCACTTTATGTAAAGGACACTATTAAAGCAACAGAAATACCAAGAGACAGTGGGGAGGAGGAGGTGTTATGGGCAGCACTGGAGGCAAATGAAGGGGCCATAATAAGGGTAGAGGTTATCTACAGACCCCCCATGCAAGAGGAGGAAGTGGATAGGGAAATGTGGAAAGCCATCAGGAAGCTGTCCAACAGGGTGGAGGTGATACTGATGGGAGATTTCAACATGCCTGATGTGGACTGGAGCATACCAGTGGCATCATCTAATTAGAGTAGGGAGGTCCTGGAGGAGCTGTAGAGGGCATTTCTGAGACAGCTCATAGATGATCCTACATGGGAGGGGGTCACACTGGACCTGGTACTGTCAAACAGAGACAGTGCGACCAGAGTCACAATAAAAATAATAATAATAATAATAATTGTTATTTGTAAAGCACTTTTCCAATTCCAAAGTGCTTTACTGGTTAAACAATTTAAAACAGACATTAAAATCCAAAGTCTCAACATAGATAAAAAGATCATATTCCCGATACAATTCAGTTTTCTGAAAAGGTCATTTGCCAGAAGAAAGTTTTTAATCCTCTCTTAAATTCCTCCATGGAGGTGCACTCCCATAACCGACGGGGTAGAGAATTCCAAAGGGTAGGCGCAGTATAAGAAAATGCTTTAAAGCCAGAAGATTTAAGATTCACCCTAGGAATCTCTAGCAACCCCTTGTCAGCTGAGCGGAACGATCGACCAGTGGAGTAAGGAACCAGAAGTTCTTTCAGATAGGCCGGACCCTGCCCGTGAAGGGCTTTGAAAGTCAGTAAACTGACTTGAAAGGTGATCCTCCACCGTATAGGCAGCTAGTGCAGTTCACACAACACCGGAGTAATATGACAGGATCTACTAGAACCTGTCAAAACCCAGGCTGCTGCATTCTGCACCAACTGCAGGTGGTGAATTTCAACCCCTGAAAGCCCAAAGTAAAGAGAGTTGCAGTAGTCTAAGCACTAGGACACAAAGGCATGGACCAATGTTGGAAGGTCTTCAGACGGAACCAGGTGCCTAACTCTGGCGATATTCCTAAGATGGTAAAAGGAGGTCTTGATGACAGCCAACACCTGCGATTGCAATGTCAGTCTGTCATCTAAGATCACCCCCAGGTTATGCTCCCGTTCAGAGTTTGGGAGAGGAATGGCACCAAGAAAAATTCCTGAAGGCATACCAACACCCAACCCCTCTATCTGTCAACCAGGGTCCACAACCAATACCTCTGTCTTTTCTGAGTTCAACTTCAGCCAGCTAGAATCCATCCACTCCTGGATTTCTTTCAGACAGTTGTTAAAGACCGAGAGAGCTCCATCCTGGTTGGGTGCAAATGACAGGTATAGCTGGGTATCATCTGCATAACAGTGAAACCTCAGCCCATACCTTCTTACAATGTCTCCGAGGGGTAGCATACATACCATGAATAACATGGGTGACAGCACAGATCCCTGAGGCACCCCACACAACAAAGCCACTGGGCCAGAGGAAAAGACCCTGGACACAACTCTTTGTGATCTGCCCGTGAGGAATGAGGTGAACCATCGGAGGACGGTTCCTGATATTCCACATAAATGCCTCAGGCGTGCTATTAATATCATGTGATCCACGGTGTCAAAAGCTGAGGAGACATCTAGGAGAACCAAGATGGAACATCTCTTTTGATCTCTCGCCCTCAGAAGATCACTAAGCACCTGAACCAGCGCTGTCTCGGTACTATGTCTTTTACTGAAACCGGACTGGAAGGGTTCATAGATGTCATGAATGGTTAAATGGTCCTCCATTTGAGCTGCCACTACTTTCTCAATCACCTTCCCAACAAAGGGAAGGTTAGAGATAGGTCTGTAGTTAATGAAACAGTCTGGGTCCAGAGTAGCTTTCTTCAAGAGTGGCATCACCACCGCCTCTTTCAGGGAGCTGAAAAACTCACCCGACTCCAAGGAGCACCAGACTATTTGCACAAGGACTGGACCGATGATATCAATACAACCCACAATTAGGGAGGTCGGTCCAGGATCCAGACTACAGCATGTAGGGTGCACACTCTGAATAATCCTCACGAAATCCATGAAGTCTGGCCAACTGAAGGAACTCTAAGAAAACCGAGGTATAGCAAACTCACACTGACCAACCCCAACCCCCCTAGAGGTTGCTGGCTGCAGATCAGCCCTGATGTCGGCCACCTTATTTGCAAAGAGTCGAGCAGGCTCCTCGCACTCTAATTGCGAAAAAGCTTTCCGAACTTGCAGACAGGCTGGGTTGTACAGTCTGTCTACAGTTCGAAATAGCTGAAGTGGTCAATTCTGAGCAACCACAATCTCCCTGGACAGGAATTCTGCCTTCTTACGGGTAATTGCAGATTGACAGACTGACTAATGGTCAATCAATCTAAGATGATCGGCGTTAGCAATGTTCTAACCTTCGGCCCTGTCTCCGCATCTCCCTCAATGTCCCATAAAATCAAGGTGACTTGGGGCGAAGGGAAAGGGGGCACACACGGACAAGAGCAATAGAATCCAGAGCCACTGTAACAGCCAAATTATAAGCTGACACAAGGGTCTCTGGATCACTGCTCGACAACACGGGTAACGATAGGTCAAGCACCGGCACAAGGCCTTGGGAATTTATATCCCATAAAGGACGGTACCTAAACATCTCCACAGGGGTAGGCCTTCTAAGGGGGGTGTAAAAACAAAACCCCATGGTGTAGTGACCTGACCAAATGATTGGTTCCACCCCCACGTTGGAGGCTTCGATCCCTAGCAAGAAGAATAAGTCCAAAGAGTGTCCATGTTTATGTGTAGCAGTGGAAACCACCTGTGTAAGGCCCAGAGAAGTCATTAACTGGAGGAAGTGCTGACCAAATTGTGAGAATTCGTCATCGACCCAGGCATTGAAATCGCCCAGAACCATCAATCTTCGTGATTCAAACTCTATGTCGATGATGAAGTCTGCCACTTCTGGCAGGAATCGCTTCTCATCCCCGGGGGGATGGTAGATGAGAACGATTCAAACGCCTACACCTGTTACCACTGTACACTTGAAGGACTCAGAATCCTCAACTACTACGCTCATGAGGCCCAGTTCAGTCTTGAAACAGACCGCAACCCCCGCCGTGATCCAATCTCAGGCGGTGTATCACTGGGTACCCAGCCGGAGTCATGGCCTCCAGTACAGGGCCTGGATTTTCATCTAACCAGGTCTCAGTGATGCAAGCCAGATCCACTGAACCAACAAGATCAGCAATAATAGCAGTCTTGTTCCTGATGGACCTGGCATTGCACAACACTGCCCGAGTTGGACGAACCTCGGAGGCTGTCCAGACCATCTGCCCTCCAAATTCAGTAGTGCCCTTGGGTATGGGCACCAGACATGGTGGACCACGATCTGGGTTCCATTTCACCCCAGGGCACCTTCTGGATCCAACTACCCTAATACGGTGACCCCCCTCATCTCTCCTCACCTGTTGCAACCCCTCACCCATCTCCCTCTCCTATGCATAATTCCCAGTGCTCTACAGTGCTGGTAGGTCTCAAATTGGAGAGAGGGAGAATAAAAAGTGCGAAGGGCATGAAGAGAGGAGGAAGAGTAGTACACCACCGTGGGGATTAGAGGCCAACACATGCTGCAACTACACAGCCAAAACAATAAAAAAACTAATTACAATAACACTAATCACCCCAAAATAAGTTCCACAAAATTTTATGAAACAATTTAAAATACCACCCTCCTACTATTAGATAAAACAAGTCCAAGCTTAAGTCAGAAGATGATTAAGATCCCCCTCATACATACAAACATATCACAAAAAAGAAGTTAAGGTTCTCTCGCCACCCAAACCAAAAGTAAATATAATAAAAATATAAATAAACTTTTCACCCCCCAGCTCTCTCACAACTAGGGAGAAGGGGAGTAAATAATTAGGCACTCTCACTACCTATTATTACACTTAAAATAAAGAAAACTTTAACACTGATAAACAAAATAAATAAATGGACAAAAGGTCCTCTCACCACCAAGTTGTCCAAAAACAAAAACCAAAAATTAACACATCAAGGAGGGAAATCAGCAATCTTCACACCATAGGTCCCAGAGTCAATTATATCCAATAATCCACAAGGAAGAGAGGTCCATCAAATCCAAAAATAGGGAGGTGGGAAACATAGACAGAGCACCAATCCATGCAAAATTGCTGATGGAAAGTAAGTCCAGGGTAACTCCAAAACCAAGAAAGAATCCCAGTTCACCTTGGGCAGAAAACTTGCTAGCAGGATCTCCACCACAAACTGAGGCTCCCTCATCCAGCTAGGTAGAACCCACAGGAAATAATGCAGTTTCAAATAAAGAACCCCAAGAAAGGCCGTATTTGCAGCCAATCCTGGGAGTCCAGAGGGGCGTGATACCCCAACCAGCTCCCTGGCTAGGAGAGAGTCAAGTCCCCCTTCAAAACTGCAAATCCTGTGGAGAAACACCTGCTGGAGTAGGGCCTCACCAAAGGAATCCCCTTTGTATTATCTTCACCTCCAAAGTATTCACTTTTCCTGATTGCCAAAACTCACAGCTCTCTTAATGTTTTACAACCTCTCATACCTCTCAGCACAGTAGTAGACAAAATATAGTGTTCCCAAAGGTTCCCAAAGGCTTGATATCTGGTAAGAGCTCCCTCTGATCTAATCGGGTTTCCAAAATTTCAGCTGCTCACCATCCACCTGCTCCTCTCACCACCCAGGGCACAAATTAAGAGGATCATTCATAGTGGCACAGCCGGGCATAACAATCTCCCAGGCCCGGCGAAACATCCCCAAGTCCAGCCACAGCATTAGGGGAGAAAGTCTAGCCACTCAAGCCTTCTAGCGAGTGACACTCCACGTTCCACAATTCCCCACCTACCGAGCCAAAACAACAGTGAAACAACAAGATGATAAAACCATAAAACCGGGACACAAAAAACAGTAAATAAAGCATAGTCGAAATAAAAATGACTAAAAATAACTTATGAAAACTTAAATTAACTCAAACATGCAGAGCAGCTGCAGCAGCGTGCCCAGCCTGGTGGCCATCTTCAGAAACCCCCTTGGGGAGAGCGATCTCAAAACAATACACTTTAAGTTAAGTATTGGGCAATACACATTTCACACCAAAACAAAGGTTCTAGGTTTCAGGAGGGCAGACTTTAGGAAAATGGGGGAGGGAGTTAGCAGTGCTCTGGCAATGATACAGAATGTGTGGGAGTAAAGGAAAGGTGGAAGAAAATTAAGGTGGCATTAGAAGAAGCTGCAAGCCTATGTATTAGACAGGTATCAAAGAAAAAGAGGAGAGGAGGAGGAGGAGACCACTTTGGTTCTCACAAAAAGCAGTACAGGTGGTCAGGGCAAAAAGAATAGCATTCAAGCAGTACAAAACAACACAGGAGGAACAGGACAGGGTGGAGTATAAAGAAAAAGAAAAGAAGCAGCAAAAGGGACCAGGGAGGCAAAGGCTCTCATAGAAGAGAACATAGCAAAGTCAGTGCGAAGGGGGAAAAACATTTTACAGATACATCACTGAAAGAAGAAAAAATAAGGCAGGAATAGTGAGAATCAAGGAGGGGGTTGAATATGGGGAGGAGGACCAGAAGAAGGTAGACATACTGAACAAGTATTTCTGCTCAGTATTCACGAAGGAAGGGGATGAAAATGGTCTACAGATAAAGAAAAAAGTAAAGAACAGTGTAGGGGGGTGGACATGAGCCCCTTTACAGAGGACATGGTGCTTAAAGAACTGGAGAAATTGAGTGGACAAGGCTATGGGACCTGATTGGGTACACCAAAGGATACTAAAAGAATTGAAGAAAGAACTGGCTGCACCTGTGGTAGCTCTGTTCACTCTACCCTTGGATACAGGGATAGTGCTGGGAGATTGAAGCAGAGAAGATGTGATGCCAATCCACAAGATTGGGAGTAGAGAGGAGGCAGGGAACTATAGGCCAGTAAGTCTGATGTCGGTGGTGGGGAAGGTAATGGAGACATTAATAAAGGAAAGAATGATGGAGTACCTGACAAGTAACAAATTGTAGGATCCAAGACAGCATGGGTTCACAGGGGGGAGATCATGCCAAACTAACCTAATCAAGTTTTTCGACTGGGTGATGAGAGTCTTGGACCAGGGGGTAACAGTGTATGTGGCCTACCTGGATTTCAGGAAGGCCTTTGATACGGTCCCACACAGGAGATTAGTCAACAAGTTGAACAGACTAGGGGTGGGTGCAAAGGTGGTGATGGCAACAGGAAACAGAGGGTAGTAGTGAATGGGGGGAAGATCAGAAGAGAGGGAGGTGACAAGTGGGGTACTGCAGGGGTCAGTCCTGGAGCTATTACGATTCAGTGTATTCATTGGAGACATTGCAGATGGACTAGAAGGGGAAAGTATGCCTGTTTGCAGATGACTCAAGGATCTGCAACTGGGTGGACACAAAAGAGGGAGTGGATAAGATGAGAAGGGACTTAAACAAACTGGAGAAATGGTCAAAGGTATGGCAGCTGGGGTTTAATGCTAAAAAATGTAAGGTTATGCATATGGGGTGCAAGAACCGAGGGGCAATGTGCAAACTAGGAAGGGAAGAAATGGCAACAACTAACCAGGAAAGGGACTGAGAAGTCATCATAACAGATGACCTCAAGGTGTCTAGTCAGTGTGGTAAAGCAGTGGGTAAGGCAAGCAGAAAGCTGGGATGCATTGGTAGAGGAATAAAAAGTAGAAAGAGGGAAGTAATTTTGCCCCTGTATAGGTCACTGGTGAGGCCACACCTAGAGTACTGTGTCCAGTTCTGGTCCCCATCTCTGAAATGATATCAACCAGGTGGAGGCAGTACAGAGAAGAGCTACCACAATGGTCCACGGCAGGCATCAAAATCATTTTGAGGAAAGGCTCAGGGAATTAAATATATACTTACTGGAGGTAAGAAGGGGTGGGGGGGGCATGATAGAAACATTTAAGTATGCCAGAGGAATAAATAAGGAAGGGGAGACCAGATATCTGCAGAAAAGAATGAGCACTAGGACTAGGGGTCATGTTATGCAGCTAGAAGGAGGGAGACTCAGAAGCAATGTGAGGAAGTACTTCTTCATGGAGAGGGCAGTTTAACCCCGGAACAGGTACCAGTGGAAGTGGTGGGGGTTAAAACCATGGGGGCATTCAAGCATGCATGGGATAGACGCAGGGGACTAGTGAGACCAGGACAGAAGGGAAGAATGGAAACAGGTCCAGCAGCATCTGACAGAAGGAAGCAAGACTTTTCTTAAAGCTAAACCAGGGCAGACTGGATGGATCTGGAGGTCCTTTTCTGCTGACAACTACTATGTAACTATGTAACTATGTATTCCTGACATGTACTCCAACTCTGCTATGTCCCTGGTGAGCCTGGAGATTTATTTAAGTGCAGCCATGACTATACAGGTCCTTCAGGAGGGTCCCTGTGTGCAGTTTAGAGTAGTCTTTGAAGAACTGGAAGCAAAAGTGCATCTGCAATCAGGGCCTGATGAGGGATTTATGTGATAAGGGAGAGTTGTTTAAGTTGCTTTACCAATAACAGTGACTAAACAACCGCCCCAGATCACAAAAGTGAGCAAAAACAGATTGACCGCCGCAAATAGCGACCATCAATGCATTCATTTACCAACAAACACAATGCAACATTTTTTATGTGGGAGGTTGTGCCCCCCACACCCCCCAACTAACAGATTCTCATCTCCAGGGCAGGCGGACTTAACTAGCAAAGAAAAAGAAAACTGAAGGACCCACAAAAGTCACATCCAGCCCCAGAATGCAAATCCAGATCCTTCAGCTTCACAATCAGTGGCTCTAGCCACTATGCCAAATGGCCAGCTCAGTGGAGGTTGGCCACACTGCCCCTCTTATCATTGTCAAGCAAGTGCAGATCATGGATTCACTCACTCTCATCTGTTCTTCAGTATATTGCACCAGTAGCTCTTTTGACGAGCAGTTTTATTAAGTCGCTTTTATTGAGTAGCTCAATAAAACTCACTCTTATAACATGATAGCCCCGAGGAGTTCCCTGGTGTGACACTGGTCACCACTGCCACCTAGGAGACTGCTTTTGCCCATGACTTGACCTGGTAGTTGTGTCGATATGGAGGGACTGGAGTAGCTGTGCAGAAACTGAAGATTGAGTTGCTTCATCTGGAGGGGCTACAAGGAGAGGTGCACAATGATTATTCCCTATCAAAGGTGAGTTGATGGTGGAGGAGGTAATTGTTTCTTCACTGTGGTTGTGGCTGTGACTGCAAGGTCTGGCAGCCCATTTTTTGTAATTTTTTACTTTGGTTTTCTTCTTGTAACTTTGGTGCTGGGGGGGTGGGAAACCAAAGTTCAGGATCCCCCGGTGGTGGTTAAATGGGTGAGTTATTGCACTGTATGTTCTGCTGTGGGGATTGTGACCATGGTCTATTCATGTGACATTCAACCACACCCCTTCTAGGTGACAGTTGTGTATTTGTCTGCCCATCTGGGGCCACATCTTCAGGATATAGCTCTCTGCTGCCTCTGGAGCGACAAACTGTTGGGAAACCCCACTGTGGATTATTCATAGGGTTGCTAGGTACCATAGGCTGTAGGGTAGTGTCAGTTCCATAAGTGATTTCTGGGCTGGTGTGTAGGCCTGTCAGCAATTTAAGAACTCCAAAGAAAAATCAGGAAAAATCCAGAAGGGATGGCCCCACCATGAGTGAGTCCCATTTTGCCTGTCTCACTGCATTTTGTTTTCCTTATCAGTAAAGTGAAGAAAAGTCAAGGCTTGTTCCTAATTTAATTTATATATTTAAAATCACTAAGTCAAGTCAATCAGGTCTGCCTGCTTTCAGCTGCAGCTACACGAACTGTTGGCAGTGGTAAAATCTGCCTTAACTAATTTAAAATAAGGGAGTGCCAGTGAGCACAGCAAAAGCGAAGCAGAGCTTTTACTCCGGTTTCACTGTGGAGCCTTTCCAGCAATTGGTGCTTTTTCAGTAGCTGTTCTGAATGTTAGCCCTTCCACAAGTCACCTACCTTACTTAATCCTGTCCCTTCTGCCTCTCCTTTGTCCACAACTGGGCCACATTGTTAGAGAGGTTGAGAGGGTCTCGGAGCTGCGCTCCCCCATGCCGAAACACTGCAGGTACGGATCGCCGAAAAAAAGCCTTAGAGGAGCCTGGCTGTATTACTGCTTGCTCACTGCCTAGAAGCTCAGAACTGCACTGTTGGCCTCGCCGGCGCTCTGCGCTGGCTGCCCCACCGCCCCCACCACCACTCTTGGTCAGCAGTCGGTTATATAAAGAAGATCACATGATCGCATATAAAGATCACATGATCGCTTAAAACCTATCAGCCCACTTTGCCATCAGCAGCATATACTCGCTCACCACTAGAGGCCACCATCCCATCCAATTGCCATTACAACACCCTCAGGATACAACATGAATATCTACCTATGGGTGCTTATCCATATCATTGCACTGCCCCTATTCTTTTCTCTCCCCCTCCCAATATCACAGTGGAGGAGCCTCATATATGGGACCTCAAAGTCTGGTTCACTAATTGCCCCCACAGAATGCCCCCCGGTATCTCCAAACTTCCATCTTCCCTGATTTAGTCAGAAGCAATTCTACTCCTAATCTAAGCTGCACTGCCATCTGGACCACCTTGGAACTTCACCCTCCCTTGCCATCCAGACACCCCCCATGCAGCCCCATCCCTCTTTGCCATGTTAGTCCACCTTGTTCGCACCCTCCCAATACCAATCGGGCACACCAAAATACACACTACTCCATGCTTCTGTCTCTCCACACCCAAACTGCTGTGGATAGCTCTTCTTCGGCATGCTCTCTTCCTACTCCTACTTTCAGGTAATGTTCATCCTAATCCCAGACCACCTTCTCCTGGAGTTACCAAGGAGGACAGGCATGGCAGCCTACTACTGGCCTCCCTCAACATCTGCACATCTGCAGCCTACTCAGGAAGTTCACTCCACTCCAGGGCTGGATCACCAAACACGCCTCCGACATCCTTGCCTTATCAGAGACCTGGTTCTCAAAAGACATCCCTGATGCTTCTGTCACCCTCAGTGACTACTCCATCTTCTGAACAGACAGGCTAGGCAAGCGAGGTGGTGGATGTGCCATCTATGTGAAAACATCACTGCAAGCCCTCTTGGTCTCCATTCCCCCTCCTTCCCATGGTGGCCAAACCATAGCCATTAAGGTCACCCTTGGCAATCCAGGTAAAGCGCTATATATTATGGCAGTATACATCCCCCCCACCAACCAAAAGCCCACCTTTGATTCTATACTGTCCAGCATCACCCATCTCCCTCCCAAGAGTGAAGTAACAATAATGGGCGACTTCAACGTGAATTGGCTGTCCACCACATCTGCCACCTACAAAGATGTCATTCTAGCTTATGACCTAGCCCAGGTCGTCCAGTCCCCCAACAGACATGACCCCAGAACTGGGTCCTCCACTCTTATTGACCTCATCTTTACTAACCATCCCAATAACTTCTCCAAGGTCAAAGTGCTCCCTGACGCGAAAAGTGACCCTGTCACCCTGTCACCTGCTTGTGGTCAAATAAACTCCCACCAAGCCTCCCTAAAGTTACCAGCCAAAGGTGCATCAAAAAAGGAGTCCTCTCCAGACTCAAATCGTACCTTACTTCCTGTGACTGGTCACCGATCCACAATGCCCAGACTGTAGACGTTGCACTCATCTCCTTTATTACCACCTTTAATGCTGCCTGTGACAACTTTGCCCCCTTCACAAAGCAGATTATAAAAACCAGGAATACCCCATGGATCTCACAGTCCCTGCTTGACCAGATGCACCATAGAGATAACCTCTGGCACAAGGCCCTGAACTCCCAGTTACCCCAGGACAGACAACTCTACAGAGAGGCCAGAAACAAATGCATCTTGGCCTTCCGGCAAGCAAAGGCCACTTACTATAAACAAGCCCTCACCACCACCTGGGGCTCAGGGGAACATTTCTGGAACAATATCAAGGAACTATGTGGGAAAACAGTCTCCCCTGCCCCATGCAGCTTCAAGTGGAGGGGGCCCTCACCCAGGACCCCAAAACCATCTCCAATGCCATAAATACCACCTTCTCAGACCTCAGTCACATCCTCCCAAAAACTTCTTTGATCAGATCCCTAGCTGCCTCTCAGGTACCCCAGCCACTATGGTTCCCCCTTCCTTCCTGCTGTGAATCATCTCTTGCAGTGAGGCTAAGTGCTACCTCTCCAAAGCCTTGCTGAAATTGTGCTATAGCATTGATTCACTTGACCTAAAAATTCTCAGACTAACGCTAGATGTGACCCTGCCACATCTCACCAAAATACTTAACTGGTCACTGCTCCTCAGCCAATTCCCCTCCCTATGGAAAAGAGGAATTATAACACCAATCCTGAAAAGTGATGACCCCACTTCCCTCGGCAATTACTGACCCATTTTGATCCTACGTCCCCCCATAGGCTCTTGAAATAATTGTGTTGGACCAACTCACCGATTACTTGGCCAAACATAATCTGCTCTGCCATGAACAACACAGCTTCGGGAAGGGACACAACACAACCACTGCCCTCCTCGAATTTACATTGTACATACATGAGGCCCTGTATCAAGGGTTTTTAGCAGGTGCAATCTACTTCAATTTGACCAAAGCATTCAATACTGTCAGTCATGCACTACTTCTCCACTTCCTTCCCTCCTACCATTTCTCCCCTGAGGCCACCTCCTGGTTCAAAGACTATATCTCTGGCTGGATGCAACAGGTCAAAATTAACACCACCATGTCCTCCAACAGACCAGTCCTAACAGTTTTCCCGCAAGGGTCTATTCTTGGGCCACTGCCTTTCACTCTTTTCCTAAACTCCCTCCCTTAATCCTGCAGTGGGAAGCTCTTACTCTATGAAGACAACGTTGTAGTTTTCTGGAAATACCCCCATCCTAACTCCCTGCAAACTACCTTACAAGGCTTTTTTAGAGAAATAGAATCCTGGCTCACTGAGCATCGCTTGGTACTCAACTACAACAAGACAAAATCCACGATTTTTGCCCACCGCCAAAGCCCACTCAGTAGTGCCCCTCTAATCATATCAAACTTACAGGGCCTCCTTCTTGAACAGGTCTCAATCTTTAAATATCTGGGTGTCACACTGATCACATTCCTCACCTACCACACACACACATTCAACACCTTTCCTCTTCTGTTAACACCAGACTGGGGATTCTATACAGACATAAGCACTGCCTACCCCCTCAGGCCTTACATCTTGCTATATCCTGCTCAGTCTTTTCATTGGTGGACTACGGCATTGTGATTTACAGCACCGCTGACCAAACCACCCTACATTGCATCAACCTAGCTCTCTATAAAGCTTGATGACTGGTCACTGCCTGCGATAGATTAACCCACACATGCGAGCTCTACAAGTTTGCAGACTGGCTGACCTTGATCACCGATGGAGATGATGTCTGCATTAGTACATTGGGAAACCAGCTCAAGGCTTTTGATTTGCTATGTAAAGTGTTAAAACATGAATTTAATCTCTCCCATAGGATTTTCTGAGGACCCAGGAGACGCAGATGCCATTTTGTCACCTGAGGAACAGCAGTCCTGTCAGAAGAGGCCATGCATTGTTACACTGATATTTCAGTCCCGGGGAGAAGAAACTCTGCAAAAAAGGTATGTGCCTATTCCTCAAGTCTTCCCCTCAAAAAACTAGATGGGTTTGAACAGTGGCACATTTGATTCTGGTACAGATTAGCTCAGATTTTGATAGGGGCTATGTAGGAGCTAAACATTTAGGCAGCCATTGTAAGGGTAGCCAAGCCACATTACTTCTGCTCTCCTTATTCAGATAAGCATCATTTTTAATTTCCAAAGGTATGCCATCACTGAACAGTGTGGTTTTATGCTTTTAAAATTTTTCACCAAAACTGGAAAATGTTTTACTGTTAGAAAGTGATTCTCTCTGTCTCTGTACATACTTTCTACCCCAGGTTTGCTTTTGAACATCCTTCCCTGTGACGAAATTTGAGTGGGGCTCACAGCTCAATATGCAGCTTTTGTGAGGGCAAGGAGATTGCTTTGTGCTGATAACTGAGACAAGTGGAGGTGAAATGAGAGAGGCTTTGAGTGCTGAAAATGTTTTTAGTTTCACCAGACTGTGACAGTCACAAACTAGAAAAAAAAAGGAACAGACTCAGGTTTACTGAGAGTTGGGAAACACCAAGAAAAATCAACATTAAAAGCATTAAGAAACTTTTAGGTGCTTACCCAGTGCTTATTTTATTTTTCACTTTGAGATAATTAAATTTTGTGATTGCAGTGTCTACAGAATTTTTAATAACCACAGACATTAGATGTTGCAAGCTCTTGAGAGGTGTAGTATTTACCGTTGGTTCCATGTTAAGACGACAACTAAGAAACAGCACCCATCCAAAGGGCACATAGGGGGTGTGGCCTAGCTAGGCAGCAAGATGGAGGGCTGAATAGAGAGCTCCAGATGAATCCATTTCATATCCCTACCATCCCGTAGTCAAACTACTAAAAAACTGCAGAAAATACCAGCACTATGAGTTCAGATGCCTTCTTCATCGAAATCAACAAAAAAACAAATGACACTCTACTTTAAATTGACCAGTGAAGCCGCCACAAATTTGGGCCAAGAAGGGCCTGCTGCCTGAGTGCAGCATGAACTGAGATGCATGAGCAGAGATCTGCTACACCCCTGGTGATGATAGAACCAGAAAATGGACACCAGGAGTTAGAAAGATTAATACAAGATCTTAAATATGACTTGGGTACTCAGATGCAAGCAGGCTTTGAAAATGTGACTGCCCAGCTTTAACATCTCCAACAGACAGTAAACACTGTCTCTGAGACGGTAGACATTCATGAGACCAAAATTACCAAGCTGGAATCCAAACTGGGGGCACAGGAAGACAGCAGCAATAGAATGTCCTCCAATTTACAGAAAGCCCTGGAAGAAATTGAATACCTTAAATAATCTATCAATGACCACGAGAACCAGGAAATATGTTACAATATAAGAGTAGTGGGTATGCCAAAGGGGCTGGAGGGTAAAGACTGCTTTACTTTTATGCAAAAATGGCTCCACCAAACACTCCAAATACCTCCCGAGGTCTCTTTAGAAATTCAGAGGGCTCATCGATCCCTGGGTATGAAACCACCCTCAGATCAACAGCCTAGGCATCTCCTGGTGAAATTTCAAGATACCAGAATAGGCAATATGTGCTGGATGTGGCACAGAAACAAGGGCCTGTTTTCATTTAGTGCTCCAGGGTCAGTATCTTCCCGGACTATTCAAGGCAACTTCAACTTCAGAGGCAGGCCTTCATTGCAGTGAAGAGAAAGTTCCACGACCTCAACTGCCCTTTTTCCTTGGTCTACCTGGCTCATTTAATAATCTGGCAGCAGGAAGGAAGACAGAAAGCATTCACGAACCCAGAGGCAGCACTGGAATACGTTAAAGAGTTGGAAAGGGGGAGAAAAGAACAACCTGAGACCTCCGCCAAGAGCTGAGGACATTTTAAGTCCACTTCACAGGTACTGAATTTGTTTAAGCCCCGGGTTGGGGGGCTGGGGGAGGCGTCTTTACCTATGACTCGCAACACCAGTCATCGGTGGCCTATAAGGCTGGTTCATGGAGTGCTCCTCTCCGCAGTCTCTCCCTCTGATCCTTGGGGGCTCCATGGGGTTAAACAAGGCCACTACTATCAGGCCCTCCTGTGGACCATGAGATGAGGACCGGCTGGCTGAGCAAAGCTTCCTAGAGAATCTCCTAACTCTTCTATTGCTCCCAGCTGCTTCTAAACCCCACTCAATCTATCTGAGGATCTTGGCGAGATATTCAGGACTCAAAACAGTAAAGACTAGATGCTCTTTTTCATCTGGGCATTAGAAGGCTTTCAGACCCTATAACTACCAATCGGGACTTTTTATTTTGACTTTTAAAATGAAACAAGAGTTATTGCTATTGATTTATCTTCAAGTATACCTGTCTCTTAGTGACTATTTCATGAATTAATACTTCTCTATACAGAATTATAACCAATGTGTTGTTTATTATGATGCACTTAACTACGGCATTGATATGGGGATGGTCTCCCAGGGGATGGGAGTGCTGAGGGGAATGCATCTTGACTACCGAAACATCAGTTTTATAATTTCTATTGTGCTTATGAGAACATCCTCTGGGCATGCAAATATAAGGATGGTAGAGTTCTTTTTGTTAATCTGAGAAATGCATTTTACAAGCTGGGGACTCACCCCTGTTGTTCTGGGCAAGAGAGGTCTCCCCAAACAATCCCTAGAGGGTAAAAGACAGTAAGAGGAGTTTCCCTCCACCATATTGGGTCATTCAAAGATAAAAGAGGGTGATGTGGGTCAGGGGCGATCCCACTCTGTGTCCTGGTGGCCATGGCTCTCCTGGGGGGGGACGCTTTCCCTCATCCAACTCCAGGTGGGATGGAGAAAACATACTCTACTTAAACACTTAAGGCAAATGGTGGATACCTAGCTTAATCCATGAGAAGCAGAGGGCAAAAATAGTTGGAATATGTAATTTAATGGGGGGGGTCAAGGGATTCTTGTTACTAGTTGTTGTGTTTGTTAAGCTGTTAAAAGGGGATTTGGAGGGTGGGTGGTGGGTAAAGGGGACTAAGTTCATAAATTTGACAAGAGGGAGGGGGGATAGGGACTGTTTATGTTTGTTTAAAGTTAAAAAACATAGAAAGCTCAATCTGCTTAGAATTGAAGTAGGCTTAGGTAATATTCTGGAAAACAGTTGGCATGTTTATCTAATATGTTTTACTGAATTCAAATGGAGAAATTAACATTCATTACCTGAAATGTCAATGGGTTGAAAATGGTGGTCAAGAGGAAGAAAGTATGGACACAAATTAAAAAGATGAAATGTGACATTATTTTTTTGCAAGAAATACACTTAACAAGGGAAGAGGAAGCTTGCCTGGTGGCCTCATGGGGAGGATCCCTGCTGGTATCCCCTTTTTCATCTAAAGTTAGAGGGGTTGCTATCTAGGTATGCCCCAACCTATCTCACAAGATAGGTACAGTGGTTTCTGACCCACAAGGGAGATACATGATAGCAGAAGTAGACCATGAGGGAACAAAATACACTTTGGTGTCTGTCTACAGTCCAGAATTTGGCTTTCCAGATTTTTTCACACACCTGGTAGTGTCACTCACACCCTATCCAGATAGCATAGTGATGGGGGTGATTTTAATACTTACTGTGTTCCCCAGATGGACCATTCAGGGAAAAGAACTAGGCTGTCTCCATGTAGCGTGGCTGCCTTGAAAAACTTAACAGAGGGAAGTGCAATAATAGAAGCATGGAGGCAGTGTCACCCAGATGATAGGGAGTTCTCTTTTTTCTCACTAGCTCACCAGGTATACACTAGGCTGGACTATATGTTTGTGTCCCCTGGATTGGTTGGAGGTGGAATGGAAGCCTCTTATGGGCAAATGATAATCTCAGACCATGCTCCATTGAGGGTGATACTGGCTGCACATATGGAAAACCCCCTCGCCTACACAGTGGAGGATGGACACAGCTTTGCTGCTTGATAAACAATATGTGGCTCAAATTACTGAAAAACTTAAACAATTTGTAGAGCTAAATAATGGGGGGGTGACACATATCTTTTTTACAAAAAATATTTTTTATTAAGACACCCTGGGTTACATCAGAATGATTTATCAGCCATAATAGACATACTTAATTTATATCATTTACAAATAGAGGGTAAATAATGTAGATACATAGGTTGAAGAAACAAGGGTAAGATTACAGTTAATTCAAAATATTCTGTCAAATTATGATGCTTGGTTAAGATACCTCTAAAAACTGAACCCAACTACACTTTAAGATTTCATTTGTCAAAATCCTCTTTAGTCCAGTCTCAACCGTTCTTTTTATATAATGTCCATAATGATGCATAGTCTGAAACAAACTAATTATATAATGAACTTGAAAACAACTGCTTCCATTCCAAAACTGGAAAAATGGGATATATATCTGTTGAATTCTAACATTTCAAAATCAACCTTTTAATAGATATTATATTAGCCTTTATGATAATTTTGGAATATTTAAATTTGTAAAACTGAGAAGTTCCATACCTAAAAGAAGATTCGGATATAAGTCCCAATTGTCCATTTGGAAACCAGCCCCCCCTCAAAAGAGATAAGGACTGGTCCCACCATGCTTTACTTTGCTTACAGTATATGAACATATGTAGGAAATTAGCGTCTGGATGATCACACGACCAACAATTACTAGAAGTTTTTATTTTCATTTTGTAAAGCCTTGAAGGAGTATAATATGCTCTCATCATAATTTTATATTGGATTGATTTATCCCTTGTTAGTTTGTAAGTGTGAGTTTGTGCAAAAACCTTTAACCAGTATTGGTCTGATATTGAATATTTAAACTCTTTTTTCCATTGTAATTTAGTATTTCTGAATATCTTGAATGGATTGGGAAGGAGCTTAGAGCTTATCCAAGCAAACAACTGAACAACTTTCCCTTTGCGGTATGCTGTAGGACATGATTTAATTATTTCACTATAGAACAATTATTAGGGGTACATTCCCACCTCTGATAGACTTTTTTGTAACTGGAACTAATTTGATTGAAAAACAGAAAGTCTGAACCAGGCAAATGAAATTTAATTTTAAATGAGTTCCATGATACTTTGGAGCCTTGTGAACATAAATCCTTCCATCTAATAATACCATTTTTAATCCAGTTTGAATTATGTAAAGTTTTACCATGTAAAAGATGTTTCGGATTATTCCATATAGTATTTAATGGTGAGTTCATAGGAGACCATTTTGTTTTGGACAAAACTTTCTGTATAATCATACTGAGATTTTGGTCAAAAGAGATTTTGATTTTTTTCCCTTTGATACAGAGAAAAGTAAATTCTTAATGTCTATCTGTTCTTTGAAGTGTATTGCAAGAATCAGATTTTCCCAAAACAGATCAATATCTTTAAATGCGCAGTTTATTAGAGATTTAACAATAAAAGAATAATAACAAGTCAAAACATCAGGGCAGGCTAACCCACCTTTTTCTTTTGACATGCATAGTTTAGGCCAAGAAATATGTGATGTTTTGTTGTTCCAGTTGAAATCCTTAAACAATTTGCTGGTCTTTATAAACCAACTTAATGGTATTGGGTGAATTATGGACTGAATGTTATACAAAAGAATTGGTATCACAGTCATTTTTATTAATTGTATTCTCCCACAAATAGAAAGATGGAATTTGCTCCACATATTTAATTGTTCCTTAATCTGACTCTATATATAGGTCCAACATTTTTATTATACAGTACCAATCTTGTGGTTTTCTAGTGATAGTGATGCCTAGATGAGATAGTTCTTCAGATTGTGTCATGGCCTTTATTGTATTTTTTAAATCTACTGTTTGAGGAATATTAAAAGTCAATAACTCAGACTTACATTCATTTATTGTATAACCTGATATTTTGGAGAATCTTTTTATTAACTTCATTAACTCAGTAAAACTTTGCTCTGGCTCCTGGACTAAAACCAACAGATCATCTGCATAGGCATTGTATTTAAATTCTGTAGAAGCTATTTTAATTCCAATAATCCATTGATTGGCCTGTATTTCTTTTAATAATAATTCTAAACCGGTAATGAATAATAAAGGGGATAGTGGACAGCCTTGTCTTACACTACGATGCAGACAAAAAGGCTCTGTCAACTGACAATTAATCTTTAGCTGGGTCCTAGGATTCTTATAAATTGTCTGGATATATCCTATAAACTGTAAAGGAGAATTGAACATTCACATTGTCTGAAACAGGTAACACCATTCCAGCATGTTGAAAGCTTTGGAGGCATCCAGATCCAGAAAAAGGGCCTGAACTCCTGAATCTTGAAGATACTCTGTAGTGTACTGTAATTTGATAAGGCCTGACTGTATATATTGACCTGATATAAAACCAGACTGATTAATATGAATTATGAAATTCAAATTAGATAATATTCTTGTATTTAGAATTGTTGTATAGATTTTATTAAATGTTAACTATTGCTATTGGTCTGTAATTCTCTTTTTTTGATAATTCTTTCCCTTGTTTGAGTATTAATGAAATAAATGCCTGATTAAATGAATCAGAAAGAATATTCTGTAACTGTATTTGATTAAACAATAATTTTAACCAAGGGGTTAATGTTGGAGCAAAGGCAACGTAAAATTTTACCAAAAACCCATCTGGGCCGGGACATTTGCCTTTTTTCATATTATTGAACACTTTGATTATTTCTTTTTCATTAACCGGGGCTGTCGAGGGTTCCCAGCATTCCTCCTTGATACCTTTTGAGCAAAACTGGGCATAGTAAGATATTTCTTTTGTAGCAGGTTTACATTTTGAACCATATAAATCTTTATAATATTCTAAAATTTCCTTCTGTATCTCCTCCTGGGTCGGACAATTAGAGCCATCTGATTTTATTATTAATGCTATTTCTTCTTGACTTTCTTTAAATCTTCTGGCTAATATTTTGCCAATTTGTTTGTTATATTGTTTCCAATTTTTATTTTTCTTTGCCCACAAAATTTAGTCTGATGTATTTCAGTTGAATCAATAAATTTCCTTAACTCAGCCAATTCAGCTTTCTTATCTGTATTCCCATTACGAATCTCCAATTCTAAGTTTTTGAGTTTCTCCTGCATTTCTTTTTGTTTTTGAAGTCTTAATTTGTTTTTCCATGAAGCAACAGATATCAGATTCCCCCAAATTGTTGCTTTTCGAACATCCCAGCATTGTATAATATTTGAAGAATCTGTTTGATTGTCTATGAAAAAAATCATTGATTGCTTTCTGAATTTGCCTATAGGTATCTGAATCAGACAATAAGTAATTATTAATTCTCCAGATATTTTATCTGGGCCTTTTAGCCTCTAGCCCAGATCTAATGATACCTTATTATGATCTGATATAAGCATGGGGTGTGTATTTGCTTCAATTGAAATACAGAGGATCATTAAGTCTCTAGAAACCAAAAAGTAATCAAGACGGGAATACATCTTATGTTGTGCTGAATAAAAAGTGCAATCCCTAACTTCTGGATTTATTTCCTTCCAAATATCCACTAGATTAGCAACATTCAGAACATTTCTAAGTCTTTTGGCTTTATGTCTGTCCCAGGAGGAAAAAAGGTGTAGATTTGTCTAATGGATCTGTAATCAGACAATTCAAATCCCCTCCCAGTACCATATAGGGGCTATCCATATCAAACATAATTTTATTAACTTCTGCCAAAAAGTCATCATAACCAGTAAATGGAGCATAAACTGAATACAAGGTCAGCACCTCTGCCTCAAGCTTAATTTTAACAGCTACTATACAGCCATGAGAGTCCGATATTGAATCCTCAACAGTGCCCTTAAAGTGTTTGGATATTAGAATAAGAACCCCAGCATTGTTCTTCTTGGTCCCTAGTGAAGATAAAATCTTCCCTGGCCATCTTCTGGCAAGCTTTTCTAGTTCTTTTTCATCAAGAAATACCTCCTGAAGAAGTGTTATATCCAGTTTCAACTTTTTAATCCTAGCTAATATACAATACCTCTTAACGGAAGAATTAAAAAAACATTTATGTTTCGAGTTGCTAGTCTTAAGGTTGAAATCATTTTAAGTAAATTATCCTTTGCCTACCAATTCTTACCCCCTCTAAATGTTTAAGTTCAACTCCCTCTGTGTAGCTGCTGGGTAACATATTCATGTTGTTTCCTAAAAACCCATAGTGTGTCTTCACCCCCCTGAAACACCCCCTGACCACTCCATCCCATAACATCACCATAGACAATGTCTGGTGATCAACCACTACTTAATTTGTGCACATACCCAGACCCCCACACACACACACTGTTCTAGTGACCTTTTCACATCAAATTCCTTTGATAGAGCAAGAAAAATAGAAAGTCCCAACTATATAGCCGAATCATAGTCCATGAAATGTTCTGGAAGTCTTATTTTAAGATCTCGAAGAGCTTCCTGAAGGTTGTAATATAACAACACTTGATGGTTCAAAAGAACTTTTAATTTAGCTGGGAAAATTATGTATACTTTTATTCCTTTCTTCTAGAGATGCTGCTGTAAGTTAATAAATGTTCTCCTCCTATCCCATAAAGACCTTGAGAAATCATTTTTGAAGAAAATCTGATGGTCCTTGAAGAGAAATTTCTCCTTCTTATAGTATAACTGCATAACTGAATCTTTGCCATCAGAAGTCAGAAACTTTAAAATTGCAGGTCTAGAACTGGAGTTCCCTCATGGTGTACCCAGCCAGTGTATTCTATCAATAGTCAGAACCTCAGCAGAATTATCAAATAAATAAGTTAAGATTTGAAAATCAATTTCCTTTAAAGATGTACCCTTTTCCCATTCTTGCTGTATACCATAAATTCTTATATTTTTACAGTGTGCCCTATTTTCAGGATCATCCAGTTTAGCTTGAGTTTCCTGCAACTTTTTTTGACAGCCCACAAAATCTTGAATTAAAAGATGAAGTGAATCTTCTGTTTTAGACTGTCTCTGCTCTAGTTCATTTATCCTCTGCGTCCCCTGTTCAGTTCTTTGTTTTATTTTATGTAGAGAAACTTTCAGTGTGTCAATAGCTTCCACTACAGGTTGCAGCTTTTCTACAGAGGTTTGAATACTTTGAACATTCCTAATAAGTTGCTTTTCCCATTCAAGGGTGGGGGTGGGGGAATCTTCATGACCTTCCTGAGAACAATTTCCTTTGCCCCCTCCTGGCCTACTTGAACTTCTTTTATATTTGGAATAGTCAGATCTTCATCTCCTATATTATCTGGTTCCTCTGATGGTTCTGTTACTATAGGTGAAGATACATTTTGTTGAGATTTACTAGTCAACTGGGATAACCCTGCCGGTTTCCTAGATTTCTCCTTCTTCCTCTCATGGTCTTTTTTAGGTGACATTTTTGTGCTGAAAGGGCCTTAAGTGTTACAACAATTTTTAAAAGGGAGTTGGAGTTGTTTGTATAATTTATTTTTATTTTGTGGGGACTTCTGGTCTAATTCTGGTGTTAAACCACCATCTATTTTACTTTATTTTTCCCTCCTGCTTGGAAAATTTTACTGAGCCTTTTTTGTTTAATGTTGTTCTCTTGCATTTATTTGTACAGTTTTATCCAGGTCTCCAAGATAAAGTTAGCAGTTATACAATTGAAAATTTCCAAAATAGAAGTGAATTGACTCCAGTTTCCCAAGCTTCAGAACCCCAAAAGAGGAAAAGAAATGGTTAGTTGTAACAAGCTCTCAAAGTACTCTGTGCTGAAAAAATTACAACCAACAGTCAGTAATAAAGAGTAGATATTTTACTCTGTATTGAAGCAGGCCCAGTAGATTGTTTCCTTTATGAGAACGAAAAAACTCTCTAAACATGAACTGGCCTTCTCTTCTATTCAGTGTTGGACAAATAATTCTTAAAATGAGCACAAATCCCCTGTAAAAAATTCAGTCAGCAGCATAAGAACCAAGGGCAGGTACAAATTTCAAGCAAGCAGACTGATTTGATTTTTATCTTTGTAGGTACAAGAAAAGCTCAGAACGTAGACTGGCCTCCCCATCAACCTGATTTCGAACAAATAATGTTTAAAATTAATGAGTACCAACTGTAGTAAATTAAATTATGGCAGTCTAAGTTAGCATTGGGCAATAGGCAGGCATAAAGAAAAGAAAAGTTTTTTTTTTCCAGAGAAGCATTGCCGTTGTTTTTATTTCGAAAATTGTTAATTTACATTACTCACAGATTGTACAGTGGATTCTAGTCTGCATAGCTTCTAGTCCAGTTTGTTTGAATGTCTTTATCTTCTCTGCGGGAAGTCTGAAACAGTGTTGTCAGCATTGCATTCAGTGCTTTATTTTTCCTATTTAACAATGACACTCATCTGACCGCAGATTTAACAGTATGGATGTCCTTCAGGTCTTAGAGCGGCAAGTTGACAAAATTCAAAGTCATTTTTTTTTTCTTCCACTTCTCTTACTTTTTCTGCCAGTACAGAAGCAACTCTCCCAGTAGCAAAGCTGATCATCCCGGTTGCCTTCATCTTAGACAACGTAAAAGAAAATAACAGTGGCACGGGAGACAAGACAAGCATTGGCAGGAAAGAAGAAAAGTCCTTACAGGCTTCTTGTGGCTCACTGGCTTCCACCTTTGCCCAGTCAAAAACTGAGAATATGTCACGGTGAGAACTGACTAAAACTTACAAGCCATCGCAAGAAAACAGAGAAAACAAAGCTGCTAAAGTTCTGGAAAGGTGGAAAGGTTGCAAAACACTACTTCAGTGCCATTTCAAATTACCATTGCAGACGGATGCCAGAACGAGGGCGAGGCAAGTAACTGCTTAGTCGGAGCATGCACAAATCTCCCAGGAGGAGACACATATCAACAATGTTTGGGATACAATGAAGGCATATATTAGAGGAGAAACCATCTCTTTTGTCACCTTCAAGAAAAAATCCAAAATTTAGGAGAAAGAAAATTTGACCAGGCAGATACAGAAGAGAAAGGAGAGGGCTATGGCTGGTCCCCAACCTCCAGCCACTAGTGAACTTAAGAGACTTAAAGGCCAAGTCAATAAATTGTTGTCCAGAAGATTAGAGAGAGACTTACTAATTACACAATCCCACACTTACTTTGATGGTGATAAGACAGGGAAATGGCTGGCATGATTAGTTAAGAGGAAGAGGGCAGAAAGAACTATTTTGGGACTAGAAGGCTTGAATGGAAAGCTAACATACACTCAAAAGGAAATTAATGATTCTTTTAGAGAGTTTTATGCCACCCTGTACTCCTCCCAGGTTCCCTCCAGTGCAGACCCGGTTGAGTTGCTGCAAGGTATTCACCTACCCTCTATCAGTACGGTACTAAGGGAGGATATGGACAAGCCAATAACTTTAGAAGAAATCAAAACAGTAGTCTGGAAATCCTAGAAGGGAAAGGCACTGGGACCCAATGAGATACCAGTAGAATTTTATAAATGAACTCGGGATTCTTTGGGACCTCTCATGTATGACATGATCCATGAAGTGCTGGATGGAGGAACCCTCCCTACATCTCAACTACTAGCCAGTATCACGGTGCTGCCTAACCCTTGGAAGATCCCTCCAAGTGCAGATCTCACCACCTCATTTCTTTTCTCAACGGATTATAAAGTGTTGGCCAAAGTTTAGGCCATCAGAATAGAGAGGATACTCCCAGGGTTGGTCCACCAAGATCAAGGAGGGTTTGTAAAAGGATGGCAGGGAAAACACAACCTGAGACATATTCTTAATATAATGCATAAATGGTCCCAAGAAAAATGGGGGGGTGGTCGAGGCCTTTTGGCACTAGATGCCGAGAAGTCATTCGATCATGTCAAATGGCCTTTCTTGTTTGCTGTACTCCAGACATTTGGCATGGGTGCACCTATTATAAAATGGCTAAAAGCTCTATATACCTCTCCCCAGGTACAAACCCTAACAAATAATACACTGTCAAGGCCATTCAACCTTACTTGTGGTACAAGGCAGGGTTCCCCCTGTCCCCCTTCTTATATGTCCTGACCATAGAAGCTCTGACTGGATCAATTATAGGATAAGAAGACATTAAAGGCTACCAGTGGAGGGGAGAGAATCACGTTATTTTGTTATTTGCGGATGACATATTGCTCTTCCTGCACCAACCATGCAAAGCTCTGCCCTGCCTGAGAAATATTTTTGAAACTTATGGCCCCCTATCCAGCCATAAGATAAACTGGGGAAAGTGTGAGTGGTTTCCCATGGGAGAGAGGAAAACCTCAGTCACCATAGCAGGAACCAATATCTGCCCTTCAAAAGAGATTAAATATCTGGGGAATGATGTAATGTACAACATCTAACCAATGTCATGTCTGTATGCGTAAACAGCTGAATACTGTATACTGTGTTATTCTGTACTCCCACATGTTTCTCTAATGTATGTGTTCTTAATGTTTATTCCTGGGTCGCCCCTGAAAAAGGGACCTTCGGGGCTCAGTGGGCTTACCCCGGTCAACAAAATTCAATAAATAAATAAATTCACTTCCTAAGCCAACTTTCACATATAGTAAAACTTAACTACTACCCAGTTATTATAAAAGTCAAAGAAGACTGTCTTAAATGGAGGGTGCTCCCCTTGACTCTCCTGGGAAGGGAAAACCTTATATAAATGAGAATTTTACCACACTTCCTCTATATGTTCCAAATCCTCAAGATAGCTGTCCCTCAGAAATATATTAAATCTTTGGAAGGCACAGTAACTCAGTTACTTTGGCAGGTGGGAAGACCCAGAATAAAAAAAAAAGAGATATTATGGCATCCATTCAAACAGGGTGGATTAGTTCTCCCAAACATTTGCCTTTACTACTTAGCCTCTCAGCTGGTCCATATTCATGACCTGTTGAGGGAAGGAGAGTCTGCCCCCCGGGTAGTTTTGGAAAGCACTCAGGAGTGCTCCATGTACCACCAGTTATTGGTGGATTCGCTGAGCGGTCCATGGGAACAAAAAAATTAGTAACCCATGTACAAGAACCACCTGGAGAATTTGGAGGCTGGCACATAATCTATTGGGTCAGAGGCCTTCACTGTCACCGGATGCTACCCTTGGCTCCCTCCTGGATGATGGAAGGGAGATACCTGAGGCTGAAACCCACAGCCTGAGTCAATGGTGAATAGAAACATGGAAACATAGAATTTGATGGCAGATAAGGACCGCTTGGCCCACCTAGTCTGCCCATTTCCCTACCTGATGGATAAGCTGCAGATTCTAGTTAATCTACAGCTAACTTCCTCCTACGCCACACTAGAATTGCCTTATGTCTGGCCCATGCATTCTTGATTTCTCACACTGTTCTTGACTCTACAACCTCCTCAGGAAGGCTGTTCCATGCAACCACAACCCTCTTTGTGAAAAAATACTTTCTAACATTACCTCTGAGCCAGTCCCCTCTATCTTCAAATTGTGCCCCCTTGTTCTTGCACATCTTTTTTTTCTGAAAGATGCTACCCTCTTGTACTTTGTTAATTCCCTTGAGATACTTGAAAGTTTCTATCATGTCCCCCCTTTCCTCAAGGGTATACATATTAAGCTGCTTTAGTCTCTCCTCGTATGTCTTCTGGTGCAGACCCTGCACCATTTTGGTTGCCCTCCTCTGAACAGCCTCCACTCTATCTATGTCTTTGTGGAGATGTGGTCTCCAGAATTGCATGCAGTACTCCAGATGGGGTCTCACCAACTGTCTGTACAGAGGGATAACAACTTCCTGTTTTCTACTGTTGATGCCTCTCCCTATATATCCCAGTATCCCCCCAGCCTGCCTTACTGCCTCTCACATTGCTTGCCCACCTTTAGGTCATCTGTTATAATTACTCCTAGGTATCTTTTGATTTTTGTTGTTGTTATTATCCCCCCATTGTGTACTCTTCCCTGGGTTTTTGTTTCCCAGATGCATTACCTTGCACTTCTTAGCACTGAATCTGAGCTGCCACATATTTGACCATTCCTCCAACCTTGCAAAGTCCATTTTCATACTCTCCACCCACCTTGTGTATCAGCTCTGTTGCAGATCTTTGTGTCATCTGCAAAGAGACATACTTTTCCTTCCAGGTGCTCTTCAATGTCACTTATAAAGATATTAAAGAGGACCGGTCCCAGTACCGAGCCCTGTGATACCTCGCTAGTTACCCTCCTTTCTTCACTGTGGACTCCATTTACTATTACCCTTTGTGTTCTGTTGTCCAGAATACATGGATTCTCCCTTCTGAACCAATTGTTAGAAGAAGGGAAGGTAAAAAAATATAGGGAACTGGCAGCTGTTTCAACCTTAATGCTTTGCATTACTTTTTATACCTTCAGCTTAAAGCTAAGATAGAGGCCTGGTCAAAGGAACATGAGGGTCAGAGGATTCCATCTCGTACACACCTGGAGGAGGTTTTTGTAGGTCAGTCTTTGAAAAGTACTTTTAAACTACTGAGAAGTTGCTATAAACTCCTCTTAGGTGCAATGCCAGACCCACTTGACAAAATTAAGAGCAAATGAGAGACAGATGCTCAAGTAAATGGTCTGACAGGGGGTGACTGGACTTTTATTTTAAAAAAATATATTAAAGTGCTCAGTGAATAACAGATTGAGAGCTATCCAATACAATATACAGATGCGTACCTACTTCACACTAGTCCTAGCCCATAGGATAGACCCAACAAACTTCTAATTATGCCCCAAATGTTCAGTCCAAAATGGTACCCTTTTCCACATGATTTGGGAATGCCCCAAGGTGCAAAGATTTTGGAAAGATATTCTCTCCCTGCTCTCCAGTATCCACCAGACTCCAATCTGGCTAGTTCCTGTAGGGATTTTTCTGGGGATGCCAGAGGGTAGGGGAAGAGAGCTGAGGGGGGATAACTCACTGTGGTGGCTAGAACTGGTGGTGGGAACGTGTGCAATAGCACAATACTGGAGACTGAAGGAGGCTTCTACCATTGCTTACTGGATAAACTGTCTCCTAGCCTGCATGAAATTGGAGAGAACCCAATACTTTGTTAAAGAACAGATTGAGAAATATGAAAAGGTTTAGCTTCCCATGGAAAAGGCATTGCTACAGGACTGGTTCCCTCCCTTTTGAAGCCTCCCATTGACACTACCTGTATAGGTAGGAAAGAAGTAGCCTATAACTGAATATGGAGTATAAATGAACATGCTATATAGGCTTCTCAGAGGCAATCCATTTGTATGCCTACTAGATGTACAAAAATGTACCTAATATTGTTAATAATATAACAATGGTTATATGCATTTATATGTAAAGAAAATGCCTTAAGCCTCTCTGCCCAGGCAGTGGGGAAATGTACCTGAAACTTTCTATAATTAAATAAAGAAAAATTAAAGGTACATCGATAATGCCAAATGAGAAATTCGGCAATGTCTCTTTTTGTATGGGGCTGTGCCCCCTTGCTTCCCTCCATGAGGGGGTGGGGGGCTTCCCAACATACTAATGCAGACATCCCCTTACTAAATATACAAACTTCTTGGGGAGCAGACCTTGGGGAGGGGGTACAGAGACTTTGCCGAATTTCCCATTCGGCATTATCCAGTCGCATGTTTGATGTTCACCATTATTTAGTTGCCATCCAGTGCAAATTAATCATAGGGAAATCTAAAAGGAGGATTTGGGAGTTTTAAATTTATAGAGCAATTTAAAATCCTATTTGAATGACTGAGATCTATATAAATCTATATAAATTAATACTTAACATTAGCAGTTTAATACTAGCCAGTCATCTTTCATGCTTTGCTTAAGTCACGTCTGAATTCCCCATAACTCATGCTTTGTGTGCTTTTAAAGCACTTAGTTGGTTTGTACTGATCTTTACCTATTGAAATGGTTTTGGATGCTAAGTTTGAAATGCTGTTTGTTACTTGGTTCCTTTAAAAATCAGTGTTAAAAAAACTCAGTAGCTGATTAACTTGGTGGAAAATTTGCTGATAGCAAAGAAACTCAGACAGAAAATTATATCTCAACTTCCAGAGTGGCCCAATCATGGCATGGTTAAAATGTGTAAAGTATTGAGGACTTTCATCATGCTTCTGAGCAAATAATTAAGTGTGGCTCTACATTCTAGAATACTGAATCATTCCTTTTTTTTCTAATCCAGATTTTAACTGACATACTACTTATATACCATGTTTAAAAAAATCAGAATAAGTAAATTTTTAACAGGACAGTCAGGACAGTCAACTTTCTGTAAAGACAGTTAAATATTTAAATGCTGCTAGTAATTAAATAATAAAACACTACAAACACTTTTAGAAAATTATATTTAACAGAACCTCCAGACTCAATAATGCAGCATAAAAGGCAGGCCCAAGGGAATAGTCTATTCTTTCTGTTAATAGCATATAGCAGTTTGATGTAAAATTTTGGTTATTTTCGGTTGGAAGGATCAGACTGAAACTGTATCTCAAACAAAAAGGGAAAGAATCACTTTCACAAATCACCAGGAAAGCACAAGAACCAAAAAGAACTTATACTGGAAAGCACACACTCAAGAAAAAAGTACTATCAGTAGAAGTAGTGCAGTACATGAGCTATTTTCTACCTTTTTCAAACAGGAAGTGGTTCAAGTATATTTTTAAGAGATTTTTAGGAACACTTGATCCATTACAGGACCATATTATGCTGTGTCATGAGATATCACAATAGATGACAATCATTTTGCACTAGCATGTTATTGTCTTATGTTTAGTATATACTCACATAAGAAATATGTGATTATTATTGCAAAGCCTCTTTTATTAATGGGAATCTATAAAACACCTAAAGTTAAAAATGAGATCCTTCTCCAGTTGCAAGGGCACTGTATTGAATATAGGGATATGCATGAGATTCTTTGGTTAGGGGATTTTAATGTTAATTGGTCCCAGATAAATCCCACACATCCCCTAATTGAATTACAGAAGGTGTTGGGATTAGTTCAAATAATAGAGGACCTAACTAGATTAAATATGAAACAGTTGCAGAGTTCCACAATCCTGGATCTTATACAGTATTTACAAACTGGCCGGAAGTTTATGAGAAAAAAGGGGTTCTAGCAGATGCTTTCTCAGATCACCAGGTTACTTTTGCTACACGTAAGGATATGAAGCTGTCACAAAACCTTATTTTCATAACTTGGAGAAGCTTTAAAAACTTCGATTTTGTGAACTTTATGAAGGACTTAGAAAGCAGGAATTGTGACAGAATGACACTGATCCCTGAGGTGTCTGAGTTTTGGTCTTATTTTCAACAGGAAGTTTTAGATATCTGTAATCACCATGCCCCATTAAGATGCAAGAAGGTTAAGGCTGCAAATGTCAAGTGTTATAGTGCTTCTTTACATAAATTAAAGATGGCAAGGAATAATAGCTGGATAAGAGCTAAACAATCAAGAATGGCCATCGACTGGTTATCTTACAGACAGCTAAGAAACCAGTACACTAAGGAACTCAGATGAGTAAAACAGAAATAATTTAAGGCAAAGGAAAATGAATCATTCTGATTGGCTGCCACAATTCCAAGAGGTAAACATTAACCCACATTAACCTACCATGTACAACCTTGTCACAAAGTGTAGGTTTTATATTATTGTTGGAAAATTCCCAGCCACTTTATTAAAATAAACTTATTTAAATGGCTGCCTGTATGTGCTATGCAACCTCATCTTAATGTCTGCCCACAACAGTGAAAAATTAAACATAATAATACATCCGCCAGCATGTAAATGGCAGTATAAAAAAAGAGAAAGATATAAAAATAATGTGAACAGAATGAACGTGAGGTGGCACTGTGCTCCATATTGTAATACTGTCTATCTGAATTGAATTTAAAACTAGCAGCATGCATAGTATTCTTAGAAATTGAGCCCCAAAAGAAAGTGAGGTAAACAAAATTGTCTGTCACAGATCAAGAACACATCCTAAACATAAAAAAGGAAGTACCTTTACACGTCGCAACAAACATATGGTCCCCGTTTCATCATAGACTGCTCCATCTTCAAGAATAGGTCCTCTTGAGTTCTGCAGCTCATCTGTAGTCCTAAATCGACCCATAAAGTAGCTGATGGAAAAAGAAAGTAAAAAAATTAAAACAACTATCCATTTGCTCCTGCACTGGAACACTGAAGGCAACGTTCATAAAAAAAAATGCAGTGTGTGTGTAGCGTAGCGTTAGGTTAAGACCGCAAATGTAAACTCAGCATATCATTAGTAATTAACCACAATTGCAATATCATGTGTATAAATGAAACATGTGCAGGAAAGTCGGAACATAAATCTGAAAAAATACTTAGCAAATTTTCTGCCTCCCGATTCTCCCCCCAACACAGCAAACACACAAGCGCGCCATAGAATTAAGATTAATAGCGGAAATAATAGAATTTTAAAATGGTAGATAGCTGAAAACTCCATCAAATGAGCACCTCGTCGTGCAAAGCGTGAATATTTAAACACTTCAAGAGCCTCAAAACTGCACAAGCATGACCCTTGAACCAAATTTTAGTTTGTTTGGAAATATCTCGGAGACAGATTGGGTAAACGGTAGTCCTGAGATCTTTAGCGGTCACACAACCAACACTTCAGTAGTCTCCGATGTTCATGGTACAAGTATGGCCCCTCATGCCACACAAAATGTACAGGTATCAGACATCATGAATGACAGTTTTGACGATGATGAGGTCACAGATGTTGAGCTGACAGCATCTTAGCTGAACTTTCAAGAAGTGCAGCAGGATCCTTCAGAAGCGCCAACCAATGTAGAAGAAAATGACAGAATCACTACCAATGAGACACCAGATCCAGAGACAGGAAACACAGAGACAGAAGCCAGCAATGTCACAGTAAACACAGTTACCTCTATAAATGAAGTTAGGTCACAGAATGCAGAACCACCTAATGCCATGGCTGCCACCGAGGAAATAACAGTAACACTTATCCTAACAGAGGTGACAGAAACAACAGATGAGAATGACAGTACATCTGTAGAAAAGGTATTGTTAGTTAAACAGATGTATTTTGTTCTACACACATCTAAATAGAGTCATCTAAAGTAGTGAGATGCCCTGCTAAATGCATGTGTGTGTGTGTGTGTGTGCCTGTCTGTGTGTGTGCCTGTCTGTGTGTGTGTGGGGGGGGGAGAGGTGTGCCTGTGTGTATGTCTGTGTGTGGCTGTCTTTGATAGTTTCATAGTAGTGTGCAATGGAAACTACATGGAAATGTGTAACAGTGAGCAGAAATCCTTAATCCCCTCAGCTCATAAGCACTATGGCCACACAATGAACCTGGAAAAGGCAATAATGCAGCAGAAAATGGTATGTTAGTAAATAGATGCAATCATTGAAGCACTATAATCCTACAAATGTGTTTTTGCATGTGCACATAAAAAAACAATAAAAATACAACAAATGTAGGGCCAGGCCAGTGGTGTTGAGTGTTGAGGAACTACACGCCAGACCTCGTGCCACGCCAGTGACCCGGGATTAGGAGCGATCCAGAGTGCTGGGGTTCAGCAGAAGAGAGAGTTGGATTGAGTGTCAAAGAGACAGCTCTCCTCTTCCTGAGAGGGATCAGGGGTCTTTCCAGTGCTGTAGAGACCCCCTGTGGAGACCAGGGGTAGTACAAGTGTAGGAATAGGATTTGGGAACTAGCGCAGCAGGCATATATGAGCAGCAGCATGCTGACACAATTGGATGCTGCACTCAGGGACACATAAAAAGAGAAAAAACCCTTATGTCTGTGTAGGCAATGGCTCCTCTCCGGGCCACTGGCACACGTCATAACCGAACCTTGCCTGCGCCTCTCTCCCTTCCTCCTCCTCCCCATACAGCACAAGATTGAAGATAGACTGCCAGTAGGAGTGGCGGCCCCGGCCCAGGGGTCTCAGAACTTGCGGGTTCTTTAGTTTGGAAGTTGGAGGAGGGGCAGCATACCTTATGATCAGGGGATCAGGTCGATGGCAGAGCAGTTGGTGAAAAGAGTAAGCCTGAGAGAGTCCCAGGATGTAAGGAGAATAAATACATCTGTGTTAAAAAAAAAAGTCAACAAATGTAATGTACTTCATTTCTATGCTGGCTCGCACTTGTGCGCCATGCAACACCTTGCATAACTGGTAGAGTTGGAGGTGCATTCACTATTGGTCAAATGCTGGGAACTCATCAGTAGGTGTGCCCCTCATTCCCCAATAAGCCATCATGTGGGCACCACACAAGTAAAAAGTAATGTCACATCTAAGTAAAGGTCTGCCGCAATGAGATCAAAGCTTGTTATATGCAGCGGCACCTCCCGACATGCCTTCCCTAAGCTAAACATCACAGCACTGACTGTCATACCCAGTTTATTTGCCAGCGGGTGAGCCCACTCCCCGTCGGCATGATGACCCCCGTCCCATTCTATGTGTGTTGAGGGGGGTCCCAATCCCCCTCGGTATCATACAACCCCCCCACCAGTCTTTCCTTGCTGATGAGGAGCCCAGTCCCCATTGGCTGCAGTTCCTGCCTGCCTAGTCTAATTTGCTGATGGGGGAGCCCACTTTCCCATCGGCATTATGTGCCCAATCCCCCTTGACATCATGTATATCTCCCCATTGGTGAGGTCCCCCTACCCCTTATGCAGTTGGTACATTGGGAGCCCACCCCAGCATACCAAACACGTTAAAAAAAGAAAACTGACCCTCATTGTCTTTTAAATGTTTTCTTTTTTAAACTCTAAAAAAGAAATGGTCCCTTGTGGTTTCTCCTGGTCCCACCCCCAACCTGCACCCACCCTCTGTGCACCCTGACTCTCCACACACCCACTCCACCCCATACTTACCTCCAGAATACAGCACAACGATCCTCTGTGGACCAGGAACAGGTCTGTAGTCTTCAAGGTCAGCCGTGAACTAAGGAAATGCTTGTAAGGTGCATAATGGCATAAATAGAGTGTTAGCAACTCTGGTGCATATCTCAGGCATATCCGGGAACTTTTGCACCAAATCTTCAACATGGGAGATATTGGGACCTCTCCTCATGAATTCAGTCTCTGTCATGGCATTATTCGTTCCCTAAAAGTGATTTATCGGTCACTTCGTGTAACCACCCTTCGGTAGTAATTAATGAAACGACAGTGAACTGTTCATGAGGGGGGTCTCTCAAAAAAAGTCCATGTAACAAATCTGGTGAGAAAAATGTCAGAAATAGCTATTTAATAAGCATGTGTTGCACAGTCTTCACACACCCTCGTAACCTTATAACTAACTGTGTAACCCCAGATAGTAAAAACTGGTATTTTTGCACACCTCCTTGTGAACAGCGCAGCTGTCATCTTGCCTATCCTAGCCAAAATGTGGTTTCATATGTCTTGTGCAGAGAAGCGTGGTAGCTGTACGAAATCATTTCTCAGGACCCTGAAACACACCACGACACCTCTCAGTGTCAACAGGGTAGGGTGCTGTAAAATGGCATGAGCGTAATAGCTGACAACCCAAAGGCACACCCCAAAGCTTGTCAGTCTCTGTGGGGTGGGGGTGGTGTTGGTGTCAGTTCAGAACTTCACAGCCATCCCTATACAACATCTCTAAATCCTGCACTACCAATGACATTGCCAGTGAGACAACATTTGTCATAGACAAATGCATTGATTTTTATTGTTTCTTTCTGATGGTCCAAAACATAAGAAACACATAATTCTCAACCATACATATATATATATATGGTAGGTAGGTAAAATAGTTATTTTTATACAGGATATCATATGTCATTAGGGATGAAATCCCTGTTTACAAGACAAGTCCTGTTTGGTTACATAAAAGTAATAAATGATATATTACAAGTACTAAGATTTTTACAAGGTTTGTTAAATACAGCAACATTCACTATACACTATGCAAAATGTACTTCGCCTCTGTGTTCACTAGGGAGGGGGATGGATATCTACAAAGCAAGGCACAATGGGGATAGAAGTGGTAGTGAGTGAGATCAGGGGAGCAACAGAAATGGAGCAAGAGGGAGGGAGAGGTACCCCAGGGGTGTCACATCAGGATAAGGATAAAAAGGCCAGTAAGGTGGAGGGTACGGATGATGCTATCTCCACTGAAAGGGTGTGGTTAGCCCTCAAGGCCCTAAAGAAAGATAAATCTCCTGGGCTGGATGGAATTCGTCCGAGAGTACTATGGGAATTGGCGGACATATTGGCTGCACCCCTGGCTGAGCTCTTCAACAGGTCACTTGAGACAGGGACGGTATCTAGAGATTGGCGAGAGGGACATGTGGTGCCAATCCATAAAGGGGGGGTTGAGGGAAGTACCAGGTAACTATAGACCCATCAGTTTGACCTCAGTGGTGGGAAAATTAATGGAGAGTATACTAAAGGAATGATTGGGGGTGTACTTGGAGGAGGTGGGAGGTCTGGATAGTTGGCAATATGGGTTTGTGCCAGGTAGATCATGTCAGACCAATCTTGTGGAGTTCTACAAATGGGTAACATCAGAACTGGATAGGGGAAAGCCTGTGGATGTATTATTCTTGGACTTCGGCAAGGCGTTTGACTCTGTCCCCCACAATGGTCTGGTGGAGAAACTGATGGGGTTGGGAGTAGGCCCTTTGATGGTCAGATGGATTGAAAACTGGCTAGCTGGATGCACCCAAAGAGTAGTGGTCAGTGGGGAGCTCTAGAACCCTAGAGAGGTCGGTAGTGGGGTACCGCAGGGCTCGGTCCTGGGTCCGATCCTGTTTAATGCATACATATCGGACATCAGAGAGGGTATAGGGTGTGAAATGAGTCTCTTCACTGGTGACTCCAAGATGGGAGCAGTAGTTGAGGGGGAAGAGGGGCGGTTGGCACTGCAAGGGGACCTGGACACCCTGGAAAGCTGGGCTCACACATGGAAATTAAATTTCAATATCACCAAGTGCAAGGTGTTACATCTTGGGCGGGGAAACCCTAAACACAGGTACACCCTGGGAGGGGAGGCGCTGGAGGCCTCAACAGGGGAAAAAGACCTTGGGGTAATGGTGGATGCATGTATGAATAACTCTGAGCAGTGCAGGAGAGTGGCTAGCAAGGCAAACAGGATATTGGGATGCATCATAAGGGGGATCACCTCTAGGAGCAGGGAAGTGATTCTGCTGCTGTGCAATGGACTGGTTAGACCACACCTTGCGTACTGTGTACAGTACTGGAGACCACACTTGAAGAGGGACATACAGCTCGTGGAGAGGGTACAGAGGAGGGCAATTAAGATGATACAAGGACTAGGGGATTTGACATATGAGGACAGACTTGAGGAGCTCTGCCTGTTTTCATTGGAGGAGAGGAGAGACAGGGGGGACATGATTGAGGTCTTCCAGTACCTCAAGGGAATAAATAGGATAAACATGGAGAGGATCTTTAGACTGAAGCAGGGAGATATCACCAGAGGGCATCGTTTGAAGTTGGAAGGTGGAAGGGTGAGGTGGGAAAGAGGAGGAGGTTTTTCACTGAGAGAGTGGTGAACCCTTGGAATGCGCTGCCTGGCGAGCTGGTTCAGAGATCCACAGTGGAGGGCTTCAAGAGAGGATGGGACAGACACAGAAAGCGGATGTATCAGATAATGGCCTGGCTCAGGGGGGTGGGGATGGATGATAGGGGTTTCTGGAACACAAGGGGGGGAGGGCCTCGGCACCCATCTAGGGATCTGAGGTTTAAGCAGACCCAATAGACCATAAGGCCTAATCTGCTGGCAATTAGTATGTTAGTATAATAACAGTCTATCAGATAGAACAAACAACAAGTACAAAATGTACAAAAATACCAACAGGCCTAATTACATTAAACTACAACATTTTCAATGAGGACAAAAAAACTAAGACAAAGTGCATTATTGTATATGGTCTAGATTTACAAATCCCAGTAATAAACCAAGCAGTTAACAACTACATGCAAAACTAGATTGAGTTCAAACCCAGTCTACATCCATTACACTATAAACATTTCAATTGACTAACAAACAAAGCTAAAACACAATTACATCACATATCAGAATTGCTAAACATAGTAATAGACCAAACAATTAACAATTACACACGGCCTGAAAGATTGATTTCAATCCTGTTTTAAATACATTTGTGGATGCCACTCTCATTGAGTATGGAAGTATATTCCACCATACTGCTGCTTGATATTTTAATGTTTTTACCCCAAATTTTGTTTTATTATAATTACCTTTTATTTTATTAACATATACAGATCTAGTCAAGGTCCGAGTAGGCTCAATCTTTTTCGTCAATGCATTGACTGATATGTAATGAGCCGGTTGCTTTATAAAAAAGTGATGCAATAATTTCAACCATATGCACATATATATATATATATATATATATATATATATGCACACACACATATACACACACACATATCAGTATATGTTCAAGCATAAGTGCTCAGCATGTTGACGAAGCAGTCTATCTAGCCAAGTTAGATAATGTTACGTGCAAATGTCTATTTTTTTGGGGGTTATTTGATATGAAAAAGCAATAGCAGATATACAACCAGGCAATGTATAAGAGGAACAAATGTAACTCAGTAGCAACCCTCATCTCGAATCAAATAACAGAATGTATTAGATAAAACAGCCACCAACAGTGATGTGTTTTTTTGTTGTTTTCCTTAAACATCAGGGATCAAATATCAGAGGCAACCAATGCCAGATTCAACAAACGTGACCAACTCCAGACCTGCAAAGTCACAGAAGAACATCTAGATGTTCTTGAAGAAAACAGAAATGAAAGAAGTACAAGAAAAGCAGCACAATGGGCCGAAAAACTCTTAAGATAATGCTTAACCGAAAACAATAAAAGTGCAGAATTTGAATACTTGCCAGTGCCTGACCTATGAAATATCTTAAGACAATTTTATGCATCAGTTTGCAATAAAGATAGCAAGCATTGTAGTCTTGGCAGTTATTTGGTCATAAGAGCAGGGTTAAATCGTCATCTTAATGACCCACCTTTCAGCTGGAAAATAAATGTAATGCATGGCAGTGATTTCCAGACAGCTAACAATGTTTTTCTTGGTCTTATAAAAACACTTCGTAAAAAAGGTGAGGATAAAACATCACATTATCCCTGAATAACAGACACCAATCTATCAAAGCTGCAGTCCTCACCAGTGATGGACACAACAGCAGCTGGCCTAGTCCACAATGTATGGTTTAATATACAACTACACTTTGCCAGACAGGGGCAAGAAGGGTTGAGGGACCTGACACCAGCCTCATTTGCAATAAATACAGATGAAAATGGACTGGAGTATGTGACACTATCTTTTAATGAAGACACAAAAAACCACCACCAAATGCATGAGTCCAACAAGAAAAGGTTAAGAGGGTATATGTTCCAGATCCCAGGTGACCCCGCATGCCCCGTTCAAGCATTTAAAAAATATGTATCAGAATTACCCAGGATGCACATGCATTTTACTTGCACCCAAAACATTTATCACAGCAGTTGTTAGATGCACAACCTACATGGAACAGCCAGACACCCATGGGTGCATCATACTTAGGTGGTATGATGTCGCGTCTCAGCAAATTGTCTGGACTAAGCCAGAGATACACAAATCATTCTATTCATACAACAGAGGTGCATTTTCTGCACACTGCAGGCCTTGATACGAAGCCAATAAGGTCAGTAACAGATCACAGATGTGAGTCCTCCATAAAGAGTTACTGGACTGCAAGTAATGAAGAACGTAAGTCCTGTTCATCAAGATTGTCTGGAAAACCACTAGCACAAACAAAAGTAAATGCAACAGTACCAAACCAATATTCCCCTACTAAGTTAGTTTCTAAGAGCAATGTGTTAACAAGTGAGATAAACAAATATTTCCCATCTTCTGACCAGTACCTTCCCAACTGTACAATAAATGGTGGTGTCCACATATATGTGCAAAAGCAATAAATATCATCATTATTCACCATCCAAACTGACAAAGTAGGCAATATGTAAAATATCACCCATGGCAAAAAGAATGTAAACATGTTCATCGCAACTGCATCCCTTCACAAATAAACTAATTTGTTGTTAAACTAAGTAGTCGTAGTAGTATATGGTTTATGGAGTATAAAATCTGGATAGAGATATACAAACAAATGTTACACAACAACCAGTGTATCACACTGTATACGCAGTCTGTATTATTAAAAAAGAAATGCAGCAATGGCAACTCATAAGTAAACCTGTTTAGTGTCTATGTAAAGAAAGCAGCAATAAAAAAAAACACCACCTGCAAGTTAATAAAAAAAGAAGAATACATAAAATAATGGAAATATTGTAGTAGTACTATACAGGTCCGAATAAAGAAAACTTTGTGAAATCAGAACACCACTCTCTCTTGTGTAATGTTAACATGCAAAGTATGTATCTATATTAACATGTTTTTCTTCCCCATATTAAGAGTTGCATAAGTAAGCATAATCAGTAAGTAATAATGTATACATTAAAATAACACTGTAATCTTTCTCCACAGAAGAATACAATTTGTAGCTGTGTGAGTGTGTGTGTGGGGAAGGGGCACATACAGTAGTAGCCAGAGACATTGCCAGCTATTTCCAGATATTTCGCAACATTTCTGAAGAGTTTCTCTCTGCTGACCCTAGTGTGGAAATGCAGAAAGCAGGAGATATTTCTGGAAATATCACATAAATTTTGGGAAATACAGTAGTAGCCACAGACATTGCCAGCTATTTCCAGATATTTTGCGAAATTTCTAAAGCGTTTCTCTCTGCTGCCCAGACTGTGGTAATGCAGAAAGCAGGAGATTTCTCTAGAAATATCACAGTAATTTGGGGAAATAACTGGCAATGTCTGTGGCTACTACTGTATCTGGCAGTGTCTGTGGCTGCTACTGTATTAAGCAATAAGGAATGACCAGGGGTTAGATTAACAGTCTGTTAATCACTCCCTAGGGGTGTAATGTGGCACGAGATGCAGCTGAGTGCCATACTGCCTCTAAGGTGTTGATTAATTGACTGTTAATCCAACTCCTGGGAGTGCGTTATTGCTATTATAAAAACAGTATTCCAAAAGAAAATTGATAAAAGAGTACTTTTTGAATGTTTGCCTAATAGAGAGGGAGATCTTTAATAAAATAATTCATCCACCAACAGTTTAAGAATGCTCGTTCAGAATCTGAATTCATCATTCCAGTCATTCAACAGTGCTAGATGATGGAATGCTGACAGGAAGACTTCATGCTGCATGGTGATCAGGCTGAACATGACAGTGTAACATGGATCAATGCAAGGCTATCGGAATTCTAACAGCCAATCAAATAGCAGCATTTCTGAAACCTTTTTTTATAATCTAAGTTTACCAGTACATATGCAGTCCAGTGGTGCTCATAATCTCAGCTGACATAAATTGACAGCAGTAAGGTAAATGCAAACGAATTCCATAGATGTAATAGATTTGGTGACTAGCTAAATATATCAGTGAGAGGCGCTAGATGTCACCACCTAGATTGCATCAGAGCCTTTGGCAGTGCCCCACATAGAAGGTTGATGAAACAGATGTAAAATCTGTGCATCTGAGCAAAAATGTTAAACTATGTCAGTAACTGGTAAACAGATGGTACACAGATGTTGGTGGTAGGTAGGCCATAATGTGGGCAGGTTAGGTCAGCAGTCGGCTACCACAGTAATAAGTACTAGGCCCATTCTTATTCAAAGGGATAGATAAGGTGGAGACTATCCAGAGAACGGCAGCAAAGATGGTGGAGTCCTTGCAGTACAAAACATATGAGGAGACTGAGGATCCTAAATATGTACTCACCGTAGGAGAGGAAGTGTCCAGGATCACATGACTTAAGCTTCAAGTACCTCAAGTTCATAAACAAGGTTCAGGTGGTGGTACCTTCTCCAGTGTAGAAAATGTAGTATAACAAGTGCGGACATAATAAAATTAGAAGATGGAAAGTAAAGATGTAATCTCAGTAAGTAAAGCCTACTCAGAAAAGCTATTACTCAACACCTGTAATAGCCTGGCACGTCAAATAGTGAGATCAATCATAGTGCAGTGGTTTAACTTAGCCTGTGACATGCACAGGGAAAGCATAAGAGGGTATTAAGGTAGTGATGATGATCCATAATTGACCACACATGGTTTAGTGTTGAAAGACAATGTATAGAACACCTGGGCAGGCTTGATTGACCTGGCAGTCCTTACCTGCGGACAAAATCTCTGTTTCAAAGTAAAAAAAAAAGAACAATTCATGAGTGTTTTCAATTAAATCTTGCACCCGTCGCCCACCATGGTTGGTAACTGTACCACCCAACTAGCTCACTAAATTTCCCAGAGTAAAATCCAGTGTACTCAACCTAACAGACTCCTTCTCGAGTACAATCCTCCAAGACTTGTAAATGAAAAATATTTCTAGCCTTTAACAAAATCTACCAGCATTAGAGTAGTGGGCTGGCATAAAAAAATGCTACCCTGTTCACTACAATACTGTCTAATCTCAAAGCAAAGAATAAATCTTAGCTCCTCCTCCTGGGGCTGTGTGGGTGGCTGTTTGTGCTTGTCTGTGTCTGTAGGTTAGTTTTTGTTCATTTACATGTTTTTCTGCTGGGAATACCTGTGCCATTCTTGCACACAACATTGGTGAAAGTCTCCTGGACTGAATTTCTGCAAATCGTCTTCATCAGGTATCAGCTTTTTAATTTTAAATCAACTTTCTTGAAGCCTCCTCAAGGAAGCATATGCCTTACAACTAGTCTTACAAACATGGTGATGCTGGGTCCTGCAACTGAATCAACATTTTCAACTTTCTCATCTGACCACTCTTAAAGCAACTGCACTTGTGGACTTTAAAGAACAAAGGAATTTTAACACATTTTGTGACTGAATCAACATTTTTGTCTGACCTTTCCAAAGGTATTGTACTTGTCTCTGAGACTTTGAAGATCAAAGGAAACATACAGACAAAAGGATTTCCACATTGCATATGCCTACTGTCTGACCTACTCCCAAGGTATTGTACTTATCTCTGAGGACTTTGAAGAACAAAGGAAACATATAGACAAAAGGATTTTACATTGCATATGCCCAGGCCACAGTTTATCACCTTTCAGGAACTTTAACATATTATGTGATCCTGGATCTCAACAGTACTATAGTATTTCTTTAAACCCTCTGGCACCAAACCCTCCCAGTCTTTTTTTTTTTTCATTTTCTCTGTACTTTGCCATAGTGCTTAGCTATCCACCTTAGCCCACTAAAATCCTATGCCCACCACCCTCCTATTGCCGCCACCCTCCGACTGCCTAGCCCACACTACTGCTCTCTCCTGCCTCGCTAAAAAATGCTTGGCTTAGTCCTCACCAACTGTTCCTAAGCCACCCTCACCCTCCTCCTTTTCCCTTTATGCCAACTCCCGCCTCCGCCTACCCTACCCCTCCACCTACTCGCCTTCTATACTAATACTCCGAAACATTGTACCATGGCTTTACTCTGAAGTCTTAAACAAACATCACCCAATTAATACCTGGGTGCAAAGAGCCATATTTCCTAAATGGAAACTGCCACATCATTATAACTCACTAACGATCACCTCTACTGGGACTCAGAAGACAATCCAAGCATCTTAAAAGTACAAGCAGAAACTCACTCCAACCTGTTATGAACTACGAATGGCATCGCTTGAAACTCCTGCTCCTCCTACTTTAATATCTGGTGGATACACCCAAACTCTGGTCCTGTTGCACTGAAGCCCGACAAAACAGGGAAAGTTGGTAGTGGTCTTCCATTATCACTCTAAATATCTGCAGCCTCCTTCCCAAATTGGCATCTCTTCAAACTCTAGCTGGACAAAAACCTGATATACTAGCCATTGTGGAAACTAGCTATCTCCCAGCACCCTGATCTTTCAGCGCTGACTCAGCTGGAAGGCTACAATCTTTTGTGACTCGACCGATAGCATGACCGCTGCTTCTTGGTGCACAAACAAAGTTCTCAGCAGTGGCCGCAGTCTATATCCCTCCAAAAGACCACCTGCCAGTATTAAGTCTGTACTTGTTTTGTTAGTCTGCAGCCCTGAAAAATGAGCTCCTCCTCCTCGGGATTTCAACATAAACTGGCTCGCCTCTGACACTGGCTCTTACAAAGATGACATCCTAGCAGCAAACCTGACTCAGATGGTAACCTCCCCACCCGGAAAAATTACAAAACTGGTACAAGCAACTCTTATTGACTGGGTTCTCACAAATCACCCTGACCGGATAAAAACATTAAAGTCCTCCTCGACTCCCTCAGTGACCACTCCCAGTGTCCTGTACCTGGTCTAATAAATTTCTCAAGCCACCCCCAAAGTTATAACAAGCAGAGTATTGCCTTATGGGAATCTTATCAAGTTGAAAACCCATCTCCTACAACAGGACTGGACGCCAATCCTTGAATCAACTGATATTAATACCGCACTAGAATACTTCATTAAATCTTTCAACTCTGCATGCGACTTATATGCCTCAGTAAAAAACGTAAAATCAAAGCCTATCAAATCCATGGATTACTGCCAAACTACTTGGTTTGCTCAAGGTTCTGGACCACCTCTGGGCAGTTGGCGAGACACAGGCTCACCCTTATGATACCCCAAAATACAAGCAGGCACTAAATAGATGTACCTCACAAATTAGGCAAATGAAGAGCCGCCTTATTTCAAAAATGCCCTTGAATCCACCTGGGTGATGGAAGAGCTTTTGGGACAACATCCGAACATAATGGGTAAACAATCAAAATCGTCACCTACCATTATGAAAGTTGATGGATCCACCACTCTTGACCCAAAGTCTATTGCAGATGCGCTTAATAAGACATTCACAGACCTTAGTGGGGTCCTCCCCAGATTTCTTCTCAGACTTACCTGTGCCTAGCCTAGTATCACAAAAACTCCTCGTGACAAACCACAATTTTACTTAAGAAAATCAAAGTGCACGGCACACAAGTACATAAGAAAGGCCTGCTCCAAATCCAGAACAAGTAGTGACACGCTAGATCTAAAATCCTGTCTCTCACCCTGGATGAAGTAATTCACCCCTGCAAAATTCTTAATCTGTCACTTCCAAAGTCAATTTCCCAACAAATAGAAATCTGCCATAGTTACGCCAGTGCACAAAGGGGGGACAAACCCCAACAGGAAACTATCGACCAATATCAATACTCCTCCCTCTCCAAAGCACTTGAACGAATAGTGGCAGACCAACTCTGATTACCTGACAAATACAATCTACTCTGTAATCAGCAGCACGGCTTTAGGAAAGACATAGTACAACAACAGCCTTACTTGATTTCTCTGGAGAAGTCCACTCAGCCCTGGACAAAGGGTGCCAAACAGGTGCAGTCTTTATCGATCTTACAAAGCTTTGACACAGTCCATCATGGCCTACTTACCTCCCTACTTTCTAGCCTAGGCTCAGCTGAAGGTCCTGTGCTTGGGTAAAAGTTACCTGTCCAATCGGTCACAGGCTGTAAAAACTTTAATGAACTCTCCGACTTCAAACCAGTTCTCTCGGTGTACCACAGGTATCAATTCTTGGACCGCTCCTCTTTAGCCTGTTCCTTAACTCCCTCCCAGATATCTGCCAGGAGAAAATAATCTTATACGCTGATGATGCTGTAATTCTCTTCCCACAAGGATCCAAACTCCCTACGAAAAGCCTGCAACTTGCTTTCTATTGTTGAAAGGTGGTTCCTGGATAGTAAACTTGTGCTAAACCACAATAAAACAAAAGCCATGCTCTTCTCCAATCACCAAAACAAAAATAGGCATACTCCACTCACCATACAAACCTCTCAGGAAATACACTGGACCAAGTAAATACTTTCAAATACCTTGCATCATCACTTTGACCAAGGGCTCACCTTTGCAACCCACATTGACAACACTGCGAAAACAGTGAACCAACGCCTGGAATACTATTCGTAAACCATCAATTTCTAAATCAAGCGGCATTGAGAATAGCTATACAGAGTTCCATAATCTCAATCATTGACTATGGCCTTATTATTTATGGCTCAGCTACCTCCACTGCTCTAAGGCGATCTCAATCACTCCTAAATAAGGCCTGCCGGCTCCTCACGGGGCTCAAAGACTGGCCAACACACGTGTGATCTGTACTATGAATCAGGCTGGTTGAACCTATCAAATCATCTTATTTATCTCACCTGCACAATGGCAAAAATCTATCTTGGACTGACTCCATTATGTATTCAAACCTATCTGACTGAATCCTGGCTCACGACCCTCCACCAGATCTGAACGCCAACCTTCCTGGTTCTGAGATGCCGGACTGCACAGGGACAAAGATCTTTCACACAGGGCCCCACATGGTTCAATGCACTTAGTCCACCTACTATCCTCAACCTCACTTGAAGCTTTCAAATCCATGCCTCTATGCCCACCTCACCACCACTAGCAACTGTGATTGCGCCTAGATAAAGCACTACTTACCTCATGTCCATCCTCACATCTGAGACCTCCCTCCCTGACTAATGAACCCTCTGGTACCTCTACTACTTCCTGTCTCCCACCCAAACTCACTACCCCTTTTTTCCTGTCCCTCTCACTTACTCTCCCGCCACCGCCTTTCCCTCCTCTTAACCTCCTTTATGCGCCTAATGATCACCTTCTCCTGGAAGTTTCCTTAACCTCGAAATTGTCTACTGCTTGAACCTGTTATAGCTTGTTTTTCTATGAAACTTAAAAACGTTACTGCCTTAAACTGTTAATAGCAAATTTATGATGTAACTTTCCTGTCTGGTTTTACCTGTAATGTGTATCGTGCTTTGTTAAATGTTCTTTGTGAAGTGGAACCTTTGTAAAAGAGCCCTGGCTCAAAGGTATTAATTCCTAGACGAATAAACTAAACTAAACTAAACTAAACTAAACTAAATGAGTAATGCTGACAAGTGCATGCATGCCAGGAACAGGGACAAATATAACTCTTCTTAGGTAAAATCAGAAAATCACAAAGTAACACATCTGAGGTAATAATTGTTTAGTAAGCAACGAAGCATGCCAAGGTGCATAGCTGCATACTATTAATCCCCCCCCACCCCACTCCCCAAGAGGAGTAATGTGTCACACAACACTGTTTAGTGTAACATGCCACTTAGGGAGCTGCTTATTTGACTGCTAACAGTCCTAGCAAAAACAGTATGTACTTTTTGTTCCCCGTGTCCTTACATGGTCATATGATTCGGTCACCATAGAAAAATACCTAGCCCAGTAACAGCCAACAACTATTTTGTAGCTGTACTAGTAAAGATAATGGTTCTGAGGCTGGCAGATGGCTACTGGCCTCTGTGAATCTCACACACAAACTCAGTAGTAAAATAAAATGGATCCACATACAATAAAAAAATCCAGGCTTAAAGTAAAAATAGAATGATAAATAATAGACAATAATGTTAATACAGAGAACATTAACACAGAGACATGCCTGTGTGAAATATTATAAAAAGATGTTAATTCTCTGTGAGGCAGTGCACATCCACACACACATGTAGGGCCTTGAAACCCCTATCTCAACATCACAAGTACCATATATTCCCTTAGATCAAATAACATCCTACAATGTCCCAAGAGAAATGACTGAGCAGTCTCCTTCCCAACCCACTTTCAGTAAAATAGAAATATGAATGAAAAAACAAAACAAATGCACAGCTGTATAATTAGTAATTCGCTCTCACATACCTTGGGGCCTATTGATTATTGTGACATACACACCCTCTTACAATCCACCAATACTTCATCAGTACCATTCCATGCAAGATATAAGATATAACTGTAATAATGGCAATAAGGTATGACCAGAGGTTAGATTAACAGTCAGTTAATCACTCCCTGCGCCTCGGGCCATATTACACCACAAGGGGGTGATTAACAGACTGTTAATCTAACCTCTGGTCATATACCTTATTGCTTAACACCTGAGCAACTGGACAGACATACATCAACTCTCAGACATACTCAGAAAAAGCTTTAGACTGTTACACATGGACCCCAGACTTAATTAGGCAACTGACAGAATTATGACGTATAGGAAACCTGGACTGATATATCACTCCACAGTCGTGCAAGGCTAAAAATATAGACAGCTGGACAGACAAACATGAACGCTTCAACACACACACACACACGCTGCCCCAGACTGAAACAGCCACAGACAGGCATGCATGGATGCCCCAGACTGACACATGATAATGATGCACATAGACCCTTGAACAGACAAAAATGAGCCACCAGCGTAGCACATACATACACCCCAGGACAGATACACAAGGGCACATGGACAAAACAGACAGATCCTAGTACAAATACACATGGACCCCTAGACAGAAACACACAGACCCTCAGGCAGGCATATATCAACCTCCAGAGAGACACACACTGGACCACTAGACAAACACACAGGTAACATGGGGTTCTCAGAAAACAATATATTCTCCATTTTAGACAATTACTGTTTTTGTTCCCCTCTTATTTCTGAAAAGGCATCAAGATAAGAGACTCTGCCATGTACAACTCCCCCTCTTCAACACACACACATGCATACACACGCACACGCACACACACACACAAACACACACACACACACACACACACACACACACACACACACACACACACAGACACTGCAAACAAACAGCAGGTGTTTAGAACTCTCTCCAGAGACATAGGGCTTGATTTTTGAATGTCTTAGGTTGCTGCAAGCCCCAGTGTACTGATAATACGTCACATGGGGCTAGTGGCAATCTAACAGGATAAACTATGATGTGCTGACAATGCCACAAGTTAGACCAACTTTTCACTGGTCTAACATGTGGCATTAATGGGGGTTGTTAAATGGGGCTTGTGGCTGATATATGGCACAAGGCATAGTAAACCATGGAAACAGCTGCAACTGCATCAGATAATGTAAAATCAGGTGCAGTTGTCACAAAGGCTTAAATGCAGCACCAGAACTAAAGTGTGGTGGTGCAGGGCTGAACACAAGCCCTGTACCACCATTCATAAATGCTGCCCATAGTCTCACCCTGCTTACAGCAGTCAGGTGCAAATCATCACCACAGACATTTTGCTCCTCCCTCTACCACAGACCAAGTGGGTAAAACCCTTCCCAGAGGCAAAGTGCAGCTCATCTATGTATCTACAAACATCTCTATAGATCTTATCTATCAATCTATAAGGTTCTCTATAGAGTTCAAGTTCCCTTATGAGGTGCCAAAACCCTCCTCAGAAACACTGTACAGCTCCTTTCAGTCAAATGGCTAAATCCATCACTAGATACACTGTACATCCCCCCCAGCTTAATTCCTCAAACCTTCCTTGATTTCTCATGCAACCCCTAAGACCAAGGTATCTAAAATCTCCTCAGAGGCATTATGTGCCCCCCCCAAATCTCTCCCCAGATGCACTGTGCCCCCTGGTCAGGTGCCTAAAACCTCTGTTGAGGGCAGCTTGTAAGTCCCCCCCAACCAGGTGTCTAAAACTGGTCTGATGCATGGCACTCTGAGATGTTCTCCCCCCCCACCAACTGGCAAGGTGCCTCAAGGCCTTCGCAGAGGGATAGTGCACTTTTGGTCTGCTACCTCAATTTTCATCAGAGGTACTGTGTTCCCTGCAAACCAGGTGCCTAAAACCCTTCCCACAGATATCATTCTCCTCCTCAGTCAAATGCCGACAATCTCCCTATATGCTTCATATACCCAGTCAGATGCCTTGAACCCTCCCTAGAGGCCCTCATGTGCCCCCCACCCACCCACCCACACACAAACACACAGGTACCTAAAAAATGTATGTGAGCCTGTGAATCCCACCAACCAAAGTACTCAAAAGAGTCATCCTGCCCACCAGTCTAGTTAATAAAACTCTCCCCAGAGCCATCATACCACCCACCCACCACCTCTGACCAGGTACTTATAAATCCTTCCAGAGGGACTGCGCATCGTTCTATTTTGAGGTGTCTAAACCTTTCTCAATATATACTGTGAATCTGGTGTCATGCAACTCCCCTGCAAATTCCCTAAAGCCCTGGACAGAGGCATCACATAGCTCCCCCTACTCTTGCCAGAAATCTAAAACCTTTACCAGAGGCACTGTGCAACCCCCATTTCAAAACTCCTCCCATCCTTTCCAAAGACAATGTTTCCCCCACCCCTGGCTAGCCACCTAAAAACGTACCCTGAGTAATTGTACACCTTCCCAGCCAGGTGTCCAAATTCCTCCTAAAAGCAACATGCAATGACCCCCATCCCCCTCCCCCACAAACAGCCAGTTGCCTGAATTGCAGTGATAAAGTAACACAAATAAAAAGAACACCCTTAATCCAAATGCAAGCTGAATAGTGGACACAATACACACCCTGCAATCATTTCAAGTGAGCAGTGCATCTGAAAAAAAATTATTCGAGCAAGGCCGCCAGACACACTCATACCAGTTAGGGCACTGCTGTGCATGCTCACTTTAAAGCTCCTTGATTTCCACTTCATAAATGAATTAACATGTGGGAGAAATATCACAACTTGCTAAATACAAGAAAAAATAGTCTAACACGAAACACAACTGACAAGATCTTACAATTATAATCCGTTTTCCATTTTTCCACTGTACATAAGCGGATCACGAGTTACAGACCACCAGTGGGAAATCATAATAAAAACAGGTATTTCTTTGTAAAACTAATGCTCCATTTTTAAAAATAGCGAATCTTTCTAATGAATGCCCACACTTACTAACAGTTGCTCTAAGAAACACCACCAGCAAATTATGCACTGACACCATCCGTTCTCAATTAGCAATTTCTCATGTCAAAATTATCCACAGAAGGACTATTTTATTATTGTTATTATTATTTGATTCTAGGAATTAATACCTTTGAGCCAAAGGCTCTTTTACAAAGGTTCCACATCAAATGAGTACAATACAAGCATAGTTACAAAGTATGGTAAATAAATTGGATATTGTCACAGGCAAGGAGAAATAACACATTACCATAAAATATATAAACAAGTAAGAACAGGGATAAAAAAATTTTTTTCTTAAACAAAACAAAAATAGATAAGGGAAAGAAGTCTCAAAAGGGAAATATACTATTTGAGAGAGTAAGGGGAGAAAGGGGAGCAGTACAATAGTGAGAAAGAGCCTCACATATGCCTTTGTCAAGAATAATGTAGTGAGAAAAGAGGAGGAGAGAAAAATAAAAGAGAAGGGTGTAATTTAATCAAGGCAGTCACAGGAGCTGGAGGCTGTGAGGTGTGAGTGGAGCTGAGATTTGAAAACTCCCAAGGATGTAGAGGGTGAGATGTGGGTATTTATGACATTTAGCCAGCTAGGTGCACGGTAAGCAAATGATCGCTGATGATGTTTTACCTTGAAACAACATAGTTTTATGAATTAAACATTAAAAATAAATGACAACGAATTCAATATCAGAAGAACTTATAATAATAGCAATAAAGTATGACCAGAGGTTAAATTAACAGTCAGTTAATCACCCCCTTTGTGGCAATATGGCACTCGACTGCACCTCGTGCCATATTACGCCACAAGGGGGTGATTAACAGACTGTTAATCTAACCTCTGGTCCTATCTTATTGCTTAAATATTTTAGGGAAAAACTTTATTTGAACCATAAATCAAACCCAAGGCAGTTGTGGAGTATAGTATCAAATCCTATGGGGAATAAAAATAGGCAATAAATAAAAAGGATTGAGTATGAGGGGAAATCTGTACCTGTCAGCACAAAGGTAGCTAACATATTTAATAACTATTTTAATAGTGTGGGGATACAGACTCAAAATCACAGTCCTGGGCAAGTGATTGATATGAGCAAGGTGGGTGAGGGAGACAAGTTAATGGTAAGTGGGTGTAAAGCTTTTTTCTTTAGCCATATATTGGTGGATGAGGTTAGAAATGAACTGTTAAGTATGGACATCTTAAAGGCGAAAGGGTTAGATAATATTCCTGCTAACTTACTGAAATTTGCAGCTGTGTGTATTGCATACCCATTGGCCTATTTATTTTATTATTCACTTGCAACAGAGAAGTACCCAGCGGGATGGAAGGTGACAACAATTGTCCAAGTTTTTAAAGGGGATTCAAGGATGGAGATTAGTAATTTTAGACCTATATCCTTGCTTCCACAAGACTCTATAATAATAGAAAAGTTGGCAGCTAGACAGTTAAAAAGTTATTTTGGGGGGAATTGTTAAATGAGCATCAGTCTGGTTTCCTATCAAAACACAGTACTGAGTATGCTTTGATAAAAGTGGTGGGGGATATCCAGATGGGCCTGGACAGGAGGAACTCAGTGGGAGCCATCTTTATTAATTTGTCAAAGGCTTTTGGCACTCTAAACCATGATGTCCTCCTGTCCAGGCTCAGGGATCTGGGTATAATAGCGTCAGAACAAAAGTGGCTTGGTTCATATCTCACCGGTAGGTAACAAATGGTGGAAACTGGGGAATTCAAATCTACAGTATTCCCGATTAAGGTAGGGGTACCCCAAGGTTCAATATTGGGTCCCCTACTTTTTAATATTTACATAAATGGAATAAAATGTAATGATCCTGAAATTAGATATCACATATATGCTGATGATACTTTGATATACAGTATGTGGAGGGTAGTTCCCTGGATGGCATTAACACCAAGCTACAGCTTGCTTTCTCTGAATTTCAGACACGTTTTGATTCCCTGAATTTGACCTTAAATGTAAAGAAAGCACAGGTAGTTCATTTTAGGGGTTCGGCAACTTTATATTCACCCTTTGATATTAGGACCAAGAAGGGAGAAAAAGTACAACAAGTAACTAGCTATAAATATCTGGGGGTATAGTTAGATTTCAGGTTAAAATTGGATAAGCATTTGGATTGTTTACTGGGAAATGTTAGTAGGAAACTGGGAATGCTCTACAAGTTAAAGTATTATACAACCAAAGAGACACGATGCAGGATTGTGAAAACTATAATTTTGCTGGTACTGGATTATGGGGCACTGGTCTATGGGGGGACGTCATTGATAGAGCTGGCAAAGCTGGATGTGATGTACAACAGGCTTGCCTGCTTCATCCTTGATGCCCCCAGAAATACAAATCATTGTGATCTGTATAGGGCCCTAAATTAGTGGTATTTGGAGGAGAAGAGAAATTTTTACTTAACAATCTTTATGGGTAAAATAAATAGGAAAAAATTGCCTGGCTATATTCTAAGCATGTTTGTTTCTAGGGATTAAAGAGAGGGACTGCGATATTCTAGAGGCATGCAATATGTTATCCCAAAATGTAACCTAGGGGTGGGCAGAACTTCGACTTTATATAGGGGTCCTAAAATTTGGAATCCACTGCCTCTAGTAATGAGAGAAGGTGGTGTCTTCATTAATCCCCGGATGATAAATAATTGATTTACAGGGTCTGTACATAGATTGAAACAGTGTTGTCAATAAATTGGTCAAGGAGAAGTTTCTTTTCTATGTTTCTCTGTATACAAGAGTAAATTGAAATGTTGGATTTCAGCTAAAGCACTTTAAAAAAAAAAGGAAATCCTGATACAGTATTTTATCTATAGGTAGATTGTGTATTATAAATTAGATAGAACAAAATTTAACATTTGTATGAATGATAATTGTTATTATCATTAGACTATGTGATTTGAGTAATTTGTATATGCTGATTGTTTGGTTCCTCGTATGTAATTGTTATATAAATGTTCTAGTTTGTCTCTAAATGTATGTTAGATTTTTAGGCTGGACCTCCTTAGAAATACGTTTTTCTACTGAATGGAGCTTATCCTATTTTTGTTCATATTGTATGAATAAGAATAACATTTTTATTACTACTGCATTAGGCATTTGCTGGCTATAACTTGTTGACAACAACTTGATCCTAAGTGTATTTAACAGGATGCTGACACAAACATATTTTTTTACTATATTACACACTTTGGAGCATTTGAATATTTTGAAACTTATAGTATTATGCTAAAGTTTTCATGAGCTAATAATGTAATATGCTAATACTTGTGCTGCTTAAGCTGTTTTTATGGTTTACTCTAATATTTGTTTTTAACTAGTTATATCTTAGAGATCACTAATGGTAGGTTTATAACTATCTGAAGCTGAGGGAGAAAAATGGGTGTCAGCACCAGGATGTGTTACCAGAACCAGTGCCAGTATCAGAGCCGTACCAGGGTTCATTATGACACAATAAGAGTTTTATGTTTTATCTGTATTTTACAGAACAGAACTGGGGCATACGGCATAGTTCAAGTTTTTTATTATTATTTTTTTTTTGCATAGGTGCATCACTGGACTAGAAAAATTGCATGTTCACAATCTCATGTCAGAAAGATTCATCAAGATATATAACAAAGGATAGTCTATCTCTTACCCTGTAAAAGCAATAAACTGTGGCATTTTGGTATTGGTCTGCCAATAAGGACCCTTACCTTCTTTCTGTTCTGCCAGGCCCATCTGTTGCTGCTGTAGTAAACACCTTGCTGGACCATACAAAACACTGAGATGGACACATAAAATAATGAATAAGTGGGTTTATTCATAAATTGTAGAGACAACAGCAGGTAACTTCATCTCACCATGAGGTTCAGGAACAGATTGACCGACTGACTGACTAAAGGGGTTTCTAGCCCCTGCTAAGCAATTAGCATACAAATTATAATAATGACCATAATTTGCTATGGTTTTTGAGATTTCTTAAAGGTGGCAGCTAGATTAGCCCCATACTTAAGCTGTACTCCACATCACCATCGGGACAGTGAGTGTGAGCACCACTCGAACAAAAATGGCATGGTGTTATGACAGTAAGAAAAACATATATATAATTATAATTTTTTTTATAACAACTTTTAAGCATGGTAAGAACATTTTACCTATTTAAGGAAGTTTTTCCCCAAAAAATACTCCACTGCAGGGGGGTGGTGGTGGAAAGAATCTGGACTACAATGGTGACAGTGCCAGGGGAAGGGGAAACAACATAGTAACTTGAAGCTTGGTCAGGGTGACAACTACTACAGTGCAGGAAAGGGAAAAGGAAAGGGAGGGAGGGAGGGGTTGCAGCTGGAGGATAACCAAATGCAGGTTAAACAGTACATTAACAGTTGCAGCACAGTAATTTCTATAATGACAAAGAAATACTATCATAAAAGAATGACAGTTGCATAACATTACTATTCCTATAATGCGGATAAGAAATATCATAGCGTAAGTGTGTTTATGTACAAGAGTGCCAGCACTGAGTCCAGTTACCAAAGGTTCAAGACCTCCATCGACTTTTCCAGTCAGTGGGAATGGAGGCATGTGTGGCTCCAGTTCCTGACAGGACAGGGTCAGGTCATTAAAAGAGACCCAAGAGTTCTGTGTGCTGTCAAAGCTGCACCACTTGACATGGTAAGTCCAGGATCCATTGGTGTACTTCTCTCTAAGAATATTCTCAATCTGGTACACCAGTTTGTGTACAAGAGAGTCCTGAGAAGAAGAAGAAGTCTGAGAAGAAGTCACAGGAAGGTCATCTGACTGATCAGGCAAAACGGAATCTGACTGGAGAGTGTCAGGACTGTGGGGATCTGGAGAAACTGGTCACAAGTTGTGTGAAGGAATTTCAGCTTCAGAGAGTATGACAAGTTCAAGTGCAGCTTCATTGTTTGGGGGACTAGGATCATCTGGGAGGGTGTTACTCAGGTGCCCATGTTTCAGTCGGTTGATGTAGACTTTGTTGTGCACTAGCTTTCTATCGGACTTGCATCGCAAACAGACATGAACAGGAGGAAGCTTTTCTATTATGTAGAAGGGACAAATCCAAGGGTGAAGCACTTTCTTGGTGGCGCTCAGAACTAGGACACATCAGTACAAGTAGACAATGCCCCCAAAGGAAAATGAAGGCTCATGTAACTTGGCTGCTGACATTTTTTGCATTGCTGATTTTCTCTGGCCCAATGTGGTAACTGCAACATGTCTGGCAAGTTCAAGCTGTTCCAGCACAGGAATAATGAAGGAAGAAGCTGACTTTGGAACCTCTAGCAGTGAGAGACCCCTGTCAGGTGGAGTTCTTGGGTGGTGTTCATGGACTAAGAAAAATGGTGTGTACTCTGTACTGTCAACACAAGGGTTGGTATTGTAGGCAAATTGAACAAAGGGAACAAAATGGTACCAGGTGTCATGAGTTTCATCCAGGTACTTGGACAGCCTGTTGAGAATGGTAGACATCATTCTTTCACTTTGTCCACTGCAATGGGGATGATAACTTGTTGTGTGAGTCTTTCTGGTGTCAAGAAGTTTGCATGTTTCTTGCACAATGGTTGAAAGGTATTTAGTGCCTCTATCTGAATGCAGGTATGATGGGGTACTGTAATGACAAATAACATTGCTGAGGAAGGCATTTGCTACAGTGGCAGCTTTGATGTCTTTCTGGGGGATTAGTTCCAAACTCTTTGTAAGGTAGTCCACAAAAACAAGGATGCATTTGTTGCCGGAGTCAGAGCATATAGGTAAAGGCCCAAGAATGTCAGTGCTGACTCTTTGAAATGGTTCAGTGGCCACAGGCATTTGGAATGATGTGTGCCTTTGTCAGTTTGGCAGGAGGCTTTCTTTGAGAGCAGACCTGGCTGGATTTGACAAATCAGACAATGTCCTTGTTCATGCGAGGCAAGAAGAAGTGAAACCTTGTCTTTTCGAGAGTTCTGTGAATTCCCATATGACCACCAGAAAGTGGAAAGAAGAACTTCACTGACTAGAGAGGCTGGCACAACTAACTGCACACGAGTTCTATCCATGCGATGGCCCTTGCCTTCCTTGGTCTAAATGTGGAAAAGCACACCATCATTGAGGAAGTATTGAGAAGCAAAGAAAAGTGCATCCTGGTGATGTTGCTTTTGTTGAGGTAAGGTTCCAGACTCTAAGTATGTGAGTATGTCTGTAAATTGAGGATCAGTTCTTTGTTGTGTTTTGACCATCGCCAGGGAGATGTCTGAAGTAGAGGAGGTGAGAAGCTCTTCAGTTGCTTGCAGTAAATGAGGATTTCTGCTTTTTTTCTGTAGAAAGAGGTGGTAGCAACAAAGCAACTTAAGGTACTGTTGAAGAGTCCACAGGGAGCACATCTGTGGCAAGGAAAGGAAGAGCTTGTAAACAGGATTCTTCATCTGTTGAGGATGATGCAGTTGGATACCGTCTACACCTTACAGCATCGGCATTGGAGTTAACTAGACCAGGTCGATACTGAATTTAAAAATTGTAGCATTGCAGCATTGCGATCCAGCAGGTGAACCTGCCTACTGGTTCTTTCATTTCAAATAACCATCTGATGGCAGAGTGATCAACGATAGCTGTAAAGGAGGAGAAGTGAAGGTAACAGTCAAATTTCTTTGTGGCAAATACCATTGCTGGACATTCTTTTTCTGTGATGCCATAGTTCTGCTCAACTGAGGAAAGAGAGTGTCTGGCATAGGAAACAACTTGTTGTGTTCCATCTTGTATTTGACATAGCACTGTGCAAAGGAACTAGCATCTGAGCAGAGTTTGAAGGGTTGGTCGAAGCTTGGGTAGACCAATACTGGAGAAGAGATTAGTTTTTCTTTCAAGGTTCAAGGCATCTTGTCACTAGGGAGTCCATGAACATTCACATCCCTTTTTGGTGAGGGCATACAGTGGTGCTGCAATCTTGGCATAGTTGCAAATGAACTTTCTGTAGTATCCAGATAAGCCTAGGAAAACTCTAAGGTCTTTGAGATTGTTAGGTTCTGGATAGTCTTTGACTGCTGTGAGCTTGTCTGGATCTGGAGAGATGCCTTGAGAACTAACAACATGTCCCAGGTAATGGATTTGATGCTGTGCAAAACAACACCTCTCTTGGTGAAGCTTGAGATTGGCTTGTCTGAGATGTTCAAACACTGCTTTAAGATGTTGGAGGTGCTCTGGCAAAGTTCTGCTGAAGACAATAACATCATCTAGGTAGACTAGGCAAGATTTCCAAGACAATCCATGAAGTACGGCTTCCATAACAAGCTGAAATGTGGCTGGACTGTTCAGAAGTCCCATAGGTAGATGTTTGAATTGAAAAAGTTCCAAGTGGCAGTGCTAGGCTGTGTATGGATGAGAAGCTGGATCAATGGATACTTGGTAGAACCCACCCTGATGATCTAGCGTGGTGAAGTAAGCTGGGCTGGCCACATCAAGATTCTCTATGGCGTCTTCAGTTGTAGGAAAGGGATGAGCATCCTGCACTGTGTAGTCATTGAGCTTTCTGTAGTCTACCATGAAGTGATACCCTTTGTCCTTCTTTACCACCAGCAGGCAAGGTGCCCCAGGGACTTGTAGACTTTTCAACAATGTCTTGTTCCAGCTTGTCTTTGATCATGTCCTCTAGGACTTGTTTCTGTTTGTGTCCCACTTTGTAGGCTTGTTAACAGATTGGTTTCTGGTTAGGCTGCACCTCGATGGTGTGTTGCAGGCTATCACAGCATCCAAGCTTGTTATCTGGACCAACAAAGACATCTGGGTAATTCTACAGGAATTTCAAAAGCTGTTGTTTCTCTGTTGGAGATGCGGGAAGTGTTGAAGAGGATAGTCACATACCTTTTCCCCTTGAAGCGAGACTGTTCCAGAGTTAGCAGTTAGAGAATGCAGTTGATCTGAAGTGCAAAAGTCAGAGGGGCATTCAGTTGCTGTGTTTTCCTGATCCTGGAAGTAGTTGCTTTTAAAAAAAATATTTTTATTGAAGAGATAGAAGGCACAGTTACATTTCATCAATATGCATTTAAATTATTAATAACTACAGCCAATATTGATTTTCTTTGTTTCCTTTTAGTCACACATTCACACGTTCCTTTCCTTATTATCTTTTTAACACAATATGTATCCTACATAAGAGCTTACCATCTCAGCTCTTTATTCTGTAAGTGGATGGGCTTATTCACTACTAAATCGTATGCACTTTTATAATTTCATATAAATTAAAAGGTGGGTAATGCATTTCTACATTTCCTTACATAGTGAAGGGACACAGGAGCAGATCTCTTTTTTTAATTATTCCCTCCTATTGCCCTGTAATTGTTTCAAAAAATGGTTTCCAAATTTTATCAAACCTCTGTTCTTTCTGCATAACAAAATAATGAATTTGTTCCAGTTTATATAAATCCATCATAAAATTGGACCATTTGTTAATATCAGGTGGTTCTTTGTCTTTCCATTGCATTTAAATACATTTTTTAGCCATGAGGAATCCCACAGCTATCAATTTATTTTGCTCTGAAAATATCTGGACAATTGACTGGTTGCCCCCTTGCAGAATCATGAATTCATTTATTATAATTGATTGATCCACCACCTTCTCTAAGATCTCTGTAATAATTTTCCTAAATTTAGATATTTTTTTGCAGGTCAAGAACATATGTATTAAAGAACCTGGGTAGTCACAGCATCTTGGGCATTTTTCATCTAAGTTGGTATCAATTTTATGCAATCTGGTTGGCATTAAATAGGTTCTGTGTAATATGTTAAACTGTATTTGTTGCAGTTTAGTAGAACAGAATTGAGATTTTGGATATTGAACTATTTCCTTTCAAACCTTTTCTGGAATTTCATATCCTAGATGTTGTTCCCATTTATTTCTGAGGTAGTCCAACAGATTTTGATTTATATTTTCTAAACAAGTATATATTGTTGATATCAGTTTAGTCTTTGTTGTGCTCATTATGGTTTCAATAGAAGATTCTACTGGTTGTAAGTTTCTTTTCATTATTAAGTTTCTTACTTGTAAGTATCTAAAGAATTCTGCTTTGGATAGTTGATATATGTGCTGAATCTGTTGAAAGGATATTAACACATTATTATTAAACATATCCTTAAGTGTATTTATACCCCTATCTTTCCAAGTCTTAAAGTTTTTTATGGCTATTAAGAATTCCAAAATGTTTATTGTCATGTATAGGAGCAAATGGTGAAATATATTCTGGCCAATTAATTATCTTGTGTCTATCTTTTCAAATATTACAAGAAGTTCAAGTAGATTTTATCACCTGAGTGTTTTTGCCTATTGTGTATTGACCTGATCTGGAAATTGATGAGAGTCTGCTTCCATTTCTTTCTTTATTGTAAAGTCAGTTTTAAACCATTCCTGAATTTGAGATAATTGGGCAGCCAAATAATACCAATAAAAATTTGGGAAAGCCAGACCTCCATGATCAGTTGATAGCCATAGTATTTTTATAGCCACTCTTGGCTTCTTATCTTTTCCATATGAATTTTGTAATTATATTATCTAACTGTTTGAAATGGGTTTTGTTTAGTGCCTTGAGTATTGTTTGACATAAATATAACAGTCTCAATAGAATATTCATTTTAATCACATTACATTTGCCTATAAGTGTAAGTGGTAATTTTTTCCATGTATCTAGATCATTCTTGATTTTATATACTAATGGTGTCAAATATTTTTCAATTAACTCGTTAATGTCCTTAGTAATTTGTACTCCTAAATATCTGAAGTATTTAACTACTTAATTTTAAAGAAATGTAGGTATCATATGCTGTTGACATTTGTCCAACAGCATCACCTCTGTTTTTTCTACATTAATTTTGTAGCCTGATGCATCTCCAAATTTTTGAATTATATTAAAGCAGCGTGGGATTGATATTTGTGGGTTGCATAAATACAATAGTGTATCATCTACATACAGACTTATATGGTGGTCCTGAGTCCCAATTTTTATTCCTTGTAATTGCTGATTTGATCTTATTGCAGCTGTAAGAGGCTCAATTACTATTACAAATAGTAAGGGGGATGGTGGAAATCCCTGTCTAGTACCATGTGAAAGTATAAAATAGCTTGAAAGGTTTCAGTTGGTTAGGACACTAGCTTTTGGGTTGTTATATATAGTTTTAATTGCCTTACTGAATTTAGGCCCATAGCCAAGCTCTTCTAATACGGCGAACATAAAGTCCCATTCAATTCTATTGAATGCTTTCCCTGCATCTACTGCTATCTACTGCTATTATCAGAGGGTTGTTTTGCTAACATATATAACAGTAATGACTATTCTTATGTTTGTACCTATTCTTCTATTTTTCATAAATCCATTTGGGTCTTGATGAATTATTGTGAGTAAAGTTGTTTCTAATCTTTTAGCCAGTATTCTGGCAAACAATTTCATGTCGGCATTTAAAAGTGAAATAGACCTATAGGAAGATACTTGCAGGGGATCTTTATCTTCTTTCAAAAATACAGATATTTTAGTGTTATAATAGAATTCTGGTAGTAAGTCATTATTACAGCTGTGATTAAATATGTCAAGTAAATGAGGACTTAATTGCTTAGAAAATGTCTTATAGAATTCTATTGATAAACCATCTAGTCCAGATGCTTTCCCTACTGCCATTTCTTGGATAGTTGTTATTATTTCATCTTTTGTTACTAGTTTTTCCAGTTGTAGTGTCCCTTCTGGATTGATTTTAGGTAGGGAGATGTTATTTAGAAAGGTTTGTACAGCATCCAAATGGTTATTTCTTTCCGAAGTATATTGCTTTTGGTAGCAGTTTTTGAAAGTATTGTTTATCTCTTTAGGATCAGTTGTGGTTTTTGTTATATTGTTATTACTTTTATTGATTTGAAATATAGTTCTTTCCTGTTTTTCTTTTTGTAATTGAAAAGCCATTAACTTATCTGGTTTATCTCCCAATGTATTTCACTCTTGTTTTTAATATGCTATTCTCTGCAGTATACACAATAATATTGTTGTATTCCATTTTTTTGAGCATTAGTTGTTTAAATATATTAGGATTATGTGATTCCATATGTTGTTTTTCTAAAAAAATGATTTCCTTTTCAAGAGTTGATTGTTTTTCTAATCGCTTTTTGTTTTTGGCTAAGGTGTAACTAAGTATGGAGCCTGTTGTAACTGCCTTAAATGTATCCAAGTTATTATTATAGGATGAGCATTTTGGATCATTGTAATTGAAATAATCTGTTATCTGGGTCTCCATATACTGAATAAATTCAGAATCTTGTAGTAGAGCTGGCTGTAGTGACCATTGTCTATCCCCAGTGAATTGACCTTTGGTAATTTTTAATAACTGGTGTGCATGCTCATAAATGACTGTATTGTAATACTTTACTGTACTGTATTAATACAATACTGTAGATTTTGAGATATTAGAAAATAGTCCAGCCTGCTGTAGCTTTGGTGTGGTGTGGAAAAGAAAGAATATCGGTTTGCTTCTTGATTCAGTTATCTCCAAATGTCGGTAAGATTTAGATCTTCCATAAATCCTCTTAACTGTTTTCTAACCCCCATCTGATTGTCAGGGAAGGAGGAAGATTTGTCCTTTCTACTGTTTATTGCCAGATTTAAGTCCCACCCTCCCTATTTGTAAGGCCCTACGACTATAGTTAGTTACAAAAAAAAAATATTGAAATAATTAATTCAAAAGTATTGGGGCCATAAATATTCACTAATGTAAACTTTCCATCTGGAGTTATAATTTCTACTACTACAAATCTTCCTTGTGGATCAATAGCTGAGTTTCCAAATTTGATTGTATTATTGTTGTTTTTTATAAATATGGCCACCCATCTTGCAGAGTTAAGCAAAATTCGTAAATCTTCCCTCTCCCCATTTATTCCCGTGGAATGTTGCTTCCTTCAGGCAAAAATGGATTTCTTGTAATAGTAAAATAGCTATGTTTTTCCTATCTACATAGCTAAACAGTTTCTTTGCTTTCTTTCTGTCCCTTAGTCCCCTCACATTCCATGTCATAATATTAACCATTATCACAGTTATTAATATACCTGGTCTGATTAAGCCCTCTCATCCCTAGACTGGTTGAATTATCTTATAGTTCATCAAAAAGTGACTGTCTGTTTCTAATATAGCAACTGGCCTTCTTCCCTTGTTTCCCTTTTGTATCTCTAGAAGATTAGTTACAATCATGGGTTTTCTCCTTATGTTCTGCAGTATACCCTCCCCTTCCCTTCCTGATATACGCATGCCTTGGTGTGCATCAGTCACCCAAGGCATGCATATATCAGAGCATGACTGCACACCTCAGAGTGGTTTATCTATCACATACACAACACACACACATTTCCCCCATCCCCTTCCTTATTCCAACTATATCTCAAACCCTCTTCCTTTTTTATCTGAGCCCTTTGTTTTACCTTTAGGAACAAAGCCACAGACATGGTTACCTTGATTGGCTCTGGTTCCTGTGTTCCTTATGTCAAGACATTCTGGATTATCTTGCATATAAAATGCTATAAAGCAAAAGAACACACAAAATGAGAGAAGACAAACACCCCCCAAAAAATCCAATTGTGTATTAATCTCTTTACCATTTATAATCATGTAGACACTTTATATCAATTGTATTCTTCTATATAATTCTGTATCACAATGCTTGTCCCCACATTTTTTTTTTTCCTTCCTTCCCCGACTCCTTTTCTCTTTCTCTTCCCCCTCCCTTCTCCTTCTTTTCTCTTTATATATTTTATTTTTTCTCCTTTTTTCTCTCCTCTCTTCTTCCTTTCTTCCCCCATTTTTCTTTTTCCTCCTCTTTTTCCCCTCTTCCCTTTTTGATTCCTCTTTTTTTGTTCTATTAGATTTTAAATTTCATATTTATTATCTTAATAATAGTTATAAGGTCAAATCTGCATCCAGGTCAAAACCTCTAGCATAGGTTAAACTCATTTTTTCATTTTGTTGAGGCCTGGAATTTTGTTGAGATTGTTGTTCTTGCCCATCAAAGGGTATTCCTAATCTAGCAGATGATCTATTGCAGAAGGATAGTACTTGTCCCAAAGTAGCTGTGGGAGTGGGGGAGTTCTGTACAAAGTTTCTTTTATTCCACCTGGAATTGCCATAAGTTGGCTGGCTGGTTTCCAGTCTTAATAAGTTCTCTGCTTTATTTGGATCCGTAAAAAACATGACCCTTCCTCTGAAAAAAAAATTAATTTTGCTGGGGAAAGTAGTTAGTATCTTATGCCCCTTTCTCTTAATAAAGTCATTACATGGTTGAAAGACCTTCTTTATAACATAGTTTCTGAACTAAAATCTGGATAGGCTAGAAAACCATAGCCCTTAACTTTAAGTCATTTCTCCATTGTGGCCTTCCTTATTATTACCTCTTTGTCCTGGAATTTATGTGGTATGACATAAACAAACCTGGGGCGATCAGTGTCTTGTGTTGTTTTTGTGGGACCCACTCTATGGACTCTGTCAAGTGATATTTTCTGTCTAGGATATTCTAGGCCCATTGCTTCTGTTAACAATTCTTCAAAATAAGGCAAAGGGTCACCTGAGCCCTCCACTACCATAGATATTTTTTTCCAATTTTAAGTTTCCTCTGCATTCCCTATCTTCCTGATCTTTTACTTTTTTCATTAAAAATTCCAATTGATTGGTGTGCTGGGCAACAGTTTTCTTAATTGGTATTACTGAGTCTTCCAAATCACTCACTCTTTTTTCTACCTCGGAAGTCCTTAATGTAAGTGCCTCTAATTTGGTATTTATACCAGCAATGACAGCAGATAGGGAGCTCAAAGTGTTTTGAATGTCAGCAAGTCCCTTTAATACTGTTTGTTGAAAAGAACCATTACCAGGTACCTATGATTCTTCACTCATCATTCTCCGGCTTTCTTGAGTTGTATGATAATTTGTTTTTGGATCTTTCTTATCTTTGGGAAAGCTGATTTCACTATTCCCCTTCTGCAGCTCTCGAGAGGGTTTTGTTTGCCCTGTCAATACTGGCACTTCAGTCACTGGGTTGTTTTGCCACTGTGTCCACTCGGAAGTATCAAGATTCAGCCTACATTTCCTGCATCGGTCTGGGTATTATTCTGGGTGGCATCCAGGCCCTCCTGTTCCTCCATTGTGTGCTCCAATTAATCTGTTGGTTTACCTGGCTGTACACTGTGTGGGTTTGGGGTGTCCTCTTCATTTGCAGACGTAGGGATTTCTGCCATCTTCTGCTCTTCTGGATTAGTGGAGTTGGAAATACTACCTCCGCTGTTACCCAGCTGCTCTTTCTCTTCTCCAAAGTGATTCTCCTCGGTATGATCATCTGAAGGTAATATTTTGTCTTTTTCTACATCAGACATACCTTTGTTATAGTTATGGGTGAAAGTATCAGAGGTAGAGATTGGAAAGTTTTGCTCCAGTTGCCCAAAAATAAAGTTGTTTGTTGCCCAGGCATTGATGTTTTTTTCCTCCTTCTATGTCTAGAAGCTCTGCTGCTGTCATCGGTGTTAGCCTGTTCTGTTAAGTCCTTGACCTGATGTACTCACTTAGACATATTTGCCACCCATTGGCAAGTTTCTGATCAGTTTAAACATTCAGTTGGCTAGAACAGCATTAGCCATAATGTTTTTTTTCCTCAAGCTCTCAGCCTACTCCCCATTCAGGAACTTCCTACATCACCATCTTGGTCACCAAAAAGCATCCTGGGAGTAGTTGCAATCATCTTGCTGATGGTGCTTTGGTGGGCATTTTTGGTTCCGTTGATTTCTGTTGTAATACTGTAGCTTTTGGAGAACAGCAGCAGTGTGTCCTCTGAATACACACCATTGGCAGGTCACAGGCTCACATGAAGGTGTAGGCAGATCAGGTGACTGTTGAAATGATTGAAGAGCATTGACAAAGGTAGCAGAAGAAGCAGTTGAGCTGAGGTGCAGACTATTGACAGTACTGGTGAGTGTGAGTATTATTGTTTGCTGCTGTTCAATGCATGTTGTGAGTGCAGCTAACTGTGACAACTGAGATGCTTGTAAACTGGTGGACTGGGACATTAATATGGACTCTTGTGCAAGTCGAGCAGCTTGGAATGTGTCCATCCAGGTTGTTGGTTTCTGCTGGATGACATAAGGATGGAGCTGAGGAAGTAGTCCCCGGACAAAGGTCATGATTTGCTCTTTTTCAGGTTTTTGCAGACATTTGCAGTGAGACTCAATGTCCACTATGAAGGCTTCTAGAGATTCAGAGGGTTGCATGGTATGTTCCCACAGCTGTTCCAATAATCAGGGCAGATGTGCTTGGACAAAATGGCCTTTGAAGGTTGCATATGGAGTGGCTGTATCTCCTTTGACTTGTTCGGGAAGTGTGTTGAACCAGGAAATGGCAGTCCCTCTCAGAAGCAAGCACAAGGCACTGGAAATACATAAATACACAAAGGATCAGTCCAACCATGTAATGAAATCCAGGCTTGAAATTGCTTGAGTCAGTCAACAGCATCTTCATAAGGCAAAGCTGAGGAGGGTAGTGGCTGTAGGCTGGTATGGACCGTGGACTGTGGTGAAATAGTTTTAATGTAGGCAAGGTCATCTTGAATGGCTTGCATGGCTGGTGCTCCTTGAGCTGAGATAGAAGACTGGATGTCATGCAGGATGGTTTCTATTTTGTAGCCCCATGCCCTTGAGGTGGGTGAAGGTAGAACTCCGGATGCTCTGGCACCCATTTCTGCATTGTCTTCAGACATGGTGGTTGGCGATGAGCTTCATTGCACTGAGCCAAGGTCGTAAGGATGAGAAGGCATTGCCATCATGCAGTAGATGGGATGTTGTGGAGTAGATGAAGTGCCGAGAAGAAAATAATTTTGTAGACAAAAGTACAATTATTTGTAAGCAAAGCCCATCAAATGACATCTTAATTAACAATTCTGACTCAATTATGTATTGTCTGTTATTTAAATTAAGGTTGTGTTGTAAAAATCAGCTATTTGTTGCAGTGTCCATTCATTTCAATAGGTTTGCCATTTATTTCTATGGAGTGAAGTCATTTTAGTACCCTTCACAAGATGGCCACCGTACTCTGACATACAGTTCCTGTATTCCTTGACTGTAGCAAGATGGACACCAGCAGGGGGTGGTTAATGGTCACTTCCTGCGTTGTTGTTTTGTTGCACACAAGATGGATGCTTCTTGCCATGAGGCTGCTGTGCAAGTGACAAAATGCAGATTGCCTCGCTGCTGTGCTTCTTCCCCAACTGAAAATGGCAGACTTTTTCTTTGGTGAGTGACAGAATGGGGAATTTACTGTATTTATATGACTGCTCATTCATTTTGCTTTTGTTTTATTTTTATGTTGTAGTGGTTTCCCAACTGTCCTCTGTATTTTATTTACTTTCCTGCTGTTGGTCTCCCCCTGCTTTCCTTTGTTTATTTTCTGCTCTTCCCCCTGTATTTATTGATTGTGCTTCCCTGCTGGTGCTTCATGTTCTTTTCTTCCTTTGCCCCTTTTATTTTATTGTTTGTATGGCTTCCTTTTGAAGCGTGGCCTAGCAGGGAATAGGATCACTCCCTGTGTAGTCCTTATTAATTTTGTTGCTGCCCAGTTTGTTTATTGTGCTGTCCCAGTTACTGATTACTGTGCCTCTGGTTAAAGTGTTTGGGTCACCCGTTTGATTTATTTATTTTATATAATTTTCTGCCCTATTTATTTAATTTGCCCAGAGGGGCTCCAGAGATTTATTCATTCTTTGTATGGGTCACTGTTGGAGCGTGGCCAAAAGGGGAGCAGCGGAGCTCCAAGCAGCTTTGTTGTCGAGAAGAAAGCTGCAGCTGTTCAGGAATGGAGCTGTTGTGTGCTGAGCCATGGGGAAGCTCCAGGTATGGCTGTTCAGGAGAAGTTTGAGCTGAGCTGTGTCCCACTGCAGGTTAAAGGAAGGGCATAGTTGTTTGCTGAGCTGGTGGTACAGTGCTCAGCTTGCTGCAGGGAAAGTCAGGGATGAAACTGGAGCTGTTATTTGCTGTGCGGCTAAGTGGGCGAGATGCAGCAACAGTCTTTATTATTTTGTTTTCTTTTTTTTCTGAATTGAAGATGGACCAGGTGAGAACTTGGCTGAGTGTGGAGTGGAGGCTCCATTGTTACAGGACTGGCTGTGGGAAAGTCCGAGAGGCTGCTTGGCAGAGTTGGGAGACCTTGTTGAACAGCTGCTTTAAACAGGCAGGAGGACCTAGGGGTATACAGTCCCTCGAGGCAGCCAGGAGTTTGTTTAACTGGAGCACTCCCAGCAGGATGTAAGGCAGACCACTTAGGGTAGTTAATTGGTTTAGGTACTGAGTTAATTTTTTTCCTTTTTCTTTTGGAGCTGTGATCCTCACTGGGAGAGGCACTGTGTTTGAGAGGGAGTTTGCTTGGCACCTGCATGAGGTGAGTGCTGGGGGGGTGCTGTTTGCTTGAGGAGCTCCATTGTGCTTAGGGCTGGATAACTTGATTTCTAACATCTAGGAAATTGGTGTACCGATGCCCCACACTGACATTCTACAGTCTTTGTGTTGCAGGGGAGCTACTGGCAGGCAGAAGACAGTCAATTGTTTCACTGCAGGCAGGACTGTAATGCAGTAACATTCAAGCTGTTCAGGCATACTGGGAGAGTTGACTGGAGGTACCACGTGACACAGACAAGCAAGATGGGGTCTGGGCAGAAGAAGGGCTGCATTCTCCGCCATGTGTGGTATTTTTGTATTGGTCTGCCACTAAGGACCTTACCTTCTTTATGTTCTGCCAGGCCCAATCTGTTGCTGCTATAGTAGACACCTTGCTGGACTGTATGAAACACTGCGATGGACACATAAAATAATGAATAAGTGGTTTTAATCATAAACTGTAAAGACATCAGCAGGTAACTTCATCTCACCATGTGGTTCAGGAACAGACTAACTGACTGACTGACTAAAAGGGGTTCTAGCCCATGCTAAGCAGTAATTAGCATTCAAATTGTAATAATGACCCTAACTTGCTACAATTGTCTAGAGTTCTCAAAGGGGTGGCAGCTAGATTAGCCCCACACTGAAACTGTACTCCACAAAACAAATAATTTTCTGTGCCTGGCAGTCTTATGGCCTATAGCCCAGACTTTTGAGGTACATAATATCCTAACTTAGCTAAACTGTGTGGGTATTCATAGCACATACATGCTGTATATACATACACATGTAGATGGTACATGCATGTATATGCACACCCACATTGTATGTTAGCACTGCAAGCAGTGTTCATATTGTAGTGCAGTGTTTGTGTCATAATGCAGTTATCCGAAACTAACCTATACACACATACTGTACTGTACTATGAAGCATCTGTCCCCTAAAAGAGTAGCCTTTAGTGACCTGTACCTTGTGGCTACTACTTGTTTTACATCTGAGGCTTGTCAATGGTAGAAGTAAAGAGCTTATACAATTTCTTACCACTCTGCAGCCTGTCAGCAACCTGCAGCCAATGTCTGCAAAGAGAAATGTCAGTTGATTCCCTGACCCTACTGAGAGTGTCTTCCAGCTCGCCAAAAGTCTGGGATTTTTGTAGCCTGTTTGCAGGACTTTTTTCAGAGGGGACTTGATCATTGAAAGGGAAAAGGAGATCGACAACTATGTGGTTGTTGTGTGGTAAAATAGAGCATGCCAAGAAATAGTCTCAGAATTGCTGGTAAAGGGTAGCAACAAGTACATTTTTATTTCCAAGATGTCATTTTAGCACCTCATAGATAGAAAAGTTATTATAATCTTGTGGTTAAGACAGGCGTTATTGTGTTTAAAACAGATGGCATCTCCTGATTAGAAACATTTTGTATTTACATTTTTATACTCTATAATTCTCCAGTTGGGTGACTTTTAGATGACCATAGCTGAATTTGCAGACAGACTACTATTTTATGCTTTTATGAGTGAAGTTCAGAGTGCTTCAGCACTGTCAAGTTCCAAGGTATTTTCTTGCTAGTGTTTCCTTGGTATGTTCAGACCTGGCTAGTCCAGGTTCTTCAGAAGACATCATTGGTATCAGAGGAGAAAAGGGCAATTACAAGAGGCTGGTATGGACCTCCCCACAGAACCAACTCAGGACACTCTCTCTACTGATGAGAAAAAGAAAAATGTTAAAACACAAAAGAGTGAAAAAAAAAAGCAATATATAGATTAGAATTATGCACAGACAAAACTCAATTTAATGTACAGCAATCTGATGGCACACCTTCAGTTGCCCAGGGAGGAAATAACAAAAACAAAACAATTGCTTATAAAAAATGTTCTTTTTACTATTATGCCACAGTTCCAAAGAAGGAATGAAGAAAGGGCAAAATATGCATCCAATCATGATAAAGATTGAGGCAATTATTCAATAAATGTATGAAGTGGAGACACAAACAAACTCAACAGTAGATCATTACCTAGTGTTTTTCTTTGTAACACAAGATGCAAAAGAAAATATAGTGGATTTAATAGAGTGTTCAGTAATGAAGTCAGTATGTCTTGATGCTGATAAACTTTTGTTCGCAACTCCCACTGAATTTAAGTGGGAGCCCCTTCATAAATAATTTACAAAATCGGAAGACTCTTTTCTGCTTCTTTGGAAAGATTTCCTAACTTAGAAAATGTCCATCTTAAAAATAATAACCTTCCAAAGAAACAATCCCTGGATAAAGACTACTTACAGGATAAAGACAATGGCTATTCTGACCTGGTAAGTAACTATCCACCCCTTTGACACAAATGTTGATTGAGGCACGCAAGAATCAGCATATGGCAAATATTTTATTTTCAGAGCAATTATATATTAGATTAAATAACTACCATTAAAACTACTTTAGCTTGTCATGAAGGGTTAATATGAAATACATTTAGGGAATAGATAAAGGGGGAGTTGGGATCAGAAGGGAATTCAATGAAAATGAATTTTCTTGAGAAACAGGAGGACTAAAATTCTCCTCAAGCACTGAATTTTTTAAACCAACCTTCCTCTATCCCCAAGTGGGAAACATTTTTAGAAAAATACTAAAAAGGACCAGAAGAAAAAAGTAAATCCCACAGGAAATTTCAATGAAAAGATCTTAAACAAGATTAAAAAAAATGTTTTATCTGTCTCTGAGATAGAACTGGACATTTCACAACAAATTAAGCGGAAACATAAAAAGAAGATTACCTGACAGATTCACCAATTACCTTTAAAGGAAATGACAGGAAATCAAGTAAAAAGGGTGAAACAAGAGGACAAACTCACTGGCAGGACAACAAGAATTAAAAGAAAGCACTAACCATTACAGAAATGATAGATAAGGCACAGCAAAAGATAACAAATGAGGTATCTTCCTCAGAACCAATCCCAGCTACTGGACTGGAAATCCTAGATGAGGATCTGGTTAGAGCTGTTTGTCAAGCAGAAAACATCTCTCAAGTGGCATTTTCCCCCAGTAAAGAAAATTCAAGAAATTTATGGTTATCAGGTAATGAGGCAGTTATATCTATTTATGGAATCCATAAAAATAAAAATGAAAATACCAAAAGCTTGAGATAATTGGTTAATCACCTACTTGAACAATAACTAGCAATCCCTAATGGGAGAAACAATGTAGTAAATTTAATGAGAGATCGGGGGAGAGGAGATACAGGTTCATCTTGTGATGTCAAACTTGGAAATTGCTAAACGGGTTTGGAGACAACTTTTCTTAGTCATTTGGGTTTAAGAGCAGACCCCCCATCACCTTATTAACAATTTTTTTTTAATTAAAAAAAGAACATTTTACCAAGGGAAAATTAATCACCAAATTGGACTTAGAAAATTGTCTGAGAGGAAACAATGAAGGTATCACAATAGATGAGAATAGAGAATATCAATGGCTGCTAACTATGCAGGGGTTAGAACCTTTACAGAGTGAAAGTAACATTTCACTCATGAAAACTGTTTGTTACCTGATAGGGAATATTCTGGGAATTAAGCTCAGTTATCAAGGAATTTGATGGGTATGGAGGGAAAGTGGGTTCCTCTATCAGGGACAGGTCACTTTAGCAGTCAGAGATAAATTACTTTTGAATATTTTTTTTTAACTCTATTTTCTCTCCTACCTCAGGAACCTCTCTCCGGTGTGAATTCTCAGCACTCTGTTCTGCTGCTTCCCTGAAGCATCCACACTCTCTGGGCAAACAATCTCACTCCCGCTTCACCTAGCCACCCAACCCCCCAGCTCTGAGCCCCCTTGGGTGGGACCACCATCTCCTTCTGGCACTCTATCTAGAATCTAGATGAGTGACCAGGGAGGAAGACAGAGATTGGGAGCATGTGGTGGTAGAGCTCAGCACTGGGCATGGAACCTGGTCATTGATCCCACCATCGCCTACCCCTGAGGCAGGGGTTTTCTTGCTTTCCCCTAGGAATGCAGACATGCACTGATGTCCAGCACAATGCAGGTGTGCTCCTGTGCCCACTTGCAGGATGACTGCCAATGCTCCAAGCCTCTTGTATGTGCTCCATGTCAAGCTGCAACTGCCAGCCTCTACCAGGGGTTGCTGAAGCTGCATGGAGTGGTAACCTCCCTTCCCAGGAGTGGAGAGCAGTCCTCCAGATGCTCAATCCTCTCCTGCTCCCTGCCAACCCCCAGCACCCAAGTCTGTTCCCAAATCCAGGTCACTGGTGTGGTGTGAGGTGTGGCATACAGCGCCTCAACTCTCAGTGCCACCAGGCTGGCATTACTTTTGAATTTAATTCTCTCAGAGGCTCATAAACTTGACAAACTGGGCATACTGATATGGGAATGGCCCTTTGCTCAGAATAATAACACTAACAATGAAACAGCACAAGAACAGACTCAGGATACAAATATTGTTAATGGTTAGAGATGTGTGGGTCAAAAAGCATTGGTCTCCTTTCAGTTAATGAAGTCTAGACACAAATAGACTCCCAGCTCCCACATACCACTAGAGAATAATTTTGAAGTCTTAGGAGACTTGAAAAATGATTGACTCCTTGGAGACTTTATAGAAAAGCAAGACTGAAAATGTTTTGTGGAGGTATACAGATCTCTGACTTAAATTCTTTGCCCAAAGTTTCTAAAGGGGCACTGGATAAAACTGGCCAGACAGGGCATGCGCATGAGCAAAAGGCATTTGCCTTTAGTCAAATTCAGGTGGATGAGGCTAGAGATGAATTGCTGGCTATGGATGCATTTAAGGCCAAGGAACTGGATGATATTCCTAAGTTGTTGAAGTATGCAGCCCCCTGTATAGCATACCCACTTGTTTACCTGTTTAACTATTCCCTCTTAACTCGAGAATATCCAGAGGGTTGGAAATTGGCTAAAGTAGTGCCAGTCCATAAAGGTGGTTCTAGATTGGAGATGGGAAATTTTAGACCAATTTCATTGTTGCCTCAAATTTCCAAAATTATGGAGAGATTGGTTGCCAGAAGGTTAAAAAGCCATCTGGAGGAGGGGAATTTTTTTGAATGAGTACCAGTCTGGTTTTCATTCAAAACATTGTACCCAGACAGCATTGTTAAAAGTTGTGGGGGATATCCTAATGGGCCTGGACAAGAGGAACTCTGTGGAATCCATTTTTATAGATATTTCAAAGGCCTTTGACACCTTAAACCATGAGTTCCTCCTGTCCAGACTCTGGAATTTGGGGGCAAAGGGTTTGTAACAGAAATGGTTTAGCTCCTGTCTTATGGGGTGGAAACAAATGGTGGAACTTCGTGCTTATAGATCATCTACCCTTCACAAAAAAGTGGGGGTGCCCCAGGGGTCTATCCTGAGACCCCACTTTTCAACATATATATAAATAGTATAACATTTACAGATCTTGATATAAGATACCATGTATATGCAGATGATGCACTGATTTACATGGAAGGTAGTGCCCAGGAAAGAATTAATACCAAATTACAGGTAGTTTTTCATGAGCTTCATTCCTTTTTTTATTCTCTTAATTTAATTTTAAATGTCCAAAAGACTCAAGTGATGTATTTTTATGGTCCTACAAAGGAACATCAGTTATTGGATATTGGGACAAGGGGGGGGGGATTAAACAGGTAACTCATTATAAATATTTAGGAGTGTGGTTAGACCAAAGATTGAGATGGGACAAGCATCTGGAACACCCGATGGGTAATCTTAGTGGAAAGTTGGGTGTGCTTTATAGATTAAAACCTTTTACAACTCTGGAGGTGAAGTGGAGGGTTGTGGAAACTATAATCTTACCCATCTTTGATTATGGGGATTTGGTGTATGGGGGGGCCTCAGTGAGGCAGCTGGCAAAGCTACATGTTATTTACAACAGGTTTGCCCACTTCATCCATGATGCCTCCAGAAGCACATACCATTGTGATTTATATAGAGTCATAAACTGGTGGTGCTTGACTGACAGGAGGAGTTGGCACCTTGCAACATTTATGAGTAAATTTAGAAGGCGACAATTGCCTAGTTATACCTTAAGGGATTTTGATGTTAGGGAACACAGGAAGGCATTAAGATCTTCTGGGGGTATAGGATATGTTGTTCCACAATGTAATCTGGAGTTGGGAAGGGCATCACCCCTTTACAGGGGTCCCAAAACTTGGAATTCCTTGCTCCTGGATTTGAGGTGGTTGGAAGCCCCTTTAAATTTGCATACAATAAAAAAGTGGTTTGTGAATTGCATGTATGAATCAAGAATATGCTGTTTACATTAGTATTTTATAGTAAAGAAATTTAGTGTCATTATATGACTCAAAAATAAGAATATATTGCATCTTAGGTATAACATGATATGCGCTTTATTGAATCATACTTCCGGTAAAATGAGTAGGCAATCTTTAGCTTGTATGTATATTGGAAGTATTTGCACATTTTTAAATAATTTAAGCTGTGTAATGAAAATGCATGTGGTTTTGCTGAGTAAATATTGTTTTGTATTACATGATTGTGTAATTTGTTTAAATGTCTATTATATGTGTAACAATTGTCTCTGCACTATGGACCTCCTTGTAAATGAATCTTGTTACTCAATGGATTATTATCCTGTTCATATTATAATATGAATAAAATGTTATCATACCAAATACAAGTAATATCAGTACCATTCCTTCTTGGAATGTCCATGCTTTATTAGAAATCTTGTAGACATACAGTTCAGAAAATTCATATCACAGTATAACAAAATGTGCTTACAAGAAACTTGGACTGTTGTAGTATTTTTGTTAGAAGGATTAGCATGCTTTTCTGCAAGGGCCAAAAAAGCAGCTACCTCGAGAAGACCAATAGGAGGCATAGCAACTGTAATACAAATAAAAACAGAAATATTAATTAAAGAATCAATATTAACGTGATAATATTCTTATTGTTCTAATACAATGGAACAGAGAACTTCTTTACATCTGTAATTGTTATGTTCCACCAAAACACAAAATATTATAGTGAAAGATATGGGACACCTTGGAACTAGAAATCTGAAAAGCAATCACATTAATTCCTAAGTTTGGGCTGATTTTAAATAGGACTTAAACTCCAAAGTAGGCACTTGTGCCCCACTCATAGAGTTCAAAAATAATAATATATAGAAAAAAAAGTCACTGGACAATATCATGAATAGTATTAGCATGACACTCTTGCACTTGCTAGAAAAAAATGGGCTTGAGAATACTTAATGGAATTCTCAAATGGGATTGCACCACCCAATATGTATACTCCTCTGCTAAATGAGCAATTTTGGTTGACTATATATTCACATTTCATTGCCAGTTTGTCAACATCTTAGATTTAAAGGTTGTTCCAAGACCAGAGAGTGATTATTTTCTTGTCTCATTAAAAACTAAATTCACATGTTTCGTGTTCTTTAAACCATGGAAATGATTATTAAATGCAAGAGCTAGAGAGTTGAAATAATAAGTGTACTTTTTTCAAGCAGATTGGAGAGTAGTCTTTCCAGTATTTTCCTGAGTAATGAAACTGCAGTAAAATTGCAGTCAGATCTTCCTTGTCTACACAGACTTTGTATTTAACAGTGAAGGGAATATACAAAGGAATTCTGCCACTTTTATATAGTCCAATGACTACTAAGAAACATGTTACCTGGTATAATGATGACTGTAAAAAAATCAAAGTGGCATTGTTCAGACTCATTGTATATGTGAGACAGAACCCCCCCAAGTTAAATTATAAATTTCTTAACAAATACAGGAAAAAATGTACAAAAATATTCTTACATGAACAGAAGCAGGTTTTCTAGATTAAACAATGGGAGGAAATGTTTAAAGCCATTCAGACAAAGGATACCAAACAGTTTTGGCAACTTGTAGCAAAAGGGACAGGGAATTTTGCCACAAATATTTTGGAATGTAATACACCCATGCTCTGGATTAATTATTATCCCCCAAAAAATTTAATAAAAAGGAAAATCATAAACACAATCACACTGGGCCGGATTCTCAAACTCCTGGGGTGGTGCAAGGAACGTGCATCCAAATGAATGGTGCAAAGTGCCCCTTGCACCAAATGATGCTCAGGAGCAATCCACAAAGGCAGACTGCACCTACCACATGCAACCTGCACCTAACTGTGCTTGTGCAACCCTTGCACCATACACTGTGCTACAGCATGGCTCCAGGGGCTTGCAGTAGACACAGGCTGCCAATACCCCCGAGTCACAATCCACAACCCCCCCCAGTGGTGACATTTCCAAGTATCCTTGGACAAGCACTGACTGGTCTAAGAGTACTTAGAAATTTAACCACTGGGGGAATTGACTTGGTATTGGCAATGTGCAACAGTCCCCCCTCCCTGATGTCCCTAATCATTAAATAGATTGCCAGCCTCTTTTCCCTGTTAGTCTAGTGTCCCCCACACCAAACTCCAATAATTGTAAAATAAATTAGGACCTTTTTTCTCAGAATCTAGTGGCCTCTTCCCAGACCCTAACCACTGTGTAATAATAAAATATTTCCCCCTTTTTCCTGGTAGTCTAGTGGGCCCCCATCTAGCAGTACCCTACCATCTAGCTCCTCTCACCCCTAAGGGAGCTGGCAACTGGCACATCCCACCTCTCACCACCATAGCCAGCCACTAGACTACCAGGGTAAAGGGGGAATTCTTTTATTTTTATTTCACAATTATTGGGATTCAGGGAAGGGGGCACTAGGCTACCAGGGGAAAGGGAGTTTTATTATTTCATAATGATTGGGGTTAGGGGAAGGGGCCACTAGACTACCAGGGAAAAGGGGACATTATATTTTATTATTTCACTATGATTGGAGTTCAGGGAAGGGGGCCACTAGACTACCAGGAAAAAGGGGAAAACATTATATTATGTCACAATGATTGGGGTTCAGGGAAGGGGGTACTACACTACCAGGGAACAGGAGCATATATTTTATTAATTAACAAGGACTGGGGATGGGGGGGTGAAGGTGTGCTTATGCACATTGCCGCAGGCTTGCAGCAACTTGTCCAGGTGCACCATCTGTTTGGTGTACTGCTAGGGTTGCTGCAAGGTGTAGAACTTTGCCACTGGGACCCCCCGATAGACAATCAGGTGCAGGGTACATTGCACTTGAGCAATCAGCGCAAGTAGCCTTTGGTGCAGCTGGTGTTAAGTTTTGTGAATTGGGTCCTTTCTCCCCAAAGTTCAGCTTACATTAGTATGTTTAGCTAAAGCTCCATATGAAATTTCTATTGTAATTAATCAAACTAAGGCAAATACAGCACCTGACAAAATCCCCCGTATCTATATAAAACCAAAGTTAAATGATGGAGTATTTTATTATTCTTGCTTTTTAACAAAATGATGATGGACAATTTCTTTCCACCAGAATGTAAAGAGAATAGTATAGTCCCCATTTATAAAAAAGGTGATCCTGCTTTAGCTGAAAACTATCAGACAATAAGCCTTACAGACTGTTTGGGTAAGATTTTCACAAGGATAATTCTTCGCAGAATAGATACTTGGTTAGAAAAAGAAGGCATGGAGTCATGTGATGCGCTTGCCCCAGTAGAAGCTCTTCTCTGGCTCGTCCTGCTCCTCCACCTTAAACTGTTTAAAATGTTATTCTAATGAAATATTTCTACCTCACTTCTTGCTGAATCTGATTCCTTTAGATGTTAACTGCCAGTTTCCAGCTTACAACCCGAGATGATGTCGGAAGCGGAGATGCAGCAAGCTCCCCTAAAGCATACCCCACCTCAGACGTCTGACAAGCATGCTAAGCAGCTGAAGGCCCAGAGCTCGGGCTCTGACCAGTCTAATACCTCCAACTTAATGTCTACTCCCCTCAAAGGAGTGATTCCTCACAGAACTAGAACCCTTCAGGGAAACACTCTGGGAAATAACCGATCAGCTTAAATCACTTAGAGGGGACCTTAGTGATTTAGGCAGAAGAGTCAGAGAGGTTAAAACATGTACCCACTCTCTGGAAAAGTGGCAGGCTCATATAGACTCAGAAAATACCCAGCAATGGCACAGAATCCATAAGCTGGAAGACAAAATAGAAGAATTGGAAGGAAGAAGCCACCGTAATAACTTGCTCATTTTTGGATTGCCAGAGGGCGAGGAAGGGGTCACACCAATTCTATTTGTTCAGATCTTTCTGGAAAGGTTGGCAGGCCCTTCCCCAATGGTTGTATTTATGTTGTGGAATAGGCACACCATTCGCTATGCCCTAAATCCTCAGCTGGCTCCCCTTCCCGCCCCTTCATGTTCAAATTATTGAACTTTTTAGACAAGCAATGTGTTCTTCAAAAAGTATGGGACTTAAAGGAGATATTGTGGGAAGGTAAATTCTGGCTTACTCAGGATCTCCCAGCTGGAACCCACCAGAAATGTGTGGCATTCCATCCCATGGTAGCCAGGCTAATTGCCGATGGGAATCAAATTCAGAATGCTCTACCCTGCAGGTCTCCAGGTACTACTTGAAAAGAAGTGACATTCTTTTGACACAGTGGAGAATGTCACTCAGGACCTTAAGGGCCTGCTCCCTGACTTGTTTAAGGATCAGTGAGTACCGTGTGCTTCCCAGGTATAATTTCACTGACCTAGAGGTTGCTTCTGTAGTGGTCTATATTAAACTTAATGCAGAATTAAAGATGCTCTTTCCTTTCTGGACTCTGCTTTTCCTGTGCAGGGTGGATTCCAACTTCATCTGATACCTTCCTGGACTGTATGCCAATTAGACACTCCTTTGGCAGTGTGCCCACTTCAGGGTGGAGCGCTCCCCTAGTTATCATCTATCTCTCCAAATTGTCTCACCAGTTCCAGAACCCTTGGCACTTTTTTGAGCACCTGTGGACTTGACAGCTCTACTCCTTCATTGGTTTGGTAGTGTTCCCTTCTCTGCCATGGACATTAAAACTCAACACTGGAGTTAAAACAGAGTTGGTTTCTTCCTATTCTGACACTGTATAACTGTTACCAAGTCTGCCATTAATTGGAGTATCACTGCCTTCAACCTCCAGCCAAAGTTCTTTCTTGGGAAGGAGATAAAATGTTTCCACTCTACTGGACTTTTTCTTGGTTAGTGTGCCTCTGCCTATCCATTACCCCTGAACTGAGATGTGACTGATATTGGTGGACTTTGCACTTCTTGACTGTGATCTGCTGCACACAGTTCACCTGTCAGTTATCATTTGGATGGATCGTCTATCAGGTACCCTTGCCTAGGAATTTCCAGAAACATGCTCTGTTCCTAGCCTGAGCCACATATCCCTTGATCATCTGAGGAGTGAGTGATTCTTATTGAGTTTTTGTGTGTGTGGGCTCTCCTCACCATTCTTTTTTCAATTGGAGGGAGGATCCCACTTGTACTATGAACACAGAGCTACTAGATAAATGTTATTCTTCACTGCAATTAAAGTAAGACTTTATTTTACTGCTGGATCTCCCCAATGATCTGGGACTATAGCTCTCTACCTCTATTGCTGACCTGGCAATGTGTATTATCTGTTATGTTTATTTCAGTTTAAAGGTTATTCAACATTGTTTTAACCCTGACATCATTACAGTTTGTATTTACAACTAATGTTGGCTATTCTTGTTTGGTAGAATATGTAGTGATACAGTGATTTGGGGGGGGGGAGTGGGCCCGGTGGATGGGTATAGCATCATGGTTGGTGAGAGTTTCATGCACCTGTTTATTATGGGGTTTGGGGTTGAACACTGCTGGGTGGGAGGTAATGGTGGGTGGCTGATCTGGAATGTTTACATTCATGTTACTATTGTTCTTGCTAAAGGGGAATGGGTTGTTCAGATGGGGATTTTTCTGACTCCAGTTATCGTTGTTCATACCACTGGTGTTTTTTTTTGGGGAAGTATGAGGATATCTTGGGGATGTGTTTTGGGATATGTTGTTTGACATGGACTGCCTGTTTTGATTTCATGCATGTAATTTAAATCTACAAGGTATACTACTGGTATTTTTCTGTGGGGGCTTGGGGTATGGCGACATGAGATGTTTGGATCTGAATTGGCCAACATGGTTCTTTGTGTCTTACTTATCTGTATGGGGAACATGGGGGTTATTGGGGGGAGGGTGGAGGGAGGGGGTCTGGGGGTTTCTCTGGAGTCTGGTTGGGGCTCCTAGGGAGGTACTGGGCCTTCCAACTAATGCTTATGTCAACCTGAGATGTTTTATATACTTTTTGAACTGGTATGGCTCATAACTTTAGGTACTGTTCATAGAACATCAAAGGGGCCCAATGCCCGACGAAATGTACTAAAATGTTATTGTATCTTCACAAATTGCAGGCTGATGTGGCCTTTCTCCAAGAAACCCATTTACCCATGACCCAGGTCCTGTCATTGTGATGTTCCTGGGTCAGACATTTGTTTGGTTCCAGAACAGACTCTCATAGATGAGGCATGGCTATCTTGGCATCCTGGTCTGTTTCCATTCCGACTTCTCCAGGAGATTTGGGATCATCAGGGTAGATATATTTTTGTGACGGGTCTATTGGGGCATTTGGAGGTGATCCTGGGATCTGTTTATGGCCTCAATGCAGAGGACTCTTCCTTTGTTGCCCAGATCATAGCCATTTTGTCCCAATGGACCTCTCTCCCTATGATACTTGCTGGAGACTGGAATGTGGTACTAGATAATGACCTAGACAGAACCTCAAAATGTAACCAACCCCTTACACTGAGTCAAATTGCCCTGCAAGATCTCATGGACCCTTTAGGGCTTGTAGATCCTTGGAGGATTTTACATCCGAATATTGAAGAATACTCCTTCCATTCTATACTACACAATTCTTTCTCCCATCTTGATTATTTTACTGAGCACCAAAGCATTGTCTGGTGTTCTTCTGAGTCACTATGGTGCCAATGTGTTGTTCTATCATCACCTAGTTCTTCTACAGGTCAATCTTGCCTCCTTCTCTGGTAAGGGATAAAACCTGGAGCTTTAACAACCCGCTATTACAGCTTTGAGAGATGGTTAAAAGATTACAACACTTTATTTGAGAATTTTTCAGCATCAATCTGCCCATGATGCCAAAAATTGATATTCTGTGGTGTTCCTTTAAATGTGCTCTTCAGGGCGGAGTCATACGTTTGGCTACCAGATGAAAAAGAGAACATTCCCAAGCCACCTCTTCCCTTCTCTCACAGATTAGGGCAGCCAAATGGGAACTCTCTGACTTTTCCTCACAGTCTGAACGGGAACACCTTGAATCTCTTTGGGCTAAATATGATGCCCTCCTTGGAGAGAAGGCAGGACATCTTCTTCTGTGGACTAGAGTGCAGTATTTCAATCAGGGGGAGAAGGCCGGTAATCTTCTCGCTTTACGCCTACAAACTCAACAGGTGGATAGGATTGTTCCATCTCTCCAGTCGTCTTCCAGTCATCTGATCACCTCTCCTAGACCTATAGCCTCACAGTTTCAGGCATTTTACCATTCTGTCTATGCAGCTTCTCTGGATCCTTTTGACCTTTCCAGCTTCAACACTTTTCTTCAGGACCTGGAGTTGCCCATATTGAGAGATAATCAGAATGACTTGTTAAAAGCCTCTTTGACTTTGGAAGAGGTGCCCAGAGTGATTGACTCTTTAGCTCCCAACACATCCCCTGGTCCAAATGGCTTTTCTTCAAACTTTTATCAGAAGTTCAAGGAAGCACTAGTATCACACCTCCTTAACTTGTTCCAGTATATTTTCTCAAAAGGCCTCTGGACCCTTCTCTTACGGCCTCGATCAAATCAAATAAAAATGTATTTTTAAAGCACTTTTCTACAAACCAAAGTGTATATATAATATAAAACAACAAATCAAATCAAAAATATAAAATAACAGGCAGCAATCACAGAACTAATCATTATCCCCAAATGCCTTTCCAAATAAATATGTTTTTAATACTGATTTAAAAGTCTCAGTGAACAGACATCCAATGAGTTTGAGAGTTCCACAGGATTGGGACTACAAAAGAAAAAGCCCTAGCACCTGATATCTGCAAACGGACCCTGAGAACCTCTAGCAATCCCTCATCGGTGGAGCACAGGGGGCAGTAGGGCCGAAGGAGGTGTTGCAAGTAACCTAGTCCCTGTCCATGTAGGGTCTTATAGGTCAGCAATGCGACCTTGAAGGTGATCCTCCATCGCACCAGCAGCCAGTGCAGTTCGCGCAGCACAGTGTGACATGGCTAGTTCTCAACAACCCTGTCAATAACCTGGCTGCAGTATTCTGCACCATCTGCAGGTGATGGAGATCAACCCCCCGGTAACCCTAGGTATAGAGCATTGCAGTAATCCAGATGAGAGGACACAAAGGTGTGAACCAATGTAGGAAGGTCCCGTGTTCATAGTAGTCCTGCCTAAACCTGGCCGAGGTCATTCATTAGTTTCCAATTTCAGACCCGTTTCCTTAATTAATGTAGACTTAAAAATCTTGGCTAAAATCCTGGCTATCAGGTTAAATTCTGTTTGGGAGTGTCTTCTCAGTAGGGAGCAGGTAAGATTTGTATTAGGTAGGCTGTCCACTGACTATACCTGGAAACATTTGCATCTTATTTCAGCACCCAGGAACTCCTCCATACCATCTGTTTTGGCCTCCCTGGATGCTGAAAAAGCTTTTGATAGATTCTCCAGGGACTATTTGTTCCACCTGCTCCCTAGATATGGCTTTCCCTCTGAGTTTATTAGATGGCTTAAGGTGCTCTACACCAGCCCCTCAGCATGTGTTTTTTGTAATGGGGTTCTGTCTGACCCATTTCTCTTACAGCAAGGAATCTGTCAAGGATGCCCTCTATCCCCATTCTTATTTAACTTATACCTTGAACCCTTGATCAGGAAAATTAATCTTTCCCCAAGGGTTCATGGCATCTCCTTAGGCAACTCTCAATATATGCTGTCTGCCTATGTGGACAACATTCTTCTATATGTCACATCTCATTCTCACTCATTACTGGAAGCTCTGGACATCATAAGTCAATTCAGTGTTATGTCTAATTACAAGTGTAACCATTCTAAGACAGAAGTCATGCTCCTGAATATGTCCACCACTTGTGCAAGTGTGGAGCACTTGGGCCTTCTCTGGGTGAAGGACAAATTGAAATATCTGGGAATGTACCTCAGTACAGACCCTAGTAAATTAAAGCAATATAATTTAGATCATGTTCTTACTCAAATACAGGTCAACCTCAAGTCACTGGTCTCTGCTACCTTTGTCTTTATGGAGTCACCTGAGCATCCATAAAATTAATGCTCTTCAATGGCTCCTATATCCCCTTATCATGCTTGGTCTGGTGCTACCTATGGCATGGTTCTTCCAAGTTAACAGGCTTTTTTCTAAATTTGTCTGGCAGGGGAAACCCCCTCAAAGGGTTCTGGGTAAACTAATGAGGTCAAAGAAAGCTGGTGGGATGAAAGTCCCTAATGTTTACCTTTACTATCTGGCCATACATTGTTCCCAATACCTTCATTGGTTCTGCTCAATGTCTGGAGGTTTGGAGTCAGTCTATGCTCCACAGTGGCTTGATACTGAACGTTCATTCTGCTCCCCTTTAGGTCTGAACCTTTTGGCCCCATTTTATGTTCCCTTTAAGAAGAATCCTGGCTCTTTAAAACACACCCCTGTGGGTTACTTCCTTCATGCCCACAAACAATTCTGTTGTTTATTAAGTCTGGATCCCTCTCGTGACATTACCCAACCGATTCTTGAAAATCTGAATTTGAAGATTGCAGAGAAAGTACTGACCTGGTTGGCCTGGATCTTCCTTAAATTTTTGTCAGTTGATCATTTGTTATCTGCCGGCAAACTGGTCACATTCTCAGAAGCTCAACAGAAATTCAGCTGGTCCTCATCTATGTGTTTCTGGCATTTCCAGCTTAGGCATATGCTGTTTCATCATTTTGGTGCTGGCATCTGGTCTACAAATTATGGGAACATATTGCTCCCATTGATATCGGTCACCCCTACCTCCCATGTTATAGCCTTTAAATCATGTGCGGATGACGGAGCTTCTCACTGAGAAGGAGCCTACTTTTTTCTATTCTTGGCATCGGGCTCTTCCCTCTCAGGTAGGTTCTCTTAATTGGCCCTGTATCTGGAAGGATGTATATAAGCATATTAAATGGGACAGGTATCATTACATGCAGTTTCAAATTCTGCATAACATGTTTTATACATCAATTAAACTTTGCAGAATGGGGAAGATGGTTTCAGACTTATGTATCAGATATCAGAAAGAGTGGGGTTCATTACTCCACATTTTCTGGACCTGCAAAAAGGCTGTCTTTTTTGGGGGAGATTAAACACTGTTTGGATCCCTTATTAGGGCTTGATTATGCCTTCACACCTGAAATATGTATACTGGAGAAATTCACTGAGGCCTTTATTGGTAATCAGAAACAACATACTGCATTAATATTGGCCTGTACCAAGAAGATTATTCTTTGACATTGGTGTGACCAGACTACCCCATCTTATGTAGAATGGTATCGGGATATTCTCTTTGTGCTGAGGGCTGAGTGTATTATTGCAAATATGTCAAATATTACAAAAAATACAGTCAAGTATGGGAACTTCTTTTTACCTTGCTGACCCTGGATGATGAAACATAGAAACATAGAAACATAGAATTTGATGGCAGATAAGGACCGCTTGGCCCACCTAGTCTGCCCATTTCCCTACCTAATGGATAAGCTGCAGATCCTAGTTAACCAACAGCCTACTTCCTCCAACCCCCCACTAGAATTGCCTTATGTCTGTCCCATGCATTCTTGAATTCCCCCACTGTTTTTGACTCTATGACCTCCTCAGGAAGGCTGTTCCATGTATCCACAACCCTCTCTGTGAAGAAATACTTCCTCACATTACCTCTGAGCCATCCCCCCTCTATCTTCAAATTGTGCCCCCTTGTTTTTACACATCTCTTTTTCTGAAATATGCTACCCTCTTGGACTTTGTTGATTCCCTTGAGGTATTTGAAAGTTTCTATCATGTCCCTCCTCTCCCTCCTTTCCTCGAGGCTATACATCTTTAGTTCCTTTAGTTTTTCTTCATATGTCTTCTGATGCAGACCCTGCATCATTTTGGTTGCCCTCCTCTGGACAGCCTCCACCATGTTTGTGTCTTTGTGGAGATGGGGTATCCAGAACTGTTTACAGTACTCCAGATGTGGTCTTACCAACTGTCTGTACAGAGGGCCAACAACTTCCTGTTTTCTACTGGCGATGCCTCTACCTATGCATCCCAGTATCCTCCGAGCCCTCCTTACTGCCTTCTCACATTGCTTGCCCACCTTTAGGTCATCTGATATGACTACCCCCAGGTCCATCTCCATTTTTGTTGTTGTCAGTATCTCACCCCCCATTGTGTACTCTTCCCCTGGGTTTTTGTTTCCCAGGTGCATTACTTTGCACTTCTTTGCATTGAATCTAAGCTGACATACATATGACTATTCCTCCAACCTTGCCAAGTACCTTTTCATCCTTTCCACCCCACCTTGTGTAGCAACCCTATTGCAGATCTTTGTGTCATCTGCAAAGAGACATACTTTCCCTTCCAGTCCCTCTGCAATGTCACTTATAAAGACATTAAAAAGGACCGGCCCCAGTACTGAACCCTGCAGTACCCCACTAGTAACCCTCCTGTCTTCACTGTGGACTCCATTTACTATTACCTGATGTGTCCTGTTGTCCAACCAGTGTTTTACCCAGGCTACCACCCTATGACCCACTCCCAGGCTGGCTAATTTGTTAATTAATATTTTGTGTGGGCTGTGTCAAATGCCTTGCTAAAGTCTAGGTAGGCCATGTCCACAGTCCCTCCCTGGTCTACTGCTTTAGTTACCCAGTCAAATAAATCAATTAGATTTGTCTGACATGACCTTCCCACTGTGAATCCATGCTGTCTTGGGTCCTGTGCCCCACTGGTCTCTAGGTACTCAACAATTCTTTCTTTCAGAAGTGATTCCATCATTTTCCCTACCACTGAGGTCAGACTGACAGGTCTGTAGTTTCCTGCCTCTGCCTTGCTCCCACTTTTATGAAGGGGAATCACATCCACCCTCCTCCAGTCCTCAGGTACCACACCATCCTCCCATGATTTATTAAAAAGGGTAGTCAGTGGTGTTACTAGTTCTTCCCTTAGTTCTTTTAAAATTCTGGGGTGAATCCCATCAGGCCCCATTGCTTTATCCACCTTCAGTTTTAAGAGTTCTTTCAGAACCATTTCTTCTGTGAAAGGACTAATATCAACCCCCCTATCCAGAGTGATTCTATTGATCTATTGATTGGTGATGGTCTGTCACTTACTAGTCATCACTTATGGTCCTTGCTCCTCATATCCCTGGGAAAGAGTGGTACTTGTTTTGCCTGTACCTGCATACTAGTTTTGATACAAGTTTTTCTTTTTCCTCTTAAAATTAGGATGCCCTTTTTTCTGACTATGTCTAACTATTATCATTTTAGCTGCCTTTTGAGTTAATCCAGCCTCTGGAGAAGTGGGGAGGGATGGGGGAGGGGTGAATGTGGGTGGCTTTGGTTTGGGAGGGGGATGGATCATGGGGGTATTGTTAAGTTTCTAGCTTGATTGAGAAGTCTACTTGTTCTGGATTACTCTTTTGAAAATGTTGTATGTTTTTCATGTATAATTAATCCAGTATTCATTTTCTGGTCAGTGATCTGTATTTGGTATATCAGCTCCTTCTTCAATGTTCAAGAGTCTTGTTTTCCATTCAAGCTCAATAAAGTTTATTGAATTAAAGAAAGAAAAGGAAGGCATACAAAATCCATATCAAACAGGGTTTCAGAAAGGATATGTCACATTAGGTCAGTGTTTTATCTTACAGCAGATCATAGAAAAACATCTTAAAAAACATATTGCACTGTACTTGGCCATCATCAACTTCAAAGGAGTTTTTGATAGAGTCTCTTTATTACTTATCTGGAAAACAATGTAATTATTTAAAAATGAATCATGTTATAATAAGAATTATTATCAATTTTTATTTGGAAAACTGGATGTTTGTGGGATAAAGTCTAGAAAGCAATATTTTTGAATCCTCTGAGTCAATATTGGAGTTAAGTAGGGCTGCATATTGGCCCAACTACTTTTTAATCTGCTTATTAATGATTTACCAACTCTTCTTTCAACAGACATTAGTCAATCACCAAGAGTAAAAGGGACCCTCTTACCTGCATTAATGTACACTGATGATTTAATCTTGATTTCAATCAGCTCAATGGAATTAAGTAAATAACTGGCCTTTCTAGAGAATTATTGTGGTAATAATAGAGTATGTATTAATACTGAAAAAGCCAGATTCTAATATATGGCAAAAGAAATGTAAACTGGAAATGGCAAATTAACAGCAAAAATTGTATATCGCATCTACTTATTGTTATCATGGATTAAATTTCTCTATTAACAACAGTCAGATCAAACATAAAACTCACACGATAAAAAAACTTACACAAATTAAAAATGCGCCACTAAGGTTCGATGGCAGATTTTGAGGATATGCTTTTCTTTCAGTTCTTTGAGCAGCAGAACTGAAAATGAACAGCATGGCCTTATATATGGCTGAAATTTAGGCTGGTACCAAATTTGATCAACTAGAAAAGAGTTTCATACAATTATATAGATAATTTTTTTCAAATTTCTAGATCAACATCTGAAAAAATAGCAAGAGCAGAGCTTGGGCGAGCTAAGGTAGAATACTTGGCAAAATGCAGGAAACTGGAGTACTAGATTAACTAAACTAGCATAGGCTCAAATAGATTAGTTAAGAAATGTCTGGAAGAAAAGATAAATTGGACCAATCGCAATTCTTCTTCCCCTTGGCTAGAGGGTATTGCAAATACCTTGATAGTAATACAATCAGATTATCTTTGGCTAGACTGTCTCCAAAGTATTAATATTTCTCCTGACAATGTCTCAGTAATTAAATATAGGCATAAAGAAATCTCAGCCAGAACCTATATAAAGAGAATTAGAACACTAAAATTACATGGATAGTACACAACAAAATAAATAAGTGATGTGCTAGAACCATATTTTGTCGATTTGGCAGATAGAACAGATTGGCATGTTTTCATGAAATTTAGACTTGAAATGTACCCATCTAAATTATTACAGTTGGCTCATCTGCAGTTTATGGGTCTGATCTGGTTTAACATGGTGGCCAAGAAGTCAGTAACATATGCACACCTGATTATGCTGTGACATCCGCGCACCTGATTGTGCTGAGAAGTCAGTTAGTGATGTCTGTGCACCACATTTACCACATTTATTTAGTTTTGCTTGAGCATTTCGTTTTTTTGGGCTTGGCTGTAATTGTGAATTTTTTTGAATTATCAGTAGCACAGCACCATGAGGTAGAACATGCAACTAGCAATTGTTTACTATTACCACACATTACAACTATGACTTTCGTTAAGGGAGGGGGCGACTGGAAATGTGCAGGGGTCACAGCCTCCTGAGTTAAAACATACAATGTTTTTCATTCTGGGATGGAGGTGGAGGTCTGAAGGGAAGCTGGGGGTGCGGGGCATAGCCCCCTGGAGGAAAAATCTACTACTGCTGTTTAGGATTTTGAAGAATTATCACTAGCGATTAAGAGGGGGTAGAGGGAGGTAAGAAGGAGGTAGAGGGAGGTGGGAAGAGGGCTGCAAGGGACACAACCCCCCCCAGGTAAAACATACAATTACATATTGTTTTAAATTACTGCAACATGTCAACACAAAAAAAGGAAATACATTGTTTACCTGTTTATAATGTGTTTTGGGTTTTAATTATTGGGAAGGCAGACCTCAGCTGATGCCATTACTTTTTTTTCTTATGTATGTTGTTGCTTGGATACTGGTCCAGCGCATGATCCTGGCTGAGGTCTCATTCTTAAATGAGACTTCAGACAGGACATCTTCTCTGCCATATTGGACCAGACCCATAAACTGCAGCTGCTCCATTACATTTATGTAATCTAAACACTCTTGGTGTGTAGGTCAAATAATAATAATACAGATTCTTATGTCTCGGAGTCTGCCAAGAAACATTCATAAACAAGCAAGCAAGGAGTACTAATAAAGTTTATTATACTACTTACGCCAAGTATGTGACAAAGAAAATCACAAGGGAGATGGGTTTCTCACCACTAGCCTGAAGAATGTACATAATCTTCAGGATTGTAGATCTTATGTGCTCTAAAGTCTTGTCTCTCTCCCCACTCTTCTAGAGCACTACAGTGGGTTGGAGACAGCTAAATACTACAGATAACAGCATAGCAACAGAGATTACCTCATAGTTACAGATTTGAGAAACAGTATGTATTGGTCCTAAGCCATTCTCCATTGGTTAATGACTTAGGAGACAGAATTACTAATGAGTACCATATGAGACAGAATATGCTTCCATTAGCATTATAGCTTACACAAAAGAAATGCTGACTGGTTCAAACTACATGCGGCATTTCTTACTTATGCCAGTATAAAACATAGACATGACAAAGGCTTTCTCTCTGTGTCAGCTTGCTTAGACAAAGAGAACTGCTGACATATCTGCCTGAGTGTAAAATACACATTACATATAATTATATGAGAATATAAATATACAATAATCACTAATGATCCCTCAGAGTCATCATATCAGTGATTAGGTAGATTATATATGGAATATCTATGAAAGACAAACTAATCTAGATAAATGTATTATAGTGAGGTATAATGAATCATGCATGACAATATTAGCATATCTTTGCAGCAAAGCACATTCCTAGCACTCATGCATATATAATGTGTGCCCATATCTACAATGTTAGTGCAAAATAGCAGTATCACAGTACAATAGACCAGGAATACAGTGTGAGGTGTATGTGAGATGTATATGGGATGACAGGGGGCATAACCCAGGCATAACAATCCCCTCTTTTTTGCCCTAATTGTAAAAGTGGCAACACAACAAAAAGATGGTGGCTAGGCACCATTCGTCTACAGACCCAAGGCTCGAGCCTGATAGAGGAACTTTAACTCATCACGGTGGTGTTTCAGGGTTTTCCTTAAACAACAAAATGTAATTATAAGGGAAAATGTTAGTAAACGTTGTATTACTAAACATCTGGAATAACACTTCACAATGAGGTTTTCCACTATCAAAACAATCAATAAATACTAATATGTATCAGGTGTGTATCTGTCCTGTTGAGAAGAAATTGAAGAGACAAACTTAAGTTGCCTGTGTGGATATTAAAAATAAGCAAAAATTGAGATAAAGCATCAAGACAGTTAGGACTAGACTTAATGATATCTGGTTCCTGGATGGGAACAGGTGTGATTACCGTATAACCTATTATCTGTTTGGGAATAAAAACAGAAGTTAGTAAAGTTCACTTTGCATAACTTTTAGTCCATATCAAAACAATGTATAGTTGGTCACCACACAGTGTTCCACATCAGCAGAATATACCACCTTGAAGGATGCCATTTTTCAGTTGGTAAGTTGAACAGGACACGAAATGGCAATGTCCACAAGCCATAAACTATGAAAAGTTCCAGGGAGAAATCCAGGGTTTCTTCAAGTGTTAGATGAAGAGTCATAGTTCAAATCTGATGCATTCAGATTTTTCAAAGGTAGATCCCAATGTTCAGGAGGCTGCAGTATTTTCAGAGGCCTCAGCAGGGGGTGCATTAGATTGCACATTGAGTTTTACAATGGAATAGCAACAGTGTTTAGTTGAAGATGATCACATAGCTGCACAAAGTGTAAAAGTTAATAGCAGTACTCAGTTCTCAGTTTATATGAGGTGCCAGTCAGGCTTGGAAAACAAGCAGTGAAGAAAATGGATTTCTTGATTGTAGATCAAATGAAGAAGAGTCTTCTTGCTGAGTTAGGGGATTGCCTCTACCCCAGACTAGCTTCATAGTATGCATAACAATGAGCTTGATTGTAGAATATTAATTGGCTGGACTGAATACAGTTTATTTGAAAGTTCACAAGTGGAAGCCTAATTTCAGTTATTAGGTCAGTATTCACAAGTTGGTAACACAAGTTGGAAATGTCACATCTGCATAAAAGGTGGTGTTCCTTTCAGGTACTACATTCAATGTTCAGAGTGAGACACTATTCCAAGACGTCATGGCAAACAAGGAAAGGAGGTAGTTTCAACCTTTCCATGATAAAAGTTCCCATCAAGACGACCAATAGAATGGACAGTTGCCAGACAATCAGAGATGGATTTTGCCAGGTGAAAATGTGGCAATGACACTGTGACAGTCACAAACATGGCTTCCTGGATTGTGCAGGAATAAGTTTCAAAACATGTAGCAATACTGGTGTGTGTGGTGACATATCCAAGGTTCCTTGCCATTGACAAGGGAATAGTGCTAGATTCAAATAAACATTTGTTAACACATGCAATAGAAGTGTAAAATGTAGTAATGCCACTGACCCATATGTCTGTCATGAATGAGATCAAAGACATATCATAATTCCAGATCCTGGAAGAGATAACCAAAGGGTTATACGAACGTAATCACTGTAAGCAGTGCAAAGGACTTTCCTAGCTATGTGATGCACATCTGCTTCCTTAATGTGAGCAGAAATTAATTCATTAACATGAACATTTGTCAGGTCAAACCCCTTCACAATATCCTTAATATTGTAAATGTAAATCACTCTTAATGAGCAAAATCATTTATACCATGCAATTGGGGTGGGTGGGGTGGGGTATGATATATTTCATACTATCATGAACCTTTAACATATGTGCTTGAATAATGGCTATATCAGCCCTATTTCAAATAGATATGTCAGAGCCAGATAGGTCTGAGTCTAAACCTGTTTTTGTGTTTTTTAAATAAGAAAACAAAACAAAACCAAAATGCCTAGTGCGTTTGGGTAGGTTTACAGTCATAAGATGTACCACTAACAGTCAGGATGTGAAAATCCTAAGTGTGTGTATGTGTGTGTGTGGTGCCATCCTGAATCCTGCCTCAACTCAGCACTGCTATATTTAGACATGTCATATACAAAAAGCAACCCTTAGCTGCCTGTGGATCAGAAACTTTGTTTGCAACCAAAGTTCATGACAGGACACAAACAGCCTTTGGTGTATGTGGACTCCTAGATGAGTATATACCCATTAGGATTTGAATCCACAAGAAAGCAGTCTGTCTGTTCAGATCCCTTAACAGCTGTGTGTTACCACAGAATAGGAAAAAAAATTAAAAAATAAAACAACTCATTACACAGAGAGTGAATATTCTGCCAAGAGATTGTTTTGTCTGCACTGTGGTACACACAACACACTGAAAAGTTAAACGGAAGACACTTTCTACTGATTGTTACTGGAATTTCTTGTCCATTGTTTTAATTTACGGAGGAAATTAAAAAGAAACTTGGCAAACATCCAGACTCCACCCGTGGTCACCATTTATGGAATCTAAACACTCTTGGTGTGTAGGGTAAATAATAATAATACAGATTCTTGTGTCTCTGAGTCTGCCAAGAAGCATTTGTAAACAAGCAAGGAGTACTAATAAAGTTTATTATACTACTTACACCAAGCATGTGACAAAGAAAATCACAAGGGAGATGGGTTTCTCACCACTAGCCTGAAGAATGTACATAATCTCCAGGATTGTAGCTCTTAGGTTCTCTATGGTCTTGTCTCTCTCCCCACTCTTCTAGAGCACTACAGTGGGTTGGAGACAGCTAAATACTGCAGATAACAGCATAGCAACAGAGATTACTTCATAGTTACAGATATGAGAAACAATATGTATTGGTTCTAAGTCATTCTCCACTGGAGAATGACTTAGAAGACAGAATTACTAATGAGTATCATATGAGACAGAACATGCGTCCATTAGCATTATAGCTTACACAAAAGAAATGCTGACTGGTTCAAACTACATGTGGCATTTCTTACTTATGCCAGTATAAAACATAGACATAACAAAGGCTTTCTCTCTGTGTCAGCTTGCTTAGACAAAGGGAACTGCTGACATATCTGCCTGAGTGTAAAATACACACTACATGTAATTATATGAGAATATAAGTATATAATAATCACTGATTATCCCTCAGAGTCATCATATCAGTGAATAGGTAGATTATATATGGAATATCTATGAAAGACAAACTAATCTAGATAAATGTATTATAGTGAGGCATAATGAATCATGCATGACAATATTAGCAAATCTTAGCAGCAAAGCTCATTCCTAGCACTCATGCGATATGATATGTGTCCATATCTACAATGTTAGTGCAAAATAGCAGTATCACATATAATAGACCAGGAATACAGTGTGAGGTGTATGTGAGGTGTATGTGGCATGATAGGGGGCATAACCCAGGCATAACAGGGCAACTAGAGAGGTACGGGGGGGGCACAGCCTCCTGAGTTAAAACATACAATGTTTTTCATTCTGGGATGGAGGTGGAGGTCTGAAGGGAAACTGGGAGTGCAGGGGCATAGCCTCCCCAGAGGAAAAATCTACTACTGCTGTTTAGGATTTTGAAGAATTATCACTAGTGATTAAGGGGGGGGTAGAGGGAGGTAGGAATGGGGGTAGAGGGAGGTGGGAAGGGGTGCAGGGGACACAGCCCCCCCAGGTAAAACATACAAGCACATATTGTTTTAAATTACTGCAACATGTCAACACAAAAAAAAGGGAATGCATTGTTTACCTGTTTATAATGTGTTTTGGGTTTTACTTATTAGAAAGGCAGAACTTGGCTGCTGCCATTACTTTTAAACTGCAGCTGCTCCATTACAGTTTACATATAGGGGAAATAAGAAACCTGTTACTAACCAAAAGCTTTATTGTAGTTGTGAAGAAATTGCCTTTGAATCCCTCTCACATATATTGTTAAGCTGATCTAAATTTTCTCTTGTAAGAGAAAATTGCATTGGTCATTATTTTTCAGCAACATAATCTCCTTGGATGAGATTCTTAGAACCCTTATGAATCCCCTTTCAGAAATTATTGCTCGAGATATAATCAAATGCGTCTGATGGATTTTTGCACTTATGACTAGCAAATCTTCAACATTTAGCTAATTATAAGTTGTGTGTTAAGACAAAGGAAGGGTCATAAGTTATATAAGGCTTTGTTTGGTTGTATAACTTTGTATAGCTCATCTTAGTATAAGCATTTGTTGTCAAGAACATGTGGACGTAAAGAGATTACAAACTGTATTACACTCAATGTATTCCCGGTTACAACGTGCCTTGTTTACATGCTACTAGGCTCTTTAAGAACTGGAACCATTTCTTAAAGTTTCACTCCAATGGAATACAATTTTTACTTTTCTGAATGGACTGAGCGAAGGCAACAGCAAACTCAACAAGAGGCTAATTACAAAGCAGCTTCTTCCTTTTTAACATATCATATCCTGGTTGCCCTAAGGAAATGGTTTTGTTTTAAATAGTAACTCCCTCTTTATATTTGTTGCTTGAAATATAAAATGTGAAAGCCACTAAAACTGCTGACAATAGATGAGATGAATTATCTCCTGACTGTTAGCACTTTATAATTAAATGGTATTCTTGTACTATATCATTGGTAAATAGGTGGAAATTATGTACTGTATGTGTGTCCATATTTTTTAAATGTGTATTTTGTATGTGCTTGTAATGACTCATACTGAGTTGAATAGTGATGCATTTGAACTAAAAAATTCTCCTATTGTGTGGCTCATCAGTGGAGACTGTGCTGCTCCTCTTGATTGTTTTCTTTGTTATAACAAATTGTGTTGTAAGGGTCTATCTGCAGATGTAGGCTAGCTCTTGCTAGTTGGCTGGCTGAAAAAGGTCCTGTTCCTGTGACTTCAGATTTGCACTGCTAAAAAAAAACATTTATATATTTTTTTTTCATTTGTGGATATATACTGCATCTGTGTGTGTGTGTGTGTGTGTGTGTGTGTGTGTGTGTGTGTGTGTGTGTGTGTGTGTATGTGTAAGGCAAGCTTTAGTGTGTTCTGAGGCTGCTGCAAGTGTGCAAGGGCAGCTGCTTTGCTTTCTTAGTGGCACTATTCATGTTTATTTGGATTTTGGAAATACTACAAAAAAAAAACACCAATCACCCAAAGTAATCCCTGACCACACACCTCTACAGCAAACCAATCCCCCTCCAGCAACCACAGTTTAAGATTTAGATATGGTTTAATAAAAAAATCCCACACTGGGCGACTGGCACAACCCGCCCGACACCATGGCCAGCCAAAATCTCATCTCATACTTTGTTGTTGTTAAGCAAAATCATCTCCCCAACCCCACTCTAGCAGCAGAATCCAACTCTTACCTTCCACCCCCCACAAGCACCCAAATTTCATAATATGATGAAGCCCACCTCCCAGGTTTGGCAAAGACGACCAGTGCAACCCTTCCTCGTCCATGTCCGGCTGCCTTCTTCTAAATGGAAGCTCTCCTGTGCTTGATCACACAGCAAAACAGCTGATCATGTGAAGAAGAAGGTGACCGGCCACAGAGAAGGGTAGGTTTGGAGACCTTTGCTGAGCCTGGGGGGATGACTTCATCATATTACAAAATGTGGGTACTGGAGGGAGTTGGGGGCTGCTGACAGGATATATGGTAGGGGGATGATTTTGTTGAACAACAAAAAAAAGTGAGAAGAGATGACAGCTGGCCACAGTGGTGGGAGGTTTGTGCTGGGCACCCATCATAGGAGTTTTTATTAAACCATATCTAAACCTTAAATTGTGGGTGCTGGAGAGGAGGAAGGTAGGTTTGGGCTTTGTTACAGAGGGTGGGGGGATGGGGATGTAGTTTAAGATGACTAGGTTGGGGAGGGGAGGCTGTGATTTTACAGGTACATGTACAGTACATGAAAAAATAATTTGAATACCAAAATATGAATGTTCAAAGTTAGGTATTCACCCACTCCTATTACAGACTTTGTGCCCCAGGGTAGACAGAGGCACCTTTGCTTTGTGGCTAATGCTTACTCACTGTAGCTGCTGTTTCTTGAAACACCTGCAGTATATATGCCAAAAAAAAACAGGTTATGTCTTTTTGTCTCCGGACACCACAGACTTTGATTGTGCCCTACGGTAGCAATGGACATCTTTGCTTTGTGGCATATGCTTATCTTTCTGTAGCACTTATTTCTGAAAACAACTGCTAGAGAAATAAGGTTGGTTGGCAACACAGGTACATAACACTGTTCCTCTGGTTCCAAAAACACATCATTATGCTTGATTGCTGTTCACAAGTTCTCTGCTGAACAAGCAGCGGCAGAAGGCATGTTTGTTGCAACATTCTGCTGAGCAGATGCTCACTAATTATTTGAATAAACTGATTGTGGAGTTTAATACTAATTATTTAAATAAGAAGATTCTGAACTTATTGTTTTGTAAGCTGAACTTTGTAAGTTAATTTGTCCTTCACTGTATTGTAACTCAACCCCCCACCTGCCGGAAGATCACACCTTGAAATGAGCCTCAGTTCATTGTGCCTTTCCCAATTATCAAATTTTAAATAAATTAATTAAATAATTAAATGTTGACCCTCTTGCCTACTGGAAGAACAAAAAGCAATCATGTCCTGCTTTGTCCCAGCTAGCATGTAAATATCTTCTGTGCCCCTTGACAAGTGTACCCTCATAATTCCTCTTCAGCACTGCAGGAGATCTTGTTCAGCCACAGCTCACCCATTTGCAACCTAAACATGTACAACAGCTTCTTTTTATTAAGCTCAATATGAATTTGCTTGATTCTCCTAAGTGAATTTGGTGTACTATTCATAGCATGACAATGTGCTGACAATGTCTGCCAGCTTTTAAATACTGAATTGATTACTATTCATATGGCTTTCTGATCTGTGCACTTGATTTAACTGCCAAAGGCTGTGGAATAATGATGTCAGATGTACTTGTACTTGATGTGTTGACTGACCTCATGGCTTTATGACCACTGCTACTGTTAAAATGGCAATGATCTTGGAAATTACTTGAAATCATCTGTTGTTATGTTTCTTTTTGCAATGTGACTTCTCCTAGCCAGGTGGTTAGGCACTAGGTTGCAGAAATTACTTCTTGTTATGCCATGGGCTTTCAAGGTAGGCAACAATTAAAACACAATATGGAACTATGAAAGTTTGCTCCAGGCAACTCAGCTTTGCTTTCTGTTTCCAAAACAGAGAAACTGTAGTCTTTCGTTTTGAATTCCTTCCTCTGTGTGCAGTGCAACTTGTTGCTGTGGTGCCTCCTCCTCGACTCCTGCTGTCTTCATTTTTTCAGTACAACTATCAGACAGAACACCTAAAGAAATATCTAATTGGTCAATATATATACAGTACTAGACTTACATTTTCTGTCTCTGTATCAGTATAGTCTGTTACCACAGTTTGCTAAGACACTGTACCCATGCTGAGCAGCACACATCTCGTTTGGCTATTCTTTTTTATGCCAACAGCACTTTTTTATAAATGTACTACATTATGGCTAAATACCTGCACACTCCAGTACTCTAATACATGGGCTATATTCATTGAGAAGAGAATGAATACATAATGTATCTATTCACACACCCCTAAAGCTTGCCTCTGAAGTGCATGAGTGTCTGATCCAGAACTGTGACACGCTGATCTGTTTCATACAGCATGCAAGCGAACATGTTCAGCATTGACCAATATTTATTATAGTGTGGAAATGTGGTGGGAACTTTCTGTCCAGCTGGAGCAGCAAGGGCTTATAATCAGGCTGGTGAAGCTGCATGTGGAGGAGATGCTGCTGTAAATGTCATTGGGATATAGTGGGAGTGGGAGTTAGTACCCGGGATGCACAGTACTGCCTGGGCACTTATTTAAATTGATGTCTGTTGGGGGTAGATAAGGTAGGAATGAATTACACATGGGTAAAAGCAGAGAAATCACTTAAATGCTGCATTTGTTTTGAAAAGACCTTGGAGCGCTGGTAAATTGCAACACTTAAAAGTGTTTTATTCTCTGCTTTTTATCTTTCTAGTTGCATGTGCTTCTGTGTCTGTCTCTGATGTTTTTTAAGAACTTGCTCCATTAGTATGAGCATCTGGAGGCTATGTTTTCTATTAAATTACACCTGCACCTCTGAGCAGCACAGAGAGAAAAAAAATCATTTTCTGTCTGTACAGATTCATGGTGCTGGTATGTACTGTTTAACTGGAAAGTCTTTATCAAGCTGTTGATTAATTAATAATCTGTTGCATATTGCCTTAATTTAAATGTTAATTTTTATATTTAGTCTTAAGATTTCTCACTGCTGTGCTACTGTAACTGCACTTACACTTATACAAGATTAATCTACTTGGTGAATGTTGCATTCTTTTTTTTCTTTGAATCGCTGTTTCTGCCTCCAGCCATGACCTTGTTTCACCTGTGGTCACTGCTCAACCTCGTCAGCCATCTGCAGTGCCAGAGATCTGCTTATCTCCTGGTGCTGTGATTAACTTGTCTCAGTGAGGGCCTTAGAGGGGTGGGCCCCCCTCAAAAGACAGAATTTGGTGGAGGCGCAGGTTTTCATGGTGGACAGCGGCATGGGGTTCACTGCAGGTCCTGAGCATGCAACAGAACAGGGCTCCTCATCCTGTTGCTGCTGGCTTTTTCTGTGTTCTCCCACCACACTGAGACACTAACATCAACTTGCTATGTATGCTGATATGGCCTTTCGGTGTCTCCGCCCTTGAATGCCACTCTGCATGCCACTGCTGCCTGAGTCTCCCCCACTGAGGCACTGTCATGGCGAGAGTCAGTTGACCTTCTCGGTCATCTGGTGGGATGCTCAATCCTTCTCTACCTGTTGGTCCTCCAGCAACATGGGCTCTGGGTCACTAGCACTGCAAAGGATAGTGCTACTGCTGTGCCATCAGTCTGGCTGGTGAATGTTGCATTCCTTATTTTTACATGTTTTGCTTAACAGAAACCGAGTAACCTACAAAATATGTGTGTGTGGGAGGCATCTGGAATATGAAGATTTTTCCCATACAATAAATGACGATGCATGCATGGTGCAAGCTTGGGGTTTATTTAATTTGATATCACATTGTTACCCCCTTCCTTACAAAGGACAATGAATTGCAATAGCAAATACAAACAGTTTGAATGTCAGATCAAGAAACTGCAACAATATGAGGCTTTATGTGACAAATGCTTTCAGAAATGAAACTGGATTAAAATTATTGATTTGCCAGGATTACACGCAGATAACCATGGAGTAATTTACCTTATAACTGACTGGTTATAACCGCAAGCACAATACAACTGAGAGTTGTCATTCAGGCATAAGTACCTTGAATATTCTCTGTGAAAATAGCTGGCCGCAGAAACTACCAATGCAGCAAAAATGCTGCCCACAGCATTATTAGGTCCCGGTTTCTGGGGCAGGGAGCAGAGTCAGCACCAGACTTTAAGGAGAATGAGGCAAGAAAACATTTTTCCCAGCCCCATGACAGATAGCAGGGTTAGGAAACAAGAAGTACTCCATGCTAAGCACAAAGCACCCAGGCTAGTGCAAGAAAATGAACTGAAGGTCAGTAAAGTCAGCAATTATAAAACATAAAAGTATGGATAAGAGTTCAATGTTTCTTTTACAGACACCCTTGCTGTGTATTGATTTAATAAAGACCTTAAAGCTTTTCTCACTGGGGTTTATGAGGCATCACACATCTCAGCTGTGTCTAACAAAAAAAAATTCACACCCCCTACCCGTACTTTATTCTCTATTTAGCACTACTGTCTGGCATGATTTTATACTTTAATGGGGATGTTCATGTTTTCTGAACTAATCTGCTGGGATGCAGAGGTCCCAATTAAGAAATCTGACTGAGCAAATATATTTTTATAATCTTTTTTCTGTAATCATAGTTTAATATCTGGTTGATCCACTGAGCCCTACCCAATTTGCAGGCTCATAACAGCTCCCAAGGATCCCAAGGCTAAGCCTATGATGATGCCTCTGACACTCAACTACATGGGTCATCTAAGTGCTAGCATATATACTGAAAAACAACGAGATGCAAAACACTCACAACTGGGAGAAAGCACAGTAAAAACTCAAGTCCTTGAATAACAATGCTTGTGATTTATTTCCAAAAACATGGTGTGCCAGAAAGCAGTTTAGCCTCATCAAATAGAATTATATGCCCCATATATAACACATATAATTTACCTTTTTATTAAATATCATAGTGCATTTTAGCACTGACATGGCCAGTACTGATCTTTATCGTGGGGGATGATGTAAATGTAAAATAAAAAAAAACTTCTTTTAAAAAATTGGGAATTGGGCAGTTGATTCAGTGAGAGAGCTTGTGTGCTGTCAATACATCAATACTATAATAGCCTAGGTATGTTTGTCTGACTGTCTGTTTATGTCTGTATGTGTCTGTCTATCCATGGGCCATGTGGGTTAAACCCAACTGTGAACCACAGAAAATCTAGGCATTCACAAGCCTTGGCTCCTCCCCATTCCCAAGGCTGACACCCCCAAGACCCATGATGCCCAAAATAGATGCCCCCTCCCTAGCCGGACCCCAAAAAAGCCCCACAAAACTTTGTATTCAGGAGGAAAAAGAGGAGCAGGGGGAGGGAAACACAGATGTAGTGATAGAGGAGAACAGAATGAGAGAGGGGCTGCTGGCATTGAAGGTGGACAAATCACCAGGCCTGGACAGAGTACATCCAAGGGTACTAAATGAATTGGCTGAAGAGCTGGCAGGGCCACTGGCAGACATAGAAACATAGAATCTGATGGCAGATAAGGACCACTTGGCCCACCTAGTCTTCCCATTTCCCTGCCTAATGGATAAGCTGCAAATCCTAGTTAACCAACAGCCTACTTCCTCAAACCCCCCAACTAGAATTGCCTTATGTGTATCCCATGCATTCTTGAATTCCCACACTATTTTTGACTCCACGACCTCCTCAGAAATGCTTTTTCATACATCCACCATCCTCTCCATGAAAAAATACTTCCTCACATTAACTCTGAGCCATCCCCCCTCTATCTTCATATTGTGCCCCCTTGTTCTCGCACATCTGTTTTTCTGAAAGATGCTACCCTCTTGGCCTTTGTTGATTCCCTTGAGGTACTTGAAAGTTCCCCCCCTCCCTCCTTTCCTCGAGAGTATACATATTAAGTTCCTTTAGTCTCTCTTCATATGTCTTCTGGTGCAGACCCTGCACCATTTTAGTTGCCCTCCTCTGGACAGCGTCTACTCTGTCTGTCTTTGTGGAGATGGGGTCTCCAGAACTGCACACAATACTCCAGATAGGGTCTCACCAACCATCTGTACAGAGGGATAACAACTTCCTGTTTTCTACTGGTGATGCTTCTCTCTATGCATCCCAGTATCCTCCCAGCCCTCCTTACTGTCTTTTCACATTGCTTGCCCACCTTCAGGTCATCTGACATAACTACTCCCATGTCCCTTTCCATTTTTGTTGTTTTCAGTATCTCAAACCCCATTGTGTATTCTACCCTGGGTTTTTGTTTCACAGGTGCATTACTTTGCAATTCTTTGCATTGAATCTAAGCTGCCATACATTTGACCATTCCTCCAACCTTTCCAAGTCCCTTCTCATCCTTTCCACCCCACCTTGAGTATCAACCCTGTTGCAGATCTTTGTGTCATCTGCAATGAGACATACTTTTCCTTCCAGTCCCTCTGCAATGTCACTTATAAATACAATAAAAAGGACCGTATCCAGTACTGAACCTTGTGGTACCCCACCGGTAACCCCCCTTTCTTCACTGTGGACTCTGTTTACTCTTACCTTCTTCGTCCTGTTGTCCAGCCAATGTTTTGCCCAGACTACCACCCTGGCACCCACTCTTAGGCTGGCTAATTTGTTTATTAATCTTTTATGTGGGACTGTGCCAAATGTCTTGCTAAAGTCTAGGTAGGCCATGTCCACAGCCCCTCCCTGATCTACTACTTCAGTCACCCAGTCAAAGAAATTAATTAGATTCATCTGACATGGCCTTCATGCTGCAAATCCATGCTGCCTTGGGTCTTGTGCCCCACTGGTCTCTAGGTACTCAACAATTCTTTTTTTCAGAAGTGATTCCATCATTTTCTCTACCACTGAGGTCAAATGAACAGGTCTGTTGTTTCCTGTCTCTGTCTTGCTCCCACTTTTGTGAAGGGGAATCACATCCACCTTTCTCCAGTCCTCAGATACCACACCATCCTCCCATGATTTGTTAAAAAAGGTAGTCAATTGTGTTACTAGTTCTCCCCTTAGTTCTTTTAGAATTCTAAAGTGAATCCCATCAGGTCCCATTGCTTTGTCCACCTTCAGTTTCAGGAGTTGTTTCAGAACCCTTTCTTCTGTGAAAGGACCGATATCCCCCCATCCAGAGTGCTTCTGTTTATTGGATTAGGTACTTCCCCCTCCTCTCCTTTGTGAATACTGAGCAGAAGTATTTGATCAGTATCCCTGCTTTTTCCCTGCTTATTTAATAGTTCACTAGAGTCAGGTGTGGTACTGCAGGACTGGGGAACAGCACATGTAGTGCCCCTCCACAAAAAACGGTCCCAAGGATGACCCAGGGAATTACAGACCAGTCAGTCTGACCTCCATTGTGGGCAAGCTCATGGAGACCATACTAAAGGAAAGGTTGGTGGAATATCTAGAGGAGCATGATCTCCAGGATGCCAGGCAGCATGGGTTCATGGGGGGGAATCATGTCAAACAAATCTGATTGACTTCTTTGACTCTATCACTGAGACAGTAGACAGGGGCCAAGTGGTAGACATACTCTATCTTGATTTCAGCAAGGTCTTTGACTCTGTGCCCCATAAAAGGTTGATCAGGAAGTTGGTGGATCTCAGGACTGTGGAAAAGATGGCCAGATGGGTGGAAAACTGCCTGAGGGACAGAATCCAGAGGGTGGTTGTGGGGGGATAGTTATCTGGCAACAGAGAGGTAACCAGTGGAGTCCTGCAGGGCTCAGTGCTGGGGATGATGATGTTCAGTGTCTTCATCAATGAAATTGGGGATGGCATTAAGGACAAAATGTGCCTATTTAAGGATGACACCAAGCTCTGTGGCAGAGTGGGCACAATTGAAGGGATACAGGACCTACAGGGTGATTTGAAAAAGCTGGGGAAGTGGTCCAGGATCTAGCAGCTTGGCTTCAATGCCAAGAAATGCAAAGTTATGCATACTGGAGCCAAGAATCCTAGGACAGAGCACTATCTGGGTGGAGTCCGAATATCTGCTTCAGAGGAAGAGAAGGACCTGGGAGAGATGATCACTAGTGACTTGAAGCACTCCATGCAGTACAAGAAAGCAGCAGTAAAGGCAAACAAGATACTGGGATGCATATCTAGGGGGATCAGTAGTAGGAGAGAGGTTGTTATACTGCTCTTGTACAGGTCCCTGGTAAGGCTTCATCTAGAGTATGGGGTTCAGTACTGGTGCCCACACCACAGAAAGGACATTAACCTGCTGGGGAAGGTCCAGAGGAGGGCTACAAAGATGATAGTGGGTCAACAGGGTGAGGCATATGAGGAGAGGTTGAGGGCACTGAACCTGTACTACCTGGAAGACAGGAGAGAGAGAGAGAGAGAGAGAGGAGACATGATTGGGACCTTCAAGCACTTAAAAGGGATAAATAAGGTGGATAAGGAGAGTCTCTTTAAGCTGATTGGCAACCATAACGTGAGGGGGCACAGTTTTAAGCTGGAGGGTGGAAGATTTAGGAGGGAGGTCAGGAAGCACTTCTTCACAGAGAGGGTGGTGGACACTTGGAATGCACTGCCAGAAGAGATTATCTCATTGAAGACAGTGGGCAGCTTTAAGAGAGGCTGGGATAGGCATGGGGGAAGGAAAGGATCATGGGTAGGAAGGATGGGAGGTGTGGGGAGGGAGGGCAGGGTCAGTATCTCAAGCTGTGTACCCTGCAATACGAGCAGACTAGATAGACCAAATGGCCTTCTACTGCTGGCTTCTTCATTTGTTTGCATATTCGTATGTATAGGCCACCACCCCTGAGTCACAGTTTGGGGTGACAATAAATATTCTTCTGGATAGCTCTGTCATCCCTCTCCCCTCCCAACCTGAGGCACGCACACGCCTGTCCCACTAATAGACTGACTGCATAATGAAGAGGGTGGGTCTCACCTTATCAATCATTAGTTACTCATGGCAGAGTCATTGTTCAGTTTGCCTTACATCATTAATGATGTGAGAGCCCTGCTCCCCTCCCTCCTGACTGTGTGCTCAGTCTATCAGAGGGATTGGTGTAAACACACTATTGGTTGTGAGCGGGGAGTGCAGACTGAGATCTCTGTATTTAAACAAATTATGGCTTAGGGTGAGGACCCATACTAAGGTATATGATTTCTCTGAGGGGAAGGGCTAGGGAGAAGAGATTGAAAATGCTCAATATAGTATAAGAATAGGGGAGCCATTAGACATCAAAGATACCATTACTGGAACATGGTGAAGGTGTACCATTGGACACCAGGAAGTGCTTGACTACATCATGATGAGGGCAGAGCAGAAGGGACTACAGTTCACCATGGAATGTCTGACTGGGACTATGTGAGGGAAGCACTAGACACCAGGGAAGGCATCACGTGGGATTATATAAGGTTGGGCACAAAGAAATCTTCACACAGGATGGGTGAGATTAGAGAACCACTGGACATGAGGAGTGCTTTACATGTGATGGGATGAATGTGGGTCACCACTGGGTACTAGGGAGTCTTTGGCTGGGACCGGGTGATGGTGAGGGGAGCACTGGACACCAGGGAAAGAATCACACTGTATTATAAAAGGTTGGGGGGACACCAAAAAATCATCACACAGGAAAAGTGAGGGTGGGGGACCACTGGGCACCAGGAATGCTTCACATGTAAAGGGATGAGGGCGGGTCACTAATGGACACTAGGGAGTGCTTGGCTGGAACTGGGTGAGGGTGAAGGATGCTACTGCACACCAAGGAAAGCATCACATGGAATGGCGTAAGGGCTGTGGACAACTGGACATCATAGGGTGCTTGACTGTGACTGATGGCCACTGAACACCCAGGAGTATGTGAAACTGACAGGGGGAGTGTGGGGTGTGCCACTGGACACCTAAAGGAGTGTTTTCCAGTGGATGGTGTAAGGGTGGGAGGACTGGATATCAGCTTGACACTGTTTTGGTGAAAATAGGATGTACCATTGAATACCGGGAACTGCTTTTGACATGGAATTGAGTGAGGGTGGCAGTGGATGACAAGGAATGCTTAACATGCATCAGGTGATGGTGGGAGGGGATATGCCCTGGACTTCAGGAAAGGTTTAAGATGAGGTCAGGTAAGGGTGGGAAGTGTCATATTTATTGAGCTGCCCATAATTTTCTGTTGCCAGAGCCAGCACACCTCATCAGGCATCACTAGAACCAACACACCCCACCAGCCATTGCAACCCAACAGTTGTCACGAAGAGGCAGGAAGTTCATTTTACAGGTAGAAGGGGCATAGGTAGATCATTCTATTGGAATATGAAGTTTCAGACATGTTCATTTAAAGGAACTGAGGTGTGCACATGTTTGTGGGACTATGTTTAGATGTGTGCAAAATTGTTACGTGCCCATTTACAAACTACAGACATTTTTAATATAATTTCCTCATTTCAAGTGTGGGTAGAAATTATCCGGCATTTAATCCCTATTGTCCTTTTCACTGTATTTGCTTATTACCTCTTCCCTTTTTAAACTCTACACAACCCTATTTGTATTCTTGCTCTAGCACCTACCACTAATCTATTTTTCCCTTTGTTTACAGGTTCTCGGAGACCTCTACAATCAATCAGATGAGTATCATGTATTTGCTTTTCACATTGCCCTTCCTGTATCATCTTTATCAAAGAACTAGAGATCATTTGTGACCTCTTTCTTTATTCTTATCTTACAGACATCCTGCCCACATCCCCAGAGATTGCTACTCTCTTCTCATTAAAAACTAGATATGTAGTATTACCTATACCAGATGGGGGTCAACTGTAATAGTGCAGACTTTTGCCTCCAGGCCCTACTTCAGCTGCTTTTGCTGATCCTCACAACATCCTAATCATACAAAGGGCAATCCCTTGTAACATGCCCCCTATGGCGAGCATACTGCTTTTCTACAATTTGAAAATATGTGGATATTGTGATGTAACTAGACAACTACTGTAGGTCCAGCCACAGGGCTTGTATAGTCCCTGCATAACCTGGTGACCAACACTGCCCAATTACTGTCTATTCCTTCATTTATCTAAACAATTTTATCTAGGTTTTCCAGCCCCAACTGTCATGTGGGACTCAGAAGGGTAGAGCATTGGTTTTACAATATTTCATTAGTTGCAGCACTCTGGTGAGGTGAAAGTGCTGGGATCGGCATTTATACTGTACACTTTAGAAGCTGTAATGTCATTGCAGTTTTTAGTTAGCAGGGAGATCAAACAGCAAAAAGAAATAAAGTTTCAAGATAAAGGTTGGAAACAGTCGGGTGTTAAGTGACTTGCTCAAGGTACGTGTCAGTTAGGGGTTTGTTCAAATCTAAGTATGTGGTTCACAACTCTGTGTTCAATAAGTGTTTGTGTGTGTGTGTGTGTGTGTGTGTGTGTGTGTGTGTGTGTGTGTGTGCGTGTGTGTGTGTCTGTTGACCTGCTTTACTAAATACTACTTGTTAACTACACAGTCTAAAGTGATACACAAAACTGAAAAATCCAGGCTGAACAATACATCCTGGACTAAGTCACCAGGTCAGGAAAGAATAGCTAGCCCACTGAAATAGTAAGGAATCCAAACATCTGAACCCGAGAAAGGCAACAGTAATACATGAAACTCAAAACAATAAATATTACATGATTTTTGGTGAGCGCAAAAAAGAAGCCAGCTAAGCCCTACAGTGCTACACAAAATGTGCCTGCTGTTTGTATAAAAGTCATTTGTATAGCAGTCAGCACTACACAAAGATTTTGGAGTAAATTTTTCCTGCCAAGAGCTCAGGCTGATACCAGTGGCCCTGCATCCCAGCCAGTCCATCATCTTTCCTAAATGAGTTGTCTCCATCGTGGTATCCTCAGGTTGAGGGAATCAGAGAGTGGTGTCACCTTGGAATAGACTCCCCCCTGAAATGGTTGCCTGTGACACTATGCTCAGTTTCAAGAATCAATTAGACACCTACTACAGAATTGCAGGAAAAATCTAGGGGGAATATATATAATATGAAACCCAGTTACGAGATTCTTTGGTAAAAGCTATTGTCTTGAATCAAACTTATGAAACATATCTCTCCAACGCACCCCCATCGATCCATTATAATTTGAGGTGGGTCAGACTGATTGGGCGTAAGAGTTCCAGTCCAGACATTCATTCTAGTTCCACTTCAAAGTTCCAGCGAAAGTGCAGACTTTGCCTTTCTGAAAAACTTTACAGATTGCCCACTTTGTCACTTTGCCACTTTACACTTTGCAATGAGTTTTCCTGGGGAAGTGGCACTTTTTCAGGTGAAACCATAACAAAGTTGCAGTTTCACTGCTGAATTTGCATGAATTCACTTCACAAAGTATATAATGTATTTACTCTCTGCTACCAGGTGGTGCTTTGCCTGAGGCACTGCCTTTGGGGCTCTGAGCTATACAGAATTGTATAATGCCTTGGTGACTCTATGTATATATTTTTTCCTATTCAACTGTGTTTACTGACTGCTTGTGTTATGTCATCTGGTCCTACCTGATTCTGTGTAATGTTTAACTTGTATCATGTTGTCCTCTGTATGAACTTGTCTTTCATTGTACTCTCCTGGGTTGTACATGAAAATAGGCAAATGTTTTGTCTAGTGTACTTACCCGGTCAACAAAAGCTAAATAAATAAATAAGGTGCCACTTCACCTGACGAAAACTTCAGAAAATAGGCATTTCACAAATTTAGAAACTTTGAAAACTAATTCATGAAGCAAAGTTTGCCAACTTGTCACATCCCTACATGCAAATGGCACCCATCACCAATTGTTCACCATCACTGGGATAATTATGTCATAATGAAAAAAAGCCAGCATTACATTAACCTTGCCAGTCTGGCAAGCAGTACATAGACACATAGAAAACAAAGACAGAAGGAGACCAAGGGTCCATCTAGTCTGCCCATGAGATACCCAGAACCTGTTTATGATCCTGAGAGCTACCCCCCACCCTGATTACATTACTTGTACCTACTTTAATGCCCATTAATTGAGCCTTGTATCTGTCCCACCCATGTTTGAAAGTCATCACGGTCCTTCCTTGCACCACCTCCGCTGGCAAACCTTTCCATGGCTCCACCACTCTGTCAGTGAAATAGTGCTTGCTTAGATCTCTCCTGAAACTTCCCCCTCTCAGTTTCCACTTGTGTCCCCTAATTGTTGAGCTGGTATTCCTATTGAACAGCTCCTCTGTGTCTAACACCTTATTTATGCCTTTCAGGAACTTAAAAGTCTTGATCATATCTTTTCTCTTCCTTCTTGTTTCCCTGGAGTACGTATTTAATGATGCAAATCGATCTTGTAGGTGAGTCCCAATAGACCCTGGATCATTTTTGTTGCTCTCCTCTTTACCACCTCAGGTCTATCCTTGTCCATCTTCATGTGTGGCCTCAAAAACTGAATGCAGTACTCCAGGTGTGGTCTTACCAGAGATCTATAGAGGGGGCGATCACTTCTCTATTCTTGCTACAGATCCCTCTGCCTATGCATCACAGCATTCTGTTCACCTTGCTGAATGCTTTACTACATTGGCTTGTTTGTTTCATGGTGTCAGCAATGATGACCCCCAGGTCCCTCTCCTCCATGGAGGTACTAACCCCATTCGGCCAGTATTCCCTCCTCCGGTTCCCTTTTACCAGGTGCATAACCTTGCACTTCTTTGTGTTAAATTTCAGCTGCCATAGACTAGACCATCTCTCTAATTTTAGAGGTCCTTTTGCAGGTCCCTAGCCCCTTCCTGACTGCCCACTCATGCTCCAAGCTTGGTGTCATCTGCAAACAGGGCAAACTTGCCCTGGATGTCATCATCAATGTCTCCAATGAATACGTTGAACAGGACAAGCCTAACACTGAACTCTGAGGGACTCCATTTGTAACTTCTTCATTTGATCTTGCCCCGTTTATCACTACCCTTTGTTTCCTGTCTCTGAGTTAGTAATCCACCCATCTGACAATGTCTTTTGTGGCCCCTATGTCCTCTAACTTTTTCAGAAGTCATCTGTGTGGCACTGAGCCAAATGCCTTGCTGAAATTGAAGTAAATAAGGTCAATTGTGTGCCCTCTATTTTCCCTTGTCACCCAATTCAAATCAAATCATCAAATCAAATGTTATTTATAAAAGAACCTTTCCAAAACCAAAGCACTGTACAAATTCATTAAAATAAAACAATTTATCAAAACCATAATAACCAAAATAAAATATATAACAATGGCATTAAAAATCATTATATGCCAAGCTAAAAAGAAATGTTTTCATCACTACTTTAAAACTGTGGGTGGTCGGGCAATCCATCACCTGATGAGGTAGAGAATCCACAGGGTTGGGGCCATAAAACTAAAATACCTGGCCCTAGATGTCTTTAAATGAACCCTGGGAATCTCTAGCAATCCCTCGTCAGTGGATCGGAGAGTGCAGAAGGGACAGTAAGGATGAAGAAGATCTTGCAGGTAAACAGGTCCCTGGTCATGTAGGGCCATATAGGTCAGAAGACTGACCTTGAAGGTGATCTGCCAGCTTACTGGTAGCCAGTGCATTCTGCAGAGCACAGGTGTTATATGACTGGTCCTAGATGAACCAGTCAAAAGCCTGGCTGCAGCATTCTGCACAAATTAATTCCCCATGAATTGAAAAAAGTAGTAAGATTTGTCTGGCATGGCCTCCCTGCCATAAATCTGTGCTGCCCTCCATCCTGGAGCTCATTTTCCTCCAGGTATTGCACAAGGTCTTGTTTAATTAAAGAAGAACTAAAGCCAAAGTTTACAAAAAAATATGTCGTACAGAGTGTTTTGATTTGTAGGTGTACTTCTAGCAAGTCCTTCCCTTTACTTGCTGAAAGAAATTTTTTTCTAAATTTGTTTGCTGGTTTTATTGCCCTGGGGATCTCCATACTAGCATTTCTAATGGCTCTTCTTGTTCCTACAATGCCTCCTGTCCCATGTGACTGTGATGTGTCCTGGGCCATTACTTCAACAAGAGCTGTGTTTTCTCAAGTTTGTTGTAGAAGAGCTGTTATGTTAATTAACTCTCCTCATCCAGGGAGTTCTAAGCACATGGCAAATGCCTAAAGGATAATTGAGTGGGTTATTCTGTAAGGAAACAGCTAGAGTCTTCACTAATTGTAGCATCTGTGGCATTTGTGACCTTGTGTGATTTCTGTGCATTGCTAATAGTTGTGTGTAGTCAGATAAAATGAAAGGCTTTAAAAACAAAACATTCACTTCTGCTGACTAGACCTAAAAACATACATAAAAAACAGAAGTTTGGATTAGATATTTAGTTGAAGCCAGAATCTCTGGCCCATAACAGTACATGCTGCTGCAGCAGTTATTACTCTCTGAATCAATGGTCCTGGATGCATCACAGTCACATGGGACAGGAGGCATTGTATGAACAAGAAATGCCATTAGAAATGCTAATATGGAGATCCACAGGAGCCATAAAAGCAGCAAGTAAATTTAGAAAAAAATCCTTTCAGCAAATACAGGGAAGGCCTTACTAGGAGTATACCTACAAAGCAAAACACTACACAACATATTTTGTTCTTGCAAATTTTGACTTTAGTTCTTCTTTAAGAACTTCATTAGTTTTCCAACAACAGAAGTGAAGCTAACTGGTCTGTAAATCCCCACCTCCTCTCTACTCCCTCCCTTGTGGAGTGTCACCACGTCTGCTCTCCTCAAGTCTCTCGGTACCACTTCCATACTCAGTGATCTGTTGAATAGGTGTGCTAGGGGGTTAGCTAACTCTTCTGCCAATTCTTTTAATACCCTTGGGTGCATTTCATCTGGCCCCTGTGCTTTATCTGGCCTGAGGGCTGTCAGTCCCTCCCTGACACTGTCTATGGTGAAAGTCAGTGTTTCTATTACTTCGATCCCTCTAGTGGCTGTCTTTATCCCACTTTCTGGCAATGGTCCTGTTTTCTCCTCACTAAATACTGTGCAGAAAAAGTTGTTCAGGACCTAAGCCTTTTGGTCGTCCTTTTCTAACAGCTTATCCCCTTCCAACAATTTTGCAACCCCTCTTCCTTTTTGCTTGAATGTACCTGAAAAAGTGTTTTTCCCCTGATTTTATCCCTTTTGCAGTCCGGAGCTCAGTTTCTGCCTTTGTATCCCTTACTGCCCTCTTTGCTTCCTTATTTTTTTTTGGGTGTAGTCTTCCCATTCACCAACCCCTTGGTTCTTTTTGAACTTGTGAAAGGCCTCCCTTTTGTTCCTGATCACTGTTTGGACCTTGTTGGTGAACCAAATGGGGTTCTTGTTCCTGTTTCTTTTCTTCACCATTTGGATGCAGAGTTTCATTGCTACCAGGACTGATTCTCTTACGGCACTCCAGAAGTCTTCTACTTCTGTTTTGTCTGTGATTTTAGCCAGATAGTTTCTTACTGTCTTAACTTTTCTAAGTTTTTTTTTCCTTGAAATTCAGGACTTCCATCTGGGATTTATGTTTTTCACTCCCATCGGAAATCTCAAACCATACAGTGCTATGGTTACTATTGGCTAGTGGTTTCCCAACTCCAGGATTGCCCCTTGCCTGGTTGGATCCATTTCTAACTGCATGAGAATGCTGTCTTGTAGGAAGTCCAGGAAGACCTGACATCTGGTGGATTTTTCCACTGAACAACCCAGTTTATGTCAGGTAAGTTCAGGACTCTCACCACCACTGTATTTCCTCATCCCAAATCTTTTTTAAATTCCTATGTGAGCTCCCTGTCCCTCTCTTCCCTCCTGACTTGGAGGTCTATATAACACCCCCCAAGTGCAGCTTCTTCCCTGATGCTGAGGTTAGTTGAACCCTCAAGGATTTGACATCCATGTGACTTTCCTTCTCATTAACTGTGGCCTCATGCCCTCTATAATATAGAGTGCTACCCCCCCTTTCTCTGAATCATTGTTTCAACCTTCAGTTGCATTTGTGAATCTCTTCTTGTCTTCTTTTGTCTGTGCTCCCTCCTTTACCCCAAACTGGGAGAACCTCAAAGAAGGCCAGTGGTGTTGATCTTGCAGCCAATCTTTCATCTAACTTTACTAGGTTCTGTTTCACTGTCTCCTCCGACTGGTATGCTAGGTTGTTCATTCCTAGGTGAACCAGAACTCCCAAGCCTTCTGCAGCTTGGTCCACTAACCTCCCTATGTGTTCTCCATCTTATTTAGCAAAGGATCATGGAAGGCACCTGACCTCCATGTCAGTCTGTCCATCTTTACTTAACTGTGGCTCAATTCCCCTGATCATTGAGTTTCTGGTGATAAGGTATTGTTTACATTTTTTTTGATTGGTTTTCCTTTTACCACAACCAGATGCCATTGCATTGTTCTGTGTTTGCCTGTTGACTAACCTATTGTCCCTCCTATGGAAACAGGTTCTTGTACTTCTGCTAGGGTTGCAAATCTGTTTGCGGCCATAGTGGCCATAACCCGAACAGTGCCCTTCTATGCATTCTTTGTTGTTTTTATCCTCCCCCTCCCTTCCCCTCCTCACCATCTGTTGTTCCCCTGGGCTGATGAGCCTTTGGAAAAGCAGGTAAATGGGGTGGGAGCACCATGCCAGCTGATGATGCAGCTTGGAGATTTCTGCCCAAGGTGACTACAACTGCACCCTGAGTTCCTTTAGTTGCCGGCATATGGGGCAGTGACCCATCCTCTGGAGCAGTCCCCTGGAGACAAGGGCCCCACACCCATTGCAATTCACTATCCCCATTTAGTAAGCTCCGACCTTACTTCTTACAACTTGACCAGTTTAGGTAGAGCTGCATTACTTACCTTAGAACAGCTCCCCCTCTAACCAATATCCTCACACAAACAGTTAAGACTACAAGCCTTTTTTTTTTTGTTTGTTCAGTTTTTGTTTAGTTATTAGCTCAGGGAAAGGTCCAAACACAGTACGCAAGTCCTCAGTGCCCACATAATTACTCACTGATCCCTAGCACAAAAGCAAAGAAACAAATAGGCACACAATTCAAACCTGCATAGCAACAGCTATGTTTTGCAGTTACAGTTAATGCAGTTCAGTGATCACAATGTAATCCTAGGCAGCAATGAAGTCAACAACTAGAATGCAAGCCTGTTAGAGCAGCAAAAATGCAGTTCAGTGATCACACTTTAATCCTAGGTGGCAATGAAGTCAACCACTAAAACCCAAGCTTTACAGAACAGTGGAAATAAAGTCAAGTCATTACTAAGAAAAAAAAACAATTATGAATCCAGTGTATATGAGCCCCCAAATACACACAGGAATCTTTAACTGCTTATAGTCAAGGCAGTCCTGGTATCACACTAATTAGCTCTAAGCAATAAGTAAATGACAGGAATAATCCAGCTTATGTTGTCTCAAATCACACACACTAAAATAAAATAATAACATGCCAACTTATCTGGTTGATCTCCCTCTTGTTCACTCTTCATGATGCACTTCCTCTTGAATTATCTGGTTAATCTCTGCCTCCAGTTTACTCCTAGCATTGCACTTCCTCCTGATGTCACTCCTCTCCCCCTGTAGTTCATTAGCCTTGATGTTGGTCTATATGAATATTGCGTGGGCAGACCGTGGGAGGGAGGGCCAAAAAATCAAGTACCCCCTTGAAGGGCAGAGCAAGCCCAGGAACAGCAAGCACTAAAGATTCTTTTAACACACACTGTCTAGTGAGCCCAGGAACAGCAAGCACTAAAGATTCTTTTAACAGACACTGTCCAGTGAGCCCAGGAACAACAAGCACTAAAGGTTCTTTTAATAGACACTGTCCAGTGAGCCCAGGAACAGCAAGCACTAAAGGTTCTTTTAACAGACACTGACCAGTGAGCCCAGGAACAGCAAGCACTAAAGGTTCTTTTAACAGACACTGTCCAGTGAGCCCAGGAACAGCAAGCACTAAAGGTTCTTAAAAACAGACACTGTCCAGTGAGCCCAGGAACAGCAAGCACTAAAGGTTCTTTTAACAGACACTGTCCAGTGAGCCCAGGAACAGCAAGCACTAAAGATTCTTTTAACACACACTGTCTAGTGAGCCCAGGAACAGCAAGCACTAAAGGTTCTTTTAACAGACACTGTCTAGTGAGCCCAGGAACAGCAAGCACTAAAGGTTCTTTTAACAGACACTGTCTAGTGAGCCCAGGAACAGCAAGCACTAAAGGTTCTTTTAACAGACACTGTCCAGTGAGCCCAGAACAGCAAGCACTAAAGGTTCTTAAAACAGACACTGTCCAGTGAGCCCAGGAACAGCAAGCACTAAAGGTTCTTTTAACAGACACTGTCCAGTGAGCCCAGGAACAGCAAGCACTAAAGATTCTTTTAACACACACTGTCTAGTGAGCCCAGGAACAGCAAGCACTAAAGGTTCTTTTAACAGACACTGTCTAGTGAGCCCAGGAACAGCAAGCACTAAAGGTTCTTTTAACAGACACTGTCTAGTGAGCCCAGGAACAGCATGCACTAAAGGTTCTTTTAACAGACACTGTCCAGTGAGCCCAGGAACAGCAAGCACTAAAGGTTCTTTTAACAGACACTGTCCAGTGAGCCCAGGAACAGCAAGCACTAAAGGTTCTTTTAACAGACACTGTCTAGTGAGCCCAGGAACAGCAAGCACTAAAGGTTCTTTTAACAGACACTGTCCAGTGAGCCCAGGAACAGCAAGCACTAAAGGTTCTTTTAACAGACACTGTCCAGTGAGCCCAGGAACAGCAAGCACTAAAGATTCTTTTAACAGACACTACATCCCATGATGTGGGGGGAGGTCAGTGAAGCAGAAACTATCTGCACAGTCCTCCAACCCCTGGAAGAGACAAAAGAAAAAATGCTCCTGCTGCAATCTTGATCCAGTGATGACAGACTCTGCTCTGTGATTGCCCTATCATTACCCCAGTGATAGAGTGCAATCAGTGATGGGTGCTGCTTATATGTAAACATCCTAAAAGTTTCCATGAGGATTTGAAATAAATGGACCATTTTCACTGCATGCTCTGTAAGTTGCAGATTAGTTTAGAAACAATGAGCAATTAGTTAATCTTAACTAATAATTAAAAATGGGGGTCTCCAATACATGGGGGATGTGCAATGTTTAAAAAAATAAACTGGCACAACAGAGCTGTAAAATTCTATAAGTGTACTATATGAATGTAGGAATATGTGTGTGCTATAGGCATAACATACATGTGTAGATACGTGGTTGCCAAATTAATGCATCTGAAAAAGGACAACTTGCATGCTGCATTCATACCATATGCATGCTTTCAGTTCCAATTTAACTCAAAATACATTCAAGCTGCACAAATGCTACAAATCTATTTTTATGCTTGAAACATGAAAGTATTTGGTATAATTGAGCAATAAGCCATAGCAGGGTGTGTGTTATTGTGTAATAGTCACATCTCGGTTGGTTGAAGCACGAGGCAACAGGCCTAGTGTGTTCAACACCTAAGAAGTGATGTTATCTAAGCAATGATGAATAACAGGGGTTATATTAATGTTCTAGTTAATCACCCTCTGGGGTGTAATGTGGCACGAGGTGTAGTCAGGTGTCATATTGCCCCCCAGGGGGTGATTAACTTGAACATTAATGTAAGCCCCTGGAGTTCATTATTGCTATTATTATAATTGGGTTATAAGATGCTGAAGTTTGAATAATAGTTTTAATATGTTTTGCTTAATTGTGTGTTACATTAACATAAAATAGTTCCTCTGCCAAACAGTAAGGTAACCCCCATCATTCATTATTGTTTTAAAACTCTTGTGCACATTAAAACTGTAACAACTAACAAAAACAAAAAACAAATAAAACTTATTTGGGACTTATTACTGTGATCATGGGATAGGGACTGCTAGAGGGGAGGAGGCAGAATCCTCTCTGTCTCTCTCTTGCAGTTTTTGCTGCTGTTGCTAAATAGTAATCTGCAGGGACCTGCTGCAGCAGAAGAAATGAGAGAGAGAGAGAGAGAGAGAGAGAGAGAGAGAGAGAGAAGAGAGAGAGAGAGAGAGACATGATGATGGCATGATTATAAGTTGTGGGGAAAAAACAGGATACACAAGAAGGCAAAATAACCCAGGGTGCCTTTGATTCCAATTGACTTTTTACACCTGTTTTCCTTTCTTTTAAACTGCTGACAGTGCTCCATAAACCCTGCACAACCCAGCAGCCATGTGAACCAGTGATTCCCACCTATTTCTTTTGAGAAAAAAAAATGTATAAGTTTGCGATACGTTGTGTAATGAATAATGATTGAAGGGGGTTGTTGCAGTTGCAGAGTTTTATTTAAAATTCATTTCTTCTCAGCCCATTTTTAAAATAGTTACCTCTTGGTCTTGTTTCTTTAGGGCATCTGTCCTCATTTTCATAGCAGAATGGAGAACTGGGCAGCTCTTTCCCCTTGCATGTTTAATGTATGTCCACACTGGTAAGTTCAGGGCTGGGGGATGAAAGCACATTGCCTCTCACTATACACCAAGTGCTGCTGTTACTGTAATTTTATCTCTCCCTCTGTATAATGACAGATCCAATAACTGCAGCAACTCCCGTCCCACTCAAAGTTACCATAAAAAAACACCTCACCTGGCCAGACTTGTGCCCCAGACTGAAACAAGTCACTCTCCAACATCCCAAGGATTTTTGTTACCATTTTAAGTATTTTTCAGAGGATGAAGGGAAGTTAACATTGGGAGCCAAGGCCATGGATAACAATATTTTGTTATTTGTTGTAGCTATGGTGAGGGAAGACTGTGTTACCAAAACAGCTCCAATTGAAACACCCCTACCATCCCGCCCATCCACTCTAAAACCAACTTCATACCAGTGGCAAACTTGTGGATTTTCTGTTTAAGTGCTTTTATTTCTGCCACGGGTCGCAACCATCATGGGGTGATGGTTTTGGCTTTACAAGGAATACTACATTCGGACTCACTTGGTTTTCAGGGCTCCACTTCTTCCATTGGATTTAAATCTGAAGAATAAAATGAATCTTGGAGCTGCATCTGCACATACAGGAGCTAGCACAGCACCTGGATGGGAAGAAACAAATGCTGAGTTTCGATGAAATATGGAAGAAACTCAGAAACAATTTAAACAAAATGGAGATGACCGAAAAGGCATTTGAAGGTATCAAAAGTGCATTTAACTTTGAGAGACTGCTTATTAAAGAGTTAGAAGTCAGTTACAATAATAGCACATTAGAAATATATGTATATACAGAGGCCAAGCCATGAAGTGGCTTAGACTGTCCATTGCACCTTCCTGTGGTTTGGAAAACTTCCAGTATAAGGAAGAATGGATCAAGGCTGTCATTGAATGTTCGAAAATCTTCCTAGAATTATTAATCAAGGATGATTTAAGCAAACTTACTGAATTATCCAAAGAAATACAACAGCTTAAAGCAGAAATTGTTGCATACAAGGTGTGTGTTGACTACCCAGACTATAACGAACAACTTAAAAATAAAATCAAGAAGTAGGAGAATGTGGTAATACAAAGGAAGATAACCAAACTGAATAGAGACAGAAACGATTACGAGAAGGGGGATATTCTATCGTGGGGTAAACCCTGATTGAGTAGCAGGGGAAGGCAAAGATCCAGGGTCAGGTTTGCAAGACGGAAAGTGAAGAAACAACACTCTGATACAAATAAGAAACACCCTGAGGCACCAACCAGAAAAACAAAACAGGCACCGGAGAAAGAGAAGAATTTATAGAAGCAACAGCCTTCAAAGGCAAAAGAAAAATCAAAACATGTAGAAGCAAGTGAGGATGATGTAGGGCAAACAGGAACAGAGAGGCAACTGAGAGAGAGAGAGGAAGAAAGGCATTGTTTACAGGTACTAAACCTGTCCTCATTAACTTCCGTAGCCAAAGAAGAAACTGTCCTGAAGAAAGGCCTGAGCTTCATCTCCACCTCCCTAATCAATGATGTTAAAGTGTTTGTTGATCTGCACAAGTTCTTTAGAATGCCACACCTATGATTGATTATTCATTGAAAGAGAAAGAGACATAGAAATGGGATTTACCAACAACATGGATGGGGACCATATTCTGAATAATGACACAGTCCAAATGGAAGATCTGGACTTGATACTACAAGAAATTGAACATTTGGGAGAAGATCCTTGGATTTATAACACTCAGGGTGATGAACAAGGATCCTGGGGTTCGAGTCCCGTCATAGCCACAGGAACCATGGACACTACATTATGAACAATAGAGGGCCTATTGTTTGAAAATGAGCAGGATTCCCTAGCCCACCAGGTAAGCAGTGGCAAAGGACTCTTGGTTGCTCATAAAGACTTTAAAAAACCAAGAGAAATGTCATTTAACCTGAACTCAACCTTTTGTCCAAAAACCTACAACACTGTTATTTCTGCATATAAGAATGTTGTGTCTAGACAAGTTTTAGACTTGTTAGCTAAGAAGGACACCAAACAAAGACAGAACTTGTCTAAATGTGAGAGGATGGCCTTAGAAAAACTAATGAAAAAGGAAACAGTGGTTATTAAACCTGCAGACAAAGGGAGAAATCTAGTGATTATGGATAGAAAAATGTACAGTGAAATAGCAATGTCACTTTTGAATGACACAGATAGTTACTGTAGATTATTATCTGACCCCCACACCACAGTATAGAAAAGAACTCTACACATTATTAAACACAGCTGCACAGAAGGGAGAAATAACTGAAAAAGAACTGGAATATGTATGGAAAGAACACCACATATCAGGTTTCTGTATCTTACCAAAAGTCCACAAAAATCAGGAAGTGCCACCTGGGAGACATATTGTCTCTGGGGTGGGCTCATTAACCCAACACCTGGGGAAATTCGGGGACTTTTTCCTGCAGCCTCTAGTCACCAGTTTACCGTCACACATAAAAGACACCACAGACCTTTTAGGGAAACTTAAAAATATCAAATGGGAGCGAGACAACAGCTGCCTTGGTATCTATGTGGAGTCTTTATACACCTCTATCAAACATGATCGGGGCACAGCAGCCAACAGATTTTTCATGGAAAACTATCATGATTCAAGCAGCATTCCTACAGAGTTTGTTTTAAACTCACTAGAGTTCATCCTAACTCATAATTTCTTTAAATTTGAAGGGAACTTTTATCACTAAAAAAGAGGTACTGCAATGGGTGCAGCCATGGCACCTTGTTATGTGACCCTCTTCTTGGGGTTCTGGGAAAACACTATGGTCATGAAAGAAAGCACCAACCCTTACTATAAACATATTAAACACTGGTTTCATTTTATAGACGACATCATATGTATCTGGAAGGGGGACAAGGACGAGATTCCAAAATTCATGGAATGGCTTAATGACAGTATGTTAAATTTAAGATTCACTCACAAAAGTGATGAAAAAACACTGGAATTTCTTGATTTAAGCTTGTCAATCGAAAACACGGAAAGTAATGAATTCATGATTAACACACAAACTTTCAGGAAACACACTGCCACTAATTTGGTTTTACAATTTAACAGCACCCACCCCCGAAACTCAAAAAGTCCATACCCTATTGCCAAATGCTGAGGCGTAAGAGAAATAGTGACGAAGGAGATATCTTTGAAATACAAGCTAATGAACTGATTGAGAGATTCAGAGCAAGAGGCTATGACAGTACCCTATTAGAGCAAAGAGTGGAAACATTAGATTGAGATGAACTTTTAAAAGTGAGAGAACCATATCAAAATAACAAAACTCCATGCACTTTCATCACTGAATACAACAATGTGGCAGTCAAGATAGACAATATAATACACTGAAATTGGCCAGTTCTGCTCAGTGATGACCAGGTAGGGAATGCAGTTGGCACATCACCAAGGGTGTCATTCAGTAGGGCTAACAACCTTAGGGACAAGCTAGTCCACAGTAAAATGTTGAAACCTAAACAGATAGATATACACACTTGGCTACCGCAAAGGCCTGCTGGCTTTTACAAATGCAGTAGGTGTAACATCTGTAAATATGCAGTGACCAGCACTGAATTTGTTCACTGCAGAAACCCTGAAAATAAGGTCACAATCAGAGAACTAATCACTTGCGATACAAGCTATGTTGTATATGCACTGTGGTGCAATTGTGGATTGGTATATGTAGGCAAAACAGTAAGACCCCTCAAACAGCACATACAAGAACATGTGAGGACTATAGTAAATAAGAGACAGGACACCCCTACAGGAACACACTTTGCTCTATACCAGTGGTTCTCAAGTGGTGAAGTACGCCTCCCTGGGGAGGTGCGAGCCCGTTGCAGGGGAGGCGCAGTGAGTTTTCAACTTTTACTGCAGTGTAGTGCAAAAATGCTGCCTATGTATCTGCGTCTAATGCTGGAGCAAGGAGATCCTGAGCCAGCCAATCTGAGGGCGAAAAAAGGTCTTGAGCAGACCAATTGGGAGTAGGTAAAATGTGACCAATGGCAGGGGATGTAGCTGCAGCCAATCGGTGCCAGAGTTTCCAAGCCAATGAGCTCTTTGCCTCCGATGTTGACGTCATTGGTCCCAGAAATAAAGGTGCATGCCATGCATGTGAAGAAATGGACGCTGGATTCGTTTTGCTGCCGAGATCCCCTGCAAGCTGTCTGCCGATTGCTGAAGCCGCCCACCCTCCACCCGCTGATGCTGCCACCCTCCACCACTGATGCCGCCAACCACTACAGTCGCTGACCTCCATAGCTGAAGCCGCCGGCTGCTAGACTTGCTGTCCTCCCCGTACTGAAGCCACCGACCACTACAGTCGCTGCCCTCCACCGCTGAAGCCGCCGGCCATTAGAGTTGCTGTCCTCCCCCTACTGAAGTCGCCGACTGAAGTCACCGATCAATAGCTGAGGCTGCTGCCCTCCAACTGCAAAGGCCTTCTGACTACCTGAAGTTTCCACCCCCACAACACCGAGCTACTGAAGCTGCAACCTGTGTTTGGTGCTTCTTGCTGACAAGGCCCTCCTTTGGTAAGAAACTCATCCTATTAAATTTTTTCTCTGGAACCCTAAGAGTGGCACGAAGACTTGGGAGGGAGGAGAGGAGGATGGGGATGGGGAAGCAACCAGATACAGCAGCCAGCTATTAATTATATATATAGTTGTTGTTTTGATGTTTGAATGGGACATGGGGGGGGAGTTGAAGGAGCACCATACAGCAGCCAGCTGTTAATTATAAAGTTGTTGTTTTGATGCTTGAATGGGACACCGGCGGGGTGAGTTGAAGGAGCAACATACAGCAGCCAGCTATTTTTAATTTATAAAGTTGTTTTGCTGCTTCTATGGGATGGGGGGGAGGAATCAGCAGCAGCATGTGTTCTGGCCTATCTCAGGAGCCAACAAAGCTGCTTTTTTGCTGCTATCATGGGAGCATGGGGAGGGGTTTGAGGTGGTGGTGGGGCCAGCACACATGATTCCTCTCTCAGTAGTTGGTTGCAAAGCTGCTGTTTTGCTGCCCAGTTCCTGACGGGGGGAAGGGTTGAGGTAGTTGTCATACATGGTGCCATACATTGTGCCTCTCTGTGCAATTCAATTGTATTTCATTGTGATTATTGGGATGCAGGCCATGAGTTTTTTTTGGGGGGGGTCATACATGATGCATCATGCTGTTGTGCAACTGTATTTTTATTGCTGGTGGTTGTTGGAATTATGGGCCTGTGTGGTTGGGGTTGGGGACCGGGGGGAACTGTACAAGATGTCGTTTGCTGTGATGGGCCTGCATGGTGAGGAGAGGGGTCATACATGACTCTCGGTGTTGTGTAATGTTGAAATGGCACCCTTTTTCTGTGGTCAGGGGTATTTGCACGATACGTCTGCATGGGAGGGGAGCAGCAACATACAGCAGCCAACTATTTTTAATAATTTACAAATTTGTTGTTTTGCTGCTATCATGGGAGCATGGGGAAGGGTTTGAGGTGGTGGTGGGGCCAGCAGATATGATTCCTCTCTCAGCAGCTGGTTGCAAAGCTGCTGCTTTGCTGCCCAGTCCCTGACGGGGAGGGTTTGAGGTGGTGGTCATACATGGTGCCATACATTGTGCCCCTCTGTGCAGTGCATTTGTATTTTATTGTGATTGTTGGGATGAAGGCCATGAGTTTTTTATTTTGGGGGGGTCATACATGATGCATCATGCTGCTGTGCTATTGTATTTTTATTGTTGGTGATTGTTGGGATGGTGGTGGTGGTAGGGGGTCATACATGATGCTTCATGCTGCTGTGCTATTGTATTTTTATTGTTGGTGATTGTTGGGATGATGGCTGTGGTGGTGATGGTAGGGGGTCATACATGATGCATCATGCTGCTGTGCTATTGTATTTTTATTGTTGGTGATTGTTGGGATGATGGCTGTGGTGGTGGTGGTAGGGGTCATGATGCATCATGCTGCTGTGCTATTGTATTTTATTGTTGGTGATTGTTGGATGATGGCTGTGGTGGTGGTGGTAGGGGTCATACATGATGCATCATGCTGCTGTGCTATTGTATTTTTATGGTTGGTGATTGTTGTGACGATGGCTGTGGTGGTGGTGGTGGTAGGGGGTCATACATGATGCATCATGCTGCTGTGCTATTGTATTTTTATGGTTGGTGATTGTTGTGACGATGGCTGTGGTGGTGGTGGTAGGGGTTCATACATTATACATCATGCTGCTGTGCAATCCTGTTTTTATTGCTGGTGGTTGTTGAGACTATGGGCCTGTGTGGTTGGGGGTTGGGGGAACTGTACAAGATGTCTCTTGCTGTGATGGGTCTGGATGGTGGGGGGGAGGTCATACATGTCTCTCGGTGTTGTGCAATGTTGAAATAGCAAGTTTTCTGTAGTGCTACACATTGTCAATGGGTGATCATAACAACTGGGTATTGTGCACCCCTACCTGCTGGCTATAATGCTGGGCAACTGAGGATTCCATGCACAAAGAGAAATTTCCCAGTTGTACTGTGTCATTGCAGAGACCAGAGCTACTTTATCTTGTCTCTGAAGAATTAAAGATCTTGATTCAAGACTTCAGTTGGGTCTGCAATTCTGCTCTGCCAGTTGGGGCTTTGCACTGTGCATTTCTTGTGTGGGCAGAACCTTTGCCATGGGGCAGATGAGAGGCAGCAGAGTAATTTTTGAGGTGTTGACATGCAGTTTGGGGTGCTGCATTTTCCTTGCTGATTTTGATTCTGTTTTTGGAATGCCCCAGTGTTGTCGGACATGCATGCATGTGCATGTCCAGGATGCTTTTGATTGCATTTTTTGATAATTCCAAAACTGTTGAATCATAGATAATGGATCGCTTTCTGGTGACCGGCAGAAAACGCACTCATGAAGAAATAGCTGTTGCAGAACCCAATGAAGTACCAGTTCCTCAAGCAAAGTGCAAGGCCAGAAGGTACGATGAAGAATACCTGAAGATGGGATTCACTTGGACTGGGACCAGTGTGGCACCTCGGCCACAATGTGTGATCTGTGCAGATGTCCTGGCACAGGACAGCATGCGACCCTGCAAGCTTCACCGAGCATTTGGAAACTAAGCATCCCAGCCTCCTTTCTAAACCTTTGGAGTTTTTTCAAACAAAGCTGCATCAACTCAGGGGCCAAAAAAAACTGGTAGAAAGGCATGGCAATGCGCCGACTAAAGCTGTGGAAGCCTCATACCATGTGTCATTGAGAATTGCAAAAGCAGGGAAATCACACAACATTGGTGAGCAATTACTACTTCCTGCCGCAAAAGAAATGTGATCCATAATGCTGGGAGAGAAAGCAGCAGCACAGCTAGATACCATTCCTCTCTCCAATGACACAGTTTGTTGCCGTATTGAGGACATGTCTGCTGATGTTAAGAAACAGATACTGGACTCTGTTCAGTGAAGCCCATACTACTCATTACAGATTGATGAGTCCACAGATATTGCTGATGCTGCACAGCTCCTGGTCTATGTCCGTTATGCCACAGAAACAGACGTCCTGGAGGAGATCCTGTTTTGCCGACCACTGCCTGCACGAGCAACTGGGGAACAACTGTTCCAGATGTTGAATGAATTCATTATGGAGGAAGGTATTAACTGGGGCAGATGTGTGGGAATTTGTAGTGATGGAGCACGGGCAATGACTGGCCGACACGGTGGCATGGTCACAAGGCTGCAAGCAGTGGCCCCTAATGCTGTGTGGAACCACTGCATGATCCACAGGGAAGCACTAGCAGCCAAGAGGATGCCAGCTAATCTCCAGAAAGTCTTGGAAGATACTGTGAAAGTAGTGAACTTTATCAAGGCACGGCCAGTAAATGCAAGACTGCTTGCTTTGCTGTGTGAGGAGATGGGAGCAAACCACAAACAATTACTGTTGCACACAGAGGTCCATTGGCTGTCCAGGGGAAAAGTGCTAACCCGTCTCTTTGAGTTGTGTGACGAGGTTCGTATTTTCCTTGCTGACTGTGGCTCTGCACTTGTGGAAAAATTCCATGATTCCCAATGGCTTACCTTGCTGGCATATCTAGCAGATGTTTTTGACCGCCTGAACACACTCAATGCCTCCCTTCAAGGTCGGGACACCAATGTGTTCATGGTAAGGGACAGGATTGAGGCATTTTGTCAGAAGCTTCAGCTATGGTCTTCAAGACTGCAGCAGGGATTGGTTGCCTCCTTTCCCACACTGGAGGATTTCCTGCAGGAAAATGAGCTTTCAATCGACAGTGTCCAGATGGTCATTTCAGAACACTTACATGGGCTGCAGGAGAAGCTGTGTGACTCTTTCCCAGAATGCCAACAGGAGGAGCGTAACCAGTGGATAAGGAATCCTTTCATTTTTAAACCAAGGTCTGAAGACAACCTACCATTGAGGGAGCAGGAAAGCCTTATTGACCTGGCTACAGACCCAACACTGAAGGCCTCTTTTGGGACAATTACCACTTTCCAAGTTTTGGCTGTCACTGGGATGTGAATTTCCCGAATTAAAACAACGAACTCTCAAAATCCTCCTGCCTTTTGCATCGACCCATCTCTGTGAGTCTGGATTCTCTGCACTGGCTGCAATGAAAACAAAGTGCAGGTCCCGCCTCAAAGTTGAAGACGACTTGCGCCTCTACCTCTCAACCGTGCAACCACGAATCCAGCAATTGACTGCCAAAAAACAGGCTCACAGGCTCCCTTCAGCTGACTGATTTAAAAAAAAAAGAAGAAATATCCAGTATGTCTGCTACTTTTGATGACTGCAAAAAACAGCCTTATGGGCTCCTTTCAGCTGACAGAGTTTAAAAAATACACACTACATTTGGTGCTGCTTTTTAATGAATGCAAAGGTGCTGCCTTTTAATGTTTCAAAACTGTTTCCTTCTGCTGACTTTAAAAAAAAATCCAGTACATTTGGTGCTGCCTTTTTTGACTGCAAACAAACTGCCCACAGGCCACCTTTACCTGACTGATATCCAGCACTTTTGGTGCTGTCTTTTAATTGCAGTTTTGCACAGTAGCTATGATGTCTTTTTAACTGCAGTTTTGCACAGTAGCAATTTTGCACAATAGCTGTGGGGTCTTTTAATTGCAGTTTTGCACGATAGCTGTGATGTACAGTGCAACACTAAATAAATATCAGTTCATTTTATCTGTTTTGTGATTGCGCATGAAATTCATTATCCGTTGCAGTGTATGCTAATGTAGTGGTTCTCAAGTGGTGAGGAGCGCCTTCCTGGGGAGGTTCGGGCCCGTTGCAGGTACGCTTGAGACTTGGGGAGGCCTGGGCTTTTCCCCAGCACCATAGGGGAGGCCCAACCTGGCAAAGTCTGAGAACCTCTGCTCTGTACCATGACTCAAAACCAGATGACTTGAAATTCACTGGTACTAAGTGCATAGTACCGCTCAAATTAGGAGGGGACAGACCAAACATTCTACTGGAGAAGGAAAGTACGTGGCTTTTTAGACTAAATTGTGTCAAGCCTAATGGTTTAAATGACAAATGGGATAGCAAACAATTTCTAAAAAAAGAACTAACTAATTAATGGAATTTTCCCTTAAATTGTACCACTAGGACACATAAATTGCACTCAGTATATAGAATTTGTGCCTGAACTTATAGGTCAAGGTATCTTAATTTTGTTTTTGTTTGTTTCTTTTAGAAGCTTGACTCCAGGATTTGGCACCACACCGGGGTAAACTCCATCCTACCTGGACAAAAATTGATATATGGAGCTTCTGATTATATCTGCCTTGGTAAAACAATCACCTCTGGTTGGTTAACACTGCCTTTATCCCTGTTGTTTTTTCAGGTCTTTTGGATAAGGTTAATTTTGTATGTGTTTAAAATACAAAAAGAATAGAAAAAATAATGTCTAACCAATAGTGTACCCACCTTTTCTAATTTTGCACACTGTTTCTTATTTTTATTGTTGCTTATCCACTATTAATCTGTATACAGAGTGTGTATATAGACTTTTGAATAATGTATGATAATTCTTCAAAGCTGATTATTAAGCCTTGTATGCTCCATAACAAATGCCTGGTAATCAAATGATGCCTTATGTTAATGTGATGAGCACGACTTAAATGTAGTATCTCCTCCCACAAACCTCACCCCTACTAAAGACTCGTGAGAGTCGAGGCGCTAGGGGATAGCACTAAGTTTGTAGTCCTGTAAAATGCTTGTACTTATGCTCTGGAGCTAAACTCATTTTTCACTAAAGGACTTTTTTGCAGCTACTACCTAGCTTCTACATCTTTATTGATTCCTGTGTGAGTGCACTGTTAACTTTGGTCATTTGTTTTCTGTGGAGAGTAGCTGCCTTCTGAACAATGTGCCTGGCCATTTTGCTGCATCGCAGTGGTGAACTTGTGGATTTGCTGTAGCTGGAATCACCCTGTTAATCAGGGAATGCACCTTTAAGGAAATCTGAGGAGGTTGATGTTTGACCTCCTTAATCAATCTTCATGCTTGCACATTGGGGGAGTCAGGAGTGGGACATAAGAGATGCCCAGGTAAATTGTAGCCACAAGAAGAAAAGGAGGCAGTATAGTGCAGTTGTTTAAGACTCTGAGCTACGAACCTGGAGACCTGGGTTTGAATCCCACAGCCCCGATTTGCATACTGTGTGACCCTAAACAAGTCACTTAACTTCCTTGTGCTCCCAGGTTGCACCTTTAAACAAGTTTAAGCTTAGTGTGTCTCTCCTGGTTAAAAAAAAAGAGAGAGAAGGCTCCATGTTCACATTTCAAGTATGGGTCAGTCAGTGTCCTGACACAGGAAGATACCAATACTGAATCTAACTGCAGCAGCAATGCTTGGCTTTTTGTTTTTTGAGTTACATTCAGCCTGTTGGGATGTTAATCACTGTGTTTCTTGGCTCTGCCAGCCTTAGTCTAATGGCATCTGTAACTTCCAGGCATAGAATGCTGGAAGGTAAGTAGGATCTTAAGTTTTGTTTTTAAATCCATGCTCCTGTAATCAGGCCATACAAGTATATTAATATGTAGATTAACATAAGGCTCTCAGAAGGCTCACAGCCAATAAGATTGCAGCATTTCTGAGACCCTTATAATAATACACAATAATATACATGCTGGAATGCCTTATTGCTATTATTTAATTGCTTGTTTGTTAACAAAATAGAAAAAAGGAAAAAGTATTCATTTTTTAATGTGATTTTTGTGTGTGAGGTGTATGTTTAGAAAGTAAAGCCCAGAATATTTTTCCACCAGTAGGTGGAACTGCTATCTTAATGATGCTGCTTGCCCAGGCCCCCGAAGGCTTCTCATTGTTTTACTACTGTGTGGTGCCTGCTGTTATCTTTCATATGATTCCTCCTCCCTCCACAGCCCATTCAGCTGCTGCCTATTATATCTGGTGTATTTCTAGTTCTTTTTTTTTTATACAAAAGGTGGTACAGGCAGGATGGGGGCACAAGAAACACACTTGGGAGGTGAAAGGTATGACCAGCAGCAGTGGGTGGGAGTACTGTGTTTTGAAAACATTGCAACAGTGGGGGGACAGGGGAATGTGGGGCACATTCGGGAGATAAAAGAGATGAATGGCAGCAGTGGGTGAGTGTATGGTTTTCTGAAAAGATGGTACCAGTTGGGGGAGTGGGAGCACTGGAGACACGCTCGGGAGGTGGTAGGTATGACCTGCAGCAGTGAGTGAGAGTATTATTTTTTGGAAAGGTGGTACTGGTGGGGGTACAGGGGCACTGAGGACACACTCCATGGTGGGAGGTATGAATGGCAGCAGTAGATAGGAAATTGTTTTTTGAAAAGATAGTACAGGCCAGGGGATGGGGCACTAGGGACACACTCCACATGTGGGAGGGATGAACAGTAGCAGTAGCCAGTGGGCAGGACATTTCTAACAGAAATGAAAGCACTTACAGGAAGATGTAATGAACCTATTCTTGGTAGGCAGGATACCGGTACCCACCGGTTTGCTAAAAGAAGTGAACGGGAGTGACCAGGAGCAGACAGATGATGAGGCCACTCAGCAGGCTGATGGGCAGCCTCTTGTACATGAAAGGATGGAGTTACACTCTGATAGGTGTGGCTTTATCCTTTCAGCTATACAAAGTTTCCACCCACAAGTCAAGCTGAACAGTGTCACCACCTGCTCCTCATTGGTGTGTACGTTTTGAGCTTCCTGCAGTATGTGCTGCATTGGATATTACATCACCACATCTCTGCAGCCTCTACTCTCCTGAGTTACCACAAAATGTCTGCTTCATGCATGCATGCAAGGAAACATAAAAAGGGACACTCCATCTGTTTTGTTACACAGAATCAATCGACTTCTAGCCCTGATCAGCTGCTTAAAGAACCAGTCATCCTAATCTCTAGATTAATAAGTATGTATTTGTAATAGACATGTGCATGTAGAAAAGGTAGCATGAAATGAATGCATATTCTCAAGATCTGAGTTATTGTATGCTTACAATATTGGCACCATACTTGGGATTCAGAATTCACACTAGATGAGGACAATTATATACACATCAGAAATCCCTGTTTAAGATAGAATTGTAAATGAAAGGACAAGACCCCTCATTGAATGCAATTACAGTTATAACCTGAACTATCTTCAATGCCCTGGACAGTCAGTCAAGGGTGTTTCAGATATTTATCTATCAGAATTTCTCAGTGAGGTTATAGATAATGGTGTTCATTACAGATTCCTCATCAATTTTAGATGCATTTAACCTTCACATCATTAAGGTTAATTTCCTGTCGGAACAGGCAGAAGAAAATGACTACATGACTACAGCTGTAATTCTAATTTGAAGTTATCTGATATTATCTAGTGCCCTGAAGGCCCCTGGGTTTTCAGTTTTCCCTCATTGTAATTCCTAAGTCAGTTAACATACAAGCAATTAAATTATCCAGTTATGTTTAAAGATTTTTAAGTGTTATAAAACAATGAGAAATCAAGAAAGATGCAAATTATAACCTTTTCTAATCTCAATCAAGTGAAATTTACATGAAGTAGTTTCTGATCATCCCTTTAGTACCAGTGATAGCCACTGAGCTCCCCCTTTATTTTTTAGTCAGTGCCCCTTTTGTTTTATACATTTTTCAGATGTGTCTGATATAAAGAATGGCAGAACTGTTCAATCAAAGCAACAGCCTTAATTTTCTAAGCACACACTGATCTTACTTGTGTTTACAGCAAAAAATGCAAGGCAATTTGTTGACCTTTTTATGTATATTTACCATTAGAGGAAAGCTTTGACAGCAGCACTGCTTTTTACCAATGCTCCTCCTTTTGCCACACACACCCACAACCCACCCATATGTTTAAGATTACAATTTTTATGAGGCTACACTCTACAACCTTGACAAAGCTGGGAGTCTGTAACTGGTCAGTGCCTGCCACCTGAAGCCCATACATCACCAGAGTGACAACAGGGAAGGGCTTGTAAATAATGTCTGTCTGTAAATAAACTTATGGCAGAATGACTTTTGCCTCCCTCATTTCATTTTCATTTTATTAATTGTAGTTGAAGGTATCTTTCTAGGAAAAATTATTTTGTTGCACTGCTGATTTAAGCAGATAAGCTAACCATTAATGAACCACTCCTCCTCTCCTTTTTTCACACCTCGTTATGGGTGGAAGAGCATAGGACATCAATGAAATGTGCTAAGTAGGCATTGCTTCAGACAGATGCAGTCTCCATAAAATGTTTAGCCAAATTTTGTTTAACCTGCATAAACCAGAGGACCCATAGCCCTCATGTAAGCACTCAGGTGAGGGGAGGGTAGGGTGGTGAGAAAATGGGCATCCCTATGACAACTCTAAAGTACAAATGGAGCTAACAAACCCAAATGAAGCAGATGACCTGTAATGAATTTTGGTCTCTGGAGGTCTCACAGCTAGAGGGCAGCAACAGATTCCTATAGCTGGTGGCAGGAGTGAACTCTAAATGGCCTGGTAAATTCAGCTTCACTGGTAACTGGGGAGGTGGGATCCACCTCAGCCTGCTAAAGTACACAATAGAGCCATGACAGACCCCAGGAGGAATGATTGTCAAGTGGACTCACTCAATAGCTAGACTAAGTAAAATTTCAATTACAGAAAGTGTCTGGCAGTGCCCCTCACCCAGTGTTCTCCACCACCCAAACATTCATGTATTCTGTCTAGATCAGGCTAACCTTGGAGTGCTAGGGATCCCAGTTAGTGCAAGGCCTCATTGCATGACCCATCCCTCTTTCCCGCCCCTATAGAAATAAGGATGATGTCATGGGATGCAGCACACCACAGGTGATGTCTTCCACTCTGAGTAGTTGAGGGTGATTTCTTAGTGAAAGTTCAGCAGGGACACTGTACATAGTAAATAGCTTTGGTCCTTCCTCCCTCCCTCCCCCCATTGTCTACCTACCCTTCAGGATTCCCCCCCCCCGGTGCTCATAGGCAAGGAGATCAGCTTCCATTACATAGGATCAGCTACTGATGAAAACTTGAGCTATGGATTCACATGGTGAGAGACATGTATTCTATCAAATGTTTTCACTACCACTGCACTTGAGGTGCTATGGCAGTTGCAGTGCAACTAAATGGGGGACTAAACTTAAGTTCCAGGCTTACGTCTGCTTACTCTAACTCTCCCAATTTAGGACATCTAAGAATGAATCACATAATAGAGAGTGTGAATAGTTTTATTGTAAAGTTGTTTATGTTATGGTTGTTCCATATTATTGGTTATAAAAAGGTGTAAAGGTTGGTCCTTAACACTCTCACCTCAGAAAGAGACCTTGGCTGAGATCATTATGGTTCTGTTCACACCCTGGTGTGAAGCCCTCCACCCCTTCCTTTTCTCACTTTTTGTCTTTTCTTCCTTACTCCGCTTGTAATTCCTATGCTGCCTATCACCTCCCTCTCATATCTTTCCCTTCTGGCCACAGGGGAGGGAGGATTGAGCTCATGTGACCTCGATACTGATGATAGTGCTTAAGTTATTATCTGCTGTATAGCTATATCAATATTTTTAACTATTTTTTAACTATTTGTGCAACTCTGTACCTTGTCTGTTCTGTAAATGTAAATGTTTTGACGTGGAACCTTTGTAAAAGAGCCTTGGCTCAAAGGTATTAATTCCTAGATTTTACAATAAACAATAAACAATAAAGCCCTGCTGCATATGACTTATCAAGTAATTATCTCTGCCTCTATTTTCTGCTCCATTGAAATCAAGCTTGTGGCTCAAGAAATGTGGGGATGGATTGTGCTTAGCAGTATCTGGAGAACTGGGTTACAAGGTAAGAGTGCACATTTTACTGATTCATTGCATGCAAATAAAGGTGACTACTGTACCACACACCATGGCTGTGCTGAAATTAATAACTTGAAATGTGCAGGGGATTAACCACCCATTAAACAAAATAAAATATTAAACTACCTGAAGTCAGCCAGATATGACATGGCCCTTCTCCAAGAAACACATCTACTAATGAAGAAATCCAGTAGGCCAGTAAGAACAAGTGTAGGTCAGGAATTTATCAGAAATTTTACTACTGAAAAAAGGGGAGAATCTATCCTGATTAAGAGATGTAGCCCTCTCCAGGTGGAAAAGACTATTGCAGACAATGAGGGTAGGTGGGTGTTATTGAAATAGAGAGTACAAAACAGGCAGGTTATCTTAGGAAATATCTATGCCACTAGCTGTGACGATGTAGACTTTTTTGTGAACCTGAATCACCAAATATCTGACATCTATACACCAAATGCTGCAGTCTTCTTGGGGGGGACTTCAGTCTTGTATATAACCCCCTTTTAAACAGAACTCTTGTAGAAAAAGGGTGTCCATCCCACTCAAAAACAAGAGCAGCTCTCCATCAAATGTGCCAGGAACTTCATCTAGAGGACAGTTGGAGTTTCTGTCATCCTACCTGTAGAGATGATACACTTTGCTCTTAGAGGTTCCACACATGCAGCAGACTGAGCTTTTTCTTGACAAGCACCAGTTGCTGACATGAGATACTGTGGATGGACATGTAGCTCATCCTATTATTAGACCATGCCCCTGTATTACTTGCGGTCCTGCTACAGCAAAGTTTTGCTAAATCCCCACAATAGAGATTCAACCCAATGCTGCTACACTCCTAGGAATTTTGAAGGTGGCTTCTGAGGAACTAAAGCTTTACTGCCAGTGTAATACCCACTCTGACATCACACACAACATACTATTGGAATTCTTCAAGGCATGTGTCAGAAGATGAATCATTAACTTTGCAGCTAAGGAAAACAAAAAAAGGAAGTAATACGAGTTAGACCTTATTGCTCAGCTTTAAGGCCTGGAAGATAATGTATAACTATAAATAATTGCATAAACTTTATATTGTACTCAGCTGATTGATCCCATATTCGTGCGGAAATTATATCATGCTCTGCCACTGGCTGTCAGTGAAGATGTTGTTGTTGTTTATTAGGAATAATCATTGAGCTTGCGCTCATTCACAATTGCAACCTAGTTCAAACATTAAAATCATACAAATGACAATGCATACATCAACAAAATTATATAATATACAATATTTCCACATTTAGATAAAACAGCTACAAATCTGAACATTAGAGAACAGGAATTTCTTGAGTGTGGAAACAGATGGGGGTTTAGAGTGTGGATCTCTAAAACAGGGTGGGAGTTTGTTCCAAAACCTCGGGTCTAGGTGGCTAAAGTATTGTAAAGACCTTTTTGTGTAGATCTTGGGGACCATTAGCTGAGAAAATTGTGAATTTTTTAAAGATGGATCAATATACCGAAAAGCTATCCTATCACTCAAATATTTAGGTATAAAACCCAGGCCTGACTTATATGCAAATAAACTAGTATAAATATCCCTCCTGTTAGCCAAGGAAACCCAGCCCAAAGATTTATATAAATTACAATGGTGGGTAGTTTTAGGACATTTCAGGATTAATCTGCCCAATTTATTGTAAAGCACATCTAACCTATATAATCTATCTTGTGAGGCCCTACCATATAATATATTACCATAATCAAATAACAGCAAAATTTGTACTTCAATTATATATTTCATTGTATCAGAATCTTAATACTTTTGATTTCTAAATAGACAACCTACCCTCTTTCCCACTTGGCCAATTAATTTAGCCACATGATTGTTCCCTGTACCCAACTGACCTAACCAATAGCCTAGATATTTATACATTTTAACAGATTCTAAGTAAGTACCTGATAAGTCAGAAATCTCAAGTTTTAAATCCAATTTCAGTTTGCAGGATCACTTACAGAGCAGTGTAGACAAGCTGACAAATGTCCAATTGCACTCCCTCTGTAGAAGCATCCAGACTGATCTCTCTAGAATGGCACTAGTTCAAGCATACAGACAACAGATGGGGACTGGATGCAGGCAACTGGCTTCCTCTTCGACTCTCACTCAGCAGAAAAGCTGGGCTGCAGATAGAAAGGGGATTCTAGGGGCTGTAGTGCGGCTCAGAGATTTAAAGAGCAGGAGCCCATCCCTCTGAAACAAACTCACTTGGTGATTGGCTCACCGCCAAGCCCCCTTGTTCTGAAGGAAAGTCAAAATCACAGCCCCTTTGTGGAACAATTTTATCATACAGCATCCACCCAAAACACAGATTGTCAGTCTATTGCAGCAGAAGGAACAAAGTGCTGTATGGTTGCAGGATCACTCACAGAGCAGTGTAGACAAGCTGACAAATGTCCAGTTGCACTCCCTCTATAGAAGCATCCAGATTGATCCCTCCAGAATGGCACTAGTTCAAGCACACAGATAACAGATGGGGACTGGATGCAGGCAACTGACTTCCTCTTCGACTCTCATGCAGCAGGAAAGCAGGGCTGCAGATAGAAAGGGGATAGAAACATAGAAACATAGAATTTGATGGCAGATAAGGACCGCTTGGCCCACCTAGTCTGCCCATTTTCCTACCTAACAGATAAGCTGCAGATCCTAATTAACCAACAGCTTACTTCCTCCTACCCCCCACTAGGACTGCCTCATGTCTGTCCCATGCATTCTTGAATTCCCCCACTGTTCTTGACTCCACAACCTCCTCAGGGAGTCTGTTCCATGCATCCACAACCCTCTCTGTGAAAAAAGACTTCCTCACATTACCTCTGAGCCGTCCCACCTCTATCTTCAAATCGTGCCCCCTTGTTCTTGCACATCTCTTTTTCTGAAAGATGCCACCCTCTTGGACTTTGTTGATTCTTTTGAGGTACTTGAAAGTTTCTATCATGTCCCCTCTCTCCCTCCTTTCCTCAAGGGTATACATATTAAGCTCCTTTAGTCTTTCTTCGTATTCTTCGGATTCTAGGGGCTGTAGCGTGGCTCAGAGATTTAAAGAGCTGGAGCCCCTTCCTCCCTCAGAAACAAATCTGCTTGGTGATTGGCCTGCTGCTGAGCCCCCTTGTTCCATGGGAAAGTCAAAATCACAGCCCCTTTGTGGAACAATTTTATCATACAGCATCCCCCATAACACAGATTGTCAGTCTATTGCAGCAGAAGGAAAAAAGTTCTGTATAGTTGCAGGATCACTCACAGAGCAGTGTAGACAAGCTGACAAATGTCCAATCACACTCCCTCTGTAGAAGCGTTTAGAGCAATCCCTCCAGAATGGTGTTAATTTGAGCAAACAGACAACAAATGGGGACTGGATGCAGGAAATTGACTTCCTCTCTGACTCAGCAGGAAAGCAGGGCTGCAGATGGAAAGGGATTCGGCTATTTCTGATGCCTCTCAAATACAGCTGCTTTCAGTAACTCTGTTTGCTCAGTTCAATAGCACAGCATAACATCACTTGTTTGTGGGCTCAGTACCCCTCTGAAGAAAGTAGTAAAACAAGATTTTACTTCGCTTCAGACTGCATATGGACACAAAGATTCTTAGTGTCACCACCAGTATTTCTCGAATGATGGCAGAAACTGTTACAGAAGAATTACTTCAAGTGTTGCTTCACCACAAGCAAAAAAAACAAAAACAAAGAGTGCCATGCAATGCTTGTGTTCCAGAGGTCCATTTTGAAATCAGACACTATGCCTGTCAACTGGGTGTGATGAATGTTGTCCGATTTTATGAATCCAAATACAAAAGTAAAATCAATAGGAGCACAGTCCGAACATTCAGAAGGAACTACCTGGCTAAAATGAAAGAAAACCCTGACCCTGAATCATTGCCAAAATTATTACACATCAAACCATGTGGCCTTCCACCCCTCTTACTGGAGGATGTTGAGATGGAGCTTAAATTTATAGTAAAGTCACTAAGAGCTGAAGGAGCAGTTGTAAATGGCAGGGTTTTGTCAGCAATAGCTACGGGAATTGTAAAAACATCCCATTCCAAAATGCTGGCAGAAAATGGTGGCACTCTAACATTTTCAAGGCAGTGGTCAAATTGTTTCTAAACTTTATGGGGTTCAGTAAGCACAAGAGACAAAGACAGCTCGGAAAACATGTTTTAATTTCATTGCCCTGAGAGAAAAAAATTTGCACTGTATTGCTACTGCTGCTGGTCAAGAGCACACTCCACCTGAGCTTGTAATTAACCTGGATGAAATAGGGGTTAGCCTCACATCCTGTTCAGAATGGATAATGGAAACTGTTGGAAAACAACAGGTTGAGGTTTCAGGACTCTGCAATAAGTGCCAGGTCATGGTTGTTCTGTCATGTACTCTTTCTGTTTAGTTTCTCCTCCTGTAGATCATCAATCAGGGCGAAACTAATCGGTGCCACCACAATTACAGTTTTCCTGATGGTTGGGATGTCACCCATACTGATAATCATTGGGCAAACTCTGCAACCACCATACAGTGCACTGACTCAGTAATCATACCATACAGTAACAGCATTAAACAAACCAAAAATCTTCCTGACTGTCAGAGAACACTGTTGATCTTTGATTTGTTTAGGGGCCACACCATGGAGAAAGTGATGCTGAACTTGAAAAAAAAAACACATAATCCCAGTGTTTGTACCCGCATCCTGTACAGCTCATTTTCAGCTACTGGACATATCCATAAATAAAGTGTTTAAAGACAAGCTTAAGCAACAATTTACTGACTGGTATACGCCCAGATGGTAAACCAGCTTAAAGGTGGAAGCACCAGTTCCAACATTTCTGTTGACCTGAGAACAACTTCACTAAAGAATAGAAATGCACAGTGGCTTGTGACAAGCTTTGTCAAGCTGTCAACATGGACTGAGGACTGCTTCAGAGATTTTGAGCAGACAGGAATAACACAAGCCCTCGCTGAATGCCTCAAGGAAACCAGTACTGGCAATAACGGTACAGCATTATACTGTAACAAAATCTTGTTTCCCCTTTGACAGTACTGTATATAACGTTGGTTGTTTGTTTTTTAAACAGATGTACCTGCTGTGCTTGATGATGACCCCACTTGTTGAGCGAGTTGAGCCAGCTGACATGTGCCGAGATGAAACAGACTCCTGATTCTTTTTTTCACATCACACTTACTATAATAAAGATTTTTCACAAGATTTGGCATATTCTGGGTGTCAATTTGCCATCACTACACACCATACTGCCAGTACCCAAAGATGCTGAAGATGCCAGCAAGCATGTGGCACAGATAAAAGACACATTTAGGCGGTGTCAAAAAATAGTTGCTCCTTAAAGTAACAGCGCAATTATAGCGAATATATTTTGTTAGCGCTTAATTCTAGTTCTGCAGTAAATACTACTCAATGGGCTTACACAGCTTAGTGAGGAGTTATGCTTATGCAACTTTGCTGGTAGTCTGAAGGTATTTGAATGAATGTGTCGTTGACTGTCATAGGTGAATACTTTGACCGTTCACACTCTCTGTCCCTTGGTGAGCTACCACCCCGTTGGGGTACCATGAAGGCAAAGGAACCTTCTTGAGGAGCATTCCACCCCTAAGAGTACCACAAGAACATAATTCCTTTAGGCTAAAGGTACCATAAGAAGGAGGCCCAAAAAGTACTGAGCAGAAAATAGTGACCACAGAGCCTGAGTGAAGACAGATTGATGGTAGCTAGTGATGACTGGAAACAGACAGAGACTGAATTGAGCAATGACTGACAGATATTGGAACTGATAGCAGAAGAGACATGACTTCTTTAAGGAGAGAGAGAATGGCAAAATGGAAGGAGGGCCACCATCCAACCCCAATTCACAGCAGAAACCTACCTAGGTAAACATTATACTAATGTAAATGTTCTACATTAAGGACCACCTGTTGTACAGACTACCTAACTTTTATGACCTTTGGCATGGAGGGGAGGATAAACCCCCTATGAGGAGGCAACCTCTTGGGATCCAAGGCCCTGGCTGCCTTCCCTCCAGATGTAGGACAAATTTGTGATGGCTCAGCTACTGCAATTTAGAGACCTAATTCAGGGGGAAGATTTTTTAGAGGAAGGGCTCCCACTCTATTCCTCTAACAGGAAACCCATGGAGGTGCTGCAAGCCAGTCTCTGCAGCTAAAGAAGGTGCCCTGTAAAGGAGGTTGACTCACAAAGGCAGGAGGAGGAGAGCAACAGCCACTGAAAGGCACTTACCTGGCCTCTGCAAGGGGAGACCTAGAGAGGGAGCTGAACCTCGAGGGGTAGGGCATAGGAGTTGAGCTCTTGTGGGGCTGGGACTTGGAGTTGTATGATCTTCACCCTTGAGGGGCATAGGAAGTGAATGTGGTGGAGACCAAGTGAACTTTAGGTGGCTGTAGGGGGAATAGTGTTTGAAGGTGCTGCTGACATGGTCTGCACAGCTAAAAGAGCCCCCATGGACTTAGAGGTCCCACCCTCTGGCAGCTGAAGTCTTAAATGTTGTTTCTTAAAATTGGTTTTGATCCTTCCTCGCAGGCAGATCTCAGAGGGTGGCCATTGGAATTTATTCCTCTGATGCCCTCCCTCTGTCCTTCAGGGCGCTGCAGGGCTCCATATTGGTGCCCATGTTGTTCGCAGTGTACATGCTACCATTGGGAGATATCATCAGGTGATACGGCTTGAGTTTTCACTGCTATGCAGATGATACTCAGCTGTACATGTCTTTTGTGCCCAGACAGGTTGATGCGATCTTTGTGCTAAATAATTGCCTCTCTGAGATCAATGACTGGATGGGTTCCAGTTGGCTGAGACTGAATCCGGATAAGACTGAGGTGTTGGTTGTGGACCCGGGTCACCCAGCGGCGGGTCTAGGGGTTGGACATGTGTCTGGCCTATGGCTTCATGGTGTCCAGCTCATGACCTCAGATCAGGTGTGGAACCTGGGCATTATTTTTGATGACAGTTTGACCCTGAAATCTCAGGTGTCAGCTGTGGTCAAATCCTCATTTTACCATCTGAGGAATATCACCTGGGTGAAACACCTGGTTCCTCCAGGCGACCTTCCAACACTGGTTCATACTTTCATTACTACCCCTCTTGACTACTGTAATGCCTTCTACCTAGGGCTGTCTGGGGTTGATACCACCACTTGTAGCTGGTCCAGAATGCTGCAGCCAGGCTATTGACAGGTACCTCTAGGTCCAGTCATATAACACCTGTGCTGCGCGGACTGCACTGGCTGCCAGTTCAGTGGCAGATCACCTATGAGGTAGGCGTGCTTACCTTTAAAGCCCTACACAAACTAGGACCCAACTACCTGAAAGACCTCCTGACTCCCTACACCCCTAATCGCCCTCTCCAATCCACCAATGAGGGATTGCTGGAGATCCCAGGGTTCATCTTAAAACATCTGGAGCTCATGCATTTTCATTTGCAGCACCAACCCTGTGGAATTCTCTACCTCATCGGTTAAGAGAATGCCTGACCGTCAGTAGTTTTAAATCTTTGTTAAAAACTTATTTATTTGCACAGGCCTTTCCAGACTGAATGATTTTTAAATAAGTATATTGTTCTCTGTTTTTGTATGTTGTTAAAATCTGTGCAGTGCCTTGACATCGAAAGGCACTATATAAATAAAGAATGATTGATTGATAAATGCTACATCAAGAGGTGCCTCTGAGTCGATCTGCACAGCTAATGCTTCCCCCAGAGTGTAGGATGTTCTCACCTGAAGGTCAGAAAGAGAAGGACCCCACCAGAGGGACCCACCCTCAAGATGCAGACTTCAAGGGGGCAGAGTGAGATTGTCATCTTAAAGGGCAGGAGCCCTTGAAGCCATGCTATGTTTGTGGCTGGCATGCATCTAAATGCAGGAGTAGTGGGAGGCTGATGTTGAAGCCTGATGGCCATGAGCACACAGCAGAAATGAAACACAGGTAAAGGTGAATGGCTGATTGAAACATTGAATGACTACTAGGACATTGAATTGACTGAATGATATGAGTTTCAACTGAATGATGAAAGCAGGCCAACCAGTTCCATAAGGGAGGCTAATGTTAGCTGCTGATGCACTGCAAGTCAGTAGGCTGAGGCAGTAGAAACAGCAAATGAAATTGATAGGGCAAGCAGGAGCATATGGGAACAAATAACTAGGAAGCAGTAACTGATGAAGTAAACAACAGCAGAGCCAAAAAGGGAGTGAATGCCTGGCTAGGAGCCAGTTGTAAGCATCTAAGGATTGTAGTTGAACGTAGAGATTTCAAAAGGTATGGAAAAACAACATTCTTCACCAAAACTGGGCTTGATCTATTGGCTCCGCTCGTTACTATCTAGAGCATCTTGCCTGAAAATCGCCACAGTCTCTCTCCTTCCTCTACTTTCCTATGGCTCCCCCCACTCCTACCACTTATGTCCTCTCTCTTATGAACCAACTTAAGAAACTATAATATAGGATAGGACACTTTGCCTCAGGAGCCGCCCACTGCCAACATCATAGCACTGTACTGGCATCTCTGGGTTGGTTACAAATGGAACATAAATTCCAGTACTTCTTCCTTTGCCTGATCTACAAGTTCACACACCACTACACCCCTCCAAGCCTATCGAACATTGCTGCAAGAAAATCTGAAAGCTGGACCCTCTGCTCCTCCTCTCTCCCACTGTTATTTGTGCCGTCAACACGCCTATGCAAGTAGAAGATCATTTGCCTACACAGCGCCTTGGGCTTGGAACTCCCTCCCTCCATCTATCCTCTCTTGCCCTACCCTCCCTAGTTTCAAACATGCCCTGCACAACAACCTATATGGCTTAGGTATTTTCTCCTGCCCTACCTAAAAATCTACATAAACGTCTGTACTCTTGTCTGGTCATCTCAACGAGTCTACCTCAACTACTCCTGGTCTACAATAATGTGCAGCTGACCTGCACTATTTTGTCAATGAATACTCTGCTTTACTTTATGTGAATTGTGTAGCGCTTATCTCCATTGTACGTGGATTTTGTTTCACATTTTCTGTATTCCTTTTTATGATTATATTGTGTGTATTGTATTGTGCTAGTTACCTTTGCACTTGATGTTGTATTAAATATTCTGTATTCATTTATCCTTTGTACCTTCCCCAAGGTTATCCCTAAAAAAGGGAGTGCATGGTCTCAGTGGGCTTACCTGATTACCACAATTCAAATAAATAAAATAAATATATAAAAACACTACACAGAACTCTTTTATAACAAAATAAGCTTCTACGCTTTGAAATTATAAAATAAACTCCTTTAAAATACCATTTATTCTGTTTTTTTTTCAATCTGTGTGTAAATGAACTATTGTATAATAGTAATAAAGGACTCTGAGGTGTGAGTCATGTGGGATAGCATCACTTTTCAGGTTTTAAATACACAGCCTTCGGCCTCATGTTTCAACCACCTGGGGGTGTGACATTATCCCAGCACAACAAACACCCTAATGTGCATTATTGTTTAAGTGCAGTGCCTCCGCATCTGTTGAAAGCCAGTAGAAATCATCCTGCCTAATAAAATCATTTAACTTGCTTAATAAGTCACCTGTGTCTCTGAGGAGGGATTGCAGCTGTAAAACCTCCTTCAAAAGGAAGTAATATACAAATTTGAACAAACTGTCAATTAGGGATCCCACCCTTGAGACAGTTGGGTGGCCAGGTTGCTGTTGCAAATTTTTATGCCTCTTAGGGAGTGCATAAAAAACTCTGACAGTAGGATGTGATATCCAAAGATATTTAAATTCGTGTTCAGTAATTGCCCCAGCTGACACTGACCCCTCCAGGAGCTCTGACAGTTCTTATTTAACAAATTCTGGTCAGATCCACCATGGCTGCATAATGAAGTTAGTGAAGTTGTGTGGAATTGCTAAGGAGGTATGGAGAAACAACACAATGATTTGTAAGTAGAAAGATTTGTTTTAGTTTCTGTTCTAAGGAAGGCATGCACTTTATTAGGAAAATATATGGAGGTGTACATTTTAATGGAAGGAATAGGAAGCACTGTAGGTTTACAAAAGAACCTCAGAGCAAATGCCATTGATGTATGTGTTATCCCGAATGATATTGGCCGGACAACCAAATTTTAAAGAAAACACAATTGCACAGCCCCAATAATGCAATGCATTATGGGAAACATATGCAAATCTCCATGATGGTACAGGAGGTAGCAGTACATGAAAAAGTAATGGCTGGCTTATGTTTAGCCTTGGGATTATTTACACAGGTTTTTTTTTTTTTTTTTAGAGAAACAGGGATTTTGTCCATGAGGTGATGTAAGTTATATTTAAGCAATGTGTTGATGTCAGGAAGCCAGGTGTAATGATGATGGACTATTAGTAGAGAAAATGTGATAGTAACTTTCAGAGGGGCTCACTTTTGATAAGGCAAGGTAGTTATGCTTGTAATAATGGAAATATTAGGAAAGTATGAGGTCTATGCAGAAGTGGAGTACATATATGCAGTTTCATAAGTATGTGCTTAGAGTGCAGGCAAATGTGGTATGCAGGTTTGGTTTAGAAATAGGTAAATATAGCGATACATGCAATTGATAGAAAGATAGATAATTACATAGACATGCAGGCCCTGTTCACACTACACTCAAAAAAAAGCTGTAATGGATTCAGACTGTTACAGTCTGTAAACGTTACAGTGTGTCCACACTGCCAGTGAACAGTGTGGATAATGGTTTGAAAACATTACAGCCTGTCCACACTGAGTTCAATAGTGTGTGTGGTCTCAACTACGTAGTAGCAGTGCACATTTCATGGTGCACTCCGTGATGACAGCTGCATTTTGAGATGCCCTCCTACATGTCCTGTGGAGTACTGTATATATGGCACAGTCATATTATGTAAATAACCATATTTCACTGTTATGAGACACACTTATGTTGTGGAGGTGACAGAGAGAGGTTCAAGGGAGGGTGAGATCTGTATGTTGGAATCAGGGCTGCATCAGTGAGAGGGAGGGAAGGGGAGGGGGAGAGAGAGAGAGAGAGAGGGGGAGACATGGCATCAGTTCTGCCAGTATTAGAGCACCTGGGCACAACAGACGTTCATGTACTGGTGCTGAATGGCTGAAGGCAGACCCTCTACTACTGTCTTCAGTGTTCCCCACTGCTCCACTGTACACAGTGCCACACATCTATAGTCCACCGCAGTAGTGCTCCATGATGCACTCAGGAGCTCCACTAATATATGTGTTCACTACTGGCACTACTCTGCAGGTAGTATTGCTGCCACATCACACATGAGCAGGCAGGGTACTCCCAACACTCGGCACAGTGAGAAGACTAATCAAGAACAGTACATGGATAGCATCAGGAGGTGGCCCTCAGGGAGGCAAGTGCAGACAGAGAGTTAGGTTAGGTGGGGACATGGGGGTACACCCGGTGGGGTGCACATACAGCTGTCAGGTTACTGTGGTATGGAGGCATCCCAGTATTGCAACCTACACCCGTGCTCCACACTACCATCTGCATATGTCCAGGTAGCCTCCAATCTCCCTGCATGCAGTGAAACAGTGCTGCAATGTGTGCAGATATAGTGGGAGACTGGAGGCTACATGGTGGAGCATTTAGACACAATTGCAATTAAAACTGATAAAGGTGTAAAGCTGTAAATAAGAGTGAAATAACCACGCTAGTATGCACACTACAAAGTGGCTCCCAGAAGGATATAGATTGGGGATGGCTCAATTAAAGTAGTAGTTCACCCAGAATTTGCAAAAACATATGTTATGCAGAGTGTTTTGATTTGTATGTAAAGTCCTAGTGTGCCCTTCCCTCTGCCTGCTATTAGGAGTTTTTCCTATATTAGGCTGCTAGCTTTAGGGTAGTTTTATGACCCCTGGGGATCTCCATCACAAATAGGTTTATTGCCTTCTGCCTCCTACAATGCACCCTGTCTCATGTGACAGTGACATAGCCAGGCCCATAGATTTAGCATATGCAGTGCTTTTTAAAATCAGTTCACAACAGCAGAGCTTTGTAACTGTTCTTATCCAGTGAACACAAATGGCAACAGTTACAATTTAGCAGATGCCTGTGAGCTACCTAACTGGGGTTTCTGTAAGAAAACAGCTACTAAATAGCTCTAATTCACTATTTGTGTTTTTTGGGTGTGTCATGTCTAGCTAGCAGTAATATGTGTTTTCATTTTAAAATTTAATTTCATCAAACTACGCACAACAATAAAAGCACAGAAATTGCCCCAGATCATCACTGCTATAATTAGTAAAGACTATAGCAGTTTTCTTTCAGAAAACTCACTCAGTTAGCTCTAAAGTATTTGCTAAACTGTAAATGTTGGTACCAGCATTCTTTTTTATGTTGATTGTGCGCATGCGCAAGAAACATGTTGCATCAGCTTTTTCCACAAGCAGGTTGTAGAGGCTTGGCACTGTTGATGGAAACCCACCCACAATGCCCCCACAGCCTGCAAAGGCTTGTCCCCCAACCCCAGTGCTGTGGCACGCTGCTGCTGACACTAGTTCAGCCAGCGTGCCACAACTTTCTAAAAAACCAGCCGCTGAAACTAGGGGCCACTTGGTCATCGCAGAGTCAGCCATCCGCTGCAATGAGGGAGTGACCCGTCATTGCAGGACGGGATGTGGGATTCCTAATATTGTTTGAGAACATGGCGTGGGTTGCCGCCATGTTCACAAAACAATATACCCTCCCCACCGTGTTTACTTTGCCAAGAGGGAGCCACTCCCCGCCGGCATTCTGTAACCCCCATTGTTCCTGCCGACGGGTGCCCTCCCCTTCCTTGTTTGTTGGTGGGGTGCCCAATCCTCTGCCGGCTAACCCACCCACACAGGTGGCATGCTGGGAGCCCACCCCAGCATGCCAAAGCACCTGTTAAATCAGAAAACTGTCCCTCGATGTCTTATTTTTGTTTCAACCTGTAAAAGGAAATGGTCCTTGTAGTCTCCTGCCCCCTCCACAACCCGCACCCACCCACTGCACACCCTACCCCCCATACCCCATACTTACCTCTGAGCTTGCTGGATGATTTTCGCTGGACCGGGAACATGTCTGCACTCTTCAAAGCCGACCGTGAACTGAGGAAATGCCGGTAAGCTGTATAATGTAATAAATAGGGTTTTTTCAACTTTAGTGCATATCTTGGGCATTTTGGGGAATTTTTCCACCAAATTTTCAACATGGGGTTTTTGGGACCCCTCCTCATGAATTCTTGAACTGTCATGGCATTAATCGGCTCTGAAAGGTGGTTTTGTGGTCACTGCATGGAATCACCCTTCGGGGCCGATTAACAAAATGACATTGCCAGTGTTCATGAGGTGGGCTCTCAAAAAGCCTATGCTGCAAATTTGGTGGAAAAAATCCAAAAAATGATTGTTTTATGAGCGTGCATTGCGCAGTTGCTACGTACGCTCGTAACTTCATGAATTTACAATATTTTCATGCCAGACTTTCAACATTGGCATTTTGTCACACCTCCTTGTGAACAGTACAGCTGTCATTGTTCACATCCTGGCTGAAATGTGTTTTCGCAGTTCCGACGCAGAATGGCACGGTCACCATGGGAAATCAGTGTTCAGGACAGATTAAGAAAATGACAGTGACACTGTTCATGAGTAGAGGTCCTAAAATGCCTATGTTGAAAATTTAGTAATGACACTCCATAAAATGACTGTGTTACAAGTGTGCATTGCGCACTTTCCATGCACCCTTGTAACTTTGCAGATTTGTAATATTGTCACACCAGATTTTCAACAGTGTCATTTTTTCACACCTCCTTATAAGCAGTACAGCTGTCATTTTTCACATCCTGACCAAAATGTGTTTTCACAGTTCCAGCGCAGAATAACGTGGTCACTGTGGGAAGTCAGTGTTCGGGACAGATTAAGAAAATGACAGTGGCACTGTTCATAAGCAGAGATCCTAAAATCCCTATGTTGAAAATTTGGTGACAAAACTCCATAACATGACTGTGTTACAAGCGTGTGTTGAACTGTTGCCACGCACCCTTGTAACTTCGCAAATTTGTAATACTGTCATGCCACATTTTCAACAGTGGCATTTTTTCACAACTCCTTATGAACAGTACAGCTGCCATTTTTCACATCCTGGCTAAAATATGTTTTTGCACTCCTGCAAGACAATAGCACAGTAACTCTGGGAAATCAGTATTTGGGACAGATTAAGATCGACCGAGTGAGAGGGGGGAGTGACCGAGCTCAACTGAGCTCTGTCAGGACTGCTACGGATTTGATTGTGGGCAGACAAAGGCCTCAACACAAGAGTCCAGTACAAAATGGCAGCCTGCAGCACTGGGAGAAACAGAATGAGAGAGTGAGGGAGGGGGAGTGAGCGAACTCACCGAAGCGCTGTCAGGACTGCTGCAGATTTCTTTGTGGGTAGAAAAAGGCGCCAATACAGGCAGAGGCCCAGTAAAAGGCCAGCCTGCAGCGGTGGAGAAACAGTATGAGCGAGTGAGAGAGGGGACTTAGTCAGCTCAACAGAGCTCTATCAGGACTGCTAGGATTTCTTTGTGGGCAGAAAGGCGGTGCAATGCAGGCAGGAGCCCCGCAAAAGGGCAGCTTGCAGCGCCAGGACAAACAGAATGAGCGATGAGGGAGGGAGACTGCACGACCTCAACAGAGCTCTGTCGGGACAGCTGCAGATTTCTTTGTCAACGGACAAAGGTGCCAACGCAGCCAGGAGCCCCATACAAAAGCGCAGTCTACGGTGCCAAGAGAAACAGAATGAGTGAGTGACAGAGAGGTAATGAGCGAGCTCAACGGAGCTCTACTGTGACTGCTGCAGATTTCTTTGTGGGCAGAAAATGTAGCAACGCAGGCAGGAGCCCAGTACAAATGGCCAGCTTGCAGCGCCGGCAGAAACAGAATGTGAGAGTGACAGAGGGGGAGTGAGTGAGCTCAGTGGAGCTGTGTCGGGACTGCTACAGATTTCTTTCTGGCCAGAAAAAGCCACCAATGCAGGCAGGAGCCCAGTACAAAAGGGCAACCTGCAGCACCAGGAGACACAGAATGAGCTAGTGAGGGAGAGGGAGTCAGTGAGCTCAACGGGGCTTTGTTGGGACTGCTGCAGATTTGTTTGTGGTCAGAAAAGGGCAGCAATGCATGCAGGGGGTCCAGTACAAAAGGGCAGCCTGCAGTGGCAGGAAAACCAGAATGAGCAAGTGAGTGAGCTCAACAGAGCTGTATTGTAACTGCTGCAAATTTCTTTGTGGGCATGAAAAGGCAGCAATGCAGGCAGAAGCCCAGTAGAAAAGGGCAGCCTGCAGTGCCGCCAGAACAGAATGAGTGAGTGAGAGAAGGGGAGTGAGCGAGCTCAACGGCGCTTTGTCAGGGCTGCCATAACATGACTGTGTTACAAGCGTGCATTGAACTGTTTCTACGCACCCGTGTAACTTTGCAAATTTGTAATACTGTCATGCCACATTTTCAACAGTGGCATTTTTCCACAACTCCTTATGAACACTACAGCTGTCATTTTTCACATCCTGGCTACAATATGTTTTTGCACTCCTGCCAGACAATAGCACGGTCACTCTGGGAAATCAGTGTTTGGGACAGATTAAGATCGACTGAGTGAGAGGGGGGAGTGACCGAGCTCAACTGAGCTCTGTCAGGGCTGCTGTGGATTTGTTTGTGGCAGACAAAGGCCCCAACACAAGAGCCCAGTACAAAAGGGCAGCCTGCAGCACTGGGAGAAACAGAATGAGCGATGAGAGAGGGAGACTACGCGACCTCAACGGAGCTCTGTCAGGACAGCTGCAGATTTCTTTGTCGACAGACAAAGATGCCAACGCAGCCAGGAGCCCCATACAAAAGTGCAGTCTGCGGCACCAAGAGAAACAGAATGAGCAAGTGACAGAGCGGTAGTGAGCGAGCTCAACGGAGCTCAAGTGTGACTGCTGCAGATTTCTTTGTGGGCAGAAAATGCGGCACTGCAGGCAGGAGCACAGTACAAATGGCCAGCTTGCAGCGCTGGCAGAAACAGAATGCAAGAGTGACAGAGGGGGAGTGAGCGAGCTCAGTGGAGCTGTGTCGGGACTGCTTCAGATTTCTTTCTGGCCAGAAAAAGCCACCAATGCAGGCAGGAGCCCAGTACAAAAGGGCAGCCTTCAGCACCAGGAGACACAGAATGAGCGAGTGAGGGAGGAGGAGTCAGTGAGCTCAACAGGGCTTTGTTGGGACTGCTGCAGATTTGTTTGTGGGCAGAAAAAGGCAGCAATGCAGGCAGGAGCCCAGTACAAAAGGGCAGCCTGCAGTGCCAGCAGAACAGAATGAGCAAGTGAGAGAAGGGGAGTGAGCGAGCTCAGCGGAGCTTTGTTGGGACTGCTGCACATTTTGTGGGCAGAAAAGCCGCCAACAGAGGCAGGAGCCCAGTACAAAAGGGCAGCCTGCAGCGCCAGGAGAACCAGAATGAGTGGAGTGAGACAGGCAGAGTGAGCGACCTCAACGGAGCTCTGTCAGGACAGCTGTGGATTTCTTTGTGGGTAGAAAAAGCCACCAACACAGGCAGGAGCCCAGTACAAAAGGGCAGCCTGCAGTGCCAGGAGAAACAGAATGAGCGAGTCAGAGAGGGGGAATGAGCCTCCTCAGCAGAACAAGGTGCCAATGCAGGCAGCAGTCCACTACAAAAGAGCAGCCTGCAGCACCGGGACAAACAGACTGAGCCAGTGACAGAGGGCCACTGAGCGAGCTCAACAGACCAACACAATCAACATTTGGCATTGACAAATGCTTGTTTTTTTTTAGCAGGAGAGACACACTAAAGCTTGTTTACAGGTATGACCTGGGAGCACAAGGAAGTTAAGTGATTTGCTCAGGGACACACAGTACACATGTGGAGGCTGTGGGATTCAAACCCAGGACAGTAGGTTTGCAGCTCAGAGCCTTAGACCACCACACTATACTGTCTCCTCTATTCTAATAGGTAGAACTGGCAGTTAGTGCTGATTTTGCTCTGTGGCATGATTTTCAATTTTTATTTTGGTTACAAATGTGAAGTATCATTTTAATAAAGTATAAAAATATGTATGTGCGAGTTATTTAGGTTGGCGAATATTTCTTTTATTATTTGAAAAAGTGGGATACACTAAATGTGTAGTGCAATGAACCACTGTAAAATGGGATCAAATGTGTAACTGAAATAGTCACTGCCATCCATCCTGTTGTTTTCATGCTATACCACACACACAGGAGAAAAAGTGACTTTAAAGTATTTTGCAGTTTCTAGGCTGCAGCTTCATACCATACACTTCATTTGTAAAAAAAAAAATGAAAATCATGTCAGAGAGCAAAATCATCACTAAATGTTAGTTCTGCCTAATAGAATGCTGGTAACTACATTTATAGTTTAGCAAATACTTGAAATCTAACTGAGTGGGTTTTCTTTAAGAAAACAGCTAGAGTCTTAACTAATTATAGCGCTAATGATCTGGGCAATTTCTGTGCTTTTATGGTTGTATATAGTTTGATGAAAATAAAAGTTTTAAAATTAAAACATTCCTGCAAGCTAGACCTGACACACATAGAAAACAACAATAGTGAATTAGAGCTTAAGGTAGTAGCAGTTTTCTTATAGAAACCCCAGTTAGCTAGCTCTCAGGTGTCTGCTAATAGGCTAATTTAGGAAAAACTCCTAATAGCAGACAGAGGGAAGGACACTCTAGGACTTAACATACAAATCAAAACACTCTGCATGACATATGTTTTTGCAAATTCTGAGTGGACCACTCCTTTAAAACTGCAAGCTTAGTAAGAAATACACACTGCAGCCTCTTCCTGTACTGACATGCTTCAGCTGATGCAAAATACAGAGTAAGGTGGTAGGGGCAGGGTTAGAGGACAGGTCTGAACAACACCATATACCCACCAGGAGGGACTTTCCATCTCTTGGAATGTATTTGTGAAAATGTGTGACCAGGAGAAGAATGTAAGCTACTAAATGTGTAGTGCAATGAACCACTCTAAAATGGGATCAAATGTGTAGCTGAACTAGTCACTGTCATCCTGTTGTGTTCATGCTATACCACACACAGGATAAAAAGTGACTTTAAAGTATTTTGCAGTTTCTAGGCTGCAGCTTCATGCCATACACTTCATTTGTAAAAAAAAAATGAAAATCATGCCACAGACCAAAATCAGTACTAAATGTTAGTTCTACCTAATAGAAAGCTGGTACCTGCATTTATAGTTTAGCAAATACTTGAAATCTAACTGAGTGGGTTTTCTGTAAGAAAACAGCTAGAGTCTTAACTAATTATAGTGCTAATGATCTGGGCAATTTATGCGCTTTTATGGTTGTGTATTGTTTGATGAAATTAAAAGTGTTAAAATTAAAACACTACTGCAAGCTAGACCTGACACACACAGAAAACAACAATAGTGAATTAGAGCTTAATTTAGTAGGGGTTTTCTTACAGAAACCCCAGTTTGCTAGCTCTCAGGTATCTGCTAATTGGCTAATTTAGGAAAAATTCCTAATATCAGACAGAGGGAGGGACACACTAGGACTTAGCATACAAATCAAAACACTCTGCATGACATATGTTTTTGCAAATTCTGAGTGGACTGTGGACTACTCCTTTAAAACTGCAAGCTCAGTAAAAAATATACACTGCAGCCTCTTGCTATACTGACACACTTCAGCTGATGCAAAATACAGAGTAAGGTGGCAGGGGCAGGGTTGGAGGACAGGTCTGAATAACACCATATACCCACCAGGAGGGACTTTCCATCTCTTGGAATGTATTTGTGAAAATGTGTGACCAGGAGAGGAATGTAAGCTGAGCCAATGCTGTTTAAACAAGTGCTGTATAGGGATGTAGTTTCAGGCTTTTCCTTCTGAAGCTTCAGCTCTGATGCCCCAGGCAGCTCTGATAGTCAATTGTTCCAGCATGATAGCTCCACCTCATGTCCCTTCCACATGAACCAAAAAAGAAGTGGGGTGGATCTTTAGCAGCTTCTTGGGTGGAGGTGGGGATGGATCTTACTCCCCCCCAAAAACTAATTCTGCCTCCCACTACTCAGGTTCCAGTTCTTGTACCTCCCACTTAGGAAAGAAAATAGTGCAATGCAACCATTGACTAACATGAAAGCATATTTATTTGAGGGTGGAAAACATTTCTTGGAGGAGGGTAAGGCGGAGGATACTATTTACACCTTCAGTCAGTTTCACGGACAGAAAACATGACATCACTCCTTTTGTACATGCAAAATGTCTGCAGGCTCAGTCTACTGCAACTGTAAAAAAGCCTTTACTGGGTTAGCTGGCAATTTTCTGTATCCTGTCTTATTGCTCAACAGTTTTTCAACCATACTAACATCTGCTGTTTCATCTGTAAGTACTATATTTTCCCCTTTATTGGCGGGTCTAAATACAATCCCAGACATCTCTTGTAAAGTCTTCAAAGCATCTCTGCCTTAGTGTGGTTGTACCTATTTACATTAGTGCCATTATTTTTTGCTTCCTGTAGTATCTCAATATGAATTCTTATACACCTTTCAAAGGTGGCAATCTGGCTGTTCCAAACTGTTGGGTAAACTGTTGCAGGCAGCCTGAACCCCTTTCTGCATTTGTTCCACATATGCCTAGCCTCATTAAAAAAAAAAAAAAAACTCTATATATATATATATATATATATATTTATAAAGCTGTTAAGCAAGGCCTACACCCCTGTGGTATTCTTACCTCAACGCAGGGCTTGGCAAAGTCCCTCTAAACTGAACACCCTGTCCCACCACACCTTGTTGACCCAGGGTCCTCTAACAACCCCTGAGATGGTAACCACCCATTGTAAATAGCATTTATAGTGATCTTTTATGTACCATTTTTCAAAATTTAATGTTCTGTTCTGAGAACTATGTACAATATGTCTTGATGCAATGTTCTGTTTTTGTACTGACGTGGAGCCTTTGCAAAGGAGTCTTTAACTCAAAGGATTGTAATTCCGAAATTTCAATAACTAAATAAATATCTTCCTCTGTTGAAATGGTTTCCAGCTGGTCTGTCATCAGTCCTTCAGTTGATTTTCATGCACTAGTACCCTTAAGGCATTCAGTTTTTTTTTGTATCCTGTAGCTCCAGTTCCGAATTTTGCTGAGTACTCAAAACATTACGATTGGTGCCACACTCCATATAATTATTTGCAAAGAAATAACAAAGTTTAATTTTATGAAATAAAACTCAAGTATAGGAAAATAATAAAGTCACTGATCTTTGATAATGGTCACAAATGATAACCCTTTATTCAGGAGGGAAACCTGTGGGAGTGTAAGTTGCTTAGAAGAAATATTTATTATTCAGTTTTCTTCTGTTTTCTCCATGCTGACCTGTGCTACTGATTTCCCTTTCCACCTGTTGTCTCTTATACCCCTCCTTGTCCTCATTTTCATTTTTTTTTTGGCTATGTTCACGTTTCTTGGCTGCTTTTTTCTAAACAAGCATTTGTCAATGTCGAACATTTGATGCTTGTTAAATATATATATTTTTTTTATTTTAAGACCAACTTTTGAAGCTACAGTACTTGTTTTAGGATTCACCTTATAGATACAAAGTGTACTGGCTGAAATGGCATTTCACACCAGATGTGTGAAAACATCTCATGAACGAGTTCAGAGATTTGGTTGTAAGGGATACGAAATAAACACTGTTTTGAACAGTTGGAATCATATTGTTATTGCTGTCTCCACACAACAAGCCTTTTAACACTGTTTTCTAAGTAGTCTGTAGGTAATGTTAGACATGATGAAAAATAAAATGGTAACATTAAATTCACTTTACTGTTTTAAATACAGCTGCCCCATGTTTTCATGAGCTTGGCATTCATTAGCATAGCTGTTTAATGGAACACCCACTGTTCAATTTCCTCACCATTTTAGTGGGGTTGACTAACAGGTGGCAGGCACTGCAGGTGGGACATACCTTAGGAACTTTGGGGCTAACAACTTCCAGCCCTCTAATCAAAGTCCTAGCATGCAGGACTGTGGCTAGGGGGTGCAAGAGATGTGGCTGCCATCCTGTCTGTGTTGTTAGGGAGCCTACTGCTCCCTAGGACAACATAAAAAAAAGACTTTTATAGTCAAAAATTTGCAACTTTGTTTTTGTATATTGCTTAGCCATTTGAAATCATGGTGGTCAGCAGATGGAGCAATGGGGCCAGTGCTGCAGATTCTAATTTCAGCGGTGAGAGGAGTACAGAACAAAAAATCAATTGGTTTGGTTGCTCAAAACATCTGATAGGTCAAATTACATTTTCAGTTCCTTCATCATGGTGCCAGTAAGGTGGAATGGGGTATCATGGCCAAACAAAATATTCTCAGCAGCACTGCTGGAAAAGAACCTAGGCTGTAATTATTTCATATGCGTTAATGGTTATTTTACTTATTAGTGTGGAGGAAGGGCCCCACAACTTTTGAAGGGGCCCTTACAGCCGTTTTCATAGCCCTGCTAGCATGGAAATTTCAAGAACCATTAAAATAAGCTCAGTATGAATGGGCTTGGAAATAAACTTTTTTTCAGTCATGGGGCAAGAAGGATGACCTAATTGTTTTTGTTGTTGCACTGAGATCAAAATGATCTTAATAGCATGGGCCAGTTAATAGAATCTGACAGGTCTTTTCCAGTTACTTGACCCCTGAAATATTGAAGATGGAAGGTAATAAGGCTGCTGATGCATTATTTTGGAAAGCTTAGGAAGGAAGTCTCAACTGTGTTCCTGAGAAAGAGATCATTTTCTAGCTGCATACAGGGGCACTACACCACAACATTTAATAAAGTGTGCCCGAAAACAGTCTAATCCAGTTACTTATAAAAAATGGCACCACTTAACTGACTAATAGTGCAAAAATGACAAAAGGCTTATAGTTTTGCCATAAAAAAAACAACATTTTATTTACTTCACAGTCATTTACAAAAATGGACGAACGATGAAGCAGGAAGAGAAAGCACTTTTGTGCAAAACTGTTGAGGCTTTTTTACCATTCCTCCATTTTTTTAAATGACTGAAGTAAATAAAATGTTGATTTTTAGGCAATACTAGTTTTTTGTTATTTGTGCTATTGGTCAGTTAAGTTGTGCCCTTTTTTATAAGTAACTAGAGAGATCATTGCACACAAAGGGTGGCTGTCAGTGGTGTTGCTGAAGACAAGACGCTTGTAACTGTAATGGCAGGTGAAGACTCAGCAGCATGCTGGACTCATGAGAGCAAGAATGCAAGCCTGCGATTCCATGGGATCTATAATACCGGCACTTGGAAGGGAATCGACTCTTCACTGAGCTTTCAAGCAATAGCATCAGCCGCATCTGGGAAAGCTGTAAATGAGGAAGGAATAGTTAATAAATATATTCAGCACAGAGGGATAGTTAGCAAAGTACCACATGATCTCACATATAAGACTAAATACTAATAGGAGGTGGAAGGCACGTTAGCACTGCATGCAACAGGTGCACCTATGGGTGTAGTTCTAGAAATATGATACACCTGACCAGTAATGCATGAACTCTGCATGTTTAGGCTAAGAAGTTACTCACACTACATGGACTTACATGCAGGGATCAGATAATTTTTTTTATTTGGTGGAAGTCAAATAATTCCATGGGTTAAAATTTGGAAGCCATTTCAGTTTTACTGGAGTCAAAATGCTTCCAGCTGCCAGTTTTTGGAAATCAAAATAATTCCAGTCCAGAAATTTTGGAAGTTGAAATACTCCAAGTCCTATATTTCCTGAAGTCATAGGCCTTCTGAATACCTCATTGTACCCCATCCATGCCACATTCACAAAAATACATTTTTTAATTGCCCAAACAGGTTTTAAGGGAAGGGGATTATTGGCCAGGACATCAGGGAAAATCCTCTACTCTTACTAAAAGTGCTTTGGGTTCTTTTACCTTCTCCTGGGCACCCACCAGAACAGCACCAGAGATGGGTAGAAGGAACCTCAATTTAACATCTCATATGAATGACGGCACACCTTAACAGTACAGCACCCTACACACACACACACACACACACACACACATTAGTGCTTCATTAAGGTGCCAATGTTTTTTGGTATGAGCCCAAATCCCGGTGTGGGACTAGAACCTATAACCTCAGGTCAAGAGGAAGATGTGCTGCCAACTGAGCTATATTGACTGACAAATGAGTTGTTGACAGAAATTCACAGGTCCTGTTGTGCCAAAATATATTTTCTCACCATTTTCTCTCTTACCCCCAACATACTAACCGACAACATTCATTCTGCACTTATCCTGAAACCAAAATTGCAGGACAGGAGCTGGCTTTGATGGTGCATAATTGTCTGTCTGTCTGTCTGCCTGCTTGCCTGTCTTGTCTGTCCTGCAAGCTAGCAGCAACTAGCTATCACCAGTAATAGGATTTACCAATACCACTAGCACACATCAAAGAATTCAGAGGACAGTGACATGAATGATAAGGTCCTGGAATGCTAGGGTACAAACATAGAAAAGTCCTCTCCCATCAAAACACACAGTGGATCCACTGGACCTGGTTTACAGTGGTCTTGTATTCCACCCCATCCCCCCAAAGTGGTGCTGCATGACTGAACATGCAGTTATGTGAAACTGCTGCAACTCTATTTGCCACACTTTTATGGCAGAATGGCTTGAGTAGATTCATATTCCAGAAAAGAACCAGAGCATTCCTAAAACCTTATGTGTTTTTTTTCTCCATCTCTTCTCACATCTTACTTGAATTTCCTTCATATGTAGAATGCAGAGATGAATAATAACAGCAAAGGTTAGGCCCATCAACTGTTAAACTGTCGTTGTGACACAGATTCTATCAAGTAGCACCCAACATTTAAAAAAAAAATAAACATGTTTTAATCTTGTTCCTCTGGCACTATTACATTCAATAAGTCTACTGTCTTCCACCACAGTGTTTGCATATGTTTACCTAAGAAGCCCATAGACAGCAGGAACTGGAACAGCAGCATATTTGATTTAACAATCAAATGGCAAATGTTCATCATGAAAAAATGCAGGGTAAATGTAAGCCCCTCCTACCCCTGTATTTTGGCACTGCTCTCTAGTCTAGCAAAGCTTTACTACTGCACCTTCAACTAACTGGCCCTGGATCTGGTGTACTTTAACTGGGTGGATTTCAGTGACCAGTGATGTCACATCCGGAAGCCCGCTGCAGTATTATTGCCCTCAAGATTTTATCCCCCAGGAAAATAGAACTACATTTTCCCAAACAGATTAAAGAAGAAGAGAACCTCAGAACTGAGCACATCTATTCTTTGTAGAGAATGGCCTTGCAGCTATGCCAGCACATTAGTGACAGAGGTAGACAAGCAGCAAATGGGGTTGAGGAACACACTGGATCTGCACAGAACCAGGACATTCTAACTAGGAATCCTCATGTAGTTATATCTGATATTAGCAGCTAAATGTTAAAGTGCAAAATGACAAAGCAATTTAAGCAGTTTGGGAATTGTCTTGAAGTAAGCTGTACAGGCAGTCCTCATACCTGGTTTTGTCCACAGCCCTTCTGGGATTCTGTAATATTGGACTTATTCTTGACTGCTATGCCATTCATCTTCTGCAATTTATACAGTGAGATTTAATCTAATAAAGGCACTGAAGGGATAGTATATAATTACCATCATCTCCCAAATTTGCCTGCTTGATGTGGATTGTGTCTTACAGTCTAGGTGCCATTTGATTTATATGGCATGTGTAAGATGAGCTACTTGCTGTCATATCTGCTTTACTTTGCAGTCAGATGATGTACAGCATAGAGGTCAGGAGAGGGGACTGGGGCAAGTAAGTAAGAGACAAAAAAAGTCAGGAGGATTTATGTTTCATCCAATTAACACAAATAAAAATGCTATACAGACCCTGCTGATAAGTTCACAGTGAAAAAGGGCTGGTACTGTAGTTGTTCAGTTTAATTTTATTTCTCTTACTGTGCTGAGGTAACCCACGCTGATGACAAGGCTAACTCCCCCCCCCTCACACACACACACACATATGTACACGCACACACAGCAGTTAATCAGTCTGGAGTCAGCTTAGTTCAATGAAAAAGGACTGGTAAATGCTGAAATGATGTCCACACAGAAAAAAATGGATGTCTGTCCTTTAACCTAGATGTTTATACAGATGTAAATGACTCCAGGCAGTCTATTTTTGGACATTTTTGACAAATTTCTGGACGGAAAATAAATTAAAAATACCCTTATCTGATGCTCTGCTTACATGTAATAAATAGCAGACTCAGCATATTGAAAGCACTGATGTAATGAGCAAGTACAGCACTATGTAACTGCTTTTAAGATTGTATAAAATCTAATAACAGTATAATTCAGATAATTACATTTTTCATTTTTTATTTTTTATACTCATTAGCAAGATGAGCAAATTGCCCATTGTCACAAGCGACAAGTTTTACATAAAAGACAAGTTGATGATAACCTTGTACCATTTACTACTGTGTATATTATGTTAAGGTTAATACTCATATAATAAATTGAATTAAGTAAATTTCAATTAAATAATGGCCAAGTACTAAAGTTAAATGTTGAATGTTTTTTATCTTTTTATTTATGTTAGAAAAAATTGACATGTATATGGTTCTGTTGATATATTTCATTTTGAGATACACTACTGAATGTATTTATTGAGCACTCTTCAGAGTTGTAGCTCCAAGGGAATTTCCCCTGCTAGGAATATGATTAATATTCATATTTGTACCAATTTTATGGTGATGTGTTGATTAAAAATCTTAATAAGCTTTGTTTATCTAAAAAAGAACCAGAATGGCACCACTGGGAGTTGTAGAGGGCAACTTCTCAAGGGAGGTCACCTGGATCCATGATGGTCTTCTCCTGCCATGGAATTTTTATTTTGTTTTATTTTTTATTTTATTCAAGTTTTGGATTACAATCTTTGAGCTGGAAGCCCATTTGCAAAGGTTCCACGTCATTTGTGAATTAATACAAACAGTTAACATTAAGTCAAGTAGGTGGTACAAAGGTAGGTCAAGTACAGATTTAAAAACAGATACATTATAATTAAACAATCAGGTAGGCATATGTTTGAAGCTGACAAGTCATGGTACAGACATGAGAAGCTACAAATATCAATTAGAGAGATAACTGTAATGTAATGACAAGGAAAAGTAGAGAGCTTGGAGTTGAGAGGGGAAAAGAAGAAGGGTGGCAGGATTCAGGGCTGAAAGCCAGAAGGACCAGAAGTCCTTTGTCAGTGTAGGAGTAGAAATCCTGGCAGGGAGTCAGAGGACTCGAGATTCCCACTGTCAGCAAGGAGGATGCAAAGAAGAAGGGGGGATTGCTGGTGTGGGGTAGGAGGAAATGTGGAAGTCTGAGATAAGGTGAGAGCGATGGGAGCAGAGGGGTGGAGGAGGGGTGAAGGAGGGTGCGTGAAAGAGAGGGGAGGGTAGAGTGTAGGTAAAGGATGAGGTAGGTAAGCAGGCATGAGCTAAAGTGCTGGAAGTCAGATTTAGTGATCTTTACCAAAGGATAATTTGTCTAAGGAGCATGAACAACTGCAAGAAAGCCTGGGTCGAAATAAGAGCTGTAGTGTGAAAGAAGGCTCATTTGTAAATAATCCTTGCATGCATGTTCTGTAGTGAATTACAACCCCAGATATGGCAACGTAGATCACAAATGAATGGGTCATTAAGAAGATGGGGCCTGGCTAGAGTTGGGGCTGGTAAGTCCCTGGGTTGGGGCTGGGCATGGGAGCCTGTTTTTTTGGGCAATTAGGTCTATCAGTATAACTGCCAGAGGGAGCCAGGCATGGCTGGACAAAATAATCATTTGAATGTAGTGGTAATGTCATAGTCTGGCTTGCTGTTCTTTAATGTTGTCCTATGTGGGCACAATGAGTCATGTCCTGGCACAGATATGTTCTAGAAAAGTGCTCACTCTACCTTGGAGAGTGCCAGTGCACAAATGGTCTTGGGAGCACCAAGGCTTCAGGGACCCAACAAGAACATTAGTGACTGTATGTGAAACTTTGAAATGTAAACTTGAACATGGATCCAGTGTAACTTTAGTAGCAGTGTCCCTTATTTGAAGGGAGGTAACCTGTCAACCATTCTGTAGGAATAGTGTGGGGTAGATAGGTCCCAGGAAGACTGGTAGAGGTGGAGAGCTGAATCCCAGTGAAATGTTATGGTAAAATGTGATGCAGTGAGTACTGTGATTTCTGAAATGAAGTTAAGATTTGTAGTGGCAAGGGAAATACACTTGATGCTGTGTTCCACCTGGCAGCTTAAAAAATACACACAAGATGATTTGAGCTCCATGTTTGGAACTCAGTTTGTGTGCAGTCCCATATCTAATGGTGCCCCTGTGTATGGTTAAGGTGCATTAGATCCATCACCCCAGACCCAAGGCTGTAAGCTAAAGTTAATGACACTGGTTTCTATGGTATAAGCTGGGTGCTCCCCATAAAAAGAGATGCCACCATATGCCCCTAGACACAGGGGGTGCCTGCCCTTACATTTGTATCTGGCTGATACTGTGACCCCTCCCAGCAAACTTGATGAATGAAAATTCCCTGTTGTGCCTCCAAAGCTGGCATTGACAGGAGGCTCTGCGCTCTGCCACAGTGGACATCTGCTTTTGCTAAAAGTTTGGGGCTGGAAGATGGATATGGCAGCACTGAATGCTACTGACAGTGTCAATTCTGTTCTTCCCTCTTGGTTGCTTGTGCAGATGATACCAGCACTGTCAGCAGCATTTAGTGCCACTATATCCCCTTTCCTAACCCATTCTAATAACATCTGCTGTCCCTTGTGGATGAGCTCCTTGCTGATGTCAGCTATGTGGATGCCTGAGATTTCATTCTGTAATAAGGTGGGTGGGGTGTGTGTGGGGGTCACAGGATGAACTGGACATACTGTCAAAGCTTGGCAAAAGATAGTGCTTAAAAGATTGCAAACCTGTTGTTTTTGTCTGATTGGCACCTACCAGTCTCACTACATGCAGCAGAGGCAAGGTTTCCATCTCCTTTAATTACAATTGCAACCTGACCTACCCCCTACCATGCAAATACCACTTGCTTCAAAAAGAAAAAGCCTTTTTCCTCTTCCTCTGTGATCAAGATTCTAAGAGACCTAGACAATTGCGGCTCAGCAGGAAAATGCCAAGTGTGACACAGTAGTCAAGGACATATAACTGCCACCAGTTAATCAAATGTCTAAGACCTATTTGAAGAGTAGACATTTTAAGACAACAATTGAAGAAAAACAAGCATTTGCCAATGCCAAACATTCACTTTCAGGTATTTACAGTGGTGTTTGGTACTGGTAGTGGCTTCAGAGGAACGGGGAGATTGCAGTGAGAGCGGCGGGTGCTGCATGGTGGAAACTGCACCATAAATGCTGCAAGATGCTGGTAGTCAGAGAAGGCAGCCCTGCTGGCCTAAGTGGACCAGGGAGAGAGTGTGCTCCAGGTGGCAGGATCCACCAATAAGTAAAACTGCACTGTGGCTAGTGTATAAGCCTGGGGGGGTTATAGGAGCAAGAACCGAGGACAGACAGCATGCCAGGTGGCATGAACCACCAATAAGTAAAGCCACACCACGGCTAATGTATAAGCCTGGGGGGAGTTCAGAGGAGCAAGAACCAGGGAGAGAGAGTACGCCAGGCATCATGAGCAGCCAATAAGTGAAACCACACCATGGCTAATGCAGAAGCGGGGGAGGCAGAGGAATGAGGACCGGAAAGAGAGAAACTGCAGTGGGTGGCAGGAGGCACCAAGAAGTGAAGCCATACCACGGCTAATTTATAAGTCTGGAGGAGTTCAGAGGAGTGAGGACTAGGGGGGGGAGAGAGTGTGCTGGGTGGCATGAGCTGCCAATAAGTGAGGCCACACCATGGCTAATGTAGAAGCCAGAGGAGCAGAGGAGTGATGACCAGAAGGAGAGAGAGTACGACGGGTGGCAGGAGCCGACAATAACTGTAACCCTGGCCATATGCATTAGTGTCAACTGTAATGCCCATGATCAGAGTTATGGCTACAGAAAGAAATGAAGTGCTCTGTCATTGGAGCACTTCATTTCTTTTACGTACATGTCAGCAAGCAGAACTACTGTTCTGACCAAAGTGCCTGGTCATTGGTCAACACTGCCAAGTCCATAGCAGTTTCAGATGTAAGATTTCTGCAGTTACAAGGGTGCATACTGAAATTGTTCAAAAAAATATGTCTTATTCAACCCCAGAAAAGTATTTCAATGTGTTTTATTTCATTTCGTTCCTTTTTATCTACTTTATTTAGATTTGAATTAATATGTCCAGGATCTTAGTTTTCATGGTTCTAAAAATTTCACATACTTCTGAAACATATTTCTTTGATAAGTCATAAGGTTCATTGCTTCTGAAATATATTTCCTCAATAAGTCAAATGCTCCTGAAATATATTTCCTCAATAAGTCAAAAGATTGACAAGCTCCAGAAATATATTCCTTCAAATAAGTAACGTTTCAGAACTAATCATATGTTCCTTCATCAGACTTGAAGCTTAATGACATTCACTATTGAAAATAAAAGACAAATAATTCTTAGGTTATTTGAGTGTTAATGAAATGATATCTTTTTCATGCTGTGTATTTTACGTATTTAAAATGTTTAAAGTTCAGGTGGAACAAACCTGAATAGGGACCTGGTAGTGTTCAAAAAAACATTTGTGCTATGGAATTGGGAAACTGCGTTCTCATAGATTCAAACACCTTTACGGTCTATATCTAAGAATCAAAAGAAAGATCTTTTTAAAATGTCATTTTCACTTTTTAATTTGGGTCTGAAAAGATTTTTATAAACTTTTTATATTACATTGTGACTTACAAAGACATTTTAAAGTCCAAATCTTGTTTAAAGATCCTCAGCGTTTCATGTATGTACTGGTAAAATGCTGTGTCAAAAAGAGAGAAAAAGGCATTATGATTTTAAGATATTCAAGTCCAAACTTGCCAAATATTCAAATGGCTGCTTTAACTTTACCTTATTTTGCATTTGCAGAACAATTCCTTCAGTTTGGACTGCAAAATTCTAACTACATACACGCAAATGTTCCTGACACCATTATACGCTATCTTCTCATGTAGCTGAATGCGCACACCTTTCAGGTGAACAAGAAGGGCTGGGCCATGCAAAAAACACACCTGTCGGCGTGTTGACATCATGGATGACGTCACCTATGCGGCCTGGTCAAAACAATGAAACTCGGCAGATAAATGAAACTCCGCCAAGTCCCCCTCTCTTTAAATTCAAACATTGCAACAAATGCCTAAGAAAGATTAACATAAGTATACTGAGGCCATATAAACAGTCAAATATACTGCAGACTTTAAAGTCTAATACTATCTGTTTTGTAATGCTAAGAACTAAGACATTAAACATAAAGATACATGAAGACCACTATTTGTGTTTATGGACTATAAATGCAGTTTTTTTGTTGAATCAACCATAATTGACTGTGAATTATTATAATAATGATGTAAATGGACCTGTAGGGTAGCAGAAAAGGTGGGAAGAGGTAAAGGAAAAAAGGAAAAAAGGGGGGAAAGGAAAGAAATCGAAGGAAGGAGGAATTAAAAGGAAAAGGACATGAAAATAAAATGGGGATGGGAAGGTAGTGAGGGGTGGGGGGTATGGGGTTGTGAAGAGGAGGTGGTGGTGAGTGGGGGTAAATAAGGAAAAAGGGGGGGAAGGGGGTGGAATGAAATGTTGGTTAGGGGAAAGGGAGGGGAAGGTATGTGATTGGTACAAAAGAAATCTGAGATTAATTAAAAGTAGACCACATCATATTTCCATTAAGTCCATATCTCGGTATATAAGTCCTCAATGTGTAGATCCACCATGCTTCTCTCCATAATAGAACAATTTCTTGTTTTCCTCCCTGTTTAGTTAAATTGTATCGAGGTGGTGTATTTGTATTTTGTGCTAATATTTTTTCAATGTCTCGATTCACTTTGTCTATGTAACAAGTGATATTGGGTGGAGTAAATCCTATTGGATCAAATTTGGATCTGGTTCCAAGTGCTTGTTTTAATTCATAGCATTCTTTAATCCCTGCTGATTCAGTTTCATTTTGTTGTGGTTGTTCTTTCATACCAAAAAATTGTTTTAATCTGATTTTGAGATAAAATTGTTCCAGATCTACCTTTAATTGAAAAGGATTAAGTTTCTGAGTCAGACTAAATGATAAGTCAAGATTAAGTACTTTTTCTTCAATGGGGGTCAAGATTCTTTTGGAAAGATTATATATATTCAGTTTTGTTGGTTCCGGGATCTTAATTCATGTATTTTGTCTCTTTCTATTTCTCCTCCACCTGGTTCTTTTTCTTTTCTTTTTGTACCTGAGGTTCCCGCCCTTTCTGCTTCCTTCAGAAAATCCTTTTCCATATCTCTATCAGTGGATTGCCACTGATTTGGTCTATAAAAATCTTTGTCATGGTAATTCCCACGTTGATTTTAAAACTTTCCAAATGGTCTATGTTGATATTGTGTAAATCTGTTTCTACGATTGTAGGATCTATAGTATGGGGAACCACGATAGTTCATGGATTTAGATATTGCTCCATCTGAATTATCCGAAGATGTGGAAGTTTCATCTAGATTATAAAAATTCTATTTGATTCAGATTTTTTCCAATTGTATATTGTTCCATTCTTATAATCATTGATGTCCCTTTTGAATTTTATTTTTATATTTTTGATATGATTATCATATTCTGTTAATGATTTTTCTATTTTTTCAAGTATTTCTTTAAATCTTTCTATTTCCACCGTGCTTTTTAACTTTGTTTCTAATGTTTGTATTTCATTTAATACATTTGTTTGTTCTGTTGTTAATGTTTCAATTAGTAGCAGCATAAAATCAAAAGAGCACTTAGATCTAATTCCATCCCATTTCATTTGAAAGCCTTCAGGGGTAAAGCCAAGTTGTGATTCCATCAATACTCTTAACCCTCTAGGGATCCTTTTTTGTTTAATATATTCCAAAAGTGTAACTGCATGCCAGTCAAGTCTGACTTCTTTTTGTTTTAATGTTTCCAGTTTATTAATCAAAGCTTTTGGTAATTCAGTTGTATCCATGCTGTCTATATGTCTTTTGCTTTTTACTAAAGCCATAATTCTGGTGGCTTCCTCTGTATTGATACTTAAAGTTGTTGATCTGTTTTCTGTAATTTTACCTAATTCTGAAAAAGTGGCCATTGTTGTTAAAAAAAAAGGTCCAAATAATTTAAAGATTTAAAGAACCATAATATTTTGAGAGACTTGAATCCTAAATCCGTTTAGAACCCTTAGAATGAAGTCCACTAGTAAAGTCTCTCAGAGTTCCTTTTATATAAATGAGGGGAGTGAGACAAAAACCGGATAATGACAAATGTTCAAAAAATATGTCTTACTCAACCCAGAAAAGTATTTCAATGTGTTTTATTTCATTTCTTTCATTTTTATCTACTTCATTTAGATTTGAATATGTCCAGGATTTTAGTTTTCATGCTCCTGAAAATTTCACATACTTCTGAAATATATTTCTTTGATAAGTCATAAGGTTCATTTGCTTCTGAAATATATTTCCTCAATAAGTCAAAAGATTCACCAACTCCAGAAATATATTCCTTCAAATAAGTAACATTTCAGAACTAATCATATGTTCCTTCATCAGACTTGAAGCTTAATGACATTCACTATTGAAAATAAAAGACAAATAATTCTTAGGTTATTTGAGTGTTAATGAAATTATATCTTTTTCATGCTGTGTATTTTACATATTTAAAATGTTTAAAGTTCAGGTAGAACAAACCTGAATAGGGACCTGGTAGTGTTCAAAAAAACATTTGTGCTATGGAATTGGGACAACTGCGTTCTCATAGATTCAAACACCTTTACGGTCTATATCTAAGAATCAAAAGAAAAGATCTTTTTTTAAAATGTCATTTTTCACTTTTTTAATTTGGGTCTGAAAAGATTTTTTATAAACTTTTTATATTACATTCGACTTACAAAAACATTTTAAAGTCCAAATCTTGTTTAAAGATCCTCAGCGTTCATGTATGTACTGGTAAAACGCTGTGTCAAAAAGAAAGAAAAAAGCATTATGATTTTAAGATATTCAAGTCCAAACTTGCCAAATATTCAAACGGCTGCTTTAACTCTACCTTATCTTGCATTTGCAGAACAATTCCTTCAGTTTGGACCGCAAAATTCTAACTACATACACGCTAATGTTCCCAATGCCATTACACGCTAACTTCTCTTATAGCTGAATGCGCACACCTCTCAGGTGAACAAGAAGGGCTGGGCCATGCAAAGCACACACCTGTCAGTGTGTTGACATCATGGATGACGTCACCTATGCAGCCCAGTCAAAACAATGAAACTCGGAGGATAAATGAAACTCCGCCAAGTCCCCCCTCGTTAAATTCAAACATTGCAACAAATGCCTAAGAAAGATTAACATAAGTATACTGAGGCCATATAAACAGTCAAATATACAGTAGACTTTAAAGTCTAATACTATGTGTTTTGTAACCTTTTCTGCTACCCTACAGGTCTGTTTACATCATTATTATAATAATTCACAGTCAATTATGGTTGATTCAACAAAAAAACTCCATTTATAGTCCATAAACACAAATAGTGGTATTCATGTATCTTTATGTTTAATGTCTTAGTTCTTAGCGTTACAAAACACATAGTATTAGACTTTAAAGTCTGCAGTATATTTGACTGTTTACATGGCCTCAGTATACTTATGTTAATCTTTCTTAGGCATTTGTTGCAATGTTTGAATTTAACAAGAGGGGGACTTGGCGGAGTTTCATTTATCCGCTGAGTTTCATTATTTTGACTGGGCCGCATAGGTGACATCATCCATGATGTCAACACACTGACAGGTGTGTGTTTTGCATGGCACAGCCCTTCTTGTTCACCTGAGAGGTGTGTGCATTCAGCTACACGAGAAGTTAGAGTGTAATGGCGTCGGGAACATTTGCATGTATGTAGTTAGAATTTTGCAGTCCAAACTGAAGGAATTGTTCTGCAAATGCAAGATAAGGTAATGTTAAAGCAGCTGTCTGAATATTTGGCAAGTTTGGACTTGAATATCTTAAAATCATAATGCTTTTTTCTCTCTTTTTGACACAGCATTTTACCAGTACATACATGAAATGCTGAGGATCTTTAAACAAGATTTGGACTTTAAAATGTTTTTGTAAGTCGCAATGTAATATAAAAAGTTTATAAAAAATCTTTTCAGACCCAAATTAAAAAAGTGAAAAATGACATTTTGAAAAAGATCTTTTCTTTTGATTCTTAGATATAGATCGTAAAAGTGTTTGAATCTATGAGAATGCAGTGTCCCAATTCCATAGCACGAATGTTTTTTTGAACACTACCGGGTCCCTATTCAGGTTTGTTCTACCTGAACTTTAAACATTTTAAATACGTAAAATACACAGCATGAAAAAGATATCATTTCATTAACACTCAAATAACCTAAGAATTATTTGTCTTTTATTTTCAATAGTGAATGTCATTAAGCTTTAAGTCTGATGAAGGAACATATGATTAGTTCTGAAACGTTACTTATTTGAAGGAATATATTTCTAGAGCTTGTGAATCTTTTGACTTATTGAGGAAAAATATTTCTGGAGCATTTGACTTATTGAGAAAATATATTTCAGAAGCAAGTGAACCTTATGACTTATCAAAGATATATATTTCAGAAGTATGTGACATTTTCAGGAGCATGAAAACTAAAATCCTGGACATATTAATTCAAATCTAAATGAAGTAGATAAAAATGAATGAAATGAAATAAAACACATTGAAATACTTTTCTGGGGTTGAGTAAGACATATTTTTTTGAACATTTGTCATTATCCGTTTTTTGTCTCACTTCCCTCATTTATATAAAAGGAACCCTGAGAGACTTTACTAGTGGACTGCATACTGAAATTGCAATGAATGGGCATAATTTTTTAATTTTTTAATATTTTGACCCCAAATTTTGAACATAGTCTTATCATCCCACTTCATGATCCCCGTAAGTGAAAATGTGTAAATCCGTGGAAAACACCACTGCGTGCCACAGGTGTGAAAACACATTCAGGGCAGGATGTGAAAAATTACTGCTCTATTGTTCATGAGGTGGTGTGATCAAATGGCTATACTGAAAAATTGGAGTGGAAATACTGAAAATGACTAAAGTTACGCATGTGCATAGAAAATCTTCAGTGACCGCATGTAACTCTTCCATTTTTAGGAGTCTTCCCACTAAATTCTCAGAATGGCATTTTTGGGTCCCCACCTCATGAACACTGCCACTGTCATTTAGTTCATTGGTCTCAAAAGGTGATTTTGTACAGCAACTGCACCATTCTGCACCACAGGTGCAAAAACACATTTCAGGCAGGATGTAAAGATTGACATCAATACTCTTCATGAGGTGGTGTGAAAAAATGGCAATGCTGAAAATTTGGAGTGAATGTATTAAAAACTGCTGAAGTTACAAATGTGCGCAGAAGAATTTCAACAACAGTGTGTAACTCGGGTGTTTTTTCATATTTTTGCACCAAATTTTCAACATGGGATTTTAGGGACCCCACCTTATGAACAGTGGTGCTGTCATTTCATTAATCGGTCCCAAAAGGTGATTCTACACAGCAGCCAAAAAAATCACCTTTTGGGACCAAGTAACAAAATGACAGTGCCAGTGTTCATGTGGTGGGGCCCGAAGAAGCCCATGTTGAAAATTTGGTGAAAAAAATTCCTAAGTATGGCCGAGATATCAATATGAGTTCAAAATGCCATTGACTGCCATGATACTGCACTTACTGTGCCTTCATTCTTCAGTTCACCGTTCGGCTTTGAAGAGTGCAGACATGTCCCAGTCCACAGAAGATCACAGCTGCCGATCTCTGGAGGTGAGTATAGGGTAAGGGGGGTTGCAGGGATGTGGGTGCTCAGTGAGATGGTGGGGATGGGGGAAGGGAAAAGATGGGGATGAGGGACCATTTTCTTTTTTACAGGTTACAAAAAAAGACGTCATGGACTGTATTTTTCTTTTCAGGTTTTTTTTTAGGAAGATGTTGGGACACTGGGAGTGGGCTCCCCAGTGTCCTAGTGATTTTTGGGGGTTACACATCAGGGGACACTGGGAGTGGGCTCCTCAGTGTCCCACACTGAAGGGTAAGCCACACCATGGCTAATGTGGAACCCAATGGGGACAGAGGAATGGACAGACTGGGCACAGAGAAGGCAGCAGGAGCCACCAACATGTATAGCCACACTGCAGCTATGCTGTACTAGCCTGGAGGGTGGGCAGAAGGAGCGAGGACCTGGGAGAGAGAGTGCAGCAGGAGCTGCAAACATGTAAAGCTACACCATGGCTATATTGTGCTAGCCTGGGAGGGGGAGTTCAGAAGGAGCAAGGACCGGGGAGAGAGTGCAGCAGTAGTCGTCAACATGCAAAGCTGTACCGTGGCTATATTGTATGAAAAGCCACACTGCGGCTAATGTGGAAGCTGGGTGTACATGACTGGAGTTACATCTACAGAAAGAAATTAAGCGCTTTCTCATTGGAGCGGTTCATTTCTTTTAAGTAGACATATGCCACGTCAGCAAAGCAGAACTACTGTCATGATTAGAGTGCCTGGTCATTGGTGTACATTGCCAAGCCCATTGCAGTTTCAGCTGTAATTGGCTTGGCAGTCACAGACCTCTCAAATCCCATATTGTCCCAAGACATTCATTGAGCAAGTGCAAGTGAATGCACAAAACACGAGGCATAATGCTTGTGAGCCAGTGTATCAAGCCATTCTATTATGTGAATGGTCATGTGCTATAACACCTCTCTTCAAACCAGTGGCTGCCAGGCCTGTCACTAGTTCAGAAGTCCTAAACAATGCCAGGATATTTCTGACAGTGACAGATGAATGCAGTCCTCTGACTCCACCCACCATGGCTGAAAGCAGCTCCAGTCTCCAAGCTCCCAGAAGCAGCTCCACTATGCATTACTCACAGTGACTACTCCATAACATGCACTCTTTTTTACGCTGCTGGTGAAAACAAATACATCCTACCTCAGGCTATCTCTCTACCCCATCTGCCCCAAAACATGTACCTACTGTAGCAGCAGCTTACAAATACAGGTAGCACTGCATTCACCAATGGTTTCAAACCCTCCTTTCTTGTCTTAGCATACTGATTGTTTATAGCATTTGACACAAATGTAAATAAGCCATGCTAACACTGATTAATACATTTCCAAATCTATTTTAATAATGTATTCTAAAATATATTGAAACATGTTACAGTACATCAGGAAAAATATGCAAATTATTACAGTTTTAAAACATTTGTCTGTCTGCCTGTATATCTACCTGTCTATCTACCTATCTCACACACTCTCTCTCAATCTGTATTTATACTTTTCTACCTACTAACAAAAAATATTTTACCAGGCTGGCCTGATGGCATGGAAGGCTGAGGAACTGTGCGCCTTACCTTCTGACACAATGGTGACCCGAGATAGGGATGAGTTTAGGTTGCTGGGAATTGACGGGTGGGAAGAATATCAAGTACCCAATAGACTGCTATCCTTTTCTAGGGAGAGATGCCTTGTCGGCCTGGCCTTACTCTGCACCAGGTAGAGGCCTGTTAGCAGTGCAGCTGTGGGTGACATGAAGGAAGAGGCCATTATAATGTGTAGCATGTATGCCTCCACTTGCATGCCAGCAGGGGTGTATGCAGAAGGGTGTTTAGGGTGTTCAACCCCCGAAATGACCTCAGAAATTTTTTATTTATGATCCAGATTACACACACACACACACACACACACACACACACACACACACACGCGTGCACGCGCACACACACACACACACAGAGTGAGGCGTTGACCCTTTAAATGCACACGTCCATGTGAGGTGCTGTCTAGTATCTGTTTCTGGCTCACCTGCTTGCTACTGGGGGTGGGAATGGGTGCTGTGGAAAGATGAGGGAGTGAGTGGAGGCTGGGAGGAGCAGCCACAGCAGGGAAGCCCAAGCAGTGCACTGCACCACATGAGTAGTTGAAGGGTTGGTGTGGTGTCTGTGATAGTCTGCTCCGGGCAGCTCCTCCTCCTCTCTCAAGCAGCCAATTAATGGGTGCCATGTAAAATTGGTGGCTTGGTGCACCAGTGCATGCACTGCCACTTGTTGAGAGAGAGGAGTTGAGACGAGGAGTAGGATTTTGGTCGGAGACTCAGAGAGTTCGGATTATTTAATTTACTAAATAGTTGTGGTCTGGTGGAGCTGTGGTCGGAGTGAGGAGTGACTCAGTGACAGAGTCAAATGGCAGTACTGTAGTATAGAGATCTGAGGTGGGACCAGCCAGGTCAGAAGTTGTCTGGAGAAGGGGAAGACTCAGACGGACCAGTAGTAGTCACAGAGAAGAGACACTTTTGGTTTTTAACCTCCCCAGCCTGCCGCTAACTTCCCCCTGTTCGGACCTCACTCGGACAGTCATCGGGCCCCCCCCCCGAGTTGTTAGCCACTCCTGGAAGAATCACTCAGGAGGACTGTCAGAGGTAAAGATAAGCAATATTACAGTCACTTGGGCTGTGCAGACTGGGTGGTGAAAGCAGTCATTTTCTGACAACAAATTCCATGTTCCTGTGATGCATTTGTTGCTGTTGCTGCTCAACAGGAACCCCAGAAGAGCCTTACTGAGTATTGAATGGGAAAGATGGGTAAAGCTGGGGAAGGGGCCACTTCCCACTTGCACCCTAGAAACATTGGGGTAGGGGTACATGGTGCCAGTGATGCATTCATTTGCTGCCTGCCTGCCTAGAGTCTGGACATAAATGGCCCCTCAGCTCAGACAAGGGTTAAAAAAAAGTAGCACATGGTGTGGGTGATTAAAACCATGACAGGCTAACTGATCTGTTGTTAACTTGTCTTATATGGAGAAAACAGTTAAACAGGAGATAGGGCAACAGTGTGATTCTGGACTATATTCCATGACCCTTAACTCTATGTCCTTATCTAGTTTGCTGCTTTGAAATGAGAGGTAAGACTGGGGACCCAATTCCTACTCCTCTAATTTTGAAGCTGCAAACCGTAGCTAGGGACATAAGAAATCAAGATGGGAGGAGACTATGAGCCCAGGACATGGGTGATGCCAGTCTATATAAATCCTTAATTATTAGTGGGTCAAAAGAGTGGCAACTGGGATTTAATGAAAGAAGTGCAAGATCATGCACATAGGGAAGAGAAACCCTGAAGCCACCTGTAGGCTGGGAGGGGAGTTGCTGGCAGTCACAAAGGAGGAAAGAGACTTGGGTATCATCATCATCATCACTGATGACCTGAAATCATCCAAGCAGACCTCTAAAGCAGTAGGTAAGGCTAGGGAGATGTTAGGGTGTATTAGTAGGGGTATCACAAGTCATAAGAGGGAGGTAATAATCCCTCTTTACAAGACACTGGTTAGGCCCCATCTGGAGTACTGCGTGCAGTACTTGAGGCCACACCTTCACAAGGACATTAACCAAATTGAGGCAGTCCAGAGAAAGGTAACCAAAATGGTGCAGAGTCTGCATCAGAAGACATATGAGGACAGATTAATGGAGCTCAATATGTATACCCTTGAGCAAAGTAGGGAGAGAGGTGATATGATCGAAACATTCAAACACCTTAAGGGCATTAACAAGGTGAAAGAGTCTAACATGTTTAAATATAACAAAAATAGCAGGACAAGAGGACACAGCATGAGATTAGAGGGAGGCCGATTAAGGGGGAATGTGAGGAAATTCTTTTTCACAGAAAGAGTGGTGGATGCATGGAACAGCCTACTTCAGGAAGTGGTGGCTATGAATACAGTGCAGGGCTTCAAACAGGCATGGGATAAGCATAAGGGACCAATACAGATGAGTATGAATAGATAGGCCACTGACAGAGCAAAGGCCGATGGCACATTTATAAGGTAGAAAAAGAAACGGGCAGACTGGATGGGCCTTGCAGTCCTTATCTGCCGTCAACTTCTATATTTCTATGTTTCTATATTTGATGCTGCAGGACATTTCAAGACATTAGAGAATTGGAAGACGAGCCTTGCTCCCCTACCTCTGCCTTCCAAAGACCAACAGGGGACACCACAGGCATAACCCAGTCAGCCACATCCTGCCTCCTCACACAGTTCCTCAACACTCTGCTGCCACGTGCTTTGGAATACATCCATTTCCCCAGCACACAGGCGGAATGTACCGCAACCATGCAGGACTTCCACAGGGTAGTACATATGCCTGGCATGATTGGGGCCATTGACTGCACCTACATGGGCATCTGCATGCCACCTGGCCCGAGGGTGTGACATACATTGACAGGAAGGGGAGCCTGAGTGTCAACTGCCAGGTGGTGTGCGATGCTATAGGGTGCATAATCAATGTCTGCACCACACACCCTGGGAGTGCACATGATGCATTCATCTGGCACAGCTCTGCACTGTGCCACAGGTTTGAACATGGGGACATCCTCATGGGCCACCTAGTGGGTGAGTATGGCACGGGCAAGGGGCGATGGGCAGAGCATACCTTGGGATGGGGGAGGGCATGCTGAAGGCACGGTTCTGTTGCCTAGACAGGTCGGGTAGTGCCCTACAGGACAGCCCCTTGAAAGCCTGTGGCCTATTCCTGGCCTGCTGAATACTGCACAACATAGCCATTGACCATGGGATAGCTGTTGAGGCTGATGAGAGCGACAGTAGTGAGGACGATGGAGGCAATAGGACGGAGGGAGGTGGACAGCCACTTCCTGGGTGGAGGGATCCCTGGCTACAACAGCAGGTGAGATGACACTAGGACACCATTGCACAGGAGCACTATGGTACACACAGGTAGGTGGTGCGATACACGTGCATGGGCCGCACAAACAGGTAGAGCACACATGCAGGGGCGTGAAGCAGGGATAGGGGAGACAGGGGCACACACTCAAACACAACCACAAACAGCACCCCTCACAGCCCCCCCCACACACACATGCATCCACACACACAGGTGTGGGTATGTGGCATGGATCAGATGCATCGCACTGGTGCACAGGCGCAACCGGTTCAAGACTGCCATCATCATGCCCATGCCAAATGGCCCAGCGGCTGGGCAAGCATGCACACAGGCAGTGTGTGGTGTGACACACAGGTGCCACACCAGTGGTAGGCACACACACACGCTGCCCATGTGCGCACTGGGCAGTAGCTGCAGACCGCAGGCAGAGCAGCCCGCACATCATGTCCACTGCACAGAACCATGGCCACCACGGCCACAGAGGTGGCAGCACCTGGCCATTCGACAGCTGCAGGTTGTGTATCAGCCATCAGGGGGGTGTGCAACAGCCCCCCAGGAGTCAAACCGTGGGACCCCGACCATGTCCGCGTTGGGGTGTCAAGGCGCCCAAACAGACTAGCCCCAGGCATGCCTGGGATGCCTACATCAGAGCCTGGTGTCGACTGCACTGGGGTCACCCGACGCTGGATATGCGGGGTGGACAGCACACTGCAGGGAGTCATCTGTGCCCGGCCATGCCCTGTGGCAGCCAGCAGCGCAAAGCCATCTGAGATCGCAGTGGCAATGCGATCCAGGGATGCAGTCATAGCCTCCTGCATGTGCTGCATCCCCATCAGGATCTGCGCAGTGCCCCTTTCCTGCTGCTAGGCTAATTGGTGCACCCCGTGCACACTGCACGCACCCCAGTGGCGAGCAGCACCTGTTACTGAATGGACACCTGCAGCAAATGGGTGTGCTCAGCCAGTGGGCTGGCATCCTGGGGCACCCTGGCTGGATGCTGATCCCCATGTGGTGACTGGCCACGCTGCACAGCCCCCCTCTCTGGTGGACACTACACAGTGGGGTTTGCAGGGGGATTGGGCATGGCAGGCACACCAGTGGTGGACCCTGTGTCCGGCTGCCCAGTGGCACCCGCAGCCTGCTGCTGTCACCCATCTGGCTGCTGCACACCACCCAGCATGAGCGTGGTCATACCACCTCCATCGCAGGGCACAGGCAGCACTGTGCACACCGCTGCACCTACAGTGGTGGCGGGCAGCTGTTCTTCCACTGGCAGAGCGCTGGGCATGCTGCCTGTGTCAGTGGCCAGCAGGGGTGTCTTGCCCACAATAGTAGCCATGCTGTCCAAGATGAGCATGATGTCATCATCAGTGTCGGACCCTGCCATGATCTGTGTCTCTGAGCGGAAGACACCAAGGCTGGCATCCTGCAAGAATGCATCCAAGGCCTCATCCAACCCCAGGTCCAGGAAATCTGCCTGCACAGTGATGGTGAGCTGCAGCCTGTTGGGCCTCTGGATGCCTGTGGAGGTGGAAGGCTGGTCCTCCGGGGGCCGGTCCAGCGTCCACGGCTAGTGCTGCCACCCCATCATCTGCACAGAGGTGTGCTGGTGATGCAAGAGAAAGAGAGGCATGTTAGTGATGCATTGCCCACATGTGCCCCCCACACTACCACTGCATGTGTCCTGCAGCATGGCATGCGTGTGAGTATGCACACATGCACATGACATGCATGCCGGCTGCATGTATGCCAGCATGGCCATGTATGCACCCTCCATGCCCCCAGCTGTGCATGGTTGACATACTTTCCATGCAGTGATGGGCTGCCACCTGTCTGGAATCTGCCACCAGGGACACCCTCCACTGTGCAGCGGTGCATGGTGGCTGCCACCAACTCCTCCTGCACTGTGAGCAGTGGCGCATCTGCAGACCCCCCTCCGGTGGCATTCCAGGATGCATGGATGGCCACCACCTTCTCCTTGATGCACCTCTTGTCTGTGCCCACCTTCTTCATGCACTCCTGCACCGACCTCTGGTGGATTCCTGCTGGTTGATGCATGCTGCCACCTCCTCCTGGGCCCCAGCCCTGGCCTGTGGTGTGCCCATGGTGCCACTCAACAGGGGCCCCCTGTCAAGGTAGGTATCAAACAGGGCATCTGTCTCTGCCTTTGCAAAATTGGGCCTGCGCTTGAGTGCAGGCCCATGTTCCTCACCCTCCTCACGTCCCAACATGTCACTTCCTGTGGACATGGACAGCACAGTGTGCCATTGGGCAGCATCACCCTGTTCCATCCCACCCTGCTGTGCTGGCTGCCCCCAGAGAGCTGCAGTGGCATGCGCAACTTACCCCAAAAGGATGCAATACCGGTCCATGGCCTGTGCTGTTCAGTGGCACTTATATAGCGCAACACATGCAAATGAGGTTTGGCACAACAGTAATGACATGCTAATGCACCCAGTGCACCACACATTGGCTGATGAGCTCATCTGCATGTGGCGTCTGAATATCGTGATTTTGCTTTGTGCGCAATGAGTTTGCTCCAGAGCAAGTCACGGTGCAATGCAAGCACTTGCATAGTGCGCAGGCCCACAGTGTGCATGTGCTGAATGGTACCATGGTGTCAATCGTGCACTGTGTGCTGACTGCCTGATGGGGGGGCATGGCTTATGATGTGCCAGACCTGCTATTGTGCATGTGCACACTGCACAGAAGTGGGTGGCCCCTGACTCCTGCTGTGACCCCTAGCCCCTGGTCGCTCCGCTCACCCGGTGACCCCGCCCAGCCATGCCGATGCTGTGCATCTCCAAGACTGTGTGATGGGTGGACACAGTGCATGTTCCCTCTCATCACACATCTGGCACATGTCATGGCCACATGCACTTACTGCCACCATTTTGGTCCCTGGCTTTGTTTTGCAGCATGGCACAGTGACGGCTACCATGAGCGCAGAACTGGACATAGGTCAAGCTGGTCAACCTTGTTGCCTGTGTCCAGCCCCTTGCCCCCCTACTGTTTGGCTAGGTGCCCCTGCAGCAGCCCAGGGTTGCAGTGTGGCAGGGGATTGCTGCCACACTGCAGCAGTGGACCGGAGTGGCCAGGATGGGGGAGCAGTGCCAGCACAGGTATGGTGACCTTGTGCGGAGGGACTCAGAGTGACTGAGGAAGCTTGAGGCACGTGTCAGGAGTGGGGCTGTGCCACAGCCAGGTGAGTAAATCCATATTGTATGTGTGCCCTGGTGCTGTACTGTGGTATTGGCTGGGCTGCCTGTCATTCCCTGTAGAGCAGTGCACTTCCATCATGCGCATCACTGGGTGGCATTGCCTGCCGCCACTTGCATTGCGATGCAGCTGTGTGGGACGTGTCGGGCAGGGGCTCACCCTGTACACAGGGGTGGGGGTGGTGGGCAGCTGCTGTGGATGTTTACTGATATGTACCTGTTTATGTTCCATTTCCAGGGCCTGAGAATCGCTGGAGGGCAGTGGTGGCAGCAGCAGTGGCAGCACAACTGGCTGCAGCGGGCCACAGAGGTGGCACAGGAGTGGCTCTGGTGCCAGCGGGGCCACGGAGGGCAGGTAGGCACTGACATGGTCCTTCGCACATTACATGGGGGGTGGCAGGAGCATGGATGCAGGCATGGCCGCCTGTGCCATGTGCTGTGGCAGCTGTGTGTGTCACACTGTGCGAGGTCCTTGCCACTGTGGCACATCCATTGGACATGTGTGCCAGCTGTTGGTGGGGTGGGAGTGCACCCGGCTGCCACTGACGTTGCTGCCAGTGCACTGTGCAATGTGACTTTCATTGTACAGTTGGATGGCCATTGTGCAGCAGAGACTACTTCTGTGCACTGTTGTGGGATGCCACGTTGCTGGCAGGCATTGGCCCACCCCCTGTGGGTGGCTGGTACGGGCCCTCCGTGGATCTGTTTTCCCGCTGCCCATTGTGCACTGTGGGTGGGCATGGTTCCTTGGGACATTGCACTGATCACCTGTCCTGTCCCTTGTCATAGGTATCCAGCGATGGAGATGGAGGCCCGTCTACTGCAGGCTGCTCCGGAAGCTGATACTCATCACCTCGACAACAATGGAGGCTGTCCTGCAGGTTTGACGCCTGCTGCTGGAGGACAGGAGGCAGCGAGGGTGCCAAGGGGCAGCAGGCTGTGGCTGCCGGTGAATGGGCCCCAGCATTCACCTGTTTCCTCTGCTGTACCTCCCCCTACAGTCCCCCATCCCACTGTACAGTCCCTGTTCCCTGTCCCCTTCCCTTGCTTTTCTACCCTTTCCCACCCCCTTGTTGATGTAAATAGTTTGTTTTTGCAATATAACTTTTTTGACTTACCTGCCTGTGTCAGTGTCTGCTTTGCAGGTGATGTGTGGAGCCATGCTGCAGTGGCCTAGTGTCTGTCTGTGTGGTGTGCATGTGTCGGGGCACGTGTTGTGCTTCTGTGGTGCACTGCTGTGTGCTGTGGTGTGTCCCACTGTGGTGGTGTACTTCCCCTCAGTTGGTGGCTGTGCCTTGGGGTGCCCCATGGGGCAGCTGTCAAGGGTGTGTGGCGGGTATGTGCATGGTGCTGGCACATGGCCATGGTCTTTGGTTGGGTACTGGCTGCACACTGTGTTGGGGCCCCTGCTTATCGTAGTGCAGCCTGTCCCATGTGGTCTGCTGTGCTACGTGCCTCCCAGTGCATTCCATGCCTACTGTGTGGGCGGCCTGTGTGGTGTGTGTGTGTGCTTGGCTGCATGGTCCTGGGTGTGGCCTGCTCTGGTCTGGGTGTGTGTGGGGGGGGGCACAGCCTGCTGCTCGCTGCCTGTGGGGGTTCCCTTGGTGTCCCTCCGTTGGCCATTGGCACTTCCTGTTGCCAACTATCTGTGCCACTGTTGTGTTCTGGGGGGGTCTGGGTGCCTGTGTGAGCCCTGCTGTGCCTGCTGGTTGTAGCCTCCTGTGGCCTGTCACTGTGCTTCCCTGGCTCTGTCTCTGGGTCTCTTCTCTGTGCCATGCCCCTGCCCCCCCCCCCGTTGCTCTGCTGCTCTGCTCCCACAGTTGCGCTGCAGCATTTCTTTCTACACCATGGTGTAACTGTGTTTGCACCATGGTGCACCTCTGGTTGCACCATTGTGCAAGTCTGTTTGCACCATGGCGCAACTGTCCTAAGTTCAGCAGGGCTGTGCTGGCACAGTGCGGCCAGCGCAACCTCTGAATATGGCTACTGTTGCACCATGGCGCATTGGATTTGCGCTACACTGGACTTGCCTTTAGTGCATTTCTGAATACCTGGGCCTACATGCTAAAATGGAAATTTATTAGCTGAATACAGCAGGCGAACAAGGGAAAAATATTATACTTGTTTGTTACCTCACTTTTTCAACCAGGTCTCTAAACTGTGCACACAGAAAGAATGAAAGTGTACTAATGAAAACTTTTTGGTGAATGTCTGTTTTAACTTGGGTGCAATAGCAATACACATGTACCAAAAACAGATGATCACATGAAACTGGAAAATGCACACCAGGAGAGAATAGTAGCAGTTTGGATTTGATAACCCCCTCCCCTCCCCCCCTCCAAGTTCACAAAAGGCTCACTACAGCTACACTTATTTGCTCCTGTCATGTAACAGGAATTGTCTTTAGTACTGGTAGCAGGAAGCAAAAGATCAATATGTCTAATAATTCAGAAAATCTGTCAATGACCATCTGGATTTGCCTGTTGGGTTAAATAACTCTCTTTCTCTGGGCAATGTGCCAAGGCCACTCAGTCTCTTCTAATCTATTGTGTTTCTCAGCCATGTTTTTATTGATTTTAGGGCACCGAATGACCACTTATAAGAACATGTAGCTACTAGTATAGCATGGTACCCAGTTGGTGGAAGCATGGAACATAGAGTAGCCAGAGGGACATGTTTCAAAGGCAACTGTTCAATAAACTTTTTTGCTACACTCAATTCTTTAGGTTGCTGTACTCCATAGTGATTGCACTCAATATCCATTGTAGTCTTATTTAAAAATAAAGCACTTGTTGGTTTCAAAGCCTGAACTGTGTTCAGTAGGTCTACTGAACCCTTTAAAAAATGTCTCAATTCCACGATCATGTTATTTACAAATGGGTTATACATTTTAATTCTGTAATCCATGAGGCAACTGTCTGCTGTTACCTTAGCTTAATGTCAACTACTTGTTAATCAAAATTAAGGGGGCTAGGGTTTGGGCATGTCATGGGTGGTTCCTTTCTGTTACACTGCTGGGTACAATGTTAATTGGTACTGTGAATTATGTGGCTTCATAGATTAATCTTTCCCACTTAACTTCTGAGTGAAACCAGAGTATCAACACATGCTTCTACTGCAATGCCAGTACTAGCAAGATCTATATCTTCAGTCTGTGAGAAATTATAAAGTCATTCTGCAAATCCAAGGATATAATCAAAATGTAAGAAACAAAGTACACTGTTGAATGACATCATACATTATAAAGGCCCTGAGCTTTGGGTGCTTTTTTGTGGCCACAATGAAAGATAAGAGAACATGGACTCTTAAATACACCTCAGTCCTCTTTTCTGACATCTCCACTTGGCATTACTCAAAGTTATGACTTTTTGTGTTCTGTCAAATCCCATGTCATGCTATTCCTTTTTAGGCACCATCATATAGCTTGTAAGTGCCTATTGTGGTCATGCCATACTCTTTTCTGCATTTCAGTCAAGTTTAAGGATATATTTTTACATGTAGTTCAGTTCTGATGATGCCAGTGATAGGGCTTGTAGAGGCCCTGTAAGAGCCCACTCACTGTCGTAATAAAAACTGAAGCTTATCTGAGTAGCTGTCTTGAGTGGCTGCACAGCTGCAGATTGCAACTGGCTCTCCTCTCAATGCCTGCTGAGTGAGTTCTCTTCATGCCGCCAGTAGCAGCTTGCTGCAATGCCTGCTCAGTGAGCTCTCCTCATGCTGCAAGAGATGGCTGCATTCAAAAATGGCCAAGGGGCTTTCACACCACCTGCAGCATCTCCTTTCAACATCCAACAGACTGGCCCTTCTTAAGCCACTGTGAGTGGCTCCTATTACACGCACCCTCCACTAGCTCTTGTCACCACTCCTGCAACCAGCTCTCCTTTCAAACCGTGCTGAGCAAGCTGTCTTACGCCACTGCGAGTGGCTCCAGTCCTGTACCACCCCACGACTGGCTCTTGTCACAAACACACATACACATGGTTCCTGTCTGTCTCCAAACTGGGCATGCAATACATTTATTTTTGCAGTTTCAATATTATGTTTTTTTTGGTGAAGGCTGTAAGCCTAAGGTTCGATTGGGTGGAGCAACTACATCACTCCCTCTTCAGGCTTTATAAGGTAACTCACCCTGGGCTTTCCCATGATTCGTTTCTTTTTGCTGCCAGAGGCGCCGCCCTCCTCATCCCTATTCAGGTCCTCCCAACTCTCCGTGTGTTCTGTTTTGGAGCCTCTGGCCACTGTCTTGCTGCCTTCTCCTTTCATCGCTTACATTTCTTCTGCCACTCACGTGCGCACTGCTCGCTAGGACTTTTCCTCTTGTCTGGCATATCTCCGAAAGAAGGACATTCTCACTACCTGCTACTTGTTCTCACCACCACTCAGGCTCCCTGGCATCACTTCTGGGAAAGTGTGGTACTCTGTCTGTTATGGGGAAGAAGGAGTGCTGGCTCCCCCCTTGTTCTGCCACTCGCTCTACAGTGTTCCATCCTTGGGGCACTGCATCGGTTCTGTGCCCCGCTCCTTTCGGGGCTGCCAGTCCTTTCTCCTATAGTGTTTCCAGGTGATTCTCACCCTCTGCCCATATTGCCATTTCCCCATCACGTCTGGGTTGCTGTTTCTTTTTCGAGTTGGCCCAGGTCACTTTGCAGTGTGACCTAGTCCTGCCTCCTGCTGCATTTTCTTTCTCCTCCTTCTCGAAGCTCTGCTATTTCCCCATCTGCATTCTACATTCAGCTGCCGTGTCCCAAGGTGAGCGCTACTAATGAAATGAAGTAGCCTGTTTCTAACACACAATCAAACACCAGCCATCGTCTGCAATGTTTTCAGTTTTTTCTGTGTCTTTTTGGAGCTCCCACCTGCATTTATCTCCCTTATTGGTTTGACCTGAACTATGTGTGACTCAGTTTCATTAGTTTTATTCTAGTACTTAAACCTTACAGTGTTCAAGCAATATAATTTTAATATTTCTAATTAATTTAATATTTGCTAATTCTTACTAAATGGACATTCTACAAATGGTTTTTGCACCAAAGTTGAAAGCTTAGGGAAGCCTCTTGTAAAACGGGAGAAGAATCATGCTGTGTGGTGCTTTAGGCAGCAACATGTTCAATTATTTCTACGTTCCTTTTGTCTGTGTTTCCACATTATGATTTGGCCCACTTCAGAGCTCACTAACTTTGTAACCAATCAGCTCCTCTGCTCTAGTGCATTCTTAGCCCCTGTTATTACATCAGGGCATGCTAACTGGTGCCCCCGCCTGTCCCCTACGAAAAAAAAAAAAACTATAGCTGCTCTATTTTTCAACTATACTAGGAGGCATCAGGATCTCATTTGTCCACAGCATCATAAGCTTTGAACAGTGACTTTTTATCATTTACTATTTCAGCTTTAGAATGAGCTGCTTCGTGATAGCGCCATCTCCTATTGTATCATATGCTGCACTGTGCAGTTGAGTCTCACTTGCCAGGTCGCTCAAGTCTCTGCTTCATATATCTTCCGGTCTCACTCCACTCTAGTTATATTCTCTTGCTCATTTGGCTGTCTCTGGCCCCTGCTGTTCTCCTCCCATCATGGCCATAGAGGCGTCACTCCCATCATGGCCATTCAGTATGCAGTCCTTCCACGCCCCAGCCTTCCAGGCTTTCTTTTTTCATCTTCCATCATCCTTTTCCTTCCTCGCTTTGACCCTTTCAAGCCTTCAAGGCTTCTCTCCTGCATCTCGGGTCTCTGATACCTTGCATCAACCTGCTCATCTCATTCCATCGCTCCATCGGTCTGCTCGGCTGACCCATTAGTATGCCTGGCCACCATCTGTGTTCCTTTTGGGCATACCTATCATTAATCATATTTGGGCACACCTATCATGATTCATATGCCACCTATTCGACCCGTGGCCCTCCTGCTGCATGTATCAGCTTCATGACTCCAGTCATCCATCACTATTTTATTTATTTATTTATTTTTTGTTGATCGGATAAGTGCACTAGACAAATCCTGCCTATTTTCAGGCACGACCCGGGGGAGGGGGATACAGATGAATGCCAACTGACCTTGAATCAGATTGAGCTGTTGATGGTATTTTCAGTCAATGAGGGAAATTTGGCCAGGACACCAGGGAAATTCCCCTACTCTGTGTAGGTGGAGCCTTTGCGCTGGCTGCAGGATGGCCAGTCTGCATGATCCCCTGGAGGAGATGGACGCTGTTAGCTCAGGGGAGTCGGCCTCCTCCTCTGTGCTACTTTCCCAAGAGGCCCCTGATGAACGTCTTGCTATAGCTGCTACTAGCAGTACTACTATTTTGGAGATGGACTCCGTTCTTGCTGTGAAGCCTAAAGACATTGTTTCTATCGTACCTGGTGTGCAGGGTGACTCCTCATTCAATTGCTGTCTTCAGGAACAACGCGAGGCATTAGTCCTGCAATTGCAGATTTTGGACTCGGCATTACTCGTTTCTGCACAGGCATCGCCTCGGACGCCTATTCCTTGCTCTCCTTCCTGCGACGCCGACACCGGAAAGCCCCAGTCGACGCCCCACCACGGATTCAGCTTCTGTTCCTTCTGTGAGATTCCTCCTCAGCCCCTGCTACTGATGTTCCTCGGACTGCTTCTATTTACCCCATGCAGACATCGACGTTGGAAACACAAGACTCTGTATTTCCTGGAGTTGTTCCTCGATCCGTAAGTGACTCTAGTGCTACAGTTAACTCACTTTCAGCCACTAAGTCATCTTCTGTGTTTTTTTCTCGCCACACAGGAACCCGCTGGTCAAAACGTGGGGTTCCTTATTCCAAAAAAAGTTAAACCTGGCCAGGATACTGCTTTAGCTTGGTCACCAGAGTCAGCTTTAAAAATGCTGGCTGGGAAAGGGATATTGAGGGACGTGGACCCCAGATTCTCAGGATCCTGTATATGTTGCAATGCTTAAGAAATCTGCTGAACAACACATTATGAGCTCAACGAACCCCAGGTGTGACTCTTCCTTTATCTATTGCTAACTCTACTGCTCCTAGTGTTACAGCTACTGTCCCTGTGCCTCCTTCTACTGTACATGAAACTACAACTGTTTTTTCAGGACCTGCTTTTGCTACTGTTACTGCACCTCAAGATTCAAAATTTAAACTTAGTGATTTATTTTCCTCCAAAGGTGAGCCTGCACCTAGGAGGAATGCAGTTAGATTGCTTTATAAGGGTGGATTAGAACTTCCCCCAGATCATGTGTATATAGCTAAAACTCTTCTTAAGGGATCAATGAAGTTTTTTTCCTCTGAGATATTTGCCTTGATTAATATAGGTAATTCCAACTTTGATATCAGTTTTAAACAAATGTCTGGGCTCGATAGGTTCTGGGCTCAATATGACAAACTTCAGTCTACGCCCCTTTGGTCCCCCTTTCAGGCCATTCCTCTCACCAAACCTGCCATTCGTACCATTACTGTTGTTTTTAAGAATGAGGGAGTTCATATTGAGGATATTCTATTCTGGTTAAATAAAGGTTGCGAAGTTTTGAATAGGCCTACCCCTAATCTAGACTCTGAACAAATTTGGGATGGCAGTTGGAAGATCCGTGTTAAACTTTTCTCCACTAACACTGGCCCAAAGCATCTGCCTAATTTTTTCTTTCTGGGTAAGGATAAGGGCTTCATTTTTTATGCTGGGCAACCCAAATCCTGCTTTAAGTGTGGGTCACGTACTCACTTAAGTTCGGCTTGAGACACTCTTAAATGTAGCCATTGTTTTGAATACGGTCATATTGCAGCTAAATGTGCTAACTCATTTAAATGTAACTTATGCGAGGGAACTGGCCATGCTTATGGTAGGTGCCCCTGGGCCTCTCATAACAGAGAAGACTGCCCCTCTCATGATGGCATCATCACTGTTGCTCAACAGTTGCTTGCCCACAGTTTAGCCTCCTCTACCTCAGAGGTTACCCCCCCTCCGGTAGTCGGAGATGATCCCCCTGTAACCTCTGTTCCAGTTTCTCAATTATCTCTTCCTGCTGTACCCCCTCCTGCTTCTATTATGGCTTCCCCCACTATTACTCCCACTATTCAAGACACTGATATGCCTCCCCCTCACCCTACGGGTCCAGGGGGTGACAATCATAGTTTTACCACTGTTACTCACAAATGAACCAGGAAAGGCCTAGCTGTTGCTAATCGCAGTAAGGGAACCCCTACACGTAGCTGGCAAACCCCTAACAAATTTGCTGTTTTAGCCACAGATTTTTCGGATAAAGACTCTGGGGGTGAGGATACTGATTCCTCCTCCCTTCTTTCCTTCCTTCCCTGACGGGGTTGATGGGGCTGATACAGACCCCATTGCAAAACGCACTAGACAACGATGGAGGGGTAAGTCTCCATCCATTACTTAACTCATGTCTTCTCTAAATATATGTTCTCTAAATGTGAACAGTATTAAAGGGAAGAGAAAGCTGGGCGGGATATTTTTAACTCTTTCTGACCTGCACTGTGATATAATCTGCCTTGTAGACACCAGATTGAAGACCCATGGGGAACTATTTCAGGCTTCTAAGGCATGGACTGTAGGTCCTTCTTTTTGGTCTATTGGACCTGATACTTGTGATGGTGTCGGGATACTGTTCTCCAGCTCTGATTTCAAAGTGTCCAGACTAGTAGATATTTCCCCTGGTAGGGCCTTGTTATTAGATTTTTCATACAGATCTGAGAGATTTCAATGATTGGGACCCACGACCTCAAACTAAGGCTCAGAGGGTTTCCCTTTTTCATCAAATTAAGCCCTATCTTTTATGTCCAGATTACTTTTTATGGGTTGAGATTTCAATTAGTGCCTACATCAAACAGATCGAGGCCTACAGACTTCAAGTTGTTTTGTGACTCTGTGGCTTTAAATAATGTAATTTCCATGGCTAAGCTTGTGGATGTTTATAGATATTTCCACAAATCAGGTGGGTCCACTTTTTTTAAGGGGTCCCTACATACCAGGATAGATTTTCTTTTTTTATCTAAAGTTTTAATTTTACTTTCTTGTAAGACTGGCTACTGAGTTCTCGGACCACATTGCTTTATGTGCCTCTTTTTCTTGGGCCTCTGCCCCAAGATGCAAGAAAGCCAGCTGGCGTCTTAATGATTCCCTACTTGATGACCCTTTTTTTCTTAAACTATGGCGTACAGAGTTTACAGCCCGTTTGTCTGTAGTTGATTTTTATGGTGCTGGGATGGACTGGTGGGAGGATTCCAAGCTAAGTTGGAAACAGTTTTTTCAGAAAACAGCTGCCAAAAAACAAAATACTAAATATTTGTCATATTTATCATTACGACATCAGTTACAGCATTTATTTTCTTTAGCTAGCTCCACTACTCATGATTTTAGTTCTCAGATTAGTGACATCAGTACTCAAATGAGACTATCTCAGTATAATCGTGCTGATTCTTTGGGTCAGGAGGCTGCTTTGGCACCCATATTACTAAGGGTTGTTTAGACCCGTCAAGACCTGTAAAGATAGAGTTGATACTAAATTAATTACCTCTATTGTCTCAGTCGGGGAGTTACTTAGGAAACCTGAGGATTTGCTTCAATGTGTTGAAAATTATATTTTCAGCATGTTTGGTACTACAGCTGATCTTGTCAATGCAGATCACTTTCTTCGATCATTGTCTTTACCTCCACTTTGGACTCTGATCGAGACAAGCTTACTTCTGTTATTACTGAAACTGAAGTATTAGCTGCTATTACTAGTCTGAAACCAAGATTTCGTCCCGGTCAGATGGTCTGACCCCACAATTTTACAAAACCTTTGCTGCTGATCTGTTCCTGTCTTAACTATTCTTTATAATGAGATGTTACACGATGATGCTTTAGCTACTCTATGAAAGATGCTTTGTTGATTCTACTGTTTAAGAAAAGGGATCCTTCTGATATAAAAATTGAGACCTATTAGTTTACTTAATGTTGACTATAAGATCCTTGCCAAAATTCTCTATCCAGAATGATTACTTTACGTCCACACATGATTAGTCCGACTCAAACTTGTGGTATCCCTGGTAGACATCTTTCTGATAATCTGATTTTATTACGAGAATTGTTTACTCTCGGGAAACGTAATGCTGTCACCGGATGGATTATAAGCTTGGACCAAGAAAAAGCGTTTGATACAGTCTCCCATGAGTTCTTATTTTTGGCTCTGGAAGCTTTTGGGTTTCCGGTGTGCTTCCTTTCCTGGCTTCGATTATTATTTAGAGATGTTGTGATACGTCCTAATGTAAACGGCTGGATAGGCCGTCCTATTTCCCTAGTCCGTGGGGTACGTCAGGGGTGCCCGCTTAGTCCCCTATTATATACCTTTTATATTGACACCCTTTTGAGAGCCATTTTTCTTTGCCCACAGATTGTTGGATTGCTCTGTACTCCTTCCTCTTTACCACTTAAAACATTAGCTTAGCGGATGATCTGATTTTGGCTGTGGATTCTTCCACAAAACAAGAGGCCATTGTTCAAGTTTTACAGACGTTTCTTCTGTTTCAGGCTCTAGAATAAATTTTACAAAAGTATCTGTATACCACTTGGGCATACCTCCTTCCCAGTACAGGCCTCTATGCCGGTGTTTCTGTATCTCTACTGTTTTTCATATCTAGGTATTTTTTTGGTTGTGATAACCGCAAACATATAATTGGATCTTGCCTACAAAAAGCAGATAATGTGATTAATGGGTGGAAAAGATATTTAATCGGGGAAAAAAAAGAGGGTTGTGCTTCTTAAAACTTTGGTCATACCGATTTTTTTACATCTGTGTTATGTGTCCCCACCACCCATTTCTTTATTTACCAGACTAACTGGGATTTTTTTTAAGGGTTGTGGGGATCCCGGTTAAACCCCATTAAGAGGAATTTCTCATATAGTCGTTAAGGAAGGTGGAATCGCATGATCCAATCTGTTGTATTTTTTACAGCCTTTTTTTCTTATAATTATGGTAAAGTACTGAAACCTGGGAAATGTTTGAAGCCCTATTTTTAGCGTGGTTTTCCTCTGCCTTGATAATTGGCATGCCCGATATAAAGGGGTTATTTCTAAATCCCAACTGATCCCTACTTATGGTAAAGAGAGTTTTAAGATGGCTTTGACTTAGTGTCTCCATCCTCGGACTTTTGTATATCATCTAGATCCCAGTTATATGAGAGGCTTTGGAGATTGAGGCTCAGGAGGAGATTGTTTTTCCGTTTTGTCCCCTAGACGTCTCCCTGGGTACTCCAACAACTTCAAAATCGACGGTTACCACCATATTTATGGATATGATATGGCTATGTAACTATGATAGATTAGGAGTTAACAACAATCATAAGCATAAAGCCCTGTCTTTGAGATATTGTCCTAGAACCTCTTGCCTTAATATTTTGAAACCCAGCAACATTTGTTTTGTGAATGTCCCTTTCTTTGGAAGTTTGGTCCACTCTATCTACTAATTGGGTGGAACCTTTGTTATCTTCCTTTCTTACGAAAATGTTATGTTTTGCACTAATGATTTACTTAATAGGAAGTATCATAGCGACAATTTGTATATAATATTTGCCATCATTCGTTATTATTTATGGCAAGCCAGATGTTTGTTAGTATTACACCAAAAACATTTCGATTCCTGAAGTTCTTTGCAATATTCATGGCAGCTTTGTGTTCTGTAAAAAAGAATGATTTCTTACTTTCTTCTACTTCTCAAGCTATGTTGTTATGGAAACATTGTGATAACTTTTCTGTTGACTGGTTTTTGACTTGTTTTGATTGTTTGTGTTGTTGTGTTATTTTTGTAATGAAGCCCACTTTATTACCAATAAAATTCCCCTACTCTTTTTCGATAAGTGCCATGGGATCTTTAACATCCACCTGAACTACCACCAATACAGGCAGATGGGACCTCAGTTTAACGTCTCATCCGAAAGACAGCACCTCAGAAGTGCAGCACCCCTCTCATGCTGGACTACGGTGTCAGTACTGGGATAGAAATCCAAGTGCCAGATGTGGGAACTGAACCCACAGCCCTCTGATCTCCTGGCCTCAGAGGTGAGTGTACTACCTACTGAGCCACTGACTTGCCTTATCTCATTCCAGCCATCAAGGATTCACTCCATTCATAACTTCACTCCATCACCATCCATTTTGCTCCTAACGATCGCTCAACCCAAGCATACTTCTCTCAATTGCTCGACCAGAGCGTACCCTCTGGTTCCAAGCCTGCCTTCTTGGCATTGGGGGTCTACTTAATCACATCACTCTATCAAGCATATCTCTCCTTGGGTCTTATGCTACCTCATTGAACTGCTGCACTCCTGCGGTGATCATCATCATCATCGGTCTTCTCATGCGTGCATCTGGATAATCCCTGCTCCTCTGACTTCTACATGGCTCTACTCATTCATATTGACTATTCAAGCATTCCCCTCTTGGGTCCATGCTGCCTCCTGTTCCTTCTTTGATCTGTGCTGCTCTCCACCGTCATTCAAGTTCAATTTCAGATTCATTTCCTGTATCCTCTTCCACCTTTCATGCCTTCACTGTGTCTCTCCGTCATCGTCCGTGCTTTCTTTTTGGGGTTTTTCCCTATCCCGTAATCATCTTCCCTACTCATATCCTTTTCTTTAGCGACATACATCCTCAAATCAAACATCATCAGCCTGGAAGGAAGGTGACCTAGGCCTTGGATCCCCAGAGGTTTCCTCCTCAAAGAGGCTTTTTCTTCTCCTCCATGCCAGTGGTCATAATATTAGTCAGGGTTAGTGCTTTCCTAGGTTAATTAGATAGGTTCCGCTGTTGGATGGATGAGGACGGTGGCCCTGGCTTTTATTTCCCCTCTCTCTTTAGGAAGTCCACCCTTAATCATCTGCTCAGAATTTATTCATTCATCATCCTCACCTCTTCGATGCTCAAAACCTGATTGGGTATTCCTTTTGGGGTTCTTTCTAAGCTACCTTTAGCCGATGGAATCATTCCCATGGCACCTATGGGGGGGACCCTCCTCTAGGGTTCCTTGCATCGTACCCCTAATAGGGTGGTATATCCCATGGGTAGAGAGGTGGAAAGCCACAACATTAATCAAATCCACAACATTAATCAAGTCACACAAGCATCATCTTGTCCAGTTACGTAAGCACAATCGAATTTCTGTTAGATGTAGATACATGTTTTTTCACTGCTAGACCGATACCTCTACCACCTCTTGACACTGCCTGGCTAAGCCTGAAATCACATCTAAGGATGTGGTCAGAGATGACTCAGTGCCAGTGAGGCCAGATGTTTGTTAGTAGCAGTATTCAGGCCTGGGTCAGGAAAAACTGGAGAAACACTCACTCAACATGTCAGTCTCCATAAAACTGGGAGGGGGGGCAGGATTCACCTAAAAACTGCTGCACAGTCCAGCACCAGGGAGAGGACCTTTGGAGGCAGTGAAAAGACTACCTACTAGACAGCTAATACTATCCATTTTAGCAACTCCACTCTGAGTAATCTCCAGTAATTGTAAGTAAAAATCCTATTTACATCACTGTTTCTCCAAAGACATCCTGAGAGACCTATTATGGGAAAACTGTTAAAAAATAACAAAGAGAAATCCTTTTAAATGGGATACTCTATCAACAAAAAACAAATATCTTTTACTGTTCATAAAAAAGAGATATTTGTTTAGATAGGAGACTCTCCCATTTAAACAAATTTTTCTTTTTTTTCCTTATTGTTCTGCACCAGAGTTGGGACCCAGCAGTAGAGCCCTGCTGCCAGTAAGGGCAGCCATATGCATGTGGCGGGGGAGCCAGGGCCTGACTCTCCAAGCCAGCTTTTGACATTCATGGCCAGTTAATCTCACCTACAGCAGTCTGGTCACATTTTGCAGCCTGTTCACCAACCCTGGTATCAGATTCCCATGTGTAAATAGTCCAACCCACTGTTAACCAACTTCCTACCCTTCTTATTTTCTCCTCCATTTCTCTTTTACTGCAGTTCACCCTCCCCACCTCACAAGCCGTACCTTGGGTTACAGAAAGAAAATAGGAGAGACAGTTTTTCTCTCCTTGACTGTGCTGCCTGCTCCAATGCTCCTTCATGGAGTAGGCAGCAGAAGGAGCATTGCATGCAGAGGCCTCTGCTCCAGCCCAGTGTGTGGCCACTCTCAAAGCACCAGCATCTTCAGCATGTGTTTGAGAAATGAATCCCAAGCTGAATTGAAAGTTCAATGGCTAGTGGCCAGTGGCCAGTGGGACAGTGTGCAGTAAGTATCAGGCAGTACCAGAGGAGACACTAGAGCAGTGGTGACCACCAGTCTACTTTGAGGGCAAAGCGGTCCCTCTTGGCAGCTTCAGTCAGTGCACAGTGGTGAGTCTGGCAGCCGGCAGCAGTAGCAGCACCTGATAATCCATGGTACTACACCTCCCCCTTAACAATGCATTCACTGTAATCCTGCACTTCCCTTCCAAGTTCCCAACAGAGGTGCTGAGTGGGCAGGGTCTGCCTTAAAGACAGGGTAACTGTAATAGCCATTAAGACCTTCTAGGGGTTTAAAGCTGTGATTGTAACTTAAGGAGCACTATTGACATATGCACCATTTAAATACAAGTTCCCTTTTTCCAGCCTCCTTTAAAATGCACTCTATGGCTGAATACTGTATGTGATTTATGTACAGTGACTCTGAAGTTGCCAAATTAATTATAATTCACAGGTTTGCAGATGAAGACCAGTTGGATCTGCAGAGACAGACTGCTAGTACAATCTGGGCAGAGTGGATGTAATAAGTGTCCTTTTCTGCCAATAAGTTCTACCTTTCTATTAGATAGCTGCCAGTGCTGAAGAGGCTGAGCACCACTGGGCATGACAAGGCTAGCAAGGTGACACTGGTGCAGTGCAGACCATCTGTACACTACTGGGCTTCTGTGTGGGGGCATGTAGGCAAGGGAACTGACCCAGCAGATCTTGGCTGTGGTTCTGATTCTGGCATTCATGTTTTTTTGTTACCTAAGAAAATTGTTAGCTGCCATACCACTATGAATTATACCATTTTTTGGGTGGGAAGGACAAAGATTTAAAAACAAATTCCCAGGGGTGCCATTTGCAGGTTCACCTAGAGGCACCACTAGAGGTGGGTGAAAGTTGTGAATTCTGCTTTTGAGGAACTTCTGCGAAAATTCAGAAATTTTTTTTTAATTTTCCGAACTTTCTCCATAGGCAAGATTGGAATCTTATAGATATGTTTGGCAGATTTTTGCTCTGTTTTGCAAAATGTATTTGCTAAACTGTGGAATAATGCACATGAAATACAGAATAACAATTCTGAGGAATTTTTTTCCGCAGTTTAATGAATTATTCCACAATACATGTAATTATTCCGCAGTTCAGTTATCAGTTCTGAGGACATTTTTCTCCACAGTTAAATAGAATAATCCACAATTCATACATTTATTCCACCACTCTAAGTCAGAATTTCCACAAAAGTTGCTAATTTAACTTCCGAGGAAGTGAAATTCTGACTTCGCAAAATCCCCTGGCGGAAGTTTTTTTCACACATCTCTAGGCACCACATATCCTAAGGCCAGCCCTGGTCTTCTTAACTGTTAGAAATAGAGCCCAGATTATGAGAGAGAGAGAGAGAGAGAGAGAGAGAAATCCTCGGATTGCTCCTCAATGATTGATTTCAGTCACTCAGTACCAAACTTTGCACCACAGCTCACTTGCTCCACCTCTCTTGCAACCACTATCTCCTATCTATTAAGCTGCAAGTTAAACAACTCTGAAAGTGCAGTGAAATGGTACTTTTTTACCTGCTAATGAAATTGTATTGTTTACTTTTATTCTTTTCTAAAGTGGATTGTTTCTCACTCCCTCTATTTCTCTCACTCACTCTATGAAATGGTCCTTCCCCCCATTGCTTACTTATTTCCTTTGTTAACTGCACCCTATTTCCACCACCCTCCAGGATATGTTGCCTGCCCGCCTGCAAGCCACCTCACCATACCCTGTTTCCAAAAAGTGGGCAAGTGAGAATTATTATCACATAAACTGAACCAATAGTTTCTTATCCTAGCTTAGGGGCTTCATCTACTAGTTTAAAAGAGGAAAAATTAACCCCCCCATGTACAAATACTGACCTCGGGCCAAAGGTAGACAAATCTTTGTAACTGGAGACTCCATTGTCAAACATATAGATCATCCAGTATGTAACGTGGACAAATTTAATCGGACATGCACCAGCCTAAGTGGGGCAAGAATTACCAACATTACCACAGTGGTTAAAGAAGTACTTGTGGGGGCAGGTGATAATCCCATCTTTATTATATATGCTGACACAAATGACATAAACAGAGCCAGTTTGGAAGACCTTAAACACAACATCATTGCACTTAACAACGTGCTGGCAGACAAAGATAGTCTTGTCTGCTTCTTAGAAATCCTGCCTGTCCCGAGGGCAACTAATGCTATGACCAACAAAATCAAGGCTTTCAATGATTGGCTTAGGAGATAGTGCATCCAGCAGGGTATTCTATGTCTTGCACATTGGGTAAAGTTCTACCAAAAAAAACCTTGTTCTGCTGGGATGGATTACATCTCAGCAGAAGGGGTAGTACTCTATTGGGCAAATGTATTTTATCATCCATTAACAAACTTTTAAACTAGAAGCTGGGGTGGGGGGAGAACAGGTCTTTCTCCTGTTCTCTAAAACATTCTGACAGTAATAATATTACTTGTGAGGTTCTTTCCCTGAACGCCAGATCTTTAAATCAGGTTAAAATGGCAGAATTTTAAGCTAAATGTACAATGGTTAATTATGGACTTATATCCATAACTGAAACATGGTGGGACCCTGACTCTATATGCATAACAAGATTACCGGGCTATAAGCTATATCATAGAGATCGTCTAGGCCATTCCATAGGTGGGGTTTGCCTATATGTTAGGGAGAATATAACTTTTCAACTCCCTCAGTGTAATGGCATAGAAACCATATGGGTAAATGTTCAGTTAAGGGGACAACCCCTTGCTACTGCTCAGTACTTGTTATAGACCTCCTTCAGCCAATGTTGAGTATACTTCTCTTCTACATAAAGAAATATCAGATATGGCTAGTAAATGCAATATTTTAGTCCTAGGGGACTTCAATATGCCCACTGTTAACTGGATCTCTTTATCTGGAAAAATTCACAGTGAAAAAGATCTGATCTCACTTATTGTAGATCTAGGCTCGGAGCAGTTTATTACCGAGCCCACCCAGGGTGAAACATATTAGGTCTAGTTATATCCAATATTGGGAAAAATATTTCTAATGTCTGTATTAGTGCCCCCTTAGGTACCAGTGATCATTACTCTATTACAATATCACTAATCTTTAATACTGTACAGTACTTAAGTCACTCAGAATTCAAAAATTATGATAATACTAACTTTAATATTATTAATGAACAGTTAAATAAGATTCCATGGGAGTAAACCTTATCCCCTCTTTCTTTGGAGAAAGCCTGGGAATATTTGAAATCAAGGAGCCACGATCTTGAAGAACTTTTTGTCCCCACTAAAAAGAAATATAATATAATAAAAAGGGGAAGATTCCACTGTGATTAAATAAAACCATTAAGAAACAAATTAAAAACAAACAAAGACTATTTTCGCTCTTAAAAAAGAGTGAGGGTCTAATAAAGAACAACTGCTACTCCGATATAAAAAAGCATTACAACATCTGAAACATACTATTTTACAGTCTAAAAAGAAACTGGAGTTCCGATTGGCACACTGCAAAGACAGTTATAAATCTTTATTTTCCTATCTTAATAACAAAAAAGGGAATAACAGGTATATGGGCCCTATAACAGTTAATAACTCCTTAATATCTACAGATAAGGAAATAGCAGATGCCTTTAATACACAGTTTTGTTCAGTTTTTACAATAAAAGAGGACCCTAAATTCTATCAGTGTTTGGCTAGTACTACTACAGTCTACCATATCTCTATAACTGACACACTTGAGGCCCCTCAGAGATCGATCCTCAGACCCACTTTGTTTAATGTGTTCATTAGTGATATGCGGGTCAGTGCAGACAATTTTTTCTCTAAATTTGCCGATGACACCAAGTTGGGGGGGGGCTGTATCAACGGCTGCAAATAGGACTATTCTTAGCAACAACCTAAAATCTATAGAAGTATGGGCAGTTTATAATGGGATGATGCTCAATTCAGATAAATGTACTCTATTACACTATGGAAAAATAACCCTAAACAAAGTTATTTTTTAAATGACATCCCCCTTTAAGTTTCATTAATTGAGAGGGATCTTGGACTTATTGTTAATTATAAACTGTCTTTTACTGACCAGTGCATTAAGGTAGCCAAAACATCAAATGCACTACTCACTTGAATTAAACGAACATTCGTCTCCAGGACTCAGGAATGTATTATCCCACTTTTTAGGACTCATGTTAGGCCCCATTCTGATTATGGGTCCCCCTTTTGGAACCCCTATGTAAAACAAGACACAGATAGAATAGAGAGAATTCAGAGGAGGGCAACAAAGTTAGTACCCCATCTGGCTAATCATAATTAATACTTAAGACTGCAGGAAACTGGGTTATACTCCCTACAAACTAGACACACTAGAGATGATTTGCTCTTATTATAAAAAATTCTTAATTCTCAGGATTTAATGGGCCAATGTGACCTAAAATTATCTAAGAGAAGGATTTCCTCATGGCTACATAAACAGATCGATGTGGCAAAATCAAATACCAACGAAAGGCTAAATTATTTCACAGTAAGAACCCCTAGACTGTGGAACAGTCTTCTACAATATTTAGTGGACAGTAAATCCATTCACTCCTTTAAAAGAGGCCTGGATCAGTGGATGGAGTCCAACACACCTTGGGTTTAAACTATTTTCCCACCATAGTGGTGGGGGACAATCTCGATGGGCCACAGCCTTCTTTTGTCTTAAGATACCAAGTAAACCAAGCTGTCAGTCTGATCTGAGCAGAGGCAAACAAGGGACACACCAGTAGTAATATAATAATTCAAATTACAACTGTAGAGAGGATGATTGTGCTTGGTGTTGATGGTTTAGAGGTTGCCTAGATCAGAGAGGCATAGAGAAAAGGAAACAATAGAAAATGGATCAGCCTCTGTGTGGATCAGAAGGACAGCTTGTGTGATAATAATCCTCTGCCTTGCTTTCCTGCTTCTTGGGATGGAGGTATGGTGGGTGGCTATGAGGTTCAGAAGCAGTGGCAGGCAGCGGTGGAGAAGGAGCAGTCCTCTTCCAGCTGAAAAGTGGAGAAAGCATTTGAAACTGGTGGGATAAGTCAAACTGCATACAACTATTATAGGTTCTGTTTTGTTTAATAGGAAAAAGTGGACTGATAAACTTTTGAAAGTTTTAGGCAGCTTGGGTTAGCGCAACAAAATTAAAGAAAGTAAAACATTTCTTTCTTTCTGTATATTTTAGCACTGAATTGCCCTGTCCCTTATAATAAAAAATGATCTGTTGGATTGTAAAGAATTAGTACAGTGAAAAAAAAGTTTGCTGCTGATGATGACAGAGTGAAAGTAGCATTAGCCTTTTGCAATCAGTGTGGGGAGGGATTTCAGGAATGGTAAGATATGAAGGTTTATTTTGTGACTATATCCCTTGTTACAGGAAATACCATTGTAGGCACACGGGTCAATAAATGCATTAAAGTAAAAAAAAAAGTTGTGTTACTCAAGAATAAACATATCACTATCATGGAATCTGCTGTGCAAACCACGTGTGGCACAATGTTGCTGCCTTCAGATATGGCTAGGCCTGTGCTGGATATGTAGATGTGTGCAGAGTGATCTAAGAGGTACAGAAAGGGGCACCACTAGGTCTCTCTGTGGAATTATTCCCCTAGGTGCTGCTTTCAAAAACAAACTCTGGCCAGAGCCAATACGGCTGCAGCTTAGGAGGCAGATGGAACACAGCACTGTCCCTCATGTCCAATATGGCTGCCGGAGTGCAGTATGCATGTGCAACGACTCGCGAATGTGCACCGAACTCTGGTATGTTGGCAGCAGAGTCTGATGCACCAGTGGCCATCTTGGATATGTCAGACTGTGCCACCAGCATTCCAGAATTCAGTACGCATGCCCAAGTCAAAGTGCATGTACACTGTACTCTGCTGGCCATATTGGACATGGCGGACAGTGCCATGTTCCAGTCGTGGAACAAAGTAGTGAGGTGGATGCCCAAGGATTGGTGTCCACCTCCACTACCAGAAAGACAGAGAAAAAAGTGGTTGGTATCTGGTGAGCTCCCTTTTCTCACCAATCGCAAAATGACTGCAGGACTCCACCCACTACAGCCATAAAAAGGTGCTAGATGTCATGATAATGTTACTGATAGAGTTTCAGCAAGGTTTGAAGTTCTCTGTTGCTGATAACTTTAAAAATTGCAGCTGAGACTTTCAGGTTTTAATGCAACTTGGGAAACACTACTTCAAATTGACAGACTGTTTATTATGAAAATGTATTGCAACTATGTGTGTGGGGTATCTGCACTTAGTGCTGAATGTGCTTTGACACAGCTTGCATCTCCTGCTTAGGAAGCCTAGCACAGCCAAAGAGATACAGACTACCAATCAGTAGAAAGTAGGGGGGGGCTAGCTTTCATTACCCAGAGTAAAACATTTTTCTCTCTCACTACAACTGATAGGTGCTGTATCTCAGATCCCATCCCCAAGCCACTTCCCTTTTCATTTCCAGAGAAAGCCTGTCAGCCTTCTTTCTGGCCACATTATTAATTTACACAGACCTTCTTTGGCACCATTAGTACCGTAGGTACTTTGATTTATTTTGTTGCTGTGTACTACAGAAAGAAAATAATATGTGTTTGCCTTGCACAAAATCATGGCAGTCTCTTACTTCAGGAATATCATAAATCAACAAGAGTGAGATTTAACTTGCTTTAGGCCAGTTTTGTATGCTCCTGATGGTGTAAAATGGTAAGGGGTCTGCTCTGTATCAAAATTGGGAAGCTTGTAGGTGAATTTGTACATTTCAAGGGCTCAGGAAGCTGCTAGTCACCATCCTGTAGGGGACTGCAGAGAGGCATCCTATCAGGGAAGGGGAGGTCTTTTAAACAAGAAACAAAAGGCAGGAAGCAGGTTCTTAAAATAATTTGTTCCACATGAAGAGTTTCCAGTTTAATTTGTCCCTTGTAGAGTAAACAGGCTGGGGGGGGGTGCTGGGCTGCTCTGTGGCAGAATTAGGAGGTTTGGAGGGAAATTTGCACATTCATTGCTTGCTAAATTGTATTCCTTGTTTGCGCGGAATGAGGCTAGATGGTCTCAGCAAGCTGCCAGTCACCGTCGTTTAGGGGACTGCAGATCAGCAACCTATCAGGGAAGAAGAGATCCACACAGGTGGCAGAGGGGTATAGTACAAAAGGGCTATTACATCAGATGTTCCAATGTGTGAGCATCCAGGAGCATGAGTACCATGGAGCAGGAATAAAGCATCTGATTAGAGGCATCTACATGGCATCAACAGGTAAGACCGTAGTTCCACAGGGATCTCTGCTCATGGGAGAGGTAGGTAGCCTGTAATAGGTGGTGGTGGTTCACACAGATAAAACCCTCTCCGGGTAAGGTGCATTGCATCCAGCAATGGGGGACACTTGTGATGGAGGTGAAGGAAAAAGGAGATAATAACAGAGTCATTTCTCTGTAGGGGATCGAAACACCCTATCTAGGGTAAGGTAATATTGCAATAATGAAAAAAGGTAAAAAAGTACAGACGATAGATGGGATAAGTACTAGAAATCCACGAAAAGGCACACAAGTTGAGGGGTGAGAAAAGCAAAGTACAGCAGGTTATTTCCAGCTAAGGGGAAAGACCTTACTGGGGTAGAGTTAATCTGTGGCTAAGTATACTGTTAACCTGTGGCTAAGATGTACTGTGGTGAAGCAGGTAGGAATGGAGGGTAAACATGGTGGGGTTGGGGTAGCTGGCAGTAGGGACTGTGGGTTGACTCTTCCTTTGGCTGTGCTCTGGAGGGTTGACCACTGCCCCATATTCAGGAGGTTTGAGGAGCCCCATGCAAAGCTGCAGGTATCATGGGGAGAAATACTCCTACTATGCAGACAGCTGAGTTGGATTCCAGAACCACTACCCACTCCCTCCCACCACAGTAGCCCACTGGCCCAGGGAGATGGATGGTGGTAGGAAAGGGGAAGGGGGAAGGAAGCAGGTTGTGAGTGTGTAGTAGTGTCCTTTGGTAGTGACTGCAAACTATTTTGCACCCATGGAAGAGGCACAGTTACCTGACTCCACCAGGGAGGCTGTGAGTCATTCACTGAGATGGACTAGGCAAGGACTGCAACATTCAACAGGGTAGTGGGAATTAAGAAGATAGTTGGTAGAGTACTAATACTTGGGGACTCTATGGTAAGGGGCATGGAGAGTGTGATGTGTCAAGATGGCTCAACAAGGGGAATGTCAGATGCATTGTCAGGTATGTCAACTGTGAAGGCTGAAGAAAGAATAAGGAGGATGAGCAACAGGTTGGGGAAGGTGTCACATGTCCTTGTACAGTTGAGTACAAATGATCTGGCAAACCAAGGGCTAGAGAAAGTTAAATCCAGTTTCTGAAGGCTGGGGGTGAAGGGGAAGTTAGCCTCTCTGGCCTTTTCAGAGGTGCTACCAGTGTAAGACAAGCAGGTAAAAAGGGAGATAAGGGTTAAGTGGGAAGAAACTGTGGCTTCCAATGCCTGGTTAAAGGGTAGTGTCAAGAAGAGGGGTATAGATTTGTGGATGAGAGGAACTTCTGGAATGTAAGGATATTTAAGGGAGCTGGCCTTCATCTCATGAGGGAGGAAGGGAACAAGTGCCCTATGGCAGAAGGTTGACATTCTATGCTGACTGTTATTTAAACCGAAGAGGCAGAAGTAGATTCTGGGAACTCCCTAGTAGGTGGAAGGGACAAGGATAACCTAACAGGGACTCCCCACAAACTGGAAAGAGATGGGGGTGCTAATGGTGGCATGGGCAGGGAAAAAAAATGGGATGTTAGGAAGGAGAGGGTGGGGTCATGGCAAATCAGCTAGAAAGAGGGAAATGGGTGAAATAAGAAAGGTATGGCAGGTAGGAAATGGGAACAGGTAAGGGGAGAAGAAATAGGGTGTGAGCAAGGAAGGCAGTCTACTTAAATGCCAGAAGCCTGAACAACAAGATCAGTGAACTATGGGTGATGGCGGCAGAGGCCAAATTGGACTTGGTAGACATCAAAGAGACTTGGCCCTCTGTGAACAATGATTGAGATCTTGCAGTCCAGGGTACACCTTACACTGAAGGGACTAATGCAAGGGTAAAGGGGAGAAAGCTAACCCCTATATCAAGGAAGGAATAGAGGTTTCAGAGGATGGGACAAGAAAGATGGAATGGGGACGTGGAGTCAATTTTGGTACAGCTGACTATGGCTGTTGGAGAATAGGTTAGACTGTGAGGTGGTCTATAGATCGCAGGGAAGAAAGGAAGATGAAGATAAGGAATTTGTTAGAGGAAATCAGGAGAGGGTAACAAATAGGATCTACAGTAGTGCACGTGTGGTACCTGAGCCTGCCAGACATAGACTGATATACCTCTGAGGCTAAGAGCAGCAGGAGTCAAGCACTGCTAGACACGGTGCAGAAGTGCTTACTGGTGCGAGCAACATCTGTGCTCTTATAGATGACATAGTTGGCGATGTCAAAATTACAAACATAGTATCAGCACAAAGAAACCACACTCAAAACCTCTATAAATGCAAACAAACAGATGATTAATGAAAAAGGCATAATTTAGCACTGGGGCTATCAGTGCTGCGCTTTTGGAATAGACTGAATAAACCATGAGTTTTTCACTAATCATCTGGGTTTCTTTTGTGATTTTTTTTTGCATTTATAGAGGCTTTGAGTGTGATTTCTTTGTGCTGGCCCTGCTTCCTGTGCTACTGGTCAGGGATACCACAGGTCAGGACACCATTTCTGATATGGTAAATACCAATTTGGAAGTTCTGTGTGGGAGTGGCAGTGAGGGAACCACTGGGGTCCAGTGACCACAGTTCCGTATGGTTTTATATGTTAGTGGGGAAAACTGGTCCCCCACTGAGGGAAGTGATACTGGACCTCAAACAGGCAGATTTTAGACAGATGCAGGAAAAGGTTAGGGAAAACTTTGTGGGTATAAACCAGATTGAGGGAGTAGAGGAAAAGTGGCAAAAGATCAAAGGGTCAGTTCTGGATATGACAAACACTTGTGCAAGAAAGATCACTAAAAGAAATAAGCACAAAAGGCTGATGCAGTTCTCAAAGGAAATAAGGGAAACCATGAAGATGATAAAACATTTCTTCATAAGGTACAAGAGAATAAGGGGGAGAAAAAATTGGAGGAGTACCAGACCAGGCTAAAAGAGGTGAGGGTGTCAGTCAGGAGGACAAAGGCAGATATGGAACTGTGGATTTCATAGGGTGTGAAAGGAAGGGAGAAAGAATTATTTAGATATGTTTGGAAAAGCGGAAAGCTGGGGGGGGAATTTTCAGGCTAGCTTGGCAGGAGGGTTAGGGTAGTTGAACATGACAAGCAGAAGGCCAGTGTCCTAAACAATTACATCTGCTTAGTATTCATGGCTTAGGGTAATGGGCCTCTAACAGAGTGGAATCAAGGCAGCTACACGGGGGTGCAGGAAATGAGAAGGGTAGTAATTACGACTGAATGGGTGAAAAAAGGGCTGGAGGCCCTAAGGGTGGCTAGAGCACCAGGCCCAGATGGCCTGCATCTAAGGGTAGTCAGATAACTGGTTTCAGAACTACATTAATCCTTGATCCAACTGTTTAATTGCTCACAAGAGTCTGGGGTAGTACCATGGGGCTGGAAGTCTGCTGATGTAGTCCCAATAAACAAGAGAGGGAGGGATCAGAGAGGACTCAGGCAACTACTGGCTGGTCAGTCTTACCTACATTATAGGTAAGCTAATGGAAAACACAGCTAAGGAAAGTCTGGTGTTCTACTCAGATGACAATGAGCTGCAGGACAACAAGCAGCATAGGTTTGTGTCAGAGAGGTCATTCCAGACCAAATTAATGCTATTTTTCGACTGGGTCACTAGGGTAGTAGATAAGGGGCAGGCAGTGGATTTGCTCTACTTTGACTTCGGCAAAGCCTTCAATTCATTGCCACAGAGCAGGCTTCTGAAAAAGCTGGAGGAGTTAGGAGTAGAGAAGGAGTTAGGTGGGTGAGGAACTAGCTGGGGGGGAAGATACAGAGAGTGGTTGCAGACAGGCCAAATCTGGGAACAGGAGGGTCAGAAGCAGGTTGCCACAGTGATCCATGCTGGGACCTGTTCTACTGTATTCTATATGTTTATTAGTATGGTAACATAGTGGAGGGTATGCAGGGTGTGTCTTTTTACTAATGACACAAAGCTATGCGGCTGGTAGACAGTGAGGAAGGGAGGTGGGGAACTTCTGAAGCACCTAACAAAACTGGAAAGGTAGTCAAAGATTTGGTAGTTAAGATTCAATGCCAAGTAGCACAAGGTGATGCACTTAGGGAAAAGGAACAGACACATGTTCTATTGAATGGGAGGAGTCAGACTGGCCAGTACAACAGAGGACAGGGATCTGGGTATCATTATCAGTGACTCCTTCAAGAAAATCAGCCAGTGCAATAAGACATACAATAAGGCCTTAAGTATGATGGGGTGTATTGGGGAATTTCTGACAGCAAGAGAAGTGAAATGATAGTGTCCTTGTACAGATCTCTAGTGAGGCATCGCCTGGAATACTGTGCCTTGTTCTGGAGCCCTCATCTCAGAAAGAACATAGGCTGGAAACAGTACAGAGGAGTGTCACCAAAATGATCCAGGGCCAGCAAGGCAAATCTTATGAACAACAGCTGGTGGCCCTGGACATGTGCTCACTGGAGGCCAGACTCAAAAGGAGGGACATGGTAAGAACAGGTGAACATAATAACATAGCCATCAGAAGAAGACCACACGGTCTATCATGTCTGCTCGATTTGTTGCAGGGTTCTGGTTTTACCCTTACATCAGTGTTTCTGGCCCCCCTCCTACCTTTCTCCCACCCACTTCCCCTTTTGCATCCTTAGTCCCATGTCCTTCCTCTGTGTTTGTCCCAGGATGTTTTGAAAGATCCCACTGTCTTTGTTGCCCCCACCTCCTCTGGCAGCTTATTCCGTGCTACCACCACCCTTTCTGTAAAGAAGTGTTTCCTCACATCTCTCCTGTATCTTCTCCCCACCAGCTTTAGACTATGTCCTCTGGTTGTGGTGTTTTCTCTCTTGTTGAAGAGACCCCCACACTCATCTTTGTTCACACCCTTCAAGTACTTGAAGGTCTCTATCATGTCCCCCCTTTGCCTCCTCTCCTCCAAGGAGTATATCCTTAGGGCTCCCAGCCTCTCTTTGTAAAATCTTTCTTGCTGTCCCCAATCATTTTAGCTGCCCTCCTCTGAACCCCTTCCAGCAATATGATGTCCTTTTTTAGGTGCATGTGCCAATACTTCACGCCATACTCCAGGTGGGTCTATTCAGTGATCTATACAGTGGCAAGATAACCTCGATGTACCTACTACTAAATCCTCTTGAGATGCACCACAACATTATGTTTGTTTTCCCCACTGCCTTTCTGCATTGAGTAGACTGCTTTAGATTGCTTTTAATTCCTACCCCAGGTCCTTTTCCTCTTCAGAAGCAACTACCTGAACTTTTCCTATGTAGTACTCTGCTCTTGGGTTTTTTGCCCCAATGTGCATCACTTTGTACTTTTTGGCATTGAACCCCAGCTGCCACATTCCTGACCATCTCTCCAGTTTGGCTAGGTCCTCCCCTAACTCTTGCATCCCCTCCTGGGTATCCTCCCTCCCACAGATCTTAAGTGTCATCAGCGAATAGGCACATTTTGCCCTGAATGCCATCCCCAATGTCACTTATAAATATATTACACAGTACAGGGCCCAATACCAACCTCTGTGGAACTCTGCTGGTGATCTCCCTTGTATTGGACACTCCCCCCCCCACCACCACCCTCTGTGTCCTTCCTCTCAACCAGTTTTCAACTTATCTTACTAGTCTCTCCTGTACCTTAAGCCCCCTCAATTTAGCTATCTGCCTCCTGTGTGGCACTGAATTGAAGGTCTTACTGAAGTCCAGGTAAATGACGTCTATTGCCTGGCCCTTGTCCACTATCTTGGTGACCCAATCAAAGAACTCTATTAAGTTCATTTGGCATGATCTGCCTGCCACGAACTCTCACTACTTACTGTCCTGCAGGCCATTCTCCTCCATGTACCTCACCAGCCCCTCTTCAGTATGGTCTCCATGAGTTTTCATACTATCAAGGTCAGGCTGACTGGCCTGTAGTTGCCTGACTCCTCCTCCTTGGGTCCACTTTTGTGGATTGGCACTACATGTGCCTTTCTCCATTCCTCTGGCACTACTCCTGAATCTAGGGAACTATTAAATAGAATTGTCAGCAGACCTGCCAGTTCCTCAGCCACTTCCTTGAGTACCCTGGGATGTTCCTCATCCAGTCCTGGGGATTTATCCACCTTCAGTACCACCGGGCAGTACCATCAGTCCTTCCATCACTTGTTCAGTCCCAATGACCTCTATCGGATCTACCCCCATCCCCTCTTTTCTTATTCCTGCCTGTAGTATTGGTCCCTCCTTTTCCTTTGTAAAGACGGAGCAGAAGTATTAATTTAGTACTTCTGCTTTTGGCCCATCTTCTACTACCCATTCATCCCCTTTTTTAAGTCTGACAATACCATCCTTCTTGTCCCTCTTTTCTTTTATAAAGCTAAAGAATGCCTTTTCCCCTGTCTTTATCCCCTCCACTATCTGGAGCTCTTTCTGTGCCTTAGCCTGCTGTACTTCCTTTTTTGCTAGCTTGGCCAGCCTTTGGAATTCCTCTTCATCTTCTATCTTGGCTGTCCTTTTGCTTTTCCTGTATGACCCCCTCTTTTCTCTTACTATTTTAGCCACCTCCCCATTGATCTATCTTGGTGGACTAGCCCTTTTTTTCTTCCCCCTCACTTTTATGCAACTGCTTGTTGCTCTTTGAATGGTCCCTTGAATGGTTTTTCATAGTCTTTCCACCTCCATTCCCTCAACTATGCTCCCCAGATCTCATTTTATTAAAGTTCGCTTTTTTGAAATCCAGCACCCTAGTTTTTGCTGGGATGTCTTCCTTGCCCATGTCTATCTTGAACCACACTGTGTTGTGGTCACTTCCACCTAGGGGTTCCCTAAAGTCAATTTCCTGTACGTGCTCCCCATTAGTGAGGACAAGGTCCAGAATTGCTTCCCATCTGGTCGGACCTGTCACGTACTGTGTCATGAAGCCATCCTGTATTGCATTAAGGATTTTTTGACTTCTGGCACATGATGTGGTGGGAGTGTCCCAGTCTATTTTGGGCAGGTTAAAGTTTCCTGCTACTTCCCCCCTTCCCGCTGCATTCCTCAACTGTGAACACAGTATTTGGTCCATCTCTTTTCCCTGGTTAGGTGGTCTATGTACAACCCCTAACCTGATTGTCCTGTCCCTATAGTTAAGGAGCTGCAGCCACGGTGTTTCACTGTTCCCTTTTTCCATCTCCTCCTCCCTTTTACATTCTATCTCCTCCCAGATGTACGCCGCAAACCCCCACCCCCTTTCATGCCTCTGTCCCTTCTGTATAGCTTATATCCTGGGATCGAGAGATCCCAGTTGTGATGTGCTGTGGCCCAGGTCTCTGTAATGGCCCTCTGTCCCTTCCCTTTCTGCTGAGAGGGTGTGCAATCCTACCATCTTATTCCCAATACAGCTTGCATTCAGCGATACCATCATCCACCTTGTTCTTGCCGTATCCTTTTTCTTTGGTTTACTTAGGTTTTCCTGGTCAGTCCCCCTCTCTCCCTTCTGCCTCTGTTGTTTTTTTTTTTTTTCTCCCCACCCTTGCTGCCTTCCCTGCCTTTTTTGGGAGGGAAGTTCTTTGGCCTCCCATCTACTGCCTCCCGACTTAGCAGTTTAAACCCAATTCTCTTGACGTGTTCTCCCAGCCTTTCTTTTAGTATTCTTTTCACCTCCCAGTTAAGGTATAGTTTGTCCCGGCTATATAGCCCTTTGTTTAACTATGCCTGCCCCTGTCCTTATAAAACTGTACCCCTCTTCTGTGCACCAACCCCCAAGCCATTCATTAAATTGAATGATTCTCCTTTTTCTTGCTTTGCTAGCCCTTGGGACTGGGATTATTTCTGAAAATGCCATCAAGTTTATTGACTCTCTGTAGAGACATGTACATTTTTGAGAGGTATAAACAAGGTGAAAGGAGAAGACCTGTTTGTCAGAAATAGGGATATAGTCATGAGCGGGCATGATTGGAGGTTAGTTGCTGGTAAATTCATGAGGGAGGCAAAGAAGTTGTACTTTGCTGACAGAATGGTAGAGCCATGTAACATTCTGCTGGCAGAAGCAATGGGGCCAGGTGGCTTTAATGGATTCAGTCACAGCTGGGACAGAGCAAGAGGACTCATAGTCCCATGGGGGATCCAGGGGTGAGGGATTATTGGTTGGGGAGAGGGCAACCACCAGGACATTAGGTCTGAGGTGAGGTGGAATAAAATTAGCAAACTTAATGGACCATCAGTATCTCTTTGAGAAGAGATTCTACCTTTCTATGTGCATAATAGTAAACTTATACTGCAAGAGGATGGGCCTTTTTCAAAAGTTCCTGAATACCATTGAACACCATTGAGATGGCCACTTATGTTGTCAACACCATCATTTGTCTGGACCACAAAAGTAATATCAAGCTCATAAATATCACATTTTTTCAAGGTTTGATTGATAGTACAACATACACCCCTTGCAACCAGTTCAGAAATGTTATACTATCTCTAGCAAACAAATACTCATGTGTTCCTGACGTGAAATATCTCTAATGTCATCATCTAAACCTTAAAACAAATTTAACATGTTTTGCTTCATGCACAATTGCTTCTGTACTAAAGGACACAGCACACCAGACCATTTTGACTTTGCTGAGATATATGTTGCATTTGTTGGGCTGAAATCATTTACTTTAAACACTCTTATCAAACTTTTTAATCAAATCTAAAATCTCCCTAAAATTTCCTTTATTAGTACTCCGATCATCTACATTGTGCCCATGAAAAGGTGACCCTAGCCTACTCAAATGTGAAGTTACTTCAAACAACCTCTTCATGTATTACATTCCTTTTAGAATTTACTGGACCTTCCCCTTCTGTGCTTGAAGAATGTTACCCCATTCGCTTGAGGGCTTGTAGTTGTATACAGACCAGGCAGCCATTGCACTGCTGTTAGTGTAAATTGAGATGAAAATGTTTTCCAGTGAGTTTTTCTAATTTTGAAACATGCAGACTGTAAAAGCTTCATCAACACATCACTATTCATACAAGAAACAACTGCATGCAAAACAAAATGCACTCTCTATTTTTCTTCTGTACTCCAACCAAGAGAAGTCTTTCTTCCACTAACAGATAACGCCTTGTGTTTTTTTTTAATACCATAAATTTTAGCATTGAAATTAGTCATAGGCTTAGTAGGGACATTCTGTTTATTGTCAAGGTCATTAGGGGGATTGTTACTAGTTGAAGTAGTAATGTTGGATTGGAATAAGTCTGATTCAGTGGAGTTAGAAGACCGCTCAGTAGTAAAACCTTCACCCTGACATACTGTGTCAGTTCCTTGATCGTTACATGATGTATCTTTTATCAAGTCTATGCACATATTATCATTCACATTATAAAATGGGTAGGGAAAATCCTGCATCTTGATTGGTTGTTACCTGTGCATTAGCTCTGTCTAATGTACTGTACAGGTAAAAACAAGTACTCCAAAGTCAGGACGCAGTACAAAAAAAAAATAACGTGACAGACAGAACGTTCAGTTTTGAATGGCACCATTTTTTGTCTTAGTGAACAATAGGAGACGACTAATCAGTGCAACTAAACTGAAAAAAAAAACCTCAGACAGCATAACCACCAGAACTTATCCCACTGCACTGTTTTTAGTCACATTTAGTCTGTTTTCCCTCTTGCTGTTAGTAAAGTAACTGTGCTCCCCTCTCTCTCCTCTGGCTGCTGCCCAACACTTGCTTGCTTCCACTACTGAGTTGCCTCTTTGCTCTGTCAAGCCTTCAACATGCCCTTCTCACTCGTCTAGTGCTAAAATAAAAAAAAGCCATATATAAAAGCCACATAAACTGCGTATTTTTTATACTTACAGAAATAAAAACAACTACCATCTCAACAGCCACAATTAGAAAAGATGCTCACACTATTTCCACTCGCAGTGCCTGTAACACATCCCCACCTGTTCTCTTGAGATGCCGACTCCTAAAAATCAAATCAGTTGTGCTCTGTTTATTACCATTCTACCTTTAGTGCAGTATGAGTAGCCCAAATCTCAAAGCCATGATGGTATCTCCTCTTATTTTAAAAATGATGCTGACAGTTCAGGCTCACATTCGCCCCCCCCCCCATGGCACTGCTGAAAATGCCATCCACGGAACTGCTGGCTCAGCACTCACAACTGTCCACCTGCTCACCACTTGCTCGTCTCTAGCTCAAGACTCACCTTTTTAGTGTACTGACCTTAATAGCAAAATAAGGCAGACATAATTAAACAATTGAAAAAATGTACTGGATTCTGATGTCAATGATCATGGGTGCACTTCTAACCTGCTGATGTAGAGCCAGAGCTTTTAGTTTGTACTCGATGATCATCATGATTTAAACAAAGTACTTTTAACTTTCAGTCCAGAATTTCAGTTTGGGTGCATATATCAGTGGATTTACTCATGAGGACAGTGTGTATGTGTGTGTGTGGGGCGGGTGGCTGTGAACTACAGCATACTATAGAACATACAGCTATGGAAACCTACTCAGGACAATAGCCATAAATTAAAAAAAAATGCATTAAACCATTACTAGCGGAGGGACTATTTTATTTAAAAATACATACAAAATGTAACATTTTTTTGTAATAAACCTCTGAATTCTGATTGTCACAGTTATGACAAATACAGGATCCCATTTTATAAGTGCAATAAGACACTCAAGGGGTGTGCATTAGACATTACATTTCTAATGCATGGCCAGGGGCTGAAGGCACTCGCTGTGCCCCTGGCCGTGTGTTAGAAATGTCTAATGCACACCCTCTCGTGTCTTATTGCTTATGTAGATGATATTGATGAAGAACTGTTTTTTTTGTCTTTTGCCTGTTCCCACATTGTCATGACTCTCTGAGCTGGATTCAGGAACAGATACTGCTGGTATTTCCTGTGGTATCTGACCCTTCTCTTGTGGCCAAACCCTGTTGGATGCAAGACGGGGGGTACTCAATAATGGCCTAAGGATGTGTGCTACCTATTACAATGTAACCTATAGTAGCAGACGGGACAGCACCCAGGACTACCCTGTTCATTTGCATGCACTCTGCACCAGAGCACTGCATAGAGGACATGCTGGCCTGCAGACATGCTGTCATCACTAAAGTCAGAATATTTTTTGATGTAGATTTCTGCAGCCCCCAGGACCCAGATGTCTTTTGGAATGGGGGAAAGTCAAGGTGGGAGGTGTCTTTGAGTGCTTGAGCAATCATGATAATGATGATATACTGAACAAGAGAGACACTCTTAGCTGCATTAGTGTGTGTCACACTGAGTGCACAGTACTTCAGTTCTCTCTGGTTGGACTGTAAAGGAAAGATGCTAGAGACTTACTGTAAAATAGTAATCACAGCAACTGTGAGACCAATAACATAAAAAAAAAGGAAAATGTTAAAAAACAAATAATGCTATCTGACCACCCTGATGTTTTTCTGTTCTAGATACCACACATACTGGTTTATAGGGCTGTCAATCAGTCTCTAGGCAGCCCAACGGACTAAGTATATGGACAACACCCCCCCCCAATCAGCAGCAGTTTCCAGCAGTGCTGGATCTTTAAGGCACCATGTGGCAGATTCTCTCTGTGCCACTCCACCCTTAGCAGATACAGTACAGTACAGGCAGTTCAGATCTGTAAGCCACTCTGCTCATTGGCACTTGTGCTGACCTGTAAGAAAAAGCCATGACACTCCTATTTCTGACAAAATACAATAGTCCGGTGAATTTAGTTTACCTTTTATTGTGCATAACAATTTCAGATCAACCACATACAAACAAAAAATGACCCTCTCGGAACAGGTAGTCTCCTGACGTTTCACCAGTAGGCTTCTTTATTTCTTTGAAAACAATTTACTCTCACACTTGTGCTTCAAGCCCCTAAGAGTTCATTATGAAACCTGCACTACTGCCATCCAATCACTGGGTCCCAGGATCCCTGCACTATGTATATTTAGCTTTTTTGTTATAGTTTTTGCCATTCATGGTATTTATTTCAACCCCTACTTGACTGCAGCCTGACCCACCCTATCTGTTTCTGTGCCTTGGGATTTTGCCTGTGGGAGCATTGGCCTATAGCTGTGCATGTTCAACTTATGTGTATTTGGCTGCAGGGGTTTGTTTGTTATTGTTACCCAATCAGCAGTTCCTGTTTATTTTCCCACAGCATGGGGTTTGTCACTACTGCTTGATCTACAGCTCCCAAGATCCCCACAATGTGAAATATTTCAGAGGCTCAGGTTTCACTCTGATAGTTGCAGAATGCACAGCATAACTGACATGATTTTTCTTGTGCTACAGATTCTTTTATTTTTAAACACTAATCAATGGATGCTACCCGGAGATTAAAGGTGAAAAGTCAACACTAAGAGTAGCACATCAAAGAATGGGTCTAGTCCCAATTTGCACTTCATGTGCAATCTTTTTTACTTACTGTTTACTGCAGTATAATATATTGTATGAGGCCAATACTAGTGACATCCAATCTAATATTTTCTGTAGCCAGAGAACATTTAATCTCCTTCAGCTGACATCAGAGCAGGTTTGCAGCAATGGGAGATTCAATAGCCTGCGGAGTATGTTACACATTGTATAAGCTCAGATCAGATGTTTGCCTGTCTTTCTGTTCTCTCAGGGCTAAGCACAGTCCTCAGTGACTGTACTTATAGTAGCCCCAGGGAACAGTAGAACTAGCATACAAAAGATCAAAACTTATAAAAATTCTAACATGCACAGCAGGCTATTAAAACTCTGACTGCTGCAGCCGTATTATGACATCAGCTGCATGGGATTCTGGGTTTTCTGGCTACAGAAAATGTTAGCTTGGAAGGTGGCAGAATCAGCTTGATACAGTTTACTTTACTGCAGTAAACAGTAAGTAAAACAAATGTTTTTGCACACAAACTGCAAACTGGGCACAGCCCAACAATTGGGTGTGGGGGTTTTAGTGCTGATTGTTCTCCTTTATCAAATTATTTATTTATTTATTGAATGTTGGTAACTGGGTGGGCCCACTGAGACCAAGGGTCCCTTTTTCACTCAGGATTAGTTACATATACAAGAGTCCTCATGTCATTTTCCCTTTACGCACCCTATTCTTCTATTCTTTCTATCTCTTGCTCTTTCACCCCTATACTACTGCCTATGTGTACAGCTCGTATGTCATATGTAATATTATTTCTATGTGTTGTCTGTTGACATTGTATGTAATCCTCATCTGTATTGTTGAAAATTGCTCTCAAGAATTGTTTAACCATTTGTATTTATCTGTTGTACACTCCCTGGTCATGCCTAAAAATAGTCAATTTTGGCTAGCGCACTTACCTGGTTAACAAAAACTAAATAAAATAGTACATGATCAAATCAAAAACAGGATGAGCAACATACGCATGATCGAATAACAGCATTTTACACAGGGCAAAATAATACAGTGTAGATAGACAACTATACTTATACATACAAAGTACATGTAGCTGAGGGACTATTATTAGAAGCATAAACTGGGGGGGGGGTAAGTTACATTTCTACAATAACCAACAATGTAAGTGCAAATGCACATCAGAAGTGGTGCTCAGTGTAATGGTTAAAGGTCATCATGTACAGGTTCACTTAATTTTAGAGGAGAGGAGTATTTTGAGTGAATGCTTAAAAGAGGGCAGTGAGGGGTAGTTCTGCAGGGTGAAAAGGGGCTTATTCCAGAGCTGTGTACTGTAGCTCTATATGTGAATGATCTTTGGCCAGCAGCCGTGAGTGCTCCAAGTACTTCCAAAAGAGGCTGTGAGGAGGAGGAGGAGGAGTGGAGGGTTCTTCCATGTTGCCTATATGCCCCTATGTTCTGGAGGTGAGGTACAGTATATAGTTGTTTATGATTTTGTAGGTAAAGCAGAGTAAGAGATGATCAAGTTTGTCTTCAGTGAAGGGACAGTTCACAGATGGCGTTCCCTGTTTTCAGCCCATGCTACCAACTTGCCTACCTTGTGATAAAGCATTCTGAGTCTGGTGAGCTCAGTCTCCCGTAGTGAGGATGATATGGGGGCTCTGTATACTGTAGAAGTGTGGGTAGCAGGATGGAGTTTGCTACCATTAGACAGGCTGCATCTGTGGGGTAGGCTCTAAGCCTGTATAGTAGGCCAATCATTTGGTGTAGCAATTTTGTGGTGCAGTCAATGTGAATTTTGAATGTGAGTTCTTGGTCCAGTAGCAATCCCATGCATTTTATATGATCAACAATTTCTGGTCTGGTACCTTTGTCATTGGTGGTCTTTAGGAGATCAGTTCTGTCTGTGCCTAGTTTTTTTAGTCCCAAAGAGCTTGGTCTGGATGTGAGCCATTTTTCAAGTAAAGCAAAGTCCTTGCAGAGCCCCTTTACAATTTCTGTGGTATCAGAGCCCTCCCTATACAAGACTGCAACATCTGCATCATCTGCATGCAGTTTAGTTTTAGCTTTTCTGCAGTTAGATGGTAGCACATTGACAAAGAGGAGGAAAAGAATACTGGCCTGAGTATGGACCCCTGCGGGACTCCATCAATGATTGCATGGCAGGAGGATAGGCAGGAATTTTACTTAACTGATTGATTGCGGCTGACTAAGTAACTTCGAAACCAGGTAGTTGCAAATTGGTTTAATCCAAAACTCCCTAGTTTAGACAGCACGATCTCATGATTCACCAGGTCGAAGTCCTAGGTAAGATCAATGAAGATGGCTCCTGTGCCTTTTCCATCATTGATGACTTTGAAGATGTCAGTGGTGAGATGTACCAGAGCTGTGTCAGTACCCTGGTGTTTAGTTTATGGAAACCATGTTGGGCAGTACCAATCATGGTGCTTGTCTCTATATGGACTATCATTTGATTATACATTAGCCATTCTTGAAGTTTAGCCAGGGTGCTAAGAAATGTTATTGGATGATAGTTCTCGACTGATTCTCTAGCTCCTTTTGATTTTCAATGGGATTCCAATACTACCGCTCTTATAAGACAGTTCTACATTGTATCATGCTCCAGGTTAAAAAATATGTATTTTCTTATAAATGTAATGCAGCATACTGTTGCTGCTGATATTTAAACACATGCACACTACACATTAAAAATACTTTTACTTTCCTCAGCTACTATTGCACTCCATGCTAAATTGAGCCATGTAACTGGGGCAAATTTTATGCAGAAGGCTTCTGGATGGTTGTAATTACAACACATTTTGTCAGTTTGATGATGTCATTGAACAGTATGTTGCCACTTGTTGTAAGTGAATTGCAATTTTTGACCTGAATGATGAACAGGGTATAGCCAAGTTCTGTGCTTATCACAGAGAAGTTCAGTAATATAACGCAGTACCTATTGAAGCAATTTCTGTCCTATATATTTCTAGTGACAATAAAAAATGAAATATGCACTGGTGAGTGTAAATTAATTCTGGTTTTGGTGAGCATAACATTTATTATACCCTGGTGGGAGTGTATTTGCAGGACCAACTCAATAAATTCTATGACATTTAACATGTGAATGTTATGCAGTAATATAATTAATGCTTTGGGAATAATCTCATTAGTTAGTAAAAGTTGAGTTTCAGGCCATTTACTTTAGTGCTGTTTTACATGAGTCACACCAGAGTGTGGAAGATAAAATTGTAACTAAAGTTTTTAAACCAACACTCACAGAAGAAAATTCCATGCTTGTAGTATCTGCTTGGTGCAGCCTTATGGAGCAAGGAGGCTTCTGATCCAAGGGCAGATAGACAGACAGGCACAAGCATGGGCACAGTATTGAAATAAATATTTTAGTTACATAATTAATAAAACAAGCATTATTCAATGTCGAATGTTGCTTGCTTGTATGTGCTGTTTAGGTATTTGGAAGTCATTGGAGTGCAAACATTGAAAATTCGTGAACTTACAAACGTGCGTAGGAACTGCGCAACGCAAGCTCGTAAAACAGTCATTTTTAGGAATTTTTTTACCAAATTTTCAACATAGCCATTTTAAGACCTCTGCTCATGAACAGTGTCACTGTGATTTTCTTAATGTGTCTCATACATTGATTTCGCACACCGACTGCGCCATTGTGCGCTACATGGGCGGAAACACGTTTTGGGCAGGATGTGAAAAATGACAGCTATACTGCTCATAAGGAGGTGTGGTAAAATGGCAATGTTGAAAATCTGGAGTGAAAATATTGAAAATTTGCAAACTTACGAGCGTGCGTAGGAACTGCGCAATGCACGCTCGTAAAACAGTCATTTTTAGGAATTTTTTCACCAAATTTTCAACATAGCCATTTTAAGACCTCTGCTCATGAACAGTGTCACTGTGATTTTCTAATGTGTCCCATACATTTGATTTCGCACACCGACTGCGCCATTGTGCACTACGTGGGCGGAAACACATTTTGGGCAGGATGTGAAAAATGACAGCTGTACTGCTCATAAGGACATGTGGTAAAATGGCAATGTTGAAAATCTGGAGTGAAAATATTGAAAATTCATGAACTTATGAGCGTGCATAGGAACTGCACAATGCGCGCTCGTAAAACAGTCATTTTTAGGAATTTTTTCACCAAATTTTCAACATAGACTTTTCGAGAGCCCACCTTATGAACACTGGCAGTGTCGTTTCATTAATTGGTCTCGAAAGGTGATTTCGTGCGTGACCGTGAAATCACCCTTAGGGCCTGATTATCGCCATGACAGTAAAAAGAACTCATGAGGAGGGGTCCCAAAAACCCCATGTTGAAAATTTGGGCCCAAAATTCCCAAAAATGCCTGAGATATGCAACAAAGTTGAAAAAACCCTATTTATTCCATTATACAGCTTACCAGCATTTCCTCAGTTCATGGTAGGCTTTGAAGAGTGCAGACGTGTTCCCGGTCCACCGATGATCGTCGCGCTGAGCTCAGAGGTAAGTATGGGGTGGGGAGTGTGGGGAGGCAGGGTGCAGGTGGGTGGGTGCGGGTGGGGCAGGGAGACTTCGAGGTCCTTTTTATTTACAGGGTTTTTTTTTAATGAAGATGACATGGATGTTTGCCACACTGGGGTGGGCTCCCAGTGTGGCAGCTGGAAAGGCTGTTTGGGGGCTGGAGCTGATGGGGGATTGGGCACCCCGTCGGCTATAACAAGATTTGCCATGCTGGGGTGGACTCCCAGTGTGGCACCTAAACTTTTGGGGGCCTGCAGCCATGGAGCCAACGGGGATTGGGCACCCTGTTGGCTATAATGATTTTTGCCACGCTGGGGTGGGCTCCAGCGGCACCAGGACAGCTTTTGTGGGGAGTGGAGCTCATGGGGATTGGGCACCCTGTCGGCCATACAGTGAGTGTGTGGGGATGGAGTCCATCAGCACGCAATATGCATGCTTGCGTGTGTGGGGACAGCTCACTGAAGCGGAGCTCTTCCTTTCAACTGTATGTCACTGCATTTTCGACTGCTGTCATAGAGAGCTGCAGCAGTCATTGGAGAACTGCGGCCACGCCTGCAAACACACTGACTGAATTGGAAGACAGGGTGCCACACCTCCGAAAACTCGGATGATGGCATTATGTTTCTTGCACATGTGTGCAAGCAACATAAAAATACACTCAAAGCCATGACAGGAGCCTTTGAACCAAACCTTGGCATCACTACCAGATGCTTAAGACCCAGGCCCTGAACGACTGTATTTGAAACTACCTGCTTGGGCATGTTACTGGAGCCATGCAAACATCTCTCATATTGGTAGCTCCTGCCACCAGCTCCTGGCTTGCACATTCCAACCATTGTCCTACTAGGAAACAGCACACAGCTGTAAGATTGCCTCCTTTACACATCCAGCAGTTTGGGGAGAATAAAAGCCCTTCCCAGACCTAATCGACACCAGGGATATTTTGTTAAAAGTAAACCACTAGCCAATCAGGCCCCAAATAGTTAACTGAATCACCTGGTCTACATTTACATTTGAAGCAAGGCCACTAACAGGGCCGGATCTACATGGTGAAGGGCCCTAGGCACAACAGTAACAATGGGCCCCCCAGTACGATGTCAAACAAACACTCAGTACTTAATCAGAGTCCACCATTTTAGTTTACCAGACACATTGATATTAGTGCGGAGAGAGACAGTCAAGACTAACTGATGTAGCAGCAGTTGACCAATTAGAATGGAGATAGTCATTGCTGAATGGACAGACACACATAACCGATGACCCCCCCCCAAAAAAAAGGCAGCAGTACCTGTAAACCTTTTGATTTGAAATGTGGGACGCCGACATTCAAAATATGTTTAAATGTGAAGCACAGCAGGGCCATCATAGTGGGAAATATCCTGAGACATGGCGATACAAGTTCAGAACATTATAGAAACTAATGCCTTTATTTGTACAAAGTTTAACTTTCTCTCACTTCATGAAATGGTGACTTTCTGCTGTAAAAGTCTGAGTTTACAGTACCTTATCCATGTGTGCAGAAACTTTTCCTTGTGGAACAAATGTGGGACAGAGCAATTCTAATGGGTAAAATAGGAAGGGATTAACCCATGACAGGGTATGGGTTTACTGAGCATTAATCAAAGCTTTGGGGGGGGGAGACTTCAACCACCCAGGCACGGATTAATGATCAGTAAACCCATACCCTGGAAGGGGTTAATCCTCTTATAACATGGGCAATGTTATATTAGAGTTGTACCTAAAGAAACAGTAAAATAAAAGCCTGTGAACATGCAACTGTGGGTATATCAGCGATTAATCAATGATCAGGTGACCTGTTTGGATGAATCAGAAGACAGTATTTTTGGAACCCATGTTATAAGAGATAGTATTAGTAATTATGGGAGGAATGGCCACAGCACAACCTTTCTCTTAATCATGGCACTATAAACCACTCTATACACTTTCATTTATTAAAAATAAATACCATACTGCAAGCTTTTAATAAGTCTTGGTCCCTCAAAGCAGATGGCATTGAGACTGGCCTGCCAGCCCATCTGTGGTGCTATATCGCTCCTGATCACCCAGTTTTGGGGACAAGCCTGAGTCATCAGAAGGCCAGCTGAGGGAGGTGGATCAAGCTTCCCAGAGGACACTCGGTCTACTCCTGGAGTAGGGAGGCCTGTCAGATTCTGCTATGTTACCACCACCTGGATGAACACAATTATTTACATAATTAATTAAAAAATACACTGATGCATTCTGGAGCTGCACACCAATGAGGAGGACAAAGACCATTGTGGACTTGTGCTTCAGCATACACATACAAGCATAGGTGAGACTGCAAGGGGCCAGATTGCATCTCAGGGGTTGGGGACCTAAAGGCAGAAATGCCCAAGTCAGCATCAGCCTTGCATCACAGACCCCACACCATAGACTATGTGGCATCCAGCACTGAATCACACTTCAACTCCATCAGGGGGAACGGTACCCCCCTCTGACAGCCCACTCTGGTGAAGGTAAGTCCCAATGAGGACAAGTGACCAGGCTGGGTGCAGGGGTCAGGCTGATGAGTATCATCTCGATGAAAGATGGGAAAAGTACAGTAAATTAAAAAGAATAAACTTGGCAGTAGTGAGGTAAGGTTTTGTTAAATACTAGGGAATAGATTTTGAAACAGCACCTGTCTGGACAGAGAAGGAGTAGGAGTGAGAGAGCAACTGCATGCTGTGTTGAAAGAAGAGCTTGCACTGCAGGGACCTGATGATAATTTATTTATTTATTGAAACGTTTCACCAGGAAAAGACATACTGAGCTGAAATAGCTCATTTCCAGAGGTTCCGCCATCAGAACACACCTGTCCAAGCATTTCCGTCATTAGGACGCCGATATTTTAATTTTGACACTTGCTATATACAGGTATGTAGGGGGCTGAGCACCTCACACACTGCCAACTATATATTCTAACTCCGGGGGGGGCGGACCTCGGGGAAGGGGTAGCGAATTTTAAATTTTGGCGCCCTATTGACAGGTGCACTTGGACCGACACCCAGATGGCTGGAAATGATTTCCTGATGTGTCCTGGGGGGAAAGGGGGTTGGGAATAAATTAAATATATAGTCATATTAAAATATAAAAATACAGACAGTACAATTGAAACAAAACACAGATTTACAGCAGGGAATAGAAATGGGTACATACAATGGCCTGGATATTCAGAAGGGTTGCGCCATGCGCAACAGGGATGCACCAGCGCAAGTACGGAAATGCACAATTGTGCGATATTCAGCGAGAGGTGGCTGCGCAGTGCAATAAGCAATGCGCCAGAGTGCAAGAGTAATGAATGCATGTGCAACTGTAGGTGGCAGAACCATGAATAGCATGCGTCATGCACAATAGAGGAGCTAGCGGAAGTTGTGCGACAGTGGAAATGATCCAAAATTAAAGAGAGCAAGACAGGGGTGCAAGAACACAAAAGGGAAGCCACAGGTGGGAGCATGGTGACAGACAGCAAGGGTGGTACAGAAGGTAGCAGTGTGCAGGACTGGGCAGGAGCAGGACAGGGCCCACCAGAACTGAGCCATAAACAGGGTAGGAGTGGGGAGCCTGTGCCACTGTGCAGGAAAGGCTGTGGAGTGCCACAGTGGACTAAGGGCAGTGGCAGGAGGCAGGACAGCCACAGCCAAAGGCCGGAGGTGTACCCGGTGCAGTGGGAGCATCAGGAACGGACATTGTGGGGAACGGGACAACAGCCATGGGGGGGGACACCAGCCAGGGACATGGCCAGCACCACCTTCCAGATGGAGGCTGTAATGAGGGGTGTGAGAAGGCAGGCAGCAGGGGGGCGCGGCTGTGGAAGGGCCTGTCGGCGGTACACCCAGAACAGGCAGTACCGAGCCCGCACCAGCTTTGAACACTACTCTGACACAGAGATTGTGGGCCAGTACCACCTGAACCGGGCAATCCTGAGGCAGCTCTGTGAGCTGTGCAGTGATGAGATGCAGGCACCCACATGACGGAGCCATGCTCTGTCAGTGGAGATGAAGGTGACAGCGTCATGTGCCTGCTTGCCACGGGCACCTTCCAGAGACCAACAGGGGACACGACAGGCATAACCCAGTTGGCCGCGTCACGTCTACTCACACAATTCCTCAGCGCACTGCTGCCACATGCTGTGGAGTATATCCATTTCCCCAGCACACAGGCGGAGCACACAGCACACATACAGGAGTTCCACAGGGTAGCATGATTGCTTGGCTTGCTCGGGGCCATTGACTACACCCATGTGGCCATCCGCATGCCATCTGGCCTGGAGGGAGTGGCATACATTAATCACAAGGGGTATGCAAGCATTAACTGCCAGGTGGTGTGTGATGCCAGGGGGTGCATTACCATTGTCTGTGTCATGCACCCTGGGGGAGCACATGATGCCTTCATCTGGCAACAGTCCACACTGTGCCACAGGTTTGAGAGTGGGGACATCCCCACTGGCCACCTAGTGGGTGAGTATGCAAATCATGCAGGATGACATGAGCAGACATGGGAGGGTGCATAGTCAGAGGTGCCATGGGTACCAGCCTTGTTGGCCCCTGGCATAGCGACGCAGACTACCATACTAATGTCCACCCTCTACACACAGGTGACAGTGGTTGCCCACTACGTCCCTGGATGAAACATAGACATAGAAACATAGACTTTGACAGCAGATAAGGACCGCTAGGCCCATCTAATCTGCCCATTTCCCCTACCTACAGGATAGGCCGCAGATCCTAGTTAACCAACAGCCTATATCTTCCTGCCCCCCACAAGAATTGCCTTATGTCTGTCCCATGCATTTTTGAATTCTCCCACAGTTTTAGACCTCACAACTTCCTCAGGAAGGCTGTTCCATGCATCCACTACCCTCTCTGTGAAATAATACTTCCTCACATTGCCCCTGAACCGCCCTCCTTCTATCTTTAAATTGTGTCCCTTGTTCTTGCAAGTCTCTTTTTCTGAAAGATGCTACCCTCTTGGACTTTGTTGATTCCTTGAGGTACTTGAAAGTTTCTATCATGTCCCCTCTCCCTTCTTTCCTCAAGGGTATACATATTAAGCCCTTTAGTCTCTCCTCATATGGCTTCTCTTGCAGACCCTGCACCATTTTAGTTGCCCTCCTCTGGACTGCCTCTATCCTGTCTATGTCCTTTGGAGATGGGGTCTCAGAACTGGACACAGTATTCAGATGGGGTCTCACCAACTGTCTGTACAGAGAGATAACAACTTCCTGTTTCTGCTGCTGATGCCTCCCTATACATCCCAGTAAACCCCGGCCCTCCCTACTGCCTTCTCACATTGCTTGCTAACCTTAAGGTCATCTGATATGATTACCCCCAGGTCCCTTTCCTGTTTTGTTGTTGTTCCTACCTCCCCACCCATTGTGTATTCTTCCCCTGGGTTCTTGTTTCCAAGGTGCATTATTTTGCACTTTTTTGCATTGAATCCTAGCTGCCATACGTCTGACCATTCCTCCAACCTTGCGAAGTCCCTTTTCATCCTTTCCACGCCTCCTTGTGTATCAACCCTGTTGCAGATCTTTGTGTCATCTGCAAAAAGGCATACTTTTCCTTCCAGTCCCTCTGCAATGTCACTGATGAAGACATTAAAAAGGACTGGACCCACTATTGAACCCTGCGGTACCCCACTAGTAACCGCCCTTTCTTCAGAGTGGACTCCATTTACACTACCTTCTGTGTCCTGTTGTCCAGCCAATGTTTTATCTAGGCTACCACCCTGGGACCCTCCCAGGCTGGTTAAATTTGACTAATAATCTTTGTGTGGGACTGTGTCAAATGCCTTGCTAAAGTCTAGGTAGGCCATGTCCACAGCCCTCCCTAGTCTACTACTTTGGTCACCCAGTCAAAGAAATCTATTAGATTCGTCTGACATGACTTTCCCGCGTGAACCCATGCTGCCTTGGATCCTGTGCTCCACTGACCTCTAGGTACTCAACTATTCTTTCCTTCAGAGTGACTCCATCACTTTCCCTACCATAGAGGTCAGACTGACAGGTCTGTAGTTTCCTGCCTCTGTCTTGGTCCCACTTTTGTGAAGGGAATCACATCTGCCTTCCTCCAGTCCTCGGGTACCACACCATCCTCCCATGATTTATTAAAAGAGTAGCCAGTGGTTTCACTAGTTCCTTCCTTAATTTTTTAGAATTCTGGGGTGAATTCCATCAGGACCCATTGCTTTGTCCACCTTCAGTTTTAGGAGTTCTTGCAGAACCTTTCTTCTGTGAAAGGACTGGGATCAATCCCTGTCAAGAGTGCTTCTGTTAATTGGATTAGGCACTTCCCCTCCTCTTTTGGAGTACTGAGCAGAAATATTAGTTCAGTATTCCTGCTTTTTCACTGTCCCTCTGCCCACCCACCGTTTATTCTATTCAGCTCACTATCCCTCCCTTTGTCTTTCTACGCTCGCTGATTTACCTATAAAAGGTTTTATCCCCCTTCTTAACTGAGTTGGCTATCTTTTCCTCAGTTTGGGCCTTTGCTATTCTGACTTCCCTCCCTGCTTCTTTCTGCCTTAACTGGTACAGCTCTCTGTCCTGCTCCTTCTGTGTTTCCTTATACTTCCGGAATGCTATCTTTTTCTTCCTGACTTTCACAGCCACCTCTCTTGAGAATCATAGTGGCTTTTTCTTTCGTTTGATTTGTTTATTTGCTTCACACAAAGGCTTGTTGCCTCTGTGATGGCAGTTTTGATAATTCCCATTGTTGCTCCACACCTCCTTCTAGCCTGTTTGCTGGTGCTTTCTGAGGCACTCTCCCATCTTGCCAAAGTCAGCCCTCCTGAAGTCCAGTACCCTCACTTTTGTATGGCTTGACTCTGTAGCTGAGTTTAATGTGAACCACACTGTTTGATGGTCACTTGTCCCCAGATGGCAACCCACTTCTAGATCTGAGATCCTCTCACTGCCCCTGCTTGAGAGTATGAGGTCTAAGATTGCTCCCTCTCGAGTGGGTTCCAAACTAGCTGTTCAATGCCTGCCACCGTAGGGCGTCAAGAATGGCCCTGCTCTTGGATGTGGCTGCAGCAAATGTGCTCCAGTTAACATCTGGCATATTCAGGTCTCCCATCAACAGTATCTCCTTTCTCTGCCATTCTAAGAATGCCTTCCATCATATCCTTGTCCATTCCTTCCCCTGACATGGGGGTCTGTACACAACCCTGTGTGGATTGTGGTGCCCTTTCTAGTCTCCAAGGTGACCCACAGTGCCTCCTCTCCTCCTGTTTACTCTTTTGTTCAGTTGCTTTTTATCCCTTCCTTTACATAGAGGCTATTCCTCCTCTTCTCCCCTGCCTGTCTCTCCTGTAGGTTATGTACCCTGGTATGTTAACATCCCAGTCATGGTTCTCTGTGTACCATGTTTCTGTGACTGCTACGATATCCAGGCATCTTCTTCCATTAAGGCCACCAGCTCAGGAGCTTGTTGCCCAGACTACGGGCATTGGTACTCATTACCCTCCATTTCTGATGGCCTTACCCCTTTGCCCCATCCCTGTCCTTCTTGCCTTTGTCACTTTCTCCATTTACCACTGCCCTTCTCCTATCGACACCTCCATGTTGGTGTTTGCCACACTTACTACCATGATTGTTTGGGGGCTAGGATTTTCCTGCTCCTTTCCAGTGCCTCCCCTTGGCTAGTTTAAAAGCTTGCCAATGAAGCATTTAAACCTATCACCTAGGATCCTGGTTCCCCTTCCGGACAGATGCAGCCCATCATGCCAGTATAGGCTTGCATCACTCCAGGTGGACCCCCAGTCCCCAATGAAGCCAAATCCCTGAGCTCCACACCAGTTTTTCAACCACTGATTGAATCCCATGGTATGGAACACCCTAGCCTCTCCTATGCCATAGATGGGTAGCACCTCGGAGAAGGTTACCGTGCATGCTACTTGACTAAGGCCCCTCCCCAATTCCACAAACTCTTCCTGCACTTTTCTAATCCCTTTCTTAGCCAGGTCATTTGTCCCTAGGTGGACAATGACATCCAGCTCCCTCCCCTGTGCAGCTGCTCCGGCAATCCTGAGGATTCGCTCCCTGTCCCTCCAAGCCATGGCGCCAGGCAGGCACCTTACCTCCCTCTCCCCTTCCTTGCCCAGTTCTACCTTCCTAACAATGGAGTCTCCCACCAGGAGTTGTTTCCTTCCCCTGCAGGGTCCCCTGCCACCCTCCTGTGGGTCTCCTTTGTGGAGGTTCCCAGCATCCTCCTTGGTCTCCACTGTAGGTGCCTCCATAGAGAACCACACTTTGCCAGAATGGCATAGGAATCTGGAGAGGTACAACTGGAGGATGATGCCTCTGTTCCACCACCCTCACCCTCCCTGAGCCCACTGTGGTCCAACCGCTCCTCTTTCTTGGCAACCTCTGAGGCAATGGCAGTGGCACTGGTGGTCCCTGGATGGAAGAGGAGGTCCCACAAATCCTGGCCAACTCAGCCTGGAGATGAGCAACCTCCTCCCTCAGCCCAGAGAGGTGCCTGCAGATGGGACAACACCACATCCTCCAGAACATCTCCTGGAAGACTGCTGCTTCACAGCCACTGCACTGCACCACTCCAATCATGTCTTATTTCTGGCCCCTTAACTGTTTGCAATCCTTACTCTTTCCTCTGTTTTTTTTTTCTCTCTCCTTACTTTCTGCCTGTGTGCCCTTTAAGCTCCTGAATGTCCTGTTCTGAGACAAGAATATCTTATATTTCTCAGTAGACCACTTACTTGTTCAGAGGCAGACCTCCAGCAGCTAGAGGGGGCCGGAGAGCAACTCTTGCCCTTCTAGGATGGTGGGTCCTTGGTGGTTCTGTGATCACTCACTTCCTGCCCCTATACAGGAAGTTCCTGTTGTCAGTCAAATCCTGTGCCTATAAAAATAGAACTAGCTTTGGGTGGGGGGTGGAGGGGAGGGAAGGAGGGCAATATAGTCCCAGTAGAGAAGTTCAGTCACACAGCAGTCCTTTCTCCTGGTGTATTCTGCCAAGCTATGCCAAGGATGCTCACACCATACCAGTGCCCCACGACCCCATCGCAGCTATGGTACAATGAGGCACATGCCACAACATGGAAGGTCATTGAGTGGGTGTTCAGGATGCTGAAGTCATGGTTCCAGTGCCTGGGCACCTCTGGTGGTGCCCTACAGTACAGCCCCTCGAAGGCCTGTGGGCTATTCCTGGCCTGCTGTATCCAGCACAACATGGCCACCGACTGTGGGATAACCGTAGCAGTCAAAGAGGGGGACAGCGGTGGGGACAATGAGGACACCAGTCCAGCTGGTGATGGGCAGCCAACCCCTTGGTGAAGAGACCCCCGGCCGATCCAGATGTCACAGCTGCACTGGGACACCATTACAGAAGAGCACTTTGGTCAACACAGGTAGGTCACGGGGCCATGCGCAACCACCAATGGCAAGGTCACAGCCCACAGACAGGCATGGCAGAACACCAGGGGCAGATGACTGTAAGGGAATGGGTCTGAGTGTGGCATCACACACGGCATCAGGGATGGGCAGGGCCGAACACGACACGTGCACACACACGCACACACCACAAGACATGCACAAGGGGTAGACGGCACGCCAACCGCAATTACCACCCCCACCCCCACACAGGTCCACACACGACCATGCCCAGTGGCTGTCACTGTGTGTGCCTCAGACACTGGGCACCATTGCACAGTGGCGGACAGCGCAACGCAGGCATCATCATGCACACACCACAGTGGCCAGCAGCCGGGAGGGTGTGCACATGGATGGTGTGTGTGCAGGGCCGGGTCCCCCACCCATGCATTATACAATATACACCAAATTACACATAGGGCAGCGGCAGACAGTGGCCATGGTGGGAGACAGGTCAGTCATGCAGCACAGTACCACGGCCACCACGGATGCCTGGGTGGCCCCGCCAAGACCTGCCAGCTATGCCTGGCTGACCATTGGCCTCATGGGGTAGCACCAATGGTCCCCCATGGGTGACGCTGTGTGAACATGACCTTGTTCACACAGGGGTCTGCAGCCCATCGAACATGCCCGCGCCAGGCATGTTTGGTATGCCCACTGCTGAACCTGGTGTCAACATAGCAGGTGTCGCATGGCACTGGGAATGGGGGGAGACATGACACTGTGCAGTGTCTGCAGCGGATGAACACCGAACTTGGTGCCCAATGTGGCCATGACAGCTGTCAATGCATTGGTCTGCCTGTCAATCTCAGCGGTCACATCTGCCTGCTGCCAGGCCATCTCTGCCAGGAGCAGACTGTGGACCCTGCTGTGTCACTCCTCTGTCTGGCGCAGAACCGCACTGAGTGCATCCACCGCCATCACGAGCCGCATCTACTGATCTACTGAAGCCTGGAGTAGACAGCTGTGCTCGTCAAAGAGGTCATCCGCCAGTCCGGCATGCTGACCCTCGTGGTGTTCCTGGCCCTGCTGGCCAGCACCCCTTGACGATGGGCGCTGCACACCAGAGCCATGCTCGGGCACGTCCACATACGGTGCACTGCTACCGCCCTCTGACACTGTCCACCCGTCACCATTGGCTGAGTGCTGGCACTGCCCCTCAGCTGCTGATCACCAAGGCTCACCGGCACCGCCACAGTGGCCGCAACAGCCCCACCACCCTGGACACAAACCAGTGCTGCCCCACTGGGGCATACAGACACAGGCTGGGACTGTGTTGTTACGCAGGCCTCCACGGTGGCACCACCCACGGCAATGCCGGTGCCGTTACCTGCTGTGGGACCATCCTGTGTCCCACACGTATCGCTGTCTGGGACGTGTGGTCCACCATCATCGGTGCTGGATCTGGCACCAATCCATGTCCCAGCACACTGGAGACCATGAGCGCTGTCATGCTGGGACACAGGCAGGGCCTCGTCCGCACCCGCACCACCCTCATCAGTCCAGACAGATGTGCAGGTATGCACTAGTCCAGTCCCTCAGACACCTGTGGAGGTGGATGGGCAATGCTGTGTGTCCAGGGCATCCCCCTCGGTGGACACACCCACCACCGCTGACCCATGTAGATGCTCAGGAGCTGCAAGGGAACACATTAGTGTTAGTGGCTCTGCCCTGTCCTGTGGCATTCCCTCCACCATCCACACAGTGACAGCACAGGACCTACCATGCAGTGATGGGCTGCCACCTGTCTGGAAGCTGCCACCAGGAATGCCCTCGATGGCATAACACCACATGTTGCCAGCCACCCACTCCTCCTGTGGCATCAGGCGTGGCACATCCGACTGACCCCCACCGGTGGCAGCACATGCAGCCCTGATGGCAGCCACCTTGTCTTTGATCCTCCTCCTGTCCGTGCCAACCTTCTTCTTACACTCCTGCATGGACCGCTGGTGGCTGCCATGCTGGTTCATGGCACGCACCACCTCACTCCACGCCGCAGCAAGGGCCTGTGGCATTCCCCACTGTCCGCTGAGCAGCAGTTCTCTGTCAAGATATGCCTTGAACAGGACATCTGATTCAGCCTGGGTGAGGTTGGGCCTCCTCCTTCTCCCCCTTCCCTGTTCCTCCTCTTCTTCATGTTCGGTCATGATCGAGCCTATGGGAATGACAGATGTTACCTTGGACTGTGCAGTCCCATTCAGCCCTCACAAACCACAGTCCCCACATCCCAACAGCATGCAACCCACCACAAGAGACTGCAATACCTAACTATGTCCTCTGCAGCCCCATGTCGCATTTATATAGAGCAATGCATGCAAATGAGGTGAGGCGCAACTGTAAGAGGATGCTATTGCAGTGGTTGCACTGTGGAATGGCTGATGAGCTGATTTGCATATGCTGGCTGAATATCGCACTGTTGCGCCTTGCGTAATGTTGGTGAATGTGCTCAGGCTATGGTGCAGCACTGTGATGTGCACAATTGGCACCGCACGGTGCTTGCCTGGGGTGCTGACACCATCACGTGCGGTGCTGCTGATGTCCCTGGTGCCTCTGTCAGTATGTCCATGGCCCATGCAGCTGGCACCCTTGCATGTCTGTGGTATGCATGGTCTGCTGGCATGTCATTGGTGGCTGTCCATGCTGGCCACCCTCTGGCCACAGCGCAATGGCGGCTTGCCTCCTGTCACTGGTATGGTGCACGTCTGCCTTGGGTGGCATTGCGTCCTATGCTGTTGTTGTCCCCCCTCCATGCTGTTGCTGGTGTCTGTTGTGGAGTCAGTGTTCTGATGTCTGTCACTTATGCTCCGGCCGCATGCTGATGGCAGATGGCTTCATGGTGCATGCGCAGGATGGCTGGTACGCCTGTGCCATGGTGGGGTGCAGGCCATGGGTACACAGCATCAGTGGTCACACGCCAGCAGAATTTGTTGCCCCGCTATTGCGTCCCTGTGTTGGGGTGCCCTTGGGTCTGGGTGGGTGTTTGTCCGTGCCCTGTGTTGCATCCTGTGTGGCGCATGCCTCCATGCACCACTGTGGGTGTCTGTGCTGGCTGTTGGGACCAGTGCTGGGACAGGGTGTGTGCTTGGGTGGGTGTGTGGGGTGCTGTCCTGCTGGTGGTGGGGTCCAGGGCAGGCCTTGTCGCATGTGGGGTCCCTCGGGTACCGACGCAGGGTCGACCTCTCTGCTGTGCCACGGGGGGCCGTGCAGGTTGGCACTGTGTCTGCAGTTGTTGTGTCGGTTGCTGGTGCTGCCTGCTGCGGGATGCTCACAGTGGGGCTGCCATGCATGTCTCCATGGTGCACAGGGTTGCATTGTCACAGTGGGGGTGGTGGCATGCATTCAGTGTCATGCACTGTTGGGCGCTGCTCCTGGGCAGGGTGTCTGGGGATCGCTGTGCAGGGTGTGCTCTGAATTGGTCGGATGGGGTGGCACTAGGTGGCTGGCCCTCCTTGTGTTGCGGTCACTGCTTGCCAGGAAGTGTGCTGGGGCACCGTGCCCCAGCTGTGGATTCGGTGCTGGTGTTCATGGGCTGGTGGTTCATCCAGCTCACCACAGGTTGTGCAATTCATGGGGTGTGGGGGGTGCTGTCTGGTCTGCTGCATGCTCCTCCACCCATGGCTTCCATGGGTGGTGCACCCCTGCATCCTGCCTCTGCGCATCCCTGGTTGTGCTACTGCGCTACTACCCTGCTCCACTGCGCATCCCTGGTTGTGCTACTGTGCATCAGCTCTGCACCACTGTGCATCCCGTGTTGCACCACGGAGCAGTTGGTGCGATATTCAGTTGTGTTGCGCAAGCGCATCTTGGCCTGCGATGTGTTTGAATATCGTGTGTATTGCTCATGGGCGCACTGCACTTGCACCTGCTTCTGCTACTGCTATTGCGCTACTTTGTGGCACAGTCTGAATATCTGGGCCAATGTGTGCAGTATACAATGCCAGTAGATAGACGTGATTACAAATACAATGTACAGGGAAAAATGCAATAAGTGTAAAATACAGAGTCAGCAGTTAGAGTATATACAATAAGTGGCACTATATAATGAAGGCAGTTACAGTAAAACTTGCAGTTAGGATCAAAAGAAAAGCTTGGCCAGGCACGTTAATGACAGTGGCAGGAGGGGGAGGTGTGTAAGTAGAGAAGAGAAGTAAGGGAGGGTTTAGAAGGAGCAGAGCAAATGTTTAAGGGGAGAGAATTCCAAAGCTTAGGAAAGCGGAAAGAGAAGGCTGATTGGCCAGCTAGAGTTTTTAGGATAGGGAACTTTAGGAAGCAAAAACCAGAGTTTCGGAGAAGGTAGAATGAGGGGGGGGTCGAGGGAGAGAGTAGGGAGTCGAGATGGGGGGGGGACGACAGGAGACCCAGAATTTAGAAGTGAAAGAGACACAGTGGGATAGACGGCCATCCTCCAGGAAAGGGAGAGAAAGATAAGTGTAGAGAGTACAGTGGTGGGTGCGGGTAGGGCAGTTAAGGGCAATGTGGCAGAAGGAGTGGAAAACAGGATCCAGTCTAGCCAGCGTGGACTTAGGGGCATCATCATGGAATAGGTCACCGTAATGAATGATGGGGAGAATCATCTTGGTAAAGATGTCACAGCGGGCAGGGAGGTGGATGCAACTTTTATGCCTATATAGGACATCAAGTTTAGGATGGAGTTTTTTTTTTAATCGTGTCTATGTGCTGGGAGAAATGGAAGTGATGGTCAAACCAGATGCCTAGGTACTGTACTTGAAGGTGGGCACATGGTCAATTGGGATACCATCTAGGGTGTTGAAGGAGGGGAAGGCCATGAATTTTTAAAGACTTGGTCTAGTGCCAAAGCATATAGATACTGTCATTTTGGCACTGAGAGATAGCTGATTAGACTGAAACCATTGTTGGATTGAGTGAAAATCAGGTTGGAGATTTGACATCAGCTCGGCTGGTGAAGAACCAGAGACAAATAGGGCTGTGTCGTCTGCATACATGTGGATGGATGCAGATGAGCAGGCAGAATGAAGGTTGTTTAAAAATATGGAAAATAAGAGTGGACCAAGTATGGAGCCTTGGAGGAGGCCAGTGGTGATGTGGGGGGGATATGGCACCTCCAAGCCTCACAGATTGAAATCTACCTGTGAGGTAGGCAGTGCTTAATTTGTGCCTGTGCTTGCCGGGGCTTAGCCCTGGAACCTCTTTTCATGCCAAGGCTGAGCCCCGACACCTATTCTCACTGTCAGCACACTTTAAGTAGGGACAGTATTTTTTTTTTTTTTGTGGGTGTGTGTACTGTGCACTGACTGACTCACTGTGCAAAGCCAGCTTCTGCGATGCAGATCACAGTCGACTCCACCTCCTCACTCATCCTCTTCTCTCAGCAGAGCTGCTGCATACTGCTTCTTCGTTCCTCTCAGTGCTTGCTCCCATCCTAAATTGAACTGGCTTGTTCCGGGGGGGGGGTCGGGTTTGCTGGTGGTGGCGCACACGACCTTGCTTTTGCATGTACTTCATTGCCAGACTCTGTAAAGGATCATCTGACCAACTATTCTGTGGTCAGGTGTCTCAGAGTTATCTCATGTTGCCTGGGAACAGCGGAGGAAAAGTTAGCAGTTGTCGACATTTGCAGGCTGTGGCTGCATCTCTTGTCTCATTGTGGGGACTAAGTTGCAAAAAGAAACCTATGTGTGCACTTAAAAACTATATAGAACAGTGATAAATGTTTGTGTGTGTGTGTGTGTGTACTGAGATTGGGGATTCAGAAAGGGGTTGTGACCGTCTAAAAGGAAAGCCCGTGGTTGGTCTGGTGGACAAGGCAGGGAGTGAGACCAACTAGGAGCCGACCGAGGGTTCAGGAAAAAAGCCAGGCTATGGGAAAGAAAGGTAGCCGGGGCTGGGAGGGACTGGGGAGTAGATACCTTGCTGGCTTGGGGGAGGAGACTGGGCAACAATACATTTAGGATGGCTGAGGCTAGCCAGCCCAGGGCTGATTGAGTGAGTGAGGGAAGCTTTTCACCAGGGTCAGAGACTAGTCCAGATTTAATACTTGGAATGGTTGGAACCTAAAATAAGTATAAAGAAAAATGTAAACTTTGGCTGTTGGGAGGGTAAGGGTTTCATTCTTACCATATGTTTGTAATTCGAATGTGCTTAACCAACTGGATGGGATAATATTTGTGTGACTTGACTTACATTGTGAATATGATTTATGTTGTGGCTTTCTTCCTCTCTATCCGTGGAATATACCACCATATTAGGGTACAACACGAGGCACCCTAGAGGAGGGTTCCCCCCATAGGTGCCACAGTGATGATTCCATCGGCTAAAGGTAGCTTAGGAAGAAGCCCATGGGTAAGAAAGACGTGCCGCTGGAGGAGGAGGAGTGGTGGATGGTGGGGCAAAAAGAAATGAATCCAAGGAAGGCCCAGGGTGAGCTACCTGATAAAGCCTGGTGGGGGAGTGATGTAATTGCTCCACCCAATTGACTTGACTTACGTTGAGAATATGATTTATGTTGTGGCTTTCCGCATCTCTATCCATGGGATATACCACCCTATTAGGGTACAACACGAGGAACCCTAGAGGAGGATTCACCCCCAATAGGTGCAGTGGTGATGATTCCATCGGGTAAAGGTAGCTTAGGAAGAAGCCCAAAAAGAATACCCAATTGGATGTTGAGCATCGAAGAGGCGAGGATGATGCATGAATGAGAACAAGAAGATGATTAAGGCAGACTTCCTATGGAGAGAGGAGAAAGCCGGGGCCACCATCTGCCTCCATTCAACAGTGGAACCTAGCTAATTAAAACTAAGACAGCACATTAACCTAAGGAAACACTACCTCTAGCTAATATTATGACCATTGGCACGGAGGAGAGGAAAAAAACCTTTTTAGGAGGAAACCTCTGGGGATCCAAGGCCTAGGTCACCTTCCCTCCAGGCTGACGACGTTTGATTTAAGGACGTACATTGTTAAAGAGAAGGATTCATTAAGGAGAAGGATATGAGCAGGGAAGAGGATGATAGGATAGGGGAAAACCCCAAAAGAAAGCATAGAACGAAGAAGGAACATGCCAAATGAAAGCACAGGTCGAAGAAGGAACATGAGTCTATGATGAAGACTGATGACGATGAACGCCACAAGAGGGCGTCAGGTCAATGAGGTAGCATAACACCCAATGAGAAGTATACTTGATTGAGCAATGCAAGTAAGGAAGCAGGGATGCCAATAAGGCATGCTTGATGAAGCGATGTGAGCGAGTGGACCCTTAGGTTGGAATCGATGAGGTAGCATAAGAGTCAATGATAGGAATGCTCTATTAAGAGATGTAAAATGGACAAACCTTGAGGTAAGGAGGAGAGAATGATGATCGGAGTTATGAACCTAATATGTGTGGCAGACGGCCGTGGGTCGATGAGGTGGCATAGGAGCCATGAGAGGTACGCCCAAAAGAATATCGATGGCAGACCTCGACTGGAGTGAATCCTTGATGGCTGGTATGGAATGAGAAGAAGAGACAGGAATGAACTTGATAATTAACTTGTATGAAGGTAGTATGAGCAAGAGAGAGCTGCAAGTAGGCTACTCGAAAGGAGGTGGACTCTGAGGCCAAGAAGGCATGACTGCCAGACAGAGGCAGTGAAGGCAGATGGAATGGACAGCCAAGGCAGACCGATTCAGTGATTGAAATAGAAAAGCAGGGTTAGGTAATGTATCCAGGACTGGAAAGGGCCGTGAGAGGAGGAGGAGGAGAGGGTTAATAAGAGGTAGAATGAAGAAGAGGTGCAATGCAACGTGGGGAGGCTCGAAGAAGTGAAGGAAATGGATGGAGCAGAGTCAACGGGGTGGAGGAGAGAGCCGAAGGTAGCCAGGCAGAACAGACGGAAGAAAAGCAGGAAGATGCCCCCAGACCTCACTAGTGATGCACAGAATGAGGGATAACCATAAGGAACACCTCAGAAGCGTGCTGTCCCACAGACAGACAGCCAGGAAAATGTGCTGTACACAGACAGAATGAGCTGCAGATCCAGATGGCAAAGCAAAAGAAATAAAATCAACAATATGAATAGAAATGATGCCTAAATAGACACACCCAAGGCACAGAAAAATGCACCAGGAAGTGCAGCAAGGCTGGGACCAGGAAATTTGAAAACAGGCTGAAGAGCGTAAACCATGGGATGCCGACACCCACATATGGTCGAGTCCCCAGGTTGGTGGAACAGGGGTTGGGAAAGGGACAGGAAGAAGCTGATAGCATGGAGCAGCCCCAGGAATCCAGAGAAGAAAGGAACAAGGAGCGAGGAGAAGGAGCACCGGAGATAGGTAGGGAACCCCAAATGAGTCCAGCAGGACAGGGCCGTACAGTGCCGCCACACGCACACTAAACGTGAGCACTGGAGCAGGAGCAGAACCAGGAGCAGGGTGCAGTGGGCAAGAAACATGCCCGAAGGCACCAGAAGCAGAGGCGCCACACGAAAAAGGTGACGGGAACTTACAAGAAAGGAGATCCAGCCAACGAAGGAGGAGAACAGGGAGGGTCAGAGGAGGGATAGAAACCAGGGAAGCACAGAGTGAGAGCGAAGCAGAGGACACCGAAGCACATGAGGGACAACTCAGCAGAATGAGATATGGGTCGGGAGGAGATGGACAGATGTGTGGGAAAGAGATAGAAAACAGGCATCAGGCGAACCACAGAAGGGACAGCAACAGGGACAGAGGACCGAGCTGTCCAAAGCCAGAGACGCCGGTGGACGAAAAATTAACCAGGTGCTAGAGAGGAAAGCGAGCGGGCAAACACAGAGAATAGCAAAGCAGGTGAGGAAGCAGGAGCAAGACACCGGGGTTAGAAGGGAAATGGGTGACCAAATCAGGCAAAATGGCAGGATTGCAGAGTCCAGAGAGAAAGGCAGATGAAGAAAAGGGAGGACAGCGTGGAGGACCGAGCCGCCTGCTGCAATGAGGGTGTGCAGGGCTCAAAACCAGCAAGCCGGTGGCCGGAGGTGACCACTAATGCACGGGCAACAGCCTAAAGAAAACAACAGGGAGAGGAAGGCCAGGGGTGAGCTACATGATAAAGCCTAGTGGAGGAGCCACGTAATTGCTCCACCCAATTGAACCTCAGGCTTAAAGCTTTCCCATTAAACAGGAGCTCTGGTGCTGATAACTTGTAGTTCCCCCACTCCCACCCCCACCAAAAAAAATTCATAAGTGTGAAAGCAGAGGAGCTGTGTCTCTGTGAGTCTGGTACATCCAGCAGATTGATTGGGTATACATTTAAAATGAAAGAAATTGACCAAAAAACAGACTAAATAAGAAAGGCAGAGGGGCAGCAGTGTGTGAGCTTGGTACATACAGCAGACTGTCTGGGGTTCATTCATTCTTATCCACCAAGTGAAAAAATAAATATTATAACCCCATCCCCTCGGCTATAGGCTGTGTAAGACTGGTTTAGTACTGCCAGAAGACTGCCAGGGTTTGAATCCTACAATCTAAGACTGTGCTGAGTACTATTTGTCTGTAAACCTATGGGGCTCTAACTAACACAGGCAAAAGAGCAGGTGTCTGAGTTGAGCTTGAGTTTGATTCCCCTAAATTCCACTTACATACAGCATATTGCTGTGTACTTAAGTGACTGTCTCTGAAGGGGCTGTAACTAAAAGAAGTAAAAAAAAAAATAAAGGCTAACTAACATAGACAGAGGAGCAGGTGTGTGAGCTTGGAATTGATTCCCACAAGTTCTACTTACATACAGCACATTACTGTGTACTCAAGTGACTGTCTCTGAAGGGGCTGTAACTAAAAGAAGTAAAAAAAAAAAAATAAAGGCTAACTAACACAGGCAGAAGAGCAGGTGTCTGAGATGAGCTTGAGTTTGATTCCCCTAAGTTCCACTTACATACAACACATTACTGTGTGTTCGAGTGACTGTCTCTGTAGGGGCTATAACTAAAAGAAGTAAAAATAAATAAATAAATAAGGTTAAATAACACAGGCAGAGGATCAGGTGTGTGAGCCCCAAAACTCACCACAGAACATCTAAAACCCAAGGGCTTCTGAGGGCCTAGCGGCCCCCAGTCCCCTAGCTTTTAGGCCACAGCACCTTGCCGTTGCATTCTATATGTTCGTGATCCTTTACCTATAGAAAACTTTTCATGCTTCAGTTTTAATGGGTTCTACTGCTTGCACCATGCTAGATGCTCTGTGGTACATTCTGTTGCTTAATAAGGTCAGCCAAAGTCTCCAATACCCTGACTGGGGGATTCTTTCCCTGGATTCAGGGGCAGGGAACTTGTAACAGAAGTGTGTTTTATCATCAGTATAACCCCCAAAACTCACCACAGAGCATCTAAAACCCCAAAGCTTCTGGGGACCTGGCAGCCCCAAGACCCATAGCCTTTGGTGTTAGACCCTGGCACCTCTTTCTCTACAAATTAAGCACTGAAGGTAGGAGCTGAACTAATGAGGGGCAGTGACAGAAAGACCAGCTGAACTGAGTTTGTGAAGCAGGAGTGAGTGAGAGACAGTGTCAAATGCTTTTGCAAAATCAATGAAGATGGTGGCTGTGAGAAGGCCCTGGTCTATAGCTATGTTAATGGACTCAGTTAGGTGGAAGAGGTGGTGGAGTGGAGTTTATGAAAGCCAGACTGGAAAGGGATGAAAAAGGATGAGGAGTCTAGGAAGGTAGAGAGTTAGGATAGAACAATGTTTTCTTTGAGTTTTGAGAGGGTAGGGAGGAAGAATATAGGGTGGAAGTTTCCAGGAGAGGAGGTGTCACCATCTTTGTGAAGGGAGGTGATGGTAGCATGCCTCCAAGATGCAGGAACAGAGGCCAGAGAGAAGGATAGGTTTAGTACACAGGCACGTTGGGCAGCAGTGACAGGTGGAGAGAGATGCAGAAGTTAAAGGTCTAGCCCGTCAGGGCTGCTGTTATGGCCGGGGCTGAGGGCTAGGAGGGCTTTCAGAGTGAAGGATGGGATAATCAGTGAAAAGAAGAATGGAGGGGAAGAAGTGAGGGGAGGAGGGAAATGGGGGGAGGTCGATGGAGGGACTGAGGGCAGGAGAGTAGATGCACAGTTGGTGAAATATGTGATGAAAGCTGAGGCAACAGATGGAGGGTTAGAGGTTGAGGATGCACCAAAATTTAGTATTGGGAGGGTGGACTGGATTGGTGGGGGGGAGAATAGGGCTTGAATAACTTTCCAGAACTTTGAGGAGTGACAAGTTTCTCTGGAAAGATAAGGAAAAAACTCGACTGGCTAACATAGTGGCCTTGGTGCCAGAATTTCTCAGGGAGCGATACCTGTGCAGATTGGTAGGGAAACCTGAGACCTTATAGGTTTTCCATGCCAGGTCACAAGCACATTGGAAGGCCATTAGTTCTGCTGAGATGAGAGATTTTAATTCTAATAACTGGTATGCCACCGTTGCCTGAATCTTAGAATGTTTTTCCAATCCCTTTCCAGATCAACTTGTGTTGTTTGTATTAGTCTGCAGTGCTTCTTACTGTTCTGTGTACTGACGGCAAGGCCTAGGAAATCAGACGGTGGTGGAGCCTGTTCTCACTGTCAGTAATGCAGTAAGCCCTGTAGAGGGTGTGCAGTGGAGGCTACTGCAGAACAAGAATCGGACTAACCTTATTTTGGTGGTGCTTTGGTGGTTGCAGTCAGTGGAAGTCTGCGTTGTTCTGCTTACAGCCACTCCATATCAGTCTCACCCTTTCCTCCTCAATAAACATTGCCCTAGAGGGGTTATTTTCCTTTTTTACTTCTTCCCTGCTCTTAAAGCAATCTGAGTTTTAATGGGGAAGTGTTTGTCTGCTGCAGATTTGCAGAAAAGTCAAGTTAATTCATAAGCTCAGCTCCCTGTGGAACCGTATGTTTTTTTTTTCTTTTAGAGACCAATATTAGAAATTAGTGTTGATAAATCTTGATAGATGTTCCAATACTAAGTGCCTAATTATTTTCGCCTATTTGATACATACATTATTTCATTAGTGTTATCAGTTTTACTCTGAATTTTTGTGCCAGTTGATCATATGACCATTCTGGTCATAAGGCGCATGCATGGTGTCTCTGGTTTAGATTCACCATTTGCCAACCTGCTTTAGAGAGGACCCAGGAGGGACTGAGTGCTTATCTTTCGTTCAATTGTGCTTATGCAACTGGATGAGATGATGCTTGTGTGACTTGACTTACTTTGTGAATATGATTTATGTTGTGGCTTTCTGCCTCTCTATCCGTGGGATATACCACCCTATTAGGGTATGACGCGAGGAACCCTAGAGGAGGGTCCCCCCCCAAAGGTGCTGCAGTGATGATTCCGTTGGCTAAAGGTAGCTTAGGAAGAAGCTCATGGGTAAGATAGACATGCTGCTGGAGGAGGAGGGGTGGATGGTGGGACAAAAAGAAATGAATACTGGGAAGGCCTGGGGGAGCTACCTAATAAAGCCTGGTGGGGGAATGACTTAGTTGCTCCACCCAATCGAACCTCAGGCTTAAAGCCTTCCCATTCGATTGTGCTTACGCAACTGGATGAGATGATGCTTGTGTGATTTGACTTACGGTGTGAATATGATTTATGATGTGGCTTTCTACCTCTCTATCTGTGGAATATACCACCCTATTAGAGTACGACGCGAGGAACCCTAGAGGAGGGTTCCCCCTCATAGGTGACATGGCCATTAGAGATGGGCGAAGTGGCTCCAATTCGCTCCATGAAATGGAATGCGGAGTGAAAGTGAATTCGCGGAGTGCTCCGCAACGCGAAGCAGAGTACTTCGCTTTATAATGGGTAACGCCAAGTCCATTGAAATAAATGACTTTATGCTATCTACTTCTTCCCAAACCACTACTCCACTAATTTTAAGGTGAAGTACATTGAATGCAATGTAACTCACTTCACCTTGTTTTAAGCCCCAAAGGCGAATTTGCAATGATTTATGCGATTTCAGGTCACATGGGCTCTAGATTGTTCTGCACAGCCTCAGTTTGGGGTAGTGTGTGCAGGAAGTTGTAGCAGTCTGCTCTGAGAGCTCTCTGTGATTCAAACCTTCTAAAAGCTATTAAAAAAGCCTTTTTGAGCAATTTCATTTGCTGAAACTTTAGTTCATCAATTGTAGGAAACCCTCCTGTGCTCATATCATCGAGCGTTTATTGTTTGTGTATGGATTTTGAATGTTAATGTACGACATTCAGTCTGTGTACTGAGAGACAGTGGAAGTGTGCTTTGGGGGAAGGGTGTATCTGTGGTGTAGGTAGATTAACTTGGAGAAAAAAACAGCTCTTTCTGTTCTGGTGATATTTTTCTTGTATAACTGTGTTAATGTACACACAGTAACATTTTCAATAATGCTTGCCATTTTTTTGTTGATTGTTGTGGTGCAGCAGTGACTAATTTTAGTTTGTTTAAAATATGTGGTTATATTACTGAAGTTTTCAATTTGCTATGCATTACTTAGTGTGTGTGTGAGTATGTGTGTGACACGTATCATCAAATCAGACACCTTTTGTTGTGCCACATAGTAATTTCAGCAATATGAACCTGCTAGCCAGTGCAGCTGTGTGATTTCTGTACTTCTTTGTGGTATCTTTACTGGCACTAGTACTAGTGACTGTTACGCAGCAGTGCAGTACACTGCCCCCTGCCCCCCGAGGCCCGCCCTAACCGGCGAACGTATTCTTTTCCAGATTTGAATTTCTGATGGTGAGCACTGGTTAGGTGTTGTACCTTTGCATCTGCATCTCTTCAGTGTGCAGCGCAATCTTAATCTGTCTGAAAATTTGCATCTCTTTAGGTCCCAATCTCCATCTGTAGCTTAAGTCACAGTTGTTTCTTTGGCTTGCCTTCAGAGTACTGGACTGGTGTGGTGCATAATTCTGTATGAATATTGTATCATTAATATGCGTTTTTAAGTCAGGACCATCATCACTAGTCACTCGTGATACAAATCACATTCTTCATCATCACGGTCACAAATGCAGTCACAAATCACGATTCATGATCACGTCACTAATCACAACACTAATTTTTTGACTTGTTACTTGGATGTATTGTAAGCATGTTTTGTAGTATCTATCCAAGCTTCACCACCCCACCATTGTACTCATTAATGAGCATTTTTAAGTAGGCGAGTTTTGTGCTACAGCTCATCGGCGAAGTACAGCCATAGGCATTCCTTCCCATACAGCATGTGAGTTACAGTACTGTAAGTAGTGGTGTGCGAAGTGGCCCCAAATTGCTCCGTGAAGTGATTCACTGAGTAACACGGAATCCGTAGAGAACTCCACAATGTGAAGTGGAGTACTTCGTTTCATAATGAGGAACGTGAAGTCCATTGAAACCAATGACCGCGTTATTCCACCTTCCCCAAACCACTTCTCCACTAATTTTAAGGCAAAGTACATTGAAATCAATGTAATTTGCCTCACTTCACCCTGTAATTGAGCTCCAAATGAAATTATGCAGTTATTCATGGGATTGCAGGTCACATGGGCTCTAGATTCTTCTGCACAGCTTCAGTTCTGGCCTGGGTAATGTGTGTGTGCAATGCTGAGTGGAGACAGTTTGCTCTCAGAGCTCTGTGATTCAAAATCTCTAAAAGCTGTTTAAAATGCCTTTTTGAGTAATACTTTTTGCTCAAAATGTAGTACATCGATTGTAGAAACCCTTCTGTGCTCATAACATCGAGTGTTTATTGTTGTGTGTGGATTTTGAATGTTAATTTAGAACAGTCAGTCTGTGTACTGTGAAGTGTACTTTGGGGGAAGGGCGTATTTGTGGTGTAGGTAGATTCACTGGGAGAAAAATGCAGTCTTTCTGTTTTGGTTATATTCGTCTTGTATAACTGTGTTACTGTACACATAGTAATATTTTCAGTAATTCTTGACTTCTTTTTGCTGATTGTTGTGGTGCAGCAGTGTACAATTTGTCTGTTTAAAACATTTGGTTATATTACTAAAGGTTTTCAATTTGCTGCACATTACTTGAGTGTGCATGTGAGTGTGTGTGTGTGATGCATGCCATTAAATCAGACACCTTTTATTGTGTTACAGAGTAATTGCAGCAGTGTGAACCTGCTATCCACCGCACCTGCATGATTTTTTTTATACTGCTTTGTGGTATCTTTACTGACAGTGGATTGTTACTGCCGTGCACTAATCCCACAATTGGCAAAATGTATCCCTTTCCAGATTTGGATTTGTGACTTGGATCACTGGTTAGGTGTTGTTGTGCCTTTTCGTATGCATCCCTTGAGTGTGCAGCGCAATCTTAATCTGTCTGTGCATTTGCATGGCACCATTAATTCTGGGAAACTGCATTTCTTGTTATGCTCTCATTTCACTTCATCAGCACTGGGAAATTTTCTGGCCACAAGACAGCAACATTTTGGGGATGGACATTAATTCTGGTGACTCTGTGTGTCACCTGACCACTGCATGCATGACTGAGTGCGCCATTAATTCTGGGAGACTTTGCATTTCTTGTTACACTCTCATTTCACTTCATCAGCACTGGGGAGTTTTCTGGGCACAAGACAGTAGCACTTTGGGGATGCACATTCATTCTGGTGACTGTGTGGGTGGGATGCTGCCAATATTGTTGTCACTCCGCCTTACTTTGCATGTAAGGTGGAATGACAACATGAAGTAATAATAACAAGGTGAAGTGAGCATTTCCTATGAGGCACTCACGTAGTGAAGTGCCAACGCGAAGTGGCCACTTCGCGTTCACTTCGCCAGCAGATTTTAAATTTGCTGCATCTCTAATGGGTGATGATTCCATCGGCTAAAGGTAGCTTAGGAAGAAGCCCAAAAAGAACACCCTATTGGGTGTCGAGCATCGAAGAGGTGAGGATGATGAATGAAAAAACTGGCAAGATGATTAAGGCAGATTTCCTGAGGAGAGAGGGGAAAGCCAGGGCTACCATCCGCCTCCATCCAACAGCGGAACCTAACTAATTAACCAAAAAATGCACATTACCCTAAGGAAGAATTAACTCTAGCTAATATTATGACCATTGGCATGGAGAAGAGGAAAAAACCCCTTTTTAAGGAGGAAACCTCTGGGGATCCAAGGCCTAGGTCACCTTCCCTCCAGGCTGTCGACGTTTGATTTAAGGACATACATCATTAAAGAGAAGGATTCATTGAAGAGAAGGATGAGTAGGGAGGATGATGACGGGCTAGAGAAAAACCCCAAAAGGAAAGCACAGATCAAAAAAAGAACATAAGGCAGCAGAGACCCGAGAAGGGTATGCTCGAGCAGGTGATGGGAAGGAGTAGATCCAAGTAGAAGGCAGAGGAGTAAGGGGTATGCCAGATGTGCTCACATGAAGACTGAGGATGATGCAGATTGATGATGATGAGCACCACAGGAGTGCAGCAGGCGAACGCGAGAAGATTGAGGAAGAGGAAACAGGAAGGAACTCGAAGAGGAACTTGAATGATGGAGGAGAGCAGTCAAGCAGCCCGTAGCAAAGGGTGTTGAACAGGAAGACATGGCCGTGAGTGGAGACAGAGTCGAACTGAGGTAGCAGGGACCCGAGAGGGGTATGCCGGAGTGATTGACTTGAAGAGAAGACCCATGTAGAGGTCAGAAGAGATGAACCATGAAGTAAGAATGAATGAACGATGACCAGAGTCAGGAACTTGCTGAATGCAGCAAGAGGGCCTCGGTTCAATGAGGTGGCATGTGATTCATGATAGGTATGCACAAATAATGACTAAAGTCAGGAACTTGATGATTGTGGCAGGAGGAAATTGAATGAATTAAGGAGGCCCCTCAAAAGGAGGTAGAGTCGGAAATGGACTTGCAAAGGAATGTGAAAGATGGTCGAGAACCTACAGTCAGCCGGCATGATGGAGGGAAGCCAGGAATGGAGGGAATCTGTGATGGCAGGTACGAAATAAGGCATGGTGAGCAAGTGGTCCAAAATATAGGAAAGGGGAAAATAAGAGACAAGAGGTACAATGGGTAAAGGGACAGGAGTTGAGGGAGCAGGTCAATTCGAGGTAGATTCAAATATAGGTGGCATTCAATGAAGGTATGCTCGAATAAGCTAAATAATCATTAGTGGAGAGAAACCACGACAGCAAGGGACGAGAACAGGCATGATATGAGACGAAGCCATGAGTGGAGTGAATCCGTGATGGCTGATGGAGCAAAGCCAAGATTGGAGGCTTGGTTGCAGGCCAGACTGAAGCAAGCCGAGACATTCAGATTGAGTAATTGAAGTAGATGAGCAGGGCAAGGCCAGGTACTGTGGACCAGGGAGGGCTAAAGGTAGGAAGGTCAATGGGGTAGCATAGGATACCAGAAGAACAGGATGGGGAAAAAAAAAAAAAAAGAGTTTTTTTTTTATATACACAGCATCTAAGCTTATAATGGACAGCATTAGATTCCACATATAGATTCCAATTGTAACAGGAAAGGGAAAGCTATGATGCATGAAAATAAAAAGAAATGCATATGAGGAGCCAGGGAAACAACAGCAGGTGTTCATTGAAATACAGCATGTTATGATGTGTCGCAAGGGGAACAGAATAATGGAATAGGAATGTGCATCAAAAAGAGTCTGTCCAATCCAAATAAGAGAAACAGTACTTTGAAATGGAGTTGGATGGATGCGGGACAGTCAGTAGGACAGTACTACATGATTTAGGGAGGGCTGTCAGGCACGAAGATCTAGCGCCACACTCAGTAACAATGAGTTTAGAAATAACAGCACAGATCCGTGGCTAGATATTGGCTGACTGAAAGAATCAAAAAAGAAACTTGCGTGAGCAATAAAGCGGAGTCACCATTCCCCTATCAGCCCAGTAAAGATTAGTAAAGTTCTCCACGGCTCCAAAGAAATGATTGCTCCAAGTCAAAACTTCAGGGAAATGAGTGCTCGATGATGTGCGCTGCTAAGCTGCAACAAATGTAAGCCAGCATCTTCTGTCATGAATGCCCAGCTGACTGATGTGTCCACAACACAAGCACAATAATATCCCCTTTCATTGGAGGTCGAACCTCCTTACCTTATCGGGTGCATGGGCAGGACAAAGAAATTAGCAAAATCGACGAATACCCAGGCAGCGTGCAGACTCCAAAAAAAAACAAAGCCGCTACATTCTCAGCTCCCCGAATCAGGTACAGTGCAAGCACCATCAGAGCAGCCTGCCACATCGGAAGCCTCTGCAACCGTCACTACAATGGGTCCCAGAGAGGTAGGGAAGGCAGGGCAGACATGCAAGGGCTGCAGGCAGAGGCAAAGACCATATCGCTAGCACAGCAGGGTAAATGAGTGAATCGGAAACAGCTGCATTGGCTGTGGACACTGCAGAAAACATATCGAAGCATGGTCTGAAGGCTGGCTGGTAGGCAGAATGCAGGAACCAGGACACTGTGAAGAGACAGGGCAGGGGCACGCAGTGGACAGAAGCCAAAGAAGCTAGCATATGGGGGGGTAATGAACCAGGAGACAGGATGAAACAAAAGGGGAGGAAATGGGAGAAAACAGAGATACTAAATGAACCTGCAGCCAGAGGCAGCAGCTGGAGCAAGGGAACAGAAACAATGCAAGACACCAGACAGAGGGCAGAAGAGCAGCGCCTCTGGCTGCAAAATGAAATAAATCCTGGGAAGGCCCAAGGGATCTACCTAATAAATCTTGGTGGGGGAGTGATGTAGTTGCTCCACCCAATCGAACCTCAGGCTTAAAGCCTTCCCATTGAGAGTTTAGCTGACTTTCTTTTTTTGTTTCTGCTAGCAGTAAGTTCTGTCGCTGATTTAGGTTTTGTCTCTATCATATGGCAGGGTGTTTTTCTCTACAGTTTTTTTTTTTTTTTTTTTTTACTTTCTATTTTTCTCGCCTCCCTCCCACCAGCTCTGATATCATCAGGAGCACCTAGGAATCATCCCTCTGCAAGCCGCCTTACCTGGTCTGCCCCTGTCACCCATGGAGTCATGGTTTACCCCCTGGGTGGGGAAGAGGTGCGGCCCAAACACCCTGAAACATCTGGTTTCGTCAGTTGAGGGGTGCCAGGAAGGCGGCTGCACATTGAGGGCAAGCTCCGGTGCTCCGTCTCCATCAGAGCAGGAAGTTATTTTCCCTATTCTGTAGGGGAGTGGTCAGCACCCTGACGTCAAGGTGTTTCCACCGATGTCTGCCACTCCAAACCCCTCTCTATGCTCCAATGCTTGCTATGCCTCCAGCTTCTGCCAGAGGCCAGCCAAGCACCGAGCAGTAGCCCCCCCTCCCTCCCGGGAGAGGAGAGCTGTCCTCCGGATGCTCAATCCTCTCCCTCCCCTGCCAACCCCCAATGGCCTGGGCTCATTCCCGAACCCGGGTCGCCAGCATGGCGTGAGTTGTTGCATCCAGCGCCTCAACCCTCAGCACCACCGGGCCGGCCCCTTTCTCTACAGTTTTTGTAATGGTTTTTGTAGTAGCTATTTCTGACTGCTAACTTTTAACAATGTTAGCAAAACTAGAAATCCAGTATAATTCTAGATACACAATATTTTAAGGAGGGGATATGCACTTTTAAGCATTTTATGAGTATTTTTTTGTATTCTAGTTCTTTCTTTTTAGATAGAGTAGATAGGCTGATTTTAGAGACAGTGGCCCCCATTTTCAAAGCTCGGGGGATGGCCAGCCCATCTAGATGCGCCACTCAAATAAATGGATTGGTGCAAAAAAATGCTATATTCAAATGAGACACACAATTGCACATCTTGTCTGAATATAGCAATGTTAGCAGGTCGCACAAACAGGGGCTGGTGACAATATGCCAGGACATCCCAGGGGACGGCCTGAATACCTGGAATGGGGATGCATGGCACAACCCCAGATGCGCTGGGCCAAATTCCAGATATTCAGCCAGGAAAATGCAAATGCGGCCATTAGGTATGCAAGGAGCAAACAGACCATTTGCATGCCATTATGGCCATATTTGCATACATTCAGCAGGCATGCACCTGGCAGGATGTGCTGGGGCAGCCTGCAACCCCCCCCCCGCTCAGTCCCATGTAGCCTCAGACCTCACCCCTGTTCATCCCTATCCCTGTTCGATTATTGGATGATTAAAAAAAGTATTTCCCCTGCAGTTTCCATAGTGTAGTGCCCCGTCTCAATCCCATTCGAATACAAAAGAATAATTTCCCTGCCCTCTTTTCCATAGTGTAGTGTCCCCCATTCCCAATCCCTGTTTAAATAAAATAGTTTCTCTGCCCTCTTTTCCATAGTGTAGTAGCCTCCCACCCCCACCCACTCAGGCATTCACATTTCACCCAGCTCCCACTGTCCCAGCATGTTCTGTCAGCCGGCGGGTAGCACAGCCCTCCACACATCTCCACAGCTGCCAGTCGACTGAACTGTCAATGAATGACAGCTTACTGTAATCACTACAAGCCCATTGGTTGACACTGTCAACCAATGGGCTTGCAGTGTGTACTGTAAGCTGTCATTCACAACTTTGTGATGGAAGGGGTATAACTGACTAGCTGCAGTACCAGGACCACCCATCTGGACCCATCCAACAGAACGAAAATCCCCAATTCCTATAAACAATTGGCTTCTCCATACAGAGACTGTCATTTTGATACCATTTCGGCCAATACCCAGGCTCCAGTGCAATGAGGACATTAACACTGAAATTGCTGAACTGGGTCACATGTTTCAGGACTGTTGGACAAGGGCACGGCACCAGGGTCGAGTTTGGTGTTCAGTCTAGAGAGCACCCAATAGAAGGACCCCAGGGAAATGGAACAGGCATGGCTCAACCTGAAAACCTGGGCATGGAACAGCAACTTGCCAATATTACTGCCATACTTAATAAAGTCCTGCTGGACACTGCTGAATTAAAAGATACCACTGCCAGCACCAAAACTGATTTATCACAGCTAACAATGAGGGTATCCAGCATGGAGACTGTTGTCAAAAGGCAGGGCAGCATCCTGCATGAGCACCACTGCCAACTGCGGAACCACCACAGCCAGCTGCAATACCTCCTTGCCAAAGTGAACGACCTTGAGAACCGGGGGAGGTGCAAAAACATACAGGTTGTTCTTGTGCCCGAAGGTGCAGAAGGCAATGACATGAATGTCTTCCCAAGGAAAACCCTCTCAGAGGTGCTGAAAGTGAACAACTGCACCTCTTTGGGGCTAAAACAAGCCCACCGTTCCCTTGCTTCATGGCCATGGCAAGGGGATCACCCGAGGCCGATCCTCTGTAAATTTCTGTGGTACCTCAAAAAAGAAATGTTTTTATGTGCTGCCAGGGAACAAAAACAAGTGGTGTGGGAAGGATGCCAAATACAAATGTACCAGGACTACTCCTGTAACCTGTCCAGGAGGAGGAGAAGAGCTTATGAACCTGTCAAACAAATGCTATATAACCTTAACATCCCAGCTTCCCTGAGGTACCCTGCTATGTTAAGTGTTCACTATAGAGACAAATTCATTACCTTCAATAGTCCTAATGAGGTAAAGCAGTTTGCTCACTGACATCTCTGGTGAAAGTATTGCACCATGCCAGCCACCGTCCCAACCTAGTGGTGAGGCCCACCAAGCGATGGAAGTCTCTATAGATCACAGCATCCTGGATATACAGTCTGAGCCAGCATGAGCAATCTCAGTGGTCAACCCAGAATGGCAGCAGGTGCAGAAGGGGAGGCTGAAGATAAAGTCTAAACAGCAGCTTGACAAGCAGCACTCCTCCCGACGTGCCAGGTCTCATCAAGCCAGGTCCAGAAGCAGACAGCACAAGGTCCATCTCTCTGAGGGGAGCAGCTCATTATCCTTCAGCACTCCTGTGAAGACATCCAACCACTTAAAAGCACTGAGAGATTTTCACCCAGTGGTATTAGATCTCTCCGACCCATTTGGTAAAGGAGCAACACCGGAGGAAGACCAGATCCCAGAAAACATCTCTGGAGACTGGGCTCCTATCTCCCAAGAATGGGCTGACTGCATTGCGGAGCCTCAAGCCATACAAACTTCCACTTCAGCCCCAGAGACTGAGAATTTTGCCGTGACCTGAACCACTGGATGGAATGAAGGTACAGTGTCATAGCTGATCCCCTGGGGCTAACATGCCCCTCAGGTCGAGTTCTTGTTGTTTAAAACTGCCGCTTTGAGGGGTATGGGTTTTCCACTTTCCAGGGGTGAAAAGGGGGTTTAGGCTGCACATGGCATTGCTGCAGTGTGGCTCCCACAGGGAACCATCTACCTCACCTGACTCTGAGGGAAGCTGCTCTACCTAAGACTTTAACGTTAGTATTGCAGATATTCCAGATATTAGGCTGGTAAGCACATTTTCCTGCGAAACTTAGGCTGTAATTAAATACTGAATATATTGAACATAGTTAGCTGATGTCTTAGGCTGTGCGCATGAGGTGACGGGTGGGAAACATGTCCTTCACTACAGGCTGGATGCCTGCCAGCTCCGATGTTCGCAAGCTCTATCAAGAAACCAGGGGACCTAGGTTTTAGTTAAGGATTGTCTTGGTCCCACATGGATGTTAGAGCTTGCCTGTGGACAGGGCAGGTTGATTGGGATAAAAGCAGGGGGGGGGGAGTAATAATGCAAGTGGAAAAACAGGCCGCTGCCTTGTCTCAACAGCGTACTCCCAATATTATGGACAGCTCTCATTGACATGCAAGGTATCCACAATTGCAGTGGGAGTAAGGGAGGGGGAAGGATGCCAAAGGGGGAACCCATGGGAAAGTACAAAAAATGTTTTGGACAATGGCAGGGAGGCACATGCACCAGCAGGGAGTCAATGTAGCTCCTAGGCATGGCATTTGAAGTGCAGTACAAGTCATGTCCAGCTGTAAACCTTTTTCCGGACCCCAGAGAGACAAAGTGGGTTAAGTCATACTAGTTTTCAAAATAAAGGTACCCATGTGCTTACACTAGGAGCCATCCCCCAAATCCTCAACGGAAGATTTAGTGAGTTGCCAAGGCCCATGCAGCAAACTTATGCTCATACAAATACCCCAAGGGAATAGGTGACTCTAGGTCCTGCCTACAACAAACTTACTATGCCACTTGTTCTTAGAGATGCTCTGCAAAGCACTGAGGATACGAATGTATCACACCCCCTAGAGGAGTGTTGCCTGGCCACTGGAGGGTGGTCGGACACACCAGTTTCTTGGTCAATGCACATAACCAATCCTCAAAGGTTCAGAGTGATGCTAATGATAATCCTAATGGTTCTACATTGTTACAAAAACTACTATGCACTGATATAGGTATTATTGTATTTAATATGTTCTCAGAGATGTTACCCCTTAACTGGTTTAGATCACTGTATGTGTTTTTAAAATGGTCAATGTGGGGAAACACCATAAAGTTTTAGTGTTTAGTGGTGTTAAAAGGAAACAGTAGAATAGTGATGTTAAACCTGAGTCAGGGATGGTATCAAATCAACAAAGTCCTCCGGGCTGCCTCCTCTGCCCCCCTCCTCCCCACCTGGTTTCCTTCATTCCCCCCCCGCCAGATATCTGTATTTATGTAACTACTGTTTTATGAAATGTACAAAATATATGTAACAATGTCTGTATACTACTGTGTAAAATCTGTGTAAATCTGTATGTCAACCTACTGTAATATTGTAACACTGTTGTCCTCTCTGTGACGAGGTACCTTTGTAAATGAGCCTCTGGCTCAAAGGTTGCAAATCTGATTGTACAAAAAAAAAAAAAAGGAAGGTTAAAGGAAGTAATAAGAAAGGTGAAGGTGATCACAACACCAAGATGTGACTCAATAGTGACATGTAGTAGATTTAGGGGGAAGTTCATTCTCCTGGAGAGTTAGGCCCAAAAGTTGAACAACATAATGAGTAAGTTCCTGTGGGGCTCCTCCCCCTTCCCACTATAGCGGGGTTGGAACCTTTCTGACTTTGCCCAATACTCCATAGCATTTATTACTGCAAAAATAATGAAACAGTTTCAGAAATTCAGCACAGTACCTCCTGATTGGTTGGTAATAGAAAAGGATATTATGAAGGGTAATCCCAAGTCAACGTACCTAGGCTATCCTCTGCCCAGACAATTTCAGCACTGGATTACAATCTAGAACTCCCACCTGGCCTGGCAGAAAGTAGGCTGGAGGGCTAAATTCTGTCTTAGTCCGGGTCATTACACCCCCATATGGAATAACTAATACCTATGCATTGATCATAAGCCAGTTCAGTGGCCAGGATGGGTTAGTAGATCAGTCGAACACCTCTGTGATTTAGAGACCCTGATGGTGCTACCCTAGACTCTTTCCAAGGGCTTAAAACAAGATATGGCCTGCCACAATGTAACTTTTGGAGATACCACCAGATTAGAAGCCTATACTGTATATCACCTTGGGCAAACAGAAATGCTCATGCACAATGTGTACTAGAAACAAACACCAAAAGCTGAAGCCATTCCCCATAAGGTTGTGGGTAGGGCAAAAACAAGGGCTGGCAGGTAGAATACAGAGCCTCATGAGGGATAGTGCCCCAGACCCCTCCCTTTTAGCAAAGGGTAAATGAAAAATAAAGCTAAGCACCCAGATTATGGAGCGGCAACGGCATCTGGGCTGGGAAAGAGCCCACCAAGCCTGCAATGACCAGAAGAGCCTCCTCATTTAAAACAAGGTGCTGCACCTGTGGTACTGCACTCCTTCACAGCTAAAAATGATGTGTATAATACCGGTGGACAACTGCTGGAGGTGCAATGATAGTACAGCAGACCTGCCACACATCTTGTGGTCGTGCACTCCACTGCAGCCTCTCTGGTCAGCTATAGCACAACACTGTTCTAAAACCCTGGGTTCCCCCATCCCAATGGACTCTAGATTGTGGCTACTAGGCCTTTCCCCTCAGACCACTTGTCTAACCAAATCCCAACATCTGTGAATTATACAGGCCTCTGTTAAGGTGAAGCAACTAATACTGAGGCAGTGGAGATCCTCTGAAATCCCAATGTTCAGGGAGTGGCTCAATGCTGTGGAAGCTCTAGCCAATCTGACTAGAAAAACTTACTATAATAAAGGGAATATGCACAAGTACAAGATTATTTGGACCCCTTATCTGAACTACATCACAGATTGTAGTAGGAAGTTGCTAAGCAAATACTCAAAGGACAGGTTAAGGCCTCCATGAAGCATTTCCAAGGTGTAACTAGGTAATTTGGTTTTGAATATATGTTGTTTTCCAGGTACCCTGAAACTTCTGTTCTGGACAGCCACACAAGCTCATTTCTCAGCACAATAGGTGAAGAAGTCACCCCCGCCCCGCACTCTTAAAAACAGTGAGATCTCTCTGTACTCCACACTGGTCACCTAGAAGTTCCTGGCTATGCAGGGTAAATCTATGTTATTTCTTCAAAAATACCACTGCTGACTATAGATGTTTGTTCCATCACTGCAAATGTTTCTCAGGTATGTAAAACCTGTAAAGTGAATAATAATCTGTTTGTTTTGACACTATGTTTGTAAAAGTTGAAAACTATTCAATAAAAAGTTTAACTGCAAAGAAAAAAGAAAATCAAATAAATATTATTATCAACAATTTCTTCTATAATTTGGAAGGGAATGCTTTAGATGAGTTTAATGCCTGTATGTTCTGGGAAAAGCTTACCCCATTATTCGATAGAATAAAGGAACAACTGTATACAGTTGAGGCAAATAAGAGGCATTCAAACAGTTGGGGTGGTTTAATACTGAATGTCAAAAATGTAAGCGCCATCTATGGGCTAAAATCAGGGAGGCTAAGAAGAAGAAAGGTAAACGGCTTTGGAAGAAATTAACCAAAAACGGAAAACATATAATTTCATTTTAAGAGATAAAAAGGTAAAATACCATCATGCACAGTGGGAAGAGATGTTGAGGGCAATTAATGATAGGAACAATCCACTTTTTGGGTCCCTGGTAGCTAAGGGTACTGGAAGTAATAAAATAAGTATGGACTCATATCTGAGTCATAATGGGTTAATTTCTTTTTTAAGCTGTTCTATGATCCTGATGTGGAAAATTCTTCTCTCCAGATGACTGCAACAGCGATTTCCACTCCTCCATTCAGATATCAGGGGATATATTTTGCAATCAGATCAGTAAGACCCAGGAAGGCCCCAGGACCTGGCAAAATTCCAACTGAAGTTTGTCACTGTAACGTTGCTAGTTGGTGTTCCTATCTAAAAATTCTATAGAAGTGTATTCAGGATGGCTTTGTGCCTTACACATGGAGAGGCGCAGATATAATACCTGTTCATATAAAAGGCAGCACTACTGATCCATCTATGTGCAGGCAGATCAGCCTCCTTGATAGAAACTCTAACATTTTTATAGAGGTTATTTTGGAGAGATTAAGAGCTCAGATTGAAACTATTGGAGGTCTAGCTGAACTTCAACTGAGCTTTAGAAACTACTATTAATCAATGTATAATTGTTTTACCTTGTGTCACCTTATAGAAAAATACATACATTTTAGAAAGCAGAAATTATACCTGGCTTTTGTGGACTTCTCATCTGCTTTTGACAATATTTTTATTTATTTATTAATTGAAACGCTTCACCAGGAAAGGCACACTGAACAACACATTGCTCATCTCACGGCGTGCCCTAGGGGAGAGGGGAGAGGAAGGTATACATACATACATGCAATACAAAAATGTTTTTGCAGAGTGTCAATTCAGTGTGTCAAGATAGGAATAGCAGTAATATACATGTAATACATAAGAAGTGCAGTTACAGATCATAAACAGCAATAGTGCAAAAAGGAGGATAACAGAGATCTGTCAGTTGGGGGTAGAACTTACTATCTGGAGGTGGCCGAAGCGGGGCGAGGGACAGCTGGGGAAGGTGGCAGAAAGGGAGGGAAGAGGGGAGGGGAAGAAGAAGGACTGAGGTAGTGGGGAAAAGGACCATGGGGATGGAGGCACAGGGAAATTTGATAGACACTTGATGAGGTTGGTACAGGTGAAATTAGATGAGGGGGAGTGGTAGGGGTTAAGTACAGGTACAGTTTACTGAGTAGAAATTGTACAGAGCAGATGAGATGGAGTATGGGGAGGAAGAGTGCCGAATTTGATGGTGATGGGCATTCCAAAACTTAGGGAGGAGATGAGAGAAGGCCATCTGACCAATCACAGTTGAGCGGCAGGGGACTATCAGTAGACGGGATTCAAAAGAACAGAGGGGGTGAACAGGGGTGGGAAGGATAGTGAGGGAGGAGGAAATATGGGGGGGGGAGTGAACCAAACCAAAATTTGGACACAGATTTGGCGCAGTGAGGGTGGTGATGGTTTTCTCTTCAGGGAAATGCCAGCGAGTGGTAAAGATCACAGTGGTGGGTGAGAGGGAGAGCATCTAGAGCGAAGTGACAGAAGGAGTTAAACAGGGTGTCCAACCTGGATAGGGAAGACTTGGCAGGAGCACTATTAACTACTTCACAGTAGTTGAATATAGGTTGTATCATCTTTGCTTGGCCCACCTAGTCTGCCCATTTCCCTACCTGATGGATAAGCTGCAGATTCTAGTTAATCAACAGCTTACTTCCTCCTACCCCACACTAGAATTGCCTTATGTCTGTCCCATGCATTCTTGAATTCTCCCACTGTTCCTGACTCCACAACCTCCTCAAGAAGGCTGCTCCATGCATCCGAAACCCTCTCTATGAAACAATACTTTCTAACATTACCTCTGAGCCGTCCCCCCCATCTTCAAATTGTGCCCCCTTGTTCTTGCACATCTCTTTTTCTGAAAGATGCTACCCTCTTGTACTTTGTGAATTCCCTTAAGATACTTGAAAGTTTCCATCATGTCCCCCCTCTCCCTCCTTTCCTCAAGGGTATACATATTAAACTACTTTAGTCTCTCCTCATATGTCTTCTGGTGCAGACTCTGCACCATTTCGGTTGCCCTCCTCTGAACAGCCTCCACTCTGTCTATGTCTTTGTGGAGATGGGGTCTCCAGAACTGCACGCAGTACTCCAGATGGGATCTCACCAACTGTGTGTACAGAGGGATAACAACTTCTTGTTTTCTACTGTTGATGTCTCTCCCTATGCATCCCAGTATCCCCCAGCCCTCCTTACTGCCTTCTCACATTGCTTGCCCACCTTTAGGTCATCTGATATAATTAGTCCTAGGTCTCTTTTGATTTTTATTGTTGTTATTATCTCACCCCCCACTGTGTACTCTTCACCTGGGTATTTGTTTCTCAGATGCATTACATTGCACTTCTTTGCATTGAATCTGAGCTGCCATATATTTGACCATTCCTCCAACCTTGCCAAGTCCCTTTTCATCCTTTCCACCTCACTTTGTGTATCAACCCTGTTGCAGATCTTTGTGTCATCTGCAAAGAGACATACTTTTCCTTCCAGGTGCTCTCCAATGTCACTTATAAAGACATTAAAGAGGACCGGTCCCAGTACCGAACCCTGCAGTACCCCAGTCAATTAAGGAGTGATTACCGATAGTGTGGTTTAGGCACATTGCATCTTGTATAAGTCGTGTTAAATTTAAAGAATTTATATCATTACAAGCTTTACTTAGGGATGGGGAGAGCCAGTTCAGGTTGAAATCACCAATGAAATATAATTCACCTGAAGGGGTATGAGAGATTATCATACTGATGAGGTCAGTGGTAGCTGGTGGGGGGGGGGAGGCCCGGCCAGCAATAGACGCCAGCGATATATAAAGGTATTGAGAAAGGCAGGGAAACTTTTAATATGAGTGGCTCATTGGCTTTGGGGATCGAGGCTGCAAGGATGGAGATAAATTGTAAAGTGGACGAGACATAGATTGCCACAACTCCACCCCTACGTGATCGATCTTGATGGGCTAGTGAATATCCAGGGATGGACAGAGAGGTGTCAACTATTTTTTTATTTAGCCAAGTTTTGGTAAGGATAATAACATCTGCGGCAAGGGATATGACCAGTGGCTGGAGAAGGTCTAACTTGAGGAGCAGGCTCCATATGTTTAGGTGTAGAAGCTTTAGCCCTCAGGGCAAGGCTGGGGGAGTTATATGATGGTCAGCAGATAAGGGTGCAGTTGACGGTGAGCCCAAGGAGCATGGTCCAGGATTAGTGTTAACATCACCTGAAGATAATAGGAGGAGAGCAATGATCAGCAGGTGTATTTTCATGCTCCTGTACCAAGGCAGGAATCTCGACAGGCATGAGTGAGAGAGGTGACTGCGTGATGGGAGAGATTGGAGTTTTAGTAAGTGACGCAATAGATTTTAAGAGAGTTTCTTTGGATCCAATTGTATAACCGTGGCACTGAACCTTCATTAATCCATATAATTAAACATTTGTACTCACAGACTTGGGCTAAAATTAGAATGGACACTCTGGGCAAACTATCAAGAACAATTCCCATACATGAAGCTGTTAGACAAGGGTGCGTTTTGGCACCAACATTATTCTGTCTATATATTGATAAATTACTGAGAGAATTGATATCCCTTGCTGCAGATTCCCCGAAAATAAAAGGTATGTCATGCCCTGTGTTGGCCTATGCTGATGATTTAATACTTATTGCACTTACAAAAAAAAATTAATTTTCTGGAAAGTAAAACAAAAAAAAAAACTGTGGGGGCACAAGCAGGTGTAGTCTGATTAAGCCTCCTATAATTAATTGCCAGCCTCCATGAGCCATCAGACTTCCTCACAGGTCAGATAGGTGAATTGTTTCTAGAGGCACACTTACGTAACATGCTCTGCTGTAATAAAGATTCAAAGGATTTCTGTATAAAAATGCTCTGCTTCATTTGGGAAGCTATATTGTTTTTGAGGTGGAGGATCATCCCCTTGAATCAACACATAAGCATGCAGACTGCCACAGTCATGTTTACTTTTAACAAACACTGCCAAGCACTCATTCACTACTGCAAACACTTCTGACTCACAATCTATCCCTGCTGTATCAGTACCTCTATTATTTATTTATTATTTATTTATTTAGTTAAACATCAGTTTAGAAACCTTTGAGCCAGAGGCTCATTTACAAAGGTACCTCGTCACAAAGAGGACATCAGAACAGTAGTACAAGGGACACAGTACTTACAAACAAAAAAGTTACAGTTCAATTACAATTTTGTTACAATAGAATACAATCTCCAACGAAGCAAAAGATAACAAAAGGTGCAAAACTTATGGTCGGGGGAGAGCTGGTGGGAGTAGAAGGGAGGGAGATAGGGGAGGAGGAATTAGTAGGGAAAGGAAGGGGGGGAGCCGCTCAGTGAGCATTGTCAAACAGAGTATATATATATATATATATATATATATATATATATATATATATATATATATATATATTTTTTTTTACACTAGGCTAGCGGCAGTTGCATTTGCGAGAGCTAAGCAGGAAGTTTCTGAGCCTGGGCTTAAAGCAAGCTAAGGTTAGTGAGTTTGAGACACTGGCAGGGAGGGAGTTATACCAGTGGGGCACACGGTAGGGAATGCCCTCTGACCTTGAGAGGTCCTGGCTCTCAGAATAAAAGGTAGCTTCTGACGAGCTGCGCGTGATCAGGGTCAGTGCAGTACAGCGAATGGAGTTGGATAGGCCTATGGGGGATAGGCCACGCAGGGCTTTAAAGGTGAGCTGGCATGTCTGATACATGAGTCACTCTTCCAGGTTGAGTAGGGTAGCCAGGGTGTACAGCTCACATGTGTGAGTGAGTCTGGGAGCACCAGTGATAAGTCTGCAGGCCTTATTAACCGTGAGGCGAACCTTGTTGAGGGCAGTCTGATCTGCTGAGCCATAGACCGGAAGGTCATAGTCAATGAGAGACATGACAGAGGAGGTGACAGCCAGGCGGAGGGCATCAGGAGGGAGGCATTTCTTGTGCCGGTAAAGAATGCCTAGCCGTGAGTTGGCGACAGAATTTAGGGCAGATATATGTCCATGGAATGAAAGTGCAGGGTCAAAGGTTATACCAAGATATTTATAGGACTGCACCTGGTCAATGACGAGATTGGGTGTAGTCTGCAGGCATCTCATTAGCAAAAACAGTATGTGCATCTGATATCTGTAAATCCACTATTTCAACCATTCCTTCCACTCTTCACAAAATGCAATTAGCAAAATCTACAATGCATTTACACTTGTTCAGGAAATCTGCACCCAAAATATGCTGCTGATGTGGCGATGACATAATAGCCATCTTATCAAACTACCATGCCCAGTTTGTACTGGTATGGGGATTGATTCCATTGCCCCTGCTTAATTCCATGCAAATGACTGTAATGAAAATTACACTCCTGAAGAAAATTCTGACTGGCTTGGTTGTCTCAGTGGTAGACTGACATGGATGCACCCATGTCAATCAAAATGGTGCTTTGGTGTCTCTAACCAAAACATTGACATTCGGACGCCCGATACACCCGTCTCCAGAGGTGCAACAAATACGACAGAGGCTCCTATTTCCTATGCAGAGCTGGGTGGTCCTGTCCCAGACATAAGGCAATTCTGGTGGGGTTAGGAAGATGTAGGCCGTTGGTTAACTAGGGTCCTCAGCTTATCCAATAGGTTGGGAAATGGGCAGATTGGGTGGGCTAAGCAGTCCTTTTCTGCCGTCAAAGTCTATTTCTATGTCCCAGTTGGGGCGGCATGAACTTCCAGTTTGGCTTGTATGGCATCTAGTTGTTGCTGTATTGCATCCAAATGGTTTATGTTGGAAACCCTATACTATAGATCCTTCTGTGACCTCTTTCTCAACCACTCCCCCATCTAAAAGCCAGGTAATAGAGTGTAGAATTTGGTCCCTTATTCATAAAAGTCACTTGTGAATCCTGATTCTCATCAGAATGTTGTGGAGCCTGCTGCACGGGTGGTCTATAGAGATGCAGCAAATTTAAATTTCACCGGGTGATGTGCCTGTGAAGTGACAACTTCACTTTGTCATTCCACTACACGAAGTGGCCAATATGAAAGGCTCACTTTGCCTTGTGATTATTACTTCGCGTTGTCATTTTGCCTTAACGTGAAGTAAGGCGAAGTGACAACAATATTGGCAGCCCCCAAACATCACATGGCTTACAGTACTGTAAGTCACATGCTTTAGCCAGGCATATAAGAAGTGACTCATGCAAGGAGATACCTTTACTTTGTCCTGTTCAGAGGTAGAGAGAGGAGGCAGTGAGATTGTGAGAGCAATTAGGAGATTTAGAGAGAGAGAGAGAGGGAGCAAGAGAGAGAGAGAGAGTGAGACCCAACAGCTTTTTTTTTAAAAGCTACAGTAGTTTGTGTATTGTGTAGACTCTTTTTTTTAATTAATTTGTTCCTGCAAATTTTTTTTCTTAGTTTTATAAGTTGTTGTTTGTCTGTGTCTGACTGTGTGTGTGCCTGTGTTGTGTATGTCTTGTGTGTGACTGTTTTGTGTTGTTGTTTGGACCGAGGGAGGGCAGTCAACTGAGTTGAGTGGGTCGAGCAGAGATGGAACAGGGTCAGGGAATGTCTGGGGTTAGGGCAGTTCCAGGACCGCGTTCTGGCAAGGGAGGAGTGCGCACATATGGGGGGCACGCCTGGTTCATGTTGGACCAGACAAAAATCTTGCATGCCCCCCCCGGAAGCAGGACCACCACCTCCTCAGGCAGTGGCACCACCACCACCACCAGCAGCACCAGCTCCAACTCATCCTGAGCAGGATGTGCCTGCATCCCTGGCTCCAAATATGGAGCCACCCTCAGCACCGTGCCAGTGCATCTGGCAACTCACCACCTGTGCCTGGTCCACCCCGCACCTCCCTGGTTAGGGAGTTTTTTGATTGTGTTGGGGGAACAGAAGCCTGGTCAGGTGCTGCATTTGTAGGGTGGAGGTGAGCTGTGGCCCCCCGGGGGACTCACCTGGGGACTACGGGCCAGTGCACCCACATGATCAACCATCACCAGGTGGAGTGGCAGGCTGCCACAGAACAGGCCAGGCCTGCACCTGCTGGCCCTTCTGTGGCAGAGGGTGTGGCTGTGCATAGCCCTAAGAGAAGGAGGGTCATAGCAGCACCTGTTGCTCCACCAGCACCACCCCCACCACCACCATCAGAAGCTGCAGCACCTGCAGACCCCAGAGAACTGCCTGTAAGTCAGGCAGACATCGCAGCTCTCTGGAGTGCTGTGGACATGACGAATGAAAGGGTGAGTGCTGTTGATCAGCAGTTGGAAAGGATAGAGGGCCATCAATTGCAGATTGGGTCTGTGCTCCAACTGCTGCTGGATCACCATGGGATCCCACACTAGGTTTTTTTTCCTCCCACCATGTGCCCCCCCACCCTTCCTCCTGTATCATAAAAATGTATTCCCCCACCACCTCTGTATCTAGTTATGCACTTTTTCCTTGTCTTCTGTATGTGTGACACTTTGTATCCTGTTCCCCTTCCTTCTGTTAAGTGTGTGTGTGCTGTTTTGGTTTTCTTTGTTTTAAGTTAATATGGTTTGTCCCTGTCATCATTATTTCAATTTAAAGGAGTAGTCTAACACAAATTAGAATAAGCATATGTTATGTAGAGCATTTTGATGTGCATGTAAAGTCCCTCCCCTAGAGTGTCCTTTCCTCTGTCTGCTAATAGGAGTTTTTACTTAATTAGTAAATTGGGTCATCATGTTAAATCATTTTATTGCCTTCATCGCTCTGACAATGCACCCTGTGTCATGTGACAGTGATGTAGCATAGTCCATTGATTTACCAAATGCACAGTTCACAACAGCAGAGCTGTGTAACTGACTATCAGTTTTCGTACAGAAACCCCACTCACCCAGGTCTGAGGTGCATTAACAGTTGCCGTTTGGTGTCCTGCATAAGAATAGTTACATAGCTCTACTATTGTGCATATGATAAATCTATGGGCTATGCTACATCACCATACCTCTCAACTGTCCCTGATTTTCAGGGACGTCCCTGATTTTGCCTCAGAATTTTACTCTGTCCCTCCTAAAAATTGTGTTTCTGTGACCAAACAACGGGGGTTATAAGCACAAAATAATGTCAAACATTAAAGTTAGAAACTTGTTCTTCCTTAGAAAAGGCATTTTACACTAAGCCCTTTATTCTACCAGCTTCCTGAGTGAATATCTCCAATTTTGAAGAAGTGTCCCTGATTTTGGTCCTTTGTCCCTTATGTTTTTAAGCCTAGTCCCTGATTTATGAGGCAGGAGGTTGAGAGGTATGTACATCACTGTCACATGACACAGGGTGCAATGTCAGAGTGATGAAGGCAATAAACCAATTTTACATGAAGAAGATCCACAGGGCTCATAAAACTACCATAAAGGTAGCAGGCTAATTTAATAACAATTCCTAATAGCAGACTGAGGGAAGGACACAGTAAGACTTTACATACAAATCAGAAGTGCTCCACATAACATGTTTTTTTTTTAATTCTATGTTGACTACTCCTTTAACAAAACCAGAAAGCCATAACTCCACATGAATAGATACCACTAAAAAAGTTTCACTGCTGCTGCAACTGTATTTATGACAAAACAAGGCACAAAGTAATGAGCCTTGCGTTTTGCTGGTTAGACCTTCAATGGTGTGCTTAATGAAGGCTTAAGCAGCAAAGCGCAGTGGTCATTTGTGCATGCCTTGTTTTGCCATCAATAAAGTTGCAGTATCATTGAATGTTTATTTGTGGCATGTATTCATAAGTATTTTTGGTGCCTCAGCAATATTTCATGTCTGTTGGGTATGGTTTGTTGAAAAGCAGGAGTTTTTGTGCTATTATCTCCTAAAAACCATGTGTGCACTGTGACTGACGTGCACACTGGCCCAAGACCTCTGAAAACATATTATATCATTTTGTCCACAGCTGCTGATGGTACATACAGTACACTGACTGCACACATGCAGTTTGAAACAGTATAATTGCACACCAGTACTCTGAAGAGAAGCTAAACAAACAACTGTGACTTAAGTTACAGATGGAGATTCAGCCCTAAGGAGATGTAAATGCACAGACAGATTAAGATTACGCTGCACACTCAAGAGATAAAGACGTAAAGGCACAACAACACCTAACCAGTGCTCACAAGTCACAAATCCCAATCAGAAAAAAGAATACCTTTTACAAGTTGGGGAGTGCACGGCAGTAACAGTCCACTACCAGTAAAGATACCACAACGCAGTACAAAAAAATCATGCAGGTGAGGTGGATAGTAGATTCACACTGCTGCAATTACTCTGTGGCACAATAAAAGGTGTCTGATTTGATGGCACGCATCACACACACATTACAAGTAATGCGTTGAAATTGAAAACTTCAGTAATATAGCCAAATCTTTTAAATTAAATGAAATTATACACTGCTGCACAACAACAATCTGCAAAAAAAGTCAAGAATTACTGAAAATATTACTGTGTTTACATTAACAAATGTATACAAGAAAAATATAACCAAAACAGAAAGACTGCCTTTGTATCCCAGTTAATCTACCTACACCACAGATACACCCCTCCCCCAAAGCACACTTCAAGTGTCTGTCAGTACACAGACTGAATGTTCTAAATTAACATTCAAAATCCACACACAAACAGTAAACAGTCGATGATATGAGCACAGGAGGGTTTGCTAGAATCGATGTACTAAATGTTGAGCAAAGAAAATGACCCAAAAAGTCTTTTTTAATAGCTTTTAGAGGTTTTGAATCACAGAGCTCTGAGAGCAAACTGTCTCCAGCTACCACTACACACACACACTACACAGAACTGAGGCTGCAGAACAATTTAGAGCCCATATGACCCATGAATCACTGCACTATTCACCTTGGAGCTCAATTACAAGGCGAATTGATGTGAAGTACATTGATTTCAATGTACTTCGCCTTAAAATTGGTGGAGAAGTGGTTTGGGGAAGGTGGAGTAATGAGAAGTAATGCAAAGTCATTGGTTTCAATGGACTTCGCGTTCCTCATTATGATGTGAAGTACTCCACTTCGCATTGAGGATTACTTCATGGATTCGGCATTACTTCGCGAATCATTTGGCGGAGCAAATTTTGGCCACTTCGCCCACCACTAGTGGTGTAACAGCAGCAGCTACCTTTTTGGACAGTTCACCTTCTGGTTCCCCAGTGGCTTCCTATGCTAGCCTTATCTTCTCCAAAATCTCACCATAAGTGTTCTTGTGGTTAACATGCATCTTTACTGCTGCCTTTAATTAGGGCAGTGTATTATTTAACAAGCAGCTCCTGAAGGATTCATCCTCCAGTGCCGCATCATGTGTAAAGTGGTCATAAACTGCAAATAACCTATTAGCAGAAGCCTTGGAAGCTCATTTGGTTCCTACTTGTGTGTAGACATTAACACATACATATCTTTATGTTCCCAGTCATTTATCCTAAAGAACCACTGTATAGTTTCCACCTATGCCCAATTACGTCCTGCAATATTTTACATATGAACATATGAAGATGCCAGCAGATAGAGGTCTCACAGTCTATCAAGTCTGCTCGAGCGTGCAGCTCTCAGTTTTGAATACTGATGCTGCCCCAACCCCCATCTTTCCACTTGAATACATTGTCTGTGTTACCTCCTCCCTCTCCCTCCTTCCCCATTCTGATTTTGCCTTTGACCCTGTTCACCCCCTCTTAAATACTCCTACTGATGTATGAATTATTCCACAGGCAAACCATTCCATGGTGCCACCACCCTCTCTGTGAGAAAGTGCCTCCTCATCACCCTCCTGGACCTCCTCCCCTCCAATTTCTGAGGATGCCCTCTTGTGATCTCTTCCTTTCTATACTTGAACAGGCCTTCCTGGTGAACCCTATTTATGCCCTTCAAGTATTTCAAGGTCTCAATCATGTCTCCTCTGTCCCTTCTGTCCTCCAAGGAGTACATATTTAGCCTCCGTGGTCTCTCCTCATAGGGCCTTTCTCTCATCCTACTTAGCATCCTGGTCGCCCTTCTCTACACCCCCTCCAGCAGCCTGATGTCCCTTTTTAAGAAGGGACACCAAAACTGCACACAGTATTCCAAGTGCAGCCTCACCAGTGCCCTGTACAGTGGCAAAGCTCTCAATTACTGGGGCAGCAAGGTGGCAATCAAACCTTGGGTCTTATCATGCCTTGTAAAGCAATACAAATTTCCTAATTGAGTAACCCTTAACATGTGCTGAAAGGGGTCATCTTTTCCTGGTCTAAAATCACCTACACTCTTTGCCACCTTGTCTATGACTTCTGGTTTTGCATCTGATTCTTCAACATCATGTGTCCTATGGGGCTGTTCCAGTTCAGCAAGACCCATTACATCAATCTTCTCTGATATTTTTCTTTACTGTGATTGGAGCCATGGGTGGTACCTTTCTCACAGTCTCAGATGCCTTACTTTTTTGACCTTCCACACGATACTCAAATTGCTCAGTATCAGAATCAAAGGAAAGGTAAGGTACAACCCCTTCGGTTTTGTGGCTTGCTAGAGTGGTGATGCTGATGGGACCATTTCAGGCACCATCGCTGCCACTACTCCCCAGTGCACCTGCCTTTCTTTTTTCAAGTCCTCAATCTGTCTCTTGCACTGTATATGATCTATCTCAGTGCCCTGTTTTGCTTGGACCAATAAATCAACCTGTTTTCTAAGAGCAGCATTCACATAATCATTTTCTCTCTGAATTCTAAGTCTCTCTGATCTTTCCTTTTCCACCTCATGACACAGTGTGTCACTAGTATACAGTGTGTCCTCAAGCTGTGTAGTCAAACTACATTGCATAACAGTGGCTTGTAATTCTTTTTATTTGACTTCTTCCAACTGCTTCTGCAAATCAGTATTACACATTTTCATCTCAGAAACATTTTTCTTAATGCATTTAATGTTTTCTTTTAAGGCTAAAACGTTACATACAGTCCCTGCATGCAGTAACCCTTTTTTGTTTATCTTGGGTTTTTTACCTAACTGTATGCAAAACTGTTCATTCACATATTCCCAAGGATCTGCCTGGTGTTCAGCATCCTTGCAAAAGTCCAGTGCCCCATGGGCAACAACAAAATGCACAATATAGTCTTCCATGCTTTCTAAACCTGCTTAATTCCTGCTAGATTGGGTCTCAAACTACAAGGGCTTACATTAACAGTCTCCTCCGACTATCAGCTCCAGTCATCAGGTACATATAGGTTGCAGTCCTGCTAGTCTTTTGGCTGCTTTTACCTCGAGTTCGCAGACATACCAAGAAAACCAAGCTGTCTCCCTTGCTCTGCATTTTTTTCAACTGAGGTAGAGACAACATTTTGTTTAATTTGTACCAAAAGTCGCTCCCAGATACAGGGACATCCCAGAAACGTGCAGTCGGTAACGGCTGCAATACTGGAGCGGAAGACTTGAATTGTTTTGTGCAGCAGCTCTAAAGCGCTGCTTCAGCTTCTTTGCTTGAAACGGGAGGAAGACTTGACTGGACTTTCAGTCGGCAATGGCTGCAATACGGGAGCTGGAGACTTGAATTGATTTTTGCAGCAGCTCTAAAGCGCTGCTTCTGCTCCTTTGCTTGAAACGGGAGAGAGATTCGACCGGACTATCAGTTGGTAACGGCTGCAATACCAGAGCGGGAGACTTGAATTGATTGATTTTTGCAGCAGGTCTAAAGCGCTGCTTCAGCTGGGAGGGAGACTTGACTGGACTTTCTTTCTGCTTCATCTTGTCACAGGCGAGTGCTGAGCCGGGCCACTGCTCTCAAAACACGGAGCGCTTTCCCTGCAGTCGCTTCACGACTGCTCCCCTCCGCCCCACACCCAACCTTGACGGATCTAGCTATATAGTGTTAGACCACACCCTGAACATGCCCCATTCATGCCCCGAGCTGGCTGTAAATTAACTATCTCCACAGTTTGCCATTAGCAGGTTATATTTTCCTACAACTAGAGGGCGTCTGAAATGTATACCATTTCAACAAGCTCTTAATCTAACCTTGTAAGCTACATTAAACCTGTACTCCTCTCCCCTGAGACATTTTTTTCCAAAACAGCCCATTTCTTAGGACACTCACTAAAAAACTCAATATGGCCATTAAGACATGTGCCACATTACTTCTAGTGTCAATTTTCCTTAACCTCTTATTGGTCCAAATCCTATACAACCTCCAAAGGAAACCATTTGGCTGCACCCAAACTATTGACCCTAAGCTCTCCTTGATGCAAATGTCTTTTCAACATCCCCAAGACACCTTCCCACTTATTATTCCACATAAGGTCATATACCACCTAGCCTACTCTCTTCATAAATCCTCAGTGATTAACATCACCCTGACAACTCCTTTCACCCATCGTAAACTATGGCACCTCCTTCTCTTAGCTTTACTGTTAGCAGGGGACATTGAGCTAAACCCGGGACCCATAACAAACCTGCCACCAAACAATACAACATGGCAAGACTCCAAGGGACTCTGCATTGCGCACCTGAATATTAGGAGCCTCCTTCATAATCTAACCGAACTCGAGGCATGGGTTGCACAGAACCACCCTGATATCCTCTGCCTGTCGGAGACCTGGTTAAAACTCTCTACTGCTGACTCCCTATGCACTCTACCTAACTACAATCTCATCGGGCAAGACAGACCCTCTTCTAAATGTGGAGGTGGTGTTGCCATCTTCTATAAACAACACCTGCTGCTAGTCCAAAACGCGCTACCTACCCTATCTCTCTGTGAAGCGCTCCACACAACACTACAACAAGGCTTAAAGAAGTTACACATAATCTGTGCCTATAACCCACCTGCTGGAGGGATTAAAGGTCGAGAAGGTCTCCTCTTACTAGTAGACAGCACCATTGGCTGCAACAAGGTCCTCATATTGCGTGACTTAATCTAAACTGGGCAAGCAAATCAAATCAGTCCTCTCACACCTTATTACAAGGCCATAACCTCCATCAGCTTATCTCTGATCCTACCAGGGTTATGGCTCCCCCTCGGACTAGCACTCTTATTGATTGAGTCCTTACAAACTGCCCTGACAGCATCGGTAGTGCCGATACCCTTCCAGATGTAATCAGTGATCACTCCCCGATCTACTGCATCTGGCGCTCTAATAATAGACCATCTCCGCCCCCAAAACTTATCACGTTCTGCAACCTCGCCAACTTCAATCCTATACAATTTACACATGACCTCTCAATGATTGATTGGACCTCCATTTACACAGCGGCAAATGTCCAGTCTGCCCTTGACAGTTTCATTGCAAAATCTGGACCGCTCCAAGACACCCATGCCCCATGGATCACCAGGTGCTTTCGCGGAGCCCAGTCTAAGTGGCTAACAAAATACCTACTAACCCAGATAAGGGCCAGGGACAAAGCCTGGCGTTGTTTTAAATCCACAGGGATGCAATCTGACTACTGCCACTACCGCTGTCTGAGAAACGCTTGCAAAAGAAACATCCACCCATCCAAAAGCTCTTTCTTCAGGGACCTTCTAACGAAAGCCGCCCGGGACTCAAAGAAATTCTGGACCACCATAAAAATCCTCCTGGGTTCTAATCACAAAGCCCACACAAGTGACATGCTGTTAAATGGCATACATTGCAACAACCCATTAACCATAGCTAATGCCTTCAATCACCATTTCTCAGATCTAACAAACTACCTGACCTCCTTCCCTTCTGGTCACACTGCTCTGCCCCAGTGTGATACCAAACCTCCACTTCTGAACCCCCCCTTCAGGTTTTGGAGCATTAAAAAAAGAGAAGTACAAAAACTTCTACTCTCCATTCCTGACAATACCAGCCCAGGATCGGATGGTCTTGAACCTAGGTTCCTGAAGGCTGCTTCCCCCTTCATAGCCTCTCCACTAACCAAAATCTTCAATATGTCCCTATGCTGTGGTACAGTTCCAAATATCTGGAAAATAGCTAAAGTCACCCCAATTCCTAAAAAAGGAGACCCCAAGGAAATCAAGAACTACCATCCCATCACTATACTCTCTGTACTAAGCAAAATCCTTGAAAAACTAGTTGCCACCCAATCAATAGAATACCTCTAGAAATACAACCTCCTTTCTAGCTCTCAACACGGCTTCCGTAAAGGTCACAGCACCACCACCATCCTGCTCATACTGACAAGTGACATCTATACCTCCATGGACTTAGGCCTCTTGACAGGTGCAGTTTTTATTGACCTAACTAAAGCTTTCAACCTGGTCAACCACACTCTTCTTCTTGCAAAACTACAATCCTTTGGTTTCTCCTCAGATACCATTACCTGGTTCGAAAGCTACCTGTCTGACAGAAAACAGGCTGTGGTCTTCAATTCAGCCATCTCTGATCCTGCACCGATCCACGTTGGAGTACCCTAGGGCTCCATACTTGGCCCTCTGCTTTTTACTATATTCATTGATGACATCCCATTAATTGCACCGAACTGCTCATCTCTGCTCTACGCTGACGACTTAGTTATCTACCACAGTGCTAAAACAGCTGCTGCCCTAAATCATTCCATTGCCGTGGACTTCGCGAATATTCAATCCTGGCTCACTGACAACAAACCAGTCCTCAACTCTAACAAGTCCTACTTAATGCTCTTTGGCTCGCCTGCCAGACTCAAATCAAATCTCAATCTCCTTATTATCTTGTGCGCAGATGGCTCCCCTCTGACTACTGCCAAATCCTTTAAATATCTTGGTGTCACCCTTGATGAATCTCTTGACATTGACCTCCACATTTCCACTATCTGTAAGTCCGTAAATGCTAAGATAGGAAGTGCCTATCGCACTAGCTATGCCCTCACCCCCCTAGCCAGACTAGCCGTGGCTCAAGGCTTCCTTCTACCGGCTCTAGCATATGGCTCTGCAATCTACCTATCTGCATCTAAGTCCTCCCTCCATAAATGGGACACCACTTACAATAGCATCTGCTGCTATGCCTCTGCATCACCGTGTTACAAGCACCATTGCCAGCTCTATATGGACCTAAAATGGCTTAGCCCCTCCGTCTATCATCTCCAGTCCGTTGGCTCATTAATTGACTGTGTTACCAGAACAGGCCTCCCCCTATCCCTTTCCTCTGCTCTGGAATTACAACCTCTCACCTATGAGCTACAATCAAATGACAAAGCTCTTCTGCACATCCCAAGATACAGATCAAACATGGGCGCACGTGCCTTCTCTTGTACAGCTCCTAAATACTGGAACTCTATACCCTCTTCTATCCATCAAGTGACCACCCATGCTACCTTTAAGAAACTTCACCGTGAACACCTGCATACCGTGAACCCCTGCACTTGCTTTAACCCACCTTGAACCTTCACTCCTCCCTGCTCTCTTCTTCATCTCCAGATAATCCACCTCCTTGATACCTTTCCCCCTCCTCTCTTAGTTCTATCATGCCCAATCTCTTACCACCTCCCTCTCCTCTCTCCCTACCATCTCTCCCTCCCTCTCCCCTGGCCACAAATCTCTCAGTTTTTGGCACTTATTTTACTGTCTTGCACTACCTATCTCCTTTTGATTTATTTTTCCTGTGTTATCTATTCCAATCTGTAATACAATTTCACAGTACTGTTTACTTTCATTATTCATTTTTTGTCACTGCAATTGTCTCTACTTTCCAAATATTGTTTACTTACTCTGATTTGTGCTGCTTTCATGTGCTGCATCACATGTATCTTGTATGTCTGTAAATTGTCTTCTCCCGGGTCATGCCTGAAAATAGGCATTTTATGCCTAGTGCACTTACCTGGTTACCAAAAGCAAAATAAAAATAAATAAATAAATAAATATACCTATTCCTAGATTTTTGGGTGATTGAAGATTCCTGCCTCCTTGCAGGCTCGCCACAAATGTTGATATTTGAACAAATAAAAGAATCACTAAGACAGGAACTTTAAGCTCCAAACCAAGGTTTATTTAACTATAGCAAGGTGCCACAATAGTTATGGAAATCTAGCAAACAGAAGGATAGGTAGTAGTTAATTACCTGTCCCCTTGGAGTGCGAACCTGGCAGATATGATTCAGCATCCAGTTTCATAAGTTGTCATGTCTCATTGTCTTCATGTTACAAAACTCTTTAAATATACTTTCCAGGAACAGTTTTCTTAGAACTCCGCATACAAGGGAATCATACTTTTACATTGCACCCCTATCCCCATGTGAACTACACACACACTGCATACAGCTTGTGCTATCTCCATGTAGTGGCTTCACACAGCTAAAGTCAAACTGTGTGAATATTGTCCCACAGCCAGCAGCAAATGCTTTTCTTGTCAATGTGCTATGCTGTGCCTAGTTCAGAGTTGCTCAATTCAGCTCTCAAGGAGGCGGGGGGGTGGAACTCACAGCTGTATCAATATGTGTTGGGAAAGGAGAAAAAAACAAGGTTAACAGAGAATAGTCTGTTAACTCATTAACCTTAAGCACCTCCTTCAAGCACTCAGTGTTAATGTCATCAGGTCATCAGGTCTGTCAGGTCCCAATAGTGAAGGAGAGACAAGGCCAAACAAGCAGTGTTTTGCTCTGATGTGCTCCAGCAGGACACAGGACACATCATGAAACTAAAATATAGTAAATGTAGGGGTAATGTTAAGAGCCTCATCACCCGGGGGTAGTGAACCTACAGAAATCTGAACAAATATTTCTGCTCAGTCTGTTACTGACAGGAAGTGAGGAAGAAATACTGGCATTACGCTTTGGGATCACTTCAATGTTAAACTTTTATTTCACTCAAATAACATTCTGTGCTGCACAAACATCCCTTGGTATTGAAAAAGTACATGTGGGGAAATGGGGTGGAGATCCTGAAGCACTATTACTAGAAAGGGAAGCTTTATGGCTAGTGCAGTTAGGGGGTCAGTACTACCCCCAGGACTAAATTATATGTTACAGGTTACATATCTAATCAAAAGAAAAAGGACAGTTTTACTTTGTGTTATATATCATTGAATCAAAAATGTTTAACTAAATGTCTCTTCTCCATGTTTTTGCTTTCCAGATTCCATTAGGTGGCATGCACTTATTTATATATGAGCATAGGAATCCAGTCAGCCAAAGGGAGGGAGGCAAGTATACTGACTCATTAACGATCATGTGCAAAGGTGTTTGCATATTGTTAATAAAGCTTGAATTCAAGTCCCTGTGTCATGATTAGAGTTTCCTGAAAATTTCATGCTGTTTGGTTTTGTGGTTTTCTTTAAATCAGGATTTGTTAACTTGCTGTACAGTGGCTGAAAACAGTGGAGTTATTTCTGTCTCTCTCAGTCAGGCTCAGAGAATGATTACATCATTGTGGAATAATGTAGCTTGCTGCTTCAGATTTCCAATCACAGCAGGATTTAAAGTTAATGGCTTGCTCACCAGGTTTCTTATAAACTCAGTTTGTGGTTTGTGTTTAGATAGATTAGCTTAAAATCTACCATTCTCTTCTTACAAAAGTTGATAATTTGAGTTTTAGTGTTAAACTGAAGTAGTGGAAATCATTCTCTGTTGAGAGATCAGCTTGTCTGTATCACAGCTCTCCATTCTTTTTCATCAAAACTTTGATTTTTTTCTAACTATATAACAGATTTGTCTAATGAGTATAAAATCAATCTAAATTTTGCTCGGTCATAGAAATAGTTTGTCTTTAATGTAACCTTCATAAATACATTCATATAATAACTTTTTTTCATGTCAGATTGACAAACAGGTGCCTGTCACACTCTACCATTTAAGGCATATGTACTGTCTGAACTCACATATTTCAGTTCTTTGGTGGCTTCTGTGTGAAAATATGTCATGTATGTGTATAAACAGAAACACTATGTGGGCATAGTCACAGAAAAAACAAACAGAAAGCTGCATGGAGCGACAAAACATTCACCCCCAGCAGGTCCCGAACCCAGTGCCTGCTGCACTGTAGCTAGTCACCCTCATCACCACACCACAGGGCTGGCTCAGCTGCACAGGATCCCCTACTCATACAAATCCTGCCTCCTATCCCTTACCTTCTCTACACCTCCCTATCCCTTTCCTTCTGGTTGCTTTCTGCATTATAGCATTGCTACCCTTGCAGGGTAGCTGATGATGATAGTACTATAAATGAGTCGTGGTTTCTACAGTCACTCATTTACAATCACTGTCATCACTGGTTACTAATTTTTATGGGGTTTGGGACGGTAATAGAAAGTGACAGTCACTTGGTCATATTTTTTTCAGGAATTCTGCCTGCTGCAATGTTATGTTTTCCCAACAGAGGGCATCATCAGTCATTTGGAGCAACTCCATTTGGAATCTTTATGTGGGGTCCATAACAATTTTCATTTAAACTTTCTATCACTAAGCAAATTCTCTACTTCTCTCACATAATCTTTCTTATTTAAAATTACTATGCCCCCCTCTTTGTCTGCCTCTCTTATGATAATGCTATTCATAGTATTTGGTTCCTCTAACTCCCCTCTTCCTGTTGGAAATAGATTGTTGCATTTTACATTCGATTGCTTTTTATTTTTGTAAAACTTAAATTATATAGAATGTTTTCGTTCAGCATACAGAGGAAACTGAATCATGCAGCATAGAAGAAATCTAGCATTATGCAGGTGGGTACAGGTCACGTCACACAGAAAACGTATTAATATCCACATCCTATCTGCAAACAAAATGTAAAAGTCTATATGTCTACATATGAACTGGTTGGGAGGTAAGACTAGAAGACACAGAACCCCACCCAGGTCATCACCCCCTAACTACAAACTGCATTTCTCTTCCAAAATGTATGGGATGAAATATTTTCTGTGTGTAATCATGTGGAGTAGCTAGGCAGTCCATCTGTTCTGACATTTGTCCTCAGACCTTTGTAAATATGCTGTAAGTTACTCCATTTGTAGACATCCCATAATGTATCCTCCCTACTGGTCAGGGTAGAAGGATCCAATGTATGCAATAACCTGATAATTACCTTCCTGGCCATTGTTAAAAGCGTATTTAGGAAGTAGCTATGCACTTTGCTTTTAATATGTGGTGGGAAGGATAGCAGTAATGCCATATGTGGGGTCAGAGGTCCTACATGTGAGACTACTGCCTACATGTCTTTTTCTACTTCAAGCCAGAAATGCTACAGAACTAAGTGGGACCAAAGAATGTGGGAGTCCATGGCCACTTCAGTCCTGCAACTTCTCCAGCAGGAGGAATCTCTTGTGTCAAGGAATTTGGCAATAATTTGGGGAGTGAGGAAAAATCTAATGACTGTCTTCCAACTATATTTGAACTACTGGTAAGACCTTGTTTCCTTATGCTACTGAACTCAGATTGTGGCCATTTCTGTTTCTTGCAAATTTATAGTAAGTTCTGCCTTTCAGGTAGCAGACATATATAAAATAATTAGGCCATGAGCCGTCTAGGACCAAGATAAAAAGATCCATTAAATGAGGGAAGTCAAACTCCTCTACCTGGAGTCCCAGTGCTGCCCCACAATAGTGGCAGAGTTAAAAGTATTGATAGTGGTATTGCTATTTAAGTCCATATTCTCTCTGTAATTGGTCAAAGGATTTAAAATGGCCATTTGTATAATGTTGAAGGACTTGCTAAGCCTTTCTGAGTCCACAGTTTAAATCTGTGGTCCAGTCTGGCAGTAACAAATTGGTAATTGTCTGCCAGATCTTCAGCCATTTAATGCCATCTGTGTAGTAAGCCTGTGAGAGGAGTCTGCGACAACTCTTCAAATGCCCCATCATAAAAAAGGATGGGGTAGGGAGATTGTCTATCTGGTCATTAGAGATGAAAAGCACCATTCCCAGGGAAAGCTGCAATGAATGGGCTTCCACTCCCACCCAGCAAGGTCTAGGGAGGGGAGAGTCCAGTTCAACAGATGTTTAATCAGTGATGCCTGAGCATAGAGAGAAAGATTGGGGAGGGCTAAACCTCCCTTCATCTTTGGTAATTGTAATTTGTCATATGCTACTTAAGTGCGACTCCACCCTACAAAACTCTGGAAATTCACTGTTTCCATTTCTGAAGGTCAGCTTGGGTAGAAGAGATTGGTACAGTTTGAAATCAATAGAGGTAACAGGGAGGATGTTCATATTTATGGCATGTGCCCACTGGAGGAGTGCCAATGGGAGATGAGTCAATTTCTGCAGGTTTTCTTTTATCTTGCACTCAAAGACCTCATAATTCAGTTAGTATAGCATCTTTGAAGAAGGTCCTAGACTCTTAAGCATTTTATGTGAAGGTGGCCCCATTTAAAAAGATAAGCTGAAAGAACAGTTTGATCAGGGAGACAATGGAATTAGAACACTTCAGTTTTATCTTTATTAAGTTTATAGCCTATTAGATCTTCCAGCAAATGAAACACTACAGTAACATGAGTAAAGACTGTTTAGGCTTCATAGAAACATAGAAACATAGACTTTGATGGCAGGTAAGGACCGTTTGGCCCACCTTGTCTGGCCATTTCCCTACCTACTGGATCAGCTGCAGGCCCGCAATGTCAGGGGATTGTTGAAGAAATTGTGGGATGGGTTTCACATAGAGTGCAAATACTGTAAGTAAGGGAAAGGGGACTGCCCTGTTGAGTTCCCCACAAGAAGGGAAATCTCTTTGATGATGTCCCATTAGCTTTGACTTGGGTCTGGGGGGCAGTATAGGGGCTTTGTAGTAGTTGCAGAAATGTTAGCGGTAAACAAGAATGTGCTACTGCATGATGTAGAAAACACAATAAGACATGGTTAAATATCTTTTGCATGTCCAAACTGAGCATCAAAATGGGAGAGCTCATCTTGGAAGCTTTTTCCAGAAAGAATAACATGCTTTTGATGTTGTCTGCTGTCTGGCTCGAACAAATAAAGCCAGATTGATCTTGATTAATGATGAGGGGGGAGGTTATTGTCTAGGTAATATTTGATAATGCCAGTGAAAATTTTATAATCAAGGTTGAGAACTGATATGGGGCAATAGGATTCATAGAGTAATATTTGCCAGGTTTAAAGGTGGTTGAGATAGTCGCATATTTCCAAGTGTCTGGGCAAGTTGCTTTATCCAGACAGTTTTGGAAGTGTTTAACAACAAATCATGAAGGATCCCAGCACAGCCTTGTAAAATTCTGCACTGTTGCTGTCTAACCCAGAGCTCTTGCCATTTCTCAAAGATTTAATATTGGCCAGAAGCTCATGAAAAGAGTGTCGTAAATGCTGACTGTTGGTCCTCTGTGAGATGAAGGAGAGTGAGACCATCAAGAAAAGAGTGAATAGAATTCTTCAGGGATGGTGCTGGCTGACAGTAGAGACTCTGTTAATATGTTCTGAGACTGGTTTAATTATCAGATGATTTTTTTTGGAGACCAGGCCTGAAGTAGGGTCTCTAATTTGGGCAGCAGAATAGGCTTGTTTCTGGTACAACCTGTGCGCCAAGAGCTTGAGGCTCAGGCATCTCCCTAACCGTAGGTTAGTAGAAACCATACACTGTATTTTTAATACATTGTCTATTTCAGATAATACTGCTTTTTTGGCATAAAAATATAGCTGGGCTCCCTCTACTTTGGAACAGAATTGGGATTCACATCTGATATTTCATTTCTTAAAGCAGTGAACTCTGGTCACCCATCCTGTTCTGTACTGAAGCATACATGATTTGCATGTGTTGCCTTTACCTTCTGCTTCATCATGTCACATACCCTCAGACAATACATTTTCCACAAGGACTGAGTCATAGGAACAATCAAAATTAAAGAAACTGGTTTCATCTGAACTAGAGCCTTTACCATTAGAGGCTTGTTCTGCTGTTGTAATTAATACTGATCGTCACCATTTAGTTCAGAATTTGGTATGTTTATTGTATTTTCTTCTACAGTTTAAAAGGAGAACTACTGGTAGCTGTGAAGCCCTGACTGCTGCATAGATTGGGGCTTCACTCCACAGATCCCCCCTGCAGGCACCATATAAAATGAATGTTTTTTTTTTTTTTTAGCTGAAGACTCATAAAAAGAATTAAACCCCTGATGCTGCCGTCATTTTTAAATATGGCGATCCTCACCCCCCCCAATCACACTGCCAATAACGTAAAAGGATGAGGCTCCACTGCCCCTTCCTTATTGGTGACCTTATGTATGGAAATGTAGTGATCTCCGTATCTCAGATGCCCAGCACTATTTTTACAGACTTTGCCTAAACGTGTGTGTATGCCTGGCATAAACATGGCATTTAGGCAAAGTCTGTAAAAATAGTGCTGGACATCCAAGATTGGGAGATTAGTATATCTCCTTACATAAGATCACCAATAAGGAAGGGGCAGTGGAGCATCATCCTCTTGTGTTATTACCAGTGCGACTGTGGGGGAGGGGCGCCATATTTAATAACGTTGACTGCACCAGGGGTTTAACTATGTTTTATGAGTGTTCAGGGAAAAACCAAGTTGTTCTGTATGGTGCCTGCAGGAGGGATCTGTGGAGTGAAGCCCTGATCTGTGCAGCGGTCAGGGCTTCACAGCTGCCAGTAGATATCCTGTATGTAAAGATCATTAGTACCTATACCTCATGCTTACCAAAGCCCCAGATGCATTAGTAGGCTCTAAAATTTGGGTGTCCGTAATTCCGGGACCCTCCTTCTCTTGGGGTCAAGTATGGCGTGACCTATACACATATATCACTTTAGACAGAAACAGGCTCATTCAGTTCTACATAATTAACAACATGTATTACACACCGTTGAAAAAGGCCAAATTTGACAACTCTAGTTCCCCCAATTGCACCAGGTGTGGTAAGGAACTGGGTAGTATTCCCCACATGTTTTGGTACTGTCTTAAGGTTGCCCCACTGTGGAAAAATATCCGTGACAACCTAGATCCAAGCCTAGGATTGGATGAACTTTTTACCCCTGAAATCTGTATACTGGGCAACTATTCCAGTATCAAAATAAAAGAGAGGAAGTACCATATAGCTTTTATCTCAATAGCAGTCAAAAGACTAGTACTTCGCCACTGGTTGGATCACTCAGAGATCTCCTACTATGATTGGATAGAGGAAATGTCCCTCTGTTTCAAAATTGAGAGATTAATTGCTAGTTCTAGGCATGCTCTACCTGCTTTCCAAAGGAAATGGGGCAAGCTTTATGCTTTGTATCTTCATTGAACCTTAACCCTGGATCTCACTGCTGTTAAAATTTCATAGCTAGGTATGTCTCCTCCTCACCGCTTACTATCTCTAGATAGAGGCTAGAGTCTACTAGAGCAAAGTAACCATTGCATCCAAGAACAGGCTGAAGTCATCTCTGAAGCATGTAGTTTTTCTTTTTTTTTTTTTTTTAGCGGTGATGCCTTCTGGGAGGGGTGGGTGGGGGGTGGAGGGGATGAGCACTTATGTTTCTATACACTGTGTATGTATCTGGCTTATTTGGGATATTCTGATGTGTTCTTGTTCGAACCTGTTTTCACCTTGCTGTTAAGTAAAATGAATAAAATGAGAATTTCAAAAAAAAAAAAAAAAGTAAAGATCATTAGCTGGCCAAACCTGGTAAAGTCTGATAAGCCACAAGGGAAGATAGTGACTTGTTCAACCCAAAATATTTTAAGGCTTCTCTGACTTCTGGAAAAAAAAATGACAGCAAGGAATCTGTTCCAAAAGACAATCAAATCTTAATACATACAGCGGATACAGCTCACCAGATGTCGAGTTTAATCAATCACTCATGTGTGTTCACAGTTTGTTTGTTGAATTACCATCCTCATGGTAGGTAATGAACTGAGTAGTAGGGAAGAGTGGCTGTCTGCTTTTGGCCTTTGGATGAATGGTTCCTCTGTTCATGGATGATAAATGGATTTGGATGTGATGTAGTGGAGCCACCTATGGGGATCCTTTTGGACAAGCCAAAGCTGCCAGGGTGTTGGTGCACCAAAAATATAAGACTCCCACCCACAGTAACAGGGGACCAAATATCATGCAACCCAATACTCCTCAACAATACACAACAGTGAAGTAGCAGAAGATGTAACACCACACAAATAGTATCAATGAAGTCAGTATATATAATGCAAACAAGAAAGGACATTACTGGGGACAGGAACATGGGAACAGGGCTCTAGAAAGGAAAGGTTGTGTAAGGCAAGCAAAAGCAATCCACTTAAAGAATTAACCTACAGGTTCTAAACCAATACTCTCCAAACACACTGTTTGCCACACAAATACATAGCCCCCTTATCTCAGGTGCACCAGAAACTCAGTCAGTGTGTCCACACAATCAACTGAGATTTCAGGCCTGAAAGGAGAAACGGTTGGGTAAGTAATGAAAGTACAGATCACAGTCAATAATCCTGAAGAAGGCACTAGAGGATCAAACACACTGGGGGTTTCTGAAGGAGACAGGCAGTTCACATGGGCTAATGTAAGCAGCACAGCCCTTGGCCAGGACCTTACTAACCTCCATCTACAATCTCTAGAATGGTTGCAGGAACAGGTGTTGATTTGTATTACAAACTGGCAACTCAGCTACAGCAACAATCTTTGGGAGATGCCCTCCAGTCTGCTTCTACAGGTCATGCCCTCTGGTCTGGTTCCACAGGTAATCAGGAGTTCAGGTACAGGGGACCTAACACTCTACAAATAACTGCACATGCTATAGCACCCATTACAGCATCCCCAATAAAATACTAAGCATCGACTATCCCATTCCTCATATGTCACCAGTTTTTCATTGCATTAAAGTACAGTTACAGAACAAGAGCAAAGTGTTTCTTGGTTTTCCTCAAATTGACTTGTTCTTTTAATTTTAACCCTATCATATTGTCCTCATAAAATTATAATAAAACAAAAAGATAAGCATAATTGACAATGTTCATTGCTTGTTTTACAAGCTAATGTGCCTACTCTTTCATGTCTCACATTTGAAATGAGTACTCTCTGATTATTGCATCTTCTGCAGAACTGCAATATTGTTTTTCTTTAATGCATGTTTTGTGATTCTTTTATGCTGTGTTATTGTCCACACGGTTCTAGGGTGGGCTTACTCAGAAGAGCACAATGTAAATGAAATTACTTAATTTGCCCTGACCTTGTATATGCTTGGTTCCTAAAATATAAAATGCTGTATAATCTTTGGGTATCTACCAATGTGTGCCCACTTCATTGACGGTCTCCTACTGTTGAAATGTGGGGCAGGGCTGGAAGTGTAGTTCAGGTAAAACTGGAGAGTGATTAGGTTTTTGATCAGGGCTTACCCAAGTTCATTTTTTGCAAATGGATGCCATATAGCTACCAGTAGCTGAAAGAAAGGGTCATTACCAAGTATTCACAAGCTTGCTTTCCATTGCTACTGCAGGGCTGTATTGGTTAACTCCTTCCATGCTGTTTCGTATATTTGTATGCATTTCAACCCTTTGTACTGTAATAACGGTTTTGCATTCAGTAACTGAATTTTTGAGCCATCACTGCTACCATGGAGTGAGTCTCAAATATTTGTGTTGTTTTACCCTGGAGGAGGATATAAAAGCTTCTTTTTTCAACCAGATAAGGTATAAGGGAATATGAAACATATAGAAACATAGAAACATAGAATTTGATGGCAGATAAGGACCACTTGGCCCACCTAGTCTGCCCATTTTCCTACTTAACAGATAAGTTGCAGATCCTAGTTAACCAACAGCTTACTTCCTCTTACCCGCCCCTATGACTGCCTTATGCCTGTCCCATGCATTCTTGAAGTCCCCCACTGTTCTTGACTCCATGACCTCCTCAGAGAGGCTGTTACATGCATCCACAACCCTCTCAGTGAAAAATACTTCCTCACATTACCCCTGACGTCCCCCTCTATCTTCAAATTGTGCCCCTTGTTCTTGCACATCTCTTTTCTGGAAGATGCTACCCTCTTGACTTTGTTAATTCCCTTGAGGTACTTGAAAGTTTCTATCATGTCCCTCTCTCCTTCTTTCCTCAAGAGTATACATATTAAGCTCCTTTAGCCTTTCTTCAGTATGTCTTCTGTGCAGACCCTGCACCATTTTGTGCCTTCCTCTGGACAGCCTCCACTCTGTCTATGTCTTTATGAGATGGGGTCTCCAGAACTGCACACAGTACTCCAGATGGGGTCTCACTAACTGTCTGTACAGAGGGATAACAACTTCCTGTTTTCTACTATTGATGCCTCTTCCTATGCATCCCAGTATCCCCAGCCTTCACATTGCCTTCTCACATTGCTTGCCCACCTTTAGGTCATCTGATATAATTACCCCAGGTCCCTTTCTATTTTTACTGTTGTCAGTATCTCACCCCCATTGTGTACGCTTCTGGGTTTTTGTTTCCGCATTACCTTACACTTCTTTGCATTGAATCTGAGCTGCCATACATTTGACCATTCCTCCAACCTTGCCAAGTCCCTTCTCATCCTTTCCACTCCATCTTGTGTATCCACCCTGTTGCAGATCTTTGTGTCATCTGCAAAGAGACATACTTTTCCTTCCAGTTCCTCTGCAATGTCACTTATAAAGACATTAAAAAGGACCGGTCCCAGTACTGAACCCTGCGGTACCCCGCTAGTATGAATGAATACCATTTGCTTTCTAAAATGTTTTTGTATATTACTTCATAATTTCCATACAGTACCTATAAGCTTCACATGTTCCTTGAAACTTTGATGAAAAAAAGAATTAGCAAAATGTATTGCTGTCATTAGTAAAATGGATGCTCTCACCAAGCTTGATACAGTCCTAACACATCCCACCAGAAAAGAAGTCTCCACACCTTAAAAAACTTGTTTTATTATTTTACAATCCATTTACCAAGGATTAACCAGTTGAGTTGCTACATTTCATTTTCAGTGGTGTCTTGATTATGCCCATTTCTGCAGCTGGCTGGATTGGAGCACTGGGAGGCTAATTGACTTGCCCAAGGTCATACAATATTTGGCTGTAGCAGGGTTAAGCCTGTGATCTGCTGATTCTAAGCCAGTGCTTTATTCATAACAGCACACTTCCTCCAATTGCCTTTTACTGATGTCCTTGAGACAATTCAAGGAGGTCTTTGTAATAACAACTGACAAACATGGAACACAATGGCCCGATATTCAAATTGCACCCAAAAAGTGTGCAATAGCAGGAGCAAGAGCAAGTCCATTGCGCCCATATGCAAGAGGCGCAATATTCAAAAAGTGAGCCGGCCAAACTGTGCCTACAGCCGAAGATTGAATATCGCACCACCTGTGCCATAGCGCAACTAGGGAGGAGAAGCTGAGCAGATCTGATGCACCCTAACGCAACAAGGGATGTGCAGCTGAGAAGTCCAGAGGCGCCATACAGCAACCAGGGATGCCCCCCAGCAGCAGGGCAATGCAATTGCACAACCAGGGAGGTAGGGGCCCACCACCCATGCCACAGATGGGCACAGGAACACACAGCAGAACAGATATCATCCCCCCACACCCCATGCACTGCACAACTGGGGGATAACTGGAATAACCACCGGCCCATGGAGACTAGCAACCAACCCACAGCTGGGCAATGGTGTCTCATTACACCCCAGGGCAAGCTGAGACTGGCACACAAGCATGGCTGACCACCCCATGCCACACCATCCCCCCAAAGCAGAGCACACCCTGCACTATGACCCCTAGACACCCAGCCCAGGAGCAGCGTCCACCACTGCAGGAAACCCCATGCATGCCACCTCCCCCACTGTGACACTGCAACCCTGTGCACCACAGAACCATGCAAGGCAGCCCCACCATGAGCACCCATCAGCGGGTGGCAGCACACAGAGATGCAACAACGGCATACACAGTGCCACCATGCACAGTCCCCCTGAGGTACTGCTGAGAGACCAACCATGCGCCGGCACACGAGGTACCCCACACGAGACAGGGCTTGCCCCGGACACCACCACCAGTGGTACAGCACCCTGCACAGTCTCCCAATGACACACCCTGACCCAGCACTGGCCACAACAGCCAGCACAGACACCCACAGTGGTGCATGGAAGCATGCACCACACCGAATGCAACACAGTGCATGGACAGACACCCACCCATACCCAAGGACACAACAACACAGGGACACAGTGGCGGGGCAACCAAGCCCCCAGCATGGGTCCATGTAAACTGTGTACACACAACCCACAGTCCTCCATGGCACTGGAGTGCTAGCCACCCTGCGCAGGCACTGTGGACCTGTACACCACCAGCATTTTCCTGGATCACAAGTCACAGATAGTGGTGCACATCCCCTGCAACACACACAAGCCACAGCATGGAGGTGGGACAACAACTGTGGAGGCCACAGTGTCACCCGAGGCAGACATGCACCACACCAGTGACAGGAGGTAACCCAGCAGTGTGACGGGTACAGTGGCTTCCCTGCATGGACTGCCACCACTGACATGCCAGCAGACCGTGCACGTCACAGACATGCATGGGTGTCAGCTGCACAGGCCATGGATGGGCTGATAGGGGTGCCATGGACACAGAGCATGCACCATGGACTACTGCACACAGTCATCCAGTGCACAGGGCACAACACACACACCACAGACACTGACTGATAGCTACCCCCACACCATAGTCACCTCCATATGGACACACACACATACCCATGACCGCACCACCCCTGACGCCATGCACACCACTGCAGCTGAGCACCTATAGTCTGCTGCAAATCAGAGACCACCACAGTATTCATATCAAAATAACTGTATTAAAACAACATATAAAAGTTAACTATTTACAACAATATATACAAGGTGGGGGAGAAGGCCACAAACTAGGTGGGGGTGGGTAAGGGGCAGGGGTGAAAAAATGGGACAGGAAAGGAGGGGTGTGAGGGTGGGTCCAGGGGGGTAGGTCATATCAGGGGCAGAGGGACATCTAATGGGAGCACTGCTTCCCACTCTGGCTCCGTTGCTGTCTGTGCCTCCTCAGGACCCCGGTCTCATTGATCCTGTGAAGGATTTCAAATGATGCCCTCGCCACCTGCAGGATCTCCTGCAGTGCCTCCCTTATGTCTCGGAGCTGGCGTGTACCTAGGACAAGGGAGCACAGTCAATAGGTGTGAATGCACAGCCCCATACAGCCTACCCACTGTGCATGGCATATGGCCGTGGGACATACCTCTGTGATGGTGTGTGACCACCCACAGTGATCACGTCCACATGACCTGCCCACCCAGGTGCATACAGCCATGTGGAATGCTGCACACACTCAGTGGCCAAGTCACGCACAGCATCACCATGGCCATTTAGTGACAAGGCTATGTGGTGCAAAGGCAGGGGCACAGCCATGTACCCAGTGCACGCATGGACCACCATCGATGCACTCCCAGACATGCATTGCCACTGGACAGTGTTGACTGCAACAAGTTGCATGCATGGCAGTGATGTTGATGGATGGTGGCCATGCCCCACTGCCCACCCTGTTACACAGCATGTAATAGTAATCATGGAGGTATGGCACTCACCATCATCGGGCCAGTCCCTTGGGCACTGTGGACCCTCGCCCTGCCTGGCCGCCCTCTCCTCTACATTGCACCGCAACTCACAGGCCAGGCGCTGTTCCTTCAGGCCTGGGGTGCAAACATGGAGAGAGGAACATCAGTACAATCCCATAGCAAAGCCCCCCTGCCCCCAGGTATATACCCTCCCACCCAGCCAGAACCACCCACCCTACACCCTGATAACACCACCACAGCCAACCCTGGACGGTCCTTCCCCCATGTGCTGGACATATACAACTGTGATACCCATATGGAAGATAAAAGTGTGTTGACGTAACACCTACCTGGCCGTGGCACCGTGCCCCTCCTGGCATGTCCCCACAGGCGGGTTAGCAGCTCTGGCTCCCTCCGCCGCAGGTCCCCATACCTGTGGTGGCACTGCTCTGCACTTCTCCCTTATCCAGTGGCCTCCTCGAGTGCAGTGGCCACCTCCTCCCACACCTGGCTCCTGGACTTGTCCAGGGGTGCCTCCCTGAACAGTGGCCCATGATGTGACTCCACTATGGCCACTAGGTTGGCCAGCTCTAACTGAGTCCACTGAGCAGCCCTCCTGTGCACCATGCTCTCTGCTTGGTCTACAAATATGGCGCTCTGCAGCGCAGCTCCCCACGTGCAGATGCTGCGCGGCACAGTGCTGCCATTCCCTATCGCGCTGTCACTGAACAGCACGATTGTGGTGCACCCATGCCTGATGCATGGTGCCTAGGTGGCTAAGGTCGGGCACAGGGTTAAGGGTCTCTGGCGCACGGACACGCACAGCACCATTGGAACCCAATGCGAGTAGTGCGATTGGCTGCCAGTGTGCTACGGCCAGTAGCAGCCTACCGCACCGTTGTCCCAGTGTGCCTATGATGGCCCAGTGCCACAGCGCCATGTAGGTGAACATTGCTATAGCGCCTCTGGTACAATGGTGGCCATGCCCTGCATTGCTTTCCACGCACAGCACATCAGCAGCACGGCAGACGCCTGCGTCAGCAACCCGGGCAAGTGCAGTGAGGTGTGTACTATGCATGTCACAGAACTGCGCCATTTTCTCAGCATGTTCAACACAATTGTGCAAAGTGCAACAGCGTGATATTCAGCTGTCATATGCAAAACAGCTAATCAGCCATGCAATGGCGCAGCACTGCAATTTGCATCCACTTAAAGTTGCGCCTCGCCTCATTTTCATGGGTTGCACTATAAAAGTGTGACATTGGGCTGCAGTGGCCATAGTCAGTTACTGCAGTCTGTTGGTGAGTTGCATGCTGTTTGGGAGTGTGGACTGTGGATGTAGTGACATGCATGGGACTGCACAGTCACAGGTAACAACTGCCATTCTTACAGGCTAAATAATGACCGAGCAAGTTATGGGAGAGGAGGAACACAGTGGTGGGAGGAGGAGGAGGCCTAATTTCACCAAGGCTGAGACCGAAGCCCTATTTGAGGCCTACCTGAATCAGGAGTCGCTTCTCAGTGGACGCCAGGGAACACCTCAAGTCAATGCTGCTGCATGGGAGGAGGTGGCACATGCTGTGAACCTGCAAGGCAGCCACCAGTGCTCTGTGCAGGAGTGCAAGAAGAAGATGGGCACAGACAGGAGGAGGATAAAGGAAAAGGTGGCTGCCATCAGGGCAGCATGAGCTGCAACAGGTGGGGGACAGCCGGAGTGGTACACCTGACCCCACAGAAGGAGAGGATTGCTGGAAGCATGCAGCGTAGTGCCATTGAGGGTGTTCTGGGTGGTGGCTTCCAGATGGGTGGTGGCCCATCACTGCATGGTAAGTCATGGTCTGTCTATGGGGGGGCAGGGTAGGTCACATGCAGTAACGCGACTTTGTTTTCCCTTACAGATCCTGAGCGTCTGCATGGGTCAGCGGTGGTGGGCCTGTCCATTGAGGACAGTCAGCTGGAGGTGGAGGATAGCCCATCTACCTCCACAGGTATACGTGGCTCAGTGTGACAGTGGGCCCACCTGGCTGTCCACACTGATGTTGTTGTAACAGGTGCGAAGGAAGCCCTGCCCGTGTCCCAGTATGACAGCGTCCATGGATGCCAGCATGCTGAGACATGGGCCAGTGCCGAGTCCATCACCGATGATGATGTCGCCAACGGCATGGGCAGTGACACGTGTGTGCCACGGGTTGGCCACACATCAGGTAACATTGCTGCCATGGCTGTGGGTGGTGCTGCTGCTGTGGAGGCCTACATGTCAGCACAGTCCCAGCCTGTGCCTGTCTGTGCCAGTGGGGCAGCACTGGTGTTTGTTCAGGACAGTGGGACTGTTGCATCCACTGTGGTGGCACCACTGAGCCCTGGGTAGCGGCAGCTGGAAGGGTAGCATCAGCAGTTGGCCAATGGGCTTGGGGGTACAGGGTCCAGCGGCGGTGTCTGTGCACTGCCTATGGATGTGCCCAGACATGGTCCTGGTGCGCAGTGCCCACCCTCAAGGGGTGCTGAGCATCAGGACCAAGCACACCCTGAGGGACAGGATGCCGAGGAGGCAGATGACCTCTTGGACGAGCACATCCATCTACTGCAAGCATCAGTCCAGCAGCAGATGCGGCTTGCGACATCGGTGGATGCACTGCGTGCGGCTCTGGAGTGGGCAGAGGAGCGTCACAGCAGAGACACCACTCAGATCCTGGCAGGGATGGAACGGTTGTGGGAGGATGTGACCACTGCCATTGACAGGCATGCACAGGCATTCACTGCTGTCATGGCCACAATGGGCACACAGTCATGTGCCCATGTGTTGCAGACACCACGCAGTGCACTGTCCACCCCCTGTTCCCGGCGTCATGCAACACCCTCCCTGTTGACACCGGGTTCAGCTGTGGGCTTCCCGAGCAACCTGGCGCAGGCATGTTCAGTATGCTGCAGACCCCTGCGCTTGCACAGTCACATTCATGCAGTGGAACCCCTTGGGGACCATCGGTGCCACCCCATGAGGCCAGTGGTCAGCCTGTCAGTGCTGGCAGGTCTTGGCTGGGCTGCCCACGCATCCATGGTGGCCGGGGCACTGTGTCGCGTGACTGACCTGCCTCCCAATGTGGCTACTGTCTGGTGCTGCCCTGTGTGCATTGTGTCTTTCAGTGAGCAGTGCATGGGTGGGTACCTGGCCCTGCACGCAGACACGCAGTCCATCTGCACACCCTCATGGCTGCTGTCTGCAGTTGCGTGTGCATGATGATGCCTGCATTGTGCTGTACACCAATGTGCAATGGTGTTCAGCATCTGACACATGCACATGGACAGGCAGTGGGCGTGGTGGTCTGTGGACATGTGTGTGGCTAGGGTTGGTGTTCTGGGTCAGTGTGCCTCCTACACTTTGTGCAAGTTTGGTGCATTGTGTGTGTGTGTGTGTGTGTGTGTGTGTGTCTGTCTGTCCATGTGGCATATTAGACCTCACCCATCCCTGGTTGTGTGTGTGGTTCCACACCCGGCCACTTCCCTTGATGGCATGCATCCCTGTTGTGTGTCCATGCATGGTTGTGGGTTGTGCCTTGGCCACTAGTGGTTGCACATGGCCCCATGACTTACCTGGGTTGGCTGAAGTGCTCCTCCGTGATAGTGTCCTGGTATAGCTGTGCCAGCTGGAGCAGTCAAGGCTCCCATCAGCCAAGGGGGGGGCTGCCCATCACCATTGTCACCGGCGTCCTCATCGTCCCCATCACTGTTCCCCTCTTTGACCTGTATGGCTATCCCACATTCGTTGGCCATGTTGTGCAGGATGCAACAGGCCAGGAATAGCCCACAGGCCTTTGAGGGGCTGTACTGTAGGGCACCGCCAGAGGTGTCCAGACAACGTAAATGTGCTTTTAGCATCCCGAACACCCGCCCGATGACACTATGTGTGGTGGCGTGTGCCTCACTGTAGCATTACTGAGATGGGGTCGCAGTCTGCCGGTAAGGTGTGAGCAGCCAGGGACAGAGTGGGTATCCACTGTCACCTGTGTGTAGAGGGTGGAGGTTAGTTTGGTGTTTAGCATCGCCCTGCCCTGGGCCATGTAGGCCACTACCCATGTCACCTCTGACCATGCCCCCCCCAGGCCCTATGATTGTTCATGTGGTTTGCATACTCATCCACTAGGTGTCCAGTGGGGATATCCCCACTCTCGAATCTGTAGCACAGTGCCAACTGGTGCCAGATGAAGGCATCATGTGCTTCCCCTGGGTGCGTGGCACAGACATTGACTATGCACCCCCTGGCATCGCTCACCACCTGGCAGTTGATGCTGGCATAGCCCTTGCAATTGTTATATGCAGTCCCCTCGGGCCAGGTGGTGTGTGGATGGTCACATGGGTGCAGTCTATTGCCCCTAGCATGCCAGGTATACGTGCTACCCTGTGGAACTCCTGTATGTTTGCTGTGTGCTCCGCCGGGGTGCTGGGGAAATGGATGTACTCTGCAGCATGTGGCAGCAGTGTGCTGAGGAATTGGGTGAGGTGGTGTGACGTGGCTGACTGGGTTATGCCTGTGGTGTCCCCAGTTGGTCTCTGGAAGGTATCCATGGTGAGCAAGCACATGCAAGCTGTCACTTTGGTCTCCACTGACAGGGCATGGCTCCGTCGTGTGGGTGCCTGCATCACATCATGCCACAGCTCACAGAGCTGCCTCAGAATTGCTTGATTCAGGCGGTACTGGCCCACAATCTCAGTATCACTGTACAGCTTGAAGCTGGTGCGGGCTCGGTACTGCCTGTTGGGGGCATATCGCCGACGGGCCCTTCCACAGCCACGCCCCCCCTGCTGCCCACCTTCTCACCCCCCTCATAACGGCCTCCATCTGGAATGTGGCACTGGCCATGTCCCTGGCTTGTGTTCACCCCCCCAGCAGCTGTTACTGTATTCCCCCCTTAGCCTCACTGCTACTTCCCCTTCACTGGGAACACCTGCCTGTGCTTGCCTCACTGCTGTGTGGTGTGTCTCCCCCTTGTGCAATGTCTCCCCACACCTTCCCTTGTGGCTATTGCTTCCAGGTGCCCTTTCCTGCCTGGCCCTGTGTGTCCCTGCTGCCCAGTGTGTCCTGCTGTGTGTTGTTCTCATATGTGGCTTCCCTGTAGCATTCTTGCACCTGTCCCTTGCTCCCTTTTATTTTGGCTCATTTCTGCTATGATGCAACTTCCGCTTGCTCCCCTATTGCACATGGCGCAAGTTGTTGAATATCGCACTGCACCATTTATGCATGGTTCCTCCCCCTTCAGTTGCACATGCCTTCATTATCATTGCACTGTTGCTCAGCGTGATTTGGGGGGCACAACTGCCTCCTGCTGAATATCGCAGAATGGTGCATTTTCGGACTTGTGCAGGTGCAACCCTATTGCGCATGGCTCAACTCTTTTGAATATCTGGGCCAATATGTTTTAGCACCAGTATGGCCTTCTCAATGGTTTACAAGGATGTTAGCACTGATAGTTGGTATGTTGCATGCCAGATGATAGTACTGTTTGAATAAGCAAAAATGCTGCTGTAGAAATAGGCAGTACAATTGCCTCAATAAAACAATATTTACTAAGAGCTGCACAATCAGGCAGACATGATAGACCTGTGGGCCTTTTTCTGCCAGCAATTTTGTATGTTCATATATTTAAAACAATATTTGCATAGATTGCCAATGTGACCAATAATCCTAAAAACTCGACCAGAATTTTATGTTTGCACTCAGTGTATTCTACTTAAGAAAACATCCAGCTACTACAGTACGTGTAAAAGCAAGCAACAGTGACGCAATTTCTGTGTGATTTCTCTGTTCACGCTGTAATAACTAGAGGACTAGCTACCACAGAGCAAACAAAGAAAGCACACAGTACCTGGATGGTAAAAGAAGGGCACTTTAACAGAAAGGCTGTAACCTTAAAAACAGATGAGCTCAATTAGTTACCTAGAACTGAGAAGATATAAAATATAAGGACCAACGCTCATAAATAAATAGTGCAGGCCATACAGCATCAGGATCATGGTTATTGTGAGTTTGATATGCCCTCCCATAAGACTTATGTCAACAAACAGTGTGTCTACGTTACATGTTGATCAATAGTGGGCTTGCAGGGCAGAAGGTAGCTGGATGAGGTGTTGAGCATAGGGAAAGTGCTGGATGCTGGGAGGGGGTAACTGTTGGGGGATGTTACTGAATTGGGGGTACTGGCTCACAGTGATCGGGTGAGGGTGGAGGGGTTCACTACACTACCAAATTCAACTGAAAATACTTACCATGGAGTCAGGTGAAGGTTGATGGGGCTGCTCCACTAGATTACCAGGTGTAATCCAAGTGATTTCTGATGGGATCAGGTGACAGGTGACACCAGGCACCTCTCTGTGCAATACTTTTGTGCAAACAAAGGCATGGAGGCATTGCACAGACGTGGTAATATGGACAGACTAGCTAGGCTACTAGGCCTTTCTCTGTTGACAAATTCTAGGTTTTCATGTAATGGTCTTATAATGATATGCAAACTGCATTTTATAGAAACATAGACTTTGATGGCAGATAAGGACTGCTAGGCCCATCTAGTCTGCCCATTTCCCTACCTACAGGATAGGCCGCAGATCCTAGTTAACCAACAGCCTATTTCTTCCTACCCCCCACAAGAATTGCCTTATGTCTGTCCCATGCATTCATGAATTTTCCCACAGTTTTAGACCCCACAACCTCCTCAGGAAGGCTGTTCCATGCATCCACTACCCTCTCTGTGAAATAATACTTCCTCACATTGCCCCTGAACCGCCCTCCTTCTATCTTTAAATTGTGTCCCCTTGTTCTTGTAAGTCTCTATTTCTGAAAGATGCTACCCTCTTGGACTTTGTTGATTCCATTGAGGTACTTAAAAGTTTCGATCATGTCCCCTCTCTCCCTTCTTTCCTCAAGGGTATACATATTAAGCTCCTTTAGTCTCTCCTCATACGGCTTCTCTTGCAGACCCTGCACCATTTTAGTTGCCCTCCTCTGGACTATGTCTATCCTGTCTATGTCTTTGAGGTCTCCAGAACTGGACACAGTACTCCAGATGGGGTCTCACCAACTGTCTGTACAGAGGGATAACAACTTCCTGTTTTCTGCTGCTGATGCCTCTCCCTATGCATCCCAGTATACCCCCAGCCCTCCCTACTGCCTTCTCATTGATTGCTAACCTTAAGGTCATCTGATATGAATACCCCAGGTCCCTTTCCTTTTTGTTGTTGTTACTACCTCCCCACCCATTTGTATTCTTTTCCCGGTTCTTGTTTCCCAGGTGCATTATTTTGCACTTCTTTGCATTGAATCCTAGCTGCCATACTTGACCATTCCTCCAACCTTGCCAAGTCCCTTTTCATCCTTTCCACGCCTCCTTGTGTATCAACCTTGTTGAAGATCTTTGTGTCATCTGCAAAAGGCATACTTTTCCTTCAGTCCTCTGCAATGTCACTGATGAAGACATTAAAAGGACTGGACCCAATACTGAACCCTGGGTCCACTAGTAACCCTCTTTCTTCAGAGTGGACTCCATTTACAATCACCTTCTGTGTCCTGTTGTGCAGCCAATGTTTTACCCAGGCTACCACCCTGGGACCCGCTCCCAGGCTGGTTAATTTGACTATTATACTTTTGTGTGGGACTGTGTCAAATGCCTTGCTAAAGTCTAGGTAGGCCATGTCCACAGCCCCTTCCTGGTCTACTACTTTGGTCACCCAGTCAAAGAAATCTATTAGATTCGTCTGACATGACCTTCCCACTGTGAACCCATGCTGCCTTGGGTCCTGTGCTCCATTGGCCTCTAGGTACTCAACTATTCTTTCCTTCAGAAGGGACTCCATCACTTTCCCTACCACAGAGGTCAGACTGACAGGTCTGTAGTTTCCTGCCTCTGTCCTGGTCCCACTTTTGTGAAGGGGAATCACATCCACCTTCCTCCAGTCCTCGGGTACCACACCATCCTCCCATGATTTATTAAAAAAGTGTAGCCAGTGGTTTCACTAGTTCCTCCCTTAATACTTTTAGAATTCTGGGGTGAATTCCATCAGGCCCCATTGCTTTGTCCACCTTCAGTTTTAGGAGTTCTTGCAGAACCCTTTCTTCTGTGAAAGGACTGGGATCGATCCCCCTATCAAGTGTGCTTCTGTTAATTGGATTAGGCACTTCCCCCTACTCTTTTGTGAATACTGAGCAGAAATATTCGTTCAGTATCCTTGCTTTTTCACTGTCCCCCCTCTGCCCACCCACCGTTCATTCTATTCAGCCTCACTATCCCTCCCTTTGTCTTCCTACACTCACTGATGTACCTATAAAGGTTTTATCCCCCTTCTTAACTGAGTTGGCGATCTTTTCCTCAGTTTGGGCCTTTGCTATTATGACTTCCCTTCCTGCTTCCTTCTGCCTTAACTGGTACAGCTCTCTGTCCTGCTCCTTCTGTGTTATAGATTTTGCATGCCTTATGAGCTCAGCAGCAGCCATTCATATGTACATGGACAGCACCATCCTATACACCTCAGGTCCTTCCCGACCAGAAGTGGCAGAAAGACTTCAGCAGGATTTCAATAAGGTACAGAATTGGTTCTACTCAAACCAGCTGTTCCTAAATGCCAAAAATACTTTCTCCATGATCTTCGGCACAAGGCAGAGACTCTCTATACCCCACCCCACCCACTATTTTCCACACCCTGGATGCAACGGCTTTAGAGAATGTCACCTCCTTTAGGTACCTTTGGGTCTGGCTAGACCAACACTTGGACTATTTTGAACATGTGAATACAATTCAAAAGAAACTGCACCCCAAGCTTGGCACATTATACAGAAACCATGATTGCATTCCACTACCAACTCACTGCACAATTGTACAGAAAATTATCTTCCCCACTTTTGACTATGCTGACATAGTCTGCAGTGCAGCTCCCAAGTCCTCCCTTGCCAGACTGGACACTATCTTTCACTCCTTCTGTCATTTTGCTCCATTCCCTGCAAGGACCCATCACTGTGATCTCTAAAAAAAACCTCTTCCTCCTGTCTCTTGAATCCAGATGCCTCATCCATTCTGCTAGCTTTGAGGCCAAATTCTGGTTCTGGTCACTACCCTGCTACCTCACCTCTGCTCTTTCTACCCCTACACTTCCCTCCTACTCCCTCTGCAACACTGGTCATAGATCCCTGCCTGTCCCCCAAAGGTCCACCACTGTAGGTCAGTCCATCTTCTCATACTGCTGCCCTAAACTGTGGAACACTCTACCCCTCTCCATTTGAGATGCATCCACTCAAGCAGCCCTTCCATGTCTATACCTCCCCAGTCTGTGCCTGCCCCTAACTCATCTATCTCTAAACCCAGGCTCTTTTCATCTCTCAGACTGACAATCCTTTTGTACCTCTCTTTACCTTCACCTACACTCTTAGGCTAATCTCTCACCACACAGTGGCTCAGATTAATCTACCTACACTGTGACTACCCCTACCTCACCTATCTCCATGCCCAGGTTCAATCCTCTTCACATGCTGGAAATCCTTGTTCCTGTATTTATCTTCTACTACACCCTAAGCTTTCTCTCACCACACCATGCCTTCTGCTACACCCTAAGCCTACCTCTATGCTAAACCCTAAGCCTACTCTCACCACACCATGCAGAGCTCTGCCTCACTGCTATGATTCTGGAACATCACACTGAAATTGCTCAGCACTGGGTCATCACCCACTGCAAGATACAGATGTGTCCTATGGATAGTGCTGTTTGTATGCTCCCACCTATTGTTGCTGTATGCTAATTGTAGATTGCACATTTAATGTATTCTATATATTATTCCTCATCTAGTGCTGTATGTATTGTTACAGTAAGTGAACTGTTTATCCCTGTATCTACTGTTCTTGTATGTGAACAGTTTGTTCCCCTATCCCCCCCACCGGTAGCATCTGGAAATGAACAATCCTGATCTGTCTGCCTTCATAGCGAAACTCTTAAAAAAATAAAATTAGCATGTTGGTGTTTGAATATGCCTTGAAGGAGTGAAGGTTCTAACCAGTGGTGGGCAAAGTGGATGAAATTCTCTCCACAAAGTGATGCGTGGAATAACGCAGAATCCATAAAGTACTCCACAACATGAAGTGGAGTACTTTGTGTCATAATGGGGAACATGAAGTCCATTGGAAACAATGACTTCACAATATTCTGCCTTCCTCTAACCACTTCTCCACCAGTTTTAAGGTGAAGTACATTGAAATCAATGTACTTCGCCTCACTTCGCCTTGTTTTTGAACTCCAAAGGTAAATTTTGATTGCAGGTCACAGTGGGTCTAGATTGTTCTGCACAGCCTCAGTTCTGTGTAGTGTGTGTGTAGTGGAAGATGGAGACAGTTTATTCTCAGAGCTCTGCCATTCAAATCCTCTAAAATCTGTTAAAAAAGTCTTTTTGAGCTATTTTTTGTGCTCACAATTTAGTTCATCGATTACAGGAAACCCTCCTGTGCTCATATCATTGAGTGTTTATTGTTTGTGTTTGGATTTTGAATGTTAACTTAGAACAGTCAGTCTGTGTACTATGAAATGTGCTTTGGGGGGGGCGTATCTGTGGTGTAGGTAGATTAATTGGGAGAAAAAGGCAGTTTTTCTGTTTTGGTTATATTTTTCTTGTATAACTGTGTTAATGTATGCACAGTAATATTTTCAGTAATTCTTGAATATTTTTGCTGATTGTTGTGGTGCAGCAGTCTATAATTTCAGTTTGTTTAAAACATTTGGTTATATTACTAAAGGTTTTCAAATTGCTATGCATTACTTGTTGTGTGTGTGAGTGTGTGTGCGATGTATGCCATTAAATCAGACACCTTTTGTTGTGCCACAGGGTAACTGCAACAGTGTGAACCTGCTATCCACCACAGCTGCAAGAATTTTTTATACTGCTTTGTGGTATATTTACTGGTAGTGGACTGCTACTGCCGTGCACTACCCCCCCCAATTGGCAAAATATATTCTTTTCCAGATTTGGATTTGTGACTTGTGAGCACTGGTTAGGTGTTGTTGTGCCTTTGCATCTGCATCTCTTGAGTGCACAGCACAATCTTAATCTGTCTGTGCTTTTGTAGCACACCATTAATTCTGGGAGACTTTGCATTCCTTGTTACACTCTCATTTCACTTCATCAGCACTGGGGAATTTTCTGGACATAAGACAGTAGCATTTTTGGGATGCACATTAATTCTGGTGACTGTGTGTGACCACTGCACACATGACAGAGTGCACCATTAATTCTGGGAGACTTTGCATTTCTTGTTACGCTCTCATTCCACTTTGTCAGCACTGGGGAATTTTCTGGACACATGATAGTAGCATTTTTGGGATGCACATTAATTCTGGTGGCTGTGTGTGATCACTGTGCACATGACTGTGTGCGCCATTAATTCTGGGAGACTTCGCATTTCTTGTTACGCTCACATTTCACTTAGTCGGCACTGGGGAATTTTCTGGACACAAGACAGTAGCATTTTGGGGATGCACATTATTTCTGGTGACTGTGTGTGAGTGCTGCATGTATGATGTCTGAGTGCACTATTAATTTTGGGAGACTGCATTTCTTGCACTCTCATTACACATTGTCAGCACTGAGGAGTTTTCTGGACACAAGGCATGAGCATTTTGGGGATGCACACTCATTTTGTTGACTGTGTGTGTGTGTGTGTGTGTGTGTGTGTGTGTGTGTGTGTGTGTGTGTGAAGGGCTGCCAATATTGTTATAACTTCACCTTACTTCGAGTTAAGGCGGAATGACAATGTGAAGTAATAATCACAAGGTGAAGTCAGCCTTTTGCATTGGTCACTTCGTGTAGCGGAGTGACAACACGCAGTGCCCACTTTGTGGGCACTTTGCCGGTGAAATTTCAATTCACTGCATCTCTAGTTCTAACCCATTTGAGATAACTCTGTTAGCATCTTGGTTTGTTTATGGCCAGCAGGGAGCTGTGCACTGCACCTTGGTACTTTGCCCAGTGCCACCACCTGGCTGTATTCATATATGCATTATGTACATATCACTTTTTTAGTATTTTATTGACAGGGAAAGGAAGGCTAGGCAATTTTGCTTATTTTCAGCCTTGTCCTGGGGGAGGCGGGAGATTCAGATGCAAACTGACATACTGAACAAGAATAAGCTATTGGTGGTGTTTTAGTGAATGAGGGAAATCTGGCCAGGACACCAGGAACATTCCCTACTCTTTTCAATAAGTACCATGGGATCTTTAGTGTCAACCAAAACAACTACCAGAACAGGCAAATGGAACCTCAGTTTGATATCTAATCTCAAAGACAGCGTCGTGTTTAACCCATGTTCCTGGTGTTTGGTTAGAACACACAACCTCTCAATCTCCCAACCAAAGAGTCAAGTGGGCAACCTGCTGAGCCACTGACACTGCTAATTATATGGGAATAATGCATATACAAATATATGCTCAATAGGGCAGCATGCCTAACTAGCACACAGCTCTATTATTTGCATGGTACATTCATCCAGATTTGAATATCCGGCACAATGCATGTATTTAAACTAAGCTGTAAAAATAGTTTGAATTGTAGATTACCGTATATTTGAAAGTTGCCCTACAAAAATTATCAGTATGAACCAATGATTGCTGTACCTAGTCTATGAATCTCTTTTCTTCACTTCCCTTTGTTATGAGGAATTCTCCCATGTGTGTATTTTTCCCAGATTGCTGTACTCTATTCTGTTAACTGGCTTGATTTTTACCCTCTGTTGACATTATACTATCAACTAAGTGTCTGTATGCACCATAGGACTGAACAACAAAGTGTATAAACTGTTTTTAATTAATGGCCAGCATTTTTTATTAACGGATAACAGTACTTTTATTCCTGGTTACAACCTCCTGGTTAATGTTTTAGGTTATAACTGGGAGGTTGTAATCAGTGCCCATCAATCAAACTCAGCATCAGAAATGTGATTGGCCACTTAACCTTCTGCGTGCGGGCTGAATAACTCGAACAACATGGTGGCTCCATTTCCAAGTTTGTGAGAAGTGTGCTGCACTCATTGTTTTCATAATACCAGTGAAAAGGTGAGAATTACAAAACATTTTTTAACACACATCTGGTTGATCCTGCCTTTGTGAACTGCCACTGTAGTGAGAGGCAGTACAACTATGAACAAGCCCCCAGTAAAAATTCTGCAGTGGCTGACCAGGTGAAGGTGAGGGAGAGAGAGAGAGAGAGAGAGACCAACAACACAAAAAGGCACATTTAAGCATGGTAGACCAAAAATGGCTCTTGATAACACCCACATTCCCACTAAAATAAAAAAAATCAGTGTCTCTTCTAAAAAGAGAAAAGTGTGTGTGTGTGTGTGTGTGCGCGCGTGCGCACATGTCTGTGTGTGTGTCTCCTTCTCTCTTTCACACACACATAAAAAATGCTGGCCATTAATTAAATAAAATAATACATTGCTGAACGTGTGAAAATCAGAATTTTAGACACAACCGTGGTGTGGGATGCAACACCATGGGTCTGATTAAAATTCAGATTACAAGTACCCAACCATGTATTATTCTATATATGAAATATTAGGAATGCAATAAACTAACAGCTTTACTAGGTTTAGTAAGTGGAATAAGACATAAGGGAGCCATGAGGCCCATTGAGAATATCTCCCACAAAAATGGGAAAGATCTACACCATCCTTTGTTCATTGTAATAAAGCTCATCCAATTTGTTCTTAAATGATTCCAGAGTGTGTATATCAATCAACTGCTGGGGTAGCTTATTTGTTAAATTTGTCCCATTAAATGAACACTGGATGTGTTGCACCTAAAGAAATGTCATTTTACATTTAGTGTTGTGAAATGTTTATGATCCCAGATGGCAAGACAGTTAGCAGTTAGAGATAAGCACAGAAAACATTTAATAACAGAGTTCACGATCAGTGTCTGGTCTGCAAATCAAACAAAATGGTTCATTTAAATGCACATTAAATATTGCAAACAAAGTTAACATGGATTTTCCTAAAATTAAGGCTTCTACTGGAGTTATCTTCAAGGAATTAGATCTTTAAGATATTTTTTGAAGAGGACCTAATGGTCAAAATACTGCTACTAACATTATTTTCTATTTTACATGTTAATTTAATTTAGCAGATACGTTTAGTTGGTTGCAGCCTTTGAAGTTTATCAGTTGACTACTGTATTGATCTGTTCTCAGGTGCACAAAGCCTGTAAGCAGCAATAGGTTTGTTGAGGGCTGGTGAGCCAGATTACCAAACTGAAACTCAGATTATGCTGTCATTAGTGGTTGGCGAAATGGGCTCAATATGCTCCATGAAGTGATTTGTGGAGTAAAGGCAAATTTGCGGAGTAATTATTTGCTGCTTGTCTTTTGTAAAACTATATGTTGTACTCTCCTGGGTCATGTTTGAAAATAGGCAGGGGTTTTTGCCTAGTGCACCTACCTGGTCAACAAAAGCTAATAAATAAATAAATAAATATTCTGCATTGAGAAGAGGAGTAATTTGCGTTATGATGGGTATCGTGAAGTCCATTGAAAACAATGACTTCACATTACTCTGCCTTTCCAGACCACTACTCCACCAATTTTAAAGGTGAAGTGCATTACAAACAATGTACTTCGTTTCACTTTGCCTTGTTTTAAGCTCCAAAGGCAAATTTTGAAGTGATTCATGGGATTTCAGGTCACATGGGCTCTATATTGATCTGCACAGCCTCAGTTTGGGGTAGTGTATGTAGGAAGCTGTAGGAGACAATGTGCTCTGAGAGTTGTCTGTGATTCAGACCTTCTAAAAGCTGTTAAAAAAGCCTTTTGGAGTATTTTTTTTGCTCAAACTTCAGTTCACCGATTGTGGGAAACCCTCCTGTGCTCATATCATCGAGCATTTTTGTTTGTGTGTGGATTTTGAATGTTAATTTACAACATTGATTGTGTGTAGTAAAAGACATGAAAGTATGCTTTGGGGGAAGGGCGTATCTGTGGTGTAGGTAGATTTAAGTTGGAGAAATAGGGAGTTCTTTGTCTTTTGGTTATATTTTTGTTATATAACTGACTGTGTTAATGTACACACAATAATATTGTCAGTAATTGTTGACGTTTTCTTGCTGATTGTGTGTTGTGTGGATCTGGTGCAGCAGTTCATAATTTCAGGTTGTTTACATTACAATACGTGGCATATTACTGAACTTTTCAATTTGCTACACATTACTCGTTGTAGACAAATTGTGTTGTGTGTGTGTGTGTGTGTGAGTGTGTGTGAGTGTGTGTGTGCGGTGTTGTGTGACATCAAATAATACACATTTTATTGTGCCTCAGTGTAATTGCAAGTGCAGCAGTGTGAACCTGCTATCCACTGCAGCTGCATGATTTTGTACTGCCATCGTGGTATCTGTTCTTCATTTTGCTGCTTGTACTGCCATAAAAATCTGCAGTAGGTGTTCCCCCAACCCCACCAGCAAAAGGAATTGTTTTCCAGATTGGATTGTTTGTGACCTCAGCACCACTGGTGGTTAGTTCAGGTGTTGTTTTCACTTGTGAATTTGCACCTCTGTCTGTTGCTGAAGCCACTGTTGTTCTTTTGGCTTCACATCCAGCATCCCCCCCAATCAGAGTGAACTTGCCAAAATCTAAATTTGTTTAGAATATTGTTGTTGATCCCCCAAATAGTCCATAAAGAGACGTGCAAGCAAAGCTGGTTCTCTCCATGGCACTGCTGCCAGTAAGATAGTCTGTGGGCATGGTAGTATGTAGACACAGAAGTGCACTGCTGATGTGAGGAAAGGTATTTCTCCTGCAATGCTTTTTATAGCCCAATCAGTAGCTTCACTCATAGTTGGAGGCGATGATGTTGTCCCAGCTGGTTGTGTTAGTGCAGTTGCTGGTGGTGGTATGAGTATTGCTGCCTCAAGCTCGACTTCTGACCAGTATGCCGTGTCCAAAAATAGAGTGGAGTGTGAAGCAGTGCAAGTGAGTGGTAGTGTAGATGATGTCATACTTCCCAGTAACATCCCAGTAACTGAACCTGAAGATTCTGATAATCATGTCAACGATAGCAAACAATGTGACATTTCTTCCAACGCGGTTCATGTCATGCATTTTCCATGCAGTGATTCACAGTGTGGTGAAAAAATATCAGGTGATGGTGGTGTTGATGATGATGATGATGAATGTGATGATGATGATGTTGCTGTGGTTGCAACATGCAGTCCACATGCCAGCATCCAAGCAGAAAATGTGGATGTGGGTGATGTTGATGAATATGATGATGATGTAATTGACCCCAGTTGGGAACCGGAGAAAAAGAAATTCAAGGTGGCTGTATCTGGGTCTGTTTGCATTAATTCCCCCCTCCGTAAAAACTTGTGATGTACCAGTTTCAGTTGATGATGATGATGATGATGACCCAGTAATAATGATAGGTAGTCATGGTGGTCAGTTGCAGTCCAGGTGTGCACTGCCTGAAAAATCACATAGCACCCCCACTTCAGTGCTTAAAAGAACAAAGTTCAATAAGCAGCATCATGGACATGTTAAAAGTAGAACATCACAATCCATTGTTTGGCATTTTTTTGTTCAAGATGAAAATGATGAGTCAGTTGCAATCTGCCAGGTTTGCCATGTGCGTGTGAGTCGAGGTAAAAAGCGGAGCCATCTGGGCACAGGAGAATAGCATACGCATCTTAAGAATAGGCACATGGCACTGTGGACCCAGCACAAGCTAGCAGATAATACCACAGTGGGGTGTTCACCCTCGTCATCAACCATTACGAGCATGTTATCCCCTTCCATGAGTGTTAAGTCCAGTAGGAAATTAAACATGTGCAGTAGTGAGGAAATAAGAGCAGAGGATTACTACAGGCATGATGAGGTGGAGGAGCATAATGATTTTGAAATGTTATCCAGTGCTGGTGAGAGTAGCAGTTTTGGTGGTGGTGGTGGTGAATGCAGTATGTCTAGTGCAAGTGGTACATCAACCCCAGTTGGCAAATCTGGCAAAATAACTGCATTTCAGGGTTTGTCATCATCACCTGTGCAACTGTCTTCATCAAAAGTCCACACTCCACCCCCTGCCATTTACAGAGCAGAACCATTTATCATCACACCCTATGTAAAACGTTTAAGTCAGCCCATGTTACAGAGTGTTTTTGAGCATAAGCTGAAGTACGCATCCAATCATATGGTTTCATGTGAACTTAGTGCTGCTGTAGGTGAATTGCTGGCAATTAATCTTTTGCCCTTCTCCTTTGTGGAGAATTCTGAGTGCCAGCGGTTTGCTGCATGTACTTGTCCAAAATGGAAAGTCCCATCCAGGACATACTTTTCGACCCATGCTGTCCCCAAGTTGTTCCATAGTGTGTCCAACTCAGTAAGACATGCCCTTCAACATTCATCCTCTCCATGCATACATTTAAGTATGGATATGTGGACAAGTGGCAAAACAGCAGGGAGTTCATATTTGTGTACAGCTGCACACTGGGCACAGGTGCCGGGGGTGTTTGTGATGTTGGTAGTGTGAATAATCAGTGCAGTAAGGTGGAGTGTCGTGGTAGCAATCTTCCAGGAATTCAACAGCATGCAACGATTGCTATGCACAATGTGACCTGTTCACACACTGGTAAAAGCATGTTGGATGTGGTACTGACTGAAATTGACAAGTGGCTGAACCCCCTGTCCCTGACAGCAGGGTTCATAACAAGTGACAATGGGTCAAATGTGGTGAAATGCATCTCGAATGGTGGATTTTTTGATGTTCCATGCATGGACCATTGTTTAAATCTTGTGGTGCAGGAGTTTCTGCAGCACCCTGATGCAAAGGAAATGCTGACAGTCGCATGCCCTATCTGCTCTCACTTTTCACGATCTGCAAAGGCCCATGACCAACTTCGGCAGTTGCAGATGCAAAACATCCTCCCTCAGCACCGCTTGAAGCTGGAAGTTGTCACCCAGTGGAACTTCACTTTATACATGGCAGAGAGGTTGTATGAACAATACAAAGCCATCTCAAATTATCTTGTGATGCACACTAGCCGTGACAGTTCCGGGGCCTCCATGTCTACGATGACTGAACAGTGGTGCCTCATGGACCCTGTAATAACAATTTTGCGGCCTTTTGAACATGCAACACAGGCAGTAAGTGGTGAGTCTGCCTCCATTAGCCAATCAGTTCCACTGCTCCAGGTGCTGAGGCAGACATTGATGAATTTACATCATGGCCTTGATGTTGCCAGAGACAGTGCTAGCATTATGTTGCTGAAACACATGCTGAAAGTATTCAACCAGAATTATCACATTTTGAGCATTCAGCGTAGTGACAATTTTGCCATAGCAACAATGCTGGACCCATGATACAAACATGGAATTGCATCAGTACTGAAGGGAAGGCCTGAACGGTGAAAAATGTCAGTGGGCAACTGGTGCGCTTGGTTCATGGGGCACAGAAGTCATGTGCCAAGGTCAGCAAACCTCAGCAGCATAATCTGGCTGAAGGTGTACCTGCAGGACCATCAAGCATAACCTGCAAGGGGAAGGAGACTGCAGTTCCAGGTGGTCTGTCATCCAAAGTGGTTGGCATCAACTCACTTTGGGAGGCCTTGTCCCAAGTGGGTATTTATGAAATAAATGATTCGGGAGAACAGGGTGATGCACCAGCCACTGGACTTAGTGTGGCACAGAGAATGGTTGGGTCATATTTGTCTGAAATCAGGCATCTGTCAATAACTGATAATCCTCTTTTGTACTAGAGTGAAAAGGTCAGTGAATGGCCAGAGCTGACTGCAGTGGCACTGAAGTACCTGACATGCCCACCCTCCAGTGTAAGTGTCGAGAGGGTATTCAGCTCAGCAGGTGCAGTAGTCAGGGATCATTGGACAAACCTCTCTCCTGCAAATGTTAGTTTGCTAAAATTCATAAAAATGAATGCGAGGCACATACCAGCACAGACTGCAACCTCGGTGTTCGTACCCTGGCCTAGTCATGGTGGTTTTGGTGGTGGCACTGGCAGAGGCAGCATGAAACCGCCCACTACTGACGTACATGATGACACAATGAAGAAAGAATTTCCCAGTGGTCAGACTTCAGACATAGATGACTGTGAGGGCAGCTTTCTTTTTGAGGATGATGATGTGGTTAATGTTGGCAGGTTTTAACTGAAGTTGTTAAAAGGTGGTGTTCCCCCCTTGAGTCAGACCACTACCACCAGGACCGATGTTAGCCACTACCACCACAGAAAATGAGTTTTTCTGTCCCTCCAGACCACCACCACCACCACTGGGACTGACATTAGCCACTGCCAACATAGAGAATGAGTTTGTCCGCCCCCTCGGGACACCACCACTGGGACTGATGTTAGCCACTGCCACCACAGAAAATTAGTTTGTCTGCTCCCCTGGACCACCACCGGGACTGATGTTAGCCACTGGCACCACAGAGAATGAGTTTGTCCTCCCTCCAGACCACCACCAGGACTGATGTTAGCCACTGCCATCACAGAGAATGAGTTTGTCCTCCCTCCCAGAACACCACCACCAGGACTGATGTTAGCCACTGCCACCACAAAGAATGAGTTTGTCTGCCCCCTGTACCACCACCACCACCGGGACTGATGTTAGCCACTGCCACCACAGAGAATGAGTTTGTCCGCTCCCACGGACCACCACCACCGGGACTGATATTAGCCACTGCCACCACAGAGAATGAGTTTGTCTTCCCCCCAGACCACCACCACCACTGGGACTGATGTTAGCCACTGCCACCACAGAGAATGAGTTTGTCTGCCCCCCTGGATCACCACCACCACCGGGACTGATGTTAGCCACTGCCACCACAGAGAATGAGTCTGTCTGCCCCACTGGACCACTACCACTGCCGGGACTGATGTTAGCCACTGCCACCACAGAGAATGAGTTTGTTCTCCCCCTCAGAACACCACTACCACCAGGACTGATGTTAGCCACTGCCACCACAGAGAATGAGTTTGTTTGCCTCCCATACCACCACCACCACCACCGGGACTGATGTTAGTCACTGCCACCACAGAGAATGAGTTTGTCCACTCCCTCAGACCACCACCACTGAGACTGATATTAGCCACTGCCACCACAGAGAATGAGTTTGTCTTCCCCCCAGACCACCACCACCACCAGAACTGATGTTAGCCACTGCCACCACAGAGAATGAGTTTGTCTTCCCCCCCAGATCACCACCACCACCACCAGAACTGATGTTAGCCACTGCCACCACAGAGAATGAGTTTGTCCACTCCCCCGGACCACCACCACAGGGACTGATGTTAGCCACTGCCACCACAGAGAATGAGTTTGTCTGCCCCCCCAGACAACCACCACCAGGACTGATGTTAGCCACTGCCACCACCACCAGATGCAGGAAGATGTCACAGAGAATGTCAACATGTGCTGCAGCTATCACCACCAGCACCCACCACCAGTGCCATTCAGACTACATTTCCTCATTGCATTGACCATGCCAAGGCAGAGGGAGTCAAACAGGAGACCACATCCATCAGCCACAGGCACAAAGCTTCTTAATATTAAAAGTATAAAGTGAGTATGTGTATTAATGTTTTTTATACTATTTAACTTCCTTTAGCTGTATGTTTTGTTTTCTGCAGCTTTTCTGAGCTGCAATGGTCAAACACATACGGTAAACTAATTTCATTTTTTTACAGGTTAACAAAAAAAAATCTCCTTCACTGAAAGTTGGTATGAATGGTACTGCAGCTGTACCGTACACAGGAACCTATGGAATATCCATTTCAAATTCATACTGGTAAGTATCAAAATGTTATTTCATCCATTCAATTTTTTTTAAAAGACTGCAGCAAATGTGACTGAGTAAGATTCATACACTAAGTGACGTGTACGTCTCCAAAACTATTTCTGCAAGATATCATGCACTGTATTCTGAACTTGCAGCTGTGCAGCCATGACAGCATTGAAAAAGTTGCACACAGGTTGTGTTACTTGACAAGATGTGGTTTTGAAATGCAACTTGACTTGGGATTGAGAACCAGGGACAATCAAGTTGTAAGAAGTCATTCATTTCTTTTTTTAGGAAACTTCCAGATACTTTGTTGTGTCATAGTTGCCTTATCCAAAGAAGTTCTTCAACATCAGCCCCCGGCAGGGGCAGACATGCAACACGCAGAAGTTGTTTCAGTCAATGACCATGTCCATCATTAACAACCAGACTGGAGAAGGATGCAGATGAGATCTGTGAAGAAGTAACCAATTAAGAAACCATTAATGAGACAACCCTGCAAATATGCTTCCCCCTCCCCCCAAAAAAATATTTACCTTCATTGGCTTGAGAGTTAGCCATTTCAAATTTCTACGAAAAAAGTTCTCATCAAGCACTGGAATGTGCACACCAACAGTATCTGTGACCTGTGATACAAAACAATACATTGAGTACATGTCTATATATGTCAACCCCTCACCTACAAAATGCATATATATATATATATATATATATATATATATATATATATATATATATATATATATCAACTCACCAAGGCTACTATTAGTGTACAGACAAAGGGCACCCTTCCATATGGTTGAGATGATCACATTGCATTGGCTGGAATCCCAGCACACATTGGACCAGCAACAGTTTGCTCATGGTCATCATTTCTGGGGGACTTTGCATGTGGTGTAATGCTCCCCTTTTTCACTTTGTTATCACTTGTCAATTTTCTGCACACAAGACAAATGCATTTTGGGAATGCAGAAAAATCTGAGACTCTGTGTGAGTACTGCGCGCATGACTGAGTGCACCATTAATTCTGGAGGACTTTGCATGTGGTGTAACGCTTCCATTTCACTTTGTTACCACTTGTCAATTTTCTGCACACAAGATGGATGCATTTTGGGCATGCAGAAAAAATCTGGGGACTCTGTGTGAGTACTGCATGCATGACTGAGTGTGCCATTAATTCTGGGGGACTTTGCATGTGGTGTAACACTCTCATTTCACTTTGTTACCACTTATCAATTTTATGCATACAAGACAGATGCATTTTGTGTGTTGTGATTGTGAGCACATGATGTCATACTGAAATTATAAATGAAAGCAGCATTGCAAGAATGTGGTGACAATTTTGACCTGTACTTTTTAATGCTATTTTACATTGCCAGCAATTAGTTACCTCCGAGTCATGACTTGAATGATACCCGTCTTTTCACAATTTCTGTCTGCTTTACTACTTTTTCTCATGTCTGAAAAAAAAAGGAGCATGCCATTCAATATTGTTCTGACCAGGTTCTTAGCACTATATGCAGCTGTTTTTCAATAAATATTGTTCTGTGAGGTCATAAAACACTGCCTGCTGCATAACTGTTAATTTTACAACAGAAGTGATATATAACAACTGATGAAGAATAGTAGCGGAAAATACTGACAAAGACCTGGTCCACACAATATTAAAAGGAGTTCTCCTTTTATTATTTCAGACATGAAAAAAAGTAGTAAAGCAGACTCAAATACTGGAAATCAGTACTGTTAGCATACAAGTCAGGATATAAGTAAAGTGGCAATGTAAAAAAGCATTAAAAAGTATAGGTCAGAGTTTTCAACAGATTGTTGCACTGCTGCTTTACAGAAATTCATCATGTTACATAGTTACTATGGTGTTGCACCCAATGTATGGGTGCATTACCTCCAGGGGAATCTTTCTTGCTCCACAAGTCCTTACATAGTGCAATACATTTCATCCAAAAACGCCATAATTTCATTAAAGTATAAAATATCACAGGAATTCCGTTCTGAAAAGCCACCCAATTCTGCACCCTCCTCTCAGCAACGATAGGACATGATGCCAGGGAGAACGTGGGTGCTGCTTCATTCTAGCAAATGTTCAGCAGCTTTCTGAATGTTTCTTTATGTTATAATGGTCAGTTTGTGGTGAAACATGAGCACATTTCCACAAACAAGGCTCGTTACTAGAAATGTGCCCACATTTCACTAAACAACCATTATAACATAGAAAACATTCAGAAAGCTACCGAACAATCACTATAATAGAGCACGCACCCATGCTCTCCTAGCATCACTTCCTAATGTTGCTGAGAGCAGGGGCAGAATTTGGGTGGCTTTTTCAGAACAGGAATTCCTCTGTGACATGTATTACACTTTTAATGAAATTATGAGATTTGACAGAAATGTATTACTATATAGGACATGTGAAACAAGAAAGAACTCCTAAATAAACGCCATATATTGGTGCAATGCTGTAAGTTGGTGAATCTCTTTAATGTCTATTTCACATATGAAATATTTATGAAGTCTCAGTAATGTTTACTTTGTGTGGGACTCATGATTCAGATTTGAAGTGTTTATAAAAGCATGACTGAACAATGCAAGTATGCTGTTCTAAACTGCATGTGTGCCATCAGTATTCTTTCCTGTGTCTGCATACATTGTCCGGCTTCATGCAAACATATATAGGTAAGACTTGTTGCAGTATCAAGAATAAATATAACAAAAGAATACATGATGTATATTTTATTGGTACCATCAGCACCAGGGGAATAAGTGATATGATATTTTTCAGAGTATTGGGTCACCAAGCACTCTCAGACACTCACATTGCACACACATGACTTTGCAGAGATCATAGCAAAAACACATCCTCTCCTAAAATTTATGTGTGCAGTATGTGACTAAGGTTCACTCTGGCCAACACATCTGCAAAAGTATCGCCATAAGCATAGTCCACAGATGATGGTGATGGTGACAATAAAATATGTTATTCTACCATATTCTTTATACCATAAACACAGCAACAAGTCAACAATATATGTTTGCAAGAAGCTGCACAATGCCTGATGTCTCACACACACACACACACACATATATATGAAACAACACTGACTGCACACATGCAATTTAGCACATCATACTTGCACTACTCACACCAGCTTTCACAAGCACTCCACAACAGAAAGTCAACATTACTGAGGCACTGCATTATAAGAAAAAGGGCAAGTGTCTATTATTAAACAAAAATAAATCACAAAACACTACAGCACAGCAGTGGGGGGCGTCCTGAAAAAAATCCATAATTGGGATTCCATGGTATTCAACAGAAGGTGGAGCATTGACAGTATTTTCAGCTGCTGTTGCTGGATCTGATCCACCTGTTGCTTTTAGCACCCACCACTCATTGCTTTCATCAAGGACCACCCACACAGTGCAATGTCTGCTGCGCCACGAAACTGTGGTGGGGTCCACTGCAACAGGAAAGCCAGGTAGTGGTGTTGGTGGTGAGTGTGGTGCTGAGTGGCTGCGATGGCGGTAGTGGTGATAAGAGCAGCTGCTGCTGTTTGCCCTCCTACTGCTCAGCAGAGACACAACACCCCAGCACCCTCTGCCACTGCCACAGAAGGGCCAGCAGGTGGATGCCTGGCCCCTTCAGTGGCAGCCTGTCACTCCACCTTGTGATGGTTTGCCATGTATGTTCACTGGCCACCGGTCCACAAATGTGTCCCCTGGGGGGCCACGGCACACCTGCACACCACTCAAATGGCAAACCACAGTGGTGCCATCTCCCCCCACAGTTAAAAAACTGCTACACTGGGGAGCGGCCGGGGGGGACCAGATGTACTGCCAGAAGCACCTTCATTCACCTGAGGCTCCACCTCCAGCTGTGGAGATGGTGGAGGGGTGCTGCTGGAGCCCTGCAGCTGCTACTGGTAGTAGTGGTATTGGTGGACTCAGTGGATCCCACCACCACTGGAGAGCACTAGTGCTGCTGCTTCCAGAGAGGAGACACAACACCAAAGTTGAGAGCAGTCAATGACACCTGACCACCCCCACGTGTGTGCACTCCTCCCTCTGCCTATGCCCATGGGCCACAGACTCTTCTCTCAGGGTCCATCGTGCACAAGTCCCTCAGATTGTGACTGACGCCTCAATACTCTTTCATGTACTCACAGTCTCACACACACACACACAGTCACACACACACACACACACACACACACAACAAAACTTATATAAAAAATCAGTAGCAAAAGACACAAAAAACACGCTACAAAAAAAACTAAAAGATTTAGCTTTTAAAAAAGCTGTTTTTTTTGGTCAAAACTACAAGATACCAACTACCAAGTAACAAACTCTCCTCTCCTCTCTCTACACCCAACAGGCTTCCTCCTTCTACAACTGCAAAGGAGAATCTGAAAGTAACTGCTTTTCTGACTCACTTCCTTCCTGCCTGGCTAAAGCATGGGACTTACAGTACTGTAAGCCATGTGATCTGTGGGGGGGCTGCCAATATTGTTGGTCATTTCACCTTACTTCGCGTTAAGGTGGAATGGCAACGCAAAGTCAAAATGAGAAGGCGAAGTAGAGCACTTTGCTGCGCCACTTCAGCGAGCTATAAGATAACATGAAGTGACCACTTTGTGTCCACTTTGCCGGTAGGATTTAAATTTGCTGCACCTCTACTGTCACCAACCTGGTCAGGACTACCTGGAGGCTGGCTTTCCACAGATCCCACCACAGACTCCTGCTCTCACAGAACAAGTCAAGGTTTCCTTCTCTGTACTTAATATGATACAGTCTTTTGGTGATTTCTGGTGGGCCAGACGCTAAAGCGCCGTCCCCCCAGTCTTTTGTAGTGCAAAGTTTTTTTAGCATCTCCTTGCAGAATCGTTTGATTACTGCAATTGTGCTTTCTGTTGTCCTCTCTCTGTCTCCCTCCACTTCTCGACCTGCCCTCGAGCACCCAGCAAAGCGCAGAGCTCGAGGCACGCCAGCAGGGCGGGCGGCCACCGCGAGGCCGAAGGGAGAACCAGGAGGCCGGGAGAGACAGCCAGCAAGGTACGGGAGAGTCGAGACCAATCGGAAGGCGAGCGCTACCCAAGCCTTGCTTCGATTGGTCCACCTTCTTCACTGACTTCTGCTCAAGCTTGCACTCCAAATTACTGCCTGTGTTTAGTGGGTTTTGACAGTAACTTCTCCAAAAACAGCTGTTTTTACCAGAACTGTTAAATTTTTAGGTTTTATGTTGCTCTCTGTACTTAATATGTGATACAGTGCCTTTAGTAGGATTTCCTGGTGGGCCAGGCGGCTAAAGCGCGTCCCCAGTCTTTTGTAGTGCAAAGTTTTTAGCACCTCCTTGCAGAATCGTTTGATTACTGCAATTGTACTTTTCTGACTGTCCTCTCCTCTCCTCTGTCTCCTCCACTTCTGCCTGACCCTGCCCTCGAGCACCCAGCAAGCGCCCAAGGGCTCCGAGGAGCACACTCAGCGGGCGGGCGACCGTGAGGCGAAGAGGAGAACCAGGAGGCCGGAGAGACAGCCAGCAAAAATGCGGGAAAGCCGTGAAACATTTCCCACCCCCTCAGGTGTTTCTTTTATACACACCTTTCCGCCCTAAATTCTTATCTCCACCCATAGCCAAATTCAGCCAATAATTTGGACACAGTCCCCTACTGCATGCATTATTATTAACCCATTAGTTATCATAGAATATGTTGATGCTTCTCCTACTTCTTTCTCTCACCTATAATATATCTTGAGGATGATACCTTTCCAGTCCATGCCCTTTTGAATAATGCGGCCACAGAGTGATCTCCTCTCTCACTTCCAGTGGATGCCTATCATTTTCTCAACTATTCACTACTGTTGCTCCATTGTAATCCATGGGGTAGCCCTCAAAAAGGTTCACAACCATTCATGTATCTCTTACGCCCCATGCCCATACCTTGGCTACATATTGCCCCCTTGTACCTGTCCATCAAGCTGGTACTCTATGTAAAGTTACTAGCCTTAACCCATCCTGGACCGTCTCTAAGGTTGGACCTCAAGCAAGAGAAAAACCTCTTTTTGGTCCCTTACGCTTTATCTCTTGAAGCCCTTATTAAACTATTATTTTTCTTGCACATGATCTGCATTGGCTATATTTGAAATCAATCCAGGACCCCCAGAAGGGGTTACCGCCCCATCAGATTTAGCCTCCATTAAAGGTTTAAGCTTCCTTCCACATCAACACATGCAGCCTCCTAAAGGATCTCTTTGATCCAGGCCACCTGGGTCGCCCACACTTTGCCAGACTTTCTGGTAATTTCACAGAGACTTATGGCTCAAACCTACTACACATGACAGGAAATACAATCTACCCAACTACCAGCTATTCCAGATCGGACCGCCTGACAAAGGGAAGGAAGGGTTTCTATGTTAAATCAAATATTTCTGCATCTTGTCTTGAGTGTAACATCAGTACCCAAAAGAATTTGAATGTTTATCCCTTAAAATAACTCTCCCCAATATGACAGCTGTTCAACTGGTTGGCTGCTATAGGCCCCCCTCTGCCAGCCTTCAACTCCTTAATCATTTGGGAAACATAATAAAATTGAGCCCCAGGATACCATTATTTTAGGTGACCTGAACTTAAACTGGCTCTCAATGCATCTGCTCCCTAGTATCTTTTTGTGACACATATGGATTCACTCAATTAATAAATGAACCGGCAAGAATTAACTCAAAAACAAAAGTAGCAGCACCCTACTTGACATTATATTTGGTAAACAAACCGCACCTGTTTTCACATGCTGGAGTGTTATTCAGTGATATAAGTGATCACTGCCTTATTGCAGGGATAAGATCATCAGTCAAGCCATCAACCCTGCAAAATTCCTCACAAGAAAAGTAAAGAAACCTTAACATCGAAGGATATCTCCACGATCTATATCATTCTATGCACTGGCAAGAATTCTATCCTTACAGCTTCTGTGGAAACAGCACTCAAGGTGCTAAATGACATTATCATAAAGCCCTCAATATTCATGCACCTTTCACTAGCGTTAGAATAAAAACAAATCCTGCAGCTGGTTTTCTGCTGATCTTAAATCTGTACTGCTTGCCAGAGAGATAAACTCTGAAAGGGCTAGAAAGACCAAGGATCCGTTTGACTAGCTTCAGTTCAGAAAAGCCAGAAACAGCTGCACCAAAAAGTGAGAGAGAGGCCAAGGCTGCCTTCTATAGCAGCCGAGCTTGATGCCTCCTACAATAACACAGCCAGATTCTGGGGCACCATCAAAGGGATTCTAGGGCAGGACTCCTGTACTTCCTTGCCATCCCAAGTACACCATAATAATGCTGTTATCACTGACAAGTGTGAAATTTTAGATGCATTCAATGACCATTTCAGTACAGCTGGCCCTGGCTTTGACTCCTCCCAGCAAATCTACTACTGGTCACAACTTAAATTCCAGTCTCAGTGATGGTCAGAAAGACTGCCTCTTCATTTTCCTTCAAGCCATTTTATTAAAAACAAGTGTGTAGTAAAGACATGAAAGTATACTGGGGGAGGCGTATCTGGTGTAGGTAGATTTAAGTTGGAGAAATAGAGTTCTTTGTCTTTTGAACTATTTTTGTTATATAACTGACTGTGTTAATGTACACCAATATATTGTCAGTAATTGTTATTTTCTTGCTGATTGTGTGTTGGTGGATCTGGTGCAGCAGTTCATAATTTCAGGTTGTTTACATTACAATTGGCATATTACTGAACTTTCAATTTGCTACATTATCGTTGTAGACAAATTGTGTGTGTGTGTGTGAGTGTGTGTGAGTGGGTGTGTGCGGTGTTGTGTGACATCAAATAATACACATTTATTGTGCCTCAGTGTAATTACAAATGCAGCAGTGTGAATATCCACCAGCTACATGGTTTGTACTGCCATCGTGGTATCTGTTCTTCATTTGCTGCTTGTACTGCCATAAAATCTGCAGTAGGTGTTCCCACCAAAGGAATTGTTTTCAGATTGGTTATTTGTGACCTCAGCACCACTGGTGGATAGTTCAGGTATTGTTTTACCTTAATTTGCACCTCTGTCTGTTGCTCAAACCACTGTTCTTTGGCTTCACATCAGCATCCCCAGTGACTTGCAATCTAAATTTGTTTAGAATATTGTTGTTGATCCCCAAATAGTCCATAAAAGCGTGCAAGCAAACTGGTTCTCTCCATGGCACTGCTGCCAGTAAGATAGTCTGTGGGCATGGTAGTGTAGACACAAGTGCACTGCTGATGTGAGGAAAGTATTTCTCTGCAATGCTTTTATAGCCCAATCAGTAGCTTCACTCATAGTTGGACGATGATGTTGTCCCAATGGTTGTGTTAGTGCAGTTGCTGGTGGTGGTAGTATTGCTGCCTCAAACTCGACTTCTGACCCGTATGCCGTGTCAAAAATGAGTGGAAATGACAGTGCAAGTGGTGGTAATTAGTGATGTCACACTTCCAGTAACATCAGTAACTGAACCTGAAGATTCTGATAATCATGTCAACGATAGCAAACAATGTACATTTCTTCAGCCGCGGTTCATGTCATGCATTTCCATGCAGTGATTCACAGTGTGGTGAAAAATATCAGATGGTGGTGTTGATGATGATGATGATGAATATGATGATGATGATGTTGCTGTGGTTTGCAACATACGTCCACATGCCAGCATCCAAGCAGAAAATGTGGATGTGGTGATGTTGATGAATATGATGATGATGAAGTGACCCCAGTTGAACCCGAGAAAAAATTCAAGGTGGCTATCTGGGTCTGTTTGCATTAATTCCCCCTCGTAAAAAACATGATGTACCAGTTTCAGTTGATGATGATGATGATATGACCCAAATATATGATAGGTAGTCATGGTGGTCAGTTGCGGTCAGTGTGCACTGCCTGAAAAAACACAAGCCCCCACTTCGTGTAAAGAACAAGTTCAATAAAGCATCATGGACAAGTAAAACAACACAATCCATTGTTTAGCATTTTTGTTCAAGATGAAAATGATGAGTCAGTTGCAATCTGCCAGGTTTGCCGTAATGTGGTCGGTAAAAGCAGACCATCTGGGCACAGGAGAATGTCGCATCTTAAGAATAGGCATGGCACTATGGACCCAGCACAAGCTAGCAGATAATACCACAGTGGGGTGTCACCCTAATATCAACCATTACGAGCATTTATCCCTTCCATGAGTGTTAAGTCCGGAAATTAAACATGTGCAGTAATGAGGAAATGAGCAGAGGATTACTACAGGCATGATGAGGTGGAGGAGCATAATGGAGAGAAATGTTATCCAGTGCTGGTGAGAGTAGCAGTTTGGTGGTGGTGGTGGTGAATGCAGTATGTCTAGTGCAAGTAGTACATCAACCCATTGGAAATCTGGCAAAATAACTGCATTCGGGTTGTATCATCACCTGTGCAACTGTCTTCATCAAAGTCCACCTCCACTACCATTTAAGAGCAGAACCATTATCATCACCTATAAAACTTAGTCAGCCCACATGTTACAGTGTTTTGAGCATAAGAAGAAATACGCATCATCTATGGTTCATGTGAACTTAGTGCTGCTGTAGCTGAATTACCCAAATTAATCTTTGCCCTTCTCCTTTGTGGAAATTCAAGTGCCAACGATTTGCTGCATGTGTCCAAATGGAAGTCCCATCCAGGACACTTTTAGACCATACTGTCCCAAGTTGTTCCATAGTGTGTCAACTCAGTAAGACATGCCCTTCAACATTCATCCTCTCCATACATACATTTAAGTGGATGTGGACAAGTAGCAAAAACAACAGGAGTTCATATTTGTACATGCACACAGGCACAGGTACCGGGAGTGTTGTGATATTGTGGTGAATAATCAGTGCAGTAAGGTGGAGTGTGGTAGCAATCTTCAGAATTCAACAGCATGCAACGATTGCTATACACAATGACCTGTTCACACTAGTAAAGCATGTTGGATGTGGTACGGCTGAAATTACAAGTAGCTGAACCCTGTCCCTGACAGCAGGGTTCATAACAAACAATGGGTCAAATGAGTGAAATGCATCTCTGAATGGTGGTTTTGATGTTCCATCCATGGACCATTGTTTAAATCTTGTGGTGCAGGGGTTCTGCAGCACTGATGCAAAGGAAATGCTGACAGTCGCATGCCTATCTGCTCTCACTTTTCCACGATCACAAGGCCATGACCAACGGCGGTGCAAAACATCCTCCCTCAGCACCGCTTGAAGCTGGAAGTTGTCACAGTGGAACTACTTTAACACATGGCAGAGAGGTTGTATGACAATACAAAACACTCAAATTATCTTGTGATGCACACTAGCCGTGACAGTTCAAGGCCTCCATGTCTACGATGACTGAACAGTGGTGCTCATGGACCCTGTAATAACAATTTCGGCTTTTGACATACAACACAGGCAGTAAGTGGTGAGTCTGCCTCCATTAGCCAATCGTTCCACTGCTCCAGGTACTGAGGCAGACATTGATGAGCCACATCACCGCCTTCAGTGGCCAGAGACAGTGCTAGCATTATGTTGCTGAAACACATGCTGAAAGTATTCACCAAAATTATCACACGAGCATTCAGCGTAACAAATTTGCCATAACAACAATGCTGGACCCATGATACAAACATGGAATTGCATCAGTATGAAGGGCCTGAGCGGTGAAAAATATCAGTGGGCAACTGTGCGCAGTTCATGGGGCACAAGTCATGTGCCAAGGTCAGCAAACCTCAACAACATAATCTGGCTGAAGGTGTACCTGGGACCATCAAGCATAACCTGCAAGGGAAGGAGACTGCAGTTCAGGTCTGTCATCCAAAGTGGTTGGCATCAACTCACACAGGAGGTAATCCCAAGTGGGTATTTATGAAATAAATGATTGGAGACAATTTAATGCACAGCCACTGGACTTAGTGTGGCACAGAGAATGGTTAGGTCATATTTGTCTGAAATCAGGCATCTGTCAATAACAGTAATCCTCTTTTGTACTAGGTGAAAAGGTCAGTGAATGGCCAGAGCTGACTGCAGTGGCACTGAAGTACCTGACATACCCACCCTCAGTGTAATGTCGAGGGTATTCAGCTCAGCACATGCAATGTCGGGATCATTGGACAAACCTCTCCTGCAAATGTAGTTGCTAAAATTCATAAAAGAGAATCACGAGCACATACCAGCACAGACTGCAACCTCGTGTTCATACCCAGCCTAGTCATGGTGGTTTGGTGGGAACTAGCAGAAGCAACATAAGAGACCACTACTGACGTACATGATGACACAATGAAGAAAGAATTTCCCAGTGGTCAGACTTCAGACATAGATGACTGTGAGGCAGCTTTCTTTTGAGGATGATGATGTGGTTAATGTTGGCGGTTTAACTGAAGTTGTTAAAGGTGGTGTTCCCCCTGAAGTCAACCACTACCAGGACCGATGTTAGCCACTACCACCAGAAATGAGTTTCTGTCCTCAGACCACCACCACACCACTGGGACTGACATTACCACTGCCACAGAGAAATGAGGTTGTCCGCCCCTCAGGACACCACCACTGGGACTGATGTTAGCCACCCACAGAAAATTAGTTTGTCTGCTCTGGACCACCACGGGACAGTGTTGCCACTGGCAACAGAATAGGTTTCACTCCCTCAGACCACCACCAGGACTGATGTTAGCCACTGCATCACAGAGAATGAATTTGTCCTCACTCAGAACACCACCACCAGGACCCAAGTTAGCCACTGCCACCAGAGGCGGGTTCTGCCCCTGTACCACCACCACCACCGGACTGATGTTACACTGCCACAGAGAATGAGTTTGTCAGCTCCACGGACCACCACCACAGGACAGTATTACACTGCCACCACAGAGAATGGTTTGTCTTCCCAGACCACACCACCACTAGGACTGATGTAGCCACCACACAGAATGAGTTTGTCACCCCCTGATCTACCACCACCGGGACTGATGTTAGCCACTGCCCCCACAGAATGGTCTGTCTGCCCACTGGACCACTACCACTGCAGGACTGATGTTAGCCACTGCCACCACAGAGAACAGGTTTATTTCCCCTCAGAACACACTACCACCAGGACTGATGTTAGCCACTGCCACCACAGAGAATGAGTTTGTTGCCTCCCACCACCACCACCACCACGGGACTGATGTTAGTCACTGCCACCACAGAGAGGGGTTGTCCTCCCCAGACCACCACCACTGAGACTGATATTAGCCACTGCCACCACAGAGAATGAGTTGTCTTCCCCAGACCACCACCACCACCAGGGCAGTGGTAGCCACTGCCACCACAGAGAATGAGTTTGTCTCCCAGATCACCACCACCACCACCAGAACTGATGTTAGCCACTGCCACCACAGAGAATGGTTTGTCCCTCCCCGGACCACCACCACAGGGACTGATGTTAGCCACTACCACCACAGAGAATGAGTTTGTCACCCCAGACAGCCACCACCAGGACTGATGTTATACCACCACCAGTGCAGGAGATGTCACAGAGAATGTCAACATGTGCCAGCTATCAACAACACCCACCACCAGTGCCATTCAGACTACATTCGCATTGCATTGACCATGCCAGGCAGAGTCAAACAGAGACCATCCATCAGCCACAGGCACAAAGCTTCTTAATATTAAAAGTATAAAGTAGTATGTGTATTAATGTTTTTTGTACTAACTAACTTCCTTTGACTGTATGTTTGTTTCACAGCTTTTCTGAGCTGCAATGGTCAAACTACCTCTGATGAAATATTCATTTTACAGGTTAACAAAAATCTCCTTCACTGAAGTTGGTATGAATGTGCAGCTGTACACACAGGAACCTATGGAATATCATTTCAAATTCATACTGGTAAGTATCAAAATGTTATTTCTTCCATTCAATTTTTTAAAAGACTGCAGCAAATGTGACTGAGTAAGATTCATAAACTAAGTGCGTCTCGTCTCAAAACTATTTCTGCAAATATCATGCACTGTATTCTGAACTTGCAGCTGTGCAGCCAAGCAGCATTGAAAAGTTGCACAGGTTGTGTTAACCAAGATGTGTTTGAAATGCAACTTGACTGGGATTGAGAACCAGGGACAATCAAGTTGTAGAAGTCATTCATTTCTTTTAGGAAACTTCAGATACTGTTGTGTCATAGTTGCCTTATCAAAGAAGTTCTTCATCGCCCCAGGCGAAGCTAACATCAACACCCAGAAGTTGTTTCAGTCAATGACCATGTCCATCATTAACAACCAGACTGGAGAAGGATGCAGATAGATCGTATCAATTAAGAAACCATTAATGAGACAACCCTGAAATATACCCCCCTCCCAAAATATTTACCTTCATTGGCTTGAGAGTTAGCCATTTCAAATTTCACATAAAGTTCTCATCAAGCACTGGAATGTGCACACCAACAGTATCTATGACCTATGATACAAAACAATACATTGATACATCTATATATGTCAACCCCTCACCTACAAAATGCATATATATATATATATATATATATATATATATATATCAACTCACCAAGGCTACTATTAATGTACAGACAAAGGCACCCTTCCATATGGTTGGATCACAGTGCATTGGCTAGAATCCCAGCACACATTGGACAACAACAGTTTGCTCATGGTCATCATTTCTGAGGGACTTTGCATGTGGTGTAATGCTCCTTTCACTTTGTTATCACTTGTCAATTTCTGCACAAAAGACAAATGCATTTGGGAATGCAGAAAATCAAGGACTCTGTGTGAGTACTGGGTGACTGGTACCATTAATTCTGGAGGACTTTGCATGTGGTTAGCTTCCATTTCACTTTATTACCCTTGTCAATTTTCTGCACAGATGGATGCATTTGGGCATCAGAAAAATCTGGGGACTCTGTGAATACTGCATGCATGACTAGTGCCATTAATTCTGGGGGACTTACTGTGGTGTAACACTCTCATTTACTTTATTACCACTTATCAATTTATGCACACAAGACAGTGCATTTTTGTATTTATGATTGTGAGCACATGATGTCTACTCAAATTATAAATAAAGCAGCATTGCAAGAATGTGGTGACAATTTTGATACCTTTTTAATGCTATTTACATTGCCAGCAATTAGTTACCTCCAGTCAACAGATGATACCCGTCTTTTCACAATTTCTGTCTGTACTACTTTCTCATGTCTGAAAAAAAAGACATGCATTCAATATTGTTCAGCCAGGTTCTGAGCACTATATGCAGCTGTTTTCAATAAATATTGTTCTGTGGGTCATAAACACTGCCTGCTGCATAACATTAATTTAACAAAGTGATATATAACAATGATGAAAATAGTGCGGAAAATACTGACAAAGACCTGGTCCACACAATATTAAAGGTTCTTTTTATTGCGAACATGAAAAAGTAGTAAGCAGACTCAAATACTGGAAATCAGTATATTGCTACAAGTCAGGATATAAGTAAAGTGGCAATGTAAAAGCATTAAAAAGTATAGGTCAGGTTTTCAACAGATTGTTACACTGCTTCGAAAATCATCATTACATAGATTACTAGTGACCACCCAATGTATGGGTGCATTACCTCAAGGGAATCTTTCTTGCTCAAGTCCTTACATAGTGCAATACATTTCTGTCAAAACATATATTTCATTAAAGTATCTCATGTCACAGAGAATTCCCGTTCTGAAAAGCCACCAAATTCTGCACCCTCCTCTCAACAACGATAGGACATGATGCCAGAAGAACCGTGGGTGCTACTTCATCTAGCAAATGTTCAGCAGCTTTCTGAATGTTTCTTTATGTTATAATGGTCAGTTTGTGGTGAAACATGAGCACATTTCCACAAACAAGGCTCTCGTTACTGGAAATGTGCCCACACATTTCACCGTAAACTGACCATTATAACATAGAAAAACATTCAGAAAGCTGCCGGACATTCACTATAATGGGGCACGCACCCATGCTCTCCCTAGCATCACTTCCTAATGTTGCTGAGAGCAGGGGGCAGAATTTGGGTGGCTTTTCAGAACAGGAATTCCTCTGTGACATGACACACTTTAATGAAATTATGCAGGTTTTTGACAGAAATGTATTGCACTATATAAGGACATGTGGAGCAAGAAAGATTCCCCTGGAAATAAGGCGCCCATATATTGGTGCAATGCTGTAAGTTGGTGAATCTCTTTAATGTCTATTTCACATATGAAATATTTATAGAGTCTCAGTAATGTTTACTTTGTGTCGGGACTCATGATTCAGATTTGAAGTGTTTCGCAAAAAGCATGACTGAACAATGCAAGTATGCTGTTCTAAACTGCATGTGTGCCATCAGTATTCTTTCCTGTGTCTGCATACATTGTCCGGCTTCATGCAAACATATATATGGTAAGACTTGTTGCAGTATCAAGAATAAATATAACAAAGAATACATGATGTATATTTTATTGGTACCATCAGCACCAGGGGAATAAGTGATATGATATTTTTTCAGAGGTATTGGGTCACTGCGCACCTCAGACACTCACATTGCACACATGACTTTGCAGAGATCATAGCAAAAAAAAAACACATCCTCTCCTAAAATTTATGTGTGCAGTATGTGACTAAGGTTCACTCTGGCCAGACACATCTGTAAAAGTATCGCATCGCTTAGTCCACTGATGATGGTGATGGTGACAATAAAATATGTTATTCTGCTCGCTATTCTTTATGCCATAAACACAGCAACAAGTCAACAATATATGTTTGCAAGAAGCTGCACAATGCCTGATGTCTCACACACACACACACACACATATATATGAAACAACACTGACTGCACACATGCAATTTAGCACATCATACTTGCACTGCTCACACCAGCTTTTCCACAAGCACTCCACAACAGAAAGTCAACATTACTGAGGCACTGCATTATAAGAAAAGGGCAAGTGTCTATTATTAAACCAAAAATAAATCACAAAACACTACAGCACAGCAGTGGGGGGGGGCGTCCTGAAAAAAAATTCCTTAATTGGGATTCCATGGTATTCCAGCAGAAGGTGGAGCATTGACAGTATTTTCAGCTGCTGTTGCTGGATCTGATCCACCTGTTGCTGCACAGCACCCACCCCTCATTGCTTTCATCAAGGGCCACCCACACCAGTGCAATGTCTGCTGCATCGCAGACACTGTGGTGGGGTCCACTGCAGCAGGAAAGCCAGGTAGTGGTGTTGGTGGTGAGTGTGGTGCTGGTGGCTGTGATGGCGGTAGTGGTGATAGAGCAGCTGCTGCTGTTGCCCTCCTACTGCTGCAGCAGAGACACAACACCCCCAGCACCCTCTGCCACTGCCACAGAAGGGCCAGCAGGTGGATGCCTGGCCCCTTCAGTGGCAGCCTGTCACTCCACCTTGTGATGGTTTGCCATGTGATGTTCACTGGCCACGGTCCACAAATGTGTCCCCTGGGGGGCCACGGCACACCTGCACACCACTCAAATGGCAAACCACAGTGGTGCCATCTCCCCCCACAGTTAAAAAACTGCTACACTGGGGAGCGGCGGGGGGGGACCAGATGTACTGCCAGAAGCACCTTCATTCACCTGGGGCTCCACCTCCAGCTGTGGAGATGGTGGAGGGGGTGCTGCTGGAGCCCCTGCAGCTGCTACTGGTAGTGGTGGTATTGGTGGACTCAGTGGATCCACCACCACTGGAGGCACTAGTGCTGCTGCTTCCAGAGGGGGAGACACAACACCAAAGAGTTGAGAGCAGTCCAATGACACCTGACCACCCCCACGTGTGTGCACTCCTCCCCTCTGCCTATGCCCATGGGCCACAGACTCTTCTCTCGGGTCCATCGTGCACAAGTCCCTCAGATTGTGACTGACGCCTCAATACTCTTTCACATGTACTCACAGTCTCACACACACACACACAGTCACACACACACACGCACACACACACACACAACAAAACTTATATAAAAAAATCAGTAGCAAAAAAGAACTGAAAAAACACGCTACAAAAAAAACTAAAGATTTAGCTTTTAAAAAAGCTGTTTTTTTTGGTCAAAACTACAAGATACCAACTACCAAGTAACAAACTCTCCTCTCCTCTCTCTACACCCAACAGGCTTCCTCCTTCTACAACTGCAAAGGAGAATCTGAAAGTAACTGCTTTTCTGACTCACTTCCTTCCTGCCTGGCTAAAGCATGGGACTTACAGTACTGTAAGCCATGTGATCTGTGGGGGGGCTGCCAATATTGTTGGTCATTTCACCTTACTTCGCGTTAAGGTGGAATGGCAACGCAAAGTCAAAATGAGAAGGCGAAGTGAGCACTTTGCTGTGCTCACTTCGCGTAGCTATATGATAACATGAAGTGACCACTTTGTGTCCACTTTGCCGGTGGATTTTAAATTTGCTGCACCTCTAGCTGTCACCAACCTGGTCAGGACTACCTGGAGGCTGTTTTCCACAGATCCCACCACAGACTCCTGCTCTCACAGAGCAAGTCAAGGTTTCCTTCTCTGTACTTAATATGTGATACAGTCTTTTGGTGGGATTTCTGGTGGGCCAGACGCTAAGGCGCCGTCCCCCCCCCCCAGTCTTTTGTAGTGCAAAGTTTTTTTTAGCATCTCCTTGCAGAATCGTTTGATTACTGCAATTGTGCTTTTCTGACTGTCCTCTCCTCTGTCTCCCTCCACTTCTTAGCCGACCCTGCCCTCGAGCACCCAGCAAGCGCAGAGCTCGAGCACGCCAGCGGGCGGGCGGCGACCGCGAGGCCGAAGGGAGAACCAGGAGGCCGGGAGAGACAGCCAGCAAGGTACGGGAGAGCCGAGACCAATCGGAAGGCGAGCGCTACCCAAGCCTTGCTTCCGATTGGTCCACCTTCTTCACTGACTTCTGCTCAAGCTTGCACTCCAAATTACTGCCTGGGTTTAGTGGGTTTTGACAGTAACTTCTCCAAAAAGAGCTGTTTTTACCAGAACTGTTAAATTTTTAGGTTTTATGTTGTTTCTCTGTACTTAATATGTGATACAGTCTTTTAGTGGGATTTCTGGTGGGCCAGACGCTAAGGCGCCGTCCCCAGTCTTTTGTAGTGCAAAGTTTTTTTAGCACCTCCTTGCAGAATCGTTTGATTACTGCAATTGTGCTTTTCTGACTGTCCTCTCCTCTGTCTCCTCCACTTCTAGCCGACCCTGCCCTCGAGGCACCCAGCAAGCGCCAGGGCTCCGAGCACACTCATGGCGGGCGGACCGTGAGCGAAGAGAGAACCAGGAGGCCGGAGAGACAGCCAGCAAAGAATCGGGAAAGCCGTAAAATTTTGCCCACCCCCTCGGGTGTTTCTTTTATACACACCTTTCCGCCTAAATCTTATCTCCACCCATAGCCAAATTCTAGCCAATAATTTGGACACAGTCCCCTACTGCATGCATTATTATTAACCCTTAGTTATCATGAATATGTTGATGCTTCTCCTACTGCTTCTTTCTCTCACCTATAATATATCTTGAGGATGATACCTTTCCAGTCCATGCCCTTTTGAATAATGCGGCTTGCCAGAGTGATCTCCCTCTCTCACTTCCAGTGGATGCCTATCATTTTCTCAACTATTCACTACTGTTGCTCCATTGTAATCCATGGGGTAGCCCTCAAAAAGGTTCACAACCATTCATGTATCTCTTACGCCCCATGCCCATACCTTGGCTATATAGTGCCCCCTTGTACCTGTCCATCAAGCTGGTACTCTATGTAAAGTTACTAAGCCTTAACCCATCCTGGACCGTCTCTAAAGATTGGACCTCAAGCAAGAAGAGAAAACCCTCTTTTTGGTCCCTTACGCTATCTCTTGAAGCCCTTATTAAACTATTATTTTTCTTGCCTGATCTGCATTGGCTATATTTGAAATCAATCAGGACCCCCAGAAGGGATTACCGCCCCATCAGATTTAGCCTCCATTAAAGGTTTAAGCTTCCTTCACATCAACACATGCAGCCTCCTAAAAGATCTCTTTGATCCAGGCCTGGGTCGCCCACACTTTGCCAGACTTTCTGGTAATTTCTGAGACATGGCTCAAACCTGCTACACATGACAGGAAATAAATCTACCCAACTACCAGCTATTCAGATCGGACCGCCTGACAAGGGGAGGTTAGTTATCTATGTTAAATCAAATATTTCTGCATCTTGTCTTAGTGTAACATCAGTACCAAAAGAATTTGAATGTTTATCCCTAAAATAGCTCTCCCAATATGACAGCTGTTCAACTGGTTGGCTGCTATAGGCCCCCTCTGCCAGCCTTCAACTCCTTAATCATTTGGGAAACATAATAAAATTGGGCCCCAGGATACCATTATTTTAGGTGACCTGAACTTAAACTGGCTCTCAATGCATCTGCTCCCTAGTATCTTTTGTGACACATATGGATTCACTCAATTAATAAATGAACCGACAAGAATTAACTCAAAAACAAAAGTAGCAGCACCCTACTTGACATTATGTTAGTAAACAAACCGCACCTGTTTTCACATGCTGGAGTGTTATTCAGTGATATAAGTGATCACTGCCTTATTGCAGGGATAAGATCATCAGTCAAGCCATCCAACCCTGCAAAATTCCTCACAAGAAGAAATAAAAAAAACCTTAACATCGAAGGATATCTCCACGATCTATATCATTCTGTCGCTGGCAAGAATTCTATCATACAGCTTCTGTGGAAACAGCACTCAAGGTGCTAAATGACATTATCATAAGGCCCTCAATATTCATGCACCTTTCACTAGCGTTAGAATAAAAACAAATCCTGCCGCTGGTTTTCTGCTGATCTTAAATCTGTACTGCTTGCCAGAGATAAAAACTCTGGAAAGGGCTAGAAAGACCAAGGATCCGTTTGACTGGCTTCAGTTCAGAAAAGCCAGAAACAGCTGCACCAAAAAGTGAGAGAGAGGCCAAGGCTGCCTTCTATACAGCCGAGCTTGATGCCTCCTACCTTAACCCAGCCAGATTCTGGGGCACCATCAAGGGGATTCTAGGGCAGGACTCCTGTACTTCCTTGCCATCCCAAGTACACCATAATAATGCTGTTATCACTGACAAGTGTGAAATTTTAGATGCATTCAATGACCATTTCAGTACAGCTGGCCTGGCTTTGACTCCTCCCAGCAAATCTACTACTGGTCACAACTTAAATTCCAGTCTGAGTGATGGTCAGAAGACTGCCTCTTCATTTTCCTTCAAGCCCATTTATTAAAACAAGTGGAAGACCTATTGCTATATCTAGACACCAAGAAAAGTGCTGGTGCAGACTCCTCGACCCCTACTTTTTAAAATTGCTCTTCATGCCATTGCAGTTCCCCTAACCCATCTTTTAATCTGTCCTTATCCACTGGTTCTGTTCCTACATTGGAAAACAGCACAAGTGTTTCCCTCCTCAAATCAGGGGACCCCATGGATCTCAACAATTACAGACCTATATCCATCCTACCGGTACTGTCTAAAATGTTAGAAAAACTGGTAAGTATCCAACTAAGAGACTACCTCGATGCTAATAATCTCTTAACTCTGCTCAATCTGGGTTTAGGACCAGACACAGTACCATTTCTGCATTAGCAAAAGTAACAAATGATTGGCAAACTGAGTTAGACAAAAAAGCAACATCTGTGCTGTATTTCTTGACCTAAGTAAACCCTTTGATACAGTGGATCATGAGCTGCTGATTTCCTCACTGCATTCCTTAGGCTTGGATCCAACCTCTCTTGGATGGTTCAGATGCTACCTCACTGATAGAATACAGCAAGTGAAAAATGAAGGTGTCTATCCTCCTCAAAACCACTTCTAAGGGAGTACGCAAGGATCCATCCTGGGCCCTATCCTTTTGCTATATATATCAATAACATTGATTCCAACCTCACTGTTGCCAATGTTCATCTTTTTGCTGATGATACTGTCTTGTATGTCAGTAATCCTCGCCATCAAAGGCCTGTGAGTTATTACAATCAGAATTCTCCTGTTGCAACATCAACTACTTGAAAAGAAACTACTTTTAAATGCCAAGAAGACAAAGGCTATGTTCTTTTCCACCAATATATACTCTTCCTCTCTCTCAACAAACACTCTTCCCCAACTATCCACCATCCTTGGAGAAAATCTTGATTATGGTTAAATTCAAATATTTAGGGTATGGATTGATAACAAACTTGATTACACTCATCATGTTGAGGAGCTCCTGAAAAACTCAGACAGAGGCTCGCCTATTCTTCAGAATCAAATTACCTAACCAAAGAGTCTAAACAGAGACTAATTCGAGCTTCATTTCTATCTCTCATCGATTATGCAGATTTCTATATGGCCATTGCACTATGTCCTATTTAAGTAAATTGATACCTTGTACCATAGAGCTCTAAGATTCATCACAGATCTTCCTTTCAACACTCATCACTGCTTCCTCTATAATGCTGTTGGCTGGACATCCTTACATCTCAGGAGGAAAAAAAATGCTGCATTATGGTTTACAAAGCTCTGTCAAACAAACTTCCACCTTATATTTCTGATTGCTTTACTCTGGCTACACGAGATCATATGCCCTAAGAAGCAATAACCTTATCACCTTGAAGCTACCTAAAGTCTGTACCGGCATGGGAGGTCTGCAATCAGCTATTTTTAGCATCTACCTGGAATTTCTACAGAAGACCCTAAAGCTGAACACCTTCATCCCTATAGCATCCTTCAAAAACTCTTCACAAATCTCTTTCCTGAGATATGCAACTGCTTCTACTTAAGCCTAGTCCCTTCTACCCTTGTACCCTTTTTTCTTTCTTTCTATCTCTGTTTATATACCTTTAAACTTAGCTACATTATACCCTGCAATCCATTGCCATTCCTTCTTTATTCCCCATATCTACTTCCTTAAGTTTCTATCCAATTATAACACTCCTAACCACTTTCACAATCCAACACCTCACAGTTATTTGTGTCAAACCTGTCTGATTTATTGTTTAGTTGTACAAAACCATTAGCTACCTTGCTTGTATATACGTTCTTTATTACTGTACCTATTTATTTATATAAAAATCTTTGCCTCTTCTCTGTATTTGTTTATGTATTATATTGTACTTTATTTTGATCTTGACCTATCAGGTCCATCTTGTAAATGAGCATTGCTCAATGATGTTGGCCTGAATAAATAAAGATTTTGATTGATTGATTGATTGATTGCTGTCACAGTACAAGGTCTCTTGGACATAAAAACCCCTCTTAAAAGACAAAGAGTTCTGCATCAAATGGTGATATTGTGCAGGAATAACAGAAATTAAATAGTTTATTTCCAGTAAAAAGCTGGTTTGGCTATACAGTACAAAGGACCATCTTTCCACTTTACATGGTAAAACATGTCTCTACAAATCTTTTTACAGGACACCCACTGCTGAGAAACATCCTAATGAGATTTTGTCAGAAATAGATAATGGTTATCTCCAAGTCCCCGGGCAGGCTAATATTTGCAAATCTAAAAAAAATGCTTTTGACATTAGTCATGATTTTATTGTCTGCAGTAAACTCTCAGTTTTTGGTGTTGATCAATGAAATCAGTTTATAAATCTGACAGACTGGAATTATTCCACAAGGAAGAAATAAACATGTTGTTTAATTTTCTGTATGAATCATCTGAATGCTAGAACAAACCCCAGGCTAATTGTACTGTCAAAGTGGCAATACAAATGAAATTGAGAAATAAATAAATACATGCATACATACCTACCAACATACATACACAAATAAATAATTAAATGCAAGATCACACATTTCTTTCACTGACAGGGTCAGTGGTCAGTGACTTGTTGCGTTCATAATTATGTCACCCTTTCAGAAATGATGATGTTTTAGTCACTGTACTGTACATGTGGGGAAGAATCAAATACAAGCAAAATTGCTGTAATTCCTCTAAGAAGTTTTGAACTTAGAGTCCTATTCATGAAGCCTGTGTGTTGGGGCATAAGTGCTCCTCTGCCATTTTCTGAGTGCTCCCTGCTGGCCTTGCAAACCCTCCCTGTCCTGATTCCAGCTATTCAGTGGAGCTAAACAGATGGTGGTGTTGGGGAGGAGACATGTCAGGGGAGTGGCATGCAGGATGCCAGCTGAGTATGACAGCCAGCTATTGGGGGTGCATACTGTATAGTAAGTTATGTCTTGGGAGACCCCTGTGTTACAGCTATGCTTCCCCTGCCATAATATTACCTGTGGCCATGCGTGCTCTCAAAAGCCAAAACTGGCCCATGCCAAGCTCACCTCCATGCCATGGTGAGCTAGAGGTACAGGAGTGGCAAATGTTGTATTTGGCTTACAACAAGAAATTGGTGTAGAGGTCAAGCGGGCTACAAATAGGGCTAAAAGATACCCCTCTCTCACCCCAGTAATTTCCCACCTCCCACCTACTCCTTTGTTCTCCTAGACTCTTGTGTTTTTAAAAGCCAGCTCTAGGCATGGTGGCAGGAGCCAGTCATGTCTTTTAAATAATCCCCCTCCCTGACCTCCTCCCTCCAGTTCTCCAAATAATCATTTTAAATGCTTGCCCCTACTCCTGACTGATCACTTATCTGGGATTTGGTGGGAGGAATAGTGGCTCATAAGCCTACTAACTTAGTTGTCCCCTCCTGTGGTCCTTCTGCCCCACTCCAAATTTTGTATGCACTGGAGTGAGCAGGCTCATGACTAGAAGGGAGAGGCAGAGCAGTCTGCTTTATTGATAGTGGAGTGAGCGCTCATTTAGCAGGTGCCATTGGTGGGAGTTGGGGACCAGGAAGAGCTGCATCTGCAGCTTAAGGAGTCACAGGCAGCATGGCTTGAAAGCAGGAAAGAGTCAGGGCAGCACAGCTTATAGCCACAAGAAGAACCAGGAGAGGACAATTTTTGGCTGCAGGAGGAGGTTTTTCAGTGGGTGGTGAGCCAATTGGGTTGCGCTATGGAAACCAATCAGGATGTGTGCTTGGGAGCTAATCAGGCAGAACAGCACCTGATTTGAAAAAGTGGCTAGGCTATAAGAACTGGGCCAAACCGCTCTCCTGTGGGTCAGTGGAGTGAGTGCTCAGGAAGCGGGTGCCATTGGTGGGAGTCAGGGATCAAGAAAGAGCCATATCTGAGGCTTAAGAAGTTGGAGGCAGTGCAGCCTGGAAGCTGTAAAGAGTCAGGGGCAAAGCAGCTTATAGCTGCAAGAAGAACTGAGAGGAGGATGATTTTTTTCCAACCCACCCACCCTGGCCTTGACCTCTATTAAATGGTCGAGGTGGGAAGAGCCAGGGGCATGGAGCAGCAAGGAGCCAAGGGCTGGAGAGCAGCAGAAGGTGCCACCTTCTAGGGGAAGGAACATACACAGGAGGGGGCCAGGAAGGAGCTGAATGCTACTCAGACTTCGGGAACTCTGGCTGAAGGCAGATTGTGAGTCAGTCTGACAGTATTTTTGTCTACAGGGGTGATAGCAGGAGAGTGGCATTTTAAGCTGCATTTTGGCAAACTATACTGTATTTGTGGTGCACGTCACCTTAGTGGGAAGGTATTTTAGGTAGGGACTAGAGGGAAAAAAATAGGTTGTACTGCATTCTTTTCTTTGTTTTGTACTGTAAGTTCATTTTTATGGGGCAGGACTAGTTAAAAACATACAAACAGTACTAGGTAAAAGAAAATGAAAACTACTTATTGGTAGTAGTGTACTCCTTTTGCACTGTCCTTTCCTGTGAATTAAGTACTGCCTAAACATGCGTAGAATAGTGGGCTGTAATGGATGTGGAGCAGCGGTTTATATGAACATTTTGTGGAAACATGGAGGGTGTCCAATCTGTCACAGGCTAAGAAGGCTTGAGGAGGAGCTGATGTGGCTTGGTAGGGAATTGGAGAGGATGGGAGGAGGGAGGAGTGCTGTAGGGATGAGTGGGCCACCCCTGGGGTAACATGAGGGCACTACATGGGAAGAACATTTGGTCGAGAGAGGAGATGGGAGGGTGTGTGGGAGTCAATCCAACAGGAGACCAGGCACTGTAGGGAAGGCTGGAGACAGGAGAAAAGAGTTGATGCGCAGCAAGGCAGTTGATAATAGGTATGCAGTCCTGGCTACATTAGTGGAGGAGGAGGGGGAAAGAATTACCAGGAGGGGGCAGGAAAGGACAGGGAAGGGAAAAGGACAAGGGACTGAAGTAAGTTGGAAGAGGGAGGCAAGGGTAAAGGGGGAAGGGCACAGCTGGAAGGACAATTGAAGGGAGCAGAGAGGAAGGAGAGAGGAACAGGGAGAGGAAGGAGGATGGGATAGGCAGGAGGGGCAGGGAGGTTGGGAAGGAAGTGGAGGATAGGGATGGAGCAGGGAGGGAGAGGGGAGACAGATTAGGGGTGTGTGGGGGAATCCTTAGAGGGGAAGGGCAGAAATAGAAAAGTGGAAGACTCCAGAGATAAGTATCTCGGTAGTAGGGTGGTGGCAGGAAGAAGGAATGATGAAGGGGAGATACTAGTGGAGGATTTCATACTAAAAAGGATAAGATGGGGCAGTAAGGGGGAAGGCACAGTCGTATATGGATGGAGTCCATACCTTGGTTAATGGTAGGTAGGGCAGGGTAGGGCAGGGCAATCAATTCTGATGTGTGCAAGGATAAGTAGGAGAAAATCGCATTTTGTGTAGCATGTGGGCATGAATGACCTGGTGGGTGAGAAGGTGGAAGTTGTGAGGGAGAGGTTCAAGGAACTGGGTAGGGTATGTGAGGAACTGGAGGAATCGGTGGCCTTCTCAGATTTGCTCCCAGTGCCATGTGTGAGTATGGTGAGAAAAGGGAGGATTAGAGAGTTCAACACATGGCTAAGGGAATGGTGTCAATCCAAGGAGTACTGGTTAGTGGGGAGCTAAGAAGGTACCTGGGACAACAATGACCTATTCGCAGGAGATGGGCTACACTTGAGTGGAGATGGGAACATTGAAACAGGGAATAGAGGGGTACATAGCGGCAAAGGTGAGTTTAAACTAGGTGGAGGGTTGGCGAATGGACAGCTGGTAGGCAGGGAACCCAGACAGGGGAGCCCAATGAGCTTACCCCCCAAGTTAATAGGGGAGGTGTCAGGGAAGAGGCATGGGGGATGGAGGAACCCAGTGTAAGGCAAGGAAGCAAATAGGGTGGAGGGTGGTCACATTGAATATGAGGAGCCTAGGTAACAAGTTAGCTGAGATGCAGGCTCTTTTGGCAGTGAGGAAGGTGGACATTGTGGCCATCACAGAAACATGGGCTACCCAGTACCAGGACTGGGATATGATGATCCCAGGGCACAAAATATTCAGGAAGGATAGGGCTAAATGGAAAGGGAGGCAATGCAATCTATGTACAAGAAAGAATAAGTTGTATAAGGGAGGAGGGGGAGGAAGAAAGGAACAGAGGCCCTATGGATGCAGTTTCAGGACTCGAGAGGTAGGACACTGAGGATGGGAATAGTGTACAGACCACCAATGCAAGGGGAGGACCTGGACAGAGAGAGCTAGCTGAGCAAATCAGAAAGGTCTGTAGGAAGGGTAACACAGTGGTGGTGGGGGAATTCAACCTACCTGGGGTGGACTGGAGCATTCCAGCCACCACAAGCACAAGGGAGCAGGTCATACTAAAGGCATTTCAGGACAGCTTCCTGGTGCAGTTGGTACATGAGCCAACTAGATTGAAGAGGACTCTGGACCTGGTACTTTCAAATGCAAGGCTATAAGAGATCTGGGGGTGGTGGACCCTCTGGCTGGGAGTGACCACCACTCAGTGTGGTTTGCGCTCAATATGGGTAGGGAAACAGGGGGTATATGAACTAGGTTGATTGATTTTAAGGGGTCAGACTTTAGTAGGATGGGGAAATTTTGCATAAGTATTTGGCAGGAAATTCGTCAAGACATGGATGCTAGACAAAAGTGAGATATTATTAAAAGAGGTCTGACAGAGGCACTGGGACATGTAAAAAGACACAAAGCAAAAAGGGAAGGGCAAAGAAGCTCAGTTGGTTGACTCAGGAGGTTATGGATGGGGTTAGGGCCAAGAAAAAGTTATTTCGGGAACTCAAGAAATTGGGGGGGAAGGGGTTGATAAGGAGGAGTATACAAAGACGTTCAGGGAGGTTACCAGGCTAGTCAGAGTGGCCAAGGCCTCTAGAGAACTGAGACTGGCACAGGGTATTAAGGAAGGAGAAAAATACTTCTTCAGATACATTAGGGAAAGAAGGAAGAACAAAGACCAGATTATGAGGATTAGGAAGGATGGAGGATGAGTGGAGAAGGGGTAACAGGCAAAAGCATTAAACGAATACTTCTCTTCTGTATTCATGAAGGAGAAAGGGGCAGATACTCAAAGGGGGGGTAGGGGAGAGGGTGACTGACATAGGGACTGCAGAAGACAGGGTTCTGGAAGGATTGAGGGCACTAAGGTGGACAAGGCACCGGGACCAGATGGCATTCACCGTAGGGTGCTCAGAGAGCTAGAAGAGATCCTGGCAGGGCTGCTGATAGACCTGTTCAATACCTCCCTGGACACAGGGTGCATACCACAAGACTGGAGGATGGCCCATGTGATTTACATTCACAAAAGTGGACCCAAGGATGAGCAAGGCAACTACAGGCCAATGAGCCTCAAGTTGATTGTGGGGAAACTCATGGAGACAATCCTAAAAGAGAGGCTAGTGACCTTCTTGGAGGACAATGGTCTCCAGGATGGTCATCAACATTGGTTTGTCCCCAGCAGATATTGCCAAACTAATCTAATTGAGTATTACAACTGAGTGGCCAGGGAATTGGACAAGGGCCACACGGTAGATGTCCTGTATTTCGACTTCAGTAAGGCCTTTGATTCCACGCCACATGGAAGGTTGGGGGGGAAGCTGGAATACATAGGGGTGGGAACAAAGATGGTCAATTGGATCATCAACTGGCTGAATGGAGGGCAGCAGAGGTTGGTGGTGGTGGTGGGGGAACTCTTGTCACCATGGGAAGTGACAAGCGGGGTGCCACAGGGATTGGTACTGGGACTGGTGTTGTTTGGGCTATTCATAGCTGATGTCTCACATGGGGTCTGGAGTAGAATCAGTCTGTTTGCTGATGATACAAAGATGGGAGGTGTAATAGATGACATCAAAGGGTGGAAGGGGCTGCAGGATGACCTGAACAAACTATAGGAGTGGTCAGTAACATGGCAGCAGGGGTTCAACTCCAAGAAATGCAAGGTACTGCACTTTGGAGTTAGAAACCAGAAGAAGAGCTATCAGCTGGGAGGGGTGCAACTGGAAAGTAGTGAGAAGGAAAAGGATCTGGGGTGCTTATAACAGGCAGCATGAATAACTCAGCTCAATGCAGGAAGGGGTCAGCAAAGGCCAATAGGATGCTAGGGTGTGATCATTCTCCTGTACAGGTCTCTGGTCAGGCCTCACCTGGTGTACTGCATGCAGTATTGGTGCCCATTCCTGAAGAAGGACATCAAGTTGTTAGAGGGGGTGCAACGTAGGGCGACAATGATGATCCAGGGATTTGAGGGAAAGTCCTATGAGGATAGATTAGCTGACCTGAACATGTACTCCCTGGAGGAGAGGAGAGAAAGGGGGAATATGATTGGAACCTTTAAATACCTTAAGGGGATAAATAAGGTTAAAACAGAAGGGATTTTCCAGCTTAAAAGAGGGAGAGATACGAGAGGGCATCAGTTGAATTTGGAGGGGGAAGATTCAGGAGGGAAACCAGGAGACATTTTGTCACAGAAAGGGTTGTGGACAGGTGGCATGCTCTGCCCATGGGGGTGGTGTCCTGTAGAATGGTGGATAACTTTAAGAGGGGTTGGGACAGGGTGAGAGATGTTACGGTAAAGAGGGTGGGGATGGGGAGGGTAGGGAAGCTGCAAGTTGAGTGGCTAACTGCACAATCAAGCAGACTCAATAGCCTATAAGGCCTGCTTCTGCTGGCATTTTCATATGTTCGTATGATGGTAGGCAGACTAGTTTGACCATTATATTTCACTACTTTATAGCATCTTTCTAAAGATACTGCTTTTACAACTTGCAGAGTTGGACCATCCAGCGTCACTTTTTGTACATTAATAAATTCCACCTCAACAGGAGTAGTATGACATGCCAAGAACAGTGGTAGACAGTGACAAGATGCACTGTATACTGTATCTGGACCTATTGGGAAATATTACTGAAAATCTATTGAGATTAATGGGAATTTCCTGTGATATATGGTATTTGATAAATCTTGGCATTCTGCATCATGTCATTGGCTACCACTGTTGGAGATGCATTCTACTACTCATATCCATTTCTATTCAAGGTGGGATGACTAGACAGATAATCTGCTAACAGTATAGCCTAGATGTTAGAGGAATGAGGTGTGAATGAGCTTGGTACATCCAGGAGACCAGACCTGAGTTTGATTCTCACAACCTCCACTTGCACACTATGTGACCCTGAGCAAGTCACTTAACCGCCCAGTCCTCCCAGGTCTCCCCTGAAAACAGGCACTTGTGCCTAGTGGGCCTTACCTGGTTACCAAACACTAAAAATATATATATATATATATATCGTTCACTGTTCTGTACATAGTAGGTATCTCATGTAGTTGTAATCTCAGAGATCACTGTTCTGTTTTTTCTGAATGTTAAGAGAGGTAGGTACTGAAAATACTGGCCGACAGTTTGTTATCATTGTAGACATAAAGGTCAGCCATACACACAGGTGTGAAAGTATTCATAGACTCACACCACCTATAAGAACTCTCTTTTGGGGACCTATGCATTAATGTTGTCTCCACCCTACATGCCATGTATGTGCTTCTGGTGCCAGGATAAGCACATCCTGGTTGTCCAGTGTACATATGCAGATGCCCTACCAACACACACCCACTCTGCACCCCTGCCCGGGATTTTATTTGGGGGATCTTGTGCAACTAAGTGGCCAGTCTGGGCAGGGGGTTGGGAATGGGCATCTGGATCCAGCTGTTGTAGACTACATTCACAAAATACAGCAGCAGATAGCACTTCTGGGAGCACATCTCATTTTGAACATCATATGAATTTTTCCAGCCATGGAAATAAAATTTTATTCTCCAGGCACTAAAGTGCATCTTGACAGTTACTGTGCATTTTCACAAAGAACACCACCAGCTAGCAGCAGTTAGCAGCTTATAACACTTCTGGGAACACATCTCATTTCTGGTGATCATGAAAAGTTCCCCAGCCATGGAAATTCACTATTATTTTTATGGGCACCGAAGTGCATCTTGACAGTTACTGTAGAGTCCCACACCACACAGCACCATCTAGTAGAAGCAGCAGCATATAACTTTATAACACTTCTGGGAGCACATCTCACTTCTGGGCATAATGCAAATTTCTCCAGCCATGAAATGTTGCTTTATTTTCTGGTCACTAAAGTGCATCTTAACAGTTACTGTGGAATTTCACACAGCACAGAATCAGCTAGCAACAGCAGCAGTATATAACACTTCTGGGAGCACCTCTCATTTCTGGGCATCAGAAAAATTCACAGCAGCAATGTTTTTAGCATCATGACCTGTTTATTCTCTTACTTAGAAATGAAAATATTGGAATACAGAATTTATGTATATTGTGCTTTTCAAAAAATTATGAATATCAATTGCATTTGTGATTAACGCACAATTAACACAAGGGGTCTATTTCTAAGTTGGGTTACGCATGTCGCAAGGTGACTTGCGCCAAACCCAATAGTGCAAGTTGCACCTTGAGGTATGCATTACACCGGTCGGGATTCTAAGAGGTGTCCTGTGCCATGGCTCAGGTGAGCTGCTCCCAAGGGGGCTTCCACCACCCATGGCCCCTACGGCATGGTGGACGGGGGGGTTACGGCAGCAACTGTGTCCTATTCTGAAAGGGCGGCAGCCATAACCCCACTATGCCTTTCCAAGACACACTGAAGCACTGCGGGGTTAGATCAGCTTTTAGTTGGTCTAAAGGGCTTCTGTTCTGGCAAACTGCTGGTTACCCACCCCACAGTGCCACACCCCCACACAGCTATGCTCCATGGACACCCCACCACACAGCAACCCCCCAATACCATGGAGCCATCTGCTGGCACAAGGGGTCTATTATGCACTGCTACCTCTCCATGCCTTTGCCATGCAGCCGACACCTTTAATGGCCCATGAAGGCTTGCAGGCATGTTTGGAGCCCAGGGGAGGCTCAGGTAGTTGTGCCATGCTGTCGGTGACTTGCGGCACCCAAGTGAGGTGCACTCTTCCTATGGCGCAACCCTGTAGCTGTTGAAAGTTACAGGGCATAAGTGCCGGGGACCATGCCTTTTCTGGAATACAGCGCAGGGTCCCCGGCATTGTGGCGAATGTTGCAACTCACATACACCTGCAAGTTGTGACATGCATCTTAGAATCGGGCCCAAAGTGTGTTACAATAAGAGTGTTTGGGGTACTTATACACTGTGAACTACAGAGTGGCAGCATGTAGCAGTCTGGGCAGTTTTTTTGTGGCACTACAGCAGAGTCCAGGAAATCACAGATTTAATGTAAATTGTACTTAGTGCACAATTAACACAAAGGGCCAGATTTTCAGAGTGACCAGAATGAAACAAGCCTCGGATACACTAAAGTTATGTCACACAGGGCTTGCAGTATTCTAGTGGGATAGTCCTTCCCGTGTGGCAATTGCCACAATGGAGGTCCACAAGACCAGCTTTTTGTGGTCTAGCTTACATAAATCCCAGGGACCCTTTTAATGGTGCTTGCACCAAAAAATTTGGTCCAAGCTGCTGTATATCAGGTAAACTGTTGCAACTGCATTAAACCTACTAAAATCAGACACAGCTGAGGCAACACCCTTTGGCGCACCACCAGATTCAATGTGCTGTGGTGCAGGATTTGATGCAAGCACTGTGCCACCCTTTGAAAATCGGTATCACATAATAATAGCGAACCAAACTTGAGCGACTTGAATATGAGTGACTCAATCTGGGTGCCAGTAGGAGCAGTGACGGTGAGGATATAGCGAGGCGAGGGAATAGCGAGGGATGAGGGAGAGAACAGTGATGGTGCATGATGGGGTTTTGCATGAAGGCATGAGTTAAATACAGGAGTGCAGCCTACTGATGCCAGGTTGGCTGCATGGTGTGGTGGGTATGGATGCTGCCTATGGTGCTGATGGTCTCGCGTTCGTGGCTGCCTACAGGTAGACTTTTGTACTTTTACTGGTGTTGGATTTTGTTTAATTTTTACTGTCATCTGGTTCTGTTGCCCCAGCTGGTATCACCCCTGTTTACTGTGGCCCCCCCTCCCATGTAGTCTCCTGTCCCCCCAGTGTCTGCCCCCTCCATTGGAGATGATTATTTTAGTATGGGTGTGTGCATTAATTTTACTGTGCACTGAAATGGTGTTTGCTGTGATGTGTTGTGTGCAGATATGGTATTTGACAAGATGTACTTGCTGTTTTGTGAGTCACAGTAAAGTTTTCATGATTATGACATGGAACCATGAAAATCTGGTCCAAAATGTATTCAACAAGAGTGTTTGGGGCACTTTACACACTGTTAACTATGGCATGGCAGCATATAGCAGCCTGTCCAGTTTTCGGTGCCACTACTGGAAAATTCTGGAATTCACAGACTTAATGTGACTTGTGATTAATGCAAAAATAACACAAAGCGCATTACAACAAGAGTGTTTGGGGCACTTACACACTGTGAAATACCATGTGGTAATACATAGCAGCCTGTCCAATTTTTTAGCACATGGGAGAAAAATTCAGGGAGATGAGAATTTATGTAAACTGTGATTATGCACAGTTAACACTCAGTAACATAACAACAGTGCTGGGGCACAACAAACACACTGTGCAGTGTCATGTAGCAGTACATGTAGCAGACTGTAACATATTTATTCTGGTAGTTGAGAAAAATTAAGGAAACAGACGGATAACGATGAAAGGTGTCAAGAAAATATAGGTAGGCAACATCATTTTTTATGGGTTTCTTTCCTTAAAGACAGTAGCAAGACTACAGAAACAGGTATAAAGACAAGGAACAATAAGTGAAACAATGCAGTTAGATAGTAAAGACAGATTTAAATGTTTTTGAATTTCTGTATGTTTTTTGTTGTTGTTGGGGGAGGGACAAACTACTTGAAAGGAAAAAAAATTGAGGGTGAGAAATAGTTAAACAGTAACAGGGATTTAACATTCTTTAATGTGACAAGCTTATTGAATGCCGATACCACCAGGACCCACACCACCATGGTGGAGTCCACCCATCCTCTCCAGCAGAACATTTTTTATATCCTGATCCATCTCTGTGAGCTGGCAATGGAGGTCCCCTACTTCCTTCCTTAGGCCAGCAAGTTCCACCGCTGGTGTTGGTGCTGTTGGAGGTGTGGATGCTGCTGGTGTTGCTGGTTCAGCAACTTGAAGTGGAACTGAGGGAGCAGCTGTTTCAACAGGGTTTGCCTCCCACCCCACTGTGCAATGCAGACTTCCTTTTTACCCTGTTTTGCATGCCACTTCTGGCACGTATAGACCACCACCTCCACCACTACAGCTCACTGCTTCCCTCTGTCATTCCTTCCACTCGGCCTGGTGATTTATTTTTCAATGTGTTCTTTGGCCCCCCAGTATCCAAATGGGTACCCTGCTTACCCCTGCTGACCTGTGCCTTATATAAATTATAATTAATTACACTATTGTCACTAGGCTCAGTGGTAAAAAGAAATCTCACACAAGGGGAGATTTGGGGTACTACTGGTGCAGGCAACATGCTGCTGCTGGGGGAACAGAGGAGTCTAAGGATAATGAGTGGGGTTCCTTTGCAGGGGGGAGATGTGCTGGTGGTGGGACCATGATGGGGGGAACAGAGGGTTCTTTCCTGTTCATCTTAAGACTAAGTACAGAGGGCTGCTATTCCTCAGTACTCCTTTCTGGCTCCTGCTACTACTGGTCCAGGGCAAGACTCATGTCTTTCTGCTGTGGGCATGGCCCTGATGGAGGATCAGGTGGGGTTGCTGCATGGTTGGGAGGATGAGGTAAGGTGTAATTGGGTGGGTGCACTCCAAAAAAGACAGGATGGTGAAGAGATATGGCACTGCCATGGGTGTGAACACCTCCACAACAATGACTCTCCATCACAACTTCAAATCAAAACAAAACAAGAGAGACTCAGACAGAAAAGTTTCAAGACTGTGAGGAAAAAAAGTAAAGGTTAACCTTTCATTTTCATCATGTTTATTCATCAGCCATAGATTTAGTAGTTGCCGTATTGGTCCTTGCAAGAATAGATCCAGAAGCAAATGATTTGATACCTTTTAATGGACCAACATAGATGTAACAAGAACAAAGTGCTCTAGCTTTCGGACCAACCAGTCCTTCTTCAGAAGCTCATGGCAGTTGTTTGGAAAATACAAATTTAAAATACAAACAGAGTCTGTTGTTTTTATATAATACTATGGATAAATCCAGAGGGAGACTGAGTTCTGCAAGTATCAGACCCAATCAGGTCTTTCTCTTCTTGGATGACAATGGACAGATCAATGTGATATGTTTGAGGTCATTCTTCAGATTCATTCCACATTTAGAGTAAGGATTCAATACCCATAGATGCTTTTATTTAAACAAAATGTAATTAGAATTATATAATTCCATCCTGAACCTAGTTACAAGTCATCTTGCAGCCAGATCGGGTAGAATTGTTAAATAAGGTTCAGAAAAAAGTTCAGTTTTAAGATGTTTATACCATCAATAATTTTTAAGGGTTGTTATCTGTAATAAATCTTTCTTGATCGCTATATCCCTTATTCATTTTTTAATCTGAAGGATTATCTCAGCAACTGGTCTGATATATATTACATACAGGACATAGCCCAATCCTGATGAGAAAATAATTTCTTTGATGTTTTAAGTCATAGGAAAGAGAAAACCCCATCTGGAATAATTTCTTCTTTTAGACATTGTCTAAGAAGACAAATTTCTGACAAGAAAAAACTTTTAGCAAGAAAATAATTTTCTTTTCCAAGATATGGGTACTTATCGAAAATTGACCTAATTCAAATCTTAGTACCTCCGTGGGTTTTGATTGAGGTACTGTCAAAATACAACCTTAAATTTTATTAAGTAGGAATTCAAGATTTTTCAAATTAGTAGTAGACCATGGGCTGGATTTTCAAAGCCCTTAGAATTGCACAAGGTGCTTGCATTCAAACATGTTGGATGCAACAAGCACCTTGCATCAAGGGCAGCATCTGAGCTATTTTAGTAAGCAGCCTGCATCAATCAGCAGGCTGCTTACATCAATGTGTGCTTGCACCAGCCTTGTGCCACAACAGTGGCTGCAGCATGGTGCTAGGGGGCCTGCGGCAGACCCTGGCTGCCACAACCCTGATGTCTCAATTTTAAAAGCCCTCCCCGGGGACAAAGTACGAAGTACTGTTAGATCAGCCAAGGGCTGGTCTAATGGTACTTAGACACCACCTGGGAAAGGCAGCCACTGTGTTCCACTAGGTCAGCTACCCCAATATGCCTGTACACAGCTGTATATGTCCCCCCTACATCCACCCTACAAATAAACATCAGTGCCAATACAGGCCCCCACCTGGCTGATCCAGTGCCCCTCCCCACACAATCTGCTTCCACAACTATGTATGGGGAAAGGCACACCATGGTGATTTAGTGGTCCCCACTCTGGCATTAGTGCCCACCACCACCCCACATGGTCAGTACACACTCTGACACTTTATTCAGCGGCTGGACATGGTAGGTGTGTGGTGGCTGAGCCAGTCACTGATCATGGGGGATTGTGGGAGGGTGTGGGGTGGTAGTAGGCACTATTGCTGAGGTAGGGGTGGGTGAGGGCCACACGGGGTGGTGGTGGGCACTAATGCTGGGGGGGAGCCACTAGATCACCAGGGTATAAAACACTGTTATTTCATGCATATCATCACATCAGGGCATGGTGGTGATGTGGGGGTGGGGGGGCCACCATGCACCCATGGAAAGATGCAGCATCCACCTCACCATCTGCAGGGTGTGCCATATGTTTGGTGCACCCACTCACTTGCTTCAAGCAGTGGGACATAGGTGCCAGGACCATATCCCATCTAAAATCGGGGACAGGGTCCTGGATGCACTGGCACTCGATGCAAGCTGCCGATGTTGCAGCTTTGTTGGGTGTTTGAAAATCCAGCCACATATTTCTGTTGCATATAACATGCTTGTTTTGAGTTTTGCATTTACAACTCTAAGTATACCATTTATTGAGGCTTTGTCCAGTCTAGCATTAAATCTTTTGAAGGCAATAAAGGCTGTTTGAAAGTTAGCCTTTATAAATGGAATATGATTTTTCCAGAGTGAATTTTCAGAAAATCTTACCCCATGATAGTCATAATATTTCTCAGTATATGCAGTATCTTCTGTCCATTGATAAATAGGGTCTGGTTGCTGGTTTTCTCTTTACGAAAGGCAACCATTTTTGTTTTTTCTATATTAATGGTTAGTCTACTTTCTGTATATAGTTTAAAGAAATGTTCCACTTTTTTGTAGTCCCAAGAAAGAAGTGGAAATCAGAGCAATATAATCTGCATAGGCAAGACAGGAAATGTTTCTATTAGCTATTGATGGTGAATGTATTGGTGACTGCTCTCTTTGATCTATTATACTAATAATATATAAATTAAATAGAGTGGGGGACAAAAGGCAGCCCTGATGAACTCCCAGATTGTTTTTTTATTGGAATAGTAACCCCCCCGATTATACTGTACCTTAATCCATGTGTCCTGATGTAGTCTTATCAAGATATCTAATATGTCCAGATCAATATTTAATTATTGAAGTTTCTGCCATAATAATTTATGTCTTATATTGTCAAATGTGGATTAAAGGTCAATGAAACAACAAAATAGTTTAGAATTGTTGATATTAACAAATTTTGCCAGATAAGGTGAAACAGGAAATAGCAGTGCTGGACCATTAATCTATTACTTCTAAAGCCAGTCTATAGTTCATTAAGAAGATGATTTTCCATAATCCAAATCTTGAGCCTAGTAAAAATTATTTTGGAGAAAATTTTCTGAAAAGTATCAATCTAATGGGTCTATATATATATTTGAGTGCAAAGGAGATCCTTTTTTGAATATGGGAAAAATAATACTACCCTTCCTGATTGAAGGGAAGCCTCCTTTTTGAAAGAAAGAATAAAAAATTAACTAAAAATATAGGAAGCCCCAGTCAACAATGGACTTATAACTGTCTGACAGGACTAAATCAGGGCCCGCCATGGCCTTGTTTGAAGACATTGGGCCTGATTTTCAAACAGGGATGCAGGGCTTGTGACCAAGTCCTGTGTCCCGGAAAAGTTTGCCACACCCGCATTTGAGGGTTAGCCACATTTGTGCCAGATTTTATAACCTTGGACACAAGTTGTGACAGTGCCGTCATTTTAGGACAGCTTGTACCAAAGGACTGATGCAAGCCCCATAAAATCTCTCCCCTCATGGTGTAAATGTAGACCAGGGAGGAACTGGCCTTAGTCCTGCATTCAGTGCAAGGGACTTGTGCCAGGGAGTTGTGGCACAGATTCTTCTAAAATCCGACTTGTTGCATCACTTGATGCAAGTCGCCACTTACGTCAAACTCCCTGGTGCAAATCCATTGCAGAGAACGCAACCCTTGTTAGTATTGAGTCCATTGAACTGATAGTATGGACTATTTCTTTTTTTCAAATACAAAAAGGCCTAGGGAAATATTGTACATTACCTTCTGTAATTTGATATGCTAAATACAAATTGTTTGAGTCTTCTCTGCAGAAAAATAGAGAGCATGAAAGTGTTCTTCCCAAATTAATGGAGTAATATAAGCTTTCATAGACCTAGTATATTGATTATGACCATGGTTAACCAAGGACCAAAATACCTTACAGTCTTTTTTAAAACAGTATCTCATAATTTTTCCCACATAACTTGGTAATATTTATTTTTCTCTTCTTCCAGCACTTTTCTGTAATCTTTCCTTATCTAATGAGTATATTCATGTTTGCTCTTAAAGGATAATTCTTACAATAATGTGCTAACCTATTTAGACTGCTTTTAACTTTTCTCACAGATCTTTTTAAGCCATGTTATGTTAAATGATCTAACAATTGCATTGGTTCTAAAAAATGGTTTAATATAATTAATAATTTCTGCCCATTTGTTATATGCCGATTGGACTTTATTAGTACTCATGATGGTGTCCCATAATAAAGACAGATGGTCTGAATGTAGTAATTGTAAAGATAGTTCAGCTGCCCCCCATCTAATTCTTCTTGAACTGAGGATTTCCAAACCAGCCATATTTAGTCTATTCTCACAAACACCAGCATAGCCCTTTATTTTCCAGTGAGTTAGTACAGGGAAATGAGCAGAGTCCAATCAGTCCGATATCCCTTAGTCCTTGAAAAGTTTTAGAGCATCAATATTAGTCCATATTAGATCAAGCACCAATGATCCCAGGAGATTCATAGAGGTGTTACCTCCCTGCTGATTACCTGATGATTGGCTATTCAATAATATAAAGTCTAATTTGCTCAAGATTTTATTCAAAATCTTACCTTGTTGGTTAGATTTCTTATCTTTAGATTTTTGAATCATAGATACTGATGGATTAATAGTGTACAATACTAAAATAAGCTCATTATTTCATTTCTTTAAATTATCTTCCACCTGTATGCTAGCATTAAAGTCTCCAAGTATAATAAAATGATACATTTCATAAGTATTACTATTTCTTTAAGATCTTCTGAAAAGTATAACCACTCAGTCATATGGAAAGCAGAGTTAGATTTAGTAATACAGTAGGAGAAAAATAAACTATAATAAGAATCATTTTAATAACTGGACATTCTAATAATAATGGGAGAATTCTCCTAGACTGAGACTTTAAAGGGGTCATTTTATAATTCACGGAAGGTTTAGCATGTATTGCAATGCCTGGCTTACCTCTACCATTCTTTTTATCCCTAGTTACTACAATTCCAAATCCTGAATTTCTGGATCATAGGGGGACTTTTTTCTGATACCAAGTCTCTTGGAAACATAACATGTTAAAGATTAATAAAAATTTCTTGATTTCCTGATCCTCTAGTTTGTACTTTAACCCTTCTATGTTCCAGGAAAGAATGGTCAGGTCTCCTGTAGGCCTTGTGGCATGTTAACCTATACTTGTCCTTGTGAGTCTAATATAGCAAAAAGGTTATTACAGTAACTATAAAATCTTTTGGATTATTTTTAGATCCATTTTTGCTATAACCAATTTCCAAAATTTTGCAGTTGTTAAAAAAATCAAGTCCATCCAATACTGAGGAAGATTCCAAAATTAAAGTAGCCAATTTAGCATTTTTAAACATTATGGGCCGGATATTCAAAAGGGTTGCTCCATGTGCAATAGGGTTGCACATGCGCAAGTCCGAAAGTGCGCCATTCTGCGATATTCAGCAGGAGGCAGTTGCGCCACCGAAAACATGCTGAGCAACAGCGCAATGCAAATGAAGGCATGCGCAACTGAAGGGGGTGGATCCATGCATAAAGAGTGCAATGCAATATTCAAAGACTTGTGCAATGCGCAACAGCGGAACAGCCGGAAGTTGCGCCCCAGCGGAAATGAGCCAAAATAAAAAGGCTCTAGGAAGAGGCATAAGAACTCTACGGGGATGCCAAGTGGGGAAGAGAGAGAGAGAAAGACAGACAGTGACAGGCCAGGGCAGGCAAGGGAAGCAGTGTGGGCCATAGGCTGCAGAGGCCAGTGGGGGTGCCCAGTGCAGAGGAAGTAGCAGTCAGGACAGCGGGGGTAACAGAGCAACATCAGCGGGGGTCACAAGCCAGGAGATGGACAGTGGCAGCTTCCACATGGAAGCTGTAATGAGGGGGTGAGAATGCAAGCTGCAGGGGGACATGGCCGTGGATGGGCCCGTCGGTGGTACGCCCCCAACAGGCAGTACCATGCCCGCATCAGCTTTGAACTGTACACAGATGTAGAGATCATGGGCCGGTACCACCTGAACAGGGCAATACTGAGGCAGCTCTGTGAGCTGTGCAGTGATGTGATGCAGGCACCCTCACAACGGAGTCACGCTCTGTCAGTGGAGACCAAGATGACAGCCTGCATGTGCCTGCTCACCATGGGAACCTTGCAGAGGCCGACAGGGGACACCACAGGCATCACACAGTAGGCCACGTCATGCAACCTCACCCAATTCCTCAGCGCACTGCTGTCACATGCCGTGGAGCACATCCATTTCCCCAGCACCGTGGCAGAGCGTACAGCAAACATGCAGGAGTTTAACAGGGTAGCATGTATGCCTGGTGTGCTAGGGGCCATAGACTGCACCCATGTGGCCATTCGCACACCACCTGGCCCCGATGGGGCCGCATATAGGAACAGAAAGGGCTTCTCCAGTGTCAACTGCCAGGTGGTGTGTGATGCCACTGGGCGTATAATCAATGTCTGTGCCACACACCCTGGCGGAGCACATGATGCCTTCATATGGCATCAGTCTGCACTGTGCCATCGATTCAAGAGTGGGACATCCCACAGGCCATCTAGTGGGTGAGTAATGCATGTAGGAAATGCAAACTCGGGTCAAGGGTGGGAATGCCACAGGTGCCATGGTAGTGGCACACAGGGATATGGGCAATATGGACCTGAACATGATACTGATCTCCACTATTTCCACACAGGTGACAGCGGATACCCACTCCGTCCCTGGCTGCTCACACTGTACCGAGACCCCATGACCCCATCGCAGCAACGCTATAATGATGCACATGCCACCACACGCAACATCATTGAGTGGGTGTTTGGGATGCTCAAGGCACGCTTCCGATGCCTAGACACCTCCGGCGGTGCCTTACAGTACAGCCCCTCAAAGGCCTGTGGGATATTCCTGGCCTGTTGTATCCTGCACAACATGGCCAAAGACTGTGGATAGCCCTACAGGTTGAAGAGGGACAGCGATGGGGGACGCCAGTGGCGCCGGTATTGATGGTGATGGCAGCCCCCTTGATGGGCGGACCCCGACTGATCCGGCAGGCCCAGCTGCACCGGACACCATCACGGAGGAGCATTATGCACGACACAGGTAAGTCAAGGGGCCATGTGCAACCAACACTGTCCTGGCGCAACCCACAGGCACACAGAGTAACACACCAGGGGTGCATGACGGCAAGGGGAGTGGAAGGGACCAGGCACACAAACACACCATCAGGGAGGGAAACAGTCATATGGACACACACACACACACACACACACACACACACACACCAGGCACAAAGAGTACATGGGCAGGTGCACAGCAGAGCAGGAACAGACATGGCAACACACAGATCCACAGACCAACCCACCACCTGTACTGTCCAAGTACATGTGTCAGATGCTGGGCACCCTTGCACCTTGGTGTACAGTACAATGCAGGCATCATCATGCACACGCACCTGTGGACAGCAGGCGGGATGGTGTGCAGGTGGTCCATATGTCGGTGTGAGGTGCAGGGCACTCACCAGTGCACTGCCCACCATGATGCACAGTGCACACAGGGCAGCACCAGACAGGGCCCGCACTGGGAGACAGGTCAGTCATGTTGCACCATTCCATGGCCACCGCGGATGTGTGGGTGGCCCCGCTGTGACCCAACAGCACTGGCAGGCTGAGCAGGGGCCACATGGGGTGGCACCGATGAACCACCAGGGGTCCCACTGCACGATCGCGACCTTGTCCGCAGTGGGGTCTGTAGTATGCCAAACATACCTGCACCAGGGGTGCTTGGGATGCCCACAGCAGAACCTGGTGTCAACAGGTTTGGTGTCATACGATGCCAGGAACAGGGAGTGGAGAGCGTACTGTGTGGGGTGCGCAGTACAGGAGCACCTGCTTGTGTGCCCAATGCAGCCACAACAGCGACCAATGCCTGGGTCTGCCTGTCAATGGCGGCGGTCACATCCATCCGCATATGGACCATCTCTGCATGGTCCAGAGCACAGTCCCTGTTGTGCCGCTCCACAGCCACACACAGTGCCTCCATGGACGTTGCAACCCGCCTTTGCTGCTGTACTGATTCCTGCAGCAGGGGGTGTGCTCTTCAAATGGGTACTCTGCCACAACGGCATCCTGTCCCCAGGGTATGAAGGTCCTGATGCTCAACACTTTGAGGGTGGGCGCTGTTCACCAGGACCAGGAATGGGCATATCAAAGGGTGGTGGGCATGTGCCACCGCTGGACACTGTACCCCCAGACCTGGTGGGTGACTGCTGCTGCTGCCTCTCCAACTGCTGTGCCCCAGGGACCACTGGTTCCACTGCTGTGGCCGCAACAGTGCCAGACACCTGCACAGCCACCGGTGCTGCCCCACCGGTGCTGACAGGCACAGCCTGGGACTGTGCCGACATGCTGGCACACACGTTGGAACCAGCTAGGCCCAGGGCACATGCTGGCCTGCTGTGTGTCCATCATGGGACACACACATGTCACTGCCCATTGCAGTCCTTGCATCATCAATGGTGCAGGTCATACTGCAGCCACAGTCACAGCGTGCTGGCATGCTTGCATGCCAGACTGCTGAGACACAGGCTGTGCACCCCACACCCGACTCACCGACACCAGAGTTGGCAGCCCAGCATGCATGCTGGTGCAGTGCATGCTGGCTGGTGACAGAGGTGGATGGCCCCTCCTCCTCCATGTCCAGCAGGTCTTCCTCACTGCCTGGACCCACCACCACCATTCCCTGAAGATGAACAGGATCTGTAACAGAAAGAGAGGACATGTGAGTGCATGTGAACAACCTTCCCCCCCAACACCACCACTATGTCATACCGTGCAGTGATGGGCTTCCACCTGTCTGGAATCCACCTCCTGGTACGCCCTCAATAGCACTCCGCTGCATTGATGCAGCCAGTCAGTCCTCAGCCGGGGTCAGCTCCACCACCGCTGGCTGGCCCCCGCCAGTGCCAGCACGTGCCGCCCTGAGGGCTGCCACCTTCTCTTTCACCCTCCTGCGGTCTGTCCCCATCTTCTTTTTGCATTCCTGCATGGAGCACTGGTGGCTTCCGTGCAGGTTCACTGCCCGAGCTACCCCCTCCCATGCAGCCGCACGGGCCTGAGGGGTGCCCTGCCGTCCACTCAGTAGTGCCTCCTCCTCCAGGTAGGCCTGGAAGAGGGCCTCTGTCTCTGCCGTGGTGAAGTTGGGCCTCCTCCTCAGCCCACCATCCTCACCCTCACCTTGGCTCTGCTCGGTCATGGTGATCTGTATGGGTGGAAGTGGACACCTGTCACTGTGCAGTCTACAGCGTTATCCCATGACCATTGTCCAGAACATCACACAGCATGCAACCCACCTCTCACCTGCAGTAACCGAATCTGGCCAGCGCAGCCCAATGTCGCACATTTATAGCGCAATGCATGCAAATTAGGAGTGGAGCAACTGTAATGAGATGCAAATCATGCCACTGCACCTTTGAATGACTGTTCAGATGATTTGCATGTGTTGGCTGAATATCGCGCCATTGCGCTTTGCGCAATATGGTTGAGCCGGCTGAGCTAATGGCGCAGATCTGTGACTGTGTGGTACACTGCATTGCGCATGCCCAGGTAGCTTACGCAGGTGTCTGCCGAGCTGATGACGTGCTGTGCGCGATCAGCAATTCAGGCCATGGCCACCATTGTGCCAGTGGCGCTACAGCACTGGGCACCATATGGCGCTGTGGCACTACTGTGCAATAGTCCACTGTGGCACTGGCACGCAGGTGATCGGTCATGCAGGATGCGTAGATGTCAGATGGTGCTGTGCATGGCCTTGCGTCATAGACCCCTGACCTGGTGTCCGACCTTTGCCCCCTGGCGCTGTTCGGCTGCCATGTGTACGGCTCTATTGTGCTGTTTGGTGACAGCACTATGTGAACGACGGCTATCACTGAACAGCGGTGAACCTATGGTGGTCTATTGCGCAACATTTCCACGTAGGGTTACCGCACTGTGGGGCGCCATATTGCCTGCTGTACGACCGCAATTATGGCACGCAGGAGAGCTCCCCAATGGAGTCAGGTGGAGGTGGCCAATCTGGTGGCCCTGGTTGAGCCCCACTATGAGGCACTGTATGGTGATGAGCCCCTCACCATGGCCCACACCCAGGTGTGGCTGCAGGTGGCCACTGACCTGGTGAGGGTCACAGGGTGGTGCCAGTCTGTGAAGCAGTGCAGGCACAGATTTAGTGACCTCCGCAGGAGGGAGCCAGACGTGCTGCGACACCTCAGGTCACGTGCCACGAGGGATGTTGAGCCTAGGCCAGGTGGGTGTACCATCTGTGCACCTGTATTCTCCGTAGGGGTGTGACTGTGTTTTGGTGGCAGTGCATGGGGATGGCTCTGCCATGGTTGGCTGTGTCCAGTGTGTGCAGGTGTGGATGCATGGGTCTGGCTGTGGGCAGGCACACTCACTGGGGCAGGGGCAGTCTGCTTTGGGGTCACACTGATGTTTTCTCAACATTTGTCACCCACAGGCCCGGCGGAGAGGATGCAGGCACAGGCTGAGGAGGGCTGTGGCAAGGCCCAGGTGGCAGACGGAGGAGGCATGAGGGGTGGGCCACAGCGGCAGCAGCAGCAGACACAGCTGCTTGATGAGTGTGAGTATCATTACATCATGGATGCTATTGCATGCTGGAGGGGGTGGGCATGACCACCAGCCATGGACAACACAACCATGCACAACACAGGTGACAGTCATCACTGTCCAGTGTCACTGCATGTCTGTGTGTGCGTCACTGGTGGTCCATGCATGAACTGGGCACATGGCTGTGGAACTGGCATCCCACCACATTGCCACATCACTTGACAGCCTTGTTTGTGCTGTGATGGACATGGGCAGTGTGTGTGTGTGCAGTGGTGCACATAGCTGGTGCTGCCTGGTTGGGCGTGTCATGTGCATGGTCATTGTGGGTGGGTGCATACCATCACAGGTGTGGGGCACTAGGCTATATGCCTTGCAGGATGGGTGGTGTTCAGGGTTGTGGACAGTCACAGCCATTGACTGTGTTCCCTTTTCCTAGGTCTCAGCATCCTATGCAGGATGGACCGTGCCCTCCAGCGGCTGACAAGGGTGTCGATCGTGACGCATGACATACTCAGGGACATTCAAGCGCCATAGGGTCAGAAGCGGCCAGCGGAGAGACAGGGACAACAACAGGCAGCAGCAGACCAGCCTGCAAGGTGCTAAATGTACTTCCCCTTCCCCACTTCTCCCATCCCTCCCACCCTGCCTTCCCTCTCCCAGTTGTTCACCCTACCCTTACCCACCTTACCTTGTACCCCTACCCCCTTGTCTTGTACATATTTGTATATAGTTGTGTTCTTGATCTTGGTGTTGTAATTTCTGTTTTCCAATATATATATATATATTTTGTTATGAATACTGTGGTGGTCTCTGATTTGCAGCTGGCTATGGTTGCTCAGTTGCAGTGGTGTGCATACCATCTGGAGTGGTATGGTCCTGTGTGTGTGTGTGTGTGTGTGTGTGTGTGTGTGCATGGGGAGGTGTCTCTGGTGTGGGAGTGACTTTCAGTCGGTCTTGCCATCTGCTGCCACCCACTGCTGGGTGCCCAGGGTGGGTCTGGCTTGTATGGTTCTGTGCTACACGAGGTTGCAGTGTGCTGGGGGGGATGCATGGTGTTTACTGCAGTGACAGTCACTGCACATGGGTGGTGTCTTGGGGTCATGGTGCAGGGTGTGCTGTGCAGAAGGGGGGCTGATGTGCACTGTGGTTGTCGACCTTCTGTGTGTGGCAGTCTCAGCCTGACAGTGGTTGTGCTGGGGTGTCATAGCCCTGCTGTGCTTTGTTGGCTTGTCCCCATGGGCCAGTGGATCATCCATCCCTCCCCCAGTGATGCTGTGCTTGGGGTGTGCGGGTGTCTTGTTGGTTCTGCAGTGTGTTCCTGTGCCCATGTGTGGCATGGCTGGTGGTGGTCCCCAGCCTGCCTCCCTGGTTGTGCAGTTCCATTGCTCTGCTGGGGGGGGGGCTCTGCTTGCGCTATGGCACCTCTGGACTGCTCAGCTGGGCTAGCCTTGTTGCGCTATGGCGCATCCTTTCTGCTCAGCTTCCCCTTCCTGGTTGTGCTATGGCACAGTTTGTGTGATATTAAGACGTTGGCTGCTTGTGCAATTTGTTTTGCTCCATGTTTGAATATCGCGTCTGTTGCGCCTATGCGCAATTGACTTGTGCTTGCTCCTGCTGTTGCGCACTTTTTTGATGCAGTTTGAATATCCGGCCCTATGTTTATTTGAGAACAATCTGATATTCAACTATGGACTGTGATGCATTCTAATGCACTACGTCATAAGTCTTAATGAGGAATGCATGATAAAAAGGAAGCAATTCCTTTTCTTTATAGTGCCAATAGTTTCACCCTTTGAGATCTGCCAGCCAAACAAAGAAAAAGTTATTTTTCCAAAGGCTGAGAAAGTGTACAAGCATACTTGTGAATCACCTTTGATACTCTTCTTCTTCTTTCTTCTTCTTCTTCTTCTTCTTCTTCTTCTTCTTCTTCTTCTTCTAAGGTCCTCTTTTCTGCTATCATTCAAATATTCAAGTTCTATCCCATTCACTTGGGCTGAAACTCTTCGGGCTGCCAAAATATTAATACCATAACATTTAAGGGTCCCTTCCCATCCCCAGATTGTCTCAACTATGTCAGAACATTTATAATATAATAAGACACAATCAGTGAAAAAGGGGTTTGGTGGACATGTAATACAAATGTCAGACTGTTCTGTTATCTGTAGTAAATGGGCCACCCGCTTACTTAACTTATCATAATTTTCCATATTCTAGTCTAGGTATTCCATAAATTTCAATTAGATATTCAAAACATGTTTCTGACTGCTGTAGACAATCAAAGATGTATAAACTTGAGGAACTAGATTAATAGGGTGATCTTGCCCCTCAGTCTCCCTCTGGACTTCCAATAACACATTTGTCCTTATTTCAGGTAAAGCTTCAGGAGTAGTAGTATTTTCTGCACCAGTCATAACACCAACATAGGTCCTTTGAATTGTTTCTGGACCTTTCATTTTATTTTGTTTTGAGACTCCTAAGGCCTAATCTTAGTAATGTCAGCTTGCCCTTGGGGCCTATTTTTCTTGTCAGATTTCTTCCATTTAGGTTTATTATACCCCCTCGTGTTCTGTCCAGAATTTAAAATTTCTGCCTCATCCATTCCTTCCACTCTTTCCTTAGAAAAGGAGGAGGTAAATTTACCTGGAGTACTCTATTTTCAAAAACTTTGTGACCCTCATTTATGTTGTCTCTTTCCTGCAACTGGATATCCTCTCTAAGTTGTTTAAGCACTGTCTGATTATAAAAAAAAGTATGTTCTAAGGTTAGCAATTTCTTCTTTTAGTGCCCATAAATTCTCCAGAATTACCACATTTGCATAGTATGGATTCATAATAATTTCCAGTATTTGTTTAGACAGTGAGGAGGAAGACACGAGGTTTCCCTCATCACTAAAATGTTCTTTATTGTAAACTATATCAGGGCAAGAGGGGCAGTGTCTTCCTTCTATGAAGTGGAAGCTGGTGTCAAAGAACGAGGATTTCTGACCTCAATTTCAGTATCTCTAGTTCCTTCAGTTATGGAATCAGTTGCTACTATTTTTTTAAGTCCTTCAATAATATGAATTAAATCCTGAGTCACATCAGATAAATTATCATCTTGATGTAATAATCTCACAGGTACTGGCTCCCTCTCCATCCCATGACTGGGTAATGTTGGAGTAGAAATCAGTCCAGACAAAATTTCCTGAGGTGAAAATGTGAATAAATGAGAATTATTATTTCCAGCTTCCCCAAAGAATTCAAAATCCAACATAGTCCCATCATAGATTAGCAAGGGGAGGGCTTCCACTTGAGGATCATCTAGAACAGGGGAGTGAAAACTAACAGAAGGAGGTCCAAAAGCTAGCGAAGAATGTTGAGGCATAATAATTGGTGTAGAGAGAGCTACTGCAACAGGGGTACTATCCCTCCAAAAATCCATTCTTTTAATTTGGTAGGACCTTCTATGTTAATAGGTTTATCATCAGGCAGACTAATAGATTTTTTCTCATTACCATTTTTAACTTTGCTTTTTGGTGGTGATGGTGGTGGCAGGGTTGGAGTCCATCAATGAACTATTTTTTCCACTTCTAGTGCTAACCATGATAAATCATATTGAAATAGTAGTAGTAGTAGCAGTAGTAGATTTTATTTATATTGGGCGCCATTCCCCGCAGGCTCAGATCAGCCTTACATGGTAGCACAATAAATAAATACAATACACAATGAAACCAAACATTTCAGCACACAAGTAAAACCTCAATAAATCATCAATATAACAAAATACAGATAAGGAATAACATTGTAATGTATCAGAAAACCCCCAAAGCTTATCTGAATAAAAATGTTTTCAAAAGTATTTTAAATACTAAGTGATGGTGCTTCCCAGAGGTCACCCGGAAGCAAATTCCAAAACATTGAGGCAGCCATGTCGAATGCTTAGTCTCTGGACAGTTTAAGTCATGATCTGGGCACCTCCTGGAGATCTTCCCCTGCAGACTGGAGAGGGCAATTTGGGGTGTAAGGATGCAGCGACTCACTCAGGTAGCCTGGACCCAGTCTGTGTAGGACCTTATAGGTCATCACACCTATCTTAATGGAGATACATCAATGCACTGGCAGCCAATGCAGTTCACAAAGCACCAGGGTAATGTGGCAAAGACCTCAGAGCCCTTGTCAGTAGTTGTGCCACCACATTCTACAGCAGCTACAGGTGTCAATGCATACCTCCATTGACCTGGAGGTAGAGGATGTTGCAGTAGTCAAGTCTCAAGGTGACAAATGCATGTATCAGCTTGGGCAGGTAGTCAGGGGGAAAGAGGGAATTAATACAGGTGATGTTCTGGAGATGACAGAATTCCATACTGACAGTCACCAACACCTGGACTTCCATTGTCAGCTCACTATCCAGGAACACACCCAAATTCTTCACCTTTGCGGATGCCTCCAGCCTATCACAAACTATAAATAGGCCCAGATCTAATCTAGTGGCATCTGCTCCTCCCCATCAACCCGGCTCCACAACTAACACGTTGGTCTTCCCCGGGTTGAGACCCAGCCAATTTGCTGACATCCATGTCCGGATCTCTGACATGCACTTGTTAAATGTATTGACCGTATCAGATCTTCTGGGTGCAAAGGACATGTATAGTTGGATATCATCGGCATAACAATGAAAACTGAGACCATACCACCTAATGATCCTTCCCAAGGACTGCATATAAACTGTGAATAACATGAGGGAGAGGACAGAGGCTTGGGGTACTCCACATGTCAGGGCCTTCGGGCCTTTGGAAACTTTTCCTGGGACCACCTTTTGGGTCCTGTGCTGGAGGAAGGACTCAAACCAGCTGAGTCCTACATATTTCCATAGCCTGTCCAACAACACCCCATGATCTACAGTGTTGAATGCTGAGGAGAGATCGAGGAGGATGAGAATCATTCATTCTCAACTATCCCTTGCCCTGAACAGATCATTCAGGACTCGAACTAGTGTGGTCTCCATGCAGTGCCATGCCCTAAACCTGAACTGAAGTGGCTCAAAAATCTAAAAGTCAGTGAGGTGCTCTTCCAGGTGTTCTGCATCTACCTTCTCCAGAACCTTCGCCAAAAAGGGAAGGTTCAAGAAAGGACGGTAGCTCGACAAGATGTCGTGGTCCAAAGATGGTTTCTTTAGCAGGGGCTTCAACAGATCCTGTTTTAAAGACTCTGAAAAAATCCCCTGCTCTAAGGAACACCCAACTATCTCAGTGAACACTGGATCCAGTGCTCCAATGCACCCCACTAAGAGGTGCATCAGGCCCAGATCTAGTCTGCAGAAAGCTGGGCTCAGTTTCAGTATTCCCCACTGACCTCAACAGATGTTACCAGCCTGAACTCATCCCAGGGCAGCCAAATACACTCCCCATCTCGATGTCTGCCACTGACTGCTGATGATATACCTGTTGAGGAGATCACAGAATGGATAGAGGACACCCTGTCTGAGAAGAACTCCTCACATTTCTGAGCTGAACATGATCCCACAGGTTTTAGACATGGCGGATGCAACAACCTGTCTACCACGTGGAAGAGCTGAGCAAATTGGTTCTTCCCAGCTGCAATAGCCCCAGACATAAACACTGCCTTTTTCTGGGTGACTGCATTCTGATAATCATGATAGTGAGCTATCAGAATCAGTTTGTCCTCCTGCATCTCCGACCTCCTCCAATGCCTCTCTAACTGTCACCCCTAGCCTTTCATTGCCCTTAGCTCCCCATCAAACCATGGAGAGCCAAGACATGAAGCCAGGGCATACATGGACTGGTGCTACTTGGTTCAGAGTGGACTGGACGGCCCTATTAGAGGCCATCACAGTGGCCTCTGGGTCCAAGAAGCAAGCCTCCATCACAGATGAAATGTCCAGTTCTGCCAACAGTTTCTCTGGTTGTAATCCTTCCAAAGGGTAAAATTGGACCATTTCCACAGGGGAAGGGATGAACAGAAGGGCTCTGAAGCTGAATCTGACTGCTCAATGATCTGACCAAACAACTGGATCAACTTCCAGTGACTCAATCTCAAGTCCAAAGGAGAATATTAGGTTGAGTGTGTGGCCCGATCAGTGGATCCCGGCTGCAGAAGCCAGGTAACACCCAGGGACTCCATGTTAGCTAAAAAGTCCCTGGTCCAGGATGAGCCTTCATCATCCACCCAGACATTGAAGTCACCGAGGACATGCCAACTCAGTGACTCCAATACCCTCTCAGTGACAAAGGCCATCCATTTCTGGAGGAAATCCCTGCTCCATCCCAGTGGGCAGAAAACAAGGAGCATCCTGAAATCCACAACCCAGCCTCCAGAAATAGCCATGCACTCAAAGGACCTGATATTCCCCACTGGATGCATGATCATATCCAGCTCTGATCTAAAATATATTGCTGGTCACCAAAGAATGCCGAGACATGTGCACTTTAAGCCTGAATCTGCGCTATGTGATCAGACCATGGAAAGAAATGAATAAAAAATCTCTTTAGAGAAAGTTTTTAATCATGTAGTGCACTTAATGAAAAATATATAATATTATTTATTTTTTTCCCTATTTAATCACTTATTTATTAACTTATTTATTCACTTATTTATTGTGCCAAACATCAAATTCACTGCTTTTAGTTTTAAATTATGCCTGACTTGGGAGATATTAAATTGCTCAAAACAAGTACAGACAAATAAAAACAGATAAAACAAATTTTCTTATATGTAAAATAACCATTGGAAGTATTCCTCTATCTTAAAATAAGTAAAAATAGGTAAATACATAAATCCAGCCCAAACTGGACACTGCATTAATCTTAATTAGCCTTTTAGGAAGGGAGAGAGGGAGAACTTTAAAAAAATCAGTAAATAACCCCCTGAAGACCATGATAAAGAAAAAGCCGGAATTCAGAAAACTCCTGGAGCCCTGTCTTTATCCTTTGCAGGGTTTTCCATCCCAGGGCCACCTACCCTGCTTTGGCCACTGTGGACTCCTTGGCTGTGAGCTCTGAATGGGGCAGCTGAATAGGAACCACAGTAGACTAGTGGCACAAGTTGGTCTGGAAAGGCTCTGTACTATAAATACTTTCAGCACCAGTAGAAAACAACCCAAACAAGTGGTTAAATAAGGTGTGCAGGCAACAGTAGTATGCCTGCTGAAAATATAAACAATGCCTGCACAGAGCCCTGCTCCCAGTGCTTCTCCCCAGCAATGTAGCGTACAGTCTCTGTTTCTCTCAGAATCCTCATAAAGGTTAACTGTTAAAATAGTGTTCATTAACTTAAGTAAACTACAGGAAAGACAAAAAGATAATGAAATTGCTGCAAACAACATTTGAAATATATACTTTCTTTCTGGTGTCCAATGGGCTCCTTCCACACTATCTCTGTCTGACTAGAAATAAGAAACAGGAAGCAAGTCAGGTGGTCACTATACAGAGATGTACCATGTGAACTGCAGAAACTCTTCCATTTGATCTTTAGATAAGTTGTTTACCAAAAGCCTAATTTTCACAAATATTCACTGTTGCAATACTAAAGGAGAAGTTACAAAGTGAAGTCAGATGACAAAGTTGAACATTTGGGAATGTTTAACATAGGGGCAACAATTTGTGAATTTACTCATGAAGGCAGAATTTGGCAATTCACCTGAACTTCACAGGCAAGTTAAAACTTCACATAATCTTTAGCAACAAATGTAAAGCAAAAAAGACAAAATCACTATTTTGTATAGTCACGCTCACTACGTTACGGGTCAGAGATAGTACGTTCAGGCAGGGGGAGAGCACAAGAAAGCGTTCAGTCCTGTGCTGCAGTAGTGATATACCTGGTGCAGCACAACAGCAATTTGACATTACTAGTACTGCACAACAACACTGTTCTAAGCATTCCAGCATACACTATAGGATTACTAGTGACAACCCAATTGCAAGCTTAACTCTTTGCTTTACCTCCAGCTCAAGTGCTACTATAGCCACTGGAGTGCAGTAATAACAAGAACAGTGTTGAGCTAAATTAACAAAAAAAGATATAACTCCACAACAAAGGGAGCCTCTCTACATAAGTTAAAGAGCATAACAGCTCTAGATGCAAAGAGAATATTATTCTAGAGCCATGGGAACCTGTGTAGTAGCTCTTTCATTTGCAAGGAGACAGAAGACTCTTACAAAAAAATCTAAAATTCAAGTTAGAGAAGGCATTTTGTTATCTGCATGAAGTGGTGGGCAAAGTGGCTGAAATTCACTTTGTGAAGTGATTCATGGAGTAACACAGAATCCTCGAAGTACTCTGCAACACGAAGCAGAGTACTTTGTGTCATATGGAGAACACGAAGTCCATTGGAAACAATGACTTTGCATTATTCCCCCTTCCCCAAACCACTTCTCCACCTGTTTTAAGGTGAAGTATATTGAAATCAATGTACTTCGCCTCACTTTGCCTTGTTTTTGAGCTCCAAAGGAGAATTTTGCAGTGCTTTATGGGATTGCAGATCACATGGGCTCTAGATTGTTCTGCACAACCTCAGTTCTGGGTAGTGTGTGTGTAGTGGAAGATGGAGACAGTTTCCTCACAGAGCTCTGCAATTCAGATCTTCTAAAAGATGTTAAAAAAGTATTTTTGAGCAATTTTTTTTTTTTGCTCACAGTTTAGTACATCGATTATAGGAAACCCTTCTGTGCTCATATCATCGAGTATTTATTGTTTGTGTGTGGATATTGAATGTTTTATTTAGAACAGTCAGTCTGTGTACTGTGAAGTGTGCTTTGGGGAAGGGCATATCTGTGGTGTAGGTAGATTAACTGGGAGAAAAAGGCAGTCTTTCTGTTTTGGTTATATTTTTCTTGTATAACTGTGTTAATGTACACACAGTAATATTTTCAGTAATTCTTGAAATTTTTTTGATGATGGTTGTGGTGCAGCAATATATAATTTCAGTGTGTTTAAAACATTTGGTTATATTACTAAAGGTTTTCAATTTGCTATGCATTACTTGTAGTGTGTGTGAGTGTGTGCGGTGCAAGCCATTAAATCAGACACCTTTTATTGTGCCACAGAGTAATTGCAGCAGTGTGAACCTGTTATCCACTACACCTGCATGCATTTTTTTATATTGCTTTGTGGTATCTTTACTGGTAGTGGACTGTTACTGCCTTGCATCCCCCAACCGGCAAAAGATATTCTTTTCCAGATTTGGATCTGTGACTTTTGAGCACTGGTTAGGTGTTGTTGTGCTTTTGCATCTGCATCTTTTGAGTGCGCAGTACAATCTTAATCTACCCTTGCGTTTGTAGTACATCATTAATTCTGGGAGACTTTGTACTTCTTGTTACACTCACATTTCACTTTGTCAGCACTGGGGAATTTTCTGGACATAAAACGGTAGCATTTTTGGGATGCACATTAATTCTGGTGACTGTGTGTGACCACTCAACACATGACTGAATGCACCATTAATTCTGGGAGATGTCACATTTTTGGTTACCCTCTCATTTCACTTCATCAGCACTGGGGAATTTTCTGGACACAAGACAGTAGCATTTTGGGGATGCACATTAATTCTGGTGGCTGTGTGTGACCACTGCACGCATGACATCTGAGTGCGCTATTCATTTTGGGAGACTTTGCATTTCTTGTGCTCTCATTACACTTTGTCGGCACTGGGGAGTTTTCTGGACACTAGACATGAGCATTTTGGGGATGAACATTAATTCTGGTGACTGTGTGTGTGAAGGGCTGCCAATATTGTTGTCACTTCCCTTACTGCACATTAAGGTGGAATGACAATGTGAAGTAATAATTACAAGGCGAAGTGAGCCTTTTGCATTGGCCACTTTGCGTAGTGGAGTGACAATGCAAAGTGCCCACTTTGCAGGCACTTCTACGGCAGAATTTAAAATCACTGCATCTCTATCTGCATGCAAATTCTTGGAATAATTAACCCCTACTCTTTTCACAGCTGCAACATATAAAGTTAAAAAGGCAGGAGAGAAAAACAAAACAAACAGCATAAACAAGACAAATAGGTCAAGTAGGACTATCAATCAGAGACCAGACCAAGGAACATCAGACTGACTAATTCAGCAACATACTTTTACAAGAGATGGAATGAGGATTGAGTGAGATTAAGGAGTTCATATCAGCTTTAAACTCTACTGTCTCAAGCCTGGCAAACAAATTCAATAGCTTCAATCTAGGCAAGGCAAGGCATTTTTATTTCTAAGGCACCCAATCCTGGAGGCTCTGGGTGCCATACACTGTATAGCAGAGTACAAACAAATACATCTTGGAAGCAACAGGAAGTTAAAATCATCTCTCAATAATTAAAATTAACTATAGTATAGCTAGAGCTGGAAATAAGTTATTCAGTAAATGCCTGGCTGAAGAGGTGGGCCTTAAGCCTCTGCTTAAAAACACCAATCGAGGGGGGCCTCCTGGACTACAGATGGTAAAGCGTTCCACATGGACAGCCCAGAGACACTGGAAGCTCAATCACCAGAAGTCCTAAGCTGAATCCTGGGAACATCCAGGAGGCCCCTCAAGGAGGAGCTGAGGGAGTGAACAGAGGTCACAGGTATCAAGAGCTTTGATAGGTAGCTAGGACTCAGTCCATATAGAGCCTTATTTGTGAGCAAGTCCACATTGAAAAGGACCCTCCACCTGACTGGCAGCCAGTCCAGAGCACACAGGGCTGGAGTCATATGACATGACCTAGATAGGCCTGTCAGGAACTGGGCTGCTGCATTCTGCATGAGCTGCAGCCTACAGAGAGCCCCTTCCATGACCCCAAAGTAAAGAGCATTGCAGTAGTTGATTCTGGAAGTGACAAAGGCATGTACTAAGGTTGGCAGAACCTCAGACAGAACGAGAGGCTTGATCCTGGCGATGTTCCATAAGTGGTTAAAACCACTCTTAACAGATGACACCTGATATTCAAAAGTCAGCCTGTTGTCCAGGATCACACCCAGATTACTCACCCTCGGGGAAACAACCAACAGAGCAGACAACAGGAAAACACCTGTGTCTGTTCCAGGTGGCAACCCATCATGCCCATGACCAGGCTTAACCACCAGCACCTCTCTCTTATCTGGGTTAAGCCTCAACCAGCAGAAAGCCAGCCAATAATTGATTTTAGCCAGACAGATATTAAGCACATCAACTGCACTGGATGTTGTGGGAGCAAATGACAAATATAGCTGAGTATCCTCTGCATAGCAGTGAAACTCCACACTGTATTGCCAAATGATCTCACCTAGGGGCATCATATACACTGCAAACATCATCGTTGATAAGATCGAATCCTGCAGAACTCCACATGACATAGGCATTGGAAAGGAGTATAAATTCCCCATCACTACCTGCTGCACCCTATCCAAGAGATAGGACTCAAACCATCTGATGACAGCACCAGTGAGTCCACAAAACTCACAGAGCCGACCAAGAAGCATAACATGATCCATGGTGTCAAAGGCTGAAGAGAGATCGAGGAGTACAATAACTGACCTGTCTCCTCTATCTCTAGCCCTGAGTAGGTCATTATGCATCCTCAGTATTGCCGTTTCTGTGCTGTTTCTAGCCCAAAAAACAGACTGAAATGGCTCATAGATGTCGTAAGACACAAGATGATGCTCAAGCTGATGTGCCACCAATTTCTCAACAACCTTGCTCAGAAAAGGCAGGTTGGAGATACTGTAGGATGGTAATTTACTAGGTCATCTGGGTCAAGGGAAGTTTTTTTTTGAGGAGGGGTCTCACCAGTGCCTCTTTCAAGGCCACTGGGAACACCCCCCTCCACCATTGAACACCTGGCAATCTTGGTGAACACTGAGCCAATAGCCTTGGCACATCCCATCAAGAAATGCGTCAGGGCTGGGTCCAGTTCACAAAATGTGTGCTTCAGCTCTAAGATCATCCCAGTCATTTCTGACACCTCCACTGACTGTAAACCCTCCCAGGCAGGCCACAGAGCCTCTGTTCCTGCCAGTCCACCCACTGTGAGGAGTAGGTCCCTCCAAATGGAATCCTCAACTGGATGGATGACACCCTGTCAGAGAAGAAAAGAGCAAACTCTTTACACTAGGTGGATGAAAAGGTTTTCTTTGGCTGTAGACAGGCCAGATGAAGAAGTCTATCAATAGGTCCAAAAAAGCTGAGCAGGTCTGTTCCTCCCTGCCGCAATCTCCCTGGACAGGAACTCTGCCTTCTTACAGGAGATTGCCTAATGGTACTCACTGTAGTGGGCACACAGAACCAGTTTGTCACCCTCAAGCCAGGTCTTCCTCCAACAGTGCTCCAGCTCCTGATCTTTGATCTTCATCACCTTGAGATCCCTGTCAAAGCAAGGGGATCTCAAGTGAGAGGATTGGAGCCATATATAAACTGGAGCAATGGCATCCAGTGCTTTGGACACCACACTATTATAGGTGGCCACCACCTCACTGGAGCCAATCACACAAGCTGCCTCAACTTTAAATAGGTCAGCCAATGCCAAAAGTCCTTCTGGGTCTAACCCCTTTAAAGAGCAGTAACTGACAATCTCCACAGGGGAAGAACTTTCAGGGTGTGCCCCAAATGTGAACCTCACAGTGTAGTGATCGAACCAAGAGACCCGATCGATCTTAAGGTTATCAACCCCAATACCCAGTTGGAACACCAGGTCAAGTGTGTGGCCATGTGAGTGGATCTAAGAAGCAACTGCTTGTGTCAGGCCCAGTGAAGACAGTAACTGGAGGAGGTCGTAACCGAACCATGAGGATTCACCACTGACCAAAGTGTTGAAGTCCCCCAGGATTAAACAGCTGGTGACTCCAATACCTGGTTGATGATGAAGTCCGCTACCTCCTGCAGGAATTCTCCTCCCACCCCAAGAGGGCAGTAAATAAGGAGAATCCTGCAACCTGCACCTGGACTCCCATGCATGGTGACACACTCAAAAGATCTGGTATTACCAACTGAATGCACTGTGAAGCCCAGGCTGGCTCTAAAACTGATGGCCACTCCCCCACCCCTGTGATCCTTCCTTGGGCAGTGCACTATGGAGCACCCAGCAGGAACAGTGGCCTGTAGAACTTGACCAGGTTTGTCACCCAGCCAGGTCTCCATAATGCAAGCCAGGTCGACAGAGGAGATCAAGTCCGCAAAAATGGTAGTCTTGTTCCTTATCGACCTAGCATTGCAGAGCACTGCCCAAAAAGGATTAGAGAAAGCAGCTAGCCCTAAAGCTGCCTGCCCACTCGGTCCAGTGGGGCCCACTTTAACATCAATGGTAAAACCACATTTGGAATATAGGGTAAGGTACTGGCATCCATACCTCAAGAAAGATATCAGCATACTGGATGGTGTCCAAAAGAGAGCAACCAAGATGATTGAGGGGCAACAGAATAAGTCTTATGAGGAGAGGCTGGGAGCTCTTAGGATGTACTTTCTGGAAGAGAGGAGGGAGAGGGGTAGTATAATAGAGTCCTTCAAATTCTTGAAGGGGATGAACAGAGTGGAAAGAGAAGGTCTCTTTAAAATGAGCAACAACAGAACCATGAGGGGGCATAGCTTAAAGATAATGGGGGAGGTTTAGGAAGGATGTAAGGAGGCATTTCTATATGGAAAGGGTGGTGGCCACATGGAATGAGCTGCCAGAAGAGGTGATCTCAGTAAAAGCGGTAGGGGTCTTTAAGAATGCCTGGGACAAACACATAGGGAACCCACAGGACCGAGGAGGGGGGAAGGGAGGGATGGGTTGACACAGGAGGAGGGGGCATGGTCAGTGGCTTAAGCCATGAACCCTGCATCACTTACCAAGCAGATGCGATAAACCAATTTGGCCTTCTGCTGGCTTTTTTTTTATATGTTCATATGTACAGTAACAGATGCCTTTCACATAATACACCCAACAAAGGACACTTACTCTTTCTTCTGTGAATCGATACATGCTTGATCTTGGCCAGTATGTCCCCAAAAATAAAAGAAATATGGGGTGATATATCTCTTTCAGATCATGCACTGCTCACTTTCTCAATCAACTAAAAAGGTGTAAACCAAAAACACAAAAATGTTACTTAGGGATTCAAGTTTTATTAATTGAATAAACAAAGAAATGATAGCATCTAAGAACATGAATAGTAGCAACTTTACCAACCACAACATATCATGCAAAATAATAAACAACAAGTAATGTGTACCCTTGTAAGTCTTATATGAGAGACCAGGGAAGGAATGCGGATAGAGTCAGTTCTAACTCTTACCTACTGCAGGAGGTTTTGTCAGAGAGCTGAGGCACATTGGTCAGGCAGTGTGTGAAATTTTGCACTGCTGCTGCCCATGCTGTATTTCTTGCATGTACAAACAGAGAATGATACCACTCAACCATTAGACATCCAGAATTGTGACAGTGTCCCTCAGAATAAGTGACAAGGATATAACATGTATAACACCTTTCATTAAATTATGGAAATGAAGCTTAGAAAACTGGAAAATAGCACTTTCTGGTACTTATGAAGTTTACTTTTGATTAATGAATTGATTAACATTTGGTAACTGGGAAAGGCATGCTGAGCTGAAACTCATATCCATGTGCAACCAGGGGAGTTAATTAAGAATATCACAAATTAATAACAATTTCTGCTTTGAAGTCACAGTATAAAGTGTGGGACAACATCACCTCCATGTGGAACACAGAGCTTCTAAGAGATAAAATGTGTAATTTGAGAGGATGGGATGGGACAGTCTCTGCCATGTCTCAAGAAAGGTTCTTTCCATCATCACAATACTTTGTACATGTTGCTAGTTAATATCACCATTACAGATGTTCAGTTGTTTGCCATGGCCAATATATTTGACACCAAATTCTGTGAAATATTTCAAGGTAATCAGAAAACTAACACAGTATTAGATACTCAGGACAAAACCATTACCATTTCTGAAAAGGACGTCCATCCCAAACTAACATCACTTAAAGGAAAAACTAGTACTTCACTGGACCACATATCTGGTCATTTTTTATTTCTGTTAGCTGATAGTCTGTCATTACTTCTTAAACTGTTGTTTGAACAATGCATTAGTTCAAATTTTGTTCCTGAACTTTGGAAGACATCATATGTAGTTCCTATTCATAAGAAAAGACCATGCAATAACTGTGAAAACTACAGACCAATCAGCTTAACTTCTCCACTATGCAAAGTATTAGAAAGCATTATAAAGGATCTGCTTTCTACCACTCTTGACAGTCTGGACAATAACCAACATGGGTTCAAAAAAGGCTGTACTTGTTTAACTAATCTATTATGCTTCTATGAGGAGGTCAGCCATCAACTCAATAATAAATCTCCTTATCATGTTATTTTCATTGACTTTAGTAGGCTTTCAATTCCATACCCCACTGGGCTTTAATAAAACAATTATACACCTTAAACATTAACCACAACATTGTGAAATGGATATCCAACTGGTTAACTGATAGGACTCAGGGAGTATTAATTAATGGTCAGCTATCTAACATTGGTCCAGTCAGTTCAATCACTAGCTGGGAACTACAGGGCTCAGTTCTGGGCCTATGTCTATTCCAGGCCTTCATAGCAGATCTTACACATAATTGCTACTCTACCACTATTAAATATGCAGACGATGTAAAAATCGGAGGACCATGTTCTAATTCTGACCAAACAACATCCATTCAGAATGATCTTAATTACATTTCTGATTGGGTCAAGAAATGGGAGATTAAACTAAGCCATAACAAATTCAGGGCTATGAATTTTGGCCCTAACAACATAAACAACACAAACAAACTGGATGATAGGTTACTGACTAGCACATCCATGGAAAAAGATCTAGGGGTTCATATCACAAATGACATGTTACCCAGTTCCCAAATTAATGAGACTATTCAAAAAGTAAACAGGGTAATTTGGTCTATAAAAAGAAACATTAAATCAAGAGATGACAAAGTACTGATGCCACTATACAGAGCATATGTCCATCCATATCTAGGTTACGTCTCACAATTATGGTGCCCATTCCAGAAATATGACATTACACAAGTAGAAAAGGTATAAAAGAAATTCACAAAACTTATTAGAAGCTTGTATAATGCCCTTTATGAATCCAGATTAAAATAATTGAATTTAATGTCATTATCAACTAGAAGTCTGAGGGGGGACCTTCTTTTTATGTATGATATTATGCAGGACCCCTTTTCAGTTACAAGGCAGACATTTTAACCTAATGCCATGAAAATATTTTTACATTATAAGAACCATTAATCCCTGGAATGTGTTACCCCTGGAGGTGGTCATCAGTAATTCTAAGTTAACATTTAAGAGTAGACTGGACAAATGCATGCTTTCTGACCTTAAAATTAGCTATTATTAATCATAGGAACAATTGTGGGCCTCACACCCTCTTAGTTCTGGAAAATTCTTAGTATGTTTGTAAACATACAGGCATATGAAGAAGCTAGCAGAATAAAGTCATTTAGTCTATCTAGTCTACTCTTATTGCAGGGTCTTCAACTTAAGCTACTGACCTTGCCCTCCACTCTGTCCTTCTCATCTGTCTGTCCCTCCCTTCACCCTTATTTTCCCCTTAGTTGTATCCCAGCCTCTCTTGAAGCTGCCCACCCATCTTCAACATAATCACCTCTTACAGATTCCACATTCCAACCTGCCACCACCCTTTCCTTGAAGACATGACTTCTACCCTCTCTTCTAAACTGATCCCCCCCCAACTTGAGACTCTAAAGAGATGTTTAAGACCCTGCCAGGATATAAGCCACTGAGCCTTTGCCTGCTAAGCAAACATGGATGCAATGTGCCACTGAGCTACTGGTTTAAGATACACAGGATAATAATGCACTTTTAAGGCCAGATAATTAGGTATCTGAGTCGTTTTTTTCTGAAGAATTATCCATAATGCCCAGGACTGTTCATGACTTCCTCAGATAATTGAGTCATGAAACATAGCATACAGCAAAGTGAGTAAGATGATGGGATGTATCAGGAGGGGTATTGATAGCAGAAAGGAGCAGGTAATACTTCCCATGTATAGATCCTAATTGAGACCAGACCTGGAGTACTGCACCCAGTTTTGGAGTCCTCACCTCAGGAAGGATAGAGATAGGCTGGAGATGGTGCAGCACAGGGTAATAAAAACACTTCAGGGCTAACAGAGCAGGTCCTATGATGAGCAACCCAAGACACTGAACATGTACTCACCGGAGACCAGAATGGAGAGGGGAGATATGATAGAGACCTTCAAGTTCTTAAAAGGAGTTAAGAAGATAAGCTGCAGAGAACTATGTTTTTTGAATACTAGTTTGCAGTCACATGGATATGAGTGGAAACTGACAGGAAGGAGGTTCAGGAGGGACATGATGAAGTATTATTTTACAGAAAGGGTGGTGAAGCTGTGGAATAGTCTACTAGACAAAGTGGTGGGTACTAAAACCATTGGCAGTTTCAAGCATGGCTGTAACAGAATGAAGGATATAGTCATTGCTCAGAGTGGCAGAAACTGAGAGAAGACTGGGGGGACAATTGGGAAGGCCAGGACCCTGGAGGGACAGTAGGTTCCAGGGCTTAATAGGGAACTTGGGCTGACTGGATGGACCATTGGCCTTTTTCTGCAATCGTTGTCCATGGTTCTGTAATTTGGGATTGCCTTAAAGCCTTCAACTAACAGGTACTGTACATCACAATGTTGATTTTTGTTTTGTAGAGTTTAATATTAGTTAGTTAGTTAATTAGTTAGTTAGTTAGTTAGGACATATGAGTGTTGTGTATTTAACTCAACTATCAATGCTGCAAAAAACTACATCTCATTTTGATACCATATATGGAGTTTGGAACTTTTTGATCTTAAATCTATATTTCCTGGCTTTACTGTAGTATAGTTTATTAAATAGAATGTCCATATATTTTAAGAAATCAGAAAGTCATGATATTTAAAAGGCACACAGACCACGGTCCCAACCCGATATTCAGTGTTAGCTGACAAATCTGCAACTAACTGAATTTGTTTTGAATACTTGTACTAGTGGATTCTTGAGATTTTGTTGGAAATATAAACCAGAGAATTGTATTCCCTGCTAACATTGGGCCATATGCAAAAAGCTGAGTAATATGTGCACAAACAATATACAAACAAACAATATACACTGAAACTATCATGCATTGATGCATGAAGCAAACATGAATAAGAAGACCCCACTATATCTAAATGGGAGTGTCCGTGTGTACATCATAATCAGTGTGCACAGTAATGCAGTATTATTGATGTACGCAGTGCGGGCATGTCCAAATAAGTTTGCACTTACAGTACCAGAAACAGAAAATGTCAACAGAAAAAGATTACTGGTTCATCCAGCCTGCCCTGATTTTTCCTATCCTACACCATGACGTATGCCTAGTGGGGATATTCCCTCACCCCCTTATCCCCTGCCTTACTGTTTTCCATCTGTGTAGCTATTAAGCCTTTTATGTAGTCTCAACCATGTATGAAGCCATTAATGGTTCTTACACCAGCTACCTCTGCTGGTAGGCTGATCAATGGCTCAACCACTCTCTCTGTTAAATAAAACTTTCTCACATCCCTGCTGATCTATCTCATGCCAGCTTCCACTCATGTCTTTGTGTTTCTGACTCACTAGTACTGAATATTTCCCCACAATCAACCCTGTTCATTTCTTCCAGGAACTTAAAGGTCTCTATCATATCCCCCTCTCCCTTCCAATCTCCAGCGAGCACATGTTCAAGGCCTAAAGTCAGTCCTAATAGGATCTGCTCTGCTGGTCATGAATCATTTTGGTTACCCCACTCTGTACTGTCTCTAGCCTGTCTTTGTCCTTTCCTATATAGGGACTCCAGAATTGGGCATAGCATTGTAGGTGCAGCCTCACCAATGATCTATGGAGAGGCAGTATAACATCCTTCCTCCTGTTGTCAGTCCTCCTCCTGCTGTCAGTCCCCCTCCCAATACACCCCAATAGCCTGATTGCCTTTGCTGTAGGTTTTGTTACGTTGGCTAGATTTTTTTAGAGAGTGCTTATGATGACTCCCAGGTCCCTTTCCTCAGTGGTAGTTTCCAGATTAAGCCCTCCCATCTAATATTCCTTCCTGGTGTTCATGTTCCCTATGTGTATCGCCTTGTATGTTTTGACATTGAATTTCAACTGCCAAATCTTGGACCACCTTTAACTTTTGCAGGTCCCTCTGGTCCCTCTGCAGCTCCCTAACCTCTTCTTCACTGTCTACCCTGCCACAGAGTTTAGTGCCATCTGCTGAGAGACATATCATGCCTTGTATTCCTTTTCCTATGTGACTGATGAGCATATTGAAAAGGTCTGTCCCAGAACTGAACCCTGTGGCACCCTACTCTTGACCTCCATCTACTCTGACTTGACCCCGTTTACCACCACTCTTTGTTGTCACCCTCCAGCCAGCATCCCACCCATCTTACCAGATCCTTTGCTGTTCTCAGATCCTCTAACTTCTTCAGCAACCTTCTGTGTGACACATATTTGAATGCTTTCCTGGTGTCAAAGTAGAGCAAATGCACTACTGGTCCCTTGTCTACTGCCCTGGTTATCCAGTCAAAGAATATAGTCAGGTTGGTCTGACAAGATCTCTCTGCCATAAACCCATGCTGCTTACTAACATGGAGCCCATTTCTCTCCAGATACTCCACTATGTCCTCGTTGACTAATGTCTCCATTAGTTTACATCCTATGAAGGTCAGACTAATGAGTCTATAGTTTCCTGGTTACTCCTGTCTCTTGTCTTGTGTAGTGGGATTATGTCCACTACCCTCCAATCTTTCAGAACTGCTCCTGACTGTAGGGAGCTATTGAATAGCCTTACCAGCCTTTCAGAGGCAGTTTCAGTGCCAGTTCCCTGAGCACCCTCAGGTGCATCCCATCTGTTACTGGAGTCTTGCCTATTTTCAGGGCTGTGAACCATTTTCTGATTCTTTCTCATGTGAAAAAACACCTGTCCTATGTCCAGATCCCTCTTTATGCAGCCTTCATGCCACTTTCAGGCTAGGTCCCACTATCCTCTACTGTGTATGTAGAGAAAAATTTGTTGTTTAGATTGGCTGCCTTCCTCTTGTCCTCCTCTACTACTCTTTCCCTATGTCAGCCTAACCATTCCTCCCCTTATTTTCCTATTTTCCATAATGCATCTAAAGAACTGTTCCCCCCACTGACCTCCTCCACAATAAGCAGTTATGTGTCTGCTTTTGCATCACTTACCACCTTCTTGGCCTCCTTCATCCTTAACTGGCATTTGTCCCATTTCTCGTCTCCCTGTTTCTTTTTGTGTCTAATGAAGGTCATTTTTTTAGCCCTCACTGCATCCCTGATTATCTTTGAGAACCACATTGGAGTCTTGAGCCTGTTACTCTTGGTAACCATTCTCAGGCATGACTTAGTTGCTTCTAGAGTGGCCCCTTTAATTAACTCCCACATCTCCTTCATCTCCCTCATTTCCCCTTCACCGTACTGTATAAGGACATGTGTACCCCAGAGTGTACTATAACGTTGAAGCTCAAGTGAATACTGGAAGAAGTAGTAGTAGTAGTAGCTTTATTTCTTTATGGCACCCTACCACCAGAGGCACAGGGCACCATTATAAATATACAAAAAAGGGCAGAACAACAGCAACACCAAACATAAATTGATAAAACTTAAATCAGAATTCAATATCTCATAATAACTGATTAAAAACAAATAAATATTTACTAAAACAGAATAACTATTTAGTACTGTGGGCCCAGCTTAAAGCAGGGACTATCAAACCCCAAAAGCTTGTGCAAAAAGATAGTTCTCATGACTACTTTTAAACACCTCCTCCAAGGGGACCTCCCTCAGGGCCCTAGGGAGAGTATTCCACGGGACTGGGCCTGCCTTTTGAAAGGCCAAGTCCCCTTGAGATTTTATGCTTGGCTGTGGCAATGACAAGGAGGCCCTCTTCAGTGGAGTGGAGAGTGTGTGCGAGGGCACATAAGTGTACTGCCCCAAAGTTGGGGGCACAACAGAAAGTAAAATAAAGTAATTAAGATGCTCTGTAGACCCTGTTTAGGTGGTCAGTGCATGATAATGTGTAGGGGCCACTGTTAGTGAAACACCCCCTTACCAGGCAGAAATGTAAGAAAAAAAGTTTTATTTCCTTGGCTGCCTGCTCTCTGAGACTTCCCCCCCTCGAGCAGGCAGTATGAGTCTATGGCACCCACATGCTGGGACTGCTGTCTCTGCCCAGTGCATGGGACTCATGTGTTTTAAAAATAAAGAAAAATCAGTGTCTGGCTAGCGTGAGCTCAGGGTTTCAGAACTTGAACCCCAAGTGTAGCTTTCAACTTGGGAACTCAACTGTTTTAGGGTAAATCATTGCTGAGCTGTGGAGGAAGAGGACTGAGAGAGTGTGATAGGAACCAAATGGGCTTACCTGGTTGTTGAAGCCGGTTCTGTTGACTCTGCATCGGTGCCCATCCTTTGGTCAGTAAAGCTGAAACAACCATAGGTGTGCACTCTAGTCCTAGGTCTCCAGAAACTGTCCTTTGTGTTTTGTGGGCTGTATTCTGCCCCAATTTTTTGTTTTAAATATATTTAAAAGTTGTTCAGTTCCTTGGTGGTGGTAGTGCCAAGAAGCCACATCAGGAGAGAGAGAGAGAGAGGCTGCTGGGTGCCGGAAGTCCCGCAAGACCCCCCCCTTGCTGACTGGTTCCTGCGTGCAAGTCCCTCCCTCATCCAGCTGCCACCCACCTCCTGAACCAGTCTCCTTCACCTTGGGCCAGCGAGGTGAGTCAGTGGCAGCACCAGCTGTTGGGTGCTGTCTGCCTGAAACTCTTAAAGAAAAGAAATAAAAGTTTAATGACACCAGTTGGGCGCAGTGTGAAATGGCCAAGTGCCATGGAAGAGGGTAGGCCAGAGGGCCAAATCTAAATAAATTAATATTCATCAGGTGTAGCGATGCCCAGGGACAGGAATTCAGGCCTTTAGTCCCTAAGGGAGGACAAGTATATTTAGGAGCAGGCTCCCCATGGGAGGAATTAAGGGCAATAGGCCCTAGAAGAGGGAACATATAATTAACAAGACTGCCTTTTGGAGACATAAAGGGGATAGGCAAGCCCCAGGCACATTAAGAAGCCAAGTGGGGCCTGAAAGGAATTAAAGGGGTTATGGCAAGCCCTGATCATTAAAGGGACACAGGTGGGCTAATTAAAGAGAAGGGCTGGCAGGCCCAGGTACTCTGTACAGCCCTGTCACACCCTAGTCCCTGACACACCTTGGGGAAGGTTAGTAGCAGCCCGGATATTGAGTGGTTGGCTCTGGGGACTCCTGGCTGACCATCTGTGCATTGGGACAGAGACTTAGGTTGCATTGGTGGGGAAGGGGTTTTTAAAATATTTTCCCACCTTCTGACTGTCCATAGAGGTGACTTTGGAAGGAGTTGGCTAGCAGCTCAGTAAATGTGCCAGTACAAAAGGGAGAAAAGGCAAGTTAGCAGGGCAATAATGCCATACTGTACCTAGATCTGTGAATTGTGCAATTGTCTGCAATTGCCCCGAACTGTGTTCTTGTGCCTGCAATTGCCCCAAATTGTGTTTTATTGCCTGCAATTGCCCCAAGCTGCAATTGCTCTGAACTGTGCCTACTACTAATCTACTGCCTGCAATTGCCCTGAACTGTGTTCTTGTGCCTGCAATTGCCCTAAATTGTGTCCTATTGCATGCAATTGCCCCAAGTTGCAATTGTCCCAAACAGTGTTCTATTGCCTGCAATTGTCCCAAAATGTGTTCTTGTGCCTGAAACTGCCCCAAATTGTGTTCTGTTGCCTGCAATTGCCTTGAACTGAGATCTATTGCCTGCAATTACCGCAAACTTTTTTCTTGTGCCAGCAATTGCCCCAAATTGTGTCCTGTTGCCTGCAATTGCCTCAAGCTGCAATTGTCCTGAACTGTGTTCTGTTCCCTGCAATTGCCCTGAACTGTCTTATTCTGCTTACAATTGCCTCAGCTGCAATTGCCCTGAAGTGTGTGCCCACCTCATATCTGTGGTGTCCAGAATCAGTCTACAACAGCTCCAGGAAGGTGTTCAGCTAGTGCATCCCACACCTTCAGTATCCAACCTGAGTACGGGTGACCTTGCAGTGTGAATCTTCTGTGAGAACTTCATTCACATCTCACACCCCCTTTCAATGCAATGCTTGTTGTTTTCCGCTGGTACCAGGTTATGTTCAGGCCCTGTGCAGTTCTTGTCATCCAGTTTTTGTTGCTTTCCTTTCTCTTCACAGTTCTTCAAGGATCTTTTGGTCCCATCTCCAAATCAATGCCCCATTTGTTATCTTGCATTATACAATGGTAAGAAAGAATCTTGGACTGTGATTGGTCAGTTTGGGGCTGGGCCCATGGAATTATCCCAGCATGATGCCACAGGTCTACTGTCATCATGATGGTCACTATTCATCATCCCCTTTTTTGCATCTCCTCTTAAGAAACAAAAATATTTTTCCACACTAATAAAAACATTCTTTAAAATTATTTTTTTATTTTATGCATAACAATGAGCTATTGTATAATAGGAATAATGCACTCCAGGGTGTGTGTCAATTGGGATAATGCCATGCCTGGGGCATTGGACGCACTCGGCCTGCGGCCTCATGCCCAACTCCCCCAGGCATGGCATTATCCCAGCATGACACACACCCTGTCATGCATTATTCCTTTATTCTTCCCTGGCTTATCTGGCCTTGGCACCAAGAAGCCCACCATCTGCCTGGCTTCTGAGATAATCTTCATCCTGGTCCACAGTTCCATGAGTCCTCCTCACCCGTTCTTGCGTCTCATCCCAGCAGTCCATGGAGGGCTGTGGCTGGGTGGTTCCTGCATCTGTCGTCTTGTCCCGGCAGTCCACAAAGGACTGTGGCTGGTTGGTTCCTGCATCTGGTAGCTCATCCTGGCAGTACACAGAGGGCTGTGGCTGGGTGGTTTCTTCACCTGTCATCTCTTCCCTGCCATCCACAGAAGGACTGTGGCTGGATCCTTTGGATATTTTCCTCATTGCTACATTCTGGCAGCCCAACAGAAGGTTTGTGCCAAGGAGTTCTTGTTCTTGTTCCTTGTTTCCAGCAACCCAGAAGAGGGGGTGTAGCCAATGGACCCATGGCATGTTCAAAAAGCCTCTCCACATCCCTAAAGTTCCATGGAAATTTCATTAGCCACACCGACTGGTGAGCCTGCTTGCCCCTCCTTTCAGGAAGCCTCCTTTGTTTCAGCCTTCTTACTGCATAGATCATCCATCATATGAACAGAGACTTGGAAAGTTAAGCATGTATTACAAATTGTTCCAGTTTAGAGTTTTGCTATAGCTTACTGCAATAGTCTCTGTGTCTGGAGTACTCCAGGGGTAGTCCCTAGTGGACAGAGGTGCACATATAGGAAATTGTACCAGTTTAGAGTCTTGCTATAGCTTATTCCAATAGTTCCTGGGGCTGGAGTACTCCAGGGGTAGTCCCAAGTACGCAGAGGTGTACCCAGGGTCAGGGTAGAGTTATCTTTACAGTTATCTTTACAGTATGTGGAGTTATCTTTACAGTATTCAGAGTTACCTTTACAGTATTTAGAGTTACAGTATCTAGATTTAGAGGTTTAGAGCTTCATTCAGCAACAAAACTTAGAGTGTCAAGTTTTCCCTTTTCCTTGTGACCATGTCTTCCTTCCTCCCTTGTTATTAATAAATATGGTGCAGCATCTGAACCTCATTCTTGACTCCAAACTCTCTTTGTCAGGTAATACCATCTACCTTCACTGAATCTGAAGTGCTCTCCCACCATTCCACCAGCTGGGAGCAGCACTGGTGTTAGTAAGAATTGTACAGCTTACCTTGGTCATCACAACACTTTACGTTCTAGTCACCATATACAACAATTGAACTACTACAGTACACCACCATACTATCACATAAGGATGCAAGATATCAGACAGGTAACCTGGGCCCAGCCTGTGTATGGGCTTATAAGTTAGTAAACCAACATTGAAGGAGATATGCCACTTCATGAGAAACATGGCTCAACAATGACTCAATCTCAAAAGGGCAGTTACTGTAGCACCCAAGCAGTTGTGCTCTCTGTCAGCTGCAGGTGACATAGCATACCTCCACTGACCCCAAGGTAAAGAATATTACAGTAGTCAAGACTTGAGGTCACAAAAGGTTGCATTAGTGTGCCCAGGTAACCAGGAGAGATAAGGGATTAAATCTGGCTGATGTTCCTTATACAGTAAAAGCCATCCCAGATTATTGCTGGCACCTGAGCCTCAAACATCAGCACTTCATGGAATATGACTCCCAGATTGCTCACCTTTGTAAGAACTACAAGCCCAGAGGGACCAAACAAAAGCCCAGCCTCCCTCTCAGCAGTTATTACTCCCCCCAACCCAGATCAGCCACCAGAACTTCAGTTTTGTCAGGGTTAAGTCTCAACCAGTTCAGTGATTTCCAGTCTTGGACCTCAGTAAAGAATTTCTTCAGCATGTCCACTGCACTGGGCATCCCAGGTGCTAAAAGACATACAAAGCTGGGTATTATTTGCATGGCATTGAAACCCTAGTCCATGCTATCTAATGATCCTACTCAGGGGCAGCATGTACACCAAAAACAGTAAGGGCAAAAGGACTGAGCTCTGATGTATGCTACAGGGCAAGGCCATTTAGAGTGAAGAGAAACTATCCAATACTACCTTCTGTGTCCTGCCACTGAGGTAAGACTGAAACCAGCAGATTACTTTACTGGTGAGTTCTAAATACTGGAAAATGTGCAGCTCTAGGCTGCCCTAATGTAAATGGAATATGATATAGAATTGGGTCATCCTATCTAGACAAGAGACTATCAAAGTAAATGTGCAAAAACAGGATGAACTCCACTGTACACACTACAATTTTAAGAAGGCTACAGCTTTATTTTACTTTAAAGACACTTGCAATGAAGGTATTAAAGACATTTGAAATGCCTTAATTTCAAGTGTCTTTAAAGTAAAATAAAGCAGTAGCTTACTTCAAATTGTAGTGTCTACAGTGGAGTTCATCCTTGTTTTTGCACATTTACTTTGAGAGTCCTAAATACTCCCTCAGCCAATCCAAAAACAGTCCATGGTCTACAGTGTCAAAAGCCAAGGAAAGATCAATGAGAATGGGAATCAACCATCCTCTCCAATCTCTTGCCCTGAGCAGCTCATTGTACACCCAGACCAGTGTAGTTTCTTTGCTCTTCCTCGATCTAAACCCAGATTGAAAAGGCTCATAGATGTCAAAGGCAGTGAGGTGTGCCTTGAGCTACAGTGCAATTATCTTCTCAATAACCTTGCCCAAAAAGGCAGGTTAGAGACAGGTTGTTCATTTACCAGGATGTCAGGGTCCAGTAATGATTCTTCAAGAGGGGCTTCACCAGTGCAGTTTTCAATGCAGCTGGGGACATCCCATCTGACAAGGAGCACCAGACAACCTTAGCGAACACTGGGACCAGCTGCCCAATGCAACTCACTAGTAGATCTGACAGGCTTTGATCAAGTTAACAGAAAGTTGACCACAGATCTGAGATCACCCCACTCACCTCCTCCCTCATCACTTAACACTCCCCATCACCATTGAATGCTTCTGAGTCCCAACAACTTGACCCTGCTGGGCTGTGATGGCTCAGCTGATGAGATATCAGCCCGAATAGAGGACACCATATGTGAGGGGAAATGAGCAAACTCTTCACATTTAGCTGATGAAAATGCTCTTATGGGATCCAGGTGGGCTGGATGAAAAATCCTGTCTACAGTCTGAAAGAGCTGAGCTGGCTGATTCCCTGGACTGGAACACTGCCTTCTTACAGGTGATTGCCATTTGATACTCATCATAGTGAGTAATCAAAGCCAGTCTGTCTTCCTGAGCCCTGGACTTCCTCCAACAATGCTCTAACCTTCAACACTTTGATTTCCTCTCCTTCAGCTCACTGTCATACCACAGTGAACCAAGGTGCAAAACCAACAGGCATACATAAGCTGGTGCCACAAGATCGAAAGTCACTGCAGCAACCCTGTTATAGGACATTACCACTTTCTACCATCCCATAGCACATGCCATCAACACATCCAAGGTGTCTCACACCAGCAAGAGTCCTTCTGACAGAAGCCCTGGCAAAGGGCAATACTGTACCACCTCCACAAGGAGTGGACTACAAGGCAGGAGCCTGAAAAAAGGGTAGTAAGTTATAGAATAGAAAGGCGAAACTTGCATGGGAACTGTGACATAATAAGGCACCTCAGAGTGGGAAACAGCAGCCATGACTGATGCTGAAAGAGGCACCTGGAGTCCATGTGTCTGGAACAGCCTATGATGAGTCAGCTGGCACCACACCTGGGGCCCTGTGATCAGAAAAGCCTATGGTATGTCAGCTGCATCCCAGAAGGGCGTGGCACTTACTGTAGTTTTCAATACCCGGTGGCCTTAGGCCAAGAGGAGCTTATGGTGAATCTGTTGGCATCACACCTAGGGGCCTTTTGCCCAGAAATGGTCATGGTACTACTGAGGGTGGAACATAAGCCATGCACATACTAGGAAAAAGGTGTCAGATGCATCATTGGTGTTTTTTGTAGATGTTTACCAGACTTCATACCTGAGCAAATGGCCACTGCCATTATTATTTGTTTATTTATTTATTAAATTCTCGGATTACAAATACCTTTGAGCAGAAACTGCTCATTTACAAAGGTTCCATGTCAAAGGATGAGGGTCAACATACATACAGAGGTAGTAAAGAATGCACAATATACAACCAAAACAACTAAAAGAAAAAATTAAGATACTCAGTTATAACATACTTTGAGATAATATTCATAAAACGAGCAGCTTGAGTAGGCAGCTGGCTGCGGTAACAATAAGAGATAGAGGGCACCATAGGCAGTTAGTATTGCAGGCATGTGACCGGGAGAGGAATTTGGCAGGCTAATGGGCCACTGTCCGATGGTGGTAGAAAATGTCTTGTACCAGTGGAGATGTGAAGCAGGAAAGGAGTCACAAGGAAGGCCCAGTGCCAGAGGGAATGAGATTGGGAAAGGGCAGGCTGTGAGATATGAGTGAGCTGGGAGGTGTTTAGAGAAATCTATGCCAGCTAAGCCATCCTTTATGGGCATGACTCATTACGTATGTACTGTATATGCACCATAGGAGAACAAAGAACATATATGGATGAGCTTACAAATTCAAATTCAAAATTTATTAGTTGTTTGGCCAAAGCCGTTAAAAAAATCTACAGTTAAACAAAGTTTACAGAGAAAGACATACATAATAATTTATAATAAACATTATAGACATATAATAAACATGATTCTTCCATGTTCTAACTTTTAGTAAAGATAAAATCAGTCACAAATTATCCATACTGTTAAATAAGCACTGCACAAGTCACGTGATGTGCCTGAAGTGATTGATATCGCTCTTCTCTGCTCTGTACCTGCGGCTATTCGGACATGGCAAAAACCTGATTAATTACTTATTTGCCTCCTATCTCTCAACTTAACAGGTGTGGGAATATCAGCTACGTATCAGGAGCTCCTTTTTAAATCAAATAAAAATGTCAGAGCAGCTATAGATGAAGGTTTCACCAGTGCCCCTGATACCATCGTGCTCCCAACCAGCTAAGAGACAAAAATAGGAGTTGCCCCGGCCATGTATTAAGCCTTGCTACTGTAAGTGTCATAGTGCAGTCCCAATTTTTGACATGAAAACCCATGTTAAAAATACTTCCAACTCGAGTGTATGTATTCTGGACCACCTCTCAGCTCCTGGTCATAATAAAACATGAATAAAACAAATATTCAGATAACCCTGACTTCCCCAGACCCCCTCTACCAAAGGTATTTGTTGTATTTTATTTCACAATGCAACCCCCCACCCCCACACATATAAACATTTCATTTACAGATCCCCTTTCTCTTTCTTTCATGTGCTGCTAAAGGGCAAATATTTTATTTTATTCAAGTATTCATATCTTGCATCCAACAGTTACCCAAAGCAGTTTCTGTCTGTAAACATCTGTAGTGTTATGGTTTGACTTCATGTTTGGAGAACACAGATAGCCTGCCTCATTTTCTGTATGTTACTTTCATACAGTACATTTGTGTTACACCTTCATGTCCATAACCTTTTTAAGAGTGGCAGCATTTTAGCAAATCTTTCTGCCCTGTTTTACAGTTCAAATCACTCAGGCTGAATTTGTCACTATTTGTATAGGTCATGTTTCACATTGCTGAAGTACTCATATACCATACATGTTATTTTTTACAGTTGATTTGTGTGTCCTTTCCTGTGCTAATACCACACACACACACACACACACACACACACACACACTACCCATTATTAGGCTATTACTATACTTGCACACATAAACATAGGCCCCTGGAATATCACCCAAGCATGCCAACCTTCACTGTATCATGGAGGATCTTTGATAAATTAATGAAAGAGTAACTGGGTTGAAACGATGGTTGAGACCGCGTCATGTTGTGGCTATTTGGAGTAGGGAGATAATTTATTTAGCACCACTATAAATAAAATTCAGTGATAAACTGGCATGCCTTACATGCATTAATTCACATTCTGCTCATAATATTTATTTATTTATTTTTTAATTTTTCCAATTGTTTAACCAGGAGTGGCACACTAAGCTGAACGCTTGTTTACAGGTGTGACCTGGGAGCACAGGGAAGTTAAATGACTTGCTCAGGGTCACACAGTATGAAAGTGGGGGCTGTGGGATTCAAACCCAGATCTCCAGTTTTGCAGCTCAGAGCCTTAAACCACTGCACTATACTGCCTCTCTAATATCTAACACTAATTTAATATCTTTTTAAATAATCTGATTAATTATCAATTTCTGAATGTTAAAAGCATGTTAAAAATGTATTCATTTTCTTATATTTATTTTAACAATTTGCAACAGGCTTTGATATGTTTCTATGATCAGTCTCCCACTTCAGTCTGGCCCCCTACTACCAGTCCACTTTACCAGAAATTGTGATTTCCTCATTCTGATCTCATATTAGCCTTCCTGAAAATCCTTCAGTACAGCCATGATGAGCTGCAGATCTGAACGTTTTATCTATGGTCCCAGTGTTGACGTCTAGCTGATACACGGTAGGTGCAACATGACATGGATAAGATAATTTATTTAATGTTAATAAAATAATTAATCAATAGGCTTGCAGATTACATATTCCTGTACGGCACCCATACTACTGACTGTGAATAATGTAGTGCTACTCAAACCAGACTTTTAGCTGTGTTAATGCATGAGCTGTCACTCATTGCATTGCCAATCACCACGTTATCACTACACATTAATTTTCATTGTCTTCAGGATCTCTTGCTGACAGATTCACATACAGTACTGTAGCATCCCCAACACACAGAGATGATGGACTTCTTCCTTCCTGGTGTACTGCAGCACAGTAATCAAAACAAATACTAGATCACAGAGGACAGTAGACCACGCAACAAAGCTTAGCACAGTCAGGGTACCAAATAAGTGTCAGAATTCATTTCTTACAGTCGAACATTCTGTACTTAGTAAATCATAACAAAAGCAAAACAATTGAATATTGGTTTCTATTTACAAGAAAAGAAGAATGGAAACAAATAAAATACATTTCCCTGGTAGTATAAATATGTACTGAATAAACAAATGGACCCATGCATAAGGGTAGATATGAATCAGTAGCAGCGGTATCACTATAAAAAATACAATAAATAAATAAATAAGGAACTCAGCTAACTCATAGCAGTGCATAATTCTGAACGTGCAAAAGAAAATGACATCAACAAAAAGGGGAACCTGAGCTCAAAGTGTCTAAATGAGGTGAACTGCAGCTTTTTATGATGTTTAGGTATATAAGTCCACCATCCATAACAATGAACAATGCTTTGCCCACAACACCCTTCCGAAAAAAAAATGGTTTCTCTAAACATCCATACAGCTACACAGTATGAAGGAATGTGAATGGAGTGAACACAAGAAATTAAGGCAGATATGATTGTGCTACTCAATGTGATTGCACTAGTCAACTGTTCTGCAAGATGGTATCAATAGGGGAACCTGGGAGTGGGGTGGGATGCTACAGTATGAAAAAAATGAAGGAATGAGGGCAAACATGATAGTTCTACTCAAACATGATTGTGCTAGACAAGTTCAGCAAGATGGTATCAACAGGGCAACCATGGACCAGGGACTGGGGTGGGATACTACACTACACAAAAACATATTTATTAATATCGGGTGAGCAATTAGGGACAGGGTGGAATACTACACTATGGAAAAAATATTTATTAATATTGGGTGGGAGATCAGGGATGGGGTGGGACACTACACTAGGGAAAAATTATTTGTTAGTATTGGGTGAGTGATTGGGGACCGGGGTGGGACACTACACTATTCAAAGAGCTTCAAAGATGGAGGGCTTAAGAAAACATTATTTTACTTTATTTTTAGCTATTAAACTGCTGTACCTGAGCTTAACAGCATATCCTTTGGTGCACTGTCCAATGTCTGTAATACTGTATACTGTGCTGTACTATAACCACCTGATATTGAGAAATAATTTTTCCATAGTGTAGTGTCCCACCCTAGTCCCTGATCTGCCACCCAATATTAAAAATAATTTTCCATAGTGTAGTGTCCTACCCCAGTCCCCAATCTCCCACCCGATATTAAAATTATTTTTTGCCATAGTGTAGTGTCCCATCCCAGTCCCTAATTGTTCACTGGATATTAAAAATAATTTTTCCACAGTGTAGTGTCCCACCCCAGTCCCTACTTGTTCACTAGATATTAAAAATAATTTTTCCACAGTGTAGTGTCCCACCCTGGTCCCCAATTACCCACCCAATAGTAAAAATAGTAGTGTTTCATCAGCTAAAAGCTATTGTTTCACCTTTCACATGCACATCATAGTAATGACAGCAAGTGTAGGAGTGCATAACCAAATTGTTCAGGCTGTGAGACAGATTGGCCTGCTGCAGTTTGAGGAGTCTGCTCTAGATCTTTTACCAGATTTAAGCTATTTCATAAAGCAGAGACAGAAGCCCTGTGATGGATACCACATCACTCTGTTACTAAACAAATTGTACATATCCTATGGGGGGGGGGTAATGCTTACATTGGTATTCTTGGACACTGCACATGCCAGCAAATTCACCATGAAGGTGGAAAAACAGCTGGATACCCAATGTGCATAATAAATTATTACAATAAAGATGAAATAAAAATAAAGGTGCAACTGTAAACATAAGGAGTATGAGCAACAAAGGCAATGCAGTCACTACCTTTTTTATGTGTAGACTGTAGGTTATAAGAAGTTGCAAAAGATCATAAAAGATCACAAAATATCGCAAAAAGCTGGATAACCAGTCCAACACCATTATACAGTAGGTCTTGACACCTGCATTACACATATAGAGAAGCTTTCTCTCATTTTTTAATAGAGGGCAATAGAATAATATGTGTATGTGGAAGTAGCAAAATGTAACAGAGCTTGACTACTTAATGAATGTGAGCAGTATCAATCAGGCAATGCTAGGGTGGAGATTTATTTTGAAAAGAAACGTAAAAATATTGCAGTGTGTACTAAGAGAAAGCACTTAGGAGGGCTTATGTTTTTGTACACAGGAAGGAAAAGAAATAAAATATGGTGTGAAGCATATGTGAATGAAATGCTAATGTTTTTATCTACTTTAAGCAAGGTGAACAGATTCACTAATTAAGTAAAACGAAAAGCATGCATGGTTAATGAGCAGGGAGAATTTAAAGAGACAGTGGGCCTGATTTTGAAAACCCATTGGAATGCTGCAAGGGACTTGTGGACGGGAGTTTGACGCAAGTGGCAAATTGCATCAAATGCCTGTGTGTTTGCAATTTTAGAATATTGGTGGACACATCTCCTGGATGCAAGTCCCTTGCAGCAGCGTCCCCCTTCATTACTTTGCATCCCTGAGTGACCTCTTCAATGGAACTTTTGGCAGAGATTGGGTGCAGTGTGCCACAAAAAGAGCTGATTTTCACAAACAGGACCACACCATGAAAAATTGGGCTGTGCCACATCCAATGCGTTTGGCACATCTGCAACCCCTGTTCCATCAGACACAGGGCTTGCCACAAGCCCTGTGACCACCTTTGAAAGTTGGGCCCTGTATGTTTAACTTAGCTCCTAGAATGTTACTGTAACATTGTAATTGGTGATAAGCATGCTAGGCTAATTAACTGGGAGAATTTAAAGAGACAGTATGTTGAACTGATCTCCAGGAATGTTACTGTTAAAAAATTAAAATTGTAATTGGTGCAGTCATTATAGTGTGTGGGGTCTTTCACTCGCTAAAGAAAGATAGGAACTGTGTATATCACAACTGTGGAAAAACTAACAAGTATTGTTGTAGCAAGGGGCACACATGAGGGGTTGTATGTAATGTAGGAAAGAAAGGTTTAAAGACACAGTACTGAAATTAAATTAATCATTTATTAATGTTTTAATAGGTGCATCACTGAAAGCCTGAAAAAGTGGCATGGCCATGAAACTGTTATCTGTCTCTAGTGAAAAACAAAATAAAAAGATTTACATTTGAGTTGGAATGGAGTTCATCCAAAATCCCTTTTGAACAGTTGGATTGGTCTTTTTTACTGGATGACCCAAGCAGTATATTAAAAAGGACTCCATTAAGGCAAACGGCAACCTGAACACGGTAACTTTTGAATCAGTACTAGTCTTTCCCTTACTTCAGCTTCAATGCCTACTTGTTCCAGTTCTTGGCCCTAGATCATGGGTACTTGGGATTTCTGGTAACTGTGATGACCGTGGAACTCTAGCAAATCAATGCCATGCCACGTTGTTACTATACAAAAAGCTTTTGACATTCTCTATCCCTAAGGACAATATGGTGTGTTCTTACTGGCAGCCTGAATTCCCAGAACCAAAGAATGCTGTTAATCTCATCTCATGGTGAAAACATACCAAAAAATTCTTAAAATGTGATGGTCTCAGACTTATGCAGTATAAAATCAACCACAACCTCTACTACAGTAACAGTCCAAGTCATTTAGGTGGGATACCCTGGTGGATTGTGAGTCATTCCATTTATACGGCCATGTCTCATAAGCAAAATGCATTTGTTTGGGTTGTGAAGGTATATCTGAGAGTGCTCCTCTCATCCTTGGAACTTGGAGAATACTGCTGGCTGTAATTGTCTCATTTAAACAGTGGGTGGCATTTTGCTTCGTTCTTCATGCTTTGTGCTACAGTAGTGTGTGTGACCTTTAATTTTAAAAGTCCAATCTTTATTTTTCATTAAAATATTGTGTGGTTTGTGATGTATACTGTAGTGCACTTTTAGTGCTTGCTGTACAGCACTTTACATAAAAACATAGAAACATAGACTTTGACGGCAGATAAGGACCACTTGGCCCACCCAGTCTGCCCATTTCTCTACCTACTGGATAAGCTGCAGATTCTAGTTAACCAACAGCCTATTTCCTGCCACCCCCGACTACAATTGCCTTATGTCTGTCCCATGCATATCTGAATTCCTCCACTGCTTTAGACCCAACAACCTCCCCAGGAAGGCAGTTACATGCATCCACCACTCTCTCCGTGAAAAAAAACTTTCCTCACATTACCCCTGAGCCATCTCCCCTCTATCTTCAAATTATGCCCCCTTGTTCTTACACATCTCTTTTCTGAAAGATGCTACCCTCCTAGACTTTGTTGATTCCCTTGAGGTACCTGAATGTTTCTATCATGTCCCCCCATCCCTCCTTTCATCAAGGGCATACATAGTAAGCTCTCTCAGTCTCTCTTCATATGGTTTGTGATGCAGATCCTGCACCATTTTAGTTGCCCTCCTCTGGACTGCTTCCATCCTGTCTATGTCCTTGCGTAGATGGGGTCTCCAAAACTGCACACGGTATTCCAGATGGGGTCTCACCAACTGTCTGTACAGATGGATAATCACTTCTGTTTTTCTACTTGTGATGCCTCTTCCTATGCATCCCAGTATACCCCTGGCTCTCCTTACTGACTTCTCATATTGCTTACCACCCTTTAGATCATCTGATATGACTACCCCCAGGTCCCTTTCCATTTTTGTTGTTGTTAGTACCTCCCCTGCTATTGTGTACTCTTCTCCTGGGTTTTTGTTTCCCAGGTGCATTACTTTGCACTTCTTTGCATTGAACCTAAGTTACCATATGTCTGACCATTCCTCCAACCTTGCCAAGTCCCTTCTCATCCTTTCTACCCCCTTGTGTATCAGCTCTGTTACAGATCTTTGTGTCATCTGCAAAGAGGCATACCTTTCCCTGCAGTCCCTCTGCAATGTCACCTGTAAAGATGTTAAAGAGGACTGGACCCAGTACTGAGCCCTGAGGTATTCCACTAGTGACCCCTCTTTCTTTGGAATGTGTTCCATTCACTATTACCTTCTGTGTCCTGTTGTGCAGCCAGTTTGCTACCCAGGTTACCATCCTGGGACCTACTCCCAGTCTGGCTAACTTGATTATTAATCTTTTGTGCGGGACTGTGTCAAATGCCTTGCTAAAGTCTAGGTAGGCCATATCCACAGCCCCTCCCTGGTCTATTACTTTGGTCACCCAGTCAAAGAAATCTATTAGATTCATCTGACATGACCTTCCTGCTGTAAATCCATGCTGCTTTGGGTCCTGTGTCCCGCTGGCCTCTAGGTACTCAACAATTCTTTCTTTCAGACGTGATTCCATCATTTTCCCTACCACTGAGGTCAAACTTACAGGTCTGTAGTTTTCTGCTTCTGCCTTGCTCCCACTTTTGTGAAAGGAAATCACATCTGCCCTCCTCCAGTCCTCAGGTACCACCCCATCCTCCCATGATTTCTTAAAAAGTGTGGTCAGTGGTGTCACTAGGTCCTCCCTTAGTTCTTTTAGGATTCTGGGGTGAATCCCATCAGGTCCCATTGCTTTGTGCACCTTGCATTTTTGGAATTCTTCCAGGACTTTTCTTCTGTAAATGGACTGGTGTCAACCCCCTACCCAGAGTGCTTCTATTATCTGGTTTAGGTAACTCCTCCTCATCTTCTTTTGTGAATAGTGAGCAAAGGTATTCATTCAGTATCTCTGCCTTTTCACTGTCTCCCTCTGCCCACCTCCCCTCTCCTTTATTAATCTGCACTATTCCTCCCTTAACCTTTCTGTGCTCCCTAATGTACCTATAAAAGGTTTTATTCCCCTTCTTAACTGAATTGGCTATTTTTTCCTCGGTGTGGGCTTTTGCTATTCTGACTGCCTTTCCCACTTCTTTCTGCTTTAATTGATACAGTTCCCTTTCAAGCTCCTTCTGTGATTCCTTATACTTTCTGAATGCAGCCTTTTACTCTTTAACCTTCCCTGCTACCTCTTTTGAGAACCATAGTGTTTTTTTACTCCGCTTTGTTTTCTTAACTGTTTCACACAAAGGCTTGTTGCCTGTATGATGGCAGTTTTGATTTTTATCCATTGTTTTTCCACCCATCTTTTTTGGCCATTTGCTAGTGTATTCCTCAGGTATTCACCCATTTTGCCAAAATCAGCCTTTCTAAAGTCCAGTATGCTTGTTTTTGTATGGCTAGTTTCCATGGTTGTGCTTATTGTGAAGCACACTGTGCAGTGGTCTCTTGTTCCCAGATGTCTACTGACTTCTAAATTAGTGATCCTCTCTCCATTTGAGAGTACCAGGTCTAGTATTGCTCCTTCCTGAGTGGGTTCCAACACTAGCTGTCTAAGACCTGCCCCCTGCAGAGCATTGGGAATGACCCTGCGCTTGGATGTGGCTGCAGTACATGTCATCCAGTTAACATCTGGCATATTCAGGTCCCCCCTCAACAGTATCTCCCCTTTTTCAGCCATTTTGAGAATGTCCTCTACCATTTTCTTGTCCATTTCCTCCTTTTGAGACGGGAGTCTGTTTACAACCCCTGTGAGGATTGTGATGCCATTCCCTGTTTCTAAGGTGACCCAGAGTGCCTCTTGTCCTCCCCCTTTATGTTTTAGTTCTGTATCTTTGATCCCTTCCCTTATGTAAAAAGCTACTCCACCTCCTCTTTTCCCCCCTGTCTCTTCTGTAGACTGTCTACCCCAGTATGTTGACATCCCAGTCATGGTTCTCCATGTACCATGTTTCTGTGACTGCCACGCTATCCAATTGTTCATCTTCCATCAAGGCTACTAGCTCAGGAAGCTTGTTTCCCAGACTACTGGCATTGGTACTCATTGTCCTCTATTTAATGTTGGCTTTATCCTTTTTTCCCCCATGCCTGCTCTTTTTGCCCTTGTCTATTTTTCCATTTACCTCTGTCCTGCCCTCTGTTGAGCACTGTACCTCAGAGTTTACCTTACTACCTGGCATGTTTTGTGGGGAAGCTTGAAATTTCCTGCCTCTTATTAGCACCTCCTCCCATGGCTAGTTTAAAAGCTTGCCAAGGAAGCATTTAATCCTGCCACTTAGGATCTTGGTTCCCGTTATTGACAGATGCAGACCATTGTGCCAGTATAGACCTTCATCTCTCCAGGTGTACCCTGAGTCCCCAATGAAGCCAAAGCCCTGTGCTCTGCACCAGTTTTTCAACCATTAATTAAACTGCATGGTGTGCAGTACCCTAACCTCACCCCTGCCATGGATTGGCAGCACCTCTGAGAAGGTTACCATGCTTGCTACCTGTCTGAGGCCCCTCCCCAACTCCACAGTTTCATCCTGCACTACACCAATCCCATGCCTAGCTAGGTCATTTGTCCCAAGGTGGACAATGATATATAGTTCCCTCTCCTGTGATGCTGCTTCTGCAATCCTGAGGATTCACTTCTTGTCCTTGCAAGCCAAGACACCAGGCAGGCACCTTACTTCCCTCTCATCTCCCTTCCCCAGGTCTACCCTCTAAAAATGCAGTCCCCTATCAGAAGCTGTTTCCTTCCCCTGTGGTGTCCCTTGTCACCCTTCAGTGTGTCTCCCTTGTGGATGTCCTCAAAATTCTTCTTCATCTCCACTGAGGGTGCCATCATAGAGGAACCTTGCTCTGCCAGACTGGCGTATGGTTTGTGTAGAGGTACAACTAGGGGGCTTTGTCTCTGTTCCACCACCCGCAATCTCCCAGAACCCAATGTGGTCCAACTGCTCTTCATACTTGGCAGCCTCTGAGGCAGTGGTTGTGGCAGTGGTGCTTTTTGGGTGGGGGAGGCCTCCTTAGTCCTTGCCAGGTCAGCCTGGAGGTGGGCAACCTCCTCCCTCAGAGCTGACAGCTGCCTGCAAACAGGACAGCAATGCAGTTTCCAGAATGTCTCCCAGAAAACTGCTGCCCCACAGCCACCACTCCCCACATGTCCCTCTCCCTTGTAATATACAATATGTAATATATATATATATATATATATATATATATATATATAGTTTTGTTTTCTTTTTGTGGTATGTAATTACCCTTTATGCACTGTGCTGGGTTATTAAGAATATGACAGTTCTACCCCAAGTCCTGTTGAAGAAGTGATGTCATAACTTTGGCTATAAAGGAAACATAATGCCTGGGGGAGTGGGGTGTGGGGAAGGGTGAGTGGGTAGTCCACAACCACTGGTGACTGTTAGAAACAGTTAAATACACCACTGTCCCACCACCCTGGTGAGTACTGCCCTTTATAGTGATTCAACTAACCTCCAGTAACTGATTTGTAAACTATTTGAAAGTAATTTGATGCAAACTGTCACAGAATATTAGCAGACAGTCCAGTTACCCACAAAGGAAAATCAAATAAGCAGTTATTTCAACCCTTCTGAAGTTGCTCACAAGATAAGCAGTTTTGAAAAACCCCTCCCTGATTTAAAAACTAAAATAATTTAACACAAAGCAATACCAATGTAAGACTTTAAAGTAAAGAAAACTTCCCTCAGATGCAAGCAAGAGAGAGATTTGTTGCAGATGTCTAGTCCAGTATAATATATCCCATGCAGCTGCTCAGTTGTTTTAAAGCACCCCCTGTTACACAACTTGAAGAAGATGGTCTTCTGTCTGAAACAGGATCACACCAGTAGTTTATAGTAATTGATCGATGCTGGAATGTTCCAACCAGAACAATTGGCTGTGATGCAGGTCTCCCTCACTAGTGAAGACAAGTTCCACCACCTGAGGCTCTGTCTGGCATCAAATTACAAACTGCAGCCTTTGCTATTAGAAGTACACAGCCACCAACAGTAAATTATTTCAAAATATATTGATGCAAACTGTCACAGAATACTAGTAGACAGTCCAGTTACCCACAAAAGAAAATCAAATAAACAACTTGAAGAAGATGATCTTCTATCTACAGTACTTTAGAGCATTTTTCTGAATTGTTCAATGGCTCTGCTCGGCAACAACAAAAGAATCTGGTGCTGGTGTTTTTACTGATCTTAAACTGATTTGCCACCATCGATAGTGAACAGGTAGGGTTTTCAAGAGCATCCAACACCTTGATGTGACCAGCGAGTGAATGCTCATTTCAGGGGAGTACCATGCTGGAAGTGAAAAGTGTAGTGTGAATGGTAGGGTAGTGTGTGACTGCTGTTTATAATGTTGCCAGCTAAGTCAAAAAACAGTTTGCACTAATTGTTTAAGTTCCACATGATGGCATCACATTGTTAACCTGTGCTTTGCTGCTATTTCATTGTTCTCTGGCACTTATTGTCCCGCTTAGCCTGCATTAATGTCACTGTCTCCCCTAACTGCTTGGACATTAATTGCTTTCAGCAGCTAATAATCAGTTCCTCAGTGGGTATCTAGGTTTAACAACTTTCTCACTTAACTGCATCCCGCTAATTTGATTTGGACTGTATACTCCTGTGACATTGCATAGGAAGGGGAACCTTGACTCTGATTTGTGCTCCAAATGTAAATTGCATAAAGGCACACTCAAACACATTTTGTGGGATTGTCCAAATGCACAACCCCTTTGGGAAGAGATTAAGGTCAGGACAGACCCAGTTTGGGGCTAGAAAATGCATTTACCTCCCAAATGTGTTTATTGGGGCTAAATATGGATGCCATCTTTGGGAATCGAAAATACTGTAAATCCTTCATAGTTGCAATGGCTGCAATGGATACAAAACTAATACTTTAACATTGGATGGATGATGTCCCCACCTAATGTATAAAGAATGGCACAATGCACTCACACAAGCTTTAAGAATTGAAAAAATGATTTGCTCCAAGAGAAATGCTCACACTATATACTTAGCACGTTGGGGTTTGCTAGATGCCTTATTGCTGACAACTTAAAGGCCTCATTTTTTATTTTCTATATTTTATTTTGGCTATGCCTATGTTTCAACTACTGTTATCAAATGCATTTATTGTCCTTTCTACAGCAGAGTATAAGGTATCAGCTGTCCTTTTGTTAATACCTGCACCCTGAATGTTGAAGGGGCAGGTAGGCCTTTCATTGTTGTTCTGTCGTTCACTGATCATATGTTGTTGTATGTTGTATGTATTGTTTTTCTTGAAAATTAAATAAAATTTACCATTTTGAAAAAAAACAAACAAAAAAAAAATAGGCACTGCACCAGCATAAATTGAAAATAGCAAAGCTGACCATAGGTTAACAGTCATATGGTTGTTAGACCCAGTTAAAAAAGTGAAAACCAAACCATATTAATATAATTTTCTAAGCCAAATTTTATTTATGATAAGGAGATAATCCACCACTTTATTAATTATGTAATCATCCTCAGTAGTAAACATTAAGTTCAAGAGGACATTCTTATCCCATGTTAAAATCTTTTTACATATGAGAATTAATATGTACAATTAAATATAACATGACTCAAGTTCTCTAATTCAGGTCTCAATCATGTAGACAGTGCTGCTGCATGATGTATTGATTTCTTATATCTGGCCAGAATATTACTCTTGAAATACTCCATACGGTATGTTGCATGCAATCGCCTTCTCGTTGAATCAATTAATACATCAAGGTAAAATCTGTAATGATGACTAATATTATTGTAGACCAGCCAAGACAAAAGTCTTAGTTTCCTAATCTTTTCCAAATCCATTTAATGATTGATGTTTTCAGCTACATAGATACATAGATACATAGACAGTGTCGGCAGATAAGGGCCTATGGCCCACCCAGTCTGCCCATTTGAGCTTGTAAGTTCAGTTTATTTTCCTAGAAGTCTGTTGTCCCTTACCCCGACCTCCAGAATTCCTTTATGTCTATCCCATGCATTCTTAAATCCTGTGATTGTTTCAGCCCCCACCACTTCCTCTGGCAGGGTGTTCACTTGTCCACCACCGTTCTGTGAAAAATTCTTCCTCGTGTTCCGCTTGAATCGTCCTCCCTCCAACTTCATCCCATGCCCTCTAGTCCTGGAACATCTTTTCGCTTAAAATAGTGTATTCCTGCACCATGTTCCTCCCTGTAAGATACTTGTATGTCTCTATCATATCCCCTCTCTCCCTCCTCTCCTCCAGGGAGTACATGTTCAGTTCCTTCAACCTATCTTCATAGGACTTGTGATGCAATCCATGCACCATCTTTGTTGCCCTCCTCTGAACCTTCTCTACCCTGTCTATGTCCTTACGTAGGTATAGTCTCCAGAACTGTACACTGTACTCCAGGTGGGGCCTCACTAGTGTCTTGTATAGTGGAATTATGACCTCCCTTTTTCTGCTGGTGATGCCCCTGCCTATACATTCCAGCATCCAATTTGCTTTACCTGCTGCCTTGTCACACTGTTTCCTACCTTGAGGTCATCAGAGATGATAACCCCAAGATCCCTTTCCTGCTTGGTGCATGCTATATCCTCACCCCCAACTGATATATTGTGCAGGGTTTTTGTGCCCCATATGCATTATCTTGCACTTCCTTGCATTGAATTTCAACTGCCAAACCCCTGACCATTCTTCAAGTTTCTGCAGGTCCTTCTCATTCTGTCTACACCCTCTGGTGTGTCTCTGTTACAGAGCTTTGTGTCATCAGCAAACAGTGAAATTCTGCCTTCTAGGTCCTGCACAATGTCACTGATGAAGATGTTGAATAGGACCGGTCCCAGCACTGATCCCTGTGGTACCCCACTGGTCACTCTTCCCTCTGTGGAGTGACAGCCATTTACCACCACCCTCTGTGTCCTGCCACCCAGCCAGTTACCTACCCACCACACTACTGTTCTGCCCATACCCATATTCCCCAGTTTGTGTAATAATCTTCTATGTGGCACAGTGTCAAAGGCCTTGCTGAAGTCCAGATAGGCCATGTCCACTGCCCTACCCTGATCCACCTCCCTAGTCACCCAGTCAAAAAATTCAATGAGGTTGGTCTGACATGACCTCCTCCTGGTGAAACCATGCTGCCTTGGGTCCTGTAGTCCATTGACAACCAGATGTTCCACCAATCTCTCCTTCAGTAGTGCTTCCATAATCTTCCCCACTACTGAGGTGAGGCAGACTGGTCTGTAGTTCCCTGCTTCCTCTTTGTTCCCACTTTTGTATAAGGGGACTATATCTGCTGTCCTCCAGTCTTTGGGTACCTCCCCTGTTTCCAGTGATCGGCTAAACAGGATAGCCAGAGGTTCAGCCACCACCTCTCTTAGTTCTTTAAGGACCCTGGGGTGCACCTCATCTGGCCCCATTGCTTTATCAACTCTTATAACTTCCAGTTGCTTCAGGACCCTTTCTCATGTAAAGGGACTTGTGTCCATTTCTGCACCATTCTCACCCCACATGCTTCTAGGAGAGGTTTTACCAAGTTGCTCCCATATTGTCTATTAAATCTTAATAAAACTCCTGAGATCTGTCACAACCTGATGGATAGGTCATTTATGTGCTTGCCTCAACTACCATTGAAGTAAACAGTTAGCCCTAGATAGGTATAAACATTTCCTATGACAATTTCCAACTGGCCAACCTTCCAGCTTTTCCCTGTTTTACTGTCAGCACCAAAAATCATTATTTGACTTTTGCTTGTTTATTTTAAGATTAAAATGTTTGGCATAAACTAATAAAAGATTCAAACTATGCCTAAGGCCTGCTTTCTTCAAAGATAAAAGGGCTAGGCTGTTAGTGTATGCAAGAGCTGGACATTTTGTAGTGCTCACCACTGGGGCATCAAACAACAGATCCATAAGTTGTATTACTAGATCATTAATACAACTACAGAACAAAGTTGGAACCAGCACGCATCCTTTACAAACCCCCTTATTGATATAGGACATCACCGAAAGTTGGCCTTTGTTCCCCTGCCTCATCTGAGCCCATGTGTTGATATAGAGATCACTTATGATACTGACTAGACTTGGTTTAATACCCTTTTTTAACATTAGCTCCCATAGGGCTTTCCTGAAATAGAATCAAAGGCTGAACTGCAATCTGTAAAAGCAACATAAAGTTTTTGTTTCCTTAAGGAGATATTTTTTTTTATTTAGTTGTTTAACCAGGAGTAACACACTAAGCTGAAAGTGTTTTTACAGGTGCATTCTGGGAGCACAGAGAAGTTAAGTGACTTGCTTAGGACCACACAGTATGTAAGTGGAAGCTGTGGGATTCAAACCCATGTCTGGTCTGCTGTATATCACCAGATTTGCAGTTCAGAGCCTTAAACCACTGTGCTATACTGCCTCCCAAATATATTTTTTAAATAAATGATTCCTGATATAGCAGTTATCAGCTGTACAGTACCCAGGTTTAAATCTGGCCTGTAGTTCTGATAGACCACCTAGTGAATTGATTTGATCTAATAGTCTAATCAAAATAATTTTGGCAAATATTTTGCCCAAGATGTCCAAAAGTGATATAGGTCTATACATTTTTGGATCCAGTCTATCACCTTTCTAATAAATGAAAATAATCATGGCACCCTTCCATGATCATGGAATAAATCTGTTCTGAATACAAAGGTTAAAAAAAGCAAAAAAAAAAAAAATGTCCATAGGGAGAGGGCCATCAAAAAGACTTCAGGGGAAGTGTGTCTGGACCTTGGGCCTTATTCCTTTTCAGTGAGGTTATAGCCAAGTAAATCTCTTTGGTTAGATAAGTGAAAAATTAAATGTGGTGCCTACAATATCCCCACGTTGGGTGGTTGGCGTTAATATCAGAGTCAAAAAATATTGCTGTATAATGATTTATCCACATTTCTGTAGATAACTAGGAATCTATTTCATAGTTGCTTTTATCTATGCTTTTGGCAACCAGTAGCCAAAATAATTGAGTATCTTTAGTATTAATTATTTGCAACCTATGAGCCCATTTTTTGGGAGCTGTGGAATTCTCTTTTTTTGGATGAGAAAATTGTCATACTGATTTCTAGCTTTGTTTAATGTTTTGAATCTTTCTTTGTTGAATAATTTTTTAGTCTTCCTAATTAAATGAGTAAGTGCATTTTTTTCCCCTTCTACAATCCTGGTCATACCAAGTGGGAGCACGTCAATTCGCTCCCGCTTGTTCGCTCCCTGAAAACCCGCTCCCAACAGTTCGCGCCCAACTAACTCGCTCCCATCCCTTTTTGCTCCACGTTATTTCACTGCCTAGCAAAGACAATATCATTTTTGGTCCAATAAAAGATATCAGACCATTAGTTCTGGATTTTTTCAATTTGTTGTCATTTTCATTTGGAAGTCTTCATAAACCAAACAGACTTAAGGGAACAGCTTCCGTTGTACTGACTATAGATTTTTTTGTGTCAATGATTTGTCATTTTTGTGAGTAAGAAAGGCACTTTCAATTATATGGATGCTCAATTCATCTAAGAGTGGAGCTGTGTTCAGTGTATTATCTGCTGTTTATTTACCCTGTAATAAAATATCAATTTGCCCATTTATATTGCTATGTTTCCATCTATGGACATCTAATATCTGTATGCTACTAGAAGGAATCTGTAGAATGTGTGAAAATAAGTTATATAATGACTTCTTTAATTTTCTTTTGGTTTCATTGGGCAGATCTTTATACCCAAAAATTGTAATTTGAGAAGTAGCTTGAAGACTTTGGACCAGCATGGAGTTTTGCAGTTCTCTGTTTACATAAATTAGCCTATATCCATGTTTATTTAACATAGTATTGTTGATCCAAGTGAAGTTAGTTAGCATGGGAGAAGAGGAAAAAATATATGCATTGGTGATCACAGAAAAGCTTTAGCGGTACTGCGGTGTGCCGGTTGTTGCAGCACTGTACCAGTCAGTGTACCACTCTGCGCAGCACTGTATTGCTCAGTGTGGCAGGGTTTAGTTAGTATTATAAAGAAATTCCTAAATAATCCACTTGATGGTGACCGCAGCATTTATAAGCATGACTGGAGCCCTGAAGTCTCCCAAGCATTTCTTTCCTCGCTGTTTTTCAGGTGAGCCAGCAGGTGGTGTTAATTTAATGTAATCATGCTTTAATGGGACAGAATGCTCAGAAATGGAAAGTGTGTTTACAGAGTTTAGCCATACAGAAAAATAAATAAAAGAAAAACTAAAAAAATCATAACACTGCAAGGACAACAGAGCTGACGTAAATAGCAGATGGTCTCATCCAGTAAGAAGTAAGAACCCACTGATGGATATTTGTTTTAAAAAATCAAACCTGGCTTATTCTGATCAGTAGTAACATATCACCAGAATGTACTGTATGCTTTCCTCCTAGGTATGTACCCAAATGAATATTTAGTATTAAATCAGCACATACAGTACTGAACAGTAACTCTGTGAGAGGTTTCCATTGACTGCTAAACAGCATCCATAGTGAAGTCGGTCTCACTAATAGATGTCATAGCCTATTTGGCGGCAGTGTAAATGAGTTTTTAGCTGGCATTAGAAGCAAACAAACAAAAAAAGCTTAAAAAGTGGATGATAGTAAAGGAAAAGCTAAGGGGCCTCACACTGTGTGATCTTCAAAACAATAACCTTTCATCTGTTCCTCACCACTTAATTATGAAGCCATAATCTTGCTGTGCATTCCTGGTAACCAAAAAAATAAAGTAACATTTTCAATCATGATTAGTTCTTCAGCATCTGTGCTGTTCTTTTCAATTTTCATCAATCTGTTAGTTATGACAAGTTACAGTCAATACTCCATTTGCCCCCAAGCTAACCACAAGAGCAAAAGGCTTGCTTACTTTTATTAGCTCCTTATTTCATTTAAAAGACTTTATTACAGGCAAACAGCATGATAGAATTTGTGTCCTATCTCATGTCCAATGTGGTTGAGTTCAGGTTACATAATGTACACTCAGATGACCAATGTAACACAGTTCAATAATTACACCACTAATTAAGCCACAGGATGCAGATTTTGGAGATTAGGTTGCTGCCATCCACTTCACAAGCCTGCATGTATAACTCAATTAAAGATTGTATTAACATTATTACCATTAATTCAAATATGTTACACAACATTCTGTTATATTCCATTTTAGCATACACAATCCAGTTCCATATTTCTACTTGCAATATGTGTAACAACATAAACAGTAAATCATTTGCATGTGTGTGTGTGTATGTGTGTGTGTGACAGAATTAATGTTTTGGGAATTTACTGTAGCAACCTTTCAGCATTGACTTATTGACTTAAGAATGTGCAAGGGGCAGAACTAAAGGAAGAAGGATATTGCAAGCATGGATCTAATGTGAGTATTGAAATGTACAGTACTGCTACAGTCTTTAGTAGAAACCGATGAATACGTGGTGGTGGTGGTGATGGTGGGAGAATTATATTATGCATAAAAAAGGACTGTATGATTTGTATGTAGTAGTGCATTTATTTAGTGTCAGTACAAAATATACACTGACGAGTGCTGGGTGTCAGTATTAAGGGGAGCAAGTGTCAGCTGCGTTCTAAGTACAAGAACAAATTAAGTGAGCCTGTTAAATTCCATTATACAAAACTCTTATAGACTGGAGTTATAACTTGCAGCATTTGGCATTTTGGCAAGTACTGTATGAATGAAAACACATCCTCTCGTAGTAGTAACACCTGATTGACTGTTGGTCGGTCAGATGATACTATTATAGGAGGACATCTTTAAATTCATACTTATATGCACACTAAACATAATGAGGAACTTGCTGAATGTTTTTTTTTCTTTCAGGTAGATCCCTTTAATTCCTAGATCTTCCAGTTGGATCCCTTTGATTCACATAGATTCTGAGATCTATTAGCTGTTCAATGCTCCTTCTGTCCAACCACGGTATAGGTCAGAGAAACATAAAAATTCAATCACTATAGGTCATAGAAACATAAAAATTCAATCACCGTCCCCAAGGCCACCACTAATGTATTTAGCAGTGCTAAACTATAATAAAGGGTCCAGCATAATGCTTCTGGTTTCCACACAGAGTATCACCTAAATGAAATAACCAGCTGCTGTGACTTAGAACCAGTTAATTTAAGGAAAACCAAGATAGCACATCATGCCACTAAAGAGCCAGCTTTAATAGTACTTATAGTACTTATGCAAGTCTTGAAAGCTGTAATTTTCACATGTGTATGTGCAATAAAGCTGCCATAATTTTTGAAACTTATAGGACTGAAATACCACAGTTAGTTTACTTCATTGGTTGAGCTTCATTTGAAATCATGGGCCACAAGCGGGGAAAAAAATAAAAGCATACCTTTCTGTGGCCACTGTCAGCTTCCAGAAAACTAGCAGAGTCTTTACAGAGTTTGAAAAAAAAACTCAGCTTCAGTAAAGGCACAGTAAGCTCATTTGCTACATTGGGGCTTTCCTACTACAATATTGCTATCAGGTTTAGCTCCATTCTCTTTTAGACTCATTTTTCCATTCACTGGGAGCCATTTGATTTAATTCATTTGCCTCTTACAAGCCACAAACCTTCACTTTAATTCCTTCTTTCAAGATTATTTCATTCAAAAGTAAGCCAGTGTCTAATTAAATGTGCAATAGCATATATTGCATCAGGTTTTTGTTGTACTAGCAACAGTACAGCAGAGAATGTAAAAAACAATTAATTTAGAAAGAAATTACCTAAAAATGCCAGTGTGCTGTTCATAGTATAAAAGGGCAGCAGCAGTATAAAGTAAATTAAAAAATGTCTGCTATTCACTCTGGTATGATCCAGTCCAGTAGAAAATTAATTCCATCATATAAAAGATCCAAAAATGCATAACTGCTAATGAAATAGATGGATCAAGATGTAAAAATGAAGAATGCCTATTTACTATTCAGGTAAGGATACCAAGAGTTTACATTCAAGTTTTGATTTCTTACAGTCCATTCTCCGTGGTACTGTTGCTAGTACAACAAAAACTTTCTCCAGTATATGGTAATGCATTATTAATCAGACTTTACCTGCCTTACTTTTAAACAAATAAAATGGCTCTTAAATTAAATGCAATTGATTCTTTTATAAGGTAAGAATAATTACTTTTTTGGAAGGAGTACAGAGGGATAGAAGGGAATTAGTAGGGGTAGGGAGGTAGGGAGGAGTGAGGGAACCAGGAAGCTCAAAAGAGGGTGGTGGTCAGGTGAATGGATTAGTATACAGTATATACAGAGATTTTATATACACATATTTACTAGGACATATTTCTGACCACCACTGTATGAACATATAAACATACAATTTTAGGAAAGAAAAAAGGTCATTGGTCATGTAAATTCTTTCCCTAAAACATTTGTGGTAATACCCTGCCAAACCTTCTGTTTCAAGTACCGTACCTGCCAGATCTATATGTGAAGGCAGTCACAATATTGTTTTCTGTCACCTGCAGTACTTCACATCTCAGGTAACTTTATTGCATACTGTGTGACACTGAGCAAATCACTTAACTTCCTCCTGCTCTCCAGTGACACCTTCTCCCCTCTCCCACTTTAATGGCACAAAAACTTATTTCAAGGTGGAAAGATTTTTAAATATTAGTTTTTAATTTTGATACATCCTTGGTTGCTTCTTGCAATGGCACTGGGTAGATAGATTTTGGAGTTTACATTGTAAAGGCTACTTTAGACACAGTATGCCTGAACTAACACTACTACTATTTGGGAGGGAGGGGGTTAGGGGGTTACTTGTACATTCCATTCACCATCAGTTCTTTAAACATACTGTATTCATCCTCTGAATACTCCATCTTTTTATTGTTTGTAGTGGTAGTCCAACTTGACATATTTACACTTATTTTTATTAATATATAGGCATTATAGAACGCTCCAGTGCTTTATGCATGCTAATCTGATTTGCAAACATTTTCATTTAGGTTCTTTACAGTTTCCCCATTCAATATCTTAACTTTTATTTTGTATTTTCCTGGTTTCCATTACATGGGTAATGGGTCATCATTTTGTGGGCCTTGTTTTTCATTGTTGACAGTATCTTAAGCTTATTTGTGAACCATCGGGTAATTTTCCTCCTTCTATGATAGACAGCCTTCAGTTTCTTCTCTATTGGGTTAATCTTACAGAGTACTTCAATGATTTTCTACTGCTGCTTTAACAATCCATCTGACAGTTTGCCTTCAAACAATACAGCAGGTAAATAAAAATAATAATAAAGTGCTGGAAATGTTTAACTGTCGGAGATAGGGGATATTGGGAATTTAATTTATTATTTTTTTTTACCTACTGTATTGTGTGAAGTCAAAGTGTGAGATGGACTGGGTGGCTGGATGATGATACATCAAAAAATATGTGTAGTTTACATTGAGTGCAGTGGTTGTGGTGGGATTTGAAATTACAAAGAATGAAGGTGCTTTGATTTTCCAGCTCAGTGTCTGTTAGCTAGTCACCACAATTCAAAAAACCCTCACACTCCTCATTCACAAGAGGTATGAATGAAATTACGAAGTGCTCCTGTAGTGGAACCTGATTGGCTGCTTGTTAGCCAGTCTGGTGTTACCATAGTATCACAGCATTATCTCACTCATACTCTTTGTGCCCCAAGAAGAGCAAGCTGCTCCACCCCAGGACCTCAGTCCAGAATGGGATTACCTTTATTTTTGTGGGTTCAGTGAGGAGGGGGGTTGTAGGGAAGTTGGTGCTAACTGCCAACCACAAAGTAACCCATCTCACACTTAACACATACCAGGAGCTTGTGTTGTCAGCCTTTCTCAAACACAATTAATGCTATCAGGGCAGAACAATAGGGTGTGAAGGAATTAGTACATCTCTACCTCCAAATCACTTTACAGGCTGCCTACTGAGTGAGGGTTAAAAGAACAAAATAAAATTCCAAGTGATCAAGCACAGAAAGGTAATGTACATAGTAGCCATCAGCTCTGTGTGAGAAGGAAACACTATGCAACAATGTATCTAGGATTTGTAAGTTTGTATCTAGACATGTTTTACTGTTTCAATAAGCAGAGAACCGTTTGTAGCACTGTACAGTATTACGTAGCCACTGATTGTCTTGGTTCCCCTTGCAGTGCCTGGTCTGACCTTCTATTTTTTCTACAGTATATTAAAAGTAAATAGATCAGTTGAGTGACATTCACCAAACAGAAGAATCAATTTCCACCCATTTTTCAGTGAAAAAACAGACCTTCACCATAATGAACAGCTAAGTAAATAGAACTATCAATGCCTTCACATCATGATGGAAATACTTTGTGATGTAGACCTCTGTAAAGGCTGAAGACAGCAACAGTACAAATTCAGACATGGCAGTTTCTTTAGATTAAGAGTGTCTTTTGCTTAAAAAGTCATGGCAACATTGCTGTGGGAAAACATATATTCTCAATGTAATATGGTAAAATGCAAGTAAAGAAACCATGAAAGTAGTCTTCCCCTCAATAATACCATCCTTATTGTGTGCGTGTGTGTGTGTGTGTGTTTGTGTATGTGTGTGTGTGTGTGTGTGTGAGAGAGAGAGAGAGAGAGAGATGCCAAAGGAACAGGCTGAGAGGAAATTGAACCCCTACACAAAGTGACTGGAACTAAGGTCCCCAAAATGGGAACAGAGGAGCTGCCCACAGCTGAAGGAGCAGCAGCTAGTGAAGCAGTAGTAGAAAACCTAGTAAATCATTGGCAGATGCTTCCAGGTTTACATCTGTTGCATTGTATGATAGGCCTTACATATCTGGGGTTATTTTAATATGTTGCAGCATAGTTTCTAGAGTAAATATAAACAACAAATGTGAAAGCGGATCTCTTGACACAATTAATTAAACATGTTTTTATCTGCTCATACCTTTCTATGCCTGTTTGTTTGTACTAGCGCTCAATATTTGCTTTAATTTAAGTACAGTTGCTAATGAGCAAACAGTACTGCATTTAAACTAAATGTTTCTTAAGAAACCAGAGTCTTTGGGTCCCATATCAAAGACACTCAGTTTGTGGAGTAAGTGTCTGAAAATGGTATAAATTCTCCAATCCACAGAAAGGAGTAACATTTAAGTGTCATGACTGCTTGCAATAATATGTTTACATGAAGGGGGAAAGACTGATGATTTCAGTGACATAATTAATTTCTGATACAAATATTTACAACAGCAGGCATGGGGTTGAGAAATAAGAAGGACCACTAGGAAACAGGGAATAAATATTACAATTAAAGGCATGCTGTTCCAGATATCTGCCACCATTTCAGTGAAGATGTTTTCTCATCGGTTGATTTTTTTTTTGCTAAAAAAATGGACCCTTGTTGTTCAGACCCCTCCCCCACCTCTGACTCACAAGCCTCCACCCCACATTCCCCAGTACACCCCCACACATACTTGATCTGTTATTGCTCCATGAATGTCATGTTTAAACCTCAATGGTACAAAACATGAAAAACTGCCAAATTAGAAAATCACAGTCACAGCACTCTAGTCTCATTAATTTGACCAATCTGTACTGTATATGCCCAATAATATCAGAGTGATTGGAGCCATGGTTTAGAAGCTACTGTCTCAGCCTGATATTACCTGGTGTATACAGAGTGGTCCGACTAATGTGGCCAGAGAGATGTGATTGTTATTTCCTAATTAAGCAGTGTTTCCTGGTTTCTATGTTTAAGCTGGATGTCTGACATCTGATTCTTCTAGCCTACACTGGCCCAATTCAATCTTTTCCTAAACCCCACGGATTAATTTTTAAAAAACTCTGTCATGGGTTAGGGAGGGGAAAGAGTCCACCACCCAACAGTGAATAAATTATAAAACAATGGTCATGGGCTCAAAAATGGGTTTTTGGGGGGCTAAAAAAATGGATCCTTGTTGTTTAACCCCACCACCACACCTCTTTCTCACAAGCCACCACCCCAGACTCTCCAGTACACCCCCACACATACTTGATCCGGTATCGCTCCATGAATGCCATGTTTAAACCTCAGTGATATTTAATGGTGAATACTCCTAAATCAAATCAAATCAAATCAAAATGTATTTATAGAACGCTTTTCAATATATCAAAGCACAAATACATATCTAGAATAAAACATCAACTATAATAAATAATGACATAAAACAATAAAAACAACCATAAGATAATCCAAATGCTAGTGCAAATAAGTGGCTTTTCAGAGACCTCTTGAATGATTCCATGGACAGGCACTCTCTAATCTGATGACGTAGAGAATTCCACAGGGTCGGGGCCATAAAAGAAAAAGTCCTGGCTCCAGATGATTGAAGACAAACCCTGAGAATCTCTACCATTCCCTTACCAGTGTAGCAGAGTGGGTGGAGAGGGAAGTAGAGACAAAGGAGATCTTGCAGGTAGCCTGGTCCCTGACTGTGTAGGGTCTTATAGGTCAGCAACGTGATCTTGAAGGTGATTCTCCACTGCACTGGCAGCCAATGCAGTTTGCACAGCACAGGTGTGATATGGCAAGTTCTTGGTAACCCAGTCAACAACCTGGCTGCTGTGTTCTGCACCAGCTACAGGTGATGGAGATCCACCACTGGCAACCCTAGATATAGAGCATTATACTAATCAAGGTGAGAAGAAACAAAAGTGTGGACCAACACAGGAAGGTCCTCATGCAGAACAAGGTGTTTTATCCAGGCGATATTCCTCAGATGGTAAAAGGAAGAATTGACAGTGGCCGATACCTGTGTCTTCAGCGTCAGCTCACTGTCAAAAATTATGCCCAGATTTCACACCTGTTCAGAAGGTCTCAACTGGTTACCCCCTAATAAAAGACCAGAGGGGAACCCAGGAGTCAACTTCTCTACATGATGACCCGGGTCCACAACCAACACCTCAGTCTTATCCAGATTTAACTTCAATCAGTTCGCACTCATCCAGTCCTGAATCTCAGCAAGGCAGTTGTTAAAGAACGATAATGCATCATTATGTTAGGGTACAAAGGACATATAGAGCTGAGTAGCATCTGCATAGCAGTGAAAACTCAGACCATAACGCCTTGTAATGTCTCCCAACAGCAGCATATACACCGTGAACAACATGGGGAAAGCTCAGAGCCTTGTGGCACCCCACAGGACAGAGCAGAGAGAGCAGAAGAAATAATCCCTGAAACTACCCTTTGACTTCTGACTGTGAGGAAAGAGTGGAACCATCTGAGGACTGTTCCCGACAGTCTGAAGAGTAGCCGTAGGTGATCCAGCAACATCCCATGGTCCACAGTGTCAAACGCTGCAGAGAGATAAAGGAGAACCAAGATCGAACAGCTCTTCTGATCTCTCGCTATTAGGAGATCATTAAGTACCCGAACTAACGCCATCTTGGTACTATGCCTCTTCTTGAAAGTGGACTGGAGAGGATCATAGACTTCATGGGTGGTAAGAAAGTCATTGAGCTGCAACGCGACTACTTTCTCAATAACCTTGCCCAAAAAGAGCAAGTTAGAGATCAGTCTGTAGTTAGCGAGGCAGTCAGGGTCAAGAGGAAGATTTCTTCAAAAGGGGTGTCACAACAGCCTTCTTTAAAGACTCTGGAAATGCCACTTGGTCCAAAGAACCCCAGACTATCCTCGTAAGTCCAGGTCCGATCACATCCATGCACCCCACAAGTATGCGCGTAGGACCAGGATCCAAACTACAGCAAGTCGGTCATAAGCCCTGGACAATCTTCATGATATCCATGATCGCTGGCTGGTCAAAATCTATCCAGGTAGACTGAGGGCATGTAACCCCACATCAGTCACTGCAATGCTCATTTGAATGTATGCTGTGGATCTCTGACCTAACTGATGACACCTTATCCTCAAAAAACAGAGCAAACTCATCACACTGTATTTGTGAAAAGGCTCTCTGATCCTGCAGACAGGCTGGATTGCACAGTCTGTTGAAAGTCTGGAAGAGCTGAGAAGGTTGGTTTCTTGATGCAATTATCTCCCTGGACAGGAACTCTGCCTTCTTATGGGAGATTACTGATTGATAGTCCACATAATGGGCTGAATTTCCACCAACAAAATTCCAATCTTCGGCCCATTCTCCTCAGCTCCCTCAATGTCCCATCAAACCAAGGGGACCGAGGGCGAAGAGAGGGGGGGCGAACATAGACAGGTGCAATGGAATCCAATGCCCTCAGCACCATATTATTATAGTGCACTGCTAAGGCATCTGGTTCCATGCTCAAAAAGAAAATCTTAAGTGATGCCAATCTAAATTTAAAGGTTCAAAAAAACATGAAAAACTGCCAGATTAGGAAATCACAGGTACATCAGTCTAGTCTCATTAATTTGACCAGTCTGTACTGTATGTGATGTGCCCAGTAATATGACAGCAATTAGAGCCATGGTTTAGAAGTTGCTGTTTTGGTTTGATATTACCTGGGGTATATAGTGTAGTCCAATTAGTGTGACTGGTGTGACACCAGGCACTTTGGTAAATATCCCAATACTGACACTGCAGTGCAGCATGAGGGTGGGGTGCTGCACTCCTAAGGTGCCGTCTTTCAGATGAGACATTAAACCAAGGTTCCATATGCCTGTTCTGGTGGTAGTTCAGGTGGATGTTAATGATCCCGTGGCACTTCTCAAAAAGAGTAGGGGAATTTTTTATTGCAATAACATCAAAGCACATAAAAAAACAACAGTAGAAATGTACAAAAAGGAAAACAAGGGGTTACAAATCAAAAAATCGAGTACAAATCAAGAGTTAATTTCAAAAATAATTGATAAAAGAAATAAACAAAGAAAGCTAAAAAAAACTTACATAGAAACTAAAGACATAAATAGGTATTACATCATACCTAAAGAAAAATATAGACCTTCATTTATATTTAATAAAGTTACTAAACCCCTTCCACCAAAAAAAAAACTTCTGTGAGGAATTATGGGCAAGATCATCCTTATAAATCTTGACCATGGCTTGAGAAACTAGGACATGAACTGTATCATATGACTTCATCCTTTGTTTAAGGACCAATTGGCACCTACTTTGCCACAAATAATATTTAAGACAACATTAGAATACTGATAATGTGTCCAGATAATACAAATAACCTAATGAAGATAATTGACCTAAAACAAACAAATCGTATGTCATCTGAGTCAACCACAGCATATTCCAATGTTGAGCAAGATAAGACCTTAATGGTCTAACATAAGAACAATGAAAAATATAATGGTCAGTAGTTTCCTCCAGGTTAATACAATCCATATATGGACACCTTCATTCCTCCAGCATCTTATGTTTGGCATTTTCCCAGACATTTATCCTCCCATACAGAGAGCCACAAATGTCCCCACATGTGGGGAGAAATTGTCAGGTTAAGCAACTGGGACATCACAAATTTATTATATTGAGGGCGACAATCCTTAAAAAGGGGTTTTGTGTGTGATACCATGGCCATAACAGCAGAATAAAGTTGCCAACCTGAACTTTGTGGAATTAGTTGTTTTGAAATAACCCATTTATATAATTTAGATGCAGCTGGCCCAAAAAAATCTGGTATATGTAAATAGGGAAATGTCTTGGGAGGGGTTATTCAAGCCTGTAAGTATCTAAACAGGGTAAGTCAGATCTAGGCACTATGAGGTTCCTGTAAAATAACTAATCCACCTTTAACTATCTGTGATAGGAATATTGTATGAAAAAACACCACAGGATCAATCATAGCAAGACCACCTTTAGCCCTGGGAAGGTAGGCAAAACACCACTTAATGGGGTTTAATCTGTTACCCCAGAGCATCTAAAAGAAAAGGCTATATAATTTAACATCCAAATGTGCAGGGAGGGGTAAATCATGGCAACATAAAGTAAAATGGGGATAAGAAAATGTTTAATAACCTGAACTAGTTTAATATGGGACATTTTCCAATGTTTCCATCACCGAACTCTGGAGTCTACCTTCCACAGCTTATTCTCCCAGTTCACTAAAGGCAACTTTTGGGGCCCAAAGGTTATCCCCCAAATTTTTATGGGGTCCAAAGAAAAGTTAATGCCTTCTATGATTAAGGGTAGAGGGGCCCCAGAGCCTACAAATAAACCGCTACTTTTAATTATATTTAATTTGGAGTTAGATAAAAGGGAATAATCCATTATATCACTAAGGATAGAAGACAAATGGGCAGAGTCTGAAAAAAAATCACAGACATCATCAGCATAAGCCTGAACCCGTAACTCACATCCAGAGCCAGCTGCTGAGATACCTGTCCAAGTGAGAGAGTGGATTAATTTCTTTAACAGGGAATCCAATGTAAAAATGTATAAAAGCAGACTAAGGGGGCACCTTTGACAAACTCACGTAGAAACTGAAAACCTATCAGTGATTTGTCATCTTATAACCACATGAACTACAGTAGAAGAATACATCAATCGGAGATGATCAATTAGGTCATCAGGAACACCATAAGTTTTAAGTGTGAGAAACAAAAAAGGGCAATGTACCCTATTGAAAGCTTTTTCCTGGTCTATAGAAAAGATGCAGCCCGAGGAACCATTTAAGGACAGATAATCAATCAGGTCCCTTGTCACCATGAAGGTATGCTGAATTTTCCCAGAGGGGAGGCCACAAAACTGATGGGGGGGGGGGAATAACCTGGGAAGCGTAACATTTCAACCAATTGTTTAAGATTTGTGCCAAAATCTTATAATCAGAATTTGAAATAGTAATAGGTCTCCAGTTATGTAGAAATGACGTATCTCCAGATTTATATAGAAAAATTAGTAACCCTTCCAAAAAGGTAGGATGCATTGTCGGGGAAGTAAAAAAATAATCAAAAACTAATGCCAAACATACAGCGAGTTCACTGGAAAAGGATTTATAAAATTCAAAAGGCAGACCATCAATTCTTGGGGAAACACCATTCTTTTGAGACTTAATAACTAATTCTATTTCTTCATACCCAGTTGGTTCCTGTATAGTGGGGGTATCCAAAAAATATGGGGGGGGGTCAACTGAGTCCAAAAAAGAGCAGATAGATGCAGAAGAAGGTGGGGTATGTGGAACGTGAGAATGAAGAAACCCTTCAATAGTATGATGAATACCCTCAATAGTATGAACAGTACTCCCATCCTGGTTCAACAGGGAGTCCATCATAAACATTATGCCACAAAGCTTTACAGGCTGCAAAAGGGTTGCCAGCAGGGGAGGTCTGTGTCCCATTCTGCAGTACAGCCTGTAAAGTAGGAGCTCTATCATACTGAAAGGACTGCATTTCTGTTTCAAATTCAGAATTTGGGATGAACAGTCATGTTTAGTTGTATTAGCCCAAGTCAATAGATTAAACAGTTGTTGCTGCAATGAAAGATATTTCAAAAATGTATCATTAGCCGACTTTTTCCCAAACATCTGGAACCAGGATTTAAAGTCAGCCTTTGAATCAAGCCACTATTCCCCAAGGTCAGAATAGAGAAAACAGGCTGAACATCTAGCAGCAATTTGCCCCAGGATTCCCTGCTGAACAACAGGGTCAGTAAGTACAGAGGTGTTCAGCCTCCATCTGTTTGATTGGACAGAAAATTCTGGGGTCCATCAACAATGATTAACAAAACCAGATGATCTGAAAATTTGGTTGGCTGAATAAGAAAGGAAAAAGGAGGCAAAGTATTAGAAACAAACATGTGATCAATAGAGGAAGATAGTTTATTCCTCATATAGGTAAAACTAGGCCCTGACTGCTGAAATGTACTGCAGTTTATCAGATCAGCAGAATCAATAACCTGGTAAAGAGCATTTGTGTCACAATACACCTTCTTTTCTGAACAGGTTCCCCTTGATTTAAGAGGGCAATTGAAATCCCCACAGAAAAAGATGTAGTTAGATGTAACCAAATATGGCTGAACTAACTGGAAAAGAGACACCCTCTTCACCTTTGATTGTGGGCCATAGATATTAATGAGGTGACAAGCCATATTGTTCCAAACTCCATCCAATATTAAAACCCTACAAGAACATAAATCCACCAATCTATAAAGGGAAAAAGAACACCCGTTAAATAAAACTCCCATCCCATCTGCACTATCTAAACCAAAAGACCAGTAGGAAGGGCCTCACAACCACTCCCCCAGAAGCATCTTATCTGGTCACAGGAAAACATCCATGTCTTCTGAAGAAAACAAAAATCAAACTCTGATGTATGAATAAATTCAAATACAGCCTGACATTTCAAAGGGTTCGATAAGCTATGAATATTAACAGATCCCACTTTCAAGGAGGACACAGCTTTAAGCTTTTTTTTTCCTCCTTTTTTTTTCCTTTATACCCAACCAATTCAGAAGGCTGAGGGGCAGGAAGAGAGTCAGGATGCAAGCAGGCAGACTCTCCTTGATCCGTATCTGAGGCTAAAACCTCAAAGGGGTTCTGAGACTCAATTGAACCCTGAAAGGAAGCAGATTTGGAGTGGAGGTTCCTAGAAGAATGCCTAGGAAGGATCACTGAACCTACAACCGGAGGCACCATAGGGTCAGGGTCCATATAACAAACTGGAAGCATGGAGGAAGTTCCAGTGAGTTCCACCCCAAGGGGGGGAAGGGAAGGGATCAGGGATAGCATCACCACCAATGGATACTTCTGCAGAGGGGTACAGGATCAAGGGAGGAAGGAACAGTCAAGGAAGGTATAGACCGGGGGCAAGGTCAGAATTAGGTACCAAGTCTTGGGCATGCTGGATTAAAAGATCTGGGCTCATGCATGAAGCCTTATTTTTTGCAACCCATGGGCAGATAATAAACACGTCCCCGATCTCTTCACAGAGGTCACACTTGGTATGGAAAGCACTCTGAAAAGCTATGTGCCCTATCTCTCCACAATTATCACATCGTGGCTTGTCACACGAGCTGGATACATGAGTCCAGGATCCACACTTATAACAGGCCTTGGGTTGCCCAGCATAAAAGCATACCCCCAATCCCTGCCCAACATAAATGAATTGGGAACATGCGTAATGCTAGAGTTAGACTGCCAGAGCTTAATTTTATATTTCCACCTTCCAGTCCAAAACATTTTGGCATCCAGGATGGCCTCAGTGTCACTTAAGATGTCACATTTCTTGGAGAGCCAATAAGTGATATCATCCACGTGGACCCCCTCATTCTGAAACATAATGGTTACAAACTTAATTAAAAGTTTGGTCAGAGGAATAACCAAGAAGGAGGTCCACGAGAGAGAAAGCTTCACCTGTTTGTACCTCTCCCAGCAAAAGTCCTGGGCACAGAGGTATGAAAGCTAACATCATAGTTGTCTTCCACACTAATATTAATAAATGCAAAGACCTGCCTCAGGAAGAAATGAAGAGAGTCTTTCAATAAACATTTGCCTACATAGTGTGTATCAGGACAAAGTTCAAGGCCCCTTTATAATGTATCTGAACTGCATTCCTTCACGGTGCAGCGTCCTTCTTGAGTTTTGAAAATAAGTCAGACAGGAGAGGTTTCTGTGGTTGTGGGGCACCCTGTTGGTGACTAATTTGGTCTGCCACAATAACCTTCTGAGTGTCATGAGTTCCTGGAATAAGTGGTCGAGTAGGAGGAACAGAGTCCTGAAGTTGAACCCCCTGGAGAGGGGTAGAAGGCTGAGGGGTAATGGGGGGAGGGCAGGAACATTCCCCATAGGCAAGCTAAGAGAAGTCTGAGGTTTTGAAAGTACTGTAGGGGCCTCTTTTGGGAACCATGAAGGAGGGTCTTGGAAAAATTCAATTTTGGGTCCCATTCAGGGTCAGGAATCCAAGAGCCTGTGGGAGATTGTTTCCACTCAGCCTCACACAGGGCAGTCTATGAAGACCAGAGTTCATGAGGAGGGGGGCTTCTTATCTAAAAAAAAGGCAGCTTGTAACACTTCAGCAGTGATTTGACACACCATATGGTCAGGAGGCAAATAGATAGATGGAGCACTCTGCTTCACCACAGTGGGTGCTGAAAAGATATGCTGATTGGCAGTAGTTAGAGCAGTCCTACGTCCTTTAATATCACCCTTTGACCCTAACATAGAGGACCCCTCTTTAGAGTTAAATGAAAACACAGTAGCCCCATCTTGAACATCAGGGGAATGCTGATAAATCACGGGAGGAGGGACAGATAGTGAAGTGCAGCCATGTAAAGAAATGTTCTTCAACACAAACCCAGAATTTTGAGACAAAGGTTGAGTGGTAAGGGCAGAATTGGGTTGCACAGTGCTATCAGTACACATTGTAATGTGTGTAGGCAATAACATCTCTGGTAAAACTGGTGAGGGAGCAGGAGATTTCATAAGTCCAGGGGCATGTGGCTGTAGGCACCCACTGAAATCAACACTAACAGTGCCAGCCAATCCTGCACAAGGAACAGGCGCAACAGGCAAAATCACAGTATTAGTTGCTATAGCCAAATAACTCTTGCAGGATGACTCACCTGGCCCCAGAAGGGCCTTCGCGTTTGATGTTGCTGCATCACAGATAGGCATGACAGGCAGGAAAGCCACCGTGACAGCAGGAGCTGCAACTTGCAACAGGGCAAGTTTTTCTTGTAGCGCCTTCCCTGTAGCCAAATGCCTTTGTGTTTCATTTCTGGAGTAGCTCCTTAAGAGTAGTTTCTGCTTCAGTTGGATTTGAAGAAAGCTCATTAGAAACACTTTTAGTAGAATCCACAACCTGACTTAAATCCTCAGTGGAAAGGAAAACCTCGGAGTTTCTACTCCAGTCTGCTGAATATCCAAATTTTGAACATGAACTGGGTGAGCCTCTAGTTTCAAAGATGTAGGAGAGGAGGCTTGCTCCCCCACCCCAGAGATGTCCATCACCTCCGGAGGATCACTGGAAGTGGCCATCTCACAGGCCAGAGGTTCTCCCTACAGGTTGAGTAGGAGAACTTCCCTGGTGCCCTGGCCAGATTTCCCCCCATTCACTAAAATACCACCAACAGCTTAATCTGGTTCAAAGTCAGTTGGCATTCATCTGTATCCCCCTGCCCTGGGTCATGCCTGAAAATAGGCAGAATTTGTCTAGTGCACTTACCCAGTCAACAAAAACTAAATAAATAAATAAATGTGCTTGTGACTTCCTAATTAGGCAGTTTTTCCTGGTTTCTATTTTTGCAGTGGATGTCTGATGTCTGATTTGTCTAGCCTACATTGGCCCAGTTCAATCTTTTCCTCACCTCCATAGATTAATTTTTACAACCTCTGTCATGGGTAAAGAGGGGAAAGGGACCATCACCCAACAGTGAATGAAAACAATGGGCATGGGCTTGAAAATAGGTGTGCCAACTAGCTAAAAGGATATAATCTTTACTACAGCAGGCATGGGGTTAAGAAAGAAGAAATACCACTAGGAAACAGGGAATAAATATTACAATTAAAAGGCATGCCACTGTTCAGATATCTGCCACCCTTTCAGTGAAGTTTTCCTCTCATTCATTGATGTTTTTTCGGGCTAAAAAAACTGACCCTTGTTGGTCAGTCCCCTACCCCACCTCTGACTCACAAGCCACCATCTCACACTCCGCAGTACACCCACCCCCACACATACTTGACCAGGTGTCATTCCATGAGTGCCAGGTTTAAACCTCAATGGTACAAAACATGAAAAACTGCCAAATTAGGAAATCCCAGGCACATCACTCTAGTCTCATTAATTTTATCAATCTGTACTGAATGTGCCCAATAATATCAAAGTGATTGGAGCCATGGTTTAGAAGTTGCTGTTTCAGTCTGATAGTACCTGGTGTATACGGAGTGGTCCAGTTAATGTGACTAGACAGATGTGCTTGTGATTTTCTAATTAGGCAGTTTTTCCTGGTTTCTATTGTTAAGCTCGATGTCTGATGTCTGATTCGTCTAGCCTACGCTGGCCCAGTTCAATCTTTTACTCACCCACATGGATTAATTTTTACAAACCCTGTCATAGATTAGTGAGGGAAAGGGTCCACCACCCAACAGTGAATGAATTATAGAACAATGGACATGGGTTCAAAACACTGATCCTAGCACAATACATTGGGATAGTAAACATATGTTTGTTGAGATTGAGGTTGGAGAGAAAAAAAGCAAGCTTAGTTTTCTCAGTGCTCAAATTAAAAGGGAAAAGAGTAATGTGTTAAATACAGCTCTCAGTTTAATATCACTGCAGCTGCAGCCCCCCCAGTTCCTTCCTACATCCCCTCTCCCAGTCCTTTCCACCACTGTGTTCTTGACTATACTAATACTATAGTAATAGCAGCAGTCTAGTTTTACACATTGCCAGTTTATGTTGACTGCATCCACACTGAAGCCCCTGCATATTTTCTTATGCACCAAAAATGGTATTTAGTATGAATCCAGCACAAGGAAATCTACATAAACTGGCAATGTGTAACGTAGACTGCCACTACAAATTCTACCTAACATTTTAATTTGAATGAATCTCGCATAAGGGAAATAACCTGTCTACTAAACCCTCTCTCCCCAATAGATTTAAATGTAAGTGTGAAATGTAATATTTAGCTCAAAACTACTAGCTGGTCCTTCTCTCCCCAAGGAAGCAGAAGACCCCATAGAAAACAGGTTTGTCCTGTTTGTGCAACATGCAGGCCTACATTGAAATTAGAGTATGTGTGAAAATGAACAATCAATTACCATGCCAACAAACAGCATGTGGGTGGGCTAATCTTCTTCCTAATAGCAATTGCTGGGAATATACCCATCCCCCAACTGAGTTGGAGTCTGAAAGGACAAGGGCACACCCTCTCCCCCAACTATCTTTGATTGAATATATACTTTCCAAATACTGCCATTAAGAAGAAACTTCAGTCCAGTCAACATGCTGTCTGTTCTCATTGAGACCGATTTGTCTTTCTCATACATTACTTTCAATGGAGGCCAGCCTGGTATACAAACAGAACAAACTTGTCTTCTATGGGGGAGTTCTTTCTTGGTACAAATCATAAAGTTTTGGATCTAGAGTTACTTAGAACTGGTGTCTTTTAGTCTGATGAAGGAGTGCAAAAGTTTGTTTTACTCACTCTGTTTTTTTAATTCTGCATATGCATGTGCACAGCCTTCAGAGCCTATTAGCCAATTTTAGGCTTATTTCTATTTCCATTTGTGAGCCCAGCTTATACACCTTTTTACAATGTATTTACACAGTGTAGTTGAGGTAGAAACATAGAAACATAGAAGTTGACGGCAGATAAGGACCGTAAGGCCCATCCAGTCTGCCCATTTCTTTTTCTACCTTATAAATGTGCCATCGGCCTTTGCTCTGTCAGTGACCTATCTATTCATAGTCATTTGTATTGCTCCCTTATGCCTATCCCATGCCTGTTTGAAGCCCTGCACTGTATTCATAGCCACCACTTCTTGTGGTAAGCTATTCCATGCATCTACCACCCTTTCTGTGAAAAGAATTTCCTCATTTCCCCTTAATCGGCCTCCCTCTAATCTCATGCTGTGTCCTCTTGTCCTGCAATTTTCTTATATTTAAACATGTTAGACTCTTTCACCTTGTTTATGCCCTTAAGGTGTTTAAATGTCTCGATCATATCACCTCTCTCCTCCTTTGCTCAAGGGTATACATATTGAGCTCCGTTAATCTGTCCTCATATGTCTTCTGATGCAGTCCCTGCACCATTTTGGTTGCCCTTCTCTGGACTGCCTCAAATTTGGTTAATGTCCTTGTGAAGGTGTGGCCTCCAATACTGCCGCAGTACTCCAGATGGGGCCTAACCAATGTCTTGTACAGAGGATTATTACCTCCCTCTTACGACTTGTGATACCCTACTAATACACCCTAACACCCCCTAGCCTTACCTACTGCTTTAGAGGTCTGCTTGGATGATTTTAGGTCATCAGTGATGATGATGCCAAGTCTCTTTCTTCCTTTGTGACTGCTAGCAACTCCCTCCCAGCCTATAAGTGGCTTCAGGGTTTCTCTTCCCTATGTGCATGATTTTGCACTTCTTTGCATTAAATCCCAGTTGCCACTCTTCTGACCATTTTGCTAGTTTATCCAGATCTCTTCTCATTCTGCCCACCCATCTGGATCATCTACTCTGTTGCAGATCTTGGTGTCATCTGCAAACAGACAAACCTTACCCTCTAGTCCATCTGCAGGGTCACTAATGAAGATGTTGAATGGACTGGCCCAGGACTGATCCTTGAGTACCCACTGTGACTTGCATCTCTTCTGACTGTATACCATTTACCACCACTCTCTGTTTTCTGCCAGTCAACCAGTTTGCCACCCAGTTGACCAACTTCTGACCCACCCCGAGCCTACCTAGCTTATTTATCAATCTTCTATGTGGAACAGTGTCAAAAGCTTTGCTGAAGTCAAGGTAGGCGACATCAACTGCTCCCCCTTGGTCCACCACTCTGGTTACCCAGTCAAAGAAATCTATGAGATTAGTTTGACAGGACCTTCCTTTGTAAACCCATGCTGTCTTGTATCCTGTGCCCTATGGATTCCAGGTGTTGCACTATCCTTTCCTTAAAGTGCCTCCATAATCTGCCCACTACTGAGGTAAGACTGACTGGTCTGTAGTTCCCCGCCTCCTCCTGCTACCACTCTTGTGGGCGGGATCACATAAACCCTTCTCCAGTCTTCTGGGACCTCTCCTGTGCTCAGAGACTCACTAAACAATTCTGCTAATGGCTCTGCTAGTTCCTCCTTTAGCTCCTTAAGTACCCTGGGATGTATGCCATCAGGTCCCATTGCCTTATCCACCCTGAGCTTAGCAAGCTCTTGTAGGACCCTTTCTTTTGTGAAGGGAGTAGTGCTCACCTCCTCCCCCTGTGTCCATGATGCTGAGCTGTGGGCCCTGCCCTACCTTCTCTTCAGTAAATACTGAGCAAAAGTATCTATTAGGATAGATGCCTTTACAGAGGTCCTCCTCCTCACATGCTCCTTTTTCTCCATTAAACAGCAATACCCCTCTGGACTTTCTCCTTTCACTAATGTATCTATAGAAAGTCTTGTCACCTTCTTTTACTGTTCATGCTAGTGTTTCCTCAGTTTGGGACTTTGCCTGCCTTACTGCCTTACCTGCTTCCCTTAGGGCAGTTTGGTATGCCTCCCTATCTTCATCCCGCTGTGTTCCCTTATATTTTCTGAAGGCCAGCCTTTTGGCTCTGACCTTTTCTGCTACTGTATTTGAGAACCAAAGTGGTTTCCTTCTTCTTTTACTTCCTTTTCTGTCTAACACAATGGGATGTTGCTTCAAGTATTGTATCTCAATGCTTGCCCACTTTGCCTGTACCTCCTCACCTGTGTTTCTTTTGCCAGGGCTAGCTTAACTCTGTTGGCCATCTTATCAAAGTCAGCTCCTCTGAAGTCCCATATTTTTGCCTTGGAATGGGATGATTTAGATGTAGTAGCCAAATTGAACCATACCATGTGATGGTCACTGGACCCCAGGTGACCTTCTACCTGGAGATCTGTGATCCCTTCTTTGTTAGTCAGTACTAGATCTAGGATAGCCCTGTCTCTTGTGGGCTGCTGTACCAGTTGTTTGAGGCCCTCCCCCTGCAGGGAATCCACTATGAGTCTAGTTCTGGCAGATGTTCCTGCTGGTATTGACCAATCTATATCTGGCATGTTGAAGTCTCCATTATCAGAACCTCCCTTTAGCTGTCATGTTTTGTATATCTTCTAACAGTAATGTGTCTATGTCCTCCCTCTGGTCTGGGGCCTGTAGACAACCCCAGTTCTTATGGCTGTCCCATTTCCTGTTTCAGGGTGACCCACAGTTCTTCTGGCTCCTTATGTGTATTCTGAATTTCTGTAGCTTTGATATTTTCATTAACATACAGGGCCCTCCTCCCCCTTTTGCACCTCGGTCTCTTCTGAACAATACATAGCCAGGTACTGAAGTCTCCCAAGTGTGGTTACTGGTAAACCACGTCTCACTAATTGCTACTATGTCCAGTTTAGCCTCTGACATTATTGCCTGCAGGTCTGGGATCTTATTTCCCAGGCTGTGAGCATTTGTGTACATGATTTTCCATTGGCCAGATTTTGGTGTGTTAGTTGTTGGGTGAAGTTTGGCATTACCCCTGTGCATCGTATGGGGAGACAAACCTTTTTTTCTTACCTGGTGATGCAAATGAATGGCAAACACGCTGAATTCCTGTTTGACCACTAGCTGAGGGGGGAGGGGTGTTCTTCCCATTCGACGTATGGGGTGCTGCACCCCTCTCCCCATTTGCTAGTTTAAATATTCTGCAAAGACGTCAAACTTCTGCCCCAATGCACTGACTCCCTCTTTAGTCAGATGCAGTCCATCAAATTTAAAGAACTTTCGCTCCCAGAACTGTTGCCAGTTCCTACAAATCTGTGTCCTTTTCCTGGCACCAGTCCTTGAGCCACGTGTTTAGCTCCCTATCTCTCCTTCTCTGACCTTCCGTCCATCTGTTCCTTCTCCCAGACTGGCAGGATCTCAGAGAAGGAGATGCCGGACGAAATAGATGATAGTTTGTCATCCAGCTTACTCAGGTGTTCCTTGGTCTCCACAACTGACCGGCTGGCAGATCATTAGTCCCTATGTGTACTAGGACATCAATGTTTTCTCCTGCTTTGTGAACAATTTTAGTAATGCGGTCAGTGTCTCTCCATGCTGATGTACCTGGGAGACATCTGACCATCACCCCTGGCTGGAGATGGGTATCAACTCCCGAATCATGGAGTCTCCTATGATCAGAAGTTTTTGGATTTCCTTTGTGCTTGTTTAGTTTTGGTTCCTGATTTGGGTGAGTATTGTTGTCTAGCTCCTGTGTCGCAGTGTCCTGCTCTGCAGTGTCTTCTGCCTCTTTATTTGATTTCAGAGATAGAGGCAGATACCTGTTTGTAAGCGTTGATATGGTTTTGGAGGTAATGTGTTGGAGAGCAGAGAGTGATGGGCACCTGATTTGCTCCTCCTAACCACCTGCCAACCTCCTGACCAACTACCCTCTGCGGTCGAGGTTTTTCTGTTGGATGCTGGGGAAATGGCGGTGGTTCTTATAATGTATTTCCTCTTCAATATGAAATTTGAGGCGTGCAATCTCTGCCCATGCTGCCCGGAGCTGAGACGAAGATCTCCAAAGGCCCAGCATGTAGGACAGTGTCCTAAATCCTGTAAGACTGTCCTTCTGAAAATTGTTCCACAGTACCTGCAGTTAATGAAATCCATTCCAAATAAGTTGCTGGGTTTGTAACCTAGTCAGAGTAATTAGAAGGAAAAAAAGGAAAAAAATGCAAGTAATGGTTTAATTGTGCTTTGTTTAACTTGTTATAACAAGTTAAATTACTAGTGCCCTGTAAATGAGATCACTTGTGGAGGCCCCACTGATCCGCCCCTTCCTGCTCTGCCACAGGAAATGTCACAACTGTGGTACCCTATAAAAGGAGTGTAGCGTGGGGTGGTTGGGGATGGGGTGGGTGGCTGGGCCCTTCCCTGCCTAAAAGAAGAACCACGGACGAAAGAACAAGGAGGTAAGAGCAGAAACAATCAGTCAACAACAAATGGAGTAACCCTGAAAGCTTATCCTAATGTTAGATAAAACTGTAAAACCTGTAAAGCACCACCTGTAATAATTTCAGAGAAGATATACCCTGTAAGAAACACTTTGCTCCAGAGAAAAATAAAGCAGTAACAGAAGATATACCTTGCAAAAGACAATTTGAATCAGAAGATTACAGCAGTAATCTGTTAGCACACACCTGTAGGCACACCTTGTAATAATGCAGAAGAAGGTATACCAGCAACAACAATTTGAATCAGAGAAAAAATAAAGCAATGAAATGTTAGCCACAAACAGTAGCAATCCCTGTGAGTAAAAAATCAAAACACCACCACACAGTAAATCTGCTTAGCCAAACTAAGTCTTAATCTTCTCCCTTGCTCTGGTAAGTTTCTCTACTCTGCCTTTCAAGCAGTCTTAGAAGGAAAGAGCTCAGGTGAAGCTAGGTGCCTTGGCCAGCAAACCAAGTCTTCTACAAGATATCAACTAACCTGACTTTTTAACCCTTCTTTCTGTTGGAAATTACTGACAGTTTGCCAGCTCCACCCCACATACACACCTAATCCTTTGGAAGAGCTGTGGGAGGAAAAGCAATTAGCTCCTTCAATGAGAAGGAGACTGAAACACCTCTGAGACAACAAACCTTTTCAACAAACAAGAATAAAATAAAACACAGTGTCAAACAGTAATTTTGCTTAGCCCAATGATAAAAAAGTCACAAAAATGTAAGCTCCACCTGTAATACAGTAATTTCAGAGAAGATATACCCTGTAAGAAACACTTTGCTCCAGAGAAAAATAAAGCAGTAACAGAAGATATACCTTGCAAAAGACAATTTGAATCAGAAGATTACAGCAGTAATGGTGTGTTAGTTGTTGGGTGAGGTGAGATGTGAGGTGAGATGCAATATCTTGTTTTTATTGGGATCCTGTTTTTACAATATATTTCCAGGCCAGATCAGCATAGATGCAACATCTCCTTTTCAGAGGGATTTGCTGCAGAGTCCTGATTTTACACATTTTTTTACAATATATTTACCCAGGACAACCTAGCTGAGACATAATATCTTGTTTTCAGTGTGGTATTGCTTGGACCAATTTTACCCTGTACTGTATTTACCTATGATACTATAGCACAGCTGAGGTACAATATCTCATTTTCAAAGGGGTACTGATTTTACCCATTTTTATAATATATTTACCCAGGATAGCCCAGGTGAGAGGTACTTTTTCAATTATCTAGGTGTCCGTCTCTTACAATGTATTTTTCCAGTACTCATCAGCAGAGATGCACATTTTTCAACAAGAGTTGGCTGTGCTATGTCCTACTTTCACACATTTGCTATATACTGTATTTATCAGGGACAGACTATATGAGATGCAGTATCTGATTTTCAATAGGATCCTGCTTTTAAAAATTTTTACAGTCTATTTAGTCATTGTATTTTTATTTATTTTATTGCACACATGTGCTTATTTACAAAGGTTTAACGTTTACCAGGGACAGACTAAATGAGATGCAGTATCTGATTTTCAATAGGATCCTGCTTTTAAACATTTTTACAGTGTGTTGAGCAGTATCTCATTTGAAATTCAATTGATACTGTAAGTACAAATCATAAAATAAAATAACAAAATGTATTTTTACTGTAATGACAAAAAACAAATACAAAAAAAAAATCAAGCTTCTTCCCTTCACATTGACCTGAATCAGACTAGTCGGCAAATAGAATGAATGAATGAATGAATGAATGAATGAATGGCATTGTTACCTATAGTAAAACCTTACTTGCAGAGACATAGTCAATCAGGTTTTACTATAAGTAAAAATATAATTAATTAATTCATATAACCACCCAATACTTATGGATGGGAGCACAACATCCATCCCAGCTCAGAACCTGGCCTTGGTAAAAAGAAAACCTATCCCTTTTTACAGATGCATGTTACTATTTGCTGTGGCACCAGCATTTGAAGGCTTTGGAGGGAGGAAGAGGGTGGGTGTGCTCAACTACCTACACTACCATATATTTCTTTTTTACACCGTACAGATTATTGGGTTATGAAAGGGGGGAGCTGGGACTGCCAGGAGTCTTTGATTGTACCTGCATTCCATCCCCTTACAATGCAGAAGACCAGCATGGCGAGAAGAGAGCACAAGACCCTTCCCAGCCCAGAAACTGGCCCTGGTAAAAAGAAAACATACCCCTCATCTTTCTTCTACCCACAGTAGACTATCAGGGATTTTTTAACACATCATATTGGGGATCAGGTTTGGGAGGGGTGACCTACAGTACTGTACACTACCTGAGATTTTTTTATACAGCTTTTCTGTGATACTGAATGAATTTTTTTGTAGTACAGATATACATGCAGTTCTGTGTAACTATCCTTTTGGCCATTTACTGTATGAGCAATGTCTGTACCATGGGACTTTCAGCTGTTGCCTGATTCTTCTGCCTTCAGAGTGCTAATGTTTTAATCATGGTTCTGCTGTGTTCCTTGTTTCAAATAAATTTCAGCTGTGTGTTAACAGGTGTCTAGTAGCACCCTACACCATTCTGATTTCTGTCCCCTATTTAAAAAAAACAACAACTCTGGAGTCTAGTGGTATTTATATTAAATATATACTATTTCAATTGTGGAATTGTAAATTTAAATTTAGCAGGAGATAATGGATAGGGTAGGCAGTGAGGGTGAGGGTGAGTGGGGGATATGATTATTATTAGGTTTACTATTACAATATTTGTTTGGCATTGTTCTTGTTCCTGCCTAATCAAATAACTGTCTGAAGTATTGGATTTGCAGGGGTGACATAAGATATTTTGAAGTGGTCCCGGTTTTCGTTGTGCAACCATAGTTATTTTTTTTAACTCCGATCATTTATTCAAAAAAAAAAGTCTGCCCCTCTCATGGGTAGTCTAATGCCCATCAAGACCTCACAGAACACAGATTGTTGATAAAATATCTGAAACTTATTTTTGGTATTCTACCTCCCTTCAACCCAACCACCACACACACTTCCACATCCCACCATCACTGATAAATATTAAAATAACTACCCATTATCCATTGTAGTCTACTGCCCTCTCCAATCCAGAACAGTTACAAAAATTAAAATATCTGCCCTTTATCCATGGTAGTACAGTGCCCTCACCCCCAACCACAACAGGAAGTGCCCGCCCCATCCCCCACAATAACCGGTAAGGGAATTGGTAAGGAAGTCAGTGATTGACATAGCCCACCCATTCCTCACCAGCTTGGCCAGTCACTGACTGATTTCTGAATGAGAGCATATTACAGAATACTTTGGGGTTGGCAGTATATCCTAAAGGTTACAGTAACGAGCTGTGAATGAGCTTAGTACATACAGCAGACCTGGGTTTGATTCCCACAACCTCCACTTGTGTACTGTATGACTCTGAGCAAGTCACTTAACCCCCAGTGCTCCTAGGTCACCCCTGAAAACAGGCACTTGTGCCTAGTGGGCCTGACCTGGTTGCCAAAGACTAAAAAAATAAATTACTTAGTACTTGTTTGGGGAGCTGTCAATCACTGAGAGCTTACTAAGTACATTACATGCTTATTCAGAACTCAGTCTGGACTGGCCGTGGTGGTGAGAGGTGAGCTGTGCCAGTCACAGACACCATTACAAATTGGGGCAGGGAGTTAACAGGTTGGGTATAGCACTGCTGGGTATGGACGGGGGTGGGGTTCCCAATAGACTATGATAAAAAAAGGCATATATACTAAATATTTGTACGCTCGGGGTTTGGGGTGGGGCAGGTATAGACTTCCAGGTAAAAGGGAATTTTTTTTTTCAATTATTTGTCAGCAAACAGGTTTCAGGGAAGTGGGGAAGGGGGACTTGTTATGATCAAGTACACTTAGAACAGAGATTGGGACACTGAAAGTTTAAATCAATTATCCAGTATTGTACAACAATGTTTACTAGAATTACGTATCTAGCACTATAATAAAAGAATAAAGCTAAGTATGAGGAAGAGTTAGATTTTATGTGGTGCCTTTAATTCACAGAGTTTCCCAAATGTGCTTTACAAGTCAAGGACTGCTTCAGCATCCATTAGATGAGAACAGGCAAGCAAAGGGAGATTTAGGAAGGTTAGGCTAAGCTCTATCTAATCAAGATAAAAAATAAATACTTGATTGGTTTACTTGCTCTGTTTTCCATCATAGATGGGAAAGTAAATTTCCTTATTCTTTTTCATAGTGTTAAAACACTCTAGCTTCACGTGATACTGTGCATTTATAGTAGATTCTCCATTTTTGGGACTTTTACTTTAGGGACATTACATACACCTGGTCTAAATTCAAGACAAGAAATTGACTCCATATTTATAATAGTATGAGACAGTGTATTGTGTTTTATACAGTGGTCTCACTACCTCTCTTGTTGTTACTATTGTATAGGTGCCGTAAACATGTGGGGGCGACGTTTACATATATTGGATTATTTGAGTGAATAATGGCCACTGAAGGTACCACAAATCAAGTGTAAAACATGGATCCCAGTAATCTAATAAAGAAAAGTCTTCAAAATAATGTATGAAGAAGCAAAACAGTATTTAATATTAAGTATTATGCTGTCCAAAGAGAGAAATTATGTTCTGATGTTTTTGGAGACTGTTAACATGGGATGCTTTGCCGGGACCTCAGTGTAAATAAGCACTAAATGATATCATATTAAGGATGTTCTAGTTATTGTTTGATATTTATGCTATTGCCTAGAAACTGGAAGCAACTGTGTGACTAACATTTCAATTCAGCACTGTGCTTGCTTTAAAATGAATGATGTGGTAATTCAAGGAAAATTACATTGACAAACACCAAAAAAGAATTACAGTTAATAAAAAAAATGTTTTTGTTACCATGACAAGTCAAAAAAATACATTATAAAAAATTAGTTATCTTGTGCTTGATTTTCTTAAGGTGCTGAATCACTGTCAGACAAATTGTTAGCATTGTGTACACAGCCTTTATCAAAGGCTTGCCACACCTCTGCCCCCAATGTCTCACACCTGCTCAGAGACACACGCAGCCAAACTTCCATTAAGAGACTCTAGTGACACCTGCAGGCAGCACTAAATTTAGCAATCAAATTGCTACGGAAACAACTCCACCTGGTGCATTTTGGTGCATTTCGGCTTTTGGAACAAAGTTTGCAATTAAATCATATTACAGGATACTGGATGCTGCATACTTCCTACCACTTAATGCCTGACACTTAACGCCTGCCACCTGATGTATGCCACTGCTGCTAATGCACCCACTGTGTCATACTGGGGTATCACTAAACTTTTTGGCTATCACCACTCTATACAATCCTGACCCAGCTCATCCTTGTCAGATTAAATTTTTACAAAATCACTTCCCTCAATTTCAGTCACAGTTATCATTGAAATCTGTACATATCAGACTGCATAGTCTCAATTTCTTGGGGGTCTTTGACTAGTACTTCTTTGTATCTGGCACTGACACTGACAACTGATACTATCATGTATAACATCTTGTTGCAACACTGAAGGCCTTAAGGTTTCTGTAACATAATATCTGGTTGAGAGTATGTTGGGAATGTATCTCCAGCTAGTTGTACATTTATCAGTGTGATACACTTACTGTATATACGCAGGGATATGCTGATTTGCGTATAAGCCAAACCCCTAACTTGCAGCTTTTTTTGCAGTAAAACGTAACGACTCGTGTATAAGCCGAGAGCCTTTATTATTATGGTACTATACTGTATAAAACAACAATGAACGAGAGAGCGAGACACCCCGCTCATGTCCTCGAGTGAGATGTAAAGACAGAGAGAGAGAGTTTCGTACTGACCGGGTTGTGATCTCTGCATTGCTGTATCCCCTTTGAATATCCTGTTCTGTGACTGGACAATCCATTTAAGATCCTAGCTGCTGCAAGGGTTGTGGCCTGACCTCTGACCAAGATAGCCATGATTTTCTGAGCGGCTGTCAAAGTTCTGCACAATCCTTAATACTGCCACAATTTCTTATTTTCAAACTGGATAGATCATGGCATTGTAATGGCACTGATCAACTATCGGCAATACTGAAGCTCATGTCCATGAGTGAGAGAGACAGAGCAGGAGCAACAGTAAACGAGACAGTGAGACACCCCGTTCATGTCCATGAGTGAGATGTAAAGACAGAGAGAAAGAGTTTCATGTTACTGTCTCCGATTACAGACCGGCTGTGTTCTCTGCAATGCTGCTTTCTCTACTTAACATGTGAGAGAGACAGTGAATACCATGCATTAAAGAAACACAGGACAGAGGCAGCGAGCAGCAGACATTCCTCCTCAATGACAGGTACCCATTCTGCAAAGCATCTGGCAAAATTAATGGCAGGCTCATTCTGATTCACAGAATAATTGGCGTTCTCACAGTGACCCGCGTATAAGCTGAAACCCCTAATTCAGATACCACATTTTGGTATAAAAGTTTTGGCTTATACGCGAGTATATACGGTACTCACTTTGGGTAAATATCACTTTAATCCTTCTATATGCCAGGTAAATATAATTTCTGTCATCGTAATTTTTGGGGCTTATTTTTTTTAATTTTTTTACTTGCTTATATGTTACATTTTGACATGCCATTGTTTTATCCAGGGTCATTTTCTTGTCATTGGCCATATTCTCAACTAACAGAGTTCTGAACAGAGTTGAAGTTGGCTTCTACTGATTTGTGCTTACCTCACTCTTGAAGCATGTGTCTTTGGGATGTTTTTCACTTGACATATAATTTAGTGAGTAGAGAATCCTAGTGTTTTGATATTCATTAGACTGATACATGGCATAATACATTTGGGTTGAACTCTCTGCCTGCTGTTATCTCTGGACAACCTTTTACCTTTAAGTTTGGTTCAGCTGAAAGCACACTTAAGATATTCAAGCTCTCTGACGTCACTTTAATTATGTTTTGAATGCCTGTTTTAAACCAATGAGAATTATTTCTGTTTTTTTCTGCATGTTGTAAGTGTAAATAATATGGGATTTTCTAAATAACTGTCATTAAGCTTCCGAGGAAGGACTTGTTGGTCCGAAAGCTAAAGACATTTTTTTTTGTAACATGCTTGTTGGTCCAATAAAAGATATCAGAACATTTGTTCTGGATTTTTTCAATTTGTTGTCATTTTCATTTGGAAGTCTTCATAAACCAAACAAACTTAAGGGAAAAGCTTCTATTGTACTGACACTAGAGTTTTTGTGTCAATGATTTGTCATCTTTGTGATTAAGAAAGGCACTTTCAATTACATGGGTGCTCATTTCATCTAAGAGTGGAGCTTTGTTCAGTATATTATCTGCGGTTTATTTACCCTGTAATAAGATATCAATTTGCCCATTTATATTGCCATGTCTCCATCAATGGACATCTAATATCTGTATGCTATGAGAAGGAATCTGTAGAATGTGTGAAAATAAGTTATACAATGACTTCTTTAATTTTCTTTGGTTTTTTTGGGCAGATCTTTATACCAAAAAATTGTAATTTGAGAAGTAGTTTGACCACTTGGGCCCAGCATGGGGTTTTGCAGTTCCCTGTACACATAAATTAGCCTATATCCATGTTTATTTAGCATAGTATTGTTGATTCAAATGAAGTTAGCTAGCCTGGGAGAAAAGCAAAAAATATATACTGTATACAATCCTGACCCAGCTCGTCCTTGTCAGATACATTTTTTACAAAATCACTTCCCTGAATTTCAGTCACAGTTATCAATCTAAGAAGCTGCACAATATTATTTTTTTAGTGTAGACAGTGACCATGCTTTGTCCACTTTTAAGCCATGTAAACAAAGAATGGCACAGTCATTAATACCAATCAAAGTGAGAGTTCTCTAATTCATCATGATTGGCCTCTTATCAGGTTTAGTATCCTTAGCAGGCATACAAACTAACTCTGAGGTCTTATTAGCAGCCACTGGACAGTTATTGTTCTCATGCCAGTCTTGTCTCAATGTTTTTAACTAAACTTCAAAGTTTGTAACTGTGCTGAGCATTTTATTCATAACAGACAGTTCCTCCTTCCAGGGTCCTAGGGTCCTGACACCCATGGCTGATGAAGTTATTGAGAGTTTTGGTGAAAAAGACCCATACCTATCCGCATAACTATTAAGGGCCTGAATATTATTATTAATTTCCAGTCTGTTCCCCAATAAGTCAGTTTCAGTCATATTGACCTCTGTACTAGGTGCTTGTCTGCTCTGCTTACTTTTCCTCTTGTGTTTTCTACTCTTTTATTGTTTACTAAGTTATTTTTTTGGGGGGGGGTATGCTAATTGTGGAAAAATCAAGTTTCCGTGACCCTTTCTCCTTGTACAAAAGGAAGGAGATTTGTGCAGAGGTGCAATAATTTCTAATTTATGAGTGATAACATCCATCCAACACCCATTTGTTGCAATGTTTTCTTTATGGTATCTAGTTCCTCCTTAATAATAATGATCTGTTCCATTGGCATTAAATGAGCAATATATAAGTTGGACATGATGTTAACCAAATCTTTACTTAGATTGTAGGGATAATAATTTGAGTAAATCCTCTGAGATGCATTCCTTTCTTTGACTCCCTCAGATATCTTAGCTGGCTTGTTTTGTTCTTTCAGGCCGCTTATTGCACAGTAACATGTAACCCATCCACTACTTCTTTTAGAATCTTCTTATTGGATGCATAGTTTCTGGTCTCAGTTTGATCCAGAATCTGTTCTACAGAGCTTCTTGCTTACAAATGACAGCTCTGTGATGATAAGTCCAGGTTCGTGAGCACAGGAGAGGCCTCTAGATAATTTTCCCTCATTTCCCTGATTCCCAGCACTTCATATCAGAGTGTGGGATAGAAATTTCATCAGAACAACCAAAGGCCACAGCTGTTCCTACCTTCTCATCTATACAGAGCCTAACTGTCTGAGAATCTTCAGAAATAAATATTTGTGTAATATAAGTTCAACATGAATCTAACAAGTTAGACCCCCATGTTGGTAACCTCCAAATTTATATCTGGCAATTGCATTGCCTTAGTACCTTTTTTCACTAAGTGACTTATGGAAATGATCCATAATTGTAGTTTGTTTAGTACTCAGTTTCACTTTGAGTTTAGTAGCAGCCTCTGAAGGGGCTGATTTTAGTAAGCATTTCTTTTTTGTTGCTATAAACTTCTATTTTTTTAGTTGGTGTTTTATTCTGCTGAAGTAAGCCACTACAATAATTCTGGTCAATCGGATCATTTTGATAGACTATGTTGTTAGACTGTGCAGTTTCTGAATTATTTTTGGAATTGGATTCAAGAATGCTGTCTATATCCAGGCCTTGATCCTCAGCCTTTCTTCTAGTCAGAACCATACTGAGTATTTTAGATTTATAAAGTCTTTTGGTACTGTTAATATATAGTCAAGACACTAAGTCTATCAATCTGTTAATAGCTGTAATCAGGGCACCAAGTAAATATAATCGACTATTGTCAATAAATAAATGATAATAAATGCAATAATATGTGCAAGCATAGTGCAAAAGATTAAAAAGTCAGGATCATAAGAAGCCTGTAATCACTTTAATAGGGTACCTTTCGTAAGCACAGCTCAATGACTGAAGATTTATAATTTGTTAGAATTAGTTAAGCTACTGCAGTACAGCCAATATAGACTTCTAAAATTAGAACCAGTAACTGAATTAATGAACATGGGCACAGACCCAACAAAGCTGTATAAGATAAAATCCTGAGTCAGTGAGTGCTATTGCAGTCTTCACAGCTAAAATATATGCCACATTTATCCAAAGAAGACTGGTGCATTACTTATCACTGCAAATTAGCACAGTCTCAGAGGCTTATATATTCAAAGGAGATGCACAGCCCAAATTTGAGATGAGCCACGTAACCTGGAAAATGCACTGAAGCATGATATTCAGAAATGTGCCACCCAAATCCGAATGTGTGATCACCCAGGAATAATGTATGCAGTGCAAGTAAAAGGGGAGTATCTATGAATGTTCAGCACATCCGCATATTCAGCCAAAATGAGCATTGGAAGAGCCACACATCCCAAAAATGAGCTGCCCAAGGATAGGTATAAAAGGGGATGGCCTAACTTGCCAAGCCACCCACAGGTTGGCTGCAGCACTGCAACAATAGATGGGTCGGCCTGCCACATGGCAGCTGTTATGGCTGATGTGAGGAGATGGGCAGAACAACAACATGGCTGAAGAAGGGCCTGAGGTGATACTGGAACCATTTCAAATTTGAACAGCTCAGTGATATGGAACTCATGGGCCGGTATCGGCTCTACAGGGCAATTCTGAGACAGCTCTGTGAGCTGCTCCATGATGAACTTCAGGCACCAATACACACAAGTCACGCCACAATGGTGGACACAAAGGTGACAGCAGCACTGTGCCTGCTCACCGTGGGCACCTTCCAGATACCAGTGGGTGATACCACTGGTATCACACAATCCACCATGTCCCATATCCTCATGCAGTTCCTCACTGCTCTGTTGCACCATGCTATGGAGTACAGAAAATTCCCTAGCACAGCACCAGAGTGTACAGTAACAATGAAGCACTTTCACAGGGTTGCACACATGCCTGGTGTGCTAGGGGCCACTGGCTGCACCAATGTGGTAATCAGAGGACCACCTGACAGTGATAAAGAGACATATATAAACAGAAAGGGATACTACTCCGAGAACTGCCAGGTGGTGTGCAGTGCCACAGAGTACATCAGCAATGTCTGTGCCAGCTTCCCTGTAAGTGCACATGATGTCTATTTCTGGCATCACTCAGCCCTGTGCTACTGGTTTGAGTGCAGGGAGATACCCAATGGCCATATAGTGGATGAGTAGTACAAAACCCCATGGGAATGCTGTCCACAAGGCTGCAGAAACCACTGACAGTGACTGTGCTGGGGGTGGATCAGTGTGACAGAGCTGATATAATGGCCAACAGATATGTGGTAAACTAGATGGGGTACAGCTGCCAGAGCAGAGCCCACAAACTGACAGAAAGTAGACAGATGGTGGGTGCAATGAGTGTGGCTGTAACTGTGAAGGACTACATCAGGCACAGGCAACAGGGGGTGCAGCCACACACACCCTGATGGTACTACTGTGTGTGGGGCAGGGCAGTGTGACACTGTGGGAACAGACAGTGCCATGGGGTAGTAACAGGCCATGCTGTAGTTGTGCACCACAGAGAAGATACCATGCATGCCATAGTGGTAGTGACAGTGGGCAATCAACAGCTGGGAGGATGCCACAGAGGCATGTGAGGGTGCATGCATGTGGGAGCCATAGACAGGTGAACAGTGTGGACAGACACAACCAGCATACACAGGGTGTTGGGGGGCACTGGTGGGACTTGAATGGAGGGTGTACTGTAGACTAACATATCACCTTCTCCCACACAGGTGAGGGTGTCTACCCCCCTTCGGCCATTGTTTTTCACCCCCATATTGTATATCTCATCCAAAGCAGAGGAGAGGTACAGTGAGGCACACATCACAACAAGGAACATCATTGAATGCATGTTCAGCATGCTAAAGATGCATTTTCAATGCCTGGGCAGTTCCAGTGGTGCCCTACAGTATAGCACAGACAAGGCCTGTGGCATATTCCTGGCCTGCTGCATGCTACACAACATGGCCATTGACAATGGAATGGTTGTTCAGGTACCTAAGAGTGACAGTGCAGAGGATGGGGAGTCACAGGACAAGTGTGAGCAGCCAGCACTTCAATGGAGGGTCCCAAGACTGGTCCTGAGGGCACTGCAGCACAGGGACACTATTGTGCAGGAGCATTTTGGACCACAAAGGTGAGTGCCAGAGGCAGTCACAACAGTACAGACATACACACAGCCACAGATAAGTCTGAGTCATGGTGCCCCGTATCATGAGGCAGCCAGACACAGTCACTCCAGCATGACAAGCACACATGTGTGCACAATGAACATGCACACATGCCCACAGCAGGGGCAACAATGCCAAGGATAACCACAGGTGGATGTGGAGCAATGGCATGGGTCAGAAACAGAGCACTGGCACAGACCCACAGCAGTAGGACACAACCGCAATCATCATTACCATGCCACCCGCCACAATACCTTGGACCCCATCCATGGCCTGGATGCCACACAGATGACACAAAAATGCCACTGGCTTGTGTGCATGTGGTACACTGAGAGCACAAAGCCCTGAGCAGACCTGGGATGATGTTAAACTAGCAACTGCCATGGGGCAACATGGGCAGGCCAACTGTGGCCAGGACACCTCAATGTATGCCTATGTGGCCACCACAGACCCATGCATGACCTCACACCACAGACACAGGTGACTCATGTGGAAGACCGTGCTCCACAAGGGATGAATCCTCCACCCCAAGGGGGGTAGAACCACATGACCATGACTGGCTGCATATAGATGAAGGTCTCCTGAAATGCACACTGGTGCCTGGAGTGTCAGGGATTACAAGGGCAGAGGATGACATTTGGAACACGTGGGCTGCATGCTGTCTCAGGGTGGAGGTGATGTGGTTGCTGCTTGGCGTGCACTGGGTGATCCTGTGGGACTGGGGGGTAATGGCTGCACAACCCTCCCCTATGGTCTGTGCAGTCCTATTGAGACCTGCTGTCATGTCCACCCACAGGAGGCACAACTCTGCAGTCATGTCCACCCACAGTAGGTGAAACTCACCTAGCATCTCATCATGCTGAATGGCTGCCTACTCATCAAGGAGACTCACCTGCACACACAACATCTGCACCACTTCTCTGAGTACCACCTGCCTCTCTATGGAGGACCACAGTAGCCATGTGTGCTAGGGCAGCTCATCAGCAGGAGACATGTGTTGGAGGGGTGGCTGATGAGCAGGGGGGGTACTTTCCTGCTGTGTCGCCTCCACCACCTGCAGCTGCCACACAGTAGGCTGCTATTGGCCTGGTGACTGTGTTCATGCACACACACTGGGTGCTGGTCAGCCTAACCATGTGCCCATGAAGGCCGTTGCTGGTCAACATTACCCAGGTGCATCGCTTCGCTGCATCTAGTCCACACAGTAGTGCTCTGCCCCTGGCCAACCAGAACTGGCACAGTGGTATCTAGGATGTGCTGTGCAAGTGGCTGCACATGTGATGGCCCTGGATGGCTGCTGCTGTCAGATGATGTCTGTGTGGCATCCATTCTGCCAAGTATGTACATGGTGTCAGGGATGATGCTCCCCAACTGGGTGCTGTCATCATCATCATCATTGTCATCATCATCTTCCATGGCCAAGGCAAGTACCATAAGGTCATCCAGGAGGTCAATCCCAGACAGGGCATCGGCATCAGCAATGCAAAGAATGTCACCTACCTCCTGTGTATTTGCCCCCATGTCAGTGGCCACAACAGTTGTTGATGTAGTAGCATTGAGTATGTCTGGCTGCTGTCCCTGTGGCCATACCAGGGAAGCTGCAACACCCCTAAGATGTGATGGAGCTGTGAAAGCAGAATTGGAAAGCATGCCCAGGTATGCATGTCTGTGGTGAAGAAACACTGACAGTCACATGGAGGTGCTCATGCATGTCACAGGTGTGCAGGTGGTGTCACACACACCCAGGACTATTATTCCAGACACATGGCACACATGACATACTGAAAGGAGAGGTGGTCATGCAGTATGTGTGTGGTCACACAATGAACCATGTGAGGTGCAGCCAAAATGGTCGACCCCTTCCCCCTGCCCACTGTCCTCCCCATGCATGGCCTGCACTCCTGCTCAGCAGTTGGCATGTGCCACATCAGCCCACTGACCATGCCAGACACCCCCCCCACCATAGACCACAGAGGTGTACTACACAATACCCATGGCACAGCTGTATGGGCCACAGACAGGTGAAAGTGACTGTAGACATGCGTGGAGATGCATGCAACTGTCCCATAACAAGGGCAGTTTCTCCAATGTATGGAGGCCCTGCTGGCCTACACCAGGGACATGTACAGGTGACATGTGTCTGCAACTCTGTGGCTGCACAGTGCTACAAGTTACAAGTTTACTTTTATTGTTGATTTGTTATAAACCATTGCAATGTTATTTAAAAACACATACAAATAACATAGTAGCAAAAATGTAACAGACTTAAAACAATAAATTGGCTATAGGGAGCAATATCACAAACATTAAATTTCAATTTGCAAAGAATTTTAAAATTCACACATGGATTAGCAGCCAATATTAAGTGTTCTTTATGCAGCCGAATCATCTTTAACTACATCAGAAAGTATAGCAAAGGGCTTTTAAGGAATTTCCAATGAGATTCCTGGCCCTGAGCCTTATTTAAACTTTTATAATTGTTATTAGTAACATTTTCCACAATGTCTGACAGCTGCATTCGAGTATGTAAAATACCTGTTAATTTACTAATTTAATCCATATTCTAACAACGTATTAGTAAGCATTGATGTAGAAAGACGTTAACATGAATTGGAACCACTTTGCAATCCATAACATCACTTATTAAATGATGGATGAAGGCTCCATTTTATTTCATGAGTCCATAAGTTTAAAAACCTTGTTCAGTGCAGGAATTTTGCTTTCCAGTAGTTCAAGATCATAAGTTAGTTACAATAATAACTTTACAGATTCTGAAACTACAAATCAAACAACCATTTAGGCTATCAAAATTCCTTTGTTCAAAATCAGTGCTTTGTTTTAAAGCACTGCAGAGAACAGCAAGAGGAAGAAGCTGCTGTTAGAACTTTACTACTCTACTGGACTAAAGAATTAGAACTCTATTACTGGGAACTTCAATTTAGGGTAAAAACAAACAAAAAAAAGAATGTGTGCCTGACTTGGGTGAAGGAACTGTTATCTGTGCAGTTAGCTAGGTGAAGAAAAAAAAACTGAATTAGGGTGAAGGAATTGTTATCTGTGCAGTTAGCTAGGTAAAAAAAACAAAGTGCAAATTAGAGGAAGTGGCTTAGAAAGAAGGAAGCCAGGTGTTTGCATTTAAAAACTGACCTAGATAGCTTGTGGCAGAGAACAGCAAGAGGAAGAAGCTGCTGTTAGAGCTTTACTGGGACAATGTTGCCCTCCATCCCTCCCCCCACCCTTAGCCGGTTCTACTCTTTTAGGCACAGGATTTGACTGACAACAGGAACTTCCTGTTTGGAAGCAGGAAGGGAGAGATCACAGAGGCACAAAAGACTCACCATCCTAGAAGAAAAAGAGTAGCTCTCCATCACCCCCTAGCTGCTGGAGATCTGATTCTGAACAAGTAAGAAGGAGACTACTGAGGAATATAAGAACTTACTGTCCCAGAACAGGAAGATCAGGAGCTGTAAGGGCACAGAGGCAGTAGGAAAGTAGGGGATAAAAATTATATAAAAAAAAATAAAATAAACAGAGAAAGGAAAAAGTATACAAAACAACAGTTAAGGGACCACAAATAAGACATGATGGGAGTGGTGTAGTGCAGTGGCTGTGGAGCAGCAGTCTTCTGGGAGACGTTCTGGAGGATGTGGTGTTGTCCCATCTGCAGACACCTCTCGGGGCTGAGGGAGGAGTTTGCCCATCTCCAGGCTGAGTTGACCAGGATTTGGGGGACCTCCATTCCCACCCAGGGACCACCAGGGCCACTGCTGCTGCCTCAGATGTTGCCAAGAAAAAGAAGCATTTGAGCCACAGTGGACTCAGGGAGGGTGAGGGTGGTGGAACAGAGGTGCATCCCTCTAGTTGTACCTCTCCACAATTCATATGCCATTCTGGCAGAGTGTGGTTCCTCTTTGGGGGATCCTGCAGTGGAGACCAAGGAGGATGCTGGGAACCTCCACAAAGGAGACCCACAGGAGGGTGGCATGGGACTGCACAGGGAAAGAAAACAACTCCTGATGGGGGACACCATTATTAGGGGGGTAGAACTGGGGGAGAGAGGGGAGAGGGAGGTAAGGTGCCTGTCTGGTGCCATGGCTTGGAGATACAGGGAGCAAATCCTCAGGATTGTGAGAGCAGCTACATGGGGGAGGGAGCTTGAAGTCATTGTCCACCTAGGGACAAAGGACCTGGTTGGGAATGGGATTAGAGCAGTGCAGGAGGAGTTTGTGGAGTTGGGGAGGGGCCTTAGACAAGTAGCATGCACAGTAACGTTTTTGCAGGTGCTGCCTGTCTATGGTATGGGTGAGGCTAGGATGCTCCACACCATGGGATTCAATCAGTGGTTAAAAACTGATGCAGAGCTCAGGATTTTGGCTTCATTGGGGACTGGGGGTCCACCTGGAGGGATACAGGCCTATACCAGTGTGATGGTCTGCATCTGTACAGAAGGGGAACCAGGATCCTAGGTGATTGGTTTAAATGCTTCATTAGCAAGCATTTAAACTAGCCAAGGGGCCAAGCACTGAAAAGGAGAAAGGAAATCCTACCCCCCAAAAAAAAATCAGGGTAGTTAGTGAGGTAAACACCAAGCTAGAGCTGTCAACAGGGAGAAGAGAAGGGGTAAATGGAAAAAAGACAAAGGCAGTAAGGACAGGGATGGAGCAAAAAGGGATAAGGCCATCAAAAAATGGAGGGTAATGAGCATCAATGCCCATAGTCTAGGTAACAAGCTCCCTGAACTGGTGGCCTTGGTGGAAGACGGATGCCTGGATATCGTGGCAGTTACAGAAACATGATACACAGAGAACCATGACTGGGATGTCAACATACCAGGGCTCACAATCTACAGGAGCGGCAGGGAGGGTAGAAGAGGAGGAGGAGGAGCAGCTCTCTATGTAAGGGAAGGGATCAAAGCAATGGAACTAAAGGGTAAACAGGGAGGAGAGGAGGCACTGTGGTTCACCCTGGAGACTGGAAATGGTACCTCAATCCACACAGGGGTTGTATACAGACCTCCATCTCAGGGAAGGAAATAGACAAGGAAATGATAAAAGGCATCCTTAGGATGGCAGAGAAAGGTGAGATATTGCTGATGGGGGACCTGAATATTCCAGATGTTAACTGGAGCACCTTTGCTGCAGCTACATCCAAGAGCAGGGCCATTATCGATGCTCTACAGGGGGCATGCCTCAGACAGCTAGTGTTGGAACCCATTCGGGAGGGAGCAGTCTTAGATCTGGTACTCTCAAATGGGGATGGAGAGAGGATCTCAGATCTAAAAGTGGGTAGCCACCTGGGAACAAGTGACCACCAAACAGTGTGGTTTGTGATAAAATCAGCTGTAGAATGAAGCCATACAAAAGTGAAGGTACTGGACTTCAAGAGGGCTGATTTTGTCAAAATGGGAGAGTGCCTCAGAAAAGCACTAGCAAACAGGCAAGAAGGTGGGATGAAGCAACAATGGGGAAACATCAAACTGCCATCACAAAGGCAACAAGCCTTTGTGTGAAGTAAATAAACAAAACAAAACAAAAGAAAAAAACACTATGGTTCTCAAAAGAAGTGGTAGGGAAGGTTAGGAAGAAAAAGATAGCATTCAGGAAGTACAAAGAAACACAGAAGGAGCACAACAGAGAATTGTACCAGTTAAAGCAGAAGGAAGCGGGGAAGGCAGTCAGAATTGCAAAGGCTCAAACTTAGGAAAAGATAGCCAACTAGGTTAAGAAGGGGGATAAAACCTTTTATTGGTACATTAGGGAGTGAAGAAAGACTAAGGGAAGGATACTGAGGCTGAGTAAAGATGAGAGTGGGTTGGCAGAGAGGGACAGTGAAAAAGCAGGGATACTGAATGAATACTTCTGCTTAGTATTCACAAAGGAAGAGGAAGGGGAAGTCCCTAATCCAATCACTAGAAGCACTCTGGATAGGGGGGTTGATATCAGTCCTTTCACAGGAGAAAGGGTTCTGAAAGAACTCCTAAAACTGAAGGTGGACAAAGCAATGGGGCCTAATGGGATCCACCCCAGAATTCTAAAAGAACAAAGGGAAGAACTAGTAACACCACTTACTACCCTTTTTAACAAATCATGGGAGAATTGTGTGGTACCTGAGGACTGGAGGAGGGTGGATATGATTCCCCTTCTCCAAACTGGGAGCAAGACAGAGGCAGGAAACTACATACCTGTCAGTTTGACCTCAGTGATAGGGAAAATGATGGAATCACTTCTGAAGGAAAGAATTGTTGAGTACCTAGAGGCTAGTGGGGCACAGGACCCAAGGCAGCATGGATTCACAGTGGAAAGATCATGTCAGATGAATCTAATTGATTTCTTTGACTGGGTGACCAAAGTAGTAGACCAGGGAGGGGCTGTGAATATGGCCTACTTAGACTTTAGCAAGGCATTTAACACAGTCCTGCACAAAAGATTAATAAACACATTAGCCAGCCTGGGAGTGGGTCCCAAGGTGGCAGCCTGGGTAAAACATTGGCTGGACAACAGGACACAGAGGGTAATAGTAAACAGAGTCCACAGTGAAGAAAGGGGGTTACTAGTGGGTACCGCAGGGTTCAGTACTGGGTCCAGTCCTTTTTAATGTCTTTATAAGTGACATTGCAGAGGGACTGGAAGGAAAAGTATGTCTCTTTGCAGATGACACAAAGATCTGCAACAGGGTTGATAAACAAGGTGGGGTGGAAAGGATGAGAAGGGACTTGGCAAGGTTGGAGGAATGGTCAAATGTATGACAGCTTAGATTCAATGCAAAGAAATGCAAAGTAATGCACCTGGGAAACAAAAACCCAGGGGAAGAGTACACAATAGGGGGTGAGATACTGACAACAACAAAAATGGAAAGGGACCTGGGGTATTTATATTAGATAACCTAAAGGTGGACAAGCAGTGTGAGAAGGCAGTAAGGAGGGCTGGGAAGATACTGGGATGCATAGGGTGAGGCATCACCAGTAGAAAACAAGAAGTTGTTATCCATCTGTACAGACAGCGAGACCACATCTGGAGTACTACATGCAGTTCTGGAGTCCCCATCTCTGGAAAGAAATAGACAGGGTAGCGGCTGTCCAAAGGAGGACAACTAAAATGGTGCAGGGTCTGCACCAGAAAACATATGAAGAAAGACTAAAGGAGCTTAATATGTATAGCCTTGTGGAAAGTAGGGAGAGTGGGGACATGATAGAAACTTTCAAGTACCTCAAGGGAATCAACAAAGTCCAAGAGGGTAGCATCTTTCAGAAAAAGAGATGTGCAAGAACAAGGTGGTGCAATTTGAAGATAGAGGGGGAACAGCTCAGAGGTAATGTGAGGAAGTATTTTTTCATGGAGAGGGTTGTAGATGCATGGAACAGCCTTCCTGAGGAAGTTGTGGAATCAAAAACAGTGGGGGAATTCAAGAATCATGGGACAGACATAAGGCAATTCTAGTGGGGGGATAGGAGGAAGTAGGCTCTTGGATATCTAGGATCTGTAGCTTATCCATTAGGTAGGGAAATGGGCAGACTTGGTGGGCCAAGTGGTCCTTATCTGCCATCAAATTCTATGTTTCTGTGTTTCTAAAAGATTTAAAGCCTATGCAGCCTAAACCATCAACACAGCAAACTATGTTTATAGAATGAGGCTGGGGGTATACAATTGTTAATTACTTAACTCCATCAATATCTTGTCCTTAAAGATGAAGCTAATACACAGAGCCATAGACAGATTAACTGCAGATAAAGCAAATGAAAGTTCAAACACCCACTCATGGAACTTTTGGGAGCATTCATTGCTGCAGTTCTGGCTGCAATAAATTACTAAAAACAATAAGCTGCGGTCCAATAGAGCAAGTGCACTCAGTAAAATGTATAGGTTCAGCTAGGCTTTGTATAATAGTATGTGCATTACCAATACATATAAAGAGTCTTAAAAGAGATAGTGAGACACAACGCATTCAAGACACCGTTCTCTCTCTCTTACCAAAAGTTCTTTCTTTATACAGATGAGGTACTGAAGTACCAAAAAGTGTTCCTCAGAAGGTCTTGTGAAACTGCTCCCTCAAAGCGGCAAAGCAGCTAAACTCTTTCTCAAAGTCAGCCCTCCATTTTTCAGGCACTAACATTAATCATTTTTATGAGCCAAGGCCAAATGATGAAAAGGCAGAGCAAAAACCAAGTTTAGCCATTTGTGTCAATTGAAAGATCGTATCTTAAAAATAGCTAATGCTTTGTGCTGCTATCCCAATTTCAGAACAATCGTCATAACATAAAAGACTGACAGCTGCTATTTCAGCAAGTTAGCTCCATTTTCCTGTATTTAGGGGTTCATTAGATACTTTACATTAATTACAGGCTGTCTTTCCATGCCATCGCTCCATTGCTCCACCCAAGAATCCTTCATTGTTAGCTGAGCAAAAACTCATCAATATCTTCATTACAAAATGCTTTTTGTTTTTCCAGGGCATCAATTAGAATTTCCAGACCTTTAGGTAAAATATTTGCAGCATTTCAGCCAAATAGTTCATTCCAGCTTTCCGTACTCGGGGGTTCCCGTACTGTATATCTTTCCTCTTCAACAGGTTCTCAAACCCGCTCCTTTGATCCAGCAGTCATTCATGTCTGTTTCTCCCTCTTGCCATGGGAACCTTGTGCAGGCCAAAGTTTGTAGTTTTCACACACCATGATACTTGGTGCGATTTCATGTGCATACAGTCTTTCCTTATCTTTCTTTCTTTATTTATTGAATTTTGATAACCGGGTAGGCCCGCTGGGCCCCGAAAGTCCCTTTTTCAGGGGCGACCCGGGAATACTAATACAGACATATATGAACTTCGTGCAGTAACACAACATAGGTAATCATGGGTATACAGTATTCGGCTGTTTACACATAGCAGTAGTAATTAGGCTATTGAAGATCATTATGATAAGTTATAATTAGAGCATTAAACAATTGTCAAGCAGGTATGCGAACAACATTAGGGTACCATAGGTACCATAGGTTTATCATGATAAGGAGAAATTCAAAAATAAAGTTAAAGCCACATCAAATCAAATCAGTGTTTATTGTTCAACTTTTGCTTTTACAGTTTAACAGTTTTACAGTTTAATTACAACAATGTTTATATAAAAATATAAAATCATAAAACATTATTGCACAAAATCCACGTTTACATTCTTATACAAGCTAGAGATATGATATGTGATTGATAAAATTATTACCATTTGCATTACAATCATGAAACATTGCACAGGTTAATTTATTACAGTTTACATGAGTTCATAAATCCCAATAAATCTCTTTGCACTATTTGGTCTTTTGATTTCAACAGCGTTGAAGGGATTTGTTCAGTTGGTGCACTCATATTTCCCAAGATATGACCCAACCATCTTTTCCCCTCTTTTGCAGCTAGAGGGCAGACCAGCATTACATGTTGTAAATCATCATGCAAGTTCATATTACAACTGCAGAATTCATTTGCATTGTTGCTGCAATTCTGTTTGAATATTATATAATTACTCCTTAACTGTTCTAGTCTAAACCGTGTCATAATTCTTCTTTGTTTTAAATCATTAAATGTTGTTAAAACAGATTCATAGTTGTAATCCTTCTTAATTTGTTTATACCAGAAACAATTATTATATTTCTTTATCTGCTCAATATCATATGAATAATATATATGTCTAATTCTATTTTTGATTTGAAATTTAATGTCTTTTTAGGGTATGCTATATATCTGATAAAGTATATCACATGTACCAGCCTGATGATGTGCTTTTTATAAAATATAATGTTGGAGTAGAAAATCCTCTGATGTTATAGTCTGATTCTTCTTCAATACAACATCTAGGCAGTCTGCATTCAGGAAGTAAAAATAATTTTAGTACATGGTTGATATTTCTCTCTCTATAACATGAGCTGCCAATGGTAGCTGTCCTAACTCGGCCCTTATAATTAGGGCAGGGGTAGATTGAGGTACTCTCAGTATATACCTATATATCTTATTCAACGATATCTCTATTTGTTGTAAAGGTTTAGTTACCAAAATTTCAGCAGCGTACAGTAATCTTGTTTTGATTTTTGCCTCAATAGTTTTTAATTGGCCCCTTACCGCACCACCGCCCATCTTATTTGAGTACCTTTTAAAGCCGTTAAATGAAGTTACTGCTCTCTGAATATTTTTGAATGTTCTGTCCTCATCCAATTTGAGGAGAAGGTGACCCCTAAATAACTAATTTATGACCATTTGAATTAGAGTTTTTTTGTGACTGTCCAAATACCATCAGATTAGTTTTTTCCTTATTTACAGTATAACTAAATGATTGATCTGACATAATATACAAAAATTATTGATTTTCCTTTGCAGGCCCAACAATGAAGTGGAAAACAAAACAATGTCATCTGCATAAGCCAACAAAGATATCTTTTTTCCACCTACAGAAGGAGACTGGTATTCTGAGGCCTCTAACTGAATTAATATAAAGTTTATGTAGATGTTAAATAGGGTTGGTACAAGTAAACACCCCTGCCTTACACCTAAGTTGTTTTTTATCCTATCGGTCAGGTCACAATTTTGGTTGTATTGCACCTGTATCCTTATGTAATCTTATTAAAATATCCAGTAAGTTTTGGTTTATGTTGTAGGCTAACAGTTTTTCCCATAGTAAATTTCTACTTATTAAGTCAAAAGCTGATTTATAATCTACAAAGCAACAATATAATTTCCCTTTTTTGATTTTGACATACTTCAATACAAGATGGTTAAGGATGTAACAGTGTTGTATAGTAGAGTAACCTTGTCTAAATCCATTTTGATACTCTGATAAAATGTTATTTGCTTCTAACCATTCTTGAAGTCTTAACAATACAATCCTGCAAAAAAATTTCTGTGAATTGTCAGTTAGGCTTATTGGCCTGTACATGATTGGATCCACTGGGTTCCCTTTCTTTTTATAGATGGGGGATATTGTACTTCCCCACCAGGAATAATGTATTTCATGGTCTTGCTGTAGGCCGTTATAGAATACATATAGAATTGGTACCCACCATTCTGCAAATTCTATATAGATTTCTCCTATTATCTTATCCGGGCTCAAGCTTTATTATTCTTAATAGAATAAATTGCTTCATATATTTCATTTTTACTGAAATATATTGGTCTTGGTGATTATTCTATATCTATATATATCCTAAGTGAGCTCTGTTCTTCTGGGGGTGAGTAATACAGATTTTCAAAATGTTTCTGCCATTCATTCGGGGTAATCCAAACCTCTATATATTTGTTATATTGGTTATACCCCATACTAACCATGGTCCAAAATTTCTTGACATCATTTGTTAATACTGCTTTCCTTAGTTTTTCCCACATTTTGGCCTGATATTTCTTTTTTCTTTCTCTAGTACTGCTTTATATTTCTTCCTAGCAAGATTCAAGGTACACTGATTAGTTTGATTAGGGTGTTTTTACACTTTCTGCACTAAGCTATTTAGTTTTTTTCCCCTTTACATGTTTGGTTAAACCATGTGTGTACTGTTTTATTACACTTTTTTGGTTCTTGGCACATAGGACCGATATATTTAATTATTTTATACCAGCTCAAATGTGCAGATGAGAAATTTTCTGGATTGATTATTAAATTTCTAAAATTTGCTATATGCTCACCAGATAACATTACTTTGAAGTTTTCCATATTGTACTTATTCCAGCATATCCTACGCATGTTTAATATTTCCATATCAGGATCCTCTATATTACAGGTATTTGTTTGATCATTAACTATTTGTATGCTAGTTATTATCTGTAAAGGTGAATGGACTGATTCTGCCCTGTATAAAATTTGTAAACTGACAATGTTCTTTATGGCAACTGGATTAGCCCATGTGAGGTCAACAGCTGAAGAACCAGTAGGTCCATTGAAGGCATAAGATCCCTTAATGTCTCCACTGATTCTACTATTCAAAATGTACCAGTCAGTATTTTCCATAGCTTTTAATAGGTTTTTGTCTTGTGTATTCAGAATGTTGTGCCTATTATTTCTTAATATCTTTATGTTAGGATTCAAAAAGGTCAATTCATGGTTTATCTCTGCATTTTTAATTGAAATTAAATTTTCATTACTGGTCCTAGTGTTAAAGTCTCCAATAAGGAGCCAGGTTCCATATAGTATGTATCCATTATTACTGCTATAAATTCAGTATATTCAGACCAGTCAAAAATCGTGTTGTTATTTTTATCAAAGGAGGTATGTATATATTTATTAAAATTATTTTAAATCTTTCTGAATGCAAAACCAATGGAAGTATGTTGTTCAGTTTGCATGGAAGCTATGTTACCTCACATTTAAGTGTTGTCTTAATATATGTTGCTAGTCTGGCTTTCGACCTACCAAATTTACCACCTTTCACTGCTGGTATTGAATAGGCAGAGAACCCTGGTATTAAAATTGATTCTGAGCCAGCATACCAGGTTTCCTGTATGCATAGTATATCTTGAGACATTAAGAATTCCTTCATTTCCAAGTCAGCTAATTTGGTTTGTAGTCCTTTGATATTCCCAAGACAGGATATGAAGGCTAAGATTTATTTCACTCAGGGCCTCCATCTCCTATCAAATTTCTTGTTCATTATTTATTAATAAATGTGTATTTTGATTCTCAACCACTGTTGTATTTATTTCTTTTGCATGCTCATGATTTCTTATTAGTGCTGTAACCTCTAGCACATATATTCCTAGTCTGTCCAAAACTGGAGTTTTTTCAAGAACTGATCTGGCAAGATGTGTATGCCTAAAAGGTACATCTATCTGGGATTGCAACATGCCTGCTCTATTTATTATTATCCATTCTATTGTGTTTATTCCTATTTGAGTTTGTAATATTTGTGAAAAAATACTGCTAGATCACTTTTAATTTCCCGATAGTATCCTGTCTAGAGACTTTCCACCCAAATATAGTTAATAATTTATTTTCCCATGAATTTATCTGTTGTTGTTCACATGGTGTTTCAAACTGTGCTGAATTATTGCCTCTTTTGTTCATATCTTCCATGTAATTCTTATTTTCATATATAACTGATACACTTTGTGGTGGTAACATATATATCCTTCCGTAACTCAGCTCCACCTCTTTTTTCCAGACTGAATCTGCTAATTCCATAGTAGGACAATATATCAGTACACAGTCATTTTCTGGTTTTGGAGGCCTAGTAATATATAATCCATCTAAATTTTGTTGTATACCCAGGAGTTTTAACATCCATGTCTTTAATTGTTCCTGTGCTTCTTCATATAATAGTTTCACTCCTTGTAGTTCAATTAATATTCCATTTGTTTTTCTCTAGCCGTGTGATCTTTCTTATTCTATCTCTTGTTTGTTGTATAATTTGCCCTCCAATTATCTGTGTTCTCATTAGTTTTAGTTGATTGGGTGTTTTCCTATCTTCTAGTATAATTTCCCTGCCTTTCTGCACTGTTTTAGATTTATCTTTATTACTTATGAGGGGGAGCTGTCCAGTTCTTGAGTGCAATTTATAGTACTCCCCTTATCATTTCTACAGTTTGAGAACCCTTCCATGTCTTGCTGGAGATCTTTATTTTTGTTTACCACTGTCTCATTTGTATCCTTACTATTACTTCTATGTTCCATTTTTTTTAGAGGTTGTCTTTTTACCTCTTTCACTTTTTATGTTTCTCTTATTCCTGTTGTTTATTTCAACTTGACTTATTGGTTTCTGATTTTACATCTTAACCTTTGTTGTTCTGCTTTTACTTTTTAATTTTGTTTCCTACACTTTCTATTTCTTCTTGTGAAGATATCTTATAACACCTGAATGGGGAGGCAAATTTACTTGAATTCATTTGTTTGCTTTTTCTGCTTCTGTTACTATTATCATAGAGTCCTGATGTATTTCAGGAACTCTCCTAGATAACTGTTCTATAAGTATTTTGTTTTGAAATACTTCAGTTCTTAGATTTTCTAAGTTTTCTTTTATACCCATAGATCCTCTAGAATAACCATATTTGCATAATATGAGTTCTTGATATCTCAAGAATCTGTTTGGACAATACTGAAGTTGAAGTGAAGTCCCCTTTGTTATCATAATGCTCTTTGTCATAAGCTATTTCAGATACATGGTTATTTTTTCTATTGCCTGTTGCAGTTCCATTGGGTAAGGTTTTCTCAGGGGAAAACTGCCAATATTCTGTATTATTCATAGCTTGTCTATTCGGTAATTGCTGTATTTTTGAAATCCTCAGCCCATTTTTTTTAGCTCATCTATTGTATAGTCTAGTTCTTGAATGACTGCTTTTAAATTTTCCTTTGCTATTCCATTTGTTGTTCTATTACTACAGTTTCCCTTCTGTTGATTTGTGGTTTGAATCTGTATAAGTTGATCTGGGCTATCCCTTTTCTTAACTGTTGATCTCTTTACTTTATATTTATTACTTTTTGATTGGTTCTTTAAGCTTGTATTATAATACTGTGAGTCATCATAAAGGTCAGATATATCTGAGTAATCTAAATAAAAATAATCTTCATGCTGTTCCCTTCTGCTGCCAATAGTTTCATTCAGACTTCCATGCAATGATCCTCTGCATTATTTGAAGAGGTAAGCCTGGGGGAACACAAATCCAGGGGTTCATTACCCTTGTCCATATTTGGAGTACTGATTGGGGTACTGATTAACCCTAAATTTGAATGTTGAAAAAAAATGGTAATCTTAGTCTGTTTGCCGTTATCTAAATAACTACTTCTTCTGTCAATATGTTCATTAACCTCTGGCTGAGGTCCTAAAAATGTTTTCCCTTTTTTGACATAGAGAAACAGATTAGTTGCTGTATTGGTCCTTGTAAGCCCAGATCCAGAAGCAAATAGTTTGATATCTTTTATTGGACCAACATAAATGTTACAAAAAGAAAACAATGTCTAAGCTTTTGGACCAACCAAGTCTTTCCTCAGAGACTTATGTTGGTCCGGTATAAGGTATCTAACCATTTGCTTCTGGATCTTCCCTTTTTTGCTAAGTTTTGTTTACTTTTACTAATGTGTTCCACCTGACTTACCACCCCCTTGTCCACAATTGGAGACAGAAGTCTGCCACTTCTGGTGTTTACAATCCTGCAGACTCAGTATTTCCACTTGTAGTTTATAAAGACAATAATATTTTAACTGTAACTTTTTCAGGCAGCTGGTAAATATTTGTCTAATAAGCAATTAAATCCCCCCCAAATATGTATTAACTTGACAAATAAAAAAAAATCATAATGTTTTCTCTACTTCCAGATTGTCAAACAAGAAAACAAATCTTTCTATAGGGTCTGTCAATATAGAAGCCCAATATATGTTGCTGAAGATTATGCAATGTATTATTACTACTGCAATAATTAAATGCATTAAATGCCCAGCCAGTTTGCAGGTAAAAGGGAAAAAAGTCACATAAATATCATCGTTTTCCTAATAAGTCAGTTTGGCTAGAGAAAGTTCAGTTCAGTTCTTAAGTTCATCTATAAAAATATTCACCTTTGATTATATAATGTGGTCCAGGTTAAGACCGGTGTGGTTTTTCTAAATCTAGATGCTGTTGATCAGGAACTGCTTGATTCTTTAGGGTTTTGTTCATTGTGATACCCGAAAAGGTCACCAAGGATTTCCATCATCCTCTCTGTATCCAAATAGCTGAATGTGCCTTTGCAGCTTCTCTCTGGCTATTGATGGCCACTGCAAGTAAATGATAAATCCTAATAATAGTGGGGGCAGTTATAAATGTTAACAGATATACCATCTAAGGTAAATTAGACTAAATCTACATGTAGTCTAGATTCAGTTTTTAAAGTTAAATGTCAGTTACATAAAATCTGAACTGTCAATGGAGTACTATGCTAAGTAATTTCCAAACATGCCGATACTTTCCAAGAACTTCCAGTTTCAGACTAATTTCACTGATATTTAGTTGAGAAATTTGTCTGTTATAATTTATATAAAAGTTCACACTTACTCGTAATTCAGCTTTACATGATCAAAGGAGTAGCTTTAGCTCTGAAGAAATACTTTGGTCAGGCAGGCAACACTGTGCTCAGTCAAGCCTAGCACCGCTAGTTGCTTCACAGCCCCGCTGCTCCAAATCTTACTAGGTTTTAACCTTTGGTTATTTTAACTAGACACAGATCCTAAAGTTTATTTTAAACCAATTTCTCAAACTGCAACAGCTCGCAAATGGTTCTCAATTGGTTTGTAAACAAAACACTTTACAGTCTTGGTCTGTGTCTCAAAACTGTTGTTTCTCCTCCAGAATTTGGCTTGTATCTGGTGTTCCTGGAGAAGAACCCACCTGTTAACCTCCTAGCAAAGGCTTCAGCTAATTATTGCCAGTGCTAACTGAGTTAATATTTAAATCAAGTGGTGATTTAATTATTCTTCATTAGCTTGAAGCCGTAAGGTAATACGAAAATAATTGCTTCCGCTTGCTTACACGCTGCAATGTGTACAAAGCATTTTGAATATAATAGGTAAAGGTATTGGCAATGGATGATAAGCAATTAAATGATCAAATTAATAATTGATTATTGAACTTATTGATTACGTGAAACTAAAACTAGCCACAGGCTACAGTCAGCAGCAATCAACTATGAACTATAAGAAGCTATTAGGGACTAATAAGAGCTTCAAGAACTGAGTATCATGGTGCAGTCTGCAACTGTTTCAGACATTTATAAAACAAACAAGAGAACAGACTAAAGTGGCTACATCTGAATTTGTATCTCATCATGCTTTGGTGTCAGTTAAATATCTTTGGCATCAGTTAAATATCTGTCTACGTGATTATACCTCAAATGTCATGCAGCCTATAAGCCTGTGAGTGTGTTTAAAAATATACACTTTGATAAAATATTTTGTGATACTATAGATATCTACAGTATATATATATAAATAGCCTAAAAATAAAGTACTTAGCTAAGGACACCTTGGAGAGGTTTTAAAAAATAAGAGGACATTTTATTTTAGATAGGAGTACCGAACTAAACAAAAATAACTCTTTTAAGTCACCCCTGAGCTTCTCATAGGGAAGAATTATATAAACCAATCTTATAAAGAATTGGGAAAGTTTGATTCAACAAGTCACTTCAAAAAAGATTCCACATCTTTGTTGAAATATAATTTCAAAAATATGGGTGTAAAGAAGGAGCTAATCAGGAGACTCCCAATAAACTTCCAACAAACATCTGTAGGGACTGTGAATATTTAGAGATGGTGCAGGGTGAAAAGACATCAACAGTAAAAATAGTTTTCAATTTGGTTTTCTCCACTGCTGGATGCCACAACACTCACATCAATTGGGGGGGGGGCTATACCACTGCCTGCACTCCTGGCATCCTCAGAAGGAGAGCAGTGAGCGTGGAAACCAGAAACTGAGCTAAAACAGTCACACAAGCTTTAATGGATAGGGTCACACACTCTGGTCTATGGCAACAGTGGTATATCTGTTGTTGACCAGGTAAAGATGTTGTGTGAACCCTGCTTTCTTGGTTATTCCTAAGCCAAGCAGTGTGAAGCAACTCGCTCAGACACCAGTTCCAGCAATCTCCAATGTTCTCCTCACAATGTCCTCAGTGTCACAGCATCACCAACCCTCCTTCCTGGTAACCTTAATGGGAGTCAACATGCATGTCTACCGCTAAAGCTACATAATTTTCATGGCCGATTCAGAAGAAGTGAGACAAAATGCCAACAGATCGCTGGACACCAATGGCTGGCCAAACCAGGATGTCTGCACAAAGGTAAAAAATACTATTATTATGCACCTTCCATGCTCTAGGAAGCACAGTTCCAGAAGCTAGACATTAAAACACTTAAGTTTCATTCATAAAACTCAAGTGAGAGCCATTTGCTGTTCAACAAATGGAAGAGCAGGAGCCATACAGCAGGGAATGGAGCAGCACCGTGGCTATCTTGCCACTCTACACAGTGCTACAATGACTGTATGACATGCTAATCACCACCCGTGAACAACACATGCAGGCCTGAACAATGCTTTTGTAATGCATACTCACAGTGCTGCGATGGTACACCTCCAGTATCAAACCCACCACTTAGGATGCTCTCAACAGCCACCTAGCTCAGTGTGGTGACAATGAGAGCCTCCTGTGCTGTTATCGCAGGCACTGTTGAGGGACCCCCACCAGTAGCAATGCAAGATGCCCAGAACTGGGCAATATGCTCCTTGGCTCATATGCACTCACTGTTAATGCACCTGATGCATTCCTGGGGTGTCCAGTTGTACACCCCATGGGTAGTTACAGCCTTAGCCACCTCTGACCACTCCTTAGCCCATTCCAGCTGTGTCCATGTCTTCCATGTCAGGAGGTCCTCCCTTAATATATGGTCCTTAATGAGAGCTGTTAGTTCATCCTTGGTGAAATTAGACCTTCTGCATTTTTTTCCCTCTTCTGACTCCATACTGGTGCCTGTGAAAAAAACAGACAATTACAGGGACAGGTACAGCATTAGTGGCATGTACTGTGAGACATGAAGAGTTCCAAGACAAATACACACTGTCACAGTGTAAACACATTTACCTCCAAGGCTGCAGTACCTCTCGGTCACTTGTGTGGTAGGGTGGTGGTGCATGCTGGCTCATTCATAGCTCAGCACATGCAAATGAGGGGAAGACCACCCTGTAGTGAGATGCAAATGTCTGGATTGAGCCAAGACTGTGCAATGACTCCATGGTACTATTATTGCACGTTCCAATGGTGCACACGCCAGTTGAACGTGACTGACCATGCCTAGCCCATCATGCAACTGGTGTGACTCAGACACCTTGCAATACTGACATTGCTTGTGACCACAGCAGCAAACTGAGAGCCATGGCATTTGCCACTTGCCTAGATTCCACCAGCCCTTGCTCCTAGAGGTGGGGTGTGACCAAGCTGGCCAACCCGGTGGACCTGGAGGTGCCCTTGGAGGGTCAGATCTTTGGGCAGGAAGAGCTCCAGGTGGCCAGGTCTGTGGTGTGGGCCACCATTGTCAGTAGATTCTGCAGAAGGACTGGCATACCCCAAACAAGGGGGCAGTGCTGACACAGGATTGGTGACCTTGGCTGTAGAGATAGGGCCAGACTGGACTGGCTCCAGGACACAGTGCAGAGGGGACCAGTGCCACACCCAGGTATGTATGCAATGTGAATGTGCACCATTCATTGTACCAGACACTGACAGGTGTGTGGCTCTGTCAGTCAATGTCCATTATGGACTACGGCATGTTACCATTGTTGTATGGAGAGTGTGTACTGGTGTAATGGTATACAGTATGCTGTGTGCACCACTGTCCATCCCCAGCTCCCCTACGGGGCATGTAGTCAGCAATGCAGGGCAAGGGCTATTCCATGGCATGCAACACTATCTGGCACAGTTGGCATTGGTGCACCACAGTGGTGACACAACATCCGTTGTGGTCCACAAATGCGTGTCACTTCACTGGCTTGTGGGTATGCTGTATGCTGTACCTTGATGCAGTACAGGTACCATATCCAGCAATTATATATGGTGACTGTGATGTGGAATGGTGGTGTACCATGTATTGGATGCAACATGTGTTATCTGTCCCCATTCGTTGTGTGGCAGGGTACAAGTGGCATGTTCCAATCACACATGGCATGGGCCTGGTGGCACATCGCTGTGTATAGCAGGACACCATTGTGCACCATAGCCACATGTTAGGTGTCATGTTCCAATGTACCGGGTGGGCACTGGTGATGGCTGGTGGAGTGTATAGCCATATATCATGTATCAATGCCTGTACACTATATGGCATGCAACTGCAGGGATTCATTGTGGCATGCTTATTGGCTGGAGTGTCAAATATCTGCCCTGCACATGGGTGTGGGGGAGGGCAGTGTGCTACAGCATGTTGCAAATTATGGCCTTGTCATTCTGTTCCCACTGCAGGCAGGGAGGAGGTCAAGCAGACCAAGCAGGATGACTGCAGGCAGCAGGATGATTCCAGGAGGATGGGGGGGTAGACTGTCCAGAGTGGCACGGCATGTCATTCACCATGCCGTGCATAAGGTGAGTGTACATGTGCTGTTACATGTTGCATGGGAACATGGTGGTGATGTAGTGGCCATTATGGACCATGCCATGTGGCTTGTGCATGCACATGGGATGTGGTTAACACACACACATGTGTTGGCATTGTGCTACTGTGTGCTGGTCCTGTTCTGTTCTGAGCCCCTGTGTATCCTGCATTGTTCAGTGTGTCGGGACATGACTGCGGACACTCTCCACTGCCCACGTAGGGTTCAGCACTGGCCCATCAGTCATGGTGCACACACTGCTAAGTATCACATGCTGTGTGGTACATGGCATGTGTAGTGGCCAGCACCACACACCACTCACATCATGTCTCATGACATTGTGTGGCTTTGCACCACAGGCATCCATAACTCCACATCCCCCCACAGCACCTCGCACACTGCCTGGTATGCATATCCCCATTGCTGTGGAACATGGCACTGCCAATGTGGTTCTTTACATGTCCCGTATGGCAGTGTGTACTGCCAGCCACCACCACAGCTGTCTGTTGGTGTTTCCATGGCCATACCACGTGCGTGGTACCTGCATGGTGTAGACATTGGCACACTACAGATGTTGTGGGTCTGTCCTACTGTTCCCCGTATGAGCTACATTTGCAGTCCTGCTCCTTCACACAACACCAAACTTGTCCAACGCTGTCCATGGCTGTATGTTGCAATTGTTCACTGTTCACATTTAGCTATTGTCCATCATGTTGTCATGCCAGTCATCACCACCGTGTCATGGTGCACCATGTGTATGCCGCACACATGTCAGGATTCACTCCATGGCCATTCATGGTGACACGGCACATGAGAACATCTGTGTTTCCTCTACCATCCATTGTGTAGTGTGTATCCAATGGCTTCCTGACCTGAATTGTCACTGGGCCCTGACCATGTGCACCCACTGTGTTGTGGCCATGGATGGCACCTGGACTCTAACAGTTAGCCTTTCAAGCTACCTGCACTGTTCATACTATTGTGTCTGTGGTTCTGTGGTAATTTCTGTGTGCTGTGGGGAGTGTGCTAGGGTGTTCTGGCATTGCTGCTCATTGGTCTGTGTGTAGTGCTCTGTGCTGCAAAACACTGTGTCCCAAGGTGGGAACAGCTACAACCTGTCCATTTGTGACCCATGTGTACTGGTACTGCATAGGATGTTGTCCCAATGTGCAGATGTGGCCACTTCCACTGCTCATGGCCCCTGCAGAGGGCACCCCCATCCACAGCATGTGGCTGTATGTTCCAGGCCCTGTGGGCATGTTGTGGCTGATGGCAGTTATCAGCCACTTGTTATACCCTTTGTGGCAGGGTCTTTGGCATGTGACAAGCTCATGTGTGGGTCCCTTTCCCCCATTTGATCTGTGCATATGTGTCACCATGCATTGCTGCAGGTGGTGCTATTGTGGGAGGTCTGTTGTTGTGGCATGGCTCATTAGCACATAGGGAACGGTGTTTGGGTACATGCCCCTGGACACGCCCTATGGCAGTGTGCCAAACGGATGTTTCCCTGGCACCTGCACATCCAGTGCTCCTGTGTGCCCCACCCTCATGGATTTGCACAAGTCACCTGTTGGCTGCCAGCAAGCTGTTGGCATTGTCTTCCCCTTTGTCACCACCCTCATGGCCAGGCCCAGGCCTGCATCCCTCTCTATGTTCCCCAGGTGTGTGCAACATGTGTTTGGGACATGTGTGTGTGCACACCATATACCACTCATACATGCCCACATGTATGACCTTCAGTGCACAGCTTGGTACATCAGCAGTGCTGGCCCTGGTTCACTGGTGGTTAAGGTGGCTATCACACCCATGTGCCTCTGTATGCCCAATGTGCTTCTGTGGGGTACAATGTGCCCCTACCAAATGGCCCTGTGCAACACATCCACATGGCCCTTGCCATGCCTTCCTCCTGTCCTCCCCTGCCATTGCCTGTTTCCCGCACACATCCCTTGCTGTGTGCTATGTGTGGCACATATCCACAGCATATCACCTGTTAATGTTCCATATGGAAATGTGGCTACCCTGTGCACTGCTCCTCAATTCTGCACATCACCAGCATTGCTGGGGGAGGAGCATTCTGTCCAGGCATGGATGACTGTTGGCTCTGAGGCTGTGTTTTGTTTGTCTGTTTCCTCCCATAGGATATATGTTGACCATGGGGACCAGTTCCACATGTGGAAGAAGACATGGATACCAGATGCTTGCTGCATGGGTGACCAGCACATGGTACATTCTCTTGGCCATTTCTTACCACCTTGACATGATAGGCTGCAGTGTTGCAGCCATATGGCTCCATCTAGGGGCACCTCACCCTAGACAAGCACTCCATAGTTCCAATACAGCATGTTAGTTCACATTTGTTCCTGCCCACCCCACCCTCCCAACAGGCCCCAGTTCCTGTACATAATTCCACCTCTTTCTCCCATATTTGCCATTTCCCCTCTGTCCCCTACTGTTCCTCTGTTGATAGTTTTACCGTGTTTTGCTGCTGTTGTCTTGTGTTTGTTTCTTTACCTGTATATATTCTGCATCTTTTCTACTGTGTTTTTTGCTTACATTGTTATTTACATTGGCATTCAGTAAAGGTGTTCTTTTTGATAGACATGGCTGTGTGAGTTGCTTTTATTCCATTGTTATTGTTGTCTGCAGTTTGGCACATGTGGCCCACATCCCCATGGATACCAGTGCACAGGTGTATGCCTGCCATCACCTCACCCACCACACCCTGTCCCCAGAGTGTGGGCCACAATGTGTCTGTCCCTGGCTATCCTGCACTGGCTGCATGAGGTTCTTGCTGCAGGTTCTTGTGTCCCTGCCCGGTGCTTCCCTGTGATAGCACTATGTCCCTCTATGTTGTTCTCATTGCCCATGTTGTTCTGTCCTGCACTGTCAGCAGTCATGTTTTCCTGTCAGCATAGGCCCACTGTGTTGGGCCTTTCCCCTTGCCATTGTGGTGCTCTGCCAGTGGCACACTGTGCCATAGTTCTGTCTGGCATGTCTGCACTGTTGTCACTCTGCTTTGGTGTCTGGCCATGTCCATTGGCACAGGTATTGTAGTAGTATCCTATTCATGGCTGTGTGTGTCAGTGGTGACCGGTGTGCATGGCTATCACCATGGTTGGCAACCTCTGTGGGGTGCACTGTGCTGGGCACTTGGTGGCCCTTGCTTCAGTGTGTTTTGGCTGCTGTGGTGTGCAACTGTGCCTCCCCTGTCCTCTGGGATGCTGCTGTGTTGCACCAACACCTGTCTTACCTACACCCATGCATTGGGCCCTTTCACTGTGTGTTCCACAGTCTCTGCTTCTTGTGTACCATTTCCCATTTTCAAAGGTGCCCTACTGTGCCACCCATTTTTTGTTGCATGATCATGCATTTTGGGGATATTTAGCTGGACAAGCACAATTGCATCTTACAGCACATATTCTGAATATTCCATTATTTTGTTCCAGTGCATTTCAGATGCATGGCATTAGCAATTGTGCAATTCGGCCAGACACCTTTGAATATGGGGCCCATAAACTGCAATACTCAAAAGCAAAAGCAAGCACAGGAGCAAAACAGGAATCAAGCAGAAGAGCAGTCTGATCCCCTTGTTTGATAACTGTTTGGTAGCTGTTCCACAGATAAACTCAGGAGTGTCACCTACTTCTTATCACCCGCTTCTTATTTTAAGTCTGCCCCAGTCCTTTACCCTTAGGTGAGTCTCTTTCACAGGGCTTCTGTATGGGCAGTCCAGAGACAGTAGGGCGTCTCGACACTCCAGATGTGAGCACCATGTGCTGGCTATTGGTAAGCTCCAAAAAATGTCCTTGCTGTGCAAATTTTTTCCTCAGGAACAGACAGGACACTAAAATAGAGGAGAATATGAAAAAACTCAAGTAGTATTTGAAAAATACAATAAATACATCAATAAGAGAGTTTGGCTGAGCCCTGAAGGCCCCCTTCCCTGAAAAAATGGGAAAAACACTGTCAGGAGGGAAAGCTTACTCTATGGACCCTTTAAGCCTTGGTAATCAAATAAAATATCAATTATAACTGAGACTTGAACTCTAATATTAAAAAGGAAATGGTAGTGAACATAGCTGTAAGGAATACTCCAGCACCCCAAAAACTATGGTAAAATCCAAAACAACTTAAACACTTGGGAAAAGGCAAAGCTAAAGTTTGTCTAAAAAAGAAGAGACTTACTTTTCCCAGTGGAGTTAAATTATTCTTTCATTAAAAGAATGAGGTGCAGAGGCAGAGTCAGCTACATGCCTGATGAGTAACCAGCAGGTAGTGAATAGCAGCTCTAACCTCAGAATGCCATGCATGCTGTTTAGGGTTTTGATCATGTAGTCATGTGATCGTCATGGCACAAAATTTAAAACACAGTTCAAAAATACAAAAAGTATTTTAAAATGAGCAACAAAAGAAAAAATATTTTGATCATGTGGTCATGTGATCACCATGGCACGAAATTTAAAATACAATTCAAAAATAGAAAAAGTCTTAAAATGAGCAAAAAAAGAAAACATATACAGTGGTGTCAAAAAAAGACAAACTGATTATCAGCCACTTTAATAAATTAATAGCTCCACACTCAGCATAAGCAAATACTATACAGGTTGTTATAAAATCAGTGTTTCATCATAAAGTGCTACAGAACATGCAGAACAGAGAGAGAGGAAACAAGTAAAATAAAGCAACTTAAACACTCAGGATTAAAAGATCCCTTGTTTCAGGGGCATATGCTGCAAATCCCTCGCAGGGCTCTCTGCCAACCCAGCAGACAGAGATGGGGTCCACCACTGCACGGATTCCTGGTTTTCACTGTTGGGTCACAGAACAGCAATACGCCCCTGTAGAAAGAATTGAACAGCACTAGATATCCTGGAAAGAACTTGGCTCAGTTCTATTAATCAGGCAGTGATGGCATGCAATACCTGTTTTAGAACTTAAAAGTACTTTTGTCAAGCTCCAGTTAAAGCTGCTTTCTATGGATGGCACAGCATTCAGCTGCTCACTCTCTCCCAGTGGCTTTACTCACACTACCAGTCAAAACTAGAAGATAGGAGAGCTAAGGTTACAGAAATCAGTGAATGCCAGTGATCTGGCTGGAGGTCACTAGAGCCTATAAGAACAAATATTGGGACCTGAAAACTGTGGTTAAGAGAAAGTCTGCATATGCATGAATGGAAAAGGATGCCATTCATGGTGGTAGCCCACCAACCCACCAGACCTCACACCAATAGAAGACTGGTGGCCAGCCTCTTCACATAGCCCTTGCTGGATGGTAAAGATGGTGGGATGGACAATATACCAGGTAAAAAATACCCAGTCACTAATCACTGACATAGACATGATCAGTTAACTGACATGTCTGACACCATACAGACCAACATCCAGCTGGAGATGTTGAGGATGACTTGGAGGAAAACAATGAAAAAGAGGAACAGCATGCTGGACCTGTTGACCAGTAGAGGAACACACCAGATGTTGTAGAGAAACAGCCAGCCTCATTAGCAGGAATGCCTGTCAGAGCACCACTGGGTGTTCTTTATTGCTGAAGATGAATGTAAGCCAAATAGATTAGCTGAGTTTCCCTCTAGGCCTTCTATAGGAGAAATAAACTCTGTGCTGCAGCTGCCTTGATCTCAGTAGGGAACTGCTTTTCTGTACCATCAGCCAAAATATACACAAATCTGCTTGACTCAAATGCTGGTTGTGGACAAAGTGTTATTTGGAGAGGAAACCACTTGGAAGAGAGCCCCACTATCACTGTGTGCACCAGCATCCCCAGTAATTACTGGGTAAATCCTGGCTGGCACTTTCACAGAGCTATGCCCAGGGTATCAACAGCCACATGACCATTTACAAAATATAGCCCAAACAGGAACATGGGTGGCAACTGAGATCTATTTTATTTATTTATTTAGTTTTTGTTGACTGGGTAAGTGCACTAGACAAATTCTGCCTATTTTCAGGCACGACCCGGGGGAGGGGGATACAGATGAATGCCAACTGACCTTGAACCAGATTAAACTGCTGGTGGTATTTTTTAGTGAATGAGGGAAGTTTGGCCAGCGCACCAGGGAAATTCCCCTACTCTGACAGATGGGAATACTCTGTCCAAGATGGCGGATGCTCTGGTGACCACGGCAGAGCTAGCTGGTGAGGCAGGGCACTTGGTCTCTGCTCCTGTCTCTGATTTACTAGAGACCGTTTCAGACAGAATTTTGTATGAACATGTACTTACTGTGATTGAAGCTGCTCCCATGGCTTCTACTGTTCTTCCTCCTGCTTGATGCAGTAGCCCTGACGGAGATCGTAGAGACGCCTCTGCAGTTGTGTCCAGTGAATTGAGGTGCTGCAGCCGCTGTGCACAGTGGACTGGTGGAGTAGTGAATGCTACGCTTTGGTGGACGATGGAGAAGACTTGTCTGTGCAGATGTCGAATAAGATGTGATGCCTTTTATGGCAGGCAGCCATGGAGGGGGATCCTCCTGGCAGTTCCTGGATCCCATCCTACTTTTGGACCTTCTGTTGACCCACTGTTGCCCCAAACTGAGTCAACGCCTTTTTGTTCACTCATGTGGCACGCCGCCCACACAGCAGAGGGTGCCAGCTCGGGATTGCATCGCGAGGATTCCTCACCTACTATGTTGGGAAACTGGCAGCCTGATGTCCTTTTCTGAGATATTGCCCCAACCTAAGCCTGTGTGGTCCATGGAGCAGGCTTTGCAAGGGGCAGGCTGGATACAGGACCCCAGGAAGGGACAGTGGATCTCTGGTCTGTCCCCTATTCAGTCCCCTAAACCTGAAGACTTCCTGGAGGAACAACCGAAGGGACTGGAATTGAATGACTTTCCTGACCCCTTGAGTTTGCCAGGGGAATTGTCACTCACCCAAAACCCTGTATTATCTCTCTTACAGGATATGACCTCTAAGGCATCTCCTATGATGGAATCCAAGGATTTTACAGCTGCGGACCCTGATCTACCTCTCCCTGATCAGGAAAGACTCATTCCTTTTCTTCCCTTTTAAGGCACCTGTTGTAGCTGCTAAGGACATAATGCTGTCCGCCTTATTTATAGAGGTGGACTTTCTGACCTCTCGATCGTGTCTTTGTGGCTAGATCCCTGATAAAAGACTCTTTAAAATTTTTTGCTCACGAGATATATGCCTTGATACATGTGTCTGGAGAATCTTCCTTTGACGTCAGTTTTCAGACATCTCATGGACTTGAACGATTTTGGTCTAGATACCATGCTTTGAAGAATACCCCCTTATGGACCCCCTTCCAGGCCATCCCCCTGTCAAAGCCTGCCTTTAAATTTATTACGATTATGTTCCGTAATGAAGATGTTGATGTATCTGATGTGATGTACTGGCTGAAACAGCACTGCATGGTACAGGGTCAGCCTGAAGCCATTCTAGACACTGAAAATATTTGGACTGGGGGTTGGAGGTTTCGGGTGCTGCTACACACAAATGACTCAGGTCCTGTGCACCTGCCCAATTCCTTTTTCTTAGGACGAGACAGGGGAGTTTTGTTTTATCCTGGCCAACCCAAGGCCTGTTATAGATGTGGGGATCCCTCACATCTCAGTAGTGTCTGTGATAAGATTAAATGTAATAATTGTGGTGAAATGGGTCATGTGGGGGTTCACTGTCGGAATGCTAGTAAATGTAACTTGTGTGACGAATTAGGGCATCTATTCCAGACTTGTCGCTGGGCTGCGCATGCTCAGGAAGACCACGATGGTGGGGCTGATCAACGCTTTGTGATCACACAAGCACAAAAAGCATGGTTACGTGCATCTGTGGCTCAGCACCCCTCTGTTATGGGAGATTCAGCGGTGCAGCCTCTACTGCTAGCACCCCCCCAGAACCCTGTTCCTCAACCTGACAAGATGGTACCACCCTTATTGGTACCTGAACCCCCCCCCGAATGGAGAAAATCAGGCCTGTTGCTTCTGATGTGGACTCTGTCCCAGATCCTAGTAAAATGCTACCTCCCCGTGAACCTACTGCAGGTACTCACCGTAAGTCTCTGAGAACTGCTTCTTGGCCTTTACCGCTTCCTATGGCATCCTTGTTGCCTGCTCCCATACCCCGTCAAATCCTTTTTGAATTACTACAGCCAACTGACGGCATGGTGGTGAGTCTGACTCATCCTCGTGGCGCCCTCCTCCCTGATGGTCCTGCTGGACACTGGACCTCCAGTGGGCATTGACTTTCACAGAAATGTAAGGCCAAAGTTAGACTGAAAGGAAGAATATAGTTGGGAAGCGGAAACTATGATGTTTATACTTTCCTGTTGTCTACATGGCGCAGTTACTTGTCACACTATTACGTTAATAGTATGAAGCGTGTTCCTAAGAGACGGTTAGTTTTTCTTTTTAAGACTTTTACCATTGGGTATTTTCTTATTGCAGGATACCAGACTCCATACGACTCAAGAGATTAGACAAGCGAAAAATGATTGGCTCTTAGGCCCCTCATTCTGGTCCATAGTCACGACCCCTGTTCAGGCCTTGGCATTTTGATAAATATGCCTGACTTTCATCTTTTGAAACTATTTGATTTGGTACCCGGTAGGGCTCTGGTTTTGGACTTCACCATAGGTAATTGCCCTTATCGAGTTATCAATATTTATGCACCACAACTTAAATCAGCTCGCATAGCCCTTTTTACTGAGATCCGCCCTTACTTGCACACTTCATTCCAAGTTTTATTTTCTGGTGACTTCAACTGTGGCTTGAGTCTTCGGGATAAAAGTTCCTTTGCTACTACTAAAAAACTGTACTGCGACTCACAGGAACTGAGCAAGCTAATACATACTGCCCATTTAGTTGATGCTTATTTTTCTTTTTGGCAACAACATACCCTAGTTCATAAAGGTAAATTGGCTACCCACATTGATTTTGTTTCTTGTCCCGTACTTTACCAGTTGTTTCAGCTATGGTGCAGGCAGTGGCCTTTTCAGATCATAGCTTGCTTTCTGTTGGTGTGGGTACTGCAAATCCTTATTCAAAAGGGCCGGGTTTGTGGAAATTTAACACCTCCCTATTGCAGGATAAGATGTTTTTGTCGACCCTTCGGTCCTTCCTTTTTGCATGCAAATCTGTGTTTCTCTGTTATGAAGACGCGACACAGTGGTGGTTTGATACAAAACACGCATTGATATCATTCCTGAAACAGTATAGTCGTGCGAAAAGTAGGAGCCAATATTTGGACTATTTACAAAGAAGAGCGCATCTTCAATCGCTTCTTTCTTTATCACATACCACGGGTCATGACCTTTCCTCTCAAATTCAATTGACGCGGGCGGCTATGTTGCACTTCCAATCTCGACAATCACGGCAATTGTACCACCAACATAAATTTCAGGTTACTGGACCACGGGAGATCATTTGTCCCTTTGAGTCTAACTCTGGTCGGACTGCTCAAAAGATGATATTATGTCTTACAGATTCCACAGGAAATATATGCTCTACTCAAACAGAGATTCAGCAGATAGTTGCTAACTACATGACTGCTTTGTTTTCCCCCTTTCCTGCTGATCTACCTGACCCTGCTGCCCTGTACGAGAATTTAGAGATCCCACCTTCTACAACAGCAGTGGAGATGGCGTACAACCCATTACAACCTTGGAGTTGTTAATGACTATGTCATCTCTGCCGTCAGTAAAACTCCTGGACCAGATGGTCTTCGCAGCTCTCTATAAGGTTCTGGGTGACCACTTACTTACTGAACTTACCTCTGTCTTTAATTCTTTTGAACAGTGAGTCTGTCCTTAGAATTTATGACTGGTGTTTTGCTTTATATCTATAAACAGAAGGGGAAGCCCACTCTGAGAATTGGCGCCTCTTTGTATGCTAAACACCGACTTTAAGATATTGATGAAGATAATAGCAAAACGTTTAACAGGTATTGCAGAAACTGTTCCGCATCCTGCTCAATCTTGTTCTGTCCCCAACAGGAACATCTCGGATCATTTGATTCTGATCCGTGAATTGTTCTCTCACGGGTACTCAGCTTCGACTTCTGGATTTGTAGTATCTGTGGATCAACGGGCAGCATTTGATTTGGTGAATCATGATTTTTTTATGGCAAGCACTCAGTTTTTTGCATATACCAGCTATCATTATCCAATGGTTACGTAATTTTTATAGGACAGCTACGGTCATGCCAGTAGTGAATGGTTGGGTGGGACCTCTGACACCTGTTCGAAGGGGAGTCCGACAGGGGTGTTCCACGAGTCCATTACTATATGTACTGTTTTTGGATGTTTTGCTCTGCTGTGTTAATATGCTTCCACAGATACATGCTGTATCGTGTCCTATAACAACAGCACCTTACAAAGCCATTGCATATGCAGATGATATCTGCTTTTTGGTGGCAGATGAGGATTCAGTGATAGCCTCCTTGCATAAATGTTCCTTATTTGGGACATATTCGGGGGAGCTACTCTGAATTTTGAGAAAAGTGTTGGTATACAGCTGGGATCTGCTATTGCACCAATTAGGAACATCGGACCATTGCAGATTGTAGATGGCCCTGTTCGTATTTTAGGGATTTATTTTGGTACTTGAGCCAATGACGTTTATAATTGGACTTCTAAACTACAACAAGGTCGCATAAAGGTAGCCTCATGGAACAGGAGTCAGATTGGGAAAAAGAAAAGAGTCTATTTAATTAAGACATATTTACTTTCCCTCTTTCTGTATGTTAGCTATATCTTTCCTATTCCAAAACAATTGGAAACGGCGATTCTTAGCCTTTTTTTTCAGGCATTATGGGAAAGCAGGTTGAACCCAATAAAACGGGATGTCACCTATCTCCCTCTCATGGATGGTGGTGTTGGCATGACTAACCCCCTTTTGTTTTTCTCCAGTATTTTTTTCATAGCGAACATTAGACCGCTTTTGATTAACTCGCAGAAAGGTTGGGAAGCGTGGTTCTATGATTCTTGTAAAATATGGTTTCACCAATGGGAACATGACTCCCTGCGTATTCTGTGTGCCTCGGGAAACACGCCACCTTATGTGAGGTATACAGTTCTACGTCTGAAGCAATGGCAGGTTACCCCACAAATGCTTCTCACTAATGCTACAGATCCCTGTATAGATTGCTTCTTTCCTCTGTGTGTGTTCAGTCCCTTTTTAAATGTCCCGCCCAATATTGTCCTCTCGCTTATTTTGTTATGCTTAGCGAATCCCAATACATATGTGGGACTTCCATTGGTTATCCTGCAATGAGAGAATTAATGTTAAATCAAACCATAAACATAAACAGCTACAAGACCGCTGTGTTCTAGGCCCTCTTGTATTGATGAATTGGAAACTATTTCTCATTTATTTTTTGATTGCCCCTTTATACAATGTTGGTGGACCTTTCTAGCCCAAAAATGGGGTATGCCATTGCTTCAATTTGTCTCTTACCCGATGATTATGTATGGAGCATACCCCCCTCAATGGTCTCTGTGGAACACTGATCCTTTAAATCTTATTTTTGTTGTAATTAAATGGCATATTTGGATGGCAAGATGCCAGTTCACCCTGCAGCAGAAAATTTGTACATATATAGAAATTGAACAAAAGATTGTTCGGGATTTGAAAACTGTTTATGCACGTGGAACTTATGTCTCTTTTCAGGCCTGGTCTGTTCGCCCTTTGGAAAGCCCTACCTTGGATTACAGACTCGGATGCACCGGTGACTTGAAGGACTTTTGTTCTCTCAGTATCATTTCCTTAGTTTTCTTTCTTTGTTTTCTTCCATACCTTTTGATATGAACACTGTTGTATACTGTCTTGATTTTACTTAGTTTTTCTTATTGTGTTTTCTTTATTGTATATTGCCTGATTTCTTGTTTTAATAAAACTTTCCCCTACTCTTTTCAATAAGTGCCATGGGAATCTTTAACATCCACCTGAACTACCACCAATCCAGGCAGATGGGACCTTGGTTTAATGTCTCATCCGAGAGACAGCATCTCAGAAGTGCAGCACCCTTCTCATGCTGCACTACAGTGTCAGTACTGGGATATTAACTCAAGTGCCAGATGTGGGAACTGAACCCACAGCCCTCTGATCTCCTGGCCTCAGAGGTGAGTGGGCTACCTACTGAGCCACTGACGCTGACTATTGCTAGTGGTGATGCACAGAACAGTTTTTGAATCTTGAACAAAGGCTGGAGAAACAAGTTGAGCTGCATTTCACAGTGAAATTTATTTTATACCACTGAAACTGGGCATGCCATGTAAAGACTGTAAGAGGGAGAGTGTTCACTAAAAGAGATTTGCACATGAAGTCTGTGATTGACCCTTCAGTTTTAAAGAATGCTGCCTGAAATGCCTAATGAAGAGACAGGAGGCACAGCCAACCCTTACAGAAATAATTATATATATATTTTTTTTACATTTTTTTATTTATTTGAACATATCAGAATGTTTTCATGCTGCACACATAAAAGTACCCATGTGATATGCGTGCTGCAAGCAGGATTTAAATGTTCAATTGGAACAGACAGCATGCATGTGGCATGCATGCAGCAGGCAAGTGTGGCAGCATGCTTTTTATGTTAAATTGGAACAAACTGTATGCATGTGGAATGTGTGCAAAAAGCAAGTGGTCACTGAAAGCTGCACACATAAAAGTTAAGTGACTTGCTCAGGATCACAGAGTATACAAGTGGGGGATGATGAGATTCAAACCCAGGTTTTCAGGTCTTCTGGATTGCAGTTTAGCGCCTTTAACCACTAAGCTATACTGCCTGCATGCATATGGCTCATTTGTACTTCAGTACAGATCTGCATACATCTGCACACATGCGGCATGCTTATAGCTACTGATATACTTTTTAGTTTTCTTGTCCCCCTTCTTATCTCAGTGGCACAGCTGAACTGTAGCACACATACTAATGGAAACACATGTGGTTCCTCCCACCCCCAATACATGCATTTACACATAAAACTACTTAATTACTTCTGTCTGGCCTGCACTCCTACTATTTTCTCTCCATAGTTTTGAATGCTTCCATGCAAACAGACTTTAAGGGGAAAACACTAAAGCAGCAATAACTCGACACCCACCCACACAACCAGTCCCCCCCATGCTCACACACTGTAGTGGGTGCAGCCATGCTGCTACAGACAATGCACCAAGTATAAATGTAAGCTGAGAGTCTCTTATCTGAGTACTAAGGAGCCAGATGTAGGAGTCTTTAGGAGATAATGTCCATGGGTCAGAATACTGGGGCGTACCCCTTTGAAGTGAATGGAGTTATTTTGTGTTAATATTTTATACATTATGATGATGAGTTGGAGAATGATGAAGGCCACTGTTCTACAAACAAGGCCCTTGTTAGTCAAGCAGTGACCTTCATTAATCTCCAACTTTCCATCAATAATGTATAACATAGTAATCAAAAAATACCCTGATTATTTCAATGGGGCATGCCCTCGAACTCTCCCTTGCCTTATGCCATAATGTGCCTGAGTGTGTAAATGTGGAGGTCAACTTAATGGGGGGGCATATGCCTGAATATAGTGGGGCTCCAATAGTCTCTGCATGCCATACCACTCAGCTGTCCCTGAATGCAAGGGACAGCCTCCATTTTACCCCTGAAAACTGCTCTGCTCCTCATCAATCCCTCATGGAAAACATGCTGCTCACACAGGGGATGTCCTGTAACTTTAGACCTTATGGCAGGGGTGTATTTCAGATTTCAGCAGGTCGGAGCCAACAACCAGTGGAGGCCAGGTGCTAGTTAGCCCTTACAAGATCAAAACCATACTCTGAGTGCAAGAAAGTAACAGCAATGCTGCACCTCAAAAATAGTAATTCGAAACAAAACAAATCAGGTGTGCAGAGATAGAGATGAACAAAAAATATGGATGCTAGTTAGCCCCTAGGCAGCAAGCTCTGGAATGTCTGGGACATCTCTAAAAGGTAAAATTTATTTATTGTGACTGAAAAGTGATATGAAAATCAGGAACAATTCAAGTACATAAGATGCATCTGTCTATACCGCGGAGCTATGCATCAGACATGGGCTTAAACCCACCCACTTACTAACCAATTTTTTTCCTGGCTGAAGTTCTGACCCCTCCCCCCAAAAAATCCTTTGTCCCAATTTCTCTCCCCTGCTCCATTCCATTCAACATCCATCCCATATGAGTCATGAAGCCATGTTCTTTTTGGGTATATATGCGGTTTACTTCACCAGAGGACCTGGATTCCAGTACTTCAGTTTCACTTTAGAGTGCTGCAAAACAATGGATTGATACAAAATGAAGGTATTGGAAAAAAATATATTTTTCCACAGGTTCATTCACAGTTAACATGAGAATTATTCTGTTTGGGAGGTGTTTTTGTGCTACAGGGCACAGTAAGTGTTGTTTAGTCTAAGTCACTCTCGGCAACGATGCCTGTCACAGGTGAGCTGTCAAGTAATTATGGGTTTCTGAATGCAGCATTGGTGATAACATCAGCACAGTGCAAATAACACCAGGTGATGCAAGCACAGTATGTATAAATGGCAGATAGTGTCACTGTGAACTCCTGCTGTTAGATTTATATCACACTGTGGCAAATACATGATGTTATCATGTACAAATTCACCTCATCCCATTGTGTGTATATATATATATATATATATATATATATATAATATATATATATATATATATATATATATATATATATATATATTATGGTAGCACAGTAGTGCTACCATAGTTAGGGTTGAGGAGCCATTTACATGTTAAACCTAAAATTTTGCACCTTAATAACTTTGCAACCATTCAACAGATTTACCTGAAATTTGGAATACACGATCAAGAACTATACATCTTGGGATCTGCCAACCTTCGTACTGTTTGGATGTACAGCTGCGGAGTTATTAAGCATGATCTGCACGCTCGTTTACGCTTTTCTGGAATTCTTTGCTCGTCTCTACAGGTCGCACGGTTTGCGCGACTGATCTGAAATCTTCAGGGAACATGCGGCAGGGTCCTGATGTGTCTTTTGAAGATTTCATGAAAAATATATTAAACAGTTCAAAAGTTATTCAAAAAACAATTCTCCTTTATAAGTCAATGGGAAAAGTTAACAGTTTTACTTTCATAAATGACCCTTTTACTGTCGCAAATCTGCCATTTTGTTTTCAGTTGGTCATCAGAAAAATGCTTGGCATTTAAATTTGGGACCCTCTAGCAACCTAATTCTTTTTGTATTCACCTAGTCGGACCCTGAGGATGCTATGCATGTCTTTATTTTGAGGGTAAACACCACAGAAATATGTTTTCAAATTTCTGGAAAAATTACTTAGCAAAATACTTTCGCGCTGCGACACTGTATCAGGTGTTTAAGAAAGAAGCTTTCATAAGGATTTGACAGTACTTTTCCAGGCTGTGGGAAAATGACAGCAATTCTTTGCCACCCTACTGCAAAAGAACGGTTTGGTCTTTTGGGCTGCAATTTGGAGGGAATACAGCCAATATCCAACAGATGTGCCTTTCAGTGTTTTGGTGAACAAATGTTGCAGGGTGGCAAAGTTACAGCACTCCAAATCTGACACTTTTTCCCATAGGATAACATTATGGCGTCCGTCGCATTACAGGAATCCTTTGCCGCCCTGCTGCAAAATAATGGTTCGGTATTTTGGGCTGACATTTGGAGAGAAGAAAGCCAACATCCCACAGATGTGCCTTTTACTGGTTTGGTGAAAAAATATTACAGGGAGCCACAGTTATGGCACTCTAAACTTCTCTTATAATATTACAGCATTCCCCGTGCCTTTCAGGGCCCGTATCTCAGAAATGGAGCGAGATACAGACTTTTCATCGGAAGAACACTTAGTCTCTAACAGGGGTAAAGTACAAAACTAGCTAGGAAAGTCATAAATCATATGACTTTTACATTTTTTTCTACGTCGTACGGTTCCTGAGATATAAGCAATTTAGTATTCCAACTCCTCATTTTCTGCTCCGAGATCCATTATTATGCATACATTCTTTGTACTCACTGTCTTTCTCTATGCAGCTTTTGGGGAAAACCAGCCTGTATGCTTACATTACTGTTACCCTTACCACTTCTGTTTGCGGTTCTGTAACCATTTCACTTACCATTCCCGTCTACAGCACCATGTGCGTTACCCTTCATGTTTTCATTTGCGCTTGCATTTGCATTATTTTAACCATTTGTGTATACAGTACTATTTATCTTTCTGTTTTGCTTTGTGTCACCATGCGCATTACCATTTGCGCTTGCAGGCACCGTGTTACTATGTGACAAGACATCATGTGGCGGGAGCGCGGGGACCTTCTCGCCGCCACATTATATTCACTATTTCTCATTATCCTTCTCAAAAATAAGGGAAATTAGAGACAAAAAACTCCATTTAATGCATTAGTTAGGGTTGTTCCACAGCAACAAAAGTGAGGAAATTTGGTGTTAGGGCTGAAAGTCCCCCTTGGACCCCCCCTGCCCACACCCCCAACCGGCATTGGGGTGAGCATTGGGGTTGTCAGTCCTAACTCTCATCCCATTCTCCTATGCCTCTGCTTCTTCACACATCTGATGGGGTGAGATTTAGGGCTAGCAGCCCCAACACGCACCCCAATGCCGGTTGGGGGAGTGGGCAAGGGGTCCAAGAGGGGCTTTCAATCCTAACACTGAATTTTCTCACTTTTGTCACTGTGGAACAACCCTAACTAATGCATTAAATTGCCTTTTTATATCTATATATATATATATATATATATATATATATATATATATATACTATATATATATATATATATATATATACATATATATATTATTTGCAAAAAAAACTATATTAATGCATCAGTTAGGGTTGAGGATAAAGTGACAAAAATAGGGAAATATGACATTAGCGTTTCTAACCCTGACACCCCACCCTACCCTGCACATCAACAGGCATCGGGGTTTACCTTGGGGTCATCAGCCATAATGCATACCCATTCCATAATAAATAAACTGGATGGGTACAGTATAGGATAACAGGTGAGTGTTTGTCAATACAAAAGCACCCCCATTAGAGTTTTAGGGTTGGACCTAATCATATTCCCACTTGCCACTATCATCCCTAAGTTCATGACTGATTTTCAAAAAAGATTTCTTGAACAGTCTAATTTAGCCTTATTGCCCATGGAAGTACAGTGCCCTCCACCAACGGGGCCTCACGAATATGATTTTGAGATGGTAATTGTATCCATATTTGCCTGTAGATGCAATGACATCAGAACTGCCTCAATCTCACTAGATATGTCCATGTATGTCTCTGTGGAAGGGCCCCACTTCCATTTATAGGACAACAGTGAAAAAATTGTCAGCATAACCATCTTATTGCCCCACCTCATGTACCCAGTACAGAACATTTTTGAATCACTACCAAAACATAATTCTGTGCAACTGTAACTCCATTCCACACCACAGAAGTGAAAACACATTTTGGCCAGGATTTGAAGAACAACAGTTGTGATATACATGAGGTGGGGGTAATAAGATATATATGTTGAAAATTTGGTGTCAAAATATTAAACATTTCCAAAGTTACAAATGTGTGTATAATTAAATTGCAATAAATGGTCATAACTGTGCCATTTTTACATATTTTGACACCAAATTTTCAATATAACCTTCATATGATGCCACTTCATAAACAAGCACAGGAAAATTTTCAAATCCTGCCCAAAAGGTGAATTTGACAAGCAACCGTGACATCCCCTTTTGGGTGGGGGGGTGTAATGACAGTCATATTGTTCACGATGTGGGGCACCTAAAAGGCCATGTTGAACATTTTGTGTCAAAATGTCCAAAAATGGCTGAGGTATGCAAATATGTTGAAACCTTAGTTTCTCATATTGCAGTCTCAGTTCCAGCAGCAAGACATGTCTTTGATCAGAGAGATGAATTCAAACTTGGGACCTGTTCAGGTGAGTGAGGGTGTGTGGGGTGTTGGGTACTGAGTGGATGGTGGGGGTGGCTGATCAGCGAAGAACCAATTTATGCAAAACAAAAAACCATCAAGGATGGTTTTCTTTATTTCAGGTAGTGGGTCACAATCAATGGGTGGGGGTACCACTAGACAAGAGTGAATATCATTATTCAAGGGGGACAACAATTGGTGGGTGAGGGGTGCCACAAGACACCAGGGGAAAAAAAAATTTGTGAGGGGAAAATGATTGGCAGGTGGGGTGAGGGGTGCCACTAGAAACCAAGGAAAACTTCTATTTATAACCAGAATGAAAACTGGCAGAAGGGGGTGCCACTAGACACCAAAGAAACAAAGGGAGACAGGGGATAGAGATCGGGAGGTGGGGGATGCCACTAGACACCAGAGAAATAAATGAACAGATCAAAGCATGGGGAGGATGACACTAGACACCAGAGTAATACACAGGGGTACCAGTGATAGCAGCAGAATTAAAGCTGAAGATTCTCACTTTTTGAAAAAGGGTTCTTTTTTGTGACTAATGATACAAAAAAGGGTTCTTTTTTCATATCATGCAGTCATGAAAAAAGATTCCTAATAGTAAAAAAAAAGGCATGTCTGCAACTGTGAAGTGCAGATTACACATAAGGGGGTCATGCAGACAGATGTGTTGATTTCTCTGAAAGATGTCAATCTTCTAGCTTTTTAATTTTTTGAGGGTAAAAATGACACAAGATGGCAGCAAACAAAACAGGAATATTATAATATTTTTTTTATTATGCTTTTTTTATGCCACCTGCCACCATTCCCAAGCCTCGGTCATAGCCCTCAGGGTGGGAGTTGCGGCATCAGCACAAGTGCCACAAAGTCAGGATAGGTCAGGGAGCCAGCCTGGGAGTTCATTGGAGTGGAGGGGCAGGCATCATTTGGGTGGCAGGCAGCTGAATTTTCTCTCCTGTATGCGAGGGACAGAGATGTGCAATGATGGCCAGTGTCCACCCCAACCTTCAAACTAAGTTCTGGTGCCAGCTGCTGTGATGCCCCCAGCCTCTGCCAGAGGTCTATCAAGCACCGGTAACACTCCCCTCCCTCCTCCCCTGAGAAGAAGAGCAGTCCATGGGATGCTTAATCCTTCTCCCAGGCGGCCCTCCAATGTCCTGGGTTCATTCCAGAACCCGGGTTGCCGGCATTGCAAGCAGAAATCCAACCACTGCACCAATGGGCCAGCCCTAGGAATATTCTAATATGAAGCAGGATTCCTTTTTTATTTCATACAGTTACTCTGGAGTGCTTACTGTGCATGCTCAGAAACATTTTTTTTCAAAATTTAAAAATTAAATAACTTTGGAATGGATTATATTTTGGATTATAGTTTTTCACCAGACTAGCAAAAGGCACATCTGTGGGTTAGTCCCTTGCTGCCCTGAAAATTTCAGACCATGATTCCATACCATCTGGGCTGTAGGCAAGTTCAAAGAAAAACCAAGCAAAGCCAATGAGCGAAAAGTGCATTTTCACTCCTCTGGAAGTTTGAAACTGCACATTCGACCGGAATAAAACTTGGTACATCAAAATATCTGCCCCTCAAGACCACGCATGCAAATTTTCATGCAAATCCATTGAAGAGTTGAGAGGTTATTAAAGTGCAAAATTTGGGATTTAACATGGAAGTGCCTACTCAGCCCTAAATATAGGGGCACTCCAGTGCCCCTATAATCCATTATAGGGGCACAGTCATGCCCCTTTATTTAGGGTTGAATGGGCACTTCAATGTTAAACTCCCAAATTTTGACTTTAATAATTTCACAACTGTTCAATGGATTTGCAGGAAAATGTCATTGTACTTGTTCATGTGGTGGGGTCATGAGAAGGGTATGTTGAAAATTTAGGTCAAAATATGCTAAAATGTCAAAGTTGTGTGCATCTGTTTATATTTCACTATGCTGTCATGTAACATTCTTAATTTTCAATATTTTAACCCCAAAATATCAACATAACTATTTATTTACACCAGCTCATGAATGTAACTGTTGTTTTTTAAATCTTGCCCAAAATGTCTTTTCCTGCCCCAGCCACGAAATTTATACTGCAGTGGCATGGAATGACATTTTGGTGAGGATCTGACAATTTGTACAACTGGGTTGATGAGTTGGGATACTAGGAAGGCTATGTTTACAATTTGGTTGCTGTTATCCTACAAATGGAAGATCAGGGCCCAGACAGCCCTGGGCTTACCCATAAATATAACATACACATCTATGGAGGGATAGGAGAGCAGGTTCCTCTGGGCCCTGCACTCTAACAGACAACTAAGGACATGATTACACTTTCTCAAGAAGTTCAGATGCATGGGAGTGCATGGCCCAGAGGGAAATAAGGATACCATTATACTTTCTCAGTAAGTAAGGAAATTCTTTGAAAAAAAAACTGTGTTAATGCAACATTTAGGATTCAGGCTAAAGCAACAAAATTAGGGAATTGTGGTTTTAGTGTTCCAACCCTAAAACCCCAAAGCCACCCCTAAAGCAAATCGGGGTGGAGTCTTCCTAGTGTCTGTCCACCCTAAAGCTCACCCCATTATATAAACCCCCAAAACATACACACTTAATGGGGTGAACTTTATGGTTAACAACCCCTTGGGAGACTGTGCCCTGATTTACTTTAAGGGTGACATTGACATTTCAGGGTTGGAAACCCTAAAGTTACATTTCCCTACTTTTGTCACTTTAGCCTGAACTCTAAATGTTGTATTAACACAGTACAAAGAGTATATTTCTATATCTATATCTATATATATATATGTTAGAGGCAAAAAAACTCAGTTTAATGCATCAGTTAGGGTTGTTCCACAGTGACAAAAGTGAGGAAATTCGATGTTAGGGTTGAAACCCCCCTTGCACCCCTCCAGCTCACCTCCCCAACCAGCATTGGGGTGCGTGTTGGGGTCATCAGTCCTAACTCTCACCCCATTCTCCTATTCCTCAGCTTCTTTACACATGTGATGGGGTGAGAGTTAGGACCGAAAACCCCAACGTGCACCCCGATGCCGGTTGAGGGGTGGGCTGGAGGGGTGCAAGGGGGGTTTCAACCCTAACATCGAATTTCCTTGCTTTTGTCGCTGTGGAACAGCTTTAACTGATGCAATTAATGGATTTTTTTGCCTCTAATTTCCCTTCTTTTTGAGAATGATAATGAGAAATAGTGAATGTAATGCTGCGGCGGGAGCGCGGGGCCCTTTCTGCCACGTGATGTCTTGTAACATAGTAACACAATGCTCGCAAATGCAAATGGTAATGCGCATGGTGACACAAAGCAAAACAGAAAGTGAAACAGTACTGTAGATACAAATGGTAAAAATAATGCAAACACAAGCTCAAATGAAAATGCAAAGGGTAACACACATGGTGGAGCAGAAGGGAACGGTAAGTGAAACAGGTACGGAACCGCAAGCAAAAGCGGTTAGGGTAACAGTAATGTAAGCGCACAGGCTGGTTTTACCAAAAAGCTGCATAGAGAAAGACAGGGAGTACAAAGAACGTATGCATAATAATGGGTCTCGGAGCAAAAAATGAAGAGTTGGAATACTAAATTGCTTATATCTCAGGAACTGTACGACAAAAAAAATGTAAAAGTCATATGATTTATGACTTTCCTAGCTAGTTTATATTTAGCCCCCATTAGGGGGCTAAGCATTTTTCCAACAAAAAAGTCCGTATCTCGCTCTGTTTCTGAGATATGGGCCCTGAAATGCCCAGCGAATGCTGTAATGTTATCCTAAGGGAAAAAAAAGAAGTTCGGAGTGCCATAACTTTGCCACCCTGTAATATTTTTTTCACCAAACCACCAAACGGCACATCTGTGGGATGTTGGCTTTCTTCCCTCCAAATTTCAGTGTAAAAGACCAAACCGTTATTTCACAGCAGGGTGGCAAAGAATTCCTGTCATGCAGCGGATGCCGCAATGTTAGTCTATGGGAAAAAGTGTAAACTTCAGAGTACAGTAACTTTGCATCCATGCAATATTTTGTCACCAAACTACCAAAAGGCACATCTGTGAGATGTTGGCTGTCTTCCCTCCAAATTTCAGTCCAAACAACCAAACCGTTCATTTGCAGCAGGGTGGCAAAGAATACCTGTTATTTTGAGCATAGTGTCACAAAGTAGTGTCGTGATTTGCAAAAGCTTTCGCACAGATTTGCGAAAGAGTCGTGAGTGCGACATTACTTTGTGACACTACTTTTTCTAAAAATTTAAAAACATAATTCTGGGGTGTTTAACCACAAAATAAAGACATGGCCAGCATCCTCAGGGTCCGACTAGCTGAACAGAGAAAGCACTGTGTCCCTAGAGTATCCCAATTTTAAATGCCAAGCACTTTTCTTAACACTAACTGAAAACAAGATGGCAGATTTGCGACACTACTAGGGCCATTTGCAACACTAAAAAGTGCATTTGCGAAAGTGTCAAACTTTTTGTTAACTTTTCCCATTGACATAATGGGAAATAGTTTTTCGAATAACTTTTGAACCATTTAATATTTTTTCACGAAATCTTCAAAAGGCACATCGGGACCCGGCCACATGTTCCCTGAAGTTTTCGGGCTGGTCGCGTAAATTGTGCAACCTGTAGGGATGAGCAAAGAATTCAAAAAAGCTTAAATGTGCACACAGATCATGCTTAATAACTCCACAGCCGTAAATCTGGACAGTACGAAAGTTGGCAGATTCTAAGACGTATGGCTCTTGATTCTGTATTCCAAATTTCAGGCAAATCTGTTGAACAGTTGCAAAGTTATTAAGGTACAAAATTTTAGGTTTAACATGTAAATGACTCCTCAACCCTAACTATGGTAGCATTATCATGCTACCATAATCTATATATATATATATATATATATATATATATACACATACCACCTCATTTTAAAAAGCAGGACAAATTATCCTGACCTGGGGCTACAGTAATGTGTAATGTGTAAATCCACCAGACTTCTCTCTTTAAAATAGCAGATTATCCAAGTCACCCACCCCCCAGGGTCAATGATAGGTTCTTCCGTACCTTGAAATGAAAAACAACATTCATCCATAATATGCTTCTTGACATGGTTTGTCAGGGCATTACCTATCTCATCTTTTTTTCTCTGGGATGAATCCTTCTAGATCGGGGTGAATCTGATCAAGCAGAAAGTGAAGTATCCTAGTATTAAGAATTTTTGTTAGAATTTTATAATCATTGTTTAGAATAGATACAGTCCTATAATTTTCTCAGATGTTAAACATTCAATAAATAATAAGCATACAAAATATAAACATTTCATATGGATAATATATTGCAACAGCTACAATAGAACAGATTAAATATACAAAATTAAAAGAAACTTTCACAGTTACAATACACCAACTAGCAATACCTTTGGCTAGCTCCCACAACCACAGCTTTTTTTGTTCTGTTGTCATTAACCACTGTAAAATACTGTTTAAAGAGATCAGATTTCTATAATGGGGATGCATAAATACTTCTACCAAGCCACTTTGACAACAAAGTTGTCAAAATCCATCATAGAAACATAGACTTTGACAGCAGATAAGGACTGCTTGGCCCATCTAGTCTGCCATTTCCCTACCTACAGGATAGGCCGCAGATCCCAGTTAACCAACAGCCTATTTCTTCCTACCCCCCCCCCCACAAGAATTGCCTTATGTCTGTCCCATGCATTCTTGAATTCTCCCACAGTTTTAGACCCCACAACCTCCTCAGGAAGGCTGTTCCATGCATCCACTACCCTGTCTGTGAAATAATACTTCCTCACATTGCCCCTGAACCACCCCCCATCTTTAAATTGTGTCCCCTTGTTCTTGCACGTCTCTTTTTCTGAAAGATGCTACCCGCTTGGACTTTGTTGATTCCACTGAGGTACTTAAAAGTTTCTATCATGTCCCCCCCTCTCCCTTCTTTCCTCAAGGGTATACATATTAAACTCCTTTAGTCTCTCCTCATATGGCTTCTCTTGCAGACCCTGCACCATTTTAGTTGCCCTCCCCTGGACTGCCTCTATCCTGTCTATGTCCTAGTGGAGATGGGGTCTCCAGAACTGGACACAGTACTCCAGATGGGGTCTCACCAACTGTCTGTACAGAGGGATAACAACTTCCTGTTTTCTGCTGCTGATGCCTCTCCCTATGCATCCCAGTATACCCCCAGCCCTCCCTACTGCCTTCTCACGTTGCTTGCTAACCTTAAGGTCATCTGATATGATTACCCCAGGTCCCTTTCCTTTTTTGTTGTTGTTACTACCTTCCCCCATTGTGTATTCTTCCCCTGGGTTCTTGTTTCCCAGGTGCATTATTTTGCACTTCTTTGCATTGAATCCTAGCTGCCATACTTCTGACCATTCCTCCAACCTTGCCAAGTCCCTTCTCATCCTTTCCATGCCTCCTTGTATCAACCCTGTTGCAGATCTTTGTGTCATCTGCAAAGAGGCATACTTTTCCTTCAGTCCTCTGCAATGTCACTTATGAAGACATTAAAGGACTGGACCCAATACTGAACCCTGCAGTACTCACTAGTAACCCCTCTTTCTTCAGAGTGGACTCCATTTGCAATTACCTTCTGTGTCCTGTTGTCCAGCCAATGTTTTACCCAGGCTACCACCCTTGGACCCACTCCCAGGCTGGTTAATTTGACTATTAATCTTTTGTGTGGGACTGTGTCAAATGCCTTGCTAAAGTCTAGGTAGGCCATGTCCACAGCCCCTCCCTGGTCTACTACTTTGGTCACCCAGTCAAAGAAATCTATTAGATTCGTCTAACATGACCTTCCCACTGTGAACCCATGCTGCCTTGGGTCCTGTGCCCCACTAGCCTCTAGGTACTCAACTATTCTTTCCTTCAGAAGTGACTCCATCACTTTCCCTACCACAGAGGTCAGACTGACAGGTCTGTAGTTTCCTGCCTCTGTCTTGGTCCCACTTTTGTGAAGGGGAATCACATCTACCTTCCTCCAGTTCTCAGATACCACACCATCCTCCCATGATTTATTAAAAAGAGTTGCCAGTGGTTTCACTAGTTCCCCCCCTTAATTCTTTTAGAATTCTGGGGTGAATTCCATCAGGCCCCATTGCTTTGTCCACCTTCAGTTTTAGGAGTTCTTGCAGAACCCTTTCTTCTGTGAAAGGACTGGGATCGACTCCCTATTAAGAGTGCTTCTGTTAATTGGATTAGGCACTTCACCCTCCTCTTTTGTGAATACTGAGCAGAAATATTCATTCAGTATCCCTGCTTTTTCACTGTCACCCTCTGCCCACCCACCGTTCATTCTATTCAGCCTCACTATCCCTCCCTTTGTCTTTCTATGCTCACTGATGTACCTATAAAAGGTTTTATCCCCCTTCTTAACTGAGTTGGCTATCTTTTCCTCAGTTTGGGCCTTTGCTATTCTGACTTCCCTCCTGCTTCCTTCTGCCTTAAATGGTACAGTTCTCTGTCCTGCTCTTTCTGTGTTTCCTTATACTTCCAGAATGCTATCTTTTCTTCCTGACTTTCACAGCCACCTCTTTGAGAACCATAGTGGCTTTTCTTTCGTTTTGATTTGTTTATTTGCTTCACACAAAGGTGTGTTGCCTCTGTGATGGCAGTTTTGATTATTCCCCATTGTTGCTCCACACCTCCTTCTAGCCTGTTTGCTAGTGCTTTTCTGAGGCACTCTCCCATCTTGCCAAAGTCAGCCCTCCTAAAGTCCAGTACCCTCACTTTTGCATGGCTTGACTCTGTAGCTGAGTTTAATGTGAACCACACTGTTTGATGGTCACTTGTTCCCAGATGGCAACCCACTTCTAGATCTGAGATCCTCTCACTGCCCCCATTTGAGAGTACGAGGTCTAAGATTGCTCCCTCATGAGTGGGTTCTGAAACTAGCTGTCTGAGGCCTGCCACCTGTAGGGCATCAAGAATGGTCCTGCTCTTGGATGTGGCAGCAGCAAATGTGCTCCAGTTAACATCTGGCATATTCAGGTCTCCCATCAACAGTATCTCCCCTTTCTCTGCCATTCTAAGAATGCCTTCTATCATATCCTTGTCCATTCCCTCCCCCTGACATGGGGGTCTGTACACAACCCCTGTGCAGATTGTGGTGCCCTTTCCAGTCTCCAAGGTGACCCACAGTGCCTCCTCTCCTCCCTGTTTACTCTTTTGTTCAGTTGCTTTTATCCCTTCCTTTACATAGAGAGCTACTCCTCCCCCTCTTCTCCCCTGCCTGTCTCTCCTGTAGGTTATGTACCCTGGTATGTTAACATCCCAGTCATGGTTCTCTGTGTACCATGTTTCTGTGACTGCTACGATATCCAGGCATCCCTCTTCCGTCAAGGCCACCATCTCAGGGAGTACAGGATGAGTACAGGATGGGGGAAGGTACTGGCAGTCACTAATCAGGGAGGGATATTTGGGTTATCATAACTGATGATCTCAAAGTTGCAGGGCAGTGTTACAAAGCAGAAGAAAGGACCAAAGATATTCTGAGATGCATAGGGGGAGGTATCTCCAGCAGGAGGAAGGAGGCTATGTTGCCACTATGTTGCTTGCTGGTGAGACCCCACCTGGAGCATTGTCTCCTTTCTGCAAGCTGCACCTCAGAAAGGACATAGGCAGGGTGGAGGCAGTTAAGAGGGCAAATATATTTGTGCAGGGTTTGCACCAAAAGCACCACAAGGAGAGACTGAGGGATATTAATAGGTACACCCTGGAAGAGAAGAGAATGAGAGGTGCATGATGCAGACCTACAGGTACCTCACAGGGTAAATGGGGTGCAGAATTGGAATCTCTTGTAAGTGAAAAGGAGCACTGGGACTTGAGGGCATGCAGTAAATCTGGAGGGGGAATTTAAGAGAGATGTGATAAAGTATTACTTCTCTGAAAGAGTTGTTAATGTCTAGAACACTAGAACAGACTGTCAGCAGGACAGGAGAAGGCAAAAACAGTAGGGGCTTCAAGCATGTATGGCATATACATAGGGAAATATTAGTAAACAGGTGGGGGGAGTGAGGATCATCAGAGACCGGGTAGAGTCTGCAATGACAGACTAAGCAGGGACCATCTAGGCAGAATGGGTGAACCAAGAGGTCTTTTTCTGCTCACAAATTCTGTTTCTATGTTAAGATGGTGGATAAATCAATTAATTGAGCAAGCAGCGAGAGAATATGGTGTTTCCAGAGCTTAGCCAGGGTGGGGAGGAGAAAAATAGCATGGCAGTAACCAAGAGAGGAGAGATAAGCCCCTTTGGGAAGGGGGGTTACTGTAGCATGTTTACGTATCAGGAATGGAAGCTAAGGAGAAGGAGAGCTTGAGAAGTTAAGGTAATAGGGAGAGTGATGGCATGTGTGGAAAGATTCAGAACTTTTAGGTCAAGACCAGAAAGGCTCACACCCTTGTGGGAGTTTAGGTCCATGAGGGCCTTCAGTGAAGCAGTGGGAACGGTAAGAGAGAAGGAGAAGGGGAAGGGATGGCAGTGTGGTGGTGAGAAGAAAGGGAGGGAGAGGAGAGGAGAAATTGGGTAAAGGACAAAAAGAAAGAGTTGAAAGGACAGACAACAGCAACAGGGTCTGAGATAGGGGTGTCACAAACCTTGAGGATGGGGGAGAAGACTAGGTTGGTGGGGAGATAAGGGTGTGAATAATCTTGCAGAACTTGCAAGGGTGGTTAAGGTTGTTCTGGAGTGTGCATGCAAAGTACTCAGGCTCTACAAGCCTAGTAGCTCTGGTACAGGAATTATGAAGGTTCCAGTGTTTAATAAGATTCGTAGGGGAGCCAGTGGACTTGTAGGTGTGCCAGACAAGGTCTCTGGTGCAGAGGCAGGCCATCAACTCTGTTGAGATCTATGGAAGGTTGGAATCCTATGGTAATCCTAAACATACATGATTTTAGAGTGGAAGAATTATTGGAAGGTAGAATTTATGTTGCTTGCTGAAGAGATGGGAGTCCAGTCAGTAGTCACTATGTCATCAAGAAGGGAGAACAGGTCTAGCAACCAGAAGGAATGGATCTAGATGAATTTAGGGAGAGTTTTAGGGTTAGGAATCTTATGCGCACAGTAGGCCATATGATGGTCAAAAACAGCATTGGGGAGAAAACTGGCAAACATGTTATGGTGACGATGGGAGAAGAGGACCCAGTCCAGTAGGAAGTAGTTGAGGGATTTATGGCTGAGCTGTCTGGTATCTGTGATCAACAGGGAGAGTTGGAGGGATTTTATGTTTTGCCATAATTTATGTAGAGAAGAGAGGAGCCAATTGAGGTTGAAATCACCAAGGATGAGTAACTCACCAGAGAGGTGTGGGAAAGGAGGGGAAATGCCAGGACAGCAGTAAACTCCAGCAATAAATATGGGGAGAGAGAAGAGAAGGGAGAGATTGAGGAGCAGCAACTCATAGGAAGATGGAGGTGGTGGACATCATAGGCTTAAATTGGATGCTATAGGAGAGGTGGATTGCAACTCCACTGTACCTCTTTACTCAATTCTGTCTGATGATTTTAAAACTGGGAATGGCAGCAGAGGTATCAGGGATCTGGGATGGGCCAAGACTCTTGAGATTAACCATGAGCAGATGCAACTGGTCAATCTCGGGGTGGAGGCTGCAGTTATTTATAGGAGCCACTCTCGGACCTTTGGGGAGATGAATGGGAGATGCCAGGGCAGAGCCAAGATTAAGTTCAGTTTCACCTGCTACTATTAGCAGCATGGAAACAAGGAGCTTGACAGTGCCTTTGAGTTGTTTGGGTATGGGTGAATTGGGGAAGATGGAGGTGAAAGGGGGAAGAGGGAATGTGGCACATAAGGGCTTCAAGGAGACCCAACAGAAGGGAGGAGACTGCACCCAGGGCATCAAGGAGAACAGGATGGGGGAGGCTGGAAGAAGGGAGGTGGAAGGGGAAGGAGGTATATAAGATCCAACAGGGTGGGAAAAGGGTTCTGGGGCTGCTACAGATAAGCAACTTAGTAAATCCATAAGGAACACCAACTTGTCCTACAACACAGGACAGCAGGTCCCCTCTGCACCCCAGGGTGGTACATATTAATTGCATATGAACATTTTTATTTGTATTGGGTATCCACTTTATATATACTAATGTAATAGTATATATTTTAATATTAATCATGAAGGAAATATATAATGCTACTGTATAATAAATGAAGATAATATACACAAGTGCTTGAGCAGAAACTAGCACTCAGAGGAACTGTAGTTGGCAGAGCATATTGCCATAATAAATGGCAACAGGAATGGCATAATGATTTGCAGGCTGGGGGGCTCCCCTGCTATGTATTGTAGTGTCTATGTACGTACTGTATGACTGGTGAGAATGAAAAAAATGCACATGTCCTTTAGCATACTATAACTTGCCATCAGGACTACTAAACGCTATAGGCTTTCAGGTCACAGTACCAGTCACATCACTGGCAATAGGAGTGCATCTATGTAGTAGTAATTAACATGATACGACCCTTCATCCAAAACTTGGACCTTAAGGCCAGTTAAATATTGTGGGGGGATTTTCAAAAGGGCTGGATGCGGACATTAATGCATGTTGTGCCTGCGTCTTTGTCTATCTACTTATGTCAAGGCAGCCCTGCTGCTATTTTGAAAGTTGCTTCTGTTTATGACAAAATATTACAATATCTGGCAGAAAATGGTGCAATTGCAAGTTGTGTCTAGTTTGGATACAATTAGCACAGTTTGTATGTAATTGTGTCTGTTTTTGGATGCAAAGTTTGGGTGCTGTTAGGTCATCAAATAGATGGCTTAACAGGTCTGGATGCAGTTCTGATTTGAATATAGTAGCATACACAGCTTGGGCAGATCTGTTTGAAAAACCTTCCCCATACCTGATTCCCCAGATTTGTCCTACCTGATTTTTTTTATTCTAGTTTTTGTTGATTGGGAAAGGAGATGTGAGAAATTCTGCCTGTTTTCAGCCTCATCCCAGGGTGGAGATACAATTTAAACTGACATATAATGAATCAGGTTAAACTGTGGGTGAAATTTTTAGTAAATGGGGGAATTTGGCCAAAATACTGGCTTCCCATTAATCTTTTTGAGAAGTGTCTTGGGATCTTTAATGTCCCCCTGAACAACCATCAGAACAGGCAGACAGGAACTTGGTTTAACATATCATCCAAAAATAACCATCAAAACAGGCAGACAGGACCTCATTTTAACATCTCATCCAAAAGACTGCAGTTCAGCAGTGAACATCCCCTCAATCTCCATCCTGCACTACAATATCAGTACTAGGATTTATCCCAAGTTCCTTGTGTGGGACTCAAACTCACAACCTTCTGATCTTTCAACCTCAGAGGCAAGTGTGCAACCTGTTGAGCCAATGATAGTGAATGGCAGTAGCTTTTTCAAGTTGATTCTTCAAGAATAAAGATATCTCTCAAAAGAGCGTTCATATTTTCAGTCTAGTAGTTTATTTTTTGTGAACCTCTTTATTTCCCCCAACTCATGCAGGCCCTGTCCTGTCCAACCCCCTTGCCCCGTCACCTAGCTGCTTAGGGACTGATATTGAGCCCAGCAGATTCTCCTACTGTCCTACCTTTTCCTGCACTTTTTCATCCCCTGTGGGATGCTGACACCACAGTGTGCACAAGCCCAGCACACCAAAAATGATTAGCATGTCACCATCGGCATCCCCTATCTTGAAATCTGCTCTGAGTACACTGACACATGTGGTCACCCAGATGGCACTATTGCTCCAGAGATGACTGCCCTCCCTCCCCTCAGGAGGAGAGCCTCCTCTGGTGCACTTGTTCCTCCTGCTACAGCCAGTCCCTAGTGGCCCTTGCTTGTTTCCGAATCTGACTCACCAGCATTGCAAGCAGTAGCCCTACCATTGTGCCAATGGGCCAGCCAGTCTGGTAGTTTTCAAATCTAAAGGCATGTGAACTATTTTATTTGTTCATCCAAAAATCTGCCCTAAAAAAGACTTCATTTTCAATCTAGTCCCCCCAAACAATTTAGTTCTCAATAGAGCTTTCTTATTTCAAGCTGAATGTCCCAAATATTAGACATATAGGGGGGCCTGGTCTAGCTCCAAAGCACGATGGATGCCTAGAGTATTGGCTTCATGTACCCATGGGCTGACTAATGCAATAAGTCCTGCTGGACACTTCTTTTGCAGAAACCCACAACCATATTCCTGAATCAAAACTTACCTCCTGCTGTTTTTTCCAAAAATCGAGAAAATCGGTGTACCCTATCAGCACCAACCCTGACTCTGTACTACACTCTGCAGGGAACTTCTACTGCATGCTGCAGCATGGTGGAGGACCCAAGCGCTGCAATGGATCCAGCACAAATTAACAGCATGTTTCAGGTGCTCATCAAACAGATGACTGAAGTGACTTTAGTGCAAAACAATACGACACTGGCGCTGCACCAGATGGACACCCGGATTCTTCTGAATGAGTGTTGTATCATTTCACATGATGCTGCTATCTCTGACCTGACTGCTACAGTATGGGAGCAAGCTAAAACTTTCACCTTCCTCCTGGCTAAGGTCGATGATCTCAAGAACCGAAGCTGCCACAGTAATCTGCTGCTCCATGGGATCCCAGAAAGTGCTAAGCAGAAGAACATCCAAGACATGCTCAGGGGGAGCTTCCTCATATCTTTAAACTCCTTGCTGACACCAGGCTCACTATAGTGAGGGCCCACCATATCCAGTGGATAAACCCTGACCCATGCTTGCCAGATTCCTCAATTTCACAGAGAAAGATGCGATCCAGCAACGAGCAAGAGAACTGGGCAAATTAGAGTGGAGTGGTAACCATATACTCATCTTTCAAGATTACTCTAAAGAGGTCTCAGATAAACTGAGGGATTACATAGAGGCCAGACATTTAATGCATCAGCTGTAAATACAGTTCTCCCTATGAAATCCTGCCAATATGAGGATTGTTCACAATGGGGCCCTGATTGTATTTGGGACCCCTGAGTCACTAATCGATTATCTGCATCACACCTGGCCACAAGAGATTAGCAGAATTCAGCCAAACTCTACCAAGAAACCCCCTAACAGACAAAGAGGTGAGCTCAGATCCTCTCTTATGGTAACTGATCACCTGCAATCCCTCTTACCAGAATGAGTACTAGGAAACCAGAACTGAGCGGGGGAGGAACCTTTACCTGCCCAATCCAGAAAACGACAGCAAAATGACAGACACAATAGGTGATTGCACCCACTGGACAGAGAAGAGGCCAGAAAGTACACAGGAAATCCAGAATGAAAAGTCGAAGAGCCTACCTTAAGTCCCTATTTCACTGGAAACAAGTTTGCGGTGTTGGCTGAGACTCCGAATGACCCAAACCCATTGATGGACCTCACAGAATTCACTGAACCTGATGAGGAGGCCTTAGCCCCAGTAAACACCATGCAGATCCAAACTAAGGGAGAACCCCAGCACCCCTGGAGAAGCCTGCCATTGCAGTTTTGCGATGTCGCCCAGGACTGCAGCTTGATGGTCAATGTAGGGTATCCTCCTACTGACACCTCCCACGTCACAAAGACTGATATAATTCTAGCAACAGCAGTACCTGCTGCGGCATTGACAGGGACACCAAGATGAAGAACGATGGGAGTCAGATAAGTGACACTTTGTTTTTTGGGGCAGAAGATTAGGAAATTGGGTGGCTGAGTTGGGGGGGGTCACTGCAACCTTCGTACTGGGATGGCCGCTGTGGCCATGAAATCAAGCCACCTGGCAGTGTTGGGTCTTCCTCCCCAGGCTTGAACACAGGGCCTGCTGCCTTGACTCAGCTCTTCCCTCTGCCCTAGCCACCCAGAACACAGACAAGCATGCTCCCACCAATGTCTGCTGAGTAGGCAACCCTTGTAACCCAACTGAAATGGCAGAACAACAGTAACTCCTAACTAGAGGGAAATTACTTATATGGTGTGCATGGCTAGGCATTAGTTCTACAATCCAGTATGTTTACTCTGCCAATAGCTCAGTAGTAATGCTGCATATACCAGTAGAATAGCTGGTTATGAATTTAGAGGGCCAATGCCCTGTGGGGAACAGGGAATATGGTGCTGCAAGTACAAACTATTATGTTAAGTTCCAGAGGGTATCAGAAGGACACCATAAGGTATGAGTGACAGAAGCGTTTTACTGCTGATTATCTGTGAAACACCCTGGGGATCATAATTAACTCTCCCCCCTTCATTTCATTTTATTATCTGATACAAGCCATCAAGCTCTGTAACACCTAGCATTTCATGAGTCCTCGTTGTCCCCAAAACTGCTCCGATACTTTTTCTCTCTCTCTCAGTCCCTCGGACAACCACTTCATTTCATACCATAGCCATTCTTGGCACATGGGAGGTAAGCAGCAGAAGTTCTCACTTCCTCCATACTCTGGGGGACTGGAGGAGTTAAACAAGGATTATTGGAGGAAAATAAGAGCCAATTTGAAGTGCTCCCCCCGAGCGGTATATGTAATGACCGCTGGGCCTCCTTGCTGTAAGTCACTGGTACCCTATGAAATGACCATAAGAGGTCTATTAAGAGGCAAATAATAAATGCTTCTATGAGGGTCACTGTACCTCTACCCCCCAAAATCTTAGCGGACCAGAGACAAACCAGACGTAACCCCACTCCTCCCTACCCTGTATATCCCAAGAATAGTCCTGGGTACCTCAGAGGGGAGGTGAGCAGCAGTGCACGTAAGGACAGCTTAAGTGCAACAATCTCCCTGGGTAAGGAGATCATGAATAAACCAACTAGGTTGATATCCCACTCCAGAGCGGAGTGATACCCTCACTTCATGAGGGACTCAACCAATCGCCCCAGGGCTGACTTGATGACCACTATACTCCAAGTGCGGTTGGTCACAAAGCTTGTCAAACCCCCAGAAGTGGAGAAATTGCTTTCTGTAAATAGTTCATGGTTTGTTTGTTTATTTTATTTCATGTATAACTTGACCTGCATAGAAAAGGTGGTTTACCTTGCTCAATGGTTCAAAACCTGTGGTGGAAGACTGAGGATGATGGTTCTTAAAAGTTGTATTACTGTCATATGTCTAATGGTGTGAGGTGGGTGGAATTCTGGTAATAAATTAGGTAACTTGGTACTCCTGCATGAAAGCTACTCACCCTTGAAACTCGGAACAAAGGTCAGTCCACATTACACCCCCCTTAAATTACATAATGGCTGAAATAACAGGACATACATGGAATGTCAGAGGCCTCAACACTCCTGTTAAAAGGAAACAAGTGCTTACACATCTAGAAAACAGAGGTCACAAGTAGCTTTCCTGCAGGAAACCAAGCTGGTTAGAAATGATCATGCATTCCTAGTTAGGGATTGGGTCAGGCAGGAAGTCCACTCATGTGCCCCTTCTAGGAAGAGTGGAGTGGTGATACTTATACACAAAAAATTGAAGTGGATAGTCATGGTCACAAAAACAGATGACTCTGGTAGATGGGTGATGGCCCTGGTTTCTATTGCAGAAGGCCCGCTCCTACTGTGCAACCTGTATGCACCCAAACATGACGACCCTCATTTCTTTCACAACATAGCCACAGAGATAAGCTCCCTGGCCCCTTGCAACTGCCCAGTTATAGTAGATGGAGACTTCAACTGGACAAGGGACCCCAGGTTGATTGAAGTGCCAATGGCAATGAGACCTACATTAGAGGTGGGCAGGCCGTGGAGCAGCTGATGGTTGAGCTGGGGTTATCAGACATTTGGCAGATTTTCCACCTTTCGCTCTGAGGTCCATGAATCCTTCAGTAGGCTGGACTACTTGCTCACATCCCCCCCATGACCAATAGGGCACGCAACACCACAACCCTTCCCATCCCAATCTCGGACAATGACCCGGTGCAGTTACACTTCTTTTGGGGACCCGTGACCAAACCGTCCACCTCCTGGAGGCTGGATCCCCTCCTACTGAGGGATCCAGACTTTATACCCTGGGCACAGGAGAAAACCAAGCTATTCCCAGAAGAAGATCCCATGACAGACACATCTCCAGGGAACACATGGGAAGCCTACAAAGCAACACTGAGAAGAGAAATCATGGGCTTCCTCTCTAGAAGGTGTAAGGAAAGGGAACAGCAGCTAAAAACCCTAGAGAATGAACTGAAGCAGGATGAGACTGTTTACAAGGCCCAGAAATCCCCACCCCCACACTCCATCATAGGTAAGAAAGTTTTAGGTCTGAGACTGGAAATAAATACCTTACTGAGTAGTAAAGCTGAAATAGCCAATAGACTTGATCATTGATTTTCAGAAGTGGGGGAGAAGGCAGGGAAAGTCCTGGTTTACCAGCTTTGCAAACAGCAAGCTGACAGGCACATAGCAGGCCTCCAATGCTCTTAGGGGGAAGTGATAACTAACGGGGATGATGTAAATGAGATCATGTGGAACTTTTATTATAAATGATATACCTCTGTGCATAACAGCATGACTCCTGAGACACATCCCTTCCTTCAGAAACTGAACCTCCCCAAGCAAACTTCTGATCAAATACAGGCCCTTGATGCTGACATTAACCCCAGGGAAGTTACAGAAGCCCTAATGTCCCCACAGAAGTAAAAATCCCAACGAGAGGATGGCTTCCCAGTTGAATTTCTTTGGAGTCTTGCTCCCCGGTTTGACTCCATTAGAAAAGTGAAGTGGGAGCCAACCGGGTCCATATGAGAAAGCCATTCCACCCAAAAGTGAGTACTGCTTGAAGAAGCTTAAAAGTAAACATTGTTTAAACAGAATCTACTGCCATTTAAAGGAACAGAGTTAGCGAAGGATGCCAGAGAACTGAAAGTAGTAATTACTTTTGAAAACATAGGGAAGCTGTAGCGGTCTCTCTCTTTGGTTGAAAAATGAACTGTGAAATAGCTATGCAAATGTATTCCTTCAGTTAACCAGTAAATGAGTGATATACTGTATATGTGTGTATATATATATATATATATATATATATATATATATACACTGTATATATGCAAACTAGAGGAAATATAGTGAATTTAGAATAATGACGAGCTCACTATTTGTCACTGTTTTGCAACATAATTCATGAGGAGATGTCCTAATTAAATGAATGAAAGCATTTGGGAGACTATAATTATTTGAATATTTGAACATTTAATATAACCTGCATTCATTCTGATGTCAGCAACAGGGACAGAATTCATAATGAAAGGCTAAAGAATAAATGTTGATGGTTTACCTTATGTATATTACTTTATTATTTCTTTAACAGAGATATACCCTAAAAGAATGCTATGGAAATATTAACAGATGTCAACTGTCCTAGACTTAAAAGTGAACATAAATAAATGGTAACTAGAGATACATATTTAAACATGTATTAATAATAATAATAATAATAATTTTATTTATATAGCACCTTTCGACATATCAAGGTGCTGAACAATTTGAACAATTCAATCATTACATACACAAACATATACATAAAATCAGCATGCCACGAGATAAAATATATAATAATAAGATCCAGAGCATTAATAAATAATTAATTATCTAAAAAAGCCATGTTCCACAGATAAGTTTTCAGCTCTTTTTTAAAAAGTTCCACGGAGGTGCACTGACGAAGCCGGCATGGTTGAGAGTTCCAAAGAGTGAAGTAATGAAACCTAAAGACATATTTTAACTTATATCTGGTTTATTTAGACTTTATACTGACTTCTGTCAAGAAATATGGGCACCACAAAAATAATCTGAAATAAGGAAAGAAAATGTTTTGAATAATATGTAAGCAATAATACCCGACATGGTGGGCAGTATTGGACAATACCAGACTGCCCAGGGGCATAATGAAGACCCGACACACTTTACAGCCCCTGGAAGGTCTGACACTAATACTACCCAATTCTGGGGGTATTATTATGCTTAGAAAATGGCCCAGGTAAATAAGTTTTGAAACAGTAGTTAAAAAATAAGGACAAAATTTAAAAAAATCTCAAGAATACAAAAAAAGAAGGTTTATGATAAAGTAGTCCCTGTTTGGCACCGTTGCCTTCCCTGCCTGGCACAGTTACCAGTAGAGGGCACTGGTATAGGAGGCTATCAGTTTACCTAAAGCAGTTTAGATTTTAAACTTTAAACCTCTGCTGTTCTTTAAACTAGGGCCATTTTAGTTACAGTATCTTTCTGTAGCAGGAGTTAGCAGTCCGCCCTTGTCTCCAGTTCAGTGTTTTTTTTTTGTTTTTTTTTAATGTGAACTCCTGTGATTGTGTTTTTTCCTGTCCCTTTTGACTGGCGGTAGTCATCAATGCTACTGTGTTTGTAGTTAAGGGATCAGGGGAATTGGCCCGAGGAGAGACTACAGCTGTTTCCCTAGTTTCAGTCAGGGAAGATATAGACACTTTGCTACAGGCACCAGACCAAACGGTCTTTGAGGGAGAGGGGATGTGAGTAGCTCCCTTCCATTATGTGTCTGCAGTGGCTGAAAAAAAAAGTGTATTTAATGTGTTTGTTTCAGACAGTTTAAATGCAGTGCCGTGAAAGTCCCCTTGGTGAATGGTTGCGCTAAAATTCCAGCACTACTGTGAGCAGAACTATTAGGGTAAGCTACAAGTGATCACATTACTGCAGTACTGTAATGGGATGGAGAAGAAAGTAGTGAGGTAAGCCATAAGTGCTTGTGTTACTGTCATGATGTAATGGTACAGAGATGGAAGAAAAAGAACAAGTGTTGGGTTCTTGTTCTGGTCCCTCTCTCAGAAAACAACATGCGATGCAGGATTTGCTGGAATTTGACATGCACGGCGGGATTTGCTGAAGTTAGACATGAAAGGAAGGGTTCACTGAAATATGATGGTTGACGGTCTGAATTTCAGTGTAATTGTGTTTGGCAAGCTGTCTAAGTGGTAGACAGAGTTGTTGATTTATGAGAAATCCGATTTACGATTCTTGACTGGAACTGTTATAAGAAAAGCGAAAGTTCTTTAAATTTGATGGACTGCATCTGACTAAAGAGGGAGTCAGTGCATTGGGGCAGAAGTTTGACGTCTTTGCAGAATATTTAAACTAGCAAATGGGGAGAGGGGTGCAGCACCCCATACGTCGAATGGGAAGAACACCCCTCCCCCCTCAGCTAGTGGTCAAACAGGAATTCAGCGTGTTTGCCATTCAATTGCATCACTAGGTAAGAAAAAAGGTTTGTCTCCCCATACGATGCACAGGGGTAATGCCAAACTTCACCCAACAACTAACACACCAAAATCTGGCCAATGGAAAATCATGTACACAAATGCTCACAGCCTGGTAAATAAGATCCCAGACCTGCAGGCAATAATGTCAGAGGCTAAACTGGACATAGTAGCAATTAGTGAGACGTGGTTTACCAGTAACCACACTTGGGAGACTTCAGTACCTGGCTATGTATTGTTCAGAAGAGACCGAGGTGCAAAAAGGGGAGGAGTGGCCCTGTATGTCAATGAAAATATCAAAGCTACAGAAATTCAGAATACACATAAGGAGCCAGAAGAACTGTGGGTCACCCTGGAAACAGGAAATGGGACAGCCATAAGAACTGGGGTTGTCTACAGGCCCCAGACCAGAGGGAGGACATAGACACATTACTGTTAGAAGATATACAAAACATGACAGCTAAAGGGAGGTTCTGATAATGGGAGACTTCAACATGCCAGATATAGATTGGTCAATACCAGCAGGAACATCTGCCAGAACTAGACTCATAGTGGATTCCTGGAGGAGGGCCTCAAACAACTGGTACAGCAACCCACAAGAGACAGGGCTATCCTAGATCTAGTACTGACTAACAAAGAAGGATCACAGATCTCCAGGTAGAAGGTCACCTGGGGCCAGTGACCATCACATGGTATGGTTCAATTTGGCTACTACATCTAAATCATCCCATTCCAAGGCAAAAATATGGGACTTCAGAGGAGCTGACTTTGATAAGATGGCCAACAGAGTTAAGCTAGCCCTGGCAAAAAGAAACACAGGTGGGGAGGTACAGGCAAAGTGGCAAGGCACATAAGGATACATTGAAGCAACATCCCATTGTGTTAGATAGAAAGGAAGTGCAAAGAAGAAGGAAACCACTTTGGTTCTCAAATACAGTAGCAGAAAGGTCAGAGCCAAAAGGCTGGCCTTCAGAAATATAAGGGAACACAGCGGGATGAAGATAGGGAGGCATACCAAACTGCCCTAAGGGAAGCAGGTAAGGCAGTAAGGCAGGCAAAGTCCCAAACTGAGGAAACACTAGACGAACAGTAAAAGAAGGTGACAAGACTTTCTATAGATACATTAGTGAAAGGAGAAAGTCCAGAGGGGTATTGCTAAGCTTAATGGAGAAAAGGGAGCATGTGAGGAGGAGGACCCTGTAAAGGCATCTATCCTAAATAGATACTTTTGCTCAGTATTTACTGAAGAGAAGGTAGGCAGGCCCACAGCTCAGCATCATGGACACAGGGGAGGGAGGTGAGCACTCTCCTTCACAAAAGAAAGGGTCCTACAAGAGCTTGCTAAGCTCAGGGTGGATAAAGGCAATGGGACCTGATGGCACTACATCCCAGGGTACTTAAGGAGCTAAAGGAGGAACTAGCAGAGCCATTAGCAGAATTGTTTAGTGAGTCTCTGAGCACAGGAGAGGTCCCAGAAGACTGGAGAAGGGCTTCATGTGATCCCGCTCCACAAGAGTGGTAGCAGGGAGGAGGCGGGAACTACAGACCAGTCAGTCTTACCTCCAGTAGTGGGCAAGATTATGGAGGCACTCCTTAAGGAAAGGATAGTGCAACACCTGGAATCCATAAGGGCACAGGGATACAAGACAGCATGGGTTTTACAAAAGGAAGGTCCTGTCAAACTAATCTCATAGATTTCTTTGACTGGGTAACCAAGTGGTGGACAAGGGGAGCAGTTGATATCGCCTACCTTGACTTCAGCAAAGCTTTTGACACTGTTCCACAAGAAGATTAATAAATAAGCTAGGTAGGCTGGGTGGGTCAGTTGGTCAACTGGGTGGCAAACTGGTTGACTGGCAGAAAACAGAGAGTGGTGGTAAATGGTATACAGTCAGAAGAGATGCAAGTCACAAGTGGGGTACCTCAGGATCAGTCCTGGGGCCAGTCCTATTCAACATCTTCATTAGTGACCTCGCAGAATGGACTAGAGGTAAGGCTTGTCTGTTTGCAGATGACACCAAGATCTGCAACAGAGTAGATGATCCAGATGGGGTGGGCAGAATGAGAAGAGATCTGGATAAACTAGCAAAATGGTCAGAAGAGTGGCAACTGGATTTAATGCAAAGAAGTGCAAAAATCATGCACATAGGGAAGAGAAACCCTGAAGCCACTTATAGGCTGGGAGGAGTTGCTAGCAGTCACAAAGGAAGAAAGAGACTTGGGCATCATCATCACTGATGACCTAAAATCATCCAAGCAGACCTCTAAAGCAGTAGGTAAGGCTAGGGGGGTGTTAGGGTGTATTAGTAGGGGGTATCACAAGTCGTAAGAGGGAGGTAATAATCCCTCTGTACAAGACATTGGTTAGGCCCCATCTGGAGTACTGCGTGCAGTATTGGAGCCACACCTTCACAAGGACATTAACCAAATTGAGGCAGTCCAGAGAAGGGCAACCAAAATGGTGCAGGGACTGCATCCAGAAGACATATGAGGACAGATTAACGGAGCTCAATATGTATACCCTTGAGCAAAGGAGGGAGAGGGTGATATGATGAGACATTTAAACACCTAGGGGCATAAACAAGGTGAAAGTGTCTAACATGTTTAAATATAAGAAAAATAGCAGGACAAGAGGACACAGCATGAGATTAGAGGAGGCCGATTAAGGGGAATATGAGAAATTCTTTTCACAGAAAGGGTGGTAGATGCATGAATAGCTTACCACAAGAAGTGGTGCTATGAATACAGTGCAGGGCTTCAAACAGGCATGGGATAGGCATAAGGAGCAATACAAATGACTATGAATAGATAGGTCACTGACAAGAGCAAGGCACGATGGCACATTATAAGGTAGAAAAGAAATGGGCAGACTGGATGGGCCTTCACGGTCACTATCTTGCGCCAACTTCTAAAAACAAACATGTGTTATATGATTTTTGCACTCTGTATTATGTCGACTCATAAGGGGGGCTCTCACTTAGTGACAAAGCAACATGGCGTTACTCACCTCTCTGAACGTTCTACTTGTTCAGGGCTATTTAGAATTATGTGAGGCAACAGAGACTGGGACTAGTTATTTACCAGTCTCTGTTAACTCATACTGGACTGGCATATTGGATCTTGCAGCCAATCAGAAACAAGCATACTCTTTGCCCATTTTCTAAGGTGAGATACTTTTTTTATGTTTGATTCTGAAATTTGAATACTCTCATTTTCCAATTTGGACAGTATTTAGTTTGGTATTTCTGTTTTTTACACAGAATTATATAGGAATTTAATTACTATTGTGGATTTAAACTATACATATCACAGTAAAGAAACCTATGGTGAGGTTATTTGTTCCAAGTCTAAATTTATATGTTTTTTGTGCTTTAAAACTGTGATAATTATATATATATATATATATATATATATATATATATATATATATATATGTTTAATGTTCTCTACTTCAGTACTTTATCACTGATGAAGGATCATAATCCAAAATGTTTGATGTGGGCACTGTACATAATAGAATCTAAATGTCTATATGAATGAAACTACCCATTAAGTAAGCTTTATACACTTTGAGTGAGTGGGCTCCATCATTACGATATCCCTCTATGAAGTTCTGAACCCCCCAACCCCTAAAAAGACTTAGTCCTAATTTCTCTTCCCAACTCCATTCCATTCAATACCCATCCCATATGTGTCATGAAGCTGCCCAAAGGTGCAGAAATGTGAAAAGCACATCAATATTTCAGTCCCTCCTCCTTCCCCAATCCCCCTGTAAATATATATATATATATTTTTACTCTTACTTAGCCAGCTATCTGGCTAGAACCTGTGGCCCACCCCAGTGTGCCACCAACCCAGTTTTCAGTCTACTCCTCCTCCATCCATCTTCCAGAAGCTGGATGTTAGACTGACCATCCCAGATCCCCAACATGGTCTGTGACCAAGTCACCTCACCAACCGAACTCACCCAACCTGTGTTGCTTGCTCCTTGCTTGGCTGCTGACATGGTTGCTGCCACACTGCGCTAATTAAGGTTTATGAAGGCTGCTCACATCACTGTCACTGCTGCTGCTGTGAGGCCTAGCTTGCTTTTGCAGGGGGCCCATCCTTTTTTTTTGTGAGGCGAACCTAGTAGAGTAAGTAGGTAGCCTAATCTCGAGTTAGGTTCTAACTCACCCCCAGCCCCTTCAGCCACCAGGGAAGATGGAGACTCACTAAGAGTAGCCCAACAAAAATATGCCGCCACAACACTGCTATTGAGAGTTCAGTGCTCACTGACTCCTCCAAGCTGTAGTGTGCAGTCTGTCTACTCTGTGGCAGGAAAAACAGTGTCCCACTCGCATGACTCGTGCGCTCTTGCTTGGCTGGAGCTTTTCCACATCACGTGTGATGGTGCCATTGCTAATAGGTGGAAAGAGTGGACAAGACAATATAGACACAGACAAGTCAGGAGTGCATCTGCAGCATGAGTGCAACAGGCTAGGGGGCACTTATTGTGCAAAAGATTAAATCCAAATTTAGTGCCATTATTGCCACATCATAAGAACAGCCTAGGCACAAATGTGTGGGGACTGCCCCCATCTGCCCTACCTAAATGGAACCCCTACTTTATGGTATAAACAGTGACCACCAGTCATTGTGGTTTGAAATCACAGAAAGAGCAGAACCAAACCACACAAAAACACGTATCCTGGATTTTAGGGGGGCAGACTTTGGGAAAATGGGGAAATACTTGAAAGAGGCATTAAGGGGAATGGGACAGGAATCAGGGGTTGAGGAACAGTGGGCAGTATTTAAAATGGGGATTATAAGAACAACAGAATTATGCATTAAGCAGGTTAGCAAGAGGAAAAGGAAGAGGAGACCATTATGGTTTTCCAAAGAGGTAGCAAAGAAAGTGAAAGCCAAAAAGATAGCATTCAGGCAATACAAAAAGACACAGGCAGAAGGGGATAGGGAGAGGTACCAGGAGAAACAAAGGAGGCAGGAAGTCAGTAAGGGAAGCCAAAGCTCAGACAGAAGAACACATTGCAAAATCAGTGGTTAAAGGGACAAACCTTTTACAGGTACATAAGTGAAAAAGAAAGACAAAGGGAGGATAGTGAGACTGAAGGGAGGATGGGAGTCGCGTGGAGGATGACAACAGTAAAGCTGACATATTGAACAGGTATTTCTGCTCAGTCTTTACTGAGAGGGAGAGGGGTAATGGGTCTGAAGGGAGTACAAGGGGTGAGAATGGTGCAGAAATGGACACAAGTCCCTTTACACGAGAAAGGGTCCTGAAGGAACTGGAAGTAATAAGAGTTGACAAAGCAATGGGGCCAGATGGGGTGCACCCGAGGGTGCTTAAAGAACTAAGAGAGGTGGTGGCTGAACCTCTGGCTATCCTGTTTAGCCAATCACTGGAAACAGGGAGGTACCCAAAGACTGGAGGACAGCAGATGTAGTCCCCTTATACAAAAGTGGGAACAAAGAGAAGCAGGGAACTACAGACCAGTCAGCCTCACCTCGGTAGTGGGAAAGATCATGGAAGCACTTCTGAAGGAGAGATTGGTGGAACATCTGGTTGTCAATGGACTACAGGACCCAAGGCAGCATGGTTTCACCACGGGAGGTCAGTGTCAGACCAATCTCATTGAATTTTTTGACTGGGTGACTAGGGAGGTGGATCGGGGAGGGCAGTGGACATGGCCATCTGGACTTCAGCAAGGCCTTTGACACTGTGCCACATAGAAGACTATTACACAAACTGGGGAATAAGGGTGTGGGCAGGACAGTAGTGTGGTGGGTAGGTAACTGGCTGGGTGGCAGGACACAGAGGGTGGTGGTAATGGCTGTCACTCCACAGAGGGAAGAGTGACCATTGGGGTACCACAGGGATCAGTGCTGGGACCGGGTCCTATTCAACATCTTCATCAGTGACATTGACGAGGATCTAGAAGGCAGAATTTCACTGTTCGCTGATGACACAAAGCTCTGTAACAGAGTAGACACACCAGAGGGTGTAGACAGAATGAGAAGGACCTGCAGAAACTTGAAGAATGGTCAAGGGTTTGGCAGTTGAAATTCAATGCAAAGAGTGCAAGATAATGCATATGGGGCACAAAAACCTGGCACAATATATCAGTTGGGGGTGAGGATATAGCATGCACCAAGCAGGAAAGGGATCTTGGGGTTGTCATCTCTGATGACCTCAAGGTAGGGAAACAATGTGACAAGGCATCAGGTAAAGCAAATAGGATGCTGGGATGTATGAGGCAGGGCATCACCAGCAGGAAAAGGGAGGTCATAATTCCGCTATACAAGACACTAGTGAGGCCCCACCTGGAGTACAGTGTACAGTTCTGGAGACCATACCCACGTAAGGGACATAGACAGGGTAGAGGAAGGTTCAGAGGAGGCAACAAACATGGTGCATGGATTGCATCACAAGTCCTATGAAGACAGGTTGAAGGAACTGAACATGTACTCCTGGAGGAGAGGAGGGAGAGAGGGATATGATAGAGACATACAAGTATCTTACAGGAGAAACAGAATGCAGGAAAACACTATTTTAAGCAAAAAGATGTTCCAGGACTAGAAGGCATGGGATGAAGTTGGAGGAGGACGATTCAGAGGAAACATGAGAAAGAATTTCTTCACAGAACGGGTGGTGGACAAGTGGAACACCCTGCCAGAGGAAGTGGTGGGGGCTGAAACAATCACGGGATTTAAGAATGCATGGGATAGACATAAAGGAATTCTAGAGGTCAGGGGTAAGGGGAAACAGACTTCTAGGAAAACAAACTGAACTTATAAGCTCAAATGGGCAGACTGGGTGGGCCATAGGCCCTTATCTGCCGACACTGTCTATGTATCTATGTATCTATGTAAATTAATTCTCAGGGGTTAACACCAATTCAATTAAATACAATGGTTTCCACTGTGTTGTGAGGTACTGTATCTGCATGTTTCAGGATGTGTCCTGATCATTGTGAGGGTTAGTGTCCCTCATTCTCCCTGATTTTGAGTGTCCATGTCCCTCATTTCAGTGAGAGAATGTGAGGTATGGTGCATGCTTCCAAGACCCTACTCAGCACAAAGAGTGTTGAGCAGGGCCATAGTATATATGATCCATACAGAATGACAAAGGGAAAGTAAGTGAGCTATAACAGTCCTGAAGAAACACATTTGTAGCACCAAATATGCATAAGGGAATTTGCATGGCCCAAAACAAAAAGGTCAGGCTTGACAATACAAAGGCCCCTTTTCACACATCTGGAATGGGGGATGTTGGATGACTATATCCTAGGCATTTAATGCAGTAAGAAAATAATACTTTACAAATTAATGGCAAAAGTCAAAAGCCATTGAACAACTTGCAAAAGGATCAGAATTAATGAGTTTACCTAATTTTAATGGGAAAGTAATGAAAAAGGTATTTTAATGGCTCTAATTGCTAGCAGTAGTATGAGAAATAGATCCTGATGTGTTTTTAGATGAGATTTGCACCAGCTTTATTGCTGCGCACATGGCAAGCGTGCAACATGTGAACATGATGTGGTTTTTAAATGATGTTCACACCAGCTTAGCTGCTGCACTCATGCACGTGTGCAACACATGAACCTGATGTGATTTTTAAAAGATGTTTGCACCAGCTTACCTGCAGCACACATGTCAAGCTTGCAGCATGTGAACCTGATATGCTATTTAGATCTTTGGCCCAGATATTCAAACTGCGCCAGGCTGTGGCACAAGCCTGGGTGCAGCTCAACTTGGATGCGCAGGGGCTTGTATTGTGTGATATTCAACGGAGCTGCGCCATGGCTCAGCATCATTGAATATCGCACCCTGGCCACCCGCAGTGTGCATGGCACAGTGGCACTGCACCAGCACCAGTGGTCAGAGTGGAGCATGGGTATGCGCTAGTGCAAATTCCATTGCACAAGGCGCAACTACCGTGATATTCAAAAGTTGACATGCAAATGGGGCCATAATGTATGCAAGGTGCAAATGGGGCCATTTGCATATAATTATGGCCCCATTTGCATGCAGGTGCGCCAATCCCCGATGACTTGCACCTGGCTCCCTGCCAGACAGCAGCCGTCAGGGACCGATGCCCCCTACAGCACGGCAATGTGCCCCACAGACTGATCGTGGGCATTTGAAATAGCAAAATGAATCCAAAATCCCTACTGGTCCAGTGGACCACTGTCTGCCCGATCGCAGGCTTAAGTAATAAAAAAACGATTCCTATATCCCTGGTGGTCCAGTGGACCACTGTCTGCACGATCGCGGGCTTAAGTAATAAAAAAATTATTCCTATATCCCTGGTGGTCCAGTGGACCGCTGTCTGCCCGATCGCGGGCTTAAGTAATAAAAAACTATTCCTGCATCCTCAGTGGACCAGTGAATCGCTGTCTGTCTGATCAGTATTTATGTACAGAATTAAAAGATACCCATATCCCTGGTGGTCCAGTGACCCCTCCCCACCCGCCCAACCATCCCCACTGCCCCGCCTCCCCGGTCAGCGGTGGGTGGCAACCCCACCCACCTGCTGCCCCGCTGCCTGCCATCTGACACTGGCCATTAGAGCTGTATGCCCATTGGTCCACGCGTGAGCCAATGGGAATGTAGCCCATGCTGCATCTCACACATTCCATATATGTGAATGGATCCATTCACAAATCTGCAATGTGTGGTGCGGGTAAGTTGCACGCCCATTGGCTCACGCCTGGGACCAATGGGCGACAGCCCATCGACGGTGTCAGTCAGCGGGCGGGGCAGCAGGCGTGGTGGGTGCTGCTGCCCGCCGCTGACTGGGGGGAGGCGGTGGGGATCAGTGGGTGGTGGGAGGGGAGTTCACTGACCACCAGGATATAGGTATCTTTATTTCTGTACGTAAGCCCGCGATCGGGCAGTCAGCGGTCCACTGGACCACCAGGGATGTAGGGATCATTTTATTTTGTACTTAAGCCCGCGATCGGGCATATAGCACTCCACTGGACCACCAGGGATATTGGACCATATTTCTTTTAACTGATGCCCGCGATCAGGCATGGGAGGATGCCATCACAGAGGTGCAGTCGGAGCTCTGGTGGCCACCTACAGGTGGCAGCTGCCGTGTTGCGCCCTGCAATATGGCAGCTCTCCTGTGGGTGGCCGGCCGTTGCTTCTTTTTTTTTTGCTCAACTTTGTGCAACGCAGGTAGGGGTTGCACATGCATGGCTCTGCACATCCCGGGCTGAATATCGGGCTGTGCAGAGTATGTATGGGCACACCCCCCCACCTGTGCCTGCATACATTACTGATGCGCTCCGGCGCATTGGGATTTGTGCCAGGCGCCATTCCTGTTTGAATATCACGCCAGGGCACATCAGTGGGTTGCGCATGGTGCAACACTGTTGCACCATGTGCAAACCTTTTGAATATCTGACCCCTTGTGTGCAAAGGTTCATTTTGTGTATGTGAACTGCATGCAGACACTGCACAATTAAGCATGCGGCATGCATTCTGCATGTACATGGTACACTTATATTTCTGTAAGGACTGAGGCAACACCCAGATAGTGGTGGACTTAAACTGGGGGGAAAAACAAATACCACACTAATGTACATGAATGATTTGCTGATTACAATGGACGATTTAAGCCAGTCAGCAAAACCCCTGCTTGTGGTGTTGAACTTATTTGCCACTATGTTCAGGCTTAGACTAAGTATTTCCAAAACTGAAATCATGCCCCTAAATCTGCTGTTGCCCCACAGTGGCAGAAGGAACAGGGCTCCACTGCGCAGATGAAGGTCTTACATATCTAGGGATACACATTACCCCCAAACAAGAAACCATGTGGGACAACAACAAACAGCCCATACTACACACTTGTAAGGCAGAACTGGGGAGATAGAAGATTCTACACCTAACACTGGCTGGGAAGATATCTGTAATAAAGATAGTCATAGCCCCCAAAATCCTATATCCTATTGCCCTATTCCCCCTGGCTCTGCCTCAGGCCTGGTCTTGTAAAGTTGACAACCTCTTTGATGGCTTTCTTTGGTGGGGAAAAACCCAGGTATTGCAAGCCATAAACTTTGGGGCCACTGGAAAGTAGGGGGGGTGGAATTTCCCATGGGGGAAAGGCTACAAGCATGCCTTTCAGTTAGCTCAGACACTCCGCTGGTTTAAACTGATAAAAGACCAGACTCTAAAACGGGTCCAAATGGAAGCATCCACCAGTGGAGTACCCCTTGCAGCTTCTCTGCTACTTATCACCCCTGGGAAACATTCATCCTCACATCCCATCCCATTATTAGTCCCACTATTAGGAGTTGGGTGTAAGCCCACTGGAGGCTTCACACTAAAGCAGCTCCACTAAGGTATGCCCCTGTCTGGCATAACCCACAAATGCTGGTAGGTAAAGAGCAATTGCATTGACCAACATGGGAAAAACAGGGAATACTCCTCCTAAAGGATTTATTAGACTCAAAAACCAATAAAATGCCCACATTCCAAAGCCTCCAGACAATATGGGGCCTTCCAAATAAAGACTTTTGGAGATTCTTGCAGATACAAAAAGCCATCAAATCAGTACCTAGTAACCCAGGTGCCCAGAAAACAGACACACTGATTGGCAGATTGCTAGAGCTCAAGAAAGGGGTAGCAAGAGTGATACACTCTGCCCACAGAGACTCCCTCCCAAGCCAGTCCACAAACTCCAAGCATAGGTGGGAAAAGTCCCTAGGGATGGTTATCACTGATGAGCAGTGGGCCCAAGCCTGGTGCTCTGCCCACTTTACACTTCAGGATGCCAGGAGTCAGCTCATTCAGAACAAGGTGCTCCACTCCTAGTATGAAACACCAATGGTCCTACAACTAGCCCGACTGACTGAATATGATAACTGCTGGAGGTGTCAGGGGCCAAGAGGTGACTTATACCATATATTATGAACATGCCTGAAAATACAGATCCTTTGGAGGCAAATAGGCCAGATATGTACCCAGGTATTGTGTAAGCCAATAGGTCATACAGCCCTGTTAATGCTGCTGGGCATTAATCCAATTACTCTGCATTTGACAAAAGAGGAGCAAAGGTGGGTAGCTATACTAGCCCTATAGACAAAAAGAGCTCTGGTCTGCAAGTGGCACAGTATCATAGTACCTTCCTTGGCCAAACTCCTGGCCATGCTGGACAGTGTAACCCAACTAGACAGACTCTCTCACTCTAAGATCAACCAACTTCCCATATGCCAAGACTGTTAGGCCAAATACCTGGCCTATGTTAGCTCTCCCACTGGTATAGGATGAATCTTGTACCCACTAGGACTGACAAGCCAAGTATGTGACCACTACCAGACAAGCTAATGCCCTTCTCAAGCCTCCTTCCCCCCTCCTAAGGATGAGAGTTTTCAGGGGCAGGCCCCATGATACTCCCCCCCACCCCTCCTCCATTTCACCACTTTAGCCCAGTTCAGAGGAAATGTACCACCATGGCTAGAACCCCTGAACTAGAAACTATACAAGCAGGTCTATAAGAAGATAAAGGTTGTTTGACAGTGTTTAATGAATGTATATAGTTTGAAGATTCTTTGTGGTCTCTATGTTTGATTTCGGGGTATACAAGAGTTTGGACACAGACAATAATGAATGGTCCTCCACACCCTACCCCCGATCACTCAGGATGCTATGGCTGTAACAGATCTACAGTAGGTTCCAAGTATGTCCTCGACCTCTGCCCTTAGGCCGTAAGTACCTATGTACCTTCGGACTTGGACCAGCCTACCTTGTCTCCTGTTGAGGGGGCGAATATGGTATGATTAGAAAGTCACTGGGGTTAGAACATTTGCCTGATAATCAGTTCAGGTAATCTATGGGCATCTCTGCTCATTGCAGTTCCAGAATCTTAAACAATAAATGCCTCACACTTGTAAGATATGCAGTTGTACCATGCCGAATGTGGGCTGACCTATAGTGACAAACTTCCCTGTATATTACGTACTCACAGATCTCCCTGTATAATATGTAGCATGTTTATCTTTCACTAATGTCTTTTTTTCTGTTTGAAAAATTTAATAAAAATCATTAACAACAAAAAATATTAGACATAAAGGCCTGTAAATATTTTATCTGCTTCTCCTCAAAATATTTCCTGACAGGTTTTGTGTTACAGTAGATCAGGTTCCTCCAAAACAATTTGCCAAAAGCTATCACTCAATCTGTTTCTCTCTCTAAATTCCCTGAAGAAGGACTGTTATATTTTATTTTATTAATTTATTTATTGAATTTTGATGACTGGGTAGGCCCACTGGGCCCCGGAGGTCCCTTTTTCAGGGGCGACCCGGGAGTGACAATTATTACAGGTAAAAGAGGCAGTACATACAGATGCAGTTCTTGTTGTAGGCAAAACAGTCCACATGGGCATATGACATGAAATTGTGGTAGGAAGACAGACAAACACAGGAATATCACATTAGTTACAAATGGAGAGACATCTTGCTTAGTGAGTTCATGTTGTGTTAGCAGTGTGCACAGTGTTGGGGGAGAGTAGAGTTTGGCTAGGTCCTGTGGTTCCTCGCCTATGGACAAAGGGGGAGGGGACAAGCTAACGCATAAGTGCTCCCACATCTGGCATATTGTTATGTCCTTAAGGTGGGTGCTTAAGCTACCGGAATAGTGCTATGTAGATCAGGTGCTATAGCATTGGCATTTGCTCCTTTCTAGCAAGTGAGACTTGAGTCTGGTTCGGAAGCAGGTGATCGACTCGGCTTCCCGAACCTCCAGTGGAAGGTTGTTCCAGTGGGAGGGGGCAGCATGAACGAAGGACATGGACCCAGCTTTTGTCCTCGCCTTCGGGACCATGAGGAGAGTTTGGCCTGTGGTCCGTAGATTCCGTGGGCATCATTTCACCGTTATAAGTCCGCTAAGACTAGGTGGTGGTGTAGGCCCAGTTAGCTTAAAAGTCAGGCATAGAATTGAGTACTTGAGGCGAGCTTCGAAAGACGGCCACCTGAGTCTAGTTAGTGACTCGCAGTGGTGACTCCTAGGGTGGGACAGTGAGGCAAAGTGGACTATCTTATTATGCAAGGTCTGTAGCTTGCTGAGCTCCAGCTTGGCCACACCCTCGGGTACCGGGGCCGCATAGTTGAGTGTAGGGAGTAGTACACTTGAAGCAATGTCTGCCCTAGCTTCTGGGATCAGCTGGTCCTTAAGTCTGTACAGGGTTCTGAGTTTACCATGGATGACTTTAGTGACTTGGTCCATATGTTGTTTTAAGGTGAAGCCTTGGTCCAGGGTAAGTCCAAGGTATTTTGTGGAGGCAACCACTTCAAGTTTTTTGCCCACCCTGGACTTGAGTTGGAGGAGCTGTGACCTCTCATGGCCCAGAGATCTAGGTCCAAACAGCATCACCTTCGTTTTATTAGTATTTAGGACCATTTTGTTCACTGTGAGCCAGTCCTCCATCTCTAGGATGTCCCTTTGGAGGGCTGTCCCCAGGTTGTTTAGGTTGTAAGAGGTTCTGTAAATGACTGCATCATCCGCATACTGGATGACATTGCTGCTCCCACAGTGGTTATGCAGCTCATTTTTAAATAGTGAGAAAAGTAGGGGGCCGAATATCGACCCTTGTGGTACCCCTTCTTTGAGTGGCAATGAGTCGGAGATTTTATCCTTCCACTTGACCCTCTGTGTACATCCTGAGAGGTAGCTCTCGAACCATCCCAGTGCGTGAGTGTCAAGGCCTAGTTGGCACATTTTTTATGAAGACCGCAGCTGTGTAGGACCCTGCATCGATTTTGCTAAGTACCTCAGCCAAGAATTTGGTTAAGGCGGTATCAGACCCATGTTTGGCTCTAAAGCCATGTTGGGTTGGGGAGATTAGCCGGTGGGCTTCTAGATATTCTCTGAGCTGGGAGTATACTAGCTTCTCCTGTATTTTTGCAATGGCACTCAGCAAGGAGATAGGCCTGTAGTTCCCCGTAGGTTCAGTTGGCCCGCCCTTGTGAATGGGGACCATGTGAGCCTGCTTCCATGTCTCAGGGACAGACCCGTCAAGTAGGGACCTGTTTATCAGCCAGGTAAGGGGCTTAGCTAGTGCTGGGGCTCCATGCTTGAGGATTCTAGTCTGGATGCTGTCAGGGGCCTTCTGATCCTCTTGATTTCAGGGATTTAAGGATGTACAGGACCTCCTTTACCCTAACCAGCCTCAAGTGAAACAATGGGCGGTCTAGGTTAGGGGGTGCCTGTACGTGGGGCTCATTGTTGTTATCTGGGAGCCCAGCCTTATATTCATCCAGGTTCATGAAGTAGCTGTTTAGGGCCTCAGCGATGAGTGTTCCATCTTCCAGTAACTGCCCGTTGGCCTTGATAGGGCCTGGGGCAGCTTTTTTATTGCCTTTGATCAGTTCGTTGATGTGTGACCAGAAAAAACCTCTGGTTGCCTAGGTTAGTTTTCTGGAGATGGGTGATATAAGCCTTTTTTGCTAGTTTTATAGCTTGCTTGCATTGGTTTCTAAGGGCTCTGTAGCAGGCAAGATCTTCAGGTAGCGTAGATCTCCTGAACTTTCTCCAGGCCTTGTCACGGGTGATCATCAAGGCTTTTAAAGAGGGTGTGATCCACTTATAGCAGTTTCCCTTTACTCGATGTGTTTTCATCGGTGCTAAGAGATCTGCGGTCCTAGTGAGAGTTGTCAGGAAAAAATTGACAGCCTCCTCCAGTGTAGGTAGGCATCTTAGTGGACTCCAGTCAATGCCGACTAGATAGCAATTGAATTGCTCCGGAGAGAATTTGGAGTAATCCCTGGTGGTGATCACTCTAGGCTGGACTTTGTCCGCGCTATTCTTCCAAATAGCAAAAATAGGCGGTGGTCACTCAAGGCATCTGCCATTGTGCCTGCTATTTTTACATTCTATGGGGTAGACGCCAGGACCCAGTTGATGGCTGAGTGCCTTCCCAATTTGTGGTTCATTCTGGTTGGTTGTTAGATAACTTGGGCAAGGTTTGTATTATGTAATAAGCCGTTTATGGTGGACTTTGCCTCTTGGGCCCAGTTTAGATTGAAATCACTCAATATGATAAGCTCAGATGCAACTTCAACGATTGGGTCCTTCAGGAGCATCTCCAGAGAGTGGAGAGCATTGGTAGGGGGGCAATATGCACAACCTACTGTAAGGTGCTTGGCTCCGCGTAGTGTGAGCCATATAAAAATTGATTCTATTTCCGGAACCTGCCATGGGGCATGCTAACAAGGGAGGAGGTCAGTGTGTCCCTCCCATATAAGAACACCCCTTTTCGATGACCATACTCTCTCTGTAGCAGACATATCCAGAGGCAGCAACCTCATGATCCAGGATATGGGGCTTTAGCCAAGTCTCTGAGACTGCTAGGATGTCAGGTTTATACAGTGCATGCCACGCTTGAACTTCGTGGATCTTAGGCCTAAGACTGCAAATATTCATATGCGCCAGCCTCAGACCCTTAGTTACGTACCAGGTCTGGTCTAGGGGGGGAGGAAATTGATATATTAGGAGTACCTGGTCCTGGGTTTGGTTGAATGCCCCCGCCAGTAGCAGCACAGCTGTGAGCAGGAGGTGGAGAGTGAGGGTTAAGGATGGTAGAGTCGTACTGAGGGTTATGCTCCTAGTAAGGAGAAGGGATCTATAGAGGATCCCTTTCCTTGTGAATTCATGTGCCACTAGGAGGAAGATATTGCACGTCAGGGAAGGACAGTGATAGTGACTTGCTGAGTGCTTTCCCATCCCTTCCCAGGCATGAGAGGAGTGGCAAATACTTCTGTCTAACCAGTCCATCCATAGTAAAGCCAGGATATATAGAGATGCAAGGAGGATGCCACTGTTCAGTTTCAGGGATCCCATCTTGCCCTCTCCTGTGGTCCCCAGCTAGGACCACAAAACTTCTGGGTGTACCGCTTGTGTTCTAATACCTAGCCTAGTGAGTACCAGTACCGGGTCATGCGTAGTTACCTGCAGGCAGGGAACAATGCGGGCCAGCTGTGTTCCGTTAGGTTGCGTTTTGGGGGAGCTGTACGGTACTGGTTAGGTGCACTCAGAACAGGTAGCAATGGCTTAGAGTCGCTCCTTATCCGTTTGGCTAGTCATTGAGGTGCACGTGGTGTGCTAGGAAGGTGGCTTCCTACCTTTAGTTTTATAAGGTAGTTAGAGTTACTACTATGGCTGTACCCACTGTTTCAGTTTTTGTGTAATGACCTAGCACGTGGCGGGGAACAGTTAGGAATACAGTTCGTGCAGCAGATTATGAACTAGTGAATAACAACTCTAAGGCAGTCAGCAACAGAGGTACTTTAGACATTGCAGTGCTATACACTATTAATTCTAGGTTCCCTTTCTAAATCGTATTTAAGTAGACTAACAATAACAGGTATTCAGTGTAACAAACATATCATATGGTTTGCTAGCAGCAGGATCATTTTAATATCATTTTCCCATAAATTATGGAAACAAAAAGAGAATAATTTTACTGAGTAAAGATGATATCTTTGTTAGGCTAACTAAAAGTTAAAGAGACAAGCCTTCAATGCCTATAAGCCTCTTCCTCAGGTATATTACAATGTAGGCTGAAGTTCCTGCAATTTGTAGAATTCTGGTTTTGATTAGGAATGCAAAAAAAAAAAAGAAAAGAATGAAAATGCTTGAGTAAACTGTGAAGTGCAAATTAAGATCAAAGTAGTAGGAATAATGTCAATATAGTGTATAGTAGAGCCTTATTGTGCATGGAAACCAGAGGCTCTAAAAATGTCGTTGTGCTGCAGTTGAAAAGGTCATGGAATGTGATTGTACCCTACTGCAGCAGAACAACATTTTGAAAACCTCTAGAGGTTCCACGCGCTAAGGCACCTACCTTTACTCAGTGAAAATGGCAGGCTCCTCACTCCCGGAGGCGGCGGTAGAACCAGTCACACCACAGCCTCAAAACACGAAGGATTGACCAGATATTCTGAAATGCAGGATCAACCAGATATTTTGATTTAAAAAAAAAAAAATGAGAGATCCCCAAGTAACTCCCTCTCGCTTAGTGAAAGCTACGACTGCCATTTTATTTTACTTGAAAATCCCTCCCACACTGGAATGACAGCCAATAGGAGGCTGCTCATTAAACAAGGACACGTCTGTTCCCTAGCAACCACGCACACCACATAGCAAGCAGCCCTAACTTGAAGAGCTTGATGGAGCAACAAACTTTTTTTTTGCATGTTAAAAATTGAAAACCGTAGCTGAAATAGGGGGCTATACACTATAAAAAATAGTGCATGGGCACCCTTATGCGCAACCAGCCTATTGTGCCAGTTCAGGGTTCTGATTACCACGGACCTCTCGAGCTTCGCTCTCAAGGTCTGAGGTAATCAGAACCCCTCTGTGGCACAACAGGCTGGTTGCGCATGGTTGCCCATGCACTGTTCTCTATATTTACACGCTAGCTATTGTCACAGTGTACACAGGAATTTTTTTTAAAGACATGCAGACAAAAAGCTACAGAGATTTAAAACATTAGAGCTAAAACAAACCTCAGTATTGTTAATTTACAACAAACAGGGCCTGAGCAGAAGATGTTAAGAAACTGTTTGCATACTGTATGTTTTTTTTTGTTATGTAGCACTTCAGTTGATGTTTGCTTAATAGCAAGGAAAACACTAAGTTCAAAGACTGTGTTAAGTAGTGGGACATGAAACCTCTGTCTTTTTTGAGGCCACACTCCAGTGTGTTAAAAGTTTGCATAACTTTGAACTCTGGGGTCCTTCTCTCCCTTTGAGTTCTAAAGTTTCCCTTCAGGACTGCTTCTTTCATGTTGCATAAATCATGTCCCAAGCTGGAGAACTGTTCACCCACTGGTGTGTTTGTGATCTGGTGTTTGATATTGTAGTGTTGCAAGTTTATTTGTTGTCCTGTTCCCCCTCATAATGATTTATTTTGGTGACTTTGAGCACATGATCAAATATACAACATTAGTGGATCAGCAGCAGAACGATCTTTACCTTTTAACTGCTTTTAAATTTCAGTTTGGGGGATTTATTAAAAAAAAAGGAAAAACATAGAGGATAATGACTGGAATTCTGCTGTTAACCACGTTGTAATCACCTTGAATGGTTGCCATGCTGACTTTGTAAACCTCGAAAGTGTAGCTCGAGAGGTTTACGGTCAGCATGGCAACTGCAAGAAGTGATTGCAATGCAATTAACAGCAGAACCCAGTCATTGTCTTTTATAGTGTATGGGGTTAGAATCTGCAAGTAAAAAGCACAAAGATAACAAAAAAGATCCCTCTTTCACCTTTGATAGCCAGACATGACACAGCACTCACGAAAACAAAGTTAAATTTATTTCTCTGAAAATTACACCTACATTCAAGTTAAAAACTATGAGAGAAAGTATTATAGTAGTTTAAGCAAATAATCAACTAACAAACTGCTTGTTTTAAAAACACATTTGAACAAAGTCATTTAAGGGTTGCTGCTCCTGAATCAAAAAGCAGTTGGCCTACCGTGATCATGTGCTTCTTGAGGCTGGGGTCACATCAGCTACGAGGACCTGAGATGTTCTGGGAAACAGCATCGGTGAAAATATCAGGCATGTAACTCTGAGATGGATACCTGTAAGGGGGTGGGGGGAGAAAAATGTTTTTTATTTTGAACTGCTGATTTTATAGTGAAGGACAACACTACTGAAAAAACAGGAGAAGCACTTACTTGCTGCACTGAATCAGGTGAGCATACATCAGTAATCATCGTGTGAGGAGGAGTCGTCGTGGATGACTGCAACTCTTTTCTTTTTTTCTGGGGCCCATAGTAGTTGTTGTTTATGACTATCGATATGCCTTCCCATGTAAAAACAATTGGATGTGAACGCGACCTATATTCTAAAAAAAGAACGCTGTCTGGTGAGTTTAGTTCTATCTAGTAATCTCACCAATCTGACATAGGCAAGCAAGGTTTACAGCTTTGACGTCAGAACAATGGGATTACAAGATAAAAAAGGATACCAGTCCATTCATTATAAATGCTCCCCATACATTATAATTACATCTGTATATCACAAATGCGTCTTGTGCTTATGCTCAAATTATGTATAAGATCTCACTTCCTTCACTTTTGTCTTTACCTAGGTTTCTGGTGAAACACAGTTTATGAGTAGCATGTGCTTAGAATAGAATTGTTAAATAGCCATTGGTACAGTACCTATCAGGGGTTTACCAAAATGGGCATCAGCACTCATCTGTGAATGCATGATGACATCAGACAGTGCTGCCATGATAATGTTGGCAAACCCTTTATACCTTACTCTTGCCTGCCAGAAAACTTTCTGCCCTTGTCCCACCCATTAGTGCCATTAGCTAACTGCTGTGAAGCACTTTGCACCTTACCATCAGGCAATGATGTTGGTGTGAGAGAGACAATGCTGTTTCTACATTACTGTCAGTGCTTTGCAAACTCTCCCTTCTCTTTATCTTGCTTTTGAACAATATATCATAAAAATCTGGTCATAGCTTCCCACAAAAGCACATTTGTTAGTCTGTTATAAAATAAACCAAAAAACTGTAAAACGTATGTATGTGTGTGGGGGGGGGGCAGTGAAATATACTTCTCCCTTCTTTTGGACAATTTTATCATACCACTTTATTACTTCCTCGTGTATATACTATACATACTATTGCAGGCTTTGCTAATAAATAATTATTGTAATGATCATTTTTCTATATATTTTCAAGATATATTTTAGCTTTTTTTTAATATTTCTTATTTGAACTAAATCCCTATAGTTAATTACTTATGATATATGGAGCATTGCATCATCCTTCCTGACTCAATTAGTGAAAAAAAAAAATTAAACAAAAAATAATAATAATAGATCACAGTTTTATAACTTACTGATTTACAATATGGACATGTAATCGTATTCTTCATTTAGTCTTTATTTTTTCACTGTTAATTGAAATCTGTCTTTATAGTATGTCCCTCCTATTAGTAACCTTTAGTCCCAGTCATCCTCTCTCTGAGGTGCAGTCAGTCTTTTCAATCCCCAAAATCTTAACGAGATACTGTGAAATCTTAACATAAAGCTATGGGGCTCAATTCTCAAAGCTCATTGCAAGTTGCACCAATGGCAGCTCGCACCAATTGCTGGTGCACCAGACACCCTGCACCCAATTCACCATCAGGTAGGGTCCTGGCACCAAAGTATCCATGACTTGTAGCAAATGTGGCCATGCACCAATAAGATGGTGCAACTGAGAGGTTTGACACAAGCTGCAGGGTGGCTGGGTGGCACTCATGGAAGGGTAGACAGTTAACATGTAGGTTAAAGCACAACATCCAGAACCTTAGGTGATGAAACATAATGCAACCAACAATGAAATCACATAATAACCAATTATCAAAAGGACAATGAATGTATGTATAGATGGGTCGGACAATGTTTTCTTTTACCTAACTGTCCTACAACCATGTAGGCTAGAATATCAATCAATCAATCAATCAACTTTATTTATAAAAAAGCGCCTTTCCAAAACCAAGGTGCTTGTACATAATTCATTAAAATAAGTTAAGCAATTTATTAAAACCAGAATAAACAAGTTAAAACTTATGACTGCAGCATTAAAATGTAACGTAGATAATGAACAATATAACTGAATATTTGGAAGTAGTAACATTTCCTAGAGTCTCTATTGGTGACACATTTGTAGTACTTATAACATATGTTTCATGTATTTTATAACCTCTGGTTAGGAAAAACACTAAGAAAAGGTTGTTGTGGGGGTGTGGAAGACCATAGCACATGTTCCTTCCCACCTAGAGAGGGCTTCAGGGATGGTACAAGGATTGTTAGATCATTCTGGCTGGTCTAACAGCACTTAGAAGTGTGCCCACTGGGAGATGTTCCAGAATCCCAATTTAGAGGATATGGCAGCTTGCATCTGCCACAGCCCCCTAGCACCCTGTCACACTCAGCAATGTGGCACAGGGCAAGTCTGGTGCATTGGGTCCCAGTGTGGTGGAGAGGGTCTTTGAGAATTGCAACCTCTGCAAGGTTTGACTTAAGGTGCCCCTTGTGCTACTGCAGTGTGACGCAAGCACCTTGCGTCAAATTAGGGCTTTTTAGAATCAAGCCCACCATGTTTGGCTGATATAAAATGACTTGCCACTAGTGACATTAAGTCCTCGCATTTTATGGTACACTGGTGTACTTCTATTCATAGACATACTGTAATTGTCTATTTTTTTCCCTACATCGCATAAATCACAAGGACACTTGCTCATGTATACCACATGATCTGTGCGACATGTGATGTAGTCCTTCTATTATTCAACATGTACCTAAACACCTTGCCCAATTCCTGCTCCGGCAACCTACTACTCTATGCGGATGACGTGGTTCTTTTTGCCTCGCATCCAGATCCCACAGTATTGCAGTCCTCCCTCCAACGCGCATTTAACCAGATTGAAAACTGGTTCATAGACCAAAGACTTGTGGTCAATGTAAAAAATACAAAGACCAAGCCAGCCCGGTGGTGCTGAGGGTTGAGGTGCTGGATGCCACATGTGGCCCCATGCTGGTGAACTGAGTTCAGGAACGGACCCGGGTCATCAGGGGTCGGCAGGGGCAAAGAGAGATTGAGCATCCATGGACTGCTCTCCCTCTCTGGGGGAGGGGGGTCACCAGTTGTCTGCGCACTAGCGACCTCTGGCAGAGGCTGAGGCAGTTCACTGGCACTGCTCAGAAGGAGGTGAACCTGGGGCACAGTGCCGGGAGGGAGCGGGTGTGGACGCATGTGCGCTCCTTCCATTGGTGTCATTGCATGCCCCAGTTCACGCCAACTAGGAACAGGGAAAATGGCACATGTCATGGTGGCTTGATGGCCGTTTGGTGGGATGCTGGGCTTCGGAGGCTCATGGCAGTTACTGGATCCTGTGTCGGCAGAGACAAGGGGGGCCTCTCTGCTGCCCTGCCATGGGGGGAAGCTGTGGGGGTATGCAGTGAAGCCCAACTAGGAGCTAGGTGATCTGGATGGTGGCCGGAGAATGTGGATGCCTGGACGTGGATAGCAGATTGGGGGCCAAGGTAAGAAAAATGATTAACAAAAAAAAAAAAGACAAAGACCATGCACTTTGCCCACTGACAGAATAAGGCCAAGAATGCGCAGCTAACAATCCTCTCCCACTCTCTCCTTCCTCTAGAACAGGTCCATACATATAAATACCTGGGCCTTACATTTGATTCCAGCCTCTCCTTCCATTCATACATTGACAGTCTATCATTAGCCATAAATGTCTGTTTAGGCCTATTGTATCGGCACAAGGATTACCTACCTCTGGAAGCCCTTAATCTGGCTGTCACCTCCTTAATCCTCTCCCTAGTTGATTATGGACTCATTATCTACTCGGCTGCTGACCACACAGCCCTTAACAAAATGCACCTGGCCATAAACAAAGTGTGCAAACTCCTCTCCAAGGCAAACAAGCGTACCCATACTTGTACCCTATATGCCCTGACACATCTCCTCAGACTGGATGAAAGGCTATTTTATCAAACATGTCTCCTCACAAAGAAAATAGACCTGGTGCTTACTCCCTTGGGGGTTTCTGCCTCTCTCCTATAATCCCATACCTTGGTGAACACCCACACTGCCAACTGACAGGTGTGGTCTATCCTGAGGGTTACAACCTCCTTAGCCCAAAGGTCATTCCCACACGGGGCCCCGGTCTGTTACAATGAACTCCCTTCTGATGTCTCCTCCATCTCCAAATTAGGACCTTTCAATTCAGCCCTCAAAGAGCACATTCTCACTTCATGGTGCTGCCAATGTACCAGCTAGTGCCTGGTCATCTATCTATCATCTTACGGGACTACCCCGCCACTGAGCTCCTACTGATAGGGCTACCAAACATTACCTATTAATAATGCCTCCTTTGGCTGCACTCACAAGATATCTGTCTAATTCTCTACTTCGTTGTAAATATCAAACCTGTTACCCCCTCCCTCTATCAGCAAACTTATTGTTCTCTCGAAAACTGTAAAAAACAGCTCTTGGTAACACATTCAATGCAATATATAGCTGATCTTGATTCTGCAATATTGTATAACTGAAAAAAACTGTAACCTTTAGCTGCCGTTCTATGTCTATATGTATTAAGTGTTTGTATTTGTTTTTTCTGACTTGGAGCCTTTGTAAACGAGTCCCTGACTCAAAGGTTGTAATCCTAAAGTCTGTTAAATAAATAAATAAATTGATAAATAAACAGTCTTTCAATCTCATCCTTCACTGGGTTTGTGATTTTCTTAAGTTTATGTTACCACAATTGCTACAGCTCCCTCAAGAGTAATTTCCTTCATTTTAAAAAAGTTGCCAAAAAGTTTCATGTATCCAGTTGAGGAATCATGTGTTGTAAGTGACAACTCTGTCTTTCAGATTTTGACTCTTCATTCCAGCCAACATGATTTTGACTGAAAAATAGTCTCTCTTGTTCAGTGGCTTGTAGAATGTACTAACTTTTTAAAATATATTTTTTATTTTACCAAATAAATCGTTGTGAGATACTGTATAGCAAGCACAATTCTGTCCTCCTCTCAGTTTGTCCTGTGATAACAATTCACTCCTTCGTAAATGTTTGCTCTTCCTCACTGCTTCTCACACTACTGTAGCACTGTATCCTCTGTCCAAGAATCTCCGTTGTAAATCCTTTGGTGTAGATTCAAAATATCCACCAAGCAATTCCTTCGAGTTCTAACAAACAGTCCATTTGAAATGTTATTTGTCACATGTATTGGGTGGAATCTAGACATGTGCAACAAAATATTGTGTACTGTTTTTTGTGTATAGATAAGTATGGAATTATCATGCTAAAAAATATTCAGATCTAAAAATGCATAAATTAGCCATGAAAGGCTCATTTTATCACTCAGATTGCCCTTTTCCAATTGGTTCTTAAAGAACTTTTCATAAGTAGGGTTGCCAATAAAAGGCAATCTGAATTGTCTGATGCAGCCCAGAGGAAATGAAGGAAGCTTAAGGGATACGGGGGAGAGGAGGGGAAGGAAGTGGAGAAGAACAGACAGAGCTAGAAGAGGAGGGGCCTAGTGAGGTCATGAGGAGTGACAAGGGAGAAAGAGGAAAGGCCAGGTGAGGTCATGATGAACAGGTACTAGGTGATGATGCAACACCTGAAGGGGCTACTGGATTGGCCAGGAGTGTAGCTTGTAGGATTCCTTGCAAAGGGTCTTTGGGGGCTTTATAAGACTAGGTTGAGGGTTGCTCTTCCTCCTTCTACTGGGATTTTTCATTTATAGTGGATCTCAGCACAGTGTTGACAAATTGGACTGATTGTTTTACACCACAAGGTAAGGTATTGCAACTCTGGGGCTGGGCCTCCAGGCTCTGAAGGTTATTTTATCGCAGCTACCTGTCCTGAGGACAAGATAGAGATAATTATGTTTTTCAGTGAAAAAAATTTGCATGCCTGGGAGGGAATAGAGGGAAAATAATTAAAAGCAGTGAAAAGAATAAGATAAGGGATTTAAAGGCTTGGGGCCTGCTGACCGCATGGTGGCCGTGTGGCACTCCAGGCCCAGTTGCAAGTATATGAAATGTTTTTCTGTGGTGAAAACTGGATGTAAACTAGTGCTGTTAACAATAGTAATGTGTATTAGTAGCATTATAAGGGGATTTATAGGCATAGGTGTTTTTTTTTTAAAAGAGAAATGGAGGTAACAGAGTAGACAGAGTAGACACACCAGAGGGTGTAGTCAGAATGAGAAGGGACCTGCGGAAACTTGAAGAATGGTCAGGGGTTTGGCAGTTGAAATTCAATGCAAAGAAGTGCAAGATAATGCATATGGGGCACAAAAACCCTGGTACAATATATCAGTTGGGAGGTGAGGATATAGCATGCACCAAGCAGGAAAGGGATCTTGGGGTTATCATCTCTGATGACCTCAAGGTAGGGAAACGTGTGACAAGGCAGCAGGTAAAGCAAATAGGATGCTGGGATGCATGAGCAGGGCATCACCAGCAGGAAAAGGGAGGTCATAATTCATTATACAAGACACTAGTGAGGCCCCACCTGGAGTACAGTGTACAGTTCTGGAGACCTACCTACGTAAGGACATAGGCAGGTAGAGAAGGTTCAGAGGAGGGCAACAAAGATGGTACATGGATTGCATCATAAGTCCTATGAGGACAGGTTGAAGGAACTGAATATGTACTCCCTGGAGGAGAGGAGGGAGAGAGGGGATATGATAGAGACATACAAGTATCTTACAGGGAGGAACAGGGTGAAGGAATACACTATTTTTAAGCGAAAAAGATGTTCCAGGACTAGAGGGCATGGGATGAAGTTGGAGGCAGGACAATTCAGAGGAAACATGAGGAAGAATTTCTTCACAGAATGGGTGGTGGACAAGTGGAACACCCTACCTGAGGAAGTGGTGGGGGCTGAAACAATCACTGGATTTAAGAATGGATGGGATAGACATAAAGGAATTCTGGAGGTCAGGGGTAAGGGGCAACAGACTTCTAGGAAAACATAAACTGAACTTACAAGCTCAAATGGGCAGACTGGGTGGGCCACAGGCCCTCATCTGCCGACACTGTCTATGTATCTATGTATCTATGGATGTGAAAGTAAGTTAAGCAGTTAGTGGGGCCATGGAGAAATATTCAACCTGCCATGGTTTGTTTAGTTCGTTAGCTCTATTTTAAAATGGATAACCTGGTATTCTCACTCACAGCTTGTGAGAAAGGGGATATGCTGGAGGTTAGGAACAGACAAGAGCAGAGCATGACAGGGGTTGTTTGGTGGAAAAAGGGAAGGGCTGCAAGGTGTTTGGTCAGTGGTTTGGATCGTATTGATGGGACTACCTGAAAGAACAGCCGACAGGCTATGATCTGGCCGGCCCAACAGTTTAGACAATGCTGGCTGGTCCAAGCGTTGTCTGCCATGCAGGAAGGGCTCAGGGGCTGGAGCCATCAGGAGCAGCAGTGGGCAGCTCAAGTTCATGGATTTTTTTCCTGCGGGTGACATTTACTCAGGTTGGGTCTTGGTTTGGAGCGGGCTGATATGTCTTTCCACATTTTTGAGAGGTTTTGGGCCTTTGGTCTGCCTCAAGTGAGGGAAGGCCACTAGTCTCATGATGGGGGGGGAGAGAGAAAGCTTGTACAGAATTGGCGTCCTTGGTACACCAGGCTGTTTCTGCTTGAGGAAGGGCATTTTATCAGGGACTGGTGTAGAGGCATTTTGGGGCTTTTGGTGGTCCCTCATGGACCAGGCTGCTGGGAACATGGGGGTGGGTGGTGAAACCTTGCAGTGGTGCCTGGGCAGGGGAGTAGGTGGGGCGGTGTTCCGTGGGCATGTTTGGTGGACCCCGAGCTTCGGTTAGTCAGGGGGTTGCCTTAGGGTCCCCCCACAGAACAAGAGTGTTGGCACAGATAGCATTTAGCCAAGCGGCCACGTGTCATGGCATCTGATGTCATCGCCATGTGGGCCTGCTGGCAACAATGAGGTGAGTGCCTAGTGCAACAACAGAGGGCCTAGGTCTGGAGCCCTGGGAGGGCAATGGCAGGAGTACCTGTAGAGATAATTCAAAAAAAAAAAGAAGAAAGTATTGTGCACTTTGAATTAGGGATTAAAGGACAGAACAAAGAGAAAGAAAATAATGAAGGGTGGTTGGGCAAGTCTAGGTGTGGAGACATCAGGGTCACATTTTTGAATAGGTATGCCTGCACTGGAGCATTCATTATCCCCCTTTTCAAAAAAAAAAAGAAAATAATAATAATAATATAAAAAGAAATGGGGATTCTCATCATCTTGGTGGGGGAATGAGCGCTTTAAATTAAATAGAGCATTTGCTAGCTCATTGTCACAGGGTAACCATCACGGTTTAGTTTTCAGCATGGCTAGCAATGGCAGGTTTGACCCTGCAATGGAGTGCTTGGATTGGAGGAATTACTAGGCGATAAATCATGGTGGGCCCGAATGGCCAGATTAGGGAGTATTCAAGATGTCTGTCTAATTTAAATACCTATGTAGTGGTCAGCGGGTACAAAAGGTATGAAGGGGAAGTTTAACCTCTGGGTTCCCCCTTTTTTCAGGATGGGTTTTCAATATCTTGGGGATAATGTCGGGCCTGGTGGGTCCCTTACTATGCAACCAGAAACATTTTGTTTGTGTGGTAAAAACATGGTGCGGCACTGCATTGAGAGAGACAATAAGTAGCTCCTACGTGGGTTGATTTGGCAGCCAGTAGTGTGCTCCAGCTGGGTCCCAGTAATCCAAAGCCTCCTCACAAAATCTTACTTCACTTTATCAGGTTGATGGCCAAATAAGGGGAGAGGAGGTTTTTAGTTCACACGCTAATACTCGGGGGGGGCACCCACTGAGGGATGAGAGATGAGTCGGTTCAGATATTTTTGCTTTTCTGTTCTTTTCCTTTGTCATTTCTAAGTATTCGTCTGCAGATCATGGCTCCTAAGAAGGTAACCCCTCCAGCCTCCAGTGCCCAACTGAGATTGGAGGCAGCCACACTGATAACCAAGCTGTCAGAGTTGATTGACAAGGCAGAAAAGAGAGAGGAGGAGGAGGAGGCAGCAGAGAGGAAGTGGAAGCAGCCGGATGGACTGAGGGGAAAGGGGGCAGGAGGTAAGCATCCCAGGGGACCAGCTCCTGACCCGGAACCCGTCCCCCTCCCTGAGCCCACACTGGAACCAGCAGATCCAGATGCTGATGGGGGTAAGGATAAAGGGGACCCCATGGGAGAGGACAGCCTGAAGAAGTATCTGACAGGGCTGTTGGGAGAGATGGGGGATAAGGGGCTTGGCACCGTGGAGAAGATTTTGGAAGAATTTAAGAAGGAAAAGGGAGGATGGGAAGGCCAGGAGAACTGAGGGGGATAGGGCCGGGGGAAGGAAACTATATGGTGCCCTCCCCCTGGTTTTTCATTGAAAGACCATGCACCAACCTCCATAAAAGATAAGATATGGAAAGGGGAATACATGGACATATTTGGCCTGTAGGAAAAAAAGACAGCCAAGAAATATGAGCAAAAGGAGACAGTAGGAACATCAGAAATGGCTGTAGCAATAGCAGTGGTGGTCATAAGGAGGAGGAAGCGACCTATAAGAGCAAAAATCTGGACTCCTGGCAAGCAGGTTTCTTGTTATATAGTGCCATTTTATTGGAAAACAGTTGGATTTAGCTATCCCCTGTTGACGTACACAGTCATAATTAGGGATGCCTATAAGGTGCAGAAAGGGTACGAATTGCTGGAGTATGTCGAAGCATTCTGGTAGCGGATGGCTTCAAAGGGAGATATGAGATGGGTTGGCACTCATTCTGAGCTGTGGGTGAGGACCTTGTCCACCCAGGTGGGAGTGGCATCGGAAGCAGGCAAAAAGATATCTGGTCAGGGGGTGACCAAGTTTAAGTAATGCTGCGCTTTCAACAGAGCGGCATGCACATGGGCAAATTGCACATTCAAACATATCTGCTTTAAGTGTGGGGGAGTGCACCCAGTGCTAAAATGCAGAAATACCTCCAATCTATCTGGGGGTGCAAGTGGACAGGAACAGCCCTTTTGGGGGAGCCAGGGGAAGGGGGGGATACAGGTGAGAATTTTGGGAGTAGGGGTCAGGTTTCCAGGAACGGGGGGGACAATTCCCACTATGGTTGAAACTGATATTCCAGTGGCAAAGGTGTTATGATGGGGGTTCATGCTGGCCAGTACACCAATAAATCAGGAGGTTGTGGGCGCATGGGCAGTGGATTACCCAAATCATGAAGAGGGGGTTTTGCTGAGGGAGGGTTTTTCCAAGGGGTTTTCATTAAAGTTCCTAGGGGACAGAAAGAGGGCTAGGGCCAAGACCCTGTCTTCAGTGAAGGGAAAAGAGGAAATAGAACATTGGAGAAGAAGACTGGCAGGATAGAAGGGCCTTTCGAGGGTCCCCTGTGTGGTCAATTTCCGATATCCCCTTTGGGACTGGTGCACAAAAAACAACCAGGAGAGTACCGGCTGATTCACCACCTGTCACATCCAGAAGGCACCTCTGTGAATGACAGTATTCATGATGAGAACATTGCGGTGTCATACGCATACCTTGATTCAGCTGTGCTGCTTATCAGGGTTGTAAGGGTCACATGGTTGGTGAAAAAGGATATTGAATCTGCATTCCGCCTTCTGCCCCTCCAACCTGAGGATTGGGACTTACTGGGTTTTCAATTCAATGGCGGATTTTATTTTGACAGGGCCATCCTCATGGGATGCTGAGTAGCCTGTTCTACCTTTGAGGCATTTAGCACCTGGGTACAGTGGGTTTTCAGGCCCAGGTATTGGCACAGCCTGGTAATACATTACCTGGATGATTTCTTGCTCATAGGGGAAACCAGGACAGAGGTATAGAGGATATTGGGGGATTTTCAGGCTTTATGCGTAACAATAGGTATCCCCTAGCAGAAGGGAAGACCGAAGGGCCTGCCAGGGTGATTGAGTTCCTGGGAATTGAGTTGGTTATGGTAGGGGAATGTTTTTGGCTGTCTCAAGCTAAAGTGGGGAAACTGAAGGCGCTCCTTTGCCAGGTATTGGGTAGGAGAAGGGTGCCATTGGTAGTGATACAGCATCTGCTGGGCCATCTCAATTTCGCTTGTAAGGCGATCCGCCCAGGCAGAGTTTTCATGCAGCGATTAGGCCAGGCCACAAGCAAGGCAAAGCAGCCACACCATTAGGTTGACATCACAAAAGGGGTACGGGAGGACCTCTTGATGTGGAATGATTTTTTGGAGGACTATAATGGAGTGACCTTTTGGCAGGAGAATTGAGTGGATAGCGAGGCCCTGCAGTTGTACACAGACATGTCAGGCACATCAGAATTCGGGGTGTACTATGGGGGCAAGTACATGGCAGAACCATGTCCTGCCAGTTGGAAAGTTCAGGGTTTACAGAAGGACATTACGTTCCTTGAGATTTTCCCTATTTGGGTAGTGTTGGTGGTATGGGGGAAGGAGATGAGAAACAAGAAGGCGGTGTTCTGGTGTGACAACAAAGGGGGTGGTAGAGGTAATTAACAAGAACATGGGACACACTGAGATGGTGACTAGGGTCACCAAATAACTGGTGCTGCTAGGGCAGCACTTGAACCTTTCCTTTAGGGCAAGGCATGTAGAAGGGGCAAAGAATGAGATCACTGACAGCCTTTCACATTTGTAGTTGGGCAGATTCAAGATGCTGGCCCCTCAGGCAGAGATGGTGAAAACACCGATACCAGACCATCTGTTGGAAATTGGGTGGCAAGAGCCCAAATGTTGTACCGGAGCTCCTGGTTGACCAATACTCTGAGGGTCTATGAAGGTGCATGGGAAGTCTTCCAAGGGTTTCAGTTGCAGCAGGGCATGGTGGTAAGTGTGCCAGCCTCGGAAGAACAGGTAATGAGATTTATGGTGGATAGATGGGAGAAGGGAATGGCCCACTCCTCCATGGCAGTACTGCTAATGGGCATAGGTTGGGGCTTCACTTCCAGGGGTTGGCCAGAGCCCAACAGAGGTAAAAAGGTATGATGCATCCTCCTGGGGTGGCAGAAGGGGCAGGGCCCACAAACAGATACACGCAGACCCATAACACATGACATTCTAGCGGCAGTCATGGGGCGCTTGGGGCCATATGTTATTCGGCATCCAAGGCCTGCCTTTTTCAGGCGGTATTCACATTACTGTACAAGGGAGCTTTTAGGGTGGGTGAGCTATTGTCAAAAAACAAAGGTGACATGGATGGAGGGTTGCAGGGGAGGACATTCACTTTTTAAAGGAGGGCCAGCCCATTTAGTTGCAATGATCAAAGATGGACCAGATGAGACAGGGCACCTGGGTACATATCCAGCACAGTGTGGAAGGGCAGGTCTATGCAGTGGTAGCCATGGAGATATACAGGAGCATCCAGTCGGCAGGCACAGGTGCCTGGTGTCAACATGGGAACAGGGGAATGGTAACTTGTTACCAGGTTGGAGGGGGGGATTTTGAAGAGGGCATTGGCTTTTAAGGGGCATGACCTGGCACAGTTCACCATGCATTCTTTTAGAATTGGAGAGGCTTCAGCATGAGCCTAGGAGGGTGGATCTGTGGAAGAAATAAAGGAGCTGGGCCACTGGTGATCTGACTCTCACAAGGGCTATATCAGACCTTGAAATGACTTCTCTGTTTTTCTTCTACCAGCAGGTGACTGGACACAATGGATTATGTGGATCCTGGGACACTCCTATGTCTACTGAGCAGAGAAGCACACGGCGAGCAGCCAAGGGGAAAGGGAGTTTGCAAGAGGACTCAGAAGCCCAGATACAATGGAAAGGGATTCAGGGAATGCACTGGTCTCAATTTCTGCCCATTTTAGAGGAAATTAAATTGTTTTGAGGCAGGTCAGATATATTAGTTGTTCACCTTGAGGGCAACAATTTAGGAAAGACACCATGGGGAGCCCTGTTGAGGGCCATCATGGCAGATTGCAGACCATCAAGGGTTGGTGGACCAGGGTGGAGATTGTGTGGTCCGACATTATATCAAGGAGGGTTTGGAGTCAGGCCACCAGTATTGGAGCAATTGAAAAAGCCTGAAAACTGCTAAATAGAAGAGTGGCGGCATTCATAAAGGGGATGGGGAGAGTTTGTGTTCCACACCAGGGCATTAATTTCGACAAGCCGCACCTTTATAGGGGAGATGGGGTGCATTTATCTGATAGAGATTTGGCAGTATTTTTACTGGTTCTCTGGCAGCTAGCTGCAGTAAGGCTATAGTAGAACCATGTCCCCACAAGGGGGAAGCCCCACCATCCAATGCAAGCTGGAGGCAGGGGCTAGTGGAAAGGGAATTAGGGGATAGGAGGGAGTGGCCTAGAGGGAAGGCAGGAATAGACAAGGCCGGGGGGAAGGAGGGAGTGTGCACGGGCCAGGGGTAGGCACCTGGATAGGTTTAGGGGGGAGATGGGGTAGATTGAATGGCTAGGGGTCAGGTCTATGGCATCCGAATCTAGCTAAAGTTCAGGAAGGGAAGACTGGTGGTTGGTTGTGGGGGGCTGGATGAGGCATCTGGACCCTGAGAGAAGAAGGAGAAAAGGATAATTCAATGCAAAATGGAATGGTGTATTAATATGGATAATTGTAATAAACTGTTTGTGAATAAACTGTTAATCTGTAAATATGATTGACTTATGCAGATGTACATACTGTTACAGTGGTGTAAATGAATCATTTTGCCTTCGTGCACCCATTTACTTGGTTTGGACATTCAAATCATTTTAGAGGGGTGATCATGGAACAAGTAGGGTTGCCACTAAAATGCAACCTGAATTGTCTGATGGCAGCCCAGATGAATTGAAGGACGCTTAAGGGATATAGGAGGGGGAGGAGGGGAGGAGATAGGAGGGGGAAGGGAAAGGGAGAGGAACAGATAGGGCTAGAAGGGGAGGAGCCTAGTGAGGTTATGAGGAGTGGCAAGGGAGAAAGAAGAGGGGCCAGGTGAGGTCATGACGGACAGGTGCTAGATGATGATGCGTACACCTGAAGGGGGTACTGGATGGTCCGGGGGCATGGCTTGTAGGGGTCCTTGCAAAGGGTCTTTGGGGGCTTTATTAGCCTAGGTTAAGAGTTGCTCTCTCTCTTTCTGCTGGGATTTTTAGTTTTCCACCCACCCTCCCTAATACAGGAGGCGGATTACGAAAAGAGGGTCACACAAGGCAAAGGAGCAGTATGGGAGGACTGAGGGTCTTGGGGCAGGTGGACAGTTCCTGCTATGTTGGTCAAGGGTCCTGGGGAAAGTGGAGAGTTCCTGCAATACTGGTCAAGGTTCCTGGGGCAGGTGGACAGTTCCTGCTATACCAGCGAGTTGCTGGAACAGCATGCGGATAGGTCCAAAAGGGAGGGGATGAGCATGTACGAAAAGGAAGGGTATGGGAAGAAATTAAAGGGAATTAGGGGACAGGAGGGAGGGGCCTAGAGGGAAGGGGGGGAACAGGCAGGGCCAGGGGAAGGGGGGAGGGTGCATGGGCCAGGGGTTGGCACCTGGACGTGTTTAGAGGGGAGGAGGAGGCATAGATAGAACGGCTAGGGGTTGGGTCTATGGTTTCCAGACCTAGCTAAAGTACAGGGAGGGAAGACTAGTGTACGGTGGTGGGGGGTTGGATGAGGCATCCAGACCCCAGAGGAGAAGAAGGAGAATAGGGTAATTTAATGCATGATTGAATGTATTAATATGGATAATTGTAATAAACTGTGAATAAACTGTTATGTTGTAAATATGATTGACTTATGCAGATGTACATAATGTTACAGTGCTGTAAATAAATCATTTTACCTTTGTGCACACATTTACTTGGTTTGGACATTAAATCATTTCGGAGGAGGTGATCATGGGACAATGAGCTTTATCCCCTAACAGTTAGTCTCTAATAGACCAACTGTTAAATATTTTTCAGAGCCAACAGCAGCATAGTTCCTCTCGTTCTACTCCTCTGACACTAAATGGGGCTGCTATGAAGTTCACTGTCTCTCTCCAACTCCCTCTTCGATCTTCTTTCTACTGTTCATGTCAATGTAAAGCCTGCCACTGCCCCACCCTGTATGCAGAACTCTGCCTCTCATTAACATTCACTTAGCCAGTCCCTTACACTCATGTGCTAACAACTTTATATCATGCTAAACTACCTCTGCGGTGTGCAAAGCCTGGTTTGAGTTGCATAAGCCTTGTTAGCATGTGCTAATTATTCAAATATGTTTCCCCACAGCTTTTCAATCTTACTTGCTTGGACCTGATGCTATGCACCACTGGAAAGGTTATACTCTCACCTTTTAAAATAATATAGTAAAAGCTTTCTGTGTGTGTGGTTTCAGTGCTACTGTTCTCTAAACGTACATCTATGTAACACTAGTGTCATCTACATCATTTTAAACAGTACATCAATGTACAAACATGTAACAGACTGTTTTTGTTAAATATGGTTTCAATATTTTCTGATGTTTGGTTCAGATACAAGAAAAATACAGTAGTAACAGCATACCTTCGGGCACGACAAAGTGTTTCCAAAGAAGTCTGTTTAAATTAGACAAAATACTAATTTTCCCTTTTGATAACCCAAAGTATTCCTATGCTTTGGCAGGCTAAAAAGCTGGAAAAAAATACAAGCTTCACTGAAATAAGGCTTTACAAAGCAAAGCCTGAAGCATTGCTGTAGCCTCATACACTATTCACAGCTGAACAATGATAGCAAGACATTCAATTACTATAGCTCATGGTCTTTTCTGGTTTTTTTTATAGTCAGTATAAATGGTATGCCTTATACTGTGAGGCCTTAGCTCCAAAATCCTGTTGACCAGATGACTCTGGAGAAAATGCAAGTTGACATGTTTGACTTAATAGATTGCTCAGAAAGAGATAAGGGCAGGTAGACTGGCATTCCCTAGTTAATACAGTACTTACACATTACAGTTGACAGTTTTAATCATCTACCTTCTGTGAGCAAATAGGCAACTTACTGGGGATTATCCAGACCAATAAAAATGTATGATATCCCTTTGATGTAAAGACTGCACTCAAGCTAAGAAAATCTTTATTTTTTTCTGGTTTCTCAATGACTGCTGCCTTCTGAAATCAGGTTGAACACTTGTGTGTTTGGATTCTATTTATTTTATACAGTAGGCTCAGAAGTCTGGGTCCTTAAAGAAAAGGCCATACACACCATGGTGTAGCATGTTTCTTTCATGTTACCCTAACTTTTTATCCACACAGTGGGAGCACATGCTCTGCTCTAATGTGTATGAACCAAATTAGATAACCAGATAGACCAGATGCAAAGTTTTTACTTTAGTATTGAATATCCTCTTATTTCAATGCTTTGCTTTGATATTTTTTTTTATTTCATGAAAGTGCTATACTGTATCAACGCAGTACATTATACAGGATGGACCCAGTAGTGTACAAGCAGTAAAAATAAGGGCACACTTTAAGTACTCAAAAAAAAAGAAAACAATACATCAAGTTTATTACATTTCTGGAAAACATTAAACTGATAAAGCTGCGGTTTAGACAGCTAGAAAGAGACATACCTCAGTTATGCAGTCAGTTTCTGAGGGTCTGCCTGGTGGCCAAGAGGAAGTGTGCTCCATTTTCTGGAAAGTAACCTAAGTACAGAAGCAAATGGTGCCTGCAGGTGGCCAGCTGGACAGCCTCACCTGAGAAAAACACTGCCCATGGCAGTGACCATGCCCTTGGAGGAAGGCACTGCCACCTGCCACTATGGTGACCAATCACAGCGGTATGGGGAGTTAGTTCCATCACAATTTTGGTGCTACCACTGTGTGCAGTGAGGCCACATGTGACTATGGGGCACCATAAAAGGAGAGTGGATTGGAGGAACACAGAATTATAAAATCCATGTGGCCCTTCCTGGATGATTACTAACACTTTAGAATTCCACATCATGGAGTCTTGGGCCTCTCCAGATGAACACTTCAGAGGGGAGCTTAGGGACCTCCTCCAACCCTGGCATGGGTAGGAAGCTATAGAGGACTATGGACTGAGGTTAGTGGCTATCAGGGCTTGGAGGTTGCAAGCAGGAGGGGTAGTTAAAAAGTGGGGTAGGTGGGAGGTTAAAATACAGTAACATTAAAGGCATTTAGGTCACTCATAAAAAAACATGATTACTAGACACAGGGGGCTGAACAGATTGAATGAGTGAATGAATGAATGAATGAATGAATGAATGGATAAATGTATGAATGAATGAATGAATGTATGGATGGATGAATAAATGAATGAATGAATGAATGGCATTTGGACATTTTGTGCAAGTGCAAATTGATTGCTGCTTACAATACTTGTTAAACAAAATACTTTTTATTACTTTGATTATCCTCCTGGGCACTTGTGCTGCCCTGCTTCTGTCAGCAGCATCCCAGACCCATCCTTATCCATTTAATCTCTCATTCCATCCTCCATTCCCTATGGGCAGACCCTTTTTCCTGTGTTTGGGCCATTGAGGTACTTTTTTGTCTCCCCCTCAGGTGCATCTAATGTTGGTGGATGTGTGGGCTATCAGTTCAGTGGGGGCTGAGAGAATCAGTGTTATATTGCTTGCACTATAGTTTTTCCTCTCTGTATTTACTGTAGAGCCACTTGGAACTCCATTCTTGAGATATTCATGCCTGTGCATGAAGCCAGTCCTTGTCCAACCTCCCAAGAGCCACTCCAACTGCACACCACTTGTGACCACACAGGTGACCTTATTACTGTGGTACCTGCTAACATCCCTTCCAGGAAGATGAGAGCATATTCTCAAAAACTGGACCCTCCTTACCTTTACCAACCCACGATTTCTCAAAATCGAAATCGTACCTGAACCCAGGTTACCAGAGCTATGAACTGAGGTATGACAGTAAAAAGTATAGTTAAAATACTGTTTGTAGTCAATAAAGTAGTTAATAAATTATCAGATAGAGGGGAAAAGGGTTTTAGTGGAGTGTGGTCTTGTACCTGTTCAATGTCACAGTGGTAACCATAGGTATGTCTCAGTTAATCTTTACAAATAGCTGGATATGTATGTATGTATGTAAAAAGTGGTGACTGGGAAGGTGTAACAGCAAGGAGAACAATAACAAAAATTTACTAGAAATAATTACAAAAACTACAAAGATAGCAAGTAAAAAATTTATAAAATGGTGCACAAATGTGAAATAAACTGTACAAGGAAAGATAATCTACAAAAACAAAAATAGTGCATAAAGAGATAGTTATAATACAGGAATGGTACCTAATACATATATAAGATGGCTGCAAAGCACTGAATTACAGAGGTGATCAAAGGGGTAGCCAGAGGCAGGTGCAAATGAGGTAAAGAGATCACTTAAGAGAGATTTTGGAGAGGTAAGAGGAGAGGAGAGTAGCAAGGGTGCATGGCGAGTATTCCAGATTGAGCAAAGACATATTGTACAGAGAATGCAGTTTGAACAGCAGAGGTCTGACAGCAGAAGATGGATAAGGTGTGGGAGTCTGTGGAGTGGAGCAGCTAGTAGAGGGGAGAAAGGGGGAGAGGAGAGAGTGAAGGTAGCAGGGAGTGAGGAAAGCCAGTTCATGGATATAAGGAGGTGCAGTGTGATAGGTGCTGGGAGTCTAATGATGAGAAAGAGAGGCAATGATATAGGTGACTGTGGTGAGTAAAGAGGGAGAGTGTGTGGCAAAATGACAGAAGGAATGGAACAGAGGTTTAATTTTGCTAGGGTGGATTTTGGGGTAGCACCATAAACCACATCCATGTAGTCAAGCACCACCAATATTATATTTAAGCAGTAAGGCTTGACAGGGGTGTGTTATGGTGGGATAATGGCCTGCCTCAGGTGGCTTGAAGTAAAAGGAGAAGCCGAGTGCTTCCACCACCCGAGAAGGGTCATTAGCCAACCCTAATGCACCCCCTGGATTGTTTATTGCAATTATAAAATGGATTTACTTTGTACAGAGCAGGGTATTTTAAATATATATATATATATTAGAGGTAAAAAACTGTTTAATGCATCAGTTAGTGTTGTTCCACAGTGACAAAAGCGAGGAAATTCGGTATTAGGGTTGAAAGCCCCCCTTGCACCCCACACAGCCCGCCACCCCAACTGCCAACAGGGTGTGCAATGGGGTTGTCATTTCAACTCTCACCCCATCACATGTGTAAGCAAGCTGAGGTATAGGAGAATGGAGAGAGAGTTAGGACCGATGAGCCCACTGCACACCCCATTGGCAGTTGGGGTGGTGGGCTGGGGGGATGCAAGGGGGGCTTTCAACCCTAACACCGAATTTCCTCGCTTTTGTCCATGTGGAACAACCCTAACTGATGCATTAAATGGAGTTTTTTGCCTCTAATTTCCCTTCTTTTTGAGAATGTGCAGTAGAAATAGTGAATGGAATGTGGTGGTATTTCAGATGCTTCTTAATTTTGTAAAAGAAGGAAATATGTAAATAATGACCCTGTAACCAGATATCCTGTAACAAGAATGTATTTCTTTCAATGAAGATTACTTTTCTAAAATAAAGACTAACAGCACTGAGGAGCAGAATATTGTAATATGAAATATTATTATTGCACTTTATTGAATGTTTATCATTCTTTATTGTTGGGCTATCTCTGTTTTCAGGATCTGCCAAGTTGGGGAACTGGATTGCTCCATGGATTGGTAGTGAGTTAAGAGCATTTCACCTCTAGGCCGTGGGTTCAAATCCAGCGCCAGTCAGTAGTGGCCGTAGTTCTGGCAGAACAGCATATGTGATTTTTTATGAAACATTGTTTGCTTTCCATAAATAAGCTGAACTGATATAAGTTGAAAACAACTGCTGTGTTCATTTTTTTTTTATAAGTTTCTCTGTTCAGGTCCTTCTCAACTGAACCCATCTCCTAGTTTCTCTCCATCACAGTCCTGTGACAAGCTGCCTCAGCAAGGATGGGAAGGAAGATGGTGGACATGCCTGATGGTTCTAGCAGAACAACCAGACATCTCCCTCAGTATCGATATATCCCTGTGAGGCTGCCATTACTGTACGCAGTTGCACTGTAATGGAAAGGGAACAAGGAGATTTTTTTGAGGGGGTAGTCAACACTTTGCTCCTGAAACTGGGCCTAAAGTGTACCATAATGCATCATTTCACACATTACATTTTCACAGTTTCCGGGTGGGGGGCATGCTCCTAGACTCCCCTACAGAAGTTTGGTTTTCCTGGCCAAGTGCACCCCCCTTCTGTAAATTTCTGTATCTGCTACTGAAATACAATATGTTCAAAAATTATTTGACCAAATAACTGTGATATTTTTGTTTGTCATTGACCTAGAGTGATAATATCATGATATTCTCAATCTAGGTAGATGCTAAAGCAAATATTCACACTGTAGGTCCTTTAGACTAGGTGGGCCATGAGGTCCTTTTCTGCTAACAGCTTCTATGTTTCTACAGTATGTTCATTCTGTGAACTGATTTTACTCAGACAACTCTTCTTTTTGTATTTAAACATGTTTTATTGAAAGATAGACAAAATTACAAAGATAGAACAATCAGTAGTGATATAATAACCATCAACAAGGAGGGTGCTTGACAAGAAAGCCACCTCAATAACTATACAGTGACATTAAGGAAGACAGTCTATAATCTTCCCAAAAATGACACCAAGATCCAAATTGTACAAACAAAAGAGCTACCATACTACTGGAAACACTACCTTCCCTTCAGAAAAAATAAAATCTAAAGCATATTAAGAAGTGCACTCTATCAAATCCTCATTTATAAAACCCACCGAGGTCAACCAAAATCCCTAAGTCTGATAAAACTGGGGGAGAGCATTCCTCCTCCAATAAATAACCCTATAAAAGGATGTTGCTTTAGACAAAGCTTGCTTCCACCATGAAAAAGATGGCACCTCAATAGACTGTGTGAGAGGTCTTTCGGCACCATGCAATTCTGCTTAAAGTTGGACCAGCATAAAATTATGTGGTGATTTTCATATGCAGCCCATGATGCTTTGCATTGTGGGGGCATGTGTGATTTTGTATTTTCTTGAAACTTGGCTTCCTAGCCAAATGCCCTTTGGGGTAACCCTTGCCTCAGTGTTTGCGCACAGAGGTTCTTTGTCTTTTAAATAGTTTTTTATTTTAATGGGTTCACCACAATATCCAAGGCACACTGCCTTAAGGGTAGCTGGTCCATTCCACTGGGGTGTCAAACAGATGAGGCATACTGATGAGTCCGGGAAGGATGAAACACGTGTCTATGTCTTCTGTTAGCACCCTTTGCAAACTGTGTGAGAGGCCTTTTGGCACCATGCAATTCTGCTTAAAGTTGGACCAGCATAATATTCTGTTGTGATTTGCATATGCAGCCCATGATGCTTTGCATTGTGGGGGCATGTGTGATTTTGTATTTTCTTGAAACTTGGCTTCCCAGCCAAATGCCCTTTGGGGTAACCCTTGTCTCAGTGTTTGCGCACAGAGGTTCTTTGTCTTTTAAATAGTTTTTTATTTTAATGGGTTCACCACAATATATCCAAGGCACACTGCCTTAAGGGTAGCTGGTCCATTCCTTCCACTGGGGTGTCAAACAGATGAGGCATACTAATGAGTCCTGGTAGGACGAAACACGTGTCTGTGTCTTCTGTTAGCACCCTTTGCAAACTGTGTGAGAGGCCTTTCAGCACCATGCAATTCTGCTTAAAGTTGGACCAGCATAACATTCTGTTGTGATTTGCATATGCAGCCCATGATGCTTTGCATTGTGGGGGCATGTGTGATTTTGTATTTACTTCAATAGACTTCCAGTTCAAAAGCAAAAGTCTCTTAGCCTCTAAAGCAGCAGCAAAAAGGAACCCCTTATAATCCAAAAACCCACATTCCCAAAATTTGAAAGTCCCCCAAAATCCAAAATAAAGGAGGCTGAGAAATGGGGAGTTGTAACCTGCTCTATTGTTAGGGACCTCACCCTAATTTGGCTATATACCCTTTCAATTCTTCAGTTAACTCCTCTCAGTTACTGCTCTAACCTGCCTATTGTTAGGGACCTCACCCTAATTCGACTATATACCCTTTCAATTCTTACACTTCCACTGCCTATGGTGACATACCCAGTCACAGCCAAACCATCCCAGTAGCTGGCACCTTTGCCTTTGCTTAGGTTGCTAATTCAGTCTATAGGCTGCAAGGACCAGACAGATCAACAGTGTCTTCTTTATGCAAGGCATCACCATATGTGTGCCCCATTGGCTCCGTTTTCTGTCCCTTCTTTTCCTTGTGCCATGCACAGTATACAAGCTCTCCCAGTCTTCCAGCCGGGGGGAACAAAACCTTTCAGTGGGCTGTCGTGTGCACCGTAACTCATCCTATATTTATCTTTGTGCTCTTAGACTCCCCCCACCTGCAGCCCTTTGTTCGGACTACTATTAGTGGTGGGACATGGGCCGAACTGCCCCCACAGGGCATATCCATCACTCTACCGTGCACTTACCTCTCTCTACATCTCACAGCCAGGGTCATGGTAATTGCTGTCTTAGGACAGACCAGATCTAAATACGGGGTTCCATTTACTCGACCCGACACCCCTTGTAGATGAACACGGGCAAGGGATTACAAAATGACTAGTGCTGCGCTAAGGAAGCTCTTACTTTTCCTTCTGTTGTGCTCAGGAGACATTGAGCTTAACTCTGGCCTAGCTAAAGTTCTTACTTCCCCATCGGTTCCAGCAAAACTAAAAGGAATGCGTTTTATGCATATGAACGCATGCAGCCTGTTAAAAAATCTTACCTTGATCCAGGCCTGGGTCAATCATACCACACCAGATGTTTTGGTGGTCTCTGAATCATGGCTCAGACCCGCTATGCCTGACAGGGAAATTAGAATCCCAAACTATTCATTATTTAGAGCTGATAGGCTCACTAGAGGTGAAGGAGTGGCCATCTACATCAAGGATAAATACTTGGTTTCATGCCTAGACTCGTTATCCATTGCAAACCAATTTGAATGCCTAGCACTAAAGGTTGAGATATCCTCCTCCACTGCATTTTGTGTCATAGGTTGCTATAGACCCCCATCTGCTGGCTCTCAAATCCTCACCCATCTAACTACTATTATGGGGCATGGCTCCCTTGAAACAGTTATCCTTGGGGATCTTAGCCTTGATTGGATGTCCAAGGCCGCTGCACCATTTAAGGAGTTCTGTGATGCCCATGGGCTGATGCCACTTATTGGTGAGCCTATGCACCCTAATCAGAAGAACCCTGCTAATAGTACACTACTTGACGTCATTTTAGTAAGTAAACTGCACCTGTTCTCCCATGCAGGAACCTTCTTCTCTGATGTTAGTGACCATAGCATCATCACCGGCATAAGATCGGTCCAGAATCCACTATCCTCATCAAGGTTCTCTACTTAGAGGTCCAGCTGTAACTCCGATCATTCTGCCTACCTTGATGAGCTAAAATACTCACTGCGTTGGCAGGACTGCTACCTAGCTAACTCAGTCCACTTGGCATATGACATATTTTCTGAAATTGTGATGGGGGCATTAAATAAGTATGCCCCTCTTGTAAAAGTTAGGATAAGGAGTAGAACCTGTCACTGGTTCTCTTTAGAACTCAGAACAACACTACTGGACAGGGACAAGCTTTGGAAAAAAGCACAAACAACTAAGGTCCCGATGGACTGGTGTCACTTCAGGAAAGCCAGGAATACTTGCACCCAGATGATAAGAGATGCTAAGGCCTCCTTTTATAGTTCAGAACTGGATTCTGATGCCAGGAGCTCCTCTAAATTTTGAAAGTCCATTAAGGATATGTCCGGACATACCCTGGGGAACTCCCTGCCTGCAAAAATTACCTCTGGCAGTGCCAACATCTGCGAAAAAATGGAGATACTGGATGCATTTAACAACCACTTTGCCACCGCAGGGCTGGCATTTGACAACTCCCCTGCATGTTCTTTATGCTTCCAGTTGGGTGTGCAAAACTCTGAACCTCTTCTTACCAACTCAGTCTTTTCTATCCAGCCTACTTCATTGAAAGAGGTCGAAGAACTTCTGTTACAGTTGGATACCAAAAAAAGTGCGGGTGCTGACTCTCTAGACCCATACTTTCCAAAGGTCGCCTACCATGCTTTAGCTGTACCAATTACCCACCTATTCAATCTCTCACTGTCCCTCAGAATCCTCCCACCCTTATGGAAACAGCTCATGTTATCCCTCTGTTTAAATCTGGGGAACCCTGTGATCTTAACAACTACAGACTGATTTCTCTACTCCCCTATACAGTCCAAACTCTTGGAAAAAATTGTAAGCAAGCAGTTGAGAACCTATGTAGAAACTATGAATCTTCTAAACCCAATGCAATTTGGCTTTAAAGCACAGCATAGCACCATTACAGCCCTAGCCAAAGTGACGAATGATTGGCAGCGAGACCTGGAGAATAGAAACTTCGTCTGTGCAGTGTTCTTAGACTTAATTAAGGCTTTCGACACTGATGATCATGGCCTGCTCTTTTCCTCCCTGAGGGCGATAGTACTGGACTCACTATCCTTGCATTGGTTTGCTGACTACCTCTCTGACCGGTGGCAGCAAGTCAAGGCAGAAGGTGAACTTTCTCCCCTTAAACCTCTGCAAAGAGGAGTCCCCCAGGGATCAAATCTTGGTTCCCTACTGTTTGCAATTTACATAAACAACATTGACACCAACATAACTAAGACCAATATCCATCTGTTCACAGATGACATAGTTCTTTATCTAAGTCATCCTTGGCCAGAAGCTGCCTGTGGAGACCTACAATCTGAATTCAGTCTACTTCAGAGCCAACTCCTAAACAAAAGGCTAATATTAAATGCCAAAAAAACTAAGGCAATGCTATTTTATCCACTTCCTCAAGCTGCAAACCTGGCCAATGCTGGCTCCATTCCACAGACCACAACAATCCTGGGAGAAAACCTAGAATTTGTCAATAAATTCAAGTACTTGGGAGTGCAGCTTGACCACAGACTTTCCTTTAAGGACCATATCGAAGATCTACTAAAGAAATTGAGGCAGAGGCTTGGACTCTTTTTCAGGATTAATAACTTCCTTACTAGTGATGCCAAGCGGCAGTTGGTACAAACAACGTTTCTCTCCTTGGTCGACTATGCTGACTTTCTTTATAGTCACTGCCATCTCTCATCTTGCTAAATTAGATACGTTGTGTCACAGGGCTCTGAGATTCATTACTGGCCTACCTTTTTCCACTCATGATTGTGCCCTTTATGCTGCCATGGGGTGGCCCTCCCTTCAGTACAGGAGAAACAGAAATGCTGTACTGAGAGCTATTATCAAAAAACTACCCCTATATATATATGATTCTCTTCCGCTATGCGAGCTTGGGAACTATGCACTGAGAAGCTACTCCTTCATTTCCTTAAAGGTACCTAAGCTAAAAACATGCTTTGGGAGAACAGCTATAACCTTTGTGCTGCCGTCTCTATGGAACAAAATGCAAATATTGCTAAAGCTTAATACCCTGGTCAGTCTATCCTCCTTCAAGACACTATATGACCATTCGGTCAAGGAAATTTGCAATGGCTTCCCCCGATCCTAAACTTCCCTGCACTTATAACGTACTATGATGGCATTGTCCTGTCCGCTATGCCTGACCTTGTGGCCTCTTCTTCACATTTCTCTAATACCTAATTGTGCTCCCCGCCCTCCTGTCCTGTGTCCTCTCCTAGGCTTCATCTGTCCCTTGTCTATCCCCTACCACCCTGCCTGTACCCTATCTTGCCTCACCTACCACGCCCCTTCTACCCTGTTACACTGTTTGTTTTTTTCTTTTTTTTAACTCACTGTCTGTCTTGTTACTTATGGCATTGTATGTAATATATCATTACCTAACAATTGTCCTTGTTAGCACTTCCAGCTACTGTTACTAGACTCATTATACACCACAAAAGAATTGAACCAATGTTTCCAAACTGTTCTCCACTTATAGCTACGTTTAACTATTGTATCTCTGTATTGTATAATATTATTGAGGTGTTATGTTGTGACTGTTCATATATTGTATATCCTGTGTTCCTGCGCTAACCAGGTCCACCTTGTAAATGAGCTGTGCTCAATGGTGTTCGCCTGGATAAATAAAGATTTGATTGATTAATTGATTGATTGTAGTGTGTCCTCTACAGTCCTAATAATATTGTTCTACCAATCTTTCACTAAAGGTAAATCCCACAGAATATGACAGATTGTACAAGCACCCTGCAGACACCACCAACATAAACCTGAGCTTATCACATCCAGTTTCACCAAGTGCATTGGAGTATGATGCCAATGGCTTAACACCTTCTTCTGTACTATCCAGAGTTTGGGATCAGGGGAGGCCTTATGCGCAGCTACCCAACACTGTAACCATAACTCGGAGTCCAAGTCCATGCCAAAATCCTCCTCCCATTTTAACCTGTGAGAATCTCAGTTTGGCAAGGAAACCTTTTGTAGTTCTTTATACAACAAGTTAATATGCCCTTTAGGGGCTGAAACCACTTCTGCAAATAAAGTGAAAACTGAGACTGCTGAAGTGCATGAGATTTAAAAAACTTAGCAGATAGGGCATGCCACAACTGAAGATAATGTCACAAATGGTGTTGAGGGACCTGATATCTATCCTGCATCTCCTGGAAAGACAAAAAAAACATAATTTTGATCGATCACATCCCCAATTAGCCAGAGACCCCTGGCCTCCCAACTAGCCCAGAAAAAGGGGTCTCCCACCCACTAGAACAGCAGGTTAATGCCACAGTGGTTCATAAATACCCCAAAATTTAAAGTCCCAACCCAACCTCTTAATGAACTGCCCCCATGCTCACTGAAAAAGGCCATTGGAAGTGTTACCAGCTTTGTAGACATCCCCCCAACCGGACAATAAAACTGCCAGAGGCTGATCCCCTGCTAACTGCTGTTCGATCTCAACCCACATAGGGGACCAAGACAAAGCAGAAAACACCCAACTCATAGTCTGCTTGACCTCTAAACACACATGGTATCCCAACAACCAAGGGAGGTTCCAACCCCCTGCAATATCAGGAGTTTGAAGTATTTTCCTACTGTATCTGGGGGGTTCACTGCTCATATAAAATCCAACAGTAGCTGATCAATCATATTCCAGGTGGGCATGGAGATTCAAAAAAGTAGATTACTAATCCTATGAAACAGTCTAGGAAACACCATCATCTTGATGGTAGCAAGCTTACCCAGAAAGGAAAGGCCCAAATGCTTCCACCTCTGAAAGACCACCTTAATATCTTCCAGGACCTCCAAAATGTTCCTGGAACACATTTCTTGAAGATTACCCAATACATGCATAACAAGGTACTTCAACCCACCAGGAGACCAGTGTAAAATATGAGGGACCATACGGGCCCAGACCCGATATGCTTTGAAAAGTGACAGAATCTCTGATTTGTCCCAATTAACCCTCTAACTCGAAATAGCACTAAAGGAATGAATTACCTGCCATGCTTTAGTAAGGGAAGACTCCACTTTTGTTACTAACAAAAGCAAATCATCTGCATACAATAGAGGAGTGTAAAATTTCTCATCTATAGGTATACCAAAAATATCCAGATGCTGACAGATGGCTAAATTCAAAGGTTCTATAGCTAAAGGAAATAACATGGGGCTTAATCGGCAACCCTGCCTAGTGCCTCATAACAGGGAGAAGGGGTCTGAAAGGACCCCATTAACATGAACAAGTGCCTGAAGATTAGAATACAGGCACCCAACCCAATGAAAAAATTTAGGGCCAGACCCAAATCTGGACAAAACAAACTGGAGATACTGCCACTCAACAGAGTCAAATGCATTTTCAGCATCCAACCCTATGAGAGTCGTTGACTCTGGACCCATGCCCTCCACTTGAATAAGATTAATAACAGCTCGCGTATTATCACTGCCCTTCCTGCCCCGCATAAAGCCCAATTGAGACTTACTAATCAAAAGAGAAGGAGCTGTTCAAGTATCTTAGCCTAAATCTTAGCAAAAATCTTACAGTCAACATTCAGTAATGAAATCAGACAATAACTAGCACACAAAGCAGGGTCCTTCCCCGGTTTAGGCAGACAGTGATCGTAGCTTCCTTCATACAGGCAGACAAGGTACCGGAGCAAGCAATGTCACCCAAAACCTCCAATAGTCTCCCCAAAATTTGAGACTCAAACTGCTGGTAGAGCTCTGAACTAAGCCAATCAGGGTCTGGTGCCTTCCCTGAAGTCAGGGCCTGTATAGTCTGCTGCACCTCCAAGAGCATAAAATCAGCCTCCAGGAGAGCAACATTTTCTTCCTTAAGACAAGGAATAGTAAGTTTAAGAAGAAAGATTCAAATTCAACCCCCAGAGGAGAAACTACAGACAAATACAAATTTGAATAATATTCTTTAAACCACTCAGCCTTCCATCCTGCATTAGAGACTATAGCACCCCTTCCCCTTCAAAAATAGAACTTTAGCCACCATTGCCATCTTCTTCAAACTGTAAGCAAGAAGTTTCCCTGCCCAGTCCTCAGACTCCTGATATGCCTGCTTAGTAAAAAAGAGAGCCTTGGCGGCCTTCTGGTAATGAATATCATGTAATCTCCCTTTATATTGGAGAAGATCTTGAATCTTCACCTGCTGATCAGATGGAAAAGCATAAATGGCCTCTTCCAACTATCAAATTTGAGAAAATAGGGAATCAACTTCTGCTTTCCTCAGCTTATTTACATGGGAGGCATGTGAAAGAATTTGACTCCTAATAAAGGATTTAAATGCATCCAATAAAATGAGCGAAGAAACCTCAGGGGACACATTAGTTGAAAAGTAAAAATCTATTTCCCCCTCATCCAACCCTTAAAATCTTCCAGACAAAGTAAGGCTGGATTAAACTGCCAACATGGAGTTCTCAACGGTACCTGCTGAGGGCACCATACCAGACCCAATGGAGCATGATCAGACAATAAGATAGGCTTATGGTATACCTCAACCAAATTGGAAATAATGGAGGCACTGTACAAAAAATAATCCAGCATACTAAGTCTTAAACCACGGAAATCTAAACATAAAATCATGGGCAGAAGGGTAAAATATCCTCCAACAGTCCACCAACTTATATTTCAGAAATAAATGATGCAAAACAGCCCTTGAATGGGTATGGGAAGGGACACCCCTCTCAACAGGCACCCTGTCCATAACTGAATCGAGGGCAACATTAAAATCACCTCCCATAGCTAATATCTTAGTGTGGGCAAACCACTCTGAAATGGACTGTGCCAAAGAAGAGAAGAAATCAGGGGAGTCCTCAATGGGCATGTACAAATTAACCAACAACACCGGAACCATATCCAACTTTCCCAACACTGTAACTCAATTCCCTTCTCTATCTGCGGCCTATTTCTCAACAGTGAATGGACAGCTCTGCCAAACAAGAATCGCCCCCCCCTTTTGAACTAAATGAGCTAGAGAAAGATCTACTTACCCACCCATGGGCCAAACAACCTAAATCCTTTTTCAACAAATGGGTTTCTGTAAAAACATAATATCAGAATTATTAGACCTCAGAAAAAGAAAATATTTTCTTTCTTTACAAGGGGATATTTAGACCTTGACCATTCCAGGTTATAAATAAAATCTGTGTCATATATCACATAATTTGAAACATTGAGCAGAAATACAAAGAACAAACTACAGACCATGAAATAATCTTAAGATCGAAGGTAGATGTTTCCCAAAAAAGTTAAACAACCCAAAGATGCCCAACCCACTAAAACACCCTGAGCACCTGTAACAGAGTAACACCCCCTATGGAATACAGATTGAAGAAAACCCCTAAATTATAAACAAACCTCCCGACATGTCCAGAAAGGGCATAACCCAAAGAAGAAATCCCATCTCCCATAAAGGAAATAACCCCTCACAGAAATAGAAGAACTCCCCCCTCATATAATGCAGAAAGCCACCCATCCTCCCACCCTGATGCACCCAGACAAACAACCAAGCATAAACCTGAATTGGTGGCCAAACCCCACCCCTCTTCAGAAAGCCCAGCTAGCACAAGGAGTGAGTATAGAAGGGCCTGGGATCTCACTCCACCAATGCCCTCCCATTCCTCAGCTGGTGTAGAGGGAACCAAATATACCAGCTACTTCACAGGGAGTCATTAGCCCCCCCCCACAACCAGCCACCATACAGCCCAACAAGGGAGTACCCCAACCACCCAACCCACTTAGACCCAACTAAAGCCAGCACCCCCAAGTAGGTAGCACAAACATCAAATAGTTACCCCATTAGGAATCTAGAAAAAGCCCCAATAGGACTATGTATTAGGATTCCAAAAGTTATAACAGAATAGCAGAAACATAATCCAAAAGTCCCCATAACAACATAGCAAATACCAACAACATCCTAAAATATGACCCCCCCATCAGACAGCATAAAGAAATACCAGCAAATATCAGCCAACAGTAATAAAAAGACCACATCAATCTTGGAATGCGGGCCAGCAGAAGTCCAGGTGCCAGAATGTGCTTCCCTCTCATAGAGCAGCACACAGTGAGCCAACAGTCAAGGTCACAGTCACAGAGCTCAAAAACAGGCCAGCATCAAACAAGAAAACTGTCACCAGAAATACACTTCAAGAAGCCACCAGTAACACAGCAGGATCTTTGATTGAACCAGAATGCAAAACCGCATTACTCAAAAAAGAGTGATCACATTTCGATGCAATGTCTTCTATCAAACCAGCTTGAGAAGCGGATATCAAATCTTCATCCCCATAGTCTGCCCACTCCATCTCTTTGCACTGCAATGTAGAGTCCCCCCACATCAGAGGACAAACAGGAGTGTTTAGAGTGGGCTCAGGGAGGGTTAGGGTGGTGGAACAGAGGCGCATCCCTCCAGTTGTGCCTCTCCACAATTCATTTGCCACTCTGGCAGAGCATGGCTCCTTTATGGAGGCACCAACAGTGAAGACCAAGGAGGATGCTGGGAACCTCCACAATGGACACCCATAGGAGGGTGGCACAGGACCCCACAGGGGAAGGAAACAGCTCCTGGTGGGGGACTCAATTGTCAGGGAGGTAGAACTGGGGAAGGGAGGGGAAAGGGAGATAAGATGCCTGCCTGGCTCCAAGGCTTGGAGGGACAGGAAATGAATCCTCAGGATCATGTGAGCAGCTGCAAGGGGGAGTGAACTGGATGTCATTATCCACCTAGGGATGAATGACCTGGCTGAGAATGGGATCAGAGCAGTGCAACAGGAGTTATTTGTCTGTGGCATGGATGAGGCTAGGGTACTCCCACCATGGGATTCAATGACTGGTTGAAAAACTGGTGCAGAGCTTAGGGATTTGGCTTCACTGGGGACTGGGGCTCCACCTGAAGAGATGCAGGCCTATACAGGTACGATGGTCTGCATCGATCCAGGAGGGGAACCAGGATCCTAGGTGATAGGTTTAAATGCTTCATTGGCAAGCATTTAAACTAGCCAAGGGGGGAGACACTGAAAAGGAGAAGGGAAATCCTAGCCCCCCCAAAAAATCAGGGTAGTTAGTGAGGTAAATATCAAGATAGAGCAGTTGATAGGGATAAGGTCAGGGGTAAATGGAGAAAAAGACAAAGGCAGTAAGGACAGGGATGGGGCAAAAAGAAATAAAGCCATAAAAAAATGGAGGGTAATGAGTACCAATGCCCGTAGTCTAGGTAAAAAGCTCCCAAAATAGTGGCCTTGATGGAAGAGGGATGCCTGGATATCGTACCGGTCACAGAAACATGGTACACAGAGAACCATGACAGGGATGTCAACATACCAGGGTACACAGTCTACAGGAGGGACAGGGAGGGAAGAAGAGGAGGAGGAGGAGGAGGAGGAGTAGCTCTCTATGTAAGGGAAGGGATCAAAGCAACATAACTAAAGTGTAAACAGGGAGGAGAGGAGGCACTGTGGGTCACCCTGGAGACTGGAAATGGCTCCACAATCCATACAGGAGTTGTATACAGACCCCCATCTCAGGGGGAGGAAATGGACAAGGAAATGATAGAAGGCATTCTTGGGATAGCAGAAAAAGGGGAGATATTGCTGATGGGGGACCTGAATATGCCAGATGTTAACTGGAACACCTTTGCTGCAGCCACATCTAAGAGCAGGGCCATTCTCAATGCCCTACAGGGGGCATGCCTCAGACAGCTAGTTTTGGAACCCACTCAGAAGGGAGCAACCTTAGACCTGGTACTCTCAAATGGGGATGGAGAGAGGATCTCTGATCTTGAAGTGGTAGCCATATGGGAACAAACAACCACTAAACAGTGTGGTTCACAATAAACTTAGCTGTAGGGTCAAGCCACACAAAAGTGAAGGTACTAGACTTCAGGAGGGCTGATTTTGTCAAAATGGGAGAGTGCCTCAGAAAAGCACTAGCAAACAGGCAAGAAGGTGGAGTGGAGCAACAATGGGGAAACATCAAAACTGCCATCACAGAGGCAACAAGCCTTTGTGAGAAGCAAATAAATCAAAATGAAAGAAAAAACCACAATGGTTCTCAAAAGAAGTGGCGGGGAAGGTAAGGAAGAAAAAGACAGCATTCAGGAAGTATAAGGAAACACAGAAAGAGCAGGACAGAGAGCTATACCAGTTAAAGCAGAAGGAAGCAGGGAAGGCAGTCAGAATAGCAAAGGCCCAAACCTAGGAAAAGATGGCCAGCTCGGTTAAGAAGGGGAATAAAACCTTTTATAGGTACATTAGGGAGCAAAGAAAGACGAAGGCAGGGATACTGAGGTTGAATAAAGAGGAAGGTGGTTCGGCAGCTAGCGACAGTGAAAAAGCAGGGATACTGAATGAATATTTCTGCTCAGTATTCACAATGGAAAAGTAAGGGAGATACCAATCCAGTCAATAGAAACACTCTGGATGGGGTGATATTAGTCCTTTCACAGAAGAAAGGGTGCTGAAAGAACTCTTAAAACTGAAGGTGGATAAAGCATTGGGGCCTGGTGGAATTTACCCTAGAATTCTAAAAGAACTAAGGGAAGAACTAGTAACGCCACTGACTACCCTTTTTAATAAATCATGGGAGGATGCTGTGGTACCTGAGGACTGGAGATGGGCAGATGTGATTCCCCTTCACAAAAGTGGGAGCAAGACAGAGGCAGGAAACTATAGACCTGTCAGTTTGACCTCAGTGATAGCAAAAATGATGGAATCACTTCTGAAGGAAAGAATTGTTGAGTACCTAGAGGCCAGTGGGGCACAGGACCCAAGGCAGCATGGATTCACAGCAGGAAGGTAATGTCAAACAAATCTAATTGATTTCTTTGACTGGGTGATGAAAGTAGTAGACCATGGAGGGGCTATGGATATGGCCTACCTAGAATTTAGCAAGGCATTTGACACAGTCCCACACAAAAGATTAATAAACAAATTAGCCAGCCTGGGAGTGGATCCCAGGGTGGTAGCCTGGGTAAAACACTGGCTGGACAACAGGATACAGTGGGTAGTAGTAAATGGAGTCCACAGTAAAGAAAGGAGGGTTACTAGTGGGGTACCACAGGATTCAGTACTGGGGCCGGTCCTTTTTAATGTCTTTATAGGTGACATTGCAAAGGGACTGGAAGGGAAACTATGTCTCTTTGCAGATGACACAAAGTTCTACAACAGGGTTGATACACAAGGTGGGGTGGAAAGGATGAAAAGAGACTTGGCAAGGTTGGAGGAATGGTCAAATGTATGGCAACTTAGATTCAACGCAAAGAAGTGCAAAGTAATGCACCTGGGAAACAAAATCCCAGGGCAAGAGCACACAATGGGGGGTGAAATACTGACAACACCAAAAATGGAAAGGGACCTGGGGGTAGTCATATCAGATGACCTAAAGGTGGGCCAGCAATGTGAGAAGGCAGTAAGGAGGGCTGGATGGATACTGGGATGAATAGAGAGAGGCATCACCAGTAGAAAACAGGAAGTTGTTGGCCCTCTGTACAGACAGTTGGTAAGACCACATCTGGAGTACTGTGTACAGTTCTGGAGACCCCATCTCCGCAAAGATATAGACAGCATGGAGGCTGTCCAGAGGAGGGCAACCAAAATGGAGCAGGGTCTGCACCAGAAGACATATGAAGAAAGACTAAAGGAGCTTAAGATGTATAGCCTCGAGAAAAGGAGGGAGAGGGGGGACATGATAGAAACTTTCAAATACCTCAAGGGAATCAACAAAATCCAAGAGGGAAGCATCTTTCAGAATAAGAGATGTGCAAGAACAAGGGGGCACAATTTGAAGATAATGGGGGGATGGCTCAGAGGTAATGTGAGGAAGTATTTCTTCACAGAGAGGGTTGTAGATGCATGGAACAGCCTTCCTGAGGAGATCAAAGAGTCAAAAACAGTGGGGGAATTCAAGAATGCATGGGACAGGCATAAGGTAATTCTAGTGGGGGTAGGAAGAAGTAGGCTATTGGTTAATTAGGATCTGCAGCTTATCCGTTAGGTAGGGAAATGGGCAGACTAGGTGGGTCAAGTGGTCCTTATCTGCTGTCAAATTCCATGTTTCTGTGTTCTGTGTTTCTATGTTTAGTGTCAGGTGTTGGGGTGTGCTCCACAAGAGCAGAAGCATCACCATGCTGTGCAGAAGAACTCGTGAAAAGCAGAGCAGCCCTGAAAAGCAAGGAAGAAGGGTATCTTCTCCATGGCTCTCTATGCCGCTTGACCTGCTGCCATCTCAAACCAGAGTCCTCAGTTGTAGGCCCAGACCCCCTTTTTAATTGCAGAGAAACAGATGGAGCACCTCCTGAAGTGTGAGCCCCCACTTCATTCGGAGGCATATTTCTGCTCTGATCTACACAGTCCTGGTTCGAAGCAGGACCGAAGCCAACAATATTTTGCTGAATATCAGAACCGAGGGACCTAAGAAAGGACTGAACTTGGGGGGGGATACGCAGTGAAACCAATGATCCTGCCACAAAAGAGTAAGAACTGCAGGATATCTCATATTGAATTTTATCCTTTGGGCAGCCAACGCTTTCTTTACGGCAGCAAAAGCCTTCCGCTGGCCGGCCACGAACTTGGAAAAATCTTAAAACAAATATACTGAATGTCCATTCCATTTCAGGGGCCCTGGCAAGCTGCAGCACTAGTTCTTTTACAGAAAACCAAAGGAAATACACAATAATAGGCCTGGGGGGAGAGCCCCATGGTGTACTTGAACCCAACAAACAGTGCACCTATTCAATCTCCAGAGGTTGATCCCAAGTATAGGCCAGCAACCTCAGAAAAAATGACGAAAGGAAAACACATATATTATCCCCCTCGGTCCCCTCCAGGAGATCAATAATGCATAGATTATTCCTACACCCTTGTTTTTCTAGGCCCTACATTTTTAGGGCCAGAGAAGTCATCTGCTGCTCCAACATAGCCAGTCAATCTTGCTGCCAGACTGCGGCAGAGTCAACCTGTAGACAAAATAATTAATCGGCAATCCGTTGCTCCGACACTTCTACCCGCTCCTTCAATTGAACAACAGAAGCCTTCATATAAGGGAAATAGAAACATAGAAACAGAGAAATTGTTGGTAGAAAAGGACAGTTAGGCCCAGCCAGTCTGCCAGTAGGCCCTATACATTGTATGTGGCCACTGACCCGATGTGATCAATGACTTTTCATCACTCCCTCCCCTCTCAGGCTTCCCATGTGCCTGTCCCAAGCATGCTTAAACCCCTCCACTGTGCTTTCCCCACTACCTCCTGTGGCAGACTATTCCAAGTGTCGACTACCCTTTCTGTGTAGAAAAGCTTCCTCACATTACCTCTTAATCTACCCCCTTCCAATTTCATATTGTGCCTCCTTGTGTTAGTACTTTTTCTACACTGAAAAGGGTCCCTCGCCTGTACCTTGTTTATGCCCTTATAGGTACTTGAAAGTTTCAATCATGTTCCCCTACTGTCTCTTGAACAAGCTGCTGTAACATCAAGTGAATATCAGAAATGCCCTCCTTATTAACCAGGACAGAAGACCCGGGTGTATGCATAACAGGAGAGTCAGGGGAAGGGAGAGCCCAATGACACAGAATTGCCTATATAAATACAATTAACAGATGCCAGGCTAGAAATCACTCCATGCTGTAGTACAAAAGCTGTTCAACAGTCCAGGGTGAAAATTGGAGCAAAACCAGGTAGGTGGCAGAAATCTATGGAGAAATAATGCTGCTGGCAGATGGAGCTCACAACCTAGGAAGCCATCTTGCAGCTCTCCACACTGGAAGTCCTAGACAACTCTTCTAATAGAATTTTAACTCACTTGAGAGAGCAAAAAATTCAATAGTTATACTACACACCTCTGTGCAATTGCATATAGTAGTTCAACGATAACATGGGCCTAAAAAATATGTCTGATATTTTAATCATGAACTGTCACTGCTGTAAAATAATTTGTGGTTTCATCACTTGTGATGCCATGGGGTCACAGATCACTTGTAAATACTAAAGATATTTTTATTAGGCACAAACCATATCCTATTGTATATGTGTGTACACATTGCAGCTTCAATAATGTTGAAAGAACTATTTTTATTGAACATAGATATGGGTAAAAATTGTAACTTGAACAAAAATATACACTGAAAAAGAACAGAATTTATACTACTTTATTGTTTTTCAGTAGTCACACTCACATGAGCTGTACCTATACCCGTAGGGCTAGTGACTTCACTGGTATACAGTATTAGTGCATTTATTTAAAGATACCAGTGGTATCACAGACAGATTCTGTTGAATCAACTTGTATCACCTCTCCAGGCATCATGCAAAATGTTAATATCATTCAATTCTGCTTCTGCATTATTCCTAGTATCTCATTATCTGGATTCATAGTTTTTTTGTGCTTTTCACTTAAGTCATCAACTGTTCATGTGACGGAAAAAAGGAAAAAGTGCTGTATATGTAATATGATTATACTCAAGCAGTATTACCACATAAACAAAAACATGTTTAGTATTGCTTGATTTTTAGTGATTGGCACCACATAGTTATTTTATGCACTTTTTTTTTGGCCTCTGCAATGGTTCCAGTTCATCTACTGTACCTGCATGTAAGTAGACAATTAAGAATTTGGAACTGCACTTTATTTCTTTTGATACTCTATTACCTAAACATACAAACATGCAGGCTTGTTTTGAGGGACTGAAGGCAGCTGTGGTAGCCTATAATATGGCCATTGTGGGGACCTTTGACCTCCTACTGCCAGTCCATGTGCACCTGTTGATATCACACCTTGGTTTACTGTGGTTTGATGGTGAGCTGAGGGAGATGAAAACCAAGGGGCAGAAGTTGGAGTGTCGATGGAGAACGTCCAAGGCCCAGGAGGACAAACTGGTTCTGATGTTCCATTATGATGAGTATCAGAAAGCAATCACCAGTGAAAGAAGGCAGTTTTTCTGTCTAGTGAAATCATTGCTGGGAAGAACTGACCAGCTCAGCTCTTTCAGATGGTAGACAGACTTTTACATCCGACCTGTCTGGAGCCCATCAGGGCCTTTTCATCCACAAGATGTGAGGAGTTCACTTGGTTATTCTCAGACAGCGTGTCCTCAATTAGGGCTGGGATTTCTCCAGGTGGACTGTTACAGCCCAGCAGGGTGGAGCCTGGTAGTCACATCCGTAGTCAGTGTTCCTAGGGAGAGTTTAATCTGGTGATGATAAATGAGGTTTGTGAGGTGATTTCTGAGCTGTAGCAACATTCTGTAATCTGAATCTAGCCCCAGTGCAACTACTGGTGAGCTGCACTGGGCATCTGGGTCCCGTGTTTGCTGAAATCATCCAGTGTTCCTTATCGGAGGGGTCTTCCCAAAGTTGCTGAAAAGCGCTCTGGTGAAGCCTCTGTTGAAAAAGCTTTCTTTGGACACAGACAGCTTGGTGAATTACTGACCTATCTTTGACCTTCCCTTTTTAGGACACTAGGGGGCACAGTCTGAAATTGGAAGGGGGAAGGTTCAAGAGGGAAATGAGAAGACACTACTTCACGGAAAGGGTAGTGGCTGGGTGGAACGCACTACTGGAGTAGGTGGTGGTATTGTTGAGGTCAGTGGGCATCTTTAAGAGGGGGTTGGACAGGGTCAGGGAGAATGTCACTACTGTACAGGGAAGGGGGAGGACAGCTTCAGAAAGAAACAACTGATAGCTGTGCACTCGGGAAGACTTGATAGACCTTAAGGCCTATATCTGCTGACATTTTTCATATGTTCATGTTATTGAGAAGGTAGTTGTGCTGCAGCTCAAAGCACACCTTACTGCCTTTAACATCTATGAGCCCCTCCAGTCCGGGTTTAGGAAGATGCATAGCACAGAAACTACATCTACATTGGTATGAGTGCATAATGATCTGCTCAGAGCGAGCGATAGGGAAAAGTGGCCGATTCTTGTTCTCCTCGATCTCTTGTCAATATCTTCAGGGACACCACTTGCTGTGGCTACTCATTTCATTTTGTTACCACTGTGTCAGTGAAACAGTGCCTCCTTAATTCCCTCCTGGAACACCCCACCACCACCACCACCAGTTTGAGGCAGTGCTATCTAGTGGGCATGTTCCCACTAAGGTTGAATAGACTCTCAGAGTTAGCTTTGTTTAAACCCTTAAGGTATTTCAATGTTTCAGTCATGTTACCGCTCTCTTTTCTATCCTCCAGGGAGAACATGTTGAGATCTCTAAATCTCTCCTCGTAGGGCCTTTCCTGTTGTCCCTGGATCATCTTCATCACCCTTCTCTGCACTGTCTCCACCAAGCTGATGTCTTTCTTTAAGTAAGGACTCTAGTACTGCACACTGTAATCCAGATGTGGCCTAACCAGTGACCTCTACAGAGGTAGGATGACCTCTGCCCTTTTACTGGTTATATCCCTGGCTATTCTTCCTAGCATCCTATTCACCTTGGCACTGCTGTCTTGCAATGTGCTGAATTCTTCATGTCATTCATGATGATCACACCAAAGTCTTTCACCTCCACTGACTTGGTGACCTGCAAACCCCCGAGTCAATATGTGGAATCTGGGTTCTTCACCCCAAGTGCATTACCTTGCATTTTTTGGCATTGAATACCAGTTGCCAAATACCTAACCAACTTTCTAGTTTAGTCAGGTCTTCCCTAATGTTCTGTCTCTCTTCCTATGAGTCCACACTCCCACAGCGCTTTGTGTCATCCATAAAGAGGCATATTTTGCTTTTTATCCCTTCAGCAATATGGTTGATGAAGACATTGAATAATACTGGGCCGAAAACCAAGCTCTGGGGACCCCACTAGCGACTGGCCTAGCATAAGAGAATTATCCCTAACCACAGCCTTCTGGCTTCTGTCCTGTAGCTAGTGCTTTTGCCTTCCTATTCCAGGAGCAGCACTGCATAGCAACTTAAACAAGGCAATCACAGTCCAAGTACATGAATAGTGTGCTGAGTGCAAATTTACTGGTGGAAAAATAGACATCTAAGGGCATCAAAGCCTCAAGAAAAAACTCCCCGGCACTTCGAATCAATAGGATTCTTCCTCAGGGGAGCAGTGCTGCTAAGTCACACATGACTTTATGTAGGTCCTGGGACAGCTGGAGTAAGTTAATTAATGATGTCTCCTTGACCTTTAGCAACACTGCTGACCTCCATTAGAATGCACAATAAATAGTTATAAGCATTGCTTTATCTCATTATATATAAAGTGCTATTTTTAGTTAAACCCCAATCTATACAAACAAGTGTAAAGTAAGATAAATTCAATGTGCAAAAAGTAATTATAGGGGGACATCTATACCTAAATGTCCACATAGATACAAAAAGTGCAATGGCATATGAAAGGGTTCTTCTAACATAAGTTAATCTTAAATGTATTTAATTACTGTAAGTCCAAAAGGAAAATTTTTTTCACTCTAGAACTAATTGACTGCCTTCCCAGCTTCCTTCTGTTTTAACTGATACAGTTCTTTGTCCTGCTCATTCTGTGATTTTGTATACTTCCTGAATGCTATCTTTTTCTCCCTAACCTTTCCCTCCACCTCTTCTGAGAACCATAGTGGTTTTTTACTTTGTTTTCTTTTGTTTATTTGCTTCACACAAAGACTTGTTGCCTGTGTGATGGCAGTTTTGATTTTCTCCCATTGTTCTTCTACCCCTCCTTCCTGCCCATTTGCTAGTGCATTCCTTAGGCACGCACCCATTTTGCCAAAATCAACCTTCCTAAAATCCAGTACTTTTGTCTTTGCATGGCTTGACTCTACAGATGTGTTTTTTCATGAATCACACTGTTCGATGGATGAGAAGCTAGTTACCTATGGCTCACAACTTCTGTGACTTTATTATACACCAGCATCCAGCATCATTTGGGATGACATGCTGTCACAGACTTTATGGATACATGAGGTACTGAAGGGATTTTAAATCTTGAATTTGTGATTGAAACACTGGAAATCATACTTACAACTAATTACTTTTACTTTAATTCCAGATATTACCATCAAGTATGTGGGACTGCCACAGGGTCGGCAGTAGCCCCTGTCTTATGTAAATATTTTTTTCGCAATGGTGGGAGGAAATTTAGATTTATGACCATAGACAATACCCTTTCAAAAACCGCATCAAGTATTGGGGTCATTTTATTGACTACATCCTATGCATTTGCGAGGTCATGGAACAGCAGGCTGAGCAATTTTAGAACTTGCTAAATTCCAATGATTTAAATCTTTAGTTTACATCATCCTGTAATAAAAAGTCCATTTCATTCCTGGATTTACTACTCGCAGGCCAGCCTGATGGTTCAGTATTTAAACAGGGCTATCGTAAACCAACAGCAGGTAATTCCCTTCTTAGAACCGACAGCTGCCACCCAACACATTTAAAAAACAGCATACCCTATGGACAATTCCTTTGTACTTGAAGGAATTGTCCTAGTAATGAGGCTGCTTGGCCAACAAGCAGAAAACTTGAAAAATAGATTAATAGAAAGAGGAAATGACAGTGACATCCTGGAGAAGGAATTTCAGGCAGCCAGAACTAAAAACAGAAATAGCCTACTTGTTCCTAAAGTTAGGGACAGAAATAGTGTAGACCACATTAACTTCATCACTGAATACAATCCTGTCACATGTAAAGTAGCAGGAGCATTAAAAATATTTTGGCTAGTAATAGCAGCTGAGGACCTTGAGATAGTGGCCAAAAATGGTCCAAGAACTGTCTACAGAAAGGGCACTAGCATCAGAGACAGAGTTGTACATAGTCACCACCAGCCAAAAAGAAAACAAAAGGGAACTTTAGGAGATTTACCACTTGGATTTTACAGAGGCGGCAATTGCAACATCTGTAAATATTCATCTTAGGGGAATAGATTTACAAGCCCCTCAAACCAGGTGTATCACAATAGCAAACATTTTATTACATGCAGAACACCTTTTGTTATCTATGCCGTATGGTGTCCATGTTCAAAGCTATACATTGGCTTGACATCCCGTCCCCTAAAGAAATGCACACAAGAACATGTGTGTTCCATCGCAAACCCCACAAGCAATACACCAGTAGGTAATCACTGGCAGGAAGAACATGTAGGTGACCTACAAATGTTCCATCTTATGGGTATGGATCACTTCCCAATCCCATTACATGGGAGAGATAAAAATGGGAAACTAGAACAACTGGAGAGTAGGATTATTTACAAACTGCATACCTGCATTCCACAAGGCCTGAATGATGATAGGGACATTCATCCATTTTTAGGCAATTGATGAAACTTTTATAACTAGTGAGAATTAATCTATTTAAATCTGTGCCCGTGTGACTATGGAACTGGCCAGTGCCCTTTATAAGGAAACTAACTTATTACTATAATATTTGTAGATCTTTGTGTTTTTTTGTGTATCCATTGTTTTTTCTAATGTTGGGGTCCTTTCTTTCTTCTCTTGTCTCCTCCTTCTTTATCCTGTACAGGTTATTCAGAAGTAAATACTTGTTTGGTACCTCCCTGCCTGGGTATTCCACTATTTGATCTGACTGGCATGCTTTGCACCTTTTCAAATTGGGTCCTGAACAAAGAACTTCTTAAATTTATTAGTTCTAGAGTGAAAAAAACTTTCCTTTTGGACTTATAGTAATTAAATACACTTAAGATTAACTTATGTTAGAAGAACCCTTTCATATGACATAGTGCTTTATGGATCTTTTTTGACATTAAGGCGTAGATGTCCCCCATAATTACTTTTTCCGCATTGAATTTATCTTACTTTGCACTTGTTTGTATAGATTGGAGTTTAACTAAAAAAAGCACTTTATACATAATGTGATAAAGCAAAGGGAATCAACAAATTCCAAGAGGGTAGCATCTTTCAGAAAAAGAGGTGTGCAAGAACAGGGGGGACAATTTGAAGCTAGGGGGGGACGGCTCAGAGGTAATGTGAGAAAGTATTTTTTCATGGAGAGGGTTGTGGATGCATGGAACAGCCTTCCTGAGGAAGCTGTGGAGTCAAAAACAGTGGTAGAATGCAAGAGTACATGGGACAGACATAAGGCAATTCTAGGGGGTGGAGGATGGAAGAAGCAGGCTGTTGGTTAGCTAGGATCTGCAGCTTATCCATTAGGTAGGGAAATGGGCAGACTGGGTGGGCCAAGCGGTCCTTGTCTGCCATCAAATTCTATGTTTCTATGTAATGTTTATAACTATTTATTGTGTGTTCTAATGGAGGTCCGCAGTGTTGCTAAAGGTCACAGAGGCATCATTAATTAACTTGCTCCAGCTGTCCCAGACCTATATAAAGTCATGTGTGACTTAACAACACTGCTCCCCTGAGGAAGAATCCTATTGATTCGATGCACCGGGGAGTTTTTTCTTGTGCCTTTGTTACCCTTGGCTCTCTATTTTGCACCAGTAAATTTGCACTCAGCATACTATTCATGTATTTGGACTGTGATTGCCTTGTTTAAGTTGCTATGCAGTGTTGCTCCTGGAATTTGTATTGCCTTTATTTCTCACTGCTGAACTATTGTTTACCTGAGTGCTGGTTTGTTCCATTTTTCTCTTTTGCCTACCTAGCCAGTTTTGCCCCAACCTCAAGTTCTCTAGCTTCTTAATTAATCTCCTTTGGGAACAGAGTCATACACCTTACTGAAATCCCAATACATTATGTCCAATGCAGAGGCAGTGTAGTGCAGTGGTTTAGGGCACTGAACTGCAAACCTAGAGACCTGGGTTTCAATCCCACAACTCCCACTTGTATACTGTGTGGCCCTGAGCAAGTCACATAACTTCCTTGTGCTCCCAGGTCAGACCTGGAAACAAGCTTTGGCTTAGTGTGCCTTTTCATGTTAAACAACCCCCCCTTTGTCAACTGTTCTTGTCACCCAATTATAGAAATTGATTAGGTTGGTCTAGCAGGACCTCCCTGACATGAACCCATGCTGCCTATCCTCAAGATGTTCATTATCTTCCAGAAAGATTACCAGTCTTTCCTTCAGAATGGTCTCCATGAGCTTCCCCACTATTGAGGTCAGATTACCTGGCCGATAATTACGTGTTGTCCCTTGGCCCACTCTTATGTAGTGTCACTACATGTGCTGTTTTCCAGTTGAGGAGAACCACTCCTGTTTCAAGAGTGGTATTAAACAGGTCTACCAGGAGTCCCACCAACAAGTCTGCTAATTCCTTCAGACTGTTTGAGTTTATGCCACCTGGACCCTGGGACTTATTCATGTTCAGGGCTTTAAACTCTTTCTCAGTCTATCAATGTCTATCTCCCCACCCATGGCTTCTCACCCCCATCTACCCCCCTTCCCTGAGGGACTGCATTGTCCTTCCTTGTGAAAATTGAACAGAAGCCTTTTCCACACTACCCTCCATCCACTCCTTCTCCCTCTTCAGCCTGACTTTCTTGTTCTTGTTAACCCTCTTCTCCCTGATGTACTGGAAGGTCTTCTCACCCATTCCCCACTTCAGCCAGCTGTATTTCCTTCTTTGCCTTGGCCAGTCATACAATCCTGCATACTTCTTTTGCTTTACTGTTGTATTCCTCCCTGTTCTCATCCCTCCCAAAGCCTCTGTATCTTTTGGAGGCAGCTGTTTTACTCTTCACCACCTTAGAAGTCTCCCTGTCAAACAAGGTGGGCTTCTTGGCTTTGGTTTTATAGCTTTTCTCTTTGTTGCACACATTAGTGGCTGCCAATAGCCCTTCCTTGATGGCAGGTCATTTCTAGTCCACCCACATTTCTCCTTTAATACCAGTGCAGTGCCTTTCCTGAATACACCTATCTTTCTATAGTCTTCCCTCCTGAAGTCCAGATCACTAGTCTTAGTTCCTATCTCCTCTTTTCCCACATCCAGGTGAAACCATATCATGTTGTGGTTACTTCCTGCCATTGATGCTTCCACCCTCACCTCCTGGACATAGATACATAGATACTGTCATCAGATAAGAGCCTATGGCCCACCCAGTCTGCCCATTTGAGTCTGTAAGTTCCCTTTGTGTTTTTCTAGAAGTCTGTTGCCCCTTACTCCTGACCTCCAGAATTCCTTTATGTCTATCCCATGCATTCTTAAATCCTGTGATTGCTTTAGCCCCTACCACTTCCTCTGGCAGGGTGTTCCACTTGTCAACCGACCTTTCTGTGAAGCAGTTCTTTCTCACATTTCCTCTGAATCGCCCTCCCTCCAACTTCATCCCATGTCCTAATATAATCACCTCCATGGCCTGTCAAATTTGACAGAGTGTGCAAGCGGAGGTTGCGGGAATGACACCCAGATCAAGTGAATGTCCTTGTGCACAATTCATCAGAACCAGGTCTAGTATAGCCCTGTCCCTGGTGGGTTCCTGGACACATTGGGCAGGATTTTCAAAAGCAACAGAATGTTGCACGGTGGTTGCATCAAAAAAAATGATGCAAGGAGCAGGATGTATCAAAACTTGCATCAGTTCAGATTTTCTAATGGTGCTTGCATCACAGAAAATGCCTGTTCCATATTGGAAGGGATTCCTGCATCACAGAAATGAAGCACCACCCCCTGATTTGTGATTTTCAAAGAAAATAGGTTCTGTTGTTGTGTCTAAGATACATGTCACTGTTAGACCAGCCAGAGCTGGTCTGACACTAGAGCATATACAGAGGCCCGCAGCTGGCAGGCAGACCTGACTATGGTACTATGACTGGCATTCTTCTGCAAAAGTCCTGCATTGTTCACATCGTAATGCTTTCTCAAGTACTGTAGCATGTAAAATATTGCTTCCAGGGGCCATTTTAACAGATGTAATTTTTGACTCACCTTGCATCATTCTCACTCCATGCATCATATTTTTGATTACGTTTGTGTCATTCTTGCCCCATTCATCATAGTTTTGATGCAGCAGACCTCTTGCATCATTTTGGGGGACTTTTCCACAGAAAGCTTTTCTTGCAAAATATGGCATGCAGCATTTGGCACACCTTGATTTGACACAAGGTGGATGTTTAGCACACCATGCATCAGTCTAAGGGCCTTTCAAAGTCCAGCCCATTGTATCAGGAACCCACTCTGTAATGCCTCCAGCAGCACCTGTGATCTGGTAAAGTTTATAGCAGGGATTCTTCAAGCCACCCTAGGTAGACTGAAGTCTTCCATAATCACTACCTTCCTCTTGCTGGCCATCTCCACAATTTTGGATCCCAGCTCCCTATTCAGCTCCTTTTCCTGGTTTGGTGGCCTGCATACAACTCCAATCCTTAGTTTACTGCCTTTTGATGACTACACGTGCACCCACAGCAATTCTGTTCATCCCACTGTCTCCTCTTCCATAGTGCAAGTGAAAACCTTCCCTTATCTACAGAGCCACTCCTCCTACCTCCCCATCTCTTCTATATAGCTTGTATCCAGGGATGGAGAGATCCCAATCAAGATTAGATGTGGCCCACATCTCTGTGATGGCAGCTGTGTCCACTTCCTCCTTTGCCATCAGTGAATGCAACTTGTTCATTTTGTTTCTCAAGCTCTTTGCATTTACAGACACCACCCTCCATAGTAATTCATGTCCCTCTCCAACCCTGGACTGCCTGCCACTCCCTCCCATACTTGGTCCCACCTCCCTGCCTGACATATCATGCCCCTTTTCCACCCCACGTCCTCCTGTCATGAATGGAGGGGAGGCCTAATGACCACCTTTTCCAGGTAACAATGGATATTTTGACCCTTGCTTCCATTGATCAGTTTTTAAGTTTTGTTCCCAGCTAATATAACTATCAGATCCTTCCTTTAGCACCATCGCTCCCTCCTTGTTGAGGTACAGCCTGTCAGGAGCATATAGGTTTTTATTCCCCTATGTGTTCCCCCAGTCACCAAATATTCCATGTCCCTCTTCTTTACACCACCCACTTAGTCAGATATTGAATTAATCTATACTAGCATTCATTGCAGTGCTGGCTTTTGGTACTGGTAGGACTTCCAAGAAGGCTACTGACCTCCCCAGCCACTTCCTTGAACCTGCCCAACACCACTCCTACCTCACTGTCAATCATATTGTTTGTACCTAGGTGAATTATGAGGTGCAGCTCCCCCACCCCAGCCCATAATCTCAGCTATCCTTGATCCCACCCTCTCTGCGGTCATCCCTGTGATACTGTGCATTCTTTTGCTATTCCTTTTAATTGTCGTGTCTCCCCATCTCACTCTTTTAACTACGGAGTCACCTAGGATCACAACCCTCTGAAGCTGGAGGGAGGTTTAAGAGACTTCCCTTCCCTCCCTCTGAACTTGCCTGCCCCTCTATTGCTGACCCTTCTCCCATCCTCTCCCCACTCTGACCACCTGTACCTCCTTGCTTCAACTCTCTACACTGTTTTCCCATTCTGCCCTCCTCTACTCTGCCCTTTCTCTGCTTGTCCCCACCCCCCTCCTTTTCCTGCTAGTTTTACTCACTCTCCCATCTATTCCTTTGTTCATCCTTCTGTGTACACCTTGCATAGTCCTCATATCTCTTTGCTTTTGCTGCTTCTTCCCTGCCCTCCCCTGTTTTACCCTTACCTTTATTGGCAGTAGAAGGAATCTACTCCTCAACAGCACCTCTGTGGGTGCTCCATTGACATCCCTCCCTTGTTTGCCCTCCCTGTTCCTCATACCATTGTCCACCCATTTCCTCAAGGATACCCTTCTGTTTGGGAAGGGGGTCTTCAGGAAATGGATGGATAGTGCAAAGATGAAAGTTCTGTGATATCTCTAGAGCAGTGGTTCTCAAATGGTGAGGCCAGCCTCCCAAGGGAGGCCCCAAATTGTTCCAGGGGAGGCCCAGTCAAGTCTGAGAATGTGCAGTATTTCAATGTTAAGTTTTAGCTGTTTTGTGTGAAAATATAAAACAAATTAAATATGGATAATTGCAGGTGAATTTCTTTGCTTATGCACAAATTTGTGACCAGGAAGTTCCCATTGAGCCAAAGCTTGTTTATAGGTATGTATTTATATGTAAATTAATGCCTGGGGAAGGCATGCTGAGTCAAGGCTTGTTTCTACCATAGGTATTTATATGCAAATTAGTAACTTGGAAAGGCAGAGTGATCCAATGCATGTTTTCAGGTGTGACCTGAGGTAAGCGTACTGGAAGTTGCTTAACAACAGGGTAAGAGAGGGAGAGATGAAATGGTTTGGTTGTTCTAGATAGAGAGGAAACAGAGTAACAAGGGCCCAAAAGTCAGAAAAAAGGAGTGATAAGTATAACCTGGGGTGCCAGGTCAGGGGTGGGGAGCAATAAGTCGAATAAAAAGAGAATATACTCAGTCAGCTTTATTAGTTTCACTTTATTACTGGTGTACTGTGCAAAGTAGGATTTATTTTTTTCTGTGGGACGGCCCAAGATGTTTTTTCAGATTTGAGGGAGGCTCAAAATCTTTTTCATGGCTTGGGGGAGGCTCACTATCACAAAGTGTGAGAACTAATGCTCTAGAGACATTCCCTACCAGCCTGCAGTACCAGTCCAAGACCACCAGAGACAATCTCTTTAGAAATATCACAAAACATCTGGCTATATCTGACCATATCTATTGCTGTAACTGTGAGTTGTGGTAGTTGTTCTGCCACAGCTGTATCACTGAAAATGTGCAAAAATACTTACAAGCCATTTTCAAGCATTTTGATGCATTTGCAACACCTTATGGCAGAAAAATTACTCAAGTGCCATATTTTTTGCACATACATCATTTCTGATGCTCCTCTTAGAGGACTTGTGACATGAAGTTAGGCCACGTTTTATGTTGTTTGTCATATTCCGTGTAGCACAACTGGGGCAAAACTATGCTGCAACTGTTTGAAAACCCAGTCCCAAGTATTTCTCTGACTTTATAATGAAACATAGAAATACAGCATTTGTTGGCAGAAAAGGACTGCTTGGTCCACCCAACCTACTCAGATGTTCCCTGCGGAATCTGTCTCCTTGGACTCTAACTGGTCTCTGGCAACCCTCCCTCATCTAAGTCTATTTTCTAATACACCCTATCTATGCCACACAGGCTTGAAACCCCCCAATGTTTTTCCCCCACCACTTCTGCCAGCAGTCTGGTCCAGGTGTCTACCACCCTTTCAGTGAAGAAATATTTCCATATATCTCTCTTAAACCTCCCCACTCCAGCTTTGTTGCATGCCCATTGTTCCTGGTGAATTTTCTCATTTGAAAGAGGCTCCCCCTCCTGCCCTCTGTTTACCCCTGGGAGGTTCCTTTAGGTCTTTAGCATGTCAATGCTCACCCTCTTCACTTCCAGGGTATACCTTTTGAGATTCCTCTGTCTCTCCTAGTGGGGCTTCTCATGCAACCCCTGCACCATTTTAGCAATCCTCCTCTGGACTGCCTCCACACCCTGTCTATGTCCTTCCTGAGGTTCAGCCTCAAAATTGGACACAGTACTGCAGGTGGGGGATCACCAGTGAGTGATACAGTGGCAACACCAGTTCCCTCCTCCTGCTGGAGGTACCTCTCCTTATGCACCCAGCTTCCCATTAGCTCTACCCACTGCTTTGTCACACTGTTCTGCCATTCCTGTTTAGCAACTGTCAGAACCTTCTTCATCGTATACTGAGCTCTTGGGTTCCTTTGCCCTAGGTGCATGATTTTGTAGTTTTTGGCATTGAAAACCAACTGTCATGCTTTTGACCTCTCCTTGATTTTCAGAAGATCCCTGTGCATTCACTCCATCCCCTCCTGATTGTCCAGTATATTACAGATTTTGGAATCATCTGCAAAAGGAAATATCTTCCCTTCCACTTCTTCTGCAGTGTCACTTATGAAGATATGAAAATTACCAGTCCAAGCACTGAGCCCTGTGGCACCCCACTGGTCATGCTTCTATCATTAAAGTGAGTGCCATTTACCACCACCTTCTATCTCCTATAGGTTAACCAGTTTCTGACCCAGTTCACTACTTTGGATCACACCCCTAGGCTGACCAGTTTCTTTATCAGTCTCCTGTGCAGCACAGTGCTGAAGACCTTGCTAATGTCCAGATAGGCCACATCCACTGCCCTCCCCTGATCAATTTTCCTGGTCCTGCAGTCAAAGAAATCTATCAGGTTCATTTGGCGTGAACCCCAAACACACACACACACTTGGTGAATCTATGCTGCCCATGGTCTGGCAGGACATTGGATTCAAGATACACTACCAGTCTTTCCTTTAGCAGGGTTTCCAACCATTTCCACACCACTGAAGTAAGACTGACCATCCTATAATTTCTAGCCTCATCCCAGCTGCCATTGTTATGTAGAGTAGCCATGTCAGCTCATGTCCATTCCTCTGGAACCATGGCTGCTTCCAGTGAGCTGTTGAATAAAGATGTTAGTGGGGCTGCCAGCATCTTCCTGAGTTCCTTTAAAACTCTTGGGTGTATCTGGTCCAGTCCCATAGCTCTGTCCACTTTCAGAGGTGCAAGTCCTTTCTGCACTCTCTGAAAATGTCTTGTGTCCATCCCCTACCCCATTCTTGCCACTCCCTGGTGGTCTGTTCCCCCTCCCTCCACTGTGAAGAGTGAGTAGAAGTACCTCATTAGGATGTCAGCTTTTTCTAATTCCTCTTTTCCTCTCTCAGCCTTTTTAATCCATACTATCCCTTCCCTTGCTTTCCTCTTTTCAATTATGTATCTGAAAAAAGTTGTATCCCCCTTAGTGACCCCTTGGGTGATCCTTTCCTCTGTCTGCACCTTTGCTCCCCATACTGCCTTGCCTGCTTCCCTCTGTTTTACTAGGTATACCTCCTTGTCCTCCTCCCTGTGTTTCCTGATACACCTTGAAAGATACCATTTTCTTTTCCTTCAGCTCCTTGGCCACTTCCCTAAAGCACCATAATGGTCTCTTTTTAGGGCTGTGGGTGGAGTCGACAGCCCTATTAGGATCGGATTGAAGCTCTAAAAATGGTCAATCATGGAACCTTCCACTGGACATTTGGAAGTGTCCTTCTGAATGCCCAACGGAGCTTGAAACCCTCCACCACAATTGGCTGCTACTGAATAACAGCTGCATTATTTCGGCTGTTACTTCCACATTTCGGTGTATGCACTACTCTTGTGTGACTCACGTGCATGTGCAGTTCTGCTGGAGCCATCATATTGTGAATGGCAAACTGCCATTCACTGTAACTGTGCATGTGTGAGTGCTGCGCATGCTCAGCTGTGTCACCGCCACCAGCACTGTGGAATTCTGTGGCCTTCACCCATCTCATGTGGCACACTGGGAGCCCACCCCATTGTGCCCAAAGATTTTTCATTTTACCTGCCAACATCAGGGTGCCCAATCTCCATTTCAGCATTATGTGCACCCCTCCACACTCACTGTGCCTAAGTTTTGGTTTTCTTCCCACACCCCGCCTCGACATCAGGGTGCCTAATTCCCATGTTGATAATGTACAACCCCCAGTCATGTGGCACACTGAGAGCCCCTCCCCATCCCCACCCTCCCACTGAGCACCCACCTCCCCACACACCCCTTACCCCATACTTACCTCCACAGTTCAGCACTGTCTTCTTCTCTGGACCGGGACACATTTGCACTCTTTAAAGCCAAACTGCAAACTAAAGAATCGAAGGTGAGTGTGCTATAATGCCATTCAATGCTGTTTTCAACTTATGCTGATAAATTAGCCATTTTTGGGAATTGTTGCCCCAAATTTTCAACATGGGTTTCTTGGGACCCCACCTCATGAAAACTGTCACTGTCATTTTGTTACTCAGTCCCAAAAGATGATTTTGCAGTTGCTGCATGGAATCACCTTTTGGGGCCGAGTCACAAAATGACAGTGCCACTGTTCATGAAGTGGGGTCCCAAAAAGCCCATGTTGCAAATTCGGTGAAAAAGTTCCAAAAAATGACTGTGTTATGAGTGTGCATTGTGCAGTTTCTACGCACGCTCCTAACTTCACCTGTTTTTAATATTTTCACTCCACATTTTAAACATTGCCATTGTTGCACACCTCCTTCAAAACAGTACAGCTGTCATTTTCTACAACCTGCCCAAAATGTGCTTTTACACCTGTGGAACAGGATAGCGTGTTCGCTCTGTGAAATCCCTTTTCAGGACAAGTGAACAAAATGACATTGGCACTCTTCATGAGGAGGGGTCTCAAAAAGGCCATGCTGAAAATTTGGTGCAACATCTCCAAAAAATGGCCAAGTTACACCCAGGTGTTGCATAATTTCTACGCACATGTGTAACTGTGGTCATTTGGTAGTCCTTCACAGCTCTATTTGCTCTGGCTAGACCTTGTTCCTTCTACTTCTACTCACTTCCTTCATGCAGTGATTGGTTACTTTAATTATGCCCCCCCTTAAATTACCCACCGTGCCTATGTTCCTCCCTGGCAATCCCACATGAGGCAGTTTCTGATGCAGTCCCCCATTTCTTTAAAATCTGTCCTCCTAAAGTACAGGACTCTCATCCTTGTGTGGTTAGCCTATGTCCCTGTCTTTATACTAAACCACACTGCACAGTGATCACTAGTACCCAATGGATTGCCCACTGTGATGACTGCAATGCTGTCCGTTTGTAAGCACTAGATTCAGTACTGCCCCATCTCTAGTGGGTTCTTTGACTAGCTGCTTGAGAATATTCCCTTCTAGGGATTCAAGGATGGCACTACTCTTTGCAAAAGCTGCAGCTGGAAGGCTGCACTACACATGCATATTGAAATCACCAACTAGAACCTCCCCTTTACTTGCCATTCTAATAATGACTTTCCCAAGTGCCTTATTTGGCAACTATCCCTGTGCTGGAGGTCTGTACAGTACCATGATATGGAGAGGGGACCCAGAGCCATGTTTTCATCATATTCAGTGATTTTAATGAGTCAATAATAGTGAGTCAATTTTGGCGAAGGTGACAGAGTGACTGCAAAAATGACTACCATGATTTTAGAGTGAGTGTCAATGTAAGTGCGATAGTACCGTGATTTAAAGTGAGTGTCAGTATAAGTGAGTTAGTAGTGGTAGGGAGCTATAGAGGAATGTGGTTTGTAAAGGATGTGGGTATTTCTGTGTCAGGTTGCTTCCGAGCTGGCGACTTAGTATAAAAGAGAGAGTCACCGCCTATGAGCCTGGTAGATCTGGGTTCTATACTGGGTCTGCAACCTTTTTTTTTGGGTTTGTTCTGGGGAGTTTGTGTTTTGCTTTAATTGGGAAATGTTTCACTTCCCGCTGTTCCACCCACCCTCTCGACTATGTCACCCTTCACCACTGCCCCCTTCAGCATTCTCCCCCTTCCCTATTTGTCCCTTTCTCCTGAGTTTATCCCTGTCCCAGTGTTTCATCCCCCCATTAAGATTGTTATTATAATTATAGGTGGTGTGGGGTCGAAGACCCCGTAAAGGGGCGGGAGTGGATTCCCCTGCAGAAACAAAAAGTCTAGATGTTTGCTGATTCAATATATGTTAAAAGTAGCTGAATTTGCAGTGGCTATAGTGCTGGTCACTGTATTTCCTCTCAGTGTTGTTTTCTCGCTTTTTTTGGTAGGCGCTGTAATGCAGTTGCCATTATCACATGAAACCATTTTCATTGTTATTATTGGTGTTACTAATTTTTGTATCTGCACATATTGTAATGAAAAATCAGAGGCTAATAATGATGGTAATATGATCACCCCTCCATACTTCTGTGTGTATAATGTAGGCAGTAAGGAAGTAGGAATATAGTGTTTCTTGTAGGAAGATCAAACTGTTGTAACAGATTCAACCTCAGATTCCAGCTCCAAGAAAACAATCAAGGGTCTTTCAACTTGGAAGCACATTACATTGTAGTAACACAGCTCTTTAGGCAACCAAAAGGTTTTTGTCCCCCCACCTCCCCCCCAGTAAGGCAGCAGCTAAAAGTCCTCCCCCACCCTCTCTGCTCCTGTCGGTCTTCTCCTTGACCCTCACCTGTCAGAGCCCCTTCCATCCCTGATGCTGGGCCTTCTCCTGGGTTCTACCTCTGCCTGTATCAGGCCCCTTTCCATTTCTATATCTGCACTGCCATCATTCCACCTGCTGTTCTCACTGTGTCTGCACATCATAGCCAGTCATTGAATCTTGCTACTTTTATTTCGTAGGTTTCATAGGTAAAAGCAGAGCAAAGAAGACACCAGTCCATACTGCTCGCCATGTCTGTCTAATTATAAACCTGTATTCCTTCTGCTATCAGGTACTTGTCCAGTCTACTGTATGCGTAAATTCATGCATACTGTTACTTACCACTACCTTGACTGGCAAGTTGTTCCAAATGGACACCACTCTCAAACTAAACCAGTGTTTCCTCATTTTTGATTGATACCTTTCTCCAGCCAACTGAAAGGGGTGTGCTCTGGTATGGTAGTTCTGTTCCCAAAGTGTGAGCCCCAATTTTTCCCATAGCCCCACATCTGTAAGTGCCGTATAGACCATGCATATATCTTCCCTTAATCTACGGAATTCCAGAGTGTACATTCCTAGTTCAGTTAGCCTCTCAATATATTCCTTATCCTAATTCTCAGTGATCATCCTGGTTCCTCTCCGCTGGACTCTCTCTAATGATTTGATTTCTGTTTTGTACCCAGGAGACCAAAATTGGACACAATATTCCATACGTGGTCTGACCAATGACCCATAGAGAGGAATAATTACCTCTCTCTTCCTAATCTTGATGTGTCTGTTTATGCTGCTCAGTATACCACTGGCAGTCCTGACCACCTGACTGCAGTGCTGTTTAAACTTAAAATCATTTAAAACCCTAATGCCCAGATCCCTTTCACCTGTGACCTTCCTTAATGTAGTGTCAGTGGCTCAGCAGGTAGCACACTCACCTCTGAGGCTGGGAGATCAGAAGGCTGCGGGTTCTATCCCCACACCAGGCACTTGGGTTAATATCCCAATATTGACACTGTAGTGCAGTATGAGGGGGTGCTGCACTCCTGAGGTACTGTCTTTCAGATGAGACATTAAACCGAGGTCCCATCTGCCTGTTCTGGTGGTAGTTCAGGTGGATGTTAAAGATCCCATGGCACTTCTTGAAAAGAGTAGGGGAGTTTTTATTGATAAATCACATATTGCATACAGTGTTACATGAAACAAATCAAAAAGAAAAGGGAGTAGAAAAAAGGGAAAAGAAGAACATAATGAAAAATATACATAATCAAAACAAATCTGAAGGGTATCAAAAGAAAACAATCAAGGAAAAATAAACATCTAGTTAAAGGCAGTGCATACAAAATGATAAGTGAAAAAGAAACATCAAATCTAAACTGTTTTAAGAATTTTGAATTAGAAGAGGAAAAATAAACTACTTAGTACATCATGTCCGTCCTCCAAGTGAGATTATTTCATCACTTATATTTTATAAATATTTGAAAACCTTTCCACCATTTAAAAACTTTATCTCCAGCATAAGATAATAAATCATTTTTATACACTGTATCCATTGCTTGGGCAACTAAGAAACTAAATACAGTGTAAGGCATCATCGTTTGATGGCTTATCCATTGACATCTTCCCTGCCATAAATAAAATTTCAAACAACAAAGTAATGCCATATAAGTTTCAAGATGCAAATGGCAATACCCATAAGGAAGAAAACCTATTATAAAGGATTCATAAGTCAGACTCTGAAACCACCCCATATTCCATCTTGAGCCTAAAAAAGGCCATAACAGTTTTGAATAAGAGCAGGAAAAGAAAAAAAATGATCCATAGTTTCTTCAACATTAATACATTCAGGATAAGGGCAAGTCCTTTCCATTAAACCCTTATGTTTTGCATTACCCCTTATGTTCAATCTCCCATATACTGTAAGCCACAAGATTTCCCACATGTGCTGCGGAACTCTTTTGTTAACAAGTTGTTTCAAAATTTGTGGAGAAGAGCCAGGAGAGCAATTCTTAAAACAGGGTTCAGTGGGATACACCTGAGTTAGAACATTTTGATAAAAGGCTTTCCTAGTACAATGCAAAATGGGTATTCAAGAGATTTTCCATTTAAATAGTTTTTGGTCTGCAGGTCGAAAATATTCCGGAATATGTAGCTGTGAGTGGAATTTTGGGGCCTCATTTTGCCATACCGATAAATAATGCCCTAATACAAGTTTCACCAAACCCTGAGTCCCAGTAGTTATAGGGGAAATACCATAGTGTACCATATGAAAAAGAAAGAGAGAATGCAAAAAAAAAAAAATGATAGGTTCAATCATATCTAAACCACCTTTCTCCTTTCTTAAATAAGTATAATATCTTTTAATAGAGCTAAGTTTATTGCCCCATAACATTTGGAAAAACAATCCATATATTCTGGCTTCAAGAGAAAGTGGAGGTGGAAAAATGTGAGCCACATATTGTAACTGGGGGATAATAAATTGCTTCAAAATTTGAATTCTTTTAAATTTTGATAATTTCCAGTGCTGCCAATGTTGTATTTTACACTGCACTTTATTCAAGGCTTTCTTCCAAGTATCTAAGGGAAGATTAAATGGCCCAAAATTAATACCCAAAATTTTTAAAGGATCTGTGGTCAAGGTAATACCTTGTATCTGACAAAAGGTGGGATCCCTATTACCTACTATTAATCCCTTACATTTAGCAAAATTCAATTTAGAGTTGGATACACAGGTATAAAGATTAAGTTCATGTAAAAAAAGGGGGATTTGATCACAACAAGAAAAAAACCCACAAATATCGTCAGCATATGCTTGCAATAAAAAGGGTTGCTGACTATCCGACCCTAATAAACCTATCCATTTAGGTGTATTAATCACATGTTGCAATAAAGGGTCAAGAGAAGAAATACACAGTAGGGAGCTTGGGGACACCCCTGCCTAACCCCAGTAGAGATTGAAAATCTATGAGTTATATGTCCTTTTATAAGAACCCAAACATGGACAAAAGAATAAAGTAATTGTATTTGTCTAATAACAATAGAAGGGACTCCATGAGTCTTGAGTGTGGCAAACAAAAGAGAGTGGTTTACTTGATCAAATGATTTTTCTTGATCCACTGACAGTATGCAGCCTGTTGATCCAGTAAGGGAAAGTTTTTCTATTATATCCCTAATAATTATGAGTGCATCTTGAATTTTTCTGTTAGGGAGCCCACAGAATTGATGTGGAGAAATAACTAATTTAGCATATTGCTTCAATCTATCATTAAGAATATGTGTAAGGATTTTATAATCAGTGTTTAACAAAATAATGGGTCTCCAATTTTGTATTTTAGCTCTGACTCCTGATTTGTATAAATATGCCAACAAACCTTCAGTAAAAGACAGAGGGATATTATCAGATTGGAAGAAAAACTGGTATACATATTCTAGGCAAATTGCAATCTCAGAGGCAAAGATTCTATAAAACTGATTTGGGAGACCATCTAGACTCAGTGAAGTATTCGCCTTAAGGGTTTTTATAGCCCCTTCTATTTCCTCTACAGTAATTTTATTTTGGAGAAGAAGTGCTTCTGCAGGAAAGGCCGGAACTTGTATATTCTGTAAATAATCCTGTATACTATGTTCCAAAGGTGGCTCAGAAGGAAGCAAGGATTGATAGTGTGTTTTCATAATCTGCTCTATGTCACCAACTGCCTCAATTTTTTTCCTTTGGAATCAGTTAAAAATTCTATAGTCATGTTAACATGTAGCTGTTTACATGCTTCAAAGGGATCCCCCACTGGTGTTTTCTGGGTGCCACCATAAAGCATTGCCTGAATAGTTTTAGCTCTGTCATATTGGTAGGCCTGCATATTATGTTTCAGTTGTGAAATTTGTTCTGAGTAATTGTACCTAGAAAAATAAGAAATTGTGTAAATATGTTGTAATTGTTTATGGAGTGATAAATACTTCAGGAACTTATGGTTCCCGGACTGTTTACCATAATTAACAAACCACAACTTTAAATCATCCTTGGTGTCTGTCCACCATTCCCTGACATTGGAATATAAGCATAGCACCAATATTTGAGCTGTAAGTAGGGACATAATAAATTTGTTAACCTGAAAATCATTCAACACTGAAGTGTTTAACTTCCATCTATTCTTAGTTGCAGAACTCCTATAAATTGTTGGTATGGTCAAAATCAACATCAAATGGTCTGAAAATTCTATAGTGACTATTTTCAAGGTTCCTTTAGACAAATGACTGGAAATAAACATATGATCTATAGTGGTCTTAAATTTATTCCGTGTATATGTAAAGCGAGGGCCAGTATTATAAACATTGCAGTCCAGTAGGCCTGCAGTATTAATAACTTTAGTTAGCATGTTAGAGTCACAATAAATCTTTTTTCCTTTCCCATTATGTTTGTGCACCCTGGAAATATCACAATTAAGGTCCTCTCCAAAGAAAATAGTATAAGAAGTAACTAAATATGGCTGTATAGTTCACAGAAGTGCTACTCTATCAACTTTAAGTTGTGGACAATAGGTAGTAATAAAATGACACGCCATAGCTTTCCAAACACCGTCTATTAAAAGTACTCTTCCTGGGATCAAATCTACCAGTTTTGTTTAAGAAAAATCATAAGATCCCAACAAAACTCCCACCCCCATCAGCACAGTCAGGGCCAAATGACCAAAAGGAAGGGCCCCATATCCATTCTCTTTTATAAGTCATTACCTGGTCCCTAGAACACATCCAAGTTTCTTGAAAGAAAAAAACATCAAATTTAGAATCATGTACATAGGAAAAAACAGCCTGTCATGTTATACTATTCAATAAACTATGAACATTCAAGGAACCAATAGAAAAAAAAAGTGTAGTAAGGGACCATTTATACAATCTTGATACGTTTTTTCCTTTTTTTTCCTTTGTAATCTCCTAGTTCTACCCCTCTGGGAGGCTGATCAAGCACCACCGATTGGGAGTCAGAATCCCCTTACTCCATCTCTGAGTCACCCTCAGGTAAGAACAAAGCCACATAAGCATTGTCTGATTCAAAGGATGCAGGGGTATGTGGGGGGGGTAATTTTAAATTCCTAGTAGATCATCTTCTGGGCAAAGGCTGCACTGGTACAGGATTCAAAGGCCCTCCATCTGTGATGTTAGGTTTGGTATAACAGACAGGAACCAGTAATGCAGGGTTAGCCAAAACACCAAGGTTCTGGACCTCCTGAGGTAGAACCTGAGGGGGTGGGGGTCATCTGAGATAACAACAATGTCTGATTCATCCAGGGTTTGAGAAGGAGGAATGGGGGGGCAGAGACTGGACTAGTAGAGGAAGGCACTGGAGGAGGATTTTTAGGAACAGAGGCAGAGTCCTGAGCATGTTGTATCAAAAGCTCAGGACTAATACAAGAAGCCTTATTGTTTGCAGCCCAAGGACATTCTCCAAAAATGTGAACAAACTCCTCACACAAATCACACCTTGTATGGTTAGCACATTGCATAGTAATATGTCCTAATTCCCCACAGTTGTCACAACGAGCTTTATCACAAGTGCTGGATAAGTTTGTCCTGGAGCCACACTTATGACAAGCTTGAGGCTGCCCAGCATAGAAACACATGCCCCGGACCCTATCCAACATAAAAGAATTAGGAATGTGTTCCATACCAGAGTCAGAAAGCCTTAATTTAACCTTGTATTTCCATCCCCCTATCCAAAATAATTCTGTGTCTAATATAGCTTCAGGCTCACTTAAGATGTCACATTTCTTGGATAACCAGTATGTGATATCATCCACATGGACCCCCTCATTATGAAACATGATGGTAACATATTTTATAAGTGGTTTGATGAGAGGAATCACTAAAAAGGGGGTCCATGTTGGAGGAAATTTTACCTGTGAATAACGTTCCCAGAATAATTCCAATGCATAAGCAGTTTGAAAACTTACATCATAATTATCCTCCCCTGAAAAATTTATAAATGCATAGACTTCCCTAGGCGAAAAATGCAAAGATTCTTTTAACAAATTTTTCCCCACAAATAACCTATCTGGTCTTTCAGCTAGCCTACCTTTATAACGGATACAGACTGCATTCTGCCTAGAAGCTGCTTCTTTTTTTTACTTTAGAAAATAAATCAGAAAGAAGTGGTTTCTGAGTTGGTGGATCATCTGATGGTGCCTCCTGTAAGTTTATTAAAGGATTTCTAGCAGCAGAAGCCTGTTCAGGCTGTTGAGGCATTGCATCCTGCTGTTGGCCTACATGCATAGGGCCTGGAGGGAGACCTGGCATGATTTGTTTAAGTCCCTCTGTAACAGTGTTATTAGCTGGAGGCTGAGGCCCAGAAAGTTCTGCACCATTATGTCCAGAAACTTGTGGCTTCCATTCAGGGGAAGTTTGGGAGAAATTCAGGGTGGGATCCCAAGTTGGGTCAGGCAACTAATTCCCTCTGGGTGTCTGTAACCAGCCTGCACTTTGCAAGGCTTTCTGAGGGGACCAGGTATTGTCAGAGGCATATGGTAGAGGGTAATTAATTCCAGGCTGTACAAAGACATCATGCAAAAAGTTGGCAGCAGGTTTGCCCTGCTTACTGTCCTGCTTACTGTTCAGATCCACCCTAATTTTCATATTTTCAGAAATAATTGCAGCTCGTTTCCCTTTTAAATCTTCTGTTATCCTTGGTTTCAATGTAATATCTTTATTTGAAAAAGAAAAGGCAGTAACCCCATCCTGAGAATCCAGTTTTCTTTGATGAGTTATCTCCTGGGCTGTAGCCAAGTGATTTTCACCCCCCATAGGGCCAGTGGGTTGTTTGAAAACAAAGCCAGACTCTCGAATAAGATGTGCATCAGGTTGAAAAGGATTTGGGACTCCCTGCCCTATCTGGGGAGTCACTGGGGAAGCCAACCACCTCTCCATGGTAGTAAGGACTAAAAGAGGAGAAGGGGAGTCCAAAACAATGGGCTCCAGGCACACACCTACCTCGGTATTCAAACTGCCAGCCTGAGATTCTCTGTCTGAAGAAAAAGGAACTTATATGGTTTGTCCTTGCAACGGTAAAGAAGGCTGTTGGCACGCGCTTTTCACAGTGCTCAACATGCCAGCCTGTACCATAGGAAATAAAACAACAGTTGGTGAAGAAAAAGAAGCATTCTTATCTAATGACTCACCTGGCCCAAGCGGGGCCTTTGAAGTGACTGCGTCAGATATCATTTTAACAGTCAGGGCAGGAGCTTGCTATTTAGATACCAAAGCAGGATTTTCATCTTGCACAAGCTGGGCCTCCCGCTCATTTTGCTCTTGCGAATGCGTTTCTCCACATTGTCAAGTTTTTGTGAAACTTTAGTCAGCTTGTCAGAGTTTTTTACTGCAATAAAATCCCTTCCATCAGAGGTTAGACCTTCTGTTGACACAAAAAAATTACTCGCTTCTCCTTCAGTTTCAATGAACTCAGATACATCCATAACAGCACTGTTGGTCTCTGGAGCAGTAAAGATAGGAGAGGAGACCTGCTCCCCTACCTCTGCAACGTCCATTCAGTCCGAGTCTATCTCCAAGTGGCCATCATTTCGGCCGCGTGGCCCCCTGTGGAGAGTAGGGGAATTTCCCCGGTGCCCTGGCCAAATTTTCCTCATTCACTAAAAAAAAAAAATACTACCAACAGCTTACTCTGGTTCAAGGTCAGTTGGCATTTCATCCATATCCCCCTTCCCTCAGGTCATGCCCGAAAATAGGCAGAATCTGCCTAGTGCACTTACCCGGTCAACAAAAACGAAATAAATAAATGTCTACCCTTTAGTTCATAGTCGTTCATGTTATTTTTCTTCCCAAAATGCATCACTGTACATTTGTTGGTGTTGAAGGAAAGTTTTGATTTTTGTGCCCATGCCTCCATTTTTGTTGAAGCAGTCTGTAGTTTGCATGGATCCCTGTTATTATTTACAATGGTTCCTATCCTGGTATCATCAGTGAATTTTGATTCCCACACTTCTCCTCCATCTGTCATTGAGTGAACATAAATGTTAAAAAGATAAGGCCCCAACACAGATCCTTGGGGGATGCCACTCCCTACCTCAGACCAGCCTGAGTATGACCCTTTGATGCAAACCCTTTGCTTTCTGTTGCTCAGCCATGAGGCTACCCAGCGTGTTATATTGCCTTGGTTGTTTTGTTCTATTAGTGTGTCGATTAGTTCTCCATGTGGTACCTTGTCGAAAGTTTTCAAGAAGTCCAGGAATATGACATCTACTGAGTTACCCCATCCAGTGCCTTGCTTACATTCAATAAAATTCCATGAGGTTTGTTTGGCATTAATGGCCTTGCCTGAAACCACTTTGGGTGTCATCTATATCCCCTTCTTGATCAATGAAATCCACTATGTACTCCTTTATTATCCCTTCCAGGATCTTTTCCAAGACTGTTTATTTATTTATTTAGTTTGTGTAAACCGGGTTAGGTGCACTAGCCAAAGTTGACTATTTTCAGGCATGACCCGGGAGAATACATACATAAAATGAGATGAGATTATACAATACATAGTATGTAGTACAGGTACATAGTATATAGTACAGGTAGGTTAGAATACAGATAAAGTCAGACCGGTACTCAAAATAGTACATATAGCTATGCAGAGATGACAAAAGTGACATTAGTACATGCAAATAACAACTGAAAGTGGGCTAAGTGGCAGCTATAAAGACATTTTATAGCAACGCTTGTTTAGAAGTGCAGCAGTGTCTTGGGCGAAATAGGGTGGTTAGCTGTGAGGCATTAAGTGGGATCACAGAATGTGCAGGGGTCCCGGGATAGGTAGTGATATAGTTCTTTTTTGAAGATTGGGTGGGAGTTAGCCTGCCTCAGGGCAGGATGGAGGGAGTTCCAGGTGGCCGAGGTGGTGCAGTGAAATGCTCCAGAGCCTTTTGAAGTAAGACACCTGGGTACGGTAAGTAGAAATTTGTTTGCCGAGCATCGTCCGTGAGCAGGTGTCCATGGTACAAGTAGAGCTGCAAGGGAGGAGGGGGCTTGATTACGGGTTACAGAGTCTGTGAGGGTCCCTAGGGAGTATAGTAGATAGGCAGTTGGGGAGAGCCAGCCTAGGTCACTATACGGTGTGCAATGGTGCTTGAGGCAATGGGAAGAAGAGGCATACTGACATATGTTGTTATACGCGACATCCCATTTATGGAGCGCAGTCTTATGGTCATTAGCAAAAGTGGAGACACCATATGTCAGCATTGGAAGCAGAATACCCTTGGCAATTGCCAATTTGGCGGATGGTGTTAGCAGGTGACAAGTTTTATAGGCAATTCCAAGTTTGGTATTTGTTGCTTTACAGGTTAACTGGATGTGCATACTGAAATCAAGGGATTTATCAAGGAGGACTCCCAGGTATTTGAAGGATGTGACACAGTCGATGAGAGACCCCCTAGAGTCATGGATGAGGAAGATTTCCCTACAGGCCCTGAGTTTGGGGACAGTGCCAAATAGCATGGCTTGGGTCTTTTTTGTGTTGACGATGAGCTTATTAGCATTTAGCCATGTTTGCACATTCCTGAAATCTGAGGAGAGGTTTTCATTAATGTTGTTAACTTTGTCAGCGCTGGAGTAGAGGACGAGATCATCAGCACATAGGATAGCTGAGCAGGAGAGTATGGCATAATCTATGTTGTTGATGTATAGCGAGAAAAGAAGGGGTCCCAGGATGGAGCCCTGGGGTACTCCGATGTCAGTGCTGGTCACAGCCGAGAAAGCAGAGTTGAATTTAACAAGTTGTAATCTGTTTGATAGGTAGTTGTTAAACCAGTCGACTACTGAGGATGAGAAGTTAAGTCTATGCAGGGTTGAGAAAAGCAAAGGATGATCAACAAGATCGAAAGCTTTGGTAAGATCGATAAATACTGCTCCAGTGAGTCCATGTTGCAGAGTACATCGGTGGAGAATTTGAGAAGAGAGGTTGAGGCACTGTGTCCTTTTCTGAAACCGTGCTTAGTGTCTGAGAGAAGGTTATTCTTTGTAAGATAGTCAATGGTTTGGGTTGCAACAAGCTTCTCCAGTGGCTTGCTTAGCACAGAGAGGATGGCTATGGGCCTGTAGTTATTGATATCCTTTGGGTCTTCTTTTTTAAGGATAGGCGTAACTTGGGCAATCTTCCAGAGATCTGGGACAATGCCAAGAGAGTGAGACAGAGTGAAAATCTTGGCCAGTGGCGAGGCAATCAATGGTGCCGCTAGCTTCAGAAGTCGTGGCTCGAGTGAATCTGAGCCAGGGCTAGTGTTGTCGGATATGTTCTGCAATAGCTTTTGGACCTCAGATCTAGATACAGCTTTAAAGTGGAAAGGGGGGGGTAGTAGTTAGTTAGCAGTGGTCAGCACCAGATGCAGATCTCTGGGGTGTGCAGTAAGGCTGAGATGCTGTGGAAGGTGAAGCGAAGGACGAGGTGTACTGAGACAGGTCCATGAATAATCTGTTAAAGGCATTCACTATAGTGTTCGAGTCGTTGCAATGCACACCATTTAGGATCATATCCCCTTGGGTCGATGACTGGGCAACCCCAAGAAAGGTCTTGATGTGTGTCTAGAATTTTCTAGGGTCACTAGCAGAGTTTGTGAGCAGTTCCTTGCAGTAGATGCTCTTTGCTGTGCTGATTAGTTTTTTACAGGTGCTCCGAGAGGCCCTGTAGGTATTGTAATCCTCCGGTAGTCTGGACACTTTATACTTCTTCCAGAGTTTGTCCCATGTGCGCAGGTTAGCCAGCAGGTCCTTGTGTAGCCATCTTGTTTGTTTGCCCCTGACCCTTCTGGTGACCTTAGGGGTATGTTTATCCTGAAGTGCTGTGAAATTATCAATGAAGATATCAAGGGCTATTTGAACATCATGGGAGTGATAGATGTCAGACCAGTTGATACAGGATACATCATAGAGGAAAGCTTCCACATCCAGTTTGGCAAAGTTGGTAATTGTGATGTAGCACGGAAGAGGTGGGGGAGCAGTCTCTGGGCTCCATACACAGAAAGTGGGGGAGTGGTCTGTGTTAGCATCTGCCAAGATGCCTGCAGTTTGCACATGGTCAAGGTGATTCACCAGTACCCAGTCTATGAGGGTGGAGGTAGTTAGAGAAGGGGTGGTTCTAGTGGGTTCAGTTAAGATCTGGTGCAGGTTATAGCTCTGCATTAGTGTCAGCAGTGTGCTGTGAGTTGGTCCCAGCCAGTTTAGGTTAAAGTCACCTAAGATTATGACCTCATTTTGCTTGGCATTTGTGATGGTTTGATTAAGTAAATCCTGAAGACCTGTGATACCTCCAGTGGGCGGGTTGTAGGCACAGATAATGTGGAGTTTTTTTTCGTGAAGGGCAATGGTTGTGTGTAGGGACTCACAGACTGAGGGGGAGCTGGTGGGTGGGCAGACCGTAACATCAAGATGGTTTTTATAGAGGTGAGCGACCCCCCTTCATGTTTTGGGGAAGGCCTATCTCTCCATATCAAGGAGTAATTGGGCAAGGAACATAAGAAGTCCGGAAAGTGAGGCTTGAGCCATGTTTCAGATAGGCAGAGTAGGTCAGGATTGTACACTTTCGTCCATGCCTCGAGATCAGCAAAGTGACTGGTAATGCTCCTAATATTCATATGGGCAATGAGAAGTCATTTTCCTGAGACAGCCGATAGGTCAGTGGGAAAGTGGTGGACAGAGGGGCCAGGGTTAAGTTCTACGTCACCTGACAATAGGATGATGAGGAGTAGGAGAAACCACAGTTTAATAGTGTGGAATGGGAGATGAACCAGTTGTGTCATTTTGTATTTTCTGAGCATACAAAACAAGTTGTAGGTACAACCCTTCAGAAAGATAAGAGTGGTGTAGGCACACACATGTTGTGTTTCAGCAATTTGGTTGTAGAAAGTAAAGTCGTGTCATGGTCAGGATCATTGGCCCGTAGTTTCCTACATCCTGCTTTGAGCCCTTCTTGTAAATAGGTACAACATTTGCCCTATGCCAGACCTCTACAACTTCACCCTGTCCAGTGATACCTGGAACAATGTTGTCACCGATTCTTCCAGTACCTCCGCTAGCTCTCAGAGTACTTTTGGGTGAATCCCATCCGGGCCTCGTGATTTACTAGGATTCATTTTCAGCAATCTATTTTTAATGTCCTACACAGTTAATATAATTCTATTTTCTGTGGTATCCACTAGGTGTTCTTTTGTCCCTTTGGTTTTTATATTATATACTGATGTAAAATAATTATTATATTGTTCTGCCATTTTTGCATTATCATTTACTAGGTTTCCATCCTGATCTTCTATTGGACCTATAGTTTTTCCTCCCCCATTTTTGATACTGATATAATTATAAAAGGATTTATGATCATCTATAACTTTATTAACCATTTTCAACTCAAGTCTCCTCCTTGAACTACTAATTGTTTTTTGTTGTTTTGTTTAGTAATTTCCTTTACTCTTCCCAGTTTGTTGAATGTCCACTTCTCTTGGCCCTTGCAAATGCCTTCTTTTTCTATTTAATCAGCCTTCTGACCCTAGCTGTCATCCATGTGGGGATTCTTCCTGTCTTGTTGTATTTCTTTCTTGTGGGTATATGTTTGTTTACCAAGAATGCAATTTTGCCCTCAAGAATCTCCCACATGCCTTGTAGTGTTTCATTTTTGAAGTCTCTTTTCCACTTCCACTTCCTGATATCTGCCTTTAATTTGTTAAAATCAGCTTCATCATAGTTCCTAATCTCTATTGTACCTGAAGTTTCAGACATTTGCCCAACCACATTAAATCTGACCATGGCATGGTCACTAGAGCTAAGAGGGGTGGTTAACCTGCATTTTTGTATTTTATCACCCATGTTACTGTAAGTAGAAGCAGGCTGAGTATATTCCCCCTCCTTGTTTTGTGTAAAATATACTGCTCCAACCCTGCTAAATTAAATGTTTCCATACACCTTAATTCAGATGTAAACCCTGCTTTTTGATTTATCTAGTCAATGTCTGGAAGGTTGAAGTCCACCAACAGGATAATATTGTCTGTTGTATTCCTGGATTCGAGAAATTCAATAATTGCCTAGTCTTCTTGGGTAAGCTACAGTGATCAATAAATCACCCCATGATGATTTTAGGATTTACTGTTGGGGTAATTTTAATTCACATATGTTCTAATCCTACTAGGTTTGTTACTTCAATGTTTTCTGATGTCATATTTTCTGACACATAAATGGCTACCCCTTTCTCCTTTTATTTGGTCTCTCCATACAGTACAAGTTATAGCTAGGGATATGTCTGTCCCAAGAATCTTCACTAACCCACCAAGTCTTGGTTATTGCACAAATCTGAATATGTTCTGTGTGTAATATATACACTAATTCATCAAATTTTTGGTTTAGGCTTCTGGCATTTAAGGACAGGCAATTCCAATTAGGGACCTCTCTTACCTGGCCATTTCTTTTGGTTATCCCGCATGATTCCTGGGATATCAAGTTGCCTCTCCCTTGCCCCTCATGTTCTAGTTTAAAGGTATTTCCACTACTTGTTGAATCTCTTATGCCAGTAGTCTGCTCCCATGCCTGTTTATGTGTAGGCCATCTTGCCCAAAGAGCCTAGTGTCCATGAAACTATCCCAATGGTGGATGAACATCATCCTCTCTCTGTGGCACCATCTTCTCAGCCACCCATTTAGCTGCCTGATGTCCCTTGTTTTGACTGCTCCCACTTTTGGGACTGGAAGCACCTCAGAGATTATCACTTCAAAGCCCACAATTTTTAATGCCCTACCTACTTCTTCAAAATCCCTCCATATATCCAGTGGTTTCCTTTTTCCTACATCATTTACCCCATATGCAAAACAGTAACTGGTTTGTTAGTGTTGTTTAGAAATTCTGGCAGGAGTTTTCTAATATTGCCTATCACTGCTCCTGTGTACTAACTGTCATATATTTGTTTCTATCTTTACAGAGAACCCTGTCCATGTAGCTAATCATTGAATCACCAATCACAAGAAGCTCTTTAGTGGTTTTGTGTGACCCTGGTGTTGCCCTTGCACCAATGTGCATGTGCTCCATGTCTAACTGTACTCTGATAGCACTTTACTTGTATTGAGGATAAGTATTGTGTATGTTTCATTGTATCTCCCGTACCCTTCCCCCAGCTCACCCCTGGAAATGAGCCTTGACTCGGTGTGCCTTTCTCAGTTACCAATTTTTAAATAAATAAAAAAATAAAAGAAAAAATAATGTCATGCATTCATTTGAAGTAGTGTAAATTGTTTTTTGAGCACCTGAACTGTGTTTCTTTGCAGGTATTGGATGTATGTATATATGACACAGAAACATCATTGTCTTCCTTTTTATTCCTGAGTCATTTGGTATAAATGACAGACCTTTCTCTTTTAGTAGATCAGCTAATTCCAAATATATATTTGCATTCTTTTATCTTGGTTTGTTAAGTATGATGTATAGTGTCTTCTCTTCTTTGATGTCAAGGAATGTCTTTACCTGCTTGGCTATTCATACAAAGTTACAATGGGATAAGTGCTTCACCATCATCTTTATTTTACCTTTATTTGTGCAATCCTGTTAAAATATTACATTTGCAATTCTGGAATATATATGTGTTAAGATACACAGATTTCAATATGATCAAGTTCTAATATGTAATTGATTGAAGTATTATGTTGTTGAACAAAAGTAATTTCTGAGACTGCCACACATTCAGTCTGCCAATATTATTATTCTAGTTGGCCAAGTGGTGTGGCAAGATGAAGCAGGAAGCCTTGCCACCATTCATGCTGAAAACCCAGGTTTGGAAATGAACTGTGGTCACTGGAGGCTGGCCAGGAAAGGAGGATCAAGTATCCCATGACAGCTCTCCTCCCTTATGGAGGGGGGACAGTGTGAACTACTGGTTCATCGCCACCTAGTAGAAACTGGGTGGTGCTACAGCAGTCACCTTCCTGGTTGGCCAGGTACAGGTCTCTAAGGTGTACTGCATCTTCACACAGTATGCGCATGCCATAGCACAAATGCTGGCCTGAGGAAAAAAACACTCTTTGGGGAATACAACCTGAAGTAGGCAGGATGATGGCATGTGCTTCACAGGCTCCACATCACTCACCTAGGTGTCCTCCCACCCATAGAGGTATAAAAGGTGAAGGTAAGTCCTGGGGGTGGGTGGATGATGGTGTTGGAGGCAAGACACCAGAAGGGGGCTGTATAGGTGTTAAAGCAGATAAATAACAAAACAGTATGTTATGATTCTGCTAATTTTATTTTGTACATTCTGGCCTGGATATTCAGACTGCACCAGGCAGTGGTGCAAACCTGGGTGCAGCACAACTGGGATGCACCGGGGCCAGGGTGAGGTGATATTCAATGGTGATGCACCATGGCACAGCACCGTTGAATATGGCAAGGTCAGCGCACATACTGCACGTGGTGCAGTGGCACTGTGCCAGCGCAAGCCACAGATAAGGAGCACGGGATGTGCCAGCACAAGTGCAGTTGCACTAGGCACATCACCCATGATATTCAGCAGGGGGCATGCAAATGAGGCCATAAAATATGCAAGGTGCAAATGGGGCCATTTGCATGTCATTATGGCCTCATTTGCATGCCTTGCACAGGGCAGCCCAGCGACTTGCACCTGGCACCCGGCACAGCATGATGTGTGCAGTGGGGATCCTGGGGCATCCCCCGCCTGTAGCCACGATCGCAGAAATGTATAAAAGACAATCCCTGGAAGTCTAGTGGTCCCCCCTCCTGAGTCCCTGATTCCTCGAGAAATGTAATAACAGACCGACCCTGGTGGTCTAGTGGTCCCCTCCCACCCGAGTCCCCGAGAAATGTAAAATTGACCATCCCTGGTGGTCTAGTGGGTACCCCCATCCATTTCCACAATTGTGGTATATGTATAACAGAAAATCCCCTAATAGTCTAGTGGACCCCCCAGCCCCTGATTCCCTGATAACTGGAATAAAAGACCTTCCCTGGTAGTCTAGTGGTCCCCCCTCCCACCCAATCCCCGATTCCCCGAGAAATGTAAGAAAAGACTGTCCCTGGTGGTATAGTAGAAACCCCACCCATTTCCACGATTACGTGTATAGCCATCAAATAAATTCCTGGTGATCCAGTGGCACTCCCACCCCTCCCACCACTACGGTTCCATTGCCCACCCCCCATCTTTGGTGGTCTGCTGCAACCCACCGCATACCACCTGGCTGCTCAGCTGAATGACAGGTACAGTATGGGCTGTAAGTCCATTGGTCCCCAGTGTGGACCTATGGGCTTGCAGGGCATACTGTACTAGACAGTTCCAAATATGTAAATGACCTCATTCACATCTTTGGGATTGTTTAGGCACATGAGCTGCAAGCCCATTGGTCCACACTAGGGACCAATGGCTTACAGCCCATACTGTACCTGTCATTCTACGGGGGCCTGGCAGTATGCGGGAGGTCGCAGCCACCCACCATGATGGGGGAGGGTGGGCAAGGGTTCAGTGGTGGAGGGTGGGGTGCCACTGTATCACCAGGGATTTATTTGATGGGGCTGTACCGCGATCATGGAAATGGGTTGGAGGGTTCCACTAGACCACCAGAGATGGTCTTTTCTTACATTTCTTGGGGAATTGGGGAATCGGGTGGGAAGGGGGACCACTAGACTACCAGGGATTTTCTGTTGTACATATACCATGATTGCAGAAATGGGCAAGGGGGGTACCACTAGACTACCAGGTATTATTTGTACAGTATGTCATGGTGATCGTGGCAATTGGGGGGGTTCTACTTGACCATTGGGGTTATGTGTGTGCTTGCAGACGGTGTTATGGGTGGGCCGGTGGCCACCCACGGCCGGTGTTGTGCCCTGCAATATGGCAGCCCACCTCTGGATGGCTGGGAGTTGTTCCTACTCTGCATGGGTTCAACTTTGAGCCCCCCATGTGGCATAATGCAGGGTTGCACCAGCATATGTGCCGCACATCCCGGTCTGAATATTGGGATGTGCCGCATATGCATGGGCATGCCCCCTGCATCTGTGCCGCATACGATTACATTGCACCTGGTACATCAGGATTTGGGCTGGGCCAGGCAGCCCTTTCAATATCCCGCCGGGGCGCAATGTGGGGTTGTGCTGGTGCAACTCTGTTGCACCATGTGCCACCCATTTGAATATCCAGGCCTCTGTGTTAATGTATTTAAGTGCTGTGCAGAATGTGGAATTCTACTGGTGGAATTAGTGTGGGATGACCATTCTGCTGGCAGAACTTTTTTTTTTTTTACCGTATGGTTCAGTGACTCACCAGTCCAGAGTATAAAAATGGCATTTCAATTATATAAATAATTGAGCTATTAATTTACATCATGTGCCATACCGCCCTCCCTACCTATTTGGTCCAAGGGGTTTTACATATACTTTAATGTAATAATATAGTTATTTAAATTATCATTTAAGTATCAATAGCAAGTTTTGTTAATTATAACATCTTCAGAGCATCCTGAAATGGTGCCCAGATTTTATCGAACATCTGTATCTGGTTATTTTGTATATAATTAAGTTTTTCCAACTGCATAGTATCTTTCATTTGAAACCACCATGTTTCAAATATTGGGGGTGATGAGTCTTTCCACATTAGCAATATACATCTATGAGCGATGACGATTGCAATCATATAGAAAATTCGTTGAGATTTACTCGGAGCTTGTATATGAGGAAAATTTATTAGTAAAGTGATAATTGAATTATAATTAAGATGGATTTTACTTATACTATATAGGAAATTAGAAATCTTTGGCCAGAATTTTGATAGAGTTGGGCATGAATGTATTATTTATTTTATTTATTTAGCTTTTGTTGACTGGGTAAGTGCACTAGACAAATCCTGCCTATTTTCAGGCACGACCCGGGGGAAGGGATACAGATGAATGCCAACTGACCTTGAACCAGATTAAGCTGTTGGTGGTATTTTTTTTAGTGAATGAGGGAAATTTGGCCAGGACACCAGGGAAATTCCCCTACTCTTTTTTGATAAGTGCCATGGGATCTTTAACATCCACCTGAACTACCACCAATCCAGGCAGATGGGACCTTGGTTTAACGTCTCATCCGAAAGACAGCACCTCAGAAGTGCAGCACCCCTCTCATGCTGCACTGCAGTGTCAGTACTGGGATATTAACCCAAGTATTAAATGTATATGTGTTCCCAATGTTTAGTTTATTAGTCTAGGAATTAATACCTTTGAGCCAGGGCTCTTTTACAAAGGTTCCACGTCACAAAGAACATTTAACAAAGCACGATACACATTACAGGTAAAACCAGACAGGAAAGTTACATCATAAATTTGCTATTAGCAGTTTAAGGCAGTAACGTTTTTAAGTTTCATAGAAAAGCAAGCTAAAACAGGTTCAAGCGAGTAGACAATTTTGAGGTTAAGGAAACTTCCAGGGAGAGGGTGATCATTAGGCTCCAAAAGGAGGCTAGAGAGGAGGGAAAGGTGGTGAGCGGGAGAGTAAGTGAGAGGGGACAGGAAAAAGGGGGAGTGAGTTTGGGTGGGAGACAGGAAGTAGTAGAGGTACCAGAGGGTTCATTAGTCAGGGAGGAAGAGGCCTCAGATGTGAGGATGGACATGAGGAGTAGTAGTCTTTATCTAGCGCAGTCACAGTTGCTAGTGGTGGTGAGGTGGGCATAGAGCATGGATTTGAAAGCTTCAAGCGAAGTTGAGGATAGAGTAGGTGAACTAAGCACATTGAACCATGTCGGGGCCCTGTATGCAAAAGATCTTTGTCCCTGTGCAGTCCAGCATCTCAGAACCAGGAAAGGTTGGAGTTCAGATCTGGTGGAGGGTCATGAGCCAGGATTCAGTCGGAGTAGGTTTTGAATACATAATGGAGTCAGTCCCAAGATAGATTTTTTTGCCATTGTGCAGGTGAGATAAATAAGACGATTTGATAGGTTCAACCAGCCTGATTCATAGTACAGATCACACGTGTGAGTCAGTCTTTGAGCCCCCATGAGGAGCCGGCAGGCCTTATTTAGAATGATTGAGATACTCTTTAGAGCAGTGGAGGTAGCTGAGCCATAAATAATAAGGCCATAGTCAATGATTGAGATTATGGAACTCTGTATAGCTATTCTCAATGCCCCTTGATTTAGAAATTGACGGTTCGGAATAGTATTCCAAAGGCGTTGGTTCACTGTTTTCAGAGTGTTGTCAATGTGGGTTGCAAAGGTGAGCCCTTGGTCAAAAGTGATGCCAAGGTATTTGAAAGTATTTACTTGGTCCAGTGTAATTCCTGAGAGGTTTGTATGGTGAGTGGAGTATGCCTGTTTTTGTTTTGGTGATTGGAGAAGAGCATGGCTTTGTTTTATTGTGGTTTAGCACAAGTTTGCTATCCAGGAACCACCTTTCAACACCAGAGAAAGCAAGTTGCAGGCTTTTTCTGGGAGTTTGGATCCTTGTGGGAAGAGAGAATTACTGCATCATCAGCGATGAAGATTATTTTCTCCTGGCAGATATCTGGGAAGGAGTTATGAACAGGCTAAAGAGGAGCGGTCCAAGAATTGATCCCTGTGGTACACCTGAGAGAACTGGTTTGAAGTCGGAGAGTTCATTAGAGATTTTTACAGCTTGTGACCGATTGGACAGGTAACTTTTACCTAAGCACAAGGACCTTCGCCAGGCCTAGGCTAGAAAGTAGGGAGGTAAGTAGGCCATGATGGACTGTGTCGAAAGCTTTTGTAAGATCGATAAAGACTGCACCTGTTTGGCACCCTTTGTCCAGGGTTGAGTGGACTTCCAGAGAAATCAAGTAAGGCTGTTGTTGTACTATGTCCTTTCCTAAAGCTGTGCTGTTGATTACAGAGTAGATTGTATTTGTCCAGGTAATCAGAGAGTCTGTCTACTATTCGTTCAAGTGCTTTGGAGAGGGAGGGAGTATTGATATTGGTCGATAGTTTCCTGTTGAGGTTTTGTCCCCCTCTTTGTGCACTGGCGTAACTATGGCAGATTTCCATTTGTTGGGAAATTGACTTTGGCAAAGTGACAGATTAAGAATTTTTGCAAGGGGGTGAATTACATCATCCAGGGTGAGAGACAGGATTTTTAGATCTAGCGTGTCACTGCTTGTTCTGGATTTGGAGCAGGCCTTTCTTATGTACTTGTGTGCTTCGTGCACTTTGATTTTCTTGAAGTAAAATTGTGGTTTGTCACGAGGGGTGTTTTGTGATACTAGTCTAGGCACAGGTAAGTCCGAGAAGAAATCTGGGGGGAGGACCCCACTAAGGTCTGTGAATGTCTTATTAAGTGCATCTGCAATAGACCTTGGGTCAAGAGTGGTGGATCCATCAACTTTCATAATGGTAGGTGACGATTTTGATTGTTTACCCATTATGTTTGGATGTTGTCCCAAAAAGCTCTTCCATCACCCCAGGTGGATTCAAGGGCATTTTGAAATAGGCGCTCTTCATTTGCCTAAATTGTGAGGTACATCTATTTCATGCCTGCTTGTATTTTAGGGTATCATGAGGTGAGCCTGTGTCTCTGGCAACTGCCCAGAGGTGGTCCCGATCCTTGAGCTCGGCAAGTAGTTTGGCAGTAATCCATGGATTTGATAGCGCTTTGATTTTACGTTTTTTTACTGGGGCGTATAAGTCGCATGCAGAGTTGAAAGATTTAATGAAGTATTCTAGTGCGGTATTAATATCAGTTGATTCAAGGATTGGCATCCAGTCCTGTTGTAGGAGATGGGTTTTCAACTTGATAAGATTCCCATAAGGCAATACTCTGCTTGTTATAACTTTGGGGGGTGGCTTGAGAAATTTATTAGACCAGGTACAGGACACTGGGGAGTGGTCACTGAGGGAGTCAGGGAGGACTTTAATGTTTTTTATCCAGTCAGGGTGATTTGTGAGAACCCAGTCAATAAGGGTGCTTGTACCAGTTTTGTAATTTTTCCGGGTGGGGGAGGTTACCATCTGAGTCAGGTTTGCTGCTAGGATGTCATCTTTGTAAGAGACAGTGTCAGAGGTGAGCCAGTTTATGTTGAAATCCCCGAGGAGGAGGAGGAGCTCATTTTCAGAGGGCTACAGACTAACAAAATCAAGTACAGACTTAATACTGGCACGGTGGTCTTTTGGAGGGATATAGACTGCGGCCACTGTGAGAACTTTGTTTTGTGCACCAAGAAGCAGTTTGATAGGGAGGAGTTGCATCTGCGTAGTTGTGGGGATGAAGCTGCCGCATTGACAGGAGAGGTTGTCCTTTATGTAGATAGCACAGCCCCCACCTTTCTTGCTTGCCCGGTCGAGTCTGCAAAGATTGTAGCCTTCAAGCGAGACCGCATGATCCGGGTTGCTGGGAGACAGCCAGGTTTCCACAATGGCTAGTATAGAGTTTGAAGAGATGCCAATTTGGGAAGGAGGCTGCAGATATTTAGAGTGATAATGGAGAGACCACTACCAACTTTCCCTGTTTTTGTCGGCTTCAGTGCAACAGGACCAGGGTTTGGGTGTATCCCACCAGATATTAAAAGTAGGAGGAGCAGGAGTTTCAGCGATGCCATTCGTAGTTCATAATAGGTTGGAGTGAGTTTCTGCTTGTACTACTTGTATTACTACATCTGGGGCAGTTAGCTGAAAGAATTGGATTACATTTATTCAGTCGTGTTGTTGTTGTTAAGTATGTGCAGTGTGTAGTGTTATATTCTATTTCGTTGATTTTAAAAAGACTCACAGAGTTTTTAGAATTTCATCGCAAAGTTTGTCTGTTATATTATTTCCAAGTTCTTGTTGCCATTTGTTTTTTAAAGTTATGTCTATACTTAATTTGTATCTCATTATTTTACAAACAATTTATTAAAATAATTAATTTTGAATCATTAATCTTTTGTTTTAAAGCTTCAAATATGGGAGATTTTGTGCTTAGAAGTAAATTACAATTTATTGTTTTAATATATTGTCTGATTTGTAAATACTGAAATATATGATTTTGCAAAATACCATATTCTATCCTAAGTTGGTTAAATGTTTTGAAATGGTGATCCGTAAATAGCTGAGCCATATGTGTTATTCCTTTTATATACCATTCTTTATATATTTTATCTGTTATAAATGATTCAAAAGCAGGGTTCTTATATATGGGTGAGTCACTAGTTACAGATATTTTATGTTTAATAATACAATGTGCCTTATACCAAGCATTTAATGCCACTTGAGTTGCACTGTTCGAAATATATTTATTAATTATGGTTACACAGTTTTTATTATGAGGAAAAAATTACTTTTTTATTGGTAGTTTTGATACATTTCTTTCCATTAATGCTGTAAGATAATTATCTGTCTTATCATGTATCCAATACCAAATTACTGTACATTGTGAAGCTATATAATATTTTCCAAAATTAGGGAGAGCAAGCCCCCCATTGATTTTTGATTTTGTCAGTGTTAAATATGTCACACAGGTTTTATTTTGCCTGCAAATATATTGTGTAACAACTGTTTTTATTTTAGACAAAAATGTTTTTGGTAATTCAATGAGGATATTTTGAAACAGATACAGTACCTTAGGCAGCCAATTCATTTTAATTACATTAACACGTCCAATATTAGTTAATGTAAATATTGTCAATGTTGCAGATCTTTTGTAATCATCTCGAGTAGAGGTTCATAATTGCAATAAATATATATCTTGTATGCAATATGAAATGGCCACCCCAAGATAGTGCGTCTGCTTTACCTGTGAGCAATCATATCCTTGTGGGAGTTTAGGTTTAAATGCTGATCTCAGTGGCATTATAGAAGATTTTGACCAATTTATCGAATATCCTGAGGCTTTACCAAATGCTACTATCATCTGAAATATTTCCGCTAGTGAATTTGAAGTATCTGATATATAATATAAAGTATCATCTGCATATAAACTGATCTTATGCTCCTGTTTTTGAATTTGGATCCCTTTTATTTTTATATTATTCCTTTTTTCACATTTAGTAAGCTTTATTGAGTTTACCAAACAAAAAGAAACACTGTATAAAGACATTATATAACATGACGTGATACACCACGGCAGTAACTTATACAATGGTGCTGGTCAAAGCTTATGGTGTTTCAAGACAACCTGTCACAAAAAAGAAAGAAAAAGAGAAAGTAAAAAGGAACCAATATACAATATACAAATAAACCATCTCCCTCCCTCACACCTCTCCTCCCCTCCCCCCACCCTCCATACCCCTTGCCATCAGGAGAGGGATAAAAGAAAAGAGGAGGAAAAAAGAAAAAGGGGACAAAAGCCAAGAGAGGGTAGCAGGAAACCAGTGAGAACAATCACCTACTGCTGATTTTTTCCAGATATTTTAAGGTAAGTTCCCCACACCAATACGAGGAGAATTATTTACATAGCAAGGTATGCAGTGGGGCCCAGATCCTCTGATATTTTTTACCATTTCTAGCATAGCTTGCTATGGTATATTCTGCTTGCAGAGCAAAAAGAATTTCTTGATACCATTCCACATATGTGGGAATCTGTTGATCTAGCCAGTGACACAATATCGCCTTCTTAGCACATAAGGAAATTAACATAAAATGTTTCCTTTGGATACCAGTAAGGATATTACTTGAATCTCCCAAAATGCAAATTTCTGGTTGGAAAGCATTTTGCAAACCTAGCAATGGGTTAAGTCTAGAACTAATACTCTCCCAGAGAGGGGAAGCTTTGTCACATTCCCATAAAATGTGGAATAATGTTCTCCGCTGTTTCCCATGTCTAGTGCACAGGTCCGCCTGGAGCTTACCCATTTTATGAAGTTTTACAGGAGTGTAGTATAAGTCCTGTATTATCTGAAATTGTAGCAATCTATAACGATCCCACCTAACATCCTTATATAACCTTTTCCAGATTTGGGACCACTGGCGGGGACCTTTGGTGGTTGGGGGAAGGAGTTATCCCATACATAATGGGGAGTGCCGTCTACCCCGTAACTATTTTCTGCAGCTCTTTATAGTAGAATGAAATTAAATGAGAATTAGGCCTTATTGCAACGTACTAAGTATGGGTCCAAACAAATAATGCTCCCATAACCCACTAGCGAAATGCCTTAAGAGGACCTGGGAAATTTGGAGATACTTAAAACAAAAAGATACAGGCACCTTGTATTTAGTCTTTATCTCTGAAAAGGTTAATAACCCATAGTTTTCTGTTAGGTCTATGACCTTTTTCCCTACTCCCTCCACCCAAAACCTTTGAGTAATGGTCTTCCCCCCAATTTTAAAGTTCGGGTTGCCCAGAATATACTGTGAGGTGTCTTTCTCCATGGTATCTTTTACAATATAATTCAACTGTTTGTGGATGTGAAGGGTTCTCATAATGGGGGTGTTTTTAAGCTGTCCTGGGACCTTAGTAAGCAGAAGGTATGGCAAAGTCCTTATATCAGTTCCAACAGAGGCACAGAACGATTTCTCTATCTGCAGCCACAGTGGGACATAAGTTTCCAAACTAGGAGTTGGAACTGAGGTCAGCCATTGTGAGACAACTAAGCAGTTAGTGGAGCGGTAATAATGATATATGTTAGGGATTTGTAAGCCCCCTAGCTCTTTTGGCCTCTGTAATTTGGATAACGCCCTACGTAGAGATTTATGCTTCCAGATGAAGTTGGATATAATACCGTGTACGTGAGCAAACCAAGTCTTAGGTAAATATTGATGACATAACTGAAGGGGGTATAACAGCCGGGGCAAAATATTTAATAATGTTGATTCACCCCCAAAGGGAAATAGGAAGCATTGCCCAGTGGTTCAGGTCAATTTTTATGCGAGCTACTAACTGATCTAAATTATACTGCTTCATTTTAGAGTTAGACAATGATAGATAAATACCCAGATGTTTCAATTTATCTTTAACCCAAGTAAGCCCAAGGTGTTGAACGTCGGATTTTAAGGTCCAGTTGTTTAAAGGCATAACCTCAGTCTTGGACAGATTTAACTTATAATTGGATAACCGACCAAAGTCCTGGATGATATCCAATGCAGCCGGTATAGATTTCAATGGATGTGTTATATGGGGCAAAATGTCATCAGCATATACTGATATTTTATATTGAAGATGATTGATAGTAATACCCGTTACCGAGGCAGAAGTGTTCAATTTTCTGATAAGAGGTTCTAAAAACAAGTTTAACAAATAAGGAGAGAGCGGACAACCTTGGCGGGTGCCCTGGTGTAATATAAAGGGAGAAGAGAGCACACCATTACAAAAGATACGGACTGATGGGGAGGAATAAATGACTTTAATCCATCTTATAAACTGTACCAGAATGTGCTACTTCAGGAGTAAATGAAATAAGTAGTCCCATGACACCCGATCAAAGGTCTTGTCTGCATCCAGGGACATCAAGACTGATGGTATATCGGAGTCCCTGGACGCAGAGATAAGATGGGAAATTTTCCTTGTGTGGTCTGCCGAGGCATCCGGCCCTGAACCCACTTGCTCGGGACTAAGCAAAGTTTGCCATACTTGGGCTAAATGACTAGCTAGGATTTTGCTAGAATCTTCAAATCTACATTTATAAGAGATATTGAGGTAGCTTGACATCATTATGGGGTCCTTGTCTGGCTTTAATATAACCACTATGGTAGCAGAGGTGAAATTGTGATCTGAAAGGCCATTTTTGTAGATATAATTATAAAAATCTAGGAGTTTAGGACTTATTTGGGCTTTAAATGCTTTATGAAAATTGGATGTATAGCCATCAGGGCCTGGCGCCTTGTCTGCCGGTAAGGCGTCGATGGCTAGATGGACCTCGTTTAAAGTTAGAGGGGCTTGTAAAATCGAAAATTGATTCTGAGAGAGTTGTGGGAGTACTACGTCTTGAAGAAAGTAATCCAATGAGGTATGATTTAGGGCCATAGGGGAGCTTGAGTAGAGATCCTGGTAATAGTCTTTAAAGGAGGAGGCAATATCCCTGGGGGATGTGTGTAGAGTGCCAGAGGCGTCTCGCAGAGCTACAATAAATCTATCAGCCATCTGGGCTTTAAGTCTCATGGCAAGTAATTTCCCAGCCTTATCACCTTGGTCAAAGTATGTAATTTTAGAGCACAAAAGGAGGTGTTCAACTTTATCACTGAGGAGGATATTATAATGGAAGCGAAGACTTTCTAACTTTTCTAAGTCCTCAGGTTTAGGATGGGGCATAAGACCTCGCTCTAGCACTCTGATTTGTTGTAATAATAAAGAAGATTCAGAAGAGATTTTCTTTTTTCTTATTGAAGCAATACGAATAACCTCTCCTCTTAAAGAGCATTTCAAAGCTCCCCATAATATATCCAATCTTGTCATGGAAGGGGAATTAAACTCAATAAAAATTATCTACAAAATTACTAAGCTGCCCCCTTACATGGTCCGATTTTAGAAGTTGGGAGTTAAACCTCCAGATTTTGTCGTGGATCATAGAGCTAGGTAGCCTCCATTGTAATAAAATTGGATGGTGGTCTGAGATCACTTTTGCTAAATAGTCACAAGTGTGGAACCCTGCTAAGTGCTCAGTCCCCAATAAAAAGTAATCAATTCTCGAGAACGTATTATGCGGCAAAGAGTGGAATTAAAAGTCCTTTAGTGAGGGGTGGGGAGCTCTCCATGGATCGACAAGACAAAGCGATTCCATCAATTCCCTCAACATCAATTGCGGGGGGGGGTGGGGGGAGTCTCTAGAGTTGGATCTATCAACCAGATTATTAAAGACTAGGTTCCAATCTCCTCCAATAAGCATAGGAGAGTTAGACCAGGGGGCTAATTTATTCATTAAATTTGTAAAGAATTGAGGTTCATCTCCCACTGGTCTGTAAATGGACCCCATAATCAACTCTGTTTGGAATACGATCACCTTAATTAATATATATCTACCATAAGGATCAATAATCGAGTCTAATAATTTAAAGGATATCCACCGTGCAATCAATACAACTACGCCTCGTTTACGAGTATCAATTCCCGCCCCCAAAATAGTACCTACCCATGAACGTTTAAAATTACCAATCTGCGCAGTGGGTAGGTGTGTTTCTTGAAGGAAGGCTACATCTATATTAATCTTCGAGAGGTGCAGGAGAATTTTAGCTCTTTTAGTGGGAGACTGAGCACCCTTGACATTCCATGAGCAAAACTTTAGAGGCATAGCCATAAGTAAATAAAGGAATTCACTAGGTGTCCTTCAAAATTAACCTTCTCATATCTACCAGTATCACCGATTCCACAGATCCCAATGTCCTGACCCTGTGATGAGTAGAATTTATCCCTTTTCCCATTCTCTTCCCCTAGTACAAACTCCCAATTCCCGATGGAAACCCGCCCCCCACCCAACTGTCTCCTCTGGTTGTCCTTCTTAATAATATAAAAATTGATCTAACATATACGAGCATTGAAGGGGCACAACATATTGTAACTAAACAATAGGAGACATTAAACCTTTTTCCTACTACCCTTAACCCTAACCCTAATACCATAGTAAGGTAACCAATATATTTATAGTTCCATATAACCACCTGGACCTTAATAGTGTATTCTCCCCAAAATGTGATACTTGCAATCCCAAGACTCCAGAGTGTGCACCACACTATGGTATCACCCCCCCCACTTGCACCAGAACATGATGCACTGAATGGATTGCAGTGGTCCCCTGACCTTGCCCCCTGCCCCGGCCCACCCTGTAAACTACATATCAGTTAAACATTTACATTATCTTGATTACTCAGTTTAACCATCGGGTCACTGGATTGTCAGGATCACCTGCCATTAGGAAAAAATTAAATAAGGAAAGAAGGTTAAAAAAAAAAAGGGGGGGGAAGGAAGGAGGGAATAGTCTTTAAAACAAACACTGCAGTATTTAGAGACATGGAAACAAAAGCGCAAGCTCTCCACAGTTTTGAGCCCAGTCTAATGTCAGGTGGAGCTGGCCTCCTTTCTATATATTAAGTACAATGGATGATGACATCTCACAGATTCTCCGTGAGGAGATGGTAAGAGGTGGTTGAGATTGCATCATAAATCCAAGGTCCATGAAGAGAACAAGGGATGGACAAGAGAAGAAAAAAAAAAGGGGGGGAACTTGCCCCAACATGTAACCTCCAATCTTAAGTCCGACTTATGAAATAATCAAGATGAAACAAGACATCTGTCCTTAGGCAGACAAGAGGCTGCTGAAGTATGCTTTTAGAAATAAACATCGTATCCTCTTAACGGAAAGCACAGTCTTTGATGCTCTCTTGTAGTCAGTTAGAATAAGCGAACTTCTTTAAACAACAGGAACCCCAACCTTACGAGGAAGACGAGATAAAGCCAATGAAGGTACAACAGCAACAAGGCGCTCATCCAGCATCCTCAGCAGAGGGTAAAGAGATCAGGGAATAAAGATTTTACTGCTGTGTTGGCCTGTTGCGCAGTCTCATAGGAAACCCATTTACCTTCTTGTAGTACAGATAACCGCACCTGGTATTGCATTTTAAATTTGATCCCTGCAGCTATTAATCTTGAGACCAGGGGATGATATTCTGACCTCTTCTGTCTCACTGTAGCCAGCAGATCTTGGGCAAATCTAAGTGGATGATCTTCCCACAGAACTTTTTCCAGGCTTCTGACTTGCCCTAGGATATACGATTTATCCAGGAAGTTTAAGAACTTAATAATCATTGGCCTTGGGGGTTTATCAGCAGCAGGCTTGGGGCGTAATGAACGGTGTGCCCTTTCTATAATATAAGTTGTGTTGTTAGGTGAAGGGCCAACAATTTTTGTGAAGAACTTTTGGAGGAATAAAACGGGTGTAGAGCCTTCTGCCTCTTCTGGGAGGCCAAAGATGACTAAGTTGTTCCCCGACTACAGCCTTCTAGATCCTCCAGTTTTACTTCAATTTTATGTAAGCGCTGTCTAATAGTCATTTCTTTTTTTTTTTTTTTTTTTTGGGGGGGGATACTCCGCCAAGTATCCACCCTAGTCACGGCCCCCTAAGGTCCCCCATGCCAGTCGATCCAACCGGTCACCCCTGGCTTACCCCCCAGAGGATGGGGCCGAAAAGCTGACTCTCCACTTCCCAACCTGCGGTCCTGTAACTGGTTGGGAGGATCAGCGACATGGAGGAACCCCGGGGAGGGCTTCATAGAGGTGGAGTCCCCATTTTTGTATTTTTAATGTATCCCTGGAGAGCCGATGTGTAATGACGTCAGCGCACTACGTGTAGACATCTGTCGGCTTCTCCCCCCGGTCAAATGCATGCGCTGTCATACCCCCAGCCTCCGCTGGGTATCACTGCAGTGCCGCATGCATCCCTCACCCAACCCGAAGGAAGGAGAGCTGTCGCAGGATGCTCAATCCTTCCTTCCCTCTGCCGCCCCCGGCAGCCCGAGTCCGTTCCCGAACCCGGGTCACCAGCGCAGCGTGAGGTGTGGCATTCCACGCCTCAACCCTCAGCGCCACCGGGCCGGCAATAGTCGTCATTTCTGGCTCCATCCTATCCTTACAACTTTCAAGGGATGTAGTGCGGGCGGCTACGTCTGAGATTGCTCGATTCGTTTCAGCTAGTTCACCCCGGTTGTCTTTAATTCACTAGTGATTTCTTTTAAAGCTTCCTCAAAAGACTGCATTTCATCCATGAATTTCTGCTCGGATAGGGGTGTCTATACAAGCGCAGTAGTACTGGGAGCCGCAGGTTTAGGTGAGACACCCGATGCACCTTTTGAGCGTTTTGATCCCTTCTCCGGGGTTTGCAGGGGTGTGTGCTTAGGCAATGCCTGGCGCATATCCGCTTCCATTTTTCAGCAGGCCCCAATACGGGGACAAGTACAAAATATGCCTTTACCGGAGATCGTGGTTAAACGGAGTTCCCCCGTCACTCCAGGTACTTTCCGGTTCTCTTCCACCAACGACGAAGTCGGAACCAGCGGCGGACAGGTAAACTAAGCACAGTTTAGCAGAGCTGGAGCGGGAGCTCAGTCAAGGTGCTGCTCTTCCTACAGAAGCATCACGTGATCTCCTATTTTTATATTATTCCTAACTGCTATTGCTAATGGTTCCATAATAAGTGCAAATATAAGTGGTGATAGAGGGCATCCTTGGTGAGTTCCACAAGTGAGCTGTATAGGTGGAGATAATGTGTTGTTACTCTTAATTCTAGCATTAGGATGTTTATATATTAATTTGATCCAGTCTATGAAATCTCTACCAAGTCTCATTTTTTGTAAAGTCGACAAGATGAACTTCCATTCGATTCGATTGAATGCTTTAGCTGCATCTGTTGAAAATATCACTGCATCAGTATGTGTATTGCTATTTATAATATTTATTGTACATCTAATGTTCTCGTTAATTCTATGCCCCTTGATAAATCCAGTTTGATCTGATGAAACCAATAAATGTATTACCTTTTGAAGTCTATCTGATAGAATTTTAGTAAATATTTTATAGTCTACGTTTAAAAGTGATATGGGCTGATATAATTCACAGTACATAGGGTCTTTACCTTTTTTAGAAAATATATGAATTATTGCTTCATTAAATGTGTTTGGAATTATATGTTCTGTATTAAATGAATTAAACAATCTTGTTAGAATAGGAATAAAAATATTTTTATATTCTTCATAGAACTCAAGGGTAATCCATCTGGTCCAGGCACTTTTCCTTGTGGTAATTGAATAATTGCAGTTTCTACTTCATAATTATGTATTTTATCATTTAGTATATACTGTAAATGTTCTGTGAGTGTATTTAGTGATATATTATTTAAAAACTGAGCTATTACAGTCTCTTCCAATCCATGTTATGTTGTATATAATTATTTCTAGTATTCAGAGAAAGTATCATTTATTTCTTTGGGGTCAGTGGCTATTTTACCATCTCACTTATGTATTTTATGTATAGAATTCTGTTCTTTTTCTTTATTTATCTGCCAAGATAGTAATTTCAATGGCTTATCCATAAACATATAGGGCTGGATATTCAAACTGCACCATTCTGAGGCGCAAGCCCTTGTGCTGCGCAAAATAGTTGAGCAGAGGTGTGGCCCAGGCGATATTCAAAGGAGTTGCGCTATTGAGCAACTCCTTTGAATATCACCCCCCTGCCACAGCCACTGTGCATGGTGCAGTGAAACTTGCGCCACTGCAAGTTGTCAGAGTGGAGCATTCAACTTGCAGTGGCTAGTACCATTGCGCCATGCCAAAATCATGATATTCAAAAGGTGACATGCAAATGGGGCCATAATTCATGCAAGCGTGGGGGCCATTTGCATCTGATTCTGGCCCCATTTGCATGCCATTAGCATGAAGTGCGCTATCCCGAGGACTTGGCGCCTGGCGCCTCCAGGCAGCAGCCGCGGGGACCGACGCACCCTGCAGCCCGATCGCGGGCAGCAATGTGGCTCCCCACCTCCTCCGTGACATCTCCCTGGTGGTCCAGTAGACCATAATGCCCTATCGCGGCAGAAAGTAAAATGAACCAACCCCCGAGCATCTTCCTAATGCCCGATCACGGGCAGAAAGTAAAATGAACCAACCCCTCAACATCTCCCTAATGCCCGATCATGGGCAGAAAGTAAATGAACCAACCCCCGAACATCTCCCTGGTGGTCCAGTGGACTGTAATGCCCGATCACGGGCAGAATGGTAAATGAACCCCCGCCCAAACATCTCCCTGGTGTGCTGTGTCTCCACCACTCCATGAAGCCCTCACCACCTCGCCCCTCCGCAGCCGGCGGCAGTATCCCACTCCGCCTGCGCAGTCGCTGCCGCTGATTGACTGACGCTGCACGCCACAGAGAGCAAGAGCTACTGTGTGTGCGGCCTACAGCATGATGACAGTCCAGATTTGTGATTCACAAATCTGGACTGTCATGCGGTATAGGCGATGACACCCATTGGCTCTTGCTCTGCACCAATGGCTGCAGAGTCCTACCGGCAGTCAGTCCGGCAGGCGGCGGGCTGCAGGTGGGTGGATGCTGCCCCCCGCTGCTGGGGAGCGGGTGGTGGGGCTCGTGGATGGTGGGTGGGGGACACTAGCCACCAGGGAGATGTTTGGTGGGGGTCTATTTTACATTCTGCCCGCGATCGGGTATTAGGGAGATATTCGGGTGGTTGGTTCATTTTACTTTCTGCCCGCGATTAGGGCATTAGGGAGATGTTGGGGGTTGGTTCATTTTACTTTCTGCCCGACGACATTTCAGTCCACTGGACCACCAGGATGTGAACGGGAGGAGGGGCCACATTGATGCCCGCGATCGGGTTGGTGGGGGGAGACACCATGCCTGGCGATCGGCTGGGGGCACAGGGATTGAGTTAGGCCAGCCACAGGTGGCAGCTGCTGTGTTGCACCCTGCAATACAGCAGCTCACCTGTGGGTGGCCCTCTACGCCTTTTTTTGGCTCAGGTCCTGCAGGCTCAGGTTGGGGGTTGCGCCTGCACAACTCTGCACAGCCCGGCTGAATATCGGGCTGTGCAGTTTATGCATGGTTCCTCCCCCTCCTGTTGAGCATGCATTCATTTGCATTACGCTGTTGCTCAGCCTGTTTTCAGCTGCGCAACTGCCTCCTGCTGAATATCGCAGAATGGCGCAATGTAGGACTTGAGCATGCGCAACCCTGTTGTGCATGGCACAACCCTTTTGAATATCTGGCCCATAATATTTACTATGCATTTGTATAAGTATTCTTCCAGCTTTTTCTGTAATTAAATTATTATAATCGATGTGTTTCAATGTGATTTCTTTTAATACATTGGGATCCAAATTCAAACTATGTAGCCTTTGTAATGTTCATATCTGCAGCTCAGGATTTATTTGTTGCTGATTGTAGTTTATTTTCCATTTTTTCTGTATTTTGGCAATATAATCTGAAATCGATAATTTAAACACTTCCCATGTGTTAATAATCTTTGTATCCATATTATCATTATACAAAAAATATTCAAGAATATTATTTTGTATTAATTTGTATAGTTCCAGCTTATATAATATTGAAGAGTCCAGTTTCCATCTTTGTGGTATTATGGCACATGTTATTTGAACCGACATTATACAGGGTGAATGATCTGAAATTATTATTCCCGGATATTGTATTGCTTGTATCTGATAGAGCAAAGCTTCAGAACACAAGAAAAAATCGATTTGAGAATATGATTTAAGTACATTAGAATAAAAAGAATATATCTTTTTATCTTTATTAAAGTAAGTTCATGGATCTACTAAATGAAGTTCTGATTGATAATGCGTAATTAGCTTTATTGATGTTTTATGCGTATTGTGACAGAGAGTTGTACAATCAGTTCTTGTTAAAGCTAAATTGAAATCTCCAGTTATTATATAAGGTGGGGAGTGTGTGGTTAGTAGCAAAAAGAAATTAGTGTAAAAAGTTGGAGAGTTTTCATTAGGTGCATATAGGGTTGCAATCATCATCATCATCTGATTTAATAATTGAGTTGTCACTATAATATATCTACCACACTAATCTTTAGATGTTTTTAAGATTGTTGGTTTTAATGTTTTTTTTTTTTTGAAAAGTATAGCCACATCTCTGAGTTACTACAATAAAAGGAATGGTCAGCTTTCTCCCATTTCTTTTTGCAAACCAGTCAAATGTTTGTTGGTCAAAATGTGTTTCCTGTAGACATACAGAGGATAACGTATGGTCCTCTATCGGTAACCGGTCTGTTAACTGTCAAGAGGTTGCCAGGGCTGACCGTGTAATCCTCAAGAGCGAAGCTTGAGAGGTTTACATTGTCATGGTAACCTCGAGACGGTTAACAATGACCGGTTGCCGATAGAGGGACCATACATTATTTTTTATAGTGTATGGTCCCACGTAAAAAGAAAACAGCTGCTTACTTTTTGTGATATAGTCACCGCCACAGCCGTTCAGTCCTTCTCTAACTGCTGCGTTCATCCATCGGTTCCCAGTGTAAAAAAAAGGCACACACATGCGCAGACCGATCGCCGTTGTTAACCTATCGATGTGACGTAGCATTGATAGGTTAACAAAATTTCTAAGTCACATCGATAGGTTAACAACCTTAGGAAATGATGATTTCCTAAGGTTAACAGCGTTCTACCATACGTTATAAACAGTTTATTCCATATCGGTTAATATAATTAATTACCTTTTGAATTTTTATGTGGCTTTTGAAACCTTTAATATTCCAGGATGCTATATACATAGTTTCATTCATATTTTAATGTCTTTAAATGTCTTACACAATTTTATGTGAAAAAATGCTTTATTTAACACCCTTGGACCCTTTTTATTTATTAAAATAGTTCCACTCATTTGTATAACACTTGTTGATCTTGTCAATTGGAACATATAGATAGCATGTATATATTTACCCCTTTCCAGTTTATGAGATCTTAGATCTCAACCCACCCCATTATTGAACTGTAGATGGCTATTCCAGCCATCTATTGCTCTATTGTCACAAGGTCATATATCTTTGTATCCAACCAAACTAAATTATTATTATTATTCCTTTCTCTTTTCTGATCATTTTCTTCTTTCAATTTAGCTTTCCCTTTCCTTTCCTTTTTGCATATGGTTAGCTCTGCTCTTAATTTTGAATGTATAGCCCCATAACCTACTTTTCACTCAGCACTAACAAAGGAGAGCAGGAAGAAGAACAAGAAAGAGAAAAAAGAGGAGATGGGGCAAAAGGGGGGTTGAGGAAAGACATGTCCACATTCTTTTTCATGCTACTTGTTCTTCTCTTTGTCCGTTAAGTTCTTCCAGTCTATCTTCAAATTTCTATCTTCTTTTTCTTTTTTCATTCCTTTTTTCCCTTGCTTTCCTCCATCCTCCTCCTTCTCCCACTCTATTTCAATACTCTCTTGCAGAATTAGATTTTACATCCATTTCTCCTTTTCTTTTTCTCTTCCTTCCATCATCCAGCTGTTGAGTGATTAATTTTAATGGTTACTTTATTTTATCCATTTATGGATTTAGATGTATATGGGGCTGCTTTTGGGGATGATATAGAGCGATTACTTGTACTTGCATCAGCATAATGTTTCTCATAAGCTTCCATTGCCTCAGTGGGATCTTCAAATATCTGTCATTTATTATTTACCACAAATCAAATCTTTGCTGGGTATTGCATCATAAATCGAATGCCTTTTGAGTATAATAATGCTTTTACCAGACTGAACAATTTTTTTTTCATTGTGGTTTCAGCAGAAAGATCTGGATATACACGAAAATGAACTTCATTCACTTTTAAGCCCTTTTGCATTCATGCCATTCTCAGTATCTCCTCCTTATGTTGGTAATTGTGGGGTTTAATAAAAACTGTTCTAGATAGTGATTGACTCAAGGATGCATATCTAGCACCACTATAATATGCACAGTCTAGACCTATTTTTTCCTCTGGGTATTTTTTGCCTAGTGCTTGAGTGATGAATTGTTCAAAAAATATAATTGGGTCTTACAAGCCTTCTAGCCCTTCAGGAATTTTACAGAGCCTGAGATTCCCTCTATGAGCCCGGTCTTCCTGTTCTGCTATCTTGTCAGCTAGTATTAATAACTGCTTCTCGTGTAGAAGTCTTGCTCATAGTGGGTACCGTGTCCTCAATTTTAGACATGCTATTCTGTATTTCTTGATTATTAAGAGTTAAATCATTTAAGCAAGACATTAATTCAGTAATAGAGTTAGTAACTGTTGATACTGAGGTTTTAACTTCACCAAGAGCTTGTAACATTTCAATTTTAATTGCATTTATAGCCTCTAGTATTTTATTTGTTTCCGAATGTCCACTTTGTGATTCATCCTTGTCCGTATTTATTGTATCCATGGTAATTTGTGTAGTTACAAATAAGGGTATGAGTTCTGCATGCACAGTAGCTTCCACTGCTTTCATGGTTACTGAAGGACTTTCTGTTGCTTTACCTGTATTATTTGTTTTAGTAAGGTGTTTTTTCATCCTGGTTTGACCACTCTCATTAAGGTCATTTGTTTTATTTAAATGTTTCTTTGGGGACATTTTGAAGTTTATATTACAGCTGGTTTCAAGTGTAGAATCAGAAAGCTTTATGGCCAAGATATTCAAAACAGTGTTGCATCATGCACAACCCACTGATGTGCCCCAGTGCGATATTCAAAAGGGAAAAGTGCACTGCACAAATCCCGATGCAACGGAGTGCATCAGCAATGTACGCAGGCACAGGTGGGGGGGGCGTGCCCATGCATAACCTGCACAGCCCAATATTCAGCCCGGGATGTGCAGAGTCATGCATGCACAACCCCTACCTGCGCCTGCACAAAGTTACGCCAAAAAAAAGGAACAAGTGATGGCCACCCACAGGTGAGCTGCCGCATTGCAGGGTGCAACACAGCAGCTGCCACCTGTGGGTGGCCACCTGAGTTTCTGCCGCACCTGGCAGCACCCCCCATGCCCCATTGCGGGCATCCATGTAGTGAAATCCCCCCAAGTCCAATATCCGTGGTGGCCCAGTGGACCACACTGAGCCCGATCGTGGGCATCAGTAATAGAACCCCCCAAGTCCAATATCCCTGGTGGTCCAGTGGACCAATTGCTGCCCAATTGTGGGCATCTGTAACTCATCAAATACCCATAAGACCCTGGTGGTCTAGTGTACCCCCCACCCCACCTGCCCACTGAGCCTCACCACCCCGTTCCTCCATCAGCCAGTGGGTGGCAGCACCTCCACCCACCTGCAACCCCACCGCCCACTGACTGACAGCCAGTAGGGCTGCACACCATTGGTTCACAGCTTGAGCCATCGGCGTGTAGCTTATGTCGCATTCAGTCCAGATATGTGAATGAATTCTATTCTGCCATCTCGACTGAGTAGTACGGTATGGGTTGCATGCCCATTGGCTCACACTGTGAACCAATGGATGTGCAGCCCTACCAAGCTGTCAGTCGCGTGGGCAGCGGGTGGCAGGCGGTGGTGCTGCTGCCCACCGCTGATGGGGAGGAGGGTGGGTGGGCAGGTGGGTGGGGATACTAGACCACCAGGGTCTTAGGGGTATTTGATGAGGTACAGATGCCCATGATTGGGCAGCAATTGGTCCACTGGACCACCAGGGATATTGGACTTGGGATGGGTTCTATTACAGATGCCCGCGAACAGGCTCAGTGCAGTCCACTGGACCACCAGGGATATAGGAGGGGTTTTTTTTGTACATGAATGCCCGTTATCAGGCTGCAGGGGGCATCAGTCACCGATGGCTGCTGCCTGGCAGGGCACCAGGCACAAGTCCTCGGGGATCAGTGCATCTGCACGCTAATGGCATGCAAATGAGCCATGATGAGATGCAAATGGCCCCCTGTGTGCCTTGCATAAATTATGGTCCCATTTGCATGTCCCCTTTTGAATATCACAGGTGCTGTGCATGGCACAATGGCACTTGCGTTAGCGCATCTCCATGCTCCACTCTGGCCACTTGCGCTGGTGCAGTGCCACTGCACCATGCACAGTGGGGGTGACCAGAGTGCGATATTCAAAGCTGCTGTACCATAGCGCAGTTCCATTGAATATCTCCTGGGACACTCCCCTGTACAACAAAGTTGAGCTGCGCCCAGGCTTGTGCCACAGCCTGGTGCAGTTTGAATATCCGGGCCTATGTGTTTAGCTACAGATTCACTAACAGTATTTGGCTTTCTCTTACAGCTAAACACAGAAATATAAAGCTTCTGATGGAGTGGCTTGTCTTTACACTGTTTAGGTGTCACAATATTACCAGGCACATTTTGTTTTTGCAGTCTAGTAGCTCTAGTAGCACAGCCAGTCTTAATATATTTTTTCCCTTGCAAAATGTTCAGTAGACCAATCCCTTATATAATGAATGTCTTTCAGCATACCATGTGCAGATAGAAACCGTATAGAGTTTGATTGTGCTAGTGTTATATTTTGTCCAGTGCAGTTTGCTCGTTTAAATCAAAAGGAAATCACAAGCGCTCTGAAAATGTCCACTTAAATATTATGGTGCTATTTGAATCCTTACCATGCGTATTACCCAGGATAGCAGCCAAAAACAGGCCTGATAAATTAATTTTGCCTGCTACATTCACCTCGTCCGAAAGTCGGGCTGCAAATCATTTGGCCCTTTATTTTTAAATTCTTTTAGTATTCTTACCTTAACTGAAACAATTACAAGACCCCTGGTAATTTATCTCAGGTATAGGCCTTTGTTTCCAGCTACATATACTGCATTTCTTAACAGGCGCTCAATGTGGGGCTCATACCAATGAAGGCAACATCACAGTGCTGAGCTGGTAAAAGCTCAGCTACAGTTAGCAGAGTCGAGCATGGAGCAGAGGCGAAGCGGGCAGAGGCCAGTGGTGTCTGTCGGCATCAGTCGTGAGAAAGAGCCACTAGTCTTACTGCAAGCTACGAAGGTCTGTTAGTAGGAGCATTTAGGGAATCCTGCTTTAATATGGCACTAAATATGGGTATGATAGATAGGGACTATGTTACTATGAACTTTTATCACACATGTAAAATGTATGAGGAAGGGGAGAAGGTTAATTATTTTGTTTGTGATAAATGTGCCTTGATTGAAGTTTTGAAACAAGAAATTGATTCATTACAAAATAGGATTCAGCTACAGATAGAGATATCTTCATTAGAAAAATTTATTGATTCAGCTTTGGATGATTGTGTTGAACAACATGTTAAGGATCAGTCAGCAGGGGTTGCATATGTAGAAGGGGAAGACATACAACTGGATGCAAACAATTACTTGGACGCTAACGAAGAGGAAGATTGGTGTAGAGTGAAAAAGGGTAGTAAAGAGGGAAGAAGGAATATTGGTGGAAATGGACAGATTGAGATTCAGAATAGATACGACATTCTCAGTACTGAGGCAGTTCAGGGCAATATTGACCAACTAGATCAAGACCTTAGTGTGCTCAGAGAAGGACATGAAGTAACTGTAGGCAACAATAAGCAAGGGTTACCAAGAGTTAACAAACAAAATAAGGAGCTTCTGGTTATTGGTGACTCCATGGTTAGAAACATAGATAAAATATTATGTCAAGGTAGGAATGAGTTTACAACTGTTAGTACTCTACCTGGAGCAGGTGTAGGGGATGTTCGAAAATTGTTGCCAGGTTTATTGGATAATACCCTTAATCCAGTCACGGTACTATACATTGGTACAAATGATGTTGGAAAAAGGGCACTTCTGGATATTCAAAGGGATTATGAGGCTGTTGGCGAGGGCTTGAGAGTACAGGGATGCCACATTATGATATCAGAAATCCTTCCCATTCCTCGAGATGGGGCAGCCAAACACAGGGACATTAGACAGCTAAATTGGTGGCTGAGAAGGTGGTGCCATAGGGAGGATTTTGTATTTATCCACCACTGGGACACCTTTAGGGACCCAGGCTTATTTGGGAATGATGGGCTGCATCTTAACAGACATAGAACTAGACTACTAGCTAGGAAAATACAACAGGTAGCCAAACATTTAAACTAGGTACTGAGGGGGTAGGGGGTAGTCATCTAGCTTCCCAGGCATCAGAAAGTCCCCCCAAACATCTTAAGAAGATTTATGTATCTCAGGACTGGAAATGCCTGTCCCTTAATGCCAGGAGCCTTACAAACAAATTTGAAGAATTAGTTTGATTGTTAAATACTGACAATGTCCAGATATGTGCCATAACTGAGACCTGGTGGACACCTGAGGATACCTGGGACCATCATATACCAGGATTTGATTTATATCATATGGATAGATTAAGAAAAAAAGGTGGAGGGGTTGCACTGTATGTATCCGATACAACAAAATCAGTAGCTATTGAAGTTCCGCAAATACCAGGAATTGAACATCTGTGGATTAAGATTTTGCCACTAGATGGCCCAAATATCACAATGGAGGTTATGTATAGACCACCCTCAATTTCCTCCCAAAACGATGAGGCTGTTCTCAATTTCTTGAACTCCTTAGAGTCTACTGAAAGTATTATACTTTTAGGTGACTTTAATCTGCCTGGTATCAATTGGTCAAAACAAATAGCAGGGACAGCAAATGAGTTAAGATACCTGGACTCTTTTTTATTAGCAGGTCTGGATCAACACATAGGGAGTAGCACAAGGGGGGATAATACATTAGACCTTGTATTAAGTAATTTAGGGGACTCGATTAAAAATTGCAGTGTTACCTCACCACTTGGTTCAAGTGATCATTGTATGATTAGTTTTGATCTTAAGGGGGTATATTCTATGAATTTTGGTTCAACCAAGGTTCGGAACTTTAATAAGGCCAATTTCAATAAAATAAGGATGGAACTCATGGAGTGGGGATGGTAGAAAGAGTTTGAAAATAGAACATTAAAAGATAACTGGGCTATCTTGGAGAAGAATATTGTTGGTATGGTAAACAAGTATGTTCCATTAAAGAAGAAATATAATGGACTGGGTAAAATTCCCTCATGGCTATCCCCTAGAATTAGGAAATTGATTAAAGAGAAAAAAAGAGCTTACAATAAAGTGAGGAAAAGTGAGTGTGCAAAAAATTGGGTTGTGTATAATAAACTGTTAAAAGAAGCTAAAAAGGCAATTAAACAGGCAACTCGAAACTATGAGTTGAATTTGGTTACAAGAGTTAAGGATAATCATAAATCTTTCTACACTTATATTAATAATAAAAAGGGGTGTAAAAATACTGTGGGGCCTATTAAGGACCAGGCTGGGGATTTAGTTGAGGACAACCAAGATGTGGCAGGGCATTTCAATACTTATTTTTCATCAGTCTTTAATGATAAATCTGAAAGTACTAGGGACCATTCATATAATGCAGGTTATAGAATTGTTTGGAATAAAGGGGATATTGAGGGTAGATTGATGTACCTGAACCCAAATAAGTCTCAGGGACCAGACGGGATCCATCCTAGAGTTCTTAGGGAGCTGGCAACAGTATTGGCAGAACCCATAACAGTATTGTTCCAAACATCACTGGATAGAGGGGAGGTGATAGAGGTATGGCGCAAAGCAAATGTCATCCCTATCCATAAAAAGGGGTCAAAACAGGAATTGAGTAACTATAGGCCTGTAAGTTTGACCACTGTTTTGGGGAAAATGTTGGAGACTATTATTAAGGATCAAACAGTGGAATTCATAAACTTGGCAGGGGACTGTGATAATGCACAACATGGCTTTAGGAAGGGTTTATCATGTCAAATGAATCTCCTGGAGTTTTACGAGCATGTGAATAGGGCCTTGGACGAGGGCAAGTCTGTGGACGTAGTGTTTTTGCATTTTTCCAAGGCATTTGATAAGGTCCCACATGGAGAATTGGTGGATGCTTTAATAGAACACAAAATACCTGGGTATATTACATGTTGGTTAAAAGCATGGTTGAGTGATAGAAAGCAGAGGGTTTATTTATAGGGTGTACATTCTGATTGGTTAGGAGTGGAAAGTGGAGTTCCTCAGGGATCAGTGCTGGGGCCTTGTTTGTTTAATATGTATATACACTCACTAACTGGAGGAGGGGATGTTTGGGAAAACAAATTTGCAGATGACACTAGGATTGGTACTAGTATCAAAAATAGTGACGATGTAAAGAAGCTGCGGGAAGCCTTATTTAAAATGGAAACATGGGCTAGGGCTTATAAGTTATCTTTTAACACCAATAAATGTGCAGTTATGCACTTTGGGAAAAATAACAAAAAAGCTGATTATGTTCTAGATGGACATATGCTGGGAAAGGTATTTGAAGAAAGAGATCTGGTTATTAAAGTGACTAATGATCTTAAGTTCCATCAATACTGTAGCCAGGTGATAAAGACCACTGGTGGTATTCTTATTAATATTAAGAAGCATATTAAGAGTAGGAAGAGGGAGGTGATTGTGCCTCTGTTTAGTGCGCTGGTGAGGCCGCATTTGGAGTATTGTGCTCAGTTCTGGTCACCTAGGTTTAGGACAGATGTCAAGAGATTGGAGAGGGTCCAGAGAAGGGCAACAAGGTTGGTGGCAGATGTTAGGGACCAAAATTACGAGAACAGATTGGAAGAGTTGGGGATGTTCACACTGGAGTATAGGCGTTTGAGAGGAGACTTGTGTATGGTGTATAGTTCACTTAAAGACATCAACTTAAGGGAGAAACTGGGTCTTACACTTAGGGATCAGCATTATGACACTTGGACACACTCATGGCAGTTGAAGGGGCAACATTTTAAGACAATCAAAAGAAAACACTGGTTTAGTGTTAGGGTAATTCCAGTCTGGGACAACTTGCCTGAAGAGGTGGTTGCTAGTAAGACCATGCTTGAGTTCAAGAGGGAACTGGACAAACATTGTGTAGCAAACAAAACAGGGAGCTACCATAACTAGGGCCTAAGCGAGCACAATGGACGAAAGTCTTCTTTGCTCTGTACCTACCTATGATACCTATGATACCTATGAATACACCTATATAGATGCAAGCAATAGAGAGGAGATCCAATTTATGGTCCATTTAATTAATAACTGTGAATCATTGCATTTTATATGCCCAAAGCTACTTCATAAAGCAGGATCGATACCTGACTTGAGTTCAACACAAAATATTTACCCACACAGTCTTGCTATTCATGCTGCGCCTCCTAAATGTAAAAGTGTGTGACCTATACATCAGAGCACCCAATCCGTTACTACAAACAGTCCAGCAAGCTCGATTCCACTGCGGCGCTCACCACCTCAAACAATCCAGTGCTCTGCCCGCAGGCCTCTCATCATGGCAGCTGTTGTCCCAGACCCCTGTAACTACACAAATTTTAAATATTTTAAATATTTGTGCTAACATGTTCTCTATCTTCACCATCTTTTTAGGTAGCTAGTTTTTGTTAATAGGCAATCCACTGTAATTGATTTAATTAGGCCAAGAGTAAATACACACATAGCACTAGATTTTCCCACATCTAGCAATTTATGGAGTAGAGTATAACTTTTTTGGCTCCTTCATGTTTTTAGTCAATTACTTACGATTTCTGGTTCATTTTACATTTGCTTTATCACTTTCTTTTTGCTCGGTTCCTGATGCAGCCTTGTGCAGCAGCTGTTTCACCTGGCCATCTTGGTTTGAGCATGTTGCGTCACGTGTTCCTACCTCACAGGTGCCTCCCATGCTATAATACTGGCAGAATTTCTATCAGAATTTCACTAATCATTCTGTGGAATTCTGCCTGCTCTAATCTGCAGAATTATATTCCATGGAACTACACTTTCTCATGGAAAATCATTCTGTTACCATTTCCATGGAATATAGCAGTAATGGAGCAAAGAATCTATTCCACATTATTCTGCTATGGAATTCCACTGTTCTGCTTCCAACACAATTTGGCAGAATTTTGTCAGAATTTCACAAAATTCCATCAAATTCTGTTCCACTGGAATTGGAAAATTCTGCACACCGCTAATATGTTTGTATATAGCTTCTGGTGTACTGTGTACCATTACATATAGTGAAACCTATTTATGACAATGAACTGACAAAGGTAAATACATATCATAGTTTATTTATATACTTCTATTATATACTTTTTGCTATCAATTAACAGTCAAATGACATTGATATACCACACTTGATATAACAACAACTAATTCTGTATTGTTATTAGAGATATATGAAGTTGATAAAATTTGCTTTGCAAATTAATTTGTGAAAGTTTGCCACTTTGTGAAGTTAATTTGCATGGTAAAATGGCACTTTGTGAAATGGGGTCTACTTTTGAATGTGAAAACTGATAGCTTCACTAGCAGTGTTCTCATGGATACAGGTCAAGTTCTCAAGCAAATAGCCAGACTGAGGCTAGAAGTAAACAACTTACCATATTGATTCTGGAAGTGCAAATACACCATTTGGAGGTTGTCTTCAGTGCTGTCATAGATAAAGAGTTCCTGAGCTATGTCTGTCCCTCTCATCGTTTTAGTCATTTACTGCAGACAAATCATTATTAAGTGATTTATTTGACTTAAATTGATCACAAAAATGATCTACTGTGCATTGCACATCTGGTGTGTGTGTGTGTGTGTGTGTGTGTGTGTGTGTGTGTGTGTGTGTTTTGTGGTGTTTTACATAATTAAAAACTTTAAAATGGTGTTTTTTGTTCACCTTATTTTTTGGTCAGCACAGCTGATCTCTCTTACGATAAGTGCTGTTTGTGATTACACTAAGAACTCTTAGTGAAAAATGTCTGTCTGCAGTTTCATTTTTGTTCTCTGTGTTATTCATCGTTATCTTTCTTAGTATGGTTTTGTTGTTAATGTGATGCCGCTCTATCATACTTGCTTACTTAATTAATGTGAATTATGTAAGTAATAAGCCATGACAGCATGTGCATTATAGGATTTTAAATGCATGCCACAGTGGTGTGGTAAGACATGAAGCCAAAGGCCGAGTGTCTTTACACCCCTAGGAAGTACATTAAAATCCTTTGATGCACACCCCGGAGGAGCTTATTACACTTATAAAATGGATCTAAGTAGTTTTTTGGGGGAGGAAATTTAGATCCTGAGTAGGCTCTGTGGTAACAATACAGGCAGGGACAAATGGGCAGACTAGTAGGGCCAAGTGGTTGTTATCTGCTGACAGATTCTATGTTTTTATGAGGAGGAAGCCAGATAGGTGTTTTTCTGTTTTTAATGTGACACTACTGCAACTACTAGCACCTATAAAAAAGTGTTATTATTCTCATCTTTATCCTTATCCTTATAGTTGCAGCCATAGATACATTCAGATAATACCAGATATCTTGTAATATGTCTAAAGAGATTCTCATTGGTGTTCCACAGTGGTACTGTAGGCAGGCAGGCAATTTCTGAAGAGATATCACTTAAATTTCAAGAACTACAGTATCTGTTCATGTCTGCCCATGTCTTTGGTTGCAACTGTAGTCATCACCATAACATTGCAATCAAGATAAAATGTCTGCATCACCAATTTAAATTTCCAAGGCTTTAGTAGCATAACATTATTAAGCTGCTGAACAAGATACACTGAACAGTAACACTAGGGGCTCGGTTTTCAAAGGGTGACACAGGGATAAGCCCTGCACCAAATGCTTTTTTGGTGCAGCTGCACTGAACTTCTTTGACACAACTGCATCCTATTTCAGTACACTGGGTGCAGTTGCAACAGTTTCCTCAGTATACTGCAGCTTGTGCCAAAGATTTGGTGCAAGTGCCGTAAAAAGGGTCCTCCAAATGGCACAAGTTAGACCAGGGATCAGTCGGCCTAAATTGTGGCATTCAGCTCCCGGGATCAAAAATCCTGATCACTGGCCAGAAGAATGCCACAAGCCCTGTGCACCAAACGATCAGCACACTAGAGGATTGTGGCATTCACAGTGCTTTGGAAATTGAGCCCTAGGATTCACTTTGTATTGCACTTAGAAGGTAGTGGTGGTGGTTAGATTTGTCTGCATGCTCTGTGCAACTGGGCCCTTTAGGGAGTCAGGACAATATGACCTATTGAGTGATATTTTGTATAATAGAAAACTAACTAAAAATACTAAAAGGTAAAAATAGGAATGGATTAAAATAGTGTTCATACCAGTTCTGAATCTTAGGAAGGTACTGTGGCTTCAGCCAGCCCAAAGAGAGGGTCAAGCATTCATCCTCCTTCACAGGGAGAACAAAATCAAACCAAAAAAGGGATTCTGGTAATTCTGTAGTATCAGCTTCAAAGCAAAGGTCTGAATCCAAAAATGGTGCATCTACCCCAGTTATAAAAAAGGTTCTTTAGTTAAAACTAAAAAAATTGGTGGGTACCAGGGCTATGCAAAATGTAGAATTCCGCTGGTGGAATTCATGCAGAATGGCAATTCTACTTTCAAAATGCTTTTCAGGACTTTTTTTTTGTTTAACATTTTTATTGAGTTTTCTTAAGACACATACTTTTTTATTTATTCTTCTGGTAACTGGGTAAGGCCCACTAGGTGCAAGTGCCAGTTTCCAGTGGTGACCTGGGAGCATGGGGAGGTTACATGACTTGTTCAGAGTCATATAGTCCGCATGTGGAGGTTGTGGGAATCAACCCAGGTCAGCTGAATGTACCAAGCTTATTCACAGCTCATTACTCTAACCTCTAGGTCATACCGCAGCCCAGTGGTGGTACAACTTGGGATAAAAATAGAACAAATGAAATCAACTAACATAGCTTAATGCGCAATGCATACTAAACCAGTCTTTGTTATTGAGTTCATCTTGTGTCAGCCCTGAGCTGATAGACTGAAAACATAACAGAAAAAAAGTTTGTCTAAAACTCTAGTGGACATACAAGTCATGTAACACATACAAGAAACAAAGTTCATTACTTTCTATTTCACATCTGTTTGTTTCTATAGTTCATTACAAATATTTGGATGAGGTAACCTTTTATTGGTGTGCTGCTGTAACTGGATCATATGCCTCCTTGGGGGCCTATGTAATTCCCTGCCGGAGAAGCATGACTTCTGCAGGTGGCAGTGACTCTAGAAGCTTGCACCAGCTACAGAGGAATAGTTCCTCTCTGTCTCTCAGCATGTAAGTTAATCATTCTAGTGCCAGGTTTTACAGGGCTAAGGACTTCCACTGTATCACTGTTGGCATGATGTGGGAAACCTATATATTTTTTACATGTAACTGGGTTGCAGTGGATGTTGCAGTTAGTACCCCTGCCTTGTGGTTCAAACAAGGGTGAGGGGCCCTAGATTCTTGATTTTCTTGGCTGGGGGGTTTGTAGCCAGATGTTTTATGTTTAGCTCGGTGCCTCCACCCAGAGTAAAATTTGAGTGGGCTTGGTGTCAGAGCAGTACAATCCCTGGGATGCAGTACCTACCCACCTTCCCACAATGTCCCCCTACAAATGCAAAATCATGAGGCAACTTTAAATTTAACAAAAGTGCAATTTGTGATTTACCACTAATAATATGCTCATGATACAAAATGTAAAATATCCATAAAATATTTATTGGGAAATATTGACAAGGGTGGGGGAATGCAAAGCAAACTGATTCTGGCAAAAGCTCATGAACTCTTGTTGCAGGACCAAATTTAAGTGCCTGAGTAGGCTTAGCCAGTAAAACACTTATGACACAGTAACAATGCCAATCTCCCCACCAGGCAAGACAAGACAGTAGCAAATAATATTGTAAACCTGCTAGTATTATCAGCCCACCTGTATTGAGGCACTACCTACCAGTACCAGTTTAAACCTTTGCTCCCAGTGCTTAACTGGGTACCCAGCCATAATAATGGTGCAGGCCCTGTAATGTTGCAGCTGTTTGGCCAGTGGTGGTATTCTTTAACACAAGCAGAGTAGTTAAATCCCAAACCCCACAGACCATACAATTGCTAAAATGGCAAAATCTTGAAATGAGGTATTTGTAACTTCTGGCCTCTTGGTCAAATCTGTAGATTTGGTGGCAAAACATTGTACAAATGCCCCCAGTTGCAGGGCAAACCCTGACAGTACTCATGGTTCTGATGTACCAGCTTCCCTGTCAACTCGGGCTCGTCTTCCTCTTTCTTGCAATTGCAGGTCCTCTCAGGCTGATGTTTCAGTTGGTTCAGTGAGGAGTGAGCTAGAAGATGCAGGTCTCAAGTGCCTCTGGATGTAGATAATACTCTCTGCATCTGCAGTTGTCTGAATCTTTCTGGTTCTTCCCTCTTCTTCCTCCACAGAACAGATCAGTCTAAGAAGCAGGGGCCACGTGCCTCACACTAACATCCAGGTGTCAGAGCCCTGCTGTGGTGTGTTAGCTAATACCTGGCAGTATCTCCCAGACTGTCTTCAGGCTCGATGCAGGTATTTCTCACACATATATATTCAGTCTCTGGTGCCCACAGGATGGCAGCAGTGGCATGTGTCTACCTCCTTTTCTCTCAAGGCAGATCACAGTCTCTCTCACAGGAAAATGTGGTCCTGACACATCAGTAGACACACAGTTCAATATCTGCAGCACGCACTCTAGAAATCTCAGAAGTCACTCCCTTATGGTTGGTTGTGGAAACCCAGGCAGACTTCCCTGGATGGCTCTTGCCAGCAGCACGAGCCTTCTCACTCTATGAGAGCTCTCTGCTGACTCACTTCTCCCTGATGCTGTCTTAGGGGTGCATCTTTATTGCATCTTCCTAACCCTTCCTCACAGTGGTTCGACAGACTTACTCCAATCAGGCCCATTCCTAGCCGCTAGAGCAGAGAAGCATGGGACCAAAGAGCAAGATGTCAGTCTCCTAACAGAAGAGCACTGAAAACATATCTTTTTAATTAGAAGCACCTAGGTGGAATTAACTTCTTTCAGAGAGTAGAAAACTCATCTTTATTAGGCCTAGATTTATCTCTGACCTTTGTGCTAGCCGGTGAAGTCTAACATAACTCATTAAGGCCCCGGTGTAGGCTTACAGGACATAAAAATATTTTATTACACATGCTTAATGGTGCTTGGACCTTAACTTTTAATGTCTTGGTTTGAGTCTCCACTGTAGCAATAGGCTTGCATAGATACCTCTTACAATTATACTATGACTACCAGAACATATATTCCATATTTCAGACACAATATAGCAAAGCACAATTTGATATTTTAGAGTGGTAGTCCCTACACCACGCTGTTCTTAATTGCACAGTGTCAGCAAAACACAAGTCTGCCATTTTCCCCTTCTCTCCCTCCTATGGTCTTTGTGCCCCCGATGCCTGCTGGTGTCCCTAGGCTGGAGTACACTAAGGGGAAACTGCTGTGGGTGACCATGGGTTGTGGCAGTGAAAAGTTCTGTCCCTTTTGGGTGGGCATGCTCAGCGCCATTGAGACCTTTGAGCGACTGTCAGCTTGCATGTTCAACCAGGGGGTTGCTCGAACATGTGCTCATTGCTGTCCGGCTATGCAGTGATTGTCATTTGGGCAGACTGAACAGCCACAGAGGCCACATCTTAAAGATTCATGCCTCCATTCCCCTCCAGGCTGCAGTCTTGGGAGCCACAGTGAGCAGAAGATACTGGCAGTCCTCCTCGGAGTAAACAGAGGTGCAGTCAGTCTTTCCTGGGAAAAAGAGGAAAAGTCAGGTAAGCCCCCACTATTGGAGGGTTACATTTGCATTGACAGGCTAATGCCAGGAGCACTCTCACCCCTCTCCCCCAGACAGGGTTCCCATCCCTCCTCTCCTAGATCCTCCATGCACATTAGGAGTGATACTGGAGCATGTGCCAGTCCTCTGGGAAATATTCTGGTGATCTCTTGTGCCATCCCTCTCTAAAATACCTGCAATTCTTAGCACCCCCAGAAATAGTGCAAATACTGTAGGTACCTCTAGCAATCTTACATCTCCACATATTAGGGATATTGTGGGATTAAATTTGTGTACTTTATCTGGTGTGCAGTATAACCTATGGATAAATTTAAAGTGGGACTCCTTGTACTTGTTGCATACGAGTAGCCATGTGTATCTGCAATATTATTTTCCAGTTCATTTCTGAGATGTCACAGCCCAGATCTCTTGCCCACTGCCCCCTCACCTTGTCTGAGATTTGGGAAACAAGCTCTGCCATGCTTAGCTACCTGTGCTATGAGGCCCTTTGGAGTACTCCTCACCCCCAGGGCCACCTGTTCCAGCAGGTGGAGTATCCCCTGTCAGTTCCCTCCCAAGGCTGTGTCCATAAACCTTCACCTGCAAGTACCTGTAAGGACGTCTCAGTGCCAGCTAGTACTGTTGCTGCATTTTTGACATACTTTTGATTCCTTTACTGGTATACAAGTCTCCTACACATACAGTATTGCCCTGTGATCTTCCCAAATCCCTAAATCAGGCATCTTCCAGGCCCAGAAGAAATGCTGGATTTCCCACCACTGGTACTAGCAGGGTCTGAGCTCCTCCCGCTCCCCTCCTTTTCCTTACTTCTTCCCACACCTCTAGCCTATACCTCACTAATAGGTCACTACCCCCTGTCATTCAATATGTCCTCTTGCCCCCCAGACTTAAGTATACTGACAGTCTGCCCAGTACTGAGTGTTCTTTGAGATCCACCCAGCTCGCAGCTTCCCCCTTATTTACCCAATCCTGAATGTACCTGTGCTATATTGATAAGTATTACCCCTGTAGGTCTAGGAAGCTTAGGCCTCCTTGTTCCAATCCTCATTTTAGGTATTTTAGACTCATGTGGTCTCTTGTTCTGCCAGATAAATTGACTAAATCCCTTCTCTATTTTCTTGATATCTTTCCTAGTAGGTCCTATTGGCAGCATTTGCATGATGTACAGAAGCCTGGGCAATACATTCATCTTTAGGGGATTAATCCTCCCTAACCAGGATATGGGCAATGCTCTCCATCTCTTTAGCTCTGCTAAAATCCCCTTGGTGACTGTATTGTAATTCAAAGCATACAGCCCTTGCAAGTGCTGTCCCACCCTTATGCCCATGTAGGTAAATGCTATGTCCACCCATTTTTAAAACCCCAGGTGGGTCTTTGGCCAGCTCCCATCCACAATAGCTTTGACTTGATCAGATTCAGTCTGTATCCTGAAAAACTGACAAACTCCTCTATTACCCTTAGTAAGTCATGCACTGTGTTCTGTGGATCTGTTATAAACAGTAGCAGATCATTTGCGTATAGCGTGAGTTTATGTTGTCTCCCTGTCATGGGTGGGCCAGTCTAATCTCCTCTTCTACTCTGATTCTGACTGCTAGTGACTCTATGGCTAGAGTGAACAACAGTGGTGAAAGAGGGCACCACCATCTCATGCCAGAACCCAAGGGTATCTCCTTGGACCCCTCCCCATTCACCAGTACCTGTTCTTTCAGAGCCACATACATCAGTCTCACCAACTGGATGTATTCATCCCCCAGTTCAAATCTCCCCATAACCTCAAATGAGTAATCCCATTTTATGGCAAGGGGGGCTGGATGTAATTGTCCATCTGGGGATGAATGACCTGGCTATGGGTGAGGCTAGGATACTGAGAATGCAGGAGGAGTTTAGGCAGTTGGGGAGGGCCTTGGGCAGATAGCAAGTTCCATGACCTTCTCAGAGGTTCTACCTGTCCACAGCAAGGGGGAAGCTAGGAATCTCTGCACCAAGGACTTCAACAAATGGTTGAAGAACTGGTGCAGAGAGGAGGGTTTCAGCTTCATTGAGGACTGGGGACCCACATGGAAGAATGAGGCCCTGTACAAGGGTCACTGCCTGCATCCCTCCAGGGAGGGGACCACATTCCTTAGTGAGTGATTTATATGTTTTATTGGCAAGCATTTAAACTAGCAGAGGGGGGTAGTGGAAGGAAGCAGGGAGAATCAAACTGCCCATCCCCACAGTTTAATTTAATCAGCAGGGAGAACCTTAAGGTTGGAAATATCCAATGACAACTTTAAACTAGGAAAAGGTAGAATGGTGGAGAACAGAAGAAATGGGATTAAAGGTGGGGGAAAGATAATGAGGGAAGGCATGAGGTTAAAAGAGGGGAGTACAGGTGGGGAAGTAATATAATATGGAAGGCCATGTGTGCGAATGCTCACAGCCTGGGAAATAAAATCTTGAACCGGGTGGTGTTGATGGCAGAGGCTGACCTGGACATTGTTGCTATCACTGAGCCATGGTATAATAGTAACCATGACTGGGATGTAGCTATACCAGGCAATACTGTATTCAGGAAAGACAGGGAGGGTGAAAAGGGAGGCGGGTAGCTCTTTACATCAGGGAGGATATAAAAGCAACTGAGATACAGGGATTGCAGGGGGGCAGAGGCCCTGTGGATCACCTGAGAGATGGGCAATGTCACTGATATTCACACAGGTGTGAGCTACAGACCTCTGGCACCAGGGGAAGAGTTGGACAACGTTCTAGTGGAAGCCATCCATAAGATGGTGACTAAAGGGAAGTGCTGCTGCCAGATGTTGTTTGGAGTATCCCAGCTGCAGCCTCAGCCAGAAGCATGGACATACTGGACTCCCTGCAGGGGGCATGCCTCAGGTAGCTTGTGCTAGAGCCCACCAGTGATTGTGTGATTTGGGACCTGGTACTTACTAACTGGGACAGAATTTCAGATGTCATGGTAGGTAGACACTTGGGGTCCAGTGATCATCCCATGGTGTGGTTCACTATGAGTACAGTGGCAGAGTTAAGCCACACAAAAGCGAGGGTCCTGGACTTCAGGAGGACATGCTTTGCAAAGTTTGGGTATGTCTCAGGGAAAGCCCTAGCTGGGATGGAGCACTGGGAGGAGGGAGTTGAGAAACAGTGGGACCATATAAAAGGAGCCATAGGGGAGGTAACAAACCTTTGTGTTAGGAAAATAAACAATGGCAAGAGAAAAAGAAAACTACTATGGTTCTCAAAGGAAGTGGCCAGGAAGGTAAGAGAGAAAAAGTTGGCCTTCATGAAGTACTAGGAAACACAGAAGGAGGAAGACAGGGTAGTGTATCTGGATAAGCAGAGGGAGGCAGGGAAGGCAATCAGGAGTGTAAAGGCACAAATAGAGGAAATAATATCCCAGGCAGTAAAGAAAGGGGACAAGACATTTTATATGTACATTAGTTAAAGCAGAAAGACAAGGGGTGAGACTGTAAGGCTTAAGGGAGAAAAGGGGAGTGTGCAGAAGGGGACTTGAAAAATGCAACAATTCTAAACAAATATTTTTGTTCAGTATTTACAGAAGATGGGGGAAGTGAGGCATCACAATTAAGTGGCAGGAGCAATAAGGGGAGAGAGGTGACTGCCAGTTCATTTACAGAGAAGAGGTTTCTAAAGGAACTCGAAAACTGAAAGTTTACAAGGCAATGGGACCAGACAAGATACATCCTAGAATATTAAAGGAGCTTAGGAAGGTGCTGGCAGCATCACTGACAGCCCTGTTTGGTGAATCTCTTGAAACAGGAGTGGTTATAGAGGACTGTAGGAGAGAAGATGTAGTCCCGCTACACAAAAGTGGAAGCAGGAAAGAGGCTGGACACTATAAACCAGTCAGCCTGACCATGGTGGTGGGGAAAATAATGGAATCACTGCTAAAAGATAGGATTGTGGAACATTTTAAATCCAGCAGAGCACAGGATCTGAGGCAGCATGGATTCACAGCGGGAAGGTCATATCAAACAAATCTGATTGATTTCTTTGACTGGGTGATTGAGGAAGTGGATCGGGGAGAGAGGTGCATGTGGCCTACCTGGATTTTGGCAAAGCCTTTGACACCATTCCACATAATAGGCTAGTAAACAAGCTAGGCAGCCTGGAAATGGGTTCCAAAGTGATAAACTGGGTTAGAAACTGGTTGAGGGATTGAAAACAGGGTGGTGGTAAATGGGGCTCAATCCAAGGAAAAGAGATTGACCAGCAGGGTGTCACAGGGATGAGTTCTGGAGCCAGCCCTATTCAATGTCTTCATAAGTGACATTGCAGAGGGGCTAGAAGGAAAGGTAAGCCTCTTTGCAGATGATACTAAAATCTACAACAGGGTAAACAATCCGGGAGGTGTAGAAAAAATGAGGTGGGACCTAGGTAAACTAGAGGAATGGTCAAGAGTGTGGCAGCTAAAATTCAGTGCAAAAAAGTGCAAAATCATGCATTTGGGGCACAAAAACCCAGGGGAGGCTTACATGATGGTGGGGGAGAGATACTGATGGCCACCAAACAAGAAAGGGATCTGGGGGTAATCATATCAGATGACCTAAAGGTGGCCAAACAATGAGCTAAGGCTGTGGGGAGAGCCAGTGGGGTATTGGGGTGAATAGGGAGAGGTATCATCAGCAGAAGAAAGGAGGTGGTGGTGATGCCTCTATACAAATCATTATTGAGATCTTATCATCAGTACTATGTCCAGTTCTGCAGGCCGCATCTCCATAAACACATGAAGCAGAAGCAGTTCAGAGAAGGGCAACAAAAATGGTGCAGGGCCTGCATCAAAAGTTATATGAGGAGAGACTGGAGGACCTCAATATGTATATCATGGAGGAGAGGAGAGGGGGGGGGATATGATAGAGACCTTCAAATATCTCAAGGGAATAAATAAGGTACAGGAGGGTAGCATCTTTCATAAAAAGAGATGTTCTAGAGCAAGGGGACATGACATGAGGCTGGAGGGGAGTAGACTAAGGGGTAACATGAGGAAGTATTTCTTCAGAAAAAGAGTGGTGAATGCATAGAACAGCCTCTCAGAGGAGGTGGTGGGGACAAATTTAGTAGGGGAATTCAAAAATGCATGGGATAGGCATGGGGGAACCCTAGTGATAAGAAAGAGAACAAAGCCAGAGACCAAGTAGGGTCTGTGTGTTTTGCAACACAGGTAGGGGAAATGGGCAGATTGGGTTGGCCTAGCAGTCCTTATCTGCCATCAGTTTCTATGTTTATGCTGTTGAAGGCTTTCTTGGCATTCATGGACAGCAGCAGGGCCTGCCCAGGACTAGAGATGTTGCAAAATTATATTTCACCATTGAAATTCCCACAAAATCATCAATTTTGCCACATGAAATATTTCATAAAACTTTGCCCATTACGCAAAATATTTTGTGGGGTGCAAAATGTGGAATTTCACTGGAAAAGTGGTGAAATTGTGCTGGCAAAAGGCGAATTTCACCATTTCGTGGGCAAAATTTTGCCTTCCATAGGCAAAATTTCTCATTCCACGGGTGAAATTCCAAATTTCAGTTCTGCAAAAAAGTTTGTGAAATGGGCGAATTTCACAAAATATTCCACGTAATGAAATTTGCCAATTTCACAGATCTCTACCCAGGATGTCATTGCCCCCACAGTGAATTACATTCAGCAATCTCTGCATATTATGTCTGACAACCAGCACCTCACAAAGCCTGTTTAGTCTGTATGTATTACCCTTGGTAACAGGCCCTTCAGGCAATACGTCAAAACCTTGGTCATGATCTTGAGATCAAAATCAGATCTTTCCTAGGACAGTCACTCTGTAGCACGAGGCAGGGAGTACCCCTTCCTCCCCATATGGAAAAGATCTATATTTTTTAAATATCTGAAATATATCCTTGTACTGTATCCCCAAAGATGTTTCAAACATATGTCAGATACATTCAAACTTTTCAGATATATTTTGAGATAAATTCTAGATATTTGCAGAATGATCCAAGATATATCATATATGGGAAACATCTTTTATACATTTGAAATATATTTTTGCTGTACTATTTCAAAATTCAAGTTTTTGTTCATTCAATGTTATGTCCTTGCATAAAAGGAAAAACACTTGTTGTGCATACACATTAGGTTCGATGGCAGAATATCCACAGCAATGTTGTCAACATCCCTGACAACAACAGGAACAATGCCGATCATCGGCATTGTTCCCATTGAGACAAAGTGTTTTTTTGCGAGAGGCTTTGCCCCCCAAATCCCGCATGTGACGGGCTGTGCCCCTCGCAGCCCCCATCTCTAAATAACCAACTCCAAGTCAGAGTTGGTTCAGGGTGAGGGTGAAACATCAGGAATCACAGCATCACCGTACAGCGGGCCACCACAGTGACCTGGCGAGATTTGTTGCTGTGGTGGTGTTTGTGCAAAATTGTCATTGTGCTGGTGTGCTACCATGCACATTATTGCAGTTTCTACATATTTTGCATTTTAGGCAAACATATATTTTGAATCTATCAAACATGTATATTCTGAGTTATTGATACCTTTTCATTTTTGATTTCCCTTGTAAGATGCTAAATCCATAAAAAAACACACAGATATATTCACAACATAGTTTAAAATTATACCCATATGGAACAGAACTATATTTTGTTAATATGTAGACTACAGTATATCTGAGTATGCCTAAATATATCACATATAAGGAATAAAGCATGGGCAAGCATACACTACGAGGCTGTGTTTCAATTGAGGGGTCAAGATACCATCGTATGGACCTCAAAAGTGAAGCTTGAGAGGTCCATTCTGGTATCTTGACCCCGAGATGAAAACACAAGGCGAGTTGTGTATGCTCGCCCATATTTTATGTTTTATAGTATATGGTTCCCCCAATAAAAAAAGGTAAAACTTGCCAGTTTTCATGTTATAAGGTTTCATACCTTGACCCAGATATTCAAAAGGGTTGCGCATGCAATAGGGGTATGCGACAGCGCAAAGTCCAAATGCCATTCTTACATATTCAGCGGGGAGGCTGGCGCTCAAGTCATGCTGGAGCAACAGTGCAATGATAACGAATGTATGCGCAACTGAAGGGGGAGGAACCATGCATAAATGGCGCAGTGCGATATTCAACAACATGCACCATATGCAATGGGTAGCAAGCGGAAGTTGCGCGATAACGGAAATGAGCCAAAATAAAAAGGAACAAGGGAGAGGCACAAGAACACTACAGGGAAGGCACATGTTGCTGAACTATAGCCAGCCACACAGGCAACACACACACACACACACACACACAGGGCAGGACAGAGAAAGGGCACCTGGAACCCACAGGCTCAGGGAAGGTGTGGGGAGCCACAGCCACAGCCACAGTGCAGAATGGGGAAGTGCCACACAGCACTGAAGCCAGCACAGTTAGGTGTTCCCGGTGAAGGAAGTAGCAACCAGGACAGTGGGGGGAATACAGAAACAGCTGCCGGGGGGGGTGAACACAAGCCAGGGACATGGCCAGTGCCAGTGCCACCATCCAGATGGAGGCAGTAATGAGGGTGGTGAGAAGGTGGGCAGCAGGGGGGCGTGGCCATGAAAGGGCTCATCGGCGGTATGCCCCCAACAGGCAGTACCGAGCCCGCTCCAGCTTCGAGCTGTACAGTGATACTGAGATCGTGGGTCGGTACCACCTGAATCGGGCAATTCTGAGATGGTTCTGTGAGCTGTGCAGTGATGTGATGCAGGCACCCACACGACGGAGCCATGCTCTGTCAGTGGAGACTAAAGTGACAGCTTGCATGTGCTTGCTCACCACAGGTACCTTCCAGAGACCAACAGGGGACACCACAGGCATAACCCACTCGGCCGCATCATGTCACCGCACCCAATTCCTCAGCGCACTGCTGCCACATGCTGCGGAGTACATCCATTTCCCCAGCACACCAGTGGAGCGCACAGCAAACATACAGGAGTTCCACAGGGTAGCAAGTATGCCTGGCATGCTAGGGGCAATAGACTGCACCCATGTAGCCATCCACACACCACCTGGCCTTGAGGGGGCTGCATACATTAATCACAAGGGCTATGCTAGCATCAACTGCCAGGTGGTGTGCGATGCCAGGGGGTGCATAATCAATGTCTGTGCCACACACCCTAGGGGAGCACATGATGCCTTCATCTGGCACCAGTCGGCACTGTGCCACAGATTCGAGAGTGGGGACATCCCCACTGGCCACTTAGTGGGTGAGTATGCAACCACATGGACAAACGTAGGGCTTGGGAGAGGCATGGTCAGAGGTGACATGGGTAGTGGCCTACATGGCCCAGAGCAGGGCGATGCTGATCACCAAACTAACCTCCACCCTCTACACACAGGTGACAGTGGATACCCACTCCATCCCTGGCTGCTCACACCATACTGGTGGCCCATGACCCCATCAGAGCAATGCTACAGTGAGGCACATGCCACCACATGTAATGTCATCAAGTGGGTGTTTGGTATGCTGAAGGCACATTTCCGTTGCCTGGACACCTCTGGCAGTGCCCTACAGTACAGCCCCTCAAAGGCCTGCAGGTGATTCCTAGCCTGTTGCATCCTGCACAACATGGCCAACGAATGTGGGATAGCTGTACAAGTCGAAGAGGGGTACAGCGATGGGGATGATGAGGATGCCAGTGACAATGGTGATGGGCAGCCACCCCTTGGGTGATGGGACCCCCGACTGCTCCGGCTGGCACAGTTGCACCGGAACACCATCACGGAGGAGCACTTCAGCCAACCCAGGTAAGTCATGGGGCTATGTGCAACCACCAGTGGCAAAGGCACAACCCACAAACACATATGGACACACACCAGGGGTGCATGCCATCAAGGGAAGTGGCCAGGCATGGAACCACACACACACCGCCAGGGATAGGTGAGGTCTAACATGGCACGCGGTCAGACACAAACACACACACACACACACACACACACACACTCATCAGACATGCACAAAGGGTAGGAGGCATGCCGACCCAGAACATCACCCCTAGCCACACACATGTCCACAGACCACCATGCCCACTGCCTGTCATTGTGCATGTGTCAGATGCTGGGCACCATTGCATATTGGCGTACATTGCAATGCAGGCATCATCATGCACATGCAACCGTGGACAGCAGCCGCGAGGGTGTGCAGATGGACTGTGTGTGTGTGTGTGTGCGTGCAGGGCTGGGTACCCACCTGTGCATTGCCCACTGAATGACACAATGCACACAGGGCAGCATCAGACAGTAGCCATGCTAGAAGACAGGTCAGTCATGCGCCACAGTGCCCCAGCTGCCACAGATGCATGGGCGGCCCTGCCGAGACCCACCAGCAGTGACAGGTTGGCAACTGGCCTCATGGGGTGGCACCGATGGTCCCCCAGGGGTTCCACTGCGTGAACACGACTGTGCTCATGCAGGGGTCTGCAGCACACCGAACATGCCTGCGCCAGACATACTCAAGATGCCCACAGCTGAACCCTGTGTTGACAAGGAAGGTGTCGCACGACGCCAGGAATGGGGGATGGACATTGCACTGCATGGTGTCTGTGACGCATGGGCAAATAACTGTGTGTCCCCTGTGGCTATGGCAGCTGTGATTGTCTGCGTCAGCCTGTCAATGGCAGCAGTCACATCCTCCCGCATCCAGTCCATCCCTGCCAGAAGCAGAGCGGTTTCTCTACTGCGATGCTCCTCTACCTGGTTCAGAGCCGCACTGAGTGCATCCACCGCTGTCACAAGCCACATCTGCTGATTGACTGATGCTTGCAGTATGGCGGTGTGCTCATCCAAGAGCTCATCTGCCTGATCAGCATGCTGTCCCTCAGGGTGTTCGCAGCCATGATGCTCATCACCCCTTGAGGGTGGGCGCTGCACACCAGGGCCAAGCCTGGGCATGTCCACAGGTGGTGCACTGATGCTACCCGCTGACACTGTACCACCAAGCCCATTGGCTGACTGCTGATGCTGCCCCTCCAGCTGCCGCTCCCCAGGGCTCACCTGGGTTGGCTGAAGTGCTCCTTAGACAGCTAGTGGTGGAACCCACTTGGGAGAGAGCAATATTAGACCTGGTACTCTCAAATGGAGAGAGGATCACAAATTTACAAGTCAGTAGACGTCTGGGAACAAGCGACCACTGCACAGTGTGCTTCACAATAAACACAACCATGGAGACAAGCCATACAAAGACAAGGATACTGTACTTTAAAAGGGCTGACTTTGGCATAATGGGTGAATACCTGAGGAATGCATTAGCAAATGGCTAGAAAGGAGGGGTGGAAGAACAATGGAGAAAGATCAAAACTACCATCATGGAGGCAACAAGCCTTTGTGTGAAACAAATAAAGAAAACAAAGTGGAATAAAAAACCACTATGGTTCTCAAAAGAGGTGTCAGGGAAGGTTAAGGAGAAAAAGGCTGCATTCAAAAAGTATAAGGAATCACAGACAGAGCACAACAGGGAACTGTATCAATTAAAGCAGAAAGAAGTGGGGAAGGCAGCCAGAATAGCAAAGGCCCAAACCGAGGAAAAGATAGCCAACTCAGTTAAGAAGGGGGATAAAACCTTTTATAGGTACATTAGGGAGCATAGAAAGGTTAAGAGAGGGATAGTGAAGATTAATAAAAGAGGGGAAGGTGGGCAGAGGGAGACAGTGAAAAGGCAGAGACACTGAATGAATACTTTTGCTCAGTATTCATCAAAGAAGAAGAGGAGGAGTTACCTAAACCAAACAGTAGAAGCACTCTGGGTAGGGGGGTTTACACCAGTCCATTTACAGAAGAAAGAGTCCTGAAAGAACTCTTAAAACTCACGGTGGACAAAGCAATGGGGCCTGACGGGATTCACCCTAGAATCCTAAAAGAGCTAAGGGAGGACATAGTGACACCACTAACCACACTTTTTAACAAATCATGGGAAGATGAGATGGTACCTGAGGACTGGAGGAGGGCAGATGTGATTCCCCTTCATAAAAGTGGGAGCAAGGCAGAAGCAGGAAACTACAGACCTGTTAGTTTGACCTCAGTGGTGGGGAAAATGATGGAATCACTTCTGAAAGAAAGAATTGTTGAGTACCTAGAGGCCAGCAGGGCACAGGACCCAAAGCAGCATGGATTCACAGCAGGAAGGTCATGTCAGATGAATCTAATTGATTTCTTTGACTGGGTGACCAAAGTAATAGAACAGGGAGGGGCTGTGGATATGGCCTACCTAGACTTTAGCAAGGCATTTGACACAGTCCCCCACAAAAGATTACTAATTAAGTTAGCCAGCCTGGGAGTGGGTCCCAGGGTGGTATCCTCGGTAGAAAACTGGCTGCACAACAGGGCACAGAAGGTAATAATGAATGGAACACATTCTGAAGAAAGGGGGGTTACTAGTGGAGTACATCAGGGCTCAGTACTGGGTCCAGTCCTCTTTAACGTCTTTATAGGTGACATTGCAGAGGGTCTGGAAGGAAAGGTATGCCTCTTTGCAGATGACACAAAGATCTGTAACATAGTTGATACATGGGGGGTAGAAAGGATGAGAAGGGACTTGGCAAGGTTGGAGGAATGGTCAGACATATGGCAACTTAGATTCAATGCAAAGAAGAGCAAAGTAATGCACCTGGGAGATAAAAATCCAGAAGAAGAGTACACAATAGCAGGGGAGGAACTAACGACAACAATAATGGATAGGGATCTGGGTGTAGTCATATCAGATGACCTAAAGGTGGGTAAGCAATGTGAGACGTCAGTAAGGAGAGCCAGGGGGATATTGGGATGCATAGGGAGGGGCATCACAAATAGAAAAAGGGAAGTGGTTATCCCTCTGTACAGACAGTTGGTGAGACCCCATCTGGAGTACTGCGTGCAGTTTTGGAGACCTCATCTACACAAGGACATAGATAGGATGGAAGCAGTCCAGAGGAGGGCAACTAAAATGGTGCAGGGTCTACATCAGAAACCATATGAAGAGAGACTGAGAGAGCTTAATATGTATACCCTTGATGAAAGGAGGGACGGGGGGACATGATAGAAACTTTTAAGTACCTCAAGGGAATCAACAAAGTCCAGGAGGGTAGCACCTTTCAGAAAAAGAGATACGTAAGAACAAGGGGACACAATTTAAAGTTAGACGGGGAATGACTCAGGGGTAATGTGAGGAAATTCTTTTTCACGGAGAGAGTGGTGGATGCATGGAACCGCCTTCCTGGAGAGGTTGTGGGGTCTAAAACAATGGGGGAATTCAAACATGCATGGTACAGACATAAGGCAATTATAGTGGGGGGTTGCAGAAAGTAGGCTGTTGGTTAACTCATTCAGTCCTCAGGAGCTGTTTGTGAGTTCCACCCCTTGTGCCCTGTATACCTTTAACACTGCATCCTGGAGGTTTCAGAGCAAAATCAAGCCAAAATGAGCTTGCCACAAACAAATGCGAATAGCTCATGAACCGTAGGTGCTACACACAAAGTATGAGTGGCAAAATTGTTCAGCACTAAATCACCGTTCTAATGGTACTATGCACTTAATTATAATCAATTCAGTTTTTTTTTAACAACATTTGAAATAGCAGAAACATTGTTTTCTATCAACAAAAATGGCAAATTAAACACTTTTTAGTGTGTTAATGTGACATATCAACACAAAATTAAACATTCATACAGTATATGTTGTTACCAGAGTAATTTTGTACTCAAAAGCAAATTTTGTTATATACAACATTGATGTTTTACCCATTTTCTTCAAGGTGGCTAGGTGAGGCTTGATGCAGATTGTCAGGCATACAGGCCATACCATAAACAAATGTAAATAACTCTAGTATACATGACACACATAGTGTCAGTGTCAAACTTGTTCAGTGGTAAATTATCTTTCCAACGGTCCTATGCTGTCAACTCTACTCCCTACGGTTTTTTATTTATGTAGCTGACATTACAAAAAAGGGTTCTTTCCTCAGGTAAATGAAGCCAGGTCAAAACATTTTTGTGGGAAATATGTACCTGATCAACACCATACCAAAGTTCAGCGCTAAATTACATTTCTAATGGTATTATTTGCCTAGTTATAATCAATGTGTTTGATATTCTATCTGCAATACTTATGTGTTCTTTTACATAAAAACTAAGGTTGCATATCAACACAAACTTCACTATCCTGACCTGACCCCCAAAAAACATTTAATATACTAATCTGGTACTAAACACTAATCCTTCTGATGTATAGCATGTGTTTCGATTCTTTTTAGCCACCCATAAAAACCACTCTAGCAACGTATGCAAACACCTGCTGAACTCTAACAAATACCCACCAAGTACAAAGAAAGTCACAGTATCAAAACACTAATAACCACAATGAACACGTGCAACACAGCAGCAGCACAAATATGGTCAGGTGCACGGCGGCACAATGTCACGCAATACTCTCTTGTATTGATAATGAGCACTGTTGCCCACTTTGTGAGCATAACAACATGTACAACCATGTGCACGGAGGCACCCATGGCATTCTGGCACGGCAGCCACAAGTTGTAGCATTTAGAATACAGAAGGTCAACAACATTACTAACATCACAATTATTTTTTTTTTCAGATGGTGTACCATAATGATCTGCACTGAAGAAATTACAACATTCTTACCGTATTGGATTGTTACACATCCTCGACCTTCATGCCTCTGTCATATGTACTTCTGTAAATACATCATTTCCAACCTCTGTCTGTTGTGTCATTCTGTAAATAAAGTAGTTCCACCCTGTCCTGTTAGATTCCTTCAGTAAAAGACAAAGCTCCAATCTCTCATCTGTTGTATGTGTCATATTTTTATAAATTCCCATGTCCACGTCTCCTCTGCTTGACCATCCTCTGCTGTTCCTGTTGCCCTAGGTGTCACAGGCCACACTGCGTCTCGATTGCAGTCACAACATGCTTCACTTGGTGTCTTCTGCTCTTCCAACTCCCACATACATGACTTGGCTTCAAAAGAAACAGTGCATCCAATGTGTCTGGCAAATGAAAAAAAAAATACTGAGCTAAAACCTCCTCTCCACGTAAATGGAAAGAGGTACTGGAGGAAAGAACAACAGGCACACCAGATTTGTCACGTGTCACTTTGTATATCTGACATTTTTCTCGTATCCCTCTTGATCAGAGTTGTCTAGTTTGCTAACTTCTTCCAACAGCAGTTCACACTCTGGCAGCTGACACATCGTCATCAGTATTCCACCATACCACATCATCATTGTGATCTCACCACTGCTGCCCGTGGATCCGCCGAGTGGCTGAGTCACTGTGTCACTATGCTCACACATGATGTAGTGGGTGGCCAATCACAAAGAGTCTGCTGCCTGGCTGAGAGCTGCTACACTCGTCACACATTACAGCCGGTGACAGGAAATCCAAATTGACCAAAGGGAGGAGATTACTTGAGATATAACAAGGTAACGGTCGACTCCCAATGTAATGCCACATTTCAGACCTCCATTAGCTCTTTCGTTTGTCGCCTTGGTCTGGTGAGTGAAACAACCCCCACGCCATTCTGTCCTGTTCTCTGCATGCAGTTCTCCTCCTCCACTCAGTTCTTCGCTTTTCTTGTTAGACACCACACTCCCAATCCTTTCTGGCCTTTTATGTTCAACCCGTCCCCTGTCTTTCACTCACCAGACCTCTTTAGCTCAGTATTTTGCATTTTATTCTGCACAGCCCTGCAATGACAAGGCATGGCACTGTTTTGTTTTTTTGTTTGTGTTCTATTTTTTTTAGCTCCTGAACACCTGACGGACAAACCCAGCCACACCCAATACTCACGACAACCCGCTCGCGCCTGCCTCTTTCTCTCTCTCTCTCTCTTTCTTTCTTTCCTCAACCACCCACCCTTACTCTCACGTAACCCCCACATATGACACTGTTCTGCCATTGCTTTTACTTTTGTCCCCCCTCACTCACGAGACGTCTTTTAGCGCAGTCTTTTTGTTTTTTCAATGGGGAAGCAAAGTCAATGACTGGCATGTCACTGTGTTCTCTTGTCTCCAGTATGCACACTAATTTATTGGTTTATGGTCATCACGCAAGTCATCTTCATTTGTCCTGTCAGCCTATTCTCATGCCACTTCCAACATGGCATCAGTTCACCTGTAGTTGTGGTACTCTGGAAAGCAGTCAATGCAGAGGTGGACGTTGCAAGTCCGACATATGAACCCTGGCTCGGCACGCCTCTTCTTCAGTGCACAGTTTCTGCACCTAGCCTTCTTTGCTTTCAGCGGATAGTGAGGTCCATCAGAACTCAGGTCCTGCTCAAGTCCTGCAACTGTGGCACTCCGTTTCCTGTTGTTGTACCCTGCTAGCAACTGTTCCGAGAGAAGAATGCGAAAACCGAGCTGTGTGTGCTTATTCACCTTTCCTTTCTTTGACCGCTGCACATGGTTCACGCTTTCTCGATAGAGGGTAAAGGCATTGGCCAGTGCCATGTCCCACAGGAACCAAAAGAGGTATAGCCACCACTTCTTTGACCTTCTTGTGCTGGGGTACTGCATGCGAGGCTGATCTGCGATGTCCACTCCATTCATATGCATGTTGTACTGTTGCAGCACAGTTGGACACGGAATAGAGGCAAGAGTCCCATCTCTCTGTCTCCGGGACACAGATGTCAATGGCAGTGTTGGGTCATGGTTCGTTGACAGAAGGAAAACAGGATTGTTGTCCTTCCAAGCAGTGGCGACAAGTGCTCCATTCTGAAGGTGTTCATAATGGCCTCTATCTTTCCTCCGCATTGCAACTTTATTGAATTGCTTTGGCCATCCCATCCTGTTTGTTCGCACTGTGCCACAAGAGTACAGGCCATCTGTTAGAAGTTCCTTTGCCAAGCGCACGGAAGTGAAGTAATTGTCATAGTAGACATGGTACTTTTTGCCACGCAGATCTGTTGTCAAGTCTTTTAGTACCCTTTCACCAAGGCCCATTTCAACAGCTCCAGGAACCTTTCCTGTGTACATCTGAAAGACGAAACCATTATGGGCATCTGCTAGAACCCACACCTTGATCCCATAACGCTGTGGCTTGTTTGGCATGTACTGCCGGAATGACAGACATCCTCTGTATCCAACCATAGCCTCATCAACAGACACTTCACGGTGAAGATGGTACTGTTCTTTGCATGCTGCGCGAACTTGGTCCAGCACTGGACAAACATGATGTAGTTTGTCATGGTTTGGGGATCCTCTGGGTGCATTCTGTGTGTTGTCATTGGCATGAAAATACTGGTGAATTTTCTCATAACGCTCTCGAGTCATGACTTGTGCAATCGGAAAATGTCCATAAAGATGATTTTTCCCCAGTACATGCTGTAGTATGGCACCTTTACCACAGACATGTATATCCGAATCCCAAGAAAGGCTTTTATGTCACCTGCTGTTACTGGACTCCATCGCGTGTCCACCTTCTGCGCCTCCACCTGCTTCCGTTCACTGTATCGATTGGTCTCCTCTGCAAGCAGTTCATACAGTGACGGAGGAAACATCAGGTTCATAAAGTCCAGTTCTTTCTTCTCCTCACTCAGTAGTGTCACAGGCCCTACAGGCTCCTTGAAACCATCTATGTGCACGGTCTGCAATCGACTATCCCAAACATCATTATGATAGTTATCAAGACTCGTAGCTGGGTCTTCAGCATCCATATAATTGGTTGGAGGAAAGGCACGCTGCAGTGTGGATAAAGGGCGATCATCTTCGCTGTCACTAAAGTGCCTGTCACGCCGTAGAGTTGTGAGTAGCTTCTCAACTTCCTCCCTCTCGGTTGACTGCAGCTTCTGCCATAGAGTAGCAAGTGGCTGATCATCATCATCATCTTCAGCATCATCAGCATCTTCAGCATCATCAGCATCGTCGCTAGCAGTAGACTTCCTTTGGTGCACTAGCATTGCTAGAGGTCTCTCATCCTCTTCACTCTCAGTTGAGTGCCACTGCCGTCTTTGCATCGAGCGAGTTTGCTTCTCCTGTTCCTTCACAGTGGACTGCCTCTGGCCCCATAACGTTGCAAGTGGGACATTGTCATCTTCACTGAAGTCCCTGTCATGATTCATTGGCATTAACTCAATTTGTATATCAGAATCATCGAATCCCATGAACTCCTCATCACTGTCACTGCAGCTGTCGAAAAGGTCGTTGTCTATGATCGTAACCATTTCTGCTTTGGCGGTTCTCTGTAGTGGTACACTTTATGCAGTTTATCAAGGCGTTCTGGGTCTCACGCTGTTTCACATCGCTCTGGGTCTCGCGTCGCTCTGGGTCTCTCAACGTCTCACGTCGCTCTGGGTTTCACGTCGCTCTGGGTCTCACAATGCCTCAACCCTACATGTGGTCTTCTCAAGTTGTTCTATTGTGTCTAGAACAGAAACACAACCATAGATTTGTACTGAAGACAACAGCTGCATGGCACATTAACTTCTCAACCAACTACAGTATATGCATAAAAAAGAATGAACACTCTGCCAAGGGAATGTAAACCTTTTCCTGTCAGGAAAAGTACATGCTATCTGATTGCAGACACCAACATACTCAACTACTGAACAAAAAATACACACAACACCCATTATGAGACCACAGAGAAGTACATACAGCACTATAATAACAGAAACAAATGAGCATCTGTATCCACTGTCCCTATATTAACGCTTAGTCTATAAAACATAAAAATAAAAAATGTACCTCCCACTCGATACCTGGAATGGTAACGCCAGGTGCAGATTTTGCAGTTCCCGTGGTGATGGGGGAGTTGTTTCCATTGCCTTACATAGCGGCTGTGGGTTCACACCCACTACGACACCAAGCACATTAGCAAAATATATTTTTCGGGCATGCACAGACTTCACACCCCTGCCATGCCCAACACCACAGATACACAGCATTACATCAAAACAGACATTCCCAGCTGCTGGGGGTTCAGACCCACACTCAAGACACCAAGCCCAGAAATAGAAACGTTGATTTCGGCCATCTTTAGGTCCACCCCCACCCTCCCGTCCATGGCATCTGAGCCACACAGCAGAGCAAAGACTGTTTTGTGTATGATGGTGCCAGGTATCAGAGGCGGAGGGAGCACTGGACACCAGGGAATGGTTTCCATATTTTCGCGACCGATATCAGAGAGTGTGGGGAGTGGCTGGACACTGGTGAATGCTTTTGTTTTTTCTGGGGCTGGGCATGGGAGGGAAACATGCCCAACTCTCCAATACCCAGCACCAGTATACAGAAAGCATTCCCTGGCATCACGGGGTTCCCCCCTTACCCTCCGATACCCCACACAAAGATACTGACAAAAATAAACCTGGTCTCCAGTGGTACCTCCCCACCCTCTGATAGCTGGCACCATGATAGCAAAACCCTTCCATGCCATCTGAAGGTCCCCCTCCACCCCCCCACCATGCAGCAAACAGCAAGAGAAACAAACACAGACATTCCCAGCTGCTGGGGGTTCAGACCCCACACTCAAGACACCAAGCATAGAAATAGAAACGTTGATTTCGGCCATCTTTAGGTCCAACCCACCCTCCCGTCCACGGCATCTGAGCCACACAGCAGAGCAAGGATGTTATGATGGTGCCAGGTATCGGAGGCAGAGGGAGCACTGACACCAGAGAATGGTTTCCGATTTTCGCACCGATATCAGAGAGTGTGGGGGTGGCCGAACACTGGTGAATGCTTTTGTTTCTGGGGCTGGGCATGGGGGGGGAAACATGCCCAACTCTCCAATACCCAGCACCAGTATACAGAAAGCATTCCCTGGCATCACGGGTTCCCCTTACCTCCGATACCCCACACAAAAATACTGACAAAATAAACCTGGTCTCCAGTGGTACCTCCCCACCTCTGATAGCTGGCACCATGATAGCAAAACCCTTCCGTGCCATCTGAAGGTCCCCTCCACCCCCACCATGCAGCAAACAGCAAGAGAAACAATACAGACATTCCAGCTGCTGGGGTTCAGACCCCACATTCAAGACACCAAGCATAGAAATAGAAACGTTGATTTCGGCCATCTTTAGGTCCAACCCCACCCTCCCGTCCACGGCATCCGAGCCACACAGCAGAGCAAGGACTGTTTTGTGTATGATGGTGCCAGGTATCGGAGGCGGAGGGAGCACTGGACACCAGGGAATGGTTTCCGTATTTTCGCGCCCGATATCAGAGAGTGTGGGGAGTGGCTGGACACTGGTGAATGCTTTTGTTTTTTCTGGGGCTGGGCATGGGAGGGGGAAACATGCCCAACTCTCCAATACCCAGCACCAGTATACAGAAAGCATTCCCTGGCATCACGGGGTTCCCCCCTTACCCTCCGATACCCCACACAAAAATAAACCTGGTCTCCAGTGGTACCTCCCCACCCTCCGATAGCTGGCACCATGATAGCAAAACCCTTCCCCGAAGGTCCCCCCTCCCCCCACCCTCTGGTTCACACAGAAACCTGCCTTGTGGCAAACATATGGAAGTCTTACCTGGAGAGGGTTCGAAGCGGAAGGTCAACAGCTCCTCTATAGTGGAGATGCAGGAATGAAAACTGCAGACAGCAAAAAACAAAAATCAGAGCGGCAAGAGTGGGTTGTGGGTCTAAACAGCAAAAGGAGCAGGACGAGTGGCTGGTACAGTCCACCATTTGACCACAGCATGTCCTGAAGAATGCTTCCACCATGTTGATCCTTATTTTACAAGCTTTAATGCGAACACAGAATTAATACAAAATGAATTAATACAAAAGCATGTGCAGCACACATAAAAATAATAATAATTGGTGGAGAGAGTGACAGCACCTAACCAGAAAGCCATGTAATACAAATATGAATACACAGGGACAGTGGCCATCTATGTGTAAAACACAACTCATTCATAGTCTAATAAAAGTCTAATAAAAATACTGCACTGCCAATGTAAATCCTAATAGCAGACTAGCGTGTATATGCGCTGTAATGAGTCAAACGGCTGGAATGAAAGGCAGCACAACAGCGTGGTAGCAAGGGCGAAAATTCAGGAGGAGAGAACGTTGGGGGGGCAGCCGGCAGACAAGAGGACCACAGCAGGTGGGCGGAGGAGCTTAGTGTAGGGTCCATGAGGGCAGCAGGACAGGCGGTGGATTACAATGCAGGCTGCGACCCAGACGATTGGGCATGGAGACGGGGGGGTAGGGCGATGGTCGACTGCCAAAGGGGATGACGCAGAGTGCAGCAACAGATAGCCGACTGGCAATGCAAAACACCACAGACGTTGAAGACACAACAGCACTTGCTGCAGGACAGTCAACCGCAAGCAGGAGTAAGCAAATGATAATCCAAATACCCAAAATACCAAAAAAAAAAAAAAAAGGCAAAAGTGAGAGAGATGAGAGGACTTTCTCCACCACCCTCAGTCACAAACTCCTTGGTGACGCCGTTCTCTCTCATTCAGAGCCGTGCAAGACATATAGTGTTACAAATAAAAACAAAAAAGCAGCCCAGCATAAAGAAATGTATGCTCTGCATTGCGATGTAAGTTCTTACCTGGACAGCAGTGAAGATAAGGCTTTTTTTTGCCAACCGCCGAACAGACAAACGCTCGTTTACAGCCGCTTACAAATGGAGGCTCCCGACGTGATTTTCTCCGGTTTTTCAAATGGGAGCCACCAGTTTGCCAGCCAATCAATGGAGGGCTTACATGTGTAGTACATGTAGAGATACATAAATAAGTCCTCCGATGATTGGCTGGGTAAATATTAAGGATTAAAATGCTGACGTCCCCAGACGTGTTCTGGCCTGGGAGGCAGTAAATGGAGTACGTCTGGAGTCGCTATTGACCTGAGGCACAATTAGTTTAGGCGCCCTCTACAGACGTTTCTCGGCCTGAATGAGTTAACTAGAATCTGCAGCTTATCCAATAGGTAGGGAAAGGGGCTGACTGTGTGAGCCAAGTGGTCCTTATCTGCCATCAAACTCTATGTTTCTACAGTATGTTTCTATGTGTTGCTGCAGTGGCTGCAACAGTCCCACTGTCCTGTACACACCAGTACTACCCCACTGGTGCTGACAGGCACAGGCTGGGACTGTGATGACACGCAGGCCTCCACAGAGGCACCACCCACAGCCATGGCTGCGCTGTTACCTGCTGTATGGCCATCCTGTGGCACACACGTGTCACTGCCCATGATGTTAGCGACATCATTATCGGTGACGGACCCGGCACCAGCCCAAGTCCCAGCATGCTGGCATCTGTGGAAACTGGCACGCTGGGACATGGGCAGGGCCTCCTCTGCACCTGCTCCACCAACATCAGTCTGGACATCCAGGCAGGCCCACTGTCGCCCTGAGCCACGTATTCCTGTGGAGGTGGATGGGCCCTCCTCCATCTCCATCTGACTGGCCTCAGTGGAGAAGCCCACCACCGCTGACCAATGCAGATGCTCAGGAGCTGTAAGGGAAAACAAAGTCGCATTTACTGCATGTGACCTACCCTGTCCTCCCCAATAGACAGACCATGACCTACCATGCAGTGACGGGCTACCACCCATCTGGAATCCACCACCCGGAACACCCTCAATGGCGCAATGCTGCATGCTGCCAGCAACCATCTCCTCCTGTGGGGTCAGGTGTAGCACCTCCGGCTGTCCCCCACCTGTCACAGACCATGCTGCCCTGATGGAAGCCACCTTCTCCTTAATCTTCTGCCTGTCTGTGCCCATCTTCTTGCACTCTTGCATGGAGCGCTGGTGGCTGCCATGCAGGTTTACAGCACATTCCCCCTCCTCTCATGCAGCAGCACGGGCCTATGGTGTTCCCTGGCCTCATCTAAGAGGCGGCTCCTGGTCCAGGTAGGCCATGAACAGGGCATCCATCTTGGCCTTCATGAAATTTGGCCTCCTCCTCCTCCCACGACTCTGTTCCTCTTCCTCCACAACTCGCTCAGTCATGATTCAGCCTGTGAAAGTAACAGGTGTTACCTGTGACTGTGCAGTCCCATGCATGTCCCAAAATCCACAGTCCACACTTCCAAACAGCATGCAACTCACCAATAGACTGCAGTAACTGATTATGGCCAGTGCAGCCTAATGTTGCACTTTTATAGTGCAACCCATGCAAATGAGGTGAGGCGCATCTTTAAGTGGATGCAAATGCAGTGACTGCACCATTGAATGGCTGATTAGCTGATTTGCATATGATGGCTAAATATCGTGCTGTTGTGCTTTGCGCAATTGTGTTGAATGTGCTGAGCCAAGAGCACAGTTCTGTGACATACACAGTACACACCTAACTGCGCATGCCTGGGTTGATGATGATGCAGGCGCCTGCCACGCTACTGATGTGCTGTGTGCGGGAGGCAATGCAGGGCACTGCCACCATTGTGCCAGTGGCACTACAGCGCTGTTCACCTATATGGTGCTGGGGTACTGGGGCGTCGTAGGCACACTAGGGCAACAGCGTGGTAGGCCACTACAGGAGGTGGCACACAGGCACCCAATCATGCTAGATGCATTGGGTTCCAATTGCGCTGTGGCTGTCTGTGCGCCAGAGACCCTTGACCCTGTGCCCAACCTTTGCCCCCTAGGCACCATGCGTCAGGCATGGGTGCACCACTATCGCGTTGTTCGGTGACAGCACGATAGGGAATGGCAGCACTGTACCACGTAGCATCTGCATGTGATGGAACCGCACTGCAGAGCGCCATTTTGACTTAACTGAGCAGTAGAGATGGCACGGAGGAGAGCTGTACAGTGGAGCCAGGTGGAGCTGGCAAACCTGGTTGCTATTGTGGAGCCACATGTTGGCCCACTATTTGGTGAGGCACCCCTGGACAGGGCCAGGAGTCAGGTGTGGCAGGAGGTGGCCGATGCCCTGGAGGAGGCCACTGGTATGGGGTAGACGGCAGAGCAGTACCGCCACAGATATGAGGACCTGAGGTGGAGGGACCCGGACCTGCTTGCCTTCCTGCGGGCACGTGCCAGGAGGGGCACGGTGCCATGGCTAGGTAGGTGCAACATCCATACACTTTTATCTTCCATACGGGTATCACTGTTGCATGTGTCCGGCACATGGGGGGGCCATCCGGTGTTGGCCGTGGTGGTGTTATCAGGGTGTGGGGTGGGTGGGTCTGGCTGTGTGGGATTGCACACACATGGGGCAGGGGGACTTTGCTACAGGATTGTACTGATGTTCCTCTCTCCTTGTTTTCACCTTAGGCCCAGGCGAGTGCAGGCTGGTGAGGGAGAGGAGGCACCACCAGGAGGACCATCAGACCGGGTGGGGCGATGGTCCGCAGAGGTGCAGGGACCAGCCTGATGATGGTGAGTGCCTTACATCCATGATTACTATTGCATGCTGTGTAACAGGGTGGGCAGTGGGGCATGGCCACCATCCATTGACACCACTGCCATGCACACAACTTGTTACAGTCAGCACTGTCCAGTGGTACTGCATGTCTGGGAGTGCATCAATGGTGGTCCATGCGTGCACCGGGCACATGGCTGTGCCACTGCCTTCACACCGCATAGCCAAGTCACTGTATGGCCATGGTGGTGCTGTGCAGGACATGGGTGGTGGGTGTGTGCAGTGGTCCACATGGCTCTGGCTGCCTGGGTAGGCAGGTCTTGTGGACACAGTCACTGCGGGTGGTTGCACACCATCACAGGGGCATGGCACATGGCTGTATGCCATGCACAATGGGTTTGCTGCAGGGGACTGGATAGTCACACTTATTGAATCTGCTCCCTTGTCCTAGGTGGACAACACTGGATGGCCCTTGAATGGGCAATACAAGAAATCCTGCAGCTGGCACGGGCATCTCTGGTAGCCTTGGAGAGGTTGGAGAGACATGGGGTCCAGAGGAGGAGAACCCGGAGACGCCACAGGAGTGGAGAGCAGAGCAGGGAATAGGCCCACCATAACCCCCTGACACCCATGCCCCCTGGACTCACCCTCACACCCCTTCTTCCCTCTCCCATATGCACACCCCTGCCCCATGCCCACCCCCACCTGGTTTGTGGCCCTTCCCCCCCTTGTATATATTTGTAAATATGTTACATAATTGTTATATTTTAATACATACATTTTGTTATAACAACTGTGGTGGTCTCTGATTTGCAGCAGGCTACAGGTGCTCAGCTGCAGTGGTGTGCATGGCATCAGGGGTGGTGCTTGCATGGGCATGTGTGTGTGTGTGTGTGTGTGTGTGTGTGTGTGTGTGTGTGTGTGTGTAGAGGTGAACCGCCTATGGTGTGGGCAGGGGAATCAGTCACTGTCTGTGGTTTGTGTGTTGTACTCTGTGCACTGGATGCCTGAGTGCAGTGGTCCATGGGGCCTGCACTGTGTGCATGGCACCCCTGTCAGACCGTCCATGGCCTGTGCAGCTGACACCCTTGCATGTCTGTGATATCCATGGTCTGCTGGCATGTCTGTGGTGGCTGCCGTGGCCAGTGTTGGAATGGGATGTGTCCTTGGGAGGGTGTGCAGGGTGCTGTACCACTGGAGGTGGGGTCCAGGGCATGCCCTGTCGCATGTGGGGTACCTCGTGTGCTGACACATGGTCGGCCTCTCAGCTGTACCTTGGGGGGGGACATGCAGGGTGGCACTGTGTATGCATCTGTTGCATCACTGTCTGCTGCCGCCCACTGCAGGGTGTCCATGGTGGGGCTGCCTTACATCGCTCCATGGTGCACAGGGTTGCATTGTCACAATGGGGGTGGTGGCATGCATGGGGTGTCCTGCACTGTTGGGTGCTACTCTCGGGCAGGGTGTATGGGGATCATGGTGCAGGGTGTACTTTGCATTTGTGGGATAGTGTGGTACGGGGTGGTCAGCCATCCTTGTGTGCCGGTCACAGCTTGCCAGGGGGTGTGATGGGGCACCATGGCCCAGCTGTGGGTTGGCTGCTGGTCTCCATGGGCCAGTGGTTATTCCAGCCCTCCCCCAATTGTGCAGTGCATGGGGTGTGGGGGGGATGATGTCTGTTCTGCTCTGTGTTCCTCTGCCCTTCTGTGGCATGGGTGGTGGGCCCCTGCATCCCTGGTTGTGCTGTTGCATTGCTGCCTTGATGCTGGGGGTGTCCCTGGTTGCACCATGGCGCATCTGGACTGCTCAGCTGAATATCCCTTGTTGCGCTATGGCACATCAGATATGCTCAACTTCACCTCCCTAGTTGTGCTATGGCGCAGGTGGTGCGATATTCGATGTAAAATCATTACGTAGGCGCATCTTGGCCCGAGCAGTTTTTGAATATCTCACTTCTTGTGCATGGGCACAATGGACTTGCGCTTGCTCCTGCTGTTGTGCACTTTTTGGGCGCAGTTGGAATATCTGAGCCCTTGTGTTTATGGTTGTAGTTGCTCTTGGTGGCATGGTCTGTTGGTTGGTGCAGTCCCATTGCTCTTCCACTTGCTGTCAGCAGCTCAGACTGCTGAGAAGTCTGTCAATGCAGTAACTCAATAGGAACCAGTACATTAAATAAAATAACAACAAAAAACCTGCCAAATTATTTTCTTTTTGAAACAGAGCACTGAGAAGACAGCCCATGTCCCAACCATTTTGACAAGCCACTCGCTAAGTGGCACCACCATATTTGTTTTCATGTCTATTTGAACTGGGCTATTTCGACCAATTAGGTGGCAGATAGCCCATGATGTCATGAATGTTAATTAGGGGCTCATGAATATTGATTGCAGAATTTGCACAATAAGATTTAGAATGTGTACACCAACTTTTGGAATGTGTGCAACAACTTTTAGAACATACGCAACAACATTGGGGCAGCCATCGAATTCCATAAATAATAAGTCCAAACCATATACTGTATTTCAGATATATGTGTATTTTTCCAGTTATATTTTAGATATCTACAGAATTCAGTGAAATATATATTATACTTGGCAATGATATGCTAAATGTATTTATGCAACAGGGGTCAGGATAAAAACTGTAGAATAAAACCATTTATCTTCGCTACTATGGTAATAAATTTATTTATCCACATAGTAACTACATCATCACCCATTTATCCACATAGTAACTACATCACTAGCTCATTTATCTACACAGTTCTCTTCAGAATTCGTTTAGAATGTTTGGCCTCAGAACCAGTACTAACCATATTTAAATGTCAATAACTTAAAAACGAAAAAAGATAACATGGTACTGTGAGCACAAAAATTGTTCAGCACAAAATTATCTACAAAATGAATACTGTTTCATTTATATAAACCCTGTATATTGTATATGGTTAGCAAGAAAACAGAAGAAAATGTAATTTTTTGTTTACTTTTTTGACAAACAAATATAAATAACTTTAAAACAAAAAATGATAGCATGATACTGTGAGCACGAAAAATGTTCAGCTCAAAAATATCTACAAAATGAGTGGTGTTTCATATATACATACCATTTTTTTTTTATAATTAGCAAAAAAGAGCATAAAATTCAATTTTCTTTTCCCTTTTTTGACAAATTATTTACACCTACCAAAATCAAAATGTTCACACATCTAAACCTGTTGCATAAATGGAATATGCAGTGGTTCAGTGTGTGATAATGCATTTATTTTGTACAGTTTCCAGTGACCTCTCGTGACTCTCACTCGTGCCTTCAAAAACTCGTGAGGTTACTTGAGGTCACTGGAAACTGTACAAGATAAATGCATTATCACACACTGAACCGCTGCATATCCCTTATATATTTTGTTATACTATCAAGGAAAATATTTTGTTTTACTCTTTAATATTTTATGGACTCTGATGAAAAAATATAGCTTTATGCAAGTTCAATTTTACTCAGTAATTTCTACAATAGGTGTATTTTATTCATATACGAGATGTACATTCTGGAATATATTTCATATATATTAAAATAGGTTTGGTCTAATATACATCTTGAAAGTATCTGTAATATATGTGTTATTTGTCCTGTGTGTGTGTGTGTGTGTGTGTATATATATATATATATATATATATATATATATACATACATATACACATATATATATATATATATATATATATATATATATATATATATATACAGAGGGATACATGATAGGCAACTGTGGAATATGGAAAATATTAGCACAAGTGCACAGTGAAGTGTGATAATATCACGAATGGCGAAGCCACGAGTGATATTATTGCAGTTCACTCTGCACAAGTGCTAATATTTTATATATTCCACAAGTCACCCCTCATGTGTGCAATTTATACAATAGGGTGCTTATTTATGTTATTGTTTCCCAATTAAGTTATTTTTGTTCATTTATCTGCTGCACACTTCCTGGTGTGCTTGAATGGGATGTTTGTGGGTTCTGATCGGCTGTTTTTTTGTGAGTGGAGTGTGATTCAATGTGTTATTAGATGTTTCTTGTTTGCTGCCATCATGCATGTTCTCTGATTGGTTGAATGTTGTTTGTGGGGGAGTTTTTTACGGAGTTCGCAGATGGCGTTTTGTAGATTTATCTGGCTGTAAGGGTCATATTTGTCGATAAGGGGTTTTATATTTTTTTATTTATTCATTGAAGTGGCTGATTTGTGAAGGTAGTCCGTGGTTTCATTTTCACCTTCTCGGTTTGCTCAACTTTGTCTGTCTGCTCCATGGAGTCTTTGCCTAGAAGTATGGGAACAGTAAGTAGTATCTTGCTTTTGTAGAAATGGTGCAGAAACATGTCCTTTTTGGGGAATTTGGTGGCATTTTACAGAGGACAGCTCACATGGAGTTTTGAGGAGGTGAAGTTTCGTCTTCCAGTTGATAGAAAGTCTTTGATTTGGGAAAAGCTGACAAGAAGTTTCAACTTTGTTTTTTAAGGTTGTGCTGCTTGGTTGACATAACCATTGTTATAATATCAAGCACTGACATAGTCACTGTTGAATATCAGCAGCTGACGTAGACACTGTGGAATATCTATTAAGATATTCCACAGTGTCTATGTCAGCTCCCTGATATTCAATAGTAGTTAAAATAACAACATTTATTCAGCGTGTTATTCCTTCACCCCACTGTATAAATATATTTATACTATGGGGGTGAGACCAATTCCAGTGAAATAAACCATGTGATTTTCACTGGAGTGAAATACATCCTGATGACATCAGCAGAGTTAAAATAAATACCATTTATACCTATTCTGCTGACATCACTCACCTGCATCTGAAAACACTAAGAAACATCCCTGTAATTTGTTGAGTTCTAAAATAGGCCCTATACTGAAATTAATACAATTAAGATAGATAATGACAGTCAGCTGCAGCACTCCTTCTAAATGTAACAATCTCCAAATCTCTTGTGCTGTATTTCAAAACACAAGTTTAGTACATTACTGAATCAAACAGATGATGCCTGAAATGTTTAAATAAATCTTAAACAGCCAAACATGAAGACACAAACCTGCCAAAAGAAATCATTACCATCTTCCTCATTGTCACAGAACAGAACCTCCCTCAGGCAACCAATTACCAAAACACAGCACACCTAATCAAGACCCACACACACACACACACACCTACCAACAACAGCTCACTACAACAACCCATTCATAAAAGTTCACAAACACACACACACACATATACACACACACACTACCACAGCACCAGCATCATTTACAGTGACATGATCCTCATAACAACAAACATACCTCTCTCACTGAAATTGGTCTCACCTCCATGGTATAAATAGCACACATGATGGGCAGATCATGGAATATGGAAAATATTCTTACTCCTGCATTGTGAGCACTGTATATTTCACTTGTGCCTTTGGCACTCATGAAATATCCAGAGCTCACTCTGCAGGACTGAGAATATTTTCCATATGCTACTCCTGCCCATCATGCATCCTCATATGTGTATATATATATATATATATATATATATATATATATATATATATATATATATATATATATATATATATATATACTAATAATAAAGTTTAAATATATGTTTGATATAGCAAATACATATGTTTCATAGTATATAAATATGACTAGAGTATATATTGCATATACATTTATAATATATATACATTCAGTAACTATATATTGAATGGACTATTCCTACATATCTTCTTATAGTAAAATATGTATACAATCAAAGAAAGCTGCTCCAAAATGTAGTGGTGCTCACACTGTAAATGCAAATAGCACTCACGGTAAATGTTAGGCACACACACACATACATACACCAGATCAGAAACTCCAGAAAACAATTATTAGATTTTCCACCACAAAGTTTATTTGTACAAAAAATTAAATGTTGTAAAACCAAAGCCAAAAGTAGCAATGGTAAAAAACAAATCTCCCCACAGGATTGACATTTTGTGCTGTTCTCCTGCATTTTCAAAAACAGTGCAAAATGTCAATCCTGTGGTGAGGTCTGTCTTTTGTTTTGCTACTTGCAGCTTTAATTTCTTTATTCTCTCTATGCACAAATAAACATTGTGATAGAAAACCCAAGAAGTGTCTTCTGGAACCCCTGGTCTGGTGTGTGTGTGTGTGTGTGTCTCTAGCTTCTGTATCTTGTTTACTTGCAAGACAGTATGTGTAGATTATATGTAGAATACATACATGTATATATGTCAAATACATTTTTGTAAATTCAAGCTTTGGTACTGTGTACATATTTGCATAATGAATTTGCATATTTCAAAAGCACAGTTTATCTCGGTCTTTGAGTCAGAGTGAGACAGCTTGTGCTGCTTTGGAATGTGGCTCGACTATCCCTTGATTTCTGTCAACAGTGGAGTTGAGTGTAAAGTTGAAATCTCTCCCCATTATCAGTGCGGCATGATATCATTAAATTGTATCAGGAGGTCTGCAAGCTCCTGAAAAAATGTGGGATAGTCAGAGATTAGAGCATACAGTATATGTTTCCTATGATCGGAGTGCCTGAGGGGATGCCAAAACATCCTAGCACTCATCGTCCCTCATTGTCTGCTGATATTTTTGTTAGTTTCCAGTTATGGGATTTATGTATCAAGATAGTCACCCCTCATTTTTTTAACTGAGGCCAAGCTATGAATTTCAGTGCCAGTCCATTCTCTCTCTGCAGCTTTTGAGCTTTCTGGTTCAATAGCTTGGTCTCTTGTAATAGGGCAACTTGAGAGCAGAAGCATCTTAAATGAAAGAGCAGCTGCCTGCATTTCACAGGGGAATTTTGGCCCCTAACATTCCATGTATGCAATCACAAGTCAATTGTCATTTAACCAGAGGGTAAAGCAGATTGCAAGATAGGCTATGAAATCTCAAGCAGCTGCCGCCCTCTATTAGTATAAGGGTCACTAGAAACTATCATGACAGTGTATGGAGAAGCAGTCATTGGTTGCAGAGCAAGAAATTATTGTTTTGAAGGTCTAGAGTTGTTACAAGGCAACAAGTTGTAGTAGATCCAACCATGCATAAATGATGACAAAACCAGGATATGCAAACAACTATGTACAAACAGTTTCCCCTTGGACGCAACCAATATTGAGCTGAGTCCTGGGTGGAATCCCAGTGCTCTGAGTTATGGCCATAGAGTGCTGATATCTTAATAAATAAACCATGTGAATCATCAGAATCATTCCACCCCCTCAAGCTCTATCAACACGCATAAATGAAATTCATCATTCATGCTCTATCTGTGGGGTATGAGTCCCAGGCATCAGAACATCTGCCTATAACTATACAGTGAGCCACAGCTTGCCAGGTGTGGGTCCAGCATGAACACCTGACCTGTCCCAAATGGAGACAATGGAATACAAGTCACAAAATAAATGCACAAGTAGGGCAGGGGTGTAGAGTGTAAACGGTATAAAGGAGGAGGTCGGGAACCTTGTAGGAACATAGTGAATTGTTATTGAAAAGCCATCACTGATGAGCACTAAGCATTTTTTTACAGAGAACAAAGAGGATATGTTGTCAATGGTAGGGCTTTGGCTACATCTTGAAGCACCTTCATGTGAGAGATATCGCTGAGGTGCTAGGTGCAAGCCAAGAGTATTCTCTATTCTTAGGGTAAGAGTGAGTGGGGTACAAACAGAACTGAAGGGATGAATTTCCCAGGTTACCCTATTATGAATATACCAGCTAGGTGTCTGTCTATGTACCGTGTCATGCATGCCATCCTATAAGGTATGGAAAATGGCCTTTGGCTAGGGGTGTGAGCCATGAATGCAGTCAGTGTAGATGAGATAGCACTAGCCAATTGAAACTCAGGAGACCTGTTTCATCTGCCATCCCAGACTGAAGGAGAAACTACGGCTTGAATGTAGACTTTTTCAAATCATCCATGGTCCCTGAAATCACCCTGTCACTGGACATGCACAGAATGTAATGCTGGTGAGGTCTGATGAATTCATCCCACCCCTCATAGACTGGAGCCTGATAAGGGGGAGACAAGCTGACTCAATACTGCTGTCATCTATCCTGTTTACTTTGAGGGCAGTCAAGTAAGCTCCTGCTTCAGTAAAGGGCTAACTGTGCACACCCCCACATCGTCCCACTGGCAACCTTCCCAGGGAGACCCAAGGGAAGGTAATCAAGGGGAAGTCCACTCAAGGGGGAGTACAGTGTAAGCATAGGCTGACATGAGAGCAGATGTGTTGATAAAGCTTGATGAGCTTGCAGATGCAATGGTAAATGAGACATGCTTAACCAGTTCAGCATCATTGCTTCACAATGAGCATGGGATAAGATTGGCTTTAAATCATTTGGGGCCCTGCAGTAGTTATATGGTGCCATAGAGTCAAAGGAAGGGTTGGTTGGATTGCTGTATACTTTTCTTTACCCCACCTTTTTTTTCTCATTTGAGATCACATTAGCTTAGACGGGAGGAGCCAAAACCACAAGGGGGGGACACCTATCATTGTTATTCTCAACATGTGCTTACCTGAAGTTATGAAAGCCCCCCCAGCACATTTAATGAAGCTCCAGAAGCCACTCAGCATATCATAGATACAGGACCAATCATGAAAAGGATATAGTTTCCCCACCATCCCCACCGCCTGGAAACTGGCAAAATTTCTTCCTCTGCATAAAGGCGGTGACCCCTCCCAACCGGGAAACTACAGACCCATCTCTCTCTCCTCTCTTCCCTCACCAAACTCCAAGAATCCCTCATGCTATCCAAACTGTCTACATTTCTCTTCACAAACAGCTCCCTCTCCCCCTTTCAATCAGGTTTTAGAAAACATCACTCTGCTATGAGTAACTGACTCTGTTCTCTCTGCCATGGACAAAGGCCAAACCACTACCACCATTTTCATTGACCTGGCAGAAGCTTTCAACTCAGTCTCCCACCCCTGCTGCTCTGCAAACTAAGCTCCTTCAGCCTTGCTCAACCTGCCATCAACTGGTTCTGCCCTTACCTCCAGATCAGGCAGCAGTCTGTACAAGTAGGTGACACCCTCTCCCCAGCTACCCATTCTTTCAGGCATCCCCCAAGGCTCTATCCTCAGCCCCATCCTTTTCTCCCTATTCATAAATGACCTCCCCTCCACCTGTCTCTCCCTAACATGCATCTGTATGCCAATGACACTATCATCTTTGCCTCAGGCCCCTCCCATGATAGTGTGCTTCCAGATCTTCAAAGTGACTTCAACAGAGTCCAAACTTGGTTCCAAAAAAACAGCTTAAACTTAATGACAAAAAAATGGTTACCATGGTATTCAGAACTAGACAAAAGCTTGCCTCCCTACCTGCCTCCCCCACCAATCTACACCCTGGAAGGATCTCCCCTCGAGACGGCATCCGCCTTCAAGTACCTGGGAGGCTGGCTGGATAGCCACCTCAAATTTTCCGCCCACATCAAGGCCATCCTCTATCGCCACAAAGCCAGCCTTCCCCTTCCCACTTGTAGCGAGCTCATATGAAAAACTATGTTGCCTGTGCTGGACTATGCGGACATCATCTATGGTACAGCCCCATCCTCATCCCTCTCAAAACTTGACATCCTTCTCAACTCTTTCTGTCATTTGCCACTGCCTCTCCCCCACTTACTCACCACTGCCTCCCCTACTCCACCCTATCCTTGACCCCACTTTCACACAGGAGGACTGCCCACAGTGCCTCCCTTATAGCTAAATACTGGTTAGGATGCCTAACCCCCTACTTCTCTTTCCACCTTTCTCCAGCCAGTTACTCAGGCTACTCCCTACGACACAGAGACACATGCACCTTCCACCTCACATGCCCCTCTCTGCCTCTGATCAAGCTGCTTTTCCTACCGTCTCCCCCTTCTATGGAACAATCTCCCTCCCAACCTTCACCAGGCCTCCTCCCTCTCAGCTGTTAAACTACTCCTCAGACTCCTCCCCTTCCCTCCCTGCCCTAGTTGGTCATCTGGTCCCACCCCAACTCGGGCCTAGCCTACCTTTGATGGCCTCTGTTGGTCAATATTTTGCACTAGTCAGCCCCAAATTTGTATGCTGCTAATCTACTGTACAATCTCTGTGCTAGTTTACACAATATTATGATACCAATTGTAAACGCTGTGGCCCAGAATTTCAAACTGCACCCAAAAAGTGCGCAGCAGCAGGAGCAAGTGCAAGTCCACTGTGCCCATGTGCAAGAAGCACGATATTCAAAAACTGTGCAGGGCCAAGATGCGCCTATGGCACACGACTGAATATCACATCACCTGTGCCATAGCGCAACCAGGGATGTGCAGTTGCGCATTTATGATGCACCGTAGTGCAAGAAGGAATGCTCAGCAGAGCAGTCCAGATGTGCCATAGTGCAACCAGGGATGCCCTGTGGAGCAGGGCAGCAATGAAACAGCACAACCAGGGATGCAGGGGCCCACCACCCATGCTACAGAAGGGCAGAGGAGCACACAGCAGAACAGACATTGTTCCCCACACCCCATGCACTGCACAGCCGGGGGAGAGCTGGAATAACCACTTGCCCAAGGATACCAGCAACCAACCCACAGCCGGGCTATTGTGCCCCAGCACACCCCCTGGAAAGCTGTGACTGGCACACAAGGAGGGCTGACCACCCCGTGCCACACCATCCCACCAATGCAGAGCACACCCTGCACCACGATCACCATACACCCTTCCCAGGAGTAGTGCCCAACAGTGCAGGACACCCATGCATGCCACTACCCCCACTGTGACAATGCAACCCTGTGCACCACAGAGCCATGCAAGGCAGCCCCACCATGTGCACCCTGCTGCAGGCAGCAGCAGACAGCAATGCAACAACAGCATACACAGTGCCACCCTGAACATCCCCCCCGAGGTACAGCTGAGAGACTAACCATGCGTCGCCACATGAGGTACCCCACATGTGACAGAGCATGCCCCGGATCCCACCACCAGTGGTACATCACTCTGCACACCCTCCCAAGGACACATCCCATCCCAGCACTGGCCACAACAGCCAGCATAGACACACACAGTGTTGCATGGAAGCATGCACCACACAAGATGCAACACAGTGCATGGACAAACACCCACCCATACCCAAGAGCACACCAACACAGGGACACAGTAGCAGGTCAACCAAGCCACTGGCATGTGGCCATGACTGCCGTGTACACACGTCCAGCACCCCTACAAGGCACAGGTGTGCCAGCCAGTCTGCGCAGGCACCATGAAGCTGTATGCCACCAACGTGCTGCCAGAGCACAAGTGACAGACACCGGAGCACATCCCCTGCAACAGACACAAATGAAAGCATGGAGGGGAGACAACAACAGCGGAGGCCACAGTGCCACTGGAGGCAGACGTGCACCATACTGGTGATGGCAGGTAACCTGGCATTGTGCCGGGTACAGTTGTTATCCAGCATGGACAGCCACCACTGACATGCCAGCAGACCGTGCATATCACAGACATGCAAGGGTGTCAGCTGCACAGGCCATGGATGGTCTGACAGGGGTGCCATGCACACAGTGCATGCACCATGGACAATTGCACACAGGCATACAGTGCACAGAGAACAACACACAAACCACAGACAGTGACTGATCCCCCTGCCCACACCATAGGCAGTTCCCTTCTGGACACACATACACACATGCGTGCACCACCCCTGACGCTATGCACACCACTGCAGCTGAGCACCTGTAGCCTGCTGCAACTCAAAGACTACCACAGTTGTCATAACAAAACAAATGTATTTAAAACAGGTAATCAAAAGAACTATTTACAAGTATGTACAATGGGGGGAAGGGCCACATATCAGGTGGGGGTAGGTAAGGGGCAGGGGTGAACATATAGGAGAGGGAAGAAGGGGTGTGAGGGTGGGTCCGGAGGGGAAGGTGTATTTAGGGGCATGGATGGGCTATCATCTGCCCCTGTTGTCCTCCACATGGCACCGATGTTTCCTACGCCTCCTCACCCCATGGTGGTCCATCCATTGGAGAAGCTCCAGGGCCACCCTTGCCACCTGTAGCAGCTTCTGCAGTCTCCTTTCGATTGCCTGGAGTTGCTGTCCACCTAGGATGATGGAGCAGAGCCAATAAGTGTGACTGTCCAGCCCCCTGCAGCCCACCCATTGTGCATGGCATACAGCCATGTGCCACATCCCTGTGATGGTGGGCGACCACCCACAGTGACCGTGTCCACAAGACCTGCCTACCCAGGCACCCACAGCCATGCGGACCACTGCACACACCCCCCGCCCATATCCTGCACAGCACCACCGTGGCTGTACAGTGACTTGGCTATGCGGTGTGAAGGCAGCGGCACAGCCATGTACCTGGTGCATGCATGGACCACCATTGACACACTCCCACACATGCAGTGCCACTGGACAGTGCTGACTGTAACAAGTTGCGTGCATGGCAGTGGTGTCAATGGATGGTGGCCATGTCCCGCTGCCCACCCAGTTACACAGCATGCAATAGTAATCATGGATGTAAGACACTCACCATCATCAGGCTGGGTCCCTGCGCCTCTGCAGACCATCACCCCTCCCAGCCTGCTGGTCCTCCAGGTGGCGCCTCCTCTCCCTCATGAGCCTATGCTCTTCTGGACCTAAGGTGCAAACATGGAGAGAGGGACATCAGTACAATCCAGTAGCAAAGTCCCCCTGCCCCCATCTGTGTGCAATCCCACATGGCCATACCCATCCACCCCCCCACTCTGATACCACCACCACAGCCAACACCGGACAGCCCCCCCATGTGCCGGACACATGCAACCGTGATACCCGTATGGATGATAACAGTTTATGGATGGGGCACCTACCTGGCCATGGCACCGTGCCCCTCCTGGCATGTGCCCACAGGTAGGCAAGCAGGTCCAGGTCCCTGCGCCTGAGGTCCCCATACCTGTGGTGACACTAACTCTGCCCTGCACCCGATTCCTGTGGCCTCCTCCAGTGCATCAGCCACCTCCTGCCAAACTGCACTCCTGTCCCTGTCCAGGGGTGCATCACCATATAGAGACCCAGCATGGGGCTCTACAATGGCCACCAGATTTGCTAACTCCACCTGGCTCCACATAGCTGCCCTTTTCCGAGCCATCTCAGCAGATAGTTAGATTCAAAATGGCACTCAGCAGTGCAGTTCCACCACATGCAGATGCTGCATGGTACAGCACTGTCATTCCCTATTGCGCTGTCACTGAACAGCACGATAGTGGTGCACCCATGCCTGACGCATGGCACCTAGGGGGCAAAGGTCGGGCACAGGGTCAAGGTTTTCTCACACATGGACAGCCACAGCATGATTGGAACCCAATGCGTGTCACGCGATGGGGTGCCTGTGTGCCACCTTCTGTAGTGGCCTACAGTGCTGTGGCCCCAGTGCATCTATGGCGCCCCAGTTCCACAACGCCATATATGTGAACCACGCAGTAGTGCCACTGGCACAATGGTGGCCATGCCCTGAATTGCCTCCTGTAATCAGCACGTCAGCAGCATGGCAGGCACCTGCATCATCACCCCGGGCATGCGCAGTTAGGTGTGTACTGTGCATGTCACAGAACTGCACCCTTGTCTGAGCACATTCAACACAATTGTGCAAAGTGCAAAGTGCAACAGTGCGATATTCAGCCGGCATATGCAAATCAGCTAATCAGCCATTCAATGGTGCAGACACTGCATTTGTATCCACTTAAAAATGCGCCTTGCCTCATTTGCATGCGTTGTGCTATAAAACTGCAACACTGTGCTGCACTGGCCATAGTCGGTTACTGCAGTCTATTGTGGTGAGTTGCATGCTGTTTGGGAGTGTGGACTGTGGTGTCTGGGACATGCATGGGACTGCACAGTCATAGGTAACACCTGTCATTCTCACAGGATGAATAATGACCGATCGTGAGGTGGAGGAAGAGGAATAGAGACGGGGGCGGAAGAGGAGGCCTAACTTCACCAAGGCAGAAACAGATGCCCTGTTTGAGGCCTACCTCGACCAGGAGCCGCTGCTCAGTGGATGCCAGGGAACACCACAGGCCCATGCTGCTGCATGGGAAGAGGTGGTGCATGCTGTCAACCTGCATGGCAGCCACCAGCAGTCCGTGCAGGAGTGCAAAAAGAAGATGGGCATGGACAGGCGGAGGATTAAGGAGAAGGTGGCTGCCATCAGGGCAGCATGGTCTGTGACCGGTTGGGGACAGCCAGAGGTGCAACGCCTGACCCCACAAGATGAGCGGGTTGCTGGAAGCATGCAGTGTTGCACCATCAAGGGTGTTCCGTGTGGTGGATTCCAGACGGGTGGAAGCCCGTCACTGCATGGTAGGTCCTGGTCTGACAATGGGGGGGGACAGGGTAGGTCACATACATTATTGCTACTGTTTTTCCCTTACAGCTCCTGCACATCTACATGGGTCAGTGGTGGTGGGCTTCTCCACTGAGGGTGGTAGCATGGAGATAGAGGAGGGTCCATCCACCTCCACAGGCATACGAGGGTCAGGGTGACAGTGAGCCCGCCTGGATGTCTGGACTGATGCTGGTGGAGCAGGTGCGGAGGAGGCCCTGCCTGTGTCCCAGTGTGCCAGGGTCCATGGATGCCAGCATGCTGAGACTCGGGCTGGAACCGGATCCATTACTGATGATGATGGAGCTAACGTCATGGGCAGTGATACGTGTGGGCCACAGGATGGCCACACAGCAGGTGACATCACGGGCATAGCCGTGGGTGGTGCCACTGTGGAGGCCTGCATGACATCACAGTCCCAGTCTGTGCCTGTCTGCACCAGTGGGGCAGCACTGGTGTGTGTCCAGGACAGTGGGGCTGTTGCGGGTAATGCGGCGGCACCTGAGTCCTGGAGAGCGGCAGCTGGAGGGGCAGTGTCAGCAATCAGCCAATGGCCATGGGGGTACAGTGTCGGGGGCAGCGTCAGTGCACCAGCTGTGGACATGCCCTGGCCTGGCCCTGGTGTGCAGCGCCCACCCTTAAGGGGTGCTGACCATCAGAGCCACGAACACCATGAGGGACAGCATGCCGATCAGGCAGATGACCTCTTAGATGAGCACACCCTCATACTCCAAGCATCAGTCAATCAGCAGGTGCCGCTTGTGACAGCAGTGGATGCACTCAGTGCAGCTCTGCACCAGGCACAGGAGCGGCGCAGCAGAGACACCACTCTGCTCATGGCAGGGATCAACCGGTTGTGGGAGGATGTGACCACTGCCATTGACAGGCAGACACAGGCAATCACAGCTGTCATGGCCACAATGAGGACAGTTATTTGCCCAAAATGTAGACCTGCTGGTCTGTGTCCACCCCATTCCCGGTGTCGTGCGATCCTCCTTGTCAAACTGGGTCAGCAGTGGGCATCGGAGCATGCCTGGTGGAGGCATGTTTGGTGTGCTGCAGACCCCTGTGCAAGCACGGTCGCATTCACACAGTGGAACCCCTGGGGAACCGTCGGTGCCACCCCATGAGGCCATTGGTCAGCCTGTCACTGCTGGTGGGTCTCAGTGGGGCTGCCCACACATCCGTGGCAGCTGTGGCACTGTGGCACATTACTGACCTGTCTCCCTGCACAGCTACTGTCTGATGCTGCCCTTTGTGCATTGTGTTGTTCAGTGTGCAATGCATGGGTGGGGTAACTGGCCCTGCATGCACACACATGTTCCATCTGCACACCCCCTGGCTGCTGTCCACTGTGGCGTGTGCAAGATGATGCCTGCATTGCACTGTCTGCCACTGTGCAATGCTGCCCAGCATCTGACACATGCACAATGGCAGGCTCTGGGCGTGGTGGTCTCTGGACGTGTGTTTGGCTAGGGGTGGCGGTCGGGGTCTGCGTGCCTCCTACCCTTTGTGCATGTCTTGTGAGGTGTGTGTTTGTATGACCACGTGCAGTGTTAGACCTTGCCCATCCCTGGCGGCATGTGCAGTTCCATGCTCGGCCACTTCCCTTGATGACATGCACCCCTGGTGTTTGTCCATGCGTGTGTGTGGGTTGTGCCTTTGCCACTGGTGGTTGCACACATCCCCATGACTTACCTGGGTTGGCTGAAGTGCTCCTCTGTGATGGTGTCCCGGTGCAGCTGTGCCTGCTGGATCAGTCAGGGGTCCCTTCACCCAAGGGGGGGCTGCCCATCACCATCTTCACCAGCGTCCTCATCGTCCCCATCGCTGTCCCCCTCTTTGATCTGTACGGCTATCTCACAGTCGTTGGCCATGTTGTGCAGCATGCAACAGGCCAGGAATAGCCTGCAGGCCTTTGATGGGCTGTACTGTAGGGCACCACCAGACGTGTCCAGGCAACGGAAATGTGCCTTCAGCATACCGAACTCCCGCTCAATGACATTGAGTGTGGTGGCATGTGCCTCATTGTAGTATTGCTGTGATGGGGTCACAGGCCACTGGTATGGTGTAAGCAGCCAGGGACAGAGTGGGTATCCACTGTCACCTGTGTGTAGAGGGTGGAAGTTAGTTTGGTGATCAGCATCGCCCTGCCTTGGGCCATCTAGGCCAATACCCATGTCACCTCTGACTAATGCCCCTCCCATGCTCCATGTCTTTCTGCGTGGTTTGCATACTCACCCACTAAGTGGCCAGTGGGGATGTCCCCACTTTCAAATCTGTGGCACATTGCTGACTGGTGCCAGATGAAGACTTCATGTGCTCCCCCAGGGTGTGTGGCACAGACATTGATTATGCGCCCCCTGGCATCGCACATCGCCTGGCAGTTGATGCTTGCATACCCCTTCTGATTCATGTATGCGGCCCCTTCGAGGCCAGGTGGTGTGCGGATGGCCACATGGGTGCAGTCCATTGCCCCTAGCATGCCAGGCATACGTGCTACCCTGTGGAACTCCTGTATGTTTGCTGTGCACTCCGCCAGTGTGCTGGGGAAATGGATGTACTCCGCAGCATGTGGCAGCAGTGCACTGAGGAATTGGGTGAGGTGGCGTGATGCGGCTGACTGGATTATGCCTGTCATGTCCCCTGTTGGTCTCTGGAAGGTACCTGTGGTGAGCAGGCACATGCAAGCTGTCACTTTTGTCTCCACTGACAGAGCATGGCTCCGTCATGTGGGTGCCTGCATCACATCACTGCACAGCTCACAGAGCCACCTCAGAATTGTCCAGTTCAGGTGGTACCAGCTCATGATCTTGGTATTGGTGTACAGCTCAAAGCTGGTGCGGGCTTAGTACTGCCTGTTGGGGGCATACCGACGACGGGCCCTTCCATGGCCGCGCCCCCTGCTGCCTGCCTTCTTACCTCCCTCATAACTGCCTCTATCTGGATGGTGGCACTGGCTATGTTCCTGGTTTGTGTTCCCCCCCCAGCAGCTGTTTTCATGTTCCCCCCGCTGTCCTGGCTGCTATTTCCCCTGCACTGGGAACACCTTCCTGTGGTGGCCTCATTGCTGTGTGGCAATTCCCCCTTCTGAACTGCACTGTGGCTGTGGCTCCCCACACCTTCCTGTTCCTGGGGGTTTCAGGTGCTCTGTCTCTGTCCTGCCCTGTGTGTTTGTGTTGCCTGTGTGGCTGGCTATGGTTCAGCAACATGTACCTTCCCTGTAGCGTTCTTGCGCCTCTCTCTCTTGTTCCTTTTTATTTGGGCTCATTTCTGCTATTGCGCAACTTCCGCTCGCTCCCCTATTGCGCATGGCGTATGTTGTTGAATATCGCACTTCGCCATTTATGCATGGTTCCTCCCCCTTCAGTTGTACATGCATTCATTATCATTGTGCTCTTGCACAGTGTGATTTGGAGGGCACATCTGCCTCCCGCTGAATATCACAGAATGGAGCATTTTCAGACTTGCGCTGGCGCATCCCTATTGCGCATGGTGCAACCCTTTTGAATATCTGGACCTGTATATATAAATGTTTAAAATATACTGTATACACAATTATTAGACATGAACTGTCCTGGATGCTGTTATTTACGTCTGAACAGGAATTAGTTGCACTTTACTGCATACCTCTGTGAAATGTCCTTGATCTTTGTACTTAATGTCTGTAACTAGAAATTGTATTACTTCTCTGCTTCCTTTCAGTGTACACCTCGTACCTGGGTCGCACCTGGAAATGAGCCACAGCTCAGTGTGCCTTTCCCGGTCACCAATTTTAAATAAATAAATAAATAAACAAATACAATAGTTTAAACTGGATTAATGTCTCATGCCCATCCAGGTCAATGCAATAGAGCCTTAAGAGTGTCAAAGCCAGCTTTTAGGAGTTGTTGCACAGTTAGTTGGTCTGGCCATTGTTTCACAAGCAGGAGGAAACATTAGGGATGTAAATGTTCCAGTTTGCATCAGCATAGTGAAGACAGCAGTAGGCCCTGAAGAACAAGATGGGGAAGAGTTTGGATCAAAGAAAAGCAACAAATAGAGGCAAGTGCCCAAAATATGCAAAATAAGTCAGTTCATGAGCTAAAATCACAGACAGGAGAGTATTGCATGCACAGTGGATTTCAGGGCAGTGTTTCCTGAATAGACTGAGTCTGCTTTATTCTCATAGAAAGAGACCAAAGGTGTTTGTCCATAGTTGCAACATTAGTGATGAATGTGTCAGCGACTATAGCAGCCCAGGCTGGATAGCATGCATCAGTATGGTTGGTGTTCAGTGGTTCCTCCTTAGGGCCCAGAGGAGCTGGAGGTCAGGAGAGGGATCTTCACTGCTGAAGGCTCAGGCTCTAGATCAGAATTTGCCATCGGGTGGGAGTCAGGGACAGATTTAGAGCAAGCTGGAGGAGAGCCAGTACTTTTATGTGGGTGGCCAGAAGTCTCTGGCTAAATGGCCATCAGTGTAGCGTATCTGTTAGGGGGGCACCAAAGCTGAGAACGCATCCTCATTATTGGCAGAGCCCCCACTCCTACTGTTACTGCAGGGCCATATTGATGATGGAATGGAGTACCTTCAGCTTTTTTGTTTCCCTTGATTTTTGTGTCTTTAGTGGGAAGCCATGGATTTTCATCAAGCATTTGGGGGGATGATAGGTCATTGTACTTTTGGTTGATTCAGAGGAGGAATACTATCTGTTTCTAGTCCTACTGCAGTGAGTGCTGCCTGCCTGGAGATATGGTGGAAAGGAATTTGTGAGGAAGGGCAGTACTGGTGTATAGTCAACCGCATCCTCCAGAGATGTGAGCATTTCTAGGGCCCCGTTGTGGAAGAGGTGGAAATAAGCTGGGTATTGAAGTGAAAAGGGTATTCCCAGCTGATGAAGAAGTTGTTTCTGTGAAGGTTCTGCTTTTATTGGTAAAGCCATGGGAGAAAACCTGAAAAATCATGTCCTTGTGACTTTGCCACTCCAGTTACTCCAGCTTCCTTGCTCATCTAAGTATGTCCTCCTTCACCTGAAATTGGAAGAATTTGGCATGGATGGACTTTGGCTTTTCCACTTTGCATGGAGTTTGCACCAAAGATCAGTGGGCCATCTTGATTTTGAATTGCAGAGACCCAGGCAGCTTGAGCCAACTTGGTGGGAGGTGACACAGAAATCCAATGTTGTCCCTGAGCTCTACCTGCCCTGGGAAGCCCACAAATCAGAGATTGTTATGACTAGCCCAATTCTTTGTCTTGTAATTTGTGAATAAACTTTTTCTGTTCTCTTAGCTGTGCTTGAAGATCATGGATGGCTGCATAGTTTCTTTGCCCCTGCTTCTCTGTTATCTCCAGTTCATGACCATCTGAGTAATTGTCCCTGAATTTTGTTTCATTTTAACCTGGATATTTTTCATTTCTTGAAGTACCTGATGAAACATTTGTTCCACATAGTCAGAAGGGAGGGCACCTGCTGCCACAGCAATGAAAGAAGCAGGCCACAATGGTCGGAACAGGGCGTAGGAGATCTTGACTGATTTGAGAGGATTGCCATGTGCATTTTCCTTCCATTTGGTACTGATATGCTCAGCTTAGCTTGAGGAATTGAATCATGCCTGCAGAAAAGTCATTTTGGTATGGAACACTGGTGGACTTTTACTTATTTGGGCTGGTAAGGTGAAGCAGGAAACAAATAGGCTGCCATCTTGCCCGAGGTCAAACTATGCCCCTATTTTTAAATTCTTGATCTTAATGCTTATTTCTTTTGTTGAAATATCAATAGTTTGACTTCCACTAATATCTGTATTTACAGGGGGTCTAACTTCTGTGGTAAGCCTTTGTAGAAACATTTCTTAAATACATCTACCATATCCTCAGGCTTATTAATGCTTACATTGTTAATAATGAGAGGGCTGACTTAACCATGCATATTTTAAATGAGTTTGTATACCCAAAATATGCCTTGGTGTAATTTTCTGAAGCATTTTTGGGTAATTTATATTCTATTTTTTTGTTAGCTCTTTTTGTTTCTTGTTTACTCTCTTTTGAATGTGTAAATGTTTCCTAGTTGCCTTCTGCTTTGCTTGACACATATGCCTCATAAAGTTTTTGTTTCTTTCTAACAAGGTTGTTTATCTTTCTTGAAAACCAGCTACTGTAGGTCTCAGTTTGTTATTTTTGAATTTATTTGCAGAATGAAATTGTTGCTTATTGAAAGAATTACATTCTTGTGAGAGGTCCATGTACTAGCTATGTCATTATTATCAAGACATTCAGTCCAATTAATATTGGACAGCTCATTATTTATTTCTATTATATTCATTTTTTGTGAAGGAAAATCTCTGTTATGCCTCTGCACTGACAGTAATGTGTATCCACCTTAAATATGATTGTGTTATGATTGCTATTGCTCAGCAGTGGCTAACCTTGCAGTTTCTAATGTTTATATTTTCTATCGTAAGTACTATATCTAAAATATTTGACTCTATAGTTGCTTCTGAGACATGTTGGAGCATATTAAGTTGTTCACAGAATGTGATAAACAGTTTTCCTGCCATATTAGCCACAGAGTGTGCAACACAATTTATATCTGCTATGCTCATATCACCTACAAAGATAACTTCACTCAATTCACAGGCAGATTCTGTTTCAGACACAGTATCAGCTGTGATATCAGCCAGGGTGTCTACGGGATAGTAACACAGACCAATGATAGGTGATTCAAGTGAGATAGCAAAAAGTGTGACCCATGGTGATTCAGAATGTGTTGATTTCTTTATTTTATTAATGACATTTGTAGCCCCAGAATTTGAATTAACATAAAGAGCAATGCCACCACCCCTCTTTTGTGATCTGCAGCATTTAAAAAAGTTGTAGCCATTAATGTATTTTTCCTGGTCCACATCTGTAGACCACCAGGTTGCTCTAATGGCAGTTAAGTCTGGCTTGTTATGAGCAACTAATGCTAATAGCTCATCAAGTTTATTACAGAGACTTCTAGTGTTCAGTGGTACACATTTTATTTTGTGTTGACTTTTGGTTGTCACAGGTATATTAATTTCCTATCTGGAACATGAAGTTTGATAAGATGCCCCCCACTAACTAGTTTAAACACTGGTTATCCAGTGCTGTTTTGAGGTTTATGCCCAGTGTTTTTGCTCCTAATTTAATATGTACTACATCCTTGGAATGTAATGAGCTGTTTTTGCAGAACATGTCCCAGTGATCTATAAACCCAATCCCTTCTGTTTTGCACCAATTGGATAGGCATGCATTTATTTTGGATATTGTATGGTTTTGTTTTTTTTTTGTCCATGCAAGCTCATGGCACTGGTAAAATGCTTGACATGGCAACCATATATTCCATGCTTTTCATTTATATTACATAATAATATAAGCTCATAACAGATGTCCTTTTCATGTTGCTTGCTGACATCATGTGTCCCTACATGGAGTATTACATTTGAGTTTTCATGATATAGTGCAGAAGTGCTAAAGAATATGTGAATACAGACTCAAAGATTCCTTATATCATGATCAAATTAAATAATTTTATTAAAATGACTAAGCCACCCTGTCTCTGAAACATGCCAACATTCCATGACCCTGGGGCCACTTCCTCAGGGCCTGTGGTAGTCCTGCAGCAATAATATTTTTATTTATTATACATACTTCTATGAGTCGTTTAGTATGTTACTTGTCACCCATGAATGAGTCATAAATATTCATTAGTTTTATTAAATGAAAACCATATATGTTTAAACTAGACATGTTTCTGAATACTCTTACACTAACTATTCCTTGCTAAAAATGCTTATAGTCTTTTATAATTCATCCGCTTAGCCATTCATTAATTTTATTGCCAAATAGACACACCTTTTGTGCAGTGATATGTACAATCAACAGTGCTCAAAACCAGATTCCAATAATTCCTTTGATCCCTGATGGGCTTTTGTATCATACCCACTGTAGCTTTGCTTTACCAATGCATGTCTCCCATAGAATGGAAATATCACATTCTTACTGTTTCTGTAAACATTTTTTATGAAAAAGTAAATTGAAATAGTCAAACAAATATAAAAAAGTAATTATGATCTTAAAATATACCAGTTTCTGCTGGAGTGACATAACTCATATTCATTTTGAGCTCTCCTGGGAGCTCCAGAATTTCTTAAATCATTCATATTACAAACATTACATGTTTTATTCTGTCTAGAGAGATAATAAAAAAAATATCTATCTGGTCATTCCCATAGGGCTCCTACTATTACTAATACCACACAATCTGCATTATATTCCAAGCTGATATGTTTTAAATGTATTCTCTCTCAGAGTTCAGTTCACACTTATTTTACATGCTGGTTTGTCTTGTTCAATTTGTTAGCTTAGTAACATAGGCTATGGTAACCCTAATGGTTTATACTTTAACAAAATTGACTGCCTCGAGTATTATCTATGTATTTTTCATTGTGCTCCATTTTAATTTTCCAATTAATAGTACTTACATCCCAATCTTAAAATGAGAATAATGTTTCTTTTAAATCAAAGTGGATTTCCATTTTGTGAAGTAGTCCTATGACAGTTTCATAATATCTGTCATATTTCCTGACTATTGAAATGTTGCTTGTGCTCTGCTTTTAGTTCATATCTCAAACACACATTAGTCCTTTCACAATATTATTCAGTTAATGGAGTCAGACTTATTTCATTAGAAGAATATTTAGTTCTCACTTGGAATTTCCTGCTACCTTACTTGAGTAACTATCTGTATCCAGCTTTACTGCCAGTTTCAATAACCTTCTGAAAGTGACTTTCTTGAGTCATGGCATCACGTTGTTGGCATTACTTTCCTGGTTAAACAATTTCCCCTTTTCCTAGTCTGATATTCACTACATGTATTTCTTTTAACTATTAAAATAAGGAATATGTTGCTGTTGTATATGCTAACTTATGTTTTTAAGGGATACTACTAGTGTTGTGTTAAACAGAAAGAAGAATGTGTGAAAAACTGGATTTTATCAGGAGACTGCTTTCACTTACTACTTGTTGCCACAGCAACCTATTGACTCTGTGTCTGAAAGGCTGTATCTACACAGCATACTTGGCTATGTAGTTACATGCTACCTGCTATGAAGAAAGATACTAATGCTGCATAAATATTGCATTATTTTCCTTATACAGTATATTACGCATTTCCAAATCTGTGGGAATGCTATCTGTACATTCATAATCTGATCTGGTTTTGCACTGTTTCGCACTGCAGTGCATTGGCTGTTGCTAGCCTTGCTTATAGAGCAGAAAGCAGCTAACTAAAAGAAACTACCATGTTCTTATTAATTTAACACTTCTGTCTCAACAGAAGTCAGTGTCTGTTGAGATTAAGCAGACATATACTTTATTAGAAGTAGAAGGGGTCTTATTTAGAGTTAAAAAAAGAAAAGAAGGAAAGTCAGTGTGTGTTCTGTGCTGGGAAGGGTACTGCATCAACTTACTTTGCTAAATCAGTAGGAGGAGAGAGAGCTTAATTGGGGGTGTGGCTGAGACAGTATAAAAGCAGGTGACTCAAATTACAACTTCCTATTGCTAGCCTTTTTTCTTACTAATTGCCCTCCATTCCACCCACCCTAAGCCAGTTATACTTTAATAGCCACTGGAATTGACTCAGAACAGGAACTTCCTGTTTGGAAGTAGGAAGGGAAGGATCACAGAGAAACATTAGTTTTGTCAACCCTAAAGGAAAAAGTAGCTCACCCCCAGCTGCTGGTGGTCTGACACTGAGCAAGGAACAGGGAGACTACTGAAGAATATAGGAAGTTGCTGTCCCAGAACAGGAAGGGTGAGAGTTGTAAGGAGAGGAGATAGTAAGCATACAGAGAAACAGGAGAGGGGACACAAAATAAGACATGATAGGAGTGGTGCAGTGCAATGGCTGTGGGGCAGCAGTGTTCCAGGAAACATTCTGGAGGCTGCAATGCTGCCCTATTTGGAGGCACCTCTCTGGTCTGAGGGAGGAGGTTGCCCATCTCCAGGCTGACCTGGCTAGGATTTGTGAAACCTCTTCCCCCACCCAGGGACCACCAGGGCCAATGCCACTACCTCAGAGGTTGCCAAGAAAGAGGAGAGGCTGGACCAGGGTGGGCTCAGGGAGGGAGAAGGTGGTGGAACAGAGCTGCATCCCTCCAGCTGTACCTCTCCACAATTCATACACTCTTCTGGTAGATAGTGGTTCCTCTATGGAGGCACCTGCAGTGGAGACCAAGGAGGATGCTGGGAACCTTCACAAAGGAGACCCATAGGAGGGTGTCATGGGACCCCACAGGGGAAGGAAACAACTCCTGGTGGGGGACTCAATCATTAGGGGGTAGAAATGGGGAAAGAAGGGGAGAGGGAGGTAAGGTGCCTGCCTGGCACCATGGCTTGGAGGGACAGGAAGCGTATCCTCAGGATCATGAGAGCAGCTGCATGAGGGAGGGAGCTGGATGTCATTGTCCACCTAGGGACAAATGACCTGGCTAGGAATGGGATCAGAACAGTGCAAGAAGAGTTTGTAGAGTTGGGGAGTGGCCTTAGACAAGTAGCGCATATGGTAACCTTCTCTGAGGTGCTGCTTGTCTATGGCAAGGGTGATGCTAGGGTACTCCTTGCCAGGGAATTCAATGAATGGTTGAAAAACTGGTGTGGAGCTCAGGGTTTTGGCTTCACTGGGGACTGGGGAGCCACCTGGAGGGATACAGACCTATACTGGTGCAATGGTCTGCATCTGTCCGGGAGGACCAGGATCCTAGGTGAGAGGTTTAAATGCTTCATTGGCAAGCATTTAAACTAGCCTAGGGGGGAGACACTGAAAAGGAACAGGGAAATCCCAGCCTCCCCCCACAAAACACGGTAATTAGTGAGGTAAACACCAAGGTAGAGAAGGCATTAGTGAGCAGGACAGAGGTAAATGTAAAAAATGCAAAGGCAGTAAGGACAGGAATGGGGCTAAAAGGGTAAGGCCATCAAAAAGTGGAGGGTGATAAGTACCAATGCCCATAGTCTGTGTAACAAGCTCCCTGAACTAGTGGCCTTGATGGAAGAGGGTTGCCTGGATATTGTGGCAGACACAGAAATGTGGTACACAGAGAACCATGACTGGGATGTCAACATACCAGGATACACAATCTACAGGAGGGACAGGGAGGGTAAAAGAGGAGGAGGAGTAGCTCTCTATGTAAAGGAAGGAATCAAAGCAAAAGAACTAAAGAGTAATCAGGGAGCAGATGAGGCACTCTGGGTCACCCTGGGGACAGGAAATGGCACCACAATCCGCATGGGGGTTGTGTACAGACCCCCATCTCAGGTGGAGGGAATGGACAAGGAAATAATAGAAGGCATCCTTAGGATGGCAGAAAAAGGGGAGATATTGTTGATGGGAGCCTGAATATGGCAGATGTTAACTGGAGCACCTTTGCTGCAGGTACATCCAAGAGCAGGGTCATTCTTGATGCCCTACAAGGGGCATGCCTCAGACCGCTAGTATTGGAACCCACACGGGAGGGAGCAATCTTACACCTGGTACTCTCAAATGGGTACAGAGAAAGAATCTCTGATTTAGAAGTGGGTAGCCATCTGGGAACAAGCGACCACCAAACAGTGCAGTTCACAATAAATACTGCCATACAATCAAGCCATACAAAAGCAAGAATATTGGACTTTAGGAGGGCTGACTTTGGGAAAATTAGAGAGTGCCTCAGAAAAGCACTAGCAAATGGGCAAGAAGGAGGGGTGGAGGAACAATGGGGAGTAATCAAAACGGCCATCACAGAGGCAACAAGCCTTTGTGTAAAGCAAATCAACAAATCACAACGAAGGAAAAAAAATTCTATGGTTCTCAAAAGAGGTAACAGGGAAGATTAAGGAGAAAAGGATAGCATTCAGGAAATATAAGGAAACACAGAAGGAGCAGAACAGAGAACTTTCTCAGTTAAAGCAGAAAGACGCTGGGAAGGCAGTCAGAATAGCAAAGGCCCAAACTGAGGAAAGAATAGCCAACTCTGTTAAGAAGGGGGATAAGACCTTTTACAGGTACATTAGGGAATGAAGAAAGACCAAAGGAGGGATACTGAGGCTTAATAAAGTGGAGGGAATGTGGGTAGAGGGTGACAGTGAAAAAGCAGGGATACTGAACAAATATTTCTGCTCAGGATTCACAAAGGAAGAGGAGGGAGAGGTACCTAAACCAAACAAGAGAAACACTCTGAAGATGGGGGTTGATACCAGTCTATTTACAGAAGAAAGGGTTCTGAAAGAACTAATAAAATTGAAAGTGGACAAAGCAAGGGGTCTGATGGGATTCACTCAAGAATTCTAAAAGAACTAAGGGTAGCACTAGTGACACCACTGACTACTCTCTTTAACAAATCATGGGAAGATGGGGTGGTACCTGAGAACACAAAAGTGGGAGCAGGACAGAGGCAGGAAACTACAGACCAGTTAGTTTGACCTCAGTGGTAGGGAAAATGATGGAATCACTTCTGAAGGAAAGAATTGTTGAGTACCTAGAGGTCAGTTGGGCACAGGACCCAAGGCAGCATGGATTCATGATGGAAAGGTCTTGTTAGATGAATCTAATAGATTTCTTTGACTGGGTGACCAAAGTAGTAGACCAGGAAGGGGCTGTGGATATGGCCTACCTAGATTTTAGCAAGGCATTTGATACAGTCCCACACAAAAGATTAATACACAAGTTCACCAGCCTTGGAGTGGGTCCCATGATGGTAGCCTGGATAAAAAATTGGCTAGACAACAGGACACAAATGGTAGTAGTAAATGGAGTCCACAATGAAGAAAGGAGGGTTACTAGCAGGGTACCACAGGGTTCAATACTGGGACCGGTCCTTTTTAATGTCTTTATAAGTGACATTGCAGAGGAACTGGAAGGAAAAGTATGTCTCTTTGCAGATGACAAAAAGATCTGCAACAAGGTTGATACACAAGATGGAGTGGAAAGGATGAGAAGGGACTTGGCAAGGTTGGAGGAATGGTCAAATGTATGGCAGCTTAAATTCAATGCAATGAAGTGCAAGGTAATGCACCTGGGAAACAAAAACCCAGGGGAAGAGTATACAATGGGGGGTGAGATACTGACAACAGTAAAAATGGAAAGGGACCTGGGGGTAATTATATCAGATGACCTAATGGTGGGCAAGCAATGTGAGAAGGCAATAAGGAAGGCTGGGGGGATACTGGGATGCATAGGGAGAGGCATCAATAGTAGAAAACAGGAAGTTGTTATCCCTCTGTACAGACAGTTGGTGAGACCCCACCTGGAGTACTGTGTGCAGTTCTGGAGACCCCATCTCTGCAAAGACATAGACAGAGTAGAGGCTGTCCAAAGGAGGGCAACCAAAGTGGTGCAGGGTCTGCACCAGAAGACATACGAAGAAAGACTAAAGGAGCTTAATATGTATACTCTTGAGGAAAGAAGAGAGAGAGGGGACATGATAGAAACTTTCAAGTACCTCAAGGAATCAACAGTCAAGAGGGTAGCATCTTTCAGAAAAGAGATGTGCAAGAACAAGGGGCACAATTTGAAGATAGAGGGGGGACAGCTCAGAGGTAATTTGAGGAAGTATTTTTTCATGGAGAGGGTTGTGGATGCATGGAACAGCCTTCCTGAGGAGGTCATGGAGTCAAGAACAGTGGGGGAATTCAAGAATGCATTGGACAGACATAAGGCAGTCCTAGTGGGGGTTAGGAGGAAGTAAGCTGTTGGTTAACTGGGATCTGCAGCTTATCTGTTAGGTAGGAAAATGGGCAGACTAGGTGGGCAAAGTGGTCCTTATCTGCCATCAAATTCTATGTTTCTATGTTTCTATCATGCCACACTTTATACTGCTCCATTCCAGTGCCATATTCTTAACAGCATATATGATGGAAGGTATGGGGTGCCCGGAGGGTCATTGAGATGCTGTAAGTATCTCAGAATGTTGTGACACTGCCTACCACATGCCTCAGAGGTTAAGTAGTTGTCATTCATAGGAGGCAGGTGAGTTGGGGTACACCCCTAGAAATGCACACTCCCCCTAAGGACAGCCATGTATTGGGTGGTCTTAATGGTGAGAGTACTCTCTGCTACACAAAGGTTTTTGGACAAAGAAAAGAAAGAGAAATAATATAAATAAAGAAATATATACGTATATATATATATGTATATACTGTATGTATATACATATATATATATATATATATATACATACACTATAGTGGCTTGGTCGAGCCACTATATTTAGGGTTGAGATGTCACTTCTATGTTAAAGTCAAATGTTGTGCGTTAATAACTTTGGACCCATTCAATGGGTTTGCCTGAAATTTGGTATGCGCAGTGGGGCATGGTAGTCTCTTGATCTGCCAAATTTTGTTTTGGTTGGACTTATGGTCTTTGCGCATGAAAATGCTGAAAAATGCAAAAGTATCCATTTTTGGAAGCAGTTTTTGGGATTTTGGATGTGGCCCTGTGCAGCCATCATGTGGTGTGCTGTTCTGTGAGAAAGCTCATTTGAAAGAGCTTTGGTGACCGAACATGCCGCTTTTCATTTAGTGAAAAAATATTAAGGCATTCAAAAGTTATGCCACTTTAAAGTTCCCATTATATGTCAATGGGAACATTTATATGTATGTGTTGCCTACAAAGAATGGGGTTCTGGCTATCTCATCCCACCTGGCGGTCAAAGAATTTGCAGCTTCATGGTTCAAGAATTTTTGTCCCCGAGAATTCTTTGATCATGAGATCTGCCATCTTGTTTTTATATTTCCAATCATAAAAACACATAAATCTTATCTCAGGGGTCACTCCTGAAGTAAAACTTGGATGGGTTTTACTCAGGGGGCTCCGATCTATTGAGCCATGACTTTGGTTTCATCCAAATTGGTCAAAAAATGGAGTTATAAGGTTTAAAAATCTTTGACCGCGGCTCGCTAATGATCTTTGATTGCTAGCCTGCAAATTCATTGATCGCGAGATTCTTTGATCGCGATCTTGCATCACAAGATAAAAACACAATTATCTCGGCTCATGGGTGGGCTAGGGACACAAATGAGGGTGGGGTTTGCTCAGGGGGCCTTGTTCTATTGAGGCATGGTGTTGGTTTGGTTTAAATAGCTCAAAAGATTGCGTTTCACCATTTATAATTCTTTGGTGGCAAGCGTGCAATTTCTTTCATCGTGAGCCTGCAAATTCTTTGATCACAAGATTATTTGATTGCAATCATGCATCGCGAGCGAGGGACGAGATTGCCGAATTAAAAAATAAATTTTCTCAGCCCAGGAGTGTCTTAGGAAGTCAAATGAGGGTGGGGTTTGCTCAGGGTGCTTTGTTCTGTCCAACCATGGTGGTGGTTTTCCACAATTCCTTAAACTTTTTGATTTACAGCATTTTTTATTCTTTGATTGTGAGCCTGCAAATTCTTTGATTGCGAACCTGCAAATTCTTTGATCGTGACATTCTTTGATTGTGATCATTCATCACGAGCAAGGGATGAGATGGCCGAATTAAAGAATCAAATTTCTCAGCCCAGGGGTGTCCTAGGAAGACAAATGATGGTGGGCTTTGCTCAGGAGGCTTCATTCTGTCGAACCATGGCGTTGGTTTACTAGAATTCTTTCAATTTTTGATTTACAGCTGTTCTGTGTCTATAGTTATATTATTTTATAACATGGGCAAGAAAAATTTTATCACCTGATTGGCAGAGAGCCATCAGGTGACCATACATTAATTTCTGTTAACTTTACAGTTTGTGGCACTCAGGTACCCTTGCCAGATTATGGAGCAGTGCCACACTCGTTATTTTATCAGCCACTTCTTATCTCAGTGGCAGCTATTGAAATGTCTCATTAAGTGAGGCATAGTTTTTAGCACTGAATGTCTGTGAGTGGCAATGCTCCCATCATCAGTTGTAAATTCTGGGACTCAGCGCACATTTCCCGGTAATATTCACATGTCCCCGTAATACTCCCTAGTTACCTACCCAGCTCACATCTGTATAAAACAGAGACTCAGTTCACCGTTGCCGTGACACTAAGACCACTACACAGACCGACATCCCTGCGTGTTTCCACTCAGTGCAGGACGTGAAAATCCGACAGTGTCATCTCTGTTATTAAACGTGTGCTAAGATAGTACACACTCTTCCCACCCACCCGTCCAGTGGAACTCCATGCTTCCCGGTGAACCTAGCATCAGGGGGCAGAGTCGCCATCAACAACAGTCCTATCAGGCAGTCATCTGAGAGCTCTGGTGCTGCAAGCTACATTCTTCACTCCCCTTCCCTTCCTCTGGTTACTGCATCTGTATGTCACAGAAAATGAGTCATCTTCTCTGCAGTGACATCCCCATTTCTCCGATCCTGACTTGGAGACTAAGTTGCACCGAGGTATGACATGTAACTCACTACCAGATTTCAAACCTGCACCGCGGATCTCCTATTTCCCCCTGCTTGACCTGCAGCACTGTAGAGAGACCGGGACAGCAGTACTCAGCAGTAGTATCTGTGGCCTACTGAACGTCTGTTTCTTCATGCTGGTTTGCAGGCCCACCGAGAGCACAAGCAGACTATGGCAGGTGAATGGGAGGTGCAGTGTGCATATCGCAAAACTGGGTTTAAAAGTGCAGTGTGAATGTTAAAATACCTGCAGCATTTTTTTTTGTCACATTCGGAGAACCGAAGACACAGTATGAGACACTGACTTCCTGGTTCAGTGTAGAGACAGACAGATGGTGTCAGAGTGACAGTGTGTGCAGTGATAGGGAGACACACACGCACTGCTCAATTCCTTTCCCCAGGCAATCTGTCTTACAAAATGATAGACAAAGCACAGTGTATGCATGAAGTTCAGGCAGCCCCTTGATTCTATTCTACAGGCCTTCTTACCACAAACTTTTGTGTCTGGTACTATTTTTGGTGTGGCAGAACACAGAAAAGTGTGGTACTCCAACCATAACCAGTGGAGGAACACAAACTAGTTCTCACTTTTCTGACGTGTTATTCCACTGTTTTTTGTCCATTTCTTCCCACATGTAGCCCATGTTATAAGAGCAGTAACCCACTCCAGGATGTGCAGTTGTTGAGGATTAATCAACACCCCGGTGCCATGATGACACTGGCCTGCAGCCTTGTGCCTCACAACGTACTCGGGGTGTTAATTACTCCCCAAGAACCACACACCCTGTCGTGGGTTAGTGTATACTTATAACATGAGCATCTATGTTTGTGAAACATCATTGGATGAAATGGGTCTGGTGACTATTCATTAATCAGTAGTAATCATACAGAAAGTGGATGTGGTGAGAAGTTGCGGAGGAGAAAAATAATAGAAGTGACCGGACTAATTGTGCTGCAGTTGCAAGAGTGTGAAATGCAGTCATTTTTTTTGTTCCACTAAGCGACTGTGCCCACCCACTCACCCAATGGACCTTGAAGATCCTAGCATATCCCCATTCAGAGCAACAAACACATTGATTGCACCACAAGAAAAGTTTCCTCACAATCCGACTTCATAGACAGTGTGAAGCGGAGAAAAGTAGCTGCATGTCCGCATTCCTGTGGCTGCAACACTCTGTACTGGCTGAGTGACACAGAAGTGCAGAGCCCCAACATACAAGTGCCGCTTTGCAAAAGCTGCCTAACTGAGGAAGGGAAAGTCACCATTTTCCTCCTCTCTGCTCGGTATTCACATGAGCACCCGGTGGTATCATGCCCTGGTTCCTTTGCCTGCAGCAATCCATTCGGTAGAGTGATATGGACATGCACGTAGCATTTAGCGGAAGGTACCTGCCTGTCCATTGGGTGTAAGGTGATATCGCCGTGGAGGTGATTAAGGTTCCAACGGAATCTTTTAGCCGCATAGTATCTGAAGTAATTAGGAAGCCGATAGCCGTGACTAGATGTCAGAGGAGCTGTTCACGGTCTGTTTACTACCTCTGCAAGTGACCGCATAATGACAGGGAAACAGTGAGGGAGTCAATCGTACAAGACAGAAATCTGTGTTTCTCTGTGGACAAGTACTATGTTGTGCGAGTCATGCAGGAGGTGAGCCACATTGGATGCGCAGTACAACACCCAGCATCTGTCGTGGAGTGTAATCAGAGCACATTATGTATTCATGCTATTTCAGAGAGGCACACTACCTCGTGAAACAATGCAGCAGTTAATGTAGTAAGTACCCCAGCCAACAAGAAACTACTGAAAACAGCAGCATATGGTACAATATATGGAAAACAGAGATACTGCATGCTAGAGCTCTGTAACTGTCTGTCTGTCACCCTCCATCTGTACTATTAAACAGTGTATCTGTAAGATACAGTGGCGTGAAAAAGGATTTGCCCCCTTCCTGATTTTCTCTATTATTGCATATTTGTCACACTGGATGTTTTCAGGTCTTTAGACAAAATATAATATTAGATAAAGGGAACCTGAGTGAACAAATAACACTTTTTTTTTTTACTTATTTCATTTATTTAATGAAAAAAGTTAACTCAACACCAACTGGCACTGTGAAAAGTAATTGCCCCCTAGTTAAATCAACCCAATTAAAGGGATAATTAGAGTCAGCTGATTGAACACAGCCAGGCTTGATTACAGCCAGCCCTGCTCAATATAAACCCTACTTATTTTGGCCCTTACCATCAGAGTCACGCTGCAAAGCACAAAGATTCAACAAGCACATTATGCCATGATCAAAGGAAGTTCCTGAAAAGATCAGAAAAATTGTTGCCCTCATCAGTCTGGAAAGGCTACAAAGCTATTTCTAAGGCTCTGGGACTCCATCAAACCACAGTGAGAGCCATAATTCCAAATGGAGAACACTTGAACAGTAGTGAACCTTCCCAGGAGGGTGGCCTGCCAAAATTACTCCAAGGGCGCAGTGTAAAATCATCCAAGAAGTCTCAAAGGATCCTAAAACAACATCCAAAGAACTGCAGGCTTCTCTTGCCTCAGCTAAGGTCAGTGTTCATGACTCCACAATCAGAAAGAGACTGGCAAAATGGGCTTCTATGAGAGTAGAAGGCGGAAACACGCTAACCAAGAAGAACATAAATGCTCGTCTCTCATTTGCCAAGAAGCACCTGGATGATCCAAAGCCTTTTCGAAAATGTTCTATGGACAGATGAGTCCAAAGTGGAACTTTTTGGACAACATGGATCCCATAATGTCTCGCAGTAAGCAAACACAGCATTCCACAGTAAGAACACCATACCAACAGTCAAACATGGTGGTGGTAGTGTGATGGTGTGGGATGCTTTGCTGCCTAAGGACCTGGATGACTTGCCATAATTAAAGGAACCATGAATTCTGCTCTGTACCAGAAAATTCTTAAGGAGAATGTCCAGTCATCCTTCCGTCAGCTGAAGCTGAGCGTAGTTGGGTCATGCAGCAAGACAATGATCCAAAACACAAAAGCAAGTCCACATCAGAATGGCTAAAAAAATAAATTAAAGTTTTGGAGTGGCTAGTCAAAGTCCAGACTTAAACCTAATAGAGATGCTGTGACAGGACCTGAAACGAGCAGTTCATGCCGAAAACCTACCAAATGTTACTGAATTAAAGCAGTTCTGGTGAGGAAGAGTGGGTTAAAATTCTCCACAGCGATGTGAAAGACTGATATTGAATTATAGGAAGTGTTTGCTTGCAGTCATTGCAGCTAAATGTGGCATAACCAGTTATTAAGTGTAAGGGGGCAATTACTTTTTCACACAGTGCCAGTTGGTGTTGGTTAACTTTTTTTCATTAAATAAGTGAAATTAAAAAAAAAAACAAGTGTTATTTGTTCACTCAGGTTCCCTTTATCTAATATTACATTTTCTCTAAAGACCTGAAAACATCCAGTGTGACAAATATGCAATAATAGAGAAAATCAGGAAGGGGGCAAATACTTTTTCACGCCACTGTATGTAACAAATGAGAAGTAGCAAAGACACATGACTGTGCCCCTTGATACTAGTATGTTAGCCTGTTTACCACAAACTTCTGTAACAAGCACTATTTTCCTGTGGCAGAACTCACATGGATGTGGTACACTGGCCAAAAGTAGTGTAGGAACACTAAGTAGTCCCCACAGTTTTTCTCCTGTTAATCCACAAGTTGTTATCGATTTCTGTTGATATCTGGCCCATGTTATAAGCGCAATAACCCACTCCAGGGAGTGTGTTTATTGGATATTAATCAACACCCCGGGTGCTATGAGGATGCCTAGCCAGTGGCCTTGTGCCTCAGAATGCACCCAGGGTGTTGATAAATCCCCAATAAACACACACCCTGTTGTGGGTTATTGCTTTCATCCTATTCAAGCTTTCAGTGGGGAGGTGCAGTCCGAGGTCCTTGTAACTGCATGTTTCAATCAGGTCCATGGGCGTAGTTGCTGTGTACAGTATGTCTGTGATTGGCTACCATTTCAGGTAGGGAGAGTGACTAGTGAGGGGAGGTTTGTTTAAATGCAAACAAGGCACTGTGTTTTTTCACTTTGGAGCCTAATCAGAGGAGCCTTATACTCAAGTGGAACTGCGGGGGAGAGAGAGACCGAGGAGAGCCATCTACTAAATCCTACAGTGGCATCTTCATCTCGGGTGGAGAAAGATCACCATACTGGTGGTGCAGAGCAGACAGAGCACCACTGTTGTTGTCCTCCAGTGCAGTGAGCTAGCCTAGAATGGTTTGTGCTGAGGTCAGAGTGGCTGGTGGCTGCAAGACAGGCAGGGACTTGTGAGCTGAGCTGATGCAAGCTGAGGAGGACTGGATGAGAGGAGCAAGTGAGTTGAGGCTGCCAGTGCATGCCTGTGTGGTCATGGAGAAGCTGAGACTCAATCGCTATCCTTTACATCAAAACTGAGCTGTATATCATTATTTGTTTTTTTTCTCTTGAGTGAGCCAGAGTCTCAGTCTGTCCCACTTCACTGCATGGCACCGCAGTCTTCCTGGCTGAGAATCAATTCACCAACATGCGCAAGTTCTTAGTTTTTATTCTTTCTCAATAAGTAAGGAAATTCTATACAAAAAACAGTGTTAATGCATCATTTAGGGTTAAAACACAAAAAGATAGGCAATGAAAAATCTTTAGGATTGCCCCTCCCCCTAGACTCGCCTATCATCCCAAGATTGACAACTGACGGGGTGTGTCATTGGGGTTGTGAGGTTAGGTCCCACACTCCCACTGACCTACAGAACTCCTGCACTATTTCAAGCCACCAGTACAACGCAAAACACTGTCTGCAGCACATCAATTGTGTCATCTCAATTTGGAGGGGAGGGGAATCCTTAAGTTGAAAATAGAGGGGTTCATTGGTGAAAAGTGGGGTTTAAACTTGTGAAGGGGGGAAGGATGGGAGAAAAGGCTGTCAAGGGGGTGCCAATAAAGGAGGGACTCTGTCTCCACCCCCCTGGGGAGCTGGAGGATAGCGGGAAAAGGCCGACTGGTAAAGTGCAGACCAGGGGAAAACAGAATCCCCATGGGCACACGAGCAGGGGAAATGGAAGTATAGGGAAAGGGTGGAAGGTAGTCCTGCTAAATGCCAGGAGCTTGGGAAATAAAATGCCTGAGCTCCAGGCGATGCTAACTGAGGGAGCAGTAGATGTGGCAGCGGTCACTGAGACCTGGGCCACTGCAGGACATGACTGGGACCTGAACCTGGAGGGTTACACTATGTTCAGGAAGGACAGGGGAGGGAAGGGGAGGAGGTAGCAATGATAGTCAAAACTGCATTGGCATAGGGGAGTAGAGGAGGTGGAGGAACCGGAAGCAATTTTGTCACCTTTGATAACAAGGGGGCAAGAGAGTAAAAATAGGAGTGGTGTATAGACCCCTGCCCTGGTGGAGGAGCTGGAGGAGAATCTGGTGGCAGATGTTGGAGACACTGCAGACTGGGATGGGGAAGGTGGTGGTGTTGGGGACTTAAACATGCCAGGAACAGACTGGGAGACTATGACATCCTCGGTGGCCAGGAACAGAGGTTGTTGGATGTCTTCAAGGCATTCCTAACTCAGCAGGTGGGGGAACCGACCAGGGAGGCGCGGGTACTGGATGTGGTCCTGGCAGACAGTGACCAGATTAGGGGCCTGGAGGTAAGGGACCCATTGGCGGGGAGTGACCATGCCACAGTCTGTTTCTGCCTGGACCTAGGAGGGCTAGAAAGCTGCACAAAGACAGAGGTAACTGACTTCAGGGGAACGGATTTTAAGGAAATGGGAAGGATCCTTAAGGAGCATTTGGATGGGATTGGGTCAGACATGGATGCTGATAGTAGGTGGGAAAACATCAGGAGAGGGGTGCAAGATGCTACCAGCACCTGTGCAAGATTAAGACAAAAATGCGGTAGGGCCCGAAAACTCTGCTGGTGGACCAGGGAGGTCCAGGAGGTGGTGCAGGAAAAGAAGGCAGCCTATAGGCAATTCAAGTGCTCAAGGAGTGAAAGGGATCGAGGGGAGTATGAGCTGATTGCTAGAAGGGCCACTAGGGTGGTGAGGGTGGCTAAGGCAAGGAAGGAGCAGAACCTGGCCAGGGAAATCAGGAGAGGGAACAAGGGGTTCTTTAGATACATTGGGGAAAAACAAAGGGTGAAGGGGCAGATTAGCAGGATTAAATCAGTGGAGAGATGGGCACAAGACCCTGGGGAGCAGGCTGAGGTACTAAATGAGTACTTCACCTCAGTTTTCACCAAGGAAAATGGGGGTGCTGCATCATACATGGGAGGAGACAGAGATACTGAGGAGGGGGACCCTTACCGATCGGCGGGTCTGGGGAGAGGGGGAGGCATCACTGGCAGGAGGGGGGAAGGCTAAGCAGGGAGAAGAGGTACTGGAAGTGGAAATCACAGCAGAGAGAGTGAGGGAAGCCCTCAGCTCTCTTAAGACAGAGAAAGCACCGGGGCAGGATAAATTACATCCCAGAGTGCTGAAGGAACTTGCGGATGTCCTGGCGAAACCCCTGGTTTTCACCATCTCTCTGAGGACAGGGTGGGTGCCCCAGGACTGGAAGGTGGCTCATATAGTGCCTATCCACAAGGGGGGATCAAGAGAGGTGGCAGAGAACTACAGGCCTGTCAGCCTGACATCGGTGGTGGGCAAGGTGATGGAGGCCATTGTCAAGGAGAGGCGGGGGGGGACCTGGAAAAGTCAGGGTGTCTGGACGATAGACAGCATGGATTCATCTTGGGGAAATCGTGTCAGACAAATCTTGTGGAGTTCTATGACTGGGTGATGAGTGCCTTGGACCTTGGTAGACCAGTGGACGTCCTCTTTCTAGACTTCAGCAAGGCATTTGACTCTGTTCCTCACATGGGCCTGTTGGATAAGCTGGGAGAAATGGGGGTGGGGAACCAGATGATCAGATGGATAGGCAATTGGCTCCAGAACCAGACCCAGAGGTTCGTAGTTGGCAGGATAGTCTCATCCCTAAAGAGGTTCATTAGTGGGGTCCCACAGGGATCAGTCCTTGGGCCCCTCCTGTTCAACGCCTACATCTCTGACATAAGGACAGGAATCAGGAGTGAGATGAGTCTCTTTGCAGATGACTCAAAACTGGGGGCGGTGGTGGATGGGGAGGAGGGGAGGGTGGCCCTACAGGGGGACCTGGAGGCTCTGGAAAGATGGTCTAGAAAGTGGAAGCTGAGGTTCAATGCAGGGAAATGCAAGGTACTCCACCTGGGGGCCAGAAACCTGGGCCAAGTGTACACCCTGGGGGGAAAATGCTACAAGTCTCGATGGCTGAGAGGGACCTGGGGGTGGTGGTGGATGTCAAAATGAACAACTCGGAGACTTGTAGGAGAGCAGCAGCCAAGGCCAACAGGATGCTGGGATGCATCGCTAGGGGGATCACCTCCAGAAGGAGGGAAGTGATGCTCCCTCTGTATAACTGCTTGGTGAGGACACACCTTGAGTACTGCGTGCAGTTTTGGAGGCCACACTTAAAGAGGGACATTAAACTCCTGGAGAGGGTCCAGAGGAGGGCAACCAAAATGATTTGGGGCTTGGGGGACAGGACCTATGAGGAGAGGCTCGAAGAGCTAAATATGTACACATTGGAAGAGAGAAGGGACCGGGGGGGACATGATAGAGGTCTTCAGGTACATGAAGAGGGTAAATAGGGGAGGAACAGTCAGGGTGCTTCGAAAGAAGGAGGAGGGGGCCACTAGAGGGCATGGGTGGAAGCTGGAGGGGGGAAGATTCAGGGGAGAAAGGAGGAGGTGCTACTTCACTGAGAGGGTGGTGGAGCCATGGAATGCACTGCCTAGGGGGCTGGTGGAGGCAGAGACGGTGGAGGGGTTCAAGAGGGGCTGGGACAGGTACAAGGGAAGGGTTCTGGAAGCAAAATCCAATGCAGCAAGAATATCTAGAACTGGGAAGGGAGAAGCCAGAGAAGGCAAGGGGGGCAGCAAGGTCTGCACCCAGGGTGGGGGCTGACCAATCGAGCAGACTCAAAAGACCATTAGGCCTATTCTGCTGGCATTTTAGTATGTTAGTATGAAATATCTCTGCAAAAAAAGTTCTGTGACACGTTAAAGACCATAATTCACATCTACAGGACATGCCAAGAACATCTTCCAAATTTCAATACAAAATACCAAACCATGTCAGAGATATAACATTTTAAAGTTTGAGATTTTCATTCATCAGACTGGCACAGTTCCGCACCTGTTGACATTTAACACACACAATGATTGAAAACTACATACATGACACTAAGGCTAGGTATCCTATCAATTTCAAACCACCACCACAATGCAAACGCTATCTGCAGAATGTAAACTGCACCACGCAATATCTCCACCCAAAAAAATTTTATGACATGTAAATACTGTAATTTACATCAACAGGACATGCCATAAACACCCTCCAAATTTCAAGTAAAAAGACCAAACCGGTACCGAGATATTTAATGTTAAAAATTGGAAAAATTGCCCTATCAATTCCATTATAAAAAATCTGGCCGGCTTGTCCCTATTTTGCTATCAAAGATCGCGATCAAAGAATCTCGCGATCAAATAATTTTCAGGCTCGCAATCAAAGAATTTGCAGGCTCATGATCAAAGAATAAAAAATCCTCTAATTTAAAAAATACAAGGAATTGCAGTAAACCACCACCATGGTTTGACAGAACGAAGCCCCCTGAGGCTGACAAAATAGATTTTTTAATCTGGCCTTTGTTGGAGGGTGTACCTTTGTTCTGGTTTTGGTACATGTTTGCATGCTGCACCTCCGTTCACTGGAGCACTTCTTCTTCTGTGCATTCTGTGTTTTTACCTAATACTGACACATTGTGCAAGACACAGCATGTGTACAATAATTACTGTGTGTCTAAACTGCCGCTCTTACTGTCTACGGAGTCTTCACAGTCACTGAACATCACCAGGGTTATTTATGGCTACCTTGATTCACTGAGTGATGGGCCAGTCGATCACTAATCTTGTCAGAATGCCTCGATATTTCTGGACCCCACTTTGGTAGCACCTGTCAGCTTGCTACAGGCACAGTTCACTAACTTTTTCTGGCAGGGTGATTTCTTTTCATGTCATGCACGTGAATGGCGAGGTAGGCGCTTTGCACCAACAGTAACGTGAACCTTGGGATCGTTACTGTTACTTGCCAAATGAAGTTGTGCTCGGTAGGAGGCTGGCAAATGTTCGCAGCCTGCGGGGACGGGGGGAAAGTGAGTGGCATGAGGAATGGCTTGCTTACTTCTGTGGAACTGCTGTTTCTGCTCGGCACTGCTGTGCTGCATGGTCTCATCGGCGTGGCTCGCTCACACTTTTACACACATCGGTGGATATTACTCTGTCAACTGGGTGGGTGGGTCAGAATTGTCACCAGTATGCAGTTATCCTATGTGGCATGGTGGACAGAGATTCACAGCTTGCGGGACACAGTGAAAATGAATGCCGGGAGCCATGGCTCACTTACTTTTGCATTGGTCATTTACTTTTGTTCAACTGTTGCTGCTCCTTCATTCTGCTGTTCTCCACAGAATTCCCGATATTACTGTGTCAACTGGGTGGGTGGGTGGATGGTAATTATTAGCACAGCATTTTTACTGGTACAGATACAACATGTCATGTGCAGAATGGAATTAAACAACATACCCATGTGGGTTTCTCACTTACCGAGAAAATTTAATGGCTGCCACTGAGAAATGAAAATGCTCTGAAATAACAAGTCCGAGTCTATGGCTTCCTATGCCGACCTCTGTTTACCACATCCAAGAGGTGACTGATTTACAGAAATTAATCAACAGTCACATGATTAATTTCTGCCAATCACATTGCACAAACATGATTGCCACAGTTATAAAATAATATAACCATAGACACAGAACAGCTGTAAATCAAAAATTAGAAGGAATTCCAGGAAACCACTGCCATGGTTTGACAGAATGAAGCTCCCTGAGCAAAACCCATCCTCATTTGTCTTCCTAGGACACTCCTAGACTGAGAAATTTGATCACGATCATGCATCATGAGCTATAAACACAATTATCTCGGCTTAGGGATGGGCTAGGGACACAAATGAGGGTGGGGTTCACTCAGGGGACTTCATTCTATTGAGGCATGGCGTTGGTTTTGTTTAATTTGGTCAAAAAATTGCATTTCACCATTTTTTATTCTTTGGTCGCTAGTGTGCAAATTCTTAGATTGCAAGATTCTTTGATTGCAGTCATGCATCATGAGCGAGGGATGAGATGGCTGAATTAAGAAATCTATTTTCTCAGCCCCAAGGTGCCCTAGGAAGTGAAATGAGGGTGGGTTTTGCTCAGGGGGCTTCATTCTGTCAAACCATGGTGGTGGTTTACCGCAATTCCTTGTTATTTTTGAATTACAGCATTTTTAATTCTTTGATTGTGAGCCTGCAAATTCTTTGATCACAAGCCTGCAAATTCTTTGATCATGAGATTCTTTGATCATGATTGTGCATCATGAGTGAGGGACGAGATGGCTGAATTAAAAAATCTATTTTCTTAGCCCAGGGGTGTCTTAGGAAGTCAAATGAGGGTTGGTTTTGCTCAGGGGGCTTCGTTCTGATGAACCATGGTGGTGGTTTACCACAGTTCCTTCTAATTTTTGATTTACAGCATTTTTTATTCTTTGATCATGAGCCTACATATTCTTTGATCATGAGCCTACAAATTCTTTGATCACGAGATTCTTTGATCGCCATCTTTGATCGCAAAATAGGGACAAGATGGCCAGATTTTTTATAATGGAATAGATAGGGCAATTTTGCCAATCTTTAACATTTAATATCTTGGAAACAATTTGGAGTTTTTACTTGAAATTTGGAGGGTGTTTACGGCATGTCCTGTAGATGTAAATTACAGTGTTTATGTGTCAGAAATTTTTTTTTTCCCGGAGATATTGCATGGCACAGTTTACATTTTGTGGACAGTGTTTTGCATTCTGGTGGTGGGTTGAAATTGATAGGATACCTAGCCTTAGTGCCATGGATATAGTTTTCCAGTTCTTGTGTCTGTTAAATGTCAACAGGTGTGGAACTGTGCCAGTCTGACAAATGAAAATCTCAAATTTTCAAATGTTATATCTTGGACACGGTTTGGTCTTTTACATTGAAATTTGGAGGGTGTTCTCGGCATGTCCTATAGATGTGAATTACAATGTTTATGTGTCAGAGAAATTTTTTTTTGCGGAGATATTGCGTGACGCAATTTACGTGTTGTGGACAGTGTTTAGCGTTGTACTGGTGCCTTGAAATTGATAGGGTATCTAGCCTTAGTGTCATGGATATAGTTTTCAGTCATTGTGCCTGTAAAAATGTTAATAGGTGCAGAATTCTGCAACTCTGATGAATGAAACTGTCAAACTTTAACATGTTATATCTCGGACACAGTTTGGTCTTTTGCATTGAAATTTGGAGGGTGTTCTCAATATGTCCTATAGAAGTGAATTACGGTGTTTATATGTCAGAGAAAAGTTTTTGAGGAGTTATTGCGTGACGCAATTTACGTGTTGTGGACAGTGTTTTGCATTATGCTGGTGGCTTGAAATTGATAGGGTACATAGCCTTAGTGTCATGGATGTAGTTTTTAGTCATTGTGCCTGTAAAACGTTAACAGGTGTGGAATTCTGCATCTCTGACAACTGAAAATTTCAAACTTTAACATGCTATATCTCGGACATGGTTTGGTGTTTTACATTGAAATTTGGAGGGTGTTGATGGTACACACACGTTTACAAGTTGGTGGGAGTGCAGGGCCGAAAGCCCGCACTCCCACCACCACAGGTTCATAGGAGTGCTGGCCCAAGGGCCCACACTCCCACCACATCATTGCTGGTGGAGCACAGGGACTGAAGGGTCCATGCTCCCAACAACTTGCACAAGATCTTAGTTTTTTATTCTTTCTCAAAAAGTAAGGAAATTCTATGCAAAAAACTTTGTTAATGCATCATTTAGGGTTAAAACACAAAAAGTTAGGAAATGAAAAATCTTTAGGGTTGTCCCTCTCTCCTGGGCCCGGCCATCATCCCAAGATTGACAGGTGACTGGGTGTGTCATTGGGGTTGTGAGGCCTAAATGTCACCCCATTCTTATTTACTGTGGCTTGTGAATGTAATTTCGATGGAATGGGTGACATTTAGGCCTCACAACCCCAATGACACACCCCATCACCTGTCAATCTTGGGATGACGGGCGGGTCTGAGAGGGGCAGCCCTAAAGATTTTTCATTTCCTGACTTTTGTGTTTTAACCCTAAATGATGCATTAAAGCAGTTTTTTGTATAGAATATATATATATATATATATATATATATATTATACAGAAATACTAAATGCTGTTATGGATGACTGGCAGGAACAAGTTAATTGAATATACAATCTACACATCCTACAACATAAATATCAGATATGTGAGGGAAAAAAGATTAGAGGGTACAATATGTGGTCCATTCCTCAAATCCCTGAAAAATTGAATTGAGACTGGCCAGAAAGAGTTTTAAGAAACCAACAGATGGGGGGTTTTAGATGCCAGTTTTGCATCACAATATGAGCTACACTGTATGTGTTTCCAAATCTACAAGAACTCTATCTGTCAGTTCATATTCTGATCAATTTGTCCTTTGTTTCATACTACAGTGCTTCATGCCACATTCTGCACCACTCCATGCTTATGCCATATTCTTAACATCATAAGTGCTGGAAGCTAAGATGTGCCCCAGAGGGTTACTGAGATGTTGTGAGCATCTCAGAATAACATGCCCCTACCTAGCAAGTGCCTCAGAGGTTATGTAGGTGTCACTCATGGGAGGCAAGTGAGTTGGGGCCACCCCTAGAAAGGTGTATCCCCCCAGGGACAACCATGTCTTGTGGGTGGTCTTAGTGGTGAGAGTATCCCCTGCTATCAGAGGTTGGGGGACAATGAGAAGAAAGAAAAATAAAAAGTGATAAAGAATTAAAAGAAAAAAATGAATACAGGTATGTATTATATACACAAATGTTGCTATGGATGGCTGGCAGGTACAAGTTGAGTTAAATATACAATCTACACATCGTACTAAGGAAATGCCTGGTCTCTGACTGAAAAAAAGATTAGAGGGTACAATATTTGGTCTGTTCCTCAAATCCCTTGATGAATTCAATTGGGTTTGTTGGGTGGGGGAGGGAAAGAACCAAAAGGTGTTTTTATTTTAATAAGCTGGTTTTGCATCACAATATGAGCTATCTCCACTTTCACCCATTTATATCCTAAAAATGGCATCCAAGAGCCATTTCCCAGTTAAATATTGGGTCATTCTGCTTATGGCCCAGCTCAGTCACTGCTTGCTTTAACTGTTCATTGTATGGATCTCTAAAATAAGAGCTGCCATTGTTCTTTCTCGTTCATTCTTCTGTCATTTTCAGTAGTTCCCAGCATGTGCATCCACCACATCTCTTGGTGTCTTACTTGGATGTTCCATTCCATTCCTCTTGGTAGTTCTTTCACCAGCTCCAGTGCCTAGAATTTAAGTGATGCTGGATTATGACTTGCACTGTTAAAATGTTTGTCTACTGAACTTTTCATGTCTTATTTCCTTATGCTCCTTTTCTGCTATTAGATTTTAAATTTTAACTGGTGGAAAGTCTTCCCCACATATACTTTGTCACAGAGGAACATGATAATGTAAACCACATAAGGTATTATAGTTGATGTAGTTTCTAATATTGTATGTTAGACCATCAAACGTACTGGTGAAAGTTTGTTTCCTAGTGGTGTGGGAGCATACTGGACACCTTCCACATGGATAAATTCCCAGCTTCAAAGGTCCCAGTGGTAACATTTGTGCTGGTGCCTTTTGAATTTTTTGTACTGTGTGGAGACTTTTGTCCTTGATGTTGGGTTCTTCTTACTAGCTACCAGAGGTCTCTGGTTAAAGCAAGTAATAAGCCCCTCACACACTTGTAGTTCTAGCCAGTGTTTGCTCAGAATGTTGTTCATTTTTCCTTTAAAGTTGTTATATCTAGTACTGAATATTATTCTGTCTCGTCCTTCTGGCGTTGTCTTATTTTGCAGAAATTGTTGCCTGTTGATTTGGCCTGCTCTTTCCTTTGCCTTTTTCATCTGTCTGGTTATCATAACCTCCCTGTATACATCTTATTTCAATAACTTCCTTTTTTGTGTTGTTGTGTTCTGTGTAGCACATTTTCATTTTGTACACACACATTGTGGCTATGGTATACAATCAATTAATGTAGGGTTGTGATCACATTTGTCATACAGAATCATGATTCTGTCTGTGGGTTTTCAGTATAATTCTATTCCAAAACAATATTCCTTTTCCATAACCCACAAGTAAAAGAAGGGTATTTTAATGTTGTCATACTGTATGTCAGAGTGAATTTAAAATTGGCAGTTTTGGTGGTTAGTTATTGGGGGTAATTTCTTTAGTCTTTCCTCACTTCTTGTCCAGATTAAACATATCATCAATAAATCATTTCTATATCAATAAATTGTATTTTACAGTTTATTGATATCATAAAGGTGTTTATTCTCAAAATCAGCCATATGTAGATTGGGATATGATGGTGCAAAAGTGTCCCTATAACTGCTCCACAAATGTGTTCATAAAGTTATTTTTCAAATTTAGAATGGTTTCTTTTCAGGACAATTTCACTTAGTTGTATAATGAACTGGTTCTGTGGAAGTTCCCCTATTTGTTTGCTTTGTAGGGCACTATGCAGTACATTTAATCCATTTTCATAGGGTATGCCAGTGTACAATCTTGTACATCCAAGGAGGTCAAAATACAGTCAACAATATTCAGACTTTTATCTGTGTGTGTCTCGTATGGCTTCCAGTATGTGTTTAGTATCCTTCACATACAGTATGCAGGTGTTAGGGGTACTAATGTCTTTATGTGATAGTCTGCATTTGAGAAAAGTGGCTTGAAGACAGAGTTGATGCCAGATGCTAGAGACCTACCAGGGGGTGGGGTTGTTTGGAGTATGTGTATTTTAGGATTTTAGGAATACTACAAAACACTGGAGTGTGTGGTGCTCTGCATTACAATATCTTCTTCCCATTCTGTAATCTACCCCATGTCTTGTTCAGTTAGTTGACTTATCTCACATTGTGTCTCATCTAGAGGATCCCTTTCTAAGATGTCATGGTTGGCAGTGGTTTCTGGCAATCTTAGACACTCACCATTGTATTTGGATAAGCCTTGGACTATTACAATTACATCCCTTATATGAAAAGATAGTTGGTCCCCATCTTAGATGATCTACTTCTGCCAGTTGGAAAAATCGTTTCCCACATATTTAATTCAGATGATTTTGAATTCTTGCCAAGACTAGTCAGATTCTTTCAATTTGTATGGCTGCAGGCAGAGCCTGCAGCCATCTTGCTGTAGCTGGAAAAATGGGATACCGAAGCACATATCTTAGTACTTTTCAGTGTATCCTTCCATAAATGCAAATCACTACGCCAGCTGAATGAAATACTCCCTTCTCTCTGCTTGGTTTCTGGAATGCAAGACCTGTCAAGTGCTGTTAACATGAATAACAATATAGCATCTAAGATAACAGCTCCAATTTCCAGCCCCCTTACATGTGTCTAGCAAGCCTGAGAAACATAAGGGCTATCTAGCATGACAGTTAAATAAGTTCCAGTGCACACAGAAGAGGTGTTTTGCTGTCTCAAGAAGTGTCAAGTCCTTCTAAAATAAAGAATAACTGATCCATAAGATAAGGACTCCAAATTCCAGGCCCCTTACAAGTGTCCTGGTAGCCTGAGAATGTGTTTCCTTGAATCTGCTGTGGTGTATGTTAAGGTAAAGCTGCCAGTTTTGGGAGGCAAAGGCTTATTTGTTCACAAGTGAAAATAAGGATAATGTTGCATTTTCTTGCAGGGGTGCTAGGCGCTAATGAAAATGAGGAGTATTATTTTTAGTTATTTTATGCATTTGCATCTGGCTGTAGCTCTATTTCTAAACCCTACAAGCCCCACTAACCAGCTTACTTCTGACTGCTGGAGTTGTTCTCTATAAAAAATATTTTTTTTTTGTTTTGTTTTTTGATTACAGCCTACTTTTGTCTGTAGGCAGAGGTGTAATGAGGACTGGTACAGTGCAGACATACTCTGTGATGTATTTATTTCTGGGGAAAGGTGAGAGAATAACAGCACTGGAAATGAAAGCCCTCTTTTTAGCTAGGATAGAGACAGTGCAAGCTTTTTCCCCACAGTGTGATGTATTTAGTGCTGGTGAAAGATGATGGACTGACAGCACTGGAAAGTAACACCCACTGTTTAGCTACAGGGACAGAGATGGTGCAGGATGGTACAGTGTAGGCTTCCCCACAGTGTGATGTATTTAGTGCTGGTGAAAGGTGAGGGACTGACAGCACTGGAGACTGAAGCTGTATGTTTGTATGTAGGCAGAGGGGTAGAGAGAGCAGGTACAGTGCAGACTTAGGGAAAGGGAAAATTGGTAAACCAGCAAAAGCACGCTAAGCCTAAGTTGTTTCCTGGTGGGACCTGGGAGCACAAGGAAGTTAAGTAACTTGCTCAGGGTCACATGGCATGTAAAGAGTAGGGGAATTTCCCCAGTGTCCTGGCCAAATTTCCCTCATTCACTAAAAATACCACCAACAGCTTAATCTGGTTCAAGGTCAGTTGGCATTCATCTGTATCCCCCTTCCTCCCCCGGGTCGTGCCTGAAAATAGGCAGGATTTGTCTAGTGCACTTACCCGGTCAACAAAAGCTAAATAAATAAATAAAATAAAAGTTGGGGCTGTCCATTAAAACCCAGGTCTCCAGGTGTGTAGGTCAGTGTCCTTAACCAGTATGCTATACTGATTTCAACATATGACATAATCACTCTGTAGTGTATATGTTGCTGGTGAAAGGTGGGGGGGGGCTAGCAGCACTGAAGACTGAAGCCCTATATTTATCTACAAAGAGAGTGCAGAAAAGTACAGGGTAAGCTGAGGCTCCCCCACAGTGTGATGTATTTAATGCTGGTGAAAGGTGAGGGACTAATAGCTCTGGAGACTGAAGCCCTCTGTTTACCCAGAAGGACAAGTATCATGCAGGTCTACTCAAATTTGTGATAAACTAATACTGCATGTAGAGTATCTTTTATTTACTTGGTATTTTCTCCCATATATTATATTATACAACTTGCACGTCTCAGTGGGTCTACCTGGTCATTAAAATTTAAATAAAATCATTCAATACATGCATACAAACATACATAAATAACTAAATAAATAAAGTGTGCCCCCTGTGTGATGTATTTAATGCTTGTGAAAAGTGAAGGACTGGTCACTTACAGCACTGGACATTGAAGCGCCCTGTTTGTTTGTAGGGCCATGAACAGGGCAGGTACAGACTAGTGCAGACTTAATCATTCTGTGAAGTATTTTATTGTGGTGAAAGGTGTCAGACTAACAACACTGGAGACTGAAGCCCGCTGTTTAGCCAGATAGATGGTGCCATGCAGGTGTGCCCACTTTGTAATGCATTTAATGTTGATGAAAGGCAAGGGACTGACAGCACTTGAGGCTGAAGCCACCTGTTTGTTTGTAGTGCCATGAACAGGGCAGATACAGCGCAGGCTTCACCACACTGTGGTGTGTTTACTGCCCTTGGTGCATGACAACTTGAGGGACTGATAGCACTGGAGACTGAAAACCCTCTGTTACATACAGTGTGGGTGCAGATCCAGTATGGAGATAGGTACAGAGTGGGTCAGGTACAGTGTAAACAAAAACAGTGTGGGGCTAGGTATAGTGTGGGGGGGCAGGTACATTGCATGGGCAGGAACAGTGTGCAGTAGGTACAGTGCATAGGAAGGTAGAGTGCTGGGGCAGGTACATTACAGGGTAACTGGGCAGATACAGTGTGAATAGGAGAAATGCTCCTTTATTGCTCCTCTGGTGAGCCTGAGGGTGAGGAGGGGAGCACTATAGTGACAGAGTTTGTCAAGTTTTGCTTTGTCTATGGTAGAGAATGCTCCCCAGCAGCCTACTACACCAGTTTACATAAAAACTGGAGCACAAGATCATTACCTCCAGCCTCCAGGGCACATGGCAGACACTCAAAAACCTGCAGAAATGAGGAACATGCTTGTGTAAGGCATGCCACATGCCCTGCCAGTGCTAAGGGGCCTCATCTCCTGCCTGCATGGACATGAAAGAGTTACATTCCTATAATTAAAAAGAGAACAAAAGGGGACAGTTTTTTTAATGAATAACAGTTTAAAGCACTTTAATTTGATCCTAGTAGCAGCTCAGTCCTGTGCCTCTTTTGAACAGACTGCCAAGTGTTACAATATGTGTATGAATGGGAGGTCAGTGCCTGTGTGCCAATGCATGCATGATGCCACCCAACTTTGTTTACATGGGGACCTGAGACTACCTTGAACCTGGGATCCTGAACATGGCCAGGTCAGGAATTTATTTTGTTCTTTGATGTTTGTTTTTCTTTTTTTTTCTCTCCCCATAAAGATTTTATCCTCTGGCCAAATCACCCCCCACACACACACACCCATGATTTCCAAGCCCCATCACCTCCCTACTGTATCTTCACCCAGTGCTGTGGGTATTCATTTGAAATATGGTAACTGGGATAAGGAAACATGCTGCTGAGACAAGGCTTATCTTCAGAAGTGAACTGGTGGAGGAGGACTTGTGGAGGAGTAAACAAGCTTAACAATCCAATGTGGAAATATACAGAACAAAAATAGAGTGTAATCAGACAGGGAAAGCAAAATGTATACCGTACAGTCATGGTGCTAGAATATGTGAAAAGTAGTGAGATCATCAGTCAAAGCATGTGTAGCCCCACCCCTTGTCAGGGGTTGCAGCTGGTAGTTTGGCTTAAAGGGACACTGTCAACCTTTTTTTCATCCTATTATTTTTAGGTAAAAAACAACATTTTATGATTGCTTACTTTCTCTAAAATTCATTGATGTTGCTGGTTGTTTCATTTTTATATTGTAATAAAAAAGAATGCATTTGCAAACTGGAAACTCATTGCAGTATAAAACAAGCATTTGTCAATGCCGAATGTTGTCACGCTGGCATTGGCATTGGCAGTGGTGGAGCTAGAGATGCATAATAGGAATGGCAGTGAAGTTTTGAAGTGACACCAACCCCACCCCCACCCTGTTGAGAGCAACAGGCATTGGGGTGTGCCTTTGGGTCGTCAGCTATAATGCTCATGCCATTGTACCTCACCCTACCCTGTAGATGCTGACAAGTGTCATGGTGTGCTTTGGGGTCTTTGGCCATTATACCTACCCCATTCCATAAGGAAATATGCTGACGTGGGTGCAGTATTGGAGCGTGGGGTGAAGTTTGTGGCTGAACAGTGCAAGACACACCACGATGCCTGTCAGTGGCTGCAGGGTGGGCATGGAGGGTGGAATGGCATGAGCATTACATCCGATGATCCCAAGTCACAGCCCTGATGCCTGTCAGTCTGTACTGGGTGGGGTGCTACACTTGGAAACCCTAACACTGTAGGCGTGTAGTGGTAGTTTCAGTCTACATTTTCAACATGGGCTGCTTGTCAGGCCACCTCATGAAAGAAAAGCGGCACAATCACTTTGTCAGCTGAAAGGTAGTTTTGCACAGCGGCTGTGGCATTTGGTGACAGAGGGATGAAAACACAGTTTTGGGCAGGATGTGGAGAATGACAACTGTATTGTTCATGAGGAGGGGTTAAAAATGGCAACGTTGAAAATCTGGAGCGGCAATATGAAATATTGGTGAAGCAATGAACATGCATGCAAACTGCGCAGCAGACGTCCGCAGCCAAATTATTTGTGGGAGATTTTAAGGCACATTTTCAACATAGGTATTTTTGGACCTCCCCTCATGAACAGTGGTGCTGTAATTTTGTTAATATGTCCCAAAAGGTGATTTCCCTCAGTAAGCATGCCATTGTGCGCCACAGTTGCGGGAATTATTTTGGGCAGGCTGTGAAAAATGGCTGCTGTACTGTTGATAAGGAGGTGTACACAAATGCCAGTGGTGAAAATCTGGCATGAAAATATTGCAAATGTATGAAGCTACAAGACTGCGTGGAAACTGTGCAATGCACACTTGCAGTACAGTCATTTTATGGACTTTTGGCACCAAATTTTCAACATAGGCATTTTAGAACCTCTGCTCATGAACAGTGTCATCGTCATTTCCTCAAACTGCCCTGAAAAATGATTTCGCACAGCGACCATGCAATTCTGCACCAGACATGCGAAAACACATTTCAGCCAGGATATGTAAAATGACAGCTGTACTGTTTATAAGGAGGTGTGCAAAAATGCCAATTTTGAACATGTGGAGTGAAAATATTACAAATGCACGAAGTCACGAGCGTGCATCCAAACTGTGCAATGCATGCTTGTAAAACATTAATTTTATGGACTTTCGGCCCCAAATTTTCAACATAGGCATTTTAGGACCTCTGCTAATAAACAGTGTCATTGTCATTTTCATAATGTGTCTCGAACATGGACTTTCCACAGCAACCGCGCTATTCTGCGCCGGAACTGCGAATACACATTTTGGTCAGGATGTGAAAAATGACAGCTGTACTGTTCATAAGGAGGTGCAGAACAATGGCAATGTTGAAAATCTGGAGTGAAAATATTATAAATTCGTGAACTTACAAGCGTGCATGCAAACTGTGCAATGCACGCTCATAACACAGTCATGTTATGGAGTATCATCACCAAATTTTCAGCATAGGCATTTTAGGACCTCTGCTCATGAACAGTGCAACTCATTTTCATAATTTGTCATGAACACTGATTTCCCACCTCAACCACGCTATTCTGCGCCGGAAGTGCGAAAACACATTTAGGGCAGGATGTGAAAAATGACAGCTGTACGGTTCACAAGAAGGTGTGTAAAAATGCCAATGCTGAACATGTGGCATCAAAATCTTGCAAATTCACTATGTTACGAGCGTGCATAGTAACTGCACAACACACACTCGTAAAACAGTAATTGTTTGGATTTTTCACCAAATTTGCAACATAGGCTTTTTGAGAGCACTCCTCATGAACACTGGCACTGTCATTTTGTTCCTCACTCCCAAAAGGTGATTACATGCAGTGACCTCAAAATCATATTTTGGGACAGAATAATGCCATGACAGTGCAAGAATTCATGAGGAGGGGTCCCACAAACCCCATGTTGAAAATTTGATGCAAAAATTCCCAACAATGCCTGAGATATTAATCAAAGTTGAAAAAACCCTATTTATCCCATTATACAGCTTTCCAGCATTTCCTCAGTTCACGGTCAGCTTTGAAGAGTGCAGATGTGTTCCCAGTCCACCGAAGATTGTTGTGCTGGACTCCAGAGGTAAGTATGGGGTTGGGGGTGTGTGGGGGAGGCAGGGTGCACAGTGGGTGGGTGCTGGTGGTGGGTAGGGAGACTACGAGGGACCATTTTTGAAAAACATCACGGGACAGTTTTTTTTTCCTCAGGGGATTTGGCACACTGGGGTGGGCTCCCAGCATGCCACCTAACTGTTTGGGGTGGTTGCTGAAGTTGACAGGGGATTGGGCACCCTCGTCAGCACACAACAAAAGGGGTGGGGGGGTTAATTTATGCCGACAGGGATTGGGCACCCCCGTCAGCACACAAGGAAAGCGGGGGTGGGAAAGAGCCAAGGGGGATTGGGCACCCCCCTCGGCATATAATAAATGGGGGAGGTGCTTTATGCCGATGGGGAGTGGGCTTCCACATCAGCACATACATTGGGGCCACAGTAAGCTGGCAGGGGGATTGGGCACCCCGAGCTGGCAGTTGAGCAACCGCCCATCGTATACAATGTGGTGGAAACGTTGGAAGTCCGCTGCATCTGGCGAGCTTTGCTCGGTTGCAGTGGACCTTTCACTGAATGTGCTCACTACATTAGTATGCATGGTGTGGCACCGGCATGCAGCTGATTGAGGAATGAGGGACGCACCTACTGATGCGTGCCCTGCATTCATCCAACAGTGACCATGCCTCCAAATCTCCACTGCCTCAAGATGTTGGCTGCACAAGGGCACCAACATAAAAATGTGTGCAAATTGGCACTGAAGAGTGTGTGTGTGTGTGTGTGTGTGTGTGTGTGTGTGTATGTATGTCAGAAGCTCCTGAAAACAACTCTTTCTCCTGCAAAAGTTTAACCACTCCCTCCCCCCTTACAGACAGAACAAAGTTTTAACCCTTGTTCCTATGGGCATTTACAGGGATCTGAGACCATTTTCTTCAGGGACCGCGGTATCTTCAAGATCTGCTTGTTCCCTACTGTCCCTCTCGCTCACTCCGCTCCACCTGCGAGGGATTGCTAGAGGTTCCCATGGTTCGTTTAAAAACATCGGGAGCACGGGCATTTTCTTATGCTGCCCCTACCCTGTGGAATTCTCTACCTGGTCGGATACGAAGCTGCCTGACCGTTGAGAGCTTTAAGTCAGAACTAAAAACTTATTTATTTCAAATGGCATATGGGGAGTGATTTATTGTATTTTATTGTAATTATAATGTTAATGTTGCTTTTGTGTTATATGTATGTATTTTAATTGTTCCATCTGTACAGCGCTTTGATATTGAAAAGCACTTAAAAATAAATTTTTACTTACTTTACTTACTTACTTACTTCAGTTTTTTGATATTTTTTCCTATTCAGCTTTTGTATATTTGCTATCCTGTGCCAGGGAAAGGTGAAGGCTTACAACACCTCTGTTTATCCACAGAATTGGGTTCACTGCTGGCTTTTCTACTTTGATGTATTTAATGCTCATAAAAGGTGCAGCTCAGACAGCACTAGACAGTAAACTAAAGCTCTTTGTTTTTTCACAAGGACAGGTACATTGCAGGATTCCCCCCACCCACTCACCTACTGTGATGAATTTAGTGCTGGTAAAAAGTAAGGGATAAAGCCCTCAGTTTATACACAGGTACCATGTGGAGCAGGGTCAGTGCAAACATACCCAGACTGTGATCGATTTAATGCTGGTAAAAGGTGAGGGACTGACACCACTTGAGCTTTAAACCCTCTGGTAATCCACAGACAGCTACAGTGTGGGGGCAGTGACAGTGCTTGGTTTCCTCACTGTCTGCATTTAGTCTTGGTGAATTTGAGGGACAGCCAGCACTGGGGACTAAAGTATTTTGTTTATCTACAGTGACAGGTGCAGTGTGTGACTGGTGAACAGTAAGGGACTGGCACCACTGGAGACTGAAGCCCTCCATAAATCCACACAGGCAGATGCAGTGTAGAACTCACAATCCAGGGTTTACACACTGTGATAGATTTAGTGCTGATGAAAGGTGGCCGACTGACAGCACTAGATGCTGAAGCCCTCTGTTTATCCACATGGGTAGGTACAGCGTGGGGCAGGGACAGTGCAGGGTTCTCACACTGATGGATTCAGTGCTGGTAAAAGCTAAGGGATGGGCAACACTAAGGACCGCTCAACTGTCTTCATGTCCACAGTCTTTATTGGCAGGTTATTTTAGAAGGCCACCACCCTCTGGGACAAAATATGCTTACTAATGTTACCCTCAAACTTACCACCTACGACCTTCAGAGCATGTCCCTGTGTCCTGCTGGAGAACATATCCATATGTTCAATCCTGTCAATACTCCTCGGTATGGGAAGACTGTGCTCATGTCCCATCTCAGCCTGCTGTTCTACAAGGAGAAGATAGTAACAACTACTAAAAAACTAAAATGTGGATATTATCTGTTAGAAAATGGGCAATGAAATCTCTGGGCTCTGATTGACTGATAGCCCTGCCAAGGTAGGCATCTATCAGGCAACAGAGCCCTGATATTAAAAGTACCAGCCTAGCCTGCCCCTTCACCCACTTAGTATCCCTGTGCCCACCCTGCTTCATAATTGGCCAAAAACACCCGATATCATTTGAAATTAATGCCATTTTATTTCTTGCTTAGTGAGAAATATGACCCTCCCCCCAAAACAGTGGCCTGACCATACTGCTCATTTCTACCTATATATTTTTTTGTATTTAATTACAGCACCTCTACCTCTTGTCCAATGCCACACATAGAAAAAGAAAAGTGAGAATCAGAGCGATCGGCTTCACTGAACCACTCGTTCTCACTGAGAATTTCAAAGTGCATCAAGCAACTCTTCATTGCAGCTAAAGTCCTTAGTGCTGCTTGCCTGGCTGCCTCACATACAGTGCCTACCTCCCACAAAAAAAAAAAATAAAGAAATTAAATGAATAACACAGCCTATGCAAAGTGCCTTGCTATACCCAACATATACATCCCAAAAGCCTTTCTGTAGAGTCAAACATTAGCGCAGTGCATAGCTTACTGCAGTCGGGGACTGGGCACTCCAGTAATAACGGCAGTACATGTTTTCATCTTTCTCTGCAGCAATGTCTTTCCTTACTTCTGCATTCCGCTGTTCCACTTGCAGGACATTAAGAAAAAAAGAAACTGGAACAATGAGGTGCAGAAATAGAACAAAAGAGGACAGACTAATATGGAGGGGTGCTGAAAAAAAAAGCCTACTGATAATCCCAATACTTGTCATCTCCATCTTTCTGCCCGATCTGTATTCTCGTCCGTTTGTCATGCCCTTGTTGTGCACTATTACTGCCTTTCTTTTGCTGCTTTCCCTGCTCCCAAAGAAAACAGAAAGGGGATAATACATACGGCTTCATCTTATTTTATTAAAAAATTTGAAAGCTAACCTGTCTCTGTCCTGGCTTCCTCATTTCCTTGTTGGCAATGTACAGAAGCTCAGCGGGGGGGAAAGCGGAATGGAATGGATCGATACTAGTAAAAAAAATAAGAGGGATCACAGCCTGTAGATTTGTTTTGCAGGGGGCATTCATCATTTTAAAACTAAGAAAGTGTGCCACACGATCTCTGCCTGCATGTGTGACTGTGTAGGAGAGGGTAACCGTGACAGCAGGTCACAATCAGCTCATACAGGCAGAGGAACTATTTTAATCTAAAAGTTATTTTAAACTAATTTTTTTATTAACTTTTTTATATTAAACTAATTTTTTTACAGTACCCATTTTCTAAGCGCAGTAATACCCTCCAGGGTGGGTGGTATTGTGCTATACTGGACCTTCCAGGGGCTATAAAGCCCTCCGCCTGCAGCGTCGGGCATCATTGCGCCCTGGGCGGTCTGGTATAGCACAATACCACCCACCCTGGAGCGTATTATTGCTTACTTAGATCCTTCCAGGTATTTCTGTTTTGAAAATGTGGCTTCTCCTTAACAGTGATATCTAAACAGAAAGCCCACCAGCAAATTTGTTTTAATTTGTACTGTACATTCTCCTTACTGCTGCAGTAAATGTAAACACTGGAGGAAATATGAAGAAACCGATGGAGGAAAGCTTACAAAGGATGTCATTTGGCATTTTATGTGACTGCATAGATATGCAGAATTAAACAATGCTACATAAATTCACTGCCACTAAGCAAGTGGCAGACAAGGGGAAAAAGTTGTCAACACAAAAAGGGGGTTTGGTCTGCACTCAGAGGGGAGTGAGAAGGTCAGTTTTCCTATGTGGGACAGTGACTCTCAGGGTGTAAAAAGTTGGGGTTTATTGTAAATATGATGGATCATAATGGTCTACAGAGCCCATATTCTAAAAGCAGCAGTTTTGTCATCAAGAGAGAAGAAATGCTGGGTTGGAATTGACAACCATCTGACATTTCTCGCAATCCCCCACTTCAAAATGAATGCCGACACAATTTAACTTGGTGCAGTATAAGACTGCACCAAAGAATTCAGCATCTATGCCAAGCTGGTTTGTTTCTCTGTTTGCCATAACTGTTGCATTCTTTCAGCTTGGTCTTTATAGAGTACAGTAACGCAATAAATTTTTCTTGACCTCCTCACTTCCATCCGAGTGTACCCTAACCCCCTTTCTGCCCTGGTATCATGCTATTCAGTACTTGATTAAGTAAAGCTGCATCCAAATTTCCTCCCAGTGGACCAAGTGAAACTTTTTCAATAGAACATAGAAACATAGAAGTTGATAGCAGATAAGGACCACAAGGCCCATCCAGTCTGCCCATTTCTTTTTCTACCATACGAATGTGCCATCGGCCTTTGATCTGTCAATGGCCTATCTATTCATACCCATCTGTATTGCTCCCTTATGCCTATCCCATGCCTGTTTGAAGCCCTGCACTGTATTCATATCCACCACTTCCTGTGGTAGGCCATTCCCTGCATCCAACACCCTTTCTGTGAAAAAGAACTTCCTTACTTTACCCCTTAATCGGCCTCCCTCTAATCTCATGCTGTGTTCTCTTGTCCTTCTATTTTTCTTATATTGAAACGTGTTACACTCTTTCACCTTGTTAATGCCCTTAAGGTGTTTGAATGTTTTGATCATATCACCTCTCTCACTCCTTTGCTCTAGGGTATACATATTGAGCTCTGTTAATCTGTCCTCATGTTTTCTGATGCAGTCCCTGCACCATTTTGGTTGCCCTTCTCTGGACTGCCTCAATTTGGTTAATGTCTTTGTGAAGGTGTAGCCTCCGGTACTGCACGCAGTACTCCAGATGGGGCTTAACCAGTGTCTTGTAAAGAGGGATTGTTACCTCCCTCTTACAACTTGTGATACCCCTACTAATACACCCCAACATCCCCCTAGCCTTACCAACTGCTTTAGTGGTCTGCTTGGATGATTTCAGCTCATCTGTGATGATGATGCCCAAGTCTCTTTCTTCTCTTGTGACAGCTAGCAACTTCCCTCCCAGCCTATAGGTGGCTTCAGGGTTTCTCTTCCCATGTGCATGATCTTGCACTTCTTTGTGTTAAACCCCAGTTGCCACTTCTCCAACCATTTTGCCAGTTAATCCAGATCTCTTCTCATTCTGTCCACCCCATCTGGATCAGCTACTCTGTTACATATCTTTTGTTATATGCAAACAGAGAAACTTTACCCTCCAGTCCATCTGCAATGTCACTGATGAAGATATCGAAGAGGACTGGCCCCAGGACTGATCCCTGAGGTACCACACTTGTGACTTGCATCTCTTCTGACTGTATACCATTTACCACCACTCTCTGTTTTCTGCCCATCAACCAGTTTGCAACCCATTTGACCAACGTCTGACCCACTCCGAGCCTACCCAGCTTATTAATCAATCTTCTTTGTGGAACAGTATCGAAAGCTTTGCTGAAGTCAAGGTAGGTGACATCAACTGCTCCCCCTTGGTCCACCACTCTGGTTACCCAGTCAAAGAAATCTATGAGATTAGTTTGACAGGACCTTCCTGTCATAAACCCGTGCTGTCTTGGATCCTGTGCTCCTATGGATTCCAGGTTTTGCACTATCCTTTCCTTAAGGAGTGCCTCAGTAATCTTGCCCACTACTGAGATAAGACTGACTGGTCTGTAGTTCCCTGCTTCTTCCCTGCTACCACTCTTGTACAGTGGGATCACATGAGCCCTTCTCCAGTCTTTTGGGACCTCTCCTGTGCTCAGAGACTCACTAAACAGTTATTTTAATGGCTCTGCTAGTTCCACCCTTAGCTCCTTTAGTATCCTGGGATGTATGCCATCAGGTCCCATTGCTTTGTTCACCCTGAGCTTATCGAGCTCTTGTAGGACCCTTTCTTTTGTGAAGGGACTAGTGCACACCTCCCTCCCCCCTTTGTCCACGGTGCTGAGCTGTGGGCCCTGCCCTACCTTCTCTTCAGTAAATACTGAGCAGAAGTGTCTATTTAGGATAGATGCTTTTACATGGTCATCCTCCTCACATGCCCCCTTATCCTCTTTGATCTTAGCAATACCCCCTCTGGACTTTTTCTTTTCACTAATGCATCTTTAGAAAGTCTTGTCACCTTCTTTTACTGTTTGTGCTAGTGTTTCCTCAGTTTGGGCTTTTGTCTGCCTTACTGCCTTCCCTGCTTTCCTTAGGGAAGTTTGGTATACCTCCCTATCTTCATCCCACTGTGTTCCCTTATATTTCCTGAAGGCCAGCCTTTTGTCTGCCAAAAAAAGACTAGCAATGCATTCCCTGGCCTTGAATAAATTTAATATGAGGTGGTATTGTACTTTGCACATTCTTGTGTATTATGATTCTAATATGTTTACCTATTCTCTGTATTAATGGGCACATACTTTTTCCAGCACAAGGCTGACTTCACTGCAAACAGCGCATGCATGAGTATCACACATGCACAGTACTGTAATTGCTGCAGTATTAGTTATGGCTGACTCCTGTGTGGTGAGTGCACTGCATATTCTTTCTAATGCTCTTGCTGCTCCTTAAAGCTTTCCACAGCCATATTGGCTCTGACCAGAGTTTGTTTAATTATAGATGCAGAATTATTGTATTGATATTCCATTTTATGCACATAGAATACCTTAGCTTATGCAGATGTTAGCCAGCTAGTCACAGAGATTTAGGTAACCAAACCCAAAACTGTAGTGTTAAAATGAGTTTTACACAATTAAGTGTTATCTAATGATTTAGCTATACGGTACCTAACTTCAGCCATTGAAACTGGTAGAATGAATAACATGTTTGATATGCTTGTGGGTATTTGCTGCTTTTGTAACTACTGTACTTGTTTCTGTTATAATATTTTTGTTTCCAGAGACAGTATTATGTCTGCTTTATCATGTTTTTGCTTAATTTCATGGATGTATGTTTTATAGAAAAGCCCATGGCTGATCAAAAAAACCTGAAACATAACTGATGTGACTGAGTGGTGGTCAGAAAGATATTATAGTTATCATAGATTTGTACAAGTATCATAGGCAATAAAGCCATTTTATTGCTCACCCTTTTCTCAAAGGGTATAGCCCACCACTGATTTTTTTAAGCAGTGTTCATCTCATTTAGTCTTGTTATCTTTCGCGTTGCCACAACCTATAACTTCCAATGGCAAACTATTGTAGAGTGACATCATTCTCTGAGAGAAGCACATAGCCCTCCTATTGGTTTTGTTTAGTTCCCCTTTTAGCTGGAGTCCATGCTCTCTTATATCTTTACGAACCTCTCTCATTTTGAACTCCCCAAAGTCCCACAACTTCCCATTTTCAAATGCCTTGAAGACTAGGCACATATCTCCTCTAAGTCTCTAATATTCCAGGGTACACAACCCCAGGCTTCTCAACTTTTCCTCATACTGTATGCCTTGTAAATCTGCCACCATCTTCATTGCCCTTCATTGCACCCCCACCAACAGCCTGATCTTAGTCTTTTTATAAGGTGCCCAAAACAGGACACAATACTCTAAATGTGGTCTCACAAAAGAGTCATACAATGGCATGATTACCCTTCTATCCCTACTTGTAATGTGTCTTCATATACATGCCAAGATACAGTACGGTTGGCCTTCTTTGTGACTGCGTGGCATTGTTTCTTACAGCTAAGATGATTGGATATGATTATTCCTAGATCCCTTTCCTAGGTCACTTCCCTGAGCTCATGTCCACCAAGGAAATATGATGCAGATCAATTGTGTTTCCCCAGGTGCATCACAGTACATTTCTTTAAGTTAAAACTCAGATTGTGTGCTTGTGCCCATGTTTACAATCGAGTAATCTCCCTCTGCATTTTTTAACTTCATCATTGTTGTTAACCACAGACCTTATCTTGGTGTTGTCTGAGAATTTAGCCATCCACACGCCATCACGTTTCATTGATGCCACATAGATATTAAAGAGAATCAGCCCAAGCACCGAGCCCTGGGGCACTCCACTGGGAACTGGTGTCCAGCCAGAGCTCATTCCACATATTGTTACACAATGTTCCCTGTCAGACAACCAAGACATAATCCAGGCTGACAGTCTGTTATTCAGCCCTAGTTTTTGTAAGGTGCAAATAATGGCATCATGTGGTACCTTGTCAAAGGCTTTACTGTAGTCAAAAAAGATCATGTCAACCACCTTCCCCTTCTCCACTGCCCTGGCAACTCTGTCAAAAAAAGCCAGCAGGTTCATGAGGCAAGGCATCCCACTGGTGAAGCCATGTTGTATGGGGTCCCCTAGATTATTTATAGCCAGGAATTTTGCCAGTTCTTCCTTTATTATCCCTGCCAATACTTTCCCAGAACTGATGCCACACTGACAGGCCTATGGTTGTTACATTGTTATCTATCCCCTTTTTTGTATATGGTGATTACAGTTGCCCTTCTCCAAGAATTAGCTGATTGTCCAGTGTTCATTTACTCTTGAAAGATTTCTCCCACTGGTCTTGCTAGTTCCTGTGCCAGTTCTTTCAAAATTATTGGATGTAACCCATCAGGCCCTGTAGCTTTATTAGGATTTAGGTTCCTCATTTGGGTATAGATATCAGTTCTGTCTGTTCTAACTACTCGGGCATTTAACATAGAGTTAGCAGTCATGACAGTATTATTTCCTTTATTAAACATGCTGCCAAAATAAGTTTTTAATACCTCTGCCATTCGCTTTTCATCAGTTTATCATCTGGCCATTGTCATCTACTAAGGGTCCCACTTGCATACTACCCCCATATAATTTCTTGTTTAAAGCATTTGGTTAGTAGACATAGAAAACAATGCTACCTGTTGGACCAGCAACAGTTGTGTATCATAGTATACTAGAACATGCAATGTAGCTGCATCACATGGGTAGGGTGGATGGGCTCTTACTGCTGCTCATTTGATCATTCATAGCTTTTCTGGTCTAGTCTACATTGACACTACAGCAAAAGAAATAAAGCATGACCCTACCCAGTCTTATTATTACCAAAATATCTTGGCAGTTTAAAACTTGCATCACACACACACACACACACACACACACACACACACACACACTCACACACACACACTCACAGCACCTTAACACCCTACAGTACTTTAAAATAGAAATAAAGTACTTTAAAATAGTTACCTTCCCCGGCTCTTTGTGTCTCTGTCTGCCTGTCTCTCTCAGCACTCACTAGGGCACAAGTAGGTGTATAAACAAGGGACACCACATTGGAACATCTGTATGCTGTTGACTGAGCAGTGTGTTGCATGTGTCATAGTTCTTCTCCTCCTAATGGTTGCCTGGCTTGTTTGTCTACCTTTCGCATTACTGTAGCTATTTTACTTTTCATACAAACAAGCATTTAACATATCCCCTTTGCTAATCTGTGTTAAATACAGCAGATTTCCCCCCCTTAAACATTTTAACAACTCTTCTGAAATATTTATAAATAATCTGAACTAATTAGGACTAATAAAGAACTTTCCCTCCCAATGTGTTCTTGTTCTTATTTAATAAGGGTCAGAAATTGGATGAGTTCTGGCAGCCCTATTATGGACATCTGTTAAATGTCTCACTACAAAAATAAAATAGTGTTTTAAACCATGGACATAAATAGCACCAAAAAACATATTGAAATAATATGCATCACACCAATATGCAGATTACCACGAATGCAGCACAGTTGTCTTTGATATGAGGAATTCTACTCCAGCCTCAAGATGATGATTTTTGTGATGACTCATCATCAACATGCAGCAGAATAGTAAGTTAAAACACACAGCTTCTGGCCACTTACACAGCTGTCACCTACCTCTGCCAGAGAAATATCATCCCATGCCAGTGCCGCTTCCTCCACTTTCCACATGCATTGCCATCTACCGTATACTCTCATTAGCTGAAGTACATGGACTGTGCAGAATAGAGTTCACAGTTGAGATGAAGTTGAACAGAGTTGAAGGCAGAGGGCCCTGCATGAAAAAATGAAACCACATCTGACCTTGTTTGCTCAGGGGAAGGGGTGGGCATAGGGTTGATAACCCCAAGTAACACCCCACCACTGATTTGCCAAGACTCTGGAGACTCAAACCCCTAATCTTTTTTTATTTCCCTTCTCTGTGCACTTTGCATTCTTCATCCCTAGTGTCTGAGTTAATGTAGTTTTTTGGCAGTTAATTTCCCATCTTTTTGTGATACTGTAGTAACAGAATAGTGGAGATATTTCTGGCCCTGCTTCACCAATCAACTAACAAGTGTAAGACAACAGTATTGTAATACTTGTAGTTGCATGATTACACAGTACCATCCTAGCTTTGCTGCAATACTAATAATAAAGATTTCTCACCTAGGTCCTGGGGATTCTGGGATGGGATTGGGTGACTTGTGGGAACATCAAGTTGTATCTGTAAAATAAGAATAGTAATGGGGTCACAAAGGATCTGCAACTCTTTCATCAATACCTGGGACAAACAAGGTACATTAAACAGAAAACAGTACTTAGTTCAGGTCAAAGCACACCAAACCCATAGGTGTTGTCAGTCCACTCTGCAAGCGGAGTGAGTGCATGATCTACTCAAAGACACAAATGCTGATTCAGATTGTAATATATAAAAATACAGTTTATTCAGGTTTCTCATCCAAATGCAAAAACATACAGCACAATACATGACAGACCTTACAGTACCAAGCAGGGTCTGTCAGCAGAGCTCATTTGGGGGGGGGGGGGGGGAGCAGCAGCATGTCAGGGGATGGAGCTCAAAAGTTTCCTGGTACAGCACAGCTGCATTCCTGCTTTAAAACAGTTATCCTTCATATTTAGTCGGGCTTTCAACAAAGTCTCACGCAATAAACTCATAGCAAAAATGTACAACATGGGGATTTCACCTTTTAGTATGGTGGATCTCCTACTGGCTGGCCGATAGGACACAGAGGTTTTGAATAAATGAATTACTGTCTGACTGGGGCACTGTGTCGAGTGGCACTCCCCAGGGATCAGTTCTGGAGCACACAGTGTGTAACCTTTTCATAAGTGATTTACAACCAGGGCCTAATAACTACATGTCAAAGTTTGCTGATGATACAAAACTAGGGGGCAGGGTTAATAATCAAGACAACCTAGCATCATTAATTTCTGATTTGGAGAAAATTGAGCAATGCGCCAAACATAATAACATGTACTTTAACCAGGACAAGTGTGTCATCCTTCATTTTGGTAAAAACAACCCAAACAATGTCTATTACCTGAACAACTCACCACTCAAAACATCTTTATGTGAGAAGGATCTGGGCATACTTATTAACAACAAACTTTCACCAGGGGACCACTGTACCAAAACTGTCAAAATGGCAAATGGACTCATGAGGCAAATCAAATGAACCTTCTTTAGTCACTCTGAGCAGTGTCTCATACCCTTATATAGGTCCTACATTAGGCCATACCTGGACTATGGGTCTCCCTTTTGGAACCCTTATCTAAAAGGTGATATAACTCTGCTGGAACAGGTCCAGCGAAGAGCCAACAGAATGGTATCTAGGCTGGCATGCCTTGATTATTCCTCAAGACTTAAAAACACCGGGCTGCACTCATTACAGAATAGAAGAATAAGAGGTGATTTGCTCTTAGTCTACAAATTACTCCAATCACCTGACCTCATGAAGCAATGTGGGCTATCATATTCTAACAGACAATTAGTTCCATGGCTACATAACAGACAACTTGAGGTCAAAACTTTTAAAACTAACATAAGGGGAAATTTCTTTACAATCAGATCTCCAAAACTATGGAATACCTTACCACAGGATTTGATAGATTCTGAAAGTACTACTGCCTTTAAAAAATAAACTTGATGACTGAATTGGGGTTAATTAATAATATTTCTAAAGTCCCACAGTGTGTGGGGGACAGTCTTGATGGGCTTCGGCCTACTTCTGTTCCTTTATACCAAGTTATATTTGCAAATATTTCCTGCTGAAAAACTGACTAATTACAGACTCAAAAACAGACTCCACAAGCTGACTGCTGGCTTGCATTTCCCACTGTGACCAGGTCACATACATACTGATGTTTCACCAATAGGCTTCCTCTGAGCATGCTGACTGAAACACACTAGTGCATTTTTGAACTCTTCAACTAAAGTGACAGTATTCAGAAGTGCAAAACTGTACTATAAGTTAAAAACTATGAGGTGTGTTTAAGTGAAAAGTTTACACCAATACAGTGCAAAACATTTCTAGAGGACAGGAAACAACAAGTGTAAACTTGATAGGCACAAAAATAAACATAAATATATATGTGAGGGGAAGGGATGAGAGGAGAAAAAAGGGGGGAGATGTAAGCAAAAGTATGCAAAATGTAACAAAGTAACAAACAAAACAAGCATTTATCAATGCCAGGTGCTTGCCTCTGTTATTAATGTTGTACCGGGTCAAGATGAAGATCCTGGGATGTGCCAAAAACTAAGGCTTGGACTGGGGGGGGCGATTATGGTGGGGCAACAACTGACAATACAGTTTTCACCATTCTCTGCTTGGAATGGGGGCTGGGATCTCAGTGTAGAGGTTCCTCTGCAACAGTGCTGCTGTAATCTTGTGTATGTGGGTGACTTCAGAAAGGAATGTGACTTCTATTCCCACCAGTCTGCTGTGAGAACATCATAAAACTGATCTGCAGACTGTGGTAGAGTGGTGCTCTATGTTAGGAATAACTGGAGCACCCAGGGACATATTTTTCTAACCTCTCCCATTGTCTTTTCTAGTAGTCTGCTGTAGCAGTGCCATTTCCTGTCCTATTTATTTCCAATTTCATGCTGCAGTACATTGGCCACCTACCTAAGTAGTCTCCATTCTCACTGTTCTTTCTCTATCATTTGTTTTCTTTTCTGTCCAAATGTGGTGCTAAAGTACATGCTGTGTTGAATAAAATGCTTAAGAAAGTGCTCATAGTGTTTTAGCAATCATAAAGTGCCAAGCATGTTTGCTGGCTGTTGATACAAATAAAGCACAGAGGTACTTTATAAAGAGTTTATATGTTTAAAATCCTGATTCTAAAATGCCTGCAGTGCTTAAATTTAGGACAGAAGCAGCCTAGCTGGAAGAAAACAGGAAAGTAATGAAAAGAATGCGCATGATAAAAGATAAGCCATTGTTATTTTTTATTTAATTAGGTCTGTGTGGCACTTACAATGTATTTTGGTGACAGAAATGCACTAGTGAAGACCTAGAGTGAGAGAGGCAGCTGATTCTGGACTGGGAGTGAAAGGGTTACATCAGTTGTCTCCATGAACCGCTTCAACATTTAATCTGGCAGAAGTCTCCCCAAACAGATTTATAGCCTTTCCCATGTGTAACCCACATGACAACAGACTTAATGCATTCCAAATAGCATGATTCAGACACAGACAGTAACCTTTCCCTGCTCTGACACAGAGAGAATGAAAGAGCTGATTTATGAATGTGTCTGTCGGCACAATGTTTTGAAGTCCACACACTTCATGCCTGAGAGTGTCATAATCAGTCTTACTTAACATTGGTCAAGCCCCTTGTAGACTTTTCTGGATTGGATCACTGTGACACATCTCTCAAAGCCCTGTACCTTACCAAAATGCTTTGCCTACAGCAAGCATAAAAAGGGCTACATACAATGGCGTCCTTGGAAGAGGGGAAGGATGGGGGTGGCGTTTTTTTTTTTTTACTCATAACATATCAGGCAAGTACCTAACTGGAGTTGAAGCTGTCTTGTCTGTGCTTAAAGTTTTAAACATCACAGGCACTAAACCTCTTAAATTTCACCATAAAAGTTGAACCAAAGATGTTCATAAATTACATATAGACTACGTGTGATTATAGAACAAAAGAGCTTTTCATGAAAAATCATTGCTAAACATTTTCAAAAACTGAAACAGTGCTGAATTACTGGTACATCAAGGAAAAACTGAGGGAGGATAGACAAAAATAGAAAAACACAAACAAAAAAGGAGGGATGAAAACAAATAAAAAACAAGATGAGTGAAGGGTGGAAAGGTAGAACTGTAGAGAGAACTAAACTGGACTAGACTATATGGATAGTATATGATTTCAAACTGTATTTTCTATACACAAAACTAGCACACCACTGAAAACTGTGTCTGCTAAATTTCTACATCTAATCTATAATTTCAATACTATCAGGTGGCAAAATGATAATAAGAAATATCTGAATCTTTTAGCACTTTTTGTAATTTGATGATCATGATTAAAACAGCTTATAGAGTATAACTGAAAATGTAATAAGCCCAGGTAAAAAAAAGTCTGACTTTAACACCCATAAACAGTTCATTCATTTCTAAAAAGACAATCCAGTTTATAGAAAAACTGTAAGGGAAAAATCATCATTTATTCCAATGGGTTTTTGGTTCCTATTTCATGGATCCAAAAGGCATCTCTTTGCCTCAGTTTTTTGCTGTAATTTCAGCCTCTTGGATCTTTTCCACTCTTTCTATTACAACAAATTGGGTGAATGAGCCATGATTTGCTTTTCAAACATGTTTTTCCATATTGTACAGTTCATTGCCAATTTTTGTGTTAACAAATTCATTTTTTAACATACTTTTTTTGTCCCACATAGGATTGTTCACAAGGGCAAGTTAAGAAACAAATCACTCCCTCAGTTGAACAATTTATAAAGTTTCAAATGAAATATTTCTTGTCACTTCTTGCATGACAAAATGTTTCATATTTATAGTATTTGAGCAATGAGGACAGTGTCCACAGCGAAAGGCCACCTTGAGAGGTGATGGCAACCGTGTACATTCCTGCTGAATTGTTGGTAATCTTGCTGATACCAAGCTGTCTCTCAAATGTTTTCCACATCTGTATGCAAATAAGTGTGGGCACTCCATAAAGTCAGATTATTTTCTTCACCCTTTTAGAACTTTCCAATGGTTTTATTTTTCCTGCTGTTTTTACAGACATGTCATTGTAGTCTAAAACCATTATAAAGGCCACTGATTTACAGTGATTAAAATAAAGAAATTCCATTTTCAAGACTTGAAATTCTGTTAATTGCACCAGTGATTGTTAGTCTGATTTCTGGATTTTACCAGGATTCTTCTGTCATTCTTTTAATATGTGTATAAATAATCAGAATAATAGAATGCTTAATATACAGAGCATTAAATGAAACAAATTGAATATAGTATGTGAAGCAAATAAAAAAATGCAAGTTTTGTAGATTTACTCATCTGGAATAAAATGTCAACTTCTGTGAAATTCATTGTTTTTGCAGGCAGTCCAAATTCTAGAATTTTACCAGGTTTTCCAGTAAAAAACAAAAATCAGTGGTCTTGACCATTGTTAATCTTTTACAATGGAGGTAAATAAAGAGGAAGAAGGTGCTGCCAGAACTTTACTTCTCTACTACTGGGACTAAAGAACTAGAACTTACTACTGGGACCTTCATTTAGGGTAAAAAACAAACAACAACAACAAAAATAATAGTTAGTGTGTTTGTTTGAGTTGGGTGAAGGAACCTGTTATCTGTGCAGTTAGGTGAAGAAGACAGCTGTAAATTAGGGGGCGTGGCTTAGGCAGCAGAAAACCAGGTGTTTGCATTTAAAACTGCCCTAGATAGCTTTTGTAAGAGAGCAGCAAGAGGAAGGAGGTGCTGCTAGAACATTACCTCTCTGCTACTGGGACTATATAGTCCTCCCTCCACACCACCCCATCACCCTTAGCCAGATCCACTTTTATAGGCACTGGATTTGACTGACAACAGGGACTTCCTGTTTGGGAGCAGGAAGGGAATGATCACTGAGGCACAAAAGACTCACCATCCTAGAAGGAAAAAAGTAGCTCTCCCTTCCCCACTAGCTATGCTGGAGGTCTGACTCTGAGCAAGTAACAAGGATACTACTGAGGAATACAGGAACATCCTGTCTAAGAACAGGAAGAGCAGGAGCTGTAAAGGCACAAAGGCAGTAGGAAAGTAGGGAGAAAAAAACAAACAAACCCCCTAAAAAAAAGGAAACAGAAAGAGAAAAGAGTAAACATACAAAGCAACAGGTGAGGGGGCACAAATAAGACATGATGGGAGTGGTGCAGTGCAGTGGCTGTGGAGTGGCAGTCTTCCAGGAGACATTCAGAAGGATGTGGTGTTGTCCCACCTGCAGGCATCTCTCTGGGCTGAGGGAGGAGGTTGCTCATCTCCAGGCTGAGTTGGCCAGGATTCAGGGGACCACCTCTCCCTCCCAAGGAACACCAGGACCACTGCCGCTGCCTCAGAGGTTGCCAAGAAGGAGGAGTTATTGGACCACAGTGGGCTCAGAGAGGGTGAGGGTGTTGGAACAGAGACACATCCGCCAGTTGTATCTCTCCACAATACATACGCTGTTCTGACAGAGTTTGATTCCTCTATGGAAGCACCCACAGTGGAGACCAAGGAGAATGCTGGGAATCTCCACAAAGGAGACCCACAGAAGGGTGGCATGGGACCTCATAGGGGAAGGAAACAACTCCTAGGTGTGGGACTCAGTTGTGAAAAGGGTAGAACTGTGGGAGGGATGGGAGAGGTAGGTAAGGTGCCTTTCTGATGCCATGGCTTGGAAGGACAGGGAGTGAATCTTCAGGATTGTGGGAGCAGCAACATGGGAGAGGGAGCAGGATGTCATTGTCCACCTTAGGGAAAAATTACCTGGCTGGGAACTGGATCAGAGTAGTGTAGGAGGAGTTTGTGGAGTGGGGAGGGGCCTTAGACAAGTAACACACACGGTAACCTTCTTGGAGGTACTGCCTGTCTATAGCATGGGTGAGGCTAGAATGCTCCACACCATGGGATTCAATGACTGGTTGAAAAACTGGTGCAGAGCTCAGTGTTTTGGCTTCATTGGGGACTGGGGGTCCACCTGGAGGGATACAGGCCTGTACTGGTGCGATGATCTGCATCTGTCCGGGAGGGGAACCAGGATTTTAGGTGATAGGTTTGAATGCTTCATTGGCAGGCATTTAAACTAGCCAAGGGGGGAAGCACTGAAAATGAGCAGGAAAATCCCAGCTCCCCCCACAAAACAGTGTAGTTAGTGAGGAAAACACCAAGGTTGAGAAGTCCATAGGGATAAGCACAGGACTAAATGGAGAAAAAGGCAAAGACAGTAAGGACAGGGATGGGGTTAAAAGGGGTAAGGTCATCAAAAAATGGAGGGCAATAAGTATCAATGCCCATAGTCTGGGTAACAAGGTCCCTGAACTAGTGGCCTTGATGGAAGAGGGATGCCTGGATATCGTGGCAGTCACAGAAACATGGTACACAGAGAAACATGACTGGGATGTCAGCATACCAGGGTACATAATCTACAGGAGGGACAGGGAGGGTAAAAGAGGAGGAGGAATATCTTTCTACATAAGGGAAGGGAAACAGCAATGGAACCAAAGGATAAACAGGGAGAAGAAGAGGCACTGTGGGTTACCCATAAGACAGAAAATGGCACCACAATCTGCACTGGTGTTGTATACAGACCCCCATCTCAGGGGAGGAAATGGACAAGGAAATGACAGAAGGCATCCTTAGGATGGCAGAAAAAGGGGAAATATTGTTGATGGGGGACCTGAATATGCCAGATGTTAACTGGAACAGCTTTGCTGCAGCCATATCCAAGAGCAGGGTCATTCTCAATGCCCTACAGAAGGCATGCCTCAGACAGCTAGTGTTGGAACCCACTTGGGAGGGAGCATTCTTATACCTCATACTCTCAAATGGGGGTGGAGAGAGGATTTCAGATTTAGAAGTGGGTAGCCATCTGGGAACAAGTGACCACCAAACAGTGTGATTCACGATAAACACAGCCATAGAGTCAAGCCATACAAAAGTGAGGGCTGGCTTTGGCAAAATGAGAGAGTGCCTCAAAAAAGCACTAGCAAATGGGCAAGAAGGAGGGGTGGAGGAACAATGGGGAAAAATCAAAACTGCCATCACAGAGGCAACAAGCCTTTGTGTGAAACAAATAAATCAAAATGAACTAAAAAACACTATGGTTCTCAAAAGAGGTGGCAGGGAAGGTAAGGGAGAAAAAGATTGCATTCAGGAAGTATAACAAAACAAGAAGGAGCAGGACAGAGAACTGAATCAGTTAAAGCAGAAGAAAGCGAGGAAGACAGTCAGAATAGCAAAGGCCCAAACTGAGGAAAAGATAGCCAACTCAGTTAGGAAGGGAGATAAAACTTTTTATAGGTACATAAGGGAGTGGAGAAAGACCAAGGGAGGGATAGTGAGGCTTAATAAAGTGGAGGGTGTGTGGGCAGAGGGTGACAGTGAAAAAGCAGGGATACTGAATGATTACTTCTGCTCAGTATTCACAAAAGAAGAGGAGGGAAAGGAACCTAAACCAATCAATAGAAACATTCTGGATCAGGGGGTCGATACCAGTCCATTCACAGAAGAAAGGGTCCTGAAAGAACTCCTAAAACTGAAGGTGGACAAAACAATGAGGCCTGATGGGATTCATGCAGAATTTTCCATCAATCAATCAATCAATCAATTCAATCAATAAACCAATTTTATTTGTATACTCGAAGGTATGTGAGCAAAAATGCCCATTTTCACAAATGTCCAGTTTAGGAAATACAACAGATGAACAAATACATAGGCCAATGGAATACATAGGACATACAATGAACTACCTATGACATACAATGAGATAAATACATTATATATACAGGTGTATAGAAGTACAAGGAACTGACAAGCGTAAAATAAAACTAGCATTTTACATGGGTAAAATTGTACAAGAGTAGACCAGAAGGCAGACTGATAAAGAGAAAAATGTTTTCAGGTATTGTATAGGGCAGGAAGTTTTGGTGCACTCGTTAGGGAGAAGAAAACTGCGGGTGATGAGGGGAAGAGAGAGCTGCTGGGATTTACCGAGATGGTAATGGAGGAGGCCTAGCAGGGTAGCTGCAGGTGAATGATAGAAGGATGTGCTCCTTTAGGGAGGAGTTGAAGGAGTATATGAACCCGCAAGCCTAGATTTCAGGGGATAGATTGTTGTAAAGCTTCATTCCCTTGAAGGTAATGGAGTTCTGGGCATGCTTAGTCCTGTAAAAAAGGGTAACAAAAACCAGACTTGAGGCACCTCTAGACAAACTCTGAGGTGCTGCAAGTGGAAATAGGGAGATAACGCTGGGGGGAAGGTATTGAGGTATAGCTTATGTAGGAAGGAGAGCATCTTAAGTTGGAACCTCCCTTCTAGAGTGGGCCACTCGAGGGAGGAATAAAGTGAGCAGTGGTATGTTTTCTAGGTAAGACCAGTGACGAAATGTGCTATACTGTTATATGTGACTCTAAGTTTGGAGAAAAGGAGGGATGAGGTAGGGGCAGAGAAGACTATAGATCCGTAGTTGATAAGGGGCAGGAGTAGAGAGCTAGCGAGGAGAAGTCTGGACACAGGGATGAGGAACTTTCTAATCCTGTAGAGCAGACCAAGTCTGACATGCACCTTCTTTATGAGGTTACTGATGTGAAGATTGTGTGAGAGGTGGGGGTCAAGGTGGAGACCTAGGTATTTGAATTCAGACACCTGTTCAATGAAGTTGCCAGAATTGTTGAGGAGTTTAAAACCAGGGGCTGGGGCTTTCCTGGGTCCTGAGAAGATCATGAGCTTGGTCTTTTTGGAGTTGAGGACAAGGCCGTTACCAGAGAACCAGGAGTGAAGCTTCATGAAATCATCGTGGTGGGGTTTTTGTCACTGCAGAAAAGGGCCACATCATCAGCATAAAGGACAATTTGAGTGGAATGGCATATTGAGGGATGGTTATTTATGAAGAGTGAGAAAAGAAGGGAGCCCAGGATCAATCCGTGGGGGACACCATATTTAACTGGACATCCTGAGGAGAGGTGACCTTTGATTGCAGTCTTGTGGGATCTTGTGTCTTGTGGGATCTCTTAGAGAGGTAGCCACCAACCCACTTTATAGCATCATCAGAAAGATGTAGGCCTTTTAGGGTGTTGAGGAAGAAGGCGTGGTCCACAAGGTCAAAAGCCTTGGTAAGGTTGACAAAAATGGAGTCAGTGTACTGGCCCTTGTCATTAGATTTAAGGATTTTACTGGTGACCCAGACCAGGGCTGTTTCAGTGCTGTGCCCAGATCTGAACCCATGCTGAGCACTAGAGAGTTAAAAGAACTAAGGGGAGAACTAGTGACACCACTGACTACCCTTTCTAACAAATCATGAGAGGATGGCGTGGTATCTGAGGACTGGGGAAGTGGGGTTGTGATTCCCCTTCACAAAAGTGGGAGCAAAGTAGAGGCAGGAAACTACAGACCTGTTAGTTTGACCTCAGTGGCAGGGAAAATGATGGAGTCACTTCTGAAAGAAAGAATTGTTGAGTACCTACAGGCAAGTGGGGCATAGGACCTAAGGCAGCATGGATTCACAGAGGGAAGGTCATGTCAGACAAACCTAATAGATTTCTCTGAATGGGTGACCAAAGTAGTAGACCAGGGAGGGGCTCTGGGCGTGGCCTACCTAGACTTTAGCAAGGCATTTGACACAGTCCTGCACAAAAGATTAATAAACAAGTTAGCCAGCATGGGAGTGGGGCCCAGAGTGGAAGTCTGGGTAAAAAATTGACTGGACAATAGTACACAGAGGGTAACAGTAAATGGAGTCCACTCTGAAGAAAGGGGGGTTAGTAGCAGTGGACTGCAGGGTTCAGTACTGGGACCAGTCCTTTTTAATGTATTTATAAGTGACATTGTGGAGGGACTGGAAGTAAAAGTATGCTTCTTTGCAGACGACACAAAGATCTGCAAGAGGATTGATGCACAAGGGGGGATGGAAAGGATGAGATGGGACTTGGCAAGGTTGGAGGAATGGTCAAAAGTATGGCAGCTTAGATTCAATGCAAATAAGAGCAAAGTAAATCACCTGGGACACAAAATCCCAGGGGAAGAGTACACAAGGGGGGGGGTGTACTAACAACAACAAAAATGGAAAGGAACCAGGGGTAGTCATATCAGATGACCTAAAGGTAGACAAGCAATGTGAGAAGGCAGTTAGGAGAGCTGGGGGATACTAGGATGCATAAAGAGAGGCATCACCAGTAGAAAACAAGTAGTTGTTATCCTTCTGTACAGACAGTTGGTGAGACCCCATCTGGAGTATTGCATGCAGTTCTGGAGACCCCATCTCCTCAAGGACATAGACATGATGGAGGCAGTCCAGAGGAGGGCAACTGAAATGGTGCAGGGTTTGCACCAGAAGCCATATGAAGAGAGACTAAAGGAGCTTAATATGTATACCCTCGAGGAAAGGAGACAGAGGGAATACATGATAGAAACTTTCAAGTACCTCAAGGGAATCAACAAAGTCCGAGGATAGCATCTTTCAGAAAAAGAGATGTGCAAGAACAAGGAGACACAATTTGAAGATGGGGGGGGGGGGACAGCTCAGGTGCAATGTGAGGAAGTATTTTTTCATGGAGATGGTGGAGGATGCATAGAACACACTTCCTGAGGAGATCATGGAGTCAAAAACAGTGGGGGAATTCAAAAATGCATGGGACAGACATAAGGCAATTCTGGTGGGGGTAGGAATTAGTAGGCTGTTGGTTAACTAGGATCTGCAGCTTATCAAATAGGTAGGGGAAATGAGCAAACTGGGTGGGCCAAGTGTCCTTATCTGCCGTCAAAGTCTATGTTTCTATATTTTCAACTTCCTGTTGTCATTCTCTTGTTACTAGCAAGTCACCTCTAATAGTGCTTATTGCTCTGTTATATGCTTTTTTGTATTGCAAAATTTGAACAGCTTCTTTCTTGAAACATCTTTAACATTTCAATGGCTCCTTCATGAAACTGTTCATCACTTAAACTGTTTCTTTTTAACCACAAAAATTGTCCTGTCAGAATGTTATGCATTAAATTATTTGGGTGGCACTGGTTACTGTCCCCTCATAATAGTGTATTTTCTCAGTTGGCTTTTTATGCAAACAGGTCTGCAGTTTTAATTCCACCTTAAAGATCTTTAAGTAAAGAAAATGGATTTCATTTTGATTTAGCTCACAGGTGAATTTCAAATGTTGGCTGGTCCCATTGATATAGTCTGAAAAAAAAGGGTGCATTCGTAATAGTGCATCATCAGTAAAACACTTCCACAATGTTATATGTTTTAGAAATAAGTTTGCTGTCCTCATTGCATATAAATTGTTCTTCCCAACAGCCCACATACAGATACACACTGTCTGTGGCAGATGTGGTCTTTTCAGTTCATTTTATTTGTGCATAGAATTTATTTTCATGGAGAAAATAATTGTCTTCCAGTACAAATTCTGTAATCTGCTATAAAAGCATTGGGTGGTACTGCATTTCTTGGACTTTTCACTATATTTTTTGCCATTGCATGCAAGCCTCTCTCATGGTGTGTGTTAGTATAAAGCTGTTCGATGTCAATGGTTACCAGTATCATTGCTACTGAAATTGTCAAGTCCTGTAAAGGTGTCCTTCAGTTATGACAGTAGTAGTAAAACCCACTGTTTGATGAACAAAAAATCAACAAATTGAGACACGTTTTATGATAAACTGCCAGTGCTTGAAACAACTAGTCTGCTGGACGGGCAGTTCAGGTTCTTGTGTATTTTAAGAAGTTGGTAGGTGACTGGCTTTCAAGGATGTTTTTTTTTCCAAAAATTGCTTTTCTTCCAGTTTAATCCAGTTGCTTTCCTGTGAATGACAAAGCATGGGATCTAGTCTTCTCTTTAACATCTCTGTAGAATCATTACCTGGTCTTTTATAAAAGTTATCTCCAAGTTGTCGTTCTAATTCCATGGCAAAGGTTTGTCTTGACCACACAATTACAGCTCATCATTTGTCCACCCCTTTTATCACACTCAAGATTATTTTTTAATTCTTGTCTTGCCCTCCTCTCAGCACCCATTATGTTACTTCTAGCTATTGTTACATTGTATCTTTTGTTAAATTCTCTAAATCCTGACCTATCAATTTCATAAAGTTCTTGATCATGGTATTAGAATTTGTTGGAGTAATCATGGACTTTGTCTGAAATGGGGTTTGTCTACTATAATATCATCAGTGGTGGACCTAGTCGATGATAACCCTATGAAGTTGTTTTGGGTTGTCTCTATTTAGAGTGTCACTTTGATCTACAAAATTATATTTTAAATTAATTTGTCTGTAAAATCTTGTCAGACCTATGTTAAGTTCAAAGACATTTGCAGGGCTTGTTGTAATGAAAGATAAACTTTTTCTTAAAGCCTCAGTGTTCGTATTGGTAAGATTTTCTCCCAATATGTTAATTACCTTGAATTCCTCTCTCTAGGTGAATGTTTCAGTTGCATCTGAGTTTGTCCATACTTCCCTCACATGTTACCTCTTACTCCTCTTTGTCTTCCTTCATTAATTCTTTTGTTTGGGTTCCCTAAAAAAAACTTTTGTATGGTCAAATGAGTTATCAGATTCACTTTCCAAATTGGTTGATATATTAGGGTCAGCGAAACTTTGCCTCCATCTTACATAGATACATAGATGTTGTCAGCAGTAAAGGGCCTTTGGCCCACCCCATCTGCCCATTAATGCAATTAATTGTGCTTCTTTTAGCTTCCCTGGAACTAGGTTGTCCCCTTCCCCCAACTACCAGGATCCCCTTATGCCTATCTCATGCATTCTTAAATCATGTAATCATTTCCGACCCGCCACCTCTTCTGGCAAGCTATTCCATTTGTCCACTTCCATCCTCTGTGAAGAAGTACTTCTTCATGTCCCCCCTGGACCTCTCTTTGTTCAGTTCCATTCAATGTCCCCTAGTCCTGGAGCATCATTTTCTTTGAAAAATTGAGTTTTCCTGCACCTTCTTCCTCCCTGTGAGGTACTTACAGTATATGACTCAATCATATCCCCCCTCTCCCCCCTTTCTTCCAGGGAGTACATATTTAAGTCTTTTAGCCTGTTCTCATAGGGTTTGTGATGTACTACTTGTACCATCTTGGTTGCCCTCCTGTGAAGTGCCTCCACCCTTTCTATGTCCTTTTGTAGGTAAGGTCTCCAGAATTGAACACTGTACTTGATATGTGGCCTCACTAATGTCCTGTATAGTGGAATTATAACCTCCATTTTCCTGCAGGTGATACCCCTGCCTATGCACCACAGCATCCTGTATGCTTTTCCTGCTGCCTTGTTGCACTGACTCCTTACTTTAAGGTCATCAAAGATGATAACCCCAATGTCCCTTTCCTGCTTGGAGCATTCATTATCCCCCCCCCAGCTGATATGTTGTTCCTGGGTTTTTGTGCCCCATGTGCATTATCTTACTCTTTGTTACATTAAATCACAACTGTCAATCCCTTGACCAGTCCTCAATCCTCTGCAGATCTCTCCTCATTCTCTCCACACCCTCCGGCAGGTCCACCCTGTTGCAGAGCTTTGTATCATCAGTGAACAGGCTGACCTTCCCTTCTAGGTCCTCTGTAATGTCACTGATAAATATATTGAAGAGGACTTGACCCACTACTGATCCCTGTGGAACCCCACTGGTCACCTCTCCCTCTGCGGAGTGACAGCCATTTACCACCACCCTCTGTGTCCTGCTATCTTGCCAGTTCTTCACCCACTTCACCACAATCTTATTCACATCCATGTACCCCAGCTTGTTTAACAGCCTTCTGTGTGGCACTGTATCAAAGGCCTTGCTGATGTCCAGGTAGGCCACATCCATTGCCCCCCCATCCACCTCCCTTGTCACCCAGTCGAAGAACTCAATGAGGAAAGTCTGGCATGACCTCCTTCTGGTAAAACCATGTTGCCTTGGGTCCTGTAGAACAATGGCAACCAGGTGTTCCACTATTCTTTCCTTCAGTAGTGTTTCCATGATCTTCCCCACTACTGAGGTCAGGCTGACTGATCTGTAGTTTCCTACTTCATCTCTATTTCTGCTTTTGGATAGGGGACTACATCAGTTCTCCTCCAGTCTTTGGGTATCTCCCCTGTTTCTAGTGACAGGCTGAACAGGGTTGCCAGAGGTTCCACCATCACCTCTTTTAGCTCCTTGAGTACCTTGGGGTGTACCCCATCTGGTTCCAAAGCCTTATTGACTCTTATTCTTTCCAGTTCTCTTAGGACCCTCTACCTTGGAAAATGACTTGTATCCATTTCTATGCCCTTCCTACACTTTCTACTCCTTTCTGGCCCATTTTCTACCCCTTAATCTCTAATGTCTGAGCAGAAGTATCTGTTCAGTATGTCTGCTTTGCAGTTGTCATCCTCCACTCTACACCTGTCCTCCTCTTTCAGCCTCATTATCCCACCCTTTGTCTTCCTTTTTCCTCTGATGTACCTGTAAAAGATTTTGTCCCCCCTCACCACTGATTTTGCAATGTGTTCCTCTGTTTGTGCATTGGCTTCCTTTACTGCCCTCCCTGCCTCCCTCCCTTTGTTTCTTCTGGTACTTCTCCCTGTCCCCTTCTGCATGTGTCTTTTTGTACTGTTTGAATGTAATGTTTTTTTTTTTTTTGCTTTCATTTTCTCAGCTACCTCCTTGGAGTACCATAATCATCTTCTCTTCCTTTTCCCCTTGCTAACCTGTTTTACACAGAGTTGTGTCACCTTTGTTATCCCGGATATGAACACCACCCACTGTTCCTCCATCCCTATTTTCCTCCCTATTCTAGCTAATGCCCCTTCTAAGCATTTCCACATTTTTACAAAATCTGCCCTCCTAATGTAAAGGATTCTTCTGTTTATGTGGCTGGATTCAGCCCCTTTAGTTATCTTAAACCCCACTGACCGGTGATCACATCAAATGTATCAAGTTTGCTACATTTGCAAAGTGCTGACTTTGCAATGTTTTTGGCAGGAGAAGTGGCATTTTTCAGGAGAAATTATGCAAATTTGCTGACAAAATTGCTGCTTCACCTTATCTTCACCAGACTTCATCTGAAAAAGTACCATTTCCCCAAGAAGACTCAATGTGAAGTGACAAAGTGGGCAATTTGTGAAGCTATTCACAAAAGCAAATTTCACAACCTAGCCGAAACATTGCTGGTGAAGTAAAATTTCACAATATTTTTATATCAGCCTGCCAGTTCTAAACATCGCTATATCTGATACATGTGATCAGTGTCCTCCAATGCCAAGGCTGGAGTCCTGTTGCGCTGTCTTCATTGTTACAGTGGACATGTAGCCATAAAATTTGAATTGGGATAGTGTGAGTAATAAAGATACCAATGAGCTGTGTTGGGTGGAAAAGGAATATGGGCCTAGATATTAAAAGCCCCCAGGCACACAGCGCAAGTGCTTGTTCAGCACAACCCAGATGCACAGCCAGAAAAAAACTGCCATATTCAGCCAATGTGCCACAGGATGTGCCAGCGCAACCATGGCTGAATATACTTTGGATGTGCTATAGCACAACCACACATGCACAGCACAGAAGGGCAGAACCGACTATGGCAAGTGGACCAGGCCTGCCTGAGACTGGAGCAACATGTCACTGGCCAGGGTGGGCCATAAGCACAATGCAAGTGCAGAGACATGGGGGCTCCAGCAACCATGGCCATGGCAAACAGAGTGGCACTGCACAGGATATGGATGGGCTCTGCACTGCACAGCAGGGGCACAGGACATGGCAACACATACATAGGCATGCACTGTACCCAGCACACACTGATGGCACAGCACTGACAAGGACATGGATGACAGGACAGACCACTGGGGATGGCAATGGACAGTGCAGCCAACACAGGCACTGCCATAACAGTGTCAGATAGCCAAATATGCCACATGTGCATAGGCCACATAGGGTGCACAAATCCAGGGGCACATGATCTGGGAAGCAGTGCAGCATGGTGCACAGTGCTAACACCATGGAATGCACAACACTACCGGTGAGACACACTGAACATGCCGCTGTGGGCAACAGGGGATGTCGGCACAGATGCACCACAGAGATGATCATGGCAAGAAGGACATTGGCATGTGTGGGTGGACAGGGAGGTCATGTGCTACAGGACATGAACAGGCAAGCCATGCAGGCCAAGGAGCAGTGGACAGTGTAAGCAACAGAACAGCAGACATCAACCACAGCACAGATCAACCACAGACACAGGAAATGTCCAGTATAAAATGCTTTAATACAACACACAAGAACAAAGGTAACACAAATATGTAACAATACCGAGAACAGCAACCTAAACCTCAAAACAGGGGGGAATGAAAAGGGTACAGGGAATGCAGGTGGGGCAGAGAACTGCAGGTGATGTAACAGGGGAAGGGAGTGATGTAGGTGTGCACAAAATAAAGTCCAGGCAATGCCAGTCCAATGGCCACACACAATTATTTAAAGATCCTGGTCCCTGTCAGGGAGGCAGTTGATCTGACTCAGCCCTCTGAGCACCACCATTTGTTCCCATATGGCACACAGAATTGCCCCCAGCCACCTGAATATTCCCCCCTGCCTGTGATGTATTGCAGTTAATATCCCCAGTGAGCCTCGGACCTGGTCACGTCTTCTGCCTCCACACCAGCTGGTACCATGGGCACCACCCTCAACAGGCTGACCTGTGTGGTGAAACAAAGGACATGCACTCAGTGCCACAACACACACAGGACTGCCCTCCCACCATGGGAATGACATGCAAGCTGGACATTGATGGGACACAGGCACAGACCCAACAACGCACCATGCAGATGATATACTGGTGAACAGCTGCACAACAGTACCACACAGTGACCTGACTGTGGGACTGTGCAATGTAATGGCAGCAGGTGCATGCAATGGATGTTGCTGTGGGGCATGATGCCATGCCCAAACACACATTCCATATATGGCCAATAGCCATGTGCACCACATCTGGAGGCCCAGTGGACAACGCGTGTGCCATGCCATGCACCCACAGTCCTGATGGGACACAGACAATGCGTGGGACACACATGGGCATGGTGCACAGTGGGACCACCACACAGTACCAGAACAAGGGCCACAGTGTGCCAACTGGCACATTGGGGCATACATGGCTAGTGGCCATGTGGCTGTGGTGAACACAGGAACCCCTCATCACCCATATTCCCACCACAAAAAGCACAGTACAAGAACAGAAAAGCACACTTACCTTCCACAAGTCAAGATTTCACCCTGCGCAGCCCAGCACCTGCTATCCACAGTCTCCTGGACTTACTTCAGAGCAGCTGACTTTGATAAGATGGCCAACAGAGTTAAGCTAGCCCTGGCAAGATGAAATACAGGTGAGGGTACAGGCAAAGTGGCAAGCATTAAGTATGCAATACTTGAAGCAACATCCTACTGTGTTAGAGAGAAAAGCAAGAGCAAAAGAAGGAGAAACCACTTTGGTTCTCAAAAACAGTAGCAGAAAAGGTCAGAGCCAAAAGGCTGGCCTTCAGAAAATATAAGGGAATGCAGCGGGACAAAGATAGGGAGGCATACCAAATTTCTCTAAGGGAAGCAGGGAAGGCAGTAAGGCAGGCAAAGGCCCAAACTGAGGAAACACTAGCACGAGCAGTAAAAGAAGGGGACAAGACTTTCTATAGATACATTAGTGAAAGGAGAAAGTCCAGAGGGGGTATTGCTAAGATCAAAGGGAATAAGGGGAAGTGTGTGGAGGAAGACCAAGGAAAAGCATCTATCCTAAATAAATAAATACTTCTGCTCAGTATTTACTGAAGAGAAGGTAGGACAGGGCCCACAGCTCAACACCATGGACACAGGGAGTAGGGAGGTATGCACTAGTCCCTTCACAAAAGAAAGGGTCCTACAATAGCTCACTAAGCTCAGGGTAGACAAGGCAATGGGACCTGATGGCATACATCCCAGGGTACTAAAGGAGCTAAGGGTGGAACTAGCAGAGCTACTAACAGAACTGTTTAGTGAGTCTCTGAGCACAGGAGAGGTCCCAGAAGACTGGAGAAGGGTTCATATGATCCTGCTCCATAAGAGTGGTAGCAGGGAGGAGGCAGGAACTACAGACCAGTCAGTCTTACCTCAGTAGTGGGCAAGATTATGGAGGCACTCCTTAAGGAAAGGATAGTGCAATACCTGGAATCAATAGGAGCACAGGATCCAAGACAGCATGGGTTTACAACAGGAAGGTTCTGTCAACCTAATCTCATAGATTTCTTTGACTGAGTAACCAGAGTGGTGGACCAAGGGGGAGCAGCTGATGTCGCCTACCTTGACTTCAGCAAAGCTTTCAATACTGTTCCACATAGAAGATTGATTAATAAGCTGGGTAGGCTCAGGGTTGGTCAGAAGTTGGCCAACTGGGTAGCAAACTGGTTGGTGGCCAGAAAACAGAGAGTGGTGGTAAACGATATACAGTCAGAAGAGATGCAAGTCACAAGCTGGGTACCGCAGGGATCAGTCCTGGGGCAAGTCCTTTTCAATATTTTCATTAGTGACATTGCAGATGGACTGGAGGGTTAGGTTTGTCTGTTTGTAGATGACACCAAGATCTGCAACAGAGTAGATGATCCAGATGGGGTGGGCAGAATGAGAAGAGATCTGAATAAACTGGCAAAATGATCGGAAGAGTGGCAAATGAGGTTTAATGCAAAGAAGTGCAAGATCATGCACATAGGGAAGAGAAACCCTGAAGCCAACTATAGGTTGGGAGGGGAGTTGCTGGCAATCACAAAGAAAGAAAGAGACTTGGAAATCATTATCACAGATGACCTGAAATCATCTAAGCAGACCACTAAAGCAGCAGGAAAGGCTAGAGGGATGTTGGGCTGTATTAGTAGGGGTATCGCAAGTCGTAAGAGGGAGGTGATAATCCCTCTTTACAAAACACTGGTTAGGCCCCATCTGGAGTATTGTGTGCAGTACTGGAGGCTGCACCTGCACAAGGACATTAACAAAATGGAGGTAGTCCAGAGAAGGGCAACCAAAATGGTGCAGGGACTGCATCAGAAAACATATGAAAACAGATTAACTGTGCTCAATATGTATACCCTGGAGCAAAGGAGGGAGAGAGGCGATATGATTGAAACATTGAAACATCTTAAGGGCATTAACAAGGTGAAAGAGTCTAACATTTTTCAATATAAGAAAAATAGCAGGACTAGAGGACACAGCATGAGATTAGAGGGAGGCCGATTAAGGGGCAATGTGATGAAGTTCTTTTTCACGGAAAGGGTGGTGGATGCATGGAATGGCCTAGCTCAGGAAGTGGTGGATATGAATACAGTGCAGGGCTTCAAACAGGCATGGGATAGGCATAAAGGAGCAATACAGATGAATATGAATAGATAGGCCTTTGACAGAGTACAGGCCTACTGCACATTCATAAGGTAGAAAAAATGGGCAGACTGGATGAGTCTTGCGGTCCTTATCTGCCATCAACTTCTATGTCTATGTTTTTATGTTACTGCGCTCATGGTCCCTGTCCGCCACCCCACTGGTGCTCTTCCCGGCCTGCAAGGGGAACACAGTGGAAGGGAGACATGAGTAGCATGGTGTCACCACCCCCAGTCCCCTCCAGCAACTTTACCCCCAAACCCCCAAACCCGCAGAACCCACAGGATTCAGCAACACCACCCCTCAACTGCAGGAACAGCATGCAGCCTATGGCAGAGTGAGCAAACAGTGTACATACCTGATAGTGGCACATCACCCCTTCGGGCATGCTCCTGCAGCACCCTCAGCCACTCAGGGTCCCTCCTCCGCAAGTCCCCATAGTGGTGCCTGCACTGTTCCCCACTGTGAGGCACCCCATCCTCCTCACGAGCCTGTCTGCCACATTGGCCCAGACCTGGGAACTAGCCCCCTGCAAGGCCTCAGCACCGAACAGCTGGCCCTCCACAGGCTGCACCAATGCCACAAGGTTGGCCAGCTCAGAGTCACTCCAATTAAGTTCCCATGGCCCTGCTACCCCTGTATATGCCATTGTTTAGACAGTGTGCTAATAGACATTGACACTTCCGGCATGCAGCACTGCATGCCACATGGCTTGCTCATGGTCGATACACGATAGGCATGTATGCGACGGCCTGCGCAGCACATGGATGTGCAATGCCAATACGCACAACACAGTCCATTGTGCATCAGCGTGCATGTGCGGTGCCGCAATGCTGGGCAGGAGAATGGGGTCATGTAATTATGCAATACACATGCACGACTGGAATGGCAGACATATTGGGAAGGTCACAACATTGTTTGTTTGTTTGTTTAAAACTTATTTTTATACAGGATACAAATTGGTTAGCGTGTAATCCCCATTTGCAACAATGTCCTGTGGCTTAATTAATACAAACAGACAAGAAATTACATAACATTAGACTAACAACAATTAAGTACAGCAAAGCTTTACAACACACATTTTGAAATTATTTGTAACATTTACAAGTAGATGTTAAATACTTTTTCAGAGCAATCTTAAAAATTGAAAGACCATCCAAAGAGCTTAATTCTTGAGGTAGTTCATTCCAATGGGTTGCTAAACAATTCTGTAATATGGAGTCTCCTAGTCTGTTATGTGATCTAATCAAAGGTATTTTAAATTTCTTTAATTTAATTATTCTTTTACTGGGAGGGTGGACAATCATATAGTTGGCTAGCAGATGGATTCCTTTTGCACAAATCAAATTGTGACACCAGATTAGCCACAAGTAAATTATTTTTGTCTCTGGGTATAGCCAATTCAAATCGTTATAGATGTCCCAATGGTGAGAACCATTTTTTCTTTTTGTTATAAACTTACCTAGTCTATGACAAGTTTGATTTGCTTTATTTAATGACTTCTTAGTTGAATTCCTGTAGAGCAGTGCACCATATTCTAATACTGGAATCAGCAATTATCCCACCACTTTCTTCCTTACTTCTGTCTCCAATGAGCCTGATACTCTTTTCAGGGACCCCAGCCTCTGATTGACTGTTTTAACTTGCTGGTTAACATGGTCAGTGTAAGTCAACCTTTGGTCAACCAGAACTCCTAAATATTTATAATTTTTCACATTTTTTATAGGAGTTCCATCCACTAGCCTAAGATGCAATTCAAGATTCTTTACAGGGGTTCCAACAGAAAACAGCATACATTGAGTTTTTTTGCTGTTAAAGACCTGCAGCTCTATATCAGTTCTCCATATTCATGAGGTTGTTCTGGAGCTTATGTTCTAAAAAAGTGTGACTATCTGCTGATGCCAGTAAAACAGTGTCATCAGCATATAGTCTGACTTCACTATGTTTTATAACTGTTGATAGACTATTGACGTAGATATTAAACATCAGAGGGCCCAATATTGAGACCTGTGGGACTCCTCTATTTACCTCTATCAGTTCTGAGTCAATAGACCCACTTGAAACACACTGCTTTCTGTTCAGAATATATGATTTAACCAGTACAAAGAATGTTCCTGTATTCCTATATCATATAGTCTCTCCAACATAACTTGATGTTCCACCAAATCAAATGCCTTACTCAGGTCCACAAACACCACACTGGTCCTCATGCCCTGGTTCAAAGAAGTCTATGCCAGGGCATGAAAATCAATTAGGGCAGTGTCCGTGGACGTACCCTCTCTAAACCCATATTGGTATTGTGTGAGTGATTTATTCTTCAGTCTTCAATATGCCACACATCAGGCAACAGAACTGTGCATCAACGAGTACATGTGCCGTGCAATGTCACAGCACATGCACCGCCGCACATGACATGTGCATCGCATAGTATCACTCATGCATGATGACACACTGCTCCACTATGCGCAATGCATTGCCAGGTAATGGCTGGTTGTGCTGCCATGCATGGAAGGTATGTGCCAGAGAACCGCACATGTGCAGAGATGTGGAGTGAGGAAATAATGGGCACAATTACATGCGGGGAGCAAATTGAGATGTGCTGGGTGCAAATGAGCCATATTCAGCCAGGATATGCAAATTGCCTTATTGTCCAATCCTAGTGCAAGTCCCCACATTAGCATGTCATTATAGGCTGCACAGATCCTCATTTGCATGTGCTGAGCTATAAATGGGCTGCTCTGTGCCACCACAGACCACTGGTGACCAGCAGGTACTACACCTTGGAGGTTTGTTTACCACAGCTACACTGTTTCTGGGTCTCTGGCCAGGAAGACTCCATGCCTGGGAGCAGTGCAGTGTTACTGTGTGTTGTGCTAACGGCTGTCACACTTCCACCCCACAGGCACTAGTTTGGCAGCGGAGGAGGCGAGATGGAGGAGACGTCTGAACTTCACAGATGATGAGCTGTGGGCCCTTGTCGAGGCCTATGTCCGGATGGAGGACCTTCTGTCAGGGAAGACAGGCATGCAGCAAGAGAGGACACAGGGATGGGATGTGGTGGTGCAGGCTGTGAACACCCATGGAGTATACAACCGCACCCCCCAGGAATGCATTAAGTGCAGGAATAGTGAGAAGACCAGGACCAGGAAGCACTCGACTGCCATGCGGGTGTCCCTGCAAGCCACAGGGTGTGGGCCATGCACCATGCCACCACTAACTGCATGGGAGGAGGTTCTTGCATCCACACTGTCCCAGGCATCTGTGAAAGGTATCCCTGGAGGTGGCTTCCAGACAGGCAGAGGCCCTGCACAGCACTATGAGTATGCATGTGTCACATTGTCTGTATGGCTGTGTGCTGTGATCCTGGGTGTGCAGGACATGCCACACATGAATGTACATGTTGTCACCATGCTGCTATGCAGTGTCTCCACCATTGCACATCCTCCATGGCCATACAGTATCCGCCATGCAGCCAGTGTGTGCTGCTGTGGCTGGCTGTGTCACTGGGGACATCTGCTTGCTGAGGTGGGGCAGCCAGTGGTGGTCACTCTCCACCTGTGTTCATGTGCCACATTCCTGAACATCAGCAACACATAATGGTGTAATGCACCATTGTGAACTGTCACTGTTGCCAGTGTGCCCGCACACAGGTGGCAGTGCCCCTTGCCCGGGGGGGCCTGTGCACAGTCATGGTCTGGCGGTCATCCATGTTGTGGAACCGTGCATGCATGGCTCTTCAGCATGCAATGCACATGTCACACGGTGGTGTGTGTGACACAGGTCACAATGCCAGTGCATGCCATGTGTGGCAGTGTCCGCACAACCGTGCTGCCTGCCACATGGCTCCATGTACACCTGTCAGTGGACATCCATGGAAATGTCACCCTGACCATGCATACCTGTCTGCCTTACAGTGCCATCACACCTAAGGGGAGCTGCAGGGCATGGCACACAGGCAGAGGGACCAGTGGAGGAGGTGGAGGAGGAACCAAGGCCATCAACATCATCCAGGAATGAGGCTGGTGTGGGCATGGACAGCTGGTTCCAGGTCCTGTTGAGATTTGTCATTCTGAATGCCCTGCCTGACATTGAGTTGCCTGATGATGTCATGGTGCTGGCATTGGCCACGGAGGATGATGATGATGATGCCACACAGACTGAGGTGATGACACAGCGGTGCCACTGCCACAGTGCAGGTAGCCACACAGATTGCAATGGACAGGGTGGGGCACCTTGCGTCCACGCACAGCCCCAGATGGGATGGCCCACAGACTACCGCACCTGTGGCAGTTGTGGGCTGCCAGGTCTGGGGTGTGGCTGTGGGGACAGGGGCCATCACCCTGAAGCAGCAGGGCATTGAGCGGCAGCAATGTGCCACCCATTCACATGACATGACTGTACAGGGACCCACTGTGCCTGCCCATGCAGAGTTCCCACCCGAACAATGGCCAGCCATGCAGTGTCCACAGGCCATTGATGTTGCACTGTGGGCCAGTACACCACCCGCCCATCAGCGTGTTCCACAGGACAGGTCCCCTGCTGATGGGCTTGATGAGCACACCTAGCTCCTGTGGGCCTCTGTTGGGCATCAGGGTGCACTCAGGGAGGCATGTCAGGGCCTGCGTGTGCAGGTGGGCATCATGGATGACCATGCCTCAGCAGGCCACTCCTGGTTGGTTGGCGAGATATGTCAACTCTGGGTGGACGTTGTTGGTGAAATTCGCCAACTGTGAGAGGACATGACCGCAGGCTTTGAGGTGATAGCACAGGCCATCGAGGTGGGCTGTGCTGCCCTCATACCTCACAGATGCAGGAGTGCCTGCCGCACACCGCACACCACCTAGTGACACCAGTACTCCCACCTCATGGTGTAATGTGGCCCCATTACTTCTGATGCCATTCCCTGCCTCAGGTATCCCCAACACCCCTGAGTCCCATCTGGACTTTGGCATTGAGACACCCATGAGCAGATGGTCATGGTCTCGTGGGTCTACCCCTGCTAGCATGGTTGGGTCCCCTGCCAATGTGGTTACCACCCCAGAGGGGGACACAAGTCATATGAGTTGCTGCCCATGTGTCCGTGGTGGCTGTGATAGGTCACAGTGATCCCACCTGTGTGCAGTTGTCATGGCACAGTCACCATCCAGACATTGTTTGCCCACACACCCTGCTGTCTGTTCCCAGGTCCACATGCAGGACACACGCGTGGGCCTGTGTCTTGCGTGTCTGTTCTGTCTGTGTGGTATTCTGGGCTTGTGGTGAGGCACTGCTGCTGTCTTGTCTGGCATGGGTGTGATGAGTGCAGCCTTGTGTGTCCGCTGTGCATGTATGCGGGCATTGTCCACTGATCCATGCTATATACTGCAGTGTCCTGTGTAGGCCTGGACATGACTGTTCCACTGTGGCCACACCTGCATGTGTGTGTGTGTGTGTGTGTGTGTAGCTCCATCACTGTTGACCTGTTAGCCATGTCACATCTGCCAACCTTCACGTTATCCCCCCATTCCTACACAATGTTGGCCAACCCCACATTATTCCACTTTGTTACCCACCTGTAGCCTCCAAAGTGCTCTTCCATGATCATGTCCCTGTGCCACCATGCCCTGGCATTCAGCCATGGGTCCCTACGGTCGTGGCATTCCTGCCCGCCCCATCCCTGAGGCCCCTCATCCTCGGAGCTGTTGCCTGACACAGCCTGGACATGGATTCCATGGTCTATGGCCATGTTGTGTAGCATGCAACAGGCCAGGAATATGCCACAGGCCTTCTCTGGGCTGTACTGTAGGGCACTGCCAGACCTGTCCAGACATCTGAATCTCATTCTGAGCATGCTGAATATGTGCTTGATGATGTTGCATGTTGCGGCATGTGCCTCATTGTAATGGTTCTCCAGCATGGATGTAGGCTGGCATATGGGGGTGAGCAGCCACAGCCATAAGTGGGTATGCATGTGGAAGAGAGAAAGCATTAAGTGTACATCAGTCATTCACAGGTTTACTACAGCCCTATGTTACTGCATGTCTGCCATTGCTCTGTGTGGCTCCCACCCTGACTCTCCCACCCCATGGCACACAGACCATGCACGCATCATCACGTCAGTGTGTGCACTGTATGTGTGTTGCATGCAGGGCATGTGCCTGGCATGCCATGGCCTCTGATGGCCAGGCCCTGCTGTTCATGTGCCTCGCCCCTGCTGGCACACAGCCACTGTCCTGTCCAGGTGTGGTTCTCTGTAGCACTGTGGTGCCTATGTCGGGCCCATGCCCTGTGCCACTGCATGTTTGTACATGTATGGTTGCTGTGTGTGTCCCCCGACATGCCCCTCCAGCCCAGCACACACCTCCCACATGTGGTTCACAGTGCCATGGGCACACATGGCCTGTGGCGCTGCTTGTCTGTTTGTCATGGCAAACCCTGTCTGTTTCCCACACAGCAGTTACGCACACTGTATTGTGTGCCTCTGTGTGTGGTGTGGGCCTGTTGTCATGCCCCACTCACTCACCCACTAGGTGGCCGCTGAGTATCCCCCTGCTCTTGAACAGTTGGCACAGGGCCAACTGGTGCCAGATGTTGGCATCATGTGCACTTCCAGGGTACGTGGCACACACAATGGTAATGTGCCCTATGGCATTGCACACCACCTGGCAGTTTACAGAATGCTAGCCCTTTCTGTTGATGTATGCCACTCCCTCTGGGCCAGGTGGTGCACGTATTGTCACAAGGTTGCAGTCTATGATCCCTAGGATGCCTGGCATGCATGCCACCCTGTGGAAGTGCTGCATGGTTTCTGCCCGATCTGCCCGTGTGCTTGGGAATTTGATATACTCCAAAGCATGTGGCAGCAGAGTGGTGAGGAATTGGGTGAGGAGATAAGACTTGGCAGACTGTGTGATGCCAGTGGTGTCACCCACCAGTTTCTGGAAGGTGCCTGTGGTGAGCAGACACATTGCTGCTGTCACCTTTGTCTCCACCATAATGGCGTGACTCCTGTGTGTTGGTGCTAGCAGGTCATCATGGAGCAGCTCACAGAGCTGTCTCAGCAGTGCCCTGTTGAGTCTGTACCAGCCGATGATCTCCATGTCACTTAGGTGGTTGAATGTGACATGGGCTCAGTACCTTCTCTGCTGGGCATACCACCTATGGGCCCTTCCATGTCCATGCTGTTGTTCCTCCCATCTCCTCACTCCCCTCATAACTGCTGCCATCAGGAAAGCTGTCCCATCCATGGCTGCTATGCTGCTCTCTGCCTGTGGGTGGACTGGACTTAGGCATACTTTTTATATGCCTATCTTTGCACAGTGCATCTGCAGGTTGCGCCAAAGTTGCACAGCTCATCTTTGCTGAATATCTGGCTGCACAGCACATTCATGGGAACGCCCCTGCGCATGCGCAGCATACATTATATTTGCACTCAGGTGCATCCGGATTTGTGCTGCACATCCCTGTCCTTTCAATATTGCACCATGGCACATCTTCTGGTTTGCACTGGCACATCTCGGGTTGTGCCACGCATCTGCTTTGAATATCTAGGCCATAGTTTTTTGGGGCATTTATAGTGGATTGGTTTAAAGGGTAGATACTGATACCATGGCAGAGACCTGGATTTGGGGACAGTTTGTTTAGTTTCAATGTTTATTTGTTGGACATGGTAATGTCATTACAAAGTTAACAAACAATACTTTATTTCACATAATTAAAAATCTATTTCTATACATTAAAATCCTATGAAAGTCAGCTTTATCTTTGCTATGTTTGAGTAGCCAATATATCTAGGATCTACAAGCGGACATAACAAATGCTTTCCTGCCCAATGCAGATCATCTATATGTTTACACTTCTTAAATACCCAGCATATCTAGAGACTAGAAATATACACAGAGATTGCCCCAGAGTTTCATTATTACACTTTCCAGTCATTGAAAATGAGGTTGACAATGAACTTCCTCATAATAAGGTGCATTTACCTCAGTATTCCAGATGAGAAAAACTATTAGTGTTAATAAAATATTGTTTTTTGGGAAGTCCTAAGGTTGCCTTCTGGGTTGTTTTTATGACTTTCAGATTGCAATATAATCATTTTGTGAAATATAATGTACAATTTCATGTATTTTTAATAGGGTTCCTATATCTTATCATCTCCTTGTAAAATATTGCCACTTCTATGGCTTGGCTTACATCAAGAGGGTGCAACAGCATGTATAGTGTATCTTCCAAATTATATGCATATGGAAGAATATATTTTTCTATGCACTTTTTCCTCCATTTTGTGTAGATAGGGCAATTAAATGTAATATGCTGAAGAGTTTCTACATGTCCGTTCTTACATGGGCAAATGTTATCCAAAGTGTTCTCCTCCTTTCCTTTAAGCCTAGACTCTCACCAGTTAGTAGGTAAGAGCTCCATCCTGGCCATTGTCAACAATCTTTTATATTCTGGTGAAATGGGTAATGTTAGATAGTTTTCCAAATTGTGTTGCTTTTTTGTTTTCTGCATACCACTGGGCCAGTTTAAGTTACATTATTTTAATTGATTTTCAAGGTTTTTTTGAAATGTCCTTTGTTTAAACCTCTTTTGGTAAGCTAATGAAATTATAATTAAATTCAAATACCGAAGTCGCAGGCCTTCATACTCAATTCTTTGCAATGTCTTAATAAGATGTTGGATCCATGGGGAGGTCAGTCCTTGTTGTTGCCAATTTACTTTTCCTAGTCACGCCCATTTTGCTGGCAAGGCAATTTTGTTGTTAACTGTTCTCAGTCAGTATACTATCAAACTAAGGGAGGCCATCGATCTAATGCGGATTCTTCCTAATTCTGCACAAACCACACAGTTTGAAGTTGAATTAGGGACTTTCAATAATGATTTGTAATAACAATTATATTGGATATCTATAGTATCTGATGCTTGATATCCCAAAACTTTGTCACCTTACAGACTAATGGGATTTAGTTTCATCTTGGCAGCCCACAGTGCCAGGACAACTAACTATCCTCCATAGTTTGAATTAAATTAAAGTAGCCATTTGGCATTAGGTTTACTTTCTTTTGCTGATTATTGATTTGGGATGCCCAGTTCCCTGTATGATAGAAAATAACCACAAGATATATGTATTGTTTGACTTGCTCAATTTATTTCATATGCAAATTACAAGTGTAGCTTTCCCTAGAACCAAAAACTAATCATTTTGTTTTGTATATGTTTATATTGAGTTTTAGTCTGGTGCATAAACATTCCACTTTGTTCAACTTAGATTGCACACCAGACCCAGTTAAAGATACTAAAGCTAGATCATCAGCATAAGCCAACATAGGGCATTCTTTTCCCATTATGTTTCGTGAGTGGAAGTTTGGGTCAAAGCATTGATTTGTTATTTGATTTATATACAAGTTGAACAGGCACGGGGCCAGAAGGCAACCTTTTTTTACCCCAAAGTTTGTTTCTATATATCTTGAAACATTTCCCATCTTATCACATCTGATACTTGTGTTATTACTGTAAAGTTGAATAATTGGTATGAGTAAAGCATGATTGATACCATACTTAATCAAAGTCCTCCACAAAAGTGTTCTATTCACTGAATCGAATGCATTGGAAAAATTGATATACAGTACAAATAACCTACTTTTCCTGATTTTTATATATTTTTTCTAATAAATGCTGTAAAATATAAACATGATCAATTGTGGAACAGTTTTTCTTAAATCCAGCTTGAAGTGGTGAGAGACTAGTAGCATTATCTAGCCAAACCAATAATTTGTTCAGAAGAAAGTGGGCAAAAATCTTGGAGATGGAATCCAGCAAACTGATTGGATGATAGTTCTGGGGGTCTGTATGAATTCCCTTTTTATATACTGTGTAGGAATTACAATGTTCTTATCCAAGAATTAGGTATAAATCTGTTACTTAAACACGTATTAAGCAATTTAGTCAGTACTGGTACCCATATATTTAAATGGGCCTTATAGACCTCATTGGGGATCCTATCTGGGCCTGGGACTTTTTTTCACACTGCATTTTGTTATGCAGCTTCTTCCATCTCCCTGAGTCTTATCCTAAGGGGCATAGTTGACCAATCCAGGTTCTCAGTCCCCCAACTTTTCAGGTCCCCAGACTGATCTTTGAAAAAAAGTTTCTGAAAATGGGTAATCCAGGTTTCATGTGGTATTAATTACAGAATATTACAGAAGAAACTAAGACAAAGACTAGGACTATTCTACAGAATTAACCACTTCCTTACTAAGGATGCCAAGCAGCGGTTGATTCAAGCCACATTCATTTCATTAATAGATTATATGGACCTTCTCTATAGCCATTGTACTGCCTCTGCCCTGGTTAATTTGGACACCCTATACCACAGAGCAATCAGGTTCATAATGGGCCTTCCACTTTCCACACACCATTGTTCATTGTACACTGTGGTGGGCTGGACTTCCTTTCATTACAGGAGAAATAGAAATGCCGACTATGGGCTTTCAGAGCGGTTACCAACAAGCTCCCCCTATATTTCTCTGATTCTGTTCCCCTGAGTGTGATAGGTGCCTATGCTCTAAGAAGCTATTCCCTAATTGCCTTGCAATTATCTAAGGTCAAATCTCATTTCGGCAGAGCTGCCATAAGTTTCTCGTTGCCTTCCTTGTGGAACAATATGCAAAAAAACTTGAAGCTGAGCTGTCCTGTTAGCCTGAATATTTTCAAGTCGCTGCATGGCTGCTCCGTGAAGGAATCCTGCAAATGTTTCCCACATCACTAGCTCACCTATTTTCCAGTTTCCCTCCTGCCCATCCTGTCTCCGGCTCTGCCTTTGCCCCTGCCTCTCTCTCCCTACCAAAATACCAGCTTCTCTGCCTCTCTTTAGCCATGGCCATGTTCCACCCCTTCCCTGAAGTATGCCAGTTAACTATTCAAACCCCATCATTTCTTTTTAAGCTGGTATCCCTCTTCTTGCCTTTCTCTCTCCTTTTATGAACATTCCGCTGTACCCAGTTATGAGCATATCTGTTGTAAAGGCCCCCTCACTCAAATGTTGATGTACATATGTATATTTTTCTTCTTTGTATAATATTGCATTATGTTTTACCATGTTACTGTACTATGATTTTTGTATGGCCAAGTCCGTCTTACAAATGAGCCCTGCTCAATGGTGCCCACCTGGATAAATAAAGATTTTGATTGATTGATTGATTGATTAATGTTAACATTTTATGTGACTGCACAAGTGTGCCTGTGGAAACCAATCTCCAAAATTGTGCTTCATCCCGTTTTCAATACATCCAACATTTTGCTCCACCTTTCTTCCTGAAATTGTTTCCTTTCTTCCTGCAATAGATGTGTATACTCTTTTCTATGTTTGTTAAGAGACTCAAAGTTCTGCCTTGTGGGGCTCCTTTTAGTCCATCTGACTAGAGCGTTTAGTTTCTTTTTAGCCTCGCAGCATTTTTTATTAAACCATGTCAGGTCCTTCTTAAACATAGCTCTGGTGTTTTTATATAAATCCTTCTTAATTTCTATGAATATTTTTGTCAGCTCTGTATAGGCTTCCCAAGGGGAGTGCTGTTTCATTATATATGACAAACTTCGGAGGATGTCCTCCCTAAAAAAAACAATATTAGCTAAGTTCCCAACATTGCTTTTTTGAATATGATTCTTTTTATTGTTGTGCTCTAGTTCAACTGTGTCAAAGTCTGGATCAGTATTGATATTACTTCTATTAACTTTCAGGCTTGTAATAAGGGAAGCACGATCACTTTCTGCTCTTGTCTTTATACTGAGCTTATCAATTTTCTCATAATTTTCTGGAGTTATCAAAACATAATCAATTATACTCCTTTCATGTGGGCCAAGGTATGTTGGCTGACTGTCAGAATCTCCAATCACCCTTCCATTTAGTACCAATAAGTTAAGGGCCGTGATGACCTGGATAAACCTTTTCCCATTTTCGTTTTGAATTAAATCGATTGTCCTCCTAGCCTGAGAACTGGGTAATTGGGACATGTCACAGAAATTATCCATATTATCATAAGATCCTATCTGTGTTTTAAAGTCACCAGTTAGTACCAGGTTTGCTCCAGGATATGCAATGAGGCTATCCCCTGCATTTTGGGCTAAACAATCCCACAGCACCTTCTTGCAATATTGATTGCCCTTAGGGAGATGTATACAGTTCCTATAAGGATAGAAGTGGAGTTGATTTTTATCAAAACCAATATCATATTGGGGTGTGGAGCCTGCCAGCATGATGTTGGCAGTGTAAATCTTCAGCATCCAGCCACAGACAGCATCCTGATGACCTACTAACTGTCCCGACCGCAGATGGTGAGTTTACTTTTAACCAAATTTCAGCCAAAGTCTCCCGCTTCAGATTGATACTGAACTCAGTGGTATCGGGTGATCACTGGGGCTTATTTCAGACTTCAGCAATTAGCACAGTGCCACGAGGCATCAGCCCTACCTGATGGGTTGCCTGAATTTCTGAAAACCCCCCAAAAGGAGCTCCAAGTGATACAGCCATGCCAGCCCACAGACGATGACAACAGGTCCCAAATGCAGATCCTACCTGTAGCACTAGGCAAGTCATTCAGACACAGATTTGGGGGCGATCATGTCCAAGCTGGACAAAATATTGTCGGACACTAACAACCTAAAAACAGTAGCTAACAAAACCAGTGCAGATTTAGATGCTCTTGCCACCTGGGTGGCCCAAACTGAACAGGCCACCCAGCGCCTTGAAACATCAGTGTACTCCCATCAGGGAGCCCTTCTAGACCATGATAACAAAATCCAGTACTTACAAAACAAGGTGGACAATATGGAAAACCATGCCAGGAGAAAAAAGCATTACAATTGTGGGGGTCCCAGAAGGAGCAGAGGGCAGGGACATGTACGCTTTTCTCTGCATTCTCCTGCCAGAGCTGCTTAATGATAACAATTGTACAGCCCCTGAGATTGAGAGGGCTCATCATTCCCTAGCCCCTCTTCCACAACCAGGGGGAAAACCTACGCCCATCCTCTGCAAATTCCTCCGATACCCTGAGAAAGAATATTGCCTTCGGAGGGCATGAGAACAGGGCTCGTTACAATGGCATGGCCATCATATACAAATGTACCAGGATTTTTCCCAGGATCTATCAAATAGAAGAAGGGCCTATGCTGGGGACAAGTAGCAATTTTACAAGATGAATATCCAGACCTCACTGAGATATCCAGCTACCCTACAGATTCACTTTGATGGATAGTATACTGGCTTCAACTGCCCAGCCAAAGCTGAAAAATTCATCCAAGACCACTGCCACAAGCCTGCAGTATCTCCACCAAACAGCTGTTTCCACGAGGTGGCTCACCATCCAAGATGGAGGTGTACCATGAGGTGCAGGCACTTGAGACTTGACAGACCGCTAGAGGGGTAGAAGGGGAAGCACCCTAGCACTCTGCTACAAGAGGATGTCCCAAAAAGAAATCCAGAAGGGATACACCAGGGAAACCTCAATCCAGAAGGGAATGCTCCCACAGCCGTCAAAGATTTCTTCCTTCTGATGCCAGCAGCTGCTCCCCGGGCATGACCCCCATTAAGACAAGCAACTGCTATGAACCCTTGAGAGAGCTAATTCTAGCCCTCCCGGACTTGAGAGTGGGGCACCCAAGTTTATCCACACAAAAAGGAACTGTAATCACTACCCCAGGGGACTGGTCCCCAATACCAGATGACTTGGCAGACTGTATCCAACATGACTAGTCTGAGGATGAAAACTCCTTAGACAAATTGGAGGCTCTACTGAATGCCTCAGAAGGTGCCGACCCAACAGGCTGACTCTTACATTAAAGGAGGTCTTTCTTTTTTGTATAGTAATGTGTCTCTGAAGAACAGCTGGGGGTTCAGGTAAATCCATCTTGCATTTTATTGCGGTGAGTCTTGGATGGAGGAAGGGGAATACAATGTTAGAACTGTTGTAGTCAGTTCATCAGTTGTTCATGTTTATAGGTGGGCTACACTTTTACTTACTTCCATGTTGTATGATTAGCCTAGCCCACCCTCAGTGGAATAAGAGAAGCTGTATTATTGGGCAGCATGATTCTACCCAATGACCACAGCTGGTTGCTGCCTAGGTTTCATAAAGGGTAACCATGGCTATGGATAGCGCCTATCAAAAATGCTGCCACGTTGCCAGCCAATTGTATTTCCACAGATGGCACCCTGGCAATCTTCTGGACACATAATTACTGTGCAGAGAAGAGGGAGGGTGCAGCTCAGGCACACCCTTAATGCCCAACCAGGTAATATGTGCCATACTAACACACTGCCCCCCCCCCTTAGGGATCTCATTTGAAGATTCCCATCCAAGCTTATCCTGGCTGAGCATCCCCAGCCCCAGATGCCACATGGGGTGCTAGCCTTAACAAGCCTGACCATGTTCACCCCCTCCATGTTCCTAGAGCTCATCTCCATCTATATAGACTTTCAGGCAGCTTGGTCCCTGGACAAACAAATTGACGTAACAAAGGAGGGCTTAGCCCTCTCTCCATGGAGGATGCTCCCTCATAACTAACTGCTGGCATGCTATGCCTGCAGTATAACACCCTTCCCCCAGAGGGCGGCTGTGAGAACATAGGGCCCCGCAATGTTGGTAGGGAGCCCAATTCCACAATTAGAGCCTTACCTCTATTCTAGATGAAATGTTGCTGTGTTGTAATTTTCTGTACCGTGTTGTTGGTAGATGTTTATAGGATAGTTTACAGTTGTCTTAAGTGTTGCATGTATGATCAACAACCAGTTATTATCTCAAGAACCAGCAATTAGCTCAAAAAATTTTAAATGAGGGGAATAGAAAAAGGAAATAGGTTTCAGTGCACACCACACAGCTATGGTATGGACACAAAAGCTACTGCAGACACACACCATGAGTGGGATTATATCACTCCACCTGACTCAACCAGAGAAACCAGACAAAGGGGGGCCATGCCTTTGATTGGGGACAGGCAATTAATGATCATGCATAAAGATACGACTCTCCTGAATAGAGACTATGGAGAGCATCTCTGACATACGCTTAGTTTCCTGGAATATCCGAGGTCTGAACTCCCCAATCAAATGAAAAAAAATACCGACATGTTTAAAGAGTCTTCATTGCCACATAGCCTTTTTTCAGGAGACAAAACTAAATGACCAGGAGGCCCGTAAGTTGGCAAGGGAATGGGTGGGCAGAGAATACCATAGTACTTCAGGTAAACCTAACAAAGGGGTTTCCATTCTGTTCCTCAAAAAACTGCAGTGGAAAGAGGTTTGCCAAGAAGCAGATGCAGAGTATCGGTGGGTAATAGTCAAGCTAGCCACTCCAATGGGCCCCATATTATTGGTAAACCTCTATGCACCAAATAAGGATGCCCCCACCTTCTTTAATGACCTCTCCCAAAAATTACTGGGTCACTCATTGGATAACCCAGGAATTTGGTGGGGGACTTTAATTTGGCAATGACTTTCTGATGGACAGGTCCAATTCCAGACCAGAACCCCACACCAACTCTTATGGAGCCCTTTTAGATATGCCCACCCTGCACCAGCTAGAAGATGTGTGGAGATTATGTCACCCATCTGTGAAAGACTTTACTTACTTCTCAGCAGACTGAGCAATGGCCAGTAGGCTAGACTACTGGCTGACTTCTGGAGGTGTAACACCAAAGGTGGCTGACATCTATATCACCCCAATATACTTATCAGATCATACCCCTTTAGTACTCACACTATTAGTCAACCCAACTAGGCATAAAAAAATCAACTTCCTGGAGGTTGGACCCCCTGCTTTTACAGGACACTGACTTTCAAAACCTGGTCAGGACAGGAACAGCCACAGTTTTTCAGAATAACCCCCCCCCCCCAGATTTGGCCTCAGCTGCCATGATATGGGAGGCCTACAAGGTTACGCTGAGAGGGTTAATTATTAGCTTCACAGCACACAGAAGGAAACAAAGGGACAAGGAAAAGGCCCAGTTGGAAGCTCAACTTAAAACCAAGGAAGCAGCCTATAAAGCTTTGCCCTTCAGGCTTCAAGACCCCAGTCTCATCTCAGAACTGACCAGTCTTAGAATACAACTTAACAATCTGGCTACCAGGCAGGCTGAGCTTCAACTAAGAAGAACCCAATACAAATACTGGTCTGAAGGAGAAAAAATGGGAAGTTGCTAGCCTACAGGCTCAAAAAAGGCAGGCGGACAGACATATCCAGGGGCTAAAGACCTCAAAAGGCACAGTGGTTTATGACCAACGGGAAATTGATAAGACCATGTCAGATGTTTACCGAACCCTGCATTCTTCCCACACGAACTGGGACAAAACCAAATTCACAGCCTTCACAGGACAGCTGTCTCTCCTGACCCTGTCAGAAGCTCAAAAACAGGCACTTGATATGCCAGTCAATGCTTCAGAAATCAGCAAAGATATCCTAAGTATGGCACAGCATAAGGCCTCTGGCAGCGATGGCTACCCCGCTGACTTCTATAGGTTAGTGCACCTGGAAGTGACCTCTCCCATGCTCAGCATGTTGCAGAAAGCCCACTCAGAGGGAGAATTACCCCCCACAGAGGGAAGGACATCACAATTCCTGGTAACTATAGGCCTATTTCTCTAATAAATGTGGATGCCAAAATTCTGGCTAAGGTTCTGGCTATCAGATTAGAGAAACTCCTACCTGATATCATTCATTCCTCCCTCCCAAGTGGGCCTTGTGAATGCGAGACACAGTTCAGACCACCTTTGGGCCCTCATCACCCTGATGCAAAAGGCAGCAGGTCTCCCCTTCCCTCTTCTTCAGCACTGGTGGCCATAGACTTTGAAAAAGCCTTTGATTTGGTAGAGTGGGAGTAACTGCATGCAGTCCTGGATCTATATAATATAGGGACTTACTTCTTTTCTTGGATCCTGACCTTATATAGGAAACCCACTGGCAGGGTCATAACCAACGCTATCTTATCTACAGCCTTTGAACTACATAGGGGTATCAGGCAGGGCTGTCCCCTATCCCCTTTGCTTTTTGTGTTAGCCATAGCACCCCTGTCCGCAGCCATCCATACGAACCCAGGGATTCAGGGAATACAGGTGGAAGATAAGCAATATCATGCCAAACTGCATGTGGACAACTGTTTGATAATGACAAAAGATATTTAAAACACTATACAACCCATCTTGAACACTTTAATGACATTTGGGGATATATGTGGCCTGAGAATTAAAATATCCAAATCAGAGGTACTCCCCAGAACCCCGTTGCTACATCCAGTATGATAGCTCCAACTGGTATTAACTGGTCCACTTCAGAAATCAAATATCTAGGGGTAAAGCTTTCTCTTGACCTACAGAGCCTGGCAGACAGGAATTTTGCTCTGGTATGGGCCCATCTGTCCAAGGACGTACAAAGGTGGGAACATTTACACTTGTCTTTGGCAGGTAAGATAGCCACAATAAAAATTATGCTGGTCCCCAGGATATACTATCGGATCTTTCACTTACCGCTCACCCTTTCAAGGATATGGGCACACAAATTCCACTCCCTAATGAGCAGATTCCTCTAGGGCCATAACAAGCCGAGATTTAGCTGAGCTAAACTTCGGGCATCTTGGAAAAGAGGGGGCTGGTACCTACCTGACTTTTCTAAATATTCCTATGCATTCCTTGCTGCCAAGATATGCTGCACCCTAGATACTAGGACACACACAACTCCAATGTGGCTAGAAACATAAATAGTGGCTCTGGGTGGTATCTCTCCATTTAGTAATCTGAGCTCCCTAGTCCCAAAAGAAGCTCAGAAGTGGCTAACTGTTAAGGTGAGCCACCAGGCCTGGTTTCAACTGGGTAAAGGGACACACAAATGCTTAGACTTGGGCCTACTGCCTCCTTTATGGAACAACTCACACCTCTGTGTAAAGCACCATCCCATCAGATGGAACACATGGATTAAGGCCCAGATATATACATTTCAGGATCTGGTGCAGGAGGATAACAACACCTTCATCTCCTGTAAACACCTGAAAGACAACCACATTTACCTCAGGAGTGTTTTTGGCAATATCTCCAACTTAGAAGTTTGTACTATAGTTGGAGGAGGAGAAGATGTCTTTGCCAACATGTGTCAGGTTCCCCAATTCTTCCCAGCTAAACTACCCTTCCTGACCTGGGCTCAGAAACATAAAGGTTTGGCTGGGACTATCCAAGGCTGGATGAGAGACTGCACCCCAGACCCATCAACTCCCGAGAAGATCAGGTGGGCAACTATGCTGAACACAGAGGGTCCGATTCCAGAACAGTTATGCTTGTTGCAAACTGACTTGTGCCACACAAAATGGTACAAGTAGCACTTTGCACCATGCATTATGACAATTGGTATTCCAAAAATCAGCCTGCGACATGTCGCAGGCTGCCTGCACTGAAGTTGTTCTACACCACTGTGCACACTATAAACTCACTGCAACATGGTGCAAGGGGATTTATGGCAGCAGTTATGCCTGATTCTGAGAGGGTAGCTGTCAGAACAGCAAATGTGCTATTCCAAGACAACCCCTGGAGATCATTGGTCTAAGTACAGTTAGACTAGCTATTAGATAGTCTAAGTGTACTCTACGTCCACTGGGGGTGCACCACTGTGCCATGTGCCCCAACAGCCACCCCCCACAGTCCCACATAAGCCCCCCCCACTATCCCCCATTGACAGATGGCTTGGAAAGCCCTCTGTGGGTTGCTGGCATCCTCAACCCCCAGTCCCTGAGTTGCGCCAAGAGGCAGTTCATGTCCCCAAGCCCCATCCCCAACTCACTGCTGTTGGCAGTTTGTCATGCCATTTTGTCCTGGTAGTCCAGTGGCTCCACCTCATCTCGCAGTGCTAGTTCACCCCACCCCCACACCTGTTGCCGGTCAGCACTGGAGCAACCCACCTCTCACCTCCATGGCCAGCTCCCAACAGCACTCCCTCCAAGCTCACACTACTGTATATAGTGTGCGCTCAATAACTGATGGAGCACATACTGTATACAGTAGTACGTACTCTGAGGGAGCTCAGTCGGCAGCTGGTGGTAGAGGTGAGAGGTGGGTTGTGCCAGTCACCAACTAGACAAGGGTGTGGGGGGGTGAGGCTGGACTGGCACTGCTGGGTAGAGGGGCCTCTGGACTACCAGGGATTATGGTATTGCAAGTATGTTTCACCAGGCAGCTGGCTTGTGGGCAGTGGGGGGGGGGATGCCTGTATAGCCCTGCCAGGCAGGACACTTGTTTCAGGGAGCTGGCCTGGGGAGGCTGTGCATTCAGGGCTTTGGGGAATGGGATCTGTGCCCTGTCAGAGGGCATTGCTACCGCTTGTGTCACCCTGTTGTGGTGCACCTTCCCTTTGGTGCACTGCCTGGGGTGCTGCAAGTCACAGGATGTAGCCACCGGGGACCCTGCCTGTTCTGGAATCTGGTGCAGGGTCCCCGGTGTATCGACAAGTGCAGGCAAGTTGTGCCATATTTCTTGGAATTGGGTCCAGAGATTCCAGACCAAGAATGGAGAAGGTGTTGGAAAATAGCACATACAGCTTGTGTGGACCAACGTAGCCTGCTGATCAGAAACAAGGTTTTACATTTGTGATACTGCACTCCATCCCAACTAAAAAAAAATTTGTTTCATAACACAAGATGTCTGCTGGAGATGCAGCACTCCCAATGCAGACCTGCTCCATATCATATGGCAATGTGGATCATTACACTCACTATGGGCTAGGGTAACCCAATTCAGCTCCAGTATCCTCAAGGTGACACTTTCCTCCGATCCGGGGTTTCAGCTATTTGACCTCTTCTCTGAGAGAGAGATCACCTGAGTGATAACCGCAGGCTATGGCTTACTCAGGCCTCAGTAGAGTTTGTCAGGCTCATATTAAAATGCTGGAAGACCCCTGATGTCCCAGCATATAAGGAGTGGTATCAAGCCATGGAATCCTGGCTTCCCACACTAGATTGGCTCATTTTGTGAAAAACACCTGTCAAGCATATCAGGACACCTGGGCCTCATACATAGAAGCTCTTATCCCCTATCACCCCCCCCAAACACACACACACCCCCCAAAGGATATGGGCTCTAAAGATCTAATGAAACCCCCTGAACTGAAACTGTGCTCAGGATGGATTAATGTATTGCTTATGCCAAACTGAATGTCTGTGTGTCTAAAGTATTAGAAACTATAATATGCTACTTTATGTACAAGTATGTAATATGTAAAATGTGTGCTGTAATCTACTTGTGTTTTCTTATGTGTGTCTGAGTCATAAAAGTTGTAAAACTTTACCCTTCAATAAAAAAATTAACTGCAAAAAAAACAACTAATATCACATTTTTATTTTTGTGTAGGATCTCGACTACTTCAGTGTCAAGTGAAATTTTAACATAAATTGTGAGGCCCCCTATGGCTCTTCCATATTTTTTCCCTTTTAGTGCTGGTGCACTAATACAGTAACTTGTTAACCACTTAGGTTATAATCATCACGAGCCCAGGTTTCCTGGAAGCAATGAAGGTTGTGGTGCTCTATAAAGCTAAGCAAATCTGCATCTACTGTTTTAGTGGTCATCCCTGTGATGTTCCATGATAATATAGAGATATAATTATTCAAATGCCTATTGGAAACAAGTTCTGTGGTTGTGTCCATATGTCAATCTGATGTAAGACAGTGTGGTAATTGTGTTACTTTGTCACTGTCTTTTGCTACTGGTTTATTTAAGTTCTTCAAGTCAAAAACATAGATTCCCAACTCATCCAAAGTAGAAGCTTTCCTTCTTGTAGCATCAATTAATTTTTCTCCCTTAATATGAATATTAATCTGTGATGTTTGATTACTTACTCTTTGGACTATTTCTGTTGTCCCATATAGCTCTGATATTCTCAAGGTGTTGTATATTAGAAAACATATAGCTGCCTTTAATTTTCTATGATTTTCATTTTTTAAAGTCTCAATGCTGAACACTGATATTATTTTTTCTTTTACTTTTTCTTTTGGTTGATTAAAATGCCATTTTAAATCTGTAATAATGCTCTTTACTTCTTCCCACGTAACCGCTTTCTTGTTTAATTGATCCCTTTGAGAGAACAATAGCACTGTGCTCCATTTAGTCAGGGCACCTGTTTCTAATCCTACTCTTAGTAGGGTGGGCATTTTTGATCACATTTTACTTGCACTGTTCATCTCATTTATCAGAACATATACAGATTTACTGATGTCATTATGATTGCTGAAAACTCCTGAGATTGCTTCCCCCTCATCCTTAAGCCCAAGTTTGGCTTTGGTCAAATAAGTGATTACCCCTTGGAGGGATTCTTCAGTCTCATTCTGCTTGACATAGATGCCCAGCATCATTAAGAGTGCTTCATTCCCCTTAGGCTGTAAAAAATGTCTTTTTTTGGTTGTGAGGATTGTGACTATCTATACTATTATTTAAGTTTCTGTTATTCTGTACCACCTTGGCTTGCCTTATATTAATATTTGGTTCCAGCATTGTTTCTCTACTTCTACCCATACTAGTCCCATCCAATCCCTTTACAAGTTGAGAATTCCTTTTGTTCTTGTAGGTTTTCTTCTCACCTCCTGAAAGGGTTCAGCAGCCCTTAGACTGCTCTGTCTATTAGAAGGCCCTCTATAACTTTTTCCAGCCCTGTCTGTTTAATAAGTGTTGGAACCTGCATGAATCTTTCAAAGCTTTCTGTGGTGATTCCATCTTGATTGAGGGTACTGTTTTTTTTTCCTTTGCTTTTTTTAGATTCTTTCACCCCCCCCCCTTTTTTAGCTTAACTCCTGGTGTTTTTATAGGTTTCTGTTGAGACATTCTTCCTTTTTTGCTCGTTATAATCCTTCTCTTCTTTTATATTTTTGTTATTCCCTGGTTTAGAATCTTCTGGGATTATTATGCGTGAAAAATCAGGGCACATATTTTTTAATTTGCTTTCTGTCAGGGCTTGCTCTTTCACGGTAGAGCTGTCTGGGGGTACTGTCTTCTAAAAACAATAAGAACATCCTCTAGTCTGGCTCTGTTAGTTAACTGCCACATCATCTCTTAGTATCTCCATGTCATTTCCTAAAATGATCAACTGCTCCACTAACATTAATGAGGCTGCATGTTGATTTTTCATCACCCTTATGATATCAGCACTCAAATAAGATGGAAAGTAGGTGACTGATTCATTAAATATATTTGAGTCACTTTGTTTGGCTTAAGTGTTTGATATTTTTTTTTTTTATTTATATGGTGGTATTTGCTGGAATTCAGATCCTATTATATTCTACCTGTCCCTTATGTTTTTCCTTGTTTTGGTAGTTATCCAATTCTCTGAGCCCCTGAATTGTGCTATACAGATCTGTTATTACTTCAGATAAACTATCTAGTTTTCTGATATTGGTAGTAACTTCTTTTGTGAGAGAAGATGATAAAAATCCTTCCTCATAGGCCCGGGGGGGGGTGAAATAAGGGCATGAAGGGATTCTTTGGGGAAAAATTCCACTTATGATGCACTTAAAACTCTCTGGGGTTTGCTGATTGAATCCATAATGTCCTGTTTACTAGCAGGAATTCTTGGAATAGACCCATAGGCCTCCTTTGTCCCTTCTATATCCTTTCTGTCCTTTAGTGCCTTATTAAATTTAAATTCAAGAGAACGTTGGTATAAGTTAATGGGGCCTCCAAGGGATGTCTAATTGGTGCAACAAACTCTGAGCTTGAGGTTTAGGTAAAAGGGACTGAAACTTGAATGGTTCTGTCTGCCCAAATGTCATAAGAATAGTCTCCTGTACTATAAGTCACCCATCCAAGACCCTGTGGTCAAAATTAAGAGGCTTATCTTATTGTCCTTTCCTCCCTGTAACACAGAAGTGGACCACTTCCTCCTACCTCTCCTGCATAGGACACACTGTACACACAAGATGTGCAATGGCTCTGTGCGCTGATTGGTTGAAATCATGTGTGTGATTTCTAATAGAAGAAACTTCATCTAGACTAATGCTCAAGCTTGAAAAAGTGACTCAGGTGGTGCAGTCAATGTGTCTTGGCCTATCAAGCAAAGGGTCAGTGGTTTGATTTCCATTGGGATCATATATTTGCTGTCCCTGCTGATCAGTGGTCCATTGGTATAGTGCTTGTTCCTTAACCAGAAGATGAAGGGTTCAAATCTTGGTCATGATTTTGGAGAGGGGGGACATGATAGAAACTTTCAAGTACCTCAAGGGAATCAACAAAGTCCAAAAGGGTAGCATCTTTCAGAAAAAGAGATGTGCAAGAATAAGGGGGCACAATTTGAAGATAGAGGGGGGATGGCTCAGGGGCAACATGAGGAAGTATTTTTTCATGGAGAGTTTGGTGGACACATGGAACAGCCTTCCTGAGGAGGTCGTGGGGTCAAAAACAGTGGGGGAATTCAAGAATGCATGAAACAGGCATAAGACAATTCTATTGGGGGTAGGAGGAAGTAGGCTGTTGGTTAACTAGGATCTGCAGCTTATCCAGTAAGTAGGGAAATGGGCAGACAGCATGGGCCAAGCTGTCCCTATCTGTGTCAAAGTCTACATTTCTATGTTTCTATGTAAATGCACATTTCCATATGAGCTATTTTATCCTTATGTGAGCGAGGGGTTGAGGTCAGCATAAAAGGTTTGGTTTCTGGTGCTTCCTTTTTCACGTTTATTAATATGCTGGTTATTTTGGGCTGGTGGCATCAAGGCAAGTATCTATGTTTCGTTTCCCTTTTTTCTTTCCGTTCCCCATTTTTACGTTCTTAGGTATTTCAATGATCACTTGATGCTGGGTTACTAGCTGGTGCCTAGTGGTAACCATTTTTGCTCAAACAAGAAAAAAAACTCTGAAAGTGGTAATATACAGCATACAGCAAGTGATGGATAGTACAGAGGTAATATGTCAAAACCCTAGGTAATTGTAAATTGTGCAAATAACAAGCTAAGTGTGATTTAATAGAAATAATTAAAGTAATTAAATTAGAGGTTAACAAATTAACAGTTAACCTGGTATATTAAGCTATGCTCCTGATTATAAATGAGCAGGGGTACCAAATAAGTAAAACACCTCAGCTCCATTTTCAATCAGAAGACCAATATGTAGCACTTTAAGCACTTTAAACACCGAGCACCATAGACAAGTATTAAGTATTAAGTACTGTCTTGTGCTAGATATATCAATTAATAGTAAAAGAGCAGTAATTTTATCATACCCATATGCCCATTGGCAGATATTAAGTCAAATTCAGTCCCACTATAGTAAGTGATGGTTTAGATACATAGATACATAGATGTTGTCGGCAGATAAGTACCTTGTGGCTGGATGTCTGCCCTACCCTCTTTCTTTTTTTTTGCTCCTTCCCTTGCTTTCTAGCCAGACTCTCCTTCTGGTCACTAAGGATCCCTGCCAGCAATCTTCCCCCACTGCCAGCCACCTCCCCGCAAGTCACCCCCCCCTGGGTAACCTGACATATCCTTTCATCAGACAGGTCCCCCCTCTGAGGGGAAGGCACCGGTGGGGACCGACCAGTGCTACTTACTCGGCCCGGGTGCTGCTAGGATTGACCGGGATTGTCTTGGGCTTCATGGCTGTGGGGTACCAAAAACCATTATCCAGTCAGCCAGGGAGCCATTTTCCTGGTATTCTTTGAGAGTGCGATGTCCTGGACATCAAGGCAAGAGCCGACATCCATCGCTCTCTCTATGCAGTGGGGCCCGACATGCTGCCATGCCTCTGCCAGAGGTCAGCAGTCTCCAGGCCATGCACCCCCTTCCCTCAAGGAGATGGTGAGCCATCGTGGGAAGCTCGAATCATCACCCCCTGGCCAACCCACTGACACCTGGGTCCATTCCCAAACCCAGGTCATCAGCGTTGCAACCAGAAATCAAACTGCTGCACTGGTGGCTGGTTTCTATCCCTCTTTCTAATGCTTAAGGTACCCTAGATGCTACAACAAGGTCCCCCCTTTCACCCTGGCTTGACAATTTCCATGTGCCTATCCCATGCATTCTTGAATCCCTCAACCGTGGCCGCCCTCTCCACTTCCTGGGGGAGACTGTTCCATCTTTCCACCACCCTTTCAGTGAAGTAGAATTTCCTCATGTTCCCCCTAAGTTTCCCTTTTTTAGTCTCATGCTGTGCCCCCTTGTTCTGCTATTTTCCTTCATGTGAAATATGCTCTCCTCTGGTACCCTGTTGACCCCTTCTACTAGAAGATTTCTATCATGTCCCCCCCTCTCTCCTTTCCTCCAGGGAGTACATATTGACAGCTCTGAGTCTCTCCTCATACGAGACTTATGCTGCATTCCGGACACCATTTTTGTCACCCTCCTCTGTACTGTCTCCATCCTGCCTATGTCTTTTCAGAGATGAGGCCTCCAGAACTGAACACAGTACACCAGATAAGGCATTACTAGGGAGCTGTACAATGGTACCACCACTTCCCTCCTTCTACTAAATTTAGGTTAAGGAAAAATGTCCACCTTGCATTCAATACCCACACCTTGCATTCAATGCTAAATTGGTTGTCTAGTAATAATTACTAATAATAGCAAGAGCTTAAAAAGTATACAGTTATTAAAATATCAGTGTTATCTACTGTATATATATAGGCTGAATGATAATAGACAGAATGCAGTGCAATTAAACCATTAAAGGGAAACGTCCATCTAGGATTAAATTAATCAGTATTGTTACCAATGGAAATCTGCTTTACATAAGCTATTGACTGAACCCGTAACACGTTTAGGGCCAGAATTATACCCATTCAGTTTTCCCTCCTTTTATAGCTGCAGGCATCCATTTTCTGAATCACAGGCACAGGAAATGACATCACATCAGGGGAAACACATATAGTCAATAAATATTCTAATAAGGAGAGGCACACTAAGCAGAAGCTTGAGTCCAGGTGCAACCTGAGAGCACAAGAAAGTTAAGTGACTTGCTCAGGGTCATACAGTAATACAAGTGGGGACTGTGGGATTCAAACCCAGGTCCCCAGGTTTACAGCTCAGAGTCTTAAACCACTGTACTATATTGCCTTCTTGAAAAGCAGAGGAAATGAAACAAAAATGCTTTTACCCAGTCCATGGAGATGTGAACTTCTCTCTAATCTTGAAGGGGTTGCTATAAACAAAAGTTGTGTACTGCCAGTGCCAACAGTTTCTGAGCTCCTTTGGGATTTATATTGCTTTGTACAATGTTCTGTGACATTTCAGTTTAGTAAAATGTTTAGTGCCATTGTGATTTGCAGAATATTCTGCTACTGTGGTAACTCTGCAAATAATATTTATTACTGTACCAATTTAGTTCCAGTATTTGTTAGCACTGAAGTAGTTGTGTTTATTTTGTATTTTTTTGTTGGCATCATGTTCTGTCATTTGTAGGCGTGTGATCTAGTGGCTAGAGCCAAGTTTGGGACCCAGGAGGTGAGAGTTTCAAACCTCAGTAAGGTTAAATACTATCTGTGTGACCTTGAGTAAGTCACGTAACCCCCACTGCTCCAGTCTACCTAGCAGCAGAAATGAATAGCAACAGGACCCCACTGGAAATGAGGTGGCACATCTCAGCTGGACTATCCTGGGTAAATAAGTTGTAGCAAAATAATTATTTTGTATTGATGTGTGATAAGATAGATGGCTGTTAGTACAGAACCCTTCTGAACATAGGTGCCAGAACCTACAGGTGTGTGTGGGGGAGTGGACACTCTCCACTTTTGCCCATGAACATTCAAAGTGCCCCTAAATGCATGCAATGTCAGAAGGGAAGCAATCACAGTCTTTTATTACTACAGTGCCCCCCCACACACACACATACACACTCACTTTTCCTCATGTTCCAGCACTATTGCTTCTGAAGGTTGCAACATAAAAAAATGTTTATTTGGACACCATCCAGAAATAGGTTTCCTTTCAACACAGTAAAAGAAAAAATACACAACAGATTTTTTTTTTTCACTTCATGATTCCAACTGTTTCACTCTGTCTTTCCTGCAAGAAGTCTCCAGTAGCCCCTTCTTTTTGAGATAAACCTTTTCACTTCCCTGATGCTCCCAGGTGCAATCACTAATCTATTAAGTGGCTGGTTGTGACAGCTCATCAAGAGGCCTCACTCTTCTTTTCCTCTTACTTTGAAAGAGATAATATAGCACAGTGGTTCAGGGTTTTATTTAACTCTAAAAATTGATTAGCGTTTTGTTCGTAAAAGTGTTAAAACATTGTGAAAATGCATAACACTTGCCTCACTGTGTTTAACAAATATAATACTTCTAGAAAACCTATATAAATACTTTCTGTACAGTGAGTATTGTCCCAAGAAAAAAACTATTAATCAATTATTTAAAACCCTGGTGATTTAAGGCTCTGAGCTGCAAACCTGGAGACCTGGGTTAAAATCCCACAATCCTCACTTGCATTACTGTATGATCCTGAGCATGTCACTTAACTTTCTTGTGCTTGCAGGTCATACCTGGACTCAAGCTTCAGCTTAGTGTGCCTCTCCTGGTTAAAAAATGTATCAACTATATGTGTTTCCTCTGATGTGATGTCATTTCCTGTGCCTGTGATTTAGAAAATGGATGCCTGCAGCTATAAATGAAGGGACAACTGAATGGATTATAATTCTGGCCCTAAAAGTGTTACAGGTTTGATCAATAGCTTATGTAAAGCAGATTTCCATTGGTAACAATATTTATTAATTTAATCCTTGATGGAGGTTCCCTTTAAGGCTGAGTTCATATATTTTCTACTGTCACCTTCCATAAGGTCTCACCACAGATGATTTCTAGTCATGTAGCCTTATATTACTCTTATGTTCACTGATTCTAGTTTTCAAATCTCTCTTGGTCTTGCCAACATATAGCTTATCGCAAGGGAATTGCAGAAGGTAAACTACATGATCACTTGAGCACTTTATGTGCTGTTTAATTTCATGTTTCTGGTTTGTGCAATGGTGTTCAAATGTTTGTTTTCTATTCGTATTACTGCACTGATAACAGTGTCCACATGGAAAACTTCCATTTGTAAGTGGTCCTAATAACAATTGTTTTGTTTTAGGTTTTTATTGACAATAGTTTGTATGGGCCGGCCTGGTGTCATAGAGGGTTGAGGTGCTGGCGCCTTACCTCAACCCATGCCGGTGACCCGGCAGGGGGCAGAGAGGATTAAGTACCTGGAGGACTGCTCTCCTCTCCGGGGGTGGGATCCAAGAATGCATCACTCAGCAGCAGCCCCCAGTGGAGACTGGGGGCACTGTCTGAGCATGCACTGATGGGACAGAGGGAGAAAACTAGGAAAAAATGGCACCTGGAGCGAGCGACTTGATGGCCGTCTGCAGTTTCACCGTGGCACCTGCCTTGATCTGAGCTCTGCTAGGCATTATGAGCAGGGCTCCCTGTGGCCTTGCTGTGGGGGGGAAGCTGCAGAGTCTGGGTGTCTGCGGCAGAGGTGGACAGTGGCTGGAATGTCCCTGAAGGGGGAGAGCAGCTCAGGTGGCCAAAGAGGGATAAACAAATACTGAAAAAAAAATGGTTTGTATGGACCAGCCTCTCTCAATGTTTGATTTTTCATTGATGTGACAAGTGGCCAATTCTTCAGTAGTTTGCTACTATACCCTCCTGCTTCCATAATATGCCAGTTTTCAAAAAATATCCCTCTAATGTCCCCTGTCAAGTGGCTATGGTTGGTGGAAAACACTATTCTATCCTCTGTCTCGTCTTTTTTCTGTTTTGCTAAATATCCTCTTCTTGGAGGTCTAGTCACTTCTCCTACTGCTTCATCCACTAGCTCTCTTTTATAGCCTCTTGTAACAAATCTATTTCTCATCTCTTCAGAAATTGTTTGAATTCTGACAATCTGGTGCACTTTCTCATGGCACTGATTAGCTGTTCTTTTGGAATACTCCTTTTTAAATTAGGATTGGGGTAGCTAGTGAAGTATAGTGTGGTATTTTTATCTCTGTCCTTCCTATACAGTTTTGTTTCTATTTCCCTGTTTCCTTTATATATATAAGAAGGTCCAAAAATGGTATCTGAGTTTTGTCACAGTTCATACTGAACTGTAAGTTACACCTGTTCACATATTCAATTAACTTGTCTAGGTCATCCTTTTCCCCTGTCCACATCATAAGCTAAAATGCACTTTCCCAGCTGCTACCTGAGACCACAAGCCCAGATCCTCAGCTAGCAAGGTATGGCTAAAGCCACTAACCAATCGGAATGCGAGCACTCTTTGGCCCTGGCTCCTGATTGGTTCCTGCAGTGTTCTCCTTTATTCCTCCTGAAAATGTGCTAAAAGACTACTTTTTGTTGTTAAAACTGCACTGAAAGTCTGTAATCCTAGATTTATTTTCTGCTGTTAAGTCTCTTTTACAAGTGTAGAATGCTAAAGTTTTGAATTTAAGTGAATACAGCCCTGTCCTGAACTTGTGTGCTACAGCCAGACTTTTGGTGCCAAAGCAATACACAAACCTTTGTCTCACAAATATGGGACCCCTGCTGATTCAGTTGGCCTTTTGTCTACGGTCAGCTCTTAAATTTGACCTCTCCTTTCTCTCCTCAGCCGAGGACAAGCTTCCCAGGTGCTCCCAGCTCTTCAGCTGAGGGAAACTCGGTCTGCGGGTGGATGGCACTTTTCCAGCCACCACCTGAAACTGCAAGCCCAGATCCTCAGCGAGCAAGGTACGGCTAAAGCCGCTAATTTTTCACCCACCTGCCCATCCCCCACCTCCTCCATTCATTAAATACACCCTCATCTGGCCCTTTTTTGAGAAACGCCCATTGTGTCTGCTGTCATCCAATCTTGTAAAATCTCTGCTCCTCCCCCCTCAGTTCTGAAAATTTGTTTTCCCTAAGCGCTACGACTGTTACTCTATCTCTGTGCCAGGGGGATCTTTTCTACTGCTAGACTCTGGTACCACTAGCAGGGTGCTTGCTTTAGGCTTCTACCTGGCAGCATCCTATTGTTAGCAAAAGTCCCCAGTATTCCTAGCGATTGTTTGCTGCTGTAAGCCCAACTATGCAGGGAATCCATGTACTCCCTTTACTGACTATCCTCTCCCTTGTACCGGAGATGCTCTACTGGCCCATACTTCCTTCACAACCTGGGGATTATGAACTCTCTCCAGAATGCCTGTAACAAAATAAGTCCAGCTGCAGATATCTTTGTGTCTACTTGCTTCCTCATCTACTAGCATATCATCAGGGAACTCAATGTGGCGGTAATTGTATCAAACAGCCCTTTCAAACTCTCTCTCTCTCTCTCCTTCACACTATGGCACCTGTCTTTCCCTGCATTTCTCTGCCAGAGTACTGGTCTCCTTAGTTCTAGGTCAGTACACCACTAGGGGAAATGTCTGGCATACCATAAGTGACAAACCACATAGGCGAACCACAGCTAAAATACTCAGACTAATTTTTGCTGCCCTTTCTAAGATACTTGTACTCCTTCTACTATGCTCCAGTAATTTTGAGCTGAATCCCGGTCCCCCTGCAGCCCTGACATCTCCTTCCGATACTGCAAAGCTGAAAGGTATGAGCATCTGGCATGTTAATGTCTGCAGTCTCATGAAAAAGTTTACCATGATCCAGGCATGGATTAGTCATATTTCACCAGATGTTTTGGTGGTCTCTGAATCATGGCTCAGGCCAGCTATATTGGACAGTGAGATCAACATCCCTAGTTACACTATCTTCAGAGCAGATAGACTGACTAGAGGGGGAGGAATGGCAATATATGTCAAGGATAAGTACTTCTTATCCTGCCTTGACTCAGCTACTGCCAGAAATGAATTTGAATGTCTGACCGTCAAGATTGAGTTATCCACTTCCTTCGTGCTTCATGTAATAGGTTGTTATAGACTGCCGTCAGATGGGCTACAGCTCTTAAAGCATCTTGGATCTTTACTAGAGAAAGGGAACCTTGAAACAATTATTTTAGGGGATTTTAACCTCGACTGGCTATCCAAGACTTCGACTCCTCTGAATACCTTCTGTGACTCTCATGGGTTGATGCAAATAATTGATGAGCCTACATGCCCGAACAAAAGGAACCCAAATAATAGTACCCCATTAGATGTTATACTAGTTAATAAGGCCCACTTATTCTCTCATGCTGGCACCTTTTTTTGGATGTTAGTGACCATTGTTTCATTGCTGGTGTTAGATCATTACATAATACAGTACCAGCAGCTAAATTTAACACAAAAAGGTCACGTAGGAACTTCGATCAGATTGCATACTGTACATCGATGACCTGAAATATTCATTAGTCTGGCAAGACTTCTTCCTAGCCAATATGGTAAATTTAGCATATGATATACTACATGAAATTCTGGCAGGGGCACTAAACAGGCATGCTCCTGTGGTAAAAATCTGTGTAAGGCACAAAACCTGTCACTGGTTTTCTGCTGAACTGAAGGCTGCATTGCTAGCAAGAGACAAACTCTGGAAGAAGGCTCACAGAACTAAGTTGGACACAGACTGGTGTCAGTTCAGGAAGGCACAAAATTCATGTAGAAAAATTATCAGGAAAGTGAAGACTATTCTACCGCAATGAACTGGATTCCACTGCAAAATCCCCATCTAAATTCTGGAATACGATTAAGGAAATGTCAGGGCACACACCTGGCAACTCCCTACCAGCAGAAATCATCTCAGGGAATACTACCATTTGTGAGAAAAAGGAGATCCTAGACTCGTTTAATAATCATTTTGCTACTGCTTGTCTTGCTTTTGATAACTCTCCTGCATGCTTGGTGCAATCTCAGCTAGGAGTACAAGATGATGATTCTGATGTCCCGGCCCTTGGTTTCTCCTTCCAACCTGTATCACTGAAAGAGGTCAAAGATCTTTAATTTCAGTTGGACTAGAAGAAAAGCACTGGTGTTGATTCACTAGATCCCTGTTTCCTTAGGATTGCCTATCATGTTCTATCGGTGCCAATCACACACCTCTTCAATCTGTCTCTGTCACAAGGGCTTATTCCTTCAGTATGGAAAATTGCATGTTATTCCCTTATTTAAGTTGGGAGATCTTTGTGATCTGAGCAATTATAGACCGATATCTCTCTTGCCAGTTCTATTGAAACTTATGGAAAAAATAGTGAGTAACTAGCTCAGGAATTATCTAGAATCCAAAAATCTATTAAATCCCTTACAATCTGGTTTCAGAACAAGACACAGCACTATTTCAGCCCTTGCCAAAATGACCAATGATTGGTACCATGATCTGGATAGCAAAAAATTTGTCTGTGCTATATTCTTAGACCTAAGCAAGGCTTTTGACACCATGGATCACAGCCTTCTTCTCTCATCCTTGAGGAGTATAGGTCTAGACACAATATCTCTGCATTGGTTTACTGATTACCTCACAGGACGGTTCCAGCAGATCAAGGCTGAGCGAGAGCTCTCCCCACTAAAACCTCTCCAAATGGGAGTGCCGCAAGGGTCAATACTTGGCCCCCTACTCTTCGCTATCTATATCAATAATATTGAAGATGGCATAACTAAAGCCAATATACACCTGTTCGCTGACAACACAGTTCTTTACCTTAGTCGCCCGACTCCTGATACCACTCGTGCAGACCTCCAGGAGGAATTCAACTGACTTCAGAATCAGCTTCTTTTCAAAAACTCCTGTTAAACACTTAAAAAACAAAAGCAATGCTTTTCTCGCCCTATAGTCGTATGGTGAACCTGGTCATTACTGAAGCACTACCTCAGATCGCTACAGTCCTCGGAGAAAATCTGGAGTTTGTCACAAAATTCAAATAACTGGGAGTGTGGTTGGACCAAAATCTCTCATTCTCAGAGCATATTGAGGACTTGCTCACGAAACTAAGGCAGAAGTTGGGCCTCTTCTATAGGATTAACCGGGTCATTACTACAGATGCTAAAATGCGCCTGGTCCAAACAACGTTCCTATCCCTGGTTGACTGTGTAGCTTTCTTATATAGTCAGTGCCCAAAAGCTTCTCTTGATAAACTGGACATGCTGTACCACAGAGCTATCAGGTTTATAACAGGCTTTCCTCTTTCCACCCACCACTGCTCATTGTATGCTGTCATAGGGTGGACCTCCCTCATGTTTAGGCGAAATAGGAATGCAGCACTTTGGACTCAGCTGTCACAAAAAAGCTTCCTCAATAAATCTTTGACTGTCTCCTGCTAAGTACGCCAGGAACATATGCCTTAAGAAGTGCCTCATTTTTCACACTTTGTATTCCTAAGGTCTCTTCCTGCTTTGGTAGAGCAGCATTTAGCTTTGTATTGCCATCATTGTGGAATAAACTGCAAAAGTCATTGAAATTGAGTGTCCCCATCAGTTTGAATTTCTTCAAGACCTTTGCTCGGACTGTGAGGGAACACTGTAATTGCTTCCCTCGTCCCTTAACTTATACCGAGTCCTAGGCTCACAGCTCTCAGCTGCATGCATTATACACTAGAGTTACTGTTGGCTCTCTATGGATTCACCTCATTCTGAGGGAACCCTATAACTGTTCTCCACCCAGTTAGGTTGCATCTGCATGCTATCTACCTGTATACCAGTTTTGACCTCTAATCTCTTTCTCCTATGCACTCCCCTACAAACCATGCCCTCCCACCTGCCCATTCTCACAGTTGTCCCACCCCCCCGCTCCACTGCCCCAATCCCCTAGGAATTCTACACACCCTCCCTAACCTAGTAGTGCATCCCTGCTATTTACCCTGCACCCTTGTTAAGTTCTCGTACTTATCTAGGCTATCAAATAACTTGCCTATATGTAATAAAGTCTCCATCTGAAGTGCCTGTATGCCTGCCTCTGCAATACTCTGTTGCTGCATTGATCACCTACATAGTATTCATTTGTTGTCATAATGATTTATTTGTCACTGTTGTATGTAATTCTACTGTACCTTGACCCAGTACTAACCAGGTCCATCTTGTAAATGAGCTGTCTCAACAATGTTCACCTGGATAAATAAAGATTTTGATTGATTGATTGATAAGTATATCATCTATGCAACATTTCCATAATAGAATATTATGGAAGAAAATGATTCACTTGTTGATCCAGTATATATGTCTGCTCAAAGTCCCACATGTAAAGGTTTGCATTAGAAAGAGTTATACTGCTCTCCACTGCTATCCCTTTTTCTTGTAAAACAATTTGTCTTCAAACCTGAAAAAAGTCTTTGTTAGAACTAGTTCTGCCAGCTGTAGCAAAAGCTAACTCAGGGGGTGCTGGTCTACCCTACCCGGTAAATCTTTTAAGAGAGAGTTCAGGCCCTCTTCATGGTCTATAGTTGTGTAAAGATTATTAACATCGTAAGTCACCAACTACATGTTCTCTAGATTTTGTGCAGTACAATTCTGATCCTGTAGTATTTCTATAACATGCCCTGCATCTCTGACATATGTGTCCATTGTTAAGACCTCCCGCTGAATACAAAAGGTAACATATTTGGGCAGGGATTCTAGGATAGAGTTGATCCCTGACATGACAGGGTGACCAGGTGGTTTCTCAAGGTTTTTATAGAACTTAGGCAATACGTAGAAGATGGGTATCCTTTAATTAGATTTTATTAACATGTCTTTCTCATCTTCTGTACACCAGCCCATATCTACCCACTGCAGTAGCACCTCTTCTATCTCCTGTTTTATCTCATCTGGTGGTTCACTGTCAAGTTCTGAATATTTCTGCAATCATTAACTAAGATAGACATTTTGTTCTGTAGTCCTTTTTATTCCACAGGACTATACTTCCCCCTTTGTTTGCTGGTTTCACTACTATAGAGTCATTTTTTATGAGTTTATCTAAGGTTTGTAAAAGCAAAAAGACCTTGCAACCCTCCCTCAGGTTTAAAAAGCAAGGAGTCTTACTATGGAAGTGCAAATCAATGTATACAAACTTTAGTATACTATTATAGACACACTTCCAAAGTTGAACAAAAGAAAAGTGGAGTCACCCCTGAAAAAAATGCCCGACGGCATTTCACTCCCGTCACAGGAGCTTTATCAAGAGCTATCTATTGCACTATGCCAAGTAAATTTAAATAATCTAAAATAAACATGCAAAATCCACCACTAATAAATTCATGATATGCTCAATTTTCCAATATATTCCTAACTATCTAATACATAAAAAACTATCTCACCATCTAATTAATTCATCTCCCAAATGCACAAAACAAAACAAAAAACAGCTATGTTTGTAAAAAGATATTGGGCAATGAAAGATTCCAGCAAAATTTATATATTTCAACTATAAAAAGTCACTTTCTTAGCATTTCCCCCTAATAATCAAGTCAGGAGCAAAACTTCTTTTTATATTATCCAGTGACTTCTTAATTAGATAAAATTTTTTATTTCTAGGGTCAATCAATATTAAAGTGCAGTCCTTTATAGCATTTAAGTTTTTCAATTTGTATTGCACCAATCACATGAGAGGTTTCTGTCCCTCATATCGATCAAATTGATCAGATTGTTGAAGTTGCTGAAGTTGATAATTGTTTTCTTTAACTTTCTTTTATGTTGCCCAGGGAATACATTCAGGCAATAAATCATATGTGTAGATGATAGTGGAATCTGCATCTATGGGGTAACAGGAGGTGCATTAAATCATGTTCAAAAACTTTTAAAACACTGCTTATTTGTATAAACCATCAGGAATCACACTATATTTCAATTATTTATCCTCCATTTATGATCTCTATAACAGCAATGATCACAAAGGTTATTAAAAATATATCTGTGTGATTCTGAGTGGAGTTCATCCTTCCTTACTTTTCACATACTGTATTCTGGATTGGTTTCATTTGGATGACCCAAGACTTTTAAGTACTATTTCTGAGTCAGGAACAGGGCATCCTGAACACAGCAACCACAGATCAAATGTAAATGTTTAACATTAGATGTAGAGGTATTAGAAACTGTTAAATCTTTTAAAAAGGGGAATGCTGATGGTCTTGATGGACTTTCAGCAGAGTTTCATTTAGTTTTTGGTCATTACCTGATACTGTGGTGATTCAAAGTGGGATGAGAAATGAATGAAAATGTTGGTATACCTATGTCTTTTCTGGAGGCTGAAATTATTCTGTCACTAAAAGATAATAAGAATTCTCAGCATATTGAAAATTACATAGAGAATAATGCCTGTGCAGGTGCATGTTATGAGGATTTTACACACACCCAAGATGTGTGATAATCCATAAACCCTGAGAGTGAAGCTCAAGGGGTTTATGAGATTATCACACACTGAGGGTGTATGAAAAATCTCAGAAAACAAACTTTTCACAAGCATTGTTTTTATAATAACTGGTTCAAGGTTTCAACAGAGAGAAAAACAAAGCTGCATTTCTGTGAGTGAGTGTGTCCCTGAACAACCGCTGTACTCACACAAATCCATGAAGTGAGTGCACGAGGAGAAAAATGCCGTAATATCCTGCTATTGAGTTATTATGGAATTCAGCTGGTTATTATGGCATTTTATCAGGAATGAATACCCACCCATTATAGGGGATCACCAGTTATTATACACCAGTATTGTTACTAGATAATAATTACAGATGAATTACTAAACTTGTCATAAATAGATTGGTTCTGTTTATTCCAAACATCATACCAGAAAATCACAAAGGATTTGTAAAAGGACACACTCTTTTCTAAACTGTGGAAGAAGCACAACAGTTGTAGGCAGTCTTTAAAAACAATTTAGAGGAGTCATTATTAGTAGGTAATCTTTTAGTTTTCACAAGACATAACAAATTACAAATCCATTGGTGCCAACTATAACCTAGGGAATAGATGCAGCATAGAAGAGTACCACTGACATGTGGCTTACATAAAATTTAAACTCAGCAAGGATAACTGAGAATAGGATTATGGTAATAAAATGCCAGTTAGTAAGCCCTTCACAAGGTCTGGTGGATGGAGTTTAAAATACATACAGTAGTCCCATTCCTTAGCATTGGCCCTGTATAGGGTCCTTGCCACATTTCAATTATGTTATAACTTTGATATGTAAAAATAGTAAATAACTGAAAAAACATATAAACAGTGTCTCTGCACATCTCTGACTCATTTTGGAGAGCTAGTTACTAATCAAGTACCATGTAATATTAATGAAATTGTTTGTAGGTTCCACAGAGATACACCCAGTTAATTAATCTCATGTCAATACATTCGGTTTGCCAAAGTCTTTATCCTACTCCTGTTTTGGGTGGGCTTGAGGGGGATGGGCTTGATGCATCTAGGCTCTTTTGCATATGTGTGAGGTACAGGGACCAAGTGCTCTGACATTTGCCTTGTGAGTCACTAGCTAGGAGACTCATTCTCTGAAACCTGATTCTGTTTGAGTGAGAATCTCTGTCATGTGCCATCTTCTGAGAAGGAGGAATTTTGCCTCCACACATACTATCTGAACCCACTTTCTTTCTGTTGCACTGAGCAGTGGAGCTCCTGCTAGGAAGTCCAGCAGGGCTGTTTTTCTGATAAGAAGGCAGTGCATTATGCAGAACTTTGTTAATAAAGCTGAAAACTTTCAACCAATATGGGCAGATTGGATCACACATCCAGAGACTATGAAAAAGCACCCCCCCCCCAGCCTCCCACATCTCAAACCACTGTCTTTTGGGACAAGATGGTCAGCAAGTAGCACTGCAGGTGTGCAGATCCAGAGGCGTAGGACCTTATTTTGCAGCAATCTGCTCTTAGGGTCCCAGAATATAAAGTGTGCGTCTCTACAACAGGAGCTCCATTCTTCAGATGGGATCTGTGTTTGGAGCCAACCAGCCAATTTAGCGCTGGCACAGTGCTACTGATCTGGGATCACATCCCTGATTTCTCTGTAAATGGCGTATGCCCTACCTTTTGGGGTGCATAATCCACCTTTTTAAAAGGAAACTGGTGTTCTTTGTGTAGCTGTTCTAGAGAGCAGAGAGCCAAGGACACTCCTCATCTACAAGTAGTGCCAGAATTTAGATTTGACCAATTTGTATCAGTTTTGAAGGTTTTGAAAAGAGTCCATTTCTTGTGATCCTAGAATGAGCAGGTCCAAGATCAAATGAATTACAGCCAATTGCCAGGTAGGCCAGATGATGGATTTCCCAACTATCTGAACTCTGGGGTTCCTCCAAACAGGTGACACAGGGAGATGGGATGAATCAGTCTTCAGCCATTTGTGGAATTGTAGCCACAGGCAGAGAGAGTGTACTACCACAGGGTGGGCTGCATTTGGCTTACATGCTGAGTGAAGCAAGTCTGTTGCTGGAGTGTTATCCTCATTGAGGTGTGTTTCTACTGAGGACCACAGAGGTGATGTTTTATCATTCTGTGGGAAGCATCACAGCATTTGTGTAGTGTGGAACACCCAATAATATCTCTTGAATCAGGGAAGATTCCAACCCCCTTTTGTCCAGGGTATTCAGAGTTTATTCCAGCTATACTGAGACTGTTCCCCCCCAAAGAAAGTTGTTTATCATGCCATCAATTTGGTTGAACCACTTCTGTGTGATATGCAATGGTATGTGAGAGACAGAATATGGAAATATATTGGTACAGTGACCATACAGTTTGCTTACATATTCCCAGTCATAGACAGTTGGAGTGCCTTCCACTGGTTACACTCTGTGTGGAGCTCAGCCAGTAGGGGCATAAAATTGAGGTAACAAATCTTTTGTAGGTTAGGTGTGACCTTGGATCCTAGACAGGTGATGGAGTGCGGTGTCCACCTCAGCCAGATGACTGAACTTGTTGCTTAGTACATAGCTGATTCAGAAGCAGTACCTCTGTAGGAGAAGGTCTTAAGGAGGGTGAGGACATAAGGGAGAGAGATGTGGGCTTCTTCTATCATGACAAGGAAATCGTCCATGTGTATGAGTGCTTTATGGCACTCTTAGTCCACTTTAATTGCTGATATTTCCCAACACTGGTGGAAAGCACTGCCAGTGGCTCTATTATCATGACAAGGGGGGGGGGAGATATGTAGCACCCCTGTCTGTCCCTTCATTCAAGCAGAAGGTTTGGGATAGGGTATGGTTGGTCAGAACTTTCACCCTAGGGTCCGAGTGCAGGGTGCGTATGTTGCCCAGAAATTAGGGTCCAAAGCAGGAAGCCAAGCTTCTGAAATACATGGTAGAGATACTCTGACTCCACCAAATCAAAGGCCTTTTCAAAATCAATAGCTATTGCAGCTGTTGGGCTAGGGGCACCTCTAGCCAGATGGATAAGGTTTACTAGAGTCCTCAGATGATCTGAGCTGATCCAGCCTTGAGCACAGCCAACCTGAGATAGGTGAATGAGGGAGGGAAGAATTTGGTCCAGTCTGGTAGTGAGGGCCTTGGCGTATACCTTACTGTCAGCTAGATTTGCCAGTAGCTGGCCAGTGAAGTAGGATCTTTCCCTTTCTTAGGCAAGACTGTAATTGTAGCTGTGTGCATAGATGGTGGGAAGCGTTAAGTACAGCTGATTTGGGCCTACCATTGGGGACACTTCTTGAAGGAATTCTGCAAGTAACCCATCCTGTCCTGGAGTTTTGTGGGGCTTTAATGTTTTTATAGCACACTCTATTTTTTCCACTGTGAGATCTTTCAGAGCAGCTATTTGTTCTGCAGAAAGGGTGGGGAGAAGAAGCAACCAGAGGAAATCATTGATTTCTGCAGAGGTGGGGCAGATGCTGAGCTGTACAGTTTCTGATAATATTGACACATTGTGGCACTAATATAGGCAGGAGAGGAAACAAAGTGGCCCTGGGCATTCCTAGGTCTGGCTACGTGCCATTCTGTCTGTTGTATTTTGAGTCTGAATGCCACAGCTCTTCTACATTTTTCTCCACTCTCCTAGTAGGTATGTTTAAGCCAGTATGTTAGTTCTGCCTTCCTGGCTAATAGATTCCCAATGTCCAGTCGGAGCTTTATGATAACCTGATGCAGGTCTAAGCTAGTGTTGGGCCTTGAACTCAGCTTCTTTAGCTGCCAATGTTTCTCTCTATCTCTCTCTCTCTCTCTCTCTCTCTCTCTCTCTCTCTCTCTCATCTTCTGTGCATGCCCACAAATCGTGGCCTTGTATGTCTCCAACATCATGGCCACTGTAGTGGTACCATTGTCATTCAGGTGAAAGAATTATGCTATTTCAGCTTTAAGCCATGCAATAAATTTATTGTCCTGCAGAAATAGAGGGTCCAACTACCAAGAGATTGTACAGCTGGGCCCCAGAGCATTTGAAACTGAACTGGAGCCTGACCAGATATTACTAAAGGGCACAATGATACTGATGTACCCATGGTGTTCACTGGTGCAGATGTCAGCTAATGGTCCAGGTGGCTAAAGGTCCTGTGGGCTGCAGAAAGGAAAGTATAGTCCTGATCTCTGGGGTGGAATAGCCATCAGATATCAGTGAGTGCTTGATCATGCATCCATAGGAATACTGCCTGAGTGGCTTTAGGATGGTGTTTGACTGTAGCTCTGCTTCTATTTGATGCTGGGTCTGGAGTAAGGTTAAAATCTCCTCCTACTATCATAGGAACATTGTTGGGATTGAAGTCCACTAGCTGTTCTGTGAAGTCATGGAAGAAGGAGAGAGAACTGGTGTTAGGGGCATATATATTGCCTATTACCAGTGAAACTGTGGGGTGTGTCAACATACACTAAAACCCATCTGCCATCATTGTCTGTGTCTGTAGCTTGCAACATCCAGGGCAGACTTTTATGAACATGGATTGAGACCCTCCTGCACACACTTTTTTACTGAGACAGAGCTATGAACCTCAACCCCCCACCCATTCCTGTTTGAGCTTCTGTGCATCTTGAGAGAGCAGTTTAGTCCCTTGGAGTAGTGCATTCTGGGATTTAAGTCAGTTGAAGTGTGCTAGTACCTGCCTGTGCTTCACCATGCTTTCAAACCCCTAACATTCCATGTGTAGCATCCTAAATCCACCATACCTAGTGTTAGGCAGTGAAGACATGAAAGGGGTTGCCCCCCCTCAGTGGGCATGAGCAGGTACTATACACAGACCATATGGAGTGGGAGTGTGAAATCCAGACATAAGGGTGGATGCCTGAGCATTTAAAAACTTAACACAATGTTTGTAAAATTCTCTCTACTGACAGATTGGTCAATCTGAAAAATATTGAGGTGCCCAATTAGAAAACCAGAACAATTCAAATGCAACTATATATAAAAGGAAACCCTGTAGGCATAACACATTATGAATCGAGTTAGCTACCCTGACCCAGGGTTCATACTGTAGCTATGTCCTTGGGACATGTTTACAGTAAACAAGTTTGTGGTTGGTAGCTTGCATCCCTTACCTCACCACCAGCACTAAAATAAGCCTTTAAAAAGAATATTCCAAATCACCTCCTCAATCTGAGGGGGCCTACCACCTTAGGACATGTAATATAAGGAGTTGGTCTGTCACATCGAAGTAAGGTTACTATCTTCTTACAGCATCATCATACACTGCTGCAGTGTATAGCCACACTTGGTGATACCAATATGAGCAGGAATGATGCAAACCCAGTGGCCAGCACTGTATTTAGTGTGTGTAGTACCTTAGGGGTGCAAAACACTGGATGCCTAGTGCAGAATCTGATATTTGGAGTATAAATGAGCTATCTATGGCTTATCAAACATTTCCTTTGGGGTCCTGGTGGAGGGTCAGGGAATACAGAGACAACAGGTCTGGGCTGCAGAGGCTTGAGTAGGCAGTCAGGTTAGTAAGCATATCACTAGCTACCTCAGATAGAACGAGTAGAGAATGGGCACTTCTGAGGGCATCTCACCTATGTAGAATTCCGCAGGAGGGGCCAACATAGTTGGTGCAAAGTAACAGGTTGACTTTTGGCACATGTAGCTGTCCCAATGAGCCATAGCCCATGGGGAGAGTGCACACAGTTGGACAGCTGCTCAGTGCAGCCCATTCCCACTACCAGCCACCCTAGGCCCAGTTGGTGCTTTGTAAGAGGGGATGTGGAGCATCATTTTAGCTCTGACTCCCTGCATCCCACTGCCTCAGACCCCACACCTAACAGACAGGAAGGTTGCCATCCAATGGGTTTTCCTCATACCCTGGGGCTTTACAGGAACAGCATTATCAGTGTGGATCCAGGTATGGGGATCACTGAGCCATGAGGCTCCTGAGAAATGAAAAGTTAAAGGGAGGATAGAACCTGGAACAGAGGGGAATGTTCTAAGCTATGCTGACCAAGGAGGTATATATTGTATATGCAGGTCCATACATGGCAACTTGGGGTGGAGTAGCGGACCCAGCCGTGCATCCAATGGGATGTCTGTCCTCAGTCACATGTGGACGCCTTGTGCAGTAGGGAATGGGTTTGGGTCCATGAATAACACCAGCAGACACCCAGACCCATGTGGCTATGTCCCATCTGGTGGCAGACCAGTGGCCGAGCCCCTTGAACACGGGGGCCACTCACCACACTGCCACACCAACCCAACACATGGTGGCCCTGGCACCCATGTAGCATGGCCCCCCCACACAAACACTTGTCACCCCTTCCCATACAGCAGAAGCAACAACCCCCCCACTGCACACAGGTGGCCCAGTCCCACGCATCCGAAGCCAGTACCCCATCCCATCATTGGTGTTCAGTTGCTCCCACACCCCCCCATAGCACCAACAATGCCCCATCCCATACCTGCATTGTTGGTGCCACGGGCTAGATGGCCAGTGACACAGCCCTCCACACACTGCCCCGGCTGCTGGCCATCCATATGATGATGGGAACACCCCCTTATAAATAGGCCATGTGCTCCCAGAAGAAGGAAGTACTTCTTCACAGAAAGAGTGGTGAATTCCTGGAACAGCCTTCCAGCAGAGGTGGTGGGGGTGAAAACAGTGGTGGGGTTCAAGAATGCATGGGATTAGCACAAAGGAATCATAATGAAAAGGAATGGGGGAGGGAGAAAGAGCTGTAGATTGGGCATGGACAACGATAATAGTGTAGGTAGGGAGATGCGGATGGACTAGATGCGCCAAGTGGTCCTTATCTGCTGCTAAATTCTATGTTTCAATGTTTCTGTATTGGAACATTCTTTCCCTGTTTGATGAACAAACTAAATAATGTTGGTGTAACATCTGATTATGTGATGAATAAATGAAAGACAGTTATTTTGCCGGTTAATGGGTTGTCAGAAGAAAATTATTTATTGTCTAATATGGAAATAGTTAAACAAATGATAATACCTGGGCATTACCCTGTAAGTAAATCAAGTAGAAATGTTGCAAATTAATCTGAACAGAGTAATAATAATAAACTTTATTTGTTGAAAGTGTAATTCAGGACAGCCCAGTGGTGCTGAGGGTTGAGGTGCTGGATGCCACACCTTGCACCACACCAGCAACCCTGATTTGGGAATGAGCATGGGCTGTTGGGGGTTGGCAGGAGAGGAGAAGGGTTAAGCATTTGTGAGACTGCGCTCTTTTCCTGAGAAGGGGGGATGCCAGTGTTTGGTGCTTGACTGGCCCCTATCAGCAGCTGGGGGGCAATACACCAATACTGCAGAAAAAAAAAGTGGAGGAGATGGGGCAAGACGCCTGGAGGAGTGTGTGTGGATGTGTGCATGCTTCCTCCACTGGCATCATTGCATGCCTCATCTCCAGGGAAAAATGGAGGAGAAATAGCGTTGCCACGAAGCATGACTGAGGGTGCCTTGCAGGCCCCTCTCCCGGCTAGCCACAGTGCCGGCTTCACTGGATCTGGTCTCCAGAAGGGGGTTGGGGAACCCTACCGGCCTCACCGGGGGGGGGTAAGGCCTGTGATTAGAGGTCGGCACTGGCTGGTAGACACTGGAGGACAGGGCTGGGGGCTCCCTCCAGAGATAGAACCATGGCAACAGGCAGAGAAACAGAGTATAAAAAAAAGAAAGAAATCGCAATTCAACACATATCAAAGCACTTTTACAATAAAACTTTAAAATTGTAAAATTCCAAGAGTTAAAGCAACCATAATGTCAAAACTCCCACAGCTAATGCTCAGGATAGGCAAGCAAAAACAAAAATGTTTTCAGAGTGGTAAAGATTAGAATATATAATATGGACTATGGTTGCCCCTTGTCATGTATGGAAATTCATATACAGTATATTCTTGTTGTAGGACAGTTCAAATGCCACAGAAAGTTGTTGTAGTATCATTCTGATGTCTCAATAATACTACAACAACTTTTTGTGACCTTTAAACCACCTGCATTACTCATTAGCACATTTGTAAACAGAGTGATGGCATTGGTAGGAGAGGATTACAAGGGAGATCTTTGAAAGGTGAAGACGGTTTGAGTAAAAGCTTCCCTCCACAAACCTGGTTCACCAATCCTGCTCAAAAATGCCCCAGTGGGCTAGTTTACCTTTCATTTATTTAGCAGCTTAAGAGCATCTAAGTAAAGTGTGTTGAGCAGCTTGCTTGTGTCATTACGGAACTGCTAGGTAGTCACATTGTGGCCAGTGGAAAGTAAACATGTCCTCAGGAACAAGTAAGTCAATGTTAAATAAAACAAAACAAAATCAGTAAAATTTGTCAATATACAAAGCAAGGTTCAGTGATGAAACAGTTCACTTCCACAAAACCTGAAATGTGGTGGAGAAGCACACGAGTCAGTATTTTGTTTTAAATCATGTACTATATAAAAAGTTTGTGCAGTATTTTCAAAATTATGGACTTAGAATATGCATCCATATTTTGGTTGCATACTGCATCCATGCAAATGTATATAGATGTTTGCATCATCTTCACAGATATCTGGATGCATTTGTAACATTTCCCACAGTTTACAGCAATTTCTGTCAAAACTGTGGGACTCACATCAATTTTTCCATAGCAACTGTGGAATTCTGTCCAGGATGTTTGACCAGCTTTTTGTGGTCTAACTTCCAAATGGATTTCCACACTTGCTTTGGTGACATGGATGCATGTGCCTGAAAATCTTGTCCTGTATGTCAAATCATACACAACAAGGCATGTGTTTCCATCTAGGAGCTGAGATCACATCAGGCCAACGAGCTTCACTCTTGAGATCCCAATGATGTCATCTCAATCACTCGATGGAAACACAACCTTGATGTGTATGGTTGGCCATATACTGTTCCAAATATGTTAGATAATTGGTCTGGATTCCTCCATCACTGTGGGGAAAAGTTGAAAAACACTAAAGATTTTAACAATGGATCACATATTATTTTTGGTGCAGATCACAATTTATGAGATCCCAAATGAATGGTTTGACACAGTGACAAAGATTGTCTAACATTTTTATTATGAAAGATTCCCTAAAACTTTGATGGCACATATTAATTGCTCCTAGAGATGATTTGGAATGGCTTGTCATGACCCTCATCTCTATTATAGATCTCTTATGTTACATATGGTTGTGGGCTGGGTGAATCCAACAGATAAATTTATGAACTATAAAGGTTTAAGTAGTACAATTATTCAGTTTCTGCTTGAAACTGAGGTGCCTGGCCAAGCTGTATTCCTTTGATTGTGTTTCCTTTTACAATAACTTGTCCAGTTCTTTCGTATTTGTCATCTCCCAAATTGCTTTCAGAGATTTTACAGTATCCACACCAGTATTATCACCCCCATTACATTTCTCCTTCCCTGTAACTGGATCTACATGGCTTCATTTTATGTTTTTAAAGACTTTATCCTCCTCCACATAAATTTATTTTGACATGACATACTGTATAGCAGGTAATTTTAGTGTTCTAATAATATTAATGCTATTAGCACTCCTACTAACTAGCGCTAATATTATCGGATCTCTAACATTGTCTGAGCTTTTGTGTGTCAGAGTGAACAGTGCTACAAATGACATTGGATGAGATGCTGTGCTGGGTTTATTTATTTACTTGTATCACTAAAACAAAAACATAGACTCAAAAATCAGAAATCAAAAACAAGTCCTCAATCCCAAATAATGCTTGTCAGCTGCTTTAAATTTCATCTCCTTGCATCTTCTTAGCTTGTCTCTGCTTCTGCTTCCTCTAGCAAGTTGCATTGTCTAGAAAAGAAGGAGCAGTAAGCAGAATGAGTGACCACTAACATGTGTGCTCCCCCCACTCAATATACAGTACACCTCTGTAAACCTCTGTACTCAGTCAGACAGTCAAGATGAGCATCCACTATGCCAGCCTCATAGAATCCTCTGATGATATCCACACACTACCCCTGTAGACAGAAAACTGCTGTTTCTAGCCACCTTGCATGATGCTGTTTAAGGTTTAGCAAGCGGAGATCAGTGGTGAGATTGTCCAGATTGTCTGCCAGATAAAAGCCTCTCTGACACTATGCTTGCATACCATGTTGTGAACTCCTTTAAAAAAATTGTAAAATGTTTGTTAACACTAATGTCCAGAGGCTGAAGGCTGTCAGTGCAGGATGCTGGTACATAGATAGGAATAATGTTGTGTGATTCAAGATGTTGCAACACAGGCTCGGTAGTATGAGCTTGGAAAAGATCAAACACCAGAAGCAATTTTTGTTCTTGAGGGAGTGACAGTGTTGTAATGTGGTATTTAATGCAGGGCACTAAAACACTGTTAGTGAACTGTATGGTAGTCTCCTGGTTTGCCCAATGATTTCCAGAATGAGCTATACTCCATTCCATTGGAAATTTGTGCTTGGGATGGGACACTATGCTTTTGCCTTTGTAGATTAATTGTCGGGGTAACAATTCACCCTCGGGCTGCAGGCAAGAAGAGCGGTAATTTGTCTTTTGTCACCTAGTCCGGTTACTTGCACCTGCTTCGACCCTGTCAACTCCATTGTCCGTTCAGTGACTGGGATCATATTGACCCCCATCTCATCCATGTTGATATCCAATTGTGCTGGAATGAGTTCTTGTGCTCAGGCTTCTGAGATACGGTTTGAAAACAAAGCTTTCCGATTGTCAGTGTCAATGGACTTCTTGCAGCCTGCTTTTGTGCCATTTTGTTTGTTGTAGCCTACTCAGTGGAGAAACTCCCATACCCATTTACTTGTTAGAGATAGATGCCCCCCATTTTCTGTCAGTAGCTGTAGGCTGTTGGCTTTTACTATACCCACAGTTACTGCCTGGATAACCACTGCATTCACAACAGCCTCCTCAATTCTTAAGGATCTCAAAATAGATTTCAGTTGCTCTTCCAGTTCTGTCTCTAAGTGGGTGGGATGCCCTCGAGGTCTTGTAGGGATCAAGGGAGGAATTGAAGTGGGGTCTGGCATATTCCGCAGCCTTGTCAGGTAGTCAGTCTTGAAGTTCCATATGGAACTTTAATTTATTGTACCCCCCGTTGTGGAACTGTAGTGTCGAATGACTGCCATCACACCATTCTCAACTGTATACTTTCCAAATTTAAACCTGACCTCGGGGTTGTAATTAGAGTACCTGGAGCAGCAGCGTTTCTTAGCAAGCAGAGTTGATGTGGACGTAATAGCCAGCTCGCGGGCAACGGAGGCAGTAACATGTGGATCCACACCGGAGCTCTCAGCAAGATCCTGCCCACAAACATCCGCAGCATCCATGGGGTATTTGCGCTTGCCTGACTGGGAAGACTGAATACACTTCAAGAGAGATATCTGTAAGTATTGTAGTCTCAGAATGCTGTAGTCTCAAATGCTGCTCAGAAAGCTCTGGAGGGTAGGGAGTACAGGGGAAAGCTGGGATTTAATCAGCTGTGAGCATCTGACCCTCACCTGTTTAACCAGAGGATGATTAGGCAGCCTTAACTACCAGTACACAGAGCATAAAATGTATCGGGCACCGATATTTGTACCAGTACCACTAGTGCTAAATATATCAGGTGCTAATATAACCTGCTGTACAGTAAGTACTTATATCTGACAGCCAAAGTGAATGTCTTTACTCTTGGATTCTTTGCTTTAAGTTTGGATACTTCTTCAGAAGGAGAATAAGTCCAAGCTGGCTGTTCTTGCATTTCTAGTTACTGTTCAAACATTGCTTGTCATTTTTGCACAGCTGTTTTCTCCATCGCTGGAGCCAGTTTTTTTTTTGTTTGTTTGTTTTTGTTTTAACATATTTGGAGAGGCAAGCAAGCTTAACAAAGGCATTGTGAACGTTGTATTAGCGGGTAGCAAAAGGTCAATGTGTTTCAATGAAGCGGTGTTATCAGAAGTACCAGAACATTTCTAAAAAAAAAAAGGCATTCAGTCTCAGATCTTTTCTACTTTCAGGGTTTTGTCTCTTTGTAGAAGAGCAGATTTTGACCTTCTGAGGTGGTGACTCTCTTAAATTCCTTTTTGCTGACATAGAACAGTTTTCTACTTAAGGGCAACATGGACTCTGGAACAAAAATGGTACAGTAGTTCAGTACATGTGCCTGCATATACAGTACCTAGGGCTTCCTCATATTTCCTTTTATCACCCCTGGCATTACATGTTGGAATACACTGCTTCGAAATACAGTGAAAGCCAACATCACATTAAAGAAAAAGTGTCAAACACTAACATGGGAACACCACCTGAACCCAGTAGGTAAATGAAGTAGAAATGTAAATTGTATTTGTGTGAAAAGCTCACTGAATGTTACTAGCTCAGGTACTGGAGAAGCCAAAAACTTGAGATGTTACAGGTGCAATATATTCTTCATGACATAACCACCACTAAGCCCCACTGCTATCTTTTCCTCTGGCATTTTATACTTGAATTATAGGCATACTGCACAAGAACAAAATATTAAGAAAGTTATGTCTCGTCACCTGTTGGCTTGTGACAGGGTTGGATAAAACCTTATCACATTTGTTGTGCAGAGAGAGTTAAAAACAGGGATCTTTTTTATCCTCTCCTCTCCTATTTCTGCCACTTGTCTGTCTCTTCCTATCTGATTGTGCAATCAAATTTTTTTTGTGGCTCCTAGGAATTGGCCATTCTGATGGTCCCACAATTTCCCCCATTATCTCCCTACCTTCACTTGCTGTTTCTATGCTTTCTTTTTCCTCTTGCTTCTCTGTGGTAAAATATATGTGAATCTTTATGGGAAAATGGGATCCCTTGGTTTGCAAATGTATACAGTTATGTTATTTGAAATGACTACAGAAAGCTGTTTGGGTTTATTAGAAAATACTGTATATGAGTCTGGAACACAAGTGATTGACCATTAGATGTATTTTGACCTCCACAAGCTTGTTAACAGAATTGTCAACAGGAAATCCTCTCTGGGACAGAATGTTCTATTTTGTTGCACCTGTTGAGACTTGATGTAGTCTTTGTACTAGTCACAGGAAGGAAACTGACAACGTTTTGGTATGTTTTGTGAGAAACAGGAAACATACAAGAAAAAGATGCAGAGTTTAAACTGCCAGGAAAAGGCATATTATAAAAGAGAGCAATGTTTTGTTTAGAGAGAGTTGGATAGACTGAGCTTTAAACTGAGAGAGAGAGAGAGACTCTCAGATATAGGGGTTTCTGTGTTTGTACTGCCTATATGAAGAACTACCCTGTAGAATTGTTTTTACTGTATTGTTATTGATAATAAAATGTTACCTACAAATTGTATAACTTCTTCTGGTTTGCTTATGCTTCCTGACCTGTGCCTCTACGACATTACTAAGGACCCTGTGCAAAGAGTGTTATGATTTTTGTCTTGCTTCATGCAGGGCCCAAAAGGTTCTGCCCAAATTAAGTTAGAGCTGTTTCGTGCAGGGCACAAAGAGCTCTACACAAATTATGACCCTATCTTTTCAAAAAGGTAGGAAATGTATTACAAAAATACTTTAATGCAGAAGTTAAGGTTACAAATTCACTAAAAGAGGGTAATGTGGCATTAAGGTTTTGTCAACCCTAAGACCTGCCCAGACCCACCCCTCCACTAAGCCCAAGCTGAATATATGGGGCCCTATGTGAAGAATGTTATGAGTAATCTTGTGTTTTCTGAAAGGCCTGTAGAGCACTGCACAAGGAAACGGCCTGTGGGGGCATGTCTCTGTACCTTCAGATTGAAGCAGCAAATGTGTGGTGCACAAGCATAGACCTGTAGCTTGTTCTTCAGTTATGAGAGTAGGAGCTGGAACATGGGCATAAGGGCTATAAAAACCTAATGCCACATTTCCCTATTCTGTTGCTTTGTAGCGCTAACATATTGTATACATTAACATAGTTTTTGCAATGGGTCTAAATGAAACTTTACCTACATTATATTTACCTTATGGACCTACAACACACAAGGATCCAGGTGGATACTTTGGAGAGAATTAGAGGGGTGCGGGGGATGTGATATTGGTGAACCAGAGGGTGCTCTATGAGTTCAACCACTGTCTGAGTTGTAGGAGAGTCCAGGCCACGATAGCGAAACTGGATACTACGAGGACTATGATATGCTGCTGATGGCTTCAGCCACTGGGACCTATAGGGGACCACTGTCACAGCCTCCTCCAAGGCCCACATAGGCCAGAGAAGGAGGCTAACTGGTGGTGGGGGAGGAAGCAAAGAAGGGGAAGAGAAATTACAGCCCATGGAATAAAGTCTATGCACAAGTACAGTATATGTTCACCTTATTATGGCCACAGAAACCCCAGTCTGCCCTCATAAAATAAGATTATATCAGCATGCCCAATAGTCTGGCATTGCCATGAGACATGACAAATGGGCAGCCCCAAAGATGGCAAGAGGAAGGTACTTCAGTAGTTGATTAACTGTAAGGTGGGTCTAACACCTAATAATAAAGAGGTAATGCACTGCTTCCCTGGTGTGACAGCAAAGAGACTCATAACCAGGGTGGAAGAAGTCATGAGGGGGGAAGGGGAGGTCAGATATGATTGTGCATGTAGGCATGAATTATTTAAGCAAGAGAAGAATGGAACAGGTGAAGACAGACCTCTATGTCCTACGGAAGGTAGTTAGAGAAAGAGCAGATGTGGTAACGTATTCTGAGATTTTGCCTCATCCAAGCCTGAATGAAAGTCAACAGTTCCACATGTTCCAATTCAATGGTTGGCTAAAATGGTGGTGCAGAAAAAAGGGATTTTATTTTTGGGGGGATTATGGCCTGACTTGGAGGGGATGGAGTCTATTCAGAAAAGATGGCTTACACTTGAAAAGGAACGTCAGGAGGGTGCAGAGAGCAAGATGGGGAAAATGCATTGCAGTCAGTTTAAACTGCTGTAGTTGGGGGGGAAGCTTGGTAAGGAACATTGCTACTGACATAACTCAGGGGTGGGCCTTGCCAGTCCCTCCAAAACATAGATTAGGTTTTACAAAACCAGGGGGGAGAATAAGGGGAGGGGTAGGATAAGTTACTGGATGGTGATAGGCAGAGTGCATTAAAGCCAGTTAAAACTAGGTTGGCGGGAGTCAGCATGATTAGATACACTAATAATAAAGAGAACTTGGGTGGCCTGCCAGCCTCCCACCACCAAATGAATATTTTAATTTGATGAAAACTGGGGAGGAATGGGAAAGAATAGGGCCAGTTGCCAGAAATAACTATGCATCAGTGCAAGAAGTCTGGACAACAAAATGCTGGAACTGCATGCATTGGTTGCAGAGGAAAATCTTAACCTAGTGGCTGTCAGAGTGACATGGGCAAACCTAAACCATGAGTAGGACATGTTCATACCAGGATATTCCTTTTTCAGAATGGATATGGCAAAAGACAAACCACAGAAATGGGTAACCTGGGTGGTACAGGAGGGTTAGAGACTCCAATTGGGCTAGTAACAACAGGGGACATGCAACCAAATTATGCTTTGAGTGGTTTACAGGCCACAAGGCCAAGACCAAGGGGCAGAAAAGGAACCATGAGATATGCTGAGGAGGGTAGCTGAGTTGGGGAAGTAGTTATAGTAGGAGACCTTAACATGCAAGACATAGACTGGAAGATACAGTTGCAGCAAGTGTGAGGAATCAGCTCCTGGTGGAAGCAGAACCCCCCCAAAAAAGACAGCCACACTGAGTATTGTGGAGCCTGGAGGAAAAACTCAGGATATATCCTTACACCTTCGGCTCAAATACACATCAGATGGCTTAAGGAAAAGTAACAGGCTAGAGAATGCATTTAACAATTTATTGCATATAGAAACATAGAAACATAGAATTTGATGGCAGATAAGGACCGCTTGGCCCACCTAGTCTGCCCATTTTCCTACCTAACATATAAGCTGCAGATCCTAGTTAACCAACAGCTTACTTCCTCCTTCCCCCCACTAGGACTGCCTTATGTCTGTCCCATGCATTCCTGAATTCCCCCACTGTTCTTGACTCAACAATCTCCTCAGGGAGACTGTTCCATGCATCTACAACCCTCTCTGTGAAAAAATACTTCCTCACATTACCTCTGAGTTGTCCCCCCTCTATCTTCAAATTGTGCCCCCTTGTTCTTGCACATCTCTTTTTCTGAAAGATGCTACGCTCTTGGACTTTGTTGATTCCATAGAGGCACTTGAAAGTTTCTATCATGTCCCCTCTCTCCCTTCTTTCCTTAAGGGTATACATATTAAGCTCCTTCAGCCTTTCTTCGTATGTCTTCTGGTGTAGACCCTGCACCATTTTAGTTGCCCTCCTCTGGACAGCCTCCACTCTGTCTATGTCTTTGCGGAGATGGGGTTTCCAGAACTGCACACAGTACTCCAGATGGGGTCTCACCAACTGTCTGTACAGAGGGATAAAAACTTCTTGTTTTCTACTATTGATGCCTCTCCCTATGCATCCCAGTATCCTTCCAGCCTTCCTTACTGCCTTCTCACATTGCTTACCCACCTTTAGGTCATCTGATATAATTAGCCCCGGTCCCTTTCCATTTTTACTGTTGTCAGTATCTCACCCCTCATTGTGTACTCTTCCCCTGGGTTTTTGTTTCCCAGGTGCATTACCTTGCACTTCTTTGCATTGAATCTGAGCTGCTATACATTTGACCATTCCTCCAACCTTGCTATGTCCCTTTTTATCCTTCCCACTCCATCTTGTGTATCAACCCTGTTGCAGATCTTCATGTCGTCTGCAAAGAGACATACTTTTCCTTCCAGTTCCTCTGCAATGTCACTTATAAAGACATTTAAAGAAACAACATTTAAGAGATAACTTAAAAACTAGTGTAGCAGTGGGGGCATCTTACCTGGAGTCCAGTGACCACAAAACAGTGAGATTACAGTTGCAGCTGGAGGCCAACATGGGACAAGCTCAATGAAGGTGTGGGACTTCAGAAAGGCAAACTTCACTAGGGTGTGAGAGCTGTCAAGGGAAAGCATGATGGAAATAGAGCAGTTAGAAGGAGTGAAGGAAAAATGTGAGGCATTCAAAGTAGGAATGCTATAACTGGTGACAGTCTGCATTGGGGGGATAATAAAAGTTAGAACAAAAGGCTGACTGTGGATCATGTAAGACATAAAGAATGCAGTGAGAAAGAGGTGCAGGGTATTCAGAAAGCACAAGGGCAGCCAAAGAAGGAAGATAGGGAAAAGTATCTAAGGATAATCAGAGAGACTAGCAGGAGGGTGTGGGGGGGGGCAAGGCAGCAACAGAATTCAGACTCACAAGGGAGGGCGAGTAGGGGGACAAGGCATTCTTCAGGTACATCAAGAAAAAATGTAAACTCAAGGAGGGCATATTCAGAGTAAAAAAGCAGGACAGCTGGGAGGACGGAAACAGAAAAGAGGCAGAGATACAGAATCAATCCTTTTATTTAGTATTTACCAGGGAGTTAAAAGTCTATTGCCAAAGTGTAGGGTGAGAGGTAGAAGGACAGAGGGAGGGAGATCAAACAGTATAGGCTGTACCATGGCGTAAATTGTGCCGGAGGGTTCAAAAAGGCTGAAGGCTGGAAAATCTATAAGGCCTAATGGGTGGCATCTGAGGATACCCAAAAAGGCAGCGAAGGCAGATGCAGCTCCACTTGCAGTCATTTTAACTGCTTTTTTAGACACAGGGTAGTCCCCAGTGACTGAAGAACAGCTGAGATGGTCTCTCTGTATAGGAAGCATAAGCTGTGTAACTACAGACCAATTAGATTGAGGTCTACAGTGGGGAAGAAAATGGAGGCCATACTAATGGAAGAATTGGTGGACTTCCTCGAATAGCATGAACTGCAAGACTCCAAGCAATGTGGGTTCACCAGGAGGAGGTCATGTCAGATGAGTCTTATTGAGTTCTTTGACTAGATGATCAGAGTGGCTGATAATGGGCAGTCAATATGTTACACGTGGACTTCGGCAAGGCCTTTTACTCAGTCCTCCACAGGGATGGGTCAAAAACATAAGGGACGTTGGTGCGGAAGAGAAAATGGTAGCTTGGCTGGAGAGCTGGCTGAGGGGGAGGACACTAGGATAGTGGTAAATAAGGAGTTCTCAGAGAACAAGTAGGTCATGAGCAGAGTACCACAGGGATCAATGATGAGACCTGCCTTCTTTAATGTTTTCAAATGTGACTTAAAGGAATGCAAACAGGGTAAAATCATATTTTCCACAGATGACACTAAGAGCTGTGCAAGAGTTGATAATGAGGTAGGGCTAAGGGAACTAAGGAAGGATCTGGGTAGGCTAGAGAAGTAATCTATGATCTGGCCTCTGAGCTTCAATGCATCAAAATGTAAACAAATGCACATTGGGAAAAATAATCTTAAGGTGCAGTATCCAATTGGGATGGGGTGGGACTAGAAATCACAACAGAAGAGAAGGACCTAGAGGATCATAATATCAGATAACCTAAAATCCACAACACACGTTAACATAGCAGTGGGGAAGGTGAATAGGATTCTGGGAAGTGTAGGGAAGGGAATCAGTAGCAGAAGCCAAGTGGTAAGGCTTGCACTGAACTGATCATTGGTGAGGCCATACCTGGGATACTGCACAAGATTTTGGAGTATACACCTGAGCAAGCAATGCTAAAAGGTGGAGCAGTACAGTGTAGGCAACCAAGATGATCCAAAGAATAGAGTACGAAGTATGAGAAGAAGTTGTAGGACCTCAAAATGTACACCTACAAGTCTAGGAGTAGATGGGTCACATAATTTTAGTTCATACTAAAGTTAGATAGAGCAGAAGGAGGCTGTAAGTCAATATGATCTGCTCACCCACTATCTCAGTGTTAGTACTAAAAGTAATCTGTATCTGTTATGTAATTATCCAGCATTTTTTAAATCTCTTGTTTAGTGGTATAGCCTAGAGGTTAGAGTAACAAGCTGTGAATGAGATTGGTACATCCAGCAGACCTGGGTTTGATTCCCACAACCTCCACTTGCATACTGTGTGACTCTGAGCTTGTTACTTAACCATCCCAGTACTCCCGGGGCACCCCTGAAACCAGGCACTTGTGCCTAGTAGGCCATACCTGGTTGCCAAAAGAATAAAGTAAAAAAATAAAATAAAAAAATTATTGATGATCTGGGAGGTAGAGGGTCCTTTGCCTAAATGTGGGGGGGGTGGGAGGAAGGAGGAACTCAGACAATCTAAAGGTATGTTCAAGGCCCCAATATTTCTGTGGCAATTTGGATCTCAATTCTGCGGCAAGACCTTCTGCTGCCACAGAACTTCTGCGGCATTAGTTTCCTATTTCTGCAGAAATTCTGCAGCAGCAGTTGGGGGCTTTGGTACCAGTCAGCAAACCCCACCCCCCAGCACCCAGGTATTGGAAAAAATGTTAGTTTTTGGACTGGGAACTACAAACCAGAGCAGGTTGTCAATTAACTCCTGAATTCTTAGTATTAGAAAGTAAAAAAAATCTACCCCCCCATCTTAGCCATATCACCCTCACCTCCACTGCCTAAGAGTCCCCAGGGCCACCAAATTTGAATGAGTAATATTTTCATTGGCTACCACACTGCACAGTGATTCTAGTCCTTATAGTTTTATCACTAGGCCAGAATACCAGTTTTATCATTCCAGTAGTGCTTGGTAGGCTGTGTGCAAAGCACTTCTGAGACACGAAACCAGAATTCAGGCCCAGCAATGAAATTAGATGGGTAAGAATCACTGCACAGTACAGGACCTGATAAGAATATTTCTACTTTAAATAAAGGGACTGAAGGAGGTTCTCAGGGTGGGGGAGGGAGGGTGAGGGGCTGAGCTGGACTGGGGGGATTTACCTGTTTTGATTTTTAAGGTAAAGCCTAAGCAGACAAACTAATGGGCAGGAGCTGTTCCAAAATGCTTTCCATATTTTTTTTTAATTTCATAGAATTCCAAAAAGCATTCTGCAGAATTTAATATAAACCAAGGAATAGTATTCTGGGGTTTATATGATCCACGGAATAACTGCAGTTTATATGATCGGTGTAATAATTTTCCTTGGTCAGAGTCAATGTAAACTGTACATTTGTTTTACTCACAGATTCTACTGACTCTTCATTTTTATAAAATTTATTATGCTTTACCTTCTTATCCGCTGACCCCCATCGGTCCAATCTACACAAACTCAGCCCCACCCATCACCAGGGCCACTGGAAAATTGCAGAAAACGTTACACAAAATTGCAGAGCATTTTGCAAAAATTGCGGGAAATTGCGGGGGTTCTACTATAGACCCTGAGTGCTTCACAATTAATCTTTTAATGTTTTCTGCAGCATATGTTAGTCAGTATAAATTGCTAAATGAATACACTGACACCTGAATATGTTTAAAACATAAAGAAAAGTTTATGTTCCTAACAAGAATACTAAACTGATAAGCTATCATAAGTGTTGCCTAACTTCCAAAATTTAAAAGCATCTGCCTCAAACAGTGCTAAATAGATTCTATAAAGTGAGATACAACAAATAAGTATTAAATAAAGCCAGAAGAAAATTATTTTTTGTTTCTGGCTGTACAAAAATGAAGCCTAATCAATGGCTGTTTACAGTGCTCTGCCAGCTATTCACCCACTTTGGTACAAGAAAAAATAAGCAGACAGAGTGGTGAATTATTGAGTTTTAGTAAAATGTTGTTAATGGTCATAATGTGCACTGTAGGTACTGTAAACTGTTTTTGAAATCACACATTTGAACATTAAATCTGGGGGTTATTGGGGCTGGCAGTATAATCTAGAGGTAAGAGTATCAAACTGTGAATGAGCTGACTACATCTAGCAGACCTGGGTTTGATTCCCACAACCTCCACTTGTATACTGTATAATTCTGAGCAAGTCACTTAACCTCCTCAGTGCTCCTGGGTTGTACCTGAAAACAGGTATTTGTGTCTAGCAGGCCTTACGTGGTTACCAAAAAATGTAAAAAAAAAAATAAAACAATATATTTTTACTGCATCATACAGTAGTCAGGGTACACTGTAATTTACCTTTGTTTTACTCTGGCTGCAATAATTTTGTTTAGTTGACGATAAATGTTCATATACATTTTGTATTTTATAAGCTTGTTTTTAGACTTTAGTCAGGTTTTTATTGTAGTTTTTGCATGTGAGCATCTAGGGGGTGGTTGCTAAGAGTGAGATCACTGTTAGCAACTAGCTTATTCAAGTTTAAAATCGGCAGGGTCATCTAAAAATCTTCAGCTGTTTGAATCAAAATTAGTCTGAATGAAAATATGCTCACTAGGAAAAACTTGCCCTGCCACTTACAAAAAGGCTTCATAGTTAGCACCCCATTTAAGTGAATGGGATCATTTGCACCTTTTCTCCCATCTTTTGTTTCAGTCTCTGTGTCAACAAAAGGTTTTCTGATAGACTGCTTCAACACAAAACAAATGTTAAGTGTTTAAGTGTACTTATGCTTGGCCAGTGGATTTTGAAACCAAACAAGACAAAGATTCAAAAGAAACCAGTGTCGCATAAAACTCTTGCTTTACCTTGCACTGCATTGTTTCAACCAAACCCAAGTCTGCATGCAAAATTGTCAATATATTGAGAGTAATTTATTAAAAATGTTAATACTTTTTACACAGATTAATACAAAAACTCAAAAAGTGCAAGAAATTGTGGAACATGTCAATTTTTGCAGAGAATGGTGAAAATTGTGGATTCCGCAAAAAAATTGCTGGCGCAATTTTCCAGTGGTCCTGCCCATCACACACCCTGGGACTTACCTCACTCCTGAACATCCCCAGCTTGCCCCCCAGGGGTGGGTCTGCTGGGTGCCCCTTTCCCCAAACAGAGACTGAATGGGAGTGAGAGCCCAGGTCAGTGGTGTGTGGTCTGCAATGTGGAGACAGACATTATCATGTGGTGCCAGAACCTCCCTTTTCCCATTTTCCTCTCGGGAGGCATGTGGTGCGATGATATTGGGGTGGCATGCCAAACATCTGACACGCCTCCTAAATGTAGTCAGTCCTCGCTGTCATCCCAAGCTACCACAAGGAGTTACCTGAACACTGATGACTTCCTCACCCCCCCAAGGAGGAAGAGAGCAGTCCATAAGATGACCAGTCCTCTTCCCCTCGGCCGGTCCTCCCAGGCTCATTCCTGATTCCCGAACCCTGGGCATTATGAGTAGTAATGCTACCACTGCGCCGGTGGGCCAGTTAAATACTGAATCTTCAGTATAAACTGCAGAATAATATTCTGTATTTCATGTAAACCATGGAATAATAATATTCTGCAGTTCATGTAAATTGACGAATAATTTGCAGTTAATGTAAACCGCAGAATAATATTCCGCAGTTCATGTAAACCGTGGAATTATATCCAACAGTTCAGGTAAACCATGGAATACATTAAATTCCACAGCAATCTCTGTGGCCACAGAATTGTGGAAAACCCGGGGCCTTGGGTATGTTATTCCACAAACCAGTAACTCAGTGGATAAAAAAGTCATTTTACCATCTTAAAATTATTTCTTTTAACTTGCTGGGGCAGCCTTCTGGTTCTAATGTGATACAGTCTGAAATCTGTATTTAGTTTGTGCAGTAATAGTGGGTCATGGATTATATTGAAAAGTATGCTTCTGTCCCTTGCTTTACCGATGAACTGTGGCAAGAAATCCACAAACGTTCTGCAATATATCCCTACTTTCAGTATTAAAAAAGATACAAAACTAGTTGATCAGGAGGGAGGTTGAGACCCCCAAGTATGTCCCCAAACCATTCCTGCCTTCTGACTAAATACAAAGGGCAGAATAGCAGAATGTGTTTTAAATCATCTTCATTATTTGTATTGCATTTACAGAAAGGAGAGTTATAGCCTAATCTTTTTTTGAGAAAAATATATATAATTTGAATTGTACAATTCCATGCGAAATCTTGTAAAAAGCCTCCTTTGTATTGGTTTTATTAATATTTTCAAATATGGTTCTAGAGAATGTGTGGATTTTAATTGCTTAAACCATCTGTAATGTTTTAGTTTATTTAAGCATTCCAAATCCTTTACTATAGCTATGTCTCTCAATCTATTTTTATTCTGCAAAATGATTTCATCTTTTGGCCTTAGATATATTTCATAAAGAAGATGACCCAAACCAAGTGGGAAAATTTCCTTTTTGATTATTTGGATATATGAGAAGGCAAATTCCCTAGTAGAACATTTTATCTGTTCTTCAAGACATATTCTTGGCAAGCGTGAAGAGGGCAGTTGGAATAATGATGAAAGAAAGTCAAACTGTCTTTCTTTATTTAATGTTGCTGTAGAATGTTGACCCAGTTCTAATCTCAGTAATTCACCTGGGACTGATTGTGGCAACATTAGTGAATATCTATACATGTTATTTATCATGACTTCAAGTGTTTTTATGTCAGTGAGTGTCCAGATTTCAGCCCTGTATAAAAAATACTGGTCTTTACTTTAGCATTTACTACCCTCAATGCTCCTTCTATTGATCACTTACCCAATTTACATTAAAGCATTTAAATGCTGAAAAAGCAGTTTTTAGTTTTGTGTGAAGAAATGTTTTTTGTTGTTTCCATATGCAATTTTCCGCAAATCTAATACATAAATAATAATAATATTTTGTTGTCTCAATCTTGTTACCCGCAATATACAGATTAAGGCCCGGATATTCGAATGGCGCCTGGCAGTGGCGCAAGCGTGGGTGCAGTGCAACAGGGATGCGCCGGGGCCAGAACCAGGTGATATTCAACAGTGATGTGCCAGGGTGCAGTACCATTGAATATGGCATGGGCAGCACAAGGCACAGTGGCTCTGTGCATGGCACAGTGGCACTGCACTGGTGCAAGCCACAGATAGGGAGCACAGGATGTGCCAGCACAAATGCAGTTGCACTGGGTGCATCACCCATGATATTCAGTGGAGGGCATGCAAATAAGGCCATAATATATGCAAGGTGCAAATGGGGCCATTATGTCACTATGGCTCCATTTGCATGCCTTGTGCAGGGCAGCCCAGTGATTTGCACCTGGCACCCTGCACAGACTGACGTGTGCAGAGGGGGTCCCGGGGCATCCCCCGGCCCATAGCCATGATCGCTGTTGAATGCTGCATGAAATACCATGGTGGTCTAGTGGTACCCCTTCCCTCCTGTTCCCCCAATCATCGGTAATTGTGACCAATATAATTCCCTGGTAGTCTAGTGGTATCCCCCTCCCTCCCATTGCCACGATCACTGGTTAATAGCCCTAAAAATCCCCTGGTGGTCTAGTGGTACCACCCCCCGCTCATTACTGTGATCGCAGTAAATCACCATATGAAAATTCCCTAGTGATCCAGTGGCAGCCCACCCACCCATTTAGGACCCTTGCCCACCCACTCCAGCCATCATCGGTGGGGCTGCAACCACCCGCGATACGCCTGCCGTGTCAATTGAATGACAGGCACAGTATGGGCTTGCAAGGGCATACTGTACTAGACAGTCCCAAATATGTGAATGAAATCATTCACATATTTGGAGCTGTCTATACAGTATGCCCTAATACTATACTATACCTGTCATTCGGCAGGCAGCCAGGTGGTATCTGAGGTGGTGCAGCTGCCGTCGATGATGGAGTGGGGTGGACAATGGGTCCTGTGAGTGAGATGGGTGGGGTGCCACTGGATCGGCAATTTTTCATACTGCAATTACAGTGATTGCGGCGGTGGTGGGGTACCACTAGACCTAGAGAGAGGTTCTGGGGCTACTAACCAGCGATCGTGAGCAACAGGAGGGAGTGGGGTACCACTAGACCACCAGGGAGCTATGGGTGCTTGTGGATGGTATTCTGAGTGGGCAGGTGGCCACCCACAGCTGTCGGCTGCTGTGTTGCACCATGCAATACAGCAGCCCACATGTGGGTGGCCAGAAGTTGTTCCTACTATTGACAGGCTCAACTTTGAGCCCCCCCATGTGGTACAATGCAGGGTTGTGCTAGCATATGCACCACACATCCCAGGCTGAATATCGGGATGTGCCGCACATGCATGGGAGCGTCCCCTGCATCTGTGCTGCATACATTAATATTGCACCCCAGCACTTCGGGATTTGCGCTGTGCCAGACAGCCTTTTCAATATCCCACTGGGAGCACTGCGGAGTTGCGCAGGCGCAACTCTGTTACATCATGTGCAACACCTTTAAATATCCGGGCCTATGTCTTTTAAATATTTTGTTACCAAATATGACCATTTTTGTTTTGTCTCTATTAATATTTAATTGATTCTTTTTACATAAATCTGAAAATGTATTTATCTTTCTCTACAAACCCAATAATGATGTTGATGTAAGAATAATATCATCTGCATAAGCTAAACAAGCAATTTTCTTCTGATTGATTGAAGGAGAATGAAAATCTAAGTCCTCAAGATTCTGCATTATATCATTAATGTAAATGTTAAACAGAGTAGGTGCTAATAAGCACCCTTACTTAACCCCCTGATTTGTATTAATTGAAGAGGTTAAATCTCCCTTTTGATTATATTGTATAGAAACCCAAGTATTTGTATAAAGATTTATTAAAATTGTGAGTAAAGTTTGGTCAATATTTAAATGTTCAAGTTTTTTCCATAACAATATTTTACTTATGCTATCAAATGCTGAGCTAAAATAAATAAAAAACAGTAGCAAATAAGTTTTGCTTTCTTAATCTTAATGTATTTCCATAATAAATGGGAGAGAACAAAACAGTGTTATGTAGTAGAACATGATGACCTGAATCCATTTTACATAGAAACATAGAAGTTGACACCAGATAAGGACCGCAAGGCCCATCCAGTCTGCCCATTTCTTTTTTTATCTTATGAATGTGCCATTGGCTTTTGCTCTGTCAATGGCCTATATATTCATACTTATATTGCTCCCTTATGCCTATCCCATGCCTATTTGAAGCCCTGCACTGTATTCATATCCACAACTTCCTGAGGTAGGCTGTTCCCTACATCTACCACCCTTTCTGTGAAAAAGAACTTCCTCACATTACCCTTTAATCAGCCTCTCTCTAATCTCATGCTGTGTCCTCTCGTCCTGCTATTTTTCTTATATTGAAACATAATAGACTCTTTCACCTTGTTAATGCCCTTAAGGTGTTTGAATGTTTCAATCATATCACCTGTCTCTCTCCTTTACTCTAGGGTATACTGTACATATTGAGCTCCATTAATCTATCTTCATATGTTTTCTGATGCAGTCCCTGCACCATTTTTGTTGCCCTTCTCTGGACTGCCTCAGTTTGGTTAATGTCCTTGTGAAGGTGCAGCCTCCAGTACTGCACGCAGTACTCCAGATGGAGCCTAACCAGTGTCTTGTAAACAGGGATTATGACCTCCCTCTTATGACTTGTGATATCCCTATTAATACACCCCAACATCCCCTAGCCTTACCTACTGCTTTAGTGGTCTGCTTGGATGATTTCAGGTCATCTGTAATGATGATGCCCAAGTCTCTTTCTTTCCTTGTGACTGCCAGCAACTCCCCTTCCAACCTATAGGTGGATTTAGGGTTTCTCTTCCCTATGTGCATGATCTTGCACTCCTTTGCATTAAACTCCAGTTGCTACTCTTTCGACCATTTTGCCAGTTTATCCAGATCTCTTATCATTCTGCCCACCCCATCTGGATCATCTACTCTGTTGCAGATCTTGTGTCATCTGCAAACAGACAAACCTTACCGTCCAGATATCTGCAATGTCACTGATGAAGATATTGAAGTGGACTGGCCCCAGGACTGATCCCTGAGGTACCCCACTTGAGACTTGCATCTCTTCTGACTGTATACCGTTTACCACCACTCTCTGTTTTCTGCCCTTCAACCAGTTTGCCACCCAATTAACCAACTTCTGACCCACCCCAAGCCTACCAAGCTTATTAATCAATCTTCTATGTGGAACAGTATCGAAAGCTTTGCTGAAGTCAAGGTAGGTGACATCAACTGCTCCCCCCTTGGTCCACCATTCTGGTTACCCAATCAAAGACGTCTATTAGATTAGTTTGACAGGGCATTCCTGTTGTAAACCCATGCTGTCTTGGATTCTGTGCTCCAATGGATTCCAGGTGTTGCACTATCCTTTCCTTAAGGAGTGCCTCCATAATCTTGCCAACTACTGAGGTGAGACTGACTGGTCTGTAAATTCCCTGCCTCCTTCCTGCTTCCACTCTTGTGGAGCAGGATCACATGAGCCCATCTCCAGTCTTCTGGGACCTCTCCTGTGCTCAGAGACTCACTAAACAGTTCTAATAATGGCTCTGCTAGTTCCACCCTTAGCTCCTTTAGTACCCTGGGATGTATGCCATCATGTCCCATTGCACTGTCCACCCTGAGCTTTTCGAGCTCTTTTAGGACCCTTTCTTTTGTGAAGGGATTAGTACACACCTCCCTTCCCCCTGTGTCCATGGTGCTGAGCTGTGGGCCCTGCCCTGCCTTCTCTTCAGTAAATACTGAGCAGAAGTATCTGTTTAGGATAGATACTTTTACATGGTCCTCCTCCTCACATGCCCCCTTATCCCTGTTTGATCTTAGCAATACCCCTCTGGACTTTCTCCTTTCCCTAATGTGTCTACAGAAAGTCTTGTCACCTTCTTTTACTGATTGTGCTAGTGTTTCCTCAGTTTGGGCCTTTGCCTGCCTTACTGCCTTCCCTGCTTCCCTTAGGGAAGTTTGGTATACCTCCATATCTTCATCCCACTGCGTTCCCTTATATTTCCTGAAGGCCAGCCTCTTGGCTCTGACCTTTTCTGCTACTGGTTTTGAGAGCCAAAGGTGTTTCCTTCTTCTTTTGCACTTCCTTTTCTCTCTAACACAATGGGATGTTGGTTCAAGTATTGTATCCTTAATGCCTGCCCACTTTGCCTGTACCCCATCACCTGTATGTCTTCTTGCCAGTGCTCGCTTAACTCTGTTGCCCATCTTATCAGAGTCAGCTCCTCTGAAGTCCCATATTTTTGCCTTGGAAAGGGATGATTTAGTTCTAGTCACCAAATTGAACCATATCATGTGATGGTCACTGGCCCCCAGGTGACCTTCTACTTGGAGATCTGTGATCCTTTCCCTGTTAGTCAGTACTATATCTAGGATAGCCTTGTCTCTTGTGGGTTGTTGTACCAGTGTTTGAGGCCCTCCCCCTTCAGGGGAATCCACTATGTGTCTAGTTCTGGCAGATGTTCCTGCTGGTATGACCAATCTTTATCTGGCATGTCTCCCATTATCAGAACCTCCCCTTCAGCTGTCATGTTTTGTATATCTTCCAACAGTAATGTGTCTATGTCTTCCCCCTGGTCTGGAGGCCTGTAGACAACCCCAGTTTGTATGGCTGTCCCATTTCTTGTTTCCAGGGTGACCCACAGCTCTTCTGGCTCCTTATGTGTATTCTGAATTTCTGTAGCTTTGATATTTTCATTGACATAAAGAGCCACTCCACCCCCCTTGCACCTTGGTCTCTTCTGAACAGTACATAGTCGGGCACTGAAGTCTCCCAAATGTGGTTACTGATGAACCATGTCTCGCTAATGGTTACTATGTCCAGTTTAGCCTCTGTCATTATTCCCTGTAGGTCTGGGATCTAGTTTTCCAGACTGCGAGCATTTGTGTACACGATTTTCCATTGACCAGATTTTGGTGTGTTAGTTGTTGGGCAAGGTCTAGCATTTTCTCTTTGCATCGTATGGGGAGCCTGACCTTTTTCTTACCTATTGATGCAAATGAACTACAAACATGCTGAACTCCTGTTTGATCACTAGCTGAGGGGGGAGGGGTGTTCTTCCCATTCAACATATCGGGTGCTGCACCCCTCTCCCCCATTTACTAGTTTAAATATTCTACAAAGATGTCAAACTTCTGCCCCAATGCACTGACTCCCTCCTTAGTCAGATGCATTCCATCAAATTTAAAGAACTTTCACTCCCAAAACTGTTGCCAGTTACTTACATATTTGTGTCCTTTTTCCTGACACCAGCCTGTGAGCCACATGTTTAGCTCCCCTATCTCCCCTTCTCTGACCTTCCGTCCATCTGCTCACTTCTCCCAGACTGGCAGGATCTCAGAGAAGGAGATGCTCGATGAAATGGATGATAGTTTGTCACCCAGCCTGGTCAGGTGTTCCTTGGTCTCCACAACTAACTGACTGGTGAGATGGTTAGTCCCTATGTATACCAGGATGTCGATGTTTACTCCTGCTTACTGTACAATTTTAGCAATGCGGTCAGTGTCTCTTCACTCTGATGTATCTGGGAGACATCTGACCATTACCCCTGGCTGGAGACAGGTATCAACTCCCTGAATCATAGAGTCTCCTATGATCAGAATTGTTTTGGATTTCCTTTTTTTTTTGTTTTGGTTTCTGTTTTGGGAGAGTTTTGTTGCACTAGCTCCTGTGCTTCAGTGTCCTGGTCTGCAGTGTCCTCTGCCCCTTTGTTTGATTTCAGTATCCCATTCTCATTCAACCAATGCAACAACTTTTGTAAAATTATTTTTGTATAAAGTGTATGCGATATATCCAAGAGACTAATGGTGTGATACATCTTGAGATCCAATGAATTACCTTTTTTAAAGAGAGGGGAAATAATACTTCCTTTCCAGTTTTGTGGAGCATCTCCACCCTGAGCAATATAATTAAATACGTTCTTTAAGACCATTATCCATTTAGCCACCAAAAACATATATGCCAATGTAACTATTTGATCAGGGTCAGGAGTTGTGTTCAATCTGGATTCCGCAATAGCTTTATATCAATGTTTCTTAGACTTCATCACAGTGAGCCTCCCCAAATCCATGGAAAAGATTTTGAGCCTCCCCCAAATCTGAAATAATCTTGGGCCTCCCCAAGGAAAAATAACATGCTGTACTTTGCGCAGTACATCATGAATAAATTGAAACCCCTTTGAGTACTTTGCTCACATTCAGTTCTTTCATTTCATTCTTTGTCTTACCCTGATGTGGAACCTTTGAAAAAGAGCTCTTCTGCTCAAAGGTGTTATCTGAATAACAAATAAATAAAATAAACAAATATTATTATGCAGTTTATTGTAACCCCCCCCCCCGGCCAGCCTACTTGCTCCGCTATTTTCATTCTTGAACCATTGTTACCCCTTGTTGCAGTACCTTCATGGGTCAGACTACTTTCTCTGTTTCCTCTCTATATGAAATAACCTTCCTGCGTACTTTGCCTCTCCCCCTCTTTTCCTGCTCCTAAGCAACTTCTCTGGGATTACTTTGCTCCTTCCTGCTATTGCTCTTAGAACTTCTATGCTCAATCATTGTATTTGGGCTGTTCTGCCATCAGTCTACAAATTGATCAATTACCACCACTCATTATCAGTTTATCATTTACATTTGTTCTCAGTACTGCTCACTGTGTATTTCTTGATTGTTTTGCAGTTACCTTTTGAAATGTATTCACTACCTACCCTTCCCTGGGTACATCTGAAATGAGCCTTGGCTCATTCACCTTCCCTTGTCACCTATTAGTAAATAAATACATAAAATTCACCTACTATTATCCTCTTTCAGTTTGCTTCATATCTTCACACAAAATACATAAAACTCAAAATTTAAATACTGTACTTTTTCAGACTTGCTTGACCCTCACCTGGAACAGGTTGGGGCCTCCTAGGGAGGCTGGCCTCACCATTTGAGAACCCCTGCTTTATATATATTACATTTGTCTATAAAGATAGAAATGGGGACCTTAGTGTTTTCTTTCATTTGAATTGCCAGTATATAAGTTCTGAATTCCATTTATTTTGCTTCAGAAAAATATAAACTTTTAAAATATTCTTTCCAAAGTATTGGAGGAACATGAGCTTCAGTGTTCTGTGAGTATATATTATAACCTTGACTAATCAATGTCCCACATTTTTTAGTGTCTTTTTTATATGTATTGCCTTTCTTAGCTGGTCCCACATTTTACAATAATATTTTAGTCTTTCTGTATCCAATATTTTCTTATATTCCTTCTTGGCTTTATTTAATACATGATTATTTTTTTTTTGCTTTATTCTGTTTACAATATCTACCTAGTTTATACAATTCCTTTTTACTTTTCATACATGATTTATTAAACCAAGTGGCATAACCCTTTCTTGTTTTTTTTTTTTTGGTTGGGGTGGGGGTGGGGGCAGTTTTTTGTTTATTAATTTGTTTTCCAGCCTGCATTTAAATTAGAATTGATTCATCTCAATAAATACAACAAATCACTAAGCAAATCAGAATTTCAAATTCAATCCAAAAGAACAGCTGTATTGACACAGGTTCTCCCTCTCTGCTTATTTCTAAATCCATACAGTATTGAATAAATCCACCGTTTATAAACATTAATTGGCATTTGTTCTCAAAGATTTTAACACCAGAAAATTATTTTCCTCTGTGCGCAACAGATGACAATAAGAAAAAAATGTTTATTCAGTTCTCAGTTGCTGCAACACAATCAAAAATACTTTTCTATACAATAAAACTGACATAAAGTATACAAAAGGCAACACATCTGGCGAAGGTGCTTTCACGTTGCCAGGGCATTGAGCTTATTTTTCCAGTCAGAAGCTACTGGGCCTCAACTAAAACATTTGGTCACTAGCCTATGTTATTGACCCCAAATCAATATACGAATAATATATTTAAAAAACAAAACAAGACTAGCAGACTAATGACTTAAGACAAATGTTTCAGTTACCAGAATGAACTTTTACTCATGTTTGCCACCAAAACTGTAGTTGTGTTGAGCCTTAGGAGCTTTCAGATTTTTCATCCCCAGCTGGGGCAATTTTTTCTGCCAGATGTGCATCACTGCCCTCCCAGAAGACATGACCAGGACGCATCTAAAAAAGCTGCATGCCTGTGAAAACATCTTTCCACCAGAGGTCAGGCAGCATGTGAATTTCCAGTAACTGTGATGCCACTGGAAACTTCCCAGAGACTCTGCTGAAAACTAGGGCTACCACAGAGACAGAGCTTGTGTGGCACTTGCAGGGTCAATACCTTTCCATTTTCAGTGGAAAAAATGGACTCTGCCATGTTTAAACTAGCACTTGGGAGTTAATGTTTCATGAAAAAACTCTTTGTGCACCACATTATTGTGCAAACAATCCCACTTTGCACAAGATTTTTGTGCAAAACCTCCCATTTTGAGCAAATGTTATATACATAACATGCTGTTTTGCCCCCAAATTTTAGGAAAATAGAAAAAAAAGGATTTTAAGATGTTTGTCAATGGGAGTTGGACATTTGTTTTTTAAAAAAAGGAAAATCGTTGTCCTTACATCTGTTCTGAAACTGGAAAATCTGGTTCTCAGTTTATATTACATTTTGCATGACTGGTCACCCCACACAAACTGTAAAATATTCCCCATTTTATAATGCTCCTGAATCTCAATATTGTGTTGCAATGCAAATGTACTAAGAGGCTCTGGATCATTATCTGAATTCTGTTTAAAATGGTGGTTATGGAATCACACAAACAAGCGCCACAGTACTGGGTTGATAGTAATCCTAAAAAACACTGATACCTGTAACTCATGTGAAGACATCAGATGTAACACTTGGACTGTGGAAAATCTTTTCACTTTTCTCTTAGTGTACTATCAGCTGCCAAGTGGTTAGAGAAAATATCAGGGTTGGTATGTGTTGATGCTGGATACACCTGAGGCACCCCTCACATGACCCCATCCACTCTACTCCTAAGTGCTCCCCATGACATCCTCTCCCAGGTGGTAGTAGTGCAGTATGCGTGGCCATCTTCCCCCCACAGAGGACAATATTCCCCTCTGGGATGTGAGATCTTCCTACCAGCCTGCCACAACTTTCTGAACACAGAGTGTGAACCTGGATTGCAGCCATGGCATGTAACACCCATTGCCTCTGCACCACTGTGCCAGCCCCTGCTCATTTTAATTTTGCTTGTTTTCTTGCTCTGCAGTTTGTGTAACCCATTTTATTTTTTAATGTTCTTTATTATTTTATAAGATTGCCTTATATAATGTAATTCACAGTGAGTACATTATACAGCATGTATATAGCAACACACTTAGCATAGGCTAGCTTAAATAATTTGCTCAGGGTACCTGCACAGATGGGGGGGGGACAATCAACATAACTTTTTGTGGATAGCCTACATGGAGAAATTACAAAAAGTCAGCAATTACCACACCAGTAATGGACCCAACAGTAAAATCAACATACACTAATAACATCAGAAGGCTTCTTTTATATTAGCCTGTGCAGTACCATAAGAGTATTAGTTGGTAACTGCGGAAGAGTAATTACATGCTTCTACTATTGCCCCCCCGAAGATTACAACAGTACATCTCAGCAGCACAGTCTTGTTACTCACATCTAAAATTATTAGAATCAGCTTATTGACTGCATCAGTCTATAGTGCTTGCTCTTGTCAGGAAAGTCTAGAAAGAGGAATTACCTGCCTTCCCAAACATAACATTTATTGTGATCTTGAAGCTGAACTGAACTTATGACCATTTGGATTGCAATCACTACAAGTGTTACCATAAACTAAGTTGCAATTTAGTACATTTTTTTTTATAATTAAAATTTTATTAGCAAATTTTCCACATTAAGAGGCAGTTAACATGAAAGTAGAGACAAGAATACAGCAACTTATTACATTGAGGTGCCCCACCCTCCCCTCCCCCATACAGCAGTTACATATCAGTGTGTCACTTAAGTTCACAGCCATTATACAGGAGTATACAGGGCTATTTGCTCTGGAACACTACTAAATCTGAACAGCTAGAATTAGAGAGTGAAGGGGATCCCATATTTGAGTATAAACAGATAATCTGTTGTGAAGGCTGGCAATCGTCAGTACGCAGGTTAGCAAGGATTTCATCCACCCATTCCTGTAATGTCAGAGTAGACTTGTCTTTCCAATGACGTAAAATAAGCTTCTTGACAGATAGAGCTATCATAGAAATATGAAACCTTCTCACTTTGACTCTAATAGAGGACATGTCACCGAGGAGACTGATGTCAGGCATGAAGTACTCCTGTAAACCCAGTATAGGATCTAGGGAATCTTTGATAGAGTCCCACAACCGGGAGATTTTGGGACAGGACCAAAATATGTGAAGGAGTGTTCCCTTCCCCTGAGAACATCTAACACATATGTTTGAGTCCAACAGACCCCACTTCTTTAACTTAACCGGAGTATAATACATATTATGCAGAATATGATATTGCATAAGGCGCAACCTATCTTGGGAGACAAATTTATGGCAGAACCTCCACAGAGCTTGCCACTTAGGTGAATATTGAGGAAGTAAGGAGCTCTAGAACCTCATCGGTCCAAAAGAGTCCCCATATCTTTTGTGAAACAAAACCTGATATAATTTGGATACACTACCTGAAGACCCAAGTAGAGATGAAAATTCTGGTATCAGGGCCCCAACCGCCTGATTGGGAGGGGTATTCCCAATCACTATTGTGAGTAGGTGTCTTATCTGTACTGCTTTAAAATGTGAGAATGCTGGGATGCTAAATTTCTGAATAAGGTCACCTACGGATAGCCATTTCCCCTCCTCATCCACAAAAGAAAGTACTATCCCAGCACCCAGTTGGGGCAACCAAGTGCGGGGAATCTGCTGCTTGTTCATAGTGAAAGATGGGGAGTTCCAGATAGATTGAGCCAGCTCTAACTGAGGAGTATAATGCAAGAAAGAGCAAAGTTGCGCATATACCCTTAAAGAAGTGGCAACTATGGAACACTTCTCGGCAACCTGCACCTGAGGCACTTTTACATAGAACAGAGTTAAGGGATCCAGATTCATGGACCGAATTGAGTCCAACTCTATTCTAAGCCATGTCAGCTGCACCTTTTCAAGACCCGGACTTACCCATTTCAGACATTTTGCCAGATGGCTAGCCCAATAATATATGGCCAAATGGGGAATCCGCAGGCCCCCCTCAGATTTTGGACCAGCCAACTTACAGTAAGCCAGTCAGGGGTATTTGTCAGACCAGATAAACTTGGTAAAAATACCATGCAATTTCTTATACCAGGATAACGGGATAAAAGTATTGAGGAGAGATAAAGGGTAGGAAATTCGTGGGAAGATGTTCATCTTGATTATGTTAATCTGGCCCCAAAGCGAGATAGGAAGCTTAGACCGTCTGTCGAGATCCTGAATTATAAGCTTGGAAAGGGGCTCCAGATTTTCCCTAAACCATACCGAAGGGTTACAAGTCAGTTTAATGCCCAGGTATTTCAATGATCTGGGGGAACCAACATAAACCTAAGGGGGCGATATCAGTCTTAAATATCTTGTGATTTAAAGGGAAAAAGGAAGATCTGTTAGCATTAAGTTTATAGTTGGATAAGGCGCTAAATTTCGCAATTTCATCCAACAAAACCGGGATGGAAGATACCGGGTGGGATAAGTACACAAGGAGATCATCCGCATATGCAGTGATCTTGACCTCATGACGCCCCACCCAGATGCCTTGTATTCCTGCATTATTGAGAATATTTTAAATGAGAGGTTCAAGATACAGGTTAAATAAAAGGGGAGAAAGGGGACAACCCTGTCTGGTACCTGAACGTAATGAAAAGGACTTAGAAAATGCACCATTTCCCAAAATTCTTGCTGTGGGTGTTTTGTATAATGCAACGATCCAGGAAATAAAGACAGGAGGAAACTGGAAGGCCTCAAGAACTTGGAACAGAAATTTCCAGTTCACACAATCAAATGCCTTCTCAGCATCCAGGGAGACCAGCCCAGTGGGAAACTCAGCATCCCTAGAGACCGAGAAGACATAAGAAAGGGTACACAAATGGTCTGATGATGAACGTCCTTCATGAATCCAATCTGGGCCATACCTATTAAATCAGGAAGGACTACAGTTAACCTGTTGGCCAATATCTTCGAAAGGATTTTAATATCTTGATTTAAAAGAGATATGGGCCTGTAGCTTTGAACTAACTCAGGATCCTTATCTGGTTTAGGGAGAAGAACAATCAGGGCTTTGAACAGGTAAGGGTCCGCCTCTACCCCAGATAAAATGTACTGAAATAGGCGATAAAGTACTGGCAATAAGAGGTCATGAAAAACTTTGTAAAATATAGAGGCGAACCCATCCAGTCCTAGGACCTTGTCTGAGGGTAGCTCTCTAATAACCTCTGAGATTTCCTCCTGGGATATAGGAGAAGCCAGAAAACCCTTGTGTTGCTCTGATGGAGAGGGCAGGTGGGAGTCTCTTAAGTACTTCTCAAGAATCCCAGGACAAGGAGGACTCTCCATGTCTCTGTACAATTTTTCATAATATAAAGCAAACTTCTGCACTATCTCAGTGGGGGATACTCTCAGAGACCCATCTACCATTGCCCGAATTGGTGGGATAAATCTTGTGGATTCCTGTTCTTTTAAGTGCAATGCAAGCAGGTGCCCTGCTTTCTCTCCCTGATCCGTATAACTGGCTCTGGTTCGGATTATAGCTAGTTCTGCCTTTTCCTTAGCAGCCAGGAGTCTCTTCTTGTCCTCATTAGAGGAACTAACAGAGAGATTCACTTCAAGGGACCGAATTTGGGATAATAGTGATAGCAGCTCTTCCTCCTGTACCCTTTTCCTTTTAGCCGCTATACTGATAAGAACCCCCCTCATATATGCTTTAAAGGCCCTCCATAGAATGTCTGGCTTTGCACTATCTAATGGGTTAGATGAGAAAAAGAACTCAATTTGCTCTCTTATAAGTTTACAATACTTGGCATCCTTAAGGAGCTGCTCATTGAGCTTCCATCTGGTCTCCTTTTTAGATGAATTAAGGAATGTCAGGTTACATACCACAAGGGAGTGGTCAGAAATGGGACCAGGTTGGATTGAGGTAAACTTGACCCTGGGCAAGAGACCCTGAGAGATAAATATGTAGTCAATGTGAGACTGTGAGCTGTGCACCATTGAAGTGAAAGTGAACTCCTTGGAATCAGGATGCAACATGCGCCAGACATCACAGAGCCCGCACTGATCTACCAGATCTTTAAGTGCCCTCTGCCCCGGGGACATCCCCCTCAGCCCACTACCTGACCTATCCAGGTCAGAGTCTATAACCTGATTGAAGTCACCCCCCATAATAATCTTAATGGGAAGCATTGGAAGCATAATAGTTATCAGCCTCATAAAAAACCCCGGGTCATCAATGTTGGGTCCATATATACTGCTGAGTAGAAGTGGTACTGACCAAAGATTGCCTTTGACTAATACAAATCTGCCCTCCGGATCCTTGATAACCTGCATGAAAACAAAGGGAATGCTTCTATTAATGATTAGTATGATCCCACAGCTTTTAGTGGAGCCCTGAGCTTCATAGACCTGACCCACCTGTTGTGTCCTTAATTGTAAATCTTCAGATTCTAGTAAATGCAATTCCTGCAAAAATGTTATCTGACACCGCAATAAACTTAAATGTTTAAGCACCTGATATTGTTTGGACTTTTTCCTGATCCTCTTAACATTCCAGGTAGCAAAAGTCACATCATTAGCCATCTAACTAAGATTAATGAGCTTAATATCCTCAGCCCTGTATAAGAATATCGAGAAACATTCGACCAGATTCCAATTATTACTGCTGTATGGTCCTTCCTCCCCCCACCCCCATCCCCTCCACAATTATCCCTTCCCCCTCCCTGTATATTAGGGCAAAGGACCCTGTACAATAACAACAAAGGGAAATTATCCAGATTCCATTAAATACTGCTGTGTCCTCCCTCATACCCCCATCCCCCAAAACAAACTGTTTCATCCCCTATCCTCCATAATACTCCCCCACATGATGAACTTAAAAGTATCCAATCCTTTAAGCTTGAGCTTCCCACCCCCCTCCCATCCACCCCAACTGTCACAAACAGCGCTCAGCAAAGTACCATGTCCCTTCCTCCCCCCAGCCTCCAGAAAAAGCCCCTCAGCCCCAAACAAGTACAACAACCCTTCCCCCCCTAACCAGCAAACTTTAAGTCAAAACTGAGAAAGCTCTGCTACCTAAACAGTTCTTGGTAGCATTAAAAAGGGACGTTGGGCTTATAACATAGGAGCACAGCCAGTGTGCTGCTATAATTAACTGGATGCCTGTGGCCTGCCAAGAGAGAGAGACCCGGCACACAGAGATCCCAGGTAACTAACATAAGAATGAGGTTCTTGACCTCGGCATCATGCCAGTGTCAACTCAAATAATACAATAAAGATAAACATCAATTAGCCAGACATTAAAGGAAGGAGCCATACAAGCGAAACTTAGCCCCGATTAGCAGGATTCATATAACCTGCTAAATGAACACAGGTGCCTCGAAATCCTAGGAAAATAATAAGAGAATTAGGGCTCTTTTACCTCGGCATCTTACCATACAAAAGCCAACTGGCGTGGTAGTGGGTATGTTTATTACCTCAGACCTCAAGCAGGGAACTTTACTAAAGAAAATCAGCCCCAGGTTGTCAGCTAACACTGAACTAATAATCATATATGCTGAGCTTCTTCTTGTGGCCATGGAGTAAAATTCAAATGCCCAGCACTTCTCCTTGATTTGTCTACCCCCAGAACTAAATTGTGAGCCTGAGTGTTATTATTTAACATCCCCTTTATACTGACAAATAGCGTTCCTAAAAAGACCAAAACACAGAACATCTTCCCCAATTGAGCAAACTATACATTCAGAACAAATCCAATATGTGAGCTGCAGTCCCATGTTTGAGTTCAAAGCAAAAGAGTCTCATATCAAGTTAAGATAGTGAGATAACAGCTCTGCTTCTCCTGACAACGAGATCCTTTGGATTCAATCAATGCTGGTTATCCTATTCAGCATTCTACATAAAAGGCGGACCCATCTTGACAATGCAGATCTCCCCTTCATCATAAACAGAGGGCTCCTCATGGGTCATGAAACAGGTCAGGTACAGCAAGCTTGAGACCAGTAAGAGCAGTATCAGGATCTTCATATGCTGACCAAGATCCGTTCACTAAAACTTGCAGCTTAGCTGGGTATCCCATCCTAAACTTGAGCCCAGCAGCAATAAGCTTGGTCACAATGGGATGGAATGCAGTATGCTTCTGTTGAACAGATCCTGGTAGATCCTGTGCTATTTGTAGCTTTGAATTTTCCCAATGGACCTCTTGTAGGTCTCTCACTTTAGACAGAAAGTGTTGCCTTTCCAAAAAAATTGAGAAATCGGCATATAATAAGGCGGGGAGCAGCCTCCAAAGGAGGTTTTGGTCATAGGGATCTATGCGCCCTCTCAATAATATACACAGAGCTGAAGGGAGAGGGACCGGCCACTCGTTTTACCAACTTCTGTACAAAAATGATAGCATTCTGGCCCTCTTCACCTTCAGGTAGCCTCAGTATTACAACATTATTCCTACGGCTGCGACCCTCGAGGTCCTCCAACTTTGTTTCAACTCGAGATAGCTTCTTCTGCCGTACTGCTGCTAGCCCAGGATCTACCCTTTCCAGGTGCTTCTCCAGTGACACAATGCGAACTGTATTATCCAAGGTGATTGTAGTGACCTCATCCAGCTTTTTAGACAGGGCTTTGAGCTCAGTTGCCATTTCTTTGACTTCCTCACGGAAGGACTTGAATTCTTCGAGGAACCTGTTCAGGGTTAAAGGCTCTTGATCTGATGCTTGGCTAGGATGATCAGGCCTGTCTGATCCAATCGAGGCCCTAGGCTTTTTCGGGGCCTTCTCTGGGTTAACTGGCGGAGTGTGTTTTTGTGGGACTTTTTTCATATAAGCCTCCATGAATACTCAAACTCATGGCTCCAAATCCTGAGGTGGTTAGAAGGCAGACTCGGAGGATACCAAGGGGTTTTAGGTGGTTTAGCAGACCGAAAAAGATGATTTTATAATCGGGAGGCTAGAGCTGTGCGGAGGAGCTTCTATTCAGCACTCTGCATCACGTGGTCTCCGGCATAACCCTTTCTGACAACTCTATTAATCCTTAAGAAAGGTCTAATTTGTGAGTTTAATAAATCCAACTGTTCTAACATATCCACAGCAATAATTGGGTTCTCTAAAGTCTCCATTTGCTATTTTATTTCTGAGTCCTGAAATAGTTACAAAAATGTTTCTTTAGTATTTACAGTGCTTAGTACCCATTTATTATTTAGGATTTCCATATCATCTTTTGTTTTATTTATAGATGCTTTATTCAGAAAGTTGTTATTAGTTAGTAATTTGCAAAGTAGTATCAGTGGGTCTTGAGCCCATTCTGCTCTGTCTAATATTTTCAAATTCCAAAACCTATTTAATGCTTTTATATTTACCCAAATTAGATTGATAATAGAGGAACCAAACCCTCCTGTAAAGGTAAATGCCCCTTTTTGGTCACCAGGTAGTCAGCCATTCAAGAGACAAAAATCATTTTCCAATAGAATTTTGAATAATATTTGCCCCTCTTATTACATTTTTATTTGTAGTATTTTATTGACAGCCTTTCTTTTATTGACAGCCATTAATCCCTCATATAGTTCTGAACTAAAATCTTCATTACGTTCATCTATTGTGATTCTTGCATTAAAGACTCCCAAAATATAAATCTCTTTGTGACTATATTTTTCTTCACAAATAACCAAAAAGTTCTTAAACCTGGCCCAAACCTCTACAAATTAATTTTGTTTAGGTGGAAATTAAACATTAATGATAATCATTTGAGTATCTTTATTTACGAAATTAACTGCAAGTATATTCTCTGATGTGGTTTGTAATAGTGAATCTTTAAAATTTAAGAGTGTTTTAGCATACAGTATATCACTAACCCCACCTTATTGCACCCCATACTTCTTTTCCTTGACAGCTGGCAGAGAATAAACTGAAAAGCCTGGAATCTGTATAACATTCGTATGCCATGTCTTTTGTAGAAGTAGAATGTCCCATTGAGAAAGAAAGGCCCTGGTCTGCCAGTTGATAAAGTAGCCCATCTATATTCCATGATAATAAAGAAAAACAAAATTTCCTTTTTCTCCCCGTTTCCTTTTCTTTTCTATTTTCTTGATTATTAAGATCTAGGTTATTTTGTCATAATATACATTCTGGTATTAAAATTTCAAATCTGTTACAACAACTAATCTCAGAATGTGTATTACCATGTAACTCATCTTTTGTTTTTAGCTCACTTTGAGATTATATATTTAATGTAGCTGAACTATGTGAAGGCTGGTATGATCTAAAACAGGTGAGGCCTTCAAAACCATATCCACCATCTTTGTACAGTACTTTTAAACATAAGATCTATTTGAGAGGATTTGGAACTTTTGTTATGCAAAGTAATCAATTATATAGCATTCTGTGAAATATTTAGATCCAAAGTTCTTGAAAGAAAGTCTGAAAGACATTGTTTGCTTATGACTATTGAGTCCTTGGAATCTAATTTTCATCCAAAAATTGCTACCATTTTGCTTTCCCATGTATCCAATTTAATTTTTCAATCTTAAGTATTGTGTTCTTGTCTCAGTTAGCTCTTTCCATATCTTCCTCACTAAATATTTTTTTTTTCCTTTTTCACCTTTGTGCTATTAATTTGTATTGGATTTGAATTTGTTTCCTTAGGAACCAACATGGAGATCATCATTCACAGTGCAGAAAGGGTTTGAGCCTGTTGTCAAACCGACCATGCCAATTCCCTACCATTTAGATAGAGTAGAACACAGTCTGTGTACATCAAATTTAGAGATCTTAAAGCAGGAATTCTGCATTTTTGTGAAATGTTAAATAGGGAGCGTATAACATTTGCTAGAGTTTGGGGAGATTCCCCATCCAAGCAGCTTATCCCATGTATTTCAATTAGATATTCTCTCTCTATCAGATTACGTAAAGTTTCATCTGGCTCAATTAGAGTCCTTCTGTGCTGAAGGGCCACTTGGGGGTCTTGGGGATCCCAACCTCCTCCTCCTCAACAGCATCCAAATCTTCCACTACAAAAATTAAATTTTCATTTCCATTGACTTTATCTTTCTCTCTCCCTATGCTTTGTCTCACACTTTCTCTGTTCTCTGTATCTATAAATCCTACTTTCTTTCCACGTTAATTTTTCCCTTGGGGTTGTGTTGTATTTGTATTTGATTTAGTCAGAGCAACAACCTAGACCAATTCTCTCTCTGTTATTCTTTTATCTGTGCCTATGATTTATTTTTGTTTGTTTTTCCTGTTTCTCTTTCCTCTTCTTATCTCCCCTTTTCTATATCTTTCTTTCATATTCTTTCCTTTGCATTTTTTGTGCTTAAGCTTTTGGTATTCCTGCTTTACTCTTCCCCTCATTGTTCCTTGCTGAAGGGTGGTGGTAAGGAAACTTGCACAGCTTTATTGGCTAGTTCAGGCACCCTTAAAATTGTTGCGCTTGATAATCTCCTCTCTTTTTTTGCTGGATTTTCCAATAAGGCTTGTTTGTAAAACACATCAGCCCTCAAATTGGCCAGTTCCTCCTTCAAAGCCCACATGTTTTCTAAGATTACCACATTGGCATTATAAATATTCTTTATCATCTCCAATATTTGTTTGGAGAGAGAAGATGATGAGACAAAATTACCTTCAGTAGTAAAGTAATCCTTATTGTATCTTATTTCAGGAGGGTTTGCTTCATTAATAATATTTGGAACCCTGGTAGAATTTTCTTGGCCTATATATACTCCTCTTGAGGGATCTTCAGGATTTATCCTTTTAAGACCTTCTATCATATTACTAAGATATTTTTTACTGAGGCTTAATTGACTGATATCAGGACTTCCTTAAATGGTCCATGGATATTATTGATTGAAACTGAGTTAGGTGCACCTATAGGATGGGCTATCTCAGTTTCTTGTGAAGCAATTCTGGATTTTTCTGGAGAAAAGAGCTGAGAGGATGAATATGGTAAACATTATGGGTTCACCATGACCTGTACAGTATTATCCAAAATTGAGGGTGACTAGTCGTAGGGATCATAAAGTTCCCAATCATATGAAGACAATGTAATTCCACCCTCTATGGGTGAGTCAAAATTACCATTAGAGTACCTCATTTCCTTATTCATACTTTTCTTGGTACAATTTTTAGAATTTAGTTTCCCCAGGGGATATTTCTCCGATACAGGTTTTTGTACCATATCCCTATGTGTAGAGGCTAACAATGATGCCATGGAGCTAACTGAATAATCTGTTTGCACATCAGTGTTGTTTATAATATAGTTTGTTATTTTAGTTTGTTTTTCCTCTCTCTTTTTCTCATTAGTTGTGTCTTTGTTTTGGGTCAAATCCCTATCTAATTCTTTCTTTTTCCTCCCTCTTCTCTTTTTTATGCTTGTATTTTGGTCCACTGCCTCATGTACTTCTTTTAAGGTGGAATAATGTTTGCCACTTCTAGTGGAAACCATGTTAATATAAATTCCTGTGTCCAAACTGATTAATAGCTCAAATGATATGATATATTTTGCAAAATTACTTAAACTTTCAGAATGCAATTTAAACAATTGTTCTATTATAGGTATATATTTATAAGTATAATAAGTAACATGTGCCTATATCTTTAACAATACACTCAAAAAGTGCATACAGTGCATGAAAACCAAATTTCAAGCTTTCATGAAATAAGCTTGAATATAGACACAAATGTTCATAAAGTCACAACAATTTTAAGTCCTTAAAATGATACCCAAATCCTGCTGTTGATTCTTCCTTTCCTTCAGCAATTTACCCAATATGTATCGTTCTATAATTCAGTTCCTTCTGGCTTACCCTTTGTCTTTTCCTTTCACAAGCTTGTAGTTTTGGCTTCACTCTGTTTTAAAAAGAGCCTTAGCTTAGTCTCCACTGGCCAATCTTCAAAGTTCAAAACAACTTGGACAAAAATCTGCTAAAAATAAAAACATATAACCAGCAAGGGAGAATAACTGTGCCAGCGATCCAGTATTTTAATATGATTCGCTATTAACTATCTGAGCCAAACCCAGTAAGTATATGCTACAAGTCAGCAACTAGATCAGCAACTAAATACTTTTATAACTTAGTTTAAAGCTGTATCAAAAGTAGGAAATTAGTAACCAGCTTAATAAAATGTAGTGTCCCACTTTAATTAAATTAAAAGGATCTTAGCATTTTTATAAAAATTTCCTGTTGTAGAATGATTTAAATCCAACCTGGCTTTGAATAAGTTTCAATCTGAGTTTATTTTGAAAATATAAACTAATAAAAGTTAGCATAAACTGCCAATTATGGGAACAAAGTATATTTAATACCTTTTCTAAAATAAAGGAGGTGCTTATATAAAGCAAGTTGGAATTCTTAATTTATTTCAACCCCAGATGCCTTCTAAAATCTTCCAATTTTTAATGTAGGTCTGTGCCCCAGTGTACTAAAGCAAGAAATACAAAGCAACACTACCTTGTAAAATTGAGCAGCCCAAAAGCTTACTAATATTTTTTGTAATAAACAAAAATATAAAAATAAAATAATGCCAAAAGTTTTATCTGAGAAAAGATTTAGCATACCATCTTGAAGTAGAATGCTTTCAGTAAGTTGCAGTTAACTTGAGCCTGGATTCTGCAGTAGATCTGATCTGGGGGTCTGTTGCTTCTATTTCTATTAATATAGCTGCACCAGGAGCAGTTTGAACCTTTTATGGAACCCATCTCATAGGTATAACTAAGAACCTTAGGGATTTAAATGAAGATGTTTGTTTATGTGATAAAGGAGGTAAAGGAGTCTGCAATTTCTGCCTCGACTAATCCTCCTCTCCTGTAAGCACCCGGGATGCCAGAGAAATGCCAAAGCATGTGCACTGGTTATTTCAGCCATTATTTTATATACTATGTCATTTGATTGATTAATTTATCAGTCCTAAAGCAGTATGCTGCCTCTTGCTGCTTGTGTTTGTTTATTTATTTATTTATACTAAATTGAGCTCAGTTGAATCCAATCAATTTCAGGCAGGTTCTCAGATAGCCCTAACATATAAATAAAGTACAGTATATAATTTTGCTTTGGTTTATCTGACTTATTAGTATAATTAGTATAGTTAGAATAGTTAGAATAGCCAGCTAAGATAATTCAAATAATCTGCTTCTGGCACTTCATAGATTTCATAGAACAAAACAAGCTTAACGTAGACTTGCGTCTTTCGTGCTTGTCATTTTTGATTATGTCTAACTGTTCAGAAGATTAAAGATCTAACTAACCCCTAATATGACTGTCTAATCTGTTTTTAAAAGTGTTCATATTTTTGCTTTCAGTTACTTCCAAAGGAAGGGTATTCCAGGCTGTAATCACCCTTTGGCTATACCAATTTGTTTCTAAGTAGTAGATTCCATTTCTCTAGATAGAGTTGTTTGGGGTGTCACTTCTTACAGCCTAATGCTTTAATAACTAGCACTTTGCACTTATGCATTTATTGCACTTCGATTCATTTTAGCATGCTGCACTTTATGCACATTTAGCACTGTTTGTGTTTAGCACTTTATACATAATATCTGCTCTTTGGCATTAAGCATTCAATACCCAGGGTTTTAAACTTTTTATTATAACACTATCTACCATTTTATCTGTTCACTTTATCCATTAACAACATCTTTGGGATAGTAAGTGAGAGTCCAAAATAAACCTGAATTTGATTAAAATACTTAATTTGAGTGCCCCAAACCCGGACTTGAAGTAACCCAAAGTTCAGATTTCTTATGGTCTCAGCCAGCAAAACAGCATAATCAAAGGAAAGAAAACAAGTATACACCACTCTACTCCAAAAATAAATATGTGAAAATGAACATGAGCATTGAAATAATCAAGGAGCAAATGGTAGTGGGTATTTGTGGAGAGTGAAAAATAAATATTTAAAACAATGATCCATTCTGGAATTTTTTAAAAAAGTTTCTCCTATAGCAATATCAGAGGCTTTCAGTTATTATCCTGTGGAGACAAAAATTTATAAATGGAGCTGGAACAGTCCGGCAGTATAGCCTAGAGGTTAGAGGAATGAGGTGTGAACAAACTTGATACATCCAGCAGATCAGACCTGAGTTTGATTCTCACAACCTCCACTTGCCTACTGTGTGACTCTGAGCAAGTCACTTAAGCACCCAGTGCTCCCAGGTCACCCCTGAAAACAGGCATTTGTGCCTAGTGGGCTTTATCTGGTTACCAAAGACTAAAAAAACAAGCATTTGTCAATGCTGAATGTTGCCGCTCTGGCTTTGGTAGTGCAGTGCGGAAACACATTTTTGGCAGGATGTGAAAAATGACATCTGTACTGTTCGTAAGGAGGTGTAAAAAATGGCAGTGGTGAAAATATGGCATGTAAGTATTGCAAATTTGTGAAGTTACAAGGGTGCTTAGGTAATGCACAACGCAAACTTGTAACACAGTCATTTTATGGACTTTCAGCAGCAGATTTTCAACATAGGCATTTTAGCACCTCCGCTCATGTACAGTATCACTGTCATTTCCTCAAACTGTCCCAAAAGTGATTTCGCACAGCGTCCATGCTATTCTGCACCGAACATGCGAAAACACATTTCAGGCAGGATACGTAAAATGACAGCTGTACTGTTCATCAAGAGGTGTGGAAAAATGCAAATGGAGAAAATTCAGAGTAAAATAATACAGATGCACAATGTTACGAGTGTGCATGCAAGCTGCGCAATGCACACTCATAGCACAGTCATTTTATGGAGTATCATCACCAAATTTTCAACATAGGCATTTTAGGACCTCTGCTCATGAACAGTGTCACTGTCATGTTTGCAATCTACCCCAAACACTGATTTCCCACAGCGACCGCGCTATTGTGCACCTGGAAGTGTGGAAAAACATTTTGGCCAGGATGTGAAAAATGATAGCAATACTGTTCACAAGGAGGTGTAGAAAAATCACAATGTTGAAAATCTGGCATGAAAATATTGCGAATTTGCGAAGTTATGAGCCTGCATAGCAACTGCACAACGCACACTTGTAACACAGTCATTTTGTGGAGTATCATCACCAAATTTTCAACATAGCCATTTTAGGACCTCTGCTCATGAACAGTGTCACTGTCATTTTTGTAATCTGCCCCAAACACTGATTTCCCACAGTGACGGTGCTATTGTGCACCGGAAGTGCAGAAAACCGTTTGAGCCAGGATGTGAAAAATGACAGCTGTACTGTTCAGAAGAAGGTGTAGAAAAATTACAATGTTGAAAATCTGGCATGAAAATATTGTGAATTCACAAAGTTACGAGCGTGCATAGCAACTGCACAATGCACACTCATAAAACAGACATTTTTTGGATTTCTTTCACCAGATTTGTAACATAGGCTTTTTGACAGCCCACATCATGAATACTGCCACTGTTCTTGCATTAATTGGTCCCGAAAGGTGATTCTGTGCAGTGACTGTGGAATCACCTTTCGGCACTGATTAACATCATAACAGTGGCAGAATTCATGAGGAAGGGTCCCAAAAACCCCATTTGGTGCAAAAATTCCAAGAAATGCCCGAGATATGCATCAAAGTTGAAAAGAAAATTTATTACATTATACAGTTTACCGGCATTTCCTCAGTTCACGGTCGGCTTTGAAAAGTGAAGATGTGTTCCCAGACCACCGAAGATCATCGCGCCAAGCTCCGGAGGTAAGTATGGGGTGAGGGGAGTGTGGGAAAGCAGGGTGCACAGTGAGTGGGTGCTGTTGGTGGGTAGAGAGACTACGAGGGACCATTTTCTGTTTACAGGTACTGTAGTAAAAAAAAACATTGCAGACAGTTTTCTTTTTTACAGGTGGTTTCTTTTTTTTGGTGGTGGGTACAGTAGCCGATGGGAGATTGGGCACCCCCATTAGCACAGAAGATGGGGGGCATCAGGCTTCCCCATTGGCACATTACAGTGGGAAAGGGGAGGGGGATGGATGCCAATGGGGATTGGGCACCCCCATCTGCAAACAACAAAAGCGGGTGGGGGACACATTCTGCTGATGGGGAGTGGGCTCCCCCATCAGCACATACTTTGAGGGGCAGGGTAAGCTGACCAGGAGATTGGGCACCCCCAAAGTCAGAAGTTTAGCGGCCACTGTGCCGCCATGTTACTAGCTGGCGACCACGTAGGAAGGGTCCGTTGCGTCTGACAAGCTTTGCTTAGATTGCAGCAGACCTTTCCTCAGATTTGCTCACCACATTAGTATGCATGGTGTGGCACTGGTATGCAGGCTGATTGGAGAATGAGGGGTGCACCTACTGATGTGTGCCCTGCATTCACCCAACAGCGACCACACCTCCAAATCTCCACTGCCACAAGATGTTGGCTGTGCAAGTGTGCCAACATAAAAGAAAAAAAAGCAAATCTATATGCAAGAAGGTTTTGTCGTTCATTTTCAGAGCAGGTTATTGAAGCTGATAGCCTCCCATGAGGCTTGCTGCCCTCAATCCAGGAGGGGTGGGCTTCACCACTGCCTACACTCCTGGCTTCCTCAGAAGTGGGACGGAGGCTACAGACACCAATACTGACTTATTACAGCTGCACAAGGTTTACTGGAAAGGGTCACACACTCTGGTCAAAGGCAACAGTGGCACACCTGTTCTTGACCAGATAAAGCCATTATGAGGTCCCTGCTTTCTCAGCTTCTCCCCAGCTGAGCAGTGTCTAGCAGCTTTCTCAGTCACCAACTCCTCCCAATGTCTGCAGCACATCATCTCAGTAAAGCGTGTGGTCTCTGTTCCTGTAAACATGCAAACAATTTGTTACTCAAGATTGCATGATCAGCAGGGCCACTGGAAAACTGCAGAAAAGGGTACCCAAAATTGCAGAGCATTTTGCAAAAATTGCGGGAAATTGCGGGGGTTCTCCTATATACCCTGAGTGCTTCACAATAAATCTTTTAATGTTTTCTGGAGCATATGTTAGTCAGTATAAATTGCTAAATTAATACACTGACACCTGAATATGTTTAAAACATAAAGAAAAGTTTATGTTCCTAAAAAGAATACTAAATTAATAAGTTATTGTAAGCATTGCCTACCTTCCAAAATTTAAAAGCATCTTCCTCATGCAGTGCTAAATAGATTCTATAAAAGTGAGCCACAGCAAATCAATATTAAATTAAGCCAGAAGAAATAAATATTTTTTCTGTTTCTGGCTATAGAATAATGAAGCCTAATTAACAGCTGTTTACAGTGCTCTACCAGCTATTCACCCACTTTGGTACAAAGAAAAAATAAGCAGATAGAGTGGTGAATAATTGAGGTTTAGTAAAATGCTGTTAAAGTGCTTAATGGACATAATTTGTGTTGTAGGTACTGTACACTGTTTTAGAAATTATATATTTAAACATTAAATTTGGGGGTTATTGGGGCTGGCAGTATTATCTAGAGGTTAGAGTAACAAACTGAATGAGCTGATGACATCTAGGAGACCTGGGTTTGATTCCCACAACCTCCACTTGCATACTGTGTGATTCTGAACAAGTCACTTAACCTCCTCAGTGCTCCTGGGTTGTACCTGAAAACAGGCACTTCTGCCTAGTGGGTCTTATGCAGTTATCAAAAAATGTACAAAAATACAAATATATCTTTACTGCATCATATAGTAGTCAGGGTACCCTATAATTTACCTCTGTTTTACTCTGGCTGCAATGGTTTTGTTTAGTTAAATATATATGTTCAGATACATTTTGCATTTTATAAGCTTGTTTTTAGACTTTAGTCAGGTTTTTTAGTGTAGTCTTTGCATGTGAGCATCTAGGAAGTAGTTGCTAAGAGTGAGATCACTGTTAGCAACTAGCTTTTTCAAGTTTAAAACTGACAAGGCTATCCAAAAATCCTCAGCTGTTTGAATCAAAACTAATCTGAATGAAAGTATGCTCACAAGGAAAATCTTGCCCCGCCACTTTCAAAAAGGCTTCATAGTTAGCAGCACATTTAAGTGAATGGGATAATTTACACTTTTTCTCCCATCTTTTGTTTCAGTTTGTGTGGCAACAAAAAGTTTTCTGATAGACTGCTTCAACGCAAAACAAATGTTAAGTGTTTAAGTGTACTTATGCTTGGCCAGTGGATTTTGACACCAAACAAGACAAGGATTCAAAAGAAACCAGAGTCACATAAAATCCCTGACCTACCTTGCACCACACTGTTTTGGCCAAACTCAAGTCTGCATGCAAAATTGTCAATATGTTGGAGAGTATTTTATTAAAAATGGTAATTCTTCTTGCACAGTTCAATATAAAAACTCAAAAATTGCAAGAAATTGCAGAACATGTCTTTTTTGTCGGAGAATGGTGAAAATTGAGGATTCCACAAAAGTTGCAGGCATAGTTTTCCAGTGGCCCTGATGATCAGTATGATAGAGACTTAGAAGTACCTCAACGGGGTAAACAGGATAGGCTACAAGGTCACACTTGTCTTTAATGCAAACACAAGTATGAGGGGAAACTCAAGGAAACTGGCAGGAGGGAGATTCAAGGATGTTTGCAATCACTTTTTTACTGAAAGAGTAGTGGACAGATGAAAAGAAATACTTGAGGAGGTGGTAAAGGTCAGAGACCACCGGGTCCACAACCTTTACCTCAAAAGATGCCAGGGAAGAGGAGTAATTGGACTACAGTGGGCTCAGAAAGGGTGAGGTAGGGGGGTAGAAAGCAAATCCCCCAACCGGTCCCACTTACTAACTCCTATACTGTTTTGAAGGAATGGGAAAGCCCCACTCAGGAACCTGAGGCTGCATCCAGGGAAGATGGGAGGGTCCTACAAGATGAAGCCCTAGGGAAGGGAAGTAGGGAACCCTGGAGGAGGGGAAAGCTTCTCCTAGTTGGGGACTCTATTGTCTGGGGAGTGGAGTTAGGGTCACCTAGCAGGGGAGTGAGGGAGGTCAAGTGCCTCCCAGAAAGTGCTGAATGGAGGGATGAGAAGCAGATCCATAGAATCACTATAGCAATAGCTAGGAGGGAGCAGCTGGATGTCATTGTCCACCTGGGGACCAATGACCTGGCCAGCAGAAGTGTGGAGTTAGCCAGAGTCCAGGATGATTTCAGGAAGATGGGGGAAGCCTGAAACTGATAGCATGCTCCATCTCATTCTCAGAGGTGCTACCTGTCCAGGGCACAGGGGAAGCTAGGGCACTCCACAGCCATACCTTCAACTCCTGATTGAAAGATTGGTGTGGAAGGGAGGGTCTTGGCTTCATAGGGGACTGGGGCCTGACCTGGGCAGATTCAGGCTTATATAAGGAGGATGGCCTGCATCTGCCCAAGAAGGGGACCTTGGTCCTTTATGAGAAGTTTAAATGCTTCAGCTGTGAGCATTTAAACTGGCCAAGGGGGTGGGAGCCAGGAGGCTTAGGAACCCCCCCCCCCATGGGAACATGCAGGAACATAAGTTGACTACAGGAACAGTAAAAGCAGGCAGGGAGGAGCAAGCAGGTGAAAAATATGCAATGAGTGATACGGGGGGCAGGAGCACATAGGAAAGAAAACCGAGGTGGAGGAAGATGCTGGAGAGAGAGAACAAGAGCAGAGGGAGGGCAGACTGTAAAATATGGAAGATCATGCTAACAAATGCCGTAGTCTAGGAAATAAGATTCCAGACCTGGAGGCCTTGTTGGCAGATGAAGACCTTGACACAGCAGCAATAACAGAGACATGGTATTCTGTTAATCATGGCTGGGAAGTCACTGTACCAGGCTATACATTGTTCAGGAGGAACAGGGAGGGTAAAAAGGTCAGAGAATGGCCCTGGACATCAAATATAGTATAAAGGCAACAGAAGTTCAGTAAAGACAGGGGGAGGATGAGGTAATATGGGTCATGCTGGAGCCACAGAATGGAACAGCAATGCACACTGGGGTGATCTATAGACCTCCAGCACAGTGGGAGGAAGTAGACAGGGAACTAGTGGAGAACATGCATGACATGACAGCTAAGGCAAAATCCTGCTACTGGGGGATTTCAAAATGCTGGACGTAGATTGGGCCATCCAGATGACTGTTTCAGGCAGAAGCACAGCCATCCTAGAATCCCTGCAGGGGGTTGGATTCAGGCAGCTGGTGCATGAGCCAAACAGGGGCAAGTCAATTCTGGACATGGTATGGACCAATGGGTACAGAGTCAAAGAAATACAGGTGGATGGGCAGCTGGGTTCTAGTAACCAACACATGGTGTAGTTCAGCATGGAGACATGGACTCAATCAAGCAATACAAGGGCAAAAGTACTAGATTTCAGGAGGGCAGATTTCACTGAAATGGGTAGATGTATACAAGCAGTCCTGGGAAAGGGGGAGATAGTACAGGGGGTGGAAAAACAATGGGAGAAACTGAAAGGAGCCATAATGGAGATAACAAACCAATGCGCTAGGATAGTGACCAAAGGAAAAAGAAGAAGGAAACACTATGGTTCTCCAAAGAGGTGAGGGACAAAGTCAGGGCTAAAAGGTTGAATTTCAGGAAACATAAGGGGAGCCAAAGGGAGGAGGACAGAGAAATATACCTTGAATGTCTAAGGGAAGCAGGGAAGGCTATTAGGAGGGCAAAGGTGCAGACAGAAGAGAGCTTAGCACAGTCTGCAAACAGAAGGGATAAGGCTTTTTATAGATACATCAGTGAAAGAAGAAAAAACAGGGGAGGGATTGTGAGACTCAAAGGGGGAGAAGGTAGCGTGTGAGGAGGGGGGTCTGGGCAAGGCAGAAATACTGAACAAATACTTCTTCTCAATGTTCACTAAGGTGGTGGTGGATCAAGGAACACAGTTGGGTTGCAGAGGTAATGGGGGGAGAGGTGAACACCAGTCCATTCACAGTGGAGAGAGTTCTGGAAGAACTCACAAAGCTGAAGGTGGATAAGGCCATGGGGCCAGACAGCATCCACCCAGGGATATTAAAGGAGCTATGAAGGGAACTAGCAGCACTTCTGGTGGCACTGTTCACAGAGACACTCAACACGGTTGTTGTTTCAGAGGACTGGAGGAGGGCACATGTAGTCCCACTACTCAAAAACAGCAGTAGGGAGGAGGAAGGGAACTACAGGCCAGTCAACCTCACCTCAGTGGTGGGAAAGATCATGGTGACACTGCTGAAAGAAAGGATAGTTTCACATTTGGAATCCAGTGGTGATCAAGATCTGAGGTGACATGGATTGATAGCAGGAAGGTCATGTCAAACTAATCTAATATTTTTTTTTGATTGGGTGACTAGGGAACTTAATCAGGGAAGGGCAGTAGACATTGCCTACCTAGATTTTAGCAAAGCCTTCAACACCGTCCCACATAGATGGCTGATTAACAAGATGGGTAATCTAGGCATGGGAGACAAGGTGGTGAACTGGGTTATGAACTGGTTAACACACAGGAGATAGAGGGTGGTGGGAAGTGGGGTACCATCTGTGGAGAGGGAGTGACCAGTGGAGTACCACAGGGATCATTACTGGGACCAGTCCTGTTCAATGTCTTCATTAGTGACATTGCAGAGGGACTGGAAGGAAAGGTCTGCCTGTTTGCAGATGACATCAAGTTCTGCAACAGGATGGATACTCCAGAAGGGGTGCGGAAAATGAAGAGGGAGCTGGAGAAGCTTGGAAGATGGTTGGAGATGTGGCAACTGAGGTTCAATGTAAAGAAGTGCAAAGTAATGCACCTGGGTAGAGGGAACCCTGGGGAAGGCTACAGTTTGGGGGGTAGGAGCTGACTGTCACCAAAGAGGAAAGAGACCATGGGGTTATCATGTCTGATGACCTTAAAGTATCAAAGCAGTGCACAAAGATGGCAGGGAGGCCCAGTGGTATGCTAGGGTGCATAGGCAGGGTTATCACTAGCAGGAGGTGGGAGGTGGTGATGACATTGTATAAAACATTGGTAAGGCCTCACCTGGAGTACTGCATAAAGTTATGGAGACCACACCAGTGCAAGGACATAGATCAGGTGGAGCCTATCCAGAGAAGGGCAACAAAGATGGTGCAGGGCTTACACCACAAAACATATGAGGAGAGACTAAGGGACCTCAATATGTACTCACTGGAGGAAAGGAGACAATGGGGGGACATGACTGAAACTTTCAAGTACCTCAAGAGCATAAAAAAGGTGCAGGTGGGGGAGCTTTTCCAATGTAGAAAAAGTACTTTAACAAGGAGGCACAATATGAAATTGGAAGGGGGTAGATTAAGGGGTAATGTGAGGAAGTTTTTCTACACAGAAAGGGTAGTCAACACATGGAATAGTCTGCCACAGGAGGCAGTAGGGGACAGCACATTGGAGGAGTTTAAGCATGCTTGGGACAGGCACAAGGGAAGTCTGAGAGGGGAAGGAGTGATGACAAGCCATTGATCACATAGGGTCAGTGGCCACATTCAATGTATAGGGCCTAGGAGCAGACTGGATCGGCCTAGAGGTCCTTATCTGCTGGCAATTTCTATGTTTCTATGTTTCTAAATCAGTGGGTAGTTTCAATTCAGGGTGGGACATGCACATGATTTTACTAAGAGAGGGACAGAGCCAAGGGAGTGTGAGTACCATGATGCCATATGCAGGGTAGTATGGTAGGATGGGCAAACTCAATGGGCCATTAGAACATTATCTGATTACACTTTATATGTTTCTATATATCACAAACATGATTAAGAAAGGTTAAGTATGAGACCTGCTGTTAATTCTATTGCTGGCATTTTCTTTTGGGGGTTTGCTCCACTGGTCGCATTTGTATCATGTAAGTTGTAGACTTTTTCAATAAACTGATTCAGCAGTCACTGGGTTTATGGTTTCTTTTCAACCATTATTTCAGGCCACTACCAGCCTAAAGTACCTCAAATACAAATCAAGTGTTCTCTGGCATCTTCTTTATCATGTAAGACATCCCTAAAGCAATATTAAAATACTAACAGCCTCCACACCTGAGAGGAAATTGGAGACATTCTCTATTTCTGTTCTGTTGGTGCCTTTAAATTTGAAAATGGTGTTTTTAGCTATTGTGTTATAATCCTGTTGTCACCTGGAAATGTTGATAAGAAATGTCATGCTATTAGTTTAGATTTATTACTAGAAACAAAATCACATCAGTTAAGATGAAATATGCACACAAATTACAAGATAAATCCTCTGCAATCCTACCTCTATATATTTCTTAGCTTTGAAAAAGTCTACAAAGACAGGGTAAGCACCATCTGCACATTAAGTGATCAGTGGAACCTTTTATGATTGTGATAAATGGCTCTTTCTCTGACAATATCCATAGCTCTATACACAATTCATTGCCATGTGAATGCTGGAAAAAACATTAATCTCAAACATTTTTGTGTGAGTTGCTGTTAATACAGTGTGATCTTAGGAAACATATTTACATGAAAATGGAACCAGATGTTTTGGTAAAGTACCTGCTGACAGTAGAAAAAAAACACATTTCAGTGACTTTATAACCACAAGGATTTCTGCATAGTTTGTTAGGCATGCTACAAAAGTAGTACTCTGTTTCCTGATATCTAAGAGAACTAACTTTACAGTTCCACTTCATTGCCACATCAATGATGAAGCACAAAACTTCATTTACATATGTTATCGGAATTTCAAAACTGTGTCTTTGGTTTGCTGAAATTCAGACATTTCATATGCTTGAATTATATTTGTTCCTTTTGGAAAAAGGTGAGAACAGAAGACTTTTAAGTCGAGCTAGACTTGGATTACACCCTATTAAAATAACTGGTCAGATTTCACAAGAAAGACTGGGTAACAGTTCATTTAAATTGTGATGGCTCATTAAGGGAAGACAAGGACATGGCTCATATTTTGTTGAGATTCCTTTGATTTCTTGAAATCAAGAACTAATACTTCATGAATGTAATATTTTTTTGCTGACTGTTCTCCAGCATCTAGTAAATCCCCAGAATAAAGAAACTGCTGTAGCTGTTGCTATGTTTCCAAAGTATAACAACAGTAGGAAAAGTTAAAAATGTGTAAGCCTGCAAATATTGTGGAATAATAGTCCTGGTGAATTACATTTGTAAATTCCAATGCTTCTTTTTAAGAAACTTTTTCTATGCTACAGTATTTCCTTTTGTAACTGATTGTAAACACCTTTTTATGTAGATCAATAAAATCATACTGATGATATTGCATTCACATGTTTATTAGGCAGTTCCGTCCACCTTAAAGTCTGTGGCTTGCTTTGAAAATCTGACTAATTGAACATTGACTGGTTTATACTCAACAGCTAGGTCTGAGTAAATGATTAGAAGTCATGTTATTAATTGAAGGTTTGCTGTTGACTACAATCAAGTACTGTATTTCTGTTTGGTGAATTTATATGTTTTTTGTCCAGTCACATCCATAAACTCTAAAGCATCAAAACTACCACAATATATCCTACAGTAAGTAAAGATATTTCTTAAAAGTATCCATACATGTGTAAAAACAAGTTGTACATTACAAGATGGTTAAAGCATTAACAAAGACATGGTACTACTGTGGTATTAAGCCAGGATTTGAAGTTAGATGCAGTTGATGGTATTTTCAGATTAATTGCAGTATTAGTGCATGCTGGTTTGGTGTTAGGTATAAATATAAGCAGCAGACTTGATTACGTGTGCACTTTGATACTGCTACTACTGTATTTATAGGTTATCATTTAATGTAAACAATGCATCATTGAGATATCAGCATGGGCATCTGTTTAACCAAATGAACCACAAGTGCCAGTAGACAGGAGGTGCTTTTGCTAACCATAGAGGACAGTTTAGTGATTTGAATGTCACTGATGCCAGTGTGATTTCACCATAAATGTGTCATCACTGTTGTGCAGGTCATTTGTTCCAGCCCTGCATAGAATTACCTTAACTATAATAAAGAACCTCATCAGGGTAAACTAGATTCTTACTGTGATTGTTTATATGAGCCAGCTGAATTCTTTACTCCATATAATTCATTGTTATTTATTAGAACAACAACAACAACATTATTTGCTTTACTATTTACTTCTTCTATCTCACTTCCCTTCTCAAGGGTTATTACCATAGTAGGAGTGTGTCTGTCATTGCAACCAATGCCAGCAAGGAAACTCTGAGCAGTGGACAGCCCAAATGTTACCACCTACAAACAAGGGCCCCCCTCCATGATGTGTTTATTTCCCAGTAATGTCAGAGCTAGGAAACCTGAGTCAGCAATCTGGCCTGGATATACCAGATGGCAGAGTAGAGCAGTGCTGTAATGCCATGGGGTCACCCAACCATTTATTTGTGATCAGCTTCACTGTGCAGAAACCCAGTAAGAGTGAAATAAATTACACTAGCTTTAAATTCTCAACAAGACTGCTGTGCAATTTACCATGGGAATTGTTGAAGCATATAACCATCTGACTGCTACTGTTCATATTATTACAAAGCACTATCTGATTCATTAACACTCAGTCATAATTGTCTAGAGAATATATGCTTGTACTTGTGATATAGATCATCAATATGAATAAGCAGATGAGAGAGAAGATAACCGGAACATTTTGTAAAATGTATGATTATTATTACTATTATTGTTATTACCAGTTATAGTAGTTATTGTGAACTTAATGTAACAATATTGCAAGGAGCAGGATCTGAGTGGTTATTCTGATGGTTCTTAACTACCAAGAAACAATTGCTTACGTACAGTAATCAAAAACCTTAACGGCAGATAGAAGATAGGTAAGGTTTTATAATAGTATGGCCATTTCTAATTTATTTAACCATTTTGATGGTTTTTAGTAGCAATAATGACTTTCAGCTGCAGTTTTCTTTTTTTCTAGGCAGACTAATGACCATTTAAAGTATTACAGCTTTTGATTTTCAATGGGCTTCCAGCTTCCCAAGAAATAATTACCTTCCAGAAATGCCTTGACTATAAATCATTACTTAATTATTTATGAAGCCCAGTTTTAATGATCAGAGCACTGTACAATATACGCATATTTAAACAATCGGATTAATTAATAATAAGCATTTTCTACACTTCAGTAGAGCTGTTAACTGATTGATGGGCCTCAGTTTTGTCAAGAAGGGCACTGTAAGATATCAGAGCAACAGCCAAAAAATGTATAGTTGTGCATTCAATTCTTCTTCCAACAGGACGTATATAGCAATATTATATCCATAAAGCCATGAAGGAATAGGATGTCAACCCTTTCATAAATAAGGAATAGCCAACCTATTGAAACATTAGAATGTTAACCGGTAATAAAAAAAGCTTTAAATGAGTTGAATGTTCAAGTGGCAAACAATATCCTATAACTTCATCATTGCCTTCCCAGTGAAAGTATGTTAAAGTAGTCCTGCTCCACAAATGAGGAGGCAAAACTGACCTAAACCAGTTCAGGCCTATTTCAGTTGTCTCATCTCTACCCCACCCAATATTTGAGAGGTTTTCAAATTTTCCTGTCTCCTCTTCCTATCTTTAGGATTGCAGCTTATTCTCATAGTACAGTCTAGTCAGGCCCAGAGGACAAACAATGGCTGAAGTTGCTGTGGATCATCCTGGAAACATGTGGGTGGGGAGTTATCCATAGAGGGGAGGTATACAGACCTCCATCACAGGGAGAGAAGTTGGATAAGCACTTGGGAAAGCCATTATCAGGATGGCAAGCAAGGGGAAGGTGCTTCTGCTGGTTGGGGACTTCAGTCTGCTAGATGTGGATTGGAACTTCCAACTCCAGCTTTAGCAAAGAGCAGGGTCATCCTTGAGTCCCTACAAGGAGCTTTTCTCAGGTATAGAATCAATGAACCCACTAGGGATGGGGCCATGCTGGACCAGGAGCTTACAAACCAGGATGTTATTGCAGATGTCACAATGGGCATTCCCTTAGGTACCAGTGATCACTGTACAGTGTACAGTGTACAGTGTGGTTTAATATTAAAATGGAAATGGAGGCTAACCACATGAAGACAAGGGTCTTGGACTTTAGGAGGGTGGATTTTAAAGAAATGGGAGACTGCTTCAGAAACTGCCTCATATGTTAGATTGCCAAGTAGGGGTAGAGGAACAGTGGGGAAAAACAGGGGAAGGGAATAATTAAGACAACCAACATCTGCATGAAGAATGTGAGCAGAAGTAAAAGTAAAAAGAGATCATTATGGTTCTCTAGGGAAGTGGCCAAGGTGGTGAGGGGAAACAAGGTGGTGTTCGGGAGGCTTAAGGAAATACAAAGGGAGGAAGACAGGGAGGTATGCCAAGTAAGACATAGGGAAGTAGGAAAGGCAGTGAGGGGAGAAAAGGCATAGACAGAGGAAGGGATAGCCAAAGGAATAGTTAAAGGGAATAAGACTTTCTTCAGGTACATAAATGAGAAGGGGAAAACAATGGGAGGGATAGTGACAATAAGGAGGCTGGCAAGTGGAAACAGCACAAAAGAGGATAAAAAAAGCAGACATCCTGAACAGGAATTTCTGCTTAATCTTCACAATGAATGGGGTGGGGTGGGTGGACCATCAGGGAGCTGCAGGAATAAGGGGAAGAGGTGGACACAAGTCCAAGCAGCTTTGAAAGTAGACAAGGCTATGGGACCCAGTGGGATACATCTAAAGGTACTAAAGGAACTCAGTGAGGTGCTAGCTTTCCAACTGATGGGATTATTCAACTGCATACTAGAAACAGGCATGGTTCCAGAAGACTGGAGGAGAAAAGACATGGTCTGTCTTCATAACAGCAACAGTAGAGAGGAGGCTAGAAACTATAGGCTGGTCAGCCTCACATCAGGGGTGGAGAAATTAATGGAAGCCCCATTAAAGAAATGGTTCTTAGAGTATCTTGAAACCAGTGGGCTACAATACCAAAGGCAGCACTGACTCACATGTCATGGGGGAGGGGGTCATGCCAGACAAATCTAATTGATTTCTTTGACTGGTGACCAGGGAACTAAATCAGAGGAGGGCAGCGAACATGGTCTATCTGGACTTTAGCAAGGCCTCCACACTGTGTCATGCAGGAGACTAATAAAGACATTAAGCAGCCTGGGGTGGGTTCCAAAGTGGTGATCTGGGTAAAGAACTGGTTAATGAATAGAGGAAAGAGGGGGGTGGTTACCTGCACTTTCTCCAGTGAGGGCAGAGTGACTAGCTGGGTGCCACAGGTCTCAGTAGAAGGACAAGACATTTTCAATGTCTTCATAAGTGACATTGCATAAGGATAGGAAATAAAAGTATGCTCTTTTTGTAGATGACACCAACATCTGTAATAGGGTGGGCACTTAGATGGAGATGGAGAAAATATGTAGGGACATTGGGAGTTTGAGGAGTGGTCAAGAGCACAGTAGCTGGAGTTCAATGACAAGAAGTGTAAAATCATACACCTAGGGAATAGGAACCCAGGAGCTTATTACAGGTGAGGGGAAGTACTGATAATCACTAATCAGGAAAGGGACCTTGAGGTTATCATATTTGATAATCACAAAGTGATAGCGCAGTGTGATGAAGCAGTGTGAAGGGTCAGTGAGATGCTCAGATTCATAGGAAGAGGTATCTCTGGCACAAGGAGAGAGTTGGTGTTGCCACTGTTTATAAATTGGGCAAAGAAAATTCTTCATTTTGATTAGTTATTACCTGTGCATCAAATGTGTTTGATGCATAGGTACTAGCAAGTGCCCAAAAGCAGAACCACATTGCTATAGAAATCAGAGTGCCACTGGAACATTCATTTTCTAAATGGTGCCATTTTTTTTATTCCTCTCTAATGCGGGACTTCTGGTTGAACAGTTAAACTGTGGTGCAGCTTGCCAATAACTTTTTCAGCAGAAATAAAATACAAAAAAAGCCAGCCTTGATCTGTCACTATTTTTTGCTTATAGTTTGATTATTTAATTATTTTGGCTACTGATCACGCTACTGTTCCAGAAGCACGTCTCTTCCCTCCATCCCCAGTGCTGACAAAGCTCCCTTCTCCATAGATGTAGACTAAGGAAACAATCAGCCCTATGAGTACAAATCTTTTCTTAAACATAACAAAAGCAGAAATAGTTTTTGCTCTCACCCAGCTGCCGCTTCTCCGTGTCCCCACCCACAACTGCTGAAGTCCCTGCAAACTGCCTGCCATTAATAGTAAATAAAAAAAAACATTTCTGTAGCTCTGTCAGTCTTCAGCTGCACAGGAAAGTTCCCACAGGAAACACAATCTCTATACTGCCATTTTTTTTTTATTAACATTGACAGAGACAAAGCCCTGACCTGTCCAATTGCAATCCCGGACTCCTGCAGGCACGTTACAAACCAACTGTTGAGCGGACTACTTAAACTTCAAGTAAACAGAAAATGTTTCTGATCACATTTATTGCCTTGCTGTTTCCCTGAATCCTCACCTGCTCCCCAAGTGACTTCTGTCATGTCACGCTCCTGCGCTTTCAGTCTCTGGCTGCTCTGGGGCTCCCACATTAAAAAAACAAACTTGTATGCTGTTTTATTTAATTACCAAGAGTGTATTTTCTTATGTCCTGATTTCTTCCTGTTTCTGCCCTGTTCAGTCTGTTCCCACTCTTACCATTGCACCGCCGGTTCCGTGGTGTAAACAAAGCCCATTGCCTCTTTTTTTTTTTTTAAAGTAGACTTTATTTATTCAGTTTATTCTGATAAGATGTTAGGGTGGGGGCCAATAAGAAATCCAGAGGATATCTATGGCATGATTGCTGGGGGTGTCTGTGTATGTGTCTGGTGCAGTACAGGGATGCTGTAGTACATATTCCTGCTCACTCTAATATGCCCGAACATGAAAAGACATAACTGTAAAACACTATGAAAAGGAAAAACATTAGTGAAAAAGCTGATGGGGGCGTCATCTGAGATTTCTGTATTACCTACAAATCCCAACATAGGAAAAATGTCTCAAACCCACACACCAAGGCAGAAGGACTATTTTACATGAAAAATGGCAAATATTTACCTTTTTTTATATCTGAAGTTTTTTTTAACTTGTAAAAAAGTATTTTAAAGAAAGAGAACCCATTTTATAAGTACAATAAGACACTCCGGGGTGTGCATTGAACAGATATTACCACATGTCCAGGGTCTGGAGGTACTCAGCCTGTGGCCTCATGCCTCATTAAACCCAAGGGAGTGTGGTAATAATTGTTCAATGCTCACACCATCATGTCTTATTACTTACATAGCTTGCTTGTGAGATCCCATCTGGAATATTGTATCCAGTTCTGGATTCCACATCTCAGAAAGGATAGAGACAGGGAGGGGGTAGTCCAGAGGAGGGCAACTAAAATGGTACAGGAGTTAGATTAAAACCCCCAGAAAGAGAGACTGAGAGATCTCAACATGTATACCCTGGAAGAGAGGGAAGCAAGACAGGACATGACAGAAACCTACAATTACATCATGATGGTGAACTTGGTGCAGATGAGGAGTCTCTTTCAAATGAGAAAAAAACACCTGGACCAGAGGGTATGAAATGAATTGGGTGGGGTTTTAAGGGGGATGTGACGAAGTATTACTTCACTGACACATTGGTGGATGCCTGGAACAAACTACCAGCAGAAGTGGTGGAGGTGAAAACAGTATGGTGCTTTAAGCATTCATGGGCTAGACATAGGGGAATGTTAATAAATAGGAAGGAGGTAGGGTTATCAGAGACCAGTGAGGGTCTGCAGAGAGAGACTAGTCAGGGACCATCTGAGCAAACTATGTGGGCAAAGTGGTCCTTTCCTGCTTACACATTATATGTTCCTATGTCTCTATGAAAGCCACCCATGCTATGTATATTGTATGCAGAGATGTGAAAAGTTGACAAACTTTGCTTTGCAAAATTATTTGCGAAGTTTGCCATATCTGAGAAGTGCAAAGTGCTGACTTTGTAACGTTTTTGGCAGGCGAAGATGCACTTTTTCAGGAAAAATTGAGTAAATTTGCTGAGGAAGTTCCAACTTTGCCTTATCTTTGCCTGACTTCATATGAAAACGTGTTATTTTGCCAGGAAAACTCAATGCAAAGTGGCAAAGTGGTGAAGTGTGCAGTTTGTGAAGTTATTTATAAAGACGAATTTCGCAACTTCACCAGAACTTTACCAGCGAAGTAAAACCTCACAAGATCTCTAACTGTGTGCCTTTAACTGGAAATACAAACCAGCCAGAGATGTACTTTTGTTTCCCGTGAAATGCTCCTGACAACCCTTAAGGGGAAAAGCCTTCAAAAAAGGAAAACAAGTTGTTGGTACATGCAAACAGACACTCAGATCAAAAATGATGCAAATTTTATTAAACAAATGTTGCTGCTGCATGTATCAATATTACTAGCAAACACAGTGGAAAGATATCCATTCTGCACAGAGTGTCAACACACACTGTTATCTTCTGTGTTGAGAGGACATTCTTCCACTGGGTTTTAAAGGTTTGAATTTGCGTACCAGCAATGTTTGATTAATAAATTTCTTCAGCAGCTTTATTGACCTATGAGTGTCAGTTAGCGTGTGGCAATATTTTTGTTTGCAAGGGACAGATGGGATGCACCCTAGTGTCATATGGTGGTGCCCCACGTCAGGTCCCCTTATGCCTGCTATTGTTAATTCATATCTTTAGTGAAGAACTATTGAGAATAGTCAAGTTTAGCACTTTATATTTGACGTTCTTCTTTCAATTTACCAGCTTACTACTAGAGCCTGCAAGCTAAAGAAATTGTGGAACCACACACAGATATAGCCTGCAAGAAGATACCGATGTGCAAAAAGGGGGGGGCTGGAGTGGCCCTGTATGTCAATGAAAATATCAAAGTTACAGAAATTCAGAATACACATAAGGAGCCAGAAGAACTGTGGGTCACCCTGGAAACAGGAAATGGGACAACCATAAGAACTGGGGTTATCTACAGGCCCCCAGACCAGGGGGAGGACATAGACACATTACTGTTAGAAGATATACAAAACATGACAGCTAAAGGGGAGGTTCTGATAATGGGAGACTTCAACATGCCAGATACAGATTGGTCAATACCAGCAGGAACATCTGCCAGAACTAGACACATGGTGGATTCCCTGCAGGGGGAGGGCCTCAAACAACTGGTACAACAATCTACAAGAGACAGGGCTATCCTAGATCTAGTACTGACTAACAGGGAAGGTATCATAGATCTCTGGGTAGAAGGTCACCTGGGGGCCAGTGACCATCACGTGGTATGGTTCAATTTGGTCACTGCATCTAAATCATCCTATTCCAAGGCAAAAATAAGGGACTTCAGAGGAGCTGACTTTGATAAGATGGCCAACAGAGTTAAGCTAGCCCTAGCAAAAAGAAACACAGGTGAGGGGGTACAGGCAAAGTGGGCAAGCATTAAGTATGCAATACTTGAAGCAACATCCCATTGTGTTAGACATAAAAGGAAGTGCAAAAGAAGAAGGAAACCACTCTGGTTCTCAAATACAGTAGCTGAAAAGGTCAGAGCCAAAAGGCTGGCCTTCAGGAAATATAAGGGAACACATCGGGATGAAGATAGGGAGGCATACCAAACTGCCCTAAGGGAAGCAGGGAAGGCAGTAAGGCAGGCAAAGTCCCAAACTGAGGAAACTCTAGCACAAACAGTAAAATAAGATGACAGGACTTTCTATAGATACATTAGTGAAAGGAGAAAGTCCAGAGGGGGCATTGCTAAGCTCAAAGGAGAAAAGGGGGCATGTGAGGAGGAGGACCCTGTAAAAGCATCTATCCTAAATGGATACTTCTGCTCAGTATTTACTGAAGAGAAGGTAGGGCAGAGCCCACAGCTCAGCACCATGGACACAGGGGGGAGGGAGGTGAGCACTACTCCCTTCACAAAAGAAAGGGTCCTACAAGAGTTTGCTATGCTTAGGATGGACAAGACAATGGGACCTGATGGCATACATCCCAGAGTACTTAAGGAGCTAAGGGTGGAACTAGCAGAGCTATTAGCAGAACTGTTTAGTGAGTCTCTGAGCACAGGAGAGGTCCCAGAAGACTGGAGAAGGGCTCATGTGATTCCGCTCCACAAGAGTCGTAGCAGGGAGGAGGCAGGGAACTACAGACCAGTCAGTCTTACCTCAGTAGTGGGCAAGATTATGGAGGCACTCTTAAGGAAAGGATAGTGCAACACCTGGAATCCATAGGGGCACAGGATCCAAGACAGCATGGGTTTACAAAAGGAAGGACCTGTCAAACTAATCTCATAGATTTCTTTGACTGGGTAACCAGAGTGGTGGACCAAGGGGAGCAGTTGATGTCACCTACCTTGACTTCAGCAAAGCTTTCGACACTCTTCCATGTAGAAAATTGATAAATAAGCTGGGTAGGCTTGGGTGGGTCAGAAGTTGGTCAACTGAGCGGCAAACTGGTTGACGGGCAGAAAACAGAGAGTGGTGGTCAATGGTATACAGTCAGAAGAGATGCAAGTCTCAAGTGGGGTACCTCAGGGATCAGTCCTGGGGCCAGTTCTCTTCAATATCTTCATCAGTGACATTGCAGATTTCTGGAGGGCAAGGTTTGTCTGTTTGCAGATGACACCAAGATCTGCAACAGAGTAGATGATCCAGATGGGGTGGGCAGAATGAGAAGAGATGTGGATAAACTAGGAAAATGGTCCAAAGAGTGGCAACTGGGATTTAATGCAAAGAAGAGCAAGATCATGCACATAGGGTAGAAAAACCTGAAGCCACCTATAGGCTGGGGGGCCGGAGTTGCTGGCAGTCACAAAGGAAGAAAGAGACTTGGGCATCATCATCACCGATGACCTGAAATCATCCAAGCAGACCTCTAAAGCAGTATGTAAGGCTAGGGGAGTGTTAGGGTGTATTAGTAGGGGTATCACAAGTTGTAAGAGGGAGGTAATAATCCTCTTTACAAGACACTGGTTAGGCCCCATCTGGAGTACTGCGTGCAGTACTGGAGGCCACATCTTCACAAGGACATTAACCAAATTGGTGCAGTCCAGAGAAGGGCAACCAAAATGGTGCAGGGACTGCATCAGAAGACATATGAGGAAAGATTAACAGAGCTCAATATGTATACCTTTGGGCAAAGGAGGGAGAGAGGTGATATGATAGAGACATTCAAACACCTTAAGGGCATTAACAAGGTGAAAGAGTCTAACATGTTTAAATATAAGAAAAATAGCAGGACAAGGGGACACAGCATGAGATTAGAGGGAGTACAATTAAGGGGAAATGTGAGGAAATTCTTTTTCACAAAAAGGGTGGTGGATCCATGGAACGGCCTACCTCAGGAAGTGGTGACTATGAATACACTGCAGAGCTTCAAACAGGCATGGGATAGGCATAAGGGAGCAATACAGATGAGTATGAATAGATAGGCCACTGACAGAGCAAAGGCCGATGGCACATTTATAAGGTAGAAAAAGAAATGGGCAGACTGGATGGGCCTTGCGGTCCTTATCTGCCATCAACTTCTATGTTTCTATGTTTCTGTATTAGCCTTGTTTCTGTACAGTACCACCAGATGATTCTTTAGAAATCATGTAGACAAAGATTTGTATTTATGGTATCTGAAAACAGTGACATCAAGCCTTACAACTAGATGCAACTGAGGACATTGGGACATTAGTATCAAGATACCTTTAGTCATGATGGAACCTGATGCTGGGCACCATTGTAGTGAGGCTAAGGGAACAATTGGTGGTGCCACTTACAGTAACCTTTCAGGAGTTTACTTGAACAGGTGTGGTGCCACAGGACTGAAAATAGGCCAATGTGGTCCCCATCTTTAAGAAGGGAACAAAGTCACACCAGCACATCCACATGCCAGTCGGTCTGATATCATTGCTGTACAAGGTTATTGATAAGGGTGAGCTGAAGTTGCATTTGCATTTAGTGAATGTGCAGAAATGTGACATTTAGAACACCAGTGAAGCAAGTCTAAAGGAACTCAGTTTTGTTTCAGCACTTCTGCCCTTCAACATCATAATGCAGCACTTTCTTCAGGGAGCACAGACTGAATATGTCCAAGTTATTTGCAAGCCACACGACTGGCAACAGTCAATCAGCAACACTATTCATTTATTAAAACTAAACATATACAGAATGGGTTCTATGAGAAACAAATCTTGATTACACAGTGCTCTAGGTCAAATATTTTAATAAGTTATAACAAGTAACATACAGTAACTATCAGTAAAAATTAGGGATGGGCGAACTGGTTCATCAAAAATATGAACCGACCCGAACATGTTGAAGTGTTCATAAATAAACTGCTTCTGCATACTTTTCAGCTGTTCAGATCAGTTTGGATAGCTGCTGTATCATGGGAATGTAGTGCACGAAGCGCCAGAGCAGGAGGAAACCACAGGAGGGAAGAGATACAAGACTCTGGTTTCTCACTGGATGACTAAGCTGTCCATCTTCCTAAGGCGGCATCTGATTCAGTTTGCTCTAGCAACCCACATTGTCCACCTTAGGAGCTATGCAGAGGAATACAGGATGGAGAAGGAGCAGCAGCTTCTATAGACTGCTCCATGATTCTGTACTTGTGCTGCTTGTGTTTGCCTGTTGGGCAAGAAAGAAGTCGACTCACGGACTCAAAAAAAACTAAAGAATTTAATTTTTTTATATATATATTTCATATTATTTAAAAAAAGAGAACTTGGGGTGGGGAGTCGGAGACTTGGGATCGAGAGAAAATTAGAGCTGAGGACTCAGTTGAGTGTGTGTGCGTGTGGGAGTCGGGAATTGGGGATAGAAGACTCAGGGAGGGGAGTAGGAACTTGAAGACTGGGGGAAAGTGAATGAGTCAAGAAAGACAAGAAGAGAAAAAACTGAAGTGCCAGAGCCAGACTACCAGTTTTTTTGGGGGAGCAGCAGAGGGTGTGAACTGTGCCATCTATACCACGCCATTCCCAGTTAGCCTTCATGCTGTTTGCCCAGTTGCCCCCCGTCAACAAGTCCGTTCTCAGTTCTGCCTGTGCTCACTGCTCAGCCACTTTAGTGGGGATTTATTATTATTTTATTTTTTATTATACAATCTTTGCTCAGTGGGCATTCTATCACACCACATGGAATAAAAAAAAATTAAAATCCTTGAAGGGAAAGTACTGTCTGAGAGAGGGTTAGGTCATGCAGGATCTGTGAATCTCTGTGGGTAGCATCAGCACCTGCAGCATCATCCATTAGCCTAGGCATTGTGTGAAATAGTGTGTGTGTGTGCGTGAAATAAAATCTGATAGCCAGTCAACAGTGCCACTTCTTTCATACTGTCTGTGTGACCCCCCCCCAAGAAGAAGTCATCTGTCATCTTTCTCTCTGTGCTTGCTCAGTGGGGTATAGACTTTGGCTCAGTGGGCAGGGTATTCCATCACATCACAGGAATAAATAAAAAATAAAAAAATCCCTGAAGGGAAAGTACTGTGTCAGAGAGAGTTAGGCCAGACAGGGTCCCAAAACTCTGTGGATAGCAGCAGTGCCTGCAGCATTGGCCCTTAGCCTAGGTGGTGTGTAAAATAAATTCTGTGTGTGTGAGAAATAAAATCTGCTAGCCAGTCACCAGTACCACTTCTTGCACACTTTCTGTGTGACACCTCCCCCAAGAAGTCAGTCATCTGTCATCTTCCTCCCTGTGCTCACTTGGTGGGGTATAAGCTTTGACTCCATGAGCAAGGCATTCCATCACATCACGTGGAATAAATAAAAAGTTCAGCACTGTGTTAGAGACGGTTAGGCTAGGCAGGGTCCCTGAATCTCTGTGGGTAGCAGCAGTGCCTGTAGCATTGGCCCTTAGCCTAGGTGGTGTGTGAAATAAATTCTGTATCTGTGTATGAAATAAAATCTTCCAGCCAGTCAACAAGTGCCACTTCTTTCATACTGTCTGTTTGAGTACCCCTCCCTCCCAAGAATTCAGTCATCTGTCATCTTCCTCCCTGTGTTCACTTGGTGGGGTACAAGCTTTGGCTCAGTTGCAGGACATTCTGTCACATCACATGTAATAAAAAAATTCTTGAAGGGGAAAAAGTACTGTGTCAGACAGGGTTAGGCTAGGCAGGGCCCCTGATTCTGTGTGGCTAGCAGCAGTGCCTGCAGCATCACCCTTAGAGTAGGTGGTGTGTGAAAAATAAATGTGTGTGTGTGTGTGTGTGTGTGTGTGTGTGTGCGCAAGTGTGTGATAAAATCTGCCAGCCAGTCGTCAGTGCACCAGTGCCACTTTTTGCATAATGTCTGTGTTACCCCCGCAAGAAGTCAGTCATCTGTCATCAGGGAAGTACATAGGTAGATATTTCAAATTTTCAATGGCAATTGTTTGTGGAAGCTCAGTTCCATCCAGTTTCTGGTGCTCTGAGGAGTGCTGCCAGTGCCAAGTTCATGACTCATGTCACGTCACAATGAATTACATTCTTCACGGTCATCATGAATCACACCACTTCAACTTTTTTGGTGCAATCCTGTTTTTGTTTTTTAAATCTTTGGTTTTGTCATGAATCAAGAAACCCAGTTATCATGTCACATCGCTCATGAGCCTTGGTCCAGTACGATGCTTCTGTTAGTGTTCACATTTTGCAGGATGCCCTATTAGTAGATGGACTCGAATCTTTGTCCTCACAAGCCAGCTGTATTTAATCCAGTAGATATAATCTCAGACTGAACATTGTAGCAGTTTAGGGATGTACAGCCATAGGTATTTCAAATTTTGAATGGCAACTGTTTGAGGAAGCTCAGTTCCATCCAGTTTTTTGGTGCTCTGAGAAGCACCGTCAGTGCCACGTTCATGTCTTGCGTCACGTCACAACGAATCACATTCTTCATGGTCATCACGAATCACACCACTTCAACTTTTTTGGGTGCAAACCTGTTTCTGTTTTTTTAATCTTCAATTTTATCACAAATCAGGACATCCAGTTATTATGTCACGTCACTCATGAGCCTTGGTCCAGTATGATGCTTCTGCTAATGTTCACATTTTGCAGGATGCCGTACCTGTTGTGTTCCATACCAAGAGCCGTTGCTGAACATAATTGGTGACATACATCACAAACACATTGTCCTCTTCCACAAAAAGTTAGACTCGGGAGACTAGTTTAAGAAAAATAGAGATCTGGGACTTGCCTGACTTTGGACCATAGCATCGTTATCCTGGGGGTGGGTGAGAGGTGTAGCTAGTACATGACATGATTGTACTGGTAGCAACTGTGGCTGACAAGTCCCTGATCTCACACACAGTCGCTTTCTCATTCTGAGGAGATAATTTAGCTACATTTGCTTTAACCAGATTGATTAAAATTAAAAAAATTTGCTTAGCTCTGTTTTTTGCCCTGAGGCTGATAGCAGTGGTAGTAGCAATAGTGAAGTGATGACTTTCAGACTGCCTGGTGCTCTGTCTTTTCTGGCCAAGCTACTTCACGTCATATTTCATACTGAAAGCCATTGCTAAGCAAAAGTGGTGCCAAACATATCCCCTTCTACAAAAAGTCAGACTCAGGCTACTGGTTAAAAAAAAACAGAGGTCTGGGACTTGCTTGCCTTTGGGACAAATTATTGCCATCCTCCAGTAAGCACATCCACAGTCACAATATTCACTTCTCATCTCATTTCACTACTTATGCTGTTTAGTACTGCTAAGCAGTGGTTTAATTGCTTTTTTCTATAGATATGTTGATTAAAAGCTGTTTAAAATTATTTTTTCACATAGTTACCATAAAACCATAAAGGTTATAAAAGGTTCTGATAAGGTTCAGATAAGCATCTGAACTTTTTTTTGCTTATCAGAAACTTTTAGAACCTCAGAACCTTTAGAGGTTCTCCCAGCCTAGTAATATATCTATCTACCTACATATATATATATATATATATATATATATATATATATATATATATATATATATAGACAAAGAACCTCTAGCGTAAACACTGAGGCAAGGGTTACCCCAAAGGGCATTTGGCTGGGAAGCCAAGTTTCAAGAAAATACAAAATCACACATGCCCGCACAATGCAAGGCATCAAGGGCTGCATATGCAAATCACCACAGAATGTTATGCTGGTCCAACTTTAAGCAGAAATGCATGGTGCCGAAAGGCCTCTCACACAGTTTGCAAAGGGTGCTAACAGAAGACATAGACACGTGATTTGCATATGCAGCCCATGATGCCTTGCATTGTGTGGGCATGTGTGATTTTGTATTTTCTTGAAACTTGGCTTCCCAGCCAAATGCCCTTTGGGGTAACTCTTGCCTCAGTGTTTGTGCACAGAGGTTCTTTATCTTTTAAAAAGGTTTTTATTTTAATGGGTTCACCACAACATATCCAAGACACACTGTCTTAAGGGTGGCTGGTCCATTCCACTGGGGTGTCAAACAAACGAGGCATACTGATGAGTCCTGGTAGGACGAAACACGTGTCTATGTCTTCTGTTAGCACCCTTTGCAAACTGTGTGAGAGGCCTTTCGGCACCATGCATTTCTGCTTAAAGTTGGACCAACATAACATTCTGTGGTGATTTGCATATGCAGCCCATGATGCCTTGCATTGTGTGGGCATGTGTGATTTTGTATTTTATATATATATATATATATATATACATACATATTTATATATTAGCTCTTTAAACAATTTTTGAGAACCTTAAGCTAGTGCAATTTCTCATTTGGGGATCTAGGATTTCCTTGCATTGCACACATCTTTGTTCCATTTCCAGTTCTTTCTCACAGGGAAAGAACTTAGCTACTAGGACTTAGCTATTAGGAGGCAGTGTAGCACAGTGGGTTAAGGCTGTGAGCTGCAGATCTGGAAGACTTGGGTTTGAATCCCACAGCCACCTAGGTGCATACTGTGTAATCTTGAGCAAGCCACTTAACTTCCTTGTGCTCCCAGGTCACATCTGGAAACAAGCTTCTGCTTAGTGTGCTACTCCTGGTTAAACAAAGTTGCCTTCCCCCTTTTTAATAAATAGGATCCTCTCACTGTACAGTATATGAAAAAGAGCAGCTTTACTGATCAGCAGACTTTTGAAATCATCAGAGAATCATGCTTTACCATTCCAGTTAGCTAATTCTCACTATATTTAACTCTAATTTCAGGCAGGTAGGCTAGTGAAATTGTGTTGCACAGGTGATGTGAGAGTGTACATTGTAAGCTGCAATGGCAGTGCCAGACCCGGTAGCAGAAGCAGGACAGAGTAAATATAGCAACCAGAGAAAGAAGTAGGGGAGAGTTTTGAATGATTTATTTGACAAATATTTTTTCTGATTGCTCCATTTTTTTTTTGCCAGTGTGTGAGAAACAAATAAGGAAGACTGCTGCAGTGTGACACTAGGTCTCTCAAGAAGGGTGATGAGGAAGGTGTGCATCAGGTGTGTGTGTGTGTGTATGTGTGTCTGTGTATAAACATCTCCCATAGCATCATATAGTAACCATGAAGAAAAGAACTGTATGAGAAATGAATGACAGGGGCATAAAGGAGGTGGAAAGATTCCACCATGCCAGTTCCACCAAGTACCAGTTCTTCAGGTGGTGGTGGTGGTAGTGGAGAAGAAGTTGGGACAGGGACAAGGAGCCATAGTGGTGGGACAGGGGTCATGTCTAAGAGGAGGACTAGGGCTAGGTGCATGATAGTGCTGTCAAGAAACATGATTCATTAGCCCCCAGATGTCCACTGGTTCCATTTTCCCTGTAAGTAACTTTCCCAGCCAGTTGCCCACTGTATCTGGTGATGAAACCACCTTGAGCAGTCCAAAGGCACGTACTGTAGGTCAACTCTTTTTCTCCTTCCAGTGCTTACACTTCTCCCTACCTGGGATGGAATAGATCGATCTAGAGCTGTAAAGGCAAGCCCACCCTCATCCATCATATCTAAACAACACAACTGCCACCGTACCCACCTGTGCATGTGCATGAGTGCAGACAGTTGCCAGTACACTTTGAAGCACTATATAATGCCCCCTGTCCTCTAATCATGTATCAGCAGCAGTACTAAACAACCCAGTATTGCTGATCAGTCATCAAATAAGGAAGGTCACAGTAAGTCAGTATCAGGCATGGACACTATAGTTCTCTAGTAATCACCTTGGCTGAAAGACTGTTTCAGGCATTTGCCACTCTTTCAATGAAAAAGTTCTTCCTCATATCCCTCCTAAATTTCCACTTCCAGCTTCATTACATGCTCCCTTGTTCTTGTGAACATTTTTCTCAGAATAATACTTTCCTTCTGTACCTTTTTCAACCCTTTGTGGTATTTATAGTGTAGGTCCCTATCATGTCCTTGTCTCCTTCTTCTCTTCCAGGGTGTACATATTGAGATCTCTCAGTCTCTCCTGATAGGGCCTTTGTTGCAACTCCTGCAGTATTTTAGTTGCCATCCTCTGGACAGACTCTACCCTGTTTATGTCTTTCCTGAAATAGAACTACACACAGTATTCCAGGTGGGGTTTTACCAATTATTCGGAGGCAGTATAGCACAGTGGTCTAAGGCTCTGAGCTGCAAATCTGGTGACATCTAGCAAACCAGACCTGGGTTTGAATCCTACAGCTTCCACTTGCATACTGTGTGACCCTGAGCAAGTCACTTAACCTCCTTGTGCTCCCAGGTCGCTCCTGTAAAAAAGCTTTCAGCTTAGTGTGCTATACCTGGTTAAACAACATAAAAAAAAAACCATCTATACAGTTGTAACATTACTAGTGTTGCCTGAATAGTGCCACCGTGATCCACCAGTGATCTGGTGGATGGCATCACTATTCGAATGTGATCCATCCTAGGATCTGGCCGAATATGGAGGTCAGATCCCGGGTTGGATTCCATGTTATCCGGTGCTGGATCCAGGGATCTGACACTGTATCCCTGGATCCAGTCATCAGATAATGCAGAATCCGATCAGTGATCTGATGGCCAGATCCATGGGCAGATAGGGATGGGTTCCAGTGGATCCACTATCCTGTCACAAAGGGCAGGTATCTGGTGGATCCAGATTGGTGTGGATCCATCTGAGCACCACCTCTCTACTTCTGCTGTTGGTACCTTCCCTGTGCACCCCAGTATCAAACTGGCCCTACCCACTGCTTTGTTGCATTTAATCACCACCTTTTAAAGTCATTCAATATAATTATCCCAAGGTCCTGTTCCTGTTTAGTGACCGTCAGTACCTCGTCCTTCTTTTTATACTCTGTCTGGGTTTTGGGCCATAGGTGCATGATTTTGCACTTTTTCACATTGCATCCCAGCTGCCATTCCCTTGACCACTCCTTCAGTTTTTCCAGGTGTCTACACATGTGTTCCACTCCCTCTGAATTGTCTATCCCATTGCATATTTTAGTATCATCTGCAAAGTGGCATACCTTCCCTTCTAGCTCTTTTGCAATGCCACTTACTGTATAATGACGTTAAAGAGAACTGGTCCCAGTACTGAGCCCAGAGGTACCCCACTTGTCTATTTACCCCCATTCAGAGTGAGAGTCATTTACCAGCACTCTCTGTCACCTATCTTTCAACCAATTTTGTACCCAGTTTACCACCTTGGGATCCACCTCCAAATTGCCCAGTTTCCATATGAGCCTCCTATGTGGTATGGAGTTGAAGACCTTGATAAAGTCTAAGTAGGCCATGTACATTGCCCAACCCTGATCTATTTCACTGGTCACCCAATCAAATAAATTGATCAGGTTTCCCCCCTCTGACCCCCATAAATCTGTGCTGCCATGGGTCTTGCAACTCACTGGATTTAAGATACATCGTTAGGCTTTACTTTCAATGCAACTCCATTAACTTCCTCACCTCTGATGTCAGACTGACTGGCCTATAGTTGCCAGCCTCCTCCCTGCTGGTGTTTTTATGAAGTCGGGCTATATCTACCATCTTTCTGCCATCTGGAACCATTCCTGTTTACAGTGTATTGTTGAACAGGGTTGTCAGATGTTCAAGCAGTACCTCCCTGTTCTCCCGCAGCACCATTGGGTGTACCCTATCTGGCCCCATAATTTTATCTACTTTCAGAATCACATGTAATTTCAGGACTCTTCCTTCTGTGAATGGACATGTGTCTATGTCCCTCCTGATGTGTTCCTGCTGCTCTTATATGGTCCATCCCCCTTCACTTCCAGTGAAGACTGAACAGAAGTATCTGTTTGAGATATTTGCTTTTTCTTGATCCTCCTCTGCACAGTCTTCCATTCCCTTCTTGACCTCACAATTCCAGACCTTGTCTTCCTTTTTTCAGTTATGTACCTGATAAAGGTATTGCCCCCTTAGTTACCTGTTTGGTTATCTTTTTCTCAGCTTGCACCTTTGCACCCCTCACCACCTTCCCTGCTTTCTTCCGCTGTTCCATGTACACCTCCTTATACTCTTCCATCTGCATCTTTTTGTATGTCCTAAATGCTACCCTTTTAACCTTTACCTTTGCAACCACTTCCCTTAAGAACCATAGTGGTCTTTTTTCCTTCTGTTCTTGCTCACTTCTGTCGCATAGAGGTTTTTTTTGCCTTCACTATGCCATCATTTAATTTAGCTCATAGTTCTTCCACCCCACCCTGGCTATCCCCTGCTAGATCACCTCTAAGGCATTCAGCCATTTTTAAAAAAATCTGCTTCCTGAAGTCCATGAACCTTATCCTTGTGTGGTTTGCCTCTGCTACTGTCCTTATGCTAAACCACACTGTACAGTGATCCCTGTCCCTAGGTGGCATCCCACCTTGATATCTGCAGTACCATCCATGTTTGTGAGCACTAGGTCCAGTATTTCCCTATCATAAGTGCTCTCCCTGACTAGTTGCCTGAGAAATGTCCCCCTGCAGGAAATCTAGGATGCCCCTGCTTCTAGCCGAGGATGCATCTGGGAGGCTCCAGTCTACATCTGGCAGATTGACATGCCCACTAGCTGCACCTCCCTGTTTCTGCCATTATTCTGATGGCTGCCCCTAGTGTCCTGTCCAGTTTCTCCACTGTGTTGGAGGTCTGTATATCACCCCAGTGTGAATAGTGGCTCCAGTTTTTGTCTCCAGGGTGACCCACAGTACCTCCAGCACCTCCTTCCCCCTATTGCCTTGTATTTCTGTTACTTTGATACCCTCCAAAGCATACAGTACAACTCTACCTCCCTTCCTCCCCTTCCTTTCCTTACCAAACTGAGAGTTGCCTGGTATGGCCATATCCTAGTTGTTCCTATCTATGCACCATAACTCAGTAATGGCCACAATATCCAGGTCCACCACTGCCATGATGGCCTCTAGGTCTAGAATTATATTTTCAAGACTCTTTACATTTGCACACATGGCCCTCCACATAATGTTCCCACTCTTCCTACACCCACATTCTTTCCTTTGTGCCCTGCCTCATTTTCCCCTCTCTTTTTGCAACTTTATTTCCCATCCCATTTGTTCTCTTCTTTGCTGTTCCCATATACTTGGTCCCTGAGGGATTTTCTTTCCCTTGGGTTCTACCTTCCTATTGCTTCGGTCTGTGGGAATCTGGCAGTTTTTGTCTCCCTTTGTCTTTCTACCATCCCCTCAAATACTTTAAATATTAATTGAAGTAACATTTAAACTATTCATTGAAGACTGTGGTTCCCATCCCAGATGGATGCAGGCTACCACCCCTGTATAGATCTTCATCCCTCCAAGTTGGTCCCCAGTCCCTAGTGTATGAGAATCCCTCTTTTCTGCACCACTCCTTTAACCATGAGTTGAAGCTTCTGGTTAGGAGTACTCTATCCTTCCCATGTCAGTAAACAGACAGCACCTTGGCAAAAAACAACATGTGTGTTACTTTCCTTAGGCCAATCCCTTGTTCTATGAACTCTCCCTGCATATTTCGAGTCTCATCTCATGCTAGATCATTAGCCCCAGGTGAACATTGAAATCCAGCTCTCCTCCTGCCCTGCTGCTCAAGTGATCCTTTGGTCCACTGCCCATCATTGTGATCCATGACATCAGGCTAGCACCTTACCTCCCTCTCTTGCCTCTTTCTGTTCCAAAATCTCCCCCCTTAACAATTTAGTCCCCCACCAGAGGCTGCTTTCCCTTCTGCTGGGGTCCTCTACCTCCCATCTTGGAGCCTCCACTATGGAGGTCCCCCACATCTTCCCAGGCCACTATTTACGGTGCTTCCTCCAGGTAGTCCCATCCCTCCAGAATGGAAAAGGAATTTTGTGAGGCACAGACTGAGGAATGTGCCCCTGACATGCCATCCCCACCCTCCCAGAGCCCATCACTTTTTAGCTGGCACTCCTTCTCCTAGGCAACCTTTGGGGCAATGGTGGTAGACTTGGTGCCCCTGAGTGGGGAAAGAGGACCTTTGGATTATATCCAGCTCAGCCCACAGACCAGTGTCCTCTCTTCTCAACTGAGAGAGGTGCGTGCAGATAGGGCAGCACCACAGTCTCCAGAATGTCTCCCAGAAAGCTGCAGCTCCTCATCCATTGCACTATACCACCTCTATAATTGAATTTATGAATCTCTATATACTGATATCAATTGTACTTTGCCTCTGTTTCCCCTTTCGGTGCTTGCTTCTTTCCCACCTACACCTTCTACTGGTATTTACTTTATCATCCTACCCTAGACAGGGTGTCTATTGCTTTCATTAGAACCAACAGGTAACAACTGCACTAAAGAGCTCTGTGAGAGGCACTGTTGAAAGCAGAAAATGCACTGGCAATCCATGTTGTCTCAGTAAAGATAAACAAATTTATTGGTGAAATTCACCCCAAAACACCCTCTCAGGAAGCTCTAATGAGAAAAGTGCTTGGGTTTCTGAGAAAGTGGTCTTCTTGGCTCCAGATTTATAATTTTCTGTGAGATATGTTTGTGGTGTTTTGGGGTGAATTTCATCATTAAATCTGTTTATCATTACAGATACAACATGGATTGTCAGTGCATTTTCTGCTTTTAACACCACCTATCATAGACCTCCTGAGTGCAGTTGTTATATGTTGGTTCTAATGTTATCTGGGTCTGCAAACCCTCAACTTGCACCACTCCATTATCCATGGTACTGTATCATCTGGTTAGTGTGTTTCTTGCTTTCCCCTTTCTCCCTCTGCTTTTCCCGTTACTCATTTTTGGTACATCACATCCAGTGCCCTTTACATCTTTACTTTTTACTTTTAATTAACCCTCCCCTTTTACCCTTCTTGAATAGTTTCTGCACCCTGCCATAGATAGAGTGTCTCCCTTATCCCCCCATCACAGTTACCTGCTTGTTACTTTTCCTGCAGATACTTCTTACCCTATCTTCTTAAACAGATACAGCAAGCCAACAGGTATCCTACCTTACATTGCAAGTCCAGCAAAGCCTCCAGAATGCCTGCTGTTACCTGTGGATGACTGCTGATGCATAAGAAGCCAGTAGCATCCTGTTCAACTCCTGCTCCAGTTCACTCACACTATGGGACATGAGCGTGATGGAACACAGTGGGTGGATGGGATGTTGTAGTCTCCTAGGTGCTGCCTGAGTGCCCCAGTTGGTCTACTCAGCCACCTGGTCCCACCTTTTTTCCTTCTTTTTAATTGTAAACTTTACTGAATTTTGGTGAAAAGACATGCATAAACCATAACAATCAAATTAAAACAAGAACAATAAATACATAAACCCCTCCCTTAAATAGTCAGGGAGGATGAGTAAAGGAAGGATGGTACAGAATAATAATTGTACTAGTGTTGCTCTGAGAGTGCCACCGTGGATCTGCCAGTGATCCGGTGGATGGTGGCACTATTCAAGTTGGACCTGTCCCGGGATCCAGCAGAATACAGAGGTCGGATCCCTGGTCGGTTCCTGCATTATCCAGTGTGGATCCACGGACCCGGTGTCAGATCCAGCAGCAGTTCCCTGGATCCAGCCGTCGAATAATGTGGGATCTGACTAGGGATCCGATGGCTGGATCCACAGGCAGATACAAACATAGAAACATAGAATTTGATGGCAGATAAGGATCGCTTGGCCCACCTAGTCTGCCCATTTCCCTACCTAATAGATAAGCTGCAGATCCTAGTTAAACAATAGCCTACTTCCTTCTACCCCCCCACTAGAATTGCCTCATGTCTGTCCCATGCATTCTTGAATTCCCTCACTGTTTTTGACTCTACAACCTCCTCAGGAAGGCTGTTCCATTCATCTACAACCCTCTCTTTGAATAAATACTTCCTCACATTATGTTTGAGCCATCCCCTCTCTATCTTCAAATTGTGCCCCCTTGTTCTTGCACATCTCTTTTTCTGAAAGTTGCTACCCTCTTGGACTTTCTTGATTCCTTTGAGGTACTTGAAAGTTTCTATCATGTCCTCCCTCTTCCTCCTTTCCTCAAGGCTATACATCTTAAGCTCCTTTAGTCCTTCTTCATATGTCTTCTCGTGCAGACCTTGCACCATTTTGGTTGGCCTTCTTTGGACAGCCTCCACCCTGTCTATGACTTTGCAGAGATGGAGTCTCCAGAACTGTACACATAGCCGGCCCAGTGGTGCAGAGGGTTGAGGCACTGGTGCCTTACCTCATCCCACACCGGCGACCTGGGTTCAGGAACGGACTCGGGTCGTCGGGGGCTGGCAAGGGCGGGAGAAGATTGAGCGTCCGTAGGACTGCTTTCATCTCCTGGGGGTGGGTAGTGTGGTCTTGTTGCACTGCAGCAGCCTCTGGTGGAGACCAGAAGCACTGCTGACACAGGCAAGAAAGAGGGAGTAACTAGAAAAGTGGAAATACCGCTTCACAGTAGCCAGATGACGGCTGCCTAGCGCTCTGAGGCCATCAAGGTCCTACAGAGCTCTCTGTCTCAGCAGCATCCCTGGGGCTAAAGTGGAGCACTGGTCTGCCTCCTTGGCTGGTGCCTTCCCCCTTGGAGGAGGGGGACCCATCCGGTGAAGGGTTACGCTGGGTCATCCTGGGGATCGGCTGCGATCTGAGGCAGAATCTCAGAGGACGGATGGGTCAGAGGACTGCCTTGGCAAGCCTGAAGGAGTGGCTGCTGTGGAGCATGTAGGGGGTAGAAAGAGATAACGCCAAAAAAAAGAACTGTACACAGTACTCCAGATGTGATCTTACCAACTGTCTGTACAGAGGGCCAACAACTTCCTGTTTTCAACTGGTGATGCCTCTCCCTATGCATCCCAGTATGCCCCCAGCCATCCTTACTGCCTTCTCACATTGCTGTCCCACCTTTAGGTCATCTGATATGACTACCCCCAGATCCCTTTCCATTTTTGTTCTTGTCAGTATCTCACCCCCATTGTATACTCTTCCCCTGGGTTTTTGTTTCCCAGGTGCATTTCTTTGCACTTCTTTGCGTTGAATTTAAGCTGCCATACATTTGACCATTCCTCGAACCTTGCCAAGTCCCTTGTCATCCTTTCCACCCCACCTTGCGTATCAACCCTATTGCAGATCTTTGTGTCATCTGCAAAGAGACATAGTTTTCCTTCCAGTCCCTCTGCAATGTCACTTATAAAGATATTAAAAAGGACCAGCCCCAGTACTGAACCCTGTGGTACCCCACTAGTAACCCCCCTTTCTTCACTGTGGACTCCATTTTCTATTACTCTCTATGTCCTGTTGTTCAGCCAGTGTTTTACCCAGGCTACCACCTTGGGACTCACTCTTTCCCCCTTGTTGCTCTACCCCACCTTCTTGCTTGTTTGCTAGTTCTTTTTCTGTGGCACTCTCCCATTTTGACAAAATCAGCCCTCCTGAAGTCCAGTACCTTCAGTTTTGTATGGCTTGACCCTACAGCTAAGTTTATCATGAATCACACTGTTTGGTGGTTGCTTGTTCCCAGATGGCTACCCACTTCAAGATCAGAGATCCTCTCTCTATCCCCATTTGAGAGTACCAGGTCTAAGATTGCTCCCTTCCAAGTGGGTTCCAAAACTAGCTGTCTGAGGCATGCCCCCTGTAGGACATAGAGAATGGCTCTGCTCTTGGGTGTGGCTGCAGCAAAGGTGCTCCAGTTAACATCTGGCATATTCAGGTCCCCCATCAGCAATATCTCCCCTTTCTCTGCCATCCTAAGGATGCCTTCTATCATTTCCTTGTCCATTTCCTCCCCCTGAGTTGGGGATCTGTATGCAACCCCTGTGTGGATTGTGGTGCCATTTCCAGTCTCCAGGGTGACTCACAGTGCCTCCTCTCCTCCCTGTTTACCCTTTTAGTTCTGTTGCTTTGATCCCTTCCCTTATGTAAAGAGCTACTCCTCCTCCCCTTCTTCCCTCCCTGTCCATCCTGTAGATTGTGTACCCCGGTATGTTAACACCTCAGTCATGGTTCTCTGTGTACCATGTTTCTGTAACTGCCACGATATCCAGGCATCCCTCTTCCATCAAGGCCACCATACCAGAGAGCTTTTTACCTAGACTATGGGTACTGGTACTCATTACCCTCCATTTTTTTAAGGCTTTATTTATTTTTGACCCATCCCTGTCCTTACTGCCTTTGTCTTTTTCTCCATTTACCCCAGCCCTTCTCCCTATTGACTGCTCTATCTTGGTGTTTACCTCACTAACTACCCTGATTTTTTGGGGGGCTAGGATTTTCCTTCTCCTTTTCAGTGCCCACTGGCTAGTTTAAATGCTTGCCAATGAAGCATTTAAACCTATCACCTAGGATCCTGGTTCCCCTCCTTGATAGATGCAGACAATCATGCCAGTATTGGTCTGCATCCCTCCAGGTGGAGCTCCAGTCCCCAGTGAAGCCAAATCCCTGAGCTATGCACCAGTTTTTCAACCAGTCATTGAATCCCATGGTGCGGAGTACCCTAGCCTCATCTGTGCCATAGACAGGTAGCTATTCTGAGAAAGTTACCATGTGTGCTACTTGTCTGAGGCCTCTCCCCAACTCCACAAACTCCTGTTGCACTGCTCTGATCCCATTCTCAGCCAGGTAATTTGTCCCTAGGTGGATAATGACACCCAGCTCATTCCCCCTTTCAGCTACTCCCACGATCCTGAGGATTTGTTTCCTGTCCCTCCAAGCCATGGTGCTGGGCAGGCACCTTACCTCCCTTACTCCTCCCTTCCCCAGTTCTACACTCCCTAACTACTGAGTCCCCCACCAGGAGTTGTTTCCTTCCCCTGAGGGATCCTGTGCCACCCTCCTGTGGGTCTCCATTGTGGAGATTCCCAGCATCCTCCTTGGTCTCCCCTATGGGTGCCTCCATAGAGGAACCATGCTCCACAAGAGTGGTGAATGAATTGTGGAGAGACACAACTGGACAGATGCACCTCTGTTCCACCACCCTCACCCTCTCTGAGCTCACCATGGTCCAACCACTCCTCTTTCTTGGCAAGCTCAGAGGTTTTGGTGGTGGCTTGGGTGGTCCCTGGGTGGAGGAGCAAGTTTCCTGAATCCTTGCCAGGTCAGCATGGAGATGAACAACCTCCTCCTTCAGACCAGAGAGGTGCCTGCAAATAGGGCAGCAATGCAGTCTCCAGAATGTCTCCCGGAAGACTGCTGCTCCACAGCCAGTGCATTGCACCACTCCCCACATGTCTGTGTCCCTTCCTATTATAGATGCCTGTTACAGATAGTGGAAGTATCTGGTGGATCCACTGTCCTGCTGCAAAGGGCAGGTATCTGGTGGATCCGTATTTGTCCAGATCCATCTAAGCAACACTGAATTGTACATTACTGTGCACTTTAAGGTATAAAAAGTGCATTGCAAACACTTGTATATTGAGTAAATAAGCTGAGATGGATACAGAAAAATGTCTCTGCCTTAGCAGGCTGTAGTCCTTGTTCTAATCTCTGTCAGTGTTGCAGATGGACTGATATGATTAACTCCTCATTAAGAGCTACAGTTATCTGGCAGTTCAAGAAGGTGATTCCACAAAAGGCTCAATGTGAGTAATTATCACTCCACTGTCAGAACTTCCAGCTAGTGTCCAAGGTGTGATAAAGTGCAGAAGCTGTTAAGTCACTAGCTTCCAGTTTTCTGAATGTGTTTCTGTCTGACAATTTGTCTCACATTATTAAGACCAGTGCCCCTCATTTTCATATATTTTGAGTGTCTGTATCCAACATTTCCATGAAAAATGCTAAGAAGCATACAGAATCTGCTCTGCAGGTGGTGGGTTTTGTCCCTGCCTCCCCAAAGCTGCTTCCTTACCCCTTCAAATCTCTTAAATCTGTGCTTTCCCTACATTTTCCTATATTTTGATTGTCTGTATCCAACATTTCAGTGACAAAATGCTAAGAGGTATACAGGGTCTGCTTTGCAGGTGGTAGCCTTGGAGCATGTATGGTATAAAACACCTTAATAAAACACATAATTTGAAAGGTTAAAATAAGCACTCCAGGGGTACATAGATCATTCTACATAGAAACAAGGGTAGTATTGTATCATACCTATGTACTGTTTACCCTGGCCTGATGAAAGGAGAATGTTTAAAAATCTGTTACTGTAAGCTGGCCTGGTGGTGCTAGTGGTTGAGGATCTGGTTGCTACACCTCATTCCACACTGGTGGCTCAAGTTTGGGAACAAGCTTGGGGCCGCTTGGGGTTGGCAGGGGAAGAGATTATTGAGCAGCCAGAGGACTGCTGTTCTCTCTCAGGGGAGGGAGACTAGTCATCCCACTCTATGACTGCCCTCTAGCAGTAGCTGGAAGGCAGTATAGGGCAGGAGGCTAGAAGCTGATATCCTTATGTTGGAAGGGAAGGGGGGATCAGAGAAAATGGAAAAATCAAGCCTAGCAGGCTCATTGATGGTCTGCTACTCCCAGGATTGGTCCCTAGAGTCTGGATTTGGTCTCCAGAGTGAGGGAGAAGCTGGCAACCTCCTCCTGGCCCCACCGCGGGGCAATCCATGAGGGAATTTCTGGGGCTGCCTAGCATGGGAGTAGCAGAGCCTGAGAGAGAGTTCCTCCATTCAGAGGGCTGAAGCTGCATGCCAGGGCTCAGGGTGCAGAAGATGCCTATAGAAACAAAAAACTGTTACTGTTGGGGCATAGCATGTTAAAATCAATACTTTTAAGAATAAAAATGTCATAAAGTTTTCTGTTTCCCAAGCCCTTAGGTTTGTGTCACTGACTCCCCAAAGAAATCCTAGCTGTGCTTCTGGATCACTTGATACTGTACAAAAACTTCCAGAAATGTCAGGCTCCAGTTGATCACAGGGTGGGGCTGAGTGTCTTTCTCTGCCTGACTCTGTTCATTGCCCTGTGGGTGGTGATGACAGTGTGGTGAGGTGCATGATGTTTCCAGTTATTGTGTGTGCAGAGCTAGGTCTACTTGACTGAATATTTGCTGCTGTGTTATCCTCTGGTTCAGGGGGTGCAGAAAGAGGAAGAGAGGTTGCCATGGTACAAAACAATGGGGGGGCACACTGTGTGTGATGGCATTGCAGTCTTTTTTCTGCTGGAGCCGGAACCAATGTGGTAGCAGGATAAATGTGCAATAATAATCTGAGTATTTTCTTGACTTGCATTGTTTCCTGTATAAGTGATCAAAATTCACCACTACAGTTTTGAGCTAGTGTAATCATCTGCGGGCTAGTGCAATTTTGTATTAACTTGTCCTTCTGGCTAGTGCAAAGAAAAGTTAAGGTTGACTACTGGGTACAGTATATGAGAATGAGGTGAGAGTTTGGGTTGACAACCCCAAGGCACACCCCACATTTGTTACTGCCTGCAAGGTGGGGGTGGGGTGTTAGGGATGGAAACCCTAATCCCATATTTCCCTGCTTTTGTCACTTTAACCCTAACTGGGGCACTAACAAAGATTTTTGCAATGAATTTCCTTACTTTTTGAGATAGTATAATCACATCCTTACTTGCCTGTGGGACTGCAGGGCCCTCTTGACCCAGTGCTCCTATCCATCCATACTTTTAGAGATCATGTAATTGTATCTTTATTTGACTGTGGGAGAATCATATATGTATGTTGCTGTGGAAGTGCTGGTTCATCTGGACCCTACGCTTGCCTAGCAACAGAACCTGATACTAGCAGAACACTGAAGTGTGCATTTTAATGAAATAAAACACTTGCCAGGTGAAGGGCACTGCAGAGAACCCTGACTAAAAGTCCTCTGTATTAAGAGGTGGTAAAAGGTATTAGGAATCCTGAATATTTGAGCAAGTTGTGGATTGCTAGACAGGAAGTAGAACTGTGATACTTCCTGTTCTAGTGAGATAAAAAAGCTCCTTTGATGAGCGGAGTGAGTGTGAGCGGGTGTATGTGTGGAGAAGCATGTGGAGATGCACGTAGAGACACTCGCGCGTCAACGCATGTTAGCATGTTTGCAGGAAAGCAAGAAGTTAGGAGTAGAAACTATAAAAGGTAAGGGAAGGGCTAAGAGAGATTACTATTCAAAATTGTAATATTTTAAACATGGAATGCCAGAATAGGGTAACAGCTATTCTTTCTAAGGATGGGGACCTATTGATACAATGTGCAAGTTGCAGAATGTATAAAATGTAAGAGGAGGGGGTAGATTACACAGCATATATGTGCAGAAAGTGCATACATAACCAGGAGTTACAACATAATATTGTCCTGATTAGCGAGAGATTAAACAAGGTAGACAGTAGTCAGCTGGAATTAGTTGCAAAACTGAAGATATTGTGCAGCCTAAATATAACAAACACTGAAAGGGAAAATAGACAACAACTTGATTGATTGGGAAAAAGAAAAATTGGATGCATAAGTACTGACACAGATAAAACAGAGTGGAGTGAGGTAACATCTGTTAAAAGAAAAAGAAGAGGTAGAAGCCCACTACAACCAGTACCAGACAACTGCATTACAGAAATAGTAAGGGAGAATACCACCAGCTCTGGTAATGTGGTTAGACAAACTAGCACTGATAGGGAAACTGGAAATGACAACTGGGCAAGTCAGATCCCAGTGGCTAATAGCTACCAGACATTGTCTGAGTCAATTAGTCAGTATGAGGAGGCCCCTGATAACACTATGAATACACAGGAACAGATATTAAAATTGGACCAAAGACAAATTATAGTTATTGGAGATTCAATAATTAAATACATGGATAAATATATCTGTAGGAATGATAAGGCAAATAAAATGGTGAGTAGTTTCTCAGGAGCTGGGCGAGTGATTTGTACAACATGGTGGATAATATTTTCAATGGAGCTGGAGCACGACCAGTAGCAGTAGTGTATATAGGCATAAATGATTTGGCCAGGAATTCTCTAGTAACTTTTCAAAATGATATTAAGGCACTTATTCAGAAATTGCAGGAAAAAGATAGTGAAATTCTAATTTCAGAAATGTTATCTGTACCAAGAGCATCTGCTTATAAAGCTAAGAAAATAGCACTGGCTAATGCATGGTTGTATAACTGGACAAAATCGGAGGGGCTTTCATTTATTAAACATTGGGAAACCTTTAATAATAAAAAAGAACTCAGAAGAAACAGAAGGATTTATGGAAAAAATGGCAAACATATCGGAAGTAACTGATATATTGATAATGGGAGACCTGAACATTCCAGAAATTGAGGGAAATGGAAACAAGTATAAAAATCCATTAGGAGCAAGAATGTATGAGATGTTGACAGCAGCAGACATCCAACAATGCATAAATGAACCAACTAGGGGCGAAAATATCCTGGATGCTATTCTAACTAATATGTCTGAGAACATTGAGAACATTAATATTGGACCACCAATAGGAACAAGTGACCATGGAACTATTATATTTACAATTAACAAAAAAAGAAAACTAATTAGGGGAAAAACAACCCAAATAATGTATAATAATGCCAATTATCAGGAATTAAGAAATGTATTCAGTGAATTTGATTGGTGTAGAATAATGAATGAGCTATCAGTTGAAGAGTCATTGGAGGTATTTGTTAAGACACTAAATAATGTAATATCCAAGCATATTCCTAGGAAGAATGTATATAATAGTAGGGTGAAAAAACCTTCTTGGATAAATAATAAGATCATTAAACTATGTAAAAAGGAAAAAAAATGTATTCAGACAGATGAAACAGTTAAAAACAGAGGTTAGTAGAGCTTGGTACAAAAAAATACTACATAAGGTCAAGTATGAAATAAGAAATGCAAAAAAACAGTTGTAGTACAAACTAGCAACATCCAAAAATACTACAAAGAGTTTCTTTGCATATGTGAATAATAAAAAAGGATATAATAATGATACTGTAGGACCTCTACTTATAGACGGTGAAATATCCATGAAACCTGTGGAAATGGCTGAGGAATTTAGCAGAACATTTAGAAAAGTGTTCATCAAGGATACTTATAAAATAGACAATATCATGATTGAGAAGTCTAACAAGATACAGACAGATATAGTCACTATTGATAAAGTCCTTGAAAGAATACAAAAACTTAAGACAGATAAATCGGCAGGCCCAGATGGGGTGCACCCAAAATTTATTAATGAATTGGAAGATGTACTAGCACCAGCTATTACAATAACAGGGCAGAAATCACTGATTGAAGGTTATGTACCAAAGGACTGGAGAACAGCTCATGTGGTCCCAGTGTTTAAAAAGGGGAGTAGGGCAGAGGTGGCTAATTACCGACCTATAAGTTTAACATTGGTGGTCTGTATTATTATTGAAGGTATAATATATGAGGAGTTAATAACTTTCACCTTGAACATGGGTATGAGTGATAAAACTCAGCATGGTTTTGTTAGGAATAGATCCTGTGAGACTAATTTAATCAGTTTCTAAGAACACACTGGGAAACTAATAGACCAGGGGAATAACGTGGATATGGTTATGCTGGACTTTAATAGTGCCTTTGACTTAGTTCCCCATGATATAGTAATCCTAAAACTGGTAAATTTGGGAATTGATAGTGTTATTATTAAATGGATTAAACACTGGCTGATGGATAGAACTCAACTGGTTAGGGTACACGGTTTTGTGTCTGATGAGGTGCGTGTTTCAAGTGGGGTGCCACAGGGGTCCTTGCTGGGACTGCTGTTGTTTGGTATCTATATTTCTGCTCTAGATATATCTGATAAGAATAAATTAATAAAGTTTGCTGACGATGTTAAGGTAGGAGGGGCTGTAAACACCTTTGAAGATAGACTACATTTTAGCCAAGATTTAGTAAATACTGTATATTAGAGTGGGCCAAACAAAATAAGATGCACTTTAACTTAGACAAATGTGTAATAATGCACATGGGAAAAGGAAATATAAAACAAGACTATTATATACAGGGTGTAAAACTTAAGGAGTCTGTCTGTGAAAAATATTTGGGTGTACACATTAGTCATGATCTAAAAAAGGGTCTACATTGTAGAATAGTAGCTAACAAGGCTATGCATCTGGTTAATTGCATTCGAAGAAGTTTCCAATCAAGGAATACAGAGGTAATGATGCCTCTTTATAAATCTTATATGAGACCACATTTGGACTACTGTTCCACAGTCTGGAGTCCATATTTAAGGAAGGACATAAAAATGGTTGAAAAGCCACAAAGGGCCTGTACAAAACTTGTAAAAGGGATTAAGGATAAGCCATATGAGGAAAGATTAAGGGTCTTAGGGTTGTGGTCAGTGGACATGAGATGAACTAAAGGTGACTTGCTACTGCTCCATAAAATTATGGGACAGGAATTATTAAAACATAATCTTGACCTTCAGATTAAGGAACAAAACTATAATTTAAGAGGACGTAAGTACCAATTAAAAGAAGAATATTGTAGGACAAAACTGAGAGAATTTAGCTTTGGACCCAGAGTTGTTAGACTATGGAATAGATTACCAGAAGAACTAGTAGAAATTACTAGTTTTAATGCCTTTAAGGCAGGATTAGATAGATACATATCAGTTGGTAACTTCGGTTTCCTTCACTAAAATAGTGGGGACAACCTATATTGGCTCTGGCCTTCTGGTTGTCTTAACAATCAAGTATGAACTCCAGTATGCTTCCAATTTTTGGAAAACCACAACTAAATGGTCACCATCGCCTTTTTATTACCCCACCTCATGAAGCCAGTGTGGATAATTTCCAAATCCCCAACAAAATGGGATTCTAGGCCACCGCAATATCATTCCATGCCACAGGTGCAAAAAGACAGTTTGGTCAGGATTTGAAAAATTACAGCTGTCACATTCATGAGGTGGTGTAAAAATATATCTGTACCAGGTGAAAAGAGTGCTTCAATACAACACCATAAGAACCACATTTCAAAAAGTGCATCTGACTTGATAGCAGCAGGGGTAGCATAGCACATGCTAATTACCACTACCCCTCTAGCTATGAAGGCAGGAGAGGAAGTTATAAAGGAATTTAAAGTGTGGTGGAATAATGAGCTGCTCCAGTGGCAGAAAGGGCTAAGGCATGAGCAGTTAGGGCAGCACAAACTGGGAGACCAGGGTTCTGTTCCTGGTCTCCTGATTCTTACCTCTTTCATCTACATGTTTTTTTATCCCAAAACCAAGGACGCCCCCCAAGTTTTTACCCATCTGTGTATTCCACCCCCATCAGAGTTAATTATTTTAATATCAGTGGTGCGTGGAGTGGAGTCCCCTCTGCAAACACAAAATAAATATTTTGTGTTTTTGGTGTGGTAGTGGTAGTTGGCTACTAATGGCACTGTTTCTTCTGGCAGTGTTTTGAATTGGTGCTGTTCTTGACAGTATTGTTTTTGCTGCATGCTTGTTGATGGCACTATTATTGTTTTTGCTGTCTTAACATTGTGCCAAATATATCTATGTTGAAAATTTAGGGTCAAAATATTTAAAATGATCAGAGTTATGAGTGAGCATAGCAAAATTTAAATGCATGCATGTAACTTTGCCATTTTTACATATTTTGATCCCAAATTTTCAACATAGGCTTCTTATGACCCCACATCATGAATCAGGGCAGTGAAATTTTTCAAATCCTGCTCAAAAGATGATTTCATCAAGTGACTATGAAATCACCCTTCAGGCCAGATTTGCAGAATTCCACTGACATTGTACATGAGGTAGGGTCCTAAAAATGCCGTGTTGAAATTTTGATGTCAAAATATGCAAAAATGGCCAAGTCATGAATCAAAGTTGAAACCCATTGAAATGCACTGAACTGCATTTACTGTACATTCAGAGCAGATGGCAGCACAGCTACACATCACTGCTGGCAAATAAATGCAGATAATTCGCAGGATAAATGCATAAAAAATACTCTATTGCACACGAAGACACCTGGCACACAGATAAAGCGTGCCCATCTCACAAACAGCCAGATGTTTTCGTGCAAAACCTCACGCTTTCTCAAGGCTGAGGTGGCTTTGTAAATTGCACCCTATAAATGATTGTACTTAAAGTGACAGTGCATATATACACCATTTGATCCCACAGTACAGTATTATTAAATTCAACAATCAAAGCCACCTAAAAAGATTATATTTTTTTCCTTTGGAAAGGCGCAGTACAAGAACTAGATTCCTCTATTAAATATTTGGAGATGACTAATCAAAATCTTAGGTTTGAGGTAAAAAGTGATTTACAGGAAATTCATTTTTTGGATCTTTCTATTTTAAAAAATGTGGATGGTAGTGTAGGGACTAAGCTTTATCACAAATGCATAGATAAAAATTCAATATTACACTTTGAGAGTTGTCATCCTGTGTATGTCACTACCAATATTCCTGTTGGGCAATATCTTAGAGCAAAATGGAATTGCTCAGATCCTGATGATTATGAAAAAAGTGCTGAGGATCTTATAAAATGGTTCCAAGATAGGGGATATAATTTAAATACTCTTTTAAAAGCAAAAGAGAGAGCAGACTGTAGAAGTAGATATGATCTCCTTAAACATAATGGGAATGTAACAGTAAATAAGGAGAACTATGATAATAAGGTTAAATTCATTATAACCTTTAGCCCACAGGCATATATGGTAAAAGAGATTATTAAAAATAATTGGCATATTTTAAAAATGGAGAAAAAATTGGATCAGATTACACAGGAATTACCTCAATTGGTATACAAAAAAGCACAAAATCTAAGGGATTCATTAATTCAGAGCATCTATTGGACTCCAAAAGAGAAAAAGGAAATGTTTCTTCCTAGTGGTACTCACAGGTGTGAGAACTGTACCTTTTGTAATTATGTTAAAGTAGGTGAATTTTTCAAACATCCAGTAACAGATCAGATGTATCAAATTAAGAATTTTTGTGATTGTAATACTAAAAATATTGTTTATGTTGCTACTTGTAACACCAGTCAGGGCTTTTATATTGGAAAAACCACACAGAAATTTAAACATAGAATAGGACAGCACATCAGAAGCACTGCTAATTTAAATGATGTGAGTGCTCTTGCACAGCATGTAAAGATGAAAGGTAGAAAACATAGTTTTGTGTTCCAGATGCTTGATAGTGTTAGGTAACATGTTCATGGGGGTGATTTAGACAAAAAACTAAGACAAAATGAGTCTTTTTGGCAGTATAAAGCTAGATCTTATATTGCACCAGGGCTGAATGATTTTTTTCAGCTATCCCTTATTTTATAAAAGGGTTCATTATTATATGTCAGCCCTTTATGAAGTTATCTAGTAACTGTATGAATTGCTGGAATGGAAATTTAAATTATGAAATGTAATTAATATATGCATTGCTATACTGAATATGTGATGTCTTTACAGAATTTAAGATGTTGTTCATTTATATATATATTTTTCATATATATGTTGGGTATGCACTTGGATTCTTTATGACATTTGGAAGTCTTTTTGGGTGGCTTTGATTGTTGAATTTAATAATACTGTGGATGAAATGGTGTAAGTATGCACTGTCACTTTAAGTACAGTCATTTATAGGGTGCAATTTACAAAGCCACCTCAGCCTTGAGAAAGCATGAGGTTTGACGTGAAAATGTTTTGCTGTTGTGGGGAGGGGAACGCTCTATCTGTGTGCCTGGCATCTTTGTGTGTAATAAAGTATTTTTTATGCATTTATCTTGCAAATGATCTGCATTTGTTTGCCAGCAGTGATGTGTAGCCATGCTGTTGTCTGCTCTGAGTAAGTAAACCTGCATATTTTGGCTCTAGCTTGCTTAGCAGCTGCCTGTCTGTTTTGTTGGTGGTTATTAACTGTACATTAGTTTTTCATATTGCAGTCACTGGTTCCAGCAGCAAGATGTGTCTTGAATGGGAGAAAGAATCTTCATCCTGGGACATATTTAGGTGTGTGAGGGTGTGTGGGAGGTGTAGGTGAGTGTGGGGAGGTGGGTGCTGAGTGGAAGTTTGGGGTGGGGTGTCAGATTGGGGAGGGACTGTTTTTTTGTTTACAGTCAAAAATAAAATTGAGAGACCTTTTTCTTTATTACAGGTAAGATGGCCATTGGAGGGCGTGCCACTTGACACTAGGGATACAATCAAAAATATGGGGATGGAGATCGAGGGGGTGAGGGTGCCACTAGATAGAGGGAAATAATGAAAAATACGAGGGCATGAATTGGACAGTGTGGGAGCTACTAGACACCAAGAAGAAACATAAAATAAAAATATTAAAACAAATATGGGGAGGGCAATTGGTAGGTGGGGGCACCACTAAACACCAGGGAAAAATCCTGTTATTATGGGGATGGAGATCAAAGTATAAGTGGGTGCTACTAGATACCAGGGAAAACATGATGTACCAACACAAGGACTGACCTCATGGATGCCAGGTTGGGTTTAATCATGCATTTTTTTAAAGAGGTACAAATGACACACAGCACCCTTTTGCAGCTGCCAATGTTTCATGTTGAAAGAGGCATTAAAGGGAATGGGACAGGAATCAGGGGTTGAGGAACAGTGGGCAGTATTTAAAATGGGGATTACAAGAACAACAGAATTATGCATTAAGCAGGTTAGCAAAAGGAAAAGGAAGAGGAGACCATTATAGTTTTCCAAAGAGGTAGCAAAGAAAGTGAAAGCCAAAAAGATTGCATTCAGGCAATACAAAAAGACACAGGCAGAAGGGGATAGGGAGAAGTACCAGGAGAAGCAAAGAAAGGCAGGAGGTCAGTAAGGGAAGCCAAAGCTCAGACAGAAGAACACATTGCAAAATCAGTGGGTAGAGGGACAAACCTTTACAGGTACATAAGTGAAAAAGAAAGACAAAGGGAGGGATAGTGAGACTGAAGGGGAGGATGGGAGCCACGTGGAGGATGACAACAGTAAAGCTGACATATTGAACAGGTATTTCTGCTCAGTCTTTACAGAGGAAGAGGGGTAATGGGTCTGAAGGGAGTACAAGGGTGAGAATGGTGCAGAAATGGACACAAGTCCCTTTACACGAGAAAGGATCCTGAAGGAACTGGAAGTAAAAGAGTTGATAAAGCAATGGGGCCAGATGGGGTGCAACCCCAGGGTCCCAAAGAACTAAGAGAGGTGGTGGCTGAACCTCTGGCTATCCTGTTTAGCCGATCACTGGAAACAGGGAGGTACCCAAAGACTGGAGGACAGCAGATGTAGTCCCCTTATACAAAAGTGGGAACAAAGAGGAAGCAGGGAACTACAGACAGTCAGCCTCACCTCGTAGTGGGGAAGATCATGGAAGCACTACTGAAGGAGAGATTGGTGGAACATCTGGTTGTCAATGGACTACAGGACCCAAGGCAGCATGGTTTTACCGGGGGGAGGTCATGTCAGACCAACCTAGTTGAATCTTTTGACTGGGTGACTAGGGAGGTGGATCAGGGGAGGGCAGTGGACATGGCCTATCTGGACTTCAGCAAGGCCTTTGACACTGTGCCACATAGAAGATGTGGAGGAATTTCTTTTATATATCTTTCTTTCATGCATACATATAAAGAAAAGTGTGGTAGTGTATTATAATGTAGAGCTGCTAGTGTAGTTAAATATAGCCAGGTCTGAGTAGAAGCTAAGGGTCATTATAAGTTCATAAGAATCACAAAGCAAGCAGAAAGCAATAGCTCATGCTGGCTGAAACCAGTTCCTTAGGTTGTGAAAAATAGTAAGCTAGATAAAACTGAGCAGAACTGGTTGTACCAGCCTGAATAGCAGGCTTGGGCAAAATATAGAAGATAACAGCACGCCGAGGCATTGAAGAAAAAGCTGTACGCTGTTATGGTGTGAGTGAACCTCAGTGTTTCACCCAGGTCAGCTTGACCCAGGCATATGTATCAAACAGTAATGGAAAGAAATGAAATAAGCCAGTGGAAAAGTACCTAATGCATATCAATGTGTTTTTTCTGTTACATTGCTGAAAACTATGATTGGCTTATACTGAAATGTTGGTGTTTTTCCAAGATAAGAAGTGCTATAAAATACTGTGTAAAACTTTGTTCAGGAGCCTCTCCTTTAGCTGAGGCTCCCACATATGTGTGCAGACAATAAACTGAGTTTATTGGAATAACCATTGGTGTGGTTATTGAGTACATAGAAATTAAGGTAAAGTATAGACAGTAAAGAGAATCTGCACCACAGTTTTACGTGAGTCGGCAGGATGGCTTCACTCTCCATGTCACACTGTGATCGGACTGCCAAGTCCCAGCCTCAGGGAGGGTGGCCCGGAGGTTCAAGTCCCACCATATGTGTGACGCCTTGAAGCGTGACAGCCATCATTTACTGTCTTAGGTGCTGGGTGGCACCAAGAGTGCTGGTGGGCACTCAGCATCAGGGATGCCCAAAAGTAGGAGGTTGGTGGCACCCAAGACCGGTTAGGCACCTTTTAGGGACTACAATGGGAAATACGGAGGACCTCTACCAGATGGATCTCAACCTAATACTGTTAAGAGATTTTTGTTTTGTTTTGTTTTAAACTGCAACCCAGAGCTCTGAAAAGACTTGGTTGGCAGGTTACTAAATGGCCAAAAGAAAACCTTTGAAAGGGTTAATAGCTGCAGTGTTTGGAAATTATCATGAAGGTCCTGCAGTCAGTTTTCTTACTCAGACTAGTGTATCGGAAAAGAAGAAGAAAATACCTTGGCACCGGTAAGTCTGAATTTTTATTCAAAGTTGTTTTATGTCTGTCTGTTTTATTTCTGTAATACATATACTAAACAAGGTAATGCTCCGCCTTTCTCGTGCATATTTTCTAGCTTATATCTGTGTTCTGTAATTATGTTCTGTTGTCAAGGTTGCGAGATAGGATTGACTGCCTTCAGTGCACAACATGTTACAGTAAAAAAAAAAGAGAAAGCTTCTTTGCCTTGTATCTGACTGTTTTAATTGGTTTTATTTTTAATGAAACATTTGTGCTGCCTAGATAGGGTCAGTGAAGAACTTTTGTATGTAGTTGTTGGTCGGAGCAGGTAGTGTTGAAGGTAAAGAGATATGACGTCATAGATTGCAATGTGCAGAAAGATTTGTAGTTTGCAAGCAACATGCCAAGCCACTGCTAGGTGAAAATGTAATGTGTTAACAGCTATGAATGGCTTTATCATACTTCTAGTTAAACCAGAAACCTTTTGCAAAATGGCAGAGTGCCATATTTTGGCTATGCCCCAGAAGGTGTAACCATGTTATACTAGATGTGTTCACTTACAGATGGTATGTTGTGCTGTGTTTTAAAGGTGTTGAAAGGAGTTAGAATGTGTTTAAAAGTGTTTTGTTCTGAAAAGATTTGGCATGTAGATATGTATAAATGTGTTGGTTTAAAATTGTCAGTGTTACAAGACAGGCAGGAGGCAGCACATATATCTAAAACACGTACAGTTTTCTAATAAAACCATGGGCATTACCTCAGCAAATTAGTGTCAAATAATATCAGTCTTATTTTGTGTTAAGTATTTATTTTTGTGTATGTGTATGTGTGTGTACTGTCTTGGCCAGCAGTTTTCTTGTGTGCTCTATTATTATTTAAAGATATTTTAATATTAGTAGTGTTCAAGGACACTACAAAAATAACTGGGTTTGAACGACTCTTGCATGCACTCTGTGACCTTTTGCACGTTATTTGACCTTCTTGTGTTTCAACATTTTATGTTACTACCAGTTCAAACTTGATGTGTATTCCATACCTAAAGCACAACTTTTCACACAAAATGTATGTTTCATGAAAGCACACCAAGAGTGAACTATGTAATTTGACTTTTATTGCAAAACTAGTATTCTAAGTGAAGAGGAACAAACTTTTTCTCCTCTCACGGCTTCTGACTTGCAGCCAACACAGGCAATACTCCAGCTGGAAGGGGAGAATTATTCATCATCTCCCCCATATTTTTATTATATATATACAGTACGCTTTTGAAAAAAGGACTATTACAGCTGTTTTTGAAAGTCTACCATCTACAGTTAAAAAACAATGGTTTGGGGTTTTATGTGTGACCATGGTGTAATCATTTTTTTTGTCTTTTTGAAATGCACTCTAAGAGATACGTACGTACAGTATTACCATCAATCTGGATTTTTTATAAACTCAGCTGACATTTTGTCATGCTTAGGATAAGGGAACCCAGGGATGCTTGGCTTCTTTTATCCTATGGAAATAATCTTGTTTTATTTTTAAACTGGTGTGTGTTTGTTTTTGTTGTTTGTCTGTGTTTCTTCTCTTTCTTCTAGAGAAAAAGAAGTTCCCCATCTTTATAGTAAGGTATGAAACTTACTAAACTAATTGTAATATTATCTTGTTATAATTTAAAGTGTAAGTAGGTGGGGACTGCAATGGGGCCACCCCATTACCATTTATCCAGTGCACATTTTTTTTTTTAAGGTGCTGCGCGACTAGCTACTAATATTGCCAGACCATTTCTGGGTTAATATTCATGTCACCATCTAGAGCTAACCTTTTTATTGCTACAGTATTCGAGCTGTCTCTTCCACCAGTAGGAGCCTGGAGGGAGGGGGTTAGCAAAGGTTGCAAGGTACATCACTGTCCCCCCAGAGGGATAAATAAGGAAAATGTGTATTTGCCAATAATTGTTTCTTATTTACAGGTTTTAAAAAGACCCAAAGTATTTTAACAGCATAACCCAGCCCAAGCCTTTCTGTTTTTTCTAGTGCAAACAGTTAAATCTTACACCTATTATTGGTAATAGGGTTTCTGCCCTCAGCAAGTAATCAGTTACGCTTGAGGGTGAAGTTGTGTATGTATGTCCACACATATTCATTCTTTTGATTGTCTTTTTCAGCTTTCTTATCCTGTTAAAACAAATGCAAAACAACTTTTGTCATTGCCTACAGCAATGAATGCATTTTTTTCAACCAGTAAATTACAGTACTCTAACATTTCTGGACTCTAAGCTAAGTTTACAGTCTATATGTGTTGTTTAAAATGTATTTTATGCATTATGCATTATGCTCAATACTGAAATTGTTCTATTACAAACATGCTTATGTTTCATGTTTATGTTATAATGTTTTGATATACATCTTGCTACACTGTATCATGTGTGTATTCAGAAAAGTGCTCCACATGTATAACGTTTTTAATGCTCATAACCAAACCTAAATACTGGGGCCAGCATTGCTGACCCACCCCTACAATATGTTCCAAAGCAAAATCAAAAGTAAAATTAATGTCTGTTGTCTTATTACTCACAGGTACCCTAAAGAATGAGTGCACTCTTTCAGGTTTTGTCATTTTCAATTTTAACAATTATAATATGCACAATTTAGATTGTACTCCAAACCTATGCTTCATGCCTTACCTCACTCAGTACTTTGGAGTATTTCACTATACAGGGTAAAGAAGGTAGACCTTTTCACTTGTCACAGGTGCAATAGGCACTGTTATTAAATTGGCATAGGCCAACAACATATATATTTGTCCCACTAATTGCATTGTGTAAAAGGCATATTGTTATGAACAATATGTTTGAAGCGTGTAACTGCATTAAGCAGGTTAGCAAGAAGAAAAGGAAGAGGAGACCATTATGGTTTTCCAAAGAGGTAGCAAAGAAAGGAAAGCCAAAAAGATAGCATTCAGGCAATACAAAAGACACAGGCAGAAGGGGATAGGGAGAAGTACCAGGAGAAACAAAGGGAGGCAGGAAAGTCAGTATGGGAAGCCAAAGCTCAGACAGAAGAACACATTGCAAAATCAGTGGTTAAAGGGACAAACCTTTACAGGTACATAAGTGAAAAAGAAAGACAAAGGGAGGGATAGTGAGACTGAAGGGGAGGATGGGAGTCGATGGAGGATGACAACAGTAAAGCTGACATATTGAACAGGTATTTCTGCTCAGTCTTTACTGAGGAAGAGGGGGGTAATGGGTCTGAAGGGAGTACAAGGGGTGAGAATGGTGCAGAAATGGATTGCATCACAAGTCCTATGAAGATAAGTTGAAGGAACTAAACATGTACTCCCTGGAGGAGAGGAGGGAGAGAGAGGATATGATAAGAGACATACAAGTATCTTACAGGGAGAAACAGAGTGCAGGAAAACACTATTTTTAAGCGAAAAAGATGTTCCAGGACTAGAGGGCATGGGATGAAGTTGGAGGGAGGACGATTCAGAGGAAACATGAGAAAGAATTTCTTCACAGAACGGGTGGTGGACAAGTGGAACACCCTGCCAGAGGAAGTGGTGGGGGCTGAAACAATCACGGGATTTAAGAATGCATGGGATAGACATAAAGGAATTCTAGAGGTCAGGGTAAGGGAAACAGACTTCAGGAAAACAAACTGAACTTACAAGCTCAAATGGGCAGACTGGGGGGCCATAGGCCCTTATCTGCCGACACTGTCTATGTATCTATGTATCTATTTATTGTAACATTACAAGATTTTATAACTCAGGTCTCCATCAGGCCCGCTTGTAAAACAGACAGGGAAATAATGTTCATCACTGTCATAACTGCTTCGTGGATTTGAAAGCAGGGATGTAATCATAACATTGTCATGATTTACAGATGGTCAAATGGTATAATTAACCCGGCCTGCACCCCCAGGGTGTGCGGTTGATGTCCCATTTTTATTTTTCTTCCAATTGCCAGAATTTAGGCCTTTCACACCACTCTTTACAAAACAAAAAGCCAAATGGTTTACAAGATTGTTTATGTGTTTTAATTCAGTGTTCATACACTTTGCAAGTTTGCAGGTTTCACTGTGTGGCACACATAAGATCTCCACATTCCACAGCAGTAAAACTTTCATCTAAGTTGCCGAGACCTTCATCTTTTCCTGAAAGAAAACAACTGCCACAGCTTTGATGTCATCACTACCTTTGTGCCTGACTAGTTCCATATAAGGACCATTGCATGAATCAAGTTATTATTAAACTTTAAATCAACTGAAGAAGGTCAGTCAGTTCAGACTCTGCAATCAAGTTTATTGTTTCTGCTTACTATGAAGTTAAGTCTGGGGATGGGGCACTCCCCTAACTCCAGCGAGAAGATTCTGCTTCAATTGACCTTCAAGCAATACATCCATTTTCTTCACTGCCGCTTGTTCCAAACATGGCTGGTACCGTATACAACCCTATTACTCTGGTTTATTGTAAACTGTTACTTTTTATGAACTATTAATCTTTGTGCCGGAGTGTAATCAACTATCACGACACAAATGCCATGCAAGTGTGTGTGTGTGTGTGTGTGGCTCCATTAAAAGAACTTAATGAACTCAATGCATAATCTAATGCACCCCTGGCCAGTGTGTCTGCCAATCAGCCATCCAGCAGCCATCAACGTGAACACTGACTTTTCTACTGTGCTGGTGTTTGTTTTTAAATTACTGTCTGCATTGCAACCATGTGCCTTGTGGGGTTACCACCATTCTGCAAATGACATTTCATCTGTACTGTAACTACATCAGCCTGTGGATACTTATATGAACTTTATGGACTGTTAACTTTATGGACTGTTATGTTTTATAAGGACTTATCTGTCAAGAGACATTATCAACAGATTCTTCAATTAAGCTCCAAGGTAGTGCCACCTCAACACACGGTAGCAACTACCTATTCACTCTCAAAGGATTCCATGAACTCTTTTCATCGACAAAATTGTTATGTTATATTGTGTTATATATGGTATCACATGTTAGCATTTTTCACATATTTAAATTGTGGTGTTGACATCCTCAATTCTGTATTATGTTTTACAAACTCACCATTGTGTTCCATCTGTAACTCCATGCCTTAACTATCTGTATGCTGGCAACCAGTTTTAAATCATATAGGTAAAAAGGGGGGTGGTTCGTTGATACAGAGTATCAAAAGGGGGGAGTGTGGAGGAATTTCTTTTATATTTCTTTCTTTCATGCATACATATAAAGAAAAGTGTGGTAGTGTATTATAATGTAGAGCTGCTAGTGTAGTTAAATATAGCCAGGTCTGAGTAGAAGCTAAGGGTCATTATAAGTTCATAAGAATCACAAAGCAAGCAGAAAGCAATAGCTCATGCTGGCTGAAACCAGTTCTTAGGTTGTGAAAAATAGTAAGCTAGATAAAACTGAGCAGAACTGGTTGTACCAGCCTGAATAGCAGGCTTGGGCAAAATAGAAGATAACAGCATCGCCCGAGGCATTGAAGAAAAGCTGTACATTGTTATGGTGTGAGTGAAACTCAGTGTTTCACTCAGGTCAGCTTGACCCAGGCATATGTATCAAACAGTAATGGGAAAGAAATGAAATAAGCCAGTGGAAAAGTACCTAATGCATATCAATGTGTTTTTTCTGTTACATTGCTGAAAACTATGATTGGCTTATACTGAAATGTTGGTGTTTTTCCAAGATAAGAAGTGCTATAAAATACTGTATAAAACTTTGTTCGGGGAGCTCTCTCCTTTAGCTGAGGCTCCCACATATATGTGTGCAGACAATAAACTGAGTTTATTGGAATAACCATTGGGTGTGGTTATTGAGTACATAGAAATTAAGGTAAAGTATAGACAGTAAAGAGAATCTGCGACCACAAAGACTATTACACAAACTGAGGAATATGGGTGTGGGCAGGACAGTAGTGTGGTGGGTAGGTAACTGGCTGGGTGGCAGGACACAGATGGTGGTGGTAAATGGCTGTCACTCCACAGAGGGAAGAGTGACCAGTAGGGTACCACAGGGATCAGTGCTGGGACCGGTCCTATTCAACATCTTCATCAGTGACATTGCACAGGACCTAGAAGGCAGAATTTCACTGTTCGCTGATGACACAAAGCTCTGTAACAGAGTAGACACACCAGAGGTTGTAGACAGAATGAGAAGGGACCTGCAGAAACTTGAAGAATGGTCAGGGGTTTGGCAGTTGAAATTCAATGCAAAGAAGTGCAAGATAATGCATATGGGGCACAAAAACCCTGGCACAATATATCAGTTGGGTAGGGTGAGGATATAGCATGCACCAAGCAGGAAAGGGATCTTGGGGTTCTCATCTCTGATGACCTCAAGGTAGGGAAACATTGTGACAAGGCAGCAGGTAAAGCAAATAGGATGCTGGGATGTATAGGCAGGGCATCACCAGCAGGAAAAGGAGGTCATAATTCCGCTATACAAGACACTAGTGAGGCCTCCACCTGGAGTACAGTGTACAGTTCTGGAGACCATACTCACGTAAGGACATAGACAGGGTAGAGAAGGTTCAGAGGAGGGCAACAAAGATGGCACATGGATTGCATCACAAGTCCTATGAAGACAGGTTGAAGGAACTGAACATGTACTCCCTGGAGGAGAGGAGGGAGAGAGAGGATATGATATAGACATAGAAGTATCTCACAGGGAGGAACAGGGTGCAGGAATACACTATTTTTAAGCGAAAAAGATGTTCCAGTACTAGAGGGCATGGGATGAAGTTGGAGGGAGGATGATTCAGAGGAAACATGAGGAAGAATTTCTTCACAGAACTGGTGGTGGACAAGTGGAACACCCTGCCAGAGGAAGTGGTGGGGGCTGAAACAATCACGGGATTTAAGAATGCATGGGATAGCCATAAAGGAATTCTGGAGGTCAGGGGTAAGGGGCAACAGACTTCTAGGAAAACATAAACTGAACTTACAAGCTCAAATGGGCAGACTGGGTGGGCCATAGGCCCTTATCTGCCGACACTGTCTATGTATCTATGTATCTATGTCATATTGAGGCTTGGTTCCCTGTACTACAGGTACAACTTTTAAAGTGCATAATTAAAGGAACAGTACTAGATAGCTGAGCAGCCTGGTAGTCAAAACACACAGATCCACAACAAATATTTTATATACTATACTTAAGAATACTATTATATATGCATATCTACATTTTAATTGTTAATTATACTGGCCTGCATATTCAAAGCAGTTGCACATGGCACAACTGGGTTGCACATGCGCAATTGCAGAAATGCAACCATATAGCGATATTCAGAGGGAGCCATTTCACAGCGCAAGTAGCAGTGCGCCAATGCGCAACTGTGATGAATGCATGCACAAGGATAGGGAGCGTACCCATGAATATGCGGCACAGTGCAATATTCAACCCCCGTACCATGGCGCAAGTGAGGAGCAACAGTCAGATATGCCGAGCAGACTTGAGCCTATAAAAACAGGGAGCAAGCAGGGTGACAGCACTTGCACCAGAGGGGAGCAAGACAGAGAGAGACAGACAGGCAGACAAAGAGAGAGACAGAACAAGAGACAGAGAGAGAGAGAGACAGAGAGAGAGTGTGTGAGAGACAGAGAGACAGATAGAGTGAGAGTGAGTGAGTGAGAGAGAGAAGGAGCAACCAAACCCTGAAGGGAGCAACACAAGCACCCACAGGGGTGTGGGACAGATGTCACAGGTGACTGAAAGCCAGGGGCAGGTGGCACAGGAAGAAGCCCCGCAGAGCGACAGGCACTGCCCTATGGTGGCAAGTGGTCCAGTGGAGCCAGGGGGATACAGGACAACAGGGGCCATGGCCAGTGCAGTATTCCAGATGGAGGCTGTAATGAGGGGTGTGAGGAGGCAGGAGGCAGAGTGACATGGCTGTGGAAGGGCCTGTCTGTGGTATACCCAGAACAGATGGTACTGGCCCCACATCAGCTTTGAGACCCACACTGATACGGAGATTGTGGGCTGGTATCTCCTGAACTGGATGATTCTAAGGCAGCTCTGTGAGCTGTGCAGTGAGGAGATGCAGGCACTCACTAGATGGAGCCACACCCTGACAGTTGAGATGAAAGTGACAGCCGTCATGTGCCTGCTCACCACGGGCACCTTCCAGAGACCAACAGGGGACACCACAGGCATAACCCAGTCAGTCACATCACGACTCCTCACACAATTCCTCAATGCTCTGCTGCCACATGCTAAGGACTACATCCATTTCCCCAGCACACAGGCAGAGCATACAGCAACCATGCAGGAGCTCTACAGGATAGCACAGATGCCTGGCATGCCAGGGGCCATTGACTGCACCCATGTGGGCATCCGCATGCCACCTGGCTTGGAGGGGGTAGCATCTGTGAACAGGAAGAGCTACCCCAGTATCAACTGCCAGGTAGTGTGTGATGCCAGGGGATGCATTACAAATGTCTGTGCCACACACCCTAGGAGCACACATGATACCTTCATCTGGTACAGCTCAGCACTGTGCCACAGGTACGAGAATGAGGGTTTTCCCCATGGGCCATCTAGTGGATGAGAATGGCAAGACCATGAGCAGCTGGGTACAGCATGGCATGGGAGGGGGCAGGCAGGGCAGGTGCACTGGCAGGAGTGCCAGGGATGGGCAACGGGCACAGCGACAGAGGACACCAGACTAACCATACATCTGTCCACACAGATGACAGTGGCTACCCACCCAGGCCCTGACTGCTCACCCCCTACTGGCACCCGTCACCCCCAGCAGAGGACCAGTACAATGAGGCACACGCCAGCATGCTTAACATCATTTAGCATGTGTTCGGGATGCTGAAGGCACATTTCCATTGTCTAGTCAGGTCTGGTGGTGCCCTACAGTACAGCCACTTGAAGGCCTGTGGCCTATTCCTGGCCTGCTGCATGCTGCACAACATGGCCATTGACTGTGGGGTAGCTTTTGAGGCTGAAGAGGGGGACAGCAGTGGGGATGACATGGGCAGTGGCTGGGGGTGGGCAGCCTCCCCCCTGGTTGGAAGGATCCCTGGCTCCTGAGGATGGCACACCAGCATTGGGACACAATCGTACAGGAGCACTACAGTGGACGCAGGAAGGTGGACAAACCACCATGCACTGAACAGACATATTGGCATGGCACACAGGCATGGGTGGGAATGGCCATGGGCATGCACACACAGGCGTGGGTCAGGGGCAGGAGAGCCGTGCCACACAGCCACACACAACACTACACTGCACTGTACAGCAACACACACACACACACACACACACACACACACTGGCACCCGCAGGCACATGCCCAGGCACTAATATGTGGCTTGGATCAGATGCAGGGTGCCGGTGCACAGGTGCAACCAGTGCTGTGCTTTCATCATCACACACACGCCACATGGGCCAGTGGCCAGGCAGATGCGCACATAGGCAACTTGTGGATTGACACACAGGTGCCACAACTGTGTCATGCTACACACACATTGCCCAGGTGCACACAGGGTGGTGGCAGCAGACAGCAGACAGAGCGGCATGCACATCAGGTCCGCCATGTGGACACATGGCCCCCATGGACATCAGGGTGGCCGAGCCATGGCTGCTCAGCAGCCACAGGCTGCTCAATGGCCATGGGGGGTTTGTGACTGCCCCCCCAGGGGTTGAACTGCAGGACCATGACCACGTCCTTGCAGGGGTCCATAGGCATCCAAACAGGCCCACCTCAGGCATGCCTGGGATCCCAACAGCAGAGCCTGGTATCGACACTTAGGGTGTCACCCAATGCTGGGTCTGTGGAGTGGACAGTGCACTCCACGGTGACTGTGGCAGGTGGCCATGCCCTGTGGCAGTCAGTGGTCAAGTCCAACCGAGATCGCATTGGCTATGCAGTTCAGGGATGCGGTCATGTCCTCCTGCAGGTGCTGTATGGCCTCCAGAAGCTGCACAGTGCCCCTCTCATGCTGCTTGACTGCCTGGTGCACTTCTGCGTGTGGAGTGCACACACCCCAGCTATGAGCAGCACCTGTTGTTCCATGGGGGCCCGCAGCAATCGGGTGTGCTTAGTCAATGGGTTGGTGCCCAGGTGCATTGCCATGTCGCCGTCCCACCGGGGGTGTATGACAGTGCTGCATGGCCCCTGCTCAGGTGGACACTGCACAGCGGGGTCCCCATCGGGTACACCATTGTCAGGTACACTGGCAGTGGACACTGCACCCAGTCTCCCATTGTCCCCAGCCCTCTGCTGCTGCTGCCCCTGAGCCCCTGAGCACTGGCCAGCATCTGAGCAGTTGCACCACCACCACCACCCAGTGCTGCTGTGCACACAGTGGATACAGGGGCAGCAGTGGGCAGCTGTTCCACTGCTGACAGGCCACTGGCTGAGCTGCTGGTGCTAGTGGTAGGTATGGATGTCTCCCCCATGACAACACCCCCATCGTCCAGGATGATGGTCATGTCATCATCAGTGTCAGACTCTGCCCCAATCTGTGTCTTCACGCAGAGCATGCCATGGCTGGCATCCTGCAGGAACACAGCCAGGGCCTCATCAACCACCATGCCCAGGACATCCAGCTGGACAGCAGTGGTGTGCTGCAGCCAATCAGGCCCCAGATGCCAGTGGAGGTGGATGGCTAGTCCTCCAGGGCTGGGCCTGCCCCCATGGCAGCCACAGGCACCCCTGCCACTGCATGCTGGTGAGCCAGTGCTGTAAGGGAAAACAGATGTGTCAGTGCCGCTGTACCAGCCACCCCCCCCGGCATACCTACCATTCAGTGATGGGCTCCCTCCTATCTGAAAGTCACCACCCGGCGCATCCTCAACTGTGCTGCACTGCATGGTGGCATCACCAGCTCTTCTTGCACCGTGAGCTGTGGCACAGCAGCTTGGCCCCCACTAGTGGTTGTCCTGGCAGCCCGTATGGCCACCACCTTCTCTTTTATCCTGCATTTGTCAGTGTCCACCTTCTTTCTGCACTCCTGTGCAGACCGCTGGTGGCTGCTCTGCTGGTTTATGGCCACTGCCACCTCAACCCAGGCTGCAGCCTTGGCCTGTGATGTGCCAGTGGTGCCACTCAGCAATGGCTCCCTGTCGAGGTATGCCTCAAACAGGGTATTGGTCTCTGCCATTGTCAAGTTGGGCCTGTGCTTGTAGGCAGGACCATGCTCCTCACAGTCCTCATGCTCAGACATGTTGCTACCTAAGGACATGGACATGTGGTTGCTGGCTGCTGCAGCCCATCCCATCCATCCTGATGTGCTGTCTGGCCCCACATTAGGCGCAACTTACCTCTGATGGTTGTAATACTGGTCCATGGCCTGTGCTGTTGTGCGACACCTTTATAGCACATCACATGCAAATGAGCTGTTACGCAACAGTAATGACATGCAAATATCCCCGCTGTGCCATGCATAGGCTGATGAGCTCATTTGCATGTGACAGCTGAATATCGTGCACTTGCACCTTGTGCAATGGAATTGCTCCGGTGCATGTCATGGCACAATGCCATTACATGCACAATGCTCTGCCAACAATACACACATGTGCCATGGCATGTGCTATAACCTATTGCGCACTGTGTGCTAGGAGCACTTTAGGGACCATAGCACCTAATGTGCCATAGACCCAATAGTGCCCAGGCGTTATAGGGCCTATAGCGCTCAGGTGGTATTAGGCCTATGATGTTCAGGTGCTATAGGGCCCATGGTGCTCAGGTGCCATTAGGCCTATGGGTACTCAGGTGCTATAGGGCCCATGGAGCATGGTGCGATATAGGCCCTATTGCACACTATGTGATATAGGCCCTATGGTGCCCATGTGCACTTTGAGCATGCTGACCCCTGACCCCTGCCGTGCCCTATGCCCCCTTGAGACTCCTGCTACACATGTTGGTGTGGCCACACCCATGCCATGCATCTACGGTGATGCGTGATTGCCGGACGCTGCACAACCATCCACGAGGCACGCATCCTGCACATGTTGGCACATGCGCTACTGGACACTAGTTTGTTTCAACACTGGAATAGGTGGCATGGTGTGGTGTGGGGTTTGTCGTGCATGAAACTGGAGCCAGGTTGAGCTCCTCAACCTGGTGGCGCAGGTGGAGCCACAAGCTGCAGACCTGTTTGGGCAGCAGCCCCTGTAGCAGCCCAGGATGGATGTGTTGCAGGCCAGAGCTGCTGGCCTTGTCCAGGCCACAGAGGTGCAATGTACTAGGGAGCAGTGCCACCACAGATATAGTGACCTGATGTGGAGGGACCTGGAGCGGCTGAGGGCGCTGCAGGCACATGTCCGCAGGGGGCCGTGCCCCAGCCAGGTAAGTGGGCACATGCTGCTTCTGTGCATGGCCACTGTACCATGGTGTTGGCTGGGCTGCCTGCCATGCCAGAGCAGCACTGTCATTGTGTGCCCTGTGGTGTGGCATTGTCAGTCACTGGGTGTGCTGCGCCACTGCCCTGTGGCTCATGCGTGGCTGAGGCACACACTCTGCATAGGGGTGGGGGCAGTGGGCTCATGCTGTGGCTGTGTTCTGATGTGTGCCTGTCTGTATCCATTCCCTAGGACTTGAGGATTGATGCCATGCCAGGGTGGCAGGGTGCCTGGGGGGGCCACAGCATGCCGCTGCGGTTGGACTGGGTGGGGGAGCTGGCAGCCATGGAGCAGGTGGAGTGGCTGTGGGACCAGTGCATGCAGCACTGCAGAGGGCAGGTAGGCACTGTTCTGTTCCTCTACTCCTTACCAGGTGGTCGGCAGGGGTGGGCGTGTGGCATTGGCCACCTGTGCCCTGTACCTTGTCAGCTATGTGGCAGCTGTTGGTGGGATGGGTATCTGTCTGGCTGCCACCAGTGATGCTGTGGTGCTGCTGTAGCACTGTGCCACCCGCCTGCCACTGAGCGGTCGGGTGGCCCTTGGGTTGCTGTGTCCACCACTGTGCACTATTGTGGCATGCTGGGGTGTCAGCAGGTGTTGGCCCACCCACTGTGGGTGGCCAGGGTACCATTCCAGGGGCATGTGTCCCCCACTGTCCACTGCGCACAGTGGGAGGGCATGGTGTCTGTGGACATGCACTGATCACCTCTATATTCCTTTGTCATAGGCATCCAAAGGGGATTGTGACTGCTGTTATACTGCCATCTTCTGCGGCAGATCATTTTGATCCCATCCACCATGATGGAGATCGCCCAGCAGACAAGAAGAAGAAGAAGAAGAAGAAGAATCAGCATTTATATAGCACTTTTCATACATCCAAAGCGTTTTACAAGCACTGCTAGACTGGTAATGAAATGACTGAATGTGTGGTGGTGGCCATGTCACACATCATCACCCACACACAGCCTGGATAATTGCATGAACCGGTTTACGGGAAGGGGAATGTTGGCCAGGACACCGGGAATGTTCCCTACTCTTTGCGAAGAGTGCCCTGGGTTCTTTTACTTCACCTGGACACCCACCAGGACAACACCAGGATGGGCAGAAGGGACCTCAGTTTAACATCTCATCCGAAGGACTGCACACCCCAGCAGTACAGCACCCCCCAATACTGCACTCGGATGCCAGCGATTTTTAGGTGCAAGTCCAATCCTTGTGTGGGACGAGAACCCACGACATTCTGGTCCAGAGGTGGATGTGCTACCAACTGAGCAACGCTGAAGAAGAATTTTGCTGTGCAACAGGTGATGATGGAGGCACCAGGTGGCGGCAGAACATGGCCACCCGTAGTGGGACCTGTACCTCCTCCTTGCCCCTGCCTCCCTTCCCCTACCTTCTCCAGTCCCACTGTACAGTCCCTGTCCCCTCTCCCCATCCCTCACTTTCCTACTCTGTCCCTCTGGTTGTCTTGCAAATGGCTGTTAAATACATTTTTATACCTTACCTACCTGTGTCCATGTCTGCTTTGTGGCAGACGAGTGGTGCCATGCTGCAGTGGCATGGTGGGTGTCTGTGTGGTGTTCTTGTGTCATTGTGTGGGCCGTGCATGGTGGTGTCCTGCCCCTCAGCCAGTGGTTGTGCCTTGCGGTGGCCATGGGCTGGCTGTTCAGGATGTGTGGCATGTGTGTTGGGCACCATGTGCCAGGGTGTGGCTTGCTGTGGTCTGGGTGGGTGGGGGCACGCCATCCAGTGGGGGGCCAGTGGCAACTCACCCTTGGTTGATGGTGCTGCCTGTTCCCTGCGGACACTGCCCTGGTGCTGGGGGATGGGGGCCGGCTGCCTGTGTGTGCCTTGTGGGTGGTGGTCACCTGTGGCCCACTGCTGTGCATCCCTGCCACTATTCCTAGCCAGGCTCCACTGTCTCACTGTGCTGTCTTCCCCTCTCCCACCTACCTTGCTCACAGCTGTGCCTAGGGCTGGTCCTTCTGTGCCTTCGAACATCTTCCGTTGCTCCCTTGTGCATTTCTGGTTGCGCTATGGTGCTGGTCGAGTTGCACCCTGGCACACCTCTGGCTGCGTCATAGCGCATCCCTGTGATATTCAGCCATGTTGCACTGGCACATGTCGCCATGTGCAACCGTTGAATATCGCAGTCACTGCTCCATAGCGCAGTTGAATTGTGCTGAGCCACGGTTGCTCCGACCTTTGGTGCATTTCTGAATATCCGGCCCACTCTGTCTATAAATATGTACTAATACTTATAAATATGTATTTTAAAACATGTTTTTAGAACTGCTAAAAAGCTCATTCCTACTAAAAATGAATACTAAAATCACATGACTAACGTACTCCAAAAAAGTTAATTAATCTATACTGAATGGATCACACAACTATTTTATGGACCTCACAGTAGTTGTGTGGTCCATTCAGTTTGGATTAATCAATTTTTCTGTGGTATGTTAGTCATGTGATTTTAGCTATCTAGGATTGTTTCTTTAATTAGGCACTTTAAAAGTTCTACCTGCAGCACAGGTAGCCACGCCTTGACCTGTATATTTTTACCTGACCTAGCATACTTAAGGTCAGTTATTGTGTCAGTACATCACGTGGCCAGACTCCCTGCTATTCTACATTGTTTCTTGTGTTGTGGCACCAGTGGCATTTCAAGTGGCCAGCTCCTACTTGTTGTTTACCAGGGAAACACATGCCCACAAGCCAGAAATGATTTTTCCCCCATAAAAAGATATTTTTTTGTCACTCGTGATACGAACGTATCATGAGTGACAAAAAAAGATTTATACTCTTAAAAAAATAACATTGTAAGGGAAATTCTCCAACAGTTAAGTGCAGAATCCAGCTAAGATGGGTACTGATAAGCAAACTACATGTTTTGGTCATTCTCCAGAATGTCATTTTTGTGGTTTTCCAAATTTGAAGTTTTATGGAAAAATGGAAAACCAGATGGCAGCATATGAAAAATGTCATGAAAAACCTCATGTAAAAGGGTTCCCATATGAACATTTCTTACAGCTATTTTGAAGTGCTGCCTGAACATGTTCAGAACCTGAATTATTAAAGTTAAATAACTTTGGAATGGTCACTCAAGGGGAAGGTCACTCCCCCACAGCTCCAAGCACATAAAATGGAGACCTGGACAGCTCTCGCTCTCTCTGACCTTTTATAATGAGTGAAGAAGGTGGAAGTCCTGCTAACATAGCCGACTCGTCTGTGTGAGGAAAGTGCAGTCAAGATGAGTGCTCATTTCAGATTAGCTGGCAGGTAAAGTTAGATGCTAGGAGAGACTAGATTTTGAAATTCTTCTATCAATTATCTGTCTGTGTACTTGACATTGTTTTCCTTTCCCAGGAATCATGTAAACCTTTTGTCTTACTGTATATATCCCATTTATTTGTTACCAGTAGCAATTATTAGTAAAGCTTCTGGATCCATTCTCATACAGTATGTGTTGGACCACCGCAAGCCCCGGGTGCACTAAATATATGGCGCATGGGGTTTAAGGTGGTCCCAAGCCAGCATTCAGGATTCTCGAGCCTGTGCACCATACAGCATGAGTAAGACCAGCTTTTGCTGGTTAACTTTTGGGGACCCTTTTATGAGGTTTGTGCCACATATTTGGTGCAAGCTGTCATAAAAGGAGTACATTGTTACAAATGCATGCAACCTTTGAGAATCTGGTGCAAGGTGCATCAGAGTGGTCGGCGTAGCACAGGGTTTGACACAGGACTTGTGCAAGCCCTGTGTCAACCTTTGAGAATCGAGCCCCCTATCTTTATAGAATCAGTGGCTGTGCATCATTATTGAGAAGGCAATTTTAATATTTCTGCTGGCACAATGAAGTCTTTCTTTACAGTTTGCTGTCTGAAGTGCACTCTACCAAATATTAGTTTGACCTCCCTACTGGCATACTTCAGCTAGGGTTCTGTTTGGTTTCAGTTTTAACTGCCCATTTGCAAGCAAAGATAGGGGAGTTACTTCAAAATTATTTTTTGATTCTGTTTTTTTGAAAGACATGGTACTATTGCAAGTTTTAAAGATGTGTTCCTGCTTTTCTACCCACAAAAGAGGGATAGTTTTCTTTATTTTACATGTTATAAAAGAGATTTAATTTCATGTGTTCAGGGAAAAAGAGGGAGGAGAGAGCCAGAGGTGAGTTGGGTAGGGAATTCACATCACGATCAGGGTTAGGTCAGGTGGGGGGAAGCGGGAGAAGTGTTTTGTTATACAAGTGGGGGAAGTGTGTTACTTACAACATTATAGGATCAGCTGATTGTGTCTGTGTGTGTGTGTGTATGTGTGTGTGTGTGACAACCTGCACTTGGGAAGTACCTGCTTACAGGGCAGTTGTCTGGGCATACTGGTTCCTTATCTGCCAACACCTGATTGTATCAGGGAACTCCCATCCTGCACTTAGTGCTAGGGAGGTCAAACTAATATTTGGTAGAGTGCACCCTACAAAAATACAGCCTGGGTTTTTAATGTGCTTAATGATTGGCTGAAAGCAAATCAGATAGGCATAGATATTAGTCAGATCATGCTTATGGAGCTGGCAAGAGTTCTCAGGCACGTCTATGGGTCCGTGCGGACGGAACAGAAACAGCACGATAGTGTTAGCTCCTATATCGGTCTTCAAATGGGGCTACATATGTACATCAGCGGTGTTGATGTGAAGAGGCCGACAAATATAATGAGTGATCCAGAATTCGTTGCAGCAAATAACATGTTTGTAGCCATGCTGAAAGAATATAGAAAAAGTGGGCAAGATGTGGCTAGTCATCACCCAAACATCAGTGATGCAGACTTAAAAAAGATCAAGTCGTGCGAGAAACTGAGTCCAGAGTGTCCATATGGGCTTATTCGGAGACTCTGGTTTGAGATCCAGCTGGGACTGGTGCGGAGGAGAAGAGAGGGTCAAAGACAGCTGAAGCAGAACTCATTTGTCATGGAAGTAGACGATGAAGGACACGAGTACCTGGCGATGGCTTTTAACGAGAAGACCAAAAATCATGGGCAAGTGAACAAGTGGAATAGACATGCTCCATGAGGAGTGGTGTACAGTAAAGCAGGAAGCAAAGACTGCGTAGTGTCAATGTACAAAGAGTACATCCAGAGATGTCTGGCTAATGCTCCGGCATTGTATCTCCACCAGCTTAAACTTGATGGAATGTCTGAACAACATAGTAACTGTTGGTACAGCAGGCAACCTATGGGCAGGAATTACCTCTGAGATCTAATGCCCCAAATCTCTGCAGTTGCAGAGCTGAGTGCCCTCTATATAAATCATAGCATTCGTAGCATGGCGGTACATATACTGTCTCAGGCTGGTCTCGCATCGAAGGAGATCATGTCTGTGACTGGACATTGATGTGAGATGAGCCTGAGAAGCTACTGGTCTCCATCTACTGAAAAGAGAAAGAAGTGGTCCAGTATATTGTCATGTCATGATAGTATCACCACAGTAGACAAAGAGAAACAAGAGGCTGGACAAGTAAGTGGTACCACAGCAGAAATCACAGAGCAGAGCAGAAACAGTAAGAGTAACAACAGCAGCACCTCCTGAGCTGTGAACCCCAGCAGCTGCAGTGAAGGAGATGACCACATCTGATGTACCGGAGCGATCGCACACAGGAACCCATGGATGGTCATGGAGCAGTGACAGCCATGATGTTGGTGGTGTTGAGTTGTAAAAGCAGAGAGACAGAAAGTAGAGAGAACCCAGCAGACGTACCAGTGCTTCTATCTCACGACAGCCCAATCATTCTGTTTAATTTGCACAATGTGACCATCAACGGGCTGGTGACTTGTTGCTATCATGCACTAGAACATGCAGTAAAGGAGAGCACCCATAGTGGAAGTAGGCCAGATGGCAGTGCAGAGAAGTAGACAGAGATATGCATGCGACAACAGCAAGATGACAATGCAAATGACGCACAGCACGAGCGGAACAGAGAGTACATGCCGCAATGCCATTAAACTGTATATAAGTTTGTTCAACTATGTACGCATCAATATTACCATTAAGGTCAGTAGCACAGTAATCATTGAGTGCACTGTAAAACAGAAGCAAGTTGTGTTTGTAACAGTAAAATAACCATTATGTGAATAAATGTTCCTTTTGCAATGAAACCACTTGTCGTACATTAGTGATTCACGGAATCGATGTGTAGCTCTATTATCACCACACATCTGTCACATAGTATCAATACTGTTGTGTTGTGCCCATGTTACAAGGGCATTAATCCCCTCCAGAGTTGGGCTCTACCAGTGGATTAATGCCCAGTGGATGGTTGGAAGCACTCGGCTGTACCAACCCCCCCACCTGGGTATTAGTCCACCAGTAGAGCCCTCCTCTGTCGGGGATTAATGCTTACTTAGAAGACACAGAAGTACCACCTCCACTGGAGAACACATTGTTCTCTCTAAGAAAACAAAGGAGGTAGCTAGACAACAAGGATGGAGCCAAGCAAAAAAAGTTACTTACAGGAGCACAGGCAGTTTGGCTTCCTGGTCACCACATACAGAAGAGGCAATCCACTTTCGCAATGTTAAAACTTTTCTTTAATTTTAAAGCATGATAAAAATCCAAACTGGTGCGGCATACAAAGGTGCAGCAGGTAAAGATCCACCCCCTTCCTCACTCACAAGCAACCAAACATTTTTGCGCTTCTCATACTTTTTCAGAGTTGAGAAGGTGAAAGACAGGGTGTCCCATTTAAAGCCTTGTGTTAAAGTGACAGTGTGAAATTACAAGACAAAGCAAACATATTTGTGTATAAATAAATAAATAACAATGTACCATTCTAAAAGGTATTCATGAACATGTATATACATCAGTATATCACAAAGCCCCACTAAAGTCTATACAGGCTTAAAAACTCTATTTTAAATGTGGACATACAAAAATGAATTATTTATACTGTATCTATATTATAAAGAGATATATCAATTAGCATAGCTGCAGTTCATCTGTCCATTTTATAATATCCCATTAGGGGAAGAAAGGTGTTTTTTTAATGGTCGGTAATTTCTATTAATTAGACTAAACATAATCAAGTTGACTTTATGGTCCATGTAAAACAACTATATAATGTTAAAGAAAAGAAACTTTTGCATTTTCCTTTTATCTTTTTTTGTTTGTAACTTTTAAACTTGTTAACTTTTTAACTTTGTAACTCATTGATAGTTTAGGAGACAGGAGAAATTAAAGCAGATTGCAACAGATATTTAAGAGAATAATGAGTTGTTATGATAAAACAAGAGAGAGGAAAAGGAGTGGAGGAAAAATAAGGGGGAAGGGGAGAAGGAAAAAATGGGACAGAACAAATGGGTAACGGGGGGAGAAATAGGAAAAAGAATCAGAAGCTATAAATATACAATAAGTCTGTAGGGATCAAGGCTTAACTTTTTAAATATACTTAGGGATTTTTCCTATAACATTCTACTGAGCGTTTGTAACCCACATCATGTGGTGTTCGTATTTGGCATATATTGAAAAGTAATTTATATAACATTTTATAGTTTACAAATATGGTGTAAGCTAAAATGCCTCATTCAGTCCAGGGTAATGACTGGTCTGTAATTAATGCTGCTAAAAGGTTTTTCTCTGAAGCAGCTTTTTGTCTCGGTCTCCTCTCCTTATAGGTAGGGAGACTTTTTCCATCATTTGGAAAAGAAAGCTTTGTTCCTGTCCAATTCTTGTCACATGTTGGGATAGAGCACTAATCTCATCCCCTTTCTGGATACTCCTTATGTGTTGACCAGTTTATTCTTTTAGTTTTTAAGTAGTTTTGCCAACAAAAAGTCACTCACATGTCTTGCAAGATGCCATGTATACAACTTTAGTGGTACTGCAATTACTAAATTCTGATATCTAATATTTATACTTTTTAACAGGATCCAAGAAAAAATTTCCAGTCTGTATAAATTGACAAAATTGTCAGTTTCCACATCTGAAAATGCCCTTTGGTAAGGGTGCAATAGTTCTCTGTTGTTCCTGGTTCGTCGGTTTCTCCCAATATGTGCTATGCACCAATCTGTCTTGTAAGTTGGTTCCCCTTCTATAAATAGTTTTTGGCATATTACTTGTCACATGCTGTAGTTTCTTATCAGTTATTAGGATGTGCCAATGTCAGGCAATAATAGTTTTAACCATATATACCTGAAGACTTAAGGTTGTGATAAAATTAGGTGTACTGTTATTCACTCTATTTATGTTAATTACTTATTTTATTTATTTAGCTTTTGTTAACCAGGTAGGTACACTAGACAAGTTATATGCCTATTTTCAGGTACAACCCAGGAGAGTACAATGAAAACTAGAGGTTCAGACAGGGTACATAACAACAAGAGTGGCAATGTACAGAGTCACAAAAGAGCTAGGTGAACATAGATAGTGTACAGTAAGCAGTAATAGGTTTTATATATATATATATATATATATATATATATACACACACACACACACACACATATATATACAGAATAAATAGGCTAAGTCATTCAATGGCAATAGCAGTAATTACACTGTCTGAGTGGTCCTTTTACCAGAGACACAGAAACTGATAATTCCTGAGCAGATAGACAAGCACATCACATGCTTCCCAGAGTTAAAGGACAGTAGGCACCATCATTTGAGCCTACAGGAGGGATCCCAGGGTTGGGTGTGTCCAATTTAGAGACCTGGTTAAGGTGGCTTGGGACACCCACATGCAGAGGCCAGTTTCAAATACTCCCACATGGAATTCTGGAGGTTCATGTGGGAGGAGGAGAAGGAGGAATGAATGTGGTCAGGAAGGGAGTTCCATAGCCTCAGAGCACACGTAGCAAAGTCCCTATCCCCCATTAGGGTACGAGTATAAGAAACTTTGAGCACCCCTGGACCATGAGACCTGAGGGAGTAGGAGGAAGATTCAGCAGGCTTGAGAAGCTGCACCAGCCCCTAAGGGGTGCTGGTTCAAAGCACCTTTCCTATGAAGCAGCCCAACCCATTGTTCAAGTGACTGGCTGGGGAAAGCCAGCCCAGTTTGTCGTATAATTTGCAATGATGGGTGAGGCATGGGGCTGCCAGGGCAAAGTGACAGATGTTGTTGTAGGTCATTTGATCTGTTACAAGGTACAAACATCTGGTTTCTATCCATCTGATCCACTTTTGTTCTAGCTTCATGAAGAGTGTCATATGCATATCCCTGTGCAGAAACTTTTTTGTCAAATTGTTGGCATTTTCCATATAGTCCTGTTCATATAAACAATTCTGTTTGGTCCATATATATTGGTCTGTTGGAATATTGTGTGTCACACGATGTGGGTGACAGCTCTCAAAGTATAAAAATGAATTTTTATCAGTTGGTTTATGATAAAGTTATGTAATGACTTCATTTGTTGGGCCCTTTTTTACCACCAAGTCCAGAAAGTGTATCTGTTCTTCACTAGCACAGACCTCAAATTTAAGGGTTTTGTTAGTACTTTCAAGAAATTTTACAAATTCTTTTAACTCTTCTTCTGATCCCTTCCATATGAAGAACATGTTGTCAAGGTAATGCTAATATAGGTCTATCAGTTGGAGGTGGGGGTTAACACTGCTATACGTGTAACAGTCTTCCCACGTTACCATATCAATTTTAGCATAATTGGGGTCATAGATGCCCCCATTGCCATGCCCTTCTTTTGGAGATAGAATTTGTTCTTGAACAGAAATGAACTACAGACCAGGACCTTCTCAGTTAAAGACAGAATGGATTCCACCTTTGGTTCTTTCAAAGTAGTTTCCTTATAGAGTGTTTCCCTCAAGGCCTCTATTCCCTCCTCATGAGGATTATTGGTGTATAGAGATCTGATGTCCATCACGACAAGCAACCAACCGGGTTGTATTTCAATGTTGTCCAGGACACATAACAAAGGCATAGTGTCCCATAAATAAGACCTGGCATTCATTGCCATGAGTTTAAGTACATGCCCATGTATTAGGCCAGAGGCTCAGTAACTGAGGCAATACTGGCCACTGTAGGTTTTGCTGGAGGTTTCTCTAGAGTTTTGTGTACTTTCAGGAGTCCATAGATGACATCTCAGACAGGATGTTTTATCATTAGAAAATCTAAAGTTTTTGGTCTATAATAATGTCTAGGAATACTTCTTGTAAGATGCAACCAATCTGTTGCTTATGCATCTTTGTAGGGTCTACTTTTCAGGGGCTCATAAAAAGATGTATCTGAGAGTTGTTTTAACATTTCTGCTTCATAATATGTCTTATTCATGATGACAATAGAGCCGCCTTTATCCGCATGTTTTATTTTTTACAGATTTATTATTGCTCAGACTTTGCAGAGCTTCTTTCTCCTCCTTACTATAATTATAGAATCAAGCTTGTGAGATCTCAAGGTTCTCTAGTTCCTGTAAATGGGCATGTACAAAGACTGCTATGGTGGTGTTTGATAGTGGTATAAAGGTGGAAGGAGTTTTGAACTGATGCTGATACAAATGACTGCCCTCACTTCCCATATCCGCTAAATCTTCCTCCTCATCCTCTAGTCCAGTACATCAGGGTCGATATCATCAATCTTTGCAAAAAATGTCTTCAGATGCAACTTTCTAATAAATTTATAAAAATCCACTATGGTGTTAAAGTGGTTCAGATTTTCCATTGGTACAAACAACAAGCCTAGCTGTAATATACTCAGTTATAAAATGGGCACCTGTATCCCTGCATCTTGACTGGTCAGTTCCCAAACATGGTGGCAGTATTACCACCAGGTAAAAAAAAAAATACTATCATTCTGGCTGCCTCTTAACCAAGCAAAATCATTGTACCAGTAGAATGTTCATTATTTATCTGGCAGCCATGTTTTCTCTCGCATATTACTCATCTGTACAGTATATCACCAAGGTTACAGTTACTGCCATTTCTGATGACAAGGCAGTAGTTAGCAAAGTAATCCAGTGATTTAAGTAGTTGCACATCATTTAAACAAAACAACAAAATAATGCCTTTCTTCATCCACTGTAAGATCACTAATAATATCACAAATCCCTAGCTCTCACCAGCACTGATAAGCCATCCAAAGAACTGTCAACAGATAAAAATGTTTTTTGTTTTTTGTGGGTGCACTAATAAATGAAACTACACACCTGTTCTCAGACGCATCCCCTTGTTATTCTTTTGATGATCTGCCATCGCTTCAGTAGTATAGGTCTCCACAGCATGTCCATTGTTCCCTGCCAGTCCCCTCACCATGCAGTCACACTCTAAACACATCCTGGAGCTCACTATTCACTATCCTGATCAAAGTAATGCCTGTTCCCACTGTAGCTTAGGCAAGCACCGCTTCTGCCTACCATGTATGTGAGGACTCTGACTGTCCTCAGTATTGCCTGCTAAAAGTTTAAAGAGTGCCTGCTGTTGTTCCTAAATACCTGACAACCACTCCAAATGGCACAACAGTATTTCACATAAGCAAACCTGAGTACATAAATCCTAGCATCAAACACAAAATAATAATTTTGTTTTATGATGTGTGTGAGTGGTGGGGGTGGAGCGGGGTGCAGGGTGAACTGACAACAGACAGCTCAACTATCACAGTTCCTGCCTAATAAGTAATGAGAAAGCAAAGTGTGGGTTAAGTAAAATGAAAGGATTTTATGTCAGATCCATAAAAAAATGTTTAAATAAACTCTCGTTTTATAAACTTAACTCTTGTAATGTCTTGACTCAAAAGATAAAAATTTAATCTGTGTATGACAGTGTGTGTGTGGGGGGGGTCCACAATTTTGGCAGTGTTCTAATAGAATTCCAAGCTTCATTTCAAAACAAGGCTGGCAGTTATATTTCAGTCTGCATCTGCGAGTGAGAAACAATGAGCATGTTAGACATTCAGCCTGTTAGTTTCGATCTACTAGGCAACAATGAAATATCTGAGCTCTGTTTTACAGATACAAACTTACCTGTCATCCTGCAGCCTATGCTTTATCCTGTAACAGAGAACATGCAAGCATCACTGACCAGTAATGACAACAATGCCTCATCAGCAAATGTAACACACAGTGTAATCATGAACAGTGATTCATCAGTAACTACCAGAGATGTCACAGAAGTGGTCGAGTACCAGCTGGAACATGCAATACAGACAAACAATTTAGAAAACATGACTGAGGGACATGAGGCAACAACAATGACTGAGACTAGCAGAACTGAATTTGCAGAGTCAACGGTACTTACCAACAATGATCCAGTTCACAACGTGTCTCCACCTGTCAAGAGAATGAAGACATCATCTGTGTCTGTGCAGAAATCTACAAAACCCTGAACCTCATTCAGTGCAGTCATCTGATGGAAACAGCACATCAACTGCAGTGAGTAAAAGAACAAGACACCTTTCATTAACAGTAAAAGAAACCAGAAAAACTACAAATGGACAAAGATTAGGCGAATATACATAAAAGCACAGCATGGGCACTTTCCATTTTTAGTAACTGGAAGGCATTCAAAGGTTTAGAAACTGACTTAAAAACAACCAAAGTTAGTGAGTTAAATGAAACCTTTAAACAATTTTATTCTGAGGTTTGTGCATTGAACGGTGAGCAGTATGCCCTTTCCAGCATCAACAATCTGTGTGCTGGGCTAAACCAAAATCCGAATGGTCTGGAAGTAGGGTGTAATATCATAGAAACATAGAAACATAGACTTTGACAGCAGATAAGGACCACTTGGTCCACCTAGTCTGCCCATTTCCCTACCTACAGGATAAGCCACAGATCCTAGTTAACCAACAGCCTATTTCTTCATTATATCAACATTATAACAGACTCTGACTTCAAAAGCTGTAATAATGTATTGGTGAGCATTGCAAAGACTTTCTGCAAACAGCAAAAAGACAAGTCTAAACACCATCCACCAATAAGCCAGTCATATTTGAATAAGCTGTGACTCTCCACAGTGGTGTCTCTTCAAACAGCACATGGTTTATTTATAAGGAATGGATTGATATCCAGCTCAACATGGCCAGACATAGTATTGAGGGCCCATGTGACCTGAAAAAGGGCTAATTTGTGATAAAAAAGATACCCATGGGTAAAATATGTAACACTTTAATATAACGAGCTAACAAAAAGCCATAAGAATTTAATGAGATAAACAAGAAAGAAACCAGAGGTTTCATGTACGCTGTGCCAGAAGACCCAATGTTCCCAGTTTTTAGTTTTAAAAAGTACGTTCAAAAATGCCTGCTAATGCACCCACATTCCACCTCCACCTGAAGAGGCAGCCTCAGTGTATAGTGGACACAGCTGACGTGTGGTACAGTAAAGAGCCTATGGGTGTGAACCTCTTGTCCTCAATGATGCCAGATCTGTCAAAAGAAGCATGACTCAGCCAAAGGTATGATAAATCTTCCATCTGAAGCATTGTTTAACTGTGTTTTTTTTGTCTTACTGTATTTGCCAGTGTTTCAAATAATGCAATTTTTTCCGTTTTCTTGTCTCACAACAGGTATACCAATGCTTTGTTGAGGGCCACAGCAGTGCAAATTCTTTCTAATGCAGGACTAGAGGCATGTGAAATAATGGATGTGACTGAACATAGGTGCAAGGTGAGTCTGTGCAGTTATTAGGCAGCATCTACCAGCGACCATCAAAAGTGGAGCCATGTCCTGTCAGGGAATGAGTCATCAACTGAAGTTAGTGACAGAAAGAAGAAGATTCAACAGGAAGGGAAAGAAAATGATGAGACACATCAATGCAGTGCAAAAAAAGTTACAAGAATGGATCTTTCAGGTCAGGTACTCCCTTTGGCAGGTCCATGGAACCTAATAAATTGCACCTTTCCAGGCACTGTGCAGTTTATACATTTGCAAAAATGAACTTTACTGACACAATAGATATCTTTTACACTTTTTAGTGTGTTTACAGTCCCCTGTGTTAACACTTAGTTTGGGACTATTTTCTTGAGTGTAATGCTATTCTAACAAAAATTTTACAAATGGTTTGTTTTTTCATCTTATTACATACTGTTTGTATTTTTTTACAATAGCAGCCCATTTTATAAGCATAATAAGACATGGCTGGGTGTTGATAGTACTGATATACCCACACACCCAGGGGCTGAAGGCACTCGGCCTGCATCCACATGCCTCACTATGCCCCTTGGTGTGCGGGTATCTCAGTACTACCAACACCCAGCCATGTCTTATTGCTTACTTTACTGTCTGAGAGATGATAGTCAGAGATGTTAAAGACCAAATAATTTTGTTCTAGGATCTGTACCCCATCCTCTGATGCCAACCCCCCCAGGGGTGCTTGAAATAATTGGCTCCTCTCCATTGTCCATTTGTTCCCCTTCCTACTCTTCCTTCTTGTCCCTGTTCTAGTGGATCTTCTTGAAATCTGGCAATCCTTGGACTTCATCTTAGGGGCCATTTCAGTAGCAGTAGGTTTGTTGTTTCCTCATTTGGGTCTAGGGAAGAGTGGGGGGGGAGGGATATGACAGGGTTGAATAAGGACCTGTCCCATTTGTAATGCAGAAAGAGTTTAAGTGCAAGAATCTGTTCTTTCTTCTCCTATTCTGTGTCTTTTCTGTCTGGTTGCACAACCAAATTTTCTTGTGAGACCTAGGAATTGATCACTCTGACAGTTTCACAGTTCTGCACCTTTCGTTATCTCTCTGACTTCACTTGCTATTTCTGTCTTTTTTTCTCCTTTGCAAAATGTCACTGATACTGGGAACCCTTTTAAAACTGTATGTAGTTATACTGTTGAAATAATTGCAAAGCTATAACTGTTTATAGTTCTGCTGTTGGAATGATTGCAAAGCTATTGGGGAACAGTGACCACCAGTCATTGTGGTTTGAAATCACAGAAAGAGCAGAACCAAACCACACAAAAACACGTATCCTGGATTTTAGGTGGCAGACTTTGGGAAAATGGGGAGATACTTGAAAGAGGCATTAAGGGGAATGGGACAGGAATCAGAGGTTGAGGAACAGTGGGCAGTATTTAAAATGGGGATTACAAGAACAACAGAATTATGCATTAAGCAGGTTAGCAAAAGAAAAAGGAGGAGGAGACCATTATGGTTTTCCAAAGAGGTAGCAAAGAAAGTGAAAGCCAAAAAGATTGCATTCAGGCAATACAAAAAGACACAGGCAGAAGGGGATAGGGAGAAGTACCAGGAGAAGCAAAGGGAGGCAGGGAGGTCAGATAGGGAAGCCAAAGCTCAGACAGAAGAACACATTGAAAAATCAGTGGGTAGAGGGGACAAAACCTTTTACAGGTACATAAGTGAAAAAAGAAAGACAAAGGGAGGGATAGTGAGACTGAAGGGGGAGGATGGGGGCCGTGTGGAGGATGACAACAGTAAAGATGACATATTGAACAGGTATTTCTGCTCAGTCTTTACTGAGGAAGAGGAGGAGGGTAATGAGTCTGAAGGGAGTACAAGGGGTGAGAATGGTGCAGAAATGGACACAAGTCCCTTTTACACAAGAAAGGGTCCTGAAGGAACTGGAAGTAATAAGAGTTGATAAAGCAATGGGGCCAGATGGGTGCACCCCAGGGTCCTTAAAGAACTAAGAGAGGTGGTGGCTGAAACCTGGCTATCCTGTTTAGCCGATCACTGAAACAGGGGCGGTACTCCAAAGACTGGAGGACAGCAGATGTAGTCCCTTATACAAAAGTGGGAACAAAGAGGAAGCAGGGAACTACAGAGCAGTCAGCCTCACCTTGGTAGTGGGAAGATCATGGAAGCACTACTGAAGGAGAGATTGGTGGAACATCTGGTTGTCAATGGACTACAGGACCCAAGGCAGCATGGTTTCACCAGGGGGAGGTCATGTCAGACCAACCTCATTGAATTTTTTGACTAGGTGAGTAGGGAGGTGGATCGGGGAGGGCAGTGGACATGACCTATCTGGACTTCAGCAAGGCCTTTGACACTGTGCCACATAGAAGACTATTACACAAACTGGGGAATATGGGTGTGGGCAGGACATTAGTGTGGTGGGTAGGTAACTGGCTGGGTGGCAGGACACAGAGGGTAGTGGTAAATGGCTGTCACTCCACAGAGGGAAGAGTGACCAGTGGGCACCACAGGGATCAGTGCTGGGACCGGTCCTATTCAACATCTTCATCAGTGACATTGCACAGGACCTAGAAGGCAGAATTTCACTGTTCGCTGATGACACAAAGCTCTGTAACAGAGTAGACACACCAGAGGGTGTAGACAGAATGAGAAGGACCTGAGAAACTTGAAGAATGGTCAGAGGTTTGGCAGTTGAAATTCAATGCAAAGAAGTGCAAGATAATGCATATGGGGCACAAAACCCTGGCACAATATATCAGTTGGGGAGTGAGGATATAGCATGCACCAAGCAAGAAAGGGATCTTGGGGTTATCATCTCTGATGACCTCAAGGTAGGGAAACAGTGTGACAAGGCAGCAGGTAAAGCAAATAGGATGCTGGGATGTATAGGCAGGGCATCACCAGCAGGAAAAGGAGGTCATAATTCCGCTATACAAGACACCTAGTGAGGCCTCACCTGGAGTACAGTGTACAGTTCTGGAGACCATACCTACGTAAGGACATAGACAGGGTAGAGAAGGTTCAGAGGAGGGCAACAAACATGGTGCATGGATTGCATCACAAGTCCTATGAAGACAGGTTGAAGGAACTGAACATGTACTCCCTGGAGGAGAGGAGAGGAGGGAGAGAGGGGATATGATAGAGACATAGAAGTATCTCACAGGGAGGAACAGGGTGCAGGAATACACTATTTTTAAGCGAAAAAGATGTTCCAGGACTAGAGGGCATGGGATGAAGTTGGAGGGAGGATGATTCAGAGGAAACATGAGGAAGAATTTCTTCACAGAACGGGTGGTGGACAAGTGGAACACTCTGCCAGAGGAAGTGGTGGGGGCTGAAACAATCACGGGATTTAAGAATGCATGGGATAGACATAAAGGAATTCTGGAGGTCAGGGGTAAGGGGCAACAGACTTCTAGGAAAACATAAACTGAACTTACAAGCTCAAATGGGCAGACTGGGTGGGCCATAGGCCCTTATCTGCCGACACTGTCTATGTATCTATGTATCTATTTGGAAATCAAGGTGTTAATCTGAGATGCTGGCTTGAAAATATTTCCAGAGCTGTCAATAAGAGGTCAATTCTGGGTCACAATGTTCTATTTGCTGCACCTGCTGCAACTGACAAGAAGACTGTGAGAGAAGCAGAATGTTCTCTTAATGGCTTCCCAGCAAAGACTTGTTATAAAAAGAGCTGCAATGTTTTGTAAGAGGGGGAGACAGAGGCTGAGATTGGAAATTGAGAAGAAAAACACAGAAGAAGGACTCTGTTTTCTATGTTTATTCTGCCATTGTAAATAGTTATGCCGAACATTTTTTTATTTTTTATTTTGCTGTTATTAATAAAATGCTATTTCAATCAATCAGTCAGAGTTTATTTATAAAAAGGTGATTTTAAAAATTATCAAAGCCCCTGTACAACTTTAAAATCAAACAACAATAAAACTAAAACAATGCTAAGGCAGATTAAAATTTACATTTACAGCAATTCTCCAACTAAAATCAAAGCATCTAAAAATGCTAAACTAAATAAGTTTTTAAGGCAGTTTTAAAAGTCTCAGTGGACAGGCACTCTCTAACTTGATGAGGTAGAGAGTTCCATAGGGTTGGAGCCATAAAAGCAAAATTTCTCACCCCTGAGGTCTTTAAATGGACCCTGGGAACCTCTAGCAATCCCTCATCAGTGAAACAGAGTGGATGAAGGGGGTGATAGGGACACAGGAGGTATTGCAAATAGCACAGTCCCTGTCCATGTAGGGCCCTATTGGTCAGCAAACCAACCTTGAAGGTGATCCTCCACTATCCAGGTAGCCAGTGCACCTCGCAGAGCAAAGGCATAACATGGTTAGATTGAGATAAGCCCATTAACAACCTTGCTACCACGTTCTGCACAAGCTGCAGGTGGCTGATGTCCTCCCCTTGAAGACCTAGGTACACAGCATTGCAGTAATCAAGGTGGGAGGTCACAAAGGCATGGACCAGAGTCAGAAGGTCATCAGGCAGAACAAGGTGTTTTACCTGGGCGATATTCCTCAGATAGTAAAAAGAGGACTTGACAATGGTTGACAACTGTGATTTAAGTGTCAACTCACTATCAAGAATAACGCCAAGGTTCAGCACCTGTTCAGAGGACCTCAGCTGGTTGCCCCATCACAAGTCCAGCGGGACAAACAACAGGAGGTCTCTCTACCTGATGATCGAGGTCAATAACAAACACCTCAGTCTTATCTGGATTCAACCTCAACCCACTGGCACTCATTCAGTCCTGGATCTCGGTGAGGCAGTTGTTAAAGGCCGAGACTGTATCTTCCTGATCGGGTACAAAGGACATGTAGAACTGAGTATCATCAGCATAGCAGTGAAATCTCAGCCCATACTGCCTTATAATGTCCCCCAATGGCAGCATATACACCGAGAACAACATGGGGGACAACACAGAGCCCTGCAGGACCCCACAGGACTGGGAGAAAGGAGCCAAGGAAAAGATTCCAGACACCACTCTCTGAGACCTGCCCATAAGAAAAGAATGGAACCATTTGAGGACTGTACCAGACAATCCACAGATCAACCACAGGTACTCTAGCAAGACATCATGGTCCATGGTGTCAAATGCTGCAGAGAGATCAGGAAGAACTAAGATTGAACAGCTCTTCCTTTCTCTTACCACCAGGAGATTGTTAAGCAACCGAACAAGAGCTGTCTCAGTACTTTGTCTTTTCCTGAACCCAGACTGGAGAGGATCATAGACCTTGTGGATGGTAAGATGGTCTTCAAGTTGCAACGCAACTATCTTCTCAATAACCTTACCTACAAAGGGCAGGTTAGAGATAGGTCTGACATTTGTGAGGCAGTCCAGGTCGAGGGAAGATTTCTTCAAAAGGGGGTCACAACAGCCTCTTTAAAGGAGTCAGGAAACACCCCCTTCTCCAGTGAACTCCAGACTATCTCTGCAAGGACTGGTCTGATGACTTCCACACACTCCACCAGGAGGCAGGTTAGACCAGGGTCCAAACTATAGTAAGCTGGTCACATACCCTGAACATTCTTCACAATATCAGTGATCGCCAGCTGGTCAAAGTCAGCCCAGGTAAACTGGACACTAGTGACCTCCCACTGACCACCACTCTGCTGAATGGAATGTGCTGAGTGAATCTCCCTCCTGATGGAGGCAACCTTTTCTGCCAAAAACTGAGTGAACTCCTCACTCTTAACTTGTGAAAAAGTTCTCCAATTCTGCAGGCAGGTCGGATTGCACAGCCTATCCACATTTCAGAAGAGATGAGCTGATCGATTCCTTGCTGAAGCAATCTTCCTGGGCAGGAACATTGCCTTCTTACTGGAGATGGCTGATTGATAGTCCCTATAATGGTACATCAATCTACATTTGTCATTGTCCAGGCTGGATTTCCACCAGCATGTCTCCAGCCTTCACCCTACTCAACTCCTTCAAGGTCCCATCAAACCAAGGGGGGCTGAGGACATAGAGTGAGTGGGCAAACTCGAACAGGAGCAATGGAGTCCAGGCACCACAATACAACATTATTATAATGCAGCAGCAGGTCAGCTGGCTCCATGCATTCCAATGGCCTACTCGATAGGTCCAGCACTGACATTAGACCAGTAGGGGATACTCCCCTTAAAGGGTGGTACCAGACCATCTCCACAGAGGCAGATCTATTGGGGGAAGCAGCGAAACTGCACACTATAGTGTGATGGTTGGACCAACTGACTGGTCCCATCACCAAATCAGAGATCTCTATCCCCAGGAGGAATACCAGGTCCAGAGAGTGACCACAATTATTGGTAGCAGAGGTAACCACCTGTGTAAAGCCCAACAAGATCATATGTTGGAGGAAGTCTTTACCAATATGTTATAGTCCATCACCAACCCAGGCATTGAAGTCCCCCAGGACCAACCACCTGGGAGATTCCAAAGCCATATTGACAATGAAGTCTGTGACTTCCTGCAGGAATTCTTTCTCATCTCCAAGTGGACAGTAGACAAGAAGTATCCTGCAGCCCACAGCTGCATCCATGATACACTCAAAGTATCTGGTAGTCCCCACTGGCACATCTACAAGGCTCAGTGCCATCTTGAAATGGATGGTTACACCCCCACCTTTGTGATCCAATCTCAGGCAGTGTATCAAAGAGTACCCAGCCCTTGGGTATGGGAACCAAGCAGGGAGGACCCCTTTCCTGGACCCATTTCACCCCAGGACACCTCCTGGTACCCATCATCCCATTCTGCCCACTCCACTGTGCCTCTCTACCAGGCCTAGGGCCCGCGCTACCCCAACCCCTCTTAACTATCCCCAGGACCTGACACCACCTATAGACCTCAATGAGAAGTGGAGGGCAGTCAAAGGGGTGCAGGTCCCTTAGCCTAGAGGGGGAGTAGCACATGTCCACCGAAGATAACTGCCAACACATTGCTGCTATCAGCAACCAGCAGCAGCTCCCAGTAACAGCAAACAAGACAATGAGTAAAATATGCAACTACATCACAAACAAATAAGAAGCAGAACCATGAGTCCGGTCGCTTGCTTACACCTTGAGCCGCCAAAGCCATAATCGCTGTTAGGTCCTTTCCCTCATAGCCCTTTGTGGCCTCGGATTGCCCCTCTCCTAGCATCTCACCATACTTACCCACTTACTTATTCCCCCCCCCACTTGTCTGCACTTCTTATTCTGCCTGGTTAACATTGACTAACCCTATCGCTTGTTATATACCACACTGAACAATGCTGTATGTATGTATTGACCAGTGATGTCTTGCCTAGATCAGTGCCACCATTATCTCAGCCACATAACCTCTGCTCTACTGTCTAAACATTGTATTGCCTTGCTTATTGTATTGTCTATGTAAAAACACATACAGTATGTATTATCTTTTACTCTCACGGGTCGTGCCTGAAAATAGTCACTAGCTGGCTAGTGCACTTACCCGGTTAACAAAAACTAAATAAATAAATAAATAACCCTCCTCAAAAATAACCAACAGCAATAACAATCCAAAATCCCCAAATTACACAAATTTAGCCCCAGTTAAAAATTCTAACAGCAGGTCAAAAAGTGTAGCAAAGATAGAGTCCCCAGATATTAAATATGGAGTAGTCACTTAGAAAGAGTTACTAATACTCTTCAAGAAAGTCCAACCATATGTCCATTTGAACTCTCACTCCAAAGGACAGCACCTGAAAGGGTTCTCAAATATAAGTCCAACTGCCACTTGAACTCACAATGATTAGCAGAAAATTATTGTTTGCAATTGAAAATTTAGAAGGCACTCTCACTGCCTTCAACCAATACGGCAAGAGATCTTCCCATGAAGTCCCATACCAGAATAAAGAAAATCCTCTGCATGCTTAAATGAATGATCCACAGATCAACCTTGAGTAGAATTCATCACTGGTCTTCTGTATGAGCTATGCCAGTTTGGTCGCCCCCAACCCCTCAGCATGACCCTCTCCCCCAGCAACCTACACTGAAGCTGCTTCAGGAGCTATTCTGGGGCCACTGCTGAAGGCAAAAGCACCCAAAAATCAGCTATTACCCCAGAGTGGAGTCCCCAAAGTTGTCAGTCAGATGAGGAGATCACTAGCCCAAATAATTCCAAGAGAGCTCTCAGCATTGTGTCCACCCACTGACGGACACCCCCAGAACCCAAAGGGTGCCGGCAAAGGACAAGCTCTTCAGTGAGTCCAAAACTGGGACCCTGTGTTTAGGGACTGGGCCAGCAAATTTTATGACTGCTTCTGGTTTTCCTATGCTTCCTAACCTGTGCCTCAACAGCAGGGTATTGTGATGATTCTAGTGTTGATTGTTTGGTCATCTTGATGCTTGATAAGCTTCCTGTTAATGAACTACAAAGTTAAAAAGTTAATAAGCTTAAAAGTTACAAACAAAAAATATAAAAGAGAAAAGTAAAAGTTTATTTTCCTTAACATTACAGTATATAGCTGTTGTATATGGATCATAAAGTCAACTTGATTATGTTTAGCCTAATTATTAGAAATTAATGGACATTAAAAAACCTTTCTTCCCCAATGGGATTTTATAACATGGTCAGATGAACTGCAGCTATGCTAATAGATATATCGCTTTATAATATTGATACATTATAAATACTTAAGTTTTGTATGTCCACATTTAAAATAGAGTTTTTAAGCCTGTATATACTTTAGTGAGGTTTTGTGATATGGTGATGTATATAGATGTGCCTGAATACCTTTTGGAATGGTACATTGTTATTTATTTTTTTATTTATACACATATAATTTCACTTTGTCTTGTAATTTCACACTGCCACTTTAACACAGAGCTTTAAAGGGGACACCCTGTCTTATACCCACTTAACCTTGAAAAGGGTTGAGGAGTGGAAAAATGTGTGGTTGCTTGTGAGTGAGGGAGGGGGTGGATCTTTACCTGCTGCACCTTTTATGCCGCATCAGTTTGGATTTTTATCATGCTTTCAAATTAAAGACAGTGGATTGCCTCTTCTGTATGTGGTGACTGGGAAGCTGAGCTGTCTGTGCTCCTGTAAGTAACATTTTTATCTCTACCATTGCCAGAGGCATGGTGGGGGGGATCTGAAGAAGAGGAGGATCCAGAAGTTTCCTTGGTTTTGTCTTCCAAAATTTTCCTCTCTTTAGAGGCAGAGGAGAAGGTGGTGCATACAAAAGAAGTCAAAATGCAACAATGAAATATACCATCTAGTACAAATAAAGAGAAGTTGATGTAAGCAGTAAAACCTAAGAGGGTGGGTGGTAATGAGCTGTACCAGACCACCTCAAGACCACCTCAGAGGCATAATGAGGCCTGATGCTGCTGGCAGAGGGCTTTATAATCCCTGGAAGGTCTGGCATAGCCCAATATTGCCCATCCTGGAGGGTATTATTGCACTTAAAAATTGATTTTTCCCTAGAATATATTTAAAATATAAACAAATAAATGTTAAAAAGACAGAAAAATCTATTAAAAAAGCATGTATGGAAGGTATTGTATGCAAAGTAGTCCCTACATTTCTGGAAGTGGCAGTAGAGGGCATTGTATATCTTAATGTTTAAAGGTTTTAAATGATGTGCTAAACCCCCCCACACCATACAACCTGTGTTCAACTTCCCATATTGTTCACTGCCCTACGGTAGTTTAGAAGTTTCTTCTTTTAAACAAAATCTAGCAAGAGCCAATATGGTTGCAAAATAATGGTATTGTGGACAGCGTAAAAATGTGTAAACTAGCAATTTTTTGCACTGACTGCTGAGCCACCTAACTGTACCTTCTAATCATTGTGATACGCTCACACTGACCAGTACATATACACATATATGCATATATATTCCAGTGTAAAATAGCAGTGCACTGTCTACACACATTTTTACAGATTGAAAAAAAAGACATTGAGGGACCTTTTCTTTTGTTTAGGCTCTGAGGGGCATCAGAGGGTGTGGGTTGCCACTAGACACCTCACTTAAATCATCAATGACATGCATAAGGCTGAAACTGATCTAAATAACAGGGGAATGTAGGTTAGCAATTTTTGCACTAACCACTGAGCCACCTATCTGCACTTTCTAATTACTGTGATATACACACTGACTAATACATATACACATATATGCACATATATTGCAGTATAACATATCAGTGCACTGTCTACACACAGAGAGCATTGCTGCACACACACACACTAACACACATACACTGCCTTATATGGCATTTATTTTCTTATTCATCTAACTCTAACTTTAAATGTATTTAGGGTAAACACTGTGTTTTGCACTAACTCATTGTACTAATATATGGCATGACTGGGTAACTAAGGTAGTGGACCAGGGAGGTGTGGTGGATATGGCCTATCTTGACTTCAGAAAGGCCTTCAACACTGTCCCCCATAGAAGGCTGATTAATAAACAGTCTAGTGGTGGATCCTAAACTTGTTCTGTGGGTGGAGAACTGGCTGAATGGCAGGAGTCAGAGGGCTGTGGTAAACAGGGAGCACTCTGGAGAGGGAGAGGGAGAGATGATGAGCAGAGTGCTGCAAGGGTCGGTATTGGGGCCAGTCCTAGTAATGTCTTTATTGGAGGACATTGCAAAAAAACTGGAGGGGAAGGTATGCCTTTTCATAGAGTGTAGAAAGGTATGCAATAAGGTGGACACACCAGGGGGTGTTGAAAGAATGAAAGAAGACCTTAAAAAAACTGGAGAAATGGTCTGAAGAATGGAAGCTAGGATTCAATGCAAAGAAGTGCAGGATCATACACATCGGCACAAGAACCCAGGGGCAAAGTACGAACTAGGTCGGGAGGTGCTGTCAGTCATAAATCAAGAAAGAGACCTGGGAGTTATCATTTTGGAGGACCTAAGAGAGACTAGGCAGTGTGATAAGGTGTCAGGAAAGGCTAGGCAGATGCTTGAATGCATAGGGAGGAGTATCAGGAGTATAAGAGGGAGGTAATCTTGTCCCTGTATAAGACACTCATGAGAGACCACACCTGGAATACTCCATCCAGTTCTGAAGACCCCATCTGAGAAATAACATAGAAAGGGTGGAGGCAGTGCAGTGGAGGGCAATTAAAATGATGCAGAGCCTGTGGGATAAGACCTATTAGGAAAGACTACAGGAGTTAAATATGTATTCCCTGGAGGAGGGGACTTGACTGAGACATACCAATACACCACCAATATAAACAGAGTAAAGGAAAGAAGCATCTTCCAAATTAAGAAATGCTCCAAGTCAAGGGGGCACAAAATGAAGTTGGGGGGAGGCTCAGGGGAAACTTGAGAACATATTTTGTCATGGAGAGGGTGGTGGATGCCTGGAATAGCTTACCAGAGGGCGTGGTAGGGGCTAAAATGACCACAGAATTTAAGGAGTGAAGTGAATTAGGTTAACTGTCTGTAGTGAAAATGTTTTTTTGTTATGTTTAAAGAGTGGTATGATGAACTACATGTTTTTCTTTTGTGATAGCATATAGTATAGTAATATAGTGACTTCCTAGCAAACTTGGGTCAAGTAATTATTTGTATTTGTGTCTGGTGGAGGTTGTACTATAGCATTTAAAAATAAACTCATTTTGTAGACAATTGTAAGGCCATTAACAAGTGTTAATAACGTTTTAATGATTTGCAATGTTCGTATTGATATTTAGGAGCATATTTAAATAAATATTTATGCACACAGATTTTTTGGAAAAAATGTTTAAAGAAAGCAGTTAAGGAAGTGCATACATTGTGGAACTAATAAGGTAATATGGAGACTATTCCACTTCATATCACAACTGAGGCTGGCAGTATAGCCTAGAGGTTAAGGAGCTATGAATGAGTTTGGTACATCCAGCAGACCTGGGTTTGAGTCCCACAACCTCCACTTGCATACTAAGTAAATACTATGACCAAGTAACTTAACCACCCCAGTGCTCCCAGACTGCCCTTTAAAACAAGCACTTGTGCCTAGTGGGCCTTACCCAATTACCAAAAGAATAAAAACAAATTGATTATATGAATTATTTTATGACGTATGTTAGTAGTGAAACATTCCATACCAATTTTATGATTAATATGTGAATTTTGGAATAAAGAATATTAGTTGATGAAAAACTATGTACTTCATGTGAAAGTAGGTCTCTGGTCTGATTTCTCATTTATGCTTCATTTTTTTTCTTGCCTGTCTGAGGCCTTTCAGTATAGCATCTGAAACCCCTTCCTCACTCTCTACTACCCTTTATGCCTTGGAAAACTGAGCGACTTGACATGTTTACGAGCTATGAAGCTTTCTTCAAAGATAATGCTACCCAGACTGAAACTTAGCACACAAAATAGTGCTTTGAAACTCTCCTCAGCAGACTGCTACAATTAATTAGCATACTGATAACACTAAACCTGCAATATTATCTAGTCAGTTAGGAAACTGGAGGGCTCCCATTTTCTACTGAAATAGCAAAACATCTGCAGGGCTCTGCCCACTGCAGCCATAAAAATGGAACCATTCTTTGCTACAGTGCAGTTGGGAGTAAAGTGGCTGAGGACTTTGAGTTAGAAACAGTTAGCGCTGTAGTGGCAGCTGAGCAAGATTGGAGAACAGCACTGCTGAGTGCAGTCACAAGAGAGAAACATACATGGTGGTGCTGTGACAGCCTACTGTGACCAAAAATGAAATGGCAGGTTCAGGTAGCTTTTTGTTCACTTGATAAAAACATAAACAGAGAAGCACATTACTAGATGTTTTCAGTGAGCAGGGGTGGAGCCAGATCATGTCGGGGGGAAAAGATCCTCGTAGTCAGTGTATGGAGTGGTGTGAAGCACACAGCATACTAGCGCTACTCATTTAAAAAGGAAAAAAAAACTATTTTCCTGAGTGGGGGAATTGTGTAAGCTAAGGTAGCAGTAGATGACCATTATTACTCTCACTCAGTGGGCAACAAAAAAATGGCAGCTAGTCAGTTTCAAAATTCTTGGTGCACAATGATATCTTAGGTAAACAGGCAGCTGGCACAGGGATTTGATATTTCCTGGTCTCTGTTGCCAGATAAATGCATGCCTGGGGGGGGGTCTCAGCCAATCAGAGACCGGGAAATTACTTTCCCATTTTATAAGCAAGCAATAATATCCTACAGGGTGGGCAGTATTAGGCTATACCAGACCACCCAGGGGTGTAATGAGCCCGTGATACTGCAGGTGGATGGCCTTATAGCCCCAAGAAGGTCCAGTATAGCCCAATACTGTCCACCCTGGAGGGTATTATTGTGCTTAGAAAATGGGTCATAAGTTCAAGTTTAATAAAATATGTAAAAAATGTAAAAAAGAAGTTACAATTCAGTGTAAAAATAAAAAAAGTCTTTTATTATAACATAGTCCCTCTGTTGCTATACATAGTAGTAGAGGGCGCAGTTGTGTGTGAAATGTAGTTTTTGGGAGTTAGTGTGTACACACCTGTAGCAGTGTTTTACTGTGTCTCCAGCACCCACCTCAGCTCCCCTCACATGTGAAAACATTATGTGTGTGTCAGCCAGAGATCAGGAGTGGAACGAGAGTAGACAAGGGATGCTGGTGATGTACCAGGGTTACACAATCTACCCTCCAATCTTCATTTTGCTTTTCCACTCTTTCCCCTCAAAAAAATCCTTAGACTCCTCCCCTTCCCCAGTGCCCCAATTGCTCCTAACCTCACCTCCATCTTGCTTCAGATCCCTTGTGGGCCCCTCCCTCCATCCTCCCTTGAGGATTGTTGAGCGGCCTCTACCCCCTATCTTTTCAGTTTCACTCAAGCTCTTCAAGCCCCTCCCACACTTGCAGCTATTTTTCCCTACCAAGCGTCCTTAAACACACATTCTTTCATTACATCTACGTACCTCATCATACTATGCCACCTCTGTATATATCATGCCTACGGCATATTATCCTCATATTGTCCTCTCATAAACAATATCTTCTTTGTATATTATGTTTTCTGTAACCATGTTTAACTTCTGTTTGATTTGTGTTTGTTTTTACTTTGTACCTGGGTTGCACCTGGAAACAAGCCTCAGCTCAGTGTGCCTTTTCCGGTCACCAATTTTAAATAAATAAATAGAAATACTTGATATGCAGTACTGCTGGAGTGGGACTGAGAAAGCATGCATGAGTAAGTGGTTACATTTAACTGCATTTTTTTTTGTTATTTTTTTTTTGTTATTGGAGGTGGTTACAGCAAGCAAATGGATCTGTTTAGAAAACCAAGTAGGTTGCAGGACAGGGGAGTGGTGCCTGTTGCTAACTAAGTGTAAACACAGCAGGCCAGTGTCTGGAGGAAGGGGCGCAGACCACACTTGGGAGAGTGCTGCTGTTGGTGATGAGCATGGTTGTGAGAAATGTTGAATTGTGTGTATTCCCCAGCACAGAAGAAAACTGGAGTGTATTTCTTTTTTTTTCTTTTAAGCCGCAGTCAGCTTAGACAGAATGCATCCTTGTTGTGTGTGTGTGTGTGTGTGTGTGTGTGTGTGTGTGTGTATGTGTGTGTGTGAGGTGGTGCAACTGCTAAGCAGGAAAAAATGGTGGATAGATGTTTCTGAAAATTGTGTTGGCACATTGATACTTTTGTTAGACAGTCAAGATGGCACCTGGACTAGTTAGTTCCCAGTCTCTGTTGGGACATAAATGCACCCCTTGCTGGGGGTGTCAGCCAATCAGAGGCCACAAAAATTTCAACCCATTTTCTAGTACGTCTGACTATCACATCTGAGCTTGGAGAAAGCATATACAGCATTTCATCCATTAGAGCCACTGCGGCTGTAGCCACTGAAGTAATTAATAAAAGCTTTGTTTCTGGGTGAGGAGGGGAGCTGGAGATTACTGGAATATTCTTTTCTTGAGAGTCATCTGAAGTCAGAACAGCTGAGACAGAGGGCCACACTGAAGACCCATTGCCACATGATGCATCAGTGTGGAGTGCCACATAACTATGCTTTGTGAAAAAGACATTAGTATTGTTATGCTGGAAATGAGCAGGAAGTGAGTCTTATTACAAATTAATGACAGGGTCTCAGACATTGCAGGCATCAGAGCATGCAGGCGTTAGGGTTTTCTGTAGAGCAGTGAGCAAGGTATCCTCAATATCCACTTCTTGTTAATTATTAACTTGCAAATCCATTAATGCTATGCTTGGATTATCATTTAGAATCAATCAGATCCTTACATTGCATACACAGGTTGGAATTGCTTGAGGCCTCCTATTACCAAAATTCATGTATAATGTGCCTGTCTACTTATCTACTAATTCCTCTGCTATCCTAAAGAAATGGAATGTCTCCTACAACAATATTTGCCCCTTTTCTCTCATGGCCAGCCACCTCACTCATAACTGCACCCTAAACACTAGTTTGTGTGACTCTCTCCCCTTCTCCTGCGTAACTCAATGTTACCTGGTTTACATATAATGTCTTGCAAAGCCAGTGGCCCCTGTTCCTTGCCTCCCTATTACAACCCTAGGACAGCTATTATTCACTAAGGTCTCCTGGTCAAGCTCTCTTGGCTGTCCCTAAATTGAGAACCAATCTTGGTCATGTTGCATACTCGACCACAGTTCCCAGGCTTTGGAATATTATACCAGTGGAGATACAGAACTGCTCTACTGTAACAGATTTCCATAGAGGTTATCATAAACATTTTTTAAATACTTTCACTTGCTCCTGTCATTAAGCCCATTAATGACTATGTATGACTTAATCAAATCTTCATATTATTTGTACTGTGCTTCACTTTCGTTGTTCTATCTTGCATTGGGAATTATTAATGTAGCTATTTACTCTCGTACATTATTTATTTTGTTATACTGCTTGTACTGTATGTTGTTTTACACATGCCTTCTTTGTACTGTGACTGCTTTTGGTATAATAGTGCTGTAACCTCCCCGGGTTGTGCCTCAAATTAGGCAGTTCATGTCTAGTGAACTTACCTGGTAAACAATAAATAAATATATAAATACAGTACATTATGAGTCACCAGTGATCACTGATGGAATGAGTGTCTCGACTTCTCGGATAGATTACTTTTAGATTACTTTTACAATGTAGGCTTACATGGCCAAATTCACCACGCAGTCCTCATTTGATCTTATCACAAACATTACTTCAGTCGGTATGAGCCCCACACTTACAGCAGGCCTTTAGCTATCTTTTGTAAAAGCAGATTCCACAATTTTACACCAAGAAGAAATTATTTGGTAGGTGGATAGTGCCTGCATTTGTCTCTTTCAGCTTGGTTTTAAATGTCAGCCCTCTTGTCCACAGTAACTATAAGCCAATTATTGGATCTGGCTGACTCAGAACTTCACAACCGAGGAACAGACAGCATTTAATATCATTCTCATTTACACCTTCCTTCTTGAACAGAATAATAACAGACTTGATTTCAGGTTTTGTAATAGTGACAGCGACAAAATATGAACACAAAAGGTTTGTCTTCTCCTGTTCATACAGAAACCAGAATTGTTTCAAATGGACTAGTGTCTTGAAATATATGTTGTAGTATATGTCATCAACAGTGTGGATTAAGGTGTATATTTCTGATGGAAAAAACCTTAACAAATCCATTAGTAGCACTCTGCCAACAAACAAGTGGTCCAGGTTTCTTGTAAAAGACTTTTAAAATAAAGTCACACTACATTGTGGTGACTCGTTGTTTCAGGCTTTGTTCTATAAAAGATCTGCCAAACAAAAATACCTGTCAGTTTTTTTGTGCTCCTTCATTCAAAGTAGAACCACCTCCTTGCCTTGCACTGTAGTGTACATTTGTTCCTTAGAACTGTAAATTATTACACCTTTGGACTATAAATAGTTGTACAAGTATAGATGGCTGTAACTTTGCTTGAGCTGAATCTCTACAGAGTGCTAATGGAGTCAGTAATGGGTAGATGCTCCAATGTCTGAGCCATCAGTTGTTGTACAGGAAACCCTACAGAAACCATGTCAGTAATGAGCGTGTCTTGAAATGTATTTTTATTTTATTTTTTTTATTTTATTGGCTTTTGTCAACCGGGTACAGCTTGCTGAGACACATGTTCCTTTTTCAGGAGCAACCTGGGATTAATTACATATGATTCAGAAAATGAACATTTTTGCTAGGTACACACAGCACAATAGAAATACTGCAACATTCAAGGTGACAAAACATTGGTTGTAACATTGTTTGCATACACAATTTAACAAAGTCCACTGTGCATTTCATCACATGTGGGTGACAGTATGTACAGGAAGCATGTGAGTGTGTAGCATCCTGAGGTTCCATATGCAGCAATCCTTGCCTCAAGGTGTCAGTACTTTGCTCCATATTGTGAAGTGCCATACTGGCTTCACCACCCCATGCCATCCATTTTTAGAGTTTGTGCATCATTTGCCCAATTCCTAGCATTTGAAGCAGTAGCCAAAGTCTTTCCTGCACAATCCATGGGCACAAGAGAGCTGAAATATCTCAGACTATGCTGTACTTTGAAAAGGATGGTTGCTCAAACTACAAATTTAATTTATTTATTGAACCATTTCACCAGGAAAGAACACTGAGCAATCAGGATTGCTCATTTCCTGGTGCATCCTGGGGGAAGGGGTACGGGGGAGTAGAACATAAACAAAACATAAACAAACATTGTACATTTGCCAGTGAAAGCCATAAATATAACATAATTCAGTTAAACAATGTATAAAATGGTACAAGCAGCAAAAATAAATACATGAAGACATTTGGTCAATGGAGACTGGAGATATGAACAGAAACTCAGTCATACAATGTGTAAAAACTGTATAAAAGTTGATAAGCAGCAAAGAAGCATGTAGACATATCTACATAACATTGTGCAGTTCAGATTGTGAAACATAAGTGCAGATCTAGACCATGACATAAGTGCGAGTATGTGCTAGTTGAAAGTAAACTAGGGGGTGGGTGAGGCTGGAGGCAGTAGACAGTGGTAGGAAGAAACAGTATTGGTGCTAGGAGAGTGGTCCAGGTAGGTAAGAGAGGGGTATGCAGCCAGTTGTATAGCTAGAGGCACTAGGATGGGGGTCCCCTAAAGCTTAGGAGAGGCAGCTACTATGATGAGTTAGAAGAAGACTTAGGTGGGAGGTGAACAGCACAGTTAGGGATAAATGGGGTGAGAATTAGGAACAGGTGCAATTTGGAGAGAAGAAGTTTAATAGAGCTGGTGAGATGGATGTGGTGGATGAGGAGAGGCAGATTTGCAGTGAGAGGGAGTTCCAGAGTTTGGGGAAATGGTGAGAAAGCGCTGATTGCTCTATAGAGGTCCTGCAATGGGGGACAAACAGGGTGCAGGAGTCAACTGAACATAGATCTTGGGGGGGGGAGTGAAGGGCTGAAGAGAGGTAGGAGGGGAGAGTGCCAAACCATAATTTGGATGTGAATTTAGTGCAATGGGAGATTTGCCTGATTTCAAGAGAAGGGAAGGCAAAAGAGCGATACAGGTTACAATGATGAGTGAGGGGGGTAGAATCCAGGGCAAAACGACAGAAAACATTGAAAAGAGTATCCAGCTTGGTTAAGGAAGACTTGGGAGTGACACTGTAGACTATATCACAGTAGTCAAAAATAGGTGGACTCATTTTCTGGACTAGTTCATGCCTGGCCATTAGAGGTTGGCAACTACAGTTCCAGTAAAGGGCACTGAGCTTGGTGCAGTTTTTTTCAGGATGGCATCCACGTGACCAGAAAATTTGAGGTGTTGGTTGAGCCAAACCCCAAGGTACCTAAATGAGGATGTGTCCTCAAGAATAGTCCCATCAAGGGTGTGAAAGGAAGGAAGGGTGGGGGTTAGCTGAGAGACTGTCTGCCTAATGCCAAAGGTCATTGAAACTGACTTCTTGGCACTGAGGATAAGTTGACGAGAGCTAAGCCAGCATTGAAAATTATTGAACTCAAGTTGAAGCCTGGTAGCTACATCATCGGAAGAGTGGCCAGAGCTGTACAAGACAGTGTCATCAGCCTACATGTATATGTAGGATGATGAATAAATTATCGGGAGGTCATTGAGGAAGAAGGAGAATAAAAGTGGGCCAAGTACCAAGTTCTGTGGCACACCAGTGGTAATTTGGCATGGGGGGTGATATAGAATCACCTATCCTAACAGATTGTGACCTACCTTTGAGGTAGGCTCTGAACCAATTAGTGACAGAGTTGGATAGGCCAGCTGCAGTAAGGTTTTCACTTAAGAGGGGGTAGGAGACCATTTTGAAAGCCTTAGTGAGGTCAAAAAACATGGCAGAGGTGATTTGTCCACTGTCCATCCCTGTTAGGATTGAGTCAGTGAGTTTGAGTAGGGAAGTTGCAGTTGAGTGGTTCTTCCAAAACCCAGATTGGAAGGGAGTGAAGAAGGAAGATTCTGAGAGACAGGTGGAAAGTTGAGAGAGGACAAGATTATCCTGGAGTTTTACTAGGACAGGTAAGAGAGAAATTGAGTGGTAGTTGCCAGGAGAGGAAGAGTCACTGCTCTTGGTTAAAGGGAGAACAATCACATGTTTCTAGGCTGTAGGGACAGATGCAAGGGAGAAGAAGAGGTTTAGAAGGACAGCCAGTGAAGAAAAGATAGTGGGTGCTGATAGGTACAGTAATTTTGGGTCAAGACCATCTAGGGAGCTACCTTTGGAAGGGCTGAGTGCAACAAGCACTTCCCATGCTTCAGTTGGGGAGATTGGGGGAAGAAGAAGGGCATGGCTGGAGGGAGATTCAAGGGAATTTTGGATGTGGGGGCAGGGATGGGGAAGGGAGAGAGGCGCTAGTAGGGCTGAAGCACAGGATGTGAAATAGGAGTTGAATTCTGCTGCAACACTAGGATGTTTGGAGATGAGGGAGTTGTTCACCTTTAGAATTTGGGTGGGGGTTTGGATGGAGGGGAGAAAATTGAGTGCATGACCTTCCAAAATTTCAAGGGATTGTTTATATTTTCTTGAAAGATGCTGTGGAAATATTCTACTTTGGCTAGCTGAATGGCTTCGGTGCAAGAGTTCCAGAGCATCCGGTATTTCTCAAAATCCATAGGCAGATTGAATACTTCGTGGGTTTTCCACATGAGATCACACGCTTGCTGGCACACCAAGAGTTCCAAAATGACCCATGGGAGATGGTTTCCACAGACTCTGGTACGTTTTAGTGGGGCATGATTGTGCCAGACTTTAAGGAAATTATCCTTGAAGTAGTTGAGGGATAGGTCCATAGATCTAGCTGTAGCTAAGGAAGACCAGTCAATCTGGCCAGGTCTTGGTAGAGGGGGACAAGGTCTAGGGATTTGAAGGAACAAGGTAACAGTATTTTGTGGGAGGCCTTTGGTCTATGATATTTTTTTTTTTTACTTTTTTTTTTGATTTCTCATAGACATATTGTTGCATGTCACTATAGCCAGACATCAACATATTAATACAGGAAATCTGGTATAGAATATCATAATCTAGGTATATAGGTTACCAATCTGGGGGTATTCCAACATTACCCTAACTACCATAGTAGTAAAACCAAATAGCTGCACTTTCACATGAAAGGTGGTCAGTTCAAGTTCATATTGTCCAAAAAAAATAGGAAACATTCAACATCCGGTGTTCACAAGTAACCCACAGGAATTGTCTAGCTACCCAACTGTATAAGACTAGCAACTTTATATTCCTTGCTATGCACCTAGTTCCATGTCTCATACTTTAGCTGTAGTATTGTATTCTGCCTACTACTTGACACACTTTGATAACCCTGCTGTGAGCTCTTTCCCTATCCCACTGTAATTTTGTATAAATGTCTGCCTCCTATTATGTTGTGTACTGACGTGGAGCCTTTGGAAATGAGTCCATGACCCAAAGGTTGTATCCGATATTCTTAATAAATAAAAATAAATAAATAACTTAGACCCCTGTACCAAATGTGGAAAATCAATAATCTTAGTGTGTCCCCATGTATTCTAGCAACTGTAGAACAAAAACCTTATAGTGTCAACATCATGCTATAGATATATGAACAAGCTTAGTAAACTGGAATAACATTATGCCAGTTATGCACAGCAAAACTGATTTAGAGAGTCACTCCATATAACAGATAAGGGTGAAAACCCTCTAAATTATCATACAATAAAGTTATTTAGACCTGTTATAGTCCAACTACAAACAGTATGTAATAATCCAAGCGCCATTAGTTCAGGGTTGCTGATATAAAGCAAAGCCTGTGCTGTTAGTGTTGGCAGCTTTTAAATCGTTACTTTAACCCCATTCAAGTGTCCTCAATATCTGACTCTGGATCCGAATCAGCTCTAGCACTTGATGCCTCAAACTCCTGTTGGATCTGCTGTACAAGTTTGTCTGCTTTCTCTGGATCTGAAAACTGGAATGTATGGCCCCCATAAAAAATTCGTAGTCATGCTGGTATCATCAAAGAATGGGCCACTCCCAAGCTCCTGAGAGTGGCACAAACTCCATTGAACCTCTTTCTGTGGGCCCTTGTGGTGTAGGAAAGGTCTGGGAAACAATGTAAGGTGTACCCCTCAAAATTAAGTTGATCTGTATTTCGGGACACTTGGAGGATCTGCTCTTTCACCCCTGCACTTGCCATAACCAACAGAACAGTTTGGGGTAGATCTTTTTGTGCATCAGCAGATTGAGGGGATATGTGGTAAGCTTTGACAAATTGCCACCCCAAATCCCTTTCAAGGTGTAGGGCTGTAGGTAGCTAAGATTTCAGGAAGGAGAAAAGATCGGGGCTCTCAGACCCCTCTGGTAGCCTGATAAGCCTGACATTTGGCACTCTGTTATCATTTTCCAACACCTTAAGGTGATAACATAGCTGCCCCTTCTCCTGTACCAATTTTGCAGCAGTCGATATAGCTTTTACTGCCTGATTCTCGGCAGAAATCGCGTTTCTTGTTGCTCCTTCTGTTTTCATGTCCTGTTCCCTCAGTCACTGCAGAACAGACGCAACTTTACCATCGATGGCCTGCATGGCAGCTTGCACGGCCTTCCAGGGCAGTTCTCTGGAGCTATGAGCTGGCGTACTGAGTGTGGCCTGTGGCTCTGTTGGGGCCTGGGTTTTTGCACCACTGGGACCACTTTTGTTCATTTGGCCCATATTCAGATCTGGTATCAAAAGATGTAGGGCAGTGCCAGGAATCCAGAAATGCAGGTTCTTTTTTTCAAATTCTCCCAGCAATTGATGAAAGTATGAATTTCCTAATATCTGTTGCAGAGCAAGTAGGAGCCATGCCTGTTCAGTAGAAGTACTCAACAGTGTCCCCCTGGTCTATGAATTTTTCAGACTAGGTAGATGAAGTGGTGGATGCTTAAAGCTTCAGGGAGTAGACCAGACTGAGTGACTTGGTGAGGGTGGGAGGTGATGGCCCAGTCAATCGAGGAGTGGTTTTCTGATTTTAGGTTTAGTCATGTCAGTTCTTGAATTAGTTGCATGAGGTTCAGGGCTGTTAGCTCATTTCAAGCTTTTGTTAGGGTGGGAGCCTGCCACTTTAGATTAAAATCACCTATAATGTATAGTTCACCAGCAGAGGTGTGAGACATTATGGTGGTAATTAGCCCAGTAGTAACTGCAGAGTTTAGGCCAGGATGACAGTAAATCCCAGAAATATAGATGAGAACAGAGAAAGGTAAGGATAACCTTAGTACTAGTGCCTCATATGCTGATGACACAGAAGATGATAAGATGGTGATAATTTGGAGAGATGTGGAGGTGTAAATTGCCACCCCTTCACCTCTGGATGTACAGTTTTTGTGGGAGAGGGTTATCCTGGGATATTTATAGAGGTATCAGGGATTTTGTTGCTTAGCCACATTTCAGATAGAATGAATACATCGGTGGTTAGTGATGCAAATAAAGGCTGAAGCAGGTCTATTTTTGGTAAGAGGCTCCTTATATTAAGGTGCAGGAGTTTTAAGCTATGGGGGAAGGTCAGATTGGCTGGGGTAGTGGAGCCAAGTAAAGGGTTAATTCATTGTGGGCCAGTGGTGGAGGCTGGGCCTGGATTGGGGCTTATATCACCGACAGATAAGAACAGTAACATAATTATTGCGAAATGGAGTTTATTACTTTTGTATTGAGGGCAAGAACCCATGGAAAAGTGGCGAGGGGGGTTATTGTTCGAGGGTGGTGGCCGAATTATTATTATTTGAAGTAGAACATAAGAATTTGGGGTAGATGTGAGCGTTGCTAGAGGGATGGATGGGAAGTACATCAATTTGTGGTAAGGGATGGATGAAATCATTGCCAAGGGGAAGTTGGGATCTATTGCTCCAGGGAGGCAGGGGTATGGAGGAGTAGGATATTCGGGGGGATAGGGGTGGTGATAGGGAGAGGGTAGGAAAGAAGGAAAGAAGTAGGAATGAGAGAGGTAGGCTAAGGGGAGTGAACAACATAATGATTTATATTACAATTTGTAGATCTGAGATGATAAATTTGCAATTAATAGAGGAGTAGGCTAAGCTAGTAGAGGAATTCAGAGACTGAAGAGTAGACTCCCTCTAGTGGTGGTGAAAAAAACAATGAGCAGATGAGCAGGTCAAACAGCTACAGATAAGCAAGACAACACAGAAGAGCAGGCAGATGTTTGGCTAGGGGAAAGAAAAAAAGCAGTTTATGATACTTAGTTTGCATCAGCAAAACAGTAAAATGAGCTACTAGTAGTTGTTTCTCAAAACTCGATCTGCACAGTAACATTTAGCCTTCTTTGCACAGTCTATGCTGACACAGGTAGAAAGGTCAGGACTTTCCAGAATTTTAGCAGTTAGTTCAGGGCTTTATATAGCAGAACATTGCAATGGGATTTGGTCCAGCTAGTATGAAACTCAGGATAAAGATGTGGGGGGGTGGTAGGGGAGAGCTAAGAGGGAAGCAAAAGAGAGAATAAATGGACTTGGAGCTATATTCAGAGAGTGTCCAGGTGGCCAATTAGAGAAGGGAATGGTGATTGAGGGAGTAGCTTATGATTATTTAATTGAGGATGGGGTTGGGGCGGGTGGCTGGGATAACATACCACTATAACAGAAATTTCAGAAGGTAGTTAGGAGCAGGATTTTTTGCTTGAGTTCAAGGCAGGCTCCTGGAGCAGGCCAATTGGATCAGCCCAGGAGGCTGAGTTGAGCCAATAATGTTGGGAGCCGTTGCCAGGGTTCAAACCAGGTGGCTCAGCGAGCGATGCTCCACCTGAGCCAGCACTGTGCTCTTTACATACCTGCTCCTCTTTTGTCACATAACGTACAACTGATGTCACTGCAAAAAAAACTCATGCCTCCTCTTTTCGCACCAATTCCAACAACTTCCTTTATTTCTTGGCCAGTCTCCACATCAGCAGGGGCTCCTGTTCACAAAACTCTAGAGGTAAGTCCTGATGTCCTTCCTCACCATCACATTCCACATCTATGGGTCCCTTGTATGATGGGTCTTGAGATTCAGGGACTGCTACACTCATGCCCTACAACTCGCACTCATATCCATAATTGACACATTTCTAATTATTGAAGATACAATGCTTTAGCAATAAATTCCATCCTCATCTGAGCTCTCCATGCTTGACTCACTCTGACAATAGGAACAGACGCTGCCTGTGATCCCTACTCCCAACAAGAATATTAGGGCACTGGTGGATCTCATTTAGGGTGGTGAGTATGGGTTGTCACCAATGTGGTCATGAGGGTGGTGGTCCAGAAGCTGGTATCCAAGTAAGTGTAAGGGCAAATGATTGCCTCATGGCAGAGTTGCAAGTCTGAGAAGGACCATTGTGGAAATACAGCTACATCCACGCACATGGGCAGCCATTCTGTGTATGGCTTAAAACCCATCAGTAGGCAATAATAGACAGCAGCTGGCCTTGGAGGTGAGGGGAAAGTAAGTGCTGGCCACTGGTGAGGTGTGGACAGGGAAATACAGGGTCAGGAGAGGGACCAGTGGACACCAATGAATTTGCAACACAATGTGCACCGAGGATCAAGTGAGAGAGGTGGAACCACTAGACACCAGGGAAAAGGCATTATATGCACATATAATGTATATCTATATATCTGTATCTGTATCTATATCCATCCATCCATCCATCCATCTATCTATCTATCTATCTATCTATCTATCTATCTATCTATCTACCTATCTCTCTATCTATCTAGATCTAGTATTGGGTGGGGGACTACTAAACACCAGGGATTAAACTGTACTGGGAAGGGGGTTAACAGAGCACAAACTGCTTGCTCCATCACCCGATTAGGTGGTAGTCCATGAGGGTGGCTGATGCTTTGCACTTTTTTGCTCTCATTAGGTAGCATTGCTCCTGCAGGCTATTAGCATGAACAAAATGTTTTCATTCTCCCAGTGAGCACATGATAATGAGATGCCATCTCATTACCATGTGCGCTTGGGGGGGCACTGTATTGCAGTGCACACCATGTTGCAGTAATGCACAATGTGGCTTCTATTATACACTTGGAAAAGCCTCACTGATGCATGTGGAAACAGTGGCTATGCTGGTGCAAAGGTTTCCATCATGTTGACCATAGTATCCTGTCATTTAAGAGCACTTTTGTGATAATGCATTGTTTTAAGACCCTTAACATTATCCTTACATATTCTGTGCATAGTCATCAGGGTATCTGAACTATCACCAGTGGTATTACAGTTAATAAAGCCCCAATTGTTTCTTATATGGAGATGATGGGGAAGCATAGTTTGATGAATATTTATGACATTAGGCTCAGTTCCCACAATGATTTTCATCAGGAGATGAAAATAAAAAGTACTTGGTTCCTCTGAAAGTGTTCTCCAGTCTGCCTCTTCCAGATGGTCTAACTGTAAGATTTTGTCTCTAGAGATGGCTTAAGGGTGCTTGAATGGGAAATCCATGCATATCCCATGTCTTTTTCAATAAAATGCAAGAGTTTCTGGAAACTCCTTTATATTTTACTGCTATTGAACTGTGAGTAGGGATAATATTAATGAAAATGTGTCTCTAGATTTTCTGTATAGGCTTGTGAAAAATTAATGAGGGTGATCTACTGAGAAAACTTAAAAACCTAAATAAAAAGATAATGTTATTCAGCTTTATGGAATTACAGACCTGGACTGCTTACAGTACCTTAGGCTGCACAGTACTAAACAAATCATACCATAATCCATGTAATCTGAACCATCAAATTCACATTAACCATATTCCTAAAAAGGATATAAGATGTGATACGTATGGTAAAAACAAGGGTGTGGGAAAATCATTATAAATGCTAAAAACACTTGTAGGAAACATGTTGAAGTCACCTCATGAGTTCCATTCTACCATCTGACAATGATATAACTCCCTGTATCTTACCAGTTAATGACTATGAACATTTAACTGCAGCTACACTGAGTAAAATAATGTTAACCTCCTCCCAGAAAGGAACTTATTTTCATAATTGGGGTTGGGAGCAGGATCAAAGATATAAAGGGTACTGAATGGGTTCATATAAAATAGCAAGATGAAGATGGTATTGTCATTGACTGAAGCCAGGGACAGAATAGATCATGGATGTCCATGGCTACATGAGATGAAAATCCCAATAGGTTGTTCACAGCTCCACATCAAGTCATCGAGAGCTGAATCAGCATGGCACAACCAGTGCAGGCAAAGCCTCGAATAACAAAACAACACATCCAGAATACCAACACAGATTTCAGGGATGGTAAGATTTACTATTACAACACCATGCCATCATGGACCACCACTCCAGTGAAATCTAGTAACTCACCATTGTTTTGTTCCCCAGCCATATCCTGGAGACACAGTTTTGACTGTTGTGGCTCTGCCTGTGCTGTTTCCAACTGTATGAAAAACAGTCATGGCACACCTAGCACAAAAAACTGCCCATCACAAGATACAAGACTTAGTGCTTCTTTAATGATAATCTCACCACACAGGAATACAAAACCAGCCAAAACAGTTGACTCAGAGACTCAGGAATCCATAGATATAGATATTTCCATATGTGCTAGTTTATCTGTCATTGACATGATGTGCTACAGTTGGTAACAGGCATCCATCTTTTATTGTATATATTATTTAGTTTTAGACAAATGAAAAGGATTGAATTTGCATGTGAGACATCACAGCCATGAAAAACAGTATCACAGTTATGAATAACATTATATGGCAATGGGCACTATTTGATCAATCAGCGAAGAGAGGCACTGTACCTCTTAACATAGAAACATCGAAACATAGAATTTGATGGCAGATAAGGAACGCTTGGCCCACCTAGTCAGCCCATTTTCCTACCTAACGGATAAGCTGCAGATCCTAGTTAACCAACAGCCTACTTGCTCCCACCCCCCACTAGAATTGCCTTATGCCTGTCCTATGCATTCTTGAATTCCCCCACTGTTTTTGACTCTATGACCTCCTCATGAAGGCTGTTCCATGCATCTACAATCCTCTCTGTGAAGAAATACTTCCTCACATTACCTCTGAGCCGTCCCCCCTCTATCTTAAAATTGTGCCCCCTTGTTCTTGCACATCTCTTTTTCTGAAAGATGTTACCATCTTGGACTTTGTTGATTCCCTTGAGGTATTTGAAAGTTTCTATCATGTCTCCCCTCTCCTTCTTTTCCTCAAGTCTATACATCTTAAGCTCATAGGTTCATAGGTTTGGTACAAGTTCAAGGGACTAGCCCAAAATGAACTCACCACCTTTAACCAAGGTGGAATCTATACCTATTGTCTCCCATATATACATCCAAATTAAGCTTGAACTGCATTAAGTTTGAGCTATATACCACCTCTTGTGGAAGGGTGTCCAAATTGGAACTGCTGTCTGGGTGAAGAAACGATTTCTCTTTTCTGTTCTATTAATGGATGATTTTAATCTCAAATTGTGTGATCTGGTATTTCTTTCAGAAGGATACCATTCCGGACAGATGTTTCAAACAGCATTGGATCTCTAGAGGCACGAAAAATTGAGCATTGGTCCCCCCGTAAAGAGCGATATTCCAACGAATAGAGATTCAACACTCTCAGTCTTTCCCCATAACCTAATGTATCCACATTTTTTATATTTCTGGTGAATCTACATTGCATTTTTGCAACAGCCGCTGTATCTTTTGCTGATGTTGGTATGCATAGAGAAGAGCAATAATCTAAGTGTGGTTGAACTATACTATTATAAATTGGTAATAACACTTCTGCTTGTCGACTTTTAATGTTTTTCAAAATACAATATGTCAATTTGTGACTTTTTTTATTGTTTTGTTTATATGTTCTGTAAACTTTAAAACATTTGTAATATGATCTCCTAGATCCTTTCAGTGGTGATTACTGTTAACAACATATTATTCATATAGTAATTATGTAACTTATTATTTTTACCTAAATGCATAATCTTGCATTTGGAGATATTAAAATTTAATTTATTTTCCTTTGCCCATTTGGATAAGTATCCAAGTTATTTTGAAGTAGGTAGACATAATTCATATCATTAACAACACATCCCAATTTGCAATCATCAGCATACTTATTCAGCCAGACTCTTTGTGTGGTCTGCATAGTAGAAACGACTAGGTTGAATAACATAGGACCGAGTACTGAGACCTGGGGCACACTGCTTGTCACCATACTCCATGTAGATCTATAACCCCTTACACACACTTTTTGCCTTCTATCTGTCAACCAGGATGTAATCCACAAAATAATACTATAGTGGAGTCCTAAGTGAATTAAACATTTTACTAATATTTTATGGGATACAGAATCAAAGGCCTTTTCGAAATCCAAACAAATGACATCCACTGGGAGGCCAGTATCCAGAGCTGCACTAATAGGTTAGAAAAAAATTAATCAGGTTGCTGTGACATGCTCTACCCGGGGTAAAGCCATATTGTGTTATATCACCTAAGTCATTCATAGAAATATGTTCATTTATTCTTTGCAATATTATCTTCTCCATTACCTTTCCAATGGAAGAAGTTAGACTAATTGGTCTATACTGCCTTACATCTTGTCTTGAACCTCCCTTATGAATTGGAATAACTGTGACCTCTTTCCATTCCTGAATAGCTACCCCTTCCATAATGGATTTATTATAAAGCAAAGTAAGAATACCAGCTAATTCGTAGGAAATTTCTTTTAGGAACACAAAAGGGATGTTATCTGGTCCTACTGATGAAGAGGTTTTGAAAGAATTGATAGCAGCATAAATTTCAGTAGCCTTAAAAGGTTAAATTGGGTCTCTGGAATTATATTCAATACAACTGAATATTTCTTTATTTTTAAATATACTAGTAAAGAATTGATTAAACTCCGCAGCTAATGTTTGTTCATCAGACACTACCTTATCACTAACTAATAATGGGACGACTTTAGGTAAATTATTTTTAATAGATCCAACATAATTAAAAAATTGTTTGTAATTATCTTTTGTAATAACTGCTAATTTATACTCAAATTCCCTCTTAGCTTTTCTGATTTCAAGCTTGGTTTTACTAGCTTTAACATAGAAACATAGAATTTGACAGCAGATAAGGACCGCTTGGCCCACCCAGTCTGCCCATTTCCCTGCCCACTGGTTAAGCTGCAGATCCTAGTTAACCAGCAGCCTACTTCTTTCTACCCCCAACCCCTAGAATTGCCTTATGACTGTCCCATGCATGCTTGAATTCCACCACTGTTTTTGACTCCATGACCTCCACCGGAAGGCCATTCCATGCATCCACAACCCTCTCTGTGAAAAAATACTTCCTTAAATTACCTCTGAGCCGCCCCCCCTCTAGCTTCAAATTGTGCCCCTTTATTCTTGCACAACTCTTTTTTTGAAAGATGCTACTCTCTTGGACTTTGTTGATTCCCTTGAGGTACTTGAAAGTTTCTATCATGTCCCCCTCTCCTCCTTTCCTCGAGGCTATACATATTAAGCTCCTTAAGTCTCTCTTCATATGTCTTCCGTGCAGACCCTGCACCATTTACAGAGCAAAAATATTTGTTTAGTATCTCTGCCTTTTCACAGTCACCTCTGCCCACCTCCCCTTTATTAAGCCTCACTATCCCTCCCTTGGTCTTCCTTCGCTCCCTGATGTACCTATAAAGGTTTTATCCCCTTCTTAACTGAGTTGGCTATGTTTTCCTCAGTTTGGCCTTTGCTGTTCTGACTGCCTTCCTGCTTCCTTTTGCTTTAACTGATAAAGTTCTCTGTCCTGCTCCTTCTGTGATTCCTTGTACTTCCTGAAAGCTTTCTTTTCTCTTGAACCTTCACTGCCACTTCCTTTGAGAACCATAGTGGTTTCTTACATCGTTTAGTTTTGTTTATTTGCTTCACACAAAGGCTAGTTACCTCTGTGATGGCAGTTTTTATTATTCCCCATTGTTCTTCCACCCCTCCTTCCTGCCCATTTGCTAGTGCATTCCTTAGGCACTCACCCATTTTGACAAAGTCAGCCCTCCTAAAGTCCAGTACCTTTGCCTTTGTATGGCTTGAGTCTATTGCTGTGTTTATTGTGAACCATACTGTTCGATAGTCGCTAGTTCCCAGATGGCTACCCACTTCTACATCTGTGATCCTCTCTTCATCTCCATTTGAGAGAACCAGGTCTAAGATTGCTCCATCTCGAGTGGGCTCCAGTACTAGTTGTCTAAGGCATGCCCCCTGTAGGGCATCTAGAATAACCCCACTCTTCGAAGTGGCTGCTGCAACTGCACTCCAGTTAACATCTGGCATATTCAGATCACCCATCAGCAATATCTCCCCTTTTTCTGCCTTACTAAGTATACTTTCTATCATTTCCTTGTCCATTTCCTCCCCCTGAGAAGGGGGTCTGTATACAACCCCTGTGCAGATTGTGGTGCCATTGCCGGTCTCCAGATTTACCCACAGTGCTTCTTCTCCTCCCTGTTTTCCCTTTTGTTCTGCTGCTTTGATTCCTTCCCTTATGTAAAGAGCTACTCCTCCTCCTCTATTACCCTCTCTGTCCCTCCTGTAGATAGTGTATCCTGGGATGTTTATGTCCCAGTCATGGTTTTGTGTGAACCATGTTTCTGTGACTGCCATGATATTCAGATGTTCCTCCTTCATCAAGACCACTAATTCAGGAAGCTTGTTATTCAGACTACGGGCATTGGTACTCATTGCTTTCCATTTTTTGATGGCTTTACCTTCAGTTGCAGCATCCCCCACTGACCTTTCTACCTTGGTCTTTTTCTCATTTAGTGCCCTGTTTTGTAGGGAGAGGCTGGGATTTTCCTGTTGCTTATCAGTGCCTCCCCTTGACTAGTTTAAAAGCTTGCCAATGAAGCATTTAAACCAATTGCTCAAAAGACTTGTTCCTTCCTGGACAGATGCAGACCATCCTGCCAGTATAGGCTGGTGTCCTCCAGGTGGAACCCCAGTCGCCAATGAAGCTAAACCCTGTGTTCCACACCATTTTTTCAACCATTCATTAAACTGCATGGTGCAAAGTACCCTCGCCTCACTCATGCCATTGACAGGCAGCACCTCTGAGAAGGATACTGTGTGTGCTACTTGTCTTAGGCCCCTCCCCAGTTCTACAAAGTCCTTCTTCACTGCTCTAATCTCATGTTGAGCCAAGTCATTTGTCCCTAGGTGGACAATGACGTCCAGCTCAGACTCCCTTGCAGCTGTTCTCGTGATCCTGAGGATGTTCTTCCTGTCCCTCCAAGCCATGGCACCAGGCAGGCACCTTACTTCAGTTTTCCCTGCTTCCCCCAGTTCTATCCCCCTAATAATTGAGTCCCCCACCAGGAGCTGCTTCCTTTCCTTGTGGTGTCCTCTGCCTCCTTCCTGTGGGCCTCCCTTGTGACAGGTGTCCTCAGCCTCCTTAATCTCCTCTGTGGGTGCATCCATAGGGGAGCTTTATATTTAAATGTATTCCAATTAGCCTTTGTTCTTTGTTTTTTGTATTTGTTATAAGCTCTCTTTTTATTTCTAATCATTCTTCCTATTTTTGATGAATACCGGGGGGGAGTCACTTATGATTTTTATATTTAGTTCTCATAGGGACTCAATTTTGTATACAGGTCTCTAGTTCATTTTTTATAATAGACCACATCTCATTAACTGTAAGATATGCCAAATCTTGTTCCCAATTCCAGTTATTTAAATATTCTTTTATTTTCACATAGTTTGCCTTAGGAAAGTTCCACATTATAGACTTGCCATTATTTGACGATTCAAAATTAATAATGGTCCATGAAACCATGGAATGATCACTATCACCTAGCGGTTCAAGAATTTTTGGGGGATCCCCAAATTCGGCCATATTGGTAAACATTAGGTCCAAAATATTATGTTTCCTAGTTGGTTCTAATACTAATTGCTCCAATCCCAACTGTACTGTGGTTTCTAGAAAATTTGTTTCTAGATAATTTGTACTTTCCAAACTATCCCATTTTATATTAGGAAAGTTAAAATCACCCATTAGAATGATATTATCCAAATTGTTAAAGCTCCTTTAGTCTTTCTTCATATGTCTTCTGGTGCAGACCCTGCACCATTTTGGTTGCCCTCCTCTGGACAGCCTCCACCCTGTCTATGTCTTTGTGGAGGTAGGGTCTCCAGAACTGTACACGGTACTCCAGATGTGGTTTTACCAACTGTCTGTACAGAGGGCCAACAACTTCTTGTTTTCTACTGGTGATGCCTTTCCCTATGCATTCCAGTATCCCCCCAGCCTTCCTTAGTGCCTTCTCATATTGCTGGTCCACCTTTAGGTCATCTGATATGACTACCCCATGTCCCTTTCCACTTTTGTTGTTGTCAGTATCTCACCCCCCATTGTGTACTCTTGCCCTGGGGTTTTTGTTTCCCAGGTGCATTACTTTGCACTTCTTTGCATTGTATCTAAGCTGCCATACATTTGACCATTCCTCCAACCTTGCCAAGTCCCTTTTCATCCTTTCCACCCCACCTTGCGTATCAACCCTGTTGCAGATCTTTGTGTCATCTGCAAAGAGACATACTTTCCCTTCCAGTCCCTCTGCAATGTCACTTATAAAGACATTAAAAAGGACTGACCCCAATACTGAACCCTGTGGTACCCCACTAGTAACCCTCCTTTCTTCATTGTGGACTCCATTTACTACTACCCACTGTGTCCTGTTGTCCAGTCAGTGTTTTACCCAGGCTACCACCCTGGGACCCACTCCCAGGTTGGTTAATTTGTTTATTAATCTTTTGTGTGGGACTGTATCAAATGCCTTGCTAAAGTCTAGGTAGGCCATGTCCACAGCCCTTCCCTGGTCTGCTACTTTGGTTACCCAGTCAAATAAATCAATTAGATTTGTTTGACATGACCTTCCTGCTGTGAATCCAAGCTGCCTTGGGTCCTGTGCCCCACTGACCTCTAGGTACTCAGCAATTCTTTCTTTCAGAAGTGGTTCCATCATTTTCCCTACCACTGAGGTCAAACTGACAGGTCTATAGTTTCCTGCCTCTGTCTTGCTCCCACTTTTGTGAAGGGGAATCACATCTGCCCTTCTCCAGTCCTCAGGTACCACACCATCCTCCCATGATTTATTAAAAAGGGTAGTCAGTAGTGTTACTAGTTCTTCCCTTAGTTGTTTTAGAATTCTGTGGTGAATTCCATCAGACCCCATTGCTTTATCCACCTTCAGTTTTAAGAGTTCTTTCAGAACCCTTTCTTCTGTGAAAGGACTAATATCAAACCCTCTATCCAGAGTGCTTTTCCATTGTGAATACTGAGCAGAAATATTCATTCAATATCCCTGTTTTTTCACTGTTGGTCTCTGCCCAACCGCCTTCCTCTTTATTCAGCCTCAGTATCCCTGCCTGCATCTTTTTTTGCTCCCTAATGTACCTATAAAAGGTTTTATCCCCCTTCTTAACTGAGTTGGCTATATTTTCCTTGGTTTGGTTCTTTGCTATTTTGACTGCCTTCCCCACTTCCTTCTGCATTAACTGGTACAGTTCTCTGTCTTGCTCCTTCTGTGTTTCCTTATACTTCCTGAATGCTATCTTTTTCTCCCTTACCTTCCCCGCCACTTCTTTTGAGGGAGGAGGGTGCCCATCTCCAGGCTGACCTGGCTAGGATTCATGAAACCTCCTCCCCCACCCAGGGACCACCAGGGCCAATGCCACTATCTCAGAGGTTGCCAAGAAAGAGGAGAGGCTGGACCTGGGTGGGCTCGGGGAGGGAGGGAAAGGGTGGTGGAACAGAGTTGCAACCTCCAGCTGTACCTCTCACAATTCATTCACTTTTCTGGTGGATAGTGGTTCCTCTATGGAGGCACCTGCAGTGGAGACCAAGGAGGATGCTGGGAACCTTCACAAAGGAGACCCACAGGAGGGTGGCATGGGACCCCACAGGGAAGAGCAACTCCTGGTGGGGACTCAATCATTAGGGGGTAGAAATGGTGGAGGAAGGGAGAGGAAGGTAGGTGCCTTCCTGGTGCCATGGCTTGAGGGACAGGAAGCAATCCTCAGGATTGTGGGAGAAGCTGCACGAGGGAGGGAGCTGGATGTCATTGTCCACCTAGAGACAAATGACCTGGCTAGAAATGGGATCAGAGCAGTGCAAGAGGAGTTTGTAGAGTTGGGGAGGGGCCTTAGACAAGTAGCGCATACAGTAACCTTCTCAGAGGTGCTGTCTGTCTATGGCAAGGGAGATGCTAGGGCACTCCTCACCAGGGAATTCAATGAGTGGTTGAAAAACTGGTGTGGAGCTCAGGGTTTTGGATTCATTGGGGACTGGGGAGCCACCTGGAGGGATGCAGACCTATACTGGTACGACGGTCTGCATCTGTCTGGGGGAACCAGGATCCTAGGTGAGAGGTTTAAATGCTTCATTGGCAAGCATTTAAACTAGCCAAGGGGGAGGCACTGAAAAGGAGCAAGGAAATCACAGCCTCCCCCAAAAAACATGGTGATTAGTGAGTTAAACACCAAGGGAGAGAAGTTATTAGGGAGCAGAACAGAGGTAAATGTAAAAAAATGCAAATGCAGTAAGGACAGGAATGGGGTTAAATGGGGTAAGGCTATCAAAAAGTGGAGGGTGATGAGTACAAATGCCAGTAGTTGGTGTAACAAGCTCCCTGAACTAGTGGCCTTGATGGAAGAAGGTTGCCTGGATATTGTGGCAGTCACAGAAACATGGTACACAGAGAACCATGACTGGGATGTCAATATACCAGGATAGAAAATCTACAGGAGGGACAGGGAGGGTAAAAGAGGAGGAGGAGTAGCTCTCTATGTAAAGGAAGGGATCAAAGCAACAGAACTAAAGAGTAAGCAGGGAGCAGATGAGCACTCTGGGTCACCCTGGAGACAGGAAATGGCACCACAATTCGCATGGGGTTGTATACAGACCCCCATTTCAGGGGGAGGGAATGGACAAGGAAATGATAGAAGGCTTTCTTAGAATGGCAGAAAAAGGAGAGATATTGTTGATGGGGGACCTGAATATGCCAGATGTTAACTGGAGCACCTTTGCTGCAGGCACATCCAAGAGCAGGGTCATTTTTGATGCCCTACAGGGGGCATGCCTCAGACAGCTAGTATTGGAACCCACTTGCAAGGGAGCAATCTTAGACCTGGTACTCTCAAATGGGGATGGAGAAAGAATCTCAGATTTAGAAGTGGGTAACCATCTGGGAACAAGCGACCACCAAACAGTGTGGTTCACGATAAACACAGCCATACACTCAAGCCATACAAAAGCAAGAGTATTGGACTTTAGGAGGGCTGACTTTGGGAAAATGAGAGAGTGCCTCAGAAAAGCACTAGCAAACAGGAAAGAAGGAGGGTTGGAGGAACAATGGGGAGTAATCAAAACAGCCATCACAGAGGCAACAAGCCTTTGTGTAAAGCAAATCAATAAAACACAACGAAGAAAAAAACCACTATGGTTCTCAAAAGAGGTGGCAGGGAAGGTTAAGGAGAAAAGGAACAGAAGGAGCAGGACAGAGAACTTTATCAGTTAAAGCAGAAAGAGGCTGGGAAGGCAGTCAGAATAGCAAAGGCCCAAACTGAGGAAAGGATAGCCAATTCTGTTAAGAAGGGGGATAATACCTTTTATAGGTACATTAGGGAGCAGAAAAAGACCAAAGGAGGGCTACTAAGACTTAATAAAGGGGAGGTAATGTGGATAGAGGGTGACAGTGAAAAAGCAGGGATACTGAATGAATATTTCTGCTCAGTATTCACAAACGAAGAGGAGGGGCAAGTACCTAAACCAAACAAGAGAAACACTCTGAAAATGGGGGTCGATACCAGTCCATTTACAGAAGAAAGGGTTCTGAAAGAACTAATAAAATTGAAGGTGGGCAAAGCAATGGGGCCTGATGGGATTCACCCAAGAATTCTAAAAGAACTAAGGGTAGAACTAGTGACACCGCTGACTACTCTCTTTAACAAATCATGGGAGGATGGGGTGATACCCAAGGACTGGAGGAGGGCAGATGTGATTCCTCTTCACAAAAGTGGGAGCAGGACAGAGGCAGGAAACTACAGACCAGTTAGTTTGACCTCAGTGGTAGGGAAAATGATGGAATCACTTCTGAAGGAAAGAATTGTTGAGTACCTAAAGACCAGTGGGGCACAGGACCCAAGGCAGCATGGATTCATGATGGGAAGGTCATGTCAGATGAATCTAATTGATTTCTTTGACTGGGTGACCAAAGTAGTAGACCAGGGAGGGGCTGTGGACATGGCCTACCTAGATTTTAGCAAGGCATTTGATACAGTCCCACACAAAAGATTAAAACACAAGTTAGCCAGCCTTGGAGGTGGTCCCAAGGTGGTAGCCTGGATAAAAAATTGGCTAGACAACAGGACGCAAGGGTAGTAGTAAATGGAATACACAGTGAAGAAAGGAGTGTTACTAGTGGGGTACATGGGGTTCAGTACTGGGACTGGTCCTTTTTAATGTCTTTATAAGTGACATTGCAGAGGAACTGGAAGGAAAAGTATGTCTCTTTGCAGGCGACACAAAGATCTGCAACAGGGTTGATACACAAGATGGAGTGGAAAGGATGAGAAGGGACTTGGAAAGGTTGGAGGAATGGTCAAATGTATGGCAGCTCAGATTCAATGCAAAGAAGTGCAAGGTAATGCACATGGGAAACAAAAACCCAGGGGAAGCGTATAACAATGGGAGTGAGATACTGACAACAGTAAAATGGAAAGGGACCTGGAGGTAATTATATCAGATGACCTAAAGGTGGGCAAGCAATGTGAGAAGGCAGTAAGGAAGGTTGGGGGGATACTGGGATGCATAGGAAGAGGCTTCAATAGTAGAAAACAGGAAGTTGTTATCCCTCTGTACAGACAGTTGGTGAGACCCCATCTGGAGTACTGTGTGCAGTTCTGGAGACCCCTTCTCTGCAAAGACATAGATAGAGTGGAGGCTGTCCAAAGGGGGGGCAACCAAAATGGCGCAGGGTCTGCACCAGAAGACATATGAAGAAAGACTAAAGGAGCTTAATATGTATACCCTTGAGGAAACAAGGGAGAGAGGGGACATGATAGAAACTTTCAAGAACCTCAAGGGAATCAACAAAGTCCAAGAGGGTAGCATCTTTCAGAAAAAGAGATGTGCAAGAACAAGGAGGCACAATTTGAAGATAGAGGGGGGACAGCTCAGAGGTAATGTGAGGAAGTATTTTTTCACAGAGAGGGTTGTGGATGCATGGAACATCCTCCCTGAGGAGGTCGTGGAGTCAAGAACAGTGGGAGATTTTAAGAATGCATGGGATAGGCATAAGGCAGTCCTAGTGGGGGGTAGGAGGAAGTAAGCTGTTGGTTAACTAGGATCTGCAGCTTATCTGTTAGGTAGGAAAATGGGCAGACTAGGTGGGCCAAGCGGTCCTTATCTGCTGTCAAATTCTATCTTTCTATGTTTCTATGTTTCTAACTGTAGTGTTTTTTTTATTTCATTTTGATTTGTTTATTTGCTTCACACAAAGGCTTGTTGCCTCTGTGATGGCAGTTTTGATGTTTCCCCATTGTTGCTTCACCCCACCTTCTTGCCTGTTTGCTAGTGCTTTTCTGAGGCACTCTCCCATTTTGACAAAATCAGCCCTCCTGAAGTCCAGTACCTTCACTTTTGTGTGGCTTGACTCTACAGCTAAGTTTATTGTGAACCACACTGTTTGGTGGTCGCTTGTTCCCAGATGGCTACCCACTTCAAGATCAGAGATTCTCTCTGTCCCCATTTGAGAGTACCAGGTCTAAGATTGCTCTCTCCTGAGTGGATTCCAAAACTAGCTGTCTGAGGCATGCCCCCTGTAGGGCATCGAGAATGGCCCTGCTCTTGGATGTGGCTACAGCAAAGGTGCTCCAGTTAACATCTGGCATATTCAGGTACCCCATCAGCAATATCTCCCCTTTCTCTACCATCCCAAGGATGCCTTCTATCATTTCCTTGTCCATTTCCTCCTCCTGAGACAGGGACATCCATGTAGCCATTTCCTGATGCTGTGCATCTCAGAGAACCTGATATAGATGCATCCAATATTGCATAGTGGGGTGAGAGTAGGCATGAAAAATATGTTATGTGTATATATATATATATATATATATATATATATATATATAAAAGAGAGAGAGAGAGAGAGAGAGAGAGAGAGAGATAGCTATTATATCTGTATATATATATTTATTCATGGCAAAAATCTCCATTTAATGCATCAGCTAGGGTTGTTCCACAGTGACTAAAGTGAGGAAATTCGGTGTTAGGGTTGTCGCCCCTTGCACCCCCCTTGCACCCCACCCCCACCAACAAGCATCTGGGTGTGAGTTGGGGTCGTTGGTCCTAACTCTCACCCCATTCCATGTGTAAATAAGCTGACATAGTGCAGAATAGGAGAATTGGGTGAGGATGAGGACTGACAACCCCAATGCCCACCCCGATGCCTGTTGGTGCAGGTGGGGTGGGTGTGGGGTTCAAGAGGTGACAACTCTAGCATCGAATTTCCTCACTTTTGTCACTGTGGAACAACCCTAACTGATGCATTAAACAAAGTTGTTTGCCATGAATTTCCCTTCTTTTTGAGAATGTGCACTATAAATAGTGAATGGAATGTGGTGGTGGGAGTGTGGGGCCTTTGAGTCCCGCGCCCCCTCCATGTGAATTTTTGTTACTTCACTGTGCAAAAACTGTATGACCTACTGAAATGAAACTTGGTAAATGAAGACATGTACCATAGTACACTGTATGTCCAGAATTATTTGAACATCTGTTCAATGGTCGCACAGTGCCATGAGCAAACAACTGTGCAGGCACAATTCAGCAACCATAAGTGCCAGCAACCAGAAAATTGTCACAGTCAAAGATGTATTATAAATCTTTCTGCATTCCAAATGCTAGGCAAATTGGACACATGGTTCAAAAGGTATCGAAGCATAATGAACCAAATTCTTATTCGACGGAGTAGCATAATTCCACACCTGTTAATGTTTTACATACCAAACCACTGCAAGGCACCTCTGTACCACTAGGGCTACCCACAGTATAAATTTCAAGCCAGTAGCACCATGCAGAATGCTATGCGCAAAATGGTAACTGTGTCACACAGTATCTCCACAGCAAAATATTTTTCCAACATGTAAACAGGATTATTCACATCCCCAGGACATCCACTCAACACCCTCCAAATGTCATGTGAAAAGACCACACCGTTCCAGAGATATTCAATTTTTACATTTCTGCACTTTTAAGAAATCTTCCACCACAAAATGGTGGAAATAACGGCAGAAAATGCACTAAAATGGCAGACCTCGTGGCTGAAAAATCAGTAACTGTGAAGTGGGCTAACTTCAATTGGCAATAACTCTGGACCAGAACAACATTTTTTCACCAAACAAAAACTGACATGTTCCTTGAACAAATGTCTTTCTACTTGCCGTGTTTCATACAAATCAACCACACACTGGCTGTGCTATGTGTCATGGAAGAGAGTGCAGAAAAATAGCCAAAACATAATGTTTTGCACTGCACTACGCAAACACAAAACACAAACGGTAATGGAAACGCAAACGGTGATGGAAACAGTGAAGTAAAAGAAAATAGTAACACTAACGGTAACATAAATGCAAGTGCAAATGGTAACCCACATGGTGAAGTAAATGGAAATGATAATGCAAACAGTAAGAGAAATGCAAGTGCAAGTGTAAATGAAAACATAAATGGTAATGTAAATGCTAACAGCAACAGAAATGCAAACGGTAATGAAAATGGTAATCAAAATTCAAACGTTAACACAAACTCAAAGAGAAATGCAAATGATAACAGCAACGGTGATGCAGAAGGAAACAGTTATGCATTCAACAATGGCAACACTACCAAAATGCAAATGCTAGGCCAATGCAAACGCAAATAGTAACAAACACACAAACTGTAACGGTAATGCAATTGGAAATGCAAACGGTTACAATAACACCAACAATGACACCAATGGAAACACAAAAGCAAATGCAAGCACGTACTCGAATGGTAATGCACACGGTCATGGTAACGCAAATGGAAATGCAAATCCCTACGGTAATACCAATGATGACACTATAGGAAACACAAATGCAAACAGAAAAGCAAGCGCGTATGCAAACTCAAATGATAACGCACGTGGTGATGCAAACGTAAATGCAAACAAAAAAACAGTAATGGAAATGCAAATGGTAACAGTAATGCAAATGCAAACACAAAGGGTAACGCACATGGTGATGTAAATGTAAACGCTAACACAAACAGTTATGGAAACACAAATGGTAACAGTAACGCAAACACAAGAGCAAATGCAAATGCAAAGGGTAATGTACATGGTGACACAAAAGTAAACGCACACAAAAATGGTAATCGAAATGCAAACAATAACAGTAATGCAAGTGCAAACACAAAGGGTAATGCACACGGTGACATAAACAGAAACGCCAGCGCAAACGGTAACGGAAACACAAGCAGGAACACTAGCGGTAACAGTAACACAAATGCACACCCTTTTTTCCCCAAAAAGGTGCTTTCAAAAGCACAGTGAATGCAAAGAATGTATTCATAATAATGGCCCTCGGAGCAGAAAATCACCACTTGAATGCTAAATTCCTTGTATCTCAGGAACCGTATGGCGTGAAAAAAATTAAAATCTCATATTATTTATGACTTTCCAGGTTAGTTTTGCACTTAGCCCCTAGCAGGGACTAAGCATTCTTCCACAAAAAGTCTGTATCTCGAACCATTTTTGAGATACAGGCACCGAAGGCGTGAGGATGGCGTAATGTTAGCCTAAGGGAAAATCATCAACTTTGGAGTGCCATAACTTTGCAGCCTCTAATATTTTGTCACCAAACCACCAAAAGGCACATCTGTGGGATCTTGGCTTTCTTCCCTCCAAATATCAGCCCAAAAGACCAAACCATTTTTTTCAGAAGGGTGGCAAAGATTCCCTATTGTTTTATCCATAGTGTCGCAAAGTAGTGTCGCGAATCACAACACTTTTGCAAATAAAATCACGAAAGTGTCACATATGTGACACTACTTTGTGACACTACTTTTTGCAAAAATTTAAAAAATATATTTCTGGGGTGTTTTACCCCCCAAAAAAGACATGACTAGCATCCTTAAGGCTTGACTAGGTTAACATGACAATAATTGTGTTCCTAGAGAGTACCAAATTTAAATGCCAAGCATTTCTGTGACCACCAACTGAAAACAAGATGGCTGATTTGTGACACTAAAAACTGCATTTGTGACACTTTCTACACTTTTTAACTTTTTCCATTGACTATAATGGGACACTTGTTTTTTCAGTAACTTTTGAACTGTTAAATATTTTTTCACAAAATCTTTGAAAGGCACATCGGGGACACTGGTTGCATGTTCCCTGAAGGTTTTGGACTGGTTGCGAAAACCGTCTGACCTGTAGATGGGAGCAAAGAAGGCACAAAAATGCGTAATTTGTGCATTTTTTGGTGCTCAGTAACTCCTCAACCGTACATCCAACCGTAATGAAACTTGCAGGTCCAGAGATCTATGGTACCAGACTGTGCATACCAAATTGCAGGCAAATCTGTCATACAGTGGCAAAGTTATTAAGCTGCCAGATTTCAGATTTAACCTTAAATTGGGTACTCAACCCTAACTATAGTGGCACTACCGTGCCCCTATAATATATATATATCTATATATATATATGTAGATATATATATATATATTGGGTATGGAAACCCAAGTGGGAACGCTAACTGTAACAGTAACAGAAGCGTACACCCTGATTTTGCCATAGATGTCCATGGCCTTAGTGTTGCTGTGGCTGTCCACTCAGGGTGCAGTACGTGGTGTGCCGAGGCAGGGGAATTGCTAGCTAACGCCATGCAACTCCTAAGTGTGGTAACTTGTGTGCACCTGTAATCAGGGATATGTACTGTTGGTGTACATGGCTTTAGTTTTGCTGTGGCTCTCCAGTGAGCATGCAGTACCTGGTCTGGGGTGGCGGTGATGTCTTGTAGTATATTTTAGACAGTTGTATTTTATTTCTGTCACCTGCTGCTGGTTGTCTGTGATTGGTTGTGTTGCCTCGGTCCTGCTCCCTACTTGCATATGTGTGTGTGTGTGTGTGTGTGTGTGTGTGTGTGTGTGTGTGTGTGTATGTGTTGTGTGTGTGTTGTGCTGGGGGTGGGGGTGAATGCGGGTTAGGGTTTTCAACCCTAACACTGAATTTCTCGCTTTTGTCGCTGTGAAACAACCCAACTGATGCATTAAACAGATTTTTGTCTCATATATATATATATATATATATATATATATATCTGGAGGATTGACCCATGACAGGGTATGGGTTTACTGAGCATTAATCCATGCCGGGGGGGGGGTTGGACTCATGTGGTGAAGCTGAGTGATTTCAACCACCCAGGTGTGGATTAATGCTCAGTAAACCCATACCATGGTGTGGGTTAATCCTCTTATAACATGGGCAATGTTTTGTTGCAGTTTTACCTAAAGAAATAGTGAAACAAAGCCATGTGAACATGCAACTGTGGGTATATCAGAGATTAATCAATGGTCAGGTGACCTGTTTGGATGAATCAGAAGACAGTATTTTAGGAACCTGTTTTATATATATATATATATATATAGAGAGAGAGAGAGAGAGAGAGAGAGCGAGAGAGAGAGAGAGAAAGTACAAGTTTTCAGCAACCAATAATCATATTAATCATATTAATGGTGGTTCATTGCCATATAATATGATTATGGATACAGTAAGTGTTTTTTTCTTACTGTTACACAAGTGTCTCTTACACTGGTTGGGTAGACAGAACCACTTAGCTTTGCTTTGTAGTCCTCTCACACAACCAGCATGAGAGACACTTGTAAAACAGTAAGAAACACCACTTACTATACCCATAAGAAACAAATTACTCACTGTAGTAATGTTGTTTCTTCTCAGTGATCCCCCACTATGTTTAGACTGTAGGCATCTCTATCCAGCACAGAGAGAAGCCCCAGAAATAGAACTGTATGCACATTAAAGAATTTAGAACTAAGGTTCAAACTCTGCACTGGTGTCCTCCTCCATTTTGGCCAATTAACATTAGTTTTGTTTTCATAGCTAGAGAGAGCTGTGTCTACCAAAACTAACTAAATAGCTACCACAAATTTCCAAAATGTTAAAACAGAAGTTTGAAAAACACCAAACAAATGAAGACAGACATGCTAAAGTACTGTATTTGGGAACAGTGAAAATATTTAACTGACTACATTTTATAATTGTCTAGGAACTGCAAAAATAATGCTCAAGCAACATTAATGAAAAGAACTGATTCTTGTGTGAACCTATTTTCAGGTGTCTGGAAGGTGAGGCAGGGTTAGGAAGTGTAGACATAGTGAGGGATTCCTGAGAAGAAACAACATTACTATGGTAAGTATTTTTTTCTTGTAACCCCAGGAATCTCTCACTTGATGTTTACACTGTAAGCAGACTCTATAGCAGTACCTTGGGAGGCTGATCCATAACGTACTTATGAAAAAGGCTCTGCAAGACAGTAGATCAAGGCTGGCATCCCTTCTAGACTATATGTCCATACAATAGTGCTTTGTGGAAGTGTGCACTGTTTTCCAGGCAGCTGCTTTGCATGTCCAATAGTGGAATGCCCCTTGTGAATGCCTGAGGCAGGAGTACCCCTTGTGGAATGTGCACTTACATCTCCGGGGTTTTTTTCACAGCTTTTTCATAATGAAACTACATGCAAGAGCCTATCCAGTGAATAATATTCCTCTTGGTTGCTGCTTTACCTTTATCCACCTCACCCATAGATAACAAAAAGCTGAGTGACATTTCTGCCCTCGGACACTGTGATATCCATGTCAATAGCGTGTATTTGCATACTTATCCTTCGAACTTACACATTATTTCATGTACATTTTTTTTAATTTAATATACATTATTAGAATTTTTCAACAACAGAACAAGACAAGAAAACAAAAACAAATACCCAATACAAAACATGGTCCAGTGCGTACACGAAAAGGCTGAAGTGAAACAAAACCAAAACTAAAAAACATCCTTTCCCACCCACTATCACCCCTCCCCCTAGTATGCAACCCTACTAAACTACAAAACTTCAAAGCAGGATAGGCACCTTCCAAGATCATAAGGGACAAAAGGCTGAAGGGCCCGAGTGGGATCAGGTGGAGCCATGGGTGCCCCAGAGGGACAATAAAGTATAAAGAGACTCCCAGGTGCGGGAAAAAAGCTGAGGTCTCTTTCGCATTGATGCCATGTGTTTTTCTAATTGGAAAACCATCAGGATATTGTAGTGCCACTCTAAGGAGGCTGGAGGAGCCTGGTCCTTCCAATGTCGTAATATAACGAACTTGGCCATGGCATCCACAAGGGACAGATGGGCTTTCCTAACGTTAGGGGTACCAGAAGGAAAAATAGCCAACTAAAAACTCCCAGGGTGAAAAGATCATCCAGTCCCAAAAGGGGTTCCAGGGCTGGATGGAATGCCAAAAAGGCCGAATCTTGACACACTCCCATAACATATGAAGAAGGGAACCTGGAACCTCTCTGCACCAGGTGCACAAAGGGTAATTTGCCCATCCTGTACAGCTTTAGAGAGGTAAATACAAATCGTGCATGATATTAAACTGCACTAATCAGAGCCAATCCTGCTTCATAAATCTATATAAATTTCTCCAAGGAGCCCTCCAATAATCCTTATCGTCTAGCAATTGGAGCGTGTGGACCCAGTAATAACAAACCCCGGTAGGGAGGTGTGGATCTCTGGACTGGAAATGCTTGTAAAGTGTGGACACTGAGCAAGGCTGCACAGCAAGGAACAGGAGGGAATCTACCCTGTCTGTGTCAGGTGCCAAGGCTTAGGACCCAGAAAGGCAGGGTTTACCTATAGTAGTGCGGCAACCGCTTTGCCGACATCCCTGACAGCGACAGCCGCAATACTGAGTGTTGGCATTGCACTGTTGAGGATGTCTCAGTGTTTGTATCAGGGCCCCCCAACCTCCCATGTGGGGGGCTCTGCCCCTACACCCCCAGTCTCTAAATATAGAACTCTGAGTCAGAGTTGTACCGGGGAAGGGGTGCAACACTGAGAGATGCACTGCCGGTGTCTGCAGGGACCAGCACAGCAACCAGACGATTTCAGGGGAAATCTATCACTGTGCTGGTCTTCGAGGTAGCAGCTTTGCTCTCCGCTCGGTACACCGAAAGACAGTCACTGCACCTCTAATCTGGAGGAACTTAAACAAATCTGTACCACTCAACTGGAACTGAGCCTACAGAGTCTGAAAGGGAACTATCCCATCTCCATGGGAGATGTCATCCAGCATGCAAGTACTCAATTGGGGGCCAAAAGAAGATGGACTGGAACAACAATCTATTTTAAAATGAGGATTGTTGAACACAGGCTGGGAAGTTGCTATTATCCATGACAGAGGCAAATAGTATTGTGGTTATGCCCAGGCTTTAAGTGACCACTCTATGGGGGTGGCACACAGGGGACAGAGAAGCAGAGAGGGCCTGAGGTAGAGCAGACTTTTAAGAGAACAACCCACCCTATCAGCTAGGACCTTCTCAATGTCCAGTCAGAGAGGACTATAGGTGGGGGGACCAGACTGGATGCACCCTGCACCCCACCAGAAAAATTTACTGGCATGCTGGGCACCAAAGTACAAAAATACTGAGGTGAGAAATAAGCCTCCATTCAACTTGGGGGCAACCAGCTTAACATAGGCTCTATGGATGACAGAGGATTTCCAGAGGAATAAGTTAAAGAGCTGCTGCAGATAGGAAAACCAGCATTTAGGGAGATGAAAGTGCAACAGCCCCAGTGGGTATAACAAGTGGGGCAGGATGTTCATCTCGAGGATGTTAACTCACCCCCATAAAGACAAAGGGAGGGCAGACCATCTGTCCAGGTTAGATTTAAACACATTGATAAGCCTAGACAAATTCTTCTTAACCATGGTTGACACTGGCCGGAAATCTTGACCCCCAGATCGGTTAACACCTGAGGCTCCCATGAGAGACCCAGGCTCAAGACGTCCCGCTTACTGACCAGGCTATTGATAGGAAAAGCTTTTGACTTAGAAACATTCAATTTATAAAAGGAAACATTACAGAAAGTGGAAATCTCATGAAGTAGGGCTGGGATAGATACCGAGTGATCCTCCAAGTGTAGGAGCAGGTCAGCGGTATGTGATAACAGGACGTAGAGCTGGCCCACCACTTGAATCCCCTTGAGATTGCTTGAGCTGCATAAACACTGAATGAGCAGCACCAAATAAAAATTGAATAAGAGGGGGGGCAGGGGGAACCTTTCCAAGTGCCATGCTTTAAAGGAATGGGGCAGAGAGGTGATCATTGCACCAGATGCGAGCTTGTGGCACAGCGTACAAAAGTTGCACCCACTTAATAAAATCTGAGGGGACCCCAAATCTGCATAGGGTGGTGAACAGGTAGTTCCAAGTGACCCAATCAAAGGTCTTTTCTGCATCCAGAGAAACCAAGACCTTTGGAGACTTGCTTTCTCTAGATGCTGAAAGCAGGTGCAAGAGTTGCCTGAGGTGATCCCCGGAAAACCATCCGGACATAAAACCTACCTGCTCATGTCCAATAATGGGGCCCATGACAGGAGCTAGCTGGGTAGCCAAAAGTTTAGAGAGGATCTTAATGCCAGACTTCAAGAGGGAAATTGGATGATTACTTTCTGCCAGCAAAGGGTCTTTACCGGGCTTTGGTATAAGCATAACCAAGGCCTCCAAGAAAGCAAGGGTTACCATTTCATTCTCAAACCAGAAATTAAAAACCTCTGCAAGCAAGGGGGAAACTTCAGAAACACACCCTGTGTAAAAGTCATTAGTCAGCCCATTGGATCAGGGTGCCTTATCCTGTGACAGAAGTCGGATAGCTCCCTGGTCCTTTGTCACAGTAATAGGAGCATCTAGTGAGGATGCTGTCGGGGGGACAGAGTCGGGAGAGGGACAGAGGCCATAATGGCTTCTGGAGAGGGGTCATGGGCTGGGTCAACTGCATACAACCTTGTGTAATAAATACAAAACACAGTAGCCATCTCCTGGGGATTGGTGACCAGCTGGACTGCAGGGTGCGGCTGTTTTCCTGGAATAAATTTAGTCATTTTGGCCTGGTGCAGACACTGGGCAAGGAGATTCTTGGCCTTCTCACCAGTGTCCAGATACTTCATCCTGATATCCTGGAGTGTCAGCTCAGCTTTCTGAGCCAGGAAGTCCATATACTGAGCACGAAGGGAATGCAACCTAGCCCAGTCCACGTCAGGTGAAGCACAGGACAGAGAGCCTTTCAGATGATGAATGTCACTAAGAAGCTGCTCAAGTTTAGCCTTGCCAGCCCAAACCCAGACCGAGGAGAGCCATATGAACTCCCCCCCAAGCACACATTTAAGGGCTGCCCAAAGAGTGTCCACATGCTTAACTGAACCCCCTATTGAGATCCAGGAAAGTGGATATAAACTGCTGGATGTGGGACAAGGTGTCAGGGGTCTGCAACAGTTCAGTGTTGAAACACCAGAGGGAATCTCGCTGCAAGCCTTCACCCAGTAAATACTGGACACCAACAGGGGAGTGGTCAGAAAAGACCATAGGGAGAATGTCTGCAGTAAGGATGCCCAGTAAGCAAGAAGCACTAACCAGGAAGTAATCAATCCTGGAAAAAGTCTTGGGAGGAGGTAAATAAAAAGAATACTGCCATGCAGTTGGAGTAAGCACTCAAGAGACATCAACAAGGTCAACCCCTCCATCAGGTCATGAAGTGCCAGTTGGGCCAGAGAGAGGCCAGCAATCTTAGCATCTGAGTGATCAATGTCTGACTGAAAAACCATATTGCAGGCCCCCCCCCTTCAGTATAGGTAAGGGAGGGTCAGAAACCAGAAGGGGAATAAACTAGGTGAAAAATTGGGGCAAATCTGAGTTTGGGCCGTAAACAGAGATGATCACAATGGGGTGAATACCAGTAGTCCCTCAAACAATAATATATTGTCCTGCAGGGTCCAATAGCTCCTGGACAAGTTGGAATGGTATTGATTTTGCAATCAAGATGACCACACCCCTCTCATTTGGAGGAGATCCCAGACCCATAAGCCTGACCAACCCACTCCCGTCTGAAAAGATGGACATCCTCCCAACGAATGTGGGTTTCCTGCAAACAGGCCTCCCCCATCTGAAGCTGCTTTAGGTGGCGCAAAATCATTGAATGTTTGCACTTATCCTGGACTCCCTTGACATTCCAGCTAATGAAACAGTGCAGTCCACTCATAGCTTAAACTAACACAAAATACCGAGCCCGGGATAGTAAGAGGGACCATACCCAGACCAGCTAAACCATAATAAGAGCAGAGTCACAGATGAACATCTCCCCAGCCCTCCCCCCTAAATCCCCTCCTGTGCAATTCCAGAGAAACCCACCCACCCCCACACCCAACCCCCCCAAAATACCCAACCCAAAAACAGTGTGAGAAACAAAAAGTAAGCAAACATATTCAGCACTATCCCTGGTCCTAATGACCACACTCCCAGCACATCTCCATCATTGATGATTACAAATCCACACTGCCCAAGACCGTCACTCCCCCCTCACCAGTTAAGTAAAAAAGAAAATCAGCCTTTAAGGGTTATAACTCTGTCAGCAGAAATAACAACAAGGCAATAAATTCTTTAACAATAATATTCCTGCAAGAGTGTAAACTAGTTAAACAGGATAAACTAGACAAACTACCCACTCAACGTCACCCAAAAACATATACCCAGCCCTGATACCATCAGTCTTAATGGTAAAATAAAAGAATATAACACTGCCCAGAGAGGTGCAATAGAAGCCTATTTATCAGTACCATAAAGAAAACAACTGCTGGAGTGACAGTCAAGAGGGGAAGGGGGCATAACCCCAATAACAATAATCAAAGAGAGACCGCCTCTGTGCATATATATCACTCTAACATCAATAAAATAACATATACTGTATGAAGAGCAAAGTATTATAGGACATTGAGAACAGCTGAGAAGAGAGGAAGGGAAAAAGCAGATAACCCCAACAACATGGAGCAGAAAAAAACCTCTCCCCTGGGCACAAGAACAACATCTAATAAAATATTTATAATCCAACTGTAAACCCGCTCAAATTCAAACATAAGTGTCCCAAAAGTCTGGAGCCCCATAAAGTCTTTAATGGTGATATACAGAAAGAGAATCATAAAGTAATAAGCCCTTCAGCATGGAGATCTGAAATGGGATCTAATCATTCTTTCACAAAGTCTATGTCCCACTCACCCCTCATGTGCCATCGTCCCCTTTTAGGAAGTGTGGAAGTCCACGATAGGAGGAGAAACCGCAGTGGGGAGCAGCAGTGTATAACTCACTTCCAAAACAGGAAAACAGGGAAAACAAATGACTAACCCTCAGGCTGCAGATGCTTCAAATATTCAAATTTCGGGCACAAAATCATAAAACAGTGCACAGAGCGAAGTCCCACATGCAGTTGTGCCATCGGTGAAAGCAGAGAGTGTCTGCAAAGTGCAAGGCACCTCAGGCAATGGATGTTAGAAAGTCCAAGTTGAAACAGGACAGCTTGGGCACACCTTGCAAGTCCAAAAGTATGAAGAAGGGAGAGAAGCCAATACATTGCTGGCTGGAAAACATATTTATAGATACCCAAGGCGGCGAGCAGTCAGTTGTCGGCCCAGAAAGTCAAGTAATTTTTCCCTTGACTACACACATCAGAAAACTGAAATACTGAATGAGGAACTGAGCTGCAGCAGAGAGAAACCCACAGATCTCATTTAAACAAATCAGCGAACCAGGTCTTGCGTTCTGATGCAGCTTGAGCTGGGGTTTCCCAGGATCACCACTTGCTCTTATGCTGGACTTGCAACACAGTGGGGTATCGAAGCCAAAATGGTTTCCCCATTGCAGTAAGCATGGACACAAGTGGGTGCAGCTCTGTATGCCTGGCTCTGACTAACTGTGGTAGATTCTGTGCCAGGCAGAGACGATGTCTTTCCCAAAGCCAATCCTTTAGCTCAAAAGTCTAAGAAGTTAAGCAGTTTGAAGATGATGGGTCTGGGTGGAGATCCCCAGGCAGTGGGGGCTGCAAGGAGTGGTGGACTCACTCTATGACATACTGCGGCCTGTTGAGTGAGGGACCCACCACCCACTCACAAAGTTTCTGAATGAATTGGACCATATAATTGCCATCCTCTTTCTCTGGCAGACCAAATAAAATTAGATTATTGCACCGGCTCCAGCCCTCGAGATCTTCCAGTTTGTCCTCAAGCCAGCAGAGCCTTTGGCACAGTGCTGACATGTCTGGGTCCATTTTGGTCCTCCACAATTCCACAGAAGAGAGTCAAGCTTCAGAGTTGGCGACCCGAGTCATGAGGGAGTCAACAGAGGAGCGGAGCCTCTTAAGCTCATCCATAAAAGCAGAGATTGCCAATTGGAAGAGCTTAATTTATTTGAGAAACTCTTCCTCGGTCAGGGCAGTCCCCGCAGCAGAAGACTTAGTGGAAGCTGCAGCTTGTTGCTTGGTCCTCTTGCCATTTTTGTCCCATTCCAGGGTTGACAGAGGCATGTGTCGCGGCAATGGATTCTTCATCTCCATGTCTATTTCTTCACGCAGACAGGGAACATTCAAGCCACCAGAGTTACTGTAAAGCAGGAGAGGTATGTAGAATACACCAAAAGCAACCAAAACATAGAAAAAAGTAGAAAAATAGCGGACAATGGTGGAGAAGAAAAGGAAGGAGATGCGCTTACTTAGGCAGCCATCGCATGACACACTTCATGTACATTTTGATTAGGTGTTTCACTCCTGTAAGCCATAGTGCATTTATTTATTTTCTATTTAATGTATTCAATAACATTTCTTTGCAAAAAAAATAGGGAGTGACATGGGATATGATATCCTTTGTCCAGTCCAGATAGATGCCCATTACTCACTTCAGATCCAAGCTGTGCAACTTCTGCTTACCTGGACTGGAGAACTCAGGACAGAGTACAGGAAGGCCAAGGGACCATTCCAAGTGGAATTCTGATATTACTTTAGGCAGGAATTTTTCTATTGGTACTCATGGTTACTTTGTCATGTGGAAGATTATGTAGTTTGGTTCTGTACAGAGGGCTTGCAGCTCACTTACACTGCTGGCAGATGTCATGGCAATCAAGAAAGTGATTTTGTATGTGACATATTTCAGGCTGAAGCAATCATAGTCTTAAAGATGGCCTCTATGAGCTTTGCAAGGCAGATATTCAGGTCCTGTGGGGGGACTGTGTCCTTCACTGGTGGGTATAGGTGGCTAAGACATTTAAAATTTTTTTTATAAATAAGTAGTGAGGCCAGCGCCTTACCCTTACCTGCTGATGTGTAGATTGATACTGCTGCTAGATGTACTGATAGTGCTGATGGCCTCAATTGGGTACCAAATTGATATGTCGAGTACAGAATATCACAGGCAAAACCACGCAGCATAAACAGCGTGCAGTAAAACAGCTATGGGGACAAAATACTGCATGGAAAAAATGGTGAAGGAGCAGTAGCGTACCCATGTAGCTGTTGGCTGGGAGGCAGTGATGCAGAGGATAAGATCTCTGCTGGGGGGTGGTCTTCCCATAGCTGCCATGGCTCAGATGGTAGATCCACCAGCAGTGGAGGGCAGTGGAACATCTGTGGACTGGGGTTCAAGTACCAGTCCCCAATTACCTCTGTGTTTTTTTTTTGTTTTATATTTTTTTAAAGTGTTGCGTGGTTGACAGTTCTCCCACCACCCCGGTTTCTCCCCATCCCACAATTGCTTCCCCCTGGAGGAGGTTATTTTAATATGGGGGGTTTCAGGGGGCGCAGCCCCCCTGTAATGGGGTGTGTTATGGGTGAGGACCCCCACAAAAAGCAATGTTTTCTGTGTGGTGTTCGATATTCGAGGCAGTATAGTGTAGTGGTCTAAGGCTCTGAGCTGCAAATCTGGTGAAATCCAGCAGACCAGACCTGGGTTTGAATCCCACAGCTTCCACTTGCATACTGTGTGGCCTTGAACAAGTCACTTAACCTCCTTGTGCTCCCAGGTTGTTCCTGTAAAAAAGCTTCCAGCTTAGTGTGCTATACCTGGTTAAACAACTAAATAAAATAAAAAAAAAAATTATCACCTCTCAGTGTTCTTACCAAGTGCTATAGATGTTTATGCTATATTGACAGAATGGTTGTTTTTGACCATGACAAATGAACCCCGTGCCCCTCAAGTGCACTGTGTAGTCCAGGACTTTGAGCAACCCTGCCTGCATTGGGATTATCTTTCTGTGGGCACACCAGTATGAGAATGTCTTCCATTCAGGGGAGTATGCTTTCCTGGTTGCTGGTTTCCTGGAAACCTTAAGCACCCTCAGGATCTCCTCTGACAGGTTCAATCCAGAATACTTTAGTTCGTCAAGAACCAAGCCATCAGGCATAAAGTCCTGGGATCTGGAAATGTTATCCTGCCCTGCAATAGGGTTAGCAAGTTGTAACTCAGCGTCAGGCCCCATTGTGCACTTCCTACTTCCTACTTTTTCCACCCTGTGCTGCTGTCTGGAAATATCTGTTTTTTGTCATACTGGTTTTATGCCTTTACATGCTAATTATTATCATCCATTATAGTCTGAGTTTGTATTGTTTACCATTGCATTGTCCTGTACTATCTTATTGCTGTCTTTATGTACCTGATGTTTCTGTTATGCCTGTGGCAGGACATTCTTGTAAATGAGCTTGCTCATTGGAGCTTTCCTGAGGAAATAATCTTGAACTGAAACTGAACTAACTGGAATCTTGCTGGACAGGGCCAGGAGCATTGAGTATCAGAACTGCCTGTCTCAGCCTGGGCAGTTAGGATCATTGTTGTAGGCTCTCTCCAGAGCTTCTGGAGCACCCTCTGTATGAGTGAGAATGGTGCAAAGGCAAGTAGAAACATCCGCTTCCACCTCAGGGCTAGGGCATCCTCTCCGACCATGCCCTGCAACAAAAGCTTGAGAGCTGATTGTTCTCTCAGGATGCAAATAGGTTTATTTCTGGAGTACCTCACCTTCTGAAAACTGTGGATAGAACCTGCTGATTCAGGGTTCATTTGTGGTTCCCAGGCTGATTCTGCTTAGGGAATCTGCTAGGATATCGTCCTTGCCTGGCATGTGTATTGCATAGAAACATAGAAGTTGACGGCAGATAAGGACCGCAAGGCCCATTCAGTCTGCCCATTTCTCTTTCTACCTTATGAATATGAAATCAGCCTTTGCTCTGTCAATGGCCTATCTATTCATACTCATCTGTATTGCTCCCTTATGCCTATCCCTTGCCTGTTTGAAGCCCTGCATTGTATTCATATCCACCACTTCCTGAGGTAGGCCGTTCCATGCATCCACCACCCTTTCTGTGAAAAAGAACTTCCTCACATTACCCATTAATTGGCCTCCCTCTAATCTCATGCTGTGTCCTACTGTCCTGCTATTTTTTTTATATAGAAACATGTTAGACTCTTTCACCTTGTTAATGACCTTAAGGTGTTTGAATGTTTCGATCATATCACCTCTCTCCCTCCTTTGCTCTAGAGTATACATATTGAGCTCTCTTAATCTGTCCTCATATGTTTTCTGATGCAGTCCCTGCACCATTTTGGTTGCCCTTCTGTGGACTGCCTCAATTTGGTTAAAGTCCTTGTGAGGGTGTGGCATCCAGTACTGCACGCAGTACTCCAGATGGGGCTTAACCATTGTCTTGTAAAGAGGGATTATTACTTCCCTCTTCCAACTTGTGACACCCGTACTAATTCACCCCAACATCCCTCTAGCCTTACCTACTGCTTTAGTGATCTGCTTGGATGATTTCGGGTCATCTGTGATGATGATGGCCAAGTCTCTTTCTTCCCTTGTGACTGCTAGCAATCCCCTCCCAGCCTATAAGTGGCTTCAAGGTTTCTCTTCCCTATGTGCCTGATTTTGCACTTCTTTGCATTAAACCCCAGTTGCCACTTTTCTGACCATTTTTCCAGTTTATCCAGATCTCTTCTCATTCTGCCCACCCTATCTGGATCAACTACTCTGTTGCAGATCTTGGTGTCATCTGCAAACAGACAAACCTTACCCTCCAGTCCATCTGCAATGTCACTGATGAAGATATAGAAGAGGACTGGCCCCAGGACTGATCCCTGAGGTACCCCACTTGTGACTTGCATCTCTTCTGACTGTATACCGTTTACCACCACTCTCTGTTTTCTGCCCGTCAACCAGTTTGCCACCCAGTTAACCAACATTTGGCCCACCCTGAGCCTACCCAGCTTATTAATCAATCTTCTATGTGGAACAGCATCGAAAGCTTTGTTAAAGTCAAGGTAGGTGACATCAGCTGCTCCCCTTTGGTCCACTACTCTGGTTACCCAGTCAAAGAAATCTATGAGATTAGTTTGACAGGACCTTCCTGTTGTAAACCTATGCTGTCTTGGATCCTGTGCCCCTATGGAGTCCAGGTGTTGCACTATCCTTTCCTTAAGGAGTGCCTCCATAATCTTGTCCACAACTGAGGTAAGACTGACTGGTCTATAGTTCCCTGCCTCCTCCCTGCTACCACTCTTGTGGAGCAGGATCACATGAGCCCTTCTCCAGTCTTCTGGAACCTCTCCTGTGCTCAGAGACTCACTAAAGAGTTCTGATAATGGCTCTGCTAGTTCCACCCTTAGCTCCTTTAGTACCCTGGGATGTATGCCTTCAGTTCCAATTGCCTTGTCCACCCTGAGCTTAGTGAGCTCTTGTAGGACCCTTTATTTTGTGAAGGGACTAGTGCACACCTCCCTCCACCCTGTGTCCATGGTGCTGAGCTGTGGGCCCTGCCCTACCTTCTCTTCAGTAAATACTGAGCAGAAGTATCTGTATAGGATAGATGCTTTTACATGGTCCTCCTCACATGCCACCTTATCCCCTCTGATCTTAGCAATACCCCCTCTGGACTTTCTCCTTTCACTAATGTATCTATAGAAAGTCTTGTCACCTTATTTTACTGTTCGTGCTAGTGTTTCCTCAGTGTGGGCCTTTGCCTACCTTACTGCCTTCCCTGCTTCCCTTAGGGAAGTTTGGTATGCCTCCCTATCTTCATCCTGCTGCATCCCCTTATATTTCCTGAAAGCTAGCCTTTTGGCTCGGACCTTTTCTGCTACTGTTTTTGAGAACCAAAGTGGCTTCCTTTTTGTTTTGCACTTTCTTTTCTCTCTAACACAATGGGATGTTGCTTCAAGTATTGCATCCTTAATGCTTGCCCACATTGCCTGTAACCCCTCACCTGTATTTCTTTTTGCCAGGGCTAGCTTAACTCTGTTGACCATCTTATGAAAGTCAGCTCCTCTGAAGTCCCATATTTTTACCTTGGAATGGGACGATTTAGTTCTAGTGGCCAAATTGAACCATAACATGTGATGATCACTGGCCCCTAGGTGACCTTCTACCTGGAGATCTGTGATTCTTTCCCTGTTAGTCAGTACTAGATCTAGGATAGCCCTGTCTCTTGTGGGCTGCTGTTCCAGTTGTTTGAGGCCCTCCCCTTGCAGGGAATCCACTGTGTGTCTAGTTCTTGCAGATGTTCCTGCTGGTATTGACCAGTCTGTATCTGGCATGATGAAGTCTCCCATTATAAGAACCTCCCCTTTACCTGTCATGTTTTGTATATCTTCTAACAGTAATGTGTCTATGTCCTCCCCCTAGTCTGGAGGCCTCTAGACAGCCCCAGTTCATATGGCTGTCCCATTTCCTGTTTCCAGGGTAACCCACAGTTCTTCTGGCTTCTTATGTGTATTCTGAATTTCTGTAGCTTTGATATTTTCATTGATATAAAGGGCCACTCCACCCCCCTTAAAATCTTGGTCTCTTCTGAACAGTACATAGCCAGGTACTGAAGTCTCCCAAGTGTGGTTACTGGTAATCCATGTCTCACTAATGGCTACTATGTCCAGTTTAGCCTCTGTCATTATTGCCTGCAGGTTCAGGATCTTGTTTCCCAGACTGCAAGCATTTGTGTACATGATTTTCCATTGGCCAGATTTTGGTGTGTTAGTCGTTGGGTGAGGTCTGGTGTTTCCCCTGTGCATTGTATAGGGAGCCAGACCTTTTTCCTTACCTGGTGATACATATGAAGCTACAAACATGCTGAGATCTTTGTGTTTAGGGAGTAAGCCAGGTTGCAGATGCACATTGCTTTTGTGCATAGTTTTGAGGATCTTGTACCTCCCTGCTTGTGTATGTAATACATTGTTGTGGCGTTATCTGTTCTGACTTGTACATACTGACCTTGCAACTGAGAGGAGAAGGCTTGCATAGTTAAAAGTATTGCCCTGAGTTCCCGCAAATATATGTGTTCTTGGGCTCCTGTGGGCTCCAGGTGCCACTTACTGTGAGATCCTCCAGGTGGGTGCCCACACTAGGAGTGAAGCGTCTGTTGTGAGGACACTTGTTTGGGGCTTGATGGAGGAAGGGAATGCCCTCTCTGAGGTTGCTTTCTTCTTTCCACCACTCTAGTGCCCTTATCAATGATTTTGTTTCTAGCTCTAGTTTAGAGAAGGAGTCCCATCTTTGAGACCAGTGGTCTCCTAAGTAGTACTGATACCACTCATCTGATATCTGGCACATGGTACTGCAGCTATGGAAGCTGCCATGTGGCCCAGTAGTTGTAAAAAATCCCTTCCAGGCATTGGCTGGGACACTTTGAAGGATTTTGCAGTGGCAATTGGAGTTCTTACCCTCTCCTGAAGAAGGAAGATTTTCCACTGCAGAGTATCATTTTGCACCTATGAAATCCAGCCACTGAATAGGTTCTGTTTGGAACTTCTTCAGATTTATCAGGAACCACAGTTTTTCAATTGTGCTTTTTACATTATGGATAAATCACCTTGACACCTGTTATGTTTTCCTTGAGGCCAACCAGTTGTGCAGGTACAGGAAACCCACCACACCTTTCCTACTCAAGTGTGCTGCAACCACCTCTAAATACTTTGTGAAGACCCTTGGTGCTGAGGTCAGGCCAAAGAGAAGGACTACAAACTGGTACTAGCAGGTTCCAAGCCTGAACATGAGGTATTTTCTCTGGGTAGGTCTGGCAGGAATGTGAAAGTTGCAATCTTTCGGATCCAGTGACCATAGCCAATGCCCTGACTGCAAGGATGGGATCAGTGTGCCCAGTGTGACCATCTTGCACCTCTCTTTTTAAATGTGCTTGTTCCGATATCTGAGGTCTAAAATGGGCCACCACTCCTCGTTTTTCTTGAGGGTCAAGTAGGACCTTGAAAACAGGCCCTTGCCCTACTGGGAGGCAGGGACATTTCCCATTGCTTTTGCTTGCAGCAGATTTCTTACTTTCAGTTCCAGCAGAATTCTTTCTGTTAGAGAATGTACTGGAAAATGTATGTGTTTCTGTGGTCTTGGAAATTTTTAAACTGCAGGACAACCCTGTCCCATTACCTCCAGGATCCAGTTGTTTGTAGTAATGTTTAACCATTCCTGGAAGTAGTGAGCCAACCTTCACCCAACTTGCAGTGGGTCACGTGACCTGGGCAGAATTGTCAGGGGGTTTTGTTTTGGCTGAAGCTTGGGTGTTGGTGTTGCAGCAGAATGCTTGGAGTGTCTGCTGCCTCTACCTCTGTAGTAACCTCTTTGGGGTTGATATTCATAGGGGACGTAGGAAGCATAAGCTTTAAGAAAACAGTCCCTGCCTCCCCTTCCATAATTCCTGTAGGAAGTGGAGGCCTGTTTTTTTTCAATGTTGCTTTGTAAATTATTTTGTATTCCACTTTTTTCATGAATGATTCTGTTTTGTCATCAAAAAGAGAATCTCCTTCAAACTGGAAATCCATGGCCTTTGTCAGAGTGTCCTGGGAAAGGATAGTTGCCTTAGCCAGGAGAATCGCCTGAAAGACACTGCATAAGCTAAGAACCTTGAGGCAGTGTCATTAGTACTAAGGGAGGTCATAAACATTTCAGCAGGGATATCTTTTGATTAGTATTAATAAAATAATAAAATAACAATGGTATGTACTGAATGTAATTTAAAACAAATATATATTGAATTGATACTATGATCTAGTTAAGTAATTGTCTCATAAGTACTGTGTATTGCATTTTGGTAGATATATTATGGAGCCAGCTGTCAGTGACCACTCTAACTCACAATACAAGATGTGATGTCTCTAGACTATGTATCAGTGTTATAGATGGTGGGAAGGTAGTATTTGGGTAGAACAAAAGGTGAAGAATTGATTGACCATATTTGCAGCCTTATGTGAATCAGAGATGGATAAGTACCCTTGTTTGAAAACAAGGATGGTCAGTTGGGTAGGAAGCTCAAAAAAGGACTAAATAGCCATTCAGAAGTGATGATATCTGATGACTTGAAGGTGGCTAGACAGTGTGACAAGGCAGTGGGAATAGCTAACAGGATGTTTGGATGCATAGACAGGGGGATCACAAGCAGGAAGAGGGAGGTTATAATACCACTGTATAGATCATTGGTGAAATCTCACCTGGAGTACAGTGTCCAGTTCTGGAGACCCCACCTTAGAAAGGACACAGACAGAATGGAGGAAGTCCAAAAGAAGGCAAACAAAATGGTGCAAGGCCTGCATCAGAGATCCTATGAGGAAGGGCTCGGGGAACTAAACATGTACAGTGCCTTCAGAAAGTATTCACCCCCCTTGGATTTTGTCACATTTTGTGATGTTGCAAACTCAAATTAAAATACATTTATATGGGATTTTTTTGTCATGTATCTACACAAATTAATCTATAATGTCAAAGTGGAATGAAACTTCTGGAATTTTTTGTACATGTAATTTAAAATAAAAACCTGACATGCCTTGATTTGATAAGTATTCACCTCCTTTGCTATGACACTCCAAATTGAGATCAGGTGCATCCAATTTCCTTGTGAGATCACTCTAAAACTTGAATGGAGTCCACCTGTGGTCAGTTCAAATGGCTGACATGATTTCAGAGGAAATACACCTGTCTATATAAGGTCCCACTGTTGACAGTGCATGTCAGAGCAGAAGCTCTACCATGAAGACCAAGGAGCTGTCCGTAGAACTCTGTGATAGAATTGTGAGGAGGCATAGATCTGGGGAGGGGTATAAAAACATTTCTAGGGTATTGAAAGTTCCCAGGTGCACAGTCAAGTCCATCATTAGGAAATGGAAAGATTACAGAACCACCCAGACTCTTCCTAGAGCAGGCCGTCCTCCCAAACTGAGCAACCGGGCAAGAAGGACCTTGGTCAGGGAAGTGACCAAGAACCCAATGACCACCCAGACAGAACTACTGAGTTCCATGGCTGAGATGGGAGAACCTGTCCAGAGGACAACACATCTCTCAGCACTTCACAGATGTAGCTCTCTATGGGAGAGTGGCTAGACGAAGCCACTCCGAGAAAAGGCCACGAATAGCATGCCTGGAGTTTGCAAGAAGGCACATGGCAGACTCTGAGACCATGTGGCAAAAGATTCTTTGGTCTGATGAAACAAAAATTGAACTCTTTGGCCTGAATGCAAAGATCTATGTCTGGCGCAAACAGAATACAACTCAGCATCCATGTAACACCATCCCTACCATGAAACATGGTGGTGGCAGCATCATGTTATGGGGATGCTTTTCAGTGGCAGGGACTGGGGCACTTGTCAGGATAGAGGGAACAATGAATGGAGCCAAATACAGGCACATCCTTGAGGAGAACCTGCATCAGTCTGCAATAGACCTTGGACTGAGGTGAAGATTTACGTTCCAACAGGACAATGACTCCAAGCATACAACCAAAGCAACACTGGAGTGGCTTCAGAACAAGAAGACGAATGTCCTTGAGTGGCCCAGCCAAAGCCCAGACTTGAATCCCATTGAGAATCTGTGGAAAGACTTAAAGATTGCGGTTCACCGACGCTCCCCATCCAACTTGACAGAACTTGAGCAAATCTGCAAGGAAGAATGGGTGAAAATCCCCAAATCCAGATGTGCTAAGCTGATACAGACATACCCAAAAAGACTCAAAGCTGTAATTGCTGCCAAAGGCGCTTCTACAAAGTATTGACTCAGGGAGGTGAATACTTAAGTAAACAAGATATTTCAGTTTTTAATGTTTCATACATTTTTGTTACACAATACAAATATTTTTGCCCCTTCCAATTGTTGAGTATGCTGTGTGAATCAAGGGGGAAACAAATCATTTCAATGCATTAAAAATTCTGGTAGTAACACAAAATGTGACAAAATCAAAGGGGTGAATACTTTCTGAAAGCACTGTACTTACTAGAAGAGAGAAGGGAGGGGGAGACATGATAGAAACTTTCAATTATCTAACAGGTATAAACAAAGTACAGAAGAGGAGCATATTCCATCATAAAGAATGCTGCAGGACAAGGGGTCATTCTATGAAACATAGAAACATACTGTAGAAACATAGAATTTGACAGCAGATAAGGACCGCTTGGCCCACCTAGTCTGCCCATTTTCCTACCTAACAGATAAGCTGCAGATCCTAGTTAACCAACAGCTTACTTCCTCCTACCCCCCCCACTAGGACTGCCTTATGTCTGTCCCATGCATTCTTGAATTCCTCCACTGTTCTTGACTCCACAACCTTCTCAGGGAGGCTGTTCCATGCATCCACAACCCTCTCTGTGAAAAAATACTTCCTCACATTACCTCTGAGCCGTCCCCCTTCTATCTTCAAATTGTGCCTCCTTGTTCTTGCACATCTCTTTTTCTGAAAGATGCTACCCTCTTGGACTTTGTTGATTCCCTTAAGGTACTTGAAAGTTTCTATCATATCCCCTCTCTCCCTTCTTTCCTCAAGGGTATACATATTAAGCTCCTTTAGTCTTTCTTCGTATGTCTTCTGGTGCAGACCATGCACCATTTTGGTTGCCCTCCTCTGGACAGTCTCCACTCTATCTATGTCTTTACGGAGATGGGGTCTCCAGAACGGCACACAGTACTCCAGATGGGGTCTCACCAACTGTCTGTACAGAGGGATAATAACTTCCTGTTTTCTACTATTGATGCCTCTCCCTATGTATCCCAGTATCCTCCCCAATGTTCCTTACTGCCTTCTCACATTGCTGGCCCACCTTTAGGTCATCTGATATAATTACCAACAGGTTCCTTTCCATTTTTACTGTTGTCAGTATCTCACCCCTCCCCCATTGTATGCTCTTCCTCTGGGTTTTTGTTTCCCAGGTGTATTACCTTGCACTTCTTTGCATTGAATCTGAGCTGCCATACATTTGACGATTCCTCCAACCTTGCCAAGTTCCTTCTCATCCTTTCTACTCCAGCTTGTGTATCAACCCTGTTGCAGATCTTTGTGTCATTTGCAAAGAGACATACTTTTCCTTCTAGTTCCTCTGCAATGTCACTTATAAAGACATTAAAAAGGACTGGTCCCAGTACTGAATCCTGTGGTACCCTGCTAGTAACCCTCCTTTCTTCACTGTGGATTCCATTTACTACTACCCTTTGAGTCCTGTTGTCTAGCCAATTTTTTATCCAGACTACCACTTTGGGACCTACTCCAAGGCTGGCTAACTTGTGTATTAATCTTTTGTGTGGGACTGTATCAAATGCCTTGCTAAAATCTAGGTAGGCCATATCCACAGCCCCTTCCTGGTCTACTACTTTGGTCACCCAGTCAAATAAATCTATTAGATTCATCTGACATGACCTTCCCATCGTAAATCTATGCTGCCTTGGGTCCTGTGCCCCACTGACCTCTAGGTACTCAACAATTCTTTCCTTCTGAAGTGATTCCATCATTTTCCCTACCACTGAGGTCAAACTAACTGGTTTGTAGTTTCCTGCCTCTGTCCTGCTCCCACTTTTGTGAAGAGGAATCACATCTGCCCTCCTCCAGTCCTCAGATACCACCCCATCCTCCCATGATTTGTTAAAGAGAGTAGTCAGCGGCATCACTAGTTCTACCCTTAGTTCTTTTAGAATTCTTGGGTGAATCCCATCAGGCCCCATTGCTTTGTCCACCTTCAATTTTATTTGTTCTTTCAGAACCCTTTCTTCTGTAAATGGACTGGTATCAACCCCCATCTTCAGAGTGTTTCTCTTGTTTGGTTTAGGTACCTCCCCCCCCTCTTCCTTTGTGAATACTGAGCAGAAATATTCATTCAGTATTCCTGCTTTTTCACTGTCACCCTCTGCCCACATTCCCTCACCTTTATTAAGCCTCAGTATCCCTCCTTTGGTCTTTATTCACTCCCTAATGTACCTATAAAAGGTCTTATCCCCCTTCTTAACAGAGTTGGCTATCCTTTCCTCGGTTTGGGCCTTTGCTATTCTGACTGCCTTCCCTGCCTCTTTCTGCTTAAACTGATAAAGTTCTCTGTCCTGCTTCTTCTGTGTTTCCTTATATTTCTTGAATGCTATCCCTTTCTTCTTAACCTTCCCTGCCACCTCTTTTGAGAACCATAGCGTTTTTTTCCTTCATTGTGTTTTGTTGATTTGCTTTACACAAAGGTGTGTTGCCTCTGTGATGGCTGTTCTGATTACTCCCCATTTTCCTCCACCCCTCCTTCTTGCCTGTTTGCTAGTGCTTTTCTAAGGCACTCTCTCATTCTCCCAAAGTCAGCCGTTCTAAAGTCCAATACTTTTGCTTTTGTATGGCTTGATTGTCTGGCTGTGTTTATTGTGAACCACACTGTTTGGTGGTCGCATGTTCCCAGATGGCTACCCACTTCTAAATCTGAGATTCTTTCTCCATCCCCATTTGAGATTACCAGGTCTAAGACTGTTCCCTGCCAAGTGGATTCCAATACTAGCTCTCTGAGGCATGCCCCTTGTAGGAATTGAAGTTGGAGGGGAGGAGACTTAGGGGACATTGGAGGACATTCTTCACTGAGAGGGTGGTGGATGCTCAGAATGGCCTCCCAGTAGAGGTGGTGGGGTGGAGACAATTGCAGGTTTCAACAGTGCATGGGATAGACATAGGGGATCTTAGCTAATAGGCAAATATAGGGGTAATTTGAGACTGATGTTAGCTGACAAGAATCTAGACCTGTTGGCAAAACATGACACAGAAGCCCAGATATCACAGGGAGAAGTTTATTCCAAAACATGCAGAAAAACAGTGTACCTGCTTGGAGTTCAGAAACCTCCGAACACCATGGTGTTGTCATGGAAATTCAGTGAAAAACAGTCTTACAGACATTCTTAAACTATAGATAAGAAAATGCATTATTAGGTAATGGACTCTTCCAAAAAGGCAGAAGAGCAGAATACAACAACTCTATTGGTGGGCAGTTAGCACCTAGGATAGTTAGATCATTACTTGTTCTGCACGTACACACAGATAAGAGTAAAGCTGACTAAGGCTAGTTCTGGACAACAATACAATGATTAATAAAAGGTGCTGACTATTACAATATGGCAAAAGGCTGTAGGTGGTGCACAAGCACTACCAAATAATCATGCTAGATACTGGTTTCTAAGCAGATAATAACAAATATAAGTAAATATAGACAACCATATGCTGCAGTATTGGGTATTGTAGTATGCCTGAAGGTATTGGGATGTCCAGATCTACATATTCCCCTGTGTTGACTAATAAAGAGGCAACACCAAATGGGTAGCACTGTGGTCTAAAGCTTGGTTGATTGAGTGGCATAGAGAAAGTGTAACTGTGCATGGTGTTGTTGGAGAGTGCTGCTCAAGCAGCATAAGGTCAAAATAAGGAAAAGAATTAAAAGGTCTTGAATAACAACAAAACCTTTAAATGTAAGTTCTAACCAAATGTTAGATAATACAGTACTTAAATCACCATCATGAAATAGTTCATTGAGAGAATTACCTGCTTTAATAATAGTATTACTAATAAGAATGAGATGTGTATCCTTTCTAATGAGGACTTGAGATTCAGGGTAAGGAGGTAGATATGCACATTAAGTAAGCAATACAACACGATTAGAGATGTTGCAAAATAAAATTTTGCCAGAAAAATTGCTGCAAAATTGGCAATTTAGCTGTGAGAAATATTTTGTGAAATTCACAACATATTTTTCAGTTGTGAAATGCAAAGGTTTGCCCAGAAATTGTGACATTTTACCCCAAATTGTGAAGTTTCACCTGAAAATTGTGGAATTTCACATTTCACAGTGAAATGTCTCCATTTTTGCGTGAAATATTTTGCCTAATGAAATTTCTCAATTTTGCACACCACTAGACATGATGGGGTGCCCATGTAACAGATTTTACTGCACAACCAGGGGCATAGTGAGGCACAAGACCACAGCCCAAGTGCCTTTAGCCCCCAGAAGTACAGTGAAATCTGTTCCATGCACATTCCCAAAGTGTATTATTGTGCTTATAAATGGGCTCCTTTTTTAAATTTTTACAGTTGGGGAAAAGCATGTTTATATGTAGAAACAATAGATTTACTTGTGTGCATTTATGTTAAAATAGTCCTTCCACTCACTGCAAATGATGTCTTTGATGATGTCATTGTATCACTGCTGGACAAAGTTTGCCCTTTGCTGGCATCAATATTCAAGATATGGAATGTTTATTATGGAATGTTTACTATGGAATACATAGATTCAAAATTCTGATCAATTCCACTGGCAGAATGTTCCTCTCTTTATGTTCTGTACACACACACACACACACACACACACACACACACACACAGCAAAGGCCTCTTCTACAGCCATAGACTCAAGTATCTCACTGTCAGGGCAAGCAGAAGAGATGCTAAACTGAGGTCCCATCTGCCTGGATTGGTGGTAGTTCAGGTGGATGTTAAAGATCCCATGGCACTTATCGAAAAGAGGAGGGAATTTCCCCAGTGTCCTGGCCAAATTTCCCTCATTCACTAAAAATACCACCAACAGCTTAATCTGGTTCAAGGTCAGTTGGCATTCATCTGTATCCTCCTCCCCTTGGTCATGCCTGAAAATAGGAAGGATTTGTCTAGTGCACTTACCTGGTCAACAAAAACTAAATAAAAATAAATAAATTTCCCTGATGAGCAGGTTAAGACAGAAGGTAGATTTTTCATTGTCAGCAAAGAAACAGTTGAAATGAAAACTATAAACACTGCATAATGTTTCTAATTTGTTTATGTGTATAAGGAAAGTGTGATGATCAGGGAAACAACATTTAATTAATTTGTTTTATTTTTTATTTAATGTAGTTTTATTTTTCTGGCCCAGTTGAAGGTGTTTTACAGTGTAAAGGTAGGAGCCATGTTTGTGATGGAAGATTAAGTCTGATTGTAGAGTGACTGATGGAAGATAATTCTGGTTGTAGGAAGACTGATTTGCTCATTGTGTGATGTGGTTTAGGACCAGGATGACTGTGCATGAAACAGATTTCATGCACTGTCACATGATATATTTTGACCTATGAGACTTCTTAATTTTGGATGCCCATTTGATAAAAACTAGTAAATACTGTTCTAGAGCATTGACATAGTCAATGTAATCAAGTTCCAGGGTGGGAACCTGGGTGATAACAGTATGGCCAATGATAGTGCATTCATGTGGCACAAAACAGAAGTGGGGCATGTCAACACCACAGGTGTGATGTTCATTGGAGAAGTTCTTGTAGTTGGTCACAACATAGTATTGTCCTTCACTGTTGTAGGTAATTTGAACTTAAGGAAGATGCCACGTCATGAATTGCACAATCAGGTAATTGAAGCATTGGTGAGCTGGCTGGTGAGGTGTTGCATGGCTTCATATAGCACATGTTGTCCAGTTGACATTGGAGGAGGCAATGTGACATTAACAGGAGCAGAAGCAGTTTCAAACAGATCATCATCTTCAAAAGCATATGACCAATCTATAGAGTTCACAACACAAAGTAACCACACAGCAGCATAGTTACATCAAACACATCATATTATCACAATAGTGATAGCCCTGTATGGCACAGCAGTCAGTATACAGGGCCACCCAGGCATCCAGTTGAGGATGAAACTCCAGCAAAGGAGGACGGTTGAGACATTTTCTGTAGATACTGCCCTCGAGGTGGCCCATGGAGTAGACTTTAGCCAATTTGTCAAAGACTGAAGAATCCTTGTCAAAGATTGGCAGGGAAAATGTGAAGGAGATGTATATGGTGTCCCCGATGATGCAATGGCATGTTGAGTAGCAAGGTCCTTGATTAGGATGTGATGTGACATAACCCAAATTCATGGTTGTGGCCAGAGAAAAGGAAACAGTCCTGGCCAGACAGATGGTAGTGCATGTTAATGATTTACATGATGGGCGGTACCATTTGGCCATATGTTTATCTTGGATCAAATCAGGAATACGCCCTGATTCCAGATCTCAGAAGAGATTTGTGATAGTGGTTATGGTATAATTACCATAGGCTGAACAAATGATTTCCCTGCCTATGTGGTGCTGTTTAGCTTCTTTATTATTATTTAACATAGGGATTGTTGAAATAATTCGGTTGAAAAGCATACAAAAAAAAATCCTCATAACAGCATCATCCCTGAAGTGATAACACCATAATTGACAGCTGATAATACTATCGTTCTGAGTCTGTAATAGTATCATTCAGAGCTCTGAATGATAGTATTATCATAAAAATGGAACAGCGTAAGTGCAAGCTCTCCCACAGCATGCTATGTTGCCAGTGTCAATCAAACACTATCGTCTGAAAACGTGGCTCATGATTGGCCACTTTCTCTTTCTGGGCGGGTGAAACATTTTGAATAACATGGTGGCCATCTCTTGCTTAGCGAGACAAGATCGCGACCGGGATGTTTCTTTTTTTTATTTTAATTCTTACAGAAATTGGAACTATCTAGTTGATCCTGCATTCTGGGGGGGAAAAAAGAAAGAAAAGGTAAGTCTGCCTACCAAAAAAAAGCTTTTCCCCTCGATAAAGGAGTCAGTACTTGGTTGTTGGATGGGTTAGAAGAACAAGACAGTGCAGTAGGTGAAAGGAGCGAGACAGTGTGGTGGTCAGCCAGAATAGAGTCTTCCCACAGCAGCCGACTGACCCTTACAAAAGAAACTGGATCCGTATATTAAAAAAAATAACAAATACCTAAATGTGTATTGCCAGGCAATAATCTCATCCCAAGGTTTGGGGGACCAAAACCTCTCAATGAGATTACTGCCTGGTAATACACACTTAGGTATCTATTATTTTATTTATGCAATCAATTTGTTAATCTTATTTTGAGTCTCATTAAATAAATATGGTATACTGTGCATGTCATTCACCGTGAATCATTCCTCTTGTGATAAATCATCAATACCACAGGTGTGGAGCTCAGGGTTTTGGCTTCATTGGGGACTGGGGAGCCACCTGGAGGGATGCAGACCTATACTGGTGCGATGGTCTGCATCTGTCCAGGGGGGAACCAGGATCCTAGGTGAGAAGTTTAAATGCTTCTTTGGCAAGCATTTAAACTAGCCAAGGGGGGAGGCACTGAAAAGGAGCAGGGAAATCCGAGCCTTCCCCCACAAAACATGGTGATTAGTGAGGCAAACACCAAGGTACAGAAGTCATTAGGGAGCAGAACAGATTTAAATGTAAAAAAAGGCAAAGGCAGTAAGGACAGAAATGGGGCTAAACAGGATAAGGCCATCAAAAAGTGGAGGGTGATGAGTACCAATGCCCCTAGTCTGTGTAACAAGCTCCCTGAACTAGTGGCCTTCATGGAAGAGGGTTGTCTGGATATTGTGGCAGTCACAGAAACATGGTACACAGAGAACCATGACTGGGATGTCAACATACCAGGATACATAATCTACAGGAGGGACTGGGAGGGTAAAAGAGGAGGAGGGGTAGCTCTCTATGTAAAGGAAGGGATCAAAGCAACAGAACTAAACAGTAAACAGGGAGCAGATGAGGCACTTTGGGTCACCCTGGAGACAGGAAATGGAACCACAATCCGCATGGGGGTTGTATACAGACCCCCATCTCAGGGGGAAGGAATGGACAAGGAAATGATAGAAGGCTTTCTTAGAATGGCAGAAAAAGGGGAGATATTGTTGATGGGGGAACTGAATATGCCAGATGTTAATTGGAGCACCTTTTCTGCAGGCACATCCAAGAGCAGGGTCATTCTTGATGCCCTACAGGGGGCATGCCTCAGACAGCTAGTATTGGAACCCACTCGGGAAGGAGCAATCTTAGACCTGGTACTCTCAAATGAGGATGGAGAAAGAATCTCAGATTTAGAAGTGGGTAGCCATCTGGGAACAAGTGACCACCAAACAGTGTGGTTCACGATAAACACAGCCATACAATCAAGCCATACAAAAGCAAGAGTACTGGACTTTAGGAGGGCTGACTTTGGGAAAATGAGAGAGTGCCTCAGAAAAGCACTAGCAAACAGGCAAGAAGGAGGGGTGGAGGAACAATGGGGAGTGATCAAAATAGCCATCACAGAGGCAACAAGCCTTTGTGTAAAGCAAATCAATAAAACACAACGAAAGGAAAAACCACTATGGTTCTCAAAAGAGGTGGCAGGGAAGGTTAAGGAGAAAAGGACAGCATTCAGGAAATATAAGGAAACACAGAAGGAGCAGGACAGAGAACTGTATCAGTTAAAGCAGAAAGAGGCTGGGAAGGCAGTCAGAATAGCAAAGGCCCAAACTGAGGAAAGGATAGCCAATTCTGTTAAGAAGGGGGATAAGACCTTTTATAGGTACATTAGGGAGTGAAGAAAGACCAAAGGAGGGATACTGAGCTTAATAAAGGGGAGGGAATGTGGGTAGAGGGTGGCAGTGAAAAAGCAGGGATACTGAACAAATATTTCTGCTCAGTATTCACAAAGGAAGAGGAGGGGAGTTACCTAAACCAAACAAGAGAAACACTCTGAAGACGGGGGTCGATACCAGTCCATTTACAGAAGAAAGGGTTCTGAAAGAACTGATAAAATTGAAGGTGGACAAAGCAATGGGGCCTGATGGGATTCACCCAAGAATTCTAAAAGAACTAAGGGTAGAACTAGTGACACCGCTGACTACTCTCTTTAACAAATCATGGGAGGATTGGGTGGTACCAGAGGACTGGAGGAGGGCAGATATGATTCCTCTTCACAAAAGTGGGAGCAGGACAGAGGCAGGAAACTACAGACCAGTTAGTTTGACCTCAGTGGTAGGGAAAATGATGGAATCATTTCTGAAGGAAAGAATTGTTGAGTACCTAGAGGTCAGTGGGACACAGGACCCAAGGCAGCATGGATTCACGATGGGAAGGTCATGTCAGACTAATCTAATAGATTTCTTTGACTGGGTGACCAAAGTAGTAGACCAGGGAGGGGCTGTGGACGTGGCCTACCTAGATTTTAGCAAGGTATTTGATACAGTCCCACACAAAGATTAATTCACAAGATAGCCAGCCTTGGAGTGGGTCCCAAGGTGGTAGCCTGGATAAAAATTGGCTAGACAACAGGGACGCAAAGGGTAGTAGTAAATGGAATACACAGTGAAGAAAGGAGGGTTACTAGTGGGGTCTCGCAAGGTTCAGTACTGGGACCGGTCCTTTTTAATGTCTTTATAAGTGACATTGCAGAGGAACTGGAAGGAAAAGTATGTCTCTTTGCAGATGACACAAAGATCTGCAACAGGGTTGATACACAAGATGGAATGGAAAGGATGAGAAGGGACTTGGCAAGGTTGGAGGAATGGTCAAATGTATAGCAGCTCAGATTCAATGCAAAGAAGTGCAAGGTAATGCACATGGGAAACAAAAACCCAGGAGAAGTGTACACAATGGGGGGTGAGATACTGACAACAGTAAAAATAGAAAGGGACCTGGGGGTAATTAGATCAGATGACCTAAAGGTGGGCAAGCAATGTGAGAAGGCAGTAAGGAAGGCAAGGGGGATACTGGGATGCATAGGAAGAGGCATCAATAGTAGAAAACAGGAAGTTGTTATCCCTCTGTACAGACAGTTGGTGAGACCCCATCTGGAGTAATGTGTGCAGTTCTGGAGACCCCATCTCCGCAAAGACATAGACAGAGTGGAAGCTGTCCAGAGGAAGGCAACCAAAATGGTGCAGGGTCTGCACCAGAAGACATACGAAGGAAGACTAAAGGAGCTTAATATGTATACCCTAGAGGAAAGGAGGGAGAGAGGGGACATGATAGAAACGTTCAAGTACCTTAAGGGAATCAACAAAGTCCAAGAGGGTAGCAACTTCCAGAAAAAGAGATGTGCAAGAACAAGGGGGCACAATTTGAAGATAGAGGGGGGACGGCTCAGAGGTAATGTGAGGAAGTATTTTTTCACTGAGAGGGTTATGGATGCATGGAACAGCCTCCCTGAGGAGATCGTGGAGTCAAGAACAATGGGGGACTTCAAGAATGCATGGGACAGGCATAAGGCAGTCCTAGTGGGGGTAGGAGGAAGTAAGCTGTTGGTTAACTAGGATTTGCAGCTTATCTGTTAGGTAGGAAAATGGGCAGACTAGGTGGGCCAAGCGGTCCTTATCTGCCGTCAAATTCTATGTTTCTATGTTTAATACCATGTAGCATGGGCTGGATAACATTTTGAGCTTTTTTACTATTAAAGTAATCTATATGGCGCTTAATTTTTCCTAAACCAGTGCAGTTCCAGATTGGCAATCCCGAGCTAAACAGACCTGTAACAGTACCTACAATTCCTACTAGGCCTGTGATGCCCAAATTCTGTTTAGGGCATTTGCAGCGGAACATGCCTCTATGTTCAAAAGCATGTTGCTCAGCTACAGGATTGTGCGCACATGCTTGATATGCTACAGCGAATTCTAGTAAAATGGTAGCATGAAATTTAGATACATTTGTACCTGAACAATGGCCAAATTCAGCTATGTTCCAATGAGTAATATTAAAAACAACAGAAACATGCATAAATTGAACATCATTAGTAAGTGTCCCAGGGAGTGAAGTTACAACCAGGCCACTGGGTGGGCCTGGTTCTATATTCAGACATTGTAAGGGTTCATCAGGTCCTGATAAGGCTGGTATTACTGTGAGGAAAAGAGCATCAGTTGCAACTGATTGAGTCAAGCATTTGTGATGCTCAGTGGAGTTAAAATATTTAGAGCAAATGTCTGGCCCGACTGCTACTGCAATGGTATATGGCCCTGTATGATGTTTATTAACTTGGCATAAGCACAGAGTTCCATTGGGGCAGATGCGGGCATTAGGTCAACTTTGAAAGTATCCTTTGGCAAGGTGGGCCACTTGGAAGCCCTGTTCTGTAGAATTACCAGTTCTCCATTCAATTTGTAAAATGGAGTTATCTGAAGAAACCACCATAGCATTGAGATAAGCATCTTTTCTTCACACACAGTCACATGGGTAGATGGGAGCTGAATGTGACACCTACATTATGGGATGCAGAGATATGAGCCTCAGGATGTACAAGATCAAGGTGTCGAAGGAGTTTCTATAGATTCCTCAAGGCTAGCTCCAGAACACTCACCAAGGCACTCAACAAAAGACCGGTTGCCAGCAACATTCTGAAAAACAAAAACAAAGATAGATAAAAACACAGATTCCCCCCCCCCCATCAGGGGGAAATAGCACTAATGACCATTGTATAGTTTCAGTTGATTGGCATGGTACCACTTGTCTACGGGGTTTTTACGGTGTGTCAGCCACACTTAAACTGCAGGGCTCAATTTGTTCACAATGTGGTAGGGCCACCCACTTACTTGACAGAGGATGGGCTGGTGTGGCATATCGCAGTACCATGACCTGAACGCCTACTTACCAATCAACTTCTTTGACTTCTTTGTTGAAGTACATTTGGACTTCTGCTGGGCCTTGCCCAAATTCTGGGTAGCAAAATGATGAGTTTTGACCATATAGTCCTTCAGCTGTTTGACATAAGTGTCAGCAAACACACTGTCCATGGTTGGGGTGTTGAGATCTATCCACAAATGTTCCAGCAGTCTCATCTACTGGCCTGTCTTCACCTCAAAGAGTGTACACTGGGTTGCTGCAGCATGGGTAGCTCTGATTGCCCTTAGGAGTAAGGGCAACAAGAGTGTCCCAGTTTGGGGAATTTTCATTTGCAAACTTACGCAGCATCAAGTTAATCTGCCTGTTGGCCCTCTCTGTTTGTCCGGAAGATGTGGATGATAGACTATGTGAAACTTCTGTCTAACTCCCAACAACTCCAAACATTCCTGCATAAGCTCTCCAGTGAAGCGTGTTCCCTTATCAGAGACCACCTTGAGGGGTAGGCCCCATCTGGTAAATACCTGTTCTACCAGAATTTTAGCAGTGGCTTTTGTAGTGTTTGTTCTGCAAGAAAAGGCTTCAACCCATTTAGATAAGCGATCTGTGATCACAAGTGCATACTTGTTGATCTTACTAGTCTTGGGTAAAGGCCCAATGAAATCAATCTATATGGCATTCCAGGGACTGGATTGCCTCTGTGGGAGTAATCTGGCATTTTTCTTACCAAGAATGGGATTATTCTGGGTACAGGTGATACAGTTGTTCGTGATACAGTTAGTGTTGGACATCTGCTGACTGACAGGCCACCAGCCCATGGTTTCCAATCATTTTATAGTTTTGTCTGCACCTTGGTGTCTGCCTGTGGGTGTATCGTGTACCTGGTAAATAAACTCTGATAAGAGCTCCTTGGGGACCACCCACAATTTTGCATCAGCAGATTGGTATAAGACCAACTTCTGGTCTGCAGAAAGCAGTAGATATCCAGAGTGTCTCTTGAAGTGCTTATTCCCAGACATTTCTTTTTCTGTCTCTTTGGAGAGGTATTCATATACCTCTTTTATTTCAGGATCTGTCATTTGTGCTGCAGCCAGATCCAGTGATACCACTAAGGTCCTTTTCTATGGGGTCACTTGTTGGGCTTCAGTTTGGGGTTGCATCATCCATACCCCCTCAAGTGCCTGCCTTGGCCAAGGTATTAGCTCAATCATGGTACTCATAGTATGGGTCAGACTTTGAATGAGCTTTGACCAGGTGAATGTAAAGCTTGAAGATACTGTTTTCTGCTAAGCTCTTAATGTACCTAAATAGGTCTCTGTATTTAACAGGAGTTCCTTCTGAGGAAGCATATTCATGGGTCTTCCAAACAGGGAGAAACTCTGTAAGAGAGTTACACTCCCATGATGAGTCAGAGAAGATGATTGTATCATCCTCCTCTTTGCTGTGGATGATTTCCAAGAAACAGGCAATGGCTGCCAGTTCTGTATACTGTGAGGATCGAATTGAACACTGTTTGGATACCCCAATGGTGTCATCCCCAGACAAAGAACCAGGACCCCAAACACTGCCACTTGTTTTCCAACTTAATAGGAGCAAGAGCCATCCATAAAAATATGGTGGATAGCAGGATCTGCCAGGGTAGTTTTAGTGGTGGGTAGAAAAGGACTTCGTTCTGGCTGAGCAGATGACTCTGGGCCACATTCATGTGGGTCTCCTTGGTAAAGGAGTTTGTGTGCCAGAATAGATGGCATTCTTGTAGGGTGCACAGTGATATCTTGGTCCTGTAGGAGGAGTGACCTGTGGGTAAGTCTTGTGTTTGAGACATTACCATCTTTGATACTATCCAATAACAGAAAATTGGTGGGGGGGATATGATTGGTGTGCAACAGGACAGGACAAAAGCCTATGATGTAAGTGAAGTGTTTAACAGCCCAGAATGTAGCAAGGAGGTTTCTCTCACAGAGAAAAAATTGTTTTCCACTGGGGATAGTACCTTGGAAGTGTAGGCAATGGGCCTGAGAGTCCCATTTACCTTTTGTGCCAATACTGTAGACATCACTGTGTTAAAAGTGGCAGTTTCCATATGAAATGGCAATTCTGGGTTAGGATTGATCAAAGCTGGGGCTAAGGACAATGCCTGTTTTAGAGAAGTAACAGCAGCAGTATGTTCTGGTCCCCAAGACCAAGGAACATTCTTTTTCAGTAACTCACACAGGGGTGTGGCCTTCTGTGCAAAATCATAGATAAAGTCTCGGGAGTAATTGACCATGCCCAGAAAGCACCTAAGAGTGGAGATACTAGTAGGCTGGGGTAAATCCTGAATACCTTGGACCTTGCCCAAGGCAGAACTCCTGCCTTCTGCCATGATGCATAGGCCTATAAAGGAAACTTCTGAGAGACAACACTGTTTCTTTGCAGGATTGCACTTGAGGCCTGCCTGGTACAGAAGTGCCATAGATGTTTCTCCAGGTCTGCAGTGGTCAAAAGAAGTTCATCCACATACTGCAGGAGGCAGTCAGGGGAAGAAAAAACTTGTATGGCATCCATCACTTGAATGTGAAAGAGGGAAGGGCTGTTATAAAAACCCTGGGGGAGGCAGGTCCACATGTACTGATACTCTATAACGCTAAAGGCAAACTTGTATTGACTCTCAGGGGCCAATGGCAGTGACCAAAAACCATGTTCAGGGTACTGAACTATTTGTGCTCAGGTTTAAGGAGCTTCAGCACATCCAGTCAGATGCCATGGTAGGTGCACAGCTTGGGGTTGCTTGGTTGAATTTCCTGTAGTTGATGGCCAACCTCCAATTGTTGTTGGACTTCTTCAGAGACCAAATCAGAGAACTGACTATGGAGATGCGGAGCCTAATGACCCCTTGCTTCTGAATGGATTCTACTGTGACCCTAAGAGAAAGGATTGTATCTGCTGGAAAGGAGTATTGCCTTTGGCATGGTGGATCACACCAGTAACCCACATAAGGGTGTTCATCCTACTGCAATCATGTTTGTTTTTGACAAAGGCATCCCAGTGTTTTTCCAAAATAGGTCTCAGTTGAGTGAAGAGGGTGTTGCTGGAACATGAGGATGATGTCATATTCCACATCATTTGCCTTCACTGAGCTATGATGTATGAGTCAGAAATGAGAAGCAGATGATTAAGACCGGGTGCCTGGAGTAGTAACCTGCTGGCTAAATCCACCATGCACCCATCTCAAGAGAGAGAAACTCTACACCCAGGATGCTCTGATGATGACAGAGAATCATGAGATCAAAGCGGTGTGGCACTTCTAAGGTACTGATGGTGATAGGTATTGGTTTGGACTGGTAGGTTGTAACCATGGCTCCCTAGAAGATTTGGGCAGAAGTGACCTTGCCCATTAACCAATGAGAGTGTTTGGGGTCATCCTGATGCAACAACAAAATGGCAGTACCATGTCCAGGAGTAGTTCAAGTTGGTAACCCCCAACAAGTGCTTCTACAAATGGGCATCCAGATTCATTGATAACCAGAGAAGTGAGTATTCATACCGGGGCCTGACACCATCAGTCCAGTGCCTCATGATGTTTCAAGGCAGTGTAGACAGTTGGATCCAACTCCCAGAGCATCTGTATTACTTCAGAATATGGGGACTTCAACTGGCCACCCTATCAGAATCTTGCACCATAGGGGAAACTGAATCTGCTTCAGCGATGGCTGCTTCGACTTTTGTGGGCTGGGATGTAATCAATTCAGTTTAGGACTTGTAGGCCCAAAGCTGCTCTAATCTGGCTAACAAATCCTTGTATGGTGGTCTGGATCACTGTTTCTGTCCATTATTTCCCTTCGTAGCTGATTGGTTTGACTTTGGTTTATATTTCTGTTTGTTATATCCCCCTTGCTTTTGGTACAATAATTTGTCTTGTTGAAGTTTTTTTGAGTTCCCCTCCACCTCATACTGAGTAGAGGAATCTGCACCGTGTTGTACAGTGGCTACTTTGACTTGGAGCCGGAACTGATGTCCCTTGTATGGACTTGGTACACATGCTCCACCCACTCCATGATGTCATGTAAGCACTCTCGTTTAAGGAATATGGTGACTTCCACCTTTTTGCGGATGGGTGGCTGGAGGTTTCACAGAAACAAGCATTTGTACTCAATAGAATCCCTTTCTGGATGCTCACCAGCCAAATCTTTGCCAGTGCTGCACATGAGCCACAACTGTCTCTCATACTGGGCCAGGGTTTCTTTAATGCGCTGCTACACCTGGGTCACTACATTATGCTGACCATTTTGGAGTCATGAGCCGCAAAAGGTGAACCATGATTCTGTTGAAAGGTGGATTTTATGTCATCACGTATGTCTTCTGGCAACTTTACCCACAACATGGGGTCCATGGTTTGCTTTAGAACCTGGACTTGGTACTCAGGCAAGAGGCTGATCATTTGGCAGTGTTGCTGCAGCTTTTCCAGGTGACAGCTAAGGTTATTGCTAGGGCCATATCGCTGATTTTGTTCACAATGTTTTGGATGGCTTGTGTGGACTGTAGGGTGATGGACCCCATTCTCTGTCTGGCAATAGTTTTAGTGACCACCTCTGCCATGGTGATAGCCATGCCCTGAAGGAGCATTTATTTCTCCAACTCCTTCTTTAGCATTTCACGGACTGCTTGTTTCAGCATTTTGGTCTGTGCATCGGAGAGCCCAGCTTTGGAGATTGTCTTCACAATCAAGCCTTCCACCTCTTCCTTGTCCTTTTTAGGGCTGTAGTGAGTGGATCCCTGCAGGCCTCCTGCTATGAGAAATGGACTCCCACAGTCCTTGCATTCATTGTGAGCAAACAACATGTTGTAGTGACAACACAGTCGCCTCTGCATCTGTGAAGCACTTGCTCACTGTCTCTATAGGCAGTTATAACATGAGTTGGCAGAAACGCACAACCCTATTGGTTGAGTGGCTCTGCATGGCTATGGACCATTTAATCCATGGTTCCACAGAGCTACTTCTGTGTAGAGGCATCGGTGCTCCTTTTGTGTTTAAGCCAGCAAAAAAGTGAAAGTCACTTTTGTTCCCAGGTAAAAAGTCGTACTGTTGTCTTTCCCTCCTAGAGGCACCAGGTTAAAAAAAAGACTAACCTTATTAAATGTTTGGTTTTGATTGTGCTCATTAGTGTTCCATCTGCATTGCAGACTACTTAACTTACTAGTGTTAACATGCTAGCTAAAGGACCCAAACCTTATGCCACTTACGCCAGTCATTTTGAAATGGAATGGAGAATAAACACCAGTGTACCTTCGGCTCAAAATCCTTTCCAGGTTGGTTCATAGAGACCTGCTTATGGTGAGCAACACTTTTAGTTATTGAATGTATATAGTAACAGTTGTGTTGCTGCTACCTTCATCACATTGTTCTTCACATCCATTTTCTTAACCAGATTAGTGTTACAGATGTAAACTAGATGCCCATTTGACAATGAACGCTTTGAATTTGTGTCTGACTGCACATTATCTTGAGAAAGAGATGTCCCTTTCAGATTGTAGGGAAGTTACATCCATTGTGTTTGTTTCCTCACATTCTAACCACACACTTTAAAAAGGACACTGTACTTCTGGATGCTCTAAGTACATATAGAGCTAATGTGACTTAAAAGAAATGAGAAATGGTAGATTTGGGCAATGAAAGGAGCCTGCAGGACAGACTTGTAAAAATCCCTTACAAAACAGGTCAGTACCTCTTTTCTGACAATCACAGCCATGGTCTGGAGTAGATTCTGACTTATGGAAAACAGCAGCACAAGTCTGTCAGACCAAGCACATTAAAAGGGCTTTATTTCCATGGACATCCTTAACCCTCCCCTTCCACCACCAGCACCCTGCTCCAAAAACAGTAGCTTGTTGCAGGGCTTTCCATTCACTGCAAACCTCATGATGGCATTCAGTAGAGACAAACAGAGATCCCCAGTTCCCACTACCATGAGAGAGAGAGAGCGAGAGAGAGAGATGAAGAGTGAGAGAGAGAGAGAGAGAAACAGGGAGCAAGAGAGAATGAGAGAGAGAGAGAGAGAGAGAGAGAGAGAAACACTTGAACAGCTCAGCCGGCCAAGAAAAGAGACAAGCATCCATGTATTATGACAGCATATTTCAAAAGATGACAATTTAGCTGTTGTTTGAATGACCAATGCTGGGTGGTGATGGAGTTTTGGTGGTTTCACTATGCTAATGGCACTGAAGGGGTGGTAGCTCAGGAGGCATCAAAACCTAAATCTATTTGCCTGACCCTAATTATTCAATTACCGAGGATAGGCGATGAGACGCTCATCAGCAGAAGTGTGTGAAAAACAAATTCCGCGGGCGCATTTTGTGCAAAAGCCAAACTTTCACTTTGTACTTTCCATGTGCATTCAATTAAAATATTTTTCTGACCTATTTTAATTATGACATGCTCAATGAAAAACCTAGCTTCAGCAGACTGTGTTGTCAGCATTTCTTCCATTGATTTTCTCACCATGAGAGCTCACACGGGTCGCAGTATCTAAGCTGAGTTGTCACATTCAATCAGTTTCAAAAATGTGCATCTTATTCCTACTGTCACATATGACAAGATCAGTCCTGCAGTTTTCTATGTCCTATCAATATTAAGCTAAATAAATGTAATGCTGTCCACTTCATTTTGATCTTTAACCCACCTTAAGGAATTTGGAAATAGTCCTGTCCTGTCAGCAGTGCACACACTGTACCTTCTCAGCTGAGTCAGATTCACTTAGCTGTCAGATGAGAGAGTTGTGTAGTGTGAAACATGGTTATTGGTCCACAGCGCAGTTTCAGTGAAATAATGTGCAACTCATCTTATTGTCTTAATATAATTATTCCCTAAGCAACAACAGGGTAGAGACTTCAATGCTGTTCCTCATTTGTACCTTTCTTTCCCCACAGTAAAGAAATCTGGAAATGCTGTAGTTGTGATAATATAAATCAGTTTGCATAATTTGTACTATCAGTCCTGACAAGGTCTAAGCATCTGATTACATCTTAAATGCATGTGCTGTGCAAATGATCCATCAACACAGAACTACCGAAATTTACAGGTGTCTATGACTTGACTATAATATTTTTAATCTGTTACACTTTAAGGGGCATGTCCTGGAGCCCCATGAAATGGAGAGGGTCATGTCTCTAGTTCCCACACTCTTCCAGTCACTGACTAATGTATCACTCTGGAGGCTGTCAGCAGGGAAGCTATTTCTTGAGGTAATGTTATTTTATCTGTAGAATGTCACCAGTCCATTTGGTACACTTCATGGACAGCATATGCATTAAGCATTTACTTAGGGCTGATAGCGCGAACTGTGCAGACTGTGATTTACAATATTACAACACCCATTTCCAGATTTCTGTATTGTGGTGGAAAAAAATAGGTACTAATGAGAAACAGCATCGAAGTCTCTACCTCATTTTTTCTTGGGGAATATTTATAACAAACAAGCAAACAAAAAATTCTTGAACTCCACTGGGAACTTGCAAGCATGCTTCACATCACACTGTTCTTTCGTCTGGTTGCTGAGGGAATCTGACAGCTTAGCTGAAAGACTGCGATGTGTGTGCACACTCTCTCAGAGAGAAAGCCATGGGAGGAGCTACTGACTGGACAGAACTATTTCCAGTTTTGTTTAGTGGGGTGAACATCCACAATGGAGTGGGCAGCATGTATTTAGCATACTATTAGTAAGATATAAAAAACACGACAAGATTGATCATGTCATAAGTGTCTAAAGAGGAAAAATGTGCATTTTTGTAACCAAGTTAAATCTGATAGCTCTGCTGAGATACTGCGAGATGCGTGCAAGCTCATGTGAAAAAATTAAGGGAAGAGGGGTCTATGTGATAAAGGCGAATGCCTAAAGCGATCACCGTTATGCACAGCCAAGTGCCGAAAAGATTTTGGCACTTGACAACCCAGCGCACAGGACAATGCGCCAGGAGAGTTTTAATGCCTACCTAAGGATTCTCAGCTCCAGGGGTGCAAATCAGGGGGTGAAAGCATTAAAAATAAGGTTTGGGCAGGGCGCAATAAAATCACACCAGCGCCCAGACCCAAACACGGTACCTCACCCACCCCAACCACTAGCCAACCCCTGATGCCACAACGCAGCTCGGTCATCCACCACAGCGCCAACCTCTATAGCCCCTCCACCTCCCAGCCCACACTCGCTGTGCTTACTCCCCCCATGCGTGTACACATACCCACACAATGTCACCCAGTTCGCCCACCCCCCTCATCTGGTCACCCCCCACTCCCATCGCCATGAGGGATTGCGCAGGAAGGAGTCGCCATTACGGACGGCACCCTTCCTCATGTGCCCACCACATGGGTTACCATGGAAGAGCTGTCCACTCAGAGCCACCTATTTTTGTAACAAACAATAAAGTACCACCTTGAAGTATACAAATGTATCTAAAATGAATATTACTGTTATGATTTCTTTTTCTAAAGTAAATGCTTATCAGTAATACAACAGACTAAGATTAAAAATAGAATAAAACAGAGGAGTATGTGCATTACAAGGGAACAATCCATCCAAAGCATTATATCCCAGAACCTCAAGATGGATCTTTCCTTGTAATACACACACTCCTATGTTTTATTTTTTGTAGTATATGGATCAGTTGAAAAATATTCTTGTCATGAATTTTTTTTGTGACAGCCTGTGACAACAGCTACCCAAGCACTGCAGTGAACACTCACTTTATCCACCCCCCCAAACAAAAAACTGTTGTCATCCAACCAGCTGTTTTTGCTGGAGTCTGAATGCAGGATCAGCCAGATAATGCAGGATCAAGTAGATAACGTTTTACATCAAAAAATTAAAAGGAAAATTATTCAGGTGACAGTGAAGGGAACAGAGTTCCCATGGTAGGATTTACTCTTGCTAAGCGAGAGATGGCTGCCATGTTTAGAAAATTGTTCTGCCTGCCCACAGATGAAAAGCAGCCAATCAAAAGGCATGCTCTGAAAATGACGTGTTGCCTGTCTAGGAAGGGAAGTTGGCACCATGGCAACCAGCTTGGTGTGGGAGGCAGACTTGCACTTGCTCTGTTGTAGTTGAGTGATAATATTATTGTTCAGAGCACCAAACAATAGTACAATTACTGGTGACCCCCTTTATCACACCATACCGAAGCCTCTGCCAAATGCCATAACAACCCAAAAAAACAGTTATTACATCATTTTCAGAAGTTTATGTTTCAGTAGTATGTCCTCCAGTGTTGTTCACTTCAAGCACAGCACCTCATTGGCTCTTTGTCTATTTGTGGGCGAGCTAAACACCTGAAGAAACATAGTGGCTCCATTTCACCACTTCTGAGGACTCACGCTCAAAGACTGTGTCTCACTTTTCTTCAAAGTAAGTCTTATTCATCTGGTTGATCCTGCCAGTCCCCCAACAAAAAAATATCTGGTTGATTCTGCTCTTGAAACACTTTGTGCAGGGTCATAACAAGGCTATATTGACAATTTGGTGTACAAATATTACAAAACAACAAATTCATGAGCCTACATTATATTTTGCTAACACAAGCTCATCATTTTAGTAATTTTCAATATTTTTACCCCACATTCATCTCATGCAGCCTTATTGGCTCTGATCAGAATTTGTTGTTCAATGCAGCCACCAGTGGGTGAGGCCTCAACCCTCTGAAATCCCAAGGAGCACCATTGTCATCACTATCATCATCCTTCGATGATGGCAACACGATAGGTGGGGCAAATGGCATCACTTTCACATGACCTCTCAGTATTGTCAACTACTGACGCAACTTCATCATCTTTATTCTACACAATGAATAATCCACACTGCCTTTAATCTGTCCCTTACTAACATGAGCCTACAAAACTTTGTACGTGACACTTATATCGCGATTTTCCCTAAGCTCTTTTTCCAACCCATTTTGATATTTCTCAAACTCTTGCTCCAACTCGTTATACTCATTCCTCAATGAATCATTCATACTTGTAAGCAAACCATTTAACGGCTCTACCACACCAGTTCAACATCTCAGATGTAGACCGGTGTTACAGTGACAGGAATCATGTCGACCACAAATCGTGGTTGGCATGATTCCGTGACAGACTCCCGGTCCTGCTTTCATCGGGGGGCTTTGTCCCCAAACTGCCCCTACTACAGGATTCTTAACTCCAGAGTTAAGTTGGGGTGGGGGTGCAGGACTGGGAGACAGCATGCCTCTGTCTTGGGCACACCAACACAGTGCGACCTGTTGGCAAAGTGTCGAGTTTGCCGACAGGAACATAGTTTGCTGTGTTGGTGTCGCCGTAAGGGGGGCATACCCCATTCAACTGCAACACATGTCTTACCTGCCGTAACCTATCATTCTCTTCCTGCAACCTAACAATTTCATTGTCTTTTTCTTGTACCACATGCTCATGTTCATACTGATTCTCATTTCTAAGCTTTTCAATTTCTTTTTCCAAATCATTCTGTTGCTCACCAGCTTCCCTAGATTTATAACCTAACTCTTTTCTCAAAGTCAAAACTTCAGATTCCATTGTTTTAAATAAAGAATACAGGGCAATAATGATAACACCTTTTTGATCATGCTTCTTGGCTGCAGACTTCACCTGTATGTACAGTTTGCGACATGCTGTACCAGATTAGTCTGTGATTTCATATCCTGTGCAAAATCATTCCAACCTTTATGGGAAGTTAGAAAGTTTAAGAGGTCTAATTTGAGCTCAGTATTAATGGCCATTGTTCACGGTTTCCCTTTACTGCACTAACTGAAAGTCCAAGGCATACTGGTTTACCTTGAATTCAACAGCTAGACAGTCGCACATTCTGGTGAGGAGACCCTATTGGACCATGCTGCAACTTGAATGAGGCTCAGAGGTTTGAACACCTGCATGATCCCTATCTCATTCACCTGTTTATCTGTTGGCATACTAGTTTGGTTCCATTCAAACAGGTCCTGCCACTGTCACCAATTTATTAGTTGGCAGAAAGCCAGACCTGTTGGCAAAACATGACACAGAAGCCCGGATATCACAGGGAGAAGTTCATTCCAAAACATGCAGTAAAACAGATTACCTGCTGGGAGTTTGGAAACCTCTGAACACCATGGTCTCATCATGCAAACTCAGTGAAAGACAATCTAACAGGCATGTGTATACTATAGATAAGAAAGTGCATTACTAGGTAACAGACTTCCAAAAAAGTAGAAGAGCAGAATACAGCAATTCTATTGGCTGGCAGTTAGCACCTAGGACAGTTAGGTCATTACTTCTTCTGCACATACAGTACACACTGATAAGAGTAAAGATGACTAAGGCTAGTTTGGGGTAACAATACAACAATTCATAAAAGGTGCTGACTATTGCAACATGGCAAAAGGCTGTAGGTGGCACACAAGCACTACCAAATAATCATGCTGGATAACGGTTCCTAAGCACATATTAACAAGTGTAAGAAAATATAGATAATCTTATGCTGCAGTAATGGGTATTTTTAGCATGCATGAGGGTATATCAGGTGTCCAGATCTTTTATTTGTTTATTTATTTATGACTTTGTTAACCGGGTAGGTGCACTAATCCCAGAGATCTTTTTCAGGCATGACCCGGGCCACGTCAGGTGGCACAGAGTAGAAACATCAAAATAACAAGAACATAACAAGAGCAGGTAATACATAGTGAAAGGTTACAGTTGTTACATTTACACCAAGTAAGGCTTCACATGAGGTGGTAATGTAGGCAAGGGAAAAGGGTAGACTGGGTTGACCAAGTGGTCCTTATCTACCGTCAACTTCTATGTTTCTATGATTTTATAAGTTGATGTTGCTGCGACAACAAAGAGTTGGCCTTCCTCATGGCTCTGATGTGGGCATAACATAGCTGTGTGTATCTCTGAATATTAATTTATTTACTTTCAACATATTTTACCAAGTGAAAAAAGCAGAGCCAAGGAGGCTTGTTTCTAGTTGCTATCTGGGGAGGAGGGAATGGGTGGTTAGTGAACAAAGCTAAGAGGATACTGTAGCACTGAATGGGGAATGTTCAGGGGACATGAGACTCACACGTGGAGTATTCTGGGATTGGTACTGGGCCCCATACTCTTCAATATATTTATAGGTGACATAGGGGTGGGGCTAGAAATAAAAATCTATCTGTTTGCAAATAACACCAAAATCTGTCATACAGTAGACACAGTGGAGGGAGCAAAGACCATGGGAAAGGACCTGGAAAGAGTAGAAGCCTGAAGTAGAATTTTACAGCTTGGATTCAATGCCTAAAAAGTATAAAATCATGCATATCACACACAAAGTCCCCAGAACTGAGTACAGGATGGAAGGATGATCATGGCATGTATAGTACCTTGGAAGAAAGGGAATCAGGGAAGGGGGAACCACTAGACTACCATGGAGAAGGGGATATTTTATTGAATATTATGAAGATCAGGGTTTGGGGAGGGGGAACCACTAGACTACCGGGGAGAAATGGATATTTTATTGAATATTACAAAAATTGGGGCTTGGGAAGGGGGGATCACTAGACTACCAATTTTTTTATTAGTACACATCGGGGCTAGGGAGGGACCACTGAACACCAGGGTACCCAGTCCTTGACAGTGGGCAGATAGGTCTGTGTACTGTTAAGGGATGAGATTCAGAAGTGTTAAACTGCGCAGCTGCTGGTGGCTGTTTAGCACTTCTGAATACTTTCAATATTGTGCTACACTGCATATGCATGGGGGAACCCTCATTTGCATAGGCACAGCACAATATTGTGCACCATGGCACTGTCGGGGGTGTGCATATGTGCCCTTTGTTTTGCTATACTGCTTTGCAACTTTGTCAGGGGGCCTCCCTGTCCTTGAAGCATCCACATTTCTTGTTTAGTTAGATTTTCCCCTGAAGAGCATGACAGTATAAACTAGATATTAGATCAAAAAGTGGAGAGTCGAGGACAGTTCACTATCATGTGTTCCAGTGTTCCAGGGATGTTATGGCATCTCAGACAAGCATCGATAATATTGGGATTAAATAAATTTAGTCTATGTGGGGTTAAATATAATCTATGTATGATACTGAAATGAATTTGTTGAAGTCTGACTGACCACAATCCAGTGGCTTTACTATCAAAAGCTTTCTTCCAAACTGTATATGTAATTGAAGTGTTTGTTTTAGTTGACCATTTAGACTGAAGTTGATTACTGTAATCCTCTTCCTGCAGATCAAACCAACCATATATGGCAGAATTTATATGTTTTGATGTAGGGAAAGTGAAAATGTTCAGTATATTAAACAGAAGGGTAACTGGAGTATGTATAATATTTTTATTAATTAAGTCCCTTACTTGTAAGAATGCATAAAAGTGAGTATTAGGTAATTGAAACTAATTTTAATAGAATCAAAATCTAGGCATATATTATCTTTGATAAGCTGCCCCATTTCCATCAGACATTTATTTTACCAAAGTTTAAATACATTATCAGTCATTGATGGGATAAAGTAAAGATAAAAGAGCAATGGAGAGAAAAAAGAACCCTTTGGTTCAGTTTTGCCTGATTTCCAAACTGAGTACTATATAGAGATCATAGTTTGCGTAGTAAATAGTAGTTGTTTCTGGAATTTGTTGGTTTCTGCATTGTATAGTATATATTTAATATCTTGATATAATGAGTGAGTAGATTCTATTGAGACAACTGGATCTTGATCTGTGAAATGAAACCAGTTATAGATAGTGGCTAAATTAGCCACATAATAATATTTTTTTTTAATTTGGTAAGGATAGGCCACCCTTAGCATAGCTAGCATACAATTTTGTTAATTTTTAATCAGGGTTTTCTACCCTTACAGAAGAATTTTTTAACTGTGATATCAAGATCTTTCAAAAAGGTATCTGGAAGTTGTCTAGGGATGTTCTGAAATAAGAATAATAATCTTGGTAGAATAGCCATTAATTGTATTAACTTGACCAATTAAAGTGAAGGGTAGGGATTGCCAATGAATAAGCTCATTTTTAATTTTATTTAATGTGGGGGGGGGGTAAAATTAAGAGAATATAGATTTGTACACTGATTATCAATAGAGATACCTAAATATTTCATTTTTATTAACTTTCAATATTGAACAGGTATCTGGGGGAGAGCATGGATGTTGATGATATATTGTTTCCATAAGCTCTGATTTTGACCATTTTGTTTTAAATCCCAATATGTTTTCATACTTTTCCAATAATTGGACAATAATAGGGGGTCACAAACACTTCTGGACTGGATCCTTACTAATGACTCTGAACGAATCTCAAAAGTCTCAGTGCTCCCTGATGGGATCAGTGACCACTCACCGGTCACATGTATCTGGACAAACAAATTCATTAAGCCCCCTCCTAAAATAATCCATACCAGAGTGTTAAAGCAGGGGTACCTTGAGCTACTAAAGACACACCTAAGCCACCTGGACTGGACACCAATCGACTCTGCCATTGATGTAAACCAAGCCTTAGACCTTTTCATCAGCCACTTCACTGCAGCCTGCAATATCTTTGCACCTCTCAAAAAGCTGAAGGTCAGGGGCAGAGCTAACCCTTGGATAACCCCCGATCTAATCACTTTACTCAAACATATGGATCATCTATGGTACTGTGCCCGTGCAACATCCAAACCTGGGGATATTCATAAATATAAAGCTGCCAGAAATGAGTGCACATGGGCAGTTAGGAGAGCCAAAAGCAAATACTTCAAGGAAGCTCTCTCTAACTCCTGGGGTGATGGAAAAGATTTTGGAGTAACTTGAAAGACCTTACAGGCAAGGACTCTAAGTCACCACCCACCATGCTCAACATAAATGGAACACCGACATCTGGCCTGTACACCATCACCAACACCTTTAACAATGCGTTCTCCAACTTGGATAGTGTCCTCCCTTCTAATTTATTTGATACACCCTCTGGTAGTAACCCTTCTGCAACTACTCCTCTCCTACACCCTGCCCCACAATTCTACTTCAAGGAGATCCCAGTGCTTGAAGCCGGAACCTATATTTGGAAAGCCATTCACAACACAGGCTACAGCGGTGACTCCCTTGACCTGAAGTTGTTAGCACTTGTCCTTGAAGAAATCCTTGAACCCCTGACAAAGGTCCTCAACCTGTCATTAAGGATGTCCCAGTTCCCATCTCACTGGAAACAGGTGACCATCACACCAGTACACAAAAGTGGAGACAAATCACTGCACTCCAACTACAGACCTATCTCCATCTTCCTTCCATTGTCTAAGGCCCTGGAGCACATCGCCTCAGACCAATTAGTCAAGTACCTGGAAAAATACGACATCCAGTGTCCTGAGCAACATGGTTTCTGAAGAGGGCACAGTACCATCACTGCACTATTAGAATTCATGGGCTTCATCCATGCTACACTCGATCAAGGAAACTGTGTAGGGGCAGTATTCATCGACCTTATGAAAACCTTTGATACTGTGAACCACCCACTCCTACTTAAGCAACTATCAAACATTGGGCTCTCCCATGAAGCACTGGTCTGGTTTTCAAGCTACCTTGGGGAGAGGGTCCAGTGGTTAGAATTGCCAGTGTCACCTCAGAAGAAAAGCCAGTCCTTTCAGGGGTCCCACAGGGGTCCATCCTGGGGCCACTACTCTTCAGCCTCTTCCTCAACGACCTTCCCAGTGTCTGCCACCAGAAATTACTGCTCTATGCCGATGACGCAGTCATGTTCACCAACCACCAAAACACAGAGCTCCTCGAGAAACAATTACAGCTCAAATTCATGCACATCGAAGAATGGTTCAGTCACGCAAACTGGTCATGAACTACAGCAAAACAAAGGTTTGACCTTCTACAATGCCAGGAGCAAGTACAAATCCCTATGACCTCACCATCCTAAACCAAACAGTGACCTTACTTGAACACGTTCCTGATTTTAAATACCTAGGTGTCACATTGGACAGCTCACTGTCCTACCATCGGCACATAGATTCTGTCGCCAAAGCCACCAACATCCATATAGGCCTGCTCTACAGGCACAAACACTGCATGACTCCTGACACTCTCGGTTGGCTATCAACACCTCTGTCACCTCCATCATCGATTACGGGCTAGCAATTTATGGCTCTGCCTCCACCTCTTCCCTCTGCAGAATTACAGTTGCAATCAACAAAGCATGCAGGCTGCTAACTGGGGCTGACCGACTTACACACACTTGTGACCTGTACACTCGGGCAGGATGGCTTTCTCTCATCAGCTGGATACAGTATCAAACCTACTTCTTAGCCAAAAAAGTCCTCCTCGGGGTCATGCCCCCTGGCATTAAAAAGCTCCTCATTGACCACCACAACACCCAGAGAACTAGAAGTTCACAACAACTAACCTTTCTTGTCTCCAGATGCCGGACTACCATGGGCCAGAGGACCTTTGCCCACAGAGCACCACAGTGGTACAATACTCTCAGCAAAGAAACTCTTACTGCTGCTGCTCTTGGCCCTTTTAAGAGACAACTCTGACTTCACCTCATTTCAACTAGTCGTTGTGACTGCCTCACCTAATCAGGGGCCCACCATTCGCTGCCCTCCACTTCAGTCTTGACAGCTACCTCTCCCCACCTTGCCCTCTTCTACCTGCCTACCCCCCCTTGCCCCCTCTCCCTTTCCTCCCCCCAGGCATTTCCTGACTTTTATCCCTCCCCTCCCTCCCCTTTAGAGCTCTTACCCTCACCCTCTACCCTCCAACAATGGCCTTCCTGCCTGCATACCCTCTTCCTTCTCACCTGCAGTGCTTATTTCCAAGATTGCCCTAGGCTGGTATGTCATGCTACCTAACATTTGGCACATTTTGAATTACCAGAATTTCCTAAGCCTCAGTATCTTACTTCTTTTTATTGTGTAACTATGTATTATTATGTTGACCTTTGTATGTATGTATACCCCCCATTCCTTCAATGTGGAACCTTTGTAAATGAGCAGTTCCTGCTTAAAGGTATTTGTAATCCTAGATTTCAATAAAAAAAATACAATAGGATAGGATTTATTCATATCTGAAGAATACAACAGAGCATCGTCAGTATAAAGGCTAATATGATGTTCAATTTTATCTATTTTCACACTGTGATCGTCATGATAGTCTTCATGCTGATGAAAAGATGCCGCAAGAGGTTCTACTGCAATGGCAAATATGAGGGGTGACAGAGGACAGCGCTGTCTAGTATCACTCTGTAAGAAAATAAATGGGGATGTATTATTTTTAGTTCTGATTCTTGCCACGAGATCACAGTACAGTATCGAGATCCGTCTAATTAACCAAGGACCAAATCCGAATCTATTTAAGACAAATTTAATATACAGCCATTCCATCTGATCAAACACTTTCTCTGCATCAAGCATAAGGAGGGATACATCTTTGTCTTTGCAGTGGTCCATAATATTTACTGTATGTCTTATGTTAGTCTTTAATTGTCTACCTTTTATAATGCTGTTTTGGTCCGGGTGGATGGTAGATGGCAACACCACCACCAGTCTGGTGGCAAGAATCTTGACCAATATCTTAGCATCAGAATTTATGAGAGAAATTGGATGGTATGAACTTGTTAAGAAGGAATCTTTATCTTTTTCAAGAAATACAAGTATAAGTGCTTCTTTTAGATAAGAAGGCATTTGGCTAGAGGAAAAAATGTGGTTATATAATGTGAGAAGATGGGTAGATGTTAATGGGGCAAAATGTTTAAAAAAAATCCATAGGAAGGCCATCGGGGCCTGGTGATTTACCAGCTGAGAATTTGTGTATTGCATTGTAAATTTCATCACTAGAGATCTGATTATCTAACATGTTTATTTGAGTTTGTTAAATTTCCAGTAAAGTAATATTAGAAAAAAATTGCTCCATTACCAACACCATATTCTCCATCCTGGAGGAGTATAAATTCTAGGAGAACTCATGGAATATCTTAATTTCATCAGGTGATTCTGTAGTTTCTTCGACATTATTTTTGATATTGTGAATAGTTGTCTTAGCTTTTGGAGATTTAGGTTGCCATGCCAGTGTTTTCTCCTGTTTTTCACCCATAGAACAATATTTAGTTTTAGAGTATAAAATATGTATTTCCACCACCTCTGTAGTTAATTTAATATATTGTTCTCTTAGAGAAACTAGCTCTTGCATAATTACCAGATCGTTAGTAGTTAAATGTAAATGTTCCTTTATAGTAATTTGGTGCTTCAGGTCGGGTAGTAATTGGTCTCTTTCTTTATTATGTTTAATAGTAAAAGAAGTGGTTGCCCATGAATTACAGCTTTAAATGCATCCCACCAAGTTGAGATGGATGTAGCCTCCAGAGCATTAAGAAAAAAATAATTTTCAACTTCTTTTTTAATATACGCTAAATATGTTTTGTCTTTCATTAAAAAGGGGTCCAGTTTAAAGTTTATTGATTTAAATTTTTCCAGAATATCCAGTACTAATTGAACATGAGTGTGGTCAGAGATGTGTATGCTGAAAGAATCAGTTTTGGTAGTTTGTGAAATTAGAGAACTAAATATTGTAAATAAATCCAACCTAAAATAATTTTAATGAGTTGTTGAAAAACATGAGAATTTCTGATCATTTGGGTGGTGATATCTCTATATAGCAACTAGGCTATAATCTTCAGTATATTGAATAACCTTTTTTGCTGCAGAAGTTAATTTATTCCTATGAATGTTAGAGTTATCTAATGCAGGATTTAGAATGATATTGAAATCATCTGCTATTATATACAGTGATGAAAATGAAGCAAGATTTAGAAAAAACGTTATCAAAAAATTGTGGGGAGTTATTGTTTCATTCATCTATATTAACAACAGTATATTTCTGATTCTTTAATTGTATTTCTGCAATAATGTATCTACCAGCTGCATCCAGGACAGATCTTACAATTTTCACATCTAAACTTCTAGGAAACAGTATGGAAACTCCTCTAGTGTTACTGGCATTTGGGCCATTTAAACCTTGACCCCCCAATTTAGAATAATATGAAAATCATTCTGCAAGAAATGTGTCTCCTGCAGGAAAATGCAATTTATTGTGTGCTTATTAGCATAATTAAAAAATGTTTCAGCCTGTGGATCTGTCTTGAATGCCTTTAACATTCCATGATAGGTATCTTAAGGTGGTAGACATAATTGATTATTAGATATATTAATAAGTATATAGGCCGCAGTAAGCTATCCAGTGCTAAACCTGACAAAGAAAAAAGCACCATAGTTACATAATTAAGTATATCTGAACAAAGGACCATACCCCTAAACCACCTCTCCCAGTCCCCCCCTTGAAATTTTTTTTACCAAAATATAACCTCTGTGCTATACTATTTTTAATGCTTTTAAGTAAAAAAATAGGCATGGAAAGTGAGACATAAGAATCCTAAGCAACCACTGCCTCCCTTAATGTTGTACAGTATTATCTGACAGTATCCAAACAAAACCCTTTAAGTCACCCCCACCTCCTTTTGCCACATCATAGGAATTACATACAGTGGGTCCTATAGAACAGTTTGTGTATAGTACTGACATTTGTTTAGCTTTCCTAAACCTACTTTTTTTACCAATTCTAATTGGTAATCCAGAAGGAACAAAAGGAAACAATTCCATTTAGATGCCATCATTAGTACAATCCTAGTGTGACCCCCCTTCCTTCTTTTAGCAACATTATCACTGAGCAGTCCAGCTGTCCTCTTGCCTTTCCCCAGACTAATCTACTGTACCAACTTTATGCTCAATCTTTACTCATTACTTTGGTTAAGAGAATAGTCAATAATCACACATGTGAAGTTGTGCCCAACATGTCTGTGTTCTAAACAGTTACACACAGATGAACATTAATTATATAATCATCAGCTCTCTGAAAGAAGATTATTCTTAGCAATAGATCCATTAAAGTAATGTTCCCAAAGAAATTTTTCTGCTTGCAAAGGGTCTGAAAAAATATGTGCCTTGCCATTAAGAAACAATTTCATTCATGTGGGGGGGGGGGGATTGAATTTATCATTCCTGAAGCATAGCTCTTACATTTTCAAAAGATTTTGGCTTTGCATAGTTTCTGTTGAAAAGTCTGGAAAAGCCAAAAATTTCAAATGATCACAAATCAGACCTCAATTAATTCTGGCATGCCTTAGGATATGTTCTGGGTCTTTATAATAGTGAGGTCTGATATAGTCTGGCCTGGGATATTTGTTGTTATTAGTTCCAGCATCCGTTTTAGAGAGACACCCCCACCCAACACACACACACGGTGGGCCCAATCTAAAGCTTTTTTTTTCCTCTGGGTATTGGTGGTTTAATGCTTTAGTTATTAAATTTTCAAAATACAGCAGTGGATCACCAGAACCCTCAGATCATTCTGAAACAGCATATGCACCCTTTGAATATGGGCACACCCCCGGTAGCTGGCACTATTCCCGGTTAGCACATGACAAACCCAATTTGTGCCACACAAACCTTTTGAAAATGAGGGCCTTAGTTTCTAGTTTCATCAGGTTTCTTAATATATATATGCAAAGACAATTTTTGAAGTGTAAAAATATTTATCATATCCATTCCTGGAATAAAAGTTATTAGTGTCTTTAACGGCTCATAATAACATAGAAAAAGAACATGTTTTCTCATTATAATTTACTATTTCCCATTTTTTAAAATAAGAATCAGTATATCTCAATGTGAGCTATACATAGAACCTTCCACTCATTTAAAGAAATGCTTTTTTCATTAATGTTTGTGCTGCTGCTAAGTTCATCATTTCCTTTAAGTTAGCCTGCAAAGAAAAGGCAGTATGCATAATGTTTTATGTTCATTCATAAATTTTCCAAAGTTAAAATCAGTTTTAAATGACTAGGTTTATAAAAAAAATGCTGGTTACAGACTTTTTGGGCTCCTTAGCTCATGTTTGATATATTTCTTACCTTACTGGCTCATCATCTTGTCAGCAGTACACATTGTGAACTGTGCTGAACACTGATCTTGCAAATCTTTTTGTGCTGCTGGGCTACATGGAAGAAACAGTTGACAGCCAATAGCCTCCTCATCCCTGCTGTGTCATTTGACATCAGGGTACTGGAGGGGACCTGCCACCGGGACCCAACTGGTGGTTACTAGGAAGATTTTGAGAGGACCAGTTGACAGAGAATCATTGAAGCAGCAGAGGCAGCTAGTGGAAGCTGCATTGTGCACTCAAGTACATAATGTAATGGAAAACACCCTCCATTTTTTAATTTTTTTATTTAGTATGCTTTTTGCCTGCTGGGTCACTGGTAACTCAGCCGTTGGCAACAACCCCTCTGTACTTCCACCTCTGGCAATCACCAGGCTTCTCCACAGTCACCCCTGGCTTTCCCCCAGAGGGTGGGGTTGTGGAGCTGCTCCCCTACCAGCTCCACACTACAACTATCTGGTCGGGAGAACACTGGCACGAGCTATTTGGGGCCCAGAGGGAAGGGTGCCGTAAGGTGACCCGCACATTTTTCTCCTTTAAGCATGATGGGAACGTGCAATGATGACCAGCATCTGCCCCACCCTGAAGTCTTGCTGGCATCGGCACATTGTGGCAAACCCAGCCTCTGCTGGGTGCCGCTTATGCACCGAGCACACAACCCCCCCTTCCTCCTGGAGAAGGAGAGCAGTCTTGGGGATGCTCGATCCTTCTCCCCCCGGCTGGCCCTCTGATGACCCGAGTCCATTCCCAAACCCGGGTCACTGGCGTCGCAAGCGGAAATCCAACCGCTGCGTCAATGGGCGGGCCGGCTAACACCCTTCATTTTATTATGAGTGCAGTCATTAACATTTTATGTTTGAATATTGCTGGTTACTGCTTACAAGCTATAGTAACTGTGTCATGCAAACTGCCTATTACAAGGTGTTAGAGACGAACACAAAGTACTCCCTTTTACGCTCAGAAGTAGGTTAGAGTGGTGCTGTGGTATGTGTAGGCAGGGATTGCATTGAAAATCTTTGTGCAGCACACCAGGTTTACAGTAATTTTCCAATATACTGCACCTGCCTTTGTGACTTGCACATGAGACAAGCACACAGCCCTGTGTGCATTAGCTAGCATAGGTTTTGAATATGATTCTCTAAATCTTTTTTAAATATGTGGTATGTATATTAAACAAAATATAGCCTGACCAATATAATGACTTTCAGTTTAGGGAATTGGCTTAGGCTTTGGTTTATATTTATATTTTATTTTTCTGTATGGCCTAATGATACAAAAACTTATACATTTGCATTTACTCACCTAAAAGGGAATAAACAAGTTATACTAAAGTTTTAGCACAACACCCCAACAACAGTGTAAAGCAACATACATGAACATTGGTTTATGTACAGTATGAAGACTGTTCTGCCATGCACATGGTAAAGATTTAATTAGAGAAAAGTATGAATAGTGTAAAAACATGATGAAGATGTTCCCTTCATTGTTCTTTAAGGATAATCTGTGAGTACCTGAAAATGTATTGGATAGACTGTACAGTATTCTGTTCATAGTGCAGAGAAATTTAAGTTTTGATGTTTGCCCAAGCCAGAGGCTGGGCACTTAGTTCAAGGTGTAGTGGGTCAAATACTGTACATCTAAGATAAACTTAATCTAGATTGAAAAAAAATTGTGGCAGTTTTTGTATTAAAAAATTGTTGTAAAATTCCAACTTGTACTCTATTGCACATTTGTCCCAGAATTCCCTTAACTATTGAAATCTGACACACTTTGAAAATCTAAGGGGTAGTCCAAGGTCAATTTGAAGGGAGGCCAACAAATAGTAAAAATAAAAGTTTCAAGACATGCTATTGATCAAACAGAAACTGTTCTCTCTGAAGAAGAGCTAGTCTTGAAATACCATTTTTTTTTGTTTTACTACAGATTGACCTTGGGTTACTTTTGCACTGTGACAAACTGAGTTTAGAACCACACTTTCTTTGCAGTTTGCTCCACTTTTTTGGTATTGAAATTTGACATGGACTTGGCTCTTTACAATATTTTATTCACCTACTTCACTTCAAAAAAAAAAACAAATGTAAAGAGCAGCTGTTCATGTCTGTTAAAGAAGCAAGTGGCTATTTTATTAAGTAAGCAATAACCCATGATAGGGTATGATGTTATGTGCATTTAATCCATGCCTGGGGTACATTGTGAGTCATGAGGCCACAGCCCAAGGGACCTCACAGTGCCCCAGGTGTGGATTAAATGCCTATAAACCCATACCCTGGGGTGGATTATTGGGTTTATAACATGGGTTATGAGCAGAACAAGGAAAAAATCCATGAAAAGGGGGTTTCTCAGACTTCACTAGCAAAAAAGGTACTGTATCCTGCAACCTTGCAAAATAGTCCCTAAAAAATAATACATACTGCAGTCCTGTTATGCAGATGGAAATGTCACAGAGAGAGTTCTGAGATGGTTTGTGATATTTCTGTTGCATAACAGTGTTGCCTACCTTACCTACCACATTTACTTGAGGCCCCCCCCCCGGCAGTCAGTCTCTCACTCTGCCTCCCTCTGGCACTCTGTGTCATACTGTCTGCAGAGCCATTGCTGCCAAAAGACTAGCCACCACTGTATGAGCTATGCAGTCCCAGCATGTGTGCTGCTCCTTGTGTGGGAAGAAAAAAAAGTTTTGGAACACTTCACAGCATTTTCCTCAGAGCCATAAGGCAATGGTGCTGTTCAGATAGCTGTCTCCCTCTCTCCCTGGCCCCTGCACTGATGCTGTCTCCCTTGGACAGCAGAAGGCACACATAGAAATATGTTGAACAGCCCCACAGACAAAGAGCAAGGACATCCCAATGTCCCTATTACTGTGTGTGTCTGTTGGTCTCTCTCTTGCTCTGTTTGGTTGCCTGGAGGAACACAACCCACCACTCAGTGGACTGAAACTCAGGGTCTGTCATCACCTGCTGCTCCTATTCTCCTCCTTTTCACCTGTCTGTCTCTCACTCCCACAGTCACAGCATTGCATTGTATCTGACTCCCCCAGTCCCCGCAGTGCTGACTCCCTACATAACATATTGCCTCTGAGACAACCCTGCCACCTCAATGCAGTCCTAATGCTCCAAGCATCTTTCTTTTGGTGGAGCTTGAAAATTGTCTGTTGCACTGCTGCCTTTCACTGTCTTGCTGTCTGCAACAGAGACACAAGACAAAGTGCACCGGACACACAGCACAAGTACAGACAGTCAGAAGGCCACTTCTGAAGACAACAGGTCACAGCTGTCTCTGCTATTTCATATACTGCAAGCAGCATAGCTGTGATCTCCTATCACTAAGACACCTGGAGAAGCTGTCAGAGACACCAACAGGGGAAATGTAATGGGTGGGGGATGTCAATAGGCTGTAAGGGTTGGGAGGGGGGAACAGAATTCTGGAGTGCATGTCCCGAGACTGTGACTTTCTCTCTCTCTCTCTCTCTCTCTCTGTCTCTCTCGCTCCTACGCTGGGTGGGTGGTAGGGTTGCATATTGCAGGAGGAGACCACATATAGAAAAATGAGCCTGCTGGCTCACTGCAGCCACCCACTGTCTTTCTTTCAGCGCAGCTTCCAAATACAGAGGAGAGATGTGAGAGACGGCTGAAGGACAAATGCTTGAAGACATGACAGGCATTGTCTCTCTCTCCCTCAGTGTGCTACTGTACATTATAACATGCATTAGCTTAGAAAAACCTGAACCAGACCAGCAATTGGTAAGTTCTGCAAATGGCTGACTCCTGCAAATCTCTTGCTTGCTTAGCCACTGTTTTAAATGGCTGCCTTTTCTTCCTGAGTTTTACCTCACATAACAAGTCTCACTTTGCTCAGGGATTCTGTAGTGGGAAGTATCACTCCAACTGTGCATACACAGGCATTTAATCCATGGCCAGATGCTGCTGTCTAAACAAATGTTGGTCTGTTTCAGGTCTTTCTAAGCTAACCCATGTTATAATGATATTTTAATGTACTAGTAAAGTGCTTTCTGTGGTATTTCTGCAACAATTGCTATGTTTGTGCAATGTGACAAGAGAGTTTTTGCTTTCTTTAATGAACTGCTAGGAAAAAGAATCAAGAGGGAGTGAAGGTGGCGAAGAAGGAAGTGTAAATGGTCTGGGGTGCATGGACTGGGGCAGGCAGTGGAGGAGGCAGGGTAGGGAGCATGCCAGGATGGGGGTCAGTGGAAGTGCAGAGGGCAAGGGGACCAGGGAATGGAGGGGATCAGAGGACATGGGGGAAGGAGGACAATGGGATGTAATAACTGTGGTGCAGCCATATTCATGGACACCCTGTGGAGGCTGGGGGGTGCCCAGTCTGTCAAAACTTGAGATGGCTGGAGAATGAAGTATTAAAGCTAAAAGAGGAAATGTTGGGGACGAGGAAGGGAATGAAATGGTCAAGAAGAGAATGGAGTGTGGGAAACACAGAATGGAACCAGGAAAAGAAGAGGGTTGGGAAGGAAGGAAGAGATGGAGGGGTCTGGAATGAGGACCAAGGAGGGGTGGCACAAGTATAGGAGAAAAGGGTGCAAGGAAAATGGGGACAAGAGTAACGGTAGCAAGTAACACAGCAGGCTCAAATGGGAGCTGGCTTCTGGCAAAGCTGTCAGATGGAGGGAAAGAGGATGGGGAAGTGTAGTCCAGTGTAACAAATGATAGGATGGTGGAGAAAAGTGAGGCAACTGAAGGGGGGCAGGAGGGGTTGAGCACAGGGGAGTACATGGATGGGGCAGAGTAACAGGGTCAGTAGGAGGGACAAATGTGCAAGAGGACAAAGGAGAGGAGAGGAGAGGGGAGGAATAGGGGAAAAGAGAAATGAGGAAGGGGAAAAGGGAGGTGTCTTAGTGTTGGGAGAGTCACTGCTAAGAGGGGGTTGATGGGCAACGGAGAGGCACAGTAGAATGTAAATGCAAGCAATGCCAGGAATGAAGGCAGAATGGGTAAGTCAATCATTGCTAAGATATGCCAGCAGGAGAAGGGAAAGGCCCCACCTAATACTACACTTGGGGATGAACAACCTGGTTGATGGGATGGTAGGGGAGGTGAGGAGGAAGTTTAAGAAACCAGGACCTCTTTGTGAGGGAGCAGGAAGATCTGTTACCTTCTTGGAGGTATGTCCTGTCCCCAGGGCAAGTACAGCAAGGAAAGTGAGAATTCAAGAGTTTAAAGCAGCAGTCCAGTGAAAATGGGCTAACATTTGACCCCACCTTTTTTTCTTCCTACTTGATGTCAGATGTCTTCCAGTTTATGTTGGTGGTGAAATTTTCAGTTTTCATTATCATTTAAAAATGTTATGAACATTTCAAAGTAATCATTTCTCAAGAAAAAAAGATTGGCGCCTAATTTCTGCATAGAAATAATACTGAGCACCTGAGGAGGATAAGAGTCCAAACAAAAATGCAAATGTACAGTACACAGAATAGGAAGCAACCAGAAAACCCAAATCAACAGTTCTGCCAATGTTTTTTATAACCATAGCAGAAAATTAGCTTTTTGGAATAACTTTTTTCGTTGCACTGCTGCTTTAACAAATGGCTGGGAACCTGGTGTCAGGAGAAAGGGTACATGCTAACAGGAGGGTGGGGGGGCACCTGGGAGAACAGCAGTCTATACGCAAATGATACACTGCACTTAAATAAGGAAGGAAGAAATGTAATGAAGGAAAGGATAGGCAAGCACATTGAGAAAAATTTAAACTAGGAGGGGAAGGTAACAAGATGGTTAGAGCTACTCAGAGGCCAAGTAATGAGAAACCAAATGGGCTTGCCCCCCATAATAGTAAGGTAAGAAAAGAGGCAAATACTAAGGGAAATGACAAAAGGGGAGAGGGGCAAGGGGGAGGTTAGAGAAAAGGGTTGGAAGGTGGTAACATTAAATGCTAGGAGCCTGGGGAATAAGGGTGCTGAACTACTGGCTCTCATGGTGGAGGGGGGAGTGGACTTGGTGGCTATTACCAAGACATGGGCCACCCAAAACCATGAATGAGATCTACCAGCTTCAAGGTACATATTATACTGAAAGGATAGGGGAAGGGGGGGTGCTTTACGTGAAGGAAGGACTAAAATGTGTAAGGGAAGAGGGGGAGAGGGGAGATAGAGAGGCTCTGTAAATGCATCTCCAGGATCCCAAAAATAGGTCACTAAGGTTAGGGTTGTGTACAGGCCACCCTCCCAATCAGAAGGGAAGGATAGAGTACTGGCAGAACAGATCAGGAGGAACTGTGGGAAGGGGGGAGTGGTGATAGTAGGGGACTTCAACCTGCCAGGGGTAGTATGGGAAACACCTACCACCAAATGCAGAAGGGAGTATGTAATGCTGGATGCCTTTCAGGAGAACTTTCTGGTGCAGCTGGTCAGAAAACCAAGCAGGGAAGGGAACAGCCTTGACCTTGTACTGACTAACACAGAATGGGTGAGGGACATGAGGGTTGAGGAACCACTGGCCAGGAGTGATCACCAGACAGTGTGGTTCCAGTTACTGATGGCTAAGGAGAGTGGGGCATCTTGCACAAGGGTGCTGAATTTTAGGAAAGCCAACCTTAAGAACATGGAGGAAGTGGTACAAGGGTTTCTGGACAAAATTCAACCAAATATGGACACAAATCAAAGGTGGGAACTGATAAAGGAAGGGTTAGTAGCAGCAACAAAACTACAGCAAGGCCCAGAGTAAAAAGGCCAGGGAGAAGAAACCCAACTGGATAAGCAAAGGGGTGATGGACAGGGTGAGAAGGAAAAGGGGTGCATATAAGAGATATAGAAAATCCGGAAGAGAGGAAGATAGGGAGGTGCATCTGAAAGAAGCAAAAGAGGTGACCAGAGAGGTAAAGGCAGCCAAGACATCAAGATAACTCAGACTGGCGCAAGGCATAAAAACAGGGGAGAAAGACTTCTTTAGGTACATCAAGGAGAAAAGGAGCTATAAGGATGAAATTATAAGAATTAAGAGGGGGGATGGGTGGAAGAGGAGGGCAAAATGGCAGAGGTACTTAATGACTACTTCTGTTCTGTCTTTACCAAGGAGAAAGGGGGATTACCCACAGTGGGTGGAAAGATAGCAGCAGATGGGGGTGGGTGATGGATGAAGAAATCACAGTAGGGAGGGTACTGGAAGGGTTAAGGGCATTGAGGGTAGACAAGGCACTGGTACTGGATGGAGTGCATCCAAGGGTACTGAAGGAGCTAGCGGAGGTCCTGGTGGGCCCCTTGGCAGACTTATTTAATGCATCACTAGTAACAGGGTGTGTACCACAGGATTGGAGACTGGTTCATGTGGTTCCCCTCCATAAGAGTGGACCCAAGGATGAACCGGGGAACTGTAGGAAAGTGAGCCTAATGTCTATAGTGGGGAAGCTAATGAAGACCATCCTAAAGGAGAGCCTAGTAGCACTGCTGGAGGTCAATGGGGTGCAGGACAAAGGGCAGCATGGCTTTGTCAAGGGCAAATCATGCCAGATCAACCTAGTAGAATACTATGACTGGGGGAGTAGGCAAGCTGATGGGGGCCATGCGGTGGATGTCCTGTACCTGGACTTCAGCAAGGCCTTCAATTTGGTGCTGCATGGAAGTCTTGGAAGTAAGCTACAGGGCACAGGGGCAGGAGCAAAACTGGTGAGGTGGGTGGAGAACTGGCTGCTGGGGAGACAGCAGAAGGTGGTGGTGGGAGAGGCACTCTCATCCCCTAAGCTGATGATAAGTGGGGTTCCACAGGGGTCGGGTTGGGGCTGGTGCTGTTTGAAATATTTATTGCAGACATCTCAGAGGGCATCAGCGGCAAAATCAGTCTCTTTGCAGATGACACCAAGATGGGGGTGGTGATGGATGACCGTGGGGTGGCAGAGGCTACAGAAGGATCTGACAAGGCTTGAGGTATGGTCCAACATCTGGCAACTTGGGTTTAATGCCAAGTAATGCAAGGTGCTGCACTTCAGAACAAAGAATCTGAGGAGAATCTACCATCTGGGGGGAGTGCAGCTAGCAGTAACAGAGGAGGAGAAGGATGGGAATGCTCATTACAGGAGAAATGAACAACTCTGCACAGTGCAGAAAGGTGGCAGAAAAGGCCATCAAAATGCTGGGCTGCATTTCAAGGGGTATAACCTTGAGGAGAAGGGCAGTGAGTCTGCCATTGTACAGATTGTTGGTCAGACTCCACCTGGAGTACTGCGTATAGGTCTGGCACCCGTACCTACAGAAAGACATTAAACTGCTGGAAGGGGTGCAATGTAGGGCAACAAAAATGATTCATGGTCTGGGGGAGCTGCCATATGAAGTCAGACTGGGAGAATTAAACATATACTCACTGGAAGAGAGGAGAGACAGGGGTGATATGATTGAGACCTTCAAGTACATGAAAGGGATAATTAGGTCAGACAAAGAAGGACTGTTCAAAAGGAGGGTGGAGAGAGACACTAGGGGCCATGACATGAGGTTGGAGGGAGGAAGGTTCAGGAAGTAGATGAGGAAGCACTTCTTTACAGAAAGGGTGCTGGCAGAGTGGAATGTACTACCAGAAGGGGTGGTGGCATGTAACTCAGTAGAATGCTTCAAAAGGGGATGGGACAGGGCAAAAGGGAGGGTTATGGGAGAAAGGGGAGGTGGGGACGGGCAGCTGCAGAATAGGGGAGCTAGCTGCAAAACTGAGCAGACGCGATAGACCAGATGACCTTTTTCTGCTGGCAATTTTCATATGTTCATATTGTACTTAGAGATGCAGCAAATTTAAATTCCACTGGCGAAGTGAACGCAAAGTGGGCACTTTGCATTGCCACTCCGCTATGCGGAGTGGGCAGTGCAAAGTGCTCACTCCACCTTGTCATTACCATTTCACGTTACGGTGGAATGGCAATGCGAAGTAAGGTGAAGCCATTGTTTTTAATGGACTTCGCATTCCTCATTATGATTCCGGGTCGTGCCTGAAAATAGTCATTGTTATGGCTAGTGCACTTACCCACTAAACACAAACTAAATAAATAAATAAATTCTAAGTGATCCACTTGGTGTTTCACATTTGGCAGCCCACCCACACATCACATGGCTTACAGTACTGTAACTCACATGCTCTTTAGCTAGGCAGGATGAAAGTGAATCATACAAGCAGACACTGTTTCTTTCTCCTGTGCAGACGGAAAGAGAGAGGAGTGTGTTTTGTGACTGCTGATACTTTGAGATCAGAACGAGGAGGAGATTTAAACTTTGATTTAGATCCAACAGCTTTTTTAAAAGCTACTTTTTTTTTGTCTTTTCTGTCTGTACTCTATTTTGCTTAATTTGTTCTTTCTGTAAATTTTATTTTTCTTACATAGAGGGACATCAGTTGCAAATTATGTCCATGCTGAAATGCTGCTGGATCACCATGGGATCCCACATTAGTTTTTTTTTTCCTCACACCATGTGCCCCCCCACACCTTCCTTGCTGTGTTATAAAATGTATTTCTCCACCATCCCTGACCCTTGTATGTAATTATGCCCTTTTTTTGTTGTCTTCCGTATGTATTCTGAGCAGTGAAAGTATACTGTGCTAAACTGCAAGGGTGCAGTTTCTTTCCAGTCTGTGTATGTACTGCAGACACTGTCCAACTCCCTGACTTAAAAACACTTATTAATGAGTACAATGGTGGGGTGGTGAAGCCTGGAGAGACACTACAAAACAGGCTTACAATACATCCAAGTAACTAGTAAAAATATTAATGCTGTGATTCGTGACGTAATTGTAAATCATGATTTGTGACTGCATTAGTGACCGTGATGATAAAGAAATGCAAATGCCTATGGCTGTACTTCCTCAGGCCCCAATGAGGTGTGGCACAAAACTCCCCGACTTAAAAAACACTCATTAATGAGTACAATGGTGGGGTGGTGAAGCATGGAGAGATACTACAGAACAGGCTTACAATACATCCAAGTAAGTAGTAAAAAAAATTATTGTTGTGATTCATGACGTGATCGAAAATCGTAATTTGTGACTGCATTTGTGACCGTGATGATGAAGAAAGTGATTTATATCACAAGTGACTTCTGATAATGGTCCCGACTTAAAAACGCATATTAATGAGTACAATGTTCATGCTGAATTATGCAGCACACCTGTCCAGTACTCTTAAGGGAAGCCAAAGAAACAACTGTGACTTAAGTTAGAGATGGAGATTGGGCCCTAAAGAGATGCAAATGTACAGACAGATTAAGATTGTGCTGTGCACTGAAGAGATGCAGATGCAAAGGCACAACACCTAACCAGTGCTCACCATCAGAAATTCAAATCTGAAGAGAATATCTTGCCGTTGGGGCGGGCTGTGGGGTGTACTGCACTGCTGCTGTAAGAGTCACTAGTACGAGTACCAGTAAAGATACCACAAAGAAGTACAAAACATTACACAGCTGCAGTGGATAACAGGTTCACATTGCTGAAATTATGTGGCACAATAAAAGGTGTCTGATTTGATGACATGCATCACACACATACTCACACACACACTAAGTAATGCATAGCAAATTGAAAACTTCAGTAATATAACCACATTTTTTTTTCAATTCAAAGTTTATTCATCACATTTTTCACATTACAGGAGGCAGTAATGAGCACTTGACATAGGATTCATAAAACAAATCAAATCATACTGCCCCCAACCCTTCCCTCCCCTCCCCAGCACAGCAGTTCCTTCTAACACTGTTATCACCCGCTAACTACCAATACCAAGAGTAATTAAGATGGTAACCTTGGCTACACACTACTTCATAGCCACTGTAATTAAAGTATGAAGGGGATCCCAGATATCCTTATACCTTTGTAGCCTGTTTTGAAGGCTAGAAATAGCCTTCTCTGTATGTATGTTTGCTAAGATCTCATGGAGTCACTCCTGATATGTCAGGCTGGACCTTTCCTTCCAACGCCTGAGAATGACTTTTTTGACCGAGAGTGCCACCATAGATATGTGAAATCTCTGGATTTTAACCTTTATGGAGGAGAGATCCCCCAACAGGCAAATATCTAGTGTAAAATAGTCCTGTAGACCCAGTAAAGGGTCCAGATTGGTTTTTATTTGCTCCCATAATGATACTATCCAGGGACATGACCAGAAAAAATGGAAAAGTGATTCTGCATCTTGGGAACACTTATTACACCTATCAATATCAAGAAGGTCCCATTTCACCAGTTTAGTTGGGGTATAGTATAAATTATGCAAGATATGGAACTGCATGAGACGTAATCTATTTTGGGATACATATTTATGACAGTACATCTAGAGGACGGGCCACTTAAAAGTGTAGTGGGGAAAAAATGAAACCCAGAAGTTGGTGGGGCCACCACCATGTCCAAACCTCCATTGGAACAAGACTTGATAAATCTTAGAAATCATACCAGAAGAGACTAATAAAGGGGAAAGTTCAGATACCAATGCAAAGGTCGGTGGACGGGGTGAAGTGGCCCCAAAGACCGTTGTTAACAAGTGTCTCAGTTGAAACACTTTAAAAGTCTGAGACTCAGGTATTTTGAACTTGTGTATGAACTGAGAAAATAAGAGCCACTCACCAACTTCATCCAGAAATGAATTTACTATCCCCTCTCCTAAGTGAGGGAACCATGAATGGGAAATTTTCTGTTTGTTTATAGTGAAAGCCGGGGAATTCCAAATAGATTGAGCGAGATCATTACTTTGATTGTAACGCAAGAAAGAGCACAATTGAGAATGTACTCTTAGTGAAGTCATGATAGTGGGACATTTATTAATATCTTGCATCTGAGAAATTTTTAGATAAAGTATAGTCAAGGGGTCCATGTTCATAGATTGGAAAAAATCTATTTCAATCTTAAGACAAGCCGGATTCATGTTATCTGGACCCGGCCTTACCCATCTCAGGTATTTGGCCAAATGACTAGCCCAGTAGTAAATGGGCAAGTAAGGAATCTGCAACCCCCCCCTCATTCTTAGGTGCAGCTAACTTGTGGTATGCCAACCTGGGGGTCTTATTTGACCAAATAAACTTAGTAAAATGTTTATGTGTTTTCTGAAACCAACTTATGGGACAAATGAATTAAGATGCGACGAATGATAAAATAAATGGGGAAACACATTCATCTTAATAATATTAATACAACCCCATAAAGATAACAGGAGTTTATCCCATCTCTCTAAATCTTGGGTGATCCCCTGCAAAAGGGGGTCCAGATTCTCCTTAAACCACAAAGAGGGATTACATGTTAATTGTATGCCTAGACATTTAATAGCCCGGGGTGACCAGCATAGTCCCAGAGAAATAATATCGGTCTTAAAGACTTTATGGTTAAGAGGGAAAAAGGATGTCTTATTGGGATTTAACTTATATTTCGAGAAACTACTAAATCTATCAACCTCCCTTAGAATATTCGGGATAGATATTAATGGATTAGCCAAATGTAGGAGAAGGTCATCAGCGTACGCTGCTACTTTCACTACCTCATTCCTAATGGGAATACCTTGTATCCCTTCATTATTGAGAATATGCTGAATAAGGGGTTCCAGATAAAGATTGAAAAATAATGGAGAGAGGGGGCATCCCTGCCTCGTTCCTGACCGTAATGTAAAGGACTTGGTGAAGGTTCCATTCCCTGAAATCCTCACTGTAGGAGACCTGTAAATTGCCCTGATCCAATCTATGAACATGGATGGGAATCCAAATGCCTTGAGGGCTTGAAAAAGAAAAGTCCAGTTAACCCAATCAAATGCCTTCTCGAGGCCCAGGAGACCAACCCCCAGGATATGTGGCATCCCTAGACTCGAAGACATGGGAAAGTACGAGGTGATCTGAAGATGCACGTCCTCTCATAAATCCCACTTGAGACATACTCACAAGATCCGAAGAACCAGGTTAGTCTATCTGCCATTATCTTCAGAGAATTTTGACACCTTGATTCAGCAAAGATATTGGCCTATAGCTCTGAACCATTTCTGGGTCTTTGTCCGGTTTAGGTAACAAAATTATCAATGCCTCAAACAAATGTGTATCTGTCTCCTCTCCAGATAAGATATGCAAATAGAGCCGATGCAACACGGGAAGTAGCTGCTCCATAAAAGCTTTATAAAATAAGGCCGAAAACCCATCTGGACCTGGGACTTTACCCATAGGCAAGTCCTTCATAACAATTGCTATTTCTTCCTGTGATAAAGGGGACAATATGAATTTCTTTTGAGAGTCAGATAGTAACGGAAGATGAGCTTCCTTGACATACTCATCCAGTTTTTGAATGGGTGGAAGACTATCCATGTCCCTATATAATTGTTCGTAAAAGGTAGCAAATTCCTGGACTATCTCTGAGGGAGATACCTACAGGGTCCCGTCAGACTGAGCCCTTATTTGGGGTATAAATCTTGCTGATTCTTGTTGTTTTAAGTGTAATGCCAACAGGCGCTCCACTTTTTCTCCTTGATCTGTAAAACTGGCCTTTGTACGGATTATTGCCAACTCAGCCTTTTCTCTTAACATTCCCAGATACTTATCTTTATATATTAATAACTTCTGTGACTCCTCTTGAGAAATTATATCTGGGTGTATACTCTAGTACCCATATCTAAGACAATAAAAGAGTAACTCTGTTTCCTGTGCCCTCTTCCTCCTTGTAGCTAGACTAATGAGAATACTCTTTATATAAGCCTTGTGAGCTCCTGCAAAATATCCGGTCTTGTACTATCTATTGGGTTATGGAAAAGAAAACTCTATCTGCTCTTTCTCACCTCTTCTATACTTTTCATCTTTTAGTAATTGTTCATTTAATTTCCATCTGGTCTGTCTTTTGGGGATATTAAGAAAAGCCAAATTACCCAAAACTAAAGAATGATCCGATATTGGACCCGGTTGGATCGAGGTGGATAGAACCCCTGGCAAGAGCTCATGAGAAACTAATAGGTAATCAATGCGAGTTTGCGTGCTGTGAACTGGTGAGCAATAAGTATATTCCCTAATATTAGGATGTGTGACCCTCCAGACATCGCACAATCTGCACTGATCCATCATCTCCTTAAAGGCCCTGTGTCCAGGTGTCGGTCCCCTCGATCCAGTGCTTGACCTATCCAGATTCGGATCCGAAACTAAATTAAAATCTCCCCCTAATATAATTGGAATAGGGAGTATAGGAAGAATCGTGGAAATCAATTTCAAAAAAATGAGGGATCGTCTGTGTTTGGACCATATATGCTACCTAAAACCAATGGCATGGCCCAAATAGTGCCCTGCACTAAGACATATCTGCCTTCCGAATCCTTAAATACCTGAGAAGGGACAAATGGGATATTTCTATTAATCAGTATCATGACCCCACAACTATTGGTTTCCCCTGAAGCATGAAAAACCTGACCTATCTGTTGTCTTCGAAGTTGTTTTACTTCAGAATCCACTAAATGAGATTCTTGTATGAATGTTATCTGGGCATGTAACAAACTCAGGTGTTTGAGTACCTGATATTGCTTCAGTTTTTTCCTGATCCCCTTCACATTCCACGTAGCAATATTAAGATTCTGAGCCATCTATTATATCAGATATAATCCAGATAAAATATCTAACATACCCTGCTGACATGTAACAGGTGATTCTATTCCCCTGAATCTGCTGTGCCGGCCTCCCACCCCCCATTGAACTCCTGTCCCTCCCCCCCCAATTACCCCCCGAACTATCCACATCATCCGTATCTCCAAGACATAATCCAAAAAATCATCCACCCAAACCCCTCTGATCACTAACAACGCTCAGCAATGTCTGCTTCTCCTCCCTCAGCCCCCCGAAAAACCGTCCCCCAAACCTTGTATTCTTTATAATACATTCCCCTTTCTTGAAATGGCAGCAACAAATAAAAGAGAGAGAACGCAACATCCCCACTATACAAGCCCTTGTATCTACCACTTGTCTCCTAATAAGGGCTATTAGAAGTAAGCCAATATCAGTAAAACATCACCCCCAGTAACATCACGGCTTACAAGGGTATATGGCTTGTTGAGTGTGATAAGGTGCCTCGTGGCACAAAATCGGGAAGTCGGCCTCAGCTGAGCATAACATGCATTAAACAGACCTTGGTCTCAGCAGGCTCTCCAGCCTTATAGGGACAAGCCCCGATCCTCTCCTCCCAATTGCTGTGCCTTTGTCCCAGTAAATCCCAGCTTCTTTCCTACTTTAGGAGCCCTTGGCACTTCACACACATGGAGCGCAGTTCTCTTGTATTATGAGTGTAACAGCACCTGATGCCTACAGAGGAAGGGCATCTCAACCCTTATAATTGGATTTCCCAAAAGGCTAAACCTTCCACCAAATCCTTCCTCACTAAACTCCACAGGAGAGGGGAGACCAAATGTTACTAAATAGGCATTATTTTTGCCAGCATGAAAGCTAGCAAGAAATCGCTTGATTACTTGAGACCCAAGACCCAGACAGAATGAGCAGGAATATACTTTCATGATTGGAACACTTATAAAACCGAAGGGCCCGAAACCCCAGACCCAGACAAGACAAATAAGAGTATGCATCCACAACTAGTTCACTGTAAAAAGGAAAAGAAAGTCCTTTCTGCCCCATATTCGGGCTGAAATGAGAGTCCAAGAATGTATAACCGTTGCTTTCCAGAAGATCCCTTTACATGAATACCCAGCCTTCTCAAAGCAGTTCTCATCTTGTCGAGAAAGCCCTAAGGCCTTTCATGTGTTCCTGAAGAGATCTGGCAGTGCTAATTTTAAGCCAGCAAACGCTACCTCTGGATCTTCGTAGGTAGCCCAGGAACCAGCCAACAGTACCTGTAGCTCGGCTGGGTATCCCATGCGAAATTTAAGTCCAGCCGCAATAATTTTTGAGACAACAGGATGAAAAGCCGCTTGCTTCAAAAATGGACTGAACCCAGGATATCTTGCACTATTCTAAGCTTAACTTGCTCCCAGCAAAATTCTTGGAGTTCTCTCATTTTGTACAGGAAATGTTGTCGCTCTAAAAAATTTAAGAAACGACAGATTAAAGGTCGGGGTGTTGCTCCAGGAGGGGGCTTCGGTCTTAATGACCTATGGGCTCTCTCAATAATATATTTAGCCCCACATGGAGAAGGGCCTGCAATCTTCTCGACCAACTTCTGGATAAAAGCTATGGTATTCTGGCCTTCTTCTCCCTCAGGTAACCTGAGGATCACAACATTATTTCTCTGGCTATGACCTTCAAGGTCTTCAATCTTGACCTCAAAACTAGACAGTTTCTGATGCATTGCTGCCATCTCAGGCTCAAACCTCTTGACTTGCTTCTCTAGAGAGAAGATCCTAGTTGTGTTGTCTGAGGTAGCGAGGGTTATTTCTTCTATTTTTCTTGTGAGCGATTTCATTTCTGATGCCATCTCTTTGATCTCATCTCGGAAAGGTTTAAATTCCTCCAAAAACCTGGACAATGTGAGTGGCTCTTGATCTGCCCCTAGATTCAGAATGTCTCCCTTTTCTGTTCCACTCTAGACCCGGGATTTTTTTGAGGCCTTCTCTGGTGTAACTGACAGGGTGTGTTTCTGCTGTTGTTTTTTTCATGTAAACGTCCATTCTTTCTCAAAACCGCCCTGCAAGGGCACAAAGTTGTAGGGAACCAGAATAACTCGAAATTCGAACTTTAGATATCGAGAAAGTATACCAGAAAACAAAAATATAGAAACGGAAGTCTGGAGCTATACAGAGGAGCGACTATCCGGTAGCTTGCATCACGTGGTCCCCCATAACCACATATTTTAAACAAACTAAAATTATGCACTGCTGCACCACAACAATCAGCAAACAAATGGCAAGAATTATTGAAAATATTACTGTGTGTACATTAACACAGTTATACAAGAAAAATATCACCAAAACAGAAAGCACTGTCTTTTTCTCCAAGTTAATTTACCTTAACCACAGATACGCCCCTCCCCCAAAGCACACTTCCACTGTCTTGCAGTACACAGACTAAATGTTGTACATTAACATTCAAAATACACACACAAACAATAAATGCTCGATGATATGATCACAGGAGGGTTTCCTATAATCGATGAGCTAAAGTTTCAGCAAAAAAAAATGACTCAAAAAGGCTTTTTTAACAGCTTTTAGAAGGTTTGAATCACAGAGAGCTCTCAGAGCAGATTGTCTCCTACAGCTTCCTACACACACTACCCCAAACTGAGGCTATGCAGAACAATCTAGAGCCCATGTTACCTGAAATCCCATGAATCGCTGCAAAATTCGCCTTTGGAGCTTAAAAACAAGGTGAAGTAAGGCGAAGTACATTGTTTTCAATGTACTTCGCCTTAAGAATTAGTGGAGTAGCAGTTTGGGAAGGCGGAGTAATGCGAAGTCATTGTTTTCAATGGACTTCTCATTACCCATTAATAACTGAATCCACATTTCCATCTACCTTGTTGCTAAAGAGATCTGCATGTCTTTGAGAACCATTCAGAACTATTTATACAAAGGGAAGACACTGACAAAGGGTTTTAACTTCCTGCATATGCCCCAGGCCAGTGTTCCAGGAATTTAACACATCCTTTGTCTTGTTACTGTAGTTCAAACAGTTTACTGGTCCTTTTCCTGTGGATTTGATTATTTTACATCATTTGGCAATGGGGCAAATCCTTCCCCTGGAGGCACGCCACTAAATTTGTTCTGTCCCTGCTCATGTGTGAGCCTTGGGCACATCTAGCCACATCATATACAACTATTTCAATGTTGCATTTTCAACATTACCACCTGGCATACTACTGTTCAAAAAAGAAATGCAACCTCTCTCTGACTGAACTCCCCTTATGCACCCTGAAACTTGTGCTCCTCCTCCTGCTGCTATCAGGGACTGTTCACCCTAACCCCAGAACAAACACCTCCAACCAAAACAAACCAACAGGCACTCTCTCAATCCTGTGTCTGAACATCTGCAGTTTACTTCCTAAGCTTGATGCATTGCAAGCCTTTACCACCCAATACAACCCGGATATTCTGTCAGTAGTTGAAACTTGGCTCACCCCAAAGATTCCTGACCAGGCAATCACCCTTCCTGGCTACAATGTCTTCTGGATTGATCGTAAGTCCAAAAGAGGTGGAGGGTGTGCCCTATATGTGAAAGACACTCTCCGAGGACACCCCATTGATCCCAATCTTCCAGCAACTCCTGCTCAGATTCTTCCCATCAGACTCCTATTAGGTGCCCACAATAAGGCCCTCACAGTTGTCACTGTTTACATACCTCTTAAGGAACAGGGACCTGGTCTAACTGCTGTCCTTGACTTTGTCAAATCCCACCCATCGGACTCCGAAATCATCCTTCTTGGTGACTTTAACATTAACTGGCTCTCAGCTGAAGGTGGGTCATTTAAGGACTTGCATATCAGCCAATTTGACTCAAAATGGTTGACTACGCAACCAGAAAGAACTACAGAACTAGGACCTGCAACCTACTCGACAGGATCCTAACCAACCACCCCTCTCAGATCACAAAAACCTCAGTCCTCCCTGACTCACTCAGTGACCACTCTCCTATCAGCTGTATCTGGTCAAACAAATTCTGTAAGCCCCCTCCAAAAATCATCACCAGCAGAGTCCTACCCCATGGGCAGCTACCCCACCTCAAATTACACCTCCGTCTGCAGGACTGGTCCACCATCTTCAAGGCAACAGATATTAATACTGCACTGGAGCAATTTATTCACATTTTCAATGAAGCCTGTAATAAATTTGCCCCCCTCAAAAAGTGTAAAGTTAAATAACTCCGTAACCCTTGGCTGTCAGGAGACCTCCTAAAAAAACTTAAATCCAGGGACCACCTCTGGGAACTGACTGGAAACTGTGGTAAGTAACTCGACATCCAGAATTATAAACGGGCATGGAATGACTGCACCAAATCCATTCGGCAACAGTAATCTGATTACTATTAAAATGCCCTCACCAACTCCTGGGGAAATGGGAGGGATATCTGGAAAAACATTAAAGATGTCACTGGGAAGCAGTTAAAATCTTTGCCAAACATACTTAACATAAATGGGCACACTACACTCGACCCTAAAACTTTTGAGAACACTTTTAACATCGCTTTCACTGACCTTAGCAGTGTTCTCTCCTCTGACTTCTTCCAAGATGCGTCAACTCCCATCCCCCCAACTCCTCCACCCACACCTGTCACCCACCTTTCTACTTTAAAGCATTAAAGAAACATCAAGTCCGAAACTATGTTGCCAAAGCTATCAGCAAATCTAGAACAAGCAATGACACACTTGACCTCAAGCTACTGGCCCTAACGCTTGACAAGGTACTTGGGCCCCTCACCAAGATCTTTAATCTCTCTCTCTTTCCCTTAGCCAATTCCCAGACAAATGGAAAATGGCCACTGTTACCCCGATTCACAAAAGTGGTGATAGGACTAACCAAGCGAACTTCCGCTCTACCTGTATCTCCATTCTGCCTCCCCTATCAAAGGCACTGGAACGTATAGTAGCAGACCAACTTACCGAGCATCTGGACAATTATAATATTCTCTGTAAACAGCAACATGGCTTTAGAAAAGGTCATAGTATATCATCTGCCTTACTCAAATTCACTGGCTCCATTCACAGCTCCCTCGACAATGGACAACTAACTGGTGCTATTTTCCTTGACCTGACCAAAGCCTTCAATACTGTCCACCACTCCCTCCTGCTAAGCCAACTAAAAAATGCTGGTATCTCCAATGATTTAATCTATTTGTTCAAAAGCTATCTTGAAAACCACTCCCAGCACGTAAAAATCAGGGATGTGCACTCTGATTCCAAACCTGTCCTCTCTGGAGTCCCCCAGGGTTCAATACTGGGCCCCCTACTCTTCAGCCTATCCCTTAATACCCTACCAGACTCCTGCACTGAACATATCACCCTGTATGCTGATGATGCAGTAATCCTTGCCACACACCAGGACCCGAAGAAATTGCAAGAAAATTTCCTACTCGGCTTCTCCTCAGTTGAGAATTGGTTCACAAAGCACAAACTGATCCTTAATCAAAAAAAAAACAAGGCTATGATCTTCAGCAGCTCCCATAATAAACAGAAGCACTTCCAACTTTCCATTATCACCAGACAAGGTGCCGCACTGGAACAGGTCAAAAACTTTAAATACCTCAGGATCACCCTTGACCCTCACCTCTCCTACACTGCCCACATTGACCATGTTGCCAAAGCCGCTAACTCGCAGCTAGGTCTGCTAATCGGTCATAGGAAACACCTGACACCTGAAGCCCTCGCTGTCGCTGTCCAGAGCTCCATCATATCCATCATTGATTATGGCATTATCATTTACGGCTCTGCTACAACCACCGCACTCAGACGTGTATCCACCACCCTCAACAAGGCCTGTCGACTTGTCACTGGCTCCCCAATGCCTAACTCACACCTGTGACCTCTATTCTCAAACTGGATGGTTGAATCTTGCCAATCCAATAAAACACCAAACTTGTATTACTACTAAGAAAATCTTGCTGGGCCTTCCCCCCCCGGAGTCTGTGCCCTCATACAACCGAGAAACCACACCCGCCATACCAAGGGATCGAAACCTCAGCTTCTGCAAATCCCGCATTGTCACACAACACAAGGCCAATGATCCTTTGCTTACCAGGCCGCTAGTTGGTACAACGTTCTTCCCAGAGACATATCATCCTTACTATAGCTCAGAACTTTTAAGATTCGGCTCTGCCTAACACTCACTGCTTCCAACCTCTGTGACTGTTGTGGCTAAACATGTCTTTTGATTCCATAGCCGAAGATACCCTTTTGGATCCACATCTACTCCTGCTCTTTGCCAGCACCCCCCCCCCATCTTCATCTCCCCTGCTGGCCCATGACAAATGCCACCCGGCTGCACTACCTCTATTCTTACCCGCTTTCCACCTCTCCTCTCTGTTCCCCCACCTACCTCCCCTTTTCTCCCATCCGCTTAGTCTCCCTGATTTCACCCTCCTCCTTTCCCTTTCCCCTCCCCAAAGTTTCACTTTATTGTTCTTTTTTCCTCTACAAGACTATGTGTTTTTTTTTAATTTTATAAACTGTTATCTTTGCTTATGTTTGTCTCAATTGTACCAATGACGCGGAACCTTGTAAAAGAGCCTCGACTCAAAGGTATTTGTAATCAAATAAATAAAACGTGAATGAATTCGCTTTCACTCTGCGTTCCACTTCGCCCATCTATAATTGTACTGTGATACCTTAAAATCTGGACTTGTAAGTAGCCCAAAGTATCATGTGAAACTGTAGGTTTATTTCTGTTTTTTCAAAATGTTAGATATTTTTTCATGACTTAATTGTAACTTTTTTATGACTGTTGTGATGTTGTCCATTTGTGTAATTTTGCAATGAATAGAAGCAATTCTCGTCTATGTTTCCCTTTCCCAAGAAAAATGTAGTTAGGAACAAACTACCACCTGCTAAATCATAAACATTTATAGAATATTTCCAAAAGTTACATGTTTCTATAAAGTCAGCCATTTTTATGTTTGCTTGCCAAAGGTTGACAAACATACAGTATTTTGATCAATCTTAGCTGAGAGAGAGCTTTTGGAGGTTTGGCCCTTCTCCACCTGTTACAGCTTTAGAACACCCAATCTCCTCTCCAATCCTGCCCACTCTCCACCTTTCTGCTGCTTTTCCCTTTGAAGTGCTTGGCCAGTCTCAAGGCTGGAAGATGCAAGAAGAAGTGGATTTTCTTGTGTAGCTTGTATTTCCTACTGCTGACGTTTTCTGTGCAGTTTGTTTCACTTCACTAATGCAGTACAGTGCTTTGTTTCTCTGCCATCCTGGGAATGGCCGAGTTGTTGCACAATGGCTACAGCTTCTTCTTGTCTGTGTCTGCCATGTCATCATCTGCCTCTGCCAGATGGTGGGTGCTAAATAGGGTGTGCAGGGCCTAAGGGGCTCAATAGCATGTCTTGAATATCATGAATAGTAGGGCTCCCAAATATTCAGGAGCCCTTCCCAAATAAGGCACTATTCATTCACTATTTGAATTTGGGTAAAACTATTGTTCAACAAAAGAAAGAAAGAAAGAAAGAAAGAAAGAAAGAAAGAAAGAAAGAAAGAAAGAGTTCCCCACTTTCCCAAAATCCCAATAAATACAACCCCCTAGCCCCCATCCTCTGTCAGAATCCCACTCCCACCCAAGCAGCACAGTGGCCTAATTTTTTGTAATATATTTAAAAAAATTCCTACTGTGGGCAACCAGCACAATCTGACAGCCTCCATGTCAGGCTGCCATGTTTCTTACAGTAGTGCTGTTTTGTGCTTAACAAAACACTTTTAAAATTGGGTGATTCCACTTATAGGACAATTCTAGGAGATGCCACACACCTGGAACCTTCTAGGTTTGTCACCTCAAAGATCCTGGGGCCTGGACCTTTAAATTAATTGGAGTATTTTTCTCTCAGTGATGACCAATTCCTGTAGTTGCAGATTTCATGTTTTGGAGGCCCATAGTTTGCCACTACAATTTACCTACAACTGGGGTTAGCCATCAGGTTTTGGATAGGAGTGGTTTAGCAACTTTACCCTACCATGGAAGTGACGTTTTCTACAGTTATTTCTGGGTGCCCTGCTGGTACCTTTTTGTTCTGGTTTAACATGTTCTCTTTGAGTTTTTTTTTTGTGTATCTGGGTTGTGCATTTTAACAAATTTAGAACTAAGGCCACTTTTTTTAGAGTGAATGGGGGAAGCGTAAGAAAATGAATAGTTTCATAAAAGGGCTTTGCTCAAGGGCATTGTATATAGAAGGGGCTTGTGTCCCATATGCTGTAGAGTTGGTCCCATGGGAGACTGGAACTTATTTCACTCAGGTTATATTCAGGTATAGCTACAGTCCCGGTTAAAATTATGTTCAATAATATAAATGGACTTAACAGTCTGGTTAAGAAATATAAGTTCGTATATCAGATTTGTAGAGATAAGCCCACAAGACTTTATGCAAGAGACCCATTTGGTCCAATCTGACCATGCTATATTAACTTGTTTTGGATATTCCTATGTGTTGTTTTCCTCCTACCCCTAAGAGTAAAATTAGTGGGGTAGCCATTATGATACCGACCACTACTCCATTTTAGTGTCACTCTGAATATTCTGATTCATTGAATCATTTTGTTATAGCCTCTGGTCTCCTATAGGAAGAACAGGTAACATTGGCAGACATCTATTCCCCCGTCACTGTTCTGATCGCAAAGTAGTAAGTTTATTCCTCAAAAAATTGCTGGATTATCAGCAGGGGATCAACATTTTATTTATTTAGTTTTTGTTGACCGGGTAAGTGCACTAGACAAATCCTGCCTATTTTCAGGCATGACCCGGGGGAAGGGGATACAGATGAATGCCAACTGACCTTGAACCAGATTAAGCTGTTGGTGGTATTTTTAGTGAATGAGGGAAATTTTGCCAGGACACCAGGGAAATTCCCTTACTCTTGCTTCCTGTGAGCACGGGGAACTCTTTTCCTGTGGAACCAAGATGGCGGCTGACAGCAGTGGAGGTTGGATGGTTGCTGTGCATTTGCAAGAATCAGTTTGTGAGGGGGAAGATATGGCTGGAATGCATTCACGAGATGGCCAGCTTAACATACCTATACCCTTGCAGCAGGCGTCCCCATTTCACGATGCAGGAGTCATCGGTAATGAAGAAATGTGTGAGGGCCCAGTTTATCGGGCAGAGCCTGTGAATCAAGTTTTGAGTCTATCAGAGGATGTTCTTTCTATGGTGCCTCAGGACCAGTCAGCATCTTCCTCTTTGGTTTTATTTATTTATTTAGCTTTTGTTGACCGGGTAAGTGCACTAGACAAATCCTGCCTATTTTCAGGCACGACCCGGGGGAGGGGGATACAGATGAATGCCAACTGACCTTGAACCAGATTAAGCTGTTGGTGGTATTTTTAGTGAATGAGGAAATTTGCCAGGATACCGGGAAATTCTCTACTCTTTCGATAAGTGCCATGGGATCTTTAACATCCACCTGAACTACCACCAATCCAGGCAGATGGGACCTCGGTTTAACGCGCCTCATCTGAAAGACGGCACCTCAGAAATGCAGCACCCCTCTCATGCTGCATTACAGTGTCAGTACTGGGATATTAACCCAAGTGCCAGATGTGGGAACTGAACCCACATCCCTCTGATCTCCCGGCCTCAGAGGCGAGTGTGCTACCTACTGAGCCACTGACACTGGTTGTTGCTACGCAACTAGAAATCACGCGTCAGATTTTGGAGCTCGCTCTAGCTCAGCTTTCCGTGGAGGAGGAAAAGAAATGCAAGCGGCCTGAATTGGATTCCCCCTCAGGCCCTCCAGGTAACACTAATAAAGTGTTAAGAAGTTATTCTAATACACAAAGTGAGGATTTGCCCCCACCCCAGACATCTTCTTCGGGAGATACATGGTCCCCTCAGCGGGCTTTACAGCAGGCAGGCTGGATAAGGTCTGAAACTGGCGTTTGGGTCGCTGACCCTGAGATCCCGATTCCCAGGGTTCCTGGGGTGGGAGAGCCATCAGCATCTGCAGATACTCCTTTGGAGGAGTTTTCCATTCAACAAGATCCCCTGACCGCTGATGTTTTGGTATGGGAAACAGTGCTTCCTGCCTCTGGAGCCACCTCGAAAGTGGTTAACCCTGATCCCTTACAGAATACAAACATTGCGTCTCAGGACTCTGTTCTCGTTGATGGCTTAATTTCTTTCTCCCCCCTTACTGATTCGCACCTTACGATGACTCAGGCCACAGGAGACAGTTTGGGGATGGCTGGGTTGATTGTTGAACATAGCGAAGAACCTAATGGTTTGCCAGTGCCTCCTGCTACATTTGCTAGTCTATTTAAGAAACCAGTGACACTGGCTAAATGACTGTATACAGTTCGCTTAAGGTTTTTGGGAACTACTGAAGATATGCCTGACCAATTTTATGTTGGCAAAGTTTTGATTAAACAGTTATTGGGTTTTTCTCCGGGTGAAGTTTATGCTCTTATTCACTCCCCTGGGGACAACACGTATGATATTAGCTTTCACACCCCTGATTTATTAAACAGATTTTGGATGAAATATGCTTTACTTAAAACTAACCCTGCTTGGTCTCATTTTCAGGCGATTCCACTGACAAAACAATCCTTTAAAGTTATAACTGTATTATTTAGGAATGAGGGGGTAAACATCGAAGACATTACATATTGGTTAGAACACAAATGTACGCTCCAGGGTAACCCTGAGCCTATATTGGATTCTGAGGGGTTTTGGAATGGAGGGTGGAGGTATAAAATTAATTTACTACAGACAGAGGATGGCTTACAGCATTTGCTGAGTTGTTTTTACCTGGGTAGGGATAAAGGTTTTATATTCTACCCAGGCCAACCACGGCATTGTTACAAATGTAGTTCTCCTAAGCACCTTAGTAGGACCTGTGATACTGTGAAGTGTGTGCAGTGTGGTGAAAGGGGACATGTTTTTACTGATTGTCATCACCCAGTGAAATGTTCTCTTTGTGAGGATGCTCATGTTTTCATTGACTGCTCTTTTGCAGCCCAAAATAAATCTAATGGGGATTTTTGTATACAGGATTTTTATATTAATACTGTGGTTAAGGCTGCATTGAGACAACATCCCCCCCCTCCCGAACAGGCGAGACCACAAATGTTTTGAGTACAGGAGCAGCCCCAGGTTCAGATTTTTACTGAAGCTGATATGTCTGTTGTAGACCTGGCTCCTGTGCCGGCCTCTTTGCCTCCTGTAGCATCCACTGTTGTAACCCCTATATCAGTAGATCCTATGCCCCCACCTATGCCTCCTGAAGGGGACTTTACGGTGGTCTTTGTTCTCAGGGTGTGGAGAAACCTGTGTCAGATATTGAACCCTTGGTTTTACAAAACAACTACCAGGTACTTCTGGATGACGGTGAAACCGAGTCTGATTCTACCTCGGTTCTCTCATCTCAACCAGAGGGTGCCTCTGATGTTGACCAGCCCCTGGAGCAACCGGATACTGGGAAAAAAAAAGGACTAAGTTAAGGATGAGGAAATCTACAAAAAAAAATGATGATGTTTTTTAGGTTGGCTTGTTTAAGAAAATTGTTATGTTCATTTGGATATTTTTGCATTGGTATTTATTTTCTTTTTTCTTTTTCTGTATATGTCTGTGTCTTACAATCTTTCTGTGTCCTCTCTGAATGTTAACAGTATTCAGTCAGGGAGGAAGAGGTTGTTGATTTATTCTTTGTTAGAAAACAAAGCTTATGATGTGGTATTTCTCCAGGATACCCGTTAACATTCCAGGAAAGATGTGAATACGGCAACGGTTGGTTGGAGGTGGGGAATTACATATTGGACCCTGGCTGACATATTATGCAGTGGTATTGGTACTGCTGTGAATACTCTGACAGCTAAATTAATTTGCCTGGTAGATCTCTATCCTGGGCGTGTTTTGATGTTAGATTTAGAAGTGAATGGATTACAGGGGCGTTTCATAAATGTGTATGCCCCACAGATGAAATTTGACAGAGTTGGCCACTTCAAATTAATTTTGCCATATTTATTTACATCACGACATATATTTCTGGGCGGAGACTTTAATTGCAGTAGATATCAGAAAGATCGTGGGCTTCGCACAAACAAAATTTTTTGTGAAGCTCATTGTCTTAATGACCTATTGGCACAATCTGGTTTACAAGATGTTATGGCAGCTCAAGTTCCACCTGCTAAAACATTTTTCCAGGGTACTAAAGCTACCCGTATTGATTTTTGGTTTCTCTCTGATTCCTTGAATGTTATTCATACTAAAACTATTCCTGTGACCCCTTCTGATCATGCCATTATAGAGGTTACGGTTTCCAGTCATACAAAGATGCATCGTGGTCCAGGTTACTGGAGATTAAGTTTAGACCTACTGCCTATTCCTACGGCTGAGGATGGTTTTCTGGCTTTATTAAAAGCTAGGAAATTGTTTTTTTGCCTCTACGATTGTTCTTGAGATTGGTGGATAGATACTAATCAGGATATCCAACTTTATTTTTCATGTATTGGTAAAATTAATGGTAAATATAAAACCTATGAATATGCCCTTCTTAGGGCACAATTTCTAGATGCACACTTTCGAGCAGTACAAGGGGATGTTTCTATTCTCTGCACTTTACATACACTTCAAGAATGATTAAACAAAATACAATTTGATTGGGCTAAATCCTTGGAGACTGAAAGATGATTTGGGACTCAAGGGGATAAAGCCTTTATGGATGCTTCTCATTTTTTTGCTTATCAGAGGCAGCAAAAATACATGTCAATAGTTAAAAATCAATATGGGCAGAGATGCACAAAAATAAAAGATATTCTTTCGGCTGTGGAGTCCCATGTACAATATTTGTTTAATCCACCTGAAACGCCTGTGGTTTCACATGTCCCTTGGTTGGCTCAGTGTGTGTTGCCCCAATTATCTGTTCATGATAAATGGATGTTGGTTTCAGACATCACCCCATTGGAAGTCACCACTGCCTTCTCTCAAACGAAGTCTTGCTCAGCCCAAGGCTTGGATGGGCTTCCGTATGAGTTATACAAAATTATTTTTTCTATTTTATTATCAGAATTTACTATGATGTTGAATGATGCTTTACTTATGGGAATTTTGCCTTCTAGTATGTATGAAGGTTTGGTGTTTTGTTTATATAAAAAAGGGGATCGAGAAGACTTGTCGAACTGGAGGCCTCTTACATTGTTGAACAAGGATTTTAAAATTTTGACAAAAATTTTGAACAACCGACTATTAGTACATGCTGAATTTTTATTACATCCTTCCCAAACTTGTTCAATTCCTGATAGGCGCATTACTGACAATTTAATCCTTCTCCACAAAATTATGCAAAAAGGAGCAACTGGGGAACTCACAGATTTAATATTTGGTAGGGATCAGGCTAAGGCTTTTGATAATGTGAGGCATACATATTTATGGGACTGCCTGGAATCCTATGGTATTCCATGCATCTTTGTACAATGGTTATGGACGTGTTATGCTCAGGCTACAGGCCAAGCTTACTGTAATGGTTGGTTGGGTAAAAAGTTTCCAGTTTTAAGGGGTGTGCGTCAAGGTTGTCCCTTAAGTGCACTTTTGTACTTATTTACATTGGACCCATTAATTAGAACTGTACACACTTCTTCCGATATACATGGTGTTTAATTTTCTAGCAGTGACCCCAAAATTAAATGTACAGAATATGTGGATGGAATTTGTTTTATTATTAGTGACATCCCTTCTGCACATTGTTTAGAAATAGTTTTGCATGAATTTTCTTTATGTACAGATGCTGTTATAAATTATAATAAGTGTAACTGTATACCCCTTCAAGTTTTAGATATCTCAGTTGCACATGTAATAGGTATTACAGTTGTACAGGAAACCTGTTCGATTCTTGGCGTGCATTTTGGAGTGGGTGATTTGGATTATATCAACTGGAAAATTAAATTACAGGAAGCCCAGGCTAAGGTAGACATATAGAATAAGTGGTGGTTATCCAAATTAACTATGGTTTTTATGGTTAAAACCTTTTTGTTACCCCTGTTTTTATATTTAAGCTCAGTTTTTAGTCTCCCTTTGAGTCTGGAAACACAAATTTATAGTTTTTTTTTTTTCATGCATTTGGGGTAGCAGATTAAACCCTATAAAATGTAGTTTACTTCTACGAGATTGTAACCAGAGAGGTTTAAATATGATTCAACCTGTTATTTTTTTTTTTTACTATGTTTCTGTATACAAATCTACGGCCTATAATTAATAGAATTCCCAAATTTTGGACACCGTGGCTTCAGGATTCAGTGGGGGAGATGGTATCTATTTGGCCAGAGAATGCACCAATCCCTAGACAACAGTCTATAGCTGCTCTTTCTCCCACTATGAGAGTATGTTTTGGGAAAATAAAATTATGGGCAATTTCCAAAGGCTCCTTTATCCAATTTTCCAGAAAGGAATTGTATGCATTTATAATACAACAATATTTTCAAGATATAGCCCCATTTGATATTTATGCTTCACATCAACGTTTGGCAATTGGTAATATGATGACTTCCCCTCGGATACCCCGTAATATGTGGGATGTGTTGTGGTTGTCCCTTTATGGAAAACTTAATGTTAGAGGAAATTTGAAACATAAACAGATTTCGGAATGATATTGTCCAAGAGAAACTTGCTCCCATATAATTGAGACCATGGAACATTTATTTTTTGAATGCCCATTTATTATAGAATTTTGGAGTACTGTCCAATCTAAGTGGCCAACATCTCCTTTTTTTCAGTTAACCACAAAAATAGTGTGTGTAGGTATTTTACCCTTTTTGTGGACTAAACACGATAGGGTTACTATGTGGTTATTTCTTGTGTGTTTTAAATTTTATATTTGGTTTGTCCGCTGCCACCTCACTATTCAGCAACGTCTCTTTTCTACAGAAGAATTGTTCCATTTGGTGGATACTGCTATGAAGAATTTTTGACTTCATGATCTGCATAATGTTTCATCACCTTTATTTAAATCCAGGTGGGACTCTGTGGCTTGGTTGTGACTTTTTGTACACCTTAAGGTACCTTTAATTTAATAATATATACTGTAATTACTTAAAAATATAGGTTATACTGTCAGTGTTTCCTTTTCTTTAAATTTAGATTTAGCTTGTGAGCTGTATCACGAGTTTGAATGTGTTTTACTTTCCAAGTTATGTTGATTTTCCCTACTTCTGTTAATGGAGATTTAGGATTTTGTACTTTTGTGACTGTTTAAAAACTGTTTCTTTAATGTATACCATAATACATTTGTATGTTTCCCCATGTTTTGTAATTATTTTTGTGAGTTGTATCACATTGTGTTTATGGTTTACTTTTCAGTTTAATAAAAACCCCTACTCTTTTCGATAAGTGCCATGGGATCTTTAACATCCACCTGAACTACCACCAATCCAGGCAGATTGGGACCTCGGTTTAATGTCTCATCCGAAAGATGGCACCTCAGAAGTGCAGCACCCCTCTCATGTTGCACTACAGTGTCAGTACTGGGATATTATCCCATGTGCCAGATGTGGGAACTGGACCCACAGCACTCTGATCTCCCAGCCTCAGAGGAAAGTGTGCTACCTACTGAGCCACTGACACTGTTTCTGATCCTAGTGCTGGAGAAGAATAGTACCTGACCATCTGTTTTTCGCACTATAGGGGCCCAAAATGTTTTGAAGGCCTCCTTTTACCATCTAGCTCTATTAGATGTGGAAAGAAAAGTTTAACCTTCTTGTAGATTTTTTTTACATACTATTCCTCTGGTTATTATAGTCTAGCAAGACTGGACTATTTATTTTTGTCAGCAGAAGGTTTCTTCAGGGTACTGGATTTCTCCCAGGAGATTTGCTTGCTGCTGACCATTCCCTCTGTATCTCCAAATGGAATTGTGTTGCCAGCGTTGCATGACTCACTGGTACCTAAACTTATCATTGTTATGGGACCCCTAGTTTCTTCAGCCAAATTAACTTTATAACATCTACAGCAAAGCATTTATGAGGGTGAAGCCAGAGGCTTTCATAATTTGGTATGCTGCATATAGGCATGCTGCCGAACAGACAAAAAAAAGAAGAGGGTTACCTTGAGTGGCTAAGTTGCATAAGCCAAACAAAGGCAACTAGAGAAAGAAAAGAAGGCTTGCACTCAAACCAAAGCAGCAGTAATATCACACCACAAAAATACTTAGAAGTGTATAAAAAACTGTATTTAACTTACAATATCAGTAAACGCTAGACAGCAGCTAAGTGTTCACCCGCAACCTACTACAGACATCCAATGGCATTTTGTGCCCCCACATGGTACCTTATCGAGGGTAATCAATGCACAAACTCAAGCTGCTTAAATATTCCTTCCCATTATGATGTCGTTAATGATAATTAAGCTCAGATTTACAAAAGACCCTTCAATACATATAAATACATATCTAAAATTAAAACAAAAACAGACATCACAAATTACAACAGCACATAAATATTAAATATTAAAAGCCATGGACATATCCATGGAGGCAATATTTTAAAGTCCCAATGTAATTAGTTGATCACAGCGGTGGTGTGATTCGAACAAATATAACTGTTTGCTTCAAAAGTCCTATCTTCTATGGATTCAGACATATACCATCATGAATGTGATTAAAGATTGATGGAGTTCAAGCACATATACTGCATACAGTATGTTCGTAATCCCATCCTCATGTAGTATACAGCGGGTATTGTAATTTTTACCACTCATATCAATATCACACAGATAATGCCTCCCCAAGGAACCGTGGTGAACAATTTTTTGCACACAGAACCAGAATCCTGTGAATGAAAACACATAATGAGCAATTACAACTAATAAAATTCACAATTAATACAGATGCTGCAGGGGATAATCTATATGGAATCTCACAAAAAAGGAGTGATTTCAAAGTGCTGGTTGAGCCATCGGGTATCTCTGTAATAGGCTGTGGGAGTGCACTTAACTAGTATCCACCTTTCACTGATATTGTAAGTAAAGAAAGTCTTTTATATGCTTCTAAGTATTCTTGTGGTGTGATATTACTACTGCTTTGGTTTGAGTGTGAGCCTTCTTTTCTTTCTCATGCTGCTGAGCAGTCTTATTCAACAGCTTCATCACCCTGGTACAGGACAGATTGAGAGATGAGATGGCCAAATCTTGGGAATCCTCAGTTACTATTACTAGGAGCTTTACATTGCACACCCCAGCACCCCACCCATTCAAATTTCTGAATACCTCTATCAGAAATCTCTACCCCATCTCACTGGAGCCCAAAGTTATGCTTTACTATCTGTGATGACCCAGGAGGAGCGTAGGACAATTTCAATGCAGACTAGAAATGGAAAATTTCCTGGGCCAGATGACTGCCCATTTGAATTTTAAAAACTTCCCAAGATGTTATTCTTCCTCTTTTTTCCTTGGTATTCCAAGAGGTGCTGGAGGGAGGTGCCCCCCACCCGATGTGGCAATTTACCATCATATCAGCCTTACTCAAGCCAGGCACCGATCCCTGTCTCTCATCAGCCTACCAACACATCTCAGTCATGAATCTGGATTATAAGATGTTCACCTCCATCTAGACACATCGGCTGGATGGGCTTTTACCATTGCTATTACCTAAAAACCAGTCTAACTTTGTGAGACATTACCAAACTGGTTCCATGTCACAACAGCAAAAATTCTTAGGTGACTTGCAATACAGCGAGTACACCCTGCTGAAAAACAGTTCGGCACACAACAAAAAATACTGATGATCAACTCATCGCACATTTAAAATAATGTTTAATGTGGTGGGCTATGCCCCCTGCACCCCCTTTGTGGGGGGAAATCCCCCCACAACCCCATACTTAAATAATCATCTCCGGGGGGGTGGACACTGGAGGAAAGATGAGGGACTGAAGATGGCCATGACTTAAAAAAAAAAATACAGAACAGCTGCTAAACCAAAAAACAGACCTGTATGTAGTCCGAGACCCGATACCACCGGCACTGCAGATGGTGTCCCTACCCAATACGCTAGGTGGGTAGCTCGGTGGCATCATGCGTTATGTCCCCATTTAGCCCATCCCTCTTCCTCCCCCTCTCCATCACTATTACCTCCCCTTCCCTCACCATTTTTCCTGTCCTCCCTCGCTATACAGTCCCCATCGCTGATCCTGAAAGTGACCAAATTGAAGCGCTCATTTCTTTTTTTTTGCAATTAAGTTTATTTTAAAGTATAACACAACAAACCAAACAGACAAGCAATAAGAAAAAAAAAATACACAAGAACAGACAAAACTCTGACCCCCCCCAAGTCCTAGTGTGCCTACTCGGGGGGGGGGGGAATCATGATCACAGAAACAAATGGTAATAAAACAAACAGTCCAGAGAAGGAAATAAACTATGCCAAAAGAAGTCAGGCCAAACAATGAGAGTAGGGTCAACAAAAGACAAGGCCAAGCCTAAGGGTTGGCCATGCTAATTATATAATGGGAATTAAGTGGAAGGGAGATTCACAGGGATAGATAGAATAAGACACAATGCAGACAAATGATGATAAAACTTATCCCACCCATGTTTAGCCAAGGCAACTGCCCGTTCAGTAATATACGCAGAGAGAAACTCATGTAACCACTCTGAAAAAGTAGGTGTCCAGTCACCTTGCCAGTGCCTTAATATTAGGAGTTTAGTAACTAACGAGATCAAATCCATATAGGTCCTATCCCAAGAGTTAGATATGGCTGAATAATCACCTATAAGGCATACAGGTTTAGTAAAGTAGGTGAGAGACCCAAAAAATGGAGCCAAGGCCTTACGGACGACATCTCAGATGGCAACTGCATGGGGACAGGACCACAACTTGAGAAACAAATTACTTTCTTTGTGGTTACAGAACTCACATCTGGGGGAATCTAGCTTACCTATGCGGTAGAGCTTAAGGAGTGAGTAATAAAGGTCATGGAGAATATTAAAAGGCAAAAGTCGCAGACTATCCTGTTTAACTCAACTTTACAGATCATTCCAAATGGAATGCCATTGTGGACTAGTATAGGATAGCTGCAAAGTTTGTTTCCAGTAAAAAGATTCTGGGGAAAAGTTGTCCCAGACTACTTGCCCAAAAGCTTGATACAGCTGGGGAATTACTCTAGGTTGCGTAGCTAACAGTGCTCGTGAGTGGAAGTGCCCGCTAGCCTTGCTTGATCAGGGAGAAGACCCCTAGAAGGTTTTAATGCAGTGATATAGCTCCAAATAATGAAATTGAAAGGCAACTGGGCAAGGGTGGAACTGGCAAAAAGCAGGAAATGTAAGAATGTGAGTACCTTGGATAAAATAGGTAAGGGAATTTACTTGAAAACTCTGCCATGAAGGCCCTAATATAGGAGAACTGGAAATCGTAAGATTTAGATTACTAAAAACAGGTTGGCCTAGGTCTCTAAGTGGGAAAAATCTTAACATAACACACAATTGTCTGTGGGTTTTCACCAACCAGCCGATAGGGTATATTGTAAAGGCCAAGGGAGTTTAGAAAAGGGAACATATAGCAAGGCTGATAAGGAGATCTTATGTCTGGCTACCAAAACACTTTCTATTAGTAACCAAGCAGGAGGGGGAAAGGGAATGTGATCACTGCTACCTCACAAAAAATATTTAGCTCCATGCATTGCTACTGTAAATAATATAACTAAAAGTCTGGTGTTTGTAATCCTCCCATGATGCACTCATTTCTGAGTTGCTCACTTTGGTTCACTATTACAATGTGCTACCTGCCAAACCCATGATAATATTTGGAGAACCCTCCACTTGGTGGTCTATATCACCACCTGCCAAATCGTTTCCTTTTTCCTTAGCCTGGATGCCAAGAAGGCATTTGACAGGGTGTCTTGGAGATTTCTTTGGGGCACCCTGTCTGCTTTGAATTTTCCAAAAGTCTTTATTCAACTTTTACAGGGCCTTTATGACTCTCCTCAGGCCTATGTGCAGCCTAATGGCTCACTTTCTGATACAATTTACCTGAGGAGGGGAACTCATTATGGCTGTCCCCTTTCCAAGTCCCTTTTTGATCTGTATATAGAGCCTTTAGTTCTGGCTATCTGTTTCAGTGCAAATATCAAGGAAATACCTTTAGGTGGCTGCAATTACATGGTCACTTTATTTGCAGAGGATATTCTTTTGCCTTTGTTCTCCCCAGACACGTTTTTTTTCCAGCAGTTTGGGATTAATTACACCATTAAGAGTGTCTGGGAGGTTTAAACCAAATGAAGAGAAAACTGAGATACTTTGTTACAGTATTTTTACCAACCCCACCACCAGGAAATTAAAAAAAAACATTTTCCCTTTTCAGTGGTACAAAGCGGCCATTAAATACCTATAAGGTAGTAATCTAGCAAAACTTGGCAGTCTTGGAACTTCTTAATTTTGAGCCTCTTCCCCCAAAAGATTATGGGCCCGATTTTCAAACAGCCCTTAGATCGACTCAAGTTGTGTCACTCTAGGGCTATGGCAAACTCTGGGTTAGTCAGGAACCCTGCATCCAATTTTATAAAAGGGGTGTCCCTGTGCCACAAACCCTGGAGGCACTGCAGCCGCAGGCTAGATCCAAACATATGATGCATATAACTAGAGGAGTTCTGCACATTGCAGCCACCTTGGCTGTTTGTTCCTCAGCACTCAACGCCTGCCCAACTTGCCACTGCTGCGATCACAGCTGACACCTCATGTTATCCCCTTGCCTTACAGAAATACAATTCCACAGTATGCATGCAGCATGCATGCTGCATGCATACTGCACACCTGTGTTTCTGCAAGAGTTGGTGTACTCTAGCCCCGGGGACTCTAGCATTCATCAGAGGGCCTGGAAACACACTGGAGTGGTAGGGAGGATGCACATGTGTTTGGCAGCGAGGCTGCTGTGGGACTAGAGTTGACCGCACTTCAGTTGGAACTGCCGAGTCAGAGGGAGCAAGTGCTTTGGTGCTTCTGATAGGGTTGGGAATTCCCTGTTTCCGACCAAAGCTCAGCTGGATAATAAATCAGCAATGTCCCTACAAAATCTGGGTTCTACTTAAATAAACCTGGGTTCCGCTTAAATAAAATAAGAGCAGGAGCCCTACAAAATAATTTTGTTTGGATCTGATGCTCCTGAGAGATATAGGGCAGCCATTTTATTGACCCTTAACATCAGCTACAGCCAATCAGAGGTCAGGGATCTTGTGTAGCAGCACCTAAGGATTCTTGGAACACAAGAGGGGAGGCTGCATGGCATCAATTCCGCCAACCAGTAGAGCTTTGAATGAAAGCCTTGTATATGAATTTTAATGACTGATAACCCCCTAGACCAATTGGACACCATCTTCACCTATGGAAGTTCTGATGGCAGCCGCAGAACAAAACAGTCAGCAGTGAGCTCTTACAGAGTGAAGCGGGATAGGAGCTGCTGGCCAAAGCCATTGGAGGAAGCCTACCTGGGGCTTTCACAGCCACATTACAGAAGGTGAACTGAAAGGTTTCTACAAGTGACAAAGGTGCAGCTTAAGGAAAAGTGTGCTTGCTGCCTGTGTCAGACTGATACCTGGAAGAGATAGGCTGTTGCTGCTTCTACAGAAAAAGGAGGCAAAAGCATGCTAATCCAGCACTTGAGTCACTGCTGCCAGCCTGCAATGTGGAAAGAGACTGTGTGTGTGTGCATTGCTGAGCTACAGAGCCTGGATCTACACTGCAGACTGTATTTATATTGTCTGGTTGAGATACGCACTACTGTTTAAAGTGTTTAATAGGTTGAATCTAGTCAGGCACCTACCATCGGCCCTAGCTCAATGAAGTTCATGAGATTCCGCAAAACAGTCTTAATCTGCATTCCTCATTCCCTTGTGAATGCCCACCAATAAATATTTATTTGATTATTTGAATTTTGTCTTGTGAGCATATTATTAGTAGTAAGTTGCTAAATGCATTTTTGTAGAATTTTAGGTAGCATTGTTACTTTTCATGTGTGAAGAGACACTGTGGGGAGGTACTGCCTCCCAGGGAATTGTACTATATTAATTGAAAGGGCAATGGGTGAGAAAGGTCTTACCACTAGACTACTAGGGATCTTAGTACAAGAACAGTGTACTGGGATTGGATGTAGGACGAGGATTACCTGTGGCATCAGGGATTTGTTTTTTAAACAGTAGTGTGGGGATCTGGGTGGAAGGGTAGTACCACGTGTTATATCCTTCCGTTTTACACACCATACTAAAAAAGCCACAAAGACAACAATATAAAACGAGATCAGCCTTGGTTGTCACCATCCAAATACTGTTATTTCTATTAACTCACTATTTTTTAGATTGAGGGCTAAAGTGACTGTGAATCCACTCTTCTTTGTCCTCTGCTTTTAGGACTCTATGTATTAATGTTTCTGGTATGCAGTAACAGGGGCTTGAACTGGACCACACAAGTGCGTACCAAAGACTAGGCCCCTATGGGAAGTGCAAAACCAGTATGCATGTCACCCTGGGTGGGCTCAGGGGCCCAATGCATGACTAGGTACTTCTAAGCTAAGGGCAGGCTGGCCAATAGGACAGTTGTGGGCCCCTGGCTGGGGGATTCTAATTGGAACTGGAAGTCCCAGCCAGACACATAGTGGATCCCTTGCTCTACAGAAGGAGGGGATCATGGGACATGGCAGCCACTGTATAGAAACATAGAATTCATCTCTGTCTCCAGGGTGACACACAGTACCTCTGCCTGCTCCTGTATTCCCTGTAAGTTTGTCACTTTTATGCTTTTTCTAACATAAAGCACCACACCCCCTCTTTTCCTTCCCACATGGTCCTTCCTGGACAGAGTATAACCTGGTATAGCCATGTCCTGGTCACGATTTTCAGTGCACCATGACTTAGCAATGGCCATAATATCCATGTTGGCCTCCACCATAATAGTCTTTAGGTCCAGAAAAGTTTTTCCTAGACTTTAAGATTTCACACACATTGCTTTCCAGAATTTGTTTCCACTCTGTTTGTTGCTCCCATTTTTTCCATTGTACTCACTCTCCTTCCCCCCTCTCTTTTTAATGTTCCCCTTCCCTTCCCTATTTGTCTCTACCACCCTGCTTTCTTTATTAATTTACATCTTTGGTGATTCCTCTCCATTCAGGTTCTCCTTACTCTCTACTTCCGGCTTTGGGGCTCAGTTTCTGCCTCCCTGACTCCTTCCACTACCCTACTCAGCTAGTTTAATTGTTCACTGAAGTAACATTTTAAACCTTCAACTGAGGACTGCAGTTCTCCTCCCAGATGAATGTAGGCCATTACCCCTGTATAGTCCCTTATCCTCCTAGGTTGGTTCCTATCCCCAATGTAGCTGACCCCCTCCTCTCTGCACAATTTCTTCAGCCATGAGTTGAAGCTTCTGGTGCAAAGAGCCCTCTCCTCCCCATCATAGACAGGCAGCACCTCAATGAAAGCCACTGAATGAGCTACCTTGTCTAAGACCAATCCCCAGCTCCCTAAACTCTCCCTGCATTAGGCCAGCCCCATCCCTAGCCAGGTCATTAATCCATAGGTGGGCAATGATCTTCAGCTCCCCTCCCATCCTGCTGCCCTAACAATCCTCAGGATCCACTTCTTATCCCTCCAGGCTGTGGTGCTGAGTAGGCACCTAACCTGCCTCTTCTAACCAGTGCATGTGATGCCATGTACCCAATGGTGGTATAAAAACTGTACCTTTGCAATAGTCAGCACCCAACAGTCTGCCACCACCCTATAGCCCTCCATGGCATTGAGGGGGAAGAGGTCCATGGCTGTGGGTGCCATTGTGCCATAGGAGCTCCAGGGGCACACAATCATTACTGCAGCCCTATGACTGGCATAAAGGTAAGCCCTCTCAATTCCCACCTGGTGGTATTCAAATTGCATCATGCATGCTGCACTCTGACAGGCCTCCACAGGCCTGTCCACTCCCCCTGCCTGAATTGGCCAACATAGATGTGTGGGATCCCCCGTGCATGGTCCTGGGCAGGGGTGCACAGTGGGTGCATGCTGTCAGTGCATACTCAGGCATCTGTTGGATACCCATTTAACTTTATTCTGCTTTCTTTGGGTAATTTCTGCTGTGTACATATTAACTTTTGCTATCTCTTTATTATTACATTTCAAAAAGCTTTTGTGTATTCAGAGACTTTGACTTTGGTTTGTACATTATTTCTGTTAGTTCTTCTTGTACCTTCACACATGAGGGTTTATCTTCTTAATTACAATCTAAATTTGTTTTAGTGAACAGTCATTTAAACCTTTTTCTTCAATCATCTTTGTAGAACAGATGATCAATGTTTGCCTCTACTTTTTTGTCACGACACAACCTCATAGGTGCCATTTCTTCTTCCTTGTTCAGTATGCTGCAAACATTGTAATATAGTAACATGTATTCACTTTATTAAACTATATTCTCTCTGATCTCAAAAATGTTTGCTTTAAATTGCCATAGCATCAGCTACAACTCTACACATAAACACACATAAACAATCTAATATATGTTTCTCCTTTGAGATAAGTAGATAGTATTTTCTAGGTAAAATAGAATCAAATTACCTGAAAAAGCTATGAAAGTTATTACTATTTCCTCATTAGTGTTCAATGCTTCATTCCCCAGAATGCCAGTTACACAACAGGTGGGAATATACCTCTGTTTTCCATTCCGCTACTGTTGGTATGGTTGCCAGGAAGATCTTTTTAAACCAAAAATACTAAACAGCAAATGCCAGCATGCTGCATTTCCTTGTTGTCTCTAGAGCCCAAAAATAGGAAACAAACACTTTTGGAGAAAAGTTTTCCCCAACCAACACTTCAAAAATGCCCTGCCTTATCCTTTTTCTGGCATCTTTCCCTTCATCCATTTATTTTTTTATTACTTTTGTTTCCTCCTTGTCCTTTCTCTCAGTCAATCTCCTTCTCTTGCCAAATGCATGTCTATTCTAACCCTGCCGTAGACATGATGTACTTTCAACAATGTGGCTCTTCCATATCTGTCACAACACTTCTACTTTTTAATATGGCCATCCCTCAGTCTTGTTCCTGCTTCAGGTCTCATTTTATCATCAATAATATCTCCTTTTCCAAAAAAATTCAATCTGGCTTGATGTCTCACATCACCAAAATTGTCCATTACAGAACAGCAACTTAGTAATTGTTGAAGATGGTCATCTCCCTTTCTTGGAATAAACAACAGGGTGTTGAGATTCCTGATTGTGATTCACATAGAGAAGCTCATAAAGTTACTTATGTGATAAGGAATATGCAGCCTGGGTAGCTAAATTCCCCAAGATGCTACTTGCATTAACACACTATATACTGCATCTTAATTTATAAAATCTTTTTTGCTTTTTAATTTGTTTGCAACTCCATTATACTACTGATTTCTCTAATGCTGAATTAACTTGACATTTAGTTTGACTAACTACTGTCAATTAACTATGTTACTGTTACAAGTAGAGAATATTAAGTCATAAACATTTACACTTGTTGGAACCAGGTCTGAAGTGTCAATAAATATTTCACATGCAATAATGTTTTGCCACATTAAACACCAAATAAACAACATAATAAAATCATAAAACTGAGTCAGTTTGAGCAGTTTTTTTTGTTTTTAATAGACTGTTTTATGCTACACTAGCTATAAGGAATTGCTTTATTCTTCCTTCTAATTTTCTATTTTAGTAATTCTAACTTTAGATTATTTCCCAAATGGCAAATTACTCTGAAAATTGTCTTGAATACATGTTTTGTTTCTACCATAAATTTGTTTCTGTTCAATTAGAAAAATAAACAGGGTTATTATCATTACATTTTGTTCCTTAGTATTTGATCAGGAAGTAATGCAGTTTCCAATACCAACCATACATATCAATATGAAGTACATTGACTTGAAAAAAAACTAGTATTTTCAGCAAATAAAAATATACAGTATGTTGTGATTATATTTTTTTACTGTCTCCCTAATACTGTGAAGGTCTGAGCTGCAAAAGTAGCAAGCTTAAGCTCAACTGAAGATATGCCAGGAGTTCTCTTTAGGCATCTGAGCAATTATGTTTGCAGAAACAATGGGCAAATATATTTTGTTTTACGGTAGGTTCAATTCACTTTAAAAAATAAGGAATATAAATTAATCTTCCATTACCCTGGGATTCAGCAAGTGCTGCTGCTGGGTGCATAATACTCCCCCCACAGAGGGGAGCCACTTTCCCATCGGCCTTCCCAGCCAACCCAGAGCTAGTCATGGTGCACCACCACAGAGGAATTGTAACCGTGTCCAGGCAAGTGCTGCTGCTGGGGATTTAACACTCATCTCCCAAGAGGGGAGCCACTTTCCCATTGGCCTTCCCAACCAACCTAGAGCTAGTTGTGGTGAACGACCATAGAAGAATTACAACTGTCTCCAGGCTCACCTCAGGGAAATTTGCCTTCCCAGCTGACCTGACAGCCTGCAGAGTTGAATCCTCACAACAGACTGTTCAGACTCCACCTGATTACCTCTTTTTTTTGTAAACTTTATTTTATTCATCAGCGAGCTTACATACTTCTATACTGACACATAAAAGCACATTGTTTCATACATGAAGAGATCATTCATCTTACAATATATGTCCCAGACTTATTTGGTGCAGAACGCACACTATTGGATTCTTTCTTACATGTTTTGTAGGGTAATATTTATTAACCACTGTGACATAACATCATCTTGGGGACGTCCAGCTCCCCCCCTTAAGGATAAGGGGGGAGATCAGGCCCTCTACTGGAATGTCAATGGTTCAGCCAGGTAAGTCCCTATCCACTTTGCGTCTTTCCTCTTAATCATCCTCACTCCCTCTTTTGTCTCCAGATGCCCACACTGAAAAAAAAACAAAAAGGGGCCTTTTTCTCACACACCTTAAAGCTCTAGAAGGAGGGAAACCAGGGATGCTGTAGTGTGGCTGCTATGGGCCCCCACCTTTTTTGATATATTTCCTGCTGTTTTCTAACCATGTATTGTATATGCTCTATTTTCATGCAGTGAAGCAGCATCTTCTCCCATAGAGCCACTGATGGAACACTTTCCAGTCACCAAGGCTGAGTGAGTACCTGCTTGCCCACCAATATTCCCAGATTCCAAAGTGGATGGTCAGGGGCCCCACTGGGTGTGTCAGCCTCAGGTGTCCCCAGGAGCACCTCTTTTGCCTTGGCCTGTCTTTTAACTTCCAGCAGCCTGCTAAATAGGGCACTAATAGCCTGCCAGAACATAGCCACTTTGGGGCAAGTCCATATCATACAGAAGAAGGTGACTTCTGCCACTTTGCATTTTGGACATTGGTCTGATTTCTCAGGGTCTATCTTGTTGGCTACTTGAGGGGTAAAATAAGTTCTGTGTAGCACATTATAATGAATCACTTGTAGTCTATTACTTACAGAACAGGTCATCCCTTTCCTTAAGGCCCTCACCCATTCACCACCTCTGAAGTTTCCCTCTCCCACGTCTCTCTCCCACCCACCTAGTGTGTAGGTTTATTAGAGGGTACAGTTATGCTCCCAGGAGGATCTTATAGCACTTGGTTAAGGAATCAGGTCCCATTGCCAGTGGTGGAGCAAGTAACATCTCCTACAGAGGTGAGCGACTGGGCAGGGGAGGTCCCCATTGCCATCTGTTCCCCCCAGTCTAGTCCTTACCTGAAGGTAAGAGAAGAAGTTGGCAGTGAGAAAGTTAAATATCTTAGTTAACTACTGTTAGGACATCATAGTGCCCCCATCAAATAGCTGAGATATGAAACTTAATCCCTTGTGCTCCCATCTCTGTAATGCCCAGTTTACTGGACCTGAAATTAAAGTTTTATCCAATAGAGCATATCTAATGTTGGCTTCAGGAGAAAAAGAGTGTGGATACTGGATTAATGTATGAGCTGTCAGCCAGGCCCTGACCGATGCCCTTGTAAAGGGGTTGTTAATACGTTTAGCCAATTTTCTGGCTAATGCTGGTGTTAAGAGTGTATTATATAAAGGCTGTGCCCCCAAGGATTCTTCCCACTTTATTCAAGCTTTCTTGGTACCTAATTGTGGAACCAAATCTTTAAGGAAGGCAAATTGTGCTGCCAAGTAATACAGGTGAAAATTCTGAAGGCCCAGGCCCCTCTTCTCCACTGGTTGCCACAGGATTTCTTGTTTTATATGAGGCCTACAGTTCTGCCACAACAATCTGGTAACATATTCCCTGAGAGCTTTACAATATTTGTTAGGGACATGGATTGATAGAGTTTGGGAAAGGTAGAGGTACTGGGGCAGAATATACATTTTTACCAAGTTTACTTTCCCCAGGATCCTCAGGTGGAGTGAACTCCAGTGTTTACAATATGTCTTAATTTTTTGCATTAATGGTTAATAGTTTAATGTCCCCATTGTAGACAACTTTCTGGTCAGGTACATCCCTAGATATTTAATTTCCATAGTCAGAGAAATGGTAGCATTGTCTGTTGTTATGGGATTACCATTTCACTTCAGTGGAAGCAATTCACATTTCGCCCTGTTGATCTTATGTCCTGACAAGGGTCCATACACCTGGAAGAGTTTAGTTAAGACTGGGAGGGCTCTCTCTAGGTGGGCAATGAACAGTAATACATCATCTACAGACAATAATATCACATGGCTATCACCATATTGTTCATAACCCTAAATGTCTGGGTGGCCTCGAACTGCTATGGCAAGGGCTTCAATAGTTAAAATTTATAAAAGTGGCGATAGTGGACAGCCCTGTCTCATCCCAATGGTTAGTTGGAAGGGAGGGGAAATATAGTCGTTGGTTAAGATTTGTGCCTGGGGTGTCTTATATAAGATAGAAATCCAGAACCTGAGTCAGGGCCCCAACCCAGATTTTTCCATTGCAGCAAACATAAAGGACCATTTGATATAGTCGAAGGCCTTTTCTGCATCGAGAGCTAAAAGACCCTGATTGCCACTCTCTTCCCTCATAGACCACCTTCTCATAATGTTTAGGATGTGATGGATGTTGTGTTTCGCTTGACACCCTTTAATAAATCTGCACTTGTCTGGGTGTACCAGTCCTGGTAGCACAGCCTCTAGGCTGGTTGCTAAAATATTTGCAACGATCTTGTAATCTGTGTTAAACAATGATATGGACCAGCATGATCCACACTTAGTGGGGTCTTTTCCAGATTTGGGGAGAACTGTAAAGGTAGCTAGGGTTTAAGATGAGGGAAGCTGTCCCCCCTCTAATGCCTCCACCACCACTTGACAAATAAGTATGTGCAGGTCCTCTCAGAAAGTTTTATAGAATTCCACTGGCATGCCATCGGGACTAGGGACTTTACCTGATCTGGAGCTCCACAGGGCTGCCCTAATGTCTTGTTGGGTTACCTGACAATCCAGATCCTCCTGCAAGGTGTTGTCCAAGGTTGGTAAGGAGATCCCCCCCCCCCAAGAAATTATGAGCGGATGGGTTTGGGGGTACTTCTGTAGTATAGAGGGATTCATAGAAATTTTGGAATGCCTAGTTTATGGATTTCTGATCAGTGGAAACCCTACCCTCCTGTGTCTCTATACCAATAATTGTTCTGTCCACTTGTTTTTTCCTGACTTGCCAAGCCAGCCATGTTCCAGCCTTATCTCCCTCAGAATATGTTCCTGCTCAGGTTAAGAGTAGATTTCTCTCACTTGACCTTGACACCACTCGATTCAGTTTTCCTTTAAGTAATCTTAATTCCCCTGGGGATGCTCCCTTCTCCCCTGCCATCATCCTCTTCTCCAAATTAGTCACCTGTGTTTTCAATTCTGATTCTTCCCATCAATCTTTCTACATCTCTAGGCTGCAAATGAAATGGCCACTACCCTCATGTATGCTTTCAGTGCCTCCCAGATATTTATTGCTGAGGTGTCTCCCACCATGTTGTGTACACTGTAATCCACTGTGGCTCTGGACGTCTGGTCCTTGAATTCCTAGTCAGTTAGTAATGTCGAATCTAGTTGCCATTGTCTGGTTGCCTGTGTCTCACTAGTCACCCTCAGAGACTATCCCAAGGGGGGCATGATCCAAAATACAGATAGGGCCATACTCCGCCTTGGCCCCCCCTCCCGGAGCAGAACCGGGAACACCAAAAGGTAATCAATTCTGGTATAATGGCAGTAAGTGCAAGAAAAGAAAGAGAACTCCCTCCCTTGAGGGTGGAGATGGTGCCACACCTCCATCAGGGCCCTTTCCTGAGCAAAAGACTGGCTGTAACATGTTATGGCAGTGAGTAGGTCCAGGTCCCTGAATGATACAAAACCGCATCCCAGAAGGTGTTAAAATCTCCCCCTATTACTATATTGTCTGGAAAAGTAGCCAAACAAGGGCCATATGATGGAATAATTCTGGGCTATCAAAATTTGGCCTATATAAAGATACCAAGGTGAGCCTCACCACCTCCACAGTAGCATCCACTACAATGTATCATCCCTAAGGCTGTGATATTGATGCATGGACAGTTACTCGCAGGCCATGAAGGAACCAAATTGCAACCTTCCTAGCCCACGTGGTAAAGGGTGCCACCAAAAGACTGCCTCCCAAAGAAATTGCCAGTTTATCTGAGTCTTCTTTTGTTAAATGCATCTCTTTGCAAGGGAATGTCACCCTTCCCTTTTTATGTTGGCTTGCCGTGCTTGCCCGCAAGTCAACATCTTGGGAGAGTACAGATTTGGGGGTGCGGCCGCTGTTGGGCAAATGCAGGGTATGCATCAGTAGGTGCGTCTCTCATTCCCCAATCAGCCTGCATGCCGGCGCCACACCATGCATGCTAATGTGGTGAGCACATCTAAGGAAAGGTCCGCTGCAATCCAAGCAAAGCTCATCAGATGCAGCGGACCCTTCCTGTGTGCTGCCACATTAGCAGCATGGCGGGCGGCTGCCCAACTGCTGTCTTTGGGGGTGCCCAATCCCCCAGCCGGCTTTCTGTCACCGCACAAATTTGCAGACGGGGGAGCCCACTCCCTGTCGGCATAGAGCAACTCCCTCCATTTGCTATATGCCGAGGGGGGTGACCAATCCCCCTCGGCTCTTGCCTCCCCCCCCGCTGTCATTGTGTGCTGACGGGGGTGCCCAATCCCTGTCGGCATACATTCATCCCCCATTGTCTGCCGATGAGGGTGCCCAATCCCCCGTTGGCTGCAGCACCCCCCCAAAACAGTTAGGCAGCATGCTGGGAACCCACCCCAGCATGCCAAGTTCCCTGAAAAACAAAAACTGTCCAACAATGTAATTTTTGTTTACTTCCCTGTAACAAAAAAGGTCCCTCACAGTCTCCTGCCCCCACCTGCACCCACCCACCCACTGCGCACCCTGCCTCCCCACCCCACACCTCCCCACCCCATACTTACCTCCAGAGTCCGGTGCGATGATCTTCGGTGGACTGGGAGCACATCTGCACTCTTCAAAGCCGACCGCAAACTGAGGAAATGCCAGTAAGCTGCATAATGGAATGAAAAGGTTTTTTCAACTTTGCTGCATATCTACGCATTTCTTGGAGATAGCGCAAATTTTCAACATGGGGTTTTGGGGCCTCTCCTCATGAGATCCTATCACTGTCATGGCATTAATCAGCTTCAAAAGGTGATTTCGCAGTCACTAGCAAAATCACCTTTCAGGACCATTAATGAAATGACAGTGCCAGTGTTCGCGAGGTGGCTCTCAAAAGCCTATGTTCCAAATTTGGTGGAAAAATCCAACAAATTCCTGTTTTACGAAAGGCATAGCCAGTTGCTACGCAGGCTCACATAACTCACGATCAGCATATTTCAACGCTGATTTTCAACATTGTCATTTTTGTACACCTCCTTGTGAACAGTACAGCTGTCATTTTCCACATCCTGCCCAGTGTGGTTCCCGCACTTCCAGCGCATTAACAGAGCAGTCGCTTGGAAATCAGTGTTTGGGCCAGATTATGAAAATGACAGTGACACAGTTCATGAGCAGAGGTCCAAAATGCCTATGTTGAAAATTTGGTGATGATACTCCATAAAATGACTGTGTGCGTGCGTTGGCAGATTACTGCGCTCATTGCCATTCGGCATTGTAATATTTTCACTCTGGATTTTCACCATTGCCATTTTTCCACACCTCTTGATGAACAGTGCAGCCATCATTTCACATATCCTGCCCAAAATGTGTTTTCACACTTCCGGTGCAGAGTAGGGTGGTCGCTGAGCAAAATCACTTCTTGGGACACTTTGAGGAAATAACAGTGACATTGTACATGAGCAGAGGTGCTAAAATGCCTATGTTGAAAATTTGGTGCCGAACGCCCATAAAATGGCAGTGTTGCAAGCGTGCATTGCATATTTCCCACGCATCCTTGTAACTTCGCAAATTTGCTATATTTACATGCCACATTTTCAACACTGGCATTTTTTTACACCTCCTTATGAACTGTACAGCTGTCATTTTTCACATCCTGCCCAAAATGTTTTCCCGCACTGCACTACCAAACACCCAAAGGGACATACCAATGCCTGTCAGGCTCTGAAGGGTGGGGGTGGGTTGGCATCAGTTCAATACTTCACTGCCATTTCTATTATGCATCTCTCTAACTCCTGCACTACCAATGCCAATGCCAGCAAGCCAACATTCAGCATTGACAAATGCTTGTTTAAGATAGGACCAGATCTGCTTATGCTTCACCACTGTTTTGAGACCATTGACATTGCATGAAATAAATTTCAGTACTCCCATTAATCTGGTTTAAACAAAGATCTTGCATCAAAATTATACCTTTTCAAAGTTTTTCTCTCCTTTCCCCCATAGTAGTAGCTCACTGAAACTTTTTAATTTTTTAAACACCTAGGCCCGGATATTCAGAAGGGTTGCGCATGGCGCAACAGTGTTGTGCCATGCGCAACCCACTGATGCACCCCGGCATGATATTCAAACAGGGATTGAGCCTGGCACAAATCCTGATATGCCAGAGCGCATCAGTAATGTATGCGGTGCAGGTAGGGGGGGTGTGCCCATGCATACTCCACAAATCCCGATATTCAGCCCAGGATGTGCTGAGTCCATGCATGCGAAACCCCTACTTGTGCTGCACACAGGTGAGCCAAAAAAAAGGAACAACAGCTGGCCACCCACAGGTGAGCTGCCGTGTTGTGCCTCTGCCACCTGTGTGTGGCCACCCGAGCTCCAGCTGCACCTTTGTGGCGGCACCCCCAATGCCTGATCATGGGCATCTGTAGCAGTAAATACAGGTCCAATATCTCTGGTGGATCACTTGCAGCCCGATCGCAGGCATATGTGAAAAGAAAAATGTCCTATATCCCTGGTGGTCCAGTGGACTGCGAGCAGCCTGATCGCGGGCTTCAGTATGAACATCATTAGTCCAATATCCCTGGTGGTCCAGTGGACTGCTCACAGCTCAATCATGGGCTTCAGTATGAAAATCAGTAGTCAATATCGCTGGTGGTCAGTAGTACCCCCCACCACCACTGGGCCCACCACCCGCTCCCCAGTCAGCGGTGGCGGCAACACCCCTACCCACCTGCTGCCCCACTCTCGCCATTGACACCATATTGGTTGATGTTTACAGGTTCACAGCATGAGCCATCAGGGCAGTAGCTCAGAGCCAGAGCCATCACTCCAGATATGTGAATGGATCCAGTCACATATCTGGAGTGTGTAGTACAGTACAGGCTGCACACACTTTGGCTCATGCTGTGGACCAATGGACAAACAACCCCTACCATATGGTGTCAGTCAGCGCAGGCAGGGTGGCAGGAGGGAAGGCGCCCCACCACTGACCTGGGGAGCGGGTGGTGGGGCCTCAATGGGGGAGGGGTACCACTGGACCACCAGGGATATTGGACTACTGATTTTCATACTGAAGCCCGCGATTGGGCAGTGAGCCGTCCACTGGACCACCAGTGATATAGGATGGTTTTCTTTTAACATATGCTCACGATTGGGCTGCAAGCGGTCCACTGGACCACCAGGGATATAGGATGATTATTCAAATCTACATATGCCCACGATCGGGCAGTGGGGCGCATTGCCACGCTGTGCAGGGGCGCCGGTCCTCGATGGCTGCTGCTCTGAGTAGGGGCCAGGTGCAAGTCACCGATCAGCGCACCTGTATGCGGGCTATAATGACATGCAATGGCCCGATTTGCACCTTGCATACATTACGGCCCATTTGCATTTGCACTTTGAATATTGTACAGGTGACAGCAAGGGAACTTGGCGCGACGTATCCCCCCGCTCCACTCTGGCCATTTGCTCTGGCACTGTGCCACTGTGCCATGTGCACTGTGGGTGGCCAGGGTGTGATATTCAATGATGCTGTGCCATGGCGCAGCTCCATTGAATATCACCCTGTCAATGTCCCAGCACTGCCAAGTTGCACTGTGCCCAGGCTTGCGCCATAGCCTGGTGCAGTCTGAATATCCAGGCCTTAGAATCCATAAAACAATGCCCCCTTGTCCCTATACCCCACTATCCTACCTTCCCCTTCGATAAGCCCTTTATAGTCAACCTCCCTGTTTATCATCCCAGTGGTTTCCCTGACCACCTCATTGCCCCGCAACTACCCACCCCCTTGCGTAACTAATCTCAGATTTATCAAAAACAAACAGAACTCCATCCTTCCATGCCAGACTCATGTATCCATCCCTCTCCCTCGCACTTTTCCAAAATGGGAAGTACTCTCAGTACACACTGCTTTACATGGAATGAGACTTGTGGTACTCTCTACCCATTGGCACCTAATTATTATACATGATATGGAAACAAGTCCTGTCTAGTGTTGTGCAAATGTAAAAATTGTACTAAGCAAAATATTTTGCATAATTCCCACATCACTCGAAATATTTCACCTAAGTGAAATATGATTTCATCTCGGATGACAGTTTCATGAAACTGTAAAATTTCACCAATTCGCCAATTTTGATGATGTTTTTCCAATTTTGCCTGCCAATTTTTGTTCGGAAGGCTAAATTGCAATTCATAGTGGGTAAATAGCTGAAATACCATGTGCAGGCTGTTTTCTGCACAGTGTATTGTCTGTTGAGTCAGAGATTAGTTTAGTGTGGTGTATCACAGCCAATAAACCCTTCAAAAAATCTCTTTATTTCTTATTTTTGAGAGCTAATTGCTCCCAAAATTTAAAGTTTGTTCCTAGTGCTGCTAGTGAACTTTTTGTATCTTTGGATAATACTTAGTTAAACTTAGATAGTGTTTTCAGTTTTCTCTGTGTCTGTGTAGGAGTTGAGTGGGGGAGGGTCAACCATGTGGTTTGTCTGTGTGTGTGTGTGTGTGTGTGTGTGTGTGTGTGTGTGTGAGAAAGCACAGCAGGCTGGTTCCTAATATTTGACAGATTTCTCACAAGTTGAGAGTGAGTTTCTGTTATTTCTTTTAAGTCTTTATATTTTTGTTGGTGTGCTACTTATTTTTAAAATTGTTCTTACATATCGATGCAAAACAAATGTTGTAGGTGCTGTATTGGTCCTTTTAAGAACAGATCCAGAAACAAATGATTTGATACCTTTTATTGGACCAACATGGATGTTACAGAAAAGAACAAAGTGCTCTAGCTTTCGAATCAACCAGGTCCTTCTTCAGAAGCTTTGTGGCAGTTTTTTCAAATATCCCATACTATTAACACCAGATTATATTGAAAAAACAGAAATAATTCTCATTGGTTTAACATATACATTTATACATCTGGCTGTAGAGAATTCTTGATAACATTTGTCCTTCTGAGGCTCCTCAGTTAAAGGCATACTGGTGTTAATTAGCTTCTATGACGTAATCTTCTGTTATTTTTTAAATGTATATGTTAAACCAATGAGAATTATTTCTGTTTTTTCAATATAATCTGGTGTTAATAGTATGGGATATTTGAAAAAACTGCCACAAAGCTTCTGAAGAAGGACCTGGTTGGTTTGAAAGCTAGAGCACTTTGTTCTTTTCTGTAACATCCATGTTGGTCCAATAAAAGGTATCAAATCATTTGTTTCTGGATCTGTTCTTAAAAGGACCAATACGGCACCTACAACTTTTTTTTGCATCATGGAAGATACTGAAATTTGCCACAGGACATGGCAGTTGCATAACATTAAGAAGAAACTAGCACAGCTAGACAGTGACATCTACTTTTTATCCCAGTGCAAAAGGAATAACATTATCCCTAAAGGTCTAGCTATTTGGAATCCACTGAGAAACACAGATAATTCTACGTATGCTGAATAACTTTGTCGAGGGACCTCTGAGAAATTGAGAAATCACAGAATCCACAGCTCATATGCCAAAAAGCATTTTTGAAGAAACAGTTTAATGAAATAGCTACCAACTGGAGAGGATGTCTGGTGAGGCTATTCCAGACATCTTGCATGAGATAGACATGAACTACCAAAGAACCTTAAGAAAAGCCATGCTCATTAAAAACAGGAAGCTAGATGCCCTTCAACTTACCATACTTCCTCACAACCATGAAGAACAGAACAGAGTGACTGAACAACTAAGCCACACAGATGGGCACCTTTCAGTTGTTAATTTGTCCACCCACACACTGACTACTGGGGAATTACATGTACTTTCTAAGGGCCTCAATTTCTGCCCAACTAAACCACTGGACAGAATACAGTTTTGTGGTGAAATGGAGGAATACTTCCACAGATTGAGACTCAGGAATTTTTCATGGCAGAGAAGACATCATAGACAGGGAAGAAATCACAAACAGTAAAAATACTATGGATAAGAAAAGAAACCATATGAGTTTACCCCATCAAGTGGCCGAATAAGAAACTGGACAAATACATTAATTGTTTCGCACAGAGAGTTACTGGTGAGATTCTTAATAGGCAGAAACAGGCCCGCTACAACCTCTCTCCACTGGAACGGAGGGCTATACAAACACTAAAATCAAACCATAACATTGTCATAAAAAAAGCTGATAAAGGCTCAGCAGTGGTGATATTGAATAGGGAAGATTACATTATGGAAGCCAACAGGCAGCTAAGTGACCTTACTTACTACAAAGTACTGGGAAGTGATCCAACTACAGAATATAAAAGAGAACTACAGAAGTTAATTGAAACATTTCCAGAGCATGTCCAAGACAAACTAAAGGCCCTCATCCCCAATGAACCTAAGCCAGGGACATTCTACATGCTTCCTAAAATACATAAGCCTGGTAATCCTGGTAGACCCATAGTCTCTTGTAATGGCACCCTGACAGAGGGGATATCAGGGTTTGTAGAAGCTATTTTCAAACTGCTGGTTATACAAAGGGATAGTTACATCAAGGACACTACTCACTTCCTGCATAAACTTTCTGGTTTTAAGGACTTACCACCTGATACCCTTTTAGCCACGATGGATGTAACCTCCCTCTACGCTAATATTCCACACACAGATGGCATCTCAGCCTGCCTCAAATACCTGCATGACAAAGAATTGGACCCAACATTGACCCTGAGTTAGGGTAAACTCCACTGAATTCATTCTGACACATAACAACTTCAGCTTCAATGGTAAACATTATGTTCAAACTATGGGAACAGCAATGGGAATCAGGATGGCTCCACAGTATGCTAATCTTTTTATGGCGAATTTGGAGAAGGATTTTCTAAGGCACTGTACACATAAACCACTCGCTTATTTCCGTTACATTGATGATTTGTTTATAATTTGGACAGAGGGCACTGACACACTTAAAGATTTTCATCGGGTACTTAATAACCTCCATCCAACTATAAAGCTTTCCCTAGAATATTCTGCCACAAGTATACATTTTCTGGATACCACTGTCACTATTAAGGATGGAACCCTACATACCTGTCTTTACAGGAAACCAACAGACAGACAGAGATACTTACACAAGAAAAGTAATCACCCGAGCCACACAAAGAAATCTGTTGTATATAGTCAAGCACTTCGGTATCACCTCTGTTCAAATGGGGAAGATAGAGACACACATCTGGATGATGTTGAAAACACCTTTATTGAGCAGGGACACTCATCCAGAGAAATTGACAGAGCAGTGGAACGTGCAACACAGGTCCCAAGAGAACAGCTACTGCAATATATGAATGGATGACTACCAAGAGAATATCCCTTAGTAGTCACATACCATCCTGACCTTGAACTCCATAAGATTATTAAGGATCTCCATCCAATAATTAGTGAGGATGAAACCCTTAACTGTATTTTTCAAGAACTACCACTACTATCTTTAAACAACCACCTAATTTAGCCAACCTGATTATTAGGAGTCAACTTGAACCGGAACAGAATACCATGACATCATATGGTACACTTAATTCTGTCATCAACGTACATGTAAGACATGCAACCTCATTTCCACTTCAGACTGTGTGGTTACATCACAAAACAGACTATTCAGGATACAGGGAATTATACATGTACATCAAGTAATGTGGTCTATTTTATCCAATGCAAGAAATGTCCTCGCACAGGTTATGTGGGGAGACAAGCCAACAACTCTGCACTAGAATGAATTCACAGACATTCTATTAATCACAAGATGATTGAGAAACCAGTAGCCCAGCCCTTCTCCCAGGATGACCACTCAATCTCAGATATGTCTGTGATGGTCTTAAAAGGACATTTCAACAGTACACAACAGAGACAGGCTTCTGAAATTACTTATTTTACTTCTCAATATGGTGGCGGATGGACTGAATATTGATGTTGGTTATATGACACATTATTCCACTTAAACTTACACAGACCTTTACTTTAAAAGATGTACATAAACACTTTAGTTCTTTAGTGGGCCTTTGATTTTGTAAATTTATGGTTATCTACATGTTGACTTCTCACCTTAACACTGTGGTGAGTGCGTTTGAGAGTGTATGTGTGTATACTGATGTATGTATGTATGTGTGTGGTTTGTGTGTGTTTGGTGTGTGTTGTGTTTTTGTGTGTTGTGGGTATGGTGTGTGTGTGTGTGTGTGTGTGTGTTTTTTTTGTTGTGTGCGGTGTGGTGTGGTGTGTGTGGATTGGGTTTGTTATATTTGTTGTGTGTTGTGGTTGTGGGGGGTGTGCAGGTGTGTGTGTGTGTGGAGGGGTGTGGTGTGGTGTATGTACACACATATGTGTGGGGGAGCGTGGCATGGGGCAATTGTTATGTGGCTAGGACACTTGGTTTTCACATATAGTGTACATTTACTTCCTTCTATTAGTTGTCAGTGGTTGGATCACACACTGTCACATTTTTAACTGCTCATATTAAGATGCATATCTCATTTACTTTGGGGTTCATAAAAGGTGTAATTCTTTTGGGTTTTCATTTAGATTCCTTAGACTGATTCTGTGCATTTTTGTTATACACGGACTCTGTGTTGAAATCTGCACTTATCAGGCTCATGGTCTAGTTTTCTTGGGGGTCCTTGACAAGTATTTTTTAATTGGCACTTTCACTTACAAGTGATACTTTCATGCATCATGTATATATGTGTAGGTTAATTTGAGGCTTGTTTTCAACTTGCAGTTATACCTAATTTCAGGATTTTGTCTCTCATTATCTGTTCTTTAATATACCAGGACAATTGGAATGTAAGTTGTAAGCTCATCTTACAAGTATTAGAGAGAATGCCACGCCAATGATTTTTTTACCACTAGAATGCTTTCTTGGCATACTGAGACATTTTAAAATTTATGTGACAAGAACTCTCTGGCTGTAGAGAATTCTTGATAACATTTGCCCTTCTGAGGCTCCTCAGTTAAAGGCATACTGGTGTTAATTAGCTTCTCTGATGTAATCTTCTGTTATGTTTTAAATGTATATGTTAAACCAATGAGAATTATTTCTGTTTTTTCAATATAATCTGGTGTTAATAGTATGGGATATTTGAAAAAACTGCCACAAAGCTTCTGAAGAAGGACCTGGTTGGTTCGAAAGTTAGAGCACTTTGTTCTTTTCTGTAACATCCATGTTGGTCCAATAAAAGGTATCAAATCATTTGTTTCTGGATCTTACATACTGACCAATTTTTGGGTCACTTTATCTGAACAGTTATTCATTTGGAGTTGTTCTGTTCCTATTACCCTTTGTTTAATCACTTTTTTGCTTTATTTTTGTATTAGAAGTATTCGTGGACAGTCAAACAATTGTCCATATCCAGGTACACTTCTTTGTTGAATTGCCAACAGAATTTAATAGTGTGATCTAGCCTCTGCATTGCAGCATTCCTGTTTTCTGTTTAATTTGCTTACCCTTTCCCTGTTACACCATTGGTGCTTATGACCTGACCCGTACTATATAAAAAATGACATAGTTTTCAAGAAAGTGGTGGTCCCTGCAAGATTGTTGGAGGTGACTTTGTTTGTTCATTTTAAATCTTCTTGCCCCTTCTGTCTTATCTATAAGAAAGAGTGTATAAGTACTAACATATTGCAGTACTTGCCTTATCCAGACACCACTTATCCATAGGTCCTTAGATCGTATTGTGACTGAGGTGTTCTGTGCGGTTGGTTTTCAATTTAGTTTGCGTATACCTACCTGTACCTACCCGGTTATTATCAAGTTGTGTAATAACCATTGCATTTAAAAATTGACATTTTATTAAGAACTACTTAAGTAGTTTTTCAGAGTTACTGCAGATCCTTGTTGTTGTGGTGTTCTCAGTAAGTTTGGTATTAAAAGTCTTTTACTTCTGTCCTGTTACCCCATGTTACTTAATTCATGCTTTTGTAATGGAATAAATAAGATAGTGTTTTAACACTACAATAGGCTACAGTAGCAGTTGTAGGTAGTTGTATAGACTACAGTGCTGCTACCTGTTCTGATTTCTGTTTGCATTTTGCAGATAGTACTGCAGGTGTTATTCATAGAAACATAGAAGATGACAGCAGATAAGGACCACAAGGTCCATCCAGTCTGCCCATTTCTTTTTCTACCTTATAAATGCGCCATTGGCCTTTGCTCTGTCAATGGCCTATCTATTCATATTCATCTGTATTGCTCCCTTATGCCTATTCAATGCCTGTTTGAAGCTCTGCACTGTATTCATATCCAGTACTTCTTGAGTTAGGTCGTTCCATACATCCACCACCCTTTCTGTGAAAAAGAACTTCCGCACATTACCCCTTAATCGGCCTCCTTCTAATCTCATGTTGTGTCCTCTTGTCCTACTATTTTTCTTATTTTGAAACATGTTAGACTCTTTCACCTTGTTAATGCCCTTAAGGTGTTTGAATGTTTCGATCATATCACCTCTCTCCCTCCTTTGCTGTAGGGTATACATATTGAGCTCTGTTAATCTGTCCTCATATGTTTTCTGATACAGTCCCTGCGCCATTTTGGTTGCTCTTCTCTGGACTGCCTCAATTTGGTTAATGTCCTTGTGAAGGTGTGGTCTCCAGTACTGCACGCAGTGCTCCAGATGGGCCTAACCAGTGTCTTGTAAAGAGGGATTATTACCTCATTCTTTCAACTTGTGATACCCCTATTAATACACTCTAACATCCCCCTAGCCTTACCTACTGCTTTAGTGGTCTGCTTGGATGATTTCAGGTCATCGGTGATGATGATGCCCAAGTCTCTTTCTTCCCTTGTGACTGCCAGTAACTCCCCTCCCAGTCTATAGGTGGCTTCAGGGTTTCTCTTCCCTATGTACATGATCTTGTATTTCTTTGCATTAAACCCCAGTTACCACTCTTCCGACCATTTTGCTAGTTTATCCAGATCTCTTATCATTCTGCCTTCCCCATTTGGATCATCTACTCTGTTGCAGATCTTGGTGTCGTGATGGGGGTAACAGTGGGGGAGCACCTGGGTAACAGTGACCACCAGTCATTGTGGTTTGAAATCACAGAAAGAGCAGAACCAAACCACACAAAAACACGTATCCTGGATTTTAGGGGGGCAGACTTTGGGAAAATGGGAGATGCTTGAAAGAGGCATTAAGGGAATGGGACAGGAATCAGGATTGAGGAACAGTGGGTAGTATTTAAAATGGGGATTATAAGAACAACAGAATTATGCATTAACAGGTTAGCAAGAGGGAAAGAAAGAGGAGACCATTATGGTTTTCCAAAGAGGTAGCAAAGAAAGTGAAAGCCAAAAAGACTGCATTCAGGCAATACAAAAAGACACAGGCAGAAGGGGATAGGGAGAAGTACCAGGAGAAACAAAGGGAGGCAGGGAAGTCAGTAAGGGAAGCCAAAGCTCAGACAGAAGAACACATTGCAAAATCAGTGGTTAAAGGGGACAAAACCTTTTACAGGTACATAAGTGAAAAAAGAAGGACAAAGGGAGGGATAGTTAGACTGAAGGGGGAGGATGGGAGCAGCGTGGAGGATGACAACAGTAAAGCTGACATATTGAACAGGTATTTCTGCTCAGTCTTTACTAAGGAAGAGGGGGGTAATGGGTCTGAAGGGAGTACAAGGGGTGAGAATGGTGCAGAAATGGACACAAGTCCCTTTACACGAGAAAGGGTCCTGAAGGAACTGGAAGTAATAAGAGTTGACAAAGCAATGGGGCCAGATGGGGTGCACCCAGGGTCCTTAAAGAACTAAGGAGGTGGTGGCTGAACCTCTGGCTATCCTGTTCAGCCAATCACTGGAAACAGGGAGGTACCAAAGACTGGAGGACAGCAGATGTAGTCCCCTTATACAAAAGTGGGAACAAAGAGGAAGCAGGGAACTACAGACCAGTCAGCCTCACCTCGGTAGTGGGAAAGATCATGGAAGCACTACTGAAGGAGAGATTGGTGGAACATCTGGTTGTCAATGGACTACAGGACCCAAGGCAGCATGGTTTCACCAGGGGGAGGTCATGTCAGACCAACCTCATTGAATTTTTTGACTGGGTGACTAGGGAGGTGGATCAGGGAGGGCAGTGGACATGGCCTATCTGGACTTCAGCAAGGCCTTTGACACTGTGCCACATAGAAGACTATTACACAAACTGGGGAATATGGGTGTGGGCAGGACAGTAGTGTGGTGGGTAGGTAACTGGCTGGGTGGCAGGAAACAGAGGGTGGTGGTAAATGGCTGTCACTCCACAGAGGGAAGAGTGACCAGTGGGTACCACAGGGATCAGTGCTGGGACCGGTCCTATTCAACATCTTCATCAGTGACATTGCACAGGATATAGAAGGCAGAATTTCACTGTTCGCTGATGACACAAAGCTCTGTAACAGAGTAGACACACCAGAGGGTGTAGACAGAATGAGAAGGGACCTGCAGAAACTTGAAGAATGGTCAAGGGTTTGGCAGTTGAAATTCAATGCAAAGAAGTGCAAGATAATGCATATAGTACAAAAAACCTAGCACAATATATAAGTTGGGGGTGAGGATATAGCATGCACCAAGCAGGAAAGGGATCTTGGGGTTGTCATCTCTGATGACCTCAAGGTAGGAAACAGTGTGACAAGGCATCAGGTAAAGCAAATAGGATGCTGGGATGTATAGGCAGGGGCATCACCAGCAGGAAAAGGGAGGTCATAATTCCGCTATACAAGACACTAGTGAGGCCCCACCTGGAGTACAGTGTACAGTTCTGGAGACCATACCTACGTAAGGATATAGACAGGGTAGAGAAGGTTCAGAGGAGGGCAACAAAGATGGTGCATGGGTTGCATCACAAATCCTATGAAGACAGGTTGAAGGAACTGAACATGTACTCCCTGGAGGAGAGGAGGGAGAGAGGGGATATGATAGAGACATACAAGTATCTTACAGGGAGGAACAGGGTGCAGGAAAACACTATTTTTAAGTGAAAAGATGTTTCAGGACTAGAGGGCATGGGATGAAGTTGAGGGAGGACGATTCAGAGGAAACATGAGAAAGAATTTCTTCACAGAACGGGTGGTGGACAAGGGAACACCCTGCCAGAGGAAGTGGTGGGGGCTGAAACAATCATGGGATTTAAGAATGCATGGGATAGACATAAAGGAATTCTAGAGGTCAGGGGTAAGGGGAAATAGACTTCTAGGAAAACAAACTGAACTTACAAGCTCAAATGGGCAGACTAGGTGGGCCATGGGCCCTTATCTGCCGACACTGTCTATGTATCTATGTCATCTGTAAACAGATAAACCTTACCCTCCAGTCCATCTGCAATGTCACTGATGAAGATATTGAAGAGGACTGGCCCCAGGACTGATCCCTGAGGTACCCCACTTGTGACTTGCATCTCTTCTGACTGTATAGCGTTTACCACCACTCTCTGTTTTCTGCCTGGAAACCAGTTTGCCACCCAGTTGACCATCCTCTGACCCACCCCGAGCCTACCCAGCTTATTAATCAATCTTCTATGTGGAACAGTATCAAAAGCTTTGCTGAAGTCAAGGTAGGTGACATCAACTGCTCCCCCTTGATCCAACACTTTGGTTACTCAGTCAAAGAAATTGATGAGATTAGTTTGACAGGTCCTTCCTTCCCATGCTGTCTTGGATCCTGTGCTCCTATGGATTCCAGGTGTTGCACTATCCTTTCCTTAAGGAGTGCCTCATAATCTTACCCACTACTGAGGTAAGACTGACTGGTCTGTAGTTCTCTGCCTCCTCCCTGCTACTAGTCTTGTGGAGCGGGATCACATGAGTCCTTCTCCAGTCTTCTGGGACCTCTCCTGTGCTCAGAGACTCACTAAACAGTTCTGATAATGGCTCTGCTACTTCCACCCTTAGCTCCTTTAGTACCCTGGGATGTATGCCATCAGGTCCCATTGCCTTGTCCACCCAGAGCTTATCGAGCTCTTGTAGGACCCTTTCTTTTGTGAAGGGACTAGTGCTCACCTCCCTTCCCCCTGTGTCCATGGTGCTGAGCTGTGGGCCCTGCCCTACCTTCTCTTCAGTAAATACTGAGCAGAAGTATCTATTTAGGATAGATGCTTTCACATGGTCCTCCTCCTCACACACACCCTTGTCTCCTTTGATATTAGCAATACCCCCTCTGGACTTTCTCCTTTCACTAATGTATCTATATAAAGTCTTGTCACCTTCTTTTACTGTTCGTGCTAGTGTTTCCTCAGCTTTGGCCTTTGCCTGCCTTACTGCCTTCCCTGCTTCCTTTAGGGGAAGTTTGGTATGCCTCCCTATCTTCATCCTGCTGTGTTTCCTTATATTTCCTGAAGGCCAACCTTTTGGCTCTGACTTTTCTGCTACTGTTTTTGAGAACCAAAGTGGTTTCCTTCTTCTTTTCTACTTCCTTTTCTCTCTAACACAATGGGATGTTGCTTCAAATATTGAATCCTTTATGCTTGCCCACTTTGCCTGTACCCCCTCACCTGTATTTCTTCTTCCCAGGGCTAGCTTAACTCTGTTGGCCATCTTATCAAAGTCAGCTCCTCTGAAGTCCCATATTTTTGCCTTGTAATGGGATGATTTAGTTGTAGTGGCCAAGTTGAACAATACCATGTGATCGTCACTGGCCCCCAAGGGACCATCTACCTTAGTAGTAAATAAAAATACATTATCATATACTTCTGGACAAAGTCAAATGGAACAAGCATATAAATATGCCTGCCAAGAGACAATCTAGTTCAGGGAAAGGTGACGGGGTGGGAGGTGGCTCAAAGAAATCTGTTGAAAAAAGAAGAAATGCAGTTCCACTTCCAGTAAGCAAACATATTTCTGCATCAGTGCCTTCTGTGGGCTCCAGTGCTGTGGCAGCCAGTGCCATCAAAATAGAAGTTAGAAGTGTCTTCATTGTGACTCAGTTTTTATGGCCAAATCTGTAGCTACCATGCTTGTTGGGCATGATACTGAGAATAAGGGAAACACTCGCAGGCATAGAGGTCGAGGAGGAGATGGATAAAGTTGTTGGTGTGACTGTTGTTCCTGTTCATGGTGGAGTTGATGGTGGGGATACTGTCCAGCTTAAGTCTGTTTCTCCTGGAGAAGGAGCTATGGAAAGTCAGCCCCACCCCAGTGAGGAGATGCCAGAGAAGAAAAAAGTTTCTGTGGAAGTAGACAGTGATAGGGAGGAGGAGAAGAAGGACATAATCAACTGCAGTCCAGATGATGATGAGGTGTTGGATCCCCTGTGGGAGCCAGAGTTGAAATAACTTAAGGGTGATGATGTAGCCCATTTAGATGCCAAGCCTGAGGGTGAAGCTATCAACAAGCCTACAACAAGCAGTCAAGTAAACCCCCTCCCAAAACTACTTAAAGTCATGAAAGTGACTCAAAATTTGAAAACTTCAACACCTTTGGCTCTGCTGTCCAAGTCTCAGTACCATGTCAAATCCAGAGGTGCAAAGTCCCTAGTCTGGGATTTTTTTGTGCTTGATGCAGCTAAGGAGACTGTAGCGATATGTCAGCTGTGTCAAACACGTGTCAGTCATGGAAAAAAGGGCAGCCACATAGGCACCAGTGGCCAGCACACCCACTTGAAAAACAAGCACCTGTTGTGCTAGCACTAGCACCAGAAAGATACCACAGCTGTTGGTGGGACTTCCCTTGTCAAGCTTAATGTTAGTGACAGCAGTGCAATAGAGCAGGAGAAGGGAGGGTTGAGTGGGTCGGTGGAGGAGGACTGTGAGCAATCCTTTTCTCTTTCAGACAGTGGGCATAGTAGCAGTGGAACTACCACTCCTTTGAGTCATTAAAAGTACACCACCAGGCACCAAATCCACCAAAATAACCAGTTTCATACATGCTGCACATCCCAGCCCCAAGACTCAACTGGTACCCCAGCAAGAACAACATTGGTGGCACAAGTACAGCATTTTGGTTGACCTGCCCCAAAGATGCAGCCCACACTGAAGAGTGTCATTGAGCAGCACTCAAAGTACCCCCCCAATTATGCTTCTGTCCATGAACTGAACACAGCCACTGCTGAAATGCTGGCCATCGACCTGTTGCCATTCTCCTTTGTGGCGAATCCTGGATTCTGCTGTTTGATGTCCCATGCCTGTCCCAAATGGCAGGTGCCATGATAAACATACCTGTATTTCTCAAAACGTGGCATGCCAGAACATTACAGCAGAGTTTCAGAGTTTGTCCTACATGCCATAAAGCATTCTGCCTCCAAATATATCCACCTTAATATGGATATGTGGACAAGTGGACAAACAGTGGGCAGCTCATATCTGTGCATAACAGCACACTGAGAACAGGTACCTGGGGAGGTTGTTGGTTTGTGGCCTGGCAAAACCTGCATAAAGCAAAACTGTGGTGGCAGCAACACACCTGGTATTTGGCAGCATGCCACCCTCACTATGCAATGTGTTACTGGGTCTCACACAGGTGAGAAAATGCTTAATGTGCTGCTAAATCAGACTGATGAGTGGCTACACGCACACTCACTTACAGAGGGGTTTATTGCCAGTGACACAATGTGGTGAAGTGCGTTAGTGACAGTGTTTTTTTCAGAGTGCCCTGGCTGGAACACTGCCTTAATCTGGTTGTGCAGCAATTTCTGAACCGCACTGACATCAAGGAAACTGTGTTTGTCGCCCGACACATCTGTGTGCACTTCGCTCATTCTGCAAAGGCCTGTGACCATCTGTGTGAGCTGCAGTGCACTAACCATCTGCCTCAGCACTGTATGAAGCTCAATGTTGTGACCAGGTGGAACTCCACACTGTACATGCTGGACCAGCTGTATGAGCAATATAAGGTGGTTTCAGATTACCTGCTGCTGCACACCACCAAGGACAGTGCTGGAGTGTCCATTGCTCTAACAATAGAGCAGTGGCAACAAATAGATGGTATAATATGCATTCTGCATCTATTTAAGCATGCAACATAGGCTTTGAGTGGGGAAACTGCCTGTATGACTTATAGTCAATACCCCTTATATGTGTGCTGAGGCAGCCACTGGTGAATGTCTGTCACCATATGGAGGGAAGTGGTGATCACAGTGGTGTTCATCTAATGGATCACATGCTCCACATTCTGGACAGCAATACACATGTCTCTGGCATTCTACAGTCAGATGAATTTGCTATTACTACCATGCTGGATCCACGGTACAAACATGGCTTGCCTGCCATAATTGAAGGTGGTTATCTGTGACTGGAAAAAATGACCAATTACCTTTTCAGATGGGTACATGGTGCACAGAGGAAAAAGGCAGAGACACAAACTGCACATATACCATGTGTTGCTTCCACCACCAGCAACAGCAGCTCACAGGCTACCAAATCAGAAAAAATATCCAAGTCTCAGCAGAAAATGGCAAGTAATCCCATTTGGGATGTTTTTTACCAGATGGGCATGGAAGAAATTGAAGACAAGGAGGAGAAGCCTGATAAGGCAATAGGACACAGGGCAGTACAATGTATGTACAATGTAAGTCAAACTACCTCTTGCTGGGAGCTGCAATACTGAACACAGGATTTGCAAGAAAACGAGTTGTGCTCACAACAGAGGGAGGTGAACCTTACAATTGTCTTTGGTTTGTAGCAGATATTCTGCAGGTGGAGGCTACTTCTAACTGAAAGGTGAAATAAGGAACTTAGAATTATCAGGAAAAGACAGTCTTGTTACAATTCATAAGATTTTCAGTGCAGGAAGAGTTTAAACCCTTGGCTAAACATTTGTCACAAATCCTGAAATACGTGCAGGTACAGGTTGTGTATTTGACCCAGACAGTAAACTGTTTCTTGTGTTTATCTTTGTGTGCCTTAAAAGAAATTCCAGACTTTCTCAGGAAGTGATTACATCATAGCTACTTATCAGCCAATAGCTTTGGTAACAGACCTGAGAACAATAGTATTATAAGCAAGTGTTTTATAGCAAACTCATCAGAACAGCTACTATTTTTCAAGTCAAACTACCTCTTGCTGGGAGCTGCAATACTGAGCATAGGACTTGAAAGAAAGCCAGTTGTGCTCACAACAGAGGGAAGTGAACCTTACAATTGTCTTTGGTTTGTAGCAGATATTCTGCAGGTCGAGGCTACTTCTAACTCAAAGGTGAAATAAGGAACTTAGAATTATCAGGAAAAGACAGTCTTGTTACAATTCGTAAGATTTTCAGTGCAGGAAGAGTTTAAAGCACAACTGACTTATTTTGGGGCTGACTGCTTTCAGAGCACAAACCACCAGGCTGTTTTGGGGCTGGGGAGGTTTACCTGTGTCTGACTTGGATGTCTGGATTTTTCTCTGTTTGATTAGCAGGGATTTTCTCTGTCAAATTGTTGTGTATGGTATCTTGCTGACAGGAAGGCACTCATCACAGCGGTGGGTCAGAGCTCTTAGCTGATTGTTTTGTGAGGGCACAGTTTAGGCCCAACCCTTCCCACCCTCACCCCACCCACCCCTGGAAATAGTTCATTTATACCTGGGGTTCTGACATCATTTCCTCAGGAGTGCAAGGTGCATATCAATGTCACACCCTCTCTAGCACACAGCACTGAAAATATAAGCATACACATTGTATAATATATATATTTCTATATAACAAACCAATCACACACACAAAAAAAAGTACATAATCATATGTGGGGAGTAGTGCAATGTAATGGCTGTAGGGCAGCAGTCTTCTGGGAGTCTTTCTGGAGGCTGAGATGCTGCCCATTTGCAGACAACTCTGTGCCCTGAGGGAGGAATTTGCCCATCTTCAGGCCACACTGGACAGCAGTAAGGGAACCTTCCCCAGGCCAGACTGGATGGTAGGAAGGAACCTCCCCATCCAGGGAGCACCAGAGCCACCACCACTACCTCAGAGGTTGCAAAGAAAGCACAGCAGTTGGACCACAGTGGGCTCAGGAGGGTGAGGATAGTGGAACAGAGGCACACCCAGTCAGTTGTTCCACTCCACAACCATGCACCATTCTGGGAGCACAGCTCCCCATGGATGCACCCACAGAGGAGATTAAGGAGGCTGAGGACACCTGTCACAAGGAGGCCCACAGGAAGGAGGCAGAGGACACCACAAGGAAAGGAATCAGCTCCTGGTGGGGACTCAATTAATAGGGGATAGAACTGGGGAGCAGGAAAACTGAAGTAAGGTGCCTGCCTGGTGCCATGGCTTGGAGGGACAGGAAGCGCATCCTCAGGATCAAGAGAACAGCTGCACAGGAGTCTGAGCTGGACATCATTGTCCACCTAGGGACAAATGATTTGGCTCAACATGAGATCAGAGCAGTGCAGAAGGCCTTTGTAGAACTGGGGAGGGGCCTAAGACAAGTAGCACACACAGTATCCTTCTCAGAGGTGCTGCCTGTCAATGGCATGAGTGAGGCAAGGGTACTTTGCACCATGCAGTTTAATGAATGGTGAAAAATGGTGTGGAGCACAGGGGTTTGGCTTCATTGGGGACTGGGGTTCCACCTGGAGGGACACCAGCCTATACTGGCAGGATGGTCTGCATCTGTCCAGGAAGGGAACAAGTCTTTTGAGCAATTTGTTTAAATGCTTCATTGGCAAGCTTTTAAACTAGTCAAGGGGAGGCACTGATAAGCAGCAGGAAAATCCCAGCGTATCCCTACAAAACAGGGTACTAAATGACAAAAAGACCGAGGTAGAACGGTCAGTGGGGGATGCTGAAACAGAAGGTAAAGCCATCAAGAAATGGAAAGCAATGAGTACCAATGCCTGTAGTCTGTGTAACAAGCTTCCTGAATTAGTGGCCATGATGGAGGAGGAACATCTGGATATCGTGGCAGTGACAGAAACACGGTTCACACAAAACCATGACTGGGATGTAAACATACCAGGATACACTATCTACAGGAGGGACAGAGAGGGTAAAAGAGGAGAAGGAGTAGCTCTTTACATAAGGGAAGGAATCAAAGCAACAGAACAAAAGGGAAAACAGGGAGGAGAAGAAGCACTGTGGGTAAATTTGGAGACCGGCAATGGCACCACAATCTGCACAGGGGTTGTATACAGACCCCCTTCTCAGGGGGAGGAAATGGACAAGGAAATGATAGAAAGTATACTTAGTATGGCAGAAAAAGGGGAGATATTGCTGATGGGTGATCTGAATATGCCAGATGTTAACTGGAGTGCAGTTGCAGCAGCCACTTCAAAGAGTGGGGTTATTCTAGATGCCCTACAGGGGGCATGCCTTAGACAACTAGTATTGGAGCCCACTCGAGAGGGAGCAATCTTAGACCTGGTTCTCTCAAATGGAGATGAAGAGAGGATCACAGATGTAGAAGTGGGTAGCCATCTTGGAACTAGCGACCATCGAACAGTATGGTTCACAATAAACACAGCAATAGAGTCAAGCCATACAAAGGCAAAGGTACTGGACTTTAGGAGGGCTGACTTTGCCAAAATGGGTGAGTGCCTAAGGAATGTACTAGCAAATGGGCAGGAAGGAGGGGTTGAAGAACAATGGGGAATAATAAAAACTGCCATCATGGAGGTAACAAGCCTTTGTGTGAAGCAAATAAACAAAACTAAACGATGTAAGAAACCACTATGGTTCTCAAATGAAGTGGCAGTGAAGGTTCAAGAGAAAAAGAAAGCTTTCAGGAACTACAAGGAATCACAGAAGGAGCAGGACAGAGAACTGTATCAGTTAAAGCAAAAGGAAGCTGGGAAGGCAGTCAGAACAGCAAAGGCCCAAACCGAAGAAAAGATGGCCAACTCAGTTAAGAAAGGGGATAAAACCTTTTAATGGGTACATTAGGGAGTGAAGGAAGACCAAGGAGGGATAGTGAGGCTTAATAAGGGGGGAGGGTGGGCAGAGGGTGACTGTGAAAAGGCAGAGATACTAAACAAATATTTTGCTCAGTATTTACTAAGGAAGAGGGGAGGTACCTAAACAAACAGTAGAAACACTCTGGATACAGAAGTTGATACCAGCCCATTTACAGAAGAAAGGGTTCTGAAAGAACTCTAAAACTGAAGGTGGACAAAGCAATGGGGCCTGATGGGATTCATCCCAGAATTCTAAAAGAACTAAGGGTAGAATTAGTGACACCACTGACTACCCTGTTTAACAAATCATGGGAGGATGGGGTGGTACCGAGGACTGAGGAGGGCAGATGTGATTCCCTTCACAAAAGTGGGAGCAAGGCAGAAGCAGGAAACTACAGACCTGTTAGTTTAACCTCAGTGGTAGGGAAAATGATGGAATCACTTCTGAAGGAAAGAATTGTTGAGTACCTAGAGGCCAGTGGGGCATAGGACCCAAGGCAGCATGGATTCACAGTGGGAAGGGCATGTCAGATGAATCTGATAGATTTCTTTGACTGGGTGACCAAAGTAGTAGATCAGGGAGGGGCTGTGGACATGGCTTACCTAGACTTTAGCAAGGCATTTGACACAGTCCCACACAAAAGATTAATATACAAGTTAGCTAGCTTGGGAGTGGGTCCCAAGATGACAGCCTGGGTAAAAATTGGCTGGAGAATAGGACACAGAGAGTAATAGTAAATGGAGTCCACTCTGAAGAAAGGGGGTTACTAGTGGGGCACCTAGGTTCAGTATTGATCGGGGTCCTCTTCAATGTCTTTATGTTTACATTTCAGAGGGACTGAAGGAAAAGTATGTCTCTTTGCAGATGACACAAAGATCTGCAACAGAGTTGATGCACAAGGTGGGGTGGAAAGGATGAAAAGGGACTTGGCAAGGTTAGAGGAATGGTCAAATGTATGGCAGCTTAGATTCAATGCCAAGAAGTGCAAGGTAATGCACCTGGGAAACAAAAACCCAGGGGAAGAGTACACAATGGGGGGTGAGATACTAACAACAACAAAAATGGAAAGGGACCTGGGGGTAGTCATATCAGATGACCTAAAGGTGGGCAAGCAATGTGAAGGCAGCAAGGAGGGTTGGGGATACTGGGATGCATAGGAGAGGCATCACCAGTAGAAAACAGGAAGTTATTATCCCTCTGTACAGACAGCTGGTGAGACCCCATCTGGAGTACTGCATGCAGTTCTGGAGACCCAGTCTTCACAAAGACATAGACAGGATGGAAGCTGTCCAGAGGAGGGCACTAAAATGGTGCAGGGTCTGCACCGGAAGACATATGAGAGAGACTTAAGGAGCTTAATATGTATAGCCCTCGAGGAAAGGAGGGAGAGGAGGACATGATAGAAACTTTCAAGTACCTCAAGGAATCAACAAAGTCTAAGAGGGTAGCATCTTTCAAAAAGAGGTGTGCAAGAACAAGGGGCACAATTTGAAGATAGAGGAGGGTGGTCAGAGGTAATTTAGGAAGTATTTTTCACAGAGAGGTTGTGGATGCATGGAGTGGCCTTCCGGAGGAGGTTGTGGAGTCAAAAACAGTGGTGGAATTCAAGCATGCATGGGACTGTCATAAGGCAATTTTAGGGGGTTGGGGTAGGAAGAAGTAGGCTGCTGGTTAACTAGGATCTGCAGCTTATCCAGTAGGCAGGAAAATGGGCAGACTGGGTGGGCCAAGCGGTCCTTATCTGCCGTCAAATTCTATGTTTCTATGGTGGATGCCTACATGGGAGACACCAAGAATTTTGTCATCACTGATGAGCCATTGGAGTACTGAAGCAGCAAAGTGAGTGACTGGCCCACACTGACATCAGTTGCTTTTAAATACCTAAGTTGCCCACCATCCAGTGTCAGTGTGGAATGGGTGTTCAGCTCTGCTGGGGCCATTGTGCGTGACCGAAGGACAAATTTGTCACTGAAGAATGTGTACATCCTAACATTTATAAAAATGAACAAAGGTCACATTCCACATAAGACGTTTATGTCAATGGTGTTGCCACATGAATTGTGTCTCAGAGACAATGATGACAATGAAGATGTCCACCATGGTAAAGCTTCTACCAGCAGGGAGACAGATGAAGCAGCAATGATGAGAGAATTTCTACCTGGTGATGACTCCAGTATTGAAGACTGTGAGGGCTGCGTCATGGAGGATATGGTACTGGAAGAAAGCTAAAGTTGTTATGCCCCCCCACTAGCACTGACCCATTTCCACTGAGTATGCTCTTTTAAGTTGTTGTTATACCTTTTTAATTGCATTTTGATGCTTGTTCTGTGTTACCTTCTGTTAATCTGATTAATTTGATTACCCTAGTAATACTGTTTACTTCAGTTGTTCATTTTTGAAAAAAATCCTTACCCCTGATATGCTAACTGTAATATCAGCAATGAACAATGAGTGTAAACTGCTGAAATTTCCCCCAGAAGGAACATGCGGTACACATGAAGGCCAGAAGCAGCAGCAGCAGGCATCCTCATTCCTCTAAAAGCACTGCATACCTAGAAATAAGCTAAAAAGAAGAACAAATGTTGATGATTGGTACAATCCCCCCCCCCAAAAAAACATTAAAAATTAAGAAATACTTACCTCAGAGAATGGCTGTGAAACTGGAACCATTCTACATGAAGTGCAGACACATGTCAGCAGCTGCCAGAGTGGGAGGTAACACATGCACCAGCACTGGAATTCCTGAATATTGACAAAAAGATGGATAGTCACTGTCAAAATTAGACATGTGGACTAAAGTAACCCCACTTCCCCTTTAATGAAAAATGAAATACTTACCTTCGGAAAATGTGATGCATTCAAACATCTGAATCCTGATTCCCGGCATGATAAAGCTTCTTTGGCTTGGTATCATTATGAGGTCATCCTCCACCAACTGGAAAAAAATGGAAAAGCAGTACAAACATATTAAACTTCAACAGGTCACAACAACAACCCACCCCCACAACTACCTGGCACATAGTAAGTAAAGTAAGTAACACTTTATTTATAAAATGCTTTTCCAAAGCCAAGGTGTTGTACAATCAATAAAATCAGAAAACAAAACAATTTAAAACAAATAAAAACATCCATAGGCAGCTAGAGATAAAAAAAAAACAGAAAAAAACATAAAATACATGAAAATACTTATGTGTGCAGCAGCAGTATGTCTGTGAGGCTGGTCCATGAACATTACACTAGCCAAAACATTATTTGGTGGCAAGTTGGCAACCAGCCAGTCAGAGGAGCAGCATCAGCAAGTTACAATCAATCAATCAAGTTTATTTTATACAGGAAAGAGTGTGAGCAAACATGCCCATTTTCACAGTCATCCAGATTACAGAGTATCACAATATATACAGCAAAAGAAAAATAGAAGAGCAAACATGCCCATTTTCACAGTCATCCAGATTACAGAGTATCACAATATATACAGCAAAAGAAAAATACAAGAGCAAACATGCCCATTTTCACAGTCATCCAGGTTACAGAGTATCACAACATATGCAGCAAAACAAAAATACAAAAGCAGAAATAACCATATTTACAACAAATTTAAATAAAAATGAGGACAGTTATAAATATCGGTGAGGATGAAGCAGGTAGACAGTGGGAGGGGGAGGTACAGATGATACAGTAAACATAGTGCTGGGGGGAGGGGCTAGGGGGTGTGGATGGAGAAAAAGGAGGCAACGTGAGGGAGGCAGGCCTCAGACAGCTAGTTTCGGAACCCACTCGTGAGGGAGCAATCTTAGACCTCGTACTCTCAAATGGGGGCAGTGAGAGGATCTCAGATCTAGAAGTGGGTTGCCATCTGGGAACAAGTGACCATCAAACAGTGTGGCTCACGTTAAACTCAGCTACAGAGTCAAATCATACAAAAGTGAGGGTACTGGACTTTAGAAGGGCTGACTTTGGCAAAATGGGAGAGTGCCTCAGAAAAGCACTAGCAAACAGGCTAGAAGGAGGTGTGGGGCAACAATGGGGAATCATCAGAACTGCCGTCACAGAGGCAACAAGCCTTTGTGTGAAGCAAATAAACAAATCAAAATGAAAAAAAGCCACTATGGTTCTCAAAAAGGTGGCTGTGAAAGTCAGGAAGAAAAAGATAGCATTTCGGAAGTATAAGGAAACACAGAAGGAGCAGGACAGAGAGCTGTACCAGTTAAGGCAGAAGGAAGCAGGGAGGGAAGTCAGAATAGCAAGGCCCAAACTGAGAAAAAGATAGCCAACTCAGTTAAGAAGGGTGATAAAACCTTTTATAGGTACATCAGCGAGTGTAGAAAGACAAAGGGAGGGATAGTGAGGCAAAATAGAATTAATGGTAGGTGGGCAGAGGGGGACAGTGAAAAAGCAGGGATACTGAATGAATGTTTCTGCTCAGTATTCATAAAAGAGGAGGGGGAAGTGCCTAATCCAATTAACAGAAGCACTCTTGATAGGGGGGTCGATCCCAGTCCTTTCACAGACGCAAGAACTCCTAAAACTGAAGGTGGACAAAGCAATGGGTCCTGATGGAATTCACCCCAGAATTCTAAAAGAATAAGGGAGGAACTAGTGAAACCACTGGCTACTCTTTTTAATAAATCATGGGAGGATGGTGTGGTACCCAAGGACTGGAGGAAGGCTGATGTGATTCCCCTTCACAAAAGTGGGACCAAGACAGAGGCAGGAATCTACAGACCTGTCAGTCTGACCTCTGTGGTAGGGAAAGTGATGGAGTCACTTCTGAAGGAAAGAATAGTTGAGTACCTAGAGGCCAGTGGGGCACAGGACCCAAGGCAGCATGGGTTCAGCGGAAGGTCATGTCAGATGAATCTAATAGATTTCTTTGACTGGGTGACCAAAGTAGTAGACTAGAGAGGGCTGTGGACATGGCCTACCTAGACTTTAGCAAGGCATTTGACACAGTCCCACGCAAAAGATTAATAATCAAATTAACCAGCCTGGGAGTGGGTCCCAGGGTGGTAGCCTGGTAAAACATTGGCTGCACAACAGGACACAGAAGGTAATTGTAAATGGAGTCCACTCTGAAGAAAGAGGGGTTACTAGTGGGTACCGCAGGGTTCAGATTGGTCCAGTCCTTTTAATGTCTTCATCAGTGACATTGCAGAGGGACTGGAAGGAAAAGTATGTCTTTTTGCAGATGACACAAAGATCTGCAACAGGGTTGATACACAAGGAGGCGTGGAAAGGATGAGAAGGGACTTGGCAAAGTTGGAGGAATGGTCAGAAGTATGGCAGCTAGGATTCAATGCAAAGAAGTGCAAAATAATGCACCTGGGAAACAATAACCCAGAGGAAGAATATACAATGGGGGGGAGGTAGTAACAACAACAAAAAAGGAAAGGGACCTGGTGGTAATCATATCAGATGACCTTAAGGTTAGAAAGCAATGTGTGAAGGCAGTAGGGAGGGCTGGGGGTATACTGGGATGCACAGGGAGAGGCATCAGCAGCAGAAAACAGGAAGTTGTTATCCCTCTGTACAGACAGTTGGTGAGACCCCATCTGGAGTACTACGTCCAGTTCTGGAGACCCCATCTCTGCAAGGACATAGACAGGATAGAGGCAGTCCAGAGGAGGGCAACTAAAATGGTGCAGGGTCTGCAAGAGAAGAAGTATGAGGAGAGACTAAAGGAGCTTAATATGTATACCCTTGAGGAAAGAAGGGAGAGGGGGGACATGATAGAAACTTTTAAGTACCTCAGTGGAATCAACAAAGTCCAAGAGGGTAGCATCTTTCAGAAAAAGAGACATGCAAGAACAAGGGGACACAATTTAAAGATAGAAGGGGGGCAGTTCAGGGGCAATGTGAGGAAGTATTATTTCACAGAGAGGGTAGTGGATGCATGGAACAGCCTTCCTGAGGAGGTTGTGGGGTCTAAAACTGTGGGAGAATTCAAGAATGCATGGGACAGACATAAGGCAATTCTTGTGGGGGGTAGGAAGAAATAGGCTGTTAGTTAACTAGGATCTGCGGCCTGTCCTGTAGGTAGGGAAATGGGCAGACTAGATGGGCCAAGCGGTCCTTATCTGCCGTCAAAGTCTATGTTTCTATGCCCTTAAGGGAGAGGAGCAGAACCTCACAACTGGTTATATGAAACTTACCGGGGCACTTACAAGAGTAACTCTCCAAGACCAAATTTTTGCTGAGGCAATAAATAAGGGGTTGAAGCCACAGGACTGGGTGCTAGAAGGTAGGTTGTTGTAAAGTTTCACACCCTGACAGCAGATGGAGTTTTGCACGTGTGGTATGAAGGAACGGAACCTCAAACATTTGGCTGGTGCTCCCTCTGGTGCCATGCTTGAGGCAGATTTGGGGAAAAGGTCCAGAACACTTGGTGGCAATAAGTTAAGATTAACCTTGTATAGAAAAAGAAGTGTTTTAAGTTGAAACCTTCCTTCCAGGGATAGCCACGAGACAGGAGGGTAGAGGGAACAGTAATGGGTGGACCAGGGGAGGCCAGTGATGAAATGTGCAATGTTGTTGTAGGAGGTTCTCAGTATGGAGAAAAGAAGAGACAAGAGGGGGGAGTAGACTGTGGAGCCATATTCAAGAAGGGGAAGGAGCAAGGAGCAGGCAAGCGAGATCTTGAGGTTGGAAGAAGGAATTTTCTAATCCGTAATAACAGTCCTAACCTCATGTTTATTTTCTTGATAAGATTAGTAATGTGTACTTGGAAAGTGAGGTGTGGGTCAAGAACCAAGCCCAGATATTTAAATCTTCAACTTTATTGATACTGTTCCTGTGAAGGTCAGAGAGGGTGAGGTTTAATTCTAAATTTTTTTCTGGGGCCTGCAAAGAGCATGCACTTAGTTTTTTTTTAGAGTTAAGAACTAGGTTTATGTGAAGGAACCAAGAGTGGAGCCTTAGGAAGTCAGTATGCAGGTTAGAGAACATGGTGTCAGGTTTTTTATCACTACAGTATAGAGCTGCGTCATCTGCACAGAGAACTATCTTGGTGTTTTGACAGATTTTGGGGAGATTATTAATGAAGAGAGAGAAAAGCAAGGGGTCTAAAACAGAACCCTGAGGGATGCCACAATTAATCTGGCAGACATCTGAGAGTACCACTTTTGTGATTGTCCTGTGAGATCTATTTGAGAGGTAGCTGTCTACCCAGCAAATTACATCATGGGACATATGAAGGTAGGAGAGAGAGAGTGTAAGAGGAGGCTGTGGTCCACCAAATTGAAAACTTTGGTCAAATCAACGAATACCAACCCTGAGTGCTGACCATTGTTGCTTGCTTTAGTAATATCACTGGTGAATCTGACTAAAGCCATTTCCGTGCTGTGGCCCGCTCCAAAGCCATGCTGTGCTTCAGTGAGCAGATTATGCTCTTGAAAAAAAGAGGTTAGCTGTGAGTGAACAACCTTCCTGACGATCTTGGTAAGAGGTGCCAGAAGCCAGATAGGGCAATAGTTCCCTACATCACTCCTGGACCCCGATTTGTACAGGGGTTTCATCGTAGCTATTTTCCAGATGTTAGAGAAGGTGCTAGAACAGTGGGAGTGATTGAGGATGTTTGTTAGGGGTTTGGCCAGTGGCAAAATACAGAGCTTCAGAATTTTATAATCAATGCCATCATCAATGATGCAGGGCTTAGGGTTGTTGCTTCTGATGAGGTGAATGGTATCCGATGGCTTTAGAGTGCAGAAGTAGAATTCAGGGTAGTTTTGGAGCTCACTGCAGGGATGGTTATCAGCAGGTGGGGGACTTGAGAGACACGGGTCTTGGGCGGAGGGTTTGAACTTATCAAGGTCACCAAAGAAAGAATTAAACATGTTGGCCACTTTGCTGGGGTCATTTGTGAGCCTATCCCCTTCAAGCAGGATAATGGGTTCCAAAGTCTTTGTTTTACCTAGAAGAGAGTTAAATGTCCCCCAGAGCATTTTGGGGTTGTTAGATATGCCAAGTTGTTTGTTATGGAAATGGTCAATTTTAGCTTTTCTGATGGCAGATTTGCGCTTGTTTCTTAGTTCTCTATAAGTAACAATGAGGAAAAAATCATGGTTTATGTTGTAGCGTGATCAAGTTTTGTCCCAGGCCCTCATGAGTTTAATGATGTCTGAAGAGACCCAATCATTTCAGTGCCCTCTGACCCTGATTTTCTTTAAGGAGCAATTTTTTCACAGATACCAAGGAAGATGTTTGTGAAAGTGGTGTAAATGGTGTGAAGGTCATATGGACCATTTGTAAAGGCCCAGTCAACCTGATAGAAGAGCCTTGTTAGCCTTTCAATGATGTCCTCAGTCAGACACCTGGAAGAGATGAAATTAGGGGGAGGTTTGGGGGGTTTGGAAGACCAGAGACAGGAGATGGCACAGTGGTCACTGAAGCAGTCAGGCAGAGTGCCAACCTGCGAGACATGGGATGGGTTTGTGACAACAATCCAGTCGATCAGGGATTGTGTACCAGTCTTGTAGTTTGTCCTCATGGAGTGGTGATTACTTGATGGAGTCCGAGGCATGGGATGCATGCCTTAGCTGTGTCAGATTTACTTGAGGCCCAGTTAAGGTTAAAATCCCTGAGAAGTATCCATTCCCTGTTTAGGGGGAGGGAGTTCTTCGAGGTTAAGAGAGACTCAAGGTCTGAGAAAGGGGTGCCGGTGGGGAAGGTAAGTAGTGGTGAGGGAAATTATTTTGTTCTTACCTAGGAGAAGGTTAATGGAGAGAACTTCCAATCTTTCAAAAGCCACTTCTGAGGAGTATTCAGTAAAGGAGAACCTGTTTGAGACATAAAACATGCACCCGCCTCTCCTTTTGTTTCCCAGTCTGTCCTTATGGACAGCAGTGTAGCCTGGGAGGTCAATCTCCCCGGTAGAAATTGTGTTGGTGAGCCATGTTTCGGAGAGTGCAATGATGTCAAAATTATTGGTGGCCCAAGCCTGAAATGCATCGAAGTTGTTGGTGAGGCTTTGTATATTAGGTGTACAATAGAAGTACTATTTTCTCTCTCTGCTCCTGTGTCTTCTGTGTGTGGAAGGAGGGGAGGGTTTCCAGAGAGGCCCTAAGCAGCTCTCTCTGCTCCTGTGTCTTCTGAGTGTGGAAGACACTGTACAATCTCATTCCCTTCATGCCATACAGGTTACAACCACAGCATCACCACAGCCAAACAGGACAGTATTGGTAAAGAAATAATATATATTAATCTCAATAGTGAAAGCAGCAGCAGCAGGAGGCAAGAAGTGTGACTAGCAGCAGCATTTTGTAGGAGAAATTAATGTTCTCAGCATGGCCTCATGGCCACCAATTGCCATGTTGTCTATTTCATAATTGCAACAATAATTATCTCTCTCTTCTCTCACAGTTTTGTCACATGACATTTTTTGCTTGCTATGGCTTGTTCTGCAGTCTGCACTAACAGCAAGAAGATTCATAGTGAAATCATTTGTGAGCAGTGGCCAAAACAGTATGTTTTTGTCTGGGTGGTGGCTGGGCACTACATAACATCCTGAGTGAGACCAGATTTCTGTCAAAGTTTTAGGTACCATTTCTCATTTAACATTTCTGGACTTGTATGGCCTGTTCTGCACTAGTGGCAACAAGATTCAGCCTGAAATCCTTTGCAAAAAATGGCCCAAACAGCATTCATTGGTCTGGGTGGTGGGGGGGCACCATATAACATCATGACTGAGACCAGATTTCTGTTTGAATTTTGTCTAACATTTTTTGCAACATTTCTGGACATGTACTGCCTGTTCTGCATTAGCGGCAACAAGATTCAGCCTGAAATCCTTTCTAAACAGTGGCCCAAACAGCATTTTTTGATCTGGGTTGTGGCAGGACACCATATACTATAATATCATGACTGAGAGCAGATTTCTGTCTCAATTTTATGTAACACTTTTCATGTAACATTTCTGGGTATGTAGGCCTGTTCAGCCCTAGCAGCAATAACATTCAGCCTGAAATCCTTTGTAAACAGTAGCTGAACAGAATTTTTTGTTCTGGGAGATGGGGGGGGCACCATATAACATCATGACTGAGACCAGATTTTTGTCTCAATTTTATGTACCATTTTTCCTGTAACATTTCTGGACATGTACAACCTGTTCTGCACCAGTGTCAACATGATTCAGCCTGAAATTCTTTGTAAACAGGGACCCAAACAGCATTTTATGGTCCTGGAAGTGGGGGGCACCATATAACATCATGACTGAGACCAGATTTCTGTCTCAATTTTATGTACCATTTTCATGTAATCTCCTGACATGTATGGCTTGTTTTGCAATAGAGGCAACAATATTCAGCCTGAAATCATTTATGTACAGTGGAAAAAGTAGCATTTTTTGGTCTGGGTAGTGGCAGGGCACTACATAACATGATGACTGAGAGCAGATTACGGTCTCAATTTTATGTATCATTTTTCATGTAACATTTCTAGACTTCTGTGGCCTGTTTTGCATTAGCTGCAACAAGCTCCAGCCTGAAATCCTTTGTAAACAGTGTCTCAAACAGCATTTTTTGGTCAGGGTTGGGGGGGCACCACATAACATCATGACTGAGACCAGATTTCTTTCTCAGTTTTATGTAACATTTTTCATGTAACATTTCTGGACATGTACATCCTATTCTGCACTAGCGGCAACAATATCAGCCTGAAATCATTTCTAATCAGTAGACAAAAGAGCATTTTTGGGTCTGGGTGGTGGCAGAGCACTATTTAACATGTTGACTGAGAGCTGATTCAGATCTCAGTTTTATGTACCATTTTTCATCTAACATTTCTGAACTTGTACAGCCCATTCTTCCCTAGTGGCAACAAGATTCTGCTTGAAATCCTTTGTAAACAGTGGCCCAAACAGCATTTTTTGGTTTGGGAGGTGGGGGGGGGGCACCATATAATATCATGACTAAGACCAGATTTCTGCCTCAGTATTATGTAGCATTTTTCCTGTAACATTTCTGGACATGTACGGCTGTTGTGTACTAGCAGCAATAAGATTCAGCCTGAAATCCTTTGTAAACTGTGGCCAAAACAGTGTTTTTTGGTCCTGGAGGTGACACCATATAACAACATGACAGAGACTAAATTTATGTCTCAATTTTAGGTAACATTTTTTCCTGTAACATTTCTGGACATGTATGGCCTGTTCTGCACTAGTGTTAACAAGATTCTGCTTGAAATCCTTTGTAAACAGTGGCCCAAACAGCATTTTTTGGTTCGGGAGGTGGGGGGGCACCATATAATATCATGACTAAGACTAGATTTCTGCCTCAGTATTATGTAGCATTTTTCCTGTAACATTTCTGGACATGTACAGCCTGTTGTGTACTAGCAGCAATAAGATTCAGCCTGAAATCCTTTGTAAACTGTGGCTGAAACAGTGTTTTTTGGTCCTGGAGGTGACACCATATAACAACATGACAGAGACTAGATTTATGTCTTAATTTTATGTACCATTTTTCCTGTAACATTTCTGGACATGTATGGCCTTTTCTGCACTAGAGGCAACAAGATTCAACCTGAAATCCTTTGTAAACAGTGGCCCAAACAGCATTTTATGGTCCTGGAGGTGGGGGGGGCACCATATAACATCATGACTGAGACCAGATTTCTGCCTCACTATTATGTAACATTTTTCATGTAACATGTCCTGACATGTATGGCTTGTTTTGCACTACAGACAACAAGATTCAGCCTGAAACCATTTCTAATCAGTAGACAAAAGAGCATTTTTTGGTCGGGGTGGTGGCAGGGCACTATATAACACAATGACTGAGAGTAGATTCAGGTCTCAATTTTATGTACTATTTTTCACGTAACATGTCCTGACATGTATGGCTTGTTTTGCACTACAGGCAACAAGATTCAGCCTGAAATAATTTGTAAACAGTGGAAAAGAGAGCATTTTTTGGTCCGGGTGGTGGCAGGGCACTATATAACATGATGACTGAGAGTAGATTCAGGTCTCAATTTTATGTACCATTTTTCATGTAACATTTCTGAACTTATACAGCCTGTTCTTCCCTAGTGGCAGCAAGAATCTTCCTGAAACCCTTTGTAAACAGTGCCCAAACAACATTTTTTGGTCCAGGCAGTGGGGAGGGGGGGGCACCAAATAACATTATGACTGAGACCAGATTTCTGCCTAAGTATTATGTAACATTTTTATTTTAACATTTCTGGACATGTACATCCTGTTGTGCACTAGCAGCAACAAGATTCAGCCTGAAATCCTTTGTAAACAGTGGCCCAAACAGCATTTTTTGGTCCAGGAGGTGGCACAATATAACATCACGGCTGAGACCAGATTTATGTCTCAATTTTAGGTAACATTTTTTCCTGTAACATTTCTGGACATGTACGGCCTGTTCTGCACTAGTGTTAACAAGATTCAGAATGAAATCCTTTGTAAACAGTGACCCAAACAGCATTTTATGGTCCTGGAGGTGGGGGGGGGCACCATATAATATCATAACTAAGACCAGATTTCTGTCTCAATTTTATGTACCATTTTTCATGTAGCATTTCTAGGCTTCTATGGCCTGTTTTGCATTAGCTACAACAAGCTCCAGCCTGAAATCCTTTGTAAACAGTTGCCCAAACAGCATTTTTTGGTCAGGGTGGTGGTGGGGGGGCACCATATAACATCATGACTGAAACCAGATTTTATGTACCATTTTCCATGTAACATTTCTGGACACGTACTGCTGGTTTAGCACTAGCAGCAACTAGATTCAGCCTGAAATAATTTGTAAACAGTGTACAAAAGAGCATTTTTGGTCTGGGTAGTGGCAGGGCACTATATAACACGATCACTTAGAGCAGATTCAGGTCTCAATTTTATGTATCACTTTTCATGTAATATTTCTGGACTTCTATGGTCTGTTCTGCACTAGCTGCAACAAGATTCAGTCTGAAACCCTTTGTAAACAGTGGCTCAAACAACATTTTTTGTTCTGGGAGGTGGGGGGCACTATATAATATCATGACTGAGACCAGATTTCTTTCTCAGTTTTATGTATCATTTTTCATGTAACATTTCTGGACATGTACAGCCTGTTGTGCACTAGTGGCAACAAGATTCATCCTGAAATCATTTGTAAACAGGGAACAAAAAAGAGCATTTTTTTTTCCGGGTGGTGGAAGGCTCTATATAACATGATGACTGACAGCAGATTCAGGTCTCAGTTTTATGTACCAATTTTCATGTAACATTTCTTGACATGTATGCCTGTTCTGCACTAGCAGCAACAAGATCAGCCTGAAATCAGTTGTAAACAGTGGACAAAACAGCATTGTTTGGTCTGTGTGATGGCAGGGCACTATATAACATGATGACTGACAGCAGATTCAGGTCTCTGTTTTATGTATAATTTTTCATGTAACATTTCTGAACTTATACAGCCTGTTCTTCTCTAGTGGCAGCAATATTCTGCCTGAAATCCTCTGTAAACAGTGTCCCAAACAGCATTTTTTGGTCTGGGAGGTGGTGGGGGCACCATATAACATCATAAGTGAGACCAGATTTCTGTCTGAATTTTATGTACTATTTTTCCTGTAACATTTCTGGACATGTACAGCCTTTTGTGCACTAGGGGCAATAAGATTCTGCCTGAAATCCTTTGTAAACAGAGGCCCAAACAGCATGTTATGGTCTGGGAGGTGGGGGGCCACCATATAACATCATGACTGAGACCAGATTTCTGTCTGAATTTTATGTACCATTTTTCCTGTAACATCTCTGGACACGAACTGCCAGTTCTGCAGTAGCGGCAACAAGATTCAGCCTGAAATCCTTTGTAAACAGTGGCCCAAACAACATTTTTGGTCTGGGAGGTGGGGGCCACCGTATAACATCATGACTGAGACCAGATTTCTTTCTCAATTTTAGGTAACATTTTTCCTGTGCTGTGTGCTATATCTTCGGAATGTTACACACAAAAATAAGTGATGCAACATCACACAGCATTGGGAAACATTTGTTTTAATGGGCACAATACTTACATTTGTGGATTCGAGGAGGAAACATGTTAAAGTGCAGCTAATGCCTTCAACATAACCTTCACAAAACATAATATTTACACACAATTCACTTTGGATTTCACATTAGTTATGTATGTCTCTTCCGCATGATGTATTACTGAGGACATTTGCATGAAAACATGAGCTTTGCTTAGAAACTAATGTCATCTACTCCACTTGCTTTCTCCACACTTGAGGTCATAATGCATTGCTTGTGACATCACAGTTACTCTGATGTCAACAGACTGTGATGACACATCACATGATTGTGGCTTGAAGTAGGGAGTAAGCTATGGAGGCAGATGAATTGTAATGGCAAAAGATCATGTATTCATGGACATTTCTTCATCAATAAATACATGTGAAGAGAAATCTGTAACATATATGATAATGTGGAATGCAACGGAATTGAACCTAATTATTATATGGTTTTAAAAGTTATCTTGGAGGTGTCTACAGCTGTAAGAAGTAACACAAAAAAATAATAAGGTAATAAGGTGTTTATTAGGGGTATTTGGTACAGACTAAGTATAACAAACAACAAGCAAGGTTAGGAGGACAAGGGTAATACAATGAGAGGGGAAAAGCAAGAGAAAGAGAACAAGAAAAGGGACTGAATGATATAGGGAGCATAATATAGTAACACACACAACCAATGGTCAAAGAAATAAGTTGTGATACAAAACAAAGAAACAGGAGGACTTTGAGGAAGGAAGATTTCACAGACAGGACAGAAAATATTTATTTGTTGTTTTTATATTTGGGGGGTACTTTAAAAAGAACTGAAGAGAGCCTAGAACGAGCATTTGTCAATGCCAAACGTTCGCTTGCAGGTATTTGCAGTGGTATTTGGCACTTGGACATGGCTTAAAAAAATCAGTGACAAAGAAGTACAAGCATTTGTCAATGCCAAATGTTGCTTGCTTCTATGTGCTGTTTAGGTATTTGGAACTCATTGGAGTGCAAATATTGAAAATTCGCGAACTTACGAGCGTGCGTAGGAACTGCAGAAAAGCACGCTCGTAAAACAGTCATTTTTAGGAATTTTTTCACCAAATTCTCAACATAGCCATTTTAAGACCTCTGCTCATGAACAGTGTCACTGTGATTTTCTTAATGTGTTCCATACATTGAGTTTGTGCACCGACTGCGCCATTGTGTGCTACATGGGCAGAAACACGTTTTGGTCAGGATGTGAAAAATGACAGCTGCACTGCTCATAAGGAGGTGTGGTAAAATGACAATGTTGAAAATCTGGAGTGAAAATATTGAAAATTCGCGAACTTACGAGTGTGCGTAGGAACTGCACAACGCATGCTCGTAAAACAGTCATTTTTAGGAATTTTTTCACCAAATTTTCAACATAGCCATTTTAAGATCTCTGCTCATGAACAGTGTCACTGTGATTTTCTTAATGTGTCCCATACATTGATTTCGCACACCGACTGCGCCATTGTGCGCTACATGGGCGGAAACACGTTTTGAGCAGGATGTGAAAAATGACAGCTGTACTGCTCATAAGAAGGTGTGGTAAAATGGCAATGTTGAAAATCTGGAGTGAAAATATTGAAAATTCGCAAATGTACGAGTGTGCATTGGAACTGCACAATGCACGCTCGTAAAACAATCATTTTTAGGAATTTTTTCACCAAATTTTCAACATAGCCATTTTAAGACCTCTGCTCATGAACAGTATCACTGTGATTTTCTTAATGTGTCCCATACATTGATTTCGCACACCGACTGCGCCATTGTGCGCAACATGGGTGGAAACACATTTTGGGTGAGATGTGAAAAATGACAGCTGTACTGCTCATAAGAAGGTGTGGTAAAATGGCAATGTTGAAAATATGGAGTGGAAATATTGAAAATTCGCAAATGTACAAGCGTGCATAGGAACTGCGCAACACACGCTCGTAAAACAGTCATTTTTAGGAATTTTTTCACCAAATTTTCAACATAGCCATTTTAAGACCTCTGCTAATGAACAGTGTCACTGTGATTTTCTTAATGTGTCCCACACATTGATTTCACACACTGACTGCGCCATTGTGCGCTACATGGGTAGAAACACGTTTTGGGCAGGATGTGAAAAATGTCAGCTGTACCGCTCATGAGGAGGTGTCGTAAAATGGTAATGTTGAAAATCTGGAGTCAAAATATTGAAAATTCACAAACTTTCGAGCGTGCGTAGCAACTGTGCAATGCATGCTTGTAAAACAGTCATTTTTAGGAATTTTTTCACCAAATTTTCAACATAGCCATTTTAAGACCTCTGCTCATGAACAGTGTCACTGATTTTCTTAATGTGTCCCATACATTGATTTCGCACAGCGACTATGCCATTGTGTGCTACATGGGCGGAAACACGTTTTGGGTGAGATGTGAAAAATGACAGCTATACTACTCATAAGAAGGTGTGGTAAAATGGCAATGTTGAAAATCTGGAGTGAAAATATTGAAAATTCATGAACTTATGAGCCTTCGTGAGGAACTGCGCAATGCACGCCAAGAAACCATTTTTAGATTTTCACCAAATTTTCAAAATAGGCTTTTTGAGAGCCCACCTTATGAACGTTGGCACTGTCATTTTATTAATCAGGCCCAAAAGGTGATTTTGTGCAATGACTGCAAAATCACCCTTCGGGCCCAAATAACGCCATGACAGTGACAGAATTCATGAGAAGGGGTCCCAAAAACCCCATGTTGAAAATTTGGTGCAAAAATTCCAAAAAATGCCTGAAATATGCAACAAAGTTGAAAAACCCATCTAGCCCATTATACAGCTTACCGGCATTTCCTCAGTTTGCGGTCGGCTTTGAAGACTGCAGACGTGTTCCCGGTCCAGCGATGATCATCGCGCTGAGCTCTGGAGGTAAGTATGGGGTGAGGGGGGTGTGGGAGGCAGGGTGCACAGTGGGTGAGTGCGGGTTGTGGGAGGGAGGGGGTGGAGACTGCGTGGGACCGTTTTTAATTTACAGGGGGTTTTTTTGTACTTTGACGATGCAGGACATTTGCCACACTGGGGTGGGCTCCCAGCATGGCAGAAGGATGGCTGGGGGGGCTGTGGAGCCGACGGAGGATTGGGCACCCCTGTCGGCAGATGACGCGGGACATTTGCCACGCTGGGGTGGGCTCCCAGCGTGGCAGCAAAGATTTGGGGGGTGTGACGCAGTGCAAGCACACAGCGGTGGTTTTCTTTGAAGAGTAGACCACCGCTGTCATACACAGCACCGGTGCAGATTGGCACAGGACCGCCACGCCTGCTCAAGGGAGCAGGGGATTGCTCAGGAGAGGCACACCTCCAAAGTGTCCCATTCTCCCAAGATGTTCCTTGCGCATGTGCGCAAGCAAACGTAAAAAGGAAAACAAAAAAGACAAATTAATTATTACTGCCACTGCCAGTGGTTCTGCCACACATTTCAGACAGGATGGCTAGGATTTTATCAGAATCAGACTGAAGTGACATCTGATCCTGGGCATCATTGAATTCCTGCCAAAATGTATTAAACTCCTGCTGAAGCTGTTGTACTTCAGCTAGGACAGCAGCCACTTCTGCATGTGTCACTGCCAGGGCTGCCTGTGCTGCTGCTGCTGGCTGTGGACATGGCGGCAGGGTGCTGATGGTGCTGCAGACTACTGTCTGCAACTGCGAGCCATCCAAGGACAGCTCACAGGTCCATCCATGCCTCCCTCCTGCTGACTCCCTTCCGTGCTGTCCCCCACACTGCTATTCACAGGTGTTGCTGCTGATGCTGCCGCCACCTCCTGCAGTTTTGACTTCCACTCAGGTAGGTAGTGGTGCATCAAGTGACTCCTCTGCTCACTAGTACCGAAGTGGGAACCATGCTTCCCATGCCAGACTGCCTGGCCACACAGATTGCAGGTGACTACTGGGTCGCCTGCAGCATTGGTTAAAAAAAGGCCCAGGCAGATGAAGATCTTGGCTGCCAGAGATGGGGGGCTCCAAATGATGCCCCAGGCATGGTCTCCTCCTTCTGCTGGGGAGGGGACACTGACTCCTGCTGCTGCTGGGCAGGGTTCACAGTCTCCTGCTGCTGCTGCTGGGGAAGGGCCATGGTCTCCTGCTGTTGCCAGGGAGGGGACATGGTCTCCTGCTGCTGCTGCTGGGGAGGGGCCATGGTCTCCTGCAGAGGAGGGGGCACAGTCTCCTCCTGCTGGGGGATGTGGGCAACAGATTCCTGCTCCTGCCTCTGTGCAGTCTCACTCACAGGCTCCACAGCACATTGTGGGGTTGCAGTCTGACTAAATAAAGGCTGAAAAGCTCACCTGTCAGGGCATCGAACAGTTGCCCCATTGCCACTTCCTTTACTTTCCATGGTGGTTTATCCACCCAACCAAAAAAAAAAAAGATACAGAGAGAGATGGGGGGGCTCACACACACACACACACACACACACACACACACATACACACTATACAGATACAAAAATGGGAAATAATAAAAAGACACACCAGAAAAACTATAACAAATATCACAAAGAAAGTGTTTTCTAAGTAAATCTGCTCTCTGTGTTCAGAGGAACTCTAAGCTGCTGCAGCATTTCTACACACACATAGCAAAGAAAATAAATCACTCAGTTCCTGCCTGCTTACAGTTACTCTTGTGACCTGCAGAGCGTAAGTCATGTGAAAAGCCCAATTTCACCTAATTTCGCCTAATAGTAGCGCAAGGAGAAATTTACAGCAAAATTGGGCAGAGAAATTTCACCGTATGGGCTTAATTTCACAAAATGTTAGATGGGGTGAAATTCCTGATTTTGCCAGGATTTAGCTGGAGAAATAAAATTTTGCAACATCTCTAGTCCTGTCAGATTCTAAGGGGAGCCATGGAGGGGGCCTCCTGTCATGGATCTGTCCCCCCTCACCCCCATCTGGATAGGGGGAACAGATCTGAGGGCCCCCACCAACTCCTCAGCCTCTGGGATGGTTGATCAACAGAGAAATATTGTCTGATGGGCAGAAGTAGGTGGGAGGAATGCCATCCTTGGTAATGCCCAGGATGGTGGCCATCATTGGCTCTCTCCCACCCTCTATGCTTAATGCAGATTGTCCATAAGAGCATATTCGCCCAAGGTTTTAAATCCCCCCCCTTACTAAATGAAAACATTCTGAAAGTGTTACCCCTTCCCTGTATTTATCAACCAGTATAAACAAGCTGTGATCCTTCAAATCCCCCCAGCCAAAGGTACTTGCCATCGGCTGTCCCAAGGGGATGGAACCCTCCCTCCATCCCAAGTCATAGGTAACAGCAATTCTTAATGACTCATGCAGGTTACACATCTAGATAACTAACATTAAAGCAACAAACAGACAGACAGGTTATATAGAACAGAACTTGACTGGAGGTGCCCATTATAAATTCTTGGTAATGCTAAGGAGCAATCACTCCTGTACAGCCCTAGTAATATATGAAGGCAATAAGAAAACCATCAACTTATTAAGCTTTTGAAACACACTGAACACTTAGCAGATATTAAGGTTTGGTAAAAGTAGGATTTACAAGTGTCCCCAAATGCTAGTGTTCAAAACGCTAAACAAAGACTTCATTATATAACAGAGGTGTAGATCATGCGATCGGCAAAGGAGGGCTTTCCAAGTTCACTTCTGGCTCTCTCTCCCTCTTCAATTTGTGATCTTACTATGTAAGTGCTTAGTTGAGATGTAGTTCTGTTCTAGAGAAGAGGTCAACTCTGTAATAACAATGAAACCCAGTGCATTAAAAAACCACATCCTCGGAGATAGTGTAGTTTGAAAAGGTGCCTCTCTTCAAGACTAAAGTTTCCCACCTAGGCTTCAGACCAGTTCAACTTATAGTATGGGCCTTTGTTGGGGAATAGTGGGCCTGGGCTCCTGCCAAGGATAATTGCTTCAGGCCCCAAGATCTTCCCCCACCCTTCCCGACAGACCCCGTTGGGACTAGATCATACACAACAGTACCTTATACTCCTATGGGGTTGCTCAGGTCACTAGTCTGTTGTTCTGCTCTGCAGAGCAGCCCTCCAGGGTCATAGATTCAGCCTTGGTTAACTCCATCACCGCATCTGGGTCAGTAAAAGTCTTAGACTTAAGGCCTTGGTGTCGGATGATGAGTCGGTCCAGGAATACTAATGCAAAAGGCCAGTGCAGCTCGTGGAGTTTCTTCTTCACATCCATGAAGACCTGCCTCTCAAGCCGGAGCTTACGGAAGTAGTCCGGGAAAATAGTAACCTTCCTGAGCTGAACTTTAATCAATCCAAGCTTTCTCACCGTCTCCAACACTTTCTTGTGATCTTGATACAGTATCTCAAATATTCCACCAGCAGATGCCTCGGCAATTCACTGGAGCCTGAGTGCCGACCAGGTGAGTGATGTGCCCATTGAATTTCCAAGGGGGTCTCCTCTGGGATCTGTAATATCTTAATTAGCCATGTACCGATGAAATTGTCACAATCTCAGCCCTCCGACCCCTGTGGTAGGCTTATGATACGTACAGTGTATCTCTTCTCCCAATTTTCATGATCATCCAAAATGTTTTTTAGCTGCTCAATCTCTTTCAAAGCTGTTTGGAGGGGGATTCCACTTAATTCATCTTATCATCTTGCTTACTGACACAGGATTCCACTTCGTCTAATTGTCTACCATGCTTTTCAACAGAGTTCCCCATGTTGTTCACTGTTTGCTGTAGGTGATTAAGTTGGGCATCAATATTTTCAAAACCTGCCCACATTTGAGTAGTTTGCTCATATTTTAAGTCTTTCAGTAGTTCTTCCAGCAAAGATTTTGGGGACATAAGCACCTGTTCCATGGTTTGCGTAGTGGTTTGTGTTTCCTCAAGGCCTGATTTTGTGGCAGTGCAAGTGGCCCGGCACATCTGGGCCTGCTGTTTTCAAAGCTTCTCTGACTGTTTTAAAACTAATTTGTGCCTGCTTTTTCAAAGATTTTGTTGTAGATGCCATTGTAAAGGAAACATATACTGTTCCCAGTTTAGAATAGTAAATTTAGTCGCAGGATGGTTAAAATATTAGGTGTGTGATAGCGGAGTTCCTGGACCAAGTGGCCATCTCGGTGCTCGGCTAGGCCACACACCCTTAATTACCTCTTAAAGGTGTCATGCCCTCTTTAACTCTTGAAACAACTTCTAGTTATGTCAATATCAGGAAATACCCTGGTGTATCTAGACCACTTTTTATTTTATTGGACCCATTTTCAAAGGTTAGAATTATCTGCAGCATTGCAAACTGTTTTATGGTACTTTAAATCCAGTTTTGGATAGGTTTGGCTAGATATAGATGTATATAATAGACCAGGTTACACTTGACCCAAGAATTGTGTACAGTCACACCTATATCTGAACTTTGCAAACCAGACATAACTACTATAAGTCATAACTTTTAAAACTGGACATAGTGTTTGGACATATTGCAGGAACAATATGTTTTTTTATATTCAGACATGTGGACAATAGAAAATTGTATCTAGACGTAGGCTTTAAAATCCCCCCAAGCTATTTTGTCTGGTATCAAAACAGTAAACATACAGTAAAACTAGACAAAGAAGAAAACTCTTATTTCACTCACTGTGTTTATAATTATGAAGCAATCCTTCCTCAGGATAGAGCACCTAAGGAGGAGCAACTAATCAGTTAGAAACATAGAAGCTGTATTGAAAGTCATTTTTTCCCTCCTATTTGCTGGCTTCGACATGTGTAGCTGTCCATTGTTCTACATATAGTATAATATCACTCCTGTTGCTCTGTGCACTGTTAATTGTTTGTTTCTCCTCTGTAAAGCCTGTATTTTTGCATCTACTGCTTACTGTGGCATCTTTGTTTTTATTACTATTAAATGACATTATTGTACTGTATACAAAACACCTACCCATGGGTTTATATTTCTTTTTACCCTCTTTGATCTTGGATTTTTTAACCAGCTCCTCTGCAATGCTATTGTTTTAGTCTTCTTTTTTTCAAAATGTGTATTCAATTTGTTATTGTGCTCTTGACTATAGACTGTACTTGAATACCCTCAACTCTCTACCCCCATGCCATACTTGGAAATAAGCTTCAACTCAGTGTACTTTGCTGATGGGAATTTCTAAATTAATGAATAAATCAATACATTTTCTTTTTTTTTTAACTGCTTGCATTTTGTTTCACCACCAGGTTGAACACCATGTGCCCATATGCAGAACCATACATTTTCCCCCACACCTATTAGCTGTGTACTTGAGGTAGTGCACTGCTGGCCTGGAGGTCATATTCAGAGAGGCAGCACATCCCGACCAGAGCGCACTGCCAGTATAAATATGGGGCTGTGCCAGGGCTGCAGACTGTGACTATACGCAGTACTAACACAGCCACTCCTTGCAGAAATATGACTCACAGGAACGAATGGAGATAGTGCAGCCTTAACAGGATAACATCATTGCTTCTGTGAGCCATATTCAGTGGCTGACATGCTAATGAGTACATATAGCATGCAGGGTGCTAAGCGGCCATTATCATGCCACAATGTGCATGTTAGCAGCTCCATACAAAGCCATCATACACAAATGATTGCTATAATGAACATAATAAAAAAGATTTTCCCTTTTCCTAGATAGTCTATTGGCCCCTCAGCCCCCGATTGCCAGTCCAAACAGAATAAAACATAATTTCCATACCTCCTGATAGCCAAATAACTGCCAACCCTGATCACTGGTCCAAAAAGATTTAAATAGAGTTCCCATAATCCTTGTTAGTCTAATTGCCCCAATCCCTGCTTGGTCAATGTAGAGTTCCTTCATGGCCCACCCACTCAGCAGCCACTTCCACCACCCCAGTTGTCACTTGCTTTATCTCATAGGAGGAACAAGATCATCCGCTTTCAGCTGGAGATAGTGACTGGCACACCCCCTCCAATCACCACCACGGCCAGCCACCATCTGAGTGATAGGGAATTAGAGTGAGTGTATGGTAGATGCTTATTGGCATTGGGTCATAACATCGACCGCAAATTAGCCCGAACAAATACAGCACACCAAAACACAGCAATACACAAGATAGCACTCAGGAAAAACGCCAAGCGCTAAACACACACACAGGCAAAACCACTCTGAACAGCACAAGGAACCACACCACAAACAATGTGACTTGGGGGGGGCAGATTCTTTAATGCAACTGTGGGGGTGGCATGCAAGGTGGGTGAGAGGGGCACATGTGAGTGGCATGAAACTCAGACAGGAGGAGAAATTTGAGCAGGTGGCAGGACAACAATTTTATGCAGGGGGCTTTGCTCTCTGCACCGCCATTGTTTTAAATATACATCCTGAAGAACACCCAAACCACCAAGGAAAAAAAAGAAAAACAACAGGGGAAGACCCGAATCCAGGTCAGCCAGATGTACCTGTGACTCTAACTGCTAAGCCACAGAGCCAGAACAGTCACCTACTGCACAATCAGAACCTTAGACTACTTGGTCTGACTGAAAAGAGCTACATGTATAATGCTGTAGTGCCCATGCTATAATTCTCCATTACCTCTTTTCAGTCATGCAATTTTCACAGTGCAGTATTTTACCGCAATGTAATATCCACAAGCTTTTGACCAGGTGCCATGCTTATTCAATCCCTGTCACTCAGGTGGTGGCTGGATGAGGTGGTGAGTGTAGGGCTGGCAGTTTATGACTGTGTTTTTACTAAGAGGTGAGTCAGGTGACAATGAGAGGTGTGGGGACATGGGTGGGAAGCATAAGGGCTGTGAAGGTGGTTCTACAGAGCCCGAGCAGGGGATTTTGGGCCACTAGACTATGAAGGATAAGGGGAACTCTATTTTACTCTGTTTAGACTGGCTGTTGGGAATGGGGTGCCACTAGTCTACCATGGAGAAGGGACCTCTATTTTACCCTGTTCAGACCAATGATTAGTTGGAGGGGGGCCACTGAACTACCAGGAAGTAGGGGAGAACTATTTTACTGTGTTGGGTAGAGCAATCAGGGGTAAAGGAACACTTCTAAGGATTGATAGCTCTTGCTGTCCTGCTACCCAGCACTCAGACTGGGGGTTGGGTGTTGGCACACCACTGTGTGCTTTGATAAGGGCAGGGTTCTGAAAGCATTAAACTGTGCTGCATCAGTGGTTGCTTAGTGCTTTCAAACCCTCTGAATATACAACTGCACCCTCTGTGCAAGAGGGAGCTCTCATTTCCATGGGCACAGCAGTATATTATGTGCATCTTATTGTCGTCTCAGCACCACACACCAGAGGCCACTGATTATAACCCTGTCCAATCGTGAAAGACTCAGAGCAGGGATAACATGTTTAGTGATGTTCTAACCTTCTAAATATGGCCCTCCCTGACTATAAACTATGATCTGTGGTGTCAGTGCTTCTCTTTGGGTCCCATACAGCACTTTACTAGTTCTGTTATTTGGAACTATAACCTGACAAATAAAATTATTCTTAAACACTCTTTAATTTAGTTGTTTTTGATTTTAAGAATGACAACTACAGAACTTCCAATAATGTTACCAAGCACTATGGAGGGCTACTGCTATAGCTCTGCACCAACGCCCCCACAAAATCAGCTCTGAAGATTCAGTTTGTTACAAACCCAGTGCCCAATAGCTTACCAGAGCCAAAGAACGAGTCTGACAATTGGAGGATCCAAGAAAAAGAAACATAAGCCACCCGATGGGAGACAGCAGCTTGTTACCTCCCCCTATGCTCCAACTGCACCATCAAGCTCAGGCTCCAGTGCAGCATCCTTTCCATGGCATGAGGGACTAGACCCTGGTGAAAAAGTAACAAATGAAAGCTGCTTCAAGAGTTAGTGGCCTTTCATAAGGAGACCCATTCAGCTTTCCAGTTGCTTGTGTCAGAGGTAGATAAATTTGAACAGGAGACAGGAGATTTAGCAGAGGCCACAACAGAGCTAGGGAAGAGGAATAATACCATGGGGGGATCTGCTCCTTCACATGCACTGCTGTCAACAACAGATCAAAAATAAATTTGTGTATTTATAAGGTCGTCTGAGGAGGAAAAATCAGAATTTATGGAATTCCAGAGTGGGAAAAAGGAAGAGATATTATAGTCTTCACTGTGAATCTGAATAAAACTGTACTACCTCTGCCAGTGGACTTCCTTCTGGAGTTAGAAAGAGTTCACAGAGCCTTGGCTCCAAAATCAGGACTGCACAAATGGCAGAGATCAATTATAATGAAGTTTATGCAGTTTCAAACCAGGGAACAGGTCTGTCTTAAAGCCTGGTATTTGAAGCAAGTACTGTAAATTGGACAGGCACCCATATGTTTTTTGATAATGAATTTCCTCCTGCAACAAAAAATTGGGGCCTATGCTCCCTGATTCCAGGCTCTTAAAAAAGCTGGACAGATATTTTGGACTCCATATCCTAAAAGGCTGGGGGTCTCTTTCCAAGAGGGTGACATATGGGTGTGGGCAGGACAGTAGTGTGGTGGGTAGGTAACTGGCTGGGTGGCAGGACACAGAGGGTAGTGGTAAATGGCTGTCACTCCACAGAGGGAAGAGTGACCAGTGGGTTACCACAGGGATCAGTGCTGGGACCGGTCCTATTCAACATCTTCATCAGTGACATTGCACAGGACCTAGAAGGCAGAATTTCACTGTTCGCTGATGACACACAGCTCTGTAACAGAGTAGACACACCAGAGGGTTTAGACAGAATGAGAAGGGACCTGCAGAAACTTGAAGAATGGTCAGGGGTTCAGCAGTTGAAATTCAATGCAAAGAAGTGCAAGATAATGCATATGGGGCACAAAAACCCTGGTGCAATATATCAGTTGGGGGGTGAGGATATAGCATGCACCAAGTATGAAAGAGATCTTGGGGTTATCATCTCTGATGACCTCAAGGTAGGGAAACAGTGTAACAAGGCAGCCGGGAAAGCAAATAGGATGCTGGGATGCATAGGCAGGGGCATCACCAGCAGGAAAAGGGAAGTCATAATTCCACTATACAAGACACTAGTGAGGCCCCACCTGGAGTACAGTGTACAGTTCTGGAGACCTTACCCACGTAAGGATATAGACAGGGTAGAAAAAGTTCAGAGGAGGGCAACAAAGATGGCACATGGATTGTATCACAAGTCCTATGAGGGCAGGTTGAAGGAATTGAATATGTACTCTCTGGAGGAGAGGAGGGAAAGAGGGGACATGGTAGAGACATACAGGTATCTTACAGGGAGGAACAGGGTGCAGGAAAACACTATATTTAAGCGAAAAAGATGTTCCAGGACTAGAGGGCATGGGATGAAGTTGGAGGGAGGACGATTCACAGGAAACGTGAGAAAGAATTTCTTCACAGAACGGGTGGTGGACAAGTGGAACACCCTGCCTGCGGAAGTAGTGGGGGCTGAAACAATCATGGGATTTAAGAATGCATGGGATAGACATAAAGGAATTCTGGAAGTCAGGGGTAAGGGGCAACAGACTTCTAGGAAAACATAAACTGAACTTACAAGCTCAAATGGGCAGACTGGGTGGGCCATAGGCCCTTATCTGCTGACACTGTCTATGTATCTATGTATCTATATTATATCACACAGAAGGGGCACTAAACAAGATTTATAGCAGAGTAGGTTCAAGATACTGCAGCCACCAAGAAATCTTATAACATGGCAGGGAAAATGGAGCACTCCCATTCATCAGGAGCCATCAGGTGACCATGGTTTAATTCTCAATTAATCCACAGTTGCTCTTGCAGTACCATCAGCAGTCACAGCTGAGTAGTACATTCGTAGACAGAGTCCTGAATGTTGAAAGTGTGTGTTTCTGTCTCTATTGATTGTGTCCAGTCCCACCCACCGCCCTGCAGATCTCGGGCACCAAGCCCCACAGTGACTGGGGAGAGGGTCTCCTCATAGCCTTCCCATTGTGCCGAGACTCAGAACTTGTGAGAGCCAGCCATTGCGATTGAGACCATTTGGCTGCAGCTTGCACATTTTCCCTGCCCATGTTCTGATAGCAGTCTGGGCGATGCAGAGTCATATTTTTGTGGATGGCTGATTTTAACTTTTGGAACAGTAAATGAAGAAGGACTGCTTGCTGTGTCATCGTAATGATAGGTGCTGGAAAAAAGAACTTGTTTAGGTAATAAAAACACAACCACTGCCCTTGTAGAGTTTTCCAACTCTCTGCACAGTGCACTAGATAAAAAACTGCTAACAGGAGCTGTATTCATAGACCTGTCAAAAGCTTTCGACACAGTCTCCCACACCCTCCTCATAAATACTCTTCGCAGCACAGGACAGTCTCTCGGACTCATCGCATTGTTCACAAGTTACCTTACAGATAGGTCACAACGTGTGAAGATAAACAGCACCCTCTCACCTGCACTACCAGTCAGCTCTGGAGTGCCCCAGGGCTCCATCCTTGGCCCACTGCTATTCAGCATCTTCCTGAATACCCTGCCCAAATCCTGTCCCTGTAAACTTCTACTCTACACAGATGATGCGGTTATGTATGCCTCTCATTCAGATCCCGAAATCCTTCAGTCCTCCCTACAACTTGTCTTCAGCCAAGTTGAACACTGGTTCACTGACCACAGACTCATGGTCAATGTCAATAAGACTAAATCAATGCTCTTCTCCCACCAACAGAGTAAGGACCACAATGCCCAGCTAACAATCTTCTCCAAAATCCTCCTCCAACTGGAACAGGTCTACACCTATAAATACCTGGGCATAACCTTTGATCCTAATCTCTCATTCTGCCCACATATAAGTAATCTTTCCTCCGCCATAAATATACGTGCCGGACTGCTATATCAGCACAAAGCCAGCCTACCCCAGGAGGCACTAAACATTGCTGTTACCTCCTCTGTTCTCTTCCTGGTAGACTATGGGCTAACTGTCTACTCGGCTGCTGACCAAACAATGCTAAACAAAATCCACCTATCCATTAACAAAGCCTGTAGACTCATTGCTGGAGTGGATAAACGTACCCACAGCTGTTCCCTATATACACTAACAAAGATCCTCACCCTAGACGAAAGAATACGTTATCAGACATGTCTCCTTACTAAGAAGATCCAACTAGGCCTTACCCCCACTGGACTCTCCACCTCCCTCCGTGCTGCACATACTACTACAAAAACCCGCACAGCAGGCAAATTAATATGGGCTGTTCCCAGAGTCTCAACCTCACTGGCACAACGTTCCTTCTATTACAGAGCACCTACCTGGTACAATGAACTCCCCTGACCATCACCTCCATCCCCAGACTAGGCCCCTTCAAAACAGCCCTCAAGAACCACTTAATCTCCACCCGCCCCTGCCTCTGCCCCCACTAACATATAGATATCAGCCACAGGCAGTAAAACTCTGGACTAAAGATATCCCTGACCCACCTCTGCCACTGTGTATTCTGACAATGTTGGTTTTCCAGCTGCTCTAACCACCTACCAGCATTTTAGGCCTTGCATATATTTGTTGATTGTACTACTCGCTGAATTGCTTAAGCTCCCCACAAGACTATATAGCTACCAAATCTGTATAGGTCTAGCAGCAATATCCACCTGCCCCACTTACAGTACTCTGCCCATATGCAACATGTAATGTATATACCCTGTTGTCTCTGTCTGCCTCCACCCATATGTAACTATGTATAATGTCTGCCTCTTGTTATGTTTTGTTTCTTGACGTGGAGCCTTTGGAAATGAGTCTCTGACTTTAAGGTTGTAATCCGTTTGTTTCAATAAATAAATAAATAGCAACAAGTGGCTGCTGTGTTTCAGAATTGAAGAGTTTATGAAACCATGGAGCTAGAATGAATGAAGTGAAGGAGATCCTGTGGACTTAGGAACAGCACTACCTTTATTACCAAAATATGTTCTTCTTTCCAGCACCTATAATTATGATGCTGTCACAAGCAGTCCTTGTTCATTTACTGTTCCAAAACTTCAAATCAGCAATCCACAGACAATATGACTCCTGCATCTGACAAAATTATCTGAAATCTGATTTGTCATGGCACTCAGCTTATGAAACTGCACAGAGACATCAGCTTTGGGATATGTTCAAAAATATCAAGCACTTCAGTAAGCACCTCTGACACAGTTGAATCTGTGTGTGTCTAGGGTCATGTGTACTATAACACAGATTTCCCCAATGCACATCTGCTGTTTGACTCAGTTGGCCCGACTGCTGCTCATGCTTTTCTCTCCACGATTCCTGCTCACCCTCCTTCCATATCTCAGAGTGCTGCTAACCACCTCTTCATCTCCTTCTGGGCTGCCAAGTAACAATCTATCTTCACAGAGGTCATGTTGCCGCATCTTTATAACATGGCCAGGGAAAATTGCTGCTGTATTGTGTCTTAATGAATAGAACTTACTGTTGCAAAGTCAGCCCTGCCCAGTTCCCATTTTCCCTGGCCATGTTATAAGTGGATTAACCCACTCGGGAGCCATGCGTTACTATGGTAATTAATCCACGGTGGTTGTCAGCACTCTGCCTGTGGCCTCATGTGACAACCCCCTTCCCTAGCTGTGGATTAATTCCCCAGTAATCCATGGCTCCCTCATGGGTAAATCCTTACCTAATAGATGGTGAGGAGACAGATGATAATGGAGACCAGAGGGTCCAGAGGATTCTGAGCAATGGTTGGAAGATGCTGCTCAGAAGACCAAGCACTCCCAAGACACACTATAGGCTATAAATGAACTCTTAAAGCAAATCCATTGTTCAGCCTGATGAAGCAGAGCACCACAGTAGACTAATTAGTAGTCTTTATTTGATCTGAAGTGCCTTTTATAAACACCTTGTACCTGTACCCAATGAACGAAATACTAGAGTCTCTCAGTCTTACAAGTATGGTCATGGGGAGGATTTGACTAGATGGGGGTGGCGGCTGGTTTCCTCTTGTCTGTGCATCTCACTTCCCATCTTATTTTGCTTCCTCACTTCTATGGGAAGGGTGAGCCCAGCTGCATAGTTCACAGTGAGGCAGTGGGAGTGAGGATAGTCTGTATGTTGTTGCCTTTCAGGGTTAAAAAAAGCAACAGGGTCATATGCCACAAGTGCCTCAGATAGGCAGTGGTGGGATTATTATGGTAGCTGGCTATATTCAATGCTCCTCCTGGACCTGCTGGTCTAGAGATCCTGCAGTTGGGTCAGCTGGGCTGGGCCACCTCAGGACTGCTCTGTAGTAACGCTTTCACATGTCACCTGTAACAGCAAATTTCTGGCCTCTGCTCTCACCCCCCCGCACTGCTTTAATTCTCCAGCAGCCATCCTAGCTTGATGCTATCAGTCCAGCCTCTCCCACTTTAATGCTTGAAGTACCCTTTGTACTGTCTTGACCAAGCTCCGTGTTCTCAGTTGACAGTGATGGGTATACTGATTTTATTGATGGTGAGCCAGGCTTAGGGGGTGGCACTAGCCCATAGGCATGCTGGCTGACCCTTCTCAGACTTGTCCATGCAGATGAATACACAGTTGAACTTCCCCCATAATTTTCAACTGGGGTCAAACTGATCTGTCAAGACATATACCAAAACCTGATATGAGGATATATGCATCCTCAGCAGTTTATACAATACTTTGTGTGTGCTCTTTGGCATTACCATGTGACTGATTGCTATAGCATATTTTTCTTTCCAGCACTGTGCTCATATAAATTGCACAGTTATAATTGGAAGGCTCAACATGGTTGATTCTCTTCCCCTAAGCTGGTTCTGTTATGAGGGTTTCAGGCTTTACGATTCCCATGTCTGCTCTCCCATTTGTGTTTGTAATGCATCAAAGTGGACAGCAGAGAGGTGGCTGCAATCATAGAATGTTTGGAAACTCAATGACAATTGCTAGTCTAACACGGAATACCTGTTTGGAGGGCCTCTCTGCTGTAACTATTCCTGGGTTCAGGGGTAGTTCTGTGGGCTCATTCCCTCCCAAGGGGTCTTGTCAGCTGACTCCTGCATGAACATGTATGGATGCATGCTCCCTGCCTAGGAAGCAAGTAGTTTGGGCCCTGTTGGTTAATGGAGAGAGATGGCCATCCTACTGCTTTCTTCAACTAAGTTTCATATACAGGGGACCTATGCAGATCCTGAGGGCATACACGTGATTGTAGTGGGAATCTTGTATGAATACTCTGGTTACACTACTAAATGTTTATAACCTCCTCCATCAGACAAAAGGGTGATGAAAGTCTTTTTTGATAGGGTTCTCTCCAACACATACTGTGTTTTTTGCATTGCTATCAAATATTCTCATAGTATAGATGTATAAATCGTATAAGCTGTCTACGGTATATTGAAACACTTGGTTTAGAGCTGTGTGGAATATGAAATTCTGCCATCAGAATATTTGCAAAATTACCATTTTGATTCTGTGGAATTTCATGGAATTTACATGAAAATTACATGGAATTACACCAGATTTTAAATTTTAGTTATTTTGGGCTACTTTCTGAAGTACATGTTCACATGATACTATATTTGTCAGGTGGGCAGAAACTGATGGCTTGCATTAGTGTGCCAAATTTCAGAGTCCTAGATCAAAAGTGAGGAGAGCTATGGGTGGCCAAAGGTTTAATCAACATTTAATTTTCAGTTTTTTCCATCTAATTTTAACATTTCTTATCCAAATTTTTCCACAGTTTCAGGATTTAGAGAAACATGCAACATGGCTATGTGTACTGAGTTTGAAGTCTAAGGCTTTAAAGGGGTTGTGCTGTAGGTAGCCAAACATTTTGCCATAATCTAGATTTTAGTTCAGCATAATTTTAAAAACATCCACCAAAATGTTACAAAATGTTGCAGGCATATGGGGCTTTACTATATTTATATATTTACCCAGATTCAAGGTTATTACTACATTTATATACGTGGGGAAGGCTACTGAGAAAGTAATCGCTGTACAATTGGAGAACCATTTGACCATCCATAACATCTATGAACCTCTCCAGTCTGGTTTTCAAAAGAGGCACAGTACTGAGACTGCTCTGGTTCAGGTGCTCAATAATCTCCTGATGGTGAGAAATTGGAAAAGCCACTCTATTCTGGTACTCCTTGATCTTTCCTCAGCATTTGACACCGTGGACCATGGGGTGCTGCTTGAGAGCCTGAGGTGCATCTGTGGCCTGACTAGTACAGTCCTCAGGTGGTTAAAATCTTTCCTCACTGGCAGAACCCAAAGGGTGGTGTCAGGGATTTATTCCTCCAACCCTCTCTCTCTGTCATGTGGGGTCCCTCAGGGCTCAGTACTGTCCTCCATGTTGTTCACAGTATACATGCCACCCCTCAGAGACATTGTAAGATGGTATGGGCTGAGGTTTCATTGCTATGCTGATGATACCCAGATCTACCTGTCTTTCGCACCTGATCAGGATAGTGCGCTCTCAGTGTTTAATAACTGCTCTCTGAAATCCAGGATTGGATGAATGCCAGCTGGCTAAAGTTGAACTCGGGGGAAAAACTGAGGTGATGGTTGTGGATCCTGGTCACCAGATAGGGGGTTTGGGGGCTGGACAGCCCACGTGGCTCTTTCTGGGGGGCTCCCAGCTCCTTTCCTCTGAATCAGTGCAGGACCTATGGGTGATGCTTGACAACAGGCTGACTCTGCGGGCTCAGGTGTCGGCAGTCATCAAGTCATCTTTTTCCCATCTAAGGAACATTGCTAGGACCAAGCACCTTGTTCTGTCCAGTGACCTTTGCATGCTAATCCATGCTTTTGTGACCTCGCACCTTGACTACTGCAACTCCCTTTACTTAGGGCTACCAGGAGTTGATATCCACCACCAGCAGCTAGTGCAGAACATTGCAGCCCAGTTGTTGATGGGGACTCCTCGGTCATGTCACATCACTCCGGTGCTGTGTGAACTGCACTGGCTGCCAATTCAGTGGCAGATCACCTTTAAAGTCGGATTACTGACATATAAATCCCTACACAGACTTGGCCCTGACTACCTGACAGAGCTTCTGTCCCCCTACTGCCCTGAGCAATGGCTCCGCTTGGCTGATGAGGGGTTGCTACTGCTAGAGATTCCAAGGGTATCGTTAAAATCTTCAGAGGCCTGTGCATTTATGTACATGGCCCCAGCCCTTTGGAATTCTCTACCCCATCAGCTGCGGGAGTGCACAACCCTGGGGGGCTTCAAACAGGCTCTTAAACCTTATTTATGGGGCCAAGCATTTGCTAGTTAAGTATACATAATAACTAATTTTACTGATTATCTTTTGTATTGCTGTTTTATGTTATTATTTTTAGTAATCTTTTGTAAAGTGCTTTGGCAATTTGAAAGGTGTTTAATCAAATAAAGATTATTAGTAGTAGTAGTAGTATGTAGATTCAGATTTCTAGCTCAAAAGGTGCCTGAGTTACAAGCAGATACAAATTTGCATGAAATTTCCCACACAAAATAAAATGACAGACCTTGAGCACCTATAATTTTGAAATGATGCATCCTAATGTTAAGATGATTGGCACACCATTAGAGGACCTACCAACAAGTAATCATGCCACATTGCAGATCTCTAGCTCAGTATATAGTTGAGTTATGACCAGATGATTACATTTCAAAAATTCTATAAAATTCCAATGAAATTTCAGTGAATTCCATCTAATTCCACAAATTCAAAATTTTCTCTTTCTGCACAGCTGTAATTTGTGTATTTGTTTTTAACTTTTTACACTTTGTGTGGTGGTCACTGTTTTGCACTTTATTGATAATACCTTAAAGTTGGTTGACTGTAAGTTGAGCTGGCAGTGGTGGGGGGAAGGGCATACCTTGACAAAGCACCAGGAGTGTTTGGGCATGAAATGTTGGGGCAGCAGTGAGTCTTCTTGTTTGTTGGACAGTGTACTGTTTCCTTGTTTTGCACAACTGGAATTTTGTAATAAATTATGCTTGCAACACTATGAAATAGCTTTTGAGTGTTTTTCTGTGAATTTGAAATGAGTATGGAACTATTTTCTCTTCTGTTCTCTCCATGATGCAGGAACAGTTAATTATCGGTGAAGTCATTAATTTGATATTAAATCCCAATTTCAATACTACCTATTGGAGTAGATACAGACTTGACCCCAGCCCCCCAAAATTTTTAAAACCTCTTTGGGACAGTTGGGGATTGCAGATATGTGGTGCACTCTATTTCTGATGGGTAGGCAATATACCCATACAGTATCTCAGCTTGCCATTGCAGACATGCACAATTGAATTATTTTTTTTTGTCTCCCTAGAATATTTAAGTATGGTACAGATATCACCATTTGCCCCAGAATACTGTTGGTTCAATCCTCGAGAGCTGTAAAATTGCATCTGGGCAAAATAGAAAAAGCATGCAAACTGGAGGTCGAATTTGTCCCTGTTGAGGGTGGAACTCTTTCAGGAATTGGTTCAAGATATACTACAACAGTTCTTGGGTCACAATGATAGAGGGGATGTCTCAGATCCCATTCTATGGGACTCACTTAAGGTGATGCTTAGAGGAGTAATCATTTCTTACACAACTCAGACAGTGTCTGAGAGAGACAAACGGTGCAAAGACTTTATGTCCCTGCTTGGGACATTGCAGCAGTTGCAGGGGAAGGGAGACAAGAAAGTTGATTTCCAAATTAGGAAAGTAAAACAACAAATGCAAAAGGTGTTAGATCTAAAGGTTGAATGGGACCTTGGTTATTTGAAACAATATTACTATGAAGAGGGGCAACAGGGGCCAGCCAACTGGCCCAGCAACTTTGTGCCAAATGTAAGACAGAGAGAATAGTGCTCTTACAGGACTCAAGAACAGGTAACATAAAACACAAAGCATTAAGAACAGTGAATATTCTGAGGGACTATTATTAAGATTTATATATACAGTTCCTCCCATGGAGGGCTCTCTGTTTTCTCAATATTTATCTAAACTGCCTCTCCCAGTTCTCATGGATGAACAAAAAGCAACACTTGTGGTGCCAATAGAAGGGGAGGAGATCTTAGATGCTATTAAATTGAGCATTGAGGATCTTCAAAGTAAATACAGTCTCACAAATAGAGAGCACTTTCAGTACTTACTAATTTGAGTGTATTTATTGAAACAGGGAGATTGTGCTAGGCTCCAGCACCCTCTCAGCATAGTCTGTAATGTATTTTTGATGGCACTCAAAGGGGATACATGGACTCATCTGATTGGGAATTTCTGCCGGGAGTTGCAGAAACATTGTAATTCAGATACTAAGATAATTTTGGACAGGTGGAACATAGATCTTCAGGTAGATATAACTTATGAAGACTGGACTAAATATGCTCTGCAGATGGTCAAAATAACTTCCTCTCTGTTTTGGAGAGAATTTTCATGGAAGTGTCACTCTTGATACTTTCACACTCAATTAATACAATCTCATTATATAAGGGACCAATGGGAAGTTGCTGGAGATACTGTGGGGAAAATAGAACTGACCATGCCTATATTTTTTGGACTTGTCCAAATTTGGCCCCATTCTGGTCTGACATTGAAAAAACATTTTCAAAAGATCTTAGTACTACTACTGCCCCTATGGCCAGTTTAGTCCTTCTTAATTTCAAAACTCCAAACTTTTATTATGAGTTATTTATTTATTTGAATTTTAGTAACCTGGTGAGCCCGCTTTTTCAGGGGCAACCCAGGTGACGGTACAAAGGGAAGTACAAACATACAATGATAACAGCATAAGGTAAGTGTATAATAACACTTTTACAATATTTCCTACAATGAAAATAGAATTGAGCATAAGTAAATTAAGTTACAAATTACATAACACAAAAAGCATGAATGATAACAGCAATGAATGGGATATATACAAGGTATACAAGCAGCAGATACAAATGATGACATATATACAGGCAAAAAAGTACTATATACAACTGAATGTTATGCGATAAACACAGTAAGGCCTGTGCAGCACATAATCACAGCACAGCATGTCCAGCACATGATAGAGAAGCATAAGTCATGCAAGAGGGAGGGTAGGAGAAGAGGGGAGTGAACAAGAGGCTGAGGGTGGGAGGACTCAGGAATAGATGCAGTGCTGGGAGAAGGCAAGGTGGGATTTAAGAGAACGCTTGAACATATCTATAGAAGGGCAGGGCAAAACAGCAGATGGAAGGGAGTTCCAGAGAGAAGGCCCAGAGGAGGCAAAGGCAAGCAGACCCACCACAAGGTGGGGTTTAGGTATCATGAGCAGAGGTAGGCCAGCTAACCTTAAGGACCTTGCTACAGTTTTTCATTGGACAATGAGCTTGAGGCAGAGAGGGGTGAATGTGTGAACTAGTTTGAAGGTCAGGCAAAGGGTGGAGTATTGCAATTCAGCTTCAAGGTAAGGTTAGCCAAGTGAGTTAAGGACTGAGCAGTGATGTTCTGTAATGTTAGCACCAAGGGCAAAGTGAGCTATCCTATGATAAGTTTGTTTGAGCCTAGCATGAGGGGAGACCTGAGAGGAATGGCAAATAGGAGCTCCATAGGAGATAGGAGGGAGGAGGGAGGAGAAAGGTATAGCAAGGCAGGAGGAGGAGGAGGAGGAGGAAGTTAGGTAGGGTTGAAGTTGGCACAGCAGTCCTAGTTTTTGATAAAGGGTCTTAATCACAATTGTGACATGGGCATCAAAAGTGAGGTGGGAATCAAAGTGACACCCAGATATTTAAAGGATTGTACCAATTCAAGAAGGTCACCACGGGAGGAGTAAATCACCATGGGGGGCAGAGATGTTAGCTTAGGGGTCCGATGATAAAAAAGCATAGATTTAGTCTTTTTTGTATTGAACACAAGGAGATTGTTAAGAAACCATGCCTCGAGATTCTGGAATTCCTGTTGCAGTTGGAGGTTTAGCAAGGCCAAGTCAGAGGAGGACCTGAATAGCATGGCATCTTCAGCTGACATCTGGACTGATGCACCACCACAGTGCTATGGAAGCTCATTAATAAATAAAGAGAAGAGGAGAGGGCCAAGGATAGACCCCTGAGGGACCCTGTCCATTATGGTGCTAAAAGAGGACATATGGTCAGCACATTTCATGCATTGAGTGCGGCCTGTGTGGTACAGTAGCTCAAAAACCAATTTAAGGATAGGGAGTCAAGGCCAATGGAGAAAAGCATGTGGAGCAAGAGGTTATGACTGACAAGGTCAAAAGCCTTGGTAAGATCAACAAATTTAGCTTCACTGAATAAGCCTTTGTCCATAGAACTGAGGATGTCAGACATTACCTTAATGAGGACAGTGTGAGTGCCATGGGATTTATGAAAGTCATGCTGGTACATGGAGAGAGCTAGTAAGCTCTAGATGAGATTGGAGTAGAGCGTGGATGATTTTTTTCCTGTATTTTAGCAAGGGGGCAAAGGATGGAGATGGGCCGGTAATTCTCATTAGGGTCATTCTTGTGGACAGAGACTATTACTGCAGCTTTCCACTTGCAAGGGATGGTGCTTGAGCAGAAACATTTGTTGAACAGATTGCACACAGGGGAGGCAATGGCATCAGCACCTAATTTTAAAAGGCAGGGTTCCAGGGAGTCAACCCCAGGTGAGGAAGTATCCTTAATGCTCCTAAGGTAATGTATTGCTTAAAGAAAGGATAGTGAGGCATCTAGAAGCCATCGGAGCCCAGGACCATAGGCAATATGGATTCACAGTGGGGAGGTCATGTCAGATAAGTCTGGTTGATTTCTTCGACTGGGTGACAAAAGAAGTAAATCAGGGTGGGGCAGTGGACATCACTTACCTTGATTTCAGCAAAGTCTTTGACACCATCCAACATATGAGGCTGATAAACAAACTGGGTAGGCTGGGCATGGGGAGCAGGGTGGTAATCTGGGTTAGAAACTGGCTAACAGACAGGAGGCAGAGGGTGGTGGTAAATGGGGTGCAGTCTGGGGAGGGGGTGACTAGTGGGATGCCTCTGGGATTGGTCCTGGGGCCAGTCCAGTTCAATATCTTCATTAGCAACATTGCAGAAGGGCTGGAGGGAAATGTCTGCCTGTTTGCAGATAACACTAAGATCTGTAACAGAGTGAATACTCCAGAGGGGATGGAGAAAATCAGGAGGGACCTGGGGAAGCTTGAAAAATGGTCTGAGGACTGGCAGCTAAAGTTTAATTCAAAAAAGTGCAAACTTATGCACCTCTGACACAGAAACCCTAGGGAAAGCTACAGGATGGGGGGGGGGAGTTGCTGACAGTCACAAAAGAGGAAAAGGACCTGGGGGTTATTATTTCAGATGACTTGAAAATGTCAAAGCAGAGTGCTGAGGCAGCTGGGAGGACCACTGGCATGCTGGGGTGCATAGGCAGGGGTATCACCAGCAGACGGGGGAAGGTAGTGAAGCCATTATATAAACCATGGTCAGGGCTCCCATGGAGTACTGTGTGCAGTTCTGGAGGCTGCACCTTCATAAGGATTTTAACAGGCTGGAGACAGTCCAGAGAAGGGCAACTAAGATGCTACAGGGCTTACAACACAAGACTTATGAGGAGGGAATAAGGGACCTCAATATGTACTTGCTGGAAGACAGGAGGGAAAGAGGGGACATGATAGAAATATTCAAGTACTTCAAGGGTATAAACAAGGTGCACGGTGGAGACATGTTCCAATACAGGAAGAGCACAAGAATGGGGGGGACATGACATGAAATTGGAAGGTGGGAGGTTAAGAGTGAATGTGAGGAAGTTCTTCTTCACAGAAAGGGTGATGGACTCATGGAATGGTCTGCCTCAGGAAGTGGTGGTAGCGAGCACTGTGGATGGATTCAAGCATGCTTGGGACAGGCATAGAGGAACCATAGAGGTACAGCAGCAGGGGGGCCAGAAGCAGTAATACATTACAATGGAGCTTGCCCTTTAAAGGCAGGCCAGGTTGTCCTGGGAACCAACCAGAAAGGACAACAGGAAGGGGGGTGAGGAAGGAGGGGATGGGTTCAGCAGCAAAGAAGTGGAGGGGCAATGACCTCAAGGGCAGGTCATATGACAGGCATATGGAACTATTGGCCAAAAGGAAGGGCCAGGGGAGGGGGGGAACCTGTGGATAAGGGACCTTAGGGGCTACTTAAGGGCATGCAGGACTCATGCAGCCCTCTTTCCTTGCTGTAATATTGATTACAGCACATCGCTGGGATTTCTCAAGGTAAGGCACTGAAGGCTGGGGTCCTGTCCAAAGCAACAGATGAGGTGCTGTTAGCTCATGGTTTTGTTTTTTCTGGTTTGGTTGAGGTAGTTTTAGTGCAATTGTGAACCTGAATTATAGGTGAAGCATTTAAATCCAAACAATGGATTAGGTGGGGGTTTTGTGCCCCACCCTTGGAGTGCAAAAAAAAAAAATGAAATTAAAACTTGACACACTGGTGTCGAGGAGGTAGTTTGTTTTGGAAAGCAGTAGAGCATTTGCAGTGGTAGGGCTAGGCGGGGGCCTGTGGTAGTGGTGAGCATCTGCTGGGCACAAAGAGTGAGGCCACATCCGTGTTGTAGCCTGGGGAGTGAGTGATGGGCCATACAGCCCACTTGGCCTGGTGGTGGTAGCGAGCGGACTCGGGGTCCAGAGTGAAGGGATGTTGGCAGTGTCATAGGAAGCGGAGAGGCCGCGGCGTGCGGTGCAGGGCCGTGAGCCAGTGGGCAGGCCGAAGAAGGCAGGTGTAACCTTATGGCATTGTGAGCAGGCTGGGTAGGCTGCTGCTTCAGGGGAGCAGGGTGAAGCACGAGTGTTGGCCCACACAGCCCTTTGACCGGAGGGATAGAGAGTGCCTCGGGGCCAAGAAAGGGTTTCTTTTGGCAGGGGGTAGGCAACGGAGAGGCAAATAAAATGATTGTTCCCAAAATGTAGCCAAACATTTTTAGTTAAAAGTAGGTATCTACGTGATTTTATTCACTGCCTTTTTCTTCTCCTCACACAAGCCTCTCTTTCGGCTGTTTCAGCTTCAGGGCATTGCTCATTTTTACTCATGTGATGCGGTAGAAACAGAGCCACATTTAAAATCCACATTAAATGTATACATTTATATGAATGTTTTGTACCATATTTGTAGACCCAGTGGCACAGGGCGGGTGGCCCAATGGGGGGGCCAGGGAGCAAGAAGCGGAGCACTGCTCCACATGGTGGGGGCCGGCTGGCTGGGCCTCTAAGTTGCTGCAGGTGTGAAGAAGTTACAAAGGGGAACTACACGGCTAGAAAATCAGCTGAGGGGGAGGTGAAGAAGGAAGCAGGTGGTCATGGCACAGAAAAAGGAAAGCATGTGGGGGACAAGGCACGTGGGGGTCAGGACGAGGCCTGCTCAGTGTCTCAGATCCAACAAGCCGGGCTGGGGGCATCCCTAGAACGGATGAATGTGGTAGGCTTTGGGAGGAGGTCTGCTCTGCTGCCTAGGATGGTAGCTCAACAGAACAGTGGGAGGTGTAGCAGGACAGAGGTGCATGCTGTGGTTGGCGTTTTCAGTCCTGGGGTAGAGCGGGGGCCAGCCGCATAGAGGCTGGCGAGGAGAGGGCACAACTAAAAACAGGGCTGTATATTGCTAGGCCGCGTGGCCTGGGGATGGACGAATGGGGTGGGCAGGTGCAGAAGGATGGTGTGGACGATCAGCATGGTCAGATGTCAGCTGTTGGTGCAGCAGGCCTGAGGTAGGCCTGTCAGGCAGAACAGTTGGGGGTCACCATGTGGCAGGGAAAGGGGAGGCAGAAAGCAATTTCTGGGAAAAGCACAATGGAGGGACAGGTGGGGGGGACCCAGCAGCCAAGGAATCCGGGGCAGTGGGCCCTACAGGGGCCAAGAGGAGGAGTTGTCAGGCCGCTCGGCCAGGTAGGAGCCCCACAGGGATGGTTCCTGAGCTGGGACAACAGGCCAAGGACACAGAGGCCCAGCAAAGCATTGGGCAAATTTTCTGACCGGGAGGCAGGGCCTTGGAGGCCCTGCTCACTCCACCAGGTGGAAGGCAGCCTGGGGAATGGGGGGATGCTAGGGGGCCAGGGCCATGCTGAGTAGGATGGGCAACTATATCAGAGCCATAAAACCAAAAATAGCTGCTCAAACCTTTAAATTACTACACACTGGAATTCACATTTCTTATAAAGGGTGCTGCTAGATGGTGACAAATAACAAACAAAGCAAAAAGACTAGTGCACACCCTCCCCCCCACATAGCATAACATTTAAACTTTCAAATGCCAAAAATGGCTATATTTACTTTCAAGCTCCATGTGAGGAGAGGGTCCTCTTAGTTTCAGACTGGAATTCCAATTTTTGAGTAAGCTAAATCACCAACGTCAAGGTGGGGCCCTTCGATTTAGTCCCTAACTTTCCAATGCCTCAATGGCTACTAGCTAACTGCTTTTATACTGTGCTCCCAGCAAGAATTTTGCACAGGTGATTTAACTTTCAAGTGCCTAAATGGCTACCAATTGACTCACTTTATACTGTGCTCCCAGAAGGGATATAACACAGACATTTTAAAGGGAGCATGCTATAGAGGAGCACCATAAACTCCCCAAATTCAAGTAAAACCATAAAACCAAAAATAGCTGCTCAAACCTTTAAATTACTACACACTGGAATTCACATTTCTTATAAGGGGTGCTGCTAGATGGTGACAAATAACAAACAAAGCAAAAAGACTAGCCATTACTGCCCCCAACATAGCATAATATTTAAACTTTCAAATGCCAAAAATGGCTATATTTACTTTCAATCTCCATGTGAGGAGAGGGTCCTCTTAGTTTCAGACTGGAATTCCAATTTGAGTAAGCTAAATCACCAACGTCAAGGTGGGGCCCTTCGATTTAGTCCCTAACTTTCCAGTGCCTCAATGGCTACTAACTAATTGCTTTTATACTGTGCTCCCAGCAGGGATTTTGCACTGGTGATTTAACTTTCAAGTGCCTAAATGGCTACCAATTGACTCACTTTATACTGTGCTCCCAGAAGGGATATAACACAGACATATATCAGAGGGCTGGCCCAGCCGATGCAAGGGGATTGTGAGGCGCACCAGCAGCAGTGGCCAAGGGGGCTGCAGAAAAGAGAGGGACAGCATGTATGTTAACCAACTGATTTTGTCATGCAGCGTAGGCACAATGGATGGAATGGCACCTAAGAAAGCTCCAGCATCCAGCAGGACCATGATGTCGGAAGTGGCGAAGCTAATGGTGCAGATGACAGAGCTGGTGCAGGCAGCAAAGAGGAGAGAAGAGGAAGAGGCAGCCCAGAAGAAAAGGAAGGAGTGGGACAAGAGGTCAGGCACCGGGAAAGGGAGCAAGAGGCAGAAGTGTGCAGGGATCAGCCCACCCTCGGGGCCCGGGAAGGGCATCAAGCTCACCCTGGGTCCAGCAGGGCCACTCCTGGATGGGGGTAAGGACAGCGTGGATATGAATAATGAGGCTAATTTAAAAGAGTATGTTGAAGGATTGTTTGGGCACATGGGGAATAAGGGGATGGTGAAGCTGGGTGGGCATTAAAAGTCATCAAGGACTGCAGGCAGCCGGGGAAGGAGGATACGGGCACCACTGGCAGTGCACGGAAGCTGTATGACAGGCTGACCAGCTTTACACAGGGGGACCACATTCCCACCTTGATAAAGGAAAAGATATGGAAGGGGGAGTATGTGGATATCTTTGGTCTGGTGGATGAAGAGACTGCCAAGAAATATGAACAGAAGGAGTTGGTAGGCAAGTCCAAGATGACAGTGGCATTGGCAGTGGTAGGGCAAAAACCAGAGGAGGCCAGGTTTAAGGGGAAGAGTATAGACAACTGGCAGGTGGAGTTCATAATTTATAGTGCGCTGGTTCTGGAAAAGCAGCCGGACCTGGCAATCCCGCTACTGACATACATGGCAATTATCAGGGATGCGTACTGGGCTAAGCTAGGTTTTGGGTGACTAAAATACAGTACAATGAAACATTCTGGAGGAGAATGGCAGTAAAAGGTGACATGAGATGGGACTGTACCCATGCCGAGCTATGGGTCAGGACACTGTCAGGTTCAATGGGGGGCACGTCACGGAGCATAGATACATAGACAGGATCGGCAGATAAGGGCCTATGGCCCACCTAGTCTGCCCATTTGAGTTTGTAACTTCAGTTTATGTTTTCCTAGAACTCTGTTGCCCCTTACCCCTGACCTCCAGAATTCCTTTATGTCTATCCCATGCATTCTTAAATCCCGTGATTGTTTCAGCCCCACCACTTCCTCAGGCAGGGTGTTCCACTTGTCCACCAACCATTCTGTGAAGAAATTCTTTCTCACATTTCCTCTGAATCGTCCTCCCTCCAACTTCATCCCATGCCCTCTAGTCCTGGAAGATCTTTTTTGCTTAAAAATAGTGTATTCTTGCACCCTGTTCCTCCCTGTAGGATACTTGTATGTCTCTATCATGTCCCCTCTCTTCCTCCTCTCCTCCAGGAAGTACATATTCAATTCCTTCAACCTGTCCTCATAGGACTTGTGATGCAATCCATGTACCATCTTTGTTGCCCTCCTCTGAACCTTCTCTACCCTGTCTATGTCCTTATGTAGGTAAAGTCTCCAGAACTGTACACTGTACTCCAGGTGGGGCCTCACTAGTGTCTTGTATAGTGGAATCATGACCTCCCTTTTCCCGCTGGTGATGCCCCTGCCTATGCATCCCAGCATCCTATTTGCTTTACCTGCTGCCTTGTCACACTGTTTCCCTTCCTTGAGGTCATCAGAGATGATAACCCCAAGATCCCTTTCCTGCTTGGTGCATGCTATATCCTCACCCCCCAGGTCAAACACATGGCCCCGACCCCAGGAATTAAGGTGTGCTGGGCTTTTAACAGAGCTTCATGCTCGTGGCCGAGTTGCAATTTCCAGCATACCTGTTCACGGTGTGGGGGCGGGCACTCGGCGACATCCTGCAGGCAGGAGGGTGAAAAAGGTGGTCAGGCCAGGGGACAGCAGCTGGAGCAACTCTTTTGGGGTGGCTGGAGGGGTGTCTGGTAGAGGACGGGGAGGCCCCAGCAGTGGGGAACATGCCCCCAGCTATGGATGGAACTTAGACGGGGGGGGGCAGTAGGAGGTGGGGTTATGCCCTCGCCGACACCCCAATTAAGTTGGGGGTAGTAGAGGCATGGACAGAGAAGTACCGAGACAAATGAGCACAAACCTGCTAAGGGCAGAGTTCATACAGGATTTCCCGTTGGGGTTTGAGAGGGCATGAATAAGTATGTATGCAAAGAATTTGGGTTCCGTGAAGGGGAGGGAGGACATTGTCCAGGGCAAAATTGGTAAAGAAGTTAGGGTGTAGAGGGTCAAAGGGCCATTGGGGACCTCCCCAGGCAGTTCAGGATGTCGCTACTGGGGGTGGTCCCAAAGAAGCAAGCAGGGGAGTTCTGGCTCATACATCACCTGCCATGCCTGGAGGCAGAGTCAGTGAATGCCGGCATTCCAGAGGGGCTGAGGATGGTATCTTATGCATCCCTGGACCAGGCAGTGGAGCTGATACAGGCAGCTGAAGGGGCATGGTTAGCCAAGACGGACATTGAGTCTGCATTTCGGCTGTTACCAGTCCGCCCAGAGGATTAGGATTTGTTAGGTTTCCAGTTTAAAGGGTGGCTGTATTTTGATAAGGCTATGCCCATGGGGTGTTCAGTGGCATGCTCGACATTCAAGACATTCAGTTCGTGGGTGCAGTGGGTTTTCGGGGATCGGTATGGGCACAGGAGGGTGGTCCACTATCTGGATGACTTCCTGCTGATAAGGGATAACCAAAGAGAAGAGCAGGAGATGCTGAAGGACTTTCAGGACATGTGCAGGCTTATAGGGATCTCTTTGGTAGTGGGCAAGACAGAAGGCCTGATGCACAAACTCGAGTTCCTGGGGATTGAGGTGGATACCGAAGAGGAGTGTTTTGGTTACCAGGAGACAAGGTGGCATGCCTGAAGGGGTTGCTGGTGCTGGTCGAGGGGCAGGAAGAGGGTGCCACTGGTACAGGTACAACAGCTGCTGGGGCACCTTAATTGTGCCTGGAAGGCCATAAGCCCAGGCAGGGCTTTCACACAGAGTTGGGGAGGGTCATGGGCAAGGCCAAGCAGCCCCACCACTGGGTGGACATTAGCAAGGGGGTGAGGGAGGACCTCCAAGTGTGAAAGATGTTCCTGGAGTCATACAATGGAGTAAAGTTTTGGCAGGAGGAGTGGGCCAATAATGCAGACATGGAGCTGTACACTGACGAGGCTGGGGGCTTGGATTTGGGGGCATATTTTCAAGGGGAATGGGTGTCAGAGGCATGGCCAGACCAATGGAAGGATTGGGGATGGACCAAGGATATCACATTTCTCAAGATTTTTCCTATTTGGGTGGCTCTGGAAATTTGGGAAGCATGAATGGTAGGGCAGCAGATTTACTTCTGGTGTGATAACAAAGGAGTAGTGGAGGTTATCAACAGGCAGAGTGGCCATGCAGAACCGGTGGGCCGGATACTGAGGAGGTTGGTGTTATTAGGTTTGCACCTGAACTTATCCTTCAGGATGCAACACATCAAGGGGACAAGGAAAGATGTGACTGATTGTTTTTCTCATTTACAGATAGACCGATTCCAGGAGTTGGCCCCACAGGCAGCACCTACCCAGACCAAGGTCCCGGCCTGGATGTGGGAGGTTGGAAGGCAAAAGCCAGCGCACTGTATAAGGGGTCTTGGGCGGCCAACACTTTGAAGGCCTATGAGAAAGCATGGGACAGCTTTCAGGCTTTCAGAGCCAGCTCAGGATGGGGAATGAGGGAGCTGGTATGGGAGGAGCAAGTCATGAGGTATGTTATAAGGAGATGGGAGGAAGGACTGGCCCACTCCACCATGGCGGTACAGTTGGCAGGGATCAGTTGGAACTGCCAGGACAGGGGGTGGGTGGATGTGGCAGGTAGCCGTATAGTCAAGTGGATAATAATGGCCTGGCAGAGGGATCAGGGCAAGGTACAGGATGGGAGGAAACCCCACAGGGGCCCACTACTAGTGAGAGTTTTAAGGGCGCTCGATCAGGTTTGCCATTCTGCAGAAGAGGCATGTTTGTTTATGGCCATATTTACTATGATGGTGAGAGGGGCATTTCAGGTGGGGGAAATGGTAGCGCCATGAAGAGGAGCAGCCGCAGCAGGGCTTCAGGAGCAGAACATGCAGGTGGAGGGGAAACACAGTTGACATTCATCTCCCCAGGTCCAAAACAAGCCAGTGGGGGGGGCCCTAAGGTAGTATTGGGTAGGCAAGCAGATGGGGCATGTGGTCCAGGCCATGACCGGATACAGTCAGATATGGGCGTGTCGGGCGGGCCTGGTTCATACATGGGGACAGGTCCCTGGTGACGGGTTACCAGGTGGGGGCAGTTCTAAAATGGGCCATAGTATTTGTAGGGGAGAACCCGGTAGAGTTTGCCCCCCATTCTTTTTGGATTGGAGCAGCAACGGAGCTGGTGGCTGCTGGGGCGGGGGGAACCCAAGGTCAAGCAGGTCGGGAGGTGGAAATTGAACTGCTATAGAGATACATGAGATGTTGACAATGGCTAAAGGGTGTCCCTTTCTCTCCCCACAGGAGGTTCCAAGCTGCAAGTATGGATCATGGGGCACTCATTCATGTATTGGGCAGAGAGATTCACAGCCGCCAGAAGGATAGGGACGCAGCTGCACCAGGGAGTGGAGCACACCAGAGTGTGATGGAAGGGCCTAAGAGGAATGAGGTGGCTGCAGTTGCTCCCCCTGCTGGGAGAGTCGCGGGTCTGGTGGGGCCGGCCGGACTGTGTGATAATACACACGGCAGGCAATGACTTGGGGACACGGCCCTGGGGGTCCCTGATGAATGACATAATCACGGACTTCGAAAAGGTGAAGAGCTGGTGGCCCACGGTGGTAATTGGTTGGTCTGAGATCACCTCCAGGAGGGTATGGAGTGGAGTGCAGGAGCCACAGGTGATAGATGTGGAATGCAAGCGGCTTAACAGAAAGGTAGCCAAGGCAGTGGTTGAGATGGGGGGGTCCACCTTCTCCATAGGGATATCTCGTATGATCAGGAAGTGGTGTACCGAGGGGATGGGGTCCATCTGATTGAGTTTGGCATGGGCCTGTTCCTTCACCCATTTGTGGATTTAGTGGGGGAGATTAACAAAAAAGGGCTGAAGGGGTAGCCCGCAAGGGGGGAGCCCCATCTTCCATTGAAAGCTGGAGATGGGTCAGTGGAAAGGGTGGGAGCAAGAAGGAAAAAAGGTGGCAGGGAGGGAGGGAGGGGTAGGTTCCATGGGCTGTGGACAAAGAAACCAGGCATGGGAATAATGGGGGTATGGGGAGGGATATAGATCTAGGGGGTGGATCAACCATGTCTACACCTAACGGTGGAAGGGGGCTAGTCTGGGTAAGTGTGGTACCCGGTTACGGTGGTGAAAAAGGGGGGGCCAGATCACAGTGTCCGGACCCCGAGAAGCAGTGACATGAAAGAAAGACCAAGAAGAAGAACCACATGAGGAGGAGGAGGAGGGGACTGTCATGTCCAAAGGAGAATTGGGACTGTTATGTCCAAATGTAAATATGATTTGTTAAAGACATGAGATGGGATGTAAAGTATGAATATAATTGTGCATTTTATAAATAAATATTTAATGCCAATGAGCATCCAAAAAGTTAACAAAAGAGTGGTCTGAGTTATTTCTGGGTGGGGATCCAGGGACAATGGGGCTTGCCCTTTAAAGGCAGGCCAGGTTGTCCTGGGAACCAACCTGAAAGGATGATAGAAAGAAGGAGAGTAGGGGAGGGGGCGGAGTCAGCAGCAAAGAAGGGGAGGGGAGATGACCTCAAGGGCAGGTCATACGACAGGCATATGGAGCTTACTGGCTATTGACCAAAAGGAAGGGCTGGGGGGGGATCGGGGAGCCCACAGATAAGGGACCTTAGGGCTATCTAAGGGCATGCAGGACTCATGCAGCCCTCTTTCCTTGCTGTAATTGCCCACCCACCTGCCCTGCAGGAAAGAGAGGTGGGGACAGAGGATGGCACATTAAGGCAGAGGCACAGAGGAGGTGCCTCCAGGGGGGCCCAATACGGGCAAAGGAGGGCCGCGGATGGGTGGCTGAGGGCTGGAGGGGCTAGGAGGGCCCCTCTGGAGGTCTTGGTGAGACAGGGGGTCTTGGGTGGGAGCAAGAAGGAAAAATTGGGGCAGAGAGAGGGGGTAGGTTCCATGGGCTGGGGACATAGAGAACCCAGCAGTGGAAGTAATAGGGGGGAGGGGGAGGGATATAGAGCTAGGGGGTGGATCAGCTGTGTCCACACCTAGTGGAGGAAAGGGGCTGGTCCGGGTAAGTGTGGTACCGGTTATGGTGGTGAAAAAGAGGGGCTGGATCACAGTGTCCGGACCCTGAGAAGCAGTGACGAGAAAGAAAGACCAAGAAGAAGAACCACACGAGGAGGAGGAGGGGACTGTTATGTCCGAAGGAGAATTGGGACTGTTATGTCCAAATGTAAATATGATTTGTTAAAGGCATGAAATGGGATGTAAAGTATGAATATAATTGTGCCTTTTATAAATAAATACTTGATGCCAGCGAGCATCCAAAAAGTTAACAAAGGAGTGGTCTGAGTTATTTCTGGGTGGGGATCCAGGGGCAATGGCTTTCAGGCAGACTAGATGAGCCAGGCGGTCCTTATCTGCCAACAATTTCTGTTTCTATGATGCAGGGCCTCCTTTCAGGTGGCCAACTTGAGGTGGAAGGAGGGGCTATTAAGAGTGGCAGAGGGGGAGGTAGGAGTGGGATTATGGGCAGTGTTGTTATCACTGGTTGAAAAGCCATCACTAGAGTTTGGTTACGAGAAAAGGTGCCCAAAATACAGCAATAGATCACAATCATTAACCACTTGTATCATGTGGAGCAATTGTCATTTACCCTTAGGAACTGCTTGTCTAAATTTCTGGACATATGGCAACACTGAACACTGCAGATTATGGACATAGACCCATCTTGTGTCCCTTGAATTTGATGAGCTTATTGTATGCATAAGTAGTTACCCAGGGAATGGACTAGGATCACTGTACATGCCTATTGTTGTAATGTCTGATTTAGTCCAGGAGAGTTCTAAGGCAGACTTTCTTGAGTGTTTCAGACTGGTTACTTAAGTGTTTTGCTAATGTATCTCAGACATACTGTAATGTAACTTTTTTCTGGTGATTGCAATCACATTGTGCTTTCCCATTTCTGTGCTCATTATCAGTTTTATAAATGAATTCCTGCAGTATTAACCTGATAATGTATTTTATCTATCATTTCACTATCTTGATTAAGTAAATTCTAAATGCACATAATTAGCATGGCAATCTGTATCATCCTTCCTTTAACTATTGCCTTCTAGGCAAAAGATTTCATCTTTTCATGGAATAGTGATTTGCACTTCTTTTATTTCCCATGTTATAAAAGTATTCTCAGTTGAACTGAGTAAAATAAATTGGCTAATTTACTGTAGCTTCTTCACTTATGCAAGGGATGTTACTTAGATAAATTAGATAAATGAGATAATGTAAAACTGCACAAGTAGAGAATATTAAAAAAAAAGAAACATTGTTTACCAGAACAGCAAAAGAACAGCAATTAGGAATTAGGACTGCATAATGTGGAAATTAGTAAGGAAACCACAGAACAAATAGCATACACTTTTCAGAACATAGAGTATACTAGTTGGGAAACTGTGTACATCTAGCCTGTTCTACCACAGAAGGGTTCTGAATACATCTGACCTTGAAAGTGAAGCTCAAAAGGTCTGATGTAATCAGAAGTCTGAGGTGGCAGTACGATCTAGTTGGGCATGTGGTTGTCCAACCAGTATTTTTATAGTGTATAGTGTTTTTGTTTATTTTTTTTTTTTTCAAAACAAAAGTGTTTTCACAGTGCTCCACAACAGCAGTGAATGTGCCGGTGGTTTTAGTTCATAACATGAACTGATTGCTGTGCACACAGCAGCACTGTGAAAAACTCCAGCTGCCTTATAGATTTCCAATCAACTGGAATCGTGTTGTACCACAGAAGGGTACAACCACATTACATAACCTTTGAACAGTGGAACAACAAGATTAAAGCTGGCATGGAAATTCACGCAGAACAAACTCACACTATACAGTACCTTCCATTTCACTATGTCTTCCAGTTCACTATCCCGCCTCCTTCATCATTACACATCCCCCTCCTGCAACTACAGCTGAACCTCCCTACCCTCTCTTCTGACTCACTAACTCTTCCTTTACTCTCACCCTCGCCTTCCTTACACTACATGTTCTCCTCTTCTATTTTCTCCCCCTTCCCATGTTGCTAATTTGTCCGTGCCCTTTCCCATTTCAATGTCCCGTATTGTATCTTTACTCATTTCCCCCCTATTTTTATTTTTCCCTAGTCTACCTGCCGGCCTTTCTCTTTGCGGGGTTCACATATCCCGAAAGGGACGGTTGGCCCATCACTCCCCAACTCCTTTCCACTTTGCTAGACTCTCCTATGAGTATCTCTAATCTTGCACCTTAACTCTTATATGGTCGATAAATAGGTTTGTACATAAATTATATATATATATGATTATCATGTGTTTATGTCTATTGTTTAGTATTACCTAATCTTCACATGACTGATATACTGTATTTGAAATGTTATGTAACTGATCTAACATCTTTTCTGTAAGTCCATTTTGTTCTTCCCATCTTCTTTTTGCTAAATACTATTATTCTGCACTTATTATTGTTACCCCCACTTTCCCCTTCCCCCAGAATGCACCTCAAAATGAGCTATTGCACCTCAGTGTTCCTTTCCTGGTGAAACCTTTCAAATAAATATATAACTGTACACTATGTTACATGTGAATCAAAAACAAACAAAAAAAACTAAGTTAAAAAAGACAAAGAAACCTCTAGTTCTGCTCTGCCAAGGTGGCCAATGCTATTCCCATTGTTGCCCGCATAATCCCAGTCATCTCCTTCCTGCCACCTTCCCATAAATAAAATAGTAGAATGAGCCCTGCCAACTCCCTAGCCTGCAGCCCTTTGTCCCCAAAGGGTCGTGCCTGTAAAGTCCATGAAAGGGTGTTAATAGTAGGATCATCTTTCCCAGCTGCTCAGTGGTCCTCCCTTCCAATCATGCATTGTGCTGTCGCTCTTACCTGTCAGTTGACGGCCTCCAGTATACCGAGAGAAGAGGCATTGACTGCCACTATGCAGACTGCAACAGAGAACAGGATATAAGCCAATCAATCTAATAAAACAATGCCCTTGAACCTAGTCCTCTATGAGATACTGCCAAGTACCACTCAGTGATGCTAGGCATACAGTACTTATCCTCCTCCCTCTCATGCTGAAGATTGTCAACTTACATTTTAGGGAGAAAATGTGCTGCAGGATTTAGAGGGGGAACAAAGTGACAGCAAACACTCCAAAGATGACTGCTCTCTGCCAATAGTTGGCCCATGCACTTCCTTTTAGGTGTTTCAATTAGGACCACAACAGTTTGCCCATTATGTGCTCTTCCAGGGGACACTGTAACATAATTAAAATAATGTTTATATCATGTATTTTAATTGCATTTTATCTAACAAGTTTAGCTTTCATACATATCAAACCATAAAACCACACTTGCAACATCCTTTTTATCTTATTTCCAACTTTACAGATTCTCTATAGTTCCATGTGGCTACTTGTAGTATTAAGCAACTTAAATAAGTCTTCACATAATTTTAAATACATTGTTACCCATCACCTCCAGTAACACACCACATGCTACACTACTGTTCTTCAGTGTGCCATACAAGACAGCCTCTACGCTCCTAACTTTCCAGCTCAGGGCCCACTCTTGCCAGATTCTACCTTTCAATGCATTATTGGTGTACTAGAGGTACAAAAACATGAATCATGTATATACTGATAGATTTCTGACTTTAAGCATAATGTTCTATAGTCTTAACTAGCTAGTTTGTCTCCTCCCCAACCTCACTGAAAAACCTAGTGTCCCACTGAATCAGCCTACATTGCTTAGTTTTCATGCAGAAACAAAAATAAAGATGGATTGCTGTGCCTGCACCACCAGCAATAAAAACTATTTGCCAGATAAATCCTTCAAACTGCCCCTACACCTTTCCCAGTCTGTTGGATTCACTGTGCCCTGCTCCTGCAGAAAGAAGTAAAACAATGAAAAAAGGGTTACTACTGTATGCCCTCTACACCACCAGCACTCAGTAAAAATATCTGTCAAATAAAACTCTTTCAAAAATTAAATCTTCACCTCTCCCAGTCTGTTAAATGTACCCCTCCTTGCTCTTGCTGCAGGTCCTGCAGCTGCCAGTGGAGGCTTACACTGTGCACTCTGTCTCCTGTCCTCTGCAGCGTGATATCACTGTCCTGCCTGAAACTACAGTTAACTGTAGTGAGCATTAGTTAACTGGAATGATATTGTGTTAGTCTCTTATAGTGTTGAATGTTTTCTGACCTAAAGTCACTCTTTTTGACATCAAAGGGCTCCTTCAATAGTCAGGTCAATCCCTTGTAAGAAAGAGCTGGAAACAACATTGACTTATGGATCTCCTGTATCACTGATTGCCTGCTGTGGGTAACATAACATGGCTTGCAAGTGACTTGGACAGGATCAGTGTGTGCTTACTGTAAAATGACATTACAGTGCCAAAAGGAAACTGAGTTCATTCAAACTTGCTTCATGGGTGTCCAAAATGTCAGATATTAGCATGTTCATAGAATGCAAATTCAGCATCAACTGGTCCTTTCCATATAGTAACCACTTGGGTCTTGTGTGTGACCTGTTCCATAAGTTTCATTGGATTTTCAAGCAGAATAGACTTTCATCCTTTAGTTGCTTGCCGGTTATACGATATCATACTTATCTGCAAAAATGCTATCTAGTCTTGTTTTGAATAGCTCCATTGAGGTACTTGATTCCACATCACTAGGTGAACTATTCCAAGTGGTTGCCACTCTTTGGTTAAACCACTGTTTCCTTTTCAATAAACTCCACTTCGATGTTACTAACTGAAGATGATGCCCCCTAGTTTTATATGTGCATTTTTTTTATTTCTAGGCCATATTCTGTCTGTAGAACATTATCATGTAATGCCCTATATACCGTGCACATGTCCCCTCTCACTCTCCTATATTGTAAAGTGAACATATCAAGTCCTCTCAATCTTTCATGGTATGGCAGGTCCTTATTCCCCACTATTACCTTTATAGCTCTTCTCTGGATACTCTCCAACTTTAATATATCTCCCTTCTTGTATGGTGCCCACACCTGTACTCCATACTCCAGGTGCAGCCTTACCAGCGCCTGCTACAGGGGGATAATAACCCTCTTATCCCTGCTTTTTATGTGGCATAAGTTACAACTGAGGATTTGGTTAGCTTTTTTGGTAACATTCACACAGTGTGAGGAAAATTGTAAATCTGAGGATACCGTTATCCCTAAATCCCATTCCTCAGTAGTAGTAGGTAGAACTTTGTCCATAATCTTATAAGCTGTATTTGGATTCTGTTTTACCATGTGCATAACTGTGCATTTATTCACATTTAATTCTAATTTAGGCTTTTTAGTCCAGTTCACTATATCATTTAGGGCATCCTGCATGATGTTACCTTTCTCCATGGTGTTAACTGTTGCCCCTACTCTACAGTCATCTGCAAACTTGGTTAGCCAAATATTGCTATGTTCATATCTCAGAGAAGATAGATATATATTGAAGAGGCAGGGACCCAAAACAGATTTCTGTGGGACCTCACTTGTCACATTTGCCCATTCCGACAAGGCTCCATTAACAGTCACTCTCTGTTTCCTCCCTCCCAACCATGAGGTAGTCCAACTAATCAAATTGGCATCTAACCCTGTTTGTTCAAGGGTAAACATCATTTCCTTATGGCGCAACTTATCAAATGCTTTAAAAAAATCCAAGAAAGCTACATCCACTGCATTACCATCATCCAGAGGTTTACTAACTTGTTCATAAAATACTAGCATGTTTGTCTGGCATGAACAGGATTTCATAAATTCGTGTTGGGTTGGATCTAGTGAGTTAGTTGCTTCTAGATGCACTAGTATAATGTCTTTTATTATACCCTCCAAGATTTTACATATTGTAGATGTCAAATTAACTGGTTGAAAATTTTCAGGGTTGGTCCTTGGGCCTTTTTTCAGGATTGGTACAACCACGGCATCCCTCCACCCTTGTACTACTTCTCCCGAGTCAATAGATTTCTGAAAAATATATGTTAAAGAATTTCCTAAGCTATCTAAAAGTTCTGCCAGTATTCTAGTATGCATTATCAGGTCCAGAGGATTTGTTTATATTAAGCTTTTGTAACCTTTTTAACACATCTTCCACTTAAATTTTTATTTTGTCTGGTGTAGATTTTAAAATGACCATGGGAGTATCTGTCTTGATGTTTTGTTTATTGAATACTGAATAGAAATATTCCTTTTGGATGTATGCTGTTTCTTTATCAGGTTTAGTCCCCTCAGAATTGGTATATGGGCCGATTTTATATGTGGATTTCTTGTTACTATTTATGTAAGTATAAAACATTTTATAATTATCCTTGGTTTTAGAGGCAAGTGATAATTCATAGTTTGCTTTAGCTTTTTTATGGTTATTTTTACTTCTTTTACTAAGGCCTTGTATTTTAACCTATCCTTAGGATCATTAGATTTTGAAAATGTCTCATACATTGAATTTCTCTTGCTTATTAATTTCTTAATTGTTGTATTAAACCATCCTTTTATACCTTTTTTATTGCTATTATATTTCATACTACTTGGTATATATCTATTTGTTTCTGTTCTTAGTTTTGTCAATAATATCTCCCACATGTCTTCTACTGTTCTGTTTTTGAAATGGTTTTGCCAGTCCCACCTATCCATAGATGTTTTAAAGGACTGGAAATCAGCCCTACTGAAATGTAATCTATATGTGTTCTTATTTTTGACCTCCATAATAGAGTCCTCCTTTATTTGAAAAAGAACCATCTGATGATCACTGTTTTCAAGGGGGTGTATAACTTCAATATTTTCCACATTTTCCCTGTTGGTCATAATAAGATCCAATATATTTCTGACTAGTTCCTATGGTTACTTTTTGTTCTAGTCCTGCTTGGTCTATTGATTCTAGGTATTTTGTTTCAATAGTAGTGGCACCTCTATGCTTTACCCAGTTTATTACTGGTAAATTGAAGTCACCCATTAGTATGTTTTTCTCAGCCGGATCAAATTTTGATATATAATCTATTAGTAGATGGTCCTCCTCTGTTGAGGTTGAGGGGGGGTCTATAGACTAATCTCAGATTTATTTTAGCTCCTTTGTTTAGGAGAATCTTTACCCAAAGCATTTCTAGGATATGGTATTCCTGAATTATTTCTTCACTATTTATAGTACTTTTAATATAGACAGCTATTCCTTCCCCCTCTCCTATATGTTCTAGATTTAGCATAAAGTGAATAACCTTCTATATTTCTATTTTATAGATCTGTATCCTCCCACCTCGTCTCTGTACTACAGCAAGATGGATGTTCTGAGATGCTAGGAACTGTTTGAACTCATTAAATTTGCTAACTAAACTTCTTTCATTGCATGAAACAGTGAAACATGTACAGCAGAATAGTGGTTAAATTTAATGAAAACTAAAACTCATTGTTAAGACTGACCTGTTGATGCAGTGGTAGGCCTACCACTCACAGCACTTTTGACCTGGGTTTGGGAACATGCCAGGGTCATGGGGAGCCAGCTTGGAGGGAGGAAGATATAGTATCCCAGAGGATGGTCTCTTCCTCTAGCAAGAAAGGGTACCATCCTCTTCAGCTTTAATGCCACTTGGATGTGCTGGGCTGCAGGGCCTGTGTGTGTGTGGGGGGGGACATCACTCACATTGGTGTGCCAGCACCCACAGCATGCACCTATAGCATGCACCCATAGCATCCTAAGTAGTGGTGTCACGAGGAATCTGGAGAAACTCAGGAATAAAACACCCCATCATGGAAGGAAGAGTGCCCAAGTATGCTTAAGTTCCTTCCCTGCATTCTCACACTTTGTCATAGGATTGATGGATTACTACCTCCAACCCCCCCCCCATTCTAGTGGAATGCCAAGGTTGCTGAGCTAATAAAAAGGAAAAAAAGACATTAGAGTGCATTAGAGTTCAGGGGGTGGGATGATCCAGCTGTGTGAATTCCAGCAGAGCAGGATGGGGGTTACCATCATGATAGGAGGTAGAAGCAGAATGTCAAGAAGATGCCTTTGTTTTGTTACAGTGGAAAGGCACTCTTCTGGTGTTAAGTTCCTTTCACACTCTATTACAATCAGCAGTTAACTTCATCTTATGCCAGTCATCACATAGGGTGAGTGATTACTTGAAGAGATTCTGTCATGGAATCAGTTCAAAGTCTTCTTGGTGGGGTGTTTTGTTAGCAATGACCCACAACAGGGTATGGGGTTATAGGCATTTAATCCACACCTGGGGTACATTGTGAGGCATAAGGCCACAGGCCAGGTGTCCTCACAGCAACCCAGGCATTGATTTGCCTATAACACCATACCCTGGAATGGATTTTGGCTCTTATAACATGGGTTATGTGCAACACAGGTTAAAAAGCCAGGCAAATGTGTTTTCTCCCTGTTGAAAGGGAAGAAAGGTACTGTATCCTGCTACTTTTCAAAATAGTCTCTACTCAATTATGCATACTGGATTGTTTTTATGTGGATAGAAATGTCACACATACACTACTAACATGATTTGTGACATTTGTTCTGCATGTCATTCTTGGTTCTTTGTCTGTGACCTTACATTTGCCAACCCCAAACCCACAGAGCCACATGCTGCTCCCTGATGATAGAGAGGTGAGTCGCTCAGTGTCTGTGGCTCACCCCCTCTTGCTGCCTCACTCACTGTGTGTCCTGTCATGTTTGCCACTTGTCATGGCTGACAGAGTGTGTGAAATGTCTTGGACACGACTGTGCTATGCCCCACCCAAACACAGACTCACACATGTACAGCACCTGTTCTCGCTGTCTCTCTCTGTCATTGTGGCTCATGTTACCTGGAGAATCACTGCTGTTGAGATACTAGTGACCAGGAAAGCATCAGCCAGAGAGAGGGAGAGAGAGAGAAAGAGAGAAGGAATATTGCATGTCATGCTCTGTTTTATAGTGTCTCTGCCTCTCTCTCTCTCTCTCTCTCTCTCTCTCTCTCTCATGGTGCCTACAGAACACTACTTACAGACTGCACCACACAGTAGGACTTCTGCATTCAGCTGTATCTCTATCTTTCTCTACATTGCTCCCCCTCCCCCAGGGCATTGTTGACAGCTGACTCCATTATGGTGCAGATGGTCACTGATGCTGGAGGGACAGATGGGTGGGTGGCCTGGAGCCAAGCACTATTGTTGGTGCTTGTGCAGGGCTTGCAGCTGCCACATATTCCCTCTTTCAAGCAACACGGTGGGGAAATGTCACTTCAATCTTTGCATCGGGATGGAATTCCAGTTCTTGGACATAACCCCCCTCCCTCCAATGTACTGACACTGTGGCAACCCCCCACTGACAGGTGGCCACCAACATCTTCCATCTCTTGCTTGCCACAGAGGGACAGGAGACACAGAGGCACATCTATATGACAGGATCACAAAAAGAATGTGCGGATTAGAGCTCTACTGTTACTGAAGGTATTCCCTGGGGACGTGGTGCTGAGCTGTGGGTGCAAGGAGTGTGCTGCTGAGGACTGGCACTGAATGTTGCATGACCGGACAGTGTGCTGGGATTGGGCACATATGTGGGATGGGGTACAGATGGCAGGATAGCACTTACAAAACAACAGAGGAATTGCATCCAGCATTGACAGGTGGCCACGAAGTTACCACTGTGCTGCTCTCTCTCTCTCTTAGGTGGATTTTTTAATTGCTGCCTCTCAGTGCTGCATTTCCCCACAGATACGAAGTCCTGCACTGCTCAGGGACCTTGCTGGCTGGTCATCTACCCCAGCTGTGGATTAAATAGTGCATTAACTCCACAGTCAGGTGATGCTGTTTGGCCAATTAGCTTTCCCTCTTTTCTCAACTCATGTTATAAAAAGGTTGAACAAAACACTGGTGATGTATATCAAAGTGAACCTCTAATGGCCAATTAAATAAGAACATTTTCATAGATATCAGTTTTTTAGCCACCTGTAATCTTTATCCTAGTTATCTTGGTGCTGGCAACAAGTACTTTGGTCTTTAACGTGACTGAGAAGTAGCACTGAAAGTGTTGCCCTTGGGATAAAGTTTCTCTTAACTTATGACAGTAAGAGAACAACTGTTATTATGAGAGTTGCCCACATCTTATACACCAGTATTTGGTGATGATGAAATGATGCTTCCTGCTTAAAAAGAGGAAGGAGGTGCTGTGCTGTTGAAAAACTGGCAGTCTGTGAAAAGCAACACAATCTACAGTATATGCCCAAGCTGCAAATGTCCTAAGAAATAATAAAAGTACAGTGGCCCTTGGTAGGGGTGCTTTAGAGTTAGGGATGATCACAGATCAGATGCTCTGCTAACACTTCTGGATACACCCAAATGTCACCATTTTTGGCTCACATGAGGAATACAGATATTGCTCATGCTGGGGTAACCCCATATTATTTCTGGAGTGCATACAAACCATTATCCACTCTATCTGGGAGAAGTACCCTAAATAATGACTGATGGTTCTGGAGAGCTAATCAGAATAATGACTAGAAAATCTTCTGTAGGAAAAATGATCGGCCCCCAAACTCGTAATTTTCCATGGTATCTGCACATCCTATAATGAATAATTACTCAGATAAGGGTAATTAATTCCAAGTATAGTGAAAACTGTCTGGAAACTTTGCCCAGCAGATCTGCCACAGCTAAAGAGATCTACCACATCGCAAACACATCTAACACAGTACGAATTTTGTGGTTAACGCAATATCTGGTCATCTCAGTTTAAACTGCTATTGACAGCAGGGAAAAGCAAAGGGCCCAATTCTAAGTTGTAGCTGGGGGCAGCACAAAATGAATGTTTTTAACTGAAATTTGTGCCATTACCCAAAACTGCAGTACTCAGCTGATGTTGCATTCAGCAGTGAGGGCTCTCCCCTGCAAGTGCAGCACAATGCTGTTGCCATTGAAGATGTTACCCGGAAAAAATGTTGTTGTTTTTTTGTTCCTGCTAATAACCTGGCACGTGACCATGAATATGGCACAGCAGGGTATTGTGACTTATGCCTGGCATATTTCACAGTGCACAGTGCTTGGCGGTATTGGTGGTGCTAGTCAAATGGTCTTTCAGCCAAGGTTTGTCCCCCATCTAAATCACCACTCATGTCTCTTTTTACTGGGGCAGGCCAGTGATTCCCCTTCCCAAATCCCCACATGGTCACTCTTTCATGTTCCAGTGGACCTACACCCCTAGGTGACATTATCTCTGATGATCCAGTGGTTCCCCCTCCCTAACCCAAGTACGCAAGTGTCACAGGTAGTCCAGCAGTCTTCCACTAGCACTGACAGACTCAGCCTCTGGCTAGCTATTACCTGTATCCACTTCACCCAATCTAACACTGTGGCCACCTGTTTTCATCAGGTGGTGACCAGCATGTGTTGCAGAGCTGTGGGAAGGGCCAAAGGACTGAGAATGTCCCTATGGGTGATTTGCATGGTGATTCCTGCCTCATTTCCTCAGCATTTACAAAAGCAGGGCACATGGAAGGGGTTTGTGACCAGTGTTGAGTATGGTCATGCCAAAGGGTAAGTTGTTGTTGTTTAAAAATTAATTTTTATACAGGTAGATTTGTTGGAAAAAAGAAAACTCCATTTACAACAAATTCCTGTGATTTCATGTCTAAAAGTTACAACAATAGAACATACACAATGTATATTACATACATGAAACATACAAGCAAGGCAAAATAAAATAAATTATCTAAAACAATGACAACCGACTTTCAAATAATTAAGCAATTTACATTTAAATATGTGCAAATCAGCAATCTCAGTTAATTCAGGTGGTAACTTATTCCAGATTTTTGCTAGACCATTCTGAAGTATCATGTCTCCCGTCCTATTCATATTTCTAATTGTGGGTAGTTTCCTAGATGATTTCCTTAATCTAAATAGGTATGTTAAGTCTGATTTCAGACAGATTAGATACGTTAATGGGTGCAATTCTTTATTATTGGGGTGAATTAGTCCATGACAGACCAGTGATCATAAACAATTCTTCCGTGCTGTTCGTTACAGTCAATCAAGTTCCTGGAAAACTAGACAACGGTGAACCCCATATCCTTTTCTTAATAATAGTTCCCCATCCTATAATACATCTGATCTATTTTAACCAAAAACTTCTGATATGAGTGCATATAAAGTGAATATCCGTATTCAAGTACAGGTAACAGTAACTGTTTTACCAGTCTAATTCTAATATCCCTGGACAAACATCCAGACATCCTTCTAAGAGCAGCCAACCTTTGACTGACTTTTTTAGTTTGTGACAAAATGTGTTCAGAAAAGGAAAGCTGAGAGTCAACAAGGACTCCAAAATATTTGTAGGTAGATACTTTCTGAACCTGAGTCCCATCAAAAAATTTAATTTGTGACTCCGGGGCATTCTTTTTTACATGAGTTCCTACAGAAAGAATCATACTCTGTGTTTTTTTAATACTTATTATGAGACTAGAATCCCTCATCCACGTCTCAATATTAGAAAAGTCTGTCTGGAGCTGCTGTCTCAGGTCTTCAGGATTATTTGCAGATGCAACTAAAACAATGTAATCTGCAAAAAGCCTGATCTCAGTGCTTGTTATATGAGTTACACGGCTATTTACATAGATGTTAAATAATACAGGGCCCAAAATGGAGCCCTGTGGTACACCTATATCTAAATCCAGAAGACCTGAGACAGCGGTCCCATACATCACTCGTTGCCTATGTCCTGATAAATAGGACCTAAACCATGACAAGGTTTCTTGCTGTACCCCAATATCCAACAACCTCTGCAATAAAATCTCATATTGCACCAAATCAAAAGCTTTACTAAGGTCCACGAACACCGCCCCAGTACATCTACCCTGGTTTAGTGATGTTGCCACCAGATTATTAAAGTCAACTAGGGCGGTGTTCGTGGACCTACCCTCCCTAAACCCATGTTGATACTTTGTTAAAATCTCCTCTTGTTCAAGATACTGGCCAAGCTGGTAATTTACCAACTTTTCCAGGATCTTCAAAAGAATAGGGGGCAAACTAATAGGTCTGTAATTAGAAGGAGCTGTAGAGTCCCACCTTTGTATATGGGAACAATTTCCCCCATTTTCCAGAGTTCAGGTACAGAGGAGAATTTTATACTCTGGTTATAGAAGTATGTAACTATTGGGGCAATTATATCAGAACCTAACTTCAAGAACCTAGGATGAATACCATCCATTCCACCTCTTTTTGATACTTTTAAACTTTTTAATTCTTTAATTACATCCTTTACTTCAACTGTTCTTAGTTTAAATCCCCTATTTTTGGACAGGGGAGTAGCAAACTGTAGTTGTGCAGAGCGAGTTACCTTCAATTTTGGAATTTTTAAGTCTGGTAATTCCTTAAAATAATGATTTAATAAATTAGTAACTTCTAATGAATTATCTACCAACTTACATACTAACATACTAATTGCCAGCAGATTAGGCCTTATGGTCTATCGAGTCTGCTCAAACCTCAGATCCCTAGTTGGGTGCCAAGGCCCTCCCCCCCCTTGTGTTCCAGAAACCCGTATCATCCATCCCCACTCCCTTGGGCCAGGCCATCATCTGATACATCCACTTTCTGTGTCTGTCCCACCCTCTATTGAAGCCCTCCACTGTGGATCTCTGAATCAGCTCACCAGGCAGTGCATTCCAAGGGTCCACCACCCTCTCAGTGAAAAACCTCCTCCTCTTCCCCCCTCACCCTTCCACCTTCCAACTTCAAACCATGCCTTCTTGTGATACCTCCCTGCTTTAGTCTAAAGATCCCCTTTATGTTTATCCTATTTATTCCCTTGAGGTATTTGAAGACCTCTATCATGTCCCCCCGTCTCTCCTCTCCTCCAATGAAAACAGGCAGAGCTCCTCAAGTCTGTCTTCTTACGTCAAATCCCCTAGTCCTCGTATCATCTTAGTTGCCCTCTTCTGTACCCTCTCCAGGAGCTGTATGTCCCTCTTCAAGTGTGGTCTCCAGTACTGTACACAGTCCTCAAGGTGTGGTCTAACCAGTCCATTGTACAGTGGCAGAATCACTTCCCTGGTCCTAGAGGTGATCCCCCTTACGATGCATCCCAACATCCTGTTTGCTTGCTAGCCACTCTCCTGCACTGCTCAGGTTATTCACACATGCATCCACCATGACCCCTAGGTCTTTTTCCTCTGTTGAGGCCTCCAGCGCCTCCCCTCCCAGGGTGTACCTGTGTTTAGGGTTTCCCTGCCCAAGATGTAACACCTTGCACTTTGTGATATTGAAATTTAATTTCCATGTGTGAGCCCAGCTTTCCAGGGTGTCCAGGTCCCCTTGCAGGGCCAACCTCCCCTCTTCCCCCTCAACTACTGCTCCCATCTTGGAGTCATCAGCGAAGAGACTCATATCACACCCTATACCCTCCCTGATGTCCGACATGTAAGCATTAAACAGGATTGGACCCAGGTCTGAGCCCCGTGGTACCCGACTACCGACCTCTCTAGGGTTTGAGAGCTCCCCACCGACCACTATTCTCTGGGTGCATACAGCTAGCCAGTTTTCAATCCATCTGACCATCAAAGGACCTACTCCCAACCCCATCAGTTTCTCCACCAGACCATTGTGGGGGACAGAATCAAATGCCTTGCTGAAGTGCAAGAATAATATATCCACAGACTTTCCCCTGTCCGGTTCTGATGTTACCCATTCATAGAACTCCACAAGATTGGTTTGACATGATCTACCTGGCACAAACCCATGTTGCCGACTATCCAGACCTCTCATCTCCTCCAAGTACACCCCCAATCGTTCCTTTAGTATACTCTCCATTAATTTTCCCACCACCAAGGTCAAACTGATGGGTCTACAGTTACCTGGTACTTCCCTCGACCACCCTTTATGGACTGGCACCACATGTGCCTCTCGCCAATCCCAAGGTACCCTCCCTGTCTCAAGTGACCTGTTGAAGAGCTCCACCAGGGGTGCAGCCAGTATGTCCGCCAATTCCCATAGTACTCTCGGATGAATGCCATCTGGCCCAGGAGATTTATCTTTCTTTAGGGCCTTGAGGGCTAACCACACCCTTTCGGTGGAGATAGCATCATCCGTCCCCTCCACCTTACTGGCCTTTTTGTCCTTATCCTGATGTGACACCCTGGGGTTCTCTCCTCCCTCTTGCTCCATTTCTGTTGCTCCCCTGATCCCACTCACTGCCGCTTCTATCCCCATCATGCCTTGCTTTGTAGATGTCCATCCCCTCCCTAGTGAACACAGAGGCAAAGTACTGCGTTTAATACCTCTGCCTGGTCCTCTCCTCTTCCACCCACCCTCCTTCTGATCTCAATCTGCCAAGGCTGACCCTTAGTTTTCTCTGCTCCCCAATGTGCCGGAAGAACCCTTTTCCCTCCATGTATCTCCTGTGCCAGCCGCTGCTTTTACTGGACTTTGCCCCTCACCATCCGGTGACTTTTCTAGATGCAAGATGGTACATTTCCTTTTCCCTATCCCCTCTTGTTGTTTTATATTTTTTGTAGGCCACCTTCTTTTCTCTGACCACTACCTGAACCTCACTGGACCACCAGCATGGTTTATGTGACCTTGCTCCCATACGTTTCACCTTAGCGCAGGTCCTGACTGCCTCATGAAGTCCCCGTTTTATGACCTCCCATCTCTTTTGCACATTTGTCATTGATGTAATCCCCTTCAAGTGATCCTTGAGAATATTTCCCATGCCCACAAAGTCTGCCCCCATGAAGTCCACTGCCAGTGTCCTAGATCTCTCCCCCCTCCCCCCATGCTTATTTGAAACCAGACAGTATTGTGGTCTCTCCCAGTCAGGGGATCCTCTACAACCAGGTCCCTTACCAGATCCCTATCTGCCAGAACCACGTCCAGGACATGCCCCTCCCTTGTGGGCTCCATCACATGCTGTGTTAAGAACACACCCTGGAAGCCATCCACCAGTCTCTGCTCCTTAGCCACCTTAGGGGACATGGTTCCCCAGTTCATACCTGGCATATTAAGGTCCTCCATCAACACCACTCCTTCCCCTTTTGGTCCACACTTGGCAATGATGTTGTCCATCAAACCATCCTCCAGAACATCACCCATCCCGGGGGCCTATATACTAAACCCAGCTTGACCTTACCTCCTGCTGGGGTTCGTAAGGTGACCCATAAGGCCTTCACGTTTCCCTCTGACTCTTCTACCCTAGCAATTTCATGTCATCTCTAATGAACATAGCCACTCCACCTCCTCTGCCCTCCTTTCTATCCTTCCCAAGCATAGTGTACCCCTGCAGGTTTAAGGTCCCAGTCATGGTTTTGTTGGCCCGTTTCCGTGACCACACCACATCCCCAGACAGCATAGCCTAGAACTCTGGCAACTTGTTTCCCAAGCTCCTGGCATTTACTAACACCACCCCCACCCTTATCCCTGATCCCCTTTGTCGAACCTCACCCAGGTTCCTTATGCTTCAAGCCTCCCTCTGCTCCTCCTGAAACCTCCTCCCCAGTCTGTTTCCCCCTCCCCTTGGGTTTGAAGGCTACTCCCCTCATCTGGAGGAGGGCTTCTGGTCAGCCCTCTCCTTATCCCTCCCTCCCTCATGTTTAAGCCCCACCTTTCTTGAATGTAGTCAGCCACCCCTGTTTAAGGACTTCCTTCCCTAATGGGGCAAGATGAAGCCTGTCCTTGGCATACAGTCCCTTATCCTCCCAAACTCCTTTCCAGTTCCCTAACACCCCCAACCCACTCTCTTCACCCCACTTCCTGAGCCAGTCATTAACCTCTGTGATCTTCATTTTTTTCTCCACTGAGGCCTTTGGTACTGGCAATATCTCCGAAAAGGAAATGTTGCATCCATTATCCCGATAGACTCTGGCAAGTTCTTGGAACCTTGCTTGGATTTCCAAAATGCTATTTCCCTCTAGATCGTTGGTTCCCAAATGCCAAGAAATCGGTTTCCTCCATAATCCTAACCAGTTCTACACCATGAACTTTGCTCTGTGCACTGTCAGCCCAGAGATACTCACTACCTTCACCTGGCTATGGCATCCACCCCCTGTCCTCCCACTGGATACCCCTAATCATCAGTCTCCCAATAACGGAACCTTAACACCGTCATCATCCTTATGGTTACCTCCACTATCGCCCTCAACCCCCATCTCCCCTTTATTAGTGATCTCAATTCCATGGGAGTCTTCCTGCCTTATTAGAGAACCCTTGTCACCCTCCCTTTCTGCCACCCTTGTTATTTTCCCATTAACTCAGACCCCGAATAGGTGTCCCCTTTAACCATCGCTTATCAAACCATTTATCCTGGGCCTGATGGTTTCCCTTCCTCACACGCCATCCTCCCCTTGGCTAGTATCCCTACATCCAGAGGCCTCTGGAGTGTAGGGTATCTCTGTACTAAATTAATAGAGTTTTGGATTTCATCAGGTTTTTAAAGTCAGAAATATTCTTCCAAAATTTATTTGGGCCCTGCATCTTATTGAAAGAATTTCGATAGTACCTTTTTTAGCTAAAGCTATCACTTGTTTACATTTGTTCCGCCAGCACTTAAATACATTCCATTCTTCCACTGATCTGGTTCTCTTAGCTTTTTCCATACTCTATTCCTTATACGTAACTGGGTTTTTAGTTGCTCATTAAGCCATGGCACATCTTTGTTATTATTACTCTTTTTTATTTTGGGGGTGTGATGTTGAACAATATCCAAAAAGGAATCATTGAATTCCTGGATGGCTAGGTTTAAATCAGGAATCAAAAATACTCTTGTCCAGTCAAAATTACTAAGACTATTCCTAAAAGATGTTGCACTGAATCTCCTCAGATCTCGCACCCAATGGTCCTGCTTTTTGACTCCCCAGACCTCTAGTAAAAATAAAGTGCATTGAATTGGGTTATGGTCCCCCAAATTTAAGGGAAGGATTTTACAACCCTCCACTTTCATGTCCTGCGAGACAAAGAACAGGTCCAAAATAGATCCAGTGGTTCTATTATTTAGACTCCTTGTTGGTTGATGAATTAATTGTTGTAAACCCAAAACCTCCAGACTGGTTTTTAATTTTTTCCCTCTACTCTGCTCCCAATTCACATTAAAATCTCCTGTTAGTAACACACACTGATCCTTTAATATTTCTAATAGTATGTCAGCCAAAACATCAAACATGCTTGTTTTAGTTTAGCGAGGAGCATAAAAAACACCAGCTATTAATTTTGATTTAGCAGCTCTACAACTAAACAGTCAGTGCCTTCCACATTTTTAGCTAACAGCTGCTGATAAGGACCTAAAGCGTCTTTCACATAAAACAGTACCCCCCTCCCCTTTTTTCCCTATCCTGCTTTAATAAGCTGTAGCCTACAAGTTCTATCTCATCATTAGGACCACCAGAGTGAAGCCAAGTCTCAGAAATTGCCAAAATATCCTGACCCAATTCAGCAACCCACACCCTATATTGATCAATCTTATATATAAGACTTCTAGCATTCTCATGAGTAATTGTAATCCCCTCTTGTTTTTTAGGCCCAGGGTTATTTTCCACATCACCACATTGTGCCAATAGAGCAAAACAAAATAAACCCCTTGCTCTACAGTTTACTAATCCAAATGTGCTATTTTTAATTATCAGAGATCTGGACAATGACTTTGTTAAGTTTGTGAAGTAGTTGTGTCTCTTAATAGGCATTAACTGGTGATCCTGAGTGTAACCCCTCATGGTCATAAGAAACATACCTTTACCAATACTATTACAGTTGGTCTCTGGAATCTGTAAGTTAACTAGCCACATTCCCATCAATACCCACCCCCCATTAAAATCAATAGATGCATAATTATGTTATCTTGTTGTGTTTTAATATAACAAAATCTTAACACCAAGCCCAAGATTTTCCTCACCGAGTGGCATGCTTGTTTCACACCAGCTCATGCTGCGTAGGTGGTGCGGGCTTTTCAAGTGTGTTACAGCCCCTCCCTGATTGCAAATTAGCCCTCCTCTGATGGTCCACCGCCGGACCCCCTCCACAATCACGGACAACAATACACACAGTCTCAGTTCAGGCTTAAAGATTCACTGGCAGAAGCATATGTCCAGGGAAAAAATATTCGGTTTGCTTTTAAATCTTGCAGCTCTCACCTGCCACCGAATGTTACTGCCTCCTGGTTGGTAAGCGGGTAAGAGGTCTTTGCTATCTCATTGCCACAGCAATAGCAGTCTAGAATAATTTAAACAGCTACTGGGTACTTCTTCGTCAGTTTGTCCCTCCTTCCTACCCTGGCAGGGGTGATGTATCTGTCAGCCTTGCACAACCACAGTTTGCCACACAGCAGGAGCAAGCTCCCTGGCCCAGCATCAGGTGTCACTGTGGGGGCAGAGCCCACTGCCAACCCTCCCTGGCTGAAACACACTGCCCAACAGCAGCTGCCTTGGCTTTGACCTGCCTCCCAACATGACTTCCTGGGCTTGCTTCCAAAACCAGGTTGTATGAATGGCAATATAATATGTTGCCACTAGGCCATTGGAGCAGTCACTTTCCTTTAGTTCTTAAAAGTGAAATCAGAACCTCAATGACAGTGAATATGAGTAAACAAATAATAAATAATACATTTAAAATTACTACACATCGAATTAAGTGGAACTATGGACAAATGGTCCAAATTGAACAAACACTATATCAGACATTTTTAAGAATTATGAACCATCACATTATTCTTAGCCAATTAGGATTGTTTATTTCTAAACATTCCAGGTACTCCTAAAAGCATAAGAGGGTGTCTCGTTCCCATAGTTCTAAATTGTGAAATTCTAACCTCAGTTGACATAGTCAATTTCCAGTCACAAGGGTTTCTATAATTTTCACGAAGTCAGACATTTTGATTTTGAACTTGTTTTATTTTTTTTAAACAGCAAGCTTCAACATGCTCTATAATATGTTTGTATGTAAGGCTACTGCATCTCTTTTGGTTATAAGAGTTTTTTTTCAAGTCCTCTGTGTGTCAAGACTGCTCAGCTTCCCTTTGTAGTTCTCACAACCAAAGAACTCAAGAATGTACTTTTATAACCATAAGAGACTCAATATCTGTACATATAAACATAAGTAAGAAATTTTGCCTTTCTGTATGACAAAGTGTGGGACATACATATGTTTATTCAATAAGTGCATACTTTTTGTGTCCTTTTATGTATAATAATGTTGAAGCCAATGGCAAATAACATGGTTTGACAAAACGAGTATGGTGATAAGCATAGCTTATCAAAAGTCTTTAAGTGTACAAAGCTATTCCAATAATGGGAATATTTGGAAAATAAAAAATGTAAAGAATCCAAGAAACATTTCAGGATAAAGAAACAGGATTTTCAGCATAAACAACAGGCTACAATTCAATATGCAATTACTACTAAAAAGGATTAATCTTTTTTGACCCTAGTAGCAAGGAACACAAAAAATTATGATGTGAATATTAACAATCACACTGAAGTTATGTGGAAGCAGTATTATCAGCAAAAGTTATTCAATGGATCAAAAAAATGAAAGGAGTTATACTGAGCAATTTCAACTGTTAGAAAGGTTTTAATATTTTGAAATACAAGACATCACTGAATCCATCTAAGTATTCTGAGCAAACAAGGCACTAGGCCCAGATAAGACCCCTTTGGATCTATGTAAGATTAAGCTAGACTATTGGGCTCCACTCTTAATACCGCATATTAATTAAATGATTAGTAATGATGTTTATCCTACAGTGCATCATGGAAGGGAGCGAGATATAGAACCATTGCCCCACTAGACTCAAGTGCAAACATTTTTACAAAAATAATCTTCAAACAGTTCCAAATTGGAACAATGAAGCAGCCATTATAACAGAAAACCAGGCTGATTTTAGAAATGACTTTTCCACTTTGGATAACTGATCCCCCTTAACAACATTATTTAAAAATATAGTGTGTAGATTAATTAGCCACTTTTTTCTGCTTTCATAGACATCAAGGGAGCTTTCAATAACATGTCAAGAAATGTTCTATGGGATAAACTATTGAAGCTAGGTATAGATAGAAATTTGTTACATAGTATTGTCTCACTGCATACTAATATATATATATATATATATATAAACAATGGCATAGAACAAGGATATGTGCTAGCTCCCTTGTTTTTTGTGTTTATATAAATGATTTGGTCAAAACCTTGAATAAGTCTGTCTACTATCTACCAAAATTATGAAAAAGTCATGTGGAGCATTAGCATGGGTGGACAGCTGTGTGTTAGTCTCACTCACTGTTGGAGGACTCCAGTCTCAGTTAACTAAGTTAGTGGCAAAGTTACAAGAGTTGAAATGTGAAATCAATATTAACAAAACAAAACATAATGATCTTTTAAAAGCATAAAAAATATAGGTGGGATATAAATAATTTTAGCTTTTAAATTGTATGTAAATTTGCTTACACAGAAACATTAACAATGATAACACAAAAAGACCAAGGGTCCATCTAGTCTGCCAATAGTTCGGGACTTATCATCCATATAGGGTTCTATCCCTCCCTATCCTCTTCCCTGCTCCCCTTCCTACTGTTACCAGCCCAAATAATCACCAACTTTCTGTCCCAGCCATGCTTGAAACTATTTATGGTCTTGATGCACACCACATTCATTGGCAGACTGTTCCATGACTCCACAATCATTCCATAAACTAGAATTTCCTGACATCCCTCTGAAGCTTTTACCCATCCAGTTTCCACTTGTGACCTTGGGTTCTTGAATCTTTACTCCTGCTAAGCAGTTCCCACTTTCCACCTTGTTTTTTCCTTCAAGAACCTGAAGGTGTCAATTATTACTCCCCCCCTCCTCCATTGGTCCTCAGTGAGTACATGTTCAGTGACTTCAGATGATCCTCATAAGATCTGCCTGGTTGGCCTTGAATCATCTTGGTCACCCTGCATTGCACTGCCTCCAGTTTGACCCTGTCCTTCACTAGGTGAGAACTCCAGAACTGAGCACAGTATTCCACATGAGGCCTCACAAAATATATATAGATGCAGAAATACCTCCTTGTTCCTGCTGTCAAAAGTTATGCTGTTTAGTATTCTGTAAACTGTTGCTGTCTAGGTAGTCTACAAGGTCATGTTTAACCAGTGACTCCATCAGTATAACTGCTACAGAAATAAGGCTGACAGGTCTGTAATTTTTGATGACTCCTTATCCCCACCTTGTGTAGTGGGACTATGTCCACTAGCCCCCAGTTTCTCAAAACTAACCTTATCAACATTGAGCTATTGAATATTCCTTTTAGGAGTTCGGCCAGTTCAGCTGCCAATTCCTTGAGTACCCTTGGAAGCATCCCATCTGGCCCTGTGGCCATTGTTTCTCTTAGGGATTATAACCAGTTCAGGGCCCTTTCTCTTGTTAAGAACAGATGCTTAAATTCAGGAATGCCCCTGGCAGTTGCCTTGATACCGCTTTCAGGCAGGGGCCTGTTGTCTTCCTTGTGAACACAGAGTTGAAGTAATTTTTAAGGACAGATGATTTTTTTAATTGAAATACTGTATTAGAAGTTTGATAATAGAATAGAACCATTCACGCTTGGTGAATGGAGACAACGTTTTATGAGAGCATCTCAGGCAAACAGAGCTACTGTCACTAGAGTCATGATGTCAGTGGTATAGAAAAGTCACAAGAGAAAAGGAAACCGCATGCACTCACACCACACCAATGCTTCTGCAAAGGTTCCACAAAACATAGGAAGATTGGTTGAGTTTATTTTAATAAATCCGATATTAAAAAAGCTTCAGTTTGGTGTGAGTGGTGCAAACACAACAGATGCAGTCAATGAAAGCATTACAGTACCAGGATTTAGTATCAGATATGATGGTAACTTAGCTCAAGTTTCACTGAAGTCTGCCAATAGCAAGCTAAGCTCTTGGGGATTATATGTCACAGAGATCTGGGCCATGTCTTCAAGCCTGATAGCCTTACTGAAAAAATAAGTTATCCAAATATTACAAATATTTGCTGGGACTCCCACAAGGGGTATCCTCTGCAGCTGTGAGTGTGGAACTACTGTAGGTCAGCTAACTCAAGAAACTTCAGTTCAAATAAATCCATCACTTGAGGACTAAAGACTTGGATGTGAATGACAATTCCAGCAAAAAGCAGCGGTTGTAAAATAAATATTTTATTGTTTCAAACATCCAATTTGTAGTGTAGATACCATGACTATACAACTACCACACAAACTCCACAGCACTTTGACCAAGGTCTAATCTTCATCAGGGGATCCCTGATGAAGATCAGACCTTGGTCGAAGCACTGAGCAGTTAGTGTGCTAGCTGTATAGTTATGGTATGGATATAGAAGTGGCAAGTTCTGAGGACCAAAACTAAGACATACAAGAAATCTTTCCTGATGAGGGGTTCAATATGGGATTTAAGCCAGTGATAGTATTAGTTTTCTATATATTCCTCACTATGAGTGGGATACATAACCCATGACTGTTGTGTGTGTACTGTTAAATAACATAAAATTGGTTAAAAAAAGTTAATGCTGCATTATATGTTTTTTATATTGCATGCAATAATGTGTTTCTTTTTGGGCTCTGTGTGTTTTATATAATTATGCCAGTAGGTAGGTTAATAAATATGTATGTATTAGCCTAGATTTTCTTTGGTAACGACTATTATCTTGTACATGGTGATGTATTTTCTACTTTTTAGATTGTAATGAACTTCATTTGGTCTCTACTGAATGGATTGCAATTTTTTAGCTCAATAAATGAATCAAATCAAATCAAAAATGAAGAAATCTAACTTTTTGCCAAAACCCGCCCACCTTCCGATTGCTTCCTTATGCCAGTCCCCCAAAAGAAGTCCCACCCACTGTCGTACACCTGCCCATCTCCATATGCCTTCCGTGGTGCCATGCACCTGCCCACCTCCTTATAGTAGATAAGCAAAAAACTGCACTCCTCAGCTGGAAAAGTATAACAAAACTTAATGTTTAAATGAACAGCAATGCCAAGCCACCATTAGCTGGTTCACCACTGAACCAAACCTCGACTTCCTGTCCTCCTCCGATTGGGTAAACACCTTTTGGTCCCAGGAGTTAGTATAAGCAAATTTAATTATGGATCCTCAGACCAAGTACTGTATGAAAACACAAAAAATGATATTTCATAGCATAAAATAATATTTGGTTAATACTATAATTGTGCAATAATTTCCTGCTGCTTGAACACTAGTAATTTTTATGATAGTTTTAGGTTTAGCTATATTCTGTGGTTTTCTCACTTAGCTGAGCACTTACACACTTTTTTCATATGTGTGTGTGTGTGTGTTGGTGAAATTTACTTTGTCACTTTAAGATGATTTGTTATAAGCCTGATACTGACATTGTAAGTCCAGCCTCCTGATGACATACCTGTGAGTACGAAGCTGGTTGAGATTTGGTTCAGTGGTGGACCAGCTAATGGCGGCTTGGCATTGCTGTTCTTTTAAACATTAAAGTTTTGTTATACTTTTTCTGCTGAGGAGTGCGAACTTTTGCTTATCTACTAGACGTTTTTCAACTTTTGCACCCTCTATCGCTGTGGAGCTGTTTTGCTTTCTTTTGCCACCTCCTTATACCTTCCTCAGTGCCATGGTCCCTCCTTGAAAAGAAGACATACCACCCTCTTCAGTACACCCACCCTCTTCCTGATTGCTTCCTCAGTGCCCAGTACCAATCCCTCAAAAGAATCCTACCTGCGGCTCTATGCCTACCAATTGTTTCCCCAGTAACACAATCCCTTGAGATGAAGAAATCCCACCCTATGTCACCCCCCACCTTCCATTCACTTCCCTGATGCCATGGTCCCTTGTAAAGAAGACATCCAACCTTCTGCTATCATCCAACCCTCTGCCATACACCCAGACACCTCCTGATTGCTTCCTCAGTACCCAGTTCCCATCCCTACAAAGAAGTCCTACATGCTGCAGTACATCTATGCACCTCACAAGCACTTTTCCAGTGACAGCTCTAGCTTTTTTAATTGTTACCTGAAAAGCAGAAAACCATCCATCAATGTTTTGTTTATGCTAACCCCATCCTGACCTCCAACTCAGCACTCACTACCCACACCCCACACACACCCTTAATCACCTTGAAATGGCCCACCACTACTCTGCAACAAAGCACATCTTTCTGCAGTGCTGGCTGGGAACTGAAGAAACAAGATAAGTGCAGTCAATATATTTTCAATGTATTTTGAACTTTTACTCACAGTTTTGTCACTTGAGTCTCACTCAGTGATATCACCTTTCAGGAAGATTTGAAAACTATCACCTACCAGGTTCATGAAGTGGGTTAATAAAAAGACAATGTTGAATGTTTGGGGTCAAAATTTAGAAAAACACCAAAGTTATTAAGGTACATTGAAAATGTTCAATGTTCACGCATTTCTTTGACAATTTTTTGATATTTTGACTCCAGATTTTCAGCATAGTCTTTTTATGATCCCATCTCATGAATAAAGTAGGTGAAATTTTTCAAATCCAGTCTCAAAGGTGATTTCACAGTCACTCCTGAAATCACCTTTTGGGCTGGATTTGGGAACTTTCCTCTATCAGGACCATGAAGCAGGGTTATAAAAAAGACTGTGTTGAAAATTTGGGATCAAAATCTTAAAAAACACCAAAGTTATGAAGGTATGTTGAATATTTTCAGTGTTCACTTATAATTTTGGTAATTCTCAATATGCATTATATAATTATGCAATATACATGCATATTGTTTGTGTCTCAAATGTGTGTTCTTTAAGCAAGCACATTTTTACAGCTGCAGGGTGGAGTTCTGCAGATGTTTTACTAGCATATAGAAAAATACACTTCAGACTTCTTTAAATTGGACTTTTATAGCAATCCCTCTGCTTAGCAGTCTGTTTCCTGCACTATTTTTTTTTCTGATAGTCAATGTTTCCCATTAAGGCATGAGGTTTACATTTCATTTGGCTAGTGTGCCTGAAAACTAGTGTCTTGGTGAAGGCACAAAAGCAAGTTTAAGCAGACAACACTGGGATAATGGCATCAAATGCCACAGAATGGAATGTTTATGTAATAAATCTAATGTTCCAATTTTCACTGAAGACAAGTTAGAGGACAGCTAAACAAAGTTCAAGTTACAGTTGTTTTTTACAGTGGAGGTTTCAAATGGACTGTTCACATGCACTTTTTCATCTTAAAACTTACCACGCTGATGACATTTTGTTGTAAAAGTACTGAAAAAGGAGTTTGTTACAGCTTTTTGTTACAGTGGAGGTTTTAAGTGGTCTGTTCGTATGCATTTTTTATCTTAAAACTTACAATGTTGTTGAAATTCTGTTGCTAACATACTGAAAATGGAATATGTTTGTCTGTGCTAGTTACTGTATGTGCCTTCTTCCAGAAAACTTAGATGAGCTACAGTAAGCTAACTGTTTTGCAAGGAGTGTGTTTTTTTTACCTTTGGATTTCAATAATCTTTACTGTGCTCATGTGGTCACTATTCATCGTGTTTGAGGTAGAAGAATATAAAGATGTTATGTAACTGTTGATATTGGTATCCAGCCTTACCAATTTGAGCCCTCAGTATCCAGTGCTAATCAATGTTAGGGGGCACAAGCTGCATCTGATTCTGACACAGGACTGATAGTTCTGATTCAGATGACACAAAGCAGAGACTTACCTTGGATTGATTAGTATTTTTAATTATAGATACCTAATTATTGCTTTATGTGTAATCCAGGGGTCATTGTCTATTTTATTTAGCAACACAAAGGTATTCCAGGCCTTCATATCATCTGTGATTGCCTCCCATTATATTGGACAGCAACTCACTGACCTATGCTGCATCACAAATTGTATCTCTATATTTTTTAATATGTCTTTGTACTTATTAGTTTTAAACTGCATATCAAGTCATACCTTTTATTGTGTGTATGTGGGGAGGGTCTCTGCAATGTATTGATGTGCACCCATTGTTGTCATAATTTGATGGTGCTTCATACTAGTTTATAAGTAGCTGTGTTTGGATATGGTTTCATCTTGTGTTGCAGTATAAGTATGTTTGTGTATTTTTTCTCACTGTATAGGTTACATATTCTGATATGTGTGTGTGTGCATGTGAGTGTGTGTATACACTGTGAGCGTAGTCCTGACAGTCTGTTCCTGTACTGCCACCTGCATGACCACATGTGGATTTTCACAGACATGGATCAAAACTGGCATCTGCCCCATTAGTCAAATGCTGTTAGATATTGTCTTGGGATAGACAGAAATCTTTGTAAGAATATAAAAATTGCAAAAATTGCACTTTTACCACTTAGAAAAACAAGACTACGATCCTGAGCATGCATGTGATGTTGCCGTGGACACGACATTCATGCTTTGGATCATGGTCCTGTTTCTGTGTGGTAAAAATAAGACTTGCAACCCTCTTCATTATTCTTGTGTAAGCCCCCACTCCGCGTGTCTAAAGGTTTTGAGATGGAATAAAATGTTCTTGGGGGATGGGGTGCTGCAGCCAAGTTCACAGTCCAGCAACTGATCCAGTTTAAATAGCATGATAGAAAACAGTTCCTGATAGAAATCCAAGGTTCAGGCAGTTGACAGAAGAACTCTGTCAAGGTGCAGCTTCGGGCGACTAGAGGACAGCAGACTGGATCCCTGCTGGGTGCAAGTTTGTTAAGCCACAGTAATTCATTTAGAACCTTGAACATCTGAGCAGCTTAAATAGAAAACTCTCCAGGCAGATTGTGTTGAACAAAACAAGATGGGATGTATTAGATTTGTCCCACATAAACAGTCTTAAAAGGTTCAAGCAGTAAAAAACAGCTTGATGGGGTTAGATGGGCACATTTGATTTGGTTCAATTAATCTATGGCACAGCACTGTGGCACCAATCCTTTATGGGCACAAAGCCTGCCGAGAAATCCCCTCACACCATGGTGAAGAATCACACTCCAGACCTAGGGCTAATGGAAAACACCACAGGGCAAAATCTTTTGGGCAGGATGCCCAATTTACAGTCCATGCTTACTTGTGAACTTTGCACCTATACAGGGCTAATAGAGTTCTTAGACACTTCACAGGCATAGCTCTATGGCCTGGAATCCATCTTTGGACAGCTTTACTTCCCCTCCCTTAATGGAGTCAGCATGACTTGGTGCGACCATCCTCCTTTGATGTCTCTCTGTGGGGTACCTGGGCACAATCAGTCTCTAATTTTCCAGATGATACACAATCCATACAGTGGTGGACACTGACTCTGGGCTAACAGGCCACAACCTGCCATGCCTCGGACCACCTGAGTGGCCTCTCATGCTCCAAAATTTGGGGCCCCCCATGACAGCCACCCACTCACCAGAACATTTCTGTGGGCTTCCTCACTGATTTTGCCAACATGCTAGGCCTGCCTGATGCCAAAATCACAGTGCAGACCCTCTCTTTCTCCTTCAGCTTTTGCTTTGCTGGATGGCAGTGGTACGGCATCTTAGAATTCATACAACGGCACCAGGGTGCCATACAAACACTTTGCCCTCACATCAGCTGTATTTTTGACCAGATACCACTGTCGTGAGGGCCAGGATGACTATCGCCCCACCCTGGGACCAGGTCTGTGGCCCTGACTGCTACTCTCCCTGGACTCTGTGGCACAGCTTCATGGAAGACCCTGTTTTCCTGCCACAGGGTCCCTTTTATAGTGATAGATCCCTGCCCATATCTACAGGTCCTGGCATTGTGTGTGGCACAGATGCCGCCTGGGTATTGAAGTAAGCACACCGATTGGGGGGGCTTACACTTACAAAGAGCTTCATTTTCAGAAGAACATGTACTTTTCGGTCCAACAATCATTTACAATTGTTCAGGAAATTTGCACATGCTCAATGTGTGCTCACATGGAGAAGAGGCATCCGGCAGCTAAGGATCAGCCAAACAATAATGTAATGTACTTGATCTGAGCTAAGGTATATATTTTTAAAATTTAGGTAACAGATCATACTACTACTCATACTGGGGCACATGAATAGTTTATTTTGCCATAGATGTTATCACAGGCACACTGGTCACATAATTTCAGTATAGCTGCTGAAAGCTGATAGAGTACCTTTAATGTGTGCACTGCTCCTGCACTGCATTGATAAAAGTTTCCAGAGAGCTGCAAAGTAGAGTAAGCTAAAACTGAATAGCAGTTAGAAGCAAACCATTAGGAAACTTTCATTAATTCATTGCAGTGAGCAGTGCACACATTAAGCAACTCACTGAAAAATGCTAAACCAGTGATCTGGAGGGACAGTTTAATGTGACTTGTACTGTATGTTATACTGTAATGTATATGCATATGTATAAGTATAAGTCAGAGTGCGTGTATCACAGCAATTAGAAAGTGCAGTTAGGGCCAGTCTGGAGGCACTGAGGGTTGAGGCACTGGACACCACACCTCACGCCACGACGATGATCCAGGTTCAGGAATGCACCCAGGCCATCGGGGTTGGCAGGGGAGGGAAAGGATTGAGCGTCCAGTGGACTGCTCTCCTTTCCCTTGGGAGGGTCTGGGGCTTCCATCGCTCTGCGGTGGCCCATAATGGATATCGGGGGCACTGCAGGAGTGGTGCATTCAGTTGTGAAGAACGTCGGACGTTGGCAAGCAGTGCCTGGACGTCATTGCATGTCCATACATCAAGGGGTGTAAAATAAAAGCTGGAGGATAATGGCAGTTGATTGGGGCAGCTTGATGGCCATGCCTCTTCACCCAGGGAGCATGACAAGGAATCGCGCTCCAGTATTGGATCTCAGCCCTGTGAAAGGGAGTGTGGATCCCTCCATGGGCACATCACGTACTAGCCAGATGTGAGTGAGCCTGTAGGCTGAATGGAGAGAGAACGGCTGCTGGATGTTAAGGCAGACTGATCTGTGAGAGAAGAAATAATAAAAAAAAAGAAAGTGCAGTTAGGTGACTCAGTGGTTAGTGTAAAAATTGCTAGTCCACAATCTCTGCACTATCTAAATCAATTTCAGCCTTATACATATCATTGTTTATATACATGAGTTGATTAGTGGAAACCCTTACCCTCTGATGTCTCTCAGAGCCTAAACAAAAAAGAAAATGTTCCCTAAGTGTCTTTTTTTTTACTCTGTAAAACTGTGTGTAGACAGTGCACGGCTATGTTATACTGGAATATATATGAATATATACATGTATATGTATTAGTAAGTGTGTGTGTATTACAACAATTAGAAAGTGCGGTTAGGTGGCTCAGAGGTTTGTACAAAAATTGCTATTCTACATTCCCCCACTATCTAGATCAGTTTTAGCCGTATGCATGTTATTGCTGATTAACATGAGGGGTGGGATATTCAAAGGGGTTGCGCATGGTGCAACAGTGTTGTGCCATGCGCAACCCACTGATGTGCCCTGGCATGATATTCAAAAGGGGAATTTGTGCTGCACAAATCCCGATGCACCAGGGCGCACCTGTAATGTATGCAGTGCAAGAGCGGGGGGGGGCGTGCCCTTGCAAATGCGGCACATCCCGATATTTAGCCCGGGATGTGCGGTGCATATGCAGGCACACACCCACCTTGCACCGCATGGGGGGGTACAAAGATGTGCCCCAAAAAAACAGGAGCAAGAACTGGCCACCCACAGGCTGGATGCCATATTGCTGGGTGCAACACGGCAGCTGCCAGCTGTGGGTGGCCACCCGAGCCCTGGCAACACCGTCCAGTGGTGTAGCACCCCCCCAATGCCTGATCGCAGGCTGTATTACATAATAGCAGCCCTGGTGGTCCAGTGGACCTAACACTGTGCCCGATCATGGGCTGTAATAATGATTTAACTGCTTGGTGGTCCAGTGGACCGAACTCCTTGTCCGATCGTCGGCTGTAATATTCTTTTAACTCCCTGGTGGTCCAGTGGTATCGCACTTCTCCTAACCCGCCACCCCTTCCCCGGTCAGCGGTGGGCATCAGCACCACCCCCAAGCCGCCCGGCTGCCCGCTGACTGGCAGTGCATAGTATGGTTGCACGCCATTGGTTCACAGCGTGGGCCAATGGTGTGCAGACTGTACTGTACTATATAGTCCTGATATGTGAATGGATCCATTCACATATCGGGACTGTGTAGTACGGTATGAAATCTGCATGCTCTCTGGCTCACGCTTGGACCAATGGGAGTACAGCCATACTGTACGCTGTCAGTTGGTGGGTGGCGAGGCGGCTTGTGGGTGGGTTTCTGCTGCCCACCGCTGACCGGGGGGGAGTGGGGTGGTGGGTAGGAGTGGGAAGGTTGGGAGGGGGGTACAGGTACCACTGGACCACCAGGGAGTTAAAAGAATATTACAGCCCGCGATCGGGCAAGGAGTTTGGTCCACTGGACCACCAGGGAGTTAAATCATTATTACAGCCCATGATCGGGCAAGGTGTTAGGTCCACTGGACCACCAGGGAGTTAAATCATTATTACAGCCCGTGATCGGGCAAGGTGTTAGGTCCACTGGACCACCAGGGAGTTAAATCATTATTACAGCCCATGATTGGACATGGTGTTAGGTCCACTGGACCACCAAGGAGTTAAATCAATTATACAGTGTGCGATCGGGCAATGGGGCGCGTTGCCGGTGGGGGCAGGGGGCATCAGTCCCTGATGGCTGCAGCCTGGCAGGGCGCCAGGTGCAAGTTGCAGGGGATCGGCGCACCTGCATGCAAATGGGGCTATAATGACATGCAAATGGCCCCATTTGTGCCTTGCATTCATTTTGGCCCCATTTGCATGTCCACTGCTGAATATCACAGTTGCTGTGCTTAACTCAATGACACTTGAACTAGCGCATCCCCCTGCTCCTCTCTGGCCACTTGCACTGGCGTAGTGCCACTGCACCATGCGCAATGCGGGTGGCCACTGTGCTATATTCAACAGTGCGGAGCCATGGCTCAGCACCGTTGAATATCGCCCAGACCACACCCTGGCACATCCCAGTTGCACTGCACCTGCCTTGCGCCCCTGCCTGGCGCAGTTCTAAATATCCCAGCCCAGGTGTCAAGTGGCAATCCCCTCCCCCCACATCCTCTGATGTCCCTCGGAGTCCGAAAAGAAGAACACGATTCTTATATGTCTTTTTTTAATCTGTAATAAAAGATCCATTGCTGATGCAACCCCAGCACCTCCAACCCAACCTCTCACTGAGTACCTGCCACCCCACACCTCCTAGACACCATCACATCCCCTCACTCACTTGAACAGATCCCAGTGTGAAGATCCACTCTTCCATAGAAGACAATCTTGCTGCTGGAACTGGTGGCTGCTATTTGAGAAATATATGTGTATATGTATTAGTCAGTGTGTGTGTGTGTATATCACAACAATTAGAAAGTACCATTAGGCGACTCAGTGGTTAGTGCAAAAATTGCTAGTCTACATTCCCCCACTATCTAGATCAGTTTCTGCCTTATGCATGTCATTGCTGATTTAAATGAGTTATCTAGTGGCAACCTCCCACCCTCTGGTATCCCTCGAGGTCTGAAAATAAGAAAACAGTCCCTAAATGTCTTTTTTTTTTAATCTGTACAAATGTGTGTAGGCAGTGCACTGCTATGTTACACTGGAATATATATGCATATATGTGCATATGTATTAGTCAGTGTGTGTGTATCACAACAATTAGAAAGTGCAGTTAGGTGGCTCAGTGGTTAGTGCAAAAATTGCTAGTTTACACATTTCTCACCTCCCGTAGTACCATTATTTTGCAGCTGTATTGGCTCTTTCTAGAGTTTGTAAGCATTGACAAATGCTTGTCGTATAAGCTGCAGAATAGTTTTACCATAGAACCTTATTTGATTATGATTTCAAATGCAACTATTTATATAGTTATCACAAATTATTTTTTAATGTTTATTTTAGTAGATTGTAGCAAATAAGATTTAAGAAAGTCTAGTTTGCTTCACCTACAGTGGGGCTGGCTGTCTGTGTTTGTCTCAGTCAGTAGTTTAGTTTTTGTGGATTTTCATGTATTTCTGCTTGGAGGAACTGGACTGTTCTTGGACAAGACATCTATGAAAGTTTCCTGCACTAAGAAACTGTAAAACATCACCACCAGATATTAGCATTCTCATCATAAATCAACTTTTTCTGAAGCCATCAAAAGCAAAAGTAAGGTAAGTAAATCTGTTATACAAGCTCTGAGTTGTGGAGTGCTGCATTGAATCCACATTTCCATCTGACTTGTTCCTAAAGGATCTGTGCTTGCCTTTGAGGTCTATTCTCAACCATTTTGGAGAACAAAGGGAAGACATTAACAAAGGATTTTTATATCCTGCATATGCTTCAGGCCAGTGTTCATCACCTTCAGGAATTTAACACATTCTGGGTCTTTGATCTACAGTAACAACAGTTTACTGGACCCCAGTAGATCACCATTTCCTGTGGATTTGATTATTTTTCATCATTTGATTCCTGGTACCTTGGACAAGATTACTATATTACATATCCCTGAACATAACTATCTGCATGATTTAATATTACTGCATCAAGAATGCAATCTAACCCCATGAACGGACCTGGGTATACCAGGCTGAAGGGAAATGGCTTGAAACTTGCTATGATGAATATCTGCAGCCTAATTCCAAAGATGCCTCAACTGCAGGCGTGGGCCACCCTACATAACCCTGATATACTTTGCCTGACTGAGACCTGGCTATCCACCCTGGTCAGGGATAATGAGATAATGCTCCCTGGTTACAATACTTTTAGATGTGATAGGAATGGGAAAAGATGTGGCGGCTGTCTAATTTATTTATGGAACACCCTACAAGGCATTGTGCTCCCCATCACAACCTGCAGCGTTGACAATGAGCTTCTTGCAGTAAGAATTATTTTTGGTGAACATAAAAAAACATCTGGTCATTGCATGCATCTACCTCCCACTGAAAATGGCCAAAGATGGTCTAATTAAACTACTAGGGTCCTTGGCTGGTGGTAACAACAACTGTGAGCTGGGAACTTCAACATCAATTGGTTCAGTAATGAATCAACCAACCAGAAGGATATCATAGCCAGCTCCCTTCTCACGCAATTAGTCATGGAGCCCACTAGAATGAACCATACTGTAAGACCAGTAAGCACACACTCCTGGACTAGTTCCTTGCAAGCTTACCTGACAGGATTACCAATGTCTTGGTATTACCGGATTCACTAACTGACTACTCCCCTATCACCTGTCTGTGGTCCAATATTTCAAAAAAGTGCCACCTGTCTTTATTAACAGCAGAATTCTCAGGAAAGGGCAGCTCTCAGCTTTCAAGAAGTAGCTTTCTCAGATTGATTGGTCTCCCCTTAAGGTACTGCATGACCTTGACATAACACTCTAGTACTCTATTGATAACTTTAATAACATTTTTGACAGATTTGCTCCATTCAAAAAAAGAAAAACAGGCAGTCATAACAATGTGTGGATTACTAGTGACCTTCTAGATCACATGAGGGCAAGGGATAACCTTTGGTATCAAGCCAGGGCCTCAGGTAAGCCCAGTGACCTTCAAAGATACAGGGCAGTCAGAAACAAATGCACACATCTCATCAGGAATGCTAAGGCTAATTTCTACAAGGATCAATTGGAAAGAACCTGGGGTGATGGGAGGCAGTTTTGGGACAATATAAAGGCACTCACATGGAAGGACAACAAAACACAGCCATCACTGCTAAACATTAATGGCACAAATATCATGTACCCTCACACCATTGCTGATAGTAGACACCCACCAGACAGCAACGCACACTTAATTTTACTTCAAGAGAGTCACTGTCAAAGAAGCACTGGGTCATGTTAAAAAGGTCCTGGGAAAAACCAGAATGGGGTCTGGCAACATTGACATGCAACTGCTGGTGCTGGCAATCAATTAAGTCATCGCTCCCATCACTACGATTTTCAATAAATCCCTCCAGCTCGCCAAATTCCCTTATCCTTGGGAAACAAGCACTGGTGACCCCAGTGCATGAGGGAGGCGATAGGTCACTGACCGCAACCTACAGGCCCATCTCTATCCTCTCCCCCTTCTCTAAAGCACTGGAAAGGATTGTGGCAGACCAATTTACTGACTATATTCACAAATACCAGCTGTAATGTCCCCAGCAGCATGACTTTAGGAAACTCCACAGCACGGACACTGCACTGGTGGATTTCACCGAGTATGTCCATAAGGCATTGGATGAGGGAAAACTGGTTGAGTCCATCTTCATTGCCCTAACAAAGGCATTCAATACAGTCTGCCACCCACTCCTCTTGTCTCAACTGCATGCCCTTGGTGTTCACCCAAACGCCACTCTATGGTTCCAGGACTACCTCACCTCCCAGTCTCAAAGGGTCAAGATAGGTCACTCCATATCAGCATCCAAGGAACTCTCACTAGGGGTGCCTCAAGGGTCCATCCTGGGTCCACTGCTCTTCAGTATGTTCCTGAACAACCTACCTTATTCCTGCACTAGCAAAGTCATTCTATAAGCTGATGATGCGGTCCTCTTTAGCTGTCACTCTCGCATAGAGCACCTACAGGCAATGTTACAATCATCCTTCCAGCAACTGGAGACCTGGTTCTACTTCCAAAGGTTGCTACTAAACTACAAAAAACTCAAGATGATGTTCCTCTCTAGATCCCAACTAAAAAGGAGATGCCCAGAACTAACAATCACAAATCACCTGACTGCCCCACTGGAACAGGTTCACTCCTTCAAGTACCTGGGTGTCATTGTGGATGATACCCTCTAGTATGTTCACCACATTGACATGGTGGTGAAAGCTGTGAACACTAAATTAGGGATCCTGTTCAGGCACAAGAAAAGCCTAACTGCCGAAGCCCTCCGGCCCTCAATCTCCAGCTCTGTCCTCTCCCTGGTTGACTACGGGCTGGTGGTTTATGGCACTGCCACTGATATGGCCCTCAAAAGGGTTGCCACTGCCCTTAACAAGGCTTGCAGACTATTGCTAAATGCTGACCGCTTCACGCACACTTGCACCCTGTATGTTCTGGCCCACATATTACTGCTTCAATCCAGAATCATATACCAATCTTACCTGCTAGGGAGAAAGGCCATGCTCTCTCTAACCCCTACCTGCATTGCAGACCTGGTAAAGGAAGCAAGCTCCAAATACAATACATGAAGAACAGTGACAACACAGCTTGATGTCCCATTTCATAGAACTTCCCCAGGACAAATATCCTTTATGTACCGAGCTCCACTATGGCTAAATGAGATTCCTGCTGCAGCTCTTAATACATCAATTGTTCGGTCCTTTAAAAAAGAACTGAAGCAACACCTGCTGAACTCAAACGCCTGCCACTGCCTTATCTGAATCCATATCTTCAACCTAGATACCCCCTCTTAAACACCTCTGACTCCCTTATCTGAGTCCATATCCTCAACCCAGATACCCCCGCTTGTCTGTCTGAACTTTCTTCCTGTTTTACTTACCCTGGATCCCCACCTGTCATCCCTTGCTGCCCCCCTCTAGCTCCCTCCAACTCCCTCCACTCCATACTCCCCACCTCCCCTTTCCACCCACTCTCCTCCCTAAATATTCTCATTTCTCCCAATCCCTTTCTCTCTCTCTCCCTCTCTCTCTCTCTCTCTTCTCCTCCTCCTCTCTCTCTAATCTATCCCTCATTCACACTCTCCCCCTTTTCTTTCTCCTACCATTTCTAATACTGTACCTTGACAGACCCCCCTGGGGCAGCTTTGCTACACATTGTTAATTGGTAAACCTCATTCACACTCTCCCCCCCCTTTCTTTCTCCTACCCTTTCCGATACTTTACCTTGACAGGCCCACCTAGGGCAGCTATGCCGTACATTGCTAATTGGAAATCTCCTCCCACTGTTCAATTTCAGTTGTCTAGGTTACTCAAAAGTATTATTTATCTATTTTCTGTATTATATAGCAATCTTGTGTTTTGTGTTAACTGTCAAGTTTTTGTTATGTCTCTGCTGTTTTACATCCTGACATGGAACCTTTGTAAAATAGTGTATACTCAAAGACTGTAACATAATTACGAAAGAAAGAAAGAAAGAAAGAAAGAAAGAAAGAAAGAAAAGAAAGAAAGAAAGAAAGAAAGAAAGAAAGAAAGAAAGAACCTGATAAACTAAAAAATTACTTATGCCGTTTTCAAAAAAATAGAGAGCATCTTAAACACAATATATAGTTGACTGTGTCTGTTACAATAATATTAGAGCCAAATGGTTACAAGAAATGTTGAGTGTGAAATATTTAAACCCCAACCTATTCCTGGAATACAGCATCTTCCGAATTAAACAAATTACACCATCCTAGTCAGGTATCCTGTGAGTTCGGTGACCGTGATTGACACCTACCAAAACGGTGACTCAATTGCAGTGCCTCACGTCACAGCCACGAGGAATGGAGGGTGACCAGATGGGGGTGCACGACTATAGTAACATCCTGTTGCTACACATATACGCTGCAGTAGGAGCTAAGGCACGCTGAGCTTGGGTGGAGGGGAGGAGGTATTGAGGGAATGGGGCAGTGGCAAGCTGCTGAGGTGCTGCCATGCTGTGGTGGGTGGGATTAGGGCTGGGGTCTGAATGATGCTGGATCTGGGTCTGGGCACAGGTGCCTTTTGTTGTGCACAGCCTGAATATTTTTAGGGAGGTTGCAGCCTGACAGCACCCCCAGAGCTGAGAATCCTTAAGTGGGGTTTCGGGGCTGACCTCCCACATTTAAATTGAAATCTAAGTCCCAGGCGCCCTTTTGCTGTGCACGGAGACTTCATTGCCAACAAAAAATTTCGGCAAATTCCATTTGCCCTAACGGCGATCACTATTCTGTAATCGCCATTATCACATAGATCTTCTTACTCAGGATATCATCTTTTCATGGAAAGCAAACAAAATCATTGACAAAAATGTATTTAGAAGAGCACATTGAGGTCTCTTAATTCATAATTAGTTTTTCAAATTTTAATAAGGCACCATCTATTCTTCATATACATATTTCTGGTGCACATTTCTTTTCTTATCTTTTCATATGATTTTTGATTATTGTGAATATATATATTATACAGGCATGGTAGCACAGTAATTAATGTAGATATTAGGGTTGAAAGACACAAAATTCACATAGTAAGGACATGAAAAAGATTAGGGTTTTGGATCTCTGGAGTACTGTCAAATCAGTGATGAGGTCTTCCTTGGGGTTGTCAACCTTAATGCCTACCCTCTTACCACCCTACCTGTAGTCTCCAGTCCAAAGCACAAGGTGCAGATTCAAGCCAGTGCTCATAGTTACACAGTCTTTAAAGGTAGAAAAGTATGGATTGCCACATGTTGCTAGTAGAATCTGTAGTTGCTTCTGTCATGCAGGGCCCTACATGAAGAAAAGGGATCATGTATAACCTTCTTTGCTCAGGGGAGTGGGTGGGCATTAGGGTTGACAACCCCAAGGAAGACATTACCACTGATTTGCTAATACTCCAGAGATACAAAACCCTAATGTTATGCATTTCTCTGCTTTGCACTCATCAAAACTAATGGCTGCATTAACTTAACTTTTGCAATTATAGTTGAGCAGAGTGTTTAATGTTAAACATCTGGTGTTTTACAAAATTGCACAAAATTTGGCACGTGTGGTTCAGATGGCGAGTCCTCAAGACGTGCTTCATGATGGTCACTTAATCATATTCTGAGATCTGGAAACATTAAAAATACATAAAACCACAACTTTTTGGTTGTTTTGTTCCCTCTTTTTTACAGCCAAGATGGTATGGAATTTTGTTCTGAAACTTTCAGGACAAAAAAGGCTTGTGCCAAGGGTATGTCTTTCAAATGCTTTGTGAAAAAAAATATTAAACAACTCCAGATATATATGGTTTTGAAATTTGGCTTCTGGGTATGTTCAGTGAGGTTTTTGGAATAATACTCTGATACAACCCTAAAATTTTTCTTTAGGTTGTGAATAATTGTGTTTTTGAGTCACAAAAAAACATTTTTATGTTGTGATGGCTGCCATCCTATTGTTTTTTTAAGTGGGCATTAAAAACATTGAAAAGGCATAACAATTAGTTATTTAAAAAAATACATATGAATCTTGTTGTAAAGCTTGAGTATTGTGCTTATTTTTCAAAAACAGGACCAGAAATATATTTTTAACATTTTTAAGTTATTTGGCTGTCACTTTTCCAAGAGGGCTGATTCCTGTGTCGTGAGAAAAATTCTTGTGTCATACATTTAGGTGTAATACAAGAACTCTTAATGCACATCAACATGGAATTCTTAGGTCACATTTAAATGTGCCTATAGCCCTATATTTTTTAATATTTTGCCCACATTTTCAACATTGCCATTTTGAGACACCACCTCATGAACAAGGACAGTGCAATTATTTAAATCAAGTCTGAAGGGTAATTTCACAGTTACTGCACAAAATCATTTTTTGGGCTGGATTTTGAAAAAATTTCACAGCCCTTGTTCATGAGATAGGGTGCCAAAAAAGTAATGTTGACAATTTGGGAAAAAATATAGAAACATGACCATGTTATGAGTGTACATTGAAATGTTTCTACGCTCACTCATAACTTTGTTAATTGTCAATATTTTGACACCATGTTTTCAGCATAGACATGTTTTCAACCACCTCATGGGTGTGACAGCTGCTGTTTTTCAAATCTTGGACAAAATGTGTTTTCTCATCTGTGTCAGGAAATGAGGTTTTGGCAGGCATTTGAACATTTTCACTTACTGAGTTCATAAGGTGGGATCGTAAGAAGACTATGTTGAAAATTTAGGACTGAAATATTAAAAAGCAACAAACTTATAAATATATGTTGATATTTTTCTGCGCTCATAACTTTAGTAGTTTTCAATATTTTTACCCAAATTGTCAGCATTGCCATAGCAGAACATAGCCATTTTTTCACCCTACCTCATGAACCCACCAGCTGTTGTTTTTCAAATCCTGTTCCAAATGTGATTTCACAGTTGTAGTGTGAAATCAAATTTTGGCCAGTATTTTATAAATGACACCTGTCATGTTCAGAAGGCGGGGGGGGGGTATCATAAAAAGAATATGTTGACATTTTGGGGTCAAAATGTCATAAAAAGCATTATAAAGTAACTGTGGGAGGTCACAAGATGCATCTTGGAGTGTAACAGCCTGAAAACAAGCCTCAGCTAATCTAACTTCAAAAAACTAAATATTTACTACATTACTCATCTTTTTGCCAATTGCTGGGCACAGTAGTTACCAGAGAAGCTGTAAGTCTTCTGCAATAGTGTTAAAAATGGACATGGAGCCTCAGATGGAAGCCAGTTCTCCTCCCAGGCGACCAACCCTGGCACCACTGTCAGACAGAAAACCAGGGCCAAAGCAGCTACACTTGATGAATTCCTCCAGCCCCCCCCCAAGTCTCCCCAGCTGGATTCCTTTATGTTGGACCGCTCTTTGCTGGAACTTGATAGTTTAATACAAAGTATTCTAGAACAAGCCAACGGTGTCCATTCCTACCGACCAGCAATAGAAGACTTGAACTGCAGCATTGGAGATGGTGAGGCACTGATAACATCCATGGAGGACAGTCAAGCACACGGTGAACCTGAGCTAGTAACCCTACTTTGGAAAGTTGGAAGGCTGGAGTGCTGCATGGAAGATTTGGAGAGGTGCAGCTGAAGAAATAATTTAGTAATTGCAGACTTACCTGAGAACTTGGAGGGCCCTGTTGTCTTGCAATTTGTTCAGAAATTATTACAAAAGGTGCCCAGCCCTTCTCCAAATGGGCCTAGCTATATCATTAAATGGGTAGACTGCTCCCTATACCCATGCCTTGCAGAAGGTGGCAGGTCCCAATCAATCCTCTTGTGGCTGCTAAATTATTTAGACAGACAATGTATTCTGGCCCAAGTAACAGCAGTAAAAGAGATTCAATGGGAGGGTCACAGGATGTCCATATTCCAAGACCTTAACCTAGATGTCCATCAAAAATGCAGGGAATACAAACTGCAAGCTGCCCATATCCAGTTTAAAATGCTGTACCTAACCACCCTGACTGTATTTCTACAAGATTGCCAAAAACAATTTGAAACCACTGAGCAAGCCAAATGGGGACTCTTCAATGAACTCCCAGACTTCTTCTCCACCAGAGGAGGAGGTCTGACACTTGACTGGAATAACCTACTACAGCAGCATCCAGTCAGTGCAGTGAAATCCAACAGCATTGAAAAGACTTCTGAATCCCACAAATTTATAGTATTCCAGACTATCAATAGATCATGACTATTCCACATTTCCATTGACTTTCCTTTATTCACATGGCCTGATAATCATTTTATTCCAGGATGACTGGTGGAGTAGGTTCAACAATTAGACTCAGACATGAGTTGTTCTGGTTGAGACTGAACACTGAAGATGGACCTTTGGGAGGGGAGCAGATGGAGGGAGGCTTGGTGTCTATGGTTACCAGGCAAATGAACACCATAAAAATATCTGTTTTCATTCCCCCCACCTTGAGTTCTTTGGTCAGATCTGTTACTCTCTACGTGGCTAGAAATATCCACACCATCTTTCCTCTTTTAAAGTTGGGGATGCATTCCATAAGGGGGAAACACCTAAGTCTGACTCATATCCTGGTGTTCCCTTCCTGTAATGGAGCCAGACTACCAGGCTCCTATTGAGGTAACCTACAGCCCCAGGCAAAATGAAACAAACACCACTGACCTCAGAAACAAAGTCATCACCTTATGGTGGCCTGCATTCGGCAGTGTTATTTCCTACTACAACCACCTTGCTACCCTTGAGGTAGTCTATAAGTTCTAACCAGGCAGCTACTCCACTGTTCTTTTCATACAGAAAGGGGCTCACTGGCTAAACTCTTTTCCATATTATTTTCCAGAACTATGGCTATTTCTAGTTTAGCCACATAGTTACCATCCAGCTTGTGAACTTTGTGATTCTCTCCAGGGACTGCCAGGGCCACATAACCCACAGAACTAATTGGGGGGGAGGAAACATCTCATAATAAGAGCTTCCCTATTCACACTCTACACAGAAGAATGCATAGCAGCCTTCCCTCAGCTCTTATGAGACACACTGCAGCCACCTCTATCTCAATGCTGTTTTATTTTTGCAGTTGCCCTCCTTCAGTTATACTCTTTTACTCACATTATTTTTGTGGGACAAGCCACTTATCTCTGGATGGCTTTTATATGAAAGGAGGAATTCTCTTGTTTCCTACTAGTTCTTTGGCTTTAGCGTTTGTCTGATGATGTGACAGGTCAGTCACAAACCGACAAGCATGGAGTTTGGCAATCAGACCAGAGAGAGCCTGTTGAGCTTAATGCTCATTATGTTTCTAGTGTTATTGTTTTTTTTTTTTTTTTTGTTATTCAGTTATATTTGTTTGTCATGTGGGGTTACTTATATTGGGAGGGGGGGTTAGGGAGGCATACTGTGACCTGCTTTACTTGATCATATTTGAGATACTAGGCACCTGGAAAATAAATGACTGTCACTTATTTTCTAGCCATGTTAGTGCAGTTAAACTAATTTCTTGGAATATTAAAGAGGACCAGGCTCCGGAAAAAAAGAAAGAGTATTTTAAAACATTTAGGAAAAATGAGAATGATGATAGCCTATTTACAAGATCATCTTCCTATGGACCAAGTCCTTAGATTCCAACAAGAATGGGTAGGTAAAGCTTTTGGGGTGGAGAATAGTTTACAACAGAGATGAGTGGGTATTCTGCTTGCTAAACAATTACCATTTACTCGGTTACAAGAAATAGGGGATCCAGAAGGACAGTTCTTGTTCTTTTAAGGGAGACTAGGCCAAACAGAAGTGATACTCGGGTCCATACATGGCCCTAATGTTGATTCTTCAGTTGTTTTCATGAATCTGGTCATGGTTCTAGCCCTCTTTGCATCCTTACCCTTAATTTGGGGTGGAAACTGGAACATAGTCCAATGGCCAGACTTGGATAGAACTGACAAGTGAAGGGAGGGTTTATCACTGGGGCAATGGGCCTTAAGACACCTTATGGACTCACTTGGGGTAATAGACCTATGGCAAATTTACACCCAAATGACAGTACTTTTGCATTTTGTTCTAGACCTCACAATACTTTCTCATGAATAGACTATTCCTTGCTTGGTAATGCATCCCTGCATGGAATTCACCACTGTGAACTGTAAACAATGGTATTGTCAGATCATCACCTTATTTCACTTTAATTAGATGTCAGTAAAAATGTGGACCTGAACAAAATGTTGAAATTTAATACCAGTTACTCAATGGCAAGATGCTTATAGACAAAATCAGGGAGCAAATGCAAAATTACTTTTCCACCAATGTGGGCATAGTCCAGTGGATGGACACATTATGGAGTGCAGCTAAGAATGTATGGAGGGGCAAAATAATTTGATTAGCCACTAAGTGTGACAAACAAAAAGATACCAAAGCACAAGCCCTTCTTTCAGAGATCATAAAGGTTGAAAAAAAAAAACAGAATACAGCCACGTGGTCTCAGTGACATTTTGGGGTCAGTTAGGGAATTTACCAGGATTTACATACTTCTGCCTGGCTAAGAATGACATTGACATAGGTTCATAGGTTCATAGTTAGATTCGAGTTCTGTAGACAATTTGTCCTCAATGAACTCGCCACCTTCTTACACTTATTGGTGGAACATATATTTTTTGCCTCCCATGTATCGATCTGGTTTTGATTTAAAACGTTCTATTTTTTCACTCTCCACTACATGTTTAGGTGGTTCATTCCAGCTTTTTGTTACTCTTTGTGTGACAAATCACTTTTTTTAGTCGTATTTATTTCACCTTTTCATCTATAGTTATGTGATCTAGTTATCTTTTCTGTTCTTCACATTTTCTGATTCCTATATTTTCCATTAGTGATTGATCTTTAGTGGCTCTGAATATGAAACATAGATCCCCTCGTAACTGTCTATATTTAGTAGAATACAATCCAAGCTTTTGCAGTCTATCCCTATATGTCAAGTTAGATAACCCCCTCACTTTTTTTGTTATTCTCCTTTGCACGCCTTCCTTCAATTTCTGACTTCCTACAGTAGTTGTAGCTGAAAACTGGGAACATAGCCCTTAATGACTTTCTTGGACCCTTAGAACTGCCTCAGCTGACACAAAACCAATGGGACCAACTTAAAGGTCTTATTCAAGCAAAGGAAGTCAAAACCATGATTATAGAGTTGAAACTCAATAAGGTTGCAGGACCAGATGATTTCTAATTTCCACCAACATTATTCTCAAGAGCTGACTCCACACCTCACCCAATTTTTTTATCAGCTATATGATGACAGGATTATCAATAATACTCTCGTGGAGACTAGGATTTTCCTTATCCTGAAGTTGGGGACAGATGAAACCCGAGATGACAATTACTGGCCCATCTCCTTAATAAATGTAGACTTAAAATTTTAGCCAAGATTTTAACAAATTGTCTAGAGCGGGTATAGCAGACCCTAACTGACCTGGAGCAAGTGGGATTCATGTCAGGCCAAGTCTCCAGTGACCATCTTTGGAAACTACTCCACCTTATTTCCCCATCTGGAGAGACAGGCGGCCCTGGTCTCACTGGACAAGAAGAAAGCATTTCACCTGATGACATGGGACTGCCTGTTGAAGTGCTGAAAAAGTGCAACATCCCAGTCATCTTCAATAAATAGGCTTAGGCACTTTACCAACCTCCTTCTGCATGCATCTTTTGCAATGAGGTCCTCTTCACACCATCAAGCTATCCAGAGGAACCCAGCAATGATGCGGTCTGTCACCAGTGCTTTTTAGTATATATTCAGAACCCCTGACAATAAAATTTAAACGTACAGATGACATCCAAGGCATAACTGTAGGCCAGAAGGAATATAAATTGTCTGCTTATGTGGACAATGCCTTGTTCCATCTCAAAAATCCTCATACCTCTATTCTGAATGCATTAAAAATATTTGACGATTTGAGCAGGCTGACCTCTTGCAGATGAAATGTGCATAAAGCCAGTGTTTCTTCGCTTAAACTCCCAGGTAGTCAAACAGTTCATCTTGGCACATGGCCTAGAGTGGGAATCTAAGTGTATAACTTATATGCACACACAAATCAGCAGGCAACAATTAGATCTCACAAAACTGAAAGAGCTTGGATCCCCTACTTAGACACACAGAACAGGACTTAACCCACTGGACTTTGTTCCCTCTCATGGTACTAGGTTGCATTAATATTGTTAAAAGGATTCAAGTTTAAGTTACTTTTTGCATTGCTCTTACTAAGGCTTTTGATTTAATCAATCATATCCTGCTCTGTCACAAACTTACATCCCTAGGAATATCTGACACTGCCCAGCCCTGGTTCAAGGGTTATTTGTCTGACAGTCAACAATGTGTCAGGTTTGGATCCTCCCTTTCTGATCCTTCCCCCATCAAAATCGGTATCCCCCCAAGGTTCTATATTTGGATCCTTGTTCTTCTCCCTCCATATAAACTTAGTACACCACTGCTTTTCAAACAGTTCACCATCTTATATGCTGACAGCATAGTGTTCTTCTCCAGTGCCTAGAATGTTGATGAGGGTAACAGTAAATTATTTGTTAACCTATAGTCCATCTAAAAATGGTTCTATGAAAATAGGCTTTTAATGAATGCTGCCAAATCTCATGCCATGCTTTCTGGATTAGCCTCCTTGTCTAAAGAATCTCCCATCTCCTCTCTGAGTAGTTTGTGAAAATGGTACATCCTTGGTCATGTGGCAGTAACCTGTAGGACTGTCAATGTCTGACTTGGATTTGCATACAGAGCTAGCCGTAACTGCTCCCCTAGTGCCTGTATTGCCATAGCCTGGGGTATTCAGCTGCCTAAACATTCTTATGGCCTGCCTGTCTATACCTTGTCTATTAGCTTGATGTAACATTTGTTCTAATGCTCTCATTGTCATACCTTGTATTGTTTACTGTTTGTACTTTCCCAGATTGTGCCTGAAAATACTCAAATGCTTGTCTAGTGCACTCTACCTGGTCAACAAAAAATAAATAAACAAATAAATAACTAAATGAATACATACATATATGCATGCATACATACACTGAACAGTCTGGCCCAGCTTCTACATCTTTCATGCATGCTCAGCTTGGTCTTACCCCTAAAATGGTTCATATACTGCACACAACAATAGCAAAATTCCTCTGCCAGGGTAAAAGTACAAGGTGTGGTTACCGAAAACTGGCAGGCACAAATACACTGGTGGGCTTCATCTGCCCAACCTCTTACATTACTATTGTGCACATCATAGCAGCAAATATCTCAGGTGGCACCATGGTTTTGATCAGGAAAATTGATGCTCTTACAACTACAATCGCTATCTATTGAGGAAGACCTAGCAAGACACTCTGGGATTCACCTCCAAACCTTACTATTCATGGTTCCAGCTTGTGTACCCCAACTGCTTTGACACACTCCAATAATATGGTCCATCCAGGCACATGCTCAAATCAATTGTCAGATGGGGCTTCAACTTTAGAAGGATACCTCTCATCTACTTTTCCAAAATCCTAATTTTAAAATAGGAGGTAGAATTTTAGAATCCAGACTTTGGCAGAATTACAGTATTCCCTCCACTGAACATCTAATTGTGAACAACTAGTTAATTCCTTTTCAGTCTTTTATGGCACAGACTGGAGTGACACAGGTATTTGCTTTCAGATTCTTTCAACTGAAACACTGTGTATTCAATTTCCTTGGCCCCATCCCTTGGTCTAATACAGCTGGAATAGCTTTCAATAGACTGATGACTGCAAGTTGCCAGCCTCATCACATTTCACACCCATATATCATAAATCAAGATCCAGATCCTCTGAAATCTAACTGGTGGTGTACTAATTGGATCAGAGAATTAGGCTTAACAATAGATTATTTTGGATGGTAGAAGTTGTGGGCTGACATGTTTAATTTTACAACTCAAGACAGATTTTGATTTCAACAATATATAATTTTTACATAATCTCTATCATTACCCTAGAAAGCAAATACCGAATGCTTAAACTTGACGCCAACACTTGCACTAGATGCAAATCAGCAGTAGGCACACTATACCACATTTTGTGGACATGATAAAGTTTGGCAAAAAAGGAAAATTAGATCCTATAGTGGGACTTCCAGAGGCTTTTTACCTCATAGATCTGTATCCTGGGTCTTTACAAAAATACAGTTTTTGAACCTCAGAAAAGATATATTGCCCTCATCGCTTCAGCAGTGAAACTGATTATCTTTTATCATTGGATGGATGAGGACATCCAGTCCTATGTGGAACAGCATTAAGAAATCATATTTGCCTAAATTGATGTATTAATCATAGATTTCCCTCTTTCTGTAGATGGTAGGAAATGATGCAAGTCCTGATAATGCTAGAATACATACTATTGTTTACACATGAAAGGGAAAGTGTGGAGGCCAATAACTCATGCTCATATGATGATCAAGGCTGGTAATGATCCTACACCGTCAGCTGTAAATCTATAGTTTGAATTGAACTACCCTTGACTGTGAAATCAGATCATGGGAATTTTTTTTATGTTAAAAGAAAGCAGGTCACAAGGGAGGGTGATAGGGGTTCATCTTTATTCTTTATGTTTTGTTTGTGATGTTATGGTGTGTTGCATGTTTGTAGTTTGATATAAATTTCAATAAAATGTATTCAATTTAAAAACAAATAAAGTAACTTTGTTTACAGGGCCATCTGTTGGTCCACTGGGAACCACATTGTCTTCACTTGCCATTGACCTGAGTTTTAGTGCATGCTCAGTGAGCTAGCTGAATGAGCCAAGGCAGGGGGAAAGACGCTGAAGCATCAGCTCTGGTCCCAGCCTGGGAAGGGACGGACCAGTGTTCTGGTGCACACACAGTATCTTGAGGTGGTCTGGGGAGCCTTCCTTTACAGAGGTTGAATTCCATGTTGAGACTTGATGGGCCCATTCATTGCATCTGGACAAGTAGAGTGGCAAGAAAAATGGGGTAATGTGCAACTGGAAGGATGAAGATTGGGTCACTGCAGGATCCACACCTGGCCCCATCACCCTCCATCTCAGGATCATACCTTGTACCTTTGGTACCCCCCACAGATTCTCACATGATGGGGATAGGTTGGGGAAGGCTGCCCACCACCTTGACTGTCAGCCACTATGCTAGTCTGTAACCTTGTCAGAGTTGGTGGTGTGCAAAATGAACATTGCGACTTGCACCCTGCCACCTCAAGAGGAGAGTGGGCCCAGGGATGCTAAATCCTGTCCACATCCCCCGCAATGGCCTCCACAAGCAACCAAAGTCTGTTCATGAACTCAAGTCACTGCCATGGTATCAGTATCTACCCTACCAACCAAACCACTTTAAACACCCAAAAATGAAACTATAACCCCTTTCCACCCTACATAACAGATCAATATTTTATTGTTTATAGTGACTCATTTTCCACTTTACATCTACAGATCCAGTTGATGTCATGACTGGCATTGGAGGACACTGACTACATGTCACAGATAAGTATTGTTTTATGTTTATAGTACTGTACCTTGTTCATCCCAGTTAGTTACTAAAGAGTTGAAGATCCTTTCTGAGCCCATTCCTATTCTTGTTTTACAGGTATGACTTGATGTTTCCCCAAGCGGTGTGCTGACACAAAGTCAACACCACCACCCCAAACACCAGCACAGTGACAGAAATCGCCTGTCTGTGGTGAGTCACTGTGCTGGTGTGCAGAAGACACCAGCAGTGTGTTTCCTGGTGTTGTGCCCCCCCAGTCCAACTCCACTAGGAGTTAAATTCCTAGAGACAGGGGGGTGTGGGGGTTCAGGTGGCACAGACCCCAGATAAAACAGCACTGACATCCCTGATGGAACAATGCCAACATCTGCATTGTGGCTGTTGCTGTGGGGGATGTTGGTGCTAGCACTGTCAAAGCGCTATAGTAAAACCCCCTCAAGCATCCCACAATCCACATTACCAAGGTAAGAAATCATTATTATTAGTGGTGTATCTCTGCTAGTAGTTACAATACATATAGTTGCAAAATGCTGTTGTCTTTCACTTGTTAGTTGGTTGGTGAAATAGGGATAGAAATAACTCAGCTATTCTCTTTATTTCATTCCAAGACCTGCACAAATGAGGATACAATTCCAATATCAGAAAAAGAAGAGAAATTAATTGCAAAAAACTACATTAATGCAGACATTAAGATTGAAGAATACAAAACGCTCAAAGTAGGGAAATAAAAAACATCAGGGTTTTGAGTCTCTGGAGCATTGTTTAATCAGTGGTGGGGTCTTCATTGGGAATTCAACCATAATGCCCTCTCCTTCCCCTGAGCAAACAAGATCAGACATGATCTCTTTTCTTCACAAGCAGCCTGCAGAGCCCTGTGTGAAGAAAGGTATAACTGTTAGCAACATGTGGTGAGCCATACCTCTTTACCTTTAAAGAGTATATTACTATGAGGTACTGGCTTGAAGCTGTACCTTGTGCTTTGGACAGAAGGCTACAGGCTGGAAGGGGGCATTTGGGATGACAACTCCAAGGATGAACCCACCACTGATTTGCCAATACTCCAGAGACACAAAACCCTAGTGTTTTTCATGCCCCTACTCTGTGCGCTTGTATTCTTCAACCCTAATGTATGCAATAATGTGGGTTTCTTTTTTTTTTGCAATTAATATATATTATACTGGTGCAGTAGCATCAGTGTAGTTAGGCTTGAGTAAGGTGTTTAATGTTAAAACTCAATTTTTGTACCTTAATCACTTCACTTTCACAATGTTTAACAAAAAAGCAAAAAACTTGGCTCGTGCGATCTGACTGACAGAGTCTCAAGATGTGAAAAGTTTTGTGATGGCATCTTCTGCAGTTTCTGAGACATGGAGCATCAATTTTTAACAAGTTACATTTATTCCCTATACTTAACAAACATTTGTTTTTTGCTCTCACATACAGCCCACATAGCATGAAATTTTTTCACAAAACTTTCAGGGTAGAAGCAGCCTGTCATGAGGTACTGCCTTTCAAAGGTTTTGTGAAGAAAAAAATAAAACAGTTTCTAAGCATGTTCTGTAGGGTTTTGAAGTCACCATCTGATACAAATGATAAACAACAGTGATTGTGTGAGTTTATCATAAATTATTGATTGTGAGAAAAAAAATATGGATTGTAACAGCCACCAGTTTGTTTTTAACTTAAAAACATGAAAAATCTATAAAATATGATGTACAGTATTTTCAAAAAAAGAACACCTGAAGCTAGGTGTTAGTTTTTGAAAATGTGTCTGGAAATAAGTTTTCTGGGCACATGAAACTCCTGGGTGCCCAGCTTAGCAAGAGGGTCCATTCAACTGTGTTCTCTATATGAAAACAGTGGGACTTTCTTGATGTATGTAGCCACAGCTGAAATTGAGCTGCTAGCTTGAGTGAGAGCAGTGTACCAGAGGTCTAGTGAGCAGGGGGTCTCTCCCACTTCAGTTCTATCTATCTATCTATCTATCTAGCTATCTACCTATGCAATTTGTAAGTGGACTGGGGTGCCCTCACCCAGTACCGCTTCTTTCTCCCCCTGCCCTCCAGGTTGTTCACCCCCTTCCAAATGCTTGAAAACTGCTGAAGGATCCAGCACAAAGAGACGGAATTCGGATAAGATTCAATTTTTTTTTTTAATTTTGTGTACCAGCCTAACAGAGGACACCTCATAATCCAGCCGTGATGACTCAGAGTGCTGGAATAAGGTATGAGAGATGATGTTTAAAAACATTTATGAGATAAGGTTTAAAAAAATTGCCTGAAGGAAGCATAGATATCTTAATACAGGTGGAAAAAAGAAGAGAATGCTGGTTCACTGCTGCCACTCAAGCCACCAACAGCACTCCATTTGAAGCTGCAGATATCAAGAAAGTCTTGCTGTTTTACTTGTTTTTGATAACCGGGTAGGTGCGCTAGACATAGTAAATGCCTATTTTTAAGCACGACCTGGGACAGCACAAAACAGGTACAGTCAGTACAGAGAAAGCAGTACAATAAAATACATGAATAGTACATTCTCATACAAAAAATGCAAATGGAAGTTCCTCTCACTAAGCTGCGCACTCAAGATTTTCAGATGCATAGAAATCTTATTTGCAGGCCCATTTTTTAAAAGCTTACATTGGAATCTAGCTAAATGGGTCCTGCTTATATGGGTTCAGGTGTCTGATTTTTGAAAATACACTAGTTGTATTTATTTTCAATACTTTTTAGTTAGTTGAGTACATGGCATCTTAAGCCCAACAGCCATAGCAAAATTACCAGAAATCACCAGAAAATGGGAAAAAACTGGGAAAAATACTAGTCAAAAAATGAAAGAGGACTGGGTCACCCCGTGGGCATGGGGGAAAGGAAGAATTTAGGGCAGGTTGCTTCAGCCTTGAATCCCACACAAAGACATACCAAAAAGATAGAAACTACTGCTGAAGTTTCCAAAAACAGTCTTAGTGTGTCACAATGCAGCCACAAGAGGATAATTAGCAAAACAGTGCAAACAATAAGATCTTACTACAAAAGTTAAAAAGGTTGGCAGAGAGACAAATTTAATGTCACCTACTTAGTAGATGGATAAAAAATCTGGGGAAGGACCCAGCAGTCAAAGGTAGAGTCAGAATTGGATTCCAAGTTTTTCTTTTGTGCATCTGCCTAACAGAGGATTCTTCATAATAACCCAGCTGTGATGACTCAGAGTGCTACAAAAAGGTGTGAGGGATACCGATGGAAAAAAGATGAGCATGCTGGCTCACTGTTGCCACTCAAGTCAGCAGCAATACTCCATCTGCATCTGCAGATATCAAGAAAGTCATGCTGTTCTCATACAGAGAAAGCAGGTGAAGGTTCGTCTCGCTAAGCTGTGAACCCAAGATTTTTGAGTGCACAGAAACCTTACTTCCAGGCCCATTTTCAAAAAGCTAATACCAGAATATAGCTAAGTGAGTCCTGCTCACCTAGGTTCAGGTGTTTGTTTTTTTTGAAACTACATTATTTTAGGGGCTGGCAGTATACTCTAGAGGTTAGAATAACAAGCTGTGAATGAGCTTGGTACATACAGAAAACAGACCAGGGTTTGATGGCCACAGCCTCTATTTGCATACTGTGTGACTCTGAGCTGGTCCCTAGTGCTCTCAGGTCACCCTTGAAAACAGGCACCTGTGCCTAGTGGGCCTTACCTGGTTATCAAAAGATGAAATTAAAAATTAACTTTTCAATGTTTCTTAGTTAAAAAAAATGATTGCTGACATTATAGTCAATATTTTTCTCACAACTGATAATTTATAATAGTCTCACAAACAACTTTTTTATCATTCATATCAGAGGGTTAACTGAACACCCTACTGAGCATGCTCAGAGGTGCAGAGAGAGTGCTGGGTCCAGTAAGGAATCAGGTGGTCATTCAGGTAGCCTGGGTGCTGCCCATATAGATCTTAAAAGGTCAGAATACTGACCTTGAAAGTGATTCTTCACATCACCGGCAGCCAGTGCAGTCCCTGCAGGACTGGATCACAGGACAGGATCTCAGAAGACCCCTCAGCAACCTGGCTGCTGCACTCTGCACTAGCTGTTGGCAATGCAGGACCTCTTTATTAGTTGTTTTTTGAAAATACATTATTATTATTTCTTTTCAATGTTTCTTAGTTTAAAAAAAATAAAGATTACGGCCATTATGATCAGCAATTTTTCTCATGATCAATAATTTATGATACAGTTTCACAAACAATGTTTTTTTATCATTCATATTAAATGGTTAATTCAACACCCTACTGAGCATGCACAGAAAACAAATTAACCAGGAGGAGGCCCACCGCAGAGGTGCAGAGAGAGCACTGGTGTGGTAAGAAGTCAGGGGGTTACTCAGGTAACCTGATCCCTGTCTATATAGACCTTAATAGGTCAGAATACTGACCTTGAAGGTGATTCTCCGCCTCACCAGCAGCCAGTGTAGACCCTGCAGGACTGGGGTCACATGACAGAATCTCAGAAGACCTGTCAGCAACCTGAGTGCTGTGTTCTGTGCTAGCTGCAGGTGATGTCAGACCTCTGAACTAACCCTGAGGTTGAGGGCATATCAATAGCTGAGTCTGGACTTCACAAACTCATGCACCATGAGGGCAAGTAATCATTTGCAGTAATAGTTGTAGGATCATGAGTCTCATTTACCTATTGTCAGATCTGTATCTTGGTCGCATTGACAAAGGGAGCCCCCTAACAGTGATATCACTTTTATACTTGATCGCCTTTAGTAGGTTTTGACAGGCTACTTTTTAATTAAAGTAAACACAGTCCCCTTTGTATTATTTACATTAAAGTTTGACTTGGTTTTTATAGATCTGCTTCATGAATATGCTGACAACCAGAGTGGTCCTGACTAACTGTCAACTTGCTATCAACTGTAATACCAAATCTGCATTTGTCTCAGTTAACTCAGCTTATCATGATTATTATTATTTTATAATAACCAAATTTGCAGTTGAGGTGACTGTCTGGTTTAATGAGTATTAGAGGTCTGTATCTTTCTGTATCATTCAGTCTGCCTCACATTTTTGGATATTATCAAAAAATAACAATCATAAGCTGAGTTAACTGACACAAATGTTTATTTGGTTTCTACAGCTGGTAGTGAGTTGACAGTCGGTTGAGACCACTCACGTTATCACCATGGTCATGAAGCAGATCTATAAAAACTGAGTCAAACTTTCATTCAAAGGATATTAAAAGGACTGTGTTTATTTAAATTAAAATTGTAGCCTGGCAAAACCTACTAAAGGCAATTAATTAAAAAAAGTGATATAACTGTGTGTGTGGGGTGGGCTCCCATTGTAAATGTGATCAACATGCAGATCTAACAATAAGTAAACAAGAATCATGACCCTACAACTGTTATTACAAATTATTACTGGAGCCAGGCAAATAACAACTGAAGGCATGTATCCATTGATTTACTTTTACTGTGCATACTTCAAACTGAAATTTTAGCAGACCATTTAGAATAGTTCCATGAGACAGTGTACATGCAGGGTCAGCACAGGATTGGTTGCATCAACATTCCACTGTTTATGTTTACTTTTATTTTGTGACCTGTTGTAACAGTAGGAGCTTTTTTTTAAATGCTAACAGCATTAAAAATGGACATGATAATTTGGCAAGAAAAATGGTGAGACAGTCTCAATACACCTGTTCTGCTAGGTGTTCCAAGCATACCCTTGTGCAGCTGCCATTGACTTCAGTCCTTGTATGACATCAATGGCAGATCACACTCGGAGATGATAGAAAAAACACGCTTTGGCCATAGCTGATACGGCTGCAGCCAGATTTGTGGAGGTGACGGTAGAACATGGCACAGTTCGCCGTGTCGAAGATGGCTGCTGAACTGTGTTGCACATGATCAAGTAGGAGTGCATGTGCAATACAGTTCGGTGGCCATCTTGCACACAGCAGACTGTGTCATGTTCCGCAGTGACCTCCGTGAGCTCGGCTGTGGCCTTATCGACTATGGCATGTAGAAACAGATCATGGGAGGGAGAGAGAGAGATAGAGACAGAGAGAAAGAAAGAGAGAGAGAGAGAGAGAGGGATGGGCTTTCCTTTTTTTTTCTCTTTGCCGTGACTGTGGAACTGTTGAAACATAGAAACACAGACTTTGATGGCAGATAAGGACTGTCTGGCCCACTAAGTCTGTTCATTTTTCTACCTACTTATTTATTTGTTTCGTTTTTGTTAACCGGGTGGGTACACTAGACAGCATAGCTGCTTATTTTCAGGTACGATCCGGGAGATTACAACAAAGGGTACGTAGACAATAGTAGATACAAGAAAACATCATGGGAACGAGTAGAAGTCAGACATAGTACACTTATACAAAATTTTCAGCAATGCCAGTACATTTGCCGGAATCTATATGTAGGAACAAAACAGAAATAGAAGTGCAAATAACTAACAGTCATAAGTCATATAACTAGTGAGTAAGTGCTAGAAGAGAGGAAATAACAAGATTTCCAGGGAGGTTTGAGAGTAGTAGAGGTTGGAGCCGGTAAGCAACTAGGAGGAACCAGTACAGGAGTGGGTGGATAGAGGACAGGAGCAGAGTTTAGAGCTTAGAAGAGACATACGAAGCTCCTGTTTGAAGCTGTGTAGAGAAGGGGAGATTCTTAGACTCAGTGGAAGGGAGTGCCATAGTTTAGGGGCCCAGCTAAAGAAAGCATTCTCCCCCATTTTGGTTTTACATCTCAGCTGGACAAGAAGGCATTTGTCAGCCGATCTCAGTGGGTAGGCAGAGGTCACAGGTTTGAGCAGCAGTGCCAGTTTGTCAGGTATCTGGGAGGAGATTATATTCTTCATAAAACAGTAGGAAGTAAACTTTCAGAAGGCTGAGGGGGTAAACCATCCCAGACTGGAGTATAGTGTACATCGGTGAGTAAGTTTGGGCAAAGACAAAGCAAAACGGCAAATGCTGTTGTAGCAGACATCCCACTTTCAGAGGAGCCCTCCAGTAGTTGCCGGAAAGGCTATTAACCCATATGCCAATTTGGGTCTTAAACTCCAGATCCTAAATGATCTGAAGCTTACCCTCTCTCTCCTACTGCTAGTGTTGCTTTCTGTCTATCCCATGCATTCTTTTTTTTTTTTGCGCCACTCGTCTCACGAACCTCTGCCAGCTCTCCAGTCACTGCCATCCCTCCACGCCTGACCACTGATCTGCCCTGGCTTTCTCCCCTCCAAGGTGAGGCCACAGAAAAAAATCCCACCCAATGGAAACACATCCAGGTTACCAGCCACATCACCATGGCTGGCAGGGCTCCCTGGGATTACCCCCGGGTGGGGCAGCAGGGGTGGCCACTCAGCGGGATATGGTCCTGGTGGTGGTTGGGCATTTCAGAGTTGACGGCACAGCATGTGGTCATCATGGAGAGATGGCAACAGTTTTTTTGGAATGCTTCCCCCCGGGCAGAGGGATGTGCAATGATGGCAGGCATCCACCTGTTTCCAGTCAGGTAACGGTGCCGGCCACGATGGTACCCCCAACCTCCAGCAGGGGTTTGTAAAACATCAGACACTCTGCCCCCCTTCCCCTGGAGAAGGAGAGTGTTCCTCAGGATGCTCAAGCCTCCTCCCCCTGGCCGGCCCTCTGACTCCCGAGTCCATCACCGGACCCGGGATGTTGGCAAGTGGACGCCTTGCCACTGCACTGGTGAGATGACTCTATCCCATACATTCTTGAACTGAACTCACCTATTGTTTTAGCCTCTATGACCTCTACTGGAAGGCTGATCCAAGCATCCTCCACCCTTTCTGTGAAAAAATGCTTCCTGACATTACCCCTGAATCTCCCCCCCCCAGCCTCATATTTTGACTCTTTTTCTGGAAGATGCTGCCCTCCTTGACCTTCTTGATTCTCTTGAAGTACTTGAATGTCTCTATAATATCCCCCCTTTCCCTGCTTTCCTCCAGGGTATACGTATTGAGGTCATTCAGTCATTCCTCATCTGTTTTCTGGTGCATTCCTTTCACCATTTTTGTTGCCTTTCTCTGGACCACCTTCATTCTGTCAATGTCCTCCCAGAGATGTTTGTTTGTTTGTTTGTTTAAAATTTATTTTTATACAGGTTAATCTGTTGGAGAATAAATCCCCATTTACAACAAATACCTGTGGATGCTGTCTCCAGAACTGAACTCAATATTCCAGATGCAGCCTGACCAATTGCATGTACAGTGGCATCATCACCTTCTGTTTTCTAATGGTGATGCCCCCCCCTATGCAACCCAGCATCCCTCTGGCCTTCCCCACTGCCTTTTCACATTGCTTGGCCACTTTTAGGCTGTCCATTATATTTACCCCCAGGTCCCTTTTCAGTTTTGTTGTTGTTAGTATCCCCCCTCCCATTTTGAATTCTTCTCCAGGATTCCTGTGGCCCAAGTGCATGACTTTGCCCTATTTGATATTGAACTTAAGCTGACACTCTATTGACCACTCCTCCAATTTTCCTAATTTTTTACACCCCATCTGCTGTGACTAGCCTATTGCAGATTGTGGTGTCATCTAAAAAGACACTTACCTTCCCTTCCCTCTGCAATATCACTAGTGAAGACATTGAAGAGGATTGGTCCAGAACTAAGCCCTGTGGCATCCTGCTGGTCACCCCCCTCTCCTGGGATTGAACTCCATTTACCACCACCCTCTATGTCCACTTGTTCAGTCAATTTCTAACCCAGTTTACTACCTTGCGACCTACTCCCAGACTGCACAACTTGTTTATTAGCCTCCTGTGTGGGACGGTGTTAAATGTTTTGCTAAAACCTAGGTAGGCCATGCCCACAGCCCCTCCCTGATCCCCCACCCTGGTTACACAGTCAAATAAATCTATCAGATTTTTTGACAAGATCTCCCTGCTGTGAATCTATGTTGCATCGGGTCTTGTGCCCCACTGACCTCAAGGTATGCCACAATCCTTTCCTTTAATATGGATTCCATTATTTTCTCCACCACTGAGGTCAAGCTGACTGGCCTGTAATTCCCTGCCTACACCTTACTCCCACTTTTTGTGTAGTGGTACCACATTCGTCCTCCTCCAGTCCTTTGGTACTATTCCCTTCTATAGTGATTTGTTAAATTGGACTGTCAGGGGTGCACCTAGTACCTCCCTGAGTTCTTTCAGTATTCTGGGATGCATCCCATCCAGCCACATTGCTTTGTCCACTTTTAGTTTCCAGAGTTCCTTTAGGACTCTCTCCTCCGTAAATGGACTTGTATCCACCTCCCCCGTGTGTGTTTCTACCCCTACTTTTAGTCCCTCCCCTTCCCCTTCTTTTTTAAATACTGCGCAGACATATTCATTTAGAATTTATGCTTTTTCTAGGTCCCCCTCTGCACACTCTCCCTCCACCTGTAACAGGGTGTGTTGCCCATGTTAATGTCCCAGTATAAAAAACAGCTAGTATTTGAACCCCCAATTAGGAATTATTCTTCTTCACTCTGTCCTATACTTTACTTTTCTTACTTTTCTATTTATTTCTCTGTCAGGGTGGCCAACCTGACAACATTTTTATCTGTTTACTGTCCCTTTTTCCATAACATAAACAATTTTCCTGTTGCTGGTGTGAGCTGCAGCTTTTTTTTTAATTTAGTAAGCTTTATTGCATTTTCACTTTTACTTATTTGTAAACAAAACAACCTTATACAGGAAGCTAAGGAGTAATAATATACATAACAGATCCTATATTTTCTTATGCTTCTATGAAAGTCAAAGATGAAATTATCTACAGACAGAACACTTATATATTGTCTCTACACAACATTTATACTCTATATTAGATATTAGGTGTTGTTTGAGAACCATTAACAATAAAATCCAAGAAAGGAGTAACACCCTCCCCCCCATTATCCACCCCCCTTCCATTTCGCACTAGGAATGAATAAGGAAAAAAACACCAAAAAACTAATCTTGCATTATATTGGACTGGGGATAATACATATTATAAAACAAAAATAAATGAGTATTTATCTTTAACATCTACAGAGCTCAAATTGATACAATAATACAGTCTTTAATATGAACCTAGATAACATTAAATGGTCAGTAAAGTATGCAAAGGAGCCCATATCTTCTGGTATTTATTACTACATTTAGAGATGCTTGCCAGGAGGTGTTCTGTTTGTAAGGCAAAGATAATTTCTTGATGACATTCTATGTAAGTAGGGATTTGCTGATCTAGCCAGTGGCGTAGTATAATTTTCTTAGCACAAAGGGATATCAGAGTCATGTGTTTCCATTGGTTCCCTATTAGAACATCCCCTGAGTCCCCAAGGATACAAATTTCTGGCTGAAAAGCATTCTGTAGCCCCAGAAGGGGGTCAAGTCTTGAACGGATACATTCCCAGAAAGGGGTTACCTTAGCACATTTCCAAAGAATATGAAGTAGTGTACCCCGCTGACACCCACACCTGGTACACATATCCGACTGGAGTTTCCCCATTTTTTTAAGTTTTACAGGAGTGTAACATAAGTCTTGTAATATATGAAACTGAAGTAACCTGTAACGGTTCCACCTGACATCCTTGTACAATCTGTTCCAGATTTGTGTCCAGTGACGGGGGGCCGTGGGTGTTGGGGGAATAGCCTTGTCCCATACACAGCGAGGGGTACCATCTAACTCCCTAGTTCGAGCATGAAGCTCCTTATAATAAAAGGAGACACAATGAGAGGTAGGCCTCATTGAGATTGTACTAAGGACGGGGCCGATCGTATATTAGTCCTAGAGACCGTTACCAAGGTGCTGCATTAGAACTTGGGAGATTTAGAGATATTTAAAACAAAGAGATTGGTAAATTGTATTTTACTCTTATAACTGAAAAGGCAAGCAACTTATAATTCTTCTTTTAGTCAATCACTTTTTTCCCCAACACTGTCTGGCCAAAAGGGTTGTTTGATAACTTTGCCTCCAATTTTAAAGTTGGGATTACCCAGAATAGGCTGGGAGGAGTCCTTCTCCAGTGCATAATCTAAGGTCTTATTAAGTTGCATATGAGTTTGGAGAGATGCCATGATGGGTGTGGATTTAAACTGATTGGGGACTTTGTTAAGGGAAAGATAAGGTAGTCCCCTGAGATCTACACCCAATAGAGTGCAAAGTGACTTTTCTATTTGTAGCCACAATGAGGAGTAATGGTTAGAGCAAAGATCCGGCATAGGCCTCTGCCATTGCGAAACAACCGAGCAATTAATCGAGAGATAATAAGCGAGTTGCAGTTTTAATGTTAAACTCCCAAGTGGAGATAGAAATGAAAGTATGAGCCGCGCTTGTGTAAATAATGAAGAAATACATGGTGCCCAGGAGAAACGAGTACTGTGAAAAAGATTATGCCCCAATAAAAAGAAAGAAGAAACTCTGGTGAGCCCACGAGGAGCACACCGCTCCTGCGATGTTGGAGCTTGTGTTGAAGAATGCCACAACATGAGGCTTATGTGCTAAACAAAAGGTTCAGGAGCAGAATATGGCTATGAACATAGCCACCAGCCATAAGATGTGGGTGAAAATTTAAAAATGCTGGAAGAGTTTTCTTTCTTCTGTTTCAGAGCAAAGGAAGCTCTGAAACACTGTAGCAGCTGCACAAGCAGCTAAGGATGAATATTATTTATTTGAAGGGTGGTGCTCTGGTTAAATGAGCATTGCACCAGGTGGCAAAAGCTATGAAATGTAGCGGACACTACAGGCATGGATTTCTTAAGCTCCGTAGTGTCTGAAATTATATAAGACCGCCCAGTAAAAAAAGGGTTATTTTGGGCTATTAAAAAAGGCAAAAACTAGTATAGGGCCCAAATGAAATTGAACCCAATGGCTGATATTTCAGCCATTAGAAACAAAACAAGGGAATTACTAAACTAAATAAATAGCTTTACTGTAAGTGGAGCCTAGAAATAAAGCCTAGAAAGGGCTATATAACTTATACAGTACATAGTAGATTCAAGGAAAACAAAGCAATACAGTGCGTTTATGTGACCATAAATAAATGAGGTTAAAATGAGAGGAATAAATAAATCCTGAACAACTCGTTCTGGCCTTCTGAGTTAGAGGGAGAAGAGAGCAAAGGAGCACGAATTCATTCTCCCTTTCCCCATACCAACCCAGAAATTCTCTTACTATAAAATGCTACAATAAAACACAGTTTATGAAATAAAATGTTTTACCTGGAAAGTTACACGGCTACTGCTATATAGGGCTGGCAGCCCCAAACTACAGTAAATGGTTATATAGAAACTGTAGCTGATGATGTCATCAGAGTAGGAGGGGCTTTGCCCCTTAATGAGCACCCTTTTGGTAAAAAGAGGTTTATCTATATTTTGAAGTCTACTACTTATGATGTGATGTGTTGTCTGTTGAGCTAAGGTCATTACTTCTTTACCACAAATTATATTTGATATGTATTACATTTATAGAAAGAAGTATATCAGGATAAATTTTAATTATTTACTCACATGACAACTGATGTCATGAGTAGGAGGGTATATAAACCCATCACCAGGGGTGCAGAAGAGAGAGGTGAGCCAGTGTGTAGCTGGCCACAGACAGAGAGAGAGAGAGAGAGAGAGAGAGACAGAGACAGACAGAGGAAGGTTTGTGTGTTTTCACACTGTTCGGAGTTAAGTGAAGTTAAGATCTGAGTAAAGAAGCAGAATAGCTGGAGCAAGCTAATTCTGGGCTACTAAGGTGTGCTGTACTAACACCCATTTTTCTTTCTGTACAGAAGTATTTTTTATTATATTATTTTTTTTTATTTTGAGATTTAAAGAAAATTAAAAATGCATGTGTGTGTTTTTTTATGCACTGTACTTCTGCCTGAATTGTCTGTTTTATACCCACACAGTAACCCCTCCCATTAAACCTTACAATCCCTTCATTGATCTTTTTCCTTTCTCTGACATATCTTTATTGTTGTTGAAGAAGGTTTTGTCTGCTTCTTTTACTGATTTTGCTATTCTTTCTTCAGTTTGTGCCTTTGCGCATCTGACTGCTTTCCCCAGCTCCTTGTTTTGCCTAGCACATTTCTTTGTTTCCCTCCCTCTGTGTTTCCTTGTACTTTCTGAATGCCTCTTTTCTCTAAACTTTGCTGCCACTTCTTTTGAAAACCACTGTGTTTTTTTTTTTTTTCTTGCTTTGTTTATTAGCTTTACACAGTGGCCTGTTGTCTCGGCTATGGCTACTTTAAGTTTTCCCCACTGTTCCTCTACCCCCCCCTCCCCATTTGCCAGGATTCCCTGGAGGTGTTCCTCCATTTTTGCAATGTCAGCCCTCTTGAAATCCAGGATCTTTACTTTTGTGTGGCTTGACTCTACTACTGTGATTACCTTAAACCACACTGTATGGTGATCGCTAGACCCTAGATGGCTTCCCACTGATAGATCTGTTAATCTGACACCATTTGTGAGAACCAGGTCTAGTATTGTTCCCTCCCATGTGGGCTCCTTCACCAACTGTCTGAGGCACGCCCCTTCCAGGGCATCCAAGATGTCTCTGCTACTGGTAGTGGCTGCTGCATAGGTGTTCCAGTTAACATCTGACATGTTTGGATCCCCCTTCAGCAACACCTCCTCTTTCTTTGCCATTTTGTGGAAGTGTTCCACTAATATCCTGTCTATATCTTCTCCCTGTACCGGAGGTCTGTAGACAACTCCAGTGCAGATGGCGGTGTCATTTCACATCTCTAATGGGACCCATAGTGCCTCTTCCCCTTCCTTTCCTCACCTAACTCCATTGCCTTGATCCCACCTCTCTGATGTACATACCCACCCCTCCTCCTTTTTTGCCCTTTCTGTCTCTCCTGAAGATTGTGTACCCTAATATGATAAAATCTCAGTCATGATTACCTATGTATCATGTTTCAGTGACCACTACAATTTCTAGGTCTTCCTCTGCCATCAAAGCTGCTAGGTCTGTGATCTTGTTTCCCAGGCTTCAGGCATTTGTAAACATGGCTTTCCATGTTTTGATGCCTCCACCTGTACCAGCACCCTCCCTATCCCTATCCCTATGCCTTCCCTCAATGCTTCTCCTGTCCATACCTCCATTTGTTGTTCCTTATGTTGCTTCCTCAGCCCTAGTATCAGTCTCTTTGTCTACCTTAACCTGTGGTGGGGCAGCTGGTTCTTCCCTGCTTAATTCCGCCACCCCCTTTGGCTACTTTTAATGTTACTTCCTTGGCCCAAGTATCTGTCTGTTTATCTACCTTAACCTGTTGCGGGGAGGACAGTTGTAAAGGAGACTTTCCACAGAGGGGACTGTGGTGCAACTCCAAAATTGTGCTTCAGGCGGAATCTGGTGAGTCCTTTCTTGATTCTTTGATCCCAATACATCTGTAGGCTCTGTCCACTGCTGCCGTAATAAAGGAAATTTTTCAAGTGAATGAGTTGTTACTACTATATACCTAAATGAATGAATTTAGTGACTAAACACACAAGACAGATTGCATAATTGTTAAAACATATTATCCTTTATGAAACAAAGCAAACAAGAAGCTCAAATTTAACCACCGATATTGTATCCTTGCCACTTTGCCACTAATGTTTAAGCAGACCATGGTGCCCACCCCAGTATGGTTTCTTCTCCCCCTTCCCAATGTTTATTTACATATTTTATATATAATACAAGTGGACCAGGATGCCCACCCTCAGTATGGCTTCGATTAACCTAACAGTAGCCTGACACTGGCATGCCCAATCTGCAGTGTCAGCTAGGTCTCCTGAAAAAATGAAACCATCTCTCATTGATTTTTTTAACTTGTAAAAAAGAAAATGGTCCCTTGCCAATCTGACCACACACACACACACACCACACACACACACACACAAACTGACCTCCCACTCAGCAACCACCACCCCACTCAGCCCCACCCCTCACTCATCTAAACATGTCACATGGCTTAGATCCACTCTCCATTCAAAGACACATCTTGCTGCTAGAACCAACTGTGTATGAGAAAATAAGGTAATTCTGGTTTCACTATATTTCAATGGGGTTTGAACTTTGATTCATAACTTTGTAACCTTTACATATTTTGACCCCAAATTTTCATCACGTCCTCTTTGGGAACCCAGCTCATAATCAGTGGTGGAGGAATTATGCAAATCTGGCCAGAAAGGTGATTTCACTGTTGCATTGCAAAAAACACTTTTCAGGTGGAATTTGAGAATGTTCACTACCCTAGTTCATGAGGTGGGGTCATAAGAAGGCTATGTTGAGTCACATGATGCACTCAGCATGAGTAGCTGGTTTCCACGGTGCTCCATGAATGCTAGCCTAAAACCACGGCTAATACCCATTTAACTAGCCTCTCTATGACCTTCTCCCACTATTTCATTAGTAAAAGACTTTCTTAACCAAATTTTGGTGGAAATTGCTGCTATGGTCACATCAGAGCTTCAACAGATAGAGTTAAATCTGCTACCCCCATAACTCCAAACAACCAGGCTCCCAAGCATCAGGAGCAGCAGTATCAGATTGGACTCATCTCCTGACACTGCACCACCAGAGTCCCTATAGAACACATTGGATTGCTTCTTTTCAGCGCTATTGTCAAACTCACCTTGTGTGAACTAGTCTGAGAATTCGAACTATTAAGCTGGAACTTGAAGTTCTAACCACTAGAGTTTCCAACATTGAAGCCTGAATTAGCTCAGCAGAGGATCTGCAAAACCCGGACACCAGTTAACTCATGGACCTGCAGAAGAAGGTGGCAACATTAGAAGACTGAATTCAAAATCAGGAAGGACAGACCAGGTGGAATAAGTTAATCTTAGTTGGAATACCGGAGCATGTAGAGGGCACCATTATTCTATCATTCGTTCAAAAGCTCTTACAAGAGGTGGTTGGTCCCCCGGTGTCTAGCACTGTCTGCATGACTGAGCAAACACACCAGTCCCATTATCCACAGCTGCCTCAAGAAGAAAAACTAAGAGCCATCATACTACGCTGTCTTAATTTTCAAGGCAAGGTCTGTCTTCAGGCTCAAGCATAAAATAAGGGTCCCCTGATCTGGAACTGCCAGCGGTTTTTCATTTTTAGTGATGTTACTCCTGCAGTCCAGGACAAGCAATGAGCTTATCAAGACATTAAAAAAGTCCTTGATTAGCCCACATCTCTATCAGCATGCTGCAAACTGCATGCCTCATAGTAACCACCTCTTCTAGTACCCATGAATTCCCCAATGCTGAAGTGGCTCACTGTGAACTCTCTAAACTTGTGATAACCATTTCCCATCATTCCTGACTCAAACAGGTGGCTCTACATTTAAGAGATTAGTCCATGTGTCAAATCGGTGAGTAATATGAGCTGCCTGAATATTGCTGTTTCACTGTGCCTTGGAACATTAATACTGTTCTGTTGCTGACCAGTCCTTCTTTAGTCCTTCTCTACCACCTGCATCGCAACTAAACAACCATAAGGGAAATGCTCCATTTTTGGGGGTTAACTATTTTGATATAGGGACCCTGGACTCATTCAAGAACGTACCCCCAATATGGCAAACAAGCTACTGTTTCTGTTTTCTTCCTCGATCCGGCCTATTTTTCCTGCCGTGAGTGACTTTTATTGACACAAGTGCACAACCATATTTGACAGCTGCCATCATCCAACACCACTGCATTCCTTCCTTCCCAGTACAAACTTAAAGCCCTCCCCTCCATTCATAGACTTGTTCTGCCACCAATCAGCTGTCATCCAGAGTACTTATCAGCACACCACTGACGCACACCCCTGTCTGCCAATCACTCAGTCAATCAATCAATCAACATCAATATTTTATTTATCAAGCACCCAATTATTGGGACTATGAGCACTTTACAAAAAAAACACAACACAAGATACAATTTTTTAAAAACAGCAAAAATACACATATAATAAAATCATTTTAAATACAGCTAGATAAAACTCCTATTTATCTATTTAAAGCAGCATCATTCAATAAAAGCTAGTTGGAACAGGTATGTTTTTAGACCCCTTTTAAAGGCTTCTGCCAAGGGAGCACCCCTCAAATAAGCAGGTAAGGAGTTCCACTGGGTTGGCACGGACACCACAAATGCTCTATTCCCTGAATGCTGCAATCTAACCCTGGGAACTCCAAGGAGGCTACCCTCAGCAGAACGGAGCAGCCAGGTCAAATGATAAGGGACCAGGAGATCTTTCAGATAGGCAGGATCCCCATCATGCAGGGTCTTATAGGTAAGGAGCCCTATCTTGAAGACAATCCTCCACCTGACTGGTAGCCAGTGCAGCTCATGGAAGACCGGGGGTAATACGCTCACATCTCCTTGCCCCAGTCAATAGTCTTGCTGCCGTGTTCTGCACCAACTGAAGCCTGCAGAGGTTGCCTCTAAATAACCCAAGGTATAGGGCACTACAGTAGTCCAACCTGGAAGTTACGAAAGCATGTACCAGTGTGGGCAGGTCCTCAGGAGAGATCAAGCCTCGGATTTGGGTGATGTTCCTCAGATGATAGAAACCACTCTTGGCCACGGCTGACACCTGGGCATCAAGTGTCAGGCCATTGTCAAGAATCACACCCAAATCCTTCTCCTGTCTAAAGGGGACAAGGGTAGCACCCCCAAGACTAGATTAGGGGACAAACCCCCATCCCCCCCCTCATCCACAATGACCCAACTCCACCACCAATACCTCAGTCTTGTCTGAGTTGAGCCTAAGCCAGTTGTGAGTCATCCGTGACTGTATTTCCTCGAGGCAGCTGTTAAATACGGAGTCTAACACCTGGACATTGAGTGCACAGGACAGGTACAGCTAGGTATCATCTGTGTAGCAGTGAAAACCCAACCCATACTGCCTGATAATGTTCCCAATGACAGCATGTACACCGTGAACAATAAGGGTGACAAGACCGACCCCTGCAGCAGTCCACAGCTCAGAGGCTTTGGGCTAGATGAGAAAAGTCCCATTTTTGCCTCTGCACTCTGTCAGGTATGATCTGAACCAGCTGATGACATTACTGGACAGACCACACCAGAACCACAGGCAGTCAAGCAGTGCCTCATGGTCCACAGTGTCAAATGCTGCAGAGAGGTCCAGGAGAACCAAGATGGTACAGGCACTCCTGTCCCTCACCATCAGGAGATTACTAAGCACTGTTACCAGGGCAGTCTTCATACTATGCCCCACCTGGAACCCAGACTGGAAAGGCTCATAAGTAGAAGAAGATACAAGATGTCTCAAAAGCTGAATGGCCATCACTTTCTCTGTAATCTTCCCTAAAAATGGTAGGTTTGAGACCGACATGTAGTTGCCAAGGCAGTCCGGGTTCAAAGAGGGCTTCTTTAAAAGGGGCCTAACCAGATCCTCTTTTAAGTACAATGGGAAGACCCCACTCCTCAATGAACTCCAGACTACATCAGCAACCACAGGTCCTATCAGGTCCAAACATCCAATCAACAGGTGTGTTGGACCTGGGTCCAGATCACACTGTGTAGGCCTCAGCTTTGAGATTATCCCAATCACCTTCTCTACCCCAACCAGTTCAAAGTCATCCCAGACAGGAGGAGTGTTTCAGCACAACTCAGGTCAGACACCACATCCCTTTTGAGAGATACTAGAGGAGACCTCATCCCTGATAGAAGACACCTTGTCGGCAAAGAACAGAATCAACTCCTCACACCTAGTGCTAGAACCTACACCTCCAGCATGGAGACAGACAGGATGTTAAATTCTGTCTACTATACAGAAGAGTTGAGCTGGTCTGCTCTTCTCCACAGCAATCTTTCTAGACTGAAACTCTGCCTTCTTTTGGGAGATTGCCCACTGATAGTCAGCATAATGTGACCTCGGGGCCATTTTGTCCTCCATCTGGTCAGATCTCCTCCAGCACCTCTCTAACCTCCACCCCTTAGTCTTTAAACTTGGAGATCCTCATCATACCAAAGGGGATTATGGTGATTAGACAAGGTGCAGACATGAATGGGTGTGACTGAGTCAAAGGCAGCAATCACAGCTCCATGATAGGTTGCCACTGGTTCCTCCAGTCCAATCGCACAAGCTGCCCTAACACTCAATAGGTCCAGCACCGCTGACAGTCCCATAGAGGAAACTCCTCTTAACAGGTGGTACTGGACCATCTCCACAGGTGCAGGACCATCTTTGGGGGGGCCTAATCATGAACCCCATGGTGCTATGATCCAACCAAACCACCGGATCAACACAGAGGTCAGTAATATTCACACTTACTGAAAAAAATAAATCCAATCTGTGGCCACCCGGGTGCATTACTGATGTTACATTTTGTGTCAGGCCCAAGGCCTCCATGCTCATAAGGAGATCGCTTCCAAATTTCGAGAGCCCGGCGTTGACCCAAGCATTGAAATCCCCCAGAATGAACCACCTGGGGGACTCCAACACCATGCTGGTGATGAGCTCCTCGATCTCTTTCAAAAAGTCCCCTTGTATTCCTGGGGACGATAGAGAAGGAGAACCCTGAAACCCACATCCACACCTCCCCTGGTTGCCACACATTCAAAGATTCAACGATCCTCTCTTGGGGTGTGTATCATGGAGCACCCGGCCAGTACTGCTGCCTCCAAAATAGGAGCAGCATTTTGATCCAGCCAAGTCTCCTTGATGCAAGCCAGGTCAACCAAGAATATTAAGTCCACCATTATAGCAATCTTATTCCTAATCAACCTGGCATTGCATAACACACCCTGCATAGGATGAGATGAGACGACTTAGGTACTAATTCCCGCCGACTATTATCCCGACATTTGAAATCCCACCCTCTAATTCCCAAAAACAGCATTGCCCGAACACCGATATTCCCGTTAGTGAAATTCCCGACATGATTCAGAATGCGGGTAATGCACTGCACTTGGTCACAAACCAAATATTTTAGAGCAGATTGCTGAAAATTAAAATGATAGAACATTTCCTTAGAAAACACATCGGAATAGCTCCTAGGAGGTAAGAGTTGTCCTTCTTTCTACAGTACTTTTCTTTAGTGAGAAACCTAAAAAGGTGCCAATATGGCCCACACAAGCCTGATACTGTGACTATAAGGAAACAAAGTGCATTTTCATTATTAAAATCTGAATTCAAATGAATGAAACCAACGATTTCTGAGTTTGTCCAAAATATTTTTAAATACATAATGGCCATAGTTTACTTTAGATTGTACTGTAGATGTATTTGTCTCCTAGGGAAACATCACATACAGAGATTAAAAGATAAACATTCTGGACCGTACTTCATGTGACTATCGGGCCACCACAGTAGTATACAGTAAGATAACATTGCAAAGCAGAAATGTGTTACATGGATATGCTGTGTTTACATAGCCCTTACAATAGCTGATTAACCTAAGTTGAATAGTTTAAAGCCAAGGTCAGCTATAAGGCGTGCTTCCCCTTACTAATTCACATATCTGGAAAACACACTGGAGTTTCAAATTGTCTAAGGGAGTCATTCAGGGCCTGTGTTTCAGAAGGATAAAACAACTGTGCTACTACTGTTCAGGCTGACACATATAGTTTAGGTCTGTTTTTACAGGCTTGTTTCCAAGGAGTTATATACTTAAAATGGGTCTCTGTACTAAATCCCATTTTGAGAATGTGTCTAAGCCATTGTGGAAGGAGTGGTAGACAGGTGGGAACAGAATGCCATAACGGGAGGCGGGAAATTATGATTCGGGATTTGAATCAATCGGGATTTAGCAATTACGGCATTTTGGTCTCGGAATTTTGGTCAGCGGGAAATCGGTCGGCGGGATTTAGTACAGATACCGATGAGACAGCTGGGCCCATCATCTGCCCACCCTCTTTGGTGGTGCCCTTGGGTATGGGAACGAAACATGGCAACCCCCCCTTTCAAGTTCCTATTTCTCCTCGCCTTCCACCACCTGAATCTCAGACACTCCAGCAGCTGTTTGGGTGCAGCCCCCCCCAGACTCCCCTTTCCTGGCTATCCCTAAGGCTCTATGGAAGCACCAAGGGAGGTCGATAGTGAAAATGCCGACCTCCCCCACAGCGATGGCACAATACCGATATTGGTATTGTGCCTTATCAACAAAGTGTTTTCTGTGGGGGCTGTGCCCCCACACCCCAGACTTTAAGGATTCTCAACTCCAGGTCTGAGTTGGTCCAGGGGGGCGGAACACTGACAGAAAGCGAAGCACCAAAAAAGGACCATTACAGTGACTGTCACCGTAATGCTCTTTTTTTGTGTTTCGCCATCAGGGTGTCGACCTGAAGGGGTGCACTGAGGCTCTATACCTTCTATAGGCCTTAACTGAAATCATTGGAAGCTCAAAGGGATGGAGGTCATAGAGGGAGCCACCTGAATAGCTGCGCCTTAGAAGTTTCTGTCCCAAACACATTTTCAGCAGTCCCACTCAAATAACAAAAAAAAAATCCAATATCAGCCAATCCCAAATAAAACCCACAAATTAAATACTACCCTCCCAATTTCAACCCTCAGAAACCTCCCCCATCAAAAAATAAAAATTACATATTCCTAAAATATGAAAACTAGCAGCACAGTCCTCTATACAGTACTGATTCAGACAGTTCATTATCCAAGAACTGATACACAGTTACCATACACCTCAAATATTGAAAATATTATGAATATCAGAAATATTGAAAATGTTGGAGAGTGAAACTCTCACTTCCACCCTAACAGTTTGTCCAGAAATATTGTAGCACTCACACCATCAAGCAGGATTCTTCACTGCAACTCCATCCAGCCATAGTGAGATTTGTTCACTGATGGACACAGAAGTGAGTCCCTCCTGACTCTTGCCGAATTCTGACATAGACACCTGCTCTTTCAGACTGCACATACAGTTTTCAATCAGGGGCCCCCTCAAGGACTTCCTAATATACGGTAGATTTTGGCTGCATGCCTTCTACCTACAGGAAGCACACTAACCATCGCCTTGCATCTGACCATCTGAACCTTAACTTATCTAACTGCTGCAACCCACAGATTAGCAGAGTAGCCCCTCATCATTTATCAAATAAAAGTTAAATCCCTGTATGGACTTGAGATCCTGTGTTACACTGCTTTAATTAGTATACTCAGCCCTTAGCCATTCTGAGGGGTTCCCCATCAGAACCTCCTTAATTGATCTTACCTACTAAAGACTTAATAGGTGCAGGATTTTCAAAAGGTGGTGCAGGGCGTGCACCCAGCCCTGGGCCACGGGACTCTGAATTCAGCTGTGTGCCAATCCCCTTTGTCACAACTGTACCCATTTTTCCATAATTGGGTGCAGCTGCAGCAATTTCCCTGCTTTCTGGCAGCTTGAGCCACACATCTGGCACAAGCACCGGTACTTTGTCCCCCAGGAGTGGCGCATGCTAGACCATGAACTTGTGGTCTACAGAGTGGCACCAGGCACAAGGGATGGAAAATCCCAAATGACGGTCGATGAATGCTGCAAGCCCTGTGCACCATATGTTTGGTGCACAGAGGGTATGCGGCATTATTGTGCATTTGAAAATCCAGCCCACTGACTTTAATTCTTTAAGACTCTGCTTTTTGACCAGCACTGATACTGGTTATATTTGGATTTACTCCATTTTCTATAGTCAATGGATGGTGGGGGGTGAGCTACCGGGTAGTAAACTCACTTGCATTCTGTCTTTGCAGATACTAATTTAATGGGTTACTGTTCATACCAGTTTTCAGTGATGGATCATGGGCAGAGGAGTACACTCATGCAGGCCCTGCATGGACCTTACACCTTGAGTGCTTGCCTTTGCCTTTTGATACGCCAGTACATTTGTGGTCTGAGGACTCTCTCCAGTGAGCTGCACCTCTGTCCTCTATTGGTGTTTCTTTTATTAATTGTTCTACTGTTCTCATTTCTTAGTTACAGAGCTACAGTGGAGCCCTGTTATAAGCACATCCTAAATGCCAAGCAAAAATGTTCTTATAGCTGGGTTGCCTAGCCAGTCAGAATAGAGCTACAAGAATAGTGCAGGCTAACACAACGTGGTCTATACCATGCTAAAATGAAAGCAGGGGTTAAGGTCTGCACCAGGGTCCTGTGCTCAGCATTAAGCAGATGTAAATAAATGAAAATTAGTTTGCTAGCACCAGGTAAAACTAACAGAGTGCTTAGTCCAAGCCTGCCAAGTAAAGTTGTGTGCTTACTGCCAAGTGAGATTATGTGCTAAAATATACACTGAAGGGAATCCACACCATGCCACATGCGCTTTCAAATCCAGTGTTCTTTATTTTTTCACACAACATATGAGGTACAAGTGCTCCCACTCTTCACAGGCTCCTTACAAACTGCAGGCTTACAGGCTGCCAACCTCCTCCATTACTCCACACACAGTGTCCTAACACGTTTCACACCACCTGGTGCTTAATCATAGGAATGACACTTACAAAAATAATTCCCATTAAATAGTATTGCATTTAAAGTGACAGTGCACCAAATTGAAAAGACTACCTAAAAATTCAATTTTAATTTAATAACTTTAAAACACATTATGAAATAGATTATCGCTCATTACTTTTACCACTATTACACCAGTGTCACCATTGCTCTTTGCCATTGAGAGACATAGGAATCCACTGAATATTATTATTAGTCGTGGTACCTAAAAGAAAAAAAGTTAAACAAATTATAATTTGGTACTAACTACATTCAACTACATAACAGCTAATGATACATAGGCATAAACCTGCACTTCTTATTTCTGTAAAAAAGGTTTTATATTAATTCTGTCATTAAGGCCAGGTTTTTCTGACCCTCCTAATGCAAAGATCCAGTATTGTTCTCTTTTAAGTAGTACATTGTCATGATTCCCTCCTCTGGGGCTTCTCATTGGTTTTTCTATACCTAGAAATGACCAACTATGTTCCTTTACATTTTTCACTTTCAACATATGCACTGCTAAAGCATTTTTCTGGTCCCCTTAATTGATAGCCCTCAAGTGTTCACCCATTCTTTCTTTTAATTTTCTTTTTGTTTTACCAGTATAGAAGCTTCCACATGTACAAGATGCCATATAGATTACCTGTGCAACTGAAGGGGTAATCTATATGGCATGCTTTAGCAGTGCATATGTTGAAAGGCAGGCTTGGACAAAGCACTCTGTTAGTTTTACCTGGTGCTGGCAAACTAATTTTCGTTTCTATACCATGTTACCATGGACAGCAATAGGGGAATTACAGCACCATGTAGTAAGCGCTCCTCTGGTCACTGTCAGTGGTGCTACAGTGCAAGACAAGGGCAGAGGAATGGAGGTGGTTGGCCAAGCTGCTCCCATGGCATGGAGTGGTAGTGCAGGAGCAGCTCGGTCAGAAAGGTGGTGGAGACCAGCGTTCTAATCCTGGTCTCCACAAGTCGAGGGGGTGCAGGGAGTGGAGCCCCCCACAAAAATAAAATTTTCTAGTGGTAGCGATCATGAACTGCACTTGCGATTGCTACCACTGGCGGAGAGTTTGTTGGTGGCATTGTTTCCTGCCGCTTTTCTTGTCAGCGCTGCATGGACGGCGTTGTTTTTGACCTAGTGCCCCAGGATGTTCTTATAAGAGGGCTACATTGAAAACAATGAAAATGTATGTAAAATCTGTGGTTAGCGGGATGAAACTGGGCTCAGACTACATTATAGAGAACTCATTATTAAAAGTAATATAATATAGCTTTTTAAAACAACTCCTGCACAAATAGGTAAGAGTATTGTAAAATGCATTCGGTGGCTCACCTAACTATACAGGAATATATGCTGCCTTCTTCATAAGGCATCTTTCCCACATCCATTCACTACTTAAGTGACTGTTAGTGAGGAAACTAGATGATTATTCAGCCCTGGCTTAGCACACTCTGATGTGATAATGACCATTTAACACTACCTCTGGAAAAAAAAAACTGTTCTTATAAACGGGCTGACTGTTCTTATAAATGAGTTTTACAGCCATTGAAAATAATGTGCAAAAATTAGAACATTCAACAAATGATCTTATAAATGGGAAGTTCTTATATCCGATGTTCTTATAAGTGGGCTCTACTGTATCGTAGGTTGTTTGCTCACTTCTTGTCACATTTTGTCTGTTCATCTATTGATAGTCCAGTCATTATGCTGTAAGATGGTACAAACATCCCTGTGCAGACATAACTGTATGATAGCAGAAGGCCTCTACTAGTACATCACTTTTACGATGTTAACTCTAACATAGTTTCCCAATGGCTTTACTGGAGTGACACCACATTACCTGTGCTATACCATATCTGCCAATTCTCCAGTTATCAACTAAGCAACCCACATGATGGCTAAGCCAGGATAGAACTGTATCTTCAGAACACTTAGGGAGCACAAACTAAAGAAAAGCAATACCAAATTTTTTTGGCACCTCAAGCGGGTCAGCACAAACATAGCCTTCCTACAAGAGACTCACACCCTCCAATCACAAGCCTATCTGTGGCACAGACAATGGATAGGTCAAGTTTATGCCACTGAAATTGATAACAAGAAGGCAGGGATGGCAATCTTAATCCATCATAGTATCCCCTTTCAGATGCAGGATCAATGCATTGATCCAATTCACAATCCAATAACATGGGGAAAAATAGTGCAAACCATCCAGGATTTTTTCAAAGAAAACTTGGGTACGGTTAACAGCTTTAATAGCATATAGTATGCCTTTAAGTACACTACTAGAAGTGAACTTGTAAGATTAATGGCCATGGTGAAAAGAAAAAAGGAAGCCCTCACCAAACACCTACTCCAAGAAATTAGAAAACAGGAGAAGTCCCTATAATCCACTACCCCTACTGAGGTCTGACTACATTTAAACCCACTAAGAATGCAATACAGGGAAACAATTGGAGAACAGGCAGAACATGACATACTTAAAGCCCAGATGAGATACATAGATCAGGGAGATAATGCAGGGAAACTGCTAGCCATCAGGCTAAAACAGCAAGAAGCAGCAAGAACAACAGAAGTAATACACCCAGTCCCAAATTCCCCTCTCATCACCAAGCCAATTGACATTGCCTTGGCCTTCACAGACTACTATAGCTCACTATACACTGCGGAAGTGGCCAACCCAGAAAAACTCATTAACAGCTTCCTTGAAGAAGCCAAACTCCCAAGTCTATCGTGGGATGAAGTGGCAATGCTCAGTGCTGACATAACTGTCACTGAGATCCAGTGTGCCATTAACACCTTACCTACATACAAAGCACCAGGACTGGATTGCTTCTTGAGCAACTTCTACAAAATGTTTGCCCAACACCTGATCAAATCGCTGGAAACTCTCTATAAGACCATGTGGGAATCTGGGCATCTAAAGTCCTCCCTACAAGAGGCACTCATAACACTACTCCCCAAACCAGGGAAAGACCTGGAATGCCTGGCCCGCTATAGACCCATATCCCTACTGAATACCGACCTTAAGATTCTAGCGAATGTCTTGGCTGCCAGGATAGGGAAAGTCTGGGACCACCTCATAGGCCCCAAACAAGTGGGCATTATAAAAGGCAGGCAATCAGATGCTCACCTGCACAAATTGGCCCACCTCATTGCAGCAGCTAAGGATGAAGACCACCTGGCTATACTCATCTCATCAAACACTGAGAAAGCCTTTGATAGAGTCTTATGGCCATTCCTTTTTCAAACCTTGAGACACTTTGGATTCCCAGACCATTTCATTAGGTGGGTACAACTCATCTACTCACACTTATTGGCCCATATCAGATGCGATGGAATGAACTCCAAATTGTTTGATCTCAACAGAGACACCCAACACAGTTGCCCACTATCCCTCTACCTATTTAACCTATTCTTGGAACTGTTAATGTGGTGAATTCAATAAGACAGGAAGATCCAGGGTATTCTGCTGCTGTACAATGGACTGGTTAGACCACACCTTGAGTACTGTGTACAGTACTGGAGACCACACTTGAAGAGGGACATACAGCTCCTGGAGAGGGTACAGAGGAGGGCAACTAAGATGATATGAGGACTAGGGGATTTGACGTATGAGGACAGACTTGAGGAGCTCTGCCTGTTTTCATTGGAGGAGAGGAGAGACGGGGGGACATGATTGAGATCTTCAAGTACCTCAAGGGAATAAATAGGGTAAACATGGAGGGGATCGTTAAACTAAAGCAGGGAGGTATCACCAGAGGGCATGGTTTGAAGTTGGAAGGTGGAAGGGTGAGGGGGGAAAAGAGGAGGAGATTTTTCACTGAGAGGGTGGTGGACCCTTGGAATGCGCTGCCTGGAGAGCTGGTTCAGAGATCCACAGTGGAGGGCTTCAAGAGAGGGTGGGACAGACACAGAAAGAGGATGTATCAGATGATGGCCTGGCCCAGGGGGGTGGGGATGGATGATAGGGGTTTCTGGAACACAAGGGGGGGGGCCTCGGCACCCAACTAGGGATCTGAGGTTTGAGCAGACTCGATGGACCGTAAGGCCTAATCTGCTGGCAATTAGTATGTTAGTATATTAGTATTCTAGCAGGACAGCATAGATACAAACTATTCACCTATGCTGACGATATTCTTCTTCACCTAGACAACCCCGCTTGTCTCCATCCCAGCCACCCTTGCCCTGCTGAAGAAATATGGATCACTCTAGGGCTACAAACTGAACCTGGAGAAGTAATACATAATGCCCTTAAACCATTGGATAACCAAGGAACACCTACAGGAATGGGGTGCCAAGTGGTGCCCCAACTCAATCAAATATTTAAAGACACATATCACCCTCAGCTAGAAGCAGACCCATGCACAAAATATAGTGACTCTTCTAACAACCATTAAACAAGATCTAATCAGATGGTCGGCCTTACCACTAACACTTTGGGCCAGACTCAACACGATTAAAATGAACGTGTTACATTGAATACTGTACCCACTAGAAATGACGAACCTCTTTATCCCTGTGCGCTGGCTTACTAAGCTGAAATCCATTCTGAATTCTTTCCTCTAGGCCTATAAGATTACAAGAAACTGACACTCCCCAAAGAAATGGGGGGGGGTCTCAGGCTACCTGACTTCTAGTTACTCTACCTAGCCCTCCATGCAGGCAAATTCCTCTGGTGGATGGATGATACCACCATCACCCATCACTGAGGTTACACCATGCTGTGGCATCAGATCAAACTAGACCTATGCCACTCAGCACACATAAGCATTAAATCCCTCATACTCATCCCACACTCGCAAATCCCCACCTTGCTCAAATGCACACCCATAGACCCCTCCCATCTGGTCAGTATACAGAGATACAGACTAATAAAAAAACCAACCTATCTTGCACCAACCCAACCGATTTGTGGAAACCCAAACTTCAAAATGCAATGAAAGCCCATCCCCAGCAGCTTCCTACAAATGACTCAGCCAGTTCTCCTTGGTCACCTCATAGAAAATGGAGAGCTCATATCATACAATACCTATATTACTCATTACCCAGGTTCACAACTAATGCCCTTCACCTATTTCCAATTATGCTGCTTGATCTCCTTAACTCTCTCACCCAGACCTTGGCATCTCTACAACCCTTCAACCTGGGAGGAGCAAGCTCTTTGAGCTTCACAGCAGCACCCCACTTCCCACCACTGTCAAAAACTCCTCAAACTAACATCCACAGTAGAAATGGACTCTTGCCCATACTGGGTCAAGGAATTCCAGGAACTCAAGGTCCTGTCCATAAGGAAGGAAATGTGGAAAAACATCCACAGATACATGAAAGTAGATGGAATTAAATTAATGCAAACCAAAATTGCACACAACATGTACCTTACACCACAGAGGTTGCACAAAATGGGGCACCTACAATCCAAGTGTTGCACTAGATGCAACCAGGACACTGGCACCTTGAAATATATTTTTTGGGACTGTTCAAACCAGCCCCACTCAGGGCAGCTATCCAACAACATATGGGCCCCCTACTGGGGCTCTCTACAGACTTCACCTTGGAAATTTGCTTGCTGGAGCTGGGGCTAGAACAGGTGTTTGGGAATAGGAAATTCCGTATCTCACTAAAAGCAGTGGTAGCCAAACAAACCATTATCAAACACTGTCTGGATAACACCGCCCCTCCTACAAAGAATGGCGCAATGCCTTGCTAGAGGCACTCCGGATAGAAAAAATGGCCAGTTCACTCTGCTTGAAGCCCTGTTACATCCCCCTCAAGTAACAATACCACAGGTAGGAGACGGCAATGGAGAGGCGAATCATAACACATTTCCCACTAACCCTCCCATACCCCTTGCATGATCAGAGGCTCTATACTCTCTCCCCAAGATGCAAGCACCAAACCCAGGGGATCCTTACATACATGCTGCTCAGTCTGGCCCCACAGAGCCAGCCTGCCCTCCCATACTGTACAGAGACAGTCCTCATCTTTGTTTAGGCTTAGTTGTATGTTTGGGATTAGTTTATAGTAGAATAGGTTGTCCATTGAACACAATTATGTATATGAGTATGAATAATTTGAATGTGGCTCATCTTCTTACTCTGTTCTTTCTTCTGGTATAGTATTGTGTCACATGCCTTTGCCTGTAATGAAAAAGAAAAACCTCAAAAAAGTACATTATTTCAAAAAAAAAAAATCCTTGACCCAAATGGGTGCTTTGTTATTTTTAAAAGTATTCTTGATAGAACCAATATCATTTTATTACCTGTTTATGGCCCTAATAAGGAGGATCCCCAGGTGTTTACCTCCTTATAGTTGGAACTCTTACAACACCACTCCTTCCCAATGATCCCGGAGGGAGACTGGAATATAGTCCCAGATGCCACACTAGACAGATCTGGTCATCGTAAGAGACGGCTTTCACCAAATCAGTGTTCTCTACACTTGAGACCCTTCTGCTTACAAATCAGTTGTTTGATAGCTAACTGTATTGTACTTTTAAATACTTAGCATGTACAAAATGTATCTTCTCCCTATAATACATACATATATTCATATATATAAAGGCAAAAACTGTGTTAGTGCACCAGTTAGAGTTCATGTTAATGCCAGAAAAGTAGAGAAATGTGGCATCAAGGTTTCCAACCTTAATTCCCTACCCCCAACCCACAGACAGCAAAAGGAAAAAAAACACTAGGGTTTTGGGTCTCCAGAGTCTTGGTAAATCCTTGGTGGGGTCTTTCTTGGGGTTGTCAACAATAATGCTCACCTCTACCCCCCATAGCCTCCTGTATGAAGCACAAGGTATAGCTCCAAGCTAGTGCCTCATAGTGATACTCTCTTTAAAGGCAGAGAAGTATGTCTTACCACATTACCAATTCAATCTGATGCAGAAAGGAGATCACATCTGACCTTGTTTGCTCAGGGAACAGGAAGAGCATTAGGGTTGACCACCCATTTATTTTTAATAGCTGTTATGCATATATTGCAAGCAAACAAAGTATGAAACATAATTTTATATGCAAATTATAACAATATGTCAATTTCACATACCATATTTCATTGAAGAGAAGCCATGGCTTCTATTAAAATGTTATATTTAAACCTGTGGGTTGTATTCAAGGGTGGCTTGTATTTGAGCGTGGCTTATATTGCAAAATAAAATACTGCAAAATCAAATTTTTAAGTGTGAAAAAGAAAATGTACACATTCTGAATATGATCAAGTATGTTGTTACTGATCTACTTCGTAGCAAAATAAGCATACCAAACATAAGCTAAGATGAAACATTTTAAAAGAAATACAGTAATGATCATATTTGCAGAGAAAATTTACAGAGATTCACATCTGCAATGCTTTCTCTGACCTGACTTCATCCTTGATTTGAAGCCACTGCTTCTATTTGAGGCTGTCTTTTATTAAAAGTATTCATTATGACCTGTGGTTTCTATTTGAGGATGGCTTCTATTTAATTGATTACGGTATACAACCAAATATAGTACAAATCATAACACTGTTTTAACTAGTGTTGTTTAACAGTATATGGGAACATTACTAACAAATGTTCATAGTCCAAATGATAAAAGTATTGTGAATTTGACACTACTTCAACCACAAGCCAAAACACAGAAAAGGACAGTAATGTTACAATATGAACTGGGGCTGGCAGTATAACCTAGAGGTTAGAGAAACCAGCTATGAATGAGCTTGATATATCCAGCAGACTAGGGTTTGATTCCCACAACCTCCACTTGTATACTGTATGACTCTAAGCAAGTCACTTAACCTCCCCAGTGCTCCCAGGTCACCCCTGAAAACAGGCATTTATGCTTAGTGTGCCTTACTTACCTGATTACCAAAGAGTAGGAAAATAAATTCCATCAATCTGATATACTAATTAATTCTCAATGAATATTTGCTATACTTTATAAGTAGTCAGTATGTCCTCATAATTTGTAATGTTTTTATCAAAGATTGTCATACATTAAAACCATCCTTTGAAGAAACATAGTTTATAAATCATACACATTTTGTGGCTGAAATTGGAACAGATAATCTAAAAAGTTTATTTCAGAGAACAAATAATATTCAGAGACAAGTAGTTACAGTCTCAAAACGTATTAATGCTCTGCTTAAATATCAGCTGACATTCATAAACTCTATGTATACCCCCGTGACATATTATTTATGTAAAAATGAAGTTTGTCTTCATGATTTAAATTAATTTAGTGTGTTAATTTACATATACATGTCTAACATGTAAATATAGTCAAATACTGCTATAGTGTGGTATTAATACTTACCACTGTGATGATGGGCACCTAACCTAGGCTTCCCTGCTGCTTTCCACATGTCATGAGCATGCCAGTCCCACTTCTTCTCATGGTCCCAGACCACAGCTTTCTCCTAGATCTGAAAAAAAAATTGCCCCAGCAGCTTCCATTTCTTATGGCAATTTAGCATGCTTTGGTTAATCTTGTTGTCAGCAAGGATGTCACTATCCTTTGTCCATGTTTCCTCCATGGGTAAGTTGGTCACTCAGAAGTAGAGTATTGCAGTACCTTGTACAGTAGCTGTAGCTCTTGTAGTTCATGTACTGTACTAGATGTCACACCTTCCAATCAGAATAGTCTTTTCCTGTTTTCTGTGACTTTAAAAGAAAGAAAAAAAAATCAGTATGCATATGTACAGTAAATGAATAACAATAGCTAGCTACATATTGTTTTGGAAATGTTTAATAAGTTTCATTTATAGTTACCTTACATCACAGTCAATCATGGGTGCATTACAAAGCATTCTGATTTATATAATCACTTATTTACATAAGTTCTGTCTCCCTCTCCTGTACAATACATAGACATTCTGTATCTATTGATCAATAGCACTGCATTCTAATGGATATATACAATATTTTGATGTGCAGAGGCTACACTGCACAGCGAACGACTGAATAGGGCTGATAGCAATGATGTATATGAATTTGTCATGTCTATCTACTGTATTAGCTAATGGAGATGCTGTTCATGTAGCTTCTAGGCTGACCTGGATTATGACATTTGTAGAAAAAATGTTGGTTTCTGATTAGCTGAGAGGTTCTTTCAGGTGACCCATTATCCCACATCAACAACCTGTCTGAAAGTAGCTCAACTAAAATATCAATCAATCAGTCAATCAATATCTTTATTTAACCAGGCTGAACACCATTGAAAGAAAAATCCTCAGTTCCACACACGCGTGCCAGGTTGTAGTAAAATCCAGAAATAGAGAAACAATGGCACCGCAGGTCTACATAAATAAACAAACTTTTGTTTATTGAAAGCTCAGTCGCAAGGCTACCTGTGCACAGGTGCCCTTGCGACTGATCGCTCAATAAATACAAGTTTGTTTATTTATGTAGACCTGCGGTGCCATTGTTTCTCTATTGCTGAACACCATTGAGCAGGGCTTATTTACAAATATGGACCTGGTATAAATAATCAACAAGAAGTCACAAATCAACAGAGGTATGGTCATAAGAACATTGGCAATTGCCATACAATAAATACAAATATAGATAACATGGCATGACTTGGCATGGTAGTGTATGATAATTACAAATAACATAGCAAGGCTTGGCATGATAGGATCATGGTTGGCATTACAAAGCCTACCTTAGGAACCATCTACAGTCCTCTAATCTGAACCCAGCCCTGGCCTCTCTTCCCTTGACTAAGGCCTCTGGCCTGCTAACCCCCAATCTGAAACTCTCTGACCTAGCTCCTAAGGGAGCTTAAATATGTATCTGTACATTGAGACTAATACCGTGAATCTACTAGGATCTAAATGTTAGCCTATTATTGTATCTCTTGTATCATGCCTGTTTGGTTGTGCCCCATTCCTGTACTGCTCTGTACTGTTCTCTCATGTTATGCCTGTAGTGATGTGGAACCTTTGAAAAGGAGTCTTTGACTCAAAGGTATTTTCTGAATCCTCAATAAATAAATAAATAAATAAAAATAATTAAAAGAGAACAAAGGCGGCATAATTTACAGGCAAGGTGTAAAGGCAGGCAGTATACAACTATGTGCAAGCTCTATACAAGGCAAGTACATGAAGGGCAATGATGTGCAACTTTCAAATTGATCAAAAGGTTTGGTCTAGTAAAGCATTGCATAGCCTTGGTGAAGTCTATACAGCAAGGATAGTGTAAACACAGGGTATACAAAGGTTAGAGAAGGTGTGAGGTTAGAAAAGGGATTGATGCTCGGGGTTGGGTTGGTGGGGCAAATGAGATGAGCACAGGGTGTGCAAGGGTTAGAGGAGGGGGAGAGGTTGGAAAGGGTATTGATGCTTGGGGTTGGGGGGGCAGATGATATACCTGCAGGAAAGGCATTGATTCATCAGTAAGGTGCAGTAAGACTAGTAGGTGTGGAGGGGAAACACAGAAACAAAAAGAAGCAAATAGAAGGGGGGGGGACAGGCAGGTGTGAGAGAGAGAGAGAGAGAGAGAGAGACATAGTTTTAATGCCAGAAACATTTGCAGGTCTCTAGAAAGGATACTTGAACAAGGTTTTTGAAAGCAGTCAATGGTACCAGTGCAGTGAGTTGTAGTATATTTTGAACAGTATTCCAGAAGACAGGTAGGGCATGGCTAATTGCCACATGATCAAAGCACTTCCTAACTTTGGGGACATAGAAGACTATCAGGGACTGACTTCTCAGCAGGTAGCTGCCAGTATTGCAAAAGGGTAGACAATCCTTGATATATTGAGGCAGCTTATTAGAGATGGCTATGAAGATCCAGAGCACAGCATTCTTATGTTGTCTAAGACTAAGTGAGCCCCAACTTACACTCTTATAGAGGGTACAGTGGTGAGTTGACTAGGGGGCATCAGTGACAAATCTAAGTGCCCAATGATATAGGTTGTCAAGTTTGACAAAGGCTGCACTGGAACAATGTCCATAGAGAAAGTCTGCATGAGGGGCAGAAATGTTGATTGTACCAAGCTAATTTTCCCCTTGTACATTAACAGATGTCTGATTCTGAAGAAAACCCCAAGCCTCTTTTTAAGCTTTTTAGAGAGTTCTTCAATGTGGACTTTGAAAGAAAGTTTGGGGTCTGACCACACCCCCATGTATTTGAAGGAATTAACATAGTCCAGCAAGTAGCCAAGCAAGGTATGGATTTGTGGGGCTGTCCGCAATGTAATGGGATAGGGGGAGTTCACTAATAGAGAGAAGATCATGGTCTTCATTTTCCTAGCATTTAACAGAAGCTTAGAGTAAAGAAGATTGTTCTGTAGGTGATTAAATTCTGTTTGAAGGTCACTACACGCAAGTTCCAGAGTAGGTCTGGCTACAAACAACGCGGTGTCATCTGCAAAGAGGTGGATATCAGCTGACTAGACTCTGGCATCTAGTTCATTTATGTAGATCACAAACAAGAGAGGGCCCAGGATGGACCCTTGCAGTACCCCTCTTGTAAGAGTTTTGAGGGGGTAATTCCCCCCGCCTTAATCTGTTGATGTCAATCGGAAAGGTAGTTGGAGAACCTCTCAAGGGCAGTGTCATGAATGCCAATATTCTGTAGGGCAACCAGGAGAAAGGAGTGGTCCACCATGTTGAAGGCTTTGCTAAGGTCAAGAAACAGTGCTCACATGTAACTTCTGGCATCCAGGGCTCTCAACCAGTCATTCGTAACCTTAGCAAGCACTGAGGTGGTGCTATGATGAGGCTGAAAATCAGACTGAGCAGGGTTTAGGAGGTCTGAGTCATTGATGTGCTGTCTAAGCTGGTTATTAACAACTTTTTCAAGGAGCTTAGAGAGGGTAGGGAGGACAGAAATAGAGCGGTAATTATTTAGGTCACAAGTACTGCCAGATTTGAAAAGTGGAATGATGAGGACAGTTTTCCAGATGACTGGGAGTGAGCCCACGGCAAGGGACATATTGAAGAGATGGGTAATTGAGGGTGACAGGACATGAAAGCTGAGCTTGAGGAAAAAGGGCTCTATCAGGTCTGCTCCAGCACTTTTCCTGCTGTCCAGCTGGAGCAGAAGGTCCTCAACTTCCTTTACAGTGACAGTGGAGAAGGAGAATGTCATGCATGGTGGTGGCGAGGTAGGGGCAGGGCCTGGGAAGGTAGAGCTAGGTGCAAATAGTTGTGCCTGGAGGCTATAGGTGGGGAAATTTTCAAACGCTAGGCCTGAAGTAGGAAAGTGGTTATTAAAAAGTTCAAGGATTTCTTGCTTGTCAGTAACAATGGAGTTACTGGAGGAAATGTTTGGCGGGAATGGACTACTAGAACTGTGTCCTTGGATTTCCCTTAAGGTTTTCCAAAATTTGGTTTTACTGTTAGAAGAAGAGTTAAGTTCAGACTGATAGTAGCTAAATTTTGCATCTCTAACCAATCTGGTGCAACAGTTTCTGGCAGATCTGAAGGCTGCCCAATCATTCAGCTGTTTGGCCTTCTTCAAAAGAGAGTCTATATGGAGCAGCTCCGCTTTCAAGCTGGCAGTGAACCAAGGGCATGTTTTCTTATTAGTTCGGATTTTTATGAGAGGCATATGTTTATTTATCATCAACCGGAGGAACCAGGAAGAAGTCCTGCCAATTTGCATTTTGCAGGTCAAAAAGGTAGGCATTAGGGTCAAAGTGTTGTTTTGATCTTTTGAAGACATAACTAGAGGAGGAAATAAACCTAGAGTAGGTCCTCACACAAGTTATAACACAGTGGTCACTAAGGTTGTTAAAGAAAATTCCAGAGTGGGAGTATAGGTGGGGTTTGTTAACCAGAATGACATAGAGAAGGGTAATGTTGTTAGGGTGTTTTTTGTTTGGATGGGTGGACTCCATTATGATCTGTGACAGGCCAAGGCTGTCACATAATTCCTTTCATGGTTGTGAGGAAGTCATGAACCAGTTCATGTTAAGGTCCCCTGCAATTTCACTTCAGAGGACAGGGACAGAATACTGGATAAGTGATGTAACACCTTGTGCCTGGCTGAAGGAGGACTGTAGCAACCTGCTATATAAATAGGAGTTGAGGAGGGAAGCTGTAGTTTTAGAGTGGCACATTCAAATTCTTGTGGCACTGAAGTAGAGTTAACGATGGAGGCTGAGAATTTGTCCCGAACAATATGGCCAGACCCCATCCTCTTGTTAACCTATCAGTTCTGTAGATGATGTAAGAGGGGGTGTTTATTTCGTAGTCCAGAGTAGATGGTCTCAGCCAGGTTTCTGTTACCACAACAATATCTGGGGAAGCAATATTAAGCCAATACTGAATGATGTCTAGCTTCTTTAACAAGCTATAAGCATTAATGTGGATCAGGCTTAGCCCCTTTAGACCGGGCAGCATGCAGGGAGCCTGAATACGTAGTGGGGGGCCAGGGTTGAGTTCAATGTTACCTGAGCAAATTAGTGTCAACAACAGGAGTTTTGTGAGGGCACTTAGCAGGAGCCTACACAGGCAAGCTCTTGCCCTTTTACGAGGGTTGGGGCAAGTGGGCCATGGTGGAGGGAAGTAGGTGTGGCTGGGACACAGGGATGCATAAATAAAAATCATAATGGATGCAGCGTAAATAAAGGGTGGGAAAGGGATGGAACAGGGATGCCAGTGCAGTACGAGATGGTGGCTGAGCTAGGCTCATATATATCTAGGACAGCAGGGAGGAAGTAAGATAAAGTGCTAAGGGGGAAAGAGGGACAACTATCCTGTGCCCGGAGACTAAACATAAGGTCGGAAGAGGCTAGTTCACTTATGGGTGCACTAGTAAGGTGCAGCACACACATAGTGCAGTTCAATCATAGGAGTAATGGGCTCATTATGTTACCTAGTCTATAGCCCAAGGTACCCAAAAGCCGAAAGGAAGGATGTGAAAGAGGATGAGAACCACAACAGATGGCCAGGTACGTGGTTACAAGAGCAGAGACAGGAGCTGATCAAAGGCAGGGGACAGAGCAGGGAGAGCTGTAAGGACTTGAAGCTGCACCAGGGAGCTGCAGGCTACAGGTGCACCCAGACACCTAGAACATGGGCTGAAGTGAATAAGTATTGCAGCCCAAGCTAAGATTTTTATTTATTTATTTATTTGGATTTTGGTGACCGGGTACGTACACTGAGACAATTACAGTCCCTTTTTCAGGGTCAACCCAGGGTCAAAACTAGTACAGCAATCGGTACAAATGAACAGGAAGGCAATGGAGAACAACAGTAGGATTTACATTCATAGTATATTGAATACAATAATTAAGAGCTAGATATAATTCTAGACTCTTGCTAGATTCTAATGCTATGTAGTGATGAGGGCTAATACTTAGATAGGATATGACAATGTGCAGGTTATCCATCTACGTAGGAGTGCCCCAAGTAATGTATTGGTGCATGGAGGGAGAATAAGATTGGGAAGAAGTGTGTAGTTAGAGCCTACAGCAGCCAATGACAGCGAAGAAGGTTGAAAGGGAAGGGGCAAAGGTGTATTTAAAAGATGTTGGGGACGGGGAGGGCAGGCAGGATGAAAATACAGGCAGCAAGATAACTAAACTACTCGACTTTGGCCCAGCACTTATATACAAAATACACCCACCTTACTTTATAAGAACACATTTCATAATTTCAATAAATCAGTTCATGGCATTTGTTATGGCAAGCTAACACCCCTTTTAGAGTGTTGGAAGTACTTGATTTCGCCTCATGCTTCATCCACACTCAAGCTGCACCATTATCTCACCATGACACACCCATTGTCATGTTTTACTGATTAAGTACAACAGTGTCCTACAAGGCTGCTGCAGGAGAGTGCACTGTACCCTGGACACTATTTACAGTGCTCTCTTTGCACATTTTCCTGAATTTACACTTCTAATGTAGAGTGTTTCATTTATGTTTTGACTAAGGTTGTGTGGCTCTGAAAAGAGCCATTTGATATTGAGAAGCATGTATGTATGCTATGGATATGAAACATAAATCCAGTGCTGTTACACATTACAACAGACTTTGGATTCCATGCTGAAGGTCCCCCAGGATAATAATAATTCCAGTGTCAAAAAAATGCACACAATCTTTTAGATATAACACATTATTATAGAAAAATAGAAACACAGAAACTGATAGATAAGGAATGCTTGGCGCAGCTAGTCTGCCCATTTTCCCTACCTACTGTAATCCTGCATACCCTACTTGGTCTCTGGCTTTACCCTCCTTTTCCTAATGAGTAGGGTTCCCTTATGCCTATCCCATGCATTCTTGAATCCTGTTATAGTTTTTGCCCTGACCACCTCTGCTGGGAGACTGCTCCAGACATCCTCCACTCTTTCTGTGAAGAAGTACTTCCTCATGCTTCCCCTGAATCTACCTTCCTCCAGCTTCATAGCATGACCTGCTGTTCTTGCACATCCTTTTTTCTGGAAAATGCTACCCTTTTGTATCCTATTTATACCCATGAGGTTTTTGAAATTCTCTGTCATGTCCCCTCTCTCCCTTCTTTCCTCCAGGGTGTACATATTAAAGTCCTTTAGCCTCTTCTCACAGGGCTTTTGATGCAGGCCCTGCACCATATAAGTTGTCCTTCTCTGGACAACCTCTTCTCTGTCTATGTCCTTCTGGAGATGTGGTCTCCAGAGCTGGACAAAATATTCTAGGTGAGGTCTCACCAGTGATTTATACAGCAGTATCACTACCTCCCTCTTTCTGCTGGTGATACCCCTCTCCATGCATCCTAGCATCCCACTAGCTTTCCCCACTGCCTTGTCACACTGCTTGGCTACCTTTAGGTCCTCAGAAATGATTACCCACAGGTCTCTTTCCTGCTTGGTGGTCATTGGTACCCCTCCCCCCATTTTGCACTCCATCCCAGGGTTTCTGTGCCCAAGTGCATGATTTTGTACGTCTTTGCATTGAAACTTAGTTGCCACACTTATGACCACTCCTTCAGCTTTTTTAGATCTCTATTCATTGTTTCCACCTCCCACCCCTGGAGTGTCTACCCAACTGCAGATCTTTGTGTCATCTGCAAAAAGGCATACCTTCCCTTCTAGCTCCTCTGCAAGTTAATAATAAAGACATTAAAGCGAACTAGTCCAGTACTGATCCTTGTAGCACCCTGCTGGTCACCCTCCCTTCCTCAGAGTGAACTCCATTTACCACCAGCCTCTGTTGCCTATCCCAAAACCAATTTCCTGCCCAGCTTACCAACTTTGGACCCACTTCTATGCTGCTTAGCTTGTTTACAAGTCTACTAACTGGAACGGTGCCAGTTGTAATATCTAATTTCTGAATGCCAAGTTGTGTGCACTCCAATGTCTTTCAGAAAGACAACTATCTGAATATTTACCTTCCAGCATGATCTTTCAATGCCAAGAGTGAATTCCTGACCCTTCCAGATCATGCATTCTATAATATCTAAATACAGGATCTTACAGTCAGATAATATTCTGTTAATCTTCACTAGATCTGTTTTACCTGACTCAAATGTATGCCCCTTTTGTTGCGTAAATCATTGCCTCAAACATGGATCAGCAGTATTTCTGGCATGGGGTGTGTGCTCAAAAGGCTGTGTAAGGTTGGTATGAGCTGCTCCCATCTCATATGTCACCCTTTCTGAACCAATGAACATCACAGTAATCCAGTTGTAAATCATTACCTAAATGATTATGTCTGGCAAACTGTACACCCATGTGCACAGGTGATCTGCCCACAATTCAAACTGTGCTTCTGAAGCTTTCTGCCACAGCTGAATATTTTCACAGAAACTCCAAGTAAAAGAAGTTCAAAATTGGTGTAGCTCCACAACAATCACCTCTGCCTGTCTGACTGCTAGCATCTACTGTACAGCAAACTGAGTTCAGTAGAAAAAAGTTAACATCACAGTCAACATTTTATTGGAGCTACCTAACAAAACAACACCAATTAAATATGTTTTTTTTTTGTTACTAGTGGAGTCAACACAGAGATTTGTTCACTTGCCTTTACATCTATATCTATATCTACTGACTGGATAAACAAACAAATGTGTTCGCATAATGTGGAGGGAACATACTGAAACACAGCTGGTCCTCTGTGTGTGGAAGGAACTGTTAATACAATTCTCTTGGCTAATGCCACACATGTATACTCTGTGCTGGGTCTTTTCCTTTTCTTTTCCGCTGGCATCCTAGGGTGTAAGATTATCACTTTATAATCCTGTAAATTGATGAATTAATAAGTAGTTAGAAATTAACTCTTACTGATAAATTCAGGTAATATAGAATATGTTTTTATATAGCCATTTAGTACTATAATAAGTGTTTCTGGGTCATTTTTTCAAACTTTTTTTATGAATAGCATTTTCTGTTATTCAATCTTACACAATAAAATACATCTGCATAGTTAAATGTGCACTATTTAAATTTCTAAGCTATAGTATGTACCTTAAATAACATGGATAGATGTTTTATACCATTTATTGCTCTCAGAATTTATTTTCTTGTGTTTAAAAAGAAATTGTGACTGTCACTCATGTTTTGGTGTTACGAGAGTTTTAGGCCAATTCGTGTGAAACAGAATTTGCCGTGCAAAATGAAAAGACTTCTCGTGACACAAAAAGTTTCAGAAATTTTAAAATCAGATTATTAAAATTTTTTTTGAGTTGCCATTTCATTATTTCATGCAACAGGACTGTTCTGATTTGCAAAATGGAATGCATATACATGAAAACATTTTTTCTCAGTATGGAAAATCAATTTTTAGTGCTGCAGCACTGAAAAAAAACTGTCTTGTAAGCATATTTTCTATTACAAATATTTCTTTCAGCATGTATTTGGCAATCATATTAATCATGTAATCCAATGCAATGAGATATATATATATATATATATATATATATATATATATATACTGAAAAGGATTGCACTTTCAGAGTTGTTGTTTTGTCTCTGCTGTTTCACAAATGGCTGATACACATTGATGTCTCTGGAAGCTTCTAATTAGTTGTTTTTTATGTGTGGATCTTGAGACTTTATTGTTACATGAGAGTGTAAGCATACATTCTTACTGTGGAATTGTTTTAATCCTATTTTTTTCTTTCATAATTTATTATGAAATTTATTAAATGTGCAACATCAAAAATAGGGTGCCACATTTAAAATGACATGAAGCAGGATTTTATTTATTAAAAACATGACTGAGAAGTATAATTTATATAGAAACATAGAAACATAGAAGTTGATGGCAGATAAGGACCGCAAGGCCCATCCAGTCTATTTTCTAGTCCAATTTAATAACAAAATATTACAGAATACAACATTAAATTCTTGTAGAATCATGATATTTGAAAGCAATAAAACATTAATTTGAATGTGATAAGGTGGGATAACAGCCTGACAAGGCATGGTTTAAACATGAGGCAAAATGGAGTGGTGATAAGACTTGACAAGATCGTTTAACCTACTATAATGAACCCTCTGGAAATGTTTTTATTTCATATAGTAGTCAAACTATTCCCCCCCAACCTTGGATTACATGTATGTGGCGCAAATGTAGGAGATTATGTGAGAATTTTAGGATTTTCTCTGCTACATGGCATGAGGTATTCATGCTGTTCCATCCATTGCCTTCAAACATTTTTTCCTTTTGGGAGTTGTAAATATTGCTTTAATAGGGGATTCTGACCAAGGCATTCTTTCACAGGGTGGGTCACATCAGTATTTTGGGGGAAATCATTTTTTAATTTCCCACTGCTCCCCAAAGGGTGGGTGGGGGGTGGTTTACAATTGAGTGTTGTATTAACTATTATAGTTTGTAATTCTGAATGAAGTTGTATGTATTGTTTAAACATATTTTGGTTGGGCTTATCTTAGCTAAACTGCTGTTTTTCAATAATAACCCATGTGAAAGTACTCCTTGCAGACTAGGAGCTAGCATTCCTTCTATTTGCATTTCACTAATCAATAGTACTGTATAGCACTTAGATACTGTAGATATACAGAATGTGATAACAGGGATCATGTAGAGTAACCATACTAAACACATTTTTATTTCTTTTTTTCAAGCTTTTGACAACTAACTTAAGAATCAATGTGAACTACAATACCAAGTGGAGATAGAAAAAAGTCACCAAACATGTACAAGATACTTTATGTGCATTATCAGTTATTATAAAACAAGATGCCCCCAATGTGATAGAATGAAAAGCAAACACATAAACAAAACAATGCACATACTGAAGAAGAGATGTTAAACCAACAATTAACAAGATAAAAACAAATTGTAAAAGTACAGTAATGAAGACTACATGTGCAGTCAACAATAAAATTGTTTATTTCTGAAAACTGGCATACAAAGCAAGAATAGAAAGCATGATTACAGGAAAAATGAAATGAAATGAAAAAATGTAAGAATAAAGTAAAAATAATGAAGTTTCCTCTCAAAGTAAAAAAAATGTGTATATGGCACAGAATGTATAAACTGTTTTGTGGAAACAAAGAAACATGACTGACAAACTAAGGAGATACACATTTGAAACTAGGAAAAAATTACCACTAGTTCCACAGCTAGACAGATCAAACTGTTGGCATATTTTTAAAGAGGACTGGCTAGGAGCATTTTTTGCAGAAGAGATGTACCATTCACATAATAAGTAGCTTGCTTCACATGTGGATGAATATGAAAAAATACAAAACATCCTGCAATTACTGCACAAGGAAGACTCACAATTTACAATATACATGTGAGGGCATATTGTCTCTAGGTGAGCCTACAAGGACAGCTGACTTAGCTGAACCTGTGACAATAACTACAATATTAGGCAAGAATCATTTGACAAAGTCAAAGACATCGTGAATCTGTTTGTGGTCACACCAAATGAAAAAAAGTCATAAATTAGTTCAGAACATAGATAAATGCCTTATCAGACCTCTGATAAATTTTTAGGGTAACTCATTGGCTTGTTTACACAGTGGAGTTTGTCCAAGTGTATTTCACCTCAAGCGAATAATTGCTGTGCACAATTCCAGCATGCACAAACTTGTAGCATGGATGTATCATGTAAAGAATTTGGTTAACAAATTGGTTCAACTTGATCATCTATTACCAGATTGTGATATAGACAATGCCGCTATGTATTTGGCTTGGTAGTCCCCACTTCCCCTTCCCTGAATAAATACACTGACACAGGTCTTGGAGAAAATATATGCAGCCTTATGTTTATTTTTACATACATTATTGGAGTAGCATGTGTGGTAGGGAGGATAAGCAGACTCCCCTGGCCAAAATCTCATGCCATCATTGGAAGTAAAAACATTCTGCGTGTGCCAAGGAATATATGTACCACCTGGGTTGGTACCCAACCCCAAGAGTGGAGAGATCATGTGGCAAAATGACTAGTGGCTACCCCCCCATCCCGTGGCATCACCCTTGCAGCTTAACCTGATGAGGCTGGACCACAGTCCCCCCTAACCAAGTCCAGGTCATGCAGTTCTCTGGCCTCATGCCAACCAGAGACAATGAGCACTTCAAAATAATTTGGCTCATCCCCCCCTTTTTTCCCATAACATTAGTCTGCGATACTCCCAAGCCACCATACATATGGCGGCAAAAATGTTTAAGATAATTTCTTCATACTAACTACATTTTATCCCTTTGACAGAGGGAAAAAAAAACATAAAAAACATATTTACAGGGGAAACTGGGAAAACTCACTCCCTGACCCCTTTTACTGTCACCCCTAATGGGTCAGTGGAGACTCTGTCTGACCTGACCATCCCTACCCTGTTATGTGAAGGTGGGTTTGGTAGGAATCTGAATTGAAGAGAACAAAGAGGGGGACCTGCTGGCCTCAGTGATCTTTAACACCTCTCAGTCTGCCACTTTCCAGATAGCCATCACCCTGCAAGCAACTCCTGTGTTTCCTCCTACTGAGGTGGTACCAGGGCCTGCTCTCTGCCTCAGAAAGGCTCTCTTCCTCACTACCTATCCTCAGGTTGGGGGGATGGTCCCAGACAAATGGTTAACTGCTACAAATCCTTTTGCAGCCTGTCTATTGTTTTAGTAGCCCTGCTTCCCCTTCCCTGAATAAATAAACTCACACAGATCTTGGAGAAAATGGACACAGTTATATGTTTATTTTTACATACTGTACATTATTGAAGTAGGATGAGCATCAGGAGGATAAGCAGACTTCTCTGGCCACACACTCATGCCAATGTGGGAAGTGTCATTTTTTTGTGTGTTGCAGGGAATAGATGTACCTCCAGGGTCAGTATCCAACCCCAAGAGTGAGGAAGTCATGTGGCCAAATGGCTAGCGACCACCTCCCTGTCCGATGCTGCCACCCTTGCAGGTTAACTCAATGAGGTTGGACTGTGGCTCCCTCCAACTGGGTTTGGGTCATATAGTCCCCTGGTCTCATGCCAACCAAATGTGATGAGCATCTCAGAGGAATTAGACTCATCCCCTATTTTCTCCTGTGCCATCAGTCTGTGATTCTCCCAAACCAGCACAAGATAGATGTAGTCTGCCACCCCCCCAAAAAAAAACTGCTTACTCCATCTGTGCTATCAAGACCTCATAAAAAGAATTCAACATCAAATCTCATCCTTCTGGACCCAAATTTAGCATTTCCGAAATCGCATGCACTGACCACATTTAAGCAATGTACAGATGAACAGGGTTGCATACCATTTTCTAGGATACAAGACACCTATTATTTTCACAGGGAGGATCATTTTTGTTTCCTACAAGTTTGGCATTTTATAATGTCTTTGGCATTTTTTCTCACTATGGAGAGAACATACTAACCTAGAAGATTTATTTTATCATACTATCACAATAAGGGCCAAATTCCATTAGCTGGCTGAACTCTGTAAGAATTTGTTGCAACCAACCGAACCCCCATTGGACACCATAATGCTCAAATGGGAGTAGGAAAGTAGCTCTCAGAGTCCCCAGGATCAGTGGTCAAGCCGCCTTCATACGGATTGGCAGGTTACTGCTTCTCAAACTTGGAGGGAGCTTAATTGAAAGGTGCTAGTCTGGGTTTTTCAGACACCGGTTGTTACTAAACATTTCCACTCCAGCCATACAGACTCCAGTTGGCATACTGTAACTGTGGAGGGGCCCGGGCACCCATGATCATATCTTTTTGGAGTGTCCTGTTCTTCTGGTCTTTTGGAAATTTATTCATGCTGAGATTCAGAGAGTAACTGGCATTTCTTTTCCCTTTTTCTTTATGGACTTAGTCCTGGGCTTCCTAGTACTACTGTCTTGCCACAGTACAATTCAAAAACTGTGTCAAAGTTTACAGGTGACAGCACTCAAGTGTATGGCCTCTAATTTTTTATTTATTTATTTAAAATTTGGTAACTGGGAAAGGCACACTGAGCCAATGCTCATTTCCAGGTGTGACCCGGGGACATGGGAGACAATTACATATGTAGGAAACACATGCATTCATAATTGGCTGACCCCTAGACCCCACTCTGTAGCACAATGGTGGGAAAAAAGTAGCAGATATAGAAAGAATGGAGCACATTACCAGCAGCATCCATTTGAATGTGGAGAGGTTTGGGGACATCTGGAGTCCTTGGCACTTAGCAGAAGCTGCTGCTGACAAACAGCTGGAGCTAGTTGTAGGCTCCTTTGTGAGGCTATTGTGACCTCTCTGACCATACTGATCATGGATAATTAAGGGGGAGATGGAGTAATGCACCACTTCTGAATTTGCTCATTATGATCCTTGTTTTTTATGTGTCTTTTCAGATTCGTAGTGGAAAAAAGACCACTGTTGTTTTTTTTTAATTTTGGTTTTGCCTTCTGTAGACTCTACTTTCAAAGCTTAATGACCAAGGCTCAGTTTGTAGCCCTAGGAGGACTGCATCCAAAATAGGGACCACCTAAAAATTAATTTTCTTTTTCCTCCAACTATGGTAATGAAGGTCTCCTGTAAAATAAGTGGGTTCAGGTATGCCCCTTAGTGTTCTTACCTTCTGTAACCTAGATTATGTTTTGCCTGAATGTATAGCTTTAGAGAAACTAATTTAACATTCATAAGCAACGGAACCTCCAGCAATTGTAATAACGCGATCTATGTAAGTGGAATTGTTATTATGTGACTTAATAAAAATATACCTGAGTTAAAAAAACAAATCCCATCCTTCCCTTCACAAATGTACACCATCCCAAGCACTAAGTCCCTCACTGGAGGCATTGATTTGCTTATGCCTTACCATGATTACCTTATGGCCTCCATAAATACTCACATTTTTCAAATGATGCAAATGCATGCTGCATCTAGTGTCTTAGAGTCCTGTGCATGTGACGAGTGCCTATGCTGAATAAGGTGTGATCAGATGATGACTGTCTTGGGCCACCACTGTAATATGAAATGAAGGTCATCCTTCATTATCAGTAGCAGGTGATCACCTTTTGAGACCCCAGGTACTCGCCCCTAAGTTGAGTTAAAAGGATGACCAGGATCTGTCTGTTTCGGGCCTCCCTTGCCAAGCTGGGTGGCAGTTCCTCAAAATGCATGCCACATCTGCTGAGCCAGTCAATCTGCACTTCCTGTCTGGAAATGGCAAGGTCCCTCCTCATCCCCTGCCACTGAGTTGCTCTTTCCCTGCCAAGCAGAAAAAGGAATGACCATAGATTCATATACTCTTTGAGTCCTCTGGGAGACCTGGAATGGGCAAAGAAAATCATTACTGCAAATATGGTTGAATGTAATGTAAGAATGCCTGGGACTTCCAGCACCCCAGAACCTGAATTTCAGCATCCATCAGGCCTTGGCTCTGAGTGTGGTTGCTGCCCTGACTCTAAAGGAATGGGTGTTGAACTCTTGTGCATTCATTCCAGCTTGGCAGACTGCAAGACCCAGGACATGTTTGAATGGATAGGCCATAACAGACTGGCCATCTTCATGCTGATAGAAGGAATTGACTTCGCAGGGGCAAGAGACCACATAAGCCCCAGCTGAGCCCAGACATCCCATGAGAAACCAACCAGGGCCTTCAAAGGACACCATCATTCTATGCCCCTCTGATCAGTTTTGCTCCTCTGCAGCTGCCAAAAAAAAAAAAACTTGGGTCACTGTGACATTGTCAACCCACAGGCTTGGTTTCCCCCTTCTTTGGGCTGCTTGCATCAGCTCTGAGACCCTGAATACCCCACAGAAGGCTACAAGAAAGGCAATCTTAAACAGTGTAACTTCATAAGAGTTCCATCAAATCCCAGATAATGCAGCTCACACTCATGCCAAGATTGCAAAAGTAATAGGCTATTGAATGGCTGCTCAGTGTGACTCCTGCCCCCAACCCTCAAGGACCTTTTGTACCTTGAAGGCACAGGTGGTGTCTATGAACCCCATGACCTGAGAAAACCATGACAGTCCTGCTAGATGTCACCCAACGACCCCTGGCATCAACCCCCGATTCCTGGCTACCATGATGAAATTACATAATTATAGGCATGTCTTCTCTCATTCCCCTTCCCCATTCTACATTTTCTCCCTAGTATTCACAGTCCCCTTGCAGGGTTCTCAGCACCCTGAAGGAGTCTTACAGGGCCTAGGCTTGTCTCCTCTCCCTCTCCTCCCCATCTACCTTTCTCCCTACTCTTCAAAGTCCCCCTTACAGGGTTCTCAGCATTCTGAGGGGGTCCTACTGCACCTAGTCTTGTCTATGCTCCTTCCCCATCCCATCTTCCTTTCTCCCTGGCCATCACAGTCCCATTGCAGGGTTCACAGTATTCTGAAGGGGTCCAACTGAGCCTTAGCATATCTCCCCTATTCTATCTAGCCACTATCTTGGCTTTTCAGGACTACTAGTAGGGTCCACTTTCATCCTTATGGACTATTGATTAGACCCCATCCCCTCCAAAGGTGCAAATTCTCTTCCCCTCAAGGGTTCAGTTCTCCCTCCCTCTCTCTCCTATCACTCTCTTAATCCCTATCTACTGACCTTCCCCAACCCCCTTGCAGGGTACCCTGCATCCTGAAGGGTCCTTTCTTGGGTCAGGTCCTAGTCCCCCTCCTAGCATTTAAGTCACACCTCCTCCTTCTCTCTCCTCCCTCTTTAAATCTCTACAGCCTTATCCCCCTTTCTATCTAACTCCACAGCCCCCGGTCTCTCTGGGACACTGCCTTATCCTCTTCTCTCTCTGGTCCCCCCAGTCCCCTTGCAGGATTCCTCACATCCTAAAGGGGTCACCAGGGACATGACTCTTCCCCCTCCCCCCAACTAACTCCTTCCTCTCCTTTCCCCCTTTTCTTTCACATAAGCACTTGTTTACTTATTAACCTGGCACTCAATATTGTCCACTCTTTCTCCCTATTATGTGCAACACTGTTATAACACTGTTTGTAATACCTGTCTTACAACTGTATGTTAATGTTGACCTTGTAACTTGAATGTTTCATGTCTCATTCCTATTGTACCCCTTCCCCCACAGATCGCACTGGGAGATGAGTGATGTGTCACTCAGTGTGCCTTCCTGGTGAAACATTTCAATAAATAAATAAAATAAAAAAACTTAATTGATCCATCTGGATTGACAAGGTGTGAGGCCATCCTACCGTCACCCAGGTGGTGACTTGATGCTCCACTCCTCAGTGATAGGCCATTCTGGTTCATGGAGCAATGGAATTACCTATACATCTCCAAGTCTCAAGGCCACCACCCTCTACAGGAAAGCTGGGAATGGCTGTGGCTTCTGTTCTGCTGCTGGAGCCAATTCCCTGAATCTCTGCCACTGCAAATGAGACAAAGCATCAGAAATCCCATTTTCTATAGCAGGAACATGAAGAAAAATAAGAACAATCAACATTTACTGTATATAGCACTTTTCATATACATGGTATCCCAAAGCACTTTCACAAGCAATGCAACACTGGTAATGAAGTGACTGAGTATGTAGTGGTAGCCATTTTGCACATCAGCACTGACACACAGCCTTAGACAATTGCATGAATGTGTTTTATGGGCAGGGGAATATTGGTCAGGACACCAGGGAAATTCCCCTATTCTGCCAGCAGGGGGCTTGACTTCCTCCGAGCAGAGTGGACGAGCTCAGTTTGGAGCTGGACAGCAGAAGAGGAGGAAGTGCTGATGTGGCAGTGTCTTTGTTAAATGTTTGGTGTTTCTGCATGAGTGAGGACATGCAGGAGGCTGGGGAGCAGGTCTCCACCCCAGTCTTAATCCTAAAGGAGACAAATGCAGGAAAAGCAGTTGTGATGGAAAGAAAAATGGAATTGTTGAAAGGAGAAAAGGGCATTGCAGCACATGAGGAGGTTGTATGTGAAGTTCCCTTGGATGATGTGATCTCGGAGCAGAACAACAGTAAGTTGAATACTGTGGGTTTTAAAGCTGTTAAAAAGAGATCGGCTGGGATAGTGGGCAAGAAAATGCGTACTGCAGGCAAAGGCAAGGGAATGAGAGTAGAGAAAAAAGCCTGTCAAAATCAGCTGTGTAGCGATGACGTGGCAGAGGCTGCACGTTCAGAACCAGGCCCTTCTAAGACGCAGTCTGCTAGTAGAAGAGATGTTAACCCTGATAGTGCCCTGACAGGAATGGCGAAAGAAAGTCAAAAAAGACTAGGCCTGAGATGGGCAGGAGGGCAATGAAAATTTCAAAATACAAAGGAAGATAAATGTAAAAATAAAAAAGGAGAGGATATTGCAACAAATGATTTATAGGCAGAAGAAGTAAAGAATATGAACCCTCATGAGTATAAAGATACGCCTAATTGGGTGGCTGATGCTCTGATCAAAGCAGGTTGGAGAAGATCAGCAGATGGGAAGGGTTGGGACCCAAACAGGCCTGGTTCTCCTGAAGAGAATGTACACCCATCAGGAGAAAATACTGAGGATGAAATGGAAAAAAAGGTGCAGAAACCCCTGAGTCAGAACAAATAAATGAAGAAAATAGTGGTGGGGACTGCTCTGTGGAATTAGAACAAGATACAGCTCAAAACAAAAATCAAAATGATAAAGAGAAAAACCAGAAAGAGAATGCCTGGGATGGGAATACCAGAGAGAGGTTATTTCCTGGAAATCAAGGCCCACAGCAAGCAAAAAGAAGAAATGCAGACAGGTTAAGATATAGAGGTTCCCCTTTGGAGGCCCCAGACAGATTATACATTGGCAGAGAGCTTTTGAAAAATTGCATGAAATTTTACCCATATGAAATATACACATTAATTCATGTTCCAGGAAGCCTTGAGTATGATATAGCTTTAAACATCCTGGAGGCCTAAACAGGTTTTGGAAACTGTTTCATCAGATTAAAAGAACACAACAATGGTTTAATTTCTATGCAATTCCACTGACAAAGCCTGCATTCTGGATTATAACAATATTATTCAGAAACGAGGGGGTGAATGTATCTGATATTTCTTTCTGGTTACAACAAAGATGTGTGGTTCATGGCCCCCCAGAGCAGATTTGGGATGATGAGTATTTATGGACGGGGGGATGAAAGTATAAAGTTACATTAAAACAAACAGAAGGTGAAGTTCAGCATTTGGTCAACTGCTTCTTCCTGGGGAGAGATCGTGGAGTTGTTTTCTACACAGGCCAACCTAAGGCTTGTTATAAGTGTGGGGACAAGAGCCATCTAAGTAATGCCTGTGATCAATTAAAATGTGGGTTCTGCTGGTCTCTGGGACATCAAGGCTCTGAATGTAAAAATAAACCCGGGTGCAGCCTATGTGAAGAAGAGGGTCATTTTTATTTAAATTGTCCCTGAGCAGCACATAATAACTTGGATCAAAATGAAATGGCTGAGCAGGATGTGGTATTAGCAAAAGCTCAAAAGGAAAAAGGGAAGGAGGACAAAATAATTTATGAAGCAAGACATGCAGAACATCTAGAAACCAATAGGGGTGGAGTTAATGAAGAACTTAACATAAGTGTTCCCTCCCCTTCCCACTATGCTCTTGAATGAAAATCAAGAAGAGCAGGCCCCAGGGAGAGCAGCCACAAGCAGACAGCAGTAGCTCAAAAGAACAAGGCTGGAAACAGAACAGGAAGAAATAAAGAAAAAAGGGAAAAAAACAAACAGACTTTACTATTACAACAAGATCCAGAAGGGGGAGACATTGTGCACAAAGAGGGGCAAAAACAATGGAAAAAGACAGGGAAGGGATAGTTTTATCTAATAGATTTGCTGCAATACAGGATAAAGACTGGGCAATTGTTGAAGAAGAATCTTTAACTTCAGACTTTGAGGTCTCAGGCAGAGATTCAGAAAGTGGGAATACTACAGACATACAAGTGTCAAAGAAAAGGAAAAAATCCAAGGACATAGGATAATAATATTTTGTTTTTTAGTTTTTCTTTTTTCTGATTTTTAGGTATCATGCATCAGTTAACATGCCTTTCTGTCAATGTTAATAGTGTTAAGCATTTAAAAAAAGGCAGTTAACGTTTGAAATCTTGAATGGTTTAAGAGCAGAAGTAGTTATGCAGGATACCAGATTACATACCTTGGAGGAGGTAAACTGGGCACAAAAGGATTGGAGGTGGGGTGCATCGATATGATCTACAGGGGAAGAAAGATGTTAAGGGTGGGGATTGGGTTTTCAACTGAAAAAGTTAAAGTTAGGAAGATTACAGATTTAGTTCCAGGTAGGATATTCATTGTTGATGTCAATATAAAACAAACAGAAATTAGGATAATAATTATTTATAATTCTCAAACTAAGGTGGATAGAGGTAGGTTAATGAAACTATCACAACCTTACATTAATACCTCAAAAATGGTATTATTGGGGGGGGGGAATTTAATTGTGGGTTGGGTAAGAAAGATTGGGGAGAAAAATGCAGAAAGTCTTTTCAGACACCAAGGGCCAGATATTCAAAACTTTGCACTGGGCAAAAACCATTTACGCAGGTTTAGCATGGCATTAGCTTGGGTCTGTTATATTCAAAAGGTGAAATAGCGCAGGCAAACTGCATTAGCGCCGGGCAAAATTATAATGTATGCAAGGGGCAAACTGACATGAATACAGGCCCAATGCTATATTCAGCGACTAGCACCACGCAAAGTGGTTTTGCATGACTTAACATGACACTTAGCTTGGTGCACATTACCACCCAGGAAAAGCTTGACTTAACCCTGGGCAATCAGCTTTGCGCGACACTTTGGCTTTGCGTGGTGTTTGCACAGCTTTTGTGCGGCTTTGCGTGACCCTGACAAATAAATATGACACATAGACAAAGCCAAACATAGAGGAAACATGCTGCTAACTGATGGCATCACAATGATGCCATCATCTGCCACCACTCCCAGCCAAACCAGGCAGTAAGTGGTGACCATGTCACCAGTGGACAGCATAGCAGTGTGGCCATACAGCACACACCTGCGGACCACTCTTCTGCGGACACCAACAGATGCCAGCACACACATGCAGCACTGTGGGCATGGAGGATGTTGATGGGAGAGTGTATAGGTGGCTAGGCTGTTCCACAGACCAGGTGTGGCTACAAGGCTGGGACACATCATGCAGTACACATGGGCCAATATTGGGAATACCCCAACATCAGTGTGCCTTTCTGATAATATATGCCTCCCCCGGCCACATACTGCACAGCTGTATAACTGCCACAGCACACAAAGCTGGACATGTATATGTCACAGTGAGCATCCCATGCCAGAGGTGCAGCATCTGTGGGTCACACAACAGCGTAACAGTAATGTTCACTGTCAGTAAACACCTGCAGGGTGGGCCTCTCACTGTTTATAGTGCAGTCATCATCACTGCCCTACACACCATAGGCATTGCTGTATCAACACACTACTGGCCCCCTTGCTGCTGTAGTGTCTGCAGTGCACTGTAGCATGACCTACAGTGTGACAGTTGCATGCAGCACCACCACCATCTGTGCCTATGCCATGTTGTCTCAGTACAGCTGCAGGCAGCAGCGCATGTGAAAGTACAGTGTTCAAAACTGTTTAGTATTCCCCCAAACTGTTTGTGCAGTGCTAACACGTTTGTGCGGGTTTAATGCAGGGCTAAACCGTTAGCCTGGTGCAAACTACATGCAAATCAGGGCATAATGAGATGCTAATTTGGATGTTTGTCCAGAGATTACCTAAGTAGGCTGATTTGCAAGTCACTTTTGAATATGGCAAAGTTTAGCACCGGGCAAATGTATTTGCACCGGGCTAATGTTTTAGCCCTATGCTAAACCCGCACAAACGTGTTAGCGCTCCGCAAACAGTTCGAGGAATATTATACTGTTTTGAACACTGTACTTTCACATACGCTGCTGCCTGCAGCTGTACTGGGTCCATGCATTTGCTGGCACACACATTGGCCACATAGGTCACCTCTACCTACCTTCACATCGCTGTGCACTGTGTTGTTGTAGTTTGCACTTCCTGGTTGCCATATTCCGAGCTGTCTTATTCCAGGGCTAAGTTTGCCCTGCACTCCCAGCCCAGTTTGCCCGGCCTCATTCCCATGCTATATTCAGAAGCTGTTTTCCCTGGGCTATTCCTATTCCTTTTGAATATGGCTTGCTTTGTGCTCAGGGATAAGTTTGCCCATCAGGCAGTGCTAATTTAGCCCCAGGGCAAAGTTTTAAATATCTGACCCCAATTGTCTTAGAGAAATCATGAAAAAACGGGGGGGTGGAAGATACATATGTGCTGAAGGGGAAGAGAGTGGTGCATACATATTTCAGAGGAGGTGTATCTACAAGGATAGACTTGTGGTTAGTTTCTAAATATATTAAAATTGATGAGATAAAAGTTATTCCTCTAGAAACCTCAGTCCATCTGGGGGTAAAAATGGTCATTAATTTAGGAGGACAGCCTAACTTTGGGAAAGGGTTTTGGAGACTGAATTTGGAAAGGTTAGAGAATGAGGAATGCAACACGAAAATTTATTTGAGGCTGGGAATTCAGTTAAAGAATTATATGATTCATATAATGAGTGGTGGGAGGACACAAAATATGATATAAAACAACTTTTAATAGAGGAATCACAGAAAAATGAAAGATCAAATTATATGTAATATTTAGGCTTAATGGCAAAATTATACAAATTAATGACATATCAAGTCTTATACAAAAACAATGAGAGTGAAGGTATTGAAAAGATCAAAGAGAAAATGAAGAAGCTTCAGTATAATAGATTAAAAACATTATATATGGAGCAGAAGAGTGGGACGCAAGGGAAAAAGTATCATACATAGACATAGAAACATAGAAGTTGATGGCAGATAAGAATCGCAAGGCCCATCCAATCTATCCATTTCTTTTTCTGCCTTATGATGGTGCCATCGGCCTTTGCTCTGTCAATGACCTATCTATTCATACTCATCTGTATTGCTCCCTTATGCCTATCCCATGCCTGTTTGAAGCCCTGCTCTGTATTCATATCCACCACTTCCTGAGGTGGGCCATTCCATGCATCCACCACCCTTTCTGTGAAAAAGAACTTCCTCACATTACCCCCTAATCGGCATCCCTCTAATCTCATGCTGTGTCCTCTTGTCCTGCTATTTGTCTTATATTGAAACATGTTAGACTCTTTCACCTTGTTAATGCCCTTAAGGTGTTTGAATGTTTTGATCATATCACCTCTCTCTCTCCTTTACTCAAGGGTATACATATTGAGCTCCGTTAATCGGTCCTCATATGTTTTCTGATGCAGTCCCTGCACCATTCTGTTGCCCTTTTCTGGACTGCCTCAATTTGGTTAGTGTCCTTGTGAAGGTGTGGCCTCCAGTACAGCACGCAGTACTCCAGATGGGGCCTAACCTGTGTCTTGTAAAGAGGGGTTATTACCTTCGTCTTCCGACTTGTGATATCCCTACTAATACACCCCAACATCCCTCTAGCATTACCTACTGCTTTAGTGGTCTGCTCAGATGATTTCAGGTCATCGCTGATGATGATGCCCAAGTCTTTTTCTTCCCGTGTGACTGCCAGCAACTCCCCTCCCAGCCAATAGGTGGCTTCTGGGTTTCTCTTCCCTATGTGCATGATCTTGCACTTCTTTGCGTTAAACCCCAGTTGCCACTCTTCCAACCATTTTGCTATTTTATCCAAATCTCTTCTCATTCTTCCCACCCCATCTGGATCATCTACTCTGTTGCAGATCTTGGTGTCATCTGCAAACAGACAAACCTTACCCTCCAGTCCAGCTGCAATGTCACTGGTGAAGATATTGAAGAGGACTGGCCCCAGGACTGACCCCTGAGGTACCCCACTTGTGACTTGCATCTCTTCTGACTGTATACCATTTAGCACCACTCTCTGTTTTCTGCCCATCAACCAGTTTGCCACCAAGTTGACCAACTTCTGACCCACCCTGAGCCTACCTAGCTTATTAATCAATCTTCTATGTGGAACAGTATTGAAAGCTTTGCTGAAGTCAAGGTAGGTGACATCAACTGCTCCCCCTTGGTCCACCACTCTGGTTACCCAGTCATAATAATCTATGAGATTAGTTTGACAGGACTTTCATTTTGGAAACCCATGCTGTCTTGGATCCTGTGCTCCTATAGATTCCAGGTGTTGCACTATCCTTTCCTTAAGGAGTGCCTCCATAATCTTACCCACTACTGAGGTAAGACTGACTGGTCTGTAGTTCCCTGCCTCCTTCCTGCTACCACTTTTGTGGAGCAGGATCACATGAGCCCTTCTCCAGTCTTCTGGGACCTCTCCTGTGCTCAGAAACTCACTAAACAGTTCTGATAATGGCTCTTCTAGTTCCACCTTTAGCTCCTTTAGTACCCTGGTATGTATGCTATCAGGTCCCATTGCCTTGTCTACCCTGAGCTTATCAAGCTCTTGTAGGACCCTTTCTTTTGTGAAGGGACTAGTGCACACCTCCCTCCCCCATGTGTCCATGGTGCTGAGCTGTGGGACCTACCCTACCTTCTCATCAGTAAATACTGAGCAGAAGTATATATTTAGAATAGTTGCTTTTACATGGTCCTCCTCCTCACATGCCCCCTTATCCCCTTTGATCTTAGCAATACCACCTCTGGATTTTCTCCTTTCACTAATGTGTCTATAGAAAGTCTTGTCACCTTCTTTTATTGTTTGCGCTAGTGTTTCCTTGGTTTGGGCCTTTGCCTGCCTTACTGCCTTCCCTGCTTCCCTTAGGGAAGTGTGGTATGCCTCCCTATCTTCATCCTGCTGCATTCTCTTATATTGCCTGAAGGCCAGCCTTTAGGCTCTGACCTTTTCTGCTACTGTTTTTGAGAACTAAAGTGGTTTCCTTCTTCTTTTTCACTTCCTTTTCTCTCTAACACAATGGGATTTTGCTTAAAGTATTGCATCTTTAATGCTTGCCCACTTTGCCTGTACCCCCCTCACCTGTATTTCTTTTTGCCAGGTCTAGCTTAACTCTGTTGGCCATCTCATCAAAGTCAGCTCCTCTGAAGTCCCATATTTTTGCCTTAGAATGGGATGATTTAGTTCAAGTAGTCAAATTGAACCATACCATGGGATGGTTACTGGCCCCCAGATGGCCTCCTACTTGGAGATCTGTGATCCTTTCCCTGTTAGTCAGTACTAGGTCTATGATAGCCCTGTCTCTTGTGGGTTGTTGTACCAGTTGTTTGAGTCCCTCCCTCTGCAGGGAATCCACCATGTGTCTAGTTCTGGCAGATGTTCCTGCTGGTATTGACCAATCTGTATCTGGCATGTTGAAGACTCCCATGATCAGAACCTTCCCTTTAACTGTCATGTTTTGTATATCTTCTAACAGTAATGTGCCTATGTCCTCTCCCTGGTCTGGAGGCCTGTACACAACCCCAGTTCATATGGCTGTCCCATTTCCTGTTTCCAGGGTGACCCACAGTTCTTCTGGCTCCTTATATGTATTCTGAATTTCTGTAGCTTTGATATTTTCATTGACATAATGGGCCACTCCACACCCCCCCCCTTTTGCACCTCGGTCTCTTCTGAACAGTACATAGCTTGGTACTCAAGTCTGCCAAGTGTGGTTACTGTTAAACCATGTATCGCTAATGGCTACTATGTCCAGTTTAGCCTGTGTCATTATTGCCTGCAGGTCTGGGATCTTGTTTCCCCAGACTGCGAGCATTTGTGTACATGATTTTCCATTGGCCAGATTTCAGTGTGTTAGTTGTTGGGTGAAGTCTGGCATTTCCCCTGAGCATCATATGGGGAGCGGGACCTTTTTCCTTACCTGATGATGCAAATGAACTACAAACATGCTGAACTCCTGTTTGACCACTAGCTGAGGGGGGAGAGGTGTTCTTCCCATTTGATGTATGGGGTGCTGCACCCCTCTCCCCATTTGCTAGTTTAAATATTCTGCAAAGACATAATAACCCATTTGAAGGTAATAATGATAGAGTAGAGAACAGAGTTATGAATGAACTAATAGATAAGGAAGGGCATAGACAGTCAGATATAAGCAAGATTAAATACATAGTGCAAGAACATATGAGAAGAACATATCAGAAACTGGAAGGGAAGGAAAAGCAAAATTGCCACACTTAGGCAACATGGAAATTTAAATTTTAAAAGAGAAAATTACAGAAGCAGAAGTCAAAGAGGCAATTCACTCCTTAACTCTGAATACAGCCCATGGAATTGATGGGATATCAAATGCTTTTTATAGGAAATATATAGATAAAATGGATAAAATGTTAACTTTACTGGTTAATGAGATGTTTGAGGGGGTAAGTTAACAGAAAGTATGAGTCAAGGAGTACCAGTTTTTTCTGCATAAAAATTGATATCAGTCACATATTAAAAATTGGAGACCAATCACTTTATTGACATCAGACTACAAAGTTTTGACAAAAATTATAAATAAAAGATTGTTTAATTTTGCTGAGAAATTAATCATACAGACACAGACGTGTTTAATTCCAGGAAGGAATGTAAGACAAAATTTTATATATATTAGGGAGATTTTGAATGCCGTACAAAGAAAAGAATTACAAGGGTACCTGTACTTAATAGATCAGGAGACAGCCTTTGATTCTGTCAATTATAATTATATGTGGGATGTTCTAAAAGGATATGGAATTCTGGATCAGATGGTTGAATTAATACAAGCATTGTATACTGAAGCTCAGTTGTGTCCCATGGTGAATGGGCATTTGGGAATCCCGATGTACATTAAAAATGGGGTGAGGCAGGGCTGTCCATTGAGTCTACTGCTATATGTATTATGTGTTGACCCGATATTAAGGTGTATAGAGAATGATAAGGAAATTAACTGCATATCATGGGAGGGAAATCAATTACGTAAAACTTGTGCATATGCAGATGATAGTGTTATTCTAGTACAGAATCAAGGATAAGGGGAGAAAATGTTGGGATTCTTGGCAGGATATTATGAGTATACTGGGATTAAAATAAATCTGGAGAAAAGTAAGATGTATCCTATAGGAGAAGTGAGTTGTGAGCAAAAAGGTAGCCTGAGAATATGTCAAGAACAAATAGAAATTCTTGGGATTGGTTTTAGAGGTGAAGAGGCAGCAGAAAGAAATTGGGAAACAAAATTTCAAACAGCAAGAGGGAAAATAGAGAAGTGGAAAAACTGGTCTATGACTAAAGAAAAAAGAATATACTTCTTAAAAACATTTATCATCCCTATATTTTTATATATTTCTTATATTTTTCCAGTACGATTAAAAATGCAGTCTAAAATCTTGGGTGTGTTCTTTCAGTTATTATGGGGTTCTAGGTTGAATCCGGTAAAAAGGGGGCATACATATAGACCAGTTAAGGAGGGATGTTTAAATACAGTACTACCAGTAGTCTTTTTCATAAATAATTTTATTTATGCTAATTTGGTTTCATTTATGAAAGGGAAAGGGGGTATATGGGGGCTATGTGCTCAAAAATGGAAGGACACAGTAGTGAGGAATATAGGGATTAAAGGAAATATAAAGGGGAAATCAATGATACCTCAGTATATGGAAGTATGTAGAAAATACATGATGATGTGGGGTATAACAACAGATTTAGTTCTTAGGAAAAATAGAAAGCAGGTGTATAAAGAAATAGTGGTATATTTTTATGAAGAACCAGTTTTTAAGGTGAATGAAGGTATTGATATAAGCAACATTTTAGAGATTAGTTTAAAAAAAAGAATTCCAAAGAAAATGAGAGAGATGGTATGGCTATGTAATCATGGCAAGCTTAATGTAAGAGGAAATCATAAACATAAAAGTAAAGAGGAGAGATTGTGTTTAGAAACTATGGGCCAGATACTCAAAACTTTGTGCTGGGCAAAAACCGTTTTCGCAGGTTTAGCGTGGGATTAGCGCAGGTCTGCTACAGTATATTCAAAAGGCCAAATAGCGTGGGCAAACTGCATTAGCGCCAGGCAAAATCATAATGTATGCAAGAGGCAAACCGACATGAATACAGGCACAATGCTATATTCAGTGACTAGTGCCACGCTAAGTGGTTTTGCGTGACTTAGCGTGACACTTAGCGTGGTGCACATTACCGCCCAGGAAAAGCTTGTCTTAACCCTGGACAATCAGCTTTGTGCGATGTTTGCGCGGCTTTTGCGAGGCTTTGCGCGACCCTAACAAATAAATATCATACATAGACAAGGCCAAACATAAAGGAAACATGCTGCTAGCTGATGGCATCACAATGATGCCATCATCTGCCACCACTCCCAGCCATGCCAGGCTGTAAGTGGTGACCCTGTTGCCAGTGAACAGCATGGCAGTGTGGCCCTACTACAGCACACACCTGCGGACCACTCTTCTGTGGACACCAACAGATGTCAGCACACACATGCAGCACTGTGGGCATGGAGGATGTTGAAGGGAGAGTGTATAGGTGGCCAGGCTGTTCCACAGACCAGGTGTGGCCACAAGGCTGGGACACATCATGCAGTGCACATGGGCCAGTATTGGGAATACCCCAACACCAGTGTACCTTTCTGATAATATATGCCCCCCTGGCCACATACCGCACAGCTGTACAACTGCCACAGCACACAAAGACGGACATGTATATGTCACTGTGAGCATCCCATGCCAGAGGTGCAGCATCTGTGGGTCACACAACAGTGTAACAGTAATGTCCACTGTCAGTAAACAACTGCAGGTTGGGCCTCTCACTGTGTAAAGTGCAGTCATCATCACTGCCCTACACACCATAGGCATTGCTGTGTCCACACACTACTGGCCCCCTTGCTACTGTTGTGTCTGCTGTGCACTGTAGCATGACCTACAGTGTGACAGTTGCATGCAGCACCACCACCATCTGTGCCTATGCCATGTTGTCCCAGTACAGCTGCAGGCAGCAGTGCATGTGAAAGTACAGTGTTCAAAACTGTATAATATTCCCCAAACTGTTTGCACAGTGCTAACACATTTGTGTGGGTTTAGCGCAGGGCTAAACCATTAGCCTGGTGCAAACTACATGCAAATCAGGGCATAATGAGATGCTAATTTGGATGTTTGCCCAGAGATTACCTAAGTAGGCTCATTTACATGTCACTTTTGAATATGGCAAAGTTTAGCACCGGGCAAATGTGTTTGCACCGGGATAATGGTTTAGCCCTATGCTAAACCCGTGCAAATGTGTTAGCGCTGCACAAACAGTTCGGGGAATATTTTACAGTTTTGCACACTTTACTTTCACATACGCTGCTGCCTGCAGCTGTACTGGGTCCACGCATTTGCTGGCACACACATTGGCCACATAGTTCACCTCTACCTACCTTCACATCGCTGTGCACTATGTTGCTGTTGTGGTTTGCACTTCCTGGTTGCCATATTCAGAGCTGTCTTATTCCAGGGCTAAGTTTGCCCTGCACTCCCAGCCCAGTTTGCCCGGCCTCATTCCCATGCTATATTCAGAAGCTGTTTGCCCTGGGCTATTCCTTTTGAATATGGCTTGTTTTGTGCTCTGGGCTAAGTTTGCCCTCCGGGCAGTGCTAATTTAGCCCTGGGGCAAAGTTTTGAATATCTGGCCCTATGTGTGGTCTACAGGAAGAAAGCATGGAACATCTTTTTTTGAAAGTACATTTATTCAAAGTTTTTGGGATAATTTGGCTTCATTTTGGGGGATGAGGATGTTTAGGAATATGGATTACAATATTCTAGTATATGGGCAGCTAACAGAAGAGTAGGCAAATATTAATAAGCACACAGCTTATGTGATTCTGTTTGTTATTAAATGGTGTATCTGACAAGTTAGGTGTCAGAAAGTTTTGCAAAACAAAGTATGTACATTACAGGATTTACTATTTAAAATGCAGAATGAAATTGACATAATATATCAAAATGAATGTGTTATATTTGAAGGTGATGTGGAAAAATTCTGGTAAAATAAAATGATCAGATAAGAATGTAATTAAGATGAATTTGGAAATACTTTTGTATGCGTTAATGGATAAAGATTAAGGTGTATGTTCTTGTAATGATTTGTTTTTGGTTTCTTAAAATAAAAATTTCCCAACTCTGCTGTAGAGGGAACCCTTGGCCACCTTTCAAGATGGCCACTGCTGTGGAGGAGATGGACATGACAGGAGCAGAAGTGCTAGCCTCCTCCCCTGCTCTTACTGCTTCTGAGGCTGTAGAGAATGTGATTGCTTTGAAAGAATTTCAAGAAGAAAAAATGGTGCAAGAACAATATTTCTCAGCAGACAATTTAACTGATGGTGTAAGTACAGAGTCAACAGATACGGCAAGAATACATAATCAAATGCAGCCTACAGATATACAGTCTAAAGACATGGATATGGAGCAGCTGTTACCAAAACAACTTAATGAGAAGGAACATTTTCTACAAAAGAAAAAAGAACTACAGAGCAAATTGAACTTGCTGCAACAGTCACCTGCAACAGTCCAGGATGAAACTCCTGTTACAGGTGATCAGCTGGAGCCCACTGATGCAGTAGCATCAAAGCAGGCCATTGCCCTACTTGACAGCTCAAAAGCTGGCACCGATCGGAACTCGGCTACAGGCAAGGTAATCCTTCTTCTACATCTGCTAATGCCACAACGCGTACAAAGACTGGAAACAAAAACCTGGTACCAGGGACTAAAGCAAAAAAATTGGGTTCCACTTTGAATGGCAAATTGTTGGTTATGGCTCAGCCTACAGCGTCCCTCAGTAACTGCTGAAAAAACTGTGAGTTCCATAGTGAAGGCTAATAGTGCACAAAGCACTAAACAAAAAGAAACAAATACTGATGCTTCCACCACTGTACAGAATGAAGCAAGCAAACAACTGGGCCGTAGTGATGTGAATCTGCCCATGGAGTGCGATGTACCTGATAACTCTTTGCTGATATCAGAACGGCCTGCTCCTACTGCTCTATGGATTTCCACTACTGGCACTGACAACTGGTCTCTGGAGCATGCTCCAGCAGATGCAGGGTGGATCCAGACTCCAGATGGTAAGTGGATCCCTGATTCTCAGGATAGCACGATTATACAATATAAGCAAGACTTTCCAAATTTTGCAGAGAGGTTAAATATTTCTGAAACTCCTGAACCACAAGTATCTGTGTCAAGTGTAGAACAACAAACTGATCAACAAGCTTTAAATATAGCTTTGAACTCTACCGCTGCTTTACCAGATAATGTTCCCATAATGGAAACTGTTGTTGCTGAAGTTATTGGGTTTGACCCTATGCACAATACCCCCGAACACTCCCCACTGAGACTTGACCTTGCAAACACTGTACTACAAGATTCATCTAGGAGAGCATAGATGGACCTTATGTTCTGGCTTTCAGACTTATTCCAAAATAAAGGGGAGCCAGCCCCCAGGAGGATGGGGTTTGAAGATCAGAGTAAAACTGCTGTCCATTAATAATGGTCCAGTACACCTCCACAATAATTTTTTCTTAGGGAGAGATAGGGGAATGCTATTTTGTGCGGGGCAACCCTGATCATGTTTTAAATGTGGAGTCCATACATATTTGAGGTCTACATGTGACACACCAAGGTGTAGCCGTTGCCTAGACTATGGACATGTTTCATCAAACTGTCTCAATCTTTTTAAGTGCAACCTATGTGAGAAAATTGGGCATGCATATGAGAGATGTCCTTGGGCATCTCATAATCAGGAGGATTGCCCTTCACATGCAGGGTTGATTAATAAGGCTCAGTTACTATATGCAAAAAAAATGGCAGAGCAGGGGTTATGCCCAACCCCACATGAAAGTGAGATTGTGCAATAACAGGAACCATAAATTTCTGTTGATGTCATGGGCCCAGCTGAAGTGCATTCAGAGATGGTAGAGAATGTTAGTTCAGACAATATCACAAACAGGAATAATAATACCAATACCACTCTAAACACAGTTCCTGTCTCAAATTTATCAGAGACAGAAGTTATGCCCCCCCCCAAAAAAAAAACAGAGTATGGCATTTAAAGTGGTGGGTTCAAAGAAAAGAGCTAGGCAGGAGAAAGTTTCAGCCTCCCAAGCTAGACTCGGGAAAAAAGGGAAAGAAAAAGGAAAGACTGCCTGGAAGGTAGGAAATAAATATGCAGTACTATCTCAGAAAGGACAGTGGGGGGACTCAGAAGAAGAAGAAGAGTCAGAAACCCCCCTCCATGTTGTTCTCTACTACTGTCTTAACTTTTGACATACTGCAGAAGAAGGGGGGGGGTGACTCCATAGCAAGACGTACATGACGCAGAACACTGTCACAAACCCCTTAGAGTGTATTAGTCTGACCTATATTCACACCATCTTTAATGAAAGCCCTAACCATTACCAGACTAAATATGAACAGTATTAAGAGCCATTAGAAAAAAATAATAGTCCTACATTCTTTGCAAGCTGTTTCCAGTGATTTATTTTATTTACAGGATATTAGATTAAAAACCAACTTGGAACTTTATTGAACTGTAAATATATGGACCAAGGGTGCATCATTTTGGTCTGTGGGGGAGGAGATGTGTGATGGTATAGGGATTCTAGTCACAATCCAGCCATAAAGGTGTCTCACCTAGTTGATATCCACCCTGGTAGGGCACTTTTATTAGATATAAGCTACTCACAGGAAAGATTCAGGTTGATAACAATATATGCTCTGCAAACAAAAGCTCAGAGGGTGGCTCTTTTTTCAGAGGTACAGCCATATCTTCACACTTCCCATAAGGTTATCTGGGCAGGTGATGATAATTGTGGCTTACAACGGGCAGATAGGGGGCTCCAAACTGATAAGATATTTTGTGATTCTGTAGCACTGCAAAATATAATTAATATAGCAGAGTTGATTGATGCGTATAGATCCAAGTTTCTGACAGGTGGAAAAACCTATTTCTGTGGCACCACATCCACTAGGACAGATTTTGTGTTTGTGTCATCCACACTACATATTATGGGGGTGTGGGTGCAAGCATGGGAATTTAAGGATCATAGGTCTGTTTCAGTGCAGGTACAATGGGAGAACTCCCCAAGAAGCAAGAAATAACTGGAGACTGAATGCATCTATATTAAATCAGGCACATGTGCTTAGAGTGTGGAGGAGGGAATGGCAAGCTAGGTTCTGAGTGACAGAGCTATATGATGACTTGGCTGATTGGTGGGAGGACACAAAAAAGATGTGGCAGGTCTTTTTTCACAAAAGGGCTAGAGATATGTCAAACAAGGACTACTTAAAAAACTTGCATTTGAGGGATCAATTACAAAAACTGATCTCTCAAGCAAAACTAACTAAACTGCATTTTAGCTCAAAGATTAAGATGATTTAGACACAGATGTCAGAAATACAATATGATCAAGTGAAGTCACTAGAGCAGGAACTCTGGTTTGGGACTAATACAAAGAAAGGCTCTTTTGACCTCTTTAAAGAATGTAAGAATCGTGTAGACCATAGCATCCTGTCTGAGGTAACAGCCGAAGATGACCAGAGAATGATTACTCCCTTAAGGATCCTACAGATGGTGGAACTTTATGTCCAGAAATTATTTGGCAGTGCCCCAAAAATAGTCTTGAACCCTGACAGTCTCACAAAATTAAACCTCCTTCAGGCCTCTGATGTAGAGGCTGTTATCCTAATGAAAGAAATTAAATTGGAAGAAATCCGCTTAGCAATTTCCTCACTTAAAAATGATTCTGCACCTGGGACAGGTGATTTTGGATCTGAATTTTATAAGACTGATTTGGATGACCTTTCCCCAGTTTTAGTGACAGAGCTATATGATGACTTGGCTGATTGGTGGGAGGGAAATGATGAAATTAGAGGAGTAATCGATAAATGCCTGGACCAAACCGGAGCGGGGGGGCAGTTCTGCTGGGAGAATTGCAACGGGGCAAAAGGGAGAAATAATGTGCAGGAGGAATAAGAGGAGCTGGAAATGAGAGAGGGAGATTAATGGAAGCAAGCAGGGAGTAAGAGTGGTGGAATCTTCATGCTGGGGGACTCAATACTAAGCGGAATCAGGTGGGCTAGCAAGGGGGAGAGGCATAGTCGCATTTGAGTGGAGGCCATGCCAGGAATGACACGGAAAGGGTGGGACAATCTGTTCTGAAATATGCTAGAAGGGGTAGGGACAAGCCTCATTTAATTATACATCTTGGGACGAACAACCTAGCTGACAAGACAGTAGATATAGTCCAGAGGAAGTTTGAGGAACTAGGACAATTATGTGAGGGGGCAGGAAGATCAGTAACTTTTTCAGAGGTATTTCCAGTGCCCAAGGCAAGCACAACAAGAAAGCTGAGAATAGAGAATTTAATGGATGGCTAAGACCCTGGTGTTGTGCTAAAGGTTATGGACTGTTGGGGGGTTGGGAGGGACCTGGAGGACAGTAGTCTCTATGCCAAGGACAGACTACACTTGAGTGAGGAGGGAAAGAAAGTGTTGAAACAGAGGATGGATGAGTACATACAGGAAGTTGGGAATTTAAACTAGGTGCTGGGGGTGGAAATTGGGCAAGAGACATGCAGAGACCACAGGTTGGGAAACCATATGAGCTTACCCTCATAACAGTGACAAGGGACAAATGGCAAGTACTATTGGTGATGCTAGTAAAGGAGGGCAGGATGGGAGGGGGGAAAAGGGTGGAAGGTGGTTACCTTTAATGCTAGGAGCCTTGGGAGGAAAACTACAGAGTTACAGGTGCTCATGGCAGAGGGAGAGGTGGACATTGCAGCCATCACAGAAACATGGGCCACCCAATACAATGACTGGGACCTGTCTGTACCAGGGGTACAGGTTATTTCGTAGGGACAGGGTGATTGGGAAAGGAAGGGAATTGTGGCACTATATGTGAAGGAAGGACTGAAGTGTGTAAGGGAGGAAGGGGAGGAGGGTAATACAGAGTCACTTTGGATGCAAATCCAGGATTCCAAGATAGGATTCTTAGAATGGGAGTGGTGTACAGGCCACCATCTCAGATGGAGGAGTTAGACAGGAAACTAGCGGGACAGATTAGGAGGACCTGCGAGAAGGGTAGTGTGGTGATTGTGGGGCACTTCTACTTGCCGGGAGTGGACTGGAGTACCCCAACAACCAGGAACAGAAGGGAGCAGGTACTGCTGGATGCCTTCCAGGACAGTTTCCTGCTGCAAATGGTCGGTGAACCAACCAGGTTAGGGAATACCCTTGACCTTGTGCTGGCAAATGGGGACTTTGTGAGAAAACTTACAGTGCAGGAACCGCTGTCAGGGAGTGACCACCACTCAGTCTGGCTCACATTGGATATGGGCAAAGAAGGAGTGGAATCTGGCACAAGAGTGCTGAACTTCCAGAGGGCCGACTTTGGGAGGATGGGGGAAGTGGTGAAAGGGTACCTGGGCAGAATTCAATCTAGTAAGGACACTAACCAGAGGTGGGAGCTCATAAAGCTGGGGATAGTGGAGGCAACCAAAACCTGCTGCTGCAAGGCCCAGAGCAAGAAGGCTAGGGCTAAGAAACTGAGCTGGTTGAGCAAGGAGGTCATGGAAAAGGTAAGGAGGAAAACAGCTGCCTTTAGGAAGTACAAGAAAACAGGGAGGGGGGAGGACAGGGAGGAGTACTTGGCGGAATCAAAGGAGGTAACAAGGGCAGTAAGGGAAGCCAAGGCATCTACGGAACTCAAGCTGGCACAAAGCATTAAGAAGGGGTAGAAGGACTTCTTTAGGTACATCAGGGAGAAAAGGAGCTGTAAGGACCACATAGCAAGGATTAGGAAGGAGGGGGGTTGGGTGGAAGCAGGGTGCGATAAGGCAGAAACACTAAATGAGTACTTCTGCTCATGTATTACTAAAGAGAAGAGGGGGTGACACCCAAGGGGAGAAATGGCAGAAACAGGGGAAGGGGGACAGATGGGAAATCATGGAGGGCAGAGTTCAGGAGGGTTTGAAGGCACTGAGGGTGGACAAGGCACCAGGCCCAGATGGCATCCACCCCAGAGTACTGAAGGAGCTGGCAGAGGTCCTTGCAGGACCTTTGGCAGACCTATTTAATGCCTCACTACATTCAGGGTGTGTACCTCAGGACTGGAGGATGGCTCATGTGGTGCCCCTCCACAAGAGTGGCCCCAAGGATGAACTGGGAAACTACAGACCAGTGAGCCTCACATCCATCATGAGTAAGCTAATGAAGACTATCCTGAAGGAGAGGCTGGTGGCCCTCCTAGAGGCCAAAGGACTACAGGACAGCAGACAGCATGGCTTCATATGGGGCAGATCCTGCCAAACCAACCTGGTAGAGTTCTATGACTGGGTAACTAGGCAACTGGACAGGGGCCATGTAGTGGATGTCCTGTATCTGGACTTCAGTAAGACATTCGACTCAGTGCCGCATGGAAGGCTGGGAAGTAAGTTAGTGGGCACAGGGGCGGGTGCAAAGCTGGTGAGATGGGTAGGAAACTGGCTTCAGGGAATGCAACAGAGGGTGGTGGTAGATGGGGAGCTCTCACACCCAAGGGTAGTGACGAGCGGTGTTCCACAGGGCTCAGTGTTGGGACCAGTGTTATTTGGGATATTCATTGCAGACATATCATTAGACATCAAGAGCAAGATCAGTCTGTTTGCTGATGATACCAAGGTAAGAGCAGTGGTGGATGACCTAGGGGATGGCAGGGGTTGCAGGATGATCTGGCAAAGCTTGAAACCTGGTCAGACACCTGGCAACTAGGGTTTAATTCCAAAAAGTGCAAGGTGCTGCATTTTGGGATGAAGAACCCAAGGAGGAGTTACCAGCTGGGGGGAATGCAGCTAGCCCAGACAGAGGAGGAGTAGAAGGATCTGGGTGTGCTCATTACAGGGTCAATGAACAACTCGGCACAATGTAGGAAGGCAGCTGCAAAGGCCAACAAAGTGCTGGGTTGTATTGCAAGGGGTATATCCTAGAGGAGGGAGGAGGTGATTCTGTCACTGTATAGGTCATTAGTTAGACTGAACCTGGAGTACTGCGTGCAGTACTGGCACCCGTATCTGAAGAGGGACATTAAGTTACTGGAGGGGGTGCAGCACAGAGTCACAAAGATGACTGAGGGACTGGGGGACTTATCATATGAGAGGAGGCTGAGGGAGTTGAACATGTACTCACTGGAGGAGAGGAGGGATGGGGAACATGATTGAAACCTTTAAGTACATGAAAGGAATAAACAAGACAGGTACAGAGGGGCTGTTCAAAGTAAGGGAGGGGAGGGGCACCAGGGGCCATGATATGAGACTGGAGGAGGAAGATTCAGGATGGAGATGAGGAGACACTTTTACAGAGAGGGTGGTGGCTGGGTGGAATGCGTTACCTGCAGAAGTGGTATCCAGTAGAACAGTGGACTGCTTCAAAAGGGGATAAGACAGGACAAGGGGAAGGGTTAATGAAGGGGAAGGGTGGAAGGGAGGGGCAGCTGCAGAATAAGGGGTGCTAGCTGCACATTCGAGCAGACTTGATAGACCTCTAGGCCTTTATCTGGTGGCGGGTCCACTAGATCTCCAGGGATTTCGGACTTGGGCGGGGTGAGGAATGCCGCCCGTGATCAGGCTCCATTCAGTCCACTGGACCACCAGGGATATTGGACTTTGGGGGTAACTGATGCCTGCGATCGGGCTAATGGGGAAGAAATACAGTTATGCCCGATCCGGGCTACTGGGGGTGTATTACTAATGCCCGTGATCGGCTACTCGGGGAATACTGTTATGCCCGCGATCGGCTATAATGGGGGACCACTGTTATGCCCACGATCGAGCTACTCGCGGTCCACTGGACCACCAGGATTGAGACATGCATTGTCCCTTACGGGACATCCTGGCGATCGGGCTGCAGGGGTGTCGGTCCCAAAGCTGCTACCTGGCAGGGCGCCAGGCGGAAGTCGTCGGGGATTGGCACACCTGTACAAAGAGCGAGATGCAAATGGGGTCGTAATCAGATGCAAACACGCCTGCCAAGACTTTGCATAAATTATGGCCCCATTTGCATGTCACCTTGAATATCGCGGGTGATGTGCAAGGCACAATGGAACCTGCGCCACCGTGATCTCAATGTTCATTCCCACCACTTGCGCGCAGTTCCACTGCACGATGCTGCACAGTGGTGATTAGGGGCAATATTCAAAGCGTTGGCCATAGCGCAACTCAGTTGAATATTGCCCTGGCCACACCCCTGCGCAACTATTTTGAGCAGTGCAGGGGCTTGCGCCACAAACTGGCGCAGTTTGAATATCTGGGCCCTAGAGTGCAACTATGTTACAGGTTTCTGGAAGTAATTGGCTAAGGAGTGGGAGGAATCCCTGTTCCAGAATCTCACATACACTAGCTTATTTTATGGGGATTTATCCAGAGGCTGGGGTAAATATAATCCAGACACTCTATATGTTTTTCTAGCTGTAGTCAGATAATTACATCTGGCACTCTAGTTGTTTTTGGGTAACCCAACAGAAGGTAACCGCATACGCAGAACTCCACAGGAATACATGTTTTGCATTACAAGAAATTGCCCAGAAGGATTGAAAAAATTCTGCAGGTGTAAAATACAACCAGCTATGGGTTCATTGCAATAAATGGATATCTACTTAGATACGTTTTTATGATTTTGTTATAGTAATTATTACTGCATATCTTTTACTATTGCCTGCTAAGTTTTCTTTATAATGTACAGTTTTTTTTTTTGACTTTATGATGGTCTTTATTATGTACCATTTATTTTTGGAATGTATGTTGTATTGTAGCCCTTTACACAATAAAAATTCCCCTACTCTTGGCAGTAGGGGGAACTGTTGCCATTCCAGTCAGTAAGATGGCCGACCACACCAGTGGAGGAGGAGGAGGAGGAGGAGGAGGTTCAGGAGCACAGCACTCCAGTAACAGTAAAATGGATTTTCAATGCTCAATGGAAATACAGGAGCTAGAGTTAACGTTTATGGAATATAAAGTATCACAGGACAGCGTTGTTACAAGTCCAGAAGGTAGAGGACACTTACCAAACAAGTCTACAGATGTTTTGAGTGCTGCTACTGTTTCTACAGTTCCCAAAAGTATGGAGATCCAGATGCCTATGGACAGGAATGAATGCACAGCATGACTATTGAAATTACTGGAAGCTGAAGTGACTCCAAAAGATGCACAGTTTACTGCTATCAAAACAGCAGATGCTTCTGCCACAGAAACACCTGCAGCTACCGCGGAAACAGAAGCCGATGCTAAGGAAACTGAACAAGGGAAACTCCCGGACACAGTAAACTCCAGTCAAGAGACTGAACACAGGATTCTGGACTCTTTACCTGCAACAAAGAAAACTTCTACAATGACGTCATCTACTGAGAGCCTCTGATCACCCAAGAAAGCTCTCCCTGCTGCCGGGTGGCAGTGTTCGGTTGATGGTGCCACGTGGCTCCCTGGAGTGACACCTACAGCCGCCAGCATTATTGCATCCCAAAAGACTGCTATCGCTACCACAGGTAGCGCTAGACAAACTAGAAGTACTGATAAAAAATGCTTAACTTCTTCAAAAGCGGCTACCACCGACAAAAGTGTTGCCATGGAAATGACTCAGTGGGAAGCTGAATGCTGCTCTCAGTTGGGTACTTATCCACCAGGTGTAGAGGGGAATGTGTCTGCACTTCTCATTGCCAGCATCCTATGGGCGGGGGTGAGTTTTGAGGGATAAAATAATTGACATAACTGAAAAATAAGTGACTGATCTTGCACCTGGCCAAACTGATGCTACTGGCAGGGGGGAACAAAATCAGACAGAGCCTGCTACTGTACTGGCGACTGAACCAAGGACAACACCCTCTACCTCTTGGGCTGCAACAATGGATATAGAGGATTTAAACAACTCTAGGGGCCCTAGTACAGACCCTACATATCAGAATCAAACCCCTCCTTTGAATGACACTAATACAGCCAGGGGTCAAACTAAATCAAACCCTCAATTTAAATTGGCAGGTTTATTCACTAACCTAGGGAAACTCACAACTCGACATAATGCTGTGAGGATCAAGTATAAAGGGGGACTGGATACACTCCCAGATAGGGTGTATGTTGCAATAAAGTTATTTAAAGACTCTATGCAGTTTTTGGCATCAGAGATTTTTGCTCTGATCCATATCTCTGGGAACACCATATTCAATGTGAGTTTTAACACACCACAGCAACTACAGTAGAAAAGTTTTGGAATACATTTTACCAGCTAAAAATAACTCCTGTCTATGGGCTCCTTTTCTGGTTATATCACACACCAGGTCAGCCATTAAGAATATCATCATCCTTTTTAGGAATGAGATTGTACTGTACATTATCTCTGATATCCTACATTGGGTAAAGCAAAGAGCTGACCTCCTTGATAAACCATCACCTATTTTAGATGTTGAAAATATATGGATTGGTGGATGGAAACTCAAAATCAATCTCTGTGTGTCAGAGAGTGTGCAAATGCATCTCACTAGTTGCTTTTATATCGGCCAGGATCAAGGTTTCTGCATTTACCCTGGCCAGCCTAAAACATGTCACAAATGTGGTTCTCTCTCACACCTGAGCAATGCATGTGATGCTATGGTGTGTAGTTTTTGCTCCAGAACAGGTCACGATAATGCCTTTTTCACCCCAACCTTCCCAGATGTAACCTGTGTGAAGAAATTAGACATTTATTTCTTCAATGCCCTTGGGCAGTTCACAACAGGGGCACGTTTTACAACCAGGATGATATAGTACATGGTGCACAAGAAAGACAAGTTAAACAAACCCAACAGGAAGAGGACATGCGAGTCTCAATGTCAGGCTCCTTCATGGATCACCAGAAGGGTCAGTATTTATTGTCTGTAGCTCTTCCTACAGAAGACCCACCAGCAGAGGCTGATATGGGAAATGACTTACCACCTCCAAGCCATACTGACACAAGGAGTTTTGCTTGACTAAAGAGGCAAGACTATTTGTCCCTCACAGACCCTCCCAGAATGCAGTGGGTGTCATCTAGCTCTGGGAGGGAGGGGGGAGAGGAAGGAGATAGAGGGGTGGGGGGAATGATTGACAAGGAAGAGGGAGGGGTGTCAGACAAGGAGGGTAAGGGATTGGCTGCCAAATGAGAGAGAGGGGGGCAGGGCAAACTGGGGCTATATCAAGGGGCCCCTAGCTGGAAAGGCCCTCTTTCTATGCTGGATGGTGGTAGACCTCCATAGTATGAGGGATATGCTTTTTAAATTAAAGAAATGTACCTGACCAGTCAGCTCCTTTTACATTAATCTCTCTCTGGTCCATCCTTTGATTGATGTCTCTTGCACAGCTCCATGGGCAGCATGGGAGCACCAATATTTGGGCTTATTTCATGTTTATGCAACCAGTCAAGGATTACTGTAGGCTAATTAAATATTGACACTGGAAACCATTTTGCAGATGTGCGAGCATGGAGGTGAGTCTGTGGGAAATGGAAAAATCCAGAAAACCCATAACTAGGATTTTATTAAGATGATACCAGCACAAATACATAGAATATGAAAAAAAATTTGGTCACTTTAAAGTGATGGGAACAAGTGTACAGTGCACTGAAAAGGAAAGGGAACATTGTTTAACCAGGAATAGCACACTAAGAGGAAGCTTGTTTCCAGATGTGAAGTGGGAGCACAAGGAAGTTAAGTGACTTGCTCAGGAGCACACAATATGCACCTAGGCAACTGTGGGATTCAAACCTAGGTCTCTAGATCTGCATTGAGCCGAGACTAATGCCACACCATGCTGAAAAGCTCAGCGGCAGGTGTCTAGACCTCCCTGTCATGCGCTATAATTGGTCTTGGCCTCTGTCTTGGTTAAGTTTGGCTGTTAATGCCCTGCGCGCCCTCTTAATCGCAAGGAGGTAAGGCCACTGGTGCCTCTATGGCTTTTGATTACTTACTAGGAACATATAGAGTATAATCAATTCAGTAATAGCTCCACAAGCTGAAAGGGATGGGGGAGTTCGACTTAATTCACACCGCTGTCCCAGATTCATTAGTCGCTTCTGCTATTTGATTTAGTTCAATAGCCTGCTGTTACCATTTATTAATACATAGCTTGATACATAGGTAAACTAGTAGAAAGACAAGAGCATCACCCAGTACCCAGGTATAACTGACAAGTCCACTTGTAACGGTTGCATCGGCATACAGGAACAGCAAAACAGGAACCCCTAACCCTCCCAACCCAAAACCTGTAGTGGCACCATCATCTCGTGAGTTGTAAGTCAGTTTGTGATGTCCACACTGGACATTTATCACTAGCTACTTGCTTTCAAAATAAAATGCATATGCATGGGCAGGGGGAATCCTCACTATTAGATTCAAAGTTAATTCCTTTCATTGAGTTTTCCCTCTTCTGCATAAAATGCCAGACATCACACAAATCCCAAGCTCTCCTACCCTCTTAGTATATCCCACTTATTCACACAAAAAAAAAGATGCATGGCCTTTGGTTTCTTTAAATAATCAGATTTTAAATAAAAAATCTCATATATGTCCCCACTCATTTCCCTGTTCACTGCAAACTGAGTGTAGTGATAGGTAAGTTAATTACAAAAGACACCTTGCACTATCTCTGGTGCTCCTTACTACACTGTGCAGTATTCTTTGGTGGGAGAGAACCAATAATTATCTGTCTGATCTGTCTTTCTTTTCCTGTGCTGTCTCTGGACTGCTACAGTACTCCATTTAGGTTATTAGCCATAACTGAGGACAAGGGAGATGTACACATCATTCTCGTAACAGGTGCACCCCGGTGCCTTTTAGTGACACACGTCCCACACATTGTGAAAGGGTTATACCCATCACAATTTGGTTTTAGGGTATGCAGATGCAAAGTCGAGCTTTCTTTGACAAGATATTACTGATCAAGCTGCATCAATAGTGCAGGGGCGTCATTTAGGGGTCGCCAGGGGTCGCATTCGGGACCCTTATGAAAATTTTGCGACCCCTATGACAGGGCTTGCGACCCCTGCCTGCCCTTGCCTTGCCATGGCTTTAATGGACTCTTGGGCCAGGTGCCGCTCGCTGGCCAGCCAAATTAAAAAAAAAAAAAATTTTTTTCTTGCCTCCCTGAGTGTCCACCTCCGCCTCGCCCGCCCGCTGGCCATAGGCACACTAAATGCTCAATGGGACTGGGAAGCAACAACAACAACAACACAGTGACTGCCCTTTTTAAAACTCCAAGTCCCAGTGTGCATAGCATTGAGTCGAGGATGTTGGTACTACCGCGATTGGCTAGGAGGAAGGCCAGTAAGTGGGACAAGTAGTCACGACGTGGTGCGGTGGTAGACGAGGAACGTTACGAAAAGCAGGAGAAGTGAGCCTGTCTAAGTGCGAGCAGACAACAGGCCAAGTATCCCTTCGGAGGCGGGCCGCGGAACAGGTGGGAAAGTAGTGAACTTCTTCGACTTCGTTCGTGTAACTTGTTGGGGAAATCGAAATCTTAAATTCAGCCAGCTTCAAAAACGTTGAGAAAGTAGTTGGCCACGCCGGTCACACAGGTCAGGCCATCACCAGTGAGTCAGTCAGCCAGATGGTTGCAGACCCATCGCCAGTCAGAGGAGTCAACGTGGAGAAGGATTGAAGGAGAAGAACAAGACAGTACAAGCAGGTAGGCAAAGAAGGCAACAATAGTTTAGGAGGAGTACGGGGCACCTACAGTGTTTCAGGGCCAGGCAGGGAAGGAAGTGCACAGACACACTGGGCCTATGTAACTGAACTCACAGGTCAGGCCACATAGCTGGAAATGTGCAGAAAAGCCAAAGGGCACTGTAGTCTGTGTTCAGTACTTTCTGATAAGAAGCAGAGGGCTTACCATTTTTGATTTTAGACATTCATGTCTGCCAGACTGCCCCTTCTGCATAACAGCTAATCCCCAAACTGATTGCTGGGTTAATCTCAGAAGGCTAATCAGCACTGCTCTTCCCAGTTCATGATCCACAGAGCAGAGTGGAGCGATTGCACCCCAGTGAAACCATGAGAGTCTGTAAGTTTATCTTTGTTATTATTGCCGTGAACTATTCATTTATGAAGCCTGTGTATTAAAACGGGAAGGAATGCTGTCTGCTCTGCAAGCACTCCAACCATCTGCCATTGAGGTGATGGTAGTTAAGTAACATTCACTTCTGAAGTCATGTCTGGGATTTGTGTGTGTGTGTGTGTGTGTGTGAAGATTAAACTCCATTCAGTTTTAAGTGAAGTGACTCAGCAACTGCTGCAGTTTATTTTCCCAATTATCTTCTCTCTGCAGTCATAATATTTTAAAGGGCTCTTCCTTTTAAAGATAAGTTCAGGATTTGACACTTGTTGAAACACAAAATATGTAGTTTCCCATCTTAGTAAAGCTGCTTCTAAAGAGGAATAAATGAAATATGTATCTGGTTGGCGGAATTGGCATGCTGTGGTCAGTTCAGCAGGCAGAATGGCCTGGTTTTAGTGGACTCCACACTAAAGAGACTGTGGTACCAGTCCAATTCTAGCTGTAGTTCCAGGATTCCTGTTTATACCATACATTTCTCTTATTCTTTATTGCTTAGGAAATATGTATAGCAACATGAACCTTGTCACTGGGACTTTCATCAGCTCATGCTGCTTGTCTGCATGTGATGTCATAATCTCCTGCCTGTGGCATCATATTCGTCCACGGAACCATTTACCATTCATAAAGAAGATTATGACATCACGTGTAAGACAGGCAGCAGTAGTAGATGAAGTCTGAGGGACAGAGATCCTATTTTCAAGCAGCTATCCTTAGTAATACAGAACATGTGGAAATAAAGTAATAGATAAAAATACGTTAAAAAAGCAGGCTTGTTTAAAAACAATATGTTTTCAAACTTATCCCGAACATGTCACAGGCTTTTTATTGCTGGATCAATTTACTCTGCAGGTAATGCTGTAATGATTGTACAAAATTATAGATGTGTCTGCTGTCAGGTGTGTTATATTTCAAACAAATATTCTATGAATTTAATCAAGCTCAGATGTATGACCACTATTTGGTTTTGTGCACCGTTTCTTCATAAGTAAGTCTGGTAAAAGTATAAAAAGCTAAATGTTGCAAGTAAAATGTTGTTTTGTTTACCTTGCCCCCAGTTCTTTATGACTAACAATCAAGACTCGACATGCGCTGCATGGAAACTGTGGTTTTCCATCTGGGGCCCTTTAATCTGATCTTTAAACTAGCTTATATGATAAACTACAACTTATAGCATGCAATGTGTTAAACGCTTTGCTGTGCTAGTCCTTCTCTCCCCTCTCACAGCTGTATTCTCCATGGTAACAAGAAAGACTGCGAACGATACTTTACTATCCAGTTCATACCCATTTTTAAATTACTTGGTAACTAGCGCTATGTCACATTGACAAAAGCCACCCTCTCTGGCCCCCCCCCACCTTGGCCCCACCCACATTGTACCCCCCACCTTGCTACCCCTATGATTTTGCTGAAATGACGCCTCTGCATTAGTGAAGTCCAGACAAATAGTAAAGGGAATAAGTGGCTATGCTACCTGTCAAGGCCCATTCAACAAGAGAGTTTGCCATGCTAGTATCATTGGAACTTTGTCTCCAAAATTCCTCCCTTCCTCAAGAGGTATGAATATGCAGGGATGGTATATAGGGAATACTGGGTGGGCAACTATGCACAACCGGTGTGTTCTGCCACAGAGGGGTTTTGATTCTCTTTGACCTGGAGAGTGAAGCCCGAGAGGTCCTTGGGAATCAGAACCCCAACGTGACAGAACACACAGGTTGTGCATAAGGTTGCTCATCCTGTATTTTTATAGTGTATATTAGTATTGTGTGAAATGTGTGCATTGTGTTTTTTCTTCTTTTTTCGTAATGAAGCTGACTTGTGAAGTCTCTAGAGGTTCTAGAATGCTGTCTTACCACAGAATTAAATAGAGGAAAGCAACAATGTGCCAGCATTCCAAGTGGTTCTGCTGCAGTAGTGACATCACTACTGCAGCAGAACAACACAATGATGTCACTACTGCAGCAGAACAAGCATATTCCAGGCATGGCATTCCATGCATAACAGCATTCCACTATACACTATGGGTGGGATATTCAGAATGTGCCAGGCAGGGGGGCGCAAGCCTGGGCGCAGAGCAACTGGGATGCGCTAGGGCATGGCCCGGGCGTTATTCAACAGTGCTGCACCATGGCTCAGCACCATTGAATATAGCACTGGGGCCGCCCGCACTGTGCACAGCGCAGTGGCACTATGCCAGCGCAAGTAGCAAGTGAGGAGCAGGGGGATGCGCCAACGCAAGTGCGGGTGCGCTAGGTGCAGCAACCATGATACTCAATGCTGGGCATGCAAATGAATCCATTATGCATGCAAGGCACAAATGGGGCCATTTGCATGTCATTATGGCACCATTTGCATGCAGGTGTGCCGGATCCCCAGCGACTTGTGCCTGGTGCCTTGCCAGGCTGCAGCTGTCGGGGACCGACACCCCCTGCCCCTCGGTGGGCCCCAACTCCTGATCGCGGGCTGTGAGTAAGCTTAAAGTCCCAGGTGGTCCAGTGGAACCTATCCCATCACCTGATCAAGGCAGAAGAATAAATTATGTTCCCTGGTGATCCAGTGGACCCAATCCCAGCCCGATCGGGGCAGATGAAGACATCTCGGTGGTCCAGTGGGACTCTAATCCCCAGCTCATCATGGGTTAGCAGGCCAGGAGCTCAGGTGGGGACATCAGCCTTCCCTCCCCACCGCCATTCGCTTCGGTCATGGTATCACCCATTAGTCCCCGCTACCGGCCGACTGACAGCGCATAGTATGGCTGCGTTTCCATTGGTGGGTGTCTGATTATGCAGATGTCCTTACACAGTCCTGAAATGTGAATGGTTCATTCACATTTCGGGATTCAGCTGCAGTATGGTCTGCATTCTGATTGGCCCACACAGTGGAAGAATGGGTACAACAGTACTCTATGCCGTCAGTCAGTAGGTGGCTGGGTGGCTTGCGGGTAGAGCTACCACCCACCGCTGGACTGGGGGGGTGGGGTGGAAGGTCTGAGTGGGTGGTGGGGAGGGTGGCACGATGGCCCACCTGAGCATATATTTACAACTGAAGCCCGTGATAAGGCTGGGGATCTGGTCCACTGGACCACCAGGGAAATTATTTTCTTCATCTGCCCACGATCGGGCTGGGGATTGGGTCCACTGGACCACCAGGGATATTAATTTCTTCATCTGCCCGCAATTGGGCTGGGGATCGGGTCCACTGGACCACCAGGGAGAGTAATTTATTCAACTGCCCATGATCAGGCAGGGGAGCAAGTCCACTGGACCACCAGGGATAATATGGTTCTATGCCCGTGATCGGGCGAGGGGGGGCAACGACACCCGGACTGTGTCTCTGGAGGTCGGGTGGCCACCGACAGCTGGTGGCTGCCATGTTGCACCGGCAGCTCACCTGTGGGTGGCCAGGCCTTGCTCCTGCTTTTTACGGGCGGATCTCTGTGCCCCTCTGTGTGGTGCAAAGTGGGTTTGTGCCTGCATATGTGACACACATTCCTGGCTGAATATCGGGATGTGCCACATATGCATGGGCACGCCCCCTGCACTTGCACCGCATACAATACTGGTGCACTCTGGCGCATCAGGAATTGTGCAGCGCAACATCCCCTTTTGAATATCGTGCCAGGGCACATCAGTGGGTTGCGCATGGCACAGCCTCTTTGAATATCCCACCCCATATATAGAATAGTGGATGGATGACCATCCACAACAAGGCTATGTTTCCCTCGAGGGGGTTGATGACATCATAAAGACCTTGAGAGTGAAGCTCGAGAGGTCTCCCTGATGTCATTAGCTCCCGAGAGGGAAACAGCCTCAGTTGTGGATGGTTGCCTAGCCACTGTTTTGCATAGTATAAGGTTAGGGCTTATTTCGATTGTTTTACCTCATGCCACTCACAGCTTCTCCCCACTCCTATTGCCACTTGCTCCAGATTTGCCCCACTCCCACTCGGCCCTGCTTCTCCCTGCTCCTGCTGCCACTTGTTCAGCTTCTCCCACTCCTGCTCACTCCAGCATCAAAAATTATAATTTTTTAAAATAAAATTTAAGAAAAGTTTGCTTTTGTGGCACGGAGTGATGATAGCTCCTCATGTCACAATAAGCAGCGTCCACTACTCGGCGCTCACTAAACTGCAGACGCCATGTTCATGTAATTTTTTCCATTGAGCTTGGTGGAGTGAGCCAATCAGAAGGTAGATCAAAGCTAAAAAGTTGTTGCACTATTGATATGATGTCAGAACGACAGTACAACAACTGTTTTGACCTTTGAACTGCCCTACAACAAGATTTAGAAAGCCACTGGTTTCTATCAACAATAAGCCCTAACCATATACTATAACATGGTTAATCATGGCTGTAGTAAGAGAGGACACCAAGCACAATATGGACCTTGACAGGTTTATTAAAACTCCCAATATCTGATTCCTGCCCAAAGTTTCCCGAATAAATCAGTTCAATAAAGAGAGTTTGATAGGACATCTAATCCTGCAACACAAAGCCGCACAGATAACCTCTTGCAGTACTTTGCAATTTTCAGCTGATGCATAGGATAGTATGACACAGGTTTTTTTTTTCCATCCTGTAGCCCTTAGGTGAATAGAGCAATTCAACTAGCCTGTTTCTAAGATCAAAAGGTGAAATTTTACCCAGGCCAGTATAATATTTTGGAATGGATGGAATTAGGGTTTCATATGTTATTACAGACTGGCACTGGGATGTTATCACAGCCCCCACTTGCATACTGTGTGACCCTGTGCAAGTCACTTAACTTCCTTGTACTCACAGGTTGCACCTGTAAACAAGCTTTCAGCTTAGCATGTCTCTCCTGGTTAAAAAGAATAAATAAATAAACAAATAAATAAATAAATGTAGCCTCAGAAATGAAATAATTCAGTAATAACTAATATCACTGCTTCAGCATTTAATTTCCTATATCTAGACACCTCTTGGCCAAGAAATCACACAGTACCAGCCTGCTGTGTATTGATGTGCACCACCCCCAAAGAGGTAGGGGCTGGAGTAGAACCAAGGAAGGGGCTGGAGTAGAACAGTGAAGCAGTCTAGGGAGGTCAAATCATGGAAAGCCATGTGTGCAAATGCCAGGAGCCTTAGCAACAAGATGGAAGATCTGGAGGCTGTCATGGTACAGTCAGACCTGGACATTGTGGCCATCACTGAAACCTGGTGTAATGATAACCATGATTGGGAGATGGCCATACCTGGCTACAACATATTCAGAAGAGACAGAGCAGGCAGGAAGGGGGAGGAGTGGCACTGTATGTGAAAAATGACATAAGGGCCACACAGATCCAGGAGGAACAAAATGGGGGAGAGATACTGTGGGTTTAGCTGGAAAGGAAAATGGGGCCAGCCATCCGCACAGGTGTGGTCTATAGACCACCAGCCCAGGAGGAAGAAACAGATAGGGAGCTGATGCTAGCCATCCAAAGGATGGCAGACAAGGGTGAGGTAGTACTGATTGGAGACTTCAATATACCAGATACTTGAGCATCCCAGCAGCAGCATCAACTAGGAGCAGATTTATCCTGGACTCCCTTCAGGGTGCCTTCCTCAAGCAACTGGTCATGGAACCAACTCGGCAGAAGGCAATACTGGACCTTGTGCTCACAAACAGGGACAGTGTGATGGGGGTAACAGTGGGGGAGCACCTGGGTAACAGTGACCACAAGTCATTGTGGTTTGAAATCACAGAAAAAGCAGAACCAAACCACACAAAAACACGTATCCTGGATTTTAGGGGGCAGACTTTGGGAAAATGGGCAGATACTTGAAAGAGGCATTAAGGGAATGGGACAGGAATCAGGGCTGAGGAACAGTGGGCAGTATTTAAAATGGGATTATAAGAACAACAGAATTATGCATTAAGCAGGTTAGCAAGAGGAAAAGGAAGAGGAGACCATTATGGTTTTCCAAAGAGGTAGCAAAAGAAGTGAAAGCCAAAAAGATTGCATTCAGGCAATACAAAAGACACAGGCAGAAGGGATAGGAGAAGTACCAGGAGAAACAAAGGGAGGCAGGAAGTCAGTAAGGGAAGCCAAAGCTCAGACAGAAGAACACATTGCAAAATCAGTGGGTAAAGGGACAAAACCTTTACAGGTACATAAGTGAAAAAAAGAAAGACAAAGGGAGGGATAGTGAGACTGAAGGGGAGGATGGGAGCCGTGGAGGATGACAACAATAAAGCTGACATATTGAACAGGTATTTCTGCTCAGTCTTTACTAAGGAAGAGGGGTAATGGGTCTGAAGGGAGTACAAGGGGTGAGAATGGTGCAGAAATGGACACAAGTCCCTTTACAGAAAGGGTCCTGAAGGAACTGGAGTAATAAGAGCTGATAAAACAATGGGGCCAGATGGGAGTGCACCCAGGGTCCTTAAAGAACTAAGAGAGGTGGTGGCTGAACCTCTGGCTATCCTGTTCAGCCAATCACTGGAAACAGGAGGTACCCAAAGACTGGAGGACAGCAGATGTAGTCCCCTTATACAAAAGTGGGAACAAAGAGGAAGTAGGAACTACAGACCAGTCAGCCTCACCTCGTGTAGTGGGAAAGATCATGGAAGCACTACTGAAGGAGAGATTGGTGGAACATCTGGTTGTCAATGGACTACAGGACCTAAGGCAGCATGGTTTCACCAGGGGAGGTCATGTCAGACCAACCTCATTGAATTTTTGACTGGGTGACTAGGGAGGTGGATCAGGGAGGGCAGTGGACATGGCCTATCTGGACTTCAGCAAGGCCTTTGACACTGTGCCACATAGAAGACTATTACAGAAACTGGGAATATGGGTGTGGGCAGGACAGTAGTGTGGTGGGTAGGTAACTGGCTGGGTGGCAGGACACAGAGGGTGGTGGTAAATGGCTGTCACTCCACAGAGGGAAGAGTAACCAGTAGGGTACCACAGAGGATCAGTGCTGGGACCAGTCCTATTCAACATCTTCATCAGTGACATTGCACAGGATCTAGAGGCAGAATTTCACTGTTCGCTGATGACACAAAGGTCTGTAACAGAGTAGACACACCAGAGGGTGTAGACAGAATGAGAGGACCTGCAGAAACTTGAAGAATGGTCAAGGGTTTGGCAGTTGAAATTCAATGCAAAGAAGTGCAAGATAATGCATATGGGGCACAAAACCCTGGCACAATATATCAGTTGGGGGTGAGGATATAGCATGCACCAAGCAAGAAAGGGATCTTGGGGTTGTCATCTCTGATGACCTCAAGGAGGGAAACAGTGACAAGGCATCAGGTAAAGCAAATAGGATGCTGGGATGTATAGGCAGGGCATCACCAGCAGGAAAAGGGAGGTCATAATTCCGCTATACAAGACACTAGTGAGGCCCCACCTGGAGTACAGTGTACAGTTCTGGAGACCATACCTGAAGGAGACATAGACAGGGTAGAGAAGGTTCAGAGGAGGGCAACAAAGATGGTGCATGGGTTGCATCACAAGTCCTATGAAGACAGGTTGAAGGAACTGAACATGTACTCCCTGGAGGAGAGGAGGAGAGAGGGATATGATAGAGACATACAAGTGTCTTATAGGGAGGAACAGGGTGCATGAAAACACTATTTTTAAGCGAAAAGATGTTTCAGGACTAGAGGGCATGGGATGAAGTTGGAGGAGGGCGATTCAGAGGAAACATGAAAAGAATTTCTTCACAGAACGGGTGGTGGACAAGTGGAACACCCTGCCAGAGGAAGTAGTGGGGCTGGAAACAATCACGGGATTTAAGAATGCATGGGATAGACATAAAGGAATTCTAGAGGGCAGGGGTAAGGGGAAACAGACTTCTAGGAAAACAAACTGAACTTACAAGCTCAAATGGGCAGACTAGGTGGGCCATAGGCCCTTATCTGCCGACACTGTCTATGTATCTATGTATCTATGTATCTATGTATCTATGTATCTATGTAGGTAGCAAAGTAAAACCACAGTTAAATAGCACAGGGCAACCACTTAGAGCACAGGCCATGGCTATGTTATAGTATTTTGCATTGCAATTGGAGTGCTGCTTTTTCTCTTGGACTTACTTTCTGATTCACTACTTGACAGTGTGTGCTTTTTTTCTCATTTTACTTTGGGCTGAATTGTTACCCTGTAATGCTGTTTATTTTTCAGAACGTATAATGTATTTTATTTTACTTTTCTAATTGTATTAATTAGGCATAACATGTGGTCTTAACACGTTTACCTGTTCATGGGTCAGATTTGTTGCCCAAAATACTATGCATCACCAAAGTCACATCACTGCACACTGTTTACAACCTGTTAACATGTATTTTCCCCTATAAACCCTCAACAGGGCTGTGACAGTTAAAACTCCATCTGAGAAAAGCATGTATAAACAGTGGCCAATGTAGCTGAAAGCCCATGACAAGTTGCCCAACAGAGAGATTGGGCTTACCTGTAGTTGGCCGTAGTCAAGAGATTTGGGTGATTACATTCACACTATGTTGGTACGTTACTGCCAACATCTCTAGAACCCAGCAAGGTAATTGAGTGTGAAACTGTGCAAAGGCCACAATTCAGTTAGCACAGCTTAAGCCTAATACATATTCTACTGAGGTTTCTTCATCAGACACTTTTGAGCTAGAACAGCCCCCTTTTGCACACATATTCAATTCAATTCAATTCCATTCAATCTTTATTTGCACCGCGCCTTTCTTAAAGCCAAGATGCCTTACAGAAGTAACATAAATTTAAAACTGCTGAGTTCATAAAATACAATAGGATATCATTATCAAGAATAAATCTTTGACCATAAATAGGTCTTTAAGGCCTTTTTAAATTCCTCCACGGATGCACACTGCCAAAGTGGACGGGGTAGAGTATTCCAGAGGGCAGGGGCTGCGTACATGAAAGTACGGGCCCCAGAAGATTTTAAAGAACCCCTCGAAATCTCTAGCAACCCCTCGTCCACCGAGCAGAGTGATCGCCTAGGGCAATAAGGTATCAGAAGCCCTTTCAAGTAGTCTGGGCCCAGTCCGTGTAGGGCTTTGTAAGTCAAAAGACCCACTTTAAAGGTGATCCGCCACTGTATTGGCAGCCAGTGCAGATCGTGCAGAACCGGAGAAATATGATAGGTACAAGGAGTACCTGTCAATAACTAGGCTGCAGCATTCTGCACTAGCTGCAAGCAGGGATATCAACCCCAGGAAAACCTAGATAAAGGGAGTTGCAGTTGTCAAGACGCGAGGTCACAAAGGCGTGGACCAATGTAGGCAGATCACCAGACGGAACAAGTTGCTTAATCCTGGAGATGTTCTTCAGATGATAAAAGGATGATTTGACAACTGCTGACGCCTGCACTTGTAGTGTCAGCTCATTGTCAAAAATCACCCCCAGGTTCTGCACCTGTTCAGAGGTAGGGAGCTGGACACCCGCCAGAAAGAGTCCTGAGGGTAAACCAACTCATGTCCCCTCTATCCTGCAACCGGGGTCCACAACCATCACCTCAGTCTTCTCCGAGTTCAACCTCAGCCAGCTTGAATTCATCAAACACTGGATTTCAGTGAGGCAGTTGTTAAATACTGAGGGAGCTCTGTCCTGGTCGGGTGCAAAAGATAGGTAGAGCTGGGTATCATCAGCATTGTAGTGAACCTTCAGCCCATACCTTCTTAAAATGTCTCCGAGGGGTAGCATATACACTCCGAACAACATGGGGGACAACACTAAACCCTGAGGAACCCCACAAGACAGAGAGACTGGGCAGGAAGAATTAATCCCCGACATCACTCTCTGAGTTCTGCCTGAGAGGAAAGATCTAAACCACCCGAGGACTGTACCAGACAGACTGAAGATGAACCTCAGGCATTCGAGAAGTACCCCATTGTTCACAGTGTCAAAAGCTGAAGAGAGATCGAGAAGGGCCAAGATGAAACGGCTTTTTCAATTTCTTGCCATCAGGAGATCATTGAGCACCCGAACCAGCGCTGTCTTAGTACTATGTCTCTTTTGAAAACCAGATTGGAGTGGTTCATAGATGTCATGGATGGTCAAATGGTTCTCCAGTTGTATGGCCACTACTTTCTCAGTAACCTTCCCCACAAAGGGGAGGTTAGAGATCGGTCTGTAGTTAGCATGGCAGTCTGGATCCAAAGAAGCTTTCTTCAGGAGGGGCATTACCACCGCCTCCTTCAGGGAGCTAAAAAACTCATCCATCTCCAAGGAGCACCAGACTATCTGTGATAGGACTGGGCCAATAGTATCATAACAACCCTTTATCAGGAAGTTGGGCCGGGATCCAGACTACAGCATGTGGACGCATACCCTGGACAATCCTCATGACATCAATGAGTTCCAACCGGTCAAAGGAACTCCAGGAGAGTCTAGGGACTGCGACCAAGCACTGATCCACAGCTTCTCCCATAGAGGATGCAGGCTGGAGTGCCTCCCTGATGTCAGCCACCTTAGCTGCAAAGAAGCGAGCAAGCTGGTGGTCTAAAAGTTATACCATAAGATATTGGTCTATAAGTTACACCCATCAGAACCAGCTTAAGGTACAAGTTTGTTCCAGGTTTATGAATGGGTGATATCAGGTTTCTTTCCTATTCTGAGGTAAGGAGTTTGTCTCAGCCAACCCTCTCAGTGGGCACTAAGAAGACCCAGAATCATCACATTTATGAGCCTGTGAGACTAATCTGAAGAATAGCCATCAGGGCCTGGAGCCCTCCTTCTGTCATGTACATTGAAGGCACAAGCTGCCACAGATTATTCAATAGACTTACTAAGATGTCCTTAAAGTCAGCTGGAACCCTGAGTAGCTAAACGTCTTTAGAGGACTCAGTTGGAACATCTGAAACTGGTACGTTCGTACCATCGGATAACTATGGAGAGAACTGCTATAATCCTATTATTTTGCCGCTGTCCACTTAGTTAATGAATCAGCTCCTAATGCTAACTGCATGGGAGGAGGTGTTTCCACTATTCTGCCTGAAGCAGTGGCCAGTCTTGGAGTAACATTTGGGTCCAAGTCTCCAGTGCTACATGGTGCCCTCCTTATTGCCAGTTTGGCTTCCCCTCTGACGAGTTGCTTCTTATTCCTTTTAAGTTGACCAGGGTGCCCAATTCTTATATGAGGTATGAGAAGTAGGAGTGTGTTAATTATTCTTTAGGGTATTCAAGAATTCAGCTATTCTGGCCTCACCTCCCCTCCCCCCTTTTTGGTTAACTGCTGAAGAAGGACTAGTGTAATAGCCCCATTCAACCACCCCTGAAACAGCAAGTCCCCAGTAAAGGTGCACATCTAAAAGAATGCCCTTATGCAGTTTGGTTACCTATACTTCATCATGTTATTGGTATTTTGCCAATCGTTAGTGGGAGAAGACTCCAATGGAGACCCAGTTGGTTAAAAAAAAAAAAAAAAAACTTTGCCGGCTTGGCTCCCAGCATATTCCAAGGGGAAACTTGGAAACCTAGCTTTTGAGTTTCATAAGGGCGGGGGAGTTAGCCTGAGGATGGATGTGGGAAAAATCCAGCATCAACAGCTGGAGCATGGAGTGGCATAATTGATTATGAGGGCTCCCTATATTGTCTGTGCATTATCCTGTTGAATTAAAAACACCAGTATGACATCCTCCTATTCTCCTCTAAGGGAGTACCTCCAACCAGGTCAACCCTTATTCATCATTCATAGCATCTAACCAGTTTATTTTGCTCTAGGAGGCATCTTATCTGTTTGCACACCTTGTAGTAGTAGCCATAATTAATCTAATTGGTGTAATGGAGGAACGCTACATCATATGTACTACGTTCAAGCTTGGCGTCTCCATAATAGCCAAGTTTAGTACAGGGAATTAAGATGGATGGGATAGTCTGAAATGCACTTGATGCACACAAGTTTGGATTGGGACTAGGGCCCGAACAGGGATACTGAGGGCTGATCCTGGGAACATGGTTGATTAAGTACACCACTTTGGAGTCAAGTGGGACAGACACAGTTATCTGCAGGCTATAATTAGTACTGTATGGGGAGGCATGTCCACAGTACTTGGGTACAGCAACTTCCTTTTATGAGCCTTATAACAAGGTGCACTCCATAAGCGATCTTACAGTAGGGAACATTACATCAAAAAAAAAAAGAAAGAAACAGCAAAGTCAAGCTTTAAAAAAAAAAAAGGAATGGGGGGGACTATTCCAGGTCTACGGGATAAGGGGAAGGGATCACTGCATATTTCAGTCTCTCACATGTCTGTCCTCTTTCCTTCACTCAGGTCAAGGTTACAAGTTGGAGATACGGGGTGGTGCCACTCCTTTGTTCAAGGGGCAGAGTGGAGAGTGGCAGTGTGAGCAAAGGGTCGCCAACTAGACTATGACTGGCATAAGGTGCAGCTGCAATGAACCGGGCAGAGTGTGATGAGGTGGGCTCAGCTACTGCCAATGCTGCAAGACAGTAGAGGGACACAACCTGTATTGGAACTTCCTATCATCTGGGCTGGGGCAGTGGTCCAAAGTCATGCCTCTTTGGTTGGACATTTATTGGCAGAACTAAAAGGGATATGAGCATGATACAGGAATGGTGGCCTAAGTCAGCCTTAACAGGGTCAGGAGGTTAACTGAAAAGTTTTGGATACAGACACAGGGCCATCCGACTTGGGATGAGCAACATAAGGGGACAAAGCAAAGGGAGGTGGGATGTTCAGCCACAGAGGAAAAGGGGAGTTTAAGACTTGGGGGCATCAGGGAAGTGAAAATGGAAGGCTGCAGGCCAGATGGGGCACACCTCCCTGACATGGGCTTAGGCAGGATCATTGCCAAAGTAGGGGGGATCTGAGGGAGCAGGGGGAATGGCAGGGGTGCTAAGAAGTGAGGGGGAAGACCACCATCCAGTGCAAAGCTGGAGGTGGTCTTTTGGCCTGGCCTGGGTTTACACCAGGGCTGGGAGAGGCGGGGGCCCAGGGGGTACACCCTGAGGCCCCTGATGAAGAGAAGGGCCTGTGTCTGCATACTGGCTCTAATAAATACAATCAAAAGAGGGTGGGCCCAAGATGTACATCTGGGTCATTGCTTTATGAAGTGGTATGAGCAGAATGGGTGGACCCAGGTTTATACCTGGGCCAAAGAAATGTGTAATTGTTAACAACATCTGAAAATAAATGGTGATTTACTGGATGTTTATTGGTGATTGAAATGGAATGATGCTGATATGTGATAAACAGAAGGTTATAATAAATATAGTTGCTGACTGAGCACCCAAGTAAAAGTGTGTGGTGTGAATTTCTGTGTTGAATGATCAGAGGACAAGGGGTCTTGCCTGACTAAAGAGGCAAGACTATTTGTCCCTGGCAGACCCTCCCAGAATGCAGTAGGGGGTGGCTAGCCCTAGGAGGGAGGGAAGGAGGAGAAGAGGGAGAGGGAGGGGTTGGGGAATGATTGACAAGGAAGAGAGGGCATCTGACAAGGATGGTAAAGGATTGCTGCCAAATGAGAGGGAGCAGAGCAAATGGGGGCTCTATATCAAGGGGCCTCTAGCAGAAAAGGCCCTCTTTCTATGCTGGATGGTGGTGTTTTCACCCGCCCACCCACCCTGATCAAGGTAGGGGAAGAAAACAAGTGAAAAAGAAAAGGGGTCAGTGAGAGTGACCCAAAAGGACCCACCGAAGGTGGACAGCAGGGATTGATGAAGGACCCGCTGAAGGTGGATGGCAGGGATTAAAAAGTACAAAGGAAATGGGGGGATGAGGGGAGGGAGGATCCTGGCCTGGATTTACACCATGGTGCACAACCTGTGTTTACACCAGGGCTGGGAAGGGTGGGGGCCTATACATCTGGGTTGTTGCTTTAGTAAGTGGTATGAACTGAATGGGTGGACCCAGGTGCACTCCTGGGCCAAAGAAATGTGTAATTACTAACAACATCTGAAAATAAATGGTGATTTACTGAACATTTATTGTTGACTGAAATGGAATGATGTTGATATGTGATAAACAGAAGGTTATAATAAACATAACTGCTGACTGAGCACTCAAGTAAAAGTGTTTGGTGTGAATTTCTGGGGGGAATGATTAGGGGACAAGGGAAACGGAAACACATATAGAGGTTTCTGCCACAACAGCACAAGAGACTGTTGTTCAGATATAGACTGTACTGTCTGACATGCCCCCACCCCCACCCTCTCTCCCAACCCCACAAGAGGAATACCAACTGGTCAAGGGGAAACAAAGATTTACCAGAAGTACGCCCAGATCTAAAATGACAAAAAAAGATGAAATAGCTGTACAAAACAAATATGATGTCTTACAAGAACATACTGCGGATGAGGAGGAAGATTCAGAGGCTTCATCCCTGACTTCCTCATAGAAGCATAATTCTGATATTGATGGTGACATTGCTGATAAACTCAACTTTAAAAAAAAACTAGGAAAAAGTCTTGATCTGTGAGATATTTTTTTTTCCTTCTTTTGGCTGTCTTATGCATACTGCCTCTGGAGACATTATCATTTCACTAAATGTGAATAGTATTAAAAATCATAGGAGGCATACAGTAGCATTACTTTTAGTGCTTTCAGCATTCACAACCTCAGATTATATTTTTACAAGACGCTTGGTTAAAAACTACCACTGATATACACCAGTCCCAAAAAGCCTGGCCATGGGGCCCTTCTGTGTGGTCAACAGGGGAGGACCCTTGCTCAAGAGTGGAGATCCTTTTTTCTTGCTCAGTCCAAATTCAGAAGATCATGGGTATTGATCCTTGTAGGTCACTTTTTCTTGATATTAATTTAAAAGGACAGGAAGTTAGAATTGGTGCAATCTATGCCCCACAGACTAAAACCTCTAGGATCCAACTCTTTAAATGAATCCAACTATATTTATATACTACTAGGAAAATAATTTTGGGAGGCGATGTTAATTGCCCTTTAGACCAAAAAGAAAAAACAGGGACTACCACAAAGTTATACTGTGACACTAATGCTTTAACACAGATACTTAGAACAGCAGCACTACAAGATGCGTATAGGGCACTCTGGCCTACTGCGGGGTATGCAGATTATAAGGGTAAACCTGACTCTAGGATTGATTATTTCTTTATTTCACAACATTGGAGGGAAGATCAGGCTTCTACTGTAGCCACAGTTACGTCATCAATATCAAATATTTTATTGAGCAGCATACAGCCATTACAAACTTCAGTGACAATATAAAATTCATAGATTTATACAAATACAGAATTATTAAAATGAAATGTTTGGAAAAATCACAGATTTGCTTCAATTGTATGATAGATTTTTTTTAAATAGCATATGCCTCTTAACAGTTAAATATCCCAGGTTTACAATTTCAGCAATTTTAAGAAATGAGCAAACCTATTTAAAATAATCTTATCCTTTGAGTTGAAGAGTTCATATAGTAGTTGATCCAAGGGAAGACTAAGATTCATCAGTACGGGCCCCAGCTCATGAAGTAGGCAAATTAGTGCAATATGTTTAAGGTTATCAGTGACCTCCATATTAAGCTTGCAATAAGTATTCATATCACCAGGGTGTTTTTGCTGATAATGAACATAATTACACTTATACAATTCTAGCCTAAATCTAGTTAGGAGTCTCCGCATATCTGGGTTCTCGATTACACTTAGGTAAAATTCCAAGTGATGATTGATTTTCATAATCTTAAACCACTTGTAGTTTTTATATGTGTGAAATGACTCTAAATCTTTTGTATAATATGTGTCTCTAATCCGCTCTTTAATTTGGTATGCTATTTCATTAAAGAGTCTATAGCATATTTGATATAATAGGTGACCCAAGCCTAGAGGATATACTTGGGATACTATGCACTCCAGGATTGGTGAGGGGAATCCTCTATTGTTGTAGTCAATTTCCTCCTCTGTACACAGTCTTTGTAGCCTTGATTCATGAAGCAAAAAAAAAGTTTCAATATAAACATAATTTTTCTTTCTATTATGTATGCCTGTAAGGGGAAGCTGCCCAGTGCGGCTCTATGGATAGATGCTGGAACCAGTTATGGAGTTCTGAGTATATATCTGAATAGCTTATTTAACTGTATTTCCAGTATATTTATAGCATACAGTGCACATATTTCTGGGGCATATAGAAGGCTAGCTCGAATTTTCACTTCTATAACTTCCAATAGGTCTTTAACTGACCTAGTTCCTATCTGAGCTGAAAACCTTCTAAACACTTTGAATGCTGTAGTTGCTTTATATTTGACCAAGCTGAGGTGGTTCAGACATTTAGTATTTTGATCAAAGTATACTCCCAAATAAAGATAGGGTTTGACTGTTTCAATTTTAGTACCATCTATGAACAGTGAGAGAGGTTTCTTTTGTCTATATGCAAATACTAGCATATTGGTTTTGTCCTTATTATCTACCAGTTTATCATCCTTACCTAATTTGGCAAATAGGTTTATCTTGCGTTGCAATCCCAGTAGTGATTTTGATAATAACACCAGCTTATCCGCAAATACGAGTACCTGGACTATTTTATTTTTAATAAGGGGAGAGTGAAAGTCCGGCTTATCCATTTGTTCGATCAGAGAATTTATATAGATATTAAAAAGCATGGGAGCCAGCAGGTACCCTTGCCTTACCCCACGATTGGTTCTTATTTTCAAGGGATAAATCCCCTACTTGATTGTATTTGATCTTTAACCACATGTTCTGGTGGAGTCTCATGATGGTATCCAAGAGAGTAGGATTCATATTATAGTTTTTTAGTTTGTTCCATTGTATAATTTGACTGATGGAATCAAAAGCTGATTTGAAGTCAATGAAGCAACAATATAGCTTTGCCTTATTAAACTTAATGTATTTCCACATCAGGTGAGATAAGCCATGGCAGTGTTGAACCATTGATCTCCTCATCAGAAAGCCATTTTGAAACTCACTAAGACTATTAGCACCTTCAATCCAAGTCTGAAGTCTGTTTAATATTATGCAACAGACATTTTTTTTGTGATGTGTCTGTCAGACTGATAAGCCTGTACATAGCTGTGTCTAATGGATTCCACTTTTTCTTGTAAGTAGGACATATTATTCTTCCTCTCCAGCTATCTGGGATTTCAGCTCCTTGAACCAGTCTAATAAATACAGTTTTAAGAATTGGTAGCCACTATTAGGAAAATAATCTATATATTTCAGCTGTTATAGTATCTGGCCCTGGGGCTTTATTATTTTGTAACTGTAATAAGGCTTCCAGTATTTCATCTTGATATATGCAGAGGGGTTTCAGAAAAATATTCTAGCATGATCCCATACAAAGGTGCTTCCTCCAGTGATGAATAATATAAGGATGAAAAATATTGTTTAACTTGTCGAACCAATTGATTGAGCTGTTTTTTGCTTTTCTGCAAATGCCATTATACCAAGTGTTTTTGTTTAGATTTATGGAAGCCAGTTGTGATAAGAGGGGGTGATGTAACTTATTATATCCTGCCAGTTCTTTCTTATAATTAAATCATTATCTGTGTTTTATAGGATCTCTTGTCTTAAGTTAAAAATAGTCCCTGTGTAAAAAAATCTCTGTAAAAGCGATCTATGGAATTTGCTTTCCATTTGATCCCACAAAGATTTATTTCTTCCAGGTTTTGCATTAGATTTTGTGTTAGTGTCCCACCTTTAGATTGGAATGGCATCCTAAGCTTTAAGTCAAATGAAAAGTGAGCTGATTCTGAACATCCTAGTATTTGTAGGTTACTTATTAATTTTATTGCATCTATGCTGGCCCATGCTAAGTCTATAATTGATGAACCAAGAGGAACTGTGTATGTATAGATAGACAGATAATTTATTTATAAAGCACCCATTTCCATGGACTCTCGGCACTGTACAAAACCGTTCAATAACAAAATACATGGAAGCAGCAGCTCAACACAAACTTAAAATGATATCCCCTTCCAAATCTCCATGTAGTCTACCATTCATTAGACAACAACTTATATCTTCCATTGTCTTGATGAGAGTCTTACCTTTGTTGTTAGTGTTCATATCTTTGGATTATCTCATTTGTCTAATGTTTGCATTAATTTCATATAAATTCTGTTCAAGTCCTGAATATAAATTAGTAAATGAGGTTTTACCAGCTACTCTAGCATTGAAGTTGCCTACTGTATTATTACAAGCAGGTGGATTGGGTAGTTGTCCATTACTTCCATCAAAAGTTTGGTAAATTCTGACCAATCATGGTCAGGTACCCTCTTTTTGGCTTTTGGGGGAATATATATGTTAAGTAGAATTAACTTGTAATCTAGGGATTCCAGCAGGAGAGGAAGAACTGTTTACATTTTACATGTCATTTGAGTAACTTTAAGGTTCAAAGATGTCTTAACATACGTTGCCAAACCTTCTTGAGCTCTACCACTGGTCTTGGTTTTGATTGCTGGAATACAATAACCTGTATACCTTGTGATTAGTGGTGCCAATATATTGCTACACCATGTTTCCTGAAGGCATAAGATATCTTGATTCTCCAGGAATTTTCTACAGTTGTTATCAGCTAATTTCAAAGTTAATCTTTCAATGTTCCAAGAGAGAAGGGATATATTAAACCATTTTAAGGAATCTACCCTCAGATTTGGACTATTTACTTCTTGTCAGTCTGTTAGACTTGGTTGTAGTAATTCAAATCTGTTTTCTATGCTGATAGCATGTGGGTCTCTTTCCTTCCTATTTCTGTCCCTTAAGGTTATAACTTCTACCAAATATAGGCCATTTGTGTCAAATAATGTTGTTGTATTTTGTAGACAGCTTTTGCGTATTTGGGGCTTGAGAATGTAATGTCTAGTTGTGGGCATATAGAATTTGAATTATGCACTCTTATCTATTCTATGTTGCTTCTGGATATAGGCATGTTCAAGACTCTGGAAAAGAAGGAAGCCAATTCATTTTTTATCTTGTCATAGGAATCCCCTTTCTGTACTTTCCATCCAAACAGTGTGAGCATTTTGTTTTCCCATTCTGTGAATTTGGTATCAGTGTAATTTGATATTACATTAATAGTATGACTACACCAATCATCAGATCTTGAAGTTTCTTTTCTTTTCCAGTCAGGGATGTTTGATCCCCCACAAAGGGTACCATCTGCGGGGAGCATATTTACACCTTTGGTTTTTAATTACCCTCCTATCCGCCATAGTGCATCTGCCATTTCTGGGTTGCACAGTATAGTAGCTTACAATCCTTGTATTTTGTATTTGGGGATTAGTAATGTATAAATCACTTGGTGAGTCCAAAATATGTAGTAATTTCATCACTCAAGCCATCAAAATTTGAGGTGTTTCATGGTACAATTGCTGTACCTCATATAATTCAAGGAGATATTCAGTATCCATAGTAATGTTTTGATCATAATGAGGACCATTTCTTGGTGTATCTAGACCCCTGTTGAGATTTGGCAATGCTGCTCTCCTTAGTGGAGTAGCAACTTCTAGAACCTGAGTCTTCCATTGGTTTTAAGTTATAACATTCCAAGGTTGTTTTTCTTTCATCAGTGGAGAAGAATTAGGTGTCTGTGTCAATTTGTTTAGACCATCTACAGCAGGTCCCCTTCAATCTGGCCCAATAGCTTCACCTCACTGCCTTCCCTATATTGGGTCTCTTTCACCAAAAAGATGGGAGTATTGGAATCTACCCCTTGATGTACTGTACTTGTTTTATCTTAGTTTGAGGTGTTAAGGATTGAGTGGTCTCCTGATGTATCTCCTTTTTAGATTTAATAGTCTTATTTGCCTGCTTGCCTTTATTTCTCATTTTCTTTTTGAGTATCCTACTTTTGGGTTTCATTTTTCCCTGACTATTATAAGAATATTCTCTATCTGTTAGGTCCATCTGCCTAAAAAAACATGGGGGGCGATTAACCTATAATGCTTTATTTTCCTTATAGTGTTTGTTTATTACCTTAAACTCAGTAGATGAATCTGGCTCTTATCACCTTCTTGGGGTCTATTTCTTATTTAATCTATTATAATTTTATTGTAAGATACATCAGCATGCAAATTTGTGACTTCTTTAATTGCCCAGAGATTTTCTAGGATCACAGTGCTTGCATAGTAGTGGTTTCTAATGATCTCTCGGATTTGCTTAAACAAAGATGAACATGAAGTATCGTCCCCTTCATTAGTAAAAACTTCTTTATCATAAATTAAATTGGTTTCTCATTCTACATGCTTCATAACCCTTGACAGAGTTTCCTATTGGATAATTGAGGGGGAGAATTTCAATTGGTCAGGGGAGTCTATTTTCTCAGAGGGCAAAGTGATAGCTCTTTCTTGCTCCGCCATTAGCTTTTTCAAGCCTTCTGTAGTATAGTTTAAGTCGTTTATGACTAGGTGGAGATTATCAGGTGTAGGGAGGGTTTTATTTATTCCAAGACTATCCTGGCAATCCTCATTTTATTTATTTATTTATTTGTTTGTTTGTTTGTTTGTTAACTGGGTAGGTATGCTGATCCCAGGGACCATTTTCAGGCATGACCAAGGCCACTCAGATGGCACAATAAGTACAATTCACAGTTACTTTACAAGTACTTTACAGGTACAATGTAGTGGACAAAATTAAAAGAAACACATTGCCAGGTGCTGTACAAATTATGACGATACAGTAGCAGCATGGCAAACAATCAACAGTCAATCGATCCCTGTTCCCAGGTCATTTTGCTGAACAAGAATCCAACTAATAGCAATAAGTGCATCTGTGTTACTGGACTAGTCATATACTATAAATGCGATGTCCAGCAGGCCTTTTACCACAACTTAGTACTGCATGTGCATAAGGATCTGCCTAACATAAATCCCTGAAGGTTTCACTTAAATGTGTGAAGTGAGACCAGAGACTGCAGTTCATTTGGGAGGGAGTTCCATAGCTTGGGCATTGCATAGGAGAAGGCTTTCCTTCCCAGTTTAATGTTTTGCCTGGGGTATTTCAGCAGCCAGCAACCAGAGAACCTCAGTTTACGTCTGTTACTTTTTAGCATTAGCAGCCCTGCCAGAGGTGATCCTGGCCCTACTTGCAAGGTTTTAGATATGAACACTCCAGGTTTCTCTGCTCAGGGGGGGAGCCATCCCAGAGATTGGTAGAGGTGACAGTGATGAGTACAGTATGGGGCTTGGGTGATGAATCTGCAGATGTTGTTGTAGGCTGTATCCATGTGATTGAGCAGAGAAAGGGGTGCAAGGGCTATTACTGGAGAGCAGTATTCAAGTATGGGGAGGAGGCGACCCCTCCCAATCACTAATCTAGCCTGAGTGGACAGGAGGTGCCTAATTCTATAACACTTTTCTATACACTGGTTTATCCTCTTTATTGCTGAGCTGATGTGGTGCTCAAATGTTACAGTCAGGTCAAACTTGACCCCCAGATATTTGAAGTTTTTTACCTGCTCGAAGGTTGAGCCATCAGGGGTGAGTATGTTGAGGGCTTTGGTGTTGTCGAGGGTGCACTTTGCAAGCCCAGGCTTAGAGCCAAACAGCATACACTTTGTTTTCTTGGTGTTTATGAGAGGCCTATGCTGTGTGAACCAGTGTACTGTTGCAGTGAAGACTGCATTTAGGTTGAGGTTTAACCCAAGGAGGCTGTTTTCACTTTTGAAGAGAATGAGGTCATCTGCGTACATTATTCTTTTACAGTTTAATGGTACAGTGAGTAAGGGGTTAACAAAAAGAGAGAAAAGTAAAGGACCTAAGATGGAACCCTGTGGAACACCAGTCTGCACTTGGCTTGGGGTTGATAGAGCAGGCCCTATTTTCACCAGCTGGTTTCTGCCGGCTAAGTAGCTATGTACCCAGTTTGTGTCATTGTTGGGGAAGCCCAGGGAAGACAGAGTTTTTGGTAGTATTGAGTGATCAACCATATCAAAGGCTTTTGATAGGTCAATAAATATAGCTCCTGTGAGGCTACCTTTGTCTGCTTCACTGAGCACATGATCCAAGAATTTGGTGATTGCAGTGGTGGTGCTAAAGCCTCTATGGGAAGCATGTTGGTCCATGGATAGCATGCTGTTTTTATCAGTGTGCTCCGATAGCTGATGGTGGACCACCTTTTCATAGAAACATAGAAACATAGAAGTTGATGACAGATAAGGACCGCAAGGCCCATCCAGTCTGCCCATTTACTTTTCTACCTTATAAATGTGCCATCGGCCTTTGCTCTGTCAGTGACCTATCTATTCATAGTCATTTGTATTGCTCCCTTATGCCTATCCCATGCCTGTTTGAAGCCCTGCACTGTATTCATAGCCACCACTTCTTGTGGTAAGCTATTCCATGCATCTACCACCCTTTCTGTGAAAAAGAATTTCACATCTCCCCTTAATCGGCCTCCCTCTAATCTCATGCTGTGTCCTCTTGTCCTGCTATTTTTCTTATATTTAAACATGTTAGACTCTTTCACCTTGTTTATGCCCTTAAGGTGTTTAAATGTCTCGATCATATCACCTCTCCCTCCTTTGCTCAAGGGTATACATATTGAGCTCGTTAATCTGTCCTCATATGTCTTCTGATGCAGTCCCTGCACCATTTTGCTTGCCCTTCTGGACTGCCTCAATTTGGTTAATGTCCTTGTGAAGGTGTGGCCTCCAATACTGCACACAGTACTCCAGATGGGGCCTCAACCAATGTCTTGCACAGAGGGATTATTACTCCTCTTACGACTTGTGATACCCTACTATCACACCCTAACACCCCTCTAGCCTTACCTACTGCTTTAGAGGTCTGCTTGATGATTTTAGGTCATCAGTGATGATGATGCCCAAGTCTCTTTCTTCCTTTGTGACTGCTAGCAACTCCCTCCCAGCCTATAAGTGGCTTCAGGATTTCTCTTCCCTATGTGCATGATTTTGCACTTCTTTGCATTAAACCAGTTGCCACTCTTCTGACCATTTTGCTAGTTTATCCAGATCTCTTCTCATTCTGCCCACCCCATCTGGATCATCTACTCTGTTGCAGATCTTGGTGTCATCTGCAACAGACAAGCCTTACCCTCTAGTCCATCTGCGAGGTCACTAATGAAGATGTTGAATAGGACTGGCCCCAGGACTGATCCCTGAGGTACCCACTTGTGACTTGCATCTCTTCTGACTGTATACCATTTACCACCACTCTGTTTTCTGCCAGTCAACCAGTTTGCCACCCAGTTGACCAACTTCTGACCCACCCCGGAGCCTACCTAACTTATTTATCAATCTTCTATGTGGAACAGTGTCAAAGCTTTGCTGAAGTCAAGGTAGGCTACATCAACTGCTCCCCTTGGTCCATCACTCTGGTTACCCAGTCAAAGAAATCTATGAGATTAGTTTGACAGGACCTTCCTTTGTAAACCCATGCTGTCTTGGATCCTGTGCCCCTATGGATTCCAGGTGTTGCACTATCCTTCCTTAAGGGTGCCTCCATAATCTTGCCCACTACTGAGGTAAGACTGACTGGTCTGTAGTTCTCGCCTCCTCCCTGCTACCACTCTTGGGAGCGGGATCAATGAGCCCTTCTCCAGTCTTCTGGGACCTCTCCTGTGCTCAGAGACTCACTAAACAACTCTGCTAATGGCTCTGCTAGTTCCTCCTTTAGCTCCTTAAGTACCCCTGGGATGTATGCCATCAGGTCCCATTGCCTTATCCACCCTGAGCTTAGCAAGCTCTTGTAGGACCTTTCTTTTGTGAAGGAGTAGTGCTCACCTCCCTCCCCTGTGTCCATGATGCTGAGCTGTGGGCCCTGCCCTGCCTTCTCTTCAGTAAATACTGAGCAAAGTATCTATTTAGGATAGATGCCTTTACAGGTCCTCCTCCTCACATGCTCCCTTTCTCCATTAAGCTTAGCAATACCCTCTCTGGACTTTCTCCTTTCACTAATGTATCTATAGAAAGTCTTGTCACCTTCTTTTACTGTTAGTGCTAGTGTTTCCTCAGTTTGGGACTTTGCCTGCCTTACTGCCTTACCTGCTTCCCTTAGGGCAGTTTGGTATGCCTCCTATCTTCATCCCGCTGTGTTCCCTTATATTTCCTGAAGGCCAGCCTTTGGCTCTGACCTTTTCTGCTACTGTATTTGAGAACCAAAGTGGTTTCCTTCTTCTTTGCACTTCCTTTCTGTCTAACACAATGGGATGTTGCTTCAAGTATTGCATCCTTAATGCTTGCCCACTTGCCTGTACCTCCTCACCTGTGTTTCTTTTTGCCAGGGCTAGCTTAACTCTGTTGGCCATCTTATCAAAGTCAGCTCCTCTGAAGTCCCATATTTTTGCTTTGGAATGGGATGATTTAGATGTAGTAGCCAAATTGAACCATACCAGTGATGGTCACTGGCCCCAGGTGACCTTCTACCTGGAGATCTGTGATCCCTTCTTTGTTAGTCAGTACTAGATCTAGGATAGCCCTGTCTCTTGTGGGTTGCTGTACCAGTTGTTTGAGGCCCTCCCCTGCAGGGAATCCACTATGAGTCTAGTTCTGGCAGATGTTCCTGCTGGTATTGACCAATCTGTATCTGGCATGTTGAAGTCTCCCATTATCAGAACCTCCCCTTTAGCTGTCATGTTTTGTATATCTTCTAACAGTAATGTGTCTATGTCCTCCCTCTGGTCTGGGGGCCTGTAGACAACCCCAGTTCTTATGGCTGTCCCATTTCCTGTTTCCAGGGTGACCCACAGTTCTTCTGGCTCCTTATGTGTATTCTGAATTTCTGTAGCTTTGATATTTTCATTAACATACAGGGCCACTCCTCCCCTTTTGCACCTCGGTCTCTTCTGAACAATACATAGCCAGGTACTGAAGTCTCCCAAGTGTGGTTACTGGTAAACCACGCCTCACTAATTGCTACTATGTCCAGTTTAGCCTCTGACATTATTGCCTGCAGGTCTGGGATCTTATTTCCCAGGCTGCAGCATTTGTGTACATGATTTTCCATTGGCCAGATTTTGGTGTGTTAGTTGTTGGGTGAGTTTGGCATTACCCTTGTGCATCGTATGGGAGACAAACCTTTTTCTTACCTGGTGATGCAAATGAAACGCAAACACGCTTGAATTCCTGTTTGACCACTAGCTGAGGGGGAGGGGTGTTCTTCCCATTCGACGATGGGGTGCTGCACCCTCTCCCCATTTGCTAGTTTAAATATTCTGCAAAGACGTCAAACTTCTGCCCCAATGCACTGACTCCTCTTTAGTCAGATGCAGTCCATCAAATTTAAAGAACTTTCGCTCCCAGAACTGTTGCCAGTTCCTACAAATCTGTGTCCTTTTTCCTGGCACTGAGTCCTTGAGCCCACGTGTTTAGCTCCCCTATCTCCCTTCTCTGACCTTCCGTCCATCTGCTCCCTTCTCCCAGACTGGCAGGATCTCAGAGAAGGAGATGCACGACAATAGATGATAGTTTGTCACCCAGCTTAGTCAGGTGTTCCTTGGTCTCCACAACTGACCGGGTTGGCGAGATCATTAGTCCCTATGTGTACTAGGACATCAATGTTTTCCTGCTTTGTGAACACATTTAGCAATGCGGTCAGTGTCTCTCCATGCTGATGTACCTGGGAGACATCTGACCATCACCCTGGCTGGAGATGGGTATCAACTCCCGAATCATGGAGTCTCCTATGATCAGAAGTTTTTGGATTTCCTTTGTGCTTGTTTAGTTTTGGTTCCTGATTTGGGTGAGTATTGTTGTGCTAGCTCCTGTGCCGCAGTGTCCTGCTCTGCAGTGTCTTCTGCCTCTTTATTTGATTTCAGAGATAGAGGCAGATACCTGTTTGTAGTGTTTATATGGTTTTTGGAGGTAATGTGTTGGAGAGCAGAGAGTGATGGGGCACCTGATTTGCTCCTCCTAACCACCTGCCAACCTCCTGGACCAACTACCCTCTGCGGCCGAGGTTTTTCTGTTGGATGCTGGGAAATGGCAGTGGTTCTTATAATGTATTTCCTCTCAATATGAAATTTGAGGCGCAATCTCTGCCCATGCTGCCCGGAGCTGAGACCTAAGATCTCCAAAGGCCCAGCATGTAGGACAGTGTCCTAAATCCTGTAAGACCGTCCTTCTGAAAATTGTTCCACAGTACCTGCAGTTAATGAAATCCATTCCAAATAAGTTGCTGGGTTTGTAACCTAGTCAGAGTAATTAGAAGGAAAAAAAGGAAAAAATGCAAGTAATGGATTAATTGTGCTTTGTTTAACTTGTTATAACAAGTTAAATTACTAGTGCCCTGTAAATGAGATCATTTTGTGGAGGCCCCACTGATCCGCCCCTTCCTGCTCTGCCACAGGAAATGTCACAACTGTGGTACCCTATAAAAGGAGTGTAGCGTGGGGTGGTTGGGGATGGGGGTGGGTGGCTGGGCCCTTCCCCTGCCTAAAAAGAAGAACCACGGACGAAAGAACAAGGAGGTAAGAGCAGAAACAATCAGTCAACAACAAATGCAGTAACCCTGAAAGCTTATCCTAATGTTAGATAAAACTTAAAACCTGTAAAGCACCACCTGTAATAATTTCAGAGAAGATATACCCTGTAAGAAACACTTTGCTCCAGAGAAAATAAAGCAGTAACAGAAGATATACCTTGCAAAGACAATTTGAATCAGAAGATTACAGCAGTAATCTGTTAGCACACACCTGTAGGCACACCTTGTAATAATGCAGAAGAAGGTATACCAGCAACAACAATTTGAATCAGAGAAAAATAAAGCAATGAAATGTTAGCAACAAACAGTAGTAATCCCTGTGAGTAAAAATAAAACACCACCACACAGTAAATCTGCTGAGCCAAACTAAGTCTTAATCCTTCTCCCTTGCTCTGGTAAGTTTCTCTACTCTGCCTTTCAAGCAGTCTTAGAAGGAAAGAGCTCAGGTGAAGCTAGGTGCCTTGGCCAGCAAACCAAGTCTTCTACCTCCAAGATATCAACTAACCTGACTTTTTAACCCTTCGTTCTGTTGGAAATTACTGACAGTTTGCCAGCTCCACCCCCACATACACACCTAATCCTTTGGAAGAGCTGTGGGAGGAAAGCAATTAGCTCCTTCAATGTGAGAAGGAGACTGAAACACCTCTGAGACAACAAACCTTTTCAACAAACAAGAATAAAATAAAACACAGTGTCAAACAGTAATTTTGCTTAGCCCAATGATAAAAATAACAAAATGTAAGCTCCACCTGTAATACAGTAATTTCAGAGAAGATATACCTGTAAGAAACACTTTGCTCCAGAGAAAATAAAGCAGTAACAGAAGATATACCTTGCAAAGACAATTTGAATCAGAAGATTACAGCAGTAATCTGTTAGCACACACCTGTAGGCACACCTTGTAATAATGCAGAAGAAGGTATACCAGCAACAACAATTTGAATCAGAGAAAAATAAAGCAATGAAATGTTAGCAACAAACAGTAGTAATCCCTGTGAGTAAAAAATAAAAACACCACCACACAGTAAATCTGCTTAGCCAAACTAAATCTTAATCCTTCTCCCTTGCTCTGGTAAGTTTCTCTACTCTGCCTTTCAAGCAGTCTTAGAAGGAAAGAGCTCAGGTGAAGCTAGGTGCCTTGGCCAGCAAACCAAGTCTTCTACCTCCAAGTTATCAACTAACCTGACTTTTTAACCCTTCTTTCTGTTGGAAATACTGACAGTTTGCTGCCCCACCCCCACACATACCTAATCCTTGGAAGAGCTGTGAGGAAGCAATTAGCTCCTTCAATGTGAGAAGGAGACTGAAACACCTCTGAGACAACAAACCTTTTCAACTAACAAGAATAAAATAAAACACAGTGTCAAACAGTAATTTTGCTTAGTCCAATGATAAAAAAGTCACAAAAATGTAAGCTCCACCTGTAATACAGTAATTTCAGAGAAGATATACCCTGTAAGAAACACTTTGCTCCAGAGAAAAATAAAGCAGTAACAGAAGATATACCTTGCAAAAGACAATTTGAATCAGAAGATTACAGCAGTAATCTGTTAGCACACACCTGTAGGCACACCTTGTAATAATGCAGAAGAAGGTATACCAGCAACAACAATTTGAATCAGAGAAAAAATAAAGCAATGAAATGTTAGCAACAACAATTTGAATCAGAGAAAAAATAAAGCAATGAAATGTTAGCAACAAACAGTAGCAATCCCTGTGAGTAAAACATAAAAACACCACCACACAGTAAATCTGCTTAGCCAAACTAAGTCTTAATCCTTCTCCCTTGCTCTGGTAAATTTCTCTACTCTGCCTTTCAAGCAGTCTTAGAAGGAAAGTATTTTTCTCATGTAGGACAGTATAGAAACGGGTCTATAATTATCAGGAAGGTGCGGGCCACCTGCCTTGAAAATGGGGACTACTCTGGCTTCTTTCCAGAGTGCTGGCACCTTGGAGGTGATCAAGGAAAGGTTGATTATGTACAAGAGTGGTTTCACTATAGCTGCTGATGCTAGCTTGAGGAACTGTGGTGTGATCCCATCACTTCCCACTCTGCCCATGTTGGATAGAGACTTTAGGAGGTGATGTATCTCTGACTGAGATGTTTCTTTAAAATAGAACGGTGGAGTGATGGTTGTTTTACCTTGCTTGACAGTGCTCTGAGACGCAGTGGGAAACTGTGCTAGGTAGGAGTCTAGGTTTGAGAATTTGCTGTGCATGAGGTTTGCCACAGTCTCAGGATCCATTTGTAGGCCTACATCACTCGCTAGGGAGATAGTTACTTGTTGTTTGGTTGGTTTAAGGACAGAGTTCACTGCCACCCAGAAGCTACGGGGATCACTAAGGGTCCGGGTTTGTTGGGCCTTGAAATATGAGGCTTTTAAGGATTTGGTGTCATGCTTGCAATGGTTTCATAGTTGCCTGTATACAGCCCAGTTTCCTGAGGTGGGTGCAACCTTGTGAGATACCCATGCCTAGTTCCCTCGTGACCCATCTAATGTTTCCTCCCCTTATGCACCGAGTAGTCATAGGGCAGTGTTTGTCTTGTACCGAGGTTAAGGCAGCAGTGAGGAATCCAAGTGCTGTGTCCATATCCTTCAGTTAATAGAAGGCAGGCCAGTCTATGCCACCCAGATCTCTACTCATCGCATCCATGTCTACCTTAGCAAAGTTCCTGAAAGAGATGATCTTAGAGGGGGGCTTGTTTCTTTGGCATGACCATATGCAGAAAGTGGAGGAGTGGTCACTGATGGAGTCTGACAAGACTCCAGTGGTACTGACCCTATCTGCATGGTTTGTCAGGATTCAATCAAGTGCCATGTGATTGCCTGTTCTGGAGTTGTGTCATGTGGGTGACTCAATGATCTGCATTAGGCTTGCTTCTTTGAGCAGTTCAGCATAACTGTGTTGCTTGTTGTCTAGCCAATTCAGATTGAAGTTGCCTAAGATAATGGTGTCCCTTGCTGGTCAGAGACTGGCAACTTCAGTAATAATTTTTCTTAGTCCAATGATCCCTCCCAGCAGAGGGTTATATACACAGCCCAAGTATAGTTTGAGAACTGTGCCAATGGTAATATCAATTAGCAGCCATTCTGGGGTTGCCTCTTGGGCTAAGCTGGCAGCAGCGATAGCATCAGTTAAGTGATCCTTCAGGTAGATCATAACCTCACCCCTTCTCTTATGGCCTGGTCTGTCATTTCTAAAAATGTTATAGCCCTGTATGTGACATAGAGTGTCAGGGGAAGTAGGTTTCAGCCAAGTTTTGCTGACAGCAAGAACATCGGGTTTGTGTAGCAGCACTCAGGCTTCCAGTTCCTGAATCTTTGGTATGATGCTTCCGATATTAATGTGGGCTAATCTGATGCCGTGTGAAGGATCATTGTGAGAAGAAGTGTAGGGAGCCATGGTTTCTCTCCATGTCCCCACATCTTAGGAGCAGGAGGCCATGGAGTAATGGATAGAACCTGTCCCCACCTAGCATGCCCATTGCTGCAGCTGGTGGGGTAATTTAAAGAGTGCCTAGTATGTGAGTTGCCTTACCTCTGAGGCATGCTAATGCTGCGGTAGGGTACTTTAGAAGCAGCAGTTGAGCCCCCGGAGGGGTTCCACTGTGTCCTTTGAGGGAGTGATTGTTATATTGTGAGCAGTCTTTAACAAGGAGACAGCTGGTCGCATCACATAGCATTAATAGGAATAACAATGTAGTAGCAATAAGGCAACATGGTGTTATTTCCTTAACATTTTTTGACACCATGGTGCTTTTTAACTCCAAGGAACCACACTCAGACTACCTGCATGTGCTGTGATGAGTCCTTCTGTTCTGATTTCTTGTTAGTTCCCTTGCTCCCTTAGTCTTTAATGGTGTTAAGAAAACCTTTGGCTGAACAAGGTGCATTCTGTGCAAAAAAAACAGATGCCCTCTATAGGTGACTTATTATAAGCTGCAGATGGGAAAGTGGGGAGTTAGTCACATGACTGCTGGCCTCTATAAATCTACTGCCGGAAAAGGGTGCGAGTGGTGGGGGCAGGTTGGGGAGCAGCTGTGCAGCAGCTGCAGGAAGAGCCGATCATGGTTGGGCTATCTGAGCCCTCCCTATTTGAGCCTAGCAGCAGTATGAATCAGGCAGCACTGATAAATTAAATTACTTGTAAGAACTTAAACTTAGAATTTAAACTTCAGACACAGCAGCAAGTTAAAAAATTAAAAGCTGTTGCTCCACTTGTCCCCTGCTAGCTCAATAGTTTTAATGCAATGCCGGTCCTGAATTGCAGCTGACTGTTTCGTGCTCAGGAAAAAAAGGCAACAATTTTGAAATTCAGCAGGGCAGTCACAACCTAAAAACTTCTGCAGGCTCCGTTATCTTTCTGTTCAGTGGTGGCAGCATCCCTGAGCTCCGATCCAAGGGAGGGCAGGTAAGCTGCTCTGGGGGGAAGGTGCCCTTTCTGTTCAGTGGTGGTGGTGTCCCAGAGCTCTGATCCTATGGAGGGCAGGTAAGCTGCTCTGGGGGAAGGTGCCCTTCATCTGTATAGTTGTAGCTCCTTCTTGGGATTATCCCCTTTGTTACCTTAGTTCCAGGAGGTCCAGGTTAAACCTTTCATTTGACTTTGGAATAGTTATGACAAGTGCATCTACTGTATGTTATATGACTCTAGAGATATAGCCTCATTAGAAAAGTCTAATAATCTACAGAAGACTGAAAGTCTTGAGAGACAAGAGTCATTCCCTAACTCACTGTTCTCATTACACTCTTTACATAACAATGATGGAGTCAGTGCTGTTATTTTGTTATCTCGCTCTTGTTTCATATCTGGAGATGTAATGAGGGATATTGAGGAAGTAGATTGCTGTAAATAGCCAGTTACTTTAGGCTGTTTTAATTCAGTTTTAACTCTCATAGCGGTATCTACTACCTCTGGTACCTCCTCTGTTCCTTCCATCAAATTAGTTTTTAGCTTCTTTTGTGATTTTTTTGTTAGTTATAGTAGTTATATTCTTCTTTTTCCCTTTAGGGGAAAGATTTGGTTAGAATCTGCTTCCTTATGAAAAGCTCTGTCAGGAGACATAACCTTCTCAGTTCTGGTATGGACCATGTTTTCTCCCGCACTTAGAAAGTTGAGTTATGTGATTTTCAATTTCTAATAGCAAATTCTAGAATAAAACAATATGAGCAAAAAAAAGTTACAGGTGCAGAAAAGGAAAAAGAATACGGGTTAGTGCCAGGAACCTGTTGACACAGAACAAATAATAAGAGTCTTTGGGGCTCTCCTCCTTTAGGCTTCTTAATATGAAAAATATCACAATGTCCTCAATGACCTCAATAAGCCTTTAGTCTCAAAGCTTCTATTTGGCTTTTGAAGATCTTTGTAATAAAAAGAGTCTCAGACTAATGTAATAGTCTCCCAGATTATAGTTTCCTTACAGGTATGTGGCTGTAACCAACTTTCTTTTCTTTATATAAATGAAAAAAAACAGTGCGTTCAGAATCAGGTAGAAGCTGGGGTTTTCCTAGAGATGACGTATGATGACAAGTGATAGGAATCATAGGAAGGTCTCTAAAACCCAGAAATGTTTCATTGTACAATAGTAATGTTTGGTTTAATTTTAGGTTCAGTGCAAGTCTCCACTAGAAGTTGGCAGTTCTTCCTAGTGTTACTATTCCTTTAGGTAACCTTTACATTCATTTTCTTTTAAATAGCTTTATGACAAGATTTTTGAGATGGTAGCAACCAGAATAGTCAGTCATAGCCCCAGTGTTCTTTAATATTCTCAGAAATCTGTTTCAACCTTTTCACCCTTTTCCCTAATAGCCATTGGTCTGTTGCTTGGACTTGCAGATTCTTTAACTTCAGTTGTGGCCACAGTGACCTACAAGGCTTTGTTCTAAAGAATAAATCAAGAAAGAAGGGTGATTTACATTCAGTTATGGAGAATATCATCAGACATACAGCTGAGAGAAAAACAATAATACCCCTATGATCAGAATTTGCACGAGAGTCTAATTTCCATGACCTGTATGAGAGGGTCTAGTGGATTATAAAAGTACGGCTTTCAAATGCCTCATTACTGGTACTGGAGCATGTCAAAAATTCACAAATAATACCATATATAATATTGTATATAGCACATTATCAGTCACGTGAACAGAAATAAAATAATGGACTTACTGCCACAAGTAGCACATCCTAGTTAGTAGAACCATACAAAAATCAAAAGAACTCCTAGATAAAAATTGTAGAACCATGGAGTGGTTTGCTACAAGTCTCCTTATGTTATGGAGAAAATGGCGAATCTAGTTCTCAAGACGCTGCACATGTGCTTTATGGGCCATGGTCACATGACTGTTCTCTCCAATCAGAGCAAACTCTGATTTAAAATATACTTTGGTTTAAAACTAGGAAATATGTAAAGATATAAAATATAAATACAAATACAAACTTTCAAGACAATACAAATAGAATAGGAAGGAGGAGAGGATAAAGAAGAAATCTGACACAAGAAGAGACCGATCTCGGCACCTGTTGCACAAGGAACCAGGGGACAAAAAATGAGATTCCAAAACAGGTAAGGTAACTCAGTAGTATTGGTAGCTGTCAGTTCAGAACCTTGATAGACAAGAAGTAATAACAAACGACTCCCCTCGATGCAGAGTGGGCACTTTTGGTTCTATAGTCGATGTCTTCAAAGTGTTTCCTCCAGCCTTCTGCAAGCAGCTCTCCATGGACTTTCCTAAGCTTCTCTCTCTCCATGCAGACTTCCCCACCATAGACTCCTGAATCCTGGGGGAAGAGCACAGGACAAGCAGAAAGCCAGGGGCAAAATCACTGTGGCACAAGTAGGCCTGGAAAGGTTCTGAACACACTAAGAGCGTCTGCCTTTACCAGCTTGCTTAAGGAATGCTCATACATTTCTAACTTGAAACATTCCTGTACCCTTAGCAAAGAAGCAGACACCGAACACAATGTTAAGGCAATGGTGTTTTACCGATTGTTGAAAGTGATATTGCTTATCAGACCCCTGCTGTGAGTCTCTTCTCCTCAAAGCACACAGAGTGCAGCCACACCTCTCCTCTTCAGGGTTCATTCTGGTCACCACTGAAAAGTCACGGCTACCTCAGATCATGTGGAATTATATTTCACTCAAGAACATTTATAAAAGAATAATATTGGTAGAGATTACTGGAGCATTAATAATAATATGTTTAATGACCTTAGAATTAAACAACAAATCAAGAAATACTTAAAAGTCAGAGAAACAGTGGTACCTTGGTATGATACAATTGGTGAATGGTGAGAGGATACTAAACTAGTTATTAAACAACTATACCAACAGTTAGACAGAATAGCAGGCAGGGCTAAATATTGTAAGTTGCTGATGCTCAGGAAACATTTATACAAACTCATTTCTTTGCAGAATACAGGAAACTTGGATTACATGGAACAAATAATTAAAATAAAGTAGGAAATGAGGACTTATTTATATGACATGGCAAAATCACTGAAAATGGAACAGTTGCTTGGGACTCAGGGCTCAAAACATTCACTGGATATTTATAAAGAATGTCAATATAGAAAGAATAATAAAATCTGGACAGTCATTACAGATGACCATGGGCAGACCTATACTGATTTTCATGATATATCTGAAGTGATATCAGATGCCCTTGCAGTCCACATTTGGGGAGCCTGCAGACTATACTGATTCAAGTAGCACTTTTTTAACCTCAGAAAATATTGATAAATTGGCTATAATGGAGAAAGAGGATTTAACTAAAACCTTGGAGATTACTGAAATTCAAGAAGCCATTAAAAAACTTAAGGCAAATACAGCTCCTGGACCTGATAACCTCAGAACCAATTTATATAAAACATTTATTGAAATTGTAGCTCCTTTATTACTGGAAACCTTTAACAAGATCTTAGACCAACTCGGAGTAACAGAAAACATGACAAAAGCCTTTTTAATGTTATTATTTAAAAAAGGTGATAAATCGAATATTAAAAATTGGAGACCAGTTTCATTAATGAATACTGACATTACAATACTAACATCCATATTATGTCATAGATTGAGTAAAATTGCAGTTTAGTTTATTGCACAAAATCAGATATGTGCATTACCAGGCAAAAGTATGAGGGATAACCTAATATGTACAAAGGAGGTGTTTTCTAGGAGTAATTTAAATAAACTACATGGGATTGTTCTTTCACTGGATATGGTACCTCATGAATATTTATATCAAGCGTTAGAATTCCATGGAATACCGAAAAAATGTATCACCTGGATTTGATTATTAAACTCTAAAGCTCACTTTCACCCATTAATAAATGGGACAGTAGGGAGAAAAATACCAATAGTAAAAGGGATAAGGCAGGGCTGCTCCCTGGGTCCCCTGTTATATGTTTTCTGTATAGACATCTTAATATGGAAATTTGATCAGACCACAAACTTACAAGGGATACAGTTAACTTTAAATACACCTCCTTTGAACATAATGGCATATGCAGATGATATCTGCTTATTTCTAGCCAATGAACTTGCCTGTCAAATTACTATGGAGATCATAACCCAATATTCTCATGTGGCTGGAGCAATGTGGCTGGAGCAAAGATTAATATTCAAAAAAGCAAAGGAATTTGTATTGAAAATACATGGATGCTGGGTTTGACACATTTATGTGGGATGCCCGTAGTCCGTGAAATTACTATTTTAGGTATTCAGTTTGGTGCATTTAGTATAAAGAAAGTAAATTGGGAGAGTAAGCTTGCAGACTGTGAACACAGAATACTTAGATGGGGGAGTCACGTGATGCAAGTTCCTGACTAACAGCCTGATTCAGCAGCTCCAGCCTCCTGCCCAATTTTCCTTCATTTACGAGTTTAAAAAGGCAAACTGACTGAAGTTTTTTCTCTTAATACCTGTTTGAAGCTGAGGGAAAGTGATTTCAGGACTATCAGTCGCAAATGGACATGGAAATGTGACGATTGCAGCCAAGACACACTCTACCCGCCACTCCGGTAAAGGCACCCAAAAAGCTAGGGCCTCTTCATCTGCTGGAGGTTCAGAAACAGAGCCTGCCATCACAGAGAATGAACCCTTAATGCTAGCGCAGTTCCTGGCAGAGTTTAAGCCTTACCGAGCAGAATTGCTCACTGTTACTGCCAAATTAAAATCAATTACCCAAGCATTGGAGGATTTGTCAAAACGAACCGGGGACCGTGAAGTTAGAATCACTTCACTAGAAAATCATTTTATTAGGCAAGAACCAGAGCTCGCAGCCTTGAGGCAGAAGATGATGAGGATGGAAAGCAAAATTGAGGACCTGGAAGGAAGGAGTAGGTGCAATAATGTTGTTATTATCAGTCTCCCTGAGAAGGAAGAGGGAGGTGATCCAATGTTGTTTACTCAAAAATTCTTGGTGAAACTAGCAAGCCCTACACCTTTCAGTAATAACTACATGATCAAGTGAGCACACAGGGCTTTGCGAGTAATGCCACCACCCGGGGCCCCACCAAGTACGTTCATTTTTCGATTCCTGAATTATCAGTAAAGGCAGTATTTTTTTTACAAATTCAAAGAAATGCAGGAAATAAAATTGGAGGCGCCATCCTGAGAGTAACACAGGACTTGCTAGTGTCAGTTCGGCAAAAGAGAGCTGTGTACCATCCACTGGTGGTAAAGCTAATTGCTTCAAGCACTCAATTCTGAATGGGCTACCCTGCAAAGCTACAAGTTTTGTTGTCTGGCATCTGGGTCAGCTATGAGGATGCAAACACAGTGGCTGCAGACTTGCAAGCAGCCTTACCAGATCTGTTTAAGCAAGGTTGAAAGGGCCTGGAACATTACTCTAATTGAAATTGCTTGTAAAGGTGCTCTAAGAGAGAGACTCTTGTTATACCCATCTGCCTCAATCAAGGCAACTGTACCCTCTCCTGTTTTGGAAGGATTGGTCTCCCACACAGCTAGAGGGGAATTGTGTTTCCTTGGGTTTCCCCTTTTTCTCCTTTGGGACAAATCTGAGTGTGGACTGGTGAGAGTCGTGTGATGGTGTCTTATTCCGCAAACTCTGTCTGACTGGTCTCTCCCGGGAGGAATCTGTTTTATAAACTGAACAAGCTTTAGTTTGGACATTGTTGTCTAGGCATGGATTGCACCTTCGGGTGAAACATTCACGTATTGGATGCAGCAGCTTATGAGTCCTCACTAGAGGGAACTCGTTATCTCTGAATTTTGGGAAGGGCTGCAGTTTTCATTTTTTGCTGTGTTTCAACTGTTATGTTTTTTAGCAGGGCAATTATTAGAACATTAAGCTCTCCTGAGGGCATGTTTCAGAGGGATTTTTCTTTTAGAAATACAAGGAAATGTTTCCACATTATTTTAGTGGCAATTAGAGCATGCAATTTATGGGGAGAAGTATTAGAGTGAAGGGTTTATATGTAAACAGTGTTATTACCTCAGTTTGGACTTTGCAAGGTTTTTCTTAAATTACCCTTATGTTAGTTTTTGAAAGGTGTAGCTGGGTACAGTGAGAATAATTGCCCGCTAGAGTACCAGTTGGTAGAAATGGCCTTAAGGCTGTCTGAACTAGGTTGAATTTGAGCCATTTTAATTTGAACAACCCCAAGAGCAATGATTGCTGTTCTCATTTCCAGATGCATTTTAATTGCTCATGTATTTCTTTATTTCCTTCCGATATTAGGGATCATCAATAGCAGGATCACTACTGGGGCATTAAGCTCTCATGGGGACATGTTTCAGTGGGCTTTTTCTTTTAGAAGATTATGCAATGTTTATTCATTACTGTAGAATCATTTAGAGTATGAAGCTTATTAAGAAAGCTATTAGAGTGAAGGGTTTAAATCTAAATCTAACCAGCGTTATTATTGCAGTTTGGTCCTTGTATGCTCTCCTCTAAATTACCCTCAAATTAAATGTGGGAGGATGTAATGGGGTACAGAATATATAACTGCCCATTATTGTACCAAATGGCCAAAATTATCTTAAAGATTTCCGATTTTGGTCAACTTTGTACCATCTTAATTTAAACGACCCTAAGGGTAAGGCTTGACCTTTTTACTTTGAGGAGTTCATGGTTTTTATTGGGGACTCCTCCCATAGAAGGGGGGAATAATATTTAAAGGAGCTAGTTGCTCTGAAAAGTTGAATGTGTGTTTTTGGTGTACTTGCCTGTTAGAGATTGGTTTAAAGGGATGGGAAGGTATGGAGTGGGAACAGGGAAGTTTTAACTTTTGTAGTCATAGACCAAAATGCTTTTTGGTTGGTTGGGTAGGTGGAAGGGAGATTTTGCTATGTCTTATGGATGTTTTTTTTTTAATTTTGTAATGGGATATGGGATAATAGAGGGGAGGGAGTATGAGGAGGGAGGAAGGGAGTGGAAAGGATGGAAGGGTGGCCACACATGCAAAGCAACATGGATCATTGGATGTCACTGAGTGGGAATTCCTTTCAAAATAGGAGTAGAAAGTAATAAATTAAGTGTTATTACAAAAGGGACATATACTCTGCTCATGTTACATGGGTAGCACCTACAAATTTATCACGTGGAATATTAAAGGACCTAGGAACCAGATAAATAGGTATAAAGTCCTTAAACTTCTACAGTTACAAAAGGGACAAGTTATATGTTTACAAGAAATGCATATGCTTGATTCTGAGGTCCACCTTTTTAGATGCCAATTTGTGGGGCAAGCTTATATGGCTGGGGATAGTACAGCCAGTAGGGAAGTAGCTATCTTAATAGTAAGATATACCCCTTTTGTTTGCGAGAAATGTATTAAAGACCCGAGTGGATGCTACATTTTAATTCAAGGCTTACTGTATCAAACGAGAGTTGTAATCAGGAGTGTTTATGGTCCTAATGTGGACTCACCAGGTTTCCTTGTAAACTTACTTAAGATCCTGGCTCCCTTTGCACACCTCCCTATTTTTTTAGGAGGAGATTGGAATCTGCCTTTTTCCCTGGAGGTTGACAAAAAGGGGAAGAAGAGAGCAGGTTTAACTCCAGCTCAACAAGCAATATGGGAGCTGTCTGATAATACAAGGTTATGTGGCTCTTGGAGGGTTCTACACCCCTTGCTCAAAGAGTTCACATTTAGGTCAGAAGTGCACAACACTAGGTGAGGATTGACTATTTTTTAATGAGTCAGTCTTTGCTTTCAGGTCTTTCATCATGTACACTAGTTCTTGGGGTCATCTCGGACCACTCCATGGTCAGATGCTCCATAAACCTTAATTCTAACCACCCCAGGCAGACAATTTGGAAACTGAACAACCAACTTACTTAAGTCAAACCAAATAAGAGATGGTATCACTCAGAGAATAGAAAAATAGGAATGGGAAAACCTTAATTCTACCGGTAAAGGAGATATTGAATTGGGAGCTCTGAAATGCGTCCCAAGGGGGGGAGTTAATTAAAGTAGCAGTGAATAGAAAAAGGCAGAAGGAGAGTAATGCAAGGCACCTATTGTGACAAATTCAAGAAATAGAAAGTAACCTCTAAGAGGTTACTCCGGTTGAGATTGACTGCTTGTCATCAGAAGGGGTGTCATTTTTCCTGGTTGTTTCCCTCCACTGTATGGTGGGAAGGGGCATCAGAGGTAGGCTGTACTACAGCTACATTGTTGGATTTGCCAGAGGAAAGGTTACAGAGATAGATTTGGTAAGCTCGCTCCATTTTAATGAGGATTTCCATGAACTCATCCGTGTTCGGATTAATGTTGAGTTCGACTTTTTCTCGCAGGGCCAGATACATATTCCGGACATACAAATCTTTGTACTCAGTCTGAGCCATGACAGACTGCTTGTCTGCTAAGGCTTTTCCCACTTTGTACGCAAGCCACAGCCATTGGTGATAGGTGCCTGGGCTTTCTTTTGCACCTTGCTTAACCTTGTAGGCCAAGCATGTTCCCACAACTCCTGGGGAATTTGCACATAAGAGTGCAGTGGCAATTTGATCAAAGGTGCAATCTTCAGCACTATGCACTGTCCTTGAGACCATAGCCCAGAGGGTAGGTTCAACTGTTTGTCATAAGATTTGAACCTGGTACTGGAGTTGGACAGAGAGTTTCTCACAAAGGAAGTGCACTTTCTCCAAATGGCAAGTGAGATTGTCAGTTGGGCCCATCTGTCTGATGCTCTGTGCAATTTGCTGGACAGAATGAGTGACCAGCAGGGGGTCAGAGGTGTGAGTAGTCACACCCAGTTCAATACATTCCATGGCTCTGCGGAGCGTAGCTTCCACTGCCACATCAGTGACTGCCCTGTAAGTATGGTTCTGATTAACAGTTTCTTTTAGCATTTTATCAGTTTGGTCCTGGATGGCTTTCTTTTGATCTTCCTGGACACTAATCTTACTGATAGCTTCCAAAATGAGGTTGTGAATCTCCAACTCATCACCTCTAGTGAGAGGGGCGAGCAGCAGTGCATTTCAGAATACAGGCCCTCCGCCAGTGTAATGGGGGCCTCAATCTTGGCATTGTATGTGGCGTCCACCACTTTTACGTAGACGTGGATATGGAGTATGTGTGCCAACATCAGCGCCATCTTGTGAATGGTGAGCGGAAGTTGCTACATCATGGGGGTTGGAGTTACATGTGACATGACATGCCTCATCATTAAAGTCAGAGTCGTCATCGCTGGATGACACAGTCTCAATGGGCGTATACTGGAACCCATTCGTGGCCTTAACATGGCCAACCAGAACCTCTCGTTGATGGCACAACTTTGTCATCTTTTGTCTACACTTCTTGTAACAGACTTTTGCAGTGCCCTGCTCAATACCTCTCTCAATTTCTCTCTGCAACACTCTATACATGGTGCCCAGTTCAACATTTTCCCTAAGTTCCTCATCCAACTCACAACTCACATGCTTGTAATCCTCTTTCAGCTAAGCATTCTCATCTCTCAAAGTCTCATTTGTATCACTCAAAATATCATTCAAATATGCTGTTTCTTATCACATTTCAACCTTTCACATTCGTCTCTCAATAAACATATCTCTCACTCAGTGTCTTGAGCAGTACAGTGCAGCAGTCTGTAATTAGCATCACAGAGTAACTGTGTCTCCTCCGCTAATTTCTGTTCTTTTTTCTGTAACTCCAATGCCTGCAAACTCATCTCTTTTTTGAGAGATGCATTTTACAGTTCAAGGGAGGCACACCTCACTATGAGACTCTCAACAGCAGTATGTAGAGCCACAACCAAAAGACCTTTAAGGTTGTATTTCTTGGTTGCCTGTTTGGACTCTAAGTAATGGTCAGATATTAGCAGCAATGGTTTTTCAACAGATTTTGTGTCCAGCACAAAATCTGTCCATCCGCCATGGGATATGGGGTAGTTTGAGACATCGAGTCTCAGTTCAGTGCACAGGTCAGACATAACAAAGAAAGGGTATATAAATAAACAAATAAGCAGTTGGAAAACTGGTCAAAATGCCTTGGCGCTATCACCAACCACTTTCCAGTCCCCAGTGGGTGAACCGTGATGCCAAGGTGGTGCACTGTCACTCGCAAAGGGAGTGTAAGTGGGCCCGCTGTGGGTCTGCCATGACCAAGACCAAGACAGTGTGGGTCCACCACAGCTGCTACCACTGTAAGCATGAGTAGGTCCAAGTAGGTGAGAATCGCACTACACTACTCAACATTCAAAATAAATTGAATGTGAATCTTCCTTTGTACCTTCCAACCTGCACACAGTCGCCAAATGTAACTGGGTAATAAATTACCTTCTCAGATTCTTGGCAGAACGGCACAAAAGGAAGAGACAACAGACAAGTGGTACTCATGTAATAAATGGAATTTATTACAGAATAGCAATACAGGCTTACTACCATAACAGTGTGGTCACTGGGAGAATACCAGTTTACCTTACCTAGGCAATGCAGTCTCTCTCTTCTCAGAGAAGCTACATGTTACAAAGGGTCTTATAGCCTGATAACTATGGCAATGGCTAAAGAAGATATATAAAATGTATATAATTGGACAAAAACAGGTGATCTGAGTAACCATCCTAACTAGTGTGAAACTTGCATAGCTTGCAGGAGATAACAAACAATAGGATCTCTATAATCCCCAAGGTCAGCTGCAACTGTAGTAGTGCACAAGTACTAAAGATGGCACTGTTGCCTTAGGTATATAAGTACAGTAGAAATATAGTAAAAAGAATTTCTCATGGCTAGAATATATTGGTAAAACATAATATAGCATAATAGAACACAGATCCTGACACTTATACGATAAGTGTCTTCGCCCTAAGGTAAGGACATATACCTACATAAATTGCTGTCCTCAAGGTAGGGACACCATTGGGGTGCTGCACCATGGATAATATCACTGTTTGCTGGATGAACCATCAGCAAGCAGAAAGCAGATTCAATGTAGACCTTAGCCATCCTAACCCACATTCCTGCTGTCCGCACCTCTTCCATGGCCCTATTAAATGACTCATACTGAACTGTGGTGAACCTCAGATCAATATGATCATTCACTGAATCCACTTCTGGATATGACAAGTGACTGATCATCTGGAATTCACCCAAGGCTTTCTTGGTACTAGCCCTGCTAGTGACACCCAGAGATTGGGTAGGAGAGCTGTCTCATCTGGGCCACTCAACCATCCCAACTGCCTCTTCCTGTCCAGCATATCCTGGATCACCTGTGGTCAGTCTCTGACTGACTTCAAATTCTTGGCCATATATCCTCTCTGAGGGCCCATATACAGAAGTCTAAAGACAGCTGAAAAACCTTCCTCTCACAGGTGGGCAGCCTCTTGGCACTGGTCCACCAAGGACTTAAACCTGTCCACCCTTACCAGGGTGAACAGGCTTGCTTCCTTGTGGCTTGTGATACTTTTTATGGATGTTTCTATAACTTCTCTTTGGGGGCTTGGGAGAGATGCACAACACGAGGGGATGTTGCTGCCCACAAGCTATGCATTTGTGCCGAAACCTACAGTTAGAACTCCTGCAGTTGCCCTGATTGTAGCAAACTTGGGAGGGGGTCCCTCCCTCATGCAGCTGCAATGGAGGTGCCCAGAGGGGTAACCCACTATAAATATGGACCACCCTGCCTCTATGCATCATGTCCACCAACAGGTGCGTATCCAATATGCCCCACCATTGTATAGTGTCACACTGCCTCAGGCACCAGAACTCTTTGTCATACTCAAGCCAAGCCATGCCCTCTTTTCACCTATGCGTAAACATAATTCTATTTGCATACTTAGTGAAATCCAGCCCTTGATCCAGTGCCATTTGCAGTATGGTGCTGGCAAATACAAAGAAACCCACCAACTAAATACTGATAGTCCATGGCACTTTCACTTTTTTCTAGTTGGAGTCCTCCAACTTATCTTTTTTTCCTTCAGTTTCCCTGTCTGATTGAGTAGTGAGGACATGTCTACATATGCCCTATTTCAGATCTGATCTCTGACCTTGTCAGTCATGTGGGTTACTGTGGGTTTTGCCAGACAGACATATCTGCCAGGACCCTCCATTGCCAATGTCTTGCTTGATGTCATGCCCAACCCTGCGGATCCCATATCCCCCTGGACTGTTCACCCTTTTTGTTGCTGACCCAGGGCCACTATGGTCATTCCCACCACCAGGTCCATGATCTTATCCAGCTTCTCATCCACAGTGGACCCTTTCTTGGCTCCCTACTTTCTGGAACTTGTATTCGATGAGGCCGTGGCTTGCGTCAATGATACCACCATTGTGGAAGTGAGGACCACCTCTTCACTGGGGGTTGGCACCATTCCAATTGGGGCTGGCCCTCCCCCTTGTTCCCTGGACTGTGCTGCCCATATCACTCCAAGAAGGATCCCTCCCAAGACCATTATTACCATGTTCTGGATGTGCTTCTCTGAAAACAGACAAGCCTTGGAACTATTCTCACCTCACTGTGGTTTCCTGGGTGCCTTCACTGGGGGCCCACCACTTCCTTAGCTGGTTGTCTCTTCCTTGACACTGCTGTTGTTATAGTTGGCATAGGCAGCATGCTGGTTCCCTCCAAGCAGGCCTCTAGCCACTCCTGCCCTTTCTTCTTATACATTTCACACAGCTTGGCTTCTAGCACTGCTGTCATTACCATTGTTGTGGGGAGTCTTCTTCTTGCTCTGCATCTTCAAGCTGTAATGATAACTTATTGCCTCCCTCCACCAAGAACGTTGTGTTAGTCACAAGTTGTCATACCCAGGCACACCAGCAGGAGGGTCTTACTATGGCTGCCCAGCTTCAACTAACACTCCCCCCATGCCTTAATTACTTTTTCAACTGTTCACCTCCATCATCTTACCCCCCCATATTTTTTTACCTCAATCCTAGCCTTTTTGCAGTCTCCCTCCTGGGATGCATACTGCTCCTGCCCAAGACTTTTTTTCCTGCCCGGCATCTTCCCTTTCTAGGTGAGACTGTGGAAAGGTCAATCTCACATCAAGGAGTCATGTTTTGTTTCAAGGACTAGCCAACTATGTACTATTTATGTACTGGAAATCAGTAAAATCTAATGTTATGGCATATACTGTAGAACTCTGTAAATGATCACCTGTATTGTTGACTGCACTGGCCCTGGTACCCTTATGAAGATGAGATGATCCGTATTACAAGGATATCTCAGTGGATAAAGGTTTTATAAGTCACTAATGAATGAGAATAATGGCTGACTTGGAGAGCAACTGCTACTGCCAAGTTGGGGCCATAGTCGAGCAGACAAACCGACCGCTTCCAGCCACAAGTGCTGACTGAATCATGATAAGCATTTCAACCCCCCCCACTGACTGTGCTATGTTTGCTTATTCTTTTTTTATTTTATTGCCTTCCTGCAGTCTTCTGTTCTTTTTTTTTAATAAAGGGGGTGTAGCAGGCTGACCTGCTCTTGTCAACCCATCCTCCTATTGCTCCCTTGGGTCCCACAGTGGCTCCTCCATAGAGCTAGCCCTTGAGTGCTCAGTCTCACTAACCTGAGAAGGTAGCCTCTATATGCTTCTGGAATGAGGCTGGCCCTTGCTGTGTCCTGCCACCCATAAACTTAGCCCATCATGCCTGCTGAAGGATATGTGGCTGCTGGAGAGATCTTGTGCAACAACATCATCTCCCTCTCCCTACATTTCTTAGGATTATGTTTATTTTTTAATTTTTAAGCAGGATGCGACTTGATTTACTGGATTCACCCCAAGATGCACCTGAGGTTAATGGTAAGGGTGGGCAATGGGGGGAGTCCCATCACGCAGTCCCTCTGGCCTCTCCCAACCCCTCCCGCTCATCGACCTGCATTGTTCTGATGACCACAAACTCTACATTATGAACTATGATCCAGTTGGCTGAGCTGCTGGGTGAATAATTCCTTTGGCCCATAGCCAACACCGGGACTCTGAAGGTCACCCTGGGAATGGAGCTGAACAGGGGTTAACGTAATGAAGTAAGTGTCAGAAGAACAATGAATTCTGTAGCAGTATGTATATTCTGCAGCATGAAGAAAATTCTGTGAAGAATTCCATAGTTACATAAATGCAGAATTCCAAGGGCCTTGCCTATTGTGCAGAGGGCCCAATAATGTACAAGAAAATCAGAGCTACAGTAAACTTGTAGCTTTGCCTGTGGTGTGGAGGACTGAGGCACTGGATGTCTTACCTTCCATCACACCAGTGACCCAGGATTAGAAATGGACCAATTTCACTCAGGGTCTGGTGGGGGGATTTAGTGTCTATCGATGGGTTGCCTCCTTAAGGGTAGAGGGGACAGTGTATACTGTTGCTTGGTTGCCACCTAATGGAGGCTCAGTGGCACAGCAGCAGTCACCAGAATTGAAAGTTATATTTTGTCTGATTCACATGTTCAAAATGTATGTAAAAAAATAATTTACATCTTATAGCACTTACATGATCTGCTATGTATATATCAAGAACTGTGAAGGGAAAATTGTAAATCCGCTATTAATGCCAGTGATTGATTATGGTTCAAGAGTTGTAAGAGTGCTTTTAAAAATGTATTGACTAACTTGAATAAAGTGGTCAGCCTGGTGGTGCTGAGGGTTGAGGCACTGGATGCCACACCTCGTGTCACGCCAGTGACCTGGGTTTGGGAATGAGCCCAGGGAGCCAGGGGTCAGCAGGGGAGGGAAGAGATCAAGCATCCAGAGGACAGCTCTCTCTTCCCTGGGGAGGGTTTCAGGGACTCACCGCACTGCAGCGGCATCTGGTGGCTGTCAGGATAGTGCTAGCAAACAATGACAGCATAGCTAGGGGGTGGAGTTTGGCAGGCAGTGGCACATCATGCCCAGCTGCCATTGCACATCTGAACTCCATGGGGCAAAACAAGGATGGAAACTTCCCTTCTCTTGGGGATAGGCAAAGGCACTGCCCTCTGGTCCACACTCCCAAGGCTGGTCGCTCTCTGCTCCTTTCTCTGTCCACCTCAGCCCAGCACTCTACACTTCAGATAGAGTGCCCTGGGTGGATAGGGTGGCCCTTCCCCAAAAGGGTTCAGATCTGGGGGTTTTGCCAGGATGGGATGAAGAGTTAGGTGAGCCTCACAGGTGGAGGTAGAGACCAGGAGTAAGCAGACGCTGGAGAGAGGTCCCCTCAGGAAGGTGCAGAAATAAAATCTCAAAAAAAAAACTTGAATAAAGTGCTAAACAAGACTGTCCATTTTGTTACAGCAAGTTGTTTTGACACAATATACATCTAATCTGTATACCGGTAAAACAACAAAATAATTACAGTGAAGACCATTACAGCAACAAATTCGAGACTGTCAATGTAATGGTCCCGCTGTACACCGGTGGCGGTTTCACCAGTGTGTTGCCCCCTTTCAAATCAACTCCACCTCGGAGTTGATTATTAAAAAAATTGGGTGGTGCAGGGGCAGAGCCCTCATGAGGGGCAGGGCAGCCTGCAAAAAAAAAACAGTGGTTTTCCAATGGGCGGAACTTCGACAGTCAAAGCTTCACCCATTGCTGTAGGGGATTTCAACAACAAAGTTGTTGAAGTGACTTGGTGGAACCCATGTAATCTGTTGGAAGATTTGGAATGGTTGCCACAGATCCTGCATAGGGAGACATTATAGTTAAATACTATTTTTTCCCTACTCGAGTTCAAATCTCCCTTATCATTGAAAATGTACTTGGACATGTAGGGCCCCATATTCAGCCAGCCACACCAGCACTGTGCTTGCACTGCACCTGCACTAGCTCCTGCACATGGCATGAGGTATATAAAGAAATAACACGCCTGCACCAACACATTTGAATATTGGGCTACAGTGCAGTGCACATGCACAGAGCAACTGCATAGTGCTAACACCAGCACAGTGTAACAAGTGCAGGGTGCAAGTGCAGCACTGCATATAGCACTGCATGTAGGCGCTGCACAAGTAATGCAGAGAACAGTGCAAGGGGAGTTGGGGGATACAATAGGTGGCACAAAGGAAAGACACACAACACAGCAGCGGAGGTATCAAAAATAATTTTTAATACACAAAATAGCCAATGACCTATAAACAAAAACAAAACTTTAATACAAACAAAAACAAAGGCAATAACTCATAATAGGTAAGGAGAAACAAAAGAAAATAGACAACTGTCTGTCATCATAAAAGGGAAGTAGAAGCAAAAGAAAATGGGGGGGTAGGACTAAAACAAAGATACCAACCCCTATTAGAAAGGGGGGGCTACTAAAATCAAGGGGCCTACTGCCCACAAAAAAAGGGGGAACAACTAAAACAAAGGGCCAACAGGCCAATAGAAAACAGTCCACCACTCTATGGCTACAGCAGTTGGTGGTGGCTACTACCTCTGGTAACCACAACCAGGTTCCACACAGCTGTAGAGGTGGGCAAAAGTTGTGAATTTTGCTTTAGTGGAACTTCTGCGAAATTGAACAACTTTCTCTGAGGTTTCCGAACTTCTGCCTGTGGCGGATCAGAAATCTTCTGAATGTTTTTGGCTAAGTCTCACAATGTTCTGCTTAGATATTGGTGGAAATTAACAACAATAACAACAAAATAAAGCATCACCTGGTGTTATTCCCTGGTGTCTAGTGGACTCCCTGCCCCACCACTCTGGCGGGTGTACAAGCACATGTTTATTCATTGACAGCTCAGTGGGTGGCCGGCCACAGTGGAGAGTGGAGGGCTGTGTTACTCAGCCTGCTTGGGTTCAGGATGGGGGGAGCAGGGTGGTGGAGCACTACCTGCTGGGGTTGGGAGATGGGGTTGTGGTTGGGAGGGGGGGATTGGGATTAGAAGGGGGTTAAACTAGATACCTGTGCCCAGATGCAATTTCACCACCCACAGGTGAAATTTACTAAAATAATGACATCTTGAGTCCCTGGACCCTGGCTAGTAACCCCCCCAGCCATTTTTCGTGGTTACTGTGCTCTACAGCTAAAACTACAAAACAATAAATCATAAAAATTTGTAGTCTAAGAATCATCATTACCTTCCTGTACTGTCTTTGTAGTCTAAGCAAGCAATAATACCCAACAGGGTGGGTGGTATTGGGCAATAGCGGACCGCCCAGGGGCATAATGAGGCCCGATGCCACAGGCGGAGGGCCTTATAGCCCCTGGAAGGTCTGGTATTGCTCATACTACCCACCCTGGAGGGTATTATTGTGCTTAGAAAATGGGTTATTAGTGAAATGTTTTATACAATAATTAAAAAGTAGTGCAACTGTGCTTAAAAAACTGAAATAAATTAATAAAAATCGTTTTGTTGCAAAGTAGTCCCTGTAGTGGTATAGCTGTGTAGTGGTATAGCTGTGTAGCTGGCAGCAGAGGGCACTTTTGTTTTGCATGCCCTGATTTTATGTGCCTTTATCCCAACTTGAGCGGTCATTGCCTTGTGTTCCTTTTGTTATTTTGAGCAGATTCTAGTCTTGTGTGTCATTCTGTGGCTGTTGTTTTTTTTTTTTTTTTTAAGAGACTGAAGTGGGGTGAGACTGTCATCGGTACCGCGGTCGAAAGAAAGCATTTCGAGTAAAATTAAAGCTGCTGCTTGTCCTGTTATGCCAGGTGGGAAGCGTGAGTGAGACGTCTTCGGGAGACAGATGGAGATGTGAACTGGTAGCATTTACTGGCAAGAACAACAAATGTAAGATTTTTTGAAATATGCAAAGCATTCCTGACAGACTGCTCGAGTCAGGTAATCAGATCATCTTACTGGCTCAGTTTGTGTGTGAATGACGATGGGCAACGGGGGAGGGAGGGAGGAAGGAGCCGGGATCTGCTCGAGTAAGTGAAGTAATTCAACTGTGTGCCAGGATTAAACAGTTAGGAGTTTAAAGAAACAGTGTTCTGTGGATTACAATGCTTAAGAAACTGTCTTGGGGTGAGAATGTTACATCGTGTATTTTGGGGACAGTAACGCTTACTAAGCATGTAAAAAAATGGCGGTGATTTTGAATTTGCCAAGGATCTTTTGCCCAATGAGTAAGCAGAGTAGGCAAAGGGATATGTTAGGTGGCGATGGGGTAAGGTTAGTGGCACTTTTTATTTGCTGGGCATCTATTGAAGGTTAATGTACCCCCCTGGCAGGGGTACTAGCCAATCAGAGCCCAGCAAATAAAAAGCCCATTTTCTAATGTCCTTCAATTTGGTTGCATCTGGATAATTTGGATTCAAACAAATTACATTCTGTGCATGCACAGTACCAAAAAGAGTAATGTACCACATACATGGAATGATTCCTGGTATATAACACATGCATCAGTATTCTTACCTACACATTCTCAGTACAAATGCATTCATTCAGAATTTGGCAGTATGATTACTGAGATAGAGCCTTGTTAAAATTATGGCTCCGATTCTGTGCCAGTGACAAAAATCTTTTTGAAAATAGGGCTCAACCTCACATCGAGACCTGCACAGAGAGCCCAAGTTATGTGAATGATGACTTTTTTACATCTGTATGTGCTTGTGATGACTCCCCAACCCCTCAGTGGGGGTTGTTAGATTTAATTAATGTGTTTGATCTGCAAGATAATGGTTCTTCTCTGTTAAATATCACAGTGAAACAGTTGAGCAGGGGTTGGTTTAACTCTTTGCTGCCACTGCCAGGTAAAAAACAGATACACCGTCTCCCCATACATCAGTTTGCTGGTTACCAGAAGTCAGAAAACTGTACTCTGATTCTTTTTGTTGTGAAATGGATAGAATATTACATACGGACACTATTTCAAACTTTTATGATACACTTTCCTTTCCTTACTGTATGAGAAGGGTCTGCAAGCCCCCCCCGTTACGTCATCATTTTCCCCAGACCCCCCAATCCTAAAACAAAAATTATGTCCCCACTCCCTGGTGTTTAGTGAACCCCCCACCCTGTCATCAGATAGCACCTACCCTGCTCCTCCTCCAGTACCCTGATTGGGCCACCGGCACAGCCCTCCATTCACCTCCACGGCTGCAGCCTGACTGAGTGTTTCAATGAATGAGCATGTGCCGTGCCATGGAGGTGAGTGGAGGGCTGTGTCGGTAGCCTGATCAGGGTACTGGGTTGGGAGTGGGGTGGGCGCTATAAGATGACAGGATGAGGGGTGGGGACCCACTAGACACCAGGGAGTGGTGATTAAATTTTTTTAGGATTGGGGTCCAGGGAAATAAAGAGTTAACTGGGAGGGGGCTTGCTTTATTCACATTGGGCAGGTGATCGGCCGGGGGGAAGGGGGACCACTAGACACCATGGAGAATTAATTATTATTTTGAAATTTGGGCCAGTGAGCGGCTGGGGGGACCAACAGACACCAGCATTTGTGGTGGGCGAAATTGCTGGTGAAATTTTGCCACAATTTCATGAAACATTTCCTATGGCAAAATTCTCGATTTTGCCGCAGTTTCACCAGTGAAATGTTATTTTACTGCATCTCTACAGAACCATAAACATGGTTTAAAAAATGTAAAGAATCAGGGGGACATATTCAGAATCAGCCGGATGCACAAGCAGAACAGTGCATCATGCAATAAAGATGCGCCGGATGACTCTGTTGCAATATTCAAACAGAATGCATGATCGGTACAGACTCCACATCCTGTTTGAATAGCTGACCCTGGATGCATGGCACATAGCAGGCATCTGCCATGTTTGGTGCTGTGCATCCAGGATGCAGGGCTGAAGACAGCCCATAGGAGAATGTGTGGCACATACCTGGAGGTGCCAAGTCCCCCATAGGCAATATTCAGCTCAAACATGCCAATGAGCTTATTGTTAAATCAAGGATGGAAATGAGAAAGGAAAAGTGTGGCCTACTGGGATTCGAACCTCAGATCTCTGGTATGCCGTTCCAGCGCTCTAACCATTAAGCTACAGGCTCACTGATCAAAGCATCTGAGGAATTTCCTTACAGCCACACACACATTCCTTTCTCTAGTGTTGCGCAATTATGCAACTAGGAACCAATGTTAGAAATATCACTTTCTCGCAGTGCAGTTTAACCCCTGCAAGGTATACATATTTTTTAAATCAAGGATGGAAATGAGAAAGGAAAAGTGTGGCCTACTGGGATTCGAACCTCAGATCTCTGGTAATGAGCTTATTGGGCATGCATGGCACAAAGGGGCCTAATGTATGCCCATTATGGGCTCATTTGCATGGCTGTGCCCAGTGGAATGTGCCGGGCCAACCTCCCCCAGCCTTGATCCCCATTGAAATAACATTAATGTGTCATCGAACCCTCTTTTTCCATAGCGCAGTGTCCCCCCAGTCCTGATCCCTGTCATGCTGCATTAAATCCCTGAGACCCCATTTCCATACTGTAGGGATCTCTCACCCTGCTAGGCAGTAACCCACCACCCTGCACCCCCATCCTGTCCTGTGCTGGTGAATGGCACAGCCCTCCTCACCCTGCCATAGCCACTACACTACATCAACATGGATCGGGGGGGTGTATTCAGTACTGTGTTCAGGGCATGGGGGTGCTGTGTACCTGGCCCTCGACTAAATGTTGGGCACCAACCTTCTCCGCCCATAGTTAAAGTAGGGTTTGGAAAGCATAACTATGCACCAGCACAGCCAGCCATAGTTACGCTTGTGGGGATTGAATATTGTGATGTGGGGAATATGCATGAGGGACCCCTCCTTTGCATTCCTGCATTGCAATATTCTGCACAGTGGTGCAGTTGAGTCTGCAGTGTGCATCGGGGACTTCTGAATATTACCATGCCCCTGATGGTCTCCACAAGTTGGAAATGTGCAGGTACATCTAGGTATGCGCTGTGCATCGCTTCTCAAATTGTCGGCCTCAAGGTTCATCTATACCTAAAATCAAATCAAAGTATGATGAAATGTCACTTTAATTGCCACCAGAAAGTACAAACCTAAATAATGTCAAAGGTGTTATAAAAATTTTACATACATATATACGATTCTTGGTTTATTTGTTGTGAAAATGAAATATAATCTTATGTTTTCCTGAAACTCCAGTCTAAATGATTAGTGCAGTATGGCATAGGTCCTACGTGTGTAGTCTTTTTCTCTTATGAAAAAAGACATTTTACAACTGAAACTACTGCAAAGCAAGCTACGAGCTCCTTTCCTGTCAAATCCATCTGTATCCCTTAATCCACGTGTCCAAAATATCCCTCCAGATCTCTATTATTGCCACTAAATCCTGACCTTCTACAGTAAGCACATCAAGTCATCAAGCTTGCTCATTTTGCTGAGTACAAAATCAGTGAGCTTGAAGGTTTCCCCTATATTATTTTATTAGGGATTTTCTCTGAGAATAATTTAAATTTATCCGACATGATTTCTTTCTATTGAATTTTTAGTGTGACATTGAACCTCACTTGTGTTTCTTGAAGATCAATATTCTTATTTATGGTAATTGTTGCCATCAATTTTCCTAGAAATAACATAGTGCAATATGCATTGAAATAAGCAAAGTAAATTGATTGACATTCAGTGCTAAGTTTTAGTACTTTTTAACATTTAAGGGCGGAGTATGCGTTATGAGTTTAACAACTTGCTGTCTTTTAATTTCTTTGTTTTAACATATTTGTAAATGCTTATGTTCTCCTTAATTCAGCCCTATCTTGCATGAAATATCATTGAAATTAAGATAGCATACAGTTGTAACTAGTGACATAATGCAGAACATTGCAATATACTACAGTATGTCACAGTACATCCCCATTCATTTTAACTGGATCTCTGTGATATTGCCTGATATATTCACACAATATATATATATATATATATATATATATATATATATATATATGTGTACTAATTGTCAGCAGATTAGGCCTTATGGTCTCATCGAGTCTGCTCGAACCTTGGATCCCTAGTTGGGTGCCGAGGCCTTCCCCTCCCCTTGTGTTCCAGAAATCCCTATCATCCATCCCCACCCCACTGGGCCAGGCCATCTTCTGGTACATCTGCTTTCTGTGTCTGTCCCACCCTCTCTTGAAGACCTCCACTGTGGATCTCTGAACCAGCTCACCAGGCAGCGCATTCTAAAGGTCCACCACCCTCTCAGTGAAAAACCTCCTCCTCTTTTCCCCCCTCACCCTTCCACCTTCCAACTTCAAACCATGCCCAGTGGTGATACCTCCCTTCTTTAGTCTAAAGATCCCCTCCATGTTTACCCTATTTATTTCCTTGAGGTACTTAAAGACCTCAATCATGTCCCCCCGTCTCTCCTCTCCTCCAATGAAAACAGGCAGAGCTCCTCAAGTCTGTCCTCATATGTCAAATCCCCTAGTCCTTGTATCATCTTAGTTGCCCTCCTCTGTACCCTCTCCAGGAGCTGTATGTCCCTCTTGTGTGTCTCCAGTACTGTACACAGTACTCAAGGTGTAGTCTATATATATATATATATATATATATATATATATATATGTATCTCTCTCTCTCTCTCTATATATATATATATATATATATATATATATATCTGTATATACTGTATCTTGTCACTGGCTACCACTGTAGGGTAGGAATCAAATTCAAAATCAAATAATATCCAGAACAAAGCTGTTTGTCATATCTGGTACACAACACATGCGTTGCCTTTTTAATTTTTGTAGTACATGTATGTTTTAGGTTTTGTAAAAGGTGCCACATTGACAGCACTGAAAACAAAAGCCTCAGTTTACCCATATGATTGCTACAGTATGGGAACTGAAAGGTCAAGGATTCCTATACTACACTAGCAATGTATGCACCTCAACCTTGGCATGCAGAGGGAGCCATGGAGATTGTAAAGTAGTTTACAATCCATACTCATCCAGTCATTGACACATCATGCAAGACTGGCAGTAAGGTTGCTAAGCAATGTCAATTGTGTTGATGATTTTGCCCATCTTCAGTAGAAACTTGCCGCTTTACATTTCTTCTCTGAAGAAATCTGCGCAATATTCCACAGTAGAAAGGGTAGCATGGGTGGTGATATTATTTGGTTAGTTTATTTCTGTTTTCATTTTTTCTGATAAGTTCAGTAACTGAAGAAAAACAGTGTGGTCCAGTAGGTGGCAAACTGTGAACCGGAGATCTTGGGTATGAATCCCATTTCAGCTACAGACATACTGTGTGACCTTGAAAAAAACACACTGAAATTCCTGTACTTCTGCATAGGCAGTACTGAGGCAGAATTAGGGCTTCCATTAGTTTTGAGATGTGACATTCAAGTCAAGCTATCTTGGAAAAATAAACAACCAAAATGAAAAACGAGTGAGAGATATCAGTCTCATGACAGGTGGAAAATGCTTATATTTACCTGAAGCTCAAACCGCTGTCATGAAAATATCCTAATCGTGCCGTTAGCTATAGTATCTGAACACATCTGCCAAAACAGCTCAAGCCTCAGTGATCTTGCAATCATTTTAGATGTTAATGCTGTCAGTTTTCTCTATATAAAATGTGGAATATATCCTACTTGCCTGCCAACCAAGTATTATCACTACTGACTGATGGTACATTTTACGACTGCTTAGCATGCCCTGATATAAATAAAATCTTCCTTCTTAAAGGATTACATCAATAAAATATATAAATCAAAGAGAGAGAAGCAAAAGGACACACACATGGTTTACTCCCAAAAAATGTCAAATGAAAATATAATCAACAGCTGGAAGGGTTTGCTAGCCCGGCATGTAATTTCATAAGTTGTTGTCCACTTACATAAATCTCACTGCATAAGGAAATCAATCAAGGTAACACTGAGTAGAATTCCTAGAGTAGATATCCCCATGTATGTCATATTCATCATTTTAGATAAATGTTGCTATCAAGTAAGGAAGTGTAAAGTGTTGAGTGGGAACTGTAGACATTTTAACTTGAACCTGCTATTGCAGTTTTAGGGGCTGTTCAGTTTCACAGATGCTCTGTCCCATAGACCTAGGGTTTTATGCACAGTACCTACTGCTTCTACAGTGCTTGCATCTTGTTCTGTGTCATACTCTGCATTATAAATTTAAAATTAGAAGTAAAAATTCTGATTCTCTGCTCTACTTTTCAAAAGGATGTTAATTACTGGAAATTATTGTACAGTCTTACAGTTGTTTCAAGACAGAATTATCAGAGTTATATTTAAAAAGTAGGCAACTGTGTCTTCTAAATATGAATAATAATTGACCTTTATGTAAGGTTTACATGTTATTATAATTTATTAAGCCTCTGTCTTGACTTTTCAATAAAAATCCAGTTAATAATAGTTATAATAATAATAACATTTATTTTGTCAGTGCCTTTTTAACACTCTGTACACCATATGGTACATAAAACAGAAATTTAATTATGAGACAGAAAATTACAAGATATCAGATGCATTAACTAAAGGCTCAAATAAACAGGAATGTGTTGAAATGCTTTGTAAAAGTGTTTAAAAAGGAAGTCTGATGCATTCACAATGGTGCTTTCAACAGTAGCAGGGGAGCACTTACTTCAGAAGCCCTGCCCTCAGCTGCTTTTAGTTTATAGAAAGGTGCTGTCAGCAGGTCCATGCCAAGATACTATAGAAAACCAACAGTGGTTTAGGTCTCAAAGGATTATATAGACATATTAATCTCAGCTCTAGGATTAAACATAGAAACATAGACTGTGATGGCAGATAAGGGCCACTGGGCCCACCTAGTCTGCCCATTTGTAAGTTCAAGCATGCATGGTGAACATCTTGGGATAGTGACTTTTGAAGGGTGTGACACTGTCTGTCCAATGCAGAGTGCTCTGCGAGAAGCTTGACAGTATCACATCAATCATCAGCCAGGCTGACCATGATGCTGTTTTGCCTGAAGAGGTCTGCACTTGAAAAGAAAAAGCCGCACCAATCATGTGGTGGCTTTTTCCTTTCATCTGCAGGTCACCATGCAGCAACCAGCTGTTTGCATCCTGATCAGCCTGGCTGACATCTCCACCCCCTTCCCTTCACCCCACTGGTCCCTTCCTGGAAGGTGGGAGGAGGTACTTTTCTCCCCTGCCTCCTTCACTTCACACTAACTCCTTTTCCTCTTCTCCCACCCATGCAGGGTAAGCCACAGCCTAAGCTCTGTATGGGCTGGGAGTATACAGTGCCTGAAGGCACATTCACTTTAAGTGAGATCATGCTAGAGGAACGCCCCCCCCATGTACCAACACTGGGGTGCTCAGTCCCCATGTCAGCATGTATCCCCCCTCCCCCTTTAATGTGGCACACTGGGAGCCCACCCCAGTGTGCCAAAAAGCTACCTCTGATGTTTCCAACACTGGGATGCCCACTCCCAGTGTCGGATGTTCCACCCCCATGCCCCTATAATCTCAGCTGACCTCAGGGTGTCCAATCCCTAGGCCAGCATTGATTCCACCCCCCAGTACTCTGGCACACTGGGAGCCCACCCCAGTGTGCCAAAATCTATGTTATTAAATATTTTACCTGTAAAAATGAAAACAGTCCCAGGATGCCTTTTTTTTAAAAAACCTGAAAAAAAAGAAAATGGTCCCTCGTCATTCCTGCTGGCCCCCCTCCACCAACCCACACTATCCCTCTGAGCACCCCACCTCCCTGCACTCCCCCTCACCCATACTTACCTCTGAAGGTTGGGAACAGCGATCTTCTCTGGAACGGGAACATGTCTGCACTCTTCAAAAGCCAATCGCAAACTGAAGAAAATCATGGTAAGCCCTAGAATGGCAATCAATGGGGGGTTACAACTTAGGTTGATATCTCAGCCACTTTTTGGAGTTTTGGTCCCAAATTTTCAGCATGGTGTTCTTGGGACCCCTCCTCTTGAACACTGTCACTGTCATTTCATTTTTCAATCCAGAAAGGTGTTTTTGTGGTCACTGTGTGGAATCACCTTTCGGGACCAATTAATGAAATGACAGTGCCACTGTTCATGAAGTAGGGTCCCAAAAAGCCCTTGTTACAAATTTGGTGAATAAAAACTCCCCAAAATGATTGCATTACGAACATCCATTGTGCAGTTTCTACACACGCTTGTAACTTAATCAATATTTAATATTTTCACTCCAGATTTCTAACATTGCCATTTTTTCACACACCCTTATGAACAGTACAACTGTCATTTTTTGCATCCTTCCCAAAATGTGTTTTTGCACCTGTGGCGCAGAATGGCATGGTCACTGTGTGAAATCAACTTTCAGGACAGATTAATGAAATACCAGTGCTACTGTTCATGATGGGAGGTCCCAAAAAGGCTATGTTGAAAATTTTGTAAAAACATTCCAAAAAAAGACTGCGTTACAAGTGTGCATTGCACAGTTTCTATGCACACTCAGACCTTCACCACTTTTTCATATTTTCACTCCAGATTTTCACAAATGCTATTTCTTCATACTGCCTCATGAATAGTACAGCTGTCATTTTTCACATCCAGCCCAAAATGTGTTTTCACACCTGTGATGCCGAATGGCACACTCACTGTGTGAAATCACCTTTTGGGACTGAGCAACAAAATGATACTACCACTGTTCATGAGGTGGGGTCCCAAAAAGCCCATGTTGAAAATTTGGAGCAACAATACCAACAAACCCCAGGGGCATTATGGTTTCCAACCATAACACCCGCCCTGTACAGACTGACAGGCATCAGGGGCATGACTTGGGGTTGTCAGCCATAATGCTCATCCCATTCCACCCCCACCCCCACCCTGCAGCCACTGACAGGCATCAAGGTGTGCTATTGGGTCTTCAGCCCTAACGTTCACCCCATTCTCCTATACTGCACCTATTGCAGATTATTTCCTTATGGGATGGGGTAAATGTAAGGGCCAAAGACCTCAAGGCACACTGCAACACTGGTTGGTGCCTGCAGGGTGTGGTGAGGTGGAATGGCTTGAGTGTTATGGCCGATGACCCAAAGGCACACCCCCAATGCCTGTCAGTCTCTGCAGGGTGGGTGTTGGGGTTGCCATTACTTCAGTACTTCACTGCAATTCCTATTATGCCTCTGTCTAACTCCTGCACTTCCAATGCCAGTAACAGCAAGCAAACATTTGGCATTAACAAATGCTTGTTTTTCTAATGAAGTGAACCAGTGCTGGAAGAACATAAGACATTTGTGTTGAGAGTGATGTCTTAAAATGTAAGGCAGAGCAACATACACAGAAAAATATGGGAGGCATGCACAACAGCAATACCAACAGTGAACTTTCAGCATTAACAAATGCTTGTTTTTTTTTTTTTTGCTGCAGACCCAGCTTAATCTACGGTGCCATCTTGTCTCCTCCGTTCCTTACCCCAACAATTCTCCTGTGCCTGTCCCAGGCATTTTTGAACCCCACCACTGTTTTTTCCTCCAATATCTCTGCTGGAAGGCTGTTCCAGGCATACACCATCCTTTCTGTGAAGAAGTACTTCCTCACATCCATCCTGAATTTACCCCCTCCAGTTTCCTAGCATGCTACTTTTTTCTAGAGCACCTTTTTCTTTGAAAAAAAAAAGCCTCCCTCCTGTACCATATTTACCCCTGTGAGATATTTAAAGGTCATATTCTCCCTCTCCATCCTCTCTTCTAAGGTGTAAATATTTAGCTCTTTAATCCTCTCCTTGTACAGCTTTTGATGCAGACTATGCATCATTTTGGTAGCCTTCCACTGGACCACCTACACTCTATGTCCTTCCTGAGATGTGGTCTCCAGAACTGGACATAGTACTCATGGTGAGGTCTTACTAGTGATCTATATAGGGGTAGCATCATCTCCCTTTTTCTGCCAGCAATACCCCTTCCTATGCACCCAAATATCTCACTAGCCCTTCCTACTACCTTGTCACACTGCCTGGCTACTTTTAGGTTGTCAGATATGATTACCCATAGGTCTCTTTTCTGCTTGGTCTTTGTCAGTATCACTCCACCCATTTTGTACACTGCTCCTAGGTTTCTATGGCTCAAATGCATTATTTTGCACTTTTTTGCATTAAAACCCAGCTGCCATACCCTTTCCCGCTTCTCCAACTTTTCAGATCTCTACCCATCATTTACACACACACACACACACACGGGCATGCACATGCACATACACACATACACACACACCCAGAGTCTCTACTGTGTTGCAGATCTTGAGTCATTTGCAAAGAGGCAGACCTTTTCTTCCATTTTCTCCACTATGTCACTTAAGAGGACTGGTCTGAGCACTGATCCCTGAGGTACCCAACTGGTCACCCTCCCATCCTCTGAGCAAACTCCATTTACCCCTACCCTCTGTGTCCTATCCACTAACCAGGTTTTTAGTAAGGTTAGCACCTTATTTCTCACTCCCAAGTTCCCCAACTTGCCTACCAGTCTTCTATGTGGAACAGTGTTGAATGCCTAGCTGAAATCCATGTAAGTCACATGCGGCACTCCTCCCTAATCCAACTCATTTGTCACCCAGCCCAAAAAAATCTATCAGATTTGTTTGGCATAACCTACCCCTAGTGAAACTATGCTGCCTCTCATCCTGTAATCCATTAAATAAAAGATAATCCACAATTAATAGATTTCAAAAGAAAAATCTTACGTGTGCATTAGCTCGATGAGTGATTTAGTATTGTAGAAAAAAGGAAATATTTTTAGTTGAATTTTTTTGCTCCCTCTAAGGGTGAATTGATCCCAATTCCATTTTAAGGCTACATAAAAATTTGGCAGCCATTCTTCCTGAGTTCTTGGTCCCCATTAAAGATGGACAAAGTTGGCAAACCTCACTCCAAGAAATATTTTGTAGATTGCACTCAATACACGAAATGCAATACATGAAATTTGCCCATTCACTGAGGATGGATGAAATGAGAAGCATGGAATTTCACAGGTGAAATTCCACACATCCCACAAAAACTTTGGCCACAATGCTAAAAATGTATATAAATCCCTGGTGTCTAGTGGTCCCCCCTCCTGCTGATCACCTGACAGTTTGAATGATTTACAATCACCCCCCACCCCTACACCAGCCCCCACCATTCACCAGCCAGTCAGTCACAATGTAAAAATATATATATATATATATTTTTTAATTAAATCCCAATATCTGATGTCTAGCGGACCCCCACCCCCTGCCAATCGCTGGATACAGTTTGAAAAATTACAACAATCTCCCTGGCCCCACACACCCCTGTCACTCTCTGGTCAGTTGGCCACAATGTAAAAAAAATATATATATATATATTCATGGCAAAAAAAATCAATTTAATGCATCAGGATTGTTCCACAGTGACAAAAGCAAGGAAATTCAATGTTAGGGTTGAAAGCCCTCCTTGCACACCCCACCTCACCCCCCAACCATCATCGGGGTGTGCATTGGGGCCGTCAACCCTAACTCTCACCCCATTCCATATGTAAACAAGCTGAGGTGGTGAAGTATAGGAGAATGGGGTGAGAGTTGGGGCCGACAACCCCACACACACCCCAATGCTGGTTGGGGGTGGGGTGGGATGCAAGTGGGGGCTTTCAATTCTAACATCGAATTTCCTCACTTTTGTCACTGTGGAACAACCCTAACTGATGCATTAAACTGAGTTTTTTTGCCATGAATGTCCCTTCTTTTTGAAAATGAGGACTATAAATAGTGAATGGAATGTGGTGGTGGGTGCGTGGAGCCCTTCAGGCCCCATGCTCACACCATGTGATTTTTGTCACATAGTAACGGTAAGTGCAACGTAAATGCAAGCGCAAATGGTTACGCATATGGTGATGCAAAAGTAAATGGTAACGCAAATGGTAATAGAAACGCAAGTGTAAAATGATGCCAAAGCAAACAGTGACACAAAAGGAGATGCAAATGCAAGCGCATATGGAAATGCATCTGGTAACGCACATGGTCATGGTACCGCAATTGGAAATGTAAATGGTAATGGTAACAGCAACAATAACGTCAAAGAAAACAGAAACGCAAGTGCATATGCAAATGCAACCGTAATGCACATGGCCACAGTACCACGATTGTAAACTCAAATGGTAACAGTAACAGCAACAATAACACCAAAGGAAACAGAAAAGGGAACGTAAATTCATTCGCATACAGAAATGCAAACCGTAATGCACATGGTCACGGTACCACAATTGTAAATGAAATTGGTAATGGTAACAGCAAAATAATGCCAAAGGAAACAGAAATGCAAACACAAGCACGTATGGAAATGCAAACCATAACACACACAGTTACGGTACCACAATTGGAAATGCAAATGGTAACGGTAACAGCAACAATAATGCCAAAGGAAACAGAAATGGAAATGCAAATGCATGCATGTACAGGAACACAAACTGTAATGCGCACGGTCACAGTACCACAATTGTAAACGCAAACGATAATGGTAGCAGCAACAATACCGCCAAAGGAAATAGAAACACAAACACAAGCGCATAGGGGAATGCAAACTGTAACATGCACAATCATGGTAACACGATTGGAAAGGTAAATGGTAATGGTAACAGCAACAGTAACGACAAAGGAAACAGAAACACAAACGCAAGCAAGTGCAGAAATGCAAACTGTAAATGCATGGTCACGGTAATGCAATTGGAAATGCAAATGGTAACGGTAACAGCAATGATGATGCAAAACGAAAGACAAATGCAAACGCAAATGGAAGGGAGGCCACAAATGCAAATGATAATGTGCATGGTAAAGCAAACTGAAACACAAACAGAAACAGTAGTGAAGATGCAAATGGTAGCAGTAATGCTAACGCAAGCGCAAACAAAAATGCAAAGGGTAATGCACACGGTGGCATACACGGGAACACTAATACAAACGGGTATGGAAACACAAGTGGAAATGCTAAGAGTAACAGTAAGTGGAGTGCACACCCTGGTTTTCCCCAACAGCTGCACAGAGAAACACAGTGACTACAAAGAATGTATGCATAATAATGGGCCTCGGACCAGAAAATGAGCACTTGGAATACTAAATGGTTTATATCTCAGGAGCCATACGACGTACCATAACTTTGCATCCCTACAATATGTTTTTACCAAACCACCAAAAAGCACATCTATGTGATGCTGGCTTTCTTCCCTCCAAATTTCAGCCCAAAAGACCAAACTGTTCTTTTGCAGCAGGGTGGCAAACAATTCCTGTTATTTTGGCCATAATGTTGCAAAGTAGTGTCCTGATTTGCGACAGTTTCGCGAAACAAGTCGTGAAAGTGTTGCACATTTGACACTACTTTGCAACACTACAGATTACAAAACATTTGAAAAACATATTTCTGGGGTGTTTAACCCCCCAAAAAAGACATGGCTAGCATCCTCCTCATTTGCATCAGGGCTCGACTAGGTGAACACAAAAATAATTGTGTCCCTAGAAGGTCCCACATTTAAATGCCAAGCATTTCTGTGACCACTAACTGAAAAAAATGGCTGACTCATGACACTACAGGGGTCATTTGTGACACTGTCAAACTTTTTGTTAACTTTTCTAATTGATTATAATGGGAAACTTGTTTTTTGAATAACTTTTGAACCATTTAATATTTTTTCACGAAATATTCAAAAGGCACATCGGGGACCACAGGTGCATGTTCCCTGAAGGGTTTGGACTGGTCGCACAAACCGTGCGACCTGTAGGTGCAAGCAAAGAATGCGCAAAAAAGCATAAATGTGCTATGGAATGTTGCTTAATAACTCCGCAACCATATATCAGACTGGTACAAAACCTGGCAGATCCCAAGATCTGTGCTACCACTCCGTGCTTGCCAAATGTCAGGCAAATCTGTTATATGGTGGCAAAGTTATTAAGGTACAAAATTTCACCATTTAACCTTAATGAGGTTCTCAACCCTAACTATAGTGGCACTACCGTGCCACTATAATATATATATGTTTGTTTTGAGTCCCTGGTGTCTAGTGGACCCCTCACCCCAACAGAGAGTACCCCATACCAGGCCACAGACACCATCCCACTCCCTCATCCCAACCCAAGTGGGCCACCAGCATAGCTCTCCACTCACTTCCATGGATAGCAGCCCAAGTGAGCTCTTAATGAATTAGCATGTGCTTATACAAGCTTGCACTCATTCATCAAGAGCTCAGCTGGACTGTCAGCCATGAAGGTGAGTGGAGGGTTGTGTTGGTGGCCCACTGGAGGTGGAATCAGGATGGGAGGAGTGGGGTGGTGTGGCACTGGTGTGGGGACTCCCTGCTGGGGTGGGGTGGGGTGGGGTCCACTAGACACAAAGGAATGGGGATGTAATTAAAAAATATATAAATTTTTACATTGTGGCAAACTGGCCGGTGATCAGCAGGGTTGTGTGGGGGCTGGGAGTGATTGTTGTAAGTAATTCAAACTGTGTCCAGTGAGCGGTGGTGGTGGGGGGTGGGGTCCACTAGACACCAGGGAATGGGGGATTTGATTTAAAAAAATTATAAATATTTTTACATTGTGGCTGACTGGCCAGTGATCAGCAGGGGTGTGTGGGGGCAAGGGGTGATAGTACATTATTTAATCAGTGTACCATAATCAGTAGGGGACCATTTGACACCAGGGATTTGGACATGTGTAACATCTTCTTACTTTGTTTTTTTTTTAAGTGCAACTTGCACTTAAAAAACCCCAAAAGCAAGGCAAAGTTACAACTAGCAAATTTTCAGCTGACAGTCACAATTTTGTGAATTGTTTCACAGATACAAATTGTGTGACTTCACTGAAAATTGGAATGCGTAGCAAAACTTCGCTGTATCTCTAGTCCCCATGGTGTGGTTTAGAAAGGAGTCTTTGACTGTATTCTAGTCCCCACCAAGTACAGTGCCATGTGGCCAGGTGAGAGGTGCTTTAATTTGTCTAAAAAAAGCCTAGGGTAGCTGGTGTTGGACTATAAACAGTACATATATGCAGCAGGTGATTCTGTTAGGATAGCGAGGCATTGGTCACCCTCACTTCATTGTCTGTGTACATATCTATAAGTTGTAAGGGTATCCCTTTACATAGCAAACTTGCAACCCCAGTCTCTGAGACGAGATGCCACTTACAAAAGACCCACATAGTTATGTCTAAACTTTATATATCCCTGTGGAGACAGAGGTGTGTCCTGCAGAAGGCCAACATCACACCACCCACCTTTGAACACTCTGAGAATTCTTACCCACTTTACAACAAACACAATACCTTTGATGTTACATGATGTTATTAATTCACTGTTGTTCATTTCATATAGTATACAGTGTGCAGCAAAATTTCAGTTTTGTATTTTTTATAGAAACTATACTCATGGGTGTCACAAACCCACTCAGCAGGTCAGGCCATCTACTCCCAAAGTGCCAACCTCCAAGCGCAGTCTTGTGAACACTTTAACAGAACAAGGTAACCCTCTTGTCTGTTTTGTGGGTTCTAATCAACCTTTGATCTCAAGTCTTGGAGGGATTCAAACTGTGAACCTCTTGCTAGCATACCCAATGCACACGGTCAGATATTTCTGTCTTTGGGGGGCAAGATATCTTTGCCTACGGGCACCTAACCAGGTATACAGTAAATGAACCCTTAAAAACTTAAGTAAAGATTTCAGATTATTCTTACCTTTCCAGTTTGGTACCACCATTCAAGCTTATGCGCAGCGTCTGCTGTAACCATATACACTCCACTTACAACAGGAAAGAAATCAAAGACAGACTAAGTAAGCTCTAAAAAGAATTTTACTAAAATAGATAAAAATATGTAAAACACAAAAGACAGAACTGTTATATCACAAGACCTACAAATCTTTTAAAAGAACAAGGTTTAAACAGTGCAAATTCCTACAACAATATTTAGATTTTGTCTAGCTTTCTAAATACCTGTTTAAAAGTGCTCACAGATGTTTTCTTGGTCAGAGTCTAGATAAAAGTGTGTTGAAGGAAAAAAGAATATTCCTTAAAGCAAACTGTATTTGCCAACCCCTTTTTGTGTGAGGTCACCTAGCTCCTCCTCTGCCAGAATATATATAAAAATATATATAATGAAAAAAACAGGATGTCTTTTTCAAGAATTAAATTCTGCAATCCTCAGCATGACTCATGTCCTTCAGATTACATTTCTTTGATCTCATGATAAGCTTCCCCCTTCCAGGACATGAAAGCATCTTTATGATTTCACACTAACACATCACAACCTGCTTTTCTTCTTCTGGAAACATCATAAAATGGGTATGCTCAACTCGAGCTTCTTCCACCCTGTAATTAGCTTCAGGCCTTCCATGTAACACCTGGTCATAGGCGTAGATTGTGGGGGGGCAGAGGGGCAAGCTGCCCCCCAGAAATTAGACCAGGACTTTTTCGAGCCCAGCCACCGTCTCGGTTATCATTTTTTTTTTAATATTGAATGGGCCCAGGGCTATGCCCGGACTGCCTGCACCTCCAGGGAGGAGGGGGGGCATGCCAGCACCGTGTGTCCTTAAACAAAACTATCCCCTTCCGATTGGCTGCAAGCCTGCAACCATAGTAGCCTGCATGTTACAGCCAATCAGAGAGTGCTGCAAGCTGGAGCCATCGCGTGAGCAGTACTCTGTTAGTGGCATCATTTAGTTGTCTGTGTGCCTTCCATGACAGAGCAGCAGCAGCATCTATATAGCATAGGGCTGAGGAGAGATAGCTATTCGAGGATGTCGAGCAGCAGTCATTGGTTGTCTGTCAGGTGTCACCAGTGTCTCAGTCAGTCTAGTGTTCCCACCCTCCTCCTGTCCTGAACAGCCCAGTTTAAATATACCTCACCCGAGTCCTCTGACTACCTACTCTCTGTTTCTCAGTGCAGCCAGCTGTGCTCTGGGCTCTCCCGCTGCCACCTGAGCCTCCCATCCCCGAGAGCCTAGGAGGCCTGCGGCCACGAGGCCTCTACCACCAGACAGACCAGGAAGAGGAGTGAGTAGTACAATTACAGTGAGTCTGAGGCATGGCCAGGCTTGCCTGCACACCCAGGTCCTGTGCCCAGCAGACCAGAAAAAGATCTACCGTGTTGTCAGCGAGTCCCACACCACGCCCGTTGCCCACCAGTTCCATGGTCCACCGAGAGGGATTATTCAGATCAGTGAACAGCCAGGCCCAGAACAGTGAAGAAGCCAGTGGTCATGCAGGCTATAGCAGACCCATAATGCAACATGTTCATCTGGTGTCAGAAAAAATGAGTTACTGTCTTGTCGGGGGATTAATCGGGAGAGGAACAGGACTGTTGGGAGAGACTTGGCTACCTGACCTGCCTTCTTGGCCTTGCTGTGCCCTGCTGCATGCTGCCCTGTCTGTGCCCTTACTGATTTGGTGAGTAACTGTGCTGCAAGCTGGTTGTTGGAAATGAATACCATTCACATCCCAGAAATGTGTCTTTTGGTGGGGGGGTTGTCTTGGTCATGGCCATGTGTCTGGGGGTGGGTGGTTGCTGTCAGCTTGTGTTTCTTTGGGTGGAGGATTTGCTGGCTGTTGAGGCTGTCCATGTTGGTGGTGTGGGTGGGGGCCTATTTGTTTGGTATGGTGTGGACACTGGTCAATATGGTGGGGTGGGGACACTCAGTTACTGTGCTACTGGTGTGGTGGGGTTTGTTGGGAAACTCACTGGACGGTCTGTGTTTGGTGGGGCTGGGGGTGGTCTGTTTTGTGGGGTTGGGGTCAGGGGAGACAGTCTGTGTATTTTGGGGCTGACTCACTAAGAGGATGGTCAGTGTTTGGTGCTGGGGGACAGCCTGCATTTGGTGGGGTTGGGGGGGATGATCAGTGTTTGGAGCTGGGGTGGTTAGTGTTTGGGACTGGGAGGGTGGTCAGTGTTTGGTGGGGCTGGGGGGACAGTCTGCTTTCTATTCTGGGGTCTGGTGGGGTGGAGACATAGGCCATGGTGATGTGGGGACACTGGCTGTGATGGTGGGGTGGTCACACTAGCCATTGTTTGGTGGACTTGGCTGGCCATTTGTCTGGGGGAACTGTCCATGATGGTGGAAAAGGGGTATTGTCCATGTTTGCCTGCCGGGTGTCTTGTGGGAGGGGAACTATTTGCTTGTCGGGTGTCTGGGGGATCTTCCATGTTGGCTTATGGGGGGTGAATGTCGGTGATTGCAATCAGGTGTCTAGGATGGACTATCAATGTTGTTGGGGAGGGAACTCTCCGTGTTTGCTAGCCAGGTGTTTGGGGATTGTTCATGTTGATGGGGCAGGGGAAATTCAGTGTTTGCTAGCTGTGTCGGGGGTGTGGACTGTCCTTGGTGGGATATGGGGGACCGTCTATGTTTCCTGGCTGCCTGGGTGTCTGGTGGGACTGTCCTTGTCGGTTGGGAGGGGGCATTCTATGCTCGCTGGCCCAGTGTCTGGTGGGAGGGGGAACTGTTCAGGTGTCTGGGGGGACTGTCCTTGAAGGTGGGGTGCAGGGGGAGGACTGTCCATGTTTGCTGACTGGGTTTCTGGTGGACTGTCCATGTTAGTTAGGAAGGGGGACATTCTGTGCTTGCTGACTGGGTGTTAGCATATAAACATAAGCAAATGTTAAAATGTAATTTCCACCTCATCCTTTACCTGTCACGGGATGTATCTCACTGATCTGTGCCCGCAGCTAGCATACGAACATTAGTAAATGTTGAAACATTATTTCCCCCTCATCCTTTACCTGGCTGTAAAAGTAATCTTTCACTTTTTTGATTTCTCCGATCATCCACTGTGGAGGGGTGAAACAGACAGATTCCTTGGCCTTGCTGTCTCTGTCTTCATTGCCTAGCAAACACAACCAAAGGGGTAGCTTTTTGTGTTCTCCTCCATACAGTGTTACAAGACTAGCAAAAAAAATCTTGCACTAAAACTTGCGCCCTAAAGAAATGATTATACTACTATCTGGCTATTGTTATAGCGACTACTGACTGGCCATGATTTTTTTTGGGGGGGTTGGAACACTGGTCGTTTGTGTGGGTGGGGTTGGGGGCACTGCTGGTCGTGTGTGTGTTGGGAGTTGGGGACACTGATGGTCATGTGTGTGTGTGTTGCATGGACACTGGTCATTTGGGTGGGTGGGGTTGGGGATACAGGCATTGTGTGGGTGTGGTGGGGCACTGTTGGGTGGGTGGGTGGAGGCACTGGCATTGTGTCGGTGGGGGAGAGTTGTAATTGAATACCAGGCAAACTGTGCTGACCGGTAGCTCAACATCTCTCTTTCCAGACAAAGAAAGAAACATAAACAAAATGCAGTATAAAATGTGGTTTTATTTATTTTTATGTGCCTGTGATGGGGAGATACAGACCTGGATGCCTGGAGCAGATACCAGATAAATGGAGCTGGAAATGATGTTGGTTGGGCAGGGTGGGGAGAGTGGCTGTGCTGGTGCAGTGGGGAGAGTGGCTGTGCTGGTGGGGTGGACACAGAGTGTGGAGAGTGGCTGTGCAAGTCCATCAGGGTGCAGAGAGTAGCTGAGCTGGCCAGTCTGGGTGGAGATAGTGGCCTTGCAGGTCTGGGGTGGGGAGAGTGGGCTGTAGCTTTCTGCATGGACATTTAATTCACTGTTGCTTGCTGTGCCTTCTGCTGCCCTGCCAGCTTTGTGCTGTTGTGCTGACCAGGGTGGACTGGTACACATGCTGAAAAAAAAATGGTTCTGGCCACTGGTGATGGAGGAGGGAGGGAGGGGTGGATGGGTATACTGGCACAGAAATATTTTTTTCAACATGTATGCTAGTCTGCTGGGTCCATGCCATGCTTACCTCCCTCGTACAAGGGGGCTTCTGAGAACTAAAGATAAGTTTCTGTGTCAAAATTAGGAACTGTTGGAAAGTATGAAATCCTACAGTATAAAAATTGTGCATGTTTATGTAGTTTTACCTTACTGTGTGGTTCGACAAGATGTTTTGTGGTCTCTCCTCCTCATTTAGTACCCTGACCTGTGACCTAGCCATCCCCGGCAGGGGTAAGGTACATTGTTTTGTGGTCTTTTGGTGGTTTGTTGGGCATTGTAAAATGCATTGTTTCATTTACTGTGTTGTACTGCCTGGACCTGCTTTACTCTGTCTCTATCCTGAATGTAAACATGGTATAAAAAAAGTTCATTTTTTGGTGGTGTGTGTGTCTGTCTGTGTCTGTGTGTAAAAGAATAGAGACACATGCTCGGACAAAAAAAACTGTATTAAACCACATCAAACTGAAGCAACCATGTTTCATTTGTGCCCTTCAAAACTGCCAGATGAGACGATTTTGAAGTAGTCTGTGGGGGGGGGAGCATCCACGGCAACCTGGGCTACCACAACCGTCCCACCACACACTGTCATAGGTGATGCTAATAAAAACCACCAACCAAGTACTTACCTTTCAGGGTGGGTCCTGCGAGGCTGTGCACAGGTATCTGGAGTCGTTGTTCCAGCAAACTTCCTGTGGCATCTGTTCTCTTAGGTTATGTGATGAGACCACTTTTGTGCCAGGGCAGTCTGTGTTTGCTTGGATGGGGTTGTGTAACCCTGGGCATGGACAGAGATGCATATTCCTTAGGATCCCATGGGGAGGAGAGTGGTAGGGGTTGTGGTGTGACCACACCATGCCCATGATCATCTTGAAAAATTAGGGGATTTACATTGTTCTGTTGCACTCTCTCAGGTACATCAGCATGCTTGTTAAGAGCACTGTCTGAGGGATATCAGCAAGTACCATGCTTACGTATGCAATGCTTGCTTGCTTGAGGAGAGCATTATCATCTTCGCTTACCTTACCTAACCAGATTCAGGCATGTGACATTGAATAATATGGGATGGGATGGGATGGGATGGGAGACTAATGTATTAACTTGGTTATAACAAAGAAAAGTGTTAACACTGGGTGCAAGTAACCGATAATGCCCGACAGGGCGTGTGTCATGCTGGGATAATGTCACACTTTAGGTGGTTGGGCACGAGTGCATCCAATATATAAGGCATGACGTTATCCAACCATGACACACACCCTGGAGGGCATTATTGCTATTATACAATGGTGTGTTGTTATACAGAATTAAAAAACATAATTTTAAAGATGTTTTATTTGGTGTGGAAAAATATTTTTAAGAGAAGATACAGAAAACCACACTAATGCTAACAATCATCAAGAGGTTCACGCAGAGACTGAGACTAGACCTGTGATGAATCATTGTACTGGGATAACATCATGGGTCTAGCCCAAGACTGACCAATCAGAGGCCAGCATTCATTCTTGTCATTGTATAATTGCATTTTTTTATGTAATCTTTGTAAATAAGGGCTCATGCTGTGAGGATGCACATGCTGGGATGTTTCCCATACCATCCATGTTTATAGGTATACTGAGGTGGCACAGCCATTTGCTGCGCTTCCTTGAAACATGCTTTTTGCACTCCTCAAGGGTGGTAGGGCTAGCTCAAGCAGACATTTCAAGAAGTTCAGGATCCACTATAAGGGCTGGACTTGGAAGGGTTATGTAAGCAGCAAAGGGGGGTGAGAGACTAGTGAGCTATCCACCTGGAGGTTCAGGTGGGGGCAAAATTAGGTCAAGACTGATTTGAATTGAAGCTGAGGGGAGGTCCTGTCCTCTTGAGAAGGAAGTTAAGTTCCTTACATATTTTCAACTTTACAAGTAAGTCCTCACTCCCAAAGCAGAAGAACGAAGAACTGAATACAAAACAGATCTTGGTCAGTTTTTCGACTCTGGACTCAGGAGGAGTTGGGCCGAGAGCAGGCTGCAGTAAAACTGGTGGGGTGGGGAAGTGCTCAGACCTGGTCTGGGCTTGTCCCTCCCAGGAGCTATTCAGTTGTAGTCTTAACTGTTTTTTTGGGCATTATTTGATGCTGGTTGATTTGTTTGCATTACGCAAGCCACCCGCCCTCTTCACTGTCGCGATACGCGAAAATCAGGACTTTTTTGTTATTTTGCCCCCCCCCCCGTAAAAATAACAAACTACGCTCCTGCACCTGGTATCTAAAATCTGTGTGTGTATGATCTCACATGCTGTTTCAGCATTTTCTCTTGGCTTTCATCTTTCAGCTGAAACCTGGGGGACTGAGTGAGGTCATTTCAAGAGTACCAGATTTCTCAGCAGAGACAATCAGTAATATAGTTTTATATTATAAAAAAAAAATTATACAGCACTCAGAACTGTCTGTCCACATCACAGTGGGTATAACCTGTTAGCTGTCAACCGGATATTAAATTGATTGCCCTTCCCTGTGAGCAATCCTGTGACATAAGCATTATCTTTGTGAGTTTATACATACAATATTTGCATATTTCCTACCTTGACTGTACCTTGCAAAGTAGGTGAGATTGCTAAAACCAAAAAGAAACAAAAAAGAAGAACAAGTAGAAGCAACGTGTAAACATTGGAGTATCAGCAAACAGGTAAACAATGGTGCCTACCTCCCAGCTCCCTGTGTGCCAACAAAATGGGCTCCTAGAAGCCCTTATGAGAGAGATTGTGAACAGCCTCAATGTATGTATGAAGTAAACTGGAGTATCTGGTTCTAGCCAGGGGGATTGGCCTCTGGAAGTCCAGAAAGATTTATGATTGTGCATCAGCCAATAGGATAGATGCAGGATAACCCTGTTTGTGACGATTTCTCTGAGCACTAGAAAGGTTGCAAGTATAATCACCTTTACCAGGCTAGTAAAAATACTGTTTTGTATCACCTCCTGGCAGAAATGCTGCACATCTGGGTTTTTCTGAGCTGTTTGTGAAAGTCCTATTTAATCAAAACCCTGTTGTGCCTTCTTCAATTGGCTGACAAGGTTAAGAGGAGGGACATTTAAAAGGGATGTTTCTGTTTAATTTATATTTAGCATGGTGAAGTACTGTTTGTCAAACCCATGACTGCCAGTAGTTGGAATACACTGGAATTAAGGACATGAATAGAAGACTACAGCACACCAAGAAAAATCTGGATGTATCACATTACTTTCTGAAGGAGGAGCAGTTGAAGGATTCATTGCTGGCAAGTGCCTTTGGCCAGCCTGTATAGTAGTGTGTCCTGCCTTTTCAGAATTACTGTACCCCCTCCCATTTGGCAAGTACTCATACCCAATTCCTGGAGCTTCTGGGCATTTGAACTATGCTGAATAAATGCACTGAATGCCAAAACATATATCATTAGTCATGATACTAGTTTTTACATTTTTGAAATAATGTGAGGTGCTAAAGTACTGAGAACAAATAACTCCAGTTGTAATAGATCCTTCACTGTAATGTGTTTGGGTGGTTACAGTAAAATTAGATTTTTTGAGCAAACTAAAATCCTCAGTTACCAGAGAAGTGGATATGGAAGCTGGCTGCTAGCTATTAAGACAGTGAGGAGGACTGCTTGTGGAGAAATTTGAATGCACAACTGTATTTAATTAAACGCATGCCATCATTGCAAAAGTGCTGAAGCAGAGGTGACATATATATATATGTGTGTATATATATATATATATATATATATATATATATATATATACCCACATATATAAATTATGGGGGAAATAGCACCTATATAGTTAAGGTTGAGTAGAGCTGCAGCAAAGTTTTACTCCACCAGTGAAGTTGCTGTGAAGTGGCTGAAATTCATATCTGCAGAGTTACACAAAGTTTTCCCTACTCACAGCAACTTCATCTGAAATCATGAAATTTTCCATGTAAATGGAAGAATTCAGCCCACAAAGTGCAGAATTTTGCCGATTTGCAGCAAAATTCTGTTGTTTGTGGGTGAAATTCCACACTTTGCAGGCAGAATTCTGCCATTCACAGTGAAATTCGGCACTTCACAGATCAATCTGCACTTCACGAATTGAGCTAAATTCATGGATTAATTCATGGAGCAAATTTAGCCAACTTTGCCCATCTCTGGGGTTGAGTAGGCTGTTTAATGTTAAACCCACAATTTTGTACCTTAATTACTTTGATGGTGTTCAACAAAACAGCCCAAAATTTGGCATGCAAAGTCTGACTGCCAAAGTCTCAAGATGTGAAAAATGTCATAGCAGCATCTTTTTCAGATTTCAAGATATGGAACACCAAAAAAAAAAATCTGCAAAAAAATGGTATTTGTTTTTCCTATACTTAACACTTTTTTCACTCTCATTTGTTTACAAAACTTTCAGGCAGATGTGGTGTGCACTGAGGGAGTGCCATTTGAAAGTGTCATGAAAAATGTTTTTTAATTTTTTTTACTTATACTTTTTGCCCCTGGGGCCACCAGTCTGCCTACCTCACACGTCTGGCATCCTCCTCGGGTCTCAGGCCACCATCTCCTGGGATTCTCCTCGGCTCCATGTTTGGGTCCCGCAGCTACCCCCATGGCTTCCCCGTGGTGGGGAGCTCTCCCCCTAGCTCAACCCCCCAGTCAGGATCCAGTACTGCCATGTACCCTCGGTGCTGAACAAGTCCAGCTGGAGATAGCCATCATGCCGCCACAACTGGTGCCCTTTTTCTGCTTTTTCTCCCTTACATCTGTGGCGTGCAATGACACCTAATGTCCTGAGCACACGCGCTTCCTCACTCACTCTGATCCAGGTGTCTGCCCCAGTACATCCCCTCCATGTCTGCCAATGCTCTGTAGTCACCCCCAGCCACTGCCAGGGGCCACCAGAGCACCAATAGCAGTCCTCCCCCTCCCAGGAGAAGGAAAGCAGTCCTACAGATGCTCAATCCTTCTCCTCCCCTGCAGACCCCCGATGACCCAGGCTCATTCCCGAACCTGGGTTGCCAGCATGGTGCGAGGTGTGGCATCCAGCGCCTCAGTCCTCAGCGCCACCGGGCTGGCCCGTCATGAAAAATTATTAAACAGTTCCAGAGTTATAAGGATTTAAATTTAAGTTTTTTAGATAACCCTTCAGCTTGATCAGTAAAAAAACTGATTCTGAATGTTTCCTTTCATGATTTACGTGTTGTGAGAAATGATCGTGGTGGTCATCATCTTGTTTCCTTTGTTAACAAAAAAAAATTGAAAATACATAAAAATGACATATTTTCAAAAAACTAAATACCCGAAGCTAAGTAAACATGGCCCATTTAGCTAGAGTCTCTTGTTTGTTTTTTTGAAAATTGCCCCAGGAAATAACTTTTCTGTGCACCCAAAAATAAATGCATGCCAGCTTAGTAAGATGAGTCATTCACCCATATTCTCAGTGTGAGAACAGCAGGACTTTCTTGAAATGTGAAGTCACAGCTAGAGTTGTGCTGCTGCCTTCAATTGGAGCAGTGAGCCAGCGATCCCTTGATCTGCCTGTCTGTCTTATCTGTCCACCCATCTGTCTGCCTGCCTGTCTATCTATCTATCTATCTATCTATCTATCCATCTATCTATCTATCTATCTATCTATCTGTCCATCTGTCTGTCTGTCTCTCTGTCTGTCTGTCTGGCTCTCTGTTTGCCTGTCTACCTAATCTAATTAATATTTATTAAATGGACCATGGTGCCCACCCCCAGTACTGCTTTCTTTGGATCTACCTAATGTTTACACTGCATTTAGGGCACCAAGTCAAGACAGCACCAGTTATTGGCAACTGTTATTTAGGGTGACCTGTCTTTTTGCAGGGGGCCTGCACCACCCATACCCCCACTTGTTGGGGACTGTGCTCCACACACCCCTCTAACTACTGTAAATTTACTAACTCCAGGTGGGGGCAGGCCTTGGGGAGGGGGGCACAGTGCAGGCACTCTAATGACAGTCACTGAAATCTGGCACCATCTTGATGCGGCACCCCAAATGCAGCATCCTAACAGCTGGTTACCACTTTCTTCTCCCCATCCCATCCAGGTTGTCTACCCTGATTCCCAGTGTTTATTTAATTTAATATATATAATAAACAAACCAGGGTGCCCTCCGCAGTACCACTTCTCTTGACCCTGTTCCTCTCCATGTCACCCACCCCTGCCCATTACATACATGGTAGCACCAGGGTGCCCACCCCTAGTGCTGCTGAACAGTAGCATGGCACTAGGTTGCCCAATACGCAGTTTCAGAAAGTCCCATAAAAAAGTAAATCGCCACTCATTGATTTTTTTGTGTGTTTGCACCTGTAAAAAAGAAAACTGTCTCTTGCTGATCTGAACCCACACCACCTACCCCACCTGACCTCCCACTCAGCACCCACCACCCCACACCCTCACTCATCTGAACAAGTCCTATGACATATACCTACTCTCCAGTTGAAACATGTCTGCATGCTGGAATTGGTGACCGTGATATGAGAAAATAAAATAAGTCTGTTTTAATGTATTTAAATGAGGTTTGAAGTTATTCAGTATTACTCAGTAGTCTAACCCAGAAGAAGGTGCTAGCTCCATCCTGACTGCCTCCCACACTATGTGGGAGTATTTACCATCTTTCTCAAGTTTAAATTTGTCTAAGTCAGATTTAAATTTATAAAAATAAATAATATCAACTAATGTCCAGGGGAGACTATCCCATAATCTGCAAGCACATAGGGTAAAAAAATCACTCTCTTGTTTGTAAGTGCTCCCTGAATATAAATTTGTTATCATGTGAACACAAGGATGTTGCTCTGGGTGCAGAGGTGATGTTACATTGTTTAACTAAGTTTCATTCATAACTCTGTCAGATTTTTATATTGTTACACCAAATTTTCAACATGACCATTTTGGGTCCCCAACTCATGAACAAGGGCAGAGGAATCCTTCAAATCTAGCCCAAAAGGTGATTTTTTAGTCACTGTGTGAAGACACCTTTTGGGAAGGATTTGCAAATGTTCACATATTATGTGCATGAGGTGGGGTCATAAGAAGGATGTGTTGAAAATTATGGGTCAACATATAAAAAAACAACAAAGTTATGAATGTGTGTTTAAATGTTTCTGTTTGCTCATAACTTTGGACATTTTCAATATTTTGACTCCAATGTTTCAACATAACCATTTTTTTCACACCACCTCATGAATGTTGCAGGTGTCATTTTTCAGCTCCTGGCCAAAATGTGTTTCTGCACATATGGTATGGAATGATGTTTTTGTGCAGATTTGAAAATTTTCACTTACTGGGTTCATGAGGTGGGGTCATAAAAAGGCTATGTTGAAAATATGTGGTCAGAATATGGTAAAATTATGAAGTTATGAGTGAACATTAAAATACTTCCATCCTCACTCATAACTTTTACTAATTTTCAATATTTTGACTTCAAACTTTCAATATAGCCCTTTTTTCACACCACCTGAGAAACATGACAGGTGTCATATTTTAAATCCTGGATGAGATGTGTTTTCGCACTTGTGGTGCCAAATGCATTTTGGTCAATACACAATACATGCCATATGCCATGTTTATTAGGGGAGTTACAGTGTGGGGTCAAGATTAAAAACAAAAATTATATAATTATTAAGAAACATTGTTTGTAGTGCTAACCTTGACCCCTGCGGGTAGTGCTTGTGATCCCATGCCAGTGAGATTTGTTTGGGGGAAAGCTCAGTGAATCTGCTGGATGGGGTGAGGGTGGAGGATAACACTGTTATCTGACACCCTTAACCAGGGAAGGAAAGGTGCAGGGTTGTCTGCACACATCCAGGCACCATATAGTTAAGAAAACTCTTCTCTTGGAATAGGCCTTTCACCAAAGTGACCTGCATTAATGAGGATATGATTTCACTCTCTCAAACAAGAAAGGAAATTATTTGCAAAAACAAAACTGTGTTAATGCATCAGTAGGGGTCCAATTTAATTCCACAAAAGTAGGATTATGTAGTATTAGGCATTCCAACCCTAACTCCCCTCACCCAACCCCAAACAGCAAAAGGAAAACATATTAGGGTTTTGGGACTCTGCAGTCTTGGTGGATCAATGGTGAGGTCTTCCTTGGGGTTGTTAACCCTAAGGCCACCCCCCTTCCCCTGAGTAAACAAGATCAGATGTGATCTCTTTTCTGCAGGGCTAACTGCATGAAGAAAACTACAACAGATTGTGTTAGCAGCATGTGCAGAGACCTACTTCCCTGCCTTTGAAGAGTGTATCACTATGATGCACTGGCTGGGAGCTGTACCTTGTGTTTTAGACAGGAGGCTACAGGCTGGTGTTAAGGTTGACTACCCAAAGGAAGTCACCACCACTGATTTGCCAAGATTCCAGAGAACCAAAACTGCTGCTTTGTGGTGTAAAGTTGAACCCTAATTACTACATTATTGCAGTTTTTTTTTTGCAAAGAAGATAGGCATTTTTGCAGTACTAGAGAGGTGTAATGCTACAGTGCACCACACCATAAATTTGCTACAAAGTCATAAATGTTGCAGTTTCTTCATTCTGTTGTTGTAATGTTACCAAAGAAATTGTGAGTACAAAATATCCATCTGATGTGCCTTTATTTTTCAGTGGCAGCTCCTGAAACAGTAAAAGGCTCCCTTAAAATGTTATCCATTTTGTGACAAAACTGAGTCACTTTACAAAGCTTATAATTTGTCTGTAAATACAATGGAAGTTTACTCACCTGGTAAAGATGATTATTGGAGCACCTTTTTACAGCCCTCCCATCCATGACCATTGGGGTATAGAAGTGTCCTCTGATAGGATGATGCACAAATGGATCTTCTGAATCTGATCCTCTCTCTCCGCCCTATCCTGCAAGTCATTCCTCAGAGTGATTCTTTGAAAACTGTATTCATGAAACCTTAACGCTTTCGGAACAGAAAACAGAGCATTTACAAAAAAATGAAGTCAAGCAGAGAAAATGGGAGAGACAACAGAGACAACAGAAATTCAGATTCAGTGGGCTTTAATGAACAATCTAGAAAATCAAATGAAAAGGCTGTTGAGCCTGAAGAAATCCACAAGCAAAAAATATTTTTAATCCATAATCAAGAAACTTCCATGTGAACATTATTATTTATTTGAATATTACTAGCAGCAAAAAGGCAACTGAAGAAAAACAGCAGACTAACCTGTATGTATCAGGATCCTAAGTGTTTCTCCTCACCAGGCATGCTCAGGTGTGCTGTAAAAAGGTGCTCCTATGATAACTTTTACCAGGTGAATAAAGTTCCATTGTCCTGGACTTTTCCCCCCCAAGGACAGACAACTTAGTAGTGTGGTGCTCAGATTGGCAATCAATTTATTACTTCCACATTATTATTTATAAGTACCATTTCCATTCATTATTTACAATCCATTCTTTCTTTATTAATTCATCATTTCCACTTTATAATACTGTGCTCTCTTTGTTCTCTTCTTCTTGCCTTCCCAGGTGTAAACCTGGGTGGCTTCTCTTGCCTTCTCCTCGTGTAGGTAACGGTGTAAACCAAAACTGCCTTTTCTTTCTGTCATTTCTGTCTCTCCTAATATTATCTTTTTACTCCCCCCTCCCCTCTTCCCCCTTCTCTTTTATCCCCCATTTTTCCCCACAGCCAGTCCCCAGCTTGTGTTGGATGACTGGCATTCCCCCATTCATTAGCTCCTCATGCTTCCTATACTCCTTGTACTTCGTCTCTAGGCTTTGATGAAGCCCATCATCTCTGTGTTAAACATGTCTATTGCTAAGTCTAATAAATGTACCCCATCTGACCTATAAAATCCATCCACCCACTCCTCCAACCCTTCAACAATACCTGTCCCCAATGCTTCTCACCAGCATCCCCACTCTCCTGTTCATCATCTGCCAAGCCCCTCTCCACTGTTATGTGACTGTGCTTGCCTCTCCATACCCTCCAAGGCATCATGTCCGACCAGGCCTGGGTCACCCCAGGTCACCCCAGGCCAACATTGTTTTATCTTAGCCAGGTCCTGTTTTGTCTGCAAATATGTATCCAACCATGGCTTTCTTCCAATGTCCTTACCCCCTAAATGTATAATAAGTAAGTCAGGAGTAGGGTGCCTTTTCTTCATTTTTCATAAAGTCGGTAGCAACTGTGCCCATCTCATGCCGCTGATTCCCCACCACCACAGCTTGCATTGTCTGGCATCCTGATACAGTTGCTTTCCCCCGACTCTCCTTTCCGCTCTCCTTTCCATCCAATAAATGTAAGAGTGTCCACAAATCCACACCTTTGTAATCTGCCCGGCTCGACACTCACTGCTCCAAAAAATTCCTTTTTTTTTTTATTGCAATTCAGACTTTATTGATACATTTTCCACAATAAAAGGCAGTTACCATGAGAATGAAACAAGAGTAGAGCCACTTATTAAGATAGAACTGACCGACCCTCCCTCCCTCCCCATACAGCAGTAACAAATCCATATGTCCCATAAATATAAAATCATTACACAGAAACCTACAGGGCAATTTGTCCTGAGCCATAACTAAGTCTGAGCAACTAGAATTAGAGAATGAAGGGGATCCCATATTTGTGTATAAACTGCCAATCTGTTGTGGAGGCTGGCAATTGCTTTTTCTGTACGTAGATTGGCAAGAATTTCATTCACCCTTTCTTGAAAGGTCAGGGTGGACTTGTCTTTCCAGTGACGTAGAATAAGCTTCTTGACAGATAAGGCTATCATAGAAATATGAAACCTTCTGGCTTTAACTCTAATAGAAGACAAGACCCCTAGGAGACAAATATCAGGCGTGAAATACTCCTGTAGGCCCAGTAAAGGATCCAGGGAAGCCTTGATAGAATCCCATAGAAAAGAAATTTTGGGGCAGGACCAAAACAAGTGAAGAAGTGTTCCCTCCTCCCGAGAACATTTAGCACATAAGTTGGAGTCCAAAAAACCCCATTTCTTTAACTTAACCGGAGTGTAATACATATTATGTAAAATGTGATATTGCATGAGACGCAACCTGTCTTGAGAAACATATTTATGACAGGATCTCCACAGGGATTGTCAATCAGGATGATTCTGAGGAAGAATGGAGTTCCAAAACCTTGTGGGTCCAAAGGAGTCCCCATATCTTTTGTGAAACAGCACCTGATATAGTTCAGATATGATACCCGAAGATCCAAGTAATGAAGAGACTTCAGGAATCAGGGCCATCACTGTCTGGGAAGGAGGGGTATTGCCATAGACTATTGTAAGTAAATGCCTTAACTGCATAACTTTAAAGTGTGAGAGAGCCGGGATATTAAATTTCCGAATAATATCTCCTACTGACAACCATTGTCCCTCCTCATCCACAAAGGAGAGCACTTTCCCATTCAAGACAACCATTTACGGGGAATCTGCTTCTTGTTAATGGTGAAAGATGGGTAATTTCAGATGGGCTAGGCCAAGTCTAACTGAGGGGTATATCGCAAAAAGGAACATAATTGTGCATATACCTTTAATGAAGTAGCTACTATAGGACATTTCTCAGCCACACGCACCTGAGGCATTTTAAGATAGATTAAAGTTAGGGGATCCAGGTTCATAGACCTAATTAAATCCAATTCAATCCTAAGCCCTACCAGTTGCTCTTTTTCAGGGCCAGGACGTATCCATTTCAAACATTTTGCTAAATGGCTAGCCCAATAATATATAGCCAAATGGGGAATCCGCAAGCCCCCCTATGATTTTAGAGATGCCAATTTACAATAGGCCAATTGAGGATACTTATCGGACCAGATAAACCTAGTGAAAATGCCATGCAACTTCTTAAACCAGAGTAACAGGATAAAAGCATTGAGAAGAGATAAAGGGTAAAAAATTCTAGGGAAAATATTCATCTTGACTATGTTGATCCGGCCCCATAATGAAATGGGGAGTTTAGACCATCTATCAAGGTCTTGAGTTATAAGCTGAGAAAGGGATTTGAAATTTTTCTTAAACCATGTTAAGGGGTTATGAGTTAGCTTGATGCCCAAATACTTGAATGACCTGGGGGCCCAACATAAGCCTAAAATCAGGGGCTAAAATCAGTCTTAAATATCTTGTGGTTTAAAGGAAAAAAGAGGATTTATTAGCATTCAGTTTGTAATTAGATAGGGCACTAAATTTTGCTATTTCACCCATCAAAGCCAGAACAGAGAATACCGGATGGGATAAGTGTACCAGCAGATCATCCACATATGCAGTGACCTAGATTTCATGATGCCCAACCCAAATACCTTGTAGTAATGCATTATTGAGAATACTTTGGATGAGAGGTTCAAGGTACAAATTAAATAAAAGAGGAGATAGGGGACAACCCTGCCTGGTACCTGAATGGAGTGAAAAAGGTTTAGAAAAGGCCCCATTCCCAGAGATCCTTGCTGTAGGGGTTTTATATAATGCAGCAATCCAGGATATAAATACAGGAGGGAATTGGAAAGCTTCCAAAACTCGAAACAAGAAATTCCAGTTCACACGATCAAATGCCTTCTCAGCATCCAGGGAAACCAGTCCTGCAGGAAACTCAGCATCCCTGGTAGCTAAGAAGACATGAGAAAGGGTGCACAAGTGGTCTGATGATGAGCGCCCCTTCATGAATCCAACCTGGGTCATACCTATTAGCTCTGGGAGGACTACAGTTAATCTACTGGCTAATATCTTCAAAAGGATTTTAATATCTTGGTTTAGAAGGGATATAGGTCTGTAACTTTGAACTAGCTCAGGATCCTTATCTGGTTTAGGGAGAAGAACAATCAGGGCCTCAAAGAGGTGGGGGTCTGCCTCTGTTCCAGTTAAAATATGTTGGAATAGGTGATAAAGCACTGGTAGTAAAAGATCCCAAAAAACTTTGTAAAATAGGGAGGAAAACCCATCTGGGCCTGGGACTTTGTCTGCGGGTAACCCACTAAAAACCTCAGCAATCTCCTCCTGGGATATGGGGTAACCAAAAAACCCTTATGTTGCTCTGATAGGAAGGGCAGATGGGAGTCCCTCAAATAATTCTCTGTACTCCCAGGACAAGGAGGTGACTCCATGTCACTGTACAATCTTTCATAATATAGAGCAAACTCCTGTACTATCTCGGTAGGGGATACTTTCAGGGACCCATCTGCCACTGCCCAAATTGGTGGGATGAATCTTGCATATTCTTGCTGTTTTATACACAATGCCAGTAGGCGCCCTGCTTTCTCTCCCTGATCCGTATAATTAGCTCTGGTTCGAATAATAGCTAATTCTGCTTTTTCCCTTATCAACTCTAGATATCTGTCCTTGATCACTAGGAGCCTCCTCTTGTCCTCATCTGAGACACTAACAGAAGTGTTCACTTCGAATGACCGAATCTGGGACAATAATGATAATAGTTCTTCCTCCTGTGCCCTTTTCCTACTAACCGCCATACTGATAAGGATCCCTCTCATGTATGCTTTGAAGGCCCCCCATAAAATATCTGGTTTTGTACTGTCTAAAGGGTTAGATGAAAAAAAAGAGCTCAATTTGCTCTCTTACGAGCTTGCAATACTTGGCATCTTTAAGGAGCTGTTCATTGAGCTTCCATCTGGTTTCCCTTTTAGGTAAATTAAAGAATGCCAATTTGCATAACACAAGTGAATGATTGGAAACAGGGCCAGGCTGAATTGAGGAGGTCTTGACCCCGGGTAAGATAGCCTGAGAAATAAATATGTAATCAATGCGGGACTGCGAGCCGTGCGCCATTGACCTGAAAGAAAACTCCCTAGAGTCAGGATATAACACGCGCCAGACATCACAGAGCCCGCACTGGTCTACTAAATCCTTAAAAGCCCTCTGCCCCAGAGACACCCCTTCTGGTCCACTACCTGACCTGTCCAGCTTAGAATCTACGACTTGATTGAAGTCGCCCCCCCAGAATAATCCTGCTAGGAAGCATTGGAAGAATAATGGTTATGAGTCTCATGAAAAACCCTGGATCATCCATATTAGGACCGTATATATTACCAAGTAAAAGTGGAATTGACCAGAGAGTGCCTATAACTAAAATAAATCTGTCCTCCGGATCTTTGATAACCTGCGTAGAAACAAAGGGAAAGCCTCTATTGATAATAAGCATAACCCCGTAACTATTAGCGGAGCCCTGAGCATCATAAAGCAGCCCCACCTGTTGCCTCCTTAACTGTAAGGCTTCAGATTCAAGTAGGTGGGATTCCTGTAAGAAAGTTATCTGAGAACATAATAAACTTAAATGTTTGAGAACCTGCTATTGTTTGGATTTTTTCCTGATCCCCTTAACATTCCAAGTAGCAGAAGTCACCTCATTGGCCATCTAAAAAAAGTTAATGAACTTAGTATGTTCAACAAAATGGTTATATTAAATGCACGCTGAAAATAGAAAATAGAGTTAAAAATCTATGTTTCGACCTTAGGTCTTCTTCAGGAAATATCTAAAGAAAAAAAAAAACAACAAGTTAGACACTAACTTTTGGGTTTTTTTGTTCATTTTTTCTGTTTGATGTTTCCTGAAGAAGACCTAGGGTCAAAGCAATTTTTAACTCTATTTTCTATTCAGCGCATAAATATCTCAACTCGATCCTGTTGCTGAACCACATGCTGACCAGCGCCTTGTCTTAGTATGTTCAGCCCTGTGCACAAATTACACAAAGCGTTCAGCCATAATCCAGAGGTTACTGCTGTAGAACCCTCCCTTCTCCCCATCCCCCACAAGTAACCCATCCCCTCTCCCAACTTCCCCATTCCACCTAACAAAACCCAACATATACTACCCCCACCCAACCACATACTGTCATAAGCAATGTTTAGCATAGTACTGGGTCCTTTCCTCCTTCTCCCACCCCCAAAAATGCACTCTGTTTACAGCCAATACAACAACATCCTCAAGTAAATACTAAACAGTGCAAATATTTTAACAACCCCCGATAACTAGAGAGCGGTCATTGGCTTCCAATGTAAACGCACACGAATGCAATAAAATAATAATGAAAGAGGAACAAGCTATCCTGCAAAATGCATAAATGTACCAAATAGTTTTGGGAAACTGAATAAAAACTAGGAGTTGCGCTGCCCCATGAGAAACCTCTACACAAACCAGAACCAGATCGGGAAGCTAATGGAGGGGAATTACCCCTTCCCAACAAAATGAGACCAGGAAACCAGGAAAGACACTGACATCTTGGGCTCCAGGCAAAGAAAATGAGAAAGGACATCTCTGACCGGAAATTTACCAGCCCTTAGGCACAAGAACCCCAGTTGGGGTGATTTGCTGCCCTGAATTCAAGACAAGAGACATAACTGAGCCAGATCCTCCTCAAATTAAGAGCAGCGCAGAATTACACTTCATATGCGTGATATGCCCTCTTGTAGCCACAACCCGATCCTGACAAGATAATTATATGAAATTACTGAGAAAGCCCAACACCGCTCCCATTTCCATCAATCTGCGAAGTGAGACATTAATCCTAAATTAGGTAACACAGACTACCCCTCTCTAATACTAATTTGTATAACTAAATGCACTGAAACACAGAACTCTTTCCCCAAATAAACCATCCCGATCATCCCAGAAGTTCTTGCCCTGAACAGCAATTAGTTTGTGGAGCTAGGGACTGAGAAACTCATAACAGGTAGTCCATATTCTTAATTAACACAGTCCAGATGAGAAACAAGAACTTCCAAATGCAGCTCGTCAACATTATCTCTGTAGGCAAAAAGAGAGAAACAGTTCCAGTGAGGCAACACCTGGCAACCCCTCAACATGTAGACAGAACTTCTCAGAACAAGTCCGGTAACACGGTTTTAAGGCTGGAAAGAGCACATTCAGGATCTTCAAAATTTAACCAGGATCCGTTTACAAGAACTTGTAGCCTGGCCGGATATCCCATCCTAAATTTCAGGCCCACAGCAATGATCTTGGATACGATGGGTTGAAACGCTTTACGTTTCAAATGAACCGATCCTGGCAGGTCTTGTGCAATTCTCAATTTAGCCTTCTCCCAGTGAACCTCCTGTAAAGCTCTCACTTTCTGCAAGAAGTGCTGCCTTTCTAAAAAATTTAGGAAATGGCAAATAATAGGTCGAGGGGCAGCATCCGGTAAAGGCTTCAGTCGCAATGACCTGTGAGCTCACTCAATGATATATACTGGGCCGAAGGGAGAGGGGCCAGCAACCTGTTCCACCAACTTCTGCATGAATGCTACAGCTTTCTGGCCCTCTTCTCCTTCTGGTAGCCCTAGTATCACAACGTTGTTTCTGCAGCTACAGCCCTCCAGATCTTCGAGTTTTGCCTCCACACGAGATAGCTTCTGCCACGTAGACCCTAACTCAGGATCAAGTTTCTCTAGTCGTTTCTCCAACGAGACTATTCGGGCAGTATTATCAGAGTCAGTTAACGAAACCTCATCCAGCTTTTTTGACAGTCTTCAGGTCGATCGCCATTCCTTTCATCTCCTCACAGAAGGGTTTAAACTCTTCTAAGAACCTATTAAGCATTAAAGGTTCTTGTTCCCCAACTTGACTCGAAGGATCGGTCCTATCTGGCCCACCCGAGGCCCGAGATTTCTTTGAGGCGTTTTCGGGAGTAGCAGGTAGGGGGTATGTTTCTGTTGGGCTTTCTTCATGTAGGCCTCCATCCGCAGATCGATCTCACAAAACAGGCACTCTAGGTGTTTAGCTGGCAGGAGAATTTAAAAGCAGAGGATTTTGTAAAACGTAGACGTCTAAAAAAGACGATTATATGATCGGGGCAGGAGCTTAGTGGAGGTGCGTCTACTCAGCACTCTGCATCACGTGATCCCCCAAAAATTCCTTTTTTAAATATTAGCCCCCCACCCCTCTCCCTCTCTTAATTGAACCTGAAAAACAAAATTGGGAGAGACATGTTATTATCATTAGTCATGTAAAGACCAAATATACCTTTTGTAACTGGCAGACCTCCATCTTCCATCTCTAGTACTTTCGCCACTGACTCCCCTTCGTCTGCCAGCTTTGAAGCTGCCCCTATTATAAAGGAGTGAGAGGAGTACTTAGAGGGGTCTTCTCCCAGGAACTCCATACCTTTTTTCAGTATGGCCATGACTTGAAAGCTTGTCATCTGCTTCTCATCTCCATGCACAAATAGCAGCCCCTCTGAGTCCCTCACTCTGCGGTGCAAACCCACAAAGCTTCTACCAGACAGATTCTGCTATCCATGTGTGCCTTAATGGTCACCACTGTCACTTTTCCTTCCTGATCCATCTTGGATCTTCTAATGTTTAACTGAATCATGTCTTTCCCCAGCTCACATTCCCCCACTCTAGCCCCCCTTTCTCGACCCGCCTCCTGTACCCTACTGCTTCATTTACTCTCAGTGTCCCTGCAAACATTACTAAATAAAAAGTACGAAAACGTTGTGCCTCATCCTTTGATCTGCAAACTGTCGGCAGTATCCCTGATAACTTGCTTAAAAGCTGGTCCACTATTGGGTGCCTACTATCCTTGGGCCTCTGTCTCAGCCTACTCCAACCCTACATCATTCTCCAAATGAGCACTGATTTTGTGGGCTCATGCCATCCTTTAAGACTACAGATTATACTGATACCTGCTAAGTAAATGCCCATTGTATTGTGGGCCACACACTCCCTCGTTCCCATTGATCAACTGTGAATTTTCATAGCTGTTCATCCATGACTGGCCCACTTACCTCCATGTGGTGTATTTCTCTGAATGCTTGAAATGCCTGCCAAGCCCCTTCAGAAGCCCTTAAGGTCCATGGTGCCCATGAATTCTGAAACTTCAACTCAGCTCCATCTTGCCAATGTCCCAGATGTTCATTGGAATGAGTGTTTTCTGTTCCTCTTCTGTCGATGCCAGAGCTCAGAATCGATCCCATTGCAGACAAGAAAGGCTGTCAGCCGAAATATTTTGCACCCCGTCTATGTGTCTGGCTCTGAAGGATATGTTCAGTTGTAGGCCCCTTAACACTAGTTGTCTCAACACCTTCATTACAGTTTCTGATCTCGCTCCCCTGTTATTAAGGACATCCACCACTGACTTACTGTCACTCCAAAATGTCACCTTCTCAGTTCGCCAACTCCTCACCCCACACCAAAGTGCAGGCCCATATTGGCATGATTTCCAGCAGTGTGATGTCCTTGGTCATCTTGTTCTCCACCCGCTCTGGCGGCCATGGTTCTCAGAACCATTTTCCCCTCAAATATCCCCCCATCCCCAAACCCCCAGCTGCATCTATATACAACTAAAGGTCTATGTTGTACACCCACTCTTCCTGCCGAAAGGAACAGTTATTATAACACTCTAAAAAGTGTTCCCAGACCCAAAAATCCTCCTTAACCCCTTTTGTTATATCCACCCAATGGTGTGGCCTGGATACCTCCCACCATGGCCCTGGCTAGCTTCTTCATGAATGCTCTCCCTGGCCCAATCACCCTGCAGGTGAAGTTGAGATTGCCCAGTACCTTTTGCACCTGCTGCAGCTGTATCCTCCTTGTGTTAGTGTATATCATAATCAGCTCCTTTAATCTCTGTAACTTCCCCTCTGGAAGCCAAAATACCTCATCTTGTGTGTCCACCTCAATCCCTAGAAACTCCAGTATTTTGCTAGGCCTTCTGTCTTGTCTGGAGCCAATGGCAGCCTCAGCTTTCCACACAACTTCTGAAATTGGGCCAGCCTCCTCACTGCTTCCTGACGTCCACTACCTATAATTAAAAAATCATCCAACTAGTGGAGAATTGCCCTGTGGCCCATCCTTTCCTAGAAAATCCTCTGCAAACACGTGCTAAACTTTTCAAATGTGGCACAGGCTATAGAACGACCCATGGGCATGGCTTTGTCAAAATAATACCAGTCCCAACTTTAAATCCCAGCAAATCCCAGACCTCTGTCCTGGCTGGCAACAGCTGAAAGGCTGATTCTATATCAGTCTTGGCCAGCCATGTGTCATGGGTTGCCCTGACAATCTGTACTGCTTTCTCCAAAATTGCATATGTCACCTTGCTGTGCTCTTCTGCTATAAAGTCATTCACCAGCTCTCCCTCTGGGAATGAGAGGTAGTGAATTACCCTAAATTCCCCTATCTGTTTCTTGGGTACTAAACCCAGTGGTGAAACCCTCATATTCTCCAAGGGAGGGGCCACAAATAGCCTCTTTATCCTCCCCACCTCTTTCTCTTTTTTTTAGCTTCCACTCCAAAATGGCTTCCTTTCCTCTCACTGACCCTATGTTCCAAGCCTCTCATGCCTGCCTGGATCCTGTGCACTGCAAGAAAAAACCTTCTCTGAAACCTCTCCTGATGGAAACTGCCACTTCCTGGTCTGGGTAATGCTGCAACCATCTGTCCCATACCTCTATCTTGATCAGCACATTAGCTGCCTTATACAGCTCCCTGTCCCTCAAATGTCCTCCCCCCAACCCCTTCCTTTCATATCCTAGTTTGTTTGGGTCCCCCTCCCTCCATACCATCTGCCCTTTCCACCTCTCATCCATGTTTGCCCCCTGTAGTCTTGTCCATTCCCTCAAAAGGGCTGGTTATTTACCCCTTGAGTTCCCTCAGCCTGACCCCCTTGATTCTATGTCTAGGTCCTACATCTTGCTGCAGGGCAGAATCCCCCACACCTTGAACAGGTGTGTTTAAATCAACATTGTGGCCATTAACAAAAAGCCCTATTGTAACCCCAGCAGCACTTCTGGGGTGGTCCCCAATTTTCCTGCTTCACCCTCGGGAGTGGATTGGTCCATGACATAATCAGTCCAGAGGTCTAATTGCTTTGTGTCCCATCTCACATCCCTATACATTGCCATCCTTTGTTAGAAAAATTCATCGTAATATTTATTTATTTATTTATTTATTAAATTCTCGGATTACAAATACCTTTGAGCAGAAACTGCTCGTTTACAAAGGTTCCACATCAAAGGATGAGGGTCAACATACATACAGAGGCAGTAAAAGAATGCACAATAAACAACCAAAACAACTAAAATAAAAAATAAAGATACTCAGTTATAACATACTTTGAGATAATATTCATATAACGAGCAGCTTGAGTAGGCAGCTGGCTGCGGTAACAATAAGAGATAGAGGGCACCATAAGCAGTTAGTATTGCAGGCGTGCGACCAGGACAGGAAGTTGACAGGCTAATGGGCCCACTGCCCAATGGTGGTGGAAATGTCTTGTACCAGTAGAGATCGAAGCAGGAAAGGAGTCACAAGAGGCCCAGTGCCAGAGGGAATGATACTGGGAAAGGGCGGGCTGTGAGACAGAGTGAGCTGGGAGGTGTTTAGAGATCTCTGTTCAGAGAGCAGTCATTGAGTGGTAGAGGTGAGGTAAAGTTTGAGATTCCTTTTGAAGGGTCCAAGTGTAGTAGAGGAAAGTGCTTCTTTATTGAGGGAATTGAACCATTGAGCAGCTCAATAGATAAAGGACCACTGACCCATGGAGGTACGACATCTGGGAACCTGAAAGGTTAGAGAATGGGCACCACGTGTTTGTTGAGTGCCACTGTAAGTAGTAAGGAGTGAGCTAACACCAGGTGACATGAGACCAAGGAGAATCTTTTTGGTAAGTAAGCAGGTCTGGTATTGTATTCTGCTGAGTAGGGGTAGCCAGCTGGCCTGTGCATAGAGGTCACAGGTGTGAGTTTGTTGGGCCACACCCGTTAGTAGTCTACAGGCTTTGTTGAGAGAAACTGAGATCCTGTGGAGGGCACTTGTTGAAGTAGAGCCATAGATGGCAAGGCCGTAGTCAATGATAGAGGTGACAGAGCTGTAGATGGCTAGTTTAAGGGCATCCGCAGTCATACAGTGCTTGTGTTTGTGTAGTAGTCCAATCCGTATATTGGCGGTCTTGGCAACAGTGTCAATATGCCGAGTGCAGGAGAGGGTACTATCCAGGGTAATACCAAGGTACTTGAACTGCTTGACATTTTCGAGTGGGTTCCCAGAGTGGTTCTTGATGGTGAGGGACAGAGAGCTGTGCCTGCTCCGTCGGTTACAGAAGGACATGGCTTTAGTCTTGCTGTGGTTCAGGACAAGTTTATGAGAATTGAACCAGTCTTCGATGCGCTTGAAGTCAAGCTACAGCTGGGATTCAAGGACTGTAATGTCATGGTGGCTGGAAAACAGGACTGCATCGTCTGCATATAGTAATATTTTTTGGTGGTAGGCACTGGGAGATTGTTGATGAAGAGGAGTAGAGTAAGGCCCAGAATAGACCCTAGGGGACTCAAGTGGACGTTTCTCATCCGAAGATCCCTGCAATCCTTACACGTTGGATCCGATTATCAAGGTAGCTGGTGAAGCATGGAAGGGCATCGCTGGAGATCCCAATGGAGGACAGTTGTTTGAGCAGTAGGGGGTGGTTAACTGTGCTGAATGCCTTGGTAAGGTCTATAAATACTGCCCCTTCACAATTCCCTTTGTCAAGCGTGGCATGGATGAAGGTTGTAAATTCCAGTAGTGCAGTGGTAGTGCTGTGCCCTTTTCTGAAGCCATGCTGCTCTGGGCACTGTACATTGTACTTATGCAGGAATTCAACTACTTGGTCGGACACTATTCGCTCCAGTGCTTTAGATTTTATCCAGCCTACCTTCCCTTTGCCTTTGCCCTCCTTCTGATTAAGGAATACATGATTAATGGTATTCCCAATTCCAGTTTCCATTCCAGAACAATGGCTGAATATGTTGCAAAGCCTACAAACCACCCATCCCAGGTCTTTGCTTTTGTGAATTTATCCTCCTTCTTCTTATCCAATAATACCACAGCCACTACCATCTCACTCTTACCTATGTTCTCAGTCTCCTCACATTTTGCTGCCACCTCCCTACTCACTAAGGCAAATATGTCTACATATTCCCCTCTCCATATCTTCTCCTTCGTTGCCACCGGCACATGCTCACCTATTCTCATGCCAGGGGCTCCAATGTCCCTTGTGCCTTTTCCTACCCCCTCCATCACCCTGTCACCCCCATTGCTACCCTTATCAGCCCTAACTTTGGCCAATGCCATCTCCATCTGGCCCAGACCTGCTTCCCTGAGGGCTGATATGATATGACCTATATAGTCTTTTATGCTTTCACCCACTGATCCCGATACCATACCTGCCGGCTGCTCTGTTCCTGTTGGTTGTACATTGCTGGGGCTCATCAATGGCTGCTGTATCTGAGAAATATCCAGCTGCAGTACCAGGGGCTGGAACACCATTACTGTTTGGGGCCAGGTGTGGGATGCAGTGCTGGGCCAGGAACCGGCTCTGGGTGAGGTACTAGAGGCTCAGGTACTGCAGGAGGGACAGTGCCGGGGCGACCAGCCTGAGAGGTGCCACTGTCTCTGGCTCAGCCTCTTCAGACTGGCTGGCCAATGTGGTGGCCTTTTCCCCTTCCCTCCTTTTCCCTTTGCTGCTTTCCTCTTCTCCCTCAATCTCTCCAGTTCCTTCCCCTCCACCAACTTCCACATCATATTGGCCTTCTCTGCTAGTTCTACTATCGCCTTGTATGCCTCCTCCTTTGATGGCCGATTCTTCCTCAGTGTCATCCCCAGTTCGCTGACGTGTGACACTGGGAACAAACTAAAAAGCTGCAAAATGTTAGCATCCATTGTATGCCGCCAACCAATATACTTTTTTTTTTTTTTGTTGAAAGCCCTCCCCTTTTACTCCTTGGCACTTGTTGGGGAGGAGGAAGGCTTCTCTTTCCAGCCTTCCTAGCTGAACTCTCTCTCAGTCATGCTTGTGCTAAACAAAATGCTATGCCCCCCCCCATTATATTTCTGTTATATATTTTATATTTCTTTTTTATTTATTATTATTTTTTTTGTGCCACCCAGATAGCACCATAATCACTTCCGTGAGTCAATCCACTCCACCAACACAATTATTAGCCTTTTGTTTTTTGGAAACTTGTGGCCCTGGGCCCCATCCCCCGCATGGTGTCAAATGTCTAGCTGCCTCCACAGTGCAGGGTCCCAAACCCCTGTTATTATCTCCCTCCTTATCTGTATCTATATCTTCTGCTAACTCTAAAGAAATCAGGTGCCTTGAACCCATTTTGTATTGCTACCTTCCTGTCTTAGCACTGTGGATGACCAGTGCTTCATATCCCCCCTTTTCAGTTCACCCCCCCTGCTCTTTGTTCATCCTTTGTGCTGTAGCCTTAATTTTTCTCATTTTGTTTTTTGTCTTTTTTTTAATCTTTCGTAGGCCCCCACGGTACCCCCTTTCCCCGCTGTATGCTGACTAGGCTGGTTTTCTGATCTGCATTACTGCTTTGTGCCTGAGGCAAAGAACCAGCTCCTAGAAAACTTTTTACTTCTGGCAACCTGGGGAAAACGGCCTGCTAGTGGACCGCCTTCAAACTATTCTATGGGCTCTTAATTGGACAGGCCTTCAAACCTTAACACCCTTTCTGGGGTTTAAAAACACAAACAAAATGCACACAGTTCCTTCAATTATTGGTCAATGCCCTTTATTCAGTGGTCTGCTGGCTCTGATAATAAAGAAGGCCCCCTCTTCACTCCTCCTGTGCACCCACACTCAAAACCCCCTGTTCTCCTACACAGATGGGCCTCTAAACACCAAAGCCCATTTCAGGGCTGAAAATGCTCCCAAAATGCACATCATGTGGTCAAATGCTGGATAATGCCCTATCTTCATTAACAAAGCCCCTTCTCCTTCATCCTATGTGCCCCTATTCAGCATTCCACATCCCATGGGTGATGTCTGATGCCGCTTGTATCACGTGGCCCAGTACACGACTCCATGCTGGACCAGGCCTCTCCCCAACCACTCCCCCCCATACCTCATGGCCAAGTAGCTTGTTCATCCCTGCACCTCTGGTGCCTCTTTTGTTCACCCAAATGTCCCCTTTTCTGTTCGCTGCATCTACCCTACCCCGCCTCCCATGTGGCCAAACATAGAAATGCCTCAGTCATCTCCCGTCCCATGATCTACATTGTCTCTGGCCCTCCTTCTAGCCATGCACCACTGTGCTCTCACTCTGCTGCCCAAACAACCATCCAAATCAAAAATTTTTCCTGTGTTCTCTCCTTGATTCGAGAGTGCTCGAGCTCTGCTGTACCACCAAACCACTCCAAAACAAAGCCTTCAGCTTGGCCAAATCCAGCAAACAGCTCCTTGTTTTTTTTTTTTTTTTTTTATATTTAGCGTGCTGCGCTCCTGGCTGCCTCCAAACAAAAGCTGCCTCTCCACTCTCCATGTCGCCTGCATCCTCGCTCTTCCCCACAATCAACAGCCAGCAATCTTTCTCATTTATTGCCTGCCTTACCGCAAATGTCACAGCAAGACCTCAGGATGCACCCTTGCTCTTCCCCACAACCAACAACCAACAATCTCTAATTTATCCACTGCTTCACTGCAACCAAAGCAAGACCTCAGGTCACTTTTTCAGCTTCCTCTGCATCCTTTACTATTTTGAACTGAGCGTGCATCTCACGCCCCAGCCCTCACTCGACACATTCTCCCCACAATCTGGGCTGTACCAGGACATTTTACAGCAATTGTTCCCCTCACTCAAACCCCTTTAAACATCTTTCTCGCTGTTATTATATTTATTTATTTTATTTTTTTTAAACTTGGATTACCATCTTGCATAAAAATGACTTACCAATCAAATTCTGCCCTTAGCTGTATATCTGGATTCTGCTGCTACAACTCTCCAACCATTAAAGCAAGCTGCTCAAGGTAGTTTTCCTCAGCCTGCAAATGCCAATTCGACATGCTACAATTCTGCTGAGTAAGAACCCAACAACATTTTCTAGCAAAAGAGGCTGATTCCCTCTGAGTTGCCTCTTTTATCCCAGGATTCCTTTCCCTGCTCATTTTTCCTTTGCCCCTATGGCCTTCCACGTCCTATCCTTCCAGGCTCCACCTACCCTGGACTTCACCTAAAGCCCCTTCCCCTTATGACTCATTCCAACTTCCTTTCTCCCTCCTCTTTTTCCTGAGCACTACCATTCCTTGGGAGGGGAATCCCCATGACAACTTGGTCTGCCCCTTGATGGGGGAAAACTTCATTATCCACCACACCTTTTTACAGGACTCACATCCATGACTATTGGGTGAGTTAAGGAGTAGTGTCAAGGATTACCTGGGTAGGATGAGAAGAAACTACTTGATAACTGTTTGTAAACCAGCTCACCTTTTACAGGACTCCCATCCATGACCACTGGGTGAGTTAAGAAGTGATGTCAAGGTCCACTTGGGTGGGATGAAGAGAAACTACTTGATAACTGTTTGCAAAACCTTGCACCTGATAATGGCCTTATCAGCATCCCAAGTATCAAGTCTGTAATGCTTAGAAAAAGTGTCCACTGATGTCCAAGTAGCAGCATTGCAGACCTCTGCAATGAATGCCGAGTTCCTTTCATCCCAGGAAGTGGATACTGCCATGGCAGAATGGGCTTTCAAGTCAGTTGGCATGTGCAGGTTGTTGGCCTTGTATGCCTCAGTGATGGTTGTCTTTAACCATCTAGCAATGGTTGATCTAGAGGCTGGCAGTCCTTGTCTTTGCTCATCAAACAAGAAAAACAGTTTCTCTGATTTCCTGAAGGCCATTGTTCTGTCCAAATAGATGTTTACAGCCCTGAGGACGTCCAGGTTGAGGAGTATCCCTCTTTGAAGGTTGTCTGGTCCTGGCTTGAAAGATGGGAGCAAAATCTCTTGGGCCATGTGAAAATGTGACACCACTTTCAGAAGGAAAGACAGAACTGTCTTGAGAATGTTTCTGTTATCATGAAAAATTAAGAATTGTTCATTACAGGCCTGAGCTTAAAGGTCACTTGTCATATGTGATGAACATATGGCAATGAGAAACACTGTCTTGAGAGTGAGACGATAACAAGAAATGTTCTCCATGGGTTCAAACACTTCCTAAGTGCATTTAAGATGATATTCAACTGGCATGGTGTTAACAGGGATTATTCTTTAGGTCTAATATGACCCTAGCTTTGAGAAAGGTGAGAATTTGTGGGTGTGTTCCCTGTAGTGAACAATTGATTGTTCCTTGAATTGCCCCATCATCACTGCTTGAACTCTTAAGGATGTGGTGGTGATTTCTTTATCAAAACCATCCTGCAGGAATCTAGGACTTGAGGTACTGAGCATGAGGTAGTGTCAATGTCATGACTCTTGCACCATTTAGGGAAGCTTGACAAATGTCTGCTCTACATTTTATTCATTGATCCCCTTAGGGACTGCAGCACAGTACTGTATCTATTACTCAGTCAGAGAGTTTCATTGCTAGCAGTCTATTCCTTTGAGCAGTCATGCTATCAATCTGAGTGAAACAGGAGTGGGATACAGACTGGGTCCCTGAGACAACAAGTCCAGTCTGCTCAACAGGAGCATTGGCTTGTCCCTTAACATTTGTATGATGGAGGCAAACCTTGTTCTTCTGGGACAGTTTAGAGCAATGAGAATTGCCATTGCTGTGGACTCCTAGATTTTTTTGAATCGCTTGTGGTAGCAGAGCTAGGGGTGGAAAGATGTATGCCTTTGAGAACCTCCATGGGATGGACAGAGTGTCCACTGCAAGTGATTCTGTTTCCTTGTACCTCCAGACAAAGAGTGGAACTTGAATGTTTAGTTTTGTGGCAATAAGGTCAAGACTAAAACATCCCCAGTGTCCTTGGATCATGAAGCAGTCATGTCTTTTGAGCTGCCATTCTCAGGGTTCAGTGTCTTCTTGATAAGTCAGTCTGCCTGCTTGTTCTGTTCCCTGGCTAAGTTGATGGTTGACAAGCTGTACAGATGGTGTTCTGCCCATGCCAGTAGTTGTGATGCTTCTCTAGACATTTGCTTGCTTTTCATGTCACCCTGCTTGTTGACATAAGCAATCATGACCTTGTTATCCATTCTTATCTAGATGAGGTAACCTTGTACCTCTGGTTTGAATTGCACCAGACCTAGACTGACTGTACTGGTTTCTAGCACACTGATTGGAAGACAAGTTTCCACTGTGGACCACTTTTCTTGTACCACTGCCTCATCCAGAACTGCACCACATCCATGTAGATTTGCATTTGTATCTGTCATGGCAAACAATTGTTTGTCCAAGGTAGCTTCCAGTGTTAGATTGTGTCACTGAGTCCACCATCATTTGGATTGCTTCACTTGAGTTGGCAACATCAATCTCTTCTTATAATCTTGGGCTGCATGGTCCTAGTTGTTTAACAGAAATCTTTGGGGGGAGGGGTCTCATGTACAGTCTTACCCAGTTGTTCAGGTTGATGCAAGGTACCATAATCCTAGCAGCTGTATCAAGTCCATTTCCATTTTGTATTTGCAGGCTAACACCCTGTTGCAATGGCTTATTAGACTGGTGATTTGCTTGTCTGATGGATATACTACTCCTTGTGCTGTTCCGAACACCACCTCTGGTGTTCCAGGGTTGAAGTTGGGTTGAAGTTGCTCTTTGTTCTGTTTATTATCCAGCCATGTCATGTCAGCATTTCTTGGGCCCTGCACATTGCGTACAGTGCTGCCCACTTGGACCTGGTTCTTATCAGCCAGTTGTCCAGATAAGGATGATGTGTATGCCTTCCTTTCTTAAAATTACAGCCAAAGCCACCATCCCCTTCTTGAACACTCTTGGAGCAGATGCTAGGCTGAAAGGTAGGCATTTGTACATGAAGGGGAGGCCAAGCACACATAATCTCACAAATCTTTGGTGTGTTTGTTGAATTTGGATGTGGTGGTAATACATGAAGGGGAGGCCAAGCACACATAATCTCACAAATCTTTGGTGTGTTTGTTGAATTTGGATGTGGTGGTATGCATCTTTTATGTCTACTGAGGTCAGGTAGTCCACAATCCTGACTGCCATGATTGTTTTGTGTGAATCCTCCATTTAATTTTTTTATACTGGATGAACTCATTGACAAATTTCAGATCTTACCTAGGACTGAGGTTCTCTATCTTTTTTGGCACCAGAAAAAATATAGAGTATATTTAAATTGTTGCTCTTGTTTTGGAACTGGTATGAAGGCTCCCTCTTATAACAGTTTGTTTACTAAGGCCCTGACTTGAGGTAGTGATGACCTGCTAGGGGATATTCTGGACTCTGAAATTTGTTGATCCTGGGTAGTTGGTTAAACTCAGTGGCAGACCCCTTTGAGATAGCTTCTAGCACCCATTTGTCTATTATTGTTTCAGCTAAGGTTGTGGCCAAAAACAGGATTCTTCCCCCCAGTGTCACTTCCCTGTGAGCCTTGTTCTCCTCATGACTGATATCCTCAGTTGCCGAATATTGAGCATTTGTTTCTTTTTTCTCTCACTAGCCTGCTCGGCTTCTACTGTTGTTTTAATTTCCTCATTTATTGGAAACAAATGCTTTGAATCCTAAATTTCTGGAGTCTCCACTTTCAAAGTAGTTGCTTTTGTGACCTCTTTGAAAACTTTCAAAATTGGTTCTTTTGAAACTGAGGAGGTAGCCTGATCTCTCCACAGTTAAGTATTATCCATCATTCTTGTGGCTGATGTACTTCTCTAGGCCTGGTGCAAACACCATGTTTCCTTTGAGTTGGAGCTTTGCCAGCATGCTTTTGTATTCTTGACCAGCTTTCCATAGCTTTAACCACAAATGCCTCCTCTCTCCATTGATGGTGGCCATGGTGCACATTGTCATTTTTAATGTATCCATGGCTGCATCTTATACACATCTGATGGCCTGCACTGTGTATTGGATAGTGTCCTTATGGTTTGCTTGATTTTCTTCTTGGATGGCTTCTAACAACCTCAGATAGGCTATGGTGGTGTAAATGGATGCTGTGGATGTCGTAATAGCCATACTTTGCATTTTGTGTGCTCTTTTGATGGTGTTCTCTGCCTTTTCATCTAATGGATCCTTCAAAGTTATCTAGTCCTAATAAGGGAGGACTGTGTAGTGGCTAATAGAGGCTATCTGGGGCCCTACCTTCGAAGGGACATACCACAAGTCTTGTTTTTCCTCTGAAATGGGGTACCTCCTATCAAAGACCACTTTTTCCCTTGTTCTTACTGTGTTGAGTGCATCCGATTCCTTAAAAAGCAGTCCCTTTAGCACTTTACACACTGGGAAAAAGGTGGGTGTCTTCTTTCTTTCACTCATGAGTGCATCTACTTTTTGTTCTTCTTGGGAAGTTGGCTGTTCGAATTTCACAATCTCACATATAACCCTAATGATCTTGTGGATAGTATCATAGGACAGAAGCAGGCCCCAAGATCCTCTCTGTGTTCCCCCTTTTCCTCATCCACATCTTCCTCCTCTGAGGAGTGCTCATTGTCTATTTCATCAGGGGTGTTAATTCCTTCCTATCTGGTCTTTTAGCTTTTGTGTTGTGCTTTTCTGACTCATCTCTCGACTTCTTTGGTTTCACTGTGGTTTCAGTCTTTTGCAGAAGTTTCTGGAGCACTTCAAATGTTAAAGACTGTGATGAAGAACAGGCCAAATCTTCCACACGGTCTACTGCCGATGAGCCAGAAGCCATATTGCACTCCTAGAGGTTATTTTTGACCAGGAAAAGAGAACGTAGATCCCCAGACTGGCTAGACAGCAAAAAATGTGGGCATTTCCTGCAGACTCTCTCATTGTGACCCATCTCAGAGAAGGTGAATGACTTGTAAATCTGAGATAAGAAATAGGACTAGCATCTCTGAAGTGACTGGGTTATATGACATGAAGGACACCACAACATACGGATAAGACCCTGGAGAAAGGGGGTTAGAATATGGAATAGAAAAGGAGAAGAACTGGCTTTGGTGGCCCCGTCAACACTGAGATTCAGAGGTCCCAAACCAGAGAGCTGATCACAAGACATTAATCCTGGTAAACCTCCCCCATGGAACAAAACTTTCAAATCCAGCTCAACCAGTATTCCAAAAGTAGGGGAAAATGGTCAACCAGAACAATATAAAAATGATTAAAAACACCTCTGCCCACATGGGGATATGCAACCACCATGTGCTGTACTGCACACAATCCTGCATACTCATCAGCCTCCTCTTCCTTTTCCTCCATGTCTGCAATTCCCACCTGTGACAAAGCATCCAGACTGGATTGATGGTCATTTGTCCTCCTATGAACAGGCTTGTTTTTTCACCATGCTTCACTGAGGTGGTAGAAACACCCAGTCTGTCACTTTTATGCTGTGGCTTGCAGAACCGTGCCCATGACAGCTGTGCCCCATGAACCTGACTTACAAGCAGATCAGTAAGATTTTATACCTGATCACACCCACCTTCAAGTATAGATGACGGGCCCCCCTTTTTTCAAATTTAGCAAACTTTTTTTGAGTTCAAGGAAAAAGTACACAACCTCAATATATACAGTACAATGAAGATGAACCCAGCAAACAAAGACAAAAAGATAAAGGCAGAAACATTTATCAAAAAACAACAACAGACGCCTTTTATATTGTGGATCCAGCATGACGGCAATTCCAAAATTGGGAAACTAAATAATGCTTGAAATGAGACTATCATAGTCTAATATTTGAAACATGTCTTCCATTAATACATAGTCAGCCCTATCTCCACCTGCCTCTAGTACCTGCTGTACATTTAAAAAGTCAAAGAGTATCGAGTGCACACAAACCAGTTGTCAGTCGGTGCAGTTCATGGGGTAGCAAGCCCCAATAATGAACAGAGCAGTAGACGAGCTGCACTCGAGAACAAAACCATACTTTACACAGACTATGACTAGCTCAAGGCTTTAATCCAACAGCAGTCAGGAGATACACTGGCAAAATCCCAGTGTATCTCCACAGCTGCTGTGGGCTAAAGTCTTGAGCTAATCAAATGTCTATGTAGTAATTTAACCCAATCAGTACAACTGTCTACTGCTCTGTACGACTAACAAGGTCTGCCTCTGCACCATTAGCAGTAGGGTGGCCTGACTGGCAGAGGCAGTATTCCCACTCCCTGCCTGTGTGGCAGCCTCTGATGGCCTCAGAATTATGATCAGGTCATCATGAGCTGCCATTGCTCAGTTATGAGTCACATAGATGCTCCCGAACTGCCACAGGTTGAATGCACCAGCAGGTATTCTGAGATGTATTTGTGCTGCTCATACAGTACAAGCACTTGATCATGTACAGTGTTGAGTTCCATCTCATAACAACTTCCAGCTTGAGATGGTGATGAGGCAGCTTATTTTGGATATGCAGCTCCTTAAGCTGATCAAGGCCTTTCCAGAATGAGCAAAATGGGCCTTGTAGCCCCTGGAAGATCTGTTATAGACCAATACCATCAATCCTGGAGGGTAATATTCAGCTAAGACTATGGGTGTGTGACCACATTTAAAAAAAATGTTTAAAAGCATATAAAAAACTGAAAATTAAACAGAAAGGGATTAAAAAACAACAACAGTATTTGCTTTAAAGTAGTTGCTCCAGCTCAAGAACTGGCAGTAGAAGGCACGTTTATCTACGTTAATGTTTTTTTTTCTATAGCAGCCTAGTACATTGTGAGTAGTGTGGTTCTTCTCTCACTCCACCTAGCCAGCTGAGTACATTGTCAGTGGTATACTTCTTCTGCCCCCACAAAGTCTGTTTTGAATACTGGTACCTTGTTATTTATTTTTTATGCTTACACATGGTAAGTACAGTGGGTACTGTCACTAGCACATTTTCCAGAAAAACAGTCAGGAAATGGGATGCAGTGTTTGGACACAATAGGGCACTTAATGCACAGATGAAATACTGAGAAATGGGGCTAGAAGATCAGCAGCAACTTTAGACTATAGGTCCCCCTCCCACATTCCACCTCACTGGAAAGATTAAAGACAGAGTGATCTGGGAAGGAAGCCCAGTCACCAGATTCCTGCCACAGCAGCTCCCTCAAGGAGCAAGGATCACTCGCGGGTGCCAGAGGTAATAAACTACCTCATCTACAGCACCCTTATGTGGGGGGGTTAGCCCATCGATGTGCTGCTAGCGTCGCTACCCGCCCACCCCAGCCACCCACCCACCTAGGGCATCCCTTAATTTATAGAGTCCTCCCTTGAAGTCCCACTTTTCTATTTGCAGGTTATACATGCCAGCCACTAGAGGGACCCATACTCTCCCACCTTGGCCCAACTACCTGTCCTCCTCCCCCCCCACTTCCTGGAACCCCTCTAACCTCCTGTGCTACTTCACTCCTCTCCAACTCACAACTACCTCTGCTTACACACCCCCAGCACCCAGCCCACAAACTAGTCCACATCCTGACTCACTACTGCTCCGCTGAACCTACACCCACTGACCACTGGGACTCGCTATTTCTCACCCTGTTTTGACCCCAACCCAGCCTGCATCAGATCCCCAGAATGTGGATCTCTGCCTTCACCCAGACACTTCTCTAGCTGCCCTGGCAGAGACTTGAACCTTGTACCCTATCCACCACAGTCCGTGTCACTACCACTAATCCAAAGTGGTAACCACATTCTCTAGAAGTCAACCTAAATACTTCTACCTTTCTACCCGACTACCACCATAAGAGCCATGTTAGCCCACCCCCTCTTAAAATGCCTCCCCCTCATTTACTTTCTAATACCCTCATCCCACCAGCTAGCCATGTCCCCTGGACCACTGGTACCAGCACCAGCAATTATCCCAGACATAGCTCGCACTCACCCCACACTTACCATGTACACTGGCCTAAAACACCCATTCCCCATGTACCACCCCACTGCCTTCCCAGGCCCCCCTTGCGGCTAATCATCCTCGCCCTCCCAACCTGGCAATCTATACCCATCCCCTGCTCCCCAAAGGTCCCTCCCCCATCCCCTCATACCCATAGGAAACATACATATCACCGCGTCCTAGCCAGAGCCGTGGTCCTCCTCTACTTTTAACAGGCAATATACATCCTAACCCCTGGCCCCACCCAGTCCAGCCCACCAGGTGGGTCCCCCGGTCTGAGTATTGCCTCCCTGAAAATATGCAGCATATTAAAAAAATGTGATACCCTCCAATGCTGGGTCATGCTGCACAAACCAGACGTCATTGCACTGGTGGAAACCTGGCTATCAAAATCCACCTCTGACTCCTTTGTCGCCCTCCCTGGCTACACCCTATACCAGGAGGATCATGTAGACAAACGCGAGGGTAGCTGTGCGATCTATACCAGGGATTCTCTCACTGGTCAAGCACTCCCTGCCCCAGCCCTTGCAAGTGGGGCACAGACTCTAACCCTTAAACTTACTCCAGACCCCTCCAGGGGCCCCCTTTATCTCATCTCTGCCTACATTCCACCAAAGAACCAAAACCCGGCACTATTATCCTTAACTGATTATCTTGCCACCCTCCCTCACAGGGCTGAACAAGTCCTTGTGGGGGACCTTAATGTGAACTGGCTCAGCCCCACCTCCACCACCACCTGGGACTCCTTTGCTGCCATTGATCTGACACAACTAATCTTCCAACCCATAAGAGTAAACCCTAAGAGAGGTACCAGCACCCTCTTAGATGTTATCATCACCAACCTCCCCAAAAAAATCCTGGACATCCAAGTCCTCCCTGACTCACTCAGTGACCATTCCCCTATCCTATTCCATTGGGTGACCACCTCGCCATGACCCACAGCCCAGCACACACTCGGCCGATGTTTCAGACCAGGTGGGCTAAAAAACCTCAGGCAATTTCTTGCCCAAACAAACTGGTCCCCCATTCACCACGCTCCTGATATAGACACTGCTATTGCCTTCTTTTCCCAAACCTTTAACAAAGTCTGTGACCTTTTTGCACCCCTCACAGCTACCTGAACCAAAAAACATAATGTGCCCTGGATTACTCCTGCCCTAGTACAGTTGCTCAGGCTTAGGGATAACCTATGGCACCTTGCAACAGAAACAGGCCAGCCGGCTGATAGACAGGCCTACAACGCTGCATGGAATAAGTGCACTTGGGCCATCAGGAAAGCCAAGGCAGACCACTATCAGGCCACCCTCACCTCCTCCTGGGGGTGTGCCCGAACTTTTTGGGATAATGTCAAACAATTGAATAGGAGCGCACACTCTCCTCCCCCATCCCAGATTACCATTGACGACACTACCATTATGGACCCCATAAACATTGCAAACTACCTCAACACATCCTTTACGGACCTCAGCTCTATCCTCCCCAGTAATTTCTTTGACCCACCACCCTCACTACCGGCCCCAGCCCCTCAACACCCTAGCTTCTACCTGCATAGGGTAACTGCCCAGGCAGCTAGACCCCACCTGATCCGTGCACTAAAAAGCAATAGTCCTGGCGAAGACTCCATGGACCCCAGCATTCTCCGGCTGGTACTAGATCAGGTACTTGCCCCACTCACCAGCCTTCTCAACAAATCCCTCTGCCTGGGGCAATTCCCAACTGCATGGAAAACTGCCATTGTTACTCCCATTCACAAAGGGGGGTGACAGGTCCTCAGCAGGGAGCTACCGGCCTATCTCCATACTCCCGCCCCCCTCTCTGAAGCCCTTGAAACACTGGTTGCCACGCAAATCACTGAGTACCTGACCAAACACAACATCCTCTGCCCTGAACAGCATGGTTTCCATGCAGGACACAGTACCGGCACTGCACTAGTTGAATTTTCAACATTCCTACACTCCTCCCTGGACTCTGGCTCCCTAGCCGGGGCAGTGTTCATTGACCTTTCAAAGACTTTCGACACTGTCTCCCACCCCCTCCTGCTGGATGCCCTCTGCCACACTGGCTTCGCTACTGGGCCACTTGCCTGGTGCATCAGCTATCTATCTGCCCGCTTCCAACATGTCAAAATTAATGGGACACTTTCCAAAACTTGTCCCATCCGCTCAGCGGGTTCCTCAGGGCTCCATCCTGGGACCCCTACTCTTCTCACTCTACCTTAACACCCTGCCCAGTGCATGCACTGGGAAAATTCTGCTGTATGCAGATGATGCCATCATCTTTGCCACCCACGGTAACCATACCTCCCTCCAGAACTCTGTGCAGCTCTCCTATAATAATGCTGAAACCTGGTTTAAAGAGCACAGACTGGTCATAAATCTCAAAAAAACAAAAACAATGCTCTTTGTCCACCCCCAAAACAAAGCCAGCAACTTCCCACTCCATATCCTCCCCTGCTCCAAACAGCCACTAGAGCAAGTCCACTCCTACAAGTACCTTGGGGTCACCTTTGACTCAGCCCTCAACTACCACACCCACATTAATGCACTTGCCTCAGCTACAAATGTACAGCTAGGTATCTTATACTGCTACAAAAACTGTCTCCCCCACTGCCTTCCGGCTTGTGGTGACATCCTCTATATTATCCCTAGTTGACTATGGACTACCAGTCTACGGTGCTGCTGACACAAATGCCCTCAATAAAATTTGCCTCATACTAAACAAGGCATGCAGGCTAATCACTGGGGCTCCTAGGCTCACACATTCATGCCAGCTCTACAATATGGCAACTTTGCTGAACCTAGATGACCGACTGCGATATCAAACATGCCTAATAGCAAAAAAAACTCTTCTAGGGCTATCCCCACCCAGTTTGACAGCCTGCCTCCACCTAGCCCAACCCTTGGTCTGTACACGGACCTCCTGCAAGGCCACTTTTCTGGTACCAAGATCTAGGACCTCCCATGGACAGAGGTCATTCCGCCTTAGAGCCCCATCCTGGTACAACTTGCACCCTCTCCCCATCTTGGATGCCCCCACAATTTCCAAATTCAAAACTGCACTCAGAAGAGAACTATTCAACACACATAGTTGCACCTATCTATAATTTGAGGTGCAACACTCTGTGCCCTAACAGTGCCCGCTGGGCAGCATCCTTACTGCACCTCTTTAAATCCAACCCCTTTTCTGTTTGTACTGCCATTATTCCTGTGCTTGCCTTTTCTCTGTGCAAGTATGTACCACTTCTGATTAAACTGCTATTACTCTGTTGCCTGACCTTACTGTCATATTAGTATGTGCCATTGTATTTTATTTTATTTTTATTTTATTTTATTTAAACAGCAGTTTGGAAAACCTTTGAGCCATAGGCTCATTTACAAAGGTACCTTGTCACAGTAAGACAAATGAAAATACACAGTATAACAGTACAACACATAAGTATAACAGTAAATTAAGACATAGATACAAACAAGCTGGTACAGGTAGGATGGATGCAAACAATACCAGAGTTATGTTGTCCTTAGCAGCTTAGTAATAAGCTTTGTCATAAGTATTGAGTACAGCTTTGACTAGTGGCAATTACAGCATCGGGTGTTAATAAGGTGGTTACGTAAGGAAGTTTTGAAGCACGATATAGTTGGAGCTTGGGACACAACTGTAACCAAGCTGGCTTCCCTGTATAATTGTCTTTATCACATGTGCTTGTTATCTATGTAACCCATATCCTGCAACCTATAATGCTTGTATTTGTATTTGTCAGTTTCATTATCACATGTGCCTGCAAACTATGTAACCTATGTCCTGTAACCGAGAATGCTTGTATTTGTACTTGTCCTCTACGTGACGAGGTACCTTTGGAAATAAGCCTCTAGCTCAAAGGTTGTAAACTGATGTGCAAATAAATAAATAAATATAAGGTGATTAAAAAAAAGTTGTTTCAGTTCGACTTAAGTGGGGTTGAGCCATGGTTTATGTGGTGAAGGATGGCAGAATGGTCATCCATGTCCTGTACCACTGAATCATGAGTCCAGCGGTACTTTATTTTTACAGTAATTAGGCTTTTTCTGAGTCACAAAAAGATTTATAATCTTAAAAAAAGAACATTTCAAGAGCATTTCTCCAACAGTTAAGTGCAGAATCCAGCTAAGGGGGCCAGATAAGCAATCTACATATACTGGTCACTCTCCAGAATGTCATTTTTGTGGTTTTCCAAATTAGAATCTTTAGGGAAAAATGAAAAACAAGATGGCAGCATATGAAAAACCTCATGAAAAACCTCACGAAAAAGGTTTCCCATATGAAAACTTCATACAGCTATTTTGAAGTGCTGACTAAGCATGTTCAGACCCCAACTTTTTAAAACGTAATAACTTTGGAATAGATTGATAATTGTTCACCAAACCTGTGAAAGGCACTTCTGAGGGCCTAGCCCTTTCTACCCTAAAACTTTCAGATCAAATTCCTGTCTGGGCACTATGTGATGGCAAAAAAACAACAAACATGATTTTCTGCTTTTTGATCTATCTGTATATCAGAATCTACACATCTAACCAGACCAAAACTTGGTACATCAACAGATCTGCAACATGACACCGCACATGCTAACTTTTGTGCAAATCGGTTGAATGATTGCAATGTTATTAAACTGCAGAAATTGTAGTTTAACATTAAAATGCCTACTTCACCCTAACTATAGTGATGCTACCCTGCCATTATAATATAGATTATATGGGTGCGGTTGCACCCCTGTAGTTAGGGTTAAACCATCACTTCTATGTTAAACTCAAAATTTTCCACTTTAATAACTTCCCAACCATTCAACTGCTTTGCATGACATTTTGCATGCACCATTATGGACTGATGATCTCTTGATGTGCTAAGTTTCATTCTGGTTGGATGTGCGCTTGCAGAGATATAGTGTGTCAACAAATGTGAAAATTGCTGTTTTTTGAAAAGTTCTTTGTCATACTGCTGCACATAAACAGCTTGAGATTTAGGTCCGAAATTTTCAGGATAGAAAGATTTTGTGTCATAGATGTGCCTTTTGAAGATTTCGTGAAAAAATATGAATCCATTCAAAGGTTATTAAATTTAAAAATGTCACATTATTTTCAATGGGAAAAGTTAGATGTGAGCCTCAAAACAGGATTCTGTGTTGCAAATGGGCAATGCTGTGTTGCAAATAAGTAATCCTATATCACAAATGGGGAATATTGTTTTGTGCTTTTTGCACTTTAATAAATTTACAGCTGTTCAACTGATTTGCATTACATTTTTCATGTGCCATCAGGGACCTAAGATCTCTTGATGTGCCAAGCTTTGTTCCAGTCGGATGTATGCTTGTGGAGATATGGAGTGTAAACCATTTTTAGGGTAGAAAGGTCTTAGGTCACAGATGTACCTTTTGAAAATTTGGTGAAAAAAATATGAATCCATTCCAATGTTAGTAAGTTTAAAACTTCCCATTATTTTCAATGGGAAAAGTTAGATATGAGCCTCAAAACAGGATTATGTGTTGCAAATGGGTAATCTGGTGTCACAAATGAGTGATCCTTTGTCACAAATATGGAATCTTTTTTCATGCTGCTGCCATCTTGTTTTTTCTTAGCAAGGCAAACAAGTAAAAAAGTAGAAAAAAATTATGTTTTTTGAAGTAATGAACACATGTATTCTGCTTATCGGGACCAGTCCTATCAGATGCTGGTGTTAGTCGTTTCATAAACTACCTGGAAATGTGTTTTTTTAACATGCTTATATCCTTTTTTGCAAATTTGTGAAGCACGAATCATGAAACAGGATCCAGTTTCACAATTTGCAAAAAAATAATTTTTATACAGTTGTTTTGTTGTCACTTCACACAGAAGAAATGGTTTAGAATTTTGGTCTGAAATTTTCAGGGTACAAAGGGCTTGCTCCATGGATGTGCCTTGTTTGGTTTGGTGAAAGTAGATTACTTTGCTGTGGAGTTTTGGGGTTTAAATGTTCCTTTGTTTCCCATAGGATGACATTGTAGTGTGAGTTGTATGCAGTTTCTTTGTCACTCTGGTGTGAAGACATGGCTTCCAAGTTTTGTAAGAAATGTTCAGAGTTTGCCCTACAGACCTGACTTTTGCTGGTTTGGTGAAGAGATATTAATTGTGTGTGGAATTACAGAGATTTCAAATTTTCCTGTGATTCCCACAGGATAACATTGCAATGTGAGGCATTTTTTTGGCACTGTGCAGAACAGGATGGGAGACAACTACAGTATCTTTAAAATTATGGATGAATGGGAGCACAGGGCCCAGAGAAAACTTTGTTAATGCACTAGTTAGGGTTCCAGCATCAGAAGCAGGGAAATGTCATGATAGGGTTTCCAACCCTAACACCCCACCAACACCCTGAAGGCAGAAACAAGCATGAGGGGGTGTGCCTTGGGGTTGTCAACCCTAATGCTCATGCCAGTAATAGATTCATAGATGTATCCAGCAGATAAGGACCATGTGGCCCACCTAGTCTGCCCATGAAAACCCACAAGCAGTATCCATCTACTGGGGGGCCCTCAAACTTGTCCCTCTCATCTCCAGTGTACCATGAGTAAGTAAGCTGAGATGGTACTGTATAAGAGAATGGGGTGAGCATTAGGATTGACAACCCCAAGATACACCCTCACCCCTGTTGTTGCCTGCAGGCTGGGGGTGGAGTGTAAGGGTTGGAAGCCCTAACTTGACATTTCCTACTTCTGATGCTGGAACCCTAACTGGTGCATTAACAAAGTTTTTGTTTTGTTTTTTTGCAAAGAATATCTATCTATCTATCTATCTATCTATCTATCTATCTATATATATATATATATATATATATATATATATATATATATAGAGGAACAATAGCACCCTATAGTTAGGGTTGAGTAGCCTGTTTAATGTTAAGCCTAAAATTTTGTACATTAATATCTTTGGGTCCCTTTGAGGAAATGAGCTGACATTTTGTATGTGTTGGCTAGGAGGAAAGGTCTTGATGTGTGGAAATTTTTGTGACAGCAGCATGTGCATTTCCTGAGCTACACATGAGTCATTGCAGGAAAAAAACATAATTTTATAATAATTAATTGTATTTTTTTTTGCTCTTGCCTACAGCCTACAAGGAAAAGAACTGCTGCCACAGTCTGGCAGGGAACATGTGTTATGTTCCAAGTTACTGTCTTTGACAGGTCTGTTGAAAAAAATACAAAAGGGTTCCAGAGTTATAAAGCTTTAAATTTTAGTGTTTTATGACTTGTGCAAGTGCAGTAGGGGTTTTGATATAATGTTTTGATGCAAAAGTAAAATTGGAATGCCGCAAATGCTCATTTTTCTGTCAGGCCATTTGTTTGGCAAGGCACTAAACATGTCTTCTGTGCCGTGCCAACTGCCATCTTATTAATTATTTCCACAAACTGACAAGCATGGAAAAAACATAAAATTGACCCAATTTAAAAAAAAAAAACATCAGAACCTAGCTAAACGGGACCCATTTAGCTAAATGTTGATGTTTGTTTTTCAGTATGCTGCCAACATGTATGTTTACTGGGCACTCAAAATCCCTGGTGCCCAGCTTAGCAAGAGGAGCACTTCCTGCATTCTTTGTATGAGAACAGCAGGATTTTCTTGACTTTTGCTGTTGCAGCTGGAACTCATGCTGCCAACTGAGGTTCAGCTGTGAGATGTCCCTTTTCCCTTGTGTCTAGTGGCACCCCCCCACCAGCTGATCACTATCCCTGGTATCTAGTGGCAGCCCCCACCCTCTGATCGCTGTTCCCTGGTGACTAGTGGCACCCTCCACCCTCTGATCACTGTCCCTGGTGTCTAGTGGCACTCCTCACCCTCCGATCACTGTCTCTTGCCCTCCAACCCTACATCTTGAAGTTTAATTTATAGAGCTGACATCAGGGGGCCCAATCCCTGTGTTGGCATTTCAAACCCCCACAGTAATGTGGGACACTGGAAAGCCTACCCCTTGTGTCCCAAAATATTCATTTTAACTTTTTGTATCCTGTGAAAAAAGAAAATAGTCCCCGATGTCTTTTTCTTTACCTGAAAAAAAAGAAAACTGTCCCACTTCATCCCTGCCATCACCACCCCCATACTGACCATCCCACTGAGCACCCATCACCCCACACCCCCTTACTCTATGCTTACCACTGGAGGTCAAATGCTGTCATCTTCAGTGGATCAGGACACGTCTGCAGTCTTCAATGCTGAACCTTGAACTGAAGAATCTAGGTAAGTGCCATGTAATGTACTTCAAAGGGATTTTGAATTTATTTTCATAATGTTGCCATTTTCAACATGGCCTTTTTGAGACCCCACCTCTTGAACACTGCAACTGTCATTTTGTTAATCAGGCCAGGAAGGTGATTTCACAGTTGCTGTGCAAAATCACCTTTCAGGACCAAATAACAAAATGTCATCACCAGTGTTCATGAGGTGGGTCGAAAAAAGTCCATGTTGAAAATTTGGTGGAAAAAATTCTAAAAATGGCCGAGTTGGGCATGCTCATTGAAATTTTCTTATGCACGTGCATAACTTTGGTAATTTTCAATATTTTGACTCCAAATTTTCAAAATAGCCAATTTCTCGCACCACCTCACGTACAGTTGAGCGGTCATATTTTGCATTCTGTCCAAAATGTGTTTTTGCACAAGTGGTGTGAAATGGCATTCTTGCATGGATTTGAAAATGATCAGCTATAGGGTTTAAGCAGTGAGATCATAAGAAGACTATGTTGAAAATTTGTGGTCAAAATATGAAAAAATGCCAGTTATGACCATTTGTTGCACTTTCGCTATGCCTGCTCGTCACTTTGGAAATTTTAAATATTTTAACCCTGGATTTTCAACATAGCCTTCTTATTACCCCACCTCATGTATGTCACAGCTGCTACTTTTCAAATCCTACCCAAAATGTGTTTTCACACCTGTGGCGTGAAATGGCATTGCAGTTGTGGTGAATTACATTTTGGCTGGAATTCTAAACTTTCCAAATTGGGTACATGTGGTGGGGTAATAAGATAGCTATGCTGACAATCTGGGGGTCAAAATATGTCAACATTCCAAAGTTATGAGCATTCATTGCAATTTTACTATGCACACTCGTAACTTTGGAAATTTTCAATGTTTTCACCCCAGATTTTCAACATAACTATCTTATTACCCCACCTCATCCATGTCACAGCTGTCATTTTTCAAATTCTAGATTAAATGTGTTTTCACATCTTTAGCTCAGAATGGTGTTATGGTTGCGCAGAATTATATTTTGGTAGGGATTTGAAAATTTTCTGTACTGGGTACGGTCTCATCTGTCTTTCAGATGAGACGTTAAACCGAGGTCCCATCTGCCTGGATTGGTGGTAGTTCAGGTGGATGTTAAAGATCCCATGGCACTTATTGAAAAGAGTAGGGGAATTTCCCCCAGTGTCCTGGCCAAATTTCCCTTATTCACTAAAAATGCCACCAACAGCTTAATCTGGTTCAAGGTCAGTTGGCATTCATCTGTATCCCCCCTCCCCAGGTCATGCCTGAAAATAGGGGTGCTAAGGTTGCAGTTTTTCTCCAGTCATTAAACTGCTGTCTGTACTTGGATTGCTGCTGTATAGTCTGCTGTATTTCACCCTGAAGTTCGAGTAGACCATGAGTGCTACAAGCTTTTGAACACGTGTGCCTGAAAATAGGCAGGATTTGTCTAGTGCACTTACCCAGTAAACAAAAAATTAATAAAAATAAAATAAGGCGTGGTAATAAGATAACTATGCTGTCAATTTGGTCACTGTTGTCTTACAAGTGGAAGTACAGGGCCTGGAAGGCCCTGTACTTCCACAGCTACATACTGTACATATACACATCTATGGAGGGATGGGAGTGCAGGGCCTTGTGGGCCCTGCGCTCCCATAGGCAAATAAGGATATGATTATACTATCTGAAAAAGTAAGGAAATTTATTGAAAAAAGCTGTGTTAATGCTCTAGTTAGGGATAAAGCCACCAAAGCTGGGAAATGTCACATTAGGGTTTCAAAGCTAACCCTTCCACCCACCATGCACACAACAACAGTGATCATGGGTGTGCCTTGGGGTCATTGGCCCTAATGCCCATCCCATTCTACTGTACTGTACCCATCTCAGCTTATTTACTTATGGAATAGAGTGAGTGTTAGGGCCAATGACCCCAAGGCACATTCCTGATGCCTTTTGGTGTGTGCAGGGTGGGTGTGGGGTGTTAGCTTTAAAAACCTTAATTTCACATTTCCCAGCTTTTCTGGCTTTATCCATAACTACAGCATTGACACTGTTTTTTGCAATATATATGTGTGTGTGTGTGTGTGTGTGTGTGTGTGTGTATATATATATATATATATATATATATAGGTAGCACGCTAGTGCTACCATAGTTAGGGTGGAGGAGCCATTTACATGTTAAACCAAAAATTTTGCACCTTAATAACTTTGCAACTGTTTGATGGATTTGCCTGAAATTTGAAATACTTGATCAAGACCCATATGCCTTGGGATATGCCAAGTTTTGTACCAGTCGCATATATGGCTACGGAGTTATTAAGCATGATCTGCGTGCACGTTTATGCTTTTTTGGAATTCTACAGTCATGCCTACAGGTCACACGGTTTGTGCGACTGGTCCAAAATCTTCAGGGAATATGCAGCTGGGGTCTCCTATGTGCCTTTTGAAGATTTCATGAAAAAATATTAAACGGTTCAAAAGTTATTCAGAAAACAAGTTCCCATTATAAGTCAATGGGAAAAGTTAAAAAAAAGTTTGACAGTGTCGCAAATGCAGTTTTTACTTTTGCAAATGGCCCTTTTACTGTCGCAAATCCACCATTTTGTTTTCAGTTGGTGATCAGAAAAATGCTTGGCATTTAAATTTGGGACCCTCTAGCAACCTAATTCTTTTTGTATTCACCCTGAGGATGCTAGCCATGTCTTTATTTTGGGGTAAAATACCCCAGAAATAGGTTTTAAATTTATGGAAAAACACTTTACATAATACTTTCACCCTGCGATGCTAATGATGCATTTGTGGCTTTATGAAGTGCGACAGTACTTTTCTAGGCTGTGGGAAAATGACAGCAATTCTTTGGCACCCTGCTGCAAAAGAACGGTTTGAGTGTTTTGGGCTGAAATTTGGAGGAACACAGCCGACATCTCACAGATGTGCCTTTCAGTATTTTGTTAAAAAATATTACACAGTGGCAAAGTTATGGCACTCCAAACTTCTCTCTTTTTCCCATAGGATAACATTACGGCATTCGCCGCGCCTTTCAGGGCCCGTATCTCAAAAACGGTGCGAGATACGGACTTTTTGTCACAAAAATACTTAGCCCCCATATTAAACTAGCCAGGAAAGTGATAATTCATATGACTTTAAAATTTTTTTTCTATGTCGTACGGTTCCTGAGATATACGCAATTTACTATTCCAAGTCCTCATTTTCTGTTCCGAGAGCCATTATTTTGCATACATTCTTTGTACTCACTGTCCTTCTATATGCAGCTTTTGGGGAAAACTATTGTGTGCGTTTCCATAACTCTTACCCTTAACGCTTCTGCTTCTGGTTCTGTACCTGTTTCAGTTACTTTTCCTGTCTACCATACCTTGCGCATTACCCTTTGCATTTTCATTTGCACTTCTGTTTCTGTTATTTTAACCATTTCTGTCTACAGTACTGTTTATCTTTGTGTTTTGCTTTGTCTCACCATGTGCATTATCATTTGAGTTTGTGGGCACTGTGTTAGTATGTGTGAAGACATCACGTGGTGGGAACCGCTGCATCACAATCACTATTTCTCATTATCATTCTCAAAAAGAAGGGAAATTAGAGGCAGAAAACTCCATTTAATGCATCAGTTAGGGTTGTTCCATAGCGACAAAAGTGAGGAAATTCAGTGTTAGGGTTGAAAACCCCCCTTGGACCCCGTCCACCCCCCCAACCAGCATCGGGGTGTGCATTGGGGTCATTGGTCCTAACTCTCACCCCATTCTCCTATACCTCTGCTTCTTTACATAGGTGATGGGGTGAGAGTTGAGGCTGATGACCCCAACGCACTTCCCGATGCTAATTGAGGAGATGAGCAGGAGGTCCAAGGGGGGTTTCAACAACTACAATTCCTCACTTTTCAGCGTACAACAACCCTAACTAATACATTAAGCAGATTTTGCTAATTAATATATATATATATATATGTATGTATTCATGCCCCAAACTCTGTTAATGCATCAGTTAGGGATGACAGCACAGTGACAAAAAGTATGGAAATGTGATGTTAGGGTTACACTCTACCACCCCACCCCACCCTCCACTCACCAACAGACATCAGGGTGTGCCATGGGGTTGTCAGGTCCAACTCTCACCCCATTCCATATGTAAACAAGCTGACATGCTACATGCAAGAATGATGTGAGTTAGGGACTGTACTCCATGGCGCACTTTCAACATCTGTTGTGAGAGAGGGTGAGGGATGGGGGTAGGGGGTATAACCCTAGTATCACATTTCCATACTTTTGTCACTGTGCTATCAATCCTAACTGATGCATTAACAGAGTTTTTTGCAATGAATTTCCCTTCTTTTTGAGAAAGTGTAATGTAACTGGTATGTGTTAGTGGGACAGTCCTTTCACATTGCCCATTTTTTGCGTAATGGTATGCATATGTGGGAGAGTGGGCCCTCTGGGCCCTGCGCTCCCACTTACACATAAATATGGAGCCATACAGCAGCGCCATAGTACTCCAAAGGAAGCCTTGTAACATGTTTTGGGCAATATCTCCATACCATAGCAAGTAGGGAAAAAATTCCACTACAGGTGTAATCTATGACTTCAAAATGTCTTCACAGACTAAGCCACAGGTAGCAAAAAAATCTGTATCTCTAATTGTTTTCTAGATATGGGCACCGAAAGTCACCACGGGTGCCACAATGTTAGCCTATGGGAAATTTCTCAACTTTGGAGCACTGTAACTATGGTCTCATTGAATGTTTTGGGACAAAACCACCAAAAGGTGCATCTGTGAGACCAGGGCTTGCCATCCTGCAAATTTCAGACCAAAAGCCCCAACCGTTTTGCTACAGTGGGATAGCAAAGAATTGATTTTTTGGGGCAAAGTACTGTCACAAATTGCAACTGTTTTGCAAAAATAGACATAACACTTTTGTGATTTTCAAAAGTGTCACGGTCGTTTCTGTCACTATTTGTGACACTATGGGGGTCCGATCTATAAAAAGGCATTTTGGGGGGGGTTCCCCCCCAAAAAGATAGTGCTGTGATTCTCAGGACCTAACTAAGTAAACACAACAGTCAGTGTTTACCTGGGGGATCCCAAATTTAAACACCAGGCATTTTTCTCTCTCACTAACTGAAAACAAGATGGCCACCACATGACAGTAAAAGAGCCATTTGTGACAGTAAAACATAGTGGCGGCAGCTTTCAAGAGACACGTATTTTTTTCCCATTGACTATAATGGAAAATTTGTTTTTTGAACAACTTTTGAATGGTTTAATATTTTTTTCACCAAATCTTCGAAAGGCACATCAGTGACCCAGACTGCATCTTCCCTAAAGATTTCAGACCAAATGAACAAATCGTGCAGGCTGTAGCCATGAGCAAAGAAACACATAAACTCCCAATTTTTTTGCATTTTTTGGGTGCTCTACAGTTCTACAACTGCGAATCCGAAAATAATGCAACTTGCAAAATCCAGAGATCTATGGTACTAGACCACGCATGCAAAATTTCAGGCAAATCTGTTGTACAGTGGCAGAGTTAGTGCACAATTTGAGGTTTAACATTGAAGTGGCAGGGCAACCCTAACTGTAGTGGAACTACCGTGCCAGTATAATATATATATATGTAATAGATAAACCACTCTGAGGTGTGCGGTCACGCTCTGATATACGCGCGCCTTGGTGTGCATTGTTACACATGAGGCCGCAGGACAAGTGTGTCAACCACCCAAGGCGTGCATATATCAGAGTGCGACCATCACACCTCAGAGTGGTTTGTCTATATTATAAAATGTCAAAATTGTTTTGGAGGGAGTAAAAGTGCAGGTGTGTGGTGTGCTCTGATATACCATGGTCATGTGATGTGTTTTATACAATCAGAACATTGGATTTGGAGCATTTACTTTTACCCATTTTATAAATATAAATATAAATATATATATAGTATACATCTATAATAGATAGATAGATAGATAGATAGATAGATAGATATAGATATATTCTTTGCAAAAACTACATTAATACATCAGTTAGGGTTCAGAATAAAGTAACAAAAGTAGAAAAATATGACATTAGGGTTTCCAACCATAAAACCCCTGCCCTACCCATGAAGTGAATGAGGGGTGGTGTATTCCTTGAGATTGTCAACCCTAATGCTCACCACATTGCAGTAACAGAGAAGCTAAAATGTGATGGAGACAAGTGTTTATCTTTCATGAGTGCATACAATGTGGTGAGCATTAGGGTTGACAACTCCAAGGAAGACTCTATCTCTCATTCACTTCAGTAGCAGGGCAGGAGTTTTAGGGTTGGAAAACCTAACATCATATTTCCCTACTTTCTTCATTTTATCCTGAACCCAGTCTGATGCATTATTGTAGTTTTTTTGCTAAGAATGTCCTTACTTATTGAGATAGTGTACTTGTAGCCTTATTTACCTGTGGAGGGCCCTGGGCTCTCACACATCTATAGTTTTAATTGTCAGCGTAGCCATCTTATTACCCCACTTCACGTACCTGGAGCAGAAAACCTTTGAACCCCCACCAAAATGTCATTCTGTGCAACTATAACACCATTCCGCATTGCAGGAGCAAAAATCCATTTTGGCCAGGATTTGAAAAATGACAGCTGTGACATATATGAGGTGGGATAATAAGAAGGCCCTATTAAAAATTTGGGGTCAATATTTCCAAAGTTATGAATGTGAGTAGTGAAATTGCAATGAATGGGCATAACTTTGAATTTTTACATATCTTTACCCAAAATTTTCAACATAGCCTTCTTATAACCCCACCCATGAACAAGGACAGGAAAAATGTCCACATTCAGCCCAAAAGATGAATTTGCCAAGCAACTGTGAAATCACCTTTTGGGTTGGGTTTGCATAATGACAATCATATTGTTCATAATATGGGGTCACCAAAAGGCCATGTTGAAAATCTGGGGTCAAAATGTCAAAAAATGGCTAAGTTATGCATAAAAGTTGAAACCCTATTGAAATATATTGAACCACATTTAACTTAATTTCTCATATTGCAGTCACTGAATCCAGCAGAAAGATCTGTCTTCGATTGGAGAGTGTATCTCAAACCTGGGACCTGTTCAATTGAGTGAGGGTGTGTGGGAGTTTACTGGTGGGTGTGGGGTGGTGGATGCTGAGTGGAAGGTGGGGGTTGGTGGGCTGATTGGCAAGAACCTTTTTTTTTGGAGGAAAAAAGATTGAAGCTGTTTTTTTCTTTCTATACAGGAATTGACAGGGACATTAAGAGCAGTACGGGGAGGGCAATCATAGAATGGGGGAGTGGGGAGGGACCACTGGACTACAAATGAAATTATAATGCCATACAGGAGGGTGATCAGAGAATGGGGGAGGGACCACTGGGCCACCAATAAAATAATAAATAATGAAACGGGATGGTGATTAGAGAATAGAGAGGGGCGGGACCACTGGCCTATTCAAGAAAAAGTAAATAATGTTATACGGGACAGCAATCAAAAAATGAGGGAAGGGAGGGACCACTGGACTACCAGGGAAATTACTTTTTGCCACAGGGATGACAACTGAATATCAGGAAAGTGGGGAGGGAGCCACTGGACTACCAGGAAAATGTTTTTTTTAATACTGGGATGACAATCGGAGGATGGAGGAGAGGGAACCACTGGACTACCAGAGAAATTATTTTTTAATATGGACAGCAATTAGAGAATGGGGGAGGGGGGACCACTGAACTACTGGGGAAATCACTTGTTTTTACTACAGGGACAGTGATAATAAAACAGGGGAGAGAGGAGGGACAACTAGACTACCAGAGAAATTATTTTTTTACCAGGGGGACAGTGATCAGAGAACAGGGGGGGAGGGACTACTAGACTACCAGGGACACATTTATCTTCAGGGAATGGAAATCATCAGGTAGGGGGTGCCACTAGACACCAGGGAGCTATGACAGTTCAAACTGTCATGGACCTTTACTGTTCACAGTCTTTTTAGTTTGAACAGTAAAGTTTGAACTGTAATGAACTGCGAATGGATATTTTCAGATTGATTGATTCATAACTAAGCGAGTGATGAGTGACATGATTCTCGATCCAAAAAGACATACAGTACTTGCCATCAAAATTTTTAAATCATAATATAACAAGGGAACAAAGCATGTGACTGAGACCTAAATACAGATCTTGGTCATTGCTTAGCAAGCAGCATGTCTTTAGAAATCAATTTGTAAAATGGGAAAAAACAAGATGGCAAAAGCACAAACAGTATTTCTGTTAGCACAACAGTAAGTCCTTATCAAGTAACAGTTCAAACTGTTTTCATTTACCTGCCTCTCTAGTGGCTATCACAAAAAACCTTATAATTCAGAAATGGTGAAACATCTTCCCACTACACTATCCAGAGGCACACCATTGGCACAGACCCCATCATCTCCGAAATCTTCAAGAAAAAATGTCATTCCATCTAGACCGAAGATGAGGACAAAAAATTCCATGTTAACCAACGGAGGAAAAAGTGCTTTTTTTCCCCTTTTTTTACCACTCCATATCTCAAAAACCATACAAGATGCCATCATAACACTTTTCACATCCTGCAACACTGGCTGAATGTAAGTAGTAGCAGTAGTAGTAAAAAAAGTTTATTTCTGATATCAGAAACAGGATAAAACCCAATTTAGCATCAGCTAATTTACAATGGGGTCCTACTGTACAAAAACACCAGTTTCATTTTAAATACATACAAATACATACATTATATGTACATGCAACACAGTATGTACATGACCAAGGAAAAAGACAAATAAGAATTACAACAGTATATCATATATACAAACATCTCAAGTACAGCAAGTTTTTAAAGACATTGCTTCCTTTACAAGCCATAATTTTATTTCATTCCAAGATATTTTATTTATACTTGACCTCAAGTGTTCTGACAATGAATTCCACAATTTTGAATGACTGTGCATGACAATTTTTGGGCTATTTTGTCAACAAATGCTAAAGTTATTAAGGTACAAAATTTAGAATTTAACATAGAAGTACCTGCACAACCCTAACTATAAGAGTGCTACCTTGCCCCTATAATATATGCACAAAAGTTTGCATGTGTGGTATGGGGAGCAAGATCTTTTGTTTTGGCAAGTTTCATGAGGGTCAGGTGTCCAGATTCCAAGATCCAGCTAGTGCAAAAAGTGGAAAAATTGGGGAGGGGGGTGCTGTTTTTTTGCTCTCACCTACAGGCCCAGAGAGTTTGGAATTTTTTTGTTTCTGAGCTCTTCAGTGTAGAAGGGAATTGTCCTAGAAAAGTGCTTTTTGTGATTTGGTGAAAAAAACTTTAATCTGCTCTCGAGTTGTAAGGATTTGAAATGTCAGTTCTGAGCTTGTACAGTAGGGTCTTTTATTTATACTGTATGTTTGATACGAAAGAAGACTTCCTGGCTTATCAAAGAAGATTCTTCATTCTTGAGCTGAAAATTCTTCTTTTGTGAGAAACAAATATTCTTTCATTTGGTAGTCATCTTGTATTTTTTTTTTGTATTTTTTCACAAAACTAACATTTGAAAACCTGTAAAACGTACAACCTTGAGAGAAACAATTTTTTGAAAATACCCCGAAGTATGGTTTTATGACATCCCTAAAATCCTAGCTGAAAAGCTTAACAAGGGGTCCCCATTCTTCTTTTGTGAGCCAAACTTCTTCTTTTGTGAGTCTTACGAAAGAAGAATGTTGGCTCATGAAAAAAGATGGTGGGACTTATTTTTTTTCATAGTTGTTTTGTGAGTCAAATTTCTTCTTTCATGAGTCATGAAAGAACTCACAAAAGAAGTTTTTTTTCATGAAAGAAGATTGTGGGACTTAAGTTTTTTCTTAGTTCATGAGATCATACAAAAGAATGACTATTCTTTCATGAGATCTCACATAAGAACTGTCTATGACCAGGACATTCTTGAATCATGAAGCTGCAGCAGGAGTCATGCTGCCTGCTTTAAATAGAGCAGTGAGCTGCCAATCTCCTAATCTCTCTCTCTCTCTCTCTATCTGTCTGTCTGTCTGTCTGTCTATCTATCTATCTATCTATCTATCTATCTATCTATCTATCTATCTATCTATCTATCTACTTCTATTTATCTGTCTAATCTATCTTTTTTAAATGTTTCTTAAGCAGACTGGAGTGCCCACCCTCAGTATCTTTCTTTCTTCTCCCTCCTCTCCAGGTTGCCAACCCCCCTTCATTTTTTTTAAAAGTAGTAAGCAGACAGGGTGCACTCCCCCAGTATCACTTCTTTTGCTCCCTCTCCAGGTTGCCTGCCCCCCCTTCCTTTAGTACACATGGCAGCACTGGAGTAGCCACCCCCGCTGCTGCCAAAGATCATCCCAACACTAGGGTACTACATCCCCAGTGTTGGCTTGTTCATACTAAGGTAGAATAGGAGTGATGAGGTGGGTGTGCCCATGATGATCCAGTTGCATAACTTAACATACCACCATTCAACTGAGAGTTGTCTAATCTATGTTTAAATTCTGTCTTTGTTTTTCTAGTAATTATGTCAATTGGAAGAGAGTTCCATGGATTGATAACATGCTGGGTGAAAAAGTACTTCCTTTTAGTTGTTTTAAAGGTTTGCCCCATTAGTTGCAGAGGATGTCCTCTAGAATTTTCTGTTTGTTTGAAATTAAAATTAAATTCTGATAAAAGTTTTAAATCTTGCATTATATGATACAAGATTAAAAGATCAGTACCTGAACAAAGAAAACCTTCCCTCATTGATCTTTTTTCCTAAGATGAAAAAAGAAAACTGTCAATCAGCGACTTAACCCCACTCACCCCCACCCACTCTACTTTGACCCTACACCTACCACCCACCACTCCAGACCCCCTCATTCACCTTAACATGCCTAATGATGTAGAGCTACTCTCTGATAGAAGACGCATCTTGCTGCTGGAACCAGAGATTGCCATATGAGAAAATAAGGTATGTCTGGTTTAATGTATTTCAATAGTTCTCTCCAGAGTAGGAATGTATTCTCCCACCCTTAGCTTCACAATAGTCTTTTAATAATAGGTACCGTCTCCATCTTATGTGCAATCTAGCTGCTATCCTTTTCAACAAAGAATAAATGTATTTCTCTTTTTTAACCTGCAGTTATTTATTTTCATTAGAAATATCTCCATCATTGTTTTTAAATTGTGCAAAGTTGCATCTGTTTATGTTCACCCCCTTTAGGGGTGTTGCTTACTTTAAATAAATGGAACCATTTTTAAGTATACTTCTTAGATCTTTGAAGGCCAAAATAATCTCTGACTAATGATGTATGGATCTTTGTGCTATCACTTTAGACATCTGCTATGCATACAGTGCCTCCATGGGGATGGCATACCTTTGAAGAAGTGCTGTGTGATTACCATGAAACTTTAAGTCACGGACATCAGAATCTGGCACCCTTTTGAGGTTGCTTTACATTATTTATTTCTATATAACACCATGTGGTACTTTAATCTGTGGAACCTGTACATAATAAAAGCAATGGCACCACTTTGAAAATTACAAAAAGGCAACTGAACTCTGTATCAAAGCTGAGGCTGTTACTGCACTGCACCTAATCCTAATCACGAAAATATCACATAGCCTAAGTCTGTGAACAAAATTGACTGGAATTCCTTTTCCCAAATAGTTAATTCATGCTGAAAAAACATGTTTATTAAAAAAATCTGTTTACAAGAGGGAATCATAGGCTCTGCGTAAAAAGGCTGGGGACATACCACAGACACTTATCATTCACCTCAGAGATTGTAATTACCAATCTCAGAGAAGGCAGGTGGAGAACCTGGGTAAATTTCAACACAGTTTTACTACTTCAAAAGACAAGAACCCCAGAACAAATGCCCTGAGCCAAGGGTTATCCTGGAAGGGTGTTTGGCCATACAGCCAAATTTTATACAGAAACACAATTGCACATACCCCAAAAATGCAAAGCATCATGAGAAGCATATGTAAATCCCCACAAAGGAATTTGGACTGACTCAACTTTAAGCAGAATTGCATGGTACAGAAAGGCTTCGCAATCCAACCAGCAAAGGCTGAGAACAGCAGACTTAGAAACGTGTTTTGTCCATATTAGGACTTATCAGTGTGCCATATCTGTAACTAAGCCCAGAGGGAAGGAGCCAGCTTTAGGAGGGTCTTACTTGTTTGGGTCATGGGGAGCCCATAATAGAGAACTATGAAAAGCAAGAACCCCATATTCTTTCTATGATGCTTTGCATTATTGTGGTATGTGCAATTGTGTTTCTTTTTGAAATCTGGATGTATGGCCAAATGTTCTTTCAGAGTAATCCTTGCCTCAGGGCATTTTTTCTGGGGTTCTTGCCTTTTGTAGTTCTTCTTTACTATGGGGTCCCCGTGACCCAAACAAGTAAGACCTCACAACAAATCCACGATACTGAAATCGCAACAATGCTTCTGTGTACAGAAGGCCATGGGCCTGGTTCTCAAAGCACTTAGAATGACACAAGGTGCCTGCATCAAAGATAAAAGATGCAAGTGGCACCTTGTGTCAAAACATATGCCCAGAGCTATTCTCAAAAGCAGCCTACATCAAACGCAGGCTGCTTATGCTAAAGGGGGTGTGCACCAGCCTTGCACCACAATATTGGCTGCAGTATGATGCTAGGGGGCTTGTGGCAGACTCAGGCTTGCTATTCTGAAAACCCTCCTAGAGGGCAATGGTCTAAGTACCATTAGACCAGTCAAGGGCTGGTCTAACAGTACATAGATATCCTCTTGGAGGGTGCACCAATGTAGTACCCCCCCAGCAGTGGTTGCCGTCATTAGTCATATAAAAAAACCCTGGTAGTCTTGTGGACCCCCGCACCGGTTGCTCATCAGTCTTTGCCAAATATCCCTGGCAGTCTAGTGGCCCTTTCCAAGCCCCAATCATCCATTATAAAATAATTGCAGCTCTTATCCCCTTTTAGGTGAGAGTGAATACCTGGCATTATTTTTAATGATGGTCTGACACTGAAATCTCAGGTGTCAGCTGTTGTCAAATCCTCTTTTCACCATCTGAGAAATATTGCCCGGATGAAACACTTGGTTCCTCTGGATGATCTTCTGACATTGGGCCATGTCTTTGTCACTACCTGCCTTGATTACTGCAGTTCCTTCTATCTAGGGCTTACTGGGGTTGATATCCGCCACTTGCAGCTAGTGCAGAATGTGGCAGCTAGGCTTTTGACTGGAACATATAGGTCCAGTCATATTACACCTGTGCTGTGTGAGCTGCACTGGCTGCCTGTTCAGTCGTGGATCACCTTTAAGGTTGGTATGCTAACCTTCAAAGCCCTACATCATCAGGGACCCGGTTTCCTGCAAGACCTTCTGGTACCCTACTGCCCCCTCCATCCTCCCCAATCTGCCAACGAGGGATTGATAGAGATTCCCAGGGTGCAATTAAAAACATTTGGTGCCCATGCTTTTTCTTTTTCGGCTCCATTCCTGTAGAGTTCTCTACTTCATCGGTTAAGAGAATGCCTGACCGTTGATAGGTTTAAAACTGAGCTAAAAACATATTTATTTAATTTAACTTTCCCAGATAATGACTAATTTTGTTATTTACTGTTCTTGCTTTTATCTGATATTTATACTTGATTTTATATGCAGCGCCTTGATTTCGAAAGGCACTATAAAAATAAAGATGACTCCGCCAGCACCTCACTGACCTCAGCAGTTGTGACTGCTCTGCCTAGGCTTGCAAATTTGTTTCACCTCTTCCTCCTCTTCTCTCCTCCCTTGCTACCCTCCTCACTTCTCACCACCCCTCCATCTCCAGGTGCTCCCCATTTCTCTCCCACCCTCCACCTACCATTCTACCCCCTCTCACCTCCTACCTACCATTCCAACCCCTCTCCCACTCCTCTCCTCCTGTCTCCCCCTCCCTATCACCCTATCTCTTGTTGCTCCACCCCAGACTACCTAGCACTTATCTTTCTGTTTTTGCACTTACGACAATGTCAAATCCTTGACTGCATACCCACTTTTTCCCCACCCTCCCCTCTTATCCCCCACCCCTTGCTCCACTTATGTTACCCCTAGGATGGTTTTCATTTGTATCTGTGCTAGCTTTATATACACCCGTATTGTTAATTGTGTATTGTTATTTGCCACTGACTGTTTGCTACTGTGCTAGTCTATACACATGTACTGTCTTTTGTTACTAAGTTAACCTCCTGACCTTTATTGTATCTTACCTATGCTTATTTCTATGTTAACCTCCTGACCTTGTATTGTATCTTACCACTGTTTTGCTTGCACCCATTGCTGATGCGGAACCTTTGTAAAAGAACCCTTGGTTCAAAGGTATTTGTAATCCTAGTAATAAAAAAATAAAAAAAATAAAAAAATTGATTTGATTAGGTCTAGTGGACCCCCACCTAACAGTGCCCTACCACCCCACTTCCCCGATCCCATAACTCAGCTGGAGACTGGAACAGCCCACCTCTCACCAACATGGCTAGCCACTGACTGAGCTCTGAATGAGCATGTACTGTATATAGTATGCAATCAGTGAGCTGTCACTAACTGAGCATGTACTATATACAGTACATGATCATTCATGGCTCAGTCAGTGGCTTACCATGGTGGTGAATGGTGGGCTATGCCAGTCGCTGGCTGGGTTATGGGATGGGGGAACAGGGTGGTAGGGCACTGCCGGGTGGGGGTCCACTAGACCACCAGGTATTTCCCACTTTCACTTAAAGGGGGAACGGGGACACAACTGTTATATAATAGGCAATTGGGACTTGGGGAGGCCACTAGACTGCCAGGGATATTTGGCAAAGATTGATGGGCGATCAGGGCTAAGGGGCACTAGCCACCATGGACTGCTGTCCTGCTGCTTGTGATACACCTGTTCAATTTATGATCTGTTTAGCACAGTCCCAGGGTTGCTGCAAGCCATGGGAATAGCCGCTGGGACCCCTACCTAATACAGAATCATTCACAGGGTCCCCAGCACATCGGTAGTTGGCACAAGCTGCCTTTAATGTGGCTTGCACCGACATTTTGAGAATCAGGCCCCAGCCTTCTGTAGTCAGATACAAATCCATGACTTTTAAATTACAAGAGTTCTTTTCTCTGCAGAAATGCTGGCCCCATATCAGTATCCTCAGGTACTCATAGACACTATAAGACTACAAACACTTGATGGGCCTGTGCTACTGCAGCCACAGTTGTAAAGATACAGACACCAACCTCTGGCTGCTGAAATGCAGATGTCACAAAATCCATGATATCAGAATTGCAACAGTTCTTCTTTCTGCAGAAGCACAGGTCCCATAGGGGCCTGTGCCTCTTCAGCCACAGGTGTAAGACATACACACCAACTTCTGGCTCCAGGGCCATCACCTGTGGGGCCTGCAGTTAGGTAGATAGAAACATAGAAACTGTTGGCAGATAAGGACCACTAGGCTTATCTAGTCTGCCCGTAAGCCCTGTACTTGATTACAACTTCTGACCCTCCCTCTGCTTTACGTCTATGGTGCCCTGTGCCTGTTCCATGCATGTTTAGATCCAGCCACAGTGCTTGCTCCCACCATCTCCTGTGACAGAAAATTCCATGCATCCACCACCCTTTCTGTGCAGAAGGACTTCCTCACATTCCCTCTTAACCTGCCACCTTCTAATTTCATGTCATGCCCCCTCATTCTTGTACTCCTCCTGTATGGGAAAATGTTTCCCTATGCACCCTGTTTATGCCCGTGAGGTACTTGAATGTTTCTATCATGTCCCTTCTCCACCTCCTCTCCTCCAGTGAGTACATATTGAGGTCCCTTAATCCCTCCTCATAAGATTTGTGGTGCAAGCCCTGCATCATCTTAGGCACCCTTCTCTGGACCATCTTCAGCCTATTAATGTCCTTTCAAAGAGGCAGCCTCCAGAACTGCACACAGTACTCCATGTGACATCTGACCAGGGTTTTATATAACAATATCACTACCTCCCATCTTCTGCTGGTGATACCCCTACCTATGCACCCCAGCATGCCACTGGCCTTCCCTGATGCCCTCGTACTCTGTTGACATTTTCAGGTCATCCGAAATCACAACCCCCAGGTCCCTTTCTTTCTTGGTGACTATCAGCAAATCACCACCTCCCCCCCATCCTGTAGCACTCTCCAGGGTGTCTATGCCCCAGGTGCATACTTTTGCACTTCTCTGAATTAAACCTCAGTTGCCACTCCTTAGAATATTTCACAAGCTTCCTCAGGTCCTTCCTCATTTTCTCCACCCCTTCTGGAGTATCCACCCCATTATAGATCTTGGTGTTATTTGCAAACAGGCAAACCTTTCTTTCCAGCCCCTCTGCATTGTCACTAATGAAGACATTGAACAGAACTGGCCCAAGGACCAATCCCTGAGGTACCCCGCTGGTCACCCCCTCTCCCCAGATTGTACCCCATTTACCACCACCCTCTGCCTCCTGTCTGTTAGCCAGTTCCTAGCCAAGTTTACCACCTTGACTCCCATGCCCAGACTACCCATCTTGTTAACCAGCCTCTTAAGTGGGATGGCATTGAAAGCTTTGCTGAAACTGAGGTAGGTGACATCCACTGCTCCCCCCCAATTTGCTTCCTTTGTCACCCAAAGAAATCTATCAGATTGTCTGACATGACCTGCCCACTGTGAAACCATGCTGCCTAGGGTCCTGGGCACTGATGCCTTCTAGATGTCCCACTAACCTTTCTTTAGGCAGTGCCTGCATGACCTTCCCCACTACTGAGGTGAGGCTGACCAGACTATAGTTCCCCGCCTTCTTCCTACTGCCATATTTGTGTAGAGGGACCACATGTGCCCTCTTCCAATCTTCTGGCACCACTCCAGTGTAGAATGACTTGGTGAACATGGCTGCCAGAGGTTCTGCTAGCTCTCTTCACAGCTTCCTTAATATCCTTGAGTGTACGCCATCTGGCCCCATTGCCTTGTTCATCTTCAATTTAGTGAGCTCTTGCAGGACTCCCTCTCCTGTGAATGGACTGCTGTCCACCTCTCTCCCACCCGGTATCTGTTGTTCAGCTGTGGTCCCTGTCCCTCCCCATTCCATAAATACTGAACAGAAGTATTTATTCAGTATTTCTGCCTTATCCATGTCTCTCTCCTTACATTCCCCTTCCTCCCCTTTCAGCCTAACAACCCCCCCAGTTTTCCTCCTTTCACTGATGTACCTGTAAAATCTTTTGTCCCCTTTCTTTACTGTCTGTGCAAATTCTTCCTCAGTCCATGCCTTTGCTCTCCTTACTGCCCTCTCCACTTCTCTTAAACACTCTAGGTACACTTCCCTGTCCTCTTCCCTTTGGCTCTCCTTATATTTCCTGAACCCTATTCTTTTAGCCCTTACTTTGTCTGCCACCTCTTTCGAGAACCATAGTGGCTTTCTCTTTCTCTTGCCTTTTGATACCAATCTGATGCATTGGTTAGTCACTTCCACTACGGCTCCTTTTAGATGCTCCCACTGCTCTTTCTCTCCCTTCCTAGCCCCCTTTTCCCCATGGCTATTTTGATACCTCCCCCATTTCAGCAAAGGCTGTAATCCAAAACCTATGACCTAGTGTGACTTGACTGAGTCCCCATCCCCATGCTGAATCACACTATGTGGTGATTGCTGGATCCTCATTGCCCTTCCACTCAGACATCTGTGATTCTATCCCCATTGTCATCACTACATCCAGAATTTCCCTGTCCCTGGTGGGATCAAGCACAAGCTACCTGAATCCTGCCTCCTGTAGGGAATCTAGGATGCCTCTACTTCTAGCTGAAGCAGCTGCCTGAGTGGTCCAATCCACGTCTGGCATATTGAAATCACCCTTGAGCAGAATTTCACCTTTCATTGCCTTCTCATGCATTTCATCCACTAGCTCCCTGTCCATTTCTTCCCCCTGTTCTGGAGGCCTGCATATCACCCCTGTGCATATTGCTGTGCCATTCCCAGGTTCAAGGGTGACCCACAGTGCCTCGGCCTCCCCCTGCTTACCTTGTGCCAGTGTCACCTTTATATCCTCCCTGACATACAGGGTGTATCCCACCCCTTTTTTACCTACTCAATCCCTCCTAAACAGAGCACAAATCAGTACATTGATTTCCCACCCATGATTTGCAGTGTACTAGGTTTCAGTTATTGCTACTATGTCCAGGTCTGCTACTGCTATCAAGGCCTCCAGATCTTGCAGTTAACTTGCCAGGCAGCAGGCATTAGTTGCCATGGCCTTTCATGTTGTGCATTTTAGATTACACCCTCTGCCCCTGTTACTGCTCTCCTGCTTCCTTCCCCAACCCCAGTTACCTTTCTTGTGCTGTCCCGATTCCACCACTTTGGCCTCCACTCTGACAAGTTCAGTTGTTCTTGCTGACAAATTATTTTCCTGCAAGTGCCCTGTGGGGGGTGTTACTAAGTCTCCTGACCCTCCTGGCTCCACCCCCTTGGCCAGTTTAAATGCTCGATGCTGAAGCATTGAAAGTTGTCACTCAGGATTGTGGACCCCTTCCTGGATGGATGCAAGCCATTGTCCTTATAAAGGCTCGCATCCATCCAGGTTGAGTCCCAGTCCCCCAGGAAGCCAAACCCTCCCTTCCACACCATTTCTTCAACCAGAAGGTGAATTTCTGGATGCATAGTATCCTAGTCTCCCCCCTGCTGTGGACAGGTAGAACCTTTGAGAAGGAGATGGAGTGCTCTACCTGCTTCAGGCTCCCTTCCTCAGCTTCCTAAAATCTTCCTGTATTCTGACTAACTCTACCCTGTCTCTCGCCATGTCATTCATCCTGAGGTGGACGATGACATCCAGTTCCTCCCTCCTTGCTATTGCTCTTGCAATCCAATTGATCCGCTTCCCATTCTTCTATGCTGTGCTTCCTGGGATGCACTTGACCTCTCTGTTATTTCTGCTAGCTTCCCCAAAAGTAACTCCCTGGACAGTTAAGTCTCCCACCAGTAGAAGCTTCCTCCTCCTCTGGGGTTCTCTTCCCCCCTTCCCTTGGGCTCCATCATGGAGGACCTGCTCATCCTCCATAGTCTTAGCTGAAGGTGCACCTGTGGGGCTATCCTGCTCCTCCAAAACAGCGTAGGAGTCAGTTAGCTGGACCAGTTGGGGGATGTGCCTCAGACCCCCCGCCACACCCTCCCTGAGCCCACCATGATCCAAACAACTCCTACTCCTGAGCATCCTTTGAGGTTTCAGTTGTGGGCTCAGTGGCCTCTGGGTTGGGATGAAAGCCCCCTGTAACCTGGGTAGCTCGGCTTGGATACAGGTGGCATCCTCCCTCAACCCAGAGAGGTTCCTGCAGATAGGGCAGCATCACAGCCTCCAGGACATCTCCCTGAAGACAGCCACTTGACAACCACTGCACTGCACCACTCCCATCAAGTTTATTGTTGCTTTCCCCTGTTTAGACTTAACTACTAGCTCCTCCCCTGTCTGGGAAGGTACATACTGATTGGTGTGCTCTCTTATGGTCCCACACCCTATATAAGAAGTAAAAGCCTTGGGGTGGGAGGACTGAGTGGTGGGGGATGGGATTACTCCTGCTAGTCATCCAGAAACAATCAGTTCATCTTCTTCCTGAATTTCAGTTAGGAAAATACCTCAATTTCAAACCAAACTAATCTCCTGAAATATAATGCCTGCACTTAAGGTACAGACTCAGCCAAGTACAAACAAACAGTCACAAACTCGTATACCCACCCAACAGTGACACATCTACAGTGACTGACACTACAGTGACTACAGTACCAGATCACTGTAGTGTCGGAGAAGGAACCTGGCACTGTCTTTTGGGGGTCTTGCACCTGCCCGATCAGCTCCAAGTCAGAGATGATTATACTGCAAACTCCTGCAGCCTTACTTGCATTGGATGCTGAAAAGGCATTCGACCGGGTGTCATGGGACTTTCTATTCGCAGTACTAGCCAGATTCAGTCTACCTGAAGAATTCCTAAATTGGGTCCAGGTTTTATACAGTACACCCATGGCACGGATATGGTGCAATGGTATATTGTCAGCTTCTTTCCCTTTATCCTGCGGCACAAGACAGGGATGCCCACTTTCCCCGCTTTTATTTAATTTATACCTTGAACCCCTGATCCGTAGGTTACTGGCGTTGCAAAAGGTTAGGGGAATTAAGGTGGGAAATGGGCAGCACCTAATTTCAGCCTATGAGGATGACTTGCTTATGCATTTAGAGGATCCAGAAAATGGTATACCGGTAATATTGCATGAAATCGCAAACTTTTCCAAAGTCTCAAATTACAAAATTAATGTCTCCAAGACAAAGCTTTTCCCGCTGAACATCAGATGTTATCCTAATACAGCAAGGGAATATGGATTAAGCTGGGAACCAAAGATGTTGACGTATCTCAGTATTAAAATCACTAGGGAGATAAGTTCGATGATTAGAGAAAATCTTCATAACCTTATTAAAACTATTAAACAAGGTCTGATCAGATGGAATTTATTGCCCCTGTCACTCTGGGCCAGAATAGAAACAGTTAAAATGAATATACTACCAAGGATTTTCTATCCTTTAAACATGTTAGGGTGCTATCTACCCAAAACCTGGTTTGAGAATTTGCAAAAAATACTCAACATATTTTTATGGAAAGGGAAGGCTGTCAGAAGATCCTACCCGAAACTCGCAGGTTTAAAAAAGTCAGGAGGCCTTGCGCTCCTCTCTTTCTTCAAATACTACATTGCCTCACATATCAGTAAAGTTGTACATTGGAATAAGCTGAATACCTCAGTGACCCCAAATTCCTATGTGCCTTCCTGGCTTTATATCGAGAGCGATTTAGCTCTTAAATATTCGTTGTCCCTAAATACGATTGCCTATACCACTGTTAAATTCCTTCCCAAACCACTCAAAAACACACCCATTGGATGGTCGCTAAAAGCTCTGCAGCAGGTTCAGAAGCTCCTAAGGGTGAACTGGCAGAACTCACCGGAACAAATTTTGACACATAACATTCACTTTTTAATACAGAGGGTTCCGATTTCTTCTAGGTTTTGGGGACCGATAGTGGGATTACGGTTGGGAGATTTGGCACCCCAAGGGAAACTAATATCATATGAACAAGCCTGTACCCAATTCCTAGAGTTAAAAGGACATAACTTCAAGTTTCAACAAATTTATGGTTCAATAAAGGCTCACCTTCACAGAACGAAAATATGGGTAGAAAACAGGACCGAGTTGTCCTCATTACTTAAAGCGGTGGATCAACCTCATTCTGTTTCCAGAATCTATAACATACTGCAAAGGACAGATGGGGACCTGCCCTCTTGTATTAGTTATTATTGGAGGCAGAGATTAGAGACGACAGAGGATAGGGGAGTATGGGAGCAGATGTGGGCAAATAATTATAAACATATTAGACAAGATAGATACAAACTACAGCAATTTAATATTATGCACAATATGTATTACACTCCTGCTAAACTTTACAGGATGGGTAAGTTATCTTCACCTATTTGTAACAGGTGTGGAATCAAAGAAGGGGATTTGTTCCACGTGCTATGGGAGTTTGTTAAGATTCAGCCCTTTTGGAGGGCAATTAGTGCCTCGTTATCATGGATTATAGGCTTGGAGCCTTTTTTCACACCAGAAATTTGTTTATTGAGTAGCTTCCATAGAGGCATGACTAAACAAAATAAATTGTACATGGCTATTATATCGGCTACGGCAAAAGCTGTCATCCTGAGGCACTGGAAGGACATTACTACTCCATCAGTCCTAGAATGGTATAAAGAGATTATGCTTGCTTTACAATTGGAGTTACACATAACCAAAATGAATAACAGGACCCAGTCCTATGGCTCCAGTTGGGGCCCATTGGATGCTGTTCTAGCCATTTGGCAAGCTTAGACTGCCTAGTCATAGGAAATATCCCCCTGCTAGATGCATCCTTTGATCCGTGTCTCTCTTCCTAGTGAGAATCCTCGTGGTGTCTCAAGTGGTGTGTAGATGCTGTTTAGGGGGATGGGTGGTGGATTGGGGTGTGGGGTAAAGTTATATTGGTTACCTTGTTATATGTTAGGTCAATCTTGTTTACCTCAATGATATTGGTTTGGTAAATATGCTTATACGATAATGGCATATGTAATTTGCAAGTGTTAGCCCGAACAGAGCTGTATAACTTATGTGTTATTATGGTGCCAATAAAGCAAACTGAATAAAAAAAAAAAAAGAGATGATTATACTTAGTGGAGGTGTGGGGGCACAGCCTCCCACATGGGGGGCTCTGGGGCGAAGCCCCCCTGATAAAAACATATTGCCCATAGGAACCCATCTGCAGACTGTGAAATGTGGTCAACTTGACAGGTTCAATGTCTGGTCATTCAACATAAATTTTGTCAACAACCAGTTGTGGATCCTCACAAACTTACCAGCAAACTGAATCCCTCAGTCCTGCCAAAAACAAGATGGGGAAGCCTACTGAATAGCAATTAGAAAAGACCTCAATTGTAAACAACACTAATCCCCTGAAATTTGATGCTGCACTTAAGGCACAGACCCAGCCAAGTACAGTCTCAAACTTACCAGCAAACTGAATCCCTCAGTCCTGCCCAAACAAATGGGAAATCCACTAAATGGCAGTTAGGAAAAGTTCTCAATTTTAAACCACACTAATCCCCTAAAATATGATGCCTGCACTTAAGGTACAGACTCAGCCAAGTACAAACAAACAGTCACAAACTTACCAGCAAACTGAATCCTTCAGTCCTGCTCAAACAAAATGGGGAAGCCCACTGAATGGCAGTTAGGAAAAGACCTCAATTTCAAACCACACTAAGCCCCAATATATGATGTCTGTAAGTAAGGTACAGACTCAGCCAAGTACAGTCACAAACTTACTAGCAAATTGAATCCTTCAGTGCTGCCCAAACAAATGGGGAAGCCCACTGAATGGTAGTTAGGAAAAGACCTCAATTTTGAACCACACTAATCCCCTTAAATATGATGCCTGTACTTAAGGTACAGACTCAGCCAAGTCAAAAAAACAAACAGTCACAAACTTACCAGTAAACTGAATCCCTCAGTCCTGCTCAAGCAATATGAGTATCATGGTTTCAGCAATAGATCTAGAAATATTTTGAGGGGGTAGCAGTTTGTCAGTTATGCAGCCACATACAGAAAATCATGCAGTAGTGGATCATGCTATCTACTGAGGTAATTCGTACAGCATGCATGAGTACATTGGCTACAGAGGCATAAGCCTCTTGGGACCTTTGCATGCTGTATGACATACATGCAGAGGTGTTGTTGCATAAATCTACAAAGGTAGCATATCAGTGCTACTAAATTTGTATCCTCAGGATACGGCTTTATGTTGTTTTCTTACCTGATGATGGCTGTCTGTGGTTGCTTTTGTGGTCTTGATCGTTTGCTACTGGGGTGGAAGTTGGAGTTGGAAACCCTAACACCACATTTCCCTACTTTTGTGGCATTTACCTGAACCCTAACTAGTGCATTAGCATAGTTTATAAATATATATATCAACACCTTGGTGGCCACAGTGGCCATACAGTTTTTATATTACTAGATTATTGCTGGATTGTCAAACTGACTGATGCTCTCCTTGATCACTAAATACGGTTTAGAATTCTGATCATAGGAGTGTGACTGGGAAAGCAGGTGAGGCTATGGTAAGGAGATGGGAAAGAGTAGAGAGGACAAAAGGATGAGAAGATGTGAAGAAGAGCAGAGGAGAAGAGTACCGAGTAAACCAGAAAATCTAGAAAGGCAAAAGGAGAAGAGATACAAGGAAAGAGCTAACGGTGCATTGTGCAATTTTAGCATGAATGCAGGAGACAACAAGATTCCAGGACTCAACTATGTAATTGTGGGGGCATTTGTGAAGGCTGGTGGCCCAGTGATGACAGCGGCCTAGGATCTTGTGGCTTCCTTGATGGGAGACCAAGAGTATCTTGAACATAAATGTCAGAGGCCTTTGATGAGCTGGACTGGAGTCAATCTTTTGTATTTTGCGTGAAATATAACATCATTTCAGGAGGAGAAGGGAACAGTAAGTAACAGTTGTACCTCAACAGTTTAGTAGCCATATATTGAGGGTTGTGGTTTTGCCAGTTGGGAATCACAGTGCTGTCAGCTGTTATGAGGTCTTCTCTATCCTGGCCACTCTTTCTAAGTTCTGATATTAGGCGATGTAATTGTAATGAGGAAGTTTTATTTTGACTTCTGCTGCATATTCTGATTTCAAAAATGTATAAACTGAAACTGATATACATGGCGTTACCTACATAACTTGGGAGCTGGTCACAGATCTTTGACATATCATAATACAAATTTTTATTATCTTCAAGGCTTTCACATGTGAATAATGTGAAAACAAGAAAGAACTGGTACTGCTGGGGGAGACTGGAATGTTCATCAGAGAAAAAGTGCAAAACATTATTTTTAATTTATTTTTATGTTTGTTTGTGCTCATGCATGAGAAACATTATGTGGCAGCTTAGGAGAGAAGCAGGTTGTAGAGGTGTGGTACTGTGGCAGCCAATGCCAGCACTGCATTTGTGGGCTTGGCACTGTTCACCCAATGCAGGCCCAGTGTCCAGATGACACTGGTTCTGCAGAAGTGCCACCAACTTGAAACGATTGAACGCTGTAATGTTGAATCGCCTCATCATTGCCCCCCCCCAACACTTGGTATGTGCTGACAGGGGTGCCCAATCCCCATTGGCTACAGCCCCCTCAAAAAGAAACACTCAGGTGGCACACTGGGAGCCCATCCCAGCTTGCCAAAAGTCCCTGTAAATAAGAAAACCTTCCCGCGATGTTATAAACATTTTTTTAAACAAGTAAACTAAAAAACGGTCCCTCGTTGAGTATCCCCAACCTGCGCCCACCCACTGCTCACCCCACCTCCCCACACACCCTCTTCACCCCATACTTATCTATGGAGTCCAGCACGATGATTTTTGGTGGACCGGGAACATGTCTGCACTCTTCAAAGCTGACCGTGAACTGAAGAAATACCGGTAAGCTGTATAATGGCATAAATTTTTTTTAAACTTATGTGGATATGTCAGCCATTTTTGGGACTTTTGGCACCACATTTTCAACATGGGGTTATTGGGAACCCTCCTCATGAATTCAGTCAATGTCATGGCATTATTCTGTCCCAAAAAGGTGATTTTGTGGTCACTGTGCAGAATTACCTTTTGGGACAGATTAATGAAACGACAGTGTGACTGTTCATGAGGTGGGCTCTCAGAAAGCCTACATTGCAAATCTGGTGAAATAAATTCAAAAAATACTCTTTTATGAATCTGCATTACACAGTTTCCACGCACACTCGTAACTTTGCAAATCTGTAATATTTTCACGCCAGATTTTCAACACTGGCATTTTTCCACACCTCCTTATGAACAGTGCAGCTGTCATTTTACACATCCTGGCCAAAATGTGTTTTCACACTTCCAGCGCAGAATAGCATGGTCGCTGTGGGAAATCAGTGTTTGGGACAGATTAAGAAAATCACAGTGACTCTGTTCATGAGCAGAGGTCCTAAAATGCCTATGCTGAAAATTTGGTGACAAGCATCCATAAAATGACTGTGTTACGAGTGTGCATAGTGCAGTTTCCATGCACCCTCGTAACTTTGAAAATTTGTAGTATTTTCACCCCAGATTTTCAACATTGGCATTTTTTCAGACCTCCTTATGAACAGTACAGCTGTCATTTTTCACATCCTGGCCAAAATGTTTTTTTTGCACTTCCGGCACACAATAACGTGGTCACTGTGGGAAGTCGGTGTTCGGGACAGATTCAGAAAATCACAGTGACGCTGTTCATGAGCAGAGGTGCTAAAATGCCTATGTTGAAATTTAGTGACAAAAGTCCATAAAATGAATGTGTTACTAGCGTAAGTTACACAGTTTCCATGCATCCTCATAATTTTGTGCATTAGTAATATTTTTACTCCAGATTTTCAACATTGGCATTTTTTCACACCTCCTTATGAACAGTATAGCTGTCATTTTTCATATCCTGCTCAAAATATGAGTTTACACATCTGGCACAGAATAGCGCAGTTGCTGTGGGAAATCAATGTTCAGGACAGATTAAGAAAATCATAGTGACAGTGTTCATGAGCAGAGGTCACAAAATGCCTATGTTGAAAATTTGGTAAAATAATCCCACTAAATGATCGTGTTATGTGCATGCATTGCGCAGTGTCCATGTACGCTCGGAAGTTCAAGCATTTTTAATATTTTCACTACAGATTTTCAACATTGCCATCTCTTCACACCTCCCAATGAATGGTACAGCAGTCATTCTTCAAATCCTGCCCAATCTGTGTTTTCATACATCTGGCGCAGAATGGCATGGTCACTGTGAGAATTCAAAATTTGGGACACATTGACAAAATCACAGTGCCACTGTTCATGAGGAAAGGTCCCAAATGCTTTCCTGAGGTGAGGGTTACAAGAAGGGCATGTTGAAAATTTGTAGTGCAAATACCAACAAATGCCTGGGGCATTAGGGTTTCTAACCATAACGACCCACCCTGTACAGACTGACAGGCATCAGGGGTGTGCCTTTGGATTGCAAACTGTAACACTCATGCCATTACACCTCCACCCTCTCCCCTGTAGCCAGTGACAGGCATCGAGGTGTGCCTTGGACTCTTTGGCCCCAGAGTTCATCCTATTCTCCTACACTGCACCCATTTCAGCATATGTCCTTATGGAATGGGGTGGCTGTAAAGCCGAACCCCCAAGGCACACTTCAACACTTGTCGGTGTCTGCAGGACAGGGTTGAGGTGAAATGGCATGAACATTATGGGCGATGACCCAAATGTATACCCCACTGCCTGTCCGTCTCTACAGGGTGGAGGTGGGGTTGGCATGAAGTTCAATACTTCACTGCCATTCCTATTCTCTATCTGTCTAACTCCTGCATTTCCAATGCTAATACCAGCAAGCAAACATTTGGCACTGACAAATGCTTGTTTTAAACAGTCATGAAATTTTCCATGTCGATATTAAAAAAGTATATCGATATAGTTATGGAAAAGTGTATATTGATAACATTTATTTTATAAACACCTCTGACAAGATGTAAATAAATATATATTTATATATATATATATATATATATAGATATAGATATATGATATATATATATATATAGATATAGATATATATATATATATATATATATATATATATATCTATACTATATATATATATATCTATATATCTATATCTATATATATATATATATATATATATATATATTGATATAGCATGCAAAACTGGCTGTTTCTATATAGGTAACATTAATACTACTGTTACATGATAACACTATAGTGTAATAATGATGGTATTTCTCAATGGCTGGACTCCAAGCATTCATTTTAAAAACATTAAGTTTCCAGTCACAATAGTTCAAGAGTTAGACCTTTCAGAAGACAGTTTCTTAAAATGTGATAATTTGGGCACCTTAAGGGCTGTAAACTTAATTTTTTTAATGAAAGGCAGGAGTTAGCTAAATAGATACATCATTAAGATATCACAATAGCAACCATATATCAATGTTAAAAAATGTTTCATATCAATGTAGAAAAAAACCCAGAAATGGTTCATTAAATAAAGTCCTGTCATTTTTAACAATATATTATGCCAACATGTATATGCATATAGCAACACAGAACTGTATCATTAGGGTCTGTACATATTCATCGGACTCCACTTTCATTTTTTTAAATATGTTTCTATAACTCTTCAGATGTTACAGCTTTCAAAAGATAGCTTCAAGCATTATAAAAATATCACAAAAGATTATTTTGGGAAATGGTCAAAAGTTACTAGTGATTGTTCTGTCTAGGAATAAACACGCTCTTTTCTAGTTACTGCATACTTGCATAACAAATATGGGACAAAAAAATTATATTTTCTTTATTTCGACATTGTTGCTGTTTAAATACTGATGTCAGACACGAGATCCACTTCATGTCTGGCTGTAGCTTATGCAAATCCTTCCACATTAAAAGCTGGCTGAGCATTTATTTAATTCAAACTCCATTTTCCGAGGTTGTTTTCTCTGTGCATTTTTTGATCTATTGCCCTGCTGTATATCAGCTTATAACCATTTCTTATAGTAGTGGGTACACTTTAAACTTTACCATTTAGAAGAGCATCTATTATGGCTCTGATTTTTAAATCAAAACCAGATTTTAAGCAGTCTTTAGTTTTACAGAATTGTTGCAAAGGATCTCTTTTTCTAAAACAAGTATACCCTTTATGATGATAGAAACATAGAAACATAGATATTAATGGCAGATTAGGACCGCTTGGCTGACCTAGCCTACCCATTTTTCCCTACCTACATTTTTACTGCAGGCCTTGCCTTATCTACAGCTCTTTTACCCTCCCACAATTCTTTCTACTATGATTCCTTTGTGCCTATCCTTCATGTATTCTAGAATCCCACCACTGTTTCCGCCCCAACACCTCTACTGGAAGGCTGTTCCAGTACTCCACCACCCTCACATCTCTCCTGAATCTGCACCCTCCAGCTTCGCAGCACGGCCTCTTGTTCTTAAGCACCTTTTCTGAAAAATACTTCCCTCCTTTATCTCATTTACCCACATAAGCTATTTAAAGGTCTCTATCATATACCCCCTTCCCTCCTCTCTTCCAGGGTGTGCATATTTAGGTCCTTTAGTCTTTCCTTGTATGGCTTTTGATGCAGACCTTGCACCATTTTAGTTGTCCTCCCCTCAACTGCTTCCACTCTGTGGTCTACAGAACTGGACACAGTACTCTAGGAGGGGTCTTAGCAGTGATCTATAAAGAGACAACATCATCTCCCTCTTTCTGCTGTATTTACCTCTACCTATGCACCCCAGCATCCCACTAGCATTCTAGACTGCCTTGTTGCACTGCTAGACCACCTTTAGGTAATCAGATATGATTATCCCCAGTCTGTTTCCTGTTTGGTAGCTGTCAATACCACTCCACCTATTTTGTACTCTGCCACTAGATTTCAGTGCCCAAAGTGCATTACTGCACTTTTTCACATTGAAACCCGTCTGCCATACCTTTGACCACTCCTCTAGTTTTCTCATATCTCTGCTCATCCTTTCCACCACCCCTCTGAAGTGTCCACCCTCTTGCAGATGTTTATGTCATCTGCAAAGTGGTAGACATTCCATTCCAGTTCCTCTGCAATGTCACTTATAAAGACTTCAAAGAGGACTATTCCCAGCAAAGATCCCTGAGGCACCCCGCTTCCTTCCTTGGAGTGAACTCTGTTTACCACCACCCTCTGTCACCCATTCCCTAACCAATTTCTTCTCAAGTTTACCACATTTGGACCCACTCCTAAGATACCCAGCTCTCTTACCAATCTCCTATGTGGAATGGTGTCAAAAGCCTTACTGAAATATAAGTAGGCCATGTTCACCACTCCACCCTGATCTAATTCCTTTGTCACTCAGTCAAAGAAATCTATCAGATTCATTTAACATGACCTCCCTTCTGTGATCACATGCTGCCTTGGATCTTGTAACCCACTGGATTCAAGATATTCCACAACACTTTCCTTCAGCAGTGATTCCATTAACTTTCCCACCACCAAAGAGAAACACAAGGGGTGGGATTGTAAAGCTAAAAGGGGAAAAGGGGAGTGTGTGGAAGGGAATCTGGAAGAAACATCAATAATGAACAAATATTTTTGTTCTCTATTCACAGAAGAAGGAGAAAGTGAGGGACCACAGTTAGGCAACATGAGCAAATATGGGAAGAAGGTGCACACCAGTCCATTTATGGAAGAGAAAGTCCACAAAACCTCACAAAACTAAACATAGGAACATACAAAAAATGGCAGCAGGCCATAAGGTCTATTGAGTCTGCTCGATTGTGCAGTTATCCATTTTTACTCTGTAGCTGCCCCCCCTTCCCTGTATAATAGTGACCTTCCCCTTGACCCTGTTCCACTCACTCTTAAAATTGTTCACCAGCTTTAACATTGCTACCTCCTCCGGAAGTGCGTTCCACCCAGCCACCACCATTTCTGTGAAGTAGTTTCTTCTCATTTCCCTCTTAAACCTCCCCCTCCAATGTCAGACTGTGTCCCCTAGTGCCTCTTCCTCCCTTTAATCTAAAAATCCCCTCTGTAGCCAGGGGTAATGGTCAGATGTCTCCAAGGTTCATCAGCTTGGAGAGACACTGACTGCATTGCTAAAATTGTTCAGGAAGCAGGAGAAAACATTGACGTCCTGGTACACATTGTGACTAATGATCTTGCTAGGTGGTCAGTTGTGGAGACCAAGGAACACCTGACCAGGTTGGGTGACAAACTATCATCCATTTCATCCGGCATCTCCTTCTCTGAGATCTTGCCAGTCTGGGAGGCGGAGGCAGATGGACAGAAGGTCAGAGAAGGGGAGATAGGGGAGCTAAACATGTGGCTCAAGGGCTGGAGCCAGGAAAAAGGAAAAAAATTTGTAGGGAACTGGCAAAAGTTTTGGGAGTGAAAGTTCTTTAAATTTATGGATTGCATCTAACTAAGGAGGGAGTCAGTGCATTGGGGAAGAAGTTTGATGTCTTTGCAGAATATTTAAACTAGCAAATAGAGAGAGAGGTGCAGCACCACATACGTCAAATGGGAAGAACACACCTCCTTCTAAACAAGTGGTCAAACAGGAGTTCAACATGTTTGTAGTTCATTTGCATCACCAGGTATGGAAAAAGGTCCAGCTCCCCATATGACACACAAGGGAAATGCCAGACCTCAGCCAACAACTAACACACTGAAATCTGGCCAATGGAAAATCATGTACACAAATGCTCACAGTCTGGGAAACAAGGTCCCAGACCTGGAGGCAATAATGACAGAGGCTAAACTGGACATAGTAGCCATTAGCGAGACATGGTTTAACAGTAACCACAAGTTGGAGACTTCAGTACCAGGCTATGTACTGTTCAGAAGAGACCAAGATGCAAAAAGGGGGGATGGAGTGGCCCTTTATGTCAATGAAAATATCAAAGCTACAGAAATTCATAATACACCTAAGAAGCCTGAAGAACTGTGGGTCACCCTGGAAATAGGAAATGGGACAACCATATGAACTGGGGTTGTCTACAGGTCTCCAGACCAGGGGGAGGACATAGACAGATTACTGATAGAAGATATACAAAACATGACAAGTAAATGGGAGGTTCTGATAATGGGAGACTTCAACATGCTAGATACAGATTGGTCAATACCAGCAGGAACATCTGTCAGAACTAGACACATGGTGGGTTCCCTGCAGGGGAAGGGCCTCAAACAACTGGTACAACAACTCACAAGAGACAGGGCTATCCTAGATCTAGTACCGACTAATGGGGAAAGGATCCTAGATCTCCAGGTAGAAAGTCACCTGGGGGCCAGTGACCATTACATGGTATGGTTCAATTTGACCACTACAACTAAATCATCCCATTCCAAGGCAAAAATATGGGACTTCAGAGGAGCTGACTTTGATAAGATGGCCAACAGAGTTAAGTTAGCCCTGGCAAAAAGAAATACAGGTGAGGGGTACAGGCAAAGTGTGAAAACATTAAAGGTTGCAATACTTGAAGCAACATCTCATTGTGTTAGACAGAAAAGGAAGTGCAAAAGAAGAAGGAAACCACTTTGGTTCTCAAAAACAGTAGCAGAAAAGGTCAGAGCCAAAAGGCTTGCCTTCAGGAAATATAAGGGAATGCAGCAGGATGAAGATAGAGAGGCATACCAAACTTCCCTAAGGGAAGCAGAGAAGGCAGTAAGGCAGGCAAAGGTCCAAACTGAGGAAACACTAACACAAACAATAAAAGAAAGTGTCAAAACTTTCTATAGAAACATTAGTGGAAGGAGAAAGCCCAGAGGGGTCATTGCTAAGATCTAAGGGGATAAGGGGGCATGTGAGGAGGAAGCCCACAAGGAGGAAGGGAGGTGTGCACTAGTCCCTTCACAAAAGAAAGGGTCCTACAAGAGCTCGATAAGCTCAGGGTAGATAAGGCAATGGGACCTGATGGCATACATCCCAGGGTACTAAAGGAGCTAAGGGTGGAATTAGCAGAGCCATTATCAGAACTGTTTAGTGAGTTTCTGAGCACAGAAGAGGTCCCAGAAGACTGGAGAACGGCTCTTGTGGTCCCGCTCCACAAGAGTGGTAGCAGGAAGGAGACAGGGAACTACAGACCAGTCAGTCTTACCTCAGTAGTGGGTAAGATTATGGAGGCACTCCTTAAGGAAAGGATAGTGCAACACCTGGAATCTATAGGAGCACAGGATCCAAGACAGCATGGGTTTACAAGATGAAGGTCCTGTCAAACTAATTTCATAGATTACTATGACTGGTTAACCAGAGTGGTGGGCCAAGGGGGAGCAGTTAATGTCACCTACCTTGACTTCAGCAAAGCTTTCGATACTGTTCCACATAGAAGATTGATTAATAAGCTGGGTAGGCTCAAGGTGAGTCAGAAGTTGGTCAACTGGGTGGCAAACTGGTTGATGGGCAGAAACAGAGAGTGGTGCTAAATGGTATACAGTCAGAAGAGATGCAAGTCACAAGCTGGGTACCTTAAGGATCAGTCCTAGGGCCAGTCCTATTCAATATCTGCATCAGTGACATTGCAGCTGGACTGGAGGGTAAGGTTTGTCTGTTTGCAGATGACACCAAGATCTGCAACAGAGTAGATGATCCAGATGGGGTGGGCAGAATGAGAAGAGATCTGCATAAAATAGCAAAATGGTCAGAAGAGTGGCAACTGGGTTTAACACAAAGAAGTGCAAGATCTTGCACATAGGGAAGAAATACCCTGAAGCCACCTATAGGCTGGGAGGGGAGTTGCTGGCAGTCACAAGCGAAGAAAAAGACTTGGGCATCATCATCACTGATGACTTGAAGTCATCCAGGCAGACCACTAAAGCAGTAGGTAAGGCTAGGGGGATGTTGGGGTGCACTAGTAGGGGTATCACAGGTCAGAAGAGAGAGGTAATAATCCCTCTTTACAAGACACTGGTTAGGCCCCATCTGGAGTACTGCATGCAGTACTGGAGGCCACACCTTCACAAGGACATTAACCAAATTGAGGCAGTCCAGAGAAGGGCAACAAAATGGTGCAGGGACTGCATCAGAAAACATATGAGGACAGACTAACGGAGCTCAATATGTATACCCTAGAGCAAAGGAGGGAGAGAGGTGATACAGGTGTGATCAAAACATTCAAACACCTTAAGGGCATTAACAAGGTGAAAGCGCCTAACATGTTTCAATATAAGAAAAATAGCAGGACAAGAGGACACAGCATAAGATTAAAGGGAGGCTGATTAAGGAGTAATGTGAGGAAGTTCTTTCTCAGAAAGGGTGGTGGATGCATTGGACGGCCTACCTCAGGATGTGGTGGAATTGGATACGAATACAGTGCAGGGCTTCACACAGGCATGGGATAGGCATAAGGGAGCAATACAGATGAGTATGAATTGATAGGCCATTGACAGAGCAAAGGCCGATGGCACATTAATAAGGTAGAAAAAGAAATGGGCAGACTAGATGGGCATTGCAGTCCTTATCTGCCATCAACATCTATGTTTCTATGTTTCTGTACTAACCTTGTTTATGCCCTTCATATATTTGAAGGTTTCAATCATATCTCCTCTCTCTCCTTTCCTCCGGGGAGTACATGTTGAGCTCACTAAGTCTGCCCACATAGGGTTTTCCCTCCATTCCCATGATCATCCTGGTTGCTCTGCGCTGGACTCCCTCCAGCAGCTTGACATCCTTCTTTAAAGCAGCAGTACTAGATAACAAAAAATCAGATCTTTTGCAACAGTTTGCTCCCTATGCTCTTTTGAGCACATACTTGGTAATCTTTCTTGTTTTTTTTTATAATTCATTATTTTATTTTATATATATAAAAAAAAATATTGAATAACAAAAATCTTGCTTTCACTGTACTATCACCCCATAATTTGCTATGCTTTGCTTTATTTTTGTTTAAATTTCTTCCACCCCCCATGTTGAACTGGAACTCTTTGCTGCCAACCACACATATGCATGACTCGCAGTACTACACAGGGAAAGTGGGAATGTGTAGCACAGGGTCCCACGGAAATAAAAAAAAGATGTGATGTGATGTGAGGGGGGAGCTCGGTGGAAAATTAGGCACCAGCCATACTTACTGTGAATCCACAAAAATGGAAATAAATTTTAAATATCTAAAAAACTAAAGATCACTAGAAAAAAATATTTACAGATATGGAAACCGGAACTGTGTCTGCATGTTTCCAGCCAAAAAGCAGAATTCTGATAATCACTTTATCCAGTACTGCTGCTTTGTGGAGGGATGCCAGAACTGCATGCAGTACTCCAGATCTGGTCAGACCAATGACCTATACAGTGGTAAGATAAGCTCCCTCCTCCTTGAGGTGATTCCCCCTGGCTATACTCCCCAACATCCTGTTGGCCTTAGCTCCTGCCTTCCTGCACTCTGCCGAATGGTTCATTTGTCCTGTGATTAGTACCCCAAGATCCTTCTCCTCCTCTGTAGTGGATAACTGTACCCCCCCCCCAGTCTGTAGACAAAATTGTGGTTCTTGGCTCCCAAATGCATAACTTTACACTTTTTTGCCTTGAAACCCAGCTGCCATGTGTCTGACCAGTGTTTGAGTTTATCCAGGTCTTCTTGCAGTTCTTGACACCCCTCCATGTTGTCCACCACTGCACCTATCTGCATGTCATCTGCAAACATGCTGATCTTATTGCTAACTCCATCTGCGGTGTTGGCAATAAATATGCTAAACAGCACTGGACCCAGCACTGAGCCCTGTGGAACCCCACTTGTCACAGCCCTTGGAGATGATAGTTCCCCCCTTACAACAACCCTGTACTACCTATCTCTCACCCAGTTTTTTGACTCATTCCACCATCCTCTCCCTTACCCCCAGCTACCCCAGCTTGCCTTCCAATCTCCCATGTGGCACCAAATCACAGGCCTTGTTGAGGTCCAAACATGGGACATCCACTGCTGGCCCCTGTCGATTGCTCTTGATACCCAGTCGAAGAAGTCAACCATGTTTTTCTGGCAGGACCTACCAGTTACAAACCCATGCTGCCTGTTCTGGAGACCATTCTCCACCAGAAAGTCTACCAGCCTCTCCTTAAGGATAAAATCCATGGGCTTCCCCACAATGGAGGTGAGGCTGACTGGCCTATAGTTCCCTGGTTCATTCTTGGGCCCACTTTTATGCACCATCCTCTAGTCCTGAGGCATGCAACCAGACCCCAGGGAGCTATTGAATAAGTATGCCAGTGGTCCTGTCAGGACCTCTGCCATATCCCTCAGCATCCTGGGGTGTATACCATCTGGACCTGGTGCCTTGTCTACCCTCAGGACTCTAGGACCGTCTAGCTCGCTGCTCTTTGGGATTACCATCTCCGTACGCTCTGTCTCACCTGAAAGTGGACAAGGCAATGGGACCAGATGGGATACAACCTAGAATATTAAGGGAACTATTGGAGGTGCTAGCACCATAACTGGCAGCCTTGTTCAGTGAGTCGCTTGATGTGTGAGTGGTTCCAAGAGGATTGAAGGAGGACAGATGTAGTCCCTCTTCACAAAAGTTGGAGTAGGGAGGAGGCTGGAAACTATAGACTAGTCAGCCTCACCTCAATAGTGGGGAAAATTATGGAATTACTACTTAAAGAAAGGATTGTGGAACACCTCAAATCCATCAGAGCACAAAATCTGAGACAACATGGATTCACAGTGAGAAGGTCATGTCAAACAAATGTAATTGATTTATTTGACTGGGTGACTATGGACATGGACTGAGGGGAGTGGTGGATGTGATCTACCTGGATTTCAATAAGGTCTTTGACACCTTTCCACATAGAAAACTTGTGAACAAGCTGGGCAGCCTGGGAGTGGGTCACATGGTGGAAAAGTGGGTTAGATACTAGTTGAGTGATAGAAGACAGAGGGTGGTGATAAACAGAACTCAATCTGAGAAAAGGAGGGTGACCAGCAGGGTGCCACAGGATCAGTTCTGGGGCCAGTCCTGTTGAATGTCTTAATAAGTGACATTGTGGAGGGGCTAGAAGGGAAGATGTGCCTCTTTGCAGATGACACTAAGATCTGCAACAGGGTGGACACTCCAGGAGGGAATGGAAAAAATGAGGGGTATCTAGGTAATCTGAAGGATTGGTCTAGAGTGTGGCAGCTGAGATTCAATGTGAAAAAGTACAAAATCATGCATTTGGGGTGCAAGAACCCAAGGGAGGATTACATGATAGGGGAGAGATACTGATGGTCACCAAGCAAACAGGGTGCCAAGGCTGTGGGGAGAGCCAGTGGGATGCTGGGGTACATAGGGAGAGATATCACCAGCAGAAGAAAAGAGGTGCTGATAGCACTGTACAGATCATTGGTGAGGCCTCTTTGGGAGTACTATGTCCAGTTCCAGAAACTGCATCTCCATAAGTACATAGACAGGGTGGAGGCAGTTCAAAGAAGGGCAACAAAAATGGTGCAGGGCCTGTACAAAACATCATATGAGAAGAGACTGCGAGACCTCAATATGTATACCCTGGAGGAGAGGAGAGGCTGGGGAGATATGATAGAAACCTACAAATATCTAAAGGGCATAAACAGAGTACCAGAGGGTAGCATCTTTCAGAAAAGTAGATGTTTTTGATCGAGGGGACATGACACGAGGTTGCAGAGGGTAGACTAAGGTGTAACATGAGGAAGTATTTCTTCACTGAAAGTGTGGTGGATGCACGGAATAGACTCCCAGCGGAGGTGGTGGGGGCAAACACAGTTGGGGAATTCAAAAATGCATGGGACAGGCATAGGGGAACCCTAGCGATAGGAACAAGAAAGTAAAGCCAGAGATCAAGTAGTGTCTGTGGCTTTTACAGTAGGTAGGGAAAATAGGCAGACTGGATGGGCCTAGTGGTCCTTATCTGCAGTCAATTTCTATGTTTCTGTGATGTCAGGCTGGCTGTCCTATAATTGCTAGCCTCCTCCCAGGTACCACTTTTGTGTAGTGGGACTACATCTGCCCTACTCTGATATTCCGCAACCGCTCATGCTTCCAGTGAGCTCTTATATTCGACTGTCAGAGGTGGAGCCAGTACCTCCCTGAGCTCCCTCAGTACCCTTGGATGCACCCCCTCTGGCCCTATTACTTTGTTCATCTTCAGAGCAGCAAGTCCCTTTAGAAACATAGAAACATGGAAATTTGATGCAGATAAGGACCAAAAGGTCCATTTAGTCTGCCCATTTTCCCTACCTACTAAAAAAGCTGCAGAACCTACTTTATATCTGGCTTTACCTGCCCCTTTGAATCGCTAGGGTTCCCCTATGTGTATCCCATGCTGTTTTGAATTCCTCCAATGATTTTACCCCCAACACCTTTGATGGGAGGCTGTTCCATGCCTCCACCACCCTTTTTGTGAAGAAGTACTTTCGCACCTTGCCCCTTAACCTACCACCCCTCCAGTTTCATGTAAGGCCTCTTGTTCTAGAGCATCTTCTTTTCTGAAAGGTGCTGCTTCCTGTACCTTATTTATTCCCTTTAGGCACTAGAAGGTCTCTATCATTTCTCACCTCTCGCCCCTCTCCTCCATGGTATACATATTGAGTTCCTCCAGTCTCTCCTTGTATGAACTTTGGTGCAGGCCCAGCACCATTTTTGTTGCCATTCTTTCAACTGCCTCTGCCCTGTCTATATGCATTTGGAGATGTAGCCTCCAGAACTGGATACAGTACTCCAAGTGAGATCTTACTAATGATTTGTACAATGGCATCACCACCTCTTTCTTTCTGCTGGTAATATCTCTCCCTATGTAGCATAGTATCCCACTGGCTCTCCCCACAGCCTTGGCATATTGTTTGGCCACCTTTAGATCATTAGATATGATCACCCCAGAACTCATGCCTGTTTGGTGGCTACTAATAACCCCCCAATCATGTAATCTTCCCTGGGGTTCCTGCGCCCCAAGTGCATGATTTTGCACTTCTTCGCATTGAACCTTAGCTGCCGCACTCTGGACCATTCCTCCAGTTTAGCTAGGTCCTTCCTCATTTTTTCCATACCTCCCAGCATGTCTACCCTATTGCAGAGCTTAGTGTCATCTGCAAGAGGTATACCTTCCCTTTAGCTCTCCACAAAGTCACTAATGAAGATATTAAACAGTACTGGCCCAAGAACTGATACTTGTGGTACTCCACTGGTCACTCTGCCTCCCTCCCTCCCTTCTTCGGATTCAGCTCCATTTACCACCACCCTCTGTGTTCTATCCCTCAACCAATTCCCAACCCCGTTCACCACCTTTTGACCCAATCCCAGGCTGCTCAGCTTGTTAACAAGCCTAGTAAGTGGAACAGTGTTGAATGCCTTGCTGAAGTCCAGGTAGGCCACATCCACCGCTCCCCTGATCCACTTCCCTGGTCATCCAGTCAAAGAAATCTATCAAATTTGTTTTACATGACTTTCCTGACATGAATCTGTGCTGCCTCAGATCTTGTTCTATGCTGGATTCAAGGTGCTCCACTATTATTTCTTTTAGAAGTGATTCCATAATTTTCCCCACCACCGAGGTCAGATTGACAGGCCTATAGTTTCCAGCCTCCTCCCTGCTCCCATGTTTGTGGAGAGGGACTACATTTGCCCTTCTCCAGTCCTCTGGAACTACTCCCAGACTCTCTCCTCTGAAAAAGGACTAGTGTCCACTTCCCTCCCCCCTCAAAAGCTTCTGTTACTTTTTTTGGCCCCTTCCCTTATCCTTCCTCTGAGTGCACAGAACAAAGTAATTGTTCTAGATGTCTGCCTTTTCCTGGTCTCCCTTTGCACAGTCCTCCCTTCACTTTTTAACCTTACAATTCCACCCCTGGTCTTCCTCTTTTCACTTGCAGTACATACCAAACAAGCATGTGTCAATGCCGAATGTTTGCTTGCTGGCATTGGCAGTGGTAGTGTAGAAGTTACAGAGCTGCGTAATAGGAATGGCAGTGAAGTATTGAACTGAAGCCAACCCCACCACCACCCTGCAGAGAGTGACAGGCATTGGGGTGCGCATTTGGTTCGTCAGGCATAAAGGCCACGCCATTTCACCACACCCCACTCTGCAGAGACTGACAAGTGTCACGTGTTCCTTGGGGTCTTTGGCTCATGCGCACTCATTTCATTAGGAAATACGGTGAGATGGGTGCGATATAGAGAATGGGGTGAAGTTTGGGGTCAAGAGTCCAAGGCATACCTCGATGCCTGTCAGTGACTGCAGGGTGTGGAATGGTATGAGCATCACAGGCAAGAATCCCAAGTCACACCCCTGATTCCTGTCATTCTCTATAGGGTTGGGCGATTTAGTTGAAAAGCCTAATACCTCAGGCATTCGTTGGTATTTTAACTCCAAATTTTCAACATGTTTGTTTTGTGACCCCACCTCATGAACAGGGGGAATATCAGTTTGTAGCCGAAAGCTGCTTATGCACAGTGACTATGGATTTAGCACCACAGGTGCAAAATATTCCGAACAGGATGTAAAAATGACAGCTGTACTCTTTCATGGGGAGGTGTAAAATGGCTATGTTGCAAATGTGTAGTAAAAATATTTAAAAATGGTGAAGTCACGAGCGTACATAGAAACTGTGCAACGCACACCCGTTATATAATTAGGTTGGGGATATTTTATAACAGATTGTCAACTCAGGCATTTTGGTGCCTCTGATCATGAACAGTGTCACTGTGATTTTCTTTATCTGTGCCAAACAATGATTTCCCACAGCGACCACGCATCTCTGCACTGAAAGTGTGAAAACACACTTCAGCCATGTTGTGAAAAATGGCAGCTGTACTGTTCATAAGGAAGTGTTGAAAAATGCCACTAGTGAAAATCTGGACTGAAAATATTACAAAGTCATGAACTAACGAGGATGCGTGGAAACTGCACAATGCTCACTCGTAACACAGTCATTTTATGGACTTTTGTCACCAAATTTTCAACATAGCCATTTTAAGACCTCTGCTCATGAACAGTGTAACTGTGATTTTCTTAATCTGTCCTAAACATTGCTTTCGCACACCAACAGCACCATTGTGCGCTACATGTGCGATAACACATTTTGGGTGACATATGAAAAATTGCAGCTGTACTGTTCATAAGGAAGTTTAATAAAATGGACATGTTGAAAATCTAGAGTGAAAATATTAAATTTGCAAACTTACGAGCATGCATAGGAACTGTGCAACGCACACTCGTAAAAGTCATTTTTAGGCATTTTTTCACCAAATTTTCAACATAGCCATTTTAAGACCTCTGCTCATGAACAGTGTCACTGTGGTTTTGTTAATGTGTCCCATACATTGAGTTTGCACACCGACTGCGCCATTGTGCGCTACATGGGCGGAAACACGTTTTGGGCAGGATGTGAAAAATGACAGCTGTACTGCTCATAAGGAGGTGTGGAAAAATGGCAATGTTGGAAACCTGGAGTGGAAATATTGAAAATTCGCAAACCTACGAGCGTGCGTGGGAACTGTGCAACACACACTCGTAAAACAGTCATTTTTAGGAATTCTGTCACCAAATTTTCAACATTGCCATTTTAAGATCTCTGCTCATGAACAGTGACACTGTGATTTTCTTAATGTGTCCCATACACTGAGTTCACACGACTGCGCCATTGTGCGCTACATGGGCGGAAACATGTTTTGGGTGAGATGTGAAAAATGACAGCTGTACTGCTCATAAGAAGGTGTGGAAAAATGGCAATGTTGAAAATCTGGAGTGGAAATATTGAAAATTCGCAAACCTATGAGCGTGCGTAGGAACTGCGCAACGCACGCTCGTAAAACAGTCATTTTTAGGAATTTTTCACCAAATTTTCAACATAGCCATTTCAAGACCTCTGCTCATGAACAGTGTCACTGTGATTTTCTTAATTTGTCCCGTACATTGATTTCGCACGCAGACTGCGCCATTCTGCGCTACAAGGGCGGAAACACATTTTGGGTGAGATGTGAAAAATGACAGCTGCACTACTCATAAGATGGTGTGGTGAAATGGCAATGTTGAAAATCTGGAGTCAAAATATTGAAATTTCGCGAACTTACGAGCCTGCGTAGAAACTGCGCAATGCACGCTCGTTAAACAGTCATTTTTTGGAATTTCGGCACCAAATTTTCAACATGGGGGTTTTGGGCCCCCTTCTCATGAATAATGTCACTGTCATGGTGGTATTCAGTCCCAAAGGGTGATTTCACAGTCACTGCGCAGTCACTGTGCGAAATCACCCTTCGAGCCCGAATAAAGCCATGACAGTGACATCATTCATGAGAAGGGGTCCCAAAAACCCCATGTTGAAAATTTGGTGCAAAAATTCCCAAAAATGCTTGAGATATGCAATCAAGTTGAACCCCTCCTATCTAGCCCATTATACAGCTTACGGCATTTCCTCAGTTCACGGTCGGCTTTGAAAGTGCAGCGATGTTCCCGGTCCACCGAAGATCGTACACGAGTCGAGGAGGTAAGTATAGGTGAGGGTGTGGGAGCTGGGTGCACAGTGGGTGGGTGCGGGTTTTGGGAGGGGTTTGGGAGACGCGCATGGACCGTTTTGTTTAGTTAAAACAAAAAGACTTCGATGGGACTGCTTGCCATGCTGGGTGGGCTCCCAGCATGGCAAGGGCTTTTGGGGGGCGTTCAGCCAGCGGGGATTGGGCACCCCGTCGCGCAAAAAAAAAAAAAAACCTCGTGGATATTTGCCACGCTGGGGTGGGCTCCCCAGCGCGGCACAAGGATTCTGAGTATTCAGCCGACGGGGATTGGGCACCCCGCCGGCAAAATGACTGATTGGCACACTGGGGTGGGCTCCCAGCATGGCACCAACTACTGGGTGGGGGAGGATGATGCAGCTCAGCCGGCGAGGATTGGGCACCCGTCGGCTATACACTGCGTCGCGGGGCTCGCTCGCCTGCAGCTAGGGAGCTGTGAGCAGCTCTTTCACTGCTCACTGCCGTAGCTCCCCTTTCAACTGGGAGGCCACTGCATTTGGAGCGTGTCATAGACAGCTCCAAAATGCATTGGCTTACAGGGGCCGCGCCTGCCAGCACACTGCCTGAATTGGAGGAGGAGGTGACACACCTCCGAAATCTCCGATGATGCCACTATGTTTCTTGCACATGCGTGCAAGCAAACATAAAAATGTCTTGTTCCCTTTCATTACCTCCTGTGCAATTATCTCTTCAGTTTGCCCCTTAGTGTCCCTCACTGCTTTCCCCACTTACCTCTGTTTCCCCTAATACAGATACCGACACTCCTCCCTCTGTGTCTTCTTATACCTTTTGAATGCTACCCTTTTAGCCTTTATCTTTTCAGTCACCTCTTTTGAGAACTATAGCAGTCTCCTTTTCCTCTTGCTTTTGCTCACTTGTTGGATGCAGAGGTTTGTTGCCTTTAGTACACTCCCTTTTAGCTTCGCCCACTCTTCCACACCCAGGCCTAGAGATGGGCGAAGTTGGGAAACTTCACTCCATGAATTAATCTGTGAATTTACACAATTTGCGGATTCATTTGTGGCTGTGAATTGCGAAGTCCCACCCGCAAAGTGCAGAATTTCACCTGCAAAGTGCAGAATTTCACCCATAAACAGTGGAATTTTGCTGCAAGCAGCGGAATTTCACCATTTATGGGTGAAATTCTGGCATTCACGGATAAAAGTCCACCATTCACGTGCAAAATTCCACACTTCATGGTGAAATTCTGCAAAAAATAAACTACAGAGTCAGATTGGTGAATTGTTATCCTAGGAGCAGAACTTTACAGAATGCTTTGCAGAGGTGAATTTCCCCACTTCGATGGAACTTCGCTGGTGAATTTAAACTTCACTTCATCTCTACCCAGGCCATCCCCCACCCACCAGGTCATCTCTGAGGCATTCACACAGCTTTATAAAATCTGCTCTCATGATGTCCAGGACCCTGCCCTTGTGTGGCTTGATTCCGCAACTGCCCTTATATAGAACCACACTGTACAATGATCACTGGTCCTCAGATGGCCTCCCACCTTGACGTCTACAGCACTGCTCCTGTTAGTGAGTACCATGTCCTGTATTGCTCCATCATGACCAGGTTTCACCCATAGGCTTTATCAAGGGCTACTGGTTGACTCAGGCATTTGGCTTTTAAATTCATGTGAATCAGTCAGTGTGAGACAACTCTTAAAGGTGCAAACCCCTTGTAAAGTGCTTATACTAAAGTGCAATACAATATCTTCATACCATGCTGTAAGTAGAAAGCATGTTCTAAAAGGACAGGTTCACTCTTAATTAATTCATGACAGCTTTGAAGAAGTAAATTTTAAATTTCGCAAGTTTATGGTAATTAGATTACTTTTACTATAGGAAATTAACTTTGTACTTAAGGAGGGTTCCAACGGGTACAACAAAGTCACATCTAGAATGCCTGCTGTTCATTCTGGCTGGCCTTTGTGACTAGTGAATCACCTTCGAAGGAACCTAGAGGGAGAGGGAGAGGGAGGGAGGGAGAGAGAGAGAGAGGGAGAGAGAGAGAGAGAGAGAGAGAGAGAGAGAGAGAGAGAGAGGAGAGAGAGAGAGAGAGAGACGTTAGAGTAGAACTAAGGGAGACAAAACATTTTTTTTGTGTATTTTTTTCTCATTTCTTTCTATATAATAAACTATTAGAAATATATAAACTTTTCAATAATAACTAGATAGTTCAATGGCCATTTCAAAACAGCTGAATTAATCTATATACATGGAAACTGGATACTAACAGAGCTAAGGTTTCCTTCTTCATTTTCTAATGTATGGCATGATATCCAGTCTGTCATTTAACCCCGGTGGATAATACCCTCCCAGATGGAAGAGCCACAAAGACTCTCACTCCAATAATAGGGCTTCCAGATCCCCACCCCCATTTTCACAGGGTCACCTTTTCTATGCCACAAACTTAAATTTATGTTTTTCTGTGGCTAGGACAGCTTGAATGTATGCTGCCAAAGGGTTGGTGGCTTCTCCATGTAGTGTAGCTCTAGCATGTTCACCTACCCTCAATTTCAAAAGTCTAGTGGTTTTTCTTACATAGAAACTCCCACAGCTACACCAGGCCAGGTATAACACATGTGTGGAATCGCATGAAATAAAGTTTCGGATTTCAAACACCTTGGTAGCATTTCTACTTGTAAAAGTCATAGTTCTTTTCCATGATGTTACAATACTTACAGTGTCCACATCTGTGGTTACCTCTGGGTAGCTTGGGCAGTAAAGTAGTGCATGGTTTGGGGTGGGGGTTAGTAGCTGTGTGTAAGGTAGTCAGACAAATGTATGCCTCTTTTATAACTAAATCTGGGTAGATCAATGACCTCTTTCCCCAAAGCGGGATCTAACTCTACTATTTTCCAATGTCATAATACAATCCGTCTAACTGCTGAAGACCTTTTGTTGTTTCCCAATGTCATAATACTATCCATCTAACTGCTGAAGACCTTTTGTTGTTTCCCAATGTCATAATACTATCCATCTAACTGCTGAAGACCTTTTGTTGTAAGTACAAACAAAATTCATATATATGTCTGAATTTAAATTCCTTTCTTTGAGGGTAAGCAGTACACTCCGCTTTATCAGACCCACTGCTTCCTCCACTTTATCAAGACACTCCTGTTTGTAGCCACTTCTCTGGAACCTAGCCCTCAGTTCTCAGTTCTTCTTTATACAGTTCTTCTCACTGCTGCAATTTTTTTTAACCCTCATGTACTGGGATTTTTGGAATATTTTCAATAATGTGATGGGGTGGCAGCTGGTAGCATAAAGCAGGGTGTTCTGATCAGTGGATTTGCTGTACAGATTCATCTTTACTGTACCATCTTCTTTTTCACTATTTCCAGATGATCCAGGAAACACACCTTAGACTGACTTACACTCACTGTAAATCTTAGATTTGGGTTGGTACTCTCCAACCAACTAATGAACATTTCTAGCTCTACCTCATCCCCTTCCACACAGTAAAGATGTTGTCAATAAAGCATTTCCAAAGATCCAAGCTATAGTAATTAGGGTTGGTTTTGGGGCTTCTGACTGTTACTTTCTACCAGTGCCCAAGATACAAATTTGCATAACTGGGGGCAAAAGTAGCCCCCATAGCTGTACCTTTAGTTTGCAAATATACAGTGTATTGAAACAAGAAAACATTCAGTTGCAGGACCAGGTGGGTGCAGTCACATAAGAAGTCAATCAGTCCCAGGGTATAAGCTGTGTTCCTCTGTAACCAGAACGTGTGTGCCTGCAACCCGTCATGGTGGGGAATATTAGTATCTAACACCTTAATATCAAGGAATACTAAATGCCAGTCCTTCTCCAACTGTAGATCATCTAATATACCCAAAAGGTGTGTTGTGTCTTTAAGGTATGAAGGTAACTGGCTAACTAGTACCTTGACATGGGCGTCAACGAATTGAGACAAGGGTTCTAATAAGCTACCAATACCAGGCACTATAGGTCTTCCCAGGGGTGCCACCAGATTTTTATGGATCTCTGGTAAAGTGTAAAAGCATGCCCTGATGGGCTTGTTCACAGTTAAAAATTTCAAAACATCATCAGAAATTATATCATCAGAGTGCGCCTTTAGCAATAATGCATCTACCTCTTTTTTAAAATCCAATATGGGATCTACATTCAGTTTTTTGTAAAAATTAGTGTCCAATGATTGACTCTTGCATTCAGCAACATACTTACTGGTGCCTAGTGTGGAGAAGTTGTGGGATAACAGATGGACCAGACACCAAACTTCAAATTCAGCACACAATCTCTGTGTAATGTTTATTCAAAATGCAGAGGTTAACCTTAAGCAATGGCATATCTCTTCTTCAGTGCATCAGTTTGCAGCAACAGACCATGTATGTATTTTCTCTGCACTTAGCCAACACCTACTGACTCACTGATCTCTGATCTAACTCTGCAGTTGAGATTCAGCCTCCACCCCCATGTTGGCCCTGTTTGCTTGGGTAGTGGGGGTTCAAATAAAAAAAAAAAGTTAAAAACCAAGAGCTTCAGTGCAGAAGCACGGAAACAAGGGTTACCCCAAAGGGCATTAACAAGAAGACAAGTTTCAAAGAGACACAACATCACACATACTTCCACAATGCAAAGCGTCATGGGGTATATGAAAATCAACATGACATTTCAGATGTCTCAGTTTACAGCAATTTTTGTGCATTTTAAATAGCACAACTAGCTTAATTTTTATAATGCTGTCAACTAATACTTTTTACCTTTATCAAAAACACCTAGTGCCATGGTATTTTCAACATTTACAGGTTTTCATACACATAAGGTATATACATATAAGTATTTTATGGCATAGTGCTATTACATACTAAATCCAACAATAATAAACACATCCTGTTGTTTTACATACGCTCGGAGGTCACCACAATAACCTCCCTGTACGAGGACCTGAGATGGAAAAGGAAAATTAAAGAGGACACTATAGCATAGTCTATAAAGAGAAGGGGGGTGCCCATAGATGGCCAACCTATGGACTAGAGATTGTAAAGGATAGATTAGGCTAAGAAATAGAAGAACAGTTGCAACAGAGATAAGAAAAGGTTGATCCACAAGAGTGGCAGGAGCTCCCTGTCACATCTAGGATGACCACCACTCCCCCTTATTTTTTTCACTGTTATTTCCTTATCACTCTAGAGTTTTGCTAAGGCCTCCCTTTCTTCCTTATTTAGATTGCCCTGGGTTCGCTCATCATGGAGAACAGTATTTTTAAATTCTTCTTCTCAGACCCTTTCAAAGATGGCCACACTTGAATTGTAAGGTGGGTTGAATATAGAGGGTGGTTTAAACCCACTTAGATCAATTTCCTGTGTCCCAATTGTGTTCGATTCTTCTTCTCCTGTAGGGTCCATAGATGGCTGGTTTTCTGGTGTTTCACCTTGGGAGGGGAAACCCATAAGATCTGATTCATCCACGCTAATGTCTGTAGACCCCCCTAACCCCATGTTTCTATGTTTTGCCCAAAAGACCTTCAGCTTTAGATTTCTGGTAAATCTTCTAAAATCTAAGAAGAACTCAAATTGTGAAATGTTCTTACTGGGGACAAACTATAGTCCCTTATGAAGGAGGGAAATTTCAGCACCAGTCAGTGTCTTTTCTGAGAGATTAATAACATTTACTTCTCCTTCCTGGATTTGTTCCCTTTCCTTGTTTGCCCTTTGTTGTTTTATTCCCCCCTCCCATCTTGTCATTTTAGTCTTTTTGTTTCTCTTGTTGTCGGAAGCTCACAGCTTGTGTTATCTTGGGAGATGTTTGGGGGTGGGGTGGGGATGAGGTGGCTGGTTGCAGTTCCCATTTGCCTCCTCATCTGTCTCCTCTAAAAAATCCTCCTGTGTCTCACTATTGGATGCGCTGTTTGAGGTATAGCCTGAGGGTGAATGATTTCTATTTTTTAGAATAGATCTCAATTGTCCTTGTTGCCCTGAGTTTCTGCTACAGTTATTTCTGCTTTGCATTCTATTGTTCCTTAAATTGCCGTTAAACTCCTTATTCCAACTGAATGCCTTGCCTGAAGCATAGTCCCTTTTGTCCCTCTCAGATTTCCCCACTGTTTGCTGTTTTAACTTGCTGTCCTGCTTTTCAATTTTGTCTTGAATTTCTTTCTCTAAGGCCACAAATTTCACATGTCCCTTGAACCACGTAACCTTCTTTTCTTTAAGCTGTAAAATTTACTGCAGTTCAGGTAATTGTCTGTGGTAGTCCTTAATAACACATTTCACCAAAGCCGTCAGCCCTTCCTGTTGTGCTCCTGCCCCGTCCGAAACAAATTCCTCCCTCTCCTGGCCATAGCCTTGTTTTTTAATTACCCTCAGGCCCTGAGGTACTCTTCCCAGAATGCCAGTTACAAACAGTTAAACATATAGAAGGAGACACTCAGTGAATGCATAGAGAATGTGCCTCTACTATAAGATATCTGCAATAGAAAGTCAACAACCTGGAGAACCAGGCATGATTGAATAATATAAGGTTTGCAGAGTTCCTGGAGGAGTCAAAAGGAATGATGTAGCTTGATTTCTACAAATGCCCATCCCTTAAATATTAAATGCCTTGGAGGGCCCTCTTAGCTAGCAAGGCCACAGTATTAGCCTCTTTCAAGACTACTCAGCAGAACTTACCTAGTGTCGGGGGGCCTTCACCCCTGCCCATAAACAACAAGCGCAGCAAGGTTTTAAATTCTATCTCCAATACCAAGTGTGACAGGACTGAATAAGACCCTATCCCATTTGTTTTGCAGAAAGTGTTAAAAGCAAAGATCCGATTCTATCCTCTACTTGTCCGTCTCTTGTCTGCCTGATTGTGTAATCAAATTTTCTTGTGAGACCTAGGAACTGATCTTTTATTTTTTTTATTTTAGTCTTTGGTAACCAGGTAAAGCCTACTAGGCACATGTGCCTGTTTTCAGGTGTAACCCCCAGAGGGCGCTATCCTAAGGGCTACTACCCCTGCCTGCCCTAACTGTGGTAGGGTGAGGGGCCCAGATCCATTGGCGGGTGCCTCCACCCAGAGCTCGGGGTTGAAACTGTCGTGGTTGACTCGGTCGCAGCCCTCTGGGTTGCTGCAACCCCCCTTCTTCCCACTAGTGGTCCACACAGTTCAATTTCAGTGTCTCTACCACTTACACTTACCCCCCCGGCTCAAACCAGTCAGCTCACTCCGGGTACCCCTGGAAAGTAAGGTACAGTTACACCATATCCACTGTGCAGTATTTCACCATTAATACACAAACTAGCCAGTGTACTTTTGCAAACAAGCAATCTGATTTATTTAAGGGGAGATAACAAGGACCAGGGCAGATCAGGTTAATTTGTTTACCACTACAGTATACATAAATCTACCTATGGCTCTATGCATAGGCCTAGTAAGTACTGTCTATGGGTACCCAAGCCCTAACGGCTAGTTCCTTGATGCAGCTGGTTGGGACCCTGACACACGTGAGCAGTTAATCCTTGAGCAGGTCAGATGGTGCCAGAAAACTCAATTAGTGCTGTCAGCAATACAACAAATGATTTAGGCTTTGTTTGTAACCTTTAGCAGGGAGCTACCCTGATTCAGTACTCACAACTCCAGTAGAGGACCACGCTTTCACTCTCACAGGGCTGAGCCTGAGCTTGAAGGCCTCCTCACACACTTATATTGAAAAACACAGAGGGGTACCATACCAGGTGCTGCTTTCAGGAGCTGACTGAACTCACAGACATGTGAGCGATTCACTGCAGCTTCACTGACAGACCGAGCGAGATTCAGCAGATTCTCCAGTCCTCTTCAGGTATAGCTGATAGGTAGCTGTGCTTGTACACAGCCTCCTCTGACTGCAAGCCTGCGGATTTTGTCCATGGAATGCTGGCGATGCAAACGGCCGCCTCAGGCCTTTCACGCGCTTCCCGCGCGAACACTCAACGGTGCAGAAGATCAGAGCTCCCTTCTCCTTCACAATCAAAACGCATCTGCCCCTAACAGCATTGGGCAATACTCACAGCTCGGGCGCTACCTGATTCCATTGGCTGGTTACAAATGCTAGTCACTTAGTCTGGCCCTCAGTGGTGTGAAAAGGCGTCCGTGGCCCATAATGCCATGTCCAAGAATTACAAGCTGGGTCCCCATTGGTCAGCTGGCTCCAGCCAGAGTCCTGATTCCTGATTGGTCACCTCCACGCCAATCCCGATGCCCCTTAGCTACTATTGGACCCCTTTCACACAGTCCAGGTCCAATATGGAGGGGCACAACACAAAGTCCCAGCTGCAATAATAAAAGCGTTAGACAAACTGCAATTTTACCAATACTATACATGTTTTTAGGGGGACAACTATATCTGTTAGATAGGCTCCCTCAGCGCTCCTAGCGACCACAGAAACGGAGCAATCAGACAGCAGTCCAGAGTGGGACTCGAGCAGGGAAACCCCAGTCCCCCTATTTGTACCACTAGAACCTGCAAGCAGGCAGCTCTTATAGAGGCAGTACTGGAGGCTTTAAAAGCACTCACAACGCCCACAGTCGGCGGCCTTATGCCGAACACCAGTCAGGCATGGAGCATTTAGGCAAGCTCCAGGAAAGGCTTCTAGGAACCCCCATTAGTAGGGGGGTTACACCCTTCCTGGCCTGGAAAGAACTTGGCATCCGCGTCAAGTAGTTACCCTTAAATTACTTTAAGGCAAACAGCTTAATTAACATTTTATCACACTTTAGATTACATGCATTGATACTGTATTCACAGTTTACTATGGTTTATGCAATATTACCCACACACACAACCTTTTTCCTTTTTTTTTTAAAATCAGGTCATTATTTCCTGCCCATGACACCTGAAAAGATGGGACCCCTTCCTATCAGCTACTTTTGGGCTACTTAAAGCAGGGGTACCACACTCGAAGGGCAATACTAACAGGCTGGAGTTATCCCCCAAGGCTAGCTTAGGCAAGGAGCTCGGGGACACATACACCCTTTATGGACCACATTTAAGGGCAGGTCCACAGGCTGACCCAGAGATTCATAACTCAACTTTACTACAGGCCGTACTTCTCGGCTAGAGTGTCTAGGAGCCTCGGGAAACCCTGCTACAGACCCCGACTCCATCTCGGCCTCACTTAGCTTAGCAGGGGGAACCTCCATAGGGGAAAGAGACCCAGGGCCCCTAGTTCCTTCGAGAACAGGGCCCTCTATTTCAGAACCCACACTACTTGGCTCAGCTGTGGACATTTTAGGGCCGGGTAAAGAACCATCAGGGCACTCAAAATATTCTTCAGGTTCTGGCATATCACTGGCTTGCTCCCCCACATCACTTTCATCTTCTGAAAAGTCAGATAGTTCAGCCAGACCAGACAGTTCAGCCAGGTACAAGGATCCCACCCCTTCAGTTGGGTTGCCACTCACTTCATCTTCTGGGATCATTGGTTTCAGTAAGAAAACTGGGGGCTCAGACAGTCCAGAAAGCCCAACTTCGTCTCCAGAGTGGACTAGGGGATTGCCCTGAAACAGTTGACTCAGTTCATAAGAGGGATAGTATTCAATATTATTCTCATTGTCTTCAGACACAGACTGATGATCATCTTCATCCGGAGGGTTTGGAGAAGGCCCTCTAATTTCACTTGCTGAAGAATCAAGGGGTCTGGGTCTTTTCTTGGCAGCAGACCTAGTCGTAGTCCAGGAGGGGAGAGCATTGGGAGGTTCACCTTCAATCAAGATCTGCCCAATCGGCAGCAGATGATTTCCATGGGTAGTTTTCACATCTTTTGAATTGTTTTCAGGCCGCACTTTGTATACAGGTAAATCTGCCAGCTTTCCCACGACAATATGAGGGAGGTGATGCCATTTGTCAGCAATCTTATGTTTGCCATGCAGTCTCAAATTTCTCAGTAGCACCCTGTCCCCTTCTCTCAGTTCCATGGCTTTCACTTTTTTATCATATCATTCTTTGTTGGCCAGATTTCTTTTGGCAGCCATAGTTTGAGCTAGTTGGTACGTGTGGTTTAGCTGGGCCTTTAACTTTTGCACATACTGTAGATGGTTGTCTGCTCGAACCCCATCAGGAGAAACCCCGGAACACACATCCACTGGCAGTCTAGCATCTCTCCCAAACATCAGTCTGTATGGGGAAAATCCAGTGGCATCACTTTTGTTGCAGTTATAAGCATGTACCAGGGTGCTAATCTGCTGGCTCCATCTAGGCTTATCTTTAAGTTGCAGTGTGCCCAACATATCAAGCAATGTGCGGTTAAACCTCTCAGCTTGGGGATCCCCCTTGGGGTGGTATGGGGTGGTTCTTGACTTTCGCACTCCCCACAAGGATAGCAGTTCTTTGATTAGGTGGTTCTCAAAATCTCTGCCCTGGTCAGAATGAATCCGTTGAGATGCCCCATAGTGAATATAAAAATTTTCCACAAGTACTTTAGCCACCGTGGTTGCTTTTTGATCTTTAGTAGGGAAAGCCTGTGCATACCAAGTAAAATGATCAGTGACTACCAAGATGTTGCTGATGTTTTTCAGATCTGGCTCTAGACTCAGGAAATCAATGCAGACCAGTTCCATAGGGGCACTAGTAGTGATACTGACCAGGGGAGCGGCCCTCTGGGGCAGGGTCTTTCTCTGTAAACATCGGCTACAAGTCTTGATATACTGCTCCACATCAGCACCCATCTTGGGCCAATAAAATCGGGACCGCACCAAGTCAAGAGTTTGGTCTATGCCAAGGTGCCCCATGTGATTGTGCAGGGACCTCAACATCAGTTCTCTAAAAGCAGTGGGCAGCACCAGTTGTTGTTTGTCTACCCAGCCCTGTTTGTCCACAGTCTCCCTGTATAGTAGTTGGTTAATCAGCTTCAACTTTGAACCTTCTTTGTATAACAAGGCAGTTCTCAAGTCAGTGGAATGCAGTTTGGCCACATCTCTCCCTGCCTGCACAGCCTCCAAAGCCGCTTTTATCATGGGGTCCTGGGATTGAGTCCATTGGAGACTATCATTATTGAATTGGGGCACGCACTAGTGTCTAGTGCAGAAAAATGACAATAAGCAGCAGGTATGCAGTTGTCAGATGGCCCCAAGCAGTCCACCATGCAATCCACAGCATCAGGAGACATCTGTTCCTCCTTGTCAAATTTTTGGCAAAGGGCTCTTATGTCAGGTTCTGACAACCTGACCCAGTCGGGTTGGGGCACAGGCTGCCTAGAGAGAGCATCCGCATCTATATGGTTGAGACCTGCTCTGTACTCAACAGCATAGTCGTAGGTGGCCAGCACGGAGAGCCACCTATGGCCAGTGGCATCTAACTTGGCTGAGGTCTGCACATAAATTAGAGGATTGTTATTAGTCTTTACCAATATCTTGGCGCCGTACAAATAGTCATGAAATTGATCAACAATGGCCAACTTCAGGGCCAGGAACTCTAGTTTGTGCACAGGATAGTTTTTTTCTGAGGGAGTTAGACTTCTGCTGGCAAAAGCTACAGGTCTTAGACCGTTTGAGTGCTCCTGATATAACACAGCCCCCAATCCCTGTAGACTGGCATCAGTATGAAGAACATATGGCTTTGCCGGATCAGCATAGGCCAGCACTGGGGCGTGGGTAAGTTGATAGATGATGTCGTAGAAAGCTTCCTCACACTCAGTAGTCCTGCAGTCTCCAAACACATCATTCAGATGAAAATACTTCTTCTCTGCCTCAGAGTGCACCACTTTCTTATACTTTTTGTGGGTGGGGGGGTACCCCTGAGTAAGATTGAGGAGGGGGCGGATCACTCGAGAATAGTCTTTGACAAACCGCCTATAATATCCGTAAAACCCCAGGAACCGTTGCAGCTCTTTCAAAGTCATTGGCTGAGGCCAAGTAGTCAAAGCCTCCACCTTGCTGGGGTCAGTCTCTATGCCTTCGGTGGATACTATGTGGCCCACATACTTCACAGAAGTTTGATAGAACTGACACTTGTCTATAGATAGCTTGAGACCGAAATCCTCCAGTTGATCCAGTACCTTGAACAACCGATGTTCATGTTCTTCTAACGAACTGCCAAACACTATGACATCATCCAAGTAGACCAAACACTCGAGTAAATTCATGTCCCCCACAGCACGTTCCATCAGGTGCTAAAAAGTAGCTGGGGCACCTGAAATCCCTTGAGGCATCCAGATAAACTCATAGAAACCCAGGGGGCAAATGAATGCAGTCTTCTCTCAGTCCTCTGGAGCCATGGGGATCTGATAGTACCCACTGCAGAGGTCCAACACAGAGAACCACTGATTGCCATTTAGACAATCCAAAGCATCCTGTATACGTGGCATGGTATACTGATCTGGGATGGTCCGCCGATACAAGGTACAGTAATCTACACACATCTGAACCGCCCCATTCTTTTTCCTCACTACTACAATGGGGGAAGCATAGGGGCTCCTGGATTCCTGTACCACACCAGCAGCAAGCATCTCTTGCAAATGCCGCCTCACATCATCGATGTCAGCAGGGGCCAGGCGCCGAGATCTTTCTCGAAAAGGCCTTTCATCATGCAGCCGGATGTGGTGCTCAGCCCCTTGCACACATTCCACATCCCATTCTTTTAGGGAAAATACCTGATCTCTCTTGGCAAGCTTCTCACTGATCCTCACTTTCCATTCTGCAGGCAACGGAGAGTTCCCGGAATCAAACAAGTCGGGAGTTACTTGGTCGCCCTTCTTTGGGCTCTTGCTGTGGGGCAGCACTGCAGTATCAGCACAATGTACACTTGCTAGGGTGCAACCTCTAGTTACTCGAATCTCCTTATCAGACACATTGTGAACTTGAACCATCACCCTCCTGGCGTAAGCATGGGCTCTAGCAGGCTAAATACTGGGCTTAACCAGCAGTCCCTCAGGCAACCTTCCCTCCCCGGGGACATCCAACATCAATAGCTTATTCTTAAGATCTTTTCTAATTTGGACTTCCCCTTGCAGGACACACTGGGTATTTGGGGCAAGTACCAATGGTGCCAGATCCTTTTTCCATACTACACCCACCGGGCCTTCAGGTTCCTCCTGGCTAACCCTCCTCTGAGTCTCATAGGCCTTTTGGATCAAAGCGGGTATTCTTAGGGCCCTTCCAGTCCTAACCGCTTGCTTCTCTGAACACAAATGGACCAACTGACCAAACATATGAGCATTTGTCCCAATCAGCAGGGGCACTCCATCGTACAGTCCAGTGGGGGGACAGACTAAAACCAAGGTCTCCACCTGTTCGTCCACGCCAGTCATAGAAGTAGGGAATGACAACCAGATCCGGATATACCCTAAATACGGATAGGCCTTGTCACTCAGCCCCCATACATGTAGACTATCCAAGGGTTGTAGTGGCACCTCAGATAGGTGTGTTTGATACCAGTCCTGAAATATGATGGTTACCTGAGAGCCATTATCTAACACAGCTCAGGTGGGAATCCCATTTACTCACACCGGGGCCTCCATCGAGGGTCTGACCACATCAGACTATTCAGGAGGCACAGTGTCGGCAGTGGCTGAGGCATTGGCCTGGGTCACAAAGCCCTTCCTGGGGGGTCGAACGTGGGCCCTGCGATGCCAAGTGATCAGTCTGTTGTTGACCTTCCTTAAATTCTCTGGCAGCTGGCACTCAGGCTGAAAGTGTCCATCCTCCCCACAATGGTAATAAAACTTGGGGCCCCGGGGGTCTCTATTGGGAGGGGAGTACTTTGTCTGCTGTGGGCCCTCCGGGGGGTGAGGGGGTTCCCCAGGGCTAGATCATTGGTTTCTAAATGACTCAGGTTACCCAGACCTAATGGGGGGGTAGTGGACCGCCTCAAATCCCTCACCAGTTCTCATAAGTTTCTAACCTCGGCCCTCAACTCGCTCTCTACTTGGGGGTCAGAGGAGATGGCATGCACCCCCACATCACCCTGAAATTCTGGGGACACATTAGGCCTCCCTGAAAGGTGGGTCTCCTTGGGTGCACTAGACTCAGGGGTTCGGCTTAGGTTCACAGCTCCCACATATGGTTCCCACCCCTCCTCATCAGTTTCCACTTCTCTAATCTCCCTCATCAATTGACAGTATTCAGGTGGGGCAGCCTGTCTATCATGTAACTTAAGTTTTAACAATATCACACTAGAAAATCTAGCAGACTTCAAAACATGTTCCAACCTGACCTGGTTCAAGGCCGTGGCTGTGATCCCCCCTTTTCGATAGGCCTTTTGCAAGGCCCACTCCACTCTAGTAACAAAGGTGGACAGCTTCTCATTTCTCCATTGCTTGGCAGACTTGAATTTCCATAATAAGTCTTCCCCACTCTCTGTACTCCCGAACACTCCCTCCAAAGAAGAAAGATACTCTGCTACGGTGGCTTCCGGGTTAGTGGCCCACAAAAACCTAATGGCTTCTAAAGCGGGTCCCCACAGACTCTCCATCAATCACTTTCTTTTCTCCCCCTCAAAGCATTGCCACTCCTGAACTAAGGGGGGTAGCGTAGTCCATCCATGCCTCCAAGTCATCCTTCTCTGAAGGCACTGGCACTGTGCCAGAAAAAAGTTTCAGCCTACGGTAAGAATCGAGCTGTATAGGGGGAACCACTAGGGGCAGTGGAGCCAAAATAGAACTATTGGGGGGACAGGGAGAGGTACCTGGGGAAACCTGGGGGGTGGTGTCACTAGAGAGGTCCAATGCTTGCAGCAACTCCTGGGTAGTCCTCCCTTCCACAGCCAGCAATTTAAGCAGTTTATCTTTGAAACTATTAGTCTGGGGAGACCCCCCAGAAGTGACTGATCCACTCCAAATGTGAACAAGCCTCCACCCCTGTGGCGCACCCTCTGGGTAAATCACTGGAGGTACCCTCTCGGGGTCCAAGGCCACTCTACACAAAAGTAGCACCTGCAGGGTCTGATCGAGCAGGTCAGCCATATGCCCCTTCACCTTCACCTTGCCCAAACATTTAAGACTCTCTGCTGTAGAAATAATGTCAGCTGTCGGTGTTCCCAGAGGCACGTCTAATAGTAACACAATTTTCTGGGAGTCCAGCTCTTCGGCTTCGCCCCACCCCATTAGTTTGTGTACCATTGTCTTAATAGGGTCCAACTTAATTTTTGCCATAATATAAATTCCAGTTTCCCAATCAGCTTTTCCATTTTTATGCACTTCACCCACTTGGCCACTAGGGGACGCTAATCCCAGTGGTGCCTCCAATTTGTAACCCCCAGGGGGCGCTATCCTAAGGGCTACTACCCCTGCCTGCCCTAACTGTGGCAGGGTGAGGGGCCCAGATCCGTTGGTGGGTGCCTCCACCCAGAGGTCGGGGTTGAAACTGTCGTGGTTGACTTGGTCGCAGCCCTCTGGGTTGCTGCAACCCCCCTTCTTCCCACTAGTTGCCCACACAGTTCAATTTCAGTGTCTCTACCACTTACACTTACCCCCAGGCTCGAACCGGTCAGCTCACTGTGGGGACCTGCTGGAAAGTAAGGTACAGTTACACCACATCCACTGTGCAGTATTTCACCATTAATACACAAACTAGCCAGTGTACTTTTGCAAACAAGCAATCTGATTTATTTAAGGGGAAATAACAAGGACCGGGAGGGGGATCAGATTAATTTGTTTACCAATACAGTATACATAAATCTACCTATGGCTCTGTGCACAGGCCTAGTAAGTACTGTCTATGGGTACCCAAGCCCTAATGGCTAGTTCCTCGATGCAGCTGGTTGGGGCCCTGACACATGCGAGCAGTTAATCCTTGAGCAGGTCAGATGGTGCCAGAAAACTCAATTAGTGCTGTCAGCAATACAACAAATGATTTAGGCTTTGTTTGTAACCTTTAGCAGGGAGCTACCCTGATTCAGTACTCACAACTCCTGTAGAGGACCACGCTTTCACACTCACAGGGCTGAGCTTGAGCTTCAAGGCCTCCTCACACACTTATATGGAAAAACACAGAGGGGTACCATACCAGGCAGCTGCTTTCAGGATCCAACTGAACTCACAGACATGCGAGCGTTTCACTGCAGCTTCACTGACAGACCGAGTGCGATTCAGCAGATTCTCCAGTCCTCTTCAAGTGTAGCCTGGTAGGTAGTTGTGCTTGTACACAGCCTCCTCTGACCGCAAGCCTGCAGATTTTGTCCATGGAACGCTGGCTATGCAAACTGCCACCTCAGACCTTTCACGCGCATCCCGCGCGAACAATCAACGGCGCAGAAGATCAGAGCTCCCTTCTCCTTCACAATCACAACACAACTGCCCCTAACAGCATGGGGCAATACTCACAGATCGGGTGCTACCTGATTCCATTGGCTGGTTACAAATGCCAATCACATAGTCTGGCCCTCAGTGGTGCAAAAAGGTGCCATGGTCCATAATGCCACTTCCAAGAATTACAAGCTGGGTCCCCATTGGACAGCTGGCTCCAGCCAAAGTTCTGATTCCTGGTTGGTCACCTCCATGCCAATCCCGATGCCCCATCGCTACTATTGGACCCCTTTCACACAGTCCAGGTCCAGTATGGAGGGGCACAACACAAAGTCCCAGCTGCAATAAAAAAAGCATTAGACAAACTGCAATTTTACCAATACTATACATGTTTTTAGGGGGACAACTATATCTGTTAGATAGGCTCCCTCAGTGCTCCTAGCGACCACAGAAATGGAGCGATCAGACAGCAGTCCAGAGCAGATCTAAGCAGGGAAACCCCAGTCCCCCTATTTGTACCACTAGAACCTGCAAGCAGGCAGCCCTTATAGAGGCAGTACAGGAGGCTTTAAAAGCACTCACAACGCCCACAGTCAGTGGTCTTACGCCGAACACCAGTCAGGCATGGAGCATTTAGGCAAGCTCCGGAAGGCTTCTAGGAATCCCCATTAGCAGTGGGGTTACACAGGGGTGACCTGGGAGCCCTAGGGAGGTTAAGTGACTGGCTCAGAGTCACACAGTATGCAAGTTGAGGTTTTGGGAATCAAACCCAGGTGTTCTGGATGTACCAAGCTCATTCACAGCTCATTACTCTAACCTGTAGGCTATACTGCCAGCCCCAAATCACTGACAATCTCATGATTCCCCCCTCGCTATCTCCCTGCTTTCACTTGCTGTTTCCTGCTGTTTCTATCTTTTCCCCCTGCATGTCTGCTGTTATAAAAATACATGTGAATTTTTGTGTGAAACTGTTTGTATGAACTGGGATCCCTTGGTTTGAAAATTAGTATAGTTATATTGTTGAAATAGAAACATAGAATCTGATGACAGATAAGGACCGCTTGGTCCACCTAGTCTGTCCATTTTCCCTACTACCTACTGTGATACCACAGACCCTACTTGATCTCCAGATTTTACCCTCCCTTTCCTAACCATTAAGGTTCCCTTATGCCTATCCCATGTATTCCTGAATTCTGTCACAGTTTTTGCCCTCACCACCACCTCTGGAAGGCTGTTCCATGCATCCACCACCCTTTCTGTGAAGAAGTATTTTCTCATGCTTCTCCTGAGTCTACTCCGTCCAGCTTCATAGCATGACCCTTTGTTCTTAAACATCTTTTTCTCTGAAAACTGCTACCCTCTTGTACCTTATGTCTATCTGTGAGGTATTTGAAACTCTATCATATCCCCCCTGTCCCTCCTTTCCTCCAGGGTGTACATATTGATGTCTTGTAGTCACTCCTCAAATGATTGCAAAAAAGCTATTTGAAACACAGAGGGTTAACTTTGAGATGCATTTTGACCTCCATGAACACTTTTGCAAACTTGTCAACAGGAGATTAATTCTAGGAAACCATGTTCTATTTTGTTGAACCTACAAGAAAGAAATTGACAAAGTTCTAATACATTTTATGAAAAACAGGATGCCTCTTAACAGGCTCAGGATGAAGAAATGAATTGCCAGGCAAAGACTTCTTATAAAATGAGGACAGTCTTTTGTTGCAGATTGAGAGAAAGATTGACATCTAGAATTTGAGCTACACTCAGATAAAGGACATTGTTTTCTTTGTTTCTGCTGCCTTTGTAAATAGCTATCTTGAACAATTTTGGGTCCATGTGACAACGGTGATCGAGGAAAGGTGATCACCATTAGGGTAAATGTACATTGGCAAAAATCCATTTTGACAATGTATACTCATGGCGCATGGCAAAAGGGTGCCAGGAACTTGATTTTATTTGTTTATGTGGGGGGCTGTGCCCCCACCGCCTACTAAAGATCACCTCAACTCCAGGGGGTGCATGTCGGCGGCGTGCAAAACAGGGAAAAAATAATTTTTGGGTCTGGTGCAACAAACTGTACATGTGCCTGGACCCAAACCCAGCACAACCCCTTGCAAATCTAGCCTGCCGCCCACCCACCATGCCATGTGGCCAGCTCAGCAGCCAATTGCTGCACAATGCCACACAAACCCTCCCTCCCCTTCTGCCCATCACTCGGCGTGCTTGCTCCCCCCCATGCATGTACATATAGCAACATCCTGTCAGTATATTTGTGGACCCCCCCACCCAGTCGTCCTCCCTCCTCAGTAGCCCTGTCAACAGGGGTCATGACTGAGTCATCCTTTTTGTAAGCTCCCAATCATGGTCACTAATATCATGGGATACCAACAATTTTATTTATTTTTTTATTTTACCATTATTAATAATAATAAAATGCTACTTGCAAATTTTATAGCTCTTTTAGGGTCTTCCTATACTTCCTGACCTGTGCCTCAATGAAGCCTTGCAATCCTGAGAATTCATGGTAAGGGGGTCAATACATACAGTGCCCCTATAATACCCATCATTGTATAATGTACCCAAAATTAAAATGGGACAGTATGACAGTGTGATAAAAAAAGCAATGGCTGGCCTTAATCTTTAAGATAAAATGATTTAATTAAAGCTAACCTACAGTTTGATGATGCAAAAAGTAAACACAGATTGCCTCTAAGGGATGTGGCCCACAGAGGGGTGAGGATTCCAAAAATTCAGGGTAGATACGGTCAATTAACACTTTCTTATAATATAGCTAAACTGTGGAACAAAGTCCCTCCAATCATTATAATAAAAATGCAAAAACTGAGTGATTTTGTCCATGGCATTAGCACACATTTTACTGAGACTTGTACATGCATGAAATAGTCCTATGTGTTCATTGGGTGCTTTGGGAAGGTTGATGTATGACTGGATGCATGAGATGGGTTTGCGAAACATGGTATTTGTATTTTGTAATATAAATTATGTGTGGATGTTTTATTTGTGATAATAGTATGAGCAGATAATAACCAGCTTTCTTTGGATAATTCCTTTACGTTTGTTTTGTTTATTATGTTGCTTAACTGTCTTGAAAAAATTTTTTTGTTATTTACAGAATATGTGAACTAATCAATGCAGGACAGCTTTGTAACTAGGTCTCCTTGGGACCCAAAGGTTATATCCTGTTGAAAAATAAAAGTTTTTATTACTACGGTCGCTCACGGTAGATCGGACACAGCCCTAATAGCTAATCTGCACCCAACTGGTAATGATCTTAACACCTATGGTTCAGTTCAAAGCTTCTCAACCACTGGCACCAATGGTTATGGTGGCTCCACCACAAGACTGGGGACATCCACAGCCACAGACTGCCTCTGGACATCCACCAGAAAACTGGACTTTTGCCTGGCATACAGAAGGGTGATGGCACAACAGGACACAGCTCAAGAAATTCCCCAACCCACCTCACTCTCACTGACACAGCCACAGCCACAGCTCCCAGTTCTTGGTCTCATCAACAGAGAGTATAAGAATCCCATCCTCAACAAACAGGACCAGGCCATATGAGTTCCCTACCCAACAGCAGGCCCTCTGCCATCTGAACAGCAACACGGACCTGAGGGGCTGCTCCAGTACTCTTCCCTCAGAAGTCATAGACTGCAGTTGCAGCCTCCAGTCCCTCCCTAAAGGTCTGTCTTCAGGCCCCGATGACAACCCAAATTTGTCTCAGAAACCACTGACAGCACCGACAGGACTTTGGTGAACTGAATCAGAGAGCAGGCACTGCCTAGTCTGTGACACTCTTACAGTTGACTGGTCCTCCCTCTCCCTGAAGCATGACATAGGGACCTTTAATATCGTCAGGTATCCCAGTGCCAAGTAGGAGCACTAGTGGGACTTGCACTAGTGTGAGGTAACCCTGCTCTTGGATTACTGCGTTTGTCCAAACTCCTTTTTTTTTGCAGTTTTTCATATATTTCCTAGACTCTCTCAACATGGATGCTGTTACTGTTCTACCCAATATCCTTTACAAATGTTGGAAGGAGACACTCCTCATAGTTTTATGTATTTTGGGTACATGTTCTTCTATCTAAAGTGATGCCATTTTCCCCTCCTTCCCTCTAACTCTCACCTCCACATATATAGGACTACCCTGGGTATTATGTATATAGCTGTAGCCTTTTGGTGGCATTTATGGGCTGCAGTCCTGTATATTGGAGTGATGGGGAATGTAGTGCTCATGCAATCTTGTGGACTGCCTTGGTGGCTCCTGGATACATGCACTGGGGGTACTGGTGTGCTGGTAGGGGAAGTTTCACTCCTCCTGACCCCAAATGGTGCCTGCAGACAGAATCACTCAGTCTGTGTTTTACCCCAGATACATCTGCATGCCCATATCATTTTTACCTGTGATCCTCCATCTGCCAGACTTGAGTAGACACAGCAAATATGTTTATCTCTCAGCACCAGCTGTATGCTTCTCATCAGGAGGGACTGAGGGTCTTGGGGCTGGTTCTGTTGCCAGGAGTCTAGCTTGACTTACCTCAAGGGAATCAACAAAGTCAAAGAGGGTAGCATCTTTCAGAAAAAGAGATGTGCAAGAACAAGGAGGCACAATTTGAAGATGGGGGTATCTCAGGAGCAATGTGAGGAAATATTTTTTCACAGAGAGGGTGGTGGACGCATGGAACAGTCTTCCAGAGAAGGTAGTGGGGCCACAAACAGTGGGGGAATTCAAGAATGCATGGGACAGACATAAGGCAGTCTAATGGGGGGTAGGAGAAAGTAGGTTGTTGGTTAACTAGGATCTGCAACTTATCTGAAAGGTAGGGAAATGGGCAGACTGGGTGGGCCAAGCTGTCCTTATCTGCCATAAAAGTCTATGTTTCTATGTTTCAATGTTTGGCTAGTCAGTTTGACCAGCGCTAACCTAAAGCATTCCAGAAATATACACCCCTACACCTTAGTTGTTTTGCCCCATAGTCATTGCCTGCCATGTTGTACTTTACTGATCTGGTAGGGGTAGGCGATAGGAAGGCAGAGGAGCATGTGTACATTAATGGGGGAGGGCTTGATGTGCTTGCAGCTTTAGCACAGGACCTTCTTTGTATCAGGTTGGAGGTAGTTTGAGCTGGGACTGTCAGCAGTTGCAAGCTCTCCATAAATCAGCATGCCTTTGCATTTTGTTTTCAGGCATGATCATGGTAGCTACTCTGCCTGTCCAGGCCCCATCACTGGTTTTGGATGTCTAGGCCTCCTATATTTCCTTTACGTATCCAAGAGGTGTATGGCCTGGTCCTGTTACAGCATTCCACAACTCCTCTTAAGCTAGATGCAGGCCAACACAAGGGTTCAAAGCTGAGTGAGGCCAGATTAGATCCTTTCACTGATGTTAAATATATGTTCTTGTGTATATGGCCCCCCCTTTCTTTTTGCAAGGTATATGTGCTTCTCTTGTACAGTTTTCTGTCTATGTTGCAAGTGGGATGTGGGGAGGGGGATTGTGTGTAAACCGTGTTGATACCTCTACACTTCTAGTTTGGTATATTGGGAGGATTGTACAACTGCCATTGACTCTTGCATTTCTCTGTTACTATGTCCTATAGGGATATCAGACCTGGTTCTGGCTAGTAGTCACTTGTGCCACTTCCCAGGTTAAGGACCTTTTGTGCCTTGAGTGTTATTGGCACACCCAGTGAGATACATGATCCACGTCCCACATTTACTGTAACCCAGGCTCCAGGTGGAGGAACATCCTCTTTTGTTGGCTTTCTTTGTTACTTTATGTAGTATTGGGGGGTCTGCTTGCTGGATACCTCCCCTGCTTGCAGGGGACTTTGTAGATAAGATTGACAGATGGTTCAGATACTACAAAAATACACATTCATTGGTGCCCCTCATTCTAGAGTTTTGTCTGTTTATATTTGATTTGTTATTTTATTTTATAGTATTCATTAACAGAGGTTAGTCCAATTGCTGGCTTAGTGTTTGTTTCTGGTTCCCGCTTAATGACTTCTCCGCATGGCTAAGACACTGTTAGTGTCTTCTGGGTTTCTCCTGATTTGGACACCATCCTATGGTGGTACCCAGACATACTACCTCTCATGGCTTATATATCCTGTTATATCTGGAACGTCTGTTGCTGGATTCTCCTAGTAAATGTAAAACTGTATGGTCACAATTGAAAAAACATTAATACCAGGTTGTCCTGTTACAGGAAACAAAACTTGACCAAGGTGGAGGCACAGAAACTGTGCAGAGAGTGGGTAGTCTATGAGTTACACAGTTGTGCCCCCTTCTCAAAGCAGGTAGTGTCCATTTTGGTACACAAGTCCCTAAAATGGAACTTACAGAAGCAGTTCTTAGATGATCAGAGAGGGTGTCTACTCCTTAAACTGTCAACTCCTGAGGGTCCATTTTTTCAGGGTTCTGTTTATAGCCCTAACACTGACTCCTTCATTCTTTACCTTCCTGATGCTTATTGCAGATATCACAGAGTGTGGGATTCCCTGTCTTGTAAGGGGGATTTTAATTTTACTCTCAGTCCATTGATAGACCATTCGTCATCTGTGGGGGTTGCACACCCCAAGCTGCTCAAGTGGCTAAAGAACTGATTTATGAACTCTCCTTATTAGATATTTGGAGGACCCTGAACCCAGGTGATGAGGACTACTCCAATATGTCCCTGGTCTGTGCATTGGTCAGCCTGATAGACTTTCGTCTGGACTCTCCTGATCTGCCCAATGCCTTCATCAAATTGTTATAGAACTGATTATAATTTTGGAGCATGCACCTGTTTCCCTGCTATTGGTGTAGGGTCCAGAATCTCCCCAATCCTCATCTTGGAGACTTTATTCCTTGCTCATGCAGGACAAGTTGTTTTTTTGCTTTGGATCTCTTGCATGACCTCAGCATATTTCTGAACCAATTACCTTGTATGATGGTGAGGGTCCCCCTCCATGTTATGCTAGGTCTACAAAACAACCCAGTGGGAACATACTATGTAGTTCTCATCTTAAAGGTGCAAAGCACAGGAGCTGGCGCTTACAGCCCTAGTAGAGAAACTGAAGAAGTTGGTTGTTAAGAACTGTCAACAGAAGGCTTCCCTATTTGCCTAGATGACAGGCATTAAATTATAGCTGAACACCCTGTTGTACAAAGCTGAACTTGCTCCACTCTGAACCCAACACATGTTCTTGGAAGGGCTGAGAGACCCTCAAGGCTCCTCTCCTATCATCTCCAGAAGCAGCAAGATGAACCCCATATAGCAGCTGTTCATGATGCCGAAGGAAAAACCATCCAAGTGGCTCCAAAAATGAACTCTTATCATGAGTGCCTTCTAAAAGATCCTCTATACCTCACATCGACAAGTAAGTAGCCTTTTACTAAAGGCTATCTTTTCTAATTTTCCAATATCCTGAATCAACCCAAATAAATTTAGCAGTCTTGAGTCTCCTTACTCTGGCTGAAATCTTTAAAGCCACTCTGTTCAAAACAAGCATAAATCCCCTGCTGGAGATAGGATCCTAATTGTTCTTTACCAACATCTGTCGACTCAAATAATTTTCCCTCTCTGTAAAATGTTTGCTGAAGTCCATGTTTCCAGGCTATGCCTACCAGTGCTAAATGAAGCAGTCATTACCATTCTGCCAAAGTAAGGCAAGGATCCACTGAACCCAGCCAACTATTACCTAATTTCCCTAATGAATGTGATGCAAAGATCCTTCCAGAAGTGTTGGCTATGCGGCTGGAAAGCATCCTTCCTGACCTACTACATCCATCACAGGTCAGATTTCTAAAGGGGTGGTTGAGCTCAGACTATTTACAATTGCTTATTAATCTTTTCCAGATTGTGAAGGATAACATCACTCCCACTGCATATGTAGCTATCGATTTTGAGAAAGCTTTTTATTTGGTGGAGTGGGCATACCTGTTGCATGTCCTGGAAAAGATGTTTTTTTTTTGGTTCCATGCTATAACAGTGATCACTGTAGAGCGATCACTGTTACAGTGAGTGCACCTCACTAAAAATCAAAACGGCGATGTACGCTCCCTGCTGAACCCAACAATAGCGATGAAAACAACAACAATGCATCTCTGTGGGGGCTATGTCCCCTGCACCCCACTAAATTAGGATTATCAACTCCAGAGGGGTGCATGTTGGGAGGGGGAGAAAGGCAGATATAAAAAACTTTTAAGTGCAACACACGTGAAACAAAAAAAAAAAAAGACCTGCTCGGCCCTGAACCCTGGATCTCCCTCACTATAGCCCACCACCCTCACGACCACACCAGAATGGCATCTCAGCAGCACACCGCCAAATTGCAGCTTATATACCTTTTACTTCCTGAACCCTCCCCTTCTGTTTCTTCACCCTCATAGCACTTCACTATTTTTGTCCCTAAGCTGGAGCTATAACCACGCCTCACTACCCTTTCAAGGTGGCTCATATCACAGGTGCTGAAATTGAGTTGCTCACAAGTGAGTCACTCAATTTTAATCACTATTATAATGTGCTACCAGCTTTTGGGCCTCATGTCCTGTCTTGGATTCATGCACTCTATGCTAGTTCTGTGGCTTGGGTCCTGATTAATGATGCCATATCCCTCTTTCCCTCATATAAAGGCACCCAGCAGGGGTGTCCTCTCTCCCCATTTCTGTTTGTATTGTCTATACAGCCTCTGGCCAAAGCCATTAGGATGCATTGCTAAATTTCAGCTATTATATTGGAATCCACAAAAGAGCACACCAAACGTTATGTGGACAACCTTTTGGTCCTCCTTTATGTGGACAACCTTTTGGGCCTCCTCTGCGATGCCCACATGGGGATCCACTCACTGCTGGATCTCCCTAATCAGTTCCACACTATCTTTTGCCTAAAATGTAGTCCATCAAAAGAATATACTTTCTCTCCCTAATCAATGTCCCCAGAGTCCATTCACCCAGCTGGGATTATAGTGGTACCCCCAGTCATTTAGGTGCCTTGGTATATAGTTGACTTCTAATCTCTCACAAATCGGCAGGCTAAATCTCTCTCCTTTACTGATGCAGCTCCAGAATGAGTATGACAGATGGGCCAAGTTAAAGCTGCCCCTGGTAGACAAGCTCTCAGCTGAATAAAAATATCACAACACAAAATTACTACACTGCTTGTCCCATCTTCCTATAGTCATTCCACTTTCCTGGTATGCCAAGACTGATGCTCTATTTGGATGGTTTCTATGGGAATCTAGACCACCCAGGTATAGTAGAGCTTATTAGAGATCCCATTGGAAAAAAGAGGGGGACGTGGAATCTACCCTGGCTTTGCCCATCATACGTTCTTTTAGGGAGCTCAAGCCATAAAATGGTTCTCAGATGATAAGTGCACTGCCCCTTTATGGTGAGAGATGGAAAGGGAACTTTTCACAGGATCTTTTCCTGTTGTTCTGTTGTATGCCCCACACATAACCCCCTCTTCAGAATTGGCCCAGGCTACATGTCCCTATTAAAGCTTGGCAAAATGCCTCCAAACTCACAAAGTTCCCTCTTACTTCGATGTCCTGGGCCCACTTTGGGGTAATCTGCTTGTCACCATTGATAAACAACCAGTACTCTGGTAGACATGGAGGACTGCCTGGGTTCAAAAGGTCCAGGACTTTTTTATCCTCGTCACATATGATGGACTCTTTTGAGAACCTCCAGCAGAAGCACAAGCAAAATGGTGTGATGGTAGCCTACCACCAACCACTCTGATGACCTGCAATTTGGAGCAGTCTCACATTGCAGGGGACTGGCTTGGGAGGGGGAGGATGAGTGACCAATGGACTGCTCTCCTCTCCCGGGGGGAGGCATGCGTTCTGTTCCCACCAAATGACTTCCATCAGTTGGAGGCCTGATGGTAATGTGAGCCCATAGGGCAGCACAAGAAGGGAGGGAGCTAGGTGACTTCCTTGATGAGTGTGTATGCCTCCATATGTGTTCATGCTGGCATACATGCCCCAGCACTGGGAACAGGGAGAAAACAGGAAAATGAAGGGGCTTGTGCTTTGTGATGCCCTGCCTGTGTCTTAAGGGTCCACACATCTGTTGTGGTCCCAGGTGTATGAAGATGTGTCTTGGGGAGAGATAGCCCTCCCTTTCCCACCCTACCATGCGGGGATAATCCACAGAAAATCAAAAACGTGGGCTGGAGGAGGCAAATGATGGCCGCCAAATCTAGAGACAAGGCTGATAACACCCAAGCTTGCTACTGGAGGATAAAAACCTTTGTGGCAAAAAAGATGACCTCAGGCAGAGATATAGGTTTAGGGGACAGGATTTCTAGAAGTACTGGCAACTTTGCAGTACTCTGCAGCCATTACTTAGACCCACTAACACTGTTGCAGTATTCCCCTCCCCATATCCATCTGGTGACTGAGTTCAAGAGGCGTTGCTAGTAACATTTACTGGTGTATCATTGATTCCATTTCAGAGCAGACTCTACAGGATCACCAGCAATGGGAAACCAGCAGCAGTGGATCATTTTCTTAGTAGGAGTGGAACAGATTTTGGGGTTTGGCAAGGAAAGCTTGCACTGATACCCTTAGCCTATTAATCCAGAATAAGTTGCTTCACACCTGGTACAGAACTACATCCAAAGTGTTCACCCTTGGTCTCTTACTCAATGACAGGTGTTGGTTGTGCAATGTCCAAGAGAGAGCCAACTTTCACATCCTTTGGATGCACCCAGCCCTGATCCCACTCTGCAAGTGGGTTCAGCAAGATTGCAGCTCAGTGATAGGTCCTACCTACACTCCATCTCTGCGGCTGTTGCTCTGGGACATCTCCCCCCTTGGCTGCTACTCAGTCAGTCCACTTGTAGAAATGTCTGATTGCAGTTGGTGTAGAAGCAAAACATCTGTTGCTATGATTATGGAACACAAATGAGGTCCCCTCTACACATGAGTGGAGGGTATCAGTTGCCTCTTTTGCAGTACTATTCACAATGTATCATATGGTGAGGGGCACCTTACTTCAGTTTTATAAATGTTCTAATCTTTTGTGCTCTTATTTTTTTCCTTTGGTTTTGTATTTATTAATTTCTCCCCACCCCCAAACCCTCGAAGACACTGTTTCTTATCCCCTCTCCTTCCCCCCAGGAAACTTCCATGGGACAAGCTGCCTTCTTGTATCATTTTCCTAAACTCTGGTCCATCTTTTCCCTGTCACTCAGCTTCATCCTTCTCGTCTCTCAGATCCCTTCTTCATGACTTTGCCACCCCCCTTTGGCATCTGTTCCTGATCCCTGACCCTTGTATTCCCTCCTCCCATGTTGTTGATGTTGCCCTTGTCCTCCACAGCTATGAGCAACTACTACCACCCTGGCAACTGCTCCTTAATCAGTTGATGTTATCTAGTAATATTCTATGCCTGAGCATACCTCCTGCACTGACGTTGTTAGCTTGCATCTTAGCAATCTAGATGGTGGTAATCTGTGACTATGGCATTGCTCCCTGCACTTTATAGCACTTGTATCTTAATTTGCATCAAATTTCATCTTTATTTTGTGTAGCACTGAATATTCTGCCTATACATTTTGACTGTGCACTGTTATTTATTTTTACTCTATTTCATTGTATGCATTTTTAATGTACTTTATTTTTATGGCTGTGAGCAGAGCCTATAGCCATTTTGGGATCGATTGTATCTTACAAAAATGGCCAATCGTGGAACCTTCTGTTGGACTTTTGGAAGTATCCTTCCGAAAGTCCAATGGAGCTTGAAACACTCTGCCATGATCGGCTGCTACAGAATAACAGCCGCACTATTTTGGCTGTTACTTCCACCTCCAGAGCAAGGACTGCTCATGGGAGACTCGTGCATTCACACTTCTGCTGGCACTGCCATGTTGTGAACAGCAGCAACTATGCATGCACAAGTGCCATGCATGTGCAGTTGCATCAACACTGCCATTTATTGGACGGTATTCCTCCCACACCTTCCCACTGCTCCTGTCCTCCCCACTGTCTCCTAGCACCTGCAGCAAAGAATACCTTCCCACACCCTCCCATTGCTGCTGTCCTCCCCACTCCCTTTGTTCCCTGTCCCCAGACTGACATCGGGGTACCCAATCCCTGTGTCAGCATTATGTGCATGCCAACTCATGTGGCACACTGGGAGCCCACCCCAGTGTGCCCAAATGTATTTTTTTTCCTGTGCCAATATCAGGGTGCCAATCCCCATGTTGTCATCAAATCCCCCCAACTCATGTGGCACACTGGGAGCCCACCCCAGTGTGCCCAAATGAATGCTTTTTTCCTGAAAATAAAGAAAACCATCCCCCAAAATGTATTTTTTCCTCATCGTCACCCTAGCCCATACTCCCCCTTCCCTGCCTTCCCACTGATCACCCACCACCCGGCACCCCCTGACCCATACTTACCTCCAGAGGTCGGTTCTGTCATCTTCTCTGGACCAGGAAATGTCAGCACTCTTAAAAGCTGAACTGCAAATTGAAGAATCAAAGGCAAGCATTCTATACTGGCAGTACATGGGGTTTTCAACTTATGTTGATAAATTAGCCATGTTTTGGAATTTGGCCCCACATTTTCAACATGGGGTTCTTGGGGCCCCACCTCGTGAACACTGTCACTGTCCTTTCCTTACTCAGTCCCTAAAGGTGATTTATCAATTGTCGTGCGGAATCATCTTTCAGGACTGATTAATGAAACAACAGTGCCACTGTTCATGAGATGGGGTCCCAAAAAGCCAATGTTGCAAATTTGGTGAAAAAATTCCAAAAAATGACTGCATTATGAGTGTGTGTTGTACAGTTTCTATGCTCGCTCCTAATTGCAAATTTTTAAAATTTTCACTCCAGATTTTCAATATTGCCATTTTGCACACCTCCTTATTAACAGTATAGCTGTTATTTTTTACATCCTGCCTGAAACACATTTTTGCACCAGTGGCACAGGATGGCACCATCGCTCTGCAAAATCACCTTTCGGAACAAGTAAACAAAATGACACTGGCACTCTTCATGAGGTGAGGGTCCAAAAAGGCCATGTTGAAAATTTGGTGCAACACCTTAAAAACATGGCCAAGTTACATCTGGGCGTTCAATATTTTCTACACACATGTGTACTTTTGGTCATTTGGTAGCTCGTCACAGCCGTATTGGCTCTGGCTAGAACTTGTTTTTTATTACTACTGCACATTGCATTATGTATTTTTACTTGCACGTTATGTACTGCATACTTCCCTTCCCATCCTTCAAGACACATCTGGAAATGAGTTGCTACAAACTCAATATCTCTTTCCAGGTAAAATGTATGCAATAAATAAATAAGCAAACAAACCCATTAATCAATCAATCAATAATGTTCTCACCCTTATGCACCCTAGATTTATGCTTCCTTCTAGGGGTAAGGTAAGAGTTTGCTCTGACCTCCATGATCCTCCTTCTTTTGCCATTCATATTTTTTATTGAAAATTTTAGGTTACAGGAATACATCCATCAACAAAGTAAATGGAGAAGAAACTACAACAGATATTGAAAATAACTTGTTCCGGATGCATTCCGGCCCCCACATCCCCCCTCCTCCCCCCATTTCCTCCTCCCCCATCCCACCTCACCCCAGCACAGCACACAAAGTACACATCCTATGACATACGTCTGGTAAGAAATAGTGTGAATATAGGGGGCCCCAAACCCGGTTGAACTTGAGCAGATTATTCTGCAGACTAGCAATAGTCTTTTCCGTTCTAAGGTTGGCAAGGAGTTCTTGTAACCATTCGCCATATGTAATATCTACTGTGTCCTTCCAGTGCCTTAACACCACTTTTTTAACAGAAGCAGATATCAGACAAATATGATACTTCCTGTTTTGGACACCAATAGTGGCAACGTCCCCTAAGACACATATCTCTGCCGTAAATAGGTTGTCCAGTCCCAAAAGAGGATCCAAATTTTGCTTAATTCTGTCCCAGAGTGGAACTATTTTGGGACAGTACCAAAAATGAAGTAGGTCCCAGTATCCTGTTGGCATCTGTAACAGGTAGAGGAGGACACAATACCTAATCTAGTTAATTTTGAAGGGGAGTAATAAATGTTGTGCAGTAATTTAAATTGCATTAGTCTAAGCCTGTCTTGCAACAGAAATTTATGTACATTTCAGATACATGCCCAATCAAATTATGTTCTGGAAGGAGCAGAGACCAGTAATGCGTCGGAGCAAGATTTAGGAATGTATCCAATTAAAGTATACTATAGATGGCAGAAACTGCATGGGCTTTTCCAGCCAGTGGCTCCAGTGTACCACAAAAATCGGGGGGCTGTGACCGTAAAGGGGATCGTGCCCAGTTTATTAACCAACAAATGTCAAAATTGAAAGACTTTAAATACATTAGCCTGTGGAATTTGGAATTTGTTCAAAATATCAGCTGAGGTTAACCATTTTCCCTCTACCGATAGGAAGTCTTTGATCAGAACCTCCCCTAACAGTGGTAACCAATTGCCCCTGATGGGCTTGCCATCTATTAGGAGCTTGGGGTTGCCCGTTAATGGCTGAGATGGATCTTTATTGTGGCAGTATTTTAAAAAGATACATAGTTGTGAATGGGCTGTAATGGATATCTCAATACGGGAGTTGTGAAGAGATGTGGGTAGAGAGTTTGGAGTACAATACAACAAGGCCCTGGGTGTGAGCCCTGACTCTATTATATGCGATATCTCCAGCTTCAACCATAAGGGGACATAATTGCTAGTTTCATGACAATCATCCAATGTTAACCATCTAAGATATTTGTTAACATGACTGGCCCAGTAATAAAGACCAATATGGGGAAGTCTCAGGCCTCCAGTCAATTTGGGAGCGACTAATTTGTGGTAGGCCAGTCTGGGTTTCTTGTAGCTCCAAATAAAACCGGTAATTATGCAGTGGACTTTCTTAAACCACTTTAGGGGGAGCCAAATATTTAACCTATTTAAAGGGTAGAACAGACGGGGGAAAACATTCATTTTTACTAAATTAACTTTCCCCAAATTGACAGTGGAAGCAGCGCCCATCTTTTAAGATCAACCTCAATACTATACAATAATGAGTCTAGGTTTAACTGTACCATGCGAGTAGGGGATCTTGTTAAAGTAAGGCTTAAATATTTAATTGCCTCAACATTCCAGGCAAGCCCAAAAGAGGTAATATCATGTGCATACATTTTATAATTCAAGGGAAAAACCACAGTTTTTCCAGTATTAAGCTTATAATTAGCAACTGCACTAAAATTCTGAATAATTTCAAGTAGAGCAGGAATAGAGGAAGATGGGTGAGAAATCTGCAACAGTAGGTCATCTGCATACGCAAGTAGTTTAGAGGTATGCCCCCATACCTGGATACCCTGTATCTCATGTTCTTGTACAATCTGCCTGATAAGCGGTTCAATGTATAAATTAAAAAGGAGCGGGGACAGTGGGCAGCCTTGTCTGGTGCCAACAAAAAGATTAAAGGGGTCCGAAATTACACCATTACAAACAATCTTTGTGGTAGGGAATTTATAAATAGAATTGACCCAGGAACAGAATTGTTGGGGGAAACCAAATGCCTCCATAACCATAGATAGGTATTTCCAATAAACCCTGTCGAAGGCCTTCTCAGCGTCCAGTGAAACCAGTACCATAGGATGATCCGTTTCCTTGGAGGCCGAGAAGATGTGTGTCAAGGTCCTCAAATGGTCTGCTGAGGATCTTCCCTTCATAAATCCCACCTGTTCAGCCCCAATTAGTTCAGGAAGGACCCCATTAATCCGAGCTGCTAGTAGTTTGGTGAGGATTTTAATATCCTGGTTAAGAAGTGAAATGGGTCTGTAACTAGACACCGACTCCCGGGGTTTGTCTGGCTTGGGCAGGAGTACAATTAAGGCCTCAAACAGGGAAACATCTGTAGCGGTTCCACTTAAAATACATTGAAACAGATTCAACAGGGGGGGGTTAGCTCTTTAGAGAAGATTTTGTAGAAATTGGCGGAGAAACCATCGGGGCCTGGAGTTTTATCAGAGGGGAAGGATTTAATAACCCAGTCTATTTCACTCTGTAATGGGTACACCGTCAGCTGGAGCCTGGTTAAGCTCCTTCCAAGGAGGCAGGTTCAGCCCACGTAAAGGACCTTATCTTCACTCTGATGGTGGGTCACTCATGGCTCCATATGTCTCCTCAAAATACTTTCTGAATTCCCCAGGATATCCTTGGGAGTAGTTTTAATGGAGCCATCTTCCAGAGAACGGATGGCCGACACTAATCTGGTAGAATCTAATTGCTTTACCCACCTAGCTAATATTCTGTCAGCTTTTTCCCTTGATCAGTATATACTGCCCCTGTTTTGATGATCGCCCACTCAGCCTGCTCACCAAGGATCCTGAGATAATAATCACGTAACAGAGTTAGCTCCTGCCTATACTCATCTGATTAGGAGGCAGAGAGCCCGGATTCTTTTTCTCGAATCTGGGCAAGTAAATCTGAGATACGTTTCAGCTTCTCCTTCTTTCTCCGAGAAGCAAGCCCTATCAGGATCCCACGCAAGTAGGCCTTGAGCGCCCCCCACTCCATGTCTGGCCGATTGGTGGAGTTATGGTTGAAAGAGGTGAATTCTGTTATCTGAGAGGAGATAAACTTAACCAGTTTAGGGTCCTTTAGTAACTGATTATTAATTTTCCATCTACCCCCTGATTTAGGCAGAGATGGGAAGGAGATTAAACATGTTACTAAAGAGTGATCTGACGGTGGCCTGGGGGCTATGCCTGCATCCAAAACGCCCGATAAGAGAGTGTTTGAAATTAAGACATAATCAATTCTGGACATGATAGCATGCACCTGGGAGGTAAAAGTAAATTCTCGGACATTCGGGTGTAGGATCCTCCACACATCGCTGAGGTCCAATTGGTCCATCATTTCTCTAACTGCTCTTTGGGCAGGGGATAACCCCTTCCTAACAAACCCTGATCTGTCAATGGCCGGATCCATTACCAGATTTAAATCCCCTCCTATTACAATAGGTAGATTAAGAAAAGGTGAGAGTACTTCCATAATCAGAACAAAGAATCCTGGGGTATCGACTTTGGGGCCATATATTGACCCTATGACCAACTCCAAAGTGTGCAGTGTGCCCCTAATGAAAATGTATCTCCCTAAAGTGTCTTGAAGTATTTGAATGCTTTAAATGGAACTGACCTACGAATCATGACCATCACTCTTCTGCTCTGGGTATTACCTTCCGAGGTGAATACCTGACTTATTTGTAGCCTCCTTAAATGGTTACTCTCACTATTGAGTAGGTGGGTCTCCTGCATGAACATAATATCAGCTTTCATATACTCTAGGTGCTTTAAGATCTTGTATTACTTCGATTTGTGGTGAATTCCTTTAACATTCCAACTCACAAAGTTAATATTCCTAGCCATTTTTTAGAACATTATTAGCTTTAGAATGACTAATGTCTTTATAACCAGTCCCATCTTCCTTTTCCAGAACTGTTGCATGTGCTGTGCAACCCCCGCTTATTGCAAACTTCCCAGAACTAAAATTCCACACATAACAATACATTGCCCCTAAACCCTTTTCCTTCCACCCTCATCCCTCCCGATCTACCAAGATCATGTCTGCAGTTCACCAAAGTTTACCACCTCCTCCCCTTCCACCCAACCTCCCCAAGTCAGCTATGCCCTACTCCATAATTATACAGAGTCATGGGAAATACTACTCCTTAATCCCCTTATCAAGAAAGCTATTCCTATTGGAGTGACACTTAGTGAAGGAGGGGGACAGAGAGATTCCCACTGTTTTGGCCCTCATTCATAGGCATATTCAAAAACCCAAAAGGATACTTTCAACAGCATTAACAGCGCTGCTGAGCTTTTAAAACCCAGCTCAAAAATTAACAGAGCATTTTTCCTATTGCTTGCTAAGAACATTTCACAATATTTCAAACCATAGAACAGGCACCCCCATTGATCTGTACTACTTAAACAAAAAAAAAACTTTTGCATCCTGCCAGGGAAGCAGGATTTAACACGTGGGCTTTCATCATACTGCCTTGTACTCAAGTTGAGCTAACTGAGGCAGTTCAATGTCTGCAGGAGTGTTCGTGACCATATAGCGGTCTCTGGCTCCACCTAGCGGTAAAAATTGCGCCACGTCTCCATACAACAGCCCGCATCAATTTTAAAACTCGGGAGTCCTTTTCACTGAAACCCTGTACACCATGTCAAAAAAGGAGAGGAAAAAGGAACAAGAAAACCTTGGAGCCAGGAAACTATTCACAGGTGGGAGAGGGGGGACCCAACTTGTCCAGAACATCCAGATTTCCCCCATACTGATATAAAAGTGAAAAAGAAAAAACAGGAGCCAAGCACTGGTAAAAGTCCAGATTAAGAGCTGTTAAGTGAGGAACTGAACCGGCATCACACTTGTTGTTTTATAGAGCACAATACACCTCTGAGACAATTTTTACTGACATATTCAGGCTTCATTGCCGTGGTGTACTGAGGGTCATCAGTTTCATCATATTTCAGGGAGATTTAAACAGATTAGGAAAGGCAACCTGAAGGGCTTCTGATGCGGATTCGTAGCTCTCATAACCGCGCCAAGATCCAGCTACCAGTACCTGAAAACAAGCGGGATAGCCCATCCTGAATTTGACATCTGCTGCAATTAGCTTAGTGATGATCGGGTGCTAGGTTGCTCTTTTCTGCCATATCGACAGTGGCAGATCCTGCACCACTCTCAGTGTGGCACCCTCCCAGTGTAACTCCTTTAATTCTTTTACTTTGAGGAAAAAATGCTGGTGCTCCAGGTAGTTTAGGAAGCGGAGGATAAAGGTGCACGGAGGGGCTCCCACTGGAGGCGAAGCTCTTAGGGCTCGGTGAGCTCTTTCTATTGTATAGGCATGCCCAAAGGGTGAGGGACCGGCAATCTTTTCCACTAATCTCTCGCAAACTGATGGGATCACCCCTTTTTCTTTCTCTGAGGCCAATAATTATAGCGTTGTTGCTGGCCTCTGACCTTCTAGGTCTTCAACCTTGCCTTCTAGCTTAGAAATGCATTGTCTCATGATTGCTAAATCCAGTTCCATTCTTTCATTCTTTCATTCCAAATATCGTATACAGGCCTCATTGTCCGAAGTCCGTTGAGTTAAATCCTCCAGGGTGCTCGTAATACTTTTGATCTCTCCCACCAGCTCTTTCATTTCAAACTTAAAAGGTTGAAATTCCTTAAGAAAACCAGCTAAGGTGAGCGGTTCTGTATCGTCGGTATCTGCGGTCAGAGCTATGGCTTGCTGTGTAGGCTGAGGCCCTAGATTTTTTTGAGGCCTTCTCCGGAGTAGCCAGTGGCGTGTGTTTAGGTAAGGCTTTTCTCATTTCAGCTTCCATCAGATGCGACAGGCCAGTAGGAGTCTTCTCTCAAAACACAGGTAGTGTATTAGAAATGTCCAAAGATAGAGAAAAACTACTTTATAAAGCGTAAATGTGGGTCGGGTGGTCGGAGCTCCAGGAAGAAGCAGCTAACTCGCGCTCTGCATCACGTGATCCCCATGATCCTCCATCTGAAGGACTACCACCTGTCATCTATCTACCTCTGTCTTCCTCCTTTTTTATCCCAGAAAAAAGTCCTAGTTATAAATGTGGAGAGAAAGACAATAGGGGTTACTCAGGGCTTTCTATAATATTTGTATGAACACCCTGTCTATCTGTACTGTGTATGCTTACTTTGTGCAACAGTTTAGCTCTATTCTGCAGCAATTATTGCAGCAGTCTAGCTCTATTCTGCAGCAATTACCCATGTGTATTGCAATGGAACTATGTACAGTATGCATTATTTGAAGTTCTAGCTGTATGCAGTTGTTTTGTTTTGTTCTCTTCTTTTTCTTGGTTCTATATTTGTAAAAATTGTTGTTTATTAAAAATTATTAACTGAAAAAGGGATATGCTTTATTATGAAAATAAAATGCTTGCAATTCTATAAAAGGCAAAACATGACTGATTTACTGTTACATATTAGAATTCATGAAGGCCTTTTATTGGAACAAATTGACTCCTATCAGTACCTAGGTGTTATTCTCAATTATAACTGTTCTTATTCACTACACACAGATAAACTTGTTAAAACAGTAAACATAAAGTTTGATGCCTTATATTGCAATACATCTAACTTCATATTTGACACCAGAGACTCAATTTTTGAACACCCATGATTGCCCCAAGCCCTAGGTGCACCAAAGATTTGGCGCAGCAGGCTTGTGGCAATCTAAAGGGATTTTCTATCCTTTGTGGCAATTGATGAAAGCTAAACCATCTTTTTGTGGTTTTGCTTGCATCAGCCGGGACTGTTTTTATGTAGGTTGCACCCAAGATGTGGGTCACACTACTGTAAAGCAGGTAAACTGTTGTGAGAACAGTACCTGAGATTGTAAAATCTGCTGCAGTTCCATTAAATGGGTATGGCACATGGAAAGGGTTTGATGCAGGGATCGATACCAGCCTTGCACCACCATTTGAAAATCCATCCCCAGGAAACAGGTTACTCTAACTGATATCATCCCTGCTTTTAGAGCATGGGCTAGTAATATATTCTTCATCTATCAAAAATGTTTGTCACAAGATGAAATTGTTGTTGAATTGGATGTGTAGATTTACTTTCTATGTACCTCTTAGATACCATTCTTGCACACTCTGCTCAACATCTAATTGGCCAAACCTGACTCAGACAGTACAATACTCCCTGTGGGGGTTGGGTCTGGAAATTTCTTTATGAGAATACCCCATATTATATGGCCTCTTTAGTAGAAACCAAAAAAAAAGATTATTTTGTCACTGTGTTGAGAGTGTTGCTAAAGTTACCATACTGTAATAACAATGTTTGCCCAGGTTCATTTTATTATAGAGTGGGTAGCTTTTGGAACTCTCTCCCTAATGTTCTAACTATGGAAGTGTCTTATACTCAATTTGCATCAGCCTTGAACTCATACTTGCTAAACTTATATCACTGTGCCTGTTCTAGATAATATATGCTTAACAGTATAGTCTTTCAGTCATTGTTTGTTTATTATATGTCCACCCCTGATGAAGACCTGCAAAGTTGAAGCACTTGGGCTCTGGACACTAGTCAGCTTCTCTAAACTTGCCACATTAAAGTACCTTTTACTTAAAACCTTTTCTGCCTGCAGTAGTAGTGGTTTAAATGGAGTGCTGCTCTTTCTGACAGAATTTTGCATAGTGGGCTGGCTGCCCTGTTCAGCACCACTCCCACATTTTGTGCACAGCCAATCTGTTTTCTTGAAAAAAAAAATGAAATAAACCTCCACAAATAATCAATGTGGCAGTTCAAACACAGCAGTCAGTGACAACTGATTTTCTAAAACATTTCTCAGCATCCCGCCTAGAGCAACTATAAGAGTTGTACAGTTAAACAAAGGACTGGTCTCAGCTGCACATAGCCATTTCCCCTGAGCTCCATTTCACCAGTCAGGCAGTGGGTTCAGTAAGTGGGTATAGCATAAGGAATACTGCCTTATTACAATATCCCTGCTCCTTGAGATTCCACCCTAACATTTATCAGCATCTCACTTGAAGCAGCTATCGAGGTCATAAGTGTGAGTGTGTCCTTCAGTTCTATCACCCTCCCCCCACAAAACATTGCCATTACAGCCAACAAGAACACATGATTGGTCCCACCCACACTGTAGCTATCCCCATGAGCTCCCATCCACCAGAAAAGTGGCAGGTTAACTAAGGGGTGTGGCTTAAGGAAAGACACCATTGCAGAATCTCCCTGCACCACAGCATTCATCGGTACCCCACCTGAAGCAACAACAGGGTCTCATGATGGTCAATGTGTCCTTCAGTTCTATCACCCTCACTTCCAGTGATTGTTGCCATTATAACTAACAAGAACAATGACTGCTACCAGCTGCATCATATCCACTCTCCCTGAGCTCCTTTGCACCAGTCGGGTGCTGGGTCACTGGAGCATGGCCTAAGGTAAGATGCCTTTCCAGAATATCTCTGCTGCTTTGATTTATTGGTGTCCCAACTGAAGCAACTACAGGGATTGTGAGGGTGAGTGTATTCCTTCAGTTCTAGCATCCTCCACCCCAGCAATCACTGCCACTATGGCCAACAAGAACAAAGGACTGGTCCCTCCTGCACAATAACCTCACACACTGCACTGAGCTCCTTTCCACCAGTAGGGCACTGGGCTCACTGAGAGGGCATGCCATCCTTTTTCCTACAATAGCTCTCTGTACGTAACAGGCCACTAAACTGCAGGCCTGAGCACAAGGGCAGGAGCTTAAGGGGGTCACTCTGAGGGCATCAGCTGTGGGGTCAGCCATTGGCTGGCAATGCTGCCCCATATGTGTGCACCTATATATACCTTGGCTGCTCTTCTGTTTGTGTACTTTTTTAGATTCAGAATGATATTGCCATTGGAAGTCTAGATTTCAAGCTCATTCAATTAGGCACAGTATCTACTGTAATAGTAATCTGACCACCTGTTTGTGTACTGTGAGCTTATGTTGCATCATGTGTCCTATGTACTCATCATTTTTAGCTGATTGCATTACTACTCTACAGACATTTGCTTACCCTTACCCTACTGCTGTGTGTAATGTGAAATTCCACCAGCAAAATTAACATGAAATGAACATTCTGCCAGTGGAATTTCCACCAGAATTTCACTGCGTCTTCTGCAGAATTCCATGTGCTGTGATCTATGGAATAATATTCTGTGGAACAGCATTTTTCCATGGAAAATCATTCCTTTACCATTTCTGCAGAAAAAAAATATTAAGATCCATAGAATAATATTCCACATAACAGCATTCTTCCTGTGGAATATTATTGTGCCACCATTTTCTGCCATGGAATTCCACCATTCCATTTCTGGCAAAATGTGGTGGAATTTCAATAATTCCATGAATTTTGTTCCACCGGAATTTAATAATTCCTCACAGCACTACCTTACCTATATCCCATTTATAAGAGTCAACTGTGCTAAAACCTGTTAAAAACAACTGGCTAGTTCCTGACTAACCCACATATCCAGGTGCTGTTTACATATATAGTACTGCCCCTGCTAGCCCCAAGCTACCTACCTCTGAGTACTGCCATATGATTATACCTGCAGCTCCTTGCTGCCTACCTATCTGGGTGTTGCTTACAAATAAGTACATCTGCCACTGATCTCTCTTGTCAAACCCTCATATCTAGGTGCTGCTCACCCTAGGTTACCTACCTATCTTGATCCTTCCTGCATAAGTTTATCTGCAGGTTCTTGCCACCTAACTAACTGAGTGCTAGCTACATTTGGTTTTGCTACCCTTGTAAGCTCTATGTCCCCTCCCCTTCCCTTCCAGGTGCTAACTATAGTGCACTGTATAAAATTAAAAATAAACAGAATGTGATTCCAAGAACTGTTTCTATACAGAAACCTAACATTTGACAGCAGATAAGGATCACTTGACCTACCCAGCCTGACCATTTTTCCCTACCTACAGTGTCACCACAGACCCTACTTGATCTCCAGCTGTTTCTCCCTCCCTTTTCTTTCCAATAAAATTCTGTTATGCCTATCCCATGCATTCTTGAACTCCACCACTGATTGTATCCCCACCACCTCCACTGGAAAACTCTTCCAGGCATCCACCACTCATTCTGTGAAGAAGTACTTCCTCACATATCTACTGATTCTACTCCCTCCAGCCTCATTGCATGTTCCCTTGTTCTTGACCATCTTTTCTCAGAAAAATACTCCTCCACATACCTTATTTACTCTTGTATGATATTTAAAGGTCTCTGCCATAGCCTCCTCTTCCTCCTCTCCCTCCTCTCTTCCAGGGTGTATAAATTGAGGTCCTTTAGTCTCTCCTCATACTGTAGAGCTTCTGATGCAGACCCTGTGTTCTACTTTTTAGTTCACTGAGCACATATTTAAATGGAACAGCAGGTGTCAGTTGTCATCGACAATTGCTTTTACCATCTGCACAACATTACCTGACTCAAGCAATGTCTTGCACCTGCTGATCTGGTGTTTATAGTTTGCAGCTTTTCCACTTCTATCCCAGAATACTGTAATGCTCTGTACTTATTATCTGTAGGTTTAATATATCACCAGCAGATGATCCAGAATGCTGCAGCCTGACTGGTTGTGGGAGCGTCTTGAAGTTAACACATCACATGGTTCTACACACTTTTTGCACTGGTTGCCAATTTAGTGGCGCATCTCCTTTCAGATTTGCTTCTTGATATTCAAGGCCCTATATGGTCTGGATCCTGATTTCGTTAAAGAGCACCTTTTTCAATATAAAACATATTATACAGGGAGCTCCCTTACCTTACTGGGATCTTCTTCAGGCTAGTCTCGTCTTTTTTTATTCAGCTAATTTATTCAGAGAAAGACTTGTGCTCTTAATTATTAAAAACTGCCAAAGAAATAAAAGAGCAGGGAGCAGAAGTGACCATTCCAGGAATCCTACTGATCCCTAGAGCTAACAAACAAAAGAATGACACCATTATAAGAACCAACATGAGAATACACAATTGGTGTGAAAAACAGAATATTAGATTTATTGACAGCTGGGCACATTTGTATAATAAAAGTTATTTATATAGTAGGGATGGGTTACACCTAAATAAAGACAGTGCTGTTATACTTGCAAGATTGATCAAAACCAGCATGGACCACTAGGAGGGGGTTGGGGGAGGAAGTCATCCAAGCAGTACAGGAACTAGGCTAGTAAACCTTGTGACATGGACAAATAAATCATCAAAATGCATTTAAAACAAAAGAGCATTCAGAATAAACCTGGTACAGTAATGACACAACAACTATAAAAGAGAAATCTAACATAGTAGGTAATCCATCCAACAGCTCCCTTAAGCAGAGATACATCGTCCAGACCAGCAGTAATAAGCATTGCTCGGGTGAGTATCAAGCCAATCTCAACCTTATATTATGCAATACAAGAAGCTTAAGTAATAAACACAGCGAGCTGCAGGCATTACTGCCAAAAAACAAACATATAGACATAGTTCTAGTTATTGAAACTTGGTGGAAAGAGGATGACACTTGGGCAAACATTATAACTGGGTAACATAGAAACATAAAAACATAGAATTTGATGGCAGATAAGGACCGCTTGGCCCACCCAGTCTGCCCATTTCCCTACCTAATGGATAAGCTGCAGATCCTAGTTAACCAGCAGCCTACTTCTTCCTACCCCACCCCTAGAATTGCCTTATGACTGTCCCATGCATGCTTGAATTCCACCACTGTTTTTGACTCCACAACCTCCTCCGGAAGGCTGTTCCATGCATCCACAACCCTCTCTGTGAAAAAATACTTCCTTAAATTACCTCTGAGCTCCCCCCCATCTTCAAATTGTGCCCTCTTGTTCTTGCACACCTCTTTTTTTGAAAGATGCTACCCTCTTAGACTTTGTTGATTCCCTTGAGGTACTTGAAAGTTTCTATTATGTCCCCCCTCTCCCTCCTTTCCTCGAGGCTATACATATTAAGCTCCTTAAGTCTCTCTTCATATGTCTTCCGGTGCAGACCCTGCACCATTTTAGTTGCCCTCCTCTGGACAGCTTCGATCCTGTCTAAGTCTTTGCAGAGATTGGGTCTCCAGAACTGCACGCAGTACTCCAGATGGGGTCTCACCAGCTGTCTGTACAGAGGGATAATAACTTCCTCTTTTCTACTGATGATGCCTCTCCCTATGCATCCCAGTATCCCCCAGCCCTCCTTGCTGCCCTCTCACATTGCTTGCGCACCTTTAGGGCATCTGATATGACTACCCCCATGTCCTTTTCCATTTTTGTTGTTGTTAGTATCTCACCCCACATTGTGTACTCTTCCCCTGGGTTTTTGTTTCCCAGGTGCATTACCTTGCACTTCTTAGCATTGAATCTAAGCTGCCATATATTTGACCATTCCTCTAACCTTGCCAAGTCCATTCTCATCCTTTCCACCCCGCCTTGTGCATCAACTCTGTTGCAGATCTTTGTGTCATCTGCAAAGAGACATACTTTTCCTTCCAGTCCCTCTGCAATGTCGCTTATAAAGACATTGAAGAGGACCAGTCCTAATACTGAACCCTGCGGTACCCCACTAGTAACCCCCCTTTCTTCAGAGTGGACTCCATTTACTATTACTCTCTGTGTCCTATTCTCCAGCCAGTTCTTTACCCAGGCTATCATCTTGGGACCAACTCCCAGGCTGGCTAACTTGTATATTAATCTTTTATGTGGGACTGTGTCAAATGCCTTGCTAAATTCTAGGTAGGCCATGTCCACAGCCCTCCCTGATCTACTACTTTGGTCATCCAGTCAAAGAAATCTATCAGATTTGTCTGGCATGACCTTCCTGCTATGAATCCATGCTGCCTTGGGTCCTGTGCCCTCTGGCCTCTAGATACTCTACAATTCTTTCCTTCAGAAGTGATTCCATCATTTTCCCTACCACTGAGGTTAAACTAACAGGTCTGTAGTTTCCTGCTTCTGCCTTGCTCCCACTTTTGTGAAGGGAATCCATCTGCCCTCCTCCAGTCCTCAGGTACCACCCATTCTCCATGATTCGTTAAAGAGGTAGTCAGTGGTGTCACTAGTTCTACCTTAGTTCTTTTAGAATTCTGGGATGAATCCCATCAGGTCCCATTGCTTTGTCACCTTCAGTTTTAAGAGTTCTTTCAGAACCCTTTCTTCTGTAAATGGGCTGGTATCAACTTCTGTACTCAGAGTGTTTCTACTGTTTGTTTTAGGTACCTCCCCTCTTCCTTTGTAAATACTGAGCAAAAATATTTGTTTAGTATCTCTACCTTTCACAGTCACCCTCTGCCCACCCTCCCTCCCCTTTATTAAGCCTCAATATCCCTCCCTTGGTCTTCCTTCTCCCTTGATGTACCTATAAAGGTTTTATCCCCCTTCTTAACTGAGTTGGCTATCTTTTCCTCGGTTTGGGCTTTTGCTGTTCTGACTGCCTTCCCAGCTTCCTTTTGCTTTAACTGATACAGTTCTCTGTCCTGCTCCTTCTGCGATTCCTTGTACTTCCTGAATGCTTTCTTTTTCTCTTGACTCTTCACTGCCACTTCCTTTGAGAACCATAGTGGTTTCTTACATCGTTTCTAGATTGAACAAACAAAAAAGGAGGCGGGGTAGTGGTATATACCACTACAAAAATAAACATAATATACATAACAGCTAAAATAAAGACACACTCAACCCCTACAGAAACCTTATGGTTTCAGTTAAACCAAAATAAATGAGGTCATATAATTGTAGGGCTGTGCTTTTGACCCCAGTGCAAATGAAGAAACATTGAATGCATTATTAAATGAAGTCTCTAGCACCATGGAGTTAGGTGAGATTATTTGGACGGGTGATTTCAATTGCAATAACATTGACTGGATTTTAAATAAGGTGAATAACAATCATGACAGCAATTTATTGGACTTCTCCCTAGAACATAATCTTGTACAGCATGTTAGAACTGCCACTAGAGAACATAACATTCTAGACTTAATATTCATGACAGAGAATATTAACATAATGAATTGTAAAATTGCACCCCTTTTAGGAAATAGTGACCATTCATGCATAATTGTTTCAACAAGATGTAGCATTAGAATTAATAAGGGATGTAGAGAAATATACTTAGACACAAAAGCAGACAAAGAAAAAATGAATGCAGACTTATTAGACATTGATTGGAATACGTTACTTTATAAAAAATCAAGTGAGAGCTGTTGGAAGATTATCAAATAAATTCTATTAGAGATGTGTGGCAAAAATATACCATGTATAAAAAAAATATAACAACAGGGGTATTAAACCCAAATGGTTAAGCAAAAAAATATTATAAAACTGATAAAACTAAAAAACCAAAAATATGGAAATTATAAAAAAACCAAAAGGTACTGAAAAACACTGGAACATATTTGAGAAATACCAAAAAGATGTAAAAATACAATAAACAAAGCAAAAAGATCATAGGCCCAGATATTCAAAGGGTTAGCATGGCGCTAACAGTATTGTCTACCCTATAACCCACTGATGCTCCCGGGTGTGATATTTAAAAGGGAAAAGTGTACGCTGAAATCCATGCGGGCGCATCAGTAATGTATGCAGGCACAGGTAGGGGAACGTGTGTCCATGCATAACCTGCACAGCCCAATATTCAGCCGGGCTGTGCAGAGTCATGCATGTGCAACCCTACTGCGCCTGCACAACGTTACACCCCAAAAAGGAACAAGTGATGGCACCCTGGGTGAGCTGCCATTGCAGGGCTACAACTCAGCAGCTGCTACCTGTGGGTGGCCACCAGTTCCTGCCACACCTGGTGGTGCCCCTCCATGCCCGATTGCAAGCATCTATAATGGCCCCCCCAAGTCCAATATCCCTGGTGGTCCAGTGGACCGCACTGAGCCCAATCGCGGGCATCACTGTATTCCCCCAAGTCCAATATCCCTGGTGGTCCAGTGGATCGCACTGAGCCCATCGTGGGCATCATTAATTACCCCTCATGTCCAATATCCCTGGTGATCTAGTGTACCCCCCACCCCACCTAAGCCCCACCACCCTGCTCCCCCATCAGCACGGCCAGCAGCAGCACCCCTACCTGCCACCCCACTGACTGACACTCAGAAGGCTGCACACCCATTGGTTCACAGCATGAGCCAATGGGCGTGCAACTCATCTCCTCTACTCCAGTCCAGATATGTGAATGAAGCCCATACCGTACTACTCAGTCTCAGATAGATATGAGATGAATTCATCTCACATATCTGGACTGAGTAGCATTATAGACTGCATGCCCATTAGCTCATGCTGTGAACCAATGAGACGCAGTCCACCCGAGCTGTCGGTCGACAGGGCGGGGTGTGGCAGGTGGGGTGCTGCCGCCCGCCCGGCTAATGGGGTGGTGGGCTCAGTGGGCAGGTGGGATGGGGTGCACTGGGTCACCGAGATATTGAGACTGTAGAAAGGACTACTGATGATGCCCGCAATCAAGGCTCAGTGGCGTCCACTGGACCACCAGAATATGAACTGTGGGGCACTGCTCTGTTGCCATAATCGGGGCACATAGAGGTCCACTGGACCACTAGGGATATCAGATTTTTTTTTCTCTTACAGGAATTCCCACGATCGGGCTGCAGGGGGTGTCGGTTCCCGACGGCAGCTGCCTGGCAGGGCACTAGGTGCAAGTCGTCAGGGATTGGCACACCTGCATGCTAATGGCATGCAAATGGGGCTGTAATGAGATGCAAATGGCCCCCTGTGCATCTTGCATAACTTATGGCCCCATTTGCATGTCCCCGTTTGAATATCGCAGGTGCTGTGCATGGCGCAATGGCACTTGTACCACCGCATCTCCATGCTCCACTTTGGCCACTTGTGCTGGCACAGTGCCACTGCACCATGCACAGTAGGGGTGGCCAGGGTGCGATATTCAAAGCTGCTGTGCCATAGTGCAGCTCCGTTGAATATCGCCCGGGCCACACCCCTGCGCAACAAAGCTGAGCTGCGTCCAGGCTTGCACCACAGCCTGGCGCAGTTTGAATATCCATGCCACGGAGTATAAACTGACTAGTTTAGCAAGCAAAGATAATAGTAGCAATTTTATGCTTAAATAAAGTCATTTAAGAAAAACAATCAAAAACTAAGCACTATTATAAGCAATAACAACCTTATTTCTGATCCACGAACTGTAGCAAACTTTTTAATATATATTTTTGTTCAGCCTATTCTCCATCTAGTTGACTGGACACTAATAATAATTCAATTCCAGCAGGTGTTTTCTGTACAAGAGATGAAATAAAAAATAAAATTGACATAATAAAATAGTACAGGGCCCCAGGTATTAACAAAATCACTCCACAGATGCTCGTACTTACTAAAGTCACAATATGTGTCCCCCTGAAAATATTATTTAACAAACTAATAAGCACAGGTGAAGTACCAAGAGACTGCAAAATAACAAAAATCACTCCAATTTTTAACAAGGGAAAGAGACAAGATAAGTCTAACTATAGACCAATAAGTCTCACCTCAGTCCCTGAGAAAATTCTTGAATCGGTAATAAAGGACAGGCTAACAGAACACATGACAAAAACATGCAAGGTACACCTAGAACAGCATGGATTTGTTGCTGGAAGATCTTGTCAGATGAACCTGCTCTGTTTTTATGATTATATAAGCAGAACACTAGATGAAGGAAAATCAGCGGATGTTGTCCTGCTTGACTTTAGTCGGGCATTTGATATTGCATCTCACTGGACCATATCTTATACATTAGCCACTCCAGGTATTAATGAACACATACAGACTTGGATCCATAATTGTTGGTAGATCAGACACACAGAGTGGTTGTAAATGGATTTCTGTCTGATGAGGGATGGGTAACAAGTAGGGTGCCAAAGGGCTCAGTTTTGGGCCCTGTGTTGTTCATGATGTGTATCTCAGATCTAGGCAACAATTTAAAGAATAAAATAACTAAATAAGCTGCAACACCAAGCTGGGTGGCCCATGTGAAACAACTCTGGAATTCTTGACTATTCAGCAAGACCTAGACAAAATTATCCAATGGGCATATATGTGGGGGATGTCATTCAATATAAATAAATGCTGCGTCCTGCACATGGGCAAAAAGAACAAAAGAAAAAAATACTTTATATGCAATACAGTACTTAATAGCTCCAGCATTCATAGAGACCTGGGTGTTTTAATTGAAACTGATATGGACTTTGGTCCACAATGTACCAATGCCATTAGCAAGGCCAACCATGTATCATATGCTATTAGAAGAAATAAAAGGTGTAAACAGTCCAGGGTAATGATGCCACTGGTCAGGCTGTACGTGACACCACATCTTGACTATTGTAGCCAGTTATGGAATCCTTATAAGAAAAAAGACATACAAAGAATAGAAAAAGTACAACACAGATACACTAAAATAATAAGTGAGACAAGGACAGAACCATACCAGGAAAGAATTAAACAATTGGGACTGTACACCCTTGAACTGTGTAGAATAAGGGGTGATTTACTTTTATTGTATGAAATCATTAATTCTAACATTTTGGCTAAGGGAATGAAAATAAAGTTCAAAGACAAAAAGTCCATTACTGGAGGACATACCTTGTAGGTAAAAAGCCCTAGATTTAGAAGCCTAAAAAGAAAGTATTTCTTCACTGAGAGGATGGTCAATCTATGGAATAGTCTACCAGAGGAAGTGGTTTCAAGTAAAAATAAAACAATTTTTAAATCCAGACTTGAGACTTACATATGAAAAGGAGGTAAACTGGAATACTACTACAGTGTATAGGAGTTAACATGGGCCTCAGCCTTCTTTGCTCCTTTGCTCCCTTTTTCATTAGTGACATTGGTGACATTAGCTACAAAAGGAAGGGAAATGATCGTAATTTGCTCCTGAGGGGCTGGCAGCATGATCCCTCTCCACTTCCTGATTCTCTGATGCATCACCACACTCTGACCTATTATGATGTTTTTATCTCGAGAGCAGGGGCACACTCCATTCACTTGAATGGAGCATGTTTTTCAAATGTAATTTCCTGATTGTAAATCAGGTTTTGATACCTATTGATGCCAGAGTTCAAGTAACAAAATCCTTGTTAGTTGAACCTTGGCATCAATAGGTACCAAAACTCAATTTACAATTGGGGAAATTACATTTGAAAAAAATGATCCATTCATATGAATGGAGTGTGCCCCCGTGCTTGACCTATAAAGATGTCACAGAAGTCTGAGCATCGGAAAATCAGGAAGTGGAGAGAGATCATGCGGTCAGCCCCTTAGAGGCAAATTATGATCCCTTCCCTTCCTTTTGTAGCTGAATAAACAAACTCTGGATGGAGCCGATAGGGCTGTGGGTAAGGAATGTGATGTAAAAATATTGAAACTTACCAAAGTTTTGAGCCTTTGATAGTAGAGTGAAGACATGCCTGCGGTCCAGAGAGGATTATGCCTTTGGATCCCAGATCAGTAAGTAAGGGCTTGGGGTGGTGTGGGGTGGTGAGTGCTAATAGAGAAACATCACATCTTATGTGAGTATTTGTCAAGGGATTGGGCCAGAGATGCAGACACTCCTACTTAAGTGGAGTAAAATGTAAAGGAACAGTAGACTGGACTGGTATAATATGCATCTGAAGCACATGCGCCATAGTATATATTATACCAAAACATGTCACAGTACTACCCTCATATTTATTAGGCATTACCATTTGGAAAAAGAGAAGTATATAAATAAGTGATAAAACGTGATAAAAGAAGGAAAGGAGCAAGCGGGAGCAGGAAGGTCAAAGGTCAGAGACACAACGTGAAGTACTATAAATGGCTAAAATGCAATACTGAGTACAAGTCCAAAAATTAATGCACATTGTAGTAAGCTGTAATGGAAGTGTGGCATGGCAAGAGCCTAATGGAGGAACAGGAGTCAGAAAATAATGACAACTAGATGAGAACAGTGGGGGGAAGGGAGTGGATGGAAATGAGGAGGGCGAGGGGGAGAAGAGTAGGGAAATGGCAAAGAAATAGTAAAAAACTGGGAAAAGGTAACAAGAAAAGGGAGGGAGGCAGTGGGAAGGTGAAGAGATATATGTAGCATAAAAAACACAGTCACAGTATAGAATAAGGTCATATAATTTGAAAATAATACAAAAGACCAAAAAAAATTATATTATTTCAAGGATGGGCAAAAGGAAACCATCCAGGCATTTAATAAAGAGACAAATTATAGCCAATACAGGGTCCAGCCTATGGCCACTCCCAACACAATACATGTAAAAACAAAATTAAATGTTAATTAAATATACAACTATATAAATAAAGCCTAGAAATTGAAGAGCACCATGTATTACAAGGATGTGCAGAAGGTACATTAAGGAATATTATCATGTTAAAGAATACACACACATAATTGGGCATAATAAGAACAAGTGGGAGCAAGATGCATTAGGCACGGCTGCCACAGCTGAACAATCAACAAAACAATGTACAGTACTGGACACCACTACTATTAGCCAGCTGCCTGTGGGGAGAGTGGCCCCTCTGACCCTTGAAAAGCATGTCCTGTACAATTGAATTGTACAACAATACATTTTTGATTTTTCAGTGATCCAAGCACCCACCCACATGTTGTCATGCATGCTGCCATTTATTAACATGTATCCAGTGCTCCCAGATGCGGCATTCTTCCATTAATTCCAGGTATTTTCCTGTAGATTACATGAATTCCTTTGTAAGCCAAATTGCTCTGTTTTCCTCTAGAAGAAATACAAGTCTATGGGAAGAATTTCCCTGTAGATGTCTATAATCCCTGTCAAATATAGGAATCCCTGTAGATCTGTGATGCTTTGGTGTGTTAAAGATGCCAGCATGCAGCACTGAAACAAAACACTCCCCCACCCTGCTAGCATCTCTGCAAAGTGACATGCCAGACTGGGCTCTGGACCTCTCTCCGATCATAGCTAGTCACTTGATAGGGGTGAGGATACCTTACTGCACACTGCTACAGATGTTACCATTTTATATTTTATTGTAATATTTTAAACAGCTAGTAGAACCACAAATAGCAAACAGTAAAATGTTTAAAATTTTAAAAAGTATTCATAACTTTGTATTTCTGAAGTATTTTCCTTTTTCTTTTTTGCTGAGTGGAAAGTTTTCTATGTGATAGCATTAAGAATCAGCAATGAGACCTCAGTTACAGTGACATTGCAGGTGACTGATCTGGCAGCTACAGAATGACTCTTTCTGAACAGCTGTGATGTCAGTCAGTGAAATCATAATACTGCTGATGCAATGGGAGGAACACAACTAGATACACAGCCTTCCTACTGCCTAATCCTCTGTGTCCATTCATATGTATGCTGATGATATAGAGCTTTTTGCCTCTGACTTCCCTGCCATTGACTTTACTGCCTGGCTCCAGCTGGACTTTGACAATATTTTGCGCTGGTTCCAGTCAAATCAACTGTCCCTCAATGCCAAGAAAACTGTTTCCATAACCTCTGGTTCTTGGCAGAGGCTTACTGGATTCATCACCCCCCTCACCATTTCATACACTCAGTGGTGCTGTGATAGAGAATGTCTCCTCCTTTAAGTACACTGGGGTCTGGCTTGACCCCTACCTTGATTTCTCAGCTCACGTTGATGCTATCCACCTTTAGCTTCACCCCAAGCTTGGTGCACTCAACAGAAACAAAATAAGTATCCTGCTTCCAGTCTGGCATAAAACTGTTTTGAAGATGATCCTCCGCATCTTCAACTATGGTGACATAATCTACAGTTCTGCTCCCAAATCTCTCTTTCACTCCTTCTGCCATTTTGCTTTGGACTGTCCCCCGCTTACCCAGCACTGTTCTCTTTACTCCTCCTTCTCCTCCCTTGATACCAGGCATGGGTGCCTTGCCCACTGTGCCTCCTTTATATTCTAAATCCCATTTGGCTCCCTTTCTCCATATCTGTCTTCTCTTCTCCTCTTTCCTCTTGCCTTCTACCACTCTGTAGCACTATCTCTCATTCCTTTTCCATCTCCCACAGGAAATCAATTACTGGACAAGCTGCTTTCTCACACTGTTTCCTTAAACTGTGATCCTCTCTCTCCATCTATCCACTCTGCCTCTTCCATCTTCTCCCTTAAGTATCTTTTTTATGACTTTCTATCTTCCTCCTGCACCTGTACCTGACTTCATACTTTCTGACAGCCCCTTCTCCAGCAGCTACTGCCCTGTTTCGGAGACACAGACAATGAAGGCAGAAAAAGACTGATGGTCCATCCAATCTGCCCATGGTTCCACATTTTGCTTTGATGTATCCTCCCCCTACTTTTACACCACAGTTAGGATAGTTTATCACTATACCAGTCCAGTGCAACTGCATCTACCTTGTGCTTTTTTCACTGTATTAAATATTATGCACTTGCATAATATATTGTACTTTGATCATATGCTAATGTACTTTATTGCTCATCATTTTGTTCATATTATTCTTTTACGTATTTTATTATATTTTCTTCCTAACTCCCTTCCCCCCCCCCCACACACACAGCTGGAAAGGAGCTGTTTTCAGCTCTGTATGTATTTCCTGGTTAAACTTTTGAAATAAATCACCCTGTGTTTTCCTCTTGATTACAGTATTTCCTACAGAAGCCAAATTGTTCCCATTTTCAGTGTAAGTAACACATACCTATGAGGCCAATATCACAGTCCCTACAGATATCTCTATCTTTTGTAAAATACAGGATTCCTATACATCTAGGAGCCCTGCACTTGAGACTTGTGGCAAGAATTACATACTGGAGCCTCAGGTACATGCACAGTCAGCCAGCCACCAAGCCACACCTGCAGCACCACTCCAGACAGCTGTTGACAGAACCGATTGAGCAGTGGATCGGGCAGCGTTATGATTGGTGCATGTCAAAGGTACACACACCCTCCACTCCTCCCACCTCTTCATGCCAATGACACCATCCAGGACAGAACTGGGAAGGGAATAGACAGATCAATAATTACAGCATTAACATAAATAATTCACTTGCTAGTCAACAGCCGGTGCTGTGTTTAACAAATAAAAAAGAGTAGATTGATTTATAATTTATTAGTTTCACAGTATCTTTTAGTTTCTGTTTGACACACAGGTGCTACCATCTAAAAAAATGTAAAAATATTTAGCAAGAAATACATTCAAACATGCCCCAGAATCACCCCTCACCAAATTATAGTGTTGCAAGCCACAACATGCACAGCCGCCAACTCCAGCCTCCCTGCCACAATTTCCTTGCTCCAGATGCACCACTACAGTGAGGACATCAACAAAGAGGATGACCCAAAATTCTTCAAGATGGTGGAGGGCTTCTTTAACGGTGGTGCTGCGATCATGGAGGACAAACTGGTGGAGTACCTGAAGACCAAAGAGACTGAGCAGCAGAAGAGGCTGTGGGTGTGCAGTATCCTTGGGATCATCAAGCTGTGTAACCATGTCCTAAGTGTCTGCTTCCCTATCAAGAGGGACAACAAGAAGTGGGAGGTGAGGGTTACTGAGGCCAACACAGCCAACACAGGAAACCCTGCAAAGGGGGTGAGTAACTAACAGATTTATGTGATTAGGGCGAAAGCACAATCATGATCGGCAGCATGGCGAGTGTACATCATACACCCCTGGTAAACAAGAAAACAGTGCTGGGGACTTAGATTTTAAATGTTCATGAGGGGGGACATGCCCCCGCACCCCCCCACATGGGGAGCTTTGCACCCCGCACCCCACTACTAAAGGATTCTTAACTCCGGGGGGTGCATGTTCGGGGGGTGCAAAATCTGGACAAAAAAAGTATTTCAGGATGGGCACACAAAAATGTAGGCACACCAAGACCTGAACCTGGAAACATTGCAGCTTTAGGCTGCCACCCACCTACCACACTATGGGGCTAGATCAGCAGCCCCACGGCAACCATGCCAGGCCAAACATCCCCCCTTCCATCATGTTCGCTCCCCCCATGCGCATATACATATAGCGACGTCCTGTCTCTATATGCGCCCACCTACCCCATCCGGTAGCTCTTCCTCAGCAGTAACCCCATCAACATGCACTGGAATTGAGTCGTCATTATTGCAAGCATTCAGTTGCTGATATCCATGTCATGGGCTACCGCAACTAACTTGGGAAACAACAGAGGGGATGCTGTTAGCGACAGTATACCATTGCAGTTAAATATTGGGCACTTTCTTATGAAATATAGCATTCCCTTCTCCATTGCAATGACTGCAATAACCAGTTTGCTTAACAGTAATCAAAGCAGAGGCAGCAATTGGGAGAAAAGCATGGTACTGGAGGGGGGGATGGGATGAGGATAAAAAAAAGTAGTGCTAGCGTAAAGTGGTCCATGGTGCACAAATGCAGAGGCAACTTGGAGATGTGGAGATGGTTCGATACCGCCCTTTACGGGATGTGTGCCCTGAAGACCTGATGGCGGTGTTGAACCTCTCAGAGTTTCCGACTGCCAGCTTGGGTCCAGAGGCTACTGGTTTTGGCCTATAACCAAGCCATTTCCTTGGCCCTGGACTCAATTGCTCCTGTCCATGTTGGTCCCCTCTCTCTTTGCCCTCTGGCTCCATGGTTTGATGGGTCCTTGAGGGACTTGTGATGTGTGGGACAACGGTTAGAGGGTCATTGGAGGAAATCTGCTCTGGATGCCAACCACCTTAGTTTGGAGGAGCATTATTGGCTCTACCAATCAGAGATCTCCCATAAGAAGGCAGAATTCCTGTCCAGGGAGATCTCTGTTGCTCAGAATCGACCGGCTCAGCTCTTCAGAACTGTGGACAGGCTGTGCAACCCAGTCTGTCTCCAGCTCCGTCGAGCCTTTTCACAAAAGGAGTGTGACGAGATCGCTCAATTCTTTGTGAATAAGGTTGCCGACATCAGATCCAAGATCCATCCAGCACACTCTAAGGGGGAAACTTCTGGTCGGTGTTTGGTCACGGAATCCTCTGTCTCCTGGTGTTCCTTTGACCTGCTGACTTTCAGTGATATTATGCGGATCGTCCAGGGGATGTGCCCTACGTGCTGTAGTTTAGATCAGACCCTACCTCCCTAATCCTGGGTTGTGTTGAGATCATTGGCTCATTTCTGGTTCAAATAATCTGGTGCTCCCTGGAATTGGGTGAGTTTCTGAGCTCCCTAAAGGAAGCTGTGGTGACTCCCCTTTTGAAGAAGGCTTCTTTGGACCCAGATGTTTTTTCCAACTACAGACCGATCTCTAACCTTCCCTTTATTGGGAAGGTTATCAAGAAGGTAGTGGCAAACCAGCTGGAGGACCACCTGACCATCCATAATATCTATGAACCTCTCCAGTCTGGTTTTCATAAGAGGCATAGTACTGAGACTGCTCTGGTTCGGGTGCTCAATGATCTCTTGATGGCGAGAGATCAGAGGAACCACTCTATCTTGGTCCTTCTTGATCTCTCGTCAGCCTTTGGCACTGTAGACCATGGGGTTTTACTCGAACGTCTGGAGTCCATCTGTGGACTGTCTTGTACAGTGCTCAGATGATTTTCATCTTTTCTATCTGGGAGAACGCAGAGAGTGATGTCAGGGATTTTTTCCTCCGATTCTTTCCCTCTGCTATGTGGTGTCCCCCAGGGTTCTGTGCTTTCCCCCATGTTGTTTGCAGTGTATATGCTGCCCCTCGGAGACATTGTAAGAAGGTATGGGGTGAGGTTTCGCTGCTATGCTGATGATACCCAGCTCTACCTTTCTTTTGCCCCCGACCAGGTTAGTGCTCTCTCGGCATTTAACAGCTGCCTCGCTGAAATCCAGGACTGGATGAATCTGAGCTAGTTAAAGTTGAATGCCGGTAAGACTGAGGTTTAGTTCGTGGACCGGGTCATGGGTCAGGGGTTGGGGTCCGGTCAGCCCTCTGGCGTATTGCTGGGGGGGATCTGATCCTTACCTCTGAACGGGTGCGTAACCTTGGAGTGGTACTTGATGACAGGCTGACTCTTCGTCATCAGGTGTCAGCAGTCGTTAAGTCCACATTCTATCATCTTAGAAACATGGCCAGGGTGAAACACCTTGTTCCATCTAGCGATTTACCTGTGTTGGTCCATGCCTTCATGACATCTCTCCATGACTATTGCAACTCCCTTTACTTGGGGCTTCCTGGGGTTGATATCCACCGCTTGCAGCTAGTGCCGAACGCTGCAGCAAGATTAATGACAGGGGTGACTAGAAGGACACATATTACCCCTGTGCTGTGTGATCTGCACTGGCTGCCTATACAGTGGTGGATCACCTTTAAAGTAGGTCTTCTGACCTTCAAAGCCCTGCACGAACTTGGTCCTGACTACCTGAAAGAGCTTCTGATCCCTTACCACCCCATGTGACAGCTCCGTTCAGCCAACGAGGGGTTGCTAGAGGTTCTGAGGGTTATATTGAAGTCTTCTGGGGCTAGGACCTTTGGGTTCATGGCTCCAACCCTCTGGAACTCTCTGCCTCTCCGGCTTAGAGAATGCACGACCACGGAGGCCTTTAAGCGGGTTTTTAAGACTCTGTTATGGAACAAGGCTTTTGTGGATTGATGTTATCAACTGTTGTTTTTATATGTATTTTATGATTCATTTGTTCAGCGCCTTGGTATTTGAAAGGCGCTAAATAAATAAAGTTTTATTATTATTATTATTAACTTTTGTCACCTCATGAGGTTGCTTGTTTGAAAGCTGCTTTTTTCCTTTTCCTAGAAAGAGGACTGCAGGGCTAAGTCCATTTAGCCCCTAAAAATAATGAGACTAGCCTGGAGGAGTTCCCAATTAGAGATGCAGGAATTTAAATTTTGCCTGTGAAGTGCCCGTGAAGTGGGTACTGTGTGTTGTCACTCCACTATGCGGAGCGGCCAATACAAAAGGCTCACTTCGACTTGTAATATTTATTTTGCATTGTTATTTCACCTTAATGTGAAATAAGGTGAAGTGACAACAATATTGGCAGCCCCTCACAAACACAGTCACCCGAATTAATGTGCATCCCCAAAATGCTACTGTCTTGTGTCAAGAAAATTCTCCAGTGCTGGCGAAGTGAAATGAGAGCGTAACAAGAAATGCAAAGTCCCCAGAATTAATGGCACATTCAGTCATGTGTGCAGTGGTCACACACAGTCACCAAAATTAATTTGCATCCCCAAAATGCTACTATCTTGTGTCCAGAAAATTCCCCAGTGCTGACGAAGTGGAATGAGAGGGTAACAAGAAATGCGAAGTCTCCCAGAATTAATGGTGCACTCAGTCATGTGCACAATGGTTACACACAGTCACCAGAATTAATGTGCATCCCCAAAATGCTACTGTCTTGTGTCCAGAAAATTCCCCAGTGCTGAAAAAGTGAAATGAGTGGGTAACAAAAACTGCAAAGTCTCCCAGAATTAATGGTGCACTCTGTCATGCGTGCTGTTGTCACACACAGTCACCAGAATTAATGTGTATCCCCAAAATGCTACTGTCTTGTGTCCAGAAAACTCCCCAGTGCTGACAAAGTGAAATGAGAGCATAAAAAGAAATGCAAAGTCTCCCAACATTAATGGTACACTCAATCATGCATGCAGTGATCACACACAGTCACCAGAATTAATGTGCATCCCCCAAATGCTATTGTCTTGTGTCCAGAAAATTCCCCAGTGCTGACAAAGTGAAATGAGAGCATAACAAGAAATGCAAAGTCTCCCAGAATTAATGGCACACTCAGTCATGTGTGCAGTGATCACACACAGTCACCAGAATTAGTTAGCATCCCCAAAATGCTACTGTCTTATGTCCAGAAAATTCCCCAGTGCTGTGACGAAGTGGAATGAGAGGGTAACAAAAATGCGAAGTCTCCCAGAATTAATGGTGCACTCCGTCATGCATGCAGTGGTCACACACAGTCACCAGAATTAATGTGCATCCCCAAAATGCTACTGTCTTATGTCCAGAAAATTCCCCAGTGCTGATGAAGTGAAATGAGAGTGTAACAAGAAATGCAAAGTCTCCCAGAATTAATGGTGTACTGCAAATGAACAGACAGATTAAGATTGCGCTGCACACTCAAGAGATGCAGATGCAAAGGCACAACAACACCTAACCAGTGCTCACAAGTCACAAATCCACATCTGGAAAAAAATACCTTTTGCCAGTTGGGGGGGATAGTGCACGGCAGTAACAGTCCACTACCAATAAAGATACCACAAAGCAGTATAAAAAAATTCATGCAGGTGCGGTGGATAGCAGGTTCACACTGCTGCAATTACTCTGTGGCACAATAAAAGGTGTCTGATTTAATGGCATGCATCACACACACACACACACTACAAGTAATGTGTAACAAATTGAAAACCTTTAGTAATATAACCAAGTGTTTTAAGCAAACTGAAATCATAAACTGCTGCACCACAACAATCAGCAAAAAAATGTCAAGAATTACTGAAAATATTACTGTGTGTACATTAACAAAGTTAAACAAGAAAAATATAACCAAAACAGAAAGATTGCATTTTTCTCCCAGTTAATCTACCTACTCCACAGATATGCCCCTTCCCCAAAGCACACTTCACAGTACACAGACTGACTGTTCTAAATTAACATTCAAAATCCACACACAAACAATAAACACTCAATGATATGAGCACAGGAGGGTTTCCTACAATCGATGTATTAAATTTTGAGCAAAAAAAAAATGGCTCAAAAAGGCTTTTGTAACAGCTTTTAGAGGATTTGAATCGCAGAGCTATGAGAGGAAACTGTCTCCATCTTCCACTACACACACACTACACAGAACTGAGGTTCTGCAGAGCAATCTAGAGCCCATGTGACCTGCAATCCAATGAAGCACTGCAAAATTCATGTTGGAGCTCAATAACAAGGTGAAGTGATGTGAAGTACATTGATTTCAATGTACTTCACCTTAAAATTCGTAAAGAAGTGGTTTGGAGAAAACGTAATAACGCAAAGTCATTGTTTTCAATGGACTTCACGTTCCTCATCATGACACAAAGTACTCTGCTTCGTATTGCGGAGTACTTAATGGATTCCACATTACTCCGTGGATCACTTCACAGAGCGAATTTCGGCCACTTCGCCAACCACTACTCACGATAAGGTAAGGGAACTCCCTGTATAATGTTTTTTTATTTAGAAATATAGGGGAAAGGTGCTCTTTAAAGATCTTCTGTTGTCTTACACCACTATCTGTCCCCTGTGCTCAACTTATGTGGAATTGCTTGTGTTCCCCCATTCCAATCTCAAACCATTGAGGATAGAACATTTTGAAGTGGCTGCACCACTACTTTTATGGCACACACTATCAGTGAATATCCATTCTGTCCACACAGTGGGGGTCTTTAAGGCGTCCCTGTAACATATCTGTTCAATCAGACCTACCCAGTATAATTGTAATTATTTACTTCATTATGGCTATTTATTTATTCATCTTAATGATGAATTTTAAGGAGATTGTATTTAATTTTTTTTTTATTTATTTACCTGTTGCCACTGTACAGTGCCCAGAGCTACATGGATAGGTTGCCTGATAAACAAAATTGCCTTGCCTTGCCTAATGGAGGAACATGGATTAATCATCTTGAATGGAAGATTTCCTTTAGATAAAAGGGGTCCTTACTCTTTTTCCACATAATTCTGCTTCACTGATTGATTATAAAATTGTACCTTTTCTGAATTAATTTTGCAGAAAGATTTAGAGATCTTGCAACAACCAGCAAGCATCTATTTTCCACTTAAAAACTATTTAAAGTCAATTTAACAGTTTCGACTATAAATATTGCTAAATATAATATCCCACAGTCAATATGATATTTTAAATAGAAGATTGAAATGGAATTGGAGGCTGAACCTGTCTATATATAATTAATTGTACTGTTTTAATAACTCTACTTTTACTGAGTTATTTCATAGTGGAATGCCCTCAATTAAGCATAATTTGTTATTTGAAGTTTTTCCAAAAACAGGCCCTGTTCTTTACAGACCTCACCAGAAATTTAAATGTTGTTAGTATTGATCTAATCAGCTTTGTAAGCAGGAAAAAAAAAGAACTAAATATTCTGGTTAAGAAAGTCAGGAAATAAATCCAGTTAAAGAAAAGCTTCTGACTTTAAACAGAGCAAGGAGGCATGCTAGACTTAATCTTCATGAACAAAAAAAGATACAGCTTGAAAATAATTGGCAGAGAATACATACAGCTATAACGTCTGATGATAATGCTGCATTTTGGATTTACAGTATGTTGTTAAAGATATGAGTAATTATTTTAAAGGCCTCCAATCATATGTCTCCCTAGAAGTTTGGTTGTTAACATTACAAAAAATATTATTTGATGCTGAGGAATCTTATAGTCACTTTTTAGGTGCTACAGATAGAAGATCATACAATTCATTTTTCCCTCATGTTTAGCAGATTATATCTGTGAAACAATTTCTTCTTCAAAACTTGACAAAGCTCTGGAGACTTACTGAATGCCCACAAAGGTACAATAAATGTTTCAAGCCTGAACTGGCAGCCTTTTTACTTGCAAACTTTTTTTAGACTTTTGCTTAAAACATCATTTTATTTCTGATCTCTGGAGAAGGAACACTAAAGTTGCTATTCATAATTAGTGGTGATACAGAAACATAGAAATTGATTGCAAATAAGGACTGCTTGGCTCACCTAGTCTGCCCATTTTCCCTACTAGTATAAACACCATAGACCCTGCTTGATCTCTGGCTTTACCCCCCCATCCCCATCTCTAGGGTTCCATTATGCCTAGCCCATGCATTTCTGAAGCCTGTTATCATCTTTGGCCCTACCACCTCCACTGGGAGGGTGTTCCAGGCATCTACCATTCTTTTTGTGAAGAAGTACTTCCTCACATCTCCCTTGAGTCTCTCCCCCAACTTCATAGCATGTCGCCTTGTTCTTGAGTATTCTTTTTTCTGAAAAATGTTTCCTTCTTGAACTTTATTTATACCTGTGAGGTATTTAAATGTTTCTACCATACCCATATCCCTCTCTCCCTCCTTTCCTCCAGGGTGTACATATTGAGGTCCTTCAGTCTCTCCTCATAGGGCTTGTAATGCAGATCCTGTACCATTTTGGCTGCCCTCCTCTGGACCACCTCTAACCTGTCTATGTCCTTCCAGAGATGTGGTCAGCCAGAACTTGACACAGTACTCTAGGTGAGGTTTCACCAATGATCTATGCAGTGGTAGCATCACCTCCCTCTTTCTGCTTGTGATACCCCTCTCTATGCAACCTAACATCCCAATAACTCTCTGCACTGCCTTGCCATACCATCTGGCCACCTTTAGGTCACCAGATGTGATTACTCCCAGGTCCCTTTCCTGTTTGTGGTGGTTAATACTAACCCCCATGTTGTACTCTGCCCCGGGTTTCTGCACTCCAAGTGCATGATTCTGCACTTCTTTGCATTGAAACCTATCTGCCACACCCTTGACCACTCCTCTAACTTTCCTAGATCACTATTCATTTTTTCCACACACCCTGGGAGTGTCTACCCTGTCACAGATTTTAGTGTCACCTGCAAAGAGGCATACCTTCCCTTCTAGCCTGTTTGCAATGTTGCTAATAAAGACATTAAGGGGACTGGTCCCAGTACTGATCCCAGTTGCACCCTGCTTGTCGCCCTCCGTTCCTTGGAGTGAACTCCGTTTACCACCATCCTCTGTCTCCTGTCCCCAAACCAATGTCTCACCCAGTTTAGTACCTTAGGACCCACTACTAGGCCTCCCAGCTTGTTTCCAAGTCTCCTGTGTGGAGCAGTGCCAAATTCCTTACTGAAATCTAGGTAGGCTACATACACTGATCCACCCTGATCCAGTTCCCATGTAACCCAGTCAAAGAAATTTATCAGATTTGATTGGCATGATTTCCTCCCAGTGAATCCATGATGCCTCAGATCCTGAAGGCCACTGGACTCCCAATATTCCACTGTCCTCTCCTTCAGTAGTGATTCCATTACTTTCCCCACCACCAAAGTCAGGCTGACTGGCCTGCAGTTGCCAGCTTCCTCTTTGCTTCCAGTTTTGTGAAGTGGGACTACAGCTGTCCTCCTCCAATCCTCCAGAACCACTCCCATCTCAAGTGAGTGGTTGAATAGGGCTCCCAGAGATGCAGCCAGCAGCTCCCTGAGCTCCCTCGATATCCTAGGATGCATCCCATCTGGTTCCATTGCCTTGTCCACTTACAGATTTGTGAGTTCCCTCAGAACCCTCTCCTCTGTAAATGGACTAGTGTCTACCTCCCTTCCTTCAAGTCTCCTGGCCCTTATCTTTCATCCCTCTCCTTCCTCTTCCTCTGTGGACACTGAAGAAAAGTACTTATTCAACATGTCTGCTTTTTCCTTGTCCCTCTCATAAGAACATAAGAATTTGGTGGCAGAAGGGGACCTCTTGATCCATCTAGTCCACCCAGAATACCTACCCCCCTCCTCTTAGACTATTTCATATTTTGAGCATAGTGTTTATTCCATGCAAGTTTGAATTTCCTTACATTTTTTGAGTCTATGACCTCTTGGTAGGCTATTCCAAGGGCATAACACCCTCTCAGTGAAAAGTACTTCCTGATGCTTCCCCTACATTGACCTCCTGCCAGTTGTAGATTGTGGCCTCTTGTACAACTCTCTGATTTCATCTGAAACAAGTTTTTCTTCCACATCATGTTAATTACCTTCATATACTTTCAATCATGTCCCCCCTGTCTCTTCTCTGTTCAAGTGAGTACAGCTGTAAGTCAGCCAGTCTAGTTTCATATGGCTCTTGATGCAAACCCTACACCATCTTTGTAGCCCTTCTGTACACTGCCTCCAGTCTGTTGGTATCCTTCTTCAGGTGTAGCCTCCAAAACTGGTTGCAATATTCCATATGCAGCCTGACCAGTATGGTTGGTTGGACTGACCCACGGAAAATCAGAACCCCCAGGATCCGATGCAGTCTGACAGACCCAGATTAATAAAAGCCAAGTGCTGAATTATACCGAGTCTGGGTCCATTGGCTGCAAGTTAAGAAAAGAGCTAAAGGGCTTTAAAATATGTCCTGGGGCTGCAGCAGTGAAACCTTAACAAAAAAACAAATACAAATAAAAGAATTCCATTAGCCTACCTATAGGTGGCGCGGGAGCTTGACTGTCAGGCACACCAGTCAGTCACATGATGGACAGTACTGCATGTCATGTGGCTATACTGCTGGACCATCCCCCCCATACTCTAGTCACCTTGCTTGCTCACTCAGCTTTTCATTTGGGAATGGGTGCTTTCATATGAACTAGTACACCATGGCTTAAGGAGACAGAGGAGATGAAGATCCGATTGGCCAGATGCAGCCAGACTGACAGGCTAGACTGCCTATTGCTGAATGGAGCCTGCCTGTCATTCCTGGCAGTTGGGTGGTGAGGTGGGCAGGGCGGAGCTGGAACACTTCAGCTCAGCATTCCTAATGAGAGGAGCCATTTCAGAGCTGATTGTTGGAGAGGATGGACGTGTCTCAACTTTGCCAATATATAAATTGTGTGTGTGTGCACGCTGGACAAAGTAGCATTTTTTTGGTGAAATATAATTTAAAAATTAAATGGCACATATATGAAGAAATAAAAAAATAATTATCTTTAGCTTTGGTGGGGTGGGAACAGGTTGAAGTGAGGGAACCTCATGGTGAGGGAAGTGGCCATCTAAGGGGCTACTGGTGGGAGATCAGACAGCTAACTAGCCATCAAATACAGGCTGCTGGTATTAAAAAGCAACAAAAAGGATTCAAAATATATATTGAATTAGGCAGGGTGTTTTATTGACTCTTCACTTCGTGGGGATTGTGGACTGAGTGAAATGGAACTTAGTCTAGTCTAATCTGTATTCTGCACTGAACAATTATCATCTCAACTAAAGAAAAGAAAGTATTCAAGAGGGAAGACCTTACTAAAGAGTGGGTGAAGCATGTGTGGCTCTGAGGTCATACATGGCAGCCATAGGGCAGAGGAACTAAGGAACAACAGAGAACAAAGTTGCAAAAAAAAAAGATATAAAGAAAAAGAAGATTTTTTTTTAAATAAGAAAAATCTAGTAGCTACCTACACTGGTGGGAGGGGGTTCATTGTGTCTGTGAGAGCAAACCTGCCCTGGTCCCTGTCAGACAGAGAAATCTGAGAACAACTCAGGACTAAATTTAACTGTACTGACTGAGTGGGCAGTGGGCACAGGAACTTGGGAACAACTGAGAGGACTAAATAAAAAAACACATACACAAGAAAAAGCATTTTTGTTTATAATTAAAAAAAAAATAACCTAGCTACTCATGTGGTAGAAGGGGGAGTGTGGCTGTGAGGCTGAGCCTGTACTGAATGAGTTGGCAGAGGAACTTGGGAACAACTGAGAGGAGTCAGGACTATATAACACATCTGTGGTACTGCAACAGTTGAGAAATATTTCCGTGTGTGTAATAAAAAAAAATAGGTACTCTGGTTGAAGAGGGAGTGTGGCTATGAGGGCAGACCTGTACTGAGTGGGTAGAGGAAAGTGGGAACAACTGAGAGGACTACATACATCTGTGGTACTGCAACAGTCGAGAAATATTTCCTTGTGTGTAATAAAAAAACTAGGTACTGTGGTGGAAGGGGGAGTGTGGCTGTGAGAGCTGACCTGTACTGAGTGGGCAGAGGAAAGTGGAAACAACTGAGAGGACTAAATAATAAGAAAATATCTACAGGAAAAAATACTTTACTGTGCCATTGGCAATTAAAAAATAAACCTAGCTATTGTGGTGGAAGGGGGACACTGGCTATGAGGCCAAGCCTGTACTAGTGGGCTGAGGAACTTGGGAACAACTGAGAGGACTAAATAAAAAGAAAACACATACTGGAAAAAGCATTTTTGTGTGTAATAAAAAAAAAAAACTGGAAATCTGCACCAGACAGGTTGAAGAGGAGGCTGAAATCAGGAAAGGTATGGGGAAACATATGGCACAAACAACACTGCACAGCCTAACTGGTAAAAGACCAGTTGCTGGTACTTCATCTGGTAGCAGTAGTGGTTCTTCCACAGTGTTGTCCAAACAGACGGGAAAGGCCAAAACTACCTTAATTAAAACTAAAGGAGTAGTCGGCATCACAAGGAGTGTCAAGCCAAGATATGGTACCTGTGTGTACCGTAGTACAAGTACAGATTTAAATGAAACAGAGCAGGGGCAATCTAGCTCTGATGAGAGTAATGATTATGAAATGGAGGTTGTAGACAAGTAGGGAGAAAAGCAGAAGCAAATCAAAAGCCAGAATGCACAGACGCAGGATGAATGTGATGATTTGGACTTGGATGATGAGATGGGCAGTTTGGGCACGAACAGTGTGGTGCAGATGCAGGAGAAACCAGATGAGGGGACAGTGCATTCAGATTAGGTTTTGCTAGTGGCCTGGAGGAGCTGTTGGATGATGATAATGGTGAAACAGAAAAAGAACATGATGAGCAGCTTCCCAGTGTTGAAAAAGAACAACAGAGTGGAAGAGACAAAGGAGGACAGTAAAGTATGCCTGGTAATAAAACAAAAACGGTGAAATCTTATGTGTGGTCTTACTTTTCTCTGGCTGCCAATAATGAGTTACGAGCAGTTTGCTCTATATGTAAAAAGACCATCAGCAGAGGGACAAAAAAAGCTGCTTTCGGTACCACAGCATTAAAAAGACATTTAGAGAGATGTCACCCATTACATCTCAGGAGTGATTTTTTGGTCAGAGAGAAAGAAGACAACAACAAGCAGGCCAAGTTAAGTCAGACTACACCTGATCCACCTGTTATATCAAGTGATAGCAGCAGCAACCCTTCTGCTTCAGTTGTACTGTCAACTTCTTCTCAGTCTTCTTCTAGAATAAGTACTACAAATAGTCCCCTTTTGCCCTTCTCTTTTTTGATAATAAATCAGCTTTATTGATTTTAATAAAAGACAATACAACCATATCAAATGACAGAAAAAATGAACATAGATATAATTATCCCTCCCTCATCTTCCTCTCCTTCCCCCAACTCCCCTTCCCCTTCCCCACCCCCTCCCATTGGCAGAGTGAGTAAAAATCCACCATTGTACCTCTTTATAAATAAGTAAACCATTTTGTGATCTGGAATGAGGATCCAGGGAAAATCCAGAGATTAGTTGAGGTATAGAGTGTATAACTTAGACCATTTTTTGTTAAATACAGGCAGACAGTGTCAGAAGCTAGCAATCATACACTCCTATCTGAGAGAGTAGGAGAGTTCTTGTAGCCATTCCTTGTATGTAAGATCCGCCTGATCCAACCAGTGTCTGAACACCAATTTTTAACTGCCAGGGAGATGATTGCCATGTGGTATCTATGCTCTTTGACTGGTATTTGAGAGTAGTCTCCAATGACACATATTTCAGGGGAGAAAAGATCTTTCAAACCTAATAGGGAGTCAATATGTTCCAGAATACAGGTCCACAGGGGGGATACCTTCTCACATGACCAAAATATATATAACAAAGTACCCATTTATTTATTACATCTGGTGAACTTAGAGGAAGGGAGCTGGCCCAGCATTTCCAATTTCAATCAATCAATCAATCACTCAATCAATCAATCTTTATTTTACCAGGTGGAACACCATTGAGCAAGCTCATTTCCAAGGTGGGCCTGGGTGGACATACAGAATTGGCAAAGAGATGAATAATACACTCACAGGGGTGTAATACATATTATTTAAAATGTGATATTGGGAAGTCTTAGCCATCTTGTGTTAAATATGTATAGAGATTCTTCCATATGTGCAACCAATTAAAGGTATAGTCCAGTAGTAATTGTTCCCATACTTTAGAACCTGAAAGAGACAGATTTTGTGGGACCTTAAGGGGAATGAGATATAGCTTTGAAACCCCATGGAGTACAGATGCCAGATCTTGAAATTGGCTGAGGAAATTGTTTAGTACTGAAGGCCCTGGACTGTGTCCAAATTGTTTCAAGATTCCAAATTGTTTCAAGATTAAAATGGTGAAGCTGGTAAGTTTTGAAGATATAGACGGGGCTAAACTGGGGTTTGGTTATCAATTCTCGTAAAGGGATAAGAGCGTTGTGAAGAATAATTGTCTGCAACCTTAATCTCCTGTGATAGAGGAATCCATCTGGCATTCAAGACTTTACCACCTATCTTGATGATTAAGTTAGAGAATATGGGCTGCACAGGATCTCTGTTAGGGCTGCCTTTCAAGTAGGCACATATTTGCGAAAAAACCTTTAGTGAATTCCCTATAGGTAAAGATCTCAATACCTCTGGGAGTAATAGTACTCGGGGAGATGCTATGTGTTCCCATCAGCTGAGACTCTGTTTGAAACCATATTGGAATATAAACTCCCTCAGGTGGCCTTAGGGGGATAGATAGCCATTTTCCAAGTTTATACAGATGACTAGCCCAGTAATATAGCAAAAGGTTTGGTAATGTATGACCACCAAGGCTCTTAGGTAGGCCTACTTTAAGGTAAGATAGTCTTGGAGATTTTCCAAGCCATATAAAGGAAGTGATAAGAGAGTGTATATGCTTGAAGAAGGTTATGGGAAGCCAGAGATTGAGCATATTCAATGGGTAGAATAATCTAGGGAGAATATTCATTTTAACCATATTTATTCTACCTAGAAGTGATAATAGGAGACCCCTCCACCTTGTTAGATCCTGTTGTATGATGACCAATAAGTTGTCTAAATTTAGTTTTGTAGCATTAGTGGGTCTGTAGTAAGAGCAATCCCGAGATATTTGATTGATTCTGGTGACCATTTCATATAAAAAAAAATTAAAGTCTTGCTTACAGGATAGACGGTTGAGAGGGTATATTTCAGTTTTATTAAGATTGAGCTTATAACTGGAGTATCTGCTATACTGATCAATTATTTGCAGAGATCCATTAAGGGAGGAAACAGGTTCAGAAAGATGTAATAATATATCATCCGCATAAACTGAAAGAGCTGGAGTTAGCTGCCCAACTGGGATGCCTCTTACTGCGTCTGAGATTTTAAGTTGCCTGATCAGTGGTTCTAGATATAAGTTAAACAAGAAGGGGGAAGGGGACAGCCTTAACGAGTGTAAATATAAAGAGGGAATGAGGATGAAAAAACACTATTACAGTAGATCTTAGCAGATGGGACAGAGTAGATTACCTGTAACCATTGTAGGAAAGGAGTGGGGAAGCCCATCTTTTGTAGGGTTGACCATAAAAAAATCCAGTCAACCCTATCGAATGCCTTCTCAGTGTCTAATGAAATCAAGGCCATTGATACTGCTGAGGGACTGGCGGCACTAAAGAGATGGGCTATTTTACACAAATGATCAACCGAGAATCATCCAAGAATGAAGTAAACCTGTTCAGGGCTGAGCAACCCAGTCCAAACTCTTCTTATTCTGGAGGCTAGAATTTTGGTCAAAATCTTAATGTCACAGTTTAACAAAATATGGGTCTATAACTAGATGGCTGTATAGGGGATTTGTCTGGTTTGAGAAGCAAAATGATACTAGCTTGTAGAAGAGAAGGGTCTAATGAGTCCACTGAGAAAATGAATTGATAAAGGTCGAAGCAACAATGGTGAGAGTTCTTTAATGATGGATTTATAGAAGTTCAATGGGAATCCATCAGGGCCTGGAGCCTTGTCTAGGGCTAAGCTGGAGATGGAAGTTTCTACCTCTTCCAGGGATATGGGATTGGAGAGAAAAGTATGTTGGTAATCTAGTAGGCAAGATAAAGGGACATGATCTTGATAAGAGTGTATCTCTTCTGTTGTAGCAGGGTTTGATTGTTTGCCGTACAACTTAGAATTGTTCTAAGACTGAGACTATACCTCTAGGATGGGTTTTTAAAGTTCCATCCAAGGTTGTAATGGATGGTATTATTCTCAAGGCCTTGAGCTGTTTCAGTCTGATAGCAAGGAGTTTCTCTGCTTCCTCTCCCTATTCTATATATTTGGATTGGGTTCTAAGGATTCCAAATTCTGTTTTTTCCTGTAATAAAGTGAAATATTTGTCTCGCAGTGAAAGGAGTTTTTGAAGGGTATCTGGAAAGGAAGTGGAGGAGAGAGAGTGTTCAAGGAGGCACATTTGCCCTAATAATTGAAGAATCTCTGACTCATGGTGACGTTTCCTAGTTGAAGCTATTCGGCTAAATTCACCTCGCATGAAAATTTTAGTGCGCACCATATATGATCAAATATTGAGACAGTATTCTAATTAGTGGACATGAACAATTGAATTTGACTAGCTATTTTAGTAATAATATGATTATCCTTAAGAAGTTGGGTGTGAATCTCCAAGAGGTGTCCCTCTGTGAATTGGGTTCCAGATTGATTGAGATCCAGGTAGCCTCATAGTCAGAGATAACAATAGGGTCTAGATCAACATTGATTAAGTCATTCAGAATTGAAGAACTAATTAGGACATAATCAAGTCTAGAAGAAGTGTGGTGCACCATACAGTGAAAGGAGAAAGAACGAGACAGTGGATGAAGAATTCACTAAGGGTCGCATAGTTCTGTCAAATCCATGAAGTCCTGTAATGCTCTTTGTGCTGATGAGAGGGGGTTTTAAATTACCATTGGATTTATCCATATCCTAAGTGGGGGATAAGTTCCAATCCTCACCAATAATCAAGGGTATTGATAAATGTGGTGCAAACTTGTCGGCTGCCTCCATAAAAAAAGCTGTGTCATCTCCCACTGGCCTGTATATGCTAAGCAGAATTAACTCTTTGAGAGCAAGAGTACCTATGACAAAAATATATCATCCCAATGGGTCAGAAATAGTTTGCATCACATGTAGAGGGATACTATGATGTATTAGGATAACAACTCCTCTGCTAGAGGTTGAGTCCCCTGCAGCAAACACCTGGTCCACCTCCTGGTGGTGCAGCTTATTGGCTTCACATTCCACGTCATAATTTTAGTTAACTTACTACCTACGGATTCACACAGAAATGCAGGATTACAACAATAATATATTCAGCATGATTCACTCGCCCCTCCCCCCAGACCCCCTCTGAGACAAGTCTCTTCCCCCCTCCCTAGTAATACAAAACAGAAGTCACCCTGTATTGTCCGAGAACATTGCCAGATGTTTTGGTTGTTATCTTCTATGGCTCTCCCACTTGTCAACAGTCTTGTCTTAGCACTCCCCTCCACTCCCCTCCTGCTGTAACATAACCCAGTAACATTATCCCATCCTGTCCCAATAAAGCCACCCGCCCTTCCCCATCACCTCCCTAGCAAACCTATATACAATCACCCTCCTGCCAGTTGACAGATCCCCTGGATTAAATTGAAAAATACAGCCAGAGGGCAGATCCCCTAAGACCCTGATTGCCCATGCCAGTCCATCTGGGGCCTCCAATTGTAATGTAGTCAGGAGTAATTGTTCTGCTGAGCTGCAAAAGGATAAATGAGCATCAAAAGAACCATATAAATATTTTAAACCCCTTAGGTTGCTGTGATCTTAGTCTTATTGTCCTCTTACAGCAGCAAAATTGCAGCAGTGCAATCAGGGCCTTCTCACCTGCATTCCAGTGCGTGAGGCTCCTCATCCACTCACCTTCCTCTTCCCAGCCCCTGCTCCCCCATCAATCCCTGAAGTAAACATTAGTAAACTTTAATCTGCAAACTATTCAACAGCAGTAACAAGTTTTGCTAAGAAAACAGTAAAGATCCAACCTGTTCATGTAGCACAGGTATTCATACAGTGCCTCTAGGTCCATAGAAAGGAGGATTAGTAGAATCAGGTCCCACAGATATAAAATGAGAACTCAAGCAGCAGAGATGCCGTGGGGATGTGTAGAAGTTAGTATCCAGCTGAGCAAGTACAAGTGAGCAGGGGAGAATAGTATGAGGTTTAAGGCTAGTTAGAGAGATAGCTAAAGAAACAGGAATGTGGACCTAGACAGCCTGGTGATGATTTCAAGTAATGTCAAACCCCTACAAGGTGCTAACTAAGCAAAACGACCAAACTTAAACAAAGATGTTACTTAGGTGCAGGTCTAAAAGAAGAGCCCCCACAATGATTGAGAATGGTCCGGTCTGGTGGGGAGCAAAAATAGAGGTGGACCAGTGTTGCAAACATTAGAGTCCCTCGGAATCAATAGCTCCCATTTTCAGTTCCTGTTTGCCCTTCAGAGCCACCCACGGAGTAAACTTGTCCCTCTATGGAGAATCAGATTTGTCGTGGCCGGGTCCCCATAAGATGACCAGTCCTAGACCTTTAGAGGAGCATGATGGGGCCACCAAAACCACTTCCCTTAAGGAAAACCACCATAGCAGACTCTCAGCGCAATGCAGGGCAGCCACCTCAGGTAGGCTAAAACATCAACATCAATAAAACGCCAGTCCGAAAAAAAAAAAAACAAGACCAGATCCAGTGCAAGGTATTCAAGTGTCCTTAAAAAGGGAGGGCATCTTCGTGCTAAGATCAGACAAGGCTCGGGGTGCTGTGTCAAATGAGAGCCTGACTCCATCCATGAGCACTTGTAGGCAGGCCGGATAGGCCATTTTAAATTTCATGCCAGCTGCTATCAATTTATTCACTACTGGGTGGAATGTGGCCCTTTTCTGGTGGGGCTCGAGGGGCAGGTCTTGTGTGAAGCAGAGCTTTTTGCCCTCCCATAAAATTGCTTGCAGTTCTCTAGTTTTCAACAGCACATGCTGCTTCTCCAGATAGTTCAAAAATTTTATTATAATTGGTCTTGGAGGAGCTGAGTCTGGGGGTCGGGGCCTGAGAGACTCGTGAGCATGCTCGAGCAAGTAGGTAGGATTATGTGGAGAGGGACCGACAATCTTCATGAGCAGCTTTTGTATGAAGGTGATGGTAGATGTACCTTCCTCGGCCTCAGGTAGGCCAAAAATTAAAATGTTGTTCCTATGACTGCAGCCCTCAAGGTCCTCTGTTCTTAACTGTAGTTTAATGATTTGCTGCTTTAACTTATGGAATTCAGGATCAGATCTATCTCACCAGGCATCCAATGAGCTGGTGCGTGCCTCGGAATCTGTGAGCCACTGGTTCATGTCCCCTATTTCCCCACGCATGATTTTAAGCTCAGATACTATATCCATTAAAGTTTATATGAAGGGTTGCAGCTATTGGAGAAATCTCTCTTCAGAGAGTAGTACTACAGTTGTAGTAGCACCCGATTGCTTGGTAGTTGATTGTAGCTGTGGCTTAGACTCTTTGGCCTGCTTTTCTGGCGTGACCAGTGGTGTGTGCTTCAGCAAGGCTGGACGCATTTCTGCCTCCATCGCAGTGACCTAAAGCTGATTGCGATGCTTCTATTGACAAAATCAGGCAGTATAGGCAGTAGCAATAGAGATCTGACCTTTTTTAGTAAAATATCTATTCAGATTATTGTTGATTAGAGTGGATTAATGAGGAGGTTAGCGGGAACCCACAGAGAGAGAGCTGTTAGTAAGCCAAGCACATCACGTGATCTACCCCCTTTTACCCTTTTCATCATCTGCTTCAACTTCAACTGCTAGAAGACAGCTCACGATTTCAGAGACAATTAAACGTAAAGCTAAGTACCAGTGTAGTCATCCTGAGGCAATTATTATTACAAAACTAATTTCAGAGATGATAGCACTGGACTTATAGCCTTACAGAATTGTGGCACATGTAGGATTCAAAAGGCTTTTGAATCACTTGTCACCACGATACAATATTCCAGCCAGGAAATATTTCTCAACTGTTGCAATACTGCAGATGTATGATGTATGTATTTAATAAGTGCTAAACTAAAAAATGCTTTAAAAGATGCAGTTGCTGGGGTCATCCATCTGACTACTGACGTATGGGCAAGCTGCCAGCCAGAACCATTTATGTCACTGACTGCGAATTGGGTATCATTTTCTCCCTGTAGTGACACTGAAAATTCCCTTCTGAAACTGCCTTCCCTTTGCATCCAGTATATCCCGCAGGATCACACTTCTTCCAACATCTTGGATGAGCTCAATACAGACATACAGTACTGGATTACATCACAAGGGCTTTCTGTAGGTTTTATTGTGGCTGACAATGGTTCAAACACAAAGAAAGCATTGGCTGATGGGGTCTTTATCCACATTCGATGTTTTGCACACTGCCTAAATTTGATTGTGAATGCATTTATGGAAGAGGACAGAGATATAAAGGTTCTCACATGTGGCAAAAAGAATATACACACATTTCAGGCACTCCTGCAAAGCACGCCAATGCCTTTAGGCGTATGAGAAGAGCATGGACTGCCTCCTAATACACTCATCCAGGATGTCGCAATGAGGTGGAACTCTACTTTTTACATGTTCCAAAGATTGCTGGAGCAAAAAAAGGCTGTAAGACAGTATACACTGGAGAACAGCATTGTGGATGCTGATGTGTACATTACTCCTCAGCAGTGGGCTGTTTTAGAACTTCTCATCAAGATACTGCAACCCTTTGAGGAAATTACTAGTGAAGTGAGTTCCAACAGTGCCACACTCAGCCAAATAATCCCACTGATCAAGATCCTTAGATTTCAGCTGAATGCAGTCAGGGATGAGTTGGAAGGAACAAGAAGTCAGTTTCAGATGGGAGAGTCTAGTGCAACTGAAAGGGACTTGCCACCCAGAGTGAAAAAAGACACAGTACATAGAATGACTAAAAAAGTTAGAGATGATGAGAAGCTTGGTGAAATGCTAATGGCAGAACATTACATTATTGCAACAGTACTAGACCCACAGTACAAGATAAAAACACCTCTCACAGTATGACCCAAATGTGTTCCAAAACTGCAGAGGAAATCATTCAAGAAGTAGATTTGCTTTTGAAAACAACCATGACAATAGATGCAGCCCCCTCATCTATTCCTCCTGCACATTCACAGCTCTTTCTTCTCCGTCAGGCTTCAAAGCAGTCAGGTGCTGCCATTTGTTCTACACCCAGCATCCATCTTTGCTGTCACTTGGATGCTGTTGTCCTTCAAAAATCAATCCTTCCTTCTCCATTTGTCACTGCTTCTGCCCAGGCCATGGTTGACTGTTATTTAGCAGAAAAAGGTATTGAATGGAATGAAGATCTCATTAAGTACTGGCAAAACAAGGAAACATAGAAACATAGACATAGAAACAAAGAATTTGATGGTAGATAAGGACCGCTTGGCCCACCTAGTCTGCCCATTTTCCTACCTAACAGATAAGCTGCAGATCCTAGTTAACCAACAGCTTACTTCCTCCTGCCCCCCACTAGGACTGCCTTATGCCTGTCCCATGCATTCTTGAAGACCCCACAGTTCTTGACTCCACGACCTCCTCAGGGAGGCTGTTCCATCATCCACAACCCTCTCAGTGAAAAATACTTCCTCACATTACCTCTGAGCCATCCCTCTATCTTCAAATTTGCCCCTTGTTCTTGCACATCTCTTTTCTGGAAGATGCTACCCTCTTGGACTTTGTTAATTCCCTTGAGATACTTGAAGTTTCTGTCATGTTCCCTCTCCCTTCTTTCCTCAAGGGTATACATATTAAGCTCCTTTAGTCTTTCTCCTATGTCTTCTGGTGCAGACCCTGCACCATTTTGGTTGCCCTCCTCTGGACAGCCTCCACTCTGTCTATGTCTTTGAGGAGATGGGGTCTCCAGAACTGCACACAGTACTCCAGATGGGGTCTCACCAACTGTCTGTACAGAGGGATAACAACTTCCTGTTTTCTACTATTGATGCCTCTTCCTATGCATCCCAGTATCCCCCAGCCTTCCTTACTGCCTTCTCACATTGCTTGCCCACCTTTAGGTCATCTGATATAATTACACCCAGGTCCCTTTCTATTTTTACTGTTGTCAGTATCTCACCCCCCATTGTGTACGCTTCCCCTGGGTTTTTGTTTCCCATGTGCATTACCTTGCACTTCTTTGCATTGAATCTGAGCTGCCATACATTTGACCACTCCTCCAACCTTGCCAAGTCCCTTCTCATCCTTTCCACTCCATCTTGTGTATCAACCCTCTTGCAGATCTTTGTGTCATCTGCAAAGAGACATACTTTTCCTTCCAGTTCCTCTGCAATGTCACTTATAAAGACATTAAAAAGGACCGGTCCCAGTACTGAACCCTGCGGTACCCTGCTAGTAACCCTCCTTTCTTCACTGTGTACTCCATTTACTACTACCCTTTGCATCCTGTTGTCTAGCCAATTTTTTATCCAGGATACCACCTTGGGACCCTCCAAGGATGGCTATCTTGTGTATTAATCTTTTGTGTGGGACTGTATCAAATGCCTTGCTAAAATCTAGGTAGGCCATGTCCACAGCCACTCCCTGGTCTACTACTTGGTCACCCAGTCAAAGAAATCTATTAGATTTGTCTGACACAACCTTCCATCATGAATCCATGCTGCCTTGGGTCCTGTGCCCCACTGGCCTCTAGGTACTCAACAATTCTTTCCTTCAAGTGATTCCATCATTTCCCTACCACTGAGGTCAAACTAACTGGTCTGTAGTTTCCTGCCTCTGTCCTGCTCCACATTTGTGAGAGGAATCACATCTGCCCTCCTCCAGTCCTCAGGTACCACCCCATCCTCCCATGATTTGTTAAAGAGAGTAGTCAGCGGTGTCACTAGTTCTACCCTTAGTACTTTTAGAATTCTTGGGTGAATCCCATCAGACCCCATTGCTTTGTCCACCTTCAATTTTATTAGTTCTTTCAGAACCCTTTCTTCTGTAAATGGACTGGTATCGACCCCCGTCTTCAGAGTGTTTCTCTTGTTTGGTTTAGGTAACTCCCCCTCTTCTTCCTTTGTGAGTACTGAGCAGAAATATTCATTCAGTATCCCTGCTTTTTCACTGTCACCCTCTATCCACATTCCCTCCCCTTTATTAAGCTTCAGTATCCCTCCTTTGTTCTTTCATCACTCCCTAATGTACCTATAAAAGGTCTTATCCACCTTCTTAACAGAATTGGCTATCCTTTCCTCGGTTTGGGCCTTTGCTATTCTGACTGCCTTCCCAGCCTCTTTCTGCTTTAACTGATAAAGTTCTCTGTCCTGCTCCTTCTGTGTTTCCTTATATTTCTGGAATGCTGTCCTTTTCTCCTTAACCTTCCCTGCCACCTCTTTTGAGAACCATAGCATTTTTTTCCTTCATTGTGTTTTATTGATTTGCTTTACACAAAGGCTTGTTGCCTCTGTGATGGCTGTTTTGATCACTCCCCATTGTTCCTCCACCCCTTCTTCTTGCCTGTTTGCTAGTGCTTTTCTGAGGCACTCTCTCATTTTCCAAAGTCAGCCCTCCTAAAGTCCAGTACTCTTGCTTTTGTATGCGATTGTATGAGCTGTGTTTATTGTGAACCACACTGTTTGGTGGTTACTTGTTCCCAGATAGGCTACCCACTTCTAAATCTGAGATTCTTTCTCCATCCCCATTTGAGAGTACCAGGTCTAAGATTGCTCCCTCCCGAGTGGGTTCCAATACTAGCTGTCTGAGGCATGCCCCCTGTAGGGCATCAAGAATGACCCTGCTCTTGGATGTGCCTGCAGCAAAGGTGCTCCAGTTAACATCTGGCATATTCAGGTCCCCCATCAACAATATCTCCCCTTTTTCTGCAATTCTAAGAAAGCCTTCTATCATTTCCTTGTCCATTCCCCCCTGAGATGGGGGTCTGTTTACAACCCCCATGTGGATTGTGGTGCCATTTCCTGTCTCCAGGGTGACCCAAAGTGCCTCATCTGCTCCCTGTTTACTCTTTAGTTCTGTTGCTTTGATCCCTTCCTTATATGTCCTGCACTTGTGTGGATAACCTTGAAGTACATGGCCTGTCCTCCAACCAATGTATTTTCTGAGTAACTCTTTAGCTGGCAGGAACTGTGGTAACAGATATATGATCTATGCCACTACCAAAAAATGTTGAGAAGTTACCATTCCTAAAAATAAACCTTCCATTGACTGGTTACACATATGACCCAGAGACAGCAAATACATTTTGCAGTGACCTCAGAGATGAGTACTTGGAAGAGTAGAATGATCACAGTTTTTCAGAAAAATAAATCAGTACTCAAGTAAGCCCATATGTGGCCTACACAATTTTTGTATCTGTTGACACAATGTTTTCAGCATGACCTAATAGACTTTGCTAATTCTTGACTTGCCTGAACCTGATGGCACACTTTTCACAGCATGTCCTAATGGACTTGTGTAATTTTTGGACTGCCTGAACCTGATGACACACTTTTTGCAACATGTCCTAATAGACTTGTGTAATTTTTGGACTGCCTGAACCTGATGGCACACCTTTTGCAGCATGTCCTCATGTACTTGTGTAATTTCTGGAACTGCCTGTAGCTGAGACTGATGGCAGAATGTTTTCAGTATGTCCTAATTTCTGGATTACCTGGACATGATGGCACACATTTTTCAGTATGTACTAATGGACTTGTCTAATTTTTGCATTTTTGGATTAGCTGAATGCAGGTCTCTGCCCACTCAGTACAGGCTCAACCTCACAGCCACACTCCCCCTTCCAACACAGTAGTTAGGTCTCTGGATTCCTAAGGATATGTAGTTATTTTTCTGGTAAGGGTCCCATAAATGTGTCATCATAGGGAAGAGAAACCCTGAAGCCACCTATAGGCGGGGAAGGGAGTTGCTGGCAGTCATAAGTGAAGAAAGAGACTTGGGCATCATCATCACTGATGACCTGAAATCATCCAAGCAGACCACCAAAGCAGTAGGTAAGGCTATGGGGATGTTGGAGTGTATTAGTAGGGGTATCACAAGTCAGAAGAGGGAGGTAATAATCCCTCTTTACAAAACACTGGTTAGGTCCCATCTGGAGTACTGCAGACAGTACTGGAGGCCACACCTTCACAAGGACATTAACCAAATTGACGCAGTCCAGAGAAGGGCAACCAAAATGGTGCAGGGACTGCATCAGAAAACATATGAGAACAGATTAACAGAGCTCAATATGTATACCCTAGAACAAAGGAGGGAGAGAGGTGATATAATCAAAACATTCAAACACCTTCAGGGCATTAACAAGGTGAAAGTGTCTAACATGTTTCAACATAAGAAAAATAGCAGGAAAAGAGGACACAGCATGAGATTAGAGAGAGGCCGACTAAAGGGTAATGTGAAGAAGTTATTTTTCACAGAAAGGGTTGTGGATGAATGGAACTGCCTACTTCAGGAAGTGGTGGATATGAATACAGTGTAGGGCTTCAAACAGTCATGGGATAGGCATGAGGGAGCAATACAGATGAGTATGAATAGATAGGCCATTGTCAGAGCAAAGGCCAATGGCACATTCATAAGGGAGAAAAGGAAATGGGCAGACTGGATGGGCCTTGTGGTCCTTATCTGCTGTCAACTTCTATGTTTCTATGTTTCTATCAATTTGGGTGGGTCGATGGAGGGGGTCCCATGACCTAGAAGATAACTGCCTGACTCCCAATGGAGCAGAGAAGGAACTGGTGCAACAATAACAAACTGATATCTGTTAGGAGGAAGTAGGCTGTTGGTTAGCTGAAACCTGCAGCTTATCCAATAGGTAGGGAAATGGGCAGACTGGGTGGACCAAGCGATCCTTATCTACCATCAAATTCTATGTTTCTGTGTTTCTATGATATGTCCATCGTATAGTGTGTGCTACTAAATGGAAATGGGATTCCTCCTCTGAGGCCAGACGGGTCAGTTTACAGTTGCAGCACTAGTGCCACTGACTCTGAGACAGGAAACAGACAGACGTCAACTGCATGACTGCCATATTCTATTGACCAGCGCATCAGTGCAATAAACTCACAGTTTTCATATCCTGAAATGCTGACTACAATTATATGTGTGTGTTACAAAGCTCAGTGTCGTTTTTTGCAATTATAAAGCAGATTTGCAATTTCCACCACATTTTACAAAAGGTTCTGATTTAAATCAGGACTAATCAGAACTTATCAGGACTTTGGTCTGAATTCTGATCCTGACAATAAGGATCAGGACCTTTTCGGGTCCGCCCAACCCTACTGACCAGTGATCTGTAGAGTGGCATTATCACCTCTATTTTTCTGCTAGTTGTACCCCTTCCAATGCATCCGAGAATGCTATCTGCTTTCTACATTGCTCTTTCACGTTGCTTGCTCATCCTAAGGTCATCTGTAATGATTACGCCATGATCCCTCTCCACCTGTGTTACTTCAAATTGGTGTCCCCTCATTCCTTCCTAAGCCTTACTATCCCTCCCTGGTCTTTCTCTTTTTGCTTACATACCTGAAAAATACCTTGTCCCCTTTCTGCACTGCCTGGGCTTTTTTCTTCTCCATCTGTGCTTTTGCACTCCTAATTGCTTCCACTACTTCCCTGTTCCTCCTGATACACTTGTCTATCTTCCTCTCTATGTGCCTCCTTATACAGTACCTCCTGAATGCTAACTTTTTGCCCTTACCTTCCTGGCCACCTCTTTTGAGAAACATAGCAGTCTTTTTTTCCTCCTACCTTTGCTTACTTGTCTGATGCAGAGGTTTGTTGCCTTCTCTATCCTACCATTTAGATGTGGCAACTGTTTCTCCACTCCCCCCATGTCCTCCCTCCCCCCAACCAGGGTATCCCTGAAGTATTCCACCATCTTTTTAAAGTCAACGCTACTGAAATCCAAGACCCTCATCTTTGTGTGGTTCGAGTCTGCTGCCATACTAATATTGAATGACACTGCACGGTGATCACAAGTCCCCAGGTGGCCACCCACTGTGACAACTACAACACTGTTCCCATTGGTGATCACAACGTCCACTACTGCCGCCTCACAAGTGGGCTCTTTTACTAGTTGCCCAAGGAATGCTCCCTGCAAAGAATCAAGGATGTAGCTGCTCCTAGCTGAAGCTGCTGCTGGGATGCTACAGTCCACATCTGGCAGATTGAAGTCCCACATCAGCAGCACCTCTCCCTTGTTTGCCATCTTTTGGTTGGCTTCCACTAGAATGTTATCCAACTCCACCCCTTGTGTTGGAGGTCTGTAAGTCACACATGTGTGAATAGCTGTCTTCCCTGTTTTTAGGGTGACCCGCTGTACCTCCACCCCTTCCTGATTTCCCTGTATCTCAGTAGCCTTCCTGCTATCCCTAACATTAAGAGCCACTCCCCTCTTCTTTCCCACCCTATCCTTTCTGAACAGTGTGTTGCCTGGTATGGCTACCTCCCAGTCATGGTTCTCATTGCACCTTGACTCGGTGATGGTGAAATGTCCAGGTAAGCCTGTACCATGATGGCTTCTAGGTGCAGGATTTTGTTTCCTAGACTTTGAGCACTGTGTTACCACTCTGTCATTGTTCTCGTCCCCTTTTGCCTTCTCTCCTTACCCCTTCTACTTTCAGTCCAATCTTTTTTCACTTCTACCACTTTGTTTCTTTTTTGTTGGATACCCTTGGGGATTTGTTTCCTTTAGGTCTGTCCCTACAGCCTACTTTAGTTTTGGGGGGACAGTTTATGGCTCCCTGTTTCCTTCTGCCACCCTCCTCAGCTAGTAAAAATGCCCATCGATGTAACATTTAAACCATTCATTGAGGGCTGTGGTTCCCCTCCTGGATGGATACAGACCATCTCTCCCATATCGGCCTCTACCCCTCCAGGTGGGACCCTAATCCCCAATGTAGCCAAACCCCTTCCTTCTGTACCTTTCCTTCAACCATGTGTTGAACATCCTGATATGGATTACCCTAACCTCCCCACTGTTGTAGACAGGGAGCACATTAGAAAAGGCCACTGAGCATGCTACCTGCCTAAGACCCTTCCCCATCTCTCTGAGTTCTTCTTGAACTATCCTAGCCTCATCCGTATCCAAGGCATTTGTCCCAAGGTGGACCATGACATCCAGCTCTCTCTCTCTCTCCCATCCTGCTTCCCAAGCGATACTGAGGATCTGCTTCCCATCCCTCTGAGCAGTGGCAGAGGATAGGCACCTAACCTCACTTTCCCCCTCCCTTCCTGTCCCAAAATCTAGCTTCCTAACAACTGAATCCCTGACCAGGAGTTGCTTCCTCCTCCTCTGAGGTCCTCTACCATGCACCTTGGGGTCTTCATTATGAAGGCCCCCCCCCACATCCTCCTTGGTCACTGCTATGAGTTCCTCTGTGGGACAATCCCACCCTGCCAGAGCAGTGTAGGAATTTTGTAGTGGGATCCCCCATTTGGGGGATGTGTCTCTGACCCACCACCATCACCCTTCCTGAGCCCACCTTAGTCTAGCTGCTCCTGGTCCTTGACATTCTTTGAGGCCATGGTTGCAGACTTAGCTGTCCCTGGGTGGGATGGAGGCATCCTAAATCCTAACCAACTCAGCCTGGAATCTAGCAACCTCCCTTCTTAGCCCAGAGAGGTGCATGCAGATGAGGCAGCACTGCAGTCTCGAGAAAGTCTCTCAGAAGACTGCTGCCCCACAGCCACTGCACTGCACCACTCCCAGCATAACTCTGTTCTGCCTGCCAGTTTTTCTGTTTTGCCTCCTTTAGTCCCTTTTTACTTCTTGCCCAAACTTTTGCTTGACCCTAATTTGCCTCTACCCTGCCTGATTTTGTTTTCCTCTCTTTAAACTCTTATTTACTCCTATCGTAGATAGGGTGTTTCACCTATACCCAAACTACTGCTAGTCCCTAAGTCTCTTATTTATTCCTACCCTAGATAGGGCATTTCACCTATACCCAAACTATTGCTAGACCCTAACTCGCCACCACTCCCTTTTTTTTACTCCTACCTGTACCCTTAGTATTGTGTGTCCCTGACCCTCCTCCAGTCCCTCCCCTTCAATATGTGTGCAGTCCCTTCTTATTGAGTGCCCCTGACCTTCCTTGCTCCCTTTCAATGTGTGTTCAGTTACAGAAGGATAAACATGAAGCTTACCTCTGGTGTATGGTAAACCATCCCAATGTCCTGCTTCCTTCTGTCTTACTCCTTCTTTGTTCCTCTGCTGGCTTGTGGAGCTGCAGAGTGTCTGGCCATTGGGCTGACTCCTCTGTGCTGTCCTTGTCTCGGGGGTCCTTAGCATGGTGGGGCCACACCGTAGTGGGCACTTAGAGGCCTGACCCCTAAATGACAGCCAAAGAGTCCTACTTCCTCCTTCCCTGCAATTAGCAGGTGGGAGGTCAGGGGGAGTGGAGACAGCATCAATTGGCTGCCTCGTGATCCCCTCTCTTGGCCAGCAGCTCTTGTTGCCACAGACTAGAGCAGTCACAAAATTACAGCACCTTAGTGAGTTTGGGAGGAGGGCTTCCTGTTGCTGACTGAGCCCCCTCCTCCTTGCGATCCAGCATCAGTGACAGTAAACCTGGCCTCTTACCTCTTAAAGAGGATCACCTTGTAAATAGGGCATTTTAGTCCTAATGGTGTTATTTGTACCAACATTTTGCCTGTATAAAAATAACATTTTCTACAGTTATCACCATCCAATCAGTTTTCTTGACAATGCCACAAAAAATGTTTGCAAACTTCAATATTCTTAAAAAAAAACAATGATCCATGGCCAGTGAAATAGACATTTTGTCCATTTTCAGACAGGATTTAGACTAGGTTTCTTTACAATAGAGCACTCCTTTTTTTTTGCACATTCTTTTTTCCTCGGTCCCCAGCTGCCAAGGCATCTCTCTGGTGAGACCCACTCGAGCGGCCTTTACCACCCTGCCTGAATCCCTCCCCAACTGAGGAATTGGGTGCTAGATCCCCTCCCAACATGGAGCCCTTACAGAGGGAGTGGATCACAGAGAGTCAAGTCAGGTTGGGGCCAGTGGTGGGCATGTGGGCTGGTCACCCGGGTCTGCCGTCACCTCCCTGGCAGCCAGGGTTTTTTCTCCTTGGTAGTTTCAGCATGAGGCATGGACGTGCAATGACATCAGTTCATAGAGGGTGTGCTTCCACCCCCCCCGCAGATGTCCACCACTGCCTCACCCTCTTGCACAACCTCTGCCAGTGTAGTTCTCATGGTCTTCTGCAGGAGCTGTTACATGGCTGAGGTTCCCCTGGATCCAACCCCAGGAGAGGAGAGCAGTCCTCTGGATGCTCAATCCTTCTCCTCCTGGCCAACCTCTCGTGCCCTGGGTTCACTCCCAAAACCAGGTCACCGGCATGTCACAGGGTGTGGCGTCCAGTGTCTCAACCCTCAGTGCCACTGTGCCGGCCTGAGATCACTCCTTTGTGTTAAGCCACAATGTTTTCAGATATGTTCAGGTTTGTAAATGGAGTTTATGCAGTATTTATTGATTTGTTGTAAGCCAGCTTGGTCTAGCAACTCTGCTCGAGTATGCAGCTCTGTATTGTGTGTACTGGAACTGCCCCCCAACCCACCTAGATTCTACTTTCCTTCCCTTCTAGTCCGATTCCCTAACACTTCCCCCACTTCAAACCTCCCTTTCACCCTATCCCACCTCCCCTTAAAGCTGTCCACTGTTCTTGATGCCACTACCTCCTCTGGGAGCTCATTCCACCGGGACACCATGCTTTCAGTGAAGAAGTTCCTCCTTATCTCCCTTTTCAATTTTCCTCCCTCCAATTTGAGAGAGTGTCCCCTTGTTTTCCTATTTTCTTCTGACATCGAAGATACTTTCTGTGTTAACCTTATTTATACCTTTAAGGCGCTGAAAGGTTTTGATCATGTCCCCTCTCTCCCTTCTCTCCTCCAGGGAATACATGTTGAACTCCTTCAACCTCTCCTGACAGGGTTTGTCCTGTAGGCCCTGCACCATCTTTGTTGCTCTTCATTGCTCCACCTCCAGTAAACTGTGATGTCATTTTTCAGGTGAGGGCACCAGTGCTGCACACCGTGCTCCAGCTGCGGTCTCACCAGTGATCTATACAGTGGCATTAGGACCTCCCTTCTCCTTGAGGTGAATCCTCCGGCTACACACCCTAGCATTCTGGTGGCTTTTGCTGCAGCTTTATTGCACTGGACAGAGTGCTTCAGGTCCTTAGTGATGACCTCCCCTAGATCCCTGTCCTCCTCATCCTTGTCACCTATACCCCCCCAGCCAGTATTCTGTTCCTTTGTTCTTTGCTCCCAGGTGCATAACCTTACACTTTTTGGCATTAAAGACCAGCTGCCAGATATCCAACCATTTTTTAAGCCTTGCCACGTCCTTCCTGAGCTCCTTTCTTGGTCTCCACTCTCCCAAAGAGCTTGGTGTCATCTGCAACAGGGCAGATTTTACCTTTCATCCCCTCTGATATGTCACTAATAAAGATATTATACGACACTGGTCCAAGCAGTGAGTCCTGTGGGACCCCACTTGTTACAGGTCTAGATTTCAAGAGTTCGGCCCTAACTACCACTCTTTGACTTCTGCCATGAAGCCAGTCCCTGGCCCACCCTACCAGCTTCGACCCCGCTCCCATAACCTCCAGCTTACTGAGCAGCTTTTTATGTGACACTGAGTTGAATGCTTTGTTGAAATCCAGGTACAGGATATCAACCACCTGGCCTCTGTCCACAGTTTTGGTGACCCAGTTAAAAAACTCTACCAGGCTTGTCTGACAGGATCTTCCCGACACAAATTCATGTTGTCTACCATCTTGAAGACCATTTACCTCCAGAAAGTCCACCTGCCTTTCTTTTTTTATGGTTTCCATCAGCTTACCTATGATGGAAATGAGGCTGACTGGTCTGTAGTTTCCTGGTTCATTTCTGGGTCCACTCTTGTGGAGAGGCACTACACGTGCCATTCTCCAGTCCCCTTGGCATGTACCGTGTCTCGAGTGAGGTGTTAAACAGGTCTGCCAAGGGGTTAGCCAGTATTTCTGCTAGCTTCCTCAGGACTCTGGGATGCACATCATCCAGCCCTTGTGCTTTATCCATGTAAAGGGCTCTGAGGCCCTTTAAAACCCTGTCCTCTAGGATAGCCTCCTCCATTTCCCCACCCCACCTTTCCGCTCACCAATTTTCCCCTGTGGTACTGTTCCATCCTTTTCTCTTGTGAAGACTGAGCTGAAGTATTCATTTTGCAGTTCTGCCTGCTCCACACAACTCTCTGCCCATTCCCCCTTCAATCTAACTATGCAATCTTTCCTATTCCTTTTTTTCCCTTACATAACTAAAGAAGTCCTTTTCCCCTACCTTTATCTCCTCGGCCAGTTGTAATTCTTTGCTCGCTTTTTCCACCCTGACAACTCTGCCTGCCTCCTTTGGCTTCTCCATATAAGCCTCGCTGTCAGCATCATTCAGTGTGCATTTATACTTGTGATGAGCTGTTCTCTTTCCCCTCACTCTAGCTGCCACCTCCCTGCTAAACCAGCAAGGATTTTTTAGCCTGGCTTTCTTGCTTCGGACATTGGTACACATTTTTGTGGCCTCTACTAGACCAGTTTTACTAGTGGACCACTTCTGCTCCACCCTCATCTCTGGCCTGATCCCAGCAAGATGTTCCCTCATGATCTCACCCATCCTCCTAAAGTCAGCCTTTCTGAAGTCCACCATTTTAGTTTTTGTCCTTGTTATTTCCTGCTACAGATATACATAGAACTATACTACTTTGTGGTCACTGCCTGCTAGATGGTCTTCTACCTTTATTTCCTGGACATGGTCTCTATTGGTCAGTACCATGCCAGTATAGCATCATCCCTGGTGGGATCATTGACCCCCTGCAACAGGAAATCATCCTGAAAGGCTTTCAGGATGGCCTGTTCTCTGGAGCAGGAGGTCACTGGGATCCACCAGTTATCTCCAGGAAGATTGAAATCTCCAGCTATGACTACTTTATTCCTACTCGCCTGCGAACTAATCTGCTCCCCTAGTTCACCATATAGCGCTTCTCCCTGTGAAGGGGGTCTGTATACTACTCCCATTCTAACCTTCATCTCCTTTGCTGGCTGAAGCTGAACCCCTAGTGCTTCCGGTTTAACCTTCAGCCACCTGCTCCCTTGTGCATATAATCTCTTCTCTCATGTATAAAACTACTCCCCTTCCTCTCCCTGACTCCCTGTCTTTTCTGTAGATCTAATACACCGGGACCATGAGGTCCCATTCATGGTGTTTAGAGGCCCATGTTTCCATGATGGCAGCTATTCCACCTCCCTCTCAGCTAACATTGCCTGCAGGTCCACCATTTTGTTTGCCAATCTCCTTGCATTTAAGGATACTACCCAACATCTTGCCTTCTGTACACTACTTTTACTGCCTGGGCCAGTCTGTCTCCCCTCATCCCTCCCCCTCCCCCCCACCTGTTTTGCTCTCTTCCTTCAAGTTCCTGCTTTGAGGGGAGGTTCAGCCTCCCATCCTAGGTGTCTACTGATGCAGCACCTCCTGCCCCCCCTTAGTTTAAATTTAGTTTTGTAGCCATGAAGTCATACATCTTTTTCTTTAAAACCCTGGTTTCCTCCCTCTTAAAGTGTAGCATGTCTGGCACATACAGGTCATTGTTGTCCCATGTCCTACCCCAGCCACCTATCAGTCCATACCCATTTGATTCGCATCACCCCCTCATCCAACTATTAAATTCCTCTATCTTGTGCTTTCTTGCAGTACTGACCCTGAGGACTGGGACTACTTCCAAAAAGGCAACTGTCCTCCCTACCTCACTGCAAATCTTCCCTAACTCCTTAAACCTCCCCTCTACCATTTCTACCTCACACTTTGCAAGGTCGATTGTCCCTAGGTGAACTATAATATGAGTTTTTTTAGTTTCCCTTGCAAATGCATTTTGCTACGTAAGGCCCTACCCTTCCCACTGTCATGCCTGGCATACACTCCACCCACCTTCAGCTAGCCCTGGCTCCATTATCTTCCCATTTCATCCCCTTCACCACTGAATCACCCAAGATAAGAACCTTCCTGTACTCTTCACATCTCCCACACCATATTTCTCCCTTCACTTTCTTACCAGTTTGTCCCTTCTGTCTGCATCCCCCAGTAGTTGCCACTCCCTTTAGCCTGCTTTCTATCAGCCTGTTCCCCACTCAAGCTCCCCCTCTTCCTCCAACATCCCCCCTTGTCCTCAATACCATCTACTCCTTGTCTGCTTCTGTCCTGGTGTGTTTCCTCCCCACAGGATCTGTCTCCATCCTTTCCTCCCCACCCCAGTCACTGCCCCTGTGGTCATCCCTCGACTCCATCTTGTTCTCCTCCTTTGTCCTTTCCCCTCCTTTCTGGCTTCATCTTCCCCATGGCTCTGCATTTGGGCATTGTGCCCTCCCCTTCACTACACACCATTCCTGCCTCTTGTGCATCCTGATCTGCTAGAATTGCATATCTGTTTGACCAGAGCCCACCTTTAACAGGGTATACCTCTGTTTCCCCCCTCCGGTCTGGTCCTCTCTCACCTTGCACCTGCTCTTTCACCTGCCTACCCCTCCTCACCACCATCTGCCAATCCTCCATCTCCAATATAGAACTAGACATCCCTAGACCACCTCTGCTCCTTCCCTCTGGCCTCCCATTCCTGTCCTCTGTAATGCCTGGAGTCACCCTTCCTTATTGCACTATTCTTTATCTATCCCCCCAGTCTCCCCCTTCCTCACCTGCTAACTGCCATGCTAGCCACCTAATCTCCTCCCTAAGTTGCTCAATGCTTCGGCACACTGGACAGCCCCCAGCCCTCCAGATTACTGCCAGAAATATTGTTGCCCCACATCCATTGCAGCTAACTACTTTCCCCTCATCTCCCTTCTGCCACCCTCCTCCAAGTCCCCCAGCTGCCCTGATATCTCTGCCAGCTCCTAGGTTCTCCCAATTTTTTAATTTGCTTACCTGCTCTGCCAGAACCTTGAGAACACCTCCACTTGGAGAACATACCCCCAACACAGCCTTTCCACCTGAAATTCTTCCCTGCAGTAGACAAGAAAACAGCTTTTGTCCCCCCAGATAGAACACAGTACAGTGGCCCTCAAATTTATGTTTTTAACCACTACTATCTCACACAATTCATGTGTCTTTGTGCCTATGCAAACAGTGATTCCTCCAAGACAAATAAATAGTTTTGAATAATTTACAGCAAAAATTGTCTTATCTGACTTGATCTTCAACCCTGAGCTTTTTGCTCGCACTGCTCCTCTGATTCACCTTCTCCTGAGCTCCCATTTTAGCTGTCCTGCCCTATGATGTCAGTCTCTGGAGACCACATGGGTTCCATATGTTTGCCCGACTATTAAAATCCTGGCACCCATTTGCCCACCTCCGTATTCCTGACAGTATCAAAAAAAACCTCTTGCATTCACGACTATCTAAATCCCATTGTTCAAATTCCTGACTATTCAGTAGTATGAAATATAGCTACCATTTTATTGTTAGTGGCTGACCATTGTACAGACTAAAAGCTAGCCTTATTTACTATACATTTGTCATTGACCACCAGTAGTACAGACTATAATACTACACTACTTTACCTACTGTTAGTTTCCCTGTACTGATAACCACAACCAGCTCCATTTTGATCGCAAACAGGGAAAACATGAGACTGACTTTAGTGAGCAGCCAACAGACCGCAAACAGAGGAAACTGAAAAACATTTACATGCTCAATTGCAATTACCTCTGACTGGTGTCAGTGATTTAAGCAGCAGATCACAGTGCACTAACAGCTGCTATGTAGTGTAAATCAGACATCAAACTAACCGTAAACAAGGAAACTGCAACAACATTTGCATACTCAATTGCAATTACCACATCAGTGATTCGATTTACTACATCTTCTGACAGCAGGTAATGTAAAAAAACTAAAGTGCCTTAACATAAGTTTGCTTTTTGCTGTTTCAAAGTGGCCGTTTGCATTAGAGGAACATCCACCTAGCATAGCATGTTTTCTCTGTGTGTGGTGTTTTTTGCAGATTGATGTAACCTAAAGCATTGCCATTAGGACCCAAAGCAAATCAGGAAGCACTGTATGCTTGTGTTGCTGTACTTGTGGCCAGCTTTCCTGGTGGGGAGGCTCTGACACTGCTGAGGACTGTTCTGGGCTTTGCCTGGGGAAAATGAAATGTTCACTCTGTTTGCAATTTTAATACTACAGTCAATGACTGGAGAAATGGGAAAGCTAAACACAAGAGCCAACTAGCTTACCAACAAAATAGTCAGTAATGAGAGCAACAGGATTTAGATAGTAGGGAACATGACCATCAGTACTTTTGTACTGTCAGGATTGTGGAGGTAGGATAATGAGCATTGGGATTTAGAGAGTGTCGGGCAAACATACCAAACCCGACCATACACCTATTGGATGAGCAGGCGGTGGACAGGAAGGGCTGAAAATGCTGCTCTGGTGTCTGAGCTGTGGATCCTCACTGCAAGGGGAGGACAAGCAAGACACAAATCCTTCTATCAGTCTCTGCCCTCCGACCCCTGTTGCTGGCTGAGGCTCTCTGGTCAGGATAGGCAGTGCCCCAGTATTTAAGGTGCCTTGTCTATTTTAAATTTGGCACCAAAAACTCAGCCTCTGCTGTTACACCTGGGTTATGCCCCTTATTGTCCCACATACACCTCATATACACTTCACAGGAAATGAGTGCTAGGAATGTGCTTTGCTGCTAAGATATCCTAATATGGTCATGCATGATTTATTATACCTCACTATAATACATTTATCTAGATTATGTTTGTCTTTTGTAGATATTCCATATATTATCCACCTAATCAATGATAAGATGACTCAGAGGGATCATCAGTGATTATTGTATAGTTATATTCTCATAATTATACGTAGTGTGCATTTTACACTTAGGCAGATATGCCTGTCAGCAGTTCTCTTTGTCTAAGCAAGCTAACACAGAGAGAGAGACAGGTTTTGTTATGTCTTTATGTTTTATAGTGTACGTAAGTAAGAAATGTGCATGTAGTTTAAGCTGTCAGCATTCCTTTTGTCTAAGCTATAATGCTAATGGAAGCATATTCTGTCTCATATGAAACTCATTAGTAATTCTGTCTCCTAAGTCATTTTCCAATGGAGAATGACTTAGGACCAATACATATTGTTTCTCTTATCTGAAACGATGTAATCTCTGTTGCTATGCTGTTATCTGTAGTATTTAACTGTTTGCAAACCTACTGTAGCATGCTCGAGACACTGCTTTAGATTGTCTAGAAGGGCAGAGAGCTGGAGCACAGGGAGAGATAAAACAAGAACTTAGAGAACCTAAGATCTACAATTCTGGAGATTATGTACATTCTTCAGGAGTGGTGAGAAACCCATCTCCCTTGTGATTTTATCTGACACATGTTTGACGTAAGTAGCATAATAAACTTTATTAGTACTCCTTGCTTGTTTACGAATGTTTCTTGGCAGACTCTGAGACACAAGAATCTGTATTATTATTATTTTTATTGTTTACCCTACACACCAAGAGTGTTTAGACAACATAATGGTGACCGTGAAATGGAGTCTAGATGTTTTTGCCAAATTTCATTTTAATTTCCTCTGTAAATTAAAACACTGGGTGAGAGATTCCCAGTAAAAACAAGCTGAAAGTGTCTAATGTTTAACATTTGTTGGTCAGTTGTGTGTTCTACAGTGCAGACAAACAATCTCTTGGCAGATATTCAGTTTCTGTGTAATGAGTTGTTTTATTTTTTATTTTTTTTCCTATTCTTTCTCTGTGGGAACACAGCTATAAAGAATTCAAAACAAACAGTTAGACAGCTTTCTTGTGCATTGAAATCCTAATGGGTATTTTCTCATCTAGGAGTTCACATACGCCAAAGGCTGTTTGTGTCCTGTTATGAACTTCGGTTGCAAACAAAGTTTTTTGATCCACAGAGAGCTAAGGGTTTCTTATCTTAAATCATGTCTAAATATATTAGTACTGAGTTGAGGCTAGATGTCTTAACAAGCCAAACTGCTAACAGTAGTTGGTTTGATTTTGCTAAAGTAGCAGAATCCAATCATAGTCCTTTAAGGGATATCATAAAAGCCCATTATGGGGATTTGAAAAATGGCACCGATGATCCTGAAGGATTATTAATTGCAACATTGTTTAATTGTTTTGATACTGTTCTAAATAAGATATCTGTTTTGGAAACTGAGTATAATGCTTGCAAATGGAGAATTCTGCCTGCAAGCAGGAGATTAGTCTGAAAAGGGCTTCTCATACAGGAAAAATAGCTGGACTACTGTCTGAGCTACAATCTGTCCATCTAGAAAATGAGTCTCTCATTAATGAGAAAAGCAGCCACAAACTGCATGCCTTAAGAGATAATGCTAAAAAGTCAAAACTTAGAAAAAAATTTTTTAAAACTAATGGTGTTCTGGCTAGTAACACTGATTCCTTATGTTTTGAAAACAAGGAACTTAGAGATGATAAGTCAGAAGTAATTACTGAAAAAGTTAATGAGCTGATATTTCAACACCATACCTTGATGGTACATCATGATTCAATATGTTTTAATTACAGCAAACTTAGAATGAAGGTTTTCAATATAAACTATGACACAGCTTCTGTCAATAATAAGCATGTTGTACAAGATGGGAATGTCTTGAAATATGAAAACAAAGCACTTAATAGCATGCTAACTCCTGTATCTGAGCAGTTAGAATGTAGGAGTAAAAAGTCAGATATGGCAAACTTGTGCCATCAGCCAGAGGTATTGGCAGGGTATACTAACTTAATGCCCAAAGACCTTGCCTCTTCTGATGTTAAAGAGTTTGATTTTGAACTCTCACAGTAAGCTGTGACGTGGACTAGAGCAAAGGCCAGCCACTTGTTTTTCTGTGATTCAGAAAATGGAGAATTGTTAGAGTCTCAAAATAGAGACACACATGTGATCAGGTTGCATCCCAATACCATCCCCAAGATGGCTGCTCATGGTCATGTGATGATGGTCATGACACAGTAACCCACGATGCCCATGAGGTAATCCAAAATGGCCGACCACCATCTCACGGAAGTTCGATCCTGCAGTCACAGGGACCTGTGATTGCTGCCATAACCAAACAAAACAAACCAGAGTTTTTTGGCATGATTAATAATGTTATCAGTAACACTAGTGTTTCTGAGGGATAGAAGATTCTCATTAAAAATGATGTTGACGTACATTTGAATAAGGCTGATACGCAATATGTCATGAAGTCAGCATCTGATGCTGATGAAACAGCTGATGCTGTTAACAATGTTTGCTTTATTAGCAATGATTATGGTATTCAGGTGTCCTTGGATAAAGAACACATTAAAGTTAATTGCATGAAAGGTTGTTTTTATTTCCTATGCAATTTATCATCCACTTCTCCTGAGAAGACTAAACCTACTGCTTTTCCTATGCAGTGCATTAATATCTTAAACTGCAACATTAAAAACAACGTTGCTACCATCCAGCAACATTCCGGTGGGGAAACCCACTTTAAATGTGATGGGGGAGGGGACAACCCTAATTCTAAAAGCCCCATGGCTGTGATATTTTCAGCATCACAGGCCACGTTGGGGGGGAGGGTTACAGGTTTGATTTCTGAACCTGAGCTGACAACTGTCTCAGCACAGTTATCTCCACCCTTGATGGCTACTAAACCACAATCCATAGCTGGAGAACTACATGCAGCTTGCACTACACTTTTCTCCACTGTGCAGTCACCCCTGATAGTGCCAGCACATGATGCAGAACCCCCTCCATCAGTGACACCTCGATCATCCCATACTATAGCTGCAATGGTAGGCACTACAGGTAAGAAGGTACAAGGTATCCTAATACTGATATCATTGTCTTTTCTTTTCGGATCACTGACCATGGTCCCAGCATTGGTTAATCCTAACACAGTTTTAGGGCATTATTTTGAAACTGCCACATCAGATATAACAATCTCAGAAGTTTTAGTCCAACCATTTAATGGACACATCAGACCCATTGCTTATGCATCACAGATGCTTGTCCCAATGGAGCGGGAATACAACCTTTGTGTAAGGAATCTTTTGGCTACATACTGGGCAGTGAGATACTTTATGCACATCATTGGATATGCACCCATTGTACTACATTCCAATAATTTGCCAACTAACATTCTGTTGTCAGACAGAGTAAAAGATGAATATGTATCCAATGCCAGACTTACACACTGGTTTCTCATTTTAAAGGATCATGACATCACTGTCTTTCCTATCAAAACTTCATCCTTGTTGACCCATGGCCTACAAGTTACAGGAGGGACCAATGATTGTTCACTCCAACCCACTGGCCTACCTGTCCCAGTGCCCTTTCTGACAAAACCACAGAAAGTGTTAAAAGACACTACTGCGTGTCATGTTTCAACTGATGACTCAGCCACACATACCAACAAGGGTCAGATAGCAGGGTTTAAAATTATTGTACATCCTGGTGATGACAGAGTGTGCATGGCTAGTAACTGCATCATTGTATATGTACAATTCACAGGCAATGTTGAAACACACCTGGCAAATAAAATGAAAAGCAGGGAGGCATGGAGTCTCCTAACTACCAAATATATTTGTGAATGGTTTAGAGATCAGTTTAATGAATGGTTGAAAAACTGGTGCGGAGCACAGGGGGTTTGGCTTCAGTGGGGACTGGGGTTCCACCTGGAGTGACACCAGCCTATACTGGCTGGATGGTCTGCATCTGTCCAGGAAGGAACAAGTCTTTTGAGCAATTGGTTTAAATGCTTCATTGGCAAGCTTTTAAACTAGTCAAAGGGGGAGGCACTGACAAGCAGCAGGAAAATCTCAGCCTCTCCCTACAAAACAGGGTACTAAATGAGAAAAAGACCGAGGCAGAACGGTCAGTGGGGGATGCTGCAACAGAAGGTAAAGCCATCAAAAAATGGAGAGCAATGAGTACCAATGCCCGTAGTCTGGGTGACAAGCTTCCAGAATTAGTGGCCTTGATGGAGGAGGAACATCTGGATATCATGGCAGTCACAGAAACATGGTACACACAAAACCATGACTGGGACGTAAACATACCAGGATACACTATCTACAGGAGGGACAGGGAGGGTAAAAGAGGAGGAGGAGTAGCTCTTTACATAAGGGAAAGGATAAAAGCAACAGAACAAAAGGGTAAACAGGGAAGAGAAGAAGAACTGTGGGTAAATTTGGAGACAGGCAATGGCACCACAATCTGCACAGGGGTTGTATGCAGACCCTCTTCTCAGGGGGAGGAAATGGTCAAGGAAATGATAGAAAGTATACTTAGAATGGCAGAAAAAGGGGAGATATTGCTGATGGGTGATCTGAATATGCCAGATGTTAACTGGAGTGCAGTTGCAGCTGCCACTTCAAAGAGTGGAGTTATTCTAGATGCCCTACAGGGGGCATGCCTTAGACAACTAGTACTGGAGTCCACTTGAGAGGGAGCAATATTAGACTTGATTCTCTCAAATGGAGATGGAGAGAGGATCACAGATGTAGAAGTGGGTAGCCATCTGGGAACTAGCGACCATCAAACAGTATGGTTCACAATAAACACAGCAATACAGTCAAGCCATACAAAGACAAAAGTACTGGACTTTAGGAGGCTGACTTTGCCAAAATGGGTGAGTGCCTAAGGAATGCACTAGCAAATGGGCAGGAAGGAGGGGTGAAGAACAATGGGAATAATAAAACTGCCATCACAGAGGTAATGAGCCTTTGTGTGAAGCAAATAAACAAAACAAAATGATATAAGAAACCACTATGGTTCTCAAAGGAAGTGGGAGGAAGGTTCAAGAGAAAAGAAAGCATTCAGGAAGTACAAGGAATCACAGAAGGAGCAGGACAGAGAACTGTATCAGTTAAAGCAAAGGAGGCTGGGAAGGCAGTCAGAACAGCAAAGGCCCAAACCGAGGAAAAGATAGCCAACTCAGTTAAGAAGGGGGATAAAACCTTTTATAGGTACATCAGGGAGCGAAGGAAGACCAAGGAAGGGATAGTGAGGCTTAATAAAGAGGAGGGAGGGTGGGCAGAGGGAGACTGTGAAAAGGCAGAGATACTAAACAAATATTTTTGCTCAGTATTTATGAATGAAGAGGGGGAGGTACATAAAACAAACAGTAGAAACACTCTGGATACAGAAGTTGATACCAGCCCATTTACAGAAGAAAGGGTTCTGAAAGAACTCTTAAAACGGAAGGTGGACAAAGCAATGGGGCCTGATGGGATTCATCCCAGAATTCTAAAAGAACTAAGGGTAGAACTAGTGACACCACTGACTACCCTTTTAACAAATCATGGGAGGATGGGGTGGTACCCGAGGACTGGAGGAGGGCAGATGTGATTCCCTTCACAAAAGTGGGAGCAAGGCAGAAGCAGAAACTACAGACCTGTTAGTTTAACCTCAGTGATAGGGAAAATGATGGAATCACTTCTGAAGGAAAGAATTGTCGAGTATCTAGAGGCCAGAGGGGCACAGGACCCTAGGCAGCATGGATTCACAGTGGAAGGTCATGCCAAGCACGATCTGATAGATTTCTTGTCTGGGTGACCAAAGTGAGTAGATCAGGGAGGGGCTGTGGACATGGCCTACCTAGACTTTAGCAAGGCATTTGACACTGTCCACACAAAGATTAATATACAAGTTAGCCAGCCTGGGAGTGGGTCCCAAGATGACAGCCTGGGTAAAATTGGCTGAGAATAGGATACAGAGAGTAATAGTAAATGGAGTCCACTCAGAAGAAAGGAGGGTTACTAGTGGTGCACCGAGGTTCAGTATTAGGACGGTCCTCTTCAATGTCTTTATAAGTGACATTGCAGAAGGACTGGAAGGAAAAGTATGTCTCTTTGCAGATGACACAAAGATCTGCAACAGAGTTGATGCACAGGTGGGGTGGAAAGGATGAGAAGGGACTTGGAAAGGTTAGAGGAATGGCCAAATGTATGGCAGCTTAGATTAAATGCTAAGAAGTGCAGGTAATGCACCTGGGAAACAAAACCCAGGAAGAGAACACAATGGGGGTGAGATACTAAAACAACAGAAATGGAAAGGGACCTGGGGGTAGTCATATCAGATGACCTAAAGGTGGGCAAGCAATGTGAGAGGGCAGCAAGGAGGGCTGGGGGGATACTGGGATGCATAGGGAGAGGCATCACCAGTAGAAAACAGGAAGTTATTATCCCTTTGTACAGACAGCTGGTGAGACCCCATCTGGAGTACTGTGTGCAGTTCTGGAGAACCAATCTCTGCAAAGACATAGACAGGATGGAAGCTGTCCAGAGGAGGGCAACTAAAATGGTGCAGGGTCTGCACTGGAAGACATATGAAGAGAGACTAAAGGAGCTTAATATGTATAGCCTCGAGGAAAGGAGGGAGAGGGGGGACATAATAGAAATGTTCAAGTACCTCAAGGGAATCAACAAAGTCCAAGAGGGTAGCATCTTTCAAAAAAAGAGGTGTGCAAGAACAAGAGGGCACAATGTGAAGATAGAGGGGCAGCTCAGAGGTAATTTAAGGAAGTATTTTTTCACAGAGATGGTTGTGGATGCATGGAACGGCCTTCCGGAGGAGGTTGTGGAGTCAAAATCAGTGGTGGAATTCAAGCATGCATGGGACAGTCATAGGGCAATTCTAGGGGGTGGGGGTAGGAAGAAGTAGGCTGCTGGTTAACTAGGATCTGCAGTTTATCCAGTAGGTAGGGAAATGGGCAGACTGGGTGGGCCAAGCGGTCCTTATCTGCCGTCAAATTCTATTTTTCTATGGAACGTCCTTGAGAATGACACAGCTTGTGTTAAGAAAGGAATAAAAAGATTTTTTCTTATGTAAAATGATACCGGCACTCCATGAGAGGGTTAAGTTCTGCCTGCTTCAAGAAATGTCCTTGAGATAATTACAGAAAGCACTGCAGATACTCTGTTTTTATTACAGTTTCTAATTGGGTCTGTTTCTCTCTAAACTAAATTTCTTTGGCAGAAAACAAACTTCTGTTCTAGTACTCTACAGTATCACTGTGAAATACGGTGACTTGCTTGTGTACAACACAACACTAAACAGTTTAAATACTGTACATTCATAAGGTTCAAGCATATTGTAAAATGTGAACTTTATGCTTCATAAGAAGGACCCTCAGTTGAGGGCAGTGTATATGTTCCTTAATAAAGGAACTGAGGAATAACTTCCAGAAATAGCTCTTATAAGAAACTGAAAATGACATTCACCTATCCAGTGATGGCCTACGAATTTGGCATCACTACTGTAACACTCATAATAAGTTACAGGTAATTTCTGAACACCTGAGAGTAGATTTTTTCAACTGTACCAAAAACATAGTACTCAAACTGGTGGACACCAGTGAGTTAGTAAAAACCCTAGACAGACTGAAATCCTCTGTCTTGTGGCCACACGTGAGAAATGATGTAGAATACTGCATCAGTAACTGATCTGTGCACAGAACAATCCTATACCAGCTAGGACGAATGCACTGTTACCCCAGAGGCAAAGACCCCTGGAACAATATCCAGTTTGACTACATTGGCCTTATGCCAACCACTAAGAACAACTAGTTTGCACTAGTGATCACTGACCTATTTTTTCCAAATAGTTTAAAGCTATCCCAAAACACAACAACACAGTCAAAGTGACTGCAAATGTCTTGGTAAACCAGCTATTTACCAGGTAGGGTCTTACCCCTAAAGGTAAATTCTGATTACAGGGATCCGGCTTTATAGCCAAAGTAATGCAGGAAATGCTGGATTTGTTATGGGTAAAACAAAAGTTTCATATCCCTTATCATCCACAGTCATCAGGACAGGTGGAGTGGGCTAACAGGCAGATCAAAGGCATGTTATAATAAACTTGTTCAAAAAACCTCAGAGGACTGGAATTCATTATTGCCTTTACTCCTTATGGCAATAAGAGGGACACCCTCTGCAGGTACACAGCATACCCCAATTTTGAAATCATGACTGGACAGTCCATGAGACTCCCAGTACATTTACTTCTGGACCTGTGTACTGCCACAGCTGATGGAACATCAGTAGATAAATGTGTTAAATATTTCAAACAAGACATCCAAAAAAGTACACTTGTTTGCTTCACAATGTATGGGAAAGACCCAACAACAGGCCCTATCTCAGTGTAAACAAACTCAGTTCAGCAGTCTACCAAGTTTGACTGTCTCACTATAACAGTCATTGATAAATGGCTATGTGCCAATCAAATGAACTTGTTTAAAGGAGATTAAATTACTTTTCATACCCCAGTAGGAGGAATAGTGCTAAACGAATGGGCCCAGTTATTTAAACTGTGCCCAAAAAGTGCACAACAGCAAGAGCAAGTGCAAATCCACTGTACCCATGCGCAAGAAGTGCAATATTCAAAAACTGTGCAGACCAAGATGCGCCTGCAGCACATGACTGAATATCGCACCACTTGCAGCATTGCGCAACTAGGGATGTGCAGTTATGCATTTCAGATGCACCATAGCGCAACAAGGGATGCTCAGTGGAGCAGTCCAGATGTGCCATAGCGCAACCAGGGATGCCCCGTGGAGCAGGGCAGCAATGCAACAGCACAACCAGGGATGCGCAGGGACAGGATGCCGCGGACCACCACCCATGCCACAGATGGGAAGATGAGCACACAGGAAAACAGACATTGCCCCCACACCCCATGCACTGCACAACTGGGGACAGCTGGAATAACCACCGGCCCATGGATACCAGAAACCAACCCACAGCCGGGGCATGGTGCCCCAGCACACCCCTGGCAAGCTGTGACCGGCACACAAGGAGGGCTGACCACCCCATGCCACACCATCCACCAATGCAGAGCACACCTGTAGCACGATCCCATACATCCTTCCCAGGAGTAGCACCCAACAGTGTAGGACCCCATGCATGCCACTACCCCCACTGTGACAATGCAACCCTGTGCACCAAGGAGCCATGCAAGGCAGCCCCACCATGTGCACCCTGCAGCGGGTGGCAGCAGACAGCGATGCAACAACAGCATACACAGTGCCACCCTGCACATCCCCCACAGGTACAGCTGAGAGACCGACCATGTGTTGACACATGAGGTACCCCACATGCGACAGGGCATGCCCCGGACTCCACCACCAGTGGTACAGCACCCTGCACATCCTCCCAAGACCATATCCCATCCCAGCACTGGCCACAACAGCCAGCACAGACACACACAGTGTTGCATGGAAGCATGCACAACACAGGATGCAACACAGTGCATGGACAAACACCCACCCATACCCAAGGGCACACCAACACAGGGACACAGTAGCGAGTCAACCAAGCCACTGGCGTGTGGCCACAGCAGCTATGCACACAACCAGCTCCCCTACATGGCACAGGTGTGCCAGCCACCCTGTGCAGGCACCATGAAGCTGTATGCCACCAGCATGCAGCCGGAGCACATGTGACAGACACTGGAGCACATCCTCTGCAACAGACACAACTGACAGCATGGAGGGGACAACAACAGCGGAGGCCACAGTGCCACCGGAGGCAGACGTGCACCATACTGATGATGGGAGGCAACCTGGCATTGTGCCAGGTACAGTGGTTGTCCAGCACGGACAGCCACCACTGACATGCCAGCAGACCATGCATATCACAGACATGCAAGGGTGTCAGCTGCACAGGCCATGGATGGTCTGACAGGGGTGCCATACACACAGTGCATGCACCGTGGATCACTGCACACAGGCATCTAGTGCACAGAGAACAACACACAAACCACAGACAGTGACTGATACCCCCACCCACACCATAGGTGGTTCCCTTCCAGACACACACACATGCTCATGTATGCACCACCCCGACGCCATGCACACCACTGCAGCTGAGCACCTGTAGCCCGCTGCAAATCAGAGACCACCACAGTTGTCATAACAAAATAAATGTATTAAAAAGAGGTAAGCAACACAACTATTTACAAATATTTACAATGGGGGGAAGGGCCACATACCAGGTGGGGGCAGGTAAGGGGCAGGGGTGAACATATAGGAGAGGGAAGAAGGGGTGTGAGGGTGGGTCCAGGGGGGTAAGGTGTTTCCAGGGGCATGGATGGCCTATCATCTGCCCCACTTGTCATCCATGTGGCGCTGATGTGTCCTCCGCCTCCTGACCCCATGCCAGTCCTTTCTCTGGAGGAGCTCCAGGAATGTCCTCACCAACTGCAACAACTCCTGCAGTCCCCTCTCTATGGCCAGAAGTCACTATCCACCTTGGACAAGGAGTAGAGTTAATACGGTGACTCTCCAGCCCCTGCAGCCCACCATTGTGCATGGCATAGAGTCATATGCCACATCCCTGTGATGGTGTGTGACCACCCACAGTGACCGTGGCCACAAGACCCGCCTACCCAGGTACCTACAGCCATGCAGACCACTCCACACACCCACCACCCATGTTGCACACAGCACCACCATGGCCGTACAGTGATTTGGCTATGTGGTGTGAAGGCAGTGGCACAGCCATGTAACCAGTGCATGCATGGACCACCATTGATGCACTCCCAGACATGCAGTGCCACTGGACAGTGCTGACTGTAACAAGTTGCGTGCATGGCAGTGGTGTCAATGGATGGTGGCCATGCCTTGCTGCCTGCCTTGTTACACAGCATGCAATAGTAATCATGGATGTAAGGCACTCACCATCATCAGGTTGGTCCCTGCACCTCTGCGGACCTTCATCCCTCCCAGCCTACTGGTCCTCCTGGTGGCGCCTCCTCTCTCTCACCTGCCTGTGCTCCTCTGGGCCTAAGGTGCAAACATGGAGAGAGGAACATCAGTACAACCCTGTAGCAAAGTCCCCCTGCCCCCATGTGTGTGCAATCCCACACAGAAATACCCATCAGGCCCCCACCCCAATACCACCACCACGGCGAACACTGGATTGTCCCCCCCATGTGCTGGACACATGCAACCATGATACCCGTATGGATGTTAACAGTGTATGGATGGGGCACCTACCTGGCCAAGGCACCATGCCTCTCCTGGCACGTCCCCATAGGCAGACAAGCATGTCCGGGTCCCTGCGCTGGAGGTCCCCGTACCTGTGGCGACACTGCTTGGCCATGCGCCCAATTCCCATGGCATCCTCTAGTGCAACTGCCACCTCCTCCCACACTGCACTCCTGGCCCTGTCCAGGGGTGCATCACCATATAGTGCCCCAGCATGGGGCTCTACAATGGCCACCAAATTGGCCAATTCAACCTGGCTCCACATAGCAGCCCTTCTCCGTGCCATCTCAACAGATAGTTGGAGTCAAAATGGCGATCAGCAGCATGGTTTGCCACTTGCAGATGCTGCACAGTACAGTGCTGCCATTCCCTATTGCACTGTCACCGAACAATGCAATAGTGGTGCACCCATGCGGACGCGCTGGCACCCTAGGGGCAAAGGTCAGGCACAGGGTCAGGGTCTCTCGCGCACGGACAGCCACAGCGTGATTGGAACCCAATGTGTGTAGCATGATTGGGTGCCTGTGTGCCTCCTCCTCTAGTGGCCTACCGCACTATGGCCCCAGTGCCACAGCGTCACATATGTGAACAGCGCAGTAGCACCTCTGGCACAATGGTGGCTGTGCCCTGCATTGCCTCCCATGCACAGCACATCAGCAGCGCGACAGGCATCTGCGTCATAACCCCGGCATGCGCAGTTCAGTGTGTACTGAGAATGTCACAGAACTGAGCCCTTGTCTGAGCACGCTCAACACAATTGCGCAAAGCGCAACAGCGTGATATTCAGCTGGCATATGCAAATCAGCTAATCAGCCATTCAAAGGTGCAGACACTGCATTTGCATCCACTTAAAAATGCGCCTCGCCTCATTTGCATGCATTGCGCTATAAAAATGCGACATTGGGCTGCACTGGCCATAGTCTGTTACTGCAGTCTATTGTGGTGAGTTGCATGCTGCTTGGGAGTGTGGACTGTGGTGTGTGGGACATGCATGGGACTGCACAGTCACAGATAACACCTGTCATTCCCACAGGATGAATAATGACCGATCGTGAGGTGGAGGAAGAGGAACAGAGATGTGGGTGGAAGAGGAAGCCTAACTTCACCAAGACAGAAACAGATGCCCTGTTTGAGGCCTAGCTCGACCTGGAGCCGCTGCTCAGCAGACGCCAGGGAACACCACAGGCCCATGCTGCTGCATGGGAAGAGGTGGACATGCCATCAAACTGCATGGTAGCCACCGTCGGTCCATGCAGGAGTGAAAAGAAGAGGCATGGACAGGCGGAGGATTAAGAGTGGCTGCCATCAGGGCAGCACGGTCTGAGCACTGAGGGGGACAGTTGGACGTGCAAGCCTGAGCCCCACAAGAAGAGCGGGTTGCAGCATGCAGCGTTGTGCCATTGAGGGTATTCCGGGTCGTGGATTCCAGATGGGTGATAGCCCATCACTGCATGGTAGGTCCTGGTCTGTCAATGGGGGGACAGGGTAGGGCAGATACATTAATGCTACTGTTTTTCCCTTACAGCTCCTGAGCATCTACATGGGTCAGTGGTGGTGGGCTTGTCCACTGAGGGTGGTAGCATGGAGATAGAGGAGGACTCATCCATCTCCACAGGCATACGAGGGTCAGGGCAACAGTGGGCCTGCCTGGATGTCTGGACTGATGTTGGTGGAGCAGGTGCGGAGAAGGCCCTGCCCGTGCCCCAGCATGCCAACGTCCATGGATACCAGCATGCTGGGACTCAGGCTGGTACCGGATCTGTCACTTATGATGATGGAGATAACTTCATGGGCAGTGATACGTGTGGGCCACAGGATGGCCACACAGCAGGTGACATCACGGGCATGACCGTGGGTGGTGCCGCCGTGGAGGTCAGCGTAACATCACAGTCCCAACCTGTGCATGTTTGCACCACTGGAGCAGCACTGGTGTGTGTCCAGGACAGTGGGGCTGTTGTGGCCACTGTGGCAGCACCGTTGAGCCCTGGAGAGCAGCTGCCGGAGGGACAGTGTCAGCAGTCGGCCAATGGCCATGTGGTACAGTGTCAGGGGGCGGCATCAGTGCACCACCTGTGGACATGCCCAGGTCTGGCCCTGGTGAGCAGCGCCCACCCTCAAGGGGTGCTGACCATCAGGACTGCAAACACCATGAGGGACAGCATGCCAATCAGGCAGATGACCTCTTAGATGAGCACGCCTACATATTCCAAGCATCAGTCAATAAGCAGGTGCAGCTTGTGACAGCGGTGGATGCACTCAATGCGGCTCTGAACCAGGCAGAGGAGCGGTGCAGCAGAGACACCGCTCTGCTCCTGGCAGGGATGGACCGGATGCAGGAGGATATGACCGCTGCCACTGACAGGCAGACACAGGCAATCACAGCTGTCATGGGCACAATGGGCACACAGTTATTTGCCCATGTGTCACAGACACCGCACAGTGCAATGTCCACCCCCCGTTCCTGGTGTTGTGCGACACCCTCCTTGTCGACACTGGGTTCAGCTGTGGGCAGCCCGAGCACGCCTGGCGCAGGCATGTTCAGTGTGCTGCAGACCCCTACGCGAGCACGGTCGTGTTCACGCAATGGAACCCCTGGGGGACCGTTGGTGCCACCCCATAGGCCATTGGTCAGCCTGTCACTGCTGGCGGGTCTCAGTGGGGCCGCCCATGCATCCATGGCAGCCATGGCGCTGTGGTGCGTGTCTGACCTGTCTCCCACCATGGCTACTGTCTGATGCTGCCCTGTGTGCATTGTGTTGTTCAATGTGCAATGCTCAGGTGGGGTACCCGGGCCCTGCATGCACGCACACATTCCATCTGCACACCCTCCTGGCTGCTGTCCACTGTAGCATGTGCATGATGATGCCTGTGTTACACTGTCTGCCACTGTGCAATGGTGCCCAGCGTCTGACACACGCACAATGACAGGCACTGGGCATGGTGGTCTGTGGACGTGTGTGTGGCTAGGGGTGGTGGTCGGGGTCGGCGTGCCTCCTACCCTTTGTGCATGTCTTGTGAGATGCGTGTGTGTGTGTGTGTGAGAGAGACCATGTGCCATGTTAGACCTTGCCCATCCCTAACGGCGTGTGCGGTTCCATGCTCGGCCAATTCCCTTAATGACATGCACCCCTGGTGTTTGTCCATGCATGTTTGTGGGTTGTGCCTTTGCCACTGGTGGTTGCACATGGCCCCATATCTCACCTGGGTTGGTTGAAGTGCTCCTCTGTGATGGTGTCCCGGTGCAGCTGTGCCATCCAGATCAGTCGGGGGTTCCTTCGACCAAGGGGGTAGCCCATCACAATCTTCACCAGCATCCTCCTATCTTCCCATCGCTGTCCCCTCTTCGACCTGTACTGGCTATCCCACAGTCGTTGGCCATGTTGTGCAGGATGCAACAGGACAGAAATAACCTGCAGGCCTTTGAGGGGCTGTACTGTAGGGCACCACCAGACATGTCCAGGCAATGGAAATGTGCCTTCAGCATCCCAAACACCCTTCTCGATGACATTGCATGTGGTGGCATGTGTCTCATTGTAGCATTTCTGCGATGGGGTCATGGGCCACCAGTATGGTGTGAGCAGCCAGGGATGGAGTGGGTATCCACTGTCACCTATGTGTACAGGGTGGACGTTAGTTTGGTGATCAGTGTCGTCCTGCCTTGGCCCTTCTAGGCCAATACTCATGTCACCTCTGACTATGCCCCTTCCAAGCTCTACGTCTTTCTGCATGCTTTGAATACTCACCCACTAGGTGGCCAGTGAGGATGACCTCACTCTTGAACCTGTGGCACAATACTGAATGGTGTCAGATGAAGGCATCACGTGCTCCCCCAGGGTGCATGACACAGACATTGATTATGCATCCCCTGGCATCGCACACCACCTGGCAGTTGATGCTTGCATACCCCTTTTGATTCATGTATGCGGCCCCTTCGGGGCCAGGTGGTGTGCAGATGGCCATGAGTGCAGTCTATTGCCCTTGGAGCACACCAGGCATATGTGCTACCCTGTGAACTCCTGTATGTTTGCAGTGCACTCTGCTGGTGTGCTGGGGAAATGGATGTACTCCGCAGCATGTGGCAGCAGTGCACTGAGGAATTGGGTGAGGTGGCGTGACGCGGCTGACTGGGTTATGCTTGTCATGTCCCCTGTTTGTCTCTGGAAGGTACCCATGGTGAGCAGGCACATGCAAGCTGTCACTTTGGTCTCCACTGACAGAGCATGGCTCCGTCGTGTGGGTGCCTGCGTCACATCACTGCACAGCTCACAGAGTCGCATCAGAATTGCCTGGTTCAGGCAGTACAAGCCCACAATCTCAGTATCAGTGTACAGCTCGAAGCTGGTGTGGCTCGGTACTGCCTGTTGGGGGCATACCACCAACGGACCCTTCCACAGCTGCGCCCCTGCTGCCTGCCTTCTCACCCCCCTCATAACTGCCTCCATTTGGATGGTGGCACTGGCCATGTCCCTGGCTTGTGTCCCCCCCCAGCAGCTGTTTCTGTGTTCCCCCGCTGTCCTTGCTGCTACTTCCCCTGCACCAGAAACACCTCCCTGTAGTGGCCTCAGTGCTGTGTGGCACTTCCCTCTTTTGGACTGCAATGTGGCAGAGGATCCCCACACCTTCCCTGTTCTTGGGGGTTCCAGGTGCTCTGTCTCTGTCCTGCCCTGTCCTGCTGTCAGTGTTTGGTGCCTGTGTGGCTGCCTATGGTTCAGCAACACGTGCCTTCCCTGTAGCGTTCTTGTGCCTGTCTCTTGTTCCTTTTTATTTGGGCTCATTTCAGCTATCGCACAACTTCTGCTTGCTCCCCTATTGTGCATGGCACATGTTGTTGAATATCGCTGTGCGCCATTTATGCATGGTTCCTCCCCCTTCAGTTGCGCATGCATTCATTATCATTGCTCTCTTGGGCAATGTGATTTGGGGGGCACATCTGCCTCCCGCTGAATATCGCAGAATGGCGCATTTTTGGACTTGCGCTGGCGCATCCCTATTGTGCATGGCACAACCCTTTTGAATATCTGGGCCACTATGTTTTTCTTTTTCTCTTTTCTTTTAGGTTCCAGAGAGAGAGATGCTTGCTTTTATGCTTATTATTCTTTTTAAAAGTATGGGTCTTCTTACAAGCCCAAACTGCACATTTTATTGCAGATAAGAACCAGTGACCTAAACCTAAACAGATTGTTGAGCAGAATACCTCACAAGCCCGCATGATTTAATTGCATCCTGTGGAATTCACACTTAAGTCCTAAAAGATAGGTTCATTGTCCAGAAGGGTAGTGAGGCCCTATAGAATGATATGATCATTGGTTTGGATCAATTCTAACAGCTAGACTTGATCTGGACTTCTGTTTTCAGTTTATTGATAATCAGGAATTTTGCATCCAAAATTATATGGCAATAAAAGTCATTAGATCTTTGGGTTTTAACCTATGATGCTTCATAATTTGTCACACATAATATTGAGTGCCCAAAACAGAACACTGGCCCACCCAGTGGTCTAACAGCCATTTCTCAACCAGATACCCTAGTTAATAATGTGCAGTTCATGCACATCCCAGTGATTTTAAATCTCACCCTTTAGAACTTGGAATGATTTGTTTTATGTTTCACAACAAACATTTCCCACTTTTTTTTTGATAAATGATGTGATTGGATACCCTGGCAGCATACCAGGTACTCATTAATGACTCCCTATAACAGGGACTAATAGCACCGCACACATATACACACTTAGGATTTTCACATCCTGGCTGCTAGTGGTACATCTTATGATTGTAAACCTACCCAAACACACTAGGCATTTTGGTTTTTGTTTTGTTTTTTATTGAAACAAAACACAGGTTTAGACTCAGGTCTACTTGGCTCTGACATATCTATTTGAAATAGGGCTGATATAGCCATTATTCAAGCACGTATGTTAAAGGTTCATGATAGTATGAAATATAAGATTATACCCCCCCAACACTGCATGGTATACATGATTTTGCTCAGTAAGAGTGACTTACATTTATAATATTAAGGATATTGTGAAGGGATTTGACCTGAAAAATGTTCTTGTTAATCAATCAATTTCTGCTCACATTAAGGAAGCAGATGAGCATCACATAGCTAGGAAAGTCCTTTGCACTGCCTATAGTTAACATGCTTTTACAACCCTTTGGTTATCTCTTCCAGGATCTGGAATTAGGATATATCCTTGATCTCATACATAACAGACGTATGAGTCAGTGGCATTGCCACATTTTGCACTTCTATTGCATGTGTTAACAAATGTTTATTTAAATATAGCACTATTCCATTGTCAATGGCAAGGAACATTGGGTATGTCACCACACACAAACCAGTACTGCTCCATGTTTCAAAACTTATTCCTGCACAATCCAGGAAGCCACGTTTGTGACTCTCACAGTGTCATTGCCGCATTTTCATCTGGCAACATTCATCTCTGATTGTCTGGCAACAGTCCATTCTATTGATCATCTTGATAGGAACGTTTATCATGAAAAGATTGAAACTACATCCTTTCCTTGTTTACCATGAGGTTTTGAGATCATGACTGACTCTGAACATTGAATGTTGTACCTGAAAGGAACATCACCTTTTATGCAGATGTGACATCTTCCAACTAGTCTTACCAACTTGTGAATACAGGCCTAATAACTGAAATTAGGCTTCTGCTTGTGAACTTTCAAATAAACTGTATTCAGTTCAGCCAATTAAGATTCTACAATCAAGCTCATTGTTATGCATACTATGAAGCTAGTCTGGGGTAGGGGCAATCCCCTAACTTCAGCAAGAAGACTCTTCTTCATTTGATCTACAATCAAGAAATCCATTTTCTTCACTGCTTGTTTTCCAAGCCTGGCTGGTACCTCATACAAACTGAGTACTGTTATAAACTGTTACACTTTGTGCAGCCATGTGATCATCGTCCACTGAACACTGTTGCTATCCCATTGTAAACTCAATGTACAATTTAATGCACCCCTGCTGAGGCCTATAAAAATACTGCTGCCTCCTGAACATTTTGATTTACCTTTGAAAATCTGAATGCATCAGATTTGAACTATGAATATTCATCTGACACTTGAAGAAACCCTGGATTTATCCCCTGCAACTGTTTGTAGTTTATGCCTTGTGGACATTAACATGTTGTGTCCTGTTTAACTTACCAACTGAAAAATGCCATCCTTCAAGATGCTATATTCTGCTGATGTGGAACATTGTGTGGTGACCAACTATACATTCTTCTGATATAGACTAAAAGTTATGCAAAGTGAACTTTTCTGACTTCTGTTTTTATTCCCTGAACAGGTAATAGGTTATACGGTAATCACACCTGTTCCCATCCTGGAACCTAATATCATTAAGTCTAGTCCTAACTATCTTGATGCTCTAATCTCGATTTTTACTTATTTTAATATCCATACAGGCAACTTATGTTTGTCTCTTCAATTTCTTCCTAATAGGACAGATACACACTGATACATCTCAGTATTTGCTGATTGTTTTGATATTGGAAAACCCCAATTTCAAGTTTTATTCCAAATGTTTATAGTAATAAAAGGTTTACTAAGATTTTCCCTTATAATTACATTTTGTTGTTTAAGGAAAACCCTGAAATACCTGTGTGACCAGTTAACTTCCTCTATCAGGCTTGAGCCTTGGGCCTGTAGACGAATGGTTCCTAACCTCCATCTTTCTGTTGTGTTGCCACTTTTACAATTAGGACAGAAAAGAGGGGATTGTTACACCTGGGTTATGCCCCCTATCATCCCACATACACCTCACATACACCTCACACTGTATTCCTGGGCCCAGATATTCAAAAGGGTTGCGCCATGCGCAACAGGGTTGCTCCATGAGCAAGTCCAAAATGCGCCATTCTGCGATATTCAGCAGGAGGCAGTTACGCCACTGGCAACAGGTTGCGCAAGAGAGCAATGCAAATGAATGCATGCTCAACAGGAGGGGGAGGATCCATGCATAACCTGCGCACCCGATATTCAGTCGTGTTATGCAGAGTTCTGCATGCGCAACCCCCAACCTGCGCCCGCACAAGCTTGCTTCAAAAAGGCTTGTTGAGGGGCCACCCACAGAGTGAGCTGCTGCATTGCAGGGCACACCACTCAGGAGGAGCAATCTTAGACCTGAGTTCTCTCGAATGGAGATGAGAGGATCACAGATGTAAGTGATAGCATATGGGAACTAGCGACCAGAACAGTGGTTCACAATAAACACAGCAATAAGTCAAAAATACATACAAAAGCAAAGTACTGGACTGGATGGCTGACTCTAAAAACAAGGGTGGTATAAGAATACACTAGAAATAAGCAGGAAGGAGGTGGAAGAACAATGAGAATAATGAAAACTGCCATCACAGGGCAACAAGCCTGTGTATGAAGCAAATAAACAAAAGCGAAACAATATGAAACCACTATGGTTCTCAAGGAAGTGGCAGTGAAGGTTCAAGAGAAAAAGAAAGCATTCAGGAGTACAAGGAATCACAGAGGAGCTGGACAGAGAACTGTATTACTTAAAAGCAAAGGAAGCTGGGAGGCAGTCAGAACAGCAAAGGCCCAAACCGAGAGAGATATGCCAACTCAGTTAAGAAGGGGATAAAACCTTTTATAGGTACATCAGGGAACAAAAGGAAGACCAAGGGAGGATAGTGAGGCTTAATAAAGGTGAGGAGGACATGGCAGAGGATGACTGCAAAGAGCAGAGATACTAAACAAACATTTTTGCTCAGTATTTTACAAGGAAGGGGGAGGTACCTAAAACAAACAGTAGAAACACTCCAGTTCAAGTAGATACCAGCCCATTTACAGAAGAAGGGTTCTGAAAGAACTCTTAAAACTGAAGGTGGACAAAGCAATGGGTCTGATGGGATTCATCCAGAATTGTAAAAAGAACTAAGCAAAGAACTAGTGGCACCATTGACTACCCTCTTTAACAAATCATGGGAGGATGGGGTGGTACCCGAGGACTGGAGGAGGGCAGTGTGATTCCTTCACAAATGTAAGGAGACAAGACAAGCAGGGAAACTACAGACCTGTTAGTTTAACCTCAGTGGCATGGAAAATGATGGAATCACTTCTGAAGGAAAGAATTGTTGGTACCTAGAAGCAGAGGGCACAGGACCCAAGGCAGCATGGATTCCTAGCAGGATGGTCATGACAGATGAATCTGATAGATTTCTTTGACTGGGTGACCAAAGTAGTAGATCAGGGAGGGGCTATGGACATGGCCTACCTAGACTTTAGCAAGGCATTTGACACAGTCCCACACAAAGATTAATATACAAGTTAGCCAGCCTGGGGGTGCATCCCAGATGACAGCCTGGGTAAGAATTGGCTGGAGAATAGGACACAGAGAGTAATAGTAAATGGAGTCCACTCTGAGGAAGGGGGTTACTTGTGGGGTACCACAGGGGTTCAGTATTAGGACCGGTCCTCTTCATGTCTTTATAAGCAACATCGCAGAAGAGGGACTGGAAGGAAAGTATGTCTCTTTGCAGATGACACAAAGATCTGGAACAGAGTTGATGCACAAGGTGGGGTGGAAAGGATGAGAAGAGACTTGGCAAGGCTAGAGGATTGGTCAAATGTATGGCAGCTTAGATTCAATGCTAAAGTGCGAGGTAATGCACCTGAAACAAAAACCAGGGAAGAGTACACAATCTTGGGTGAGATACTAACAACAACAAAATGAAGGGACCTGGGGTAGTCATGTCAGATGATCTAAAGGTGGGCAAGCAATGTGAGGAGGACAGCAAGGAGGGCTGGGGGATACTGGGATGCATGGGAGGCATCACCAGTGAAACAGGAAGTTATTATCCCTCTGTACAGACAGCTGGTGGACCCCATCTGGAGCACTGCGTGCAGTTCTGGATACCCAATCTCCTAAAAGACATAGACAGGATGGAAGCTGTCTGGGGAGAGCAACTAAAATGGTGCAGGGTCTGCACTGGAAGAGATATGAAAGAGACTTGGGGCTTAATATGTATAGCCTCGAGGAAAAGGAGGAGAGGGGGGACATGATAGAAAGCTTTCAAGTACCTCAAGGGAATCAACAAAGTCCAAGGGGTAGCATCTTTCAAGGGTGTGCAAGAACAAGGGGACAATTTGAAGATGGGGGGTGGCTCAGAGGTAATTTAAGGAAGTATTTTTTCCACCAGACAGAGTAGTGGATGCATGGAACAGCCTTCCGGAGGAGGTTGTGGAGTCAAAAACAGTGGTGGAATTCAAGCATGCTTGGGACTGTCATAAGGCAATTCTAGGGGTTGGGGGTAGGAAGAAGTAGGCTGCTGATTAACTAGGATCTGCAGCTTATCCATTAGGTAGGTAGAGAAATGGGCAGACTAGGTGGGCCAAGCGGTCCTTATCTGCCATCAAATTCTATGTTTCTATGAAGGGGAACAAAGCAATGGGGCCTGATGGGATTCATCCCAAAATTCTAAAAGAACTAAGGGTAGAACTAGTGACACCACTGACTATCTTCTTTAAGAAATTATGGGAGGATGGGGTGGTACCTGAGGACTGGAGGAGGGCAGATGTGTTTCCACTTCACAAAAGAGGAGCAGGGTGAAGAGGGAAACTACAGACCTGTTAGTTTAACCTCAGTGATAGGGAAAATGATGGAATCACTTCTGAAGGAAAGAATTGTCGAATACCTAGAGGCCAGAGGGGCACAGGACCCAAGGCAGCATGGATTCACTGTGGGAATGTCATGCCAGACAAATCTAATAGATTTCTTTGACTGGGTGACCAAAGTAGTAGGTCAGGGAGGGGCTGTGGACATGGCCTACCTAGACTTTGTCAAGGCATTTGACACAAGTTAGCCGGCCTGGGAGTGGGTCCCAAGATGATAGCCTGGGTAAAGAATTGGCTGGAGAATAGGACACAGAGGGTAATAGTAAATAGAGTCCACTCTGAGGAAAGGGGGGTTACTAGTGGGGTACCACAGGGTTCAGTATTAGGACCTGTCCTCTTCAATGTCTTTATAAGCAACATTGCATAGGGACTGGAAGGAAAAGTATGTCTCTTTGCAGACAACACAAAGATCTGCAACAGATTGATGCACAATGTGGGGTGGAAAGGATGAGGAGGGACTTGGCAAAGTTAGCGGAATGGTCAAATCTATGGCAGCTTAGATTCAGTGCTAGGAAGTGCAAGGTAATGCACCTGGGAAGCAAAAACCCTGGGGAAGAGTACACAATAGGGGGTGAGATACTAACAACAACAAAAATGGAAAGGGACCAGGGATAGTCATATCAGATTACCTAAAGGTGGGCAAGCAATGTGAGAGGGCAGTAAGGAGGGCTGGGGGGATACTGGGATGCATAGGGAGAGGCATCACCAGTAGAAAACAGGAAGTTGTTATCCCTCTGTACAGACAGCTGGTGAGACTCCATCTGGAGTACTGTGTGCAGTTCTGGAGACCCAATCTCCGCAAAGACATAGACAGGATGGAAGCTGCCCAGAGGAGGGCAACTAAAATGGTGCAGGGTCTGCACCGGAAGACATATGAAGAGAGACTTAAGGAGCTTAATATGTATAGCCTCGAGGAAAGGAGGGAGAGGGGGGACATGACAGAAACTTTCAAGTACCTCAAGGGAATCAACAAAGTCCAAGAGGGTAGCATATTTCAGAAAAAGAGGTGTGCAAGAACAAGGGGCAGAATTTGAAGGTAGAGGGGGGGCGGCTCAGAGGTAATGTAAGGAAGTATTTTTTCACAGAGAGGGTAGTGGATGCATGGAACGGCCTTCTGGAGGAGGTTGTGGAATCAAAAACAGTAGTGGAATTCAAGCATGCATGCATGGGATAGTCATAAGACAATTCTAGGTGGTGGGGGTAGGAAAAAGTAGGCTGCTGGTTAACTAGGGTCTGCAGCTTATCCATTAGGTAGGGAAATGGAAGACTGGGTGGGCCAAGTGGTCCTTATCTGCCGTCAAATTCTATGTTTCTATGTTTCACAGTTTGATTTTTTTGTTCCCTCCCACACAATGGCCACCGTATCAAATATCTGCACAGAACTGAGACTCTATGTCTCAAACTTCCTTACCTCTCATGGAGGATGGGCTGACTTCATGCTGGATGCAATCAATCAGAATACCCCTGTGCTGGGGTTTCAACCCAGTACACAGAGGCAGACAATAGCCGGAAAGGAGTAGCTAAGGGAAGTTGTTGGTCAGCTCTTTATGCTGCTCTGAAAGCCTCCGAAGCAAGGTTTTAAACCCTTGAACTGCAAATCTTATCTCTTAAGCAGGAGATGGGGTTGTAGGAAACTGAATGTGTGAGATGAGAGCAGGATTTGGAGTCTGAGCTCCAAACTCTGTGAAATGTGAAGAATTCCCTTTTGCATTATTCTGCTCAGGCAGGTGAGCAGGAACTTTGTATGTTGAAGCAGGAGTGTGAAAGTTTGAGATAGGATAAGGGTCAAGCTTTGCAAATGAATGACTTATTAAGTAGTACAAATGAACAAGTGCATGAGGAGTTGGGAGAGTGACAGGACGAGATAAACCAGGTATGTAATGATTTAGGGTAAGCTACTAGGGACAATCTCGAATTGAACGCCGCGTATAGAGTGTTACAGAAGCAGATGCAGGATGAAGTGGATCAGAATGTTGCAAATGTGAATCATGATGAATGTGAATCTAAAATGGTGAAACTGCACCATCAGCGAGAGGTGTTGGCTGGTCACATCAAGGCAATGGGAGGTGTAGCCCCTGCCTTGTCAATGTTATCTGAAAGGGAGGAGTCCGATGATGACATCTCACAGTACAATGCCCAGTCACACCCCTACTATGGCCCAGACACCCCTCCCCACCCCACCATCCACAACATGGCAGACCCTGTCACATGACACCACATCTCCACATCATTGATGGCATGATGCATATCATGGGTGATGCCAACATGGTGACCCCCATGATCGGGGGGAGCCGGCCTAGGCTTAGTCCCGACGGCACCACCGATTGACATTAATTCTGTGGATGATAAGGAAGAGATAGAGAAAATGACTGATGCCGCCTTAAGCAATGTGACCCTACCTGACAGAAGCAAACAGACCCTCTGAATGCATATTAGATGCTGCAGGAGGCTGTTACTCGGGAGGGAGTGGTACGCACTGTAGCTGAGGCTGTGGCTCAGGCAGCCCTGGCAATCTAACTCCACTTGATTGTCCCAATAATCCCCTTCAAATGGCCTACTCTGTTCAGCAAATAGATGACAGCATTGGTCAGATGAGCCCGTCTGACAACCTCAGTTGCCACTTGGAAAAGGTGGGTGCTAAATGTGAAATGCTTAGTCTCACTGCAGACTACCAGGTCTAGATCCTATGCCAGACCATCGATCCTGGCATGTGGGTAAAACTCACTGATGTTGTATGCCAGGAGCAGCCACTCCACCTTTGATAAGTAGCATCTGAACATATTTCTGCACACAACCCAGGTGTAGTAGGAATGATGCTTGCATACCCTGTGAACAGAATGTGAAAGAAAGCACAGCAACTTTGATTAGAGGCTTTGGATTTCCTACCGCGGCAGGGAAGCACCTTGCAGGAGGAGCACAGATGTGGACTTTATTGAATATAAGACCCTGTTCCTTAGGAACATGATATCTGCAGTAAGAGAGAAGGAAGTCAACCACCCATCCCACCACAGAGAGGTTTGCCGATATTCTTCAGAAAGCAGAGAGAGTTTATCAACTCTACATCCATGATTCAGGCTCTGGTTCCAAGAAAGTAGCTGCTGTGGAAGCCATCTCAGAGGCCATGACACACTACATGGTGGAGGGCAGGCCCAAAGAAACAGCCCCTCCCACAGACAACTAGCACCCCAGCAGGCCCAACGACAACAACAATCCTAGGGTGGGAAGTGGAACTACCACAAAATAAGAAACACCACAAAACAATAAGGGTAAACAACAAAGATCAGGCCACTCGTATAGGAAAATAGCTGATGAAAACCGGAAATTTCAAGATCTTTTCTGGCAAGTACGCTCCAAAATGGATGCCATCCCAGTTCGGGCTCTTGCAGCAATACAACTGAGAGAACAGGCCTCAACAGGCCATGGAGATACCAGAAGTCCAGGCTCTCAGGCCCTTACAGGCCTGAACCCAGAAGCAGCTCCCTATATAGCATTAGTGCAGCATGGTGAGATGGTTCAAAGGAACCAGGCCCAGACTCTCTTTCAAGAGCTCCCCCATGCTTCCACTGGTACAGATTGAGAATTACAGGCCCCAGTCCATATTGTAAACAAGCTAGTCTTGGATACAAATGGAAGGCCCTGCACTGAGGCTGAGGTCGGGGGCCACCTACTGACAGTACTACTCGATACAGGTGTGGCTGTGTTTGTATTACATGATGACCACCCAGACATATCACCTTGGACCACCAGATGGAGGACCAATATATCTGGGGTAGACAGAACTAAGTTACCTGCATACTGATCCCTGCCACTACCTGTGCACTGGGGCACCTGAAGGCATATCATACCTTTCAGCTAATGGTACTGCATGATCACCATGTATAATCGGAATTGATTTTCTGGCACCACATGGCTGTGTGGTAGACCTAGCCAGCATGTTATGGATACAAATTCAGGGACAATATCGCACCATCATGATCCCTGACTCATATGTGGTTGCAACTTTCTCTCTGAACAACAAAAAGTACGATGTCATAGATTTGTTTAAGAACCATGAGCTTTTCACAAAGCTCCTCCCCATCCTACAAAGACATCTGGAGGCATTTGCCACCAACAAGCATGACTGTGGCAGGATGCACACTGTCATTGAAGTGACAGGCCCAGCACATGAGAGGCAACAGCAATACCCCTTTTGCACCTGAAGCCTTGCCTTCTCTTAGGGAAACAATTAAATCACTTCTCAAGCAAGGTGTAATCAGGACATGTGTTTCCACTGCAAATTCCCCAGGGTGGCCTGTGAAAAACCCACAGGTACCTGGAGACTTACTATTGACTACAGGAGACTAAACCAAGTCACCCCTAGTTGTGCCCCAACTGTAGCATCAGCACCAGATGAGCTATGACTATTGACCCCTGACCAACAATGGTTTAGTGCCCTGGACATCTCCAATGGCTTCTGGTCATTGCCATTGGCCCCAAAAGTAAATATAAGTTTGCCTTCACCTTTGAGGGCAGGCAGTTCACATGGACCAGCCTACCATAGGGGTTCCACAACAGCCCCTCCCTGTTCCATTTACACATGATGGACACCCTTAAGGGTTTCTCTACACCCCAGTGTCTCTTGCAGTATGTGGATGACCTGTTGTTGGCCACAGCCACCAGGAACAACATCTGGACCTTTTAGATGAACTACTGACCCTCACCTAGAGGACAGGCCTCAAATGTAACCCTTAAAAGCACAGCTATGTCAGAAAGAGGTACTCTTTCTGGGCCTGAGGATAACAGACCAAGCGTAAGCCCTACCTGGAAGAAGATACAAGATTTGAAGGTCTGCCACTGCCTACCAGCGTGGCCACCTTTAGATGGTTTCTAGGTATGGTAAACTATTCTAGAGATTTTATTTGTGATTTTGCTCAGAAGGCAGCCCCTGTATGAATTAATGAAAAATGATGTCCCCTAGACTTGGGGCCCCATTCACACCCAAGCTGTTCATAGGTGTAATACAAGTTCGAAGGACATGCCCATATAGACCTCTTGCCTAGTGGCAATAATCAAATTTCTTGTACCCCAGATATTTATCCAATCTGTTTAAATTCCAACAAGCTTTTGCTTGTAACTACATCTGTTGGTAAAGCATTCCAAATAGTAGTCACCCGCTGGGTGAAGTAATTATTAACTTTGGTTTTTAACCTTAGACTATATGCTCTGCTGTTCAATGCAACAACATTTTTTTCTAGGCAAATAGACTCACACAGAGCTGGATCTTGAAATGCTTTATATACCAAGCATAGGTCACCCCTCAATGATCTATATTCCAATGAAAACAGGCCCAGATTTTGTAATCTACAATTGTAGTCAATGTTACTGAAGCCTCTAATCTTCTTTGTAAATCTTCTCTGCACCTTTTCTATAGAGGACTTACATCCCAAGGTAGGGGATGCAAAATGGAGCACAATAGTCAATATGTGACCTAACCAGACTTGTATATAAGGGAATTAAAACTTCTGGTTCCCTGCTCTTAATATGCTTCATTATACATGAGAGTATGCCATCACATTTCTTAATTATGTTATTAGTGTGAGATATTAACTTTAGATAATTTGTAATAGTAATTCCCAAATCCTTTTCAGAAGTAACAGTTTGTAATATGTTACTACCTATTGTGTAGGTTGCTAACCTGTTATTTCTACCCAGGTGCATCACCTTACACTTATTTATTTATTTGTTTTGTTTACAGGGTGAGCACACTAGACAGCCAAGAGCCTATTTTCAGGTGCGACCCTGGAGGGTTACAATGGTACAATACATGAACATTAGGCATATACAGGGTTAACATACATTAGGTTCAGGCACATTATATAACATAAGAATAAGGTACATACATTAAGGCACTTATGTAACATACGAATAAGGTACATATATTACAATTAGACCGAGCACATTGAATAGTCATCAGTGAGGTACATGGATAACTACATGAGATGGCAAATGGCGAGTACAGGAATAGGCATCAGTAGACTCCCCAGCGAACCAGAAGAATACCAGGGTACACAGCAGCAGAATAAGTCAGAACAGGGAATAAAGAACATTGGGTAGATTACCAATCAGGACCAGTCACTTCAGGGTAATAGAGCACCAGTCAAGGTATGTCAGGTGACACAGGCTAGACCAGCTGGGCAAAGTCCAGGTTATAGCCATGGACTGGCCACCCAGTGGTAGATACCAAGTGAAAGCAGCTCAGGTACAGAGACAAGTAGCAGCAGATTTCAGGAAGCCCCATAGGGAGGTTCTGAATCAGAAATGTGATGGGGAGGTGTGAGTGCAGGCTGGCAGGGAGTTACATAGCTTCGGTGAGAAGGCAGGGAAGGCCTGGTCACCCATTTGAGTGTGGGTTTCTGGAATCAGGAGGACCTGAGAGTCACTGGATCTTAGGTGGTAGGGGGGAGCTGCCGGAGTAAGGGACAGGGCAAGTGCAGAAGGGGTGGTAGTATGGATGATATTGTCTAAAAAGTTGCTAAGGATGAAGGTGCGTTGGTACTCGGTGGGAGCCACTCAGTCAGGAGTAAGGTCACATCAATTTGTGAGGTGGGGAGCAGAGAGAGCAAAGCGGCATACATTGTTGCATGCTGTGTCCCATTTAGAGACTGGTTTTAGGGACATGGGCAAAGGATACAAGGCCATAGCAGAGCGTGGTGGGAAGACCCCCAAGCCACTGGGGTGAGGCATGATTTAGATCTGTAGGCCAGGCCCAGCTTGCAGTTTGTAGCTTTCAGGTGTTGGATGTGCAGAGTAAGATCCAGCTAGGCCAAGAGTAACCCCTAGGTACTTGACCACTTCTGTAACAGGCAGTGGGGACCCATCTGCACCTAAGATTTTGGAGGAGCAGGGCAGGCTTTAACTTGGCAGAGGAGCCAAAGAGCATGACCTGAGTCTTCTTGAAGTTAATGGAAAGCTTGTGGTCCTCAAGCCATGATTGGACACGGTTATAGTCAGAGTTAAACCAGGTGTTTATGGTCTTTGGGTCCCGAGAGCTTGCCAGGATGATGAGGTCGTCCGCGTACATGGTAGAGATCCCAAAGGCAGAGGCCCAGGATAACTCATTTATATAGAGGGAAAACAAGATGGGTCTGAGGACAGAGCTCTGGGGACACCACAGGTCACCAGAGTGGGGTCAGAGAGGGCCTTGTTAAAGTTCAGATATTGCTGTCTACCCAAAAGGTAGTGTGAACCAGGTGAGGGCAGGCAGGAGAAGCTCATGGTCCAAAGAGTGGATCGCAGGAGCGAGTGGGCGATCGGTCAAAGGCTTTGGAGAGATCTACAAAGATGTCTGAAGTCAGTTTGCCTTGGTTAGTGGTGAGCCGGATAGCAGAGATAAATCCACCGCAGGGGCAGTGGAAGGTTGTGCCCTTTCTGAACCCGTGTTGAGCTGGAGAGAGGAGCTCATAGCTCTGAAGGTAGTGGGTGAACTGGGAGGCTACCAGCTTTTCAAGTAACTTACTGATAACAGGCAGGATCACAATGGGACGATAATTGTTAAGATTTTTTGGGTCCCCTTGTTTGAGGATGGGGATGACCTTGCCCACCTTCCAAATGTCCGGGATGGTGCCAGAGATTAGGGAGACATTAAAGATGTGGGAGATACAGTGGTAGCCACAGACACTGTCAGATATTTCCCAAAATTTCTGTGATATTTCCAGAAATATCTGATGCTTTCTGCATTTAAACAGTAGGAGCAGCAGAGACAAACTCTTCAGAAATTTCGTGAAATATCTGGAAATAGCTGGCAATGTCTGTGGCTACCACTGTAGGCCAGGTGAGGAGGGATGCCCCCAAGCAGAGCAGTTTGGGTTCGACATCGCGTGCCCAGCTCCCATGTGAGGAGAGAGACCTGCAAGGAGCCTCTGGGTCCCTGGACAGTAACTGCTTTAGGTAGAAGGAGGATGGCTGGAGGTCCACTGAGGGAGGGACTGGTGGCTATGGGGACAGGGGTTTGGGAGGGAGGAGCAGAGGGTTGGGAGGATGGGGCAGTCAGGTCACAGAACTGACGGTTGAAAGCATTGGCAATAGTAAGGCGTGTTATTGCAACTGCCCCTTCAATGAGCAGGTCAGAGACCTGGGTTCTGCAGATCCACCAACTCAGTTTTAATGTTTTGCCAGAAGCTCTTCGGGTTTCAGGCCATGGAAAGCTTAGGGCTGACTGGCAGAAATCGCTCTTAGCAAATCGGATGGTCTTTACAAGAGTTTCTCAACCAACGATAGTCAAGGTGGTCAGCGCAGGAGTTGAAGGACTTGAATAGAGCCCTTTAGCAGCGTTAAAGGTCATTTTATATCTTACTGACCATGCAGCTAGATTATCTAAATTAATTTGTAAGGAATTGACTGATGCAGAGTCATTAACTGATGCAACCAAGTTTACAGTCATCGGTGTATTTTGTATCCAAGCACCATTATTTACTTGCAAACTATTAACTAGCATATTGAACAACAAAGGGCCTAAAACTGAGCCCTGAGGAACACCACTAGTTACTGCTCCCCAATCAGACATATGTCCTTTAATGCTCACACTCTGCATCCTGTTACTCAGCCATGAGTCTACCCATTTAATAATATTGGTATGGAAACCATACCCTTTTAATTCCTCTGTTAGAATTCCATGACAGACGGAATCACAGGCTTTCTTAAAATCCAAGAAGATAACATCAGCTGGCAATCCTTGGTCCAGTGCCATGCTCACTGATTCAAAAAAAATTATTTAATTTTGTTGACAAGATCTTCCCTTTACAAAGTCATATTGCGAAATGCCGATAATATTCATGTTTTGAAGGTGAGCTACCATTTTATATTGTAGGATCCTTTCCATTAATTTGCCTAAACATGAAGGGAGGCTAATTGGTCTATAATTACCTACAGTATGTTTACTTCCTCCGTTATGAATTGGTACCACAGTAGCTAATCTCCACTCAGTTATAACATTTCCTTCTTGTACAGATACATTAAATAATAATACAAGGATCTCTGAAAGTTCTGTTGCCAATTCTTTAATGAATTTGGCTGGAATTCCATCTGGTCCAGTTGAGGAATTAATTTTAGTGGCCCGGATCACCTGTTTGACTTCCTCTATTGTAATTCTTGAATATTAAAGTTCAGATGGTACATTATCCAGACATTCATAATCCTTGGTTTTATATACGCTCAAAAAATAGTCCTTAAATTCCTTAGCCATATCCAGTTCACTGATCAGTGGCACATTGTCTTTAAATAGTGTGCCAACAGATGGTTCTTTCCCTTTTAGTGATCCTATATAACTATTAAATTGTTTTTTATTATCCTTTGTTATAGTAGCAAGTTTTATTTTGTGATTCTTCTTTGCAGTTTTAATAGCTTCTTTACACTGTTTAGCCCTTACTTTAAACTTGGACCATTTATCTATAGTTCTATCCTTTTGTACTTGTTAAATGCTCTTTTTTCCTAATCAATCTTTTAATGTTACCATTCAACAAGGGAGGAACTCGTTTTTTATTATTAAATTTTTTATTTTCAGGGACTCAAGTATTAATACAATAATTGATTTTAGTTTGTATAGCTGACCATATCTGTTCACTGTTTAGATTATTTAATTCTGCCTTCCAGTTCCATACAGTAATGTTGTTTCTAATTGCTTCATAATTTGCATTATGAAAATTTGTTGTCCTTGTTACTCCATGATTTAATATACTATAATATTTAATACTCCAGGAGACCATATTATGGTCACTGTCCACAAGTGGTGCAGCAACTTTGGGTAGTTCCCCTGTATCATTAATGTTTGTTAGAATAAGATCTAAAGTGTTATTCTTTCTAGTCGTTCTTTAACCAATTGTTCTAAATCATGCAATAATGTAAATTCAATAAATCCTTTTTCTAACTGGGTATTGCCTTTTAATGTTTGCTAACAAATAGATGGTAAATTAAAATCCACCATTAAAATTGAGTCTTCATAAGTTTCAAATTCTCAAGAACTTGCATAAATGAATTATTGTCAATTGTATCTAAATTTGAAGAACGATAACACAATCCTAATGTTATATTTCTGTCATTTTGTATTTTAGCAAATATAATTTCAGTATCAATTTCTATATTTGAGGTTTTAGGGATTTCAATGCTGTTTAAATGTTTATTTATATATAAAGCAATCCCATCTCCTTTAGCTTTTTGTTGATTCTGATAATAACTGAATAGCCAGGATCTCTGTACCCCAACTAGTATCTGTAAACCATGTCTCAGTGACTCCACGTATATCAATTTTATCATTATATAAGATACATTTTAATTTGTCTGTTTTACTGTTTAATCTTCTAGCATTAATCAACAAGATATTCAATTCCTTACAATGCACACTAGAAGTATTTATATTTACTGTATAAGAGGGGCTAGATTGTTGAACTTTAGGTTTATTAATATCCGCATCGATGGAGCACTATAAGTATATTGTCTCATCTCCTCTTTTTTCTAGTTTAAACAGGTTGAGATGAAGTCATTCATTTGTTTTCCCAACAAGGTAGACCCATTTTTATTCAGATGTAGACCATCCCTGCAAATGAGTTTATTATCATTAACAAATTATTCCCAGTGAGTAATACACTGTATGTTTTGTTTAAGACACCAATGTCGAAGCCAATTTTTAATGATTTTATTTTATCATTAATGTACCAATTTGCTCTAGGGATGGGAAGGATTTCAGAAAAGGTAATTTGACAGTCCTGTTCTGTCAATAAATTGTACATTCCCACAAACTCCTCCCTAATGCTTTGGGAATTTTGATTAAGAACATTATTTACCCTTGCGTGAATTATTACAATTGGCTTTTTCCCACTGTTTTTAAGAATGTATCTAGTCATTTTTGTTATATCCTGTAATTTAGCTCCTTTGAAGCAAGACACTGTCCTATTGCTTTTATCCAGATTGCATATTATTCTGTCCAATTTTTTTATGCTTGAGTCCACTAAGAGGTATATTTGTCTACACTCAGCCACACTGGTATCATTCAGGTCCATAAGATCATCAAAATGTGCCTGTGAGTTCAAAATTCCTGTGACTGTACCATCTGAGAAGTTCTGTTCAGAAATCAAGATCTGATGTAAAGGGGCATATGACATGAAGATATTAGTCTTAGCTCTGCCACATTAGTAAGTTCTTAATCCATAAGATTATTACAATTATTTGATAAATTTGTATGATAGGAACAAACTTATCTGAGATTATGTGCTCAGGATCCCTTATCAGTTTTATAATAGGTGTATGACCTGAGTGTATTAAGCTGGCATCATCAAATAAATCAACTAGTGGATCAAAGCTGTTTGGAGCAACAATATTGAATTGGGCTGCTTTTCTTCACTTTTTACTGACTTTCCTTTTCTGAACCAGATACCAAGGGTTTTCACCTTCTGGAGGGTATTCATCTACCCTAGCACACTTCCTATTAGGGACATTACTAGTACTGCCATTATCATTTGTAACAGTTTCTTGAATCATATTTTTGGATATATAAGAGGGACTTTTACATATTTCAGTAGGATAGAGCCACACTGCATGGATGCATGTTATTACAATGAGCAATGGTATCTGCATAGCTTTTTTCTAGGATGGTTAATTGGTTGTTAAATGTACTAATTTCTTGTACCATGTCTTCATTCTCTTTACATTTTAAACAGAAAAACTGCATGTCTGTCAAATGACTAGTATCTGTACAGTACATCCTGCATATATTACACATGGGTAGAATCCTGCCATCTCTAGTTATTAAGGTGTCATTCATTTTATTTACTGTGAGGAAGTAGGCTAGCTAAACAAAGGGCTGGTAAACACTGTATTACCTGTATCAGGCTGGGCTTCCCGTATATATTATATTTCCATTAATTTCCAAACTCTCCTAACACACATAGCATGCTCAGATGCACATATCTTTGTGCGCATCTTCGCACATGCTGAGGTGCACTTGCCCTGCTCACTACAGGCTGAGCAAATAAAGGTAGGAGTGACCAGGAAGTGGTTTTCCTGGGTCACGTATCAATCATGAATTAAATATTAAAAACAAGTGATAAAAAACACTAAAATGTATTATAGAACTGTGACACCACTGAAACAGGCCTTGGCCTCAGCACCAGCTTTGGTCAACCCCAATCCAGCCCTGCCATTCCATCTCTAGTGTGCCACCTGACATTGCTATGTCTGCAGTGTTGGCCCAGAAGGTCCATGGCACCCTGAGACCCATTGCATATGCATTACAGCTCTTGACCCCAGTGGAACAGAAGTACAGCCTTTATGAAAGGAACCTTCTGGCCACCTACTGGGCTGTCAAGTACTTCCTGTACATCATTGGGTACTCCCCATTGATCATCAATACAAATCACACCCCAACAACCTTTTTGCTATCAAACAGTGTAAAGGATGGGTCAATCTCTAATACCAGGCTGACACACTGGTCCCTCCTTCTCCAGGATAGAGACATTAAGGTCCACCCAACCAAACTGCCATCCATGCTGGCACATGGTCTCCTCTTCCAAGGAGAACCCCATGACTGTACACTGCAGCCACCTGATCTACCAGATCCAGGTCCTTTCCTTCCCACTACACCAGAACTACTTGAGAACACTTCACTGTGTCATGTCTTTATGGACGGCTCAGCTCCTACTACCAGGGAGAACAGATAGCAGGAATGGGCATATTAGTCATTTACCCTTTGGTAACACTGTTACAGTTTCTAAGTGTTGCAGTGTGGCATCATCCCAGAATGCAGAGATGGCAGCGGTGGCCTGCACCCTTGAGTTCATCCAGCATGGAACCGAGGACACCATCATTTTCATAGACTCTAACTGGGTTTGTTGTTCCCTTACAGAATTTCTTCCTTTCTGGCAGAAGAACTCCTTTCTCTCCTCTGATGGCAACCCAGTGAAATACAAGGAACTGGTAATATACATTCATTCACTGGCACAATGTCAAAGCTCACTCCATACATGACCCCTATCATGCCTTCAATGACACTGTTGACACCCTGGCAAAGGAAAAGGCCTGGGGGGGGAACAACTGGATGATGGACCATCCAGGGGCCAGAGCGGCCGTACACATTGCAGCAGTCAGGAAGAAACCTGATCCCTTCCCCCCCTTGGATTTGTCAGAAACCCAACATGCTGACTCTGAAGGCAAAGATGTGTTCAGATTCCTGGACAAAGGTACTGAGAAGAATCTACCTACCCACAACCCCACCAAGGCATGAAGGTAGTTACACCTGCCCCTGAAGACAAGCTCATCTGATATCAACCAGATGACACCCCCACTAAACTATAGGTGGTTCCTCATCATCTTAGGTCCGAGTTGCTCCACTAAGTGCATGATACCCACACTGGTGGACACCAGGGAGTGGAGAACACACTCCAAAGGCTTAAGACTACTGCCTGGTGGCCTGGTGTCACCAAGGATGTCAAACAGTACATAGACAACTGCCTTGTTTGTGCACAAAATAATCCCATCCTTACCAAACGCAATGCCAGGCTACTACCACAGAGGCATTCTGGCCCTTGGCATGCCATACAAATCGATTTTATTGATCCTCTGACCAAGACCAGCAGAAACAACAAATACACCCCTGTGGTAACTGATCTCTTCTCTAAGTGGGTTGAAGCTTTCCCCACGAAGACATGTACTGCTAAAACCACTGCCAAAATCCTGGTGGAACAGATTTTCTCCAGGTGGGGCCTACCTCTCAAGGTAGACTCTGCCAAAGGAACTAGTTTTACAGGTGAGTTGATGAAAGAAGCCCTTGAACTCCTTGGAGTTCATCAGAAGTTCCACATATCTTACCATTCACGATCCTCAGGTCCAGTAGAGACAGCCAACAGATGGATTAAGCAAATCTTTCCAAATTCATTGAGGACAATTCAAGGATTGGATTCCCTATTGCCATTACTCCTTATGGCAATTGGGGCACACCCTCAGTCACCACCCAGTTGACACTCTTTGAGGTGATGACTGGTAGGCAAATTAAATTACCTGAACAACTGTTGTTTGACCTGCACACCCCCACTGCAGACCATGTCTCAGCGGATCAATATGTGGAAAAACTCAGACAAGACCTCATACACACTCATTTGCATGCTGCTAACTGCACGGGCAAGACCCAGCAACAGTCTAAAATCCAGTTTGACAAACACACAGTAGAAGTGGATTGGCAAGTTGGGAATCAGATAATGGTTCTCAGATTTGCACATCCCACACATTCCTTCTCCAATAAATGGGAAGGACCCTATCCCATTGTCAACAAGATCAGTCCAGCAATTTATCAGGTTAGACTCATGCAAAGCAACAAATTGACTGACAAATGGTTAAGTGCAAACCAACTGAAACTGTATAAAGGAGTATAATTTTTTTTTTTCACCCCATTGGGCAGAATAGTACTAATTTACTAATGTTTGATTTTCCTTTTCGGATACACTGACAAGATGGCTATCTTGTTCTATTTTCTCCTCATCTCAGGAGTTATCACCTGCATCCAAGGCACGGTAAAGCACCTTCTTCCTCACCTTGATCCACCTGCAACTACCTTAGAGGGAGTCTCCATCAATATTCCCAACAATTTGATTACTGTCCAGGAATGTTCTGATGCCTACCTCACTGCCTCGGTTGTTGCTCTTGACAAATCTACCCTAGAAATTGAGTGGCAGACTAAATCACAAGGACAAATACTCCCAGTGGCCAAGCTCTCCAAGGGAACTTTCCATGGATGGCCCAACACAAAATTATCCCCAAATGGTACTTTGTCCTTGCTCCAAACCTCTCTTAGACAGTCTGGTTTATACATTATCACTGACTTAATTGACCCTTCATGTTGTGATTCATTGTCTAAAGATTCTGCCAGGAAATGTTGTGCTGTACACAACATGGCATCTGCTGTCATGTATTTATCTGTGTTACCTCCCACTGGGAAACAGCTTTTGGAATGTCCAAAACAAACCCCTGGTCCTCGTAGTGGTCTTACAGCCACTGCCTTACCTGGCTCACTTATTAACAACTTACAATTTATGCATAAACCTGTTTCGTTTAACTTGACTTACTGGAATATGAAAGAATTTGGTAGTTGCCATACTACTAATACATCATTGTTTTATAGTACTTTGTTACTTGATAGCTTAGCAGCTTTTCAGATTCGTAACAAGACTGTATTGCAGGGTACACCACTGAGCATAGAGGCAATTTTAGGAGAAAACCTAATTCAGATGATCAAAGTCATAAACATAATACCGTGACACATCTGATGTCACTGGTGCCACAGGCACTGCCACTGGTGTTTTTGGTACAGCAATGTCCTTCTGGAATAAGGCCAACATTGCTGCCATCAAATCGCATTCACAGAAGTTCCAAACTGGTCTGGTAAATGATATTATACCCCCATTATTGCATGTTGTGGATGGCCTTAGTCAGGAAGAAAGATATGCTGTATACAACATGCATGATATTGCTAAGGCATTTTCAGATTCTAAAGACAAGATTAACGCACTCATTGCATAAAACAATAAAGAAGCAGATAAGCAATACATTGCCTGTGAAATCTTATGCTCAGCCTATGGCTCCTACATTATCACTACCATCAACAATCTATTTCGTGATCTAGAATCCGGAAGAATCCCTGCTATCATAAACGACAGACGTATCTCTAAATGGTATTGTCCTCATTGTAAATCCCCTAACTGTGTTGCCATGTGTATGCTACAGTCTTTAACAATTCCAATTTCTACTGCTAGGAATTTGGGTTTTGTGACCAGGCACCCTAATAGTGGTCCTTGTTTTACTTCTAAGAAATGTTCAATTAAGGATACTATGTTTGTCTCTTTCACTGTTTCTTTACCACATTTTGATCCTACTACAGCTATAGTTGATAAACTCGCATCTGTACACAACATTGGGCACCTAGATGATGACATCTACAGAGAATGCCTTGATTTGCCTCCTCTCTTGGTCTTCCATCCTCTTCTGGACGTGTGGGTCTTGCTGCACATGGACTGTTGTGGAAAGAAAGGGTATATTTATTTGTGTAGAGGTGATGTATTTGATGTTATTAAACCTGTATGTGGCTATTCCCCAGACAGTATCGATTGGTCCTTTTCCATAGACGATGACATCACCACTAATGGCACAGAATACCAGGACTCAACATCTGCTCCAGATGACTCAAGTTATACCAGTCTTATCAGAAGGAGGTTCACCGCCTGTCAACACGGATTTCCAAACAGACTTATACTTGCCCAGTACAGTTGCAAAATGGAGACTGCCTACAGTGAAAATGCAATATAATTCAGATGGTGAATATTGTGTGGTTACTAACTATAAGATGTTTCAGTACGCAGACAAAATCTGTTCTATTGATACCCCACATTTTTGTTTCAACCAGCATCAGAAAACCATTACTGAGCACACAGTTATTACCCCTGTCCCACTTATGGACCCTGATATCATTGATGGTAATCCTGATTATCTGCTTACTCTTTCAGAGTATTTACCTTACTTTAATGTACACACTGATCCTCTAAGTTTGACATTAAAATCACTTTTAGACAGAAAAGACACCCATCTCATCCACATCAGCAATAATATATCCAAAGCAGATGAGACCGTACTTGCTCTCATCAATGATGGTGATTTGAATAGTGCACTTACTAACACTTGGTTAGAGATTACCTTTAAAGATTTTGTTATTATTCAAGCATTTTTGATATTTTTTCTTATTATTATGCTTCGCTGCCTATGGCGTACACTACACCAACACCATGAGCAGCTGGAGTTCTTTTACAAGGCTCAGGCATCGGGTCTGTAAAGGACCCCGCTCCCTATCCAATTTCTTACTTTTGTCTGTGTTGCCCCTTTTGAGGCAACAAGGAAGGGAATGTTACACGAGGTCCCTGCACCCTAATTGGTACCCCCACATGTATACTTCAGACAGCTAGCATTTAGGTATATGTTATACTAACATATAGGGCTCAGGGACATCTACCATATAAGAGTAGATGTCAGGATATGTATGCATATTATTGTTATACACTTTACTTTCCAATATATACATGTATTTTTGCTTACAAAGATGTTAGGACATCTCAGTCCTTGTAATGATTATGATATATGAGTCGGCATTGCCCATCTTCTTATGATTTGTATTACACGGCTATGTACAAACTGTACTTCTTTGTTTCTACAAAGTGATGAATACTACAAAATTTTGTAATGTTATCTTGAACTATGGAGCCACCTCTAATTTAGCCAATAGGGCTCATCTCTGTAACTAGAAATATTTCTATCTTACAGTAACCATGGTAATTATCATAGGTATATAATGTAAGACATTACGTCTTCTACCTCGGAAACCCCAGGAAACATGGAGATTCCTCGAGGTATAGGGAATGCTTAGCATTGGCTCCCAGTTCCTATTGGTAGAGAACTGCTTAGGGCAACTGTGTTTTTCCTTTTGGTAGTAATAAACAAACTTTATTACTCTTATGCAATGTCCCTGTGATTCCTTGCATGCCTATTATTGCCAAGAACCTGAGATTGAGGTTTAGACCTCCTGACATCACATTACCTCTGAGCCATCCCCCCTCTATCTTCAAATTGTGCCTCCTTGTTCTTGCACAACTCTTTTTTCTGAAAGATGCTACCCTCTTGGACTTTGTTGATTCCCTTGAGGTATTTGAAAGTTTCTATCATGTCCACCCTCTCCCTCCTTTCCTTGAGGCTATACATCTTAAGCTTCTTTAGTCTTTCTTCATATGTCTTCAGGTACAGACCCTGCACCATTTTGGTTGCCTTCTTCTGGACAGCCTCCACCCTGTCTATGTCTTTGCAGAGTGGGGTCTCCAGAACTGTACACAGTACTCAGATGTGGTCTTACCAACTGTCTGTACAGATGGCCAACAACTTCCTGTTTTCTACTGGTGATGCCTCTCCCTATGCATCCCAGTATCCCTCAGCCCTCCTTACTGCCTTCTCACATTGCTGACCTCCTTTAGGTCATCTGATATGACTACTCCCAGGTCTCTTTCCATTTTTGTTGTTGTCTGTATCTCACCCCCATTATGTACTTTTTCCCTGGTTGTTGTTTCCCAGGTGTATTACTTTGCACTTCTTTGCATTGAATCTAAGTTGCCATACATTTGACTATTCCTCCAACCTTGCCAAGTCCCTTTTCATCCTTTCCACTCCACCTTGCATATCAACCATGTTGCAGATCTTTGTGTCATCTGCAAAGAGACATAGTTTTCCTTCCAGTCCCTCTGCAATGTCTCTTATAAAGACATTAAAAAGGACAGGCCCCAGTACTAAACCCTGGGGTACCCCAATAGTAACCCCCCTTCTTCACTGTGGACTCCATTTACTATTACCCTCTGTGTCCTGTTGTCCAATCAATGTTTTACTCAGGCTACCACCCTGGGACCCACTCCAAGGCTAGCTAATTTGTTTATTACTCTTTTGTGTGGGACTGTGTCAAATGCCTTGCTAATGTCTAGGTGGGCCATGTCCACAGCCCCTCCCTGGTCTACTACTTTGTTCAACCAATCAAAGAAATTAATGATATTTGTCTGACATGACCTTCCTGCTGTGAATCCATGCTGCCTTGGGTCCTGTGCCCCACTCGCCTCTAGGTACTCAACAATTCTTTCCTTCAGAAATGATTCCATCATTTTCCCTAACACTGAGGTCAAACTGACAGGTCTGTAGTTTTCTGCCTCTGTCTTGCTCCCACTTTTGTGAAGGGGAATCACATCCACCCTCCTCCAGTCCTCAGGTACCACATCATCCTCCCATGATTTATTAAAAAGGATAGTCAGTGGTGTTACTAGTTCTTTCCTTAGTTCTTTTAGAATTCTGGGGTGAATCCCATCAGGCCCCATTGCTTTATCCACCTTTAGTTTTAAGAGTTCTTTCAGAACACTTTCTTTGTGAAATGCCTAATATCAACCCCCAATCCAGAGTGCTTCTATTGACTGGATTAAGTATCTCCCCTGCTTTTCCAGTGTGAATACTGAGCAGAAGTACTCGTTCAGTATCCCTGCTTTTTCACTATCGCTCTCTGCCTAACCACCTTCCTCTTTATTCAGCCTCAGTATCTCTGCCTTAGTCTTTCTTTGCTCCCTAATGTACCTATAAAATGTTTTATCCCCCTTCTGATGTGGCGAATGTGCAATAAAAAACACACTGCTGCTGTATTAATAAAACTCATTAATAGTAACAAAGGCCATTCACAGTGCAAATATTTGCTATGCAAATCCTATGCAGTGATCTTTTGAGATGTTGTCATGTTCTCCCAGAATGCACTTGAGAGGTTCAAACATAACCCAATGTACACCCACCAGAGCCATGATAGTTACAGTACTAGTGCATCTCATAGTATCCACACATGAGCTGCTCAAATGTTGGTATAGCTGTTGATGGACGTTTGCAGATTTTAAAAGTAAATTGCCGAATTTGAAGTGCTGATGAATCCTTCATCACCAAGCCCTCTGCCAAGGGCAACTCAGTATAGTGTTTCTGGGCAGTGCTGGAACTGCCCCCTCCCCCGGGAAGCCACCAGAAATCACTCAATGTACTATTCACGGTCCATTCACAATAAACCAAAGTAGCAATAAAAATAATGGCAGAAGTATCCACCCAAACACATTCTGTGCCACATAACAGCCATAGCGCTGCCATATAAATGATTTTAAGCCAGTACCCACATCTGCTATTTTCCAACTCCGGTATGCACAGGACAAAATTAGCAGATAAGAACTCGCCAAGCTTACTGCATTGCTTTTAGGGACTGTGACCCTGTACAAGTATACAAACATGCCTTCACCAAGGCACATAGTAATGTATGAAACCCTGAGCCACCTTCAATCTGGGCTGAGCAGAACCAATATCGAGAGGCCAGATTATCAGTTTATTAAAACATAAAAATCAGGGAGTACCAGGCCATAACCATTACTACCCAGTCACCCAGAGGCCGAAGATCAAGCGGACACCACACCAATTTAAATAAACATGCAGTGGTGTCCCCAGGATGAAACCAATCCTGCACATTTGCAGCACTCAGCAGAATGTTGCAGATACCTACTGAATAGGTTATGTAATTTCAATGGTATTTTAGTTTTTTTTTGTCATGCAGGAAAATGTACTGCCAGGATGAAGTGAACGCCTACATTTTCCTGCATGACAAAAGGGACTAATTGCCATTGAAATTACATTGATTTATTCAGGTCTGCTGCAGCATACTGCAGAGTGCTTTAAAAGTGGATTTCATCCTGAGGAATGCCACTGTATCTTGTGGTGGTGGTGTGCCTGGGACAGAGTAAGAAATAGGACCCCAAGAACATATCCCAAGTTGACCAGTCAGAATTGCCCAGTAACAATGTAAATACATCCACTCGAAGCATCAATTAAAAAAGTGAATCCCTCCATTATCATACTGCATGTAATCTAGGCAACAGGCAATTTACATATTTTAAACTGTGAATAAATTCAATCTATCAAGAGGAGTAGTTGTGCAGCTAATATTGAAAGTCAAATATTTTGAACATTGCACGAAAGTCCTTCTTAAGACCCATTTAGCTGCAACTATTCTTTTGAAGATTGAACACTTTAGAAGTGTTTCCAGCCACTGTGCTGCTATTTTATATTGTTTTAAATTGTCCATTCATTAAATTGTTCTACTTAGTTTAGACAAGGCTTCATAGTGAATTATTGTAGCCTGCCTTGAAGTGTTGTCTGGGCCACTGTTGGTGGCTGTGTAGTGTGCACTGGGGCTGTCCTGCTGGGCTCTGCTGATGCCCCAAGAGCAAATAAAGTTCTGCTAATCCATTTTTTTTTTACTTTTGATTCCCCACTTATGTTTGTAGTAGCTGGGAACTAGCGGCAGAAAAGGTGGCCATGGAGTGGAGGAAGAGAGAACAAATATCAGGGAAGAGGGGGAACTATGCCCGTGAACAAGAACCTGGACGTGGTGATAGGGTCTGCCAATGGATTTAGCTCCTGAAATGAGCACCAAGGCTGAGATTGGTTTCTACCCAAAACAAGAGTCTTGAGCTGGGGAAGTGAGTCCAAGAGGACCATGCTGTAGGTCTCAGCTGGAACTATCCTGTGTATCTGCCTGTGTAAATTGGATCTTCTGGTTCAGAGGTGGTTTGTACCTGAAGGGGATACTGTGTGCGGTCTGGAGTGAATTGGCTTATTTTTCTCCAGGAACATCAGATCCCTGTATCTGTGGGTGGCCTGCCAGCCAGAATCTGCCTTGCTTGGGAGGACTGGGCCTGTATAAGTCAGACAGCTGGCCAGTGGGTCCTCCGCTCTCCAAGTCCCTTCGCTGGGTTAGCCCAGGTGAGGTGCCGAGGTAGCGGGGCAGTTATCTCTGGGGGTGGTCCTCACAGGCAGGGCCTTTAATTTTTACATCTATGAGCAAGACTCCTACTACCACTGGAAAATCCATACTCCAAGGATTCATGCTGAGACAATAATCTGTTGAGACAATCAGCCAAATGGTCAGACTTTTAATTTTTTTTATGTTTTTTACTATTTGGGCAGTGAGAGTGCTGTATTTTATTGGAGTGTTCCCAGGTAGTGAGAGGACCTGGGCCCCCCCATATGCTATCTGATATTATTTTATGAGCTTCGTATACCCAGTGAGAGGGGGTGTACACATGTATTTAAGTATTTAATTTTTTCTCTCTGCATTTAATGGTTTAAGTTCAGTCCCTATTGTTCCAATTCTAATCTGCTGTAAATTGAAGTTCTAAACTGGGACCTTCAGTGACTGGTATACCATCTATCTCCTGGACTAATATGGACCACCCTGTTTAATTTCTGGCTATTTGAGACTCTATGCTTCTATTGTAACAACAAAGTGCTTGGGAAGGGTTTTTTATAGTGTTAATTTTGTTATAATTTAGCAATTTTGTGGGCAGGGTGTTTTAGTTTGATTTTAGTTGAACCCCTCACTTTTGGGAGAAAAGAGTGGGGGAGCAGTAATTTTGGGGATTTTAATTATTTTAAGTTTTGGGTGTTTGTTTCTTTTGTGTTTCTTTGTGCACTGTTCCCTCAAGTGAGAGTTGCGGGGCAGGGGCTTTTGTTTTATTCTATGTTTGTTTAATGTTTTTCTCTTTTCAGTGGCTTAGAGTCCTTGCTGACTTTGGAGCCTATATTATGTGCCATGGACCTGCCCTCAGGGGTCATGCGCTATTCTCCCCCACCCTTCACACCCTCCACTTTTTCTCCCTCCTCTGGTATTTTCAACCTACCAGTGCTGCAGAGCGCTGGGTATTGCCTGTAGGAGGGATGGGGGTGGGGGGTTTCGAACAGGAGGATGAATGAGTGGGGCCCTCACATCAGGGTAGTTAGGTCTAGAAGATGCCCTGAGGTGAAATGGAGCCTGAAACATGGTTTTCCATGTCTAGTCACCATACCCTAGGGCACCACCCTTACTGGTGGGCAGGTAGTTGGGGCAGCCCTGGAGACCCATCCAACTCAAGCGGTGGTATGCAATGCCGGATCCATTAAGAACAAGACTGCAATTACTGCAGATCTTGTTGGGACAGTGGATCTGACTTGCATCATCAAGACCTGACTGGATGAAAATGTTGGCCCCTTATTGGAGGCTGCTATTCCAGGTGGGTACTCGGTGATACACTGCTTGAGATTGGACTGCAGAGGGGTGCAGTCTGTTTCAAGACCAAGTTGGGCCTCATGAGTGTACCGGCTGAAGAGGCTGGGTCATTCAAGTGCACAGTAGTAGCAGGTATAGGCTGTAGGATAGCCCTCAACTACCGTTCACCCAGAGATGAGAAGCGATTCCTTCAGGAAGTAGCAGATTTCATTATCAATATGGCATTTGGGTCTACCATGCTGATGGTCCTGGATGACTTCAATGCCTGGGTCAATGACAAACTCTCGCAATTTGGACAGCACTTCCTCCAGTTGATGGGCCTTACACAGACTGTTACTTCTGCTACTCACAAACATGGTCACTCTCTTGACCTAGTCTTCTCCTGGGGGTCAAAGCCGCCAATTTGGTGGTGGAACCTGTCAGGTGGTCTGATCATTACACTATGGGGTTCATTTTCTGTCCCCTTTGTAGGTCCACCCCTGTGGAGATGGTCAGATTCCACCCTTTACAGGGATTTGTGCCCTGAAGGCCTAGCAACGGTACTTGACCTATTGGAGTTTCTTGTGGCAAATGGGAATCAAGAGGCCCTGGTGCAAGCCTATAATAGGGCTGTGATCACAGCCCTAGATTCTATCACTCCCATCTGTGTTCACCCCCTCTCTCTCTTTGCCCTTGGTCCCCTTGGTTTGTTGGGACCTTGAGGGAGTTAAGATGACAAGGACGAAGGTTAGAGCAGTGTTAGTGGAAATCCGCCTTGATGGTTGACCATCTTAGATTGTTAGAACATTACCAAGTCTACCAATCGACAATCGCCTATAAGAAGGCAGAGTTCCTGTCTGGGGAGATTGCTGCCACTCAGAACCAACCAGCTCAACTCTTTCAAACAGTGGACAGGCTGTGCAACCCAGCCTGTTTACAGTCTCAAAGATCCTTTTTGCAGTTGGAGTGGGATGAGCTTGCTCAGTTCCTTGCAGATGAGGTGGCTGACATCAGGGCGGAGATCTGATCTTCACGCTTTATGGGGGATGCTATTGATCAGTGCTTGGTCACTGTCCCTCACTTTTCCTGGAGTACCTCTGACCAGCTGTAGTTCATGGATGTCATGTAGATTGTCCAGGGAATGTGACCTACATGACATAGTTTGGATCCGGGTCCAACTTCTCTGATTATGGGTTGTTGAGACATCATTGGGCCAATCCTGGCACAGATAGCCTGATACTCTCTTGACTCAAGAGTTTCTAGCTCCCTGAAGGAGACGGTGGTGACACCCCCCCTGAAGAAAGCTTCACTGGACACTGACTCTCTTACTAACTATAGACTGATCTCGAACTTCCCCTTTATGGGGAAGGTTATTGAGAAAGTAGTGGCTGTACAAATGGAGAACCATTTGACCATCCATAACATTGATGAACCCCTCCAATCCAGTTTTTGAAAGTGGCACAGTACTGAGACTGCTCTGCGTCGGGTGCTCAATGATCTCCTGATGGTGAGAGATTGGAAAAGCCATTCCATTCTAGTACTCCTTGATCTCTCCTCAGCATTTGACACTGTGGACCATAGGGTGCTGCTTGAGCACCTGAGGTTCATCTGTGGCCTGACTAATACAGTCCTTAGGTGGCTTAAATCATTCCTCATTGGCAGAACTCAGAGGGTGGTGTCAGGGATTTATTCCTCCAACCCTCTCTCTCTGTCATGTGGGGTCCCTCATGGCTCAGTGCTGTCCCCCATGTTGTTCTCAGTGTACATGCTGCCCCTTGGAGACATTGTAAGATGGTATGGGTTGAGGTTTCACTGCTATGCTGATGATACCCAGCTCTACCCATCTTTCACACCTGACCAGAAAGTACACTCTTGGTGTTTAATAACTGCCTCACTGAAATCCAGGATTGGACGATTTCCAGCTGGCTAAAGTTGAACTCTGGAAAGACAGAGGTGATAGTTGTGGATCCTGGTTGCTGGATGGGGGGGTTGAGGGCTGGTCAGTCCACAGGGCTTTTCCTGGGGGTTCCCAGCTCCTTGCCTCTGAACAGGTGTGAGACCTAGGGGTGATGCTTGGTGATGGGCTGACCCTGCGGTCACAGGTGTCAGCAGTCATCAAGTCATCATTTTACCATCTGAGGAACATCGCTAGGATCAAGCACCTTGTTCCATCTGGTGACCTGCCCACGCTGATCCACGCCTTTTGAACCTCGTGAATGGATTACTGCAGCTCCCTTTACTTAGGGCTACCAGGGGTTGATATCTGCCACCTCCAGCTAGTGCAGAACACTGCAGCCTGGTTGTTGATGGGGACTTCCTGATCATGTCATATCATGCTGGTACTGCGCGAACTGCACTGGCTGCCGATTCAGTGGCGGATCACCTTTAATGTCAGATTACTGACATATAAAGCCCTAGACAGACTTGGCCCAGACTACCTGAAAGAGCTTCTGATTCCGTACTGCCTCTAGTGATGGCTAAGCTCCGCTGTGAGGGGTTGCTAGAGATTCCAAGGGTATCGTTGAAAATCTTCAGGAGGTCCATGCATTTATGTACATGGCCCCAGCCCTTTGTAATTCTTTACCCCATCAGCTACGGGAGTGCGCTATCCTGGGGGCATTAAGCAGGCACTAAAACATATTTATGGGGCCAAGCATTCACTAGCTAAGTATATTTACTAACAGATTTTATTGATTATCTTTTATACTGTTGTTTTATGCTACTGTTTTTAGTCACTTTTGTAAAGCACTTGAAATCGAAGACGCTAAATCAAATAAAGGTTATTATTATTATTATTATTAATATGGGTGGGGGTGATGATGGGTACAAGGAAAGAGGAAGAGGAGGGGGTGCACTGGTTTTGGGGGACTCCATACTCAAGGGGATCAGATGGGGCAGCAAGGGGGAGAGGCACAGTCAGAAAAGGGTGGAATCCATACCAGGATTAAAGGCAGATATGGCAGGACAGGCAATCCTAAGGTGTGTAAAGAGGAGTAGGAGGAAACCACCTAGCGGGGGAAAAGATGGAGGTAACAAGGGAGAGGACTGAGGATGTGGGAAGGTTCTGCAAGGAGAATGGAGAGTCTATGGCCTTCTCTGAAGTGCTCCCAGTACCCTGCGCACGCACAGTGAGAAAGAAGAGGATTAGAGTTGAACACATGGTTGGTAGAATGGTGTCGACTAAGGGTATGGGGTTGTAGGTGGCTGGGGCTACCTGGGATAATAACAATCTGTTTGCAAGGAATAGGTTGCACCTGGAGTGGGAGGGAAGGAGGTATTAAAGCAAGGACTGGGGAGGAATAGTGTGACAAAGGTAGATTTAAACTAAATGGGAGGGTGGCAAGTGGACAGCAGGTAGGCAGGGATCTGATAGAGTGGAGTCACAGCCATCCCCAGGCTAGCGGGGAAGGACTTGGGGTGGTCAAAAAAGGAGGGAGTAGAAGGGAGGAGATGGAGGCTAGTGAAGGGAAGGGGGCATTATGGAGGGTGGTCTCATTGAATGTAAGAAGCCTAGGAAACAAATCCGCTGAGCTACAGGCACTCTTAGCAGTGTGGAGGGTGGATATTGCAGCTGCCACAGAAATGTGGGCAACTGAGCACCAGGACTAGGATATGACAATCCCAGGATACAAATTATACAGGAAGGACCATAAGGAGAGAAGAGGTGTGTGGTGGCAGTCCATGTGAGGGACAGGATCAAATGCACAAGGGACAAGGGAGAAGAAAGAAGAACAGGCAAGCTGGCTGCAGCTCCTAGACTCAAGGGGTAGGAAATTGAGGTTTGGGGTGGTATACAGGCCACCATCCCAGTCTGAGGAGCTTGACAGGGAGTTAGCAGGACAAATTAAAAAGGTATGTAGAAAAGGGAAGGTGGTCATCGTGGGGGATTTCAACTAGCCAGTGGTTGACTGGAGCATTCCGGTCACCTCCAGTGCTAGGGAGCAAGTGCTCCTGGACATGATCCAGGAGGGTCTCCTGACACAGATGGTTACTGTACCTACTAGGTTAAACACTTTAGATCTGGTATTTTCTAATGGGGAGGCAGTGAGGCAAATAAAGGTAAAGGACCCACTAGCCAACAGCGATCACCAAATGGTGCGGTTTAATATTACTTGGGTGGTAAATTTCAGGGGGGTGGACTTTGGAAGAATGCAGGAAGTACTGAAAGGGAAACTGGAGGGCATAAGGCAGGAGATGGATGTGGAGTGGAAATGGATATAATTAAATGGGGGGTTACAGAGGTAACAGAAGCCTGCACCAAGGCACAGAGTAAGAGGAGCAGAGCAAGAAAACCACGCTGGTTGAACAGTGAGGTTGTGGAGGTGGTGAGGGCAAACGAGTAGCGCACTAGAGGACTAGGAGGATGGGAAAGGAAGTGGACAGGGAGGAATATGCAAGATGGTCCAGGAAGGTGACCAGAAAAGTGAGATAAGCCAAGGCTCAGGGAGCTGGGATTAGCGCAGGGAATTAATGGGGGTCAAAGACTTTTCAGATACATCAGGGAGAAAAGGAACTGCAAGGAGATAATAGTGAGGATAAAATGGGTGGGAAGTGGACAAAAAGGGGCGGAGCAGGCAGAAGCACTGAATGAATATTTTTGCTCAGTGTTCACGGAAGAAAGGAAGGACCACTACCAGCATGGGCTGGGAGGTGGGGACAGGGGACAGGAGGCAACAGATGGAAGAACTGAGGCAAGTAGAGTCCTAGAGGGACTGAGGGCACTGAAGGTAGACAAGGCACCAGGGCTGGATGGTATCCACCCCAGGGTGCTGAGGGAGATGGCAAAGGTGTTGGCGGAGCCACTGATGGATCTGTACAGTACCTCACTGGAGTCAGAATGTGCGCCACTGGACTGGAGGATGGCACATGTAGTACCATTACACAAGAGCGGGCCAAGGGATGAACTGGGTACTTATCATCCGATAAGTCTCACCACATAGTGTGCAAACTCATGGAAACGATACTAAAGGAAAGACTGGTGTCGTACCTGGAGGACAATGGCCTCCAGGATGTGAGGCAGCATGGGTTTGTTTCAGGGAGGTCTTGTCAAACCAACCTCATACAATATTATGACTGGGTGACAGGTGAGCTGGATAAGGGTCATGCAGTGGATGTTCTTTACTTGGACTTCTGCAAGGCCTTCGATTCAGTGCCTCATGGGTGGCTTGAGGAGAAGCTAACTGGTGAAGGGGTAGGGACAAAAATGATGAACTGGATTACAAGCTGGTTGAGTGGCAGGCTGCAACAGGTGGTGGTGAGAGGGGAGCTCTCAACTCCAAGGCCGGTGATGAGTGGAATGCCACAGGGCTCTGTGTTGGGGCCAGTATTGTTTGGGCTCTTCATATCAAACATTGCACATGGGGTGGTGAGCAACGTAAGTCTGTTTGCTGATGACACCAAAATCGGAGCAGTGGTGGATGGAGGGGAGGATGGAAGCAGCTGCAGGGGGACCTACACAAGCTAGAGGAGTGGTCAGAGTGGTGGCAGCTAGGGTTCAATGCAAAGAACTGTAAGGTTATGCACTTTGGGGTGAAGAACCCAAGGAGAGAATATTGGCTGGGAGGGGTTGCTAGGATCACTGAGGAAGAGAAGGAACTAGGGATAATGATAACAGGGACCATGAACAACACTGTCCAGTGCAGGAGAGTGGTTGCAAAGGCAAACAAAATGCTGGGGTGCATAGCCAGGGGGTTTCATCCAGGCAAAGAGAGGTGATCTTGCCCCTTTACAGGTTGTTGGTAGGCTGCACTTAATGTATTTTGTGCAGTTTGAAGGCCATACCTAAAGCATGATATCAGGCTACTGGAGGGGTGCAGAGGAGGGCAACAAAGATGATATGTGGAATGGAGGGGAGACACTATGACAGCAGGTTAGAGACCTGAATATGTACACCCTGGAGGATAGAAGGGACAGAGGGGACAAGATAGAGACATTCAAGTATCTTAGGGGAATCAATAAGGATGGGGCAGATGGGGTCTTTTAGTTAAGGAGGGGGAGGGTCACCAGGGGGCATGGGCTAAGAATAGAGGGGGGAAGATTTATGAAGGAAATGAGGAGACACTATTTCACAGAGAGGGTGGTAGCAAATGAAACACCTACCAGAATGGTGGCAGAATCTGTGAACAGCTTCAAAAGGCATGGGACAGAGAATGGGGAGAGTGAGGATGGGGAGGTGGGGTGGCAGTGGGATGACAAAGGGAGGGGTGGGGCAGCTGCAGACTAGGGTGTTGGCTACACTGAACAGACTTAAATAGACCAGGTGGTCTGTTTCTGCTGCACATTTGTATGTTCATTGTATTATTATTCACCCCCTCTGGTGCCCATATTTCCAACAATGTAGGAAAGAGCAAACTGTATTTCAAACCTGCCTTCTGAGTCATTTTTTTGATAGGAAGGAAGCATCTCTTTTTTGTGAAGTTTCTGGAGCAAGATTATTGAATACCTTAAGCTTACATCTTCAAACATAATATTGTTCTTCTCTCAAGAGGCTTTGGACAAAGATCTTTTGCTGGAAATGTAGAAATCTGAGTACAAATGATCTGGGCCTCTCACTGGCAGTTGGTTTTGGCTTTAACAACCTATGTGCCCTCTCTATCACATACTATTTGGTGTCAGAAAGGGGGTCAGTAATGTTTAAAAGTAAGTTGTTAGTAAACTATATTGTATCAGTTCCTTCGATCCCCTTCCTTAGACCAAAAATACATGTGTTGTTTCTCCAATTTCTATTTCTAAGACCTTCCAGTTTATTTTCTAGTTTGGTTATTTTGTGGCTCTCACTAATTCTTTCCATCTGTTCCTTATTCACTGTATCTTCTAAGCTGCTGATTCTTGCTTCTACATCAGTTATGCATATTTTATGCTCCATCAAATCCTATTTCACCTCTTTTATGTCAGAAGACATACGTATACCATTGCTACAGTGAAACTTCAACATTGAAACCCTTTACAGCTACAACTACGAGCTTGTCTTTTTAAGGGACCCGATGTCGAAGTTTTGCCTTTTTGCCATTGTTTCACCCCTACAAACAAACTCCAACTCAGAGTTTGTCATCTAAAAGTAGGGAGGCACAGGGCTAAACCCCAGCATAGGGGGTGCGGTGGGCGAAGCCCCCCACGAAAACACACTCAATATCTGACAGGCAAAATTTCACCTGTGGACATTGTTTGTGTCACTGTGCCGCATTTCAACAACACTGTGGTCACTGTGGTTTGGTGGAACCGAAGATGTATCATTAAGCACCAGCAATCTCTGACATAAGTAAATCAAAGTGTGCCACAGTTAAAGAGGAGGATGATGCTATTTTTTAGCCACAACATCTCCTTGTTTGTCAGAGCCAATGCAAAGGGGTAGTAGTCTCTACATTGTACTCACCTCAGATTTCATGTCTATTAAATTCTCATCTGTTGCCATTTTATGTCAGAAGCAGGGCCACTGGAAATTGCGCTCATATTTTTATGGAATCCGAAATTTTCACCATTCTCCGCAAAAACTGACATGTTCCACAATTTTTGCAATTTTTGAGTTTTTATATTGAACTGTGTAAAAAGTATTAACATTTTTAATAAAATACTCTCCAATATATTGACAATTTTGCATGCAGACTTGGATTTGGCTGAAACAATGCATTGCAAAGTAGGGCAAGGGTTTTATGTAACACTGATTTATTTTGAATCCTTGTCTTATTTGGTTTCAAGATCCATTGGCCAAGCATAAGTACACTTAAACACTTAACATTTGTTTTGTGTTGAAGCAGTCTATCAGAAAACTTTTTGTTGCCACACAGACTGTAACAAAAGATGGGAGGAAATGCGCAAATTATCCCATTCACTTAAATGGGATGCTAACTATGAAGCCTATTTTGTAAGTGGCAGGGCAAGTTTTCCTTGTGAGCATACTTTCATTCAGACTAGTTTTGATTCAGATAGCTGAGGATTTTTGGATGGCCCTGCCTGTTTTAAACTTGAATAAGCTAGTTGCTAACAGTGATCTCACCCTTAGCAACTACCCCCTAGATGCTCACATGCAAAGATTACAATAAAAACTGACTAAAGTCTAAAAACAAGCTTATAAAAACACAAAGTGTATCTGAACATTTATTTTTAAACAAAATCATTGCAGCTAGAGTAAAACAAAGGTAAATTACAGGGTACACTGACTAAGGTATGATGCAGTAAAAATATATTGGTATTTTTTTTTTACACTTTTTGGTAACCGCATAGGCACAAGTGCTTGTTTTCAGGTACAACCCTGGAGCACTGAGGAGGTTAAGTGACTTGCTCAGAATCACACGGTATGTAAGTGGAGGTTGTGGAAACTAACCAGGTCTGCTAGATGTAGTCAGCTCATTCACAGTTTGTTACTCTAACCTCTAGGTTATACTGCAGCCCAATACCCCAGATTTAATGTTTAAATATGTGATTTCAAAAATAGTGTACAGTACATACAGTACAAATTATGACTATTAAACACTTTAATAACATTTTACTAAAACTCAATTATTCACCACTCTATCTACTCATTTTTTCTTGTACCAAAGTGGGTGAGTAGCTGGCAGAGCACTGTAAGCAGCTGTTGATTATGCTTCATTATTCCACTGCCAGAAACAACAACAAAACATTTCTTCTGGCTTTTTATTTAATATTGATTTGCTGTGGCTCACTTTATAGAATCTATTTAGCACTGTATGAGGCAGGTGCTTTTAAATTTTGTAAGATAGACAACGCTTACTATAGCCTATCAGTTTAGTATTCTTTTTAGGAACATAAACTTTTATGTTTTAAACATATTCAGGTGTCAGTGTATTCACTTAGCAATTTATACTGGCTAATATATGCTGCAGAAAACATTAAAAGATTTATTGTAAAGCACTCTGGGTCTGTAGTAGAACCTCCACAATTTCCTGCAATGTTTTCCAAACGCTCCGCAATTTTTGGTAACCTTTTCCACAATTTTCCAGTGGCCCTGGTCAGAAGTAATATAGTTTGTTTAGAAGGCAAAATGTTACCATTTCCTAGATCGTAGAAAAGGAGGACTCCCACAGTTTAACAGCATAGCAAAACAAAGACCACTAGGGCCGGCCCGGTGGCACTGAGGTTTGAGGCACTGGACACCACACCGCTTTATGCCGTGACCCGGTTCGGGAGTGGACCGGGTCACTGTGGGTCGGCCGGGGAGTTAGGTTTGAGCATCCCATGACGGCTTGCCCACTCCGGGAGGGTTGAGGCCATAGCCCAAACACTGCCTGACTCCAAGCAGAGGCTCGAGTACTGCAAGCCCCTACATCAGGGGATGGTGCGCCGCTTACTGCATGATGTCACGCTGACGCCTTGATATCAGGGTCCTATGTTGTAAAGAGGTGGGGAGAAAACAGAGAAAATGCCTGCCATCTCCAGGAAGATGGAGCCCTGGGAGACATGTCCATGATGTGCCTTCACCCGCCCAATGGCCCCCAGACCGATGAAAGTTGATTTATGGGGTAAGGGGGCTCTGCCCCATCCCCGCTCGGGAGGTAAGCCGAAACTCCATGGGATCCAGTGGGGTCATTTGGGCAGGGTGGAAGGTAGAGAGACGTCTGCCTTGGGGCTCCTGAAGGGTCAGGGATGGCAGGCTGGGAAAGGCAGATAAATAGCTACTTAAAAAAACAAAACAAAGACCACTGACACTAGATGATGGCAGGGGTAGCTGTATTTCCCTGGTTAGAGATTTACGCTACACTGCTGCTGAGCTACAGTTAAAAAAGGAGGTAAAAAAAGTTGTCTTAAAAGTATCTGTTAAGCTCTAATAATCAGCCGGATTTATCTTCCCTATGTGCACCTTCTAGTAATCAATAAAGCAATGGCCCCACTGATTGTCAGGTGAAGAAAAAATCTGTTTACGTTTGGGGGAGGAAGGTCGACAAGGAGTTCGCTGCCATTCGATCAAATCACTTTCTGTTTCTTATCTTCTTGCTTCATCTTGATGACTGATTTTGTTCTGTGGCATTTTCCTCTACTAATCTGTACCATTAGCAATATATTTTTCCGGTCATCCTATTTATTCAGAATTTCTGCATATCAGGGTTTCCTGATTTAGGCAAATTACTTAGTTTTCAGAAGGGTCCAAAGTGATAGTTTCAGCAGAAAATATTAAAAACATGTATTATACTAAATATATGCAGGCTGAAAGCATAATAATATTATATTGTGATAGACAAATCATAAATCCATCTTTACAAAGTTTATGTTTGCATAATATTTATGAGATGTAGAGAAATGGTAAAAAGATAGGCAGATGTTATTGCTGAACAGGAGGCTAGGACAGCTGAAGGCAAGGCAAGGCAAGGCAAAATTTATTTAAAGACACCAATCCCAGAGGCTCTGGGTAGCCGATAAAGCATTTAAACAGGCATTTTAACATAATAAATATATAAAATTTAACATAAATACAAATCATTATAAAACTAAACCTTAACTATGAATCTTTATCTAAGCATTAAATGCCTTAGAAAAGAAAAAGGCCTTTAACTGGGCCTTAAAAACATCCACCGATGAAGCCTCTCTGACCATAGTTGGTAAGGAGTTCCACAGAACAGGGGCCGCGGCACTAAATGCTCTATCGCCGGCTGATTTCAGCCTAGTTCTGGGAATGGTCAGGAGGCATTCACTGGAGGAACAAAGAGGGCGCGAGGAGAAGGCAGGTGACAGAAGGTCTAACAGGTAACCAGGGCCCTGTCCATGTAGGGCCTTATAGGTAAGAAGACCCACCTTAAAGAGGACTCTCTACCTGACTGGCAGCCAGTGCAATTCATGCAAAACCGGTGTAATATGACAAACCTTTTGCTGCCCGGTCAACAATCGGGCAGCTGCATTTTGCACCAGCTGCAATCTGCGGAGAGATCCTCCCATGACCCCGAGATAGAGCGCATTACAGTAATCAAGCCTAGATGTGACTAAGGCATGTATCAAAGTAGGGAGGTCCAGAGGCGGAACGAGGGATTTAATTCTGGCAATGTTTCTGAGATGGTAAAAACAGGTACGAACCACAGAGGATATTTGAGCCTCCATGGTTAAATCTCTGTCCAGAATCACGCCAAGATTTCGCACCCAAGAGGAGGCCTTCAATGGCACAGACCCTAGGACAAGCCCAGTTTCTGTGTCAGAGGCCATCCTATCACGAACTCTGTTCGACTCCACTACTACTACCTCCGCTTTATCGGGTTCAGCCGCAACCAGCTGGAGGCCATCCAGTCGTTAATCTCGGTCAAACAGATATTAAGCAATATCCACTGCATTGTGTTCCTGGGGCAAAGGAAAAATATAGCCGAGTATCATCGGCATAGCAATGAAAACTCAAGCCATATTTCCTAATGATCCCACCCAGAGGCAGCATATACACTGCGAACAACATTGGAGCCAATACTGATCCCTGAGGAACTCCACAAAGAAGCAGACTGGGTGTAGATGAGAAATTTCCCATCATAACCCGCTGCCTCCTGTTAGTAAGAAAGGACTCAAACCATTTGATGACATTACTGGTGAGTCCACATAGGTCCCCAAGGCGAGCAAGCAGCACACAATGGTCCACAGTGTCAAATGCTGATGAGAGATCGAGGAGAACAAGAATTGTCTTGTCTCCCTGATCTCTAGCCCTGAGAAGGTCATTCTGCACCCAAACAAGTGCAGTTTCGGTGCTATGTCTGGCACGAAAAGCCGACTGGAAGGGTTCATACAACTCGTGAGATATGAGGTGCTCTTCCAACTGAAGCGCTACCACTTTCTCAATAACCTTTCCTAAAAATGGAAGGTTAGAGATTGGACGGTAATTTGCCCTGATCTCCGGGTCCAAAGATGGCTTCTTTAAGAGGGGTCTCACCAGAGTCTCCTTCAAGGCATCCAGAAAGACACCCTCAGAAAGGGAGCACCGTACAATCATGGCAAACACCAGGCCAACAGAGTCAATGCATCTCATTAAAAAACGCGTTGACACTGGGTCCAGTTCACAAAAGGTGTGCCTCACATTGGTTGCTACCTCAATAACCTCACTATCCTCCACTGGTCTAAACTGTCCCCAACCAGACGGAGTGCACTCAGAACAAATCAGACGATCACTGCCAGCTATATCATTGCTGGCTGAAGGAGCCACCCGCCGGATCGCAGACACCCTATCCGAAAAGAACCGAGCGAAATCCTCACAGTCAGTGTTGGAAAACCTCCCGAGCCACAGACAGACAGGATGTAAAAGTCTATCAATGGTCCGGAAGAGTGAGGCCGGTCGGTTCCTTCCGGCAGCAATCTCCCCAGACAAAAACACTGTCTTCTTACGGTTGATTGCCTCCTGGTACCCAACATAATGGGCACGCAGGGCCAATTTGTCCGCATCCAGATGGGATCTCCTCCAGCAGCGCTCCAATCTCTGACCCAGTTTCTTTATCTCCCTGAGCTCACCATCAAACCATGGTGACCTCAGGTAAGAGAAGTCCCTGGGTCGTACGGACAGGTGCTGAGGGTTTATGGTGTCGGATAGCACCTCATTATAGGCGTCAACTCTGACCACAACACCTCCCGCACATGCATCACCCACTTAGACAAATTTGTTGCCGCCAGAAAACCTCAGGGGTCAAAACCCCATAAAAGGGTGACAGCGAATCATCTCAACAGGGGAAGGGCTTATGGCGGATCCCTGCGTGAACTGGACCGTGTAATGATCAGACCAGAGAACTGGATTGATCTTAAGATCACTAATATCAAGTCCCAGTGAGAACACCAGGTCCAACATGTGGCCATCCCGATGAGTTGGTAAAGTAACTGCTCATGCCAGACCAAGGGAGGACATGATCTGAAAAGTTCATGACCATGTCCATGATTCACATCGTCGAACCAGACATTGAAATCCCCAGAAAAACACATCTGGGGATTCCAATGATGCAAAAGCAACGAAATCTGCGACCTCCTGCAGGAACTCTCCCATCGACCCAGGAGGGCGATAAATGAGAAAGATCCTGCAGCCCGCATCAGGTCCTCCCCGGATGGCCACACATTCAAAAGAACCCGGGGCTCTCACCGGGTGCACGGTGAAGGTCAGGCTGGATCTAAAACAGATGGCTACACCACCACCCCTGCACTCCACTCTGGGCAGTGCACCACGGTATACCCAGGGGGGACTGCAGCCTCAAAAATTGGGCCCGCATCGTCTCCCACCCGTGATAAAAGCCAGGTCGACCGACGAAATCAAGGCAGCACAATAATTGCTGTCTTATTTCTGATCGATCTGGCATTACAAAGCACTGCCGTCAGGGGATTTGGGGGTGATGCAGCCCCACAGGTTACCTGGCCATTTGATCTAATAGGCTCCCTGGGGATGGACACCAAACATGACTGGCCTCTCCCATGTGCCCATCGCAACCCAGGGTGCCTCCTGGACCTGACAACTTCAATACTCCCATAACCCAAACTGGAATTTCTTGATAGTGCGCGACCAACACTATCCCTACCAATCCCCATCTCTTGACAGCGTCTGATAGTAACATCAGAAACTGGAAGGGGAATGAAAGGACGCAGGTTGCGCAGCATCAAGTTATCATAAACAATTCTAGCCCCTTTTGATCCTCCCATATAACATATATATCTCTAAGGCACAACAAATACAGAAATATCTAGATAAAAATAATAAACTAAATATAAAATAGCCCACCAAGCCTAACTTCTAAAATATAACAGACCTACTAATAGCCATGCCCTCAAAGTGACTGATTCTTCAACTGCACATAATAAAGGCTATATAATTAAAACATTTCATTTTCAAATACACATACTAAAACATAGCCTAACCCTCCTATATCAGCTGAACATTACCAGTACGAGTGGGCGCTCGTGCCTCTCACAACACTCAGCACTTGCGCAAGTCACGAGATTTTATCAGAGCACTTCTCAGGACACATGGGTCCTAGCTCCCCCAGTTCACTTCAGGCAAAACTCACAGATACGTAGCGCCTGCTTGCAGTCTCTCACACTGCGCAGGTATATACTCCAGAGGCTTTGCAGGATCGCCAGAAAATGGACCAGTTTCCTACTCTTCAAGACCTCTCAGCCACCAGTTATAGTGGCACAGGTCTCTGTCAGCACACGCTACAAGCCGCTTTCGAGCAGTGCAAGATTTTATCAGAGTAATTCGCCTCAGGACTCACGGGTCCTAGCTCCCCCAGTTCACTTCAGGCAAGTTGAAAAGGTAGAACATCGCATTCTTTAATCATTCTTAGAGATTCTTTGCAACTTTTTTATTTCTAATTTTTGAACAAGAAAGGCACAGTAACCTGTGGCAGCTTGTTTCCAGGTACATCCCTACGGGTGCTTTGCATGGGCTGTTTTTTTATTGATGGGGAATATTGGCCATGACACCTGGAAACTCCCCTACTCTTATTCAATAAGTACCATAGGATCATTTACTTCCACCTGGACAGTGACCAGTGATGTGCAGAAAGAACTTCAGTTTAACATCTCATCAGAAAGAGGGCATCTCAGCAGCACAGTACCACCTTTGTATTGCACTACAGTATCAGATATGGGTATCATTCCAAGTTCCTGGTGTGGGAATAGAACCCACGACCTTCTGATCTTCTGACCCAGAGGTACTCGTGCTACCCGCTGAGCCACTGACTTGTTTTCAGAATATTCCAGGTAGTTGGAATAAACAAAGCATTTTGAACCAATTCACCTGTGAGGGCTTGGCACTTGCAGGGGGCTCTTATTGGAAATCTCAGTTTATACTATGTATTGGGTGTCTGTATGGGACTGCCAAGGTAATTAGAACATATTTCATGTAGACATTTATAAATCAGCATTGCTCATTTCAACTCTTACCACTTATACAGTATTAGGAGATAAAGGTTACATAAGCAATAAGACCCAGTAGTGCGTTGGGTATTAGGGGATCCCCATGCACCCAGGGTTTAGTGGCAGAGGGCCTTACAGCACCTTTAAGTTTGGGCATCCACTAACACCCCACATCCTGAAGGGTCTTATTTCACCTAGAAAATGGTTGTTTACTGTAACAAAATTAAAGAGAAAGTGTTTTAACATATTTAAAGAAAATGTTTTATAATAGACCTCATGCAGTAACAGGGCCAGCTCTTGTTCTTTTGAGGGGTCTGTTGGCTGATAAACATAAAGCTTTGGAATGCTGTCAGCCAATCAGGTTTCAGGATTTTCCTAACCATTTTTTTAATGCTTAGTGTCAGGTTCCTTATGTTAATCTATATCTTGAATTAAGAACAACCAAGAACAGTCAAAGCTATCTCTATTATTTTCGGCTGACTACCAGAGCTCACAGCCTCAAGGACTTCTGAGGCACACAATACTCAGCACTGTTTCTGTACAATGCCAACTGATGATTCTTCATCAGCCCTACAGATGGTGATATATGTATATCTAGCATTTAAAAACAGTGTCACCAAGCATAACAACTTGAGACTGAGAATATTGTGATAGTAATATCTGGGTATCTTTCTTTAATCACAGTAGAACCTGATGCTAAGCATTGCTGTAGAGAAGACATCGATGCATAGGTTTATTATAGGCTAGTGTGAATCTATAGATGTTGTTAATTGTTGTGGTAATTTTACTGAAGCAGTCATTTAGACTTCATTACTGTATTCCAAAGCTGGGAGTAAGGATTGCCTGAGTATCACTTTTCTTGTGCTTAATGAGACTGCAAGTATGGTAGCATGCCCCCAGTTTTGGTGCACACTTCTGGTTGTTTTAATGATGTAGTCTTAGAAACTGACTTTCTTGAGTCTAGCAATAATCTGAGGTATTCAAAGGATTGTACTGCTACCAGAGGTTGACCTAAAGGAATTGTTTTTTCCATGGAGAGTCAAAGGGCCAGATGTTCAAACCATCGGGAATGGTGCATGGTGCTTGCACCAACAAGGACTGGTGCAAGGGTAATCTTGTGCCACACCATGCCCATTCCTGATTTTCAGCCACCCCTTGCAACAAATGGGGGGAACGCCTGCCCCAGCCAGGTCTGAGCTGTTCCTGCAATGGATGCACTGGTGCAGCAAGGTGGAGGAGGGCTTGCACCAGGACAGTGCTGCTGTATCCCCTTAAGTGGGATTCTGCAAACCCCTCTAACTGGTGAACAGGCTGCCAGAGTTAGACCAGCCAGGTGCTGGTCCAAGGACCTGTGTGACAATCAGAGTGCCCTGGCATGGTGAGAAGTGGTTCTTGCCCCACTTTTACAGCAACCACCAGCAGATTTCTGCAGCCATCATCCACTCAGCCAACTGTCCCTGCACTTATACAGCTGGGAGTAATGTCCTTCAAATCCCCCCACCACCAGTCATCCAACCGCTCCCTCCCCCACACACCACTCCCTGACACTGAGCCTGCCATGCCCTGTCCCCATCTGGGGTCCGTCACCACCCCCTAACCTACCCCATCCTTCCCTCCACAGGCCCTGCTTGCCTTTGGACACACAGTTGGTGGGTCTCCCATTGCTGTCATTGCTGCCCAACACTCCTGCGGCTTGCGGCATTTCCCTCCAGTACACCAGTTGTTCAGCACATAGGGTGACGCGTGATAATTTCAGGGAGTTTGGTGCCAGAACCCAAATTTTACAAAATTGGGCACAGGGGCCCTGGCACACCTGAGTTTGCTGCAGTTGGGGTTTCAGCACAAGGTGCACCAATCTAAGGGGAGCTTATAAAATCGAGCCCATAATCTTTGTTTACTTGTAATAAAAGAACAAACTGCATCTATCCACATTTGTTTTTTCTCAAGGCTACTTGGAGTGATTTGTTGAGGTCAGCAATGGACTCATAGTTGGGATAAAGGATGGTGTCATCCACACAGAGATGAATATACTGTATGTGTTGAGAGCAGAGCAGGAAGAGGAAAAATCACTTATGAAGTAGCTGAAGAGCAGAGACCCATGAACTGAGCCTTGCGGGGCCTCAAGACTGAGAGGGCATGGAGGAAAGACTTCAATATTTACCTTAACTTTTTTTGACCTGCTGGACAGATAAGACTTGAACCACTTGAACTGCAGTACAGTCAGCATTATACTTCAATTAAAATGAGTTGTTAGCTAGTTTGAGCATAAGTTGATTTTCAGTTGGTTGGTAGATTTTAATGCAGGTTGTCTGATAAATAAGTGTAATCAGTTTTAACCAGTTGTTAATTAGTCTTCTCTGTTCTCTGACTCTACCAGGGTGACCTGGTCTTGTTACCTAAGAAAGCTCATACTACTAATGCTCCTACTATAAGGGAATATTCCTCACAGCCCTGGCCCTCCTACCGCCAGCCCCACTCTGAGTCTGGGCTATCTTAAGATTGTCTCACTGAACATAGTTAGCCTCCTCCCCAGACTCCCACAAGTCCAGGCTTGGGTGGAGCAACTTAAACCTGATGTCATCTTACTCACAGAAACATGGCTATCCCAAAAGGTCGCCAATGAGACTTTAGCCCTGGACGGCTATAATATGTTCCGGCAGGACCGAATATCAAAAAGGGGGGTTGGCTGCATAGTTTACCTCAGGTGTGATATTAAAGGACAAATACTGCCCAGTAGCCTTTGCACCAAGGAGACACAAATTCTAATCTTAAAACTCACCATAGGTCAACAGAACAAAGTACTACTGCTCTCCACAGTGTACCTACCCCCGGTGTGCACTCCATTGGCTTTCAGCAGTTTGTCAGTAATCAAGAGCAAAACAAACAAAAGAGCAACACAAACAAAATTGGGAACAAGTCATCACTGGGGATTTCAACATTAACTGGCATTTACAGGATGCAGCCATAGCTAGAGACCAAATAGAAGGCCTCTACCTAACCCAGTTGGTTACACAAGCTACTAGGCAAAATTACCAAACTGGCACCTGCTCCCTCATTAACTGGCTACTTTCCTCCTGCCCAGAACACATCATTGAAGTTACAGTCTTACCTGACTCTCTCAGTGATCATTCACCAGTACTATTTACCTGGACAAACAAGTTCACCAAGTGCAAGCCTAAGGCCTCCAGAAACCAACCTCTGAGAAGTGGACAACTGGAAAGCTTCAGACAGTATCTAATGGAGTTTGACTGGTCCCCACTGGACAATGCCAAGGACAAGAACCAAGCCCTTGACTACTTCGTTAAGGTCTTCACCAATGCCTGCGACATCTTCACCCCGTACAAAACCAAGAAAGTAAGAGGAGCCGCTAATCCTTGGCTATCAGGCTCTCTAACTGAGCATGTGTATCTTAGATACCACCTGTGGCACAGGGCCAAAACAACTGGGAAACAAGCTGACCTCATAGCCTATAAGACAGCCAAGAATAGCTGCATGAAGCTCATCCTACTTGCCAAAGCCTCAGATCACAATGACCTGCTAGGCAGGAGCTGGGGCCGAGGTAGGGAGTTTTGAGACTCAGTGAAAGCCCTTATGGGAAGAACCTCTAGGGCACCTCCAGACCTCATTGTAATTGCCTTCTGGTATACTGCAAGATCCAAGAGATATTGCAAATGCATTTACTGTAGCCTTCATGGACCTAAGCAATGTTCTGCTTAATGACTACCTCAATCATATGCCACCTGACCAACTCCCCAACCAGAACTCTACCTCCACACCCATCAATGACCCACCTCCATTCTACTTCAGGTTGATATCTAGAACAGAGACTATAAAATACATCAAGCATGTCCTTGGTAACACCAGGGTGGAAGTGACCAAATAGACATGAAGATGGTTGCCATTACATTAAATGAACTTGTGGATCAGCTCACCAAGGTCTTCAATGCCTCCTTAGATCAGGCAACTTCCCGACAGGTGGAAGGATGCACTCATTACTCCAGTCTTCAAATCTGGGGACAGAACTGACCTGTCTAACTTTAGGCCCATCTCGATACTACGCCCCTTTCCAAAGCCCTTGAAAGGGTGGTCTCCAACCAACTCACTGAGTACCTTGAAAATAAAATCTACCTGTAGCAACAGCACAGTTTCTGGCAAAACCACTCCACTCTCAATGCCTCAGTTGATTACACCACTCAGCTCCATGGTGCCCTGGACAAAGGGATAGCAGTGGGCTTTATCTTTATAGACCTCACTAAGGTATTTGACACTCTCAACCACCAACTCCTCCAGCAAAGCCTTCTCTCCACAGGATTGTCCACTGACACTGTTGTCTGATTATTCCAATCTATAAAGGGGTACAATGTCAGAACCCACAAATTAATACCAATTGTTTTGTTGTCCATGGTGTCTAAGGTGATGGAGAGGCTGCTGCAGGGGCAGTTAAGCGAGTTCCTAGAGAAGGGGTCGCTGCTGACCTGCTACCAGTCTGGTTTCCGTGAAGGGCCACTCCACAGATGCCGTGCTCACTGATCTGGTAGATAATATAGCTACACAAATGAATGAGGGTGGGCTGGTGGGTGTGGTGTTCATGGACCTCTCCAAAGCCTTCAACACCATGGACCACAATATACAATTAAATAGATTAAAAAATATTGGTCTTGATGAAGAAACACTCCCATGGTTTCAGTCCTATCTGTCTCATAGGACCCAACAGGTGCAATTAGGAAAATACCTATCAAATTCTGCTCTGTTACAAAGAGGATTCTACAGGCTCAATATTAGGCCAGTACTGTTTTAGATATATAAACGATCTAGTTGAAACAGCAGTATATACTAAAGTAAGGTTATATGCCAATGATACAGTATTAATAGTTCAAGGGAATACACTACAATAAATGAAATATAGATGACAAAAAGATTTTACAAGTATGGAAAAGTGGTTACAAAAGTCTAACTTAGTACTAAATAGTAAGAAAACAGAAACAATGGTTTTTAAAACTAGTAAGGAGAAGAAGGAAGGCACACAGACTACAGTTCAAATAAGAACTTTAAAGGATGAAACACTGGGCCAAGAAACCTGTTATAAGTACTTAGGAGTGCGGATAGATGAAGGACTTAAATTTGGCTTCCATATAGATGAACTGACAAGGAAAATAAACAAAATAATTGGTGCTTTTCAAGGATCAGGATTTTGTTTAGATCAAAAGATAAGATTAAGTTTAGTGAACCAATTAATTATCCCATGTCTGGATTATGGGAACCATATTTAGGGTATGACATCTAAAACAAATTTAAAAAAACTGGATACTTTTTATAATAACCCTGCCAGATTCATCTTGAAGTGTGATTATTATAAACACCATTGTGAAATGTTGAACTCCTTAAATTGGTTAATGTTAGACCAGAAGAGGAACTTGAAGTGGATGGAACAGATTCACTTAGTGATACAGGGTGGAAAGCCTCAATATCTATTAGATAAATTGAAAATAAAAGAATCAAATTATAACTTGAGAGGGCTAAATAGTAAGTATGTCCAAACTAAAATTAATAATAGTATGGTAATATGACCTTTGTTGCAAATGTTAAATGACTTTGGGAACCTATAAATCATAAACTAAAACTGCTTCAAAGTGCTAAATTGTTTACAAAATAATTGAAGCAGACTTTAGATATTAGTTGTAGATGTTAAAATGAACAACTGAAGTAATATCTCAGTATTAGTATTATTGGAGTTAGTTTAGACAATGTGTATAACGGTATCTCTGTCTAAAATAATACCCAAACCACTTTAATCTCATTTTCATTTCTTGAGTAAACTTGTTAAATACAGACTCCTGAAACCCTACTTAAAAAGCATTTTAAGAATGATAGAAGTAATTACCAGTATTGGATCAAGGTTATTATGTAAAGAGATTATCTTGTTTTATAATGTTTTGTACGTAAATATATTGGCCCAGATATTCAAACTGCACCCGGCTGTGGCACAAGCTTGGGTGCAGCTCAACTTGGCTGCGCAGGGGTGTGGACTAAGCGATATTCAAAGGAGCTGCACCATGGCTCAGCAGCTTTGAATATCACACCCTGGCCACCTCCAGTGTGCATGGCGCAATGGCACTGCGCCAGTGCAAGTGGCCAGAGTGGAGCATGGAGATGCGCTAGCACAAGTTCCATTGCGCCATGCACAGCATCAGCGATATTCAAAAGTTGACATGCAAATAGGGCCATAATGTATGCAAGGCACACATGGGGCCTTTTGCATGTCATTATGGCCCCATTTGCATGCAGGTGCTCTGATCCCTGACTACTTGCGCCTGGCACCCTGCCAGGCAACCGTCGGGAACGCACGCCTGCAGCCCAATCGAGGCATTTGTACAACAAGAAAACTCCGTCATATATCCCTGGTGGTCCAGTGGACCGCTATGTGCCCGATCACGGACATCTGTAAAAATGAGAATCCCATCCAATATCTCTGGTGGTCCAGTGGACTGCTATCTGCCCGATCGCGGGTTTCTGTTAAAAAGAAAGGAACAGGTCCAATATCCCTGGTGGTCCAGTGGACCACTATCCGCCCGATCGCAGGCTTCCATTAAAAAGAAAGGAACAGGTCCAATATCCCTGGTGGTCCAGTGGACCGCCATCTACCCGATCGTGGGCTTCTGTTAAAAAGAAAGGAACAGGTCCAATATCCCTGGTGGTCCAGTGGACCGCTGACTGCCCAATCGCGGGCATGTGTAAAACAGAAAAATTCCAATATCCCTGGTGGTCTAGTGGTACCCCCCCACCCACCAACTGAGCCCCACCGCCCCACTCCCACCCCCGGTCAGCCAGCGGGTGGCAGCACCCCACTCGCCTGCCACCCCGACGCCCACCGACTGGCACCTCGGTAGGGCTGCATGCCCATCGGTTCACAGCGTGAGCCAATGGGCGTGCAGCCCATACCATACTACACATTCCAGTTATGTGAATGAATTCATTCACAATGCGCAACCCTTTTGAATATCTGGGCCATTGTGTCTTTATATTTCAGATAATATGACATAAACAGGACCATCTTGAAAATGGGGTTTTCGACCCAATGATGTGTAACTTGTGACCTTTTCCTGTATAAAAATAAACATTTTACTTACTTACTAAGTTACCTGTCTCATAGGACACAATGTATTCAAATTGGCAGTACTATTTCTGAGCCTTGGGAGGTGAGCCTAAGAGTCCCCCAAGGTTCTATCCTAGGCACACTCCTCTTCAGCCTCTTCATTACTACCCTACCCACCACCTGCCCAGCACACATTATGCTATATGCATATGATGCTATTATTTCTGTCTCAGGCAAAGAGTTTACAGCAATAACTTCAGAATTACAAGACAGCTTTCAAATACTAGAATCATGGTTCTCTCATAACAAACTACTGCTCAACTATAAAAAGGCCAAGAACATGCTCTATAGTACACCACACAGCAAGATGAGAGACACTCCCCTGAGGATACTCAGCCACAAAGACAACATACTTGATCAAGTCAACACATTCAAATATTGAGGGGTTCACCTGGATGACACCCTCACCTTCTCAGCTCATGTTGAGCAACTAGTCAAATCCTCTAATATAAAACTAGGTATCCTCTACTGCCACCCATCATCCATGACACCGGATGCCCTAAAACTTGTCACATGTAGCTCAGTCCTGTCCACAGTGGACTACAGACTAGTGATCTATGGGGCTGGCTCTGACACAGTGCTAAAGAGGGGGCAAAACCCTTCTTAACAAGGCTTGCCAACTGGTCCTGGGGCCCATCATCTGACGTATATGTATGCACTATACAATGAGACTGGTTGGCTCCCCCTCTGTCTCAAGATACAATACCAGGCCTGTTTGCTAGCAAAAAAAACTATGTTGGGGCTCACACCTAAGTCTACTTCCACGCTCTTTGAAACTGCTCAACCCACCAATAGCACTAGCTGCTAGCACCCTTTAAGCAAACCACCCTGGCTCTGAGATCCCTTTCTTATAGTGGACCCAAGTGGTTAAATGACCTTCCTGCCACCCTAGTCGAATGAAGCGGGCTCAGCCAATTCAAAACAAGGTTACATTCACACCTAACTAACAAAAATGCCTGCCATTGCTCTATCTAACAGATGATACCCACCAGCCTATGGTTCTGCCCCTGTCCTACCCCTTTCATCACCCCTCCCCACCTTCCGTATATCTCACCCCACCCACCTCCTCCCCTACTTCCCTTCCCCTCTCCTCTCCCCTCTTCCCCAAGTTCTCTCTCCCATCTCTTTCCCTCCCCTCTCCTCCTCCTCTTCCCTGCCCCAAGAACCTCCTCCCCCTCCCTACCACTGCCTCCTCTCACCCCCAAGCACCTTCCCTTACCTCTCCCCTCCCTACCTCTTGATGGACAAAGCCATGCCTGGCTGCTCCTAAGGCCTTACTTCCTGCAGTTTGAGCACTCTTGTCACTGGCTGCTCTCTGTTCTCTCCAAAGTTTTGACTACATTCTTGTATGTTGTTATCAATGGTAATCCTGCAAGTGTAGCCATGTACTATTATTTGCTGACCACGTACTCCTGTACGTGTTGTAATTGCACTTGTAACCTTGATGTTAATTTGTTTTTCACCTGTACATGCCCTTTCTGTCCTGATATGTATGTATTTTTGCTGACTTGGAGCCTTTGTAAACGAGCCCATGGCTCAAATGTACTAATCCTAAACTAAAATAAAAAAATAAACAAATAAATAATATAATTAGAATTATTTATTCACACATATGTCTTATCAACCAGTTGATAACTAGCTGAGAAGGGATTTAATTAATTATATGCATCATGTGCTATATTCTAGCTGGGTGACTGTATGGGGATAAATATAGTATATCGAGAATAAGCTTGGGAAAGACCATTGCATTTTCAACACTTACTACCTCAAAGTGTGCAGTTGTCAGGTATTTCTGCCTGCCTACTCACTACACAACCACCATCCAATTGTCAGTATTTTTAATGTGTACTTTGGTCAAGCTGATTTAATTTTATTTGTTGTTTTTTTTTTTGCAGGAACTGTCCTTCACATGCTATTTACCACCCCCACCAGAGTGTAACCATTTTGCAATAATACATAAAGATATTGTATAGCTTTTTTTAATAACAAGAAATTTAAGTTTTAATTAAGTGTGTCTGTTTTTTTTTGGTTGGGATGATGTGTGCCATGTGGAGGTAAGGCTATCATAACCCATAACTGAACAAGACAAGGGAAAAGGATGTTATTTACAAAGAAGGCACTCAAAAAAGTCACTGTCACTGCCATAAAAGGCAAATTTTGACACAGGGACAGGGTACTGAAAATTGGGATTGTACTAGTGAATCCTGGACATCTGGTCACCCTAAAGAAAGGAAGCTACAGTGAGCAAAGTGGCCAGTAATAGTGCAAGGGAAGGATAAAAGTAGCAGGGAGTGATTGGTATGACAGAAATGGACTATTGGGATGGAATGTGCCTGTGGAGCAAAGTGTTTGATACAGAAATATTGCATAGGTGCAAAGAATAATAACTGAATCCAGGTGTGTGCATCATTTTGGGTTTCCAGTAGTTTTCCCTAGTCTGTCAGTCTGACTGATCTGTCCACCATCCTCAGTTGGATTACTTGTTTTTCATACTATAGCCAATCAGATAGCATGTTTGCACTATTCTTAACCCCCATCCCTCACCATGGACATTGACATGGGCATCATCAATCTCACCAGAAAAAGAGTGTGAGTTTGGACTTCTATGACTCTGACAATGAAAACTAGGACATGCTCCCTCTTTCAGAATAAGAAATATTTCAGCAGAATGTTTAGAACAACTGCAAGTCATAACTCAGAAGTCAGGGTGCAAGAGGAAACATGAGATGGAGTACCCAAGCTGCCATAGAGCCTGCAGCCTACCACTACCAGGAAGCTGTCATATATAGTACAGTACAGTACAAGCAGTATTGCAGCACAGTACAGTACTCGAGCTGTAAGGAGGAGGTGGGAGAGTGAGCTGTGGCACACAGTAAACACATTTGTATTATATTTATTTGGATGTGGCTGGCACAGGGGATCAGAAGGGTCAGGGTGAGTGTGCTTGCCAAAGTCAAGCAGTGGAGACAGAGTGAGGAGAGCCAGGATCAAGCAGAAACTTCAAGTATCAGCATGGTAGCAGCATGTTGGGTGGTCTCACACTCACTGAATTCCGTAGGTACTGTATGGACTTGTGTCTTAATTTCCATTCTTTACATATATTCATTTGTATAAAATAGATTATTAGAAAAGGCACATTGAGCCATCCGCTGCATGAATTGTGAAAGTTTTCATAAATGAATGATTACATCACAGAGTTGACAACTGATTTGCACTTCACTGCATACTGATAAGAAATTTCAACATTTAGAGTTATCAGCTTATTGAAAATGAGTTTACTAAACAGATTAACAACTCAGTATCAATGAGCTCATTTTAAAGTTTACTACTGACGTGCATCTATGCTGTGGGTACTTTCATAGATGATAGTTAGTTGCACACCTTTTCTTTGGTGGGAACCAACCATGGGAACAAATCCTTTATTGCTTGCTTTTGCATAGGGTTTAATATGTTTTCTCATATTTTTAAAAAGAATGAAAAAACACTATCTGGAAAATTATAAATATCTTCCTGATGCATAAAAATATAGAAAGATAAGGGCAGAAAAATACTTGGAGTCCATACAGTCTGTCCCAGAACCCTGCCTAGAGCTACTCTGAGACTTCTCCTTCCACTAATCCCCCCACCTCCCTTGGTCTCTCCTCACCATCCCCTGGTAAATAATCTCTTTGTAGCCATCCCAGTCATTGTTTTGCATTAAAACTGCACTGGGTAGGCCATTTTAAATTATCCACTGCTCTGTCCTTGAAAAAAAGTACTTCCTAAAATTTGTTTCTGAACTCCCTCCCCACCCAACAAGTTTTACATTTTTCCCCTGGTGGATACATTTTCTGTTAATTCAGACAGCTCTGCTTGGTCCAATATTTTGCACCCCTGAAGGTATTTGTGTAGCTCTACTATGCTCCCCTTTCCTTCCTGTCCATAAGGGAATATATATTGAGGCTCTCTAACCTATCCTCATCAGTCTTACCATGCTGCCTTGTATCATCTTAGTTACCCTAGGTTGCATTTAGTGTTGTGTAGAATTCTCAAATTCCAACAGAACGAAATTCTGAGGAATTTTCAAAATTTTGCCAAAATTCAGCTGAATTTCTCCACAAATGGAATGGTGAAATTCCACAGAGGAAAATAGTTGCAGAATGATTTTCTGTGGAAAACAAATGCTGTTCTGCAGAATATTATTCCGTGGATCTCAGTATTTTCCACAAAAATGTTGTGGAATAATTGTCCATGGAAAAATTGCTTTTCTGCAGAATATTATTCCAAGATCACAGTAGGCTGAATTCTGCTGAAGAAAGAGTGAAATTCTGGCAGAAATTCTGCAGGCGGAATGGCCATTCCATGCTAATTCCACACAGCACTAGTTGCATTGTCTCTAGCTTGACCCTGTCTTTTTTACATGTGTGGATTCCAAAGCTGTACACAATACTAAAGGTGTGGTCTCACCAGTGATATGTACAGTACAATATTCACCTCCATTCTGTGCCTGCTAAATCCCCAGGATCCTTTTTGACTTACCACATGCTTTACTGCACAGAGAGGTAGACTACGTGTTATCACTAACTCTTGCCCCTAAATCCTTTTCTTCTATAAAGTGTTCAGATTTTAACCCATCAATAATACACTCAGTTGGTGGGTTCTTATTGTGTATGTGCATGACCTTCCATTTCTTGACATTAAACATAAGCTCCAAGATTCTAGACCACTTTTTGAGATTCTCCACAGCCCTTTTTGTGACTTTAACCCCCTTACAAATGCACACACAGACACACACACACACACACACACACACACACACATATACACATGCACATGTACACACATACACACACACACATGGGCAACCCTTGTGCAAATTGTGGTGTCATTCACATAAAGACTCACCTTCTCTTTTATTGCTGATGTACCTCTAGCACTAGAAAGGTTGGACCTAGTACTGATCACTGTGGAACCACACTGACTACTACCCTCTGTCCTGAGATTACACCATTTAGGACCACCCTCTAGGTCCTACTCTCCAGCCAGTCCCCTATCCATCTAATCAACTCTTCCCCTGACCTCAGCTCTTCCAGTGTTTTTAACAGCCTTCCATGCAGCACAAAATCAATGACCTTGCCGAAGTCAAGAAAGAGAATGTCCACCACCTGGCATCTGGCCCTTGCCCTTCTCACAGAATAACAGAAGTCTATTAAATGTTTTTGGCATGACTTATCCCTCAAAAACCCATGATGACTTTTATCTTGCAACCCATGTGTCTTGAAGAATGTTTCCCTGACTATGGTTTCTAGCAGCTTGCCTACAATGAAAGTCTGCCTCACCAGCCTGTATTTTCCTAAATTGTCTCTATACTCTTGTTGAGAGACACCATGCTGACAACCATTCAGTCCAGTTGAACTTCACTTGTCTTTAGAGATGTATTGAACAGGTCTTCCAAGAACTGCCAGAGCTTTCTTCTCTCCTAAGCATCCATAGGTGCAACCCTTTCTGTCCAGGGTATTTATTTACTTTCAGGGTAGCAGCCTCTTTAGCACCCTGCCTAACAATATTATCCTAGATACAAGTTGTTGTTCTTAGGACCCCAAGCTTAATTCCATTGCTGAGTAAGGAACCTAAGGCCTTGAATGTAAACATAAATCTGAAATATTCATTCACAATATCTGCCTTTTCCATTTTATCCATTAAACTATTCCCATTCTTTTTCATTCTCTCAATGCTTTCTCTTGCCTGCCTTTTTTCCCTGTGGTATTGTACCTAAAAAAAGTCTTATCATTATCCTTCAACCCCTCCACATTTATGTGTTAGCCTTGGTTTCTCTGACTAGGTTCTAGGCAGTCTCTGATTCTACTTTGTAATCCTTCCTGTTCACCTCAGTCTGATTCCCCCATGTAGATGCTGAATTACTTTGTCTTATCTCTAATTGGCCCTTACATGGTTGTTGAACCTCATGGGTTCTCTCTATTTCTTCTTTTTTCTAACATATTTTAAACAGTCCTGTGTTACCTCTAATATAGCACCCTTAATTTCTCTTCATTTATTTTCCACCCCAGCCTATACTCAAGTACACTGCTAAATCAGGAGAAGTGGTACACAAAAAAGAAACAGCAGTCACACAGCAAACTGATAATGCTGAGAGCTTTTATTTCTGCAAAAGTGCAGAGCAGACATGCACTACAAATTGTAGCATTATTAATTTGCAGTGTGACCGCTTTTTCTTTTTGTGCACTACTTCTCTTGGTTTAGCAGTCAGCACTGTTTGTTGTGCTTGCTACAGACTAGTCCTGAGTACCTTGGTTTTTGTTGTTTATATTCATGCACACCCAAGCCATAAACCTAAAGTTCAGGACCATAGAATTTGATTTTATTCACAGAACTGGTTAACTTCATAATGCCATGGTTGCTCTGACATAGTAGGACCTCTGCCCTCAGGTTACTGACAATGTCCTGATCAGTCAGTTCAAGGTCCGGGAATTTCATTATTGTTTGTAGCCTACCCCACATGTATTATACTGCATAATGGGTAACAGAGGCAACTATGGGGAATTCAAAGTTTACTGCAAAAACTATGTTAATGTAGCCCCACCCCCGATATTTGGGAACATTGTGCCACCTGTAATCTCCAACTGTGTTAGGTCTTACAAAAGTTAATTTTCAGCCAGATCCAGTTCCAAGCCATGTGACTGTTGAAATGTACAGTATATAAGGAGGAACTTAACATCCATTTGAGAAGGCAGGAGAGGAGGTGGTGAGTAGCAGTGAAGATGAAGGAGTGAGGAGAAGAAACAATAGAAGAGTAGGTGCCAAGTGGCAGGGGAATTACAAGGGTATCCCTTAGATACTGATGTAGGTTTCAATGCAGTTTCATGGGCATTGAAACCTACATGGGCCTCCATCCAAGCAACAGGACAGGGTATCCAGGTAGGAGCAAAAGAGGGGGTAAATCAGGGTGGGAGAGACAGAGGAGCAGGGTGGAGGGTAGTGTCATTAAATGCAAGGAGCCTGGGAAACAAAGCAGCAGAGTTACAGGCTCCCTTGCAGTGGGGCAGTTGGACATTGCAGCCATAACAGAAACGTGGGCCACCCAGTACCAAGACTGGGATATGATGATCCCTACAGACTGTTCAGAAAGGACAGGACAAACAAGAAAGGAGGGGTGTGGCAATCTATGTAAGGGAATATATAAAGTATATAAGGGAAGAAGGGAGGAAGGTAGGACAGAGGCCCGGGGTTGCAGTTTCAGGATCCAAAGGACAGGGTACTGAGGATAGGGGTGGTGTACAGGGTACCAACTCAAGGAGAGGTGCTGGACAGGGAGTTGGCAGAACAGATTAGGAGGGTTTGCAGGAAGGGGAACACAGTGGTGGTGGGGGGGACTTCAACCTGCCTTGAGTGGACTGGAGCATGCCAACCATCACAAGTGATAGAGAGCAAGTTTTACTGGGGGCATTTCAGGATAGCTTCCTGGTGCAGCTGGTGCAAATGCCAACTAGGTCGGGAAGGACTCTGGACCTTGTACTATCAAATGGGGAAGATGTAAGGGACCTGGAGGTGGAGGACCCTCTAGCTGGGAGTGATAACCACTCAGTGTGGTTAACACTCAGTATGGGGAAGCAAACAGGAGGTTCAAGAACCAGGGTGATTGATTTTAGGGGAGCAGACTTCAACAAAATGGAGGAAATTCTGATAAACCATCTGGGGGGAATCCAGACAATCATGGATGCCAGTCATAAATGGGGTATCATTAAAGCAGAGCTGGTAGAGGCTACTGGAACATGTACTAGGACACAGAGTAAGAAGGAAAGGGTTACGAAGCCCAGTTGGCTGACCAAGGAGGTAATGGAGGGGGTAAGAGCCTAAAGAAGAGCATTTTTAGAGATTCAAGAGATCAGGAAGGGGGAAGATGGGAAGGAGTACACAAAGAAGTCCTGGGAGGCTACAAGACTAGTCAGAGCCACCAAGGAATCCATGGAGCTGAGGCTGGTGCAGGGCATTGAGTTCAGAGAGAAGGACTTCTTTAGATACATTGGGGAGAGAAGGAAGAACAGGTACCAGATAGTGAGAATTAAGAAGGATGAGGGTGGGTAGAAAAGGGGGAGGAGCAGGCAAAGGCACTAAAGGAGTACTTCTGCTTTGTATTCATAGTAGAGAGAGGGGAACAGGTACCACAGGGGAGGGGTGGAGTGGGCAGGGGAGGAAAGGGGCGGGGTTGACAGATGGGGAAATTATGGAGGGCAGGGTACTGGAAAGACTGAGGGCACTGCAGGTGGACAAGGCACGGGGCCTGATGGCATTCACCCTAGTGTACTCAAGGAATTGGCAGGGTGCCTGGCAGGACCACTGGCTGACCTGTTAAATATGTCTCTGAACACAGGATATGTACCACAGGACTGGAGATTGGCCTATGTGGTGCCCATTCATAAAGGGGCCCAAAGGATGATCCAGGTAACTACAGACCGGTGAGCCTCACATCAGTTGTGGGGAAACTCATGGAGACAAGCCTCAAATAGAGACTGGTGACATTTTTAGGGAACAGTGGTCTCCAGGACACACAACAACATGGGTTTGTCTTGGGCAGGTCCTGTTAGACAAGCCTGATTGAGTACTATGACTGGGTGACCAGGGAACTGGCCAGGGGCCATGCAGTGGATGTCCTGTGCTTGGACTTCAACAAGACCTTTGATTCTGTGCCACAAGGGAGGCTGGGGGGAAGCTGGGAGATATAGGATTGGGCACTAAGATTGGCAATTGGATAACTAACTGACTGAGGGGTAGGCAGCAAAGGGTGGTGGTGGATGTGAAACTCTCATTTCCAAGAGCGGTAACAAGCAGGGTGCCACAGGGATCGGTACTGGGGCCAGTGCTATTTGGAATATTCACATCAGATATCTCACACAGGACCCAGAGTAAGATCGGTCTGCTTGCAGATGATACCAAGATGGGAGCTGTGGTGGATGACATTAAGGGGTGTAAGGGAGTGCAGGGAGACCTGACTAAGCTACAGGAGTGGTTGGAAACATGGCAGTTGGGGTTCAATGCCAAGAAGTGCAAGGTACTGCACTTCAGAGCTAAGAACCAGAGGAGGAGCTGTCAGGTGGGAGGGGTGCAGTTGGGGACCACAGAGGAGGAAAAGGACCTGGGATGATTATAACAGGGAATATGAACAACTCAACACAGTGCAGGAAGGCAGCAGTGAAAGCCAACAAGATGCTGGGCTGTATAGCCAGGGGGATCTTCTCTAGAAGTAGTGAGGTGATCCTTCCCTTGTACAGGGCACTGGTCAGGCCACACCTGGAATACTGCATGCAGTACTGGTGCCCATTCCTGAAGAAGGACATCAGACTGTTGGAGGGTTTACAGTGCAGAGTGACCAAGATGATCCAGGGTTTGGAGGGGAACTCCTACAAAGAAAGACTGAGCAGGATTAACATGTATTCCCTGGAGGAGAGGAGGGATGAGTAGGGCTGTAATTTTTTCAAGGCAAAATTCAGCTTTTTCACCAGGTATACACAGTGAAATTTGTCAAATTTCACGAATTGCACTTTTGGGCTGAACAACAGATTTAGATCAAATCATTTTTAATCAATAAAAAAACAATTGGCATAGTAATTGCAATATTAAAAAGCAGTACAGTTAAAAACACAGTCAAAAATCAATGCTTTAATGTATTGATAAATATGTTAAAGTGCTGGTAAAGTGCTTATGTTAAAGAATTTTGCAGTGGCATTGAATACATTTTCAGATTATGCAGCTTAATGCTGCATCTACTGTCTGTTAAGAGTGCACCATATTTCAAGAAGGAGCGTTCCACCAAAGCACTGTGCACTTAGACACTTAAGCAGCTTAAAGCAATTGAGGATAAGTTGGGAAAGCAGTCTGTATTGTCCCACCAGAACTGCACCACTGTCCAATTGTTTAGTGACCTCCGGTTGCACTGAATGTCCTGAATGTAAGTGCAGAGCTCAGCAAGAGCATGGATGTTCTCCTCAAATGCGAGTATGTTCTGGCATACTTTCTCCTCCGATACAGCAACTGTACAAAGTCTGGCTGGGTTAAACACTCTACATGCTTTAAAAAAGATTGCCGCAGATTGATGAAATCTACTCTCGCCAGACATGTAGTCCCTTAGTTTTTTTGCACACAAGGATAATGTCATTTTGGTTGGTAAATGTTCTGCGGCTTCAGATTTTACATCCGTTAATGTGACAAAATCTAACAGGTCACCATAGACAAGATGTGCTTTAACCTTGTACCCCTTGTAGTTCTCTAGCATCTGCACCAGGGGTGGAGCATTAGATGCAATTTGATTTAGGCTGAATTGTATTGCTTGATCAGATGCAAGTTGAACCACTTCATCATATGCTGCACTTTCATCAGCAAAAAATTCAATGTAGTCATTCAGGTGGTTAACGTGATAAAAAATAGGATAAAGCCAGGTATTCCCTGTGTGATTACCGAGGAGGGGGGAAGTGTGGTCGATTTGTCCTTTGCTGTAAGGAATTGTTTAAAACGTGCCTTTCTAGCCGGACAAGCTGTAAAGGCTTTTTTTCACAGCAACTGCAAATTCATTGACATCTGGGTAATTGCGCCTCCGTGTATCACCAAGTAGATTCAACAGATGTGCTGAACATGTAACGTGAACTGCATTTAACAAAACATGCTTCAGGCTTTGTAACCTACACTGTATTCATATACATTGCACTGTCAGTTACGAAGGCATACACTTTGGTATAGGGGACTTCATAGTTTTGTAAACATAGTAACACTGCCTGTGAAACCATTTTGCAGTTAGTAGCCTCTAGCACCACACAATCTAGCAGTATAGATTCTAATTTATTGTCTGTGAAGTTGCTGCTTTTTTGTTGGATTGAATTCATAGATAAAACACCAACGATGTTTAAAATGTACGTGTCCTGCACGCCAGTTGTTTCATCGCGGACAATGGAAAGCGACATGCACTCTGACAATTTCTTTTTAACTTCAGTCAGATGGTAGGCAAAAACCTTCAGAAGGAACTCAGACCTTAGCCATTGCAAACTTGGAATAACTCCCAACAGTGTTTAAGTTCTGCTCAAGGAAAGTGTGTAGTGCTGGATTATCAAGGCAGTATAAGGGCACATTAGCTGAGGCAAATTGCTTCTACTAAATTGAACAAAGCCAGTTTTTGTTCTCTTGCTGAACTGTTGAAGTTGAGAACATCTCATAGACAGTTACCAGCTTCTCTGCCACAGAAGCAGCTGCAGAGTCAAGCTTTCATTTTTTGTTAACGTGCATTGTGGCTTCAAGGTGGCAATCACAGGTAGCCTTGCTCTTGTGGTAGATGGGAATGTTGCATGCCGAGCAGAACATGATGTCTCCTGAAACATGGAACATCCCCTTCTCCTATTGAGAACATCTTTGTTTTCCAATACCTTGCCCATATTGGATGCAGGAGATGGCTTTGTTCAAACTGACATCACAAACGCAAAGTGCAGCCAAAGTGTATGTCTCAGCAGCCTGACTACCAAGATGACTTATAGGGAGTTACAGGGAGTGCTTTAATATGCTAACAGGCTTAATCTGAACACCTTTTTTCAGACCTAATTGATCTGGTACTCAGTGTGAGGAATTAATGACAATGATTAAGGGCATGAATTAATGACAGCTTGTAAGATACAAGTCTTCATTGATCCATGTCCTTAATCACTGTAAGGCAAGAAGGTGATTAATTGCACCAATTGAAGCTGGTAGCAGACTTGACATAATAAGCTGAGACTGTGGAAATGCTGTAATGCAAAAGCAATTAGAAGAGCCTGCAGCTTATTTTGATTAAAAGTGTTATTACGCGGTCCAGAGCGGGGAATAGAGGTGAAATGCGGAGACGATGAAAAAGTGATTTTTTCCAAGCAAATCGCAAACTCTGTGCACAGTGTGAATTAATTACAACCCTAATGATGAGAAGAAAGAAGAATGGGTGCATCCCAGTCTGCTAGGAGAGATCCTGTACTCAGGTTGAAGGAACACACATTATCTGATGTTGGTTGGGCTTCAATTTATATAGGCCCGGATATTCAAACTGCGCCAGGCTGTGGCGCAAGCCTGGGTGCAGCTCAACTTGGCTGCACAGGGGTGTGGCCTGGGCGATATTCAACAGAGCTGCGCTATGGCTCAGCAGCTTTGAATATTGCACCCTGGCCACCCCCACTGTGCATGGCGCAGAGGCACTGTGCCAGCACAAGTGGCCAGAGTGGAGCATGGAGATGCGCTAACGCAAGTGCCATTGCGCCATTCACAGCACCTGTGATATTCAAAAGAGGACATGCAAATAGGGCCATAATTTATGCAAGGTGCACATGGGGCCATTAGCATGTCATTATGGCCCCATTTGCATCCCATTAGCATGCAGGTACGCCGATCCCCGACGACTTGCGCCTGGTGCCCTGCCAGGCAGCAGCCATCGGGGGCTGACGCCCCCTGCAGCCCAATCGCAGGCATTTGTCTAAAAAAAGACTTTCTCATCCAATATCCCTGGTGGTCCAGTGGACCACTATGTTCCAGATTGCGAGCATCATTATAATAAACCCCCCCTGTCCAATATCCCTGGTGGTCCAGTGGACCGCTATGTGCCTGATCATGGGCATCGTTATAATAAACATGGAAGAAGACATTAACCCCTCAATTTCAAAGCTAATAGCAAAAGGGGCAAGACTAAACTACTCCTCCTCATCACAGCTAGGAACATCATACTCCTGCAGCTCCTACTCTCTGGGGATGTGCACCCTAACTCTGGACCACTTCCTACAAGGCAGCAGGCAGGGAAAATGAGTGTGGCTTAGGAATTGCTGCATTGAACATACAGTAGGTAGTTTTCTTCCAAAACTACCTCAGTTCCATGCATGGGCATGCCTGCACTGCCCCAACATAATCTGTCAGACGGAGACATGGCTAGTCACCAAAATAAAGGATAATGCAATAGCATTACAAGGGTACGAATCCTTCAGACTAGATAGGACTGGGAAAAGGGGTGGTGGCTGCCTCATTTATGTTAAGGAATCTATCCGGGGTGTGTTCTGCCCATGTCAAGTGCCACTAGGGTTTATGAGCTGCTTGCAGTGAAACACTTTCTGGACAGACATAGCAAGTCCCTCACCATTGCCTCAGCCTACCTGCCTCCCAGTAAGGCAAAACGAGGGCTTGGTTTAGTTCTGGATACTATCTCAAAAATCAAAAGAAATAATGAAGTCATTATCACTGATGATTTCAACATTAATTGGCTCAGCAAGGAATACGAACCCTTAAAGGATCAGGTTGCCAGTGAGTATGTCACACAGATAGTAACTGAACACACTAGAACAAACTATAAGAGTGGCAATAGTACTCTCATCAACTGTATCCTGGTCATCTGTCCTTCCGGAATCACTGCTGTTGCAGTGATCTTGGACTTCCTGAGTGATCATTCCCCGGTAATATGTAGTTGGTCAAACAAAATTAAAAAAGATCCACCATCCACCATTGAAAGCAGAGTTCTCAAGAGAGGGCAATTAAACCCATTTAAAGCAGGCCTTTCTCAGGTTGACTTCTTCTTGATAAGTTTCAGGATATTGACCTTGCCATGAAATATTTCACAGATAACTTTAACGATATCTGCAACATCTTCACCCCTGTGAGGAAAAGAAAAATCAGAGGATCCTCAAATGGGTGGATTACCCAGGACCTCCCAGAGGTGATGAGGGATAGGGATAACCTATGGAGCAAGGCAAGGATCTTGGGCAATCATGTTGTCCTTCAGAACTACAGAGCAGCTAGAAATAGATGCACAAACCATGCCAGGCTTGAAAAAGCAAAATAGTATAAAGAACAGATGGATAGTAGCTCGGGGAATGGGATGAGATTCTGGGAGAACTTGAAAAACCTGCTTGGGAAAGAAGACAGGAAACATCCTACGTTACTAAACATTAATGGTACCTGCATCTTAGAGTTGCTCACTATAGCAGAATCCTTTAACTCAGCATTCACTGATCTAAGCTCTGTTCTCCCCCCTGGATACTTCAATTCCTCTGTACCACCCCTGAAAACCTCAGGAGCTGACTCTAACCATCCTAACTTCTATTTCAAGTGTGTTACTATCAAGGAGGCCAGGACATACATACAAAAGATACTAGGAGAAACAAGACTTGGGAGTGATAAAACTGACATGAAGCTGGTGGCAGTTGTACTTGATGAAGTTATTATCCCAATCACCAAAATCTTCAATAAATCACTAGCCATGGCAAAATTCCCTTCTGTCTGGAAGCAAGCACTGGTGACCCCTGTGCTCAAAAGCGGGGATCGATCACAAACCATCAATTACCAGCCTATCTCAATTCTATTCCCCTTATCAAAAGCGCTTGAAAGAACAGTAGCCAATCAGATCATGGAATACCTACAGAAATATGAGCTACAATGTCCCCAGCAACATGGCTTCCAAAAGAGTCATAGCACGACTACTGCCTTAGTTGAATTTTCTGACTATGTCCACAAGGCCACGGATGGTAGCAAGTTAGTGAGATCCATATTTACAGATCTCACTAAGGCCTTTGACACTGTCAACCACCCAATCCTGCTACAGCAGCTGCTATCCATGGGGCTGACCTCTGATACTGTCCATTGGTTCCAGGACTACCTGTCTCACAGGTCTCAGAACATCAAAATAGGTAAAAGTACATCTACCATTAGGGAGATCATACTTGGTGTCCTGCAAGGATCCATTCTGGGTCCTCTACTTTTTAGTTTATTCTTGAATAACCTCCCTAAGGCCTGCAGGAGTAAAATAATTCTATATGCAGATAAAACAGTCATTCTTAGTAGTAGCTCCCAACTTGATCAACTTCAAAAAGACTTACAGACCACCTTCTACCATCTGGAGGACTGGTTCAGCTTACACAAATTGCTTCTTAACTATAAGAAGACAAAAATGATGCTGATATCAAGCCACCAACATAAGAAACTGTTCCCACTGCTGTCCATTGTCAACAATAAGGCTGCCCCCCTTGAACAAGTACACTCTTTGAAGTACCTAGGGGTCATGGACGATGATACCCTCTCCTTCACTCTACATATTAACCAGGTGGTAAAAGTGGTTAACACCAAACTGGATGTCCTTTAGAGACACAAACAGTGCCTTACTCCCTCAGCCCTCCAACTATCTGTCTGTAGCTCAATTCTGTCATTACTTGACTATGGCCTGGTCATTTATAGTACAGCCTTGGACACCACACTTAAGCGGGTAGCCACAGTTCTTAATAAGGCCTGTAGACTCACCCTTGGAGCAGATAATTTAACACACTCATGTACACTTTTTGCCAAAACTAATTGGCTAAGCCTGCATAATAGGATAAAGTACCAGACATGTTTCCTGAGGGAAAAAAACACTCCTAGGACAAGCTCCCCCCTGTATTAAAGACATTCTACAAGCCAGTTAATCTAGTTATCTGACAAGGGGCATGGCATGGGGACTACTGTGCCCTTTCAGGCAGTTTCCTCTCAAGTAAATTGCATTCTGCAGTTTGATAACCTGCCTAAGGTGAAGCTGCCCGAAGCTCACCCTCCAGGCAAGGGGACTACTGTGCCCTTTCAGGCTGTTTCCTCTCAAGCAAACTGCATTCTGCAGTTTGATAACCTGCCTAAGGCGAAGCTGCCCAAAGCTCACACTCCAAGAAAGGGGACTACTATGCCCTTTGGGCTGTTTCCTCTCAAGCAAACTGCATTCTACAGTTTGATAACCTGCCTAAGGTGAAGCTGCCTGAAGTTCATCCTCCAAGCAAGGGGACTACTGTGTCCTTTTGGGCTGTTTCCTCTCAAGCAAACTGCATTCTGCAGTTTGATAACCTGCTTAAGGTGAGGCTGCCTGAAGCTCCCCTCCAAGCAAGGTATGGGTTGGAACTCTGAATTTTGGCATCCACCCCTGGAGGAATCTCACTTGCTCCTGTTTGCCAGTGTTCCTCACTCTATGTGCAGCAATCCAGAAGTCTTCTAGGAACTGCTGCCAATAAATTAATACTAGGACTGATCTCTGCTTGAAATGTTTTGATTTCTCACTTTAAGTAATGTTTAGTCTGATATAGAGATTTCTTAGATTTGATTTAAGTTTTGAGAGAGTTTTTCCCCCATTTGCAGTTTATACTGATCTGGCACTAGAGGCATTTTATTTTTCCTATTAATCCTCCAACCCACTTGTCCAACTTCCCTCTGCCTTTTTCCCTGTTCTAATCACCGTTATCCCCTCCCTTGTTTCTCACTTTTAGCATATTGTACTCTGAAGAAAAAAAAAAACACACACAAAAAAAAAACCACTGGTATAATTAACCTTGCACTGTGCTTGGAACCTTGCGTGTGACCTTACTGCTGCACTCCTTGGTATCATAATGTCTCATATAATGGCTCTATTTCCTAGAGGCATTATATTGCTCTCTCTCTATTGACCCTATCTGACCTTGCCTGTGATAAGTGTCTAACATCTACCTTGCCAACATTGGATAATAATAATTTATATGTTTATAGTACTATCACCTTATCCCAGTGCTGTGACCCTCTTACTGTGCCATGGAACCTGCATTCCTCTGGTGACTGGGGGTTGGCATTTCATTGCCCTAGCTGGCTACCCTCTTTGGCACTCCTCCCTGGGATCTTCAACTTACAAGCCAACTGTAAAGCTCACTCAACTCAGAGGAAGCTTCACAAACTCAGCAACAAGCAGTTAAAGGAATATCTGTGTAGATTGGCCTTACTGTTGCTGCTGCTTTCTTACAATATTCACCCAACCCTGGCCCTCCACAACTTACGACATACCCACAGTCATCTACTGGGTTACTTAAATTTGCCTCACTTAATATATGCAACCTCCTCCCCCAAATGGATGTACTGAATGCATGTATCTTACGACACAACCCAGACATCCTCTCAGTTGTAGAAACATGGCTTTCTCCAAAAGTAGGAGATGCTTCAATTTCCATCCCGGACTACACAGTCTTTAGACAGAATTGTCTCCCCAAGCATGGGGGCGGTTGTGCGATCTACCTCTGAAACAACCTTGAAGGTCTCATCCTAACTCTGCCCAAAACTGATGACCATATGCAAGCCCTTGCCATAAAAGTGCTTCTAGGTGCACACAATAACACCCTTACTGTGTTTTCAATCTATATTCCTCCCAGACAGATGGCCTTCTGCTTTGATTCACTTCTGGAGTGTTTTGGCTCTCTGAGTCTTAATTCGGAAATTATCATGTTAGGAGATTTCAATATCAGTTGGTTCTCTCCTGACACAAGCCCTTTCAAAGATGCAGTTTCAGCAGTTCACCTCACCCAGCTAGTCGAGTTTCCCACTAGAATCAACTATAAAACTGGGACCAGTACCTTACTAGACTGGGTGCTCTCTAATCACCCTGATCATATATTGGACACAACTGTAATCCCAGAAGCCTTCAGTGACCACTCCCCAGTCTTGTTTCATTGGATGAACAAATTCTCTAAACCACCCGCTAGAACAATTACCACCAGGGTACTCATCCATGGGCATCTTGAATCATTAAAAGCTGACCTGTGTAATCAGGACTGGTCAATGGTTTACACAACTAACAACGTTGACATTGTCCTCGACCAATTCATTCTTCAGTTCAACGCTATATGTGATAGGCACACCCCCCCCATAAAAAGTGTAAAATCAAAGGCCGCTGTAATCCCTGGTTTTCTCCAGACCTCCTTCAGCTTCTGAATGCCAGGGACCATCTATGGTACAGGTCTAGATCCCTGTGTAACCAGGCTAACATCCAGAGGTACAAAGCGGCTAGAAACAACTGCACGAGTGCTATTCGTGCAGCTAAAAACCAATATTATAATGAAGTGCTCTCTCGGACCTAGAATGATGGCAGAAAATGTTGGACTAACTTTAAAGAGGTCACTGGGAGAGACCTCAGATCTGCCCCTACCATGCTTAACATTGATGGTGTACCCTCACTCGACCCCAGACTTATTGCTAACACTTTTAATAATGCCTTCATTGACTTGAGTAGTGTCCTGCCACCTGGCTACTTCTCTCTCCCCCCCCTCACAAGTGACTACTCTGGGAAAGAGACTCTGCACTGTTCTCATTCTCCTTTCTACTTCAAACCCCTGTCAGCACATGAAGCCAGGAATTACCTACTCAAGGTATTAGGGAAATCAAGATTTAGTGGTGACACCCTGGATCTTAAGTTTGTAGCCCTTACACTAGATGAAATTCTGTCACCTCTAACACATATTATTAACATGTCACTTAGATACTGTCAGTTTCCTCAGAAATGGAAATCTGCCACTGTGACACCAGTTCATAATTCTGGGGATCACACAATTACTGGAAACTTCAGGCCTATCTCTATTCTGCCCCTACTCTTGAAAGCTCTTGAGCATATTGTGGCTGACCAACTGGTTGAATACTTAGAAAAATATAAGCTACAATGCCCGCAACAACACGGGTTCAGAAATGGGCATAGTACCAGTACCACCCTTCTAGAGTTCGCAGTCTTCATTCACCACTCCTTAGATCAAGGACACCTGGTCGGTGCTGCTTTCATTGATTTAACCAAAGCTTTAGATGCAGTGAATCATGCCCTCCTGGTCGAACAGCTTACCACCATTGGTCTAGCTCGTGACAGCGTAGCCTGGTTTGAAAGTTACCTGCACAACTGTACACAGCAGGTGTAGATTGGTAACACCCTCTCGGATAGCAGAACTGTCCTGTCTGGAGTTCCTCAATGGTCCGTCTTGGGCCTGCTTTTATTTAGCATTTTCCTCAACAACCTTCCTTACTCCTGTCAGAGTCACATCCTTTTATATGCTGATGATGCTGTCCTGTTTACCAATGATCTGGACCCTAAGGTTCTTGAATCTAGGCTACAGAGTAATTTCGTAGTCATAGAAAGATGGTTTCATAAGCACAAGTTAGTTATGAATTACAACAAGACTAAAACTATGCTGTTTTCCAGCTCCCAAAATAGGCACAGAACTTACCCTCTTTCTATCACCAACGAAGAGGGCTCTCCCCTGGAGCTAGTTCAGCTCTTTAAACATCTAGGGATTACTACTGACAGTACAATGACCTATGCCTGTCACATTGACAACATTGCTAAGGGTGGCCCCTTTCTCCCGACACCCTGACAGCAAAACACAGAAAATGACCACTACAGCAACAGTCACTGTAATTGTCCATTTCTGTGTTTCGCCTTCCCCCAGTGTCCAGCCCCCTCCTCAGACCAACTCCGACCTGGAGATGGAGTCCTAAAGTCTGGGGATGCAGGGGGCAGTATTGTGCTGTCACCGCGTGGGAGGTCGACAGGTTTACTGTTGCCCTTAGTTGGTGCTTCCATTGCTAAGGCTGTTAACACTTGCACTGGGCTACTTTATAGGCATAAGCAATGTTTGAACCCAGAGGCTTTTAACCTGGCCATTCAAAGCTCTCTTGTCTTGCTTATTGATTATGGCTTACCAATCTATGGATCTGCTACTGAAACAACTCTTTGCCGTATCATAGTTGCACTCAATAAAGCCTGCTGGCTCCTTACCGGCTCAGCCCGTCTGTCCCATACCTGCGACATGTATGCTCTGGTTTACTGGCTCCAATTCAAAGGTAGACTCATCTACCAAACATGTTTACTGTCCAAAAAAGTAAGCTTAGGCAAAACTCCTCCAGCAGTGCAAAAGCTTATTACCCTCACTATCAACCATCGTTGTACCAGAAGCTCTGCTGGCCAGATTTTTTTTTTATTCTCATGTTTATTCCTCCTCTCCGCCCCTCAGCTCCGGTCTCCTCGGGAGACACCAAGGATTCATTCCTCTGCAGTCCACCCTGCCTGGATAGTTCTCCGTCACCCATATAGCCCCAGTTTACCCCCCAGGCAGGGACGAGGTGGGCCACTAACACCCCGAGCAGTCAGTAGCGTCAGCCGGAAGGGTGCCAGGTGGGTGGCCGCAGATCAAGGGCAAGCTCTGGTGCTCCATCTCTGCTGGAGCTGAAGGGTGTTTTTCTTTGTTTCTCAGGGAGTGGCTGGTGCCCTGACATCAAGGCATGTTGCCAACATCTGCCACTCCCCTGGTCCTTCTCTGCATCATCAGCACTTGCTGCATCTCCAGCCTCTGCCAGAGGGCAACCAAGCACCAACTCGGGAACCCTGTCCCTCCCGGGAAAGGAGAGCTGTCCTCCGGACGCTCAATCCTCTCCCTCTCCTGCTGACCCCCAGCAACCCGGGCTCATTCCTGAACCCGGGTTGCCGGCATGGAACGAGGTGTGGCATCCAGCGCCTCAACCCTCAGCACCACCGGGCCGGCTAGCCAGATTTTAATATACCCCACTGTCGCACTTCTCTGGGACAAAGGTCCTTTGCCTACTGTGCCCCGCTATGGATGAACTCACTGCACCATGACATCACTTCAGCATCCACCTTGGGCTCCTTCAAAGTTAAACTTAAGCAACAGCTAGTTGCTGATGCCAGTTGTGACTGCTTCCAATATCCTTCCTTCCTTCTTGTGACCATCACTTATTCTAACCTTATGCTATCCTGACCTTATGGATAACTGTTCTCAGCATGCAAATAACTGTTCTAAGTTGCTAATCATTCTCCTTCACATTTCCTCTTGATCCCTTCCACTCTTTCCCATGGCTTTCCCCCTAACCTCCTCCCCCATTATATCTCCTGAGCTCCCTTTCTCACTTTAAAATGCTTTGTCCCATACCTTCTCACCTCTGATGAGGCCCCTGGGCTGATGCCATCCCTTACCTTGATGATTATTAGATATTAGGCTGAGTCTGTTCTCATTTTCCTGTAAAGGGTCATTTCCTAAGACCCGGCCCCCTCTAATATGACCCTTTGAATTCCAGGTTGTAATCAAATATGCACCATGGCATGCATTGTACAATGCCACATGTATTGCAACTTCTCTAGTTATACACTCTTGTAATGTCTTGTATAATTCCTTGTTTTGTTTGTTCTCTGTCTCATACTTTCCCAATATGTATTGTTCTTCTGATGTGGAACCTATGAAATTAGCTTGTTCTCAAAGGTGTTATCTGAAATTTCAATAAATGGATAAATAAAAGCCTTGGACACTACACTTAAGTGGGTAGCGACAGTTCTTAACAAGGCCTGTAGATTCACCCTTGGAGCAGATAACCTAACACACGCATGTACGCTTTATGCAAAAACTAGTTGGCTAAGCCTGTATAATAGGATAAAGTACCAGACATGCTTCCTGGGTAAAAAAAAAACACTTCTAGGGCAAGCTCCCCCTGCATTAAAGACATTCTGCAAGACAGTCAATCCAGTTATCTGACAAGGGGCATGGCATGGTGTTCTTCAAATGCCACCTTTACAAGAACCACTCTAGGACAATGACCATTCACATACAGGACCCCTCTTTGGTTAAATGAGGTCCCTGCACAGATACTGAACATTGACAGCCTCCTCACCTTCAAAGCCGAATTGAAATGACACCTTACCATAACTGGATCTTGTACTTGCTGGGCAGTGACTTGATCTCCTGCTCCTACTACAATATACACTTCTCCACATCCTCCTCTGTTTATGTCTTGTTACGCAGTGAAATGTCTCTACCTTAATCTGGTTTCTCAACTCTGCCCAGACTCTAATTGCACTTATACCCTCTGGCAGTCACACAAACCAGACTCTGCTATTCCTTTCTTCCCTTTTCTACCTCTCCCTCCTCACTGAGTATGCCCTCCTCCAACACTCCATCTCTCCTGCTCCTCCCCTCCAGGCCTCACCGTGCTGCCACTGTTTCCTTGCCGCAACACATTGCACTTATCTATGCACTCTCTTTCCGTCCCTGGTCCCTCATCCTCCCCCCTTCTTATTTCACCTCCCCTTAGCACTCTGCTTCCTTGACAAAGCCTTCCTTTCTGGCTGCATTACCCATGTTCATTAGTGGATTCTCTAACTCAAGAATATTACGTTGTGTTCAATACTGTTCCTTTAATGTACCTTTGAATTTGTGCCTCGCAATTGTATCAAATAATATGTAATGTCCTGCTTCTGTGACATGGGACCTTTGAAAAAAGAGCATTTTGCTCAAAGGTTATTTCCAAAGAAAGAAATAAAAATAAGAATTAAAAAAAATAAAGAACTGTGACTAACTGCCCATTGAAACTGAAGGGGTCATGGAGGACAGTGTTACTGATGCTGCCATTTTAGAAAACAGAGAGGGATTATCTACAGAACCTTAGAAAAGTGGGAATTGGGACTTATTGAACCCATGTAACACTACAAATACTGTGAGTACTACTGCAGGCCTCAGTGACCTCCGCATTGGTGCCTGATGAACATATACAGGAGGATGATTTGCCTTCTCAGAATGATACTGATGCAGAACTTCCTGAAGTGTCTGACTCTGATTCAGCTCCCCAGTCATGACCTAGGTCTACAAAACTCCAAGAACTTTTAGACTCTTGGACCTTTGTGCTGCTGAGGGGGAACCAGTGCAATGGTGTAATGCTGTCAGGCCGAAATATAAGGGTGGCCTACAGCTTTCCCCAGATCATATGCTTGTTATATGGAATTTATTAAAGAATTTGATGAGTTTTTTTTCAGCTGAGTTGTATGTGGTCATATATGTTTCTGGTGAAACCATATTTGACATTAGCTTTAAAGCTCTTAAATCTTTAGATAGATTCAGGTTGAAATACGAGCAGTTAAATAACTTAGCTTTGTGAAGCTCCTTTATAGCAATCCCTTTGCCTAAGCCTGCTATTAAAACTATTACTGTAATGTTTACACATGAAATTGTTAATGTTTCTTACATTCTTTACTTGCTTAAACAACATTGTGATGTTTCAGAAAATCCCCTTCATATAAATTATACAGAGCAGGTATGCACAGGAGGCTGGAAATTTAGAGTTAATTTGAGGCAAAGTAACATAGGTATTTTCCACCTTCTCAGCAGTTTTTACCTGGGAAGAGACAGAGGAGTTTGTTTCTACCCTGGGCAGCCTCGCTCCTGTCACAAGTGTGGGTCCAAAGGACATTTAAGTGCAGTTTGTGTGGCTGAAAGGTGTAATTCATGTTTCAGAAAGGGGTACACTAATATGAGGCACCCCAATTCTTTTCAGCATAATTTGTGTGAGGAGCAGAGGCACTCATATAGGCAGTACCTCGGGCCTCACACAAGTGGGCTGGGGGCCTGTACCAAGATGATCTAATATGGAAGGAGCAAGCAAAAACAGAAGAAGCAGCTTCAGCTCAAAGATTCTCTGTGCCACAAGGCTAGATAGGGAGGAGGCAGAAGGGGGTGTCTGACCATAACACCCCAAAGGAAGCCCCTGGGCCCTTGAGGAGTCTCTCAGAACCAAATACTGGGGACAGTGATTTGGAAAAGGAAATGGAAATTACTTCCATAACTACTGTTGTAGATCATAATACTGTGGGAGGCAGAAATATGGAGAATGAAAGGGTTACTTTAGCTGATACCTTTAGGGAGGCTCTGCTACAGTCACACAGAAGGTAATGCCTCCTCCTTGGCCCCCCTGAGGAGGCTGACATGAGTGTAGTCTTCTCTATAAAAAGAGGAAGACAGAAAAGCAAGCCCTCTAAAGCTCAGAGATCTGTCGGGATTCTGACACATAATAAATATGTGGATTTAGCTACTGCTAAGCAATGGGGAGAGATGGATGAGGAGGAGACAGATTCTGAAAATTCTTCCATAGAATGTTTGGCTCTAGGCATTCCTCAGACTAGGATGAATCTACTCAGGAAACATCTGTAGCAAAAAAGCGCAGATGGAGAAGCAAGTCTCAGGGCTGTATACCAGCAGAGACTCCCATGATAAATTAAAATGTGTAGAGGAGTAAACATTTCTCCAGTTTCTGTGAATGTAAATAGTATTAAAACCTATAGGAAAAGGTTGTCCACAATGGCTATATTAAATACTCTCCCACGGAATATCTTTTTCTTACAAGATACAAGGCTAAAAAGCACAAAGAAATTGGGTATTCATAGGGCCTCTTTTTGGTTTCAGAGTGTGGAAAAATGTGATGGTGTGGGCATACTATATCAAACATGCAGGAAAGCAACTAAGCTTATCAATATTTATGCTCCACAAACAAAAGCTGACAGAATTTATTTATTTCAAGGTACGTGTCCATATTTGCATACTAGCAGAATAGTCATTTTGGGGAAGTTTAACTGTGGGATCTCTTTGACTGATAGAGGAGATAATACATGAAAAATACACAATGATATACATTATTTGAAGGAGCTGATTATGACCACAAGATTTTATTTATTTATTTGAAAAGGTTTCACCAGGAAAGACAACATGAGCTATAAACAGCTCGTTTCCAGAAGTGTCTGGGGGGAAGTGTTACATAGGTGGGGAGAGCAAAAAGAAAAGCAATAAACATGCTATTATACATAAGTGCAATACAAAGTACAAAACATTGCAGTCCTTAACAATGAAGAGAACGGCAACAGGAAGTATTGTATAGTTATACATATAGTGTAGTAATATCGTGATCACAAGAATATTGCTCTTAGCAGTGTGCTAATAATATACATAAGTGCAATACAAAGTACAATCCATTACAGTTCATAACAACTAAGATAACTACAACAGACAGTACTGCAGAGAAATACATACAGAGCAATACCATGGGCATAAGAGTATAACAGGTAGCTAGGTAAGGTGTAGATTGGGTAGGAGGAGTACACCATAAATGGGCTAGAGGTGGTAGACTGTGTACAGAGAGTTCTAAGTGCAAGTATGCCTAATAGAAATGCATATTGAAAGATGGCATAGCCTGTGATAGAAGAGGTCCAACAGATACATTTTATAAAGGTTCCCTGTCTACCAGCATTGACTTTTTCTTTTTTTTTAGCAGCTTTGACTGTTCATTTAGCCAGCAGAATAGTGACAGAGAGTTCAGATCACCTTGCCATTTTCTGTTCATCTTCTATAGGGCATCATATTTCTGCAAGACAAGCCCCCTGGAGACTAAATGTCTCCATTAGAGCAAGAGGAAGCACAGTTAGGATGGGTAGATCTATTCAGGGCAACATGCTCCATTATTACTGTGTACAACACTGTTGAATAATGGTGGGAGGAGTTAAAAAAAAAGAATGTCAGATCTATTTATCAGAATGGGGGTGTAGAAAAAATAATAACCAATATATGCAATACTTGAAACTTAGAGCTATTTTGCACTGTCTGATTTCTTGAATTTGGTTCAAAATTGTCTGAACAAATCAGGAATATAATAGAACAATTACAGAACAGATGGTTTGATACCTTTTATTGGACCAACAAGGATGTTACAAAAAGAACAAATAGCTTTAGCTTTTGGATCAAGTCTTTCTTCAGAAACTTAATATAAGACAAGAAATACAAACATTTCAGTATAATAGATTATCTTCCCTGGAACAAGAACTGAATTTTGGATCCAAGGAAAAGCAAAGGCTTTAGATGCATTTGCTGGGTGTCAAAAATGTGTGGATAATAGATTCATGACAGGAATTAAGCGGCATTTGACGGGGCTATAGTTTCAGATTATACTGAATTTATGGAAGTAGTGCAGTCACATTTTAATAAGCTCTTTGGGGAACAGTATGTTGTTACCAGTAATGCAGTTAGTAGGTAATTTGAATATCCCCTTGGTTCCTCCTCACATTTTAGAAGCGGTTAATAGTCTGATCCTAGTATCTGAAGTGGAGTGGGCTATATCATACATTGCCCCAGGGAAAGATGGCCTGCCTACAAAGTTTTATAAAAGTTTTAGATAGTATTTAGCCCCAGTTCTACAAGTTGTGTACAGTGAAATCTTGGAAACAGGTAATGCACCTCCTTCCGTGCACATAGCTGTTTTGATCCTTATATATAAGTAACCCCACAAGAGACAAGAAGCTCAAACTGATCCTAGTAGGGAATTTATAGATATTTATAGTTGGCAAGTCCGCTACTAGATGATGCGATTTAAAAATCTGTGACAACAATAAGTTTACCAAGACAGTCTCTTACTCACCCAGTTCAAAAATAAATGATATAAAACAATGTCTCCCTTCATTAATAGGAACAAAAAGATCACCACAAATTGTTGCGATCCATGTGGGTATAAACAATGTGGGGCAAGACCATGAAAAAGACATCTATGAGTATATAATAGAGACTGGGAAGCTAATAAAAACCACAGGTGCAATAGTAATAATCTCTGGAATCCCCTCCTTGTGTAAGGGTCACCCATTAAAAAAAACACAATCTCTAGAATTAATTATAGATTACAAAACTGTTGCAGGAGGGAAGGCCTAGTTTATTTGGAATCATGGGACATAGTTTTTGGTAAACACAATCTATACACAAAAGATGGCTTACACCTAAATCAGTTAGGGGCAGATAAATTGGGCTCACTTTTCAATTCCAAACTAGACAGTATATTTTTAAACTGACTACTATGGGGAGAGGGGTTACGAGTTGTAGTTATGTACCTCCACAAGGACCTAAAATCACCAAAATGAAAAACTATATGAGATGGATGTGTAATGCCAGAAGTTTAAATAAAAACAAATGGAATGAATTTCTGAGTTTAATTGAATCAACACAAGCCCATGATCTGATATTAATAAAAGAAGCATGGTGAAGCCCAGATGATACTTGGGGATAAAATAAAAATTGATGCCAACAGTTTAGGTTGGACAGAAAATATAGGAAAGGAGGAGGCATAGCTGTATATGCCTCAGACCATTTGTTTGTACTAAACATTTCTGAAAAGATTAAAAACTCTTCCTCAAACATGGAAGCACTGTGGTTGCAAATAGTAATGCGAACTTCCAAATGTAAAATTATAAGCCTTTATTATCACCCTCTGAGTGCTGACTCAGACATGAAAAATAACAATAAACTGAGCGATAGAAAAAGCTACTGAAAATGGGGATGCTGTGTTTGTGGGATATTTAAACTATGGAGATATTGACTAGGAGTCACAAGAAACTCAAACTGATCTTAGAAAGGAATTTAGAGATATTTGTAAATCTCAAAATATGTTACGGTATGTTATGGAAACCACCAGGGGAAATAATTTATTAGATATTGTGCTGGCTATAGATAGCACAATAGCTGTGCAGTTGACATTCCCCTCAGTCATAGTGACCACCAAACTGTTCTGTCTGAAATTGACAGTGACATTTAGCAAATCAAGGGCTGCACAGAAATCTGCACATACAAAACAGTTGATATAAATGGGATCTTATATGATATGGAACAAATAAACTGGGAAAGTAAACTTCAGGGTTGTAACATTAACACTATGTGGGACATTATTAAATCCACTATTATATTGGTGTGTGATAAGCACATTAAAAAAATAAAAAAACAAACACAATGCTAGAAGCAGAAAACCAAAGTGGATGACTAAAGGAATTCTTAAGCATCCAAGAATAAATAAACATACTTATATACAATACTTGAGATCCAGGAGTCCAACAGACTGGTCTGAGTATAAGGCAGCATTAAAAAAATGTAAGAATAAAATCAAGCGTGCAAAACAATTAAAAGAAATTAAATTAGCAAGGAATTCTAAGAAAAACAATATAAATCAATTTTACAGCAAGTGAACTCTCTAAAAACATCTGGAACAAACTTCACACCAATAACTCTGCATGGTAAACAGATAATTAAATCCAGAGGAAATGGCTGCTATATTTAATAAATATTTTAGCTCAGTTTACACTAAACACTCAAAAACCCCTGTACCCATAAGACAAACAGAAATAGTTAGTTGCCATATTGATCCTTGTAAGAACAGATCCAGAAACAAATGGTTTGATACCTACTAGAAGACCAACATAGATGTAACAAAAGAAAACAGTGCTTAAGCTTTTGGATCAACCAAGTCCTTCCTCGGAAGCTTATGACAATTGTTCGTAAATACACATTCTATTAACACCCAGATCATATATAAAAAAACAAGAAAAAATTCTTATTGGTTTAAAATGCCTTTTTTAAAGAATAACTGAGGTTTAAATGCAAGAAATCAGTTTAACTTAGCTGGCTAGACAGGTGATTTGCTGGAGACTGAACTCTCATCAATAACTGAAGAACAAATTATAAATAAAATCACAACTTTAAACATCAAAGTTCTACTGGACCTGGTAGCATCTCGACAAATATTCTTAAATTAACCAAACACAAGATAGCATATCCACTTAAAATCCTGTTTGAAGCATCTTTAAAGTAGGGGGTCCTACCTAATGACTGGACAACTGCCACGAGTATCCCTATTCATAAGAACGATAAAAAGGAGGACTATCATAATTAAAGTCCAATAAGTTTAACTTAGATTCCTGGAAAAAAATCTTAAGAGTCCATTTTAAATGACAATATATAGGTAAGTCTCAGTATTACAGGAAGAACCGATATAGACAAGAATGGATTCACTGCAGGGAGATCTTGCATTATGAACCTCCTGAGCTTTTATAAAGAAGTATCAGATAATTTAGGTAAGCACATATCTGTAGATTGTGTATTCCTGGACTTTGTGAAAGTTTTTGATACTGTCTCACATTGGTCAACAATTGAAAATTAATAAACATTGGTCTAAATAAATGTATTATTAACTGAATATGGCCATGGCTTATAGGCAGAACACATAGAGTTAGTATACATAGATACATAGACAGTGTCGGCAGATAAGGGCCTATGGCCCACCTAGTCTGCCCATTTGAGCTTGTAAGTTCAGTTTGTTTTCCTAGAAGTCTATTTCCCCTTATCCCTGACCTCTAGAATTCCTTTATGTCTATCCCATGCATTCTTAAATCCCGTGATTGTTTCAGCCCCACCACTTCCTCTGGCAGGGTGTTCCACTTGTCCACCACCCATTCTGTGAAGAAATTCTTTCTCATGTTTCCTCTGAATCGTCCTCCCTCCAACTTTATCCCATGCCCTCTAGTCCTGAAACATCTTTTTCGCTTAAAAATAGTGTTTTCCTGCACCCTGTTCCTCCCTGTAAGATACTTGTATGTCTCTATCATATCCCCTCTCTCCCTCCTCTCCTCCAGGGAGTACATGTTCAGTTCCTTCAACCTGTCTTCATATCCAGGAATATTTTTCTAAAATTGGGAGTGTGACAACCAATGTTTTCTGCAGGGGTCCGTGCTGGGTCCTATACTTTTCCTGATCTTTATTTCAGATATGTTTAACAGCAACATGAACTGGGCCAATAAATATGCAGATGGTGCCAAGTTAGGTGGGATCATTGGTAGCAAGACTGAAATAAAATCAATGCAATTTGATTTAGATGAAATTACCAGATGGGCTTTTACATGGGTGATGCACTTTAATATGGATAAGTGCTGTGTGACACGTTTTGGTAATTAATCTGTTCCTCATTTTCACACACTATGTAACATGGTATTGAAGAGTGCCTTTAATGAAAAGGATTTAGGTGTTCTAATTGATGATAATCTGGATTTTAAAGACCAGTGTACATCAGTCATCACAACAGCTAACAGGGTTTTGGGAACTATTAAGAGAAACTTTAATAGTAGAAATACAGAGGTGATTATACCCCTTTACAGGGCTTATGTATGAGCAGTGCTAAATTATGGTAGTCACCTATGGATTTCCTATAAAAATGAGATATTCTAAGAGTGGAAAGGGCACAGTGTCATGCCATAGTGTGGATTTATGTAGAATAACATAACACCTATGAGAATCATCTAAAAAATTAATGTCACTAGATAGTAGAACGCTACGGGGTAATTTACTACTAATGTATAACATTTGCAGTGATCCTGTTTTGTTAAATGAATTACAGTTGGAATTTTAAGATATTATAGGAACTAGAGGCCATCCCCTTCAACTACAAAAAGGAAGGTTCTACACTAACAGCAGGAAATTTTACTATACACAAACGGTTATTAACCTGTGGAATGAATGACCTCACAATATTATACTGAATAAAAATATGACTGAGTTTAAAAATAGCTTAAATAATAGAGACTGCCCTATTAAAGGGCAACCCAGGTTGTCACTGGCTACCCTGAATAAGCAACTCAGCTGAGGGAGGAGAGGGGTGAGGGAAGGCAGGGACAAGGACAGAGGTTAGGAGAGAGGAGATGGGGGAGTAGTGAGGTCAGAAAGGAGAGGGACAATGAGGTCATAAGGGGCGGGGAGTGGTGAGGTAAGGGAACAGGAGGCAGGAGACAATAGGGCCAAAAGATGGGATAGCAGGGGCTTAATAGGGGTTGAAAAGGGGCTCTACAGAGGGGAGATCCCTCTCTTTACTGCAGCTGAATAAGTTTAACTCCCACTCACCCTCCCTATTAGGACATGGAGTATGGCTTACATCAATGTGGATTGCCAGGTGAGGGCAACAGGGGCACTTGGAGTGCCAGCTTGGGTTGCTGGATGAGAGCAACAATGAAGTACTGGTTTGAAAAGGGTAAAAAATTGAGGGAACGGGGGAAAGGGGGAGAGCCTAGTAGGACAGGAGGGAAAGGTACGATAGGGCTGGGGAAGGCCCCCCATGGAGTACTCTCCTCAAGGGGGACAGGGCTGGGGGATCAGGTGGGACACCTGAGCCCAGAAAGAAAATTGAAAAGGGATGGACATCTGGTCCTTACACCTGGGCCCAAGAAGAAATACAAGATAACTTGTGATGGTGATAATGAACTGTAATAAATGTCAGAAGCTGGGATGATATATTTATGTATTTATGTATTGTGAATTGGTGGTGATGGGATGTACACTAATGGAATATGGAAAGATACTAAAAATGGATACTGAGATCGACACCCTGGGACAAAATGGAACCAGGAGCGTGGTTCATCATGCCTGGTTTCCATACCCAAGGGCACTACAAATGATGGTAGGCAGGTGGTCCGGGTAGCACAGGAGGTTCACCCAACTCGGGCAGTGTTATGCAATGCTAGGTCCATTAATAACAAGACTGTAATTATTGCATATCTTGTTAAATCTGTGGACCTGGCATGAATCACCAAGACCTCGCTGGATGAGAATTCTGGCCCCGTTTTGGAGCTGCAATTCCTACCTGGTACTCAGTGATACACTGCCCGAGATTGGGGGGGTAGCGGTCTGTTTCAAGTCCTAACTTAACCTCACAAATGTACCAGTGGGGGAGACAGAGTCATTTGAGTGTACCGTAGTGGCAGGTGTAGGCTGTAGGATCATTCTCATTACCATCCACCAGGTGATGAGAAATGAGTCCTCCAGGAAGTGGCAGACTTTGTCGTCGACATGGCGTTTGAGTCACCCAGGCTGATGGTCACGGGTGACTTTAATGTCTGGGTCAATGAAGAACTCTCGCATTTTGGTCAGCACTTCCTCCAGCTGATGACATCTCTGGGCCTTACACAAGTTGTTTCCACTGCCACTCACAAACAAGGTCACTTTCTTGACTTAGTCTTCCTCCTGGGGATTGAGGCCTCCAACGTGGAGGTGGAACCAGTTGGATGGTCTGACCATTACACTGTGGGGTTTAGTTTTAGTGCCCCCCTTTGTAGGCCAACCCCTGTAGAGATGATTCAGTTACACCCATTGCGAAGATATAAACTCTCAAGGCCTAATAGCAGTCCTGGAATTCTCGTCCCTTCCAGAGGCAAACAATGATCCAGAAGCCCTCATGGTGGCTTATAATTTGGCCATTACGGTGGCTCTGGATATCATTGCTCCTGTCCGTGTTCATCCACTCTCCCTTCGCCCTCGATCCCCATGGTTTGATGGGACTTTGAGGGAAATGCGGTGACTTGGACGAAGGTTGGAGCGTTGCTGGTGGAAGTCTGCTCTTGATGCCAACCGCCTTAGATTGATGGGCCATTATCAAGTCTATCAATCTAAAATCTCCCGTAAGAAGGCAGAGTTCCTGTCCGAGGAGATTGCAGTTGCTCAAAATTCATCAGTTCAGCTGTTCTGAACTGTGGACAGACTGTGCAACCCAGTCTGTCTATAAGTTCAGAAAGCATTTTCACAAGAGGAGTGCGATGAACTTGTTCGATTATTTGCAAATAAGGTTGCCAACATCCGATCAGCCATCCATCCGGTATACTCTATGGGCGCTGTGGCAGACCAATGTGGGTTTGCATATCTTGGCCATCTCTGTCTTTAATAACTGTCTTGCCGAAATCCAGGAGTGGATGAATACCAGCTGGCTAAAGTTGAACTCTGATAAAACCGAGGTATTGGTAGTGGATCCTGGTCACCGGATAGAGAGGCTGGGGGACACTCCCTCTGGGTCATATCTTAGGGGTGTGCTATTCCTAACCTCTGAATGGTTGTAGAACCTGGGGGTAATCTTTTATGATCGGCTGACCCTGCACTGTCAGGTGTCAGCTGTCGTCGGTTCCTCATTCTACCATCTGAGGAATATCACCAGGATCAAGCACCTTGTTCCATCCGACCACCTTTCTAATCTGATTCATGCCTTTGTGACCTTGCATTTGGACTACTGCAACTCCCTCTACCTAGGGCTGCCTGGGGTGGAAATCCGCCACTTGCAGCTAGTGCAGAATGCTGCAGCACAACTGTTGACGGGATCCTTACAGTCCTGTCATATTTTGCCAGTGCTACGTGGACTGCACTGGCTGCCAGTTCAGTGGCAAATCACCTTTAAAGTCAGTTTGCTGACTTTTGAAGCCCTACACGGACTTGGCCCGGACTACCTGAAAGAGCTCCTGGTTCCCCACTGCCCCGAGTGATCACTCCGCTCAGCCAATGAGGGGTTGCTAGAGATTCTGAGGGTATGTTTGAAATCTTCTGGGGCCAGAACAATTATGTATGGCCCCACCCTTTGGAATTCTCTATCCCATTGGTTACATGAGCATACAACCGTGGAGGGTTTTAAGAAAGCATTGAAAACTTGGTTATGGAGCCAAGCTTTTGGCTTTTAATGGATGGAAAGAGTTTAATGACTGTATGATTGTATTATTGGATTTAAAGATCTGTTATGGATTATGTTGTTATAGAACTTTCAATTATGTGATTTTTTTTCTGTTAGGCCCCTTGGTTTTGAAAGGCGTCATAAAAATAAAGTTATTATTATTATTTATTATAAATAAAACTTCAAATGTTGAACCACTAAAGCAGTGTGGTGTGGTTGATTTCAGGGTGGTCCAAGTGGCAAATATATTTGCAATGAAGCCCAGTTACAGCATTACAGGTGATGTACAGGGGCTCAATATGGGCTAGTGCTTTCTTTGCTCCTATTCCTTAATAAGAACTTTAGTATCCCCCCTGTAGGAAGAGAATCTACAGTTGGTTTCCAAGAAACATTGGTTTCCTTATTTTGAGTAGATCTCTGGGCCTAAAGGACCCACTATGGGTAAGGTAGGTAAACTTTATTGTTCGATCATAAAATCAGTGATCATTACAATACAACAGGATAAAAGCAGTATAAAAACAGGATATTTACAATGTAAAATATGTTAAACTAGGCTGGCAGTATAGTCTAGAGGTTATAGTAATGAGTTGTGAATGAGCTTGCTACCTGCAGACCTGTGTTTGATTCCCACAGCCTCCACTTGCATACTGTGCGATTCTGAGCAAGTCTCTTAACCAGCCCAAAGCTCCTAGGTTGCTCCTGAAAACAGGCACTTGGTGCCTAGTGAGCCTTACCCGATTAACAAAGAATAAATAAATAAATAAGTAAAATAGACTTCCAGTAAAAGTCACTAAAACATTTAAAGTAAATAGAGGACCCTAAGCAAGTCAATAAATAAGATAAGTCATAAGAGGACTTTAGTTGGTTATAGTAAGTTCCAATTTCCTACTCATTCTTTTTCTGACTCCTTGTATAATCTGTAAATAATGTGCAACTCTGTTGATTATATAATCATCTAATGTAGTAAAGAGCACTGTTAAAATCATATTTTGGTCCGTAGTTAAGAAAGATTTTAATATGGGGGAGATACAGTGGTGTATTGCCTTATTGTACCACACATTACAATATTATATGTATCAGGTCTTTTATAGATTTGTTGTCACAGTTGCATAATGCATCAGCCGGATCAGATGACTTATCATACTTAGCCATCGTTACGTTTGAATTAAAAGTTCCTAGTTTATATCCTGCAAATGTTCTTCTAATATTCGGATGTTCAAGTATGTCTAGATGGCCTAGATTGAGTAGTGGCACATACAGTACGTCTTTACTTTTAAAATAGTTTGATATTTTCTTAAATATATATGGTTTGTATTTAGGACTTATGTTAATATTTTTGTCTTCATATTTTGACAAGACATCCAGGACTTAAGTTAATATTTTTGTCTTCATATTTTGACAAGACCTCCAAATTGTAATTGGTTAGTGATTGCATTAAATGTTCTAACCCGGAGGAGGGTTTGCATCCTATGATTTTCCAGTGTGTTTTTTTCTTGAAAACATTTTTTATCAAGTCTTGTTTCGAGAATTTTGTTTAAATTTATCCAGTAATTAATAAACTTGCTATCTGGGAGGCTTGCAAGTCATCTAAACCCAGTTCAGCTGTAACAAAGCACCTGGGTTTAGATTTATTGAAGCCTAGTGCCACTCGTAAAACTTGTATGGCAGGTTTTTCTAGCTTGTCCACTGTTGAAAGTGCCCATATTTCAGTGCCATAAAGTAATTGTGCATTATATTTTGCCCGTATTGTTGTTACTAATGGCCTAATACTATGCTGTCCATATAGACAGTTGAATTTTTTGAGGCCCAGGGCAGAGGCCTTAGCTTTGGCCAAGTGGTCGTCAATGTGACCCTTTCAAGAACGATTCCTGGCATAGGTCAACCCCAAATAGCAATATTTCTTGACAACCTCTATTAGGTGTGTGTTAATCTTCCAATAGACCTTGGTGCTATGCTCTCCAAATGTTATTATTTTTGTTTTGGAGATGTTAATCTTCACGTCTAAATGTTTTGTTTGTTCATTCAATGTGGTAAGTTTTTTCTGCAAGCCACTGTGTGTAGGGAGAAAAACACCAAATCATTTCCATATACCAGGACCAGGTAATTAAGTGATCCAATTTTGGGTGAATCAGAGTCAGGGACATCTACATGTATTATCAGATTATTATATAAATGGAGAAAAGTAAAGTAGCAAGGATGCATCCCTGTTTGATTCCCCTATTAGTGGGGAATCTATTAGTGAGCTCTCCCCTTGCCTCGGGCCTGACTTGGGCCGATGTGCTCATATATGAATTATGAATGGTGTTTATTAATATTGGGTAGATACTCCAGTCCCTCATAATTTTCCATAGAATGTTTCTGTTCACTGAATTGAATGTGAAGCTAAAGTAAATGAAAGCTGAATAGAGCTTTTGTCCTGTAAGGGTCAAATATTGCTCCAGTAAATGGCTTAGAATGTAACAGTTGTTCACTGGGAAGAATCTTGCTGTGAATCCCTCCTGGAGTGGAATACTGTCTCCTAGTCTTTTAACTTCTAATTTCAGTCTTTCTAGAAGTACTGTAGAAAAAATGTTGCTACGTTGTCTAGCAGACTTACAAGTCCATACATTTTAGGGTTTGTTTTGTCACCATTTTTTAAAGATTAGGACTATTTCCAATCCTTTCCACAAGGATGGTACCGTACTTTCCGAAACACATCTATTGAAATAATTTGTCAGGTTGTCTGTCCAATTTTCTGCTATACAAAGATACATTTCTGCAGTAATTTTATCTGGCACAGGAGTTTTTTTTTTACTTGAGTGTTTGTATGGCCAGAAGTATTTCCTGTCTACTCAATGACTGATATGAAATACTTATGTTATCAGATTCGATTGTCTCAGCACCATGCTCATCTTTTTTTTCATAAAATATGCTTTATTTAAGAAAAAAAAAAACTTGGTAAAGAAGAAACAGACAAATCACCAACAATAGATGTGTCAATTGTAAACTGCACAGCATAATGCATAACAATTAATAGACTAGGAAATACTAGTACAGAGCAAAAGCTATACTTGGGGCAATGAACAGTAGCAAGTGAAGTAGAAAACAAAAAACAAATCAAAAACCCCTCCCACCCACCACTCCCAGAATATCCCTGCAGCCCAGTGACCCCACCCCATCTACTCAATCCTGAAGAGCATCACTGCCAGTGTGAAGGACAAGAGATATGTAGAGAATAGATGATAAAGAAGAGCTAAGTATGAACTGAAACAATTAGAGACGAGGCAAGAGCAGTAACAGCAAAAGGGGCTCTAAGTTGGAGAGTTTCTAGTTAACAGAGCTGATTGATAATAGAGTGAGGAGTGTTTCCCACCTCTCATGAAAGTGGGGAAGGAGCTATGTGTGGCTGGCAATATGCTTCTCCAACATTAAAGTCGTCAGCATCTTGGCATGCCATTCACTTAGAGGTGGGACTGAGTTGTCTAGTCAGTGCCTTAGAATCACTGACTTGGCCACAGCTGAGATGAGGGCCATGTGAGCCTTCCAAGTGGGAAAAAGGACATGTGGAAAATGACCAACTAAACAAATGTTGGGTAGAAAGAGTTCTTGCAAGCCCAATAGTGGATCCAAGGAGTCTCTGATAGAGGACCAGAAGGGGACCACTTTTACACAATCCCATAAAATATGTTTTAAAGTGTCTTCCACCAACTTGCATCCAGAGCTTACAGGAGAAGTGAGTTCTCCCATTTTGAAGAGCTTCAAAGGAGAATAATAAAGATTATGCAAGATTTTGAATTGTACTAATCTTAGTCTATGTTGCTTTACAAACTGATATAGCATTTTCCATACACCCCACAAGAAAGCCAGATCTGCAGGTAGCTCTACTGCTTGCATCCAGTGAAAGTAGACTCCTGATGGCACCAAAGTATCTAGATCTTGCAATATTTTATATAGAGCAGAAACTGGGTAGGGCTGGAGAGCACGATTTCAAAAACTTATCAAGCTGAAGATGGTGGAGATTCCAGGGCTTATGACCAAGTGCAGACAAGATTGCCTGGGAGAATTGCAGATATTTGAAAGCACTCACTACAGGGAGTGGGAAAGCCTGCCTAGTGCCTTTACAGAGCAAAGGCCGATGGCACATTTAACAGAGCAAAGGCCGATGGCACATTTATAAGGTAGAAAAAGAAATGGGCAGACTGGATGGGCCTTGTGGTCCTTATCTGCCATCAACTTCTACGTTTCTATGTTTCTATGTTAGTGGCATGGAAGGGAAGTATAAGTATTTTGTCACTTCCAAAAGCTGAGAGAGCTCAAAGCCCTGCAATTGAGGAAGAAAAGATTCTGGAATATGTTGCCCTGTGATTCTAAAATTCAAGTTCCGTAGAATGAACTGAGACCTCATTTTTGACCAATCCAAGAGAAAATAATGTTCTATCTGCATTTTAGTTTTAATAGACCATCCTATTGAAGTAGAGTGAACAGAAGCAAGCAGTTGACCATATTTGATGTATAAAAGGCTGGGAAGCCCGAGGCCACATCTCTGGACCAACGACATTTCTATCTTCAACCATACAGGATAGTAACTCTTTTCAGTGTAAGTTCTTCCAATGAGTCCCATAAAAGAAACCTCTGAGCATGTAAGGCGAAGTAATAAAGAAAAAGGTTAGGAAGGGAGAGCCCTCCACAATGCTTTGCCCTTCCATAAAAATTAGTTCAAAATAGTCTGCAGGCACACAAACCAAGATTTAAGCAGGGACAGCCCTAACATCCCAAGGGGGTAGAGTAAACATGGCAGTATATTAATTTTGAGTACATGTGCTCTACCCCATAAAGAGAGGGTGAGTGAGGTCCATCTGCCCAGGTCCAGTTTAATCTGCTGAAACAAATGGGTAAAACTTTCCTTGAACATCAGCAGGATTGAGCGAGTTAGATATATGCCAAGATATTTTAGGAGTTTAGGCTCCCGGGAAATGTCCAAAGCTTGGATTTCATGCTTGAGGTCTATACTATTTAAGGGCAGGAGATTCATCTTTGTAACATTAAGTTTATAATCTGACAAAATGGAAAAATGATGAATCTCCCACAATACCACAGGCAGAGTTAGCGAGGGGTTTTAAAGATGGAGAAGGATATCTTCAGCATACACAGATAGGAGATATCACCTACCTACCACTAGTATAGCATTATGGCTTTGGGAATGTTGAAGACTATGTAATAAGGGCCCAAGATATAAATTAAACAGGAGAGGAGAAAGAGAGCAGCCCTGCCGAATTCCCCGACAGAGAGGAAAAGAATCAGAGTGTAGATTATTACACCAGATTCATGCCTAGGGACAAGAATACAGGAGTTCAACCCATGTGATAAATCCCTCTGGCAAACCAAATTTTCTCAACACTGTGAAAAGAAAAGGCCACGAAATTCAATCAAATGCTTTTTTTGGCATCCAGGGAGACCAAGACTGCAGGGACCTTGCCCTCCCTGTATATCATGATCAGATGATGTGGCTTTTACAGGTGGTCACTGGAGAGTCTTCCCTTCATGAAATCAACCTGTCCTGGAGAGATAAGGGAATCTAAAACCTTGAAAAGTCTAGAAGCCAGAACCTTGGTCAAAATCTTGATATCGGTGTTGATCAAGGATACTGGACGATAATTCTCGGGTCTTAGTTCATCTCTGCTGAGTTTCCTAATCAGTGTAATAAGGGTCTCATGCTGAAGAGTCTGAAATTCCCAATTGGAACCAAAAAGTATAAAGTTCAGCAAGAAAGGGAACCAGTTCCATTGAGAACTTAGCATAGAAGTTGTTGCTGAAGCCATCCAGACCTGGTGCCTTATCCATTGGGAGTTGTTGAATGGCAGCCAGAATTTCTTTCTAAAGTTCTGATGTGGTTCAGGAGATTATTATGCTCTTTGGTGAATTTCTTTTTCCTAACTGCCACATTTAGCTGCCCCCTCATAAAATATCAAATGCCTCTACCATGCCCATATTCGAATGGAAAAAATTCTTAATGAATTTTCTAATCTGAGTAACTAGGTCAGAATCCAGCAACATCTAGTTGTTAAGCCACCACAGTGAGTCTCGTTCAGCTGGCCTGTCTAAGGTATGATCCATGCCAACTGGTGCATGATCAGAGATGACAGTCTCATGTATGCTAGCAAACAGCAACCCCTGCAAGAATTCCTGAGTAAGTAAGAAAAAATTGATACAGGAAGAGCTATGATGTGCCATGGAATGGAAGATATATTGGTGCTCAAGAGGATGAAACAGACGCCATGGGTCAACTAATCCTAAATGCTCTATCATTTCCTGCAAAGCTTGTTATGCTGGAGAGAGACCCCCCTATGACAAACTTCTGATCTGTATAGAATTGCATGGCCTACAAATTCCAGTCCCCTCCTAATATGATATTAGAGTCCACCAAGGTAGCCAGAACTGAAGAAAAGCCAGAACTCAAGAAAAATGAACAAAGAAAAAGGAAGAGTCAATGTTGGGGCCATAGATAGAGCCGAAGACAACACGCGTTAATCTGATAACTCCCTGCACGATAATGCACTGACCCTCAGTGTCCCATTGCTCTTGCAACAGTTGAAAAGGCACCTGGCAAGCTAGCAGGATAGCCTCACCGCCCCTTCATGTAGTAGAACCAGTCCCATATACTTGCCCTACCCAGTTCAGTCTGAAGAACTTGGCATCATCCCTAACTAAATGCGTCTGCTGAATGAAGGCAATATGTACTTTAAGATGTTCAAGGTGGTGCAGTATGATTTGACATTTACTTATTTATTAATTAAAATGTTTCACCAGGAAGACACACTGAGCAACAGGTCACTCATCTCCCGGTGTGACCTGGGGGGAAGGGGTACAACTGGAATGAGACATTATACATTTAAGTTACAAGATCAACATTAACATACAGTTGTAAGGCAGGTGTTACAAACAATATTACAACTAGTGTTGCACATAACATGTAGAAATAGTGGACAATAATAAGTGCTGGGTTAATAAGTAAACAAAGTGCTTACATGAAAGAATAGGGGATAGGGAGGAGGGGTGACGTGGGGAAGGGGGAAGAGTCATGCCCCTGGGGACCCCTTCAGGATGCGAGGAACCCTGCAAGGGGACTGGGGAACCAGAGAGGAGATACAAGCCCCTTGGGGACAGGAGAGGGACCCATGGAGAGCATTCAGGGTCCTTTACATTCTGTGAGAGATCAAGGGAGGCCAGTAACAGGGAGCAATTAGGGGGACGGGGAGATGGGCTAGAGGGGTGGATGTGCACAGGGTAAAATGAAGTGAGGGTAAGGGGGTAGGGTTTGTCTAGGGCTTAGAGGACAGAATTAGGAAGGGACATGGCAGGAGCAGCTAGGTGCAAGGTAATTATTGAGGGCAGGGCTGATGGAGTAGGCGGAGGACGAGTGTCAGATTTTGGGGGGAGGGAATTCCACATTTTTGGGAGGTGGTGAGAGTAACTGGATTGGATGATTTGGGTGGCTCTGTAGAGGACAACCTGGGTACAGAAGTCGGTTGATCTAGATAGATAGATAGATAGATAGATAGATAGATAGATAGATAGATAGATAGATAGATAGATATTTTATTTATATAGCACCCATCTCCAAAGACTCTGGGTGCAGTACACTATAACACATATAACATATACCATACAATAATACAAATCTAAAACTAAACTACAGCAATATACAAAATATAGCTAAAAGCAACAGCTTAACTAATCATCCCAAAATATACTATTTATTATAAAACCCCATCAGTTAAAAGCTTGATTGAATAAATATGATTTGAGGCCCTTCTTGAAGGCTTCCACCATGACAGCCTCCCTAAGATAACCAGGCAAGGAGTTCCACAGGGTAGGTGCAGCCGCTGCAAATGCTCAATCACCAGAATGCCGCAGCTTCACCCTGGGAACTGCAAGGAGGCCACCCCCGGCAGAACGGAGAGCCTGGGCTGGGTAGTACGGCACAAGGAGCTCTTGCAGATAGACTGGGCCCCTCTAGTGCAGGGATTTACAGCCCCATCTTGAAGACAACCCTCCACCGAAATGGCAGCAAGTGCAGTTCACGGAGCGACGGGGTGATATGTTCACATCTTTTCACCCCCAACAATAATCTTGTGGCAGCGTTCTGCACCAGCTGCAGTCTGCAGAGGTTGCCTCCAGATATCCGTAGGTACAGGGCATTACAGTAGTCTAACCTGGAAGTGACGAAGGCATGTGTCAGTGTGGGGAGGTCATCAGGCGGGATCAGGGTTCGAATTCGGGCAATATTCCTGAGATGGTAAAACCTGGTTCTCACCACGGCCGACACCTGTGCTTCAAGTGTCAGGCCACCATCCAGGATTACTCCCAAATTCTTCACCTGCCTAGAGAGGGATAAAGGCACACCCCCAGCACAAGTTCAGGGGGTAATGTCATACCCCCCCATCATAACGAACTGACTCCAACACCAGTACCTCAGTCTTGTCTGGTTTAGTTTAAGTCAATTGTGAGTCATCCATGTCTGGATTTCCTCAAGGCAGCCGTTAAATACTGAGTCTGACACCTTGGAATTGAGAGCGCAGGACAGATACAGCTGTGTATCATCTGCTTAGCTGTGAAAACCTAGCCCATACTGCCTGATGATGTCTCCCAGTGGCAGCTTATACACCGTGATCAACAGAGGCGATAAAACTGACCCCTGCGGAACACCACAGCACAGAGGCTTCAGGTTTGATGAGAAAATTCCCATGGCCACCCTCTGCACTCTGTCTGTCAGGTATGACCTGAACCAGCTGATGACATTTCCAGACAGGCCACCCCAAAACCGCAGTCGGTCAAGTAACACATCATGGTTCAAGGTGTCAAACACTGCAGAGAGGTCTAGGAGGACCAGGATGGTATGGTTCCTTCTATCCCTCACCATCTGGTCATTAAGCACCCTCACCAGGGTCGTCTCTGTACTATGCCCCACTTGGAACCCAGACTGGAAAGGATCATAGGAGGAGGAAGCAGCAAGATCTCTCTCCAGCTGAATGGCCACCACCTTTTCTACAACCTTCCTTAAAAATGGGAGGTTCAAAACAAGTCTGTAATTGCTGAGGCAGTCCAGGTCAAAAGATGTTTTTTTCAACAGGGGTCTAACCAAAGCCTCTTTCAAGGCTAAAGGAAAGATCCCACTCCCTAATGAACTCCAGACTACTCCAGCAATCACAGGACCAATCTGGTCCAAACATTCCACCAAAAGGAGAGTTGGACCTGGATCTAAATCACAGTAGGTTGGCTGCAGTTTAGAGATTATCTCTACCACCTCCCCAACCCCAATCAGCTCAAATTCATCCCACACAGAAGGAGTGCTCTGACTTATCTCAGGCCAGACCCTGCAGCCCTTTTGAGAGATGTTCAACGAGACCTCAGCCCTAATGGAGGACACCTTGTCATCGAAAAACAGAGCCATCTCCTCACACCTTACACCTGAACGTACCCCTCCAACACACTGACAAGTAGGATGTAATAGCCTGTCCACTGTGTGGAAGAGCTGAGCTAGTCTGTTTCTCACTGTAGCAATTTCTCTAGACAGATATTCCACTTTTTTACAGGAGATTGCCCCCTGATAGTCCACATAATGTGCCCTCAGGGCCAATTTGTCCTCCACCAGACCAGATCTCCTCCAACACCTCTCTAACCTCCGACCCCTAATCTTTAAACCTCGGAGATTCTCATCATACCAGGGAGATCTCCGATGAGTAGACAGGGGTCAGACACGTAAGGGTGTGATTGAGTCAAAGGCCATACCAACCAGCCCATTATAGGCTGCTACTGCTTCCTCTGACCCAATCGCAGAAGTTGCCCCAACACCCGATAGGTCCAGTACCACCAAAAGATCCTCTGGGGATACTCCCCTTAAAGGCCGGTACTGAACCATCTCCATAGGGGTAGGACCATCTGGGGGGGGGGGCTAAACGTGAACTCCACTGTGCTATGATCTGACCAAACCACCGGATCTACACTAAGGTCCATAATATCCAGCTCAGAAGAAAAAAACAAATCCAGTGTGTGGCCACCCGAGTGCATCACTGTCATTACCTTTTGTGTCAGGCCCAGTGCCTCCATGATCCCGAGAAGATCTCTGCCACATTTTGATAGCCCCCAGTCGACCCTGGTATTAAATCCTCCAGGATCAACCACCTGGGGGACTCCAATGCCAGGCCTTTGATGATCTCCTCAGCCTCCCGCAAAAAATCCCCATCATTGCCTTGGGGCGACAGAGCAGAAGGACACTGAAGCCAACACTCATACCTCCTTGGGCAGCCACACATTCAAAGGAGCCTATAGGACCCATAGGCACCACTGTGAGGTTCAGACTAGATTTAAAGCAAATAGCTACCCCCCCCACCCCTACAATCCTTCCTCTGGCTATATATCATGGAGTATCCGGCTGGCACTGCCGCTTCCAAAATTGGGGCAGCATTTTCATCCAGCCAGGTCTCTGTGATGCAAGCCAGATCAACAGAGGATATCAAGTCTTCCATTATAGCCGTTTTGTTCCTTATCGATCTGGCATTGCACATCACAACCCAAGTAGGATGAGGTGAAGTAGCTGGTCCAGTCATCTGCCCACCCTTTAAGGTAGAGCCCTTGGGTATGGGGACCAGACAGGGCACACCCCATTCAAGTCCCCATTTCACCCCAGGGCATCTCCTTGACTTCACCACCTGAATCCCGGACACACCGCCAGCCACTCGGGGACACTTCACCAGGCCCCCCCCCGAGCTATCCCTAAAACCCTACATCTAAAATAGGTTTCCAACAACAGTACTGGGAGCTTGAAGGAACGAAGTCCCCAGAGGTCATCACCTGAGTGCTGTGCCTTATGGGCCCCAAACCCAAACACATTTTTAAAAACAAAACAACCCACTCAATAATTCAAATTTCTCAACTACCACACACCCACCACCCACAACAGCCCACAACAACCCACACACAAATTCAACTCAACCCAAAAGCAATTAACTCAAACAAAGGAAAAACAATACCACCCCAGCCCTAATTTAACCCCACCAAAAAAATCAACAAACACAACTCTGAAAAACGTAATTATTAGTGTTCAATAAAATATGTTAAACTGTCCTTTATAAGTCTTTTGGAGTTTGAACAAGGGTAGCTCTCACCTAACCCTTGTAGAAATGCCCAAAAGTGGCCCTCTCACTGCCAGAACAGTTAAATTTCACCCCCGAGGTTCTTCCACTACCTCAGAAATAAAATAAGTACAGTACCTGGTGATAGACTAATGTGGAGCAAAAATAAATATACCAAGCCAGCAGAGCAAGGAATCCTTCCAATAAACTCCTGGGAATTAGACCTTGTGGTTTTTCTCTTTTGTAAAGCCCACAACACAATCAAAAATTGGAGTCACCAGTCCAAGGAGCAGAGAAGGGATCCCTCACCACTCGACTCAGGAAGCAAATTACCCCGCACTAATGGACCCACAGACTATGGCTGCCGGCTAAGAGTCCACTCAGTGGTCAACCCCCCAAGAAACCTAGAGGCTGCCAATCACACGTCAGTTCTCCAACAGACCTGCACTGGCACCTCTTGTTGCGGCCCCAGTGCACAGCAGGTGCCTCCCGAACAGTCCAGTGTAAGCTCCCCAAACACTCCATTCAGTCTCCAAAACCAACCTCCAGTTCGCCAAGCAACAAAAGTCCCTACTGCCAAAGCAGTAGAAGTTCCTTCAGCAGTTTTTCCCTCTCCATTGTGCTCTCACCACAAAACGGGAGCCGTACTTTCTCCCGAGAGATCAAACTATCACCTGACTGTACTCTCACCACAGTCAGTGGACGATTTGAGACAAAAGCACAGCAGTACATTAATCTGAGCTGAAAATGGAGCAAATGAGATCCTCTTCGCAGCCTAGATCCCAATCACTACCAAGTTCCCAGTCCCACTGGGTCCCAGAAAGAAAGAGGAAGGACTCCATTAAAAACTCTGGGGGCTCCAAAACAAGTCTCTCAGAAGCTAACAGTCTGGCATAGTGAACAGTATATTTTGAGTTAGTGTCACAGAACAGGCCAAGCGGCTAAAACAACCTGACCTGAGAATAACTCAATTAAAGCTCAGCTACCACTGTTCTTGAACCCACACTAACAACTAAAAAGTAAACGGCACAATACAAACAAAAAAGAAGAGAAAAATAAAATAAAACAAAAAAAAATTAAAAAGAAATATATCTATACTTGTAGCTCAGGCAGCTCACACAATGCAGCCATCTTGGAGTAGTCGAAGCACCAGGGCTTCTGATGTGAGGTTTCCTCCAGGTCTAAGGGAATGGGAAGGTGGGGGGTGTTATAAAGGAGGAGCTGAGGTAGGAAGGAGCTCACGCAATCAGTGCTTGGAGGTGAATTTGTCACAGTGGGAGAGTCACCTGTTTACATCTATCACAAGCACCCCTCACATTCCATGTAATTAGCTTATAATGTCCTGCCATCTGGAGAGGTCAAGTTGGTAGAGAAAGTACTTTGCACCATCAAGTGAGTCACAGATGATCAAAGCTTCTAAGGGCTGCTAGGCTGCAAAAAACACCCACATAGAAACCCCAAAGCAAATCAAACAGTAAAATAGACATTCAGACAGAGTAACAATGAAATACTAAGTCTTTCAAATATCCCACAATGCCCCCCACCCTCCTCCCCACACCAAGACTAACAGACATATTCAACATGCCAAATAGAAACTGTAACCAGCTAAAGCAAAAATCCCCAGTTCCAAAGACTGTACCTCTCCTACTGGTTGGTCCATGATGCAAATGAACTACCAAGCCAAAGTCCATCCCCACCCACCCTTGCCCCATCTCAATATCAGACCCCATAGGTACATCCTCTTTAAAAGAGCAGAATAACAAGCTGTAAGTTCATTCTATAACACTGGCAAAATATTCTCCAACTAGAAAATAGGCAAGCCCAGCTGCTAGGCAAGACTTGGAGTAACACACAAGTGAAGAAACACCATCCCCATAATTGACTGTCCCTGAGATAAGGGCGGATGACCACTGAAGGTTAAAATAGAGCCAATCGATCTAAAAGCAATACAATGCATGGTCCCCTTAAACATGTATCTGAAACATTCCCGACAGCCCAGTACAAAAACATAATATGTGGCTGCACAACATATAATGTAAAACAGCAAAAATAACTCTCAGCAAATACCGGTCAAAAAGAAGGTAGCTCCACCCCACTAAGAAGGTAAAATGCAAGCTATAGATGACAAAAACCAAACCAAAAAGTCTCTGCCCTGTAAAAGTTCTATTGGCAGAGAAATGCCTTACCTGCTGCCCTGGGGGAACAAAACACTGCAGCACCGGGGAACCCTCTTCTGCTGGGGATCACAATGACTGCGGGCCTCTCTTCACAATGAGGCACCAGCATTTGAGAAAATAGGGAAACTAAGGAAAGGAAGTGGAAGGAGTACAAGAATGTATAAGGAAACACTCCCCCACCGACATAAAACTGATGGTGTGAAGTGCCACCCCCAGCTGAGCTCCCTGCAAGAGACGCAGACCTCTGAACCCCATTGCCCATTTTGCCACTCCAGGTGGGTGAATCAGTGATGCACATGAGAGAGAATCTCTCCCCCTGTGAGTGCGCTTGATGAAAACCCAGTGCAAGTGAACAGGGCTGCCACTGCTGGGAAGATGATGGAGTACCTAGCATCCACCCAAATAAAATGAAATGTTAAAGAGAGGGAGGAGAGCCACTTGTACAATGTGCTGGTGGTGTAAAGGCAAAAGTTGTATGGGGGAAAAGGGAGGGGGCCAAATCAACAACCATCTCCTTTACCCCATGGCACTGTGAGCAAACTTAACAATACACCATGCACCCCAGTTGCTAGGGAGGAAGAAGAATACACTCCCTCATAAGAAATCCACTAAGCTGAAATCAGGCTATAAGAGCCTTGGAACCCTTCCACACTCTCTGAACTTCAGGAGGCCAGGACAGCAAACTATTGCATCACTGTGCTAGGCACTCTGGGACTGCAGGGGAAACCTAGTAAACATAGCTTGGATTCACCACCGTAGGGAGTTGCAGGAGCAAGGGAGGGATATAAGAGCCCTATGACCCGCTGGAAAAAGAAGCTGAGGAGAAGGGAAGGTGGCAGCCTCCAAGCTAACCCAACTCCATCAAGGGAGGGAGGAATCCAACACAATCCAGAGTACTCCCCAGTGATATGGAGGGCAACAAAAAGCAGCTCAACATCCAGTGACCTAAGCCTAGATAGATTGATACAGGCACGGGCATCTGAGGTATATGAAAAAATGCATACTTCCACAATGTCAGCTGAGCGGCACACTAGTTGCATAGGCAGGGGGCCCTGGTCCACAAAGAACCCCCCCAACACAATCAGGCAAGCAGGATAATCTAAAAGAATTAGCAATCAAAAACAAAAAGCACCCCAGAGTCTTATGGGGTCTAATGTTGAGAGCCAGTCCAATCAGGAAAATGCAGAATTCAGGAACGTCTCTAAGGAGCTCAGTGTGCCAGTTCATTATTAAAAGGGCTTCATATACAAGTTGTCTGCTCCAAATTATTTGGGGATCTAGTGACTGCTCAGTCGGGCAATGTTCTGCAAAGGGTATCCGAGGTTGAAATCTTGAAATAATGTCCAATCAGTCCAGCTAGTAAGGGCACAGGTCCGAAGCTCAAAGGTGGATTACCTACAATAATTGAATCCCAGGTGAGCCCTTCAGGTGATGGCCTTAAAAAGACCAGGAAACAAAGAGGGCAACTCTTTTTGGGGGATTTCAAAGGACTCAAAAGTTTTAGTGATGCCCTTATATGTGAATTGCAGATGAATGGGATGCAGCATTTTAAATCGGATCTCTGCCACAATAAGTTTGGAAAATACTGGGCCACATGCAGATCTTTTAAGTCAGACCAAGTGGGGCAAGTCTTGGATAATTCTAATTGAGTTATCTTCACAAGACAAGGATTGTACATCATAAAGCTTGGTGAGAATGTGCACCTTATCTAAACAGTTCAGCAATTTAAAGATCAGGGATTTCGGTGCAGAGCCAGTAGATGGAGGAGGCCTTAAAGTTCTGTGGGCATGTTCAATAACGTACTCAAAGTCATTGTGGGAAGGGCTGGCAAGTTTTATACAGAATTTTTGAATGAAGAGTAAGATCTTCGGCCCCTTGGATCCCTCTGGAGGGCCGATGCCTACAAGATTGTTCCACCTGCTGCACCCTTCTAAATCTTCCAGTTTTTCTTTGACCATGGCTTTTTGCACCAGAGGGATATTGAATCTGGTTCAGACCTTGCCTGCCAATCTTCCACTGAGCTCACCTGGGCTTCCATGTCCCTAATCTGCCAAGCATGAGCATTGGAGGTTTGTCTCACTGAAGCCAGCTCTTCAGCGATCTTTTGAAGCACATCTTTTAAGGGTGAGAATTACTGTAAAAATATCTCTTTGGTCAAAGGCTGAAGGGTTTGTGTAGGTGATTTTTCTGATGTCAGGTGGACTTTGTTGCATTTAGAGGCCTTGTCGGGTATTGGCGGTGGGGTGTGCCGCACTGACGCCTTTCATTTCAGAGTCCATAAAGGCAGATATTCCCAAAAAAAAACATGTCCACTCGATAAACAGCACTCCCTGTGAACAAGGCAATAGTGATGGGACTAGATATTGCAGAAATTAAAGTGAATATGAAAGTTTAAATGGTGGCTAAGAGTGGAGCAATGGGGCAGCCATTCTATCCGACCCGGTGCATCACGTGACTCCCACTGTGCTAATCTAAGTGGTTATAAAAAATATCCTTAAAATGTCTAATCCATTCCTCTTTGGAGATATATATGTCAGATTCTGGTTTAATTTCAGTATGACCTCTAACTACCAGAATGTCTGATGATCCTTTTCAAGTATAGCAGAGAGCATTTTCGCCCACTGGGATCTAAAATACTCCTTTTTTTCTTGTTTGAAAGGAGTTTATAAGATTTTCTTTCAGCTTTTCATTTCTGAAATATTCTCTTGTTGGTGTTTTTTGTAACAACTCTAATGATTGATGTGAGTTTCTTTTTCCTAGCTCCGCACTTTCTATCATACCATCACTTTATTTTTTAAGCTCTATTTTTGTAAGTTCTTTCTTCATACAGAACTAGCTTCAGTTCACTAAGGAATGTTTCTAAATTTATTATTAGTTGAGAGAGTAGTTCATATGATTTCATCTCCAGGAACCAGGAATTTCAAAATGTATGTGTCATATCTTAATTTTAGATTCCAGAATGTTTAACCATTCGAGTTGTTTAAGATATCTAAATTCTAAAAATCGGGCATCTTCATTGGGGAGATTATTCCAGGTAGGATCAATATGGGAGGTCTTTAGAATAATTGGGAAGTGGTCACTTTTGTGTCTGGGCATGATTAACTTTTTCACTCCAGAAGTCTGGGGAGTCATTCCATACTGCCAGATCAAGGACTGTGTTCATTGTTGAGAATAGAACGTGGTGAAGCAATTTAAGTTGCCACTGAGTCTACCATTTAAGGGAAATGGATGATTCAATTGCATTAATTCAATCAAATGTAGTCCATTATGGTTAGTTCTTTTATCTGTGGTCATTCTTGGGAATCCACAGAGGGTTGAAAACTTCCAGTTTAAGACTGTGTCATTGAAAAAGCCATCATAAGATCCCATTTGAGCACTGAGGTCACCTACCAAGAGAAGATAAGCATTGGAGGAGCTTATTTGGGCTTCTGTAATTTGATTTGTTAGTTTCTCCCAGACTTTGTTATTATGAAATTTAGATTTATGTGAGGGAATACAGATGTTAAATAAAATTATTGGAGACTCCTCTTTCTTTATCCTAAGGGCCAAAAAACAATCTTTCTCACCTATTTTTTTTCCATATGATCGAACATATTTAGTTTAACAAACATCATTAGACCACCTGCCCATCTGCCTGTTTTGGTTTCCTTCTTGCCTGGCCTAAGAAAGGACATTTATCTCATAGGTCTGATGTGGATTATGTCAAGTCTCTTGGAGACAGAAAATACTAAATTTAGTTATTAGGTTAATCCAGCCTGAGTTCAAACAGTTGGACTTTATGACAGCAATATTCCATGAAATTAATATAATGTTCATTCTTAACTGATTCAATATTTGGGTCACCATAAGACTGTCTTGGGATACTCTGAATTAAAGAAGAAATATCTTCCTTATTCTGTAGTTAGTTGTTGTACAGTATCCTGCTAGTGCAACAAACTTGTTTTGAATGGGGATAGGGCAGGTTGTGTCACTCCAGATAGAGATTTTTTGTTCACTAGCTGTTTGACTTATCCCAATAACCATCTGGGAATCATTGTGGGGGTACTCAGGGGGCATCATCTACCAAGTAAGATCCAAGACAGTCCAAAATAGGATTTATTTTTTATACCTCGATTAGTGCTAAGTTAATTTTTGAAAGTAATATCAATTTGCCCTTCTCCAGAGAGGCTCTTTTCCCTACTCACATTTAGGATCCACTTTTTTCCTAATTGAATCTGTAGTACTTGAGTTAAGAATCGACAAATAACCTGGGTGAGTTTGCAATCATTTTCCTTCTATACTGTATGAAAGCCATATAGACTGTATGTAAAAGGTTTGAGTAGATCATTCTTGTTTTCTATTGTAGAGGACATTTTCTTAGCATTGATTAAATCAACTTTTAGTTTAAATCTATTAAGAAGATGATTGATATTCCATAAATAATTTATGACCACAGATATTGAACAGTGTATGTCAACATAATCAGCATAGTCATTTATCTGCCCTCCTTCATGTCTTATTACTTCTTGGATATCATTGTTCTCTAACTCTAATCCTTGGTCTACCCTGAAAAGTCTTACAGTCTTTTCCTTAAGAGACATTGGGGTCTTGTCTGCCTCTTTTCTTAGGCCATAGATCCTCAGCGAAGGTCAATTCAATGTTCTGATGTTCATAAGATTTATGTCATTGTTGCTCCTAATGTTATTATTCTGAGTTAAGGGACCTGTTGAGTTACCAGGTTTCTGTTCTAATAGTGTCCCCTCTTTAGGATGTTCTTTATTATCCTGTCTGTTGCTTATTGGTAAAGTTATTGATGTTCTACAATCCCCTTATAACATCCTTATTTATCAGGGTTGCACTGGTCTCAGATTCATTAGAATGCAAATTTTTTGCTGTCTTGTTTTTATTGCCCTTTCTCTTTCTTTTCACTTTTTTTAGTGGCTTCTTAGGCTCTTCTTTCTCAGGAATGATAATGGATGAGAAATCTGGTCTAGCACCACTGGAGCCAACTTCCCCTCTGTGTACTCTGTTGATGAACTTTCTCTGGGGTGATGTATGGGATTTAATATTCTTAATACACATCCAGTCTCGAGTCATTTATTGCTATGTCCTCTCTTACAGTGTCAATGTCAATTCTAATTAGTACTAATTGCTCCATTATCATAAGGTTTGCTGCATATTGATTTTTCAGGACTCTATATCTTTGCTAAGATAACTAGGAAAGTATGTTAGTGAATTGTTAAGTATGTGTCTTCTCCTCCACTTGACTTAAATCTGAAGGAATATTACTGTCCATGATGAAACGTAACGTGACCTCCCTAGTTCATTCCAAAGTCTCTTTTCTGCTATTAATATAATTTCCTTGCTGAGTTTATGTAATTTTTTAGTCCCAAGATTGTATTTTGCAAGTCTGATATTACTTCTTGTAAAACCTTTTTTTTTTTTAACGCTTCAGTATTTTTATTGATGTCATTTTAGGAACAATATTTGGGCTTTCTCCAGAGTAGTTGGTGAATGGGAATGAATTATACAGTAACTGTTCATGTTAGCCACTACATTATCTTTGATGGTTTTAAAACTCAAGGGAAGGGTGACTTCTCGTGCCGTGGCAATGATCCCTTTATTCCCATCTATTTCTTTTTTGCCTATGGATGCTAGGGTAGGTTGTTTACTATCCTTTGTGTTAATATATTTAGAAGTGTGTTCATCTTGCCAAAAAGGGCCATGTTACTTGTAATTTTGGTGTAAAGGTCTTAATAACTGAGTTGATATGAGATTCACTCAGGGTCTTCTTAACTTTGTGAGTGTCATTTTTAGTTTTCCTAATGTTTCTGGAAGGAAGTTGTTTTAGTAAAGACATGATTTTGGTTGATTATTATTAAGTGGGTCTCCCCTATCAATAAATGTTCCTTTCCTTACATTAATTTTTCCTTTTTTACTATCAATTTTCAATAAAGCCTCCTCTTCCTGATTTTTTCAGCGTTTGTTTGGCTTCTAGTGATGACCATGTCTAATGATTTATAGGTAAATTAGTCTGGTTAAATGATATATATAGCAAAGCAGAAATAGTCCCCCAAATCCTATGTCTAATAACAGTACAACAACAGCAGCAGTGTATAAAAAGAAGACTATATAATATCGATATTAATAATAATACCAATACTGTAAATAATCCCTGATGTCCTGTGCTACTATAATGCAAAACTATAATAATACTATAATAATATTTGTAATATAATAATACTACAACAATATGGTATAATAATCTGTCCTGCATATCACCATCTCCCCCACTTCCTCCTGCCTGGTGTGATCCTACTGAGCACTTACTCCCATTCCCCTCTTTATCCCCCCCCTCCTGCTTTCTCTTCACAGATATTAACCCCCAATTTTCACCCCATCCCCCAGTTTCCCCCTCACCTCACCCCCTACTTTAAAACCCTTTCCCTTATCCTCTCCCCCCACATCACCCAGCTCTGCCCTATCACCTACTTATATAACCTGGGTGAGATTCCTATCCAATCCCACCCTCTGACTACTTACCCCCTCATTCTGTCACCCCTTTGTCTCTGCCCTCACCTTCCCCCTGCTCTCATCTATTCCGTCCTTCCCTTCCTTTGGTCACCACCACTTTTGACCCTCCATAACTCTACCTGCATGTTCTAAAATTCAGCTACCACTATAAATTGCTTGTCCACCTTAGGTATGCTCTTAGTACTGCTGCAATAAAGTTGACCTCTCCTACCTGATGTATTTTAACTGTACTTGCTTGAATCTGTATCTGTATGTACCATAATGTACTTGCCTGCTGTATATACCCCTATCTGTTTTGTAATGTCTACACACCTTGTCTATTGCCTTACAATGTGGAAGCTTTGTAAATGAGCTTTTAGCTCAAAGGTGTTATCCGAGATTCCAATAAATAAATAATATGTCAAAGCAACAGAAGTATGAGAACAATACCATGCAGCAATGTACAGTGATATAGAGGCAAACAGCACTTACATGAAATCTCCAGTTCTCTATAGAAAATACAAAAATACAGCTTGGGTGCAGCAATGAGTCACAGGACTGGGTAATTCCAATATTATCTGAAATGCAGATCCAAAAATTAAAGGATCAGAAGGATTGGGCTCCTAGCAACGTCCCAGCATCCCAGATCAAAATCAGTGATTCAGGATGCCAGCAACTGTGCCTTTTGACTCTGTTCGTCATGTGAGCTGCCTAGTGCTGTAAAGTGCAAAAATTTAAAAGAAGGGTTATAAAGTAATACAAAGAAAAAAGAAAAGAAAATAGTGAAAGACGGTCTAGTTCTTAAATCTGAAACAGGAATTTCTGATATAAAATTGCTAGAAAATAGAGAGCTGTTGTTTGACACACAGCTTACTCAAGTAACCAAGCTGTAAACAGAGAGCATGGAAAATCTATTCAAGGAATAAACAAAATAAACAGAATTCCTGAATGAAGCATCACATATATAACAAAGAATTCATAAAAAGGTGTATAAAATAGAAAGGTATATTAAGAAAAAGAAGCCAGTCAAATAAAACTACCCTGGTTTTCTGTTGTCCTGTATTGATTGTTTCGTCGAACCTGACACCTCAGAGTTTGTTTATTTTATCACAGATGTTCCATTTGGATGTTGTTGTGCAAGGTCTATGATTCTTAAGGATTTATTAGCTCTTCAGTTTTGATTCCGGTAATTTTGGCACTCTAATTTTGTGACAGTTTTAAGTTTTGTCCAAAATGCAGAAAGATTCGATCATTAAAAAGGAGATGGAGCAAACCTTAGCTTACGTTGTTGAAGCTAAAATGAGAGTTAGATAATTCAGAGTAGCTTGTGATTACTACAATGTTCATACTCCCAGGTTCACAAACCAGTCGTTTGGGTGCCAGCTGTTATTTCCTTGTTTGAGAAGCTTACTCTTGCTCTGTACTCTGTACTCTGTAGTCTGTTAGTCTAGTGACAGCACTGTGCTGCGTTGTAGAGATTCCATGCATTCAGCCCACCAAAAGGGCGATTCTGTCCTATCTCCACTGTTCCAGTACCACTACCACTTAGGAACGTTCCTGCTAGTAGGTGAAGAAGCACCAAAACTGTAACATACTCCAAGATGGCCATACAACATAGACTGGGAAGGTTTTAAGAAAACAAAGAATAAATCACACAGGCAATGGTGACATACCTGTTATAATTAACATCAAGTGTTTTAAAACCCTGATACTGCTGTTACTTCTCAATTGCCAGTGCATGCAGCAGCCATCTTGGTATGGAAATAGTAGCAGCAACCACTATGGGGTTAATTCTTTAGAGTCTCAGGAAGCTGAGCATGTAGGCTGTGCTGGCTTCTGGGAGGAGGAGGGAGGCAGCTGCTTGTAGCTAAGAGGTTACAAGAAGTTGCATTCAGTTTGGCAGAGTTGAGGAGGTTATCAACAGGGCTACATGACCTGTCTCCTGTAGCTGGACTATTCTTTTCTCAGGAGGATGGCCCAGAGCATCGACCAGTGAAGTGGCATAGGCCATAGGTACATTGCCCCTACGGAGCAAAAAGGTAGTTAGGAGGAGGTGGGAGTTCAAGATTATGCCACTGGCAGGAATGGGATTTTAATACAGCAGCCTAACAGAACTGTGCAAAAGACTGTAAGCTACATTCAGTGCTAAACCTCCTGAGCTCCAGGAGGGAAAACGTTAAGGGGTCTGCAGACTTAGTAAATTGGCTTTAAGACTCTCACCCATGGGAGTCAGTTCTTGGGTGAGGTTGGGGCGTTGGATCTGTGTGGCACCGTGGACCCCCTGGAGATGCCAGCCCCTTCTTTGCCAGCTAAATTTATGTAATTGAGCATGTGGACCCACTGGTAATGGGGGTCCGTTTCTTGGCCAGTGGGTAGCAGATACCATCTTGTGGTACCATGGACTGCCTGGGGATGGCCACCTGCCCTAGCCATGTAAAAATGATCTGATCGGAGCTGAACCTTAGTGCATAAAGCCTGAGGTGATGCACTGTAATGGTAAAGATTGGTCCTGCTTGGAAGCTTCACTTTGGGACAGTAAAAAGATAACTGATGACTAGCTGCCAGTGAAAGTGCTTCTTCAGAAAGCCGAATAGAGACTACAAACTATTTAGAATGTAGAAAGATTGTGTTCAATGAATTGGGCTGCCAAATGCCCTTTAAGCATTTACAATGGGTTCGAGAATGGATGACCCCACCAGTGATGCCTTCTGAGATAGAGAGGCTTGAGAGATGGAGAATATTGCTTCAGGGGGCTGCAGTCAGAAAAAATATACTGCTGCAGTCCAGAATTGTATTAATTGTGGCCAGGGAATGGGGACCAGTGAATCCTGCCTCTGAAGTTCAACTTGAGAGATAGTGAGCAAACATCTACTGCAAAAAGGTGAAATGCCTGTGACCAAAAGTGTTTAACCTTGAGCTGTGAAAGGTTTAACAAACATCTGCCTGAACTGTATGTGAATAATGAGCGATTGCTGTAAATATGGACTTTGGGACTTTTGAACTATGCCTCCAAAGGCATTTCGGTCCAGAGACTTACTTCTCCCCAGTGAGGCCATTGCACAATGTCTACCTTAAGCTATCCATGGGCAAATCAAGTTAATTGAAAGTTTTGTTATTGTTGTTAATCCTGGGTTGGACTGTTTACTGCCTCCAGTGTTCAAAAGTTGTCTTAACCAAGCTTGCTCCCTAGCCAGCACCCCAAGGGAGAAGATCTGTGCCCCAGATCCATGGAATAAAATGGAAGTTAGCAAACAGGTGTTTCTGTGTGGTCCCTTTCCCCACAGACATTCTGTTAGCATACCCTAGACATCGGGGGGGGGTGGAGGGCTACAATAAAAAGTGGGATAACTCTGAACTAAGTAACTGGAGGCCTTTAATTTTGTTAAATTTTAATTTAAAAACTATGTCAAAAATCTTAGCCTAAAGACTACAAAAATTTGTATCAGTGGTTATGTCCCCAGAGCAAAACATGTGCAATAACTCATTGGAATATTACTGAAAATTTTATTATATTAAGAGAACTAATAGAACAAGGCAATAGATGATGGGCTGAGGGGTTTCTTTTAGCCATGGACCAGGAGAAGGCATCTGATGAAGTCCCACATACTTATTTACAATACATTTTGTTAAAATATGGAATACCAGAACAATTTGTAAACTGGATAATGACATTATATAAAGGGGCTGTTCTTGTACCTTTCATTAACGCAAATTTTGGAAATAAGATACTGATTAAAAGAGGGCTCAGCAAAGCCCTTTATTGTATCTTTTTACTCTGAATCCCCTGTCATGTTTTATTAAGCAAAATACTGCCATTAGAGGCATAGAACTCATAGAAACATAGAAGCATAGAAAGTGACGGCAGGTGACTGTAAGGTCCATTTAATTGCTGGAAAGAACCTACCTGGTACTATTCCCTCCCTCCTTTGCCTTTCTGCATGCTACCTTTATGTTTATCCCATTCATTATTGAACTCTTTTACCATTTTGGCCCCCACTACCTCCTTGGTTAGGCTATTCCATGGGTCCACCATCCTCTCTGTAAAAGAACTTCCTTGTGTTACTCCTGAACCTCCCTCCTCCCTTCAGCCTCATGTCATGCTCTCTCGTTCTCCCACTCTCTTTCAATTGGAAAAGCTCCTGAATGTTAACCTTGTTTATACCCCTCATGTATTTAAAAGTTTCAATCATGTCACCCCCTCTCCCTCCTCTGTTCCAGGGAGTACATGTTGAGTTCCCTCAGCCTATCCTGGTATGCCATATGGTGCAGTCCCCAAATCATTTTCATGGACCTCCTCAGCACCATCTCAATTCTATGTCCCTTTTGAAGAGCAGTCTCCAGTACTATATGCAGTACTCCAAGTGGGGGTGGACCAGCTCCCTGTAGAGTGGTAATGCCACTTCCCTCCAGTGGCTTGTGATTCCCCCAATGCAGCCCAGCATGCCACTTGCCTTTAGTGCTGCCTTTTCACACTGCTTACCCACTTTCAAATCTTCTGATATAATGACCTCTAGGTCCCTCTTCTGGATGGTGAAGGCTAGTTTAACTCCTCCCATGTTGTAATCCTCTTTGGGATTATTTCTGCCTAAGTGCATGACTTTGCACTTTTTGACACTGAATTTCAACTGCCATGTGTCCGACCACTCCTCCAGTTCCTTCAAGTCTAAAGTCATACTCTTCACACACTCAGGGGAGTCCACTCTGTTGCAAATCTTGGTGTTGTCAGAAAATAGACCCACTTTGCCTTCCAGCCCATTTGCAATGTCTGCTATGAACACATTTATGAGTAGGGGACACAGTACTGAACCCTGTGGTACCCCGCTGGTTACCTCCTTCTCAGTTGAAAGTGCTGCATTTACCTGAACCCTCTGTGTTCTTCAGCTACTAACCCATTCATCCACCCCTCTGCCTACCCCCATGTGGTTCAGCTTCCTTACCAGCCTTCTGTGTGGAACAGAGTCAAAGGCTTTGCTAAAGTCCAGATAGATTAAATCTACCACTGCTCTGTGATCTAATATCCTTGTAATCCAGTCAAAGAAGTTGACCAGGCTAGTTTGGCAAGACTACCTGCAGTGAACCCATGCTGTTTTGGGTCTTGCTGCCCACTGGATTCCAGATGCATTATGATTCTCTGTTTGAGTAGTGTCTCCATCAACTTCCTTACCACCAACATGAGGCTTGCTGGATGGCAATTGCCAGCCTCCACCCTGCTCCCTACCTTGTGGAGCAGGAGCCTCCAGGAATGGGTTCCACACAAATAAACCTTGCCTTGTCTTGTCCTTTTCAAGTCCTCTGGTATGGTCACAGTCTCTAGTGATTTGGTGAATAGTTCTGCTAGGGGTGCTGCTAGTACACTCCCCAGCTCTCTGAGAACTCTAGGGTGAATCCCATCCAGTCCAATGGCCTTGCCCACCTTTAGTTAATTTAAAGCATCCAAGACTTGAGCCTCTGTGAAGGGGATTGTGTCAACCCCCGGACCCTGGGTGTTTCTGCAGTGCAGACTTGGCCCATCCCCTGCGTTCTCTTTGGTGAACACAGAACAGAAGTAATGGTTTAAGACTTCTGCTTTCTCGCAATCTTTTTCTTCCAGTTTCCCTTCAGTATCTGCTAGTCTAACTTCCCCCCTTAATTTTCCTTTATTCCCTTATGTACTTAAAGAAGGCTTTGTCTCCCTCCTTTGCCCCCTGCACAATCCTCAGTTCAATCAGGGCTTTAGCCTTCATTATTGCCTTACAAGCTTCTCTCTGTGCTACCTTATAAGTTTCCTTATCCTCATCTTTCATTGGCACCCTAAACTGTGTGTATGCCTTCTTTTTCTCCCTTACTAGTGTAGCCACCTCCCTGGAGAACCAGAGGGGTTTCCTTTTCTTATTTGCCTTGCTCACCCTTCTGACGCACTGTTCAGTTAGCTCTGTGATAGCTCCTTTGAGATACTCCCACATTTCTTCTACTTTTTCTCTTCCCTGTATCTAAAACTCTCTGCCAGGCAATCTCTCATCTTCTGAAAGTCTGCTTTTCTGAAATCTAAAACCCTGATCTTGGAATGACTAATGTCTTCACTAGTGCTTACTTTAAATCCCACCATGTGGTGGTCACTATTTCCTAAGTGGCACCTCACTTTTACCTCCTTAACCCTGTCGCTGTTAGTTAAAACCAAGTCCAGGACAGCTTCACCCTGCAGGGTCATTATAAAGTCCCTTCCTCTTTATGAAGATGCTGTACAAGATTTCCAGTTTGTCTGGCAAATTAAAATCCCCTTTTATTATTATCTCACCCTTGTCTGTCATTTTGTGGAATGTCTCCATCATTTCCTTATCACCAATATCCCCTTGCGATGGGGGTCTGCAGATGACTCCTATGCTAATGGCTACCCTGATCCTGTCTCAGCTATTACCCATTGTGCTTCTGACTCATCTGGGATCCACTGAAGCTCTGTAGCCTTGATTTCCTCCTTGATATATAATGCTACCCTACCCCATTTCCTACCCTTCCTGTCCCTTCTGTACAGGTGATAGCCCAAGATAGCCATGTCCCAACCATAGTTCTCTGTGAACCAGGTTTCTGTCACAGCCAATAAGTGGGGTTTGGCCTCTGCTAAGATGGCCATAAGGTCAGAGATTTTGTTTGCCAGGCTTCTGGCTTTTATTGCCATTGCCCTCCATGTTCTATACCCAATCTTAGCACAGGTGAGTTTCCTTTTGTTTTGCCATGACTCTTTAGTACCCTTAATGGATCTCCTTTGGTCTGCATCTGTAGTTTTGGATGAAAGATTTATGGGGCTCCTTCTCTCTGCACCTGTGGTTATGGATGAAAAGTAAGTTTGATTGGAAAGGTTTCCACCCCTCATTTATACCCCTGCCAGAAGTTCTTGGACCTGTACCTAAGGTTTTGGACAAAAAATGTTGTTGAAGACTTTTGCTGCAGGTATTCACAAGAGAGTTTTCCCTAATTTGTATGGTATTATCATGCTTTTGAAGTAGTCACCATATTGTTTGCTGCTGTCAGGGGGTAGTGACCTTTTTACCCTTCACCTTGGTAAGTGCCGTCACCACCTCCCAAGCCTTCAGTTTAAATGGACTGTGTACACATCAATTTTTTGACTGAGTGCCCTCACCCCTTCCTTTGACAGGTGGAGACCATCATACCAAAAGAATCCCCTTTCCCAGAAGGACTGCCAGTTGCCAAGGAGATGGTAGCCACTTTCTTGACACCATTCCCTCAGACATAAGTTGAGCTTACATAGAAGCATAGAATTTGATGGCAGATAAGGACCACTTGGCCCACCTTGTCTGCCCATTTCCCTACCTAGCGGATAAGCTGCAGATCCTAGTTAACCAACAGTCTACTTCTTCCTACCCCCCCACTAGAATTGCCATATGTCTGTCCCATGCATTTTTGAATTCCCCAACTGTTTTTGACTCTACGACCTCCTCAGGATGGTCGTTCCATGAATCTACAACCCTCTCTGTAAAGAAATACTTCCTCACATTACCTCTGAGCTGTCCCCTCTCTATCTTTAAATTGTGCCCCCTTGTTCTTTCACATCTCTTTTTCTAAAGATTCTACCCTCTTGGACTTTGATGATTCCCTTGAGGTATTTGAAAGTTTCTATCATGTCTCCCCCTTCCTCCTTTCCTTGAGGCTATAAATCTTAAGCTCATTTAATTTTTCTACATATGTCTTCTGGTGCAGACCTTGGACCATTTTGGCTGCCCCCCCCCTGACAGCCTCCACCCTGTCTATGTCTTTGCAGAGATGGGCTCTCCAGAACTGTACACAGTACTCCAGATGTGGTCTTACCAACTGTCTGTACAGAGGGCCAACAACTTCCTGTTTTCTACTGGTGATGCCTCTCCCTATGCATCCCAGTATCCCCCCAGCCCTTCTTACTGCCTTCTCATATTGCTGGCCCACCTTTAGGTCATCTGATATGACTACCCCAGGTCCCTTTCCATTTTTGTTGTTGTCAGTATCTCACCCCCCACTGTGTACTCTTCCCCTGGGTTTTTGTTTCCCAGGTGCATTACTTTACACTTCTTTCGTTGAATCTAAGCTGCCAGGTAGAAGACTTGGTTTGCTGGCCAAGGCACCTAGCTTCACCTGAGCTCTTTCCTTCTAAGACTGCTTGAAAGGCAGAGTAGAGAAACTTACCAGAGCAAGGGAAAAGGATTAAGACTTAGTTTGGCTAAGCAGATTTACTGTGTGGTGGTGTTTTTATTTTTTACTCACAGGGATTGCTACTGTTTGTTGCTAACATTTCATTGCTTTATTTTTTCTCTGATTCAAATTGTTGTTGCTGGTATACCTTCTTCTGCATTATTACAAGGTGTGCCTACAAGTGTGTGCTAACAGATTACTCCTGTAATCTTCTGATTCAAATTGTCTTTTGCAAGGTATATCTTCTGTTACTGCTTTATTTTTCTCTGAGCAAAGTGTTTCTTACAGGGTATATCTTCTCTGAAATTACTGTATTACAGGTGGAGCTTACCTTTTGTGACTTTTTATCATTGGGCTAAGCAAAATTACTGTTTGACACTGTGTTTTATTTTATTCTTGTTTTGTTGAAAAGGTTTGTTGTCTCAGAGGTGTTCCAGTCTCCTTCTCACATTGAAGGAGCTAATTGCTTTTCCTCCACAGCTCTTCCAAAGGATTAGGTGTGTATGTGGGGGGAGCTGGCAAACTGTCAGTAATTTCCAACAGAAAGAAGGGTTAAAAGTCAGGTTAGTTGATATCTTGGAGGTAGAAGACTTGGTTTGCTGGCCAAGGCACCTAGCTTCACCTGAGCTCTTTCCTTCTAAGACTGCTTGAAAGGCAGAGTAGAAACTTACCAGAGCAAGGGAAAAGGATTAAGACTTAGTTTGGCTAAGCAGATTTACTGTGTGGTGGTGTTTTATTTTTTACTCACAGGGATTGCTACTGTTTGTTGCTAACATTTCATTGCTTTATTTTTCTCTGATTCAAATTGTTGTTGCTGGTATACCTTCTTCTGCATTATTACAAGGTGTGCCTACAGGTGTGTGCTAACAGATTACTCCTGTAATCTTCTGAATTCAAATTGTCTTTTGCAAGGTATATCTTCTGTTACTGCTTTATTTTCTCTGGAGCAAAGTGTTTCTTACAGCGTATATCTTCTCTGAAATTATTACAGGTGGTGCTTTACAGGTTTTACAGTTTTATCTAACATTAGGATAAGCTTTCAGGGTTACTGCATTTGTTGTTAACTGATTGTTTCTGCTCTTACCTCCTTGTTCTTTCATCCGTGGTTCTTCTTTTTAGGCAGGGGAAGGGCCCAACCAACCCCCGCTACACTCCTTTTATAGGGTACCACAGTTGTGACATTTCCTGTGGCAGAGCAGGAAGGGCGGATCAGTGGGGCCTCCACAAGGTGATCTCATTTACAGGGCACTACTAATTTAACTTGTTATAACAAGTTAAACAAAGCCTAAATTAAACCATTACTTGCATTTTTTCCTTTTTTCCCTTCTAATTACTCTGACTAGGTTACAAACCCAGCAACTTATTTGGAATGGATTTCATTAACTGCAGGTACTGTGGAACAATTTTCAGAAGGACAGTCTTACAGGATTTAGGACACTGTCCTACATGCTGGCCTTTGGAGATCTTAGGGCTCAGCTCCGGGCAGCATGGGCAGAGATTGCACACCTCAAATTTCATATTGAAGAGGAAATACATTCTAAGAACCACCTGCCATTTCCCCAGCATCCAACAGAAAAGCCTCGACCACAGAGGGTAGTTGGTCCAGGAGGTTGGCAGGTGGTTAAGAGGAACAAATCAGGTGCCCCATCACTCTCTGCTCTCAACACATTACCTCCAAAACCATATAAACACTACAAACAGGTATCTGCCTCTATCTCTGAAATCAAATAAAGAGGCAGAAGACACTGAAAGAGCAGGACACTCTTGGCACAGGAGCTAGCACAACAAAACTCACCCAAATCAGGAACCAAAACTAAACAAGCACAAAGGAAATCCAAAAACTTCTGATCATAGGAGACTCCATGATTCTGGGAGTTGATACCCATCTCCAGCTGGGTGATGGTCAGATGTCTCCCAGGTACATCAGCATGGAGAGACACTGACCGCATTGCTAAAATTGTTCACTAAAGCAGGAGAAAACATTGATGTCCTAGTACACATAGGGACTAATGATCTCGCCAGCCAGTCAGTTGTGGAGACCAAGGAACACCTGACTAGGCTGGTGACAAACTATCATCTATTTCGTCCGGCATCTCCTTCTCTGAGATCCTGCCAGTCTGGGAGAGGGGAGCAGATGGACGGAAGGTCAGAGAAGGGAGAATAGGGAGCTAAACATGTGGCTCAAGGACTGGTGCCAGGAAAAGGACACAGATTTGTAGGGAACTGGCAACAGTTCTGGGAGAAAGTTCTTTAAATTTGATGGACTGCATCTGACTAAGAGGAAGTCAGTGCATTGGGGCAGAAGTTTGGCGTCTTTGCAGAATATTTAAACTAGCAAATGGGAGAGGGTGCAGCACCCCATACGTCGAATGGGAAGAACACCCCTCCCCCCTCAGCTAGTGGTCAAACAGGAATTCAGCATGTTTGCCGTTCATTTGCATCACCAGGTAAGAAAAAAGGTTTGTCTCCCAATACGACGCACAGGGGTAATGCCAAACTTCACCCAACAACTAACACACCAAAATCTGGCCAATGGAAAATCATGTACACAAATGCTCACAGCCTGGGAAATAAGATCCCAGACCTGCAGGCAATAATGTCAGAGGCTAAACTGGACATAGTAGCAATTAGTGAGACGTGGTTTACCAGTAACCACACTTGGGAGACTTCAGTACCTGGCTGTGTATTGTTCAGAAGAGACGAGGTGCAAAAGGGGGAGGAGTGGCCCTGTATGTTAATGAAAATATCAAAGCTACAGAAATTCAGAATACACACAAGGAGCCAGGAGAACTGTGGGTCACCCTGGAAACAGGAAATGGGACAGCCATAAGAACTGGGGTTGTCTACAGGCCCCAGACCAGAGGAGGACATAGACACATTACTGTTAGAAGATATACAAAACATGACAGCTAAAGGGAGGTTCTGATAATGGGAGACTTCAACATGCGGATACAGATTGGTCAATACCAGCAGGAACATCTGCCAGAACTAGACTCATAGTGGATTCCCTGCAGGGGAGGGCCTCAAACAACTGGTACAGCAACCCACAAGAAACAGGGCTATCCTAGATCTAGTATTGACTAACAAAGAAGGGATCACAGATCTCCACGTAGAAGGTCACCTGGGGCCAGTGACCATCACATGGTATGGTTCAATTTGGCTACTACATCTAAATCATCCCATTCCAAGGCAAAATATGGGACTTCAGAGGAGCTGACTTTGATAAGATGGCCAACAGAGTTAAGCTAGCCCTGGCAAAAAGAAACACAGGTGAGGGTACAGGCAAAGTGGGCAAGCATTAAGGATGCAATACTTGAAGCAACATCCCATTGTGTTAGACAGAAAAGGAAGTGCAAAAGAAGAAGAAACCACTTTGGTTCTCAAATACAGTAGCAGAAAAGGTCAGAGCCAAAGGCTGGCCTTCAGGAAATATAAGGGAACACAGTGGGATGAAGATAGGAGGCATACCAAACTGCCTAAGGGAAGCAGGTAAGGCAGTAAGGCAGGCAAAGTCCCAAACTGAGAAACACTAGCACGAACAGTAAAGAAGGTGACAAGACTTTCTATAGATACATTAGTGAAAGGAGAAAGTCCAGAGGGTATTGCTAAGCTTAATGGAGAAAAGGGAGCATGTGAGGAGGAGGACCTGTAAAGGCATCTATCCTAAATAGATACTTTTGCTCAGTATTTACTGAAGAGAAGGTAGGGCAGGGCCCACAGCTCAGCATCATGGACACAGGGGAGGAGGTGAGCACTACTCCCTCACAAAAGAAGGGTCCTACAAGAGCTTGCTAAGCTCAGGGTGGATAAGGCAATGGGACCTGATGGCATACATCCCAGGGTACTTAAGGAGCTAAAGGAGGAACTAGCAGAGCCATTAGCAGAATTGTTTAGTGAGTCTCTGAGCACAGGAGAGGTCCCAGAAGACTGGAGAAGGGCTCATGTGATCCCGCTCCACAAGAGTGGTAGCAGGGAGGAGGCGGGAACTACAGACCAGTCAGTCTTACCTCAGTAGTGGGCAAGATTATGGAGGCACTCCTTAAGGAAAGGATAGTGCAACACCTGGAATCCATAGGGCACAGGATCCAAGACAGCATGGGTTTACAAATGGAAGGTCCTGTCAAACTAATCTCACAGATTTCTTTGCATGAGTAACCAGAGTGGTGGACCAAGGGAGCAGTTGATGTCACCTACCTTACTTCAGCAAAGCTTTGACACTGTTCCACATAGAAGATTGATAAATAAGCTGGGTAGGCTCGGGATGGGTCAGAAGTTGGTCAACTGGGTGGCAAACTGGTTGATGGGCAGAAACAGAGAGTGGTGGTAAATGGTATACAGTCAGAAGAGATGCAAGTCACAAGTTGGGTACCTCAGGGATCAGTCCTGGGGCCAGTCCTCTTCAACATCTTCATTAGTGACCTTGCAGATGGACTAGAGGGTAAGGCTTGTCTGTTTGCAGATGACACCAAGATCTGCAACAGAGTAGATGATCCAGATGGGGTGGGCAGAATGAGAAGAGATCTGGATAAACTAGCAGAATGGTCAGAAGAGTGGCAACTGGGATTTAATGCAAAGAAGTGCAAAATCATGCACATAGGGAAGAGAAACCCTGAAGCCACCTATAGGCTGGGAGGAGTTGCTAGCAGTCACAAAGGAAGAAGGAGACTTGGGCATCATCATCACTGATGACCTAAAATCATCAAGCAGACCTCTAAAGCAGTAGGTAAGACTAGGGGCTGTTAGGGTGTATTAGTAGGGGTATCACAAGTCATAGAGGGAGGTAATAATCCCTCTGTACAAGACACTGGTTAGGCCCCATCTGGAGTACTGCTGCAGTATTGGAGGCCACACCTTCACAAGGACATTAACTAAATTGAGGCAGTCCAGAGAAGGACAACCAAAATGGTGCATGGACTGCATAGAAGACATATGAGGACAGATTAATGGAGCTCAATATGTATACCCTTGAGCAAAGGAGGAGAAAGGTGATATGATCGAGGCATTCAAACATCTTAAGGGCATAAACAAGGTGAAAGGTCTAAATGTTTAAATATAAGAAAAATAGCAGGACAAGAGGACACAGCATGAGATTAGAGGGAGGCCATTAAGGGGTAATGTGAGAAATTCTTTTTCACAGAAAGGGTGGTGGATGCATGGAATGGCTTACCACAAGAAGTGGTGGCTATGAATACAGTGCAGGGCTTCAAACAGGCATGGGATAGGCATAAGGAGCAATACAATGACTATGAATAGATAGGCCACTGACAGGCAAAAGGCCGATGGCACATTTATAAGGTAGAAAAAGTAGACGAGACTGGATGGGCCTTGCGGTCCTTATCTGCTGTCAACTTCTATGTTTCTATGTTTCTATGTTTCATTCCTCCAACCTTGTCAAGTCCCTTTTCATCCTTTCCACCCCACCCTGCATATCAACCCTGTTGCAGATCTTTGTGTCATCTGCAAAGAGACATACTTTCCCTTCCAGTACCTCTGCAATGTCACTTATAAAGACATTAAAAAGGACCAGCCCGTTATGAACCCTGCAGTACCCCACTAGTAACCCCCCTTTCTTCACTGTGGACGCCATTTACTATTACCTGCTGTGTCCTGTTGTCCAGGCAGTGTTTTATCAAGCTACCACCCTGGGACCCACTCCATGCTGGCTAATTTGTTTATTAATCTTTTGCGGGACTGTCAAATGCCTTGCTAAAGTCTAGGTAGGCCATGTCCATGCCCCTCCCTGGTCTACTACTTTGGTCACCCAGTCAAAGGAATCAATTAGATTTGTCTGACATGACCTTCCCACTGTGAATCCATGCTGCCTTGGGTCCTGTGCCCCAATGGCCTCTAGGTACTCAACAATTCTTTCCTTCAGAAGTAATTCTATCATTTTCCCTACCACTGAGATCAAACTGACAGGTCTCTAGCTTCCTGACTCTGTCTTGCTCCCACTTTTGTGAAGGGGAATCATATCCACCCTCCTCCAGTCCTCAGGTACCACACCATCCTCTCATGATTTATTAAAAAGGGTATTCAGTGGTGTTACTAGTTCTTTCCTTAGTTCTTTTAGAATTCTGGGGTGAATCCCATCAGGCCCCATTGCTTTATCCACCTTCAGTTTTAAGAGTTCTTTCAGAACACTTTCTTCTGTGAAAGGACTAATATCAACTTCCCTAACCAAAGTGCTTCTATTGACTGGATTAGGTATCTCCCCCTGCTTTTTCATTGTGAATATGGAGCAGAGGTATTTGTTCAAATATCCCTGCTTTTTCACTGTCACTCTCTGCCCAACCACCTTCCTCTTTATTCAGCCTCAGTATCCCTGCCTTAGTCTTTCTTTGCTCCCTAATGTACCTATAAAAGGTTTTATCCCCCTTCTTAACTGAGCTGGCTATCTTTTCCTCAGTTTGGGCCTTTGCTATTCTGACCACCTTCCCCACTTCCTTCTGCTTTAACTGGTACAGTTCTCTGTCCTGCTCCTTCTGTGTTTCCTTATACTTCCTGAATGCTATATTTTTCTCCCTTACCTTCCCCGCCACTTCTTTTGAGCTTGTATATGTCCGGCTCTCTGACCCTCTTGGTGCTTCCACCCCACCCCCACACTGGAAGCACCTCAGAGAATGTCTGTGTGGACAAAAGAGAGGATATTCTGTTAGCAAGTTGTACAATGTGTTCCTTTGTCTCCAGAACTGAATGATTGGACAAGTAATGTGTCCCTAGGTGAACTACTATGTGTTTTGTTTCATCCTCCCTTCACACAATCTGCTCGATACATTTTGTGTCCCTCTTTGCAGATACACCTGGAAGACACTTGACAATGACCCTGGTACCACAGTTTGAATTTATGTGGGATTCCACTCTGTGGATCACGGAATCTCCCACTATGATAAGTTTCCTTTTGTCCCTGTTGCCATTGTTTTCTTTATCCTTTTTGATCATGCTTGGCTCCATGAGCTGTTCCCTAGAAGTACTGCAATGCCCAGTGATGGATTCCATTACCAGTGGTGCGTATCTGTTATTTATAAGCACATTTTTAGGGGAATGTTTGTGATTGAGTCCTTGCCACATGACCTCTCCTCCCCCTTCTGACAACCTGCCAGCCTTCCAATTCTAGATCCTGCCTAGGACCGGTGCTGACATTTGTGTGCCACTGGGTCAGAGATGGGATGAGCGGGTGCCTGTAGCTTTGCTATTCAACCTGAAGCTTATGTATTGTGGCCCATGCTTCCCTCTGCTGGGCCCTAAGATCAACTATGGCCCAGCAAGCTGGACATTGACCTAGGCCACAGAACAGTGCCCTGCCAAATAGGGCCTCACATTGTCCAAAATCTCCATTGCTACTAGAATATTTTTGGTTGGAGAGGTAGGAGTAGATCCACTTGGCTGACTTCTAGAAAGTAAAAGACTATTTGTTTTTATATTTCCATCTTTATTACAAGCATTTACAATAACATGACATAATCTGAACACTTAACATTGCAAAAATCTATATAAATACAGTACAATGAAGAACAATGAAATGAAATGAAATTAGACATCTAACAATTAAGAGGAAGAAATTAAGGCAATAATTATTAAAAGTATAAACACAATGAAATAATATCCCCAAGGAAGTTGAGGAGGAATAATCAAAAATTCTGGAAATATAAGTATGAGGCATCCTTCCCCAGCCTGCTGAGTCCATAATTAACACACAAAGAAAACTATTATGCGTTCCTTTTTGTTGTGAGAATTAAGGCCATTTAAATTTAATTCCTAATCCTCAATGGAACACTCCAATAGCACAATAGAGCCAGGATAATCTCCTGCCATAGAACGTAGTTCTGAGTTGAACCTAAGAATGTCCATGTGTAAATATATACGGCCCCACTTCATGGGTATCTGCTATGAGACAAAATAAAATAATTAAAAAAAGGATAGAACTTATAAACATCTATCTTTGTGGGAGGAGGTAGGTCACCTGGATCAGTCTATCATATACCTACAACAGGTGAAAGACTTAAGTGCTTCTCCCTCAATATGCAAAGACCAACAACATTTTTGACATCATGAATATTCTAAGGGGTCCACCTTTGGTTATAGAATAAAATCAGAGTAATGGTCCAATTTATATAGGACCCACTTATGCCACTGGAGACCAAAGGCTGGTTCTTGATCCTGCAGCCTGGCCACCCTCTTCAGAGTATATATTTCTCTAACCAAGGAGACCCAGGCTGCTTTATTCAGAACAACCTTTGAACACCAGAGTCATGTTATAGTCTTGGCTGCCAAAATAAGAATTGCAACCTGCCTGTATGTTATTCTGTTCACCCAAACCTCCTCTAGTGGCACCGCCATCAATATAAAAGTAGGTGTCACCAATTTTGGACATTCATATATAGACTAGATTTCCTGAAGAATCTCTTCCCAATAAGGAAATAAAAGCAGACAAGCCCAAAAAATATGAGTCTGATCTACATTCTGATGTCCACAACCTCTCCAACAACTTCCAAATGAAGGTGATGTAAATTTTGCCACTACCGCAGGGGTTCGGAAAAAGAGCACCCTAAGTTTCCACATAAATTCCCTCCAATATGGGGAACTTGAAACTGTAAGCTAGTCAGGCTGTCTCCTCCCAGAGTGAGGTAGAAATATCTACTCCAATGTCCTGAGACCATCTGGTCCAAATCATATTGGTTGAAGCCTTCCCTCTCTCCTGGAGAGCCTTATATATCTGGCTAATCAAATGAGCAGTAGAAATGCCATCTGTAGTTGATTTAATTAATGATATTAGAAGAAGGGTTTGTCAGCTATAGAAGAAAGGGCTTCTTCATATGGTTGTAAATAAGATTTAAGTTGAATGTATCTGTAAAAATGGAACCTAGACAGATGGTATATTGCTTCAATAGAAGCAAACGAAAGGATCCCAACAGGGGCTACTACCTGATAATTCTATTTTAACCCCATAGCTGTCCAAATCCTGAAAACCCTATCATTTTTGTCAGGGGTAAATGAAGCATCAGCCAGAAAGACCCTCAGGTACATGACTTTCAATGGGGTAAAATATTAAGTAATAAGCTGATGCCAAGAATGGAAAGGTTCCCTAGTATGGCGGGGGAATTTCGATAATGGAGAATATTTAAGAGGGGACCCAAATAGATGCTCAGTTAAATCATAAAAATCACTCCAAGCTATTGCAAAATGCCCCCAGTGTGCAACATAAGGAGGATTTAATCAATTTAAAAGGATACATAGTTGAGAGGCAAGAACAGATTGACACAGGTTAGGTAAATTTAAGCATCCCCTTTCCCAAGGGAGCTGAAGTATAGAATAACATATTTGAGATGATTTTCCGCTCCAAATAAAATGAGAAATCACCTTATCTCAGGCCTGGAAATAAGTGCCACCGGACTGCAGGGAGAGTTTGCAGAAAAATAAGAATTCTCATAAAAAATATTTAGCTGTATTGCTTCAATGTGGCCCATAAAACTCAAAGGAATTTGGGACAATCTGTTAAGATCCTAAGTAAACGACTAATTATCCTCCTGTCATGATTTTAGAGCAGCTGTTTTAAGGAAAATATGGAAACAAAGGTTAGAACAGGTTGAGCGAAACAAAGATTTTTTTTGTTATCCTTAATTATGTGGAGACTCCCAGCTGGGCAATGTGCAGACGAAAGTCAGTGAAGAGAAAAGAAGATCATTTTTTTTTATGGAAGACACTCTGGCAATTAAGGCTTTAGCTTATGCTGATGATTTATGTAATGTTATGTATGAGAATGATGTAGGACACATTATTCAGGAAACAATTACACTACTTTCTCTTTCAGGTGGCAGGAGGTAAGATAAATTATAACAAATGTGTTGGAATTAGAATTGATAACACAAATGATCTGGAGATGAAAGAGTATGTTGCAGGGGTTCAGATAAATGAGGGCCAATTAAAATATTAAGGGTTATATTTGGGAAGGGAAGTATGTGTATGGAAAATTGGGTAGATCACATTTCAAAAGGGGAAAAGATTGTGAACTTAAATAGGATTTTATCAAAAAGGAAGCGCTGAATTTGATAAAAACTCAGTTGCTGTCCTGCTTTTTATATATTAATGCAGTTTTTCCTCCACCAAAATGCTTAGAGGTGAAATTGTTTAGTTTATTTTTTCAAGGACTCTAGGAGAGTAGACTGAGCCCCATGAAACATGAGATTACTTATCAGGATAACAAAGAAGGGGGGGGGTATGATTAACCCCATTGCCTTCATCTTCTCATTATTCATTCATTGTAACTTTACAGTAGTTCTAGGAAACTCAGGGAAAGTTTGGAGTCCTATGGTAGTAGATTGTCTTAATCCATTTCTGACTGAATGGTAGAGTGGAAGGTGGGTAAGTAGAATATCTGCTCATAGATATATAGTACCACAATACATACTGAGTACACTGGACAAAATCAAGGGATGGAATTTGACTTTTCACTACGTTACATCATGGTCTCGAAAACAATTATATGCACATATGTGATGCAGTAGTTACACCATTAATGTGACTTTTACATTTTGCCCAGAGGGCAGAGAAAAAGAAGCTATGAGACAGTTGTATAATAAAAGAATCCAGAGACAGATGTGTGATGTTGCTTGGTTAAGCCTGCCTGTCAGGATGGCAGTAAAATACTCATTCAAGCATTGCTCTATTAATGAAAGAAATTCTCTCAGAGAAACATGTATGGATATTCCAGAAACCCAAAGTCATCTCTTCTCATTGAGTGTCCTTTTGAAGTCTTCTTTTTGAGGACCCTAAGAAATATATGGAAAGAGCCATGTTTTCAGAATGTGAGTTATTTAATTGCAGTTTTAGGACTGTATCAAGGGCAGTGGAAGAAGTTTCATTCTTCTACCTTGCAGCTAATTTGGTATGCTGCATATATTATTTATGGAAGGCCTGTTCTTTGCAAATACAGCAAAAATTATGTTCTCCAGATGTTCTAGTAGCAAGTTTTTAGTGCACTTCCAAAGGTATATTAAGCTGAGGCTGAAGAATGCGATCACATAGTGTTTCAATCATATTGAACTGCTTGCTCTTGAATGTAACTGACAGTGAGAATACTGTTGTATTTGACACACAATTTCATTGGATTTAGCATATATGCTGTTTAGCTTATGGGAGAGGATTTTGGTAGGAGGGATTTTTTCTTGCTCTCCATTAATTCCTCCAATTGATGTCTTCTTTGGGCCTTACACAGGTGGTTTCCACTGCAATGCACAGATCTGGACACTCTTTAGATCTAGTCTTCCTTCTGGGGATCAACGCATCCGACATGGGGGTGGAACCAGTCGCCTGGTCTGATCACCACATCGTGAGGTTCAATTTTTGCACCCCCCTGAGAAGACCAGCCCCTGTGGAGATGGTCAGGTACCGCCCATTATGGAATGTTACTCCACAAGGTCTAGCGGCGGTCCTTGACCTCTCATCCTTTTGTTCGGTGAGCAGTGGTCCAGAAGCACTAGTGTCAGCCTATAATAAGGCCGTCACGATGGCTCTGGATTCCATTGCTCCTGTTTGTGAGCGCCCCAGATCCCTTCGCCCTGGAGCCCCATGGTTTGATGGGACCCTAAGGGAGATGCGGAGACAGGGGTGAAGGTTAGAGCGTCGCTGGCGCAGGTCCTCCCTCGATGCCGACCACTCTAGATTGATGGAACATTATGTTAACTATCAATCTGCAATCACCCATAGGAAGGCAGAATTCCTGTCCAGGAGATTGCAGTTGCTCAGAATCGACCGGCTCAGCTGTTCGAGACTGTAGACAGACTGTACAGCCCAGCCTGCCTGCATGTTGGAAAGCTTTGCCAAGCAGAGTGCCATAAGCCCGCTCGAGCATTTTGCAGCCAAGTACGACATCAGGAAGAACCTGGGTCCGCAAAGCTCTATGGGTGTGAAGCTGGTCAGCGTGAGATGACAATGCCCCATTTTCCTGGAGTTCCTTCGATGACCTGAGTTCATGGACATTATGAGGATCATCCATTCTAGCACCCACAAGTTGTGGTTTAGATCCGGTCTGACTCACTTATTCTGGGTTGTTTGGATATCACTGGTCCGGTCTTGGCGCAAATAGTCTGAGTGCTCCTGGAATTGGGTGAGTTTCCTGCTCCTTGAAAGAGGCTGTAGTAACTCCTCTTTTGAAAGCTTCATGGACCGGACTCTTAATCTAGCTATCAGCCTATCTCTAACCTCCCCTTTATTGGGAAGGTTATCGAGAAGGTCGTGGCGGTTCAATTGGATGACCATTTAACCATCCATAACGTCTATGAATCCTTCAGTCGGGCTTCCGTAAAGACATAGCACGAGACTGCGCTGGTTGGTGTTAAATGATCTTCTGATGGCGAGGGATCAGAAGAGCGCTCCATTCTTGTTCTTCTGATCTCTCTGCAACCTTTGACATGGTGGACCACATGGTGCTATTAGCTCGCCTGGGGCAAATTTGTGGAATGACTGGAACCTGTCTGCAATGGTTCCGTCATTTCTTATCGGGAGATAGCAGAGAGTTGTGTCGAGATTTTCTCCTCTGACCCAATCCCTCTGTTGTGTGGAGTGCCCCAGGGATCCGTGCTTTTGCCCATGTTGTTTGCAGTGTATATCTGCCCTCGGAGGTATCATTAGACGATATGGGCTGAGGTTCCCCACTGCTATGGATGTGATGACACCCAGCTCTATCTGTCCCTTGCACCCGACCAGGATGGAGCTCTTCAGTGTTTAACAGCTGTCTGAGGGAGATCCAAGACTGGATGGATTCTAGTTGAGCTAAAGTTGAACTCAGAGAAACAGAGGTGCTGGTGGTGGATCCTGGTGGTAGGGTGGTGAGGCGGATATCGGTGCTCCATCTGGAATTATTCTTGGTGGAGTATCTTTGCCGTCCTCAGAACAGGTGCATAGCCTGGAGTTTTCTTGACGATAGGCTGACTCTCAAAGCTCAGGTGTCAGCTGTTGTCAAGACTTCCTTTATCATCTCAGGAACATTGCCGGGGTGAAGCATCTTGTTCCGTCTGACTCCTGCCTACTTTGGTTCATGCTTTTGTATATTCACGCTTAGACTATTGCAACGCATGTACTTTAGGCTTTTGAGGGTTGAAATCCGTCGCCTACAGCTGGTGCAGAACGCTGCAGCCCGGGTTCTGACTGGGACAAGTCGTTTCTGTCACATCACTCCCGTGCTGCGCGAACTGCACTGGCTGCCTGTACGGTGGCGGAACACCTTTAAAGTAATTTTGTTGACTTTCAAAGCCCTTCACGACCTGGGTCCAGCCTATCTGAAAGACCTCCTAGTGCCTTACTGCCCTGACCGATCACTCCGCTTGGCCGACATGGGGTTGTTAGAGATCCCAAAAGTGAGTTTGAAATCTTCTGGCAGCAGAGCATTTTCATATGCTGCACCCACTCTTTGGAACTCTCTACCATGTCGGCTATGGCAGTGCACCTCCGTGGAACTCTTTAAAAAAGAGCTGAAAACCTACTTATGGAACATGGCTTTTTTAGATAATTAGTTATCTATTAATGCTTTGGTTTTATTATTATATATTTTATCTTGTGGTATGCCAATTTTATGTATATGTTTGTGTATGTTGTGTTTGAACTGTCAAATTGTTCAGCACCTTGATATGTTGAAAGGTGCTATATAAATAAATTATCATTATTATTTATTATTAATGAGTGCTGATATTATGTATTGATTGCTTATAAAGTATATTTATTGTATTGTCTGTATGATTTTTATAGTTTATTAAAATTTCCCTACTCTTTTTGAGAAGTGCCATGAGATCTTTAATATCCACCTGAACAAACAGATGGGACCTTGGTTTAACATCTTATCCAAAAGACAGCACATCAGGAATGCAGCATCCCCCTCATAGTACACTACAGTGACAGAATTGAGATTTTATTCAAGTTCCTGATGTGGGGATGGAACTCACAGCCTTTGGATCTTCCAACTTCAGAGTCAAGTGTGCAACCTGCTGAGCCACTGACACTGCTATATATTCACAATCACCATTGTGCAGTGCCCCTTTTAAATTATTCAGTGGTTAAATAGCTTCCATTGACTCACCCTTTTTGTGAAAAAGGCTGTTTGCTCAAAAGTGCTCAGTACTGGCATTTGAATTACCAAAGCGGCTGGAAAAATTCATGGCTTTGCAGCTGTCATCGTGGTTGAACACTGTCCCACTATTCTTGCTTACTGAGCAAGAGAAAAAGGGGCCTAGCCACCTTTATAACACCTGGTGTGTGATCAGGTGTGACTGCATCACCTTGCTGACATGGTTCCACAGCTTGGTCCTGTAGGAAACCACAACACCTTCCAAAGGAAGGAGGCTGCCCAACTAAGTAGTGCATGTGTGGACCCCTTTCCTCTGTGGAGTTACTACTGGCAAACCATATCTGCCAGGTTCACCAGTTTCTGCTTGTGTTTTTTTGTTTTCCTGGCTATCTTAATAATTATTGTCTTACAAAGTCATCTATTAGGTGTTAATCTATAAATCTCATTTTCTTCACAATGCATGCTCAGAACACAACTTTTAATTTAAGGCAGCAATATTTGTTAGTGAAAACATTTTTATCATATATTTGTTTTAGTAATAGTGCATTTCAGACAAACACAATGGGCGATTCTCAAAACTTGGCACAAGCCTCACCAAAGGTGGCTTGCTCCAATTGCTCATACCCCATAGATCCTGCACACAATTCTCTATCAAGCAGGGTTCTAGTGGTAAAGTTCCATGGCTTGCGGAAATCCTAGCAGTGTGCCAAATAGAGGGTGTACCTGGACAGCCTGCCACAGCCCTGTGGCAAAGTGCATAAGCTGCCTTGATCTAGCACCCCAAGCACCAATCCCCCATTATACTATTTAAATTAGCCCTGGTAGACTAGCGGCCCCTAGCCCCGATCCTCCATTATAATACATAAATTATCCCTGGTAGTCTAGTGGCTCCCCACATTCCCAATCCCCTGACCACCCGAGCCCCGATCCCCCGTTACATCATATTTTATTATACCTGTTGGTCTTGTGGATGCCCAAGCCCCGAGCCCCCATTATATCACATTTGACTATACCCAGTGATCTAGTGGACCCCTCACCCTGCAGTGCCCTACCACCCCTCTCCTCCTCAACCCGTAACCAAGCTGGTGACTGGCACAACCCACTGCTCTACATCATGGCCAGCTGCTGACTGAGCTCTGAATGAGTGCGTACTGTATATAGTATGTGCTCAGTGACTGACAGCAGCTGCCAAGCACTGAGCACGTACTATATACAGTATGAGCTCATTCAGAGCTCAGTCAGTGGCTGGCCATGGTGGTAAGCACAGTAGGCTGTGCCAGTCGCTGGCTCAGTTATGGGTTGGGGGGAGTGGGGTGGTAGGTCACTGTGGGGTGGGTCCACTAGACCACTATTTATAGTAAAATGTGATATAATGGGGGATCAGAGCTCAGGGCTCGAGCATGCACTAAATCACCAGGCATAATAAAAATTATGTATTGGGGGATTGGGGCATGGGTGGTCCACTAGGCCACCAGGTATAATAAAATATGATATAATGGGGCATTGGGGTCAGTTGGTCCACTAAACCACCAGGGTTATTTTATTTATTATTACAAGAGATAGGGGCTTGAGGGAGCAGCCAGACTACCAGTGATAATTTATGTATTATAACATGGGATTGGGGATAGGGGTGGTGCTAGTACCAGGGATGTTTTATGTATTATAATGGGGGATCTGGGCTGGGGTGGTGGCACACTAGTGCACCCCCCCCAGAGGATTTCTGAATATCATTAGACCAGCCCTTGGCTGGTCTAACATACTTAGACCATTGCCCTCTGGGAGGGTTTTGTGAAAACTAAATGAAGGGATGTGGCAGCCTGTGTTTGCCCCAAGCCCCCAAGTGCCATGTCACAGCCCATTTTGTGGCGCAAGGCTGGCGCAAGCCCCCTTTGGTGCATACAGCCTGCGTTGGATGCAGGCTGCTTTTGAGAATAGCTGAGGGTGCATTTTTTGATGCAAGATGCTACTTGCATCATTTATGTTTGATGCAGGCACCTTGCATCAGTCTAAGGGCTTTGAGAATTGGGCCCGATATCTTTAGTCTTTTCATTGTATTTCCCTCCTGAAATGTGATATGTGGTTTCAGTGTTTCTAAATGTCCCTGTTCTCTGGCCACACCCATCATAAATAAGTTAAGCATTTTGGTGTGGTGCACTGCTGCTTAGTGTTTACCATCAAAAATGTGTTGCCACCCTCCAAATACACCAACCCAATAAGAATCCAGTATGTAAAGTCAAATGTAACCTCAAGAGAAGGGATTTTTAAAAATTGCTATTGGCAGCCATCTTTAATTATGTTTATTTATTTATTTGATAACCAGGTAAGTACACTGGTCCTAGGGACCATTTTCAGATACAACCTGGGCCATATAGATGGCACATACAGTACAAGGAAAGAGGAAAATACGTGATCAAATGCAGACTACAGTGAATGAGAATACAATACACAGGGTTCAGTAATAATAATAACTTTATTTGTAAACCAAGACCAAAACGCTGAACATAAAATATAAAACACATTCAAATTACATCTTTAGCATTCCATAAAATCCAGTTAAAATAAATTATTCCCATAATGTAAATTTCAACAGCAGCATAACATTAATAACTAAAACTATCAGCTGGCACTATGAGGGAACACTAACCTAAATAAATAGGTCTTGAGGGTTGACTTAACATTTTGGACTGTTAGGCACTCCCTCACCAGATGAGGTAGAGAATTCCACAGGATAGGGGCTATGTAAGCAAAGGAACAAGCCCCAGATGTTTTCAAAGGCACCTTGGGAATCTCTAGCAATCCCTCATTGGTGGATCAGAGTGGATGGGAGTGGCAGTAGGGACAAAGTAGATCTTTCAGGTAGCTGGGCCCTTGTTCTTGTAGTGCTTAATAGGTCAGCAAACCAACCTTGAAGGTGATCTGCCACTGAACAGGCAGCCAGTGCAGTCCACGGAGCACAGGTATAATGTGACTGGTCCTAGAAGTACCAGTCACAAGCCTTGCCACTGAATTCTGCACCAGCTGCAAGTGATGGATATCAACCCTCTGTAGCCCTAGGTACAGGGCGTTACAGTAGTCAAGGTGGGTGGTCACAAAGGCGTGGACCAAGGTAGAGAGATCATCAGGAGGAACCAGGTGCTTCACAGGGTGATATTCCACAAATGAAAAAATTAGGTCTTGACAACAGCCAACACCTGAGATTTAAAGGTCAGTTCATTGACAAAAATAATGCCCAGGTTATGCACCTGATGAGAGGCAGCCAGCTGAGCATCCCCAAGCCAAAACCCAGATGACTGTCCAGTCAACATACCTGCCGCCCGATGATCTGGGTCCACCACCAACACCTCAGTCTTATCTGGATTAAGCCTCAGCCAGCTGGCGCTCATCCAGTAATACAATACACAGTCAAAAATATGGCTTAAACTTGAGGATAATGATAGCAAAACAGGTAGCAACAACATATAAGTCAGTGCAAAAATAAATAATTAAAGAAAACTGCATGTGAGCAGAAGCTGGGACTACATTCCAGGCAAACAAATGATGATTAATGTCCTCGAGTGGCAAGTGCAATGGTGCCCATCAGTCTCATGGGGTGAGAGGCCGATCAGATCAGGAATTACACTTGCAGGCCACCATGGCTGATAGAAGGGCATTTTTAAAGTGTAGGGAGCCCAATGAGTGAAGCAAGGCTGGTAGGCCATTCCAGAGCTTGGAGGCAGTGATAGAGAAGGCTCCCTGCCCCATATCAATAGTAGTCAAGGAGGCATTGGGAGGAGGACCTCAGTTGCTGTGTGCCATGTTTGATGCTGTTGACCATCTCCTCCTAATTCAGTGCCTTACTAAGCTAGGTGCTAATCCATCTACAGTAAAATGGCTCACCAGTTACCTTTCTGGTAGGATACAGAAAGTCAAAGCAGATGGTCTCCTCTCGGACCCCCTTCCAATTGCTAGGGGAGTCCCCCAAGGGTCTATCTTAGGAGCGATACTTTTCTCTATATACATGAATGATTTCGACTCACTTATAACAAAATCAACTCTTCAGTTCTTTGCTGACGACACTGTGTTATACACCTCTGGTACTACTCTATCGGAAGTTAGGGATGTTGTACAAGCTGACTTTGCTCAACTTGAAATTAATCTAATCGAAGCAAAGCTCCTTCTAAACGCCAAGAAATCCAAGGCGATGGTCTTTTCTAGTAGCTCTACAATCAGCACCCACCTCTCAAACCCAAAGAATTTTATAGTCACCTCACTAGGCGAACCACTAGAAGTGGTTACTAAATTCAAATACCTTGGCTTCTGGATTGATAAGCTCTCCTTCTATGACCACATCAAGGACTTATCTAGGAGGCTAAAAATACGGTTAGGGTTCTTCTTTAGAAACAGATCCCTCTTCCCTTTTGATACTTGAACCAGGCTCGTATTGGCCACATTTCTTCCCCTACTCGATTATGGTGATTTCCTTTACTCCTCCGCAGTGACTTCTAGCCTAAAGAAACTGGACATCCTTCATCATCGTGCTCTATGATTCATCACCAGCTCCCCCTTCAGAACCCACCATTGTGACCTGTATTCAACTGTTGGCTGGACATCACCTGCCACTAGGAGCTTGCTTCATGCCAGGTTCTGGACCCTTAAGATACTTCTTCACAAATTGCCTAGCTACATAACATCTCTTATCCACATCTCCTGCAGTGCTTATTCTCTCAGGAAATCAAATTGTATCCTACTTGACATCCCACAAACTCGTACTACATTTGGTCACCGAGCCATCTCATACTTCTTCCCTACCATATGGAACCAACTCCAATCTACACTTAAGCTAACCAGCACCGTATCACTTAATCTCTTCAAAACTTTATCCTTATCCAAATTAAAAGATTCCTGTAGCTGCTACTAATGCCTCCCTCACCCATAGGTTAGTACCCAATATTTTATACTGTTTATAGTTAGGCCTTACCTGTGACCACTGTACATAAGACATGTAATTATTAAACTATTTGAATGAATTTGTTTGGCTGATCATGTTGCCAGTGTTAGTCCTTATTTCCATCTTAAATGGTTCCTTTGTGACTTTCACTGTATTCTGTAAGTACTTGACTTATATTCTTATTGAAATGATACCTGTATGTATTGTTCTTATGCCTACGTATGTGTACCAGGACTTCCTTGTGAATGAGCTTGCTCAATGGAGTATTTTCCTGCAATAAACTTGAACTTGAATCTGAACTTGAAGTCTGGTTAATGGGGAACCAACACTGTCATGGAGGTATTTGTAAATGAGGGAGCCCATAAGGAAGTTCTTATGGGCCAGGGGAAAGCCACCAGAGTGTTGAGTAAAGGGAGCAGTGGTGGGTGTTATATGGGACTAGAGTGGCAAATCTGCAAATGTTGTTAAAAGCAGTATTGAGACATGAGAGGTGATGAGACAAAGTTTGAGAGATGATATAAAATTAGTAATAAAAGCACCTTAAAAAACATCTGCAACAAAATTAAAATATACTGGTGGTACATCTAATTATATCAGAAATATATTAATGCTAGAGCCAGCCCAGTGGTGTGGAGGGCTGAGGCACCTCACCTACCACTAGGCCAGCAGACCAGGTTCAGGGATGGACTCTGGCTGCTGGGGTTCAGCCAGGGTGGAGGAGTACTGAGTGTCAGCAGACTGCTTTCCTTTCCTGGGAAGGGGAGAATTCATCACACTGTTTAGACACTGCCACCACGTGAAGGAGTGTTGGTAGTCCAGTGGGAGCACTGCACAATTGGGTATTGGCTGGCGGTCCACACATAGTGCATGTGCACCTCCACGTGCATGCACAAATGCATCACTTTGCCACCAGTCATGGACGGAAATGGGGAAACCAGGGACAGATGCATGAAGTCCTGCTCACTGCTCTGACCTGCTCCACTGCCCTAGAACCCCTGCCATAAGAGGAACTTGATTCATACTCTGGGGAGAAAGACAGTTCTACTTTCAGGCCCTGTCATGGTGTGCAAGCCACAGGGGATGATGAAGTGGCAGGTGATCCCCGGAGAGAGATGGCAGCCATTCATGGAGTGAGCAGGGGCTGATGAGCCCTGCCTGTACCCTGGGGAAAGAAAAAGCTCTATGGAAAAAAAAAGTTATATAATAGGGCCTATTCACAAATATGCCCAGAATTTGCTGGTAGGGATACATACTGGGCTGCACAATTGCATACTGCATAACTGGACCCTGCAGTATGCACATGACTGTCATAGACTTCCTCCGGGTGGGCCCTGGGCTGCCCAATCATTGCTGCATAGCTCCACACCAGGGCTGGGGCCAGCTAGAGGATGGACATAGACCAGACTTGGGGATTCCAATCAGAAACCTTGATCGAGCCACACAATGGTTCCCCGGCTCCATGGTTGTGCGGGATCATGGGACATGGTGGCCCATGTATGGGCTGCCAAGTTCTCAGTGGCACCTAAAAAAATCTACTAAATTCAAAATTGGTACTCCATAGCTTGCCACTACCCTGTAGCCCTCTGTGGCACTGAGTGGAGCAGTAGTCCATGGCTACAGGGCGTCATGGTGCCATAGGAGCTTCAGTCACAGTGGGGGGGCATGCAGCTGTTATGGCAGCCTTCTGACTGGGGTAACGGTTAGCCCCCTGACACTGACCTGATGGAGCGCAAACAGCATGGTGTATGCCACACTCTGTCTGGCCTCCGAGGGTACACCTACTCCCCACCAAGATCGAACCCCATAATGCACAGTATCCTCCATGCATAATCTTGGGAGGGGTGTGGAGTGAGTGAGTGCTATTAGTGCATCCATAGGTGTCCACTGAACTCTTGAGATTTGCATATCCCAGCTCTACATGCCACGTAAGAGGCCTGTAGGGCCAGGATACCTCTAATGTATAGGGCCCTATATGACTAAATTTTTGGGTGACTAATAAATGTTGCTGCTTTAAATATCACAAAACCAAAAAAATGAAGAACTTCTAAACCCTTAAAGGCACCACATTCTGGCACCTAGCTAATTTTTTATAATTTAGATAGCGCTGAACCCAAAGCTCTGGCAATGTCAGTGTCAGACCGATTCATTAACGGGGCTTATGTGTAGATAAGAACTGGGGTTTAACAGAAAAATTACCAACCACTCTTAACTAAAGTGTCTCTATTGCACTATTTTAATTGATTGCTAAGCTTTAAAGAGATGCTGACACCTATGGGAAAATTTTGGAAAGATAATTTTGGAAATTATTCGGATTCTGTTTCATATACAGGTCTGTTCATGAGAAGGGGTTACTAAAGTATGACATGAGGGTCAAATTTTCAGATTATTTCTATATAACATTTGTGATGCATTTTGAGATATTATGACCCAAGTATAAAAAAAGAAACATATTGGGAGATGAAAGTCTCACAGGTTCCTGAAATAAAATAACTGTATTGTGGCGAGTACTAACAAGTGACACCACACACTGTGGTGACTGTAACACCTGACACAAGACATCTGTTTTAGTGGTAAAAACTTTAATAAACATGTGTAATGAGTTATATTAAAACACAAGAAATAAATATTTATAAGAATTACATTACATTAATTACAAATTTGATGTTTTGCACCACGTATCGTGGTGAATGTAACAGGTGACACCACTCTTATGTTTCACTTACTAAAACTGTGCTAAACATGCCTAACAACTAACATACTACTGCTACTGACTGACATACTGCTATAAAACATGAACAAATGTGACAATTACATTACTGGCAAGTGTGATACATAACACCATACCGTGGTGAATGTAACGAGTGATACCACACATTTGTTTCAATTTTACAGAGTTTAGTGGGCATGCCTAATGGTTAACATGCTGCTAACATTAACTGACACAGTGCCACAAAACCTGGAGAAATCTGACAATAATAACAGTACTGACAGGTGAAATGTTTGACACCACATACCATTGTGAATGTAACAAGTGACACTACACATTTGTTTCAGTAGAAAAAAAGTTTACTGAACATGCCTAATGGCTAACATGCTACTATTAATGACTGACATGGTGCTACAAAGCCTGGAGAAATTTGAGAACATTGATGATACTGATGGGTGTGATGTCTGACTCCACATACTGTGGTGAATGCAACAAGTGACACCACACTTATGTTTCACTTACTAAAACTGTACTAAACTTGCCCAACAGCTAACATAGTACAGCTACTGACTGACATACTGCTACAAAACATGAAAAAATTCCACAATTACAAAACTGGCAAGTGTGATGCTTAACACCACATAACATGGTGAATGTAACAAGTGACACCACACATTTGTTTCAGTTTTAAAAAGTTTACTGAACATGCCTCATGGCTATCATGCTACTACTAATAACTGACATAGTGTTACAAAATATGGAGGAATTTGACAATAATAACAGTACTGGCAGGTATGATGGTTGACACCACATATCGTGGTGAATGTATCGGGCGACACCACAAAGAAAATCCATTTTAACCCTCCACCCCATATACACAGTATAATCCCTATTAAAACTGATGCCCAGCACTTTCCCTAGACATGCAGTTGTTACTGAAATATGCTCCCTGAAAATTTGCCCCCAAATCAGTGAATGATGGTAACCAAAGCCTACCTGTGGTGAATGTAACTGCAGCCCTCATTGTTGCATGCAGTGCTTATCTTCATGGAATGTAGCCCTACAAATTGGAGGAGCCACATGCAAACAATGGGTTTTAAACCACAACTCAGCTCCTCCCTCTATGGTTGCTCCTTGGTTATGATGGGGAGGTTATGACTTTGCAACTGCCACAGACTGACGAATAAGCATTGGGCCTGATGTGACTCCAAGTAGAGTGAGGGTCAAAGGTTGATCTCCCTTCTGTGGGAAAGCTAGATCAAGCAATAACACAGTCAGTTATCACAAGGAGGCAAACTAGGAGAGAAGCCAGAAAATCTTTTAAAGTGCTAATAGCACAATTACAGATTTGGGGGCCATACGGGTAAATGTAACATCCTGTAACACCAACAGTTACATTCATCACGCTAAATACAAAGCTGCACAAATTAAAAATGGAGCATTACAATGTACTAAAGAGTACAGATAATAAAAAAACACAACTCCAAATTAGTAAGCAGAGTTACTTTATTAAGGGAAAACAGTAAATAAAGCTTGCAAAAACAATTAGTAAAACGTGTTTTTGCATGTCACACTTTTTCAGGTAAAAAAGCAGCAAAATGGAGCGGGACACCCCATCAAAAAAAAATATGGATAGCTCAGAATTCTATAGTTATGTTATTTATCTGCACATATAGCCAGCATTCAGATTTAGTCAAAAACATATGCCTGACAGTTCTTGATTTAAAAAAAATTCCTATGCACTGTATGGTGGGCATTAGTAACCCCTTTTCATGAACAGACCCATACCTTTCAAAGATTTCTCCTCCCTCTTATTTATTTCTGAAGAAATTTGCACCAAAACAGGATCTGTATCTCTTAGAGTTCATCTGTCCCTACTGTGTTTTCTTCACTTGAAGTCATAATCATCTGTTGTGATTTCACAATCTGTTGCCATGGGAATAACTGTGATGTCACAAGCAGATTATTATGCCATCATGTGAGGAATAAGCATTAGGAGCAGATGAACTCTCAAGGAACAATGATCATCTTTTGATGCAGACTACCTAAGTAATAAATAACAGGGAAGAGAAAGGCAGAATAAGTGTGATATATATGCTGAACTGTGTCTAATGTTTCTCAAGGCTCTTTCGGAGGCATTAGCTGCTCTTTAAGCAGAACTGTAAGGTACACCAGGTTTCGTAAACAATCCACAAAGCTTGAAAACAGCAAACACATACATCCAGTACATACGAACATATGAATGTGCCAGCAGAAACAGACCATCTGGTCTATCTAAGTCTGTTCGATTGTACAGCTAGCACCCCTAGTTTGTAGTCACCCCACCCGTTCACTTTTTTCATCCCACTGCCACCCCCACCTTCCCACCCTCACTCTCACCAGTTCCCTGTCCCATGCCCTTTTGAAGCTGTTCACAGATTTACATAATACCACCCATTCTGGTAGTGTGTTCCATTTTGCTACCACCCTCTCTGTGAAATAGTGTCTCCCCATTTCCCTCCTAAATCTTACCCCCTCTATTCATAGCCCATGCCCCCTGGTGTCCCTCCCCTTCCTTAGCTTAAAGACCCCATCTGCCCCATCCTTATTGATTCCCCTCAGATACTTGAATGTCTCTATTATGTCTCCCCTGTTCTTTCTATCTTCCAGAGTGTACATATGCAGGTCTCCCAGCCTGCTGTCATAGTATCTCCCCTCCATTCCACATATCATCTTTGTTGCCCTCCTCTGCACCCCCTCCAGTGGCCTGATATCACGCTTTAGGTATGGCCTCCAAAACTGCACACAATACTCTAAGTGTGGCCTTACCAGCGACCTGTAGAGGGGCAAGATCACCTCTCTTTGCCTGGATGAAAACCCCCTCACCATGCACCCCAACCTTTTGTTCACTTTTGCAGCTGCTCTCCTGCACTGGGCAGTGTTGTTCATGATCCCTGTTATCATTATCCCTAGGTCCTTCTCTTCCTCAGTGATTCTCAGCTCACCCCCCCCAGCCAGTATTCTCTCCTTGGGTTCTTCACCCCAAAGTGCATAACCTTACACTTCTTTGCATTGAACCCCAGCTGCCACATCACTGACCACTCCTCTAGCTTGCTTAGGTCCCCCTGCAGCTGCTTCCATCCTCCCCTCCATCCACCACTGCTCTGATTTTGGTGTCATCAGCAAACAGACTTACGTTGCTCACCACCCCATGTGCAATGTCTGATAAGAAGATCCCAAATAATACTGGCCCCAGCACAGAGCCCTGTGGCACCCCACTCATCACCAGCCTTGGAGCTGAGAGCTCCCCTCTCACCACCACCTGTTGCAGCCTCCCACTAAGCCAGCTTGTAATCCAGCTCATCATTTTTTCCCCTACCCCTACACCAGTCAGCCTCCTCCCAAGATGCCCATGAGGCACTAAATCGAAGGCCTTGCTGAAGTCCAAGTAAAGAACATCCACCGCATGACCCTTATTCAGCTCACCTGTCACCCAGTCATAATATTGTATCAAGCTGGTTAGACAAGACTTCCCTGAAAGGAATCCATGCTGCCTCACATCCTGGAGGCCATTGTCCTCCAGGTACGACACCAGTCTCTCCTTTAGTATCATTTCCATGAGTTTGCACACTATGGAGGTGAGACTTACCAGACGATAATTACCCGGTTCATCCCTTGACCCACTCTTGCATAATGGTACTACATGTGCCATCCTCCAGTCAAGTGGCACACATCCCAACTCCAGTGAGGTGCTATACAGATCCACCAGCGGCTCCGCCAACACCTCCGCCATCTCCCTCAGCACCCTGAGGTGGATACCATCCGGCCCTGGTGCCTTGTCTACTTTCAGTGCCCTCAGTCCCTCTAAGACTCTACTTGCCTCAGTTCTTCCATCTGTCGCCTCCTCTCACCCTGTCCCCACCCTCCCAGCCCATGGTGGTAGCGGTCCCCCCTTTTCTTCCATGAACACTGAGCAAAAGTATTCATTCAGTGCTTCTGCTTGCTCCTCCCCCTTTTCTGTCCACTCCCCACCCCTTTTTATCCTCACTATTGTCTCCTTGCACTTCCTTTTCTCCTTTCATGTATCTGAAAAAGTCTCCCCCCCCCATTAATTCCCTGCTCTAATCTCAGCTCCCTCTGGGCCTTGGCTTCTCCCCCTTTTCTGGTCACCTCCCTGGAACATCTTGCATATTCCTCCCTATCCACGTCCTTCCCCATCCTCCTATACCTCTGGTGCGCCACTCGTTTTGCCCTCACCACCTCCACAATCTCGCTGTTCAACCAGCATGGTTTTCTTGCTCTGCTCCTCTTACTCTGTGTCTTGGTGCAGGCTTCTGTTGCCTCTGTAGTCCCCCATTTAATAATATTCCATTTCTGCTCCGTGTTCATCTCCTGCCTTATGCCCTCTAGTTTCCCTTTCAGTACTTCCTGCATCCTCCCAAAGTCTGCGCCCCTGAAGTTTACCACCCGAGTAACTGATTTCTCTGGCTCCCCACACATCATGATATTAAACCACACCGTTTGGTGATTGCTGTCGGCTAGTGGGTCCTCCACCTTAATTTCCCTTACTGCCTCCCCATTTGACAATACCATATCTAAAGTGTTCTTTAGCCTGGTAGGTACACTAACCAATTGCGTTAGGAGACCCTCCTGGATTGCATCCAGGAGCACTTGCTCCCTAGCACTAGAGGTGACCTGAATGCTCCAGTCAACCTCCAGCATGTTGAAATCCCACATGATGACCACCTTCCCTTTTCTACATACTGTACCTTTCTGATTTGTCCCGCTAATTCCCTGTCAAGCTCCTCAGACTGGGATGGCAGCCTGGATACCACCCCAAACCTCAGTTTTCTACCCCTTGAGTCTAGGTCTAGGAGCTGCAGCCAGATTGCCTCTGTTCTCCTTTCTTCCCCCTCGTCCCTTGTGCATTTGATCCCATCTCTCACATAGACTGCCACCCCCTTATGGTCCTTCCAGTATAATTTGTATCCTGGAATTGCCAGATCCCAGTCCTGGTGCTCAGTTGCCCATGTTTCTGTGACAGCTGCAATATCCACCCTCCAGACTGCTAAGCGTGCCTGTAGCTCAGCTGATTTGTTTCCTAAGCTTCTTGCATTCAATGAGACCACTCTCCATCCTGCTCCCTTCCCTTCACTGGCCTCCATCTCCTCTCTTCTACGCCCTCCTTTTTTGTCTGCCCCAAGTCCTTCCCTGCTAGACTGGGGGTGGGCTGTGACTCCACTCTATTGGATCCCTGCCTACCTGCTGTCCACTTGCCACCCCTATCTAGTTTAAATCCACCTTTGTCACAATATACCTCTCCAGTCTTTGCTTTAATACTTCCTTAGAAAAAACAGTAGAAAACAGGAAGTTGTTGGCCCTCTGTACAGACAGTTGGTAAGACCACATCTGGAGTACTTTGTACAGTTCTGGAGACCCATCTCTATAAAGACATAGACAGGGTTGAGGCTATCCAGAGGGGGGCAACCAAAATGATGCAGGGTCTGCATCAGAAGACATATGAAGAAAGACTAAAGGAACTAAAGATGTATAGCCTCGAGGAAAGGAGGGAGAGGGACACATGATAGAAACTTTCAAATACCTCAAGGGAATCAACAAAGTCCAAGAGGGTAGCATCTTTCAGAAAAAGAGATGTGCAAAAACAAGGGGGCACAATTTGAAGATAGAGGGGGGACGGCTCAGAGGTAATGTGAGGAAGTATTTCTTCACAGAGAAGGTTGTGGATACATGGAACAGCCTTCCTGAGGAGGTTGTAGAGTCAAAAACAGTGGGGGAATTCAAGACTGCATGGGACAGACATAAGGCAATTCTAGTGGGGGGTAGGAGGAAGTAGGCTGTTGGTTAACTAGGATCTGCAGCTTATCCATTAGGTAGGGAAATGGGCAGACTAGGTGGGCCAAGTGGTCCTTATCTGCTGTCAAATTCTATGTTTCTATGTTTCCTTCCCTCCCCACTCAGGTGCAGCCTATCCCTTGCAAACAGATTATTATTATCCCAGGTACTGCCCCAGCTGCCCACAACCCCATACCCCTTAGTTCGACACCATTCTACCAACCATGTGTTCAACTCCCTAATCCTCTCCTTTCTCACTGTGCTTGCGCAGGGTACTGGGAGCACCTCAGAGAAGGCCACAGACTCCCCAGTTTCCTCACACAACCTTCCCACTTCCTCAACCCTCAATCTTGTTACCACCACCGTTTCCCCTGCTAGGTAATTTTTTGCCACATGTACCACAATGTGTGGTTTCCTCCTACCCCTCCTTACAAATCTTAGGATTGTCTGTCCTACCTTGTCAGTAGGTTTTTACTGTTAAAATGCAGCTGACAACTCTGGTGAAATATTGAAAGGCATTGTTTAATCACCACTCTGTTTATATCTTACACATTTTCTATAGTTTGGTTCTCTATGGTTTCTTTTATACTGGGGTCACTGGCATGAAAACAGGATCACAGTCCCTCAGAGTTCATCTGTGCTTGCTGCTCATCCACCTGAAGTTACATGTATAATCCTCTGATTGTAACATCACAGTCTGCTGCCATGGAAATTACTGTGATGTCACACAAGCAGGGGACTATAGCCCCCAATTTAAAAGGTCAGTATGGCAATAATCACATTAGTGACACGCTGATTGTGATTACCTCCAGTGTTCTGGACAGGGACCCATTCAAAGGTCCCCAGAGTACTGCACTATACTGACAGTGTGCATGCACAAAATATACTGCTTGGCCAATGTAAATGAAGGATCCTTCATGCATAAGGTCTGCAGAGATATATTCATAAGTTTCTGTGGTGCAGTGTACTGCTGCTGAAACACTGGCAATCATCAGGCGCTATGACTGCATGCCCCACTTCACTGATTGCCCATGTTCTAATCACAAACACTCTCCCTGATAGTCTAACAGACAACTCACCCTCCCGATTGCCAATGATTAAAAACAGTAAGTGTATCCTGGCACTCTAGTGGACCACCCCTCCCCAACCACCCATGATATAAACTACTGTGTTTTCCCTGGTGGTCTAGTGGACTCTCCACACCATCAAGTGACAACTCCCCCACCCAGCAACACACCGAAGACCCCCACTTCACATCCTGCTTCATCACAGTCACTGTTTTTTCTCCAAATGATGGTGGTTGGCACAGCCTTCCTCACACTTCATCTGCCAGCAATCGACTTACAGTCCCAGAGCACGATCATGAGTGCTGTATCTTCTTCAGTACTCATGATCACTCTCTGGGACTGTTAGATGGCAGCTGGTAAAGGAGGTGAGGACTGTGCCAGAAGGTAAGCGGAGGGCTGTGCAGTTACCATCTTTTGGACAAGAACTGGTAAGGGGGTGTGGTGTGGGGGTGGGGGCTACTCAACAGGTGGGTGGGTGGGGGGTTGTCACTTAATGGGGAGGTCCACCAGACCACCAGGGAAAACATAATAATTTATGCAATTAGCAATCAGGAAGAGGGGGTCCACTAGATTTTCAAGAGGAGTGGAGTTCTCTAGACAATCAGGGAGAGTTTTTGTGAAACATGGCCAACTGAGGGAATGGGGTCCACAAGAGTACAATGGAATACATATTCCCCAAGCCCAGCATGGATGCTAAAGGGCTGGGAGCATGCAAATGAGGCAATAATGGGCATGTAAATGGCCCCTTAGCCCCATGCATACCCAATGGACACATTTTCATGCTAGGGCTGAATAAGGCCCACAAGAGCACTGGTGCTATCATGTCTTGAGCAGTGCTATCTTCAGTGGGTTCTCCTGTTGTCCACATTCAGCCTTAAGTCATGTCAGCACAGCGCATAATAACTTTGCACTGCCCTGGTTCAACCCTTTAGTCAGGCAGCATGCTCCTTTGGAGTACCATAACTGTCTGAATATAGCTCAGAGCTAGCCATGTATATGTGTCATGCAGCTCTACCTGCTGCACAACACTATCAGCTGGTTCTGAATATGAGGACTTATGACCTCTGGAGGGGAGTAAGCAAAAGAGGCAAATCAGTTTCACTAGCTAGTGGTCATGTTTTCATACAAATATCCTCTGGTTTGACAATTTGTTAAGCAAGAGTTTAAAACTCAAAAGAAGTACAAAGGAATGCAGTTTGGCCATCTTCTGTAAGTTGTTCCAATCAGACATTGCTGCAATACCAAAGGCACCTATTTTGCTCCTCAATCTAGCGTAATTTAAGAAAACTAAGATAGAAAAGCATAAGCAGGGAGTAGCAAGGAACACAGTTATCAGATCAAAAAAATGTTAAGGAGCCTTTCCAAGTAAAGTCCTGTACAATGTATGGAGAGACTCCAATGTTGAAACTGCTTTTTGGCTGAAGAGGGTCATTTTATCAAAGTGTATAGGTTACAGTGATGTCTCTTGTAGAGGGCAGGGGCGCTGTTGATAAATCTATTGGCAGTGTGGTATAGTAGGCTGACTCTATAGTAAGGCATGATTTTGCAGCAGTTTGATAAATAACTACCATAGTTGCACACAGTGGCCTGGATATTCAGACTGTGCCTGGCAGTAGTTCAAGCCTGGGTACAGCGCAACTGGAATGTACCGGGGCCAGGACCAGGTGATATTCAATGGTGAGGCGCCATGGTGCAGCACCGTTGAATATGTCATGGACTGCGCACTGAGCCAATGCAAGCCACAGATAGGGGAGCACGGGATGGCTAGAGCGAATTGCAGTTGCGCTAGGCGCATCACCCATGATATTCAGCCGGGGGCATTCAAATGAGGCCATAATATATGCAAGGTGAAAATGGGGCCATTTGCATGTCATTATGGCCCTATTTGCATGCCTTGCACAGGGCAGCCCAGTGACTTGCGTCTGATACCCTGCACAGCATGATGAGTGCACAGTGGAGGTCCCAGGGCATCCCCGGCCCCATAGCCGTGATCATGTTAAATGCCACAGCACACACAGCTCTGTGGTGGTCTAGTGGTACTTCCCTCCCTCCCTCCTAATCACCCGATCACCGGTAAATGTAGACATATTCATTTTCTGGTAGTCTAGTGGACCCCCCTCCCTCCCTCTCAATTGCCGGTAAATGTAGAATAAATCATTCCCTGGTAGTTTAGTGGACCCCCCTCCTGCCTGATTCCCCAATCGCTGGTAAATGTAGAAATATTAATTCTCTGGCAGTCTAGTGAACCCCCCTCCCACCTGATTCCCCGATCACCAGTAAATTTAGAAATATGTATTCCCTGGCAGTCTACTGGACCCAACTGCTGCCGATTCCCCGATTGTCAGTACAGCACCGTAACATCAGACCCTGGTAATCCAGTGGCACCCCCCTCCCAGCCACACAGGACCCCTTGTCCACCCTACTCCCCCCCAATAATTGGCGGGTGGCAGCAACCCACCCGCATACCACCCAGCCGCCCGCTGACTGACAGGTACAGTATGGGCTGTAAGCCCATTGGTCCACAGTGTGCACCATTGGGCTTGCAGGGCACACTGTACTAGACAGTCCCAGATCTGTGAATGACTTCATTCACATATTTGGGACTGTCTAGTAGAGTATGCCTACAACCCTGGAACCTGCTTGAAATTGCCCAAAATACATACTTCAGGGCTGAAGCTATGGCAAGTGTAAATAAGGGATTAAGACAATTTTGTATACCCATCCAGAAAGAGTGGATATTCTCACAGGCCCATAACACTATGGAATAAGTCAGCAGAATCTTTTTGACATTTTGGACACTTACTGGAAGATAATGCCCCTATTTGATGCAGTTTAGATGGTGTATAATATAAATTTTGGTTAATATAGAACTGCGTAAGTCTGTACCTATCCCACTTAATGTATTTATATAGGTGTTTCCAGATTCTGGACCAATTCCTCTGAGGGAGGGGGTTCGGATTTAAAGACTACTTGAAAGTTTTTATCATGTCCCCCCCTCTCCCTCCTTTCCTCGAGGGTATACACATTAAGCTCCCTTAGTCTCTCTTCATAAGGCTTCTGGTGCATATCATGTGCCATTTTAGTTGCCCTCCTCTGGACAGCCTCCATCTTGTCTATATCCTTGTGGAGATGGGGTCTCCGGAACTGCATGCAGTACTCCAGATGGGGTCTCACCAACTGCCTGTACAGAGAAGTTTGTCATTCATATCATATATTATAAAATATGGATCACAGTACATTCAATATTTAAACATTCTAATAGCAGCTGTTGCAAATTGTGCTACCATATATAAAATAACTCGATTTTGTGTATGCAACAAGACCTTAAATTTGTTTTTCCTATTTCTATTTCTGAATTCAATTATCTGTTTAGTAGTGTCAGTATACAGGTTCATTAGTAACACTCTTTATGCCCCACCCTGTCAGTATTTCCACAATACTACCCTATTTACATTATCAAAGGCAGAGAACAGATCCAAGAAAGCAAAGAAAAGGGTTGTTTTTTTCTTTAAATGTCCTAATTAAATAATCTACATATACAATCTGTTGTGGAATATTTCTCCCTGAAGCAAAATTGTCGATTACTTAAGATGTTATTTTCCATTATCCATAAATTAAGCTCCTTTAGTGGTGTACATGTAAAGATTTTTGCTGAACTGTTCTGCAAAGCTATTAGATGGTAGTTACTTGGTATATATTTACTGCCCTTCTTATGCAGTGGGACCAATTCAGCTACTTTCCATGACTGTGGGATCTCTTCTGACTTTTTAATATAAGTAAATAATTTACTGAAAATATCTACCCACCATTCTATATTATTTTGGTATAGTTCTGCTAGTATACCATCTGTACCTGGAGCCTTATTCTTTTTTTGTGCATGGATGGCTTCAATTATTTCTGCCTTTGCAGTACTATAATACTCATAGCCTTTACTTTCTTCCTGTACCCTTATTTCTAAAGACTTTTCCTGAACATTATGGTAATTATTATTATACAGATTCTTATAGTGTTCAGTCCATACTTTTTCAGGAATATTTGCATTTGTATTCCTACTGTGACCCCATTCTGCATATAAAATTAATTTCCAAAAACGTTTTTTTCCTGAATAGCCATCTGCATTGTTTCCCATAGCTTTTTATTATAATTATTTTTGTTCTGTTTGATAAGCATATGATACTGTTCGCTTTGTAATACTAACCCTTTATTAAAATTTATACTGTATATGTGCTTTCTTTATGCAATCTAGCCATTTTATTAAATAGTTTCTTATAGTCCTTACATTTATTATGCCATGGGAATATCCCTACCATTCCAATTTTCTTCCTATCTAACCACATATCCATATTTATATTTTCTTTTAGATAGAGGTTTACATTTTCAAACTTATTAATAATCTCAGTACCTGAAGCTTTCAAAATTGAATCGTTTATTCCTAGGACATTTTTATTATTTTGTAGTTCATCTATTCTTTCTTTTATTAATGGGTCCCACTTAATTCTATTTTTTGTGATTAACATATAGTGGTTCAAATCTCTTTCTTTATTTTTATCCTGATGGATCTTCTGCCCATATCCAGACCTGAGAGTTAGTGAAATAGGAAAATGGTTATATAGGTTTTCTAATAGAAACTCAAAAGTTTCTATTTTTTTTAAAGTGAAATATCAACCAGTGCAAGATCTAAAACAGACCCTTTATTTTTGTGGGAAAGTAATTTCCCCTAACCTGTCTTTCCTTGTTCTTCAATTCACAATACACAAATTATTCCTAAAAGCAAATTTCAATAGTAGGTCTTTCCTCATGTCCTTTAATTGTCTCCTTGTGATATCACAATTGATGCCCATGGCACTATAATTCTTGAACAAATCATGTTCATTCCTACCTCCCACATGTGCATTCCAGTCTCCCATTAATATTATATGTCTATACTTTGTCTGATAGTAATCCTAGGAGTTGCAAAAGTCCCTTCAGTTGTTCTTCATATTCAACATAGTTAAGTGAAGGTCTTAGATACACATATGCCAGTAGAAACATTTCTTTCTCCTCTGTTACTAATTCTATAACAATCCAGTCTGCAGTTGGAAAGATTCTACTGTTCTTAATATGCACTTTGTTTCTTGTATCCATAAGAACCATGAGGCTAGCACAGTGCCTCCCTTTTTTGTTTCTTTTTTTGTCCTGGTATACATATTTTATTAAACTCCTTAAAATGCACATGGTCTTTGGCATCTAACCATGTTTCTTGTGAAAGTATGATATCATATTTCTTGATAGTCTCCTGCCAGGAGCCATAATTTAGCTTTCCAGAGATGCCAGCAATATTCCAGGACAATATTTTTTAACTATTATTTTGTAGGGACGATCTTAGTGGGGGCCTAGTGGTTTCCACAGTTCAGTCTGATAATACAGTAATTGTGTCATCTGATGCTTCATCTGATGCATCTTTTTTTTTTGTATTCATTTATTTATCTATTACATCCACTTCCTCCATCTAAAGGAAGATAACATTGAATCTAAAGTTGACAAATTCAGTCACGTTTAAGAATGTATACCTTTTAGGGTAAAATGTGTAAAACAGAATTTATCCAATTAGATGGTAGATAAATGGAAAAAACAAGTTACAGTCCATAAAGAAAAGAGGAATCTTATCACTAAAAAGGAAAAAGAAAAAAGAGAAGGTGAGGAGGAGAGAAAGGATCCGCAATGGTTCCCCAAAATTATTTGGTTGCTCCCAGAAAAAAAAATCAGTTGGAGCCATTTTATAATAAGCATACATCTGCTACATCTGATGCATCTCTTATTGAATAAGACAGAAGCTCAAAATGATTCTGCACTTTTACTTTGCACTTGCATATACTCATGTTTTCCTTCTTCTTCTACCTCACCTGAGATCTGCTTCCAAGATTCTTCTAAAAGTATACTGTTATTAATCCTCTGCCCTATCTGTCTCCTTCCTCCTATCATTTTGTCATATTCTGGTGAGCCTTTCAATTCATATTCTATCTCATTAGTTTTCTGGAGATATCTCACAATTGTCTGTTGTTGCAGTTCATTCTCTATTTTCTTTCCTTCTTGCTGTGATATCCACTCCTTCTTTTCCCCATCAACTGTAAAATGTCTGGTAGTAATATCATATCTATGCCTACATTTTTTATCTTTTTCTGTGTACTCAGAACATATTCCCAAATCCTATGACTATTAAGAACTAACTATACAATTCCTTTATCTGGCAATGTTCTATATCTACAGGCTGAGCAAAGGTATTTCCACAGAATTTTTGTTGTCAGCTGTGTTTTAATAATATTATACACAGATATTTTGAAGGAAAATGGGGTTTCTCTTCTGGATTTGGAACACTTTTAAGGTACACAGTGGTAGTTTTTTTCTTTTGTACAATTGTCTTTTTCCCTAATTTCAACCTCTCTTACATTTTTCCCCTTGGTTCATTGTACTTCAGAGTCTGAATCCCTTTATCCTTTTTTGCTTTCCCATTTTTTTCTGCTTTACAGATTTTCCTTTCATGTTCTTTCCTTTTTTTTTATTTCCAACAGTTCCCTAAATTCCTTGGCCCAGATATTCAAACTGTGCCCAAAAAGTGTGCAACAGCAGGAGCAAGTGCAAGTCCACTGCACCCATGCACAAGAAGCATGGTATTCAAAAACTGCACAGGCCAAGATGTGCCTATGGCCAACGACTGAATATCACACCACCTGTGCCATAGCGAAACTAGGGATGTGAAGCTGAGCATATCTGATGTTCCATAGCGCAACAAGGGATGCTCAGTGGAGCAGTTCAGATGCACCATAGTGCAGCCAGGGATGCCCCCTGCAGCAGGGCAGCAATGCAACAGCACAACCAGGGATGTAGGGGCCCACCACCCATGCCATAGATGGGCAGAGGAACACACAGCAGAACAGACATCATCCCCCACACCCCATGCACTGCACAACTGGGAGAGAGCTGGAATAACCACTGGCCCATGGATACCAGGAACCAACCCACAGCCTGGCCATGGTGCCCCAGCACACCCCCTGGCAAGCTGTGACAGGCACACAAGGAGGGCCGGCCACCCCATACCACACCATCCCACCAATGCAGAGCACACCCTGAACCATGATCCCCATACACCCTGCCCAGGACTAGCACCCAACAGTGCAGGACACCCCATGCATGCCACCACCCCCACTGTGACAATGCAACCCTGTGCACCATGGAGCCATGCAAGGCAGCCCCACCATGAGCACCCTGCAGTGGGTGGCAGCAGACAGTGATGCAACAGATGCATACACAGTGTAACCCTGCACGTCCCCGAAGTACAGCTGAGAGACTGACCATGTGTCAGCACACGAGGTACCCCATATGTGACACTGGCATGCCCTGGACCCCACCTCCAGTGGTACAGCACCCTGCACACCCTCCCAAGGACACATCCTGTCCCAGCACTGGCCACAACAGCCAGCACAGACACGCACAGTGTAGCATGGAGGCATGCACCACACAGGATGCAACACAGTGCATGGACAAACACCTACCCATACCCAAGGGCACACCAACACAGGGACACAGTAGTGGATCAACCAAGCCACTGGTGTGTGGCCATGGCTGACGTATACACACGGCCAGCACCCCTACATTGAACAGGTGTGCCAGCCACCTTATGCAGGCACCATGAAGCTGTATGCCACCAGCATGCTGCCGGAGCACAAGTGACAGACACTGGAGCACATCCCCTGCAACAGACATGAGTGACAGCATGGAGGGGGGACAACAACAGCAGAGGCCACAGTGCCACTGGAGGAAGACGTGCACCATACTGGTGATGGCAGGCAACCTGGCATTGTGCCGGTTACAGTTGTTATCCAGCATGGACAGCCACCACTGACACACCAGCAGACCATTCATATCACAGACATGCAAGGTGTCAGCTGCACAGGCCATGAACAGTTTGACAGGGGTGCCATGCACACAGTGCAGGCCCCATGGACCACTGCGCACAGGCATCCAGTGCACAGAGTACAACACACAAACCACAGACAGTGACTGATCCTCCTGCCCACACCATAGGCAGTTCACCTGTGCAGACAACACACACACACACACACACACACACACATATGTGTGCACCACCTCTGACGCCATGCACACCACTGCAGCTGAGCACCTGTAGCCCACTACAAATAAGAGACCACAACAGTTGCCATAACAAAATGCATATATTTAAAAGATGTAAAAAAAACTACATACAATTATTTACAAAAGGGGGGAAGGGCCACATAACAGGTGGGGGTGGGTAAGGGGTAGGGGTGAACATATGGGAGAGGGAAGAAGGGGTATGAGGGTGGGTCAAAGGGGGAAGGAGGTAGTTGGGGCATGGGGACATCAATGGGTGCCCCAGACCTCCTCCTCATGGTGCCAATGTGTGCTCCTCCTTCTCCTCCTCACCCCATGGTGGTGGATTCTCTGAAGGAGCTGCAAGGTCTCCTTCACCACCTGGAGCAGCTCGTGTAGACTCCACTGAATTTCCTGGAGTTGCTGTCCACCTAGGATGAGGGAGCAGAGTCAATAGGTGTGACTGTCCAGCCCCCTGCAGCCCACCCATTGTACATAGCATACAGCCATATGCCACACCCCTGTGATGGTGTGCGACCATCCACAGTGACCGTGTCCACAAGACCTTCCCACCCAGGCAGCCACAGCCATGTAGACCACTGCACACACCCACTGCCCATGTACTGCACAGCACCACCATGGCCGTACAGTGACTTGGCTATGTGGTGTGAAGGTAGTGCCACAGCCATGTGCCGGTGCACGCATGGACCACCACTGATGCACTCCCAGACATGCAGTGCCACTGAACAGTGCTGACTGTAACAAGTTGCATGCATGGCAGTGGTGTCAATGGATGGTGGCCATGCCTCACTGCCCGCCCAGTTATACAGCATGCAGTAGTAATCATGGATGTAAGGCACTCACCATCATCAGGCTGGTCCATGTGCCGCAGACCACCATCATCCCTCTTGGCCCGCTGCTCCTCCATGCGGTGCCTCTGGTCCCAGTTCTGCTGGAGTTCTTCTGGCCCTAAGGTGCAAACATGGAGAGAGGAACATCAGTAACAATCCGGTAGTAAAGTCCCCCCGCCCCCAGTGTGTGCAATCCCACACAGCCATACCCATCCACCCCACACCCCGATACCACCACCACGGCCAACACCGGACTGCCCCCCCTTGTGCTGGACACATGCAACCATGATACCTATATGGACAATAAAAGTGTATGGATGTTGCACGTACCTGGCCATGGCACCATGCCCCTCCTGGCACGTGTCCACAGGTGGGCAAGCAGGTCCAGGTCCCTGTGCCTCAGGTCCCCAGAACGGTGATGGCACTGCTCTGCTGTTTGCCCCATACCAGTGGCCTCCTCCAGGGCATTGGCCAACTCCTTCCAGACCACATTCCTGGCCCTGTCCAGGGGTGCCTCTCCATACAAAGCCCCAGCATGGGGCTCAACTATAGCCACCAGGTTGGCAAGCTCAACCTGGCTCCAAATGACTGCACACCTCTGCGCTATCTCTGCTGTCTGGTTGAATCAAAATGGCACTCAGCAGTCTGGTCCTGCCACGTGCAGATGCTGTGTGGTGCTGCGCTGCCATTCCCTATCACACTGTCACTGAACAGCATGATAGTGGTGCACCCATGCCTGATGCATGGTGCCTAGGAGGCAAAGGTTGGGCACAGGGTCAAGGGTCTCTGGAGCACGAACAACCACAGCATGCGATTGGAATCCAATGCATGTAGCGCTATTGGGTGCCTGTGTGCCACCTCCTGTAGTGGCCTACAGTGCTGTTGCCCCAGTGCACCTACGATGCCCCAGTGCCACAGCACCATATATGTGAACAGTGCTGTAGCACCACTGGCACAATGGTGGCCATGCCCTGCATTGCCTCCCATGCACAGCATGTCAGCAGCATGGCAGGCACCTGCGTCATCAACCCGGGCATGTGCAGTTAGGTGTGTACTGCACATGTCACAGAACTGTGCCCTTGGCTCAGCACGTTCAACACAATTGCGCAAAGCACAACAGAGCAATATTCAGCCGGCATATGCAAATCATCTAATCAGCCATTCAATGGCGCAGTCACTGCATTTGCATCCACTTAAAGGTGCACCTCTCCTCATTTGCATGGGTTGTGCTATAAAAATGCGACATTGGGCTGCACTGGCCATAGTCGGTTACTGCAGTCTATTGCGGTGAGTTGCATGCTGTTTGGGAGTGTGGACTGTGGTGTTTGGGACATGCATGGGACTGCACAGTCACAGGTAACACCTGTCATTCTCACAGGATGAATCATGACCGATTGTGTGGTGGAGGAAGAGGAACAGAGTCGTGGGAGGAAGAGGAGGCCAAACTTTACAAAGGTCAAGACAGATGCCCTGTTTGAGGCCTACCTTGACCAGGAGCCGCTTCTCAGTGGATGCCAGGGAACACCACAGGCCCGTGCTGCTGCATGGGAGGAGGTGGCGCGTGCTGTCAACCTGCATGGTAGCCACCAGTGCTCCATGCAGGAGTGCAAAAGATGGTCACAGACAGGCAGAGAATTAAAGAGAAGGTGGCTGCCATCAGGGCAGCATGGTCTGCAACCGGTGGGGAACAGCCGGAGGTGCAACACCTGACCCCACAGGAAGAGCGGGTTGCTGGCAGCATGCAGCATTGTGCCATTGAGGGTGGATTCCAGATGGGTGGTAGCCCATCACTGCATGATAGGTCATGGTCTGTCTATTGGGGGGGACAGGGTAGGTCACATGCAGTAATGCTATTTTTTTCCCTTATAGCTCCTGAGTGTCTACATGCGTCAGCAGTGGTGGGCTTCTCCATTGAGGCCAGTAACATGGAGATGGAGGATTGCCCATCCACCTCCACAGGAATACAGGGGTCAGGGTGACAGTGGGTCCACCTGGATGTCAGGACTGATGTTGGTGGAGCAGGTGTGGAGGAGGCCCTGCCCGTGTCCCAGCATGTCAGCATCCATGGATGACAGCATGCTGAGACTTGGGCTGGTGCCAGATCCGTCACCGATGATGATGGAGCTAACCTCATGGGCAGTGACACGTGTGGGCCTCAGGATGGCCACACAGCAGGTGACATCATGGCCATGGCTGTGAGTGGTGCCGCCGTGGAGGCCTGCGTGTCATCACAGTCCAAGACTGTGCTTGTCTGCACCAGTGGGGCAGCACTGGTGTGTGTCCAGGACAGTGGGACTGTTGTGGCCACTGCAGCGGCACCATTGAGCCCTGGAGAGCAGCAGCCGGAGGGGCAACATCAGCAGTCGCCAATGGCCATGGAGTACAGTGTCAGGGGGCGGTGTCAGTGCACCACCCGTGGACATGCCCAGGCCTGACCCTGGTGTGCAGCACCCACCCTCAAGGGGTGATGAGCATCAGGGCCACAAACACCCTGAGGTACAGAATGCTGATCAGGCAGATGACCTCTTAGATGAGCACACCTGCATACTGCAAGCATCAGTCAATCAGCAGATGCGGTTTTTGACGGCGGTGGATGCACTGAGTGCAGCTCTGCACCAAGCAGAGGATGGCTCAGTAGAGACACCGCTCTGCTCCTGGCAGGGATGGACCAGTTGCAGGAGGATGTGACTGCTGCCATTGACAGGCAGACACAGGCATTCACAGCTGTCATGGCCACAATGGGCACACAGTTATTTGCCCATGCATAGCAGACACCACGCAGTGCAATGTCAACCCCCCATTCCTGGAGTCATGCGACATCATCCTTGTCGACACCGGGTTCAGCAGTGGGCATCCCGAGCACGCCTGGTGCAGGCATGTTCAGTGTGCTGCAGACTCCTGCATGAGCACGGTCACGTTTACGCAGTGGATCCCTTGGGGGACCGTTGGTGCCACCCCATGAGGCCAGTGGTCAGCCTGTCACTGCTGGCGGGTCCTGGCGGGGTCACCCATGCATCTGTGGTGGCCGTGGCACTGTGGCGCGTGACTGACCTGTCTTCCAGCATGGCTACTGTCTGATGCTGCCCTGTGTGCATTGTGTCATTTAGTGGGCAATGCACGGGTGGGGTACCTGGCCCTGCATGCACACATACATTCCATCTGCACACCCTCCTGGCTGGTGTCCATTGTGGTGTGATGCATGATGATGCTGCATTGTACTGTACACCACTGTGCAATGGTGCCCAGCATCTGACACACGCACAATGACAGGCAGTGGCCGTGGTGGTCTGTGGATGTGTGTGTGTGGCTAGGGGTGGTGGTCTGGGTCGGTGTGCTTCCTACTCTTTGTGTACATCTTGTAAGGTGTGTGCGTAAGACCGTGTGCCATGTTAGACCTTGCCCATCCCTGGCGGTGTGTTCGGTTGCATGCTCGGCCACTTCCCTTGAAAGCATGCACCCCTGGTGTGTGTCCATGAGTGTTTGTGGGTTGTGCCTTTGCCACTGGTGGTTGCACATGGCCCCATGACTTACCTGGGTTGGCTGAAGTGCTCCTCTGTGATGGTGTCCCGATGCAGCTGTGCCAGCCAGAGCAGTCGGGTGTCCCATCACCCAGGGCTGCCCATCACCATTGTCACCAGCATCCTCATCGTCCCCATCGCTGTCCCCCTCTTCAACCTGTATGGCTATCCCACAGTCGTGGGCCATGTTGTGCAGGATGCAGCAGGCCAAGAATAGCCCCCAGGCCTTTGAGGGGCTGTACTGTAGGCCACCACTGGAGGTGTCCAGGCAATGGAAATGTGCCTTCAGCATCCCGAACACCAGCTCGATGACATTGCGTGTGGTGGCATGTGCCTCACTGTAGCATTGCTGCGATGGGGTCGCGGGCCACTGGTATGGTGTGAGCAGCCAGAGATGGAGTGTGTATCCACTGTCACCTGTGTGTAGAGGGTGGAGGTTAGTTTGGTGATCAGCGTTGCCCTGCCTTGGGCCATGTAAGCCACTACCCATGTCACCTCTGACCATGCTCCTCCCAAGCTCTATGTTTGTCTGTGTGGTTTGCATACTCACCCACTAAGTGGCCAGTGGGGATGTACCCACTCTCAAATCTGTGGCACGGTGCCAACTGGTGCCAGATGAAGGCATGATGTGCTCCGCCAGGGTGCATGGCACAGACATTGATTATGCGCCCCCTGGCATCGCACACCACCTGGCAGTTGATGCTTGCATAGCCCTTCTGATTGATATATGGCCCCTCAGGGTCAGGTGGTGTGCAGATGGCCACATGGGTGCAGTCTATGCCCCTAGCATGCCAGGCTATGTGCTACCCTGTGGAACTCCTGTATGTTTGCTGTGCACTCTGTCGGTGTGCTGGGGAAATGGATGTACTCCGCAGCATGTGGCAGCAGTGCGCTGAGGAAATGGGTGAGGTGGCATGACACGGCCGACTGGATTATGCCTGTGGTGTCCCCTGTTGGTCTCTGGAAGGTACCGTGGTGAGCAAGCACATGCAAGCTGTCACTTTAGTCTCCACTGACAAAGCATGGCTCCGTCGTGTGGGTGCCTGCATCACATCACTGCACAGCTCACAGAGCCGCCTCAGAATTGCCTGATTCAGGTGGTACCAGCCCACGATCTCGTGAGAAGCTGTACAGCTCGGTGGGGCTCAGTACTGCCTGTTGGGCCATACTGCCATCGGCCCTCCCACGGCTGCACCCCTGCTGCCTGCTTTCTCACCCCTCATTACTGCCTCCATCTGATGGTGGCACTGGCCATGTCCCTGGCTTGTGTCCCCCGGCAGCTGTTTCTGTATTCCCCGCTGTCCTGACTACTTCCCCTGCAGAGACATCTTCCTGTGGTGGCCTCAGTGCTGTGTGGCACTTCCCTCTTCTGCACTGGCTGTGGCTGTGGCTCCCCACACCTTCCCTGTGCCTGTGGGTTCAGGGTGCCCTTCCCCTGTCCTGCCCTGTGTGTCCCTCCTGCCCTGTTTGTCTGCCTATTGGTCAGCCACATGTGCCTTCCCTGTAGCATTCTTGCACCTCTACCTTGTTCCTTTTTATTTTGGCTCATTTCTGCTATCATGCAACTTCGGCTTGCTCCCCTATTGTGCATGGTGCATGTAGTTGAATATCACACTGCACCATTTATGCATGGTTCCTTCCCCTTCAGTTGCGCATGCATTCATTATCATTGTGCTCTTGCTCATTGTGATTTGGGGGGCGCAACTACCTCCCGCTGAATATCGCAAAATGGTGCATTTTTGGACTTGCGCTGGTGCAACCCTATTGCGCATGGCGCAACCCTTTTGAATATCTGGGCCCTTGTTCGCAACCTCTGTTGTAATTTCTTTTATAGTTTTGTCTTTTTTCTTCTCTTTCCATTTGTACCTTTCCTGATTTGTATTGTTAGAACTCTGACTGCCTCTTTAAGTTCTTTTATTTGTATGTTTTGTTCCCCAAACTCTTCCATTATAGAACCCATAGCTAAATTTGGGCAGACCAAAGCTGTCTTTATTTCTGCTAATTGCTTACTCATCTCAATGTTGGCCTGCACATTATAATCCATTAATAGGTCTGTATTCTGCATCTGTGTTGTGCTCTGTATAGAGTTTTCATCCTATGTATGTATGCTCACTGGAATTATATTATTGGCCCCTATTGTCACATTTTACCCTCTATTAATAAAGGGAGTTAAGACATTTTCAAAATCAGTGAGATAGTCTTCTTTCTTTTCAACATATTCTTGCCCCTTTCCTATCTTTTCATGCATTCTTTGAATTTCAGAATCCACTCCATTTACTATCCACTTCTCTTATTTATCTGTATGATTCTGTGTTTAAAGCACCTTAATTGATTTCAATAAATAATCTCCTGTATGGCTATCATCTGTCCTTTCAGTCATAGTCCATTACTGAAGTTTGTTTAGAAGAGGATGTTCTAGATGTGACATCATACATATTAACTTATTCCATAAAATCTGTTATTTTTTTTTATTTTTGGACTTTTTAGAATTAGCATCTGGTAGAATAAATATATCATTCCACAGCTTCATAGTATCTGTTAAATTAGCTGTTGCCATATTAACCATCAATAATCTGGATAGACAGTATATCAAAAAGATTGGAGCAGTACGTGCAGTAACAGCAAAAATAGTAAAAATATATTGCAAAATAGAATGGACAGAGTGGACTATTCAATAATAACTGTATAGTAGTCCCAGGTCTTAAGTATATTCAAAGAAGATTAGGTGTATCCAAAAGATTCTGCAAACACCATCAGCAAACGTCAGCAACTTGGTAGGCTGTAGTGGTCTTCTTATGACCAGAGACCCACAAAAGGTTTTCCTCCACAACTTCCTTTCTTTATGCTTATGGTATACTTTGGCAGATACAAAAGTACTTGCTACCATATAATTTGAGAGAATATGACTCCTTCAGCATGTAACAATACAAACTGGGGGCCTCGAATCATCTTTAATTTAAATTAGAAACAGGAAACAAAAAAACTTTCCCATTCCTTCCATTTCTGGGCAGCTGTAAAAACAACAAAAGAAGTGCTCTAGAATGTCCCTACAATAAGTAAAATATAAGGGAAAGCACATTACCACACACATGGAGAAACAAGAACTAACATCCAAATCCTTAATAAGGAGCAAAGAAAATCCTACTGAAAGACTACCTTTCAGGACCGAAGCCCAAACAAATGACAGTAGCATAAAATACAGCACGAGGATACTTCGATCGCATGAACGGTCGAAACAACAATAAATTCATTGAAAAGCAGGCAGGAAAGCAGGGAAAACTGGGAAAAGCTATCAATACTGGATGCAAGGCAGCTATATAAGAATAAAACACACAGCAGAGCAGAGATTCCTAGAGCTCAACACTGCATTTGACTGTCATAAATGGTAGTTGCTCGACTAGAATGCCAACACAGGCACAGTTTATATTAGCCAGGGGATCACATGACCTGAAAAGCATGAAAAGCAGAAAAATTAAAAGAAATAGAAATTAAAATACTAAATCTAAAACACTTGCAAGATAAAAAGTCTAAAAACCAGAGTCAAAAACACAACTGGGAAATCTAATGGAAGGTGTGCAAAAAAACAATGATAAGGAGGGATGGCAAAATACTATAGTTAACAATGGGGGAGAAGGCTCTCAAAAAAAAGTTAACTTGGAGTGGGGGTAAAATCGATAAAACAATCAAACACATGCAAAATACAAAACCAGGATAAGTCAGGCTAAATTAGGCTAAGTCAGGCTGAGCCAGGGCAACTGGAATATATAGAGGATTTCCAGAATAAAGCATTAGAAACCCACAGCTTACAATCTTTCATAGTCCCTTAGGCTCTCAGTCTTTCAATCACTTTCAGTCACCCTCAGTCACTTCTGACTTTCACTCCTCCAACTCCACTAGCCTTTGGACACTAAAGTTCCAGCAAAAGTGGTCTAATAAAATAAAATGTGGTTTTCAGTCTTCTGTTTATCTGTCTTCACTCCCTTCACTCCTCGCTGCTTCCTCCAATTTGCTGTCTCCCTCCATTCACTGGCTCCTTTACCCAATTCCCTGAGGAACCTTGCCCATATTTCCTGCTTCCAGAATGGCTCCCCCACCTCAGGACTCCAGGACCTGGAAAGAGAGAAAATGAGAAGCAGGAATGGAGACAACAAACTAACTTGAGACACAGGATAGACTGGAAAGATCCAGAACTTCAAGCAAAAAGCTCAGGCAATGGTGGCAAACATTATAAAAGTCTTGAGTTTTTGCATTTCTGAACCCCTGCTAGGTAACACCTCTGCTCACCAGTGTGCATCCGCAATACTCCTCCAACCAGATGGTGAAGTCTTTGTCCACCACGGGAGCTTGCAGTTTTAGAGCAGTCATTGAGCCACTCTAGGTGTGGGGCCCTGACCCTGGGGAGTGGTGGATATGGGTGGCTCCAAGCCGGTGCTGGCTTTGGGGTTCTTTTCAGCTTTGGCTGCTGTTTTCTTCAGGAGATGGCACATTTTCCTGGACTTTTTGGTACTAGGGGATTAAGAAGAGATTTTCTGGCTTTGAGTGGGGACTGGTGTGCACCCTGAATGCTCTGTGGGGGGTTCGAACGGTTGCTAGGGCTGGTCCCAATTTTAGGGTACAGCTGGAACTTGCGTGTGAGTATCACTGGGACTGTGTAGCATACTACTTCAAATATTGGATTTCATTTGATTATGTGGACTGGGGAAAAGAGATAAGTACTCTGGTAACTTAAAGGCTTAAATATCAGGTGGCTCTTTGGTGTGGTTGTTAGAGGGCCTCTGATTTGCATATTTTACTTTTAGTCTCTATGTACTGTTGTTAGAACAGCACATTTTACTTTTGGTCTCTATGTGTTATTGTGAGAGAACAGTACTTGACCTTTAGTGGTGGTGGTGGGGGTGAGAGACTCATCATTAAAAAAAAAATGTATACTGATTTAATTGTTATTTATCTGTCACTGAATTTGTATTGTAATTGTATTTGGAAAATGTTAGGTGTGGGTTGGGTGGGTTTTTTATTTTATTGTTATTAGTTTTCTTAAATTGTTTGGTTAATTTGTTCGTTTGTCTGTTTATTTATTATGTGTTGGCAGTGGTCTGTCCCCGTCAAGTGCTATTCTCCTGTTGAGCTCCGTGGCCTCCTCCCCTTTGATTGTCCTCATTTTCTGGCTGAAGTTTATACTCAAAGCAGTGCATTGGGGATTGTTAGGAGAAGGTATAGGGGTGGGGGTCACGGACCTCTCAGGAGAGTGGAACCATGCGGCCGGATTGGAGTGGTGGGACTAGGAGATACCCTGGGGCAAAATGGGTTCCCAATAAGGTTTTCCCATCTGGTTCCCATACCCAAGGGCTCCACTATGTGTGGCAGATGACTCGTCAACTTCAGGGCCTCATCCAACTCAGGTGGTGTTATGCATTGCCAGGTCTATTAAAAACAAGATGGCAGTGATGGCTGATCTTGTTGGATCATCAGACCTGGCTTGCATCACCGAGACCTGGCTGGATGAAAATTCTGTCCCTATTTTTGAGTCAGCAATTCTGGCTGGGTTTTCAGTGATACACCGCCCGAGGTTGGATCGTGGGTCAGGGAGTTGCCATTGGTTTTAGATCAGAATTGAGCCTTGTGGAGGTGCCAGTGGGGGAGACTCAGTCCTTTGAATGTATCTTGGTCACAGGTGTGGGGTGCAGGATTCTGCTTGTCTATCATTCACCCAGGAGCAAAAATCAATTCCTGCGGGAAGTCGCGGACTTCATCATTGACATGGTGTTGGAGTCCCCCAGATGGATGATGCTAGGGGACTTCAATGCTTGGGTCAATGATGAACTCTCACAGTTTGGTCAAGACTTCCTCCAGTTGATGAATTCACTGGGCTTCTCATATGTGATTACCTCTGCACCCAGAGTCACGGTCATTCCTTAGACCTAGTCTTCCTTCTGGGTATGGAGAACTCTGATTTGGTTGTGGAGTCAGTCAGCTGGTCGGACCATCACACCATAAGGTTAAATTTCCAGGCCCCCCCCATATAGGCCTACCCCTATGGAGATGGTTTGGTACCGCCCTTTAAGGGGTTTATCCCCTGATGCCCTGTTGGTGGCGCTGGACCTATAGGAGCTACCGAGGAATGGCGGTGACCCAGATGCCCTAGTCCAAGGTTATAATGCCTCTGTAACTGGGGTGCTGGATTGTCTTGATCCTGTCCATGTTCGCCACCTTACCCAGCGCCCTTGGTCCCCTTGGTTTGATGAGACCTTGATGGAGCTGAGGAAAGTGGGATGAAGGCTGGAGGGTCACTGGTGAAAATCGGGCCTGGATGACAACAGACTTAGATTGTTAGCCCATTATAAGGACTATCAATTGGCTATCTCCCATAAGAAGGCAGAGTTCCAGTCCAGGAAGATTGCTGTAGCACAAAATCGACCTGCTCAGCTCTTCCAAACTGTAGACAGACTGTGCAATCCAGCCTGTCTGCAGTCTCGGAGAGCATTGTCACAAGAGAAATGCGACGAGTTAGCTCACTTTTTTGCCAATAAGGTTGCAGACATCAGGTCTGAGATTCACACAGGATGCCCCAATGGGACGGACAGTGATTGGTGGGAGGTGGCAGCTCCTCGGTCTGTCTGATTTGACTTTGGATGGATGGCAATCAGAGATGTCATGAAGATTATCCAGTCTCTGTGGCCAACCTGCTGTGGTTTGGACCCTGGCCCAACACGCCTCCTTGTGGGGTGTGTTGAGACCATCGGCCCGGTCCTTCCTGAGATAGTCTGGTGCTCGTTAGATTCTGGGGTGTTTCCAGACACCTTGAAGGAGGCGAAAATGATACCCCTTCTAAAGAAACCATCTCTCGACCCAGACTCTCTTGTTAACTACAGACCTATCTCTAACCTTCTCTTTGTGGGTAAGGGTATTAAGAAGGTGGTTGCACTGCAGCTGAAGGATCATTTGATTGTCCATGACATCTATGATCCTCTCCAGTCAAGTTTTCAGAGATGGCATAGTACCAAGGCGGTCCTTGTTGGGTCCTCAATGATCTCCTAACAGCAGGAGATTGGAGGAGCCATTCTATCTTGGTTCTTCTTGATCTCTCAGTGGCATTTGACACTGTGGACCATGGAGTGTTGGTTGAGTGCTCTGGGTCAATCTGTGGACTGTCTGATACGGTCCTCAGATGGTTCCTTTCTTTCCTCACTGGCAGGTTTCAGAGAGTTGTCTGTGGGGTTTACTCCTCTGACAAGGTCTCCCTGCCATGTGTGTTCCCGTTGGGCTCTGTACTGTCCCCCATGTTGTTCACAGTGTGTATGCTGCCATTGGGAGACATTGTAAGGCAGTATGGGCTGAGTTTTCACTGCTATGCAGATGATACTCAGCTCTACCTGTCCTTTGTGCCCGATCGGGGGGAGCTATCTCGAGTTCTAACAACTGCCTTTCTGAGATTGAGGATTGAATGAGTGGCAGCTGGCTGAGGCTGAATCTGGACAAGACTGAGGTTTTGGTGGAGGACCTGGGTCATTGGGTAGAGGGGCCATTGGAGGGGTGAGCTTAGGGGGTTTGGCTCGGTGGTCACCAGTTGATGATCTCTGAATGGGTGCGAGATCTGGGTGTGATTCTTGATGACAGATTGATGCTTAAACATCTGGTGTCGTCCGTTGTCAAGACAGCCTTTTACCATCTAAGGAATGTAGCCTGGATCAAGTACCTAGTTCCGCCCGACAACCTACCAGTATTGGTTAATGCCTTTGTAACCTCATGCCTTGATTACTGTAATGCCCTTTACCTAGGGCTTCCGGGGGTTGATATCTGTCACTTGCAGCTGGTGCAGAATGTTATTTATCTGTCACTGAATTTGTATTGTAATTGTATTTGGAAAATGTTAGGTGTGGGTTGGGTGGGTTTTTTATTTTATTGTTATTAGTTTGCTTAAATTGTTTGGTTAATTTGTTCGTTTGTCTGTTTATTTATTATGTGTTGGCAGTGGTCTGTCCCCGTCAAGTGCTATTCTCCTGTTGAGCTCCGTGGCCTCCTCCCCTTTGATTGTCCTCATTTTCCGGCTGAAGTTTATACTCAAAGCAGTGCATTGGGGATTGTTAGGAGAAGGTATAGGGGTGGGGGTCACGGACCTCTCAGGAGAGTGGAACCATGCGGCCGGATTGGAGTGGTGGGACTAGGAGATACCCTGGGGCAAAATGGGTTCCCAATAAGGGTTTTCCCCATCTGGTTCCCATACCCAAGGGCTCCACTATGTGTGGGCAGATGACTCGGTCAACTTCAGGGCCTCATCCAACTCAGGTGGTGTTATGCACTGCCAGGTCTATTAAAAACAAGATGGCAGTGATGGCTGATCTTGTTGGATCATCAGACCTGGCTTGCATCACCGAGACCTGGCTGGATGAAAATTCTGGCCCTATTTTTGAGTCAGCAATTCTGGCTGGGTTTTCAGTGATACACCGCCCGAGGTTGGATCGTGGGTCAGGGAGTTGCCATTGGTTTTAGATCAGAATTGAGCCTTGTGGAGGTGCCAGTGGGGGAGACTCAGTCCTTTGAATGTATCTTGGTCACAGGTGTGGGGTGCAGGATTCTGCTTGTCTATCCATTCACCCGGGAGCAAAAAGAAATTCCTGCAGGAAGTCGCGGACTTCATCATTGACATGGTGTTGGAGTCCCCCAGATGGATGATGCTAGGGGACTTCAATGCCTGGGTCAATGATGAACTCTCACAGTTTGGTCAAGACTTCCTCCAGTTGATGAATTCACTGGGCTTCTCATATGTGATTACCTCTGCAACCCGAGTCACGGTCATTCCTTAGACCTAGTCTTCCTTCTGGGTATGGAGAACTCTGATTTGGTTGTGGAGTCAGTCAGCTGGTCGGACCATCACACCATAAGGTTAAATTTCCAGGCCCCCCATATAGGCCTACCCCTATGGAGATGGTTTGGTACCGCCCTTTAAGGGGTTTATCCCCTGATGCCCTGTTAGTGGCGCTGGACCTCTAGGAGCTACCGAGGAATGGCAGTGACCCAGATGCCCTAGTCCGGGGTTATAATGACTCTGTAACTGGGGTGCTGGATTGTCTTGATCCTGTCCATGTTCGCCACCTTACCCAGTGCCCTTGGTCCCCTTGGTTTGATGAGACCTTGATGGAGCTGAGGAAAGTGGGATGAAGGCTGGAGTGTCACTGGTGAAAATCAGGCCTGGATGACAACAGACTTAGATTGTTAGCCCATTATAAGGACTATCAATTGGCTATCTCCCATAAGAAGGCAGAGTTCCAGTCCAGGAAGATTGCTGTAGCACAAAATCGACCTGCTCAGCTCTTCCAAACTGTAGACAGACTGTGCAATCCAGCCTGTCTGCAGTCTCGGAAAACATTGTCACAAGAGAAATGCGACGGGTTAGCTCACTTTTGCCAATAAGGTTGCAGACATCAGGTCTGAGATTCACACAGGATGCCCCAATGGGACGGACAGTGATTGGTGGGAGGTGGCAGCTCCTCGGTCTGTCTGATTTGACTTTGGATGGATGGCAATCAGAGATGTCATGAAGATTATCCAGTCTCTGTGGCCAACCTGCTGTGGTTTGGACCCTGGCCCAAACGCCTCCTTGTGGGGTGTGTTGAGACCATCGGCCCGGTCCTTCCTGAGATAGTCTGGTGCTCGTTAGATTCTGGGGTGTTTCCAGACACCTTGAAGGAGGCGAAAATGATACCCCTTCTAAAGAAACCATCTCTCGACCCAGACTCTCTTGTTAACTACAGACCTATCTCTAACCTTCTCTTTGTGGGTAAGGTTATTAAGAAGGTGGTTGCACTGCAGCTGAAGGATCATTTGATTGTCCATGACATCTATGATCCTCTCCAGTCCAGTTTTCAGAGATGGCATAGTACCAAGACGGTCCTTGTTCGGGTCCTCAATGATCTCCTAACAGCAGGAGATTGGAGGAGCCATTCTATCTTGGTTCTTCTTGATCTCTCAGTGGCATTTGACACTGTGGACCATGGAGTGTTGGTTGAGTGCCTGCGGTCAATCTGTGGACTGTCTGGTACGGTCCTCAGATGGTTCCTTTCTTTCCTCACTGGCAGGTTTCAGAGAGTTGTCTGTGGGGTTTACTCCTCTGACAAGGTCTCCCTGCCATGTGTGTTCCCGTTGGGCTCTGTACTGTCCCCCATGTTGTTCACAGTGTGTATGCTGCCATTGGGAGACATTGTAAGGCAGTATGGGCTGAGGTTTCACTGCTATGCAGATGATACTCAGCTCTACCTGTCCTTTGTGCCCGATCGGGGGGAGCTATCTCGAGTTCTAACAACTGCCTTTCTGAGATTGAGGATTGAATGAGTGGCAGCTGGCTGAGGCTGAATCTGGACAAGACTGAGGTTTTGGTGGAGGACCTGGGTCATTGGGTAGAGGGACCATTGGAGGGGAGAGCTTAGGGGGTTTGGCTCGGTGGTCACCAGTTGATGATCTCTGAATGGGTGCGAGATCTGGGTGTGATTCTTGATGACAGATTGATGCTTAAACATCTGGTGTCGTCCGTTGTCAAGACTGCCTTTTACCATCTAAGGAATGTAGCCTGGATCAAGTACCTAGTTCCGCCCGACGATCTACCAGTATTGGTTAATGCCTTTGTAACCTCATGCCTTGATTACTGTAATGCCCTTTACCTAGGGCTTCCGGGGGTTGATATCTGTCACTTGCAGCTGGTGCAGAATGCAGCAGCTAGGCTGTTGACTGGGCTACCTCATAGCTGTCATGTCATGCCGGTGCTGCGTGATCTGTACTGGCTGCCTATTCAGTGGTGGATCACCTCTAAGGTTGGTTACTGATCTACAAGGCCCTGCACGGACAGGGACCGAGTTACCTGCAAGATCTTCTTCATCTCTATTGCCCCTTCCAGCCATTTCGCTCATCGATGAGGGATTGCTAGAGATTCCCAGGGTTCATTTAAAATCATCTGGGGCCTGTGCATTTGAATTTGTGGCTCCATCCTTGTGGAATTCTCTACCTCATTGGATTCGACAGTGCCTGATGGTGGAGAGCTTTAAATCTGCTTTAAAACTCACTTATTTACTTTGGTGTTTCCTGATTTTATCTGAGCTGCTGCAGTTGTTTTTATATGAACTTTTTATTGTTGTGTACTAGCGCTATGGTTTTGAAATAGTGCTATTTTATAAATAAATGATGATTGATTGATTGATTGATGGAAACATTCCTACGTTGTTTTTTATTTCAACTGCTGGGTTCAGTGCTCCTCATGGCTATTGTGATGCCATCGGCATGGTGAAAACTGATATCTAACTGGTTCCTAGTCTCCCCCCTGAGCTCTACTGCCAACCAGCCTCAAGGAATGCCCCCTGGTGGCCCCTTCCTCTCTCAGCTGGAATACTGTATTTAGGCTAACCATGTTCACTCCCTTTAGATATTTAAAGGCCTCTATCATAGCCTCCTTGTCCCTCCTCTCCTCTAGGGAGTACATGTTCAGTTCATCAAGTCTCTCTTCATAGAATCTTTCCACTATACTCTGTATCATCCTGGTTGCCCTCCTCTGGACCATTTCCAGAAGTGCTATGTCCTTTTTCAAGTACGGGCACCTAAACTGTATGCAGAACTTGAGGTATGATCTAACCAGGCAGTTATACAGAGGGAGAAGCATCTCCCATCTCCTCAAGGTTATCCCCCTGGCAATGCATCCAAGCATTTTATTTGCTTTAGCTGCAGCCCACCTACACTGCTCAGAATTATTCATTTTGGCATCCACGACCACCCCAAGATCCCTTACCCCCACAAAACCAGCAGTTTCTCCCCACCCAAAAAGTACTCATGATCAGGGTTCCTTAGCCCCAAGTGGAGAACACTGCATTTCTTAGCATTAAACCTCAGTTTCTAAGTGTGTGGCTACCTCTCCAGAGTCTCCAGGTCCCCATAAGGCTGTTCTACCCTCCTCCCCATCCACCACTGTCCCCAGCTTCAAGTCATCAGCAAAGAGGCTCATTTCACTCATGATACCATCCCTGATGTCCGAGATATAAGCATTAAACAGGAGTGGGCCTAACACTGATCCTTTTGGGACCCCACTAATGACCCTCTTAGGAGATACCTCCCCCTTGACCACCACCCTCTGAAATCACCCAGTCAGCCAGTTCCCTATCCACCTAACCATCCTTTCCCCTACCCCCATTCCCCCCAGGTTGTTTAGCAACCCCAAGTGTGGCACTGAATCAAACACCTTGCTGAAGTCCAGAAAGAGGACATCCATTAGCCTTCCCTGGTCCAGTGCCTTTGTCACCCAATCATAGAACTCCATAAGGTTAGTCTGACACAATCTGCCTGAACGAAGACATGTTGGTGGTCATCCAGATGGCCCCTTTTCTCCAGAAACACCTCCAGTCTCTTTTTCAAGATGGCCTCCATCATCTTGCCCACCACTAACATCAGACTGACAGGCCTGTAGTTACCCAGCTCCTCCCATGGGCTGCTTTTATGGATAGGCATGACATGGGCCATCCTCCAATCCTGGGGTATACAACCCATCTGAATGGAGGAGTTAAAAAGGTCCGCCAGAGCTGCAGCAAGGACATCTGCCATCTCCTTCAGCACCCTAGGGTGAAGGCCATAGTTCATATGATCCTGTTTGTCCCCTTAACTGTGGTATCATGACTGAAAAATAAACAACAATACAGAGTAAAAATGCTGAAGCTAGTGAAGTCAGCAGTGTCAAACAAATGGATTCCTTGCTTTTTAAAACTTCCCTGTTTGCATATAACATAAGGGCAGTATTACTTACTTTTTTATTTGCAGGGGTGCATGCTGTTTAGGGGGAGTGGGGCATAGAAAAGCTGTATAACAACTTGTGCTGTGGTAATTCTGTATTTCCCCCACAGGAACCATAGTTGCTGGTTAGTAAACATGTGTTCTATTGTACAACTGTTGTGGTTATTGACTGCTTTTGTGTTTAAGTACTATAGAGTTGATGAGTATATGCCAGGAACTGCAATGTTGTATGTACCAATGTGTGGGTGGCCAAGCTCTAAGGTGAGTGCTGGGCGGGATCTGCAACCCAGGGGCTGAACCCAAACCACCATGTAGCTTGTAGCATACTCTGGGTGGAGACACCGAAACCATATTCCCCACATATCATAGTGAGGTTTGTGTCCAGGGAAGCCCCACACACCCCAGGCCCTCAATCTTAGAGCTCAGCAAATGGGCACAGGGCATGGAGGTGTAACTCAACCTGCTTATACCATCAAGCAGCAGAAAAAAGGAGGGTTACATTTATATTATTTGGTTTTAGATTAATAAGGAGATGTTAGTCCTTGTTCTTCATAGTGTGATGTCACATCAATAAATAACAGCACCTCAACCATGAATAACAATTCTTCTGATGTTAGACTTGTGCATTTTGTGTCTCAAAACAGCTCAGCCTGGATGTTCTCACATGCAAAGATTTTTATTATTTATTTATTAAAGGTTGCAATTTACTGGCCAGCCAAGTGGTGTGGAGGGCTGAGGCATCATGACTTACCTCCTGCCACACCGGTGACCCATGTTTGTGGTGCGAGTGGGCTGCTGGGGGTCAGCTGGGGAGGGAGGGAGAGGATTGAGCGTCTGAAGGACAGCTCTCCTCTCCAGTGCAGGGAAGGGGACGGAGTCCACTGCCTGCCTGACCCCTAGCAGTGGCTGAGGGCTTGCAAAGCAGGCCCACACATAAGAGGCAGTTGCTGGGCAGACACCCGGCATGCCAGCTATGGAAGCGTGCATGGCTCGGCCATTGGCATCATTGCACACAGTCGCGCCACACTTGGGGACAGGCACCAAAAAGTAGAAAATGTCGGCTAGCAGGATGAAGGTGGCTCCTCGCAGGCTACACACCCAGCTAGCTAGCACCTCACTAGTGTGAGAGGTGAGTCCAGTGGATGCCGTGTGATGGGACTGAGGGGGCCAAACTAAAGGGAGCAGGGCAGGAGTATAAAGAAATGAGAAAAAAAAGGTTGCAATTTACAGGCTACATACAGTGAGAAATGAGTCTCATTATTAGAATAAGTGTGCATGAAACCAATCATATCTGGTTATATGTAGGATAGTGTAAGAGAGCCCATGCACAACAATGCTATTCTTACACTGAGTGGTTATCATGATGACAAGGACCTTGAAAGCAAAGATCTTACTTTTTGTGCTGAATACTGTCTGTCTCTGCCCTCTGCAGCCCGCACTTAACTGCCATCTGCCCACCAGCTAGCTCACGCTCGCGACTCTTCAAGTGCCATCTGTACAATGAACAGCACTGATGGGGACATTTGTATTGTGATGTGGCCACTACAGCAGAATGAAAAGTAGCTACATCACTACTGCAGCAGAACGACTTTTTCTGGTGTATGGATCTCCATTCACAACGACATTCCACCATACAGTATAAGTACAGTTCCATCATCTCCTATTGTTAAGAGTACCTTCTTGAGTTTTCACCTAAGAGATGTTAGCACTGTACATATAAACAGATTATAAATCCTGCTAACATCCTCTGTTAAAAAATGGAACTTGAATTTCAAATCGAAATGTTTAACTTTGTAGACAAGTAGGCCAAACCCTGTGTTGGAAATGGACTAGACCAACTTGACCTAAAACTTCAATACTTTAGAACTGTTGGGCACGAGAGACCATCTTATGGACTGTATAGAAATAAACTATCTTGTCTGGCAAAAAAATGATGCCAGTATTTATAATACTGCTATGAGTGTCTCCACTGGATGTTATGTAAAACTATTATTGTTCCAAGTATTTTTGAGCTGCTGTGACTGGAAATCCATTAATGCAATTTAATTAATCCCTATGATTAATACCAGAGTTGACATTTTTTATGACCCAGATCAGGTCAAAGACATTATGATGAGCAACAGAAGAGAAAGTCAAATGGGAAAAAAATGTAGAGAAGAGGAACTAGCAGAAGCTGAGAATGAAGGAGAAAGTGGCAATGGGAGATCTGGCAGCACCGTGGGTGGACTGGAGAAAATGCCCCTACTTGAAGGCTGAGTAGACATTTTTGCTTGAATAACTTTAAATTGAGTTTTATTTATGCTAATTTCTTGTACTCCTCATTCATTTGGAAACAGAATAATTATACTTTGAGTTGTACATTATTGTCTGTTCTCCTGACTGACTAGGTGTTATTACTTCCTGAAACACTGATAAATTGCATTGAGTCTTGCACCACTACTGTCTTTCTAAAAGACTATACTCTTAGATAAATAAATTAACTTTTTTGATCCTGGTCTCTCAAACCTTTTTCTTGAGGACTTTGTTTAGATAGTACGTGTCTTGCTTTCATAAATTGTTTTCTGTTTAGTATTGCTGAACTAATTATTACTTTTTTTCCATTGTATTTTTTTAAGATAGGAAATGATGCATATGTATTGATTGTGGATATGATCCTGACAATCTTATAAAAAAAAACAGTGGGTCCGTTGGATATGCTACCAAACTATTTATTACTGTGCCAAGTACAGTATATTTCATGCTGCATTGGCAATCAGTTGATTCCATTTATTTCTCACACTTGTAACAGCTGCAATTAATACCTACTGTAATTTATGCTCTGCATTCAGGAATGAATGGCCAGCTAATTTAGCCAAGCGGTCACATGCAGTGGCAAATTAACACTTCTTCACATACTGTACCATAGTGTCTGAAAGCTTTTAAATGCAGCCATTTTATCTGTGCTGCTATATGCCTGTACCTGCTGCTATTCCAAAGGAATAAGGCAATAGTTGCTCACTGACTATATCTGCCTCTGAAATTGTCTGCTATTCCAAGGGGGTAAGGCAATGGCTACTGTGCCCAAGACAGCAAACAAGCAAAGAGTGAACAAAAACCAGTAAAGATGTTTTTGCATCACATAGCTGCTTTTGCAAGATTGACTGGTAATAGCTGTGGTTTAGTCAGACTCATTGACACTAGATGGTGCTGCTACAGTATTGATGTTTTGGGTTTGCACTACTGTGCTTTTCTCTTATGGCTGCAGGGGGCAGAGCCTGCAGATGTTTTGCATGTACAAAAGGGCTGATGTCATGTTTTCTGTCCGTGGAACTGGCTGAAGGTGTAAATAGTCTCCTCCACTTTCCCTCCTCCAAGAAATGCTCTCCACCCTCAAATAAATATGCTTTCATGTTAGTCAATGGTTGCAGGGCACTATTTATTTTCTTTTTTTTTTGTATTATCTATTTTCCTGCCCCATGCTCGCTGGTCCACCACTCCTTCAGGCTCTTGACAAGTTCCCCCAGACCTCTTCTGTCCTTGCCCAGCCCTCCTCTAGTCCCTAGATCACAGCTGACCCCTGGGATATTCCGGTGTATCCCTTCACCCGGTGGGTCCCTCTCCTCCGAGGGGGAAGGCACAAGGGGGGAGGATAGCCCCAGCACACCCTTCTAGGACCCGGGGATGCTGCTGGGGAACAGGAGGCACCAGGAAGGCACTGGAGGCCCTCAGGAACAGAGAGCCATTATCCAGAGGGCCAGTGAGTGAGTTTCCTGACTTTCTGTTGGGGGCAGCATAGTGACGTCACGGCATACGCCGACGTACGCTCCTCCCCCAGTTAGTATTGGGCCATGCATCCTGTGATACTCCCAGCCTCTGCTAGGAGCCAGCAGGTGCCGGACCAGTCCCCTACCTTCCACCTTGAGAAGGAGAGCTGTCCCTGGGACACTCAATCCTTCTCCTCCTGGCCAGCCCTCCAGTGACCCAGGCTCATTCCCGAACCCGGGTCGCTGGTGTCACAAGCGGAAATCCAACTGCTGCACCATTGGGCCAGCTTTCTATCTTAATTAAGAGGTACAAGAGCTGGAACCTGAGTAGTTGGAGGCAGCATTGGTTTTTTTTTTGGTAAGATCCACCCTCACCTCCACCTGAGCAGCTCCTAAAGATCCACCCCCACATTTTTTTGGTTCATGTGGAAAAGGCCTGAGGTGGGTCTATCATGTTGGAACAACTGACCATCAGAGCTGCCTGGAGCATCAGAGCTTAAGGTTCAAAAGGAAAGAAAAAGTAATTAAGGAGTGCCTGAAACTGCATCCTGAAATTAGAGCACCTGAGGAAAACAGACACTGTGCTCTGACTCAAGTTGAGAGAGCCACAGGTTTTTCTTAAAAATTTTAAATAATACTAAACGCATAAAGCCAAGCCCTTTGGATGGACTGAAGCACCAGACACACTAGTTTGGGACCTGCACCAAGCAACAGAACAAGTCTGTGGAGTGATCGAGTTGTGGAGCCCCTGCATTTTATTAAGCACTAGGAGAACAGAAATTACTTAACGCCTTCAAATGCCTTTAAAAACCCTTGGAACAAATGATTATCAGAGCCACCTGGGGCCTCAGAAGGAAAGAGTAATTAAGGAATGCCTGAAACTACAGCACCCAAGGAAAACAACAGACACAACATTCTGATTCAAGTTGAAAGAGCCGCAGGTTTTTCTTAAACATTTAAATACTAAAAGAATAAAGCTTAAAGTTCAGTTTTCGGGATTAACAATATTTGTTTACCATATTCAGTATATATACATGATATGTATTTTTAGTAGTTTCATAACTTTGAAAGCATTGGTGTTAGTAATGCATTTAGAAATACATTTTTAAATTGTCTTTACAGTTAAACATGCAGTTTCATGTGAGGGCACATTTTTATGAGGAGGGGTTAAAATTACTTTAATCATGGGCACAGTACTTGGTAAACACAGACATTTGATGATAAAGTGTATTTTTTTCTTTTAAGTTTGAGAAGTATGTATTATATGTAAGTGTAGCAGTGTTGTAAATGGGACTGGGGAATGAATAATGGTTAAGGGCCTAGAATTTTTTTAATATAATCAAGTTTCTATATGGCAAGTAGGTAGGGGATAGTGTTTTGAGTGTGGTGGTAGGACAGATTTGTTAGGATAAATATATGCTGTCTTGCAAATAAGAACAAATTGTAAGGGATACATTTTGCAAAACAGTGATATATATCATAGAGTTTTCTTTCAAGTATTGTTGGAAGAAATAGCTATGGCTCATTTTGTACTATCAGTAAAAGGAGAGAAGAAAACACTGAACAAGAAAACAACTGGTGATTTTAAAAGCTATTGTGATCAGAGCTGACATTAAAAAAAATCTCAACTGTATTTTTTATTTTATTTTATCAGGGACACTAGAAACAGGATGTTTGAAAACTGATGCCATTTGTCTGTGTTAGGGAAGTTGTCGGTGGAGTTGCCTTGCATATGTTAAAGTATACCAGCTGCAATTAACAACTATTTGTAGAAGCAACTGGCTGGGTGTGGGTTTTTTTTCTTCTTTCTTTTCACTGATATTATAAACTGAGCCAGGAAAAAAGTAAGACTGAACAGTTGAGAGCTGACATAATAAAATGTGATGTTACTAAGATCTGTTGCATGCCCTGTATGCTTTCATTTTCAGATGCCCATCAAGTCTAAAATACATGTTTTTGGTATAAAATGTGCCTCTTTTTCTGATTTCTTAAGTAGTTCTGTGGGTCTGAACATGTTTCAGCTGGTTCTAAACATTTTAAAATGAAGTGCATTCCTCCTGCCTGTCAGATAATAGGAACAATGATAAAAAGGGTGCTCTGTTTTGCTTTTTATTAAACTCAGATTCAGAAAATCTTGCATATATTCCTGCAGTAAAGAGATATTGTAGCTGAATAGGTCATTGGAAATCATGAGGCTGGGTAGTTTAATATCTTCTATTGGACAAACATAAGTCTTGCCAATAGGTGGAATAGCACATATGTTTTGGGGGGCCACACCAGCCCCTTCATTAGGTGTTAAAGAGTATTTTTTTCTTTTAAGTTTTCTTAAACATTTAAATACTAAAAGCATAAAGTTTAAAGTTCAGCTTTTGGGATTAACAATATTTGTTTACCATATTCAACACACACACACACACATATATATATATATATATATATATATATATATATATATATATATATATATATTGGTGCAGTCGCGTCCCTATAGTTAAAGTTATGAAGCCACTTCTATGTTAAACTTGAAATTTTGTGTGTTAATAACTTTGGACCCATTCAATGGATTTGCCAAATTTTGTTCCAGTCCGACTTATGGTTTTTGTGCACCAAAACACTGAAAAATGCACTTTTCACCAGTTATGTGGGCAGTTTTTTGGATTTTGTCTGTGGCACTGTGCAGCCATTATGTGATGAGCTGCTCTGTGACTTGGCTTATCTGAAAGAGCTTGGGTCAAGGAACGTGCTGCTTTTCATTTGGTGAAAAAATATTAATCCATTCAAAAGTTATTCAACTTTTAAGATCCCATTATAAGTCAATGGGAAAATGATTATGGTTATTTGTGAACAAAGAATGGGGTTTTGGACATCTGGTCCCCCCTCATGATCAAAGAATTTTCAGGCTCACGATCAAAGAATTTTTGATCGTGAGAATTGTTTGATCGTGATGGCCGCCATCTTGTTTTCATTTTGCTGTTGGAAAAATTCAAATATCTCCACTCAGGGGTCACTCCTGAAGTAAAACATGGATAGGTTTTACTCAGGGGGCTTTGCTCTATTGAGCCATGGCCATGGTTTGTTTCAAAAGTGTCAAAAAATAGAGTTTTAAACATTTTTATTCTTTGATCGTAGCTTGCTAAGAATCTTTGATCACGAGCCTGCAAATTCTTTGATCACGAGATTCTTTGACCGTGATCTTTGACTGCGAGGGTGGAACTAGATGGCCAGTTGTAAAAAATCATTTTTCTCAGCTCAGGGGTGGGTTATTAACACAAATGAGGGTGGGTTTTGCTCAGGGGGCTTTGTTTTATCGAACCATGCTGGTGGTTCCATGTATTTATGTGTAAAATTTTATTTCACCATTTTTTATTCTTTGATCATGAGCCTGCAAATTATTTGATCATGAGCCTGCAAATTCTTTGATTGCAAGATTCTTTGACCACGATCTTTGATAGCAAGGTGATGACCAGATGGCCGGATGAAAAAATTACATTTCTCAACCCATGGGTGACCTACAAACACAAACTAGGATGGGTTTTGCTCAGGGGGCTTTGTTTTATTGAACCATGCCAGTGGTTTCATGTATTTATGTGTAAAATTTGACTTTCACCATTTTTTATTCTTTGATCGTGAACCTGCAAATTCTTAGATCGTGAGATTCTTTGATCGCGTTCTTTGATCGCGAGGAGGGACAAGATGGCCAGATTTTAATGCAACAGAAAGGCCAATTTTAACAATCTTTAAAATTAAGTATCTCAGAAACGGTTTGGTCTTTTTACTTGAAATTTGAAGGGCGTTCTCAGGATGTCCTGTACATGGGAATTATGTTTTTTATGTGTCAGACATTACATTTTTTGCAGAGATATTGTGTGGCACAGTTTGCATTTTATAAACAGCATTTTCCATTCTGGTAGTGGCTTGAAATTTGTAGGGTAGCTAGCGTTACTGCCATGGCCTCAGCCAGGCAATTCCCCCACCCCCACAGACCAGAAACTGGATGCTGAGTGCAGAGCCACAGCCCAAAAAAAGCCATGGACATAAACAGTATACCTCCCTCATACCATCTGCACACAAGTTAGAACACTGAGGAGTTGCACAGCCTCAGCCAGGTAATCCACTCCCCCACTGAAGAGGTACTGGATGCTGAGTGCAGAGCTACAGCTGAACTAAGGTCATTACCATGAACAGTATACCTCTGTGATACCAACTGCATACTAGTTAAAATACTCATGAGTTGCACCACCTCAGCCAGGCAATCCCCCACCCCCAGACCAGGAATTGGATGCTGATTGCAGATTCACAGCCCAAATAAAATCATGGAAATAACCGGTATACCTCCATCATACCAGCTGCACACAAGTTAGAACACTGAGGAGTTGCATGGCCTCAGCCAGGAAAGGTGCCCCCAAGAGGTACTGGATGCTGAGTGCAGAGCTACAGCTCAACTAAGGTCATTAACATCAACGGTATACCTCTGTGATACCAACTGCATACTAGCTACTACACTCATCAGTTGCACGGCCTCAGCCAGGCAATTCCCCCACCACCCCAGACCAGGAATTGGATGCTGAGTGCAGAGCCACAGCCCAGATAAAGCCATGGACATAAATGGTATACCTTCCTCATACCAGCTGCACACAAGGTAGAACACTGAGGAGTTGCACAGCCTCAGCCAGGCAATGTCCCCCCTTCCCTGAATAGGTACTGGATGCTGAGTGCAGAGCCACAGCCCAACTAAGCCTATGAACATCAATGATATACCTGTGTGATACCATCTGCAGACTAGTTACTACACTCATGAGTTGCACGGCCTCAGCCAGGCAATGCCCCCATCCCCCAGACCAGGAATTGGATGCTGAGTGCAGGGCCACAGCCCAGGTAAAGACATGAACATAAATGGTATACCTCCCTCATACCAGCTGCATACAAGTTAGAACACTAAGGAGTTGCAGGCAATGCTCCCCAAGAGGTACTGGATGCTGATTACAGAGCTACAGCCCAACTAAGGTCATTAACATCAACAGTATACCTCTGTGATACCAACTGCATACTAGTTACTACACTCATCAGTTGCACAGCCTCAGCCAGACAATGCCCCCACCACCCCAGATGAGGAATTGGATGGTGAGTGCAGAGCCACAGCCCAAATAAAGATGTGGACATGAATGGTATACCTCCCTCTTACTAGCTGCACACAAGTTAGAACACTAAGGAGTTACATGGCCTCAGCCAGGCAATCCCCTCCCCCCGAAGAGGTACTGGATGCTGAGTGCAGAGCTACAGCCCAAGTAAGGTCATTAACATGAATGGTATACCTCTGTGATACCAACTGTGTACTAGTTACAATACTCTTGAGTTGCACGGCCTCAGCCAGGCAATGCCGCCACCCCCCAGACCAGGAATTGGATGCCGAGTACAGAGCCACAGCCCAAATAAAGCCATGGACATAAATGGTATACCTCCCTCTTATAAGCTGCACACAAGTTAGAATACTGAGGAGTTGCATGGCCTCAGCCAGGCAATGGCCCCTTCCCCCCTGCCCTGAAGAGGTACTGGATGCTGAGTGCAGAGCCACAGCCCAACTAAGCCTATGAACATCAATGGTATACCTCTGTGATACCAACTGCATACTAGTTACAATACTCATGAGTTGCATTGCCTCAGCCAGACAATGCCCCCACCCCCCAGACCAGGAATTGGATGCTGAGTGCAGAGCCACAGCCCAAATAAAGCCATGGACATAAATGGTATACCACCCTCTTATAAGCTGCACACAAGTTAGAATACTGAGGAGTTGCATGGCCTCAGCCAGGCAATGGCCCCCTCCCCCCTGCCCTGAAGAGGTACTGGATGTTGAGTGCAGAGCCACAGCCCAACTAAGCCTATGAACATCAATGGTATACCTGTGTGATACCATCTGCAGAGTAGTTACTACACTCATGAGTTACACGGCCTTAGCCAGGCAATGCCCCCACCTCCAGACCAGAAATTGGATGCTGAGTGCAGAACCACAGCTCAAATAAAGTTAGAACACTGAGGAGTTGCACAACCTCAGCCAGGCAATCCCCTGCCCCACCGAAGAGGTACTGGATGCTGAGTGCAATGCTACAGCCCAATTAAGGTCATTAACATGAACGGTATACCTCTGTGATACCAATTGCATACTAGTTACGATACTCATGAGTTGCACAGCCTCAGTCAGGCAATGTCCCCACCCCCACAGACCAGGAATTGGATGCTGAGTTCAGAGCCACAGCCCAAATAAAGCCATGGACATAACTGGTATTCCTCCCTCATGCCAGCTGCACACAAGTTAGAACAGTGAGCAGTTGCACACCCTCAGCCTGGCAACCCCCCCAAAGAGGTACTGGATGCTGAGTGCAGAGCTTCAGCCCAACTAAGGTCAGTAACATCAATGGTATACCTCTGTGATACCAAGTGCAGACTAGTTACTACACTCATGAGTTGCACAGCCTCAGTCAGGCAATGCCCCAGCCCCCCAGACCAGGAATTGGATGCAGAGTTCAGAGCCACAGCCCAAATAAAGCCATGGACATAAATGGTATTCCTCCCTCATACCAGCTGCACACAAGTTAGAACAGTGAGCAATTTCACACCCTCAGCCAGGCAACCCCCCCGAAGAGGTACTGGATGCTGAGTGCAGAGCTTCAGCCCAACTAAGGTCATTAACATCAATGGTATACTTCAGTGATACCAAGTGCAGACTAGTTACTACACTCATGAGTCGCACGGCCTCAGCCAGGCAATGGCCCCCCAGACTAGGAATTGGATTCTGAGTGCAGACACACAGCCCAACTAAAGCCATGAACATGAACGGTATACCTACTTCATGCCAGCTGCACATAAGTTAGAACAGTGAGGAGTTGCATGGCGTCAGCCAGGTAATACCCACACCCCTCCAGATGAGGTACTAGATCCTGAGTGTCGAGCCACAGCCCAAGTAAAGCCATGGACATCAACGGTATTCTTCTCTGATACCAGCTGCACACAAGTTAGAACACTGAGGAGTTGCACAGCCTCAGCCAACCAATGCCCCCACCCCAAACCAGGCACTGGATCCTGAGTGCAGAGCCACAGCCCAAGTGAGGTCATGATCTTCAATGGTATACCTCCATGAGACTAACTGCACACTAGTTATGAAACTGAAGGGTTGCACGGCCTGAGGCAGGCAATGCCTGCACCACCACCCAGACCAGGTACTGGATTCTCAGTGCACAGCCACAGTCCAATGAAAGACATGGATATCAATAGTATACCTCTCTCACAAATACTGTATATAAATAATACTCAAGACACATATGATAAGGTTTAAGATTACTTTTATTATTTAACTATTTAAATATTTTTAGGCCAAATTGTTTGGTTGCTCCTGGGATGGGCAAAAAAAAAACAGTTCTTCATAGATATTGGTAATTATTAGTTCTATTTTTAATTTTTGGTATTTCACATACTAAATCTACACTGTCACATGTTTCTGCTTATTACGTATTTAACTTAGGATTTATATAGAACGACTAAGTAATAACCTATGTGCCTTTATGTAACAGAAGATGTACTGAATGATTTCTAATTTCACTTACATCTATTGCTAAGTAGTATTAATAATGTGTCCATTGACACTACGACATGAATGCAATAGGCTACCCAGTTAGATATTTAGATAATCAACACAAACAATAAATTATTGAACCTGTGAATATCACTATTTGACACCTATTTAAGCCAAGTCATTAGAACAAAAATAGAATTTGTTTCATTAAGCAATTTTATAACATTTAATTATTCACTGTATATGCACGAGACACTAAGAAACATTTAGTGGTTCACATGTGCACATAAAGATATAGTTTTAAAGAAAAACCACACGTGTGGATGATGTCAACAGTGTTAAAATAAGTATCAATATTGTCCATATGATTAGAAAAGTTAACTTTCATGCCAACAGAAACATTAAGAAGTTCCATTTGTCTTTATTTATTAATTCTGCATAAATAATTTAGAAGAAATTGTTACATATCCTATCTGGAAATTATTGTACTTTTTATGAAATCTGTTGACATCTTTTAAGACTCTTTCTACTTTATCACTGGTTATTTACTTGAAAGTGGACCAACTAATATCAAGAAGTCAAAAAGAGAAAAATGGAGAGAAATAAGTAGCACAGTATGTCTGTGGCAGAAAGATTGTATGGTACACATCAATGTGTTCGACTGGTCTTGAAATGGGAAGAGACACCCATAATATTAGCAGTATATATACATAGAAAGAGAAAGTTAAAGTTACAACATACAATGGCAGGCACATATATAGACATTGCTGTACTGTAACTAGATCAGTAAGTAAGCTAAATAATTTGAAAAATCCTTGCCGATACCATGCTGTGGTGAACATATTACATACTGTATCACAGCCATATTCTCACTCATGCTGAAAAGGTTGGTTCATCTACAAATTAACACTTTTTTTTACTGTTTTACATTTGTGGAACTGGGAAAAATTCCTCATCCGACCTCCAAAATATGGACAATCCTATAAAAGCAGGAGCATACCAATAGTTTGCATTGTAGAGCAGAAGTACACAATCATTATTGACATTACCTATCGAACAATGAGTTGCAGACATCTGCACAATCATACAGAAGTGCATACATACACTGAAAACAGGGCAGATAACCACATGTATACATCTCTATGTTCAGTTATCAACAACATCAACAGTAGCACTGAATGCACTGCAATAACATTAAATGCATGAATAGAACAGTTTTGAAACAGTTAATGTAGCAATGGACGCAATTCTTTTTTTTTGTCAACAAACAAAAACAGCTAAGAATCTATATAAGCAACATAGCTTCAACCTGCAGTTCAGCACTATATACATATGTACAAATCTGAGTTGCATTGTATTGGTAAATGTTGTCCAAGTCTCAGCAGCATACTCCCAGAACAGTGACAGATAATTCTGTCACATACACTGCAACAAATGCAGCGCACTGCTAACAAATGACATTATCATGTAGAAAGTCTTGCTGTGAATGTGAGTCAAAGAACTACATCTGCCAAGACATAACTCACTGACTGACGTATGTAATATCCAGCGCCCTCGAGTCTGCTTGGATTCGGTGGAAATCAATACAGTAAGTATCATAGTCAAGCTCAACAATGTAGACAACAACAGGAAAAGAAGTCACAACTTAACCCGATGCATATTGTTCAAAGAAGTATGACTTTTCTCACAATATGTAGAGAAGAATGCTTAAAACTCTGATAAGCATATAACAATATTACTGATTCTGTCATTACCATGTAAAATAGCACTGTGAAACAACTGAATACACAGTGACATGTGCAAAACATACAAGATTAACTGAGACACCTGCAAAAAGATATGACTCACTGACTGTCAAATAACAGCACAATACCCTCAAGTCTATTTAAGCAGTAACATGGCAGTCATTGTAGTAAGTACATCAAAGTTGCAAATACTTCATATTACAATACAAGTGGGTCTAGAAATTGTATTGCAATAAATGATGAAAACAATTGTGTTTTGCATCCAGCGTATCAGTATGACACTGAGATCAACATGGCAGTGCCTACTACAGTCTGTTACGTCGGTGCAGTGTTGTGGTTCTCTTCTGCAATGGAAGCAAAATCAGAGTAATTCACACAGGCTGTATTAATACTGTACAAGATCTAAAACTCCTAGGTCACCATCACTGATATTGCCCAGTGGTTGTTTCACATGAAAGGTCTTAGCTCTTCTATCAAATCAAAATAAATATGTAAAAAAATGGAAAAAAGACATCTAGCCGCAATATACAGTCAGAACGATATTGTTGCAAATATACAGCCAAGTGGCTCTGGTGCTGCTACCTGCTGGCGGCCGGACCTCTGCATCCAGCCCGCCACTCCCCGACCAAGGAAAGTAGCCACAAGCCCAAACCAGGCTCTCCACTTCAGCTGAGTGGCTCTGGCGCTGCTACCTACTGGCGGCCGGAAATCTGCATCCAGCCCGCCACCCCCTGACCAAGCAAAGCAGGTACATTTGGTCAGCTCCTAGCTCCTAGCAGTGAGGCTTTAATCCCTGTAATTGGACTGGCTCCTGGGGACTGTGGCTGCTTCCTGATTGGATGCTGCAGATCCCCATTGAGAAAGAAAGCATACAAGGCACCTTTTTCAAAACACAGCTCGGCCACTGCCTTGCTGTACTGCTCTCTGGACAATTTTTTTTGCTGACTTTACAGCTCATGTGGAAATATATATATATATATATATATATATATATATATATATATATATTTCTCTCCTCTTTGAATTTTCTGCTGTTTAGCCTGCTGTATTAGCTAGACCTGACTTCTATGTAGCTTATGTCTTGCACTAGTGAATATTTCTACTGCTTAAACTTTTTACCTTTAAACTATTGCACTGTATATGTAGGAATTGACTAGCAGAGTATAGCAGAGTTGTAGCGAACTTTAACTGACTGCCTGACGTTTATATAGCTTACTGCTTGCACTACTGAATTTTTTCTGCTAATTGCCCAATATTGTAGAATAGCTAGAACTGACTACTGCCCACTGTTTGTTCTGCCACACTGCTTTCCCATCACAGTTCCTCTCATTCATCCTCAGACTGCCTTCTTTGCTTCGCTCTTTCTCTTGCTTTTTTCCCTTTTGTATTTCTTTCTCTCTATTACCCACAATGTTTCTCTGCCATCTACTGGACCCCTGATTCCCTCTACTGACACCCCCCTAAACCAGCACATTCTGTAAATATTGCCTGGCATTTTGGGCCATCTTCTCTACCCATTCAGATTACCCTGGTCCACTCTCCCACTACACGCCTCCTTCCCAGTTCTCCCTGGGTCTCATTCAAGGGGCCTTCCCTCCGCAACCTCCTGAATCAGCCTTTTGTTTTCGCTAGAAAATTCCCACCTGGCACCTTTGACCAGACCTCTCTGCAGGAACTTTTCTCTCCTACTATTTTGACCTACTTCTGCCCTGAGCACTAAATTGCCCAGGGCCCTCCCACCAATTTACTTGACCTTTGTCTTTGACTTTTTAACTAATGGTCCACCTTATTTTCTGATCTGTTTTAGCCACAAGCCCAAACCAGGCTCTCCACTTCAGCCGGGTGGCCCTGGTACTGCTACCTACTGGTGGCCAGACCTCTGCATCCAGCCCACCACCCACTGACCAAGGAAAGCAGGTACGTTTGGTCAGCTCCTAGCTCAGAGCTGTGAGGCTTCAATCCCCATAACTGGACTGGCTCCTGGGGACTGTGGCTGCTTCCCAATTGGATGCTGCAGATCCCCACTGAGAAAGAAAGCATACAAGGCACCTTTTTCAAAACACAGTTTGGCCACAGCCTTGCTGTACTGCTCTCTGGACAATTTTTTCACCCACCCCTCCCCCTCCTTTATTAAGTACACTTTCCACTGATCCCCACCCCCTGAGGCCTCACACTAGTCAATTACAGCAACTCCTTAAAGGGGCTCTCCTTTCTGTAACTTCTTAAAGGGCTGATCCTCTTTCATGCTCAAATAACTTACCATTCTCAATGCGTCTTGGATCAAGTGCATTGACACTGACTATGGTCCTCCTCCTACTTCCTACACCAGCCCCACCTTATTTAGGACCATCACCCTCTATGCATAGTACCCCCCTCTTATCTGCAACACCTCTACCGACCCCCGATGCTCGATCCTCCCCCCTCGTTACCGCCCACCACTTCCACCCACACTACCTCTTACTTCCCACTCATACCTTGGTCTCATATCCTCAATGCCTTTCCCACCCTTTGTACTCTACCCACCTCTTGCACCCCAGCACCCGGCCCTGTATCCAGTTGCAAGGGGAGATGCCACAATCACTACCATGCTTTGCTGCACCTAATCACCCTCCTTTTGCTTCTATCAGGTAATATTCATCCAAACCCTGGCCCCATGCCTGACACTTAATACAAACAAGCCTGCCCAGGCTCAAGGACTCCTATAGCTTCTATGATCTTTTGCAGCCTCTTAAGAGGCTGCTGCATTTAATGCTGGGTTACTCAGCACCAACAGGACATTGTCACACTTGTCCGAAACCAGTTATCAAATCCACCCCTGACTCCTTCGTCTCCCTCCTGGTTACACCCTTTTCGGGGAGGTCAGGTGGGTAAGCATGGAGGTGGTTGTGCTGTCTATATGCGTGACTCCCTCCTTGGACATGCACGTCCACCACCCAAACTTGATAATGGGGCACAAGCCCTCACACTAAAAATCTCCCCCAACCCTGGTAAGGGCCCACTCTTTCTCACCATCGCCTATATTCTCCTCAGAAAGCAAGACCTAGCCATTCAGGAATTTGCTTACTACCTCTCTGGCCTACTGCCCAAAATGGCCCAGATAATTGTTGGTGACCTGAATATCAACTGGCTCTCTGCCATGGCCTCTCAAACCAGAGATATCTTTGCTGCCCTTGAACATGTCCCAGCTTGTCACCACCCCAACTAGATTCAATCCCTCTACAGGCTCCAGCACCCTCCTGGAGATCACCATTACCAACCGTCCCCAGAGGGTGTTCGATATCAGTGTACTTCCCAACTCACTTAGTGACCACTCCTCAATTGTATTCTCTTGGTCTGCTACCAATAACAAATCTGCACCACTAACCACTGAGCAACGTTGCCTACTCCTAGGCAGCCTGCATCGCCTTAAACTGCACCTCTCACAACTGGATTGGTCCCTAATCAGGCTTGCACCATTCATAGAGGAGGCATTGGATTTTTTCACTCGTACTTTTAACACTGCCTGTAACCTCTATGCCCCCTTCATTAGAAATCACACCAAAAAGCAAACCATGCCCTAGGTTACCCTCTCTCCTTCTGGAAAGCTTAAATGAGGACAACCTATGGCACTTTGCCATGGAATCTGGCAGAGGCCAGTGGATGGGCAAGTGTAGCCAACGCTGAGCATCAATAAGTGTACTTGGGGGCCATTCTACAGGCCAAAGCCCATTACTGCCAATCTGCTTTTGTCTCCTCTCCTGTGGGTTGGCTAGAATCATTTGGGATAATGTAAAAAGGAGCTGAATGGGAAATCCTGTTCCCCCCCTATCTCAACTCTCCTTTAAGGGAACTGTCTGCTCCTGACCCCTTTGGCATTGCAGACTGCCTAAACCACACTTTCTCAGACCTGAGTTCAGTCCTGCCCAGTAACTTCTTTGAACCCATCCCAGTAGCACCCCTGCCCCTCTGCAGGAGACCCCTTTCTACCTATGTACCATCTCCCTTTGGAGGCTGGACCCTTCTGCCAAAGCTGTTAGTATTACAACCCCAGCACCAACCTACTGGACACTAGGCTACTTCATCTGATGTTGGATGCTGCTCTGGTCCCACTTACTGAGCTGCTCAACCATGCTCTGTGCTTGGGGTAGTTCCCCAGCACATGGAAAACCACCATCATCCGCTCCCATCCTAAAGGCGGTGATCAAGCGACCCGGGTAACTCTTCGACCTATCTCCCATCCCTTCCCTCACTCTCTAAGGCCCTAAAGTAGTTGCCAACCAGTTTTGCCAGTACCTGGCTACATGTGCACAATATCCCAGCTCCTGAGCAGCATGGCTTTTGTGCAGGTCATAGTACCACAACTGCGCTGCTTGATTCTCCAGCTTTCTACACTCTGTTCTTGATGCGGAGTTCTGCGGTGCCATCGTTCGTGACCACCTCTTCAAGGCCTTTGACATGGTTTACCATCCCTCCTGTTTGACTCCCTCAGATGCCTTGGTTTCTCCCCCGGCCACCTTGCATGGTTCACCAGCCACCTGTCTGCCAGAACTCAGTGTGTAAAAATCAATAGCACCCTATATGATACATGATCTGTCTGCTTTGTGGTTCCCCAGGGCTCCATTTTAGGCCCTCTCCTCTTCAGTCTGTACCTCAACTGACTGCCTCTCTGGCCTACTGCCCAAAATGGCCCAGATAATTGTTGGTAACCTGAATACCAACTGGCTCTCTGCCATGGCCTCTCAAACCAAAGATATCTTTGCTGCCCTTAACGTGTCCCAGCTTGTCACCACCCCAACTAGATTCAACCCCTCTACAGGCTCCAGCACCCTCCTGAGATCACCATTACCAACCGGGCCTCTGTGAAGGTGTTCGGGATATCAGTGTACTTCCCAACTCACTTAGTGACCACTCCTCAGTTGTATTCTCTTGGTCTGCTACCAATTGTAAATCTGCACCACAAATCACCCAGCAACGTTGCCTACTCCCAGGCAGCCTGCATCGCCTTAAACTGTACCTCTCACAACTGGATTGGTCCCTAATCAGGCTTGCACCATTCATAGATGAAGCATTGGATTTTTTCACTCGCACTTTTAACACTGCCTGTGACCTCTATGCCCCCTTCATTAGAAATCACACCAAAAAGCAAAACATGCCCTGAGTTACCCCCTCTCTCCTTCACAAACTTAAAATGAGAGACAACCATGGCACATTGCCATGCTGGAACTGTGGCAAGCCAGCTGGATAGGCAAGTGTGGCAACGCTGAGCACAATAAGTGTACTTGGGCCTTCTACAGGCCAAAGCCCAGCACTACCAATCTGCTTTTATCTCCTCCTGTGTGGTTGGCTAGAAACTTTTTGGGATAATGTAAAGAGCTGAATGGGAAACCAATTCCCACCTCTCAACTCTCCTTAAGGGAACTGTCTGCTCTGACCCCTTGGCATTGTAGATTGCTCGAACCACACTTTCTCAGACCTGAGTTCAGTCCTGCCCAGTAACTTCTTGAACCCCATCCCAACACCCCTGCCCACTCTCCAGAGACCTCCTTTGTACCTATGTACCATCTCTTGTTGGAGGCTGTGACCCTTCTGCCAAAAGCGTTAGTAGTAACAACCCCAGCACCAACCTACTGGACACTAGGCTACTTCTGTCTGATGTTGATGCTATCCTGATCCCACTTCTCCGGAAGCTGCTCAACCACTTCTGTGCCTGGGGCAGTTTCCCAGCAAATGGAAACCACCATCACTATTTCCATCATCCTAAAGAGTGGTGGATCGAGCCACCCCGGGTAACTAGTTGACCCATTCTATCCTCCCCCACTCTCTATGTCTCCGTGGTGCTAGCGTTGCCAAACCAGCTTGCCAAATACCTGGCCATGCATTGAATATCCCAGCTCCTGAACAGCATGGCTTTTTTGCAGGTCACAGCACCAGAACCATCGCCTACTTGAATTCTCCAACTTTCAGCACTCTGTTCTTGATGCTGTAGTCCTGCTGGTGCCATGTTCATTGACCTCTCCAAGGCCTTTGACATGGTTTGCCATTCTCTCCTGCTTGACTCCCTCAGATGCCTTGGTTTCTCCCCTGGCCCCCTTGCATGGTTCACCAGCTACCTGTCTGCCAGAACTCAGTGTGTAAAAATCAGTAGCACCCTATATGAAACACAATCTGTCCACTTTGTGGTTCCCCAGGGCTCCATTTTAGGCCCTCTCCTCTTCAGTCTGTACCTCAACTCCCTCCATTTGGCCTGCCCAAGTAAGATCCTCCTCTACATGGATGACGCTGTGCTCTTCACCGCTGACCCCAACCCCAACACACTCCAGGCCACCCTCCAACAAGCTTTTGATAGAACTGAGCATTGGTTCACATCACAAAGGCTAGTCCTGAACCTAAAGACCAAAGCTATGCTCTTCTCTGCATCGCTAAATCAAAGCCAGTGGTGCCCCTCTCCATGATACTGCTTTAGCACACTAAAACCCATTGAGCAGGTTTCCTACAAGTATCTGGGCATTGCTTTGAGTTGGCGTCCTTCCATTCCCATGGTCAATGCCCTTCTGCTGTCACCAATGTCAGGATTGGACTGTTAAACCACCATAGGGACTGCTCACCACTAGAGGGCCCTTAGATTGGCAATCACCCTCTGTCCTGTCACTAATTGACCATGGGCTGCCCTTCATGCTGCAGCCAAACAACACTGCACTTGCAAGAATCCAGCTCTCTATAAACAAGGCCTGCAGGCCACGCTGGGAGCCCCCAGGGTGCACCCATACATGCCTGCTGTACTGCCACCAACTTGCTCAACCTTGAAGAACTAATTCGCTTCAAACCTGCCTTCTTGTAAAAGACCCTGCTAGGGTTCTCCCCCAGGGTCGCCACCTCCCCTTCAGTGTGCCTCCCTCAGTCTCCACCCCGCAGCACTGTCAAAACCTCCCTTATTGTCCTCCCCAGGGCAAGGACCTCATGGCCCAGAGATCCTTGCTATCAGGCTCCTCCTCCTGGCTCACCCTCCCAGCCAATATAGCTGACTCCCACTAAGCTTGGTCCTCAAGGCTCTCAGAAGCCATCTGACATGCACTCACTGTTGCAACTGTACATAATCCCCCACCTGTCCCTTTACCTTCACCCCTGTTGCGTCTGCCTCATCTACTTTTGTGCTAAATACCTGGGGTCTCATGCAACATCTGCTGACTTATGTAATAAATATCTCCTTGGTTGCTACCCCACATGGTATTCGTGTACCTATATTATGACTACTGTGGTCTCCTGCATACTGGCGTGTACCACCAGTACACTGGTTGTTTTTAATCTAAGCGCTATGTACCGTACCACGGTTTGCTGTTGTATTGCTCTCTCTGATCTAGGTGCCTTTGTGAATGAGTCTATGACTCAAGGGTTTGTAAACTGATGATCTAATAATAAATAATAAAATAATAATAAATAAAATACTGGTTAAGTAAGCTGCCGTGATCAGATACCATCACTCCTCCACATATTGTGCAACATTGGTGCAACAGAGAATGATGACGTATGCATCTTTCAGATTCCTCGGTAATCTTTCTCTCATAGTGCATACTGTATCATTGCACTCCACCCATCCATTTTTGAACCTTCAAGTGACATAGTGTCCAGAGTGAATAGATAGGCCATGGTGGAAAAATAATTGTATGTGTCAAACTGACTTCCTGAAAATATGCCTCTTCCAGCAATGAAGTCGGAAATTGATGTTGTGACTTTCTATGCCTTGAGAGTTAAAACATTGCAATACAATCAAAATGTATGAACTGGAAGATGTAACTTCTAGAGAGCAAACACAGAATAATTACTACACCTTAGCAATAGTCAACCAGTTTCGCATTTGCAAACAACCTATGAAACTTCATGGATCTCTCGTTCAGGGACATAGATAGACAACGCTGCATGTCATGAGTTGTTGTGACTTTGTGTCCATGTGATAAAACATGTACTTGCACACATGATCAACTGAAAGTGTTGGTGCAGATATCACCATCATCTGCCAAACTGTTTGTGATTCCCAGATGAATTTGCATCTTGTTGCATTGTCAGTAAACATTGCTTTGTCCTGCATACTTTGTAAGAAAGTTAGTCATAGAGGAGTCAAGCTTTGTAAACTGGGCAACCCTCTTGCTACTTCTAATGACCTCTTTAAGCTCAGACTGAGGTGTCATTGATTTGAGTTCAAGACATCAGTAAACTCAGGATATGCAGAAGTGCCTGCGCATATCAGATAGCAGTTTACTCCTGTGCTATTGTCAACATTGGCAGTGTCTGAACCCCAAATGCATCTCTTTATTGTGGAGATGTGATTTGTTGATGTGAGACTGGTACCAAGAATGGTAGGTGAAGAATGTGGAGTCTTATGTGCTTCCTTCAATTTGTGCCCTGCATCCATTGGGACACTGTTGTTGATGTATATCTGGGAACTGGCAGTGTGGAGTATTTGTTGTGACAGTATATGTAATTGTTGTACTCCAAAATGCATTTACTATCAGCACTATCTTTATTTTCTTCAGATTCACTATGTGCAGTCCATAAACTATCTCACACAAGGTAAAAGCAACATAAGACATGCCATCCTTTGAATATACCAGTGCTTTATCTATAATGGCATTATCAAGTAAGCCCTGGACTTGTGTATAGACATAGTAGCACACAATTGGAATGGTTTTGTCACATATATGTCTCTTTCACAAGCTCAAACTTGACTGTCACCTGTCTTTGGTGAGGAGTATCATGTTTTCAAACTTAACAAACCACAAACCTACAGTTGTCTTCGCACATATTGAACTCATGAGAATTCCCCTATGGTCTATCTTTCACAAGACCATGCTCAACGCCTCTGGGTGAAGCATGACCCATGTATTCCTACATAGTGGTAGAGAGTTCCAAACCAGCAGTAATGCGGATACATCACCAGAGCTCTGAGATGCTCAACCTTTTTGATAATATTGTATGTTAGACTGACACCATCTATGTATCTATGGATAAGATTGGCCAGGTTCCTTTCTCTCTGTATATGATCTCATTGAACTCTGCCACTGTTTAAGTCTTGGAAATAGACATACAACATGTATTCTAGATTTCTGCAGTATGTAAAGATATCACAAGCATCCTGAATAGAACATTATCTATAGCTATCATGCTGTCTTAGCATTTCCCGCATGAATGGGTGACACATACCAACTGAGCCTCTGGGCAATGCTGTAAGACATGACACCTGCTGCCCCTATTCTGTACAGTTCAAGATTGAGAAGAACCCCAGAGATTGACACCACATATGCATTCAATGGTTTTCAGCCTTCAACAGAAAGAGCACAGAAAACTTGCTTGCCATTCACAGAGCCAGCTGCAGGAGATCCTAAAGACAAGAATATTCTTGCCACCAAATGGTATGTCATCATCAGTACCAAGTATCTCCTAGACATAGGTGAACATATGTGGGGAGAACATTTGAAACTATGCTGATCCTATCTATTATCAGCAATTGCATCTTGTCAAACATTGACCTTAGTTCGAGGCAACCTCAAATGACAATTTTCTTGTAATTACCACTTTTGGCCTTGTTCCACCAAGGCAACATACCAACCTATGAAGCTGACACCATCTGTGTTATAAGCTGCTGCTTGTAGGAGCAGCCACAATAACAGAAGTTGTAGAATTAGTGGCACTGCACACCTCTGCTATTAGCCTCAATTAGAACTTTTTCCATTCCCATACATCCACTGACAAACATCCTCACTAGTGTGTGCTGTCACAAACACAGTTCTGCTACTGGGCTGAATAGGTTGAACACCATGTATCACACAGTGATACAACTTTCATGGAATTCACTTCATCTGCCGTTTTTAGCTGCTCTTGACAAGGCTGTTTTGTTGTATTGCACTTCTACCTCTGATATCGTATTGGTCATTAGAGGAAGAGGGGTACCAAGAGTCCCTTTTCCCTCAACATCAACTATATCTTGTGATGTTACTGGGTATCATCATCCAAAACCTGCTTTGCTTTCAGCTGATTTTTTCCATTTCTCAGTCTCACAATGTAATGTAGATACATGACTCTTAGTATATAACTGACCATGAACTCGTCATATGTTCAGATGTCCAATTCAGACTCTGATCCCAAGACTTGAACAGAAATCGTAGAACAAAATAATGCTCTTTGTTTCTGTTGTATTAAGCTGAGTTTTCAGTGGTCACTAACCTGATGTTCTTTCTTCACAAGTTTTTTTCCAATTATTTAACCAGGTGAGACACACTAAGATGAAAGTTTTGTTTACATGTGCAACCTGGGAGCACAAGGAAGTTCCGTTACGCCAGGGTCACAATATGCAAGTGGAGGCTGGTAATTCAAACCCAGGTCTCAGATTTGCAGCTCAGAGCTCAAACCACTGTGCCATACTGCCTCCTTAAGTGAACCATCTAACCCAGTAACTTTATATGTTCTGTTCCAGTTCAGAAGAAACACCCCACTTATAATTGAGACTATGAGCAACTCAAAGAGAGACACAGATCTTCCATAGCATTGTGTGCTGTGGATAATAGTTGTCAATTGTTGCTCTTCAGAATATTAGTGGATGTTATCTGAGCAGCCAGATCCTCAATCTCTTCATGGCTCTGCACACTGCACCTGTTCTGTTTGTAGTTCACATTCAAATAATGAACGGACTCGATTTCCCATATAGTCAGCTCCCCTGTAAGGTGGTCACTTGGTTTCATAGGCAGACTTCATGGTGAGAGAGTCCTAGCCCAAGTGACCACAGTCTAGAAGACATTGACCCAGTAGTTAGACGATTCTTCCCACATTTTTGCAGGCATGTCTGTCATGCTTATGATGTATGATGTCACGCATTCACCAAAGCTATGAATTATCAGTGACAAACTGAATATCAATGTTTGCTTCCACATCAACAGGAAGAGAAGGGCTATAGTCATTGATATAGACTTTGACTTCCTGTGAGGTGTCTTCTCACTTTGTTATTTTTTGCATTCAAGTGGTGTTGAGTGGCAGAAAAGATATTATTCAAAACAAGTCCATGCAAGTTTATCTTGGGAAACCAAAATGGCACCGAGTGTACCACTGTCCCCTGTTCTTCACTTTTCTTATGACAGTACTTACCACCCAAGTGTCATTGAATTCTTGAACCAACTCTCAAAGTATTGCACTGTACTTGTCCGGAATTGGCAAGACATACTTCCATAGAAGTTAGATTTCACTTGTCTCACTGTCAAATATATGGGGCATCTTTAATTCACAGCAACATGTGTATGTGTGGAGCTCCCCAAGCTTGGTACTCAACCCTCCAGAAGTGTGTTCAACAACCCCAAGAGAGATTCATCTAGGTAGTATGAACTTCTGTGAGCCTGGAACCAGTGGTGAAGTTGTGCAAGATGGACACTGATGAGGGAGAACATTTCACTGAGAGTCATACTTTGTAAAGCTATCAGCATCAGAGTTTGTCATCTGAAGACTGCTATGGTCCCAATAGTATTCTGTACAACTCAGTGTCACAAACCATGTTGTTGGTCCAAACTCTTTCAGCATGCATATCACCTCAGAGTGTTGTTGTACCAATATTCTTTAGTACCATGCATGCTGGACAAAACAGAAGAAAGACTGACTTGTAGTGTTTCATCTTTGTTCTGCAACTTGTGTAGTAACTGTGCAGCCATCATATTACTGAACTCTGTGCCAAGTCTCAATGTATGAGCAATACTAGCAGATAGGATACTTTCCCAAAGAAGATGGAACAGGTATGCAATATTTCTACAAAATTTTTCCATCCTATGTAGACTCTTGAGGCCCTGTACTCAGCCCTGGCAATACTTTAACTTAACCACATGTATACATCTCTATGTTCAGTTATCAACAACATCGCTGGTAGGACTGAATGCACTGTAATAACATTAAATGCATGAATAGAACAGTTTTGAAACAGTTAATGTAGCAATGGACGCACTTTTTTTTTGTCAACAAACAAAACAGCTAAGAATCTATATAAGCAACATAGTCATAACTCAGAACAAAGCACTATATACATATGTACAAATCTGAGTTGCATTGTATTGGTAAATGCTGTCCAAGTCTCAGCAGATACTCCTTGCAGAACAGCGGACAGATAATCTTGTCACACACATTCGTACCAAATGCAGCTTTTACACTGCTAAATAAATGACATTTATCATGTAGAAAGTCTTTAAGGTGAATGTGAGTCGTGCTAAGAACTACATCTGCCAAGATAATCACTGACTGATCGATGTAATATCCAGTCGAAATCTGCTTCATCTCGTGTGAAATCAATACAGTAAGTATCATAGTCAAGCCTTCAACAATGTGTGACAACAACAGGAAAAGTAAAGTCAACTTAATTTGTTGATGCATATTGTTCAAAGAAGTATGACTTTTCTCACAATATGTAGAGAAGAGTGCTTAAAACTCTGATATACATATCAATATTACTGATTCTGTCATTACTATGTAAAAGTAGGCACTGTGAAACAACTGAATACACAGTGACATGTCAAAGCTATACAAGATTAACTGAGACACCTGCAAAAGATATGAGATCACTGACTGTCAAATAACAGCACAGTCACCCTCAAGTCTATTTAAGAAAAATACGGCAGTCATTGTAGTAAGTACATCAAAGTTGTAAATACTCTACATTACAATACAAGTGGGTCTAGAAATTGTATTGCAATAAAATGATGAAACAATTGTGGTTGCATCCAGCGTATCAGTATGACACTGAGATCAACATGGCAAGTGCCACTACAGTCTGTTACGCGGTGCAGTGTTGTGGATTCTCTTCTGCAATGGAGAGCAAAATCAGAGTAATTCACACAGGCTGTATTAATACTGTACAAGATCTAAAACCCTAGGTCACCATCACTGATATTGCCCAAGTGGTTGCTCTCACATGAAAGTCTTAGCTCTTCTATCAAATCAAAATAAATATGTAAAAAAATGGAAAAAGACATCATAGCGCAATATACAGTCAGAACGATATTGTTGCAAATACTACAGCAAGTGGCTCTGGTGCTGCTACTACTGCTGGCGGCGGGACCTCTGCATCAGCCCGCCACTCCCCGACCAAGGAAGTAGCCACAAGCCCAAACCAGGCTCTCACTTCAGCTGAGTGGCTCTGGCGCCAAGTACCTACTGGCGTCAGAAATCTGCATCCAGCCTGCCACCCCGACCAAGCAAAGCAGGTACATTGGTCAGCCCCTAGCTCCTGCTGTGAGGCTTTAATCCCTGTAATTGGACTGGCTCCTGGGGACTGGATGCTTCCTGATTGGATGCTGCAGATCCCCATTGAGAAAGAAAGCATAGAAGGCACCTTTTCAAAACACAGCTCGGCCACTCTCGCCTTGCTGTACTGCTCTCTGGACAATTTTTTTTGCTGACTTTACTGCTCATGTGGAAATATATATATATATATATATATATATATATATATATATTTCTCTCCTCTTTGAATTTTCTGCTATTTAGCCTGCTGTACAAGCTAGACCTGACTTCTATGTAGCTTATATGTACACTAGTGAATATTTCTACTGCTTAAACTTTTACCTTTAAACTATTGCACTGTATATGTAGGAATTGACTAGCAGAGTATATAGAGATGTAGCGAACTTTAACTGACTGCCCCTGACGTTCATATAGCTTACTACTTGCACTACTGAATTTTTCTAATTGCCCAATATTGTAGAATAGTAGAACAACTACTACCCACGTTTGTTCTGCCACACTGCTTTTCCCATCACAGTTCCTCTCATTCATCCTCAGACTGCCTTCTTTGCTTCGCTCTTTCTCTTGCTTTTTTCCCTTTTGTATTTCTTTCTCTCTATTACCCACAATGTTTCTCTGCCATCTACTGGACCCCTGATTCCCTCTACTGACACCCCCCTAAACCAGCACATTCTGTAAATATTGCCTGGCATTTTGGGCCATCTTCTCTACCCATTCCAGACTACCCTGAGTCCTCTCCACTACACGCCTCCTTCCCAGTTCTCCTGGTCTCATTTCAAGGGGCCTTCCCCCCAACCTCCTGAATCAGCCTTTTTGTTTTGCTAAATTCCACCTGGCACAGCAGACAGACCTCTCTGCAGGAACTTTTCTCTCCTACTATTTGCCTTCTGCCCTGAGCACTCATTGCCCAGAGGCCCTCCACATAATTATCACCTTTGTCTTTGACTTTTTAACTAATAGGCCCACCTTATTTTCTGATCTATTTTAGCATGAAGCCCGACAGGCTCTCCCGCTGGCCCGAATTGGCCCTGGGCACTACTACCTACTGGTGGCCAGACCTCCCATCCAGCCACCACCACACTGGCCAAGGAAAGCAGCACGTTTGAATCAGAACCTAGCTCAGAGCACCAGACTTCAATCCCCCATATGGACTGGCTCCTGGGGACTGTGGCTTCCCAATTGGATGCTGCAGATCCCCACTGGAAAAAGAAAGCATACAAGGCACCTTTTTCAAAACACAGTTTGGCCACAGCCTTGCTGTACTGCTCTCTGGACAATTTTTCACCACCCCTCCCCTCCTTTATAAGTACACTTTCACTGATCCCCACCCCTGAGGCCTCACACTAGTCAATTACAGCAACTCCTTAAAGGGCTCTCCTTTCTGTAACTTCTTAAGGCGGATCCTCTTTCATGCTCAAATAACACCATTCTCAATACGTCCTTGGATCAAGTGCATTGACACATTATGGTCTCCTCCTACTTCCTACACCAGCCCACCTTATTTAGGACCATCACACTCTGCCGCGATACCCCCTCTTATCTGCAACACCTCTACAGAACCCCCGTTAACCGATCACACTCCCCCTCGTTACCCAGCCCACACTTCCACCCTGCTACCTCTTGCTTCCACTCATACCTTGGTCTCATCTCCTCAATGCCTTTCCCACCCTTTGTACTCTACCCCACCCTTGCACCCCAGCACCGGCCCTGTCCAGTTGCAGGGAGATACCACAATCACTACCATGCTTTGCTTTTAATCACCCTCCTTTTGCTTCTATCAGGTAATATTCATTTCAACCCTGGCCCCATCCTGACTTGTAATAAACAAGCCTGCCAGGCTCAAGACTCCACATAGCTTCTATGACTATTTGCAGCCTCTTAAGAAGGCTGCTGCATTCCAATGCTGAAGCTACTTGCAAACCAACAGGACATCAAGCACCTTGTTCAAAACCCGGTTATCCAACCACCCCTGACTCCTTCGTCTCCCTCCCTGGTTACACCCTTTTCAGGGAAGATCAGGTGGGTAAGCATGGAGGTGGTTGTGCTGTCTATATGCGTGACTCCCTCCTTGGACATGCACGTCCACCACCCAAACTTGATAATGGGGCACAAGCCCTCACACTAAAAATCTCCCCCAACTCTGGTAAGGAACCACTCTTTCTCACCGTCGCCTATATTCTCCTCAGAAAGCAAGACCTAGCCATTCAGGAATTTGCTTACTACCTCTCTAGCCTACTGCCCAAAATGGCCCAGATAATTGTTGGTGACCTGAATATCAACTGGCTCTCTGCCATGGCCTCTCAAACCAGAATATCTTTTATGCCTTGACATGTCCCAGCTTGTCACCACCCCAACTAGATTCAATCATCTACAGGCTCCAACACCCTCCAGGAGATCACCATTACCAACCGTCCCAGAGGTGTTCGATATCAGTGTACTTCCCAACTCATTAGTGACCACTCCTCAATTGTTCTCTTGGTCTGCTACAATAACAAATCTGCACCACTAACCACTGAGCAACGCTGCCTACCCCAGACAGCCTGCATCATGCCTTAAACACACCTCTCACAACTGGATTGGTCCCTAATCAGGCTTGCACCATTCATAGAGCGAGGCATTGGATTTTTTCACTAAACTGCGCTTAACACTGCCTGTAACCTCTAGCCCCCTTCATTAAATCACACAAAAGCAAACCATGCCCTGGGTTACCCTCTCTCCTTCACAAACTTAAAATGAGAGACAACCTATGGCATTGCCATGGAGATCTAGCAGTGGATGAGCAAGTGTACAACGCTGACACAATAAATTGTACTTGGGCCCATTCTACAGGCAAAGCCCAGTACTACCAATCTGCTTTTGTCTCCTCCTGTGGGTTGGCTAGAAACATTTGGGATAATGTAAAGGAGCTGAATGGAATCCTGCTCCCACACCTATCTCAACTCTCCTTTAAGGGAACTGTCTGCTCTGACCCCTTTGGCATTGCAGACTGCCTAAACCACACTTTCTCAGACCTGAGTTCAGTCCTGCCCAGTAACTTCTTTAACCCCATCCCAGTAGCACCCCTGCCCACTCTGCAGAGACCCCCTTTCTACCTATGTACCATCTCCCCGTTGGAGGCTAGACCCCTTCTGCCAAAAGCTGTTAGTAGTAACAACCCCAGCACCAACCTACTGGACACTAGGCTACTTCATCTGATGTTGGATGCTATCTGGTCCCACTTACTGAGCTGCTCAACCATGCTCTGTGCCTGGGGCAGTTCCCCAGCACATGGAAAACCACCATCATCACTCCCATCCTAAAGAGCGGTGATCAAGCGACCCCGGGTAACTATCGACCTATCTCCATCCTTCCCTCACTCTCTAAGGCCCTAAAAAGATAGATAAACCAGCTTGCCAAATACCTGGCCATGCACAATATCCTGTGCCCTGAACAGCATGGCTTTTAGTGCAGGTCATAGTACCACAACTGCACTTCTTGAATTCTCCAACTTTCTACACTCTGCTCTATGCCATGCGGAAGTTCCTGCCGGTGCCATGATATTCACTGACCTCCAAGGCCTTTGACATGGTTTGCCATCCTCTCCTGCTTGACTCCCTCAGATGCCTTGGTTTCTCCCAGCCACCTTGCATGGTTCACCAGCCACTGTCTGCAGAACTCAGTGTGTAAAATCAATAGCACCCTATAGGATACATGATCTATGCCTTTATGGACCCAAAGAACCCATTTGGGCCCTCTCCTCTTTGATCTGTGCCTCAACTGGCTGCCCCTGCATTTTACTGCCCAAAATATTTGAATAATTGTTACAGTAACCTGAATACCAACTGGCTCTGCCATGGCCTCTCAAACCAAAGATATCTTTGCTGCCCTTGAAGTGTCCCGACATGCACCCCACCAAGCTTCAAGATTCAACCCCTCTACAGGCTCCAGCACCCTCCTGGAGATCACCATTACCAACCGCCCCCAGAAGGTGTTCGATATCAGTGTACTTCCCAACTCACTTAGTGACCACTCCTCAGTTGTATTCTCTTGGTCTGCTACCAATTGCAAATCTGCACCACAAATCACCAAGCAACGTTGCCTACTCCCAGGCAGCCTGCATCGCCTTAAACTGTACCTCTCACAACTGGATTGGTCCCTAATCAGGCTTGCACCATTCATAGATGAGGCATTGGATTTTTTCACTCGCACTTTTAACACTGCCTGTGACCTCTATGCCCCTTCATTAGAAATCACACCAAAAGCAAACATGCCCTGGGTTACCCCCTCTCTCCTTCACAAACTTAAAATGAGAGACAACCTATGGCACATTGCCATGGAATCAGGCAAGCCAGCGGATAGGCAAGTGTACAACGCTGAGCACAATAAGTGTACTTGGGCCATTCTACAGGCCAAAGCCCAGCACTACCAATCTGCTTTTATCTCCTCCTGTGGGTTGGCTAGAAACTTTGGGATAATGTAAAGGAGCTGAATGGGAAATCCCACTCCCCACCCCTCTCAACTCTCCCTTTAAGGGAACTGTCTCTGACCCTTGGCATTGCAGACGACCTAAACCACACTTTCTCAGACCTGAGTTCAGTCCTGCCCAGTAACTTCTTAACCCCATCCCAGTAACAACCCTCCCCTCCAAGAGACCTCCTTTGTACCTATGTACCATCTCCCTGTTGGAGGCTAGACCCCTTCTGCCAAAAGCCGTTAGTAGTAACAACCCCAGCACCAACCTACTGGACACTAGGCTACCTCGTCTGATGTTGGATGCTATCCTGATCCCACTTACCGAGCTGCTCAACCACTCTCTGTGCCTGGGGCAGTTTCCCAGCAAATGGAAAACCACCATCATCATTCCCATCCTAAAGAGTGGTGATCGAGCCACCCCGGGTAACTAGTGACCTATCTCCATCCTCCCCCCACTCTCTAAGGCCCTTAAAAAAGTAGTTGCCAACCAGCTTGCCAAATACCTGGCCATGCACAATATCCTGTGCCCTGAACAGCATGGCTTTTTTGCAGGTCACAGCACCAGAACCACGCTACTTGAATTCTCCAACTTTCTGCACTCTGTTCTTGATGCCCAGAAGCCCTGCTGGTGCCGTGGTTCATTGACCTCTCCAAAGGCCTTTGACATGGTTTGCCATTCTCTCATATTCTCCCCAGATGCCTTGGTTTCTCCCCTGGCCCCTTGCATGGTTCACCCAGCTACCTGTCTGCCAGAACTCAGTGTGTAAAATCAGTAGCACCCTATGAAACACAATCTGTCCACTTTGTGGTTCCCCAGGGCTCCATTTTAGGCCCTCTCCTCTTCAGTCTGTACCTCAACTCCCTCCATTTGGCCTGCCCAAGTAAGACTCCTCCTCACCATGGATGACGCTGTGCTCTCTGTGACCCCAACCCCAACACACTCAGGCCACCCCTCCAACAAGCACGCAGTAGAGACTGAGCATTGGTTCACATCACAAAAGCTAGTCCTGAACAAAAAAGACCAAGCTATCACTCTTCTGCATCACTAAATCAAAGCCAGTGGTGCCTCTCTCATGATACTGCCTAGCACATCTAAAACCCATTGAGCAGGTTTTCCTCCTACAAGTATCTGGGCATTACCTTTGAGTTGGCGCTCTCCTTCCATTCCCATATCAATGCCCTTTCTGCTGTCACCAATGTCAGGATTGGACTGTTAAACCACCATAGGGACTGCCTACCACTAGAGGCCCTTAGATTGGCAATCACCTCCTCTGTCCTGTCACTAATTGACTATGGGCTGCCCCTCTATGCTGCAGCCAACAACACTGCACTTGCAAGAATCCAGCTCTCTATAAACAAGGCCTGCAGGCTAATGCTGGGAGCCCCTAGGTGCACCCATACATGCCTGCTGTACTCTGCCACCAACTTGCTCAACCTTGAAGAACGACTCAGCTTCCAAACCTGCCTTCTTGTAAAAAAGACCCTGCTAGGGCTCTCCCCCCAGGGTCGCCACCTCCCTTCAGTGTGCCTCTCCCTCAGTCTCCACCCGCAGCACTGTCAAAACCTCCCTTATTGTCCCCAGGGCAAGGACCTCTATGGCCCAGAGATCCTTTTGCTATCAGGCTCCCTCCTGGCTCAATTCCCTCCCAGCCAATATAGCTGACTCCACTAAGCTTGGTCCTTTCAAGGTCTCCCTCAGAAGCCATCTGACATGCACTCACTGCTGCAACTGTACATAATCCCCCACCTGTCCTTTACCTTCACCCCTAAGCTGCGTCAGCCCTATCTGCTTTGCTGTAAATACCTGGGGTCTCATGCAACATCTGCTGACTTATGTAACAAAATATCTCCTGGTTGCTACCCCGACATGGTACTCGTACCTATATTATGACTACTGTGACCATCATTACCAGCGGTGGTACCACCAGTACACTGGGTTACTTTAATCTAAGCGTTATGTACTGTACTGTTTTGTTTGCTGTGTTGTATTGCTCTCTTGACGAGGTGCCTTTGTGAATGAGTCTATGACTCAAGGGTTTGTAAACCGATGATCTAATAATAAATAATAAAATAATAAATAAAATACTGGTTAAGTAAGCTGCCGTGATCAGATACCATCACTCCTCCACATATTGTGCAACATTGGTGCAACAGAGAATGATGACGTATGCATCTTTCAGATTCCTCGGTAATCTTTCTCTCATAGTGCATACTGTATCATTGCACTCCACCCATCCATTTTTGAACCTTCGCCAAGTGACATAGTGTCCAGAGTGAATAGATAGGCCATGGTGGAAAATAATTGCATGTGTGTCAAACTGACTTCCTGAGAACATAGTTCTTCCAGCAATGAAGTCAGAAATTGATGTTGTGACTTTCATGCCTTGAGAGTTAAAACATTGCAATATAAATCAAAATGTAAGAACTGGAAGATGTAACTCAGAGAGCAAACACAAGAACGACTACACCTTCAGCACAGAGTCAACCAGTTTCTGCATTTGCAAAACAACCTATGAAACTTCATGGATCTCTGTTCAGGGACATGGATAAACAACCACAGCATGTCATGAGTTGCTTGTGATTCTTTGTGTCCCACATGACAAACATGTGTACTTGCACATAATCAACTTAAAAGTTGGTGCAGATCAATACCATCATCTGCCAAACTGTTTATGATTCCCATGATGAACTCTGTGGCATCTTGTTGTGCATTGTCAGTAAACATTGCTTGTCCTGCATACTTTGCAAGAGTTAGTCATAGAGGAGTCAAGCTTTGTAAACTGGGCAACTCCTCTTGGCTACCTCTAATGACTCTCTTTAATGCTTCAGACTGAGGTGTCGACTGATTTGAGTTCAAGACATCAGCAAACTCAGGGATATGCAGAAGTGCCTGCATTGTAGCATTGGCATAGCAGTTTACTCCTGTGCTATTGTCAAATATTGGCAGTGTCTGAACCCCAATGCATCTCTTGACAGGTGGAGATGTGATTTGTTGATGTAGAGACTGGTTACCAATAGAATGGTGAGGTGAAGAATGTGGAGTCTTAGTGTGCTTCCTCTTCAATTTGTGCCCTGCATCCATTGGGACATCTGTTGCTGATGCATATCTGGGAACTGGCAGCAAAGGAGCATTTGGTTCGCACAGTATATGTAATCTGTTGTACTCAACAATGCATTTACTATCAGCACGTATCTTACTTTCTGCGAGATTCACTATGTGCAGTCCAGACAACCATCTCACACAAGACAAAGCAACATAAGACATGCCATCCTTGAATATACCAGTGCCTTTATCTACAATGGCATTATCAAGGCTAAGCCCTTGTGACTTGTGTATAGACATAGCAGCACACAATTGGAATGGTTTCCTTGTCACATATATGTCTTTCACAAGCTCAAACTTGACTGTCACTCTGTCTATTTTGGTAGAGGAGTATCACAGTTTTCAAACTTAACAACCACAAACTCCACAGTTGTCTTCTGCACATTATACTGGAACTCATGAATGTACCCCATGGCTCCATTCACAAGACCATGCTCAACGTCAATGTTTCTGTGAAGCATGACCCATGCATTCCTACATAGTGGTAGCACAGCTTCCAAACCAGCAGTACGTGACACATCACTTGTGAGCTCTCTGAGATGCTCAACCATTTTTGATACGATTGTGCATGTTAGACTGACACCATCTATAGTATCTATGGATGTAAGATTCACAATAGGTTCCTGTTCTTTCTGTATCATGATCTCATTGAACTCTGCACACTGCTTAAGTCTTGGAAATAGACATACAACATGTACCCCAGATTTCTGCACATGTGCAAAGATATCTCAAGCATCCTGAATAGGAACATTATCTATAGCGATCATGCGCTGTCTTAGCATTTCAACATGAATGGGTGACAATATACCAATCTGAGTCTCATCAAGCAATGCTTTGTAAGACATGACACCTTGCTGCCTCATATTCTGTAACAGTTCAAGATATGAGAAGAACTCCCAGAGATTGACACCACATATGCATCCAATGGTTTTCTTAGCCTCCTCAACAGAAAGAGCACAGAAAACTTGCTTGCCATTCACAGGAGCCAGCTGCAGGAGATCCCAAAGAATAACAATATTCTTGCCACCAAATGGTATGTCATCATCAGTACCAAGTATCTCCTGTAGACGTAGGTGAACATATGTAAGGAGAACATTGAAACCATGCTGATCTCATCTATTATCAGCAATTGCATCTTGTCAAACATTGACCTTAGTTCGGAGGCAACCTCAAATGACAATTTTCTGTAATTACCACTTTTGCCGTGTTCAACTGGCAACATAAACAACCTATGAAGCGTGACACCACCTATGTTATAAGCTGCCAAGCCTGTAGGAGCAGCCACAATAACAGAAGTTGCAGAATTAGTAAGGTCACGCACACCTCTGCTAATAGCCTCAATTAAGAAACTTTTTCCAGTCCCAGCAGCACCACTGACAAACATCCTCACTAGTGTGTGTTGTCACAACACGGTCTCTGCTACTGGGCTGAATAGCATGTTGAACACCATGTATCACACAGTGATACACAACTTCTGATGTGATTCAATTCATCAACAATGTTTGTAGCTGCTCCAATGAGTGCATGTTTTGTTGCATGCACCCTCTGCCTCTGATATCAGCACATCTGGGTCATTAGGAGGAAGAGGGCACCAAGAGATCCTTTTCCTCAACATCAACCATATCTTGATGTTACTGGGGGTATCATCATCAAAACCTGCCTTACTTTACGCCCAGCTGATTTTTTCCATTTGAGTCTCACAATGTAAGTGTCAGACACATGACTCTTAAAGGTATCATAACTGACCATGAACTCTTGTTATATGTCTCGGATGTCCTTTCAATTCAGACTCTGATCTCCAAGACTTGAACAGAAATAGTAGAACAAATAGTAATGCTCTTTGCTTTCTGTTGTATTCAAGCTGAGTTTTCAGTGGTCAATTAAACGATAGCCGCTTTTCATTTTTTTTCCAATTATTTAACCAGGCAGGACATTATCAAGATGAAAGCTTGTTTACATGTGCAACCTGGGAGCACAAGGAAGTTAAGTGACTTGCTCAGGGTCACACAATATGCAAGTGGAGGCTGTGGAATTCAAACCCAGGTCTCCAGATTTGCAGCTCAGAGCCTTAAACCACTGTGCCATACTGCCTCCCAAGTGAACCATCGAACCCAGTAACTTTATATATGTTCTGCTCCAGTTCAGAAGAAACACCCCACTTATAATCATACCATTGAGCAACTTCAAAGAGACACAGATCTTCCATAGCACTGTGGCGCTGTGGATAATAGTTGTCAATTAAGTTGCTCTTCAGAATATTAGTGGATGTTGGTCTTGTAGCAGCCAGACCCTCAATCTCCTCATGGCTCTTAAGCACACGGGCACCTGTTCTGCTTGTAGTTCACATTCAAATAATGAGCGGACTCTGACTTCCCATATAGTCATACCCTGTAAGGTGGTCACTTGCTTCATAGGCACCACACTCATGGTGTGAGAGTCTCCTAAGCCCAAGTGACCACAGTCTAAAACATTGACCCTAGTGCAGTTAGACGACTCTTCCCACATTTCTTGCAGGCATGTCTGCTCATGCTTAGTGATGTATGATGTCACGTACCTCACCAAAGCCATTGAATTATCAGTGACAAACTGAATATCAATGTTTGCCTTCCACATCAACAGAAGAGAAGGGCTATAGTCATTGATATAGACTTCTGACTTCCTGTGAGGCAGTTCATACACTCACTTTGTTGATTTTGCATTCAAGTGGTGTTGAGTGGCAGAAAAGACATCATTCAAACAAGCATCCATGCAAGCTTATCTTGGGAAACCAAAATGGCACCGAGTGTACCACTGTCCCCTGTTCTTCACTTTCCTATGACAGTACTTACCACCCAAGTGTCATTGGAATTTCTGAACCAACTCCCAAAGTATTGCACTGTTATACTTGTCCGGAATCTGGCAAGTGACATACTTCAATATGAAGTTTAGGATTTCACTTGTCTCACTGTCACCAATATATGGGGCATCTTTAATTCACAGCAACATGTGTATGTGTGGAGCTCCCCAAGCTTGGTACTCAACCCTCCAGAAGTAGTGTTCAACAACCCCAAGAGGAGGATTCATCTTAGGTAGTATGAACTTCAAAAGAGCCTGGAACCAGTGGTGGAAGTTGTGCGAGATGGACACTGGATCGAGTGAGAACATTTCACTGAGAGTCATACTTTGTATGTTATCAGCATCAGAGTTTGCTCATCTGAGAAGATCAAGCAGATCATCCCAATAGTATTCAGCACAACTCAGTGTCACAAACCATGTTGCTGGTCCAAACTCTTTCTGCATGCACATCACCTCAGAGTGTTGTCTGTACCAATATTCTTTTAGTACCATGCAGCCTGGACAAAACAGAAAAGAAAAGACGACTTGTGAATGCTTCATCTTTGTTCTGCAACTTGTGAGTAACTTTAGCAGCCATCATATTACTGAACTCTGTGCCAAGTCTCAATGTATAGAGCAATACTAGCAGATAGGATACTTTCCCAAAGAAGATGGAACAGGTATGCAATATTTCTACAAAATTTGCCATCCTTATGTAGAAGTCTTGAGGCCCCTGTACTCAGCTCCTGGCACACGAACTTATCGCTCGTCTAATCACCCACCGGTACCAAGTGGAAACAGATCAGGAAAAAATGAGCCTCAAGTGTAGCCTCCCATATGCTTACAAGATTGCCCTCCACTTGCTGAACAGCTAATATTCTTCAGGTGAAGCTACCTCTGGCTGGAAGCTGCAATACTGAACATAGGATTTGCAAGAAAGCGAGTTGTGCTCACAACAGAGGGAGGTGAACATTACAATTGTCTTTGGTTTGTAGCAGATATTCTGCAGGTGGAGTCTACTTCTGACTGAAAGGTGAAATAAGGAACTTAGAATTATCAGGAAAGACAGTCTTCAAGCAACAGAGGAGGTGGATTCAGCTTTTCTTTGTTCCAATTCTTAAGATTTTCAATTGGAAGAGTTTAAACCTGGGCTAAGAATATGTCATAGAATCTGAGTAAGTGAAGGTACAGGCTGTGTATTTGACTGACAAGTGCCCCAGAGTGGAAACTATTTTTTGTGTTTATCTGTGTGTGCCTTAAAAGGCCAGGCCAGACTGTGTCAGGAAGTGCTACGTCTATAGCTACTTATCAGCCAATAGCTTGGAAGACTCTTACAGACCTGGGAACAACAGTATTATAAGCAAGTGTTTTATGTAAATACATCAGAATGCTAATTTTCTTCAGGTGAAGCTACCTCTTGCTGGAAGCTGCAATACTGAACATGGATTTGCAAGAAGCGAGTTGTGCTCACAACAGAGGAGGTGAACCTTACAATTGTCTTTGGTTTGTAGCAGATATCTCGGGTGGAGGCTACTTCTAACTGAAAGGTGAAATAAGGAACTTAGAATTATCAGGAAGACAGTCTTTCAAGCAACAGAGGAGGTGAATCTAGCTTTACTTTTGTTCCCATTCTTAAGATTTTCAGTGCAGGAAGAGTTTAAGCACAGCTGACTTATTTTGGGGACTGACTGCTTTCAGAGCACAAACCACCAGGCTGTTTGGGGCTGGGGAGGTTTACCTGAGTCTGACTTGGATGTCTGGATTTTTCTCTGTTTGATTAGCAAGGTATTTTTCTGTCAAATTGTTGTTGTGGGGCATCTTGCTGACAGGAAGGCACTCGCCATGGCCCGGTTGGATGTCAGACTTTTAGCTGATTGTTTCATGAGGGCACAGTTTAGCCCAACCTTGCCCACCAATTCCACTGACCCCTGAAATACTAGTTCCTTTATACCTGGGGTTCTGACATCATTTCCTCAAGAGTGCAAGGTGCATTCACTGTCATATCCTCTCTGCACACTGCACTGACAATATACTTATACGCATTGTATAATATATATATTTCTATATAACAAACCAATCACACACACACACACGAATAATTAGATAAACATGTGAGGAGTAGTGCAATGTAATGGCTGTGGGGCAGCAGTCTTCCAGGGTCTTTCTGGAGGCTGAGATGCTCTCTGTTTGCAGACAAATTCTGCCCTGAGGAGAAAGTTGATCTGTCTCAGGCCACACTGGACAGTAGTAGGGAACCTTCCCCAGGCCACACTTGACAGTGGGAAGGAACCTCCCCATCCAGGAAGCACCAGAGCCACCACCACTTACCTCAGAGGTTGTGAAGAGCACAGCAGTTGGGCTGGTGGGCTCAGAGAGGGTGAGGATGGTGGAACAGAGGCAGACCAGTCAGTTGTTCCACCTACAATCCATACACCATTCTGGGGAGCTTGGCTCCCCTATGGATGAACCGCAGAGGAGACTAGAAGCTGAGGACAACTGTCCTGGGCCCACAGAAGGAGGCAGAGAGGCCACCACAGAAGCAGCTCCTGGTGGGGACTCAATTATTAGGGATAGAACTGGAAGCAGGAAAACTGAGTAAGGTGCCTGCCTGGTGCCATGGCTTGGAGGACAGGAAGCATCCTCAGGATCATGAGAACAGCTGCACGGAGTCTCTGGCTGGATGTCATTGTCCACCTGGGGCAAATGACTGGCTCATCATGCGAGATTAGAGCAGTGCAGGAGAACTTTGTAGAGTTGGGGAGGGCCTAAGACAAGTAGCACACACAGTATCCTTCTCAGAGGTGCTGCCTGTCAATGGCATGGGGAGAGATTGTACTTTGCACCATGCGGTTTAATGAATGGTTAAAGAAAAAAATGGTGTGGAGCACAGGGTTTTGGCCACTGGGACTGGGGTTCCACCTGGAGGACACCAGCTATACTAGCAGGATGGTCTGCATCTGTCAGGGAAGGAACAAGTCTTTTGAGCAATCAGTTTAAATGCTTCATTGTGGCTTTCACGTAGTCAAGGGAGGCACTGATAGCAGCAGGAAAATCCCAGTCTCTCCTACAAAACAGGGTACTAAATGAGAAAAAGACTCGAGGTAGAAAGGTCTGTGGGGGATGCTGCAACAGAAGGTAAAGTCATCAAAATGGAAACAATGAGTACCAATGCCCATAGTCTGGGTAACAAGCTTCCTGAATTAGTGGCCAGCAGTGGAGGAGGAACATCTGGATGTTGGCAGTCACAGAAACATGGTACACAAAACCATGACTGGGACATAAACATACCAGGATACACTATCTACAGGACGGACAGGAGGGTAAAGAGGGAGGAGGAGTAGCTCTTTACATGGGGAAGGAATCAAGCAACAGAACAAAGAGATGAAACAGGAGGAGAGAAGTTGCACTGTGGGTAAATTTGAGACGCACAGTAGCACCCCAATCTGCACAGGGTTGTATCAGACCCCCCTTCTCAGGGGGATGAAATGGACAAGGAAATGATAGAACTATCTTAGGAGATGGCAGAAAAGGGAGATATTGCTGATGGATGATCTGAATATGCCAGATGTTAACTGGAGTGCAGTTGCAGCAGCCACTTGAAGAGTGGGGTTATTCTAGATCCCCTACAGGGGGCATGCCTTGAACAACAGTATTCGGGCTCTTCGAGAGGGAGCAATCTTAGACCTAGTTCTCTCAAATGGAGATGGAGAGAGGTTCACAGATGTAGAAGTGAGTGGCCATCTGGGAACTAGCGTCCATCGAACAGTATGGTTCTGTCAAACACAGCAATAGGTCAAGCCATACAAAGGCAAAAAGTACTGGACTTTTAGGAGGCTGACTTTACAAAATGGGTGAGTGCCCAAGGAATGCATTAGCAAATGGGCAGGAAGGAGGGGTGGGAAGAACAATGGGGAATAATAAAACTGACATCACAGAGGTAACAAGCCTTTGCGTGAAGCAAATAAACACAAACAAATGATGTGAGAAACCACTATGGTTTTCAAAGGAAGTGGCAGTGAAGGTTCAAGAGAAAAAGAAGTATTCTAGAATACAAGGAATCACAGAAGGAGCAGGACGAGAACTGTATCTGTTAAAGCAAAAGGAAGCTGGGAAGGCAGTCAGAACAGCAAAGGCCCAAACTGAGGAAGAGAGCCAACTCAGTTAAGAAGGGGATAAAACCTTTTATAGGTTCATCAGGGAGTGAAGGAAGACCAAGGAGGGATAGTGAGTGTAATAAAGGGAGAGGAGGGAGGAAGGTGGGCAGAGGTGACTATGAAAGACAGAGATACTAAACAAATATTTTGATCAGTATTTACAAACGAAGAGGTGGAGGTACCTAAAACAAACTGTGAAGCACTCTGGATACAGAAGTTTATACCCATCTTTCTGAAGAAAGGTTATGCAGCAACTCTTAAAATTTGAAGTGGATAAAGCAATGGGGCCTGATGGGATTCATCCCAGAATTCTAAAAGAACTAAGGGTAGAACTAGTGACACCACTGACTACCCTCTTTAACAAATCATGGGAGGTGTGGTGGTACCCGAGGACTGGAGGAGGGCAGATGTGATTCCTTCACAAAACTGGGAGCAAGGCAGAAGCAGAAAACTACAGACCTGTTAGTTTAACCTTATGATAGGGAAATGATGGAATCACTTCTGAAGGAAAGAGTTGTCGAGTATCTAGAGGCCAGAGGGCACAGGACCCAAGCAGCATGAATTTACAGCGGGAAGGTGCCTGACAGATTTAGTCTGATAGATTTCTTTGACTGGGTGACCAAAGTAGTAGATCTAGGAGGAGCTGTGGACATGGCTACCTGAGACTTTTAGCAAGGCATTGGATACAGTCCCACACAAAGATTAATATACAAGTTAGCCAGCCTGGGTGTGGTCCCAAGATGACTTTCCTGGGTAAAGAATTGGCTGGAGAATAGGACAGAAATGGTGTAAATGGAGTCCACTCTGAAGAAAGGGGGTTACTAGTGGGTTCCCTTAGGGTTCAGTATTGGACTGGTCCTCTTCAATGTCTTTTATAAGCGACATTGCAGAGGACTGAAGGAAGAAATATGTCTCTTTGCAGATGACACAGATCTGCAACAGAGTTGTATGCACAAGGTGAGTTGGAAAGGATGAGAAGGGACTTCAAGGGTTAGAGGAATGGTCAAATGTATGGCAGCTTAGATTCAATGCTAGAGGTGCAAGATAATGCACCTGGGAACAAAACCCAGGGAAGAGTACACAATGGGTGAGATACCAACAACAACAAAAATTTGAAAGGGACCTGGGAGTGGTCATATCAGATGATCTAGGTGGGCAAGCAATGTGAGAGGTGGCGAAGGAGGGTTGGGGGATACTGGGATGCATAGGAGGCATCACCAGTAGAAAACAGGAAGTTATTATCCTCTGTACAGACAGCTGGTGAGACCCCTATCTGAGTACTGTGTGCAGTTCTGGAGACCCAATCTCAAAGACATAGACAGGATGGAAGCTGTCCAGAGGAGGGTTAATCTAAAATGGCAGGGTCTGCCCCGGAAGACATATGAAAGAGAGACTTAAGGAGCTTTATGTATAGCTTGAGGAAAGGAGGGAGAGGGGACATGATAGAAACTTTCAAGTACCTCAAGGAATCAACAAAGTCTAAGAGGGTAGCATCTTTCAAAAAAGTGGTGTGCAAGAACAAAGGGGCACAATTTGAAGATGGGGAAATTTGAGATAATTTATGGAAGTATTTTTCACAGAGAGGTTGTGGATGCATGGAGCGGCTCCGGAGGAGTTGTGTAGTCAAAAACAGTGGTGGAATTCAAGCATGCATGGGACAGTCATAAGGCAATTCTAGGGGTGGGGGTAGGAAGAAGTAGGCTGCTGGTTAACTAGGATCTGCAGCTTATCCAGTAGGTAGGGAAATGGGCAGACTGGGTGTGCCAAGTGGTCCTTATCTGCCATCAAATTCTATGTTTCTATGTTTCATTTGATACAATTCAATGTTATCCACCACTGGATCCTTCCCATGCAATGGGTGTATGGTGGATTGCTCATAAACATTGCATGCAGATGCAGTGTCAACCTTCTCCAATATTGCTTTGTCAGAGTTTTCCACAGCAGTTCCTGTAGAAAGACCAGCAAATGTCAATGTCAGCATAAAAAACATTATGCTCCCTTAGATGTCGCAAAGCATGCTTCACCTTCTCAGCATTGACTATCTCCTGCCATATTGTTTTTGCCTTAGTTGGGACTCCATTAGCCAAGATTACTACACTATTATCTCAGAAATAGTTTTCACATTTTTCTTGCAAAGGCAACATATACAACGAGCCCTTCAGACCATACCATTTCTTTCTTTGGTAGGTGGCGCTATCCTTATATTAAGCCTGATAATTGTTTGAAATGGCTTCATGGTCTAAATTAGAATCCGCTCAAACAAGTTCAAGACTGCAATCTCAGCAGGAGTTGCTTCAACTTCCATTTTATTAAGAACAGATCGAGAAGGTAAAGTGTCACTCTTAATCTTGTTACAACAGTAAGTACACAGTGACATAGTTCCAACTTCAGCAAAATCTGTCTTTAAAAGAAGATATGCATGTTCTGCAGGTTTATCTTGACACACTGCTCTTTATAGAAGAGGTGCTCATATGATATGCAAATGACATCGAATTTTTGTGTCTTGCTAATTTCAAATTTAGCAAACTCACTACCAAAATTTCTGAGAAGCTGAGCTTCTTGCACTACTGATGTGTGCATCATATTTGAATGTTCATCAGCACCAGCATTAGACCTCAACCTATGGCTTGCTTGCAACTATTTGATGAACTCCACAAGTGCATCTACATGTCCATCATCCAGCAATGCTTGAAAGTGCATATAGTCTCAAGCAACAGATCTCACCTGATATACAGTAATCTTTGTACAAATCTGCATATGCCAGAGCGATGCATTGCTACCATGCAAAAGTGATGAAACACACAGCCACAGTTGCTGCTCTCCAAGCATGCAAGAGAATGACCCATTAGGCCTGTGTGAGGCCAGATCTCACACTTGTCAATGGTGTCAATCAACCTATGTCACATAGACCTCTTTGTGCTAGTGAATGTTGACAGGAACTATTTCAATTGACATGATTGCTTCTTCCCTGACATTGCATGTGGGTGTCACATGTGGACTTCTTAGCAGATGGCTTTTGGTTTCGCAACCTGTCCAATTTCAGTCTCATCATATCAAAACTCGTGTTTTCATCTGAGACAACTAAAATATTCTGACCTTACCTTGTGCATCTATTGTCAAGTAACATTAGTATTGTGTACATGGTATGTCTCTTCCCAGAAGAATAGTTTGAATGTTCAGGTGCAACCCATCTCCTTGAAACACGAGAGTCGTTTTCTGTTCAAGTGTTCAAAAGACAAGAGTTTGTTTCTTATCCTCAATCTTTGTACTTAATTTATCAATAGCTGACATCATTGCAGCTCATAACTGAGAATGAATGACAACAGCCACATTAACAAAACGTCTTACTCTCAATCGTAACTTCATTAATGTAACCTTATTGCGCAGTTTTTGGCCTTTGCATCTCATGATACTAGAGATGAGATGATCAATTTTATCTCGATGGACAAGTTTTCTGCAAAAACTTGCTTTACTGTGCTGTACAGTAGCAGAAGTCACATGTCCAGCATTTTGTTTTCATCCCACAGATATATGACTCACTGTTGACAGTGCTGTACATTGTTTGCCCACAGCAGCTTTACAAAGTCTACTGATTTTACATTACTAGGAGGTGTGTGTTTATTCACATGTGTATGTCTCGTATATATCACATGTAACAGAAGAAATTGTCTTTTCTTCTGCTGACATTTACACCTTTAGTCTTTGCATGGTATGACAGCAAACCACCAGTACACCTACTATTTCTTATGTGCCTTAACTTTCGGAAATGGTCATGATGGAGCTCTCAATCACGTGTTCAATTTGTTGTCTGTGGCGTCTCCTAGAAACAGAAGAAAAAAGTATTAGTGCTAATGAATGAGAAGCCATGTATAGACTAACAAGTCCATACTACGTAAGTCATTTACAACATGGAACACAAGAAAATGTCATATTTGTGAAATGTAATGATGTCAATGACAATGTTTAAGCATTTACAGGAATTCTGAGTAGTACACTGTCATCCGTACATAGTACTGCAACTTGCAAGCCTACTGTTTACAAAATATCACAAACTAAGATATCCAAGCAAGTAATTATACCTGACAGGGTGGGCAGTATTGGGCAATGAGCAAACCGCACGGGGCATAATGATGCCTGACGCTGCAGCTGGAGGGCCTTATAGTCCCTGGAAGGCCCGGTATTGCCCATGCCGCCCACCCTGCAGGGTATTATTGCACTTAGAATATGGGTAACTGTGACATTCTTACATAGGATTTAATTAAAAAAAAAGAAATCAAGAAAATGTTAGTCAAAGTGAGGTTTCAGTATTTTTATTGTTAAATAGTTCCTCCGTTTTTTGTAGTGTTCAATATCCTGCTGCCTCCCCAAGTGTGACAGTAAGTTGGTAGGTATGATTTGGGCAGCGTTGAAGGGGGTAAGATCTCTCACCAAGTGAGAGAAAAAAATGGTGGCTTTTTTAAATTGGGTGCCAAGTGCTTTAGCCAATTATCAAGCAGGCTGAGCACAATGATAATAGTGATGAGCCTGATATGGTTGTTATGGCTGGGACTTTTAACTTACAGGGCTGTCATTGTAGGTTAATGTACTCCTGCCATCCAATGAAATTTCTTATATTTGCAAGCTCATATACTAAGGTACAATATTTTTTGTTCAATAGACATCTCATGCCCAATATAACCACATATGACCATAAAGCACATGTTAAGCTAAGTAAAAAACTAAATTTTCCCAAAGCTACATGACGTCTACATGCCAAATCTCACATTATTCTCATGATGAAAGAATTTGCTAACTCGCGAACAATCCTTGCGATCAAACCGAGTCACGATCAAAGAATTTGCACGCTTACAACCAAAGACCAAAAAAATACAATAAAATGTTACAAAACATTCAAAAATAATTATCACTGTGACATCCACATCTTCTAAGCAATAAAACACATAAGGCTACATGCAGTGTTGAAAACTGGTAAAAAAGCATGTATATTTTAAACTACTCATCTTCCACAATTCAAATCTCACGTTATTCTCATGATCAAAGAATTTTTAAGCTTGCGGATGATCCTCGCAATCAAATCGAGTCGCAATCAAAGAATTTGCATGCTCGTGATCAAAGATCACAAAAATAATGTTAAATGTAACTAACCTTTTTAAAAATAATTATTATTTTAACATCCACATCTGATAAGCAATAGAAAGACACATGGCTGCTCACTCTGTTTAAAACTATGAGAATAATGTGATTTTTTAAACTACTTATCTTCCACAATTCAAATCTCATGTTATTCTCGTGATCAAAGAATTTGCAAGCTCTCAAATGATCCTCATGATCAAACTGAGTCACGATCAAAGAATTTGCTCACTCGCGGTCAAAGATCAAAAAATACAATAAAATGTTCAAAAATGTTCAAAAATAATTATTACTGTAACATCCATGTCTTCTAAGCAATAAAAACACATATGGCTACATAGCGTATTCAAAACTGGTAAAAAAAAGTGTAGATTTTAAATTACTCATCTTCCACAATTCAAATCTTGCGTTATTCTCACGATCAAAGAATTTGTAAGCTCGCGGACGATCCTCGTGATCAAACCGAGTCGCGATCAAATAATTTGCATGCTCATGATCAAAGATCACAAAAATATTGTTAAATGTAACAAAACTTTTTTTAAATAATTATTATTTTAACATCTACATCTGATAAGCAATAGAAAGACACATGGCTGCTCACTCTGTTTAAAACTATGAGAATAATGTGATTTTTTAAACTACACAACTTCCACTATCCAAATCTCATGTTATTCTCCCAATCAAAGAATTGGTACGCTCTCAAACGATCCTCGCGATCAATGCGAGTTTCGATCAAAGATTTTACATTCTCGTGAATGAAGAAATGTCTGACTGTGACTTCTGTGAACCTATAGAATCAAATAATAACAGTTCAGTGGCCATTTTATGGCTGTGAGACAAACTGCAGTGGCTCCAGGACATAACAGTAAGTACACAACAATCTATTATCTGAAAACATTATAATTAACTAATAAGCTAGGTGAAAACAATTAGTAAGCCTATAAAATTGGATTTTGTGCACTCTGCCATGATTTATGCAGTGTTTTACCAATATCTTACTATCTGTTGCTAAAGGAAAATGTATTTTAACTTTTAATAGTTATTCTGTGTGGCAGTTTCTGCTAGTTATATACACAGTGTTCCACCACAAATGACCATCTCACCAAGAACATACTACCCCAAAATAAACGTTGTTTGCAAGACTTTTACATTGAAATAAGACATCTGCCAAGATTTAAGCATTCTTGCACAAAGAGCAGATCTAGTGCATAATCTGTCTGCTACTCATTGTTCCACTAGGTAAATTGTTATGTGAAACCACCACAATTTTTTTTAAACTACTTATTTTACTCTATATACAATGTTAAGTAGGAGTTCCATTCTCTGCTTACTATGCAAAGATTGTTAACTAAAGAAATGATAATCAATGCCAAGGTAGTAACTGTGTGGCTGCAATCACAGACAGTCATAAACTTAGTAGTGCCACAAACATAATAAATCAGTAATTGTCAGAAAACACATACTGACCAGTGAATAATTACAGCTGTAACTATAGTACAGTAACAGAACAAAAAAAAATGCTGAATTGACTGTTTAAAACTATGTCAGTAAGACAGATAGATGTGCTTGCACTCACCACTCAAGCTGCTAGCTGAGAAAGAGAGGGAGTAGAGCTTCACTGACCAAAATGACTACTAACTCCATCCAATGGAAATGGCTATTGTTGGCAAGTAATTAAGTGTGGCCAATGACCAGGCAGTATTCTCCCACCAATACAAAAAGAATGTTTAATAAGCAAAACACCAATAGAAACAGCCTTTACAGACATAACAATTACTGATATTTCTTCATCTGTGTCATTAGAGGTTTATACTCAGCATGGCAGAAAGATCCAGAGTTAGTGTATGGATCGTGGGATCAAGCCTGGTGAGAAGAGCAGCAGTTTTCAGTAGAGCTAGTCATTCTGGCAATGCCTTGCACCTACCTCACTGCTCAGTGTCTTGGTTTGGGAAGGGTGGCATGAGATGGGAGCAGCTGATGCCAACCATGCTGGAGACACACCCAGTACCAGACATACTCCTTATCCATCTTGGAGATAATGATTTGGGTAACAAAAGGGCAATTGATTTAACAGAAGCTGCACAGTTTGACTTGCAGCATCTTATCTGTATGTTACCTGGTTGTAAAATTCTGTATTCAGCCATTACACAGCGAATGATCTGGAAAGGTGAGGATTACTGTCCTGCACTTGAAAGGTCATGTAAAAAGGTAAACATACAAATATCTGGATTCCTCCGTGCTATGGGAATGCACACCATATGTCACCCCCAAATTACATATCACAAACATTGGCTGTATCTAAAAGATGGTGCACATCTCTTAAGCACAGATAACAACATTTTTGTTGGGGACCTTCAAAATGGCATCCTTGTACTTCTGTAATTGTGTACCTGTATAACAATATCTCTTGAGCACATGCCATAGGCTATGAGAAAAATGGCTCTTTTAAGAGCCAATCTAACTGGTCAAAAAATAGAACAACTTACTCACAGTATACGCATGTGTTGTGTACAGCTTGGAGTCTGGCTGTGCACTCAGGATCCAGTACCTGCTGTAGCTATCAGGGAGGTATACCATTGATGTGCATGGTTTTAGTGAGGAGCTGGCTCTGCACTCAGAATCCAGTACCTGATCTCAAGGAGTGGGAGCGCTGCCTCACTAAACCCATGCAACTCCTCAGTGTTGTAACATATCTGCACTTACTATCAGGGCAGTAAACCATAGATGTCTACAGGTGTAGTTCAGCTCTGCCTCTAGATTGAAAACCCAGTAGCTTATCTGAGGAAGCATCAGGGCATTGCTGCAAACAGGGAGGTATACCATTGATATCCAGGGCCTTAGTTGCACTGTGAGTCAGCAGTCAGGATCCAGTGCCTGGTCGGGGGGGTGGCATTACCTGTCTGAGTTTGTTCAACTCATCAGTGTTCTAGCATGTGTCCACCTGGTATCAGAGAGGTGTACCATTGATGTTAATGAGTTACTTGAGGTGTGGTTCTGCACTCAGGATCTAGTACCTGTTCAGGGGGGAGGTATTGGTTGGCTGAGGTAGTGCAACTGCTCAGTTTTCTAACATGTGTCCAGCTGATTTCAGGCAGGTATACCATTGATGTTCATGGCTTTAGTTGGACTGTGGCTCTCCACTCAGGATCCAGTATGTATTGAGTGGGGGGGGTGCCATTCCTTGGCTGAGGCAGTGCAACTCCTCAGTGTTCTAACTCTTGCGCAGCTGGTATGATGGAGTCAGACCATTAATGTTCATAGCTTTAGTTGGCCTCTGCTCTGCACCAGGATGTAGTATGTTTTTTTGGGGGCATTGCCTGGATGCTACAGTGCAACTCCTCAGTGTTGTGTATGTGTGCAGCTGCTTTCAGGGAGGTGTACCATTGATGTCCATGGATTTACTTGTGCTTTGGCGCTGCACTCAGCATCCAGTGCCCCTTGTTTGGGGGGTGGGGGTATTGGCTGCTTGAAGCCATGCAAGTCCTCAGTGTTCTGACTTGTATGCAGCTGGTATAAAGGAGGTATACTATTAATGTCCATGTGTTTAGCTCAATTGTGGCTCTGCACTCAAGATTCAGGACCTGGTTTCGGGGGGAGGGCATTGCCTGGCTCATGCCATCTAACTCCTCAATGTCCTAACAGGTGTACAGCTGCCATCACATAGCTATACCATTGATGTTCATGGCCTTAGTTGGTCGGTGGTTCTGCACTCATGATCCAGTAGCTGTTCAGAGATGGGGGGCATTGCCTGGCTGATGCCATGCAGCTCATGAGTGTAGCCATAACTAGTCTGTAGTTGGTATCACACAGGTATACCATTGATGTCATGGCTTTAGTTGGGCTGTGGCTCTACACTTAGGATCCAGTACCTGTTGGGGGGGTGGCATTGCTTGACTGAGGCCAGGCAACTCCTCAGTGTTCTAACTTGTGTGCAGCTGGTATGAGGGAGTTATACCGTTAATGTCCGTGGCTTTAGTTGGACTCTGGCTCTGCACTCAGGATGTAGTATGTGTTTTTTTGGGGTGGGGGTTATTGCCTGGATACTGCTGTGCAACTAATCAGTGTTGTAGTATGTGTGCAGTTGCTTTCAAGGAGGTATACCATTGATGTCCATGGCTTTGCTTGTGGTATGGCTCTGCACTCAGGATCCAGTGCCTGGTCTGGGGGGGTATTGCCTGCTTGAAGCCATGAAACTGCTCACTGTTCTAACTTGTATGCAGCTGGTATGAGGGAGGAATACAATGAATGTCCATGAGTTTAGCTGAGCTGTGACTCTGTAGTCAGGATCTAGTGCCTGACCTGGGCACAGGAGGTATTGTCTTGCTGACGCTGCACAACTCATCAGTGTTCTAACTTGTATGCAGCTGGTATGAAGCAGGTATCCCATTTATGTCCATGGCTTTAGTTTGCCTGTGGCTCTGCACTCTGGATCTAGTACCTGGTCTTTTTTCGGGGGGGGTTGCCTGGCTGATGCTGTGCAACTCTTCACTGTTCTAAGATGTCTGCAGCTGTTATTAGGGAGGTATACCATACATGTCTGCAGGTTTAGTCAGGCTGTAGCTCTGAACTCAGCATCTAGTGCCTGGTCTGAGGGGGGTAGGGGTATTGCCTTCTTGAAGCCATTCAAGTCCTCATTGTTCCAACTTGTGCATAGCTGGTATCAGACAGGTATATCATTGATGTACATGAGTTGACTTGGACTGTGGTCTGAACTCAGGATCTAGTACCTGCTCTGGAGAGGTGGAGGTATTTTCTGGCAGAAGCTGTGCAACTCATCAGCGTTCTAACTTGTGTGCAGCTGGTATGAGGGAGGTATACCGGTAATGTTAATTGCTTCAGTTGGCCTCTGCATCTGCAATCAGGATCCAGTATGTATTTTTTTTGGGGGGGGGCATTGCCTGGGTGATACTGTGCTACTCCTGAGTGTCCTACTATGTGTACAGCTTGTTTCAGGGAGGTATGCCATTGATGTCCATGGGTTTACTTGGGCTGTAGCTCTGCATTCAGGATCTAGTATCTGGTCTGGTGGGGTGGGGGTATTGCCTGTTTGAAGCTGTACAACTGCTCAGTGTTCTAACTTGTGTGCAACTGGTATGAGTTAGGTATACTGTATTTCTACATGACTGTTGTTGAGGTGTGGTTCTGCAGTCAGGATCTAGTACCTATTCTGGGGGAGGGAACCATTGCGTGGCTGATGTTATGCAACTACTCAGTGTTCTAATATGTGTGCAGTTGCCATCATGGAGGTATACTGTTGATGTCCAAGGCTTTACTCAGGCTCTGGGTCTGAACTCAAAATCCAGTAACTGTTCTGTTGGGGGGGTGGGAATTACCTGGCTAATGCTGCACAACTCATAAGTGTTCTAACATGTGTGCAGTTGATATAAGTGAGGTGTGCCATAGATATTGATGGCTTTACTTGGTTCTTGACAGTTTTCTAACAGTTAATCTCTATTTGTTTCAACAGATTGGCAAAGATTAGAAAAACTTTCATTACAGTCATCTTTAAACAACTCAAAGTAAGTAATCACATTTTTATTCTTCTTTAAATAGTCAACAGCTCAGTACACAATGATGCTACATTGAATGATGATTTAAGTACTATTACAATTGTATATTTATCATTCTGTTTTTTTCTAGGTAGTGCTGTCTCAGCTAGAGAAAAGGGTATGAGTGGGTGGGTGATGCAATTCTATTCCAACACTAATGTTTTAAATATTTCTGCTGTTGTGGCTGCAACAGTCTACATAGAGAACCACTATTACAACACAACTTTCTTCAACTGTCTCTTGTAGTCAAGGCAGATATGAAGAAAGCAAAACCTAAGCGTGCATGGTGCCACAGTGGTGGCAGCCAGTATAGATGCCATTGCCTGTCTGGTCATGCTTCATGGACCTGAAGACAATGCATACTGTCATCCAGCTGTGTACAGTGTGGTTGCGTGCTTGTAGCACACCACCTAGATAAGTCTAGTGGCACTGCACTTATCTTTTGGAAGCACATACCCAGACAACATTAGTGATAAACCTTTTACTTGCTTTTAAAATGACACTGCACCAGCTATCGATATGCACATCGTCTTCACTACCACTATAGATGAATCACACACCACTTGTGGCATTGGCTGGTACATCTTTATAAAGTGGGTAAAGAAATTCCTGTACCCTGATAGGATGAGAGTTGGTTGTACACATAGCATTTAGAGAGCACCACCACTACCTAACACAAGTTCCTGGCAGTCAGGGCAATTCACTGAATACATAACCCATCCATTTCTTAGCATGCATCACAAATATGGATACAGCCTTATATATATATATATATATATGAAAACTTCATGTCTTCCATGTTACCATTCTCTGTCTGGCGGTTGGAGGGGGGGGCATTCCACTGGTTGAATAATGCAGAGCTTTGAATTCTTCAATTATATGATTGGCAATTACACAGTGTACTGAGTGTGAAGAAAGGCAGACTGGATGCCAGATACAAAACATCCATCAAGGGACTATTTGACAGAATCTAGCAATATTAAATGTTTTTATTTTTTGCTACTTTGAAAACTTTTAAAATGTTTTTTTTTTCTGAGGTTGACAATGGGCAAATTTAATATAAACAATAACACATGTGTGGGTGTTGCTAGTACTGAGATTGCCTGTCACCCAGAGGCTAAGGGCACCCTACCTGCAGTCGTGTGCATACCTACGCTTATGTGTTTGAACGTATCTCAGTACAATCAACACCCAGCAATGTCTTATTGCTTACAAAATGCAGTGGCACATCAACTTTGCACTGCCACATGAGAAACTCACCTATACTGTTGTACACGCATTTCACAAATGTGCCAATGCATGTCACTTGCACTACATACATGTCCTTAATGAGCTGAGCACAAATACTCAAACCACAATAAATCTAATGCTAAATGTTTCTAAACAAACAAATATCTTTTTTCCCAGAGCTCAAATATGCCAAAATCCTCGAGTGATAGAGAGGTGCTGGCCTTCGTTCAGGCTGTGAGGGAGCATGCAAACCCTAGGTTTGTGATGAGGGCGACAAACCTCAGCCTCACACATACCTGGGATAAGGTAGGTCATGATTTAAATTAACATATTAAGTATTGTAGAATAATGATATCTGTGGAACTATGGCATAGCAGTACAGTTTACTAAGACATAGCACAGTGGTAGTAGATCTCATAATGTAAAGACGTGCAAACACAAGGAGTTATACAGCAGTTAAATGTTTTACTCATGTATAATATAAAAAGAAATAGCTGTTTTCAAGAGTCATGAAAAGCAACAGCCACATGTTTCACTTTGACCAGTGGAGGCTGCTACTAGTAAGAGTGCAAGAACTGCAACAAGTGTGTAATTACAATTGCACAGATTTGCTGCCACTTAGTAGCTATTGCGCATGACAATATATGATCACCGGTGTTCACTGCAAACTTGATTTTACAAGCATGATTGTGTGGCAGTTTCTCTGCTCAAGGCATCAAACAACACAGCTACAGATGTGCTCATTGAAATTATGAGGTAAAGGGACACTAGGGTCTATGGAGTGACACTGACTATAGTAAGATTGAACATACACATAAGGAAAATTAAACGTATCATACTTGATACTAGCTCAGTGCTGTGCATTTACTGCAGAAGTGGTATCCACTAGGACTGTAAATTGGTTCAAAAATGGGATTGCACAGGACAACATGCAGGGTCAATGGAATGCAAGCATATAAGTGACATGCTGCTGCAGAATACGCCTCCTACCTGCACATACGAGCAGAGTTAATAGACGTCATAAAATTGACCTGCAGGCAAACCTTGTGTGTACATATTTTCAGATCTGCACTTGTCAAACACATACTATTATACTGTGTTATTTACCGGTGTTGTAGTATATTACTCAGTCTACATATTTAACTATTAGGAAATGATTTACTGTACTTTCTTTTCTATGTTTTTTTGCAGGCTAGCCATGCCTTGGGGAGAGATGGCATTACTAGATCTGCCAAAGAATGCAGGAGGAAGAGGAAGAAGATCACCCACCAGACCTTTTTCAAGGCAAAGGCAGTGGTGGGAGACATGCTCAGGAGTGTCCGGGAGTGGTTCGACATAGCTTTTGCTATGTGGGAGGAGGCAGGGAAGCCAGATTTTGGAGATCGCCATCATGGTGGTAAGTATATCTTATTAATGGTCTTAAAGGAAAACTCCACCCTCATATCTTCTAAATGTTATTTGTTTCCATGTCAATAGACAACTCTTTTCATGTAGCTGTTAATAATGTATGCAAATGTTTTAGTCTGATTTTACAGTTCATGCTAGGCCCTGTGACTGCCCTGAGAGTTCTCATATGCTAATGCAGCTCTCAGGGACAATGCAATTTCAACAGCCATTAAATGGATCCTGCCAGGGCAGTCACAGGGCCTAGTATGAACTGAAAAAACAGACTTAAACATTTGCATAAATCCTTAACAGCTACACGAAAGGAGTTGTGTACTGACATGGAAACAAATAACATTTAGAAGACATGAGGGTGGAGTTTTCCTTTAAATGTTTTATATCTAGAACAAATCTGTTGGAGTAGTTGAATAAATCCACTGAGAATCTCAGTATGTTGGTAAGTTTCTGTCACAGTCTTATTAGGTGATGTCATATTCCACACATTGCAAGATCTGTATGCTGTTATTATTATGCAATTCAGTATTCCATGAGGAGAAAGAAGAGAGATTGTTTCCTAAAAAGATAACGATGTTATAACATTTAAACATAATAGTATTATTATTTACTCTACTAATCTCTGAATACCATATATTGAGCCATATTTTGCCACATTTTGAAACGTTGTCAAACGATTTGTTAATGGTGTTAAATTTTTGGTCTATTACATGAATTGCCAAAACATAGAAACAAACTAGTATACCTCTAAAAGGGTCTGTCTGATCTCAAGATTTACCCATGCCTGATGTGTTCTTTGGTACCAGCATACACCCAAGGTTACATGAACACAGCAAGCATGGCTACATCCTGGTATCATCCACACCATCAAGTGCCTTGTTACACATCATATTCATTGTTAGCAGAAAGTGGTCGATATACTGATTTATTGCTGTTAGGAAAAAAACAAAATAGTGCTCATTGAGTGGTGTTACTGCATTTGATCTGTTTTTTCAAAAAATATTTAGACTAGGCAGTCGCTAGTACTACTGAGCTCCATAGCACATGCAGACAGAGGAACTATTTTATTAGAAAACTGATATTGAGCTAAATTTTCCTTAACAATGTTTTTATTTATTTTTTTTCACAGTGACCATTTTGTAAGTGCAATAGTACCCTCCAGGGTGGGTGTATTGGGCTATGTCATTCCTTATAGGGGCTATGAGGCCCTCCAGCTGCGGTGTCGGGCCTCATTACGACTCTGAGCTCTGCGGTATAACCCAATGCTGTCTAACCTGTCAGATATTATTGGTTACATATGTAAACCTGTGTCTTTGTTGTAAAAGTGTGACATAAACATGTTACAGATGGCAATATAGTTCATCACAGCTTCAAGTAGTAGTAAGATGATATGGTATACAATACAAACATATGTAAAAGATTGAGTGTTTCTTTTTTTCTCACTCAGCCAGTACATCAACTGCCCCTGCTTCCTCCCAAAGAGTACAGCTAGTGCCACTCCCAGAAGGTGAGGACCAAGGGGCTCCGGTCAAGCAACTACTTGTGTTTGACTCTGCTGGTGAGTTACAATGATATACTGGCATCTGTCTTTTAACTGAACCTCCAGTATGTATTGTTCCATGCTGCCATCATTGCGTGACACAGAGTGTACAGCTAGTCAATCTTCTAGTTTGTGGCACCTCATGTCACACAAATATTATGTTGATGTTCAGAGCTTTATTTTTGATGTTGGTCTGTACTCAGGATGTCATGCCCGATCTTGACGGTCTAGCAGCCACTGTCAACTGAACCCATCCACAATTTAAGGTGAGCTGTAGGTATGCAGTAATGATGCAGTACACAGTCTGGTATGAGAGGGGTGTATTGCCTGGCTCACACTATGCAACTCTTCTCTGTGTTCAACATCAATGAACTGCTCTGGGGGGGGGACATTGCCTGATTGAGACAGTACAACTTCTGACTTACATAATATGTCTACAGCTGATGCCACAGAGGTATGCCATCAATATGCACAGTTTTATTTAGTCTGTGGCTGTGCACGCAGGATCTAGTAGCTGTTCTAGGGATGTGACATCATTGCTGGCTGACAGCATGCAACTCCTCAGTGTTGTTACTTGTGTGGAGTTGCTATGAGGAAGGTGCACCATTGATGCTCACGTCTTTTATTGGCCTGTAAAGCTGGACTGACCATACACTACGTGATGCAAGGGAGGGGCATTGTATGGCTGACTGCTAGAAACTAATTAGTGGCTCACCTTGCGCACGCCTGGTATCAGAGACACATAGCATTGGTCTACACATCTTTAGTCAGCCTGCTGCTCTGCACTCAGGATCTAAAACTTGTTTTAGGATGGGGGCTTTGCCTCCCTGAAGCAGTGCAACTTCTCACTGTCCTCACATGTGCACAGCTCATATTATGGTGGCTATACCGTCGATATCCACAGCTCTACTTACTGTATGACTCTGTGGTGACCATCCAGTAGCTGGTGTGCAGAGATTGAAGCATTACCTATTGTGACACATGTAACTTCTCAATTATCTAGGTTGTGTGGAGCTCATATCAGGAAGCTATGTCATTACTGTTTATGTCTTCAGTTGGCTGTACCTCTGCACTAAAAATCCACAATGTTATCCAAGTGGGAGTTGGGTGGCCATTGTCTTGGTCAGCCTTTTAGACTCTTCAGACCTGTACCTTGTCTGCAGCTCCTATCACAGGTGTATACCCTTCATGTACACATCCTTAACAAACAAATGGTACTGTGTGCTCTGGATGTTCGGCGGTGCTCTTGCAGAGTTTTCCAACTCAAAACGACATACAGAGAACAGGCAGGCACTCTAAGTACTCAGAAACTCCAGTACAAGTTTATTGAGGCAGAGCATGCTTACAGACCAAGCCTGTGCTTCAACCCTGAAGTGCTGCTGGATGTAACTTCCTTAGGGCGGATCCACTAAGGAAGACCCACTTCAGGGTTGAATTGCAGGGCTTGGTCTGTAAAGTGTTCTGCTGACTAATAAATTTGCATTGGAGTTTCTGAGTACTTAGAGTGCCTGCCTGTTCTTTATATGTACACATCCTTAGTTAGCCTGTGGCTGCGTACTTAGTATGTAGTATGTGTTCTGGGGAGAGGAGGTGATTGGTTACAGGCATTGCTGGCATGATGCACTTCAACTCCTTATTGTCCTAGAATGTGTGCAGGTGATATCACAGAGGTGTACTGCCAATATTCACAGCTTTATTTACTGTGTGACTGCACTCAGGATTCAGTGCCTACTGTCTCAAGATGGGACAATTGCCTGCCAACTGTTCAGTGTCATGACTTGTGTGTAGCTGCTATCAGGAAACTATCACACCCATGTTCAGAGGTTCACATACAAATCTTTAGTTAGGCTGTAGCTGTTCAGTCATCATCTAGAACATGTTCTGGGTGGTGGGGTAACAGCATTCCCTGCCTGAGGCAGTTCAAGAACTCACTATCCTAACATATCTGCACCTCATGTCAAGCCGGCATACTGTACTTATCCAGAGATTTACTTAGTGAGTGACTCTGCACTCAGCATCCAATTCCTCATGTGGGGGGAGAGAGAAGCATTCCCTAAGTGATCACATGCAACTGCTCAGTGCACAAACTTGTGTTGAGGTGCTATCAGTAACCTATGCAATTTGTATTCATGCCTTTAGTTTCCATGTGCCTCTGTACTAAACATCCACTACCTTATCCAGAGGGTAGGAGTGTGGGGGCAGTAAAGTCAGCCTGAACCCTCCAAACCAGGGGCGTAGGCAGGATTTAATTTGTGGGGGTGTTTAGATACATTTGTGAATTGGGACAAATAAAATCTGGGGGTCTGGGGGCTGCTAAACCCCCAGAAGCTCTGGGGGTTTACATGCTCTGTGGTGAGTTTTGGGTCTTTTCTTGAAGAAAAAACACACTTTTGTTACATGTTCCCCACCCCTAATTTCAGGGGGAAATTTTTGTTTTCCACGTGTAATCAGGGGTGTGGGAGTGTCTGGCTGACAACAGAGTCTGCAGTTCCAATTGCTGTGGACAACTGGCTGTCCAACAGTGTCATCAACAACCAACCCCATATGCAGTTTTTGTATTATACTATGAACATTTCTATATAAAGGCTAGGGGGCTGGGACTGCTAGGCCCCCAGAATCTCTGGGGGGGGGGTTACATGCTCTGTGGTGAGTTTTGGGGCTTTTCTTAAAGACAAACACACTTTTGTTACGTTTCCCACCCCTAATTTCAGGAGAAATGTTTTCCCCCCATATAATCAGGGGTGTGGGAGACTGTGGCTGTCATTAGAGTCTTCAGCAGCTCCAATGGTTGTAAACAACTGGCTGCCCCAGACCACAGTCCAGAGGTTCCCCAGGGACCAATTGGCAATGCAGCCAAGGGAGATTGAGTGGGTCTCCATTAAGTCTGCCCGCCTTCCATTTTCCCAAGTACCTCCCTGGCTGCAGTGGCACAGAAGTGCATGCACGTGGAGGCATGCACACACTGCAGAACTGCAGCTTCCTACTGTACCTTCAAAACCTTCTTGGAGCCTGCAATATCCACAGGCCTCCACCCGGTGGCAGTCAAATGCCAAGACCACTTGGGCAACCCTCCCTGGGAGAGGACAGCAATCCCTGGGACCCTCAATCCTCTCCTCCACCTGCCCCCAAACAACCTGGGGTCATTACCAAACCTGGGTCACCTGTGTGACAGCAGGTGTGACGTAAAACCTTCAGTCTTCCACACCATTGGGCCAGCCTCCAAATCCTAGCATTTAATAGACAAATGGAACAGTATGCATAGGAACAGCATTCGTCCGATATTGGTTTTCAACATTTACCTCTAAAAAGCACAAGAACTGTACCGTTACATTACAGGAACACCAATCCTACTCCACATATACACATACAAATATACAGAAGGGGCACATGCGTGCACACTTAGTAACATCTTGCCACTTTCCACAATATGAAAACTGATAAATTAAACAAGTCAGTTTGCAAAACACAGATAAGGTACATAATTAGTATAAGTCTGCTTTTGAGAAGCCTTAGAAACATAGAAACATAGACTTTGATGGCAGATAAGGACTGCTTGGCCCACCTAGTCTGCCCATTTCTCTACCTAGAAGATAAGCTGCAGATCCTATTTAACCAACAGCCTATTTCTTCCTACCCCCCACAAAAATTGCCTTATGTCTGTCCCATGCATTCTTGAATTCTCCCACAGTTTTAGACCCCACAACCTCCTCAGGAAGGCTGTTCTATGTGTCCACCACCCTCTCTGTGAAAAAATACTTCCTCACATTGCCCCTGAGCCTGCCCCTCTATCTTCAGATTGTGTCCCCTTGTTCTTGCACATCCCTTTTTCTGAAAGATGCTACCCTCTTGGACTTTGTTGATTCCACTGAGGTACTTAAACATTTCTATCATGTCCCCCCTCTCCCTCCTTTCCTCAAGGGTATGCATATTAATCTCCTTTAGTCTCTTCTCATATGGCTTCTCTTGCAGACCCTGCACCATTTTAGTTGCCCTCCTCTGAACTGCCTCCATCCTGTCTATGTCCTTGCGGAGATGGGGTCTCCAGAACTGGATGCAGTACTCCAGATGGGGTCTCACCAACTGTCTGTACAGGGGATAATAACTTCCTGTTTTCTGCTGGTGATACCTCTCCCTATACATCCCAGTATCCCCCCAGCCCTCCCTACTGCCTTCTCACATTGCTTGCCAACCTTAAGGTCATCTGATATGATTACTCCCAGGTCCCTTTCCATTTCTGCTGTTGTTACTACCTCCCCCCATTGTGTAATCTTCCCTTGGGTTTTTGTTTCCCAGGTGCATTATTTTGCACTTCTTTGCATTGAATCCAAGCTGTTCTACTTCTGACCTTTCTTCCAACCTTGCCAAGTCCCTTCTCATCCTTTCCACGCCTCCTTGTGTATCAACCCTGTTGCAGATCTTTGTGTCATCTACAAAGAGGCATACTTTTCCTTCCAGTCCCTCTGCAATGTCACTTATAAAGACATTAAAAAGGACAGGACCCAGTACTGAACCCTGTGGTACCCCACTAGAAACCCCCCTTTCTTCAGAGTGGACTTCATTTACAATTACCTTCTGTGTCCTGTTGTTCAGCTAATGTTTTACCCAGGCTACCACCCTGGGACCCACTCCCAGGCTGGTTAATTTGACTGCTAATCTTTTGTGTGGGACTGTGTCAAATGCCTTGCTAAAGTCTAGGTAGACCATGTCCATAGCCCTCCCTGGTCTATACTTTGGTCACCCAGTCAAAAAATCAATGAGATTCATCTGACATGACCTTCCCGCTGTGAACCATGCTGCCTTGGGTCCTGTGTCCCACTGGCCTCTAGGTATTCAACAATTCTTTCCTTCAGAGTGATTCCATCATTTCCCTACCACAGAGGTCAAACTGACAGGTCTGTAGTTTCCTGCCTCTGTCTTGGTCCCACTTTTGTGAAGTGGAATCACATCTGCCTTCTTCCAGTCCTCAGGTACCACACCATCCTCCCATGATTTGTTAAAAAGGGTAGTCAGCGGTGTCACTAGTTCTCTGCTTAATTCTTTTAGAATTCTGGGGTGAATTCCATCTGGCTCCATTGCTTTGTCCACCTTCAGTTTTAGGAGTTCTTTCAGAACCCTTTCTTCTGTGAAAGGACTGATCGACCCCCTCTCCAGAGTGCTTCTGTTAATTGGATTTGGCACCTCCCCCACTTCCTCTTTTGTGAATACTGAACATAAGTATTCATTCAGTATCCCTGCTTTTTCACTGTCACTCTCTGCCCACCCACTATCCATTCTATTCAGCCTCACTATCACTCCCTTTGTCTTTCTACACTCCCTGATATACCTATAAAAGGTTTTATCCCCCTTCTTAACTGAGTTAGCTATCTTTTCCTCAGTTTGTGCCTTTGCTATTCTGACTACCCTCCCTGCTTCCTTCAGCCTTAATTGGTACAGTTCTCTGTCCTGTTCCTTCTGTGTTTTCTTATACTTCCTAAATGCTATCTTTTTCTCCCTAACCTTCACCACCACCTCTTTTCAGAACCATAGTGGCTTTTTCTTTCATTTTGATTTATTTGCTTCACACAAAGGCTTATTGCCTCTTTGATGGCAGTTTCGATATTTTCCCATTGTTGATCCACCCCTCCTTCTAGCCTGTTTGCTAGTGCTTTTCTGAGGCACTCTCCCATCTTGCCAAAATCAGCCCTCCTGAAGTCCAGAACCCTCACTTTTGTATGGCTTGACACGTAATTAGTCCGGTTTTTATAATGTGCATCTGAAGTGTACTTAGTCTGCACACTTCAGACAAGGGCTACACCTCATTTTGATCAATCTGAGTGCATTCATGGCATCACTGTCAGGCCATACTGCAGTCCAGGTTCTATAACACATCACAGTCAGATTTCAGGAGAATGTGCAAATATGTGATAACTGCAGTGAATCAGCAATGACAGGAGGACCAGGACCATATGTTGGGCTAGTGACTCATGATGGGGGTGTAGAGGGCTATACGCATTATACTAGGTCCAAGGGGATGGGATAGAGGATTGTTTTCTCAAAATCACTTTTAATGGCTGAACAGAGACCAAGCATTTTCTGGTCCCAAGTAGGAATGCACACTGAATATTCACAAGTAGGTACAGTACTTGCACACCCTAGGGACCATTACTCTACACCACCGAGCAAAAGACAGCACTGGGGCAAGGGAGGGGCAACCCTTGACAACAAGACTGGACACAGATCAGTGGAACTGGATGGGGCACACTGGAACATGGGAACACAAAAGTGAACTCACAGCAATTCATGGGGGGGCAACTAGAAAACCAGAACAAAAAACATCAGTGGGTTATAGAGGGTGACACCTCCAGGCAGGATGTTTGTGTGCTCAATGATATGACCTGGTGCTGGTGGCATGGCATTCCACCATCATCCATGTACCTGGCTGGTACAATGCCTTGTGACCAGGCTGCATGCTCACACCAGTGTAAATACCAGTTACAGTCAACAGCTATTTGGATCAGGTATTTAATTTGCACCAGTGTCACATTGTGCCCCAACCCCATGACATGTACAGCTTTTTGTTTATATAGGGCTCCTCAGCAGACCAGAAATGGGAACAGTGACACCAGAAATAAAGTGCAAGTACACTACACAGCAGGGGTCAGCCTTAACTTTTTTTTGCTCTAGCGAGCCGGGCAAGTGAACAAGAGATTGCACTAGCCTGCAGAAGTTTGCAGTAACCCACAGTCACTATGGTTAACAGTGATTTATTAAATTAAGGGCAAATAAAATGGCATTTGTCCTGCCAACAGTCTGAACAGCTACCAACTGATTTTGCACTGTGTCTTTAACTGCAAAGCTCACATACACTATCTCAGTTTCTGTGACTGAAGAGTCAGTGGTTCTGTGATTGATGACTGAAATTAACTTTGTTCCCATAATTTTTTCTTGTAGTGCCATATGTTCAACCTCAGCTACATAGTGGAGAAAGTTGCAGGCATATTTGTCATTCTGATATGCTGAACTGATATCTATCCCTTTTAAATCATCAAGGCTACACATCCACACAAAGTCTGTGAAAGGATGTCATTTCTTAGCAGTTGCATGGCATGTGCAAAACACTTTATCCAGATGGTTAAAAGTTGCTTCATTCATGTTCTTCAGCGTTCTCTCTGAATTACTTGTCCCTGGAGTAGCAGTGCTGGCATCCTCCTTTTCCTTTGCCCTAGCATGAGCTTCACTGATATTATGGGATGAGACTGAGTCAAGCCAGAGGTTATCTGTACCAAAATGAAAATTATTGTTATTGCCCACCTTGCCCAACTGTATTTCATGTTTGATACACAAATGGCAGAACATCAGATCTTTTGCACCATAATACCCAAATATTTTTCTAGGCAACATTGCTGGAACCAACGGCTTCACTTTGTCTTTTCGTACTTATGACATTTTATTTGTTTGTCTTCGTCAGCTTGCTTTCTGTTAATGTCAGCTGGGTTACTGACTTCTTTAATATATTTCCACATTTTCAGATTTGTAGTTAACAAAGTTGTGTCGGGAAAAGTGTGTGCCTCTGTTTCTTCCCTTTGTCCTTTCTTTTCCCACCCTGGCCACAGATCCCACAAATGCTTGATTATCCCAATTCTATTAAAAAATGTTCACCAAAAAAAAGTAAGGATAAATTCAACAGCATCAACCCATACTGTTATTTGTTTATTTTTATTCTTTGGCAACCAGGTAACTCCCATTGAGCACAAGATTCATTTTCAGGTGTGGCCCAGGAACACAGGGAGGTTAAGTGGCTTGCTTAGGGTCTAGCAGTATGCAAGTGTAGACTGTGAGAATTTAAACCCAGATCTGCTGGATGTACAAATTCATATCTCACATTTCAATATCTTGGGGTATTACTAGATTCTCATCTAAGTTATGAATCTCATTTTTTGAAGGTTACCTCAAGAATACATTGTAGATTAGGTTCTTTGTACAGAATCCGTTCATTTCTTATTCCTGAGTCTAGGCTGGTTATTTCAAATTGCTGCTTACTTCCTATTGTGAACTATGCAGCTATGATTACTGACACTGCTTTCATGCACAGTGATTTCAAAGAATCCACTTTACTTCACTTGATAGCTAAGTTTGTTTTAAATTGTTCTAAGTCATCTCATCATTGTGTGATTTTGAAAGAAATGGTCTGGTTACGGTTTCATTAATTTCCAATACTGTGTGGCCAAGTTCATATATAAAGTTATGGACTCTGGAATTCCATATAGTATTTCAAAGTTTTTGAGACCATATATTGATGGTCATTATTCTAGACATAGGTCAGACAGTAGGTTTCTCGAGATTCCTTTTATGAAATCTAAAAGTGGACAAAGATCTTTTGCTTATATTGCTCCATTTATTTGGAATGAAATTCCTCAAGATATTAGGTGGTTGTGTTCTGTCAAAAAGTTTGCCGATGCATTAAGGATGTATTTCGAATCTCAATTTAATTGTAACTGTTTTTTATGAATTTTTTTTATGAATTTTACACGTAACAAAGACATTTTTGTCTGCAATTTGCTGCATTGTATATGTATGTTTGATTATGTATTGTCTGTATGCAATATATGTGGGTCGCACCTGTAAAAGGAACTTGTTTCCAGTGTGCTTACCCGTTAAGCGAATAAACAAACAAATAAACAAACAAACAAACAAAATTCCATTCACAACCTGTTGCTCTCTCTGTTAACCACTCTCCAGTTTTCCTTTCCATTATAGCCATATATTCTGATATGCTTTGGCCACCTTTTTGATAACTGAACTATCAGTACTTGTGGTATCCTCAATACTACATTGTGTTCCCATTACCACATCAGCTACTTCTGTTTCTTTAAAAAAGCTAAGACATCACATTCCACAATTTCAGACACATCATTTCATGCTATTTATTCCAATTGCCTGTGAAGGTGTAGCTAATTTTATGGAATGTTCAGGTTGGTAATATAAAAAATAAGAGCAGCAGCTGCTGAGGACTTAAGAGAGAAATAGTCAGCACAGTGACAAAGGCAATAAAAATGTGAAAACTAATTTGAAAAAGTGGGTCTAAAACATATGAGAATATAGGAAAATCAAAAAGGAACCCATTACAGCATATAAAGGTGTAAACACTGTTTCCTATCATGGCAGTAAATAGCCATACTTAAAATTCAGAGTCGAAAAGATTAGATTGATTTACTGCTAATGGTCTTAATGGTTATACTTTACACCTCCTAGACAGACTGGTTTTACAAACAAAGACCTGTGACTAGTGACATCAGAACTTTTTTTGTAACCTGGGCATGCATGCAAAAGTGAACGATGTGATACAATCAGTTTTAATACTATCTGAGCACTCAAAATGGCCCAAAAACTGGACTACATGTAATCAAAACTGGATGACCAGATAAGGACCCTGAAAACTGGATTATCCAGTCTGCAACTGGACAGGTGGGCAACCCTAGAACTGTGCTGCTCCTGGACACAGTCACAAATCTGCCTGCCATGAGTACTGAGCTAAACAAGGAAAGGAAAAAGAGAAAGGATCTTTACTGCAAAAACTAAAATTAGTAGTTAGTATAAAATGAAACAGTTTGTAAATGCATTACACACAGACATCTATTTTTTAATTTCACTAATGCTAAGGCAGCACATAGTTAAACCTTCATGAAAAGGACCTGGCTTTAAATTATATGTTATATTTATGTATTTATTTATTTATTTGATACCCAGGTTGAGAATGGAACTGCAGCTTTCCACAGGAGGAATTGCACTAGCCCAGCTGGGCAAGTAACAGAGATTCTGCACTAGCCCGTGGCAATCTGCACTAGTACCCGGGCTAGTAAATGAATGTTAAGGTTGACCCCTGCTGCACAGCCACATACATTCAACACATAGACCAGGAGACCTACCTGGTCCAGCAGCTGCTTTATCCTGTGATGTGAGGGCTCATGCAGTGAACAGGTCCTGTTCACTGTGTGAGCCCTCACATCTACAGAGGATCTGTTCAGGAGCTTATAGTCCAAATAAGGATACATTTTCAGCTTCTTCTTAAGAAGGGCCATGACTACTACTACTGTAAAGCATTTGGTAAATACTTGCTATGAACAGGAAAGCCAGAGAGAAAAACTTGAAACTGAAAATAATTGTCCTCTAGACAAACCAAATAATCCAGGAAGGGGTATCACCTGCAAGCTGCAGTGCGGGGGTAGCTGCAGGTTACCACAGGCTGAAAACCTGTAAGTGCAGAGAAAATCAAAAAGAGAGGAACCACACCCAAATGAGACTCCTAAGCAGTGAAGCTGTGTTCAGAATAACAGCTTTCATTGCAGTTGAACTCCATGGCATGCTTGGTGTACAGTCTAGAAAACTATTAACCACAATTTTGCCCTGGCACTTCAGGAATTACTCCCTTTGTCAGGGGGAATCATTTGGGTGCGGCTCCTCTCCTGAAATTTGCTCTAGACAAACCATATGCGTTGTCTGCTGTTTCCAGATTTTATGTGCAAATAAGCATCCTACATATCCACTGCACATATCCAGCCTTCTTGATACAGCAGTGGAAGAAGTGACCACAGAGAGCACATGAAAATGTATGTGTGCAACATGCTGTTTACCTGCTGCTTTAAGATCCTGGATGGGATGGATCCCTGTTGTTTTTTTTTAGTGTAGTATCTGCAGTAGAAACCCAGATTCAATCTGGGTTTCTACTGCAGATACTGCCTAGAACTGAACAAAACATGGGCACAAGCTGATGACCCTTTCTTACAGTTATTAGTTACTTCATGTCCTCCTGAAGGATGCACAAGTTCCTCTATGATGACAATGGCATGAGGGCATTTGTGGAGGATGAGGGACGAACTTTAGTGCATAGCGTAGATTCTAGACCCATTTTGTTGAAAGTGATTTCTGCCACTGTCTGAGTCTGAGACATGAACAATGTGCCCTGGAGCATCATACCTAAGCAGACCAGAAAACCAAAAATAAAGTGCAAAAATTTCCCAGGATAGTATCTGTGACTGCTACACTTAACCCCCCTAGTCTATCTTTTCCTCTCTCCCTCCTGTATCCTCTCACCCACTTCAAGTATTTACTGCTGTCCCCTCTGTTTCACCCTGCCTTCTCAATTACACACCCCCTGCTGCCTCCTCCTGCTCACGCCCTGTCCCCTGTGCCTTCACACCCCACACCTACTCTGATGGATTACTACCATTTCCCTCACTGCTGTCCCCCCCTGCAGCAACCACCCTACCCTTCTGCCCCTCCCAACGCCCCACACGCCTTTTGGTCCACCACGCCTTTCTCACCACCACACATACCCTACTGGACTGTTTAACCTGCCACCCTTTTCCTCCTTACCTTTTTCTCCACTCCCTTCCCCACTTGCCCACCCACCCATTCTCTCTTACTCCCCACACCTGCCATCCCTCTTCTTGATCCCCCCTCATTCTGTCCACCCAGCTCTGCCAACCCATGCCACCTAACTAGAGCATCAATTACATGCTCAACTACTCGATCTGCTGCATTCCAACTTACTTTAAACCTCCTGCTCCTCCCCCCCCACAAACTATATCTTTGCTGCCTCTCTATTGAGGACCTCCCTTTCCCTATTTTCCCCTGACTTGAGCACCTCTCTCTTCCCTTCCTTTCCCTTGCCCCTGCCATCTTCAGCCATGATTACCCAGCAGCCTCCCTCCCCGCACTTACCTCGCTGGACCCTAACTAACTTTGTCTGCACTTATTGCACCTTTCCTTTCATTACCCTGACAAAAGGATTGCTTTTCCTAAAACAATTCCTGGCTTCAGTCAACCACTATTGTTGTATCTTGTTGGTAACCTAACTGTCTGACCTGGCATGGTCACCAATATGTGTTGTACCTTGCACAGTTACATATATTGTATTGTGTACACCCTCCATTTGCTTATTATTGTACTGAATGTGTAACTGTGTTTCAATATGACATTTGTACTGTCTTCTATCTACCTGATGTGGAACCTTCGTAAATGAGTCCATGACTCAAAGGTACTTCTGAGATTGAAACAAAATAAAAAAAAACAGGTACACTACAGACAGACAGTCACAACATACTACACACCACTGACCACTGTGACCAGCCAGGATCTACAGTAGTAGCAGAAGACTTCCCAAATACTATCCCCACAAACAATGCAGTTCACTGTCCATATACAGTGAGGATATCTGGAGGACTGTTCAATTTGCTGGACAAAAAATGCTAAGGAAAGGAGTGTGGTGGGTGGAGATGATGGGGCTTGTGATTGCCAGTAGGGAGGAAGGGGTTGTAGTGGCATCAATGCCAAAAAGTTAAGGAAAAAAGAAAAAGAAAACCTGTACTGTATAGTATAGACATTTATACTGGCATTTGGTGGCAGAGCTGAGGATTCATTGTTCATGTGGAACGACAAGGGTCAACAACCATTCAGCCTTTAAACATTCCTACATTTGTATAACAAAATTCATTACACCATGAATCATTTATTAGTTCATAAAAGTGCAGTATCATCTCAGCATCAGGGAAAAAAACATGCCATGAAAGTATCTGGGTCAAATATTCAAGAGTACTTCTAAAAGGAAAGCAATGGCATTGATTAATAATGACAAGGAAATGTAAAAGCTTCATTGGACAGCTGTTAACCCACAACCATCTTTGACTCTGGGGAGAGTGGGCCGAAGGCTAGCGAGAGCTTGGCGAAGGTCCGGCCTGGATGCTGACAGGCTTAGATTGATGGACCATTATAGAGTCTATCAATCAGCAATCACCCGTAAGAAGGCAGAATTCCTGCCCAGGGAGATTGCTGCTGCGCGGAATTGACCAGCTCAACTCTTTCAGACAGTCGACAGTTTGTGCAATCCACTCTGTCTGCAGTCTGGAAGAGTTTTCACAGATGAAATGTGATGAGCTTGCTCGATTCTTCACAGATAAGATTGCCAGCATCAGATCAGGCATTCGTCCAGCTCTCTCTCTAGGGAGTTGCAGCAATCGGTGAGAGGAAGCAAGCCCTTGTGTCACCTAGTCTGACTTTAGTAGGCCGGCATTCATGGATGTTGTGAGGATTATTCAGACTGTACGACCAACCAGCTGTAGTTTGGATCTGGGCCCTATGCCACTTTTAATAGGTTGCGTAGATGTTATCTGCCTGATCCTTGCTGAAATTGTCTGGAAGTCTTTGGAGCAAGGGGTTTTCCCTGCCCCCTTAAAGGAGGTGGTCGTTTGACCACTCCTTAAAAAACCTTCATTGAATCCAGACGTCCCAGCTAACTACAGACTTATCTCTAATCTGCCCTTTGTGGGTAAGGTTATTGAAAAGGTGGTTGCGATACAGTTGGATGACCATCTTGTAATTCACAACATCTATGAAGCTCTCCAGTCAGAGTTTAGGAAAAGACATAGCACTGAGACTGCTCTTGTCTGGGTTTTGAATGATCTCCTAATTGCGAGAGATCGAAAGGCTCGTACTATTCTAGTCCTTCTTGATCTCTCTGCAGCATTTGATACTGTGGACCATGGTGTGTTGTTGGAGCACCTGCCCTTTCTTTGTGGACGGTCTGGTACAGTTCTACATTGGTTTCGATCCTTCCTCACGGGGCGGATCCAGAGGATTGTTATGGAGATTTATTCCTCTGATACCATCTCTCTGTCCTGTGGGGTGCCGCAGGGCTCCATTTTGGTGCCCATGCTGTTTGTGGTTTATATGCTGCCATTAGGAGATATCATTAGGCATTACAGTCTGGGTTTTCACTGCTATGCAGATGATACCCAGCTGTATTTGTCCTTTACTCCCAGTCAGGATGATGCAGTCCCTCTGCTTAACAGCTGTCTAGCCGAAATCAACGACTGGCTGAGCGCCAGCTGGCTGAGGTTAAACCAGATAAGACCGAGGTGCTGGTTGTGGACCCAGGTCACCTTGAAGGGCAGGCCATAGGCTGAAGTACCATCAGGCTTTTGGCTTGGTGGTGCCCAGCTCTTGACCTCAGGCCAGGTGCGCAACCTGGGCGTTATTGTTGACAGTGGTTTGACTTTGAAATCCCAGGTATCAGCCATTGTTAAGTCCTCTTTTTACTGTCTGAGGAATATTGCCCGGTGAAACACCTGGTTCCTCTGGATGACCTTCCCACTCTGGTCCACACCTTTGTGACCACTCTCCTTGATTACTGAAATTTCCATTTTATCTGGGGCTACCGGGGGTTGATATTCATTGCCTGCAGCTAGTGCAGAACGCAGCAGCCAGGCTTTTGCCTGGGACATCTAGACATAGTCATATTACGCCTGTTCTGCATGGGATGCACTGGCTGCTGGTACAATGACGAATCACCTTCAAGGTCGAGTTACTGACCTATAAAGCGCTACACGAACAGGGACCACAGTATTTGAAAGATCTCCTTACTCCCTACTGCCCCTCTCACTCACTCCGATCCGCCGACGAGGGATTGCTAGAGATTCCCAGGGTTCGTTTGAAAACATCTGGAGCTTGTGCATTTTCATATGCTGCTCCTGCCCTATAGAATTCTCTACCTAGTCGGATACGAAGCTGCCTGACCATCGAGAGTTTTAAAGTGGAATTAGAAACTTTTTTATTTGCAAAAGATTATGGCGCATGACTTTATATTTTTAGTGTTGTATTTGTTTTTATTTATTGTTATTTGTAAAGTGCTTTGATCTTTGGAAAAGCATTTAAAATATATTTTTACTTACTTACTTACTGACCTACCTCACAGACTGGAGTGTGACACTAGTCTACTGGTCTGGCTGGATGATGGTTCCTCTCCTCCAAATTTCTTCCACACAGGACACAGCCCTTGCAGTCTGTGGCATCTTGACAACACGGTGCCTAGCTCATTCAGGCCTGCAACCTCCTTGCACCTGGAGCCACAAAACTGTGCATGCAGCACACACAGCTGGCCTGGGGCATGGGCTCAGGCTAGCTCCTCTGGGCCGGGGGTGTTTATTTCTGACTTTGAGTTTTCCGACCGATCAGACCAACAGGCTTGGGACAGGGGTCAGAAATAAAATTAACAACCCCTCTTCTCTGCCAAGTGCTATTGGACGACTCCTCCTCCAGGCTCCAATTCAGCTCCTTTGCTCTCCTCATGAGCAGCCGTACAAGTCACATCTCCTCCACATGAAAATCCTTCCAGGGGCACACACAACAATCCTCTGCTCTGTCCTTGACTCCTTTCACTTCTCTTCATGCAGGAGATGCGGCAGTGCATGTGCCGGGTGTGCTTTAAGGTGACAATTTCAAGCCATGCCACTCATTGGCTGCTGCTCAGAGAGGAGGAGGAGGAGGAGAAGCAGACTTGCACCATCACCGGTCAGTAGACACCAACCCTCAAAGTCACTGGCCATACGCGCTGCAGCCTTGCTGACCTGCTCCCAGTCCCACTCACTCCAGGCAGTGATCCAGACTAGCAAAATAAATAGAGCAGCTGTTCGACTCGATATTGTTGTCCCTAAATAAATATTACAGAGGTCATTTTGAGGGTGTTTGAACACCCTTAACTCCCCCCATCTACACCCCTGCTCCAAACTAGTCACTGTCGTACCCTGTGTGCAGCAGTTACCAGTGCGATATGCAAGTGATATACAGACCTTTTCTTAACCTATTGATCTGCACTCAGGGTCTATTACCTGTTCTGGGGGGGAGGCTCACCACTGCCTGCCTGAGTCAGTGCAAGTCCTCACTGTCCTAACGTCTGTGCACATCATATCAAGGAGGCATGCCGTACATTTCGACGGCAAAACTTGCTGTTTAGTTTTGCACTCAGCATTCATTGCCTGGTGTGGGAAGGTGGGATCATTTCTTGGCTAAAGAAATGCAAATTGTTAGTGTCCTAAGTTGTCTGGAGCTTGTATTAGTAAGATCTACCATTGCTGTCCATGGTACCATTTGGCCTGTAGCTGTGCAGTGACAATAAACTCCCTGCTGCAAGGGAAGGGGGAGTGGCATTGTCTGTGTGAGGCCCTGAGACTCCTCAGTGTCCCACCTTGAGTACAACTCTTATCACATACAGATGCCATTGATGTCGACATGTTTAGTTACCTATGGCTGCCTACTCACAATGCATTACCTCTTGTCTGAGAGGTGAGGGCATTACCTCTCTCAACCACTGCAATTCCTCACTGTCCTGATATGTGTGCAGCTGCTATAGGGAGGTATATCGTACATATCCATGACTTTACTTACTCTATGGCTCTGCACTCAGCATCCAGCATCTCTTGTTTGCATGTGGGACCATTGCCTCATTGAGGCTGTTGAACTATTCAGTGTCTAAACTTGTGTGTACCTGGTATTAGTAATCTTTGCCATTGATGCACGTTGGTTTACTTGGCCTGTTACTCTGCAGTAATGTTTCCCTCCTCTGATCTGAGGGAGGCTTTTGTCTGGAAGAATCCTTTAAACAACTGAGTGTCCCAGCTTGTCTGCATGTGGTATCACATACTTATGCCATTGATGTCCATATATTTAGGTAGCCTGTGGCTGTCCACTCAAGATACAGTACTTGTTCTACTGGAGGTGGGTGTATTCCCTACCTGACACAGTGCAACCCGTCACTGTACTAGTATACGTGCAACCCGTATCAGGAAGGTATTACATCCATATCCACACCTTTACTTTGTGTGTCTCTCTGCACTCAGCATGCACTACCTGGTGTCCATAGCTGGGAGTGTTGACTGCCTGTCTACATGCAACCCCTCAGTGTCATGATTTCTGTGTACATGCAATCAGGAAAGTATGTCGTTGATGTCCACAACCTTACTTTTCCTGTACCTCTGCACTGGGGATACACTACTTAATCTGAGGAGCTTATGGGGTATGTGGACGGGATTATTCTGTAGCTGACCCTTTTAAACTAGTTGATCCAATGGGGAGAATGGGCAAGACATTGTCTGCATGAGGCATTCAAACTCCTCATCATCTTACCTTGTGTGCAGCTACTATCAGGGCAGGAATGCCATTGATGTCCACATCTTTAGTTAACCTGTGGCTGTCGAATCAGGATCCAGTAACTGTTCTGATACAGGGATGTGGGTGGGTGTGGGTTGGGAATTCCTGCTTGATGCTATTGAACTCCTCAGAATTAACAATTCAGTACAACTGGTACTACAGAGGTATACATACACATAGTAACATCCACAGACAAATGTTTTCCCTTTTACTATGTTTTTATAGAGGGTGAACCATCTGTGGAGGGTGATGCTGGAGGAGAAAACCCCACAGAGGATGTTGAAATACTAGAGATTGACCCCTCTGTGGAGGAAAGAACAGACGCTTCAGCAGCAGGTCATCCATCATGTGCTGCAGGTCTGCCTGGGCTTCCAGCTGAAGAACGTAAGTAATTTCTATCATAACACAGACATAGTTGAATAGTCAATCAAAAAATTAAAATACTAGTTTCCCACTATCTAAATCCTCTGATAACCAATCACTATCTATGACAATAGCATCTATTGCATGTACAGAATAGAAAGTAATACAATAAATAACGTATATACAATGGTCATCTGTCAGAGATATGATTTACCTACACAAGTGCTGTTTGATGTCAGATAGCTGCACAAGTGGTGCAAGCCATAACTGAGGTGTCCTGGGTTAATCAGGACAAGTGTACATAAATTATTAATCTGACACATCAACATTGTATATATTATTTATGCAACAGGAATGCTTTCTGCCAGTGCAGGGACATTTGCTGTTCATTCTTTATGTTTTGTGCATACGTCTGTCAAAAAAAGTGAAAGTAAAATGTTACTTCTGCTCCTTTTTGCTACTTGTAACAACATATGTTGTGTAATCTTGATTATGGGTGGGTGGGGATCCAGGTTCACTGTATGCTTGTGGACGATGTTCAGGGTGGCCAGGTGGCCACTCACAGCTGGACTGCTGTGTTATGTCCTGCAATACTGCAGTCTGCCTTCCGGTGGTCAGGTGTTGATGCTACTCATGCAAGGACTGAGCTTTGAGCCCTCCTATTCAGACAGATGCAGGGTTGTGCCACCATATCCAACACACATCCCATGCTGAATATGAGTTCTCAGGAAGATTACTATGGCTACCAAAGATTTACCCACTGAGCTGCACCTTGTATACAAACCACTGTGGTCGTGGTGAATCACACCATATCTGATAAAATAGAACACACTGGTGTATATTATGAATCTTTAAACAACATCATAGCATTTCTCAGCAACAAGTAGTGTTTGAGTGTGGTTTGTTTAAGCAACATACTATGATAGACAGTATGTATATTGGTGAATTTACTACGCCTGGTGTGTTTTGTACACAAGTCACAGCAGAGTGTCCTAACCACACCAGAAGTGGTGAATACAACTATAGACCCAGTTTCCTTCATACTATCTTGGTATCTGGGTGGGAGGGGTGTACCAGCATCTTGCTGTTGTACAATTTTCAAGTCTTTTGTTTGTTTTAATAGTCATATTTACCTTTAACAGTAGGTATACTGCAGGATTACTCAAGGTCATGTCATGTGTTTTGACCAATGAATCTACAATATTTTCATGTGGCATTGTATGAAACAAATATAACAACAGATACTTAATTTGTTCTATTTTGCTGTAGTTTTGTTCACAGGTATGACAGATAGTAATTCTGCAGATAACAGCAATCTAGAATACTACTGTTCATGTTGTTCAATGATAAATTCACTGTTGACGCAGTCTTTGTGCATATATACCAGGGATATGTGTGCTGCACTTGTGTCACAATCAACTTATTTGAACAGATATCATCTAGAGAAACCTCATGAGTAGCAAAGAGATCACAGAGTACTGGACAAATAACTTTATTATTATTACACAACTGCACCATGCATATGTAGTTTCTGTGACTGGACTTTTCCACTTGACTTCTGTTATACATTATTGAGCTCTTGACTTTGTGGGACCATGCTGAGGTGTGGGGAGAGGGTGGTCTGGGCATACCTGGATGAGGGGGTCGGCTTTTATCATTGTCCAAGTGCTGCGCAGGCTGGCATACATAGGGTCTTCAGGGCTTCACAAGAAGCAGCATTTATCAGGAGCTAGTGGGGGGGTTCATACTGGCACATTGTGCCGCAAGGAGTGTCAGGTTACAGTAACTGAGGGGGGCCGGAATGTGTCAGTAACGCAGTTTAATTACAGTATAATAAAATCAATGCAGCTATACTAATCTATCATAGATGTTAATACAGTTCCTCTCTCATTAATAAAAAAAATATATACCTCACTATAGTATATTACCATAAGAGTACAGAACAGCCTAGTTTACTGACATGTCTCTTCTTGTCATTTTTCCCTCCACAGGACATCTGGCTGTTCTCAGCACCATCAGCAGCACTCTCAGCCAGTTGCTCGAGGACGTGGAGGGTGGTAACAGGGCTGCAGCCCAGCACACCCGTGTCACTGCAGCAAAAATAGACTATATAATAAACCAAAATGCTGAAATGATAGATTTGCTGCAGTGACATAGGTGTGTAGGGCATGTGGCCTTAATTGCCACCCGTGGTCTGGAGCAGAGCAACAGGGGCCTAACCCAAGCCATACGGTCACTTAGGGAGATGGAGGAGGCCTCTGTTGCTTTGCTTGAGACCACCCACGGTCTCATGGTGTGGCTGGCTGAGAACCAGCTGGAGGCCATGGAGGGAATCCACCATCTCCTCTGACAGGACCTGCAGCATGTACAAGATGACCCACCCTCCACAGCTCCTCAGCAGCAAGAGCCCCTCGAAGGTGCCCCTTCCACAACACCACCACCACCACCTGCAGATGAGGTGCACCAAGTCCCTCCTGCTCCTGCGCAGTCTTCCTTTTCCTCCTCCTCCTCTCCCCAAGGCACAACAGCCTGAATGGTCAGCACCTCCCTATCACTCCTGGCCATTCTTTTAAATGTTTTTCAGTCAATTATTTTTTTTTTACATTATCTCCCCCCCACACTCCCAGTGTGAAGCAACACTTTTATTTATTTACCTGCTTTTATTTTATTTATGTTTTATTTATTATCCCTTCTCCGTGTGAAGAAACATATTTATTTTACTAGTTTTATATGATAATTGAGAAAATATTTATTTTTATAAAACAATCAATACTTTTATAATTAAACATTATTGTTTCACAATGATGTATTTGGCTACTTCTTAAAAATACATGTGTGCTACTGCTATAAGGAAAAGTATTCCATTGATATCTATCACTTTAGTTGGTCTCTCTCTCTCTCTCTCTCTACACCTATGATCCTGTGCCTGATTTGCGGGGCTTGGGGGCATTGCTTGGCTCAGCCCATGCAACTCGCCAGTGTCCTAACGAGTGCAACTGGTATTAGTAATGTATCTCATGTATGTCAACAGCTTTAGCTGAGCTCTAGCTCTGCACTCAAGATACACTAAGTTATCTGGACATGTATAGGGGGCATTGACTGATTGGTGCCATGCAACTACTTAGTGTTCTACCATGTGTGCAGCTGGTATTGATGATGTATACAATTGATGCTCACAGCCTCACTTCACTTGTGGCCCTGTAGTGAACATTAAGTACCTGGTTTTGGGAGGGGTGGGGCATAGCCTGGCTCAGGCCATCTAACTCCTCTGTGTCCTAACAGGTGTACAGCTGCCATCACACCGCTATACCATTGATGTTCGTGGCTTAGTCGGTCTGTGGCTCTGCACTCATGATTCAGTACCTGTTCAGGAGAGGGGCATTGCCTGGCTGATGCAATGCACCTCATGAGTGTTACAACTAGTCTGGAGTTGGTATCAAAGAGGTATGCTGTAGATGTAATGGATTTAGTTGGGCTATGTCTCTGGACTCAACAACCAGTACATGGTCTGGGGGTGGTGGGGACATTGCCTGGCTGAGGCCATGCAACTCATGACTGCCATTACTAGTCTGCAGCTGGTATCACAGAGATATGCCTTTCATGTCCATGGCTTTAGTTGGGCTGTGGCTCTCCACTCAGGATGCAGTACCTGTTTGGGGGGGCATTTCCCGGCTGAGACCGTGTAACTCGTGAGGGTCATAACTAGTCTGCAGTTGGTATCACAGAGGTATTCCATTGATGTTCATGCCCTTAGTTGGGCTGTGGCTCTGCACTCAGGATGCAGAACCTGTTGGGGGTGGGAGGCATCGTCCGGCTGAGGCTCTGCAACTCATGAGTGTCATAACTAGTCTGTAGTTGGTATCACGCAGGTATACCAGTGATGTTCATGTCCTTAGTTGGCCTGTGGCTCTGCACTCAGGATCCAGTACCTGTCCGGGGGGGTGGGGCATTGCCTGCCTGAGGCCGTGCAACTCCTCAGTGTTCTGACTTGAGTGCAGCTCATATGAGGGAGACATACTGTTTATGTCCATGGCTTTAGTTGGGTTGTGGGTCTGTACTCAGAATACAATTGCTGGTCTGGGGGTGCCCGGCTGGGGCCGTGCAACTCATGAGAGTCATAACTAGTGTACAGTTGGTATCACAGAGGTATACCATTGAAGTTCATGCCCTTAGTTGGGGTGTGGCTCTGCAATCAGGATCCACTACCTGTTTGGGGGGGTATTGCCTGTCTGAGGCCACACAAGTCCTCAGTGTTCTAACTTTCCTGCAGATGGTATGAGGGAGGTATACCATTGATGTACATGGCTTTAGTTGGCCTGTGAGTCTGTACTCAGCATCCAATTACTGCTCTGGGGGGGTTGGGGCACTGCCTGGCTGAGGTCATGCAACTCATGAGAGTCATAACTACTGTGCAGTTGACATCAAAGACATATGACGTTGCTGTACAAGGCTTTAGTTCGGCTGTGGCTCTATACTCAGGATCTAGTTCGTGTTTGGGAGGGCATTGCCTGACTGAGGTCGTGCAACTCCTCACTGTTCTGACTTGTGAATGGCTGCCAAAAGGGAGGTATACCATTGATGTCTATGACCTTAGTTTGGCTGTGGGTCTGCACTCAACATCCAATTACTGGTCTGAGGGGATGGGGGCATTGCCTGGCTGAGGCCATGCAACACTTCAGTGTCATACCTACTGTACAGTTTATATCACAGAGGTATACCATTGATGTTCATGGCCTTTGCTGGGCTATGGCTCTGCAGTCAGGATGCAGTACCTGTTATGTGTGGGTGGGGTCATAAGTTTAGTGATGCATTGTTGCCAATGTCTCTTTTATAAACGTTTCATAAACTTGTTTACACATACTGTGGTAAGATAACCTCTCATTGTTGTTTCTTTCTTAAAAAGTAAGGAAATTCTTTGTAGAAAACTGTGTTAATTCAACAGTTAGGGTTTTTTTACAGTGACAAAAATGAGGAAATTCGACATTAGGGTTTTCAACCCTAACTCCAACTTCCCCCCAACCACACACACACACACACACACACACACACACACACACACACACACACATATAGACACACACGCACACACACACAGAACACACAACTATGGGGGGCTGTACAAGGCAAGACAACCAATCACAGATACACACCATAACACAACAGAAATAACATAAACTTCTTAAACATACCACAACAGGCATCCACCATCATGTTTCATCAACTGTAATCACTTCTGCTGCCATCCCAGTCTCTTGCGTGCGTACACCAATATCCAATAGAAGCATCTGAGATAGAGCTACCAAAAAATCTGTTTCATCGCTCATATATCACGCTGTTATACAGAAATGGTAAAGTTGCTCAGAACATGGGGCTATGTTGTTATGGAGGAATACGAAGTTTGTGTGAATGCATGTTCTTGCTACTTATATTATGGTGGTATGCAGAAATGGACAAGTTGGTGGGAACATGGGGCTGTGCTGTCATGCAGAAATGGGCAAGTTGCTGCAGTACAGGAACCAAAGGGGCCCACACTCTCACCAAGTATAAAAAGGGTCTGAGACATAGAGCTTTCTGATTGGCTGCAAACATTCTATCAGCCCTGTTAATCTTTGATTAACATACTGTACATGTAAAGCCTAATCATATGCTAAAGAAGGTTTAACACCATTAAAAAAAAATCATTTTTGTTATAATAGCAATAAGCCACTGCCAGGGGTTATGTTTATATGTAGCACTTGGCTACACATTGTGCCACATTACACCCCCTAGAGGGTGATTAACAGACTATTAACATAATCCCTGGTCATGCCTTATTGCTTAATTCATGTCATTTACTTCTTAAATTATGATGTTATACAAAAATCTGTAATTTTGGGAAAATTGGAGGAAGCATGGTGGCCCGAAGGCTGCTGGTGTCTCACCAACACATGTGTTTCTCTATTTATAATGTCAATTTATGCAGAATCGAAGAATTTTTTGGAAAGATCAGCTTATGCTGTTATGTGGAAATGGGAAGGTGCTGGTGGTTTGGTCCCATGGTCCCACCAATACATGTGTTTTAGTGGTAATATTACACTGGAATGGGCAAGTTAGTGGGGAATGTGCTATACTGTAATGGAGAAATGGGTAAGTTTGTGGTAGCATGGAGTTGTGTTGTTATGCAGAAATTAGCAAGTTAGTGGGACATGGGTCCCACGCTCTTACCAATACATGTATTTTACTAGCTATATTATGGTGTTATGAAGAAATGGGCAACTTGGTCGGTGCATGGGGCTATGCTGTTATGCTGAAATGGCCAACTTGGTGATACCATGGTCCTATGCTCTTATGCAGAAATAAGCAGCTTAGTGGAGGCATGGGGTATGCTCTCATGCATAAATGACCAAGTTGGTAGCACCATAGGAGTATGCTTTCATACAGAAATGGACAACTTAGTGAGACTGTGGGGGGGTGGGGGCAAAGGGCTCTGCACTGCCACCAACAGATATCCTTTACTTTCTACGGTATGCTGTTATGTAGAAGGGTGTACACACCCAAGAGACTGGGATGGCAGCAGAAGTGATACTGTTGGTGAAACATGATGATGGATGCCTGTTGTGGTATGTTTAAGAAGTTGTATGTTATTTCTGTTGCATTATGGTGTGTGTCTGTGTTTCATTGTCTTGCCTTGTACAGCCCCCCATAGTTGTGTGTTCTGTGTGTGTGTGTGTGTGTGTGTGTGTGTGTGTATGTGTGTGTGTGTGTGTGTGTGTGTGTGTGGGGGCAGTGGTGGCGGGGAGTTGGAGTTAGGGTTGAAAACCCTAACGTTGAATTTCCTCGCTTTTGTCACTGTAAAAAACCCTAACTGTTGCATTAACACAGTTTTTTGCAAAGTATACATATATTTATATAGTTTGTCTTTTTAGTAGTTTCAAAACTTTGAAAGCATTGGTGTTAGTAATGCATTTAGAAATACATTTTTAATCGTCTTTAGAGTTAAACATGCAGTTTCATGTGAGGGCACATGTTTTGGGGAAGGGGGTTCAAATTATTTTAATCATGGGCACAGTACTTGGTAAACACATACGTTTGAAGAAAAAGTGTATTTTTTCTTTTAAGTTTGAGAAGTATGTATTATATGTAAGTGTAGCAGTGTTGTAAATGGGACTGGGGAATGTATAATGGTTAAGTGCCTAGAATTTTTTTTTATATATAATCGAGTTTATATGTAGCAAGTAGGTAGGGGGTAGTGTTTTGAATGTGGCAGTAGGACAGATTTGTTAGGATAAATATATGCTGTCTTGCAAATAAGAAAGAATTGTAAGGGATACATTTTGCAAACAGTGATATATATCATAGGGTTTTCTTTCATGTATTGTTGGAAGAAATAGCTGTGGCTCATTTTGTACTATCAGTAAAGGGAGAGAAGAAAACATTGAACAAGAAAACAACTGGTGATTTTAAAAGCTATTCTGATCAGAACTAACATTAAAAATAATCTCAGCTGTATTTTTAATTTTATTTTATCAGGGACACTAGAAACAGGATGTTTGAAAACATCAGTGAGCACTGATGCCATTTGTGTTAGAGAAGTTGTGGGTGGAGTTGCCTTGCACCTGTTAAAGTATGCCAGCTGCAATTAACAACTACTTGTAGAAGCAAATGGCTAGGTGTGTTTGTTTTTTCCTTCTTTCTTTTCACTGATGTTATAAACTGAGCCAGGAAAAAAGTAAGACTGAACAGATCAGAGCTGACATTAAAAAATGTGATGTTCCTAAGGTCTGTTGCATGCCCTGTATGCTTTCATTTTCAGACGTCCATCAAGTCTAAGAAACATATTTTTGGTATAAAATGTGTCTCTTTTTCTGATTTCTTAAGTAGTTCTGTGGGTTTGAACAGATTTCAGCTGGTTCTAAAAATGTAAAAATAAAGTGCATTCCTCCTGCCTGTCAGATAATAGGATCACTGATAAAAAGGGTGATCTGTTTTGCCTTTTATTAAACTCAGATTCGAAAATCTTGCATATATTCTTGCAGTAAAGAGAGATTGTAGCTGAATAGGTCCTTGGAAATCATGAGGCTGGGTAGTTTAATATCTTCTATTGTATAAACATGAGTCTTGCAAATAGGTGATATAGCACATCTGTTTTGGGGGGCTACACCAGCCCCTTCATTAGGTGAATACCACTCTGAATAGAAGAAACTAAATTGTTTTTCAGAATCTTCCTTTCTGTTCCTGACCAGCTCTTTCAGACACTGAAGTTATCAAACTATCCAGTGACTTCTGCTTTCGACACCAGGGTGCTTAATGACCCTCCCCAGATATCCTTTAATGTGGCACACTGGGAGCCCAACCAGTGTGCCAAACCCTGCTTTTGTGTTTCTGACACCGGGATGCTCACTCTCAGTGTCAGATGCACCCCCCCACACACACACACAAATATCTTACAACCTCAGGGTGTCCAATCCCTGGGTTGACACTGATACCCTCAGTAGTCTGGCACAGTGGGAGCCCACGACAGTGTGTCAGCATCCAGGTTTCTCTGTGAAAAAAAAATGAACCCACAATGTCTTTTTTTACCTGAAAAACAAGAAAATAGCCCCTCGTTGTTGCCAGTGGCTCCCTCACCCAACCCACACCCTCCCTCTGCACACCCCACTTCCCTGCACCCCCCATCCATACTTAACTGCAGAAGTCAGGAGCAGTGATCTTCAGTGGACCAGGAACATGCCTGCACTCCTCAAATGCTGACAACAAACTGAAGAAATGATGGTAAGTCCTATAATGGCAATCAGTGTGTATGTGGGGGAGGGAATAATTTAGGTGGATATCTCAGCCATTTTGGGGAGTTTTAGTCCCAAATTTTCAACATGGGGTTCTTGGGACCCCTCCTCATGAACACAGTCACTGTCATTTTGTTATTCATTCTGAAAGGTCATTTTGTGGTAACTGCATGGAATCACCTTTTGGGACTGGTTAATGAAACAACAGTGCATAAGCTGTGCTCCCAAAAAGCCTATGTTGCAAATTTGGTGAAAAAAGTCAAAAAAATGATTGTTACAAGCGTGTGTTGTGCAGTTTCCATGCACGCATGTAACTTTGGCAATTTTTATTATTTTCACTCCAGATTTTCAACATTGCCATTTTTTATACCTCCTTATTAAGAGTACAGCTGATATTTTTCACATGTTGCCCAAAATGTGTTTTCTCGCATATGGTGCACAATGGCACTATCGCTGTGGGAAATCAATGTTCAGGACACATTAACATAATCACAGTGACACTGTTCATGAGCTGAGGTCCCAACATGCCTACATTGAAAATTTGGTTAAGAAAATCCCCAAAATAATTACGTTATGGGCATGTGTTGTGCAGTTTCTATGCAGGCTCGTGACCACCAATTTTTCATATTTTCACTCCTGATTTTTTAACATTGTCATTTTTTACACCTCCTCATGAACAATACAGTTGTCATTTTTTGCATCTTGCCCAAAATGTTTTTCCACACCTGTAGTGCCAAATGATGCAGGCACTGTGCAAAATCACTTTTTAGCTAATGAAATGATAGTGCCACTGTTCATGAGGTGGGGTCACAAAAAGCCCATGTTAAAAATTTTGAGTGCAAATACTAACAAACACCTGGGGCATTAGGCTTTCCAACCACAATATCCCACCCTGTTGAGTCGGACAGGAGTCAGTGATGTGACTTGGGACTGCTGGCTGTAATGCTCACACCAGTCTATGCCCACCCCCACCTTGCAGCCAGTGACAGGCATCGAGGTGTGCCTTGGGCTCTTTAGCCCCAAAGTTCACCCCATTCTCCTATACAGCACCCAATTCAGCATAATGTATTTCCTTATGAAATGGGGTGAGTGTAAGGCCTGAAGACCCCAAGGCACACTGCAACATTTGTCAGTGTTTGCAGGGTAGAGTGAGGTGAAATGGCATGAGCATTATGGCCAATGACTCAATGCCTGTCAGTCTCTGCTGTTTGGGGGTGAGGTTGGCATCAGTTCCATACTTCACTGCCATTCCTATTATGCATCTCTCTAACTCCTTCACTACCAATGCCAATGTCAGCAAGATAACATTCAGCACTGAAAAATGCTTATTTTTATTTGAAAATGTGGCTTTAAATCCCTGAAAGCCATTAGTACAGCCCTAGACTGCTGAAGTCAAATGAACCAAAACAGCAGCAATTTAGGAGCAACCTTTGTTGGAAACAAAATGCTTTCAGGATAGCAAACAACTGATAAATGATAGCCCTACCTTATGAATTCTGGGAATATCTTATCTGAGAAGGCTGCACTAGCTATCATGTCTGATTAAGGAAAGAGACTGTAAGATGGAGTTAAGCCACAGAAGTTTGATTTGAACATAGGGACAGATTAATGTATGCCATAACCAAAGAGGTTCTGTTAACAGGGGGAGTAAAATTCATATAAATACAATATCTCTCAGCTTATAAATCCAAGGTCATGAGTGCACAAGTGTACTACAGACCACACACACACACACACACACACACACACATATTCCTGCAGTGTTATTCATTTTACACACTTGGCAGCAGACCAAAAAAATAAGTTCTCAGTAGAGCTGCCAACTTCTGGCAGTTACAGCACTGCTGAGACTGATCATGCCATGCTGTATTTTAGGCGTGCTTTTTATGTTTGCCTGCACAAGAAACATGTTACAGCTTGCTGGAGCAGCAGTTTGTGGAGGTATTGTTGTGTTGTGGCCAATGCCCCCACTGCTTTTTGGGGCTTGTCTCTGTGGCAATAATAAACAAGCATGCTGTCTATGACAACAGTGCAAAATCATGCCACCAACTTGAAAGAATTTTGCCACTGCAATGAGAGAGCACCACCTCATTGCAGGGAGTGCTTTGCCTGGTGTAACATTTCAATAAACATGGCATTGACCATCACTGTTGCCATCTGTCTCTAGTCCCCAGAAAGCTGACATCTGGGGTGCCCAGTCTCCCTGTTGGCATGCCCTCTCTAGTTCATTTGCTAATGGGGGAGCCCAATCCCCATCAGCCTAATGGTCCCCCTGTACAATAATTTGTCTGCTGAGGGGAGAGCCCAGTCCCCCTCAGCATCATGCCCCCCCAAAACAAAGACCGTTTTTTCTTTGCTGATGGGGCACCCAATCCTCCCCCACAAAACACCTAGGTAGCATGCTGGGAGCCCACTCCAGCATGCCAGATGTCCCTGCAAAAAGGAAAACCTTTCTGCAACAATTTTATTATTCTGTTTAACCTGTAAACAAGAAAATGGTCCCTTGTTGTCTGCGTTCCCCTCCCCCAACCTGCACCCACCGACCCTCTGTGCACCCCACCTCCCCACCCTCACCCCATAACTAACCTCCACAGCCTGGTGTAATATTCTTTGGTGGAATGAGAACATGTCTGCATGTTCAAAGCTGACCGCGAACTGAAGAAATGCTGGTAAGCTATATAATGGCATACAGAAAATTTCTTTTTTCAACTTAGGTGGATAACTTAGCTAGTTTTGTGACTTTTGGCACCACATTTTCAACACAGGGTTTTTGGGTCCCCACCTCATGAATTCAGTCACTGCCAGGTCATTATTCAGTTCCAACAGGTGATTTTGCAGTTACTGTGTGGAATCACCTTTTGGGACTGATTAACAAAATGACAGTGCCACTGTTCATATGGAGGGCTCCCAAAAAGCCTATGTTGCAAATTTGGTGGAAAAATCCCAAGAAATTACTGTTACAAGCGTTTATTGCTCGGTTTCCATGCACGCTCATAACTTCAAGAATTTTTAATATTTTCACTCCAGATTTCCAACATTGCCACTTTTTCACACCTCCTTATAAACAGTACATCTGTCATTTTTCACATCCTGCCCAAAATATGTTTTCACACATCTGGCACACAGTGGCACAGTCGCTATGGAAAATCAATGTTTGGGACAGATTAAGAAAATCACAGTGACACTGTTCATGAGCAGAGGTCCAAAAATGCATGTGTTGAACATTTGGTGACAAAATTCCACAAAATGACTATGTTATGAGTGTACATTACGTAGTTTCCACACACACTTATAACTTAGAGAATTTTTTAGATTTTCACTCCAGATTTTCAACATTGCCATTTTTGCACACCTCCTTATGAACAGCTCAGCTGTCATTTTTCACATCCTGCACAAAATGTGGTTTTGCACATCTGGTGCACAATGGGCATGGTCACTGTGTGAAATCAACATGCAGGTCACATTAAGAAAATCACAGTGCTGCTGTTCATGAGTGGAGGTCTCAAAATGCCTATGTTGAAAATCTGGTGTAACAAATCCCCAAAATAATTACATTATGGGTGTGTGTTGCACAGTTTCTACCTAAGCTCATGACTTTACCAATTATTTTTATATTTTCACTCCAGATTTTCAACATTACCATTTTTTTACACCTCCTCATCTATAGTACAGCTGTCATTTTTTATATCCTGTTCAAAATGTATTTTTGCACCTGTGGCCAAATGGCACATTCACTGTGCAAATCACCTTTCAGCTAATGAATTGATAGTGTCACTGTTCATGCAGTGGGGTCACAAAAAGCCCATTTTGAAAACTTGGAGTGAAAATACCAAGAAACGCCCAGGGCATTAGGGTTTCTGACCATAACACCCTGCTCTTTAGGGACTGACAGGCATCAGGGGTGTGGCTTGGGATCATCAACAGTAATGCTCAAGCCATTCCACCCCCATTCCCACCCTGTATCCAGTGACAGGTATCGAGATGTGCCTTTGACTCTTCAGCCCCAAAGTTCACTCCATTCTCTTATACTGTACCCATTTCAATATATTTCCTTATGGAATGGGGTGAGTGTAAAGCTTGAACACCCCAAGGCACACCTCAACACTTGTCTGTGTCTGAAGGGTAGGGTGAGGTGAAATGGCATGAGCGTTATAGACAATGACCCAAAGGCACACCCCAATGCCTGTCCATCTCTGTGGGGGGTTGGTGTCGCTTCAGTACTTCACTGCCATTCCTATTCTGCCTGTCTGTCTGTCTCTCTCTCTGTCTATGTAATTATTTTTCAATGGATTGCATGTATTGCTATTTTTACCTATTTCTAAAACAAACCTGCATATCACATTTGCCTCCACTCTGAGCACATACTTATGAAACTATGCATATGTGTACTCCACTTCTGCATAGACCTCATAGTTTCCTAATATTCCCATTATCACAAGGTTAACTACCTTACTCTTATCAACAGTGACTCCCTTTGAAAGTTACTATCACATTTTCTCTGGTAACAGTCCATCATTACACCTGACTTCCTGATATCAACACATTGCTTAAATATAACTTACATCACCTCATGGACAAAAACCCTGTTTCTCTGAAAAAACTGTGTAAATAACCCCAAGGTTGAACATATGCCAGCCATTACTTTTTTATGTACTGCCACCTTCTGTACCATCATGGGTATTTGCATGTGTTCTTCATGATGCTTTGCATTATTGGGGTTATGTGCAACTGTGTTTTCTTTAAAATTTGGCTATCTGGCAATATCATCTGGGATAACACATGCCTCAGTGGCATTTGATCTGTGGTTCTTTTGTAAACCTATATTGCTTCACATTTCTTCCATTAAAATGTACACCTCCATATAATTTTCCTAATAATGTGTATGCCTTCCTTGGAACAGAAACTAAAACAAATCTTACTACTTACAAATCATTGTGTTGTTTCTCCATACCTCCTTAACAATTCCACACAACTTCATTAACTTCATTATGCAGCCATGGTGGATCTGACCAGCATTTGTTGTTTTTTACAGAGACTTGTGTGAAATAACACTGCTACCAACATGCTGAGTTGGAGAAAGTTACTATTTTTTGCACCCTGTTTATAAAAATCTATTTTTCTGCAAGTGGGAATGTTATAGTACATTTGCATTTGTCAAGTTGAATAGGAAAAAATATTACTTGTTGTAATATATTTACCTATCTGTCCCTGTCTCAGAAATAGCAAACATATTTTATCTATTGATATTTCATGCTTTACACTATTAACACACTGGAAAATCCCCTGCCTATAATTATAAGCATACCAGGAAAATCTCTGCTAATTACCCTGCTACAAAGAAAACTGAGAAAATAGAACAAGCCATGCACAGTGTAGTGACAATGTATAACAGAAACAACAAAGCACTGTCAAAATCATGTACCAATTTCATTTTCATATAATTTTATTTCATTTATTTCACCATTAAGACCCATTGAGCAAAACTCATTTGCAATGGAGACCCAGTTCAAAAACAGTACAAGTTAAACAAATATGCACATCATGTAGTGTACATAATATTATAAAATAAGTAAAAATAGTATCAATACATACAGTTCTGCAATAAATACTAAAATATGCTTCCTAATAAATCAGAAACATGATAATTAGGCAATGTGGAAACATATCATTTCTTCAAACCAGAAACTGATGGACACTTTGGGTTCAGTTTTCAAAGCCCAGGGAATGATGCAAGGTCCCTAAGTCAAACATAAATGACACAAGTGGCACCCTGCATCAAAAGATGTGGCATTCCCAAATTTCAAACATGGTCTACATCGAAAAGGGGAGCTATTGCACCAAAGTAGCACTGTGCCAGCCTTGTGACCCAAATCAGGGTGTGTTGGGTTGCAAGGTGGATTGTGCCATGGTGGGGCTGCAATATTCCATTTTGTGTGATTTTACAAGCCCATCCATGGATGCAGCAAGGGGCTCCACTTAGACCAGCCAGGAGGTGGTCTAAGGGAGGTGTACCAGTGCCACACATTGTGGTGAAGGGGGATGGAGTCTGACACTGGGCTGCTGGGGGCAGTAGTGGCATGGAAGGCGGCATGGGGGAGTTGGAGTGACAGCTGCTGGGCAGGAGAGGGAGTAAGGTGGCACCCAGTGGGGTGCAATTGTTTTTTTATGTAGTTCTATATTGTCTATCATGTCATATCAGTATAATACAAGGTACTGTACCTATTAAGTATACACTATGTACAGAAACTGACACGATCACCTCATCCATGAAGGGCAAGTGATAGTCCCGAATAACACTGCATCACATGTAAACATAATGCAGCAGACCTCAAAACCTCTAAGTTGTGCAGATCATTACAGTCGTGTACGAAATATCTGTTCTTGAGGGTGCTATTTGCACATCTTCACTGCCGATGGGATGAGACCGCAGGGGGAGGTTCCAAGGACAGAAAGTGACATAACACCAGGTGGGCATGGGGCAGCTGACAGGGCTGTGCCCACCTGGTGCCATGTCACTTTCTGTTCCTGGACCCCTTCCTTGGTGGTCCTATTCCATCAGCAATGAGGATATGCAAATGGAACCACCAAGAATAGGTATATCATAGATGAGGGTAACCGTCAGTATAACTTACAGGTTTTGAGGTCTGCTGCACTACATTTACATATGATGTAGTGTTATTTTCGAATATCACTCCCACCTCTGTGGATGAGGTGGTCATATGTTTCTACACGTAAAGTGTATACTCAGTAGGTACAGTGCCTTGTCTTACACTGATAAGACCTGCTATACAGTACAGAAATACATATAAAAACAATTGCACCACACCGGGTATCACATAGAAAACACTGAAACATAGAAGTTGACGGCAGATAAGGCCTGCGAGGCCCATCATGTCTGCCATTTCTTTTTCTACCTTATAAATGTGCAGTCGGCCTTTGCTCTGAAAATGGCCTATCTATTCATACTCATCTGTATTGCTCCCTTATGCCTATCCCATGCCGGTTTGAAGCCCTGCACTGTATTCATATCCACCACTTCCTGAGGTAGGCTGTTCCATGCATACACCACCCTTTCTGTGAAAGAACTTTCTCACATTACCCCTTAATCGTCCTCTCTCTAATCTCATGCTGTGTCCTCTTGTCCTGCTATTTTTCTTATATTGAAACATGTTAGACTCTTTCACCTTGTTAATGCCCTGAAGGTGTTTGAATGCTTCGATCATATCACCTCTCTCCCTCCTTTGCTCCAGGGTATACATATTGAGCTCCATTAATCTGTGTTCATATGTTTTCTGATGCAATCACTGCACCATTTTGGTTGCCCTTCTCTGGACTGCCTCATTTTGGTTGATGTCCTTGTGAGGGTGTGGCCTCCAGTACTGCATGCAGTACTCCAGATGGGGCCTAACCAGTGTCTTGTAAAGAAGGATTATTACCTCCCACTTCTGACTTGCGATACCCCCTACTTACACACCCTAACATCCTCCTACACTTACCTACTACTTTAGTGGTCTGACTGCATGATTTTAGGTCATCGGTGATGATGATGCCCAAGTCTCTTTCTTCCCTTGTGACTGCTAGCAACTCCCTTCCCAGCCTATAGGTGGCTTCAGGGTTTCTCTTCTCTATGTGCATGCTCTTGCACTTCTTTGCATTAAACCCCAGCTGCCACTCTTCAAAATATTTTGCTAGTTTATCTAGATCTCTTCTCATTCTGCCCACCCCATCTGGATCATCTACTCTGTTGCCCAAGTCTCTTTCTTCCTTTGTGACTGCTAGCAACTCCCCTCCCAGCCTATAGGTGGCTTCAGGGTTTCTCTTCCCTATGTGCATGAGCTTGCACTTCTTTGCATTAAACCCCAGTTGCCACTCTTCAAAATATTTTGCTAGTTTATCCAGATCTCTTCTCATTCTGCCCACACCATCTGGATCTTCTACTCTGTTGCAGATCTCGGTGTCATCTGCAAACAGACAAACCTTACCCTCCAGTCCATCTGCAATGTCACTGATGAAGATATTGAAGAGGACTGGCCCCAGGACTGATCCCCTGAGGTATCCCACTTGTGACTTGCATCTCTTCTGACTGTATACCGTTTACCACCACTCACTGTTTTCTGTCCATCAACCAGTTTGCCACCCAGTTGACCAACTTCTGACCTACCCCAAGCCTACGCAGCTTATTAATCAATCTTCTATGTGGAACAGTATCGAAAGCTTTGCTGAAGTCAAGGTAGGCGACATCAGCTGCTCCCCCTTGGTCCACCACTCTGGTTACCCATCAAATAAATCTATGAGATTAGTTTGACAGGACCTTCTTTTTATAAGCCCATGCTGTTCTTGGATCCTGTGCTCCTATGGATTCCAGGTATTGCACTATCCTTTCCTCAAGGAGTGCCTCCATAATCTTGCCCACTACTGAGGTAAGACTGACTGGTCTGTAGTTCTCTACCTCCTCCCTGCTACCACTCTTGTGGAGCGGTATCACATGAGCCATTATCCAATCTTCTGGGACCTCTCCTGTACTCAGAGTCTCACTAAACAGTTCTGATAATGGCTCTTCTAGTTCCATCCTTAGCTCCTTTAGCACCCTGGGATGTATGCCATCAGGTCCCATTGCCTTGTCCACCCTGAGCTTATCGAACCCTTGTAGGACCCTTTCTTTTGTGAAGGGACTACTGCTCACCTCCCTCCCCCCTGTGTCCATGGTGCTGAGCTGTGGGCCCTGCCCTACCTTCTCTTCAGTAAATACTGAGCAGAAGTATCTATTTAGGTTAGATGCTTTTACATGGTCTCCTCCTCACATGCCCTCTTATCTCCTTTGATTTTAGCAATACCCACTCTGGACTTTCTACTTTCACTAAAGTATCTATAGAAAGTCTTGTCACCTTCTTTTACTGTCTGTGCTAGTGTTTCCTTGGTTTGGGCCTTTGCCTGCCTTACTGCCTTCCCTGCTTCCCTTAAGGAAGTTTGGTATGCCTCCCTATCTTCATCACGCTGTGTTCCCTTATATTTCCTCAAGGACAGCCTTTTGGCTCTGACCTTTTCTGCTACTGTTTTTGAGAACCAAAGTGGTCTCCTTCTTTTGCACTTCCTTTTCTCTCTAACACAATGGGATGTTGCTTCAAGTACTGCATCCTTAATGCCTGCCCACTTTGCCTGTACCCCCTCACCTGTATTTCTTTTTGCCAGGGCTAGCTTAACTCTGTTGTCCATCTTATCAAAGTCAGCTCCTCTGAAGTCCCATATTTGTGCCTTGGAATGAGATGATTTAGTTGTAGTGGTCAAATTGAACCACACCATGTGATGGTCACTAGCCCCCAGGTGACCTTCTACCTGGAGATCTGTGATCCTTTACCTGTTAGTCAGTACTAGATCTAGGATAGCCCTGTCTCTTGTGGGTTGTTGTACCAGTTGCTTGAAGCCATCCCCCTGCAGGGAATCCACCATGTGTCTAGTTCTGGCAGATGTTCCTGCTGGCATTGACCAACCTGTATCTGGCATGTTGAAGTCTCCCATTATCAGAACCTCCCCTTTAGCTGTTATGTTTTGTATATTTTCTAACAGTAATGTGTCTGTGTCCTCCCCCTGATCTGGGGGCCTTAGAGAACCCCAGTTCTTATGGCTGTCCCACTTCCTGTTTCCAGGGTGACCCACAGTTCTTCTGGCTCCTTATGTGTATTCTGAATTTCTGTAGCTTTGATATTTTCATTGACACAGAAGGCCACTCCGCCACCACTTTTTGCACTTCAGTCTCTTCTGAACAGTACATAGCCAGGTACTGAAGTCTCCCAAGTGTGGTTGCTGGTAAACCATGTCTCATTAATTTCTACTATGTCCAGTTTAGCCTCTGTCATTATTGCCTGTAAGTCTGGTATCTTGTTTCCTAGACTGTGAGCATTTGTGTACATGATTTTCAATTGGCCAGATTTCAGTGTGTCAGTTGTTGGGCGAGGTCTGGCATTTCCCCTGGGCATCGTATGGGGAGCTGGACCTTTTTCCTTACCTGATGATGCAAATGAACTACAAACATGCTGAACTCCTGTTTGACCACTAGCTCAGAGGGGAGGGGTGTTCTTCCCGTTCAACGTATGGGATGCTGCACCCCTCTCCCCATTTGCTAGTTTAAATATTCTGCAAAGACCTCACACTTCTGCCCCAATGCACTGACTCCCACCTTAGTCAGATGCAGTCCATCAAATTTAAAGAACTTTCGCTCCCAAAACTTTTGCCAGTTCCCTACAAATTTGTGTCCTTTTTCCTGGTACCAGCCCTTGAGCCACATGTTTAGCTCCCCTATCTCCCCTTCTCTGACCTTCTGTCCATCTGCCCCCCTCTCCCAGACTGGCAGGATCTCAGATAAGGAGATGCTGGATTAAATGGATGATAGTTTATCACCCAGCCTGGTCAGGTGTTCCTTGGTCTCCACAACTGACCGGCTGGCAAGCTGATTAGTCCCTATGTGTACCAGGACATCAATGTTTTCTCCTGCTTCCTGAACAATTTTAACAATGCGGTCAGTGTCTCTCCATGCTGATGTACCTGGGAGACATCTGACCATTACCCCTGGCTGGAGATAGGTATCAACTCCCCAAATTATGAAGTCTCCTATGATCAGAAGTTTTTTAGATTTCCTTTTTGCTTTTTTTGTTTTCATTCCTGTTTTGGGTGAGTTTTGTTGTGCTAGCTCCTGTGCTGCAGTGTCCTCTGCCCCTTTGTTTGATTTCGGAGATAGAGGCGGATACCTGTTTGTAGTTTTTATATGCTTTGTGGAGGTAATATGTTGGACAGCACCGAGTGATGGGGCACCCGATTTGCCCCTCCTAACCACCTGCAATCTCCCGGACCAACTACCCTCTGTGGTTGAGGTGCTTCTTTTGGATGTTGGGGAAATGGTGGGTGGTTCTTATAATATATTTCCTCTTGAATATGAAATCACATCACTCCCTCTCCTGCCCAGCAGCTGTCTCCCTGACTTCCCCATTTTATCTCCCATTTCCCTACTGCCCTGGCCATCTCCTGTCCAGCAGGGTCACCACCCTCACTCCCCAACTATCCTGGCCCCCTCTAGTTTTGTGCCGGGCAGGAGGCAGCTGAATCCTTACAGGAATTCCCAAAGGTGTGCCATATGTTTGGTGCTAGCCTGTGGCAACTCTTGAGTTTTTAGCAGAGGGACCCCCCCTTTTATAAAACTGAGCATATGATTCTTGATACAACCAGAGTTTGCCACAGCCTCAGAGTCCCTCAGCTTGTGTCAATTTAGGGGCTCTTCAAAAATTTAGCCCTTTGTGTACAGACAACAAAAACAAGATGGCAAGGAGTTCCACACAACAGGATCAAAATTGCTAAAACAGTATGTGAACCATGTAGTTTTCACTTGAGGGACTTCCATTTCAAGGAAGTGCATATAATGCAAGGAGGAGTTAATTTTTCTAGCTGTGATACATTCTGTCAGATAATCTGGGATCTGCCCCAAGACAGATTTAAAAGAAAAATTCAGCCTACAGAGCCTCCTTCTGTCTGCCAGCGATAACCATCCCAGCCTCTGATAAGGGAAACAGTGGTGGGTCTTTCTAGGACAGTTCAGAATCAATCTAGCCAATTAATGGTATAAAATTTTTAATCTGTGAAGTCCATCTACCATAGAATATTTATAGAGGAAATCTGCAAAGACAAATTATGTGAATACCTGGGGCTGGATTTTTGAAGTAGTAAAACCTGCCACAAGCCCCTGGTGCCCTGACCATGTGGCACATGGAGCTTGTGGAATTCTCCTGTTGGCAATTGGGATTTTCTATCCCTTGCACTGACCGCCAGTCCTTAGACCACAAATTTGTGGTCTAGCCTGTGTCACTCCCTGGGGCCTCCGACATGGAGCTTGCACCAGTTATGTGGTGCAAGCTGCCATAAAGCATGGAACATGTCACAACTACACCTGGGAATGGAAAATCAGGTGTAGTTGTGGCTATGTGGTTCGGCGCACTGGTGGAACCTAAGTCTTGTGGTGCAGGGCCAGACACAAGCCCTGCACCACGGTTGAAAAATCCTGCCCCTGGACTTGAACAATCTTCTGTATAGTGTTAGCAGCAAGGCTACTCCTAGTTCTTTAAAGAAGGTCCACCCATGTCCCAGTTCTCACTGTTAAATAATCCAAGTGCTTATTTCTGGATCCAGAGGTGTCCAGCCTGAAGCCAAGATATGTGTATGCTTGCACTGTCTCCAGCTGGGACCCATTTTCTGCATAGATCACAATTTCTGGGAAACTTTTAGATTTGGTTTCATGTCCAAAAATCATTAAATTTGTTTTGGTGGTATTTAATCACAATTTAGATTTTTTAAATATGATCTGGAGTTCATTAAAAATAATTCTGAATAGAAACTGAAGAGTTGCTGGCTGAATAGATGACCGTGTCAGTCATGTGCATGTGATATACTGCATCACTGACACAGTCACCCAAACCCCTCAAATAAATCAAAACAAGAGTGTCCCCAGTATAAGAACCCTGGAGGACTCCCCTTGTTATTGCAATCAGTCCTGAGTCTAACCCATTAACTACAATTATCTGTCTTTGAGAGGTTAGGTATGCCTTAAACCACCTGATTGCCTCCTCATCTATACCCAGTTGAGACAATTTGTACAACACAATATAATGGTCTACCATGTCAAAGGTCTTGGAAAGATCAACAAAGATGGCTAACTTTGCTTCCGATATGGCTTTATTAATAAAAACATGTACATATAACAATTAGCAAAAGGAAAAGTGCTTACAGCTATACAGTAGGTTACCCACTCACCACACAAAGTGCCCTGAGTGCTTTTGTTTTCACTCAAGAAAGAACTTTCTCAAGGGGTTAGAAACATCTTTGTTGCTCAGAAGTGCTCCTCCTGGGAGCACCAGCAGTGAGAAGAACAACTGTGGACTCTAAATCTTCCAGCTGGTTTGAAATAACCAGTTCCACCATGCCGCAGCGACATGGAGCACAGCAACCATCAGTACAGCGATGGCACAACACCATCAGTTGGTGTTGTGCCGTCGCTGGAGTAAACTGTGTTTTCTGTGGGATGCTTTTCCACCACAACCCCCCTACATGGGGAGCTCTGTCCCCAACCCCACTGACCTAAAATAATGAAATAATAATCAGAGTTGGTTAATTGAGGGAGTGAACACCCTGGAGGCAGCAGTGTCGGGAACCCAGCAGACCATCACAGCAAACTGTCAGAAAAGTTGCTGTGATGGTCTTCACTGTATTTCCATTGCTGTTGTGATGTGCTACCAACCCACAGAGTGAACCAAGACTGAGATTTATCTTTTTAAACTGTGAGTTTATGATTGTCAAGGAAATCCATCAAAGAGGCCATACGTAGTGGAGTTAGTTCCAAGTTCCTTTTGTATTAATACATTATTGGAATCTCATCCTTGGCATGTGTACTGCCTTTTTATTTTCCACAGCTGAAACAGTATGTCTGGCAGCACCTTTAGAGTTTGTGAGTGTGTGCTCATTTCTTGATTTCCTTTTATTCACTTAGAAAAAAGTTACCCACATGTAGAGTATTGGATGAGGGGGGGTTAGCTTGGCTACTTCACCTGAGTGTGGGATCTGGGAGTCATCATCAGTGACTCCATCAAGTAAATCAACCAGTATGATGAGGCCTGTAGTAAGGCATCAAGGATGCTGTGGAGTATTGGTAGAGGTTTTGATGGTAGCAGCATAGAAATTATACTGCCTCTATAAAGATCATTGATGAGACTGAACCTGGAATACTGTGCCCAGCTCTGAAGTCCTCACCTTAGAAAGGACATAGATAGTGCAGAGTCATAACAGCAAATGGTCACCAAGATGATTCTGTGCCAGCAGTGTAGATCCTATGATGAACAGCAATAAGCCCTAAACATGTACTTTCTGGAGGCCAGACAAGAGATGGAACATTATAGGGACCTAAAAGTTCCTTAGGGATATAAAATATGACCTAGTTGTTAGAAATAGAAATGCAGTCATGAGTGGACATTATTGGAGATTAGTAGGGTTAACTCAGGAGGGATAATAGGATGTTCCTCACTGAAAGACTAATGGAGCTATGGAATAGATTGCCAGTGAAAGCGGTGGAGGCAAATACCATTCATTGGTTCAAACATGGCTAAGACAGAGCAAGGGGACTCATAGTTCCACTAGAAGGAATCAGACAGAGAAGGGATGCAGGGGCAGAGGGGAATAACCCCCCAGGAAACTAGATTGGGGTGAGGTAGTAGTATTATGGGCAGACTCAATGTTTCTTTCTGCCTTCATAGTCTATGTTTCTATGTTTCTAAAAGCCTGCATCATATGTCAAGACTTCACATGCGTGAAGCAATCTCATGAATAATAAATGTTAGGCTGGCTTTCTTCACTTTAACACATGAACAAAGAGAAGCTCTATCTATCTCTGGGGGACACCTTGCTTCTTACAAAAGTGGAGCAAGAAAGAACTCTGTTGCCATGGATGGCTTCATGAAGATACAACACCTGGGAACTAGTTACCAAAACTTACCATGGGTTTACAGAATGAGATAATAGGACAAAATGCATAGGACATCCATGTGCAAAGGAAATGGTCTAGAAAGTGAGACCTAACCAAAGAAGTTTTCAAAGAACATGAGAACTCACAGAAATGAGACTTTACTGAACTCGTTCTAAATATCCCAGAAATGCTGCATGAAATACAGACCACTTGGGGCTGCCTGGTAATGGCAAATGGTGCTAGCTAAATAATCCTGCTTGCTCAGAGGAACTACAACACCAAGCTTCACATCACAAACTCTTCAAATTCAGATGTTATATTCCTTCCTACTACAGACTTCTCCAGTAACGTTAGAATTTCGGTGCCATATTTCAATTATTGAAAACAAAACTCATTTAGAAGCTGCATTGGCTTACTAGCCACAGCTTAAATATAAACACTAAACAGAGGCTGCCCCAATTATTAGCTATGGTTTCTAATGAGGGAAGTCAACGTACTGTATTGATGAAATATCAGTCCTTGTCCAAGTTTGCTATATTAATCACTCTCATGTCTTTATCTTTTGCTAACTGACACAGCTTCATGCTGAAACCACAGCCACCCTGTCCACTTCTCACCCACTTTTAAATGCAATTAAAATTAAATACATTGCTATCACAGCCCTGTGGCTGTGTGTATTACTTGTGCATGTAAAAGTGAGTCTTCATACTTTTGGCAGCACCTTTGCACTCAACTGTCTTACAGAGAGACAGCGAGAGAGAGATGGTTCAAACTCTGTCACTGGCTCACTGACAGTGTCAAGTGACTCGCGACTCCCATACAATATACCATGGCTGCCCTTACCTGTACTCACTTAAGTGAAACTGCTTGTGTGAAACTCGAGAACTACAACATCAAAATGGCAATTAAGGATGCCATTCTTCTCACACTCTGCACTTGCTCTTAGCTGTCATCATTGCAACAAAAAAGCAAGTACCATAGTATGATTCTCTACTGAAAAATGTAGTACTTTGACTGTGTCGGGGCTGGTGGAAAACAAAGAGTAAGTGCCAGTTTTGAGAGGTGCTGGGGAGAGTGGACTTATGAAAAGCCATACCCATTTACTAGACATCTGCTATGGGAAGTCACTGATCAAATTGTTAAATGCAGTTAGAATCTGTGGCTTCTAATCAGTGGAATACAATATTCCATTTGTGTAAAGGCATTAACTCAGAAAGTCTTGGGGAGCAGTCTATTATCTCAGTGCAGTTCAATGGACTAAGTTATAATTTAGGATTATTTATGCATATAAAAGCTAAAGTGTTAACTGAAAATAAATATTTTTAGTATAATAATAATAAGGGGCACAGAAAAGCTACTATCTTTCATGGAATTTAGACTTTGCTGTTTACCAGTTTTCTCATCATATAAACATTAGCAAGAGTGTTGTATAATGTTGACTCATTACAGAGTTACTGAGCAAAGTATTTATGTGTTATTTAGAAGCAATATTAATATACACTCTCCCAGAATCCCACATGCATCAGGAAACTCAGGCCTGGGGACTGGAACCCTGGCAGTGGTATCATGCCAGATCACAACCACACCAAGACATTTAGAGTCAGGGGGCATCCCTATGAAGAAATTACCTTTATAGTCACTGCTTCTGAACAGCTTCAGGTAGAGCCAATAGGACTACAACCTACATAGGGGGTCCCAAAACCATGTTCTGTGGCAATCATGGAAGAAGTATTTCCCCAAAGTACAGAATTAAGTTTTCACTCCCTCTGTAGAAAAAAAAGATTTTTCAACCTTTTCACTACATAAGGCTAACAAAGGGTTCAATCACACAGGCATTGCATTTTGCAGTGGTGATTTATCTGAGGAAAGGCCTTGAAACAGCTCATCCAGAGCCCAAAGATGTTAAAGGAGGGGGGCTGAGTTCTCAGTTCCCTTTGAAGCTCAGCCTGTGGAGGAGGTCAATGACTCCTCCAGTCTCATCTTCCTTTTTTGTATTTAACAGCTATTTCAATAGATTACTAGATGTCATAGAAAAACATCCATTACATATAGAATAATGCATGGGGAAGTGTATGAAATGAGGATTTTATGCACACCCCAGGTGTGTGATGCCTTATAAATCCCAGGAGCATAGCTCGAGGGGTTTATCAAGGCATCGCACACTGACGGTGTGCATAAAATCTGAGCTGACACACACTTCCCCATGTTTAATTTTTTATAATAACTGGTTCCTTTCATTTTTTTGTCAGACAGGTGCTTGTTAAACAGCTTCATGTCAGTCTTGGTTTTTCTTAGAGTGTTTCTGTTTTCTTGCTGCTGTATGAATTTGATTCTTTTTAGGTCACTAGGTTGCTGAAATGGTGATGAATGTGAAATTTTTTAGTTGGTTAGATAGACCTTAGTAGATCACTGGATATTTTAATTTCTGTGAGAAATGTGTCTTTCTTCAACTGAACATAAGTTAGATTCCTGTTGATCGGTTTCAGTGAGGTTAGCACAATCAAGTTAGCAGCATGAGGAGCCAGCAGCACTAGCCTGAAAGTGATTTTAGAATTTTTGCAAAAGGTGCTTAATCAAACTCCGTTATACACAGGTGATTATACACATTTGTGTATAATCAAACTGTGTTATACAAGGCCGTGAATAATCACCCATGTATAATGGAATTTGACAGCTTCTGCCCACAGTTGATAATCATCACTAATCAGCAACCTGATTTAGGAACTACTTTACCTTATGCCACATTTTGCAACCAGCAGGGTGTATATGTAGCAATTATTGCCATGAAAAAGCATAAAGCCCCAGGCCCCGACCAGATTCCAGCAGAAGTTTATTAGGATTCCCCTCTCTTTTGGGCTTCTATACTAATGCCATTTTTAACTGTTCTGTCAGGCAACTGAAGTTTCCCATCTCTTGGAAGTGAGCTATCATAATCTCTACACATAAAAAAGGAGATAGATCTGACCCTAAGATGTATCATCCAATTTCTTTATTTGACAACTATTGTAAGATTTTCTCAAAACTAGTATTAGTTAAACTATTGGAGGAAATAAAAGCATTAGTGGGGCTGTCAGAATTTCAAGTAAGCTTCTGAGCCAATTTTAGTACAGTAGATAATTGTTTTGTTCTGTCACATTTTTATGAAAAATATGTCAGTCTGCATAACCTGAAAGTGTATTTGGCATTTATTGATTTTAGCTCTGCTTTTGATGCTTTCTCACATAGTATACTATGGAAAGTAATGAGGGATTGGAGTATTTCCAAATAAATAATTGCCATTATAAATTAACTTTATCATAATAGCTGGGTGCAGGTTAAAATAGGGACAACTGCACAACTTTCTACAACTTTTCTCACAAATTGAGGGGTTATGCAGGGATGTGTCCTAGCCCTTACTTTGTTTTGTATCTATATAAATAATCAACTAAAAACACTGGATAAGTCATTGACAGACTCTCCCAGAATTTTGCACAAAACATGCCCGGTATTGGCATATGCTGATGATCTTGTTCTGCTATCCCTCTCTCAAAAGGGGTTACAGAGTAAATTGGACATTTTAGATGACTATGCGGTCAGACATAATTTAAGTATTAATGTGAACAAATGCCAAATTATGATATTAGGCTCAAATAAAATAACCAAAACATGGAGATAAGGGAATAAAAGACTCGATATGGTAAAATATTATCCTTACCTAGGTTTGCTGTATACGCATGATGGCAAATGGGTCAAACATATGGAAAGATAGCATTCCGGAAGTATAAGGAAACACAGAAGGAGCAGGACAGAGAGCTGTACCAGTTAAGGCAGAAGGAAGCAGGGAGGGAAGTCAGAATAGCAAAGGCCCAAACTGAGGAAAAGATAGCCAACTCAGTTAAGAAGGATAAAACCTTTTATAGGTACATCAGCGAGCATAGAAAGACAAAGGAGGGATAGTGAGGCTGAATAGAATGAGCAGTGGGTGGGCAGAGGGGACAGTGAAAAAGCAGGGATACTGAATGAATATTTCTGCTCAGTATTCACAAAAGAGGAGGGGGAAGTGCCTAATCCAATTAACAGAAACACTCTTGATAGGGGGGTCAATCCAATTCCTTTCACAGAAGAAAGGGTTCTGCAAGAACTCCTAAAACTGAAGGTGGACAAAGCAATGGGTCCTGATGAAATTCACCCCAGAATTCTAAAAGAATTAAGGGAGGAACTAGTGAAACCACTGGCTACTCCTTTTAATAAATCATGGGAGGATGGTGTGGTACCCAAGGACTAGAGGAAGGCAGATGTGATTCCCCTTCACAAAAGTGGGGCCAAGACAAAGGCAGAAAACTACAGACCTGTCAGTCTGACCTCTGTGGTAGGGAAAGTGATGGAGTCACTTCTGAAAGAAAGAATAGTTGAGTACCTAGAGGCCAGTGGAGCACAGGACCCAAGGCAGCATGGGTTCACAGTGGGAAGGTCATGTCAGATGAATCTAATAGATTTCTTTGACTGGGTGACCAAAGTAGTAGACCAGGGAGGGGCTGTGGACATGGCCTACCTAGACTTAGCAAGGCATTTGACACAGTCCACACAAAAGATTAATAGTCAAATTAACCAGCCGGGAGTGGGTCCCAGGGTGGTAGCCTGGTAAAACATTGGCTGCACAACAGGACACAGAAGGTAATTGTAAATGGAGTCACGCTGAAGAAGAGGGGTTACTAGTGGGGTCACCGCAGGGTTCAGTATTGGGTCCAGTCCTTTTAATGTCTTCATCAGTGACATTGCAGAGGACTGGAAGGAAAAGTATGCCTTTGCAGATGACACAAAGATCTGCAACAGGGGTTGATACACAAGGAGGCGTGGAAAGGATGAAAAGGGACTTGGCAAGGTTGGAGGAATGGCCAGAAGTATGGCAGCTAGGATTCAATGCAAAGAAGTGCAAAATAATGCACCTGGGAAACAAGAACCCAGGGGAAGAATACACAATGGGGGGGAGGTAGTAACAACAACAAAAAAGGAAAGGGACCTGGGGGTAATCATATCAGATGACCTTAAGGTTAGCAAGCAATGTGAGAAGGCAGTAGGGAGAGCTGGGGGTATACTGGGATGTATAGGCAGAGGCATCAGCAGCAGAAAACAAGAAGTTGTTATCCCTCTGTACAGACAGTTGGTGAGACCCCATCTGGAGTACTGTGTCCAGTTCTGGAGACCCCATCTCCGCAAGGACATAGGCAGGATAGATGTAGTCCAGAGGAGGGCAACTAAAATGGTGCAGGGTCTGCAAGAGAAGCCGTATGAGGAGAGACTAAAGGAGCTTAATATGTATACCCTTGAAGAAAGAAGGGAGAGGGGGGACATGATAGAAACTTTTAAGTACCTCAGTGGAATCAACAAAGTCCAAGAGGGTAGTATCTTTCAGAAAAAGAGTTGTGCAAGAACAAGGAGACACAAGTTAAAGATAGAAGGAGGGCGGTTCAGGGGCAATGTGAGGAAGTATTATTTCACAGAGAGGGTAGTGGATGCATGGAACAGCCTTCCTGAGGAGGTTGTGGTGTCTAAAACTGTGGGAGAATTCAAGAATGCATGAGACAGACATAAGGCAATTCTTGTGGGGGGTAGGAGGAAATAGGCTGTTGGTTAATGAGGATCTGCGGCCTATCCTGTAGGTAGGGAAATGGGCAGACTAGATGGGCCAAGCGGTCCTTTTCTGCCGTCAAAGTCTGTTTCTATGTTTCTATGTTTCAATGTTTCTATTCCCTCATCCCTAAGTTAAAACAAACAGCTAACTCTCTTAAGTCATTTAATTAAAAGTATGGTGGTAATCCTATTAAACCACTGATCACAGCAATAAAAGCCAAATATTATGCACAGGCATTATATCATTCTGAGATATGGGGCTTTGCCAATTTTGGTAGGATAGAAATTCCTCTTAATAAACTGTTGAAGCATACCTTAAGTCTAAATAATTCTATTCCTGCTGCACTAATTAGGGCTGAAGTAGGTTTAGTCAGATTGTCTGCATTTTCCCAGACAAGAATTATAAATTACTGGCTAAAATTATTGGCATTAGATCAAAACAGATTGCAAGCTCTGGTATTAAAAGAAAAAGGTGCATGGATTGAAATGGGCTGTAAAAAATCAAAATGGTTGACTGGTTTGTACACAATTCTGGGAGAGTCTGGATTATCCTTTTTAAGAGAGTATGTAGAAAAAAATATATAATTAGTCTCAAATATAAGTCATATGTAACATGAAAAATCATGAATCAGGCTAAGAAGCTGTATCTGGATATCATTAAAATCCTAAGATTGCTCCTTGATTAAGACAAAACAATGTTAATTTTCACTATAGAGAATATCTGGATGTACTGATTAACTTAAAACAGAGACAGTTATTTACCAAGTTCAGAATGGAGTTGTTTCCTAGCAGGGTGTTGTCTGCTAGATACAACAAAGAAACAGAAAATGGTTCTGTACTCTGCACCTGTACTGATAAGAATGCAGAGGACCTCACTCATGTTATTTTTATATGCCCATGGTATAATGTGGCCAGAGAGAAATGGTTAAAGCCACTGCTACATGGAATTGCAACGTTGAATCAAAATCTGCTACTAAATATACTTACCACAAATGATGAATACATAATACATAACTCTGTAAGGTATCTGGAGGCAATAACAAAAATTAGAATGAAACATGTGAAATCCAGCTAATTACTTTTTAAGTTAGTGAATTTGGAAGCTGTCACCCTTTACTGGAAATCCCAATGTTATTATGGCCATCCCCAGTTGTGTACTGCACTTTATGCACCCTCTCTATTATGGGTGGAAGACTATGAAATGATATGACATGACATTTTGAATTCCATATGTATTTATTGTTATTTACTGTATGTGTTTTGATACAGCGATGTGTAATTGAACAATTTATTGTAATGGTCCTTTGATCGAACAAATAAATTTGTTTACTTACTCACTAACCAGTCATTATAGTATAATTTACCAAAATAAATGATGTATAAATCATTTCATTAATTGTGTTCTCATGGGGGGTAGGAGGTAAATACATTTTAATAAATCATTTCCTATATAAAAGAAAAGGCTAATGATGGAAAAGAAAAACTATATCATTTATATGCTATGCTGGCTCACAAAAGAAATTACTAATTAAACCAGTCAATTAATATATATAGCCAAGGACATTTTCTCCCTACATTTCAAATACCTTTCAAATGAAACAGGCTAGAATAGTCATTCACAGTGAATATAGTGATATACGATTCAATTTTATCAAAAAAGTAATGGGTGCAGGTCCTGCTACATTACATAAAATATTACTATATGTCTAATTCATAACATTCTTAATGAAGATTTGGAAAGCATTTAAATCTAGCAGCAGCAAGCTGGAGTCCAGACACAACTTCAGCATCAAGGAGGTTTCTTGTATAAGTAACAGATTAAAGCTGATGGCTATTGTACAAAACAGAACAGTTATGGAGGCCTTCATCTCCATCCTGTATGAACAAAGTTGTATTTGTGATTGGCTTTGTAGAGAGTTAAAATGTGGAAAGTCCAGGATAACAATGGACAAGTGCAACCTTTCCAGGTGAAGACCCAAAGGGTACTGTGGCTTTGAACTTCCCTTTACAGGAGCACACTGTCATTTCCTCTACATACACAAGGAATAAAAAAAACCTTGTGCCTGGAGCAGATTTCTTGGTGACACTCAGAATCTCAGAGTCGCTGTCCACTTGACACCTGCCAACCTGAATTGGGAACATGCCCAAAAGGGGGGCACTGCCACCTGAGCATGCACTATGTCTCAAATGAAATCAGGTCAATCCATACAATACCAGTTTTGCCAAGTGGGAAATTAACATGTTGTAATATCAAGAAGGCCCTGGAGTTTTCCTTTAAGACTGAATATGAAAAGGGACACAGCCTGCCTTACCAGAGAGACTGTTCCATACCACCAGGCCTTTCTGAGTTAAGATTAACTGAAATTGGAAGGATTATAACAATTTATTTAATTTCACAGGAAGGCTTGTCTACCTGCTTGTGGACAATCCAGTCAACTAACCAATCACATTAACATCAGAGGGTTCCACTTTCCTTGATTTTATACCCACCATTCTGGTTGTCAGACACCTGGAATTGTAGTGGGGGTAGCAGGAGAAGAGTCTGCCACTCAACCCTCTAGACAAATACTGATCCAGCAGAGCAACTTCTTAAAAGAGATGTGATCACACCTGGGAAATCACAGACAGTTATTTAGCGATGCCATGTTGAATGTACAGATTATGGTGGAATGAAACTGCAGAATTTCAAAAATTCCAAGGTGGAGGCAGAGCCAATCCAAGATAGCATGTTGAGCATTCAGTGGGTGAGCCGGTGCGCCGACACAGCAACTAGACATTTGTTATGAGTGAGCATTTCTTCCTCAAAGTCGTCTTTTCTCTGACAGTTTCATTCAAGGGAGCTATCCTGCTGCTTTTTGCGGAAGACGGTGGTTGATTATCCACAGAGTATGTCCCTTCCCAATCGGAGAAAGCAATCCCCAGTGAATACCACCTCCGGATCGCAGATGCAGCAAGAGCAAAGAGGAAAGCTGTAAAAAAAAAAGAATACTCCAATACCTGACTTGACTGCTGCAGAAGAAATAAATGTTATAAAAAAACAAGATTTGGTGCTGAGACATACCCACTTACAGCAGCAAAAGCTGAACTCATTTTTTTTCACCTGCAGCCATTTTTTCAGGCCTTCCTATTTCACCAGTCCGTGATCCTCCTTCTTTATCTGTTTACCTGATGCAAGATGACTTACCTCAGGGAAACTGAGGAATTAAACTATATGACAGTGGATGAGGAGGCTAAAACCTCTGCAATTTCTGGGTCATCTACAGGTGATATGCCTGAAACAGCTTCTAAATCTTGCCCAGGTAACGCTAGGCCTCAAAACATCAAAGTGAACCCTATGGAGATGTGGGTGAGCTTACATTTAGATGCTGTCTATATGTCACACAGTATTCTTAATCTTGAGGGATGGACTTTGTTGAATTCTGCATGTTCAGATAATTTTCAAGTCCCTATAAGAACAATCAGTCCTGGGACATGTGTTAAAGCCTGTGGCAATATACAAGGAGGTGAGTCTCTCTGTAACGGACTTTAAGGCCTTTCAGTCAGAAATTCATAATGAAATACAAAGTGGTATCACTACTATCAATACTGCTCTCTCTGATTTATCAAAGGTGTTCAGTGAGATTAACTCTAAAGTGGAAAATCTGACCATTTGAACTAACGAAGCAGAAACTAGAATTTGTGCTCTTGAGGACAAAAGGGATCCTGTCATTTTAAGGAAAGCATAACATAGTACATCTATTGCAGAGCTTCAGAAAAAAATATCAGAAATAGAAGATAGATCTAGAAGAGCAAATCTTAAAATAATTGATCTTCCTGAAGGCAGCAAGAGTCTGGGGAACCCCCTCCAGTACTTAGAAAAACTTTTGACACTAGCCCTTAAACGGAAATATCCACAGGAAAAAGTGATTACTGAGCATGCACACCGGGGAGGGGGGGCCCAGAACTTATACTAATACACAAATTGCTTCAAAATATTCTCAGCCAGTATTTGACAGGACCCATTATCTTCAAGAATGAGAAGTGATCTTGCACTCTGCTGGACTTAATAAAGGCTTGTTTGTGGAAAATTTAAAATTCTCTGACTTCTCTCAATCTATAATGCAGAGCTGCAAGGCCTTTGACCGAGTCAAGGACATTTTAAGGCCAAGAACATAAAGTTTTCTCTTTTGCCCCCACCTGCCTGTGGATTTTTATTCATGGCAAACCAGTGATCTTCACGGATCACAAAAAGGCTGAGGCATATCTTCACACGCTGGATAGTTCTACATACAATGAGCAGGCTGTTGTAGGGACTGCTGTAACTGGAAGTAAATAAAAAAAACTTTATTTTGTTTTCCTTTTTTTCTTTTGTTTATATTAAATGTCCTGCACTGAACTATCACAATCCACCCGAGGAATATATGATTATATGCATTATTGGATGTGTAAAGCTGTATTCAAAATTTAACAAATTATAAGCAGCGAGGATCTTTAGTTGTTTTTTATTTTGTTTTATTGAATTTTGTTGACAGGGTAGGCCCACTGAGACTAGAAGTCCCTTTTTCAGGGGCTATCCGGGGGGGTAGGGATACTGATGGTAACCTCCTGAAATTGAACCAGATTAAGCTGTTGGTGGTGGACTTCCGGTGATGTCAGTGGCTCTATGGCAGCATAGCGTACCACTCTCCTCAGCCTGACTAGGAATCTAAAGGCATCCATCAATTATTTCAAATGCAATCGCTGGCTAAAGCAATTCATTATAAAGCTATATTATCCAGGGGCTCCCAGATCCCAGCACAGAAGCTACAGTTAATGTTACAGGAGGAAAAAACAGTTGAACATAGAAACCCCTTGAGGCAGAAACAAGCATGGTGTCCGTGACCATCTCAGAAGAAAACTGCCCTCAACTAGTTGAATCTATATTGCAAATGGCCAAAACAGTGGCCAAAACAGACAGTACCCTGACAAGCCTAAAAACAGACATCAGGAGGATCGAGCACTGGACAGATAAACAAGAGATGGGGCTTACAAAAGTGATCAAACAGACTGATAGTCATGACCGCCTGCATCTGTTCTTATTGGCCAGAGAAAGAGAACTAATGAATAAGCTAGGTGATCTTGAGGGGCGAAGTTGGTGCCAGACTCTTTGGGTGTATGAAGTCCATGAAGGCGCTGAGAAAGAGACAACGGACACAATAACTTTTCGGCAGAGGGTCCTGAGAGAATCCTTAAAGCTACTGGAGGACTTCGATCTTTCTATGGACAGGGCCCATCTCTCTCTCTGGCTCAGAAGCCCTTTAATCCTGAGGCTCACCCAAGATTGTTAGTGGCTAAAATTACTTCTTAAGGTGCCAAGGAGGAAATTCTCTGCAGAGCCTGAAGAATGTGAATGATCTCCTATGGGAAGGCTAGAATCACTATAGACAATGATTATATGACTCAGGTGCAGCAGGTGAGGTGTACCAGGTGGCCAATCTTAAAGCAACTAAGGTCTAAAAGCCTAAAAGTGCAGATGTTGTACCCTGGTAGATTAAAAGTGGAAACCAGTTAAGGCATAAAAACCTTCAAGGACTTGGAAGCAGCATCGAGGTTCCTAGAAGAACAAGGAATAGTAGTGGCCCAAGTAGATAGGGAGCATCTCAAAAGAGAGTTACAAAGATCTGCGTGGTCGGTAGCTCATAAGGGAACAGCCAAGTCACATCAATCCAGCCCCTTGCAATCGACGAATCTCTGAGCTGATATTTCTGCCCTGCTAAAGCCATACACCTCTTCAATTCAACTCACTGGTATTCTATCCCGGGATCCCCAGGAGCCAGACAATCAAGACACAATGGAGACCTCCTTGATGGATGTGGGGCCCTGACTTATTCGCCCAGCAACAGCACAAGGTTTGAGACTCTGGGAGCGGTGATCCTGCTCTCTCTCACTTGTTCTAATTAAGGTACTATTTATTTAAATAATTTTTGGTCAAACGGGCACTGGTCCTATTATGAGAGGGAGGGGTAGGAAACCCTGCATGTTGGGGAATGTAACACCTGACATGGTTAAAACTGCAACTGCTCCCACTGAGGAGAACCTTTGAGTGGCCTCACTTTTGGCACACTCTCCCCCACAGGGACTCTGCTCTGGCATGAACTGAACTACACCAGATTAAAGAAGCCTACAGTTTTGGTCTTGAAATGTCATAGTTCCCTATTGAAGACTTCACATTTATTTAGTGCAGAGCAGACTGGAAACCAGGATATATGAGCATGATCTAAACTGTGGGCCTGTTTGGGGGGCAGTGGAGGGGGACCAAGGGGATGAGGGGGAAAGGGAGGAGGCTAGATAGAGAGGGAAATAATGGTGATATATATATTTTTTTAAATGGCTTGAAGGAGGAGAAAGCAGGTGCTTTCTATTATGATACTTATGATGTTTGTCTTGAATTCAGATGGGATTGAAGGGAGGTGAACTCCCAGAAGAACATGGGCTGGCCAGGGAGGAGGGGATATAAACTAACATCAGCCATGCTAAATCTTTTTTACTATTGCTGCTGTCTTTGGTCATACCTCTGAGGCGTGGGCTGAGACCCAAAAGTTGCCCTCATAAGAGGTTCTGCCCATGTCATCAGAAGGGGCACTGTGTCCTGGAGGGGACACAAACCAGCCCATACCTGACAAACTGGGCTGACCTAGGAAGTACAAACACCCATGGGGGAAACTCCAAAAACTGAAAACTAGATGTCCAGACAAGAGGGATCCTTGACACACACAGGGACATACAGTGGGTGTTTATAGACCTCTAGCATGGAGGTAAATCCACTCAGGGAGGCCAGAAATGGCCTGGCACAGGGGACACCCCTGATATGGTCAAACACAGTTCTATTTCAAGTTACACATTTTAAAGTTTTGTTTAAGAGTTTTTGTAAGCTATTTGCTATAAATAAAGTTATACCTTCACCTAGTGGGAGAAAATGGAAACAGACATGTTATGTTGTTCAATCTGGCCTACAGTTAAAGGCTAAAATGTTTTTCTTATTAAGGTTGTATGATAAGAGACACAATACTGGCTCTATAATAATTGATTCCAGCACACAAACAAGGTGGAATTGGAGTATTCTGAAAAGTGGTTCTTGGAAAGTGGAGATAACCCAGTCTAAAAGGAGGGAGAAACTTCCACAGAAGAGGAAAAAGAGAATATTTCAGTACTTCTATTTTTAAGATCTAAATATGGCCCAAGTTAGCTCTAGAGTTATATCCTATAATGTAAATGGAGTAAATCATCCCATTAAGAGAAAACAGCTACAGAAGTTCCTGAGAGATAAGAAATACAAGATTAATTTTATACAGTAGACTCACCTATCACCGAAAGAGACCCAAAAGCTGAAGAATAAGGGATACCCCAAGCTGTACAATGCATCTATGGATGGGGCAGGAAGAGGGGGGTGACTATACTCTTGTCCACCTCTCTCCTCTTTGAAGAGGAGGAGATAGTGATGGATGTGGCCCTCATATGTAATGGTGGTGGGGAGGATACAAGACATGGCAGTCACTCTCTTAAATGTCTATGCCCCACCAGGCTCACCCTCCTCCTTCTTCTTGGAGCTTTTTAAATTAATATCTGAAAAGACAAAAGGAGTCCTTGTAGTGGTGGGGGATTGGAATGTGACACTGAACAGATTGCTTGACTCCACCTCATGCATCCCAACTCCTAATGGTAGGACTGATAGATCATTTAGTAAATTGATGGCAGACCTAGGTGTAGTGGATGTCTGGAGGGAGAAATATCCAGCAGCAAAGGACTTCACTTTCTACTCCTCGAGACCTAAAATGTACTCGAGGCTGGATATGTTCCTGACATTTGCTAAAGATCTTCACACGTTTAATTCTTTGTGGATGGGAGCAGAAACATTGTCTGATCACCAGCCTATTATGGCAGACCTAGACCTCCAACTCCCCAAAAACCCACACAGTGGAGATTTGATACCAGCCTTTTAAGAGATGAGGGAGTGAAGGAAGAAATCAGAAGGGTAATCAAGCAGACAGTACAAACAAATGACAGCTCGGATGTAACCCCACAAATTCTGTGGGATACAGTGAAAACAATGATCAGAGGTAAACTGATATCCATAACAACTTATAAAAAGAGGGAGAGGGATAAACAACTAGAGAAGTTAAAACAGCAACTCAAAACTCTGGAAGATCAACAGCAACTTAAACTGCGTAAGTTAAGAGAGACAGAGATAAAAAATATCAAAAATAAACTCCAGAAGCTACAAAGAGTTGAAACAGAAAAGGCCTGCAACACATAAAGCAATCTTATTATGAAGGGGGCCCGAGGGCCACCAGGATACTGGCCTATCATTTGAGGCAACAGGCAGCAAGGGCCAATATAACTGGCCTCCATCACCTGGACACAGGACAGGTGTCACATAAATGGGAACAGATAGCAGACTCCCTGGTAACCTACTATAAAAGGATTTACCAAGCACCAATAGATACCAGCCCACAGGAAGCTGGAGACTTCCTAAATGGATTAAAATTACCCAAGCTTACTGAGGCTCAGAAACAGGCACTCGTTGCACTGATTTCCCAACCTGAAATAATCAATATCATTAAGAACCTAAAGGTGGGTAAATATCCTGGACTTGATGGGTTCAGTAGTGAACTATATAAAGCCTTTGCGGCTGAAAACAACTCCCTTACTTAGGAATATATGCAATCAGGTATGGCAGGAGGGCGAAGTGGTCCCCCCTTCCTGGAATTATACTACCATCACTGTGATTCCTAAAGAGGGGAAGAACCCAAAGGATTGTGGCTCATACAGACTGATATCCCTATTAAATGTGGATTATAAAATTTTTACTGCAGTAATAGCTGCACGACTCAACCCCATATTAGTAAATTTAATACACCCAGATCAAGCAGGGTTTATAGAAGCCAGACAAGCCCCTGAAGGGGTAAGATGAACTATTAACATAACAGATATCATCAACAAATGACATACCCCCACTTGTATTATGAGCCTTGATGCTGAAAAGGCATTTGATAGGGTCACATGGAGCTTCCTCTTTGTGGTCCCACATAGGATGAGTTTCCCAGTAGCCTTCCTAGGAGCCATAAAGGCCTCGTACACCTCCCCACAGGCCTGCATGAGGATGAATGGAGGGATGTCACAGAGATTTGACCTGGGTAGGGGTACCAGGCAGGGCTGTCCCTTGTCACCTCTTCTCTTCACCTCATACATAGAACCCCTGGCACAGGCTATAAGGGAGGAACAGGAGGTAGAAGGAATCGTAATTGGGGGAAAAGAGCATAAAATATCTCTTTATGCTGATGATGTTCTCATGTACATAACAAACCCAGACAGATCCATCCCTAGGTTGTGGCCTATCCTGGAAAGATTTGGGCAATACTCTGGATACTCTCTTAATAAACAAAAAACTGAGCTACTCAAATTCTATTACAACCCTGCCCCAAATATAAAACAACTGCTTCCTCTGAAGTGGAATGCTAACAAAAGAAAATATCTGGGCACCCAGATTCCTAAAAATCTAACAGCCCTCTATACCCTTAATGTTGAACCCCTGACAACCCAGATCAGGCAGGATATCAAGAGATGGGACCTACTGAACCTACCCCTTTACTGAAAAATTCAGTCAGTCACAATGACTGTCCTGCCCAAATACCTCTATTTATTTCAATGCCTTCCGTTATGAATACATCACAATCAATTTCAAATTTGGCAGAGAATGATCACTAAATTTCTCTGGAACAATAAGAGGCCTAGAGTCAGGAACACACTTATGCAGTCCAATAAAAAAGCTGGAGGAAGAAATGTCCCTAATTTGGAGGATTATTTCCTAGCCACCCAACTCAGATGGGCTTTGTTCTGGTCCATGAAGGAATATAAAGCCTGCTGGAAAACAATAGAAATGGTCTCCACAGAGGACACCTCTGAGAGCCATAATGGCAATGCCAGAATCACAGAATCAGGATAGTAACACTCTGTTATTCACGGTGAGGAACACATTGGGGACACTGAAATGCCTCTGGTTTAAGCATAAATTATCTAAAGAACTATTGCCTATGCGTTGGTTTGCTTGGGACTGGGAGTTTTCCCCCTCAAAACAGAACCTCACCTTCAGAAGGCAGGAACAGCTGGGTTTAACCACATTGAAACAATTCATGGATGTGAACACTATTTTAGATTTTGGACAGATCAAAGAAAGGTTCTCTCTTCGGCAGTCAGACCACTTTAGATTTCTGCACGTCAAAACCTATATACAAACACTACAAGGTTTACAAATTCGGGACGGGGCCCAGATGGGCCTAATGGGACTCATAGAAGAAATAACAAGCTTTCAGAGATGAAGAGGCCACATCTCAGCCATCTATGGGGCCCTGAGAGATAGGGTGGAGGTCTCACCATACCCCTCCAAAAAAGTGGGAAGCTGAAATGGGGGAACAATTAACGAATAAGGAATGGGAAACCAGCTATACCCAAATATATAAAACCACATACTCCCCAATGTCAATCAATCAATCAATCAAATGTTTATTTATCCAGGTGAACACCATTGAGCAAGCTCATTTACAAGGTGGACCTGCATCACACAAGGTCGAAATACAATGCATTTATGTACAGGCAGGAAGACAAAACATGTATATACATAATAAACAAGCTATGTAACAATAAGATAAGCAATGTAATATTTGAGCATATAATGTATTAATTCTAACTAAATACATATCATGTTCAGGGAAGGAATAAAAGGGATATTGGTAGGGGAGCTATAAAGAGAGGAGGATGCAGTAACAATAATAACAGAAACCTCACACAAAGCGCAGGTATCAAGGGGTAAGGGAGTGAGGGGGGCATGGTTGGGAGTGATGCAGAGAGTGAAAACTCAGGTCAGTTAGGGGTTGGGAACACAGAAGTAGCATCAGGGTAGGAGTTACAGTGCAGGGTTCCTAAATGGAAATGCTTGTGGAGGGTAAGGAGAAGTGCAAAGGGTGGACAGTACGTAGATGGGGAGCGGTTAGAGATGGTGGAAACAGATGCATACTTCTGTGACCGTTTCGGCATACAAGGTCTTGAATACTGCAAGAAACATAGACTTTGATGGCAGATAAGGACCGCTTGGCCCATCTAGTCTGCCCATTTCCCTACCTACAGGATAGGCCGCAGATCCTAGTTAACCAACAGCCTATTTCTTCCTACCCCCCACAAGAATTGTCTTATGTCTGTCCCTTGCATTCTTGAATTCTCCCACAGTTTTAGACACCACACCTCCCCTAGGAAGGCTGTTCCATGCATCCACTACCCTCTCTGTGAAATAATACTTCCTCACATTGCCCTGAACCACCCTCCTTCTATCTTTAAATTGTGTCCCTTGTTCTTGCAAGTCTCTTTTCTGAAAGATGCTACCCTCTTGGACTTTGTTGATTCCACTGAGGTACTTAAAGTTTCTATCATGTCCCCTCTCCTTCTTTCTTCAAGGGTATACATATTAAGCTCCTTTAGTCTCTTCTCATACGGCTTCTCTTGCAGACCCTGCACCATTTTAGTTGCCCTCCTCTGACTACCTCTATCCTGTCTATGTCCTTGCGGAGATGGGGTCTCCAGAACTGGACACAGTACTCCAGATGGGGTCTCACCAACTGTCTGTACAGAGGATAACAACTTCCTGTTTTCTGCTGCTGATGCCTCTCCCATACATCCCAGTATACCCCCAGCCCTCCCTACTGCCTTCTCACATTGCTTGCTAACCTTAAGGTCATCTGATATGATTACCCCAGGTCCCTTTCCTTTTGTTGTTGTTACTACCTCCCCACCCGTTGTGTATTCTTCCCTGGGTTCTTGTTTCAAGGTGCATTATTTTGCACTTTGCATTGAATCCTAGCTGCCATACTTCTGACCATTCCTCCAACCTTGCCAAGTCCCTTTTCATCCTTTCCACGCCTCCTTGTGTATCAACCCTGTTGCAGATCTTTGTGTCATCTGCAAAAAGGCATACTTTTCCTTCCAGTCCCTCTGCAATGTCACTGATGAAGACATTAAAAAGGACTGGACCCAATACTGAACCCTGCGGTACCCCACTAGTAACCCCTCTTTCTTCAGAGTGGACTCCATTTACAATAACCTTTTGTGTCCTGTTGTGCAGCCAATGTTTTACTCAGGCTACCACCCTGGGACTCACTCCCAGGCTGGTTAATTTGACTATTAATCTTTTGTGTGGGATTGTGTCAAATGCCTTGCTAAAGTCTAGGTAGGCCATGTCCACAGCCCCTCCCTGGTCTACTACTTTGGTCACCCAGTCAAAGAAATCTATTAGATTTGTCTGACATGACCTTCCCACTGTGAACCCATGCTGCCTTGGGTCCTGTGCTCCACTGGCCTCTAGGTACTCAACTATTCTTTCCTTCAGAAGTGACTCCATCACTTTCCCTACCACAGAGGTCAGACTGACAGGTCTATAGTTTCCTGCCTCTGTCTTGGTCCCACTTTTGTGAAGGGGAATCACATCCGCCTTCCTCCAGTCCTCGGGTACCACACCATCCTCCCATGATTTATTAAAAAGAGTAGCCAGTGGTTTCACTAGTTCCTCCCTTAATTCTTTAGAATTCTGGGGTGAATTACATCAGGACCCATTGCTTTGTCCACCTTCAGTTTTAAGAGTTCTTGCAGAACCCTTTCTTCTGTGAAAGGACTGGGATCAACCCCCCTATCAAGAGTGCTTCTGTTAATTGGATTAGGCACTTCCCCCTCCTCTTTTGTGAATACTGAGCAGAAATATTCATTCAGTATCCCTGCTTTTTCACTGTACCCTCTGCCCACCCACCATTCATTCTATTCAGCCTCACTATCCCTCCCTTTGTCTTTCTATGCTCGCTGATGTACCTATAAAAGGTTTTATCCCCCTTCTTAACTGAGTTGGCTATCTTTTCCTCAGTTTGGGCCTTTGCTATTCTGACTTCCTTCCCTGCTTCCTTCTGCCTTAACTGGTACAGTTCTCTGTCCTGCTCCTTCTGTGTTTCCTAAGACTAATTGAGGACCTTAATGTCAAGGATTTCAGCAGCTTATTCCAGAGAGTCGGCAGTGAAAGCCTATGGCCGCTCTCCCAAAACATGTGCAAACCCTAGGAACCTTCAAGGAAATTATGGAGCAGCTCCTTAGGGTATAGTTTCAGAGCCTTCTTAGAGGCAGTAAATCAATAATATACTGTGGTAATTTGCCGGTAACAGCTCTGAATGTCCATACAGCTGCATTTCTATTTCGCCTGTATTGTAGGGAGGTCCACCCCACGGCAGCATATAAGGAGCAGTGGTGGGTGGAGAAGGGGAGACTGGTAATGAATCACAATGCTCTGTGATATAGTATGTCTAGTTTTCCCAGATATGAGGCGTTGCATTGGCTATAAATGAAATCGGCATAGTCAATTAAGGAGATGAATGTGGACTGGACGAGTTGCCTTTTTGCCTCTGGGGTTAGAAGGCAGTTTATCTGACAGAAGAGACCAAGCCTCTGCCTCAGTTTTTTCAGCAACTCCTCCAAGTGATCCACAAAGGAGAGTTTGTGGTCTAGTCAGACCCCCAGGTATTTGAACTTCATTACAAACTCCAAGTTTTCACCTAATAAGGTAGTGATAGGGGGTAGGGTACCAGTAATAGCAGGGTGTGCCATGTGGTTGCCAGGTAAAAGTATCATCACCTTTGTTTTCTTGGCATTGAGGAGCAGCTTTTTTTTGGTGTTGCAAGATATTAAAGTCCAATTGCAAGTATTCACAGGCAGCTTCAGGTGATGACCGGCTTAGGTAGAGTAATGTATCATCTGCAAACAGGTGTATGTTGGCCTCCTTAATGCCAATATCTATGCTGTTAATATATATAGTGAATACGAGTGGTCCCAGGATAGAGCCCTGTGGGACATCTCTGATTAATGGTTTGAGGGAGGAAAGCTCTCCCTCTGCCTTGACCTGCTGGTGCCTATCCGTTAGATAATCATGGAACCAGTCCAGTGAAGTAGTGTCAAGACACAAGGCTTTTAATGAAGAAAGAAGCAGACAATGGTCGACAGTGTCGAATGCCTAACTGAGGTCTAGGAAAACAGTACAGACAAACTTTTTGTTGTCTAGATCACACTGCCAGTCATTTGTTACCTTAGCCAGCACCATAATTGTACTATGGTTATCTTGGAAACCTGACTGTATGGGGTTTAAGAAGTTTGTGTTTATTAGAAAAGCTCTCAGCTGGGTGTTCACAATTTTTTCTAAAAGTTTTGACAGAATGGGGAGTAGCGAAACTGGCCTGTAATTATTTAGATCACAGGGATCCCCAGATTTAAAAAGTGGCATGATATGAGCAGTTTTCCATAGATTGGGGAGAGACCCTTGAGACAGTGACAGATTAAATAGGTGAGTAATTGGCACAGCTAGAACATGCCAGGCAATCTTAAGGTAGTAGGGGTCAAGCGAATCCGAGCCATGGCTTTTCTTGGTGTCCAACTGCAGGAGAAGGTCTTCAACCTCTTTCAGGAAGGCAGGTGAGAAGGAAAAGGTGGCATTTGTTAGATTGGATTGAGAGGGCATTACAGTCATCTGGGAGCACAGGGTTCAAGCAGGCAAGTTGTCAAATGCTAGACCTGCGGAAGTGAAATGGTTATTGAAGGCTTGTAAAATCTCCTTTTTGACACTGATCATTACATTGTCCGATGAGATTTTTGAGGGGAGCACATTTCCTGTCATATGTCCAGATAGTTCCTTTCTTGTGGACAAAAATTTGGTGGGGCATTTTGAGGCAGAGTCCAGCTCTGAGTGGTAGAAATTTGACTTGGCCTCTGTAATCAACTTAGTGCAGGAGTTTCTGGCAGTTGTGAAGAGGCACCAGTCTTTGGCTAGTTGTGATTTGCGGGCTTTTTTCAAAGCAAGTCTCTATTTACTAAAGTGGACTTAAGGTCAGCAGTGAACCAACGATATGTTCTAGGCTTTATGTGGATTTTGACCGGCGGAGCATGGGTGTTGATGGCATTTGTTATAATTTCCTGAAAGATGTTATATGCTTTGTTTACTGATTTGGCAAGGTAGAAGTTCTGCCAAAGCAGTGAGGCTTTCAGTTCATTGATGTAAGCCAGCAGGTCAAAGTTCCATTTGGATCTTTTAGTAGAGAACTTCGTGGTAGATGTCAGTTTAGGGTTGGCTCTTATACCAGCGATGAAACAATGGTCACTTACATCGGCATGAAAGATGCCCGCATGGGAGAAGAAGTGCCGTTTATTCACTAGTAAGACATCTAGCAGCGTGCTATTCATGAGGTTTTTCTTGTTAATGCATGTTGGTTCGTTGATAAGTAGTGATAGTCCATGGGAGTCACAGAATGATTTGAGGGTTAACGAAGCACTGGACAGCCAGTCATAGTTAAGGTCCTCTAGTATAATTGTTTTGAGATTACTAGAGTTCATGATAGATGAAAGGTGAGACAGGAGCTGCGACCCAGCAGATGGTGATCTGTAGAAGCCTATAATATGGAGGGTTATCGCAGGTGTAATTTCAATTTTTATGGACATACATTCAAACCCATTAGCAATAGAAGAGGAATCAAGGGAGGAGACTGAAAATTTGTCCTTAATATAGATGGTGACCCCACCACCCCAGGTTTGTCTATCAGATCTGAATAGCAGATACTTGGGAATGCTGACCTCCTCATCAGGAGTGGATGGATGAAGCCAGGTTTCCGAGATCACAAGAACGTCTGGTTCGATGTGTGTGACCCAAGCCTGGATTGAGATGTATTTCTTTAAAAGGCTACATGCATTGGCATGCATAAAACTAATTCCTTTTAATTTTGTGAGTTCTGAGGGTGATGAAAGGTCTTTTGTTGGACCAGGGTTGAGTTCAACATTGCCTGAACAGAGTAATAGGATGAGCACAACTTTTCTTTGGGCAACAAGGGATAGCTTGGAGATTTTAGTCCTTTGACAGCTACATGAATCATCAGAATAGGAGTACAGGGACCTGTTTTTAGTACTATGTTGCCCTAATGTTACATAGAATAAGACCCTTGATGTGTGACTCCAGGGAATATAGTTACTGAGTGGATATGGTGGATTTCCTCCTACAGGCATCTGGCTTATAGAGGCACCCCATGTATGAAACACAGTTTGGTGTAGATGCGGGAGTGTAAGGGTAGCACATGAATTAAATAATGGCTCTACATGTAAGCACTCTTGTGACGATGGGTATAAGTCCCCTTTGAGGTAGGTCATACCAATGGGTTTCAAGGGAAGGGAATTGCACAAATGGTGGCAAGGAGTCAGAGCCAAAACACCATGGCCATAATTCCAGTTTGTGGGGCCAGGTAGAGAAGTTGAAATAGAGAGGCAGCCCCCTTGAGATAGGCACTGAAAACAGGACTTCAATGTTTGGCAGCACCACAGAGAAAAACAGCACACCACTAGGTTCGGTAGCCTAGAATGTATACAGTCAGTATATGTAATTGTGGAAGAGGAATAGGATAGGCAGGAGAAGGACCAATGACAGCAGGGGGTGGAGCAAGGTGGTCTATGTAACAAAGGTCTTGGAGGGGGGATGCGTGGGTGGGTGAAAATTTGTGGCTTTGCCGTACCTCTCAGGGAGAGTAGTCTGAGCAAATGGTCTTGGGCGGCGGCGGTGGAGAGAGTTTGAATGGAAAATTAAAGTAAGATTTTTCATCACCCCAGTAATTAAGTGTAAATGGGATAAAAATTGCCCACCGACATGTTGGAGAGGCTGACAAGAACCGAGGGCTGATGACCTCCATGTGCTTTGGTCATGCCCGAAATTGGTACAATACTGGAGGGATATTTCATGTAGACTGAAAGAGATTTTTTCATCCCCAGAAACCCTAAGCCCAAAACATCTGATCTTAGGGGTGCTACCCAGGGAAGTCAGGGGGAGAGACAAGATTTATTTGTGGAACACCCTGGTCACATCTGCACATAAGGCCATAACAAGAAAATGGCTCAGCCCAGACCCCCCACCCTCCAAAATTGGTTAACTATTGTCCAAGAGATCCAGGACATGGAAGAATTATGTCACAGAATCAATCATAGAACTCACAGTTTTGTGAGTAGATGGGCACCCAGGATAATGTTGAATGGAGGTGTGACACCTGAGGGGTGAGAAAGGGAAGGGATTAAATCAGAGGATATAGGCAGACTTGAAGGTCATTAAGGTGCAGAAATGGGGTAAAACCCAATGTATTAGATAAATGAATTTTAGCCTTATTGTTATGGATAGGGAACCTTAATTCCTTAAAACTGTTATTTCTGGATAGGAATATATATCCACTGTATTAGTTATAAAATACATCTGATAAAAGCTGAACTATGTAATTTAGATCTGGAATCAATTAAGAAAATGGACATGAAATGCAAATCCTGCATATGTGTCTGAATATGCAATAAACTTGAATTAAAAATAAAAGCTGTTGGTGGTATTTTTAGTGAATAATTATGAAAAAAATCCTATGATAATGGAGAGTATTGGTTAATAGGAGATTCGTTTGTACTATTATTAGCACGAAGAAGCATTCTGCTTGTTAAGTTTTCTCTTTTCCTTAAATGCTGTGGCACCGATGGCTCGCTCTCTAGGAGCATTCAAAGATCATCTGGACTTTGCTGGGGGGGTTATGTATTATAGCAATAGGGCTTATTATCTTTGGCACACTTTTCAGTAGAATATTATTTACTAAGTTAATGTACAACGCCAAAGAATATACAGAATATGGAATGGTGCATACATTAGGTATATTGCTCCTATTCAGAATTATGTTGTTAGAATAAACATCTTTTTTTATTGAACACAGTTTACTTAAAAGGAAAATGTATGATAGCACTAGGGATAACTGTGTATTTTCACCTCTGAGACATGATATGGGACACAATTATTTTACTCTGTTCTTCTCTAGTGAGGTATATGGATTAATAGCTACCTATTGGGGGGATGATATAATAAGTAATAATCAGAATGGCATACTTGCATTACATGAAACAATAAAAAAGAGTGAATTGATCGACAACTTAACTTCCGCTCAAGCTATGGATAAATGTATAATGGAATTAAAAAAGAAATATATGCCAACACAGGCTACTCACAATCCATGGTTCACATCAACACCAAGCAATAAAAAGTTCAGAGCCAGTCGTTGAGTAAGGTGCAAAAATAGTGCTAGTGTTTAATTTCAAGTGCACAAAAGTTCCATAAAAGCCTGCTGTCCCCTCATACAGCAAGGGGACAATCTCCTAACGCATTTCATGGCCCCTGGCGCTTAGTCATAGGATTGCATTCTGTTACCAACAATTCCCTTAAATACAAAATGTTTTTAAAGTGACAGTGCAAGTGAAGATATATAAAAGCCATTAAAAAATCATTCTTCTTTATACCTGAAGATTTCCAGATATCACAAAGGTTTCAGAATTTGATCAATGCATAAACAAGTTACTCATCCATATTCTTATAACAGAAGCCTATAAATAAGTATTGTTTTCCAGTGATTCTTATTATATTGTATAATGGGTATTCTATTTTTACTTGTACTTGTTACCAGTTTTATAGTGCACCAGAGTCCTCCTCTTTTATATGTTTAAAAAGCATGGTTTCCCATGAGGATTCACTATGGGCAATTATCAGAAGAAATATCTATAAAAAAGGAAATACAACATTTGATTAGTAAACTATACATAATTTAAAAAAAAACATTCTGATATTCACATATCTATATTATGCAACTATATAATCTGGATGGGGGAGTTTCCCCTTTTCACCTTGATACCCATTCTTCTTCCAGGGGGTTGGGGGGGGATTATTTGGTTTTATTAGGGGGAGAAAGAAAAGAAACAGCTACTTCTTTAAAAAAGGTTTCAAATCTATCCTTTCATTTAAACCTGTTTTTCAGATCCACCTGTTGCAAAAATCCAATACTGTTCTCTTTTTAATAGGACATTGTCATAGTTGCCACCTCTGGGGCTCCTAATGGGTTTCTCAATACCCATAAAAGACCAAGTGTGTTCCTTCTGGTTAGTAACCAACCCCATATGTATAGCAAGTGCATTTTTGAGATCTTTACCGCTTATAGCCCTTAGATGTTCTCCCATTCTTTCTTTCAATTTCCTTTTCGTATTAACTATGTAAAAACTTCCACATGAACAAGTGGCCATGTATATCACGCCTTCAGTTGAACATGTTATGAACCCTCTCACTTTGGTTTCCCTTTTGGTTTTAGGATTCATAACATTTTCTGACTGGCTGATGGATGTACAGAGTTTACAATTTCCACATCTGAAACAACCATCTTGTTTTTTAGGCAGCCACATTCCCTCCTGTTCTTTTCTTGGCTGTACTGAATGTACTAGACTGTCCTTAAGACTTCTGCCTTTCCTATGTACCATCCTGGGCACCATCTTATCTAAATCCTTTAGGCCCGGGTCTAGACTAACCAGATGCCAATGTTTTTTCACTATTTTACTTATTTCATTCGATTGAGTATTGTAAGTGCTGACAAAGTTGATTCTGAGGTCTCCCTTTTCTGTTTTGTCTGTCTTTTTTCCTCCCATGACCTCTGACCTTTCAATTTTGTCTACCTCTTTTCTGGCTTCGGTGATAATCCTTTTTGGATAATCTCTTTCCTGGAGTCTTACCTCCAGTTCCTCAGCCCTTTTCTCATATACTTCTTGCTCACTACAATTTCTCTTCAACCTAATGAATTGTCCTTTCGGAATGCCAGCAATGGTATGATAAGGATGGCTACTTTTGGCCTGCAACAGTGTGTTTCTATCAGTGTCTTTTCTGTACAGATCTGTCTTTATCCCCGTATACCATTCTTCATGATAACTAAATCCAGGAAATTAATCTGTGTGGTGCTAAATGAAAGTGAAAAGTGCAGGTTGGGATTGCTGTTTTCTAAATATTTAACAAAATCAAAAAGGTCACTCTCTGTCCCTTTCCAGATGATAAAAATATCATCAATAAAACATCAATATAGATCTATCTTGCACCTGTATGGATTTGTATCTGCTGGTCTGATTACTTCTGCTTCCCATTTAACCAAGTACATATTTGCAGACGTGGTGCTAATGTTGCTCCCATAGCTGTTCCCTTTTTTTGAATGTATTGTTCACCTGTAAAGAAAAGACGTTGCACTTTAGAACAAATTCAGCTAGATCAACAAGTATCTCTGTGGGTTGATCATTGTTTCTCCTTTTACTTAAATAATATTCCAATGCTGCCAGTTTCCCTTCATGTGGTATATTGCAATACAATGATTCCACATCTAGTGTAACAAACAAGCTGTTTTCCTCTATCTCTATGTCTTCTAACACAGAAATAATGTCTCCTGTGTCCTTAATGTGTGAAGGTATTCCTGGGCTATTCGTTTGATGTAATAATCAATGTACTGGGACAATGGTTCAATTAGGGAACTATTACCTGGTACAATTGGGTGACCTGGTGGATTTGTGAGGCATTTGTGTGTTTGTAGGAGGATGTGAAAGCAGGCTGTCACAGAATTATTGACTGTTAGAAATGAGAGAATGTCCTCACTGATTCAACCTCTCTGTCTAACATCTGATAAATTATTATCTATTTTTGTTTTAAAAAAAGGCGTTGGATCCATAGGTACCCTCTCATAAAATTCTAAATTTTCCAGCTGCCTATGGACTTCCCAATTATATTTCACTGTGTCCATAACAACTATCAATCCACCTTTATCCACTGGTTTGATTGTTATATCTTTATTACTCCCTAGTTCTTCAATAGCCATTCTCTCTGCTTTATTTAAATTAGAATACATTATATGATTATTCCTATTGCACAAACTTTTGTCCAGTTCTATTAAGTATCTCTCACAACTCTTCACAAATGTCTGTAATGCTGATGAGAGTGGTGGACAAAAAAGGTTGATGGGGTCTAAATTTGTTTGTTACAGTCACATCACTATTAAGTGTTTCTGTGTTCTCACTTACCCACATCTCATCATTTTCTATGTTTTCTTCTTTTTTCTGGCAAAAAAGGAACATAATCCCAAATTTCTGGTGAGTTTGTGACAATTCACTATTGTCTCAAATAAATTAAATCTTTGACTTGGAATGAAAGATAAGCCTTTATTTAGCAATTTTCTCTCTGTTTCAGATAAAGTTCTGGATGAAATGTTAATCACATTATCCATTACTGTCCTGCTCTCATGTTGCCCCGTGGATTCCATCCTTTTCTTCCCCTGCTGTGATTTATTGAAACAGAAACAGACACATTTACAGAATTACATAATAAAGCACAAGTCAGAGAGGTGAGACCTATGAATTTTAAACATGCATTTCAACAATTTGAAAGGGTGGCATTCAGAGCAAAAAGACTTAATTAGGAAAGAATTTCATTAAGGGCTTTTTTAGAAGTGGAGCGAGCACTGAGAGGTCTAAGGATCTTAAAAAAAAACATTGTTTGGATTACAACATGAGGGGTTCTTGGGGAACTGGAAAAAGATAAGTCATGCAGCCAGAAAACAATACATTGAGCTTATATTGAAAGAGAATGAAGTAATACAGAGAGAACCTGACGAAGATGCAAAAGTAAAAGAAGCAGCACTGAAAAAATACAGTGACCACCCTTTGTATGAGGAATTGTGCCGGAGTTTTAAAGTAAATTTAGCAACATATGACCAAAAAGTCCAGAATATCAAACAAACAAAATTTGAAAGAGATGTTAATGACTATCTTAAGGGGGCTATTTTTGAATGAGGAAAACATTGAAATTTAATCCAGATTATAGTACACAGAGTAGTACACCTACAAGATCCATTCTAAGGAATATTCCAGGAAACCCAGATGGTGTATATGGGGAGGAACTGAGTAGTGTTGAAGAAACATACTTGGGAGAGGAAGAAACAAGCCTGAGAAGGACCCCAGAAGGCCCAAGATGAAGCCAATGCATAAATTTTAATCAGGCTTCAAAAAACAGACTGGGGGGGCAGGAACAAGAGGAGGTGGAAGAAATTGCATCAGGGGAAGAAAAGGATGGAATCCACTGGGCAACATGAGAGCAGGACATTAATGGATATTGAGATTAACATTTCATCCAGAACTTTATCTGAAACAGAGGGAGAATTACTAAATAAAGGTGTATCTTTCATTCCAAGTCAAAGATTTAATTTATTTGAGACCATAAGTGGATTGTCACAAACTCACCAGAAATTTGGGATTACGTTCTGTTTTTGCTAGAAAAAAAGAAGAAAACATAGAAAATGATGAGATGTGGGTAAGTGAGAACACAGAAGCACTTAACAGTGATGAGACTGTCACAAAAAAATTTAGATCCCCATCAACCTTTTGTCCACCACTCACATCAGCATTACAGACATTTGTGAAGAGTTGTGAGAGAGCCTTAATAGAACTGGACAAAGGTTTGTGCAATAGGAATAATTATATAATGTATTCTAATTTAAATAAAGCAGAGAGAATAGATATTGAAGAACTATGGAGTAATAAAGATATAACTAATCAAACCAATGGATAAAGGTGGCTCGATTGTTGTTATGGACACAGTGAAATATAACTGGAAAGTCCATAGACAGCTGGAAAATTTAGAATTTTATGAGAGGGTACCCATGGATTCAACACATTCTTTTGAAACAAAAATAGATAATTATCTATTAGATGTTAGACAGAAAGGTTGGATCAGTAAGGACAGTCTCTCATTTCTAACAGTCAATAACCCTGTGAGAGCTTGCTTTTACATCCTCCCAAAATACACAAATGCCTCACAAATCCACCAGATCACCCAGTTGTATCAAGTAATAATTCCCTAATTGAACCATTGTCCCAGTACATTGATTATTACATCAAACAAATAGCCAAGAAATATCTTCACACATTAAGGACACAGGAGACATTATTTCTGTGTTAGAAGACATAGAGATAGAGGAAAACAGCTTGTTTGTCACACTAGATGTGGAATCATTGTGTTCCAATATACCACATGAAGGGGGACTGGCAACACTGGAATATTATTTAAGTAAAAGGAGAAACAATGATCCACCCACAGAGATGCTTGTTGATCTAGCTGAATTTGTTCTAAAGTGTGACACCTTTTTCTTTATAGGTGAACAATACATTCAACAAAAGAGAACAGCTATGGGAGCAACATTTGGCCCAAATGTTACAAATATATACTTGGGTAAATGGGAAGCAGAAGTAATTAGACCAGCAGATACAAATCCATATAGGGGCAAGATAGATCTATATTGATGTTTTATTGATATTTTTATCATCTGGAAAGGGACAGAGAGTGACCTTTTTGATTTTGTTAAATATTTAGAAAACAGCAATCCCAACCTGCACTTTTCACTTTCATTTAGCACCACACAGATTGATTTCCTGAATTTAGTTATCAAGAAGAATGGTATGGGGGGGATGAAGATAGATCCGTACCGAAAAGACACTGATAGAAATACACTGTTGCAAGCCAAAAGTAGCCATCCTAATCATACCACTGCTGGCATCCCGAAAGGACAGTTCATTAGGTTGAAGAGAAATTGTAGTGAGCAAGAAGTATATGAGAAAAGGGCTAAGGAACTGGAGATAAGACTCCAGAAAGAAATTATCCAAAAAGGATTATCACAGAAACCAGAAGAGAGGTAAACAAAATTGAAAGGTCAGAGGTAATGGGAGGAAAAAAGACAGACAAAAAAGGGAAGGGAGACCTCAGAATCAATTTTGTCAGCACTTACAATGCTCAGTCAAATGAAATAAGCAAAATAGTGAAAAAACATTGGCATCTGTTTAGTCTAGACCCGGGTCTAAAGGATTTAGATAAGATGGTGCCCAGGATGGTACATAGGAAAGGCAGAAGTCTTAAGGACAGTCTAGTACATTCAGTACAGCCAAGAAAAGAACAGGAGGGAATGTGGCTGCCTAAAAAACAAGATGGTTGTTTCAGATGTGGAAATTGTAAACTCTGTACATACATCAGCCAGTCAGAAAATGTTATGAATCCTAAAACCAAAAGGGAAACCAAAGTGAGAGGGTTCTTAATGTGTTCAACTGAAGGCATGATATACATGGCTACTTGTTCATGTGGAAGTTTTTACATAGTTAATACAGAAAAGGAAATTGAAAGAAAGAATGGGAGAACATCAAAGGGCTATAAGCAGTAACGATCTCAAAAATGCACTTGCTATACATATGGGGTCAGTTACTAACCAGAAGGAACACACTTGGTCTTTTATGGGTATTGAGAAACCCATTAGGAGCCCCAGAGGTGGCAACTATGACAATGTCCTATTAAAAAGAGAACAGTATTGGATTTTTGCAACAGGTGGATCTGAAAAAACAAATTTAAATGAAAGGGATAGATTTGAAACCTTTTTTAAAGAAGTAGCTGTGTCTCTTCTTTCTCCCTCTAATAAAACCAAATAATATCCCCCCAGAAAAAGAATGGGTATCAAGGTGAAAAGTGGAAACTCCCTCATCCAGATTATATAGTTGCATAATATAGATATGTGAATATCAGAATGTTTTTTTTATTCTGTATAGATTAATCAAATTATGTATTTCCTTTTTTATAGTTATTTCTTCCGATAATTGCCCATAGTGAATCCTTGTGGGAAACCATGCTTTTTAAACATATAAAAGAGGAGGCCACTGGTGCACTATAAAAATGGTAACAAGTACAAGTAAACGTAGAATACACATTATACAATATAATAAGAATCACTGGAAAACAATACTTATTTATAGGTTTCTCTTATAAGAATATGGATGAGTAACTTGTTTATGCATTGATCAAATTCTGAAACCTTGTGATATCTGGAAATCTTCAGGTATAAAGAAGAATGCTTTTTTTTTAATGGCTTTTATATATCTTCACTTGCACTGTCACTTTAAAAACATTTTGTATTTAAGGGAATTGTTGGTAACAGAATGCAATCCTATGACTAAGCGCCTGGGGGGGAAATGCGTTAGGAGATTGCTACATTGCTGTATGAGGGGACAGCAGGTTTTTATAGAGCTCTTGTGCGCTTGAAATTAAACGCTAGCACTATTTTTGCACCTTACTCAAGGACTGGCTCTGAATTTTTTAATGCTTCGTGTTGATGTGAACCATGGATTGTGAGTAGCCTGTGCTGGCATATATTTCTTTTTTGCATCTACTTGTGATACGTTTAGCATGGCACAATACCCAGGTGCAGGCCTGAACATTTTAGTATTCAGTATGATGGAATTATATGTATGACATTTTAAAATCTGGGGACTTTTTTCTTCTTTTTTTCTCTCTTCTTTTTTCTGTTTAAAAGATGCAAAATCAATTAAAACTATCAAATTGGAATGTTAAAGGTATACAAGATCGAAATAAGGCCCAGAGAATATTATTGGTTGGATAAAAAGGGGATTAATTGTGCACTCTTCCAGGAAACTCATCTGTTCGATAAGGAATTTACCTTGTACTGTAAAAAATGGGGACTGGGGGTTAATGCTCCATTTAAGAATAACTCACAGGGAGTATAAATCTTTTTTAAAAAGTCTCTTGATGCTCCAATAACCAAACAAGTATCTGACCCTGCAGGTTGACTTATTATATCATATTTTATTGGCTGGTTACTCATACACCATTGCCAACACTTATCCTCAAAACAAAAAAAGTTAATATTTTTTTCTTGGAGTTATGTAATTTTCAAACTCTATTTGTTATAGGGGGAGATTTTAATTTAATTTTGGATCCCATTATGGACAGATCCAGTGTTCGTCCAGACAGATTAACATCTGCAGCTAAAACAGTGAAATTACATATATCTGAGCTATGTTTAACAGAAATATGGAGATACATGAATATAAATAACCAGCAATACTAATTTTTTTCTCCTGTTTACAATAATTACTCTAGGATTGACTGTATTTTGCTGTCTAATTCATTAGTTTATCAAGTTACTAAGATGCAGTATGGGGTTATAGTAATTTCAGATCATGCCCCTATTATGCTGATATTGCAATATTTGGATAAAATAAAACAGAACCACTTCAGGTTCTATCCACTATTACTTAAATATATTAAATTCATTAAACAAATTAAAATGGATATGGAAACCTTTTTTAATTTATAATAAACTGGAGAATACAAATGTGGGCTGCTGGTGGGAATCTTTCAAAGCATTTTTAAGAGGTGCTATTACTACATATATCATCAAATGTAATAAAAGTCAGGTTAAAAAAATGAAGGAGCTAGAGTCTTGTATTCTCAATACAGAAGATCTTTATATACAATCCAAAGATCCTTCTATTTTTTTGCATTTGAGTTCCTCGAAAGAACAATACAATAAACTGGGGTGGAAGAATCAGAAAGACAACTTCTGTATACACAGAGCCAATATTATGCATCGGGAGATAAATCGGGTAAATTGCTTGCACAACAACTTAAAATTCAGCAACAAACTATCTTAATAACATCTACCCAAAACTCTCATGGTGACATGATTATTAATCCTTTGGAAATTCACACAGTATTTTCTCATTATTATGAGTCACTTTATACTTCAGATCGTACATGTACCTCTGAAAATATTAATAGATTTATTACTGGACTGTCCTTCCCCTCATTAATGCCAGGGAAAAAAATATTGGAACAGGATATTACCTCACAGGAAATCTTGCAGGCTATAAAAATCTCCAGTCAGGCAAAGCCCCCTGCCCTGATAGTCTTTTGATTGATTTCTTTAAAATATGTTCTCAATTTTTAGCTCCCTACCTCAAAAAGGTATTGGACTACATGTTCAACACTCAACATTTACTTCCTTCATTCAAGGAAGCATTCATACATGTGTTCCTTAAAAAAATTAAAGATCCTACATCACCTAGCTCCTATAGACCAATTTCACACATAAATTCTGATGCCAAAATTTTGGCTAAGATCCTGGCCACCAGATTGGAAAAAGCCTCCCACATTTAATTCACCTCAATCAAAACGGATTTATTAAGGGACGCTCATTGGCTTTGAATATCAGGAGGACCTTAAATCTATTAGATCATTATCACAACTATGATCTTTTCTGTTATTAATGGATGCTGAAAAGGCATTCAACCATGTTGAATGGCCTTCTATCAAAACTTTTATGCCTAGATTAGATTTAGTCCCAAATGTATGCAGTGGATTGAGGTACATTATTAGGATCAAAACAAATTGTGATCTTTCTCCAAATTTCAAGTTATCAGGGGACACCCATCAAGGATGCCCCTTATCACCCCTCATTTTTGCTCTATTCATTAAACCTTTGGCTATAGCCATTCAAGAATCTGCTATTATTCAGGGACCTAAAATCAATAATATTGAACACTGTATTAGCTTATACTCCGATGATACTCTGTTATTTGTACGGAACCTAAATCAATCATTTCAATCTATCATAGATGTTATTTCCAATTTTGGAATGGCTTCTGGATATAAAGTAAACTGGAGCAAAACAGAGATCATGGAAACCAAGTCTCATTTGGACACTTTCAAAACCCCACCCAAGTATAAACTTAAAATCATAACAGAAATGTTGTACTTAGGGGTACATATAGATAATGACTCCAAAAATTACATTCCCTTAACTGTGATCCACTGATTAAGAAAACTATTAAAGTATTTAAACAATGGGAAAATCTTCCCCTAACCCTAATGGGCAGGGTCAATATTGTTAAAAAGGACACCCTTTCTAAATTTTAATTTTTATTTCCAAATATCCCTATTATTATAAAAAAAAATGACCCTTTTCAGGGTTTGGAAACCTTAATTAATAAGTTTTTATGGAAGGGCAAAAAATCCTGTTTGAAGATAAATTAATTATATTAACCAACCACTGATGGTGGGTTAGTCCTACCCCATTTAAAAAAGTATTTCTATGCAGCTAATTTGGTTGCAATACAAAATGGTTCCTTCATGATATTAATGATCATTTCAGTGCATATAAAACTTCTGGGTCACCATATATAAATTTAAAACACTGTTTATTTGCTGGGAAACAAACTCTGCAATGGAATAAGCTCCCTGTCTGTACACAAACAGCCACTAAAATCTAGCATGATGTAATTGACACAACTATCCCTTCTTTAAAATGCTCCATACATTCTCCTATATATCTACAGTGTCAGTGGCTCAGTAGGTAGCACACTCACCTCTGAGGCCGGGAGATCAGAGAGCTGTGGGTTCAGTTCCCACATCTGACACTTGGGTTAATATCCCAGTACTGACACTGTAGTGCAGCATGAAAGGGGTGCTGCACTTCTGAGGTGCCATCTTTCAGATGAGATGTTAAACCAAGGTCCCATCTGCTTGGATTGGTGGTAGTTCAGGTGGATGTTAAAGATCCCATGGCACTTATCGAAAAGAGTAGAGGAAGACTTTATTAAAGAAATCATACAATACAAAACTCAAAATCACACATAGAAAAACAAACAAGCTGTTCCCTTAGTAACCATAATAAACGTATACAAAAATAGGAAAAGGACAAGCCTTGATGAAGGTCCTCAAGTAACTGGAAAGTCATTGTGAGTAATCCAGGGCAAATTCCGTCAAATAGCCTGCAAACGTATCCTGCTGAGACTTTTGGATTCATAAAGATAAACATCCTGTAGAGACTTGAAAATATTACCATACAAATCATAATAAAAAAGTTCATGCTGTTGTAGAGTGAACAAACATCTAGAATGCCAGGCAAACCATTTGATAACAGCAAAAATTACATTCAATGTACTTGCATCCCAAATATACCATTTACTAGGATAACTGCCATACATGAGCACAGGATACGTAAGGAGTAGAAAAAAAGAAAGACGAGACTTGTCATAAAGGAATTTCCAGAAATCAACAATATAAGTACAAGTAAAATACAAGTGCAGAAGGGTTTCTGGTTGATTAATACACCAAGGTCTAGAGCAGATTCGTTCCTCCACCCGTTTATGCTTTTGATTAGCTTTTACGTTTAGTTTTTCATGACAGTTAAGCCAGTGATGGTCTTTAAATTTCCGTGGGACTCTCTTCTCATTCAAAAAAATCAATAAGGCCTACCTATAGGCCACCGGACATTTTGGAAAGATTTCCAACTCACTAAAATGATTCTCCATAACAAATGCATACAACTGTTTTTTTAGTTTTTGAAATCACAAGTCTACTAGTGATCCCCCAGGAATGAAGTTTGAAAAAGACCTTGTGTAGATACAATGTAGAAGTGGCTACCTGTCTAATTTGTTGTAAACGACCCAGATCCCAAGCTACAAACCAAGGTGATATGGTGTGAATAAAAAAATCACACCAGTATTTATCAGGAGTAACAAAGGTTTCAAATTAGCATGCAAAAACTGACAGAAAAAAAATAACACAGGGTTAATCATTTGTTGTCCACCTTGATTGGGGGTACATACAATACCTTCCTCTTAATGGGATTAAGACGACTCCCCCAGAAGGACTGAAAAAAGAGGCTATACAGTTTAACCTCCCTTGACCTGGGGACAGGAAAAACAGAACTAAGAAACAAAAAAAGAGGCACCAGGTAAGTCTTAATCAAATAAACATGTTTACAGTAACCAATTTTGGTCTTATTCCAGTGTTGAACCATTTGTGTACCAAGCAATAATTTCTTGTCCCAGTTTTCAATATCCATTTGGGATGACCCATATTCAATACCCAAAATTTTTAAAGAACCTAATGTAAAAGGAAGACCAGCTATGTGATCGGTGGGAACAACCTGACCACCCAGGGGCTTCCCAATACTTTTAGGCAGGTTCAAACTGGTACCTGAGAATGTACCATAAGTGGTACAGACAGTCAGCACCACAGCAGCAGACTGGGTATTCCCAACCAGAAGAACCACATCATCTGCATAGGCCAAGGCAGTATAAGGAACCATAAAATGTGACATCTGAATCGAAGCAATACTAGGTGTGGAATTAAGAAGCCTTAATAAAGGATCTATACTAAATACATATAAAAGGGGACTGATTGGACACCCTTGTCGAACACCTTTTTTAATAGGAACATGAGGGCCTAGAAATGCATTAATACAGGGTGAACAGCAGCAGCACAATAAAGGGCCTGCAACCATTCTATAAAAGTGGCAGGGATACCATAATGACGTAGCACATGCCATAAAAAGACATGCGCCACATTATCAAAGGCTTGCCTCTGCTCTAGGGAAAGAACATAACCATCCAACTGAGAAACAGAATCGTGAAAAAATAGATCCCATAATAAAAATGGTTGGTCTGTTATAGAGTTATCAGGTACAGTACAAGATTGTGCCGGGGAAATCAAAACTTTGCCACTGCTAGCAACCTAGTGTTCAAAAGCTTGGAAAGAATTTTAAAATCATTATTCAATAGGCTAATAGGCCTCCAATTAGAGAGATCCAATTTATCACCCTTTTTGTTAAAAATAAAGATGAGGATTCCCGTAGACATGTCAAAAGGTACATTTTGAGTATGCAAAATAGAATTATAAACTGAAGTAAGTTCTTCCAAAAATTCACCATGTAAAATATGGTAAAGGTCAGAGGTGAGGCCATCCAGACCAGGGGCTTTACCTTTAGATAAAGATTGGATGGCAGTAGCAACTTCCTGAGCCTGAAAAGGAGCCATCAAGCCTAAGAGCTGATCTTGAGGAGCCTGGGGAACCTGAATTTGAACAAAAAAGGAAACAAAATCTGGAGGCTTAACTGGTTGGGTGGTGAACAAAGAAGTAGCATAGGCAAATACTATGCACAGAACACTACCCTGCTCGGTGTGGACCATTCCCTGCTGGTCATAAAGAGCAGAAATAGTTTTAGCCTGAACCTTCTCCTGATGGCTAAGTAAGGGACAAGTGGTAGTAAATGGTCCCTGTGTACCATAATGTTGTCGTGACTGAAGATCTACAGACAAATTCAAATGAAATTGCATCATCTTCTTCTGAAAATGAGCAATCTGAGCCAAGAAATCATGTTGGGTAAGTTGAGAGAGGGAATACAAATGAAGCTGTTTCCCATCCTGTAAATACAAAAAATACGTTCCCTTCCTAAAGTGTCTGCTGTGGGAAATGAGTAGTGATCACATGTCTGATTTGGTTTCCAACCACCAAAGAACTGGATCATCATATAAGGGAAACAAAGATTTCCGGCAGGTCAAAAAAGTGGAAATGAGCTCTAAAAAGTCAGCTTGCATCAAAAGACTGGAATTTAATCTCCAGTATCCTGGTCCCAAAGGAGCAATAGCTTTGCCCAAGGAAACCGTCCAAAGCCTATTGTCAGAATAGGCAGGTGGTTCCACTGAAACAGTCTAGAGTAACAAAGAAATGGACAGGAACAGAAAATCAATATGGGTAGATAATGCCCCTTTAAAAAAAGTTCGCTCTCACACACCAGTATGAGAAAAACAGCGTCTTTAAGATGAGCATCACGCACAGCCTTATTCAATGCAGTCATGTCACCAAAAATCTTTTCCGTCATAGTGGCTGAACCCCGATCCCATTTACTCAATCTGCAATTAAAATCACCACCCCAAATGACATAATGAGCAGTGTGCAGAAAGGGACTTATTTGTTGAAAAAGAAGTGTACGCTCTGCTTTGGTTTGAGGTGCATAAGTATTAATGAGTCAAAAAAGGACGTTGCCCAAAATGAAGTCAAGTAACAGTACCCTACCAGGTACAAGGTCTAACACCTGAACAATAGTAGGCCGAATATGGTGAAAAAGGATTCCAACCCCCATGCAACATTCTGGACCAATCAACCAAAAGGAAATCCCCAAGAGCCATGCTTTAGTGGAAATAGTAAGTTCTAGAGTAGTGTGAAGCCTAGTATCTTGTAAAAGAAAGACTCCAGGAGGGTATGTCTGTAGGAATTCAAACACCGCATGCCGTTTAACAGCATTCTTAATACTATTGATGTTAGACGTCAAAATTAAGAATGGAGGGGAAAAGGACATTCAAAAAAAATCAGGGGAGACTTAATCAATGCTTTTTCCTTCTGGGCTTCCCTTTCTGATGGGAGGGCTGTGAGAGGGATTCGTCTTTGTCAGGTATCAACAAATCAGAAGCATCTTTAGGTAGGATAGAATCTGCAGAAGAACACACCGAATCAGTGTTGGAGTGATCAGCATCCAAAAAAACTGAAAATCTATTGGGGGAATCATGCAGTGAAGTTTTAGGCATCTTAGGGGTAGGTAAGACCCTGGTAGACCTTTTCCTGGTCGACATTCTCCTCTCAGAAGGACCCTCAACTTCATGGGGGGGCATGGAGCCAGTTAGAACCTCAGTAATACTAGTGGGCACAGAATCAGCTTGCAAAACAGGGGAGTGCTCTGGTGACCTTACAAGTGGAGGAGGAGAAGTCTCCTGCAGAACAGGAGCAGGACAAGCCTCAGACACATTAGGGGGTGGAGGGTCTGGGGCAGTAGGTACAGGCAACTTGGAAGGAGAAACATCCTCTGCTAACTGTGGTGTAGATGCATTATTAAATTCCCTCTGGGCCAAGGTGACCAGGAGACATGGCTCCTCCCCATCAGCAGAAGAGGATTTCCTATGAGCAGCCACAGGACAGGCCACATAAACATGTCCTTCTTTCCCACAGAGGTTACAGTGAACTGAGTTGGAACATTGACTACTAACATGACCAGTCTAGTGACAAAGGGAACATTTAATCTGGTCACAAGCACTACTAATGTGACCTGGAAGCCCACATTTATAACAAGTCCTGGGCTGACAAGGATAAAACAGAACACCTCTATCCCTACCTAGAAAAAAAACAGTTAGGTAAATGGTGGAAACCCCCATCTTCTGAGTGCAAAATCACACTAGTTCTTCACCCACCCGTCCAGATTCCCTCAGAGTCAAATATGGCTTCTGGATGACCAGTTACAGTACAGTGTTGTTTAAGCCAAAACAGCAAATCGGTAACACTGACACCTTCATTTCGAAAGAGAACTGTAATGGTTTTGTGAGCAGGCCTGGTAAGAGGAAGAACCTCAAAGGGGGCCCACAAAGGGGTGGTCTTCACCTGATGATAATGTGCCCAGAACTTATCAAGGCCACTCCCCAGCTTAAAGCTAACATCAAATACATTCTCTCCTGACACATGAATTAGGGCATACAATTCAGAAACATTAAAATGTAAACTGTTTTTCAATAACGTTCGGCCCACATAAACCCTATCAGGAAAGGTATCTAGACCTCCCTTATATATGAGACGGACAGCATTATGGTGTTTAGCCGAAGGAACAGCACTATGAAAAAGGGAGACAAAAGGTCGAGGGGTTTTATGAGGGAGGAGCTGCTCCTCCACACCATGGGAGACTGGTGGACAATTCCTCAAAGCAGCAGGAATATTTCTGGGAATATCAGAAAAATCAGAAATGTCACTAAGTTCAGCTGCCTCCACGTCATGTAGGGGAGAACTAGCCCTTGGTGTACTAAGCGGTTGTAAAACAGGAGTTTGAGTAAGTTTCAAATCCGAGGGCAAGTGGAGAGGAGAATGCTGCAAACCATCCATAGCTGGAGGAGGTTCCTGGCCAGGAGTGGACACAGGTAAAGCAAGCAAGGAAATCCCAACAGTCAAAGTATCAGCTACAGTCTCAGGTTTAGTACTTACAGTCTCAGGTTTAGTACATACAGGAGGAGAAGGTGATACCATAACTCCCAGTATTTTAATGGGCACAAAGCCCGAAATCCAAGTCCCAGTATTGGGGGAGCATACCCAGCCTGCAGCCTTCAAGGAGTCTTCAACAGTCCATGGAATTTGCTGGGGCACCCTTTACGAGTAACTCGCTCCATGCGGGGTTTGTCTGGGGCAGCGTTGAAAGAGAAAACCGTAGTGGCAGCTTGATCCTGTCCCGAGCAATGAAAGACTACGCTTGGCTCAGTTCAAACCTCCTTCTGGTCCGTGACCATAGAAATGGGCTGTACAGTATCAACAACAAGTCCTGGAGTCACCACCGCAGTTTCCGAGCATTTAGTATGAAACCACTCCAGAAGTTCCTTTTTTTTCTGTAAATACTGTTATTCTTCTAATTGCAACAGCTTCTGAAGCTCAGCATCAGTGGACTCAACAGTAGGCAATGCAGAAGACTCAACAGGGCAATCCATAGGATCTGAAGCAGACAAAGCTGTCAAACAGGCAGCCTCCTTAATTTGTACAGACACAGCAGGATCAGCAAGAGCATCTGTCTCACACAGCTTCATAGCTGAGGAGGAGACGGGCTCCTCGACCTGCTGCACGTCCATCTCCTCAGTTGGCAGCACAGCAACTGACTCGGCCATCCTTCGACGGCCAAAGGATCCCCCTACCGACGAGTAGGGGAATTTCACAGTGTCCTGGCCAAATTTCCCTCATTCACTAAAAATACCACCAACTGCTTAATCTGGTTCAAGGTCAGTTGGCATTCATCTGTATCCCCCTCCCCCGGGTCATGCCTGAAAATAGGCAGGATTTGTCTAGTGCACTTACCTGGTCAACAAAAATTAAAAATAAATAAACTCATTTTTTCCTCCATCTCTTAGTGACCTCATATTTCGACAATGGTATTTTGTGGGGCTATGTGAAGTTGGCCAATTTACTGAGGAGGGCCAAGTTCTTGACTTCAAAAACTTGAGGACTAGATTTGGCCTCCATAACACACACTTTTATGGATATTTACTGGTCCATGACTTCATAAATAAAAAATTTAAAAAACAACCTGAAGAATCCAAATTTGAGCAACTGCTACAGACACTAACCTCTGTAAAATCATGTAGAACCATTTTGATCATTTACAAAATCTTAGCTAAAAACACTGTACAGGAGGTGGATGAGTTAAAAACTAAATGGGAAACAAAATTAAATCAGACCATGCCTACATCTCTAAGAAATAAGACAATTAATGTGAAAGGATGGGGACTTAAATCTTCTAGATATATCCAAATCCAATTTAACATATTATGGTGAATTTAACATACACTGCAAAGGCTTAAGCTAATGAACTCTGGGGTACTGGATGTGTGTGCTCAGTGCCACCACTCATCAGGCACCTTGGAGCACATGCTGATCTCTTGTCTGGTCTTAAACACATGGTGGGAGGCAGTCTTAGGCATACTGTCTTTGGTTATAGATAAGAGACTCTTTAAATACCCAGTTTGGATGTTACTCAGATACAGTGGTCCATTGAGAAATTTGGACTTCAATAAGAGGTCCTTAATAAATATAGGCATCATAAATGCTTTAAAATTAATTCTTATGAAGTGGAAAGACAGTGATCCCTCATTATTTACTGCTTGGATTAATTCTATGACTTCTAGTCATCAAATAGAATGGATTCATTATACAAATTGTAAACAGATTAATAAATTTGATTCAATCTGGAACCCATTTATTTATACTCTCTATGGGCCACTATATAATACTGTATGTAGATCAGAGAAAACCCTAAAGCATTCCAGAATATAAATGTTCTTTAAAACATTCAATAACCAAATCTGTTAGATAGGTAACTACGATGGTGCACCGTAACTATATTTGTCCTGACTTTTAGCCATACTGATGCCATATATACCTTGCCATTATGAGGACATGATGACATTATATATTAAAGTAGAAATGGGATTTATTTGTTTTTATGATGAAATTAAGAACAGTACACTATAACAATACTTAGGTCGATTTACACTTTTGTAAAAATGTTGTTTTCTATATGACTATATAATATACTTGTATTGTAATGCAATGATGACAGAAAATCAAATAAAAATTAAGAGATCACTGTTAAAAAAAAGAATTTCAAAAATTCCTTGGAATTCCATTGGTAGTAGTATTATGATATTTTGCATGCAAAATGGTTTTCGCGGATACAGATTTTGCAGTTTACATAGTCTGTGGAGTGCTTTTCCACAATCTGCTAAAAATTATTCTGTGGTTTACATGATCTGCAGAATGTTATTTTGTGGTTTACACAGAAATGCTTCTCTGAATTCCACAAAATTTCATGGAAATTCTGAAACGTGTTTCAGAAACCGAATTGCCATTCCACACAAATTCCGCATTCAGCACAGCTCCATTATTTAACCCTGTCAGAACTATTCTCCCAGAGGAAGAGCAAGAGAAAAAGAGATTGCCTCTGTAGGCCAAATACTATAGATATGTCTGACATGATAGAAGCCAGAAGAAAAAGGAAAGCATGAGCCATTTCCAGAATTTTCTGAGCAGCTTAATGGACAATGGTCTGCTGATAGGAACCCAGTGCTGCACCAGGGTTAAGCATGCCCCAAACATGAACCAAGGCACAGGAAGAAGTGCACACAAAGACCAAGCAGCAGTAAAATTATTTCAAAAGTGTAATTGATAAAATCCATAAATACAAACAAAGCCAGTAACAGTGCACACTAACCAAGTGCCCCAGCACTTTGACCAGGTGGCTCTTCATTGAAAGAGGGCTCTTGGTTACAGTATTACTTTTTCAAGTCCTACCTATATGCCGTGGAGCATTCTGATTGGTTATCGAGTTACATATCTTTGGCTACAATTAAAAGAGCAGAGTAATACCAGAGAATAGATTGAACCACGTAGCCATAATACTAACAGAATCACACCACAAGGCAGTTGGCAGGGCTAGTGGAATACAGGAGTGCATAAGGAGGAGTATCACCAGCAGGAAGAGGGAGGTGGTGTTGCCTCTGTATAGATCTCTGGTAAGATCCCACCTAGAGTACTGTGTGCAGTTTTGGAGACCACATCTCTGGAAGGACACAGACAGAGTAAAGGCAGTCCAGAGGAGGGAAACTAGAACGGTGCAGGGTCTGCATCAAAAGCCCTAAGAGGAGAGGCTAAAGGACCTCAATATGTACAACCTGGAAGAGAGGCAGGAGAGGCGGGATATGATAAAGACTTTTAAATACCTCAAGGAGATAAATAAGGTACAGAAGAAAAGTATTTTTCAGAGAGGAACATGATATGAAGCTGAAGGGGGGCACATTCAGGAGAGATGTGAGGAAATACTTCTTCACAGAAAGATATGTGGATTCCTGGAATAGCCTTCCAGCAGAGGTGGTGGGAACAAAAATAGTGTTGTGCTTCAAGAAGGCATGAAACATGTATAAAGGAATCATAGGAGAAAGGAAGGGGAGGTGGGAGAATAGGCCAAGGATTAAGTAGGATCTGCTGTGATGCTACAGGCAGTGAAAATAGACAGAATAGATGGGCCAAGCAGTCCTTACTTGCCATTAGTTTCTATGTTTCTACACATATCAGGGAAAATATCACTATACAAAAAGTGGTGTAGCAAAAAACATCAAAAATAAATGTAGTGGAGAAATCAGAGACTACAAAATGTGTTATAAAAGTGCATATATTCAATGTTACCAGGTTTAAAATTATTTCCAAGTCCATACCAGAATAGTAGATAGTATTCCCATGTCGGCTATGGTCACCCACACCAGTGCTTTAAAAATAAGTAAAGTAGGAATCAGCTGCAGTGATTAGGATCTCCAGTCTGAAAATATCTGGAAGATAAATTAAATGTGCAATTTAGATATAATCTAGCCACCTGACATTAACAGCACTAAGGTAAATGCACCAAATCATATACTATAAAAAAATAGAAGTAATCTCGTTATTTTGTGGATATAATTAATTATATATCACATCAACACAGGCATGCTTAAGTTCACTGTGGTACAAAACAGAGCTGGCCTACCCCACATTAGAGGATCAGAAATATACAAAGGGTTTTAGTATCCCAAACTTTATTCAGTCAATTTGGTCTGAGGTTCTTCAGACTAAAAATCTAATATGTCTCTCTCTGGAGCAATTTGTTGAGCCTGTTACCTCCCCTTTTCTCAACTATGGGAGCTTCCAACCCCACAAATTTTTAGCCCCTTTGGATTGCCCTCATGTACCTCTCTAAAGTGGTTGCCGACTGGTGTATCAGAGAGGTCTAGTGGTGCAACCCATATATGTCTTATTGTATAGGCAAAAAAGAGATGTACATTATAAAATGTGTACTGCAATTAATAAATTGCCAGATTTAGACCAACCTTTCAATAGATTGCAATCAAAATTCCTTCACCTGCATACAGTAGGTGCATACACAAAAATGTTCACATTTATGCATCATGCTAGGAAGTGGTGGTAGTCAATTTTGATACTGTGGAATCTCCCTGCACACTTCAAAATGGCTATATACAAATGTGTCTCTTAAACAGGGAGCCCTTCTGAAGGAAATCATAGAACCACCCCCCAAAACAGTTGATAACTCACTGTCACACCTCAAAATTGGCCAATATTTCCTGATACCAATCTGGCTTGCTTTGGCATTATATTGTGTGACAAAACAAATATGGTCCTCAATGTTCCTTCCCCTTTGTTTTGGTTTCAGGAGCTCCTGCCTATTAAGAATGCAAGCTTTTGTTGGTGCATCTGTATCCTCTACCATATCATATCTCCTGTCTACAAATCTGGTAGTCAGATCCTTTGCCTGTGAGTCAAAATCCTCCTTCATAGAGCAAGTTCTCCTCAATCTCAGAAACTGCCCATAGGGAATGCAAGCGAAGAGGCAATGAATTGAAGATGGCCACTGTCTACCCTCTTCAGACTATTAGTGGCTGTAGATTTGCTGTGTGAGGGAACTCTGCTGGAGATACGGATAAAATCCAGAATGTTGAGTTTCTCCCTGTGCATGGTACAAATGAATCTTGGATTCAGACAATTGACATTAAGCCATGACATGAGTTCCAGTACCAGAGCTGCATTTGCATATGAGAACATGATGTCTAATCACCCTTTAGACACCACAGTATGCCCATTTGCTTAATTAGACTTCAAAGAAATAAGTTGCAGGAAGGTGTGAAATACCACATTTACCTTCAGTTAGGTTTGCAAATTGACTGAGTTGTAATGCAGGGTTTTTTCCCTTTTAGCTATATTCAATTTATGTGTTTCCAAAGAGTTTTTGCAGGGTATTTGTTTTTTCAGCATGGAGGTACATTGTGTAAATGGGTGATGTGAAACCATCGTTCTCATATGTTAATGCAGCTCTCATGGACAATGAGATTTCAACAACCATAAAATGGAGACCCCAGGGTAGTCACGGCGGGTACCATGAGCAGTTAAGACACACTAAAGCAAACACATAAAGCCCTAACAGCTATAGGAAAATTGTCTGTTGACATGGAAACAAATAACATTTACATGATATGAGGGTGTAGTTTTCCTTTAAGGAACATTGGTGTAGGAATAAGGAGAAATATATTGACAGAGAAATATCTAGTGAAGGCCTTCAACCCTATCCCATCCAAGTCCAGGCAGCCCTGGATTTAAAACCATCCACTAATCTGACTGAGTAGTGTAGTTTTCTGGGTATATGCAAATACTCAATTCTGTTTAGTGAGGAGTATACCCAGGTTTCACTTCCCTAGTCAAACTGCTAAAAAAGAAACAAAAATAAGAGTGGGGTCCCATACAAGGAAAGGCTATCAGGGAGCTTCAGAGTGAGCCAGGCTATGCACCAGGCCCAGCACTCCTTCAGAGCAGTAAAGAATTTTTCTTAGAAACTTGTCACACAGAAGTTAGCATTAATGTAGCATTACACCAGAGACATAATGAAGATATCTGAACCATTACCTATGTCAGCAATGCCCTTAGTGATGTGGAGAAAAAATATTCTGAGTGTCAATGAGCTTTGCTCACCACCATGTGGGCCTTGAAGCATTTGACACATACTGTATAGCAGGAAATATTAGCTCTCAGTTTACTTTTGCTATATTAGCTTAACTGACAAAAACACTAAAACAATCTGATAGCTAAAATAACAGGGAGCATAGTGCTGGAACTGGACATGAAGCTGATGTGCTAATTCAATCAGGCTCTAAATAGTACTGCACCCTTCTCCAAGCTGAATAAAGAGGACACCAAAATAAGCTGCTATACAGTATCACCTGTGGCAAAAAGACCATTGTATGAAACTGTCACAAGTCCTTGGTTTATCTGGTGAGATCTATGGGCAAGAAGGGCAGGGAAACAAGCAGTAGAATTACCTCCTGCACTTTGGCCCTCCAGAGTAATGATACTGAGGTGAGGTATGTGAAGTGCAAGAAAAATAATGTAGCCCAAGGACTTGCTCGCCTCCATCATTGAGCTGAACTACAATAGAAAAAAATAATTTTCTGTGCCCCTTCGGAGGAGCCACCCAGTCCTCCAGATCACAGACACCTGATTTATGATGAAAATGTATGTCATGGATTACCCAAGGCATATATTTGGTGGTGCTTTGTGTCCAGTTCCTTCTTGTCTAGTCATGTCAATAAGCACCTTCAGACACAAACTGTCAAGAATGGACAGAGCCATCACTGCTAATTGCTTAATTGCTATGTTTTCCCAATCATTAAGTCTAGACATCACTAAGGGTATTGTGACAATGATGTCACAACATGACTAGACAAAAAGTAACCTGACATTGATCACCACTGTCGATAGGTGCTCCTCTCATTAAAATGGCAGAATGTGTGTGGGTGTGGGCCTATATGGGGAATGAGATATATTAGCCTTACCAAAACATTTCCAGTTAGGTCCAATGTCTAGTATGCTAACAGAGCATTTGTTGTTAATGATACAAACTGCTATAAGGTTTCAACTTACAGAACATGTACTCTGTACAGACTCTAACAATGACAGATTAAAGTTTACTACCTGCCCTCCTTGCTGAAAGAAAACAGGATTTAAAAATGCAAATGGAAGAGAGTCATTGCACATATTGGACAGGAGAACAGGATGACCATTTATTGGAAAAACATGGAGGCTCATTCTTAAACCAGTGGCCAGACAAGGATTGAAATGACAAGGCCAACAGCTTTGCCAGAGGGAGCCTCAAAAGACACCCATTGGAAACTTTCCTTCAAAATTGTAACCAATCTGACTGTAGTTGCCCAGAAACAGGCCAAACAACCTGAATCCATTCCTAAACCGGACCCAGTTCAATAGTACCCTCATGAAGCACTCTTGTGATGGTTAGAAAGGAGGAGGAGGAGGCCCAAAGACAAAGTGTCTCCTGACCTGGTATGCCAGAAGATGTGGTTGCTTATGCAAGAAGTCATCTGTTTCTACCTGCTCAGTTCACATTCCAGGAACTCCTTCAAGTTAAAGAAGTTATTTTTCTCTGGTCTGATCAACAAATTAATTAGATAGTGCAACAATACCTACTTCAACTAGAGGAAAGAAATATTTATTCCTAGTAACCTGTTTGTTTACCAAATGGGTGTAGTGCATATCTACACCCCGTGACACAGTCAAGAATGCTGCCTCCTTTTTGATGCAATACATTTTTACCCATTGGGTTTTACCTTTGAGAACAGAATCTTAACAGAGGTTTCATTTCGCCTCTGAGGTAATGGTCTATCAGGTCAAAATGGGGAATTCAAAAGAAATATCACGTGGTATTTCACCCCCAATCCTCTGGACAGGTAGAAAGAATGAACAACTACATTATTAGTGCTGTATATTCAAGCATTATGTTTCAGAAAATGCAAAAGAACAGGATACTGAGATGTTTCTTGCTTTAATGGCAAAGAAATTCAGCCCAAATCAGTTTACTGGATTCAATCCACTTGAGCTCATGACTGGCAGACTGAAGGTATTGCCTATGAATTGTTTTTACCAAACTCCATAGCAGAGAACATATCAACGGCTGCTGACTAACATTCAGTGAAAAATGATTTGAAATATCACCTGCTGAACAATTTCCTCTTAGAGAGAAGTGCTGAAAGAAGTAAACCTTATGACAGAATAGCATCTGATTAAAACTGCCAGATAGCTGATAATGTGTTCTATTACAACTATAAAAAGGGTAAAAAGGAGGAAAAGAGAACGTTTGCAGAAAAATGACTTGGTCCATATACAATCATTATCAGAGTTTAGCCAGTTTTGTTCTAAGATCAAAATTCCTCAGGGGCGTAAAGACCTACATTTACAGTGGATTCATACCAATCAGTTAAACCTTTTCAGACCTGTGCACAATTTCCCTCACACTCCACTGAGAAGACAGACAGTTCTAAATCAATATGAGGCCAATATTTTCAACCACTTTTCAGCACTCTTGGAAGGGGGGATGAAATCAGACTGTTAATGGATGATTTTACTAAGGGTGTATTCAAGTATAGAGTGTATTCAAGTAAATAATAGTGTAGCTTTGTGTTATTCTTTCTTTAGATGTGCTGTTTTTTTCCCTCTTACTCCTTGTGGTCCTGGCTAGCTATAGAGATCTAAAGCAATCACCTGAAATTGCTGTGCCAGGACCCAGCTCTGGAGTTCCTCTATTAGATGCACCCAGACAACTGTCTACAGAATGTAGAACTATCATTCAGTAAGTTTTCTTGCCATTAGATCCTGACATTGCTGTAAATAAGAAATTAGGAGAATTCAGGAAACTGAGGAAGGAAAGAGACATTTTTAACTGGTATGACAGTATTATGAATATATGTAGAGGCAGAGTTAGTTATCATCCTAGCACAGAGAAAAGCCTATGTTATCAGATCAAAGAGTTTAATCCTAACTAAAAGAAACATCTTTTGCACCCATTGGAGTAGCTGCACTAGTCACTAGCATTATTTCCTTTTCCCCAGCATAGCCTCAGTGCAAGCATAGCTGCAGCATACAGTACAATACCTGCTAATGTCAATATACTTAAAATGACTTACCTGAGATTAGGCATCAAGTTCAGGAACAGCAAGGTGCTCTGATAGAGTTTGGGAACATTGTATTGCTATAGTAGTGCATATGCAGTCTGAACAATATAATAATCACAGCCTGCAAGCTATGTGGTATGGTAGACAGCGAGGAGGGGATAAAGAAGTTGCTAAAGGACCTGCAAAGGTTGCAAAAGTGGTCCAAGGTTTGGCAGTCGAATTTCAAGGTCAAAAGGTGCAAGTTGATTCAGACTGGGAACATGAACCCTAGGACAGAATATTGGATGGGAGGGGTTAAGCTGGACACTACTGCAGAAGCAAGGGACCAAGGAGTCTGGCATATGTAACTCTTAAACAATCTAAGTAATGTAACAAGGCGTACAGCAAGGCAACCATGATTAGGGATGTAAGTTTGTCATGGATGAGGTTTTAATGACTCATTGTTTGTTCATGAAATCATTAGTAAACAGTAGTAAATGTTGTGGCACTGTCATCATTGCTACATTCTGATGACACTAGTGAAAGTCATGGAAGTCCTGAATAAAGATCAAACTTTATGGAATCAATGACGTGTATGACTGCCATGACAAACTTACATCCCTAACCATGATGTTGGGGTGTACTGAGAGGGGAAATGATAGCATGGGAAAGGTGGTAGCACTCCCCACCCAACACACACACATAGATCACTGGTAAGGCCACACCTGGAGTACTGCGACCAGTTCTGGAGCCCTCACTTAAGGAAAGACTGGGACAAACTGAAGACAGTGCAGCATAGAGTAACAAAAATGATTCATGGCCTGCAGGACAGAACCTACAAGGATTGGATTAGGGCATTGAACATGAACCATACACATTGGAGGCCAGAAGGGAAGGAGGCAATATAATAGAGACATTCATGTTCCTGAAAGAAATAAAAACAAGGTAAACTATGAGGAACTATTTAACAAGAATAGAAAATCTAGAACACAGGGGCATGAGTGGAAGCTGGTGTGAGGGATATTCATGAGGAACATGAGAAAGTTATTTTTCACCTAGAATAGTTGAGGAACAACCTGCTGGCTGGGGGGAGGGGGCAACAAGATCATCACCAGCTTCAAACACAGTTGGGAGAGAGGTAAGTGCTTAATAATCACCCTGGGGGGGGTAAAAGAAAGTCAGGGAACATAGGAACAGGTACAATGGGCATAAACCTCATATAGACACTAAGTCTTGCTGGTAGGACAGGGTATTATGAGCAGACTGGATGCACCAATGGTCTTTTCCAGCCATCAGCTTCTGTGTAAGCTAGTGGGATTGATCAAGTTCAGTCAAATAGAAAAGAAAGAAAAGCAGTTAATTTCACAGTATAGAACTACTACATAATGTACAGTAGATACAAATATATAAGGTACAGTAGATACAAATATATAAGGTACAGTAGATAAAAGTATTAGCAACTTTAGTTGAGGAGAAATCTCTTAGCATTTTGTTACACATTAGTAAGTTAGACAAATGCTTATGTCGCCAACACCAGTAAAAGCAATCCAAATGTAAAAATTCCATTCACCAATATCTCTTGCATAGTACCACATCCTGTATGCAGATGACTTGGTCTTTCTACATGGGCTCCCATAGTATTGTTGACATCAAATGAAGTCTGTCTTGTGATCTTCATGCTGTTAAAAAATGTCTCCTGTCTAACAAGTATCTCCTGATAACCACAATATCTCAGGCAGTGCTTTTTGACTCAGCCCCCAGGATGAAGAGCTGTCTAACCCCACTGTCAGTTGCTTGTGATAATGGAACATCCTTGGCCTCAGTTCCCTATCATCCAATCACTGGACTTCTCACTTCATTTCACCGCTACCTGTAAGGCAGTTACTCTGTGACTGGGATTCTCATTAGAAGATAGTCATAGTCTCACCCCCAAAGCATGTATTGCCAAAGCCCAAGGCATCTTACTTCCAAAACTTCTCTACAAGATATCTTTTTTCTTGTCAGCCTATAAAATAATTCTGCAAAAATGGGACATGACATAACATCTGCTGCTTTGCCCTGGCTACTTACCGACTTACCCATAAATGTGCTGTGTACTCAGCACATGGATGGCTCCCCTACTGCCCTTCATAACCTTACCCTGGGATGCGTTATCTATATTATTATATTTAACAGTCACCCTTGCCCCTCTCCTCACTTCTTCTGTCTGGTAGAATCTCACATCCCTTAAGATCCTCAGATCTCGATCTCCTGTCCATACCCAAGACAAGAGCTAAATTAGGGGAGATTGCCTTCTCCTCCACTGCTCCCAGACCTCAGAATTCCATTCTAGCTATAATTCAACAATATTAATCTAGCCAGGCCTTCTGTATTAGCTTCGTTTCCTACCTGCTTAAGTCAAAAACATGCTCCTGCTCCTAGCCTGTATACAGTGGTGATGGGCAAGATGTAAGGCAAAACTCCAGCATACCACAGTAGTGATACTGCAGGAAACAAAACAATTTCTGGGGCAGTTAATCCTTTTTTTCATACAGTAACTTGAGACACTGCATTGCATCTTAGCCAGCACCACTGTTGATTTGTTTTGCACTTCCTTGTATTGTGTTTGTTATCAGCTTCTCATCACTGGAGCCTTTTGCACTTGTTACTTTTAGGTCAACCATTTATGTAGTATGTACCCTGCTGTGTACCTTTGTTTAATTGTATTGCATTTTGTATGTTGGACTTTTGTAAATGAGTATTGCTGTGTATTGCTGTCATTTGTTGTACTTTTCCCCCTGTACTTGTACTTTTTCTCCCAGGCTGTGCCTGAAAATATGCAGCTGTTTGTCTAATGCACCTGCCTGGTAAATAAAAACAAAATACATAGATAAAAATGTAGCCAATACTTTAGGAAGCCACATACCCATTCATGTGATCAAAGAAAAATTTGAAGTTGCTTTCCTGACCCATATGTAGAAGTCATATTTATAAACTATCATCTGTCCTAAATATAAGAAGATGGAAAGGGGGGTGTTTCCACATAGATGGATATGCTCCCTTTTGTTATTTATCAAGCACAGTCCCTGGACGCTATTTTGTTCCTAGCTTAGAAATCTGTTACAGGGATAAAGACATTCATTATGCATGCCCTGGCAAACTCTATTTGAATGATAATGCTGAAACTTTATGTGGTTTTGCACCTGATGCAATATTGGAAGCATGTGTGGTCACATTGTCCAGACCTATTGGATTGCAGGATACCGGGAGAACCATTTCTCATGCCTCCTGATTTGTTAGTATGCCATTGATAGAGATGACTGTTTTTGATCTAAAACATTGTACCATGCTATAAATCACACTCCCTAGCAATATATCCCTAGTCCAGGTACTCTACCATTAGACACTATTGTATATTTGGGATGCATTTCCATCTATTAATTTGATACAGAATTACATCAGGCAGAAACTAAATGAACTGATGTCTTTAAGGGTCATGAGATAACATGAGATGACAATTTTGATTATTCATTACACTTCAAGGTGACATGCCCTATTGAAATGACAGTGAGTTCTGAGAAACTAGCTGTAACCAACCCAAGCATTGTAATTAAAACTTCAGTGAATCAAAAGGTAGAGAAGGGGGATATGGGCAGAGAAAGGCGGGCAAAAGAAGGCATATAAAATAAATATTTCTGCTTAGTATTTGTGGTTGAAGAAGAATGGTAAAGTTGAGAGGGTGACTAAGATGGTGATGAGGACTAGCACTGAGGACATGTGTCAAAGGTCTGAGGGGGTTGTCTGTGATGAAATCACTGAGACTAGATTGACAGCATCACTAGCTGCTCAGGAAGGTGAGACAGGCTCTGGAAGCACCCTTGACAGCTCCATTAAACTAGTTGCTAACTCCTGTGTAGGGACAACACCTTGAAAATAAGTTTTGCAAAGTATGATTTACTATATCAGTATGAGAAAGTCTGATTAGAATTAATTGTATGCTATGCCATATTGTATGCCACATTGTTATACTGCCATGGTGGCAGTATAGTGTAGTGTAGTGGTTAAGGGTACTGAGCTGCAAACCTGGAGACATGAGTTTGAGTCCCCTCAGCCCCCACTTGAATACTGTGTGACCCTTAGCAAGTTACTTAACTTTCTTGTGCTCCTTGGTCGCACCTGGAAAAAAATTCTAGCTTAGTGTGCCTTTCTTGGTTAAACAATTTCCCCATCCCATAATACAGAACAGATATCAATATTAAATAATGATTAGATTTTTAATAATGAATTTTTTTTAGTTAAAATTAATTTCTTCCTCTTAGTTATTTTGGCTGATTTAAATAGTATGTGTACACAATGCAGCCTATTGTGTACAAGACCACATTTGTAACTTACAAACAGGCTTGGAAATATGAGGAAGATGACAGATGGCATAGTAACAGATGAAAATACTTATTGCCTCGGAATAGAAAAATTGTGTTTTATCCATCTCATATGTGTCTTTTGTGCTATGTGCTGGACTGTCCGGTGAGGCATGTCTATGGCAATTGTGTCTGTGCACCTCTTTTGGAGGCAATCCAGAGGATTCTAGATAAAATGAAAATATACGGTACATGCATAGAGATTCACATTTAAGAAAAACTGAGGATTAATAAATTAGAGAGATTCAAAATGAAGCCACACAGTGATGCAAATCCATGGATCCATACTGACCTCCTTCTTAAAGCTAAAAGGTAGACAAGGAAACTTCCTAAACAAGTAACCTTCCAGCTACAGTACTTAGCAGATACCAGCCACCACCCAGGCCATGCAGGCAAGGGAGTAGATAAGTAAACAGCCACAGAAACTTGCTTGCAGAGAAAGAAAAGGAAGAAATTAAACCTAAGCACCAATGAACTGAAATTTTAATTCACTGCCACAACGTAATTTTGAAAGTAACAATTCATACTGTAATATTGTGAGTACTGGCAGTGCAAAGAACCACTCAGTATTTGTTCAGGATATCTGCTTCTTCCTGCTCCCCCTCTGCACAGTCCCTCCTGCCCTTCTTAACCTCGCAATCCCTCCTCTTGTCTTCCTTTTTTCATGACTATATCTAAAAGATGTCTTGTGCCCTTTAATTATCCCTTGGGCTATTCTTTACTCAGTTTGCATCTTTGCACTACTCACTGCTTTCCGTGCTTCTCTCTGCTGCTTCTCCTGGTACACATCTCTGTTCTCTTCCCTCTGCCTCTCTTTATACCTCCTGAATGCTACATTTTAGCCTTATCTTTTCAGCCAGATCCTTTGAGAACCATAATAGCCACCTTTTTGTGTTGCTTGCACACATGTGCAGGAAACACATTGTGTCAGGTTTTCTTCACAAGCAGGTTGTGGAGGTGCAGCATAGTTGTGCAGAATGGCAACAGCCCATTCATACTAACATACTAACATACTATTTGAAAGCAGATTAGACCTTATGGTCTATCGAGTCTGCTCTAACCTTAGATCCTTAGTTGGGTGCCGAGACCCTCCAATCCCTTGTGCTCCAGAAACCTGTATCATCCATCCCCACCCCCCTGGGACAGGCCATCATCTGATACATCCACTTTCTGTGTCTGTCCCACCCTCTCTTGAAGCCCTCCACTGTGGATCTCTGAACCAGCTCACCAGGCAGTACATTCCAAGGGTCCACCACCCTCTCAGTGAAAAACCTCTTCCTCTTTTCCCCCCTCACCCTTCCACCTTCCAACTTCAAACCATGCCCTCTGGTGATACCTCCTGCTTTAGTCTAAAGATCCCTTCCATGTTTACCCTATTTATTCCCTTGAGGTACTTGAAGACCTCAATCATGTCCCCTGTCTCTCCTCTTCTCAATGAAAACAGGCAGAGTTCCTTTAGTCTGTCCTCATACGTCAAATCCCTAGCCCTCGTATCATCTTTGTTGCCCTCCTCTGTACCCTCCCAGGGCTGTATGCCCTCTTCAAGTGTGGTCTCCAGTACTGCACAGTACTCAAGGTGTGGTCTAACCAGTCCATTGTACAGCGGCAGAATCACTTCCTTGCTCCTAGAGATGATCCCCCTTACGATGCATCCCAACATCCTGTTTGCCTTGCTAGCCGCTCTCCTGCACTGCTCAGAGTTATTCATACATGCATCCACCATGACCCCTAGGTCTTTTTCCCCTATTGAGGCCTCCAGCGCCTCCCCTCCCAGGGTGTGCCTGTGTTTAGGGTTTCCCAACCAAGATGCAACACCTTGCACTTGGTGATATTGAAATTTAATTTCCATGTGTGAGCCCAGCTTTCCAGGGTGTCCAGGTCCCCTTGCAGGGCCAACCTCCCCTCTTCTCCCTCAACTACTGCTCCCATCTTGGAGTCATCAGCCAAGAGACTCATTTCACCCTACCCTCCTTGATGTCCGATATGTTTGCATTAAACAGATCGACCCAGGACCAGCCCTGCTGTACCCCACTACCAACCTTCTAGGGTTCGGAGAGCTCCCCACAGACCACTACTCTCTGAGTGAGCCCAGCTAGCCAGTTTTCAATCCATCTGACCATCAAAGGGCCTACTCCTAACCCCATCAGTTTCTCCACCAGACCATTGTGGGGGGCAGAGTCAAACGCCTTGCTGAAGTCCAGGAATAATACATCCACAGGCTTACCCTGTCCAGTTCTGATGTTACCCATTCATAGAACTCCACAAGGTTGGTTTGACATGATCTACCTGGCACAAACCCATGTTGCCGACTATCCAGACCTCCCACCTCCTCCAAGTACACCCCAGTCATTCCTTTAGTATACTGTCCATTAATTTTCCCACCACCGAGGTCAAACTGATGGGTCTATAGTTACCTGGTACTTCCCTCGACCCCTTGTGGATTGGTACTGCATGTGCCTCGCCAATCCCTAAGGTGCCTCCCTGTCTCAAGTGACCTGCTGAAAAGCTCTGCCAGAAGTGCAGCCAGTATGTCTGCCAATTCCCATAGTACTCTCGGATGAATGCCATCTGGCCCAGGAGTTTGTCTTTCTTTAGGGCCTTGAAGGCTAACTACACCTTTTGGTGGAGATAGCATCATCCGTCCCCTCACCTTACTGGCCTTTTATCCTTACCCAGATGCTGACACCCTGGGGTACCTCTCTCTCCTCTTGCTCCATTTCTGTTGCTCCCTGATCCCACTTACTGACGCTTTCTATCCCCTACGTGCCTTGCTTTGTAGATATCCCATCCCTCCCTAGTGAACACAGAGGCAAAGTACTTCGTTAAATACCTCTGCCTGGTCCTCGCCTCTTCCACCCACCCTCCTCCTGATTTCAATCTGCTGAGATGGCCCTTAGTTTTCTCCGGCTCCCCAATGTACGGAAGAACCCTTTTCCCTCCATGTATCCCTGTGCCAGCCGCTGCTCTTTTACTGGACTTTGCTCCCTCACCATACGGGTGACTTTTCTAGATGCCAGCTGGTACATTTCCTTATCCCTATCCCTCTTGTTGTTTTATATTTTTGTAGGCCGCCTTCTTTCTCTGACTGCTACCTGTACCTCACTGGACCACCAGCATGGTTTATGTGACTTGCTCCTTACGTTTCAACTTAGCGCAGATCCTGACTGCCTCATGAAGTCCCCATTTTATGACCTCCCATCTCCTTTCCACACTTGTCATTGAGGTAATCCCCATCAAGTGATCCTTGAGAATATTTCCCATGCCCATAAAGTCTGCCCCCCTGAAGTCCACTGCCAGTGTCCTAGATCTCACCTCCCTCCCCCCATGCTTATTTGAAACCAGACAGTATTGTGGTCGCTCCCAGTCAGGGGGTCTTGTACAACCATGTCTCTTACCAGATCCCCATCTGCCAGAACCACATCCAGGACATGCCCCTCCCTTGTGGGCTCCATCACATGCTGTGTTAAGAACACATCCTGGAAGCCAACCAGCAGCCTCTGCTCCTTGGCCGCCTTAGAGAACATGGTTCCCCAGTTTGTACCTGGCATATTAAGGTCCCCCATCAACACCACTCCTTCCCCTTTTGGTCCACACTGGGCAATGATGTTGTCCAGCAAACCATCCTCTAGAACATCACTCATCCCGGGGGGCCTATATGCTACACCCAGTTTGACCTTATCTCCTGCTGGGGATCGTAAGGTGACCCATAAGGCCTCCACGTTTCCCTCTGCCACTTCTACCCTAGCAATTTCTATGTCATCTCTAATGAACAGAGCCACTCCACCCCCTCTGCCCTCCTTTCTATCCTTCCTAAGCATAGTGTACCCCCGTACATTTAGGTCCCAGTCATGATTTTTGTTGGCCCGCGTTTCCGTGACCACCACCACATCCCCCTCCCCGAACAGCATGGCCTGGAACTCTGGCAACTTGTTTCCCAAGCTCCTGGCATTTACTAACACCAACCCCCACCCCTTATCCCTGATCCTCTTTGTCGAACCCCACCCAGGTTCCTTATACTTCCATCCTCCCTCTGCTCCTCCTGAAACCTCCACCCCCAATCTGTTTCCCCCCTCCCCCCTTGGGCTTGAAGGCTACTACCTCATCTGGAGGAGAGGGTTTCTGGTCAGCCCCTCCCTTATCCCTTCCCCCCCTCAGGGGCTGGTGTCTGCTTCAGCCAATACAGGAGCATGCTGTTGATTACTGGCAGTTAATGAGCAGGCCACTACATCAAAGAAACTGAGCCGCTGCAATCAGGGAGCACCCCTTCACTACGCAATCAGCTGTTTTTATGGAGGGGCCTCCCTGACTGCAGCAGCCAATTACACAGCTCCATTGTGCTGTGTTTCTATGGTGAAGGCTTCTCCATCGGCTTCTCACAGTCCCCGCAAAGCTGACAGAAAGCCACCGCCCGCCCTTCAGTGTGCCTTCCTGGTGAAACATTTCAATAAATAACAAAAGAAAGCCGACCGGGGGTGCCCAATCCCCCTTGGCTCTTGCCACCCCCCCCACACTTATATGTGTTGACAGGGGTGCCCAGTCCTCCTGTCAGCAAGCCATCTGCCTGGTAAGTTTTCTGATGGGGGAGCCCACTCCCCTTCGACATAATGCTCCCCAATTTCTTGTGTGTGCGAAGGGTTGCTAATCCTCTGTCGTCTAGCCCCCCAAACCTCAAGTGGCATGCTGGAGCCCACCCAGGTGCCAAAATTAAATCTCCTGAAAAAAAAAAACCTTCCTGCTATGTTTTTGTTTTGTAAATAAACCTGTAAACTAGAAAACAGTCCCTCATTGATTCTGGTGGTCCCTCCCCAACCGCACCCACTCTTTGCATACCCCACCTCCCCACACCCCCCTCGCCCCATCCTAACCTGCGGAGCATGGCCCGATGATCTTCGGTGGACCAGGAACACGTCTGCACTCTTCAAAGCTGACCGTGAACTGAAGAAATACTGGTAAGCTGTATAATGGCATAAATGTTTTTTTTTTTCAACTTCGGTGCACATCTCAGCCATTTTTGGGAATTTTTTCACCAAATTTTCAACATGGGGTTCTTGGGGCCCCTCCTCATGGACTCAGTCACTGTCATTTTGTTATTTGGTCCCGAAAGATGATTTCGTGGTCACTGCGCAGAACCACCTTTCGGGACTGATTAATGAAATGACTGTCACAGTTCATGAGGCAGGCCCCCAAAAACCCTATGCTGAAAATTTTATGAAAAAATTTAAATGACTGTTTTACGAGTGTGCGTTGTGCAGTTCCTATGCACGCTTGTAACTTCGAGCTTTTTAGTATTTTTACTTCAGATTTTCAGCATTGCCATTTTACCACACCTCCTTATGAACAGTACAACTGTCATTTTTCATATATCACCCGAAATGTGTTTTCGGACATGTAGCGCACAGTGGTGTTGTCGGTGTGTGAAATCAATATTCAGAACAGATTAAGAAAATCACAGTGACACTGTTCATTAGCAGAGGTCTTAAACTGGCTATGCTGAAAATATGGTGACAAAAGTACACCAAATGGCTGTGTTGAGAGCGTGCATCATGCAATTTCCATGCACCCTCGCAAGTTCACAAATTCTTAATCTTTTCAGTCCAGATTTTCCACATTGGCATTTTTCCTCACCTCCTTATGAACAGTACAGCTGTCATTTTTCAAACCCTGGCTGAAATGTTTTCACACTTCCAGTGCAGAATAGCACAGTCGCTGTGTGAAATCAGTGTTTGGGATAGATTAAGAAAATCACCGTGAAACTGTTCATGAGCGGAGGTCCCAAAATGCCTGTGTTGAAAATCTGCTGTAAAAAATCCCAAAACGAATTACATTACGGGTGTGCATTGTGCAGTTTCTATGCACACATGTGACTTCACCAGTTTTTTTATATTTTCATTCCAGATTTTCAACATTGCCATTTTTTACACCTCCTCATGAACAGTACAGCTGTCATTTTTCACATCCTGTTCGAAATGTGTTTTTGAACCTGTGGCACCAAATGGTTCAGTTGCTGTGCAAAATCACCTTTCAGCTAACGAACTGATAGTGTCACTGTTCATACAGTGGGATCTCAAAAAGCCCATGTTGAAAACCTGGAGTAAAAATACCAAGAAACGCCCAGGGTGTTATGGTTTTCGACCATAACGCCCTACCCTGTAGGGACTGACAGGCGTGAGGGATGTGACTTGGGACTGTCGACAGTAATGCTCATGCCATTCCACCCCCACTCACACCCTGTAGCCAGTGACAGGCATCGAGGTACGCCTTGGACTCTTTGACCCCAGAGTTTATCCCATTCTCCTATACTACACCCATTTCAGCATATTTCCTTATGGAATGAGGTGAGTAAAGCCCGACCACCCAAGGCACACCTCAACACTTGTCAGTGTCTGCAGGGCAGGGTGAGGTGAAATGTCATAACTGTTGTGGGTGACAACCCAAAGGCACACCCCAATGCCTGTCCATATCTGCAGGGTGGGAGTGGGGTTGGCGTCAGTTCAATATTTCACTGCCATTCCTATACTGCATGGGCCCGAGTCTCATAGGGGCCTGCGTCTGGCACAAGCTGCAGCAAACAGTAGCTTGCACCAATGCCTGGTGCTCCAGGAACCCTGCACCTGATTCAGGTACAGGAGGGGTCCCAGCGGCTAAGTCCCCATGCTTGCACTGACCAGAACCCTGCGGCAAACCCCTGGCGCACTGCACAGGTCCACTGCAGGCCACCAGAGACTAACACAGGACCCCTGTTCCACTAAGTAATGGGCATGTGGACCCAATTTGGTGGGCCAGTGTCCCCCCACCATGTTCGGTGCAATTGGCGCCTGGCCACAGAGGTGAGTGATTGGATGTGCCAGGCGCTGGGGAGCAGTCAGGACTGGTGTATGGGGGGGGTTTGAGCATCATCTGCTGGGGCATGGATGGGCACTGTACCACCGTAAGTTGGTGCTGCGGTAGCGCTGATGGGGCAGGCATTGAGGATCAGGGGAGCTGCTGCCAGTATGGGCAACATCAGGACAGGGGTACCGACATGGTACATAGGTGGCATCAGGGAGCTGTGACTGGTGTCATTGGACCACTAGGATGGGGGCCACACATACGGAGCCACACTCGGAAGTGTATGGTGGGTGGACCGTCACCCACTGTGTGCCACACACAGGCATGTCACCCAGGCTAGAATGTCTAAGTCCCTTTACACCTGCCCTGGCTGGTCTAAGGGCACTTACAATTTCTCATGCCAGGTGATGTCTGTGAATTGCAGGATGCAGCTTGCATCGGCCATAGTCCCCCTACTGCCATGCCACAGTGCATTGCAAGTGCAAGCTCTGTTTGGGGCAGGTGGACTACGGTCGATGCAAGCCACCTTTGTGAATCACATGGAGGATGGTAATGAATGCAAGGTGCACCTTGCACCATATCTGTTTGGCACAGGCACCTTGAATCCGACGCAGGGCTTTGAGAATCAGGCCCCATCTGTCTAACTCCTACACTTCCACTGCTGATGCCAGCAAACAACCATTTGGTATTGACAAATGCCCATGTAGTAAGCTCTGGCCCATAAGAGGATCACAGGTGACCAGTGGGAAGCTCATTAATTAGGAACATGCTATATCTCCCCTGTCTGCAAGCTCAGTCCAGGCTAATTACAAAGACGTTATCACATTTCTTATAAGTCTTTCTTAAACATGTTTTATCTGTGTACAGGAGTGCACCTGATTTGAGGCCAAAATGTAAAGCAAATAGTTATAGTAGCAGAGCCCCCCCACACACACACACATACTCACTCCCTGAAAAGCTGCTTAAAAACCTGCAATTGTTTCAAATCAATTCCATTTTCTTACTTAGTTGGGGTTCAATGCCATCAAGTATAAAATCATGTACCTGGGGCACAGGAACCCTGATGCTGAGTATAGGATAGGGGGAGGTACTGATACTCACTAGACATGAAAGGGTCCTTGAGGTTATTATATCAGAGGACCTCAAGGTGGCAGTACAGTGTGAGAAGGCCCTAGGCAGGGCAAATTTGATTCTGGGGTGCATTAGGAGTGGCATTTCCAGTAGGAGGAGGAGGGATGTTGTGCTGCCATTGTATCACTCTCTGGTATACCCCCAGCTGGAGTACTGTGTCCAGCCTTAGAGTCCACACTTCAGAAAGGACATAAGGTGGAGGTTTTCCAGAGGAAGGCAACTAAAATGGTTCAGGATTTTCACAGGAATCCCTACAAGGAAAGGCTGAAGAATCTCAACATGTACACTCTGGAAGAACGGCGGGCGAGAGGTGACATGATCAAGACCTACAAAGTACCTCACAGGGGTAAACAGGGTACAGTTGGGGAGTTTCCTTCAAATGAGGATGAGCACCCAAACCAAGGGCCATACAATGAAGCTGGGGGGAGGAGTTCAGGATAGATGTGAAGAAATATTTATTTACTGAAAGAGTGGTAGACGCCTTGAACAGACCTGCCAGGAGAAGTGGTGGAGGCTAAAATGGTAGGGGGCATGAAGCATGCATAGGATAAACATAGGGGTGTATTAGAAAAAGGGGAAGGAGGGGGTCAATGGAGATCAATAGGGCTATGGAGGTGGAGTAGGTTCAAGTTCATTACAGGAAAAATCCATTGAGCAAGCTCATTCACAAGGAGGTCCTGAGGGACGCAGGCAGAATAAGACATGCAGTAACATATAGAGGCAGGAGTTACAAGTAGGTAGAGAACACGTGGGCAGACTGGGTGTGCTGAGCGGTCCTTTTCTGCTGACAAATTCTATGTTTCTATGGTATCATGTGTTCATTCAGGTGTAGTGTTTATTTAAAGCTGGGCATACCATACATCCAGATGTAAGGTGCAGTAAATTACCGAATTAGATGAAGCCCACTTACAATACAATAAAGAGAACCCCAGTGCTTTGAGAATACTTTACTCTTCATAAGGCTGCTTAAAGAGCTGGGGTTCTATATGCAGTGTCCACACTGATATGCTGATCTTAAAATCGATGCAGCATCTGAATGAGTACTTGATTCTTGCTCACTCCATTTCTTCCCCACTTTGAAAGCTGCTTGTCCTGAGTTAGTTTTGTGCTGTGAGCACCTCACCTGTGTTGGGAGATGACCAATAAGTGGCACTGAAAGACATCAGACTTCACAGACTGTGAAGGCAGCTGCTCACCCACCATCTTGGCAAGAAGAAGGCTGCAGCTGTGGCCACCGATGACTGTTGGGGTGTGGGGTTGGAGGGACCAAAGGGGACAGACATAAGGAGATAAAATCATAATAAAAATTGTGAGACCTTCACCAGCTTTCCAAAATGCTTTCCAGTAAAAGAACACTCTATGACATTTTTCAAATGGCAACACAATCTGGTGAGCCCTCTGTCTGCCATCTGGCACCAGGCATCAACTAGCATAAAATTGCCTAAAGAAGGCAGTGTGGTCATGTGATTACTGAAATACAGATTTATAAGAACAAAGGATTATCACACAGAAGCTGGCACATGTGCCTATAGCAGCTGTCTCCTCCTTCTCAATAGTTATATTTATACCCTTGAGGTACTTGAATGTTTCTATCATATCCCCTCTTTCCCTCCTCTCTTCCAGTGAGTACATATTGAGGTCCCTTAATTTCTCCTCATAAGTCTTGTGTTGCAAGCTCTGTACCATCTCATTCTCCCTTCTCTGGACCATTTCCAGCCTGTTAATATCCTTACAAAGTGCGACCTCCAGAACTGCATACAGTACTCCATGTGAGGCCTGACCATAGTTTTATATAATGGCATCGCTACCTCCCTCCTTATGCTGAAGATACCCCTGCCTTCTACTGTTCTGCTTTGTTAACTTTGTTCACTGTTCTGCCTCATTAGCTCGCATAGCGACTGTCTGCTCGAGTTTGTCCTAGTAATCACTCTAGGCTAGTTACCCTTGCATTTAAGCTCAGGTCCCTGCCTCTTGACCACGGGTGGGATCCCCTTAGTGGGGCTGGATGCTCCTCTGTAGTGGCTACAACCTTGGGTGCTCTCTAACTAGGATGTCACTGTGTTCTCTTCATTAGGTGGTCTCTCTATCAACTGTGGTAGTGGATTGCAGCTGCTTGACATCCAGTTTTTTTCCTGTTGTGGGTGGATCCCTTGGCTACTAACTTGGGGCCTGGTAGTTAGTATAGTTTTTACCATCGCTCCTTGCCAACTATCCCTGGTATTGACATGGGGCTCCCTGAGCATTCTTTTATGAAAATGTTGCCCCTTCCACTCAGGTGTTCCTTCACCTTTGGTCTTCTCGCTGTCCTTAGCATCCCCTCGTTTATTGGTGTCAGTGCTCCTCCTGTGGGAACCCTGGAGCACTTGTACCCAGACAGAGGAGTCCGACTTCACCTTCTCCAACCTTATAGCTTGAGGCAGATGCCCCCTGGGTTCTTTACTGTCTTGACCTCAGGTGCTTCCTGCGCCCAGCCCAGGTGGTCAGGCTTTAGGGCCAAGCCGCCAGCCAGGGATGGCTCCCCTCCCTTAAGGTATCTCCTTTGGCTCCTATTGGTGACCCTAGCACTCGCGGGTGACATTGAGCTTAACCCTGGTCAACCTTGCCAAGCCTCCCCCTCAGCTGTGGGCTAGTCGGCTGTCAAAGGACTGAAAATAGCTCATCTCAATATTCGCAGCCTCCTGCCCAACTCAGTGGAACTTCTTGCTTGGGTCACCTACCACAGGCCTGACATCCTTGGCATAACTGAAACTTGGCTTAAACCCTCAACTCCAAATTCCGCATGTGCCCTTCCCGACTATGAACTTGTCAGACATGATCGTCCGGGAAAAAAGAGGGGGGTGGCATCTTGGTCTACTACAGGAGTCACCTCAACCTGTCAGTTTTACTCTGTCAACAGCCATTGCAGTCTCCCTGTGAGTTACTACATACGTTACTGTTGCTTGGGATGACCAAAAAGCAACATATTATATTTACTTACAATCCTCCTGTGGGGGGCATAGAGGGGCTGTCTGCCCTCCTTGATACTGTTGGTTCCGTGACCCGGCATAATGAGTTAATGATTCTGGGTGACCTTAACCTAAACTGGCTTGGTAGTAACACTAAAGCTTTTGAGCCGCTCCTTGCTGGTCTCTCCCTGTCGCAGCTCATCAAGGACCCTACCGGGTGCTCTCCCAGTGGAGGTGTGAGCTCTCTTCTGGATTGGGTTCTGACAAACAGACCGAGAGGATCAGCTCATCGGGCATCCTTCCCAACTCCATCTCTGACCACTCTCCCATGTACTGTGTGTGGAAGATCCTCTCCCTGAAAATTCCTCATAAGATCATACAGGTCAGAGACTTCTCCGGGTTTGATCTTGGCTCCTTCCAAGATGATCTCCAGCACACTGACTGGTCTGCAGTATAGAATGCCCAGGACTCCTCATCTGCTGCCACTCATTTCCTCAGCACTTTCAAGGCTTTGCAGGATAAGCAAGCCCCCCCTCATCAGACGGAGAGTCAGGGGTTCGGTTACAAAGTGATTCATGGGAGCCTTTTAGCCCTTATGAAGTCTAGGGACAAGTGTTGGGCAAATTTCAAGGCCACGTTGGATCAGGCTGTATTTCAGCAGTACAGGAGAATCAGAAATGAGTGCAAGGAAGCAATAAGGACTGCCAAAAGCGAGTTTTGCAAAACTATGCTGCTGAGCTCAGCTAGGGACACCAGGAGGTTCTGGAGGAACATTAAGAACATAGTTAGTGGTTCCTCTGAGTGGTGAGGCCTCTGATATGCTTATAGATGGTGCTAGCTGCAACAACTCGCTAACCATCGCAAATGCATTTAACCTGTATTTCTCTGACCTGTCTGCTTTCACCTCGTCATTCCCCCCAGTGGAGGTGATAACTGCAAACAGGTCCCTGCTCCTCCACTACCCCATCTGCTCTTTCATTTTAAGCCTGTGACGATGCAAGAGGTACAGAGTATTGCTCTCTGGCCTCTCTCCCTTCTCCAGTGCTGGTCATGATGGTTTGGAACTGAAGCTCCTCTGTCTTGGTGCCTCTTGTATTGTCTCCCATATTTTCAATCTGTCCCTGTCATCGGGGGCTATCCGGACATATGGAAGGTTGCCAGGGTGGTCCCTATCCTTAAACAGGGGAACCCCAAACTGATTGAAAACTACCGTCTGATAGCCATTCTGTCAGTGGTCAGCAAACTCCTTGAGAAAGTTGTGGCAGGGCAACTCTCGTAGTATTTTCTGTCACATGACCTACTGTCACCTGTGCAGCATGGCTTTCAGAAAGGACACAGCATATCCTCTGCCCTTGTCACAGTCTCGTCCTGGATCAGGGCGGCTATGGACCAGGGCAAACTCTCTGGGTCAATCTTTATAGATCTCTCCAAGGCCTTTGATCTTGTTGATCATGCCATGCTCTGCACTCAGCTTAGGTCCTATGGTCTATCACCTAGTGTGCTCCATTGGTTCTCCAATTATCTACATTGCAGAAAGTAGCTTGTCAAATATGGCAAGGAGCTCTCGGGCTCTACTTCTGTAACCATGGGTGTCCCCCAGGGCTCTGTCCTGGGGCCCCTGCTCTTCTTCATTTTTGTTAACAAACTCCCCTCCATCTCTGTCCATTGTAGGCCCATCATCTATGCGGATGACCTGGTCATCCTCACTCATTCTCCGGATATAGGGGTCATTATTCACCACCTGAGTGAGGACCTTGGGAACATTCAGTCCTGGATTTTATCCCATAAGTTGGTTCTTACTCTTAAGAAAACCCAGGCCATGCTCTTCGGGTTCCAGGCCAAGATTAAGGCCTCTCCTGCTCCTTTATGCATTACTGGTACTGACAGTGTCCTGATCCTTGTTACTGACAACTTTAAATACCTTGGGGTGACACTTGACCCACAGCTTGACCTTGGCCGCCACATTCAGAATGTTTGTAAGACTGTCAACTGCAAACTGGGTCTGGCATACAGAGCTAATAGCAACCTTACTCCTGCTGCCCGTCTCGCTCTTTCCTGAGGTGTGTTCCTCCCTTTGTTTTGCTATGGTCTCCTTTTGTTTGCTCGATCCTCCAAAGCTCACCTTATTAAGTGATCTACTGCCTACAATAATGTCTGCCGTTTTGCTCTGGCTGCCCCTCATCTCACCCATCACTGTCACCTATAGAGCAAGCTGAATTGACTCTCCCCATCAAATCATATAGACTTCGTCCTTGGGTGTTTCACGGTCAAGGTCCTTGGTACTGGCACCCCTCCTGGGCTGGCAAAATTCCTTGTCCCGGCTGCCTCCTCAGCCTATTCTTTCAGGTCTCTGGGTCCTGTCATCCTTAAGATCCCTGCTACCCAGACTCTAATGGGGGATAGAGATTTTGCCTTGTGTGCTCCAGGCTGTGGAACTCATTTCCTGCCCAGGTTCGCTCCTCCCACTCACATGTGTGCCTTCGATCCTCCCTATGGAACCATCTCAAACTCTCCTCGGTGTGTGGTTGTCCCAAACCCCCAAGATCTCACCTGATCCTTCACTGCACTCCTTTCTCCTGGATGTGTTCTGACATGTATGGGTTGATTGCTGGGTTTTTAATGTACCATAACCTGTGTTATTGGGGTGTTGCTCTCACTGAGGCTCCACTTCCTGGGGCCTTAAGTTGTATATAGTGTTGTATCTGCTGCATCTTAATTTGTACTTATTGTACTGCTCTTAGTTTCTACATGTGTTGTTCTACTGTGTATATACTGTATAAGATATGTCTTACCTGACCTGTAACCTGTCTCAATCTGTATCATGTTGTCCTTGGTACTTAAATCTGCAATTCCTGTACTCTCCGGGGTCATACCTGAAAATAGGCGATTATCTTGTCTAGTGTACTTACCTGGTAAACAAAAGCTAAATAAATAAAACTATGCACCCCAGCATGTCACTGGCCCTCCCAGCTGCCTTACCACGTTGACATTTTCAGGTCATCTGAAATAAGAACCCTCAGGTCCCTTTCCTTCTTTGTGACAGTCAGCAACTCCCTCCTGTAGCTTTCTCCAGGGTTTCTGTGTCCCAGGTGCATAATTTTGCACTTTTTTTAATTAAACTTCAGTTGCCAGTCCTCAGACCATTTTTCAAGCTTCCCCAGGTCCTTCCTCATTTTCCCCACCCCCTCTGGGCTATCCACTGTGTTACAGATCTTGGTGTCATCTGCAAACAGGAAGGCCTTTCCCTTCAGCCCTTCTGCAATGTCACTAATGAAGACATTGAACAGGACTGGCCCCAAGACCAATCCCTGCGGCACCCCACTGGTCACCCCCTCTCCCCAGACTGCACCCCATTTACCACCACTCTCTGCCTCCGGTCTGTTAACCAGTTTCTAACCCAGTTTATCACCCTTTCCCCCATGCCCAGCCTACCCAGCTAGTTTATCAGCATCCCATGTGGGACGGTGTCAAAGGCTTTGCTGAAATCAAGGTAAGTGTTGTCCACTGCCCCACCCTGATTTACTTCCTTTGTGACCCAGTCAAAGAGATCAACCAGATTTGTCTGACATGACCTCCCCACTGTGAATCCATGTTGCCTATGGTCCTGGGCTCCGATGGCTTCTAGATGCCCCACTATCCTTTATTTAAGCAATGTCTCCATGATCTTCCCCACCACTGAGGTGAGGCTGTCTGGCCTATAGTTCCCCGCCTGCTCCCTACTGCTGGATTTGTGTAGAGGGACCACATGTGCCCTCCTCCAATTCTCTGGTACCACCCCTGTGTTGAATGACTCACTATTTTTAAATGTGCCCTCCTGAAGCTTAGGATCCTCATTCTTGTGAAGTTTGCTTTTGCTGCTGTCCTTATGTTGAACCACACTGTACGGTGATCGCTGGTCCCCAACTGGCCTCCTACCTTGATGTTTGTAATACTGTCCCTGTTTGTCAGCACCAGGTCAAGTATTGCCAAATTACAAGTGTGCTCACTCGCTAGCTGCCTCAGAAATGCCCCCTGCAGGCAATCTAGGATGTCCCTGCTTCTACTAACTATATTCCCCGACCACCTCCAATGCATTACCATTCAAGTTCCATTTTAGTTTTCTTTTTTGGTAACTTATGACATATCATTACTTTAGATTTTTTCTACATTACTATATCTGTGACTTTGAGCTCCATAAGCCAATTTTGATGGCAATGTAGTTGTAAACCTTTCTGAGTTACTGTGAACAACACCAAATCATGTGCATAAGCAATGGCCCAATTCTCATTTCCAAGATTTTAGGCAATGATTCTCATTTACTTAAGCCCATCAACATGTCACTAATAGATTAGGTCTGAGCAACAAGTTCTATGTTAAACCCATAAATTTGCAGCTAATAGTTTTGACAGTGTTTGACTAAATTAGCTGAAATTGTCCATATGTTGTCTAGTAGACAAAGTTAAAATATGTGGAAAGTTTTGTGATGGCAGCATGTGCAGTTTCTGAGATCCACATGTGTCATTTTCCTGTAGACATCTAATTTTTTTCAGATACTTGACATAGGTTTTTGGTTTGGATCTCATGTACAGCCTACAGAGAATGGAATTTTTTTTCTCTGAAACATTCAGAGTAGAAGCATGCTGTGCCAAGGTAGTGCATTTGAAAGGCTTTGTGAAAAATATTAAATGGTTCAAGAGTTATAAGGAATTTTGGGATAACATTCTGATAAAACACAAAAATTTCATGTCGCAGACTATTTTTATTTTCTCACCACTTGCTTCTCACAGCACGAAAAAAAGGTTATTATCATGACAGCCACCATCGTGCCCCCTGAAATAAAAAAAAAAACATGGAAAACACATTAGAAAAGTGTAATTTTAAAACACAGACACCTGAATCTAGCTAAAAGGGACCCATTTAGATACATTTTGGTGTTTGTTCTTTAAAAAATGGCCAGAAATGCCTTTTCATGACACCCCAAAATCCTGGGTTCCCAGCTTAGTAAGGGAAGCTGATCACCCATGTTCTCTGTATGAAAACAGTAGAATTTTCTTGAATGCTGAAGCAGCAGCTGGAGTCGTGCTGCTGGCTTTGGTTGAAGCAGTGAGCCAGTGATCCCCTGCTCTATCTTTCTAACTATCTATCTATCTATCTATCTATCTATCTATCTATCTATCTGTCTGTCTGTCTGTCTGCCTGCCTGCCTGTCTGTCTGTCTGTCTGTCTATCTATTTCAAATATTTGTTAAGTGGACCGGAGTGCTCACCACTGCTTCTTTCTTTCCCCACCTTCTCTTGGTTGCCTGTCCCAGGATTTATGTATTTTTATGTGTAATATAAGCACACTGGGGTGCCCACTCATGGTACTGCTTCTCTGGGCTCCCTTCCCTTCCAGGTCTACAGCTCCCATTCCCAGAACAGTAGCTCAACATCGGGGTGCCCAATCCCCAGTCTTGGAATGTGAACTGAAATAAAGAAAACCATCCCTCAACAATTTTTTTTGTTAAACCTATAAAAAACAAAACAGTCCCTCGCCAATCTAATCCCGCCCACACACACACACATACCACCCACCCCACCCCGATCACCCACTCAGCACACACCACTCTACACCCCTCCACACTCCCACACTCTACCTGAACATGTCCCACAGCATAAATCTATTCTCTGATCAAAGACATGTCCTGCTGCTAGAATCAGCAACCGTGATATGAGAAAATAAGGTAACTGATTTAATGTATTTCAAAGTGGTTTGAGCTTTTAATCATAACTTTGTCATCTTTTTATATTTTACACCAAATTTTCATCATGGCCTTTTTGGGACTCCACATCATGACCAGTGGTGGTGAATTATGCAAATCATGCCCAAAAGATGATTTTTTTGTTCGTATTGTGAAATTACCTTTTGGCGGATTTGAAAAATTTCACTGCCATGCTCATGAGATGGGTTCATAAGAAGTCTATATTGAAACATTTGGGATAAAACATGTTAAAACAATAAAGTTATGAGCATATGTTGACATTTTTCTATCCTTGCTCATAGCTTTGGTAATTTTCACTATTTTGACACCAAATGTTCAACACAGTCATTTTTTCACACCACCTCATGAACGTGACAGCTGTCATTTTTCAAATCCTGGCCAAAATGTGTTTTTGCATCTGTGGCATCGAATGATATTTTGCTGTGGGGATTTAAAAGTTTTCATCTACTAGGTTCATGAGGTGGACTAATAAGAAGGCTATGCTAATAAGTTGGTGTACATTTATGGTAAAATGACCAGGTTATGAGTGAAATTTGCACTATTTCAATGTTCAATCATAACTTTGCTAATTTTCAGTATTTTAATTCCAAACTTTTAACATAACCTTTTTTCCACACTACCTCATAAATGTGATAGGTGTCATTTTTTCAACATATATTATCTACTGCTCCAGGCCAGGCAATGACCTCTATCCACCTTCAGCCTGATGCCCATATACTATCCTACTGAGAATATACCCACCCCTAACACATTGCTGTGCTGCTCCCCTGGCTTACCCTCCAGGGTTGGGTACCCCTTCAGCTCCTTTGTCATTTCTTCCCCATAGTCCACCTGGCCACTCACAGCACAGGTGAGGACTGGTCATTTCCTCATCAGAAGGTGGCTCAGTTCTGGTGGTATACATGGTGGGCAGGCTAAAGCTTCATTCTCTCAGGCCTGCACCTCTGTTTTCCCATTTTCTGTGTCCCACCTATTACTCTAGGAGCATGCAATGTGATTGGTTGCTGGCAGAGCCTAATGCAACCAATCTGCATGCTCAGTCCAAGGGTCCCTCTCTGTTAGTTGTTGAGCCCCTGCACCACCACCTGTGGTCACCCAGGTGGCAGTAGTGCAGTAGGTCAAAATACCTTCCTTCCCTGGAGGAGGAAGAGAGCATCCTATGGTATGCTCAATTCTACCTTCCCCCGGCCAATCACTCAATGGCCTGGGCTCATTCCCAGAGCTGGGTCATCGGTACTGCAAGAGGTAGCTCTCCCGCTGCACCAGTGGTCCATACAGGTGTAATTTATTTAATCTTGGTTAGACGTGTTTTTGCAATGATGTTTCAGACAATACAGTATACTATAAATGTTATGACAAAGAGAAAAAGTGTGGGGCTCACTTTACTTCAGGGTGACCAGTTTGATGCAAAATCAGCTGAACAATACAAGATGCAAAAGGGCATGCAGTAGAAAACTGCTAGATTGCTGCTGCACAGACTCTAAAGCACATTGCTTCCAATTAAAAATTGAAAACAGCTTACCATTCACTGATGACTCCTTTATTCAGTGCATAAGTGCTTAAAAACCAAAGCCAGTAAAGTGCAACTGCCAAATGAATAAGCTTACCAGCAACAGTACTTCATGAGAAAAATCAAACAAACACATGCCAGCATCTCCATGGGTGCACTGCAGCCATACTAACAGCCAGCAGTCATGGATGCTAACATGCATATGGTGTGCTGTGTTGCATTTATGCACTGAAGAAAGGAGTGGTCAGTGAATGGGAAGCTGTTCCAATTTTTTCATTGGAAGCAATGTACATTAGAGTCTGTGCAGCAGCAATCTAGCAGTTTTCTACTGCTTGCCTTTTAGCGTAATATACTATAAATGCCATATGTCGCATTTATAAGGGTAGTCATGCAATGACTATGTCAAAAATTTGGGGTCAAAATAAAAAAAACCTATAATTATTAAGAAACTTTGTGTGCAGTGCCAGTCTTCACTCCAGCAGATATGCATTGTGATCCCCTGACAGTGACCTGGGTTTAGGGGCAAGCTCAGTGACCCAGTTACATGGGGTGAGGGTGCTCGGATGGCACTATTATGAGACACCCCCCTAGCCCTTGAATGAAAGCTGCAGTGTTCTCCACATGGGCCCATGAACCATATAGTGAATATAGTGTTTCTTTTGGCATAGGGCCATAAACCTCTGCCCCATGGGTGGTTGGGGGCTATGTGCTTTGGCTGACAGATTGACTCTTTCTCAGCATGCCTGTATCTCGAGGCTACATGGAAGCATAGGGACCAGAGGTTCCTGCACTTCCACAGCCCAACAGGCAGCCCCATGAATTCTTGAAATTATCACTGCACAGAATTGCAGGACCCATAAGGGCCCTGCACTTCTGTAGGCAGACAGACTCTTCCCTTGGCACAGGTTCCAAAGCGCCCTGTGTGTCTGTATTTGTCCACTAGGTCTCAATGGGACCTGTGTGAATGAGGATATAGTCCACTGTCTCAAAAAGAAAGGAAATTCCTTGCAGAAAACTTAGGGTTGAAGTTAAAGCCACAAAAGTAGGGAAATATAGCATAAGGGTTTTTCAACCCTAACTCCCCACCCTCATCCCTCAAGCAGAAAAAGGAAAACACATTAGGGTTTTGGGTCTCTGGAGTCTTGTTGAATTAGTGTTGGGAGTCTTACTTGGGGTTGTCATCTCTAATGCCCACTCCATTCCCTAAAATAAGCAACATCAAATGTGATCTCCTTTCTTCACACAGCGTCCTGCAGGCCCTGTGTGAAAAATGCTCCAACTGATTGTGTTGCAACATGTGGTGTGACATAGTTTCCTACTTTTGAAGAGTGCATGACAATGAGGCCCTGGCTTGGAACTGTACCTCTGCTTCAGACAGGAGGCAATGGGCCTGGGGTGAGGGGTGAGCATTAGGACTGACAACCCAAAGGAAGACCCCACAACTGATTCTCCAAGACTCCGAAGGCCCATAACTCTAATACTAGGTACTTCTACTAGGCTAATAAAAAGGAGGAGGAGTTAGCTCATCAAGCCTGTCTCCCGCCTTAGTGGGGCCATTAATACATAGGATTGAGGTAATGGTTATCCAACCTTTTTTTTAAAAAATGTCAAATGATCCCATCAAGACAACCTCCCTAGGCAGTGTATTTCAAAAAGTTGATGCCCTATAGGTAAAATATCCTCTCCTAGTAATTCTTATAGAGCTTTTATTTGAATTTGTTTATCATGACATCTTAGGTTAATCCCCCAAGTATTACATTTCAGATTCAAACCATCCATTATTTTCTTATCATATACTGTTTTTCCTTTTGCTGTTTGGGGTGTAGGGTATATCTGTCTATCTAGATATAAATATTATATATATATCTATATATATATAGATATATATATATATATATGTATAGATATATAGATATATCTATATTATATATATATAGATAGATATATATCATATATATATATATATATATATATATATATATATGAAAGACAAGAACCTCTGTGCGTAAACACTGAGGCAAGGTTACCCAAAGGGCATTTGGCTGGGAAGCCAAGTTTCAAGAAAATACAAAATCACACATGCCCCCACAATGCAAAGCATCATGGGCTGCATATGCAAATCACCACAGAATGTTATGCTGGTCCAACTTTAAGCAAAATTGCATGGTGCCAATAGGCCTCTCACACAGTTTGCAAAGGGTGCTAACAGAAGACATAGACACGTGTTTCGTCCTACCAGGACTCATCAGTATGCCTCATCTGTTTGACACCCCAGTGGAATGGACCATGCAATTTTGCTTAAAGTTGGACCAGCATAACATTCTGTGGTGATTTCACTCCTAACAAATACTTTTTGCATTAGCGGACTCTGTTCTTTCTGACAACTAACCAACTCCTGCTCAGGCTACCCACTGATGTTCACGCAACAGAGTCTCTTTAAATAGTTTTTATTTTAATGGGTTCACCACAATATATCCCAGGCACACTGCCTTGGGGTAGCTGGTCCATTCCACTGGGGTGTCAAACAGATGAGGCATACTGATGAGTCCTGGTAGGACTGAAACACGTGTTTATGTCTTCTGTTAGCACCTTTGCAAACTGTGTGAGAGGCCTTTCGGTACCATGCAATTTTGCTTAAAGTTGGACCAGCATAACATTCTGTGGTGATTTGCATATGCAGCCCATGATGCTTTGCATTGTAGGGTCATGTGTGATTTTGTATTTTATATATAAATATATATATATATATATATATATATACTCATCCCCTTTCCTAGCCTAGCACTAACATGAGGAGAAACCAATGCACTTTATTGCACTTCTTTGCCACATTGTATGTATTAAGTCTGCAGTGCTGTTAATTTGCTCCTCTTGCATCAAATCCCAATGTTTATCTAATGCTACTACTGTAACTGATATATTGTTTTTCACTCTGCTGCTTCTTTGTTTTATATTACCTTTGTAAATGTGTTATTGATTATTGTATATATACTTTTCTATAATACTGCATGGAAAAGTGCTTTTGATTACTATACTCCCATGTTCCCCTTCCCCTAGGCGCTCCGTGAGACACACAATTTTATATTGTTCAGTGTGCCTTTCCAGGTGAAACATTTCAATAAAATAAATATATACATAGATATATAGATATATAAATATATGTATTACAGGGGTGCAATAGCTCCCCTATAGTTAGGGTTAAGTAGCCTATTTAATGTTAAACCTCAAATTTTGCACGTTAGTATCTCTGGCTCTCTGACAGAATGAGTTGAAATTTTGTATGTCTTGTCTAGGATGCAAAGTCTTGATGTCAACGACAAATCTCCTGGTCTGGACTGAATACATCTGAGGATAATTAAAGAGTTAACGAGAGAGTTAGCTGACCCCATAGCGTACCTGTTTCACCATTGTCTCTAGACAGGAGTCATACCTAATGATTGGAAAAGAGCTGACGTGGGGCCTTTGCATAAGGGTGGAAGCAGGGAAGTGGCTGGTAACTACAGGCTGGTCAGCCTTACATCAGTACTAGGAAGGTAAATGGAGGCCCTAATTAAACAAGACCTAGTAGACTACTTGGATAAGCATGGCCTACAGGATGACAAACAACACGGTTTTATTACAGGCAGATCATGCTAGACAAACCTGATTACTTTCTTTGATTGTGTATCTAGGGAAGTGGATAGTGGCTGGCCAGTGGACCTGCTCTATTTTGACTTCAGCAAAGCCTTTGATTCAGTATCACACAAACACTTGCTGAAGAAGCTGGAAGATCTGGGCATAGCAAGCTGCATTGTTAAGAGGTGGGAAATTGGATGGATGGAAGGAAGCAAAGCATGGTGGTCAATGGGGAGATGTCAGAGGAGGGAGAAGTGACAAGTGGGTTCCCGCAGGGCTCGGTCTTAGGCACAATCCAGTTTAATGTGTTCATCAGTGACATAAGAGTAGGTATCTAGGGCAAGATTGCACTGTTTGCAAATTACACTAAATTAGGGGGAAGGGTGGACAGTGAAGAAGCAGTGAGAATCGTACAAAATGATTTGAAAAGGTTAGAGCAATGGTCTAGTATCTTGCAGCTGAAATTTAATGCCAAGAAATGTAAAGTGATGCATATTGGCCAGAATAACCCTAGAACAACCTATTGGGTAAACTGGGTCAAACTCAGTGACTCAAAAGAGGAAAGGGATCTAGGAGTTATTATTAGCGACACCCTTAAACAAACCAGTCAATGCAATGCAGCATATAGTAGGGCCAACAAAATGTTAAGATGGATAGGGAGAGGATTTGACAGTAGGCACAGGGAGGTGATATTTCCACTGTGCAGATCTATGGTGAGACCCCATTGGGAATACTGTGTACAGTTTTGGAGACCATACCTTAAGAAGGATAGGGACAGGATAGAGACCATTCAGAGAAGGGCAGCCAAATGACACAGGGGCTTCAGGGGCTGTCATGAGGAGGCTGGAGGTGTTAAACATGTACTCACTTGAATCTAGGAGAGAAAGGTGGGCTATGATAGAAACCGTTAAGTACATGAAGGGTTTAGATTCAGTACTCTTTGCTGAACTATTCACCAAGGCTTCCAACTCAAACATGAGGGGGCATGGATGTAAATTGAGGGGTGGGAGTTTTAGGAGGGATCTTAGAAAGAACTATTTCTTGGAAAGGATTGTGGAGCCATGGAACAAACTACCTGCAGAGGTGGTAGGGCTAGGACAGTATCAGCATTCAAAAGAGGTTGGGATAAGGGGTGCACTGGAATCAAATCTGCAGGAGAATCTACCAGCTTGAACCCAGGATCACCTAGGATCTCGGGATCTCAAGGGCAGACTTGATGTTTCTTTTTTCTCCTTCTGCCGTTACCTTTCTATATTTCTATGTTTCTATCTGCATATGTCATTTTTAAGAAAAAAAAATGTTTTCCTATACTTAACGTTGTTTTTTTTTTGCTCTCACCTACAGCCTACATGGAAAGGAACTTTTGCCCTAAACTTTCAGGGGACATGTGTCATGTCCCAATGTAGTGCCTTTGACAGGTCTCTTGAAAAAATTCAAAAGGGTTCCAGAGTTATAAGGTTTTAATTTTAGTGTTTTCTCACTTGTGCATGTGCAGTAAGGTTTTTGAGATAATGTTCTGCAGCAAAACTAAAAGTATGATGCCACAAATGTGCATTTTTTTCACACCACTTGTTTGGCACAGAACCAAACATTTTTTTGTGCCATGCCAGCCGCCATCTTGTTGATCTTTTCCACAAACCAACAGACATGGAAAATACACAAAAATGCTGGGATTTTAATAAACAAACATCAGAACCCAGCTAAATGGGTGCCGTTTAGCTAGGATCTGATATTTATTTATTAAGTCTATGACCAGAAATATGTTTTCTGGGCACCCAAAATCCCCGGTGCCCAGCTTAGTGAGAGAAGTGCTTCCCTCGCATTCTCTGTATGAGAACAGTGGTAATTTCTTGACTACTGCAGCCACAGCTGAACTCATGCTGCTGGCTGCAGTGTGAGCTGTGAGCCGCTGTTTCCCTGGTCTCTAGTGACACCCCCCACAGACCAATCATAGTCCCAGACTCCCAGTAAATAAATAAATGAGTTCCCTAGCATGTCTAGTGGTACCCCCACCCACCAATTGATATATATTCCTGTCCCTTTTATTATATTATATAATCCCTGGTGTCTAGTGGCACCCCCACCCACTGATCATTGTTCCCGACTCCCCATAAATAAATGTTATGTATTCCTTGGTGTTTAATGGCAGACCCACCCACCAATTGCTATCTCAGTTTGATTTTTGTATTCCCTGGTATCTAGTCATACCCCTCCCACCCACCGATCACTGTCCCCAACTCCCCACAAATACATTTAATGTATTCCCTGGTGTCTAGTGGCACCCCCACCCACAGATTACCATCCCCATTTGATTTTTGTATTCCCTAGTGTTTAGTGGCACCCCCCCATCTGCAAATCGCCTCCTCGTTTCATAGTATCATATTCCTGGTGTCTAGTGGCCCCCCCCCCATTCAACAATCATTGTTCTGGCTTACTACTCTCACACTGCAAAACATTTTTTTTTAAGTTAAACATTTAGCCAAATCTGAAATAAAGAAAATGGTCCCTCAATGTGAGAGGTGTGCCTTGATGTGGGATGCCACATAAACCCAGAGAGTGAAGCTCAAGGGGTTTATGAAGGCATCCCACCCAAGGGTGTATGTAAAATCTTAGTTTTAACTAGCAACCCATCTTTTATTTTGTATAATTTCTGGTTTCTATTATTTTGCCAGTGGAAATTTACTTTTAGGTTAGAAAAGACGACGCAGTATTGAAATGGCAGCATTTTATTTAGCAATACAGAAAATTGATTAATGTGAACTGTGCGACTGTTCAAAGTAACATACAGAACAGAGATGCAACTGGTTTGAATTCATAACTTCTTTAAGTTTTTTTAAATATGTTACTCACAGGTTATGTGGCTTGTCTGGTTCGGGAATGGTGCTCTGTGACCAAAAACAAAAAAATATATCACGGCATTCAAGAAATGTAACATAGTTAGTAGCTATGGCTGTCTTTGTGTTAGCAAAGGTAGAACATTTAAAAAAAATGTTGTCCTTTTCTTTTCTTTTCTTTTCTTTTTCTTGTTTCCATTGCGATGGTTATTTTGCTTGTAGCTCTAACAGTAACTGCGAAGAGAACAAGAGTTTTAGTTTGAGTTAGGGATCGTGATAATGTAAATGTGTGGAGCAAAATGTATGTCGGTCATCTTCGTTGTGTTCTAGCACCAGGGGTCTTGATCTTTTTTTGGTATAGGAATTTATTTGTTCGTGGCTTGAGGAATGAAAAAGCGCTACTGCGAGATGATGGCTGTGGGTTTCACTGAGCTTTTCAGTGAGGTATGTGTGCCTCGCGCTACTAGTACTATGTGCTACCGTGGGGAAAACCGGCACGTGAATGTCATTATAACCAGTCTGTTATAACAACAGAATTATAACCAGCTTTTCCTATGGAAAAAAATAGAAGCCAGTTATCATTATATAAAATTATGAAAAGTAGATTAATGTCAGCTCCTTCTTCTTTTAGAGTTTTCTAAAGATTGCCTCTATTGAAAGTTAATAGGGTCTCTGAGGGATATTTCTTATGCTAAAAGTGACTCCAAGCCAGCAGTGTGGGTGAAAGGATTGCAAAGTGAAGCTGAATGGTTCTGTCTTCCTAAACCTCGGGAGAGGAGTCTTTTATACCATAAGAGACACATCCCTTGGAGACCTTATTAAATTATTAATCACTTGAGTTTAGTTTGAGTGACTTAGAACAAGTTCAGTTTTTTTTGTACCATCTTCTCCTCTGGCAAACTAACAAAAGACTGTATTGTGATATTCAAGAACTGACTTTCTCTTTTTGTTTTACTTTTGATCTATTATTCATTCCAAATAAATCTGCATTGATTAAGGTAATTCCTGTTCTGATTTATGCGTGCATTGTGTGTACTGATTTGTAGATTGCTTTTCATTTAAAATGTTCACACTGGCAAATAACCTACCCTCTTTTAAAAGAACACCAGTAGAGGGTTGTAAATTTGCTGTCTTAAAAATTATAGCTATCTAAGGAAATTATTAATGATCCCTACAACAGACATGATCTCCATGAACTGAAGGGTGACTAGTGTTGGTCCTCTGCATATGGGTGGGGACAGGAGATACCCGGCAACTATAGACCTGCCAGCCTGTCCTATATCATAAGGAAGCTGCTGTAGACTATTCTCAATGATCAGTTGGTAAACTTCCTGAAAAGTCATGGCCTACAAAACAATAAACAGCATGGCTTCATAAAAGGGAGGTCCTGCCAAAGGAACCTCAGACAATTAGTCAATGCACTGTCTCAAGTGGTGGACAAGGGTCAGGTGGTGGATGTCCTGTAACTGAATTTCAGCAAGACCTTTCTCTCCATACCCCATAGACATCTTTGTGAAGAAGACTGGTGACTTGGTGATAAGGCAAATGAAACAAGGTGGGCAGAGAACCAATGAGGGGGAAGAATCCAAAATATAGTTCTAAATGAAAAGCACAGTCAGGTTAGTAGGGTGACCAGTGGGATACTAAAGAGACTCGTTCTGTGTCCTGTACTGTTGAACCTATTTATATGTGACATTGGAGATGGGGTCCTAGGCAAAATGTGACTCTTTGTTGATAACATTAAGACACAGAATGTGGCAGGAAGGACATTGGGGAATGGGTTAGGGACTGAATAGAGGACCTGGAAAAGTGGTCCAAGATCTGGTAACTCAGAGCTCATTTCAAAACTACAAGGTCATGCATATCAGGAAAGGGAACTCAACACAATATTGCATGGGGGTGGCCATCAGATTATACAAGATCTTAGGGGAATGGGAAACAAAGAAACACATGTATAGAATCTGTCAGCAGAAAAAGGCCTATTGGACCTGGGGTTGCCATAAGTGATTGCCGCAAGATTATTGTGCAGTGTAATACAGCATATAAGGAGTTCTGGCACCAGGCTTCTAGGGTGCATATGCAGGGCCTTTTCTAGCACAAGGAATTAAGTGATCCTGCTCTTCTAGGTCCCTGGTGAGGCCACACCTAGAGTACTGTGTACAGTTTGTAAACCCTCACCTTATAGAGGACAAAGACCACTTAGTTTTGGTCCAGAAAGAGGGCAACAAAACGTTACATGAGCAGAAGGGGAAGACCTACAAGGAAAGACTGGCTGACCAGAATATGTACTCCCTTGAGGTCAGAAGAGAAAGAGATGATATGACTGAAACTTTTACATATCTGAAGAAATAAATTGGGTCGACTGTCAGTAACTGTTCAGGGAATGTGAGGGGTCTGGGACAAGAGGACAGCATTACAAGCTGTGGAGATGAATGAGAGATGTAAGCAAATACTATTTCACAGAGAGGGATGTGAACATAAGGAACCACCTTCCAGGATGGAGAAGGTTAACGGTAGGGCAGTTACAGGTTTCAAAACAGGTTGAGACAGACAAATGAGTACTGTGAAAATGAAGGTGGGGAAGATAGACTGAGTGGGATTTCTTGACTAAGAAAGCAGAGTTGTTTTAACTGCTACTGTTTATATTGTGGAGCTGCCTGCTTCAACTTATGCTATAGTGACTGTGTGGCTAATGTCTGTTTTGCTGAACTGCTTGCCACATTTATTTCTGTTTCTGCATTAAGAGCTGCATATCTGACTGTTTATTATTCATTCCTTCTGCCAAAATAGAGAATAACAAGCTGCTATTCCTACGATTCATCCGAATTGTTTGCAGAACCATCTCCACCTATGCGGGAGTGCTCTTGATGGTTGCCATAGCAACTAAACACTCTGCACTTGCTGACCAGTTATTAGCCTAGCCACGCCCCTTCCCCACAATTGGTGGTGGCAGCCCAGTTTGGCGGGGTTGAGGGGTCTATGTACTGTTGCAAAATGTCTTCTCTATATGTTACGGTTAGTTGGGGGATTACTTTATGGGTGTGTTGCATGCTGAGTGGTGTAGTTGGCTCTCTGGCTGAATGCAATTCTACAGTAATTTACCAGTTAGTGACAGTACTAATTTTAGTATGTTGGAACTCTTGGTGCAATCGCATAATATGATTAATGCTTTTGTCTATTGTTGCTTGAGAAGTTTGCACTGAGAAATTGTGGGTATGTTCTAGCTAGTTCTACTAGCATTATAATATTAGGGGCAGGGGCTTGTTTTGTATTTGGCAGTATAGGATATTAGCTGTCTTGCTCCTTTTATTTGTGCTTTCAGGTGACATTGAGTTAAATCCAGGCCCTATGAATTCTGTGTCTTTGTCTAATGCAGGTTGTGCTCATCGTTGGTATGAGACCCATGGAACTAATGTGTTACATGTTAATGCCAGGAGCTTTGTACCTACATTAGCTGACCTGGAGGCTCTGACCTGTTCTTATAGACCTGATTTGGTTGCTATATCCAAATTATGGTTGAAACCCTTGATTCTGGATGGTATGTGTAAACTCCTTGGGTATAACCTAGTTAGAGCTGACAGAAAAGGTGAAAAGAAAGGCGGAGGAGTTGTTTATTTTCTTGAGCATTTTAAAGTATCTGTTTTATCATACAGCGTGAACTCTGAGATTGCTAATGACTGGTTGGTGCTACGTTCATTACTGGGCGGTTGTAAAAATGTTACCATTGGTTGCTTATATAACCCTTCCCAGTGTGGATTTTCAGGCCTAAAGGAATTTTTAGGAGTGGCTTCTAATTATATGATGAATCGAGATTTTATTTTTGTTGGAGATGTCAATTTGGGTTGGTACAAAAATAATTTCTTCGTTTCAAATCACTTCTGAATTCTTTTAATTTGGTTCAGCTTATTAAAGAACCTACCAGACTCAATACTCATACCAATAATCACTCAATTTTGGACTGGATTGTTTCAAATAAGCCCAATATTATTTCATCCATTGGAATATTGGATGACTCAATAAGTGATCATCAGGCAATATATTGTACTTTAAATTTCAAATGCCCAAAGATTCCTTTTCGGAAAATCCAATTCCAAATTGAAAAAAAAATTATTATGATGCTATGAGGTTTGAATTATTGAAAATAGATTGGTCCTTTATTGATGCTATTCCTAATCCTGATTGCGCTATTGATTATTTTTGCCAACAGTTATTGGATGTCCAAGATTCCCTATTCCCCCTGTGAACTTTAAGGGTAAGAGGATCTAACAATGAATGGCTTTCTAAAGACATGAAGTCCTGGATTAAACAAAGAAATCTGGCATGAGATGCCTATAAACAATCTCCCTCCAAAATATTTTTATCAGTTTATAGGTCCTTGCAGAACAAGGTCAATAAAATGATAAAACAGGCTAAAGTTGACTTCTTTAAGAAAAAATTGAGGCTGCATGGTCAGACTCATAGGATTTTTGAGCACAGTTAATTCTCTGTTGTCACCAAAAGAAAAGGCTGCAATTAATAAATTATAAACATCTGAGTCCACTCTGAATAAAGGGGGGTTACTAGTGGGGTACCGCAGGGTTCTGTACTGGGTCCAGTCCTTTTTAATGTCTTTATTAGTGACATTACAGAGGGACTGGAAGGAAACGTATGCCTTTGTAGATGACACAAAGATCTGCAGCAGGGTTGATACACAAGGAGGCATGGAAAGGATGAGAAGGGACTTGGCAAGGTTGGAGGAATGGTCAGAAGTATGGCAGCTTGGATTCAATGCAAAGAAGTGCAAAATAATGCACCTGGGAAACAAAAACCCAGGGGAAGATTACACAAGTGGGGGGTAGTAGCAACAACAACAAGCATTTGTCAATGCCAAATCTTGCTTGCTTATATGTGCTATTCAGGTATTTGTAAGTGACAGTACCATGCCTAAGAACTGTCATGTGCCCCCCCAAGACATTCACTGTGTCTTTCTGTTAAGTATTCACAGACGAGGGGGAGGGGCAAGGGCCACAACAGTACAGCATTTGCATAGGCATGAAGAGGTGGACAATAGTCCATTCACAGGCAGAAGAATCCTGTAGGAGGTACAGTAACTAAATTGAAGGTGGACAAAGTGATGGTACCAGATGGCATACAACCAAGGATATTAAGAGAACTGTGAAGGGACATAGCAGTACCTCTGGCAGCCATGTTCAGTGAGTCATTCAACACAGGGGTGGTACCAGAGAATTGGAGGAGGCCACATGTGGTCCCTCTATACAAATCCAGCAGTAGGGAGCAGGCGGGTAACTATAAGCCAGTCAGCCTCACCTCAGTAGTGTGGACGATCATGGAGACATTGCTTAAAGAAGGGATAGTGGAGCATTTAGAAGCCATCGAAGTCCAGGACCATAGGCAACATGGATTCACCGTGGGGAGGTCATGCCAGACAAATCTGGTTGATCTCTTTGACTGGATGACAAAGGAAGTAAATCAGGGTGGGGCAGTGGACAATGCTTACCTTGATTTAAGTAAAGCCTTTAAAACCGTCCCACATAGGAGGCTGATAAACTAGCTGAGTAGGCTGGGCATGGGGGAAAGGGTGATAAACTGGGTTAGAAACTGTCTAACAGACAGGAGGCAGAGAGTGGTGGTAAATGGGGTGCAGTCTGGGGAGAGGGGGTGATCAGTGGGGTACCACAGGGATTGGTTCTGGGGCCAGTCCTGTTCAATGTCTTCATTAGTGATATTGCAGAAGGGCTGAAGGGAAAGGTCTTCATGTTTGCAGATGACACCAAGATTTGTAAGACAGTGGATACCCCAGAGGGGGTGGAGAAAATGAGGAGAGACCTGGGGAAGTTTGAAAAATGGTCTGAGGACTGGCAACTGAAGATTAATTAAAAAAAGTGCAGAATTATGCACCTGGGACACAGAAACCCTGAGGAAAGCTACAGGATGGGTGGGGGGGGGAGTTGCTGACTGTCACAAAGAAGGAAAGGGACCTGGGGGTTCTTATTTCAGATGACCTGAAAATGTCAAAGTGATAAGGCAGCTGCAAGGGCCAGTGACATACTGGGTGCATAGGCAGGGGTATCACCAGCATAAGGAGGGAGGTAGTGTTGCCATTATATAAAACCATGGTCAGGCCTCACATGGAGTACTGTGTGCAGTTCTGGAGGTCGCACCTTCGTAAGGATATTAACAGGCTGGAGATGGTCCAGGGAAGGGCGAATGAGATGGTACAGAGCTTGCAACACAAGACTTATGAGGAGAAATTAAGGGACCTCGATATGTACTCACTGGAAGAGAGGAGGGAAAGAGAGGATATGATAGAAACATTCAAGTACCTCAAGGGCATAACTACTGAGAAGCAGGAGACAGCTGCTATAGATACAATCTCCAGTATTTCATGATCACACTGCCTTCTGTAGGCAATTTTATGCTGGTTGATGCCTGGTGTCAGATGGCAGACAGAGGGCTCACCAGATTGTGTTGCCATTTGAACAACTTCATAGAGTGTTGTTTTACTGGTAAGCGTTTTGGAAAGCTGGTGAAGGTCTCACAATTTTTATTATGATTTTAGCTCCTTATATCTGTCCCCTTTGGTCGCCCCATCCCCACACCCCAACAATCATCAGTGGCCACAGTTGTAGCCTTCTTCTTGCCAAGATGGTGAGTGAGCAGCTGCCTTCACAGTCTGTGAAGTCTGATGACTTTCAGTGCCGCTTATTGGTCATCTTCCAACACAGGCAAGGTGCTGCCAGCCCAAAACTAACTCAGGACAAGCAGCTTTCAAAGTGGGGAAGAAATGGAGTGAGCAAGAATCAAGTACTCATTCAGATGCAGTGCCGATTTTAAGATTAGCATATTGGTGTGGACACTGCAAATAGATCCCCAGCTCTTTAAGCAGCCTTATGAAGAGTAAAGGCTTCTCAAAGCACTGGGGTTCTGTTTAATGTACTTTAAGTGGGCTGCATCTAATTAGGTAATTTACTGTACCTTACTTCTGGATGTATGGTAGGCCCAACTTTAAATAAACACTGCACATGAATGAACACATGATGCCATAGAAACATAGAATTTGTCAGCAGAAAAGGACCACTCAGCACACCCAGTCTGCCCAAGTGTTCTCTACCTACTTGTAACTCCTGCCTGTATATGTTACTGCATGTCTTATTCTGTCTGCGTCCATCAGGACCTCCTTGTGAATGAGCTTATTCAATGGATTTTTCCTGCAATGAACTTGAACCTACTCCACCTCCATAGCCCTATTGATCTCCATGGATCCCCTCCTTCCCATTTTTCCAATATAACCCTATGTTTATCTCATGCATGCTTCATGCCCCCTACCATTTTAGCTTCCAGGACTTCTCTTGGCAGTCGGTTCAAGGCATCTACCACCCTTTCAGTAAAGAAATATTTATTCACATCTATCCGGAACTGCCCCCCCCCCCCAGATTCATTGTATGTCTCTTGGTTTGGCTGCTCATCCTCATTTGAAGGAAACTCCCCAACTGTACCCTGTTTACTCCTGTGAGGTACTTTGTAGGTCTTGATCATGTCACCTCTCGCCGCCTCTCTTCCAGAGTGTACATGTTGAGATTCTTCAGCCTTTCCTTGTAGGGATTCCTGTGAAAATCCTGAACCATTTTAGTTGCCCTCCTCTGGAAAACCTCCACCTTATGTCCTTTCTGAAGTGTGGACTCTAAAACTGGACACAGTACTCCAGCTGGGGGTATACCAGGGAGTGATACAATGGCAGCACAACATCCCTCCTCCTTCTACTGGAGATGCCACTCCTTATGCATCCCAGAATCCAATTTGCCTGGCCCATAGCCTTCTCACACTGTACTGCCACCTTGAGGTCCTCTGATATAATAACCTCAAGGACCCTTTCATGTCTAGTGAGTATCAGTACCTGCCCCCATCCTATACTCAGCATCGGGGTTCCTATGCCCTAGGTACATGATTTTACACTTGATGGCATTGAACCCCAATTAGGTAAGAAAATGAAATTGATTTGAATGAATTGCAGGCTTTTAAGCAGCTTTTAGAGGAGTATGTATGTGTGTGTGGGGGGGCTCTGCTCCTATAACTGTTTGCTTTTGATTTTGGCCTCAAATCAGGTGCATTCCTGTAAACAGATAAAACATATTTAACAAAGGCTCATAGGAAATGTGATAAAATCTTTGCACATTAGCATGGGCTGAGCTTGCAGACAGGAGAGATAGAAACATAGAAACATAGACTTTGACAACAGAAAAGGACTGCTTGGCCCACCTAGTCTGCCCATTTCCCTACCTACAAGATAAGCTGTAGATCCTAGTTAACCAACAGCCTATTACTTTCTAGACCCCACAAGAATTGCCTTATGTCTGTCCTATGCATTCTTGAATTCTCCCACAGTTTTAGACCCCACAACCTCCTTAGGAAGGCTGTTCCATGTGTCCACCACCCTTTCTGTAAAAAAATACTTCCTCACATTGCCCCTGAGCTGTCCCCTCTATCTTCAAATTGTGTCCCCTTGTTCTTGCACATCTCTTTTTCTGAAAGATGCTACCCTCTTGGACTTTGTTGATTCCACTGAGGTACTTAAGAGTGTCTATTATGTCCCCATCTCCCTCCTTTCCTCAAGGGTATACATATTAAGCTCCTTTAGTCTCTCCTTGTAAGGCTTCTCTTGCAGACTCTGCACCATTTTAGTTGCCCTCCTCTGGACTGCCTCCATCCTGTCTATGTCCTTGCGGAGATGGGGTCTCCAGAACTGGATGCAGTACTCCAGATGGGGTCTCACCAACTGTCTGTATGGAGGGATAACAACTTCCTGTTTTCTGCTGGTGATGCCGCCCCGTGTACATCCCAGTATCCCCCCAGTGGATTAATGTCAATATCGCATGTCCACATAGCATGCGGCATTGTAGAACATATAAAATAGTGCTTTCAACTATAGCACTATAGCATTACAGCGTTGATCAGAAACAGTGTTTTTATGTAGAGTAACAGTAGCCTGACTCACATGCACTGCAATTCATCTGCTCAGTGTCTGTCTATGGTTGATGAGTTGTTCTGGGGGATTTTATTGTTGTTGTGCATTTTTTATCCTACCACATAATGTTTCCCCTAAGAGTGCTGCTGCTGCTTTGAGTTCCCTATACACACTACCTATACACAACCTCTACACGCCATGTTTTCAGCTCAAAGAAGCACTGTGACCATAAAGGTAATGCTCTGTTTTTATTAAGTATTTTGTACCAGTTGTTCTAATTTAACAAGCAACATCCTCTCTAGCACACTGCACTGACAATACAAGCATACACATTGTATAATATATATATATTTATATATATATATATTTCTATATAACAAACGAATCACACATACAAACACACACAAATAACAAAAAAAAAGTAGATAAACATGTGGGGAGTAGTGCAATGTAATGGCTGTGGGGCAGCAGTCTTCCGGGAGTCTTTCTGGAGGCTGAGATGCTGCCCTATTTGCAGACAATTCTCTGCCCTGAGGGAGGAAGTTGCGCGTCTTCAGGCCACACTGGACAGTAGTAAGGGAACCTTCCCCCAGACCACACTGGACAGTAGGAAGGGAACCTCCCTCATCCAGGGAGCACCAGAGCCACCACCACTACCTCAGAGGTTGCAAAGAAAGCACTGCAGTTGGGCTACAGTGGGCTCAGGGAGGGTGAGGATGGTAGAATAGAGGCACACCCAGTCAGTTGTTCCACTCCACAATCCATACACCATTCTGGGGGAGCATAGCTCCCCTATGGATGCACCCACAGAGAAGACTAAGGAGACTGAGGACAACTATCACAAGTGAGGCCCACAGGAAGGAGGCAGAGGACACCACAAGGAAAGGAAGCAGCTCCTGGTGGGAGACTCAATTATTAGGGGGTTAGAACTGGGGGGAGCAGGGAAAACTGAAGTAAGGTGCCTGCTTGGTGCCATGGCTATGGAGAGGAAGCACATCCTCAGGATCACTAGAACAGCTGTACGGGAGTCGGAGCTGGATGTCATTGTCCACCTAGGGACAAATGACTTGGCTCAACATGAGATTAGAGCAGTGCAGAAGGACTTTGTAGAATTGGGGAGGGGCTTAAGACAAGTAGCACACACAGTATCCTTCTCAGAGGTGCTGTCTGTCAATGGCATGAGTGAGGCGAGGGTACTTTGCACCATGCAGTTTAATGAATGGTTGAAAAAATGGTGTGGAGAACAGGGGTTTAGCATCATTGGGGACTGGGGTTCCACCTGGAGGGACACCAGCCTATACTGGCAGGATGGTTTGCATCTGTCCAGGAAGGGAACAAGTCTTTTGAGCAATAGGTTTAAATGCTTCATTGGCAAGCTTTTAAACTAGTCAAGGGGAGGCACTGATAAGCAGCAGGAAAATCCCAGTCTCTCCGACAAAACAGGGTACTAAATGAGAAAAGACAGAAGTAGAAAGGTCAGTGGGGATGCTACAACAGAAGGTAAAGCCATCAAAAAATGGAGAGCAATGAGTACCAATGCCCGTAGTCTGAGTAACAAGCTTCCTGAATTAGTGGCCTTGATGGAGGATTAACTTCTGGATATCATGGCAGTCACAGAAACATGGTACACACAAAACCATGACTGGGACGTAAACATACCAGGATACACTATCTATAGGAGGGACAGGCAGGGTAAAAGAGGAGGAGGAGTAGCTCTTTACATAAGGCAAGGAATCAAAGCAACACAATAAAAGGGAAAACAGGGAGGAGAAGAAGCACTGTGGGTAAATTTGGAGACTGGCAATGGAACCACAATCCGCACAGGGGTTGAATACAGACCCCCTTCTCAGGGGGAGGAAATGGACAAGGAAATGATAGAAAGTATACTTAGAATGGCAGAAAAAGGGGAGATATTGCTGATGGGTGATCTGAATATGCCAGATGTTAACTGGAGTGCAGTTGCAGCAGCCACTTCGAAGAGTGGGGTTATTCTAGATGCCCTACAGGGGGCACGCCTTAGACAACTAGTATTGGAGCCCACTCGAGAGGAGCAATCTTAGACCTGGTTCTCTCAAATGGAGATGAAGAGAGGATCACAGATGTAGAAGTGGGTAGCCATCTGGGAACTAGCGACCATCGAACAGTATGGTTCTCAATAAACACAGCAATAGAGTCAAGCCATACAAAGGCAAAAGTACTGGACTTTAGGAGGGCTGACTTTGCCAAAATGGGTGAGTGCCTAAGGAATGCACTAGCAAATGGGCAGGAAGGAGGGGTGGAAGAACAACGGGGAATAATAAAAACTGCCATCACAGAGGTAACAAGCCTTTGTGTGAAGCAAATAAACAAAACAAGACGATGTAAGAAACCACTATGGTTCTCAAAGGAAGTGGCAGTGAAGGTTCAAGAGAAAAAGAAAGCATTCAGGAAGTACAAGGAATCACAAAAGGAGCAGGACAGAGAACTGTATCAGTTAAAGCAAAAGGAAGCTGGGAAGACAGTCAGAACAGCAAAGGCCCAAACCAAGGAAAAGACAGCCAACTCGGTTAAGAAGGTGGATAAAACCTTTATAGGTACATCAGGAGCAAAGGAAGACCAAGGGAGGGATAGTGAGGAATAATAAAGGGAGAGGAGGGTGGGCAGAGGGTGACTATGAAAAGGCAGAGATACTAACAAATATTTTTGCTCAGTATTTACAAAGGAAGAGGGAGGTACCTAAAACAAACAGTAGAAACACTCTGGATACAGAAGTTGATACCAGCCCATTTACAGAAGAAAGGTTCTGAAAGAACTCAAAACTGAAAGGTGGACAAAGCAATGGGGCCTGATGGATCATCCCAGAATTCTAAAAGAACTAAGGGTAGAACTAGTGACACCACTGACTACCCTCTTTGACAAATCATGGAGGATGGGATGGTACCCAAGGACTGGAGGAGGGCAGATGGATTCCCTTCACAAAAGTTGGAGCAAGGCAGAAGCAGGAAACTACAGACCTGTTAGTTTAACCTCAGTGGTAGGGAAAATTATGGAATCACTTCTGAAGGAAAAATTGTCAATTATCTAGAGGCCAGAGGGGCACAGGACCCAAGGCAGCATGGATTCCAACAGGAAGGTCCATGCCAGACGAGTCTGATAGATTTCTTTGACTGGGTGACCAAGTAGTAGATCAGGGAGGGGCTGTGGACATGGCCTACCTAGACTTTAGCAAGGCATTTGACACAGTCCCACACAAAAGATTAATATACAAGTTAGCCAGCCTGGGAGTGGATCCCAAGATGACAGCCTGGATAAAGAATTGGCTGGAGAATAGGACACAGAGAGTAATAGTAAATGGAGTCCACTCTGAAGAAAGGGGGGTTACTAGTGGGGTACCGCAAGGTTCAGTATTAGGACCGGTCCTCTTCAATGTCTTTATAGCGACATTGCAGAGGACTGGAAGAAAAGTATGTCTTTGCAGATGACACTAAGATCTGCAACAGAGTTGATGCACAAGGTGGGTGGAAAGGATGAGAAGGACTTGGCAAGGTTAGAGAAATGGTCAAATGTATGGCAGCTTAGATTCAATACTAAGAAGTGCAGGTAATGCACCTGGGAAACAAAAACCCAGGGGAAGAGTACACAATGGGGGTGAGATACTAACAACAACAAAAATGGAAAGGGACCTGGGGGTAGTCATATCAGATGACCTAAAGGTGGGCAAGCAATGTGAGAGGGCAGCAAGGAGGGCTGGGGAGATACTGGGATGCATAGGGAGAGGCATCACCAGTAGAAAACAGGAAGTTATTATCACTCTGTACAGACAGCTGGTCAGACCCCATCTGGAATATTACGTGCAGTTCTGGAGACCCAATCTCCGCAAAGACATAAACAGGATGGAAGCTGTCCAGAGGACGGCAACTAAAATGGTGCAGGGTCTGCACCGGAAGACATATGACGAGAGACTTAACGAGCTTAATATGTATAGCCTCAAGGAAAGGAGGGAGAGGGGGGACATGATAGAAACTTTCAAGTACCTCAAGGGAATTAACAAAGTCCAAGAGGGTAGCATCTTTCAAAACAAGAGGTGTGCAAGAACAAGGGGGCACAATTTGAAGATAGAGGGGGGTCGGCTTAGAGGTAATTTAAGGAAGTATTTTTTCACAGAGAGGGTTGTGGATGCATGGAATGGCCTTCCGGAGGAGGTTGTGGAGTCAAAAACAGTGGTGGAATTCAAGCATGCATGGGACAGTCATAAGGCAGTTCTAGGGGATGGGGGAAGAAAGAAGTAGGCTGCTGGTTAACTAGGATCTGCAGCTTATCCATTAGGTAGGGAAATGGGCAGACTGGGTGGGCCAAGCGGTCCTTATCTGCCATCAAATTCTGTTTCTATGTTTCTATGTAACGTTCACCGAATTCACCAAATGACAATGCAATATAACTAATGTGCTAATCATACACTCTTCAGGCCTGTAGCTGAACGTTATAGGCAACACCATGGAGAAACTCAATTCTGGGACCGCACGCTAAAGTCTGACACAATAATAGCAATGCGCTTAGCAATGTCTTTTTATTTTTTTTTTATATCAGTGCTTGTCATGCCTGCAATTAGCTGCTCAATCAAAACAGTACTGTAGTGCTATTCCTCTCTGAAGCACTGTAGGAACTTCCATATGGAAGGGTGGTGTGCTACGATAAAGTGGTTAAACTTGCAGTGCCAAGCTTCTACAGAGTTTGTAGTGCGTGGGATACCATCCCCAACTGCAACATAGCAGTTCCACATTTTTATGTCATACATTGGTCGCCTGCTACCACCTCTTGCCAATGGGCGTCCCAGCCATGTATCCTCAAAGTAGTCAATCACTGAGGTTAGTAATTCTACATTACTTTGATGAAATGGTGTCGAAATCATCTCGTCCACCACCCTCTCTGTGAAAAAATACTTCCTCACATTCCCCCTGAGATGTCCCCCCTCTATCTTCAAATTGTGTCCCCTTGTTCTTGCACATCTCTTTTTCTGAAAGATGCTACCCTCTTGGACTTTGTTGATTCCACTGAGATACTTAAAAGTTTCTATCATTACTTCGTCCACTGGAACATATGTAGTGCTGATAGAAGTCGCAACTGTAAGGCAAAGTCTGGGTCTGATATACAACTTGCACATATCTGTTGATTTTCTTGAATTTTCCTCCAGAATGTTTGACAGAAATGAAAGAAACAGCCACGAATATGTGCAGATGGAAAAGCCAGTTTGAAGGCTTTTATGGCTGCCTGTTCATAGTCCAGAATTATACTGTCAAGTCTCAAGTTACGGCACAGATTTAGCAGCTCAGTAAAGACACGATTGTATGAGGAGGTTGTTCTGTTTGCCATTAGTATGTAAATGAAGGGAACAACAGTATTCTTTCTTATGCCATGAATAGTATACAACTGTTGGAATATTGTTGGGCAACATTTAAAAGTACCATCAGCAAACCAATGCCGTGAGTTTTTCAAATGTTCAAGATCTTTAGTGGTACTGAAAATGAGTAGTCTATCTTGCACATGACCAGAATCAAACAGTAGAAATTTATCATTTTGTATGGTAACACACAACTCAGCAGTTAGCTCAAGTGATGCAGCATCACTTGGTTCTGGGGGTGGACATGCAACAGCCCTGCGCGTTCTTTGTACTGTACGCTTAATAAGAGACATCGCGGGGAGCTGTGAAGAAACTGAGGGACACAGCTCCGCTAAAGATCCAGCAACTATTTGGTGTGTGGTCTCGCTACTTGTTGCCAGCAACTGCTTCCTTAACAGAGACAAAAGCAGGATCGGGGACATGATTGTGCTCGCCGATTATCTTCAGCACAATTTCCCCATTCAAGTGAATTCTGGCAGAGCAATGGCCCTTATCATAGTCAAGGCATTTGTAATATGCCTTAGAAGCTGTTGCTCATTCTCTGTGATAAAGAAAGCCATTTAACAGAGCGAGCTCTCCACCCTTCTGACTTTTAACAAATCGAACCTTCTCACAAGTGGGTCTTGACATTGACATGATTGCTACCTGTGGGAGAATTGTGTGTGACATTTAAGCATTTTGTAGTTATTCCACTAGATGGCGTGATTTCAACAGTGCGCTTTAATGTTACGTGCTAAAACAGCCACGCGAGAAAGATGTAAGCTAAATTAACTGCACTATTGTGGACACTGTATTTTAAACGCATACAGCCCCCAGCCTCCCTACTGCCTTCTCATTGCTTTGTAACCTTAAGGTCATCTGATATGATTACCCCAGGTCCCTTTCCATTTTGTTGTTGCTACTACCTCCCCCACCCCACTGTATATCTTCCCTGGGTTTTGTTTCCCAGGTCATTATTTGCACATCTTTGCATTGAATCCAAGCTGCCATACTTTTGACCATTCCTCCAACCTTGCCAAGTCCCTTCTCATCCTTTTCATGCCTCCTTATGTATCAACCCTGCTGCAGATCTTTGTGTCATTTGCAAAGAGGCATACTCTTCCTTCCAGTCCCTCTGCAATGTCACTTATAAAGACATTAAAAAGGAGATACAGCCTGTTCCTAATTAATGAGCTTCCCACTGGGCACCTGTGAGCCTCTTATGGGCCAGAGCTTACTACACAAACATTTGTCAATGCCGAATGGTTGCTTGCTGGCATTAGCAGTGGAAGTGCAGGAGTTAGACAGATGGGGCACAATTCTCAAAGTCCTGCGTCGGATGCAAGGTGCCTGCAGTGAACAGATATGGTGCAAGGTGTACCTTTCATCCATGACTGTCCTCTGTGCAATTCACAAATTTGGCCTGCGTCGACCGCAGTCCACCTGCCCCAAACAGGGCTTACCCCTGCAATGCACTGCGGCAATGCACTGCAGCATGGCAGTAGGGGGACTGTGGCCAATGCAAGCTGCATCCTGTGATTCACAGACATCACCTGGCAGGAGAAATTCTAAGTCCTCTTAGACCAGCCAGGGCAGGCGTAAGAGGACTTAGACATTCTCCCCTGGGTGACATGCCTGTGTGCAGCACACTATGGGTGATGGTCCACCCACCGTACGCCCCCGAGTGTGGCCCCCATCCTAGTGGTCCAATGGCACCCCTCACAGCTCCCCGATGCCACCTATGTACCATGTTGGTACCCACGTCTTGATGCTGCTCATACTGGCATCCACTCCCCCAATCCCTGATGCCTGCCCCAATGGCGCTACCATGGCACCAACTTATGGTGGCACAGTGCCCACCCATGCCCCAACAGGTGGTGCCCAAACCCCCCCATACATCAGTCCCAATTGCTCCCCAGCACCCGCACATCCCACCACTCACCTCTGTGGCCAGTAGCCAATTGCACCAAACATGGTGGGGGGACACCGGCCCACCAGGTTGGGTCCACATGCCCATTACCTAGTGGGACAGGGGTCCTGTGTTAGTGTCTGGTCGCATGCGGTGGACCTGTGCAGTGCACCAGGGGTTTGCCGCAGAGTTCCGGTCAGTGCAAGCATGGGGACTTAGCTGCTGGCACCCCTCCTGTACCTGAATCAAGTGCAGGGTCCCTGGCGCACCAGGCATTGGTGCAAGCTGCTGTTTGCTGTAGCTTGTGCCAGACGTAGGCCCCTATGAGAATCGAGCCCATGCAGTATAGGAATGGCAGGGAAATACTGAACTGACGCCAACCCCACCCACACCCTGCAAAGATGGACAGGCATTGGGGTGTGCCTTTGGGTCGTCACCCATAAGGGCCACAACATTTCACCTCACCCTACCCTGCAGACACTGACAAGTGTCGAGGTGTGCCTTGGGTGTTTGAGCTTTATTCATCTCATTGCATAAGGAAATATGCTGAAATGGGTGCAGTATAGGAGAATGGGATGAACTCTGGGGCCAAAGAGTCCAAGGCGAAGCTCGATGCCTGTCACTGGCTGCAGGTTGTGGGTGGGGGTGGAATGGCATGAGCATTACTGTCAACAATCCCAAGTCACATCCCTGATGCCTGTCAGTCCCTACAGGGTAGGGCGTTATGGTCGAAAAATCTAACACCCTGTGTGTTTCTTGGTATTTTTACTACAAGTTTTCAACATGGGCTTTTTGTGATCCTACCACATGAACAGAGGCGCTATCAGTTCATTAGCCCGAAAGGTAATTTTGCACAGCATCTGAGCCATTTGGCGCCTCAGGTGCAAAAACACATTTCGAAGAGGATGTGAAAAATGACAGCTGTACTGTTCATGAGGAGGTGTAAAAAATGGCAATGTTGAAAATCTGGAATGAAAATATAAAAAAACTGATGAAGTTATGAGTGTGCATAGAAACTGTGCAATGCACACCCATAATGTAATTAGTTTGGGGATTTTTTGCAGCAGATTTTCAACACAGGCATTTTGGGACCTCCGCTCATGAACAGCGTCACTGTGATTTTCTTAATATATCCCGAACACTGATTTCCCACAGTGACCGTGCTATTCTGTGTCAGAAGTGTGAAGACACATTTCAGCCAGGGTGTGAAAAATGACAGCTGTACTGTTCATAAGGAGGTGTGGAAAAATGCCAATGTTGAAAATCTGGACTGAAAAGATTACAAATTTGTGAACTTATGAGGGTGCTTGGAAATTGCACAATGTACGCTTGTAACACAGTCATTTTATAGACTTTTATCACCAAATTTTCAACATAGCCAGTTTAAAACCCTGCACATGAACAGTGTCACTGTGATTTTCTTAATCTGTCCCAACCATTGATTTGGCACACCTACCACATCACTGTGCGCTACATGTCCAAAAACACATTTCAGGCAAGATGTGAAAATTGACAGCTGTACTGTTCATAAGAAGGTGTTGTAAAATAGTAATGTTGAAAATCTGGAGTGAAAATATTAAAAACGCTCAAACTTACGAGCGTGCGTAGGAACTGCGCAATGCACAATCTTAAAACAGTCATTTTGGGGAATTTTTTCACCAAATTTTCAACATTGGGTGTTTGGGGGCCTACCTCATGAACTGTGACACTGTTGTTTCATTAATCGGTCCCAAAAGGTGGTTGCACGCAGTGACTGCAAAATCACCTTTTGGTACGAAATAAGAAAATGACCATGACTGAGTTCATGAGGTAGGCTCCCAAGAACCCCATGTTGATAATTTGGTGAAATAATTCCCAAAAATAGCTGAGATATGCACCAAAGTTGAAAAACACCCATTTATGCCATAATACAGCTTACCGGCATTTCTTCAGTTTGGGTCGGCTCTGAAGAGTGAAGACGTGTTCTTGGTCCACGAAGATCATCGCGCCAGGCTCTGGAGGTAAGTATGTGGTGAGGGGGGTGGGGAGGTGGGATACGCAGAGGGTGGGTGTGGGTTGGGGGAGGGACCACCAGAATCGACATCTGACTGTTTTCTAATTTACAGGTTTACTTAAAAAAAAAACATTGCAGGAAGGTTTTCTTTTTTACAGGGACATTTCATTTTGGCACCCTGGGGTGGACTCCCAGTGTGCCACCTGAGTGTTTGGGGGGCTGTGGCCAATGGGGGATTGAGCATTCCCGTTGGCACATATCGAGTGCTGGGGGAAAACAAGAGCCATGGGGGATTGGGCACCCCTCTCGGCACACAATAAATTGAGGGGGAAGCATTATGCCGACGGGGAGTGAGCTCCCCTGTTGGAAAATGACGAGGAAGGGGGCATGCCAATGGGGGGATTGGATACTCCTGTCAGCACATATAGGTGCAGGAGGTGGCAAGAGCTGAGGGGCATTGGACACAACTCTCAGCACACAAGAAATTGGGGGAAGCATTATGCCGACGGGGAGTGGGCTACCCTGTCAGCTTTTTTTTTTAATTGAAATATTTCACCAGGAAGGCACACTGAATGGTGGGCAGCAGCTTTCTGTCGGCTTTGTGAGGACTGTGCGAGGCCAATGGAGAAGTCGTCACCTATCACCAAGGGAACACAGCACCATGGAGCTGTGTAATTGGCTGCTGCAGTCAAGGAGTCCCCACCATACGAACAGCTGATTGCGTAGTGATGGGGAGCTCCCTGATTGCAGCGGCTCAGTTACTTTGATGTAGTGGCCTGCTTTTTAACTGCTGATGATGTCAGCATGCTACTTTATTGGCTGATTCAGAGACCAGCCCCTGAATGGGCTGCTGCCATTTGGCACAACAGTGCTACACCTCCACAACCTGCTTGTGAGGAAAATGTGATACAATGAAAAATGGAACGGGATCTGGGGTAATCATTTCAGATGATCTTAAGGTTGTCAAGCAATGTGAGAAGGCAGTAGTGAGGGCTGGGGGGGGGATACTGGGATGTATAGGGAGAGGCATCACCAGCAGAAAACAGGAAGTTGTTATCCCTCTGTACAAACAGTTGGTGAGACCCCATCTGGAGTACTGTATCCAGTTCTGGAGACCCCATCTCTGCAAGGACATAGACAGGATGGAGGCAGTCCAGAAGAAGCAACTAAATGGTGCACGGTCTGCAAGAGAAGCCATATGAGGAGAGACTAAAGGAGCTTAATATGTATACCCTTGAGGAAAGGAGGAGAGGGAACATGATAGAAACTGTTAAGTACCTCAGTGGAATCAACAAAGTCCAAGAGGGTAGCATCTTTCAGAAAAAGAGATGTCCAAGAACAAGAGGACACAATTTGAAGACAGAGGGGGGACAGCTCAGGGGCAATGTGAGGAACTATTTTTTCACAGAGATGGTGGTGGACATATGGAACAGCCTTCCTGAGAAGGTTGTGGGGTCTAAAACTGTGGGAGAATTCAAGAATGCATAGGACAGACATAAGGAAATTCTTGTGGGGGTTAGGAAGAAATAGGCTGTTGGTTAACTAGGATCTGCAGCTTATCCTGTAGGTAGGGAAATGGACAGACTAGGTGGGCCATACATAGAAACATAGAAACATAGAATTTGTCGGCAGATAAGGACCGCTTGGCCCACCCAGTCTGCCCATTTCCCTACCTACTGGATAAGCTGCAGATCCTAGTTAACCAGCAGCCTACTTCTTCCTACCCCCACCCCCCAGAATTGCCTTATGACTATCCCATGCATGCTTGAATTCCCCCACTGATTTTGACTCCACAACCTTCCTCCGGAAGGCCGCTCCATGCATCCACAACCCTCTCTGTGAAAAATATTCTTAAATTACCTCTGAGCCGCCCTCTATCTTCAAATTGTGCCTCTTGTTCTTACACACCTCTTTTTGAAAGATGCTACCCTCTTGGACTTTGTTGATTCCCTTGAGGTACTTGAAAGTTTCTATCATGTCCCCCCTCTCCCTCCTTTCCTCGAGGCTATACATATTAAGCTCCTTAAGTCTCTCTTCATATGACTTCCGGTTCAGACCCTGCACCATTTTAGTTGCCCTCCTCTGGACAGCTTCCATCCTGTTTATGTCTTTGCGGAGATTGGGTCTCCAGAACTGCACACAGTACTCCAGATTGGGTCTCACCAGCTGTCTGTACAGAGGGATAATAACTTCCTGTTTTCTACTGGTGATGCCTCTCCCTATGCATCCCAGTATCCCCCCAGCCCTCCTTGCTGCCCTCTCACATTGCTTGCCCATCTTTAGGTCATCTGATATGACTACCCCAGGTCCCTTTCCATTCTTGTTGTTGTTGGTATCTCACCCCCCATTGTGTACTCTTCCCCTGGGTTTTGTTTCCAGGTGCATTGCCTTGCACTCTTAGCATTGAATCTAAGCTGCCATACATTTGACCATTCCTCTAACCTTGCCAAGTCCCTTCTCATCCTTTCCACCCCACCCTGTGCATCAACTCTGTTGCAGATCTTAGTGTCATCTGCAAAGAGACATACTTTTCCTTCCAGTCCTTCTGCAATGTCGCTTATAAAGACATTGAAGAGGACCAGTCCTAATACTGAACCCTGCGGTACCCCACTAGTAACCCTCTTTCTTCTGAGTGGACTCCATTTACTATAACTCTCTGTGTCCTATTCTCCAGCCAATTCTTTACCCAGGCTGTCATCTTGGGACCCACTCCCAGGCTGGCTAACTTGTATATTAATCTTTTGTGTGGGCCTGTGTCAAATGCCTTGCTAAAGTCTAGGTAGGCCATGTCCACAGCCCTCCCGATCTACTACTTTAGTCACACAGTCAAGAAATCTATCAGATTCGTCTGGCATGACCTTCCCACTGTGAATCCATGCTGCCTAGGGTCCTGTGACCCTCTGGCCCCTAGATACTCGACAATTCTTTCCTTTAGAAGTGATTCCATCATTTCCCTATCACTGAGGTTAAACTAACAGGTCTATAGTTTCCTGCTTCTGCCTTGCTCCCACTTTGTGAAGGAGAATCACATCTGCCCTCCTCCAATCTCAGGTACCACCCCATCCTCCCATGATTTGTTAAAGAGGGTAGTCAGTGGTGTCACTAGTTCTACCCTTAGTTCTTTTAGAATTCTGGGATGAATCCCATCAGGCCCTTGCTTTGTCCACCTTCAGTTTTAAGAGTTCTTTCAGAACCCTTTCTTCTGTAAATGGGCGGTATCACTTCTGTATCCAGAGTGTTACTACTGTTTGTTTTATGTATCTCCCCTCTTCCTTCGTAAATACTGAGCAAAAAATATTTGTTTAGTATCTCTTCCTTTTCACAGTCTCCCTCTGCCCACCCTCCCTCTCCCTTTATTAAGCCTCACTATCCCTCCCTTGGTCTTCCTTCACTCCCTGATGTACCTATAAAAGGTTTTATCCCCCTTCTTAACTGAGTTGGCTATCTTTTCCTCGGTTTGGGCCTTTGCTGTTCTGACTGCCTTCCCAGCCTCCTTTTGCTTTAACTGATACAGTTCTCTGTCCTGCTTCTTCTGCGATTCCTTGTACTTCCTGAATGCTTTCTTTTTCTCTTGAACCTTCACTGCCACTTCCTTTGAGAACCATAGTGGTTTCTTACATTGTCTTGTTTTGTTTATTTACTTCACACAAGGCTTGTTACCTCTGTGATGGCAGTTTTATTATTCCCCATTGTTCTTCCACCCTCCTTCCTGCCCATTTGCTAGTGCATTCCTTAGGCACTCACCCATTATGGCAAAGTCAGCCCTCCTAAAGTCCAGTACTTTTGTCTTTGTATGGCTTGACTCTATTACTGTGTTTATTGTGAACCATACTGTTCGATGGTCGCTAGTTCCCAGATGGCTACCCACTTCTACATCTGTGATCCTCTCCATCTCCATTTGAGAGTATCAAGTCTAATATTGCTCTCCTCGAGTGGGCTCCAGTACTAGTTGTCTAAGGCATGCCCACTGTAGGCATCTAGAATAACTGCACTCTTCAAGTGGCAGCTGCAACTGCACTCCAGTTAACATCTGGCATATTCAGATCACCCATCAGCAATATCTCCCCTTTTTCTGCCATTCTAAGTATACTTTCATTTTCCTTGTCCATTTCCTCCCCTGAGAAGAGTCTGTCTAACCCATGCGGATTGTGGTGCCATTGCCTGTCTCCAAATTTACCCACAGTGCTTCTTCTCCTCCCTGTTTACCCTTTTGTTCTGTTGCTTTTATTCCTTCCTTTATGTAAGAACTACTCCTCCTCCTCTTTTACCCTCCTGTCCCTCCTGCAGATAGTGTATCCTGCATGTTTACATCCCAGTCATGGTTTTGTGTGTACCATGTTTCTGTGACTGCCATGATATCTAAGTGTTCCTCCTCCATCAAGGCCACTAATTCAGGAAGCTTGTTACCTAGACTATGGGCACTGGTACTCATTGCTTTCCATTTTTTGATGGCTTTACCTTCTGTTGCAGCATCCCCCACTGACCGTTCTACCTCGGTCTTTTTCTCATTTAGTACCCTGTTTTGTAGGGAGTGGCTGGGATTTTTCTGCTGCTTGTCAGTGCCTCCCCCTTTGACTAGTTTAAAAGCTTGCCAATGAAGCATTTAAACCGATTGCTCAAAAGACTTGTTCCCTTCCTGGACAGATGCAGACCATCCTGCCAGTATAGGCTGTTGTCCCTCCAGGTGGAACCCCAGTCCCCAATGAAGCCAAACCCCTGTGCTCCACACCATTATTTCAACCATTCATTAAATTGCATGGTGCCAATTACCCTCGCCTCACCCATGCCTTTAACAGGCAGCACCTCTGAGAAGGATACTGTGTGTGCTACTTGTCTTAGGCCCCTCCCCAACTCTGCAATGTCCTCCTGCACAGCTCTAACCTCATGATGAGCCAAGTCATTTGTCCCTAGGTGGACAATTACGTCCAGCTCAGAATCCCCTTGCAGCTGTTGTCGTGATCCTGAGGATCGCTTCCTCTCCCTCAAGCCATGGCACCACGCAGGCACCTTACTTCAGTTTTCCCAGCTCCTCCCAGTTCTAGCCCCCTAATAATTGAGTCCCCCACCAGGAGCTGCTTCCTTTCCTTGTGGTGTCCTCTGCCTCCTTCCTGTGGGACTCCCTTGTGACAGCTGTCCTCAGCCTCCTTAGTCTCCTCTGTGGGTGCATCCATAGGGGAGCTATGCTCCCCCAGAATGGTGTATGGATTGTGGAGTGGAACAACTGACTGGGTGTGCCTGGGTGGGCCAAGCGGTCCTTATCTGCCGTCAAAGTCTATGTGTCTATGAAAAGGAGGTTACAGAGATTCCTAAAATAGCTGATGTGTTATTTTTGAAATTTTCTGATATGTCTAGCTATAAATTGAATGGTCAGGGTTTGACTGGTGGTGTTAATGCTCAGGTTCTGGAAGGTGGTGATTATGGTCCTCATCACTTTAATGAGAGTAACCCTCTTTTTTATTTCCAAGAGGTGTCTAGAGCAGAGGTATTGAAACTCATACAATTGTTACCTAATAAGTACAGTGATTGTGGTGGGGGTTTGAAAGGGAGATTTATTAAGTTGGCTGCCCCTTTTACTGCTGATCCTCTTTGCTCCATGTGTAATTTGTGCTTGACCTCTGGTGTTGTTCCATACTTTTGGAAAAGTGCAAGGGTGGTGCCAGTTTCTAAAAAACAAAATACTGCATTTGCAGAAGATTACTGACCAATCTCAATTTTAAATCCACTGAGTAAGATTTTGGAAAAATTAGTTGCCAGTCAACTCACTGGTCTCTTGGAGTCTAATGATATTTTGTGTGCACAACAGCACGGCTTTAGGGGTGGCCATGGGACCGGTACTGCCCTGGTTAGGTTCACAAACACAGTCCTTCAGAGGTTTGAAAAGGGTGTTTTGACAGGAGTAGTGTTCGTGGACCTAACCAGGGCTTTTGACTCAATTGATCACCCCTTGCTTTGTTTTAAATTATTGGAACTGGGCATTTCTGAGAATGTTGTAAAATGGATGAGGGATTATTTGACAAATAGGTCTCAATATGTATCTATTAAATTTGTGCACTCTAATCTGAGATCCATAGAGTGCAATGTACCTCAGGGATCCATACTTAGACCCCTATTGTTTTCTTTATTTATAAATCAACTACCTTCAGTTTTTAGTTATTGTAAGTGTCTTCTATATGCAGATGATCCTATTTTGTTTTATCAGGCCTCCTTAGTTTCTCAGCTTAGTTCTGTTCTAGAACCTGAATTTCAGCTTTTATGTTCTTGGTTGTCCACTAATCTTATGATTATGAATGTGAAGAAAACTAAGTCGATGTATTTGGTACTATGTACAGTATATGTTGAGGGATAATCCACGTTTGTTAATTCACAACAGTTCTGGGGTTACTATTGAACAGGTAAATGAATTTAAATATCTTGGGGTCATACTTGACCCCAGTATGACCTTCCAGTCTCAGGTTCTGGCCGTCAATAGAGTAATACATCAGAAGATTGGCTTGTTGTATAAATTTAAACAATATTTGACCTGTAAAACACACCAAGCTAATGCTATGGGAACCCTATTGCCTCATATTGATTATGTTTCCTCTCTATCATAATTTAGGTTCAAGAGAATGTCATATTTCTTGCCCTTGACCGGGCTCCCTCCTCCAGACCTGTGGCCATGGCTTGCTCCTTTGAGCCATCGGTCATACTCAGCCTCCTACCACAGAGAAAATCAGAAACTTGCCCTTGACCAGGCTCCCTCATCCAGACCTGTAGCCATGGCTCACTCCTCCGAGCCATTGGCCATACTTAGCCTCCCGCCACAGAGAAAATCAGAAACTTGCCCTTGACCTGGCTCCCTCATCCAGACCTGCAGCCATGGCTCACTGCTTGGAGCCATTGACCATACTTAGTCTCTTGCCACAGAGAAAATCAAAAACTTGCCCTTGACCGTGCTCTCTCCTCCAGACCTGTAGCTGTGGCTCACTCCTTGGAGAAGTCAGCCATGATCAGACTCCTGCCACAGAGAAAATCAGATACCTGCCCTTGACCGGGCTCCCTCCTCAAGACCTGCAGCCATAGCCCGCTCCTTGGAGTCATCAGCCGTACGCAACCTCCCACCGCAGAAAAAATCAGAAACCTGCCCTTGACCAGGCTTCCTCCTCCAGCCCTATGGCCGTGGCTCGCTCCTTGGAGCCATCGGCTGTACTCAGTCTCCCTCAGCAGAGAAAATCAGAAACCTGCCCTTGACTGGGCTCCCTCCTCCAGACTTATGGCTGTGGCTCTCTTCTTGGAGCCATCAGTTGTACTCAGCCTCCCGCTGCAGAGAAAAATCAGGTATGCCCACTGTTGCTCTTCTTGCCTACTCAGATCCAAACCTTTGTTTCCCACTGGCTAATTTCCCCTAGAAACTGCTGGACTGCCATTGGTTAGCGTGCCTTCTTCAAACAGGACATTTGGACACACTGGCCCTTGCAAGCACCTTGGCTGTTCACTGACCAGCTTTTGCTGTTTTCAGTCTGTGCCTGACCAACTTTTAGCTGGCTAGCCAGCTTACACTGTACTGCTTAATCTCCTTATATCTTGATCTGCATGTTGCCAGACTATATGGGCAAGTGTCCATTTTCTCATTAGCAAGTTATACTGTACTGCCACTAGAAGGACACAGTCTTTATCTAAAGTGATCCCTGCCTGTTGTCATATAGATACCTTACTAAACTACAGCTACCCCTCCATCTGACCAGCACCCCTCCGTGCTCACTGCTTACAAATTCATCCTGTTCCTAAATCAATTATTCACTAATTTCTCTGCCTTTATGAACAATGCGTCTTCTACTCTCCTCTCTCCCCCTTGTTCTGCTCATATCCCTCTCTTTACCACCTCCACTTGCTCACTACTAACCTATTCCGAATAACTCTCCCACCTCATCAGTTATTAACTCCAGTCCCCTACCCACATCCATGCTAGCACTCCCTGCCCCCATTTGAAATATTGTCTCACTCTACCACTACTCCTCATGCAACTTTGATAACGGTGTTCACTTTCACTATGGTGCTCCACCTTCTTCTTCCTCACCCATCCAATCCCTTCTCCTCAAAACTCCCAACCTCCTTGCCAGCCCCTCCAAAATCCCCCAAGCTTGACTTCCTCATACTCACTCTTCTCTTGCTTTCTGCCAGGGATATCCACCCCAACCCAGGCCCTATTGCCCCTAGCTCCTCTGGTGCTTCCTTTTCTACTCCCTCACCCCGGTCTCTTCTCTCAGGCCTCCCAAGGGCTTAAAGATCCTACATCGAAACACCTGCAGCTTGTTGCAAAAAATAGAACAGATTCAGACCATGGTGTGCACTCTAAAACCAGACATTCCAATCATCTCAGAAACTTGGCAAAAGAGCACTATCCCTGACCACTCAGTTTCCATTCCTGGCTACTCACTGCTAAGGCAATACCTTGCTGGCAGGGGTGGTTGTGGGGCCATTTATGTCCTAACCTCCATCCAATATTCCATCATCTACTCATCCTCCAATCCTGAGACCCATGATGCTCTAGCTATCCATGTGACCCTCCCCTTCACTCTCCCAGTCTCTGTAGCCAGCATATACTGCCACTCAAATGTCCATCCTTCAGTCGTGCTAGACCTCCTAATCTCCATCACTTCCCTTGCTCGCTCTGGGGAATTATTCATCCTAGGTGGCTTCAATATAAATTGGTTGTCACCTAAAACTACCAAAACTAAAAATGAAATCGGAGCCCTAAACCTCTCCCAAATTATCTCCGAACCCACCCACCCAAACCACAAGACACAACACTCCCTACTCGACTGGGCCCTTACCTCCCAGCCCCACAGTGTCATCACCTCTGGCATCCTTCACAATGCTCTCAGTGACCATAACCCAATATTCATAGTTAGGAAAGTCCACAGAACTAAATCACCACACGAAACTATACAACTACGCTCTTTCAAGTCTCTTGACCATGAACATCTCCTGAGTAACCTTTCCACTTCTGACTGATCCCCCATAATCTCTCTCCCCTCAGTTGATAAGGCCCTTGCCTACCTCAAAGAAATCTTTCTTGTAAACTGGAACGCCTTTGCCCCACTCAAAGAAACCAAAGTTAGAGGTAACTACTTACCTTGGATAACCCCTGAACTTCTGGCCTGCCTCAGGGCTAGAGATTGAGCCTGGAAGCATCATAAAGCTACCCAGCATCCTCTTAGTGACCTCACGAACTACCACATGCTCTGAACCACTTGCACCAGGGCTACAAAGTTAGCCAAGTCTGAAAATTTCAAATCTGCCTTCATCAGCAAACATAAATTCCCCTTCAAAGTTCTGGAAGGTAGTCCACACCCTATTTACCCCCACATCTCGCCCCCCCGGTACTTAACATAATTCACTCACTAGTGTCTGACCCATCAGCTATAGCTGTGCAAATTAACTCCTACTATACCTCCTGCACCACTGAGCTACTGGAACCCTCCCTCATACCCATCCCTCCCCACTCTCTATCGGTGTGCCTCTTCAACCACCCTCCCACCTCCCCTTCACTTTCACTACTGTAACCCCAAATAATGCCCTAAGTGCCCTCCTCAACATCAACCCCTCTAAAGGTGTCTCCCTTGATGGCCTCGACCCAGAACTCCTCTCCCTCTCCACTTCGGCCATTGCCTACCCCCTGTCAATAATTCTAAATCTCTCATTCTTCATTGCCTCGGTCCACTCTTCATGGAAACATGCAGTGGTCCTCCCTCTACCCAAAGGGAGTGACCTCTCATCCCCTGGCAACTATCGCCCTATTTTTCTCCTCCCTACCCTTGCCAAACTTCAAGATCATGTTGTTCTCTCCCAACTCACCTCTTTTCTATCTGACACCTTCTTTTTCACCCCTTTCCAGTCTAGTTTCAGGAAAAAAAACTCAAACACCACCTCTCTCCTATGGCTCACAGACTCCATTCTAACTGGATGGACAATGGCCAAATTACCTCTGCCATTTTGTTCAACCTGACCAAGGTCTTCAACACCATCTCTCACTCCCTTCTCCTTGACCCACTCCCAGCAGCTGGCCTATCTCCCTCTGCCACAAACTGGTTCAAGGCCTACCTTTTTTTCAGAACCCAGTCAGTTAAGATCTTGGATGCCACTTTCCTTCCCCTCCTGATTAGCACTGGTGTCCCCAGGGCTCTGTAATATGGCTCCTCCTATTCTCCATCTTCCTAAACAGCTTTCCCTCTGTTTGCTCCCCCTCCTCCACTATACATACAGTATATATGCTGATGATACAGTCCTGTATGCATCTGGCTCCTGTACTGCTGAGGTTAAAACCAGCTTACAACACGACTTCGACAAGGTTCAGCTCTGGTTTGCTAACCATCAACTTTTCCTCAACACCAAGAAGTCTGTCTCCATGACTTTTGACACAAGGCAGAGACTCTCTAGGCTTCCCTCCCTACCCACTTTCCACACCCTTGATGGGACTTTACTTCAGGACACATCCTCCTTAAGGTACTTAGGGGTTTGGTTAGACCAACACCTAAACTTCTCTGGACATATTGACGCCATCCAGAAAAAACTGTACCCCAAGCTTGGTGTCCTGTTCAGGAACCGTAGTTTCATCCCCCCTACGGCTAGGCGTGAACTTGTTCAGAAGATGATACTGCCCATTTCTGACTACTGTGACATAGTCTATGGTACTACCCCTAAGTCCTCCCTGACCATACTGGACACTCTTCAATTCCTTCTGCCACTTTGCCCTTGATGTCCCCCCCTCGCACCCACCACTGCGATCTTTATCGTGCCCTAACCTTCCCCCTCTTACAAATAGGCAACTCTCCCAATGTGCTAAATTCACCTCTAAGTACTGGTTTGGTGAGCACCCTTCCTACCTCACCTCCTCATTTATAACACCCCTCCATCCTCCCATTCCCTTAGATCAACCGACTCCCACACCCTGGTAGTTCCCCGCAGATCCACCCAAATTGGTCAATCCCGTTACTTTCACCGCCTCCCAAAAATTTGGAATTCCCTTCCCACTCAAATCCGGCACTCATCCTCCACCTACTCTATCAGCTCTGCCCTCAATAATTACCTTGCACCTAGCTGCTTCTGCCATGTGCCTCCCTAATTCCCTTCTCTAAGCCTTGGATGAACACTACCCTTCTACCATCACCTTCATTTTACCCTGTGCACTACCACCCCCAAATGTCTAGCTCTCCTCCCCTTCCCACAAATTGCTCCCCTTACTGGCCTCCCTTGATCTCTCACAGAATGCAAGGGACCCCAAATGTTCTCCATGGGTCCCTCTCCTACCCCTCCAAGGGATTTGTATCTCTCATCTACTCCTTTCCCCCACCATCACTCCTGTCTCCCTAGACTTGCAGTCCTCTTGCAGGGTTCTTAGCATCCTGAAGGGGTCATACTTCATCTAGGCTTGTCTCCTCTCCTTCCCCCTTCCCCATCCACCTGTCCCCCTAGCCTTTGCAGTCCCCTTGCAGGGTTCTTAGCATCCTGAAGGGGTCCTACTGCTCCCAGTCTTGCCTCCTCTCCCTCTCCTGTCTACCTTTCTCCTGGCCATCGAAGTCCCCTGGAGGGTTCTCAGCATCCTGAAGGAGTCAAACTGAGCCTAGGAATACCTCTCCTATTTTATCTAGCCACTATCTTGGCTTTCCATGACTACTAGCAGGGTCCAGTGCATCCTGATGGACTATTGATTAGGCTCCATCCCCTCCAAATGTGTAAATGCTCTTCCCCTCAAGGGTTCGATTCTCACTGCCTCCCTCTCCTATCACTCCTTAATCCCTGTCTACTGACCTTCCCAACCCCTTGCAGGGTACCTGCATCCTGAAGGTCTCTCTTCCAGGCTCACGCACCGTCCTCCCCTCCTAGCATTAAGTCACACCTCCTCCTTCTCTCACCTCTCTCTTTAAATCCCTACAGCCTTATCCCCCCTTCTATCTAGCCTCACAGCCCCCTTGCAGGGTTCCCCACATCCTGAAGGGGTCTTTCTGAGATACTGCCTTGTCCTCTTCTCTCTGTTCCCCCCAGTTCCCTTGCAAGGTTCCTCACATCTTGAAGGGGTCTCCAGGCACATGACTCTTCCTCCTCCCTCCACCTCACTCCTCCCTCTCCTCTCCCCTTTTTCTTTCACGTAAGCACTTCTTTACTTATTAACCCGGCACTTATTATTGTCCACTCTTTCTACCTATTATACACAACACTGATGTCACACTGTTTGTAACACCTACCTTACAACTGTATGTTAATGTTGATCTTGTAACTGGAATGTTTACTGTCTCATTCTTATTGTACCCCTCCCCCCAGGTCACACCGGGAGACAAGCAACTTGTTGCTCAGTGTGCCTTCTTGGTGAAACATTTCAATCAATCAATCAATAAATAAATATTTTAACTGTTGCATTTAACAAAATTTGTCATTTCATTCTTGCAGCCCTGATGAAGCTACATCACTGTACCTTGTATTCCACTATTGGTTGGTTATCCTCGAAGCTTAAATTCACCTTCTTACTGGGTTGTCTGGTTTATCAATCTGTTTATTCTGATCATCCCTTTTGCCTGTCTGATTTAATAACTATTTCAGAGTCGACTACCTACCTTAGGTCTGCCAGGGGTGTTACAATGGTAGCTAGTATGTATAAGAATAAATAAGGCTTTCACTCCTTTACTACCTCAGCTCCAAAATTATGGAATGACTTGCCAGTTAGTCTATGCTCTGTTACTTCCATATCAAGTTCTAAAATATACAGTAATGCATGGAGGTGAGTGCATAATGAGAAATTATGTGCACCCGAGGTGTGGGATGCTACATAAACCTCGAGGGTGAAGCCTGAGGAGTTTATCAAAGCATCCCACACCAAGGGTGCACATCATTTCTAATTTTGCACTCACCCCTATATATTGTTATGTATAATTGCTGGCTTGTATTTTTCACCACAAAGATAAAAATAGACTTGTGCTGGAGAAAAGTTTTTAACTGAATACTGTATGGAAAATTTTGAATATTTTTTGTAACTTAGTTTAGCAAAGACCAAGAAACATTCATAGTGGTCTTTAAAAACAGTTAACAACAGAAAAGTTTTCAAGTAGTTTTGAGGCAACTTTTATTTTTTACGTGTCTTTGAAACGGGAACACAGTAATAAGAATAACATAAACAGAAAAGCTTGGTTTAACTGTTAAACTTTTTTTAACATTTGTTCAAAGTACCTAGTGATTTTGTGTCCAGAAAGTCTTTTTAGTCCAGTTTTTGGTTTGTTCAAGGTTTTCTTGTTGTTTTTCTTTGATGTTTCCATGGACATATGGTAATGAGGTCAAAGTTAGGGATCCCGTTACTATGGAGATTAGAGAGAGAGAGCGAGGACGTTAGTAACATAGTTAGGGACTGTCTTGAATGAAACGCTGTGAAGAGGTAGTGTAGTTTCTTTTTAAAATCTGCATTTTTTGGGAAGGTATTTTGGGTTTGCAGGGTGTGTTTGTATGTGGAGTAAGTCTGTAACAGAGCCTGCTTTGTACTTGCGACTGAGTTCTGCCTCAGTTTCTGTGCGGCTTTTTGAGGTGACAGTGTGCACTGAGATGCAGTGCAAGGGGAGAGAAGAAGCAGGTGGCGAGTGCTTACCATTATAACCCACGGGTTATAATGGTGAATTATAACCTGCTCCATCTAAGGGCAAAAACACAAGCCAGTTATTATATTCATTTTAAGGCTTATCTGTTATTCTTGAATGTTTGTCATTGTTATACTTGATTTGATTACTGATTGTATTATTTATTGATGTTCTGTTTGTTTTGTTTAGTGTTTATTGTCCGGGTCAGTCCTGAAAAGGGTTTTTTTTTGCCCACTGTCCCAACCTGGTTAACAAATTTAAAATAAATAAATAAGTTGGGAGTACTGTGTAAGCCTTACTGGTGCTAGAGTGGTGGGGCCTAAGTTAGGGATTGGACAGACTCAATGGACTGAAGGTCTTTTTCTGCCTGTCAAATTCTAGGTTTCTATGTTTATGTTCAACTCCCTCAGTAGCTGTGGAATGAGCTCAACCTGTACTTTCTTGTTTCACAGTTAATATTCAAACCCTAGACTAAACTGTCATCACCAGACTCCATCCTGGATCTCATGTTTAAAACTAAACCTCCTTCCTTAAAACCTGTTCCTATGGTTATAAATGTAACAACCTGTAGAAATGCCAGAACCAGTCCCTCCATAATGATCATGAACCTTGCTTGTCTCCTAAAACAAACAAAAAAAAATACCATTGTAACAGCTTTATAAAATTCTATCTTTGTTCAGTTCTATCTTTTTTGCCTACTGACCAATGTCCACAGCCCTGTCATACTAACCTGCATCTAAAAACTATGATATTTTTAAGTTGCCTTGAGAACATTTGAAAGCAGATGCAGAAACTTGTACTGTACATTATAAAACCTCTTCATGTGCTTGCCTGAAATGGTTCAAATATGTAGTGGAAAAGTGTACCCATTTGTTGTTACAGCACTATAGTAATTGCACTGAGATCAGCTTCAAAACACCCTAGACAGAAAATGGAGGATCACTGACCTTTAACTTTAAACAATGTTTTGCTATTTCATTTCCAATGAACAGTACATCATTATAACCAAATTTAATAACTTGGAAAGTTCAAAATGGTTAAAACACATTGTGTATTTACTCTATTCTAATAAAATCTGACATTTCAATTATTACTTGGAGACAGCTGTGACATGTACAGGGTTTAATTTTGTTTGCTGAATTGAAAAATAACTCTTCTTAACCCTGCTACTTTGTGACAAAATATTAATCAAAAACCCATCCAAATATATTGGGGAAGAGTTTGCATCTTTTTGTAACTGTCAACTGCATCATGTCAAATCAACACAGCATCAGCCTGGCAGCAAAAGAGAAATCTCTATTAGTTATCCATACAGTGAAAACATGTCTAACAGTTATTTATATTACAGTGCCAAAACCAGTGGAATATCTCCTTTGATTTATGTCTTAGCTTGCAGTATATTCAGAGTCTGACATTTAGGTTAGGCTATGCCTCAGTGCCCTCTGGCACTATGTTCTGTAGTAGATTTTAAGCTATACTTGTGAAAACATAATATGCCAATGTCATAAAAATGTATATAAAAATAGATTACAATAAGTTTCCCAAGTCATAAATTTGGGATACCTGTAGTAAACCCTTGCTGTGGTGAATATGTTACAGTTTATAAGCATTTCCTTTTTTAGTACTGCATATTGTGGTTCCCCATTATACAGCCTATGAAAACCCTAAGGAGGCAACACTGCCTCTTTCCCTACCTACTGGCATTGCTGGAATGCAAACTTGAAACTATCATGTACAGAGGTCCTTTGTATAATAAACTGTTACTATACATTGCTGTGCATTTCTGGCTTCATTTGGGTTTACCTGCTTCCCTCTTTATTTTCCCTCCATCCTGTCTCCCTCTATTCCTTCAACTTATTCCCTTCATACCTTCCCAAATCCACACTGCAAATTCCCAGTTGACTAGTCTACCACTTTTGTCCGCCTCCGGTGGAGTCAGCCATGACGCAATGCAGTAACTTGCAGTGACTTGTTACAAAGTACTGCATGATAAAAGAGCATTTTACGATATACTGCAGCATTACTGTGTTGCATCCTGGCAGGCACCGCTGTACCTACCCTTTGGAATTCATTCCATCTTCCTGTTCATTACCCACCTTCCCTTTTTCTCACAAACCACTCCTGCTATCTACTTTCACTCAACCCTTCACTGGTGTCTAGTCTCTTTCCATGGTTCCCATCTTCTCTGGTGTCTAGTCTCTTTCCATGGTTCCCATCTTCTCTTGTGTCTAGTCTCTTTCCATGGTTCCTATCTTCTCTTGTGTCTAGTCTCTTTCCATGGTTCCCATCTTCTCTTGTGTCTAGTCTCTTTCCATGGTTCCCATCTTCTCTTGTGTCTAGTCTCTTTCCATGGTTCCCATCTTCTCTTGTGTCTAGTCTCTTTCCATGGTTCCCATCTTCTCTTGTGTCTAGTCTCTTTCCATGGTTCCCATCTTCTCTTGTGTCTAGTCTCTTTCCATGGTTCCCATCTTCTCTTGTGTCTAGTCTCTTTCCATGGTTCCCATCTTCTCTTGTGTCATGCTACAATCCCTTTCTCCTCCGTAGCTCATTTTACTTGATGATGCCATTATTTTCTGCATTTTAAGCATCTGCACATAGTCACTCTTCTGCTTTCTACATTTCATTATATATTCTATTGCAGTTTTTGGCACATTCTATTGTTCTTTGCTTTGCATATCCTTAGTGAACCCCTCCCCTGGGTCACACATGGAAATGTGCTTTTGCTTGGTGTGTCTCTCCCAGTCAACATACTTTACATAAATACAAAGTTCAGTGGGCTTACATGACTTAGTGTAGTGTTATGCTTGTACAACTTGGTGATAAACCATGGCCAGCCTGGTGGTGTAGAGGGCTGAGGCACAGTGTGCACCTTATCTCTTACCATGCCAGTGACCCAAGTTTAGGAACAAGCTCAGGTTGTCAGGGGTTGGCTGTGGGGAGAGGATGGAGCATCTGAAGACTGTTCTCCTCTCCTCTCCTGGGTGGAGGGAGGGATGTGTCACCAGTCTTAAGTGACACCCAGCAGAGGCTGGGTGGGCATCAGAATTGAGCCACATCAGGACAGTGGTGGAGGCATCAGCCGACATCCACAAGTTGGGTGTGGAAGTGCTCTCAGCCTGCACTGGATGTCATTGCACATCCATGCCTCTGGGGGACAGGAAAGCAGGAAACCCTTCTCAATGGACCTGCACAGTGACACCTTGATGCCTGCCTGAATGATGCCCTAGGCAAGCCAAGGGCTGGCAAATTATGGATCTCAGTCTCTCTCCTGTAGCCCCTTGGATAGCTCCACCACAGGGGGCAAGCTGAGGGCATCACCAGCCAAGGAGGGTCTGGTGAGGGATCCCTGCAGGAGGTGATCTGGTGCAGAGTGGGAGTAGCCCTCCGGCCATCCAAGTGGGTGCAGAAACAGAAGAGACAAAAAAAACTGACGACAAACCTTTGTGGCCATTTGCCTCTCTAATCCATGGGAAATATCACCCTGTAGGGATCTGGAGACAAGGAACCCTGGAGGAGGGTTACGCCCCTAGAGGTGCCATAGGAAGGTTTCCCTTAACTAAAAGTACCTTAGGAAGATGCACCAAAAAGAGTGTTGAGTAGGAAACATTGCATGCGAAAACTAAGGAGCATGAATAACAGCAACTGGTGAATCAATGAGCACTGGTGACGAGGTTTTCAGACATGGAGATGGACTGAAGTATGATAGTCATGAAGACTGAGAAGAAGGGCATGACTTCCTAAGGAGAGAGGGAATGGCAAAAGGAAAGCCACCAGCCAATGCAAAAGGAGTGCCACCAACCAACTCCATCCAACAGTGGAAACCTACCTAGGTAACCCAAGAGTTTACTACTATCTAAACTAACTAGGTATTATGACTTTCAGCATGGAGGAGAGGAACCCCCCCCCATGAGAGGGAATCTCTGGGGACCCATGGCTTAGGTTGCCTTCCTTCCAGGCTTGGGATATTTTCTTTTGTGATAGCTCTGCTGCTGCAATTTAGAAACTCAATACAGGGAAGACTCTTACTCTGTCCCTCTAACGGGAACACCATGAGGGACTGCAAGAGCACTTTGCAGCAATGGGGTACTCCCACATGGGAGGACCATCCCCCAAGGCAAGAGGAGGAGAGCAACAACCACTGGAGGCACTCAGCTGGCCTACATGAGCCTAAGAACAGACCAGGTGAACATTAGTTGGTTGAAGGGAGAACAACTTAGTGGATGTTGCCAAACCTGCTCAGAATAGCTAAAGGAACCCCCTTGGGTTTAAGGGCCTTACACCTCACAGCTGAAGTTTTAAATTCTACATCAAAAGTTGCCACTGAAACATCTGCATGGCTGAAGCTCCACCCAGAGCAAGACATTTCCACTGGGGACAAATCAAGAAGGACTCCACTCTGAGTTTTGCATGCTAAAGATGCAGACTTTGTGGGTGCAGAGCGAGACCATCGGCAGCAAGGCAAGCCCTGAGCCATAGTAATGTATGGTCGTGGTTGGCATGCATCCATTTTTGAAGAATGATGAACATGTGACAAGTCAGGTGACAAGTCAGATATAGTATATATAAGACCCACACATAGGTCATGCATGCTTTTCACTTTCTTATATTGCACACGTTTTGTTTTCTTCTTTTCCTTTCTTTTTTTTTTATATGCATTTACTTTCTCAGCTAGCATGTGACATGTTCACGCAGGTATGTCACAACATGTATGTTACAAGGATGGTACATGGGAATGCATGCCAACCAGTTCCATTGAGAAAGCCGAATTATTGTGAAATAAAAGTTTTTATTACAGTTTGAAATCAAAAGCTTTACATATAACATTTTAATTACCTACTGTTTCAAATTCAGACGTTTTACAGAAACATTTGAAATGCTGTCCCAGAACTAAGGAGGTTAATGTTAGTTACAAACAGTTCTGTCAGTAACTTTTTTGTGCAGTTACTGACATATTCTTTTGGTACAGCAAATATGGAACAGTAGTTACTGGCTTCTTTTGGTACATTAGATGCATGGGACATTGCATAATGTGAATACACAGACTCACGATTTAGAAGGCATGTCAGGCACTAGAGACAGTGCATCAAATTCATAAGGTTTACACCTAAATGTTTTAAAAGCTATCCCAAAACTGAATAGGAGGTCAACATCATATACAAAGCATTGTAGAACTCCACATAGCAGGTAGGCTAAGGGAAGACAGGTGAAAGCAATTAAGGGTATACACTCTGACAGCCTTTAACTGATCAAAGTCATGCAGTATGTTGTACACAAAACTCTGTAGAGACACAATGTTAAATCCAGGAAATGACATAGCAGCTTGCTCCTCACATAAGCTGCAATATGGTAATAAGTTGTACAATGAACACTTGCAATGTGAAAAGCAAGAGCATGGCGGGAAAACAAAAAGCAAAAGGCAGAGGGACTGAACAAGGCACAGGCTATAAGCAACACAACCCAAAAAGAGTGTAGCAAGAAACAAGGAGCCAGAGGAGAAATGGGGAAGGGGGGACAAGGAAACAAGCTGCAAAGCAGCAAACACAGAAGAAACTGTGGGGTAGGGCTGAAGACAAATGAGGATGAACAAAGTGGAGAACAGAAGAAGCATGGGGCAGCAGCTGGAGGCAAACAAAAGGATGGACAGACGAGCAGGAGAAACACAAACCAGGAAGAAGTCCAGTACAAGCCAGGCAGGCAGCCAGAGTATGAGAAGAACAAGAGTGCTGCAAAAGTGGCAAAACCTCTGGCCACAAAGAAAATATTATTCTGGGAGAAGCTGGAAGGCTTGGCTTATATAGCCAGCTAGGGGGCATAGTTGGTTGCTACAGCCCATCGAACCAGAGGTAGAGCCTTTCAAATAGCCTTTCATTTAGCTTCTACATGTCAAATTGCATCTGTTACCATGAGAAGAGTAATCCTGTGAGGTTTGGGAAAAAAATTACTCATCTGGAAAGGAAGAATAAAATCATTGGGTTGCAGCAAAACAAACATCTTGATGGTCACAAGAACCTGAGGAGGCAGCTGGGAGAAATAAAAAATTCTGCAAATGTAAGCAACGCTGCCAAAAGTCACCCCAACAGCACCACCTGCTCAGATGCAGTAGTGTGTCAGTACTGCTTATGTGGATATTTTAAATGCGCCTGGCAACCCAAACATATAAATAGTTATTTTTGTAAACAGAGTAAGGAGATTCACTAATGAATAATGACACTGGTAGCATCTGAAGCACTGAAGGCAGTGCAGCAGATACATCAGATTACCCGTGGGCACCCCTTCTTTTCCCTGCAGATTTTGGCAGCATTTTGCCACTCTTGTGACAATGTCCATATCCTGAACTGTTCTTCTTCGTTGTCTCCTGAAATGCACTAACAAGTAACACTGGAGAAAATAACTTCTTTTGTTGAAGCAGTGAGTGCACACTACATATAGAATAGTGTATGGTTGCTCATGCACAACAAGGCTATGTTACCATCAAGGGGATGTGATGACATCACACAGACCTCGAGAGCGAAGCTCGTGAGGTCCGTGTGACGGAATCACTTCCTCGAGATGGCAACAACGCCTTGTTGTGTTTAAGCAACCACATACTATTTTATATAGTATATGGTTCCACAAACTGTAGAAGGTCTGACTTTTGACAAGGTTCATACCTTGTGAATATTGTCCCACTCACTTGCTCGGTCGCTCCCTCCCGGTCCATGCTGCAGTCACCATCCAGTTCCGACACTGAAGATTCCGGTGCTTCACTGCTTCCTGCGGTCCTGCTCTCAGCAAAAGAAATAAAAAAAACCTGTCAAACTGATAATTTGGGAACACAGAGCCAAGTATGGCAGTCCGTGTCCCAACTATCTGACTGAATGGCACTACCGACTGATCGTTAGACACCTCTGCCATTTTAGAGCACATTTTTTGATCAGCTCTGTTTTCAGCCAGTCATGTAGCAGCTCAAGGCTGAAAAGTTGTTGTACTTTCAACCTGACGTCAGATAGTACAACAACTTTCTTGATTTTTGAACTGTCCTACAACAACATTTGGGAAGCCACTGTTTTCCATCTAGAATGAGCCCTAACCATATACTATAGATATTTTTCACACTCACCAGACTGTAAAGAATTAAATGTAAATACCCTTATACATAGAGATCCCTTCTTTCAGCTTCTGCATGTCAAACTGCATCTCTTATCAAGAGCACAGCAACCCTGTGAGCCAGTCCATCTTCATTGGGCCAATCCAGTACAGAAAAACTTTATTATACCATTACTCAAAAAAATGTCCAGTGATAAATGTAACGCTCACTTATTATGACCTCAAACCAGCAATGTCCTACCAATCCCACATGTGACTCCTGCACGAGGCCAACTCAACCTTTCTAGACGTTTTTCACAACCTGAGTCCTCACATTCTTCCATCAGCAACTACTCTGAGCTACCATTGGCTACATAGTGTTCAAGGCTAGGAATATCACTCCATCACCCCATGACTGAATGCCTGGCTGCCAACAGTCAACACTCAAATGAAGTGTGGGGTGGTGGCTGCCAACAGTACAACACTCTTATAATGTGTGTGGGGTAGAGATGTTGCAAAGTAAAACTTTGAGGGAGAAGTTGGGCAAAGTGCCAAAAATTTGCACTTTGCAGAGCTTTGTGAAGCTTCCCCACACCTGGGAAATTTTGACTTTGCCCAAAATGCAAACTTTTCACTACAGAGTGTAAAATTTCACCCGGGAAGTGCAGAACTCAAAGGCAAAATTCTGCACTTTGCAGCGAATTTCCACACTTCGTGATCTGTGAAATTCACAAATTAATTCAAGGAGCAAATTTTGTAAACTTTGCCCATTTCTAGTGTGGGGTGGGCACCTAATTCACATAGAGATCTCATTTCTGTTGTTTGAATGCAATTTTATTTTCTTTGTTTTACTAGTTAGGTGGACTGGGTCAAATTCCGGTGGCATGAAATTTCATGGAATTTTCAAAATTCTGCTGAAATTCCACCGAATTCTGCTGGAAACAGAATGGCAGAACTCTGCAGCAGAAAAATGCAGAATGAGTTTTTCTATAACATTTCTGTGGAATTTTATTCCACAGATCTCAATATTTTCCATAGAAATGGTTGGGGAATTATTTTCCATGATAAAAATGCTGTTCCACAGAATATTATTCTGCGGATTGCAGCAGGTGGAATTCTGCAGAAGAACCATTGACATTCTGGAGGAAATTTTGCTGGCAGAATGATCAATCTGTTCTAATTTTAAAGGCAGAATTCTGCATTCCACACAGCACTAGTACATAATCATCACAGGACAGCTAGACTTGGCTCTTGAGAAATGTAAAACGCTGCTATCAATGTAAACAGTGTAATTATTGTAAATTTTTAAAAACTGAACATATGTTTACCAATCCATATACACAGAGAAAATGTGAAATCTTCCAGCTAATAAGCTGTGACATCACTGGAGTCATGTATTTGGTAATATGCTTCAGTAGTGCACTTTATGTTGGCAATCCTATAAGAAGTTTAAAACTACGAGTGGAAGAACACTGTTGTGCTATTAGAAGTGCTATTCCAACATATGCCGGAGCCGAGCATGCAATCTAGTGCTCTGTCAGCACATAAATGTCACTTTATAGCGGTTGATAATGTGAACAAAAATCCAAGGGGAGGTGACTTTAACAATTTCGTTCTAAAAACAAAGGCCTTACGGATCTATATTCTCAATGCCACTGAGTTCCTGGGTTTAAATGTCTCTTTTGAATTGTCATAGTTCTTTCAATGATTAAATGAAATACACAGATTATGTGTTATTATTCTGAATATTTGTAATGTGTTTTTTTATTTTCTTTATTCCTCTTTCAGAATGGATGAACAGACATTAGGTATACACCAAGAACCAAGAATAAATTCCATGAGTTGGTGATTAATCTTGTATCAAAAGCAACTCTTACCATGTCAGATTGTTTTGTCTAAATAACCCATAATTTCTTACAATGTGACATTAGGATATTTGAATTATATTAGCAAAAAAATGGGTATTTTTCTGACAAGCAGTCAAACAACAGATGCTAATGAGGGATAACCATAAGAAATTGCCCTTAAAACAAAGTAAATTATCTGCATCCATACTGTTTTTAACTTTAGTTTTAATTACTTTAATATAGGTAGTATAAATATGTTAAGGTATATTTATAATCTTTTTTATATTTCACTGAAGCACATTTTTCACACTAAGTCACATTTTATGATTGTATTATTACTAGGCAAATGGACTCCATGACACCTGTCTATGACATCATATAAACGTCTTCTATATGAGACGCTAGATAAGCTACCAGTCCTTAAATCAGTATGCCTCTGGTAAACAGTTACTACATCTGAAATGAGTTAGGCAACTGGTGTATTATGGGCATCTGTCCATTCTCGCATTTTGGAATAAAATGGCACATTCACACTTTAACTGGAAACCATGAGTGGCATCTTCTTTTCAAAATACAGAGATACTGCGTGCCCACTTTTTTGTATGTGTATGCTAAGGGTGGGATATTCAGACTATGCCAGGGTGTGGTGCAAGCCTGGGCGCAGCGCAACTTGGATGCGCAGGGGGCGTTGACAGGGTGATATTCAATGGAGTTGTGCCATGGCACAGCATCATTGAATATCGCTCCTTGTCCACCTGCAGTATACAAGGCGCAGTGGCATTGTGCCAGCGCAAGTGGCCAGAGTGGAGCAGGGGGATGCGCTAGCGCAAGTGCCATTGCGATAGGCACAACTATCGTGATATTCACAAGTGCACATGCAAATGGGGCCATAATGTATGCAATGCACAAATGGGGCCATTTGCATGTCATTATGGCCCTATTTGCATGCAGGTGCACCGATCCCCGGCGACTTGCACCTGGCGCACTGCCAGGCTGCAGCCATCGGGGACTGACACCTCTTGCACAAGCTGCAAAGTGCCCACTGCCCGATCGTGGGCATATGTTATTAAGAATAGTCCCTTATCCCTGGTGGTCCAATGGACCGCTCGCAGCCCGATTGCGGGCAGATGTACAGTACAACTACCCTCCCATATCCCTGGAGGTCCAGTGGACTGCTCGCAGCCCAATCACGGGCACATGTTATAAAGATTAGTCCTATATCCCTGGTGGTCCAGTGGACCACTAGCAGCCTGATCACGGGTGTCAATAATATCTTATGACAAACCAATCCAACCCTGGTGGTCCAGCGGTACTCCCCTCTCCACCGCCCACTGGGCCCCCACCCCTCCCCGCCCCCGGTCAGTGGCGGTGGGCAATCCCCATCTGCTTGCCACCCACCGCCGCTGACTGACTCCATGCGGTGGGGCTGTATCCCCATTGGTCCTGGCGTGATCCAATGGACGTGCAACCTGTACTGTACTACACTGTTCAGAAATGTGAATGGTCCATCCATATCTGGACTGTGTGCACGGTATGGGCTGTATGCCCATTGGCTCACGCTTATGGACCAATATGGCATACAGCCCTACTGTACGGAGTCAGTCAGCAGGTGGTGGGGGCAAGGGTGGGGAGCTGCCACCGCCACTGACCGGGGAGGCGGTGGGGCCCAGTGGGCGTGGTGGGGGTACTGCTGGACCACCACGGGTTGGATTGGTTTGTCATAAGATATTACTGACACCCACTATCAGGCTGCGAGTGGTCCACTGGACCACCAGGGATTTAAGACTAATCTTTATAACATATGCCCGCAGTCGGGCTGGAAGAGGTCCACTGGACCACCAGGGATATGGCAGGGTGGATTTACTGTACTTCTGCCCATGATCAGGCTGCAAGTGGTCCACTGGACCACCAGGGATATAGGACTATTATTTTCTATGTATGCCCACGATTGGGCATGGGGGGGCACCACCACGAAGGTGCCGCCGGAGCTTGGGTGGCCACCCACAGGTAACAGATGCCATATTGCACCCTGCAATACAGCAGCTCACCTGTGGGAGCCCAGCTGTTGCTGCCTTTTTTTTGGCTCACCTGTGTGCAGTGCAGGTAGGGGTTGAGCATGCATGGGATCAGCACATCCGGGCTGAATATCCGGGATGTGCGGAGTAATACTGGGCACGCCCCTGCGCTGCATGCATTACTGATGCACTCTGGGCGCGTCGGGATTTGTGCCAGACTCAATCCCCCTTTGAATATCACACTGGGGTGCATCAGTGGGTTGCGCATGGCACAACTGTGTTGTGCCATGCACAACCCTTCTGAATATCCCGCCCTCAGTCTTTATTGAGAGCACCACATACCCAGTACATACTTTTGTTAGTTTCCATTCTACATTATAAGACTGTACAATGCTATGATTTAGATTTGTGTACTGCTGAGGAGAGGCTAAATATTAAATATAAAAGGGTTACCAGCAAATAGCTCAGCCACAGAAGATAAGATTTGAATGGGTGCCCTGCTCCCTCGATTGGAAATTTTAACTGCAGTCACTGTAAATTTTGTAAACATATGATAAGAAGCAGCACAGTTGGTTTGTAGGTAGTGATGGGGAAGTAGCCCCAATTCGCTCCGTAGAGTGATTCATGGAGTGAAGGCGAATTCATGGAGTGCTCCACAACGCAAAGTGGAGTACTTCGCGTTATTAATGAGTAACGCGAAGTCCATTGAAAACAATGACTTCGCCTTACTCCGCCTTCTCAAACCACTATTCCACCAATTCTTAAGGTGAAGTACATTGAAAACAATTTACCTTACTTAGCTTTGTTTTTAAGCTCCAAAGGCGAATTTTGCAGTGTTTCATGGGATTTCAGGTCACATGGGCTCTAGATTGTTCTGCACAGCCTCAGTTTGGGGTAGTGTGTGTAGGAAGCTGTAGGAGACAATCTGCACTGAGAGCTCTCTGCAATTCAAACCTTAAAAAGCTGTTAAAAAGCCTTTTTGAGTCTTTTTGTTTTGCTGAAACTTTAATTCATTGATTATAGGAAACCCTCCTGTACTCATATCATCGAGTGTTTATTGTTTGTGTATGGATTTTGAATGTTAATGTACAACATTCAGTCTGTCTACTGAGAGACAGTGGAAGTGTGCTTTGGGGAAGGGGTGTATCCGTGGTGTAGGTAGATTAACTTGGAGAAAAAGACAGTGCTTTCTGTTTTGGTGATATTTTTCTTGTATAACTGTGTTAACATACACACAGTAATATTTTTAATATTTCTTGCCATTTTTTTGCTGATTGTTGTGGTGCAGCAGTGCATTTTAGTTTGTTAAAAATATGTGGTTATATTACTGAAGTTTTCAATTTGCATGCATTACTTAGTGTGTGTGTGAGCATGTGTGTGATGCGTGTCATCAAATCAGACACCTTTTATTGTGCCACATAATAATTTCAGCAATGTGAAGCTGCTATCCACTGCAGCTGTGTGATTTTTGTACTTCTTTGTGGTATCTTTACTGGTACTAGTACTAGTGACTGTTACTGTGCAGTGCATAATTTTAGTCTGTTTAAAATATGTGGTTATATTACTGAAGTTTTCAATTTGCTATGCATTACTTGGTGTGTGTGTGAGTATGTGTGTGATGCATGGCATCAAATCAGACACCTTTTATTGTGCCACATAATAATTTCAGCAATGTGAAGCTGCTATCCACTGCTGCTGTGTGATTTTTGTACTTCTTTGTGGTATCTTTACTGGTACTAGTACTAGTGACTGTTACTGCAGCAGTGCATTACACTGCCCCCACTGGCCCACCCAACCAGCAAGGTATTCTTTTTCAGATTTGAATTTCTGATGGTGAGAACTGGTTAGGTGTTGTGCCTTTGTGTCTGCATCTCTTCAGTGCACAGTGCAATCTTAATCTGTCTGTGCATTTGCATCTCTTTAGGGCCTAATCTCCATCTGTAACTTAAGTCACAGTTGTTTCTTTGACTTTCCTTCTGTGTACTGGACAGGGGTGGTGCTTAATTCTGCAAGAACATTGTACTCATTAATATGCATTTTAAGTCAGGACCATCATCAAGAGTCACTCTTGATACAAATCACATTCTTCATCATCACGGTCACAAATGCAGTCACAAATCACAATTCACGATCATTCACATTACGAATCACAACATTAATTTTTTTTCTAGTTACTTGGATGTATTGTAAGCCTGTTTTGTAGTATCTCTCCATGCTTCACCACCCCACCATTGTACTCATTGATATGTGTTTTTAAGTCTGGGAGTTTTAAGCTACAGCTCAACGGGGAAGTACAGCCGTAGGCGGTAGGCATTCACGTTTCTTCATCATCACGCTCACAAATGCAGTCACAAATCACGATTCATGATCACATCACGAATCACAACATTAATTTTTTTTTGTAGTTCCTTGGATGTATTGTAAGCCTGTTTTGTAGTATCTCTCCAGGCTTCACTACCCCACCATTGTACTCATTAATGTTTGTTTTTAAGTCAGGGAGTTGGACAGTGTCTGCAGTACATACACAGACTGGAAAGAAGACTGAATGCACACATGCAGTTTAGTACAGTATACTTGCACTGCTCAGAATACAAAGTGTCAAGCATATGGAAGGCAACAAAAAAAGGACATAATTACATACAAGGGTCGGGGATGGTGGAAGAATACATTTTATAACACAGCAAGGAAGGTGTGGGGGGCACATGGTGTGAGGAAAAAAAAATAATGTGGGACGTCATGGTGATCCAGCAGCAGTTCCAGCATGGACATAATTTGCAACTGATGTTCCTCAATGTGATCCAGCCGCTGCTCCACAGTACTCGCCCTTCTCATTGTTATCCTCAACAGCACTCCAGAGAACTGCCAAGTCAGCCTTTGTTACATGCAGTTCTCTGGGGTCCACATTTTCTACAGGTTGACCTGCTGATGGTGATGGTGGTGGGAGAGTGGGGGTGCTGGTGGAGCAGCAGGTGCTGCTGTGGCCCTCCTCTTCTTAGGGATGCCGCAATGCACAGCTGCACCCTCTGCCACAGAATGGCCAGCAGGTGCAGGCATGGTCCATTCTGTGGCAGCCTGCCACTCCAACTGCTGGTGATTGAGCATATGGGTGCACTGGCCCTCAGTCCCCAGGTGAGTCCCCCGGGGGCCACGATGCACCTCCACCTCACATAGGCAGCACTTGACCACACTGCTGTCCCCCCACACAGTAAAAAACTGCCAATCAATGGAGGTGTGTGGAGGACCAGGCACAGGCAGGGGATGGCCAGATGAACTGGCAGCTGGCTGGTCACAGTGCTGAACAGGGATGGGGTCCACACCTGGGCCCGGGGGAATAGGCACATCCTGCTCCAGAGAACCTGGACTTGGTGGTGGTGGTTCAACTGACTCAGAATCAGGGCAGGGGACGGTGCTAGTCCTGCTTTCTGGGGGGTGGACACTCACAAGTATTGAGCGGTCCAACATGAATGGGTGCCCATGCCCTCCACATATGGCCACGGTACGATGCTTACCACTACCACGCTCTCTCAGAGCTGCCCCCTCCCCAGATATTCCCTCACCCTGGTCCATCTCTCCTACTGAACTCCCTCAGTCTGAGCAATTACTACTCACCCTGTCACACACACACACACACACACACACACACACACACACACACACACACAGTCACACAAACAAATAACTACTTATAAAGGTAAGAAAAATAAAATTTACAGAAAGAACAAATTAAGTAAAAAAGAGTACAGAAAAGACAAAAAAAATGTAGCTTTTAAAAAAGCTGTTGGGTCTAAATCAAAGTTTAAATCTCCTCCTCGCTCTGATCTCAATGTATCAGCAGTCACAAAACACACTACTCTCTCTCCGTCTGCACAGGAGAAAGTAAAAGTGTCTGCTTGTATGACTCACTTTCTTCCTGCCTAGCTAAAGAGTATGTGACTTACAGTACTACAAGCCATGTGATGTGTGGGGGGCTGCCAAATCTGAAACACCAAGTGGATCACTTAGAATCATAATGGGAACACCAAAGTCCATTAAAAACAATGACTTTGCCTACTTACTTCGTGCCATTCCATATATAGCGAAGTGGTAATGACAAGGCGGAGTGAGCACTTTGCATTGCCCACTGCGCGTAGTGGATTGGCAACGCAAAGTGCCCACTTCGCATTCACTTCGCCAGCAGAATTTAAATTCACTGCATCTCGATTTGTAGGAAAGGAGTTCAAAGTGAGACAATGTGTTAACTGTAACTCAGAAGCAGTTGTGTATCAGGCAAAATGTACTTACAGGAGTTTTTACATGGGGAAGGCATGCAATAAATTAAAGAAACAAATAGGAGAGCATTTAAGTTAAATCCTGAAACAAAATACAGGCAATGTATTGGCAGTGCATGCACTGCAATATGGAGAGGACAATCAGTTTTCACTTATGGGTATTAAACAGATGATTTTGGGACAGGGGGTGGTGATATTGATAAAAGAGTGTTACAGCAAGAAATAATGTGGATTGGCACCATAAAAGCGCTAGAGGGTAAGGGTTTAAAATGATAGGCTGGATCTTTTGTCTTTTTTGTAATCTCCCCAAAAGCTTATTCTCCTTTACTATGTGGGCATGACTGTAATAATGTTCTGTTTTTGTTTTCTCGCATTCAAACACATGGATGTGTAGGGTAGCCATGGGGATCTCCTTGACAATTGCCACTGACATGATAGAAGATGGAACAAGCAAAGATGATGCAGCTAGAAACAAAATGGAATTTTTTTGCTACACAATGAAGTTTGTTTTTATTTATTCATGTATTCATTTTTTTATTTGAATATTCAGAATCAACTTTCAGTATGAACTCTTTTACAGAGGTTCCATATCATGAAAACAGTACAGACAATACAAAAACATGCATTTTTACAATTATTTAGGATACAGGTATAAAGTGTTTACAAATATTATATACAATTGACTTGCACATAACAAAGGCTAGCAAACATAAATGATCCTTATAACAACAAGAGTGGATAAACACCATGAGAAATATCAAACTGCAGCCCCGGTAGGGCCTTGTCAGCATTGGAATTTGGGAGTACAAAGATAGGTAGAAAAAAGGGTAGGTGCAGGTGGGGGTGAAATAAGGGGGTGCTGTGGAGCTGGGGCGGGGGATGGAGGGGGAGGCATCAGTAGCAGGAAATTACAGAAGAGTGCCGGGACAGAAAAATGGGAACTGGTGTTGAGAGTTAGTTGTGTGAGGTTGTACACATCAAGGTGGCTTAGACAAGGATGGTAACTAGGGGGATTCAGTTGGAGGGAGGCCAGGGGTGAAGAGGGGTGTGGCCCAGGGGCAGTTTATCATGGGGAACAATCAGATGGATGAGTGAAGTATCACAGGTGGGAGATTCAGTCTCAGTTCAGGCAATCACAGATGTTTAGACTCAGTAGATATTGCTTCAGTTCAGATTTAAAGGACTGAATATTTGCAGTGTTAAGTGCAGAAACAGGGATCTCATTAAGCCACAGTGGAGCTAGGTATGAGAATGTGCATTGTCCCAGTGCAGTTCTATGAAATGGGACACTGAGCGGGGTCAAGGCTGTGCTTCCAGTATTGTAATTGGAACTGGCTTCCTTTACCAGTTCAGATATGCAACGAGGGGTCTGAGTGAGCATGGCCTTTCTCCCAAGAAGGCAGGTTTGGTATCTGATCCTGTTTCTGAGTGATAGAAGGTTGGACTGCCCATATAGAGTGCAGGTGTGTATGAGGTGGTCTCCATTTAGCAGTAGTCTGCATGCTTTATTCAGGGCTGTAACTACCCTTTTGAATGCCATGTCTGTGGCTGCGCCATAAACCACCAGACTGTAATCTACAATGGATAAAATGGAGTTGGAGACCGAGAGCCGGAGGGCGATAGTAGATAGGCTTTTTCTGTGCCTAAACAGGATCCCTAATTTAGAGTTCATAGCTTTTACCACCATGTCAATGTGCTGTACATATGAAAGGGTATCATCAACCATGACACCCAGGTACCTGAAGGAGTGTACCTGTTCCAAGGGGACTGACTTGTTGTTTGTGGCTGTCAGGTCAGGGTACCTCCTTTTTAGCTGGGGGCTCGAGAGGAGCATTGTCTTGTTTTTTTTTATAGTTTAGTAGTAACCTTTGAAAGCTAAACCATGTCTCCAGTTGGAAGGATGTCTGCAACTCGTCTGTAGGCGTTCTATGTGAGAGTGACTGCTGAGAATGATGGCATCGTCAGTGTATAAAATAACATTACTGGTGCAGGCATCTGGTAGATTATTCAGAAACGTGCTGAATAGCAAGGGTCCAAGGATGGACCCTTGAGGCACTCCTAAGGAGACTTCTTTTGAAGCAGATTCAGATTGTCCTATCTTGACTCTTTGTGACCTGGATGATAGGTAGTCCTGGAACCACAAGACAGCATGCGGGGCTATTACAATGACTATGCTGTCATAATTGTGATTGCATTGTTACTAGAGGCATCTGTTGAGGGATGTTGTTATAAACTGAATACTGTATGTATGATGATACAAACCCACACAGTCCAAAACTGCTCTGAATTAGCTAAACTAACTCTGAAACTGCACAGTGCTGTTATGACCATGTGTTTTTTGAGTGCGCATATTTGCTGTCGCAGATTTAACCGGACACCCTGTCTGTGGCTTCCCCTGTTTTGCTTCGGGTGTCTTACTTTGGTGTCTGCTGTGGCTTGGTTGCTGTGCTCATGATCCCTCCATTTGTCCTCTTTGCTTCTGCATTTTTGGGGCTTTCTCCTCTTGGAACCATGCTCTGTTCCAGTACAGAACTTCTGGGTTGTGATGTCACCATCAGGCTCATCTTAAACCACACTCCTTTATTTTCTGTGATCATCCTTAGTCTCCAGTTGCTGTTACTGATTTTACCTAAATACATATTATATGTGCCCCTCTTTACTGTGCTGCACCCATTCCTTCCCCCCTCCTTTTGTCCTTCCTGCCTACTAATACAGTTCTGCTCTGCTTTTCTCCTTATTCAGCAACAGCCAGCTGCTCTTTCCTTGCCAGCCCTCATCAGCAGTTTCACTAAGCAGTATTTCCAGTCTCTATCTCTAACTCATACCTGCTGAGGTTTTAGAGTGTAGGTAGGCTTGCCCTGTCTACCAGAGATGGAAGTTCTGTTGCTAATCATTTACAGTCTCTGCATCTGCCACAATACACAGCCGTGTACAGGTGTTTAGGCATCTGTGCCTACCAATACTCTGCGTCTACCCCAATATGCAGCCTCATATTGATATTTAGGCATCTGTACCTAATGATACTCTGCATCTACCACAATACTCAGCTGTGTATTGGCATTTAGGTATCTGTGCCTATTGATACTCTGCATCTGCCACAATATGGAGCCATGTATTGGTGTTTTGTCATCTTCACAGTCACCGACCCTGCATCTACCACAATACACAGTGTGTACTAGCATTTTGGCATCTTTTAGGCTACTGACACTCTGCATCTATCACAATACACAGTGTGTATTGGCGTTTTAGCATCTTATATGCTACTGACACTCTGCATCTACTGCAATACACAGCCATGCATTGGCATTTGGGCATCTTCTACGTTACTGACACTCTGCATTACCACACTTCTCAGCTGTGTATGGGCACCTTGGAATCTTCTATGCCTCCTGACTCTCTGTATCCAGTTCTGAAGCAGACTCAGCAAGGTTTATTCAAACCTGATCCTGCTCAGTGCAATCTGCAGTGTATTAGCTCCATGCCATCTTCTTCACCATCCGACTGTCCTGCAAACCCAGAAGAAGTCCTGCAAGGTCCCCAAACTGCTTTCCAAGCTCCCAGCTCATAAAAGGGCATCTGCATCATAATACTCCATTTCTAGCTGGACCACTCTCACCTTTTGTCCAACCAAAGAAACCTGGCATGCATCAGTCGACTTCCGCTTGCACAAAAATTGTAGTATTGATACCTCACTTCAATGTCTCAACCTGTCTGGTGTCCTGATCTCAGCCAGTCTGTTCCTCAACAGGGACCAGCTCCTTCATTCGATATTTGAGACTTCATGGCTCCAGTTGCCTTCAGTTTTTGATCTGCAATCCTTTTTCTTGACTATCAAAGCTCACTGCCAGGCTCAACCTACTCTAGCCACTGAACCAGCACCTCTTGCTGCCCTACCCTCCACCAGCCATGCTCCTGTCATCCCAGTTCCTCCAAGTAATACTCCACATCATTTTTCTATTCACATTTGAGCCTCCACTGCTATGGAACTCAGTCTAGTGATAACCAAATCATATCCTGTGGTACCATTCATGTGCTATGAAGTCTACAGATCTCAGGTTCAAGGAGAAATTGACTGTGCCTAAAATTGTCCTGCCATGCAGCCTTTATCCCAACATGATTTCTCCTGCATTGCCATCCAGTGGTGGTGACTCAGACTCCTATCTACATTTTATCACTGCTTTATGTATCCTTTTTGGAGAACCCCCCTTTCTTTGATTCGCCATTGATACTCCTCCACTAATGCCATAGCCACATTGGCTCATTAGATTACCAAAGTACACTCCTCTGGCAGCCCACTTACTCCTGCTCCCTGTGCAGCTCTTTCCCATTTGACTTCCTTGTCTTCTGCCAGTTATTCACCCCTCTTTCTCTACCAAACCAGCAAGCCTAGATTGTCCATCAAGTTCAAATTTCACTCCTTGTCAAGGCCCACTTGGACCTTCTCTACTCTTCCATCCATCGAGCCCAACCAAACATTCTAGGCTGGCGTAGTCAAATCATGGGAGACAAGCCAACTGGCATCAATTGTACCTACTCTGGATGCCCTGGACTTGCTGCACATATTTTCATATCCACAGCTTCTGTGGCTCCGTAATGCTCGCTATGTCTCCTGAAAGCTCCTCAACCTCCTCAATCATTGATCATTCCTCCATCTACTTCAATCAACTTACAAGCTTTATCCTGGATTTTTAGCTCCCGTCCTTTTTGCCCAGTTTTGTTGCTTATAATTTCCGGTTTTCTCATGAGCTTCATGCCGGCATCTCAGTGCTCTCGCCAATGCCTTTCACTGTTACACTCTGCAGTGTACAGCAATGGATTGTCCAACACTCCATCAGCTCTTGCAATGGAACCTTAAATGGTATTCCTCCTGGGACTTTCAGCACTCACCAGTTCCTACTTATCAATCAATCCCATAGGTGTCGCTATTGGATTATTTCCGGTATGAAGTTTCTCATCTGTGCCTCTGTCCTGATCCAACCTGGGCATCCACTCACTAGTTCCTTTGAAGATTTTGCTATCCTCTGTGCTTATCAACAATGCAATAGCACTTATCAAATGCTTTCATTCTGGATCTTGACTCTCAAAGGCCGACACCTTTGACGCATTTCCATCGTTATCCATTCATTCGTCGCTGGAATCTCTATGGCATGTTTTGGGAGGGTCATTATTGCTTTGTAGTTTGTCTGATCTTCAGTTGCAAAAGCAGTTCAAAGCTTTTGATATGTTTTCTAAGTGATGCATTGTGCTACACTATGTGCTGTGCTGCATCTCCAACAGTTCTGCCACGATCTTTGACTAGTCTCGGATTGTCATTCCCTTGCTTCCAGTCATTGTATCTGTCCAAAATCTTCATCAACACCATCTTAGCTACTTAGGAACATAGGAAGGGTTACAAGTCAAGAAGCCGTAAAGCCATGTGTGACTTGTCACATATCAGTGGAGATACTTTTGAGTTCTATTGCCCATAAATTTATCTAGGTGTTTTTTAAACACTTGCATACTGGATGCCTCCACCACTGTGGAGGGTAGTGAGTTCCAGGTACTAACCACCCATTGACTAAACCATTGACCTCACTTTATAGTCTTAAACTGTTCTCCTTTTGATTTGTTTATTGTGAGTCCTTGTCACCCTTTCATTACCACATTTTTGTTGTAACCCTGCAGATTCTCACAGTACTCTGTCCTTATATACCTTATATACAAAACAAAGATCACCCTTTATTTTCCTACATGGAAGTGAGAACAACCCCAGCTGTCTTAGTCTCTCACCATATTCCTTATTTTTTGTACCTTTTATTCTTTTTGTATACCTTCTCTGTACTCTTTCTCTGAGTTTTGTAATTCTCACTCCCTGAGGTGTTGTTAGGGGTGAGCCGTATTCCAGCAATGGTCTTACCAGGGACTTGTACAGGGGAATTAGTACATCCCTGCTCCTTCTTTTTATGTTTCTGAATATATTCCCCATGATCATGTTTGCCTTTTTTATGTTTTTTTTATTGTGTGTGTCGAACTGAAGGTTGTTAGTGATTCATGCTCCCAGATCCTTTTCACACACTGTACTAGTTATTACCTTATTATTTATTGTGTATACAGCATGCTGGTTGTTTACACTGAAGTGCATCACCTTGCATTTGTTTGCATTAAACCTAAGATTGTGATTTTGTGCCCATATGCACCTGGGAAACAAGAACCCAGGGGAAGAATACACAATGGGCAGGGAGGTAGTAACAACAACAAAAAAGGAAAGGGACCTGGGGGGTAATCATATCAGATGACCTTAAGGTTAGCAAGCAATGTGAGAAGGCAGTAGGGAGGGCTGGGGGTATACTGGGATGCATAGGGAGAGGCATCAGCAGCAGAAAACAGGAAGTTGTTATCCATCTGTACAGACAGTTGGTGAGACCTCATCTGAGTACTGTGTCCAGTTCTGGAGACCCCATCTCTGCAAGGACATAGACAGGATAGAGGCAGTCCAGAGGAGGGCAACTAAAATGGTGCAGGGTCTGCAAGAGAAGCCGTATGAGGAGAGACTAAAGGAGCTTAATATGTATACCATTGAGGAAAGAAGGGAGGGGACATGATAGAAACTTTTAAGTACCTCAGTGGAATCAACAAAGTCCAAGAGGGTAGCATCTTTCAGAAAAAGAGACTTGCAAGAACAAGGGGACACAATTTAAAGATAGAGGGGGCGGTTCAGGGGCAATGTGAGGAAGTATTATTTCGCAGAGGGTAGTGGATGCATGGAACAGCCTTCCTGAGGAGGTTGTGGGGCCTAAAACTGTGGGAGAATTCAAGAATGCATGGGATAGACATAAGGCAATTCTTGTGGGGGGTAGGAAGAAACAGGCTGTTGGTTAACTAGGATCTGCGGTCTATCCTGTAGGTAGGGAAATGGGCTGACTAGATGGGCCAAGCGGTCCTTATCTGCCGTCAAAGTCTATGTTTCTATGTTTCTGTATTTCCAGTTCTTTTAGTTGTCTTTGCATATGTTCAATTGATTCTGTGTCATTTACTATTGCCCGTACTTTGGTGTCGTCTGCATATTTTTTTAACCATGCCCCTCCTGATACCAGCATACTTATAACCACAATGGAGAACAGTAGGGTTCCCAAGACCAACCCCTACAGCATACCGCTCATCACTCTGCCCCAGTCAGAAGTATAACCCCTGATCTTTACCCTTTGCAAGCGGCATGTCAGCCAAGATTGTATCCATCTGATGAAAGCTGGGTCCACCCTTATATCTTGAAGAGTTTCTATTAATTTTGCATGAGACACTGAGTCAAAAGCCTTGGGATAATCCAGGTATACCACATCGACAGGTAGTAACTGGTCCAAGGCCTGACTGACAGATTTGAAAAAATCTAGCAGATTAGTGGTACAAGATTTTCTCCTTTCGAATCCGTGCTAGGATACATCCACAATTCCCATTTGAATCAAACTATCCTCAACAAAGCTTTTTATAATGTTTTCCATTACTTTACCCACAATAGAAGTTATACTTATTGGTCGATAATTTTCTACCAATGATTTATCTCCACTCTTATGAATTAGTGTAATGCCAGTTAATCTTCATTCCTCTAATATTTCTCCTGTCACTATTGACTTGTTAAATACTGCTGTAAGAGGCCGCAAGATATCTTTTGCCATCGTGTTTAAGAAATGTGGATGTCTCCCATCTGGTCCACATGATTTTTTTTTTAATGCTTTTAATTTCTCATACACTTGTGAGTCTGAATTTTTACATTTGGTAGTATGACCTCCTGAATTATGAGATGTAGTAGGTCTTGTACTATCATGTTTCTGAAAAAGACTTAGAAAATAATCGTTAAATGTATTTGCAATTTCAGTTTCATCATCTACTACTACAGCACCTACTTTTAAATTTGATAACTGCCTATTCCCTGTTTTAAGACTTTCAATATAATTATAAAACTGTTTGTAGTTGTCCTGTTTATTTTTAACTAGATTTAGCTTTGCTCTGGTGTTTACCTTTTTTATTGCCCCCTTACATTTCTAAACCAATAATCTATACTTCATTTCTTTTTCTTCAGTTGGTATAACCTTAAATCTTTTGTACGCTTTGTTTTTTAATTTTATTAGTCTTTGGATTTTTTTGGTAAACCATCATGGGATTCTTCCATTATATTTTTCTTTTCTGATGATTTTTTGGTTAATTTTGTTAGTGGCCCTTGGTACAGGCAGTATTTATGAAAAAATTGATATTCCATTCATGTTTTGTATAATTTTGGCAATATTCACAGTTTCAAAAAGCATTTGATCTTCCCTTGTAAATTTCAGGTCATTTGTGCCTGTGTGTATCAGCACAATCAGATTGTCCACCTTTTCCTTAATAATGTGCAATAACCTAGATATGTGCCCCAATTTTGCCCCCAGTAAATAGTAACTTGTAATGTGTTCTTTGTTGTCTTTCATAATAAATTCATCAGTGTATTTAACCATAGAGTCCCATACAATAAAGACCCTGGTTTGGTTCTTCTTATTCTCTACCTCCATTGGGATCTCAGTGGCCTGCACAGTTTCTTGCTGCCCTTCCTGCAAGTCTTGGCTATTAACTCCCCTTGTCATGCCCATGTTTTCTTGTCCAAAATCTACCTGTCTGTCTTGTGATTCCTGGTTATTCACACACCCTGGTGTTCCCACTATACTACAGCATGAAAAGTATTTTTCATTCTGCACTCTGCAATTCTCCCTCAGTACTTCTGCTCAAGGTTGAACATATTCTCACATTCCTAACTTTTTCCATCATGCCTTGCAATTATCAGAAACATTTCTGCATCAGTTTAGCTCAAGCCTTATTCCTTTCCAAGGCATTCTAATCAAATTGGAGAAGCTTCTTCAGCATGAAAGAATAACACAACTGCATACATCATCAAGAAACTTGGAAGATGGACATTATCAGTTAATTCAGAAGCAGAAAGCAGACAAGCATTAAGAATCATCTTCTCTTAGATTGCCCAGAGAAAGGGCAGGTTAGTAGCCATGGGTTCTCAGAAGTTTCCTCCATAGGGTTTTTTCCTCTCCTGCATGCTACTGGCCAAACTCTCCATGACTTGGAAGAAGTAATCTTTTTGAGCCTTATATTCCCTACATGCTGTCTGGCTTCCTTACTGAGGGTGGGAAATAGAGAAAGGCCAAAAGCTTGAAGAGAATGATGGATATGTTGCTTCAAAGACCAGAATGAGGTTAAACTCTGCACCTCCTATATCCAGCAAGGCATTTGTATCTATCTCTGATTCAGAAGCAAGATGCTGGAAAGGTGTTTAACCCCATTGCTCCCATAATTGGACCTGCAAGGAAGGCTTTTGGGAGAGTGAGGAAGGTCTTTGGGAATAAACAGTCAACCAAATATGAACAGGTCCATATTAATGGAATAAGGCAATGTACAGTAGCCAATGAAAAAAGTGCCCATCCCTTTTAAAATTGTTAAAGCAAACTGAAGGTCCTGAAATGGAGATTACAGTTCCAATCAAGAACTTTGAATACTATCCAGAAACTGAAAAAAAAATAGTCCATATAATCCTCTAGAATTTGAAAGATTTGATGTTCCTGAAGAAAATCATATCATCTGCATTGTCAGGACTACATCTGCAAACAGTGGCTGAGACATTTGTCAGACTAGCAAATCAAATACCAAATGCCCTCACCTATGAAATTCTCACCTATGAAATTTACACTTTCAACATGCCTTTCTGATCTCTGGATGTGGAGATGACCTCATTTTGGCTGACACTGAATACAATAGTACATTTACCTTCACTGGAATGTGATAGCTCACATTGAAAATGGGTGTAATGTTTTGTGTTCTTTCCTAGCAATGAGAGTGTATTTGTCATACAACTTGCATCATTTCAGCCCAAATGTGCTGCCCTGAGGATAGTAGGATTTTAAAATGTTAAAAGATCAACCTCTGCTCTGCTAAAACTGTTCACATAAATATTTAACCAAAATGTTAAATATAGCTTTTTTTATAAAACATGTCATAAAGAAAACAGAAAGTGATGTATAATCACTAAACATTTATTTCTGCATAGACTAGATGGTTTTGACTATGCTTTTATAATATCTGTAACTTTGTATACAACAAAATTGTTTTCTACGCTCCTCATATGAATCTATCTATGCTATACTATAATGTACTTGAGATTTCTGCTTGCCAATGTGCATCTATTTACAAGTTTTGGAATTCAGTTTATACTGTCAGGTCCCTGATCATTATTTAATGCACTCCACATCTCATTGCATGCGTCCTAATCTTTCTTCTTTGTTCATTCTCCTGCACAGCTTTGTGTCATCTGCAAACAGACACACCTTGCAGTTCAGTTCATTTCGTATATCACCAATTAACATACTGAGCAAGACTGGTCACAGTACCACCACCACTTGTCACCTTTCTTACTTGACAATTTAGATGAAGACAGTGCAGTAGAGCTGGGCAACATTTTTCTTCTGCAGGTGAAATTCTGGTGAAATTCCAGTTTCACTTCCATGAAATTTTGCAAAATGTCCATGAAACTTTTATGAAATGTTGCCAAAATTTTTATTTCAGTTATTTCCATCAGATTTTAAAGTGTTTGTCCAAACTGTACCAAATGTGGAATGCTGCCTTTACCAATGTCCATACAGAAGTGCACTAAGTTGTAAATTTCTATGTTTAAAGGTGACTGAGCTATAAGTCTCCACGCATTCAGAAATTTTTAAATTTCATTTCATAATTATACAACCTGAAGAATATTATGCCCCTCTAACTTTAAAACTAGAGAACTGAATATGATCAATTTTGTTAGGTTCATTGATCCTAAACATTAGGCTTTGAGGCCACTCCCTTGACCCAGCAGCAGAGTGTCATGTTGCTATGCTGATAATCCAGGATCGGAAGTGAGCCTAGAAAGCCACGTCAGGAGACAGACCATAACTGAGACAGCTACTGCTCAGCAGTGAATCTTGATTGGGGAGGGTTGGCAGTGGGATCCACCAACACAGTGACTCCTGTGATAGGGCCAGGAGCTTGCACTTGCTCAGGGGAAGCTGTGACTGTGCATGGCTGACAGAGGCATCACCCCCACCAGGGGATATGGGAGATAAAAAATGTGGGAGAAAAACCTGTTAGCCAACTGAATGATGGCTGGGCTCAGCCTGATCATGGTATATCCCTGTGAACAGGATATATCTTTGAGAGATGAGCTGTTGACTGGGAGAAAAAAAAATATGGGAAAAAAGAGCCTGTCTGTGTCAGCTCTCTAATCTCTTGCTCAAAGGCTGGCTAAGTTACTGTATAAGCAGCTGAAGATTCTAAAATAACATCAGTAATTATAGTTGAATTTCAAGAGCTTTTCTGAAATTATGAAATGCCGTGATACATTTATTGAAGCCATGTTAATACATTTTGCCCAGTCGTTCACTTGAGTTTCCATTGTAGAGGAAGGTAAAGGCTATGTAAAGAGACAATAAGGTAGTAGTCATAGGAGGCACCATAGTAAGAGAATAGTGATACCAAGTGTAAGGTCACTATCTTGAGTGATGAACAATGCAGAATAGTCATGACAACACTGTGCTCTAACCTGTCTTCTTGCAAGATACCAGCTAACCACTAGAACTCACTGACAATAACTTGTGGTAGCACATGCACACACAGCACTGTTTCTGTACAATGCCACCTGCTGACTCATTAACAACCCTGTATATAACAATGTATGCTTTTTACTATTTGAAAACAGTGGCACCAAGTGACACCATGCCTTACAACTAGTTGCGACTTAGGCCATTGTGACAGAAGTATCTGGATATTATTAGTCATGCTGGAGCATGATGCTGGGCATCACTGTTGCAAGAATGTTGGTGGACATAGCAGGGCATGATGCTAGTGCAAGCAAAGTGACTCTGTGGTGATAAGAGCTTTGTGAAATTTACACTTCACAAGTGGAATTCTGCTGGCATTACCTATTGTGCATCTAAGTTTTATTGTTTGTGTTTTTGCAAACTTTGACAATTAGTAATTTCTAAAGTAGCCACAGTAAATTTTAACCTACTAAATCACATTTATCCAGCTTAATTATATTCCTGGGCATATTTACTTTGCTATGCATGCCAGCTCTTGAGTGTATACCTGCAATATTAGTGGAGCTATTAACATCTCATACTAGGATTCATACTAGGACTGGATAGGAGTAAGAGAGCCAAAAAGCCCCCAAATGTGCTATTTATTAATAATAACTATGGATACCACCTGAAAGAATGTCCAAATGCTTTTTATATATCTGTTTCGAATTGCTGACAATCACTTCAATAGGTAAGGAATTCCATGATTTAATTATTCTTACAGTATAATAAAACATCTGTGGAAGAAAATTAAATTTCTTCAATTGTAACTGCAAAGGATGTACCCTAATATTACAAGTTAAATCCTTAAAAAGAAACCCCAGATTAGTTATTAAATATGGATCATTTATAATATTGTACATAAGTAGGAGATCTCCCCTCAAATGCCTAACTGATAGTGACATTAAATCTTGTGAAATTAGTCTTTGTTCATATGGAACTTCCCTTAGACCACGCACTATTTTGATGTACTTCTTCTGTACTGCCTCTAATAGTGCAATGTCTTGTTTCCTAAAAGGACACCATAGCTGGATGAATAATCCAAATGTGGGATAACATATGCTCTATACAAAGGCATCAGAACATTAGCATCCCTTGATGTAATATTACATTTAACAGACCAGATAACTCGATTCACTTTAAGGATGATTTCATTTAAATGGGAATCAGGGAGAAAGTCATCCGATATAAACACACGCAAGTCTTTTTCCATAGATAAACTTGCCAACATCAAATTATCAGAATATAAGTATGCCTTAGATTTTTTACCCTGAAATGCATTACTCTGCACTTTGAGTGATTTAATTTCATCCCCCAAGTAGCTATCCATTTAGACAATTTGTCCAGATCACTTTGAATAGCAATAATTTGAGCAAGATTTTCAACTGACCTACCAATCTTAATATCATCTGTGTATTTTATTGAATTGGTACAATTTTGTTGTGTAACATCAGCTGTGAAGAACTGAAACAAATAAGTGCCCAAAACAGACCCTTGAAGAAACACCACTAGTGACATGCCCTTTACAAGAAAGTTATCCATTTATTAGAACATGTTGTGAGTGATTATCAAACCAGTTTGCTATCCATGCTATTAAATTAGGATTGATGTTAGAAAGATATAGCTTTTATATAAGTGCCCAGTGAGGATGATAATTGAAGGCCTTACTGAAGTCTATGTAAACTACATCATAAGGATGTCTATTGTCTAGCTGAAGACTTAAGTCTTCACAAAAACACAGCAAATTAGTTAAGCAACTCCTGCCATTCTTAAAACCATGTTGTTCAGTATCATTGTTTTTACACAATGTAATTATCAAGTTCTTAATTAGGCTTTCCAATGTTTTACCCATAGATGAGGTAAGACTTATCGGTTTCTAGTTTTCCCATACACTTTTGGGGCCTTTTTTGTAAATGGGGATAACATAAGCAGTTTTCCAGCGTTCAGGCACATAGTTATAATTAAGACAGAACTCATATAATAATTTAAGAGGGGTAATTAAGCCATCTGCTAGTAGATGCAGATGAAGGCCAGGAATGTCATCAAGAGAAGCGCTTATTTTACCCTTGAGATTGATTAATTTAGCTTGGATGTCTGATTCCAATCTGAAGAGTCTGAACATTTTTACACAATTTTACAAATAATTAAATTGTGAATTTTTGATCTCCTGTAACTTACAAGTTATGCAACCGACTACCCCAATATTTAACAGTTTCTAAGACTCTTCCAAGAAGGTATGCATATACATTTTCAGTTATCTAGTTCCAATGGTGACTCTGTTGTAGGTATAGAAATATTTTCAGAAATGTGCCATATTCTGAGCCCCTATAACTTCCCCACCCCTCATCAAAATGTCGTGGAACTTGGCATCCTTTTACAACCTCTTCCAGACAGTAAGCATGCCAAAGTTCACATCTCTACAGTAGGTATAAGACAGACTGAAGTATGACCAATTAAAGAATTTTAGAAAATTCAGTGAAATTTCACAAAATCACAAAATTTCATGAAAATATCTCAAAATCAGAATTTGCTAATTCTGCCCAGCTCTACTTGAGTATAGGCCTTCACCATAAGCCTGGACAACTTTCTGCTTACCTACCATGAACAGTAGAGTGAATGGGATAAACCTATAAATTGCTACATGTTTGCACAGCCTTTTTATTCAACCCTACTTATGAATGGGAGTCATGTGATGCAGCTCTTGGAGTAGAAGCTCTAGAGAAGTGCTCTTGCTCTACTCTGCCATAAACTACTTTTTTTACCTGCATCCAAGGGTTTCCAGCCTTCCTTCTGTCTGACATGTGGATAACTTTGAATACCTGCATTGACAGTTGGACTCATTGCTTTTGACTGCTTACTGGATATTGGACTAAAATGGTTGAGGAGATTCACCAGGCCTTATCACTCCACACACCTCCGACCACACTGGACAAATCTTGCAAGTGTACTAAGAGTCAGGACACAACATCCAGGAAGACTACCACTGCAAATCCAGGGCCAGCTCTGCTAACCAAAGAATGCTTTGTACAAGAGTTTCAACCGTTTAAAACAACACTGTAAAAGTTAACTTCTGAACTTAAATCTTTAAGAGCCGACCTGGGGAACATGCATAGGAAGGTTTTGAATGTGGAGGCTCTTCAATAGAACAATGGTGTACTAAAATGGACCCTGAAATTCCATCTCTTCAACAGAAGCTCACTAAATTAGAACTTAGGTTGGAAGACTTGGAAGGCTGAAGCCAGAGAAACAATGTGATTATCTTTGGCTTTCCAGAAGGGGCAGAGGGCTTGATGCCGGTTTTATTCACCCAAAAGCTTCTGGCAAAAATTGCAGGTCCCTTGTTCAATAATCCAGTTTATATGGTTGAGCATGCCCACTGTTCCCTCCACCCCAAACCACCTGAGGGCTCTCCTCCCTGTCTGTTCATCCTCAAATTACTTAATTACCTAGACAAGCAACATGTTTTGAGCATCATCTGTGAGCTTAGGTAGGTCCTCTGGGAGAGTTCTAAACTCTGCATCAGTCAAGATTTACTGGCCACAGTTCAACAGAAGCAAGCAGCAAACCACGCTTATGTCACCAAGCTTTTGGCAGCTGGGATCCAATTTAGGATGCTATACCTGGCTAAATTACAAATTCTATATCAAGGCATCTGCTGTTCCTTCGAGAATGCTGAACATGTGGCAACTAAACTGAAAAATCTTCTCCTCGACTTCTTAGCGGATAGATGACAATCAGAGGTTGTGTCTGGGTAGCATAGCAATGGATTGATTGTCAGCTATATTTTGAGGCTAGAATATTTCTCCTAATTTGATTCAAGACTGATTATAGGAGCAATCATACTTCGATCCTACAATCCTGTCTTACGGGAGTTTTTACTGTGTTCCCTCTAGAGCCTGCACCTCTGTTACTTCGCTTGCTACCCTATTGAAGGAAAATGAACCAACAGTGCTATCATTCTCTGATCCCCTTCTGTCCTGTTCCTGGTGAGACATTTGTAGTGCACTGCTTTTAGTGGAACTTCCTTCTGTCTCCTTCAAAGTAGGATGATGCTGCAAACCCGCACCTAGCACTCCACCAATCATTGATTGATGGTTTCATCGAGGTTACTTGCCCTGGGTTGAAGTTATCATTTCTTCTTGGCTGTGACATATTTCTTGGAGCAGTATTATTGTTATCAATCTGAGGAGTGTCTTGTAAACTTACAGATATGGCCCCTGCACACTGCAGAGAATGTCCCACCTGCCTCTCTTAGTACGATCTACGATCCTGCTCTGAACTTTTTGATGCAACTTCTATCAATATGCAGACTATTGGTGCAGCACTTTGGTCAAGTTTTCTTCATGGGACTAAACTTTGCCTTGATCCTTTTCCTAGACAATGGATCTTACCTCAGCTTTGGGACAGATTTTTCTTTACTGTGGACAATTCCATATTTTTTAATATATGCTGCTTTTCTTTGGTCTGAGATGGTGTTTAGGGGAGATTCTGTCTTTAACTTAATCTTTACATTTTGGGGTTGGAGATTTAATTTGGAGAGTCATTAGATTCTTTTAATGGGGCTTAGATGCCATGTTATATAAGCCTCCCCCTTTTTTTTATTATTATTCTTATTTATCCGCCTGCTGTGGCAACTACTGGTGGGGGCATCCAGCCACTGGCCCTGCCTGCCGGGAGAGCACCAGGCTCACTCACATGATGAGGGATCTGGCACAGCTGTCGCCAATCTGCTGAAGGGTCTCCCCATACCCTATCCAGTCAGACTGGCTCCAGACCCCCCCAAGTGCAATTCCAAACAAGTCCTCCCAGCGATGCAGGGCACGGCCATCAGGTTGCATGGTCATGTCCAGCCATTTCCACTTTTTTCTCCCATTGGGAGCACAGAAATGCCACGTTCCCCCCAGTCACACCAGCACAAGTGGTATCTCTGGGCATCCCCAGGGGTCACCGCAGCATGGTGTGGATTCCCCAGTCCTCCCCAGGACTAGGAGAGCTGTCTCCCAATGCTCAATCCTAGTTCTCCCCTGCTGACCCCCAATGACCCGGGCTCATTCACGAACCCAGGCCACTGGCGTAGCATGAGGTGTGGCGTCCAGTGCCTCAACCCTAAGTGCCACTGGGCTGTCCCCCCTTTTTCTTTAATGTGTACATAGGTAATTGTTCAAGGTCTTGGTTGGCTTAGCCTTTCTGGAGTGTACTCACTCTAGGGGTACATTGGGCAGGTGGGGGGTGGTATCTTGGGAGGGTTATGCTGCTGCTGAGGATGGTTATCATGAGCTGGGTTTGGGAAGGGAAATCTCCTGACTTTTTTTATGGGGGAGCAGTTTACCCTTTTTTGTTTTAAAAGTCATCCCTTTTTGGACTCATGGCAGCTGTATACTATTATCTTTTGGCTTGGAAGATAAAGCTATAGTTTTACATGGTGCTTACCTCTTTTTTCTCCTCTGGGTATTGTCTTTTATTCTGCAGTTCAGGTAAAAGAAGATTTTCTATTGTATTGTGATGGGAAGGTTTTTTTCTGCCTTCTCGAAGCTAGGATATTTCACTAGGAAGGAGTTTGGGGTGGGTTTTGGTGGTTTTACAAACATAGGTTTAATGTTTTCTTGTTCTTTCTGGGTTTAGGGTTAGAAGGGGTGGTTTGGAAGTTTTCATGTCTTTTCAAGGATTATACAGTGTCCTATTAAGTTGATTATTTGGGAAGTTGGGGCTTTTATTTTTGAAGGGTTCTTCATAGAAGAATGTTGATATTTTTGCTTTGTATTCTTAGGCAGATTTACACACAGGGAGTGGGGTTGTTTTTTTTAGTAATATTTCTTCCATCATAGAGTTTCTCTTTAAGCAAATTCTTATGGGGCGATGGGATGTTGGGGGGAGGGTAGGGTAGTGGAGCTGAGCCTTTGGCATAAGCTGCACTCACTGGGTGCAAGTTTTGTTACCTCTTATTCCAAATCATGATTAGTACCGGATGGCTAATTGTATTCACTATGCATCTTGGAATGTGAAAGGTGTTCAGTCCCTTTTTAAACGTTACTAGGTATTAAGACATTTGGCATAGCTACAATGTTAGATTGCCTTTCTGCAGGAGACACAGCTCTTAGACTCAGAAGGGCATCTGCTACGTAGACAGTTTGTAGGGCAGGTGTTTGCTGTGGGGCATAGTAATGCAAGCAGGGGAGTTGCTATTTTATTGCATAGGCACCTCAATTTTCAGTGTTCTCAATGCATTTCAGATCCTCATGGAAGATATCTTTTTATCCGAGGAATTTTGGATCATGTAGATGTGGTCTTGGGTTGTGTCTATGGCCCTAATTCTGGGGACCCAACCTTTTTCATGGAGCTAACCTCTCTTTTGGCACCCTTTGTCCAAGTTCCTTTGGTCATAGGCAGCGATTGAAATGTCACTTTTATGCAGGATCTCAATGAATCTGGGAGGTCTTCTGGGGGGGCTCTCCCCTGCTCAGCACTCACTGCGAGAACTGTCTGAGATCTTGGGCTTGTGTGATCCCTGGCGGGTGCTGCACACACAGGACAAACAATATACCTTTTATTCTCCCATTCAGGACTCCTGTTCTAGAATTGATTATATATTGATCACATGGCAGAGCTTGCAGGGGATGCTGGGCAGTGGGATAGCTCCTCAGGTCCTCTCAGACCATTCTTTGGTGTGGCTGAAGCTCTCCCTGTCCCCTAATGTTCAGAGTGATTCCTCTTGGTGGTTGAATATCAGCTCCTCAAGGATAAGTTTATTATTGACCGTTTTAAGATGCAAATATCAATATGTGTGGATCAAAATGCTGGCTCCATTGAGAGGGGGAGACTTAGAGTGGTGTGCACTTAAATGTTTCCTCCGAGAGGAGCTGATTAGATTGGCTTCCAAGTGGAAATGCATCTGACTAAAAGAAACATCTTTGCTTCAGGCCTGTATCACTACCCTCAAAATATTCCTGTCCCCCCACTCATCAGAAGAGGTCCACCAGGAATTAACATTTCTTTGGGACAGATATGCAGAGCTCTTACATGAAAAGCAGAATATACTATTTTAAAGACAAGTTCTACCTACCTCGATCTAGACAACAAAGCGGGCCATTTGTTAGCCCTCTGACTTAGAAGGCAAAAGGAGTCCTGCTTGATCCCCTCCATTGAGTTCACAGATGGTACTCTTAAGACTCTGCCTCAAGACATTGCACATGAATTTGAACTGTATTATAAAAATTTATATGGCCCTATGCCCAATCCTCCCACTCATACAGTGGTGCTGGAATATTTAGCTGGTACTCCCTTCCCCCAACTGTCTGAAGAGCAACAAGCCTCTTTAACCAGGCCTATATCAACGTCAGAAATTGTGTCAGCCATTGACAGCCTAGCATTGAGACAAGGCACCTGGGCCAGATGAATTCACTTCTAATTTTTATAAAATGTTTGCTCCTGAACTAGTTCCTCTGTTACACCACTTCTTTACTTACCTTTTGGAGTATGGTGCTTCCCGTGCCTCTATTTTGGAGGCTATGGTAGTCCTCCTCTTTAAACCAGATAAATCCCCCACTAAAGTCACTAGCTATTGACCCATCTCTCTTTTGAATTATGACATTAAGAACCCTGCAAAAATCCTGGCTGCTAGGATCACTGCAGTATGGGATGGACTTATCAGTCAACAACAAGTGGGTTTTATAGCTGGCGTTCGTCAACAGATCACCTTTGGAAGACCCGTTACATTTTCTCTGTGTCCAGAGATTCTGTTACACCAATTGCTTTGGTTTCTCTGGCCACAGAGAAAGCTTTCAACAGGGTCAACTGGGACTTTTTGTTTTTTACATTTGACAATTTTGGTTTTCCCCCAATGTTTCTTAGCTGGGTTAAAGTCTTGTACTTGGACCTGAGAGCCTGTATCTATTGTAACAAGGTATTTTCTTCCACCTTTACCCTGCACTTGGGAACCCGGCAAGGTTGTCCCCTTTCCCCGTTGTTATTCAATACATATTTGGGGCCTCTAATTAGGAAAAATAAAGCCGCTCCATGATTGTCAGACATTGTAATTGGCTCTAAAAACTTACAGATCTTGTTATATACAGACAATATTTTGTTACATATTTCACACCCCCAGGTGTCTATTCCTGCAGCCCTGGCAGTCATCAAGGAATATGGACATTGTTCAAATTATAAATTAAACCTAGACAAGTCAGAAGTATTACCCCCTTACTCTTACGGTTAATAAATCAGACATAGGTTCCCTAGGATTAAAGTGGGCCCCCCAATATATAAACTATGTGGGTATTTGTGGAGTCAAAAACAGTGGAGGAATTCAAGACTACATGGGACAGGTATAAGGCAATTCTAGGGGCTGGAGGTAGGAAGAAGTAGGCTATTGGTTAGCTAGGATCTACATCTTATCCATTAGGTAGGGAAATGGGCAGACTGGGTGGGCCAAGCGGTCCTTATCTGCCATCAAATTCTATGTTTCTATGTTTATTTACCTTACAAAAATGAGTCTTTACTAAGGAAACTTAACCTGGATGACTTGCTGGGCACACTGCAGAATGATTTTAAATGTTGGAAATCTCTACCGTTGTCCCTATGGGGGAGGATCAAAACAGTCAAAATGAGTATCCTTCCTAGGGTATTTTACCCTCTTAACATGCTCAATATCTATCTCCCGATTTTCTGGTTTAACAGCTTACATAGTATTATCTCGGATTTTATCTGGTCTGGCCAAACTCCTCGCAGGTCATATCTGAAATTGGTTGCTCCCAAACACTGTGGGATACTCCGATTACCATATTTCCCAGTCTATTACTTTTCCAGCCATCTAAGTAAAATGTTTCAATGGTTAGCTCATCCTCCCCCAGTGGAACACCCTTCTGGTTATGTTCCTATCTAGCAGGAATTAGAACTGGAATAAATACTTAATACAGGTGTGTCAGCTCACTTGTTGTTTTTTACTTCCTTTAAATTAATCTCACAGGATCTGAGAAATACGATTATAGCTGACTCAGTTAAGGCTTACACACAGTTTTGTTCAATGCTAAGGTATGAGCATCATAGAGATATATCTCAACCTCTAATGAGGAATCCTAACTTTAAGACTGGAGGTCATTTGTTGCCTAAAACGTGGATACTGTAACTTGGGAATACAAGGGTTTGTGACTTTCTCCGACAGGGAATTCTTTCTTCCTTCCTCCCTCCCAAGAGATCTTGGTACAATTCCACTTGGCCGGCAATCTGATAGAAACATAGAAACATAGAATTTGACAGCAGATAAGGACCACTTGGCCCACCTAGTCTCCCCATTTCCTTACCTCATGGATAAGCTGCAGATCATAGCCAACCAACAGCTTACCTCCTACCCCCCCCACTAGAATTGCCTTATGTTTATCCCATGCATTCTTGAATTCTCCCACTGTTCTTGACTCCACAACTTCCTCAGAAAGGCTGTTCCTTGCATCCACAACCCTCTCCATGAAACAATACTTTCTAACATTACCTCTGAGCCATCCGCCTCTATCTTCAAATTGTGCCCCCTTGTTCTTGCACATCTCTTTTTCTAAAATGTGCAAGAAAGATGATCTTTAAGATATTTCAATTGAGACATGTGCTGACTTCATGGTTTGGGTCAGATCACTGGGGGATTGATTACTGTGAACTTCTCCTCTCTACCCGGGACCAGTCCTCTAAACCACATTCAGTGGCTACCCTTTACTCCTTATTGTTCTCTCATTTATTTCCACAACTGGATGGAACTTCTGTGCAATGGAAAATGGCCTTTTCTCTCAATGTCTCCCAGTGGCAGAAGATCTGGAGAGATGTTTATAGGTTTACCTCTCAGGACAACACTAGACTTACACAATTTAGGATTCTGAACCATATGTATTTTATGCCCTTGAAGATGGTTAAAATGGGTACGGTTCAATCTCCCCTATGTTTCAATGTGGACAGGTGGATGGGTCTCTCCTGCATATCTTCTGGGAATGTGCCAAAGTAGTCCCCTTGTGTCAGCTCATTGAGGATAATGCTGACCCTTTAGTAGGTCTGTCTGGTCTTTTCATCCTAGAGATATGCATTCTTGGTGACTATAATCTGGTCCTGGTTAGAGAGAGGAGGTATTACATGGCATTAATTGCTCTCTCAGTCAAGAGGATGGTCTTGCGACTCTGGCTCAATCAGATTTCAGTTTCTTACCATGAGTGGATGCAGGAGTTACTATGCAACCTCAGGGTGGAACAAATGATAGCAAGCTTTCGCAATAGACTACCACTTTTTGAGAAATGTTGGGGCAACTTATGTGCCTTATATATGTTATAGCATGTGCCCTCCTTTCTTTTTTTTTTTTAAGTTCAAAGTTTTTATTGAATTTTGCATTGTACAGGTATGAAAACATTGAGATCATTCGGGATTCATAAGAAAAAACAACACAGGACAGGCCCACTGCCTGTATGTACGGCTACATAAAAGTCGTACACAGCAGTGGGTTAACCAGTAACTTCTCAACATACTAACCAATGCACATATAACAGATGGTACATACCATATCTTTGGAGAGGAGGAGCCAAACCACACTGAAGGCAATAAAGTCTGATCTGTTACCAAGGCATCTATTGTGACCTGAGTTTCTTAACTCCATGTGGCTTCATGCTCTCTTCATCTGAAAAAGAAAAGAAAAGATAACCACAGAGAGTACCATGATATTGGCAAACATGTTTTCCTGTTCTAACTATATACAAAACAACAAAACATAAATGTAGCATAACATATATTGCACCACATTCAACATTTGACAGGAAAATGACAGAGTATGAAAAGTGTGCATCAAAAAGTAGCTATAAGAGGCAACCCTTAATTAATAGCTCATATACATTTAGCCTACCCCTGCTCTGGGTGCCAGATATGCAAGAAAGGGTGCCCACACTGTATGGAAGTCACCCTTCAGGGATCCTGCCATTGAGGACCGTCTCTCCATCTCATAAATGGGGCCTATGAAAGTAAGGATATCTTTCAGTGAGGGGACATGGGCTGTCCAACAGTTGTTAAGAATTAGACGTTGTGTTTCCATGGCCAATAACATATACTATTTAAACTCCACTTCAGATAAGATACAGGGCTGGGGCTGGATCCCCAATATCATTAAGGCTGAAGATAGGGGGATATGCTTCCCCAGTATCCTGTCTCCCAATTATCCAACATTGGACCATAAGCTGTGAATTGGAGGACATGTTCACATAATGTGAAATGAGTCTCCATCTGCCTGGTGACACCTCCAACATGAATCATCTTTAAGCAGGTTAATGTTGTGCTGCATAACCAGTGTTCTGTACAACCAGTGTAATAATTTATTCTGTATCATCCTACTATGTAATGATTGTGTGCATTCTGCCAGCATTTGTGCATCTGCAATAATTATGCCCATGGCACTTTTCCATTTCTGCTTAGCCTTGTCCATCTGATTGGGGAGGGCTTCTCTAAGAAGTGAGTAAATGATCCCTGCCTGTCCCTTAGTCAGAGCTAACCATTTACTAAGAGGTACATTCCCCTTATACCCCTTGTGTTGTTGAGCAAGGAGATGTGTTGTTGCATCTCATAGTTGCAAATATTTCCAGAAATCATCTTGTGGAATATCCCACTTCTTCTGAAGATTCTGGAAAGAATCTGTGGAGGTTTGGGAAAGGCCCTGTGTATTTGACAGATAATGTATCCCTCACTAAGCCCAGGAGTGCCAGTATATAGGGGTGTGGATAATGGTTATCTGGGGATCATGCCATAGTGGAGTATATAAAATAGGTGTAGGGGAAGTTTTAGGTTGATGGTGTAATTGTCTTTAGTATCTAATAGTCAAACCAATAGTGGGGTGTAGCCTTTGTGAGGTGCCCCACAGGTAGGGATGCCAAAGTTGAGGTACCCACTAGGTCCATTTCCATATTTGTCCATTGTGGAGCTGCAGGGGATCTAGGTTGAAACCAACGTAGAGTCTGGACCGTGTGGAAGGCTATTTTATATCCCTTCAGCCAGGGTAGTCCCCAGCCACCTCTTTTCCAATGGGCTCTCGACTTATCTTGACTATACCATGGTGTTTTTTGACCCCATAGGAAAGCGCCGACCATCTTATCCCATATGACATACCAATAACTGGGGAGGTATAGAGGAATATGGGAGAGCAGATATGTAATATTCAGGGCCAGGGTCATCTTGATGGCTGAATCTTACCGGCCATGGTGAGATTCAACTGGGCCCACCTATTCGGCTCCTCCTTACATTCAGCCATTAGAGGCCTTGGTTTTTATCCCATACAGTGTCAAGTTATGGGGAAATTGTTATCCCAAGTATGTCAGGCCCTCTGTCGTCCACTTAAGTTCTGTGGCAAGCAGATTTTGAGGGTTACATTGCAAATTAAAGGGGAATATTTCTGTCTTGGTAGGATTACATTTAAGACCAGAGAACTTTGTGAATTTCTGAAGGATATCTGCCAGGGGGATGAGCAAATCATCAGCAAACATTAAGGTAGTGTAACGCTTGTTTTTTATGGGAATTCCAAGAATATCCCTGTGTTGGCGTATGGCCACGGCAAGTGGTTCTACAGCAAATATGAACAACAGAGGTGAGAGTGAGCATCCCTGTCTGGTACCCCATCCTAAGTTGAAGGGTTTGGACATGGTGGTGTTAGTAAGAACTTTGGCCATTGGAGATGTATAAATGGCTTTAATCCAAGCACATAAATTAGGCCCAAACCAGAATCTCTTTAGTACTAGGAGGAGATAATCCCACTCAACAGAATCAAATGCCTTTTTGAAGTCTACAGCTATACCAGCTACTGGTGTTGGGAGGGTTTTAGTTGTGTGCATTAACTTAATGAAAGAATGGATATGGTCAGCACTGTATCTGCCCTGTACAAATCCAACCTGAGAGGGATGGATTAACTCTGGGAGAAGAGATTTGAGGCAGTTGGCAATAGCTTTAGAGTATAATTTTACTGTCCACTGAGATCAAAGATATGGGTCTACAGTTATCGGCTCTAGTAGGGTCTTTCCTCTTTTTGGGAAGGATAATAATTACCACTTCCTGCATAGTTGGTGGGAAGTGCTCCTCAGCCTCGGCCTCCTGGAAGACCTGGCATAAGACAGGTGTGATCACTGGAGCAAGTGCTTGTAAAAATTCAGCTGAAAAGCCATCACCCCCTCAGGGCTTTACCTTTCTGGAGAGACAGCAGAGCCTGCTGGACTTCAGTCTCCGTGAGTGGTACATCAAGGCTGTTTCGTTGTTTAGGGGATAGAGTGGGAAGTTGTAGATTCTCCAGAAATGTCACTGTGTCTTTGGGTGGGGAGGGATGTGAGGTAGTGTACAGCTGCTTATAGAAAATGGCCATTATGGTATTAATCTCGGAGGAAGAGGTGCAGAGCTTATGTGTACTAGGATCTAATAGGCCAGCTATATGTAGATTTGCTTGCTGTTTTCTTAATTGATAAGCTAATACCTTTCCATTCTTGTCCCCATTCTCCCGGTATATGTGTCTGATATGAAACATAGCTAATTCTGCTTTTCTGGAGAGGAGCTCATTAACTTCTAATCTAAGCCTAAACACTTCTTTCCCTTGCTGAGGAATTAAATTGGGATCTTTAGACTTTTTTGGTCATTGTTCAGCTTCAGTCAGTTGTTGTTCCAGAGTGATCAACTTAAGATCCCTCTGTTTCATCCTATGGGAGACAAACCCCATGATTTTCCCCCTTATGGTAGCTTTATAGGCCTCCCGGGTGTTGCCAGCAGTGGTGTCATTAATAGGGTTTTCGATGAAGAATCACTTTGATTCTTGCATAACCCAAGGTAGAAAAGCAGGGTCTTTTAACAGCAATGGGTCTAGATGCCATGTAGGAGAGGACTTACTCTCAGGGCCCCAAAGATAAAGAAGCTGGACTGGGCAATGATCTGAGATAGTTACCGGGAGAATACTGGAACTGATAGAGATTTGGGAGATACCTGGGGAGACTAGCCAGTAATCAAGTATACTAAACATGCCATGTACCCCAGACTGGAAAGTGTAATCCCTTTCTTGGGGGTGAGCGATCTGCTAGATGTCCACTAAGGTATGCTCATGCATGAGTTGATGGACAGCTATAGTGCCCCTTGGATGTGACTCTTTCCCCAATATACTTTATCTAAAACCAGAACCAAGGTTAGATTTAAATATCCCCCATCAAAATGGGGGTGTCAATTTCCCTCATGGAACCCATTTTATCTGAAAGTTCTTGGAAGAATTTCAGGTCATCTTCATTAGGAGTGTATGCATTAACTAATAGGAGAGGTCCCTCCACTGTTTTCACTAGGGCCATGACCCAACGGCCATGTGGGTCCCTCTTACATTTAGTAACTGTCCATGGGAGGCATTTATGAATAAGAATGACCACCCCACATTTGTTTGCAGGTGCACAGGCAAATATCTCTGAGCCCACCCAATCCCAGACTAGGGAAGCATGGTCATTACCTGTGAGCTTTGTTTCTTGTAGAAAAGCCAGTTGAGCTTTTGCTGTCTTCAAATACGACAAAACATTTTTTCTCTTTTTGGGGATATTAAGGCCTCTAACATTCCATCTATAACAGGAAATCTCAGCCATGATCTTTAAACATATGGCCCATATTCCATTGTTCCAAGTAATTGAAGAGAGCAAAAAGCTGCCACATATCTCAGGAGGATGCCAATGTTGCTGTAAGCCCAAGATGCTAAGATAAAATATCTGACAGTATTGAGCAGTAAACATTATATACTCATTCTCTATCTGACTATGGTGAGGTGGTGCCCTCTGCTGACTATACATTGAATTGCTACAATTCTCTAACTTAAACAAAAAAAAAATAACTATATACAATAGCACACAACTATCAATCAATCAATCAATCAATCAGTTTATTAACCAGGCATAAACACCATTGAGCAAGCTCATTTTCAAGGTAGTCCTGGGCATTAATACAATACAGTACACTTCATAAGATTACAATTATGGTGGACAGCGGTGCAAAAAAAAAAAACATTGTGAAGGTGCCGGTCAATATGGACCTATACATACCGGTCAACATAATTAACATGCAAAGGTACATAATGATAAGCTTTACTGGAATGAGAAGAGATAATAATCCCATATAGTCTCCGTAAGTAAGAGCTCATACCTAAATGATAAAAAATAAGGAGGTATTAAGGAATAGGGTAGAAATTGGGGTGAAAGAGTAGGCAGCCAAGAGGGAGGCCAGAATAGGTAAAAGGTAGAGAATAGGCAGGGCCATCTCAGATTAAGGGAACTTGGCTTGTAGGTCCTAGATTTCCGTTGTTAGGAATGTGGGTGGATGAGATGCTTAGGCGTAGGATTTGAGACTATGCAACAGAGAGAACGGTTATCCATGACTGGGGGAAAGGTTCCCTATGTAGCCATAGCTGTTTCCCAAGGGGGGGTGGGGGGTGTCTGAAAGATCCAGAAAATTCCTAGCTTCTAGTCCCCCATACGTTACAGTCCACAAATCGAGGGCTGCACCAAGGCAGAACCGTGAGTTGGAAAGTGCGTATCTGCACCAGTAAGCCACACTTTAAGGATCAAGGTTTGAAGTAGACCAGGGCAGGGGAAGGCCACTACTCAGTCTCAAAATAAAGTTTATATCTGACAGGACTTAGTAGGTTGTTGCAGTGCCCTTCCTTGGAGAAGCAATCCTTTCTAACATATACCAGAACATATATCTATCCTGTCTTTAATCAGGCCAGTTGCACCCAGCAAATCCTTTGCCATTGTAAATGGTCCCGTATTACTTCTGATAGCCCATAAGATATCTACATATATATCTGGGGCATTGTCTGTTAGGCATGCACCCCTGGCCGAACATGTTACATTGCTCTTGTTTTACCCTCCCGTCCCCCGCCCAGTTACTATTTGGCAAATACAACAGGAGTGATTGACACAGTTATAACATAGTGTACCATATTTGGATGAAAATGTCTCCCCCCGAGGAGGCATCCATATAGGCTAGGCACAAGAGGTAGTCCTAAGCCCATGAGGGGGCACCCCCCTTCATGGGTCTGAGGTCCCCAGGTTACAAATTTTACCTATTTCTCCACCCACATTAAGAACATAGGAAACCAACTTATCTGACATATAAAGTCTGTTTAGGTCCAGTAAAGATAATGTCCTGAGGTCTCTATTCATATGGCACCTGCTTCTGAAAGACTAGATCCAGGTGGGAGTAATATGCCATATCCCTGAGAGTTTTGGGGTGTTGCATCCATGTTTGTGGTTGTTGCCCCGTTATCCAGCTGGTCGGCAGCCGAAGTGGAAGGAGGCTTGCCATTCTCAGGTGCTGAGGAGCAGAATACAGGTTCTTCTTGCGGGCATCCAGTAGCAGGGTCATCCAGCAGCTCTAAATAGTTCTTGCTAAAGTATGGGCTTGTAATCAGCTATTGTGTGATGGGCGGCCTGCTGTATGGAGGTCCCATAGCAGTTCTGTCCATCAGATGATCCCGTTTGGTGTGTCGTTCCTTCTGCTGTCTCTTATGGCTCCTGGAAGGAAAGCGTGCAGTGAAGGGCTGATTTCAGTCGGTAGCATCCATCCTCCAGCAGTCGGTGAAAGAGATCTGTCTCACTGCTGCTGTTCATATGGTTGGTTTGGGGGTGAAGTCCTCAGCGTTGGAGGGGAAACAACTCTACAATCTGGCTACGTCTTAGACTTGTAATCCCTCAGTGCTTCAGGCGTTGAGAAGAATAGAGGAGCACCATTTACCACCAGCCACATTGTGGCTGGATATCTAAGTGAAAATGGAACACCCAGGGTGTGCAAATGGCTACACAAAGCTGAGTACTCTTTCTTCTGATTTGTCAAGTCGTGGGAATAATCTTAAAAAATCAGGATACGATGACCATTCCAGGAAAGTGCTTTAAGGTCCCTTGCTCTGGATATCACCCAGTCTTTGTCTGCATACTTAAAGATATGGGCTAACAGAGGCCTCGGATGTTCTCCAGGCTTAGGAGCAGGGCCTAGCATTCGATGGGCCTGCTCAATGGTAAATCCTGGTGGTAGGTCCTGGTGCACTATTCTCAGGATGGCATCATATAGAAAATCCACAGGATGCCCTTTTTCGGATCCTTCGGGGCTGCCAAGGATACGGAGGATATTTCTTTGACTCCTGTTTTCCAGGTTATTGACTTTGTTAGTAGACACTGGATAGTATGATTTTGCTCCTGTAGGATTGAGTGTAGGTCCGAGATTGTGGCCTTGTTCTCCACCTCCTGCTGCTCTGTATGAAAAATTCTGGTATCAAGTTGGTGGATGGCCAAAGTGGTTACGTTTGAGCCTATGGTGACTTCTAACATCCTCTGAACTAAAGCGTGAAACATTTCTATTAATTTTTTGCCATCAAAGGCCGCCTGGCACCTGAGGCCTGTGGGTGTGTTTTAGCCATGCTGGATTTTAGTCCACTCCTCTCTCAGTAGATGTAAATATAAACAGCATCTCCAGCAGGAAATTAAAATGGAATCTGATCCAATGACTGTTTGATAGGGTACTCCAACTTGTCAACCCGTAGTTTGTCTTGGCCAACAATAGTTGTTTAGCACATAGAAGTACAGATTTCTTTTCCAACTCTCAAGAGCTGAGCTCTTAGGCTGCCATTAGGTTGGAGCTCAAGCCGCACCTTCATGTCCCCTACTTTTCAATACTTTTCTGGGACTGATGCCTATCAAGATTTTTTCCCTGCTTACCATATTTTTTCCCTTAGACTTATACAGGTTGTTAGGTTGCCAGGCTCGCTCTGCTGGTGTGGTGTGGTGTGGTTGGGGGGAGGTGGTTGGTTTATTGTTGTTTATATGTCCACTGTCTGACTCACATGTTGTCTGTTCGACTCTTGTTTATAATAAAGTGTATTCAGTTTCAAAAAAACCCTACTTATGAATCAGAGAACAGACACTGCAGACCTAGAGTCCCTCTCAGCCTTGTGTTATTACACTATGCAACTATAGGTATCCAGTGAACACAGTGACCATGATTAAGCACTTTCAAAAAGGGTGATTCAATCACAGTGCCTGTGTTCAGTACTACCTGGCAGGGTAGTGACAGGATACCTGGGTAGGTGAGGTAGGGAAATGGAAGCGTATGCGCGAGTACACATGTGCACATGTGCAGGGGAGAGGAAGGAGGGAGGCATGTGGGAAGGTGTGTATGTGCAGCTGCTGAGCTGGTTGGCTAGTGTGGTGGGAGGGTGGTCGGTTGGGGTGTGCAGGGTGCAGGGTTTGGGTCTGTGCAGCGCATTTTGGGGGCTGGCAGGTGGCTTTTTTTTTTTTTTTTTTAAGAATTTCACCCTGGACATGCATCCCCCTGGGAGTTGAGAATCCTTAAATTGGGAGCATGGGGAGGCACAGCCCCCCACATGAATGCAAATTGCGTTGTCGCCTTGCAGCTCACTGTGAGTGTACATCGCCATAATTAATTTCAGCGATGTATACTCACCCAAACAGCAATCGCTATTCTGTGATCACCATTATCACGTAGAACTGACCTGATCAGTTCAATAGATTAAATATTTGTAGGGAAGAATGGAAGTCTTGCACAAAGAGAGACAACAGCAGTATGTTTCTCTTCCAAAGTAAAGGACCACTCATAAACATGGTTATACTGTACATTTCAGCATCAGTGACAAGGAGCTTGATAGTGGTGTGAGCAATAGTCTGTAGTGGCACCAGCAGATTAATGAAGAAAAGATGAGTCACATACTGTTGGTAAGAATGGCACAAGGGCATGCATACAACAACAGCAAGAACCTACACTCACACTGACTAAATACAGCAACTTTGAGATTGTTAAATCATCTGCACTGCTACTTAAATCTTTTACCTAAGGAATATGCAGTAAGTAGCATTAACAAGAAAATAATAAAATGCTATCTGAAAGACTTTTCTATTTTTTCAAAATACAGCATGTGCTAAAGAAGGAAAATAAATTATATGAGTACAAGTTATTTTTCATATTTTCATAGATGTCTATTGTTTTGTAATATTCATACTATATCTGAAATTAATAATGTTGCATTCATAATTATACCTTACAAATATTGAACTTGTCAACAATGTTTGATATTTGCTGTAATGTAACTACAACCACATCAACAACCAGAATTTCTTTCAAAAGACTCCATGGCAACTTGTACTGGAATAATCACGGAAGCTTTTAATGACAGTGATTTCATAGAATGAAGATGAAAAGCCCAGCAGCAGTAGTGGTGTTTTAAATTAATGCAGTCAAATAGGGAAAATGAAGCTTAATCTCCTTTCAACCAGCAAAGAAGAAATACACTGAGGCAGACAATTAAATCTGATCTGTTTGCAAAGCACTGATGCACGCACTCTCAACCTTGTCATCATTGCCATTGAAGGCACGGGCTTTATCATGTTGGAACCATTATCTGTCACTGACATTCCTACACATAATACATTTGCAAGTATCCATTTATGAAAAAAAAAACAACAAAGAATGGAAGCAACCAGTTTCTCTACAGGGAAAAGAGAGGAGCTAGGACAAATCAAAACTAAAAAGAAATAGGTCAGCAGCAGTGTTGGAATTAGGCTTTGGGAGCTAGGAGGCCCATAAGGGTTTCATATTGAAACTGATCCCCCTACCCATTATAGGTCAATGGCAGTGATGCAAGAGCTACTGGGGTTCACTTCACATCTAGGAGGGCTGGGCCCTGGCAAGCTCCCCTGTAATTCTAACCCTGGTCAGCACTTTTCCCAATTAGTTCAAGTGTATTGTGATAAATTCTGATTATATATCACAAGTCCCTCTGGGCACCATATGTCTCTTAATGTTTCTTGGATATTACCTATGTCCCATGAAATGAGATTCACCATTCACTTTGTTGCCAGCATTAACATGATCCTGTGTTTTTTTCTACCACTTACCTGATATCTCTAAAAGTCTTTATTTCTCAGTTTTACTAAAACTGTGCTACAGGAAGGAAGGGTTGCATTCATTAATAATAATAATGATAATAATAATAACTAGAAAATAATATGTTTATTTTTAGACGGAACCATCACTAATATCTTCCAGCCTATTTAAATATATTTCTAAAGGTACTTTCAAGAAAAGTAACAATAAATCATATGGACATATGTTTTGGGCTAGCAAAACATACAGATTTTACTAAAGCATTTATACAGAAAATGATAATCAGAAATATGAAACTGCTAGTGTTCATACAATACATGGTATACATATATGAGCAGCTCTAGTTGACCAAGTATTATTATTTCATTTTCTTCATGTATTAGAGTTTGACACAACATGAAATCCGCATTTAGGCACAACACCTATTTGTCAAGTAGTCCCTGGGAAGACCATTACAGCAGTAGGGTACTGTACCTCTAACATTTCAAGACTTTTTGTAAAGTGCTGGTGATAACTGATGATAATTATATACACAATATTATAGAATGGTTGTATTATCATATACTGAATATTTAGACAGGATTGTCTATTCATAGAATGGGGGCCTGGCCTAGGTATTTAAGAGGAAGGATGTCTTGACCTGGAGTCTTCCTTGACCTCCACAAACCTTCATAAAACTAGGCATTTTTTGCAAGACATAGAAACATAGAATCTGACATCAGATAAGGCCTGCTAGGTCCACCCAGTCTGCCCATTTCTTCTACCAACTGCGAAAGCCACATACCCTACTTGATCTCTGGCTTTACCTTCTCATTCCAATCTCTAGGGTTTATCTGTGCCTGTGCTGTGCATCTTTGAATTCCCCCACTTCCTCTGCTGGAAGTCTATTCCATGTATCTACCACCCTTTCCATGAAGAAATACTTCCACACATTACCCCTTATTCTGTCCCCTTTCATCCTCATGTCATGCCCCATGGTTCCTGAACATCTCCTTTTCTGGAAGATGCTACCCTCCAGTAGAGATGCAGTGAATTTAAAATTCACAGGCTAAAATGTGGAAAAGTGGTCAATTTCATGCCACGTAACGCTACGTGAATTTTGGCCATTTTCGCCAGTTTTTGCCAAGGCGAAATTTCGCCTTGAAAATGCGGAAGGTGAAATTTAGCCTTGGGAGGTGGAATTTCTTATCTAAAAGGTGCATTCCACCTCTAGAGGTGAAATTTCACCTTCCAGGGTGAAATTTCGCCTTTCTGCAGGCACATTTTCACATTACACCTCGGCAAAAAATTCTCATAATATTATGCGTAATGTAGTTTGGGCACTTCTCCCATCACTACCCTCCAGTACCCTATTTATGCCCTTTAGATATTTGTAGGTTTCTATCATATCTCCCCTGTCTCTCCTCTCCTTCAGGGTATAAATACTGAGGTCTCCTAGTCTCTCCTCATGACTTTGGTGCAGGCCCTGCACCATCTTTGTTGTCCTTTTTTGAACTGCTTCCAGCCTGTCTATGTCTTTACAGAGATGCGGGCCTCCAGAACTGGACAAAGTACTCCAAATGAAGCCTCACCAATGATCTGTACAGTGGCAACACCACCTCTTTTCTTCTGCTGGTGATACCACTCCCTATGCACCCCAGCATCCCACTGGCTCTCCACACAGCCTTGGCACATTTTTTGTCCACCTTTAGGTCATCAGATATGATTACCCCCGAATCCCTTTTCTGTTTGGTGACCATCAGTATCTCCCCCCTTCCCCGTCATGTGATCCTCCCATGGGTCCTGGGTTCTTGTGCTCCAAATGCATAATTGTGTACTTTTTCACACTGAATCTCAGCTGCCACACTCTAGACCATTCCTCCAGTTTACCTAGGTCCTTCCTCATTTTTTCCACCCCTCCCAAAGTGTTCACCCTGTTGTAGATCTTAGTGTCATCAGCAAAGAGGTACACCTTCCCTTCCCTTCTGGCCCCTCTGCAATGTCACTTATGAAGATATTAAACAGGACTGGCCCCAGAACTGATCCCTGTGGTAACCTGCTGGTCACCTTCCTTTCCTCAGATTGAGCTTCATTTACCACCACCCTCTGTTTTCTATCACTCAACCAGATACTAACCCAGTTTACCACCCTGTGACCCACTCCCAGGCTGCCCAGCTTGCTCACAAGTCTTCTATATGGAACAGTATTGAAGGTCTTACTGAACTCTATGTAGGGTATATCCACTGCTGCCCCCGATCCACTTCTCTTGTCACCCAGTCAAAGAATCAATTAGATTTGTTTGACATGACCTTCCCACAGTGAATCCATGCTGTCTCAGATCCTGTGCTCTGCTGGATTCAAGGTGTTCTACAATCCTTTCTTTAAGTAGGGATTCCATAATTTTCCACACTGTTGAGGTCAGATATTCTGGTCTGCAGTTTTCAGCCTTCTCTCATGTTTTTGTAAAGGGACTACATCTGCCTTCCTCCAGTACTCTGGAACCACTCCCATATCACTTGATTCATTGAAAAGGACTGCCAGTGGTGCTGCCAGAACCGCCTGTGATTCCATTAATATTCTAGGATGTTATCTCATCAGGTCCCATTAGCTTGTCTACTTTCAGTTTTGTGAATTCTTTTAGGACTCTCTCTTCTGCAAATGGACTGATGTCCACCTCCCTCTTGTGTTTGCTCATGTTGCCTAGCTGCAGTCCCTCACCTTCTCCTTCTTCTGTGAATATGGAACAAAATATTTGTTCAGTATTGATGCTTTTCCCACGTCCTCTTCCACACACTCCCCTTCTTCTTATTTAAGCCTTACAATCCCAACCTTGTTTTTTCTGCTTTCACTAACTTACCTTTAAAAAGTCTTGTCCCTTTTTTTACCTCATGTGCTAGTTCTTCCTCCATTTGTGCCTTTGTGCTCCTGACTGCTTTCCCTGCCTCCCTCTGTTTATCCAGGTACACTAACCTGTCTTCCTTCTTCAGTGTTTCCTTGTATTTCCTGAAAGTCATCTTTTTTGCCCTTATCTTCTCTGCCACTTCCTTTGAGAACCATAGTGGTTTTCTCTCCCTCTTGCCATTGTTTACTTGCTTAATGCAAAGATTTGTCACCTCCACTATGACCCCTTTCAAATGGGCCCTCTGTTCCTCAACTCCCCCCCATTCTTCCCTCCCTGCCAGGGAATTCTAGAGACATATTCCCATCTTAGTAAAGTCTCCTCTCCTGAAATCCAGGACCTTGCCTTTGTGTGGCTTGAATCTGCCACTGTACTCATACTGAACCACACCATGCAATGATCACTGGACCCCAGGTGTCCACCCACCGTGGCTTCCACAGTTCTGTCCCTGCTGGTGAGTACCTGGTCCAAATTGAACCCTCCCTTGTGGGCTCTAGCAGTAGCTGCCTGAGGCCTGCCCCTTGTATGGAGTACAAGATGTTCCTGCTCCTGGCTGAGGCAGCAGCTGGAATGCTGCAATTCACATTTGGCAGATTGAAATCACCTACAAGCAGCACCTCCCCTTTAGCTGCCATCATACCTCTCAACCTCCTGCCTTGTAAATCAGGGACAAGGCTTAAAAAAATCAGGGACAAAGGACAAAAATCAGGGACACATCTTCAAAATTAGAGCTATCCACCCAGAAAGCTGGTAGAATATGGGGCTTAGTGCTAAATGCATTTTCTAAAGAAGAACAAGTCTGTACCTGTAATGCTTGACATTGTTTTGTGTTTACAGTCCCCACTGTTTAGCCACAAAAACACAAATTTTAGGAGGGACAGAGTAAAATTTTGAGGCAAAATCAGGGACATCCCTGAAAATCAGGGACACTTGAGAGGTATGGCTGCCATCATGTGGATGGGTGCTATTAGAACCCTGTCTACTTCTTCCCCCTGTGCTAGAGGTCTGTAGATCATGTCCGTGCAAGTAGCTGTGACATTACCCATTTCAAGGGTGACACAAAGTACCTGACGTGTTCATGTATTGAATTATACCTTTGTTATGTGTCATGCCAGATTCCAGGAAAGCTACACAAAAACAATCTCATCTCTTACTTGGTGCTGTTGTGTCAGCATCATCACTGAGGCCAGCAATGCTGGCTACTCACTCAAAGACTCAAGCCCTGGAAGAGGCAGAGGCACTGGCAATGGAGGGGGCAGCACAACAGGAGGATCTCCTAGCAGCTATGTTCCATTTCCTGTGAGCAGAGATGCAGCTGGGGTGCAAAATCTTGCACTTAGGGAAACAGAAACCTACAGACACAGAACAAAATGGGAGAAGAGGTATTGATGGTTACCAAACAGGATAGGGACCTGACAGTAATCACATCTGATGACCTCAAGGTGGCAAGATAGTACAACAAAGCATTTGATCACTTGGTAGGGCCAGTGGGATGTTGGGGTGCATAGGGGAGAGGGATCACCAGCAGAGGAAGGCAGGTGGTGTTGCCACTGTATTGTTTGCTGGTGAGTCTCCACCTGAGTACTGTGTCCAGTTCTGGAGACCACATCTCAGGAAGGACATAGACAGAGTGGAGGCCATTCAGAGGTGGGCAACTAAAATGGTGCAGAGTCTGCATTAGCAGCCTTATGAAGAGAGACTTAAGGACCTCAATACATACACCTTGAAAGAGAGGAAGGAGAAGGGGACATGATAGAGATCTATAAATAGCTCACAGGGGCAAATAAGGTTCAGGGCGAGGGTATTTTTCAGAGAAAAAGATGCACAAGAACAAGAGTACATGCATTGAAGCTGGAAGGGGTAAATTCAAGAGAGATTATAGAAAGAGTGGTGGATGGTGAGGTGGTAGTGGTGAAAATAGTGGTGGGATCCAAGAATGGATGGGATAGGCATAAGGGAATCTTAGTGGGAAAAGAAAGGTGGGAGGAGTCAGAGAAAGAAAGTAGGATCTGCAATGTCTGTATAGGCAGGAAACAAAATGGCAGATTGTGTGGGCATGGCAGACTGGGTGGGACAAACAGTCCTTATCTGTTGTCAGTCTCTATGTTTCTATATTTCTTGAACTGAAAATCAGCTAGAAAAATCTCAGATCCCTTTGGTCACTAATATGCAGTGAGTGGATGGCCATGTAACTCAGATGGTTGAAATTAAACCAAGAGTCACTTGACTTGGAGTATCAGCTCACTGATTCAGTGCGTGAGTTAAGGATGGTGCTAAATACCAGAGCTGTGTTACAAGCTAAAATGGATGATCTCAAGACTTGGAATAAGCATTCCAAGTTAAGGCTTGTTGGTTTGCCTGAGAGGGACTGGAATCTAAACATACAGGGCCCATTTTCAAAGTGTCGGGAATGATGCAAGATGCTTTCATTGAAGAGAAATGATACAAGGTGCTCACTGTGCCACACTTCTCATCATTCATGATTTTCTAATGCAGCATGCACCGTTGGGGGACTGCCTGCACCAGTCATGCTTCTGCCATGCTTGCAGCAGATGCATGGCTGCACCATGCTGGAAGGGGGCTTGCCTCACAGTGGTGCTGCACTATCCCCTAATTTGGGATTCTCAAATCCACCCAAAGGGAGCATGGCTTGAAGGAGTTAGACCAGCCTGGAGCTGGTCTAACAGCTCATGTGCCACCCCTGGAGCTGTTGCTAGATGGGAAGTGGACATGTGCTGCCCTGTTGCAAACAGATGCAAGTGGGCACCCATGCCCACACAGCACTCAGACACCTGACACATCACCAGTGGCGTGGCTGGCAGCATCCCATGGTGGCAGGTCTGAACCCTCAGAGTCCTTTCCCCATGATGCCAGTCATATGACTGCTCCCCCACACAGACCATTCCCTGTCACTGTGGCATCCATGCCCTGTCCCCCTGCTGGGTCTGTCACCACCCCCACTTCACCCAACCTGCCCCATACTGCTCTGCAGAGTCCCTGCCAGCCATCAGGGTGCATGGCTGGCACAGCCGCTGATGTTGCTTGACTGTCCCACAGCTTGTGGCAATCTCCTCCTTGGTGCCCTTTATTTGGCACAGGGGAACGCTTGAAGTTCTAGTGCTAACTTTGGCACCAGGCCCCCTGTTGTAAAGTCAGGTGAAGGGCCCCTGGCACATCAGGCTCCAGTGCAAGCTGCTGTTTCCCACACTTGCACTGGTCTAGGGAGCCATTTGAAAATTGGGCCCACAGTGTCCTTTATTCATGCATGCATGGCTAGTACAGTATCTGAAGTTCAATGGCTGGAGCCCCACTGTAGAGACAGTGCAAGCTCACTGATCCCCAGGACTATGCTTGGCTGTAACGGACTACCTCAAGCATTTTGTTGTTAGGTTTTTAAGGTACCAGGGCCACGAGTGTGTATTGCAAGCAAGCAGAAAGCATGTTTTTTTTGCTCTCAATACTAGGAAGGTCTTCATATTTCCTGATTACAGTAGGGCACTACAAGCTAAAATGTTGGAGGTTGCAGGAATAAAGAAAAAGCTGCATCTGTGGGGCTGGACTTTGTCTCATCTATTTCCTTCAAAACTGTGAACTGTAGACAGGAGAAACCACAGATGGTCTTTACAGATCCAGCTGAAGCAGAGCATTTTCTTGTAGAGTTGGAGGAGGGTGGGTTGTGCTGGATCCAGGGATAAACAGCCATAAATAACACTGGCTGTTTTCTAATTAGCTCCTGGTAGGATTTCTCTTTGGTATAAGATTGCTCTAGATTAGATTTGCCTAATTTGGAAGATTCTCAGTCTGTTTGGAGATTGCCAGTCTGATGGAAATATGCTCTTCTTATTGCTGTACTTTTTCGTTTAACCAGCTAAAGTAGTGAGGTGTGCTGGCTCTTTGATATCTTTAGCAGCTGGTAGTTATGCTACTTGGACTGGTACACAGAGCACTACTGCAATAATACAGGTCTGGCGGATATTCTGCACTTATACACACACTCTGGACACTGGTAGCTGCAGAGAGGTGGGTTCAGGGTGTGGTGTGAATAGGGTTTGGTGTAGTCTGGAACTTCATGACTTTTGTAAACTGTTGCATTTTATTACATGGGTATAACAGTAAATACATTAATTGCTGTAAATTTTAATGCCTTTCTTTTTGACCCTTGACATTGGGACTGTCATTTTCAGCTTAGAGACAGTGTAATGTTGTTGCAGTTTAGAATTCTGGTAGTTAGTTTTGTGCTTGATTTCATCATACGGGGGCCTCTGGCCTAGTCATATGACTGGGGGCGGGTTCTCTGTTGTCCCCTCTGATTAAGCTAGAATGGGGGGTAGGCAGTACCGGTGTCCGGTTTCATTCTGGTAAAGGTCTGCTATTATTTAATGCTACAATATTAGGGGGGAAGCACTTTGGAGGCTGGGGGTTGCCTTTGGATTTCCCCATGGCTTATTGCTGGAAATGTTGCATAATCATAGACACATAGAATCTGACAGCAGATAAGGACCACTTGGCCCATCCAGTCTGCCCATTTCTCCCTACCAACACTATTACCACAGCCCATGCCTGATCTACAACTCTTTCTCCCTCCCCTCTTTTCTTTCCATAATGATTCCCTTATGATTATTCCATGCATTCTTCAACCCCACCTCTATTTTTGCCCCCACCACCTCTGCTGGAAGGCAGTTCTATGAATCCATTGTTCTTTCTGTGAAGAAGTAATTCCTCACATCTTTCCTGAATCTATCCCCCTCCAGCTTCATTGAATGTCTCCTTGTTCTTGAGCACCCTTTCTTCTGAAAAATACTCATGTCCTGTACCTTATTTACCCTTAAGGTATTTAAAGGTCTCTATCATATATCTTCCCTCCTCTCCTCCAGGGTGTACATATTACAGTCCTTTAGTGTCTCCTCATGGGGCTTTTGATGCAGTACCTGCATCATTTTAGTTGCCCTCTTCTGGACTGCCTCCAGTCTGTGTATGTCCTTCCAGAGATGTGGTCTCCAGAACTGGACACAATACTCTAGGAGGGATCTTACCAGTGCTCTATACAGAGACAACACAACTTCTTCTTTCTGCTGGTGATTCCCATCTCTATGCACCCCAGCATCCTATTAGCCCTCGCTACTGCCTTGTTGCCCTGCCTCGCCACCTTCAGGTCATCTGATATGATTACCCCCAGGTCTCTTTCCTGCTTGGTGGATGTCAATACCACTCCACCCATTTTGTACTCTGCCCCTGGGTTTCTGTGCCCTAAGTTCATTATTTTGCACTGTTTTGTATTGAAACCTAACTGCCATGCCTTTGACCACTCCTCTAGTTTTCTTAGGTCTCTATTCATCCTTTCCACCACCACACCACCTTATTGCAGATTTTGGAGTCACATGCAAAGAGGGAGACTTTCCCTTCCAGCTCCTCTGCAATGTCACTTATAAAGACATTAAAGAGAACCGGTTTCAGCACTTGTCCCAGAGGCAAACTGCTGGTCACCCTCCCTTCCTCAGAGTAAACTCCATTTACCATCACCCTCTGTCACCTATCCCCTAACCAATTTCTTATCCAGTTTACCACCTTTGGACCAACTCCAAAGCTACCCAGCTTGCTTACTAGTCTCCTATGTGGAACAGTGTCAAAAGCCTTACTGAAATCTAAGTAGGCCATATCCATTACTCCACTCTGATCTAGTTTTTTGGTCATCCAGTCACAGAAACCTATCCGACTATTTTGACATGACCTCCTCTCTGTGAACCTATGCTGCCTTGGGTCTTGTAACCTACTGGATTCAAGATATTCCACAATTTTCCTTCTCCAATGATCCCATTAACTTTCCTACCAGCAATGTCAGGCTGACTGGCCTGTGATTGCCAATCTCCTCCCATTATCACTTTTATGCAGTTAGACTACATCTGCCCTCCTCCAGTCCTCCGGAACCAATTTGTTTCCAGTGAGCTGTTAAATAGAACTGTCAGAGGTGCAGCCAGTATTTCCCAGAGCTCCCTCAATACCTGAGGATGCACCCCATCAGGTCCCATTGCTTTGTCCACCTTCAGATTAGCAAGCCCCTTTAGGACTCTCACCTTCAAATAAGAACTAGTATCCACCTTCCTTCCTCCAAAGCTTCTGTTACTTTTTAGTCCCTCCCCTTTTCCTTCCTCTGTGAACACTGAACAAAAGTATTGTTCAGGGCAGGCCCAGACGCTTCTACAAATTCAGTCAAACTGCATCTGGCCTGGGGAGCTAGCGACTGCATCGGCGGTTGCTGAGTGGAGCAGAGAATCCACATATTTTGGCCACATTCAGTGGCGGGAGACCCGGCTCAGCAGTTGAGGCAGGCAGGAGACCGCATCAGCGGGGGAGAAGGAACCTGAATTTTCATGGTCACAATCGATGACCAAGAGGAGCTGGAGAGTCAGCACCAGGGGGCCTATCAGAAGGCCAGGCCCACAAGTGAAATTACTTTTCTCAGTGGCTGGGCATATAAGGGCAGGCCAGCCACTTCTACAAATTCAGCCAGACTGCATCTGGCCTGGGGAGCTAGCAACTGCATCGGTGGTTGCTGAGTGGAGCGGGGTATCTGCATATTTTGGTTGCATTCGGTGGCAGGAGTCCCGGCTCAGCACTTGGGGCAGGTAGGAGACCACATCAGCGGGGGAGAAGGGACTTGAATTTTCGCTGTAGCAATCGGTGACTAGGAGGAGCTGGAACATCAGCACCAGTGGGCCTATCAGAAGGCCAGGCGCACAATTCAAATTACTTTTCTCGTGGCTGGGCATATAAGAGTATGCCCAGCTGCTTCTTCTAGACTTGAGACTGAACCATAGGGGAGCTTATTTGTCCTGCCCACCTTCCCTGGCCTCGACCTCTATTAAATGGACTGAGGAGGTATGTCCTAGTGGGGTTATAAGAGTGCCGATTGGCGATTGATTATATGGTATGATAATCTTAAATAGAACTGTTCTCTCCTTAAGTGTTTACAAATGTCTAACCTGTATAATCAATTGAGGTTTAGTGTCTATCTCTCCTTAAATGTTTACAAAGTCTAACCTGTATAATCAATTGAGGTTTAGTGTCTATTTACAGCAGGGTTATTTTTCTTTGTCTCAAGTCATCTGCACAATGGCTCAACTAGTCTTACATGATAAGTGAACAGGGAACTGCAAATTTGTTAGAAGTGACTAGGACTGATCTAGCACACCCCAGTATGGCCACTTGGGGGGGGTTAGTATTCCTGACGGAAGGGACTGGGAAAAGGGGGGTGGTCCCATTATGACTAGAGAGGGGAAAAGCAAGGAGGCCTCAACCCACCAAGGCAGGCATCTTCAGAAGGGTTGTAGGCTGCACAGGCTGTGGGGCAGCAATAATTCTAAACTTGGCCTGGAGAGAGGGAGGCTGTCCACTTTGCAGGCAGTTATTTCAGATCAGTTGCAAGGTTTTTTGGTTAAGGAGAAAGCTGGAGGAGTTGGGGGTGTGGCAAAGGATAAGGGGAGTGGTTACGGGTGGCAGATGGGAGTGGCAGAGGTGAGGCTGGCACAAGGCTCAGAACATAGAGGGGGCTATGTTTCAGCGAGCAGGAGGGGTGATATTAGGGAACATGGACCTTTAGATAGGAATAGGGATACTGAAGCCATGGGAAAAACTTATGGGGCAAATGGTCTGATTAAAAAAAGAGAGGAGGGGTTAGGTCTGGAAGGACTGTTGTGGGGAAGCCTAGTAAAGCAGACAGAGGGAAGGTAGATCCAAAGGAGGACAGGGTAGGAGGGGTGGAAATGGGGCAGCCTGGAAGGGTAGTCGGGGGTAACTCAAGCCATTTGATGGAGGCTGGCATAGAGTGTTACAATAAATTTGAGCTACTAAGCAACCTAGAAGGGGAGGAAGGGGTTGATGGAAATTAGGGAAATGTTATAGAGGCCGGGGGAAGGGAGTCGGATACCCAGAGAGGATCACGGACCAGAAATGGAAAGACTAGAAATAGTCCCAGAGTTAGGGGAGGAAACTTAAATGTTAAGCAGAAGGGGGGGCAACATATAGCAGGCATGGGGGTTGAGAGGACAACTGGAGAGAATCTGGAAAAAAAGGGGGGAGGAGATCCCCTTGAGGAAGATGGATCGTACCATGGAAGGGGCCCTAGGTAAAGGGGACCCACAGGGGGCCACTGGAGGTAGGGGCACTATTGTGAGAGGGAGGATGACAGTGAAGGAGTAAGGGATATGATCAGGGTCACTGGAGGTAAGGGCACTATTACGATGGAGGATGATGACAGTGAGGGAGTAGGGGACATGTTTAAGGCTGGAATTAAAGACTTGGATAAGAGAGAGTTAAAGAGATACCCATTTGGGGGGGGCCAAGATAAGTGGGCATAATAAGGGTGACAAGGGGGTCTGTCATAAGAAGGCAAGAAGGCTCAGATGGGAATGAGTTAACAGATGAAGGGGGGAGGGTCAAGAGGGCAAAATGAAGGAAACTATAAGGATGAAGGGGGTGTTAGGGTTCTGTTACTGGAGGATTTAATGATTAGGGGTATACCTGGACAGGACAGGGGGATGCTACAGTCAAGTTAAGGTAGTGAGTATCTCTGGGCTGACGGTGCATAGGGCAAAGTTCATGGTGTACAAACTGGTAAGGGATTGTAGAGAGAAACTGGATTTCCTAGTGCATTTGGGGACTAATGATATAAAGGGAAGTAGCGTTTTGGAAATCCAAGCAAGGTTCGAGAACTTGCCAGAGTCTGTCGGGACAATGGATGCAACATCTCCTTTTCGGAAATATTACCAGTACCAAAGACCTCTGTGGAGAACAAAATAAAGATCATGGAGGTTAATGACTGGCTCAGGAAGTGAGGCATGGAAAGGGGGTCTGAGGTATTAGGGGATTTGGGGGGGAGTTTGGGATGATAAGGAACTGTGTGCCAGGGATAGGCTTCATCTCAACCCAATAGGGAAGGAAGTCCTTAAACAGGAGGTGGCGGATTATTTGAAAGAGAGGTGGGGTTTAAACTTGTGAGGGGGGATAAGGGAGGGCCTAACCAGAAGTCCTCACCTCTTGATGAGGAAATTAGCCTTCGGCCCCAAGGTGGGGAGGGCGGCAAGAGACGGGGAGGATGCTATAGGAGTGGCAGAGGGAGGATGGAAGCAAATGGTACCTGGGTGCGGTATGGCAAAGGGAATAGGGATAAGGGTTGGGGGTGGTGTTAGTTAATGCCAGGAGCTTGGGAAGCAAGTTGCCAGAATTCCAGGTCATGCTGTTTGAGGGGGAGGTGGATGTGGTGGTGGTCACGGAAACATGGGCAAACACAAACCAAGATTGGGACCTAAATGTGAGGGGCTACACTATGCTAAGGAAGGATTGAAAGGATGGCAGGGGAGAGTGACTATGTTCATTAGGGATTGCATAGAAATTGCTACGGTGGAAGAGGCAGAGGGAAGCGTGGAGGCCTTATGGGTCACCTTGCGAACCCCTGCAGGAGGAAAGATCAAGCTAGGAGTAGTATATAGGCCCCCCGTGTTGGGGGATGTTCTGGAGGATGGTTTGCTGGACAACATTATCTCCCAGTGTGGACCAAAAGGGAAGGGAGTGGTGTTGATGGGGGACCTAAATATGCCAGGTACGAATTGGGGAACCATGTCCTCTAAGGTGGCCAAGGAGCAGACAGCTTTCAGGATGTGTTCTTCATGCAGCATGTTTTGGAGCCTACGAGGGATGGGCATGTCCTGGACATGGTTCTGGTGGATGAGGATCTGGTAAGGGACCTGACTGTAGAGGATCCCCGGCTGGGAGTGATGACAACACTGTCTGGTTTCAAATAAACATGGGGGGGAGGAGGGGAGAGCTCTAGGACATTGACTGTGAATTTCAGGGGGGCAGACTTTCTGGGCATGGGAAACATTCTCAAGGACCACTTGAAGGGGATTACCACAATGACAGAAGTTGAGGAGAGCTGGGAGGTCATTAAACGGGGACTTCATGAGTCAGTTAAGACCTGCGCTAAGGTGGAGCACAAGGGAACAAGGTCCTGTAAACTGTGTTGGTGGTCAAGTGAGGTTCAGGAAGCAGTCAGGGAAAAGAAGGCTGCATACAAAAAATACAAAACAGTCTGAGGGGAAAGTGAAATGGTAATGTACCATCTTGCATCCAGAAAAGTCACCTGGATGGCGAGGGGAGCAAAGTCCAGTAAAGAGCAGTGGCTGGCTCAGGGGATATGGGAGGGAAAAGTGTTCTTCAGGTACATTGGGGAGTGGAGAAAAATCAAGGACAAGCTGGGCAGATTGAAAACAGAAGGAGGGTGGGTGGAGTAGGCGAGGGACCAGGCAGAGGTATTAAACGAACACTTTGCCTCAGTGTTCACTAAGGAGGGGGACGGGGTATTTACAAAGCAGAAGTGGAGGGAGATAAAAGGGGTAGTGTGTGGGAATGGGGGAGCAACAGTAATAGATTAGGAGGGAGGGAGTGGTACCCCAGGGGTGTCACATCAGGATAAATCGACCAGTAAGGTGGGGGGATGGATGATGCTATTCCCACTTAATGGGCATGGAAAGCCCTTAAGGCCCTAAAGAAGGAAAAATCTCCAGGACCGGATGGCATTCATCCAAGAGTACTATGGGAATTGGTGGATGTACTGGCTGCACCCCTAGTGGAGCTTTTCAACAGGTTGCTTGAGACAGGGGGGTACCTAAGGATTGGAGAGAGGCACATGTGGTGCCAATCCATAAAGGTGGGTCGAGGGAAGTGCCAGGTAACTATAGACCTGTCAGTTTGACATCCGTGGTGGGTAAAATAATGGAGAGCATACTAAAGGAACATTTGGGGAAGATCATGGAGGAGGTGGGAGGTCTGTATAGTCGGCAACATAGATTTGTGCCAGGAAGATCATGTCAAACTAACCTTGTGGAGTTCTATGACTGGGTGACATTGGAACTGGACAGGGGAAAACCTACTGATGTACTATTCTTAGACTTCAGCAAAGTGTTTGACTCAGTCCCCCACAATGGTCGGGTGGAGAAACTGATAGGGATGGGGATGGGGGTGGGCCCAATGATGGTCAGATGGATAGGAAACTGGCTGGCTGGCCATACTCAGAGAGCAGTGATCGGTGGGGAACTCTCAAAGCCTAGAGGGGTCAGTAGTGGGGTACCACAAGGCTCAGTCCTGAGGCCGATCCTGTTTAATGCATACATATCTGATATCAGGGAGGACATAGGATGTGAAATGAGTCTCTTCACAGATGACTCCAAGTTGGGAGCTGTAATAGAGGGGGAGGAGGGGTGGTTGGCCCTGAAAGGGGATCTGGAGACCCTGGTTAGGTGGGCTCACACCTGAAAATTAAATTTCAATTCCTCCACCTGCAAGGTGTTACACCTGGAGCGGGGGAACCCCAAACATGAGTACACCTTGGGAGGGGTGGTGCTGGAGGCCTCAGCAGGGGAAAAGACCTTGGGGTCCTGGTGGACACAAGTATGAATAACTGAGCAGTGCAAGAGGGCAGCAGTCAAAGCAAACAGGATGTTGGGATGCATCGCATGGGGGATTATCTCAAGGTGCAGGGAAGTGATTCTGCCACTGTATAATGGACTGGTTAGACTACATCTTGAGTACTGTGTGCAATACTGGAAGCTGCACCTGAAGAGGGACATACAGCTCCTGGAGAGGGTTTGGAGGAGGGCAACTAAGATGATATGAGGTCTAGGAGATTTGACGTATGAAGAAAGACTTAAGGAGCCTGGCCTGTTTTCATTGGAGGAGAAGAGAGATGGGGGGGGGGGATATGATCGAAGTCTTCAAGTACCTCAAGGGAATTAATAAGGTAAACAAGGAGGGAATCTTTAGAATTAAGGAAGGAGGTATCACCAGGGGACATGGTTTGAAGTTGGAAGGTGGAAGGATGATGGGGGAAAAGAGGAGGAGGTTTTTCACTGAGAAGGTGGTGGAACCCTGGAATGCGCTGCCTGGTGAGCTGGTTCAGACTCCTATGGTGGAGGGTTTCAAGAGGAGGTGGGACAGATACAGAAAGTGAAAGAAACATGGGATGGCCTGGTGCAGGGGGGCTGGGATGGAAGATTGGGGTTTCAGAAAGACAAGGAGGGGGGCCTCAGTACCCAAATAGGAATCTGAAGCACGAGCAGACTCGATAGACCATAAGGCCTAATCTGCTGGCAATTAGTATGTTAGTATGTCTGCATTTTCCTGGTCCCCCTCTGCACAACCCCCCCCCCCTTCTAACCTTACAATCTCACATCCTGTCCTCCTCTTTTCACTTACATTCCTAAAAAATGTTTTCACCCCTTTCACTACCTCCTGGGCTATTCTGCCTTTAGTGTGTGCCTTTGCACTCTAGCTGCTTTCCCTGCTTCTCTTTATTTCCCTTGACACACCACCCTATCCTTCTCCCTCTGTGTCTCTTTATACCGAATGAAAGCTACTCTTTTTACTTTTACCATTTCAGCCACCTCTTTTGCTTAACTTCTCTGGTTCATGATAGTGAAAGGAGTTCTACATGCAGTATGTGGGCAGCTTTGGATTTAGTTATTAAAAACTTTAAAAAATTTACTTTTTTTTTTAGGAGGCCAGCATAGATAATTTCAGCAGCTTTGATAATATTGTAAAGTTCCTGGTGGGCATTGTTTTACTTATCAAAACTCGGAAATGTTTTAACTCATTATTTAGTGGTCTTTTAGAACATTCTAAAGTGAAAAAATTGGACAGGGTCTTTTATGATATGCCTGTGAAGGTAATTCTGTGTCTTTCTTTTATTGAACAGTAAATGGTACTGGGGCCTCTCAGTTCGTGAGACTGAAACATTGTTGGGAGTGCAATCTGGGGGAACCCCAGTCTGATGTCATAGGGAAAGAAGCCATTCAGTTTTATGCTGTTTCCCAGAAGCAATTGATTACATCAAATACAGTACAATATTTTGTATTGAGCATACTACATTCCTCGATGATTAGATTTAATGAAACCAAGTGTTAGTTCTTTGTGTTCTAAATGTTCTATCTCAGAGCATACCTTTTTTCATCCTAAGCTTATGGCATTTTGCAGGGCCATTCGTGATATCATGGAGGATGTCCTTAAAACCCCTTTTTATGTTGGCTTGCCGCAGGCGCAAGCCAACATATAGGAAGAGTGCAGATTTGGGGGCGTGGCCGCTGTTCGTCGAATGCAGGGCACGCATCAGTAGGTGCGTCCCTCATTCCCCAATCAGCCTGCATGCCAGCGCCACATCATGCATACATAATGGTGCGAGCACATCTAAGCAAAGGTCCGCTGCAATCCGAGCAAAGCTCATCATATGTAGCGGACCCTTTGCTTGCGTGCTCGCCGCCATTATCAGCATGGTTGGCGGCGGCTGAGCTCAATCCCCTGTCGGTAACCCCCACTGTTTTACTGTGCCGTAGAGGCCACTACCCGTCGGCATACCCCCAATCTGGAATGCGAGGGGTGCCCAATCACCCTCGGCTGGCACACGCCCCTGTGTTTGTATGCCGGCCAGGAGCCCACGTCCCATCACCTCCTCCCCACAATTGTTCAATGCGAGGGGTGCCCAATCCCCTTGGCTCGCATACCCCACCACTGTCTTTGCTGACGGGGGTGCCCAATCCCGTCGGCATTATTTGCCCCCTGTTGTGAGATCGACGAGGGTGCCCAATCCCTCTGTTGGCTACTGACACCCCCCTAAAAACCAGTTGGGTGGCACGCTGGGAGCCCACCCAGTGTGCCAAATGCCCTGCAACAGGAAAACTGTCCCACGATGGTTTCTTTTTTTTCTCCCCTGTAAAACTAAAACCATCCCTCGTAGTCTCGATGCTCCCTCCCCCAACGCACCCACCACTGAGCACCTGCCTCCCCTTACCCCCACCCATACTTACCTCCGAGTCAGCGCGACATGATTTGCAGTGGACTTGAAACACGTCTGCACTCTTCAAAGCCGACCGCGAACTGAGGAAATGCCGGTAAGCTGTATAATGGAGTGAATAGGGTTTTTTCAACTTTGTTGCATATCTCAGGCATTTCTTGGAAATTTTGCACCAAATTTTCAACATGGGGTTTTTGGGGCCCCTTCTCATGAATTCTGTCACTGTCATGGTGTTAATCAGCCTTGAAAGGTGATTTCACAGTCACTGCGAAATCACCTTTCAGGGCCCATTAATGAAATGACAGTGGCATCATTCATGGGTGCCCTCTTAAAAGCCTAACTTCCAAATTTGGTGGAAAAAATCCAGCAAATGCCTGTTTTGCGAACGTGCGTTCCGCAGTTGCTACGCAGGCTCGTAACTGCGCGCATTCACAATATTTTACTGCAGGATTTGCAGCATTGTCATTTTTGTACACCTCCTTGTGAACAGTATAGCTGTCATTTTCCACATCCTGCCCGAAATGTGTTTCCGCACTTCTGGCGCACAATAGCGCAGTTGCTGTGGGAAATCAGTGTTTCAGCCAGATTATGAAAATGACAGTGACAAAGTTCACGAGCAGAGGACCTAAAATGCCTATGTTGAAAATTTGGTGATGATATTCCATAAAATAACTGTATTACGGCGTGCGTTGGCAGATTCATGCCTTCTCGTCACGTCAGCATTTGTGATATTTTCAGTCTGGATTTTCACCATTGCCATTTCCACACCTCTTGATGAGCGGTACAGCGTCATTTGACATATCCTGCCCAAAATGTGTTTCGCACTTCCAGCGCAGAATAATGTAGTTGCACAATGCCGAAATCACTTCTTGGAACACTTTGAGGAAATAACAGTGACACTGTACACGTGAGCAGAGGTGCTAAAAGCCTATGTTGAAAATTTGGTGCGACGCCCATAAAATGGCAGTGTTGCAAGCGTGCATTGCATATTTCCACATACCCTAGTAGCTTCCATGGAAATTTGGTATATTTACCTGCCACATTTTCAACACTGGCATTTTTACACCTCCTTATGAACTGTACAGCTGTCATTTCTCACATCCTGCCTGATATGTTTTCCTGCACTGCACTACCAAACACCCAAAGGGACACCCTAATGCCTGTCACTCTCTGCAGGGTGGGGGTGGGTTGGCATCAGTTCAATACTTCACTGCCATTCCTATGATGCATCTGTCTAACTCCTGCACTACCAATGCCAATGCCAGCAAGCCAACATTCGGCATTGACAAATGCTTGTTGTCTATAAGTATGGTGGACTTGATCCTGACAGTATTATATGCAGACTACTTCTTCAGAGGAGAAAAAGAACTTGTGGCATTTGTCTTTAGCTGTAGCCAAGAGGTCCATTGCCCAAATTTGGATGCCGGCCCTTCCACACAACGAAGCACAATGAGGTAAGAATATGTTGTCATGCCGGTCTTGATTCTTCAACTGAGTGACCAGGGCAGCTGATAAGGGACAGGCAGTCAATATGGTGTACTTAGATTTCAGTTATGTCTTTGACTCAATCTTCCACACAGCATGCTGGTCCAAAAGCTAAGGGACTTGGGGGGCAAATGGTCACTTGGGTGGAAAGCTGGCTAAGGGGAGGGACTCAAAGGTTTGTAGTAATTGAGGCATTCTCAGAGATGAGGGAGGTTACAAGTAGAGTACCACAGGGACTGGTCCTGGGCCCTGTCCTTTCCAATGTGTTTGTTTGTGACAGGGAAGGGCAATGAGGGCAAGATCTGCCTCTTTGCAAAAGATGCAAAGATCTGTACAATGGCTGGCATGGAGGAAGGGGTAAGGCAACTCAGGAAGGATCCAGGCAGGTTGCAGAGCTGGTTAGAGATCTGAGAGCAATTATTCAATGCAAAAAGAAATGCAAATTGATGCATGATGAAAAAGTGTGTATTATGAAATGGAATGGATGATCCTGGAAAAAAGCACCAAGGAGGAAACGGACTTAAGGGTCATGATAGAAAGCTCCAAATCCACAACACACTGTAACGGAGTGGTGGTACAGCAAACAGGATTTTGTGATGTATGGAGGGGGATAAGTAGTAGAAGTCAGAAGGTGATCATCCCACTGTACAGGTCATTGGCAAGACCATATTTGGAGTACTGCACAAGGTTCTGGAGTCCGCACCTAAAGAAATACTTAATGTGGAAGAAGTGCAGTGCAGGGCAGCCAAGAGGGTCCCAGGACTAGGGACAAGTCATAGGAGGAGAGGCTGCAGGACTTGGACATGTACACCCTTGAGAAGAGAAGGGAAAGGGGTAACATGATAGAAACTTGCAAATACCTCACAGGTTAAATAGGGTGGATGCCAAGGAACTCTTCTTTATCAGTTCAGATACGGGGACAGAGGGGAACTCACTTAAACTAGCAAGGAGGATTTCAAGAAAGACGTCTATAAGTACTTCTGCAGGGAAAGAGCAATAGACAAGTGGAATAGGCTGCCAGACACATACTCAGCGTACTTTGCTGAGTACAGTACAATCTGGAAAAAACAGGGGCACCATGAGCCTTAGGCTAGAGCAACAAACACAGAGACTGATGTACATGAAGAGCTGTTTTTCTCCTCTGGATACTTTAGTGTGCATTTGTGAATGCTCTTTGGAAGATGTGTGGATACAACACTTAGAGGCCATGATTGTATGAGTGATCCATTTGAGTGCGTATGCATGAGTCCTGGTGTGAATGGACTTCTGTAAGGCTGGCTACTTTGATGTGGTACAGAGGCTTATCACAATGTATCCTAAACATTGTAAATAAAAGACAGTCAACTTCTGTCAGATTTGTAGTGTGTGTGTTAAATAAAACAAAAATGTTGTGAATCTATTAGGATCATTGGCTTTTTACATATTGTTGACTGAAATGAGGGTGGGGCAGTGTTCATGTTGCAGAACAGCACATCTTTTGGTTTGTGTTTACATGGGGGGGCAGCAGTTCTGTCAGCTCTAGAGTACACGTTTAAAACTCCTGATTATATCCCTGGCTGGAAGAAATGGTAACGGTCAAATCAGGAAGCAGTTTTAACCAGAGGTGGTACAGCAATATAGGCTTAGTGAGAAGAGAGGGCAGAAATTATGGAAACAAAATAGCCACTCAGACTCAAGCCCATCTCTTCAAGTGGTGTAACAGGCTGTGCTTTGAAACAACTGAGAAGCTGCATGGGATATACTATATTGGATTAGAAATCTGCAACTGATCTCTCTTACATCTGAGGGAAGTTTTCCTTACTTTACAGTCTTACATTGGGATTGCTTTGTGTTTAACTTTATCTTTAAATCAGGAAGGGGGTTTTCAAAACTACTTATCTTGTGAGCAACTTCAGAAGGGTTGAAATAACTGCATATTTGATTTTCATTTGTGGCTAACTGGACTGTCTACTAGTATTCTGTAACAGTTTGCATCAAATTACTTTTAAATAGTTGACAAAGCAGTTACTGGAGATTAGGTGAATTACTATAAAGGGCAGTACTCACCAGGGTGGTGAAGCAGTGGTGTATTTGATTGTTTCTAACAGTCACCAGTGGTTGTGGACTACCCACTCACCCCCAACCCCCCCAGGCGTGACGTTTCCTTTATAGCCAAGGTTCTGACATCACTTCCTTAACAGGTCTTGGGGAAGAACTGTCATATTCTTAATAACCCAGCACAGTGCATAAAGGGTAGAACACACCACACAAAGGAAGCAAAAAAAAAACATATATATATATATATATATATATATATATATACATATTGTATATTGTATATTATAAGGGAGAGGGACATGTGGGGAGTGATGCAATGCACTGGCTGTGGGGCAGCAGTTTTCCGGGAGACCTGGGAACTGTGTTGCTGTCCTATTTGCAGGCAACTGTCAGCTCTGAGGGAGGAGGTAGTCCACCTCCAGGCTGAACTGACAAGGACTAAGGAGGCCTCCCCCACCCAAAAAGCACCACTGCCACAGAGGCTGCCAAGTATGAAGAGCAGGTGGACCACAGTGGGTTCTGGGAGGGTACGGGTGGTGGAACAGAGGTGAAGCCCCCTAGTTGTACCTTTACACAAACCATATGCCAGTCTGGCAGAACAAGGTTCCTCTATGATGGCACCCTCAGTGGAGACCAAGAAGAATGCTGAGGAGACCCACAAGGGAGACCCACAGAAGGGTGGCAAGGGACACCACAGGGGAAGGAAACAGCTTCTGATAAGGGACTCAATTGTTAGAGGGGTAGACCTGGGGTAGGGAGAAGAGAGGGAAGTAAGGTGCCTGCCTGGTGCCATGGCTTGGAGGGACAAGAAGCAAATTCTCAGGATTGCAGAAGCAGCATCACAGGAGAGGGAACTAGATACCATTGTCCACCTTGGGACAAATGACCTAGCTAGGCATGGGATCACTGCATTACAGGATGAAATTGTGGAGTTGGGGAGGGGCCTCAGAGAGGTAGCAAGCACAGTTACCTTCTCAGAGGTGCTGCCAGTCCATGGCAGGGGTGAGGCTAGGGTACTACACACCACGCAGTTTAATGAATGGTTGCAAAACTGGTGCAGAGCACAGGGCTTTGGCTTCATTGGGGACTGGGGGTACACCTGGAGAGATGAAGATTTATACTGGCATGATGGTCTGCATCTGTCCATGAAGGGAACCAAGATCCTAAGTGACAGGTTTAAATGCTTCCTTGGCAAGCTTTTAAACTAGCTATGGGGGGAGGTGCTAATAAGAGGCAGGAAATTTCAAGCCTCCCCCCACAAAACATGATGGGTAGTAAGGAAAACAATGAGGTACAGTGCTCAACAGAGGGCAGGACAGGGGTAAATGGAAAAATAGACAAGGGCAAAAAGAGCAGGCATGGTGGAAAAAAGGATAAAGCCAACATTAAATGGAGGGCAGTGAGTACAAATGCCCGTAGTCTGGGAAACAAGCTTCCTGAACTAGTAGCCTTGATGGAAGATGAACACTTGGATATTGTGGCAGTCACAGAAACATGGTACACGGGGAACCATGACTGGGATGTCAACATACCAGGGTACACAGTCTACAGAAGGGACAGGGAGGGGAAAAAAGGAGGTGTAGTAGCTCTATACATAAGGGAAGGGATCAAAGCTACAGAACTAAAAAGTAAAGGGGGAGGACAACAGGCACTCTGGGTCACCTTGGAGACAGGGAATGGTATCACAATCCGCACAGGAGTTGTATACAAACCCCCATCTCAAGGGGAGGAAATGGACAAGAAAATGATAGCAGGCATTCTCAAAATGGCTGAAAAAGGGGAGTTACTGTTAAAGAGGGACCTGAATATGCCAGATGTTAACTGGATGACATGTACTGCAGCCACATCCAAGAGCAGCGTCATTCTCGATGCCCTGCAGGTGGCAGGCCTTAGACAGCTAGTGTTGGAACCCACTCGGGAGGAAGCTATACTAGACCTGGTACTCTCAAATGGAGGAGGATCACAAATTTGAAGTCGGTAGACATCTGGAACAAGCTACCACTGCACAGTGTGCTACAATAAGCACAACCATGGAAACAAGCCATACAAAAACAAGCATACTGGACTTTAGAAGGGCTGACTTTGGCAAAATGGGTGAATACCTGAGGAATACACTAGCAAATGGGCAAAAAGGAGGGGTGGAAGAACATTGGAGAAAAATCAAAACTGCCATCATAGGGGCAACAAGCCTTTGTGTGAAACAGATAAAGAAAACAAAGCGGAGTAAAAAAACACTATGGTTCTCAAAAGAGGTGGCAGGGAAGGTTAAGGAGAAAAAGGCTGCATTCAAAAAGTATAAGACATCACAGAAGGAGCACAACAGGGAACTGTATCAATTAAAGCAGAAAGAAGTGGGGAAGGCAGTCAGAATAGCAAAAGCCCAAACTGAGGAAAAAATAGCCAAGTCAGTTAAGAAGTGAGATAAAACCTTTTATAGGTTCATTAGGGAGCACAGAAAGGTTAAGGGAGGAATAGCGAAGATTAATAAGGGAGAGGGGAGGTGGGCAGAGGGAGACAGTGAAAAGGCAGAGATACTGAATGTATACTTTTGCTCAGTATTCACAGAAGAAGATGAGGAGGAGTTACCTAAACCAGATAATAGATGCACTCTGGATAGGGGGGTTGACACCAGTCCATTTACAGAAGAAAGAGTCCTGAAAGAACTCCTAAAACTCAAGGTGGACAAAGCAATGGGGCCTAATGGGATTCACCCTAGAATCCTAAAAGAACTAAGGGAGGACCTAGTGACACCACTGACCACACTTTCTAACAAATCATGGGAGGATGGGGTGGTACCCGAGGACTGGAGGAGGGCAGATGTGATTCCCCTTCACAAAAGTGGGAGCAAGGCAGAAGCAGGAAACTACAGACCTGTAAGTTTGACCTCAGTGGTAGGGAAAATTATGGAATCACTTCTGAAAGAAAGAATTGAGTACCTAGAGGCCAGCGGGGCACAGGACCCAAAGCAGCATGGATTTACAGCAGGAAGGTCATGTCAGACGAATCTAATAGATTTCTTTGACTGGGTGACCAAAGTGATAGACCAGGGAGGGGCTTTGGATATGGCCTACCTAGACTTTAGCAAGGCATTTGACACAGTCCTGCACAAAAGATTAATAATCAAGTTAGCCAGCTTGGAAGTGGGTCCCAGGGTGGTAGCCTGGGTTGCAAACTGGCTGCACAACAGGACACAGAAGGTAATAGTGAGTGGCACACATTCCGAAGAAAGGGGAGCCACTAGTGGAGTACCTCAGGGATCAGTACTGGGTCCAGTCCTCTTTAACATCTTTATAGGTGACATTGCAGAGGGTCTGGAGAGAAAGGTATGCCTCTTTGCAGATGATACAAAGATCTGTAACAGAGTTGATACACAAGGGGGGGTAGAAAGGATGAGAAGGGACTTGGCAAGGTTGGAGGAATGGTCGGACATATGGCAACTTAGATTCAATGCAAAGAAGTGCAAAGTAATGCACCTGGGAAACAAAAACCCAGGAGAAGAGTACACAATAGCAGGAGAGGTACTCACAACAACAAAAATGGAACGGGACTTGGGGGTATTCATATCGGATGATCTAAAGGTGGGTAAGCAATGTGAGAAGTCAGTGAGGAGAGCCAGGGGGATACTGGGATGCATAGGAAGAGGCATCACAAGTAGAAAAAGGGAAGTGGTTATCCCTCTGTACAGACAGTTGGTGAGACCCCACCTGGAGTACTGTGTGCAGTTTTGGAGACCTCATCTACGCAAGGACATAGACAGGATGGAAGCAGTCCAGAGGAGGGCAACTAAAATGGTGCAGGGTCTGCATCAGAAATCATATGAAGAGAGACTGAGAGAGCTTAATATGAATACTCTTGATGAAAGGAGGGACAGGTGGGACATGATAGAAATGTTCAAGTACCTCGAGGGAATCAACAAAGTCCAGGACGGTAGCATCTTTCAGAAAAAGAGATGTGTAAGAACAAGGGGACACAATTTAAAGATAGAGGGGGGGGACAGCTCAGGGATAATGTGAGGAAATCTTTTTTCACAGAGAGAGTGGTGGATGCGTGGAACTGCCTTCCTTGGGAGGTTGTTGGGGCTAAAACAGTGGGGGAATTCAAACATGCATGGGACAGACACAAGGCAATTGTAGTGGGGGTGGCAGGAAGTAGGCTATTGGTTAACTAGAATCTGCAGCTTATCCAGTAGGTAGGGAAATGGACAGACTTGGTGGGCCAAGTGGTCCTTATCTTCCGTCAAAGTCTATGTTTCTATGTTAGGCTAGTACAGAGGTTTTTTTTGGCAGACTGGGTGGCCATTAGGCCTTTTTCTGCCATCAGTGTCTATGTAGCTGTCACAAAAGCAGGCAAATATACTGTGCTCAGTCAACTGGAGGAGTTCACTGCAGTGTAGGGCTTCTGGAAGAAGCAATAGGAAAACAGTATCTTCCTAGTTCATTAAAGTATTATCTGTAAGGGCTGGTGTGTAATTTAAGGATATATTCCCACAATGATATTGCCTTGTCCCAGATTGTACTTCGTTGTTTAAGGCATGATGGTTAGGTAATATTGGACTTTTCTGGAATTTGTATAATGTAAACATGTGCATTCCTGGGCTGTATAATGCAAATACTGCCAGACCTGAACCAACAAAAGATTCAGCTGTCATTGTTTGCCGAGTGGAAAACTTAAATAGTTTACAAAAAAATAGATTCATAGAGTGAGTTCGACATTGTATGTTTTCTACTATAAGTGCATCATACTACCACTTCACAGTTCACAGAGTATGACAAGCATAGAATACATTTTCTGTAAATGTTATACATACTCAAAACTGTTAGTTTTAATAGTGAAATGACTCTCATTTGATTCATCTCTTTATTTGCTTTTCTGATATAAATGATATGCTTTATACAGAGTGGATTTTTCACGTACAGTTTATGTCATGACTTTCATCTACTTAGAGCTACACATACCAACCCTGAAGGAATATGTCCATTCTCCTTCACATCAAATATTGCTTTTTCTAATGTTTTACCATGCAGTTTTTGTACAGTGCAGTGATATGCACCAGATAATGGAGTTTTTGTTTTCTGAACCCAGTCTTACCCTTGTGTATAAAGCTGCATTTCACAGATTGAATTGTACAGTATACTATATGTCAGTTCATCACGATCAATTGTGAACAAAACATGAGGTGAATTGTCAGCATTTACACACAGAGAAGTAGGTATACTCTTCAATAATATACCTATTATCATACAAATGTGCCATTTACCAGTACGTAAGCAACATCAATATTTGACTATAACATGGCATGGCATGGGCCCCTTTAGCAATAGCTATTGGCACATCAAAACCCAAGATTTTGCATCTCCTCTAGGTGTGTGTCCAGAACCTGCTGCACACATTTCATAAGTTTGCCTCCAATTTAAAGTTGCAGTGCAATGAAAAATGTTTTTCCAAAAATCTAGTGCATGTTACAATTGATAAAAATATTAGCATGCCTGCAAAATCTACTTGTCTAGGTACCTCCTATGTTGTGCACCATGATATTTTTTTTATTTCTTAATCCTAACCCTCACCAATTCTGCAGTACTATTTCTAAGTCAAGTATAGTACCCATCTTTGTTTCTTGAGAAAAAATAAATTAAAACATTTATAAAATACTCATATTTTGGCATAAGTAGAACATTTTACCACCAAATAACACTTGAAGATGTCTGGAATCTTTTATAGTAGAAAAAGATAGTATCAAATGTTTTACCTGATTTCATTGTGCTCCCATTATTCTGCTGCATTTCCTTATTATGCTGGGTACATTCCTTATTTGTCCTAAACATCCATATACAGTCTTGTGGTAGTCCCTCTTCATTACATTGACAACATAATCAGTCTTTAATTATCTTCTCTCACCTACTCATATTCTGTTAAATAGTTTAATGAATTATGCATTGTGCCATTGTTGCATTATTACTGTATGGTAAGTTCCATTAAACTAAATTATGAAAGAAATCACTGTATACCAGATGTCCCATGACTTGTTGTAATTCATACAAATCACCAAGCATCATCATATATCAACTGCAAAAGAAAGCACAAGTTGTAGTGACAATGAAACAATGTGACCTACTAGGAATTCAACCCAGTCCCACAAAATACCATCCCAGTGTCTAACCACTGAGTTAGAGGCTCACGTTAGTGGTGGCTAATACTGCACCAAAAAACATCTCGTTGTCATTTTGATTATTCCTAATTGCAGGATATACAATACCAGTGACAGGAAGTGTGCACAGAAACCAAGGTCCAGCCTAGTAAACCTGCAGTTCAGTGATTACAACACTGGGATTGTATTCCATGGTCCTGGGTTAAATTCCCAGGAGGTAATGTTATTTCTTTCTCACTAAAGCTTGTGATTAAAATGTGCTTAACTGTGGCTAATACTGCACCACAAAACATCTAATTGTCATCTTGATTATTTTTAGTTGCAGGATATACATTACCAGTAAAAGGAACTGTATCCAGGACCTTTAGGTCCAACCATGTGAGCCAGTAGCTCAGTGGTTAAAGCACTGGGATAGTAATCTGGGGGCCTGGGTTCAAATCCCAGTAGGTCACATTATTTCTTTCTGACTACAACTTGTTATTTAAATTACTTAGCAGTAAGTAAAAAAATTGTGATTGTCAGGAACTTAATTCTGCTCAGCTAAACTCTGGCAGCAGGTAGATGTATTTCTTCTTTATTTTATGTGTCAAACACTCAGTGCACAGAATAAACATGTGATACCAGAAGAGAAACATCCTGATTCATTCATGAGTCTGACATCAAAGTATTAATGTAACACATTTTTGTCTTGTCTCTTATACACATAGCCACCAAGTATGTAAGGAAAGATCTATGAAATGCTTACATTTCTGCCTCATTACTGTATCTTGCAGATGAGAAATTGGTGTAATATCTTCTGTATGTGCAATGCTAAATGTCCATGTGTGTCTGACTACTGGCCACTGAAAATAACTTTGTGTCCATTTGTGTACCACACAACCTGCTCTGTAAATGATTTTCTTTTGCCACTGTTTCAGCTTTGTCAGTTTCATCAGTGTAATCCTTGTCAATAGATTCTTGTATTTCACATCATGGGTAACCACAAAAAGGTTCTGGCACACACAAAGTGAGAGTGTATCACATGTAACACTGAGGGTGTAATTTATCTGGCCACATGTAATTGTAAAGCATTCTATATAGGTAAGACTGTTAGAAGCTTTAAAATAAGGGTGGAAGAACACATTAGAGCTATTCAGAGAAAAGACCTTTCATATGCTACAGCAGCCCATATCATTCAAACTAATGACTCTCCCTCTCATTTTTTTTAAATTTATGGCAATAGAAAAAATATGCCGGAATCCTAGAGGGGGAGATTTTGACAATTTAGTTCTACGAAGGGAGAACTTTTGGATCTTAACCTTGAGGGCTAATAGTAGCCCAGGATTAAATGGGCCACTAGAAATGTATCCCTATCTTAAGAAACGCTGAATTAGGTTTATAATTGGTTAGCCCCTGATTGCTATTATTAAGACTGAAATACTGAAGCAGTTCATTATATTATAGAATTAGGGTTTTTAATGAATGGTTAATTGATTATTTATATATGATGCCTCTTTTTTAATAATACAGAAGACATGATTGGTTAATTTTAATTGATGTTGTTAGCCTTCCTTATTGTTGTGGTGACTACTAATAACTTTTAATGGATGTAATATATGGATCACCTGTGTATGTATGTATTTAAGAGGAGTGTTTCTTCGGATTTTTTAGCTTTTGAGAAAGGATTGTAGCCAGTCTGAAACATGTCAGGTTAGACATTTTTTATGGTACAATAAAAGAATATTTTGAAATGTATGTGTTCCTCTCATGAGTTTGCGTGTGCCAGAACCTTTTTGTGGTTATCTAATCTAGTTGGTTCTTTGAGCACCGCATCCCAGTGCACACTTATTTTGGGAGAATAGTATTTCACATCATGCTAGATCAATATTGTATTAACATTTCTATGCCATGGGTTTTCTATTTTTTGAACACAGTGCCTTTTTAGTTTAAGACCTTCTATGGTGTCATAGTATTCATGTTCTTTGTATCTGTCTTTTTTATTTCAAAAGGCATGGCCTTGTCTTAATGATGTTATTCATCATCACCGGTGCACTAACACAGTTTCCTATACCATGTTCCTGTTGTCTTGTCAGTGAGAATGTTTCTTGGATTCATATTGTTGGCTAATAAATCACTTTTCTAGTGCATTAAGATTATCAGATTAATCTGGTACATTGTCTACATTTATAAAATGGGCAAATAAAATCTTAAAAGCTGATTGGCTGAAACGCCTTCAGAGCCATGTCATTATCAGCTGATAACCATTCAACTGACACTACTGTCACAACCCTAACCCCAAAACAGGATGGTATCACTGTGTCACCTTCGTAGAAAATCCTTTTACTGCCAGGCACACAGCGCGCTTAAGCAGGCAGCAAAACAACAAAAGTCTGTCAGCGAAAGTAAAGTCCTGTCACTGAGAGCCGTAAACAGCCGGACATGAAAAACACCCACCACACACACACACACACACACACACACACACACAGGCAAACTGTATTATCGTAGCAAGTGTACAGCATGATGCCATGCCATAAAGTATTTTAAATGAATGTCTGACCTGCATTTCACATTAGAAATACAAGTGCAATCTCCCAAACTGTCCACAGACCTGCTCCTCCTTTATGTCTTTTTGTTTTTACTTTATTTAGTTTTTGTTGACCGGGTAAGTGCACTAGGCAAATCCTGCCTATTTTCAGGCACGACCCGGGGAAGGGGGATGCAGATGAATGCCAACTGACCTTGAACCAGATAAAGCTGTTGGTGGTATTTTTTAGTGAATGATGGAAATTTGGCCAGGACACCGGGGAAGTTCCCCTACTCTTTTCGATAAGTGCCATGGGATCTTTAACATCCACCTGAACTACCACCAATCCAGGCAGATGGGACCTCGGTTTAATGTCTCATCAGAAAGATGCAATGCAATGCAATGAATTACACACACACAAAAAAAACAGTCAGAACAGACCCTCTCCTCATTAACTGTTGTAAACAGAATCAGAAAGAAATTAAAGCAAAATGCCCGAATCTCCAATGGCACTGGGAGCAACAGCTACTGTTTAAAAACCTCAAAGAAGGAAACATCAGTGAAGTGCCTCCCGCTGCTTCCAAACCCGCTACTTACGATTAAGGTGACAGCAACTTTTAAATAAATCCAGTCCTGATGCTCAGCCTTTAATTTTATCTTGCTTAGCCCATAATTTTATCTATCTGACCTGTGCTCTAATTAAACCTGATGGCAATGAATTGCCCAAAATGGGAGCCGTGGTTTTAAAATCTCGAACCAGGAAGCAGCTGTGAATGGCGGCCGTTAAGGGGCACGTTCACTCCCAGTCAGCCAGCCGTCAACTGTAAAAGAAAACAAGAAACTAATTTAAGAACACAAAGGTAAATTAACAAATAAAGGAACTCCCCCCAGAAACATGCTTTCTGTGTCTTGATGGCAGGGTGTGTGTGTGTGTGTGTGTGTGTGTGTGGCGCAAGAAATATCATGGTAAATACCTCAGCCAATATGGCACATACTGTACTCAGTTCTGCTGACTGTAAATGAAATTGTCAGCAAAGTAAGTCATATTACAGAAACCTAATTAAAAAAGAAAAACATCTCTGAGTGTTTCTGTGGTGAGTGGGTGGGTTGCAGACACACAGACACCAACTTTCTGTAGTGACTTTTCATTAAAAAGCTGCATTCCAAGACAATAACATGGACTACTTTTTCTTGTTTTCTACAGATATATAATATTTCACTCTTTTTATGTACACTTTTTATGGGCGTTTTTTAAATTAACTTCTTTACATGGGGGGCGGGGCCCACTTTATAAGTGTAATAACAAACTCTGAGGTGTGGAAAATGTCCTGATAAGAACATGCCCAGATGCAAAGGCACTCAGCACAAGCACTCCTTTGCTTTCGCAGCCCCTACCTTATGGAACTCTCTACCTTGCCAGATTAAAGAGTGCTTGACTAGCGAAAGTTTTAAAACTGCCTTAAAGACTAATTTGTTTAATTTAGCATATCCTTAGATTAGTTACTGTTAATGTTGATTTTGATCTTCTGCTGTCTTTAGTGAACTTGTTTATGCTACAGTATATTCTGTTTATGTATTTACTACAGGTATATCTGTAAAGTGCTGTGATCTTGCTGGAACAGCATTTTGTAAATAAAGCTGACTTGACTTGACTTGACCTCGTAGTGTGTTGATTTAGCCTACATACTTTTAGCTAGCTGTCAAAGTTGCAGATGTCCAAGTTATAAGCTGACAAAATTTGCAAAATTGCGTCAGTACTTAATGTTAAATTCCACCTGTCTTTGCAAAAATTGTGGAATTTCATTATAATTATGTGTCAGCCATATCCAAGAATATTTCACAACCATGCACCTGCCCTTTCATGCTGGAGAAAGGAAAAAACTAGTGTAACCCCCCCCCATATGGTGGGGCTTACCTGAATTTTCTGCTTTGCCCCAGAAAAGACTGCCTGCACCACTGTTTGCTCCTGGAAAGACTGCCAGTATCTTTTGTTCACTCCAGCCCCCAGGACTGCAGCCTGGAGGGGGACCAGAGGAATAAATCTTCAAGATACAGTCTCAAACATCAAATTGTGCCTTGCTGTATATTGTGTGAAATATGGAATATATATTCAGGTATTCAAAGCATAATTTTAAAAGAAATCTATTCAGGCCTATTGCTACAGTGGAGGCTCAAGCCAAGACATTAAGGGTTAAGGTCCAAGCACCATTAAGCATCTGCAATAAAAAATGTTTATGTCCTGTAAACTTAGATTGGGGTCTCCATAAGCTATGTCAAGCTTAACTAGCTAGCACCAAGGTCAGTCTTAAAACCATCTCTGGGAGAATAAAGAGGAGTTTCCTACTATCTTAAAGGAGTGAATTCCACCTGGGTGCTTCTAATTAAAAAGATATGTTTAAAGTACTTTTTTGTTAGGAGTATGACATCATACTCTTTGGTCTCGTGCTTCACTATTCTAGGGGGTGGGACTGGGCCCAATTGGAGTGAGACTGTCAGACCACTGTAAGGGGAGGTCAGGGAGATGCAATAAAGAGCAACTCCAAAGGCAACACTGAGAGAGAAGTGAGTCTGCAGTGAGCCCTCGGAGAGTTAGGAGGACAATTGATGTTGGCAAGAGCTATTCCATGCAAGCCTGCCTGGACTTTCTCAGCCAACCATCAGGGAGTGATGTCCGAGGTGTCTACAACCTGTGTGCTACAGAGATTAAACTGTGTCTGCTGAAGTGTCTGGATGACATTTTCCAATGAGAGAGTCTGTGACCTGCCTTGAGAGACAAGAGTGTGCCCCTGCTATCAGCCTGTGGGCACTTGAGACTGCTTGAGTGCAACTATGAGAGAAAGCCTGCATCGATCTTGCAGACAGTCTGGGACAGAGCTGACTAGTTCTACTACTAGGTACTTCCTAACACTCCACACTAGGTTTCTGAAGCCTGGATGCGAGTGTGAGGTGCATGGCCCTTGTTCCTTAGACTGATCTGTCCTGCAGAGGAGGAACAGGAAAAAGCCAGAGAGGTCCTGATTACTCTGGATGCAGAGAGCCTGATCTACATCCAGAGACACCTGAGACCTACATCTTCCACAGTAGATGTCCCCATCCCAACTGCCCAACTGAATCATCAGCCTGAGAGGACCTGCACATGCATGAAGGAGGAAGAGGAGCCCTGGTTGACAGGGAAAATGGTACATCAGAACCAAGACTACTCTCAGGGCTTGCACTGCAACTGTGAAAGTAAATTTAAATATTGGGCCAGTGGGACAGGAGTTACAAATACCTCATTTGGAGGGTTTTCCATTTAAGCAATTGCATGGCCTGTGGTGTTTTGGGTTTAACTGTTTCTGTTTTAAAGTGCACCACCACTGACTGACCAGCTGCAACATCACCAGGCCAGCACCATTCCTATGGCTGGGTACTCAGTGAAGCACAGGGAGCTCCCTTTATGGTTTAAGGGTTAAACTGGTATCAGTGGGCAGTGCCTCCAGTACAGGTGGGCTGGCAATACTAAAAGGTTTACAGTCTTATTTTCGACTGTCTTGTCTTGCTTGGTTGGGGAGTGGGCACTACTACTGTGTTTTAAGTGTTTACTGGCCAAGTTTAATTAGTTACTTAATTTTCGTCCTGCAACCAGAGTTCAAGAGTTTCTTCCAAAAACAGTTTTGCTTTGCATTCTCCATCTCTCGTAAATATCACTCAATAGATATTTAATTGATATTTTACATATTGTCTCATGAGTCTGTTATTAGTGGTAAGTCACTAATTGCATTTTTGGTGAATTTAAATTTGCACTGTGATATTTCATGTGCAGGAAATCACTGCAGTGAGCAGGGTAGGTATTGCATTCCAGTGGGTATACTGCTCTGACACTAGGCCTACCTACATTTATCTGTTGCTAGAGGCACTGTGCTAAACTTAAGAGATCTGGATTTGAAACCCCCAATCAGGAAAATCAGAACCCAGGCCCCTCAACCTTGTTTGAGCTAACAAGGCAAGGGTAGTAACCATAACATCCACAGCAATGAGGTTACACTAGTGAGAGAAAGTGAGATAGAGAGAGAGAGAGAGAGAGAAAGAGAGACAGAATATTAACAAGGTTGGATTCAAAGGGGCTCCACCATAAAAACAGGACAGTTGGAGGGACATTACAGGCTCTTTTTGCTAATCATAAATTAGGTGTCTAAAAAAGAAGAGGTAGAATATTCAAAAACTATAGGAAAGGTCTATTCATGTTAAAGTTAGCAGAAGTTAAATGGGATAGGCTGTTTCTGATACCAACCCTTGACCTGGCTGTCCAGGAATTTACACATTTATTTACCTCAGTATGTGATGAGATAGGACCTTATATTACTCTAACACAAAGAAAGGGACTTGTCCCCCAGATATCATAAAAATTAAAAAAAGAGATACGTGTCAAGAATAGGCTGTGGAAAACTGCAAACAGATCACTGGACCAAGTGGATTGAGAAAATTATAAAGTGTCAAGTAGTGCCCTGAAGACAAAAAATAGAAATTATAAACGTAAATATTATGGTACCAAATCCACTCAGACCACTGATACACACCAATATTGGTCTCTCATAAAATCATTTGAGAAGTCAGTAGAAAACTTGCTGCCCATAAAGATGAAAAGAAATGGTATACCTCAATCCACAAAAACTTCAGCAAACATATCAAACGAATACTTTGTGACACTGCCTGACATTGAGATTCCCCAAAGGAACTTTATTCTGATATAAGAGGAGCTCATGCAGTGTCACAAAGTATTCCAAAATTTAGATTTAGATGCAGCCCATCAAAGATGTTAAAGATGAAATTAGGAAATTATAACCTGAGAAACCTTTTGGATTAGCTGGATTTGAAACCAGATTTTTGAAGGATTCAGTAACTATTATTGCTCCAGTATTGACAAAAATGTTCAATTGGAGTTTGATTGAGGGTCACTTTCCAACACTATGAAAAAGAGCAAAAATTATACCAATATATAAAGGAGGGTCACCTACAGAACCCACAAATTACTGACCAATAGCTCTTTTGTCTGTGGTATCTAAATTGATAGAATGATTGGTCCAGCAATAGCTAAGTGGGTACCTGGAGAGACATTTGTTGCTATCCAGGTACAAGTCAGGTTTTTGAAAGGGACACTCCATGGACACCACACTCACTGACCGAGTGGACATCATTGTTTCCCAACTAGAAAAGGGATCATGGTGGGTGTGGTGTTCATGGATTTGTCAAAGGCGTTTGATACTATGGACCACAAGCTCTTGTTAGAGCATTTGCTAGATATGAGGTTAGCAGAAGATGCCTGTGGATGGTTTAAGTCCTATCTAAATGACAGAACGCAACAGGTTTAAGTCAGAAAAGATCTATCCAATAAGGAATTGGTCCAAAGAAGTGTCACCCAGGGCTCTGTTTTAGGGCCCACCCTATTTTTGATTGACATAAACCATTTAGCTGATGTGGTTACCTACTCCAAAATAAGATTTTATGCAGACAACACAGTTCTTGTAGCAAATGGAAATAACACTGAAGAAATGGAATCAAAGCTACAAGCTCTCAAAATCCAGATTAGTATTGAATAGTAAAAAAAATAAGGCTATGGTTTTCAAATCTGCCAAAAAGAAAAATAGAAATATAAAACAAGAGATTCAAACAAAAACAAATAAAAAAGAAGTACTAGCACAATTAAGTGAATGCAGGTATCTAGGTGTCTGGATTGATGAAAGTTTAAAATTTGGATTATCATATTGAAAATATGTTGGGAAGGATAAATAGTAAATTAGGGACATTTCAACACTCACGTTATTGTACTGATAAACATATGAGAACCACTATAATAACTCAATTGCTTGTACCTATTCTGGATTATGAAAGCCATGTGTATTGGTTTGGAAGTAAAGTTTTGTTGAAAAAGGGTTGATGTAGTACACAATCGCTTAGCAAAAGTTTTCCTGAGATGTGATTACAGAGCACATCACTGTGAACTATAAAGTGCACTTGGGTGGGTAATCCCTAAGAACAAAAGGACATTGATTTGGGCAAACCAAATTTATAAAACATAACATCTTAAACAACCAATGTATTTGCACGAAAAAATGGAAGAGACTGAACATAAATATAATATAAGAAATACCATAGGAGAAATTTTAAAACACCAAAAACCTTAAATAAATATCAATACATGACTTTTTTTAGTTATTGCCTGTCCCTCTGGAACTCTTTAGATAACTGTATTAAAAGTGTAAATAAAAATGTAAAACTTTTTATTGGAGCATTGAAACATGAATTGAAAATTTGATGTATGTGTAATGGGCAATATTACGATGAATGATCTACACACAGAAAAATCAGGATTTGACATCATAAATGTTTGCACTACAATTTGATAGAACCTTGAGTCCAGGTATTGCATATGTCACAATTTGTATGTCATGTACCTTACAGTGAAACTTTAATGTTTTATGTTTTACTATTTTTATATATTCAGAACCATCTTGTAAATAGGACCTTCAGGATCTAATGTTGTACCACCTTATCCTGTATAAAAATAAAGAATTTTACAACTACAGAACTACTAATTCAGATAAGATGATTCACCTACATGCAGTGCAGGTCAAATGAGTGTGATCCATAGCTAAGCACTGCATGTAGAGGGGAGTAACTGACTGTTGTTCTTATTGTGATATGATGTACACGTCTGAAGGGTGTGAGGGATGTCACATATTGAATGAGTGGAATTCCTGTTCTTAAGGGAAAAGATGTTTAAAGATATCTTCTAGAAGGCCCTCATGGTGAGGAATTACATGGGTATCAATCAGGTAAGCTAACTTTTGGGGCCTGCCCACTGACACAGTGGTAGCACTACTGCTAATGGTGCCAATGATTCAGGTTCAGAAGTGAGCTTGGGGCATTAGAGGGCCATCTGGAGGGAGGAGGATCAAGCATCTGAAGGATTCTTCTCCTCCCTTGGGGGAGAGGGTTTGCAGTACCTGGTAGTTGTCTTGCACCTAGAGGAGGCTGAGGGAAAGGCACCTGAGAGTGATAGAGAGAGCAAGGGGGGCCAAGACAGGTGCCAGTGTGCCAGTGTGCATTGTGCATAAGTATGTGGCATACATCATGGTGCCATTGCATGCCAACCTCTTGAGAGGAGATGAGACAAGAGAGAAAGAATAATAGTGGTAGAGTAGCACCAGACACCTGCAGGCCGGAACCACACTAGCTGAGTCCACTGTCCAGAACCAAATCCTGAATAATGGTGGGGGGGGGGAGTTGGAGAACCCCTCTGTTCCTGCCAAAGAAGGTAAGACCTGAGGGATGAAAGGCTGTCAGAAAGTTTTGGTAGACACCGGGATGTAGGGGTGGGGAGCTTGGCAGATGGGGAGCAACCAGAAGGGAAGAAACATATTAATTAAAAAAATATAAGATACATTTTCTAAGATTCTGTTGAAAGAGGAAGGGTCTTATTTTTTTGGCAAGTTAGAGGGCATTCTGGGGAAAGTAATTCCTACATGCTTAGGATGTGTTATAATTGTGCCAAACAAGTGGGGGTACTGGTTTTGTTAAGGGACATAAGGCCTGGGGGATTTGAATTAAAGGATCAGGGTTGATGAGGCAGCTACTGAAGGGGGTCACTAGCTTATACATAATTGTTTTTTTCATTCTGGTTCCCCAAAACCTAGTCCACAAAAACTCTTTCTTACTCTTAATCTTTTCCCAAATTGCTTGTAATTTTCTGATGTGACCCTTTATTAATCATTTTACTCTAGTAAAATACCATGAGCAAACATCTGACAAGTTTCCTAAACAGATCATCAGCACATTGTGCTCAGTATTATCTCTCCCCCAAATAAAAAATGTCAGATTTTCTATGCATTATAGAGATATTTTTTATGTACATAGACAACAAAACATTGTATTAAATTGAAAAAGACAAAATATTAAAAAAAACAATTTCCTAAATTGTGCACATTCATGCCATATGTACAGCAGATTATACATTGAGAGGAATAGTGAATAATGCTAAGTTGAATAAAATAGTGTACTGATAGTGTAGGCTTCTTATTCACAGTATTTCATATTTATATATTCATAAATAATGTGCATTTTGGTATTAGAAATCACTTACTTTTCATCTTTTCTAGAAAGGGGGACCTTATGGTTTTGAAAGTATCTAATTTGTCTAAAAACTGGTGATTAATTATTTTGTTATTTGCTGTTAGACTCCTAGTAAAACCATTCATAATTAAACAGGTACTTTTTCAGACTTCCAATTTCCAAACCTTAACCTTTTTACACCCAATGGTGCTGCTAACACCCACATCAATTGTTGATGGGTCATGCTAGTATTTTGAGGCATAGCCACTAAGATAAATAAAGCTGTGCTATTAGGAATTACATTATTAGTGATCTCTGAACATATATCTGACTCTGATTCCATAGAATCTGTACCTTGGGTCATTCCCACAATATGTGTACCACATTTGCATGTAATTTATTGAAGCCCCAACAAGGTCCTCCTTTAAGAAAGCCCATCTCTTCAAGTTTGTGCAGATAAAAATAATGCAATCTTTTAAATTGTACTAGTTTGCCTTGCACTTCCATATTGCAGTAAACTACATTTTGTCAAGAATTAGCACTATTGCTTATTATTTTTTTAGTTTCCACATTAAACTCTTTTTCCCCTTAGACATTGGTCTGTATCTATATTTTGTGTATAGATCAAACCTACTCCCTCCCTCACAGCTGAAAGTTTAATAGCTTGATCCCAATTGGGGCATTTGAAAATTACCATGCCTGCTTAAAGAATATGCTTTCTGAGCATTTCTCTTACTTGAAGATAAAAACAAAAAATGGTATTTTTGAACTTCATAAATAGATCCAATGTTCTCAAATAAGAGTAAAACCTCAGTGTTATGGTTCAATATATCACCAAGTATATGAATGCCCACCTTTCCCCATCCTGGGTTTGGTATTATTTTCTGGTCATTGGCAAGTTTTTGTTTCCACATAGTGGCATCGGTTCCTATGGCTACTCCTTGGAATCACAAACTTTGATGATCTTTTCTATCACCCTGACAGAACTTTTCATACATGGGTTATTTCTATGGGTACCAGGTATCGGGGTGAAGAGAAAGACTGTTAATCTGTGATTTTGCAGTAGCTGTTTTTCAACTTTGGACTAAAAAGGTTTGTCTGCAAGTTTCATATTTGGAAAATGAGGTGAGGTTTGCTTCATAATAAATGACCAGTAGAGCTATGCAGAATATAACATTCTGCCGGTGGAATGCCCATTGAATTGTCATCCCAGTTGTATGGAATTTTGCAGAATATACATGAAAATTCTGCAGAATGTCACCAAATTTCAAATTTTTGTATTTTGATCTAGTTTTCAAAGTACAGTATGTATCCAAATGATATCAAATTAGACCAGTGTGCAGCTGATGATTGCTTGCACGTGTGTACTAATTTTCAGAATCCTAGAATGAAAGAAGGCTGATTTATGGGTGGACAAAGATTTAATCAAAATCTAATTTTCAGTTTGTTCCATCTAATTTTAACATTTCTTATCCAAATTTCTCTATAGGTTCAGAATTTAGAGAAACATGTAGCATGGGTATGTTGTGCCAAGTTTTAAGTCTTCAGCTTTAAAGGGGACTGTGCTATAAGTAGCCAAACATTTTGCCAACATTTTGATTTTAGTTTAATATAATTTTGAAAGCATTGATCAAAATATTATAACATTTTGCAAGTATATGGGTTATTTCTACATTTATATATATACCCAGTTTCAGATTTATATCTCCAAATGTGCCTGAGTTATTTGCAGATAGACATGTCCATGAAATTTCTCACAGAAATAAAATGGCAGACTTTGAGAACCTATAATTTTGAGACAAAGCATCCTACTTTCCTGATATCTGGCAAACCATTAGAACTCATATCAGCAAGTAATAATTCAGAATTGGAGATATCTTGTTTAATAGGAAGCTGTGTTATGAATACATTAATAAATTTGGAAATTTTCCACATAAGTTTGTTAAATGTTACATTTCAGTTATTTTGGTTTAGTTTTCAATGTATGTATCCACATTACTTCAGCTTTTTCAGGTATACAGGTACTAATGGCTTTCATACATCTATCAAATTTCAGAGTCCTGGAATGAAAGGGGGTGAGTTGTGGATTTGCCAAACATTTAATCAAAATTCATTTGTCAGTTATTTCCATCTACTTTTCAATATTCTTATCCAACTTTTTCCACAGTTTCAGTATTTAGAGAACCATGCACCATGGGAATATGCCTCAAGTTTTAAGTATCAAGTGTTAAAGGGGGCTGTGCTATAAGTAGCCAAACATTTTTCCAACATTTCAATTTCAGTTATTTTAGTATAATTCTGAAAGCATTCATGAAAATGTTTTAACATTTTTCAGATATAAGGATTATTACTACAATTATGTATGTACCTAGTTTCAGATTTATAGCTATAAAGGTGCCTGAGTCATATGCAAACAACATGTTCATGAAATTTCCCACAAAAAATAAAATTACAGACTTTGACCACCTTTAATTTTAAGACCATGCATCCTAATGTTATGATATTTGGCACACCATTACAGCATCTACCAGCAAGTAACCATGTTATAGTAGATGCCTCTAGCTCAATTGACAGCTGAGTTATGATCATATTACTTTTTTTATTCTGCAAAATTCCAATGCAATTCCATAACATTTCATGGAATTTCATGGAATTCCATCAACATTCTACAAATTCAGAATGTTCTCATTCCACACAACTCTAATATCTTGCTGTTCCTTTCCCAGTAAGGTAGTGAAAATCATCCCTCTTCAGTTGCTGCTCTAAGCTTTTTAAGAGCTAGCCGGACTGACTTAACTTCCCAAATAAATTCTATGACTATTGATTCAATTTTGCTTATTCATTTTTAGTTAATCAAATTCAGGATGTTTTGCAGAACATAACATATTTTAGGTGCAGTAATCATTTTTATAGCAGGGACCTTCCCAAACAGAGATTTAGTTTGCTCCAATTATTATAATCTATTGAATGTCTCGTACTATAGGTAATAGACTGGATTTCAAGCTCTTCACTATGTTGTTAGAGCTATGTAGACCTAAATAAAAAAGCCCTTACTAATAAGTTTTGGTTCAAAATAAGCTGTTAATGAAGTTTTGAGGAGCTCAGAACAGAACAGGGACATTACTTGTGTTTTCCACAAATTAAATTCCACTCCAGAGATAGAACTAAAATGTTTGATGATCTGTCTCAGTGCATTGAGAAAATCATGAAGTATGCTTAGTATTGTCAGTTTTGATACCACAAAATAACGGGGAAGATAGACGTGATCTAATTAAGGGTTCTATCAACAAGTAAGTATGGTAAAATCAGGCAGCCTTGATATTACCACAAAATAAACTAAAGGGCGTTGTAATATATCCAATCAATATTAATTCTGCCAGAGGATAGAAATCCCTATTTATCATCAAAGCTAACCAATTGCAAGACTGCAAATGTTTTTCCAATTTAGATAGTTGAAAGTTTTTAGCATGTAAAAGGAAATAGCAACTCCTGGTATTTTTGTTTTGCTGGCGTGCCATATAACATTCAGTAACCCCTTATATTGTCTTCCCCAATCTGCCTTGAATAAATCCTACCTATTCTTTACCAATTGGTCCCTTAATAATCATTTGTAGATGTAATGCTAAAATGTCTCTTACTACTTTATAGTTGTTTTATAGGGAAATTGGCCTGTAATTGGCACAGTCCATGGCCTGCTTCCCCTGCTTTAATAATAGACTTTTGTATGTTGCAGCCATGATGGGAGGCAGTTGCCCTTTGTTCTAGACTCAGCTAAGGCTTTGTGCAAGTATTTAGTTATGACCAAGTTTAGGGACATGCAAAATTCTCCATTTGTATAGCATGGACCTTCCCCTACAAAGAGAGATTTAGTTTGCTCCATCTATCAGTGTCAGTTAACCTAGGTATAGGAGTTCTATTATAAATGCATTTATATCCTTTTCCCCTGCTTCCTGTATCTTTTTATATATCTCTTTGTAAAATAGAACCAGTGTTTCATTAATGGCCTTGCTATTCAATTGTATGTACCCTCAGACTCCTTTATGCCCAGAATTATATTTTGTGCCTGTCTGTTTTCCAGCCTGATGCCAGTAATTTCTTATCCTTTTCTTTCCTAGCCTTTTCTCAAGACTCCCAATATCTTTGACATGTGTGTAAAATAAAACATATTATGCTTTAGCTGAGTAAGCTTTATTAATTCCAAATTGAAGTTTTATAATCTAATGAAACAGATTCTGGTTATCGGGTTAAGCTTGTTTTGCTTTTCTAAATTCTTTAGGGAGTTTCCCATTTCATTCAGTTTACTTTTTTTGAGAAGCAAATTATCATTCTACTCAGTTTACATCTTTATTTTTATGTTTTTGTTGAGAGGAAGCTAATTATTCTCCCTCAAATATAGGCACTGAAGGTCTCCTGGAAATGTGAAGCAGATGTGTCACCTTTATCGTTATTCTAAGAAAACCTCTATGTGCTTTACATTGCCATTATTTAAACTGAGTGTCTTTCAAGAGTGATGTGTTAAATTTCCATCTAAAAGTGTTGGTCTTTTCTCCTTGCAAGATGAAAGAAACACTAACCATACCACGGACAGATAAGACAATGTTCTCTATCTCAGTCTCAACTATTCCATCAATTAAGTTTCTGGGCATAAAGAGGAAGTACAGTCTGCTGTGTATATGGTGTCTATCTGCACATAAAGTATAGTCTCCTTCACTGGGGAGTATAGGTGTCAGCTTTCCATTGACTCATTTTCTTAAGGATGCTCTAGCTTTTGCATTCTCCAGATTAACTTTACATTTCTTTTGACCTAGTGCAGGATTGATTACTTCATTGAAATATCCCCCTAATATTAACTTGTAATCATTTACTGAGCTTAAAGGGCTACTGATGCCTCAAAGAGAACTTAAAAAAAATGTAATAATTAGGTACAATTCAGCTTGCAATCCATTTATATTTTATGTAGTTCTCCTCCCCAAAATTTATTGTTAAAGAAATGCATATGAATATATGTTTGTTGTCCCTTAGAGTTAATTTTGAGTTCATCTGCCTCTATAGCTTACTCCCTACTTCAAGTTATATAATCCTCTGTTGTGATATCACAGTCTGATGCCATAGGAGTAACTTTGAGGTCACAAGCAGTGCTCTATGACTTCAGGTAGGGAGAAAGCAGCAGAAATAGACACTTCAGGATCAAAGATCCTATTTTCATGCAAATGACCTCACTACTAAATAATAGGAAGGAGGAATACTGAACTAATGGGAAATATAAACTGGACAGTGCCTAAATATTATGTTTTGTAAAAGTTCTGCTGAACATGTCACCAATTCTTTAAAGGTACAGCCAGTGTCATAAAAGTGTATTTGTCCAGATTTCAGATTACATATGTTGCAGAACCCAACTTTTTTCCCAATTAAGAGTACCCAGTTATATCTGAATCTCTCCCTCAGAGACCATCAGATGCTGGTGTTTAACAAAATTGATCCCTCTTTTAACTGGCATTCCCATTCCCATTTTCTTGAGGAATAACAGTTGTGTTCTACTTGTATTATCCAATCCCTACACAATTTATCTGTTTCTGTGTTTGTGAGATGTATTTTTTACAAGAAAGTTTTATTGAAGTTCCCTTTCTTTAAATAGCTTAATACTTTCTTTTTATCATGGAACCCAACAAGTTAATGTTCCATGATGCTATCTTGCATGGATTAATATTTCTAGCAGTTTCTAGGTTTGTATCAGTTAAGTAGTTGCTGAGATGACTTGGGAAAATCAGCAGCAATTAATCTTGCTGATCTCCCACAAAAGTATTTGGGAAATATAGAATATTTGATGTAGTCCCAGTCAAAATTCTGCTTAACACTATGTGAACTATTACGCATGTAGTCTTAGCAACTGTACTACAGCTACTAACAAACAGCAAGCATATTGTCTAGTTCAAATAAATATATGAAAATTAACCAAGGTTTAGCTCTAAAGCATACTCATATGACTTAGATGAATGGATTAAATAACAAAAGTGTAGACAAGAAAAAAAGGGGGTATCCAGTGCAATACACTAAGGGGTGAAGTAGGAAACACAGTAAAAAGAGAAGAATGGTAAACAAAGGTTGGGCAACTGTCCACTGGCTTGTATCACTAATCAGAACCAGAATAAAAATTCTAAGGTATCAGCTGAAAGGGTGCACACCCAATGCCTCTCCACAAATGGGACAAGGGAGCTGATCTGGGAGAATGCAAAGCTTTTGCACTGCCACTGTTAAAGTTTTGAGTAATTTAGTCAGATACTATTAAATGTGAATATCTATGCCTTAAAAATACAACCACACTATTACAGATATAATCTCATATGGACTTATAATATAGGGATAGAAACTCACTTTCCAGATCCTTTTTGCTTTGATAAAGCTGGCCCACTGGAGAAATATTGGCAAATTCAATAACAAGTTGTACAACAAAAATATAATCTATCATATCCCCTATATTACTAGCTTGAGTAGGTTATTGTTCTTCCCTATTTTACTAGAATCTGGATTTCTGAAAACAGGACTCCGCATGTGTGATTTTTATATCACAAGTCAGGTGGTCAAGAGAGCACATTCCATTAGTTAAATCTACTGTAAATTGTACTTATATGGCTTAGAGCTAGATGAACAGGTTAAATAACAGAAAAGTAAATAAGAAAAAAGTGGGTATCCAGTGCAAAAGCACTGATGGATTGCATAGAAAATATAGTAAAAAGAGTAAACAAAGAGTGTATAAGAATTCACTGGATTGTATCACTGATAAGAACCAGAATAACAATTCCAAGGTATCAGATATCAACCAAAAAGGTACACACTTAACACACTAGTAATAATAATAGTTCAAATTTGTGCTGCCAATACCTGACTCAAGACATACAGTAGTGTGTGAAATTTCTCATATCTCATCAATATTTTGCCCATAGATACTTATGGTGGGAGTTTAAATTAGTATCATTCTTTGGCGTAAACAGTTTAGAATGCAATTCTTTACATCATATATTCATATATCCAAAATCTTGTAACCCAAAGAATGTAACCAATAATCTTGATCTTAATATAACTTAATCTGTTGAATGCTATATGTTGTCAGTTTGACCTAGTTTTTCTTTAGGAGACTAGAATAGATATCAGTCTGTAATCCTTCTGCTTCAGAAAGTGACTTCCTCCAAATATGGTTCAGCAAGGCAGCCCACTTATTTGGACTCCTTTGCAAGACATCGGTTTGAGAGGATGTTGGAGAAAGGATGCACCCAGGGGTCTCAATGAAACTACAAGGTAATTCGAGAATATAAAGCATCTGACCATCAATAACCAGTTCTGAATGTTTGCTTGTATTAGGTTGTACAATCTGTCAACATACAGTTTAGGTTATTGTATTTTGTACATTTTCCAGTTTTAAAGAAAAGGACCCTTTTAGTTTAATTCCCTTGTCATGATAAGAATAATTCTGTAACCTACATTGGCAACATCTAAAAATTTCCAGGCATCTGCTAAGTGATAAAAGAGAGGAAAATAACTGTTTATGGTAGATAATTCCATAATTGTATTTATTTTTTTATTTTAGTAACCAAGAATAGCCTATTAGGCACAAGTGCCTGTTTGAAGGGGCAACCTGGGAGTATTAGGATAGGTAAGTAACTTGCTTAGAGTCTCAGTATGCAAGTGGAGGTTGTGGAAATCAAACCCAGGTCTGCTGGGGGTACCAAGCTCATTCACAGCTTGTTACTCTCAAACCTCTAGGCTATACTGGCAACTTGCTTATATTAGGTCATACAATCTGTCAACATATGGTTTATCAGTGTTTAGGAGGGTGTTTGTACTTGTTAGGGAATGTTTGTGTGCATAACATAACAAGACTGATCATACTCAACAGTGTGTGTTGGAAGCTGACCACAAGTTCTAGTGCACTTTTTGAACTGCAACTGCAGTGTACATACAGAGCTCCACAGTGATTAAATGTGCACAAAAAAGAGTAGCTATTTACAAGTTAGGTGTTTTACTAACAAACATTAGTACCAGTTGCAGCAAGACAGAATTATGTGCTGCTATTCAGCTACAGTGATTGAGTTTGAGCTTGAACATAAATTAGAATTAGAATGTTTTATCAACAATATCCATGTAGAGCAGTTCTCACCCCTCTGTCCTAAACACATTAATGTAGTTTAAAGATAAGAACAATTTGTGGTTATGAATTCTTAAGCATTTACAGAAGACCAGCTTACAACTGCATTTGTAATTAAGAGTTCTGTTTGAGTAAAAAAGGATGAGTTCTAGCTCAAGCTTGCAAGTAACTGCCCAGTATTTAGAACCAGGGCACCAAATAGATGTTCTAATGATGTGCTCATTTGTGCCATTCAGTTTAAAAGGAAGCCACATTTATTGAATGAGCATTGTCTTATTTCACATGAACATACGAACATACGAAATTTGCCAGCAGATAAAGGCCTAGAGGTCTATCAAGTCTGCTCGAATGTGCAGCTAGCACCCCTTATTCTGCAGCTGCCCCTCCCTTCCACCCTTCCCCTTCATTAACCCTCCCCCTTGTCCTGTCCCATCCTCGTTTGAAGCAGTCCACTGTTCTACTGCATACCACTTCTGCAGGTAATGCATTCCACCCAGCCACCACCCTCTCTGTAAAAAAGTGTCTCCTCATCTCCCTCCTGAACCTTCCTCGCTCCAGTCTCATATCATGGCCCCTGGTGGCCCCCCCTACCTTACTTTGAACAGCCCCTCTGTACCAGTCTTGTTTATTCCTTTCATGTATTTAAAGGTTTCAATCATGTCACCCCTGTCTCTCCTCTCCTCAAGTGAGTACATGTTCAACTCCTTCAACCTCCTCTTGTATGATCAGTCCCCCAGACCCTTGATCATCTTTGTTGCCCTGCGCTGCACCCCCTCCAATAACTTAATGTCCCTCTTCAGATATGGATGCCAGTACTGCATGCAGTACTCCAGGTGTGGTCTAACTAATGACCTATACAGTGGCAGAATCACCTCCTCCCTCCCCGAGGATATACCCCTTGCAATACAACCCAGCATTTTGTTGGCCTTGCAGCTGCCTTCCTACACTGTGCCGTGTTGTTCATTGACCCTGTAATGAGCACACCCAGATCCTTCTCCTCCTCCTCTGTTGGGGCTAGCTGCACTCCCCCTAGCTGGTAAGTCCTCCTTGGGTTCTTTATCCCAAAATGCAGCACCTTGCACTTTTTGGCATTAAAACCCAGTTGCCAGGTGTCTGACCAGGTTTCAAGCTTTGCCAGATCATCCTGCAACCCCTGCCATCCCCCTAGGTCATCCACCACCGCGCCAACCTTGGTATCATCAGCAAACAGACTGATCTTGCTCTTGATGTCCCATGATATGTCTGCAATGAATATCCCAAACAACACTGGTCCCAACACCGAGCCCTGTGGGACACCGCTCGTCACTGCCCTTGGGTGTGAGAGCTTCCCACCCACCACCACCCTCTGTTGCCTTCCCTGCAGCCAGTTTCCTACCCATCTCACCAGCTTTGTACCCGCCCCTGTGCCTACTAACTTCCTTCCCAGCCTTCCATGTGGCACCGAGTCGAATGCCTTACTGAAGTCCAGATACAGGACATCCACTGCATGGCCTCTGTCCAGTTGCCTAGTTACCCAGTCATAGAACTCAACCAGGTTGGTTTGGCAGGATCTGCCACATATGAAGCCATGCTGTCTGCTGTCCTGTAGTCCATTGGCCTCTAGGAGGGCCACCAGGCTCTCCTTCAGGATAGTCTCCATTAGCTTACCCATGATGGATGTAAGGCTCACTGGTCTGTAGTTTCCCGGTTCATCCTTGGGGCCACTCTTGTGGAGGGACACCACATGAGCCATCCTCCAGTCCTGAGGTACACACCCTGAATATAGTGAGGCATTAAATAGGTCTGCCAAAGGTCCTGCAAGGACCTCTTCCAGCTCCTTCAGTACCCTGGGGTGGATGCCATCTGGGCCTGGCGTCTTGTCCACCCTCAGTGCCTTCAAACCCTCTCGAACTCTGCCCTCCATGATTTCCCCATCTGTCACCACATCCCCCCCTGCTTCTGCTATTTTACCACCTTGGTGTCACCCCTCTTCTCTTTAGTAAATACTGAGCAGAAGTACTCATTTAGTGCTTCCGCCTTATAGGTGCCCTATGCCACCACCCCCCTCCTTCCTAATCCTTACTATGTGGTCCTTACAGCTCCTTTTCTCCCTGATGTACTTAAAGAAGTCCTTCTCCCCCTTCTTAATGCCTTGTGCCAGCCTGAGTTCCGTAGATGCTTTGGCTCCCCTTACTGCCCTTGTCACCTCCTTTGATTCTGTCAAGTACTCCTCTCTGTCCTCCCCCTCCCTGTTTTCTTGTACTTCCTAAAGGCAGCTCTTTTCCTCCTTACCTTTTCCATGACCTCCTTGCTCAACCAGCTCAGTTTCTTAGCCCTAGCCTTCTTGCTCTGGGATTTGCAGCAGGTTTTGGTTGCCTCCACTATCCCCAGCTTTATGAGCTCCCATCTCTGGTTAGTATCCATACTAGATTGAATTCTGACCAGGTACCCTTTTTACCACTTCCCCCATCCTCCCAAAGTCGGCCCTCCTGAAGTCCAGCACTCTTGTGCCAGATTCCACTCCTTCCTTGCCCATATCCAATGTGAGCCATACTGAGTGGTGGTCACTCCCTGACAGCGGTTCCTCCACTGTAAGTTCTCTCACAAAGTCCCCATTTGCCAGCACAAGGTCAAGGGTATTCCCTAACCTGGTTGGTTCACTGACCATTTGCAGCAGGAAGCTGTCCTGGAAGGCATCCAGCAGTACCTGAGAGTCAGTAAAGAGTCCAGGACTGCTTCAGACTGCAGATCAAATGTAATCTTTCTGCAGACAGGAAATCACAGGGCACAGTCTGGGTACATCTTTTTTTAACATTCATTGCTGAAGCGTTCCAGTAGGTGGTATTATGCAATCTCATGAGGAATAAATCCTTCTAAACAGAGAAGCAATTAACCAAGAAACAATTAAAGAATGTTTGTTTGCATTAACTAAAGAGTGAGATTCAGTAGCATGATATTTTTTACATATTCTAATAATACAAATTCCTACACTAAGCAATGGTTCTGGAGGATAACAACATAGAAACTGGTTATGTTAAAATGACAAAATCAAACATTGTGATTGGTTGACCATCCATGGCACTCCAGACATTACATCATGGGTTTTAGCCCACCTGATAGGCTAGTGATGCACATGACTCTAGGATCAAATTTCTAGTATATCCAGGTCCCAGAAACCCCTGTTCCCCAGTTCAAATCATGCATCTGATAAGGCAACTAGCACACCAGGATCCCTGTTGTTCCACACAGAAAGGTAGGCCTCTGATTATATTTTGTATAATGACTATGGCTTAGGAGCAGCAAATCTAGGTGCTGCAATGGTGTTTCCAGGATGTAAACACAGCACATTGTACTTCAATGTAGAAAAAGCCAGTTGTGTGGCTTTAAGTTTAATTTAAGATTAATTTCTAATGCCTCTACTCCCTGAGTCTCTCTGCAGGCATACATGAGGTGCTCCGCACCATGGGGGTTCTCCCTTGTGGAAAGGAAATGCCATTTTTCCTAGGAGAGCATGCCACCACTAGGCCTCTGGCCTACCTGCAGTTTCTATAGTGCCACACCCCTTCCACCACCGTGTGGTCGGCCCTAGCATCCCATTAGCCGCCGAGGAGTGCAAGGGGCTAGATATCAGGAGGGCGAAGCTTCTAAGGTGTGCTGTAAGCATTTTTTGCCCTATGACTACCCTTGAGGGATCTCAATTGCCCCAGCATCCTTCTGGCAACCACATGGGCCAGTGGTCTACCCCTAGAGGAAACGTCACTGTTGTGCTCCTCTCTCACCCCCTGCACCACCGCACCCGACCACTTTGGGTTTCTCACATTGCTATTCCACCAAGTGGAGCATTTTTCCACAGGATTACAAGATGCTGAGGGAGGCGACTGGTTGTTGGCTCCACGCAATTTTTGACCGCATGGTCGAGAGCCCCAGCATGTCGTGAGGTGAGAGAAAGAGGGGGTGCTCCATCTTCCCTTCAACCCATCCACTCATTCTAAGGGACACCAAGTTCCTTTCAGTTTCTGTGAACTCCCTGTATCTGGACAAGGAGCCTTTTACAGCAAATTCTGGCTTACATGGGGGGAAAACGAGCAGACAAAGGGGAACAAGCCCACCCTATGAACCCAATGTTCCCTCTCACGTATATATGGGGACTCTCCCATAGCGATCTCTTATGTACGGACTACGATTACAGAACCTCCCCAATTTTCATACGGGTCCCTCTCCATAGCGACCTCTTATGTACAGACTGCGATTACAGAACCTCCCCAATTCTCATACGGGTCCCTCTCCATAGCGACCCTATATGTATCTCACCACTATACTGGAGGTCCCTCCCTACAGTGACCACCAGGTTGGTGCGTCTATCCATGAGGGGTTCCTCCCACAATGACCCCCCCATGCTGTTCTTACCACCAAAAATCAACACATGCCCTCCAATGCCAATTCTGTCCAACAGTCCAACAGCACCTATGGTTTATTCAACACGGTGCTATACCGTACAGGTTGTGCTTGTAACTGTGGGGCAAAAATCTGTCCGCAGGACCTTGCAAACAGCACTAACAATATGCTTGCCTTCTTCTTTCTTCACCAGATGGTCAATGCCAAGAAGTGCTCCTCTTGTAATGCTACTCTCCTGTCCAACGCTCCAGGCCCCTTTGCTCCGCCTGTCTTCATGACGATGATGACTTATCAATGGAGCAAACTCCTGTCATAGGTCCCAGCAATCCAGGGCCCAGCGGCCCTACTTGTATGGATCCTGGTACCTTTCTGATTCAGAACCAACAGGCCACAGTTGTGATGATAGAGAGCCAACAGAATTTCATGCTGAAGATGATGGAGAAACTCGAATCTCTCATGCAGCATAGAACAGCAGCACCACTTCCGGAGCCAGACAATGCAGGGGGGACCTCTGAGGAACATCCAGACATTGCAGACCCAGTACCAGACAATCTTCGGCTGGATTCCGGAGAGGACAATGGTATACCAGACGAAGAGGATGGAGTGGAGACCGACGAGGAGGACATGGAGCCACAAGCCATACCGTCCCTCACTTCTAAACTGTGTTCCTTTGACATGATCCCAGGCTTCATGAAAACTGTCAAGGCCACTATGGGGTTCGACGTAGAGGAAGGAAAACCAAAGTCAAAATTAGATCCCTTGATCCAACAAAAGGCGACCACCACGGAGACCTTCCCGGTATGCCGAGCAATCGAGGATGTCTTCAACAGAGAGTGGCAATCCACAGAACCTAGCAGAATGTCAAATAAAAGAAACTTGGACAGGATGTATCCGGTCCAAGAGGACAAGGCCAGTAACTGGTGCAAATCCCCAACCATTGACCCTCAGGTGGCGGCATTCAGTAAGAAAACCATCTTGCCCTGTGGGACCAAAGCATTAAAGGATCCAATGGACAAAAAAGTGGAGGACATGTTAAAGAGGGCCTTCAAAATCAAGGAAGCTGTCACCAAAGCTTCAGCAATGGCCATTTACACAGCACGTGCACAAATCCACTGGCTTGAGGAGCTTCTAAAGCAGGCAAACCCCAAGTCCAGATAGGCAGAACTTTTAGAGTGCACTCTTGATGCTGCAAAATACCTGGCAGACATGGCCGTGGACACCCTTAGACTGCACTCCAGGGCCACGGCCATCACCAACCGTGCCAGGAGAGCATTGTGGCTAAAGTTATGGGACGGCAACAATGAATCCAAAACACTACTACAAAATTTACCCATGAAGGGAAAGCATGTTTTTGGGGAGGGCCTACAGGAATTCCTAAAACAAAAAGAGGAGGGCAAAGACCTACTTAAGAATAAGGCTAAGTACACCTACCTCCCTTCAGTGAGGTGGAGATTTCGGGGGGGAAACAGGTCATACCAACCTCGCAGGGACACGCAGTCCCAGAACAGTTCCTTTCAAGGCAGAGGAACATCCAATGGTTCTGCAGTTCCTTTTCCCATTCTTACCAACCATCCTCTTTTAGAGCCCGTGGCTCCAAATTTGGGGGAAGAGGTAGAGGTTACAGGGGGAAACAACAATGACTACGCACCCAGAACACTGCAAGTACAGGGGTCGTACCCCCCCAGTGGGACAAAGACTGTCACTGTTCAGGCACCAGTGGTTCAACACAACCTCAGACAGGTGGGTCCAAGAGGTGGTGTCAAGAGGGTACTCTATAGAGCTGTCCCAATCTCCCATCAGACACAGGTTCCTAAGTTCCCCCATTGCCAAAAGGAAGGCAAACCATCATCAGGTCCAACATGTCCTGTTGGAGTTGCTACAAAACAGAGCTATCCACCCCATTCCCTCGCACGAACAGAAACTAGGGGTGTACTCCATTTTCTTCCTCGTGCCCAAGAAATCGGAAGAACTTCACCCCATCTTGGACCTGAAACACCTCAACCAACATGTGGTGTGCCACAGGTTCAAAATAGAAACCATAAGGTTTACCCTACACAGCGTCCAGGTAGGCAATTGCCTCACATCCATAGACTTGAAGGATGCATACCTCCACATTCCTATCATACCAAAACACCCACAATACCTCAGGTTCCACATCTTAGGCCACCACTACCAGTATCATGCTTTGCCCTTCGGACTTACCTCAGCACCAAGGGTGTTCACCAAGGTGTCAATAGTCTTAGCAGCCAGACTTCAGGAGCAAGGTCTGGATATCATATCCTACTTGGATGACTGGCTCATTAGAGCACGCTCTGAGGAGCAATCGCACCAAGACACCTTGACCACCCTAAAAGCACTCGAGGAACATGGCTGGGTAGTGAACCATGCCAAGAGTCATCTGATGCCCACACAACAGATTGAACATCTGGGGGCACTAATCAACACATCACAGGGATGGGCAAAACTCTCCCAGACAAGGGTGCTCAATCTGATAACATTGGCTCATCACCTGAGATCTCACCATCAGATAACCATGGGATGCATAGCCCAGTTGTTAGGCTGCATGGCATCTTGTATAGTCCTCATACCCTGGGCCAGATGGCACATGTGACCACTTCAGACTTACGTACTCAATCGGGGATCACCGAACGAGTACAACCTACAAGTCATAGTCCCACTACCACCATCGGTGAGATGCTCACTAACATGGTGGACAGTGAAGTCCAACCTCACAAGAGGGGTCCCACTAGAGGCATCTTACACCACCACAATAGAAACAGACGCAAGCCTGTCAGGCTGGGGAGCGTGCTTGGGCAACTTGACGGCACAAGGCCTATGGACATCAACAGAAGCCAAATTATCCATCAACGTTCTAGAAATGAGGGTGGTAGCCCATGACCTCAAGGCTTTCAGATCATTCATCTACGGTCAGTCGGTTCTTATACGCTCCGACAACCAGGTCACGGTGGCGTATATCGCAAAACAAGGGGGCACCAGGAGCAGAGCCATGTTGAGGGAGGCGACGTCAGTCCTCAATTGGGCACAGACCAACCTCACCCATCTCGGTGCAGTGCATCTTGCAGGCAGGCTCAACATGCAAGCAGACTGGCTCAGCCGGCAACAAGTTCACCAGGGGAGTGGCATCTCCATCCCGGTCTCTTTCAGATGATCCAGGAAACCTGGGGACCAGTATCCATGGATCTCATAGCCACAATGGAAAACACACAAGTTTAGGCATTCTATTCAAGATTCAGGGAAAGCCGGTCCCAAGGAACCAATGCCCTGTCACAACCGTGGTCCCGGGAGCATGCTTATGTGTTCCCACCCTTCCCCCTACTTCCCCAGGTACTAAACAAGATCCGAGCATCTCGATGTACCATCATCCTAGTGGCACCCTACTGGCCATGGAGAACATGGTATGCCACAGTACTGGACATGACATTAGCCAGCCTCAGGTTGCCCTACCGATCAGATATGCTGACACAGGGCCCAGTACTTCACCCGGCCCCGCAGACTCTGAAACTCACAGCCTGGCTCCTGAGAGGAAGAGACTGATGAGAGCAGACTACCACGAGTCAGTCATATCTATGATGCTACAATCTAGACGGTCCTCGACCACATCCACCTATGGTAGACAATGGTCTCTATTTGTGAGGTGGTGTTGAGAACACGGTAAGGACCCAGAGCAACCGGACATGTCAACCATTCTCTTATTTCTCCAGCAGGGAGTAGACAAGGAACTGGCTCACTCATCCCTCAGAGTACAGCTCTCGGCCATTGAAGTGGCCACTGGTTCCATCGGGGGATACAGCCCGGGAGCACACCCAGATGCCTTACGCTTCCTAAGAGCAGTGGAAGTGCTCCGACCCAGGGTCCAACCTTCCATTGCCCCATGGGATCTCCCACTAGTACTGGATTCCCTCAGTACAGCTCCCTTCAAACTGCTACACGAGGTGGGCCTATTCTGGGTCGGCCTCAAGGCTTGCTTCCTCGTTGCCATCTGCTCAGCTCGATGGATCAGAGAGCTAGGAGCACTGTCGTATAAGGAACCTTACACCATGTTCACCCCTCAGGGAGTCCGCTTACGGACAGTTCCAGCCTTCCAACCGAAGGTATCCACAACTTTCCATAGGGAACAACCCATTGAGTTGCCCACCTTTTCTGGAGACACCCAACCAGGCGTTAAGCCAATCCCACATCATCTGGATGTCGGGATCACCCTCTCCATTTACATATCAAGGACTCTGCCCTTACGTAAGACAGAGAGATTATCCATTGTCACAAGGGGACAAAGACAAGGTAAGGCTGCCTCTAAGACCACGATCACTGGCTGGCTCAGAAGAACCATCCAGGAAGCATACATAGCCAAGTATATGACACCCCCCGAAGGTATCAAGGCCCATTCCACGAGATCAGTAGCTACCTCCTGGGTGGAGACGGCAAACGTGTCTTCAGAAGACATATGCAAAGTGGCAACATGGACTTCCATCCATACGTTTGCCAGACACTATAGGCTTGAGCACCTGTACAACATACAGCCCACTTTGCCACACAGATCCTCCTAACAGCCACCTCTGCCTCTCACTCATAGACCACTCTGTCTTCCTCCCTAGGGTACAACACTACTACTTATCTACCCATGATGTAATGTCTGGAGTGCCATGGATGATCAACCAATCACAATGGGTGTTTACTCACCTGGTAAAGGTGATTGTGTTGATTGACATCCATGGCACTCCAAGACCCTCCCGACAGAGTACTCAGAGTGACCAGGAACAGAGCATTCACAAGCATATCTAAGGAGGGATTCGGGTATATGCCACTACGGGCACACACAAGGGTGGAGGATACTGACTGTCGTCCTAATAGGGGTTGAGATTAGATTGCAATAATAGGAAAATGAAAACAGGCCCATTGGCCACACGAGCTTACCACCTCAGTCTGCAGCATTATGTACAATGATTGTATTGTTTTTCTTTGAATTTGTACTTGCGCTTTACTAACCTTGATTTCAGCTATGGAAGATTCGAACTGGAGAACAGGGGTTTCTGGGACCTGGATATACTAGAAATTTGATCCTAGAGTCATGTGCATCATTAGCCTATCAGGTGGGCTAAAACCCATGATGTAATGTCTGGAGTGCCATGGATGTCAACCAACACAATCACCTTTACAGGTGAGTAAACACCCATTACAACTGACACCTTTTGCCCAATAGAACAAATTCTATGTTGAACATCACTAGTGATAGCTAATATACATTGGAAAGTGCAAGAGTCTATTACTTCATTTTTCATTGTGAGCTGCTACCGCCTTCAATGATATTATAGCACATTGTGATGAAAAACTGAAAGTGTTGCTTGAGTGTCTTCCACCTGCTCAGATCATCCAAACAAAGTTGGGTCATTTTAACATACCCAGTTCCTATGCTGTGATCCCTCCAGAACCACTGATTAGTCTAGACATTTGTATTAAGATTACAACAGTAACAGCACTGCATTTTGTGCACTGATATCAGTGTTTAGGAGGGTGTGTATATTTGTTAGGCAATTTCTTCAAAGAGTATTTATCTTATGGTATTTGAATAAATTATAAAGAAAAATTGTTTTTTATACATTTATAAAATGGCACATTGTCCACAACATTTAGAACTTGTGTTTATTGTTGCACCTGTTTTGTTTAGCATATGATTGAGAATGAAGCATGTAAGATAGTGTCATAATCGACTTTATGTTTTGGAGGCATAAGGCATTATCAATACAGTTATTTCGATCACAGAGGGTAATGTATGGACATCATTGAACAACAATGCTGTGTTCACTTCAAGTGGTTGACATGACAACTTAGTAAACTTTGAGAGTGCAGCTTGAGAGGTTTACCTTTGCCATGGACAACCCTGAGAAGCGAACTCATCATTGTTGTTCACTGATGCCCATACATTGTCTTTCATAGTGTATGAGCAAGAGTAAAACAACAATGGGGCACTTCCTGAGGGATTTTTGTCACCTGTGCTTTTCCCCTTGCATCTCAGCCTGTCCCAATCTGTCTCTTGGGATTGTGTGGTTGCTTCAAAGTCCCTCCCCCCATCAAGCCCTGCACCAGCCCCTCTCAAACTGTTTTTTTTTTTGTTTGTTTGTTTGTTTTAAAGTAAATGAAAACAGGTGTCTGAAAGCCTAATCTGTATACCGAGGCACCAGTTTCAGTTTTTTTTTCTCACTCACCCCACTGTTTTTGTTGTGTGGCGTTCTCTCTCCCAGGACCAACTCACCCTTGCAGCTGTTTCAGGACACTAATATGCAGAGAGTAAAATGGTGTTGTACCATCATTGTGACATACTCAAGAGGGCATTACAACCTCTTAATGTCACAACGATAATACAACAATGACAGGAATTATTTGAATTACATCATTAATAACCCCCTCCCATACACTATAATTGCATAATAAATTAGCAGCCTCTTGCCAGTGGTTTACAGTTTGTTTTTGAACTACAGTACAGGCCATGCATCAGAGACCCGCCCCCAGATGAAGCTCTTTTCAAGAGAAGTGCTGGGGCATCTTCCCCTCTCTGAATTAGCAGCTCTGGCATCTTAAACAACTGTTATATCATAGTTTTCTGACAAGCTTTTTGTAAATGTTCTCTCTTGCATGATTTTCACAATAAGTTTTAAATGAAGGAACTCTGCAGTTCTCTGGATCCAATTGATTTATGAAACAGAACCTTTTGCAGTGGTGTGCAGCTGCATTTGCTGTTTCCCAAACTCAACAAAGGCCTTCCAGATCTCTTCTCTGGGATTTTTGTTTTCATTTTAGATCCAGAATATCACTCAGTTGCAGCATTCCAGTTATGTCAGACAAGGTTAATCAGAGAGAAGAAAGGTCTCCATCTTGGGACAGGTGGTCAGCACATGCATCTCAAAAAGAGACACATGTCACAGTGGTCTGCTCACCACAAAGCAGCAGGTTTGGGCAGGAGCACTGGTGGAAGCGGTAGTGGTACAGAAGAACCCTCTTATAATGGACATGTTCATGTAAGCAGGTTTTTTTCATAATAAGAGGTGTTCACTATATCCTAAAATCTTAAAATATAAACTCCTTTACCACATCTCATACCTTGAAGTTAAAATCAGAACATGCCCCTCCTCTGCCAACCAAGGTTATGGGAAACTGCTTTTTCTGGCTGATTGGGGACTGAGCAGTACATGAGATTGGTAAGATTTTGTTGTACAGTACCTGTGCTGGTCAAGAGATCAGTGGGGCTGAACAGCAACCATCAAAAGGAGGAGGTTATGCTGAAAGGCAATGTGTGCTACAGTATGGTGTAATCCCCTGGAGTAAAGTGCCAGGTAGCAGGCATCAGGTGAGGTGAGTGACATATTTATAGTGCCAGACAAACCAGCTGAATGATCATATAATGATTAGCGGTCAGTTAGCTTGCAGTTCACAGCATGTAACATGGACACAAACAGCTTGCAGTGTCTGCTATACAGGGATCACAGAGAATGGTATGAATGGGATTTTTAACATTATGGACACAACTTTTGGCAAGGAAGATCTGTCCATTATAAGTGGGTGTCAGCTATAATTGTGTCTGCTATAAGTGGGTCAGACTGTAGTAGTCTAGACCAAGAAGTGTCGATGGGGGAACAGGGGCAAGAGGAGATTGAAAAAAGTATGGAGGAGTTTAAGGGACACCTAACCCTAAGAAGTGACAACAGAGATGACAGCCACAGATCTTCCAAACAAGTATCCTGAAACTTCCCAAGAGTCAGACCACAAAGTTTAATGGTATACAAAACCTTTCAAGTAACTTCAAAATCACATCACTCCAATTCCAGTCATATAGTACCCCTCATCATGTCCAACTGTTTGGGAAAAGTACAAGTATCAACACTAAAAAGCAAAACAGTTCAGCCAGATGTGGAGACAGTACTAGCTCAGTAGACCAAATAATGTCCTAACCACAGTGTGGTACGTGAACGTGATGTAGCAACTGCCAAGGTGCTAGCAATTAATTTTCTCTCATTATCATTTGTGGAGAATGTTGGATTTTGTAGTCTGATGGCAAAGGTATGCCTGAAATTGAAGGTGTCCTTACGAACTTACTTCGTTACAGGAGGTGTGTCAGAGTTATGTGAGTTGCTAGCAAGTGACATAAGACCTGCATTGCAGTATTTATATTTTGCATAGAACCACCTGACTACTGACATGTGGACGAGTTGCCAAACAGCTGGTATCTGATATATGTGTGTGCCAGTTCACTGGGCTCAAGTACTGGGGGTATTGCATTGATTCTCATTTTTTGTGGTTAATCATTTTTATTGAATATGAAGCAGATAACAACTATATAATTACAGGTATCCTAACAGAAATCATACAGGTCAAACCTGAAGGACTGAAACACTGTTTTGCAGATATATACATTCATGATACCTACAAAGATGAGTCCAGATTAGGTGCTGGAAAACTGCACAGCATTATATGAGTCTAGTAAAGGTGACCAGCCCTAACAAGAAATGTAGTGTAGAAATGTCCACTTTGTGGGACTGATGGCCTTCTGATAGTTATAAAAAAGTCCATTACATAGCTTTGTGAGTGTTGGTCAGTATGACCCCTAGAACAAAGAACAGAAAGTAAAAGCAACAGTAAGACCATTAGAATATGACCAAGTAAAGCATGCTAACTTTAGTCAGGGTTTTAAGGCTATGCCGGCTATCATGAGGTCTAGGGGCAGCAAGGTGGTCCACTCACTGATGTAAACTTTGCATCTGATTGGCAAAATTCAGAGTTCAGAAAAGGAGCCCAGCACTGGCAGTACTGTGCAAGTGTGTGAATAGGAAAGTTTGAGAGTCTTTTCATGGGTTGCCTGTTGACTGACCACCAACAGCCACTTTGGGACAGAGGGATATATTGAGTTCTCCATTTGCACAGTATCAGCCTCTTGGTGGCTACTCTTACTGCTGTGAGCCATTGGGCCTATGAAGAGACTTTAGGGACACAGACAGGGAAGGAACCTAGTAGGAGCACTCCTGCTGTGGCTGGGACTGAACCACCTTTCACATATCAGTTGGATCTGTTGCCAGAAGGAGTGATGACTAGACAGGTTCATAGGATGTATAGCAGTATAGTCCCTGGTCTACTGCATTTCTATATACTGTATGCATTCCTTCACATATTCCAGCAAACCCAGCCTCTGTAACCAGTGTAAATGCCAGAAACATCAGACAAAAAAACAATGTTTCAGCACTGCTGGCTACTTCCTATGTCCTCCAGTGTGTGTTCTGTGCTGTGAAGTGTACTGTATTAACTTACTTTGCTAAACCAGTAGGAGGAGAGAGAGCTTAATTGGGGGTGTGGCTTAGACACTATAAAAGCAGGTGACTCAAATTACAACTTCCTGTTGCTAGCCTTGCTTGTAGAGGAGAAAGCAGCTAACTAAAGAAGCTACATTTTCTTATTAATTTAACATTTATATCGCAGCAGGAGTCAGTGTCTGTTGAGATTAAGCAAGACAGATACTTTATTAGAAGTAGAAGGGGTCTTATTTAGAGTTAAAAAAGAAAGAAAAGAAAGAAAGTCAGTGTGTGTTCTGTGCTGTGAAGGGTACTGTATCAACTTACTTTGCTAAACCAGTAGGAGGAGAGATAGCTTAATTGGGGGTGTGACTTAGACACTATAAAAGCAGGTGACTCAAATTACAACTTCCTGTTGATAGCCTTGCTTGTAGAGCAGAAAGCAGCTAACTAAAAGAAGCTACATTTTCTTTATAATTTAACACTTAAATCTCAGCAGGAGTCAGTGTCTGTTGAGATTAAGCAAGACAGATACTTTACTAGAAGCAGAAGGGGTCTTATTTAGGGTTAAAAAGGAAAGAAAGAAAAGAAAGAAAGTCAGTGTGTGTTCTGTGCTGTGAAAGGTACTGTATCAACTTACTTTGCTAAACCAGTAGGAGGAGAGAGAGCTTAATTGGGGTGTGGCTTAGACACTATAAAAGCAGGTGACTCAAATTACAACTTCCTGTTGCTAGCCTTGCTTGTTGAGCAGAAAGCAGCTAACTAAAAGAAGCTACATTTTCTTATTAATTTAACACTTATATCTCAGCATGAGTCAGTGTCTGCTGAGATTAAGTAAGACAGATACTTTATTGGAAGTAGAAGGGGTCTTATTTAGGGTTAAAAAAGAAAGAAAAGAAAGAAAGTCAGTGTGTGTTCTGTGCTGTGAAGGGTACTGTATCAACTTACTTTGCTAAACCAGTAGGAGAAGAGAAGCTTAATTGGGGTGTGGCTTAGACACTATAAAAGCAGGTGACTCAAATTAAAACCTCCTGTTGCTAGCCTTTTTGTTGAGCAGAAAGCAGCTAACTAAAAGCTACATTTTCTTATTAATTTAACACTTATATCTCAGCATGAGTCAGTGTCTGCTGAGATTAAGTAAGACAGATACTTTATTGGAAGTAGAAGGGGTCTTATTTAGGGTTAAAAAAGAAAGAAAAGAAAGAAAGTCAGTGTGTGTTCTGTGCTGTGAAGGGTACTGTATCAACTTACTTTGTTAAACCAGTAGGAGAAGAGAAGCTTAATTGGGGTGTGGCTTAGACACTATAAAAGCAGGTGACTCAAATTACAACCTCCTGTTGCTAGCCTTGCTTGTTGAGCAGAAAGCAGCTAACTAAAAGAAGCTACATTTTCTTATTAATTTAACACTTATATCTCAGCATGAGTCAGTGTCTGCTGAGATTAAGTAAGACAGATACTTTATTGGAAGTAGAAGGGGTCTTATTTAGGGTTAAAAAAAGAAAGAAAAGAAAGTCAGTATGTGTTCTGTGCTGTGAAGGGTACTGTATCAACTTACTTTGCTAAACCAGTAGGAGGAGAGAGAACTTCATTGGAGTGTGGCTTAGACACTATAAAAGCAGGTGACTCAAATTACAACTTCCTGTTGCTAGCCTTGCTTGTAGAGGAGAAAGCAGCTAACTAAAAGAAGCTACATTGTCTTATTAATTTAACACTTATATCTCAGCAGGAGTCAGTGTCTGTTGAGATTAAGCAAGACTGATACTTTATTAGAAGTAGAAGGGGTCTTATTTAGGGTTAAAAAAGAAAGAAAAGAAAGAAAGTCAGTGTGTGTTCTGTGCTGTGAAGGGTACTGTATCAACTTACTTTGCTAAACCAGTAGGAGGAGAGAGAGCTTAATTGAGGTGTGGCTTAGACACTATAAAAGCAGGTGACTCAAATTACAACCTCATGTTGCTAGCCTTGCTTGTTGAGCAGAAAGCAGCTAACTAAAAGAAGCTACATTTTCTTATTAATTTAGCACTTATATCTCAGCATGAGTCAGTGTCTGTTGAGATTAAGTAAGACAAATACTTTATTAGAAGTAGAAGGGATCTTAATTAGGGTTAAAAAAAGAAAGAAAAGAAAGAAAGTCAGTGTGTGTTCTGTGCTGTGAAGGGTACTGTATCAACTTACTTTGCTAAACCAGTAGGAGGAGAGAGAGATTAACTGGGGGTGTGGCTTAGACACTATAAAAGCAGGTGACTCAAATTACAACCTCCTGTTGCTAGCCTTTTTTCTTACTAATTGCTCTCCATCCCACCCACCCTAAGCCAGTTCTACTTTTATAGCCACTGGATTTGACTGTCAACAGGAACTTCCTGTTTGGCACTAGGAAGGGAAGGATCATAGAGAAACATTGGTTTTGTCAACCCTAAAGGAAAAAAGTAGCTCACTCCCCCAGCTGGTGGTGGTCTGACACTGAGCAAAAAAGAAGGAGGCTACTGAAGAGTATAGGAAGTTGCTGTCCCAGAACAGGAAGGGTGAGAGTAGTAAGGAGAGGAGAGAGTAAGCATACAGAGAAATAGGAGAGGGGACACAAAATAAGACATGATAGGAGTGGTGCAGTGCAATGGCTGTGGGGCAGCAGTGTTCCGGGAGACATTCTGGAGGCTGCAATTTTGCCCTATTTGCAGACACCTCTCTGGTCTGAGGGGGAGGTTGCCCATCTCCAGGCTGACCTGGCTAGGATTCATGAAACCTCCTCCCCACCCAGGGACCACCAGAGCCAATGCCACTACCTCAGAGGTTGCCAAGAAAGAGGAGAGGCTGGACCAGGGTGGGCTCAGGGAGGGAGAGGGTGGGGGAACAGAGTTGCATCCCTCCAGCTTTACCTCTCCACAATTCATTCACTCTTCTGGTGGATAGTGGTTCCTCTATGGAGGCACCTGCAGTGGAGACCAAGGAGGATGCTGGGAATCTTCACAAAGGAGAGCCACAGGAGCGTGACATGGGACCCCACAGGGAAAGGAAACAACTCCTGGTGGGAGACTCAGTCATTAGAGGGGTAGAAATAGGGGAGGAAGGGGGGAGAGAGAGGTAAGGTGCCTGCCTGGTACCACGGCTTGGAGGGACAGGAAGCAAATCTTCAGGATCATAGGAGCAGCTGCATGATGGAGAGAGCTGGATGTCATTGTCCACCTAGGGACAAATGACCTGTCTAGGAATGGGATCAGAGCAGTGCAAGAGGAGTTTGTAGAGTTGGGGAGGGGCCTTAGACAAGTAGTGCATACGGTAACCTTCTCGGAGGTGCTGCCTGTCTATGGCAAGGGTAATGCTAGGGTACTCCTCACCAGGAAATTCAATAAATGGTTGAAAAACTGGTGTGGAGCTCAGGGTTTTGGCTTCATTGGGGACTGGGGAGCCACCTGGAGGGATGCAGACCTATACTGGTGCAATGGTCTGCATCTGATTTTTAAGTTTCAGTTTAAGTTTATTGTTTGGCGTTTTATGCCATTACAAATCAGGACATAAATATCAATTAAAAAAATCATTAAAATGACATATTATAAAAACAATTCTCAATAATAAGAGTACATCAACAGTACATGAGACCATATAGCATCAAGTTATTACAGACCCATTACAATTAAGTTTTCACATTTTAAATCCATTTACCGTATGACTTTCTTATATTTATCCTAATTTAAATTATGCCTACAACATATATATAATTTTTTTTTTATCACCACCAATTACACAGTGTCACATTCTTTTACATGGGTAACATTTTTAAATGGAGGCATTTAAGTTCTATATATCTTAGGAGGGAGGCCACAGGGACAAGCACTTCTTTCTTCTGTGTTTTTAATAGAAAATTCAGAATATGGACTGATTGATATGTAAGTTTTTGGAGTAAACCACCCAAAAGAGAAGTCTTCATTTTATTATACAGAGGACAAAGCAAGGCTACATGTAATAAATTATCTTCACTTAGTCCACATTTACAATTAGCATCCATGTTTTTATCTTTCTCAAATTTTCTTCTCCTAGCATTGCTAGTAAAGCATTCAAATCGAAATCTAGTAACTGCTTTCCTATGTTTAGAATTTTGTAATATTTCCAAATATGTTTCAAATTTATGTGATCTTTTATTTTCAGCTAACCATGGGCACAGTTTGGCAACCTAGAGAACTCTAGATCCTTTTGTATATATACATTAATTATCCTATTGTTAATTTCTTCTTTTATTTGAGCTGGTGAAAATCTTAAACTACCTGTTATAATTGACATTAAACCTAATGGTTTGATGATTTCTTCTACCACTTGCATACAGGGGAAAAGTTTATAAGAATAAAAATGTGTTAAACCTTCCTCTAAACAAATCCTGGGGAGTCTGTTCTGACTCATTCCGAAGACTTTTAACCAATAATTTACCAGCCTTTGCTGGATGTAGCATTCAATTGAGACCCTGCCCAACTCTGCTCTAACTAACAAAGATGGGGCAGAAATTGGGAGTCCTAGCATCTTCTTGTAAAGTTTATTCAGAGTTGGGTCAAGTCCCCTTTTATTGTTATAATTGATTCCCCAGATCTCAGCTCCATAAAGGAGCTGTGATCTAATTTTGGCATCAATAACCATCAAGTTCCCTTTAATAGAGTTCTCACCAAACCTTGAAAAAAAAGACAAAATAGCAGGGACAAATTTCTCTGCCTTTATCTTGATTTCTCTCTGGTGCTCATTCCAATTCCCTTGTTTGCTAAAAGTTATACCTAGATAACAAAAACTCTTTACCTCTTCTATTTTTTTGTGCTTTATATAATATTTGTATTTATTCTTACTGTCACCAAATACCAATATCTTTGTTTTTTTTTATAATTTATCTGGAAATCTGCACTAACACAGTTTGTATGAAAATTATCCAGGCTTCTTGAAAGACCTAAATGACTGGTTGACAGTAAAACTACTTCATCGGCATAAGCCAAATAGGGTAATGCCCTTTGACCGATTTTGGGGAGATGAAATTCTTCGTTGTGCATTTTATTCAGCACAGTGCAGAAGAATAAATTGAACAATTGTGGTGCTAATGAACAACCCTGTTTAACTCCTATATTTGAGCTAAACCATTTACTGATTTCACCTTTATTGTTATATCTAATACTTACATAGTTGTCCTGATACATTAACCTTATTATTTCCAATAATGATGGATCTACTCCAAAATCTAAAAGTTTTTCCCAGAGCAAAATTTTATTTACTTTGTCAAATGCTGATTTAAGATCAATAAATGCACAATATAATTTTTGTTTTTTAACTACTTTATACTTGTGGATTAAATGTGCCAAAACAAAAATCTGATCAATTGTTGAATAATTATTTCTAAATCCAGCTTGTGCATCATCAATTATATTATTAGACTTTACCCATAAATGTAGCCTTCTATTAATAATTTTAGTAAATAATTTCCCTATAGTGTCAAGTAAACTTATTGGCCTGTAACAGCTAGGATCATTTCTACCACCCTTCTTAAAAATGGGGACTATAATACTTAAATTCCAACTACTCGGAAATAATCCAGTTGTCCACACATAATTATATAATTTGTAAAGAAATAGAATCCAGTATTGTTTGATCCTAATTACAGCATCCAAAGGTACCCCATCCGGTCCTGGTGCCTTTCTTTCTTTGAATGAATCCATTGCATTTTCTATCTCCATTATAGTTATCTCATTGGTGGGTGTATGTTTTCATTCACTGATCTTTGATTGTGTTATTTTTAAGAGGTAATCAGGGTCATCCCTACAGAAAGTTTGTTTAAAATAAATTTTCCAACTGCTGGGCTCAATGTGTGCCTCAATTTTGTCAAAGGTTTTGGTTCAAAATCTGACAATTTGTCAAAATAATTTGTAATCCTTTATATGGACCACCCTTTTTAATTCCATCCACAATTGTTTGGTATAATTCCTTTTATTTTTAATTAACACCAATTTATAGGTTCTCCTTATTTGATTCATTTTTTATTATTCTCTTTATTTGGGTACTGTTTTAACAATCTAAATTCTTTATTAAGGAGTTTTCTAGCTTGTTTACATTCTGTATTATACCATGGTTGTCCTTCTTTCTTTTTTACTTTTGTTTCCTTTGTTATTATATGGGCTACAGCATTTATAATATTATTATAATCAAATATTATTTGATTAGCACACGCATTACCCGCTGATTCTGATAATCTTTTTAAGATACCTGTATTTTGTAGAATCTCTTCAAAGTTTGGTGCTTCAATCATATCCCACTCAATGCTGTTCTTTCTTAACTGTATCATTAATGGTTCATATTTGGTAGATTTGGTAATACCAAATTTCCTAGTTAAACTAAATTCAACTCCTAAATGTTGACTCTCAGGTCTTGGATTCAAATACAGTGAATGGCACTGATCAAATAGATTTAAATCTACCCATGCAAAATCAATCGTTGATGAGCCATTACTCCCTCTAAATGAGTATTCACCCTCTAAGTCCTGCTGTACCCTTTCATTCAATAGACACAAGTTCCTGTCCATCATTAGCCTGTGTAACTCAATTCCATGATTATTTATTACAATATCCTTTGCATTTCTTATCATTCGTACTTTAGAATTATCTCTTAAAGACAGGACCTCCTCTATATCTTCATTACAGGCCCTTAAATTTCCCAATCTAGCGTTAAAGTCACCCATAATTAACAGTCCACTTTTAGGGAAATCGTTTTGAATGTTTACCACTACTTCATTGAGAGATGAAAACAAATCTAAATCACTATATTTACTTCTAACAGGATTATGATAGACATTAATTATGAACCATGAATTCTTATCTCTATCTATTATTTTAATTACATGCAAACCGTTACTATTACTACTTAGTTCTTCAGTTTTTATATCAATGTCCAATTTAATAAAAATAGTTAGCCCTCCAGAGACCCTTCCAAATTTCCTAATTCGACTAGACGATTTATTATAAGATTGGAACCCATTCAAATATACATTAGCAAGTGCCCATATTTCTTGCACACAAATAAGATCAAACAAATTCAGATACTGAATAGTTTCTGGATCCCCCAACTTCTCCCCAAGTCCTGCCATTTTCCAAGACAAAATCCTAAACATAGACAAATCTGATTTATTAAAATCAGCCGTAAATGAAAAATTAGTAGTTAATCCCTGTGGCCTCCCTCTGACAGGATCTATTTGTCATTGATTCAATGAAGATAACATTTCATATCTATTGACTGTCTCGACAATAAACTCCCAACATTTTCCCTTCTGCTGAATGAATGAGAAGGAATCATCTATCTTGCCTCTACTGTTTTCAATACAAAAGTGAATACCTAATTGATCCAGAATAAACTGTTTCCTATTTAATTCTTTGACCAAATTATCCTGTTTAACCTTGAAGACAACCTGTCCATCATATTCTAATCTTTTAACACCGTCAGTTTCAGAATTGCCAACAGAAGTTCCCAGGCAAAGATTTAAAAAGTCTATTAATTTATTTTTTAAATTAAATTTATCCTTTTTGTGCCATTATTTTAATCCAAAAATAGAAACCAATGTGTCCTGCTGAGTTACTACATCTCCTTTGGCAGTATAAAATTCAGGAAACAGATCATTCATGGTGAGTAAATCCCCAACATTGATCCCCATTATATCAAGCTCCTTAGTTTTTTTTACCAATTGCCTTTAAGAGATGATATTGATTAGAGACCAGCAGAACCAATTCCAAAGTTGAAATTAATCTAATTATACTAATACAATGTTTGACTAAAATACATCCATCCAATAAAGTTGTTATTAGATTACTCAATAAATCCATTAACTTTTCTTTAGTTTCTTGTGGAATACATGACACATTAAATAATGGTAACACAAAATCACTTCCTAAAGATTTTAACAAAAAGTTTTTAAAACATTTGTTATCTTCTTGAGACACACTATCCTGTCTATTCACAGCACTGAGTTCTTGTGTCATAACATCATTTCTCTTATTTACTAATACAGGTATTTTATTTGACATTTCCCTACTTATCCCTGATTTTTCCTGCTTCTTCAGACTAGTCCTCTTGTTAGAATTACTTTTGCTTACTTTCTCTCTCTGTCCATGATTTTCAATTAGATCTAGGCTAAGGCTTGTGGCGTTTAGGGATGAAGGAACAATGTCAGATTTTATTTGGCTTCTAGTTGCTTTAGGAGGTCCTTTGAATTTTATTGAAGCTTCATTACTTTTCTTTTCATCTTTCTCCTTTCTCACTTTGGGTCCTTCAATTCCTACCCCATCCCCTTTAGTGCTCTTACATTTACACTTACTCTTATGTTTGCATCTACACTTGCCTTTGTTAACCTTAAAAATCTCTCCAAATCCCTCTTGCTTCTCCCCCTTTTCCCATAAAACTGGAAACTTCGCTGCCATTTCTCTACAAATACTAGTATCTCTTATATCTTTATTAGGTAACATTATACACTCTGGACCATTACTAATAATTGACTGCATCAGAATGGTATCATTCTGCCTTAAACAATCATTAAATCCTGAATTATAAGACTCCTGATAAGTTTCCTGATAAAATTGATCACTACGACCTGGAATTTTTCCCAAAGAGGTGTTAATTGCACTTTGGTCTAAGATTAAGTTTTCTCTAATATATTGAGTAGGCGTAATCTTTCCCTCATCTTCCTCCACAAATCTTTTACCCATCAAATCTAACTTATCCTTGTTTTCCAGACACACCCCTTTAATAAAAGAGATATCTTGTTTGATGTCAAGTAGCTGTTTAAACAAGAAAATATTAGAATTAAATGTATCTCTCAATACATTTACAATTTCCCTTGTTAATCCCTCAAAATCAGGAACACTTCTATTCTCTGGGCTCATTGTCCATGTGGTATTAGTATGTTCTGCCCCATTTGAATAATCTGAGACCTCCATCGATTGATTCCCCCCTCCTCCTGGAAACTTCACTTGTATATTTCCCTTTGTATCACTTTTACTTGTATGAAATTCTTTCCCAGACTGAGTAATCTCAGTCTGCACAGGGTCACTCAGATCTTGCCTTAAAGTTTCTCTCATACTTTTCACCTCTGTGTCTAATATAGTCAAGTTATGAAAAATATTTGAATAAGCAATTTTAGCATAATGGATCTTGGGTGACTCCTCAATATCCCTGCATTTGGGCAGACTGAGCCTACCTGCCACATTACTGATTAAATCACATGAGGCCCCTTCATCATTTACCAAATCTGTCATTCTTATGGGCTTTAAATTATCTTTTTTATCATAAATTGGGACAATGCTAAAAAATGTCAGTATACCTTCATTTGGTGTAGATGCTAATTGAATATCAGCTTTTTTCCCTTTAGATTTCCTGCTATTTTCATGCAATATAAACTTATCACTAAATAAATTATGTTTTTTGCTAAGTGACCTCACGGCCAATTTTTTTAAGGAAAGTGGGTTTTTATTAATACCCTTGAACAATCTTCCTTGTTTAGCCAGACTCAAATTCTGACTGTTAGGCATTTTACTTCTAGTAATTGGAGGCATACCAAAAGAGAAGAAAAAAAAACTTTTAAAAAAGAATTTTAGATCCTGGAATGTTATGATATTATAGTCCTCAAATGAACAATAGCAAGTCCAGCAATTCTGAGCAGCAAGATTTCAGTACGATTCCTCCACTGAAGAGGAAGTATTTCAAGCACCTCTCCCATACAGTTCCTTTCACTGAGGCAAATACTTTAAATGACAATCCAAATATCCATGCCTTACAGTCTAGAATCTTGTAAAAAGAAAGTACTTCAAACACCTCTCCGGTACAGTTCCTTTTGCTGAGGCAAATACTTCAAACACCAATCCAAATTTTAATCTCCGTGCTTTACAGTCTAAAATCTTGTGAAAAGGTCCAAGTCGAATGTTAAATCCTTAGCTAGAGACCAGGATTTGTCAGGCTCCATGGCTCTATGTCTCTATGGTGGTTCTAAAATCCCCAGCAGAGTCTGTTGGAGGGCTCTAGTAACATATAGTGTGTCACAGTCTCCGTAGTTTATTAAATCCAAATAATACACTAAAAAATGGAGAAAAAAGTGCATAAATATCAGGCAAATAACAAAGAACAAAAGATCTAATATTGAAATTTGCTATTACAAGTTATATCAACAGAAAAATCTCACAAATAACCTGCCGCTTTTATGACCGGCTGCTTAGTATATATTTTAAATGCCTATCGCATTCCTCTCTAAACAGCAAGTACTCCTGAGCTCCTTGACTCAAAGTCCATTATACTTAAAGAAAATATATAAAAACCTACTTCTTAGAAGGAGAGCAGCTAAATATTTCCATCGGGTAAGTCCACACATAAGGTAACGACTTATGTCCTCTTGCACGTTTACATCAAATTTCATAGAAGGCTCGTAGTTTTAGTAAACGAACATCTCCCGCACTAAAGGACAAGAACTCATCCCAAAGTGAGCTAAAGCTGAAGAATACAAAAATATAACTTTACTCGATGTCGCCCATAAAAATATAGTGTGCCGTCAGTCTTCAATTGCAGAGAAAATCTGAGCTAAGACGCCACGCATGCGTATTAGTACCTTGTTGTTACAGCTCACGTGATTGAAAAAAAGTGACTTTGGCATAAAAAATAAAAACCTCATAAACTTATATACTTAAAATAATTCCATATACATAAAAAAACACTAAAACATAAGAAGCACATCTCACTGGCCAAATTACAACACAGATCATAAAAATCATGCCCCCAATCCTAAAAAGGATTTTGAAATTTTGATATTAAGCACCAAAAACATAAGTGTCAATCTGGAGGAAGGAAGAATACTCAATTTTGATAAAAAGGAATGGAGCTTTATTTCTTGGTGCAGAGTCATTCCGACTGGCTATTGTCCGTACTCCAGATTGGAGGATTCGCCTCGGGAGACCCTCCCGGGTGCCACCTAATAGCAGACACCTCCGCCCCTAGGTTCTCACTCCTTTCTCTTCAATTCTTAGAAACATAGAAACATAGAAACACAGAATTTGATGGCAGATAAGGACCGCTTGGCCCACCCAGTCTGCCCATTTCCCTACCTACTGGATAAGCTGCAGATCCTAGTTAACCAGCAGCCTACTTCTTCTTACCCCAACCCCCCAGAATTGCCTTATGACTGTCCCATGCATGCTTGAATTCCACCACTGATTTTGACTCCACAACCTCCTCCGGAAGGCCGTTCCATGCATCCACAACCCTCTCTGTGAAAAATACTTCCTTAAATTACCTCTGACCCACCCCCTCTATCTTTTGTTTCTTCTGTTGGAAAAAGACAAAAGCACCAGGAAGAACTCCGAACGACACAAGGCAGAACTTAAGATTTACTGGAAAGGAGACTAGCAAATGCAAGCAACGGTGGCATACCTGTTAAAATAAGCCAACTAGCAAAATTCTCCCTGCTTCTCCACTTTCACTCCTCAAAGTAAGAGAGCACGATTCTGCATCAGTCACATACCTTCATTCCTCGGTGTCCCTCAGTGTGTATACCCTTGCTGATCTGAGTTGAAGTCCTGCTGTTTCATTCTCTCTGTCTGCAAAAACAACCTCATTCTGATTCATCTGCATCTGTCCAGGGGGGAACCAGGATCCTAGGTGAGAGGTTTAAATGCTTCATTGGCAAGCATTTAAACTAGCCAAGGGGGGAGACACTGAAAAGGAGCAGGGAAATTCCAGCCTTCCCCCACAAAACACGTTAATTAGTGAGGTACACACCAAGGTAGGGAAGTCATTAGGGAGAAGGACAGAGGTAAATGCAAAAAAAGGCAAAGGCAATAAGGACAGGAATGAGGCTAAAAGGGGTAAGGCCATCAAAAAGTGGAGGGTGATGAATACCAATGCCCATAGTCTGTGTAACAAGCTCTCTGAACTAGTGGCCTTGGTGGAAGAGGGTTGCCTGGATATTGTGGCAGTCACAGAAACATGGTACACAGAGAACCATGACTGGGATGTCAACATACCAGGATACACAATCTACAGGAGGGAAAGGGAGGGTAAAAGAAGAGGAGGAGTAGCTCTCTATGTAAAGGAAGGGATCAAAGCAACAGAACTAAAGAGTAAACAGGGAGCAGATGAGGCACTCTTGGTCACCCTGGAGACAGGAAATGGCACCACAATCCACATGGGGGTTGCATACAGACCCCCATCTCAGGGGGAGGGAATGGACAAGGAAATGATAGAAGGCTTCCTTAGAATGGCAGAAAAAGGAAGATATTGTTGATGGGGGACCTGAATATGCCAGATGTTAACTGGAGCACCTTTGCTGCAGGCACATCCAAGAGCATGGTCATTCTTGATGCCCTACAGGGGGCATGCCTCAGACAGCTAGTATTGGAACCCACCCAGGAGGGAGCAATCTTAGACCTGGTACTCTCAAATGGGGATGGAGGAAGAATCTCAGATTTAGAAGTGGGTAACCATCTGGGAACAAGCAACCACCAGACAGTGTGGTTCACGATAAACACATCCCATACAATCAAGCCATACAAAAGCAAGAGTATTGGACCTTAGGAGGGCTGACTTTTGGAAAATGAGAGAGTGTCTCAGAAAAGCACTAGCAAACAGGCAAGAAAAAGGGGTGGAGGAACAATGGGGAGTAATCAAAACAGCCATCACAGAGGCAACAAGCCTTTGTGTAAAGCAAATCAACAAAACACAACGAAGAAAAAAAAATGCTATGGTTCTCAAAAGAGGTGGCAGGGAAGGTTAAGGAGAAAAGGATAGCATTCAGAAAATATAAGGAAACACAGAAGGAGCAGGACAGAGAACTTTATCAGTTAAAGTACATTAGGGAGTGAAGAAAGACCAAAGGAGGGATACTGAGGCTTAATAAAGGGAAGGGAATGTGGGTAGAGGATGACAGTGAAAAAGCAGGAATACAGAATGAATATTTCTGCTCAGTATTCACAAAGGAAGAGGAGGGGGAGGTACCTAAACCAAACAAGAGAAACACTCTGAAGACAGGAGTCTATACCAGTCCATTTACAGAAGAAAGGGTTCTGAAAGAACTAATAAAATTGAAGGTGGACAAAGCAATGGGGCCTGATGGGATTCACCCAAGAATTCTAAAGGAACTAAGGATAGAACTAGTGACACCGCTGAATACTCTCTTTAACAAAACATGGGAGGATGGGTTGGTACCTGAGGACTGGAGGAGGGCAGATGTGATTCCTCTTCACAAAAGTGGGAGCAGAACAGAGGCAGAAAACTACAGACCAGTTTGTTTGACCTCAGTGGTAGTGAAAATGATGGAATCACTTCTGAAGGAAAGAATTGTTGAGTACCTAGAGGCCAGTGGGGCACAGGACCCAAGGCAGCATGGATTCACACTGGGAAGGTTGTGTCAGATGAATCTAATAGATTTCTTTGACTGGGTGACCAAAGTAGTAGACCAGGGAGGGGCTGTGGACATGGCCTACCTAGATTTTTGCAAGGCATTTGATACAGTCCCACACAAAAGAATAATACACAAGTTAGCCAGCCTTGGAGTGGGTCCCAAGGTGGTAGCCTGGATAAAAAAATGGCTAGACAACAGGACGCAAAGGGTAGTAGTAAATGGAGTCCACAGTGAAGAAAGGAGGATTACTAGCGGGGTACCACAGGGTTCAGTACTAGGACCAGTCCTTTTTAATGTCTTTATAAGTGACATTGTAGAGGAACTGGAAGGAAAAGTATGTCTCTTTGTAGATGACACAAAGATTTGCAACAGGGTTGATATACAGGATGGAGTGGAAAGGATGAGAAGGGACTTGGCAAGGTTGGAGGAATAGTCAGATGTATGGCAGCTCAGATTCAATGCAAAGAAGTGCAAGGTAATGCACCTGGGAAACAAAAACCAAGGGGAAGAGTACACAATGGGGGGTGAGATACTGACAACAGTAAAAATGGAAAGAGACCTGGGGGTAATTATATCAGATGACTTAAAGGTGAGCAAGCAATGTGAGAAGGCAGTAAGGAAGGCTGGGGGGATACTGGAATGCATAGGGAGAGGCATCAATAGTAGAACACATGAAGTTGTTATCCCTCTGTACAGACAGTTGGTGAGACCCCATCTGGAGTACTGTGTGCAGTTCTGGAGACCCCATCTCCGTAAAGACATAGACAGAGTGGAGGCTGTCCAGAGGAGGGCAACCAAAATGGTGCAGGGTCTGCACCAGAAGACATACGAAGAAAGACTTAAGGAGCTTAATATGTATACCCTTGAGGAAAGAAGGGAGAGAGGGGACATGATAGAAACTTTCAAGTACCTCAAGGGAATCAACAAAGTCCAAGAGGGTAGCATCTTTCAGAAAAAGAGATGTGCAAGAACAAGGGGGCACAATTTGAAGATAGAGGGGGGACGGCTCAGAGGTAATGTGAGGAAGTATTTTTTCACAGAGAGGGTTGTGGATGTATGGAACAGCCTCCCTGAGGAGGTCATGGAGTCAAGAACAGTGGAGGAATTCAAGAATGCATGGGACAGACATAAGGCAGTCCTAGTGGGGGGTAGGAGGAAGTAAGCTGTTGGTTAACTAGGATCTGCAGCTTATCTGCTAGGTAGGAAAATGGGCAGACTAGGTGGGCCAAGTGGTCCTTATCTGCTGTCACATTCTATGTTTCTATGTTTCTCCTGGTTCTCTTCCTCCTCTGGTGCAACTGTATTCCTTCACATAATCATGCAAACCCGGCCTCTGAATCCAGTGTAGATGTCAAACACATCAGAAAATCAATGCTGCTGCTGCTGCTGCACTGCTAGCTGCTTCTATAGTCCTCCTGATTAGTCTTCTCTTCTGGTGCAACTGTATTCTTCTAAATGTTACACCTAGGTGGCACTATCCCAAGTGCTACTACCCCTGCCTGCATTGCTAGTTGCAGTTTAAGGGGCCTGGGTACTGTAATGGAGGCCTCCACCCAGAGGACAGGGTTGTTAGTAACAAGGCTAACCTGGGAACAGCCCTCCGGAACACTGTAACCCTTGTCTTTCCCCTCTAGTGGCCTAGACAATATGCAACAAACATGTTCACAGTAGTCCCTATTCAGCTTACAAATCCCCACACTGTTTGCACCTGCCACCAGGGCTGGTTCCACCAGTTCAACCCTGGAAACCCCCCTATAAAACAAGATTAGGCACAGCAAATAACAACAGTACAGTGCTTTTGGTACAAACTGGAACCACAGTCAGATTAAATGCAAAAAGAGTTAGATCTGATTTATTCAGGGGAATTGAACAAGGGAGGATGTAATAGAAACATAGAAACGTAGACTTTGACGGCAGATAAGGACCACTTGGCCCACCCAGTCTGCCCATTTCCCTACCTACTGGATAAGCTGCAGATTCTAGTTAACCAACAGCCTATTTCCTGCAACCCCCCACTATAATTGCCTTATGTCTGTCCCATGCATGTTTGAATTCCTCCACTGTTTTAGACCCCACAACCTCTCCAGGAAGGCGGTTCCATGCGTCCACCACTCTCTACGTGAAAAAGAATTTCCTCACATTTCCCCTGAGCCATCCCCCCTCTAACTTTACATTGTGCCCCCTTGTTCTTACACATCTCTTTTTCTGAAAGATGCTACCCTCCTGGACTTTGTTGATTCCCTTGAGGTACTTGAAAGTTTCTATCATGTCCCCCTGTCCCTACTTTCATCAAGGGTATACATATTAAGCTCTCTCAGTCTCTCTTCATATGGTTTCTGATGTAGACCCTGCACCATTTTAGTTGCCCTCCTCTGGACTGCTTCCATCCTGTCTATGTCCTTGCACAGATGAGGTCTCCAAAACTGCACACAGTACTCCAGATGGGGTCTCACCAACTGTCTGTATAGAGGGATAACCACTTCCCTATTTCTACTTGTGATGCCCCTCCCTATGCATCCCAGCATCCCCTGGCTTTCCCTACTGACTTCTCACATTGCATACCCACCTTTAGGTCATCTGATATGACTACACCCAGATCCCTTTCCATTACTGTTGTTGTTAGTACCTCCTGCTATTGTGTACTCTTCTCCTGGATTTTATTTCCCAGGTGCATTACTTTGCACTTCTTTGCATTGAATCTAAGTTGCCATATGTCTGACCATTCCTCCAACCTTGCCAAGTCCTTCTCATCCTTTCTACCCCCCTTGCATATCAACTCTGTTACAGATCTTTGTGTCATCCCAAAGAGGCATACCTTTCCTTCAGACCCTCTGCGATGTCACCTATAAAGAGCGTTAAAGAGGACTGGACCCAGTACTGAGCCCTGAGGTACTCCACTAGTAACCCCTTTCTTCAGAATGAGTTCCATTCACTATTACCTTCTGTGTCCTGTTGTGCAGCCAGTTTTCTACAGAGCTACCACCCTGGGACCCACTCCCAGGCTGGCTAACATTATTAATCTTTTGTGAGACTGTGTCAAATGCCTTGCTAAAGTCTAGGTAGGCCATATCCACAGCCCCTTCCTGGTCTATTACTTTGGTCACCCAGTCAAAGAAATCAATTAGATTTGTCTGACATGACCTTCCTGCTGTGAATCCATGCTGCTTTGGGTCCAGTGCCCTTCTGGCCTCTAGGTACTCAACAATTCTTTCTTTCAGAAGTGATTCCATCATTTTCCCCACCACTGAGGTCAAACTAACAGGTCTGTAGTTTCCTGCTTCTGTCTTGCTCCCACTTTTGTGAAGGGAATCACATCTGCCCTCCTCCAGTCCTCAGGTACCACCCCATCTTCCCATGATTTGTTAAAAGTGTGGTTAGTGGTGTCACTAGGTCCTCCTTAGCTCTTTTAGGATTCTAGGTGAATCCGTCAAGCCCCATTGCTTTGTCCACCTTGAGTTTTGAAGTTCTTTCAGTACTCTTTCTTCTTTAAATGGACTGGTATCAACCCCACTATCCAGAGTGCTTCTGCTGTTTCGTTTAGGTAACTCCTCCTCTTCTTCTTTTGTGAATACTGAGCAAAAGTATTCATTCATTATCTCTGCCTTTTCACTGTCTCCCTCTGCCCACCTCCCCTCTCCTTTATTAATCTTTCCTATCCCTCCCTTAACCTTTCTATGTTCCCTAATGTACCTATAAAAGGTTTTATCCCCCTTCTTAACTGAGTTGGCTATCCTTTCCTCGGTTTGGGCCTTTGCTTTTCTGACTGCCTTCCCCACTTCCTTCTGCTTTAATTGATACAGTTCCCTGTCGTGCTCCGTCTGTGATTCCTTATACTTTTTGAATGCAGCCTTTTTCTCCTTAACCTTCCCTGACACTTCTTTGAGAGCCATAGTGGTTTTTTATTCCGCTTTGTTTTCTTTATTTGTTTCACACAAAGGCTTGTTGCCTCCATGATGGCAGTTTAGATTTTTCTCCATTGTTCTTCCACCCCTCCTTTCTGGCCATTTGCTAATGCATTCCTCAGGTATTCACCCATTTTGCCAAAATCAGCCCTTCTAAAGTCCAGTATCCTTGTATTTGTATGACTTGTCTCCATGGTTGTGTTTATTGTGAAGCACACTGTGCAGTGGTTGCTTGTTCCCAGGTGTCTATTGACTTCTAAGTTTGTGATCCTCTCTCCATTTGAGAGTACCAGGTCTAATATTGCTCCCTCCCAAGTGGGTTCCACCACTAGCTGTCTAAGGCATGCTCCCTGTAGGGCATCAAGAATGACCCTGCTCTTGGATGTGGCTGCAGTCCATGTTGCCCAGTTAACATCTGGCGTATTCAGGTCCCCCATCAACAGTATCTCCCCTTTTTCAGCCATTTTGAGAATGCCCTGTATCATTTTCTTGTCCATTTCCTCCCTTGAGACAGGGGGTCTATATACAACCCTGTGCGGATTGTGATGCCATTCCCTGTCTCCAATGTGACCCAGTTCCTCTTGTCCTCCCTTTACTTTTAGTTCTGTTACTTTGATCCCTTCCCTTATGTAGAGGCTACTCCACCTCCTCTTTTACCCTCCTGTCCCTTCTGTAGATTGTGTACCCTGGTATGTTGACATCCCAGTCATGGTTCTCCGTGTACCATGTTTCTGTGACTGTCACAATATCCAAGTGTTCCACTTCCATCAGGGCTACTAGCTCTGGAAGCTTGTTTCAAGACTATGGGCATTGGTACTCATTGCCCTCCATTTAATGTTAGCTTTATCCTTTTTACCCCATCCCTGCTCTTATTGCCCTTGTCCATTTTCCATGTACCCTGTCCTGCCCTCTGTCAAGCTCTGTACCTCAGTGTTTCCCTACTACCTGCCATGCTTTGTGGGAGGCTTGAACTTTCCTGTTTCCTATCTGCACTCCCCTTGGCTAGTTTAAAAAGCTTGCCAAGGAAGCCTTTAAACCTGTCATCTAGGAGCATGTTTCCCTTCCTGGACAGATGCAGACCATCATGCCAGTATGAGACCTTCATCTCCTCCAGGTGGACCCCAGTCCCCAATGAAGCCAAAGCCCTGTGCTCTGCACCAGTTTTGCAACCATTCATTAAACTGCATGGTGTGCAGTACCCAAGCATCACCCCTGCCATGGACTGGCAGCACCTCTGAGAAGGTTATCGTGCTTGCTACCTCTCTGAGGCCCCTCCCCAACTCCAAAAATTCATCCTGCACTGCACTGATCTCTTGCCTAGCTAGGTCATTTGTCCCGAGGTGGACAATGGTATCTAGTTTCCTCTCCTGTGATGCTGCTTCTGCAATCCTGAGGATTCGCTTCCTGTCCCTCAAGCCATGGCACCAGGCAGGCACCTTACTTCCCTCTCCTCTCCTTCCCAGGTCTACACCCTAACAATTGAGTCCCCTATCAGAAGCTGTTTCTTTCCCTTGTGTTGTCCCTTGCCACTCTTTTGTGAGTCTCCCTTGTGGATGTCCCCAGCATTCTTCTTGGTCTCCAATGAGAGTGTCATCATAGAGGAACCTTGATTTGCCAGACTGACATGTGATTTGTGTAGAGGTGCAACTCGGGGGCTACACCTCTGTTCCACCACCCTCACCCTCCCAGAACCTACTGTGGTCCATCTGCTCTTCACACATGGCAACCTCTGAGGCAGTGGTTGTAGAACTGGTGCTCTTTGGGTGGGGGAGTCCTCCTTAGTCCTTGCCAGTTCAGCCTGGAGGTGGGCAACCTCCTCCCTCAGAGCTGACAGTTGCCTGCAAATAGGGCAGCAACGCAGGTTCCAGAATGTTTCCCGGAAAATTGCTGCCCCACAGCCAGTGCATTGCACCACTCCCCACATGTCCCTCTTCCTTATAATATACAATGAGTAATATACAATTTTTTTGTGTGTGTGTATACACTTACGCTTTATGCACTGTGCTCGGTAATTAAGAATATGACAGTTCTGCTCCAAGACCTGTTGAGGAAGTGATGTCAGAACCTTGGCTATAAAGGAAATGCCACGCCTGGGGTGGGTCGGGGTGAGGGAAGGGTGGGTGGGTAGACCACAACCACTGGTGACTGTTAGAAACAATCAAATACACCACTGCTCCACCACCTTGGTGAGTACTGCCCTTTATAGTAAGTCATCCAACATCACAATGTACTAGACCACTGCTCCTACACAAACCACTCTACTGAGTCCAGGGATAAAAACGAACTCACTGTTCATCCAGCAGGACACTTCCAAAATATTGCACAAATATCCTTCCAAATCCTATGTGTCTAGCACAGAAATCAAGCAACTTTATTTATTTTTATTTAGTTTTTGTTAACCGGGTAAGTGCACTGCCAGCAGGTGACTATTTTCAGGCACGACCCGGGAGGTACAGTTACAGGACAGAGTGATACAGTATAACTTACACATACAAGCAAGATAACATTGGAACAAGAACATAGTGATACAGTGCAGTTTTATACATACAAGCGAGAATCATTGGAACAAGAACAGACATGCATTCATTGTACAAAAACTAAGGGGTGAGGTGCAGATGGGTAAGTGAAGCGGGAGAATGAAAAAAGGGGGGGGAGTAGAGCTCCCAGGAGAAGTAATGGGCAAGGCAGGAGGGAAAAATTAATACAGAAGGGAGGCGATGAATGCGGCTTTAGCGGATGAAGGTTACAACCTGCAACCGGGCTGGTGGAACCGAGAGTCGGCAGGAGAGAAGGAGAGGGTCGGAAGAGGAATGTTCTGGCAGGAGCATGAAAAGAGGAAAGGTGATAGGCAGGAGAAGGAAGGGGTAAAGACCGTACATAGAGGTAAGAAGGACAGAGAGGGGATGGAGGGATGGCTAAAATGGGAAGGGGTGAGCGAGAGCAGTGTAAAGGGCAGTGAAGGGTGAATCAGTTCGGGGACGTGGGTAAGCCGGGAAGGCAGGGGCATTGTCTAAGAGGAACGTGGTGAGGTAAAGCAGGAACACTCCTGGGCAGGAGCGAAAAAGGCAAGAAAGGATGGAAAACTAACACAGAAGGAGGCGGCGAATACGGCTTTAGCGGTATAAGGTTACAACCTGCGACCGGACAGGTGGAACTAGAAGATGGCTGGTGATAAAGAGAGATCGGCAAGTTCTACGGCAGAATGAAAGAGGAAAGGTGATAGGTAGGAGAGGGAGGGGTGAGGACAGTACATAAGGGTAGAGGAAGGACAAAAGGGGATGGAGGGTGGTTAGAGAGGAAGGAGGGAAAAGAGCAGTGAAAAGGGCAGATGGTGAGGGTTGATCAGAAGGAGGCAGTAACGGCTTTAGCGGTACAACGTTACAACCTGCAGCGGACTGGGTGGAACTGAAGCGGCAGGAAGAGAGGAGAGATCGGCTAGAGGGAATTGTTAGGCAGGGCGCAGGAAGAGGGAAGGTGTGAGAGGTGGGAGAAAGGAGGGGTAGGACAGTACATAAGGTGAAGGAGGACAGAGGGGATGGAGGAGGTGAGCAGTGGAAAGGAAGGAGGAGAGCAGTGAGAGGAAGGATGGTGAGGGTTATAAGCTCAGGGGACGTGGGTAAGCAAAGTGACAAGGCGTTGCAGAAGAAATACACCTGAATGTTACAAGGCTGAACATCCATGGGATGTATAAGTACAGTCGCGTAAGTGCAAGCAATTATAAACTAGCAACTATACAGATAAGACATGTGGGTAGAAAGTATGACATTTACAGTGGAGCACAAGAGGTGGTCTAGACAGGGACTAAGGATTTTAAGTGGGATCAAAACATACATTGGTCCATCGAGGCAAGGAATGTACTTGTCTGCTTAAAAGCTGCGTGAGAGGGGCACTTCTTAGAGGTCCAAGGGCAGCGAGTTCCACAAGTGGGGACAACATAACTGAACGATCCAGAACCCTTGTTTGTATGGCAAGGAACAGTTAGTAGAGATTTGTCTGATGATCTCAGGTCCATAAAGGTATCACCGGCTGGAGTAGTTTTGATAAAGATGCTGGCTTGGACACTCTAATGATGGAGTCAGAGAGGCTGCAGAGGTAATATTGCCTGGTGGAGGAGGGACAGCCAGCCTAAGTCTTTATACAGCTGACAGTGGTGTTTCAGGCGTGGTGCTTTTACGCATACCTACAGGCGTTGTTAAGGTGGTGTCCCATTTATGCAGAACAGTTTTGCTAGCCATAGTTAGGATGGGAGCACAATAGGACAAGGTAGGTAATAAGATTCCCCTGGCAATGGCCAATTTGGCGGAGGGGGTGAGCAGGTAGTTTGTCCTGTAGGTGGCCCCCAGTTTACAGTTGATAGTTTTACAGGTTTCCTGGATATGTTGCTTCAAGTCAAGGTTTTGGTCAAGTTGTATACCCAAATAATGGAATGAGCTTACAGTCTCCAGAGGGATCCCACTTATGTCAAAAATATTGAGTGGTGATGAACAGGTTCTTATTTTGTGGGGTGACCCAAATAGCATAGCTTTAGTTTTATTTGAGTTGAGTACTAGGCGATGAGTGTTTAGCCAGTGTTGCACCAAGTGGAAGTCTGAAGTAAGGGGCAGTATTAAGGTTGGTAGCATTGTCTGGAGTGGGCATAGATAACCAGGTCATCTGCATAAAGTAATGAGTTGCCAGAGGTTATTCGTCGGGAGGTTGTTTATGAATAGCGTGAAGAGAGGACAAGTATAGAGCCCTACTGGAACACCAATATTGATCACTGTGCTATCAGAGATAGCCAGTTAAATTAACCGCTTGAGACCTGTTGGCGGTAACTGCTGAACCACATTGTGACAGGGTGTAGAGAGCCCAGGTTTCTGAGGAGGCAAAGCAGCAATGGGTGATCTACAAGGTCAAGCAGCTTTTGTAAGGTCAAGGAAAACAGCCCCTGTCAGCTGCCCTTTGTCCATATTGGTAAGAACATCAGAGTGTAAATTTGCCAGAGCAGTCATGGTGCTATGGTGTTTCCTGAAAACCATGTTGTGTGCGCATGAGCACATTAGAGTTTTCAATGAATTCAGTGACCTGCGTGGATCACGATTTTTCAAAATTTTGCTAAGAACTGATAGGATAGCAATTGGTCTGTAGTTTGACGTATCATTCTTGCTCCCTTTTTTAAACACAGGAGTGATTCTGGCAGCCTTCCAGATTTTGGAGACAGTGCCAGTGGAGAGGGATAGGGTGAAGATTCTGGCTATAGGTCGGGATATGAAGTGAGCTGCCATTTTTAATGAGCGAGGTTCCAGTGTATCAGAGCCAGGGCTAGTGTTGTCCGAGATGGCCTTGAGGAGTTTGAAAACTTGGTTCCAAGTAACCGCCTTAAAGTAAAATGGTTTAGTTGAAACAGGTAGAGTCAGAGTTTGCGAATTTAAGTGGAACTGCGATGCAGGAGATTTAAGGGAGGATGTATAGGCAGATAGGTCAGAGAATTGCCGGTTAAATCGTTGGTGATGGTGAGGGTCATTGCAGTGGACACCTTGGAGAATCATTTCTGATGGAGTGACAGTTTGAGTGGAGCCTAAGAAGGTTTAATATGGCTCCAGAATTTCCGAGGATCATTAGAAGAGCTAGTCAGTAAGTTTTGACAATACCTGCTTTTGGCAAGTCTGATACGCTTTTACAGTCATTCCTATGCTGTTTATATAAGAGATGGTCAGGGTAGCCCTGTTTTTGAATTGTTTCAGTGCTTGTCCCTGGTTTGAGTTTGCACAGGAGTTCTTTGTTTAACCGTCTGGATTGCTGACCTCTGATCCTTCTTTTTAGCCTTTGGTAAGTGTCTCCTTGTACTACTCCGAACCTGGTGAGGGAATATGTCGAGCAGTTTCAACATTCATTGTAGAAAAGATTTCGGACCAGTCAATGTCAGAGATGTCAGAGAGAAAGGCTTGTACATCCAGGGCAGCATAGTTAGTGAAGGTGATCAGGCGGGATCAAGGAGCAGGAGGTGGGCAGGAGTGCCAGTGACAGATCGTTGGCGAGTGGTCCGTCAGGGAGTCAGCCAGGACTGCTGCTTTGGAAACATGATCGGGTCTGTTGGTGAGGATCCAGTCCAATAACGTACCTGATTGTGAATTAGTGATTCTAGTGCACTCAGTTATTAGTTGATGAAAATTGTTCTTTTGGATCAGTGAAGCGAGGAGACTGTGATGTGGGCCCAACCAATTCAAAATAACGTGCCCTAGAAGGAAGGTTTCATTCTTCTTCACAGTTTGGGATACATGCTGGAGTAGATTCTGAAGACCGTTCAACCCACCAGTGGACGGGTTGTACACACATAAGATGTGCAGGTATTTCGTCCCAAGCGTCAACATCGCATGCAGTGATTCACATTGCATGTGGGGATCAGGTTGGGCACAATACTGAGAGAAGATGATTTTATAGTATATGGCAACACGCCCCTTTTTGGAACCAGACCGGTCTTGTCGGCGATATTGTACCCTGGTAGGGGGCAAAATGCATCGAGACATTCGGTTTCAGCCACGTTCGGTGAGGCATAGGATGTCAGGATTTACCAACTTAGCCAAGACTTGAGCTCAGTTAGGTGGCTCAAAGGCTTCTAATGTTCTGTGGGCTAGCACTAGGCCTTTTTGTTCTAGTTGTGGCTGACAGTGGAGTGTTAGGTTGGGGACCGGGGTTAGATTCGATGTCCCCTGCCAGCATGAGTAGTCTCCGTGCAAGGAGATTAAACATGACTCTAGGGAACATAACCTGTTTATTTTTATGTTTGTCACTGTACTGAAGATAGAAATGAAGTGATAGGTAGGTACACCCTCTTTTAAGTAGTATAAGGTGGGTAATAGGTAGTTGGGCATGACAGGAGAGAAGGAAATTAGAAAACCTAAAGTCATTTGTTGACTGAGTACAGTGTTCTTCAGTAGTAGTAATAGACTGAGTGATACTGTCCAGACCAGACAGGAGAAACAGGCAGATGAGGGGGGCTAGGTTAGAATAGCTGATGTTCCAGAACAGGGTCATTATAGTAGAGCCGGATTGAAGGTGCATAAGTACAAAAAGGGAGAAAGTGCCTGAGGATTTTACAGGGGGTCAGGGGCCGAGGATTCATGGAGATCCTGGAGCACACGTACAGAAGGTTTCCAAGTTATAGTGCAGCACATCAGGGCAGGCTGGTTTGACAGAGTTGCTGCTTAGCAGGGATAGGACGCTGCCCTAGTGGGAGAGGAGTATAGGAGCCAATGGAAAAGTAGACACTTGGTCATATGACAGACGAAGCCTATATAACTAAAGGGTCGACCAGGGTGGGTGAGGTGGGGAGGGTGGGGAGCCGGCACGAAGCGCCAGCGGAAATAATGCTATAGAGGAGCTGTATCACGAAGCCGCGGCGGCAGCGCTTACAGTCCCCAGGGGTTCAAAGTGGCAGGCAGCTTCAGAAAATGGAAGCGAGAACAGCCACTTTCTGTGCAGGATGGTACTGGCTAAAGTCCCGACCCAGCAGAAGAGAGCCAGCGGCAGGGAGGTTAATGGAATATACCTTGTGGGCTATGTGCCTTCAGCGGCACAAGGTACCAGGGAGCGGCCGAGATCCTGGTTCCTGTCCTCGGCTAAGAGCGGATGGTGCGGCCCCTGGCAACAGTCGAACTGGAGGAGCGTGGCTTTTCTTTTCGGGGCGCCGCTTTGCAAGCGGGGACCCCAGCGGGTATCTTTAGGTCCATCCAATGGTTCCTGGTCCTGGAGGAGGGGGATCCGAAGCCCCGGCGGGCTCGGGATAGTCCTGAGGAGGTAGGAAGGAGAGGTAGTTAAGTAGAAGCCTGAAACAAAAGAAGAAGGTGGAGGTGAGAAGAAGGAGGAGTGAAATTCAGCAGGAGGTAAACTCAGAAGTTTGAGGCAGGTAAGGAAGACAGAGTTTGAACACAATAGAGTTAAGAATTTAAACTAGAAAAGGCGGGAATCCTAGGAAGGCAGTTGAAAAGCAGTTTCAGTGACTATACAGGCAGTTTTCAACTTTAGTCAGGGAGATATTACAAGTAAAGGACTCTAGAGATTAAGCTTTAAAATAAGAATAGTTCTATACAATTGCTATAGAGGAGCTGTATCACGAAGCCGCGGTGGCAGCGCTCACAGTCCCCGGGGGTTCAAAGTGGCAGGCAGCTTCAGAAAATGGAAGCGAGAACAGCCGCTTTCTGTGCAGGATGGTACTGGCTAAAGTCCCGAACCAGCAGAAGAGAGCCGGCGGCAGGGAGGTTAATGGAACGTACCTTGCGGGCTATGCGCCTTCAGCAGCACAAGGTACCAGGGAGCGGCCGAGCTCCTGGTTCCCGTCCTCGGCTAAGAGCGGATGGTGCAGCCCCTGGCAACAGTCGAACTTCAGTTGTATTACAACCCCTCTGGTTATAAAATTACTACACTTTAATGGAATTCTGCAATTCTTAAATGCCAATAAAAAAAATTAATGAAACTTTCTGTAGAAAGTGTAGCTTACCTTCCTAGTCCCCTTCAATATTATGTTTTACCAAGTTACCAGTTCCTCAAATGCGTTCTAGTTTGTTCTCTGCAGTACAGACTGTTTCTCAGCTTCCCAAAGGAACAGGCAAGTCAACTGACTGTTTTTACTCTATGTAGTATGCCTAAACAGAACAGTGATACAAGCCCCACCCAGAATCAATTGATTGACTAGTGACACCTGTGATGTAAGCAGGCCTTTCAGTGAAGACAATTTGCTATGTCTGCTTCTAATACACACACAAACCCTTTATCTGAAACCAGGGATAAACTCACTGTTCAGCCAGCAGGACACTTCCAAAATATTGCACAAATATCCTTCCAAATCCTATGTGTCTAGCACAGAAATCAAGCAACTTCAGTTGTATTACAACCCCTCTGGTTATAAAATTACTACACTTTAATGGAATCCTGCAATTCTTAAATGCCAATAAAAAAAATGATGAAACTTTCTGTAGAAAGTGTAGCTTACCTTCCTAGTCCCCTTCAATATTATGTTTTACCAAGTTACCAGTTCCTCAAATGCATTCTAGTTTGTTCTCTGCAGTATAGCCTGTTTCTCAGCTTCCCAAAGGAACAGGCAAATCAGCTTGATTGATTCAAAAACGGATCTAGTCAGGCAATTATGCATGCACTTTTAGTCCCTACACAGTCATATGCTCTGGGTATCCAGATGAAGTAAGGTGGGCTAGCCTGGAACATTGCCTGGGGTAGGCCAGCATCACAGCTGGTTGGGGCCCTGTGATGAAAAGAAAAGGCATGCACAACCACACAGAATTTGTAATCCAGAGCCTGAAGGGCTCAGTTCATGAAAGGAAACACAGCAATGCAATCAAATGACAACACTTGAGATTTAACTGTTGTTGCAGGGAGCTACCCTGATTGCTACTCACACTACCCAAAACGAGACATGGGCTAGATGAAATGGAGACTGCAGGTTGATCAGGAGGGGCAGGGAGGGAAGAAGAGGAGGAGGAGGAGCAGCTGTCTATGTAAGGGAAGGTATCAAAGCAACAGAACTAAAGGGTAAACAGGGAGGAGAGGAGGCACTGTGGGTCACTCTGGAGACTGGAAATGGCTCCACAATCCACACAGGTGTTGTATACAGACCCCCATCTCACGGGGAGGAAATGTACAAGGAAATGACAGAAGGCATCCTTGGGATGGCAGAGAAAGGGGAGATATTGCTGATGGGGGACCTGAATACGCCAGATGTAAACTGGAGCACCTTTGCTGCAGCCACATCCAAGAGCAGGGCCATTCTTGATGCCCTACAGGGGTCATGCCTCAAACAGCTAGTTTTGGAACCCACTCGGGAGGGAGCAATCTTAGACCTGGTACTCTCAAATGGGGACAGAGAGAGGATCGCTGATGTTGAAGTTGGTAGCTATCTGGGAACAATCGACCATCAAACAGTGTGGTTCATGATAAACTTAGCTGTAGAATCAAGCCACACAAAAGTGAAGGTACTGGACTTCAGGAGGGCTGATTTTGTCAAAATGGGAGAGTGCCTCAGAAAAGCACTAGCAAACAGGCAAGAAGGTGAGGTGGAGCAACAATGGGGAAACATCAAAACCGCCATCACAGAGTCAACAAGCCTTTGTGTGAAGCAAATAAATCAAAATGAAAGAAAAAACCACTATGCTTCTCAAAAGAAATGGTGGGGAAGGTAAGGGAGAAAAAGATAGCATTCAGGAAGTATAAGGAAACCCAGAAGAAGCAGGACAGCGAACTGTACCAGATAAAGCAGAATGAAGTGGGGAAGGCAGTCAGAATAGCAAAGGCCCAAACCAAGGAAAAGATAGCCAATTCGGTTAAGAAGGGAGATAAAACCTTTTATAGGTACATTAGGGAGCAAAGAAAGACTATGGCAGGGATACTGAGGCTGCATAAAGAGGAAGGTGGTTGGGCAGAGAGCGACAATGAAAAAGCAGGAATACTGAAAGAATACTTCTGCTCAGTATTCACAATGGAAAAGCAGGAAATACCTAATCAGTCAATAAGAAGCACTCTGGATAGGGGGTTGATATTAGTCCTTTCACAGAAGAAGGGTTCTGAAAGAACTCTTAAAACTGAAGGTGGATAAAGCAATGGGGCCTGATGGGATTCACCCCAGAATTCTAAAAGAACGAAGGGAAGAACTAGTATCACCACTGACTACCCTTTTTAATAAATCATGGGAGGATGGTGTGGTACCTGAGGACTGGAGGAGGGTGGATATGATTCTCCTTCACAAAAGTGGGAGCAAGACAGAGGCAGGAAACTACAGACCTGTCAGCCTACAGCATGGATTCACAGCAGGAAGGTCATTTCAGACAAATCTAATTGATTTCTTTGACTGGGTGACCAAAGTAGTAGACCAGGGAGGGGCTGTGGACATGGCCCACCTAGACTTTAGCAAGGCATTAGACACAGTCCCCCACAAAAGATTAATAAACAAATTAGCCAGCCTGGAAGTGGGTCCCAGGGTGGTAGCCTGGGTAAAACACTGGCTGGACAACAGGACACAGTGGGTAATAGTAAATGGAGTCCACAGTGAAGAAAGGGAGGTCACTAGTGGAGTACCACAGGGTTCAGTACTGGGGCCGGTCCTTTTTAATGTCTTTATAAGTGACATTGCAGAGGGACTGGAAGGGAAAGTATGTCTCTGCAGATGACACAAAGATCTGCAACAGAACTGATATGCAAGATAGGCTGGAAAGGATGAAAAGGGACTTGGCAAGGTTGGAGGAATGGTCAAATGTATGGCAGCTTAGATTCAACGCAAAGAAGTGCAAAGTAATGCACCTGGGAAACAAAAACCCAGGGGAAGAGTACACAGTGGGGGGTGAGATACTGGCAACAACAACAAAAATTGAAAGGGACCTGGGGGTAGTCATATCAGATTACCTAAATGTGGGCTGGTAATGTGAGAAGGCAGTAAGGAGGGCTGGGGATACTGGGATGCATAGGGAGAGGCATCACCAGTAGAAAACAGAAAGTTGTTGGACCTCTGTACAGATAGTTGGTAAGACCACATCTGGAGTACTGTGTACAGTTCTGGAGACCCCATCTCCGCAAAGACATATACAGGGTGGAGGCTGTTCAATGGAGGGCAACCAAAATGGTGCAGGGTCTGCACCAGAAGACATATGAAGAAAGACTAAAGGAGCTTAAGATGTATAGCCTCAAGGAAAGGAGGGAGAGGAGGGGCATGATAGAAACTTTCAAAGGAATTAACAAAGTTCAAGAGGGTAGCATCTTTCAGAAAAAGTGATGTGCAAGAACAAGGGGGCACAATTTGAAGATAGAGGGGGGACGGCTCAGAGGTAATGTGAGGAAGCATTTCTTCACAGAGAGGGTTGTAGATGCATGAAACAGCCTTCTTGAGGAGATCGTAGAGTCAAAAACAGTGGGGGAATTCAAGAATGCATGGGACAGACATAAGGCAATTCTAGTGGGGGGTAGGAGGAAGTAGGCTGTTGATTAACTAGGATCTGCAGCTTATCCATTAGGTAGGGAAATGGACAGACTAGGTGGGCCAAGCGGTCCTTCTCTGCCATCAGATTCTATGTTTCTATGATCACTGGTTTGCCAGGAGAAGCAGGACCCACACAAATCACTGAGGTGTCATTCCTGTTCGAGATGGTTGAGCACGGGGCTGATCCCCAGGCAAGTTTCTCATCAATGATGGTTTCTTTGCCTGAAACAGCTGGCTGGGCCAGGTGGCAAGGCCCAGACTGGCTGGAACAGTTTGGATTTCAAGTCTGGTAGTGCTGGATGCAGCTTCCAGCAAGAGTGGTACATTTGCACAGTGGGGAACCAAATCACGCACAGCACAGCTGTAGTAAAGTAATCACCATACCACAATGCGGATGGCAGTCCAGACGCAATATCAGTGTCTCTGAGCAAAACCGGGAATTCTGTGGTAAATGGCTGTCCTCACAGGCCGATCGTGTACAGCAAATCTTCAGTCTTCTTCACGTTTAAATCTGGTGAACCTTCAGTGGCTTTACCACACTCCAATTTGGATACAATCCGATTGCTAAGCCTTTCAAAGGATTCCCTCTGGAGGGACAGCAGGCAGACAGGCCAAACTCAGCCTTTTCACCAATCTCCCATGCAAACTACGCAGAAGCTGCTGCTCGAATCACTCAAGCTGTTTACTCTCAAACTCTAACTCCAGACTGACTCACTGCAGCAGGCAGCTCAGCGATTTTCCTTTGGTCCAAAAGGTTCTGGTTGGCAGATCCATCAGTCTGTCAAAGCAAGGGCTCCCCCTCCAGGTGCATTTAGGAGCCAAAGTCTCAAAACTACAGTTCCTACAGAAATTCACTCTCATAAGACCATTGGGGGCAGACTCCATTTTATGGCCCCCAAAGGTACTGATTGGTCCAAATAAGCAGTCAAGCACCAGGATGGTGGTGATAAACAGAATTGTCCATGCTGCAAAGAAGGCAGGTTAGACAAACTACAATATCATTACTATTCTAATAGATAATCAGCAGATAAGTACAGCTTCTAACAGAGCTCCCTCTATGCAAATAGTGATGGCAGAACAGAGCGATTATCTGGCAGCCCGGGCGGGACTCGAGCATAGAAACACTCAGCCCCTCTCAGATTAAATAAGCACCTCTGAAACGGGTGCCTCCACCTGGAGGACAGGGTTGTTAGTAACAAGGCTAACCTGAGTACAGCCCTCCTGGACACTGTAACCCCTCCTTCCCCTCTAGTGGCCTAGAAAATATACAATAAACACTTTCACAGTAGTCCCTATTCAGCATACAAATCCCAACACTGTTTGCACTTACCACCAGGGCTGGTTCCACCAGTTCTACCCTGGAAACCCCCTATAAACAAGGTTATGCACAGTAAATAACAACAGTACAGTGTGTTTGGTACACACTGGAACCACAGTCAGATTAAATGCAAAAAGAGTTAGATTTGATTTATTCAGGGGAATAGAACAATGTAGGGGCATAATCAGGTTGATTCGAAAACTGATCAAGTCAGGCAATTATGCATGCACTTTTAGTCCCTACACAGTCACACGCTTTGGGTACCCAGTTAGAAGTAAGGTGGGCTAGCCTGGAACATTGCCCAAGGTAGACCAGCATCGCAGCTTGTTGGGGCCCTGTGATGAAAAGAAAAGGCATGCACAACCACACACAATTTGTAATCCAAAGCCTGAAGGCTCAGTTCGTGAAAGGAAAAACAACATTGCAATCAGATGACAATTGAGATTTAGCTGTCATTGCAAGGAGCTACCCTGATTGTTGCTCACGGTACCCAAAATGAGACACAGGTTAGATGAAATGGAGACTGCAGGTTGATGACAGGTTTGCCAGGAGATGCAGGGCCCACACGAATCATCGAGGTGTCGTTCCTGTTCTAGCGGTTGAGCAGGGGGCTGATCCCCAGGTGAGTCTCTCATCGATGATGGTTTGTCTGCCTGAAGTAGCTGGCTGGGCCAGATGGCAAGACCCAGTCTGGGTGACTCAGTTTGGATTTTGAGTCCGATAGTGCTGGATGCAGCTTCCAGCAAGTGTGACACATTTACACAGTAGGGAACCAAACTGTGACCCACTAACAGCACACAGCACATTTATAGTAAAGCAATCACCATACCACAATGCAGATGGCAGTCCAGATGCAATATCAGTGTCTCTGAGCAAAACTGAGAATTCTGTGATAAATAGCTGTTCTGACAGGCCCATCGTGTACAGCAAATCTTTGGACTTCTTCAGGTTTAAATCTGGTCACTCTTCAGTGGCTTTATCACACTCCAGTTCAGATACAGTCCAACTGCTAAGCCTTTCAAAGGATTCCCTCTAAAGGGATAGCAGGCAGACAGGCCAAACTCAACCTTTCCACTAATCTCCTGCTCGAACTACGCAGGAGCTGCTGCTCGAATCACTCGAGCTGTTTACTCTCCAAATTCTAACTCCAGACTGACTCACTGCAGCAGGCAGCTTGGTAATTTCTCTTCAGTCCAAAAGGTTCTGGTTGGCTGATCCATCAGTCTGTCAAAGTAAGGGCTCCCCCTCCAGGTGCATTTAGGTGCCAAAGTCTCAAAACTACAATTCCTACAGAAATTCACTCCCACAAGACCCCTGGAGGAGGACTCCATTTTAGGGCCCCCAAAGGTACTGATTGGTCCAAATAAGCAGTCCAGGACCAATATGGTGGTGATAAACAGAACTGTCCATGCTGCAAAGAAGGCAGGTTAGACTAACTGCAACATCATTACTATTCTAATAGATAATCAGCAAATAAGTACAGCTTCTAACAGAGCTCCCTCTGTGCAAATAGTGATGGCAGAACGGAGTGATCATCTGGCAGCCCGGGTAGGACTCCAGCATAGAAACACTCAGCCCCCTCCCAGATTAAATAAGCACCATGTTATAGGCAGCTCTTAAAGAGACAGAACACAGAGGCATTAGGCACTCTCATACAACACTTTTAAAACGCTAAGACACGGGATACCAGCCTGGCAGCGGGCATTTAGGCACACCCAAGGAAGACTTTTGGGAACCCCCATTTGTAGGGGAGTTACATATATATTCCAGTTAACCCGGCCACTGAATCCAATGTAAATGACAGAAACTACAAATGTCCAGTGCTGCCACACTAACCTCTACAGCAACACTGATGCCATATACCAGCCTCCAGCACACAATGTGCCACTTACCTCCAGTCCAATACTTTTGTGCCTTTGCATGTCTATCGTCATCCTCTTACCTGGATTGACTGATGTCACCTCAGCCTGCCCACTCTGCATCTACAGCTCAGCAGCATGACGATGACCATGATGAACAAAAGTAGTACAGCCTCCATCATCCTCCCGTTAAATGTCACCTTGTGCCTTATCAGCACAAGGATGTTAGGCTCAGGCAGTATAAACCACCTACCACTCTAAAGCTGCTGCGACAAACTTTACCACAGTCTGCACTACTCCTCCTCCTGCTCTCAAGTAACATACATCCCAACTCTGGCCCCACCCAACCCACTAGCCATTGCAGTAACAACCTTGGAGCCCTAAATCTGGCTTCTATCAAGATCTGGAGCCTGTTACCTAAACTAGTTGATCTCCAGGTATGGGTTACCCAACATTATCCTGGCGTAATATCTGTGATGGAAACCTGGCTAACACCTAAGATTTCAGACTCTGACATTTCCCTTGTTGGGTATACCATCTTCCATCGAGATAAGCTATGTAAAAGGGGAAGAGGTTGTGCAATTTACATCAAGGACACACTCCAGGGTCTTGCCCTCCCCCAATTTGACTCCCAAAAAAATGTTCAGGTCCTTGCCCTCAGGCTATTATTAGACTTCCATGGTAAATCCCTCACCATTATCTCAGTTTAGATACTGCTGTATGATCAGGCTGCTGGCTTCAACAAGCTTGCTGACTACCTATCCAACCTGCCCCCTAACACTGAAGTAGTTGCACCAGGGGACTTCCATGTTAATTGGCTGATCCCTGAGGCTGCCCCCTTCAAGGATGCCCTGGTCTCGATCAATTCAGCCAAGTTAATCAACTTGCCTACCAGAATTAACCACTGGATGGGCTGCAGTTCCCTCCTAGACTGTATTATCTCTAACCAACCGGAGAGAATTTCCATTGCTGCCATCCTCTAGGATACTATTAGTGACCACTCTCCTGTTCACTGCTTCTGGTCAAACAGGTCCCCTAAGCCTCTGGCCAAAACAGTTTTGCACCAGGTCCTGAAGAAAGTGCAGCTGGAAAACCTCCAGGCCCATCTTTTAAATTGTGACTGGTCTCCTATTGACATTGCACGTAACATTGACCAAGCACTTGAGTATTTCATCACCAACTTTAATAGTGCCTGTGACATCTACACCCCCTTCAAAAAATGGAAGATGAATGGGGCTAATAATCCCTGGATTACCCCTTCCCTTCTAAACCAGATGGCCTCCAAGGACAATCTTTGGCACCATGTCCTTTGCCACTGACAAACAGGTTGACCTTCAGCTGTACAAAGCAACCAGGAATGCCTGCACCCATGAAATCTATCTGGCTAAGATCCAGCACTTTACAGTTAAGCTGTCAAACTCCTGGGGTGATAGCAGGAGGTTCTGGGATAACCATAAAGATCTTATGGGCACTCCCTGCAGATCCTTGCCCAGTATTATTGAAGTTGAGTGCAAGACTGTCCAGGACCCCAAGCAAACTGCTGATACCTTAAGCAATGTCTTCTCTGACCTTGGCGGCATTCTTCACCCTGACTTGTTCGATACACTGATCTGCATAGCAAAGGGCAGTAATGCCTGCCCCACTCAAGGGCCCTTCCAATTTCATTTCAGGAGAATCATCCTAACTGAGGCTAAAAAATACCTAGGTCAGATGCTAGGCAAAACTAGATCCAGTAGTGACTCACTTGATCTGAAACTTTCATGTAACCCTAAATGCAGTTCTACTACCCCTTTCTAAACTGCTGAACCTATCACTCTGCCTTGGGTATTCCCAGTGGTATGGAAAGCTGCAGTGGTTACACCTATCCACAAGAGTGGTGACTGAACTCAGCCCTCTAACTATCACCCATTTCCATTCTTCCTTCCTTCTCAAAAGCCTTGGAATGCATTGCCTTAAATCAGCTTACTGAATAGCTTGAGAAGTATCAACTACAATGCCCACGACATCTTGGATTTAGAAAGGTGCATAGCACTACCACTGCACTACTTGAATACACTGGCTTTATACACAGCACTCTGGACTAGGGTCACTTAGTGGGGGACATATATATCGACCTCACAAAAGTGTTTGATATGGTCAATCACACCCTTTTACTCCACTCACTCCATACCCTGGGTCTCCCAGCTGAGGTAACTGATTGGTTTGAGAGCTACCTTGGTGGCTGATCCCAGAAAGTCAAAATAGGTAATGTGCTCTCTGACAGCTGTCATGTGCAAGTTGGGGTCCCACAAGGATTAATCCTAGGCCCCTGCTCTTTAGTCTATTCCTCAACACCCTCCCTCAGGCTTGCTCATCTAACCTACTTCTCTATGCAGATGATGCCATCATTTTCTCAAGTCACCCTTATCCCTTCCCCCTTGAACAACAACTAGACAACTTCTCTGCAGTTGAGGAATGGTTCTCTGACCACAAACTCCTTCCTATTTACAAAAAAATGAAATCTATGCTTTTCACCAGTCCTTACAATAGGAACAGACTACACCAGTTGACAATCCTTAACAATCTTAACTCACCCCTTGAACAGGTCCAGCAGTTCAAATACCTTGGTATAACCCTAGATGCCTCCATGTCATTTGTCACCCACGTGGACCATTTAGCTAAGGCAGTAAACACCAGGATTGGGCTCTTATATAGGCATAGGCACTTTCTCACCCCTGATGCCCTTTGCATAGCAATCAGCAGTTCAATATTCTGCTTAATTGACTACTGGCTAATTATTTATGGTACTGCCACAGATACCACACTTAAAGGAATCAGCATAGCCTTTAATGAAACCTGCAGACTAGCTACTGCGGCACATAGACTCACTCATACTTGTGAGTTTTATGCTCAATCTAACTGGCTACACCTTAAGGGCCAGATAGAGTATCAGACCTGTCTATTTGTGAAAATAATCTGCCTTGGTCTAACCCCTCCCATCTTCCTAAAGCTTCGTAACCAGGTAACTAACCCTCACCTCACCTATGGAATGTCTAACCTGGCCTACCAAGTCCCATTCTGCTGCATCTCCATGGCATAGCACTCCTTAAAGTACAGGGCACCAAGCTGGCTAAATTACCTCTCCCCTATCAATCCGCTACCAGTCCAAGATTGGCCCCTTTAAGAATGAACTTTGCCAGCACCTCTCAACACAGTGCAGGTGTGATTGTCTGACCTAAGCTATCCCCCCATTTATTGTAAAACTGGCCCCCCCTTGGACCTTTATTTCTCCTCCCCCATCCCCATTCCCAGTGATCTAAGCTTCCCTATTCTGTGTGTCTTATCTCCCTTCTCATACTCCCCCACCACTCCTATTCTACCTCCCCCCTCTATCATGACATTGCCTTTGCCTGGCTGCATTGTTATTCTGTATTCTCCTTAACTTTGCACTTTATTTTGTCTATCATTCACTTTACCTGTTTTTTGTAACATATTATGTAGCTGTGTTTGTCATTTACCTGATGTGGAATCCTTTTAAAAGAGCCTCTGGCTCAAAGATGTTGTAATCAGAGAAATAAAATAAATAATAATAAACACACAGTATCATGCCATGATCTTCTTGACTTTCTTTGTCAAGGAAGTGGCCATCATGAATGTTATCCCATCATATCTTCACAGATCTCTCCAGCAGCATTGCTGCCATCATCTGCTTCTGGTTCAACCACTTCAGAGTACCAGCAGCAGTGAGCCCAGTCATTATAGCGCCAAGTGGGAAAGTCATTGTCCTCTCTTTTTGCAGGGGGCTGTGCCCCCATGCCCCCCCACACACACCCTTTCTAAGGATACTAACTTGGGGGGGTGGACCTCTGAGAGGGGGCATCGAATCCAGCATTTGGCACCATAATGACCCAGCACTGTAATGCTGGCATCCTAATGGCCAGAAAGGTGTGCTTCTCCATATCACTGCAAGGCCTGGATTCTCCTCAATGTTTTTCATCCAGGCCACAGGGCACTGCCATCACCACTTGTATGGTGCTGCAAGTGTAATTCATTTTCTTTCTTTCTTTCTTTCTTTCTTTCTTTCTTTCTTTCTTTCTTTCTTTCTTTCTTTCTTTCTATAAGAACTTCATAGACTGGATAGAAACTGAAAGAAGGATAAACAAATAAACTTTCATGTTTTGTCCAATTGTTTTCATCTCATCATATCTCCATTAGTCTGTAATGCAGCACTGCTACCTCCATCTGCTTGTGTATCTTGTTCCCATGCCGGTATTCTCTGTGGTGCTTCTGCTCTAGGCTGTAGGGCACTGTCATCACCACATTTATGATACGTATAATTATGTCATCTTTTGCACAACTTACTTTCTTTCTTTCTTTCTTTCTTTCTTTCTTTCTTTCTTTCTTTTCTTTCTTTCTTTCTTTTTCTTCTTCAGTGGGTCTCATTTGTTTTTTACACTGCAACTTCACAGCTCTGCTGACCACTGCAGTGGGCATTGCCTATCTCCTCCAATGAAACTGTACTGTGTTCCTCTGTCACAATATTCCAGTAAACCTGGTGTCTAAGTTGAGTGTAAATTTCACAATTACCAATAAACATACCCGCTGCATTGCCTACTGATGCCAACCTCCTGCTTCTCCTCCTCTGTTCAAACTGTACTGTGTTCTTCCAACAGAATACTCCAGCAAACCCAGCATCTGAATCTGGAATACTGTAAATGCCAGCACTACTAAAACACAATGCTGCTGCACTACCTGTAGCTGCCAGCTCTCCTGCTTCTCTTCCTCCAGTGAAAACCATACTGTGTTCCTCAGACACAATATTCCAGAAAACCAGCCTCTGAATCCAGTGTAACACCAGAAACTTCAAAGAGCTGAAGCTGCTGCTGCGGCACAGTCCTCTGTCTGTCATCACCTCTTACAATGCCAGACCCTGGTAGTGTTCCATGCTGCGACAACCCTTACCTGTAATGGTGCTTGCCAAAGTAGGGCAGCCAGCCCTCTAAAACTACAAAAACACAGTTCTCAGTGGAACACAGGAACAAATGACTTAAGGTAAGCAGTTTCTAATGCATAAACAGTTTATTCACCTCAAAATATTTAACAGTCCAAACAGTACACGCTCCTCCTAGGTCACCCTAGCCCTTAGACTCCTCACAAGTCTTCTACAAGGTGTGACCAAAAAAGGGGAAACATCTATATACTGTAAAACCCAAACTCACTAATATTCATGACTACTTTTGTGTTATCAGAATATACATAAATTATGACCATTTTACCCAGATATTAGTTTACATATTTACAGGGTTTACAAAATGCACAATTCACAAAAAGACAGTCAAAGAATATTTGAAAGAATTTTTCTAAAACAAACCAAGGAACTCAGCTGCTATTATAACATTTTGGATTGATCCTTGATTATTACTTAAAAGACATATCAGGATGCCACATTGCCTGCTGCTGGCTGGCTGCCCTACATTGGCAAGCACCATTCCAGGTAAGGGTTGTCATGGCATGGAACACTACCAGGGTCTGGCATTGTAGGAGGTGATGACAGACAGAAGACAGTGCCGCAGCACAAGTCACCAGGCAGTTTTGGGGCTGGGGAGGTTTACCTGTGTCTGACTTGGATGTTTGGATTTTTCTCTGTTTGATTAGCAGGGTATTTTCTCTGTCAAATTGCCGTGTAGGGCATCAAGCTGACAGGAAGGCACTCATCACAGCAGTAGGTCAGAGCTTTTAGCTGATTGTTTTGTGAGAGCACAGTTTAGGCCCAAACCCTTCCCACCCTCACCCCACCCACCCCTGGAAATAGTCCTTTATACCTAGGGTTCTGACATCATTTCCTCAAGAGGGCAAGGAGCATATCACTGTCATATCCTCTCTAGCACACTGCACTGATGATATAAGAATACACATTATATAATATATATATTTCTATATAACAAAACAAATCACACTCACACACAAAAAAAAAAACAAAAAATAAAAAATAAACAAGGTAGACAGACATGTGGGGAATAGTGCAATGCAATGGCTGTGGGGCAGCAGTCTTCTGGGAGTCTTTCTGGAGGCTGAGATGCTGCCCTGTTTGCAGACAACTCTCTGCCCGGAGGGAGGAAGTTGCCCATCTTCAGGCAGCACTGGACAGTAGTAAGGTAACCTCCCCCATCCAGGGAGCACCAGAGCCACCACCACTACCTCAGAGGTTGTGAAGAAAGCACAGCAGTTGGACCACAGTGGGCTCAGGCAGGGTGAGGGTGGTGGAACAGAGGCACACCCAGTCAGTTGTTCCACTCCACAATCCATACACCATTCTGGGGAAGCATAGTTCCCCAATGGATGCACCCACAGAGAAGACTAAGAGGTTGCAGACAACTGTCACAAGAGAGGCCCTCAGGAAGGAGGCAGAGTGCACCACAGGGAAAGGAAGCAGCTCCTGGTGGGGGACTCAATTATTAGGGGGATAGAACTGGGGGGGCAGGGAAAACTGAAGTAAGGTGCCTGCCTGGTGCCATGGCTTAGAGGGACAGGAAGCGCATCCTTAGGATCACGAGAACAGTTGCACGGGAGTCTGAGCTGGACGTCATTGTCCACCTAGGGACAAATGACTTGGCTCATCATGAGATTAGAGCAGTGCAGAAGGACTTTGTAGAGTTGGGGAGGGGCCTAAGACAAGTAGCACACACAGTATCCTTCTCAGAGATGCTGCCTGTCAGTGGCATGGGTGAGGCGAGGGTACTTTGCACCATGCAGTTTAACAAATGGTTGAAAAAATGGTGTGGGGCACAGGGGTTTGGCTTCATTGGGGACTGGGGTTCCACCTGGAGGGACACCAGCCTATACTGGCAGGATGGTCTGCATCTGTCCAGGAAGGGAACAAGTCTTTTGGGCAATCAGTTTAAATGCTTCATTGGCAAGCTTTTAAACTAATCAAGGGGGAGGCACTGATAAGCAACAGGAAAATCCCAGCCTCCCCCTACAAAACAGGGTACTAAATGAGAAAAAGATCAAGGCAGAAAGGTCAGTGGGGGATGCTGCTACAGAAGGTAAAGCCATCAAAAATGGAGAGCAATGAGTACCAATTCCCCTAGTCTGGGTAACAAGCTTCCTGAATTAGTGGCCTTGATGGAGGAGGAATATCTGGATATTGTGGCAGTCACAGAAACATGGTACACACAGAACCATGACTGGGATGTAAACATACCAGGATACACTATCTACAGGAGGGACAGGGAGGGTAAAAGAGGAGGAGGAGTAGCTCTCTACATAAGGGAAGGAATCAAAGCAACAGAACAAAAGGGTAAACAGGGAGGAGGAGAAGAAGCACTGTGGGTCAATTTGGAGGCAGGCAATGGCACCACAATCTGCACAGGGTTAGACAGACCCTCTCAGGGGAGGAAATGAACAAGGAAATGATAGAAAGTATACTTAGAATGGCAGATAAAGGGGAGATATTGCTGATGGGTGATCGGAATATGCCAGATGTTAACTGGAGTGCAGTTGCAGCAGCCACTTCTAAGAGTGAGGTTATTCTAGATGCCCTACAGAGGGCATGCCTTAGACAACTAGTATTGGAACCCACTCAAGAGGGAGCAATCTTAGACCTGGTTCTTTCAAATGGAGATGGAGAGAGGATCACAGATGTAGAAGTGGGTAGCCAACTGGGAACTAGCGACCATCGAACAGTATGGTTCACAATAAACACAGCAATAGAGTCAAGCCATACAAAGGCAAAAGTACTGGACTTCAGGAGGGCTGACTTTGCCAAAATGGGTGCGTGCCTAAGGAATGCACTAGCAAATGGGCAGGAAGGAGGGGTGAAAGAACAATGGGCAATAATAAAAACTGCCATCACAGAGGTAACAAGCCTTTGTGTGAAGCAAATAAACAAAACAAAACGATGTAAGAAACCACTATGGTTCTTAAAGGAGGTGGCAGTGAAGGTTCAAGAGAAAAAGAAAGCATTCAGAAAGTACAAGGAATCACAGAAGAAGCAGGACAGAGAATTGTATCAGTTAAAGCAAAAGGAAGCTGGGAAGGCAGTCAGAGCAGCAAAGGCCCGAACCGAGGAAAAGATAGCCAACTCAGTTAAGAAGTGGGATAAAACCTTTTTTAGGTACATCAGGGAGTGAAGGAAGACTAAGGGAGAGATAGTGAGGCTTAATAAAGGGAAGGGGGTGGGCAGAGGGTGAAGGTGAAAAGGCAGAAACTAAAAAATATTTTTGCTCAGTATTTACAAATGAAGAGGAGGAGGTACCTAAAACAAACAATAGAAACACTCTGGATACAGAAGTTGACACCAGCCCATTTACAGAAGAAAGGGTTCCGAAAGAACTCTTAAAACTGAAGGTAGACAAAGTAATGGGGCCTGATGGGATTCATCCCAGAATTCTAAAAGAACTAAGGGTAGAACTAGTAACACCACTGACTACCCTCTTTAACAAATCATGGGAGGATGGGGTGGTACCTGAGGACTGAAGGAGGGCAGATGTGATTCCCTTCACAAAAGTGGGAGCAAGGCAGAAGCAGGAAACTACAGACCTGTTAGTTTAACCTCAGTGATAGGGAAAATGATGGAATCACTTCTGAAAGAAAGAATTGTCAGTACCTAGAGGCCAGAGGGGCACAGGACCCAAGGCAGCATGGATTCACAGTGGGAAGGTCATGCCAGACAAATCTAATAGATTTCTTTGACTGGGTGACCAAAGTAGTAGCCAGGGAGGGGCTGTGGACATGGCATACCTAGACTTTAGCAAGACATTTGACACAGTCCCACACAAAGATTAATATACAAGTTAGCCAGCCTGGGAGTGGGTCCCAAGATGATAGCCTGGGTAAAGAATTGGCTGGAGAATAGGACACAGAGGGTAATAGTAAATGGAGTCCACTCTGAAGAAAGGGGTTAATAGTTGGGTACGGAGGGTTCAGTATTAGGACCGGTCCTCTTCAATGTCTTTATAAGCGACATTGCAGAGGGACTGGAAGAGAAAGTATGTCTCTTTGCAGATGACACAAAGATCTGCAACAGAGCTGACGCACGAGTGGGATGGAAAGGATGAGAAGGACTTGGCAAGGTTAGAGGAATGGTCAAATGTATAGCAGCTTAGATTCAATGCTAAGAAGTGCAAGGTAATGCACCTGGGAAACAAAACCCAGGGAAGAGTACACAATGGGGGTGAGATACTAACAACAACAAAATGGAAAGGGACCTGGGGATAGTCATATCAGATGACTTAAAGGTGGGCAAGCAATGTGAGAGGGCAGTAAGGAGGGCTGGGGGATACTGGGATGCATGGGAGACGATCACCAGTAGAAAACAGAAAGTTGTTATCCCTCTGTACAGACAGCTGGTGAGACCCCATCTGGAGTACTGTGTGCAGTTCTGGAGACCCAGTCTCCACAAGGACATAGACAAGATGGAAGCTGTCCAGAGGAGGGCAACTAAAATGGTGCAGGGTCTGCACCAGAAGACATATGAAGAGAGACTAAAGGAGCTTAATATGTATAGTCTCGAGGAAAGGAGGGAGAGGGGCATGATAGAAACTTTCAAGTACCTCAAGGGAATCAACAAAGTCCAAGAGGGTAGTATCTTTCAAAAAGAGAGGTGTGCAAGAACAAGGGGGCACAATTTGAAGATGAGGTCGCGGTTCAGAGGTAATGTAAGGAAGTATTTTTTCACAGAGAGGGTTGTGGTTGCATGGAACGACCTTCCAGAGGAGGTTGTGGAGTCAAAAACAGTGGTTGAAATCAAGCATGCATGGGACAGTCATAAGGCAATTCAGGGGTTGGGGGTAGAAAGAAGTAGGCTGCTGGTTAACTAGGATCTGTAGCTTATCCATTAGGTAGGGAAATGGGCAGACTGGGTGGGCCAAGCGGTCCTTATCTGCCATCAAATTCTATGTTTCTATGAAAAGTTATGAAATGATTGCCTTGGATACATCTGGGACATGAACCTCTGACCTACATTGTACTGTATATGCTCTTCTCTTCCCCCTCCTCCCTTTCCCCATCTTCCACTTCCACCCTTCCTTGTTGTTGTTGTTTTCAGTGTTCCTTTTCTTTATTATCGCTAGCTCTGTTTAGCTACAAGAGTTCACAATAGTGATTAAATAAATAATGAAACACTGTTGCCGAGTATCCAAAATGTTATAATAGCAGCTGAGTTCCTTGGTTTGCTTTAGAAACAGTCTTTAAAATATTAATTGACTGTCTTTTTGTGAATTGTGCATTTTGTAAACCCTGCAAATGAGTAAACAAGTATCTGGGTAAAATGGTCATAATTTATGCTTATTCTGATAACAAAAAGGTACTCATGAATATTATTGAGTTTGGGTTTTATCTATATGTTTCCCCTTTCTTGGTCACACCCAGTAGAAGACTCGTGAGGAGTTGAGGCATTAGGGTAACCTAGAAGGAGTGTGCACTGTTTGGACCTTTGATTATTTTGAGGCAAATAAATTGTTTATGCACTACAAACTGCTTACCTTAAGTCATTTGGTCCTGTGTGCCACCGAGAACTGTGTGTTTCTATCATGTCATTGAGAAACATCGGTCCCTTTACTGACATGTCATATTTGTCTCCACCCTATCTTAAAAAGACAGCCTGGGTTGATATCTTTCCCCATGCAAAACATCACCAACTTTACATAAAGTTAAAGCATTAAAGATGCAATACTTGAAGCAACATCCCATTGTCTTAAAGAGAAAAGGAAGTGCAAAAGAAGAAGGAAACCACTTTGGTTCTCAAAAACAGTAGCAGAAAAGGTCAGAGCCAAAAGGCTGGCCTTCAGGAAGTATAAGGGAACACAGCAGGATGAAGATAGGGAGGCATACCAAACTTCCCTAAGGAAGCAGGGAAGGCAGTAAGGCAGGCAAAGGCCCAATCCGAGGAAACACTAGCACAAACAGTAAAAGAAAGTGACAAGATTTCTATAAATACATTAGTGAAAGGAGGAAGTCCAGAGGGGGTATTGCTAAGATCAAAGGGGATAAGGGGGCATGTGAGGAGGAGGAGGACCTTGTAAAAGCATGTATCCTAAATAGATACTTCTGCTCAGTATTTACTGAAGAGAAGGTAGGATAGGGCCCACAGCTCAGCACCATGGACACAGGTGGGAGAGAGGGAGGAGTGCACTAGTCCCTTCACAAAAGAAAGGGTCCTACAAGAGCTCAATAAGCTCAGGGTGGGCAAGGCAATGGGACCTGATGGCATACATCCCAGGGTACTAAAGGAGATAATGGTGGAACTAGCAGAGCCATTATCAGAACTGTTTAGTGAGTCTCTGCACACAGAAGAGGTCCCAGAAGACTGGAGAAGGGCTCATGTGATCCTGCTGCACAAGAGTGGCAGCAGGGAGGAGGCAGGGAACCACAGACCAGTCAGTCTTACCTCAGTAGTGGGCAAGATAATGGAGGCACTCCTTAAGGAAAGGATAATGCAACACCTGGAATCCATAGGGGCACAGGATCCAAGACAGCATGGGTTTACAAAAGGAAGGTCCTGTCAAACTAAGCTCATAGATTTCTTTGACTGGGTAGCCAGAGTGGTGGACCAAAGGGTAGCAGTTGATGTTGCCTACCTTGACTTCTGCAAAACTTTCGATACTGTTCCACATAGAAGATTGATTAATAAGCTGGATAGGCTCGGGGTGGGTCAGAAGCTGGTAAACTGGGTGGCAAACTGGTTGACGGGCAGAAAACAGAGAGTGGTGGTAAATGGTATGCAGTCAGAAGAGATGCAAGTCACAAGTGGGGTACCTCAGGGATCAGTCCTGGGGCCAGTTCTCTTCAATATCATCATCAGTGACATTGCAGATGGACTGGAGGGTAAGGTTTGTCTGTTTGCAGATGACACCAAGATCTGCAACAGAGTAGATGATCCAGATGGGGTGGGCAGAATGAGAAGAGATCTGGATAAACTAGTAAAATGGTTGGAAGAGTGGCAACTGGAGTTTAATGCAAAGAAGTGCAAGATCATGCACATAGGGAAGAGAAACCCAGAAGCCACCTATAAGCTAGGAGGGGAGTTGCTGGCAATCACAAGGGAAGAAAGAGACTTGTGCGTCATCATCACCAATGACCTGAAATCACCCAAGCAGACCACTAAAGCAGTAGGTAAGGCTAGAGGGATGTTGGGGTGCATTAGTAGGGGTATCACAAGTTGGAAGAAGGAGGTAATAATCCTTCTTTATAAGACACTGATTAGGGCTTATCTGGAGTACTGTGTGCAGTACTGGAGGCCACACCTTCAGAAGGACATTAACCAAATGGAGGCAGTCCAGAGAAGGGCAACCAAAATGGTGCAGGGACTGCATCAGAAAACATATAAGGACAGATTAATGGAGTTCAATATGTATACCCTAGAGCAAAGTAGGGAGAGAGGTGATATGATCGAAACATTCAGACACCTTAAGGGCATTAACAAGGTGAAAGAGTCTAACATGTTTCAATACAAGAAAAATAGCAGGACAAGAGGACACAGCAAAAGATTAGAGGGAGGCCGATTAAGGGATAATGTGAAAAAGTTATTTTTCACAGAAAGGGTTGTGGATGCATGGAACAGCTTACCTCAGGAAGTGGTAGATATGAATACAGTGCAGGGCTTCAAACAGGCATAGGATAGGCATAAGGAAACAATACAGATGAGTATGAATAGATAAGCCATTGACAGAGCAAAGGCCGATGGCACATGCATAAGGCAGAAAAAGAAATGGGCAGACTGGATGGGCCTTGCGGTCCTTATCTGCTGTCAGCTTCTATGTTTCTATATTTCTATGTTACAGTTTGCCAGCAAAGCCATCTGATAAAGTTTGACAAAGTTGTGTGAATCGGTCACTAAGAGCAGAAACTTTACAGAGCTTAGTGAAGTGCAAAATTCACAACTTTGCTGCAAATTCACAGGTGAAGTTAAACTTCACAATATCTTTAGTGTAAATAGTCATTATTTATTGCTTTAAAAGGCAAAAGAATCCCAAAGGAGACATGAAACATTACAGAAGTACTGACTGCCATGTCAAACATCAGCTGAATGAAGGAGGAGCTAACACTATAATGGCTGGATGACATTTGGGGAAGCATCTCATTCCGCCAGAGACTCCTTGTCTCCTACAGGTGTCACATCAACCCATTTGTTAAACAGTCAGTCAAAACAACCATTATGGCACCAATCCCTGGCAGCTGCATAAAGTTCCCCCAGCCAGCTGATGTCTCATTTAATGTGCCTTTAAAAACTACATGCAGAAACTGTTGTAACCTCTGGCTGGTCACAGAACAGCAGGAGCTTACAGCTGTTCGTAATCCTGAAACTCACAGGAAAGACAAAATGTTAGAGTGGGTCAAGAAGACAACCTAGCAAATGGTCACAAAGAAAGTGATTATTTATTCATTTCGGGTAACCTTAACAACTTTACTTTTCTAGGTTTAATGCATTTTTATCTCTCACTAATCCAATTTGTCTTAGGTTTGTGGAGTTACAATTATCAATTTGGACATGATTGCATGCACACAGGAGTATGAAACTGCTCATGGAGACTAACAGCTGTTGTTAGAAAAAATTGATAGCATAAACTTGCAGAGTGATTCATCAATGCTGATAACAGAAACTGCCCCAGCTTCTCACAGGGTGAAATTAGCAGTGAAGTCAAGCTTCAGTGAAGCTCAAAGAACTTTACAATTTTAAACAATGAAACAAATTATTTGAAATGTCACAACTTTTAAACTAATACATTTTTCTGAGTATAAAAGTACAATTAAGGAAAGATTGCAATAGTGTGTGTGTGTTTGCTCCTTGTTGTAGAGATACAGTCATGGTAAAGATTGCTGTGGCTTCTAAATGAGGGTGATTCTTAAATGAAACAAAGGAATCCAACCGTGGCAAATATTCAGTGATAGTCTGTTATCGAGGGAGCTATAAAACAAGATACAGATGCAAAAAAGATAAATGGTAATTATTGATTGATGCTCATAAATGATTAACAGTGAAAACTTGGCAAATGACTTTTTAAAACTGTTTCTGAAATAACATCCTTGTGAAAAAAAAATATTTACTTCTTTAACATAGTTCTGTGTTACTTTGTGTTAACTGACAGCTAGTGTTCACAGTTTCTGCCTATTTTAAAACAAAAAATAATTAGTGTCACTGAATATAAAAGCTGTTCTTATGCATACCTGGAAGCGGCACTGTCAAATGCAAAATTAAATAATTTGGATGAGCAATTACCACCTAGTGTTTTAACAGCATCATTTTGCACATATAGAGTTTCTAAGTAAAGTCAAAATGTGTCATTCAAAAATCAGCAAGCAGTACACAGTTTATCTCTATAAATTGATGTTATACCTAGAATAATTCATTATAATGCAAGCATTTTTTTCTACTTTCAACCTGAGATATTAACTGTTAGGTAACACCAACAATACACTACAGAAGTTAACTCTAATTTTCTTGAATCAAGTGGTTCAAAGGGGGATTCAATTTGTTTTCCTCAAAATCTCTACCATATTGAAAACTTGAAATATTATTTGTAATCATTAGTTATTAGCTTCTATAATATCTTAGAAATAGGTGTTTACCTGTTGTATTGTCCAGAGGAATGACTGATAAGGTGACCTTGAACCAGTTTGAATTCTGGCCAGATCTCTTACAATGTGGCCTACAAGAGCCATAGAAACATATTTTTCATCAGGAAAAGGCTTCTTGGCACATCACCTCTGCCCTAGTCCTTCTTATCTAATGTGGAATGTTAGAACCTTAGGGGCTTCACTGCCCCCTCTCGCCTTTCTTCATGGTATTGTCTTTACCAAGCACTTGTGTCTGTCCAACTCATGTTTGAATCCTCTCATTGATTTCTCATAGACCAATTCTTACAGCAGCCCATTCCACCCCTCTGCCACTTTTTTGGTGAAAAAATATTTCTTAGTAATTCTCTTAAATCTGTCCCCCATCAGCTTCATGGTGTTACCCATGGTACATGTGTTCCAACTCAAGATGAATACCTGTAATACTTCTTGATCTACTTTTGGTTACTCCATCACGATATTTGGTTCAATCATGTCCCCTCTTTCCTTCTTATCTCTAATGTGTGCTACTTAAATCTGCTTACCTCTCATTATAAGTCTTCTCCTGCAGTCACTGGATCATCAATGCTACCCACTTCTGGTCTACAGTCACACTGGTCCTGTTCTTCTTTAAATGTGGCTTCCAAAACTGCAAACAGTATTCCTTGTGAGGACAAACCAACAACTTATACAGTAGATGAACACCTCCTTTCTTCAGCTGCTGATCCCCCTTCCTGTGCACAGCACTATGAACAAGACTTGCCCTTCTGACCACTCTGTTGCTTTCTGCATTTGTGCTCATCTCAGTTTGAGACTCATTTTGACAGAGAGATGTTGCCTGAGAAAGCACAGGAGAAGGACAGTGATTGTTTCACTGCGACCACTCCCTCCCCTACACTGAGGTCCAGAGCTGATGCTGGAAACCTTAAGAGTCTGCTCCCATTTCTTCAGGGCTTCTAATTCTGCCAATCAGGTGGACAGAGGGATCAAACACCTGGCAAAGTACCTGTACATTGGGTGTGAAATGTTGGTCCTGTGGAATACTTCCCTGGGCTACATTGGCATAGCTGTAACTCATGTTATATTTAAACTATAATTAAAAGTTAAGTCATGATCACTGAGCCACAGTGTAATGAAAGCTTTTGTGTACATTGACTGGTGAGCCCGTGGCTGCTTGCGGATGGAAGGATCATTAGGGTGGAGCTAGTAGAGCACCTTTATTTTAAAAACTCAACTTTCAGTTTGAGCTCCAGGCAGAGAGAAGTCACTGAAGCAAGCACAAGAGTGGGAGTGCCATTGTTTGTTTCACCACAACTGCTCCCTCCCCTGCACCGAGGTCCTAAGCTGTTGCTGGGAGCCTGAAGGGTCCGCTTCCATTCCTCCAGGGCTGCTAATTCTGCCAATCAGGTGGACAGATGGATTAACTGGGGTGGAGCTAGTAGAGCCTGCCAGTTTTAAAAAAAAAACACTTTCAGCTTAAGCTCAGGCGGAGAGACATCATTGGAGCAAGCGCAGGAGAGGGAGTGTGATTGTTTGTTTCAGTGTGACCGCTCCCTCCCCTGCACTGAGGTCCTGTGCTGCTGCTAGGAGACTGAAGGGTCAGCTTCCATTCCTCCAGGGCTGCTAATTCTGCCAATCAGGCAGATGGCTGGATCATTGGGGTGGAGCTAGTAGACCTCATCACCACTATTAAAGTCCTTCCTGCCAAGTGTCCCTTCCACTTGCTGCCCTTGAACAAAGGACCTGAGCAAAGGACAATGACAGGAGTTAGCCAGGAATCAGCCCAGGAGATAGCTGACAGCCAAGATCCATGCATATCAGAAGTCAGATACACCTGTTTGGTTTCAGGGGCGGAGGGTCATTCTTGTGTGTGGGGAACTTGCTGCTGTATTGATGAGGGGTAGAACTATATTTCTTGGGGTCAGGGTTTAATAATGTGTGTTTAATGGACATGCAGCTAGGTTGGTACTACGTTGTCTGTAGGCATATTTAAGAAAACATGTTTGTGCTTTGTTTAAATGTATTGCTAGTTTTTCTGTATCTGTAACATACCTAGGGTAGTTTGCTCACAGGATTGTAAATTGGACTTTAGAAAACCATACTACATACAGGATAAACTTGTTGGGATTCTGGGAAAGGAGGCCAAGGAAAGCAAGGAAAGCAGGATTAGAGAATGTAGGGAATGCTTCACTGCAGTGGCTGGGGGGTAGTCTACAGGGAGATCTTCTGGAGACTGTGGTGTTACATATTGTCATGCACCTTTCTGTGTTGATAGACAGGGTCTCTAGACTCAAGGCTTCATTGACAACTCATCAGGAGATGGTAACTAGACTTGAGGCTGTGCTCGCAGGGAGTCAGGAGATATTTTCTCTATCCCAGGGGTCACCAAATATGACATCATTACCTCACAGGATGCCAGATAGGAGGAGCAGTTGGACTGGCATGGGCTTGAAGAGGAGGGAGTGGTGGGATCTGGAAGGCTGGGGGGAATCGCAGTCACATTCCTCAACCAGTACCACTATGCAATTCCTATGCCATTCTGACAGAGCAGAACTGCTAAGAGGAGGTACCTGAGGTGGTGGCCAGGGAGGATGTGGGGGACCTTCTTTGTGGAGTCCCCAAGGAGAGTGGAAGAGGACCCCAGAGAAGGAGGAAGAAACTTCTGGTGGGGGACTCGATTGTTGGGGGTATAAAGCTGGAAAAAGGAAAGGTGACAGAGAGGGTGCTGAGATGCCTTCCTGGCACCTTGGCCTGGAGGGATGGGAAGTGCATCCTATGGATCACTATGGCAATAGGATGGGATGGGGAACTGGATGTCATTTTCCACCTGAGAACAAATGACCTGGCTACAGACAAGGCAGAAACAGTGCAGAAGAAGTTTATTTTTTTTTTTTGACAGTTTCTTTTTGCTGCCTTGTTCTGGGTGGTATTTCTTCTAGCTGGTCTCCCAGCCCTGTCTCCTGCTCACAGCTTACCTCTGGCTTACCTCCATGGCTTGCCCCCCTATGGCATAGTGGTGGGGACTTTTCAACCCACCGCTATGGATCTGGTGCCAGGGTTACTGCCTGTTCATGGAGCAGTGCCTGCGGGGACAGGCAGTCATCCAGCTGAGCCCAGAACACTTTCCTCCTCCATTTTTTCTCCCTCAGAGATGAGGCATGCAGGGATGCCCATAGATGGAGCACGAAAGCATCCACATGCACCATGCACTCCCTTCTGGAGTCAGCCTCCTCTAATCCCCATCTCTAGAGCATTGGTGTGCTGCCCCCCAGCTGACACTAGGGGTCAGTCAAACATTAACTGCTGGTAACCCCTTCCCCAGAGAAGGAGAGCAGTCCATCAAATGCTTGATCCTTCTCCTCACCTGCCAACCCCCAGTGGCCCATGCTTGTTCCTGAACATGAGTCGCTGGTATGGTGCGAGGTAAGGCATCCAGCACCTCAGCCCTCAGCACCACTGGGCCAGCTGCAGAAGGAGTTTAGAGAACTGGGGAGGAGTCTTAGAAAAGTGGCATGCTCTGTAGCTTTTGTGGAAGTGCTACCTATCTATGACAGGGGGAAGGAGTGGGAGGTCTGCACCAAAGTCTTCAATTCATGATTGAAGAAATGGTGCAGAGAATAAGAGTATGGCTACATTGAGGACTGAGGGCCCACCTGGGAGGATATGAGCCTATACAGAGATGATGGCCTGCATCTATCCAGGAAGGGAATCACAGTCCTCAATGCATGGTTTATATTTTACTTCAACTAACATTTAAACTAGCTGGGGGGACAGAAGAAAAAGGGGAAGCAGAAATGTCCCCCTTCATAGACAGAGATAGAGAGAAGGGAGATCCTGAGAGGAGAGACTCCCACCGGGATGTAAATTAATAAAAGAACCAGGGGGCTAGTGTAGGAAGAAAAGGGAAAAAAGGAGCAGTCAGAAGTTGAAGGAGAGGAAAGGGCAATAAATGGAAAAAAAGGAATTATCAACAAAGAGCCAACAAAATCTGGAAGGCCATGTGTGACTTTGCTAGCAGTCTGGGAAATAAGATCCCCAACCACGAGGCCATTACAACAGAGGCTGACCTGGATATTGTGCCTAACACAGAGTCATGGTGCATGGACAGCCAGGACTGTGACATGGTCATATCAGGCTACACAATGTTCAGAAGGGACAGGGTAAGAAGGAAAGGAGGGTGAGTGATGCTTTATGTGAAGGAATACATAAAATCAACAGAAATACAAGGAATTCAGTGGGGCACTGAGGTGCTGTTGGTCACCTTAGAGTCATGAAATGGAGCTGCTATTTGGACAGGCATGGTCTACAGGCCTCCAACACGGGGAGGAATTGCAATAGGAAATGTTAGAAGCAAATGGTGAAATGGCTGAAAAGAGGGAGATTTTGCTGGTGGGAGACTTCAATCAGCCATATGGGGTGTTTCTACTAAAGACAGTGAGACTTGGGTAAGGGGATTGTATTTGGAGCAAAGGTAAGAGGAAGGGATTAACTTTTGTAACTTGTCTGCCACAGGCAGCCAATAGCTGCAGCAGCGTGATGTTCACTGGGAAGGAGAAGGGTGCTACTGGGGGGTGTGAGGCTGGGGGTGTAAATTTATTGTATTTATATTCTTGGGTGGGGAAGGGGCTGTTTCATAGCACAGTGGGTTGGGGGAGTTTTTTAATTAGAAAAAATATCCATTGGCAAAGTTGGCAGTTCCACCACATATTTCAGGTTTTTGTTTTGAGACTGTGAATATTATGGATTCGTGCCAACTTTGCAGGTGAATTAAAAATTTACAACACCTCTAACTCTCACTAATAATCAGAGATCATATACTAAAGAAGAAAATGGGTTGAGTTATACTCTTCCCATTAGATATTGGGACAAGTGCATCAACACAATTATTTTCACTCCACACACTGGGTTATTTTGAGTCACAGCAGTTTTATTCGACATCAAAGGGTGGTGTGTGGAATAACACTACTCAGTGATACTGTTATGGATGAGGAAGAAAGATATGAAGGTAAGGGTATCAACAAATGGAAGGGAAACCCTGCAACATTGGACTAAAGGAAACAGGCATGGCCATGAGCAAGGAGTGGCCATAGGTAAAAAAGGAGGGACCTCATGTAAAGTACAGGAGTGGCAGACACAGAATAAGGGGGATGGTACTGGAGTTATAGCAGAGGGGAAGGTTGTGATTGGAAGGCTATGTACACCAATGCCCGCAGTCTGGGTAACAAAATCCCAGAACGTGTGACATTAATGGCCTCTTAGGACCCGGATATCATGGCAGTCACAGAGATATGGTGCAATAGCAACCATGCCTGGGAGCTAACCATTCCAGGGTATGTGCTGTGCAAGCAGGACAGGGAAGGCAAGAAGGGGAGGGATGGCATTGTACATCAGGAAAGGGATAAAAGCTTCAGTCCCACAAGACAAGGGGGGAAAGCAGAGGCACTGTGGGTAATCCTGGAAGTGGGGAGGGGAACAGTACTTATAATGGGAGCGATATATAGGCCCCCAGGGCAGGCAGAGGATGTAGCCAGAGAACTGCAGGAGACTATAGAGAACATTGCAACAAAAGGTGAATTGATGCTGATGGGTAACTTCAACTTGCCAGATGTGGACTGGAGCATCCTGGCAGCAGCCTCAGCCAGGAGTAAGAGATTCCTGCAATCCCTGCAAGGAACAGGTCTCACACAGCTAGTGAGGGAGCCTATGAGGGAGAATGCACTTCTGGATCTTGTCCTAATCAATGGGGACAGAATAAAGGAAGTCACACTGGGGGAGACCCTAGGGACTAGTGATCATTGAGCTGTGGGGTTCACCATAAGGATCTCACAGGAAGCTAGCCATGAAAGGGACTAGAACCCTGGATTTCAGGAGGACAGACTTTGGTAAGATGAAGGACGAATTCAGGAAGGCTATGCAGGGATACGATGACATAAGTGGGGTAGTGGAACAGTGGGATAAGATAAGGAAAGCCCTGCACCTGGTAGTAAACCATTGTGCCAGGCCCTGCAGCAAGAGCAAAAGAAAAAGGAAACCACTGTGGTTCTCGAGAAAAGTAGCAGAGCTAGTAAGAGGAAAAAAGATGGCTTTTCTGAGGTACAAGGCAACAAAAAGCAAGGAGTACAGGCAAGAATACTTGGAAAAATGAAAGGAAGTGAACAAGGCAGTAAGGGCAGCAAAGGCCAAAACTGAGGAAAAGCTAGCTAACTCAGTGAAAGAAGGAAGGAAGGCACTCTTTAGGTATATTAGCAAGAGAAGGAAGACAGGGGGAGAGATTGTGAGACTTAGGGAAGAAGGAGGCAGAGTAGTGGAGAAAGACATCGACAAGGCAACCATCCTCAACAAATACTTCTGCTCTGTATCCATGGAAGAAGACAATGGAGATGGTCTCCCATTAATGGAGAAGGGCAAACAGGGAGACAGGGTAGACATTAGACCTTTTTCAGAGGACAGAGTAAAAAAAGCACTAGAACAGCTTATGGTGGATAAAGCTATGGGGCCCAATGGGATACACCCGAGGATCCTAAAGGAGCTCCAGGAGAAGCTGGCTATACCTCTCGTTAAGCTGTTCAGTGGATCACTAGAAACAAGAGTGGTTCCAGAGGAGTGGAGGAGGGCACAAGTGGTACCTCTGCACAAAAGTGGTAGCACGGAGGAGGCAGAAAACTACCGCCCAGTTAGTTTGATCTTGATAGTAGGTAAAATGATGGAAATCCTACTTAAGGAAAGGCTGGTGGACTACCTAGAGACAAGGGGGCTGCTGGACCCAAGGCAACATGGATTCACTGCAGGGAGGTTGTGCCAGACCAACTTGATTGTTTCTTCAAGTGGGTGACTAAGGAAATAGACCAGGAAAGAGCAGCAGATGTGGCCTATCTGGACTTCAGGAAGGCCTTCGACATAGTCCCACACAGGAGACTAATCCACAAGCTGGCAAATCTGGGGGTGGGGACAGAGGTGGTCACGTGGTTAGAAACTGGTTGAGTAACAGAACACAAAGAGTAGTGGTAAATGTTTTTTTTTCCCCAATTATTTAACCAGGAGTAGCACACTAAGCTGAAAGCTTGTTTACAGGTGTGACCTGGGAGCACAGGGAAGTTAAGTGACTTGTTCAGGGTCATACAGTATGCAAGTGGGAGCTGTGGGTTAGTTCACAGGAGGGATGGGTAACAAGTGGCATACCCCAGTGATCAGTGCTGGGACCAGTGCTCTTCAATGTTTTCATAAGTGATATTGCAGAGGGTCTAAAAGGGAGGGTTAGCCTGTTCATGGATGATAAAAAGCTATGTAACAGGGCAGATACATAGGAAGGTATAGAAAAAAATCAAGAGGGATCTGAAGAGGCTTGAAAACTGGTCCAAGGAATGGCAGTTGGGTTTCAATGCAAAAAAGTACAAGATTATGCACCTAGGGAGAGGGAATTCTATGGATGATTGTAAACTAGATGGGGTAACACTGGAGGCCACCACAGAGGAAAGAGATCTAGGGATAGTCATAGAAGACTGCCACAAAGTGGTTAAACAGTGTGACAAAGCAGTTGGAAAGGCTAACAGAATGTTAAAGTGCATAGGGAGTGGAATAACAAGTAGAAGGAGGGAAGTGGCGGTACTGTTGTACAACTCCCCTGGTAAGGCCTCATCTGGAGTTCTGCGTTCATTCTGGAGGCCCCATCTCCAAAAAGACATAGACAGGATGGAGACGGTACAGAGGAGGGCTACAAAAATGGTGTTGGGGATGCACCATAAGTCATATGAGGAGAGACAAAGAGCTCTAAATATGTACTCCCTGAAGGAAAGGGGGGGGCATGATAGAGACCTTCAAATATCTAATGGGGATCAACAGAGTACCAGAGGGGAACATCTTTCACAGGAAAATAGCAGAACAAGTGGGAACAGCATAAGACTAAAAGGTGAAAAACTTAGAGGGAACTTAAGGAAATTCTGCTTCACTGAAAAGGTGGTGGAGAGATGGAACAGTCTCCCCCAGGAAGTGGTGGGGGTGGCCACAGTTCAGGGATTCAAGAATGCGTGGGACAGGCACATGGGAATTATAAAGCTAGGGGTGGGGGGGGTGATTGTAGCATCTAGGATACCTTAAGCATTAGAAAGAGGGATAGGCCCTTATCTGCTGACAGCATCTATGTATTTATGAATCTATGAACATAATGAAACAATATGCATAACACCAGAAAAAGTCAAATATATGGATACTTGCAAATGGATTATGAGTCTACCACCTCATCATCAGATCTGGGGCACTTACTCTTGACTCATAACCTACTTGGCTGTGGTTATCTGATGGATTTCCCTGTGCTAGTACCCTCAGTTCTCTCCATGGACTCCCCTCAACTGTACATTGTGAATACCCCTTCAGACCAGATAAGTTGATGCACATCCAATTTGATGTTCTGTTTGAGATCCATGGTCTTCTCACTGCTGACTCCCCTTATACATTTTCCTGCCCCTTTCCCTTTTTGTCTGCCTCTTATATGAGCAATGAGTCAACCCCCTTCAATCCATGGGATCTAGTGCCATAATAACCCTTTTGGGAAGTATGCCACTGACTGTATAGAACCACCTCAGGATCAAGGCTTTTGCTTGAGGTTCTTTTCCTTGCCTTTAGTAGCAGATCAACTTTGCTCTGTTCATGTTCTCATCCATTTAGAGATTATTTTTCATATTTCTTTTAATATCCTCTGCTGTTTTATGGTGTTGTGGATTTACTATTTCTTGAATTCTGCATGTCAGTATAAAGCTGTGCCTGTGTTATTCCTGCATGTTAAAAACCTTAACAAAAATGTTTATTAAAAAAAAGAATTACAGGTTGGAATAACAGTGACTGATAATGGGTCAAACATGCCAGTGGCTTTCTGTAACAGTAACCGGTATTGAAAGGGTAAATTTCAGCTGATATGTACACAAATTAAATTCAATGGTCCATCAATCCATAGTCAAGAACCAGAGTATGCCCAGTCTTATTTCAAAAAAAAAAAAAGAATAACCAGCCACTTCTATATGTTTGTTAGAGCAACAACTACTATGCAGAAGTTCCAGCTGTGAAAAAGTGCCTCTGCGTTCCTTGACACTGGATGCCACCACTTAGTGGAACACCATGTATTACATGATATAATAACTGTTGGAGCAAAATAACATCATACTATACATGCAATGACCATGTCAAAATAATTTGCAGAATTTATCACTAGATAACTGTGGATCAACTTAATAAAATCCTTTCCCCCTTTGACAATGATACCCATGCACTCAGCAGTGGCAGTGCCTGTATTAGTGAGGCCATTCCCGTGGTGAATATTCTCCTCGGCCTCACCAAATGTACCCTGTACAAAGATGATAGCTCTTTGATTTAATAACACAGGCATGTACATTGAATGAAGAACTGTACTGATGGTTTGACACAGTCTTAAAAGACAAAACGTGTCATGACAACAGTATAAAATCCTTATTGCATGGATGACTTCCTTATGAAGAATTCTCCTGCTTTACAGGAGGCTAAAGTGCACATTACCAGAGAGATGCAAGTGGTTTCCAAATCCATGAAGCTCTGCTTCCAGTGCCACAGACATTTGCCCCCTGGGACCAGGTACTGGAGGCAATTTCAGTACAGAAATATTTCACAGGGGCATGTCAGTGTCTGTTACAGATGAAGATGAATAGTTGACACAACAGAGTACCATTATCTAGACTGACTGGCAAACAAATGGAAAAGCCTGTCAGAGGTTACTATGGACAAGAAGACACCACAGGTCTTCAAGGTAAACCTGGACAAATTTCTGCTTATCAAGACAATCACGTGGTACCCTGAGTAGTAGGCTGAGTATGGAACCCATTAAAATTATTACATGTTTGCACAGTATACTTATTCATTACTTCTTATGGAGGGTTATCTTAAATTATTATGTTACTCTGGGTTTCAAAACTGCGTGAGATAGGCACAAGGAAATCATAGTGAAAAGGAAGGGGAAGGGAGAAAGAGAAGTAGATTAAGTAGGGTCTGTGATGAAAATTTAGGTAGGGAAAAATGGGTTGGTTGGGTGGGCTAAGCAGCCCTTATCTGCTACCAGTTTCTATGTTTCTATGTAAATCAGATTACAAAATCAGGACCAAACATAACAAGTAAATGAGCATTTCAGTGCTGAAGGATTGCATGCTGTTAATCTGCATTAGACAAGGGACTCAACTCAAAAATAGCTCCTCTGTTGCAATAGAGGCCTAAGAGGTCCCTTTGGAAACTTGTGTGTATTTTCTTGGTAGCATCTCTGGTTTTGGTGTGCATCTATTTCATTTATACACTTTTTGCTTATACAGTGAGATAGGTGTGTATTTTCTGTGGCCTCCTTAAAGGCAATCACTTTGGTGTCTCTTTTGCTCAAGTTGTTGCCTATTACCTTGGCTGTCAACCCACAAGGGTGCCATCAGAAGGGATATCCTGTACCACTGGTGCCCTAGTATCATATCTTCAACCAGAACTATGCTTCCTCCTGTACAAGTTGAGCACTTAAGCAATAATGCACAATAAGGTTTGTGTTGTTGTGAGATTTATCAGTACCTCATGTGTGGTGTCACATGAGGCCACAGGCTAAATGTTATTAACCACAAAAAGCTTGGGGTCAATCTGTCAACAACACATGCCCTGGAGTACATTATTACAATTACAAAATGGTTCTTTATGAAAAAATGCAACAAAGACAGTTCCTGGAATCAAAACAAATACATTACTTTTTTATTAATTTCAATAAATGAATGATTTTGTTCTGTTTAATGATAAAATAGTCCCAATTTAGTCTATGGTAATTAGTGCTACTACACGCAACAGCAAAGAAACAAGGTGTGAACACTTGATGAAAATGATGTTAGTGATATACAGCATAAATCGTCTAAGTTAAAATGGAATGTTGTTTTCCGAACAATGACATTGATTTATTAATAAACTAATTTAAATTACAAAACATTCTTTCTGAACAGACAGTAAACTCTGCTGCATGTGAAGCTTAAATCAATGATCTATTTCAGTTTGTTTGTTTTCATTTTCTTTCTCATTTAATAATTGTTGACCTGTCAATTTATGTTGCTATGGTTAGTAAAATTAGTTTATTGATGTATGGAATTAATGGGTATTGAATGACTGGCTGCTGACTTCTTTCTTGATGTTCTTTGTTGAACTGATCCACTGTTGGTTCAAAACAGTCTGATGGTTGATTTTTGCTTCAGTATTAGTAGGTTCCTTTCCTGACAAAATGTTTCTTCACTGCATTCTCTCATTTTGTCTGGTTTCCAGTAGCTTTTAGTATTAGCAGGTTAATGTCCTTGATGCCATGAAAATTATTTCTAATACTGATCTAAATAAGAACCCTGAATCATCCTGTCGATATCCCTATACATACATATAGCATCTGACTCAGTATATGAAAAACACTTTATAGTTGTGTATAGTGCCATATGCCTGGGTAATGCAGCGCTGTCTTGGAATTAATATCACAATAGCTCAGGAAGTCAGAAAAGGCTATAAAGTTAAAAAGTTCTACCAAAAATGCATCGCAAAGCAGCTACTGCTATCAGTAACCACCCTTGCTTGTTAAAGCTGTAATCTTGCTAGCATGGAGGATATAAATAGTTGAATTCTTACCTTAATTGCTGATAGCTGTAGAGCTAGGCAAAGTGCTTTTAGCCTCTTCAGTGCACATTAAGGAACTGGAGTCCTGTGGTAAGGAGAAGGACCCAGGCAGATCAGATTTTGAACATGTGGTCACATGTATATCAGTAACCTATGAGGATGGGCATAACCCTGATGGTAATGGATGGGGGATGCTGTAAGGTGATACAATATGCAATGTTTCTTTACTGCTTTCTCTCATTTTGTCTGACTTTCAGCAATTTCTTTGGAAACATTCATATTTGAGGTCTGTGACTGTCATAATCTTCTCTTGAATGTACCCTGGATATGCCAAAATGGTCACAGCAGTTGCGCGTAGGCAAATATTTGAGTATGTATGAGCTAGGCCAGCTTTTTTGCAGATACATGGGAGCACATGCCACCCAGAAAATTCTCTGCAGCTGGCTCTTGACTATACCAGCTTTGTTGGCTGTTCAACATTTCTTGCTGCTGTTTTATTTTTGGGTGGCATAAAAGGGATGTTGTTCCAGAAGGAAGTTTTGATCAATATTTTATAAAGCTGTTCTCTAAGAACAGAGGGTTATCTGGTAGATCAAACAGGTATCCTCTTAGCTAATCTTTCTGTGGGTTGTGCATGCTCAGATGTTTCTTGGTATGCTCATGGAAATATTTAATTATATATATTAAACTGTTTGCTGTTTTCTTTATCTGGAAGCATTCTGTAACATAGAAACATCAACAATGACCATAGAAAAAGACCAACAGTCCATCCAGTCTGTCCGAGTTCCCTATCTAAACCTGTAATTAATGTACAGACCCTTTCATTTCCACTATGTGCACTAAGCGTAATAAAACCCAACCCACAAATTTCTTACAAGGCTTGATACAGTCTCTAGAATGAGTGCTGTTAAGTTGAGCAGCATGTGTAGACTGGCATTAGTAAGAGAAGGGTGGTATTATGCAGTTTGTTTTTTACCCGATACTTGTTCTAAATGTAATTTATGAATAACATGTAATTAGAACAGAACAGGTCAGCTGTGACTTTAGTCATGTGAAAATTGTGAGATTTACACATGGCTGCAGCCACGGACAGATTAATCAAGGACATGATTTTTTTTTTTTATTAGCCATTTTATAATTAGCACTTTTAAAAATCAACTTGCACACTCTGAATGACAATTACAACCAGCAGTATGTAGAGCAGAATTAAAATGAGTCCAGTATCAGAATGAGAGATGATTAAGTAAATCCATGTGCTCTATTACTCCACTTACTTTCCTGGCTAAAAGGGCAGGAGAAGATGCACTATATTCCATTTTTGACTGCATTACTTTAACACTGTTGTTCATGGGTTCTTCATTGTGTTTCTGTGCTAAACTGTAGCTGACTGTCATTGACATTTCTACTGGTTCAATGTCCCAGGTACATAAAGGATTAAATTAACCCTTTAATTAGTTTTGCTGTGTTCTCTTGCAGTTGTTTTGCTTAGGGATGTATGAAACATAGAAACATAGACATAGACTTTGACGGCAGATAAGGACCGCTTGGCCCATCTAGTCTGACCATTTCTCTACCAACAGGATAGGCCGCAGATCCTAGATAACCAACAGCCTATTTTTTCCTACCCCCCACAAGAATTGCCTTATGTCTGTCCCATGTATTCTTGAATTCTCCCACAGTTTTAGACCCCACAACCTCCTCAGGAAGGCTGTTCCATGCATCCACTACCCTCTCTGTGAAATAATACTTCTCACATTGCCACTGAACCGCCTCCCTTCTATCTTTAAATTGTATCCCTTGTTCTTGCAAGTCTCTTTTCTGAAAGATGCTACCCTCTTGGACTTTGTTGATTCCACTGAGGTACTTAAAAGTTTCTATCATGTCCTCCCTCTCCCTTCTTTCCTCAAGGGTATACATATTAAGCTCCTTTAGTCTCTCCTCATACGGCTTCTCTGCAGACCCTGCACCATTTTAGCCTCCTCTGGACTACCTCTATCCTGCCTATGTCCTTGTGGAGATGGGGTCTCAGAACTGGACACAGTACTCCAGATGGGGTCTCACCAATTGTCTGTACAGAGGGATAACAACTTCCTGTTTTCTGCTGCTGATGCCTCTCCCTATACACCCCAGTATACCCCCAGCCCTCCCTACTGCCTTTCACATTGCTTGCTAACCTTAAGGTCATCTGATATGTTTACTCCCAGGTCCTTTCCTTTTGTTGTTGTTACTACCTCCCCACCCATTGTGTATTCTTCCCCTGGGTTCTTGTTTCCAGGTATTATTTTGCACTTATTTGCATTGAATCCTAGCTGCCATACTTCTGACCATTCCTCCAACCTTGCCAAGTCCCTTTTCATCCTTTCCACACCTCCTTGTATCAACCCTGTTGCAGATCTTTGTGTCATCTTCAAAAGGCACTTTTCTTCCAGTCCCTCTGCAATGTCACTGATGAAGACATTAAAAGGACTGGACCCAATACTGAACCCTGTGGTACCCACTAGTAACCCTCTTTCTTCAGAGTGGACTCCATTTACAATTACCTTCTGTGTCCTGTTGTGCAGCCAATGTTTTACCCAGGCTACCACCTTGGGACCCACCCCAGGCTGGTAATTTGACTATTAATCTTTGTGTGGGACTATGTCAAATGCCTTGCTAAAGTCTGGCTAGGCCATGTCCACAGCCCCTCCCTGGTCTACTACTTTGGTCACCCAGTCAAAGAAATCTATTAGATTCATCTGACATGACCTTCCAGCTGCGAACCCATGCTGCCTTGGGTCCTGTGCTCCACTGGCCTCTAGGTATTCAACTATTCTTTCCTTCAGAAGTGACTCCATCACTTTCCCTACCACAGAGGTCAGACTGACAGGTCTGTAGTTTCCTGCCTCTGTCTTGGTCCCACTTTTGTGAAGAGGAATCACTTCTGCCTTCCTCCAGTCCCTGGGTACCACACCATCCTCCCATGATTCATTAAAAAGAGTAGCCAGTGGTTTCACTAGTTCCTCCCTTAATTCTTTTAGAATTCTGGGGTGAATTCCATCAGGACCCATTGCTTTATCCACCTTCAGTTTTAGGAGTTCTAGCAGAGCCCTTTCTTCTGTGAAAGGACTGAGATCGACCCCCCCTATCAAGCGTGCTTCTGTTAATTGGATCAGGCACTTCCCCCTCCTCTTTTGTGAATACTGAGCAGAAATATTCGTTCAGTATCCCTGCTTTTTCACTGTCCCCCTCTCACCACCCACTGTTCATTCTATTCAGCCTCACTATACCTCCCTTTGTCTTTTACACTCGCTGATGTACCTATAAAAGGTTTTATCCTCTTAACTGAGTTGGCTATCTTTTCCTCAGTTTGGGCCTTTGCTATTCTGACTTCTCTCCTGCTTTCTTCTGCCTTAACTGGTACAGCCTCTATCCTGCTCCTTCTGTGTTCCTCGCATTCGGAATGCTATCTTTTTCTTCTGACTTTCACAGCCACCTCTTTTGAGAACCATATGGCTTTTTCTTTCATTTTGATTTGTTTATTTGCTTCACACAAAGGCTTGTTGCCTCTGTGATGGCAGTTTTGATGATTCCCCATTGTTGCTCCACACCTCCTTCTATCCTGTTTGCTAGTGTTTTTCTGAGGCATTCTCCCATCTTGCCAAAGTCAGCCCTCCTAAAGTCCAGTACCCTCACTTTTGTATGGCTTGACTCTGTAGCTGAGTTTAACATGAACTACATTGTTTGATGGTCACTTGCACCCAGATGGCAACCCACTTCTAGATCTGAGATCCTCTCACTTCCCCCGTTTGAGAGTATGAGGTCTAAGATTGCTCCCTTACGAGTGGGTTCTGAAACTAGCTGTCTAATGCCTGCCACCTGTAGGGCATCAAGAATGGCCCTGCTCTTGGATGTGGCTTCAGCAAATGTGCTCCAGCTAACATCTGGCATATTCAGGTCTCCCATCAACAGTATCTCCCCTTTCTCTGCCATTCTAAGAATGACTTCTATCATATCCTTGTCCATTCCTTCCCCCTGACATGGGGTCTGTACACAACCCCTGTGCAGATTGTGGTGCCTTTCCAGTCTCTAAGGTGACCCACAGTGCCTCCTCTCCTCCTGTTTACTCTTTGTTCAGTTGCTTTTATCCCTTCCTTACATAGAGAGCTACTCCTCCTCTTCTCCCTGCCTGTCTCTCCTGTGGGTTATGTACCCTGGTATGTTAACATCCCAGTCATGGTTCTCTGTGTACCATGTTTCTGTGACTGCTACAATATCCAGGCATCCCTCTTCCATCAAGGCCACCAGCTCAGGGAGCTTGTTGCCCAGACTACGAGCATTGGTAATCATTACCCTCCATTTCCTAATGGCCTTACTCCCTTTTGCCCCATCCCTGTCCTTCTTGCCTTTGTCACTTTCTCCATTTACCCCTGCCCTTCTCCCTATTGACACCTCTATATTGGTGTTTGCCGCACTTACTACCGTGATTATTTGGGGAGCTAGATTTCCTGCTCCTTTCCAATGCCTCCCCTTGGCTAGTTTAAAAGCTTGCCAATGAAGCATTTAAACCTATCACCTAGGATCCAGGTTCCCTTCCCAGACAGATGCAGCCCATCATGCCAGTATAGGGTTGCATCACTCCAGGTGGACCCCCAGTCCCCAATGAAGCCAAATCCCTGAACTCCACACCAGTTTTTTAACCACTGATTGAATCTCATGGTGTGGAACACCCTAGCCTCTCATATGCCATAGATGGGCAGCACCTCCGAGAAGGTTACCATGCGTGCTACTTGACTAAGGCCCCTCCCCAGCTCCACAAACTCTTCCTTCACTTCTCTAATCTCTTTCTTTGCCAGGTCATTTGTCTCTAGGTGGACAATGACATCCAGCTCCCTCCCCTGTGCAGCTGCTCTGGCAATCCTGAGGATTCGCTCCCTGTCCCTCCTAGCCATGGCGCCAGGCAGGCACCTTACCTCCCTCTCCCCTTCCTCCCCAGTTCTACCTTCCTAACAATGGAGTCCCCCACCAGGAGTTGTTTCCTTCCCCTGCAGGGTCCCCTGCCACCCTTCTGTGGGTTTCCTTTGTGGAGGTTCCCAGCATCCTCCTTGGTCTCCACTGCGGGTACCTCCATAGAGGAACCACACTTTGCCAGAATGGCATAGGAATTGTGGAGAGGTAAAACTGGAGGGATGCACCTCTGTTCCACCACTCTCACCCTCCCTGAGCCCACTGTGGTCCAACCACTCCTCTTTCTTGGCAATCTCTGAGGCAACAGCAGTGGCACTGGTGGTCCCTGGATGGAAGAGGAGGTCCCACAAATCCTGGCCAACTCAGCCTGAGATGAGCAACCTCCTCCTCAGCCCAGAGAGGTTCCTGCAGATGGGACAACACCACATCCTCCAGAACATCTCCTGAAGACTGCTGCCCACAGCCACTGCACTGCACCACTCCAATCATGTCTTATTTCTAGCCCTTAACTGTTTGCAATCCTTACTCTTGCCTCTGTTTTTTTTTCTCTCTCCTTACTTTCTGCCTGTGTGCCCTTTAAGCTCCTGATTGTCCTGTTCTGAGACAAGAATATCCTATAATTCTCATGAGACCACTTACTTGCTCAGAGGCAGACCTCCAGCAGCTAGAAGGGGCGAGAGCTACTCTTGCCCTTCTAGGATGGTGGGTCTTTGGTGGTTCTGTGATCACTCACTTCCTGCTCCCAAACAGGAAGTTCCTGTTGTCAGTCAAATCCTGTGCCTATAAAAATAGAACTAGCTTTGGGTGGGGGGTGGAAGGGAGGGAAGGAGGGCAATATAGTCCCAGTAGAGAAGTTCAGTCATACAGCAGTCCTTTCTCCTGGTGTCTTCTGCCAAGCTATTAGCAGAATCTTTCTAAGGCAGTCTTTAAATGTAGCTTCCTTCTAGCTAAGTCACTCCCCCTACTTACTAGATCTTTCTACAAGTAATTTAAACCTCACAGCTATTAAGTCCTTTCAATCACCTGAGATTTACACCTAGATAACTGTTCAGATACCTATTCAGTTCAGTTAACCCAGACAAACACACACCTTTTTTGTTTGTTTTGTTTTTTAGTTTTTTTTACCCTAAATTAAAGGTCCAAGTACAAAAGTTCTTCTTCTTTAGTCCCAGCAGAGAAGTTCAGTCACACAGCAGTCCTTTCTCCTGGTGTCTTCTGCCAAGCTATTGAGCCTTTCAAAGTTCAAGCATGTGACCATGGAGTGTCAAACTATGTAGATTGCTTGCATTCTCTTACTGGTGAAATAATTTGCCTGGTTTGACCATTGAAAACCACTGGGAAATAGGTATACAATCAAGTGTTTCACTGAAGTAGAACAAAGAAGCACCTAAAACACCAGAATGATTCAGTAACTTACATTGAATGCTACTGGTTCCAAAAATTGTGTATATTGGGACGTTGAAAAACATGAACATGACTTTTCTATCATGCCATGGATAAGTGTTGTACACAGGTTACATGGTCAACGTCATCCAAAAAATTACTGGGCCAATGCAGGCCAGCAAAACTTTGTAAATTGAAGAAACAAGACAGCAGTGCAGTATCCCACAGTGTGTGTAGGCTACTGTTTCCAAAAAGTGTGTCCACTGGCACAGTGCCAAACATGGACATGGGATCCTGTCATGCCATGTGTAAGTGTCGTACATACTGTTTACATAACCAACAATGCACAACATTTGTCAGGCCTATGGAGGCCTGTAAAACACTGTAATGCAATTACAAATTACAGCAATTTTTGCCAGAGATCAATCTTGCTATCAGATCAAGGCCAAGGAGGCAACTGACTAAGGCAGCTAGAACCTTTCTGCTAGGACACATCTGCCTAAGGGCAAAGCAGACAGATACTTTATTAAAAGAGTAGTGTCTGCAAGGTAAATTGGGACCCTTAATTAGGGTAAAAAACACACACACAAGAGTTAGTGTGCTAGTCTGAGTTGGGGAAAGGGAACTGTTATCTTTGCAGTTAGCTGGGTTAGGAGGAGAGTTGTAAATTGGGGTGTGTGGCTAAGGCAGAAGTAAACCAGGTGTATGCATTTAGTCTTCCCTGTAGTTAGCTATTGGCCTCCCAACCGCCCTTCCACCCTCCCACCCTTAGCCAGTTCCACTTTTATATGCAATGCATTTGATTGACAACAGGAACTTCCTGTTTGGGAGCAGAAAGGGTGGGATCACCAAGACACATAAGACTCATCATCCTTGAAGGAACAGAGTAGCTCTCCATCCCCCCATCTGCTAGAGTTCTGACTCTGAGCAAGGAAGAAGAAGGCTACCAAGGCATATAAACACTTGACTCAGAGGAAGGAGATATGGGAAGTGGGAAGAAGAAGGAAAAAAAAAACAACAACAAAAAAGTAGGTAGCTCTAAAGGGGGTTTGTGCAAATAGTGCTGCTGGGAGAGGTAGATAGTAGGTTAACTATTGGATTGGGTCAATTGTTAGGAGGTAGCTGGTAATGTCTAGATATAGGGAGTAACTATGATGGGAGTGGTGCATTGCAGTGGCTGTGCAGCAGTAGTCTTCAGGGAGACTTTCTGGAGGCTGCGGTGCTGCCCCATTTACAGGCACATCTCTGGGCTGAGGGAGGAGGTTGCAGACTCAATGCCAAGATGGCTTGGGTTAGGAGAACATGCTTCCCCACTCAGAGACCACAAAGTCCACCTCTGCTTCCTCAAACGGTGCAGGGTATGAGGAGCGGTTAGACAATGGTGGGCTCAGGGAGGGTAAGGGTGGTGGAATATAGGCACATCCCAAATCCCATACCACTAATACTACTACAGAACTCCTACACTGCACAGGAAGGGCAGGACTATCCCACAGATTCACTCAATGTAGTGACTGAGATGGATGTGGTGGTCCTCCATGATGGAATCCCCAAGGGGGTGACAGAGGACCCCGGAGGAGGAGGAGGAAATGAATCCTGGTGGAAGATTTCATAGTTAGGGGGATACAGTTGAGGATGGGCAGGGATAAGGAGAGGGTGCTCAGGTCCCTTCCCAGTGCCATGACTCATAGGGATGGAAGGAGGATCCTAAGGATCACCAGGATGGCAGGGAGGGAGAGCTAGATGTCATTGCCCACTTGGGGACAAATGACCTGGTTGGGGAGAGGTCTGATGCAGTTCAGAAAGAGTTCAAGAAACTGGGAAGGGGATCTTAGGCAAGTATCACAGTCTGTTACTTTCTTGGATGTGCTACCTGTCCATGACAAGGGGGATGACAGGAGACTCTGCACCAGACACTTCAACTTGTGATTGAGGAAGTGGTGCAGAGAAGATGGATTTGGATTCATTGAAGATTGGTTCTCTACCTGGAGGGATAGAGGCCTCTACAGGGGCAATGGCCTATATCCCTCCAGGAGGAAAACCAGGAATCTGAATGAACAGTTTAAATGCTACATTGGTAAGCATTTAAACTAGCCAAGAGAGAAGGTGGAATAAGGCAGGAAGACATAGTTTGCACCTTCCCCCACATGCTTACATGGTCAGCAGTAGGAATCCAAAGGGGTTTGAAGCCCCGCAGGAAACAAACACAAATAGGAAACCAGGAGGAAGAGGGAAGGGGAAAGTGGAAAGATAACAGTGGAGGAAAAGGGGAGGGAAATAAGGGCTAGAAGACAGGAGAATGCAGCATAAAATGGAGAACCAGGTGTGCAAATGCTCGAAGTCTGGGCAACATGATGGCAGACCTAGAGGTCACCATGGCAGCAGCAGACCTGGACATAGTAGCAATTACAGAGACCTGGTGTAATGAAAACCAGGAATGGGAGGTAGCCATAGCAGAGTATACACTATTCAGGAAGGACAGGGTAGGAAAAAAGGGAGGGTGGGTGGCTCTTTATGTGAGAGAGAGCTTAAAGGTCTCAAAAATATAAGGAGTACAGAGTAAAGCCTAAGTACAGTGGGTCAACATGGAGAGAGAGGGAGGGGTGATTTACAAACCTCCGGAACAGGGAGAGGAAGGAGATAAAGATATGATAGATGAAATACAAGGGATGGCTAACAAGGGAGAGGTATTGCTAGTGGGGGACTTCAATCTACCATATGTGAATTGGGACCTACCTGCTGCAGCATCAGTTAGAAGTAGGGAAATCCTAGACTCTCTGCAGGGGGCATTCCTCAGGCAACTAGTTAAAGAACCCACTCCTGAGAGGGTGTTACTGGACCTGGTACTGTCAAACAGGGACAGCATCACTGATGTCAAGTGGGAAGGCACCTGGACACCAGTGATCATTGTATGGTGTGGTTCAGCATAAGGACAGGGCCAGAACCAAGCCATGCTAAAATGAGGGTCCTTGACTTCAGGAGGGCTGATTTCCAGAAAATGGGAGAGTGCCTCAGGAAGCCCTAGCCAGAATAGAGAATAAGGGCAGGGTAGGGGAAAAGTGGGCAAGAATAAAGCAGGCCATTAAGAAGGAAACAACCATCTGTGTCAAGCAGGTTACTAAGAGCAAGAGAAGAAACAGACTGCTATGGTTCTCCAAGGAAGTAGCAAAGAAGGTAAAGGAAAAGAAGCAGGTGTCCAAAAGGTACAAGATGTCACAGAAGGAAGAGGATAGGGAGAGTTATCAGGAGAAACAAAGGGAGGCAGGGAAATGCAGTTTGGAGGGCTAAAGCACAAACAGAGGAAAATACTGAAAATCAGCAAAAAGGGGATAAAACTTTCTTCAGGTACATAAGCAAAAAGAAGAAAAGCAAGGCAGGAATAGTAAGACTAAGAGGGGGGTGGAAGAAGAGGACCAGAAAAAAATAGACATACTGAATAAGCACTTTTGTTCAGTATTCACAAAGGAAGGGCTAGGAGAAGGGCATTAAAGGAAGGGAGGTGGACACTAGCCCTTTTACAGAGGAGAGAGTCCTCAGGGAACTAGCAAAACTAAAAGTAGACATGGCTATGGGGCCAGCAGGGGTTCACACTGGGATACTGAAGGAACTAAAGAAAGAACTGTCTGTGCATTTGATGGCCCTGTTCAATCTATGACTGGATACAGGGGAGTTCCAGGGGACTGGAGGAGGGCAGATGTGGTCCCACTACACAAAAGTGGGAATAGGGAGAAGGCAGGAAACTACTGACCTGTAAGCCTGATTTCAGAGGTTTGCAAGGTTATGGAAACACTACTTAAAGAAAAGACTGTGGAATACTTTAACACAAGTAGATTGCAGGATCCAATGCAGCATGGGTTTACAGGGGGTAAATCTTACCAAACAAACCTGATAGAGTTTTTTGACTGGGTTACCAGGTGGGGTGGATCAGGGAGGAGTGGGGGATGTGGCTTATCTGGATTTCAGTAAGGCCTTTAACATTGTTCCACATAGAAGACTGATAAAAAAGCTAGGCAGCATGGGAGTGGGTCCAAAGATAGTAAAATGGGTACAAAGTTGGATAAGTAACAGAACTCAGAGGTTGGTGGTAAATGGAGTTCACTTGGAGGAAAGTAAGATAACCAGCAGGGTGCCACAGGAGTCAGTACTGGGTCCAGTCCTCTTCAATGCCTTTATTTTTGGCATCTCAGAGGGGCTGGAAGGAAAGGTATGCATTTTCCCAGATGGCACAAAAATCTGCAACAGAGTGGACATGCTGGGAGGAGTGGAGAAAATGAAGGAAAATCTAAAAAAATGAAAAACTGGTCAGGGCAGGGTTTGGCAACTTGGTTTCAATGCCAAAAAATGTAAAAGTATGCACATGGTGCACAGAAACCCAAATGCATCACATCATTTAGGGGGGAAAAACAACAAAAAGCCAGGAAAGGGATCTGGGGGTCATCATATCTGATGACCTGAAGGTAGCAAAGCAGTGTGATAAGGCAATAGGAAAGGACAGTAGGATGCTGGGGTGCACAGGTAGAGGTATCACCAGCAGAAAAAGGGAGGTAGTGTTACCTCTATATAGATCAATGGTGAGGCTATACCTGAACTGCTGTGTCCACTTCTGGAGGCCCCATTTCAGGAAGGACATAGACTGTGTGGAGGCAGTACAGAGAAGAGCAACCAGAATGGTGCATGGCCTGCATCAGAAGCCCTACGAGAAAAGACTCAGGGAATTAAATATGTACTCAGTGTTGGAAAGGAGAAAAAAGGGGAGACATGATAGAAACATTCGAATACCTCAAGGATATCAAAAAGGTAAAGGAGGGTGGAATATTGCACAGAAAGAGATGCTCAAGGACAAAGGGGCATGATATGAAGCTGGAAGGGGGGAGACTTATTGAGGAAGTGAGAAAATATTTCTTCATGGAAAGGGTGTTGGATGCCTGGAACAGCCTCCCAGCAGAGATGGTGGGTACCAAAATGGTAACAGGTTTCAAACAAACATGGCATAGACACAGGGGGACCTTAGTAACTGGACTGGGGGGTAGGACTGAGATCAATTAGGGTCTATGGTAGCACAGTAGGTAAGGACTTTAGGGCAGACTAGGTGGGCCAAAAGGTCCTTTTCTGCCAACAGCTTCTACGTTTCTGTTTCTACACTTCTATCCCACAGTGTATATACTCTTCTGATTCCACAGATTATAGACTAATGGGCATAGAAGTCCTCCCCATACACCTTATCATCTTCTGTCTTTCACACATCTGTAAATACAGAAAATTCATCACACCCATAAACCTTGACAATTCTGTAGGTCTTTGGAAACAGAGCAGGTCAACTTCTAAATAAGTAAGCATCTCTACATTTCAGGTCAGACTGCACATTCTTAGAGTTTAAAATGACCACCAAACCCTGAGCAGCTATTTCAGAGAGCTCCTCCTGAACTTTACCTGAAATGTACCCAAATCAACATTTTCTCCACCACAAAGCTGTTGACCAGGCAGAGGACTACAAAAGCAGTATCAGCAGCTGCTAAACAGACACTAGGATCCATCACAGAGTTTTGTGCACATCAAGAGCCATCTTTCCTCATTTGGAGCCATGTTACATGGCCTGCAGCAGTTGGATACATCCCAGCAGTGCCCTATGGTGATACAGGAAGGTCTACACACGAGTTCCAAGACACAACATTGGATCTGCTCCTATAGAAAATGAGGACCTAGATAAAAAATATGTCGCCATATCCCAACAATTTACAGCACTGAACAAAAAGATGTTGAACTTGGATCAATGAGTAAAACAAGCGGAATGCAGGATTTGGGGTAACAAAGACAGACTGGCACAAATGGAGATGTCCAACACTAAACATGAGCATCTAGTAGCTTCCTTGCAAATTAATGATGATCAGATGGAGAACCACTCCAGAAGGCAGAACTTAAAGCTTATCAGTGTGCCAGAGGGTGCCAAGGGTCAAAACCCAGAACAGTTTTTCACTACCCTGTGTAATGACTTTGAGGCTGTCCTTGCTGATGCATGAAAAATAGAGCTGGAGTGGGCCCATCTGGCTTGCATTCCCCAACCTCTTCCAGATGCCTGTTCTTGCCCAGTGCTGGTGCATGTTCACTAGTACACTGTTAAAGAAGCAATCATCCAAAACATAAGATAGAAAGGCAGTATTACCTAGTAGGGAAAGAAGATCTCAATAATCCCAGCTATCAGCAATAAACTTCTCTTCACCTTGCTTATTCCTGTCAAGCTTCATGTCACTCTTAAAGGGAAACATTTTTTTACGAACCCAAACAAAGTACTTGATACTGTGTGCTTGTCTCAGTCCTAAATGCCTTGGACCCCAACGCTTCTCACACTACATGGTGAGTTACTCTTTGGGTCTTAATCACAGTACTCCTCCCTCTACTCCTTTAGCAACCTGATGACAGTTTTGTTCAGGCAGAATTTAAGAATTCCAAATGGCATTATCTTTGCTTAAAAGCAACGAGTAAGGTTTACTTCAAAGCTTTTTACAGCTGTGCTATAACTACCTCAGTCAATGGGTTGTTATGACTGTCAACAAGAAAATTTGTTAGCAATATCAATTAATAATTAAACAGGTACTATGCATACTATCTTTGCTCATTCAATGGTCTAAGGGACAAAGCTTAAGGGACAGATATCTTCAGAAAGCAAATATCAACTGCATAGGTGCTGATATTTAAATGGAGCCATTCAAAGGTAGCTAACTTGGGAGTGCAGTGGATCTCCACTCTGCCAGCTTGACTGTTCAGAGGGTCAAGCATACCTTTAAATACCAATTAAGGCATTTACCCATCCCCTTTTTTTACTACTGCTTTGATAGGTTGTTGCAGGGTGTTGGTTTGCTTTTAGCTTATTGTTTTCACTCATTGTACAGCCTGAACAGTTAACAACTACAAATGCTAACCACTTCTACATGGCACTGTACAACTACATGCAGTAATGTTTTTTCTTATTACCATAAACTGACATAAAGATTTGCCTCTGCTTGGTCAAATGCTGATTTCATTGCAATGCCTTTAACCTGCAGGAAAAATGAATTCAAAAACATGAACACTTTATACTTCAAGACACGCTCAGATATTTTGAGTATAAACTCAGTAAAAGGATTTGAACCTTCAGGTCTCAAGTTCAGGAAGTGTGCTAGGGCATCTAAAACTCCCTCATGTTGAATATTAGAGTATAGAGACTCAATATCTATAGTTACCAAGTATGAGTCTTCTTCTGTTTCAGTGTTATTTAAAAATCTGTAGTATGTCACATATGTCTAAGGTAGGAATGTAATGATGTGACATAGGGTCTAATATGATGATCAATACAATTGGACAGCAGTTCTGTCAAAGACCCTATGCCTGGTGGTGACTGCAGTGTTTTGTGCACTTTGGGCAGCATATATACAATAGCAGTAACTCTCACAGGATGTTCCATAATCAAAAACTATTTGGTCTGCACATCAATATGCCCCATTTCATGTGCATTATTCACTTACTCGTTAATGCACCATTTAAAATCAATTGTAGGGTCATGCTCAATTTTTTTTATGAAACTGTGTTGTTTAGCTGCCTATAAACTTCATTTTCATAGTCTTTCCCATTCAGTAAAACAATGCTTCCCTCACATATGTGCAGGCTTTATAATAAGATATTTCTCCTGCTGCAAAGTTATTATAACCTCACTTTCTACTCTAGTTAAATTTTAGTAATTCAGAGCAGGAAGATCTTCAAATAATAGATACAGTTCTCTTTCACACAAATCTTGGAAATTTAAAATAGTAGTAAATAACAGCAGTATATTTATTAGCCTTTCATCAAATCTACTAAGAGAAACTGAAGAAAACCTTTTAAACAAAAGACTGTCTTTTGCACCAGCAGCTGCAATCAATACGTTTCAGACAATTGTGGAACTAAACATAGCCTGCAGAAATTCAAGTCTTAAAAAGAGCATGGCAGACAAAACAAATGACTGAAGAAACAAATGAGGAACCTGCAGTGTCCACAGTGAGGGAAGGTAATTTAAAAAAAAAATTTTTGCCCCCCAACAAGTACCGCTATTTTAAAATTTCATGACATTTGTGACAGAGAACTATCTCTATTATTTGAAGAACTTCCTGCTCTAAATTACCAGCTTTTAACTGAATAGAAAAAAAATCTATACTAACTCTGCAGCAGGAAAAATGTCTTATTTTAAAGCTTGCAGATGAAGGGGTAAGTGTAGTTTTACAGAATAGGAGATATTATAAAAAAATAATTTTATAGGTAGTTAAACAACACAGAGTTCAATGAAAACCAAGGAATGACTCCACAATTGATTTTAAATGGTGCATTGATAAGTTAGTGAATAATATACATGAAGGAGTATATTGATGTTGAGACCAAAGAGTTTTTGATTACAGAGCGTCCTATGAGGTCTGCTGTATGTATGTTGTCAAAAGTGCACAAAACACTGCAGTCACCATCAGGACATTCTGTTGTGAGTGGCATAGGGTCTTTTACAGAACCACTGTCCAACTATATTGATCATCATATTAGACCATGAGTCACATTACTACATTCCTATCTTAAAGGCACACATGACATATTACAGATTTTAGACAACACTGAAATGGAAGAAGAATCATACTTAGTAACTATGGCTATAGAGTAGGGCTGTGTGGAATGTTGAATTTCCAACTGAACAGAATTCTGTGGAATTTTAGAAAATTTCACTGATTTCCATCATCTTTTGGGAAATTTTGACATTCTGCATGTGAAATGCTTTTTGCGGAATAATAATCTGCAGTTCACATAAACCTTGGATACTTTTTCTGCAATCTGTGGAAAATTATTACACAGTTTACATGATCCATGGAATATTATTCTGCAGTTTGGACAGAAATGATTTGAAAAAATTCTGCAGAATTTAAAAATAAATTCTGCAAAGCATTTCAGAAGCGGAATTGCCATTCCACAGCAATTCCGATGGCAGAATTTTGCATTCCACATAGCCCAGCTACAATGTCTTTAAACTGTGAAATTCTACATGAGTGATGTTTAGATGCCCTAGCACAGTTCCTCAACTTGAAACCCAAAGGTTCAAACCCCCTACTGAGTTTTTACTTGCATTACCTGAATCTGTCTTGAAGTATAATATATTCATGTTTTTGAATGAATTTTTCTTGCACATGAAAGGCATCGCAAAGGGTACAACATTTGCCCCATCAGTGGTGAATCTGTACAGTATGTTGGTTAATGGGAACAAGAACTTGTTTTAGACAGTGACAGAAATCCCTTTGGGAATAAACTGTCACTGTGGAGATGTTTTATTGATGATGCTGTGGCAGTGTAGCATGGATCGCTATCAGAGCTGGAAGACTATGTGTCCTACTTACACTCCACTTATCCCTATCTTAAGTTTAGATACACAGCACATAAGACATCTGTGATTTTTTTTGATTTATAAATTATGAAAAACAACAGAACAGTGGAGACTAACCTTTTCAGAAAGGAAACTGACAGAAATGCAATACTCTTGGCATCAAGTTGCCATTCTCGCACCACTGTCACCAACATCCCAAAAGACTGATACTTGCAGCCTAAACTAAACTGCTCTGCAGAAACAAATGTTAATGTGGGTGCTAGGGATTTAACAAACAGATTCACTGACAGGGGATATAGTAGTGAAAATATCCAGGAAGCAGAAAGTTTTGCTGGATCCCAGAATAGGCAAGACTTGCTATACAGCAGAACCCAAAAAGCAGACACTAACAACAGATTCAGTTTGTAACCACATACTCCGCGAATGCCAGTTATGTAGAATGCATTATAATGTCTAATTGGCATGTACTAAATAGAGACAGTAGTTTAAAGATCAATGGCAACCATTTTACACATTGTAAAAAAAAAAAGCCTAAAAAAGCCTGCATTCAGGTCCCAGTTTCATAAGTAGTGTTTCCTGAAAATGTCATGCTGTTTGGTTTTGTAATTTTCTTTAAATTAACATTTATTAACCTGTTCTGTAGTAACTAAAACAGTCAGGCTATTTCTGCTTCTCTGAGAGTCTGGGAAAGTGATGACATCATATTGGACTAGGCTACTGCTTCAGCAGTGTAAGTACCTGCTTGACTGACAAGGTGTTAACTTTTCAATTAGAACAATCTGTGAGGTAATTGTTTGCTGTCCAGGGTTTTTGCAAACTCAGTCTCTGGTATTTGTTCAAATGAATTAGCTGAAAATCCACATTTTGTTCTTCTAAAGAGCTGATCATTTGAGTTTCAGTGCACAGTCGGCAACAATCTGGCAAGCCATTTCCAACATGCTTAAAAGAGAGGTGCAGAAACAAACCCTCATTCAGGGCATGGCTATGGCCACAACGAAAGCTGTCATCAAACCAATTGCAAATGATTGAGATGGGCATGCCCCAAATGCTTTGCAGTCTGCACAGGCCATTCAAACAATAGCGGACACAAGGTGGGTTGAATGAGCCCCACCAATAAATTGATTTGTCATCTGGAAAAAGTGAAAAGTCATGGTACATAGATACATAGACAGTGTCGGCAGATAAGGGCCTATGGCCCACCCAGTCTGCCCATTTGAGCTTGTAAGTTCAGTTTATGTTTTCCTAAAGTCTGTTGCCCCTTACCTCCAGAATTCCTTTATGTCTATCCCATGCATTCTTAAATCCTGTGATTGTTTCAGCCTCCATCACTTCCTCTGGCAGGGGTGTTCCACTTGTCCACCACCCGTTCTGTGAAGAAATTCTTCCTCATGTTTCCTCCGAATCATCCTCCCTCCAACTTCATCCCATGACCTCTAGACCTGGAACATCTTTTTTGCTTAAAAATAGTGTATTCCTGCACCCTGTTCCTCCCTGTAAGATACTTGTATGTCTCTATCATATCCCCTCTCTCCCTCCTCTCCTCCAGGGAGTACATATTCAGTTCCTTCAATCTGTCCTCATAGGACTTGTGATGCAATCCATGTACTATCTTTGTTGCCCTCCTCTGAACCTTCTCTACCCTATGTCCTTATGTAGGTAAGGTCTCCAGAACTGTACACTGTACTCCAGGTGGGGCCTCACTAGTGTCTTGTATAATGGAATTATGACCTCCTTTTCCTGCTGGTGATGCCCTGCCTATGCATTCCAGCATCCTATTTGCTTTACCTGCTGCCTTGTCACACTGTTTCTACCTTGAGGTCATCAGAGATGATAACCCCAAGATCCCTTTCCTGCTTGGTGCATGCTATATCCTCACCCCCAACTGATATATTGTGCCAGGGTTTTTGTGCCCTCATATGCATTATCTTGCATCTTTGCATTGAATTTCAACTGCCAAACCCCTGACCATTCTTCAAGTTTCTGCAGGTCCCTTCTCATTCTGTCTACACCCTCTGGTGTGTCTACTCTGTTACAGACCTTTGTGTCATCAGTGAACAGTGAAATTCTACCTTCTAGGTCCTGTGCAATGTCACTGATGAAGATGCTGAATAGGACTGGTCCCAGCACTGATCCCTGTGGTACCCCACTGGTCACTCTTCCCTCTGAGGAGTGACAGCCATTTACCACCACCCTCTGTGTCCTGTCACCCAGCCAGTTACCTACCCACCACACTACTGTCCTGTCCACACCCATATTCCCCAGTTTGCGTAATAGTCTTCTATGTGGCACAGTGTCAAAGGCCTTGCTGAAGTCCAGATAGGCCATGTCCACTGCCCTCCTCTGATCCACCTCCCTAGTCACCCAGTCAGAAAATTCAATGAGGTTGGTCTGACATGACTTCCCCCTGGTGAAACCATGCTGCCTTGGGTCCTGTAGTCCATTGACAACCAGATGTTCCACCAATCTCTCCTTCAGTAGTGCTTCCATGATCTTCCCCACTACTGAGGTGAGGCTGACAGGTCTGTAGTTCCCCACTTCCTCTTTGTTCCCACTTTTGTATAAGGGGACTACATCTGCTGTCCTCCAGTCTTTGGGTACCTCCCCTGTTTCCAGTGATCAGCTAAACAGGATAGCCAGAGGTTCAGCCACCACCTCTCTTAGTTCTTTAAGGACCCTGGGGTGCACCCCATCTGACCCCATTGCTTTATCAACTCTTATTACTTCCAGTTCCTTCAGGACCCTTTCTCATGTAAAGGGACTTATGTCCATTTCTGCACCATTCTCACCCCTTGTACTCCCTTCAGACCCATTTCCTTCCTCTTCCTCAGTAAAGACTGAGCAGAAATACCTGTTCAATATGTCAGCTTTACTGTTGTCTTCCTCCACGTGGCCCCCATCCTCCCCCTTCAGTCTCACTATCCCTCCATTTGCCTTTCTTTTTTCACTTAGGTACCTGTAAAATGTTTTGTCCCTTCTACCCACTGATTTTGCAATGTGTTCTTCTGTCTGAGCTTTGGCTTTCCTTACTGACCTCCCTGCCTCCCTTTGCTTCTCCTGGTACTTCTCCCTATCCCCTTCTGCCTATGTCTTTTTGTATTGCCTGAATGTGATCTTTTTGGCTTTCACTTTCTTTGCTACCTCTTTGGAAAACCATAATGGTCTCCTCTTCCTTTTCCTCTTGCTAACCTGCTTAATGCATAATTCTGTTGCTCTTGTAATCCCCATTTTAAATACTCCCCACTGTTCCTCAATCCCTGATTCCTGCTCCATTCCCCTTAATGCCTCTTTCAAGTATCTCCCCATTTTCCCAAAGTCTGCCCCCCTAAAATCCAGGATACATGTTTTTGTGTGGTTTGGTTCTGCTCTTTCTGTGATTTCAAACCACAATGACTGGTGGTCACTGCTCCCCAGGTGCTCCCCCACTGTTACCCCCATCACACTGTCCCTGTTTGTGAGCCAAGGTCCAGTATTGCCTTCTGCCGAGTTGGTTCCATGACCAGTTGCTAGGAAGGCATCCTGAAGGAGTCCAGGATAAATCTGCTCTAGTTGATGCTGCTACTGGGATGCTCCAGTCCAAGTCTGGAATATTGAAGTCTCCAACCAGTACTACCTCACCCTTGTCTGCCATCCTTTGGATGGCTAGCATCAGCTCCCTATCTGTTTCTTCCTCCTGGGCTGGTGGTCTATAGACCACACCTGTGTGGATGGCTGGCCCCATTTTCCTTTCCAGCTTAACCTACAGTATCTCTCCCCCATTTTGTTACTCCTGGATCTCTGTGGCCCTTATGTCATTTTTCACATACAGTGCCACTCCTCCTCCCTTCCTACCTGCCCTGTCTCTTCTGAATATGTTATAGCTAGGTATGGCCATCTCCCAGTCATTGTTACCATTACACCAGGTTTCAATGATGGCCACAATGTCCAGGTCTGACTGCACCATGACAGACTCCAGATCTTCCATCTTGTTGCTAAGGCTCCTGGCATTGACACACATGGCTTTCCATGATTTGATCTCCCGAGACTGTTTTGCTGTTCTACTCCAGACCCTTCCTTGGTTGTCCTTTATCCCTGGTTCTCCTTGCTGTCTGCCCTTCTGCTGAATTTTGCCCCTTTTCTGCCTATCTACCTCTTGGGCGCTAATCTCCATCTTTTGCACACTGCTTTGTAGAGATAGCCACTCCTCCGGTTCACTGATTCCCCTGCTAACTGTGGGGTGTGAGCAAGTAGGTACCCTCCTTGCTGGCCTGCTACCCCCCTTTGCTAGTTTAAATGCTTGTCAATGTAGCATTTAAACTTATCATTGAGTGCTTGGATTCCCCTCCAGGATGGATGCAGGCTGTCAGGCTTGAACAAACCTCCATCCCTCCGGGTGGGTCCCCAGTCACCAATGAATCCAAACCCTTCCTCATAGCACCAGTTCTTCAACCATGAGTTAAAGTTCCTGATGCATGCACCCCTATGCTCTCCCTTGCCTTTCACAAGTAGTAATTCTGAAAAAGTGACAGAAGTAGCTACTTGCTTGAGACCCTTCCCCAATCTCCTAAACTCTTCCTGAACTTCCTCTGGCTCCCCATTTGCCAGGTCATTAGTACCTAGGTGGATAATGACATCCAGCTCACCCTCCCATCTTGCCTTCCCAGTGATCTCCAGGATCTTCCTTCCATCCCTTCATGCCATGGCACCTGGTAGGCACCTCACCTCCCTGTCCTCCCTCTCCTGTGTTCCTAGCTGGATCCCTCTTATGATGGAGTCCCCCACCAGGATTTGCTTTCTCCTCCTCTGGGGTCCACTGCTCTCCCCGCTGAGGTCACCTGCTTGGCTAACCTCCACATCCTTTCCTTCCATTTCTCTGGGTACCTCTATTTGGTTGTCCCCATTTGCCAGTGTGGCATATGAGTTCTTGAGTGAAATAGGATCTGGGATGTGCCTCTGCCTGACTGTTCTAACCCTCTCTGAGCCCACTGTAACCCAAGTGCTCCTCATTCTCGGCATCCTTTGAGGCAGTTGCATTGGACTTTGTGGTCTCTGGATGGGGTGATGGTACTCCTGACCCAGTTTACTTCCACCCTGAGTCTGGCTACCTCATCCCACAGTCCAGAGAGATGCATACAGATTGGGCAGCACCTCAGTGTCCAGAAGGTCTGCCTGAATATGGCTGCTCCATAGCTACTGCATTGCACCACTCCCCACATTATACTGCAATTATACTGCTATTCCACTACTTGTCTGTTACTGAAGCTCTCCTAGTTCCCTTTTTATTAATTTACTGTCCTAAAAATCCTGCCACTGATCCTCAGATACTTTCCTTTTTAAAAAAAGAAAATAAACTAATAAATAAATGAGTCAAAACACTTGTCATGCTGAGGGTGGGCTTCTTTCCCCTTATGCCCATCCTACTCCACACCCCTTACTATCCCCTGTGTTTAGCTCCTGTCAATTAGATTTAACAGGGCATATAATTAAGAGCTGGGGGAAGGGGGGGCTAAAATGTGCAGCAATTAAAGACGGCAAAGAAATACACCACCACTATGTTTTACATTTTCAACAGCCCAAAAACAGTTCTATGTAAAGACAGCAAATAAATTACAGTGTCACTAAAAGCCCACAATCTAAGTTTAGAAGAAAAATAGCAATTACCAGTCACTGTAAAGCACTGAATTGAATATGTTTCCTTCCCTTTTTGGCTTCTTCTGAGAAAACAAAACTCACTTGCTACCTCAACTCTGACTAAGCCCCACCTCCAGTTATCACGTAGCTGAGGTCAGAGGCCAGACAATTTAAACCCCTCACCCAAACTACAGGGCAAGTCAGACAAGCCAAGACTAAATTTGCAGCAATTAAAGACAGCAAAGAAATACACCACCACTATGTTTTAAATTTTCAACAGCCCAAAAACAATTCTAAGTAAAGACAGCAAGCATAGAGCATAGAGTGCAGGTCCTGAGACAAACCTCGAACCAATGATTTGGGCCAAACTGCCCGAAGGAGTTTGGTCAGACAACAGGGCCATATTTGAAACAGCTGCTGCAACTCTTCTGCATGCAAACAACACCAACCTTGCTGGTGTAATGCTGGCACAACTGATCAAGCAATATGCCAAGGAGCCGCAGGTCCAGTATGATAGCCAACTGTGACTGACCTATTGAACTGGCAAGACCATGGCTGGAGAGGACTCAGACTGAGATTCAATAAGTACCAAAGTGGAAGAGATGGTATTCTCTGACCAGGACCCCTTCCACCACATTTTGGAATGGGTTGAACAGGCCTTCCAAATTTTTATTCAGGATTTGGCATCCTTGAAGACCTAAGTGGCTGTGGTGCAGCCCAACACCAAGCCATCCACCCAGTACATGCTAGAAGGCAAGGCCAAGGACCACCAGTCAGACAAGGAATCATACCACAAGGGTGGCTGGTACAACACCATCAACAAAAATGATAAAAAGTACTGGCCTAAGCAAAATCAGAATCAAGATAAGGATAAGAAGGGAGGATACAAAGATAAGAGGCCAAGTCCTTCTCACAAAGACCTAGCTGAATAAAGCAATAGGCTCTGGAAATTTATGGCAAAAATCCAATCAGTGGCTACTACCCTGCCAACATGAACCATAGCCGCAATTCCATCCACCCCTCTTGGCAGAGGAAATGCCCAAGGAGAGCAAGATGCCTCTAAAGCAGAAATTCCCATACTTGGAAGAACAGCAAATGCCCCAAGAAATTAGCCCCTTTGGGTGATTCAGCCCAAGAAGGATTGGACTGAAGGTGTCAGGCTCCAGTCCGCATTGTCACTACCATTGTGACTGATGATTCCAGCTGTCCTTGTGTAGAAGCACTTGTTGGGGGACATCAGCTTTAATTATTTCTAGACATAGGTGCTGCCATTTTTGTGTTACATTGGGATGACCCACAAGAATCTCCATGGTCATCAGGGAGACCCACTTCTACCCAAATCTTTGAGGGGACTGAATTAGCAACATACGGGTTCAAACCAATACCACTGGTAATTGGCACCCTGCAAGTCAAACATCATTTTAATTTAATGGTGTTACATCAGCACCAAAGCATTTTAGGACATGCTATGGATGCATTGTGGACCTGGCCAACTGGCCAACTGCTATGCATATCCGATTCCTATGTAGTGTCCGCAGTGAAACCAAATGATACAGACTATGACATAGTCATGCAGCAAAACCATGAGCTTTTCTCTGAGTTCAAGCACATTCTGGACAGACATCTAAAAGCCTTTGTGAAAAACAGGCGTGACTGTGGAAGAATGAATACCATAACTCAGGTGGCAGGAGATGACCAACCCAGGCAATGGCAATACCCATTTCCTGCAGAGGCAATACCCTCTCTGAGGGCAAAAATTGACTCCCTCCTGAAACAAGGTGTCATCAGGCCCTGTGTTTCAACACTCAACTCTTCCATATGGCCAGTGAAGAAGCCCAACAGTTGGAGACTCACCATCGACTTCAGATGAATTAACCAAGTCACCCCCAGTTGTGCACCTACTGTGGCATCTTCCTCAGATGTGCACAATTTTCTTAAACCAGACCACAAGTGGTTCAGTACTTTGGACATCTCCTATGGATTTTGATCTTTGCCACTGGCTCCTGAAAGCCAATACAAATTCACTTTCACCTTTGAGGGACTACAGTACACATGGATTTGCCTCCCACAGGGATTCTACCACTCACCCTCCCTTTTCCACATCCACATGATGGAGGCCATCAGAAATCTTTCAACACCACAGTGCCTACTGCAGTATGTGGATGACCTTTTGCTAGCCTCTCAGGCTTTGGAAACTCATTTGAAGCTATTGGACAAGCTCCTAGGCTTCCTGTGGGATTCAAGCCTCAAATGCTACCCTGCAAAGGTGCAGCTATGCCAACCAGAAGTTTTCTTTTCTGGGCCTATGTATAACCACTGAGGGCAGAAGCCCTGCACTGGATAAGGTTCAGGACATTCAAGATTTGCCACTACTAACAAGTGTGGCTACTCTGAGATGTTCTCTGGGTATGGTAAACTACTCCAGGGGCTTCATTTGTGATTTTGCACAGAAGGCTGCATCCTTGTATGAGGTCCTGAAATGGGATGCCCCCTGGAACTGGGGACATGAACATACAGCTGCTGTTACTTCTTTAAAAGAAGCATTGGCCTCAGAGCCAGCTTTGGTCAATCCAAATCCAGATCTTCCATTCCATTTGGAGACTGCCACTTCAGAGGCAGAAATGTCAGCTGTTTTGGCACAAAAGGCAAGTTGAACCATTAGGCCCATCGCCTATGCCTCCCAAATGCTTTCCCCCATAGAACAGACATACACCCTGTGTGAGAGAAACCTGCTGGCAACCTTCTGGGCTGTCAAGCATTTCACCAGCATTATTGGGTTTTCCCCTATTGTATTACACATCAATCACACTCCAACCAACTTCCTCTTAAATGACAGAATCAAAGATGGAAATGTGTATAAAACCAGACTCACTCATTGGTTGTTGCTTTTGCAAGATAGAGACATTACTGTCCTTCCTCCCAAAATGCCATCCATTTTGGCACATGGCCTCCTGTGTGCAGGAGAACCATGAATGTGGATTATAGCCACCCATCTTGCCAGACCCAGGCACATTCCTGCCAGCTACAGAGGGGATCTTGAAAGACATTGCATTTTGCTGAATCTTTACTTATGGCTCCTCCTCATATTTTGATGAACAAATTGCAGGATTTAGGGTCCTAGTCCTAACAACAGCAGGAGACACCATTGAGGTATCCAGAACATGTACTATTCAATCTTCACAGTATGCAGAACTTGTGGCTCTGGCATGTGCTCTTGAAGTGGTTCAACAAGGAACAGAAGATACCATCATCTTTTTTAATTCATGCTGGGTGTGCAGTTCTCTTACTGAATTTCTCACATTTTGGAGAATACATGATTTTGCCTCCTCAGAGGGTACTCCTGTCAAATACAACGATCTATTCATTTACATTGTTAGTCTTGCTGACCAGTTTCTTTCCCGACTCTACATTCACAAGGTAAAAGTCAATTCCAAGGCTAAACCTTTCCGTGACCAAAATGATTGAGCTGACACTTTGGTAAAGGGTGGAGCTCGATGGGGGAGGTATGGATCATGCCACCTCCCAATGAGGCACACATAGTGGCTCCCAACAAGAAAATCAAAATAGTCTCCCAGGATCTCCATGCAGTCCAGAGGGAAGATCTAGAAATCAGAGAAGTATTTTAATACCTCTCCAAGGACACAGAAAAAGATGTCAATGAACAGTCCATTCAAAGGAGATGCCAATTACCTCCATCTCTCTGCAGACTGACAGTTGGTATTTTACCAAACCCAAAGATGTTACAATAAAAAACTTTGGGTGATACCCAGGGCACTCAGACCTGAATTTATACACCAGGTCCATAATACCCCAACAGGTGAACACCAATGGGTAGACAAGACCCTGCAGAGATTGTGAACTATTGGTTGGTGGTCTGGAATGACAGTAGATGTCCAATATTACATTGACAACTGTATACCTTGTGCACAAAACAACCCTACTTCTGGCAAGAAGAATGACAAATTATTGCCCCAAAGGCAATCAGGCCCTTGGAATACAGTTCAGCTCAATCACATCCGCCCATTAACCACCACCATTAGGAACAGAAGTATGCACTTATAGTCATGGACCTCTTCTCCAAATGGATAAGGGACTTCCCTTGTCAGACTTGTAAAGAGAAAGAAACTGCCAAAATCCTAGGGATCAAGTGTTCACTAGGTGGGCCTACTGCTCAAGGTAGACTCTGACCAAGGAACCAGTTTTACAGGTGAGGTGGTGCAAGAATGTTTGAAACTACTAGGAGTTAGCCAAAAATTCCTCATTGCATACCATCCCCAACCCTCAGGACAGGTAGAGAGAGCAAACAGACAAATCAGATCTATGTTGTGTAAATCTGCAGACCAAAACCCCAAAGGCTGGGATTCCATATTGCACTTACTCTTAATGGCAATTAGGGGGACCCCAGTAACAACTACCTGGCATATCTCTTTTGAAGTAATGACTGGCAGACAGATGAGACTACGTGAACATCTGTGGATTGATCTCAAAATCCCTACCACAGAGTGTCCATGGACACCTATGCCAAACAACTGAAGAACAATTTAGTGAAAATTCTCCTGTTCACAGCACAAAACTTGGGCTAAGCCCAACAGCAATCCAAAATGTACTTTGACAAAACTATTAAAGAAATTGATTGGCACATTGGAGAATAAGTCATGGGACTGAAATTTGCCACCCCACCCACTATTTTCAAACAAATGGGAGGGACCCTATGAGATCATAAGCAAACTGAGCCCAGCAGTGTACCAGGTATGCCTAACTGACCGTGAAAAGCTAATTGATAAGTGGTTCCATGAAAACCAACTGAAATTGTATAAAGGTAATTAAGCTGTCTTACTCAAAGTAAACTCCCTCCTCACACGGTGGGGAGCGGGATTCGAATCTCTTTTCTGTTCCTTCTCTTTCAAAAACTATGATGTACCTCATTTTCTTCCCACTGGCATTGGCAAGAACAAGAGAGCTGACCCACATTGAGAAGACCTGGGCATGGATGCTCCTCCATCTTCTAACCCACAATACCCCACAAGCACCTCCACCACCCAATACCACCACTAGTGTGGCTATTAAAGTTCCCAAAAAAGTTGTCACTGTTCGAGAAGGCAAAGATGCCTACCTCAGTTCCATGGTGGTGTCCCCTGACCAGTCAACCCTCCAAATTAAGTAGAAAACTGATTTGCTCAATGGACAACAAATCCAAGTGGCCCACCTTTCCAAAGGAACCTTCTGAGGCTGGCCAAATACTTGCATTGCACCTAATGGGACTTCAGCCATCCGCCAAACCCAACCGCAGCACTCAGGCCTTTACAATCTTACAAGATCCTTCTAACACAACAAACTGGCATCAGGACACACTAAATCAGTATAAAACTAATTTATTTATAATATATGAAAAGTATAGAACAGCAGACAAAGGCTCTCGACCGGTTTCGCCGTGCTTGGCTTTTTCAACAGAACACATGTGAGGAAATCAAACACCTTTTAAATATACCCATCCACCTATCAAAAAAGCTGTCCAATTGCAAGCTCATAAAAGTGATTTAACCACATACATATTAAGCAAACATAAAAAACATACTATAGCTAACAATCCAGACTTCTAGAAATGATGTCTATAGCAATATATCCATTATTGCCATTATCAGGCTTTTTTCCCTCTTTTTTTCCATAATCCCTTATTTTATATACATAGCATTTTTATTATAGTTATAAATTAGACTACATTTCATTAGTTCAGGATTATAACTATACTAGCAATTATGGCAAGATGAAACATATGTAATATAGTTCACATCCTCATTAATAATGAGAAAATTGTCTAAAAGACATAATTTAAATACATAATCCTATCTATACAGAATCTCTGTCTTGGGTTGGTGCTATTCTACTCAGTGGATATTTTTCTTTCTTATTGGACATTACTCACTGGATCATGGCAGAATTTGGTTACTGCTTATCAGTCAATGCATCTAAATTTCATGCAGTAATGTTGTTCATCATCATCATCATCATCATTTAATTTTATTGGATAACAAAATGAGAATAATATTCTCATTTACAGTTGCGTCCAACATAAAAGCAAAACAGTACACCACAGCTATCAATTACTTATTAAAAACAATACTGTAAAACATCTCATAATTTAAAATTTCAGTTCATTTGCTTGTTGTTAGATCTAATGGCAGCATATCAAGCATGTACACAAGATCCTGTAGCCAAGCTGCATATTACCAAGCACTTAGGAGCGTTCGAGCATCCCAAAAAGGCTGCTTATGCAAATATAGCAGGCACAACAGGTATGTTACTGGTTTATTTGGCACTGGAATGTCTATTTGGAATCAAGACAATTTGGCTACAATTAAGAGTCAAACATGCAAATTCAATGATGGTTTAGGACAAAATGTCATGCAACCTGTACTACATGGTATAGATGGCATTTCACAAGAAGAATGTTTCAAGGCCTACAACATTTACAATATTGCACATTTGTTTAATGAGTCCAAAAATGAAATCAATTAATTAATTTTCCAGACCAATAAAGAAGCTACACAATATCCCATAGGCAGGGAAATTCTTTGTTCAGCTTATGGTAATTTTGCTATTAATACTATAACCAATCTCTTCTGAGATCTGGAAACAGGGAATATCCCAGATTTGATCCATGAAAAACAAATGGTCAAATGGTATTGTCAAGGTTGCCACACACTTATATGCACCAATAAATGTATTGATAAAGCTGTTTCTTTTTTCCTAGCTACAACAAGAAACTTGGGATATGTTACTTGTCACCCCAATAGGGGACCTTGTTATGACACATGTCAATGCACTTTGAAATATACAATGTATGTGACCTTTACAGTTTCTCTTCCTCATTTTCATCCAGCATCTTCTGTCTTTGACAAACTGGCAACTGTCCACTCCATGAGTCATCTAGAGGGCAACATCTACCGAGAACATATGGACTTGCCTGCTTTGCTGGTGTTTCATCATCAATTTGATGCTTGGGTTGCCCTGCATACTGACTGTTGTGCAAAACGGGGCTACCAGTATCTGAGCAGATGTGATGTGTTCAATGTAACCAAGCCTGTCTGTGGTTATGCTCCAAGATTTATGGACTGGTCCTATACCCTTGATCTGGACCTCTTTCAAAATGACTTTAATGACTCTGCTCCTGCAAATACTACATCACCATCTGCTGAAAAGAAATTAACATCCAAGCTGCTGGACTCCAAGCCTGCTAAGGCTGCTTCTCCTGAAGATATTCATGCCTCATCAGCAAAATCACCAACTCATCCTTCGTGTGCCCTATTCTGCTCACCAAATGGTGTCTTCCAGAAGTGCATGCGTCACACAATTCTGATAGACTGTATTGTGTTGTTACCAATCATAAGACTCTATCTTATGGACCTTTGATACATAATTTTTCTATGCCTAACTTTTGTTTTGTTCCACAGCAAAGCACATTCATTGGCCATATGGTTATCAGCCCAGTTCCCACCCCAGAACCAGATTACATTGATAGTGACCCTGACTATCTTGATGCTGTTTCTTAATACATACCTGTACTTAATGTTCATATAGATCCACTTACTCTTAATCTCAGAACTCTCCTACAGAGGACAGATACATATTTAATACATGTTAGCAATAATATTGCTAAAGCTGGTAATACCTTAAACTAGTTATTCCACTATGGAAATCTCTTCACTGCCTTATCTAACATTGCCTTAGAGATGACATTTAAAGGTTTTGTAATTCTTCAAGTGATTTTGATATTTTTCATGATTATTACCTTATGCTGTGTGAGATGTACTTTGAAACAACACCATGAACAACTGAAATTTCTTTACACAGCTCATGCAGCTGGACTGTAACTAAGACACTTGTACCAACTTGTTTGCCATTCTTGTTGTTGCCTCCTTATTTAGGCAACAAGGCGGGGTTTATGTAGACCTACATGACCTAGCAACCCTAATGAGACTGCCTTCAGCTCATGGTATAAGGGAATATAGCATTATGATGTAGTGTTTTATTTGTGGTCTTAGCCTGACACCTACTGATATTAGCTAATACGCAAGCTTAGCATGACTTTCTGAAAAGCTGTATTGTTACCCGAAAGTGATGCTTCTCAGCAGTATTGCTTATCTATGTGTACGTGTGAAACATTATAGTTTTGGGTGCCAAGATGCCCACCTTATCCACAAATGAGAGCCTTACATGGCTCGGTAGTGCTCTCCATTGTTACTTAGGTAACAGATCTTGTTATCTATACTATATAATATGATGTAAGTTCTTTGTTCACTGAGTTTTCTGCATAATTACCTGGATGTTCAGAGAGGTGCCAAACTCCCAGCTGTCTAGGTAAGCTGTTTTATGTGTGTACCAGATAATAAACATTGTAGACTGTAACACCTGTCTCTGTGTATTGTCTGCCATCAGGTCAGAGTATTCTGCCAGAATCCAGATTGTTAGTACCAAGCTTACAATACCTAGAGAGGACATTGATTTAATCACATAGATTTATATATTTGTGACAGCTCATCTGTTATCAATATCTGTATGTACATATTTATTGGGTGTTTCTGTTTCCCATAAAGTCTAAACAGTAGGGTATTGAATGGGGGTATGAAAGCTTACATTTAATATGCAGCTGTAAATGATCAATTTTGTATTGAGTTTCAGTACTGAGGGACTTGCATAGTACTAGCCTTTTATATTCACTCATTGTACCCAATAGCTCCTTATGAAGTCCGAACCATCCATTGATTCTCCTCATACAAAATGGCCACCCAGGGTATAATGAGTTAAAGAAGATACTGATAGTACCAAAAGGGTTTGCACAAATGGGAGAATTCTGTTGTTTTTAATTAGTTTGTATATGGTGTCATAATGTATACAATTGAGTGACTTAAAGATCATCTTTTGAATGTTCATATTCTGTGGATCTTAATATAATGGTAGATGGTATTTAAATCTTAAGTATATATGTATATGCCATTTGTAGTAACTGAATGTAATTATGTTAAGTAGCCTTAATGACGGATGAGGTATGATATCATGAGGTTCAGACAGTATAAAAGGACAAGTCCTCATGTGTTTTTAATTGCCTTTGATAAAGGGTCTAGCCAAGATCCAAGATGCATCAAGTGTGATTTTATGTCTGTTTTTATACATATGATTAGATAGAGTTCTAGCAGCAAGTCTCCTGAGCCGTTTTTGTGTGGTGTCCTTATGCTTATTTAGTGCATCACCAACTTACAGTAGTGTAACATTTTCAGTTTCATTAATATAATGAACTTAATTCACAATAAATAAAGAGCCTTAATTTTTCAAAAGGTAAAATACTATGAAAATAGCAATAGGTGTGGTCCCTTAGTGGTTGTGCAATTGAAAAGGGAGAAGGTGTAGAGATTTACTAGCCATATTATCAATGCATCTGGCACTAAAGTCACCAGTCAAAGGGTAATTAATGAAGAATTCATAGTATATTTTGAAAAACATTACTCCAGGTGAGAGTGCAATGCTCCAGACCTCAACTCCTTCGAGACAGTGGTGCTTGTGGATTTATTTCTCCTATTAGTTTCTGATGAAGTGAGGAACTCACTAGATGATCCTTTCACCTCACAGGAAGTCTCAGCTGAATGGGATCACTAAGGTCTGGTAAAGCACTGGGTCTTGATGGTATTGTCATGCATCTTTACTAAAAAACTTGCTCCCATGATATTTCCTCCATTAAAGAGCTACTGTATTAAAATCAAGTTTTCAGCATCTTACCATGCTCACCAGCTTCACAGTCATTACATGTAAGTGGTAGTTCAATCATTTAGTCTGGTTATCAGCCTGTGAGGCTAACTTCTGACTTTTTATTTTTGAAAGGTAGTGATTGCTGTATCCGGCTCCATTCTCCGGCATGAACATGGGATGTGACGTTGTGGGAGGGAACATCAATCAGCCATTTCTCAGTGACGATGGTCTGACTAGCATGCAAATCTTATGTTTTTATTAGTGAAAGTGCTATAAACTAATGTTTTATGAATTTAGGCAGTCTGGCACTTCTCATTTACCTTATAAGCACTCTGAGTTATGCTGTTTTATGCAAGCTCACCATGAGAAGAGCACTGACTGACTAAATTTGCAAAATGTTACTTTATGTTAGTGCCAGTATGCAGATCTATTCGCTGCTAAATAGAGATGGATTTAATAAAAACAACACTCTGCTCACCAGATGCATTTTCAGCAGCAGGCATAATAAATAAGAGTGGAGGGGATTATTTTAATTTTGCATCAGCCATGCAGTACTTACTTCTGTTTGGCTCCTGATTTATCCTAATCCAGAAAAAAACAATCCAGTATTTTCCTGTTAAACAAATAAGTCTGAGACAGTGCTGACACCACACAAAGAAAGGTAAATAAATAAAAAAAATTCACATCAGCCAATCCTTTTTCATCTAACATTTGGGGATTTGTACTCTGATAACGTCAAGGTTATATGTTCTCTCTGCAAATCAAAGATAGTGCTGTAAAATAATCATGACAGCTTATGAAAATTCTTTTTTTTTTGGGAAGCACCCACAATAAGATTAATGTACCTTGCTTACACCAGTCATCACAGAGAGCAGACAGCATACAATGAGTGCACTGCAGCTTTCCTCCCACAATATCACTTTCTTTTACATTGGGCCTGTGCACATGATGACCAGATTGTAGCAGTCTCAGTCCAGTGATACCTCACAGACATTGTTGATATACTTGTTTTAAAGTGATTAGGAACTTAAACACATTGTAATTAGTGTGAATAGGCACAAACGCATTATTCCAGTCAGCATACAGTCAGCATACCAGAGCAAAAAAACCTCATTACACTAGATCCTAAATTAAGGCCTTGAGGTTGCCCTCGAGGAAGGACAGCTTCTCCTTTTTTCAGATGCCTGAATTACCTTATTGTCCACTCCCAGCAAACAAAAGACAAGGTTGGTTCCTATAGACTAATTTCACTGTTAAATGCAGATCTTAAAATATTTTCCCATGTACTGGCTGCCAGATTGGAGGTCTTTCTCCCTAGACAGCTCCATGCAGATTAGACAAGATTTGAAGGGGGGGTTGAAATGCTACTATAAACTTAAGAAATTGTCACATGTTTTGGCTTGGGGAAAGTGAAACCCTGGCAATAACCCTGTGCTGGTCTTGCTTGATATGGGAAAAGCTTTTGACCATGCATGGGACCATCTCTGGTAGATGGTAGTTGGAATGGCCCTGGGTGAATGGTTTCTCAAGCTCATACAGATGATGCATATGGGCACAAAGGTGTGATACAAATAAACAGCTGGATCTCAAAACCATTATTTCTGCACCACGGGACTCGACAGGGGTTTCTGGTATCATCCTGCTTTTTAACTTAGATATTGAGCCTCTGGCCTGGGCTATTAATGTCCATCATTTGATACATGGCATAAACATGCATGCAAGAAGCTAGGCTGGCTGCCTCACTTTAAGCTGATGCCCTTCAAGTTATGATCACATCCCCAGTGGAATCTCTACCAGCCCTGTTGGAGACTATTGAGTGTTTTGGGAGTCAGTTTAGGTATACAGTCAACTGGGAGAAATTGATTACATTGCCAATAATCCCCCCCCCCAACAGCTTTGCTTTGGCACAACTTCTCTTTCAGTGGACCCAGACTCATTTTTAAGTACTTGCAATAGGAATGAACACACCCCCAAATTTTAAAGACTTGTATCAGGCTAACTAGACACCTATTTTTCATCATATTAAAGGTGAATCGGAAAGATGGTGCACTCTGCCACTCTCTTTAATAGGCTGGTGTAACATCCTTAAAATGACTATTATGCCAAAATTATAGTGTTGCTTGGATAGTATCCTATCAATTAGGATACCACCAGATAGTGGATCTGGTTGGATAGTAGCACTATCCAACTGTGGCTCCGACCATCCTGGATCCAGGATCTCCAAGATCCACAGTTAGATCCCTGTATCTGATGCTGGATCTGACCGCTGATCCCTGGATCTGAAGTTGGATCCCTGGATCCAACATCAGATAGTGTGGGATCTGATGCTGGATCCCTGGATCCAATGTTGGATAGTGTAGGATCTGATCTGGGATCCAACCTCCGACTTGTTCGGATCCCAGGTCGGATACTGCCACTATCTGATAGATCACAATCAGATCCACAAAGGCACTATCCGAGCATCACTAAATCATTTTTATATCCTTTTCAGGGTCTTCCAGTACTATTTCCTAAAATATTTTTTACATAGGTGAGGTCTGTCTTTACTGCTTGGATTTGGCAAGGGAAAGAAGTGTGTATAAAATTAGAAACACTTACACATGCCTACCCATAGGGTGGCCTGGGTGTTCTTTACCTGAATTGTACTATTAGGCCTTGTAGTTGGCTATACTATATGGATGGCATTGCACTGACAGATTAGATATGGCCACCCTCATAGAAAATGGCTGAACAGGCAGAAGTCAACTAACAGATCTGTTGTATGGTTTCACAATCACTAATCTCCAAATTGCTAGAACAGTCCTTCTCTTGTACACTTATTATCCATCTGGCACAAAGCACATGTGCAAATCTAAACCCTGGTGAGGGTGGGAGTGCTCCCTCCAGTATGGGAGAACCCAGTGGCTCCAGGGTTCTTGGATGACACTGGATTTGTAACATATGGAGATAACCGCATACTCCCGATGGGACACTTAAGGGAGCAGGGATCATTCAGGACATTTCATCAACTAGAAAATGAATACTCTCTCCCATCTAATCAAATGTTTTGTTATGTCAAGGTGTGACATCATCTGGGCACTGTTCTGGGAAAATCATTAGTACTCACTCCTCCCACTTCTCCAGCTTTAACATTGAATGGAGCTGAGAAGAGCACAGTCTTGTTATTCCAATGATATAAACTATTTTTCTTTACTCCAACTCAACTTTCAACAAATATAAAAATAAAAAAAAATCCTGAAGGGGCTGCAGAGGTCAGACAACTTTCCATTGAATACATTAAAGCAGAAAGTTCCAACCTGCTGGAATCCAACATGTCACAGGTTGGAAAAGATTATTGAACAGAAAAAAGCTATTCATGACTACACTATGCAGAATCAAACAGGTAAAGTAGACATCATGTTCATTTCCAGTAGCTGAACTCTACTTGAATCTTTGGTCACCTTATTGTAGTCATTTGAGGCTGCCACACATCATGTCAGTGCTGACAGTGTAACTCTGGGTTAAATTCTTCCTAAAATAAGATTTTGTCATATTTTCTTTGGTGACATAAAGAAAGATTGTCAGTCAAAAGAAGACACCACCACTGTTATGCTGGCAAATGACTTAAGTCTCAGACTATTGACTGATCGGAGAATAAATGCCATGTTTAAGAATAACACCTATGTGTTTGCTACATTGCTAGATCCCTGTTTTAAGTGGAACATTGAAGCCATTCTTCTTGAAGAGGAAGACATTGAGTATTGAAGAGATCTTCTGCCAACCAAATGTGACATTGTCTCAGCAATACCATTAACTGATGTACAGCAGTCAAACCCTGCTGAACCATCAGAGTGCACCTCTGGCGCAGACAATGGCACATCTATCAATTCTTCACAATCACCAAAGTCATCAGCAAGGGAAGGGACATCTGCAGCTACTTCTCGGACATCCTATGTTCAGGATCAGAAAGGCAAATCACTTCTGAGTCACCTGCAACAACATGGACTAATATCCTATAAAAAAAGTGCAGCTGGTTCGTCTGCCAAGCTGGTAGACATCTAATGCAGTGCAATGATCCTGGAGTATTTTGCAAACCATACTGTGATTGGTCTCGAGGAAGATCCATTATTCTGTTGGAAACAAAAGAAAACAGTATGGCCAGATCGCAAATCTTGTAACAATGTACCTCAGTTGTCCACCTTCAAGCATATATTAGAAAACATATTTAGTGCAGCTGGAGGAATAGTCACTGACCACAGAGCGCTGCTAAGTCCTACAAATCTGGAACAACTTACATTTCCCAAAATGAATGCAGACAATTTTCCAATTGTCCCAAACAATGAATTATGTGATTCTGACCCTAAACATGAACAACAACCTGCAAACAGTGATACTTGAATATGATGACTAGGTTGTGTGCGAAATGAATAGAACCATCACCACTGCCACCATGCCAGCCATGTGTGCCGCACTACTCTTAGTTTTCTTTTTTTTTGGAACTATAAAGTTTATTATTCCATGGCACAATTAATAGAGGTATCACTTTTCATTACATTAGCATCTCAAGTCAATCCAGTTGAGTTTGATTAACATTCAGGTATAATATACTCATAGGCCCAGATATTCAAAAGGGTTGCGCCATGTGCAATAGGGTTGCCCCAGCGCAAGTCCGAAAATGCACCATTTTGCTATATTCAGCGGGAGGCAGATGCACCCCCCAAATCACGCTGAGCAAGAGCGCAATGATAATGAATGCATGCACAACTGAAGGGGGAGGAACCATGTGTAAATGGCGCAGTGTGATATTCAACAACATGCGTAATGCGCAATAGGGGAGCAAGCGGAAGTTGCATGATAGCAGAAATAAGCCAAATTAAAAAGGAACAAGGGAGAGGCGCAAGAACGCTACAGGGAAGGCACAAGTGGCTGACCAATAGGCAGACAAACAGGGCAGGAGGGACACACAGGGCAGGACAGGGAAAGGGCACCCTGAACCCACAGGCACAGGGAAGGTGTGGGGAGCCACAGCCACAGCCAGTGCAGAAGGGGGAAGTGCCATACAGCACTGAGGCCACCACAGGAAGGTGTTCCCCGTGCAGGGGAAGTAGCAGCCAGGACAGCGGGGGAAACACAGAAACAGCTACTGGGGGGGACACAAACTAGGGACATGGCCAGTGCCACCATCCATATGGAGGCAGTGATGATGGGGGTGAGAAGGCAGGCAGCAGGGGGACATGACCGTGGAAGGGCCTGTCGGTGGTATGCCCCCAACAGGCAGTACCGAGCCCGCACCAGCTTCGAGCTGTACAGCAATACCAAGATCATGGGCCAGTACCACCTGAATCGGGCAATTCTGAGGCGGCTCTGTGAGCTGTGCAGTGATGTGATGCAGGCACCCACACAATGGAGCCATGCTCAGTCAATGGAGACTAAAGTGACAGCTTGTATGTGCTTGCTCGCCATGGTTAACTTCCAGAGACCAACAGGGGATACCACAGGCATAACCCAGTTGGCTGCATCACACCATCTCATCCAATTCCTCAGCACACTGCTGCCACATGCTGTGGAGTACATCCATTTTCCCAGCACACCAGCGGAGTGCACAGCAAACATACGGGAGTTCCACAGGGTAGCACGTATGCCTGGCATGCTAGGGGCAATAGACTGTACCTATGTGGCCATCCGCACACCACCTAGCCCCGAGGGGGCCACATATTTCAATCGGAAGGGCTATGCAAGCATCAACTGCCAGGTGGTGTGTGATGCAAGGGGGCGCATAATCAATGTCTGTGCCATGCACCCTGGGTGAGCACATGATGCCTTCATCTGGCACCAGTCGGCACTGTGCCACAGATTCGAGAGTGGGGACATCCCCACTGGCAACTTAGTGGGTGAGTATGCAAACCACATGGACAAACACAGAGCTTGTGAGGGGCATGGTCAGAGGTGACATGGGTAGTAGCCTACATGGCCCAAGGCAGGGCGACGCTGATCACCAAACTAACCTCCACCCTCTACACACAGGTGACAGTGGATACCAACTCCATCCCTGGCTGCTCACACTATACTGGCGGCCCGCGACCCCATCCCAGCAACGCTACAATGAGGCACATGCCACCACATGCAATGTCATCGAGCGGGGGTTCGGGGTGCTGAAGGCACATTTCCGTTGCCCGGACACGTCTGGCGGTGCCCTACATTACAGCCCCTCAAAGGCCTGCGGGCTATTCCTGGCCTTTTCCATCCTGCACAACATGGCCAATGACTGTGGGATAGCCATACAGGTCAAAGAGGGGGACAGCAATGGGGACGATGAGGACGCTGGTGATGATGGTGATGGGCAGCCCCTCCCTTGGGCGACAGGACCCCTGACTGTCCCGGCTGGCACAGCTGCACCGGGACACCATCATAGAGGAGCACTTCAGCCAACCCGGGTAAGTCATGGGGCCATGTGCAACCACCAGTGGCAAAGGCACAACCCACAAACATGCATGAACACACACCAGGGGTGCATGCTGTCAAGGGAAGTGGTCGAGCATGGAACCGCACACACCACCAGGGATGGGCGAGGTCTAACAGGGCATGCGGTCACACACACACACACACACACACACACACACACACCTCACAAGACATGCACAAAGGGTAGGATGCATGCCAACCTAGACCGCCACCCCTAGCCACACACACGTCCACAGACCACCACGCCCACTGCCTGTCATTGTGCATGTGTCAGACGCTGGGTACCATTGCATAGTGGTGTACAGCGCAATGCAGGCATCATCATGCACACGCCACAGCGGACATCAGCCTGGAGGGTGTGCAGATGGAACATGTGTGTGCGTGCAGGGCTGGGTACACCACCCGTGCATTGCCTGCTGAATGACACACTGCACACAGGGCAGCATCAGACAGTAGCTGTGCTGGGAGACAGGTCAGTCATGTGCCACAGTGCCATGGCTGCCACGGATGCCTGGGCGGCCCCGCCGAGACCCGCCAGCAGTGACAGGCTGACCACTGGCCTCATGGGGTGGCACCGATGGTCCCCCAGGAGTTCCACTGCGTGAACGCGACCATGCTCATGCAGGGGTCTGCAGCACACCGAACATGCCTGCGCCAGACGTGCTCGGGATGCCCACAGCTGAACCTGGTGTCGACAAGGATGCTGCATGACGCTGAGAATGGGGGGTGGACATTGCACTGTGTGGTGTCTGCGACGCATGGGCAACTAACTGTATGCCCATTGTGGCCATGACAGCTGTGAATGCCTGTGTCTGCCTGTCAATGGCAACGGTCACATCCTCCCACAACCGGTCCATCCCTGCCAGGAGCAGAGCAGTGTCTCTGCTGCGCCGCTCCTCTGCCTGGCGCAGAGCCGCACTCAGTGCATCCACTGCTGTCACAAGCCACATCTGCTGATTGACTGATGCTTGCAGTATGTGGGTGTGCTCATCTAAGAGGTCATCTGCTTGATCTCCATGCTGTCCCTCAGGGTGTTTGCGGCCATGATGCTCATCACCCCTTGAGGGTGGGCACTGCACACCAGGGCCAGGCCTGGGCATGTCCACAGGCAGTGCACTGACACCACCCCCTGACACTGTAGCCCCATGGCCATTGGCTGACTGCTGATGCTGCCCCTCTGGTTGCCACTCTCCAGGGCTCAATGGTGCCGCTGCAGTGGCCGCAACAGTCCCACTATCCTGGACACACACCAGTGCTGCCCCACTGGTGCAGACAGGCACAGGCTGGGACTGTGATGACATGCAGGCCTCAGTGGCGGCACCACCCACTGCCATGGCCGCGATGTCACCTGCTGTGTTTCCATCCTGTGGCCCACACGTGTCACTGCCCATGACGTTAGCTCCATCATCATCGGTGATGGATCTGGCACCAGCCCGAGTCTCAGCATGCCGGCATCCATGGATGCCTGCATGCTGGGACACAGGCAGGGCCTCCTCCGCACCTGCTCCACCAACATCAATCAGGACATCCAGGCGGGCCCACTGTCGCCCTGACCCCCGTATTCCTGTGGAGGTGGATGGGCCATCCTCCATCTCCATGTTACTGGCCTCAGTGGAGAAGCCCACCACCACTGACCCATGTAGATGCTCAGGAGCTGTAAGGGGAAAAAAGTAGCATTACTGCATGTGACCTACCCTGTACCCCCCAATAGACAGACCATGACCTACCATGCAGTGACAGGCTACCACCTGTCTGGAATCCACCACCCGGAACACCCTCAATGGCACAATGCTTCATGCTGCCAGCAACCCGCTCTTCCTGTGGGGTGAGGTGTTGCACCTCCAGCTGTCCCCCACAGGTTGAAGACCGTGCTGCCCTGATGGCAGCCACCTTCTCTTTAATTCTCCACCTATCCATGCCCATCTTCTTTTTGCACTCCTGCACGGAGCACTGGTGGCTGCCATGCAGGTTGACAGCATGCGCCACCTCCTCCCATGCAGCAGCACGGGCCTGTGGTGTGCCCTGGCATCCACTGAGAAGTGGCTCCTGGTCGAGGTAGGCCTCAAACAGGGCATCTGTCTCGGCCTTTGTAAAGTTTGGTCTCCTCTTCCTCCCATGACTCTGTTCCTCTTCCTCCACCACATGATCGGTCATGATTCATCCTGTGAGAATGACAGGTGTTACCTGTGACTGTGCAGTCCCATGTATGTCCCAAACACCACAGTCCACACTCCCAAATAGCACGCAACTCACTGCAATAGACTGCAGTAACTGACTATGGCCAGTGCAGCCCAATGTCGCATTTTTATAGCGCAACCCATGCAAATGAGGCAAGGCGCATCTTTAAGTGGATGCAAATGCAGTGACTGCGCCATTGAATGGCTGATTAGATGATTTGCATTTGCCGGCTGAATATCGCGCTGTTGCGCTTTGCGCAATTGTGTTGAATGTGCTGAGCCAAGGGCACAGTTCTGTGACATGCGCAGTACACACCTAACTGTGCATGCCCTGGTTGATGATGCAGGCACCTGCCATGCTGCTGACATGCTGTGTGCGGGAGACAATGCAGAGCATGGCCACCATTGTGCCAGTGGTGCTACAGCGCTGTTCACATATATGGCGCTGTGGCACTGGGGCGTCATAGGCACACTGGGGCAACATCACTGTAGGCAGCTACAGGAGGTGGCACACAGGCACCCAATCATGCTACATGCATTGGATTCCAATCGCCCTGTGGCTGTCCGTGCACCAGAGACCCTTGACCCTGTGCCTAACCTTTGCCCCCTAGGTGCCATGCGTCAGGCATGGGTGCACCACTATCATGCTGTTTGGTGACAGTGCAATAGGGAATGGCAGTGCTGTACTGTGCAGCATCTGCACGTGGCAGGACCGCGCTGCCGAGCACCATTTTGATTCAATCAGACAGCAGAGATGGCATGGAGGCATGCAGTCATTTGGAGGCAGGTTGAGCTTGCCAACCTGGTGGCTAGGTTTAGCCCCATGCTGGGGCTTTGTATGGAGAGGCACTCCTGGACAGGGCCAGGAGTGAGGTCTGGTGGGAGGTGGCCAACACCCTGGAGGAGGCCACCGGTATGGGGAGAATGGCGGAGCAGTGCCGTCACCATTATGGGGACCTGAGGCGCAGATACCCGGACCTGCTTGCCCACCTGTGGGCACATGCCATGAGGGGCATGGTGCCAAGGCCAGGTAGGTGCAACATCCATACACTTTTATCATCCATACAGGTATCACGGTTGCATGTGTCCAGCACATGGGGGGGCATCCAGTGTTGGCAGTGGTGGTGGCATCGTGCTGTGGGGTAGATGGCTATGGCTGTGTGGGATTGCACACACATGGGGTTGGGGGGACTTTGTTCCTCTCTCCATGTTTGCACCTTAGGGCCAGAAGAACGCCGGCAGAACCGGGACTGGAGGCACTGCATGGAGGAGCAGCGGGCCAGGAGGGATGATGGTGGTCTGCGGCACATGGACCAGCCTGATGATGGTGAGTGCTTAACATCCATGATTACTATTGCATGCTGTATAACTGGGTGGGCAGTGGGGCATGGCCACCATTCATTGACACCACTGCCATGCACACAACTTGTTACAGTCAGCACTGTCCAGTGGCACTGCATGTCTGAGAGTGCGTCAATGGTGGTCCATGTGTGCACCGGGCACATGGCTGTGGCACTGCCTTCACACCACATAGCCAAGTCACTGTACGGCCATGGTGGTGCTGTGCAGGACATGGGTGATGGGTGTGTGCAGTGGTCCACATGGCTGTGGCTGCTTGGGTGGGCAGATCTTGTGGACACGGTCACTGTGGGTGGTCGCACACCATCACAGGGGCGTGGCACATGGCTGTATGCCATGCACAATGGGTGGGCTGCAGAGGGCTGGACAGTCACACCTATTGACTCTGCTCCCTCGTCGGAGGTGGATGGCGACTCCAGGAAATCCAGCGGAGTCCATGCGAGCTGCTCCAGGTGGCAAGGGAGACCTTGCAGCTCCTTCAGAGGATCCACAGCCATGGGGTGAGGAGGAGATGGAGGAGCACACATCAGCACCATGAGGAGGAGGACCGGGGTGCCTGTTGATATCCCCATGCCCCGACTACCACCTTCCCCCTTTGATCCACCCTCACAGGTGCTCAGCTGCAGTGGTGTGCATGGCGTCAGGGGTGGTGCACGCATGGGCGTGTGTGAGTGTGTGTGTGTGCAGAGGTGAACCACCTATGGTGTGGGCAGGGGGATCAGCCACTGTCTGTGGTTTGTGTGTTGTACTCTGTGCACTGGATGCCTGTGTGCAGTGGTCCACGGGGCCTGCACTGTCTGCAAGGCACCCCGTCAGACCGTCCATGGCCTGTGCAGCTGACACCCTTGCATGTCTGTGATATGCACGGTCTGCTTGCGTGTCAGTGGTGGCTGTCCATGCTGGATAACAACTGTACCCGGCACAATGCCAGGTTGCCTGCCATCACCAGTATGGTGCACGTCTGCCTCCAGTAGCACTGTGGCCTCTGCTGTTGTTGTCCCCCTCCATGCTGTCACTTGTGTCTGTTGCAGGGGATATGCTCCAGTGTCTGTCACTTGTGCTCTGGCAGCATGCTGGTGGCATATAGCTTCATGTTGCCTACGCAGGGTGGCTGGCACACCTGTGCAATGTAGGGGTGCAGACCGTGTGTACACATCAGCCGTGGCCACACGCCAGTGGCATGGTTGACCCGCTACTGTGTCCCTGTGTTGGTGTGCCCTTGGGTATGGGTGGGTGTTTTGTCCATGCACTGTGTTGCATCCTGTGTGGTGCATGCCTCCATGCTACACTGTGCGTATCTGTGCTGGCTGTTGTGGCCAGTGCTGGGGCGGGATGTGTCCTTGGGAGGGTGTGCAGGGTGCTGTACCACTGGAGGTGGGGTCCAGGGCATGCCCTGTCGCATGTGGGGTACCTCGTGTGCTGACGCATGGTCGGTCTCTCAGCTGTACCTTGGTGGGGACATGCAGGGTGGCACTGTGTATGCATCTGTTGCATCGCTGTCTGCTGCTGCCAACTGCAGGGTGCTCATGGTGGGGCTGACTTGCATGGCTCCATGGTGCACAGGGTTGCATTGTCACAGTGGGGGTGGTGGCATGCATGGGGTGTCCTGCACGTTGGGTGCTACTCCTGGGCAGGGTGTATGGGGATCATGGTGCAGGGTGTGCTCTGCATTGGTAGGATGGTGTGGCATGGGGTGGTCGGCCCTCCTTGTGTGCTGGTCACAGCTTGCCAGGGGGTGTACTGGGGCACCATGGCCCGGCTGTGGGTTAGTTGCTGGTATCCATGGGCCAGTGGTTATTCCAGCTCTCCCGGTTGTGCAGTGCATGGGGTGTGGGGGACGATGTCTGTTCTGCTGTGTGTTCCTCTGCCCATCTGTGGCATGGGTGGTGAGCCCCTGCATCCCTGGTTGTGCTGTTGCATTGCTGCCCTGCTGCAGGGGGCATCCCTGGTTGCACTATGGCACATCTGGACTGCTCCACTGAGCATCCCTTGTTGCGCTATGTCACATCAGATATGCTCAGCTTCACATCCCTAGTTGCACTATGGCGCAGGTGGTGCGATATTCAGTTGTCGGCCGTAGGCGCATCTTGGCCTGCTCAGTTTTTGAATATCATGCTTCTTGCACATGGGCGCAGTGGACTTGCGCTTGCTCCTGCTGTTGCGCACTTTTTGGGTGCAGTTTGAATATCTGGGCCATAGTGTTATGCAGAACATTTTTAGCATGTTAAATCATATTCCCTTTCTTTTCTTTATATTACAGGTTGAGATGTCCCATTCCTACTTTTCCAGAGTTTTTGAATCAGAGTGTACCAAGAATAATCATTCAAACTGTTCATGTGCCTTTCAGTGTTCTCTATAAGTGCAAACAGACTGTTTCATAAACACAAAAATAACATAACTTACATATAAATTAAAGAATAAAATAAGTTTTTAACCTAAACTGTTTGGCTGATATTTCATTTAGTCTGATATTTCTTTGTCCTCATCTAGTTACAGTACAACATTCCTAAGTTAATCCACCTATGCCCTCAATAATGTTGGTCCTTGCTTTATATGCTTACAGGCAAGCCTGCTGAGATAAAACTGTAATACCCTCTCTTTCCTCTATGAGGTTCATAAATGGAAGCCATATCCCATTAAATTTATCCATCTGAAGACAAAGCTTCGCTGTGAGCCTTTCTTCTTTTTGTAAATTGTTAATGTCTATCCATTCCTGAACAGTCGATGGCTCTGGGGATAGTCACTTCCTAGTAAGTGCCTTGCCAGCAGCTGCCAGCAGAGCACCTTGAAACGACTTTTGGCTATTAGTACTTTTTCTCTTAGGCAGGATCCCCAGAATTGGGTGTTTAAAAGATAGCAGAGTGTCCATTCCAATTAACCCCCCATATGCTCTTTCACCTCTTCCCAATAGGGCCTAATTATAGGGCTGTCCCAAAATATATGATAGTGCAAGCCAACTAGTCGGCACCCTCTCCAGCAAAGCTCCGACCTCAAGGGATCAAAGTGTTTAGTTTTTGAGAGAGTATTAAAAAACCTACTTATGATTTTCCATCAAAACTCCTTCCAGTTTTGGGATGCTGAGGTACAAAAACATGCCCTCCCACACCCTTTCCCATTGTTGGTCCCCTAATTCCTGGCCTGTCTCTTTTTTCCAACCCTTCTGACACTTCAGGGCTTCCCCTCTCCTACTATCCATGTGTACTTTTACTAAATTAGATATCAGATGTCCCTTCTCTGGGTTAGTGACAGCTCTTCTAATTAAGTTTTCTATGGGATGAGGGTCTTGTTGCACTCTCTGTTTGTTGTTACCTAGGTGTAGGAAGGATACCACCTGGAGGTATCTGAAAAAGTGAGTTTCAGGTATCCAAAAGTACCCTTGGATTTGAGCAAAAGTTTTAACTTGGTTTTGAGCCATAAATTGGGAGAAGTGGAAAAGACCATATCTGCACCAGGTCTGGAATGTATGGTCCTGTCGAGGAGGCTCAAAGCTGTGATATTCAGAAATTTTTGTTTGGTTTGAAAGTGATTGTGTTATGTTAAGCTCCTTCTTAACTTTTCCCCACACCCTGTATAAGTGTTCTTGCCATGGGTTGGACAACTTCGCCCTCATCAAGATTTATGGTGGGGCAGTAAAGTCCACTAGAGACCCACCCACTGAGGTAGTGCTATCTTCCATATGTACCCAGACATTACCAGGCTCCTTCTGGAGGTATGCCACCCAAGATGTTATCTGAGCCATCTCATAGTACAATTTTAAGTTCGGTAGCCCCAAACCCCCCTGTGACTTTGGCTTCTGAAGTACTTTCCAAGCTATTCTAGGTTTCCCCTGATTCCATACAACCCCCCCACAGGGCTTTATCCAATTTTGTCCAATCTGTTTTGGGTATGCGTAGGGGCAGAGAGCTGAATAGGAACAAAAATCTTGGCAGGACATTCATCGTAATGGACTGTATTCTCCCCATTAGTGACAGTGGTAGAAGATTCCATCTGCGTAGGTCCTCACATACTTCCCTTATCAGTTTGTTATAGTTAACCTGATATAGACCTGCCAGGTTCAGTGATATCTGAATTCCCAGGTAACGTGCACTGGTTGACTCCCACCTGAAAGAAAGTTTTTGTATTAGATCTTTTGTACAGGGACCACTTACCAGTAAAACTTCTGTCATCAGAGTTAATTTTAAAACCTGAGATTTCACTGTACCTATCCAGAATAGTTGCCAATATGGGGTAAGTTCTCACTGGATTTCTTAGCTATTACATTGTATCACCTGCATATAGAGAGATGTGGTTTTCCTCTCCTGCTATTTTTATCCCCTCCAACCCTGGGTCCCTCCTGATGTGCTCCGCTAAGGGCTTCATACGCAAGGCAAACAACAAAGGTGAAAGGGGACATCCCTGCTGTGTGCCCCTTTGTATATGTACTGCATCTGATATGGTTCCTTTTACCTTTACCCGTGCTGTTGGTGTTTTATATATAGCTCTCGCCCAATTTAGAAATTTCTCCCCGAAACCAAATTTGAGCAACATCTCATGAAGATTTCCCCACTGTAGGCGATCAAACGCCTTCTTGGCATCTATCATAATTGCAACTTGTTGGACCCTACCTTGTTTCCCTAGTTGTAAAATATTGAGGCATCTTTTGATATTATCTTGAAGGTGTCTCTGGGGGATGAAGCCTACCTGGTCCAGATGGCCCAGGGTTGTAATATTTTGTTTAATCTGATGGCGAAAACCTTTGTAAAGATCTTTGAGTCAACATTTTATAATGAGATCGGCCTATAGGAGGTGCTAAGATCCGGGGGCTTTCCTTCCTTAGGAATCACAGATATCAGGGCAAGTCTCCATGTATTTGGGAGGTCTTCTGAGTTTGCACAAGAGTTAAACATTGCTGTCAGCTGAGGAGTCAACTGCTCTGCAAACTTTTGGTAAAATTCAGTTATATAGCTGTCCAGCCCAGGGGATTTGCCTTTCTTCATCTCTTTTATTACTGCTGCTACTTCTGCTGTTGTAAAGGGGGTGTCCATTGCTGCTCTGTTCTCTTCCAAAAGTGCGGGCAAAGTAATTTCTTTTAAAAATTTGTCCATGTTTTCATTGATTTGTTCTGTATTTACCTCATCTGAGTACAGAGCAGCATAGTAACCCTGAAAAACCTCTGCTATCTCCTTTAGGGTGTATACCTCCATTTGTTTTGGCCCTTCTGTCTTTTTAAGTTTTTTAATATATCTCTTGGCTTGAAGCTTCCGCAATCAGAAGGCTAGTAGCTGGCCTGCTTTATTCCCCTGCTCGTAATATTTTTGACTTGCAAAACATAATTTCCTTTCTACTTGTCTGTCCAATATTTCTGTAATTCCCTCTTAGCCTGTTGTAACTCTTTGTTTTCTTTTCCTTTACCTATCCTTTTATGTTCCTTTTCTAACTTGAGCCAGTTGTTTTTCTAGGGCAGTTTGTTTCTCTGAAAGTTGCCTTTTCAGGTGAGATGAATAAGCTATTATCTCCCCTCTTAATGTACTGTAGCTTTTAAACCGTCCCAATACCATTTCCACCCTGTTTCATCTGGTTTGTTATGATATTTGTAGTCCTCTATAATTTAATCAATCTGGTCCCTCAAATCTTTCCTTTCCAACAAGGAGGCATTAAACCACCATGTGGTGACCCTATCCCAGTCTCATATCTGAAGCCGTAGAAAGACTGCTGCATGATCTGATATCCACCGGGGCTGTATGGTACAGTCATGTATTTTATATCTGTCTACTTGGCTGCATAGCAAAAAGTCTATTCTGGAGTATGTCTGGTTTGAGTTCGAGTAGAAGGAAAAATCTTTGATGCGTGGGTTCAAATCCCACCAGACGTCTACCAGGGCCAGCTCTTGAATTCCCTCCTTAACTATTATACTCATATTCTTATTGGTGTCAGTGTTCTGGGAGGAATGATCCAGGGCAGGATTGAGAACACAATTGAAGACCCCCCCCCCACCTGGATCATACCTTCCCCCAACTCAGCCACCTTCCCAAAAAGGTGTTTATAAAATGAGGGATCATCCTTGTTGGTTGCATACAGGTTAATAAGATGTATTTTATGGGAAAATAACGTCCCCGACACTATCACCCCTCTACCTTCACCCCATGGTATTTCTGAAGTAATCTCCAAGGGGCGGCCTCTTCTAATAAGTATTGCTATCCCTGCTCATTTCCCCTTAGGGTGGGAAGAGCTCACCACATGTCCTACCCATGATCTTCTAAGTTTCTCATGCTTCAGGGGAGTGAGCCTTGTTTCTTGTATAAACCCAATATCAATATGTGATTTCTGCAGGTAATGTAAAATCTTTGTCTTCTTTATTGGAGAGTTCAGGCCCTGAACATTCAGGGATGCAATCTTAAGAGAACCCATTTAAACTGAGCTCGGAACCTGTCCTTCAGCCCATTCCCTCATTCCATTCCTGTGATCATCTCTGTTATTTGGGACCCTCACTTGTCTATGTACTATTCGGATGTTGTCTGTTTTTGAATTTATTGTATATCTATCTACACCAGCCAGATATCCTATATTTTTTTGCACAACAGGTGCTAAATATGAACATTGTACCCTGTGCCTATAACCTATCAGGCACTGGGTTAACTGTCATATGTAAACCATCAACTTTAAACTTTTAAACAGTGAACTACTTCCAAGGTTTTACCTAAAGTGCAGTGATAGCTGCTGTAGCTTGTTTAGTCTCAAGCTATTCCCACTACCTCCGTGGGTGTAAGTGGGAAATGAAGGAGAAGAAAGGGTGATGAAATAAAAGGCCTTCGGGAGCAATTGCCCTTTGTATCCATTAAGTAAAATGTTATAAAGTGGAGGATAGAACCTCCCGCCCTTCCTGTCAGCTGTCTGGGTAATTATGCAGTTATTATGTCACTGACTAGATAACCCCAAATATACAAAAAAACCACCACAGCATGAAGTTTAATTAAAGCAAAACATCCCGTATAATTACCGCAAGGTCCTGTGGCAAGTTTCTGTTGGTAAACCACATTAATCCCAAAAGTCATCTGGAATCCGTAAAATTCAGTTGCCATTACTGGATTGTGTCCCTCAGGTTGGGGGTTGCTGAAGAGGCCTGGAAAGTGTGATCTTTGTCCTCTTCTGACTTATTCTCCAGGGCCAAAAGCACTTGTATGTCCACTCTGAGATGCAAGGCCCATGCTACTGAAGTAGGTTGTCCTCTACGGGGCCTACCCACTCGTCACCATGCTACCTTTGCGATGCCATGCTCAAGTGTTACTGCTGGGAAATCGGAACTCTGAGACATGTCTTGCACAGGGTAGATGCAGCCTCATACAGGGAGTCAAAAATCGCTGGCCCTTTCTCTGTTTGAATTCTGAGACATGCCGGATAAAGCATTTGTACCTTCAGATTTTTTTCCCTGGCTTGTTTAATGATGTTCCTGACTTGTTTCCTTTGATTATTCAAATAATCCCAAAAATCTTGATAAAAAAAAAGTCTCAGTATTAACTGCCTGTCATTGTAGTTTAACATCTTCACAATGATAAAGCATGGTCTGGCATTTTGTTCTTTTGGTCGGGGTATCAGGGAGCGGTGGACCCTCTCAACCATCATGTTGTGTTCCTCAGGTATTTTTAACACTGACCTGATAACATGGAGTATGAAATCTTCCATTGAAGGATGCGATTCTTCTATGCCCTCCGGAACTCCATATATTCGGAAATTGTTCCTGCATGATTGATTCTCTAGGTCTTCTATCTTAAGCTGCAACTCCTTTTCTCTGTTAAGTAGGTATAACAAGGTCCAATCACATTGGCTAGATGAGTCAGAGAGGTCCCCCACCACTCGTTCCACCCCCGAGGTTTGCTTATCTATTTGTTTAATGTCAGCTCCGTCAGTGACAGATGATTCCATGCAGTGCAAAGCTTTTATTATGCCATCCAGTTTCACCATCACAGCATTCAGATTAAGGAGTTCAATACCCTCTTCAGAGTTGGCAATGCTGGCAACCGGTGATGGTGGGTGTGAGTCACTTTGAGAGGCCTGCAGTCGATCTGCATCCATCAGCAGTCATATCTTGGTCGCCTGCGAGTTTCTCCCCTTAGATTTTGCAGCCATGTTAGTGCGGTAGGTTTATCTTTAGTTTTTGCCCTGTTTCAAGTTGTTTAATTCCCGGCAGGAGTTAATTTAGTTAGTGGTGGCCTGCTGAGCGATCAGGAAGATCAGCCACTCATTCGATAACGTCACCGGAAGTCCCCACTCTTAGTTTTCTTTTGTCAGTCATCAGTTTTATATTATGTAACTTATATGCCAACAATTGGTATAGATTCTGGAAAAAGTAGCAGCCTCACTCAGAGCAGCCATGCCTCTCATGCCTACCCCAACAATGCCCGCCAAGGGAATAATTTTTTTGAAATAGCAGCTGGCTTACTCACAGCAGCTGCACCTCTAATACCTGCCTCAGCAATGCCCACCATGGGTATAATTTTTGGAAACAGCTGCATGCTCACTTACAGCAGTTGTGCCTCTTGTACTTGCATCAGCAGTGCCCGCCATGGATATAATTTTTGGAAACAGCAGCAGGCTCACTAACAGCAACTGCATCTCTTGTACGTGCCTCAGCAATGACCACCATGGTTATAATGTCTGGAAACAGCAGCAGCCTCACTCACAGCAGCTGCACCTCTTATACCTGTCTCAGCAATGCCCACCATAGTTATAATGTCTGGAAACAGCAGCAGCCTCACTCACAGCAGCTGCACCTCTTATACCTGTCTCAACAATGCCCACCATAGTTATAATGTCTAGAAACAGCAGCAGCCTCACTCACAGCAGCTGCACCTCTTATATCTGTCTCAGCAATGCCCACCATAGGTATAATTTTTGGAAACAGCAGCATATTTGCTAAGAGCTGCTGCACCTCTGATAACTGCCTCAGCAATTCCCACCATGGGTATTATTTGTGGATATAGCAGAAGGCTCACTAAGAGCAGCTGCAGCTCTCATACCTACCTCAGCAATGCCCCCTGCCATGGGTATAAAAACTCAAGGCACCTAACAAACAGAGTAATAGTCCAAAACACATGATTTTTGTTATGGTCAGGGTCAGGTAATGGGGTAGTAGAACTGGTTGGGTAGTGACTACCTGACCAGAACCAATTAATTGTTTTTTATTTGGGTATTTTTAGGGTATGTCAGAGGTACCCACAGGTAGTCTTGAGGGTCAGATATTTTAGTACCCACCCATCCCTTCTAAAAAACAGATATCAGTGATGATGATATTTCCTATTCAGAGCCTTAACAACTCAAAAGCTAGCTGACTGTTAACTTGTTTGCACAATAATTTTAATATGAACCATATTGTATTGCCATATCTACAGATTGGAATCACTAGCACAGGAATATATGAGTGGTATGGTCATGAAGTAGGGCCATTAATTCATTCTATCCTATTGTCACTTAGAATGTTCAGGTACCCTCTGCCTGCTGCTAGAACACCTGTGTTCCTGAAGGGGTTTTAGATCTGCAGCATTTATACAAACACACTGGCCCAGATATTCAAAAGGGCTGCGCCATGCGCAACAGAGATGCACCAGTGCAAGTCCGAAAATGTGCCATTCTGCGATATTCAGCGGGAGACAGCTGCATCCTCCAAATTGCAATGCGCAAGAGTGCAATGGTAATGAATGCATGTGCAACCGTAGGGGGAGGAACCATGAATAAATGGCGCAGTGCGATATTCAACAGCATGCGCCATGCACAATAGGGGAGCAAGCAGAAGTTGCACGATAGTGGAAATCATCCAAAATAAAAAGGAACAAGAGAGAGGCGCAAGAACGTTATAGGGAAGCCAGAGGTGGGAGCAAGGTGACAGCAACAGAAGAGAGGGAAGCAGTGAGTGGGACTAGAAAGGAGCAGGACAGGGCACACCTGGGAACAAACAGCAACAGGACAGGAGTGGGGAGCCTGTGCTACTGTGCAGGAGAGACAGGGGAAATGCCACAGTGAACTGAGGGCAGTGGCAGTGGGCAGGACAGCCAAAGCTTGGAGGTGTACCCGGTGCAGGGGGAGTATCACAAAGGACAGTGGGGGAATGGGATAACAGCTGCTGGGGGGGAACACCAGCCAGGGACATGGCCAGTGCCACCTTTCAGATGGAGGCGGTAATGAGGGGTGTGAAAAGGCAGGCAGCAGGGGTGCGCATCCATGGAAGGGCCCATCTGCAGTATGCCCCCAACAGGTGGTACCGAGCCTGCACCAGCTTCGAGCACTACAGTGACACAGAGATTGTGGGCCGCTACCGCCTGAACCGGGTGATCCTGAGTTGGCTCTGTGAGCTGTGCAGTAATGAGATGCAGGCACCCACATGACGGAGCCATGCTCTGTCAGTGGAGACAAAGGTAAAAGCTGTCATGTGCCTGCTCGCCACGGGCACCTTCCAGAGACCAACAGGGGACACAAACAGGCATAACCCAGTCGGCGCGCCACACCTACTCACAATTCCTCAGCGCATGCTGCCACATGCTGTGGAGTACATCCATTTCCCCAGCATACTGGTGGAGTGCACACATACAAGAGTTCCACAGGGTAGCACGTATGCCTGGTGTGCTCAGGGCCATTGACTGCACCCATGTGGCCATCTGCATGCCACCTGGCCCGGAAGGTGCCGTGTACATCAACCGGAAGGGCTATGCCAGCATCAACTGCCAGGTGGTGTGCGATGCTGGGGGCGCATAACCAATGTCTGTGCCATGCACCCTGGGGGAGCACATGATGCCTTCATCTGGCACCAGTCTGCACTGTGCCACAGGTTCGAGAGTGGGAACATCCCCACTGGCCACCTAGTGAGTGAGTATGCAAATCACGCAGGATGACATGGATCTTGGGGGGGGCATAGTCAGGGGTGCCATGGGTACCTGCCTTGACGGCCCATGGCAGGGTGACCCTGATCACCAAACTAATGTCCACCCTCTACACACAGGTGACAGTGGCTATCCACTCTGTCCCTGGCTGCTCACACCATACCGGCAGCCCACAACCCCATCGCAGCAATGGTACAATGAGGCACATGCCACCACACGCAATGTCATCGAGTGGGTGTTCGGGATGCTGAAGGCACATTTCCATTGCCTGGACATGTCTGGCGGTGCCCTACAGTACAGCCCCTCGAAGGCCTGTGAGGTTATTCCTGGCCTGTTGCATCCTGCACAACATGGCCAACGACTGTGGGATAGCTGTAGAGGTCAAAGAGGGGGACAGCAATGGTGACGATGAGGATGCTGGTGCAGATGGTGATGGGCAGCCCCCCTTGGGCGAAGGGACCCCCGACTGATCTGGATGTCGCAGCTGCACCGGGACACCATCACAGAGAAGCACTTCAACCAACCCAAGTAAGTCATGGGGCCATGTGCAACCACCAATGGCAAGGGCACAACCCACAAACTCGCATGGACAAACCCCAGGGGCGCATGGCAGAAAGGGAATTGGCTGAGCGTGGAACCGCACATGCCATCAGGGATGGGCAAGGCCTAACACGGCACGCAGTCACACACACACACACACACACACACACACCACAAGACATGCACAAGGGGTAGGAGGCACGCCAACCCCGACCGCCACCCCTAGCCACACACAGGTCCACAGACGACCACGCCCAGTGTCCATCACTGTGCATGTCTCAGACGCTGGGCACCATTGCACAGTGGCGGACAGCACAATGCAGGCATCATCATGCACATGGCACAGCGGGCAGCAGCCGGGAGGGTGTGCACATGGACAGTGTGTGTGTGTGCAGGGCCGGGTACCCCACCCGTGCATCGCACGTTGAACAACACACTGCACACAGGGCAGCATCAGACAGTAGCCATGGTGGGAGACCGGTCAGTCATGCGGCACAGTGCCATGGCAACCACAGATGCATGGGCGGCCCTGCTGAGACCTTCCAGCCATGACAGGCTGACCATTGGCCTCATGGGGTGGCACCGACGGTCCCCTAGGGGTGACGCTGTGGGAACGCGACCATGCTTGAGCAGGGTCTGCAGCTTACCGAACATGCCTGCACCAGGCGTGCTTGGGATGCCCACAGCTGAATCCGGTGTCGACATGGAGGGTGTCGCACGACGCCGGGAACGGGGGGTGGACATGTCACTGCATGGTGTCTGCGGTGCATGGGCTACAAACTGTGCGCCCAATGTGGCCATGACAGCTGTGAATGCATGTATCTGTCTGTTAATGGCAGCGGTCACATCCTCCCGCTGCCGGGCCATCTCTGCCAAGAGCAGAGTGTGGTCTCTGCTGCGCCGCTCATCAGCCTGGCACAGAACTGCACTGAGTGTGTTCACCACCCTGACAAGCTGCGACTGCTGATCCACGGAAGCTTGGACTAGTTGGCTGTGCTCATCAAAGAGGTCATCTGCTGGATCGGCATGACGTCCCTCATGGTGTCCCTGGCCTTGCTGGGCATCACCCCTTGATGATGGGCACTGCACACCAGAGCCATGCCGGGGAATGGCCACATGCACTGCACTGACACCACCCCGACACTGTCCCCCTGTTGCCATTGGCCGACTAGTGACACTGCCCTTCTGACCGCTGCTTGCCAGGGCTCAACGGTGCTGCTGCAGTGGCCACAACAGCCCCACTGGCCTGGACGCACACCAGTGCTGCCTCACTGGTGCAGACAGGCACAGGCTGGGACTGTGATGTCATTCAGGCCTCCATGGCGGCACCACCCACAGCTATGCCCGTGCTGTTACCTGCTGTGGGGCTGTCCTGCGGCCCACATGTATCACTGTCCATGATGTGAGCTCCATCATCATCGGTGACGGATCCAGCACCAGTCTGAGTCTCAGCTTGCTGGCATCCATGGGCGCTGTCACGCTATGACACAGGCAGGGCCTCCTCCACATCAGCTCCACCAACTTCAGTCCGGACAGCCAGGTGGGCACACTGTTGTCCTGACCCTCAGACACCTGTGGAGGTGGATGGGCACTCCTCTGTGTCCAGGGTATCACCCTCAGTGGACAAACCCACCACCGCTGACCCATGTAGACACTCAGGAGCTGTAAGGGAACACGTTAGCATTAATGTCTCTGCCCTACCCTGTGGCATTGCCCCCACCCCCCACACAGTGACAGATCAGGACCTACCATGCATTGACGGGCTGCAACCCATCTGGAAGCCACCACCTGGAACACCCTCTAGGGCACAACGCCACATGCTGCCAGCAACCCGCTCTTCCTGTGGCGTCAGGCGTGGTACGGCCGGCTGTCCACCACCAGTCGCAGCCCATGCTGCCCTGATGGTAGCCACCTTATCTTTTATCCTCCTCTTGTCCATGCCCACCTTCTTCTTGCACTCCTGCATGGACTGCTGGTGGCTGCCATGCTGGTTGACGGCACACGCCACCTCATCCCATGCCGCAGCACGGGCCTGTGGTGTTCCTCGCTGTCCGCTGAGCAGTGGTTCCTGGTCAAGGTAGGCCTCAAACAGGGCATCTGATTCTTCCCAGGTGAAGTTGGGCCTCCTCCATCTCCCACGTCTCTGTTCCTCCTCCTCCTCCTCCACCTCACGTTCGGTCATTATTGATCCTGTGGGAATGACAAGTGTTACCTCTGAATGTGCAGTCCCATGCATCTCCCACATACCGCAGTCCACACTGGCAAACAGCATGCAACTCACCACAATAGACTGCAATACCAGACTATGACCTCTGCAGCCCCATGTCGCATTTATATAGCGCAACGCATGCAAATGAGGCGAGGCTCAATTTTAAGTGGATGCTAATGCAGTAGCTGCGCCATTGAATTGCTGATGAGCTGATTTGCATATGCCAGCTGAATATCGCGCTGTTGCACCTTGCGTAATTGTGTTGAACGTGCTCAGGCAGGGGCGTAGCTCTGTGACGTGCGCAGTAGACACCGATCGGCACATGCCCAGGGTGCTGACGCCAACGCCTGCTGCGCTGCTGATGTGCTGAGCATGGGAGGCAGTGCAGGGCACATCCACCACTGTGCCAGTGGCACTAGTGTGCTGTTCACATGTATAGCACTCTTGCCGTGGGGCACCATAGGTACCGTGGTGCCACAGTGTGGTAGGCCACTACAGGAAGTGCCACACAGGTGCCCTACTGTGCTACATGCGGTGAGTACCAATCACACTGTGGTGGTCCATGTGCAAGGGACCCTTGACCCTGTGCCCGACCTTTGCCCCTAGGCACCATGCATCCACATGGGTGCACCCCTATCGTGCTGTCCAGTGACAGCTCAATGGGGAATGGCAGCACAGTACTGCACAGCAGCTGCACATGGCAAATGTGCGCTAGGGAGTGCCATTTTGATTCTGACTCAGTGAAAGGATGGCACGGAGATAGGCACCTATCTGGAGCCAGGTAGAACTGGCTAACCTTGTATCACTAGTTGAGCCCCATGCTGGTGCTCTCTTTGGTGAGGCACCCCTGGACAGGGCCAGGAGTGCCGTGTGGGAGGAGGTGGCAGTGGCCCTGGAGGAGGTGACAGGGATACAGAGAATAGCAGAGCAGTGCAGGCACCGGTACGGGGACCTCCAGTGGAGGGACCCAGACAGGCTTGCCTGCCTGCGGGCACATGCAAGGAGAGGCACTGTTCCATGGCTAGGTAGGTGCCCCATCCATACACTGGTTACGTCCGTATGGGTATCGCGGTGGGCATGTGTGCACCACACAGGGGGGTGATCTGTCCAGTGTGGGCAGTGGTGGTGGTGGTGGTATAGGGGTGGGGGGCTGAATGGTTTGGCTGTGTGGGATCGCACACACCCGGGGGTGGGGAACCTTTGCTACTGGATTGTACTGATGTTCCTCTCTCCATGTTTGCACCCTAGGCCCTGAGGAGAGTCACCGTGCGAGGGAGGAAAGACAGTGGCATGAGGCACATCCCAATTCCAGAGGTCCCATACCAGCTCAGCGCCAGAACCAGCCTGATGATGGTGAGTGCCTTACATCCAGGATTTTCTGTGCATGCTGTGTAGCAGTCTGGGCGGCGGGGCATGGCCACCATCCATTGACACCTCTGACATGCACACCACATAGTAAAGTCAACACTGTCCAGTGGCACTGCATGTCTGGGAGTGCATCACTGGTGGTCCATGCATGCACCGGGTACATGGCTGTGCCACTGCCTTCACATCGCAAAGCTGTCACTGTACAGCCACAGTGGTGCTGTGCGGTACTTGGGCGGTGGGTGTGTGCAGCGGTCCACATGGCTGTGTGCACCTGGGTGGGCAGGTCTTGTGGACACGATCACTGTGGGTGGTCACACACCATCACGAGGCGTGTCCCACGGCTGTATGCCATGCACAATGGGTGGGCTGCAGGAGGCTGTGCATTCACACCTATTGACTCTGCTCCCTTGTTCTAGGTGGACAGAGGATGGTCTGGATCAAAAGAGCACTGTAGGAGCTGCTCCAGGTGGCCAGGGCCTCCCTGGCAATACTAGAGATGGTGGAGCAGCATGGCGTGCGACGGAGGCATGGCAGGAGGTGCCATAGGAGCAGGAAGCAGGGCTCCCACTGAAGAAAGTCCAACCATGGACTACAACAAGCTCCCTGGACCCACCCTCACACCCCTCCTTCCCTCTCTCATTTGTTCACCCCTGCCACTTACCCACCCCCACCCAGTCTGTGGCCCTCACCCCTTTTGTTCTGTAAATATGTACATAGTTTTGTTTATACTTCTAATACATTTGTTTAGTTATGCCTACTGTGGTAGTCTCTGATTTGCAGCAGGCTAATGGTGCTCAGCTGCAGTGGTGTGCATGGTGTCGGGGGTGGTGTTATCATGGGTGTGTGTGTGTGTGTGTCCATAGGGGAGGCAAGTTTGGTGTGGGCATAGCTCTCAGTCACTGTCTGTGGTTTGTGTGTTGTTCCCTGTGCACTGGATGACTGTGTGCAGTGGTACCGGTGCATGCGCTGTGTCCATGGTGCACCTGCCAGACCATCCATGGCCTATGCAGCTGCCACACTTGCATGTCTGTGACCTGCACAGTCCACTGGCATGTCAGTGGTGGCTGCCCATGCTGGACAGCCACTGTACCCAGCGCGATGCTGGGTTGCCTCCTGTCACTGGTGTGGTGCACGTCTGCCTCGGGTGGCACTGTTGCCTCCACTGTTGTTGTCCCACCTCGATGCTGTCACTTGTGTCTGTTGCAGGGGATGTGCTCCACTGTCTGTCACTTGTGCTCCAGCTGCATGCTGGTGGCGTATAGCAACGTGGTGCCTGCACAGGGTTGCTGGCACACCTGTGCTGTGGAGGGGTTCTGGCTGTGTGTACACAGCTGCCACGGCCACATGCTGGGGACTTGGTTGACCTGCTACTGTGTCCCTGTGTTGGTGTACCCTTGGGTATGGGTGGTTGTTTGTCTGTGCACTGTGTTGCGTCCTGTGTGGCGCATGCTTCCATGCAACACTGTGGGTGTCTGCACTGGCTGTTGTGGCCAGTTCTGGGACAGGGTGTGTCCTTGGGAGGGTGTGCAGGGTGCTGTAACACTTGTGGTGGGGTCTGGGGCATGCCCTGTCACGTGTATGGTACCTCATGTGCTCACGCATGGTTGGCCTCACTGCTGTACCTGGGGGAGGGACATGCATGGTGGCACTGTGTATGCAGAAGTTGCTTCGCTGTGTGCTGCTGCCCGCTGTTGGGTGCTCATGGTGGGGCTGTCTTTCATGGTTCTGTGGTGCACAAGATTGTATTGTCACAGTGGGGGTGGTGGCACACTTGGGGTGTCCTGCACTGTTGGGCACTACTCCTGGGCAGGGTGTATGGGGATCGTGGTGCAGGGTGTGTTCTGCATTGGTGGGATGGTGTGGCATGGGGTGGATGGGCATCCATGTGTGATGGTCCCAGCTTGCAAGAGGGTGTGCTGGTGCACCATGCCATGGTGGTGGGTTTCTTGCTGGTGTCCCTGGGCCGGAGGTTCTTCCTGCTCTCCTCCGGTTGTGCAGTGCATGGGGCGTGGGCGGCGATGTCTGTTCTGCTGTGTGCTCCTCTGTTCACCCCTACCATGGGTGGTGGGCCCCTGCATCCTGTCTCTGTGCATCCCTGGTTGTGCTGTTGCTCTGCTGCCCTGCTCCACTAGGCATCCCTGGTTTTGCTATTGCGCATCTGACCTGCACCACTGCACATCCCTGGTTGCGCTATGGTGCAGCTGGTGCGATATTCAGTCGTGTGCCGTAGGTACATCTTGACCTGCGCAGTGTTTGAATATCATGCATGTTGCACATGGGCGCAGTGGACTAGCGCTTGCTCCTGCTATTGAGCACTTTAGTGGCGCAGTTTGAATATCTGGGTCACTGTGTTTAAACCTACATATCTTAAAAACCATACATCCAATTTTAAAACTGTAAAAAGAAAAGTTTTCAGGACAAAAAGTTTTTGAAAATGAGTGAGGTTTGGTAATGTCTATTTAACTGGATTTAATGTTGTGTGAGGTTGTTTTCATATTTTAATAAATTCTGTTGATTTTATCTAAATATAATTATGCTCTGTTTACTTAGTCATGCAAAAATATCAAATTTCTGTAAAACTGTTGGTTAAAATTGTTAAAAATATACAATAAACATCTGTCATTGTCTAAATATAAATTTTGCAAGTTTATTACCATTTTTTTAGTCAGAAATCAATATCTGAATCTCTTGTTATTACGGGCTTGAGTTTTTTGTTCCACTCCACTAGTTGGAATTTTTGCAGTGTTTACTTCTTCTTACGCACTGATTTATGAATCTGATTATCATTTTTTTGGTTTTTCCCCCTAGTTTAGTAAGAACATATTTACACATTACCTTAGAAGGACATATCAGGAAGTGATGCAGGAAGGAAGTGCTTTGTGAGGTCAAGTGATGTAAATAGGAAGAACACTTCCAGTATAGGTCAGTGAGCTGACACAGGAAATGGATAAATTTTTTAGTGCTGGAAGTCTCTCGATGATTAATTGCATATTTGCTGTAGTTAAAATGTGTAATTTAATTGAAATACACTACTGTATTGTATTTTTGTAATAAAATCCCATAATAAGTATAGAAAACTATTTTATTTGTGCTGTTTGTTTTATCATACTGTAAATGAAGCATGATGTTGTTCATGTAAAGGTTCACAGTCTTTAAGTAAACATCATGTTACATAAATGTGTGCATTATTTAATTTCCTGGCATAGTTTATTTTTGGGGGGTTGTATTATGGGATGGTTTAAGGTGAGGGAATGACTGTATGATGAAGCACTGTGTATTAGTGGCGGGGGGGTGTCCTGCATTCATAATACATGCTCAGATGCACTTCATATGTTCTGGGGAAATGAGATGGGCTGTATGCATGTAAAAATGGTGCTAAGAGACACTGTAGATACATTATGGGTATACGTATAAGATGATGAAATTGCTGAAAAGGCACTGGTAATTTGGGGTATACTGTGTCATGGGGAAGGGGTGGGTGTACCTGTATCAAGGAATGATGCTCATAGGCACTGCAGTCATTTTGTGTCATGAATTGGCACCCGTCCTTGGGGTATACTCAGTTTTAGGGAAGTAGGTGGGGCTGCCTGCACCTGGTAATGGTGTTCATATGCCATGTAGAGACATTGTGGGTACACATACAGGGTGATGACATGGGCACCTGTAAAGGTTGTGTACTATGTGCTGAGTCACATGGTTTGCCTGCATACACATGTGATATGTTGCAGCATTCAGTATGGAGCACTGTGTGGGTGGGAAGGAGTGTGGGTATGCCTGCACCATGGAGTGATGCTCATTGGCACATATGTGTACTATGTGCTATGTTTCATTTGAATGGACTGTATAAGTCATACATTGGCACTGATCACATCACAGTGTATCAGAGATAAGGGCTGGTCTGAAGCATTATGAGCACAAGGGACTAAACAAGTGGTTGTGGAGTGATTTGAACTTGAATAGAACATTATAGTGCAGCTGAGGGTAGTGTTGGAATGAATCTTGATGTAGACAATGGACTACACCATGGTGACTGAGGAGGGATCCATATCAGTGATGCACATCACAGAGTGTCAGAGATAAAGGTTGGACTGAAGACTAATGAACAGATGGACTAAATCAGTGACTGGTGGGATTTGAACCTGAACAGCACTTTACAGTGCAGTAGAGGTTGGGGCTGGACTGACACCAGATCAGTCAATGGACAACATCATTGGCTGTGGAGGGATCTGAACTGAAATGCACTTCACTGTTCACTACAGTTTGGGGCTCAACTGACGCATGATAAGGAGATAGATTTTACAAGTGGCTGTGGAGGGATTTGAGCCTGAAGAATACTTTACAGTGCATCAGAGATTGGGGCTGAACTGATGTCATATAAATTGATGGGCTACACCAGTGGATGTGGAGGGTTTTGAATATGAAATGCACTTCACAGTGCATTATGGGATTGGTCTGGACTGATACATGGTAAGTCAATGGACAACACCATCAGCTGTGGAGGGATCTGAACCTGAAATGCACTTCACTGTTCCCTACAGTTTGGGGCTTGACTGATGCATGGTAAGGAGCTAGATCTTACAAGTGGCTGTGGAGGGATTTTAACCTGAAGAACACTTTACAGTACATTAGAGGTTGAGTCTGGACTGACGTCATATGAGTTGATGGATAACACCAGTGACTGTGGAGGGATTCAAAACTGATTTGACCTTTACAGCGCATCAGAGATTGGGGCTGGACTGATGCCAGATGAGTTGAAAGCAACACCATTATTTTTTCATTTTAAACAATCAGCAACTGCATACTAGGGAGAAAACTCAAGTGCAGAGCATGAGACAAACATGCTACTGACCCTAACCCACTTATCATCCATAACGCAGGGAGCAACATGCCACATAGATTTTAACATAGCCATAATCTGAACATAAACTCTTTAAAAAGTAACAAAAGGTGCTGAATTCAAGTGACCTCATCTAGTACATGCACAAGAAACACTCTCTCCCATCAGGAATGCCAGCTGGATCCATAAGATGTGATCACACAGGATGACCAGAAATTATCCCAGAATGAACAAAATGACAACTATGAAAACTTTTATCATAAATAAAATTAAAAACAAATAAACACAGATTACAAATCAAGGTTTTGGCACCAAAATGAAGTGAGTATTTTAGGATAAGAGCAGCACCTCCATCTTGAAACTAAGTTTCCAGTCACCATGTTCTTTCTGCACCAGTGTGCGCTCTGACTGGTTAATGGAAATAGTGATGTGTGCAATAAGCATAGAGGAAGCATGATAACAGTGAGGATCAATATGACCAAATGGTGCCACACTACAGAGCTAGAGCAGGTGCAGGTGAGGGCTGCGAGACCTAACAAACATCAAAAAATCACTGTACACTCCAGAGCCTGAAGAGCCACTTTCCTTCCAGTGATGGTTGTAAAAAAATATGAGTCCTTGCTTGTATGCTAAATAAGGATTTAGTCTAACCTTTCAGGCACACACATTGAATAGAATAGTGGAAGGCACAACAAAAAGATCTGCATGCAGGTTCCCTGGTGCTTCAACAACTAAGGCTTCATCAGGGGGATGGTGCCTGCATCTAAGACAATCCCCTTTATACCAATTAAATTCAGAATTGATGATGTCAGAAAATCTGACCAATCACAGAGCTCGATTTTTAAATACAGAAATATTCAGTTCACTTAGTGGTATAAATGGACTAATAGTTATAACAAACATGATATCAGTGACAATATGTTATTGTAGAAAAATACCCCAAAAGACATAAAAAAATACATCAAAAGTGGTGAAGGCCAATCGGATTGATTGAATAAAAAAATATATAAGTTATGAAATTAATTATAGTGTCAACCTGATCAGCTTAACATGTTACACTAAAACAAGATGATTTGTTGTTACAAGACAAACTAATGGCAGAATGAACATAATAAACATTTTTCACAGCACATGCAAAAAATAGTAAATTTATTTATTTATGTTTTAATGCGTGTTTTCACAAAAATAGCCAATGGGAATGCATATTATATTAGGTAAAATCAGTAAGGTTACGATGTCCCCTATTGGCTGGTATAACTCAATTCATCAAATGTAAACAAATACTCAAGCTGCACCAAAAGAAAGACATGGACGCCAATCGTCATCATCAGGCACTACAGCATATGATTTAGGATGCCATATGGCATCATCAGGAAAAAGAGGTATGTTTTTTATGATGCCATATTGCATCATCAGGACAGAATGAGTTTTAAGGTGGAGGGAAAAATGGGCAGAGCAGATAGAAAATGGAGTTTGGAACATAGTTGTTTTTACAGTGAATAGTTCTTTTTTTTTATGAGGCACACATTTATTTGGAGGCTATCTAAAGTGGCCAACTCACAGAAAACTGTAAATTTTATTTAAAAAATATACATACTCTGGAGTGCAAATAAATTAAATATAATTTTTCCTGATCAAACCATCACATTAAAATGGGTCAGAAAAGGTCCAAAATGTGAGCAACCCATTTTAACTTTGTTGGTTCTTTGTAAAGAAAGCTACATATTTGAGAAGCTCACTAATAGCCCACTTATCAAACATATTTTATCAATATTCCTCTGGGCAAGTAACCCTTTAAAGAAATTACAAGAAGTGTGTTTCATGTCCAATGGATATTCAAATGCAAAAGTTTGTTGTAAAATATTCAGGCCTTGTGATTACATTTAAAGTTGATACTTTTTGTTCCTACTGTATAGAATTGTTTTGAGTCCTTCTGTATTTTGAGAGCTGAAGTACATACACAGTATTCATGAGTTCTTAATGGGTTACTGAACTAGAGAGCTTTATGAATCCTACACACTGTAACAGAGCTGCAAAACATGGTTTAGTAGCACAAAATACTAATACAGTGATATTAAGATAATGAGGTGAACCAGAAATTATGCCAGTTCATTACCATCCCTCTCTAAAGAAATGAGAACATTTTTTGGGGTGGGAATCATCACTTCTCTCACTCAGTCTCCTGCTAATCAGCAATAAAAGATATGACAATCCTTTCTGGGACAATCTAAGAAATATCACGGGTAAGCAGTCCAAATCCTCACCTACTATACTGAATGTGGATGGCACTACCACCCTCGACCCCTTGATCATAGCAAACACCCTAAATGAGACCTTCACTGACCTCAGCGGTGTCCTCGCATCTGACTTCTTCGCTACTACTGACCCTCCAATCTCTATATCTCCCTCTGCCCCTCTAAACATTCCACCCTTCCATCTTAAAATAGTTAAAGCACATGAAGTTTATAAATACATAAAGAAGGCTATATCTAAATCACGGGCAAGCAGTGACTCTATTGACCTTAAAATACTGTCCTTTACCCTGGATGAAGTACTACTCCCCCTCACTAGAATATTCAATCTCTCCTTCTGTTCTAGCAAGTTTCCTAGTATATGGAAGGCTGCTATAGTCACCCCTGTGCACAAAAGTGGTGATAAGTCTCTGCCTGGTAACTATAGACCAATTTCAATACTTCCTCCCTTATCAAAGGCTCTTGAACGTATGGTAGCCGATCAGCTTACAGACTACCTGCAGAAATATAACATCCTTTGAGTCCAGCAACATGGTTTCAGACAAAGGCATAGCACATCCACAGCCCTGCTCGAATTCTCAGGAGTAATCCACAAGGCCTTGGACAAAGGACTCCTCACCAGAGCTGTGTATATTGATCTAACAAAGGCATTTGACACTGTTCACCATGGTCTACTCATCAGTCAACTACAGTCTCTTGGGCTCTTCTTGGGCTCTTGTGCCTGGATAAAAGCTACCTTGCCCAATGCACCCAGGTTGTAAAAATAGCTGGAGTTCTCTCAGACCCTAAGCCTGTCCTCTCAGGAGTTCCGCAGGGATCCATCTTAGGCCCTCTACTCTTCAGCCTTTTTCTTAATTCCCTCCCTAAATCCTGCCCTGAGCAAATCATCCTCTATGCCGATGATGCTGTGATTCTATCCTCACACAAAGACCCAAACCCTTATGCCTCAGCCTACAGCACGATTTGCCAGTGTTGAGGAGTGGTTCGCTGAACACAAGCTAGTCCTAAATCACAAAAACAAAACTATGCTCTTCGCTAACCCGCAGAACAAGAAAAAGGCAAGCTCCACTCACTATCAAGACCTCCCTGGGAATCACCCTTGAACAAGTGACTACCTTTAAATATCTTGGAATCACATTTGATCAAGGCCTAGTCTTTTGCAACACATATTGATAGTATATCCAAAACTATTAATCAGCGGCTCCGGATACTCTACCAAACAGACAACTCCTCACCCATCCAGCACTGAAGCTAGCTATTCAATCCTCAATCATCTCAGTCATCAACTACGGCTTAATTATTTATGGATCCGCCTCTCCTAGCGCACTGAAACGTATCACAACCTCCCTAAACAAGGCCTGTAGGCTGCTTACTGGCGCTCATCGACATACTCATACCTGCGAGCTCTATGCTGAAACTGGGTGGTTACAACTCTCAAACCGTTTAAAGTATTTCACCTGCCTAATGGCTAAGAAATCCATCATGGGCCTCACCCCACCCTGCATTCAAGACCTGCTATGCCAGAACTCAAGTGTCCGACCCACCAGAAGATCAGAAACCCAGCTTCTTCAGGTCCCCCACTGTCGGACCACAGGGTCAACGATCATTTGCCTATCGTGCCCCCAACTGGCTAAATACTCTTAGCACCTCTATTACCTCTAACTCATTAGGTGCTTTTAAATCTAGCCTATTCTCTCACCTAGCCACCTCAAACTCCTGTGACTGCCTCGATTAAATCCTAATCTATTCTCACTTCTCCTCCCTTGCCCTCTTACTTGACAAAGGCCTGTTAGAGGATCCTCTTCTCCAGCAATTGGTCTGCTCCTCCCCCCACCCCCTTTTTTCTTTTTCTCACTTACACTACCTATCATACTTCCCTTACCTATCTTTCCCTCTCCACGTTTTCTAAACAATGAAAGTGTTTAAGTGATATTTATCTGCTGTTCATAAATGTCTTTAGGTTAGCTATTTTTTGTCTCTGTCTATTTCAACAATGTAACCTAAATGTGCAACCCTTTGTAACCCTATTGTTTGTAACCTAATTTAACACAGAACCTTTGTAAAAGAGCCTTGGCTGAAAGGTATTAATTCCTAGAATTTACAATAAACAAAAATAAAATAAATAAATAAACAATCCAACAAGCCTGAGTGGTAGGGACTGGGCAGGGGGTGATTTAAGTATGTTTTACTTTGAAAACAGGAAACCATTGTGGTTCTAAATTTGAGGTAGTCGGCAGGCCTTACAGCTCAGTTGACAGTGTACAAGAGCTGCAGTTAGAGTGAGTGAGACCATCACTTTTGTGCAGAAAACCATCATCTTGGATGTCAAAAGTCAAGCAACTCATAAAAATAGAAGTACCACATCACCGATGGGATCTTCACAGGGCATGCAGTGTCTCATAGAAACATAGAAACATAGAAGTTGATGGCAGATAAGGACTGCAAGGCCCATCCAGTCTGCCCAATTCTTTTTCTGCCTTATGAATGTGCCATTGCCCTTTGCTCTGTCAATGGTTTATCTATTCATACTCATCTGTATTGCTCCCTTATGCCTGTCCCATGCCTGTTTGAAGCCTTGCTCTGTATTCATGTCCACCACTTTCTGAGGTAGGCCGTTCCGTGCATCCACCACCCTTTCTGTGAAAAAGAATTTCCTCACATTACCCCTTAATCAACCTCCCTCTAATCTCATGCCGTGTCCTCTTGTCCTGCTATTTTTCTTATATTGAAACATGTTAGACTCTTTCACCTTGTTAATGCCCTTAAGGTGTTTGAATGTTTCGATCATATCACCTCTATCCCTCCTTTGCTCTAGGGTATACATATTGAGCTCTGTGAATCTGTCCTCATGTGTTTTCTGATGCAGTCCCTGCACCATTTTGGTTGCCCTTCTCTGGACTGCCTCAATTTGATTAATGTCCTTGTGAAGGTGTGGCCTCCAGTACTGCATGCAATACTCCAGATGGGGCCTAACCAGTGTCTTGAAAAGAGGGATTATTACCTCCCTCTTCCAACTTGTGATACTCCTACTAATACACCCCAACATCCCTCTAGTCTTACCTACTGCTTTAGTGGTCTGCTTGGATGATTTCAGGTCATCGGTGATGATGACGCCCAAGTCTCTTTCTTCCCTTGTGACTACCAGCAACTCCCCTCCCAGCCTATAGGTGGCTTCTGAGTTTCTCTTCCCTATGTGCATGATCTTGCACTTCTTTGCATTAAACTCCAGTTGCCACTCTTCCAACCATTTTGCCAGTTTATCCAGATCTTTTCTCATTCTGCCCACCCCATCTGGATCATCTACTCTGTTGCAGATCTTGGTGTCATCTGCAAATAGACAAACCTTACCCTCCAGTCCATCTGCAATGTCACTGATGCAGATGTTGAAGAGGACTGGCCCCAGGACTGATCCCTGAGGTACCCCACTTGTGACTTGCATCTCTTCTGCCTGTATACCATTTACCACCACTCTCTGTTTTCTGCCCGTCAACCAGTTTGCCACCTAGTTGACCAACTTCTGACCCACCCTGAGCCTACCCAGCTTATTAATCAATCTTCTATGTGGAACAGTATCGAAAGCTTTGCTAAAGTCAAGGTAGGCAACATCAACTGCTCCCCCTTGGTTACCCAGTCAAATAAATCTATGAGATTAGTTTGACAGGACCTTTCTTTTGTAAACCCATGCTGTCTTGGATCCTGTGCTCCTATGGGATTCCAGGTGTTGCACTATCCTTTCCTTAAGGAGTGCCTCCATAATCTTGCCCACTACTGAGGTAAGACTGACTGGTCTGTAGTTCCCTGTCTCCTCCCTGCTACCACTCTTGTGGAGCGGGATCACATGAGCCCTTCTCCAGTCTTCTGGGACCTCTCTTGTGCTCAGAAACTCACTAAACAGTTCTGATAATGGCTCTGCTAGTTCCACCCTTACCTCCTTTAGTACCCTGGGATGTATGCCATCAGATCCCATTGCCTTGTCCACCCTGAGCTTATCGAGCTCTTGTAGGACCCTTTCTTTTGTAAAGGGACTAGTGCACACCTCCCTCCTCCCTGTGTCCATGGTGCTGACCTGTGGGCCCTGCCCTACCTTCTCTTCAGTAAATACTGAGCAGAAGTATCTATTTAGGATAGATTTTTTTACATGGTCCTCCTCCTTACATGTCCCCTTATCCCCTTTGATCTCAGCAATACCCCCTCTGGACTTGCTCCTTTCACTAATGTATCTATAAAAAAGTCTTGTCATCTTCTTTTACTGTTTGTGCTAGTGTTTTCTCGGTTTGGGCCTTTGCCTGCCTTTCTGCCTTCCCTGCTTCCCTTAGGGAAGTTTGGTATGCCTCCCTATCTTCATCCTGCTGTGTTCCCCTATATTTCATGAAGGCCAGCATTTTGGCTCTGACCTTTTCTGCTACTGTTTTTGAGAACCAAAGTGGTTTCCTTCTTCTTTTGCACTACCTTTTCTCTCTCTAACACAATAGGATGTTGCTTCAAGTATTACATCTTTAATGCTTGCCCACTTTGCCTGTACCCCCTCACCTGTATTTCTTTTTACCGGGGCTAGCTTAACTCTATTGGCCATCTTATCAAAGTCAGCTCCTCTGAAGTCCCATATTTTTGCCTTGGAATGGGATGATTTAGTTCTAGTGGCCAAATTGAACCGTACCATGTGATAATCACTGGCCCTCAGGTGACCTTCTACCTGGAGATCTGTGATCCTTTCCCTGTTAATCAGTACTAGATCTAGGATAGCCCTGTCTCTTGTGGATTGTTGTACCAGTTGTTTGAGTCTCTCCCCCTGCAGGGAATCCACCATGTGTCTAGTTCTGGCAGATGTTCCTGCTGGTATTGACCAATCTGTATCTGGCATGTTGAAGTCTCCCATTATCAGAACCTCTCCTTTAGGTGTCATGTTTTGTATATCTTCTAACAGTAATGTGTCTATCTCCTCCCCTGGTCTGGAGGCCTGTACACAACCCCAGTTCGTATGGTTGTCCCATTTCCATTTTCCAGGGTGACCCACAGTTCTTCTGGTTCCCTATGTGTATTCCAAATTTCTGTAGCTTTGATATTTTCATTGACATAAAGGGCCACTCCACCACCCCTTTTGCACCTCGGTCTCTTCTGAACAGTACATAGGCAGGTACTGAAGTCTCCCAAGTGTGGTAACTGGTAAACCATGTCTCGCTAATGGCTACTATGTCCAGTTTAGCCTCTGTCATTTTTTCCTGCAGGTCTAGGATCTTGTTTCCCAGACTGCGAGCATTTGTGTACATGATTTTCCATTGGCCAGATTTCAGTGTGTTAGTTGTTGGGCGAGGTCTGGCATTTCCCCTGTGTTTCATATGGGGAGCTGGACCTTTTCCATACCTGATGATGCAAATGAACTACAAACATGCTGAACTCCTGTTTGACCACTAGCTGAGAGGGAAGGGGTGTTCTTCCCATTCAACGTATGGGGTGCTGCACCCCTCTCCCCATTTGCTAGTTTAAATATTCTGCAAAGACATCAAACTTCTTCCCCAATGCACTGACTCCCTCCTTAGTCAGATGCAGTACCTCAGATTTAAAGAACGTTCACTCCCAAAACTGTTGCCAGTGCCCTACAAATTTGTGTCCTTTTTCCTGGCACCAACCCTTGAGCCACATGTTTAGCTCCCCTATCTCCCCTTCTCTGACCTTCCATCCATCTACCCCCCCTTTCCCAGACTGGCAGGATCTCAGAGAAGATGATGCCAGATGAAATGAATGATAGGTCATCACCCAGCCTGGTCTGGTGTTCCTTGGTCTCCACAACTGACTGGCTGGTGAGATCATTAGTCCCTATATGTACCAGGACATTAATGTTTTCTCCTGCTTCCTGAACAATTTTAGCAATGTGGCCAGTGTCTCTCCACGCTGATGTACCTGGGAAACATCTGACCATTACCCCTGGCTGGAGATATGTATCAACTCCCCGAATCATGGAGTTTCCTATGATCAGAAGTTTTGGGATTTCCTTTTTGCGTTTTTTGTTTTGTTTCCTGTTTTGGGTGAGTTTTGTTGTGCTAGCTCATGTGCTGCAGTGTCCTGCTCTGCAGTGTTCTCGGCCCTTTTGTTTGATTTCGGAGATAGTGGCAGATACCTGTTTGTAGTTTTTATATGGTTTGTGGAGGTGATATGTTGGAGATCACCGAGTGATGGGACACCCAATTTGCCCCTTCTAACCACCTGCCAACCTCCCAGACCAACTAGCCTCTGCAGTCGAGGTGCTTCTGTTGGATGTTGGGGAAATGGCTGGTGGTTCTTATAATATATTTCCTCTTGAATATACAATTTGAGGTGTGCAATCTCTGCCCATGCTGCCTGGAGCTGAGCCCTTAGATCTCCAATGGCCCAGCATGTAGGACAGTGTCCTAAATCCTGTAAAACTGCCCTTCTAAAAGTATTCCACAGTACCTGCAATTAATGATATCCATTCCAGATAAGTTGCTGGGTTTATAACCTGGTCAGAGTAATAAGAAGGAAGAAAATGAAAGCAAAAGTTTGATTTTGTGTTTTGTTTGTTTGTTTTTGTATAACTTGTTACAATAAGTTAAATTACTAGTGCCCCTGTAAATGAGGTCACTGTGTGCATACCCCTCTGATCTGCCACTTCCTGCTTTGCTACAGAAAATGTCACGATTGTGCTACCCTGTAAAAGGAGTGTAGTGTGGGGTGGTTGGGGATGGGAGTGGGTGGCTGGGCCCTTCTCCTGCCGAAAAAGAAGAATCACAGACAAAAGAAACAAGGAGGTAAGAGCAGAAACAATCAGCCAGCAACAAATGCAGTAGCCCTGAAAGCTTATCCTAATGACAGATAAAACTGTAAAACCTGTAAAGCACCACCTGTAATAATTTCACAGAAGATATACCCTGTAAGAAACACTTTGCTACAGAGAAAAATAAAGCAGTAACAGAAGCTATACCTTACAAAAGACAATTTGAATCAGAAGATTACAGCAGTAATCTGTAAGCACACACCTGTAGGCACATCCTGTAATAATGCAGCAGAAGGTATACCCATCAACAACAATTTGAATCAGAGAAAAATAAAGCAATAAAACATTAGCAACAAACAGTAACAATCCCTGTGAGCACAAAATAAAAATAACAACACACAGTAAATCTGCCTAGCCAAAAGAAGCCTTAATCATTTTCCTTGCTCTAGTAAGGTTATTTGCTCTGTCCTTTCAAGCAACCTAGAAGAAAAGAGCTCAGGTGAAGCTAGGTGCCTTGGCCAGCAAACCTAGTCTTCAACCTCCAAGATATCAACTAACCTGACCTTTTAACCCTTCCCTCTGTTGGAAGTTACTGACAGTTTGTCAGCTCCACCCCCCAGATACACACTTAATCCCCTGGAAGAGTTGTGGGAGGAAAGCAATTAGCTCATTCAATGTGAGACGGAGACTGCAACACCTCTGAGACAAACAAAAAAAAAAAACTTTCAGCAAAAACAAAATAAAATAAAATAGAGGCAAAGAGTAATTTTGCTAAGCCTAATGATAAAAAGTCATGAAAATGTAAGCAGCACCTGTAATAATTTCACAGAAGATATACCCTATAAGAAACACTTTGCTACCCAGTGCCACCAATCACAGTGGAAATGCAGTATGTACATATGTGTGTGTGAGTGGTCCTAAATTGTCTCAATTTGTTGCAATATTTCTGTTTTGCAGGCATTTGTAGGGTTAGTTGTACTACAATGTATAGCTACACATGCCAAAGTACACAGTTGCAGCAATTTGATAAAAAAATTGAAATACCTTGTAGCTGCAGTCTAGAGCAGACCTGTGCCATGATTTAAAGTTTAAAGATTGTGCTCATCTAGGTTATTAAAGTTCTCACACATCCAAAATGTCTTTCTGGTAAAATAATTAAGTATGTGAGTTATAAGATGTATTGCAGAGATAGGACCAGTCAATCCTTTAACAGCATTTGTTTTTTCATTTGGGTTGCTTTCTTTCAAGGTCGCCACTATGAACAAGAAATAAATACAACTCGCACATCAGGTGGTGGAGTTAATAGATCAGAATAGTTCTTTAATTCACATGATGCAAGCTTCTCACTGTGACTAGGATGTGAGCACATCAACCACCTGGTGGTGTTTAACAGTGAGTTTATCACATTTGTCATCTCCCATTGCTTCACCAAGGTAATTTAATATAAATTACTGGCTGCTTAGTATCTGTCAATGCCAATCTGTTTCTTTATTTCTTTGTTCAATAAAAGAACTGCTTGGCCATAGTCTAAGTTCCTAAAAATAGCATGTTTATTTTCACCATTGACAATCCCATTTGGAACTGCAATTGATTTAAAAAATAGCAAAGCTTAACAGAGTAGACTGTGAAGTGAAAAGGAAGGCTAGAAAAATTTTATGTTTGAGCTCATACCATGTAATTAACATAAACACTTAAAACAGACATGCTCCACATGTGGTTCAACAACAGTAGAAAAAGAGAAAATGTACAATTAAGGAGTAGATATATTTTTAAAGAAGTAATCCATTATATGGGTGCCGTATGGCTTTGCTGGCTGCCTGTAAGTAGACTGTTGTCTTAAGGTAGCTTCAGCTCTATAAAATACATATCAAGGTGTTAGCATCCAGAACGGATACTTACTGGCACATGCCATAAAATTATAAACCCAGGTTCATAGGATCTATTTGCATTATGATACACAGTAAAGCCTGCAGGGAAGCCATTACATTGGGGATCATTCTGCTATTATGTAAATATTGCTCTGCAAAGATAGTGTAACAAGACGTGTGTCTAACATTTTGCAAAAAGCTGTTCAAAGAGCAAAATACACCTGCACAGCATATCAGTGAAGACTCACATAATCAGTGTTCTTACCCCCAAACGTGTTTATTGTGAAACCCACCTTTGCTTACAGTAATTAGAGAAGTTAGACTTGAATCAAATAATCTGCTTATCAGTGTTGTGTTACACAAGCAAAATAAATCTCCCTTATTTTCTCTCCATATCTGGAGTAGTCACAGGGTGAGAAATAGGACATGCACTATATCACATGCACACATGTACCTTTTAGCAGGTGTGTGCACGTGTATGACATAGTACATGTTTGGTTTTCTGACTTTGACTGTTTCTGATGTGGAGAAATAATGAGGGAGATTTCTTTTTGTTTGTGCTAATGCAACATTGGCCTACAAATTATTTGGTTGTAGTTTAACTGCTCTGATTAACTACTGGTGGGGCATCACAATAAACACAAGATTGGGTAAGAAAACTAATTAAGTGAGTCTTTACTCAGTTGCAATGTAGCTGTATTCTGATTTTCTGAACAGCTTTTTGCAAAGTTTTTCCTGTGCACCCAGCATCAGTATGCAGGGATTGCTGACTTTAATTTTGTCAGGAGCAAGTAACATTGTTCAATTGAGAAAAGCATTCTAAGATTGCTACCTCAAAAGAGAACTCTTCCAAATTTGGAAGGCAGATGACAAATCAAGTGGATCTTGCAACAAGAGTATTTGGCAGATAGATTTTTGGTATAGAAGAACATAATTCTTAACCCCCTCCCAGGGAACTTGGCCACAAATAACATCCTTCTTGGGGGAGCCTATCAAAACTGCAGAAAAAATTCAAATATCTTAACTTTTGGCTAATTATAAACTCTCTTATACAGTCCACATGAGGAACTGAGTAAGAAGTTGAAACAGATCCTAGGGTTGTTCTTCAGAATCAAACACCTCCTAACCTACAGTATGAAGCCAGGCTAAGACTTGTGCATGCCACATTTCTACCACTCTTGGACTATGCAGACATATTATACAGTCAAGGCCCTAGCTCTATTCTAGCGAACCGTGACACATTATATAATAGAGCCCTAAGATTTAACACCGGCACCCCCTTCTGGATACACCACTGTACACTACATGCTATGCTGGGCTGGCAATCATTAAAAACCAGAAGACTCAGAAATGCAGCCACCTGGACCTACAGAGCTCTAACCGGAAAGCTACTGACATATATCTCCAGCCTGCTAACATATTCCACTGGTACCTACTCACTTAGGAGTCATTCCTACCGATTCCTCAACATTCCATGAATTAGAACTCACTTTGGGGCCTCCACATTAAACCATTCCTTACCAGCCCTCTGGAGCTTGCTACAGAAATCCTTGAAGCTCTTGACTCTTATAAAAATGCCAACTTTCAAATCCTTATTAGGATGCCACATGCAGTAACTGACTCCTGCAACTGCTCTTCTTGATCCTTGTCCTTCTTTTTATTTCTACACACTGTACTAAGTGTGTGTAATGAATTGAAACTAATCCCACCCATTCCCCTTCAATCTTCCTCTCACCTCTACCTCCTTGAGGGTCCCTTCCTCTCATCTCACCCCGTTGCCCCACCTCCCTCCTTCCTTCTATCTATGCAAGTCTTACCAGTACCATTTCCAAACCGAACAATATTCCTATATAGTCCTATTGTGATATTGTCATGGTTTTAAGTTGAAGGTATTTTTGAAAGCAACTTGCTTGTTCTCTGTATGCACTATGATCCATTGTCAGGCAACACAGAATTATGTCTATATTGTTTACTCTGTACATTGTGTATTTCTCCCGTACTCTTTTTTTGTATTATTCTGCCATGTATGAGTGCATATTTTTTTCTTTTTATTTCTATTTTTGTTTTTTTCCTTGACACCGTATAACTATGTTTTGTTATGATCATCATTGTACTTTTGTCCAGGTCCACTTTGTAAATGAGCTTGCCTCAACAGTGTTCCACCTGGTTAAATAAAGATGATTGATTGATTGATAACTTGCCCTACCAAAGCTTCACTGCACAGAGCCAAGTAAACCCAATGAGTGCCCAATGAGGGAACCTTCTTACATATGGCCCTAAAATTAGGGCTTCCTGCAATTAGCTAATTCTGCTTCTGTGGAATTTTTGTTAAATTCTAATGAATTGTCATGCAATTACACAAACTGTTGCACAATGTTGTGCAATTCTTTATTTACTCATAACACAACCATTCTTACAGCAAGAGCCATAACAATTGGAATGCTTATGTTTTGTAGTCAGACCTAAGAGAATGCCAAGTTTCTAGATATATGAGTAGTTTTGAACTTATAGGGGCTCAAAGTAAAGTTCCTAGATACATGAGTAGTTTTGAACTTACAGAATTTGGATTTTTTTCGCAAATATTCTGAAAATATTTCTTTGCTTATAGCTTGGTTCCTTTTGGAGCTAGATATCTGAAACTCGTCATGTCTCAAATTCTTTAAAAGATCTTGGAAACTTCCAAGTGTGGAGAGAGTTGTTTTAGTAAATTTCCAGTTACAGCAGTTCATAATTTCCCGATTTGTTTTTGTTGAAGGATCTTAGAAATGTGCAAGTGTGGAGAGAGCTGTTTTAGTAAATTTCAAGTTAGGGTGGTTCATAATTTCACAATTTCATTATTTTTAACATTTTGTAAATAGTATCCAAAACACTGAGGCCCAGCTATTCAAACTGTGCCAGAAAGTAGCGCAATAGAAGGAACAGACAGAAGTCCACTGCGCCCATGTGCAACACACACGATATTCAAACACTGCGCAGGTCAAGATGCACCTGCAGCACACGACTGAATATCGTGGCAACTGCACTATAGCACAACCAGGGATGTGCAGTGGCGCAGGTCAGATGTGCAATAGCACAACCAGGGATGCTCGTTGGAGCAGGGCAGCAGCAGCGCAACCGCACAACCAGGGATGTGCATGGACAGGATGCAGGGGCCCACCACCCTTGGTAGGGATAGGCAGAGGAGCACACAGCAGAACAGACATCACCCCCCACACCCCGTGCACTGCACAACCGGAGGAGAGCTGGAAGAACCACTGGCCCAGGGACACCAGCAACAAACCCACCACCGGGGCATGGTGCCCCAGCACACCCCCTTGCAAGCTGTGACCATCACAAGGATGCCCGGCCACCCTGTGCCACACCATCCCACCAATGCAGAGCACACTCTGCACCATGATCCCCAGACACTCTTCCCAGGTGTAGCGCCCAACAGTGCAGGACACCCCATGCATGCCACCTCCCCCCACTGTGACAATGCAACCCTGTGCACTACAGAACCATGCAAGGCAGCCCCACCATGAGCACCCTTCAGCGGGCAGCAGTAGACAGCGATGCAATGACTGCAGACACAGTGCTGCCATGCACATCCCTCCCAAGGTACAGCTGAGAGACTGACCATGCGTCGGCACACGAGGTACCCCACACATGACAGGGCATGCCCCGGACCCCACCACCAGTGGTATAGCACCCTACACACCTTCCCAAGGACACACCCCATCCCAGCACTGGCCACAACAGCCTGCGCAGACACCCACAGTGGTGCATGGAAGCATGCACCACACAGGATGCAACACAGTGCATGGACAAACAACCACCCATACCCAAGGGCACACCAACACAGGGACACAGTAGCGAGTCAGCCAAGCCCCCGGCGTGTGGCCACGGCAGCCATGTACACATGGCCAGAACCCCTCCATGGCACAGGTGTGCCAGCAACCCTGTGCAGGCACCACGACACTGTACCCCACTAGCATGCGGAGGGAGCACAAGTGACAGACAGTGGAGCACATCCCCTGCAACAGACACAAGTGACAGCATTGAGGTGGGACAACAACAACAGCGGAGGCAACAGTGCCACCCGAGGCAGACGTGCACCACACCAGTGACAGGAGGCAACCCAGCATCATAGATACATAGATGCATAGACAGTGTCAGCAGATAAGGGCCTATGGCCCACCCAGTCTGCCCATTTGAGCTTGTAAGTTCAGTTTATGTTTTCCTAGAAGTCTGTTGCCCCTTACATCTGACCCCTAGAATTCCTTTATGTCTGTCCCATGCATTCTTAAATCCTGTGATTGTTTCAGCCACCACCACTTCCTCTGGCAGGGTGTTCCACTTGTCCACCACCCATTCTGTGAAGAAATTCTTCCTCACATTTCCTCTGAATCGTCCTCCCTCCAACTTCATCCTAAGCCCTCTAGTACTGGAACATCATTTCGCTTACAAAATAGTGTATTCCTGCACCCTGTTCCTCCCTGTAAGATACTTGTATGTCTCTATCATATCCCCTCTCTCCCTCCTTTCCTCCAGGGAGTACATGTTCAGTTCCTTCAACCTGTCCTAATAGGACTTGTGATGCAATCCATGTACCATCTTCGTTGCCCTCCTCTGAACCTTCTCTACCCTGTCTATGTCCTTACGTAGGTAAGGTCTCCAGAACTGTACACTGTACTCTAGATGGGGCCTCACTAGTGTCTTGTGTAGTGGAATTATGACTCCTTTTCCTGCTGGTGATGCCCCTGCCTATGCATCCCAGCATCCTATTTGCTTTACCTGCCGCTCTGTCACACTGTTTCCTCTACCTTGAGGTCATCAGAGATGATAACCCAAGATCCCTTTCCTGCTTGGTGCATGCTATATCCTCACCCTCAAATGATATATATTGTGCCAGGGTTTTTGTACCATATGCATTATCTTGCACTTCTTGCATTGAATTTCAACTGCCAAACCCCTGACCATTCTTCAAGTTTCTGCAGGTCCCTTCTCATTCTGTCTACACCCTCTGGTGTGTCTACTCTGTTACAGAGCTTTGTGTTATCAGCGAACAGTGAAATTCTGCCTTCTAGGTCCTAGCAATGTCACTGATGAAGATGTTGAATAGGACCGGTCCCAGCACTGATCCCTGTGGTACCCCACTGGCCACTCTTCCCTCTGTGGAGTGACAGCCATTTACCACCGCCCTCTGTGTCCTGCCTCCCAGCCAGTTACCTACCCACCACACTACTGTCCTGCCCACACCCATATTCCCCAGTTTCGGTAATAGTCTTCTATGTGGCACAGTGTCAAAGGCCTTGCTGAAGTCCAGATAGGCCATGTCCACTGCCCTCCCCGATCCACCTCCCTAGTCACCCAGTCAAAAAGTTCAATGTGGTTGGTCTGGCATGACCTCTCCCTGGTGAAACCATGCTGCCTTGGGTCCTGTAGTCCATTGACAACCAGATGTTCCACCAATCTCTCCTTCAGTAGTGCTTCCATGAGCTTCCCCACTACCGAGGTGAGGCTGACTGGTCTGTAGTTCCCCGCTTCCTCTTTGTTCCCACTTTTGTATAAGGGGACTACATCTGCTGTCCTCCAGTCTTTGGGTACCTCCCCTGTTTCCAGTGATTGGCTAAACAGGATAGCCAGAGGTTCAGCCACCACCTCTCTTAGTTCTTTAAGGACCCTGGGGTGCACCCCATCTGGCCCCATTGCTTTATCAACTCTTATTACTTCCAGTTCCTTCAGGACCCTTTCTCGTGTAAAGGGACTTGTGTCCATTTTGCACCATTCTCACCCCTTGTACTCCCTTCAGACCCATTACCCTCCTCTTCCTCAGTAAAGACTGAGCAGAAATACCTGTTCAATATGTCAGCTTTACTGTTGTCATCCTCCACACAGCCCCCATCCTCCCCTTTCAGTCTCACTATCCCTCCCTTTGCCTTTCTTTTTTCACTTATGTACCTGTAAAAGGTTTTGTCCCCTCTACCCACTGATTTTGCAATGTGTTCTTCTGTCTGAGCTTTGGCTTCCCTTACTGACCTCCCTGCCTCCCTTTGCTTCTCCTGGTACTTCTCCCTATCCCCTTCTGCCTGTGTCTTTTTGTATTGCCTGAGTGCAATCTTTTTGGCTTTCACTTTCTTTGCTACCTCTTTGGAAAACCATAATGGTCTCCTCTTCCTTTTCCTCTTGCTAACCTGCTTAATGCATAATTCTGTTGCTCTTGTAATCCCCATTTTAAATACTGCCCACTGTTCCTCAACCCCTGATTCTTGCCCCATTCCCATTAATGCCTCTTTCAAGTATCTCCCCATTTTCCCAAAGTCTGCCCCCCTAAAATCCATGATACATGTTTTTGTGTGGTTTGGTTCTGCTCTTTCTGTGATTTCAAACCACAATGACTGGTGGTCATTGTTCCCCAGGTGCTCCCCCACTGTTACCCCCATCACACTGTCCCTGTTTGTGAGGACAAGGTCCAGTATTGCCTTCTGCCGAGTTGGTTCCATGACCAGTTGCTTGAGGAAGGCATCCTGAAGGGAGTCCAGGATAAATCTGCTCCTAGTTGATGCTGCTGCTGGGATGCTCCAGTCCACATCTGGAATATTGAAGTCTCCAACCAGTACTACCTTACCCATGTCTGCCATTCTTTGGATGGCTAGCATCAGCTCCCTATCTGTTTCTTCCTCCTGGGCTGGTGGTCTATAGACCACACCTGTGCTGATGGCTGGCTGTAAAGACCAAGTTTTAACTGTATCAGAACACAAAAACCTTTTTTTTCTCTCTCTCTCTCTCTGTTAATTTAATTTTGTTTTAAAAACCAAAAAAAAAGTCTGTTGCAACAGCATTCTAAGTTTTCCCCTCTGTCTTGCTCTTATTCTACCTATTCCTTCATATAGGCTGGCCACCTATATGATTTTTTGTAACTATCAGTATCATTGGTCTGAAACCCCCCCCCCCGAGGATATGTAAATTAACGGTAAAACAAATGGCATAGATATAAAATTTTATTCCAGAGTATGTTCCTGTTGAATTTAGTAATAACCATTTAAAAAAAAAACCAATCCTGCTGAGTTGTATAATAAAGCCCGAGCCTGTATTCACCTTCCGTATAGGATACCGGTATTATGATTTCATGGAAAAGTGTAAGTTTTAAAACTCAAAGCCTGACGTTAGAGTTGTTTGATATGTCTCCATGTATAAATATTTGTAATATCCTTGTTTTGTATGCATACACGTAAACTATGGAAAATGTAAATAACTATGGAGGTACCGGGAAAGAATTGGAGTCCTTTCAACTAATGGACCATTTTGTTCATTTACTTTGGTGCATATTTGCTTTGCCGGAGTGAAGAGAACACATCTCAAACAAAAGTAATCAGTAAAGAAGTAAACTTCTCTGTTGGAGCTAAATTATTGTAAATAAATCTGTGTAATGCCTTCACGACCGTGCGTAATAGCGCTAGTTGTAATTTCTTTCTCGAGTGTGCATGGACGATTGGAAGGTATTTTTATCGTAATTTCTCCTGTGGTTAAAATTTCTGCTAAAAGAAGTGAACTGCAGGTTTCATACCTTCTGACAGCATTTTAAATCGACTCCAGTCAGTTTTGGGTTTTGTGAAAATGAAGGATTTTCTGGCTATAGACGTGGATGTGTCCTACTTCTTCATGCAGCCCTACCTAGGAGCCGGCCGGCCATACTTTGAATGTATTTATTATGTCAGAAAAGAGGAGGTGCTTCCAAAAAACTGATTTAATGTTAAAACCATTGTAGCTCTAGAAAAATAGATTTAAAGCAGTATATGGATGTTTTAATTCATTTAAAGGTGTAGCACTTTTATTTACAAAATAAAATATGTTGTATTTAACAACGAAAGGTTGGAAATGAAATACAGGGGTGGAGTTTGATAGTCACCTGACCCCTGTCCTATATATATTTTGCAAAGTTAACCGAGAGAGTCAGATAGTCTGGGAGGTTCAGACCTGTGCTGACCTCCAAGAGTGAACTTCACTAGCTCTTTCTAGTGTTGTGATTTTGTTGCTTCTAATTTTGTTATTTTCGCTGACAAGTTCGATTGCATCATTTAAGTTGTTAATAAATTTGATTCCTGGATCATCTTCAAAGTTGAGCAAGCATCCTCCTTATATCCTACTCCTCACACTGGCCCCATTTTCCTTTCCAGCTTAACCCACAGTATCTCTCCCCCATTTTGTTCCTCCTGGATCTCTGTGGACCTTATGTCATTTTTCACATACAATGCCACTCCTCCTCCCTTCCTACCTGCCCTGTCTCTTTTGAATATGTTGTAGCCAGGTATGGCCTTCCCAGTCGTGGTTATCATTACACCAGGTTTCAGTGATGGCCCACAATATCCAGGTCTGACTGCACCATGACAGCCTCCAGATCTTCCATCTTGTTGCTAAGGCTCCTGGCATTGGCACACATGGCTTTCCATGATTTGACCTCCCTAGACTGTTTCACTGTTCTACTCCAGCCCCTTCCTTGGTTGTCCTTTATGCCTGGTTCTCCTTGCTGTCTGCCCTTCTGCTGAATTTTGCCCCTTTTCTGCCTATCCACCTCTTGGGGTGCTAATCATCATCTTTTGCACACTGCTTTGTAGAGATAGCCACTCCTCCGGTTCACTGGTTCCACTGCTAGCTGTGGGGGGTGAGCAAGTAGGTACCCTCCTTGCTGGCCTGCCCCCCCTTTGCTAGTTTAAATGCTTGTCAATGTAGCATTTAAACTTATCATTGAGTGCTTTGATTCCCCTACAGGATGGATGCAGGCCGTCAGGCTTGATCAAACCTCCATCCCTCCAGGTGGGTCCCCAGTCACCAATGAACCCAAACCCTTCCTCACAGCACCAGTTCTTCAACCATGAGTTAAAGTTCCTGGTGCATGCACCCCTATGCTCTCCCTTGCCTCTCGCAGGTAGTACTTCTGAGAAAGTGACAGAAGTAGCTACTTGCTTGAGACCCCTTCCCAATTTCCTAAACTCTTCCTGAACTTCCTTTGGCTCCCCATTTGCCAGGTCATTAGTACCTAGGTGGATAATGACATCCAGCTCACCCTCCCATCTTGCCTTCCCAGTGGTCCCCAGGAACTTCTTTACATCCCTCCATGCCATGGCACCTGGTAGGCACCTCACCTCCCTGTCCTCTCCCTCCTGTGTTCCTAGCTGGATCCCTCTTATGATGGAGTCCCCCACCAGAATTCACTTCCTCCACCTCTGGGGTCCCACTGTTCTCCACGCTGAGGTCACCTCCTTGGCTAACCTCCACATCCTTTCCTTCCACTTCTCTGGGTATCTCTATTTGGTTGTCCCCATTTGCCAGTGTGGCATATGAGTTCTTGAGTGGAATAGGATCTGGAATTGCCTCTGCCTGACTGCTCTAACCCTCCCTGAGCCCACTGTCATCCAAGTGCTCCTCGTTCTTGGCATCCTTTGAGGCAGTTGCATTGGACTGGGTGGTCTCTGGATAGGGGTGATGGTACTCCTGACCCAGTTTACTTCCGCTCTGAGTCTGGCTACCTCATCCCACAGTCCAGAGAGATGCATGCAGATAGGGCAGCACCTCAATGTCCAGAAGGTCTGCCTGAATATGGCTGCCCCACAGTCACTACATTGCACCACTCCCCACATTATATTGCAATTATACTGCTATTCCACTACTTGTCTGCTACTGAAGCTCTCCTAGTTCCCTTTTTATTAATTTACTGTCCTAAAAATCCTGCCACTGATCCTCAGATACTTTTCTTTTTAAAAAAAGAAAATAAACCAATAAATAAATAAATGAGTCAAAACACTTGTGCTGAGGGTGGGCTTCTTCACCCTTATGCCCCTTCTACTCCACACCCCTTACTATCCCTGTGTTTAGCTCCTGTCAATCAGATTTAACAGGGCATATAATTAAGAGTTGGGGGAAGGGGGGGCGAAAATTTGCAGCAGTTAAAGACAGCAAAGAAATACACCACCACTATGTTTTAAATTTTCAACAGCCCAAAAACAATTCTAAGTAAAGACAGCAAAGAAATTACAGTGTCACTAAAAGCCCACAATCTAAGTTTAAAAGAAAAATAGCAATTGCCAGTTACTGTAAAGCACTGAATTGAATATGTTTCCTTCCCCTTCTGGCTTCATCATGCTCGGTACAGTGGCTGTCCAGCATGGGCAGCCACCACTGACATGCCAGCGGACTGTGCAGGTCACAGATATAGAAGGGTGTCAGCTGCACAGGCCATGGACAGTCTGACAGGGGTGCCATGGATGCACCGTGTACCACTGCACGCAGTCATCCAGTGCACAGGGAACAACACACAAACCACAGACAGTCACTGAGAGCTACGCCCACACCAAAGTCACCTCCCCTATGGACACACACACACACACACACACCCATGACAGCACTACCCCTGATGCCATACACACCACTGCAGCTGAGCACTGTTAGCCCACTGCAAATCAGAGACCACCACAGTAGGCGTAACAAAACAAATGTATTTGAACAGTAATAACAAAACTATTTACAGCTATTTACAATAATTATGGGGTGAGGGCCACAAACTGGGTGGGGTTGGGTAAGGGGCACGGGTGAACATATGGAAGAGGGATGGAGGGGTGCGAGAGGGTCCAGGGGGGTAGGTGTCATCCTGGGGCACATGCAATTCAGCGGGAGCCCCGCTTCCCACTCCGGTGGCACCTCCTGCCATGCCTCCTGTGGACTGCAAGCTGCTCCACCCTCTGAAGGATCTCCAAAGAGGCCCTGGCCACCTGCAGAAGCTCCAGAAGTGCTCCCTCAATCCTCATCATCCGCCATCCACCTAGGACAAGGGAGCAGAGTCAATTGGCATGAATGCACAGCCCCCTGCAGCCCACCCATTGTACATGGCATACAGCCATGGGACATGCCCATGTGATGGTGTGCGACCACCCACAGTGATTGTGTCCACAAGACCTGTCCACCCAGGTGCACACAGCCATGTGGACTGCTGCTCAAACCCTCCGCCCAAGTCCCGCACAGCACCACCGTGGCTGTACAGTGACATGGCTATGTGGTGCGAAGGCAGTGGCACAGCCATGTACCCAGTACATGCATGGACCACCAGCACTGCACACCCAGACATGCAGTGCCACTGGACAGTGCTGACTGTACCATGTGGCATGCATGTCAGTGGTGTCAGTGGATGGTGGCCATGCCCCGCCACCTGTCCTGCTACACAGCATGCATAGAATATCCTGGATGGAAGGCACTCACCATCATCGGGCTGGTCCTGGCGCTGACCCACTATGGGACCTCTGGCATGAGGACTTAGCTCCCTTCCCCTCAGCTCGCTTCTCTGCCTGTCCTCCTGAGCACGGCGATGCTCATCAGGACCTAGGGTGCAAACATGGAGAGAGGAATATCAGTGAAAACAAGTAGCAAAAGCCCCCCAACCCTGGGTGTGTGCGATCCCAAACAGCCCAACCATTCAGCCCTACACCACCACCACCACCACCACTGCCCACACTGGACGGCCCACCCCCCTGTGTGGTGGACACATGCCCACCATGAAACCCATACAGACGCAACCAGTGAATGGATGGGGCAACTACCTGGCCATGGAACAGCTCCTCTCCTGGTGCGTGTCCGCAGGCGGGCAAGCCTGTCCGGGTCCCTTCGCTTGAGGTCCCCGTACCGGTGTCGACACTGCTCTGCTGTTCTCCCCATCCCTGTGGCCTCCTTCAGTGCCACCGCCACCTCCTCCCACACAGCACTCCTGGTCCTGTCCAGGGGTGCCTCACCAAATAGAGCACCAGCATGGGGCTCCACCAGTGCACCAAATTGGCCAGTTCTATCTGGCTCCATACTGCAGCCCTCCGATGTGCCATCTTTGAATCATCTCAGATTCAAAATGTCGCTCCCTAGCACATGTCTGCCACGTGCAGATGCTGAGCAGTACTGCTCTGCCATTCCCCATCATGCTGTCACCGAATAGCACGATAGAGGTGCACCCATGTGGACGCATGGTGCCTAGAGGGCAAAGGTCGGCACAGGGTCAGGGGTCCCTCGCACAAGGACCGCCATAGCGCGATTGGTACTCCCCACATGTAGAGCAGAAGGGCGCCTGTGTGGGACTTCCTGTAGTGGCCTACCACGCTGTGGCACCATGGCGCCTATGATGCCCCAGAGCAAGGGCGCCATACTTTTGAACAGTGCACTAGCACCACTGGTACAGTGGTGGACGTGCCCTGCACTGCCTCCTGTGCTCAGCACATCAGCAGCGTGGCAGGCATCAGTGTCAGCATCCCGGGCATGCGCCGTGCTGTGCCTATTGCGCACGTCACAGAGCTGCGACTCTGCCTGAGCATGCTCAACACAATTGTGCAAGGCACAACAGCACGATATTCAGCCAGCATATGCAAATCAGCTCATCAGCAATTCCATGGCACAGCTACTGCATTAGCATCCACTTAAAATTGAGCCTCGCCTCATTTGCATGCGTTGCGCTGTATAAATGTGACATGGGGCTGCAGAGGCCATAGTCTGGTATTGCAGTCTATTGTGGTGGGTTGCATGCTGTTTTCCAGTGTGGACTGTGGTGTGTGGGAGATGCATGGGACTACACATTCAGAGGTAACACCTGTCATTCCCACAGGATCAATAATGACCGAACGTGAGGAGGAGGAACAGAGATGTGGGAGACGGAGGAGGCCCAACTTCACCCGGGCAGAAACAGATGCCCTGTTTGAGGCCTACCTTGACCAGGAACCACTGCTCACTGGACAGCGGGGAGCACCACAGGCCCATGCTGCAGCATGGGATGAGGTGGTGCATGCTGTCAACCAGCATGGCAGCCACCAGCGGTCCATGCAGAAGTGCAAGAAGAAGGTGGGCAAGGACAAGAGGAGGATAAAAGATAAGGTGGCTGCCATCAGGGCAGCATGTGCTGTGACTGGTGGTGGACAGCCGGCCATGCCTGACACCACAGGAAGAGTGGGTGGCTGGCAGCATGCAGCGTTGTGCCCTAGAGGGCGTTTCAGGTGGTGGCTTCCAGATGGGTGGCAGCCCATCACTGCATGGTAGGTCCAGATCTGTCACTGTGTGGGGTGGGAGAATGCCACAGGGTAGGGCAGAGACATTAATGCTACTGTGTTCCCTTACAGCTCCTTAGCGTCTACATGGGTCAGTGGTGGTGGGCTCGTCCACTGAGGGCGATACCCTGGTCACAGAGGAGCGCCCATCCACCTCCACAGGTGTCCGAGGTTCAGGACAACAGTGTAAATGCCTGTCTGTCCAGACTGAAGTTGGTGGTGCTGGTACGGAGGAGGCCCTGTCCGTGTCCCAGCGTGACAGCATCCATGGATGCCAGCATGCTGAGACTCGGACTGGTGCCGGATCCATCACCGATGATGATGGAGCTCACATCACGGACAGTGATATGTGTGGGCCACAGGATGGCCCCACAGCAGGTCACAGCACAGGCATAGCCATGGGTGGTGCCACCGTGGAGGCCTGCGTGACATCACAGTCCCAGTCTGTGCCTGTCTGCACCAGTGGGGCAGCACTGGTGTTCATCCAGGCCAGTGGGGCTGTTGCGGCTGCTGAGGCAGCACCATTGAGCCCAGGCGAGTGGCGGCTGGAGGGGCAGTGTCAGCAGTCAGCCAATGGTGACGGGGGGACAGTGTCGGGGGCGGCTTCAGTGCACCGTGTGTGGCCATTCCCCAGCATGGCTCTGGTGTGCAGCGCCCATCATCAAGGGGTGATGCCCAGCAGGGCCAGGAACAACATGAGGGACATCATGCTGATTCGGTGGATGACCTCTTTGATGAGCACAGCCAACTACTCCAGGCTTCTGTGGATCAGCAGTCACAGCTTGTCAGGGTGGTTCTGCACCAAGCAGAGGAGCGGCATAGCAGAGACCACACTCTGCTCCTGGCAGAGATGGCCCAGCAGCGGGAGAATGTGACCACTGCCATTGATAGGCAGACATGTGCATTCACTGCTGTTATGGCCACAATGGGCACACAGTTTGTTGCCCATGCACCGCAGACACCACGCAGTGTCATGTCCACCCCCCATTCCCGGAATCATGTGATGTCCTCCATGTTGACACTGGGTTCAGCTGTGGGCATCCCGAGCACGCCTGGTGCAGGCATGTTCGGTGAGCTGCAGACCCCTCCTTGAACACGGTCACGTTCCTGCAGCGTCACCCCAGGGGACTGTCAGTGCCACCCCATGAGGCCAATGGTCAGCCTGTCATGGCTGGCAGGTCTCAGCAGGGCCACCCACACATCCATGGCAGCCGTGGCACTGTGCCATGTGACTGAGCTGTCTCCCACCATGGCTACTGTCTGATGCTGCCCTGTGTGCTGTGTGTTGTTCAACGTGCGATGCACAGGTGGGATACCTGGCCCTGCACACGCACACGGTCCATGTGCACACCCTTCTGGCTGCTGTGGCATGTGCATGATGATGCCTGCATTGCTCTGTCCACCACTGTGCAATGGTGCCCAACATCTGAGACATGCACAATGATGGGCAATGGGCATGGTCATCTGTGGACCTGTGTATGGCTAGGGGTAGTGGCCTGGGTCAGCGTGCCTCCTACCCCTTGTGCATGTCTTATGGTGAGTGTGTGTGTGTGTGTGTGTGTGTGTGTGTGACCATGTGTCGTGTTAGGCCTTGCCCATCCCTGATGGCCTGTGCGGTTCCATGCTTAGCCAATTCCCTTGGCACCATGCGCCCCTGGGGTTCATCCATGTGTGTTTGTGGGTTGTGCCCTTGCCATTGGTGGTTGCACATGGCCCCATGACTTACCTGGGTTGGTTGAAGTGCTCCTCTGTGATGGTGTCCTGGTGCAGCTGTGACATCCAGATCAGGCGGGGGTCCCTTCACCCAAGGGGGGCTGCCCATCATTGTCTGCACCAGTGTCCTCATGGTCCCCATTGCTGTCCCCCTCTTCGACCTCTACAGCTATCCCACAGTCGTTGGCCATGTTGTACAGGATGCAACAGGCCAGGAATAGTCCACAGGCCTTCGAGGGGCTGTACTGTAGTGCACCACAAGACGTGTCCAGACAACGGAAATGTGCCTTCTGCATCCCGAACACCCGCTCTATGACATTGCGTGTGGTGGCATGTGCCTCATTGTACCTTTGCTGTGATGGGGTCATGGGCCGCCGGTATGGTGTGAGCAGCCAGGGACGGAGTGGGTAGCCACTGTCATCTGTGTGTAGAGGGTGGACATTAGTATGGTGGTCAGCGTCCCTTTGCCATGGGCTAAGGCCAGTACCCATGGCACCTCTGACTATGCCCCCCCAAAATCCATGTCATCCTGCGTGATTTGCATACTCACCCACTAGGTAGCCAGTGGGGATGCCCCCACTCTCGAACCTGTGGCACAGTGCAGACTGGTGTCAGATGAAGGCATCATATGCTCCCCCATAGTGCGTGGCACAGACATTGGTTCTGCGCCCCCTAGCATCGCACACCACCTGGCAGTTGATGCTGGCATAGCCCTTTCGGTTGATATAAGTGACACCTTCGGGCCAGGTGGCATGTGGATGGCCACATGGGTGCAGTCAATGGCCCTGAGCATGCCAGGAATACTCGCTACCCTGTGGAACTCTTGTATGTGTGCTGTGCGCTCCACTGGTATGCTGGGGAAATGGATGTACTCCACAACATGTGGCAGCAGTGCGCTGAGGAACTGTGTGAGTAGGCATGATAAGGCCGACTGGGTTATGCCTGTTGTGTCCCCTGTTGGTCTCTGGAAGGTGCCCGTGGTGAGCAGGCACATGGCAGCTGTTACCTTTGTCTCCACTGACAGAGCATGACTCCGTCGTGTGGGTGCCTGCATCTCATTACTGCACAGCTCACAGAGCCACCTCAGGATCACCCGGTTCAGGCGGTAATGGCCCACAATCTCTGTGTCACTGTAGTGCTCGAAGCTGGTGCGAGCTTGGTACCGCCTGTTGGGGGAATACATGGGCCATTCCACTGCCAAGCCCCCCGCTTCCTGCCTTCTCACACCCTCATTACTGCCTCCGCCTGAAAGGTGGCACTGGCCATGTCCGTGGCTGGTGTTCTCCCCCCGGCAGCTGTTATCCTGTTCCCCCCACTGTCCTTTGTGATGCTGCCCCTGCACCGGGTACACCTCCAACCTTTGGATGTCCTGCCCACTGCCACTGCCCTCAGTCCACTGTGGCACTTCCTCTGTCTCTCCTGCACAGTGGCACTGGCTCCCCACTCCTGTCCTGTTGCTGTGTGTTCCCAGGTGTGCCCTGTCCTGCTCCTTTCCAGTCCCACTCATTGCTACTCTCTTTTCTGTTGCTGTCACCTTGCTTCCACTTCTGGCTTCACTTTATCATTCTTGCGCCTCTCTCTTGTTACTTTTTATTTTGGATCATTTCCGCTATCACACAACTTCCGCTTGCTCCCCTATTGCACATGGTGCATGCTGTTGAATATCACACTGCGCCATTTATTCATGGTTCTTTCCCCTATGGTTGCGCATGCATTCATTATGATTGCGCTCTTGCACATTGCAATTGAGTGGCACAGCTGCCTCCCGCTGAATATCGCAGAATGGCACATTTTTGGACTTGCGCTGGCGCATCTCTGTTGCACATGGCGCAACCTTCTGAATATCTGGCCTGGATGTTTGTAGTTCTGCTGCTATTACAGGTATTCAACTGATATTTGGAATGCAGAATTGTCACTACAGTTGTCTACTGTTCCTGTGCTACCCAGCACTGCTGCCCTACTCATGGTGACCCCATGCATCTAACTCTAGCCACTGGTGACCCCTGCACTTGCTGCCTCCTCTCTTATACTTTAGATTATATCCTCCTGACTAATAATTCTACTGAATGACTGTACCTTCTCCCTCTTGGCAGAACTTCAGTCCTTCTCAATTCTGGCAAGGGATCACAGTTATTTGAGTTGTATTGCAGCCAGGCAAATCACTGTACTTGCAGTAGCATCATTGTCCTGTAATGTTCCTCCAACACTCCTGCTATAGTAGTGCCCAGTATCAAATTCCATCATGGCTATGGATATCTGAAAACTTTTGTCACAATGACCTCAGTCACAACTAGCTGTACTGCTTGGTGTCACTTGATGCCACTGTTTTCAAATGCGAACAGTATGTATTATCATCTACAGGGTTGTTAAAGTGCCAGCAAGTGGCACTGTACAGTATAAAAACAATGTTGTGCATGTGTGTGCCTCCACAAGTTATTTTGTCTGTGAGCTCTAGTAATGTGTTGGAAAAATGCAAGAAGACAGAAAGTGCAAGGTGAGGGCCTTGACTATTCTTTATGGTTCTTCACTCTAGATACTGATTGGCACCATAGTTCTGCTGGGCACCACAGTACTTTTACTATGGAGCCTATAATGAATGCTATCATATTACAAGTCTAGCCAGTGTTTTTCTTCTTCTACCTCTTTGACAGGTCAAGGGCATGAGCAAAATGTATGGATATGGCTTCTGCAAAAGTATCACACAATTCCATAATTTTCACAAAAGCTCAAGAAACACAGCTTTTGTTCCTAATTATTTTTTATGGTTGCTAAAAAAAGTGGTACAGTAATTCTTTAAGCAACATACCAGAAAATTCACACACACACACACACACAACCTTCCTTTTAGGGTCAGTGATTCTTCCAAAATTGATGTATTCTCAGGTTTTAATGTTATAGGGGTTAAACATTTTGCACTTTATGTACTTGCCAAATTTGATTTAAAAATGTTGGAATATTTGGCTAATGGTACTGATTAATGTATTCCAAAAGGTATCACTGCCAGTTTTCTGAAGTTAATTAAACTGATGTTCACTGGCTAGAGAGTGAATAATGTTGAACTTCTTTGTATTCATCTTTATCAGCAAATGAGATCACAAGACAAATTGGAAGCACTGATTACTGCTACCAGAGTCTGAAAGCTTGGGCATAAGTAATTTTTACATGAAGATGTTATGAATGCTGTAACTAACACAAACTGCACATTAAAGCATGCAATGAAATAAACACATTATGCAAAGGATATAAAGAATCCAACAACTTAATTGGCTAAGACATCTTCTTACCTATGATTAAATCCCAACACATATAGTAGTCATGGAAAAGAAAAAGTCCTACCCAACAGGCTTGCTGCCAACATATATTTCACAACAGCACCATCTACTGGCCAAAACAGAACAAAATAGAACTATTTTGTTTAAAATGTATGTGCACACATAAAACACCACCATAACAATATGTATAAAATGTTATAAGATTTGTAATAAATAAAAATGGATCTGTTACATAATAGCAATAATACACTTCAGGGTTTGGTGTGTTATGGGATATAATCACTTCTTGGGTTATGCAACACTTGACTTTCAGCCTCATGCCTCACAGTGCACCTGAGGCAGAACTATATTCCATGACATATAACTCCCAGTTTGTATTATTGGCAAAAATAAATCACTATACAATTTTAAGAATTCCAAATTAACTTGAGCACATTTTTCTTCAAACAATTGCTATATTTAGACAAATTGTTCAGATTCTGTACTCTTAATTGTTTGTTAGGTAGTCTTTAATACCAATCTAAAACCTATCAATTTTGATGCACTGACAAGTTGCTGCTACTACAAGAAACCATGTGCTGATCAAAGATAGGTCATTTAGCTGTCTTATTCTTTGCTCCCAGGCTCTTGACTTTGTTGCACCTGAATAGCAGAGATTTATATACTAATTTGTACTTTAGAGCAGCACTACAAAAGCACCTGTTAAAATCAAATGTTTGAACCTGTTTTAGACGTTATCTTGTTATTTTGCAATCCTCTTTATGTCATTATCCCATAATTTCCTGCACATTGTCTGTATGCCCCTGAATTTCTGTTGTTCTATAATTTTTGTGTTCTAAGTCATACCTGTGCGTAGGCATTTAATTGTCTAGTGAACTTACCTGGTTACTAAAAACTCACTAAATAAATATTCTTAATTATATACCAAACACATATAATGCTAAAGAAACTATTCAGGAAAATAAATCAGTAGACTATGGTGCAGGTTTATATGCCCTAGCTCCAAATATTCCATGTCATGTTTTCTCAATTACTGATCCATTTAATTATCATTCTTTACCTTATGGAATAGCATTACTAATACATCTTCAAAATGATTTACAATAAACTTGATAGATGGGTAGAGGAGAATTACATCCTTTCACTATTTCAGATTGGGTTTGGAAAGAACTATTCTAATACAGAACATTTCCACTCTTTTAGTTCATATAACTGAGAAATATAAAATTCTAAAGTTATATGTTGCGTTCATCAATATTTAAGCAGCTTTTGATTCTTTGTCAAGGGAAATATTATGGACCAATGTTGTTAGTTAAATGGTAACTGTATGGATAATTGATGTGATAGTGAATCTGAATAAAGATAATTAGGCCAAGGTTGCAGTTTTTCTTTTTTTTTTTAATTTTGCATTTATTTCATTTAAACTAAAACACAAAGTGACACAACTCATGTCAGTCATCCAGCTGAAAATACAGTAGACATTCAATGTATAGTAGGATCATCAGCCTAATCAATCTGGCTTACAAATGTGAAGGTATTCCAAACAATTGATAATATTCTAATAATCCATAATGCTGCACCATACGAGTGTGAGAGAGGTATCTAAATATATTATTTAGAAACCAGTAAGTTTTAGAAACCCATATGGAATTGGGATATGCTGTCTTCCCAAACATGTTAATATACCCAATATTGGAAGCAACTTCCCAAAGTTCGCCCCCCAAAATCCTCCCCCAAATACAGCAGTTATCCTAAAAAAGAAAAGCAGGTATCAGTGCAAGATTTTTTCTCCATGGTCAAGTTTACTTGGTTTACTTGGTTTATAGGACAAAAGAAGGCTGTTAGCCCATCGAGATTGTCCTCCATATTGATGGATCATTTACCCATGTCCCATTCATTCATCCATTTATCTAGTTTATTCTTGAAAATTGTAATATTTGTTGAGTCAACAATATCCTGGGGTAATTTATTCCATAGTCTGGGTGATTTAATGGAAAAGAATTTTAATCTCTCGTTATTGTTTACTTTTTTAACTTCCAATTGTCTATTGTGAAGTCTTGGCACAATTTTTCTTACTGAATAAGCAATACCACATTGTTCCATTTGAACTGGTGATTTAGGTATTTTAAACAGTTGCAGAAGATCACCTCTAGTTCACCTGTGCTCAAGAGAATGTAATCCTGTTTTTTTTTTTAATCTAGTATCATATTCTAAGTGAGTAAGATGGGGTACTAGCTTAGTAACTCTGTGTTGAATTTGTTCAATTTTTTTTTATGTCTGACTTTAAGTAAGGGCTCCAAAATGGAGATCCATAATCAAGATAGGGCCTTATGTGTGACCTATACAAGGTTGAAAGGCATTCTTCTGATTTAGAAATTAATGTTTTATTTATTCTACATGGCAATGCATTAGTTTGATTTGCAATTTTAGAACAATCTGAGGAAGGTGATAGTTTGTCATTAACCAAAATACCCAGATCCTTTTCTATAGAAGATGTCCTAATAATGTTGTTATTCAGGTAATATTTTTGTTTGGGGTTATCTTTCCCATAATGGAGTACTGCACATTTAGCTATATTAAAATGCATTTTATTAATACAAGCCCATTGTTCAATCAGTGCAAGATCCAATGATAAGTTATAACAGTTTACAGGGGTATTAACCTTTCCTCCAAGTTTGGTGTCATCTGCGAATTTAACAATTATGTTATTTGGTGAAATATGCATATCACTAATAAGCAGATTAAACAGCACTGGGCCCAGGACGGTTCCCTGTGGCACGCCACTAGCCACCACACCCACCCTTGATAGTACACCATTCACCCTAACTCTCTGTGTTCTGCCACTCAGCCAGTTATTTATCCAGGATAAAATAGGTGCTAAGAAACCTAAATGGTTAAGTTTATTAACCAAGATACTGTGTGATACTTTATCAAAAGCCTTGCTATAATCTAAAAGAATGACGTCTGTTGGTATTTTACAGTCAAGGCTAGAACTAATATAGTTGTAAAACGTGATCAAATTTGTAGTACATGAGAATCCTGTTCTAAAGCCATGCTGATAGTCATCATTAATTTTTAATGTAGACATTTTGTTTTCAAGTTAATGTTTAATTATTTTCTTCATGAATTTACATGGTATTGATGTAAGACTAATAGGCCTATAGTTTTCAATTTTAGAATGGGAGCCTTGTTTAAAGATGGGTGTGACAATGGCTGTGCACCAATCAGCTGGAACTGAGGATTCATAAAGTGATTTCTTAAAAATAATAATCAAAGGGGGTATTATCATATCCTTTGTCTCTATAAGAAATCTAGAACTAATGTTATCAGGGCCAGAACTAGTATGTTGTTTTAGAGTATCAAAGGCCCACTGAATATCCTGGAAATGAGCTTCATATGGTTCAAGTTTAGAACCTGATACAATAGGTGCCATATTAGTTGATTCTGGAGTAAAAACAGATGAAAAATATTTGTTTAACTCTGAAGCTGTTTCTGTATCGGAAGTTATAGTGATGTTATTACAGACTAAGGGACCTATCATATTGTTATTACTTTTCTTACCATTTAGGTAAGCATATAATGCCTTATGATTATGACAGTCCTTAGTATGAACAATTTTAAATTCAAAATTACGTTTTGCCAAAATGATAGTTTTCATTAATTGTCTAACCACCTCTCTATATTTAAGCAGGATGTAATTTTTCTGGTCGGATGGACATTTTTTTAAGGTTAAGAATAGTTTGTTTTTGTGTTTGATTAATATTTTAATATTACCATTGAACCAAGGGGGGATTTTCCCTTTGTTATTATACTTAAGTTTATCTGGGACATATTTTTTTTCAAGTTTCAGTATCTTTGTTTTTAAAAAGCCCCAAGCCGTTTCAGTATTCATTGGATACATTATTTGTTCCCAGTTAAGGGATTTTATCTGATGATTAATGGTTTCAAAGTTAGCCCTATTATATTGTTTTATTTTCAGTTTGTTTATTTTTGGTAATAAGGACAATTGGGTGGAGAAAAAAAGGGACAAATGGTTGCTATTTCCCAAGGGGTTGAGTAGTTGGATGTCAGATATATGTGTCTCTGGGTTGGTTATAACTAAGTCCAATATGTTATTCCCCCTTGTTGATTCTCTAACACATTGAATGAGTCCCAGATTGATTATAACTGACAAGAATTGTTTGTTGTGTTTGTTAATACCAGAGAATGCATCCCAATTTATAGTGGGAAGATTAAAGTCCCCTAAAATGAGAACTGGATCTTTACTAGCTATTTGAATGATTTCATTACAAAGTTGTTTAGTTTGGTCAATATCAGAAGATGGAGGACAATAACAGGTACCTATAAGAAATTGGGGGATACTGGTAGGTCGAATATGGACCCAGACACTTTCAGATTGTACAGTAGTTGTTGACTCATATGATGGGATATCATCTCAAATGTATAGACTGACCCCACCTCCTTTTCTTTTATCTACTCTATTTTTAAAGTAGTGCTTGAAACCAGGGATTTCTGTTCTCCACTTTTTATCTGTGTTACCCCAGGTTTCAGTAATTGCTATTAAAGCTAAATTTGAAGTTTTAGCTAAAATTTCAAGTTCTGCAAGTTTGGTGATAGTTAGTGATCGGGCATTTAGTGAAAGACTATTGAGATTTGTCCAGTAGGATGAGCATGGACTATCTTTACAAGAGATAGGGGGCATCCCAATCTCCCCCATTCCTATCAGTTTAAATGATTGATCCTAAGACTGTACTACCCCTTCTGCTAAGATGTAAACCATCCCAACAGAAAAGTGATGGCCTGTCATCAAATTCCTCTCAGTGGGTTAAGCAACTTATGCCTTGCCGGTAGGTCAACTTGTGAATCCATTCATTTAATGCTTTTACTTTATCATTAATGTGTCTGGTTGCTCTTGGAATAGGTAAGACTTCAGATAGACATATATTGCAACCACGTTCCGTTAATACATTACATAGAGCCACATAGTCCTGTTTGATCTGCAGAAGTGGGGACCGTGTGATGTCGTTAGTACCAACATGGACAACCACCAGAGGATTTTCCCCAGCAGCTGACAGAATTGTTTTAGTCATTGATGCAAGATCCGCTATTTTTTCACCTCTATAACTAGAGCTAGTTTGGTTTTCCTTGTCTGGGTTTACAGACTATATGATCAACATATTTTGTTATGGAGTCTCCTAGAACATATACCTGCTTTTTTGGAATAAACACATCAGGATTATGCAGAGATTGAGACACAACGGGGATATTCAGGGGATCAGAAACCTGAGGAGTTTTAAGTGGTGAGGTCACAATTACTTTGTGATCTGATTGCACTTTATGACTTCGTCTGTTCAGGTTGTCAGTTGCATGTTCAATGGTACCTAAAGTATCATTAAAATCATCCTCAACCAAATCAGGGAGGGGTTCAAAAGAATTATAAAGTGGGATTATGTGAGTTTTGGGAACAGAGTTATTTACTTTTTTGGTATGCTTTTTTGGAGGAATTAGAGTCCAGTTCTCAGCCTCTATGGAGTGTTCAACTAAATTTTTAGTAGTAATAGTTAAAGGGGTAGAGGTAGTTGTTGGATGCTCGGTCAGAATAGAAAGTGGTAAACAACTCAGTGGTGGATCATTGGAGAAGGAGCTTCCCAGACATTTTGAGGAAGAGGTATTAGCCTCTACCAGTAATGACATGTGATCAATGTATTCTTCTAATGCTTAGATATCAGAGCTAATAGTCTCACTTGGTTGCAGTTTCTTAATTTCCTCCTGCAAGTTCCCAACTAGGATACATTTATCACACAAAAACTTTGAATCTTGTTTACCAATGGTATACATCTTACACTCAGAACACATCTTATTTGCTTTCTTCATGATTTAAGATAGTGAAGATACAAGGGTGGCAATTTGTGGATTTTTACCTTATGTGTATGTATCTTGGTATGGCTGCCTGGTCCTGGTGTCCCCGGTGGACACGGTGAACCTGTATAAGGCGGCTCATGTCTTTGCACTCATCTCTGCGTGTGTCTCTTGTGTGACCCAATGCTTGCCCTCTCACTAAATGCTTGCTTTTAAGCACGATTACAGGAAGTGCTCTCCACTACTTCTGGTTTCAAGCTACTTCTTAAAATGTTAAATACATGCTTTTAGCCTTTAAAAAGGCTACACCTAGTGTGGAATTTGGTTATTAGGTTAACAAAGGCTCTACAGCAATGAGCAGTGCTCAGGAAAGGGAGAGACTGGTGCTACAATAATTCAGCAGTGCCCTCAGTCCTCCAATATCCCACAGTGCCCTATACCACAGACAGGGCTTAAAGATAGGGAATAGTTCTTAACCCTATTCTTAGCCGCAAAAGTTGTTTTTCAAGCAGTATACACACAAAATATAGTTTATCACAATCAGCAGCAGTTCAGCTTTCTTTACACTCAGTGGGCCCTATGCACTAAGGAACTGAAGCTTTTGTGCAGTGAACAACATGCTTATGTAAGGGCATATGACCCTAACAAGTGTAAGACAGTGCTATACAACATGCAGATATGGAATGCTGAAGCCTACATATGCATTCCACATGTTGCTGCATTATGGCAGCACTACACATGGGAGGAGGGGAATGGCCTTGTAACAGAATATGCACCCCTACCACCTGCGCATGCAATATGACCATCCAGCACATGATACCACACATACAACACAAAGCCATGTGGATGGCTGCCGTAAACCACAGACCTGCGGGGTCTGCAGGATGGACCACTTCCACTGTAGGAGCTATGGGCACTGGCCATTCAGGACCAACACTGCACAACTCTGTCATGCAACAGAGGTCCAAAACCAGCCATGCAGCAGTCATGCAGTCATCCACTAATAGCTGGCACAGTAGCACCCTGCTAGACTACTGAATGGTATCAGTTGATAGTGGCAATGCCCCCCACTACACAAATGCATCTGCCACACCAACATTGTACATAGCCCTCCTTACACACACATAGCTCACAGTCCACCCCCCCGAGACAGCAGAACTGCTGGATATTGTCCCCTCCTCATCCATCATCCCCCTGGACAGTGGCATGCCAGTGTCATCCAGAATAAAGACACAGACACTGGACATATGTGTTTGTACAGTGTATTACAGTATCAACTTGTACATGTTTGCACGATAAACAATACTATCAATGGATAGGTCACATATAAAACACATGCATCTAACATCATGGGTCAGGACCATCTGCTGAGGTGCTCCTAGTCTTCCTCACCCTCATGGAATCCTCACCAGACCCCTTCAACATGGAGGAGGTGTACCCATGTGCCATCAGGATGAGTCCATTTAGTGGATCACAATAAGCCTGCAATGAGAGGAACTCAGAGAGGACAGTCATGTGGGATGCACATTCAGGGCCACTAATATACAGTGGCTACACACAGTTACCCACCTGCCCACAGCATGTACCTTTGTGGGCTTGGCCAACCTTCACAGTTCTATGTTATCATCTTTTTAATAGATGTGTCCACTACCCACTATCCAAGAAAGGAAATGTGTTACCTGCAGTGGCAAGCATGCCAACTGGACCACCACCACTGCCCCTACCCCATTGGGCTGCGCCTGGCAGATTAGGACCATATTCTGAAACTACAGGAGACCTTCAATGTATAGTATTCTGAAAATATAGGAGATCTTCAATGTATAGCATTCTGAAAATGCAGGAGACATTCAATATATTCTGCTTTGACAGCCTCTGAAGTCCTGTGGAAACATAAATAGAACACATAAATCAATATCACAGCTCCCACAACATATGTCTTGCAATGCCCCCCATACCCTGCCTGTTGCATACATACCTTACCTGACTTTGCCAGCTCCCAGACAGTGCCCACCTCTAGGCTGTCAATGTATGACCTTTTAGGCATAAGTCACATTTTACATGGGTATTCCCCCACCCTTTCAAACTGTGGTGCTGAAACATAGCTAGTCTGCGCTGCTGCCATTTTTCTAGTTATATGAGATAGTTGCGGCATGGTGACACCCATGCAAGTCATGTCACCCTGCCAACATGCCAGGCATACCCCCTTTAAAGGGGTTCTTGGTAAAAGTGAAGGTCTGTGCAGCATCTCTATCAGCATCTCTGTCTGTCAACGTCTGTCTTTGGATACACCACAGGGGTACACAGTATGAGTCTTGGACTATTACTGAATGCTCTCCTGCTGGATGGTAAGATGGAACGTGAGCAGGCATTGTGGGTGAGGCTGCAGCCACCTGCGTTCAGGCCCCATCTGGATGACTATGCCCTGTGGGATGCACAATTCTCAGAGTAATTCCATTTTGATCATGCCACCATTGCACTGCTGTGTGATGTTGTTCGGGGCAATGTATCTCCACATGCTCAGTGGTCATGGGTGATGTCTGTGGAGACAAAGGTTTTATGTGCATGTGGGGCATGAATGGATAGCTGATAGGTGAATACAGTATATGTATGCAGCACAGGTGCAACACAGGTGGATGCATTGCCACAGGTCATTACAATGACTGTTGTTTATCCACGGCATAGGTGACAGCAGAAACCCACTACAGCCATACCTGATGACCTCATATCTGGTGGCAAATAGTACAGAAGAGGAAGCATAAAAGAAGGCCCACAGGAAGACATGTTTCATGGCTGAGAGGATAATAGGGCTGCTGAAGATGAGGTTCCGGTGCCTGGATCTGAAGAGGGGCATAATAATGCTTGCCCCAGGAAGGGTATGCAGAGTGTTCATAGCATGCATCATGCTGCACAACATGGCTGTGTATGATGGTTACCCTTGCCATGGGACAGATGGGGGATATCCCACTGGGTGATGGGGGGTGGGCCACCAGGGGCAAAGCGATAAGACATTGTCCAGCTGGATGACTCATCATGTACTAGTACAGGGGCCATTTACCAATGGGAGCCACCTGCATTGCACTGTGATGATGCCCCAACCTGGATGCCTTTCCACCCATTGTGTGTGGGGGATATGTGTACATTCCCATAATTGTATGGGGTGGTTATGTTGCTGTATATGGGTGGGGGGTTTACACGTGCCTGTGTACATGGTGTTTGAATGTGGTTGTGTACTAGGGAAGTAATATGTTGTGGTGTGCAGTTTTCCTATCATATTTATGGTATTTTCTTCTATGTCACTGTGTTAGTGGTGGTTTGCCACTGGCAGGAATCACTGCTTTCTTGACAGTTGTCATCCTAGCCTTTTGGATGACCATGTGACCAGATGTAAAGTCTTCGCTGTTGCCTTGCTTCCTCCGTGTGTCCATGTGTCTGACTGTGTGTCTGACACCTGCTGTAGTTGACTACTCCCCCCCCAGACCACTGGTACACTGGGATCTGCATGTGCGAAGTGCATCAGGGCATCAGGCTGTTCCTCAGGGCCACAGAACTGGCATGAGCAGGCTGTACTCGGGCATCTGGGTATGGCATAGAGACGGACTTGGGATCAGGATGGCCCTGGATAGCAGGTGGTTCTCAAGGAGATCAGCAATGCAGTCTATGCCTCTGTGCATCACCCTCACCTCAGTGGTCAGATCTTTCCTGGCTTCTGTCTTCTGGCTCTGTGCCTGAAGACACTCTTGTTCCAACTTCTACACCTCAAGGTAGTAAGTTCAGAGAATACCATATGTAGGTGGCCTCCATGTCCGGCTGGATGGGTGGCCTGAGAAGCCCTCATCACCATTGTCACAGAGCTGTTGTGTGGTGGCAGGCCATGCACAAGGGCAAACCACAGATGGCTGTGTTAAGGTTTACTTTGTGCCCTGCAGTCCACCATGGAGCAGCTGTCTGCAGTGTGATTGTGAGAAGGGCTCAGATTAGGGGTAGCTGTAGGTTGGCTGTCTGTGGAGATGGTACCTAGCTCATTTATGGACACCTGTGTCTCTTCCACTGTCTCTGTGACTGTGTCCCCCAGTACTGTCTCTCATTCACCATGCCCACTGACTCCTGCGTTGTACCTGGGGATGAGAGAAAGGATAGTTGGTACATACAGTGGTACAGCAATTTGTAGTTCATGGTGTGCTATGGGCCACCTAGGGTGACACCTACCTGCATCATTCTCCTGTCCTTGGCTGCCTGTGTGGGACTCAAGGTATGTGGGAAGCTCCACAGAAGATACTGCCTCCACATCAGGTCTGTCTCAGGGTCTGTAGGGTGCAACACAGGAAGGTTAACATTCATGTGTCATCCAGAACATCCCAACCCTTGTCCCTGCATTTGACTACATACCTGCCACTGTGTCCATGCCCTCTTCCCTGTGCAGGGCCATCTTGGTGAGAGTGTCTGCCACCATCCTTTATATTGGGGTTAGGCTGTGCACCTGCATGGGTGGGTCTCTGCCTGTGCCTAGCTGTGACTATTTGATGGCTGACGGCTTACTCTTGACAGTTGAATGGAGGTCACACCATTTATGTTTAATGGCCGAGAGTGTCCTTGCCTCTGGAAAGCTACATTCACAGCAGCATGAATATCAAGCCACTGGTGGGCTTTGGTCTCAGTCAACACCTTGAGGGACTCTGCTTCATAGAGAATGGCATAGTGCTCATGGATATCCGAGACCATGGCTACCACCTGCCCACTCGTTAAGTTTGTGGCCCATGACCTGCTGTCACTGCATGACCAGCTACATTCACTATGCTCTGTGTGGCCCTGTCTGGTGCCATCAGTCCCTGGTGGTGGAATGAGTGCCTCAGGCACAGCCCTGCTTTCCTGCACCATTGCCTTCTCTCCTTCACCCATCACAATATTCACTTCCATGTTTCTGCGTGGAGTGGCAACAATGTTCATATATGATGGGGTCAAGGGGCAGGGGCACATAATTTGAGACCACCCAGGGTGCATTCTACATGGCCCTACATGCGTCCATAGGCCACGCTGATTCCTTAGCATGCCCTGCATATGTGTTCATGTATAGTGCATAGTTAGGACAGTGCATAGTTGCATGCTACTAGTACGTTGCTTATGGGTGCAGTTCCCACAAAATAGTGCCTATGCCCAATAAAAGGGTTAAATAGGAGTGCCCTCTTGCACTGTTCCCATTTAACCATCTTATAAATATAGTTTTATTAAATATAGACCATCTATCATGTCACTCACCTATTATATTTCAGCATGCATGCCCATTTCTCACTTATGCTGATGATTTAGTTTTCTTGTCTGTTTCACCTACTGAATTACAATTAACATTGAAAAAACACACATACAAGATCTGTGCAATGAAATGAAATTAAATTAAATATTAAGTCAGTGAAATGCAAAGTGATGGCATTTGGTGCCAATAAAGTAAGCATCAGTGGAAGATTACTAACAATATTTTAGAACAGGTAAATGAATACCTGTACTTGGGAATGGTATTCTCATCTAAGTGTAAATAGGTAAGACATTTAAAATCATATAAAAGCAATAGTAACTAGTAACAAGCAGGGGATTCTGAGAGTCAATAGTAGGTGTGGTGGCTATAGTACAGAGGCCACTTTAATGGTAGGTGACGCTGAATTACTGCTGTTTACTACTGTACATGTTGGATGTTTGGGGGCATTATACATTCCCTGCTTTAGAGAGTGTCTGTGTCAATGGCTCAGAAGGTTGCACACCTACCTCTGAGGCTAGAAGAGTAGAAGGCTGTGGGTTCTATCACCAGGCAGTTGGGTTAAATCCCAATACTAACACTGCAGTGCAGCATGAGGGGGTGCTGCACTCCTGAGGTGCTGTCTTTCAGATGAGATCATAAACCAAGGTCCCATCTGCCTGTTCCGGTGGTAGTTCAGGAGGATGTTAAAGATCCCATGGCATGTCTCAAAAACAGTAGGGGAATTTTTATTGAGACAGAAATAAACAACAAGAACAAAAACATAAGTATGAAACAAGGAAGTCAAAACAAGAAAAAAGGAAAAAAAAGGTCTATAACAGCGTATTAAACAAGGAAGAGAATTACATCATTGTGTATGCAGGAGGAAAACAAAACATTCTATTGGGGGTGTAAAAATGAAACATTTTTCCATCTTTTCAAAAAGGCAGCTTGAGGTGAATGAGACTTATCAAAATCATACTGAGTCGGTAGTTCATGCTCAACATTCAAGACAACAGTCAATGGTGGCAAGTCAATTTGTTGGAATAAAGGTTTGCATCTAGTTTGACAAAGAATGAATTTAATACAGGAAATAATTAATCTAACAGTTCCGGCATCATAGTGCTGAAGATGGACAGAAAATCCTACCACAATTTCTTCATAAGAAAGGAGGCCCCAACAAGCATTTCACCATCTTTTTTCCAGGAGAGACCAAACACACTTGGCAAAGGGACAAAGAGTAAAATAATGTTCCATAGATTCCTCTTGTTGAGGACAGGTTTGCCGAGAGCACATTCTGTCAGCCTAACTCTTATGCTTTGCATTCCTGTTAACCCCCAACCGTCCATGACAGCTTAACCAAACCACATCCCACATCCTAGCCGGTGTTCCAGAGTACAGGAAACACATTTCAAGTTTAGGACGATGAGAGGCAGTAATACACTTAAAATCTGGTTCCACAGAGAAGGATGGAGTTTGTATAGTAGAATAAATGGTTTTCCTGCATGACACTGAAAGTTGGGAAATAAGTAAATGCCACTTTTTTATTTTCTCCAACACTAATACACTAGTATAAAAAGACTGGAAAGGTAAGGAATTTGGTTAAGGAGTCAGGGAACAGACTCCACTGAGCTACCAGGTGGGGCAACCAATTGTTGGCAAAGAGTTTCTACAGAGCAGGAGCAGGTGACTGAAAAGCTTGCACATTATAAAGGAAAAAAAAATGCTATAGTAAAAGCAAAGAGGGTTAATAAGTCACAGTCCTCCAGATTTTACTGGGAGACATAGTATGTTCCATTTAATAGGATTTAACCTACTTACCAACACAATTTGAAACACTAAGCTGAGTAAAGTAGTTTAAAACTTTTTATGGATGGGATAAACCACACTAAGGTATGTAAAAATGGTTCCAGAGCATAAGGGCACCGGCATTATAGAACCGTCATTACAGTGCCAGCGATGTGGCACCTGGAGGAACTGCGACTCAGCCAGTGCAGAGCATGGCCAGTACAGTGACAGCTGGGAGGCAGTAGGCTGAGGTGCCCAACACTTAGGATGTCAGGAGAGATGCAGGCAGCAGCCTGGAAGCAATAGGGTGCACCGCCCCCCACCCCAGCACCCACCATGAGATAGTGAACCCCCCATGGCCAGCAATCCAGGATAGAGCACCCACCCCCATCTGGCACCCCACCCACCTCTCGACCAACCACTGTGTGGAGCGGCCACCACAAACATGCCCTTGTGGGCTAGTGCACCCCCACCCACCTTGGCCCAGAACCCTGTAGGCAGTGCGGTGTCCGCCGCGGTATGTGTCAGGTAGTCAAAGAGCATGAAATGCCATCCCTCTGCCCTTGCAGTCTAGTGGCCCCCCTGCCCCCCCACAGGTACCACCCCTGGTACAACACCCTAGACCCCCATCCTGCTAGGGAGCAGGTCACTGGCACAGCCATCCACGGCTGGTGGACCACTGAGCTCTTAATGCATGAGCGAGTGCACACATGCAATGACAGCTCAAGGATCCACCGGCCATGTAGGAGTGTGGAGGGCTGGGCTGGTGGCCCACTCCCTAGCAGGATGGGGGGGGGCTGGGGTGTTCCACCAAGGGCAGAACCTGCTGAGTGGTGGGGCCACTAGATCACCAGGCCAGAGGGATGGCATATCATGCTATCTGACTACCTGACACAGACCGTGGCAGACACCATGCTGCCTATAGGGTTCAGGGCCAGGGTGGGTGTGAGGTGCACTAGCCCACCAGGGCATGTCTGTGTTGGCTGTTCCACACAGGGGTTGGTTGGGTGGTGAGTGGGGTGCCAGACCGGGGGGGGCTTCAACCTGTTACCTGTTCCTGGTGGGTGCCACCATGCTGCCTGCAGCGGTGTCTTGTCGCACACCCCTGGGTATGGCATTTTTGTCGTGCCTGCCATTTGCCCATACCATGGGGGCGCACTCATGTCGGCGGTGCCTTTGGCTGTCAGCCAGCGTTCTGATTGATGGTGCCTTTATTCCTAGTGTGTTCTGAGGGTGGAACCTGTAAACAGAGGTAATAAGAACATATGTACCAAAGCCACCTTCTTTTTCTGCAATTGTTGCCAAGTTTTCCAGACCATAACTTTCTGAGCTCCAACTTTAAGCTTAGTTTCCCAATTAAATGAGCCAATATCCCCCCACATGCATAATACCCAGGATCTAAATAGGTTCACTAGAAACTGAGCCATCTGTAAGTTCATCAACCTATTCAGTTGACTGACTAAGGATATGACCCCTGCTTTTGCATCTGTTAATGGTAGCTCCTGCCATGGCAGAGAAGCTTTTAATTTGTTTCATCACCTGAACACCAGAAGGCTTGGATGCTACAAGAAGACAGACATCATCAGCATAAGTAGTAATCTTCACCGCAGAATCCATCTGTGATACTACCAGACCTATGATACTGTTGTCATGTTTAATCAATTTTAGCAAAGGGTCCATACAAAACATATACAAAAGCAGGCTCATGGAGCACCCTTATCTGCCCTCCCCACCCATCGGATAGGTACTGGGGTACCAAGAAAACCCTTTACCAGGGGTAGTGAAGTAGTAACATGACAGACAGACAAAATCCAATCACAAAAAATTTGTGGAATACCATAATATAGTAAGACCTGTTTCATAAATTCATGGGACACCTTTTCAAAGGCCTTTTCCTGATCTAGAGAAATGACATAACCATGTAATTTACCATCATACCCATTTCAGCCAATTCTCTAAGCAAAAACAGATTGTCATAGATATTTCTGCCTAACACCGAATAGGTTTGTTCAGTGGAAATAAGGAAGGGAGCTGCTTTGGCAAGTTTGGAAGTGAGGATTTTCATTAAAATCTTCATATCTCTGTTGAGCAGACTTAAGGGTCTCCAGTTAAGTAGGTCAAATCTGTTACTTTTTTATAGATGAAAATCTGAAGAGTTTTGCCAAGCCTGTAGGATTTCAAGAAATTCACCTGAATATTTTTTTATAAAATTCAGTGGGGAGACCATCAAGGCCAGGGGCAGTATTATCCTTTAGTGATTTAATGGCAAGTGCAATCTCAGATTGCTGAATTGGGGAGGTGAGGGAATCAGTTTGTGTTAAGGAATGGAGGATTGAGCAAGAGAGTGTAAAAAGTCCCTCAACTCTTCACCCTTTAAGTTAGGGGCAGCACATATTTTCAAAAGATGCTCATGTACTACTTTCAAAATGTCAGCTGTGGAACTAACTCTATGGCCAGTACTATCTAAGAAAGAGTCTATCATTCTAGAAGCAACCCTAGTCCTACAACTTTCAAATATATCACCTGAAGAACTTTTCCCAGGTGCGCAAACTCTATGCTCCAGTAACAGAGACATAGCCCAGGAGTACTGAAGTTGTGCCATTTCTTTCTTAAGCCTAGTAACATGGGAAGAATAATGCTCCAAGCCGTCATTAACCAATGACATATAAGCAGTTAGTTGTGACCGTAAAGTCAAATATCTCTTGTATTGCTGAGCGTGCAGATTATGGGTATGCTGCTGTGTTAATGTTTTTAGATCTTTCTTTTTATCCCCTCAAGTACTAACATTATGCTCCAGGCAAGTCACCAATTTCCTGGCTTGGAGAAGGTCCAGAATTTGACCGTGTAAATTAGGAGCATCTAACAACTGTACATTCATCATCCAATATCCCTTAACAAGTTTCTGCTGTTCCTGCAAATCTACATGAACTTCCACCAACATATGGTCCAAAGTTTCAATCGAACACATTTTTGCAGCATGAATGAAGAGATATTTGGAAGCAAAAATAAAATAAATTCTAATGGCAAGGTGTCCTTTAGAAAAAGTATGACCTCCCTGCTTATGCAGTGACCTATAGGCATCAGTCAGTCCAGCAAAAGTGACAATGGATTGTAAACAAAGACACAAAACTGCTTGGATGTTTTAGCTCCGCTGTCAGCACTACTGAGGACACAATTAAAATCACCTACCCAAAGTAGATGACGTGAAGTATACAAATAAGGCTTAACAAGGTGAAAAAGATCAACTGTGTCCTTCTACATCTGTGGTACATAGGTGTTAATTATTCTCCAAATTGAATTGTTATAACTAAACTCTAAGAGAAAAGCTCTCCCTGGGGAAATATCTACTATCCTAGAAACTGTGTAGTGAGTCTCCCAAAACAGAATCCCCAACCCAGAACATTTATCAGAGCCAGAAGAAAACAAGCATTTGTCAATGCCAAATGTTGTCTCACTGGCATTGGTATTGGTAGTACAGGAGTTAGAGATGCATAATCGGAATGGCAGTGAAGTATTGAAGTGATGCCAACCACAACCCCACCCTGCAGAGACCGACAGGCATTGGGGTGTGCCTTTGGGTCATCAGCTATAACACTCATGCCATTTTACCTCGCCCTACCATGTAGACACTGACAAGTGTTGTGGTGTGCTTTGGGGTCTTTGGGAGTTATACGTACCCCATTCCATAAGGAAATACACTGAGGTGGCTGCAGTATAGGAGAATGGGGTGAACTTTGTAGCCAAACACTGCAAGGCACACCATGATGACTGTCATTGGCTGTAGGTGAGGGGTTGGGGGTGGAATGGCATGAGCATTACAGCCGATGATCCCAAGTCACACCCCTGATGCCTGTCAGTCTCTACAGGGTGGGGTGCTACAGTTGGAAACTGTAACACCGTAGGCGTGTGTTGGTATTTTCACTCCAAATGTTCAACATGGGCTTTTTGTGAGCCCACCTCATGAAGAGCGGCACTATCAGTTTGTTAGCTGAAAGGTGGTTTTGCACAGTGGCTATGCCATTTGGCGACACAGGGATGAAAACACATTTTGGGCAGTATGTGGAAAATGACAACTGTATTGTTCATGAGGACATGTAAAAAAATGGCAACATTGAAAATCTGGAGTGAAAATATGAAAAATGGGTGAAGTCATGAGCATACATAGAAACTGTGCAACACACGTCCGTAACCCAATTATTTTGAGGATTTTTTTAACCACATTTTTAACATAGGCATTTTGGGACCTCCCCTCATGAACAGTGGCACTGTGATTTTGTTATTGTGTCCCAAACATTCATTTCCACAGTGACCATGCCATTGTGTGGCAGAGGTGTGAAAACACATTTAGGGTACAATGTGAAAAATGACAGCTGTACTGTTCATAAGGAGGTGTGAAAAAATGGCAGTGTTGAAAATCTGGCATGAAAATATTGCAAATTTGCGAAGTTACAAGGGTGCATGGAAACTGCGCAACACACACTTGCAACACAGTTATTTTATGGAATTTTGTCACCAAATTTTCAACATAGGCATTTTAGAACCTCTGCTCATGAACACTGTCAGCGTCATTTCCTCAAACTGTCCTGAAAACTGATTTCACACAGTAACTGCGCTATTCTGTGCCGGATGTGTGAAAACACATTTTGGCCAGGATATGTAAAATAACAGCTGTACTGTTCATAAGGAGGTGTGGAAAAATGCCAATGTTGAAAATCTGGAGTGAAAATATTACAGATTCATGAAGTTATGACCGTGCATGGAAACTGCGCAATGCACACTCGTAAAACAGTCATTTTTCAGATATTTCCAACCAAATTTGCAACATAGGCTTTTTGAGAGCCCCCTCATGAACAGTGGCACTGTTGTTTCATTAATTGGTCCTGAAAGGTGATTCTGTGCAGTGACCATGCCTGAATTCATGATGAGGGATCCCACTAATCCCATGTTGAAAATTTGGTGCCAAAATTCCCCAAAATGGCTGAGATATGCACCAAAGTTGAAAAAAACCTATTTATGCCATTATACAGTTTACCGGAATTTCTTTCGTGGTCAGCTTTGAAGAGTGCAGACGTGTTCTCGGTCCACTGAAGATCGTGCGCTGGACTCCGGAGGTAAGTATGGGGTCAGGGGGGTGTGGTGAGGCAGGGTGCCCAGAGGGTGGGCGCGGGTTGCAGGAGTGGGGCAGGGAGACAGCGAGGGACCATTTTCTTTTTTACAGGGTTTAAACAAAACAAACAAAAAAACCCATTGCGGAATGTTTTTTCTTTCTAGGGGATTTGGTACACTGGAGTGGGCTCCCAGCGTGCCACCTAAGTGTTTTTTTTAGTGGGATATTTTAGCCGACGGGGGATTGGGCACCCCTGTCAGCACATACCAAGGGGGGGAACAACAGCCGAGGGGGATTGGACACCCCCCTTGGCACACAACAAAAAATTGGGGTGGGGAACATTATGCTGATGGGGAGTGGCCCCTGCTGGTAAAATAAAGATGAAGGGGATTAAAGCCGATGGGGACTGGGCCCCTGTCAGCAAAGAAAGACTGTTGGGGGCACACATGATGCCGAGGGATTGGGTACCCCTTCAGCATACATTTTAAATGGCAGGATCATTATGCTGATGGAAGTGGGCTCCCCGTCAGCATTAACAAGATGGCGGCAGCGGCGGCGTCCAGTGCATAATGTTGCGTGCATGTCAGGAGGCGTGTTGTGGTCCTGCTGCATGAGAGCTTTGCTTTCATTGCAATGGACCTTTGTTAGATCTGGTGGCCACATTAGGGATGCATGATGTCAGCGCCTGCTGCTGGCTTATTGGGAAATGAGGGACGACCTACTGATGCATGCCCTGCATTCGCCAACAGTGACCGCGGCCCAACTCTGCTACTACCGCAATATGTTGGCTGCACATGCGTGAGCCAACATAAAAATGAGGGACCCCAGCACCAAAGTTTTTGAGCTTGCAAATTAAGAGACCCAGTATCTAGTCTGGTATCTGACAACAAACAAATATCAAGAATCAAGATTCAAGTCCTTCAAGATGGAAAAAGTCACCAGCCTCCTTTTAGCATTCTTAACACTTAACATTTAAAAAGGATACTTTAAGAAAAATGTGGAAAGACTTAAGAAATACTATACATGAGGGTGTGTCCTGCCTCACACTTCTCCTAGTGTGGGTGCCCAAGCTTCTCCTTCTGTCTCAAGGGGCTACCTAGGTATGAGAGTCCTCCTCAGACTCAGAGGTGATCATCTGGTGTGAGGAGAAAGTAGAGGAGGTTTCAGAGTCCCCTCCAGGATCCGACTTCTGAGTACTTGCAGCCAGTACATCAAATCTATTTGTCATGGGGACTTTGGATTTTTCGGGAGCAGGCTTAGAAATTTTCGATTTAGGCTTCGTTTGCCATAAGGAGTGTTTCTTTGATACCACAGCCATATCAGGAGGGGGCATATCATGTTTGTGTTCCACTGAGTTGGGGCTGTGAGGAACAGGCACAGCAGGGTCACATCACCAATATTGTCAGTAGGATCCTGAGGTAGAGGAACAAAATTGGGATCCCCAGCTGGTGGAGCGACGTCCATATCCACAGGCATGTTGTCATCAGAGGGTAGGGCAATAAAAGGTGTCAGTACAGGAAGGAGAGAGTCTTCTTGCCCAAAGATCAGAACTGCAGGGTCAGCAGGGGGTCTGTGGGTTCTGTCATTGTTTGTTGTTTCTGAGCCTTTTTCTGCTTTTCAATATTTGCTTTCTGAGCCGCTGTTTAAATAGAGTCTTAGCCAAGTTGATCAGATCTGTTGTGAGTTGCCCAAGGGCATGATCTGTATGAGTGACCTTTTTCCTCGCACAGGTTACACTTCAAGTTATTAGTGCAGGTAGAGCTGACATGGCCATATTCTAAGCAAAGGTTACATTTAATTCGGTCACAGGCAGTACTTAGGTGTAGAAAGGATCCACATTTTAAACAGGTCTTGGGCTGGCCAGGATAGAAACAGTGCCCCCTATCTTTCCTCAAGAAAAAACAGCTCAACAGGTGATGTGGACCCAGACAAGACATTTTAAGTTTAACCTTAAATTTCTAGCACCTAATCCACAGATGTTCCTCCTCAAAAACAGGTTGGGGGGGCAGCAGATCACAGCATTAAGCAAGCCAGTGTTTAATGTCATGCACATTAACCCCATCATTATGAAAAATAACTGTTACCATCTTAATAGCTGGTTTGGTGAGAGGGATAGCTCTAAATGGCAAGCACAAAAGAGAATGCTTTATTTTTTCATACTGTGCCCAAAACCTGTCAAGCCCCGTAGGAGTCTTAAAACTGACATAAAAAAAAAAAATATCTCCAGAAGCATGTATTAATGAGTAGATTTCATTGGAGAAGAAGCGCATAGAGTCTTTTAACAACTTTCTCCCCCACATACTAAATGTGAGAGGGGAATGCCAAGCCACCCATATATTGAAGCTGGACAGCATTTCTACATTGTGCAGGGGCAGCCTGGGGAGCAAACTGATCCTGTTTATGAAAATTAGCGCATGTCTGATGTGCCAGGTTTGTAGCACTAGTGTGGGGGTTCTGGCATTTTCAAATCCACATGGTCACCCCAAGTGATATCAGGATTAATAGGTCCCTCTCCAGCAGAATCATTGCCAGGCAGCCCAGGGTCACTTATGGGGAGTGGGACGAAAGGTTTGGGAGTTTCATTCGGCACCACATAATCTGTGACAAAAAGTTGGGAAGTGAGAACAGTAGTATGAGGCAAAGAGCAGTTATCATTAGTTTGTATAGTAGCAGGCTCAGAACTCTCATGGACAGAGTCATTGGGGAGCCAGGTAGAGGGCCATGTTCGGAGTATGGGATCCACTGAATAGACTTGGTCTTTTTCCAACCTGCATTTTAAAGTGAATTTTCCAATGACCAGGGTGTCTTTTTGTGAGGGAGTCCCATCAGTAATTGTGAAGAAGCCGACTGGCCCCTGCACAACAGTGGATTGTCAGCAATAGTTACAGGACCAGAAGTTAAATCAGTACTTACAGCAGAAGTAGATACAACTACCGATAAGCCAATCCCACAAAACTTGCTGGTGAGCCTGAGTAGGTAAAGCAGCTTCTGGTGCAGGAACGCGGTCAGGACTTGGGGCTCCTTCCACGAGCGGTGGCTCCTTTGATGAGCCTGCGTCACCAGTTTCAACTGATTCCACTTGTCAGCAGTGGTCTGTGTGGCTGTCAAGATGTCGCTTTCCCCAGAGACAGAAACTGGAGCTGGGACCAGGTGAGGAACTGAAACAGCAGGCAATACAGACAATGTTTCAGGTGAAGAAATCTTGTGCAGGGGTATCTTGCAGCAAATGTAGCAAATAATGTCTCTTTTCTCGGATGAGTGCATGCAACCAAACTTCTTCAGACTGCCCTGGTGACAGGTTCCCAGAAGCAGGAAACACCAACGGGTTCTCCTTCTGCAGCACATGCTGCACAAAACGGTAACTTTCGAGTGAATGCAAGATTTTCGGTGATGGACCTGCAGGAAGGGAGATCAACTCCCCTGAAGGTACACCAGTGCCCTCCTCATGCTCCAGACTGTCCACTATGATGAAATGGGTAGTACCTCCCCTACAGACAGAGTAGGGGAATTTTGTAGGGGAAAAAGGGAAGAAGAATTCAAAAACCAGTATAACTGCACAAACAAGAAAAAACTAGTACCAAATCACATAATCAGGTCTACTAGAACAGAATGCAACCAAAGAAACAATATAGGCAATACACAAAGGATAAAATGAGAAAATCTTATCTCAAAGAAAAATCAAAAAAAGAACCTAACAAGTCATAGTTAATTATACCATAATATACCATCACACGCTGTCCACAGACATTTCAATTGGGAAGCCGTAAGCTGTTTTGAATCTTTCTCATATACCTGCTGAATCCCATTAGTTACGAAAAGTAATAATACATCATATGGAATATGCTGCTGTTGTAGTACCCACTTACATCGAGATTGCCAGAGATAATATTTTAGAACAGCAAATACGACCTGCAACGTGTCTGTGGAAAACAGTTGCCAACCAGAAGTGACCATAACATAGATTAACTCCTGATAAGTAAGAGAACTAAACTGTGGCATCTTCCATTTATCAGCCAAGAAACTCCAAAACTGTTGTGCATACATACATTCTAAAAAAAGATGTTCCTGGGTTTCCAGAATATGGATGCAAGTAGGACATAAACAATACCTCTCCTGAATTGCCTTATGTTTGTTACTACTTTTAACATTCAGCTTACCATGCAAAGTCAACCATACTAGATCCCAAATGAACACTGGTAACCTCGGATTAGACAATTGTAAAAACTGTTCTTGACTATTGTGTTCCATGCAATATGGCAATATTAGGGGTCCCAAGCATTGAAGCCATACAATAGCATCATAAACTTCTATCCACTTAGTTAACGTCAACACACTATAGTCTACCTTCCAGGTAATAAGTTGCTGAAACATTTCTTTAACAACTGGAGGAACAACTTCAATTCTAGAAAATAATCTAGTATTCCTATTTTCCCAGGCTCTCAAACCAGGCCTAATTCATTCGAGCAATAAACCAAGCCAGCACTTACTATGTGGCTGATTGATTTCCAGAACATTGAAATAAAGGAAAATACTAAAATAAAAAGCTATAGGGTGAAGCATATCCAAACCCCCATAGTTTATACTCCTATATGTAAAATGTCATTTTGCAGGATTTAACCTACTACCCCATAAGGCCCTAAAAAATAAACTGTACAACCTAGTATACAAAACTTTCGGTGGGGGATAAATATAACTGATACATAAAAAAAGAGGTACAATCAAGGTTTTTAATAGCAATATCCTTTTCTTTTTAGACAAAGGCCCTTGAACCCATCATGCCAATAACCCTTCTGCTTTCAGAAACTGCTGTTCCCAATTAGCAACTGCTGGATTGGCAGCACCAAACTGAAGTCCCAAAACAGTAACTGGATCAGTCGATACTGAAATTCCTACATACCTACCTATCCTAGGGGTATCAGTCATAAACTGATATCCAAAGCATTTATCCATATTAATACTAGACCCAGAAGCAAAGAAAAAGTCTGTAAGCTGTTGTAAGATGACCTCTTCCCTGGTATATTCATGCACTAGAAGAACGACATCATCAGCATAAGCAAGCACTTTCATTGGGGGAAGGGAATGCACCAAAGATATGCCTATTATCCTCGGATCATTAAGAATCAGTCTCAAAAGAGGATCTATACTAAAAACGTATAAGAAGGGACTCAGTGGACAACCCTGTTTTACACCTCTTTTCAAACCAGTTCTATCACCTTTCCATCCATTCACCTTGGGCACTACTGTAGCTCCATAATAACACTTTTTAAGCCAAGAAATATATTCAACAGGTATCCCATATCGTTCCAAGACTAAAAATAAATAGTCCTGTGAAAGAGAATCAAAAGCTTTACGTTGATCCAGACTAAGTACCAAACCAGAGATACTCTGCTTCTGACCTCTATAAAACAATTCCCAAAGCAAAATCAAATTATCCTGAATACCTCGCTGAGGAACACTACAACCCTGTACAGTACTAATAAGAAAATGTGCACAGCAAGACAAACTATTGGACAAAATTTTACTTAGAAACTTAATGTCAGAATTTAACAAACATATAGGCCTCCAATTCTGCAATTTCATTCTATCATCCTTTTTATGCAATAGAATCAACTCAGCCTCCACCATCCATTCCGGTATGTCAGGTAAGCTTAATAAAGTAATAAACAGGTCACACAATACTGGAGCCAAAATATCACAAAAAAGCTTATAAAATTCTGCTGGAAGCCCATCTGGACCTGGAGTACTATTGGTTTTAGCAGATTTGATAAAATTTGATAACTTCATCTACTGAAATGGGGGCCACAAGCTGTTGTACCTGATCCGGAGGAACAGTACTGTGGATCCAACCGTACCACATAAGATTCCATCTGACAAGTCATAGGTTTAAATCCAAAAGTATCCCTAACATATGCAGACACAATACGTAAAATAGAAATCTTATCATGACATATTGTCCCATCCTTGTCCAGCAATCCCTCCATACATTTCTTTTTACAGGTACCTTGACTATCCTTAAAAGGGCTAAACATCTGTTTTCTACCATGCATGCCAAACCTTAATTCATGTTTAAGGGTTTTAATCCTATCATACTGAAAGTTATACATTGCAGTATTTGCTTGCTGAATTTGTGAGCTAAAATCTTGACCTGTAGAATCAGATAGAGAAATCAATCTATGGAAGTGCTTCCTGCACTGTAACTAGTGAAAATATTCATTTCTATGCATTAACCCAGCTGTTTTTTTGAAAAAAGGGCTTCATTCCATGTTTTGTATCCCTCCACCAATCAACTAAAGAATCACACATACATTGTACTGAGAATCGAGCATCCCATAAAATCTTACATTCTTCAAGTATACTAGCCTGCCCCAATAGGGAGATATTCAACTTCCAAGAGGGTTTGTCATGAGAAAGGCTCTCAACCCAAGAACATTCAGCATATACAGCAGAATGACTGGAAAAAGCCAAATCCTCAACGTCTGACCAAGTAACCTGCAGTGATTTGGAAACCCAAATATAATCAATTCTGGTCCGTAATAATCCTTTTTCGGAAAGTATGGCCACCAGTGGCATGAAACAATCTATCAGCATCCACTAAGTTTTCAGTAATAACAATATCCTGTAAAGCACTAAAATCACAAAATAATTTGTCCATCTGTAGACCCCTGTCTTCCCGCCGTATACCACAATTGAAATCCCTCCAGAAATGACCATTCGTGCTGTACATGAAAAGGTTGAATCTTCTTAAATATGTCAACTCTAGATGCCTTGCTCTGTGGAGCATATACATTAGTAACCCCTAATCTCCATGTTTTGAAAGAAATATTCAAAATCATAGCCCTGCCAGGTTCTAAATCCACCAGCTGAGAGACTTTTAAATCAGTATTGGCAAACAAAATACCTAAGCCATCACATTTGTCAGGCCCTAATGATCAGAATGTAACTCCCAACTTCCAAGAAGAAGAACATTGTGCTATCTCCTTGAAAGTTTTAATTCTAGTATCCCGCAAAAGAATAATATCAGACCAAAAATGTTGCAACTCATTCAAAATTAAATCCCTACATATCCCACTCTTCATGCTATTAACATTTAAAGTCAAAATACGTAAGGCACCCATAAGGTAAAAAAAGGAACAAAGAAAGGAAAAAGTCAAAATCCGAATCATCGCTGTGAATGGGTCTTCCACTTAAGCTTCCCAGGTACCCCATCCTCCACTTCTGAAGAAGCACCCATGGAAGAGGCAACAGAAGAGGAATCTGACGTAGAATCCTCGTCTTCCCCTTCAGTATCCCCTGACTTCCTCTGCCTATGTAACACATTAAATTTATTGGTCTGTAAAAGTTGTTTCTTAGTCACAACTTTCCTCTCCTTTCCCTTAGGACCCGGAATCCCACTCTTTTCCCTCTGTCTCTTTTAATAAGATACAGTCTGAAAAGTTTGGTCCGTAGTCAACACGGGGGTCATAGTAGAAGTATCTGAAACAGGAAATTCGGTACTAAAGGAAGGAACCACAGGGTCAACCCTGGTATCCATGAACATAGCCTCAGACTTGGAGCTGGGTTCAGCCATAACAACAAACTTATGCTCCAGATGGTCCACCTGCCCAGTGATGTCAATCATCAGCTGAGCCTCCTGTACCAAGGGCGCAACACCAGCAGCCTGAGTGTCAGAAAGAGGAGTATTATGCTATACATTCAGCAGACTGGACTCCGGTTGAGGCTCCGGCCTGTTGACAAGAAGGTCATGTGCCCTTAAAAGGTCCTGCATCCACTTCTCAGAAGCCTTAGCGCAGCCCTTTTTTTGGGCCTGTGTGACTAGCGCTTCATGTGATTGATGATCTACTGAGTTATGGGAGGCCCACGGACACTTAACGAAAGAGTGACCTTTCTCATCACAGAGACTACACTGAAACAAATTAACACAGGTTGCAGCCAAATGACCAGTCTCCAAACAATGAGTACATTTTAAGGAGTCGCAAGCATTACTAAGACGTAATCTCGATCCACACCTATGACAGGACCGAGGATGTCCCGGGTAGAACAGAGAACCCCTGTCCCGCCCCAGGAAAAAACAGCCAGGCAAATGGGAAATACCAGAATTAGTCATAAACAATTTGCATTTAACTTTCCAACCACCAGTCCGGAATTGTTCGGAGTCTATTATAGGAATCGGGTGTTCCAACACCTCACAGCGTTTCTTCAACCAAAACAGGATATCAGCCAGCTCCACCCCCTCATTTCGAAATAAAACTGTAATAGTGCGTACAGCCAGTTTAGTAAGTGGGATAGCCAAAAGGGAGTCCAAAGAAGAGTATCTTTCAAGGAATTATATTTAACCCAAAACCGATCCAAAGCTTCCACAGTTTTAAAGCTAATGTCATAATTATGGTCATCAGTATGGATCAAAGTAAATACTTCAGACGCATAAAACTTTAAAGAGTCCTTCAACAAACATCTCCCAATATATACTCTATCAGGAGGGTCTGATAAACCCCCTTTATAAAGCAGTCAAACTGCATTCCGTCTCTGAGCAGGTTCCTTAAGTGTAGGTTTAAACAAATCAGCCATGCGGAACAAAGGCTGAGAAACCCTTCCCTTAACAGGGTTCTGTGAAGCAGTAGTTCCCTGGCCCACAGCCTGCAACCCCCCAACTGGAAAGTAGTAGATTGTCCTTGTCCTGGAGCAATACCATGAGAGGGGGCAGTCCCTGAAACAGGAACTTGAGCAAGAGCAGCAGGAGGCAAAGAAGTCCCCGCCACAACCCCTTGTCTAGTACCAGTTGAAGGCTGCTGTACAACCACCGAGTCCTCAGCAGCAGTGACAGAGTCCTGTAAAACCTTCCCCGTATCAGTTATCACTAATGTGGCATACTGTTGCACAGTTGCATCCGCGGGGTCAGGAGACCAGCTGCCCTCTGTAGGAATCCAACCCGCAGCCCGCAATGCAGGCACAGTGTCTTGTTCACTCTGCAGTGAATCCTCACAAGGTTTGGAAGGAAAATCTAGTTTACAAACCATCCCCAAACGTCTCCCGGGTTTACTGGGCTGAGGCGTACCTGTGTGTGGAGCTTCAAGGAGTGAGTCTTCCAAAAGTGGTACAACTTCTCCGGCAGTCGCCGGCAGTCCCGTAACCAGTGCCGTAGACGCACATCTGGGAACCACTCCAGCAAAAGAAGCAGAATCCCCACAGGCAGAAAACGCAGGTGCCACTTTCAAAACAACGGGACCAGCAGACTCAGGACCTCCCAACTCTGCCACAGAAACTGAAGTAGTAATCCTTTCCCGAACTTCTGAAACAGCAGTGTCCTGTAACAAATAGGATGAGCCCTTCAAGGCAGACAAAGCAGGCGAGTACGAAAGCTGTGAAGCCACATGGGTCTCTAGCAGTGCCGAGGTTGGGGAGGAGACCCGCTCTCCTACCTCCCTGACGTCCTCCTCCATCGACATCCCAGGGTGAAATGGTCAGCAAGCTACTGACAGCAACTTCCCCTACCAGCGAGGAGGGGAAATTCCCCGGTGTCCTGGTCCAATTTCCCCCATTCACTAAAAATACACCAACAGCTTAATCTTGTTCAACATTAGTTGGTATCCATCTGTATCCCCCTCCCCTGAGATGAGGCTGAAAATAGTCAGAATTGTCTAGTCCTCCTTTTCCGGTAAAAAAAGTCCTAAATAAATAAATAGAACCTTTCAATAGTTTTTGTAAATCTTTTCTGAGAGTTCATTTTTTGACACCAGCAGCCTATGCTAGAGCTGAGTTTGGGTAACATAAATTATCAACTTTAGTCTTGATGGGTGTTCTTAACTATTGGCTCAAGATTGCCTCAGTAGATAATAACAAAACACCAGTTTATGCCTAATGGAAAAATATCAACATACTGTATACAAAAAAAGTTTTCCCTTTAAATGGATAAACTTTGTGATAAAGGAACATTATCTTTCTGGTGTGTATTTTCTTTGATCATATTACAAATAAGGGATAATGATGCATAAAAGTTACAGTAAGTTCATAAAGTAATGCTTAATATCAATGAACAGGATGATTTCTTAGAAACATAGAAATATAGAATTTGACGGCAGATAAGGACCGCTTGGCCCACCCAGTCTGCCCATTTCCCTACCTATTGGATAAGCTGCAGATCCTAGTTAACTAACAGCCTACTTCCTACTACCTCCGACTTGAATTGCCTTATGTCTGTCCAATGCGTTCTTGAATTCCCCCACTGTTTATGACCCCATGACCTCCCTAGGAAGACCATTCCATGCATCTTGATTATATATTCTTCCAAATTCAAATTATAGCAATGATCCTGTAATGTCCACTGTGGACTTACACCATATTTTCACTACCTACTATCTAGAGAGGACAGATGCATTTTTACTTTAATCAGTTTCAAATTATTTCCATATAAACTCTTGGATTATAAATGTAACAAATCTAATTGTTTTTATGCATCACTCAGCTGTTAATATGGCATTGAGAAAACTAAGTACCTAAAATATGCTCTTTTCTGGTGTAAATTGTATGATAGATATAGACTCAAAGATCTATCCTATTATTTAATTTTCACTAACATAGATTTAATGAGTCCTTCTAGCAAAATGATCACAATTGCTTCTGCAACTAGTCCCTTGCCAGGACGCTCGGACCTGGCAGCGCAGCTCTGTCTACTGATGCCATCCGCCTCTCTGCCAGCCTGCTGGCTGAAGACATCCAGCCAGCTGGCCACTTGACTGGGTGCTCGAACTCGGTGGTGTGGCTCTGTGTTATACCACCATCTGCCTCTCCTTGCAAGCCCACCAGTCAAAGACATCGAGCCAGCTAGCCCTCGACCGGGCACTCAAACTAGGTGGCATGGCTCTTTCTACTGCTGCCACCCACCTCTTCTTCCCAGCCCACCGGCTGAAGACATCCAGCCAGCTAGCCCTTTGACCGGGCACTTGAACTTGGTGGTGCAGCTCTCTCTACTGCCGCCACCCGCCTCTCCTTGACAGCCCACCAGCCAAAGACATCCAGCCAGCTAGTCCCTCAACCAGGTGCTTGAACTCTGCAGTGTGTCTCTCTCTACTGACACTGCCCGCCTCTCCTTGACAGCCCGCTGGCCAAAGACATCCAGCCAGCTAGCCCCTCAACTGGGCACTTGAACTCGGTGGTGCAGCTCTCTCTAATGCCACCGCCCGCCTCTCCTTGCCAGCCACCAGTCGAAGACATCCAGCCAGCAAGCCCCTCAACTGGGCACTCAAACTCAGCAGTGCAGCTCTCTCTCTACTGCTGCTGCCCACCTATCCTTGCCAGCTTGCTGGTTGAAGACATCCAGCCACCTAGTCCCTCAACCAGGCATTTGAACTCAGTGGCATGACTCTCTCTACTGCCACCACCAGCCTCTCCTTGCCAGCCCACTGGCCAAAGACATCCAGCCAGATGGCCCATTGACCGGGTGCTCGAACTCAGTTGTGTGGCTCTCTTTACTGCCACCACCCGCCTCTCCTTGCCAACCTGCTTGCCGAAGACATCCAGCCAGGTACAGTGATATAGGAAGTGCTACTTTTTTGTTTCTGGTGCCCATTCACTAGCCCTTCGACTGGGCGCTCAAACTTGGTGGTGCGGCTCTCTCTACTGCCGCTGCCCACCTCTCCATGCCAGCCCACCGACCAAAGACATCCAGCCAGCTAGCCCCTCGACAGGGTGCTTGAACTCAGTGGCAAAGCTTTCTCTACTGCCGCCATGGGACCTAGAGGATTGGTTCACACTCAATCTTCTCTGGCTGCTGCTTGCTCCTGACATCTCTTGGCTTCCATTGACTGCTCAGCTTTAGCTAATTTTAGCTAATTGACTGTGTTTAGGAATGTATATTTTTCACTAACCTCACTACCTCTCCTCTGCTAGCCACAGCCTGCTATTTTAAACTGTTCTGTAACTGCCAAAATTTGCTGTAAATGAATTTCTTCATTTAAGCTATTTGTATTGAAATTTCTTAGTGCTTAATCCAGCCAGAAATAAAAAAAAATGTTCTACCGAGTATATTGCTGTTGCTTAGAGTATTTTAAATCTCTGTGGGTTCTTGTTACTTTACAAACTCTCCCTTAGGCTCTGTCCCTTCCCCCTTGCCTTTTTCTGAATCTGTCCTCTACTTGCTTGGTGCTGACCTGCTCTGCCCCCAGTCCTCTCTATTTTGATCCATGGATCCCCCCACCCACCGTTTAAGACTAATTTTCTCTCACCTTAGTGAAATCTTTCCCATCCTGGCTCCGAACCCTGCTGTTCCTTGCTACCACTGTGCCCGCCTCCCCGATTTAGCTAATCTCCCTCTCCCCCAGTCCCACTCAGACTCAACCTACCCCGCCCCTTTTTTTGTTTATATTTTAACTAACTCCCTGTCTTGTTTCTCCCTTCTGCAGCTAGCCTCTCGACCAGGTGCTCGAACTCAGTGGCACAACTCTCTCTACTGCCACTGCCCTCCTTTCCTTGCCAGCCCGCTGGTCAAAGACATCCAGCCAGGTACGTTGACATGGGAAGTGCTACTTTTTGATTTCTGGCACCCACTCACTACTCTTGCCTGATTGGATGCTGAAGTAGCTGGACCCAGTGGATTGGTTTGCTCTCGATCCTCTCTGGCTGCTGCTTGCTTTCGGCTACCCATCGACTTCTCAGTGTTAGCTATTTTTAGCTAATTGACTGCATTTGGAACACATATTTTTCACCCGCCTCCCCGCCCCCACCACTCTTTAAATCCTTGCCTAACTCAAGCGCCCACCATCGAACACTACCACCCAATCACTTGCTCACTTACCCCCACAAGGCTTACCACCCACCCCTCTTGCTGAATGTTATATCTTTGATGATTTTGTAATTCTTCAGTAAGATTCTTTCTTGACTCTGCCTTTATATTGAAGCACTTCTGGATACTGCCTTTTCACAACAACAATCTGACCATCATATCTTGGTCCTTCAATCCCCCACACACTTGATATCTCCTCCTAAACTCTAAATTACTAGAATGCATCCCATGCAGCTAGGCTCTCTTCACTTCTCTGGATGCTTCTTATTTTAACATACCCTAGCCCCTCCTAATCTCTAACACTCCCATTCATGTCTCCATTAATAACCCTTCCATGGCTCTCTATGGCAATTCTCCTTGTACTACACCTCCCCCTGCTTACGCTCATGCCTATTCTGTTCCCTATTATGCCTGCCCCTATCTCCCCCTGCTGGCTCTCCACCACCATGCTTAATCTCACAGTGACTCCTTCTCCTGTCCTCTCTAGTTGGAAGTACTTCCCTTTCCAGCCCTGTGCCACCTTCCTATCTATGCCTTCTTTCCTCACTCTTACACATTAACTAAATTTTCAACCTCCTCCCTCCCACCCCCACATCACCACCTCCATGTGCTCCCAGCCCTGGTACAAGAGTGTTAAAATACACCACCTAATTATTGCACTTCTGCTGTTATCCTCAGGTGACATCAATCCAAACCCAGGGCCTAGCACCCTGAATACCTCCACATCTATGCCTATCACTGCTGACAAATCCCTACCTAACCCTATTGCCTTACACCATGGCTTAAAAATAATTCATCTGATTAGTCACAGTCTCCTCTCTAAACTAAACCTTCTCCAGCCACTAGCTGTCTCTCTTGCCCCAGATATTATCATTTTATCTGAAACGTGGTTAAATAACAAGGTAGACGATCACTCCCTCTCTATTTCTGGGTTCACAATATGCAAGCAAGACAGAACCACTAGAGGTGGTGGAGTGGCTATCTATGTCTCCTCAAAAATCCATTACACCAGTGTCCTTGCCAAGTCAGTACCTAAAGCATACGAGGCTCTGGTCTTCAAAGTAACCCTCCCTTTCTCTGTTCCAGTGTATATTGCTGGCGCCTACTGCTGCCCTGGCCTCCCTCCCTCCTCTGTCATTGAGCTCATTAGCTGCATAGTATCTCACTCCCCCTCATGCAAAAAATACATTATAGGTGATTTCAACCATAATTGGCTCTCCCCCTCCCTAAATAAAACACGAAATGACATCAATGCCCAAAACATGTCTCAGCTCATCCTTGAGCCAACCCATTTAAATCTGAAAACAGGGAATCACTCCCTAATTGATTGGGCCCTCACCTCCCACCCACACAAAGTTATTGAATCTGGACTATTACCTGATGCCCTAAGTGACCACCGCATGACGTATATGGTTCGCAGAATTCACAGAAGTAAGACCCTCACCTAAAATTGTCCGGTGCCGATCCTAGAAATCGCTGAACCTCAAACCCCTTATGGAAGAACTGTCCCAAACTAACTGGGACCCAATTGTCTCGGCCAATATCACTGATGAAGCCTATGGCTATTTCCAGGCAAAATGCTTTGAGTGTTGGAACAAACATGCCTCGCAGCTGCGCTCCAGGGTCGGAGCCAACCACTTCCCCTGGATCACCCCTGAACTCCTAGCATGCCATAGGGCCTGGGATCATGCCTGGAAAATGCACAAAGCCACAAATCTCCCATAAGACTATATCATCTACCTTACGCTTGTAATAAGGGTACCAAAGCCACCCACCTAGCTAAATTGGAGTACTTCTGCTCAACCTTCCAGTCCAATGTTGATAGTCCTTCCAAGTTCTGGAAAGTGATCCATTCACTCCCCCCACCCCTCTTCTCAAGATAAACAACTCCCAGATTGCTGATCATCTTATTGTTGCCAGCAAGTTTAACTCATACTTTACCTCCTGTGCCTCTAGCCTCCTTTCCTCCTTACCGTCACTTCCTCTAGCTGACCCTCCCCACCCCTAGGCATCCTGCCTCACTGCACTCCTCCTTCACTGAAATCCCACCCTCTGACACTTTGCACTCACTTCTTGCTCTCAGCCCCATTAAAGGCAGCTCACCTGATGATCTGGATCCTAAGCTACAGTACTGTACCTATCAGCCCCAGCTATCACAACTCTGCCATCTCTTCTACTCAACCGTTCCTTCTCTACTGGTACTATCCCTTCTGTATGGAAACACGACACTGTACTCCCACTGCCCAAGGGTGGTGACCCCTCTATTCCTTCTAACTATTGCCCAATCTCTCTCCTTCCAACCCTTGCTAAGCTGCAGGAACACCTGGTCTGATCTCAACTCTCTTCTCACCTCTACAACTCCAACTTTTTCACTCCTTTCCAATCTGGCTTCTGGAAGAACCACTCCACCACCACCTCCCTGATTAGGCTCACTGATGCCATCTTCTCAGGGATGAACAGTGGCCAATCACATCAGCCATTTTTGTTGACCTAGCAAAGGTCTTCAACATGGTCTCCCATCTCCTCTTCCTTGATGCCCTCTCCTTGGCTGGCCTAACCAAATCTGCCATTAACAGGTTCAAAGCTTACCTGATATTCCAGACCCAGTCAGTCAGAATTGCTGACTCTATTTCTTCTAAACTGCCCATCACCACTGGCGTAGCCCAGGGATCTGTACTAGGCCCAATCCTATTTTCTATATTCCTAAATGATCTATCCTCAGCCTGCTCATATTCATCTATCCAAATATACGCCAGTGACACTGTCATCTTCACATCAGGCCAGTCCCCTGTGGATGTAGATTCCAGACTGCAGCTTGACTTCAATAATGTTCAGCACTGGTTCAGCTCTCATCAACTCTCCCTTCATGCCAAGAAGACTGTCTCCATGACCTTTGGCACCAGGCAGAGATTGTCAGGGCTCCCCTCACTGCCGTCCTTCCACACCCTTGATGGGACAGACATTGAGGATACCTCATCCTTTAGGTACTTGGGGGTCTGGCTAGACAGACACCTCAACTTCTCTGGACATGTGGATGCCATCCTGAAAAAACTGTGCCCCAAGTTTGCCTCATTATACAGGAAATGGAGTTGCCTTCCTCGATCAGCAAGGTGTGAGCTTGTCCAGAGGATGATATTACCTATTTTTGACTACTGTGATGAAGTCTATGGTGCCACTCTCAAGTTCTCTCTAGACAGATTGGACACCCTCTACAGATCCTTCTGTCATTTTGCTCTCAACTCCCCCACCCATCACTGCAACCTTTACTGCTCTCTCTCCCATACTACATTAGAAAATTGCCAACTTCTCCACTGTGCCAAATTTGTGTCAAAATTCTGGTTTGGGTGCCTCCCCCCTTATCTCTCTTCCTTAATATCCACTCTATCTCCTCCAGAACATTGCCTAAGATCTTATGACTCTCGTGTACTGGTAATTCCTCATTGCCCAACAACAGTAGGTCAAGTAGCCATCATGCATCATTTCCCCCAGCTTTGGAATGCCCTTTCCCCCAAATCCGATTAGCTTCCTCCCCCCCCCACACTCCTTATCTTTAGCCCTAAACAACTACCTCTCGATAAACTGTATTTGCCGGTAACAAACTGCCACTCTCCGTTCTCTGCTCTGACTCTCTGTTCTCTGCTCAACTTTGCTGCTTTCTTCTTCCCTCCTTTCATACGAACATATGAAGAAGCCAGCGAAGAAGACCATTTGGTCTATCAAGTCTGCCTGATTGCATGGTCCACAGCTTGCGCCACATCCCTGCCCTCCCTCCCACACCTCCCATCCCTACCCATGAGCCTTACCTTCCCTCTATGCCTATCCCAGCCTCTCTCACTAAAAAGCTGAATCTCATATGGATTGCTCTAGATGCCCTCTAAAGTGCCAAAGGATGTACTTACACTTGCACTTATTGTTACCTATAATACGCTCAGTACTTATTGAAACCTGTGATCAGGATTCTATGCGCTGATCCTACACATATTCTGTGTAATGTTTAGTTGGTTGTCAGGTACTTGTAGTATTGTCTGATGGTCACATACTGTCCATTATTGTAACCTGTTTGTATTGCTGCATATTCACATCGCTGTTCACTTGTCATTTTGATTGTTTGAATTTGTATCTTGTGTATGCTGTTCCTCCTGTTTATCCTTCTTCCAGGATGCACCATGAAATTAGCAACTTGTTCAGTGCTCCCTTTCTGGTGAAACTTTTCAATAGATAAATAAATAAAAATAAAATGTGCTTACATGCTTGAGAGCTGGTCTAAGGGTATGTCATGTCAAAACTAAACAAAGTATCTGATCTTTGTCATTAAACATGATGTGATGAATCCCATTTCATACACATGTATTTTCTACAATACTTCATGAGATATTTTTCTAATGATTGTAAATGTTATCTTATATATGTTTCTTTTTAAATATTTGTAAGAGTTATAATGAGTTTGTAGTCAAACAATAAAAAGTATTTTAACTACCCAAAAATTTAGTGATCACAAAAATATGTATTACCACTCTCAGAACTGTAAATGGACCCTGTCTTGTCATTAATAAGCTGTATTTTGCTTTATGTATAATAAACAAAGGATAAATCTGAAGAAAATGCAGATGAGGTGTCATTTTACTGAGGTGTTCAAAAACACGAAGACTATGCAAAAATAACATACAAGTAGCCTGTTAACTACTGCTGAGGGATGTAGAATAGGGGGTCATTGGTATTGATTGACTGATTGACACCAGCAGCACACACATACAGCCACATAATCCTCCAACATTGCAAGCCAGTCTGGCATGTTGACAAAGAGCCAGAGCAGCTTGAAACATTGGAGGAGTACCTGAGTGTACTGTAGGGTGCAGATTTTTATCCTTTTTGTTCTAATCAAGGATACTGTGAGTCTCAAGAGCAATGGTTTGAGTTTCTCTGAATACTGGGTTGAGTGCAGTGACCAGGTTAATGTAGTACAGTAGGTAGCATGCTCAGCTCTGGGGCCGACAAATTAGATGATCATGGGTTCTAGTCCCACACCAGGTTCTTGAGGTAATACCCATAACTGACACTGTAGTGCAGCATGTGGAGGTGCTGCACAACTGAGGGGTCATCCTTCAGATGAGTCATTAAACCAAGGCCCTCTCTGCCCATCACTGGTCACTGCTCAGGTGGAAGTAAAATATTCCAGAGCACTTATTGACAAGTAGGGGAATGTTATTATTAATTTAGTTAATTATTTAATTTTGGTAACCGGTAGGCCCACTGAGACCAGATGGTCCCTTTTTCAGGGGTGACCTGGGGTTAATTACAAAGAGACATAAAGCAGTCACATTAACTTTGTTTTTTTCTCTTTTAGATATTTCCTGAAGAAGACCTAAGGTCAAAACGTAGATTTTTAACTCTATTTTCTATTTTCAGCATGCATTTTATATAACCCTTTTGTTTTGCATGAAGCAGTTACATGTACATTATACAATTAGAAAGCATCAGGAGACACATCATACAGAGGAACACAGCATTATTAGTTAATATATATCTTAGCATGCCAGAGAGATACAATTTTCATAGCTACAGTGGAGCTAAAATTTATATAATTCATAAGCATGCTGCCTGGTATGCTAGTTCTAACCATTATCACTCGTAGCAGGAGCAGTGGTTTGATTTCAGCAGATGGAATTTGAGCTCATTCTTGAAATCCCTTTGAGAGGCAGATGACTGGATGTTGCTTGAGAGCTCATTCCACAGGGATGGAGTGAAGGAAGAGTATGAACTAACTCTAATGGAAGTTCTAACTCTGGGTACCTGGAGCAATTGGAGTTCTGAGGATCTTAGTGTTCTAATGCATTGTTTAGGTTGCAACAGATTTTTTAAGCTGGGGGGTGAAATTCTGCTGTAATTTGTAGGCTATGCACAGGGAGGGGTAGGTCAGCCTGCCCTCAAGTAGTGGCAGTTTAGGGATTTCAATACTGTATAGTAATGGTCAAATGGTCTCACTGAGTTGGTAAATCTCGCTATTCTGTGATAGAGAGCTCTCAGCACCTGGAGCTCTCCACCCCTGACTGAATGCAGCAATGGGGCTCCATGGAGAAGAGTAGGGAGGAGGGTACCCTGGGCAATTCTGCAGCAGGATTCAGAGGTAAGAAAGGTGCTCAAACAATATAGGAGGCCTACTTTCTGGTTTATCGTTTTTGTTAGGTGACTGATATGGGTCTTGTACATACCATCTTGGTCAAGGTAGACCCCCCTCAGGTACTTGATGGAGTTAACCACCTCTATTTTTGTCCTATCAGAGAGAGACAGGTCATGTATTTCAGCGCGGTCAGTACAGAGGACCCTTGGACCGAATAACATTGCCTTTGTTTTTTTCCCATTGAGTACAAGTTTGTTAGTGATAAGCCAGTTCTCCAGTGATAGGAGATCTTTACCTAGTTCCTCATTTAGCTGAGTTGCATTTGGGGCAGTTCTGTAAAGCACAGGAAATAAATCACAAATTAAAAACCATGAGTACATACCAAAATAACAAATCAGTCTGGACAAAATCAAAAATTTAAGACAACGTCAAGTACAATACTGTGCAAAATGGAGTTAACTCATTACCTCTTGGAAACGCCTGTAGGTGGCAGTCAAATCATCCCCTTTGTCTCCCACAATGACTTCAGTCAGCAGACAAAGATTCTCTGTGTGTCCTGGACACTTCTCAGGTCATCAGCACTATTCTTTGTGTTACTTATGAACCAAATTGATTAGAATTCACTGCATAGTACCATTAGAAAGGTCATTTTGTGCTGAATAGCTTTGCAACTGATACTTTGTGTGTATCACATATACTTCAAGAGTTATTCACATTTGTTTATGGGATGGTGTGTGTGGCTGACATTTGTCCCTCAAGCCTCACCTAAGCATCTTGAATAAAATGGGAAAAAAATACATGTTTTATATTACAAAAATTGCTTTTTATACAAAATTGCTTTTGTACCTACGGTACATCTAATATATGGATGCTTAATTTGGTGTTCGTATGTTACATATTTTCCTACCTAAAATGGTTTATGTTGACTTTTTATTGCAAAAATTCCACCTTTTTTGCTTTTGCTATTTTGACTAATATAGAAAAAAATTGCTTATAATTAATTGCATAGCACCATTGGAAATATAATTTTGTGCTGAATGACTTACCACTCAAACAGTACTTTGTGTGTAGCACTTACGGTTCATGAGGTATTCACATTTGTTTGTGGCATGCTGATTATGGCTTGGTTTTGCTTAGAAAGGCCAAGGATGCTGTATTAAGAGTATACAGGACATAAGTGTGGAACTCTCAAAGAGCTCCTGTAGAGGAATGAGTTAAGAGGAAAGAAAAACTCATATGTAAACAAGAGGAACATATGACACCCAATGATCACTGTACCTACTAGAATAAACAAGCAATAAGACATGATGAGGTGTGAGTTATGGCCTGATAGGAGCATGCCCCAGGTGCATTATGAGGCAAAGAGGCGATTGTGCCGAGTGCCTTTAGCACCTGGGAAGTGCTCTCATCAGGCTATAAACCCACACCTCAGAGTGTCTTTTGTTTTATAAATGAGCCCCAAGTATTTATTCAATGGGCCCCAAGTAATTATTAAAAATATATAGAAATATAAAAAGGGGTTTCAATAGCTCTAATAGTAAAAATAATCCCCTGTTAAAGTTCTTGAAAGTGTTTGATCAGCAGTACAGGGTTAGCTATGTATTCAGTAGGTTACGTGCCTGTCACTGGTGCTTTTAGCATCATTAGACCCTTCACAGATTTATTTTATTTTCCTTACTTTGTGTTTATTAAGACAATTTATACAGACTTTCGCTTTGCCTTTGACCAACTGTCTGCTTTAACTAATAGCAAGCATGTCCCCCTGCAGCTACCGTAGTTACCAGTTTTCATATAGCAGCTTTCCAGTGGTCATTAAATGGAATGTTTTTATTTATTTATTTGTTTTAATGAATGAGGCATACAAATTGTGGCTAGGATTGGGTTTCCATTTTTATTTTAAAGTGCTGCCTTATTTTCTGGATCACTGACAGAGGAGTGCTGCTGGATCTCTAGTGGGATTTGAAAACCATGGGCATGTACATCTGCTTGTTTCCCACAGCAGCATGGGTTACATTTTTATTTGGTAATGTTTGCCTAGACATTATTTACATCATCAAGTGATGTGCAGTTAGTTGTTTGTTTTTCTGTGCATCTGTGTTTGGGTGGGGGGTCTTCTCCTGAGGTCCATGTAATTTGAAAGACCTGTACAGTCATGGTTCATTGGCATCTCACCCTGTGCAACGGTGCAAAACTTGTGGGGTTTTAAGACATCTTTTTTCTAAACTGGGGTATAACTGATTTCTATGAGGGATCCTGGTAGATCGGACATCTCTCAGCTTTTAATGTCACAGAGGTTTCTTTTACAGGAGCACAAATTACATTTTCTTTTGGTAATGTTTTTTTTTCCCCGGAGCTAAGTTTCATGGGGGGGGGTCTCCAGCTTACAGTGAAGGTCCACGTATAGTAATTTGAAAGTCCAGCTATCGGGCACACTGATATGTTTTGGTTGTGGGGCTCAAGTTGGCACAAGTAGTGCCGGTTGCCAGGTTATGTCCTGATAAGGGCACAGCTGAAAAAGGCTTTCAGCCAATCAGGACACAGGAAATTGTTTGCCCATTTTACAAGTAAAAATAACAGCATGTCTACTGAATATACCACACAAAATAAGGAGCAAAGGAGTTGCAGAAAAAACAGTCACTGAATGAGAGTATCAGTCATACATATTATGTGATGTCAGAGTTTTTAAACCTTGCACAATTCCTCTGACCCAGTCTCTCTGTCATGTTGGGTTCCTCAAGGTTCAGTATTGTCCCCCATGTTGTTCACAGTATACATGCTACCCCTCTGAGACATTGTAAAGGTATGGGCTGAGGTTTCACTGCTATGCTGATGACACCCAGCTCTACCTTTTTTACCCAACCAGGATAGTGTTCTCTGTATTTAATAACTGCTTCACTGAAATCCAGGGTTGGATGAATTCAAGCTAGCTGAGATTGAACTTGGAAAAGACTGAGGTGTTGGTTGTGGACCCAGGGTGCTGGATAGAGGGGTCGGGGGCAGGTTCACCCTCGGGACATTTTGTTGGGGGCTCCCAGCTCCTTACCTCTGAACGGGTGCAAAACCTGGGGGTGATTTTTGATGAAGGACTGACACTGTGAACACAGATGTTGGCTGTCATCAAATTTTCCTTTACCATCTAAGGAACATCTCCAGGTTTAAGCACCTTGTTTTGTCCGCAACCTCCCTGTGCTGGCCCATGCCTTTGTGACCTCGTGCCTTGATTACTGCAACCCCTTTATCTAGGGCTACCTGGGTGGATATCTTCCACCTGCAGCTGTTGCAGAATGCTGCAGCCCGGTTACTGATGGGGACTCCTTGGTCTTGTCACATTTCTCCAGTGCTGCACGTAACTGAACTGACTGCTGGTTTAGTGGCAGATCACCTTTAAAATCAGACTTCTGACTTATAAAGCCCTACTCAGACAGGGCCCAGACTACCTGAAAGAACTTCTGGTTCCTTACTGCTCTGGACAATAACTCCACTCGGCTGACAAGGGGTTGCTAGAAATTACAAGGGTTTCTTTAAAATCTTCAGGGGCCTGGGCATTTATGTACATGGCCCCAGCCCTTTGGAATTCTCTACCTCATCAGCTACTTGAGTGCATGACCATGGAGGGATTTAAACAGGCCCTAAAACATGCCTATGGCATCAAGCCTACCTTGCATGATCTTACACTGTTTGCTACCTGGATTTTATAAGAAGTCTGTACTTATAGTTGTATGTGACGTTTTAACTTATTGTTAGGTGTCTTGCTTTGTTGAAAGGTGCATTACAAATAAAGTATTATTATTATTATTTCAAAATGTTCTGAACACATGAGACTGGAGTTAAAGTCTTTCTTTTGTATAAATTTTGAGTAAGGCATTGGCCAGTAAAGCTAACACTTCCCTAGTCTCCATACAATTTTGTTGAACCACCCAGGTGCATTTGTCCTGCCATAAATATTCTTTACAAGTGCAAAAGAGAATTATTAAAATGCTTTGATGAACCAAGAAGAGGACTAGAGTTGTTTTCTATGAGGCACCATTGTCCAACTTTTTTCAAGCTGAACAATGAGTACTCAGGCAGCTGGGATGTTGAGGCAATGGATGGTATTCAGAAGGAACCTCTGTCCCATTTTGCTTTCATACAGGTGAACCATAGAGACATAATGTCAGTCCATAGTTTACATTTGTTTAATAGTAATGGCTGGAAATTAGCATACATAAAACTTCAGTGTAGAAATACCAAAGGGTTACACATTCTAATACCTCCTTTAGGGTATTCCTGTTAGGCGATGTCTCTTTGTAAGGGATTTAATCAACTGCCTAGAGACCTTGAAAAAATACATTATATAAATGTGTCTCTATACATCCTGCAGATTGCTACGTAGGGGTCACCCACTTTTGGGCAAAAACAACCAGATTGATGTAAGATAGAGCACAGGAAAATGAGTGACATGGAATTATATCACCACCCCATGCAGAGCAAATAACAACTGGCATGATCACAACATGTAGTTGTCACCATCATTTTCTGTGGGGGGGCTTTTCCCACTGCATCACCCTCAAAATATATGTAAACACCCACCCCAGTCACAAGTTTTTAGAAGATGAGAACTTCACTTATGGTCTCATCCTCAGGAAGCTCAGAGTACCAGATGCTCTGGTATCTGTCAAGCCCAAATGACAGATGCCTTCATGCCAATGCCTATATTCTGATGCCCTTATTTCTGCACCCTCTTGACAGGATACCCAATATAGGTGTAAAGGTTACAGAATGTATTACTTTTGATACATCATTTACTGTGTACATACTACAGTATGGTGCCCATGCAACCTGATATATGTAGGTTGCACTGTTCAGCCTTTAAAACAAACACCTGTAGAGCATGTGAGGTCTGTTGCTAACAATAAACCAGTCAGTCATGTTGGCAAACACTTTTGTGTACCACAATTCCAATTCTCATCTGATTAAATTCATGGGTATTGAACACGTTGCATTTTTGAGAAAGGGTGGGAACAGAACTAATTACCTCAGACATGAAAGCTTTTGGATTTTCACATCGAGTAGCATAAAACCACTTGGTCTTAATGACCAGTGAGATTTCAAACCTTTTTTGACAGATTAATTAAGCAATATACCCCAACAGGGAGTGGGTATATGGCTGAATTTACCACGCCTGGCATGGTTCAGTCATGGGGTCACAGGCCAATTGACTCAACCACACCAGAAGTGGTGGCAGCCCAGTTTGGCTGGAGGCAGGAGTTTAAATCAAGCACTGCTAAGATGCGGTGGTGTCAATACCAGCAACTCATGGTGGTGAAGTGCAGTAAGTGTATCACTAAGGGAGTCAGTAGGAGTCCATGGGAGACTGTGGGAGTGTATTCCATTTTCTGTAGGTCCCTGCTGGCTAGGGAAGGAATAGTTAAGGATGGATCTGGGTAAGGTTTCTGTTGTTATTGGGTGGGATGTATTTTTGTTGGGTGGGTTATTAGTGAGTGACAGGATTACACCTTCTTGTGTCACTCAACAGCAGTTTAACAGCTGTTGTGCCCATGATTATGAGATGTCCAAGATGTTGCTATGTCCTAAGAGTCAGGTGTTGTCTGGACAACTTTTACAGCAGCACACTTATGCAGTTAGAAATTGTGGTTTTGTGGGGGTATTAGGGCCTATATCATAATGTTCAAGCTTTTATTGGAAGGTAGCACTGGGATTAAAACTGGCACTATTACTATTTCAAGCAGCTTGACATTGATAGTAATTCTGGTTCACAAGATTGTTCTAATACATTAGGTGGAGCACCAAACTGTATGGCTAATGTTTCTTTAGATGCACAGGGGTTTAAGATTTTACATTTAAATGTAAGAAGCCCAGTCCCTAAATTAGCTGAAATTGAACACATTATGGAATATTATGAACCTGATCTATTAGTCCTATCTGAGACCTGGTTAAAGCCAGCTGTGCCTGATAGTTTGTGTTCCATTTCTGAGTATAATGTTCTTCGTGCGGACAGGTAGGGCAATAAAAAGGGGGTGAGGTGGCAGTTTATTACAGAAGTACACTTCAAACATCCATTATGAAATCTAGTAGTGATGTTTCCTCTGCCTCTGATTTGTTCTTACTGCGGGTACTGCTGGGAGGTGTAAGACATCAAATTGTGGGCTGCTTATATAACCCTCCATGTTGTGGTATAGATGGACTAAAGCAATATTTAGATATTGCAGACCCCTTTATCCAGCAGCATGACTTTGTAATGGTAGGGATGTAAATTTGAATTGGTCCTTAAGGACTGAGTTGGGACTTGAATCCTATTAGTGGCTTATGATCTTTCTCAGTGTATTATTGACTCTACTTGTCTGAATTCTCATACATAAAATCACACTGTTCTGGATTGAGTTATACAAATGCTGTGTCTCGACACTAACATACTAAAATGCCAGCAGAATAGGCCTAATGGTCTTTCATGTCTGCTCATTTAGTCAACCCACACCCTGTGAGCTGACCTGCTGACCCCCTCCTCTCTGGCTTCTCCTTCCCAGTCCTAGATATACTCACTGCATTGGAGTTTGTTTCCAGAACCCTGCCCCTGTACCTGTCCTCTCCTCTTGAACCCGTCCACCTTCTCTGCCTCCACCAGCCCCCTGAGCAGTGCATTCCATGGCTCCACCACTCTCTCAGTGAAGTAGCACCTCCTTCTTTCTCCCTTGAATCTCCCCTGCTCCAGCTTCCACCCATGCCCTCTAGTTGCCCCTCCTTCCTTCAGAGCACCCTGACTGCTCCTCCCTTATTTATCCCCTTCATGTACCTGAAGACCTCTGTCATGTCCCCCGGTCCCTTCTCTCTTCCAATGTGTACATATTTAACTATTCAAGCCTCTCCCCATAGGTCCTATCCTCCAAGCCCCAAATCATTTTGGTTGCCCTTCTGGACCCTCTTCAGGAGTTCAATGTCCCTCTTTAAATGTGGCCTCCAAAACTGCATGCAGTACTCGAGGTGTGGTCTCACCAAGCAGTTATACAGTGGATTATCACTTCCTCCTTCTGGAGGTCAGCCCCCTAATGATGCATCCAATCATCCTGTTGGCTTTTGCTGATTCCCTCTTACAAGACTCTGAGTTGTTCATCTTGACATCCACCACCACCAGGTCCCTCTCTGCTATCAAGACTTGTAGCATTTCCCGCTCCCCCCCCGGGTGTACACTTGGCCTGGGTTTCTGGCTCCCAGGTACAGTACCTTGCATTTCCCAGCATTGAACCTCAGCTTCCACTTTCTAGACCACCTTTCCAGAGCCTTCAGGTCCCCCTGTAGGGTCACCCTCCCCTCCTCCCCATCCGCCACCACCCCCAGTTTTGAGTCATCTGCAAAGAGACTTGTCTCACTCCTGATAACCTTCCTTATGTCAAAAATGTAGGTGTTGAACAGGAGGGGCTCAAGGACAGATCCCTGAGGGACTCCACTAAGTTTTACCTGATGCAGTGAGTGACCATATGGCTATTTTTGCAGTCTTGAACTTTGAACGTAAAAAAATTCCCCTTCGATTGATACAAGTCCAGTCTTTCCAGAATGTAGATTTAAATACCTTGTATCATCACTTGTCACTAATAGATTGGTGTTATCTGGATAGTAACCTGGATATTAATTATGTTGTGTATTTTTTTTATAGTCAACTTCTTCCAATTCAGAATGCCTTATTTCCTATGTGCACTATGAGGGTCAGAGGGACCCCAGTCCCTGGTTCACTTCTGCTATTAAAACCTTAATTAAGGAACGCAACATTGCTTGGGAATTTTTATAAGCAGAACCCTTCAATCTTACTCTTAAATAAGTATAGGTGCTTCAGAAACAGGGTTTCTTGACTGGTGCATAAAACCAAAAGGGATTTTTATAAACATGAACTTCAGTCTAACTGGTCTAATCCAAAAAAGTTTTGGGAAAATATAAACTCATTGCTTTCTCCTCAATCCAATTTTGTAGTAAAAACAAATTATTAGTAGATGAGGTTGATGTTGTTGATCTGGTTAAAACTGCTAATCTTTTAAATAACAAACTCTCTGATTTACCTATCACAGAATTGTGATACAAATTAGTACAGGGGACTTAAGTCATATTTTTCCTGTTCTTGATAGACCACAATTTAAGTTTAAGAAGGTGTCTGAGCTGGATGTGTTTAAATTATTGAGTGCTCTTCCCAAGAAGTATAGTAATTGTGGGGGGGATTTGGATGGGAAATTTTTAAGGGTGGCTCTACCATTCATAATTAAGCCCCTTTGTTATCTTTTAAATTTTGGGAGGAATTTTGCCAGTTTCCAACTGATTAAAAATTAGCCAAAGTTGTCCCAATTCCAAAAAAACCCATGCAGTATTTCTAGAGGATTTTGTCCAATCTCTATTCTTAACCCATTGAGCAAAATTCTAGAAAACTTGTGGCTAGTCAGATAAATGATTATCTCTTGTTATGGACTGCTTTCATCGCAGCAACATGGTTTCCATAAGATTTACAGAACTGGGACTGCCTTGATCAGGTTCACTGACACCATCCTAAGGGGCTTTGATAAAGGCCAAATGACTGGGGCAGTGTTTGGGACCTGACAAAGGCATTTGATCTTATTGAGCATAGCTTGATATGTCCCAAGTTGAGTGCCCTGGGTTTTTGCGATGAGGTTGTATTCTGGGTGGAGAGCTATCTTTCAAATTGTACACAGTTTGTTAGTATAGGTTCTGATGTGTCTGAAATATCTTTGCTCTCCTGTGGTGTTCCTCAAGTGTCAGTTTTGGGCCCTTTGTTGTTTACTATTTTTGTTAATGAATTGCCTTCTTTTGCGACACTTGTGACACAATCCTTTATGCAGATGACTTGATTATCTTTTCTCAGAGTAGTTCCATATCTGGTTTAACTGCAGCTATAAACTGTGATTTTGAAAGAATATGTAAGTGGTTTCAGGAAAATTCATTGGTCCTAAACACAAAAAAGATCAAATCAATGATTTTTGGGACTAAATTTAAACTTAATGATAATCTGACCTTGAATGTATCCGAATTGAAAGGACAAGCTATTGAACAGGTAAATCAATTTAAATACCTTGGGTCCTATTAGACCCTGGGTTGTCATTTTCATTACAGGTCCAAGCTGTCATGCATGCTATTAATCAAAGACTAGGAATGTTGTATAAATTAAAAAAAAATATTTTCTGTTAATGTTAGAAAATTGATTGCAATTGGATCATTGTTAGCACACTTTGAGTATATTTCATATATTTATTTTAATCTTGGCAGTAAGGAACTACATTATTTGAAAGTTGTGTACAATAACATTTGCCATTTTGTTTTCTTGGTGCCATCTCGTACTCACCACTGTGTACTATATTTTCAGTTGGGATGGTTGGATCCAATGGCTAGAATAGAATATTGTTGGGGTGTTTTTTGTTGGTGTTTTTGTTTAATTTTTTGATATTTGCTGCTGCGCTAGGAAAAAATAGTACCTGGTTACAGTTGCACTGTGTGGAGTGGTGAGACACTGAGCCATAAAACAGCTTTATGGGAAAAAATCTCAGTCAAGTAAGCCATAACGGGTTGTGGTTTGAAAGCCGGAGGGTTGGATTTATGTTTTGAAATTTTTTTTTTTTACTGGTATGATTTAAAGATGAAGAATGGGACTGCAGAGAAAATGTATCAGAGCAGGGGTGGATTTGTTGGAGACTGAGCACATGACAGGTGAATGGAGAAGGCTTCAAGAGGGAGATGTCATGAAGCAGCGAGGGAGTCAGCGATATTTTGAGATGGAAGTTTGTTTAAAAGAAAAGAATTACTAGGAGTAGATGGGCAAGTGTTGTGTGAAGATTTTTTTTAAGTCATTTGGGTAGGGCTGATCACTGTTGTTTAGTGGGGACAGAATGTGGTAGTTTTTCTAGAGAGGGTTCGCTTTCAATTGCAGTGTTTGCCACTCTTGGGCTGCTGATGGTTGGAGTCATTCAAGGGATAGGATCTTATGTGGCACACTGGTGGCTGGTACCTTTTCCAGTGGGTACACTGGAGGATTTACCATGCTGAAAAGGGCCAGCCAACCAGCTTAATCTGGTTCAAGGTCAGTTGGCATTCATCTGTATCCCCCTCCCCCGGGTCGTGCCTGAAAATAGGCAGGATGTGTCTAGTGCACTTACCCGGTCAACAAAAGCTAAATAAATAAATAAAAACCAGCCAGGATGCAGGATTTGTCTCATTTGATTTAGTCTATTGTATAATACGCTATTTGAATTGTATAGCTTTAATGTGCTAGTTCCTAGATTTAGATATTGCTTTTAACTACCCCAAGGATAATAAAATGTCTCTTGATTGTTACCCTTAAAATTAAGTGCTAAATATTTATAGAAATTTAAGTATGTTTTGCTGCTTCTTATACTTTGTTTGCTTTCTACTGGATATTTTATATTACATTTGTCTTTAATATTTTCTCTCTCTCTCTGTCTCTTTTCTAGATATTCTTTATCTGCCTTTTAACCCCCTTTTGGAGTTTGGTAATTGTGGATTGCAGCTGTTCAGAGATCGCAGCAGCCTTTCTTATTTCTATCTACTAGTATTTAGAATTGGTTTTGCTCTCTTATCCAGTCATGCATAGAATTATGTATTAAGCATTTAATTTTTACATTATCCTAGCAGAGTGTATTCAGTTGTGGCTCTTAGATTTACCTGCAATAATTTAATGTATGACTGGTTTCCTTTTTGTCATGTTTCAATGAGCCTAGGCAACCAGAGTAGTGTTTTGCTTGTAACCACCTTAGTGCCGAGCACAAGAAAAAGATGTGGAACAGGAAGGTCTAAAATAAGGAGTTTTAGACAAAGCAGCTCAGCTTTTAGGAGATTTATTTCAGCCACACAAAATGTAAAAAAAACTGTGCAAATTGTGCAGATTGTGCAAATTCAACAATATAATTACAGCACAGACTCCTAGACCTTATCCCAGTCCAACATCTAGCCACCATTTACCCCAGCATTTCACTGCAAGGCTTCCTCGGGGGCACCCCCCAGAGGAAGCCTTTCAATGAAGCCCTCTAATGGGAACACCATGAAGGGTTGCAAGAGGCCTTTGCACAACAGGTACTCTGAAGTGAGAGCAGACCCACAAGGTAGGAGAAGGAGAGCGACAACTGCTGAGGCACTCAGCCACCTACTGACTAAAACAAACTGGGTGAATCAGTGGTCATTGTAGGGAGAATAGCTTTTGAATGTGCCACAGTGATGCCATAGCCAAAGGATCACTTTTGGGATATAAGGGCCCCACTCCTCGGCAGCTGAATTCTTAATTTCTGCATCAACAGGTGTGCCATATGACTGCATGCTAAAGCTCCACCCAGAGTGAGGACATTCCCACTATGGGCAAGATGAGAAGGACCCCACCCCAAGGTTCACATGCTCAAGATGCAGACTTCATTAGTGCAGAATGAGACGGTTAGCTTACAGGGCAAGCCCTGAGCCAGAAAGGTAATGGACATGGTTGGCATGTCTGCAATTTTGAAGGACAGCATGAATCAGCATTGAGTGCTAGATAGAGAAGGCCAGACAAAACCAGTAGCCATAGATTAGGAGCAGATTATTGATGATGAGGCCAGGCAAAGCCAGTGGCTGTATATGTTGATGAGGAGACTGGCCTTGAAAGGTTGTGAGTGAACTCTGTGACCATGAGACTGAAAGGTTGCGTGTGAACTCTGCAACCATGAGAATACCAAGGTGGGGTCTGGGTGAGGTAGGAGGCTGCAGTGTGAGCCAGTGTTTGGTAGTTTGATAGTAGTAGCAACCAGTGGAAAACAAGCCAACCAATTCTATTATGGAAACCAAACTGAGGGTCACATAGAAGGTAGAAGTTTAGGCAGTGAAAGGCTGTGATGCCAGTGATTGAATCAATGAGGTATAGCATACATTACTCAATGAGGTTTTGCAGATAGGAGACATGTAGCAGCATTTAAAACAGCATGTGTAACAGCAATAAAATTGGCAGCAGCATAGGTAAGCATGATGCATTGATCGACATGTTGTAAGCTGAATTGTGTATGAGCTTGGCCAAACTGTTCCATAAAGTAGCAAATCATAGTTTATATAAAAGCATTTGATGCCATGGTTTTAGCATGAATAGTCAATTAATATGATTGCATGAACAGTGAATTGATATGATTGACATGAATAACTTAAATACCATTAAGGTGGAGATAGGTTATTCTGGTAAGGAGCAAGCAGAGTAGTAATGGAATGCAATGAATATCTGAAGGCTGTGAGGTTAATGATTTATGCATGGAAAACTGAAAGACATGTAGGCAAGAAAGCAGGGCAAAATCATATAATTTACATAAAGCATGCTCCTGCTACTCAGAGCCACAATGGTCCACCATGACATCACAGTCCCCTGCCATGGTAATAAGAGGAAGCCACAAGCTGAACACCATGATCCCAAACAGCACTGTAGTGTGGAAAGGGTAGGGACCACCAAAATAGAGGTGCTTTTACTGACAAGGTCCTAGTTAAGGACACAGCCAAATGATAGCAAGCCACTGAGGCAGTAGAGCAACAATAAGCTGCGAGAGCCTCACTATGCTGCAGAAAGGCAAGCAGATGAATTAAAAGCTAGGAGCAGTAGCTGCCTGACTGAGCTAACACTTAATGAATTGAGCAGAGCTGCTAAGACAAGCAGAGCACAGCAGAGAGTGCCAGCTAGCAGGAGCAGGATGAGCCTAGACTAGGTGCAAACAATTAAGGTGGATGAGCAGAGACAGCAGAAGCAGGGAAGCAGCAGCTGAGCTGAAACATACAGATGACAACTGCAGTTACACTGAGGGTTTGCTGAAATCTGATGATTAAATGGAAGCCTAAATAACACAAGCACAGGATTAGTACAATACAAACAAAGGACAACAGGATGCTAGAAAAAAAACTAGAAAGCTCCCAAAAGAAGAAAAATGCAAAATGAAAAACACAAACACAGGAGGACAGGAAACAAGCAACACAAAGAAACATGCAGCTACCGGAGGCAAGCAGTACTAACCAAAAGCAGGAGAAACATAATGAACAGAATTTGTGCACAAGCCAAGCAGAACTCAAAGCACAAGAGAAGGAGGGTGGCAGATGCTGGAGGGCAAAGCCCCAGCAGACCCTAGAGGAGAAGGCATAGATGGACAGAGCTTCTGGCTGGCAAAAGAAAAGTGCTTCAGAAGGAGATTGGGAGGAACTGCTTACATACTGTAGCTCAGAAAAAGGGCCTGGCTGATTTCTCACCCCCACTGAACTACAGGCATAGCCTTTCAATTACTGGAGCTTAACTTTGTTGTTTTTTTACTTTAATATTTGTTATTCACTAGACTCATGTCTATTCACAAAGGACTGTATTTAAATATTACACTTGCCTCTCATAGCTATATCCCCTGACAAAGAGTTTGTACTTAGAGTACCAGGGCAGTCAAGTGGTGTGCATCACTGTCTGTTCACATCACCACATGCTGCATTAAAGCACTTAAAATTTACCTTCTGTGAGGTGTCATGATTTTGAACTTTATAAGTGCAGGTTTTTGCTTATGTGGCTTTCAGCTGGGCTGGCCACCCATTTCCTGCACTGGCCCTGCACAGTGTGTTCACTGTCTTACTGCTTGGCTTATTTACATGTTTACCGTTTGACTGCTGAAACTCAGGCAACATCCTTTTGGCATTTGGGGCATAAGTCTTACAGACTATGTTTCCATATTTAGACCCCCCCCCCCAAAAAAAACTTTCAACTATTCCCTGGACCTTATACCTGTTTCCCTTCACTCTACTGGAGAGAAGTTATGCAGGAGCAGGAGAGAGACAGAACTTTGGGGAAGGAAGAAAGTTTTAGGTAGGAGAAAGCAGAGTTTTAATCACAAAAGACAAAGAGCTAAGCAGCTGTTAGAAGGAGCTGAAACACACCAATCTCCTGTAAGTGATGTTATATCTTGTTTTGCAAAACTTGAAAAATTATTGTTAAAGGACACAAATATAACATGTAACATAATTACATTGCAGGAATACCTTGAAAAGGGACAAGCACCCTGAGAACTTAAAATAAATGTAATACCATCTAGTGGCTTTAATAATTCTGAGTTCCATGATGAATGGATAGACACAGCAAATAGCTGCTCTAAACATTTGTTGATCTTGATTAAATCAGAAACAACAAAATATTACAATCTCAGTGAGGACCTCAAGGAGACCAGAGCACTTGCTTTATCATTTAGAGATAGAAGTGAATATAAGGACTGTGATGCAGCATTACAGTAAAAACTAGCAAGATATGAAAAAGAAATAATATCTCACAAACAGAATAAATTAAGCATAGATGCCGAAGATAATGACAAGGGTAATATTTTAAGCTGGGAGGCAGTGCAATGCTAGATCAAGAAACAGAGGCAGATCTAGAGTATGCTTCCAATCAAAGGAGAATCAAAAGCAAAGACAGAGTCAGAGTCTAATGGCAGATCACAAGAAGGTGATGATTTTGAAATAAGTAATTCTGAAGTGAATGAGGACTCTGATCAGTTTTTAGACAAAATAGACAAAAATATCAAAGATCCAGCAAGAAAAAGAAGGGCATGGAGGAACAAGAGGGGAACTACAAAAAGGTCAAGAAAAACCACAGAGGTCTATAAAGAAAATGAATTACAAGTGATCAATATTTCAAATTACCCCTATAGCATTGCCAAGATTTCAGTACTTCAAAAAGGTCTTTCATTTATCCCAACCCCCAGAATGAATCACAGTCAAGTTTTTTTAGATTTGAAGAAATTATTTAGAAAAATTTGTCTGAAATTATTTATTTCTAAAAATTCTGCTACTGCTTCTGGTAATCTGTGTGACATTGGTATGACCGAGGAAGCAGTCTCCACCCTACCTGAAGATTTGAATAATTTAATGGCTACTAAGACAGGTATGGATAATGGGTACCAGCAGTGAAACTTGGGACCCAATTGATTACAATATTAAACTGGACTCTTTGAATGAAGACACATTGGAAGCTTTATCAGAGAAAGGTAGAAATTCTATGGAATCTACTCAAACACAATTTGCTGTGGACTTCCCAAGATCCTGCTTTGGGTCAGGTAACATCACAAAACAGAGAGAGATGCTATGTAAAAGCAGTTCCACTTTTTGCCATCCAACCGCCAATGCTACTGTGATTTCCTTGGAAAGAATGGGTATGAAACAGGCTCAGGAACTTTTATCACAAGCTACACCCCCCCCCAAGTACTCTAATTTGTCCAGACAAGAGGCATCTGCTATTAATAGATTAGCAAACAATAAAAACATTGTCATTAAGCCAACAGACAAGGGGGTAAAATAGTAGTAATGAATACACAGCAATATGTTAGCATAGCCATGTCTTTATTAAATGATGCAGTCGATTATGGAGAATTAAATGTCAGTCCAACCTTAACTTTTAACAAGCAGCTTTACCAGATTCATGAGTGCATTAGCTAATGACAGTATTAGTAAAAATGAGTTAAAATTTATTTGGCATGAACATCCTGCTATTCCAGGTTTCCATATTTTGCCGAAAATTCATAAAGATATTAGGAAACCACCTGGCAGACACATTGTCTCAGGCAATGGATCTATCAGTGAGAATCTGGGTCACTTTGTTGACTTCCTTCTACAAAATATGTCATAGAGTTATCATCATTTTTGAAAGATACCATTGATATGTTGAAGAAATTTGAGAATCTTATGTGGAGTGACTACCTTGTCTGGTTGGGTATAAGTACTGAATCTCTCTATATACACCTATTCGAATCTCTCTATATACACCTATTCGATATGATCAAGGGATTCAGGCTTGCAGATTTTTTCTAGAAAAATCATAGTGGGGCTGTAGATATGCCAATGGATTTTATATTACAAACATTACAGTTTATTTTACATCATAATGCTTTTGAATTTGAAACCACTATTATCTACAGATATGTGGTACAGTGATGGGGGCCAGTATGGCCTCCAGTTATGCTAACCTTTTCCTAGGATGATGGGAGATGCTGTGAATATATAACAAAAGAGTTAACCCATTTCACAAATGCATCATGCTTTGGTATAGATATATTGATGACTGTTCTGTGTATAGGAAGGTGATATCAATCTGATTCCAGAATTTGCGAATTGGGTACATGAAAATGATTTACATCTCAAGTTTACATTTTCTTTGAGTAAGCAGAAGTTACAGTTTTTGGACTTACAGTTTCACAGTACTGCAGGTAAGACTGTGAGCACAAAGTGTTATAGAAAGTCTACTGCCACCAATTCCTTATCGAGGAATACAGTGCCCATCACCCCTGAAATTAAGAAGTCTATTCTTATAGTCAAATGTTAATGTTACGGAGAAACATGTAGTAGAAAATGATTTTCTGGAAAAGGCTACTGAATTACAGACATGTTTTCTAGAGAGAGGGTACAATAAGAATTTAATCTTGGCTAATAACAAGGCTTTGTCATTGGACAGAAAAATTATATTACATAAAGATACAGCAGCACCCATTCAAGGGAGACAGAGGGTTGTGGGACCTATGATGTTTCTAAATGAATTCAAAGGTCTTGTAGGTAGGATTGGCAACATTGCTCGTCACAGCTGACCCATATTAATGAGTGACAGGGAAGTAAGTGGGCTTTGTACAATAAAGCTATGATTTCTTTCAGAAGGGCCACTAATATTTGCAATAGAGTGGTACACAGTCCTCTTGCCAGCATTATCTCATAAACTGCTTGTATTTTTTTATCTCAGTTTTATCACTTAATATTCTAGCACTGTTTGAATTCCTTGTATCCCTGAGATGGAGCCTTTTCAAAAGAGTCTTAGACTCAAAGGGTTGTAATTCTGAATGCCTAATAAATAAATACATAAAATGGCAACCGGTTTATACATCTTGTGGATTGTGAGGTAGGTGTAGAGGTTAGAGAATCTATTACTTAAGCAATAAGGCATGACAGGGTGTGCACTGTAGTGGGATAATGGCACACCTAGGGTGGGTCAAAGCAAAAGGCTGAAGGCCGAGTTCTTCCACCACCTTATGTGTGCCGTTATCCCACCATGATTCACACCCTGGAATGCCTTATTGTGATTATAAAATGGGCATAAAAAATCCTATCTGACTTCAATAATTAAGAAATACAGAGAAGAAAAAAATGTCTGAAGTTATAACTTTATTATAAGTAATTTAACCTTAAAGCAGCAGTGAAACGAAACTGGCCAAAAAATTTGACTCTACTTTTTTAATTATAAAAGATTCTAGGCATCTTCCTATTTTATCTGGTGGTAACATTTTTAGTTCTGTCAAAATGTGAGTACTGTATGAATGTTTTAATTTAATTTTTCTCAAGAAAAATATTTCCTTCACATTTGAATTACAGATTGCATTGTAAACCTAGCATGGGGCAGGATTGTGAAAATAGAAAAACTCATGTTGCGCCACATAGGAGGTACTGATAAAAGTACATGAGATATGTATGGTAATCTTTGTATTAATTGTTTCTGAGAATAGCCTTTTGAAAAAAACATTTGTTGTTGCACTGCTGCTTTGAAATAGAGATAAAGTAATCCCTTTAAGGCGCTTTACTGCATCACTCTATATTGCTTACATTGTCTTTTTTACTGACACTTTTATTACATTGAGCTTAGCAATATTTTTATACACCTGCTTTAATCTCATTTTTTCACTTTGCAGAATTGTACATATTGATATTGCCAGTCCCATTTAGTGTTCCTACAGAGATTAATTGTGCTGTGCAGAGGCATCCATATGGTTATTTTCTGTGTTTCCTTGGTTGTTAGGACAGTCTTTCCTCCTGTTAAAAAAAAGTAAGTGCAAAAAAACACTAAAGTCTATTTTTTTTTCTATGGGGAGGGCTGAGTTTACCAGCTGCATTATGGGTCTGAGAGTGGTTTAGCTTTCAGAGGAGGTTGGCCACACACAGTGTGTGCTGTTGGGAGTATTGCTATTACGTTTGAACTATTGGAGACATTTTCAGTGTTTTCTACAATAGCTGAACATGATAAAAATACTTTAACAAGCGTTGATCAAGTTGCGTGATTGTGGATGGTGGGCAAGAGCTGAAGCACAAGAATTTTTTTTTCAGCATTGTGAGGATGATTTTGAGTTTGTGTGTGTGTGTGTGTGTGTGTGGGGTTGGGGGGAAGGGATGGTGATGTCCGATTTAAAGATTTAAATTAGTTTATTTATTACATGTTACTATTAGGTATAACAAATATGACTTTAGTTGCTTCACAGTACTTACACTGGTGATGGCTCAGAGGAAAATGATGCCAAGCTCCTGGACACAAGCAGGTTGACTGTCTCTTCCCAGTTGGAATGGATTAATATTGTTTCACCTCAGCAGTGAAAGGCACATCTGTGGGCCAAGCCCTTTTTACCCTAAAAATTTCAGACCAAAATTCCAAACTGTCTGGGCGTTAGCCGATGACAAAAAAAGACCTGTTATTTTTTAACATTTTTTGCAATCTGGATCTCAGAATCTGCACATTTGACCTCACTGAAACTTGACATTTCAAGATATCTACATCCTGAGCCTGTAGATGCAAAATCGTGTGCAAATCCGTTGAAGAGTTGCAAAGATATTAAAGTGCAAACTATCCAAGAAGGCTGTTTAAAATGTTTGTTTAGGGTTTGAATTCAAGAGATGGAATGTTTATCATGGATGGAACACAACAATTAAAACCTTTGCTCAGTTCTGCTGGCAGAATGTTTACCCACACTGTCACACTTTTTTCTCAATGGGTACAATAAGGATAGTCTTCTGATGAATATAAACAGTAAACATGTATTGTTTTGTAAAAGCAAACTAAAGAGGGACACTCATGAACAAACACAAGTGACAATATTGTTGCCAAGGGAAATCTGTTCCATGTAAGCTAGTGATCAAACCTGCAATTCATTTAGGGCCAAAACATAACACATTTAGTTCCCTTCTCTTTAAGGCTGCAGACATCCATTTTCTACATCACTAGCATGGGAAATGATATCAGAGAAGGAGACTAAAGAGGTAAAAAGAATGCTGCTCAGTAATTCCTAATGAAGATGTCCTAATCTCCATGACTTGCAGTGTAAGTTTTAATACTGTAACGTGTGCTGATGGCATTTTCAGATTCCAACACTCCTGCAATCTTGCAGATTTGTAAAGCACTGTTTTATGAAAATAAATTGTGTACCTTTCTAAGAAATGTTTCATAGTGCCAGCGCCTACAGTTTCCAAATAAGTTTTGTGGATTGATTTATTTCCATAATGTTTTATAACATCCCTCATTTAGTGAACACCTTTGTGCCTGTGAAGATTGCAGAATTTGATGCTGCCACCACTATTCTAAAACAAGTATGTGCCAGTGTCATTATGCATATTTGTTTGCAACACTGCGATTTTATTTATTTATTTATTTATTTAATATGTGTTGACCGGGTAAATGCACTAGACAAATTCTGCCTATTTTCAGGCACGGCCCAGGGAAGGGGGATACAGAAGAATGCCAACTGACTTTGAACCAGATTAAGCTGTTGGTGCTATTTTTAGTGAATGGGGGGAAATTTGACCAGGGCACCAGGGAGATTCTCCTACTCTGTTGCTGGATTGCTGCCAGTAGGGGGACTGGCCATTGCCAAGATGGCCACTTGGAGTGAACTAGTGAAGGAGGAGGACGTCAGTGGAGTGGGAGAGCTAGCCTCAGCTCCTGCTCATGGTAATTTGGAGGCTTTGCCTTTGGCAACGGAGGACATTGATTCAGATGTGGAATTTCATGATGCTGCAGGGCGATGGAAAGACTCAGTGCAAACGTCTTTGTTAAATAAGGATATTTCTCCACTTACCTCAGAGCTTGCAAGGTCTGACTGGGCACTGCAATCTGAGAGTACAGAATTGCTATCTTGTGACACTACTGTGAAGGACAGTGGGAGTTCACGATGCCAGAGCTCTATAAGGGCTGGTGATGATTTTACCGAACCGAGAGATTCATCAGAAAACCTGGTGGGATGTGAGCAAATACCCCAGGCTGCTGCCTCAGTGAGGGGAAAAACGAACATGGCAAAGAATGAAGTCTTGAATACTGGGGCTCAGGAAATGGAGAATCCATGGCTTTTCAGGTACTGTGTCCATATGTAGTATACAACAGAGTTCGGTAAACAAGAGCGAAATGGAGGCAGATTACATCCCGGTAATAGCAAGGCAACAGAGCGCGGTTGCGCAGCCTTGCACAGCGCCTCTTCCTCGCAGCTCTCCTAGAGATGACAACAGTAGGACGACTTCGGACATATCCCCAAAAGACCTTTCCATGCCTGCATGTCCCGAGGGGAGCAGCTCCACACTGGATACCTTTACGAGAAAGTCGGGGATAGCTCTGGGACAGTCAATTTCATTACAGGTTGGTGAAAATCAGTTTCAGTACAAAGACATACAGCGTAGCCCTGCAACTGAAATAATAGTGCAGGAGGGTTCGTTGCTTGCTAGTAACTCTGCTGTTCATTTGAAGTCCCCCATGGTCACGTTTACTCAAGCTGAGACTGCTATTTTAAGTAAAACATCTGGGTTTGTTCTCAGAAAAGGCTTAAATAAGGAGCCAATAGTGCAAACAGAGGTGACTTACCAGTCCTCAGCAAGCTCTCAAGAAGGGGTTACTGATTTATTTTTTTCCTTGTAAACTGACTTCAAAACAGACTACCTCAGAAGTTAAGCATTCTGGGGACGGGACCTCTCGCTTGTTGGAGGAGACACATGGGGTGACTGGTCCCCAGCAGCCCCTACGGAAGCAGGCTGGCAGCAAGCTGTATCAGGTGTTTGGAAACCAGACCGCTGGGACCTTCAGTCAACACTTTCACAGCACTCACCTGAGGGACACCAGCGCTACAGCTGTTGGAGGAAGTCAGAGTTGAGCAAGGTAAAAGTGGTATCCAAGGATATGCAGCATCCCTTAGAAACTTCGCACCGGAGAACCTATTAACTGCGCTTATATCACCCCAAGTGAACTTGGAACAATCAGTACAGGGACCTTCCAACCCGGGACAAGATTCAGGGTGTTTGAACCCCCAACCAAGAAGCCACTGATGTCAGAACTTTTCTCTACCTCAATAAGGGAAGCTGCTCCTCGTAGGAATGCGATGCTGCTGCGCTACAAAGGAAAGTTGGAGGTTAGGCCTGACAGACATTACGTTGGGAAAACTTTACTAAAGGACTCTTTGCACTTTACCCCACATGACGTTTATGCTTTTATTAATATTTCTGGGGAAGACAATTTTGATATTAGTTTTCGAACACAACATGCCTTAGATTTATTTTGGGAGAGGTACGGTCAGGTCAAGTTCTCTCCTGCATGGACCCCTTTTTTGGTTATTCCTTTATCTAAGCCTTTGATTAAATTTGTCACGGTTATGTTCAGGAATGAAGGGGTCCATGTGGAGGACATTACTTTTTGGCTATCACAAAAATGTGATGTTTTGAGTGAGCGAGAACCTATTCTGGACTCAGAACAATTTTGGACGGGGGGGTGGAAGTACAAAATTAAACTGAAACACTCAGAGGCAGGGATAGAGCACATTCCTAACTCCTTTCTGCTTAGTAGGGATAGGGGTGTGTGTTTTTACAGTGGACAGCCATGTGCTTGTTACAAATGTGGAGCTAGGACGCATCTTTCTAGTGTATGTGATCAACCTCGCTGTGACAATTGTGGGGAAGTGGGGCATTTAACGACTTTTGCAATAGCCAGTCTCGCTGTGATTTATGTGAAGAAAGGAGTCATGTGTTTAGGGTATGCCCTTGGGCAACCAAAAACAAATCTTCTGGTTCAAAATCTGACCTTCTCATCCAAAAAGCTCAGAAGGCAGTAGATCTGGCACCCTCCTTCCCCCCCCCTCCCCCTCCAGCATGCAGTCAAGTTGTTCTTTAGCTGGTAGTCAAAGCAAAATAAAGGAGCGGCATGTGATAAGGTTCTGACTATTGGCAGGCCTTTACAAACAGTTAAAATATGGAGCTAGGATCTGTTCCAGGTAAGGTGTCACCCTTAAGGCTAGTATGGGCCCTCCTGATCCCTTACAATTTCCGTATATTATTTGGAAGTAGTCACGGCAGGGGTAGGTAAGGGGCTACATTGCCTAGCCCTGAATTAGCTTTACCACAAAGACGGTCATCTAGGAACTTGCACCCCAAAAAACCCCCTCCGGTGGCTATGACTGAAACTAGTAATTCTTATGCTGCCCTTTTTACCCCTTGGGGGGATACTGAGATGGAGTTGGGAGACTCGGACTCACAAACATCCACTCTGTCCACTAGGTCACAACCAGTGGATAACTATAAGGAGAAAAAAAAGAAAAAGAGAAAAAAATAGAGGTCCATTGACATAAACTGGTATGAGTTTGATTTGGGGCTCTCTAAATACACACAGTTTATTGAATGAGATTAAGAGACATGCTCTTTTTCATTATATTCATGACCAATGTTTATCGGTTTGCTTTCTGCAGGAAACATGGATGCATTCTATAGAGCAACGAGTATCTTTTAAAAGTTGGGTTTGGGGCCCTTCCTTTTGGTCATTTAGGGAGGACACGGCTGATGGGGTAGGGATAGTATTTAACTCATATTCCTTTCAGTTGCATAACCTGATTGACCTTATACCAGGTAGGGTGTTGATAGTGGATGGGAAATGGCAGGATTTATGTTTCCAATTTATTAATATCTATAATCCTCAAACTAAAGCGGGTAGGGCAACTTGTTTAAATTCTATTAAACCCTTCTTATTGACGACTGTCAGGGTTTTGTGGGGAGGAGATTTTAACTGTTCTTTGCAGAACTCCTCAAAATAAGAAGAAAATATATTGTGATTCCAATGCTTTGGTGAATATTATTAAATGGCTAGCCTTGTGAATTGCAATACCTATTTGCCTGCAGGACCTAGATTTTCCTTTAATAAAGGAAAAGTTTTACGTTGATATGTTAGTCTCTCCAAATATGCAGGTAGCCTCCTTTAAAATGTTCCCATGTGAATTTTCAGACCATTCTTTCTTAATTAGTAATTTTATGCTGGTAAACTTACCAAAACGCAGACAAATCAGGTGGAAACTGAACAATTCTATGTTAAGCTTGCCTTATATTCAAGCTGGGGTTAATAATCTGTTAAGAGCCAGGCTGTCGGTGGCTTTTCTGTATTCAGACTTGGGGGAATGGTGGTTGGAATCAAAGGCAGATTTAAGGAATTGGGGGTTTAGGAAAAAAATTATAATTTTTTTACACTATTTGGGACTTAGGCAGCAATTGCAGAGACTCACATCTATTGCTTATGCTTCTAGATTGGACTACTCTACACAAATTTCTATATTAAAAGAACAGATGAGAGTATTTCAATATGAGAGAGGTATTACTATGCAAGTTATTCTTACCAATGGTATAAGGAAATCTCCTATAGGCGATCCCTTTGAGATGTGTACACAGCTCAGAGATTCTTCGAATATGGATGTATTGCTAAAATCGGATAATACTTTGGCTACCTCTATTGAGCAACTTAGAGAGGTAATTATAGAGCATTTTCAGTCTCTTGAACCTCCCTCTGCAATTTCGAAAAATCAATGCTCTCATATTTGAGTTCGATCTCAGTTCCAGTTAAAGCATCAAGCCACAGGGTTATGGGGCCTATTACTCAAAAGAAATTATAAGTACAATTGGGACTCTAAATATGAACATTTCCCGGAACGGATGGACTATCTAATAATTTATATAAACAGTTTTCTGAAGAACTGAGTCACTGTTTGTATATTTTATTTCAGTTTTTCATGAAGAAAGCTGTTATTTTTCCCTCCTTTTCTGAGGGGCTGTTAATTTATATATTCAAAAAGGGGGATAGGAAAAATATCGCCAATTGGCGGCCTATTACCTTATTGAATTCAGATTATAAGATCTTCACTAGTATACTAAATAATCACTTAAAATCCTATGCTAGATGGGTTATTTCACCCTATCAATTTTGTGGCTTACCTGATAGAAGGGTTCAGTCAGCTCTCATGTTGATAAGAGATGTCATTGAACATCTTTCGGACATTGGTTAGCCTCATTGTTTGATAGCAGTTGGATAAAGCCTTTGATAGAGTACATTGCCCTTTCTTTTTTTGACTTTGGCACATTATGGTGTTCCTCTTCAAATGGTGAAACTGATGGAGAGGTTATACAATAATCATGAAGTTTTCCATTCTTGAAAGGGTACAGGAAAGGGCTTTCAGTTACATGCAGGAGTTCATCAGGGGTGTCCTCTTAGTCCGCTTCTTTACAACTTTGCTCTAGACCCTTATTACAAACCTTAATTGCCACACAGAAATGGAAGGGTATCAGTTACCCTCCAAAAATCCCTCTTGCTGCAAGCTTATGCAGGTGATTTAGTATTTTATTTTGAAAATAGGGTTTCAGTTCCTATTTTATACAGGCCTTTGATGTTTTCTACAAGGTCTCAAATGCATGTTTGAATCTTTCAAAAACTAAAGGTTTATTTTCTAGGATCGGTAAGCCCAAAGGAGGTATGGCAAGGCGGTATTCATTTCTCTAGAATCCACTGAAAATTTGGGTATACTATTTGGTCCCTGGAATATGCCTGTGGAAAACTGGGATCTGCACTTCAACTAATAGAGTTCAAGGTAAACAGATGGAAACAGTGGAAGTTGTCAAAACTGAAGGTATACAGGAGTTATTAAACAGTTTCTCATTCCTGGTGTGCAGTACATTGCTATGATTTTTCCTCTACCAGTGCACCTAGAAACAAAAATGTATAGTTTGTTTTTTCAAATGCTTTGGGGAAATATGTTAAATCCCGTTAAGAGGGGTTATACGTACCTACAGAAGAAAGCGGGAGGTTTGGGCATGATAGACCCTGTTGTTTTTGTGCATTCGTTATTTATTATGCATTCTGTTAAAAATGGTTTAGTAGCTGAGTTAAGGGCAGAAGACTCCTGGACTCTAAGGTCTTTGGGTAATTATTTCAAGAATTGGAAAATGTATGCCCCTAAATTAAATTGTCATATTTACCTTCCACAATATTTTAGGCCTACAGCACAAAAATTATTTAAATGGAAAATTCAGAAGCAAACAATATTGAACAATAACATGAAGAAATTTTATCAGTATGTGATGCTTCAACTACTCCCTCCTGAAGCCGTGCTTTTAAGAATTGTCCGTGGCTCTAAATAAAAGGTTTTGGTGCAATTAAATTACATTAGGTTGCCTCAATCACAATGGGAAATGCAATGGTTGATCTTTTATGGTCGCCTGAATGTTAGAGGTAACGCCAAGTATAAGGCCTTAGAAGAAAGGAAGTGTCTGTACTTAGAGTGTATTAATTTAGAAGAGTCGATGGAACATTTTTTTCTTAGGTGTTCTTATGCTGTGGGTTTATGGGCATATTTGGCAGACTTATGGGGTTTCTTGTGGCTCAATTGTATGTCATATGAAATTTTGATTTTAGGCTGTTATCCTGTGGCTTTATCTTGCTTTCATGAAGGAATGCTATCTTTATTCCTAGGCTGTTTAAGATTTTATTTATGGCAAGCGAGGTGTCAATGGGTCATTTACCAAAAGAAAATGCCCTTTTCCCGTGTAAGCATTTTGATTAGTAAGGAGCTTTCAAGACTGTATTTTCAGGACACTAAAAGGGTACCTTCTGACACATTATTAAAATGGTGGAAAGGTTTTCTTCACTTTATTAAGTTTAAATGAGGTAATAATACCGGTTAGGTATGAGGATAGTGTTTGCCCTTTACTTATTTTTGTATTTTGTTTCTTTTCTCTGTGTATGGTTGATTGTTAATCATGCAGATCACTGTTTATTATTAGATTATGTGGATAGTAGATGATTCCTTGCTTTTTGTTTTCTATGTTGATTATTTCAATAAAAACTCCCCTACTCTGCCAACAGGGGGCTTAACTTTCTGCAGAGTGGAGGAGCTCAGTTTGGAGCCAGACAGCAGAAGAGGAAGAAGTGCTGATGTGGCAGTGGTGGTCAGAAAATGGAGGAAGATGGCCAGGAGGTTGAGGAGCATGCCTCCTCCTCAACTTATCCACTGTGAGAGGCTGTGATGGAAATTGATGCAAACTCAACAGAGAACTTGGTGATTGCGGTGGATTTAAAAGGCACAAAGCGATGCAGTGTCAAAAAAATGGTTTGTGTATGGAAATACCCTGTAATCCTACAGAAGAGGAAATGTCAGTGGCAGAAATACAACAACTCATACTTTCAGAAGAGAAGCTGTTTTTGGAAAAGAAAAGTCAACTAGAGCTCATTTTACTGCGGCAGAGGTCCTTGGTAGATCATGGTCAGATTATGGAGTTACCGGTCACGGATTGTATTTCTACACTTCAAGAAGAACTGTGATGCAAAATGGATTGTATTATACAGCAATCAGGAGGACATCAGTCACACCAGATGGCAGTCTCTCCAAACCTGCAGGTGATTACTTATACAGTGGCAGATGTATCAGATGCAAAGAAGTGGGTCATATTGAAAAAAATACTGTATTGTCTGAGCAAGGGGGGCCTTCTGATGTGCATTCTAATGTTGTTACTCCTACTGTTCTGAATGTCACACAAGTTCCTGAACACAACTTGTTGCAAGAGAAATGTATCCCCTTTAATATAGGGGTGTCTACAGTGGGAGCATTAAGGAAATTACCTGGTAAAGACAACATAGGGAAATGAGGGAAGGGTAAAGCTAAGACCACAGACATTCAGCAAGATCTTTCTACCCCACCCCCCATTCAGCAAGCATGAGTAGCTCAGGCCCTACAAGGTGCAGGATGGAAATGTAGCCCAGATGGTGTGGGCTGGGATGCAAGATCTCCAGATAAGTTTAGGAGGTATTGTGATCCTGTTAAATGCTTGAATGTAGGGGTAATCAAGAAATTACTAAAATGGGAGCATAGGGTCACAACTTACCCCAGGGCAGCAGAGTGGGACTGGAGAAGGAGTTCTTTGATAGAGGTATTAACCAGTGCCACAAGATATCATGGGTTTGGAAGATGAGAGGCCTATTGTTTTGGATATTGATCCCTCCCCTTCACCCATGATAGAAAGAAGGCAGGAACATGTACAGACTATAGATACAGATTTATCAGTTAAATAGAAGTAGGGTCCTCTGTCCCTAGGGATATACTACCCCCCAGGCCTCCTCCAAATGTATGGCATACGAATGTCTGGTCTAGGCTATTTCCAGATGCTATCCAGCATTTATCGGTGCCAGCGGCAAGGCAAAATGCTGTACAGGCTGAAATATAGGGGAGACATGGCAGACCTTCCGGACAGGCTTTTTGTGGGGAGAAAATTGCTCAAGGACAGCATGAAGTATTATGAGTATGAGGTGTATGCATTGATACACATGCCAGGAGATTCCATTTTTGATATCAGCGTCAAACATCCAGTAGGTCTGGACAGATTTTGGAAGCTGTATACAGACCTCAAGAATACTGCACTATGGAAACCGTTTTTGGGGATACCTTTGATGAAACCCAAATTTGAGACAGTGACTGTTCTCCTCCAGAATGAAGGAGTGAATGTCGCTGACATTACTCATTGGCTGAAATGGCACTGTATTGTCAATGGTGCTCCAGAACCCATCTTGGATGATGAGCATTTCTAGGCAGGGGCTGGAAATATAAGGTTACCTTCAGAAAGAATCAGGCAATACCAAGCATTACCAAATTTTCTTTTCTTGGGGAGAGAGCGAGGGGTACTTTTCTACCCAGGACAGCCCCAGGCCTACTATAAATGCAGAAAGGTGGGTCACCTTAGTAACATCTGTGAGAAACAGAAATGTGCCCTGTGTGATGCTATAGGGCACATAGCTGATAACTGCACAGACCCCCCAAGATGTAATTTATGTGAAGAGCATGAATACATGTACAGGGCTTGCTCTTGGGCAGCCCATAACAGTCTGAACACTACATTACAATTGGAGCAGGATGGTTATGTGGTGAATGCACAAAAGGAAAGGCTGAGAATGCTTGAACTCCTCACACAACCTAGGACAGAGACTCCACAGCCCCAGAGAGGTATACGTGTGAGTACTAGATGCTCTGAAGTAGGACAAGAACAAGATCCTGAGTTGCCATCTAGGTCTGTCCCAGTGGAAAATGAGGTGGTCGTTGTGATTCCTGGGGACACACAGGAACCTAAGGTCAACATTAGAGAGGAACCATTGGAAACTGACCCCCTCTCCCAGACATTGATACCATGAGTCCTTCTTGAGAAAAAAATCTCATTTCAGAGGCAGAGAGAAGTTCTGATCTGATGTTACCCCAGACTTGAGAAAAGACTATTCTTTCCAAAGGGTAACCCAGTCAAGAGCAGAAAAAACTCTTACAGAAACAGTTCCTGGGGTTAAGGATATGGAAAATATCCAGTGACAAACTCCTATGAGATACTGATGGATGTGGAGGAAGAAGGACATAGGAGCAGACTCTGATGTGTCCTCCATTACTTCAGTACATCAGGAGATGGGGGACTCACAACCAAAGGAAAAACTGAAGCCGAAGAAGCAAAAGAAACAAAAATAATTATTAATTCTGTGATAATTTCTTGTGGTTATTGACAACTTGCTGTTTCAAATATGTGGAGTTTCCTTTACTTTTTTTTCATGGCAGTTAACAATACCATTACCACTGCAAATGTCAATAGTATCAACTCTCAAGTGAAAAGAAGTCTGACATTCGCCAGTTTAAGGGAAGAGAAAGGGAATGTGTTTTTATTCAAGACACCAGGCTTCACAATATACAAGGGATGGTGGCTGGACAAAAGGAGTGGAGATGGGGACCCTCATTATGGTTGATGGTAGAGGACCAGTGTTCAGGGTTAGGGGTTATGTTTGGATGTAGTGGTTTTAAAAGTGCTGGATATATACCCAGGGAGAGTCTCATTAATAGACGTACTTATAAATAATGAAACATGTAGGCTAATAAACACATATGCACCACAAACAAAGGCTGAAAGGGTAATTGTTTTTTAAGCCATCACCCCATATTTATATACTACAAAACAAATAGTATGGGGAGGAGATTTTAATTGTGGGTTAGCACACAGAGACTGGGGAGGCAGACTACAAAACTATATAGTGACACCAATGCCTTAAATAAAATGTTGTCCACCTATCAGTTACAAGAGCGCTTATGATATTCTTCAACAGCCCACAGTACATACATTCCATAAGGGCCACTTTCAATGAGGATAGATTTTTCTGTTTGTCTTCACAAGTTCAAGCTCTAGGGTATCAGTGATCCCCTTGAAAACTTCAGATCACCTTGCAATAACTGTATTGTTAGGACATCAACCAGTGACATTATTTGACAGGGGTTATTGGAAGATGAATGTTCAATTGCTGCTTGAAGAAGTTTATCATCAGAAATTCAGGATTTTCTGAACATTCGATAGATATACAGTGTTTGTATGATTCTCCTATAGAGTGGTGGGAGGATACAAAAAGATTTACAATTCTTACTTATATCTTTATCCTGTCACAGAGAAAAAAACTAAATATTTGAAATATCTGAGTCTGAGGGCAAAATTTTTACAAATATTGACAGTAATGAGAACAACAGGACAGAACCTTGGGACACAACTTTCTGAGGTTAAAGCACAGATGTGCAGTTATCAAAGAGAAAAGGAAAAGGGTACTGCTAAATGACAACTATTTATGACACATGGGACAAAAGTACAGGTCAACCCCTACAGTATAGATTCCCAGACACTTTCTAAAGAGACAATGACAGCTTCAACAAATAGCACAGGTCAATATTTGCATGATAGATGGGGGATGCAGCAGCTATACAGGAACATCTACAGAAGACTTTCCGGAAGGACAGACATGGAGAAGGTTTTCCAATTTTAGAATGGGTTAAAGTGCCATCTTTAATGACTAAAGATAAACGGGGACTAACTGCTCCTTTCAACCTAGAGGAAATTCAAGAAGCTATATTACACCTATCAGCACATACTACACCAGGGAAAGACGGTATCCCTAATGATTTTTATAAAACTTTTATTGATATTCTGGCTCCTCATTTATTAATAGTTTTTACAGCAATTCAGCTGGAAGAGTGGTTAGCCCAAGCACGACTGATGGGTGTTGACTTTTATATAAAAAGGCAATAAACATGAGATAGGAAATTAGAGACCATTGAGTTTATTGACATGCGGATTACAACATTTTGACAAAATACTAACTGTTAGGCTTGCAAAAGTGGCCAAAAGCTTAATTATTCCAGCCCAAACCTATGCAATCCCCAGAAGGAATATTGCACATAACTTAGTTTATGTTAGGGAGATTGTGGAGTTGGGTCTAGTGAAACAGCTGAAAGGGTTCATCATGATGTTGGATCAGGAAACTGCTTTCAATGCAATGAGTCAAGAGCATATTTGGTCTACCCTAGAGTATTATGGTATACCACTTTCTTTTTGTCATTTATTAAAGACTATTTATAGGGAGGCTCAGGTGACACCTTTGGTTAATGGGCACTTTGGGTTACCAGTGTGTTTAAACAATGGGCTCAGACAGGGATGCCCTATGATCCTGCTCTTGTTTGTTTTTGGGTTAGACCCAATATTACGACTTATAGAGGATATGGACAATATTAAGCCAATACATACTAGTGAGGGAACTATTTTTGGGAAACTGACTGCTTATGTGGATGATTGTACTGTAGCAGTGAAAGATTTAGACTCTGGGAGAGAAGTGCTTAAATTACTAGAATTAACACAGGACACTACAGGGATTAAATTAAATATGGGTAAAGGTAAACTTATGGTATTAGGGTGTATGCAGGACCAGTTAGATTTCCCTATTCCAATTGTAACAGGGCAGATAAAGATTTTAGGCCTCCTGTTTGGTACCAAAGAGGCAGAGTTTTTGAATTGGGAGTTGGTTTATAATACTGCTTTAGCTAGAGTGCATAAATGGAAGTCCCGGAAGGTGACAAAACATAAAAGGGTTTATTTGATTAAGGCCACCATAGCCCTTTGTTTTACATGTTTCACATATTTATCCTCTTCCTTATGCCATGCATACAAAAATTATGTTTTTTTTTACTTCTCTGGGGCAGCCGTCTGAATCCTGTCAAGAGAGCTCACACACACTGGTCATGGAAGACAGGAGGCTTGAATATACTACAACAACTGGTGTTTTTGTTTGCAAATTTCTTTTATACAACTATTAGGCCTGTCTTACTAGAAAAGGAAGGTATGGGGAAGCAAGGTATGGAACTTTGGGGTAGCAGATTTCTTACGGCTTGGGGGAGAGGGAAGTGGCACTTACAGATAAAGTATTACCGGGTTACATACAGCTTGCTCTGAAGTACATTAGACAATGGGGTATCGAATTATCAGATTTTATTTCTAAAGAAAATAAGTTTTTATGCTTCTATTGTAGAAATGTTACTGGAAGACTCTAGTATTTCAGGTGCAAAAGGAGATAAACTGCCAGGCAACAATTAACAGTATGACGAATCCAGAATCCCTTAAAAATGCAGGATGTGGCTTGGCTGTGTGGTCATCAAAAACTTAACGTTAAAGGAACCATAAGTATAAGAGGGTGGAGGACAGGCTTTTTGAGGAAGAACAATGTACAGGACAAATAGAATCAATGTAACATTTATTTTTGACTGTGTCAGGGTCAGTTCCTTTTGGAGAGTTGGCAACTTTTGGGGAGAAATTATTTTTCAAGAGATAATATATGATTTATTAGTATTGGATCAAATCCCAAGGAATTGGTCTAAGTGGAAGAAGAGCACAATTATAATTATCTTAGCATGTATCAAATGGTCCTTATGGCAAGTTTGATGTTCCAGGGTTCTACAGAATGTTGAAACCAATAGACAGGAGGTGCTTTTTAAAATTCAGAATGAGCTGGATAACATTTATCAGTATGAATATAATACAATGGGGCAAGAGGTAGGTGATTATCTCTGGAAAAATGTAATGTGGGTGGGATAAGCAATAAGGGGGTATATTTTAGATGGAAATTGTTTCCTTTTCCTTATATTTTGAATTTTCTGTGAAGTAGGTATGAGGTAATACTGAGTTATGTACTTTTTCTTTTATGTTCAAATAACATTATGTTTTGTGAAGGAAAGTATTATGTTTTATATGACTTGTTTTTGATTTATGAATAAAAATTTCCCCTACTCTTTATGAGAAGTGCCATGGGATCTTTAACATCCACCTGAACTACCACCAGAACAGGTAGATGGGACTTCGGTTTAACATCTCATCCTAAAGACGGCACCTCAGGAGTGCAGCACCCCCCTCATGCTGCACTACAGTGTCAGTATTGGGTTATTAACCCAAGTGCCTGGTGTGGAGCTAGAACCCACAGCCTTCTGATCTCCCAGCCTCAGAGGTGAATGTGCTACCTGCTGAGCCACTGACACTGACTTTTTGTCTAATTTTGTGTAATTTGTGTTAATTTTGTGTAATTTGTTCTGCTAGCACTGTGTTCCATAATGCAAGGCAATGTGGTCTACAGGTTAGATCACTGGTACTTTCTGACCTTGAGAAAGTCACATAATCTCTCAGTTTTCCAGCCAATCCATCTGTAGAAATGGGTAGATACAGAACCCACTGAAAATGAGGTTATAAATCAACTGGGCAAGCCTGGTTAAGTAGGCTGTAAAACACAAGAACTGTTTTGTGAGGATATGAGATAGGATCCCTGGCTGATATAAACAATTCTTACAGAGCTTACAGCAGAAACACAGCTCATCAACAGTATCAGTCCTGTCAGGAACACACCCTGCAAACAGTGAGAACCAGCATAGCAGGTATCTAGCACACAGGACAGGTAAAAGAAAAAACAAACTGGTGTCTGGTGTGGCCAGAGCCCGAAACAGAAAAAAGCATTTGTCAATGCAAAATGTTTCCTTGCTTGGTGTATGTGATGTAAAAACTTTTTTTTACTGAAAAGCAAGATCAACACTCTGGGTGTGCATTAAAGCATTTTAATACACAGTCATGTACATGTTTCAGCCAATTATGTTCATGCATTTTCCAATGCCATATTATAAATTGGAATGTTTGTACAAGAAAGTGTCATTGTATTGGTAATGCACATTTTTTTTCAATGGTGGAATGAATAATGCAAACATGTTGCATGTTGGGTCTTTTTTCCATTCACTCATGTTGACACCTAAAACAATAATAACTATTAAACTCAGTCTAACCCATTACTGGGGTTTTCCAACTAGAGAGATTAAGTCTCAACTCATAACTCAAACACAAGCATGGCACACCATGGTTTATTGTGTGGATTTTATATCTTTAATTGGAATGCATTTCCCCTTGAGTTAAGGTATTCTTTTCAATTTTCAAGAGTGCATCAGAATCGTCTCTCCACCTGAATTTATTGGCGACATAATGAGTTGGCTCCAGTGATCATGAAGTAAGCAATCTGAAGCTGGTGAGGCAGACAATATGAATGTGAGTATTGTAGTTTCAGCCAAGCAACAGCGATGCAAGTCGCTATTGGGAAGAATAGTCTGAATCGTCTATTGAAGCAGTCACACATGGTCCTACTCTTCTATGTTTTAATTATGCATCTGGGGCATATAATCAAGCACCACTCAAAATGTTACCTGAAGACCCAGCTGAATAATCAGTGATCGATGTCTAAGGATGATGAAGCTGACACAAACACTGGCTGGAGAATAAGCATTATAGACTCTCAATGGAGTCAGACATGTTTAGAACTGAAACCCTCACATAGGTTTGGGATAGAAAATTGAGGTTAGAGGACTGATGAAGCTGAAGAGAATGAGGGCAGCTCCTACTGCGCATCAGAGAGCTTCTTTTAGGTCCCCAGATACAAAACTAAAATGATCATTGGCTGAGGATAAATTAATCTGACGTAAGAGAATTATAATTGTACCAGATAAGCAATGACAACCTTAAATGCATCATAATTGTTTGTGTCTTCCCAAAAGTAGAGTGGCATTTTAGCACAGATGAAGTCAGATGGTGAGGTATAACATGGTCCATCTGAGAAAAAAAAACATATTTTTATCAGTTAAATATTTGTTGAGTTGGGAAAGTAGAAACAGCTGAAACTTAGATAGGTTATGATTCAAATTTTACCCCATACAATTGGATTACAGGAAGATCTAGAACCTACCAATTCTGGAATTCTAGTATAGTTGGTGTAAAGCAGTTCAGTAAGAAAAATAAAAAACTTTGCCAGTGAGAACTTAAAAAAACTGCTGCCACATAATTCACATCAGTAGCTTGCTCCTAATGAGATGTTTTACATACCATCTAAATCTGAATGTGAAGCCCTGTATGAGAAGTAAGGGAGCAGTTAGCAATTAATCTGGTTAAACACGGATGAGATCTTTGGATCCAAGTAGCTAGCATAGGAGCCAATATCAATAGGTTACAGGGATACTTCGACTCTAAACTGAAGGAAACCAAGCTAACAGGTTACATAGGTGCTGCTAGAGCAATGCAGTGCAGAATAAAGTATTCTGAGGCAAAACTTGCTGAAAGGGCTGTTGTTGGTAGCCGAGAGGCAGCAGGATAGTAGGGCAGAAGCCATTGGTCCCAGCAAATAGAGTTTCTAAGCTTCATTTAGAAAAGTGCATAAGTCCCTGTAGCAAGTTAAGCCTTTGTAGTTGCAAGATCAAACAATTGTGCTTTCAGTTAAAGATATACTGCCAACATAAAGAAGTGGCCGCATTGATGATGAATTATTGATCTGATTTAAAGCCGAGGAGTTTGATGTGGTATATAGCTTTAAGAGCACTCCAATTCTGGGAACAACTTTGGAGACTGCTGGTGAGGGATGTAAAATAAGAGGGAGAAGCTGAGAGAGAAGAAGGAGTAGAGTGAAAGCCAAGTGCAGTCAGCATGTAAACAAGAAAACAAAGAAAAAGCAGGAGATGGGAAGCCAGGGATATGAAGCTATTACTTTAAGCCGGGTGGCCTTACATTGCACTAACCAGGAGGAAAGGAGTATTTGAAAGCAAAAAGAATGAGGCAACAAAGAAAGAAACCATAAAAGACTGTAAAGAAGGACAAGACAGGGGGACTAGGAAGGATGGTGGGGACAAGTGTAAAATGAGCCACAAGGCGGAAGCAAATGGGGAGGGGGAGCAGCAAAAATCTTGGTGCAGAAGAGAGAGAAACAGGAACAGGAGGACACTGAGCAAACAAGGGGGAACTAAACTACTGGAAGCAACATGTAAACACAAAGGGAGACAAGTCACTGAATGGCAACAACAAGGAGTGAGGGAGTGGGGGTGACAGTTATGGAGGGCAACAGTAATGGAGAGAGATGGAGGGAGGCAATGACAAAAAGAACAGCAATGGAGAAAAAATGGGAAACAGGAGAGAGGGGATAGCAACATAAACTCAGACACAACAAAAGGATGGAGGAGCAGAGACATGAACAAATCAGCTAATGAGAAGAGATGGGCAGAAGAGGATACGGAAAGGAAGGCTGCCAAAGGCCATGCAGCTCAGCCACTTGAAAACAAACTAAGCAAAAGCAAAAGGTGTAGGTGGGTTTAAGCAGAGCCAGTAGGCGGAGTTATTCCCCCACACTGAACCACAGGCAAAAGCCCTCCGAGTCCTCAATCAAAGATATCTTTTTTATACTTAACACTGCAAGGTGGCAAAGGAGTGGCAGGCAGCAGGGGAGAGGAAGGGAAAAGGGGGAAGCAAGAAAATGGAATCACAATCCACAGTCATAAAACTGGTCAGCTACTTGCCGGGTGACTTTATGCAAATGAAAGGACAGAAGCACGCTCTCACTGTCAGGGATGAGCCTAATGCAGCTTGACCTGCATTGGATACAACACTGACACACCACTTAAGTGTTGTTTGACATAGAAACATAGAAACATAGACTTTGACGGCAGATAAGGACCACTTGGCCCACCCAGTCTACCCATTTCCCTATCTATTGGATAAGCTGCTGATTCTAGTTAACCAACAGCCTACTTCCTGCAACCCCCCACTACAAATGCCTTATGTCTGTCCCATGCATGTTTGAATTCCCCCACTGTTTTAGACCCAACAACCTCCCCAGGAAGGCGGTTCCATGCATCCACCACTCTTTTAGTGAAAAAAATTTTCCTCACATTACCCCTGAGCCGTCTCCCCTCTATCTTTAAATTGTTCCCCCTTGTTCTTACACGTCTCTTTGTCTGAAAGATGCTACCCTCCTGGACTTTGTTGATTCCCTTGAGGTGCTTGAAAGTTTACTGTAGCAAAACATTTCCTGCACAAGCACAAGAAAACATAAAAATGTGAGGAGTCTTCTCCAGAAAATGTCCTAATCTAATTCCTGCCAACTGAAGAAATGACACACTCACCAAGACAGACTCTGTGTAACTTTTATACTCCATATGGTGTCAGTCCTGCTCACAAAATATGAAGCAAGGGTTTTGAGGATTTAATCCTCTTTCTTAGGCTAGCAATTTACTATTAAAATAATTATCACATATAAGGTAATTTTTATATTTGCTGTTTGTGACAATGAATTTCTCTGTTTTAAGTATAGCACCTACAATGACAAATCATAAAATTTCAAAGACATTGCTTGTTAATAAAATGTATAGTCTACATTTCTCAAGCATTGAACACTAATCTCTAACTTCTGAAAACTACAACTTTGCTAATAAATTATTTTCTCTGGTTCAGCATCTAGAGTTATCAAATGAATTTAAATATTCCTGACCCAATTCAAAGTTATGTTTCTATATTCAGACTGCTTTTTAGTCATTAATCCATAGTTTGATTTAAATATCTAAAATAACATGCATAAATACACATATATTAGTTTGCTCACCATGTGTTCATCAAGCGCATTATCAGAATAAAGTTTCCTAATCGCAACATTTGTGATCTTTAAAACTGACTAGCAGTTTATATATTCTGTAAGTGATAACAGAGACATTTAGTTATAATTCATTACAAGTCATAGGTGACACATTTTGAACCATCATTATCTGCACTATTATAAATGAAACTGTACTGTAGAAACAGTTATTATAAGAATTTAAAAAAGAAAGGAAAAATTCTGGTCATGGTACCTTAGGCATAAAAGTCTTTAGCCATGTTGGCAATCTTCTTCAGGGCTAGCAATTTACTATTCAAAATTAAAACATAAAAGAACATTTTAATATTTGCTGTTAGCTACACTGTATTTCCCTATTTTATGTGTAGCACCAAAAATGGTGGATCACAAGTTTTCAAAGACGTTGTTACTCAAATTTATATTATACTATATATTTTGTAAGCACTGAAGTCTAATCTCTAACTTCTGAGAATTGCAACTTTGCTAATCAATTATTTTCTCTGGTCTAGCAGCTTAAGCAGGAATTTAAACATACCTAACCAGCTGGAAGTTATGTTTCCATATTCAGTCTGTTTTGTAGACATCAATGCATAGTTTGATGTAAATATCTAAAAGAACATATCTAAACAGTATTTTGCTCACCATATATTTGTGAAATGCATTAGCAGAATAAGTTTCCTAACTGCAACATTTGTGGTCTTTAAAACTAACTAGTAGTTTATTAATTTGGTAAGCAATACTATACATGGAATTATAATTTATTACTAATCATAGGTGACACATTTTAAAGCTATAAATGAAACTGTACTGCTCAAGCTGATTACCACAAGAATTAAACAAAATGGAACAATACTGATATGGTGCCTTAGACATAGTAGTTGTTAGCCACATTGGCAATACAGTGATAACGCCGGTCCTCTATGTTGAGCCTGCAAAAATATAAACTTGCTCAAAGTAGGCTGTCTTAAAGTCAAAACAGCTCTTGTTATAAGTCATAGTGTAGCCAGTAGTAATGGTTATCTATGGCGAAGACTCACAGAGTTCTTCTTGCCAACTAGCAGGAACAATTTCCACTGCTTGCTTAAACTTCTTGTACTCTCCATTCCTTTAGTCAGTCACACACACAGGAAACCAGGGTGCCAGTGTCATTGTGCTAATGTCAGCAAGAGCAGTGCATCAGAAATGGGATGATGTCATCATTTCTGTGACATGGCAATGATGCCTGCTTGGTGGAAGGAACCACCTACCTCTACCTGGCCTACTCCACTGGACTGTCAGTGGGTCCACACTGAGGCAATGTGAGGGACCAGTAGGGAATTCAAAAGTTAAGCTTTTATGCTGTCTTGTGCATGCACAAGAAACATATTGCTGTAACTTGGAATAGCAGGTTTTGGAGGTGCAGTCTGTAGAGGCCAGTGGCACCACTGCTTTCTGGCTGAGTTTTGTGGCATGAATTAGATTGCACGCTGTCTATGACAGCAGTGTAAAAGTGTTCCACCACCTTGAAGAGTTGCTAGGCTGCAATGAGGAAGTGCCTCATTGCAGGTGCATGCTTCCATGGTGTAACATTTCACAAACATGGCGGAGCCGTCCCCCTCTCACAGTCCCCATAACAGCTGATGTTGGGAGTGCCCAATCCCCCTGTCGGCATTTGCCCTCACCAGTTCATTTGCTGACGGGGTAGCCCAGTCCCTGTTGGCATAGTGTCCCCCCCCAAAAAAAATTTGTTGTGAGCCAAGAGGGTGCCCAATCCCCCTCAGCTGATGCTGCCCCCCAAAAACCACACCATGCAGCCGACGGACTGCCCAATCCCCATCGGCTCCAGCCCCCAAAGGAACACCCAGGTATGCAGCACACTGGGAGCCCACCACAGCGTGCCCAAACTGTCCCACATTGCTGTTTTTTTCCTTTCCTCTGTAAAAACAGAAAATGGTCCTTTGTGGTCTCTTATGCCCCTCAAACCCGCACACACCTTCTGCGCACCCACCTCCCGACAGCCCCCTAACCTCATACTTATCTCCGGAGGCTGATGTGATGATCTTCAGTGGACCGGGAACATGTCTGCACTCTTCAAAGCCGACCGTGAACTGAAGAAATGCTAGTAAGTTGTATAATGGCATAAATAGGGTTTTTTAAACTTTGCTGGATATCTCAGCCATTTTGGGGAATTTTTTCACCAAATTTTCAACATGGGGTTCTTGGGACCCCACCTCATGAACTCAATCACTGTCATTTTGTTATTCAGTCCCAAAAGGTGATTTTGTGGTCACTGTGTGGAACCACCTCTAGGACTGATTAATGAAATAACAGTGTCAAAGTTCATGAGGAAGGCTCCAAAACTCTGTATTACCAAATTTGATGAAAAAATCCCAAAATATTTTCACATTATGAGCATGTGTTGCGCAGTTCCTATGCATGTTCGTAACTTCGAGAATTTCTATTTTCATTCCAGATTTTCAGCGTTGCCATTTTACCATACCTCCTTATGAACAGTATAGCTGTCATTTTTCACATCTCACCCGAAATGTGTTTTCACACACGTGGCGCACAATGGCGCAGTCAGTGTGCACAATGTTTTGGACAGATTAAGAAAATCACAGTGATAATCTCCATGACTGGAGGTCCCAAAATGCATATGTTGAAAATTTGGTGACAAAATTCCACAAAATGCCTATTTTATGAGTGTGCATTGCGCAGTTTCCACGCACACTCGTAAGTTTGAGAATTGTTAATATTTTCACTCCAGATCTTTAACATTTCCCTTTTTGCACACCTCCTTAAGAACAGTACAGTTGTTATTTTTCACATGCTGCGTGAAATGTGGTTTCGCACATGCAGCGCACAATGGTGCGGTCGCTGTAGAAAATCAATGTTCAGGACAGATTAAGAAAATTGCTGTGGCAGTGTTCATGAGTAGATGTCCCAAAATGCCTATGCTGAAAATTTGGTGAGAAAATTCCACAGAGTGACTGTGTTACGAGCATGCATTTTGCAGTTTCCATGCACACTCATAACTTGGAGAATTTTTAATATTTTCACTCCACATTTTCCACATTGCCATTTTTGCACACCTCCTTAAGAACAGTATAGTTGTCATTTCTCACATCCTGCCCAAAATGTGGTTTCAAGCTACTGGCGCAGAATGGCTGTGGGATATCAACGTTCAGGATAGAGTAACAAAATCACAGTGCCACTGTTCATGAGCAGGGGTCCCAAATGCTTTCATGAGGATGGGTGACAAAAAAGCCCATACTGAAAATTTGGAATGCAAATACTAATAAATGCCTGGGGCGTTAGGGTTTCTAACCATAACGTCCAACCATGGAGAGACTAACCAGTGTCAGGGGTGTGACTTTAGATTGTCAGTTCTAATGCTCACGTAATTCCACCCCCACACCCTCCACCCTGCAGCCACTGACAGGCATCAAACTGTGCATTGCACTCTTGACCCCAAAGTTCACCCCATTCTCTATACTGCACCCATCTCAACATATTTTCATATGGAATGGGGTGAGCATAAAGCTGAGGACTCAAGGCAGAATATGATACTTGTCAGACTCTGCAGGGGTAGGGTGAGGTGAAATCGCATGGCGTTACTGGCAACACACAAAGGCACACCCTCAGTGCCTGTCAGTCTCTTCAGGGTGGTGTGGGGCTGGTGTCACATCCGTGAATTCATCGCCATTCCTTTTGCGCATCTGTCTAACTCGTGCACTACCAATGCCAATGTCAGCAAGACAACATTCGCATTGACGAATGCTTGTTTTTGTTGTTCAACCTGAAAACATATCCTGGACTGTAAATGCATAAATGCAACAGGTCATGCCACATAGACAACTCACTCTATAAGGAATAGGAATATATCACTGGTGTGATACTGTAATCTTACAAAAGGGGGAAAATCCTACCAAAGGGGGAAAATAAAATATGAACACTATGGTTAAACAATGAAAACAGAAAGAGGATATAAAAACCTGATGTAATAAATATGGAAGGAAAAAAGAAATCATAAAAGGATATTAAAAAGGGCCAGAAGAACCAGAAAAAGGAAAAGGGGTTGTCGACTGGTACTTGAAAGAGTAAGTAAAATGCTGAAGTAAACATGAGACAAGACTATAGTGGTATTTAGATCACATATGACATATGGAACAAATACTGACGGCATGAATACTTATGTAGAATACCAACACAGTATTTAGGACTGCCATCTGACACATAACAGAATGGCCAATATATCCTTGACCCTGTAGTGAGAAAACAACACATTAAAAGTAATACCTGAATACAATGTATCACACAATATCATTATACATATTTGTCCCCATTACAGTAATGAGGACTAATACTGTTCTTCATTCATGCCATGTACTGTATATTGTCAGTAGCTTTAAGGCACTCAATCCAGAAGGCTTCTATGTTGAACAGTTAGTGTTCTCTGTTACCTCTTCTTTTTATCGGTTCCAGACCAAAGAAACGTAGTGTGGGCATTGGATGTCACTCTTTGATGAAGTGATGAGTCACTGGTGATTTAACATCCTGGGCTTGATTTTCAAAGCACCATTAGATAGAAACAATTTGTGGCAATCCAAGGCTGTGCCAAACTCTGTGTATGTCAGGGACCCTGTGCCCTATTTTATAAAAAGGGGGATCCCTGCACCAAAGACCTGAGAGGTGCTGCAGCTGCAGGGTTACATCAAACATGTGGCACACCTGTGGGGTTTAATGGAGAGATCCATCACCCAACCACCCCTCAAAACCCTAGAGGGGACTCGGCGGTGAGGGGGGGAATATGCTGGCAAGGAGGGGGCTGCATGCAGAAGAAGCTTTGGTGGTGGCCTAGGGAGCAACAGGGGCATGGTGGCAATGATAGGGTGCTGAGGTGGCACCTTGGGGAGATGCCATTGGCAAGTGCAAACAGCTGATTGGCCCAGATACAGGGAGGTTGACAGGGATGGACCAGGATCTTGCCACAGGTGAACACAGCCCTGGCACCTGCCCCAGAGGTGCCACTGACCCCAATGCTGTGGGCAGGCAGCAGTGGCCACAGGGTATGGGGTGAAAGTGATGGAGTGAGAATGTTTCCTGTGCATCACAGCAGTCATCTGATACTCAGCCCCCAGCGTAGAGGAAGGCTGCTGCCTGCCTGCAGTGTTGGGATCAGTGGCACCTATGGGGCAGGTGCCAGGGTTGTGTCCACCAGTAGGAGGATCCCAGTCCATCCCTGCCAACCCCCCCTATACCTGGGCTGATTAACTGTTTGAACTTGCCAATGGCAACCTCATAGGGTTCTACCTCAGCACTTTAACATTGCTGGTGCGTCCCCATCACTCTGTAAGCCACTCCCGTGCTCCCTCTGCCCCAGCCCCCTCCTTGCAGGCCCCCCTTGCCTCCCTCCCTGGCAGTTGCACATGGCCCTTAGACCACCTCCTGGATGACCTAAACAGAGCCCCCTGCTGTGACCATGGTGGGGCTTCTAAACTTCCAAAAAAGGGGATCGTGCATCTCTGCTGTGGTACAAGCCCCCTTGTGACCTAGTACACAGGCACTTCTGCCAAAAAGGCGGCACAGGGTGACTTGGGTACATGGCATCCCAATTTTGATGCAGCCTTCATTCAAAAATTGGGATTGCCTTAAACTATGGTGCAAGGTGCTACTTGCATCACAGCCGTTTGGAACAGGCACCTTGCATCATAGCTTTTGTTTTGAAAATTGAGCTCCCTGTCTTTGAACATTGCTTTTATGTTCCAGAAAATGCTTCTGCAATGCATGTGTTGTTTGCCTCCCGTACACCAAGTCAAAGAGGCACCTGAGAATGTATACAACATAACTTCTAGGGTTTGTAATTAAATCCAAGATTTCAATATTCTCATTGTGTGCTGTGTTTCTTATACTGTTTGCCCTGAATGTGCTATCACATGCACAACAATGACCACAAAGGAAGTTGCCTTTATTCTGAGGTGCTATATTATGTAGTTCATCTGGCATTTTGTGGAATGTATGAACAGCTCTGTCCCTTATACTTTTTTTTTTTTTTATTTTCTGTTAGCATTGGACTTTTTTTAGATGTGCTAACCTTCTGGTGCTGCTACAAAATCAGTCACTGTTTATTAAATACCTTTCTTACTTCCTTGAAATAGTCAGAATATGTGGTGATGCACATAATTCTGTTAAAATCTGTGTTTTTCTGTTTATGCTCCAGTAACTGTTCTCGTGTCAACTCTTCTGTATCTATTTTCTGCATTGGTAGTTGTTCTGTCATTACACCCCCATTCCTTAAATCTTTTTGTTAAATCTTGGCAATCTCAATCAAAGTTCTCATCTATCAAACAATTTCTCCTGGCTCACCCGTACTGCCCATAAGGACTGTGTTCCTTTTGGGATCTGTAATCTTGGTATCTTGGTATCCATAGACTGAAGGAGGCGTAAGCCTATCGGATCTGTCTCCCACACCATGTGCATATTTAGAATCCCATGTATTTATCTAATTCCCTTTAAAATTCCTAGAAATCAGTGATCTGAATTAGGTATTGGGGGAGTTGGTTCCATAATCTGGCACCCCTGGTAGTAAAATAATTGCTCCTTACATATAGAAACATACAATTTGATGGCAGATAAAGACTGCTTGGCCCACCTAGTCTGCCCATTTCCCTACATAATGGATAAGCTACATATCCTAGCATATCCTAGTTAATCAACAGCCTAATTCCTCCTCCCCCAGAATTGCCTTATGTCTTTCCCATGCAGTTATTTATTTATTTGCTTTTGTTTACCAGGTAAGCACACTAGACAGCCAAGTGCCTATCTTCAGGTGCGATCCGGGAGGATTACAGGGTACATACTATGCATCAGACAAAGTCATAGTAACATACAGGAGTATCAGGTATAGATAGGTAGGTGAATACAGCATATGTGACATCAGGCAAGACAGTTAAGTAGGAACATAGCATCAGGATACATATCAGTGGTAAATAAGTGAAAACAACTAAATAACAACATAATGAGGTAAAACAACCAAATATCAGGTACATTCATTGTCAAAGAGCCTGGGAAGATGGGGTCACCCCAGGGAATAGGCAGAAAAAGTGCAAAACAGTGCCTAGTGCAAATACATAGTAAGCTTAGTCAGCAGACATTACAGCAATAACTACACGGCGTCACCCCACAACAGTCGACTGGGGGAGAGGGACGCCGCTAAGGTCTATATGACACATAGACAGGCTGAGACTGATTTAATGAAGCTCAGAGGATGCTCTGAAGTAGGGATGGGAGGGAGAGAACGAGTTGATGCAGGAAGAGAGTTCCACAGTCTTGGTGCATGGACAGAGAAGGCCCGATCCCAATGCAGGTGTGGATTTTGGAACCAGGCATTCCAATGCAGCACAGGATCTTAGGTGGTAGACCAGGGTTTCATGTTTGAGCAGGAGGGCGGTGCGGAGGGTGGCCATTCGGACAATGCTGTCAATGAAACTACTGAAGACAAAGGCACGGTGCTTTTCAGGAGGAAGCTACTCCAGCCATGAGTAAAGTTCACAGCGATGCATAAGACAAGGGCAGAGAGTGCGAGCGGCATATATTGTTATATGCAGTATTCCATTTCATGATACTAGATTTTGGTTCAGGGAAAAGGATTGAGCCATAGCAGAGTGTGGGAAGGTATCCCCTGGCTAGAACAGAATCGACAGCCAGGGCAAGGCAACTTTTGCTCTGTAGGCAAGACCGAGCTTGACGTTAGTTGCCTTACATATATTACAAAGATGAGTGGTGAGGTCGAGTTGTGGGTCAAGGGTTATCACAGATACTTAACAGAGTTCACTGTCTGCAGGAGGGTGCCATTTGTTCCATTGACATTTAGGGGAGCAGGGCAGGAATTAGTTTTGGCAAGAGCCAAAAGCATAACAGGTCTTTTCAGGTTGATGGTCAGCTTATGGCCCTCCAGCCAGTTTGGATAAGCTTGAGTCGGAGTTCAACCTGAAGTTGATGACAGAGATATCCTGGGAGCTGTTCAGGATGACGAGGTCATCCGCGTAGAGGGTGTAGTGCCCGTAGGATGTGACAGATGACAGTTCATTAATAAATAGGGAAAACAGAATGGGTCCAAGGATGGAACCCTGGGGGACCCTACAGACCACTGGGGACAGGTCAGAGAGGGTAGAGTTGAAGTGGGTGTATTGCTGTCTGCCCCCAAGGTAGCTGGAAAACCAGGCAAGGGCAGGGGGGGAGAATCCATGGGACTGAAGAGAGGAGCAGAGGAGGGAATGGTCTACCCCATTGAAGGCCTTCGAGAGGTCCACAAAGATGGCACCAGTTAGTTTGCCTTGATCAGATCGGTCCTTATGTCGGAGTAACAACAGTGCGGTGGATGTGCTGTGCCCTTTTCTGAAGCCATGTTGCGTGGAGGAGAGAAAGTATAGCTCTGAAGGTAGTGGGAAGTTGTGAGGCAACTACCTTTTCAAGGAGCTTATAGATAGCAGAAAGTATGGCAATAGGGTGATAATTCATGATGTCTTTGGGGTCACCTTGTTTGAAGATAGGGACAACCTTGATGACTTTCCATATGTCAAGGATGATCCTGTGATAGAAGTGTTGAAGATGTAAGAGACAGGCCAGGTGAGGAGGGGGCCCGAGGTTGAGCAGTTTTGGCTCAAGGCTGTCATGTTCCACACCGGTGTGGGGTGAGATGCCAGCCAGGAGTTTCTGGGTTTCCATAACTGAGACCCGTTTTAGGTAGAAGGGTGGTCGAGGGGTGTGCCCACTCAGGAACTTTAGGGCCGGGGGTTGGGAGGAAGGGGGAGCAGGCAGGTCAGAGAACATGGAGTTAAATACATTAGCAATAGTTTGGGGGTTGTTGCAGTTGACCCCACCGATGTGTAAGTCAGCTACCAGTACCCTGGCCGATCCACCGACCAGGTTTTTAATATTTTGCCAGAAACTCTGTGGATTTTTGGCTGTGGCTAGTAGGGCAGAGTGGCAGTATTCACTCTTAGCAGTGCGGATGGCTCTTTTACAAGAGTTTCTAAGCTGCCGATATTCTAGGAGGTCATTGTTGTTGTGGGAGATCTTGTATTTTTCCCAGCATTTGTCCCTTCATTTCATAAGGGAGAATAGGCCTCCATGGAGTCACTTAGTGAGGGTGCCCCTCACCCTCCTTTTTGTGAGGGGGGCATGCTTGTTTTGCAAGGGGTGCCCTATCTTCCCCTGTGCCTTGGACAGGTAGCACCTCAGAGAATGAGATGGAATGTGCTACCTGTTTCAGGACCCCCCCAGGTTTCTGAAATCCTCCTGGACTCTGGCTAACTCCACTCTTCTCCCCACCAGGTCATTGGACCCCAGGTGGACAATGACATCCAGCTCCTCCCTCCTGGCTACTGTCCTAGTGATTCTATGGATTCAGTTTCCATCCCTCCATGCAGCACTTCCTGGGATGCACTTGACCTCCCTTTCACCCCAGCTAGGTGTTCCAAACTTCACACTCCAGACAATAGTCTCCCACTAGGAGAAGCTTCCCCCTCCTCCTGGTCCCCAGTCCCCCTTACCCTGGGGATCCAGCTTGGATGTCCTGACCATCCCCCCTGGTCCCAGTGGTGGGTGCCTACGTGGGGCATTCCCATTTTTCCAAAACAGTGTAAGAATTATTCAGCTGGACCAGTTGTGGAATGTGCTTCTGACTCCCCCCCTCACCCTCTCTGAGCCCACTGTGGTCCAGTCACACTTCTTTCTGCGCATCCTGTGAGGTTCATGTTGTGGACCTGGTGGTCTCTGGGTGGGGGTGGATGCTGCCTGTAACCTGGCCAACTCTGCATGGAGACAGACAACCTCCTCCCTCAGCCCAGTCTGGTACCTACAGCTAGGGCAGCATTGCAACCAGATTGTCTACCTAAGACTGCTCCACACCCACTGCACTGCACCACTCCCATCATGACTGTTACCATCCTCACTCTTCTGCCTGCTTATGCCTCCTAATTGCTATCTGTTATCTCTAACCCTCTTCCCTGTTCTGCGTGCTAACCTTTTTTCCTTCTCCCTCTCTCCTGTCTCTCTTTTTCTGTAGTGACTTACAGCTTCTCTCCTCCTCTTGCATGTGCCCTTGTGGACCTAGTTACTAGCTGCACCTTTGTACTTCTGCCTATATACCAGCTAGGCTGTTGCTGCGCTGTGCTGCTAACTGTTCCTGTGTCTTTAAGTACTGTAGGTGTGGCTTGGCCTACCACTATGAAGTTAGATCACCTGGGAGGAGTTGGGGAATGGGGTGGGTGGTGTAGTTCCTTTGGTACTCTGTGTCTATAAAAACAATAAAGTAAAAAAAAACACCTTCTTCTGTGAACTACAGAAGAATTACATAAAACCTGTTACAAAACACAGACGTTACTTGGAATCTGTTACCAAACACAAACACTTCCTGAAGTGTCTCAGTAAAAGAACTCCCCAAAAGCAGACTGTGGAAAATCACTTTAGACCTATAAGCGCTATATTGGACATTATACCTTGAGCAGTGAGTATTTTTTCTTGGGTGGGTGTGTGCAGGATTGTTGCCTTTTTTCATTGTATTTACTTGTACTGATGTTAGCCCCAGAGAATTAATTTCTACCATAAAGCAGGGTGCCATTGAGTGATGAGCTGAGGGGCAGATACCCCTCCTGCATTAATGCCTAGGTTGTTCTTATGGTGTGGCAATAATGGCATTAAAGTTGGATTTAATCTTTTGCACAATAAGTGCACCCCGGCCTGTATTGTTCTCACACTGCAGGTGCACTCCTGACTCGACTGTGTCAATATTGTGTTGTCCACTCTCTCTACCTATTAGCAGCGGTGCCATCACATGTGATGTGGAAGAGCTCCAACCATCAAGCAACAGCACATGGGTCACATGACTGGAACTCTGTTTTTCCCATCACAGAATAGACAGGCTGCACACTACAGTATGGAGGAGTGAGCAAGCGCTGAACTCTCAATAGCAGTGCTGTGGTAGCATATTTTGTTGATCTACTCTTGGTGAGTCTCCATCTCCCTTGGTGGCTGAAGGGTCTAGGGGTGAGCTAGAAGCTAACTCAAGACTAGGCTACCTACTTATTCTACTAGGCTTGCCTCACAAAAAAAAAAAAGGCGCAGGCTCCCATGGCAGCAGCTAGGGCCTTGCAGCAGCAGTGACAGTGGTGTGAGTAGCCTTCATAAGCCTTGATCAGTCAGTGCAGCAGCAACCATGGCAGCAGCCAAGCAAAGCAAGCATCACAGGTTGGGTGGGTTCAGTTGGTGAGATGACTTGGTGCATCTGGCAGATGGATGGAGGAGGAGTGGACTGAAAACTGGGCTGGTGGCACACTGGGCTAGGCTGCAGGTTCTGGCCAGATGGCCAGGTAAGTAAAAGTAAATATTTCTTTCTTTTTTTTTTACAGAGGGATTGGGGAAGGAGGAAGAACTGAAATATTGATGTGTCTTTCATGTTTCTGCACCTTTGGGTGGCTTCATGGCCCATATGGGATGGGTAATGAATGGAATGGAGTTGGGGAGAGAAATTGGGACAAAGTTTATTTTTTGGGGTGGGGTTCAGAACTTCAACCAGGAAAAAATTGGTTAGTAACTGGGTGGGTTTAAGCCCAAATCTGATGCAATGCTCCAGGGTATAGACAGATGAATCTTATACATTTGAGTTTTTTCCTGATTTGCATATCACTTTTCAGCCACAGCAAATAAGTGTTACCTTTTAGAAACATTCCAGACAATCCAAAGCTTGCTGCCTAGGGACTAATTAGCACCAGGCCTCCAATGGTTGTTAGCTGCCACCTGCTGAAATCTGAAATGGTGCACCTGCCATAAAATCTAAATTTACAGGACATTCTCGGGCTGGATATTCAAAAGGGTTGTGCATGGTGCAACAGGGATGCACCATCGCAACCCCCTGTGACTGTGATATTCAAAGGGGCAAGTTGCGATGTGCAATATGCGGCACAAGTGCGGGCGTGCCCATGCACTATCTGACATCGATATTCAGCCTGTGATGTGCGGTGCATACTGGCACAACTCCACCTTGTGCCACTCAGGGGGGTGCAAAGATGTGCCTGGTAAAATCAGAAACAAATCCTGGCCACCCACAGGTGAGCTGCCATATTGCAGGGCACAACACAGCAGCCACCAGCCATGGATGACCACCCATCCACCCAGAACACTGTCTACAAGCCCCCTGCTTTGGGATCATTGTGCCCCCCCACCCCATCACCTGATCGTGGGCAACTGTATTAAAAGCATCCCTGGTGGTCCAGTGGACCCCCCCATCACCCGATTGTGGGCATAAGTAGAATGAATTACCCTGGTGGTCCAGTGGAATCCCCCATCACCTGATCACAGGCATAAGTAAATTGAATTACCCTGGTGGTCCAGTGGAATCCCCCCCATCGCGGATCGTGGGCATAAGTAAATTGAATTACCCTGGTGGTCCAGTGGAAACCCCTCCATTGCCTGATCATGGGCGAATAGCAATGACACCCTGGTGGTCCTGAGGTGCAATGGGAGGGAATTCCACTGGACCACCAAATAATGCATTATGATGATTGATGGGGAGTCCACTGGACCACCAGGATAATTCAATTTACTTATGCCCACGATCGGGCGCGAGGGGATTCCACTGAATCACCAGGGTAATTCAATTTACTGATGCCCATGATCGGTGAACGAGGCAGGGGACCACCATGGGACTGGAGGCATTGGTCCCCGATGGCTGCAGCCTGGCAGAGTGCCAGGTGCAAGTCTGGGGATCGGTGTACTGCATGCAAATGAGGCCATAATGACATGCAAATGGCCCCATTTGCTCCTTGCATGCATAATGGCCTCATTAGCATGCCCAGTGCTGAATATCACAGATGATGCACCTAGTGCACCTGCACTTGCATTGGCACATCCCCCTGCTCCCATTCTGCCACTTGCACTGGTGCAGTGCCACTGCACCGTGTGCAGTGCATGCACCATCAGTGCCATAGTCAACGGTGCTGTGCCATGGTGCAGCACCTTTGAATATTGCCTGGTCCATGCCCTGGTGCAGCCCAGTTGCACTGCATCTAGGCTTGCACCCCTGCCAGGTGCAGTCTGAATATACGGGCCACTGTGTGAGTAGCATATTTTCCATGAGGGATGGATGAGGGGCAGAGCAGTTTTCAGGGATAAAATGAGGGCCATCCCCTGCATTCAGGGACTGTTGAGTGGTATGGTATGCATAGACTATTGGAGTCCCACTATATTCAGGCTTATGCCCCCCCAGTGAAGCTGACCTCCACATCCCCACAATCAGGCACATTATGACATAGGGCAAGGGAGCGTGCGGGGGCATGCCCCATTGAAATGAATGAAGATTTTTTTTATTACTGTTTTATGCATTATTAATGGACAGTTGGAGATAGTGAAGGCCACTGCTCGACTAACAAGGGCCTTGTTTGTAGAACAGTGGTCTTCATTATTCTCCAGCTTGCCATCGATGGCCCAGATATTCAGAGCAGTTGGGCATGGCACAACTGAGCAATGCTGGCACAACTGCGGAATGCGCCAAGGAGCCATATTCAGTGGGCACCATTGAGCAGTGCAAAACCAATGCAATGTGCAACTATAATGAATGCATGTGCAAGTGTAGGAGGCGTCCCATGAATATCCAGTGCAGAGGCATATTCAACCCTGAAACCATGGCGCAAGTATGGAGCAAATCGAAGATGCACAGAGCAGACTTGTTCCTATAAAAACAAGGCACAAACACACAGACAGTACTTGCACCAGGGGTGTGAGTGAGAGGGAGTGAGCGAGAGAGAGAGAGAGAGACAGAAAGAGAGAGACAGACAGACAGGCCAAAGCCTAGAACACAGAGGAGCAGGACAGAGGTGGCATTGGAGATGGAGAGAGTGGCAGAGAGAGAGAGAGCACACACACACACACACACATACATTGAGAAGCAGTGCACCAGGGTGGCACACAGCCAGCAGCCAACTGCTCGGGGTGGCAGTGGACAGCAGAGACCATGGACAGCATGCGCTTTATGATGGAGGCCATAAAGAGGGGTGTGAGGGGCAGAAGGAACAGCGAGCGTGGCTGAGGAAGAGCCCGTCAGCAGTATGCCTGACACAGGTGGTACCATGCCCGCATCACCTTTGAGAATTACAGTGACACAGAGATTGTGGGCTGGTACTTCCTGAACAGGACCATTCTGAGGCAGCTCTGCAAGCTGTGCAGTGAGGAGATGCGAAATCCACCAGGCGGAGCCATGCCATGTCCGTGGAGACAAAGGTGACAGCTGTCATGTGCCTGCTCACCACAGGCACCTTCCAGAGACCAACACGGGACACCACAGGCATAACCCAGTTGGCCAGGTCCCACCTCCTCACACAGTTCCTCAGCGATCTGCTGCCACATGTTTCAGAATTCATCCATTTCCCCAGCACACAGGTGGAGCATACAGCAACCATGCAGGACTTCCACAGGGTGGCACATATGCCTGGCGTGACTGGGGCCATTGACTTCACCATGTGCCCATCCACATGCCACCTGGCTCTGAGGGTGTAGCCTACATAAACTGGAAGGGGAGCCCCAGCATCAACTGCCAGGTAGTGTGCTATGCCATGGGGTGCATCACCAATGTCTGCACCACACACCCTGAGAGTGCACATGATGTATTCATCTGGCACAGCTCTGCGCCGTGCCACAGGTTTGAATGTAGGAACATTGCCACAGGCTACCTAGTGGGTGAGTATGGCACGGCAAGGTGCGATGGGCAGAGCAGACCATAGGATGGGGAGGGCAGGGTGTGTGTGTTGGTGTGGGTGCCTGGAACAGGCAAGGGTGCAACATAGAATAGCAGAGGGCTAATCATGTCATTATTCACACGGAGTCAGTGCGTATCCACTGAGGCCCTGGCTGCTGTCCCCCTACCTGCGCATCGCCCCCAGCAGAGGAACGCTACAATGAGGCACACGCCAGCACACAGAACATCATCGAGCATGTCTTCAGCATGCTGAAAGCATGTTTCCATTGCCTAGACAGGTCAGGCGGTGCCTTACAGTACAGCCCCTCGAAAGCCTGTGGCCTATTCCTGGCCTGCTGCATACTGCACAACATGGCCATTGACCATGGGATAGCTGTCGAGACTGATCAGGGTGACAGTAGTGGGGGCAATGGAGGCAATGGGCTGGAGGGTGGTGGACAGCCCCCCCAGTGGAGGGACCCCAGGCTGCTACAGCAGGTGTGACGCCACAGAGACACCATTGCACAGGAGCACTATGGTGCACACAGGTAGGTTGTGCGGTACTCATGCATGGGCCACACAAACAGGTACAGCACACATGCAGGGGCATTCATGGCAATGGGCATGCACATATAGAGGCATGATGCAGGGGTAGGGAGTCAGTGGTACACATACACATGCGGCACACACACACACACACACACATACAGATATTGGTATGTGGCATGGATCGGACGCATTGCACCGGTGCACAGGTGCAAATGGTGCTAGACTTCCCTCATCATGCCCCCACCACACGGTCCAGTGGCCAGGCAAGCACGCACACAGGCAGCATGCAGCGCAACACACAGGCATCACACCAGTGGCGTGCACACACCCTACCCATGTGCGCATAGGGCAGCAGCTACAGACTGCAGTCAGGGAGGCCCACACATCAGGTCTGCTGCACGGAACCATGGCCATCATGGCCATGGGGCAGCCATGCCATGGCTGATCAGCAGCCTCAGGTTGTGCATCAGCCATGGGGGGATGTTAGCAACAGCCCCACAGGGGTTGAACCATGGGACCACGACCGTGTCAATGCCAGGAGGGTGCAGGCACCCAAACAGGCCAAGTCCGGGCCTGCCTGGGATGCTGAGATTAAAGCCCGGTGTTGACTTTGATGGGGTCACCCAATGCCAGGTTCATGGGGTGGACAGCGCACTGTGGGGGGTCATCTGTGCATGGCCATGCCCTGTGGCAGCCAGCAGTGCAAAGTCATCCATGATTGCAGTGGCAATGTGATCCAGAGATGCAGTTGTGGCCTCCTGCATGCATTGCATCCTGCCAGAATCTAGTATTGCCCTCTCCTGCTGCTCAGCTAACTGGTGCACCTCCACAGGCAGTGCACGCACCCCACTGGCAGGCAGCACTTGTTGCTGAACAGATGCCTGCAGCAGACGGGTGTGCTCAGCTAGCCAGTCGGCATGCTGGGGCTCCCAGGTGGGACACCGATCCTCATGTGGTGAACAGCCACGTTGCAGAGCCCCCCTCTCTGATGGATGCTGCACAGTGGGGTCTGCAGGGGGAATGGGCATAGCAGGCTCACTGGCTGCGGACCCTGTGTCCGGCTGCATGGTGGCACCTGCAGCCGCTGCCATCGCCCATCTGGCCCCTAAACACGGCCCAGCACCCGCGCGGGCCGCCCACCACCCTCACAGTATACAGCCATGGCAGAGCACACCACTGCACCTGCAGCGGTGGCATGCAGCTGTTCTGTCACCGGCAGAGTGCTGGGTGAGGTGCTTGTGTTTGCTACCAGTAGGGGTGACACTCCCACAATGTTGCCCATGCTGTCCAGGAGCTGAGTGTAGTCCTCATCAGAGTCAGACCCTGCCCCAAGCTGTGTCTCCACACAAAGGACACCAAGGCTGGCATCCTGGAGGATCACATCCAGGGCCTCGTCTGACCCAGGTCCAGGACAGCAGCCTGCAATGTGGTGCTGAGCTGCAGCCTGTCAGGCCCCTGGATCCCAGTAGAGGTGGATGGCTGGTCCTCTGGGTCTGTACCAGCATTCATGGTGCCTGCTGGCACCACATCTGCCCAGAGCTATGCTGGTGCTGCAAGAGAAAGAAGACATCTCAGTGATGCGATGCCCACCTGTGCCCCCCCTACACTGCCGCTGCTTGTGTCCTGCAGCACGGCATGCACTTGGGTGGGCACACATGCACATGACATGCATGCCAGCTCATGCACACCAGCATGCCTGTGTACGCACCCTCTGTGCCACCAGCTGTGCATGGCTGGCATACTTACCATGCAGTGATGGGCTGCCACCCATCTGGAATCCTCCTCCAGGCACTCCCTGCACTGTGGAGTGGTGCAATGGTGGCAGTCACCATCCCCTCCTATGGAGTGAGTATTAGTGCATCTGCAGGCCCCCCTGCAGTGGCAGTCCAGGCCACACAGATGGCTGTCACCTTCTCTTTAATGCAGCACTTGTCTGTGCCCACCTTCTTCCTGCACTCCTGTGCTGACCACTGGTGGCTGCCGTGCTGGTTGACAAATGCTGCCACCTCCACCCATGCAGCAGCCCTGGCATGTGGTGTGCCCATGGCACCACTCAGCAAGGGCTCCCTGTCCAAGTAGGCCTTAAACAGGGCATCTGTTTCTGCCTTTGTGAAATTGGGCCTGCGCTTCCGAGCAGGCCCATGCTCCTCACCCTCCTCATGATCCGACATTTCGCTGCCTGTGGACATGGACAGCACAGTGTACAGTGACAGCATCTCCCTGGTCCGTCTCTTCCTGCAGTGCTGTCTGCTCCCGTGAGCTGCAGCAGTGCACAACTACCTAGATAGGATGCAATACCGGTGATAACCTGTGCTGTTCATGCATGCAAATGAAGTTTTGGCCAACTGTAATGACATGCTAATGCACCCAGTGCACCAGGCATTGTCCAATGAGCTAATTTGTACATGTGGTGTTTGAATATCATGATATTGCACCATGCGCAATGAGACTGTGCTGGAGCGCATCATGGTGCAATGCACACACATGTATAGTGAGCAGGCCTGCAGTGCACATGCTCATCATGGTATCATGGTGTCAGTCGTGCCAACAGTGTGACACAGTGGCATAGTGCATGATGTGCCAGGCCTGCCTACATGCATGGTCATGCATGGTATCTGTGCCCTATCATGCACGTGAGCAGTGTGCATTAGCAGGTGACCCCGACCCCTGGGTCAGACCTCTGACCCTGTGACCCCACCTAGCCATGCCCACTCTGTGCATCTACGGCACTGTGTGATGGGCTGGCACTGTGCATGTTCCTCTGAATTGTGCATCATGCACATGTTGTGGACACGTGCACCTCATGCTGCCATTTTCCTCCTCATTATCGTGGGTGAAAGCAAGGTGCAGGGGCGAGTCTATCATGCACAAACTGGTTGCAGGTGGAGCTTGCAAACCTCATGGCCTGTGTTGAGCCACATGACCCCCAACTCTTTGGGCAGGTGCCCCTGCAGCAGCCCATGGTCACAGTTTGGCAGGGGATTGCTGTCAGGCTGCAGCAGAGGACTGGGGTGGCCAGAACAGGGGAGCAGTGTCGCCACCAGTATGGGGACCTGATGCAGCAGGACCCAGAGTGCCTGAGGAGGCTACAGGCATGTGCCAGGTGAGGGGCTATACCACAACCAGGTGAGTCATCCCATGTTGCATGTGTGCCTGGTGCTCTACTGTGGTATTGGCCTGGCTGCCTGGCATGCCCTGCAGAGGGGTACACTGTCATTGTGTGCATTGTGGAGTGGCATTGCCAGCCTCTGCCTGTGGTGTGATGCAGCCATGCATCCATGTGGGATGTGTCAGGCAGGGGCATAACCTGTGCATAGGGGTGGGGGTGGGGGGCAGCTGCTGTAGACATGTCCTGATGTGCACCTGTCTTCTTTCCATTCACAGGACCTGAGAACCAGAGGAGGGCCCAGGTTGCTGCAGTAGTGCAGCAGGTTGCAATGGGTCAAGACAGTGTAGGACTGGCACTGGCAGGGCCACAGGGGGCAGGTAGGCACTGTCATGGCCATTCGCACTGTACATGGGGGATGGCAGGGGGTGTGGGTGTGGACATATCCACCTGTGCCATGTGCTGTGGCAGCTGTGTGTGTCACACTGTGCATGATGCATGCCACTGTGGCATGTCCATTGGACACGTGTGCTGGCTGTTGGTTGGGTGGGTGTGCACCCAGCTGCCACTGTTGTTGCTGTGGTGCTGCTGGTGCACTGTGCCATGTGACTGTCATTGCGCAGTAAGGTGGCCATTGTGCAGTGGTAACCACCTCTGTACAATGTCATGGTGTGCTGAATTGCTGGCTGGCATTGGCCCACTCCCCTGTGGGTGGCCGTTAGGGGCCCTCCAGGGGTGTGTGTTCCCGCTGCCCATTGCACACTGTGAGTGGGCATGGTTCCTTGGGACATTGCACTGATCACCTGTCCTGTACCTTGTTATAGGTGTCCAGTGGAGGAGGCCTTGACACCCACTGTATGGACAACTGCTCTGGCAGCTGAATCTGATCACCTCAACGACGATGGAGACAGTGTTCCATGTCCGGCACCTACTGTTGGCAGAGAGGAGGTGGCAACTCCACCAAGGGATGGCAGGATGTGGCTGCCGTTAGATTGGCCCCAGCTTTCCCCTGTTTCCCCTGCTGTATCTCCCCCTACAGTCCCCCTTTCCACTGTACAGTCCCTGTGCTCTGTCCCCTTCCCTCGCTTTGCCTACCCTTTCCCAGACCCCTGTATTTGTATATGGTTTTGTTCAATAATATATATTTTTTGACTTACCTGCCTGTGTCAGTGTCTGCTTTGCAGGTGACATGTGGAGCCATGCTGCAGTGGCCCAGTGTCTGTCTATATGGTGTGCATGTGTAGGGGCATGTGTTGTGCATCTGTGGTTCACTGCTGTGTGCTATGGTGTATCCCACTGTGGTGGTGTCCTTCCCCTCAGTCAGTGGCTGTGCCTTGGGCTGCCCATGGGGGTGGATGTCAGTGGTGTGTGGTGGGTGTATGCATGGTGGCAGCACATGGTCATGGTCATTGGTTGGGTACTGGCAACACACTGTGTTAGGGCCCTGCTTGCATTGTACAGCCTGTCCCATGTAGTTTGCTATGCTACCTGCCTCCCGGCATGTTCAGTCCTACTGTGTGGGCTTCCTGTATGCCTTGTGGTGTGTGTGCTTGGCTGCATGTTCCTGGGTGTGGCCTGCTATGGTCTGGGGGGCATGGCCAGCAGTCTGTGGGAGGGCTCCTTTGGTGGCACTCCATTGGCTGTTGGCACCTCCTGTTGCCTGCTATCTGTGCCACTGTTGTGTTCTGGGGACAGGTGTCTGGATGACTGTGTGCGCCCTGCTGTGCCCTGCTGGTGGAGGCCTCCTGTGGCCTGTCACTGTGCTTCCCTGGCTCTGTCCCTGAGTCTGTTCTCTGTGTCATGCCCCCCTCAGCTGTTCTACTGTTCTGCTCCCATGGTTGCACTGGAGCATCACTGATTGTGTCATGGCACAACTTTGTTTGTGCCATGGTGCAACTCTGTGCCATGACGCAAATATGCCATATCCAGCCAGGTTGCGCTGATGCAGTTCATCCTGTGCAACCTCTGAATATGGCTCCTGTTGCACCATGACACATCGGATTTGTGCTATGCCAGACTTGTGCCGGCGTTTGGTGTATTTCTGAATATCTGGACCCTAATGTACAAAATAGTAATAAAAAATAATTCCATTTATTTTCAAGGAGGTACACCCCAGCACACTGACCCATGGACATCATCTCTTAAAACTCTTACCACTGGCTCCCTAGTACTCAGATTAGAGACTCTCAACTTATATCTAATGTATACTTGGTGGGTTGTCTGTAGCTGTGTGGCCGCACCTGCTACAGTATGTGTGTATGGGGGGGGGAACTGGCCATGTGGGTGGATGTTGAGTTATTGCTACTTTAGTGTTTGCCCCTTAAAGACTGTTTGCATGGAAGCATTCCAAACCTTGGAGAGAAAATAGGAGTACAGGCCAGGCAGAAGTAATTAAGTAATTTTGTGGGTAAGTGTGTGTATTGGGGGTGGGAAGAATCATATGTGTTTCCATTGGTATGTGTGCTTACAGCTCAACTGTGCAGCTGAGATGAAGGGGAACAAGAAAACTAAAAAGTTTATCAATGGCTATAAACATGCTGCATGCATGCAGATGTATGCAGATTTGTGTTGAAGTACAAGAGAGCCATATGTATGCAGGCAATATAGCTTAGTTGTTAAAGGCACTGAACTGCAAACCAGGAGGCCTAAAGACCTGGGTTTAAATCCCATCAACCCCACTTGTATACTGTGTGATACTAAGCAAGTCACTTAACTTTTCATGTGTACAGCTATCAGTGACCCCTTGCTTTTTGCATGCCGCCACATGCATGCAGTCTGTTCAATTTAACATAAAAAGCATGCTTTCCACACTTGCTTGCTGCCGCATACCACATGCATGCAGTCAGTTCCAATTAACATTTAAATCATGCTTGCAGCATGCATATCACATGGGTAGTTTTATATGCAGCATGAAAACATTTCATATAATTTTGTTCTGTAAGGGTACTCCCTACACAAAGTTAGCATACCTTTGCAAATGTAAAACTCTGCTATAGCATTTCAAAATGTGCAAAGCTGTTGAAGCTCAGCTGAATTCATTCATCACCTCCAGAAAACTCCAGTGTAATCATTAGCTACAAATCCATTTTGACTCCACACATGATTAACGCCTAGCAACACTCCCAGCCGGAGTTTCCCAGGACAGCCATTGAATATAGCTGCAGATTGTAAGAGTACACCAAGACTTTAGCAGGTATCTCTTTTGCTAAAGTATTAGACAATAGAAGGGCCATCACAGTTTGATACAGTGCCCTTCTCTTTCATTCTGGATCAGTAGTTTGGCAATTCACGCAGTGAACAAACAACGTTAAACGCCTGGAACCAGCAATGGCCAGCACGATCATTCAGGCAAAACACACTTTAAGGCTTATATGCTATAAAAACTGCACAAATTCTAAGACAGCAGATTGAAACAGCATTTGTTTCATTCATAAAACTAAACTGGGGCTTTAGGAAAACTGGTGCGAGGGCAAAAATCTGCAGCATGGGGATGGAGCAGCATAGTGTCCATCTTGCTGCTCCACCCCTTTGACAAATGCCTCCTAAATCTGATATAATTTTGTGGCCCATCTCTGCATGGATTCCAATAAATATATGTCCTGTTTTTTATAAGGTGCCCAAAATGGTGAGGCATAGGCTATCTGTGGTCTAACGTTCCCGTTATACAGATTCATGATGCTCTGTTCATCCCTTGTTATAAAGGTTTTCTAATGATTAATACTTTTTTAGCTGTCTGTGTAGCTTTTCTTATGTGGGCTTGCATGTCCATAGAGACTTCAGTTAAGATACCTAAATCACTTTTGTTGTTGACTCCTGGTGATTGGGTCTGCAAAAGTGAATGTGGATTCATGGGATTGTTTCTACACATGTGCAATACTGCGCACTTGTCTAAGTTCAATTCCATTTTATTAGTAGTAAATCCATTGTTCAATCCTTTTTAGCTCTTCCATTAACATCTAATATTTCTCATCAGTTTCTACTTCGCTACAGACTTTGGTATCATCCGCAAACTTTGAGACTTTATTTACAACCCTAGAATGGAGGTCATAAATAAAACAACTAAAAAGGAAGGGGCCCAGGAATGACACCTGTGGAACCCCACTCATCACCTCCTTCTCGGATGAAAGCACACTAGAAATTCTAACCCTATGGATTCTGTTTTGCAGCCATGAATGGACCCATTCAACTAGATGGGGCTAAAACCCATGTTCTGTAGTTTGTATAGTAATTCTTTATGTGGCACAGTATCAAACGCTTTTTTGAAGTCTAGATAAATGATGTTGACTGGTTACCTGCATCCAAACTGGAACTGACTGTTTCATAAAAAACAGTCAGATTTGTGGTGCATGATTTCCCCCTTACAGACCCATGTTGTGTATTATCTGCCAAGGCTAATGTAGAAAATTTTTTTTCAAACCAAACTTTAATTTTTCCATAAGTTTTCCTGTAGCCGATATAAGTCATATAGGTCTGTAGTTATTAGGTACAGTTTTACATCCTTTTTAATAAATAGGGGTCACAACTGCTTCTCTCCAGTTAGTCAGTACTAGTCCTGAAGTGAGAGATTTATTAACTAGAATCCTTAGTGGTTTGCATAGACTGTGCGCAAGGTATTTAAGGAAACATGGTGGGAGACCGTCAGACCCACCTTCTGAATTTTGTTTTAGGGATCGAATAGCATCCATTACTTCCTTGTTTGTAAGGCCTGTTATCCAAGTTTTTGTCATAGTTTAGTGGTATTGAAAAATCCTCTTCAGTACTGAATGCATCTCCAAAATATGCATTAAAGGCTTCACCTATGTTAAGGGGGCTGTTTAGTATTGAACCATTAACTAGTAATGGACCTATTGAGTTATTATTTTTCTTAATGTTTTTGATATAACAAAAGAAAGGTTTTGAATTCCCTTTAGTCATTGCAAATCTGAGTTCCAGATTGCATCTTTCCTTTTTAATCATTTCTTGTTGTTTTTTTGTTCTGTTTTGAAATGATATAGTGATGCCACAGTTTTGCATATTTTTATATTTGTAGAAGATTTTTTCCTTTCTTTTAATTTGCCTCTTAATGTTATTTGTCACCCTTTGGGGGATATTTTCTTTGTTGTTCCTTATCAGTTTGTTCAGGACACACCAGTCCTTGGTGTTTTTTAATATTCTGCAGATTGTGGTCCATCAATCTTCCACTGTGGTATCTTGCAAAATGTTATCTCAATCTATTGTGTCAATAACCTTTTGGATATTTGGGTAGTCAACCTTATTGTAGTTTTTGACAAGGTTTACAGGTTTCTTGGGCCCTTTTCTACTGTATAACTAAAGGATAATATACTGTGATCACTGCTACCAAGAGGCACTTTGACCAAGATGTCAGAAAGACCATGATCAATAATTGTAATAACTAGATCAAGTATGTTTTCACCTCTAGTCAGTAATCTGACAACCTGGTCCAGGCCTGTGGCTGATAGGGAGTCCAAGAAAGTAGTTTTCTTGGGAGAGTTGCTAATAAGGGTTTCCCATTCAATCCCAGGGAAACTGAAGTCTCTAAGTATTATTACCTCAGGTGTTTCTGTAGCTAATTTTAATTCCTTCAATATTTGTGCTGTGTACTCTGAGTTGTTTGAGGGGGGTCTATAAAAGTTTCTAATTTTTATCATATGATGATTGAGGAGCTTTAATTGAATCCAGATGGACTCTGTATCTGTAGATGGGTTACTGTCTCTGGTGCTCTCAAAGACCTCATGGGTTTGTTTGTTTCCTTTTTGATGAAAAAAGCAAAATCTTCCACCCTTTTGTCAGTTCTGTTTTTATAAAACAGTTTGTGCCCAAGGATTTCTCTTGACCAGGAGGTTGCTTCATCCCACCATGTTTCAATTATAGCTATAAGATCTAACTTATCTCTAAGCATTGTAGTTTCAAGTTCTGATTTCTTGATGATGCTAAGGCAATGGGCATTTGTGAACTGGATTCTGAATTCACTAGGCATAAGTTGACTGGTTGAGTGAGTGCCCCCTTGCCCCCCTTTGACAAGATTAAATGTTTAGAAATGTCATTTTTTATCTTTTTCCCAGTATTGTACTGCCTCGCCTGTTTAAGTGTAACCCATCCCAACTATAAAGCCTGCAGTTGGAATTGAAGGTCTCCCAATGTGTAAGGCATTTAATACCATTCTCTAATGTCCACTTTCTCAACCACTCATTAAAAGTTTTGACCTTTTTGTTAATGTGATATCCAGCTCTGGGAGTAGGTACAATTTCTGATTATACAATGGCAAGAATATTTCCTGGACTATGATTGGTCAGTGTGTCCCTGGCACAGTGAAGTTATACCAGCACAACCTCACAGGTGTGAGGTTATCCAGTACAACTTCATGGGTATAGTCTCAACACTGTGAACAACTTGATGTTTCTTTGCATCTTCTTTTAAGAAACAAAAATAGTTTTCCACACTAACTAAAACATCTTTAAAATTATTTTTTATTCTGTATAACAACAAGCCATTGTATAATAGCAATAATGTACTCCAGAGTGTGTGTCGTGCTGGGATAACCTCACTTCTGGGGTCATTAAGGCACTCAGTCTACGGCCTAGTGCCCAACCACCACAGGCGTGAGAGTTATCCCAGCATGACACACACCATGTCATGCATTATTGTTTAAATCACAGACCTCACAGTCCCATTTTTCTAGGGCCTTGTTTAGGTTCAAGAAGTCCTTTTTTATTTCATCAATTGTTGAACCGTGTATGTTATTAGTCCCTGCGTGAATTACAACTAGGGGGTTTTTGTCCAGAATTTTTCAGTACTATGTCAACCTGGTTGGTGATGTTGGAGATTTTTGCCCCTCTATAACTACTGCATGCCCTATTCTCTTTGTCATGATTGCAGATCTGCTTGTCATAGCATTTCAGTATAGAATCTCCTAGCACTAATGTTTGTCTTTGAGTAGTGGTGTTTGATGGTGCCTCTGTGTTAACCTCTGCTACTGGTGGTTTAGCTACTGGCTCATCTGGGGTATCAGTTATTGTGTCTGCTGGTGGTGTGGTATCAGTAGTTTCCATATTGTCATCATGTGTCAAGTCTTGTAGTATAGAGTATTACTTTGTTGAGGGCACGTCCTCTGAAGAGTGTGGTAAAAAAGCAACATTAAAACTTTTTTCCCTTGTTTGGGGCTTTACCGTACTCCAGTCATCTTTCTCAGAATTAGGCATTTCAGTTTCATTGGATTCAGCTATTTCAGTGCATTTTCTTTTGCTTAACCTTATGTTATATTATTCAGGATTCCCCACCTTATTAGCCTTTGTTGATTGATTTTTTTTAGTTTTGTTTCCATTATATTCTGAGAACATTCACATTTATCCAAAATAGTACATAATAGTTTCAACTCATGAAGCATTTTATTGTTCAAAAGGCACTTGTCACATATAAATTCATCTTTAATGACTTCATTAGCAATGATTTTGTACATAAAGCAGTTAATACATTTGAACCCAATATCACCATCCATTGGTATTATTGTGTCGGCCATTGTGGAAGAAAACAAAACACTGTGCAAGACAACCAGACACAAGGATAAGTGGTACCTGAATAATTCCCAAAGGGACCTGGTAGAAGCAGGTGAGTGGTACAAGTTAGGATAAACTTCATAAGTAACTAAGCTAGATGATGAGTAGGCAGATAAAGTTTTTTCCCTCATACCTTTTCATCACTCTCAAGTCTAACTTGCACTCACAATGGGAGGAATAAAATAGAAACCAACTAAAAAATGCCAGCAGTTAAATAAGCCTGCCTTGTCTAGTAACTGAGTGGTGGGCTTGTGGAAACCTTCATTGCAGGGCTAATACAAGCTAAGGTTAGTAGCTGTAACCCACAGGAGTATAACACTTACACTTACAGTAATTCCTGGCTCTCAGTACCTCCAGTCCCTGTGGACACTGCTGACATGCACTGATGCACTTGCCTCAGCACCGTCTCTCGCACAGCAATGTGTGTTTGCCCACTCACTGTGGGTGATCATTATGACTTGCAAAACCAGAGGTCCCCAAGCAGGTCATTTCCAGTTCAATGTCTGTGTGAAATTCAGTAATAAAAGTATAAAAACAATAAAATACCACCACAGGGTGGGTTTGAGTGCTGTGCCACCACTGTGGGTGAATCGCTACCCTTGGTTCATTTTCATAGACACTAACTTGCAAAATAGTAAGTGGAGGCAAGGCAGCCCTCCACTGTCCCAGAGTGCTTCAACTAGGCTTAGAGCACAAAGCAGGAGATAGCTATGAAAGCTGTCCTCTCTTACAATGGTGTTCTTGTCAGTCTCCTTATGGTACAAATGGGTATGTAATTTTCCCTTATGTTTAAAAAAGTGTATGTCACCTACTTGGACTTCAACAAGACCTTTGACACCATTCCTCATAGGAGGCTGCTAAACAAGTTGGGTAACATGGGGCTGGGCAAGAAACTGTTTATGGGATAGGAGACGAAGGGTGGTGGTAAATGGAGTTCACTCTGAGTAGAGTGACCAGCGGGTACTGCAGGGGTCTGTACTGGGCCAGTCCTCTTTAATATCCTCATAAGTGACATAGCAGAAGAACTGGAAGGAAGATCTGCCTCTTTGTGGATGACACCAAGATCTGCAACAGGGTGGACACTCTGGAGGGTGCAAATGATGGAAAGAAACTTGAAATGACTAGAGGAGTGGTAAAAGTTTAGCAGCTAAGGCTTAATGCAAAAAAGTGCAAAATAATGCACTTGGGTCACTGAAACGGGGGGCAGTTCAAAGTGGGGAGAGAGATACCAGCAGTGACCAAGCAGGAATGAGACCCGGGGTAATCATACTGGATGACCTGAGGGTGGCCAGACAATGCATAAAAACTGATCAGGAGAGCTAGTGGGATGCTGGGTGTACAGGTACGGGCATAACCAGCAGAAAGAGTGAAGTGGTGTTACCACTGTATAGGTCTTTAGTAAAACCCCACCTGGAGTAATGTGTCCAGTTATGGGGCTACATAGGAAGAGGTATCACAAGCAGAAGAAAAGAGGTGGTGATGCCACTATACAGATAATTGGTGAGGCCTCATTTAGAGTACTGTGTCCAGTTCTGGAGGCCGCATCTCCATGAGGACATAGACAGGGTGGAAGCCATTCAAATAAGGGCAACAAAGATGGTACAGTGCCTGTACCAAACGTCATATGAGAAGAGACTGGGAGACCTCAATATGTATACCGTGGAGGAGAGGAGAGATGGGGGGATATGATAGAAACCTACAAATATCTAAGGGGCATAACTAGGGTACCAGAGGGTAGCATCTTTCAGAAAAGGAGATGTTCATGAATGAGGGGGCATGACATGAGGTTGGAAGGGAGTAGACTAAGTGGTAATGTGAGGAAGCATTTCTTCACAGAAAGATTGTAGATGCATGGAATAGACTTGCAGCAGAGGTGGTGGCAGCAAACACAATGGGGAAATTCAAAGTGCATGGGACAGGCATTGAGAAACCCTAGTGATGGAAACAAGAAGGTAAAGCTGGAGAACAAGGAGGGTCTGGATTTTTACAGTAGGTAGGAAAATGTGCAGACTGGATGGGCCTAGCAGTCCTTATCTGCCATCAGTTTCTATGTTTCTGTGTTTCTATGTGTCTATATACATCTCAGGAAGGACATAGACAGGATGGAGGCTGCCCAAAGGAGGGCTACCAAGATGGTACAGGGTCTACATCAAATGCCCCATGAAGAGATGCTAAAGGAATTGGACATGTACACCCTGGAGGAGAGGAGAGAGGAGTGAAATGATCAAGTCCTTTAAATATCTCATGGAGATAAATAAGGTACAAGTGGGAGGTATTTTTCAGAGGAAAGGTTCTCCAGAACAAGGGGCCACGATATGAAGCTGGAGGAGGGCACGCTTAGGGGAGATGTGAGGAAATACTTCTTCACAGAAAGGGTGGTGGTTAAGCTTGGAATGGTCTTCCAGTGGAGGTTGTGGAGGCAAAATAGTGGTGGATTCAAAAAGCCTGGGATAAGCACAGGCGAGTCATAAAGGATGGGCAAGGTGATGGCAGAGAAGTGCTGTAGACCTGGAGGGGCCACAGTGTAGCAATGCAACAAAAAAGAGTAGAATAGATGGGCTATGTGGCTCTTATGTCCCATCAGCTTCTATGTTTTGTTTCAAGATCTAGAAAGGAGATCTGTTCTGTCTTAAGTCAATGATAAACCTGATGTGATATGTGCAGGTATTTAAGTAATCAGAAAAATCCATCAGTTCAGTGTTAGGGCCCTTCCACAGTAAAAGACTGTCATCACCGTACCTACTCCAATACAAAATCTTATAAAAGTGTTTGTACATGGGGCTAAAAATAAATTGTTTTTTAATTGTAGACCTGGACAAACAGACATAAAATAGTACCATGGTAGATCCAATTGTGGTGTCTTTAATTTGGTAAAATAAAATTATTTATAATATGAAAGTGATTATCTCTCAGAACCAGATGTTGCTAGGTTCATCAGGAGTCTATCTTTTCCAGCAGCAAATTCTTCCATATATGATAGGAATTTGCTCAGATTATCCATGCCGTGGTCATGTGAAATGACTGTACAGGTATATAAATTACACATATCCAGACTAGCCAGGGTAATTGTATTCATGCCAAAATCTTGTTGGTTGTTAATGATGTTAACAATATGGAAAGTATCTTTAATGAACTCCTTGTTCCCTACCAAGTTCTTTACGTGGAAGTCCACATAGGTGGATATTCACTCTAAAACAAAGTGATTTCTAGCCAGTACAGGTCTCCTGGAGTGTGATTCAAATCTTTATGAATTTTCGGTATTGTAGGGATTCTGGCATTATAGGGTTTTGTTTTAGAAGGGCCTTCTTTCCTAGTCTGATATGCATGTCTTATTTATTTTATTTATTTATTGAAATCGGTTCAACCTTTGAGTCAGAGACTCATTTCCAAAACTCAACGTCAGTTTACAAGACATATACAAGGAGCAGTCATTATACTATAATACAGTGGGGTAGAGGGAGGATGACAACAGGGGATAAACAATGCATGACAAGTATAAGCTGTATACAGAAAGAAGGAGACATGATAAGAAATAACAGGGCATGAACAGGGTTGCTAGTCCTATAAAGGTGGGATAACTAGATAAGTCCTTCAGGGGACTTGTGAACATCAGTAAGATGTACAATTAGCAGTTATTACAAGGCTTATATGCTTAAGCCCAGTTGATGCGAGCAGTCGTTTGCTAACGTTATCATAAATACAATAACCATGCCTTGGGATGGGATGTTTGTGACCTATAGGTGTAGTAGTCTGGACAGATATCTGCTTATTAGTGGGAACAATGGCAGAGGCGAGTGGAGATTTTGTGGTTCTTGAGGGCCGTTTTAAAGGGGCCTAGTCTGGTGATAGAGGTGATGGTCTTGGGGAGTTAATTGTACCAGGAAGGTGCTCTGTAAGAGAAGGACTGCTGGGCCAGGGAGGTTGAGACCCTGGGAACAGTCCACAGCACACAGTGGGCCATAGGCCACCCCTCCCATATTAATAATTGAGCTGTCCCCCCTTCCTGTATCTTGTTGTCTCACTAAAAGTTTGGGAAACAAGTCTCCGGCAGAGCTCGCTCTAGTAGGCCCCAGACCTTTTGAAATTTATCTTCTCTGTTACTAGCCTTGTATTGAGTGTGCTCCATCTTCATGCATTGCATTAATTTGTTAGCCCAGTAGGTTCTGTGAAAAATATTGAAATGGGTTTCCCTTAGCCTGTTATTTGCTCCTCAAGTCATGCCCTTACGTAGAGTCTGTCTCCAGTCCCCCCTGTCAGGATCTCACCCCCATATCTCTATCTCACTTTTCCTTGAGATTGCCCAATGCTGTAGGGAAGCTGCCCAGTAGGGTTTTATAGCAGCCAGTGAGAGGTTTAGGGTTTTGTGTTCCAAGGGGACCTAGTAGCACTTCCTCCAAAGGAGATCTGCGTGCAGAGAGGGGGTCAAGGTGCCCTCCTTGCTTTGCTTGCAATCTATATCTAACTTGCAATTATGCAAAGAACTGGGAAGGATGTAGCCCATATTTTCTAGAGAGGAATTGATAGGTATGTATTATACCCCAATCATTGAGTTGAAGACAGTGCATAATCCCACTTTATTTCATGCCCCCAGTGCCCGAACCACTGGGGGTGGGACTTTCCCTCCTCCCAAAATGTCTGTGATATAGAGGCATCTGCTGATACAGTTGCAGGGTAATTCATAATTTGGTGGGCAGCCAGCTAGGCTCTTATTGAGGTCCTTGTAAATGGGTTGGTTATGTGTTCTACTATCTTCCATTATAAAGCAGTTGCAAAGTCAGAGAAGTATCTTTAGCAGTGTACTCCATTTCTGTCCATGTCTTCCAGTCAATGGGGAGATGTGAGCTGCTAGATTATATAGGTATAAATTAGGAAGGCCCAACCCCCCCCCCATCACCAGCCTCCATCGTGTTTCCTGTTGGATCAGTGCTCTCCTTGCTCCCCATAGTAAGGTGGTTATCGCACCTTTTAGAGATTTAAAGTAGTACTTGGGAACCTGAACTGGTAGAGCCTGGAACAGACAAAGGCATTGTGGCAATACATACATTTTAACCATGTTCACTTGTCCAATTAAGGTGAGAGGTAAACTTTTCCATCTGTTGCATTTCTCCTGTGATTTATGTCACATAGGTTGGAGGTCTTCCTAGGAGATATATTCCCAAATACTTGAAGGAGGTTACCAGTAACAGAATGAAATTTTGAATGGTTGTAGTGGTTCTGCTCTCCCAGAGGCAGCCACTCACACTTTGACCAGTCAATTTCGTGTCCAGATAAGGACCATACTCATCAAACAGATCTGTGAGTGCTGGAATTGCTATCTTCAGTTCCTTTAGGCACAATAGAATATAGTCTGCAGAGTGAGATGACCTGATTTTGCCTACACGCTACAGCCCTGGATTTTTGGTGGCTACAGATGGATGACACCAGAACCTTCATTGTCAGGACAAACAGCAGGGGTGACAAAGGGCACCCTGTCTCATCCCTCTGGTCAGGGGTGAAGGGATCAGACAAATTCACATCTGTGAGAATCTGGGCTCTGGGAGACGTGTAAAGCATTTGTATCCAGGAGCAAAGTCTGGGACCCAGATTTAGTCATTTCAGGGTGGCAGAGATTAAAGACCACTTCACCCTATGGAAGGCCTTCTCTGGGTCGAGTGCGAGAAGGCCTCTATTGCTGTCCTTCCCTCCCAGGCAATCCACGCATAATATTTAGTGTCCTCCATATGTTGTGTTTTGCCTGCCTACCCTTTATAAATCCACATTGGTCTTGATGCACCAAGACTGGCAGTATGTCCTCCAGTGTGGTAGCTATCACTTAAGCTATGATCTATGGTCTGCATTCAGGAGGGAAATGGGACGATAGGAGCCACATTTGGTAGGGTCTTTACCTGGTTTGGGGAGGACAGTGTGGTGGCCGGTAAATACAGAGGAGAACTCCCGCTCCAAAGCTTCCTGTACCATCAGCATTAGCATGAGATGGATATCACTCCAGAATGTTTTACGAAATTCCATGGGTATACCATCTGGCCCAGGGGCCCTTCCCACATTTAAGGTCCACACAGCTTGTTTGAGCTCCCAAGGGTAACATGGCTATTCAGTTTTTCAGTCTTGTCTGAATCTAACATTGGTAGAGGGACCCCTCAAGAAAGTTGGCTGGGCTTACATTCCCAGAAGCTTCTGACATGTCTAGGGTTTCATAAAATGATTTAAAGGTATTGTTTATTATTAAAGGGTCTGAAGTTTTCACCCCATTACTGTCTTCCATGGTCAGGATCACCCTCTCCACCATTTGCTTCTTAACCTTCCAAGCTAGCTATTTGCTCACCCTATCCCCTTCAAAATAATTTCCTGCTTCTGTTTTTAAAATGTCTCTCTCTATACGGTTGGCTACCATCTGGTGTTATTTCCCCTTCAACTGTTTGAGCACCCCCTCTTTATTCTTTTCTGCACCCGCCATCATTTCCTTCTCCAGAGCAAAGATTTGCTTACCTAGGGCCTCTTCATCTCTCATGGCTTATTTACACTGGTGTGAGGTGGATGCTATCATGATCACTCTAAGAAAAGCCTTTAATGTCTCCCATGTATTGGCTGCTGATGTGTCCCCTACCTTATTATGGGTCAGGAATTCCTGAATATTTTCAGATATGTATGCCTTGTATTCTTGTGAGGTCAGTAAAACAGAATCCAGTCTCCACTGTCTACTCAAGGTGGATGACTGGTCAGTGGACTGGGAGAGTTTTAGTGGAGCATGGTATGATATACAAATTGAACCATATTCATTCAAACTGGGACGTCTAAGTATATTTGGAGAAACTTGAAAGTAATCCAACCTGGTGTATGTCACAAACTCGCTCAGCCGGTCAGCCCTCTACTCCCAAAGTGCCAACCTCTGAGCGTATGATTTGTGGACAGTGAACAGAACAAGGTAACCCTCTTGTCTGTTTTGTGGGTTCAAGTCACCTTAGTCTCAAGTTTTGGAGGGTTCAGACTGATAACCCCTTGTTAGCGTACCCAATTATCAGGCTCAGATAATTCTGTCTTCGGGGGGCCGGATATCTTTGCCTACGGGAACCCTACCAGGTCTTTCAAATGAACCCTTAGAACTCTATGCAAGACTTTAGAGAACTCTATCCATTTTCCAGTTTGGTATATCAATAAGCCCATACACAGTGTTAACTGTAACCTTTAAAAGCTTCACTTAAGTAAAAAAAGAAATGTCAAGGCACTCCAGGCAGTTTCCATTGTAAAATGTATCTTTACATTAAAATATCAAAACAGAACAATAATTACAGAACAAATATCCCAAACACATGCAATATTAAAAACAAAACAGGTTTTTAAAGTACAAACTAAGCTCTCTTATCCACATAATACTTCTCTCCTACAGTGCTGATGTTGTCCTTCTTCTCTCAGTCAGCAATAAAAAATGTGTCTCTCTAAGGCTTGCTCAGTTGGATAAAAGCAGTCCTGAGCCAGCCTCCTCTCTGAGGTAATTAAACTCTGCCTTGGAGTATTAAAAGTTATATTTTACAGCACAGGATGTCCCAAGATTTAAAAAAAAATGATAAGAGACATACTCAATTTCCTCTCCTCAGGTTAACTGGTCAAAACTGTTTTTTGTTCTGCACACACACACACACACACACACACACACACACACACGAAACAGTTTCTGTGATGTCCTTCCAAAGCATCCTGGGAATGTGCATTGGACCTTCCAAATTCATCTGGATCCTTGTTGTCTACACATCAAAGGTTTCTCTGATGTAATTCAAGGGCTCCCTGAGACACCCCTCCCAACACAGATTCTTTCTAACAACTATGCAAGTCAAAGGATCTCCCTGAAGGCATTATAAAGTGGATACTTTGATTCCTGCCTTCATAAAAAATTTAACAAAGAAATTGCATTTTAAATAGCTGCAGATTTAGCTATGTCCTGTTCTTTGAACTTATCCCTGGTTTTTTTTGAATGTGTCAGTTCAGCAAGACTGTGGGACTTCTGACTGCCCTTCCCTTACATAAATTATATGTAATACAAAAACAATTTGATTAATGGATCAGAATCAGTGGTCCAAGTGTGGCAATTCCTCCCTGCCTAGACTGAATTTGGGGGATCTATCCCCTACATGGGATGAGCTTCCCAAATCATTTCATTCCTCATACACACAGGACAAAACATCTGAGTTCTGATTCTTGGCTCTGGCCCTATGTACGATTTTCAAATCATACACTTGTAAAGCATAACATCTGAGCAGTCTGCCATTGTTTTCCTCCATCTATGTCAGCCAAACCAGGGGGTTGTGGTCAGTCTGCACCACAAAAGGCTGCTTATACAAGTATGGCTCCAACTTCTTTAGGGCCCACACTATGGCAAGACACTTCTTTTCCACAGTGGAGTACACATGCTCCTTGGGAAGCAGTTTTTTACTCAGGTAGGCAATGGGGTGGTCCCTCCCTTCACTGGATGTCTGGCTTAGTACTGCCCCAATACCCACATCTGAATTATAAAAGTTTTGCTATAGTCCAGACTTGTCAAAACAGTAGCACTGCACAGTGCCTCCTTTGGTTTGGTATTGGCTTCCTCACAGGCTGGGCCCTAGGTGATTTTCCTTGGCATTTTTTTCTTTGTCAGGTCAGATAGGGGAGCAGCCAGGGAACTGTAATTAGGTAAAAACTTTCTGTAGTACCCTGCTGTCCCTAGAAAGGTCCTGACTTGCTACTGGGTTTCTGGTCTGGGTCACACCTGGATCACCTCTATCTTTATTTGGCTAGGACAGAGCTGTCCTTGGCCTACCACTTGCCCGAGGTATGGCACTTCTCCCATGGCCACCTGGCACTTCTCGGCTTTGACAGTGAGCCCGGACCTCTGTATTCTGCCCAGCACTTCCCTAAGGTGTGAAAGGTGTTCCTCCCAGCTGGTACTAAAGATGGCAATGTCATCCAGGTACACCACGGCGTACTCCTCAGCACCATTTAATACCTGTTTCACCAACCTTTGGCAAGTGGCTGGGGCGTTCTTCATTCCAAAAGGCATTACTTTGAACTCAAATAAGCCTATCGGAGTGATGAAGGCCAACATCTCCCTGGTGCTGTCCATCAACTCTACCGCAATACCCTTTGTCAGGTCGTGGTCGTAGGTCACCCCTCCAACTTGTCCAGGAGTTTGTCCATCTGGGGCATCGAGTGGGTGTCTGATGTTGTGACTGCATTCAGTCCATGATAGTCCACACAGAAATCAGTCAAACCATCTGGCTTGGGTACAAGGACTACTGGTGAGGCCCAGGGAGCGTGGGATCTCTGGATTACCCTTAAATCCAGCATTTCCTACACTTCCCTACTAATGTCCTTTTGGACAGCCTCTGACACCCAATATACTGTCTGCCGTATGGGCATCTGTGTCCCTGTCTCCACATTGTGTGTCACTAAGGGGGTTAGTCCAGGTTTGGTGCTAAACAAGGGGGCAAAGTCTGCTAAAATCTCCATCACTTTCTGGTTCTGGTCTGGGTTTGGCTGGGGAGACAATTTTACTGCCTCCACAGAGGACTCTCACTTACTTTCCTCCAGGAAGTCCAGAAAGGGGTCTCCTTCATCCGTCCCTTCCCCATGACTACACACTGTGAACACCATGTCAGCCGTCTTTGCACATGGCTTCTTCATGTTGACATGGTACATCCTTTCTGTCTGTCTACGGTCAGGTAACTCCACAATGTCATTACATCATTTACCTTCCTAACCACTTTGTACCGTCCCTGCCCACTCAGCTTGCAGCTTGTCTTTCCAGTCCGAATAAGAACCATGACTTCCTGACCCACCATGTATGAGCGAGCTCTGGATCTGCAGTCATACCATACTTTTTGTTTCTGTTGGGCAGCTGCCAGGTTGCTCTGAGCTGTCCCCATAAGCTCCTTCAGCCTTCCCTAAACCTTAGAACGTAATCCACAAAGGGAGTTCCCTGGTTGGCATGCTTACCTTTCCAGTCCTCCCAGATCAAGTCTAGGGGCCCATGTACCCGGCATTTATTCAAGAGTTCAAAGGGGATAATCCTGTTGATTCTTGGGGCACCTCCCTGTGTCACAGAACAACAGGTGGGGAAAGTATTTCTCCCAGTTCCTCCATGCTGTTCAGCAAATGCCCAGAGCATTGACTTTAGGGTACCATTGAAGCATTCCACAAGCCTGTTGGCTTGTGGGTGATCTGATGTTGTGCATCTCTGCACCACCCACACTTCTTCCATAAACATTTCATTAGGTCTGACATGAAGGAACCCCTCGATCAGTGATTACCTCCTGCAGAAACCTAACACAGGAGAAAATTCCAAGTAAGGCATCGGACACTTTGTCTGTCCACAGTGAGGATAGGGTGACTGCATCTGAGTACCTGGTGGCATAATCCACCACAGTCAGGATGAACGTTTTCCCTGAGGAGCTGGGGATGTTTAAAAGCCCCACAATATTCATTCCCACCCTCTGGAATGAAGCTTCTTCACTACAGACGAAATAGAATCAGGGTGGCTTGGGTTTCTTCCCACAACACCTGTTCTTGGCACCAATGACAAGACCTGCAATACTCCTTCACCTGCTGGGTGAAGTTAGGCTAGTAGAAATTCTGGGCCAACTGCTGCATTTGCACATGATTCCCAGATGACCATACAGAGGTAATATAATGGGCAACCTTGAGCAACTGCTCACGATATCCCTGAGGAACAACAAGCTGCCTGCCTAGCATCCTCCCTTGGTCTGTACTGCCTGGGTGTACATAAGTCCATCTTCACAATCAACCCATGTCTGCCATCACCTCCCTGTGCACCATCTGAGTCTGCCCAAGCCCTCAGCTTCTCTAAATTAGGTAACTCCTCTGAGCAGCTGTGAGACCCCTCACACCTTCCTAAAGCATGGGACAGGTCCCCTTCAGTCGCTAAACTAGGGTCCCTAGCACTAGAGTTAGGGCCCTTAGGATGACCGTCAATCCCAACCCTCTGACAAGGGGTCACCCTTCCCTCTTTGGAGTAACCCTCTGTAGCTATGTGGCTACTTCCTACTGGGGAAATTTCTACCCTCTTTTATTAGTCTCCCCCTGGAGACACAGGCTGGGAAACCAACCTCTCAGTATCTTCCCCAATGGCTTCTGGGGAGCTCATGGAACTACAATTTTCCCTGGCCGCATGGCTACGGGTAACTGCACATACCATCCCCACTGGAATTTGTTACCCAGGATCATCTACTGCTAATGTGTTGGCTACTGCCACCTGTTGCACAGTTCCCCGTTTCACCCCAGTCAAGGAGAACACTAGTGAGTGGCAATGTCTTCTCTTCACCAGTAAACCCTTGTACAGTTATATATTTATTTATTGGGTATTAGCTGACCAGGCTGTACCAGATCCCCCTTTACCAATGTCAGGGATGCCCCTGTGTCCCTTAACCCCTGCGTCTGTACTCCATTTACCATGACTGGGTGCATGTGTTCCCTCATGTTCACTGGCATGCTTCCAGGGACATACAAACAACCCACTTCCTTTCTCGTACTACTTTGCATATTATTGCTTGCCTTCTTGGACACTGTCTGACAATGTGCCCAGTTTCTTTACATAATCAACAAACATTTCTTACTTCAGAGAAATCTTTTCTTTGAAACCTGGGGCTAACTGGTTTCAGTGGAGGCAGGGAGGGTTTTAGCTGCCCTGAAGGCAAGCTTTTCTCTTTCTGTGCTGCCACACTCACCCCATTCGCTCTCAGAGCAGGTCTGCTCTTGGCATAGCAGTCCGAGAGTTCAGCAGCCTCTTGCACTGTTTTTGGATCTCGGTTCTCTAACCAGGTTTTAACTCTGCTGGGCATGCCCAATCAAACTGTTCAAACAAAATCCATTTTCAATTTTATCAACAGAGGTTGCTTTAATTCCTTCCACCAACGTTTTAAAACTGACGTTTGTGGCTAGCTCCTCATAGCTCATATCAGGGCTTCTCCTGAGCTTGTGGAATTTAGCTCTGTATGATTCAGCAGTTAATTCAAACTTTTTAACAGTGCAGCTTTTAACACCATAATCATCACTGTCTTCATTGTTCATTAGACCAAATGCATCCTGAGCTTTTCCGATAAGTAGTGGGATAGCTGGAAGCTCCAGAACTCTCTAGGAATTTTAGCCTGAATGCAAACTTTTCAAAAAGAATTTAAAGGGCATCCATGTCCTCCCCTTCCTTAAACTCGGCTATTAATTTGGAGTTCAATGTAACTCAGTCCTGCAGTCCCAGTTAAATCCAAGCCACTTACCTGCCCTGGTGCCACTAGTTGGAGTAGTAGCTTCTCCAGTTCGTGTTGCCACTGGCACTCCTCTCTCCTCTCTCCTCTCCTCTGCTTGTCTGCGTTCTTGCTCTCTCTTCTCCTCTGCAGCTCACTGGTGCTCACGCTCCTCATGGTCTGTCTCTTGCTGTTCCCTTTCTCTCCTCTCCTGGGACTCCAGCTCCATCCTGCGCAACTCAAGTTGCAACCTGAGAACTTCCAGATTCAGGATACTGGTGACTTGTCCCTGCTGCTGTGGTTCTTCACTGACAGTGGCCCTGCTGTCCTCCTCATCATCTCGGGACCCCTCACTGGCCGCTAGCCCTTCCAGACTTGAGGTTTGGTCCCTTTCAGTCATGGTCTATGACTCGCTGCTCTGGGTATCTGCTACCATCAGGGCCTCTATGATGTTCTGCTTAATGGCTTTCACCCCAAACTTGGCTCCCCTGTACCCGCTCAACTGCTTTAAGAAATCCAGTGTGCCTGCTATAGTCAGAAGCCATTTTCTTCTTCCGTCACTACTAATACTCTTCTGACTGGCTCTTCAAAGGAAAAAAAATTATATGGGTGGGAACTTAACTGTAAGTCAAGGGATATAGTTCTGTTTTCTTTTGAAATAAAACACTGCCTTTCTTTTTTCCAAGTGAGCTAAATGGTCTCAAGCTTACACACTGAACAATGAAGCTTATACCACCAAACTTTTTATGCCACCGCTACCAACCAATACCTCACAAACTCACTCAACTGGTCATCCCTCTACTCCCAAAGTGCCAACCTCTGAGTGTATGATTTGTGGACAGTGAACAGAACAAGATAACCCTCTTGTCTGTTTTGTGGGTTCAAGTCACCTTAGTCTCAAGTTCTGAAGGGATTCAAACTGATAACCCCTTGTTAGTGTACCCAATTATCAGGCTCAGATAATTCTGTTTTAGGGGGGCCAGATATCTTTGCCTATGGGCACCCAACCAGGTCTTTCAAATGAACCCTTACAACTCTATGCAAGACTTTAGAGAACTCTATCCATTTCCCAGTTTGGTATATCAATAAGCCCATACACAGTGTTAACTGTAACTTTTAAAAGCTTCACTTAAGTAAAAATAGAAAATGTCAAGGCACTCCAGGCAGTTTCCATTGTAAAATGTATCTTTATTTTAAAATATCAAAACAGAATAATAAATTCAAAACAAATATCCCAAACACATACAATCTTAAAAACAATACAGGTTTTTAAAGTACAAACTAAGCTTTATTATCCACATAATACTTCTCTCCTACAGTGCTGATGTTGTTCTTCTTCTCTCAGTCAGAAAAAAAATGTGTCTCTCTAAGGCTTGCTCAGTTAGATAAAAGCAGTCCTGAGCCAGCCTCCTCGCTGAGGTCATTAAACTCTGCCTTGGAGTATTAAAAGTTATATTTTACAGCACAGGATGTCCCAACAAGATTAAAAAAAAAATTATAAGTGACATACTCAATTTCCTGTCTTCAGGTTAACTGGTCAGAACTGGTTTTGTTCTGCCCACACACACACACACACACACACACACACACACACACACACATAAATAGTGTCTGTGATGTCCTTCAAAAGCATCCTGAGAATGTGTATTGGACCTTACAAATGCATCTGGATCCTTGTTATCTACACATCAAAGGTCTTTCTGATGTAGTTCAAGAGCTCCCTGAGACACCTCTCAACACAGGTTCTTCCTGGCAACTATTGCAAGTCAAAGGATCTCCTTGAAGGCATTATAAAGTGGATACCTTGGTTCCTGCCTTCAAAGAAAATTTAACAGAGAAATTGCATTTTAAATAGCTGCAGATTTAGTTATGTCCTGTTATTTGAACTTATCCCTGTTTTTTTTGGATGTCTCAGTTCAGCAAGACTGTGGGTCTTCTGACTGCCCTTCCCTTACATAAATTATATGTAATACAAAAAAAATTTGATACATGGATCAGAATCAGTGGTTTGCTTGCCTAGGGCCTCTTCATCTCTCGTGGTTTCTTTACACTGGTGTGAGGTGAATGCTATCATGGCCCCTCTAAGAAAAAGCCTTTAATGTCTCCCCACGACAGCAGATGGATCCCTACCTTATTATAGGTCAGGAATTCCTGAATATTTTCAGATATGTATGCTTGTATTCTTGTGAGGTCAGTAAAACAGGATCCAGTCTCCACTGTCTACTCAACATGGAGGCCTAGTCAGTGGACAAGGAGAGTTTTAATGGAGCATGGTATAATATACAAATTGGACCATATTCAGTCAAAATAGGACTTCTAAGTATATTTGGAGAAACTAGATAGTAATCCAACCTGATGTATACCTTGTGCATGGGAGAATAGTAAGAGTATTCCCTGCAATGTGAGTGTGTATGCCACCATATGTCCCACAGAGCCCGCTCACAAGCTTTCCCCTGAAGTGCTATTGAACTCCTCAGAGGTCTCCCCAGATCCTGAGTGATCCATATCCTGGTCCCAATATGCATTAAGATCTCACCCCATGATAATATTATCTGTATAGGGCACCAGCATCACTGCCAGGTTTAAAAGAAATCTGGGTCATCAATGTTTGGTCCATATATCAAGACCAGTGTATATCTGTTCCCTTCTATAGTGGCATCAACAATTAAATATCTGTTCTGCGGATCCAAAATTGTATTACACACCTCATCTGTCAGGCAAGGTCTCAAACATATTCCACCCTCTAGCTCCTGATGTCAACTGTGAAACTAAGAGGGTGCCCCCCAAGAGCCTGACAGCCTACTCACCTCCTCTTGAGTTAAATGTATTTCTTGCAGAAAATTGATGTCGCCTTTTTGTTTTCTTAAATAGCTCAAGACCCTTTTCCTTTTTATTACAGTTTTCAGGCCCTGACATTCCACGTGATGCACTTTATTGGACCCATTCTGTAACACCTTGATATATAATGTGTCCTTGACTCATGTTCTGCTGTGTTTCTCCTCTTCCTTTACCATACGCCATCTGATGATTTTGGTTTTTAATCAACCTACTTAACTTTACAGACCAAACTACTAAGAACATTAACATTAACTTCCTATAACTTGGAGAACTTCCCCATTTAACCAACCCATCTCCGAAACTTCCCTCCTCTCCCTCCCCTCAAAACATTTGCCCCAACCTAATACCCATAAACAACAGTGAAAAACATATCATACACCCTCTTTCCTCTGTTCCCCATCCTTCAACATTTCATCTTAATTCCTCCCTCATGTCCCTCTACTTCTCATGGAGGACCCGTGGGTCCTGTCCACCTTAATACACATATACTCATAATTAATCTTGTACATTTTCAACGGTGCCTAACTACTGAGTGGCAATAGTGCTGTTAGGCGGATGAGGCCAGCCCCATCTCCCCAAAGACTCCCTTCCCACAGAACCATACAGTAGCTGTACCACTCCTGGTAATTACTTTACTTAGTTAAGATTCACAACCAGGGCATATCCTCCATCATTGAGAAGCATGGTGACCCCTTGGGCCTCCTGAAAGAGGACTCCTAGATCAGCCACGCTTCCCCCTCCATGCTTCTTGCAGTTCACCTTTAATTGCTCAGACTGCCCAATTAAATTTTAGGGATATCTCCCGTTAAAAGTATCTCTAGTTGCATGGAATCCACGTCTGTGTTTATCGGAGCCCCCCCCCCACACACACACCCAGCAACTACTACACCCTCCAAATATGCTCAAAAGTCAAGTCATAAGATTACAATTTAAAATAACTGCTAAAGCAAAAGTATAGTCTATTCAGGGCCATGTACCCTGTTACTCTATTGGTTGGTGCTTCATCTACCAGAAGTTCAAGAGTCAAAACAGAAGCCGGAAAACTATTTTACATATCCTCAGCTTGAGACTGTTTGTGCTGGACTGCCACCAAATGTCCAAACTGAAGGTTATTAGTCAGGAGATTAATACACTCCTCCGCTTTAACAATAATATAAAGTGATTGCTATCAAATAAAATAGTGGCAAAGTTAGTATAATGGAGAGATCAGAGTTATTTGCCCTCGGATACTCATGAAGTAGGCTTGTTTCTCCAACAAAAGAAGTCCACACAAATTAACAAATGAAGCTCTGGTTAAAGCCGGTTGCAGTCCCCAATAAAATTAAATGAAGCCAATATTATTAAGTTCTTTGAGTAAGCAAACCTTTCTTTTGTGCTTTTGTCAAAAAGTCTCACAAGTAACAGGTAACCAGAAAGTCTTTAGCGGCTCCCCAATTTCTAGGCTTAGGTGTACAGTCACTGCTCGATAAAATACATGCCTACAGCAAGTTATTGCCCTACCCTAGTTGGGAGTAGGTATTTTGGTGTTATCAGGGATCTAATCAGAGATGGGGCCCCTCAGCCCAGCCATTAGAGGCTGGAAATGAATCCATTATGGGCCGAGCACATAGAGACCACCAGTCAATGGCACCACTTCAAAGATCATTATCAAAGAATTTGTACAGTACCTGGGAGCATAAGTCAAGTATTGCTGAAGTGGGGGCCTTGTTCCTGGGAGAATTACTCCTTCAGTTGCACAAAATATGCTATAGCCACCTCAGGGTATGTGAATGATCTGGGATCTTGATTCTGTGGGTGTATAATTAACCTTGCTGGATACATCATAGCAATGGGACATTTGATCTCATGAAGCTCTTTCTTAAACCCATGAAGGCTGGTCACTCCACTTGAAGTCTCCTGGAGTAGTCCAGGAAGATGCTAACTCTCTCCTCACCATGATAGTGCCCATTTTTCTCACTGCATCCAGCACTGCCTGTCAGTCCTGGTAGTTTAAGAATTTAATTATTATGTGTCAGGGTCATTTGTCACAGCCCAGGTACCTGCCCAGAGATTGGTGGGTTCTCTAGACTTCCAGGGTTATGGTATCAGGCATTTTAGTGTTTTCATGAGCAATGGGCCCATGAAGGCCTTGCAGTTTGATCCTCAGTACCCTCAAGGGCCCCACTACCTGGATATTGCACCATCTTTCCCAGTTTTCATGGTCATCCAGCATGGCCTTCAGGATTCAGTTTCTTTAAGAGCAGCCTGGAGAGAGGTTCAATTCTAGTTTGTGAGTCTTTTGTGTTCTGGTCAGATTCTCTAGCTCATCCAGTCTGTCTGAGTGGCTTTCCACTGTGTCCCCCAGCATGTTGACTGTTGTTGCAGGGGAGTGAGCTGGGTCCTGATGTTTTCAAACCCTGCACTCATTTGGTGTGTTAGATCAAATTTTAGGGCTTGTACTAATTGTTCTATCGAGCCTGGTGAGGTTTGTTGTGATTCAGCTGCAGGTGTGGTACATTGCATTTCACCCTGAGCTCCTGGAGAGGCTGCTTGTTTCTGTGGAGGGTCCAGGCCTGTTTCCTTGTTAGTGTTAGCAGGTTAAAAATTCAAATGTGCTTGTTTCTTTTTTGATTTTTTTGATAGTAGCCATAGAAATTAGCAGTTCTTATCAAAATGTTAGTTGTTTTGGTGAACTATAGCATTAGATGGCACCGATATACAGTGGATGAACCCGGAGCTCTGAATTCAGGCGTCCATTCCTCTCCTTGGCTAGGCCACACCCCAACATTTCAAATGTTATTGCTATATTTGGTTTTCCCTAAAAACTCTTTAAATTTAGTTTTTGTTATTCTTTCTTTCTGTTAATCAGACATTGTGTTGATTTCTGATGTTCTACTATTCTACTGCGATATCTTTGATAAGAAGAAGCATAAAATCTCTTGAGCACCTATTACATGCTCCATTCCATCTTTTTGTCAGATTAGGATTAGTGAATCCAGATTTGGTTCTGCTAATATTCTTAGGTCTCTCAGTATGTGCTTTTGTTTAATATTCTCAGCCAAGGCAATGGCATGTCATTCCAGTGTAATTTATATTTGTTTTGGTTGATCTAATCTAGATGAGATACTATTTTTGCTATCTGGAGCACTGCAATTTCTTCTCCTTCTTCTTCTTCCTCTTCCTCTTCTTCCTCCAACTCATCTTCCACTTCCTCTTCTTTCTTTTCCTCCTCCTTCTCCTCTTCTTCCTCCTCCTCCTCCTCCTGATACATATGAAGTGGCAGAGATTTATTTTCTACTTGTTATACTAATTCTGCAATGTAGTCTTATACAATATACTTGTGATAAGAATTTGTGACATAAATAGTGCTATTTGGGGAACCAACACCACTGAACATGGGGGTAGGGAATGAACCACAGTGGTAGCCTTCTAATAGTATTTCTAATCTTTTATTAATCAAATATCATTCCCAAAAATAGATATAGTAATGCCTGTGTGGTATTCCAGTACAATTCTGAGATGTGCCAGAAGAAAGATCTTGGTGCTGTAGGATACACTGTGCAATACTGTCAGGTCAACCTACTGGATAGGACAATTGAAGGCATCATCCTATATGTACTGTGCAACCAAAAACTGCAGTTCAGTGTGGCCAGAGCCTGAAACAGAAACATTGGAAGGAGCTGGCTTCAGAAAAAGCCCTAATCAAATGCCTGCTGACTGGAGAAATGACTCACTCAACAGGATAGATGTCTATGCAACTTTTATTCTCCCAGTAGCACCAGTTCTGCTACAAAAAAAAACATAAAGGCAAAGCTGAACATTAAAATACTGTATTTTTGAATTCTCTACTGATTCCCTTACATTGCTTCTCAAAGTGGTCTGCTGAAAATTCAGTGGAGCAGGCCAAGTAGGGGTCAATAGGTTCTCCTACTAAGTGAATATCATTGCCAAATCACTACTGTAGCATGAAGACATCATCAAGTTTTTCATCCATCGCACTTGTTGACATTGGCACACTGACACTACCGTCCTGGCCAGCCAGTGTATAAGTAGAGGAATGGAGAGTATATGAAGCTTGAATAAGCGGCAGACATTGCTCCTGCTAACTGGAAAGTAGGGTGTTACAATCCTCACTATACCCATGGAGTAGGTCTTGATGTTTTGACAACTATCACTAATGGCCACATTGTGAGTTTTTTGTGCTTTTAAGACAGCCTACTTAGGGTAAGTCTGCATCCCGACAGGCTCAAAACACAGAGAACCAAAACTTCCTCTGAATTGCTAACATGGCTTAAGAATATTGGGCTAGATTCACAAAGAGAGCCAAAATTGCCACACATGTGGAAAAATGGTTTGAAAACTGCAGAAACACAAGTATGGCATATTCTCAGTCAAAAATTCTGCAGGTCACACCTCATGCCACACTGGCGACCCATATTTGGGAACCAGCACAGGCCACCGGGGGCCAGCAGAGAGGAGATGGATCGAGCATCCAACAGACAGCTCTCCATCTCCTAGGAGGGGAGGTAACCTTCAGTCAGCTAATGCCTGACCCCTGGCGGAGGCTGGGGCTCGGTGCTACACTATCACAAGAAAAGTGGGAGGGGAGCATGGCAGATGATTGGTGGGGGCTGCACCTGGGTCCATGTGTGAGCCCACCACAGGTGTCATTGCACACCTGGCTCCTACATGGGAAAGAAAAATGAGAAAAGACCCTGGTGGCTGGTCATTGCAGCTTGATGGCTGTTCCTGTCATGCTCCATTCCAGAGGTAACACCCTGAAACTGGATCCTGTTAGCAGGCGTAGGGTCCCCACTGCCCCACCATAGGGGTTATAGGGGTGAGGTCCTGAAGGAATGGAGGCGATGGACGGCAGCCAGATGAGGGCTGACTAGGGCCCGGATGGGAGAGAAATAAGATGTAAAAAAAAAAGTTCCATTGGTGCAGAAAATCACAAAAAAGGTGAGTTACAGAATTCCCCACCTGTGGAATATGCACACATGCAGATCTGCAGCTGGGGAATCAATCTAAAAGGCTCAGCACACAGGACAACAGATGATTCATATTAAGTGGAACAGGATAATTTGGCAGTCTTGCAACAGGTGCAGCAGAACCAACACTCCCAGAAAGGCCAGCAGCCAGTCCCAACTGGGACCACAGCAGCACCACATGTACTACAGTGGCATTTTGTAACTGTTGGTTGTATCTCTCCCTGGGGTGTTCATTTGGCCTGTTTCTGTAGCATACACTTCTAGCTGTTACCACCTCTGGCTCTACTGCCTGTGGAGCTCCATTATGGGCTGCACTGGGTCATGAGGTTGTGGTTTGTTACATTTCATTTGTAATGTGTGCTATTTGTGGTCTAACATCTGACACTATCATAAAGTCCACAGGTTTGCTGTTGCTTGGTGCCTGAACCCCCACTATAATTGTTTCCCCACTTGAGAGCACACTGCTTGTTGTGGTGCAGCATGAGGCAACATTATATTTCCACATCTACATAAAATCAGTGGTTGAGAATGGCCTTTAAGAGGATATGCCATACTTTTCAATGGCTTTTCTTTGGTGCAAGAACTTCTGCAACAGCAGTTTTCTGCAATCCGCAGTGTATTTTTCCTTGCAGCTATGGGTGTTTTATGGAAATCATGCAGCGCAATTACCCTTTTTTTCCACAAATGGCCAATTTTGGGGGACCTGAACATTTTGCACCTTCAAAGTGTTCTGAGAATCCAAGTTTAGGATACCTTACCAGCATTTTCCTTTTTTCAAAATCTTCTAGTTATCAGCTTGAGGAGTACAGTTTCATTTATAATACTAGGAATAATGATGATTTAAAATGTGTCACCTATGACTTCTAATGAATTTCAACTACCTGTCTCTGTTATTGCTTCCCAAATTTATAAACTACTTTGCCAGTTTCAAAGATCACAAATGTTTCAATTAGGAAACTTATTCTGATAGTGTGTTTCATGAATATATGGTGAGCAAAACTGAATAAGTATATTTATGTATGTTCTTTTAGAAATTTAAATCAAGCTATACCTTGTTGCATAAAGATCAGATTGAATATGGAAGCATAACTTCCAGTTGGGTTTGGTATGTTTAAAATTCTTTAATGGCTCTACTTTAGATGCTGAACCAGGGAAAATAATTGATTTTCAAAGTTGCAGTGTTCCTAAGTTAGAGATTAGTGTTCAGCACTTAAGAAATCTGGAGTATAACTTTATTAACAAGCAGCGTCATTGAAATGTTGTTGTCCACCATTTTAAGTACTCTAGTTCAAATAGAAATACATTGTCACTAAAAGCAAATATTAAAATTACTTGTTATGTTTTAATTTGTAATAGTAAACTGCAAGTCCTGTGGAAGAGGATTAAGTCCTCGAAACGTAAGCTTTATATTTTGTGAGCAAAGGTTACATAGATATCTATCTTTGTGAAGGTGTCCCATAATATGGGTGACTCAACTTGAATGACTCAGTTTGAACTGCTCAGTTTGAGGACCCGTGAAAATAGTGACCTGTATTAAATGGCAAGCAGCAGTAAATGGTGAGTGTGTGATATCAGTGAGGTACACAATACAGACTCACAGAAATAGCGAAGGACATACCTGCACCCACTGTCAACAGGTGAACAGCCTCAGAGTTTGTTATAATCATGTCTGGGTGGTGTGAGGGTGAAGCCCCACAAACAATGTAGTTTCTACTGCAAAGCATGTACCTTTTACTGTTGCCTGCCATGGGTAGTTTAGTTGCTGCTTTGCTGCTTGTGCTGTTAGATGTCTCTGTCATGTTGTGCAAGTGATGTCAGGTACTGGGAATGAGGTTTACAGGTGTGCTGAATGAGGGTGCAGAGTATTTCAAGCTGCTTTCTTGCTGGCACATAAAAGTCTCTGAGAGTGGATTGAAGCAGTAGTGTTGGTGTGTGTTGACTGCTAAGATGTCCATGGAGTTTATTCGTAGCCAAAAAGGTATACCACTGGCAGTGTATGGCAGCTATGTATGCCAGAGAAACCAGAAGGTTGTCCACAGTGTCTACTGGTGATGTGTAAATGTTCACAGATTTTGCTGTTTGGTCAGAATCCACACTGTGCAGATCAAGTTAATTGCTTCAGTAGAGCCACAACCAAGTACCTGACACTGGAGGTTGGGTCTACCACATGTTAGGTGATCTTCATGAGTGGGCTTGGAAAAGTGTGGTGACTATGTCTCAGGTCAACCTGGAGTGTACTGCTTCTGCTCCCAATGCTATGGCTGGCCACCTGCCCAGAGTGAGGCTTCCGTTGTACTGACAATGAGTGCCACTGTCCAGACTCCACATCATGTCTTTATTTAATTATAACAACCAACAAATTCCTCTGGTGTCTAGTGGACCCCCAGCCTCTCCAGTAGTAGGTAGTGACCCCCACCCTCCCATCCAGGATCAAGACCCCAGAGGGCCACTGGCACAGCCCTCCATGGCCGGCAGCCCATTGAGTGCTTTCATGATGAATAAGCCGAGCTGACTGAGTGCTTTCACCAGAATGTGTACATGTGCATTCATTGAAAGCACTCAACAATCGAACTCATTCATGAAAGTGCTCAGTGAGACTGCCAGCTCATGGAGATGAGGGAGGGCTGTTCTGGTGGCCTGCTGAGGTCCTGGTCCTGGATGGGAGGGATTGGGGGCCACTACTCACTACTGGACAGGGTGGGGCAGTGTGAAGTCCACTTGGCACTACAGAAAGTTTTTTTTGATTAAATAATGACATGATGTGGAGTCTGAAAGATGCATTCATGAAGGATGGGGGACAGGGTGTGAATCTGGGGGGGATTGGGTCATTCTTCAGATTGGGCCAGTGTTCAGCCAGGGGGAACACTAGACACCAGGGATATTTATTTTTAATTAACATTCTGGATGACGACCGGCCTGGTGATGCTGAGGATTGAGGTGCTGGATGCCACACCTTGTGCCACATTGGCAACCTGGGTTTGAGAATGAACCCAGGCTGCCAGGGGTCAACTGGTGAGAGAGAGGATTAAGCATCCCATGACAGCTTTCCTCTCTCAGGGGTGGGTGGGCACATTGTCCTGCTCTATGGTACCACCTGGTGGAGGATAGGGCAGTGGTGGATGATAGGAGATGCAAGAATATGGCATTGGGATGCGCATATGCCTCCACACACATGTGCTCTCAGCCATGGGGGTCACTAGAAACACAGGGAAAAAATGACTGCTGGCTTAATGAAGCCCCACAGTGCTCTGGTAGTTGTGGCTACACAGCTCTTGGACCTGCTCCAGATATCGCTCTGGAAGGGGGGAGGATGGCCCTACCCCCTTCTTCCCCATTATGTGGGGGATAATCCATGGGGATCACAGGGTCCGAGGTGTTGAGGTGGCATAGCAGCTGGGAGTGACTGTAAAGCAATGGGCGCATGTCATCAGGTCATAGGAGGAAAAGGACTTACAGAAAAAACATTCTAGATGGGGGATGGGTGGGGTTAATCTCGATGCTGCTGGGGTGGGGATTCTTCATAATGGGCCAGCAATTGGCGGGAGGGTGAGACCACTAGGCACCGGGATCTGGGGATTTAAATATTTACTTTAATGTTGGCCACTATGGCCAGGAAGGAAACACTTTTTTTAAATGCCCACAAACAGTGACATTTCGTCCATGGGTGGTGAAATTCCACATTTGGCAGGCTAAATTCTGCATTTCACCTGTAGAATTTCACATTTCATACCGTAAAATATTTCACAAAATGGGTGAATTACACAAAATATTTTGCAATTAAAATTTCACATTCGCCCATCCCTTTAAAAATGACACTGAGAGTCATGGAGATCAGGAAATCTTCAGTAGGAATTACTTACAGGACTGTATTTTAGCTCTTTATTCCCTTCTCTGATGTTACTCCATGTATTAGTGATGTTGAAAATGGATGTCTGCAGCTATACAAAGATGGGGAACTAAATATTTTATGTTTCAGACTCTTAAAGAGTTATATAGCTTATTTGGAATAAATTTCCCTTGGCAACAATACTGTCATCTTTCTCTGTACATGGTGTTTTCCTTTAATATATAGAACCATCTTGAAACATTACATTTAGAGCAGCAGTATTGTTTAATAACCACATAGTTTTTCTTTTCAGCAATAATGTCTATCTGGCAAAAATATCAAGAAGCAGAATTGTATTTTTCTTTTCATTAATCCTGAACCAAGATATGGGATTTTGAATGTTTTAAAAGTTTTCACTCCTGTGTCATGCCCACCATCAAAAAATTAAATATAGTGATACAGTGTTGTGCTGTCTACGATCAGAAACATGTGGTAGCATGATCCTAATACATCTACAGTATGAATCTCGTATGTGCATTCAACAGGTAACCTCAGCAGAAAAGATGTTTTTAAAACTGTGAGTGTCAGCCCACTTTAATAATGTGAGTCATTTATTTCAAAATTAGGTGTAACAGCGGTTCCATCAATATCTGAGAAAATGAAATTTCTCTGAGCATGAATCTTGCGATGTCAGAAATACATTTTTGTTTAAAAAAAATATGATAAAATGTTTTGCTAACTAACACATATTGCTGCAGATTGTCTTGTGGTATTTGTATGGCCCATTCAAATTCTCTATCAATTTGTCTTGGTGAATGGCCCTGCTGAGTTAGGGATTTCCATAGTGTGAAGAGCTGTCTGTCTCTTGTTCTCTCATTAGAGCAGATTTGATGGTATTGAACGCCTGACTGTAGATTACAGATTATATTGGAATGTTTTGGGTGGAAGCTGGAATTATGCAGGTAGCAGTGTCTGTCAGTAGGTTTTCTGTAAAAACAGTTTGTATATGTCCATTTTTAGTGATACTGATTGTGGTGTCAAGAAAATGTTTGCTGGTGGTAGAGTATTCAATAGTAAGATTTATAGAGTGATGAAAATTATTAAAATCATGATGGAATTTTTGAGACAGACTTCACCTTCTGTCCAAATCATGAATATGCCATCGACATATTGAAGGTAACCAATGATTTATAGAGGTGGTGTTTAAAAAATATTGTCATCTAAACAAGCTATAAAGAGATTGACATATTGTGGTGCCATTTTAGTGCCCATGGCTGTCCTCATGATCTGTAAAAAGTGCTTGCCATTAAAGGTGAAGTTGTGTGTCAAAGTGAATTTTATTAGGGTGCTGATGGTGGTTTCTGGAATGTCTCCTGTGGATGTGTTTTACTTTAAAACTTTCTGACAAGCTGCTATGCCATCTTCATGACAACGGCTGCAACTGTACATAATTCACCCAGTCATCATCTGCTAAGTGGAGGGTAAGGCCAGAGATATTCTAAGACAGTACTGTATATGCAAATACTTTTTATGTAAAGCAAACTTTACAACTCTGTTTGAATTCTCAAGATATAAGTCCAGAAGCAAATGATTTGATACCTTTTAATGGACCAACATAGATGTAACAACAAGAACAAAGTACTCTAGCTTTCAGACCAACCAGTCCTTTTTCAGAAGCTCATGGCAGTTGTTTAGAAAATACAATACTTATAACAACTAGATAATGCAGAGAAAAACAGAAGTACATCAAGTTTCTACATTCTCAGTATATATTGACATCAGTACATATCAGGCTACATGGTCTTAATTCCTTGTGGTTCCTCGACTAGAGTATTTTGTTTGACACTAATATTATCAATTTATATTTAAATTATCATTTATATAGTCCTGAGGTTTTTGAAATTTCTTGGGCCTTATATCTAGCTTGAGAATACAGCTGGGTGACAGGTCCAGCTACGTTTTACAGATCACACAGTGTCCACTGATGTTTTTAAGACAACTTTGCTGGTAAATTCTTGTCTATAATGCTAACATTGAAATTTCATGGGCCCTATAACAATCAAGGTTCAATGTTTTTATTGTTCAGCAATCAAGCCTTTACAACATACTAAGCACATAAAATTATATACAAAAAAGAAAAAAAATTAAATCTAATATTACATTTAAAATTTTAACACATAAAAATCCATGAAGAAATTAATTGTCATAGGCAGAAGATGTTTTTCTTTGCGTTTCAACACCTGATAAAAAAAACTTGAAACCATCTTAGCCTCCTCAATGTCTGAGGGTGAAGAAGTATGAATAAAATATCATATTTTGCATTCACATATTTAATAGAAAATCATTTAACAGATTAAACTGTGGGATTTTATATAAAGGGCACTATGCCGTAATATGATAAAGATCTTCTTGAAAACCCTTGTTACATCTGCAAAACTCAAACCTAAATTGGGTGGAGTCGTCTTATTAAAAAGCATATTTAGAACAGATGATTCCCAGTCTTGCCCAAGTAATCATTTTCTTTTCTAACAGGGTCAAAGAGTAAGATATTTCTCTATAAATACATCAATTTTATTTTGAGCTAACCATCTGGCCTGGCTCTGAGCTCTGAGGAGCTCCATTTGCTTATCATAGGCAAGCCTAAGTATTTTCTTTTGACATACTCCTTAAACACATAAGATATTGATATTGATTTCTCCCAATCTGTCCAAGATGAAGCATATTAACACTGCCCAAAATACGTTGAATATTTTGACCCAAGGAGACCTAAAATTCTGTTTGTGCCAAGATAATTTTCTCTAAGGCATAGTAGAGGCATAATATTAGTCTGTTGATTAATAATTTTGATCCAGTAACTCATGAGGACGTATATCAATTATTGTAACAATAGTTACTCTACCCAATTCAGCCCTAGCTATAACATTAGAAGTGGCAAGTGGAACCTGCAATAAAGATTTATAGTAGAGAGAAAGTGGGATCTCCAACCATGAAGGGACATTGTTGTTCCAGACCTCTGCACCGTACAAAGAATAGAATTAATTTTGGCCTCGCTTGGCTATCAATGCGAGACCAAATATCCTACATATTCCTAGCAAAGCGTAAGAGAACCCTAACAATCAGTTTTGCCCTTATCACTTGTCCTCTCAATGCTATCCAATTTCCATTAGAAGCAAACTTCACCCCAAATATATAAGAGGATACCACTTCAATAAGTTCGTTATTTAAATAAATCCTTGGTTTAATTTGATGTCCCTGTAAGGGTGCAAAATCAACAGCTTAGTTTTTTCATATTTATTAATAAGTCCAAATGTTTACATTTAGAGCAAAATTGATTTATTTTATTTTGTAAACCTTGAGCAGATAAAGCAAAATAATCAAATTGTCTGCATAGGCCAGACAATGTACTGGGATATTCTTAATTTTATGGGAATCAAGAATATCTATATCTTTATAAGTCAGAAGGGCATCAATATACAAATTAAAAAGAGGGGCAAAAGGACATCCCTGTTTAACTCAGTTGTACTGAAATAGTCAGAAATGTTGCCCTTATTATCATATCTAATACCCGATGTTGTGTGAGAATATAACCTAATAATGTGGGCTAATAAATTTAATGAGTACGACGTCTATTTAATAATATCTCCCATAACTTTACTCTATTAACCAAGTCAAATGCTGCAGAAAAGTCTACAAACACAGCATACAGCTTCATTTTACAAAATGATCTGCATTTTTCTATCAGATGGGCTAAGATGTAAATATTATCTATCCTAGAACAATCCTTATGAAAACCTGCTTGAAACATCGATAAAGGGGAGTTTGCAGTTATCCAATCTTGTAATTTATGTAATATTATTTTAGCAAAGATTTTTCCACTAATGTCAATAAGACTGATTGGGCGATAATTAGATGGCAAATGAAGCTGGCCCTTTTTATGGATTGGAACTATTATATTTCTTGTCCAAGATAATGGGATAAATCTCTCTTTTAAACAGATATTGAAAAAATTAGTAAAAAAAACTAACCAATAATTCAAGTGCCCCTTGTAAATTTCTCCTGGTATCATATCGGGTCCAGGTGCTTTATTATTTGATAAATTCACAATGGCTTCTTCCACCTCTCCAAATGAAAACACTAACAATGTGTATTCCCCCTCAATGTTAAAATTTTCTATCACATCATCATCATTGGTAGAATGTCTATTAAATAGTAGACTATAATAAGATATCCAAGTTTCCTTGGGGATATATATGGGAGGTCTAGAATTCTGATCAGCTGTCCCCTTGGACACCAAAGCCCAAAAAAGCTTAATATCACCCTTCTTAATAACTCGGTACATAACACCCCATTGTTTTTCAGTAAATTCTCTTTTTTTCTGATGGAGAAATTCCTTGTACTCCCTTCGCATTTTATTTAAATTTATAATCGCCATCTTACTCAGATTTTTTTTTGTCTGCCTGATGGCCCTCATCAAATTTATTTTCTCTCTCTTACAATACCCTTCAAACCAGGATGCTAACTGGAGCTTAACACTATTAGCTGAGTAAATCAGTGTCTTAATCTGTTGATACCCTATGTTTAATAATTCACTGATCCTTTCACCTTTGGAGCCATTATGTACCTGCTGAAATAACTCAACAAAAATAGAAGAGTATAAAGGTTCCAAACTCCTTGCATCGACTCATTATTCAATCTTAACCTTTTTTCCCACTAATCTCAATAGCCGCCATGGGTTTATTGGGGAGGAATGACACTATCAGAAATCCTAAAATCCAGCAAAATTGCTGCATGATCACTTTCTGTTCTCATAGCCACATATAATCTCCTGCAGAAATGATAACTAAAGGAGAGCATAATATAAAATCAATACGTTTTACCAACTGGGAAGAAAAAGTGCTATCACCAGGCAGATCCTTCTAATCTCCCATTAAGAATCAAGAAATTATTCTCTGTGATAAAAGTACTAAAACATCTCCCTGCCTCATTTACAATCATGTCAGTTGTATTTCTTTTTTCCAAATCTGCCATATATAATAGTTCTTGTAACAATGATAAATTATCGAACTCGGCTATCCTAGCATTAAAATCCCCAGCTAAAAGGACAGTATCTACCAATTTGACTGTATCATTAAATCTGTTTCCATCGATAGTTTGGACCAAACATCATATGTAGAGTAAGTGTGAAAACATGGTGGAATATAAATGTTAACAATCAGAACCATACAAAGGTCCCAGTTAACCACTACCATAAGGATCTCGGAGTTGGAGAGTAACTTTTGATTACCCTTAATCCTTCCTAATTTTGATCATTGTAACCAGACCTCCTTTGTTCCTTCCATGTTTTTCCCTTTAATTGCTGGCACAAAACTTGTTTCATATCCATTTAGGAAAGGAGATGTTAAAACCCATGTCTCCTGGAAAATAATCACTTCATGGCCGAAATAAAAGCAACCCTGCGGATCCACAAACTTATTATGGAGTCTGCTATATTCCAATTAAGGACATTATAACCAGGGTTACTTTCTGACCCCCTTCCTGCTCTAATGAGGACTCATTACTTTGTATTTCCAAAAACTTAGTCAAGGTTGCATGGCTCTAGATTGACCTGATGTCTCCCACTCATTCAATTCCACCATGTAAATACCAACCTCATCCAACACATGTCTATTTTCAAAAAGTGATACTAACAATTGTGCAGAACCAATAATACAATTAATCTGAGTACCCTCCTTATCATTCCAAACTCTATTCACCTCCACAAATTCTTCTGGAAGTATATGGGTTTTGATAATAGTTGATAAATTAATCCGCAATAATGATGGTAAATTAGTAGCAGTTTCTCTCTCCAATATATCCAGCCCAAAAATAGAGATCATTGAGGTTTCACGGGAAACTCCAAACTCCCAATTCAGTGTTACAAGAGTAGTTTTGAATATATCATATGTTAACATTTTTCCTATTTTGCCATATTATGAACATTTTCCAAATTGTTGACCAGATCACTGGTGTTGATAACAGTAATCCCAAAGAGTCTACCAGGCCTTGCTTAGCCCAGACCAATTTTGCCATATCCATGTTAGGGAGCATAAAGTAAACTGAATTAGTAGGGCTGGAAGTATCCCTAGTCACCATAATAAGAGCATCTGTGTCTGTTGGTAACCCTAATTCCGCTCTCAACATATGGGCTATCAGGCTGGTTAGGGTTGCAGTAGATTCATAATGTTTAAAATACAGGTTATCTAATTTAAAAACTACTTCTTTCCATGTACAAATTAAATTATATGCTTCCAGGTCATACCCCTTGGGGTTACTATCCTCCTTGGTCAACATGAGATTTGGGCAAAGATCTTTATTAGACAGATCTACCTTAATTAAATTCTCCTTAGAGTTTGTTTTTTGTTTCGCAGTGTAATCACCCTCCCCCTTTTCTTGATCTTTTATAAGCATCCCATCCACAAGTATAGATTTGTTTTTTTGGTCAGGATTCTTCCTTGTATCTCTCTGTACCTCTCCTATCCTAATGGTACCTGTAACCCCAATTTTATTAGTCTTTCATCCTTAATGTTTAATTCATCTTTCTGTTTTCCTAAGTTAGAGTCTGAGTAAGTCCCACAGGCCCAAGCTTTTCTTCCCCCCTTTTTCTTGCACTTACTCCACCCTCTTTTGCCCTTTTGCCTTTTGAGGGCTCTTGAACATTTAGGGGAAAATGACAAATTATGCCTAGATCTGTGAACTTTCTTTTCCCCAATAATTGTGAAATTTGTTGTTCTAAAGCAGCAAACTTCACAGCACAAAAACTAGAAAGAGTTTCAAGGCTGTCTTAATACCATTATATGCCTCAAATAAAACAACATTAAACATTACTGGATGTGCAAGAGCCTTAATAGTATATTTCGATATAGTATCCAGACACTGAACAAAAATCTTTATCTAAATGGATGTCCTGGACCTCTTTGTCCATTTTTGAAAAAAGCTCTTCAGGTGCATCATTAAGGGATGAATACACCATTTCTTTAGAGTCGATATTGCAGACCCCTACCACACTGGAGATCTCTAATGGACTAAATAACTTTATTCCTGAGGGCAAGCATGAAATACCATCATCTTTGTCTATATAATCTCCTTGCCCAGACATGCATTGCTGACTTGCTTCTACCTCTCCCATCCACTCATCTTGTCTAATAACCTGGGAATGATCCGCTATATTTGTTTTTCCCCAACAGTGGTACACTCGTAACCTCTATACTGGAAACCATATGTGTGCTGTTCATTTTGGAACGTCCTGAAAAATATTATTAGGGCTTTAGGAAGGGTTTTGTTTTAAAGAAATCAATGATTTTCCCTTGGGACGAATTTTAACACCAGTCTCTAAGTTACTAATTACTTCCAAGTCCAGAGTTATATTCTTATTGTCAAAGGATAATTGTTTAAATTCCTCAAATTCCTGTTAGTCCCATCACTACCACTAAATTGGTTCTTTAATGAATTAATCAAAGTCTCTTGATTTGTATTATTCGGACTGTTCTTATCCCAGCTCTTAGCCATCGGAATTTGATTTCTTCCATTAAATTCTGAATTATCTCCTGCTAAATCTGATCTGCATTCCTCATTCATAAACTCCTTAAAGGAGTGAGGTAAGTAGGATACTACGGGACTTTCTACCAAATCCTTAGGGGTCGATGCCGTGATGACCAATTCCTGTGTAAAAACACAGCAATTGCCTTTTTTATTCTTTTTTGGATTTATCCTTTGCTTCCCTTTAGTTGCCCCTTTAACAGTTTTGTTTACCATCGTACCACTTCGAGTATACATATAAGGAAAGAAGAGAAAAAAAAATCAAATCCTAACTCAAAAAAAAAGGGACTGAAAAGGAGTCAGGTGACAGCTTATCTAAACAGCTAAATCTTCCACGAGCATCACTCCTTAAATTTGTAGAAAGCCTTCCCACCCGAAAACAACCAGACCCACCAGTTAAAACCAAAAAATACAAAACCAGATAAACAATAAAACCTATTTAAAATGATGTCCCTCTCTTTTATGGGTACATATTCCTATGCAAAATCTACTCCGAGTGGCGCTCGCGCCACTCACGCTTGCGCACATGCTTGCGCTATGCGTGAGCACGATGTTTAAATGCTGCAGCAAACCCTTCCATAGAGGCAAACCTGCTCTATTATTGGCTCACCCCTGAGCTGAAATTACATGCAGGTAAATGGCCTCTTGCACACACCTGGGTAATCCCCTCAGTTCAGCAGAGCAGCAAGATGAAACAAATCAGAGCAGTTTCAGTTACAAAGTCACACATATGCTGCACTCACATCATTTTCAAGCTGCCAAACTGTTCCAAAAACTCAGATCTCTTGGATAGCTGCTGCTCAAAGTATATTGCACAAGTGTCCCAGTGGAACTAAAAGGCTGGTGATCTTGCAGGAAAGGATGTTTAAATGCTGCAGCAAACCCTCCCATAGAGGCAAACCTGCTCTATTATTGGCTCACCCCTGAGCTGAAATTACATGCAGGTAAATGGCCTCTTGCACACACCTGGCTAATCCCCTCAGTTCAGCAGAGCAGCAAGATAAAACAAATCAGAACAGTTTCAGTTACAAAGTCACACATATGCTGCACTCACGTCATTTTCAAGCTGCCAAACTGTTCCAAAAACTCAGATCTCTTGGATAGCTGCTGCTCAAAGTATATTGCACAAGTGTCCCAGTGAAAATAAAAGGCTGGTGATCTTGCAGGGAAGGATGTTTAAATGCTGCAGCAAACCCTTCCACAGAGGCAAACCTGCTCTATTGTTGGCTCACCCCTGAGCTGAAATTACATGCAGGTAAATGGCCTCTGCACACTAGGGTAATCCCTCAGTTCAGCAGAGCAGCAAGGTGAAACAAATCAGAGCAGTTTCGGTTACAAAGTCACACATATGCTGCACTCACAGTCATTTTCAAGCTGCCAAATTGTTCCAAAAACACAGATCTCTTGGATAGCTGCTGCTCAAAGTATATTGCACAAGTGTCACAGTGAAAATAAAAGGCTGGTGATCTTGTAGGGAAGGATGTTTAAATGCTGCAGCAAAATCTTAGTTTGTCTTGAATATGGGTGGGGGTTGCCTTTCAATAATCACATCCTTATACTAACTGTGACACTCATAGCTTGATTTAGGAGTTATCTGCTTCAGCAGTGTTATCTTATGTCAATTAAATTTTATATAAAGTAGGATTCTTTGTATGTGTGTTCCACCAAGCACATCTGACCCAAGGTTCTTTCTGGCTGAAGGCAGTATTGTGAGCTGTTAAACTTCTCTAACATCATCATCTGTTTTTTTTTTTTAAATGAGTATTTTAAACCAATGGAGATTTTTTTCTGTTTTTCTCTGCATTATCTAGCTGTTATAAGTATTGTATTTTCTAAACAACTGCCATGGGCTTCTGAAGAAGGACTGGTTGGTCCAACTAGAGCACTTTGTTCTTGTTGTTACATCTATGTTGGTCCATTAAAGGTATCAAATCATTTGCTTCTGGATCTATTCTTGCAAGGACATACTGACAACTACTAAATCTAGATTTCAAGATATAAGTCTGAGACTAGTCAATTAGGTTTAATGGAGCCTAGGATCTTGAACTTATTTGAGGAAGCAAAGGGCTTTACAAAAGTATGAAGTGAGGGTACAATTCTATTTGAGTGCATTTCAGAATAGCTATTTAAAATTTCATAAACAGACTGAGGTTGATCAGTAATGCTGTCCATGTTATGGTCAGCAACTGAAAGTGTTCCCATATGATCAAGTAAATGATACATTTCCTTGATTTCTTAAAGTAGTGTGTGATCTCTAAGAAAGCAATCAACGTGGCCTGAGTTGGCCTTGTAATAGTGCCTAAACATACACCTAACACTTCTGGGTCCCAGTTTGGCATTTAAAATTGACCTGAACAAAAACAAAACTGCTTTGTTAATATGTCTGGAGTTTAAACTGGGTTTAAAACTCCATGTATTAAATTACTAAATCATCAGAGACTGAAGGGCATCTTTGATGATGGTTTATTTCTTAGTTAGATAGAAACATGACTTTAGTTTTCTTTGGTTTCCAATTGTTTCCTTTCTTATCAATTGTTCTAAATTCTTTCATTGTGGAAGTTTGAAGTTAACTTTTACTTTCTTTTCTGTGCCTTTCATAGTTGCCCATGTTACCTGTTGTATTAGTTATGTTCTCTGAGGATAGTCAGTTAATGAGCTTGTTGCCCTTTGCCTTTTAGAGTTTTCATGTTTTGTTTAACAGGGTAAGGACAACTGAGTTTCAGCCCGACTATTTTCGATGGAAGATAGACAGAATTTGCTTCATTAAATCTTTTAACTCTGTTGGCACTGGGTTAGTGGAATGCTCATTACCCTTGCCAGTTTCCATAATTTGCAAATCCATAGCCTGAACGGAGTTATATAAAGGGACAATGATTTGTTTGGTATTTCCCTGTCTTCAATCAATGATTTTAGAGAACATAATACTGAAGAACTGCATTCCAATTTTTCTCTTAATAAGTCTATTAAATCTTTAATACATACTAACTGCTCCACTAGAAAAATGCTTGAAAAATATTATTGAAGTAAAGTTACCGGAATGATGGGATTTTGAGTGTGAGTCATTAAAGGATACTGAATTTTTTTTTCCTGGGGGTCCTCAACCACAATCAGGCAAAAGCAATCTAGCTTTTTCAGTTTCTTAGAAGTGTTTTGGTGGATTGTACCTTTTAAATTTGTTATTATCTGACACTGAAGTAACAACTTGGACTAAGTCATTAGTAATAGCACTCTGATTTTTAGGTGGATCCCAGGGATCAACATTAATATATTGTATTAGAGCAGAGTTAATATGGTTAATCTAAGTTAAAAAAAAAACAATTTAATAAAATAGTGTTATTTCTTGTGGAGCAAGACGGAGCTGTTTCTCAGCATCTTTACATACAATGGATTCATCAGAAAATGCATGGGTGTCAGCATGATTATTAAGAGGCCTGTAAAAAGTTAACTGTGTTGGTCTGACATTGTGATTATACTGAGGGATGTTTGTGCTATGTATGTCCTTTTTACATGTCATAATTGTATCATTGCTGTTTTCTGTCTGTTACCCTGTGTCTTTATCGGGGGCAGGGCTCATTATAATAATTTCTAGGCCAGGTGAAAAAATGTATAATTGGGAATAGCTATCAGAGTCAAAGAATACCCCAGATCTATTGATTTTGACTTTTTCTTTTTAGATTTGTCATTTCCACCGTGTTTTCATTTCTGTATGAATAGTGAAGCACTCACTATGTATGAATCCTTATGCAGTTTATGGGCCAGATATTCAAAGGGTTGCGTGATGCTGAGGGTTCTTGTCACGCCAAGTCCGAAATTGCGCCATTCTGCAATATTCAGCAGGAGGCAGTTGCGCCACTGAAAACAGGCTGAGCAACAGCGCAATGCAAATGACTGCATGCTCAACTGGAGGGAGGCCATGCATACACTGCACAGCCGATATTCGGGCTGTGCAGGTGCTCTGGCGCAACCCCAACCTCGCCTGCACAACTTTGGCAAAAAAGGCTTAAGTCGAGGCCACCCACAGGTGAGCTGCTGTATTGCAGGTGCAACACAGCAGCTGCCACCTGTGGCTGGCCCCCAACCCAGTCCCTGTGCCCCCTGCAGCCCGATCGTGGGCATAGTGTACCCTCCCACCTACCAGCCGATCACGGGCAGCAATGTGCTCCCCCAACATCTCCCTGGTGGTCCAGTGGATCAAATGCCCGATCAAGGCAGAAAGTAAACTGAACCCCGAACATCTCCTTGGTGAAATGCCCGATCGTGGGCAGTAAGTAAATTGAAACCCCCAAACATCTCCCTGGTGGCTAGTGTCCCCCACCCACCCACCCACAAAGTCCCACCACCACCTCCCCAGCAGCGGCGGGTGGCAGCATCCACCCGCCTTCCGCCCCGCCACCCGCCCGACTGACTGCCGGTAAGAGCTGCACACCCATTGGTGCAGAGCAGAGCCAATGGGCATGCAGCCCATACCATACATGACAGTCCAGATTTGTGAATGGTGGTGGGGCTTCTTGGTGCTAATATTAGTCTGAATGTCAGAAGGCATTTTACAGCTGTGTGGGCGGAGCTGCACAGACATTTTGCAATCACTGAAGGAGACAAAGGACTTCAACAGAATGCATCCCTGTGTTCTCCTACAGTGATGCAGTAAACTCCCTATAGCACTGTTTCTGTTACTGTGTGCCTCCATGGATGAAGCTCCCTCTGCAGCCCAGTCACCCCCCAACCAGGAGCACTACTTCACTGCAGCACTTCTGCATTACTTCTGGGCAGTGGAGTGCAGTGCTTTTTGGAGCAGTGGGAGAATATGCTGGCAGATCGGAGCACCACCAGAGGATGCTGCTGAAACTTTTAAATAAAATAAGTAAATAAAAATGCCGTTGTAGTATGCCATGTGAGTGCCATACATGAGCAGTTCTGTCGATGTTGCCATCTTCTGAATGGCATATGCCATTTGAGTGCCGTGCATGCTCAGTTCTGTTGATGTCACCATCTTCTGAATGGCATACGCGCTGGCATTTTTACTTACTAATTTTATTTAAAACTTTTACCCACATCCTATGGGCGATGCTCCCAAATTAATATTTAAAATATTGTTTTTTCTCAAAGATCCTCTGTTGTCTTGCAAGGATGTTGATACACCCGTCAGGAAGCCATGTGCAGACTGTGATCTGTATCATTTAGCTTATGTCTGTCACATGGTCTTTGTATTAATTCATGATTTATCTTGCCTGTAGTTTCTTTTGTTTAAAATGTTCATAAACATATTTGACCTTTTGCATAGAACGTGACCTCCTGCTTTTTCTGCCTCCTTGTCATCTCTACTTTGCTGAAACTGATTGGATGAAGATGAAATTTAATGGTTTGCCTTAGCATCCTTCTAGTACCCACACACTTATGGGAAATGGCTAAGAAAGGAACTTAGGCAAATAGAGCCATTGGGCACTCAAGTCAGAGAAGTATTTTATTGCAGGGCTCTCAACTGTAGGACATGCACCATCCTGCCACAGGAAAGTGATGTCACCATAACCATGGAGAGATCAGCAGGCATTCGCAGGGATACAGTTGCAAGTAATGGGATAACAGAGAAGCGGACAACTAAAGAGGAATTATGGCAGCAGGTAATGCAAACATTTTATTTTGAATTGGCCAGAAGGTCAAGATACTTTTTGAATATTGCAAATGTCCTCATGTCCTGCGTGAACTATATTGCACGGGAGTGTCATGAAACATTTTGGACTGCTAAACTGTAAACTATAGTATCTATTGACACTACGATGCTACCATATCCTCCTTGGCTCCTTCTTTCATCCAGTTTTGTACTGGCAGAATAGGTGTATACCAGTTGCTTTGTGGTGGATTTTATTTATAACATGTTTACCAATACATAAAACTGGACTGGACATAAAATCACAAGTGCAAATGCCAAAGATAAGTTATTTAAAGCCATAACATAACTAGACCTACTACTGTGTTTTAGAAAATGGCTTTTTATTTCCTGGCATCTGATTGGCAAGTACCCTTGCCAGGGGTACATTAACTTTCAATAGATGCCCAGGAAATAAAAGTACCAACCAAACCTGCCTGATGCCCAGCCAGAAAACATTGTGCCCAGCCTGCTTCACTTGGCGGCTGAAGCACTGGGCACTCAATTTGAATCAACCACCATTTTTTCTTGCTGAGCAAGAGATATTGGCCCTAAACACCCTACTTTAGCGACAGCTGTTAAACAAAGCCACACACAACAGTGTTTCATTTTCTAAATACTGAGCATCTAGCAACTCATGATTCTGGTTTCCCAAAACAATTTTTTTTGTGTGTGATTAAATGGAATGGAAGCCCTGCTCCATTCTATTATGTTCCACTTCAGCTTCACTTACACTGCTGGATACCCCCAATCATTCTCATATTTATTGCCTTATGACCAAAAGAAACTTCCTCATGAACAAAAACTTCTGCAGTGTACCTACACTGTGCCAGGGCTCACAGCTCCAACAGTACCTTGCAATCTCGACTTTCTAAACAGATCCACGGTCACCAGTCACTTCTCCTCACTCGTCCGTGGTGCCGCCTGTCTCATTTCTTCCTCCTGCGCTCTTCAACACTACACATCAATCGCTGACTATGACATGTCCTTCCAATTAAGAAAACAACCCAAAACTGCATACAGAAATGAATAAAAAGAAATTCGTTTTTCATTTTAGCGCCTCTTTACTTCTGGGTATGGCGTCCATCAAGCACGATAATGCTGCATCTCTAAATAATTATCAACATCACACAGTATACATTTTCAACCCCCAAATAAAAGCAAAGGCACTGCTGTTGACACAGTAAGTACAAACTCTGTGTCTGAGAGCTAACTCAAGATTCTGATGAGGGTGGACAACAGATGTAACAGCACAGAAATTGGGACTACTTTACTATGCAAACATTTAAACTTTATTATTAATATATCTTTTAACTGTTTTCTTGACTTTTTTAAATCCCATAGGAAAAAGCCACAGTGCCCATTTTCTAAGTGCAATAATGCCCTCCAGGGTGGGTGGTATCGGCAATACAGGACTGGCCAAGGGCTGTAAGGCCCTCCACCTGCAGTGTCGGACCTCATTACACCCCTGGCCAGTCCAGTATTGCCCAATACCACCCACCCTGTCGAACATTATTGCTTACATATTGCAAGTTCCAATTTCTTGTGATTTACTGGTTCCAGTTCTGGCTTTTGATGTTTGCTCTTGATTGTGCTGTAATTTGTGTCTTCAGTTGTTATGCAGTGCTGGAGTCATAGAACTGGATTTTTTACATTGATTTTTCATATGATATTTCAAGTAGGGCTCGATCAGTTTGAAAAATAAGCAATCATCTTAATTATTTGGGATTTACTTGTTTGTAAAAATAAATTACCTTTCTGGTGGCTAAGAAATTACCTGATTTGATTTACTTAGATTGTTTAAATCAGTCCAGCTGTTTCAAACAACAAGGGAATAAACAGGTGTTAGCCTATCTGCACTGTACAATACCAGAGAACCAAGCGTTTGGATTTTTTCATCCCTCCAAACCACATATATAAGGTGCCATATTCAGCTGCAGCCATATTCACTGAGCAAAAGCAGTGCCGTACAAACTATAGCATGCAGTTGTCAGGGAGTGATATTCAAATGAGCAGCGTGTCCTGTCTGCAGCACTCTGCTTGTATTATTATCAGGCTGTCTAAGAGCTGTGCAAATTGCAGATGCATGATGCTTATCCAAGCCCCTGCTGGTAGCAGGAATGTGACCTTAGTGGCTCTGCACAATGCTTTCATGCACAGACGTGGGAAGACATTGTGAAGGGTCTCTTCCAAGACCCCCACCGTCTCCTCATCTTTACAAAGGAAATACCTAGCTGCCTGTTGGTTTTAGCCCCCACCTGATCCAAGAGTGGAATAATCTGTTCCTTCCGGTAATCTGGTCTTACTGAACTCTCCACAATCCCGAGACACCTCTCCATCCTTAAGTGAAATAAGGAGGTTATGACATCTTTTCTCTGGCAGTCTAGTGGTACTCCCATCCTGCCCTATCCCTGAGACAAATAAGGAGTTCATGACATCTTCTTCCCTGATGGTCTAGTGGTCCCTTCACCTCCCACCCTCAGGTGAAATAAGGAGTTTGTGACATCTTCTTCTGTGGCAGTCTAGTGGTACCCCGTCCTGCCTGATCCATGAGACAAATGAGAAGTTCATGATATCTTCTTTCATGGTAGTCAAGCGCAACCACCCCCACCTAATCCATGTAAAACATCCCTAACTTCCCACCCTTCCCAGCCTATTACTCAACACCCCCTGCTTCATATACCCTGACTCATCTATATCATGAGCAGCTTTGCAGAGAATTTGACCAGCACAGACCCTCTGCTCATCAATTTGTCCAGCTCCCTATGGCTGACAGACAGTAAGCACATACTGTAAGACAACTGAGTGCACAGTATGGGTCCTCCTAACTGACATTAGGGTATACAGCTGTGCTCCAAAGTATGAATGTTTACTTTTGGGGGCATGTCAACAGCAGTTCATAAGCAACATTTGTGTTTTAAGGAAAGACCGTTAAATATTATCTTGGGGGAATGCTACTAACTGTAACAAAATCCTGAATCAGCTTGGACAGAAAGTAATTTTTATTTTCTGAATTGGTAATGTTTTATCTTCACTAGATTGAATCAGAAACAGTTTTTTTTTTGCAATGAACAATCTTTATTACACAATATTCAAACCAATATGTATAACTCCAAGCAGTCCCACATTAGCAGGGACATATCACTTATATTCTTAGAGAGCACTGAATGTTTTTTCACAAAGGTTGACATAAATAGTCATTCATGACCAGATGTTGCATATTCTGAAATCCCTCTCAAACTGCACTGGTAAGGATTATGAAAAAGGATTGGGGAAGCAGCTGCCAGAGTCTTCAACTACAAGCTGCACACTTGGGCAGACTTGTTGAACCTGTGAGCTTTTTTTTAGCTGGCTATTTTGCATGTTTGTATGTGCATATGCATTTCATTTGCAGACTTTGCTGTTTCTGACTTACCTCTTTGCAACTCTTTGCAATTCTTCCCCTATGGACTTACTAACATTTGAAAATTAGGTATTTCACAGCATGGATTTTCAGTGGTATGATAACCATCAGTTTATGCTATAAAAGAAATGGCTGCAGCAAGTTTGGGGGTGCACAGATAAACTGACAGGTCTCAAACCAAAGAAATCTAGCATTCACTACTCCCAAACAGCACAAGTCCATTCAGCTTCTTAAAACAGGACACTTCATTCACTGTATAGCTCACATGAAAATGTTTTATTCAAGCCTGTTCAGGCAGCTATGAGGTGGACTGTAAAATTGTAACACTCAAATGTTTTTAACCTTTTTAATGTTTATATGTGATATTTTTATATTTATATCAACAAAGGAACAGAAAACATAATCTCTGATATAAACAAGGTACAGTACAAAATGATAGAAGCAATTTAAGATGAAACCAAGTGTTAACCTTGGAAATCCCACTGTTCAAGTCAACGGCAGGTAAAAAATATTTCCTGTATCTGGCCATGAAAGCTTTGTATCCCATCCCCTAGCATTCAGCAGTTGAACACTTTAATTATTTTCAAAATAGTTTCAAACAGTACCTGCAAATTATTGCTGGCTGTAAATGTTTCTAAGATTTGTATAAAATAGTATATTGAGCTGATGTTGTCCTAACATATTCTATGTCAGTCTCTTGTATCTGGGTCCTGCCTGTAAAATGCTTATGTGATCCAGTGTACTCACTTGGTTAGCAAAATCAAATAAATAAATAAATATATACATACATACATAACTAAATATTATGTATTGTTTAAATTAATTTATTGCATGGGCACTTTTTATGTCAAACAGCCACAGCACACTTCCATGTGTTCTTTTTGACTGTTGAAATGATTGTCATTTTGGGGACAGGGCATGTGACAAAGCATTGGTCTGTGGCGTGAAGTGTTAAGTTTTTTTCCAAGTTTGAATCCAGCTTTTCATACAGTATGATCTGCATGATAGATGTTGTCTCCTGTTTTGAACAGCTGTAAAACATATGCTGTTTAGGAATGGTGAGAGCTGGATTTCTTTTGTTTTACAGTGTAAATTCATAGTAGAATTATATGGCATACTGTGGTATGAGGAAAGGAGCAATTTTATGGCTGCATAGGTGGAGCTCCACAGACATTTTGTGATCACTTTTATGAGAACAAAGGGACTGTGAGAGGAACACGTCCTGTTTTCTCCTACAGTGATACAGTCAGTTATGTACATCACTGACTCCATTGGCACTGACCTCCTGGACAATATCCCTTCTGTGGCATGGTTGGCCCCCACCCTGTGGGCACTACTTAAGTGTGGCACTTCCAGCAGAACAGTGCATGTGGGACACAACTGTGCATGTACTAGTATCACGCCTGCACAGTTCCATCCCTGCCGCCATCTTGCGGTGGTATACGCCACCACTGCCACTCTGATATCTGTGCCATCTGCTCCAAAGTGCTGCTGCTCCGACACCCAAACATCACCACCACAGTTAAAAGCTCTGTGCAGCCATATTCGCTCTGACCAGGTTTGTTTTCAAAGCAATCTCTTAAACTGAGAGTTTCCTTTCTAATAGAACTTGCCCTGTCTGCAAATATTATCCCTTTAAAAAGAAGTGGCAAATAAACATTCAGTAAGAAAGGTAAGATTCAAACCACCACTACATTTCTAATATCACCTGCCTTTAGAAAGTATCAGTGTGACCAAATCACTACAATAAAAAGTAACACTTTCTGACTTGCAAACAATATCAGTCTAAGCAAGGACTGATTCTAAGCTTATGATTTACTATAAATAGTATACAGTACTCAGTCACATTCTGTGTGGACATTTATTCAAAATTTTGTTCCTACTAAAAGCCATGGTCTTGGGCACAGTCCAGGAGCAGCACAGAGCACGGTAAACAAAATACAGTAATCAACAGATTTAACTTAAATTATAAAAAAAATGAACAGCTCTGAGACAATTTAGAAAATAAACTGGTCTTTAAAAAGACTCTTGGGAGTATCAAGTTTTAAATACCTCTGTTAAAAATGTTATCTAGCACACAAGTAGTGTTTATAGCATTTTACGAGACTCTCTCTCTCTCTGCTCTCAACCACCATGAAGAGAAACTTACTTCTGATGTCAGGGTAACTCAGCCAGAACATATTGGTTGGGTGACCATTACATGGAATGTCAATGACACAAAAAATAAAAATATGTCAATGCTTCATAATATTAAAATGTTTGAAAGAGTTTGCTGATACAAAAAAGGGAAATGTTTTTACTTGGTGGATTACTAGTGCTTGTAAAGCAGCAGGCTTTAGAAATTACAGTTCATGCCTTAAAACTTATCATTGCAGGCACAGTAAGCACTGTTACTGAGGCAGTAAAAGGCAGCTTATTTGTTAAAATAAAGAGACACAGAACCCCTCCAAAAATAGAATAACCAGTGAGAAATCTCTCATCAGTACCGACTTTCCTTGTAAAGGCTCATCTTGTCTGAGACCATTTTGAATCTATGGTTTAGGTACATAAGGCAAATTCTCATATTTGTTTTATTTTTTCCTTTTGTCCAAGCAAATTTCTGAACAAAGGCTCTGCCCAATTTTACCCACTCTGCAATTAATCCAGCACTCCAAACTCTAGGCTGCTCCTCATGATCCTTTGGTTCTGGTGGCTGTACATCTTACCCCAAGCTCCAAACTCATTTCTTCCTTCATGGTCCTGCTGTATCTTCTCAGCTGGTCTCCATTCATCTGATCTGCTCCACAGCAGCAATCACTGCAAATCCAGCATTGCTCCTAATAAAAGGCAAAAGAAATACACTCTTTCAAGGTAGTATCTTTGCAATATAGTTATCCAAAAAATAATAGGGAGGCAGCATAGTACAAGATCACTGAGCTGCAAACCTGAAGATCTGGGTTTGAATCCCACAGCTACCACTTACAGTACATACTGTATGACCGTGAGCAAGTCACTTAACTTCCCTGTGCTCCCAGGATACACTTGGAAACAAGCCTCAACTTAATGTGCTTTTCCTGGCTACAAATTGTAAAATAAAATAAAACACTAAGAGCTATAGCGTCAGCATTTAACTGACAGAGATGGCATACCATTACATTTTTTGGAAAACACACAGCTTGGAAACAGACTGTGTTTTTTTCCAGTGCATAAAGGAGGTTAGGCAATGGTCACAGATAATTATAGACCAATCTTAATCCTGTCCCCACTGTCCAAGGTATTGGAAAGAATAGTTTATGATCAATTGTTTGCTTTGAATTTAACCTTCTAATGGGTGCTAAGCAGTGGTGGGTGAAGTGGCCAAAATTCACTCCACTGAGTGATTCATGGAGTAACATGGAATCCATGAAGTGCCCCTCAACGTGAAGTGGAATACTTCTCGTTATAATGAGGAATGCGAAGTTCATTGAACCCAATGACTTCACGTTATTCCCCCTTCCCCAAACCAGTTCTCCACCAATTTTAAGGTGAGGTACATTGAAATCAATGTACTTTGCACCACTTCACCTTGTTATTGAGCTCCAAGGTGAATTTTGCAGTGCTTCATGGGATTGCAGGTCACATGGACTCTAGATTGTTATGCACAGCCTCAGTTCTGTGTAGTGTGTGTTTAGTGGAAGATGGAGGCAGTTTCATCTCAGAGTTTTGCAATTCAAATCCTCTAAAAGCTGTTAAAAAAGCCTTTTTGAGCATTTTTTTCTGCTCAAAATTTAGTACATCAATTATAGGAATCCCTCCTGTGCTCATATCATTGAGTGTTTATTGTTTGTGTGTGGATTTTGAATGTTAATTTAGAACAGTCAGTCTGCATACTGTGAAGTGTGCTTTGGGGGAGGGGCATCTGTGGTGTAGGTAGATTATCTGGGAGAAAAAAGCAGTCTTTCTGTTTTGGTTATATTTTTCTTATATAATTATATTAATGTACACACAGTAATGTTAATAATTCTTGAATTTTTTTGCTCATTGCTGTGGTGCAGCAGTGTATAATTTCAGTTTGTTTAAAACATTTTGTTATATTACTAAAGGTTTTCAATTTTCTATACATTACTTGTAGTGTGTGTGTGTGTGTGTGTGTGTCTATGTGTGTGTATGTGTGTGTGTGATGCATGCCATTAAATCAGACACCTTTTATTGTGCCACAGAGTAATTGCAGCAGTGTGAACCTGCTATCCACTGCACCTACATGAATTTTTATACTGCTTTGTGGTATCTTTACTGGTAGTGGACTGTTAGTGCCATGCACTACCCTGCCCCCCCAAACTGGCAAAATGTATTCTTTTTCAGATTTGGATTTGTGACTTGTGAGCACTGGTTAGGTGGTGTTGTGCCTTTACAACTGCAGTTCTTGAGTGTGCAGTGCAATCTTAATCTGTCTGTACATTTGCAGTACACTATTAATTCTGGGTGATTTGGCATTTCTTGTTACGCTCTCATTTCACTTCATCAGCACTGGGAATTTTGTGGACAAAAGACAGTAGCATTTTGGGGATGCACATTAATTCTGGTGGCAGAGTGTGACCACTGCACACATGACTGACATCACCATTAGTTCTGGAAGACTTTGCATTTTTTGTTACCCTCTAATTTCACTTCATCAGCACTGGGGAATTTTCTGGACACAAGACATTCGCATTTTGGGGATGCACATTAATTCTTGTGACTGTGTGTGACCACTGCATGCATGACTGAGTGAACCGTTAATTCTTGGAGACTTTGCATTTCTTGTTACGCTCTCATTTCACTTCATCACCACTGAGGAATTTTCTGGATACAAGATAGTAGCATTTTGGGGACACACATTATTTCTGGTGACTGTGTGTGACCACTGCATGCATGACTGAGGGCGCCATTAATTCTGGGAGGCTTTGCATTTCTTTTTGTGCTATCATTTCACTTTGTCAGCACTGGGGAGTTTTCTGGACACAAGGCAGTAGTATTTTGGGGATGCAAATTCATTCTGGTGACAGTGTGTGTGAGGAGCTGCCAATGTTGTTGTCACTCCATCTTATTTCACGTTAAGATGGAATGACAAAGTGAAGTAATAATTACAAGGTGAAGTAAGCCTTTTGCTTTGGACACTCCACATAGCAGAGTGACAACATGAAGTGGCCACTTCGCATTCACTTCACCAGCAGAATTTAATTTTGCTGCATCTCTAGTGCTAAGCTTGGTTTTAGGAAAACAAAAGTGTAGCACCACAATTACTTTATTGGAGTATACGCATTTCTTTAGTGATGCCTTGGACAGTGCAGACATGGCTGGGGTCTATACTGATTTATCAAAAGCATTTGATTGGATAAATCATAATATATAGATATACAGATTGTTTACTTAAGCAATAAGGCACAACAGGGTGTGGGTTATTGGGGATTTACCCACACTTTGTGTGGTGTGTCACGAGGTGCAGCCAAGTGGCTTAACCACACAAGAAGTCAGTAAATCACCCAATAACCCACACCCTGGAGTGCCTTATTGTGATTATACAATGGACCCATGTGTAAAATACATTTAAAATGTTCTTAATTATGTTTTTTATAAATGCTGTTCCTCAGCTGTGGGTTATGCAGGATTTACCCACAGTCATGTGGCATGTTTTGAACAATCAGGGTACAGGATTTTCACACACCATTGCATAAACTTGGTTTATCACAAAATGTTTGCAATTGTTTTCAAAATTATTTAAATAATAGAAAGCAAGGGAGAAAGGGGAAAACGTGAAACTTTACAAAGAAGTAGACAATTTACATGGCGTGGAGGAACCATCTATAACAAAGGTAGAGGCTAGTATAACTGAGGTGAAGAAAATGGAGAAAGGACTAGAGATGGGTAATCTCAGTAAGCAAAGAAAATGAAAAGGAATCACTTGAAAAAGAAAGAATGCTGCTAAAAGAAAAGGGGACAGAAAAGGACAAAAATAAGGAAAATAAAGGAGGTAAAGGTATTGGATAAACCAACTAAGGTAATAGGGGTTATGATGTCTGACAGGATAGTAGATGATGGAGAGTCAACGCCGACTAGTAATAGTAGAAGGAAGGATGAATAGAGAGGGAAAGGGGAAACTGAATAAGTATTGCAAAGGAAGGGAAAAAGAAAGTAAAAGTCAATAAAATAAAGTAAGTGATGACTTTTACAAATTTATGGAGAAAACCAAAAGTTCAAACTTTCTGCTACCATTATATGAGGTGAATGTCATACCTGATGAAAATGAGAGTTCTTTGAGGGATAATATCAAAAAAATAATATCATGTGTTGCATCAACAGATGAGGCTTTATTGTCTAATTTTAGTAGCATTAGGCCAATTAAGGATGAAAACTGGGTATTGCTTGTGACAGACCAATTATTTGTTCTGCAAACCATAATATACAACAAGGTTAAAATGTTAAGAGCAGTGGGAATTAAGACTGTCGAAATTGGAATATTAGGGCATTTTTTCCTGATTATTTTCAAAGAGAATATGAAGATTCAAGAAAGAAAATGATAGAGAAATCAAAAAATAATCAGATATCTATATTTGGCTTGGAGCAATTACCCAATGAAAATAGTGCAAATCTAAAATTAAAATTGGTGATTTCTTGGAATGACTAACTAAAATAGTGGATTTAAGAAAGAAGATTTATAAGGCTACAAGATGGGGAAAAATGGCGTTAACCATGTAGTTGGACAAAGAGTTGGTCTTTGAAGAATTGGTGAAAATTTGTGCAGAATTGGACCCATTGGGAATTCATTTATTTACAGAAGATGAATGTATGATTGAAAAGAATAAGAAATTAAGCCAGAGTGGCTTAAAATGATGAAATATAAATAAATTTGCTATCTTGGAGGAGCTTGTTGAAAATTGACAAAAGGTATAAGAAAGAGAATGGAAGGGTTAAATCAAACAGTCATTCATTGAGATTCCTGTCCTGGAACATAAGGGTATTAGGAATAAACTAAAGGATCAAGAGCTGCTGAAATACCTTAAAGGATTTGACATAATTTTCCTCCAAGAGACTATGGAAAGTAAGGAGATTATGTTGATTGGATATAGGGTATTTGATTTACTGGTAATCAAGAATGAAAATTGGGGGAGGAGAAAGGGAGGGTTGTTAATATGGGTTAAGATAAATTTCACATCAGCATTAAAAGAAATTGAAATAAACTTTGGAAATATTCGGGTCTAAAAATGACTCTGAGGGAAACCTAGTAACCATAATTATTTATATGCCACCAAGTGAAGGAAAAACAGCAAGGGAAGAAACTATAAAGAGATTAGGAAAAATAATTGATGAAGAATTGGAAAAATATCCATTAGTAGGATTAATAGTACTAGGAGATGTAAATGCTAGAGTAGGTAATATAGTTAGACCTTCAAGAGATATTAAAGAGTATATGATTGCAGGGGATATAGGGAATTTATGAAATTATAGGAATACAAAGGACAGGAAAAGCAATGGCAGAGGTTTGAGAATAGTGAAGGTACTAAGAAAAAGGAACATGGTGTTAATTAATGGAAGGTCCAAATCTGATTATGAGGGAGAATTCACATTCATAAACTCTAATGGGTCCTCAGTGATCGATTTGACTTGGATAAATATCAATTCTGTTACAAAATGTTGGAATTTTAACATAGAAAATAGAAGTGAAAGTAATAATTTCCCCTCGGAAATCTATTTAAAAATCAGTAGATAGGATAAAAGATTGTAATAATGGTTTATCAAATGTGATCCAAACTAGAAATGGAGTAAATTGGAGGGAGATCAACTGACAAAGCTTTTGGGATATACTGGTTATAAAGGGTATAGTGCAGAATATGGAAACTTTTAAGGAATTTAGGGAATATGAATATATTGTTAAATATGGAAGTATAATTAGCAGGATTGCTAATTTGGTTCAGAAAGAGGTTAAAATATACCATATGAAACAAGGGGCAATTTGGTATAATAAGGAGTACCTAGAAATGAAGAGAAAATTAAACAAACAAACTAGGAGAACAAGGAAAATGACATTAAAAAATAATAGGAAAACACTAAATAAAATTAGAAAAGAATATAATATGTTAAATAAGAAAAATGAGGAAAGATATAGACAGAAACTGTGAAAAGAGCTAGAAAAAGCAGTTATGGATGAAGACACTAGATCATTTTGGATAATTGTGGCAAAAGGCATGGGAAGTTATAATCCAGAAATGGATTCCCATATAGAGCCTCATGAATTGATAAATTACTTTAAATCAATTTTTTCAGACTCAAGTGTATTGGTGGGAGTTGAAGAACTCCTAGCGGGTTGGTCCCCTTTAAAAATTAAGATAAAGGAAAAATAAGTAAATAATGTAATCAATAAATTCAAAAGACATAAGGCTCAGAAGCCAGATAGGATACTGATTGATGTGATCAAGAATCAATTAGATTTATGGGTCCCAATGTTGATGAGGCTATTTAACTATGTGGGCAGGACAGGAAAGATTCCAAGTTCATGGGTAAAATCAATTATAGTCCAAATTTTTGAAAAAGGGAAAAAAAAGAGCCCGCATGTTATAGGCCCAAAAGCCTGATAGATAATTCACAAAAAATATTGACAACGATAATAATTACGAGATTAACAGCATGGATAAAGATAAATATTTGATCGAGGAAGCACAAGCAAAATTTTTTGAGAACCACTCTACTAATGACCAGTGTTTCATTCTCAGGCACTCAGTGTTTAAATAAACAAAAATTAAAAAAACAGAAATTATTCTGCACTGTTGTAGACTTCAAGGTGACATTTGATAGTACTAATGGCAAATTACTATGGATGTCTCGAAGAACTGGGAATGGAGAAAACACTATTAAATGTGATCAAAGTATTGTATAAGAAAAATCAGATTAAGATTAGGTTTAACCCAAGATGTGACTGTACAGAAGAATTTGAGGGAAACAAGGGAGTCAAAAAAGGATGTGTCCTTGCACCTATTCTCTTCAATCTCTACTTAAATTGGGTAATGGAAATTTGATATAAAGATGAATATCATATGCCTAAAATTGGAAAAAGAGAATGCCCTTATTTAGCATTTGTGGATGACATTGTTTTGATTTCTGTGAGTAGTTTAGGAGTTAAAAGATTATTTAATGCATTTCAAAAAGAATGTGAACAAGCTAAACTATGTATTAACACAGAGAAGACCAAAGTTATAGTTTTTGGTAACAATAGTAAAAGAAAGATGAACATACATTATAATGACAAAATACTGGATCAAGTAAAGTGTTTTAAATATCTGGGCATAACCTTTAATGAGAAACTATCATGGGGGAATCATACTAATGAGGTAAGATTGAAAATTAAGAAGTTTGTGCCTGTAATTACTAGATTTTTCTATAAGTATGGGGGTAGCTCTATCAAAGGTGCATTAAAGATCATCAATGGGAAAATAAGATCACACATTTTGTATGGGGCAGACATTTGGGGCCTAGAGATTGATGAAAGGATAGAAGGAATAATAAATATATTCTATAAAAAGATTATGGACTTGCCTAAGGGAGCCCCAGCAGCTTTAATCAGAGCAGAGCTAGGCCAGACTTCAGTAGAAAAGTTGGTACAGGAAATTATTTTATACCTCTTTAAGGTATGTGCAATGCCAAATAAATGCTTACCAAAACAATATTTGGATCAGGTCATTGATTATTATGATAGGAATTTTAAATTACCAGTTATGGATATTGTGGAAAATTGGGTAAAACCATATGGGTTAATAACATACTTAGTGGATATATTAAGAAAACCTCAAGGGGATCTTAGAAGAGAAATAAAAACAAGATTAAGAGATGTATTTAAGCAAAAGGATGTGGGAAGATGCTCAAAATATAAAATAAGTAAATGGTTGGCAGTGAACAAGAAGACCTTTGGGATGGAAAGATATATAATAATAATAATAATCTTTATTTATATTGCGCCTTTCAGAAATCAAGGCACATTACATTAAAATAACATCATAATAAAACATCATAAAAACATTAAAATCAATAGTATCAGTCCATGTCAATACCACCCCCATATGCCTTTTTCCACAGAAAGGACTTCAATCCTTGTTTATAACCCCCCCACAGTCATGCACTCTCTAATCCAACAGGGTAGAGAATTCCAGAGGTTCGGCGCCACGAACATAAAAACTCAGGTGCCAGAAGATGTTAAAGCTACCCTAGGAATCTCTAGCAACCCCTCTTTGGCTGAACAGAGCGGTCACTCCGGAAGGTAAGGAACCAGATGTTCTTTCAAGTAGTCAGGGGCCCAAACTGTGTAGGGCTTTATATGTCAGTAAACCAACTTTGAAGGTGATCCGCCACTGAACCAGCAGCCAGAGCAGATCCCACATCACCAGTGTAATGTGGGAAGAACGAGGAATCCCATTAACAACAGGGCATTGAGTTCTGTACCAGCTGCAAGTGGTGGATATCAACCCTGGAAGTCCAAAGTAAAGGAAGTTGCAGTAATACAACACGAGGTCACAAGGCGTGGATCAGTGTAGGCAAGTTGCCACAGAACAAGGTGTTTGATCCAGCAATGTTCCTCAGATGGTAAAAGGATACCTTAACAACAGCCAACACCTGCGCCCGCAATGTCAGCCAATCATCAAGGATCACCCCTAGGTTATGCACCTGTTCAGAGATAGGGAGCTTGACATCCCCCAGGAATAAACCTGAGGGATGGTTTGCTCCCCCCCCCCCATCCGGTGACCAGGATCCACAACCATCACCTCCATCTTCCCAGAATTCAACTTCAACCAGCTGGACCTCATCCAACCCCGGATCTCGCCAAGACAGTTGTTAAACACCGAGAGTGCTCCATTCTGGTCAGGTGCAAAAGACAAATAGAGCTGGGTATCATTGACATAACAATGAAACTCCAGCCCATATTGTCTTACAATATCTTCGAGGGGGAGCATGTACACCGCAAGCAACATAGGGGACAGCACAGAGCCCAGAGGCATCCCACAGGACATAGAGGTAGGATCGGAGAAAAATACCCCTGACACCACCATCTGAGTTCTACCTGTGAGGAAAGAGGTGAACCATCTGTGAACCAAACCTGACAGCCCACAGATGCATCTCAGGCGCCCAAGCAACACCCCATGGTCTACGGTGTCAAATGCTGCTAACAGATTCAATAGGATCAAATGGACCATTTTTCTGGTCTCTTAAGGACACAGTAAGAATAAATCTTTATATTAAATTTAGATTTGAGTATTTTCCAAGTGAAGTAATATGCAGATTAAAAGAAAGTGAAGGATTCAAGGGGATATGCAAATGTAATTTAGGAGAAGATGATTTAATTCATCTATTGATTAAATACCCATTTATCAGTAGCAAAATAAAAATCTTAGGGCCCATTTGAGAGTCTTTGGAAGAAATCCCCAAATTTTAGTAGAAAAATTATGAATTCCCAAACAGTAGGAACATTGAGGCGGTGACAACTTATATGAAAATTATTGATAAACAATGTCTTCATTTGTGGAAACTGTATAGTGAAAAACTCAGTGAAAGGAAAGAAGAGACAGAATTGGTCATAAACTAAATGAGGTGATTGTGCAATAAGAGACCGATAGTATTAAATACCAGTGTATGTATGGAATTTTATTGGATATCTTTTAAATGTGTATTTATTGATCGTTTGTGATATGAAAAATGCAATAACACAAATTGTTTGTCTGTTAATAAATTGTAATAACATAATTTGTTAAACAATAAAGATTGAAAAAAATAAATAATAGAAAGCAGAAGGTGGAGGCTAGCAGCAGCCTAGTATTGTGGATGGATGCTAGATTGGCTCTGCAGGGCACTTACAGTATTTGCAGAACAAATAGCATTTAAGTCAAAAAGTTTGATTTGTGTATGCAGCTTTCGTTTAAGAGGAGATATGGCATCACAAAATCATCCAAAAGCAGTCAAGTCTGCAGTTTGAAAATGGTGGGGAGGCCATTGGCTGGCACCACAGAGGGCCACACCCGACCCAGGCTTCTACCACTGATGCAGTCTCACTGAAGATGAATCAAAATGCTGGGGTGGCTGCACTACCTAAAATGATAACCAATTTACAAAATGAAATAAAGCTGGGTTCACAAATGTTACTACACAAATTGCTCATCTACAGAATATCTTGAATGGACTGGCTGAGACTGCGGCTGTACACAGAACAGGGTGGACGAACAAAGAGAAGTGAGTGGAGTGAGCTCGAGGATCGAGTGATGGACCTAGCGAGCAAAAATAAAATTTTACAAGATAATGTCATTCGCTTGGCCCATTCCAAAGATCAGGAAAAATCAGGCTTGTAGATCGAACCTTAGGATAATCAAACTACCCTAGGGGCTTGAAGGTCGGTCTGGGGGTACAGCAGTACAGAAGTGGCTTGTGGAGCAACTTGCCTTCCAGAATTGGCAGCCTCCTTTGAAATACAATGGGCACACTGTACAGGTCCATCTCCTAAGCTGGGAGACATATCGAGACATTATTTAATAAAACATTTGAGATTCCAGGACAAGGAGGTAATGTTAAAGGCAGCCTTGTGCACAGTCCCATTAGTGTCGAGGGAAAATGCGCATCAGTGTACCAAGACTACTCAAGAGAATTGCAAGTCATGTGGCAGAAGTTTGGTGGAATTCAGACAACACTTCACGGTTCCATGTCATAGTGGTGATCACTAAATAGCAATCACCATTACAGCTAATGTACATCACGAAAATCAATATGGTAATGTACACACACCAGCTAAGGACACAATCACCGACAAAAATGGACTAATATATTTATCGTGTAGGGATGCCCGCAACCCCAAACCCTGAACCTTCCTCACTGCAGCCAGCCACCCTCATCATCACACCACATGGTCAGCTCAGCAACACCACACCACACTACCTCCCACATACCTCCTCCATCATCCCTCCTCTTCTGTTCACTTTCTGCATACCGCCGCATTCTTCCCATTGATCTGTACTATAACCATGCCTCACTACCTTTCTAGGGTAGCCCACATAGCAGGCACTCAAACTGAGTCACTCAAGACTGAGTCATTCAGTCTGAGTCACCCATATGACAGGTTGCCCACTTCACCAGCTAGGATGGAACTTTGCTCTAATGTACCCTGCAAAACTAAGAATTATGTATGTAGCCCATGAAACAGTGACCGCAGAGGGAAGGTCTCAAAACAGGGTGATGGCACCAGCTAAATAAGTGAGCTGAACAAATATTTTTGCTCCTCTTTCCAAAACTACTTGAACTCATAAGGCAGTCCTAGTGGGGGGTAGGAGGAAGTAAGCTGTTGGTTGATTAGGATCTGCAGCTTATCTGTTAGGTAGGAAAATGGGCAGACTAGGTGGGCCAAGTGGTCCTTATCTGCTGTCAAATTCTATGTTTCTATGTTTCTATAACTCGCTGTAAGGGCAGGAGGTGTTCTCAGAGGTCTGATAGCCACTGTCAGGAGGAGTGTTCGCCTATGTCTGTTGGATACTGTCTGATCTACCAAGGTCTAAATTGCTGCCTGAATACTTGGAATCACTTAACTGACTGTGGTATAATGCAGTTGTCAGAGAAAATGGACTGATGACAAAAGAAGAGGTGAAGAAATTTGTTGTACCTCCTTCCTGTAGGGTCTATATCAGTTTATGCCAATGACATGTGCATTTACCGACTGCTAAAATGGCCACCAAACACAGTTATTCTTTGCTTGCCCACACCACGGTGCCACAGATGCTGCTTCTTGGGCATGTCACTGTTTGCACTTTTGTGGCCTTTGACAGCTGGCAGATAATGAAATTTATAAAGGTCACATGGACCAATCAGCATGCTGTCACTGAAATGTTCTGGGTACACCTTCAAGTGATCAGATGTCAGTTGCACTGGGCTTCAGCAAGAATATTTCTACCAAAGAATTGTACATTAATGACCAACAAGATCTGTACATAAATCCTTTCAATATTCTCTCACATTATCCCATGTACCTTGTTTTGCCAGGAGGTTCAGAGTTGAATGGCAGCTCAATGCATACGATCCTCTTCTTTTGTGCCATGCCATGAGGCAAATCTTGTGAGGCCAACTGGTCTTCCTTATACCTGAACTCAGTCACAAACAATGGGGACTTGAATATTACTGTGGATTGATGGGTTTTAATGCATTGAAGCAGCTGTGGGGTATATTGAGTAGTTGTGAACAAAGGATGAGCTACTTCTGAATGTTTTAGGGTTCACCCTTATATGCAGCTGTGTTGTTCCATTTACAAATTGAAGATGTAAAGCTGCATTGTCGAGCACCATTTTGACTTTCTCGAATGTGTGCATGTTCCACTGTTGGAATGGCATGAGCCTGCGGTTCAACTCTGGATGTGCTGGGTGGATCACCCTTCAGAGGAAGCAAGAGCCAAGTACTTTTGTACCCACAGTAAAGTTTTACTGGCTAGGACCCCAGAAAGGTACAAGCTGCAATGATATATTATCTACCTGCTCCTTTTGCAAACTGCCACTCAACCATGGCCAGGGCTGTGGGTAACAACGAGTGAGGAATGCACTGTGTAAAGCCGAATGGGGTTCTGACCTTGTAAATGCAGCAAACGGTAAGCCAGTCAAAGGGTACACTTAGACAAAGCATTGTTGGTCCCAAAAAACTATAAAATAGGACACATACTGAGTGGAAAAAAGACATTATTAAGGCAAGGCAAGGCACATTTTATTTTTAGGGTGCCCAATCCCTGAGGCTCGTGGTAACTAACAAACCTAGCCATAAAATATGGATGAAAAACCCATAAAATATCAAGACAGTAAAATCAGAAAGACAGCTATTACAAACTGTAACTGCTAACTAAAATGATTGTCTAGATGATCACTCCATAAAACAGTCACCAAAGACTGCCAGTGATAATTAATGTCTTGGGTGACTTCACATTCAGCTCTGGTTGTCAAAGTATTAGGCAGCTAAATAAGGTTGTAATGCATTTTGATGCTAAGAATATTTAGAAACAGCTGGTTACATGTTACTTAGGTACAGTATAGTTGAGGCTCTGCTTATGGAGGCAATGCCAAATAGACCTACTGGTCACAAATTCTCAGTACCCTGTACTATGATATTTACTTCGCCAATGGGGGAATTAACCTGTCAGGTCAAGGTAAAGTTTAACATTTGTTTAGATAACATATTATAAATTCACTGTTCTGCTTTTTAGTGATATTTCAAAGATTGGTTTGGTATATTGCAGGTGGCTTCTATTAGTAAAGAAGACCACCTATCAAGTGGGGGGATGGGGCACACCAGTTGTGCAAAAGGTATGTGGGTGGAACAGAACAACCTGGGTTATGTTCGGTTAATGGTTGCACTGTGGGAGGGGGATTGGGGGCAAAACCACAAAAAGTTAGTGTTTTATGGTTAGATTTGTTTGTTCTTTTTCTTTGTTGGAGGGAGGATAGAGGCCTCACAAATGTCACAGAGGCAAAGATTCTGTTACTATATGTTAACACACAAAAAGCTAGGTATCACTACTATAAGAGACATGTTTTCAGGAATGACATCTAGAAGCTGGAACTTTCAGAATCGAATGCAGGATGGCATAACAACACTAAATTGAGCTCTTGAAAGATTAATGGACAAAAAGTGCTTTCTAAAAGGAAGAAAGTGTTGGGTAGATTTAAGACTATAAAAGTTGACATTGCCTCTTTACAGGAAACCCACATGACACTCAAGGAGGGAGAAAATGGGCAGACTAGGTGGGCTGTATGGTCCTTATCTGCAGACAGATTCTATGTTTCTGTGATAACATGTGGCTAAGAATTGGAGAGGGGAATGGGTGGACTCGTATTTCACATCCAGGGCCAGAGGGGTAGTTGTGTGGCTGAGACCCAGATTCTCAGGGGTTATTACACAGCTAGCAGTCAACTAAGGTGGAAGGTTTATGCTGATGCAGATACATTACAGACTGATAGATTGATGGAGACACCTCAATCCCACAGGCAGAGACTACTCACATTATTCACACTCGGCCAAAATGTATTCCCTGACTGACATGACCCTTATTTAGCAAGAATTTTTTTTAAAGTAAACTCTGGTCCTTGACCCCATCGTGATCACAAACCATTCCCTAGTATAAGTAGTGATGTTGGGGGTGGCTTTGTTCTGTAATGCCCAGGTGCAGAAACCTAACCCTACCCTGCTGAAAAAAGGTCTTTCAGCAGTATATTAGATACCAAATTAGAGATTTTCTAATCAATACCCTCACTCCAGGATGCGATTTCTGCATCAGTGAGATGAAACACTCTAATAGCAATGCTGAGGGGAGCAATTAAATCATATGCCTTATATCAAAAAAAGTAGATGTCCAACACTTATCACAATTAGAGGCAAGGATCCTAATGGCTGAAAAGAAGCACCAAGACTGTCCCTCTGCTGTAGGATATAAGGAGTTACAGAAGCTTAAGTGGGAATTTAACAGTGCACACAATATAAAAGTGGAAAGAGATTTGCTGCTCACCCAGGTGGGTAATTACTTTGGAGGGGATTCAGGTGGTAGATGGTTGGCCTGGCAGCTGCGCAACAGGCAGGGAGCCAGGAATGTAACTCGGGTACAAAACAATGACAGGTGGATTACGTTATGGTGCTGGGGAAATAGAAGAATGCTTAATTCCTATTATGAAAAACTATATTCTTTTGAAATTACACTGTCACAACACCAGTATGATGCCTTCTTTGCTAAACTCTAAATCCGGAAAATTAGTAAACAGGATAGTGAAGCAATGGAGAGACCAATAACATGAGAAGATATTTGTAAGACGATCAAGCATTTAAAAGAGGTAAGGTCCCAGGACGGATGGGTATCCAGTAGATTTTTCAAAATCTTCTGTTAGGAACTCAGGCCCCGCTTCAGGACATGATCACCAAATTCCTGTCAACTGGAACCCTGCCACCTTCCATGTGTACTGTCACAATCACAATACTCCTAAGCAGGGCAAGGATTCAAAACTCTGCACATCCTATAGACCCATATCTCTCCTAACAGCTGATTATAAGATTTTGGCCCATGTCCTGGCTGATAGACTAGAGTGGGTACTCCCATCCAGAGTATGTGAGGACCAAATTGGGTTTATAAGCGGCAGACAAGGGAAACTAAATATACATCGTACTCTGAATATGGTGTGGCATTGGACAAGAAGGAATACATGGGGAAGTCCAGAATTATTGGCCTTAGATGCTGAAAAGGCATTTGATCAGATCAAGTGGGAATATCTTTTTGAAACTTTACATATATTTGGAATGGGGAAAACATGTTGAGGTGGATTGGACCACTATACAAGAAGCCCTCAGCCCACATTCTTAACAGAATGCTCACCTCCCCAATTCTGCTGACCTGAAGAACTAGGCAGGGCTGCCCACTGTCCCCCCTGGTATATGTGCGATCACTGGAGCCTTTGGCTGCTGTGGGGTGACGATAATGATATTTGAGGCATAGCTGAGGGTGGAAAACAACACAAACTAGCACTATTTGCTGATGATTTGTTGCTTTATCTGCAGGAACCTAAAACCAGAATTCCTGCATTACATACAATCTTGGGGGAGTATGGTGAGCTGACAGGACACAAAATCAACTTGTCCAAAAGTGAGATGATGGTGCTGGGGAAGGGTGATGACAGTTGCATTCGGACCTCACCTTTAGATTTGAAAATTGTAAGAGTGTTGAAATATCTGGGAGTTTGGATCCCAAAAAATGTGTCACATTTGTATAAAGAGAATTTTAACGAGCTGTTGAATAACATGAAAACAGGTTTTGGGAAATGGGAGAGCTTGACAGTTTGTTTGATTGGTAGTATCAACACCATAACAAGCATTTGTCAATGCTGAGTGTTGCTTGCTTATATGTACTGTCTTGTTATCTGGAAGTGATAGTACCATGCCTAAGAACTGGCATGTTCCCCTCTCCCCAGACATCCACTGTGTCTTTCTGTTCAGTATTCACAGAAGGGGGAGGGCAGGGCCACAGCAGTACAGCAATTACCAAGGCAGTGAAGAGGAACAGGTGGGCAATAGTCCATTCACAGGCAAAAGATCCATGTAGGAGCTGACTAAATTGAAGGTGGAAAAGCGAGGGACCAGATGGTAGCCATGTTCACTGAGTCATTCAACACATGGGTGGTACCAGAGAATTGGAGGAGGCACATTTGGTCCCTTTACACAAATCTGGCAGCATGGAGGAAGCAGGGAACTATAGGCTGGTCAGCCTCACCTAAGTAGTGGGGAAGATCAAGGAGACATTGCTTAAAGAAAGGATAGTGCGGCATCTAGAAGCCATTGGAGCCCAGGACCATAGGCAACATGGATTCACAGTGGGGAGGTCATGTCAGACAAATCTGGTTGATCTCTTTGACTGGGTCACAAAGGAAGTAAATCAGGGTGGGGCAGTGGACAACACTTACCTTGATTTCAGCAAAGACTTTGACACCGTCCCACATAGGAGGCTGATAAACTAGCTGGGTAGGCAGGGCATGGGGGAAAGGGTGGTAAACTGGGTTATAAACTGGCTAACAGACAGGAGGCAGAGAGTGGTGGTAAATAAGGTGCAGTCTGGGGAGACAAGGTGACCAGTGGGGTGCCACAGGGATCAATCCTGGGGCCAGTCCTGTTCAATGTCTTCATTAGTGACATTGCAGAAGGGCTAAAGGGAAAGGTCTGCCTGTTTGCAGATGACACCGAGAACTGTAACACAGTAGATACCCCAGAGAGGGTGGAAAAATGAGGACGGACCTGGGGAAGCTTGAAAAAAGGTCTGAGGACTGGCAACTGAAGTTTAATTCAAAAAAGTGCAAAAGTATGCACCTGGGACACAGAAACCATGGGGAAAGCTACAGGATGGAGGGGAGGGGAGTTGTTGACAGTCACAAAGAAGGAAAGGGACCTGGGGGGGGTTCTTATTTCAGATGACCTGAAAATGTCAAAGTGCTAAGGCAGCTGGGAGGGCCAGTAACATGCTGGGGTGTATAGATAGGGGCATCACCAGCATAAGGAGGAGGTAGTGATGCCATTATATAAAACCATGGTCAGGACTCACATGGAGTACTGTGTACAGTTCTGGAGGTCACACCTTTGTAAGGATATTAACAGGCTGGAGATGGTCCAGAGAAGGGCGAATAAGATGGTACAGGTCTTGCAACACAAGGCTTATGAGAAGAAATTAAGGGACCTCAATATGTACTCACTGGAAGAGAGGAGGGAAAGAGGGGATACGATAGAAACATTCAAGTACCTCAAGGGTATAAATATAACTACTGAGAAGCAGGAGACAGCTGCTGTAGCACATGTACCAGCTTCTGTGTGATATTCTTTTGTTCTTATAAATCTGTAATCTCCAGTATTTCAGTAACTACATGACCACACTGCCTTCTTTAGGCAATTTAATGGTGGTTGATGTCTGGTGTCAAACGGCAGACAGAGGGCTCACCAGATTGTGTTGCCATTTGAAAAATGGCATAGAGTGTTCTTTTACTGGTACACATTTTGGAAAGCTGGTGAAGGTCTCACAATTTTTATTATGATTTTATCTCCTTATGTCTGTCCTCTTTGGTCCCCCATCCCCACACCCCAACAATCATCAGTGGCCACATCTGCAGCCTTCTTCTTGCCAAGATGGTGGGTGAGCAGCTGCCCTCACAGTCCATGAAGTCTGACCTCTTTCAGTGCCGCTTATTGATCATCTTTCAACACAGGTGAGGTGCTGCCAGCCCAAAACTAACTCAGGACAAGCAGCTTTCAAAGTGGGGAAGAAATGGAGTGAGCAAGAAACAAGTACTCATTCAGATGCGCCATTGATTTTAAGATCAGCATACCGCTGTGGACACTGCAAATAGAACCCCAGCTCTTTAAGCAGCTTTATGAAGAGTAAAGGCTTCTTAAAGCACTGGGGTTCTGTTTATTTGTAATTTACTGTACCTTACATCTGAATGTATGGTAGGCCCAACCTTAAATAAACACTGCACCTGAATGAATACATGATGCCATAGAAACAGAATGTGTCAGCAGAAAAGGACCACTCAGTCTGCCCAAGGATTCTCTACCGACTTGTAACTCCTGCATGTATATGTTACTGTATGTCTTATTCTGCCTGCGTCTATCAGGACCTCCTTGTGAATGAGCTTGCTCAATGGATTTTTCTGCATTGAACTTGAACCTACTCCATCTCCATAGCCCTATTGATCTCCATTGACTCCTCCTTTCCCTTTTTTCCAATATACCCCAATGTTTATCCTATGCATGCTTCATGCCCCCTACCATTTTAGCCTCCACCACTTCTCCTGGAAGTCTATTCAAGGCATCTACCACCCTTTCAGTAAAGAAATATTTCTTCACATCTGTCCTGAACTCCCCCCCCCCCAGTTTCATTGTATGCCTCTTGGTTTGGGTGCTCATCCTCATTTGAAGAAACCTCCCGAACTGTACCCAGTTTACCCCTGTGAGGTACTTTGTAAGTCTTGATCATGTCACCCTCGCCCGCCTCTCTTCCAGAGTGTACATGTTGAGATTCTTCAGCCTTTCCTTGTAGGGATTCCTGTGAAAATCCTGAACCATTTTAGTTGCCCTCCTCTGGAAAACCTCCACCCTATGTCCTTTCTGAATTGTGGACTCTACAACTGGACACAGTACTCCAGCTGAGGTATACCAGGGAGTGATTCAATGGCAGCACAACATCTCTCCTCCTTCTACTGGAGATGCCACTCCTTACGCACCCCAGAATCCAATTTGTGCTGTCCATAGCCTTGTCACACTGTACTGCCATCTTGAAGTCCTCTTATATAATAACCTCAAAGACCCTTTCATGTCTAGTGAGTATCAGTACCTCCCCCCATCCTATACTCAGCATCAGGGTTCCTATGTCCTAGGTACATGATTTTACACTTGTTGACATTGAAGCCCAACTAAGAGAAAATAGAATTGATTTGAATGAATTGCAGGCTTTTAAGCAGCTTTTTGTGGAGTGTGTATGTTTGTGTGTGGAAGGGGGGGCTCTGCTACTATAACTATTTGCTTTTGATTTGGGCCTCAAATCAGGTGCACTCCTGTAAACAGATAAAACACGTTTAAGAAAGACTCATAAGAAATGTGATAGTATTTGTACATTAGCCAGGACTGAGCTTGATGAACCCGTAACAATGCATTGTAGACAGGAGAGATGCAGCCTGTTTCTAATTAATGAGCTTCACACTGGTCACCTGTGAGCCTCTTATGGGTCATAGCTCACTACACAAGCATTTGTCAATGCCAAATGGTTGCTTGATGGCATTAACCGTGGAAGTGCCGAAGTTAGACAGATGCAGTATAGGAATGGCAGTGAAGTATTGAACTGACGCCAACTCCACCCCCACCCTGCAGAGATGGACAGGCATTGGGGTGTGCCTTTGGGTTATCGCCCATAACGGTCACGACATTTCACCTCACCCTACCCTGCAGACACTGACAAGTGTTGAGGTGTGCCTTGGGTGTTCAGGCTTTATACTCACCTCATTCCATAAGGAAATATGCTGAAATGGGTGCAGTATAAGAGAATGGGGTGAACTCTGGGGCCAAAGAATCCAAGGCGCACCTCAATGCCTGTCACTGGCTGCAGGGTGGGGGGGGGTGGAATGGCATGAGCATTACTGTTGACAATCCAAGTCACACGCCAATCACCTGTCAGTCATTACAGGGTAGGGTGTTATGGTCAGAAACCCTAACACCCTGGGCATTTCTTGGTATTTTTACTCCAAGTTTTCAACATGGGCTTTTTGTGACCCCACTGCATGAGCAGTGACACTATCAGTTCATTAGTTGACAGGAGATTTTGCACAGTGATTGTGCCATTTGGCACCACAGGTGCAAAAACACATTTCGAACAGGATGTAAAAATGTCAGCTGTACTGTTCATGAGGGTGTAAAAAATGGCAATGTTGAAATCTGGAGTAAAAATATAAAAAAACTGGTAAAGTCATGAGCGTGCGTAGAAACTGCAAAATGCACACCCGTAATTATTTGGGGAATTTTTTTACACCAGATTTTCAACATAGGCATTTTGTGACCTACGCTCATGAACAGTGTTACTGTGATTTTCTTAATCTGTCCTGAACACTGATTTCCCACAGCAATTGTGCCATCCTGCACCAGAAGTGTGAAAACACATTTTGGCCAGGATGTGAAAAATGACAGCTGTACTGTTCATTAGGAGGTGTGGAAAAATTCCAATGTTGAAAATCTGTAGTGAAAATATTACAGATTTGTGAAGTTACACGGGTGCCTGGAAACTGTGCAATGCATACTCATAACACAGTCATTTTCTGGACTTTTGTTACCAAATTTTCAACATAGGCATTTTAAGACCTCTGCTCATGAACAGTGTCAGTGTGATTTTCTTAATCTGTCCCGAACATTGATTTCGCAAACTGACCACACCATTGTGTGCTACATGTGTGAAAACACATTTCGGTCGAGATGTGAAAAATGACAGCTGTACTGTTCATAGGGAGGAAGAACCCTATGTTGAAAATTTGGTGAAGAAATTCCTAAAAATGGCCAAAATATCCACTTAAGTTGAAAAAACCTTATTTATGCCATTATACAACTTACCGGCATTTCTTCAGTTCATGGTCGGCTTTGAAGAGTGCAGGTGTGTTCCCGGTCCATCGAAGATCATTGCACCGGGTTCCAGAGGTAAGTATGGGGTGAGGGAGGGTGTGGGGAGGTGGGGTATGCAGAGGTGGGCATGTGTTGGGTGGGGGGTGCCACAGACAGTGCAGAACTGTTTTCTTTATTTTTACAGGTTATTAAAATTAAAAAAACACTGGTGCCGCAGGACGATTGGCATGCTGTGGATGGGCCCCCAGCGTACCACCTGGATGTTTGTTGGGTAAGGGGAGTGGAATCAATGGGGATTGGGCACCCCATCAGCTATACACTGTGCTGGAGGGGGATCATGATCTGAGGGGGGATTGGGCACTCCCCTCGGCACACAACAAATGGTGGGGTGCATCATGCTGACAGGGATTGAGTGACCCCATCAGCAAATGAACTGGGGAGGGGATCATGCCAACAGGGGGATTGGGCACCCCATCTGCTTTTATTTATTTATTGAAATATTTCACCAGGAAGGCACACTGAATGGCAGGCAGCGGATTTCTGTCTGCTTTGTGGGGACTGTGAGAGGCTGATGGGGAAGCCATCACCATGGGAACACCACACAATGCAGCTGTGTGTAATTGGCTGCTGCAGTCAGGGATGCCCTACAGCAAAAACAGCTGATTGCAAAGTGATGGGGCACTCCCTGATTGCAGCTGCTCAGTTTCTTTGATCACAGTGGCCTGCTCATTAACTGCCCTCATCGACAGCATGATCCTCTATTGGCCGAGGCAGAGACCAGATCCTGAATGGGCTGCTGCCAGTTGGCACAACACTGCCACACCTCTACAGCCCACTTGTGAAGGAAGCCTGATGCAATGTGTTTCTTGCACATCCATGCAAGCAACACAAAAATGAACCTCATTCCAAGGTGTCTTTTGTTATTCTAAAACATTCCTACTAAAGTGCCTGAATTTCTTTAGGAAATTAAACAGTAAACTAGATTTCTCTAGATGGTTAAGGTGTCCCTGATTAAAAGAATGATTTTACAATTGCCGGTTAAGAATGGAGGATTAGCTTTACCTAACATTAAGTATTATTATTAGGCAGTACAGCTGGCTTACTTAGATAACCATAATACCACCCAAGCTCTTGGGGGTGGTAATTCTTTAGACTGGGTCGGCGATCAACCAGGGGGACACTAGACACCAGGGATATTTAATTTTAATTAACATTCTGGATAGGGGATGGGGGTGAATCTTGGTGGTGGTGGGAGCAGGAATTCTTCATATTGGGCCGGCGATCAGCCAGGGAGGTGGGACCTCTAGACACCAGGGATCCTGGGGATTTAAATATTTACTTTGATGTTGGCCATTATGGCCAGGAGGGGATAAAACACCATTTTAAAGTATACATACTGTATACTGCACATTCATCTGCATTTTGCACCCATAAAATATTCAGCGAAATGTGCAAATGTTGCGAAATATTTTGCAGACGAAATTCCTGATTTTGCCAGAATTTCAACAGCGAAATTAATTTTCGCTGCATCTCTAGCTGTCAGCCAACATGTCATTGCATTTGGGTTTTTGTGAACTAAAGGGTTATAATGTATTCCTTCATCAGGCCTTGTTAAGATGGTGTAGGGTCAGAATGGTGACAGTAGAGGATTTGTTTTATGAAGGTAGAATAAAATCCTTCATGGAAATCAAACAGCAATATGGGATTCAAACAGGTGACTTCTTTGCCTATCTAAGAATAAGACAAATAGCCACTTGTGGAACCCTACACTATCCTATTGAGGAAGCTATCTGCAGGCCTCAGCCCAACACCAGACATCTATCCACTCTTTAAAGACTGTTTTGGAATGCCTCCACCCCCAAAATTGGATCCAGACATGCTTGGGAGGAAGATCTGGACCTAGTCGTAGATGACAAAACTTGGGAGAAGTAATTAAACATGTGCACTATTGCTCCATATCCAATAGATTGTGCAGGGTCCAGCAACTATTTACATAAGGTCTACCTTACACCTAGCAAAATAGAAATATAGAAACATACTGTAGAATACGAAGGCAGATGGGGACCATATGGTCCATCTAGTCTGCCCAATTGATTTGTACCCCCCACTTAGTTTGTTGCTTCCTGGAGATTCCCACACTGTCTGGCCAGCTTAAATTCCCTGACTGTCGTTGCCCCCACCACTCCTGGGGACAGGCCGTTCCACAGTTCAATCGCCCTCCCAGTGAAAAAGAACTTTTTTTCTGTTGCTCCCGAACCATCTTCCCTTCAGGCACATGTCATGCCCTCTGGCCTGGGTACAGTTATTTTCCTTAAAGAGTCTCTGTGCCTGTACAGTGAAGCCTGCTAGTATCAAGCACAATGTCGCAGTTTCCCTGCATGACAAAAGGGATTAACTCCCACTGAAATTGCATTGTTCCCTGCAGTAGCTCTACTGCAGAATTCTGCAGTTGTGCTTGATCCTGGCAAGCTTCACTGTACCTTGTTTAAACCCTTCAGGCATTTCAATGTCTCTATCATGTCTCCCCTATTTCTTCTTTGCTTCAAGGAATATAAATTGAGTTGCTTTAGTCTGTATTTATAAGGCTTGTGATGCAGCCTTTGCACCATTTTTGTCACCCTCCTCTGTACAGTCTCCACATGGTCTATGTCTCTACTGAGGTGTGGTCTCCAGAACTGGACGCTGTACTCCAGGTGAGGCCTCACCAGGGACCTGTATAGTGGCATAATCACCTACTGTTTTCTACATGTGATGCCCCTCCCAATGTATCCCATGATGCTGCTAGCCTTTAGTGCTGTCTTTTCGCACTGCTTACCTACCCACCTTCAAGTCATCATAGATGATTACTCCAGGTCATGCTCGTGTTTTGTTGTTGTCAGCTGTACCCCTCCCAGAAAGTAGTTCCTCACGGGGTTCCATCATTCTAGGTGCATAATCTTACACTTTTGGAGCTGAATTTCAACTGCCAGTTTTTTCACCATTCTTTTAGCTTTTTTGGGTAATTTTCCATCTTTAGAGCCCCTTCAAGTGTGTCCACCCTATTGCAGAGTTTTGTATCATCCAAGAATAGGCACACCATCAAATCCAGCTCTTCAGCTATATCATTGATAAATGCGTTGAAAAGGATTGGTCCCAGTACCAAGCCCTGTGGAACCTCACTAGTCACCTTGCCCTCCTTGACAATGTACCATTTACCAGTACTTTCTGTGCTCTCCCATCGAGCCAATGTTTGACCCAGTTTACTATCTTTAGCCCAATGCCTGTGTGCTCTGGCTTGCTGATGAGCCTCCTGTGTAGAACAGAGTCTAAGGCCTTGTTGAAGTCTAGGTACACTATGTCCACCGCACCCCCACCCCCAGTCCACCATTTTAGTAACCTAGTCGAAGAACTTGATTAGGTTGGTCTGGCAGGACCTCTCTGCCATGAAGCCATGCTGCTTTGGGTCTAGCTGTCCGCTTGCATCTAAAAATGACACTATCTTCTCCTTTAGTATGGATTCCATTAGCTTTCCTACCACTGAGGCAAGGCTGACTAGACAGTAGTTTCCTGCCACTTCCCTACTCCCACTCTTGTGGAGGGGCACCACTGAAGCCCTTCTACAGTCCTCCTGGATCTCCCCACAAGCCAATGATTTGTTGAAGAGCTCTGCTAGTGGTGCGGCGCCAGTTCCTCCCCAAGCTCCCTCAGTATTCTTGGGTGTATTCTATCTGGCCCCATAGTTTATCTACCTTTAATTTTTTGAGTTCCTCTAGGACTCTCATTTCTGTGAATGGACTTATGTCTGCTCCTATACTACGGTGTTCAATCTTGCACAGTGTTGGTTGGTTGCCGTTTTCTTCCTGCTTAAAACTGAGCTGAAGAATTTGTTTAGGACCTTTGTTTAATACCTGTCCTTCTCTACATTGTGACCCTGCTGTTTTGGTAATCTGACAATTCCTCCTTTACTCTTCCTCTTCTCTCTTATATATCCATAGAAGGTTTTGTAACCCTTTTGGACCCCCTTTTCTATCTTTTCCTCAGTTTGAGCCTTCACAATCCCTAATCACATTCCCAGCCTCTTTTAGTTTTTCTTTGTATATCTCCTTATCACTGTCCTTTCTTGTCTCCTTGTACCTCCAGAAGCCTCTTTTTTTCTCTTTTATTTTGGATGCTACCTCTTTTGAAAACCAGAGTGGAGCTCTTCTCCTCGGTTTTGCTAACTTGCTTTTTGCACTGTGATGTGACTATGGTTATTGCTTCCTTTAATTTGATCCAACATTCTTCAACTCCCACTCTACTCTAAAGCCAAGATTATTTTTCAGACAGGATTTCATTTTGGTGAAATCCACTTTCCTGAAGTCCAGGACCTTCAGTTTAGAGTGACTGGTGTCCTCAGTCCTGTGCACTGTGAACCACACAGTCCTATGGTCACTAGATCCCAGCTGCCTTCCAACCATGCACAAGTTTTCTGCTTCTAGACAAAGTACTTGCCCAAAATGCCAGATTTTAGAGGAGAATTTCTTACACATGGCTCTTACATGTGGCAAGGTAGCCCCTTTTTTGGACTGAGGCTCTCAGTATTATGCAAAAAATCCTGGGGACTGACCTCTTAAACATCATTCTGGAATTTATGTTGGGAGCAGAGCAATCTCCTAGCAGGAAGAAAAAACATAGGTTATGTGCAATGACTTTAATAACAGCTAGAAAAATGGTTGCCCAGCATTGGATTAGTAAAACCCCTGAGCCTTGCTCCCTGGCTAAATAACTGAGGGCAGTGTATGCGAATAGAATGGCTCCAACTGCAGGCCAATGGTCAGGAGTCCACCTTCACCAACACTTGGCAACGTCTAACTGAAGCAATAGAAATGGGAATAGTGTCTTTTTGAAGCTTATTGTCTGTCTTTAAGTGTGTCTGTTCCCTTGGGGATGTACCACTTAACATGCAAATTGTATTATGGTTTCTTATATATTATAACTGTGGTACTATCATGGGTGAGGAGTATCTTGTAGTAAGATGTTGCTGATAGGGCAGAAATTGTGATATGTACACTGAAAATATCTTGTTATTCTAAATAATTAAATAGGCTAGAATAAGTTGAGTGGGGTTGGAGGGGGGATTAGAAATGAGCCTAAGTGGAAATTATTACCAAGATATTGTGTTGAAATGTATGTAATAGAGTCTAGAAACCCAAATCTGTTATGTATGCAGTGTTGTATTGTATAACAGTTCATTGGATGTCAAAATGGAATATGAACATGTATTTGTCATACCTACTCAATAAAATATGTTTTTTTTTAAAGAATGCAGTAGGTATACTTGAGGGACAATGGGCCTGATTCTCAAAGCCCTGCATCTGGCACTTAAGGTGCTTGCACCAAACAGATATGGTGCAAGGTGCACCTTGCATCCAGGGCTGCTCCATGCAGTTCACAAAGGTTGTGTCTGCATTGATGGCAGGCTGCCTGCTCCAAACAGGGCTTGCACCAGCCCTGCACCCTGCACTGCCCTGTGACATGGCACCAGGTGGACTGCGCCATGCAAGCTGCAGCTTGTTATTCACAGACAGCACCCAGTGGGAGAATTTCTAAGTCCCCATCAATCAGCCAGGGCTGGCATAAGAGGACTTAGACATCACTCCCCTGGGTGAGCTGTCATATGGGTAGTACAGCGTGTCCCACCTCCCCAACCCCACTGTGCCCCCGCAAGTGCCACATAGTGAACATCCCATCCACATTGTGCCCCCATAGGGCATCCAGCAGCAGGAGCACCCACCTGATCCTCGATGTGCCCCTAGGCATGTATAGATGGTAGTGTCCCTGTTACAACCATATCACATGCCACTAACCCTCCCACTGGTGGCCCATGCCCTCCACCCATGCAGATAGTGCCCCTCCCCATTCCCAGACAGTGCAGGGCCCATTATATCCATATCTAGGACAGTTAGTATAGGTATCCCACAAGGGTCCATTTTGGGATCCATACTTTTTAGCATTTTTTGAATGAACTCCCCAAGCTGCTGCTTGACTGTCACCTTGTGGAGGCTAGGTGGAAGTGAAGCAAGTGCATGTCAGCGGTTGGACACCTGCAGGCATGCAAGCCATTGCACACATGTCATCACACATCTGTGACAATGATGCAGAAAATCCCAAGTCTGCAGGAGGAGATACAGGCACCCACTGTATGTCCACACATGACTGAAAGGGGAGGCACCCACCACATTGTGGTCTCTGGTTAAGTGGTGGATAACCAATAAGCTCTTAAGACGGTTGATGACATGTTGGGGGAGGTGCCATCAGAATGGTTATGGACAGACCAGTGCAGAGGAAAAGAAAGAAAGAGAATAAAAAGGTAAATGTATTCAGTAGTGACTTCTAACAGTTAAAACATTATGCTTATGAAAGTATATATTGAAGTGCAGAGTTGCCTATCAAATGAGGGATCAACATTTTTCTACAGTATGTTACTCAACTAACAGCATACCATGACAATGTACACAATTCCAGTGTTTTCAGGTTTGTCTTTGAAGATTTAATGATGTGCCCCATGTTTAGACAGACAGTGTCCAAGAGACAGGGAGAAAAAAGGCTTCCATACACTGTTATTTAATTGGTTTGATGCTGTAAATGAAAAACTAAAACAACTGTACAATACAATTTTCTTTAAGCATTACTTTGTAAAAATATGCTGGCATTTGACATCGCTATTGCTTGTTATTTCCAATAAAACTAAACCTGTACTTGATGAGTTCTATATTGACAGCCACAAGCACATACCATACATCTTTCAGTTCTTAGAAGAAATGGCAGAAATGCTGCCATCATGTGGCAAAATCAGATGTTCTGCATCAAATCTCTATGTGTCATGAAAAAGTGATGCTAATTTTTAATCCAAGTGGATGAATCTGCTCATAGGCCATATCCAAACTACAGAACAGAAAACTGAGCAAACCTCCCTCAGATATATTTTATTTTTCACTGAACTTGCTTTTGTAATTGTTACCAGTGTTTTGTGATTTGAAGTCACTTCTTCAGGATCATAGCATATCATCTCTAACATCTATCCTTAGAGATGCTGCTCATTTCTCTCTGTAAACAGCATAACTGCACCATCAATTTGAAAATATATCAAAATCTTGTAAAAATAAATTGTTTGGATTCTTAAACCTTGTTCCCAAATGACATTTAGTTACCTTATTGATGAGGACTCAATGATTTAAACAATAAATTCATAAACTAGTGTCCTATTCATGACTTGCCTGCTCCTAAAGCACAATGTCATTTAGTGAGAGGCCAGACTGCCACATTTGGGCTGTTTTCTTTAGCTCCCTGATCCGCAACCCCCCTACACTTCTGGGTCACAGCACTGTTAAAAGCCATGGTGCTCAGTGAGTTGCTTCATTGCTACCTCAGTGTTCCTGTGTGACTGCCAAAAGTGGTGTGACGGAGGCTGTGGTGTTGTGTGGTGGCTTGTTGTTTGCTCTGTACATAGGAGCATCATGTTCTGGCCGAAACAGGAGGAGGTCTGTTTTCAGCCAGATACCAGGAAGGTTCCGAGGTGTGTAGTTCAAAAAGCTAGTGAACTATGTAATGGGGAGACAGTTTTCTTTTAAAAATTCCCGACTGCTGGGAGCCTATTTTAACTAAAAGGCAACACAGTTTTTATTGGGAGGATTTGGGCTGTTTTGTGTAGCCCCCTGATCCATGAACCCCTGACACTTCCAGGTCATGGCACTGTTAAAAGCCATGGGGCTCAGCGAGTATGGCACAAACTCAAGCAGCATGCCACGACATGTGCAGAGACACATGCATCTGCATGTGTTAGCATGTTAGCGGGGGTGGGCGGAGATATCAGGGTAAGAGTAGTGGATGCTGCGCCACAATTGAAATCATGGAAAATTTGATTGTTGCACTAAAAACGGGAGAATTAGGAGTCAAATGCCATGAGTGTAGCATGTTTACATTAAGTGAGATGTCTGTTTTAGTGAAGTATGTTTGTGCACAGTGTTTAGAGGTAAAAACGCTTAAATCAAGAATCATAGGCCTTGAGCTAGAATTGAAATGCCACAAACACAGGCAATCAGATGAGAACACAGGCCAAGGAGAGACAAACAACAAGAGGAATAGGGATACTGCTGATAATGAGGATGAATGGGAAACAGTTAAAAATGCAAATAAACAAAAAAAGGGGCAACGGGCCATGACATTCACTCTCCCTATATCTAATAGTTTTACACCCTTGATGAGCCAGGGTAAAACTGAGGATAACATGACTAGGGTGTCTTCAGATAGCCCCTTTGTACCAAATGAACTTTCTTCCAGCTTAGGAGATTACGGCAGAACATGTGATTCAAAGGCTTGTCCCTGACCTGAGACAGGGCAGCACAAAAATACATAGAAACATAACATAGAAACATAGAAGTTGATGGCAGATAAGGACGCAAAGGCCCATCCAGTCTGCCCATTTCTTTTCTACCTTATGAATGTGCCATTGGCCTTTGCTCTGTCAATGGCCTATCTATTCATACTCATCTGTATTGCTCCCTTATGCCTATCCATGCCCGTTTGAAGCCCTGCACTGTATTCATCCACCACTTCCTGAGGTAGGCGTTCATGCATACACCACCCTTTCTGTGAAAAAGAACTTCTCACATTACCCCTTAATCGTCCTCCCTCTAATATCATGATGTGTTCTCTTGTCCTGCAATTTTTCTTATATTGAAACATGTTAGACTCTTTCACCTTGTTAATGCCCTTAAGGTGTTTGAATGTTTCAATTATATCACCTCTCTCCCTCCTTTGCTCTAGGGTATACAAATTGAGCTCCGTTAATCTATCCTCATATGTTTTCTGATGCAGTCCCTGCACCATTTTGGTTGCCCTTCTCTGGACTGCCTCAATTTGGTTAATGTCCTTGTGAAGGTGTGGCCTCCAGTACTGCATGCAGTACTCCAGATGGGGCCTAACCAGTGTCTTGTAAAGAGGAATTATTACCTCCCTCTTCTGACTTGTGATACCCCTACTAATACACCTAACATCCCTCTAGCCTTACCTACTGCTTTAGTGGTCTGCTTGGGCGATTTTAGGTCATCGGTGGTGATGATGGCCTTAAGTCTCTTTCTCCCCTTGTGACTGCCAACGACTCCTTCCCAGCCTATAGGTGGCTTCAGGGTTTCTCTTCCCTATGTGCATGATCTTGCACTTCTTTGTATTAAACCCCAGTTGCCACTCTTCCGACCATTTTGCTAGTTTATCCAGATCTCTTCTCTTCTCATTCTGCCCACCCCATCTGGATCATCTACACTGTTGCAGATCTTGGTGTCATCTGCAAACAGACAAACCTTACTCTCCAGTCCATCTGCAATGTCACTGATGAAGATGTTGAAGAGGACTGGCCCCTGGACTGATCCCTGAGGTACCCCACTTGTGACTTGCATTTCTTCTGACTGTATACCATTTACCACCACTCTCTGTTTTCTGCCAATCAACCAGTTTGCCACCCAGTTGACCAATGACTGACCCACCCCGAGCCTACTCAGCTTATTAATCAATCTTCTATGTGGAACAGTATTGAAAGCTTTGCTGAAGTTAAGGTAGGCGACATCAACTGCTCCCCCTTGGTGCACCACTCTGGTTACCCAGTCAAAGAAATCTATGAGATTAGTTTGACAGGACCTTCCTCTTGTAAACCCATGCTGACTTGGATCATGTGCTCTTATGGATTCCAGGTGTTGCACTATCCTTTCCTTAAGGAGTGTCTCCATAATCTTGCCCACTACTGAGGTTAGACTGACTGGTCTGTAGGACCCTGCCTCCTCCCTGCTACCACTCCTGTGGACAGATCCATGAGTCCTTCTCCAGTCTTCTGGGACCTCTCCTGTGCTGAGAGACTCATTAAACAGTTCTGATAATGGCTCTGCTAGTTCCACCCTTACCTCCTTTAGTACCCTGGGATGTATGCCATCAGGTTCCATTGCCTTGTCCACCTGAGCTTATCAAGCTCTTGTAGGACCCTTTCATTTGTGAAGGGACTAGTGTACACCATCCTCCCCCATATCCATGGTGCTGAGCTGTGGGCCCTGCCCTACCTTCTCTTCAGTAAATACTGAGCAGAAGTATCTATTTAGGATAAATGCTTTTACATGGTCCTCTTCCTCCTCACATGCCCCCATATCCCCTTTGATCTTAGCAATACCCCCTCTGGACTTTCTCCTTTCACTAATGTATCTATAGAAAGTCTTGTCACCTTCTTTTACTGTTCATGCTAGTGTTTCCTCGGTTTGGGCCTTTGCCTGCCTTACAGCCTTCCCTGCTTCCCTTAGGGAAGTTTGGTATGCCTCCCTATCTTCATCCTGCGTTCCCTTATATTTCCTGAAGGCCAGCCTTTTGGCTCTGACCTTTTCTGCTACTGTGTTTGAGAACCAAAGTGGTTTCCTTCTTCTTTTGCACTTCTTTTTCTCACTAACACAATGGGATGTTGCTTCAAGTATTGCATCTTTAATGCTTGCCCACTTTGCCTGTATCCCCTCACCTGTATTTCTTTTTGCCAGGGCTAGCTTAACTCTGTTGGCCATCTTATCAAAGTCAGCTCCTCTGAAATCCCATATGTTTGCCTTGGAATGTGATGATTTTGTTCTAGTGGCAAAATTGAACCATATCATCGGATGGTCACTGGCACCCAAAGAAAGTTGGCAAGAAATTGAGTAGAATGATAGTAACCCATTGCTGTTGATAGCCCATGTTGAATCAGACAGTGTCGAACAAATGGAACAATCCTGTTAGCTCCACCAGAGGTACACCTAGATAATGAGCAGGAAACTATGGAGACAAATATGGATCCTTTAAGAATAGGGAATAGATGAGAGTCTTTATTGTCAGTGACTCTATTACTAGATATACAGATGCCTACACCACAAGAGGTAATAAGGAACAGGTAATGAGTTCCTATTTACCAGGAGCAAAACTGAGGGATATGGTTAAGCTCTTACCTAAAATTGTCACCCCAAAGGAGAACAGCCCAGTGGTTTTGATTCATGTAGGTACTAAAGATTTAAGAGGTACGAGGGAGGACCAGATTTATTTGGACTATATGAAAATAGCACTTTTTAGTTCAGGGGGTTGGGGGGACTGTAGTGTTTTCAGAGATCTTATCAGTACCTCATGCAAGTCAGGAGGTGAATCATAAAATTATTAGAATCAACAAGGAACTGGTGTTTAATGCATGGTATAGAATGCATCAGAACCTGGAAAACTTTGTCAATAACCACCCATTATTTAGTAAAGATGGACTTCATCTCAGTAGATCTGGAAGTAAACAGCTAGGATGATTTTCAAAACTAAAATAAATAAAGTTTTAAACTTGTGAATGGGGGGGAGGGGGTGCCCTACAGCTGTGCTCTCAGTATGTAAATAGTAATAATCTACCCAGGAGGGTTAATTGTTCATCCAAGGTTAGATGTAGTCTGTCTCAATGTAAGGTCATAGAGGTGCCAGTAAACAAAACACTGTTTCACATCATGGTCTGAATATACTTCTTTTAAATGCAAGGAGTTTAAGAAATAAATATGATGAACTAAAACGTGTTCCAGTAAATAAAAGGATAGATGTTTGTGGAATTACGGAGACATGGCTTAATGAGGGAGACTGGATAGATCAGATAGAGGAATATGATTTTTTTTCACAAGGATAGAGCAACTAAAAATGGTGGAGGTGTTGAATTCCTTGCTTCCCGGATGATGAGGATATTGAACAGCTCTGGGTTAAAATAAAAACTAAGAAGAGATATCTAAAATTTTGTATATGTTACAGGCCCCCAAATTTAACAAAAAGGGAGAATATAAGAGTTATGGATTTTATGGAGCAAGTTAACCTGTCAGATGACTGTGTCATGATGGGTGATTTTAATTTCCCTAAAATTAATTTGGATTTGCTAAAAGGTTCTACAGTATTAGAGAATAGTTTCATTAATATTTGTATAGGTAATGGTATGGAACAATATGTGAAGGTTGCAACAAGGAGAATAATATTTTGGATCTCATATTTTGTAATATAGAAGGTGGAGTTCAGACTAGGCAACCTGCCTCCACTAGTACAGGAGACCATAATATGGTAATGTGCACTCTAGTGGATGAACTCAAGAAAGTCAAAGGGTTCACTAAGCTGAGAAACTAAGCTAAGGCAGATCTTAAGAGCATTTGTCATTACTTAAAAACCTGGGATTGGGAAAAGGAGCATAAGGACAAACCATTGGAGACAGCATGAAGTATTTTTAAAAGAAAAATTAATTACTATGTAGATAACTTTGTTCCATTCTTCCGAAAAGATAACGACAGGTGTTGAATCCCCAAGTGGTTTTTATACAAGATTAAAAGATTATTAAAAACTAAGAAATGGTTATATAAAAAACATAAGATGAATCCATCTCCAGAAAAAGAACTGACATATATACAATATAATAAAAGATGTAAGCAGGAAATAAAAAAGCTAAGGCAAAAGCAGAATTTGATTTGCCAAAATGTAACAAGGATAATTATAAGCATTTTTATAATTACGTGAGGAGTATGAGGAAAGGCTCAAAACAAATAACAGGAATTAAGGACAGTGATGTAATGCTTACAGATGAGGAAGGCATAGCTAAGAAGTTTAATAATTATTTTTTAAGTGTCTATCAGGAAAAAGTGGACTACCATACAGTTTGATCTTGTGCATCACAGCATGGGAAAAATAACAATTGGCTTATCACTAAGAAACAAGAGTACGATAGGTTAAGGAAACTTAATATACATAAGTCAGGTGGACCAGATGGCATACACCCCTACAAATTGAAATATATGGCAGAAGATCTGTGTGGCCCCCTTGCCCTTTTGTTTAACGCATCTCTAAGAAGGGGTCAAGTTGTAAAAGAATGGAAACAGGCATATATCACCCCATACGTAAAAAGGGGATAGGAACTGTATTAAAATTACTGACCAATTAGCATTACATTGGCTGTTGGCAAGATAATGGAGGATTTTATTAAAGATTATTTGAGGCAAATATCAGAAAGTTAGGTCTAGGGGTGTGGCTTGGACCCGAAGAAGATGGCAGCCTAAATCTTTCTCTCTGCCCCAGCCTGACAGCTAATCGACCATAAACCGCCTAGATGCTGGATTGAAGTTTAAATTTGCTTTCTGAAAATACCTCTCCCACCTCTGTTGCCACTGTGGAGATGTTCTTTGGTGAAGTCACGCTCTTTTTGCACCTTCCGCTCTATGCAGATATCAAGGCCACCTTGTACTACTAGACCGTAAAGGCCCGAGCGCAGAATACGAGCACTGCTGCCCCCTCCCTGATTGGAGTATTAGCGATCTCCCCCCTCATCAATCACTGGACTACGAATGATGGACTTCTCTGATACAAAGTGGACCCTACTGTTCATGCAGGCAGTTGAATTTGTGCTTTGTGCTAGTTGATCGCAGAAACCAATGGTGGGATGGAGCCTTTGGAAATCAAAAACACAGGATCATCCATTCAGACCACCCCATTGCCTCCTGACCAGGCTCAAATGGGAGAAGCCCTAGCTAACATCACCAAAATGCTTGAGGCACTACTGACCAGAGTGGACACCATTGGCACCTCCTTAGCAGGCAATGTTGCTGATGTCCACCAGTGAGAGGATCAACACAATGTCCTGGAGCAATGGACAGAAGAATTAGAGAGACAACATATGAATGTGTTACAAAAGCACAGGGATCATGAGGCCAAATTGTCTTGACTATGGCATAGAGTGGAGGACCAGGAAAATCGGAGCAGGAGAAACAATATTCAGATCCTAGGAGTGCCGGAAGGAACTGAAAGTCCAAAAATGAAAAGATTTCTGAATGAATGGATACTGCAACTCCTAGGTGAACGTTGGAAAGAACCAGTGGGAGTGGAACTAGCACTTCATGTTCAGTAACCCAAATAATGTTAAGGGCCCTCGGACTATTATTGCTTACTTTCTGCACTTCTCAGTCAAGGAGCGCCTACTCCATGCCACAACAGACCTCGAGAGATTGTTTGGAGAGGTAACACCATCTCATTTTATTGGACTTTACCCAGGAGATGGCAATGTAAGAGCATATCATCCCCTGAAAACATACTGATAGCCAACTCAATTCAATATTGTTTTAAGGGCCTCACTGCACTGTACCTGTCAAAGAATGGGCAGTCCTTCCTTGCAGAATCGTCTAGAGATGCTGAGGCCTGGATCCATAGCCACTGGCTGAGGATGCTGCCAAAAACTACTTCTCTCAGGTGCCTCTGGGAACCGAGGAGCCATGTGGACCAGGGAACTATTAAGAAAGGAAGCACAGTGCCTGGGGACACTAACTCTAGCTGACTGGTTCGCTCATTAGGGGTTCCCCCACTCACAGGCAACTATGGGCCTCACAACCTGTGGAGGATAAACTGTATCAGACCGCTCCTGTACCATCCTTAGTTCATAAGGCATCCAGTGCTAACCTGCAGATCAAACACTAGGACACTGCTGCAAACTCACTGCCTGCCAGACAATGACAGTGCTCGAGAAGCCCTCGCTCCCTGATTCCGGGCAATACCACAGCCTCCCTGCCTGCTAAACTTCCAAGAGCTGACCCACTTGCAATGAAAAGTGTTAAACAGCTGGATCACTCCAAGGATGAGGCCACAGCACCCATGGATGATCTGGCTCCATTGGATTGGGCAACCACAATGGAAGAGTGCGAAGAAGCAGCTGTGATGGCTGCTGGCTTGCTGAAACCGGGACTCAAGCCCTTTGTAGAAGCCCTTGCCTTGACTTCTAGTCCTGCTAGAACTGATCCTATATATAAAACCAGGGGTGCCATGACAGAACATGACAACTAACCCCATCATGGTGGGGCTACCTCATTCCTTTGCTGTGTCAAAGCTCTTGCATTCCCTACAGCCACCAGGACAGGAGAACTGGTCTATCTGTATCACGACCAGAGTCCTGTCCTGCAAAGCTATGCCTTATGTACTGCAGGCCTCAAGCCTACTAGGCTCCCCGTCATTCATCCCTTCCCATAGTGGAGACAACCCACCATCCTTTGATGGGTAGCACAAACATTCTGGTCCTCCCTGCCCCTCTTCACACTGCTGCATTAGCGGCACATAGAGTACAAGCTCCTTATCAGGGTGGGCAGATCAATCATGCAAATGCAATACTGGGATGCAAGTTTTGTCTCCCTGATTGACACAGATGGTGAACAGTAGCAGTCAGGGCATGCCCAGGGAATAGCCTGCATTTTCTATAAGCGCTGTGGCAAACAGTCTATAGCTGGCAGCCCCAATAACTTTCAGAACTGATACTATCTCCATTTACTAAGGCATCTGGAAGTGAAATAGGTGGTTGACAGAGGTTCCCCCCTCCTCCCCCTCACCCCTTTTTTCTTTTCCCGGTAGGCGGTCCCTGCCTACTACCCCATGGCTGACCCTACTACCCTCCTCTACCTGGGTGGGGTATGGTCACCAGATCTGCCTAGACTTTCCAGGTCTAGGCTTAGGACTAGATTCAGGGAGTCAGGCTGGGACAGATCACCCATGTTAGGTGTGACCTCTCCCTCTACTATTTGGTGTCTGAAGCAGTGTGGCCTATAGGGCATATTTGCCTCTTTTCACACGTACACCTCAGCACCATCAACTGAGTTACTGTTAATTGTTTAAGTGGTTAATATAGCTACAGCATAAAATTGTTGTTAGATATCTAGTTATTGTTTAAATTACATTATTAAGATAAATAATCTTCATTTCTCTCATTCTGACCAGGTGTTCATAAATACAGGCAAGAACATCTGCAACCTTCAGACTTCTCTCAGCACTTCCTTTCTGTGGTCTACCAGTTACATGCATCCCAACACAAACCAGTAACAGGTTACCCTTTCTCTTCTCTACTGCCTTTCCCACTGCTGTCTGCAGGGTGAGTACCCTCCTTCTTCATTAAGTGTCTGGTGGAGAACATCAATGGCGACAGTACCCGCTGTGCCGTGGGGTTTGAGTTCCGTCTCCTGGAATGTAAGGGGGATGAATCATCCAGCAAAACAAGCCAAGGTTCTGCAATTCCTGAACTCCATGGGGCTGATATGGCCCTGCTTCAGGAGATGCACCTCACCAACTGCTGCGGTGCAGTGGCTAAAGAAATTCTGGGTGGAGACAGTGCTGGCCAGCTGTGCACCCACCAAATCCAGAGGGGTAGCCATCCTCCTCCAGAAAGCAGGCCCCTGGGTAGTGAAGCTCAATGTCTGAACTCCCAAGGAGATGGATGGCAATTAGATTCTCTTACCAGGTAGGCAAAGCCATAGTAGCCAATGTGTACAGTCCTAATACAGACTCTAGAGAGCATTACTCTGAACTGAGCCAAGCCTTTACAGAACTGACAGGGGATGAGACAGAGGTCCCAATACTGTTGGGGTGACCACAACTTGGTATTAGATGTCTTCATAGACAAATCCCTCCCCACACCACAATCCTACCCTAAAGTCCTAGCAACCCTAAATACCTTGATGTCGGAATGGGTTCTAGGTGATCCCTGAAGAAACAATCATCTGCTGGAAGTAGACTATGCCTTCTACTCTAATGTTCATGGTACCCACAGTAGGCTAGATTTTTGGCTGGCTAACCATGCAGCTATGCCAGGGTGGAAGACATGACTTTTGGTAATATAGTTATATCTGACCACGCTCCAGTAATTATCACGCTTCCCACTGGGTCAAAGCACTCTCTCCACAAGACGGAGATATAATCCCTTATTGCTACAGGATGCAGCCTTTCGAGATTACATAAAGGAGGAGGTGCACTCCTACTTTGTTATTACCACCTCTGGGGAGACCCAAGAACCACAGTATGGGAAGCCTTCAATGCTGTTATAAGAGGAAAATTATTTCCTTTTCAGCAGCTAAAAATAAGGAGTGAGTGAAACAAATATGGGAGCTCCAGGATGAGTTAGCAAGCTTGGAGAAGAAGTTTAAAGTCTCTCCCAAGAACCCACTTAAGTCCCCTCTTCTGGCTAACATCACAGGGTTAAAATACAAGATCAAAGTGCGGTTAAACAGAAAGGCTGAGTGGCAATTGATTTGTGCTAAACACAGATCATGGGATGAGGAGACAAGGAAGGGAAATTACTAGCTTACCACCTACGGAAGCAACAGGCTTCTTCCAGAATACTTGCCCTCAAGAACAGGCAGGGAAAGATCAGAACGACACCCAAGGCCATTAATGATGAGATGCAGAGCTTCTATCAGGAGCTCTATCAATCTCAGAATACACTTTCAGATGATGAGCTCTCCCAGCGACTGAATGCTCTATGCCGGGGACCCCTTTCCCCCAACTCTCTGTGGAGCAACACCGCGATCTGGATGCCCCAATCACCTATGAAGAACTGCATAATGCTCTGTCCCAGATGGCAAAAGGGAAAGCTCCTGGGCCAGACAGGATGTCAGTAGAGCTTTACCAACTACTAAAAGACATAATCACAACCCCTCTTTTACGAGCTCTGCAGGAAGCCCAAAAAGATACAATGCTCCCTCCTACCATGCACAAGGCCCTAATAACTCTCATCCCCAAAAAATTATCAGACGTTTTACTCTGTGCGAATTTCCAACCCATCTCACTCCTTCCCATAGATACCAAGTTACTGGCTAAAGTCCTGGCAAATAGGCTGTCCTTAGTCCTGTCTACCCTGATTCACCCATCACAATACGGATTCTCAAAGAAGAAATCAAGTGCAGACAATTTACGACTAGTCCTGGACCTTAAATGGCTGGTGGCTGCAATCTAAAACCCCAATGGCTGCCTTGGTGATTGATTTTGCCAAAGCATTGACTCCCTGGAATGGGCGTATCTCCACAAGGTCCTTAGGCTATATGGATTCGGGCCCTATTTCTGCTCTTGGGTCTCCACCTTATACCATTTACCAACAACCAGAATTGTTACCAATAGAGATACCTCCCTTCCTTTCTTGTTACAAAGAGGTACCAGACAGGGCTGTCCCCTCTCTCCTCTTCTCTTCCTTATAGCCCTAGACCCATTGATTAGGAAATTTATAAACTCCCCTAGTATCACTGGCATCCCAGTGAAGGAGTCATCCTATCTAGTCAATGCTTATGCAGATGACATGTTTCTTACACCTCCAATCCCCAATCCTCCATTCCCTCAATCCTGACAATGCTACAAGACCTTGCTTCTCTCTCAGGGCTAACAATGAATCAAAAGAAAACTATTCTCTCTCCCCTGAATGGGATATGCAGCAGGCACTGTCTTGCTGGTACTGATATTACCTGGGCCCTGCAAGGATTCCCTTATTTAGGAGTAACTATTACTGCATCTTGGAAAGATCTAGAATCTGATAATTTTTCCCCTCTTCTGGCCTCCTTAACAGCTGAAGCCCAATGATGGAGACAGTTATGTTTAACTTTGAAGGGCAAGATTGAAGCTATTAGAATGTTCATCTTCTCCAGGGTTTCCTACCTGCTAAACAATTTTCCAATCCCACTCTCTCAAAAACCATTCAAGGCCCTAGATAATCTAATCTTACTATTTCTGTGGAAGGGTAAAGCCCCGAGATGGGGACGGATTAAACTTCAGGCCCATTGGAACAGGGGTGGACTTGGGCTCCTCTGGTTCATGGGCTACCACCTTGCTTACAGAATGGCCCAAGTCACGGCCTGGTTCATCCCCCAACCTACCCCCCCAATGGATAATTCTAGAAGCTGCTCTTTCAACAGGTAGCCCCCTTTTTTCCCTGCTGTCTAGCAAAAAGCCCACGGGAAACCAGCTTACACCCATTATGTCAGAAATATGCAGATCCTGACATAGAGTGATGGCAATCACTGGAGTCCCAAGTTCAGAATACCTTCCTCCTCTCCATTATGCTCCAATATGGAATAACCAGTTTGTCACGGTAGATCGTAAACCACTCATGTGGACCTCTTGGGCCTCCAAAGGTATTCAGGTTGTAGGAGGTCTTCTCCTCTCAAATACCTGAACACTAATGTCTTTTGAACAGATCCGAGACTTGTATGGGCTGCTTTCATCAGACTTTTGGAAATTCTTTCAGTTAAGGAGTGCTCTATCTCCTCTCCTTAAAACCCTACCAACCAAGTCTACATGGAGCTGCTTGAGTGTTCTCCATCAACCTAGGAAAAGCCAGGGACTTAAAGGTGTCCTTTATTAAATTCTCAGGGATGCACAGCCTGACACTACCTAGCTAGCAGAACCGCATGGGAGTGGGGTCTCCCCATCCCATATCCCAACAGCAGTGGTCAGAGTGCCTCAAAGTGGCCCACACAGCTTATGATAACTCTAAGAGCCAGCTAATACAACTTAAAGTCCTCCTTAGATGGTACAGGACCCCTATGGTCCTTCATAGCCTCAAGATTATACCACAGGACCAATACCGGAGGTGTCACTCTTCCCTGGCACACCTACTCCATATTCTGTGGACTTGCCCTGTCTTACAGAATTTTTGGACACAGGTCTTAGATGATTGCTCCAAGATAATAGGTAAACCACTCTCGCTGCAATACTACTCTCTCCTGTCGGGGGACACCTCGGCACTAAACCCACTCACCTTCCCCAGCAAAGTCTGGGTCCTAGTGGCCATCATGAAGGTGAAGAGGGCCATCCTAGTGAGGTGGAGACAGCCCGCACCCCCTGTACTCTCACAGTGGCGAGCAGCAATGGCTAGATTGGCCATCTTTGAGAGGCTCTCAGCGGTGCCCAAGGGAAGGCTTACTAGATACCATAAGAAATGGGAGGCATATCTGCATTCTCACATCTGCTCAGTTGCACCCCCACCACTGCAAACCCCCCGCATCCTGATTCTTAACATAGCTCACTAAAATGGCAACATTCTGTGGTTATTGACTGGTTCTACCACTTCCTCTTATATACTATGCTCTCTTCTCTTCTCCTGCTGTCACCTTCCGATAATATGAGGACTTATACACTAGACTAATTGGCCTGTGTAAACCTGACTGTAGTTTAATATATAACCGTACTGGCAGGAAATGTGTTGATCTGACCCATTGAGTGATATTCTGGTAATTCCAGCTGGGTGCATAAAGATTATGAAGGCTAGTTTTTGAATATAATTTGATCCTTTTCTTAGACTGTGTAGGGCTACTACCTGTATCAGACTATACCTGTCTTGTCTGAATGTTATTTCTTTGTATTTTGGAGGATTATGAGATAAGTTGTCTCTGTATGCTACTGCACAGATTTATTGTTCTGCCTGGTGTATGAGTGCCATTTTCATGGCTTAATGTAACAAACATTCAATAAAATCTTAAATGATAAAAAAAGGAAGCTAGGTCTATGTAATTTCACACAATATGGTTTTGTATATGGAAAATCTTGTATTAGTAATTTTTTGGATTTTTTTGAGCCTATTAGTCAGGCTTTGGACCAAGGTCTACCTGTTGATGTAATTTATTTGGACTTCTCGCAGGCTTGTGATTCGGTGTCACATCAGATATTGTTAGACATCTTGGTTGAACAGGGCATAGATTCCACTATCACTGCCTGGGTGGATTCATGGCTGGAGGATAGAGCACAGAGAGTCTCCATTAGGGGTGTATTTTCAGACTAGGGCTCAATGATGAGTGGTGTGCCGCAGGGGTCTGTTTTGGACTCCCTGCTGTTTACCACCTTTGTGTCAGAAATGCAAACGTCTGACGGAATATGGCTGCAGGAGTATGCAGATGATATCAAACTAGGGGTGATAGTTAATGATGAAAGGGCCATAGGTGTACTTTAAAATCAACTTAAAGAACTTGAGCTGTGGCAGGGAAGCAAAAACTGAAGTTTAATGCAGATAAGTGTAGGGTCATGCACTTCGGTGTGAATAATCCTTTAACCCAGTATAGTTTAAATGACAAAGTCATCCTCAGTTCAAACAAGGAAAAGGATTTTGTGTTAATAACTAACAAGTTAAACGTTGAACAACATAACAGAGAGAGAGAGTACTGAAAGCAAACAGAATAGTGGGAAATATTTTGCGTAATATAAAAAGTAGACGCAGTGAAGTCCTGATACCACTCTACAGCTCTTTGGTTAGACTAGTCCTGGAATACTTTTCTCCATTTTCTACCTTTCAAAGTAAAGGCTGTACAAAACTAGTAGAAAATGTGCAGAGGTGGTTCACTAAGAAGTTTCAGTCTTTTAAAGATAAGGACTATAAAGAGAGGTTGGATAGTCTGGGCTTGTATTCTATAGACTACAGAAAGGCAAGAGGGATCTGTTTTTTCTATAAGGCATTTCAGGATGAATTACTCTGGGAATCATCAGGACTATTAAAAATACAGCTGTGTGAGAGGGAAACTAGAACTCATGGTCACCAGTTGAAAGGGGAATTGTATAAGACTACAAGACAAGGCTCTAGGTTTAGCCAGAGAGTGGTGGATTGGTAGAATGCATGCCCACCAGAAGTTGTTAACGCACCTAGTTTGACATCCTTCAAAAATAGAATGAGCAAGTATATGGGCAGTATAGTAAGAGATATTTTTTCACTAAAATGTGGCAAGTCTGATATGGCTTATGGCCGCTTGACTTGTAACAACCTATGATCCTGTGATATATTCCATATCTGATTGGGATGCAGTCACGCAGAACTAATTTGGCACTGTGGTAGGATAAAACAGAAAATAACAATACAGTAGAGCATTTCATTTAGAGATGCAGGTGAGGTCTGATCAGCTTTGAGCACCCTTCACTGGAAAATGACATGCCAGGTAAGTGAGCAGGCATCCACCAGAACATGTACACAGTCATACACTAATATTTTGTGTGGTGAAAATAAAAATGTTACATTTACACAAATGCTATACAAATCTGTACAAAACTATTATTGTGAATGCTGGTGGCTGGTGGGAGACAATCAAGAAAGGTGATGTGAAGTCAGTACAGGATATTTCATTCTTCCTTTGAAAAACTTTTCATTTTTTTCACCCACATAATTGTGAGAAGCATTAATTAGTTTTTATAGAAAGTGCATGCTAATAGAACACATAAATCTTACTGACAGATATATTTCCTTAAACTGTGGCAGGAAGGAATCCACAGGGAGTTGCAATTTCTTTCAATTGGGTGTGCAGAAAGAAGTTGCAAGCCACTTGATGTTTGGGGGGGATGAGGAGAAGGTATTTGACTTTTGTAAAATGGCGATGTACACATTTCTTTGGTACAGGTGGGAGAAGCCAAGAGCAGCTGATATACTTACCTGAGCAGTAGGGTAATGACCAGGGTGGGAAGCTGCAGAAAGCACTAGTTTCCATTGAACCTGATGGACAGGGAAGAAGCCACATGTCACTGAACATTGGGGTGAAAGCAATGCACCAAACCTTAAAAAGCTTCTGTAGGAGTTTTCAATGTCTGAAGCCCTGCATCTTGCTGTCATAAACTGAGCAGCACAGGTGGTCCTGCACCTCACATTTTTCTTAGGATGTAGCCAGGAATTTTAAACTTGTATTTGAGAGTTGACTGCACTGTTGCTCCCCCAAACACATAAGCATAAACCAAGATGTGCTTCCCTGCTGCACAAACAGAGTCCCACATTTCAGTCAAATATGTAGTAGCTATTCTCTAGCAACAGAGTGCAGAGTCCCCTGACCCTCTCCAACCTGAGATAAACAGCCCTTCCATCTCCCTTTGACACACCATCTGGAGAGATTACAAAGCCTCCCAAACATCTAGTCTCTTCACCCTCCTGATGACCAGCCTCATCTAGTAGATGAAGCTTTCCCTGCCAGATTGGGGCAGGGCACAGCTCTGACCAGGACTGATGTCTCCATAGAAAGATACAATATAGCTGGGCACCTAGTGACACTACCTGGAGAAGCTTGCTGAGCAGTGCCAACTGCAATTTAAACAGGGTGGCAGGAATCTTTTATATCGCATATAAATGTAAGTAAGTAAGTAAATATTTATTGGCTTAGCAGCCAATTTCAGGGCTCTGGGTGCTGTACAGACAGGTGAAGGGAAAATAACATGCAACAGTTACAGGAGGACAGTGATCAGTGTCTCAATATATAAAATAAAATCCTCAATAAAACAGTACAGCAGTCAACTAATTCTTATCATAAATATTCTGAAAACCATCTCTAAACAGATGCGCCTTCAAACCCTGCTTGAAAACCTCCAACCACCTCAAAGATCTTGGAAGTGAGTTCAATAGGGCTGGGTCTGCCACCTCAAATGAATGATTTCCAGAGGTCTTCAGCTGGGCCCTGGGAATTGTTAGGAGGTCTCGGTTGAGGAGTGGAGCAAGCCCCAGGGCAGACAGGAGTCAGGAGGTCACTCAGATAGCCACGGCCCAAGTTGTATTGTGCCTTATAGGTGAACAACCCCACCTTGAAGGTAATTCTCCATCTCCTCTGGCAGACAGTGCAGGTCACATAGGACCAGGGTCACATGGCATGACCTCAGAGGGCACATTAGAAACCTGGCCACTGTGTTCTGCACTAGCTGCAAGTGACAGAGAATCCCTCCACTGACCCGAGGTATAGAGAGTTACAGTATTCGAGCCTAGACATTACAAAGGCATGAACCAGTGAGGGAAGGTCACCAAGCAGGATTAAAGATCAATGGCAACCATTTTACAAAAGAAAAACAGAAAATATTTTTATCTTGTGTTATGAGGGTGAAGAACAGAAGGCAGTAAGATGCAGAAGTCCCAACCGTATGGCCAGTAGACAAGGGAGGCAGTAGGGTACATCAGCCCAAACTGTGGGACAGTGTGCAGCAGCCACACCTGGGTGGAACGGACACAACTTTGGGGGCAGAGGACAAGGTGCAGCAAATGTTGTAACTCTTGTGGTAAGTGGCAGCATGATGCAGCAGCTCTAACTGTGGAGGCAAGGGGCTCTAGGGCACAGCAGGCCACAGCAGCCCTGCCTAGGTAGGAGGAGATGGGTGCAGCAGCCCTGGCTGTGGTGGCAGGGGACTATGGACAGGATGATGCAGAAGCCTTGACTGTGAGGCAGGACAAAGGGAGGCATCAGGGTACAGCATCCCTGACAGTGGGATTGGATGTGTATGGTGCAGCAGCCTTGACTATTCAGGCAGATGATGGGGGCAAAGAGTGCACCAACCCCAAACATGTGTGAGAAGACAGTGGACAGCAGAGTGCAGCTGCCTCAATTATGGCACAGGAGACAGTGGGCATCAGGATGCTCTATACTGTTACTAGTTATACATTATGTATTTTCACACAGAAACCATCAATGAACTGAAATGTGTGAGTTCATATAGTACATGTGCCAGATATGGCAGAGTGTGCAGACACCTGTTTGTCAATCTGAGAGGAAATAAATTGTTCTTACATGGACCTATTTATTGAGGCTACATCAAAGACAAACTACTTGAAGGAATTAACAAACTTTAGATTTATTTATATCCACTGAATAAACAACCCAAAATTGTATAGCTAGAAAACAAAACACAAAGTTTTGATGGGACAGAACTTACAGCTGTGATACAGACAAGCTGATTTCTTAAATACATACCATTTAATTCTGCACTGAAACTCAAATGATCAGCTTTTTAGAAGAACAAAATGATAGATTTTAAGCTAAGTCATCTGAACCCATACCAGAGACTGAGTTAATAAAAACCCTGGACAACAAACAATTAATTCTACAGACTGCTCTAATTAGGAATTTACATCTCTTCAGTCAAGCAGAGACTTGCACTTCTGCAGCAGTAGCTTAGTCCAATATGATGTCATCACTCATCAAGACTCAGTCAGAAGGACAGAAACAGCCTGTTTCCAGTTAGTGCAGAACAAGTTAACAAATTCTGATGTAAGGAAAACCACAAAACCAAACAGTATGACATTTTCAGGAAACACTACTCATGACACAGGGACTTGAATTCAGGCTTTTTTTTAACAATGTGTAAAATGGTTGCCATTGATCTTTAAGGCTTTGATCTGGCAATATTCCTTAGGTGGTAAAAACCACTATGGACGATGGATGACACCTGAGACTCATGTGTCAACCCATCATCAAGGATTCTTCACCTTAGTAGAAGCCGCCAAGGGGGGCCGAGAATAAACCTGTTCCCACCCTGGCAGCACCTATATCACACCGGTGACCAGGCTCAACAAGAACCACCTCTGTCTTGTCTGAGGGTCAGTCTCAGCCAGTTAAAGGCCATCCAATCTTGAATCTCAGCCAGTCATTTATTTAGCACCTGCACAGCGTCACTGATCCTTGGAGCAAATGACATATACAGCTGGGAGTCATCTGCATAACAGTGAAAACCCAAGTTGTACTGTCTAATGAGCTCAACAAGGTGAAGCATGTACACTGTAAATAACGTAGGCAACAGGATTGAATCCTGGGGAACTCCAAAAGGCAGGATCTTTGGGCAGGAGGAGAAATTCCCCATCACTACCTTCTGCATCCTGCCTGTGAGGAAGGACTCAAACCAGCTGATGACAGTACCTATGAGTCCACAGAGCTCCCTTAGGTGATCCAGCAAGACTACATGGTCCACAGTGCCAAACACTGAGGGAGAGTTTGAGGAGAATGAGTATAGACCAGTCCCTCTATCTCTTGCCCTGAGGAGATATTTTTGCACCCTGACTAATGACATTTCAGTGCTATGCCTGAACCTAAATCCAGACTGGAATGGCTCATAGATGTCATAGACTGCAGGGGGTGCCTTGAGCTGCAGAACCACTACTTTCTCAACATCCTTGCTCAAAATTGGGAGTCTGGGCCAGCCTGGTGAGGCTGAGGATTGAGGCACTGGACACCACACCTCGTGCCACACCAGTGATCCAGGTTCAGGAATGAGCTCAGGTCATTGGGGGTTGGTAAGGACAGAAGAGGACTGAGCATCCAGAGGACTGCTCTCCTCTCCTGGGGGTGGGTGGGCTTGTCTTCCCACTGTTTCACGACTCCCAGTGGAGACTGGGGGTATCACCACTAGCTGGAGCTGCATGTAGGGGTATGGAGGCACTGGCAGATGTCCTGCAGGTGGGAGCAGGAGCTCACCCATCATGCACTGGACATCATTACACATCCACACCTAGGGGACCAGAAATAAGGAAAACCCTGGCACCCCGACAGGCAAAGGTGGGACCAGTGGATGACCCCCATGCTCTCTACCAGGTCTGACCTGGCTAGTCTCTGACTCTCCTCCACTCCCCTGCAGCCCTTCTAGATTCTAGATAGAGCACCGGAAGAGTTACAGGCAGTCCCACCCCGAGGGGCTCAGAGCCGGGGGATGGGGTGGTTGGTGGAGTCAGGGGAGAGTGTCTCCAGTGGAGAACCAGTCAAGAAGACATCAGGATGGATGGGATACAGTCGGTCCAGGTGTCCCATTGGAGAGAGGTCTATGGGATTGGTGATCAGAGGCTAAAGAATGTTTAAAAAAATAATGTGAGTCTGGAGATTTATCTATAATTTGCCAAGATGTCAGGGTTGAGAGATAGTTTCTTTAGAGGGGCCTCACCAGTGCCTCTTTCAGGGTGCTGGGAAAAATCCCCTCCAGAAGCAAAGAACTGGATGATCTCAGTGAACAGTGGAGTCGATCCCGGGCCCATTTTGCAGTATGTGAGCCACAGCTTTGAAATCACCTTGCAAACCTCTGCCAGCCACACCAGCCGAAACTCATACCAAACAATAGGAGTGCCTCTGAACATGCATGGCTCTCCACCGCGGGGCCATATCCTCCCAATTAGAGAGATCCTAGTCCTAATGGAGGACACCCTGTCAGAGAAGAACAGAGCAAACTTCTTCCACTGAGTGACTGAATTTGTTCTTTTGGCTGCAGACAGGTGAGATGAAGTAACCTACTGTATCTACAGTCCAAAAGAGATGAGTCAGCCTGTTCCTCCCTGCAGCAATCTCCTGGACAGGAATACTGCCTTCTTATCGTAAACTGCACTGTGATATTCACCGTAGTGAATTCTCCAAGCCAGTCTGTCCTCCTCAGACTGTGATCTCCACCAGTAATGTTCCAACCTCCAAGCCCTGGTCTTCAGCTCCTTGAGAACCCAATCAAACCACAGGGATCTCAAGCAAGAAGACTGTGGGCATATACAGACCAGTGTGACAGAGTCATGCACCCTGGAGACAGCACTTTATAAGCTGCCACTGCCTCACATGGACCCATCGCACAAGCAACACTCACACCAGAAAGGTCCATTACCACCATCAGTCCCTTTGGGGGCAACCCTTTTAAAGGGTAGTTGCAGACAATCTCAACAGGGCAGGGACTAATGAGGGGATCCTGAACATGAACTCTACTGTGCAGTGATTGGACCAAACGAATGGATCAATCTTGAGGTCAGTGACCTCAAGCCCCAGTGAGAACACTAAGTCCAGTGTGTGGCCATGGCTGTGGGTTGCAGAAGCAACAGCTTGTGCAAGGTCCAGTGAAGTCATTGTCTGGAGGAAGTCAGAACCAAAATGTGAAAGTTTGTTGTTGATCCATACATTGAAGTCAGCCAGAACCAACCATCAGGGTAACTCCAACACTGTATTGGTGATGAAGTCTAAGACTTCCTCCAGAAATTCCCCCACGTGCCTTGGTGGTTGGTACACAATGAGAATCCTGCAACCTTTACCTGGACTCCCACGCATGGCCATGAATTCAAATGACGAAGTGGAACCAACTGGGTGCACAGAGAAGTTCAGGTCAGATCTAAAACAGATGGCCACTCCCCCAAGCCTGTATTCTGTCCTCGAGCATTGCACTACAGAGAATCCAGCCAGGATAGACGTCTCCAGGACTGGACCTGTATCCAGTGTAAACTCAAACACCTCTCAGGAGTAATTCTATCCATACTGAGTGTGCTTTCAGCTACAAGTCCCGGCTTCCTGTGCCCTTCCTCCTCTGCTGCCTGCCCCATTCAGTGCCCATGACTAGTGATCATCATATTATTATGTTTTCAATAAATACAGTGCTATTTCTTTTTAATTTCTTCATGGACAACAACCAGAAAAGCATACAAAGGTTCTTGGATGAATGTCTCATCAGATGGGTGTCTCTAATAAAATGGCATTTCCCACAGTACAGCACTATTACAGTGTCAGCCCAGAGTGTGTGTGAGCTTAGGCTGCCAGTCTGGAATTTGAACCATTGAACTAAATCCAGAGACAAACATTCTCCTGTCCTGCTGAAAAGTCATAATATGTGATTAGGGATTCAGAGAAGAAACACAAAACAACCCCTTTGTTTGACCCTCCACCAAGTGAAATAAGAAAGCCCCAGTTTTGAACTAATATAGACAGTTTCATGTGGAAAAAATACTCACATCACATGTTAAATCCCCAGTACTCAGTGTGGCACGAGTTCATCACTGTGACAGCCATGCTGAAAAAATTACTGACTCATGCTATTAAAAAAGTGACCCCTCATTACTCAGAGTTCTTTCTAAGCTAATTATTAAAAACCACTGATAGCTTTGATAAGGTTATTCACAAGGCTTCTTGTGTTGCCACTGGTACTGATTGTAGGAAGTGTGCCACTTAAATATGAACCCCCAAGTATTCTATCAGAGTCAAACGAACCCATAAAATACGTTTATACTTCACATTAATGTCAAAATTGCAATTTAAATCCCAGTGTTGTTACTCGGCATGATCATACATTTCCACTCTTCAGAGAAAATTGCATTTAAAGTTTCAAAGACACAACCAGAAATGGTAAGTTACAAAAATAAACAGTTCAGTTATGATAACCCACATTCTGGAAATATTAAAAATACAAATTGCACTACCATTCAGAATTGCCCACAGAGAAGGTATACAATGCCTCATTTTCCTATAAGCATGATATTCAACAGTAATTTGGCTAAATTCTATGCTAGGATCACACTTTTTTGCAGTAATACCTCTACTTATTAGTAGGGCCCTTTATGAAATATTTTTTGTACTGCAATCAGCACTGTCTTCATAGTGACTACATTTGAATGTACAGTGGAGTGAGCCAAGAGAGTAACATTTAAGTGATATACAAGTTAAAGTTACAATAATGAGAAAGCAACACGTCATCAGTTGGCCCCTGCAGTTTAGAAACTACAAGTCTACTAAAGGCTTTAAAGGAATTTCTTAAGTTATGAATACTTCATTAAGTCTTGTGTGCTTTTTTTTATTCTGAGTGACTCGTATGCAATCAATTTTTCTCCTTTCTCTCAGTTGTTTCAATTTGAGCAGCTGCCGACTGCAATTTGAACGGTCAGTGTACCACATAATTGTTCTTTTTACATTGTCTTATTAACAAATCAGTTATGAGGTTAAGTGTCCAGAAAAATGGCTTTTTAATCTTTCCTGTATAGCTGTTAATTTGTTTTATTTTGTATTGACTGTGCTGCCTAATCACTATCTGTGTGTGCACGAGCAGCATAAATATGTTTGTGCTCATTTACAGTGATTTGTATGTGGCAAGGACAATTTAGCTTATCATATGGTAAAGAATAAAGCTTGCACCTGATTGGCTACTGCCCCATTGATAGATGATACTACTACCAATGGGCAGTAGCAAGTGCTAATGCTGATTCAGTAAATTAATATGCCCACATTCTAAATCATTTCAAACTCCTGCCATTGTTGCCCATCAAATCGTCGGTAAACCTAAATGTAATGAAAGCAGCCATGATGCCTGACATACCAGAAACTTACTTCAGCATTCAGGTTAATGAAGTGATTGAGAGTTTGTCATACGCATGATGAAGAAATCAGCATACCAGGAAAAAGACGAAGAATCACCTCACAGTCGCAACTGCCTAAGGCTCCATGAATACAAATGACAGCTGCGTCAGTGAAGCCACCAGCTCTCAGGAAAACAATTGTTCATGCACTGAACTGTTGTACCAGCATGAGCAATCCCAAAGTAGACTGAAATGTTGTGTCAGCAAATACAGGGAAAATGTGATATGTGAAGGCACATTTAAAAAGAATGACAAGACGCGCTGTAGCACCACAGCATCTGAAAGTGAAAGTGACAAAGCCAGTGCTGCAGAGTTTGCTGTTATAGATGTAGGTACAAATCACAGCCTACAGAGATGAAGGGGCAATAATACATTAAAGGAATGCAGAAAGTGTCATACAAGATCCCAGTTTTGCTGATGTCAGTGCTGGTTTCTCAATTTTGCTACCTGAAACTAACAAACCCAACACTATAAAGAGTGACAGTTTCAGAAGTGACATCATGCTGAGCCAGGCATCCGTTCACGTTAACAGCAATGAAGCTGCCGGCTCTCAGGAAAATGATCTCTCATGCATCGAACTGTTGTGCCAGCATGAGTGATCCCAAAGCAGAGTGACAAGTTCTGTTAGGAAATATGGGGAAAATATTGTAACATGTGAAAGAGTACTAAACAAGCATTTGTCAATGCTGAATGTTGCTTGCTTGTATGTGCTGTTTAGGTATTTGGAAGTGACAGTTTCATGCCTTCCTCCCAAGACATCCACTGTGTCTTTCCGTTCAGTATTCACAGAAGAGTGGGAGGGGCAAGGGCCACAGCAGTACAGCAGTTGCCAAGGGGGTGAAGAGGTGGACAATAGTCCATTCAAAGGCAAAATAGTCCTGCAGGAGCTCACTAAATTGAAGGTGGACAAAGCGATGGAACCAGATGGCATACGCCCAAGGATATTAACAGAACTGCGAAGGGAGATAGCAGTACCTCTGGCAGCCATGTTCACTGAGTCATTCAACATGAGTGAATTGGAGGAGGGCACATGTGGTCCCTCTACACAAGTCCAGCAGCAGGGAGGAGGCACTTCAGTAGTGGGGAAGATCATGGAGACATTGCTTAAAGAAAGGATAGTGAGGCATCTAGATGCCATCGGAACCCAGGACCATAGACAACATGGATTCACAGTGGGGATATCATGTCAGATAAATCTGGTTGATTTATTTGACTGGGTGACAAAGGAAGTGAATCAGGGTGGGGCAGTGGACAACGCTTACCTTGATTTCAGCAAAGCCTTTGACACCATCCCATATAGGAGGCTGATAAACTAGCTGGGTAGGCTGGGCATGGGGGAAAGGGTGGTAAACTAGGTTAGAAACTGGCTAACAGACAGGAGGCAGAGAGTGGTGGTAAATGGTATGCAGTCTAGGGAGAGGGGGCAACCAGTGGGGTGCTGCAGGGATCGGTCCTGGGGCCAGTTCTGTTCAATGTCTTCATTAGTAATATTGAAGAACATCTGAAGGGAATTTTTTCACCAAATTTTCAACATAGCCATTTTAAGACCTCTGCTCATGAACAGTGTCACTGTGATTTTCTTAATTTGTCCCGTACATTGATTTTGCACACCGACTGCGCCATTGTGTGCTACATGGTGGAAACACGTTTTGGGTGAGATGTGAAAAATGACAGCTGTACTACTCATAAGAAGGTGTGGTAAAATGGCAATGTTGAAAATCTGGAGTGAAAATATTGAAAATTCAATAACTTCTGAAGTGCGTGAGGAACTGTACAATGCACGCTCGTAAAACAGACATTTTTTGGAATTTTTTCACCAAATTTTCAACATAGCCATTTTAAGACCTTTGCTCATGAACAGTGTCACTGTGATTTTCTTAATTTGTCCAGTACATTGATCTCGCACACCGACTGCGCCATTGTGCACTACATGGGCGGAAACACATTTTGGGTGAGATGTGAAAAATGACAGCTGTACTGTTCATAAGAAGGTATGGCAATATGGCAATGTTGGAAATCTGGAGTGAAAATATTGAAAATTCGCAAACTTACGAGCGTGCATAGGAACTGTACAACGCACACTCGTAAAACAGTCATTTTTGGGAATTTTTTCACCAAATTTTCAACATAGCCATTTTAACACCTGAGCTCATGAACAGGGTCACTGTGATTTTCTTAATTTGTCCCGTACATTGATCTCGCACACTGACTGCGCCATTGTGCACCACATGGGCGGAAACACATTTTGGGTGAGATGTGAAAAATGTCAGCTGTACTGCTCATAAGAAGGTGTGATAAAATGGCAATGTTGGAAATCTGGAGTGAAAATATTGAAAATTCGCGACCTTACGAGCATGTGTAGGAACTGCGCAATGCACACTCGTAAAACAGTCATTTTTAGGAATTTTTCCACCAAATTTTCAACATAGTCATTTTAAGACCTCTGCTCATGAACAGTGTCACCGTGATTTTCTTAATTTGTCCCATATATTGATTTTGCACACCAACTGCGCCATTGTGCGTTACATGGGCGGAAACACATTTTGGGTGAGATGTGAAAAATGACAGCTATACTACTCATAAGAAGGTGTGGTAAAATGGCAATGTTGAAAATCTGGAGTGAAAATATTGAAATTTTGCGAACTTACGAGTCTGCGTAGGAACTGCGCAATGCACGCTCGTAAAACAGTCATTTTTTGAATTTTGGCACCAAATTTTCAACATGGGGTTTTTGGGACCCCTTCTCATGATTGATGTCACTGTCATGGCGTTATTCAGGCCCGAAGGGTTGTTTTGTGCAGTGAATGCGCAGTGACTGCGAAATCACCCTTCAGGCCCGATTAACGCCATGACAGTGACATCATTCACGAGAAGGGGTCCCAAAAACCCCATGTTGAAAATTTGGTGCAAAAATTCCCAAAAATGCCTGAGATATGCAACAAAGTTGAACTCCACCTATCTAGCCATTATACAGCTTACCGGCATTTCCTCAGTTCGCGGTCGGCTTTGAAAGTGCAGATGTGTTCCCGGTCCACGAAGATCGTCCGCGCAAGTCTGTCGAGGTAGTATGGGTGAACGGGGTGTGGGGAGGCTGGGTTGCGCAGTGGGTGGGTGCAGGTTGTGGGAGGCGGGGAGACTCACCGTGGGACCGTTTCTTCACAGGTAAAAAGCAGCGGCGTGGGACGTTTGCCACACACTGGGGTAGGCTTCCAGCGTGGCACAAGGACATTGGGGCATTCCAGCCGATGGGATTGGGCACCCCGTCAGCCTAAGGAATAGATTGCCACGCTGGGGTGGGCTCCCAGCGTGGCACTTACTACTGGGTGGGGAGAACAGTGCAGTCGGCCGGGGTTGGGCACCCCGCCGGCTATATTAATAGTTGCCACGCTGGGTGGGCACCCAGCGTGGCATTTTAAACCTTTGGGGAGGGAGAGGCAGCAGCACAGCCGACGGTGATTGGGCACCCTGTCGGCTATACAGTGCGGGGCGGGTATGCCTGCGTGTGGCAGGTGTGTGTGTGTGGGTGGGAGCAGCACATGAGCAGGTGATATCTTATCGCTGCTCACTCGCGTAGCTCCCCCTTTCTAATCAACTGTATGCCATTGCATTTTGAGCCGGTCATAGATAGCTCCAGAATGCATTGGCTTACAGGTGCCGCGCCTGCCAGCACACTGACTGAATTGGAGGAGGAGGTGACACACCTCCGAAATCTCCGATGATGGCACTATGTTTCTTGCACATGCGTGCAAGCAACATAAAAAAAGATGCTCTGTAGCACCACGGCTTACAAAAGTAAAGGTGACAAAACTGACGCTGCCAAGTCTGCCATTGTAGGTGTGGGTAAAATCACAGCCCACAGTAATGAACTGCTAATTACAAATAAACAGAATGTGGAGTGTAAAAAAAGATCAGAGTTTTAAAAAATAATCTTGTTCATTATCTTGATCACATACCTGTAACAGAGTGTGCAGTTCATGATGAGCCTGCTTTTGCTGCCCCCCCCCCAAAAGACTGATACAATATTCTTCAGCATAACTATACCTAACCTTAGTTAATCTTATTTTGCTTTGAAAAAAATCATATTTTTCTGGCTGTGAATTTATTTTGTTTGTAAATGCCACATGATAAGCCTGGAGCCTTGTGCCTCCATACGCCCCTGGGCATGCTACGATCACACTACTACCCATACCCTGTCATGTCTTATTGCTTACATATATTCATTTTTAACATGTTAATATGAGTAATGTTTACAAGCTTGAGGCAGGGAGTTGCGGTTGGTATCAGAAAATCAGTCTCACAACTATTGGTTTCTGCAGAGAGTGTGTATCGGGAAGGGGAGCATTTACAAGGTTTCAGTTTTCTAACATTGTTGGTGGGGTTACCAGGATATTGAAAATTTTCCTTCTTATTTGCCAAATTCTCACCAATTTTACATGTTTTCCTGATTACTCTGTTGGTCTATACTGGCTCAAATCACACTATATTAGCCAACACTGATCTCAGGAATCAGAGATACTAACACAAATCTACATAGCTTATGATACAGTAATTAAATTTATGGCATGTGATGTATCATACATGATGTGTAATCAGTATATATTTCACTTGATTGGTGTTTGTAAAAAAATAGAAAGGCAAATGCGTCAGTAAACTAGGTTATACAAAATAACATAAAAAGGAATTGAATATTTGCTTTGCCCTCAAAATCTCATCAGTACAATGTACACAGTTGCTGAGTATGATGATGTCACTCCCCAACCATGTGCTTCAAACAGGCAAAGTGTCAAACTACATCAAATGAAGCATCCAGTATCAGCATAAGCAAACTGGTGGTAATATAAAACAACATAGAATAAAAAATTATAGAAACATAGAAACATAGACTTTGATGGCAGATAAGGACCACTTGGCCCACCCAGTCTGCCCATTTCCCTACCTACTGGATAAGCTGCAGATTCTAGTTAACCAACAGCCTGTTTCCTGCAACCCCCCACTATAATTGCTTTGTGTCTGTCCCACGCATGTTTGAATTCCCCAACTGTTTTAGACCCAACAACCTCCTCAGGAAGACTGTTCCATGTATCCACCACTCTCTCTGTGAAAAAGAATTTCCTCACATTACCCCTGAGCCGTTCCCCGTTATGTTTTAAGATACCAAGGCACAACATCAGTGAATGCCACTGTAGTATGCAGCTCATAACAATCAATCAGAATCACTGTTTGTAGCATAAAAACCTTTCTATTTTGTCTCAGCGATTTCAGGTATTTTTTTAGTATGTTTGCGATTGAGGATGGGCTCGAGCCTCGTACACATGTAGCTGAATGATCCTCTTACTGTGCTCATACACATACATCTCTTTTTCTTTGTTGTCCCCTCCTGAAATCTGGTCCTCCTCTGAATCTATCAATACAGCTGCCATTCCCGGTTAAACACATTTCCCCATTCGGAACTTAAAGAAAGACACAAACCACAATGTTGTGTGAAAAGGCCAATTTTTACTTGACAGATGTAAAATATTTACACATACATGTTAATTTGTTCAATTTCACATATTACACACAGGAAGCTGGCATGTGTACAATTTGATAAATTGACATACATTTATTTCACCCTGGGGCAGCATACGGATTCAGCCCTTAGCAAACAGGCAAAATCTAGTACCACAGCATCCTCTGTGTAACACCTTGTCCAAGCGCAGATCTCAACCCCCCACTTTCCCTGCTTGCTCCCCTGGTCAATTCCCCTTATGATGGATTCTGGAAACGCTAGGTCATAACAGGGCAGTGTTGCCCTCATAGGACCTCATCTGTTCTGCTGATCACTCACAGTGCTTCACTATTCTGCCCCACATTGCCAGAGTAAGAAAACATATCCAAGTACGCCCTCACATGGTCCACAGTTTCCAATGTCTTTCATTATTTGTGACCTAAATCATTCAATACCCCTTTACAACATATCTTCCAGCAAACTATAAATAATTGACCTCTTTTGTTGTTATAGGGTGGGAAGAAGGGCTTTCTTTTCATTTTTTTTTTTAATTTAAAGTTTATTAAAGTTTCCAACATACAATACACCATAGTCACACGGTACACAGAATATGAGTACATGCATTCAGCAAAACCAAAAATCCCCCTTCATTCCCCACATCCCTTTCCCCCCGCCCACACCCAAATACCCAAAGAAAGATGTCACCCCCCACAAAGAAACCTTCCACAGTATCCCTCCATCCCCCTTATTACCTCTTACCCCTCCCAGGTTTGAGTGCCCAGAACATTACTAACTTACTTCTCTACTCTCAAGGATCCATTGTATTGTGTTACTTGAAGAGAGTATAAGGTTAAAAGCGGGGCCCAGATTTTGTTGAACTTACTCATTCTGTTGCGCAAACTGGCTGTCATCTTTTCCATTCTAATATTGGCCAGGAGTTCCCTCAACCATTTGACATAAGATATTACTTCACTATCCTTTCAATGCCGGAGTACCAGTTTTTTAATGGACATGGATATTAGAGCTATATGGTATTTGCGCGTGGCTATTGGAATTTTAGAGTAATCTTCTAGAAGGCAGATTTCCACTGAAAACAAGTCGATCGAGTCCCAATAGGGGATCTATTCTTTGTTTAATCTGCAACCATAAGGAGGTTATCTTGGGACACAGCCAAAAAATATGCATTAGGTTGCCCTCCCCCTGGGCGCACCTCATACAAGTAGCAGAAGAGGCAATACCCAGTTTAGCCATTTTTTGAGGGGTGTAATATAAATTATGCAAAATTTGGAACTGTATAAGTCGGAGCCTGTCTTGCATAATAAATTTGTAGCACCCTTGCCAAAGCTTCTCCCAGTTAATGAGTACCTCCGGAAGGAGCACTGCCCAATTATCTGAAGGTCCATAAGATCCAGGGTAAGTCTTATCATACAAAGCAGTAAAAATCTTTGATACCGCGTGTGGAAGGCCCGCCACTTGAACCAGATTCGCCCAAAAGGGAGGGCACCTGTGTGCCTGGGCTTCCATCCCTATGACCTTCACCAATATATGCCGTAGTTGAAAAATCTTAAAAATGTTGGTGGCCGGGACTCCTAGCTTATCTAGAATTTCTGTGGATGAAAACCATGTCTGTTCTATCTCATTCCAGAAATATGTAAGCTTAACTTCCTTAACTTGCAGGAGCCACGAAGGGGAGAGGACTTTCTCACCTAACCTGATGTTGGGATTGCCTATCAAGGGTTGCTCCAAATCTAGACATTGATTGTACTTTATAAAGGAGCAAAATTGGGAGTGCACCCTCACAGATATTGCGATAGGTGTCGAATATAGCTGTTTTGGGAGGTTCTTAGGTTGCACAAAAAGCAAGGCCGCAGGAGAGAGATTATAACACCGAATTTGGGCAGATTCTATTTTAATCCAGAGAGGTTTGTACACACAAAATTCTTCTGAATTGCTTGATTTAAGCCACCTCAGATATTTGCTCACATGACTGGCCCAATAATAAAGGCCAACGTGCGGTACACGAAGGCCACCTCTGGATTTCGGGGCCGCTAACTTATGAAATGAACGGTGACATTTGCCCAAATAAAGTTGGAGAAAATATTATGTACTCTCTTGAACCATGATTGGGGTAGCCATATGTTCAAAAGACTAAGTGGGTAAAACAAACGAGGGAACACATTCATTTTAATGAGACTAACTCTGCCCCAGACAGTCAATGGGAGAAGGGACCACCTATTTAAATCTTAGGTAATAATATGTAGTAAGGAGTCCAGATTATTCTTTTGCAAAAGTGCAACACTTCTTGTGAAAGTGATACCTAAGTATTTCAATGATTTCCTTTCCCATAACAGGCCTGTTGCACTAACTTCATGCTTCATCACTCTCTGACTGAGAGGGAAAACCACAGTTTTTCCCACATTTAATTTATAATTGGAAAACAAACTATACTCTTTAATAATTTCCAATAAGTGTGGGATAGATTTTCCAGGATACGAGATTTGAAGCAGTAGGTCATCTGCATAGGCCGAGACCTTAACTTCAATACCGTGTACAATTATACCTTGTATCCTAGGATTGGCAACCATCCTTCGGATAAGGGGCTCTAGATACAAATTAAAAAGAAGAGGGGATAAAGGGCAACCTTGTCTAGTGCCCGAGGACAGAGGAAACAGATCGGAAATACATCCATTGCATAAGACTTTAGCTGTCGGGGATTTGTAAAGTGCCTGTATCCAGATTTGGAACTCTAGGGGAAAACCAAAAGCATGTAATGTCTGGAAAAGAAAATTCCAATTTACCCTATCGAATGCCTTCTCGGCATCCAGGGAAACCAAAACAGCTGGGTATTCCACATCCCTGGACACCGAGAAGACATGTGCCAAGGTGCAAATATGATCGCTGGCAGACCTCCCCTTCATAAAGCCCACCTGCTCTACTCCTATTAGATCCAGAAGAACTGTACTGAGACAGTCCAATAACAATTTACTCAGAATTTTAATATCTTGATTGAGTAAGGATATAGGCCTGTAACTTGCCATATCCTCCAGTGCTTTACTTGGTTTTGGAAGTAGTGTTATCAATGCCTCAAACAATGTGCCATCTGTACTATTACCTGCCAGAATCTGTTGGAACGTGGAAAGAAGCAGAGGAGCAAGCTTCTTTGCAAACTTTTTATAAAAATTAGGTGAGAACCCGTCCGGCCCCGGGGATTTATCGAGGGGAAGACCATCTATAACTCTTGAAATCTCCGCTTCGGTTATGGGGGCGCATAATATAGCTTGTTGCGCTTCTGTGAGAGAGGGCAGATGAGACTCAGCTAGGTAATGATCCAAATCTTTAAGAGAGGGGGGGTTCACCATCGGAGAATACAAAGACTGAAAAAATTTCTGAAATTCTTCTGTAATTTCTTTCTGATTATTCACAAGCACTCCCTCAGATGACCAAATTGAGGAAATAAACCTAGCAGATTCTTGTTGTTTAACTCAGGCTGCTAGAAGATGACCCACCTTCTCACCCTGATCAGCACAGGTTGCATTCGATTTCAGAATCAGGAATTCTGCCCTCTCCCTCAGAAGCTCCGAGTAGGAGTCCTTTAGTTTAACCAGTTCCAACTGAATTTACTCTGATGTGAGAGAGGACATGTTCTTTTCTATAATTCTAATCTGATTAAGGAGCTGCATTAATTGCTGCTCTCTCATCTTTCTCCTCTTTGATGCCACCCCAATTAACAGACCCCTCAAATAAGCTTTTAAGGCACCCCATTCCATGTCAGGTTTCCCGTTAGTGTTGAGATTAGCAGACAAAAATTGTGAGATATGGTTACTGATATATTCCACTGTGGTTGGGTCCTTTAAAAGTTGATTATTGATTTTCCAATGGCCTTCCCCCTTTGGGATAGCCGCAAGAGAAAGCCGACAAGTAACAAGAGAGTGATCTGATGGTGGTCCTGAGTGAATGGCTGAGTCTACAACCCCCTGATAGTAATCGTTGAGAAATCATAATGTAATCAATCCTGGAAGATGTTTTATGAACAGGAGAAGTAAACGTATAACATCTATCTGTGGGGTGTAGAGTACACCACACATCACACAGTCCCACCCTGTCCCACATGTCCCTTAAGGCCCTTTAGGCCGGAGACAGACCTCTGACTTTGTTGCCTGTACGATCCATGATTGGATCAAACACTAAGTTTAGGTCACCTCCCAAGATAATTGGGATTGCAAGAAAAGGGACCAATTTATTAATGAGCTCTGCAAAAAACTCCGGACAGTCAGTGTTCGGTCCGTATATGCTACCCAGTAGTACCTCTGTGGTGTATATTCTCCCTTGGACAAATATATGCCTCCCCATGAGCATCCTTAATTACATTAATTAGTGAAAATGGGATGCTGCTCCTAATCAGAATCATAACCCCGCAACTTTGCCTGGTACCTTCAGCTGTGAATACTTGTCCTATTTGCTGCCTTCGCATCTTTAATTCCTCTGAAATCAGTAGGTGTGATTCTTGTATAAAAGTGATGTCAGACTTTAACAATTGTAAATGTTTCCAAACTTGGTATTACTTGATCTTCTGCCTGATTCCCTTAACATTCCAAGAGGAAAAAACTAGACTACTCATCATAGATTAAACATACCCTTATGTGGAAATTCCTGGGCATTGTGTCAGCAAACTCTGTTCTGGACCTTGTATCCATAAGTTGACCCGAGCAAACCTGGTCCCTCCCCTGCCACCCCTCTCCCCCAAGAACCCACCACTTAAAATGAAAATATACTAATACCTGTGTCAGGGTAATCTCCCTGCCCCCCCCCCCATTGCTGCGATCAACAGTCAACAGAACACCTGCTATCCCACCCTCCCCGCCCTCCGAACCCAACTACCACCCCGTTGACACAAATTACTATATAACATCAAGTAATAAACCTAACAACAGGGGGAGATGAAACAGGCTATTCCTACTAACTCTCACTATTCAGATATCCAAGCCTCACGCTGTAACTACTCTATATTACTAAATGCATTTTTGTTAAACTGGCACCTTAACCATAATCTGACTCCTATAACCAAAACCTATATGAGCAATCAGCTCTGTTCTATCCCAGGCTACTCTAACTATCTATTGTCTTGCGGAGCGTTACAACAACTTTGCTTAATCGTCAGAGCCACAATTTAATTTCGCAAGAAAAAAAAAAAAAGGGGGAATGCCATCTATATAAATGTCAGCATTTATCTTAAAAGTGTGGGCATCTCTCACCCAGTATATCATTCAACTGCTAAGACTACATGCTAGCCCCCTGATACACGACTACCGAACTCAGTTTCACATGGTAAAATTCTAACCCAATGCCTATACTCTGGAAAGCGAACAAGAATTACAGCCCTTTTATAGAATAACACACAACAGAAACTTTTAAAGGTGCCACTCTGACAAATGCACACTCGAGTCCTTTCCAGAGATCGATGTCTTATTTGACGACAGATTGTTCAGTGGAAATAGATTGAGATACCCTCCTACATCAAAAGGGGAGGCTCCTCTGACACCACTGGGTCTGAACGAGAGTCATCACTGAAGTGAAGGACGTCCATAAGCCGCTCCGCCGTTCTGTGATATAGCACCTAGTTGATGGAGTCCTGCAACAAGTATCAGCAATGCTACTGGATTAACTGGTAATTACAAGATTCCTGCCATTACCAAACTCCAGGCACCCTCTGACGGTAACCATCGTTGGGATACAGCAGGCGCTACTGCAACAATCAAGCAGGACAAGATCGAATTAAGAACTATATTCGACAGGGACTCTTGGTGAGCCAGTTTATGAAATGATCTTTACTGACACCGTAGGAGCAAGGCTTTGAGGTGGAAGCAACTAAAACTGCATATTAGACACTGAGTTCCCTTAATGAATTAAAGTATAACACCCAGAGTTGCCAAAGGAAGCTCGGAAACAAAGAGAAAAGAAAAGTTTCATCTGAAGATCACCCAAAGTAACAGCTTCACAGGATGAATAATAGATATACCAGTTGGGTTGTCTGTGTGGGGTGAAAGGAGTTTTAGAGCATGCATTAACTCCACATCCGATGTCCCTTCAATGCGTTTAATGACCGGCGTCCCTTTTATGCAACCCTTTCATGAGTCCTTAAACAAGTCGGGAAAGGCACTTTTAAGCCTCTTGACAGCAACATCTGGGTCTTTAAAGGCTACCCATGATCCTGAAATCATGACCCCTAATTTCACTGGGTATCCCATCTGAAATTTCACACTGGCAGCAATTAGTTTGGACACCAGGAGATGAAACAGGGCTCTTTTTTGTCTAACAGACACCGGCAAGTCTTGCGCCACTCTGATTTTTACACCTTCCCAGCGCACTTCACGTAATTCTTTAATTTTTGCAAAGAAATGTTGTCGCTCTAAAAAGTTCAAGAATTTAAAGATCAGCGGGCGAGGAGGGGCTCCTGCTGGTGGTTTTGGGCGTAAAGACCTGTGCGCTCGCTCGATAATGTATCTCGGGCCGAAGGGTGATGAGCCAGCTAATTTTTCCACTAGCTTTTGCATAAATGCCACCACATCGGATCCTTCTGCATTTTCGGGGAGACCTATGAGGACCGCATTGTTTCTGCGACTGAGGCCCTCTAGGTCTTCGATCTTGATCTCTATTCGCGCTAATTTCTGGCAAATAGCTACTATCTCAGGCTCTGTTTTATCAATTCTTTTCTCCACCGAGCTGATTCTGGCTTCACTATCTGCCATCCACTGGTGTAGGTCCTCCAGCACTTGGGTTAAACTTTTAATCTCCGTCGATATTGTGCTTATGTTTTCTCTGAAGGGAGCAAACTCTTGCAAAAATCGTTGCAGGGTAAGAGGCTGCTGCTCCTCCACTGTGATTTCCGAGGTCTGCCCTTCTACGCCACCTGAGGCCCTGGATTTTTTGGAGGCCTTCTCAGGCGTGGCTGGAGGGGTATGCTTAGGCGGGTTCTTTCTCATCATTGTCTCCATATAAGAAAGCTTTACACGCAGTTCTGGTCTAGACCCCTTCCTGAATGTGTGGGAATCAGTATAAGTAAACTTCTGGCAAGTATTACCAGCAGAATTAAAGGTTTGATGGGTCGGAAGGCTGGAGCTGTGCAGGAGAGCTGTTATCTGGTGGACTGCATCACGTGACCATTCGGGCTTTCTTTTCATTGCTGCCACCGGGACAAAAGAGTACAATTCTCTTCAGTCATATCCTTTTATCCTGCATGGACCTACACCCCCTCCGGGGGCTATCTACTTGGCCACAGCGTGGCACTGGGTCACTGATCATTGACTCAGCCTTCCCTCTTCTGGCCACCTATGAAGATCGGACAACAGGATTGGTCCAGTGGTCCTGGGCGAGTATCCTCTTGGTGACAACCAAGAGGAGCAATTTCCAGATAAACCCGCTTCCCGAATCAGGGGCCCGATTCTAGAAGGGTGGTGCAAGTTTGCCGCCAAATGCAACTTGCACCACCCACACCTGCTACATTGACCCTGCACCCTATTCTAGAAATGGCAGGGTCACCGCAGCAAAGGGCCCTCCCCAGCCCAAGCTAACCAGCTGAGGCTATTCTAACCCAGCCATTACTGTTTGAGGAGATGAGTCTACTGGTACTGAATGCACCCAATCCGTTGGCTAGCCTGCTGCTATCAGCTGTATTGTCTGGAAATGTGTTCCTTTCTTGCCTTTCTGTACATATTAAATGAATATTCTATACTATCCCTGAGCTTATTGGGCTCCAGCCTACTAATGTGTATTTGTGATGTTTTGTATATTGACTGCTGTCAAAGATGTGTACCATACTGTTTTACATGTGATGTGATGTCTACTGCCAATCTGTTCTTGTCTGTACCTTGTGACCTCCCAGGTCACTCTTGAAAATAGGCACTTGGCTGTCTAGCATGCTTACCTGGTAAACAAAAGCAAATAAATAAATACATAAATAAATAAAGTCCTACGACTTGCGACATGCAGCCAGGTACGCCGAACAGAGGCCTTACCTGGCGAGCATGTTGCAACCCGCTGCTGCAGGTCGCAAGTGCACCCCCCTGCCCAACATGCCACAAGTCGCCCTGCAGGGCTGCCCACACTCCCTGCCCTCCAAACCTCCAGTATGTGCCCCACAGTGCTGGATACACCATCTGGCCCCCAAAGGCTCATAAAAGTGCCCCTTGGAACTAGAAACCACACCATCTGGCCCCAAAACCTCATAAAGTGCCCGCCGAAACTCTTACACAACAACTGGCCCCAAAACCTTCATAGATATGCCCCACAGGGTTGCCCACACCTCAGCCCCCAAACCCCCATTGTAAAACACCCCACAGGGTGCTTTATCATCCCCACCATGCCTCGGCCCAGTCACGGCTATAGATGTGGCAAATAACCCGAGCCCTGGTAGTCTGGTGGCCCCCACCCCCTGCCCAGCCATTAGCACCCCCACCCGTCCCCAAGCCAGCGACTGGTGCAGCCCACCCTCTTACCTCCATGCAATGAGTATAACAAAGGTGCTACTAGAAAGGCAGCGCTCAGATGAATTTCTGAGCACGTCTTTCCAGTAGCGCCCTACATAACTCAGTCGGCTGGCTGTGAAGGTGAGCAGGCTGTGCCAATCGCCGGCTGAGGATGGGTAGGGGCTGCTGGGTGGGCTGGCACGTCTGGGTGGGGGGGTCACTAGACTACCAGGGCTTCTCGGGTTATTTGTCAATTTGTAGGCCAGTGACCTAGGGGTCGGAGCATGGGTGGGAGATGACAGTGCTGCCCTGTGGGTGTTTTACAATGATGAGGTTGGGGGCAGGGGTGGGCAGCCCTGCAGGGCACTTACTGTATGGGGTCATGTACAGTAGGGGAATGGGGCGACATCATGCCCCCATGTCTAGAGCTGGTTCTGTGCGGTGCACATTGGGGCAACAATGGGGGCGGTCATGGCATGGGGTGGCACATGGACTAAGTTCTAAAGAACCCTCGGAGGACGTATGTAAGTTACACCAGCTAATTGCAGGTGTAACTTACGATACCAGTTCTCCTCCCGGGGTTCTTGTAGAATCCTGACATTGGGGTCTTTGTTGCTGCCCTTCTGGAATGGGGCGCAACTGCTGCCATAAACCCCCTAGTGCCATGTCGCAGGGGTTTTATGGCGCAACTGCTGGTGTAACTGCTGTTCGGCGCAAGTGGCCTGTGACATGTCGCAGGCCACTTTGTAGAATAGCTCAAGTTGCAACTGCTGGTGTAAGTTGCTAGTTGTGCCATTCTACTTGGCGCAAGTGCTGTTACGCCAGGCGTAACTATTCTAGAATCTGGCCCCAGAACTTTAAGAAAGACACAAACCCCAATGTTGTGGGATTATGTCAATTTTTGCTTAATAAATTAAAAATATTTTCACATACATGTTCATTTGTTCAGTTTCATATGTTACACATAAGAAGCTTGTACTTATACAGTTTGATAGATCTACATGCATTTATTTCACCCTAGGGCAGCAGTCAGATTCAGGCCTTAACAAACAGACAAGATCCAATACTACAGCATCCTCTGTCTAAAACTTTATTTATTCAATTTTGATTACCGGGTAGGCCCACTGAGCCCCAAAGGTCCTCTTTCTAGAGGCGACCCCTTGGCCAAGAGTAACTTGTAAACTCTCACTGGGTCTGCTCATTCCCTGACAGGTTCCCCTTATGAAGAATTCTAGAATTGCTTGGCCATAAGAGAGCAGTGCTGCACTCATAGGGCCTCATCTGCCCTGCTGATTACCCAACACACTCCACTGTTCCACCCCACATTGCCAAAATAATAAGAAAATGTGTATGAGTGTGCCCTCACAGGGTCACCCACTTCTAAAATTTTCAGTGTCTTTTATCATTTCTGACGTGAATCATTTGCCACAAGATGTGTAACCTGCTTACACATCTCCCAGTAATGCCCATGGGTGACTATTATGGCCATGTTTCCACTACAACCTGAATTCTACTGTTAAACAGATCATGGCCTACATTTGACAAATGAACCCCATCCTTGTTGTATAGATGATCTTTGCAATCTGGTGTGATATACTGGTGGTACATTATCTGGATCCCAATAGTCAGACAGAAATAAGACACCTTTCCATTCACCTCTCGCTGGACCCTGTTCAAAGGTTTTGCAGCCCCAAATGTCCTCTTTTTTCTATGTGGTATGATTCTGGACTACACTAGTGCTGTGGCAGATATTTGCTGCTTTAGCCATTGTAAATTCACTTATATCATTATTACCATGTCAATGGAGTACATGCGCATCAAATTGTTTCCACCCAAATGAGTGATAAGCCCTGCACAAGCCCAGCTTCTTCACCCTCAGAATAAACTCCTGCCACCCCATCCCCCCCCTTTTCCACACCAGTGTACCCCTGCCTTGCTTGGTGATACCTGCAGTGGAGTTCCACTTGAGTAACATGCTGCTCTGATATGTGCTTTTCAGAGGTAGACACGTCCCAGAACCCATATTTCTTAAATCGAGGAACGATCTGTAAAAATAATCAAAAAAATTAGCACCATGCATCATTGACCCCTCCTCTGGAAGTCTCTCTTTGCAACTGCTGGCCTCAAGACCCAGTGTGAACACTAAGTCAAAGGTGTGGCCATGGCTGCGGGTTGCAGAAGCAACAACTTGTGCAATGTCCAGTGAAGTCGTTATTTGAAGGAAGTCAGAACCAAAATGCAAGAGTTTGTTGTTGATCCATGCATTGAAGTCAGCAAGAATCAACCATCAGTGTGACTCCAACACCCTATTGGTGATGAAGTCTGAGACTTCCTCCAGAATTTCCCCCTCATGCCCTGGTGGTGATACATGATGAGAATCCTGCAACCTTCACCTGGACTCCCACGCGTGGCCATGAATTCAAACAATGAAGTGGAACCCATTGAGTGCACAGAGAAGTTCAGGAGAAATCTAAAACAGATGGCCACTCCCCCACCCCTGCATTCTGTCCTCAAGCATTGCACTACAGAGAATCCAGCCAGGATAGACGTCTCCAGGACTGGACCTGTGTTCAATGTAAACTCAAACACCTCTCAGGAATAATTCTGTCCATCTCGAGTGTGGTTTCAGCAACAAGTCACGGCTTCCTGTACCCTTCCTCTGCTGCCTGCCCCATTCTGTGAACCATGACAAGTGATCATCATATTATTATGTTTTCAATAAGTACAGTGCAGTTTCTTTTTCATTTCTACATGGACAACAACCAGAAAGGCATACAAAGGTTCCTGGATTAATGTCTCATCAGATGGGTGTCTCTAATAATAAAATGGTATTTCCCACAGTACAGCACTATTACAGTGTCAGCCCAGTGGGTAAGTGAGCTTAGGCTGCCAGTCTGGAATTTGAACCAGTGACCTGAATCCAGAGACAAACATTCTCCTGTCCTGCTGAATAGTCATAATATGTGATCAGGGATTCAGAGAAGAATCACAAAACAACCCCTTTGTTTGACCACCCCCCCCCCAAGTGAAATGAGAAAGACCTAATTTGGAACTGGCATAGACAGCTTCATGTGAAAAAAAACTCACATCACATGTTAAATCCCCAGTACTTAGTGTGGCAAAAGTTCATCACTGTGACAGCCATGCTGAAATAATTACTGACTCATGCTATTAAAAAGGAGACCCCTCATTACTCAGACTTCTTTCTAAGCTAATTGTTAAAAACTATTGTTAGCTTTGATAAGGCTATTCACAAGGCTCCTTGAACTGCCACTGGTACTGATTGTAGGAGTTGTGCCACTTAAATATGAACCCCCAAGTATCCTATCAGAATCAAAAGCACCCATAAAATACCTTAATACTTCATGTTAATGTCAAAATAGCAATGTAAATCCCAGTTTTGTTACTCGGCATAATCATACATTTCCACTCTTCAGAGAAAATTGCATTTAATGTTTCAGAGACACAACCTGAAAAGGTAAGTTACAAAATGAATAGTTCAGTTATCATAACCCACATTCTGGAAATATTAAAAATACAAATTGCACTACCATGCAGAATTGCCAACAGAGAATGTAAAAATGCCTCATTTTCCTATAAGCATGATATTCAACGGTAATTTGGCTGAATTCTATGCTAGGACTGCATTTTTTTGCAGTAATACCTCTACTTATTAAAAGGTCCCTTTATGCAACTTTTTTTGTACTGCAGTCAACACTGGCTTTGTAGTGACTACATTTGAATGTACAGTGGAATGTGCCAAAAAAGTAACATTTAAGTGATATACAAGTTAAAGTTACAATAATGAGAAAGCAACACGTCATCAGTTGGCACTGCAGTTTAGAAACTACAAGTCTACTAAAGGATTTAAACGAATTTCTTAAGTAATGAATACTTCATTAAGTCTTGTGTGTATTTTTTATTCTGCGTTACTGATATGCAATCAGTTTTTCTCCTTTCTCTCAGTTGTTTCAATTTAAGCAGCTGCCAATTGCAGTTTGAACTGACAGTGTACCACAGCATTGTTCCTTCTACTTTGTCTTATAAACAAATGTATGTATGAGTTATGAGGTCAAGTGTCCAGAAAAACGGCTTTTTAATCTTTCCTGTATAGCTGTTAATTTGTTTTATTTTGTATTGACTGTGCTGGTTAATCAGTATCTGTGTGTGCACGAGGAGTGTAAATATGTTTGTGCTCATTTACAGTGATTTGTATGTGGCAAGGACAATTTAGCTTATCATATGGTAAAGAATAAAGCTTGCACCTGATTGGCTACTGTCCCTTGGTAGATGACACTACTACCAATGGGCAGTAACAAGTGCTAGTCTTGGTGCCCAATCACTGATTCAGTAAATTAATGTGCCCACATTCTAAATCATTTCAAACTGCTGTCATTGTTGCCCTTAGAAAATCATTGGTAAACCTAAATGTAATGAAAGCAGCCATGAAATCTGGCATACTCTGACATACCAGAAACTTACTTCAGCATTCAAGTTGGTGTAGTGATTGAGAGTTTGTCATGCATATGATGAAGATATCAGCATACCAGGAAAAAGACGAAGAATCGCCTCACAGCCGGAACTGCCTAAGACTCCATGAATACAAATGACAGCTGTGTCAGTGAAGCCACCAGTTCTCATAAAAATGATCGCTCACGCACTGAACTGTTGTGCCAGTATGAGCAATCCCAAGGTAGACTGAACTGTTGTGTCAGCAAATAGGGGGAAAAAAGTTGTGATGTGTGAAAGCACATTTAAAAAGAATGACAAGACACTCTGTAGCACCACAGCATCTGAAAGTGAAAGTGACAAAGCCAATGCTGCTGTTTGCTGTTATAGATGTGGGTAAAAATCCAGTCTACAGAGATGAAGTTGTAATGATGCATTAAAGGAATACGGAAAGTGTCATACAAGATCCCAGTTTTGCAGCCCAGCCCAGTGGCGCTAAAGGTTGAGGCACTGGATGCCACACCTCATGCCATGCTGGCGACCCAGGTTCGGGAGTGAGCCCTGGTCATTGGGGGTTGGCAGGGGAGAGAGAGGATTGAGCATCCGTAGACTGCTCTCCTCTCTCTGGGGAGGGATCCAGGGACTGCCCAGTGCAAAAGCGGCCCTGGGTGGAAGCTGGAGGGATGTGCGCACATCTGGGCACAAAGTAGAGTGGTGGAGCTGTGGCAGATGTCCCGAGATGTCATTGCACGATCGAGCTCTGGAAGGCAGGATGGGGGACAAAAACAAGAATAATCCCCTACCTTCATGGAGGTGACAGAACTACCAGTGGCCTGGGCCCATACGCCCAATGTCAGCCATAGAAACCTGACTACCCTCTTGGGGATTTTGGGCCTCTCCAGGGAGGCAGGAGAAGGTGGAGTCCTGAACACGATATAGTCATTGGGTGAAGCAGTTCAGATGGGCGGTTAGGAGCTACAGTGCTGAGTGTGGATTCTAGAGTGATACTCCATCAGGTAGGAGTATAAACAGAATCTACAAAAAAAATAAGATCCTAGTTTTGCTGCTGTCAGTACTGGTTTTTCAGTTTTACTCACTGATATTGACAAATCCAACACTACAAAAAGTCATAGTTTCAGAAGTGACATCACGCTGAGCCAAGCGTCCATTTACGTTAACAGAAATGAAGCTGCCGGCTGTCAGGAAAATGATTTCTCATACATTGAACTGTTGTGCCAGCATGAGTGTTCCCAAAGCAAAGCGATAAGTTGTGTTAGAAAATATGGGGAAAAAATTGTACTGTGTGAAAGCATAATGAAAAAAAAGATGCTCTGTAACACCACATCTTATGGAAGTGAAGGTGACAAAACTGATGCTGCTGAGACTGCCATTGTAAGTGTGGGTAAAATCACAGCCAACAGAGATGAACTGCTAATTACAAATAAACAGAATGTGGAAAGTGTAAACAAAGATCAAAGTTTAAAAAAATAATTTTGTTCATTATCCTGATTACATACCTGTAACAGAATGTGCAGTTCATGATAAACCTGGTTTTGTTGCCCCCCCCCCCAAACTTGGTACAATATTTTTCAGCATAACAATACATAACCCTAGTTAATCTTATTTTGCTTTGAAAAAATCATGTATTTCTGGCTGTGAATTTATTTCGTTTTCTAAATGTCATATGACAAGCCTGCAGCCTTGTGCCTCAGAACACCCCTGGGCATGTGGTGATGACACTACTACCCACACCCTGGTAAGTCTTATTGCTTGTGTATATTCATTTTTGACATGTTAATATGAGTAATGTTTACAAGTTTGAGGCAGAGGGTTGTGGGTGGTATCAGAAAATCAGTCTCACAACTATTGACTTCTGCAGAGTATGTGTATTCAGAAGTGGGGGCGTTTCCAATTTTTCAGTTCTCTACCTTGTTGGTGGGGGTACCATGGTGTTGAAACTTTCATTCTTATTTGTCAAATTCGCATCAATTTTACCTTTTCCAAATTATTCTGCTGGTCTATCCTGGCTCAAATCACACTGTATTAGCCAACATTGATTTCAGGAATTGGAGATACTGACACAAATCTACATAGCTTATGATACAATAATTAAATTCACTGCATGTGATGTAGTATACATGATGTGTAATAAAATATACTTTATTTGATCGGTGTTTGTAATAAAATAGAAAGGCAAATGTGTCAATAAACTAGGCTATACAAATTAGCATAAAAAGGAATTGAATATTTACTTTGCTCTCAAGATCTCATCAGTACAATGTACACAGTTGCTGAGTATGATGATGTCACCCCCCAACCATGTGCTTTAAACTGGCAAAGGGTCAAACTACATCAAATGAAGCATCCAGTACCAGCATAAGCAAACTAGTGGTAATATAAAACAACACATAGAATAAAAAAATTATTTTTTAAGATCCCAAGGCACAACATCAATGAATGCTACTGCAGTATTCAGCTCATACCAATCAATCAGAATCACTGTTTATATCATAAAAACCTTCCTATTGTGTCTCAGTGATTTCAGATATTTTTTCAGTATGTGTGTGGTTGGGGAGGGGCTTGAGCCTTGTACACATGTAGCTGAATGATCCTTTTCCTGTGCTGACACACATACATCTCTTTATCTTTGTTGTCCCCTCATGACATCTGGTCCTCCTCTGAATCTATCAATACAGCTGCCATGCCCAATTAAACACACTTCCCTATTTGGAACTTAAAGAAAGACACAAACCACAATGTTGTGTGAAAAGGCAATTTTTCCTCGACAGACGTAAAATATTTACACATACATGTTAATTTGTTCAGCATAACATGTTACACACAAGAAGCTGGCACGTATACGATCTGATAAATTGACATACATTTATTTCACCCTAGGGCACCAGACTAATTCAGACCTTAACAAACAGACAAAATCCAGTACCATAGTATCCTCTGTGTAACACCTTGGTCAAGCGAAGGTCTCAAACCCCCATTGGGCCTGCTTGCTCCCCTGACCAGTTCCCCTTATGATGGATTCTGGAATTGCTAGGTCATAACAGGGCAGTGCTACCCTCATAGGACCTCATCTGTCCTGCTGATCACCCACAGTGCTCCACTATTCCACCCCACATTATTAGAGTAAGAAAACATATCCGAGTGCACCCTCACAGGGCCCACAATTTCCAGTTTCTTTCATTATTTGTGACCTAAATCATTCAGTACCCCTTTACAACATATCTTCCACCAAACTATGAATAACCATCCTCTTTTGTTGTTATAGGGTGGGAGGAAGGGCTTTCTTTTCATTGCTGCCACTGGGACAAAAGAGGACTATCCTCTCCAGTCTTGACCTTTTATTCTGCATTGACCTCCACTCCCTGGGGGCAATCTACTAGGCCCCAGCTTGGCATTGGGTCACTGATCATTGACTCAACCTTCCCTATTCAGGCCACAAAGGAAGATCAGACAGTAGGACTGGTCCAGTGGCCCTGGGCGCAGTATCCTCTTGGTGACAGCCAAGAGGAGTAATTTCCAGATAAACCCACTCCCCGAATTAGAACATTAAGAAATACACAAACCCCAATGTTGTGGGAAAATGCCAAATTTTTACTTAACAAATTTAAAATATTTCCACATACATGTTCGTTTGTTCAGTTTCATGTGTTACACGTTATAATTATTTTATAAATTATATGATGTTGGTTTTATGTATGGCGCCCAGAGCCTCCGGGATTGGGTGTCTTTTAAATAAAATTTGCCTTGCATTGCCGTAAATATAAGAAGCTTGTACTTATACAATTTGATAAATCTACATGCATTTATTTCACCCTGGGTCAGCAGACAGATTCAGGCCTTAACAAACAGACAAGATCCAGTACTACAGCATCCTCTGTGTAAAACCTTGGTCAAAAGTAACTCATAAACTCTCACTGGGCCTACTCACTCCCTGACAGTTTCCTCTTATGAAGAATTCTGGAATTTCTAGGCCATAATAGAGCAGTGCTGCACTCATAGGGCCTCATCTGCCCTGCTTATTACCCACCATGCTCCGCTGTTCCACCCCGCATTGCCAAAATAATAAGAAAATGTGTATGAGTGCATCCTCACAGGGCCACCCACTTCTAAAATTTCCAAGTTTTTTTTATCATTTTTGACCTGAATCATTTGCCACAAGATGTGTGACCTGCTTACACGTCTCCTAATAATGCCCCACAGTGACTATTATGGCCATGTTTCCACTACATCCTGAATTCTATTGTTAAACAGATCATGGCCTACATTGGACAAATGAACCCCATCCTTGTTGTATAGATGATCTTTGCAATCTGGTATGATATACTGGTGGTAAATTATCTGGATCCCAATAGCAAGACAGAAATAAGACACCTCTCTATTCACCTCTCGCCAGACCCTGTTCAAGGATTTTGCAGCCCCAACTGTCCTCTGTTTTCTATGTGGTATGATTCTGGACTACACTAGTGTCATGACATATATCTGCTGCCTTAACCATTGTAAATCCACTTTTGTCGTTATTACCATGTCAATGGAGGACATGTGCATCAATTTTTTTCCACCCAAAGGAGTAAAAAGCCCTGCCAGTGGAGAGCTGAGCAAGTTCAGCTTCTTCACCCTCAGAATAAGCTCCAGCCACCCCATCCCCCCTTTTCCACACCAGTGCACCCCTGCCTTACTTGGTGATACCAGCAGTGGAGTTCCACTTGAGTGACATGCTGCTCTGATATGTGCTCTTCAGAGGTAGGCATGTCCCAGCACCAATATTTCTTAAATCAACGAACTGATCTGTAAAAATAATAAGAAATGTTAGCACCATATATCATTGACCCCTCCTCTGGAAGTCTCCCTTAGCAACCGATGGCCTCACTTCCCAGTGAGAACATTAAGTCCAAGGTGTGGCCATGGCTGTAGGTTGCAGAAGCAACACCTTGTGCAACTCCCAGTGAAGTCATAATTTGGAGGAAGTCAGGACCAAAATGCAAGAGTTTGTTGTTGATCCATGCATTGAAGTCAACCAGAATCAACCATAAGGGCAACTCCAACACCCTATTGGTAATGAAGTCCAAGACTTCCTCCATGAATTCCCCCTCGTGCCCTGGTGTCCTGCAACCTTCACCTAGATTTCCACGCACAACATGAATTCAAATGACTAAAGTGGTACCCAGTCAGTGCACAGAGAAGTTCAGGTGAGATCTAAAACAGATGGCCACTCCCCCACACCTGCATTCTGTCCTCGAGCATTGCACTACAGAGAATCGAGCCAGGATAGATGTCTCCAGGACTGGACCTGTGTCCAATGTAAATTCAAACACCTCTCTGGAGTATTTCTGTCCATCTCGAGAGTGCTTTCAGCTACAAACCACGGCTTCCTGTGCCCTTCCTCCTCTGCTGCCTGCCCCACTCAGTTCCCATGACAAGTGATCATCATATTATTATGTTTTCAATAAGTACAGTACAATTTATTTTGCATTTCTACGTGGACAACAACCAGAAAGGCATACAAAGGTTCCTGGATTAATGTCTCATCAGATAGGTGTCTCTAATAAAATGGCATTTCCCACAGTACAGCACTATTACAGTGTTAGCCCAGAGTGTGTGTGAGCTTAAGCTGCCAGTCTGGAATTTGAACCAGTGACTTGAATCCAGAAGCAAACATTCTGTTGTCTTGCTGAAAAGTCAAAATATGTGATTAGGGATTCAGAGGAAAAAAACGAAACAACCCCTTTGTTTGACCCCAAGTGAAATAAGAAAGCCCCAGTTTGGAAGTAGTACAGACAGTTTCATGTGAAAAAAAAACTCACATCACATGTTAAATCCCCAGTACTTAGTGTGGCACACGTTCATCACTGTGACAGCCATGCTGAAATAATTACTGACTCATGCTTTTGAAAAAGAGACCCCTCATTACTCAAAGTTCTTTCTAAGCAACTTTTAAAAACCATTGTTAGCTTTGATAAGGCTATTCACAAGGCTCATTGCGTTGCCACTAGTACTGACTGTAGGAGCTATTCCACTTAAATATGAACCCCCTAGTATTCTGTCAGAGTCAAAAGAACCCATAAAATACCTTTATACTTCACATTAATGTCAAAATAGCAATTTAAATCCCAGTGTTGTTACTTGGCATGATCATACATTTCCACTCTTCAGAGAAAATTGCATTTAATGTTTCAGAGACAGAACCTGAAATGGTAAATTACAAAAATAAACAGTTCAGTTATCATAACCCACATTCTGGAAATATTAAAAATACAAATTGCACTACCATTCAAAATTTCCAACAGAGAAGATATACAATGCCTAATTTTCCTATAAGCATGCTATTCAACAGTAATTTTCTGAATTCCATGCTATGACCGCACTTTTTTGCAGAAATATCTCTACTTATCAGTAGGGCCCTTTATGCAACATTTTTTGTACAGCGATCAACATTGTCTTTGTAGTGACTACATTTGAATGAACATTGTAGTGTGCCAAGAGAGTAACATTTAAGTGATATACAAGTTAAAGTTACAATAATAAGAAAGCAACACGTCATTAGTTGGCCTCTGCAGTTTAAAAACTACAAGTTTACTAAAGGCTTTAAAGGAATTTCTTAAGTTATGAATACTTCATTAAGTCTTGTGTGTTTTTTTTTCAATTCTGCATGACTCATATGCAATCAATTTTTCCCATTTCTCAGGTGTTTCAATTTGAGAAGCTGCCGACTGCAATTTGAACTGTCAGTGTACCACATAATTGTTCTTTCTATTTTGTCTCATAAACAAATGTATGCATGAGTTATGAGGTTAAGTGTCCAGAAAAAATGGCTTTTTAATCTTACTTGTATAGCTGTTAATTTGTTTTATTTTGTATTGACTGTGCTGGCTAATTAGTATCTGTGTGTGCACGAGGAGCGTAAATATGTGTGTGCTCATTTACAGGGATTTGCATGTGGCAAGAACAATTTATCTTATCATATGGTAAGGAATAAAGCTTGCACCTGATTGGCTACTGTCCCTTGGTAGATGACACTACTACCAAAGGGCAGTAACAACTGCTAGTTTTGGTGCCTAATCACTGATTCAGTAAATTAATATCCCCACATTCTAAATCATTTCAAACTGCTGCCCTCTGTAATTCATCGGTAAACCTAAATAAAATGAAAGCAGCCATGATGAATGACATACCCTGACATACCAGAAACTTACTTCAACATTCAGGTTAGTGTAGTGATTGAGAATTTGTCATGCATATGATGAAGATATCAGCATACCAGGAAAAAGATGAAGAATCACCTCACAGCCTCAAGTGCCTAAGGCTCCATGAATACAAATGACAGCTGCGTCAGTGAAGCCACCAGCTCTCAGGAACACGGTCGCTCATGCACTGAACTGTTGTCCTCTGATCCCCTCCTAGGAATGATGAAACGCCACAACTTAGTAAGTTTTGGATGCTCGCTGGCAATATTTATTTTGGCACAAAGAGACTATTTACATTCCTCTTGTCATAGTTTATTCACAATATACAACAACTCTGTCCCAATAAATTTCTTCGCTCTGGCCTCCTCCTTCTTCTGGCTGCTTGTCCTTTCTGTTTTCTGGGTCCAGACACTGTGAATCTAGCCCCCTGCTCCATCACTAGCACCAGGCTGATTCCACACTTACCTGGGCCTTGGCCCTTCAGGCCCAGACACTATGAATCCAGTGACTGGACCTATCATCTCCCCGCATTAACACCACACCTGGGTTCCTTGTCCCAAACCTATATAGCCTACCCATCTCCACCCTCCTCTGATCCCCTTCCCCCCTCCTCCTCCTTTTCCTACCTCCATTGCTCTGCCTCCAGCTTGTGAAGGACATTGGAGCTCTCCCTTGGGGGCTAGAATCTTGGCTATTTCCCCCACTAGGTCACTGAATGGCCTTAGGAATAGGCACATGCCAAATTCAGACAAATTAACCCCATCAGACCGGTATACCACAGCTTAATCAAAGGAAATGTCCTTGTGCTGGATGTGCACCCCATTTCGATTACTGCCCTCGCTACCCTCCTGTTAAGGCACTTCCTCACCTTCTCAATCAACCTGACATCCCTGGCCCCCCCTCCAGACCCTCCAGGAGGTGACCTCAGACCAGCCGATGGTCACCCCCCGGCCACTACCCCTTAATCTTCTCTAAGTTCCCCATTATGTTCTGCCCCAGCACTCCCCATGGTACCCCCCCAATCGTTGCCCCCCCAAGTGGATGATAATGCAATCCGGCCTTCCCCATTGCACCCTTAGTTCATCCAGTAGAGGCAGCAGTTGGGTCCACCTCATGCCCCTGATGCCTTTCCATTGCACCTTGGTGTGCTCCATGCTACTGTATAATTGTATCCCTCTGGCTGTGGTTGCCACAAACCTCTCCACCCAATAGATGAAGGAATGCCCCACTAACCAGACCTTCCTCTTGGAACCTGCCACAGAAACAAGAGAAACAGCGTAAGTTGTGGATATCAACACCTAACACACTTCCTGTAGCAGTTGGACCTCCAGCACCCAACTCTTTTTAACTTCTCCACTGAGACCCCTTTTTCAGCTGCCTCTGAGGCTGCGCCAATCCGAAATGAGTGGGGGGCAAAATCCCCCTGTTCTTCACCTATGAATGCTAGGGCCTTCCTGAGTACTGCTCCATTCTGAAAACTACTGACAGGGGAGCCATCCCCATTGCAGAACAAAGAGCGCCCCCCTGGCCACCCCCCGAATGCTCTCGTATGCCTCCAAGGTGGATGCTATGTAGGTGGTGGCTGCTGTACCAGTGTCACAAAGGTCCCTCTCCATGCTTGGTCCATTTTTGACCTGGCCAATGTGATGACTGATCTGTCCTTCCCCCATACCATGCTTTTGTGCTGTAATACCAGGCCAGATGCAGATTTGCGATGGGCCACCATTTCCCCCACCCAAAAAGCCCCAGCTGCCATGACCGCAAAAACAGCCCTGAACAGAAGTGCCTCCTGGGCAGAGGAGCACACTTGCCGTGTCGCCTCCAGCACCCCAACCAGCAACTGCCCTTTAATGGGACATCTCCTGTACTTCCTTTTACCTTGTCCCCTCTCTGCTAGCCTGTAACCATCCTTTTTACTGTCCTGCGGGCCGTGGTGTCCTACCACCCCCTTTCCTGGCACACCCAGCTGATGCCAGCCAGTTGCACCACCACTGTGGCATGGGCCAACCCCTCTTCCCACTTCTCCACTATGAACCATCTACCTGTTCATCCAGGGCCAGTTCGTCTTTGTCCCACCCATGCTTTCCCCCTAAACTCTTGAAATCTCACCCACCTGTCTTCATAGGCTCTAAGTGTGTTGGCCAACCAGGAACCATGGTATAATACCCTGGCTGTATCCTTCCAATCTCCCACAACTGGCCCGGGACCCTGGTCCTGTAGGTTACCACCTGCGGCACCAGCTCCCGAAACCATCCAAGCTGTAAATGGGAAAGACTGTCAGCCACTTCATTCTTAAGCCCTTTGACATGCTGCGCTTTGAAAGACAAGTTCATTTGTAACCCCAGTAATTCCATGTGCCGCATGATCTTGCCCACAGTCTCCATCTTCCTGCCCTATCTATTATTGACCTCCACTACCCCTTTATTATAACACCAGAAAAGGGTGAACTTTCCCCTCATCCTGGTCCCCTATACTTCCAAGGCTACCCATAGCAGGAATTTCTCTAGGAGTGTAATGTCCTTCAGTACCACACTTACCCTCCACTGCTCCAGCCACACTTTTGACATCCAATTCCCCTGAAAATATGCTCCCATTCCCAGGGCGTCTGAGGTCACCGTGTACAATTCCAAATCTGAGTTTCACTCCCACTCATCTTGCCAGAATGTCACCTCATTATAGCGGTCCATGAACTCCTCTCACACCTTAAAATCTTCCTGCACCCCTTTTGACATGTCCTCCCAGTGGTGCAACTGCTTAGCCTTCCCTGTAGCCCTATCCAGTCTCCTAGTAAATGCCCTGCCTGGACTAATAGCCTTGCATGTGAAATTAAGGTGCCCCAGCAGTTGCTGTACCTGTACCAGTGGCACCCTTCTTCTCCCTGTCAGTTGAGCCAGTAACTCCTTGAGCTGGGCCACTTTGGCCCCGGGTAGACGGAAGCATCCTTGTTCCGTGTCCACCTCTATCCCTAAAAAATTCTATTCTATGGGCCAGGCCCTCCATTTTGCCCTGTGCCAACGGTATTCCAAAATGCTGGCACATCCCTTTGAAGTCCAGCAACATTTTGTGCAACTCCCACAGTGTCTCACCAATGAGGAGGAAGTCATCCAAATAATGCACAACCCTCCTGTGCCCATACTGGACCCCAAATACTCACTGCACCCAGGAGATGAATGTCTCAAAAGTGGAACAGGCCACAGAAGCAGCTCATTGGCATGGCCTTGTCAAAGTAGAGCCTGCTCTCAAATTGAAAACCCAGAAGGTCCCAGTCCACCGTACTTCACTGGTAGTTGCCAAAATGTTGACTCTATGTCTGTCTTAGCCAGCCATGCCCCTTCAATTGCCTTGATCAGTACTATGGCCTGCTCCAATGAAGCATAGGATACTGCCCTGAAGTGTTCTGGTATGCCCTTGTTCACTGACGAATCCTCTGGGTATGACAAATGGTGGATCAAGCACGACTCCCCCTTCTGTTTCTTTGGTACTACCCCCAATGGGGACACCCAAAAGCTGTCACATGGGGGGCCTCCAGAGGCCCTTCCACCTGACCTGCCTCGACCTCCTTTTGCATCTTGGCCCATACTACCTCTTCCTTCCCTCTCACTGACCCAAGGTTCTTGGCCCTCAGCCCTGTTCTCCCCCTTGAAAACCCAGAAGGAAACCATTCCAGAAACCCTCACTAAATAGTGCCATTCCTTTGTCAATTGGGTACTCCATTGTCCATGCCTCTACCACTTCCAAAGAGATGGGTGTGCATGCCAGCACACACCCCTACCACCCCCTTGCTTCTGCGCCTCTAATTCCACTCATAGCTGCAGCTCCCCCATTGTAACTGCCCCTGTTGTGTCCCCCTCACCCCCTGCCTTGTCCTCCACTCCTGGCTCCCTTGAAAGGGCTGCTCGTGGTACTGCCCCCACTCAGCCTCCTTTTGTTCCCCCTTATCTGCAGTTGGATGCTGGGTATGGTCCCCGCATTTTGAACAGACATGTCTGAATTTACAATTGTTCCAGGTACAGGATGCTTTGTTGAAACCCCAGCAGATCTTGAACCCTGGGGCCTGGGGAGGTCTTCTTTCCTTGTTTCCCCGCATTCCCGCCCCCTTCCCCTGACAGTGTTCTTACCCACAACTCCAAATGGGTGCAGTCCTACCTCAGGTCCCCCTTTAGCTACCATTCTTTTTCAACATGCCTCATCGTATTTTAGCCAACCATATCCTAGTTTAGCCTTGTAAGCATTCCTAATGGTGGAGGTGTACATCAACAAGGGAATGGCTAGGTCTGGTTGTTTCTCCAGCACTAATGCACTGTAAATAATAAGCCTGCTTGCCAGTTCTCAGTGGTCTTCCCTTTGTACTTGGCCTCTTCTGTTTTATGCCCCACGACTGCCAGCGCTACTGCCATCTCTGACTTCCCCACTGATTCCTTCTGCTCATACTTTGTGGCCATGTCCTCATCCACCAGGCTGAAGATGTCCATGTACTCCCATTTCCAAATCTTCTCTTTGATCAAAACTGGAACATGGTCCCTCAACAAGAAACCCGGGGGTCCATTGTATAGCTTCTTGCCCCCTGGCTTGGCCCCACTCCAGCCCTTTTCTTCCCCAGCCCCTTTTTCCTTTATGGCCTGCAGGGCCTGTTCCATTTTTTCTATCCCTGCTTCCGCCATGTCGCCCAACAACCCCTCCGAATATTCCTTCAGTTCACTCTAATCGGTGATATCTACACCATCCTTACCCCCATGTGGGCCTTCCCTGTCTGGCTCCGATATGGGCACGGGTACTGGGGTGTGTGCAGGGTTTGGTCCCACCCATCTGGGTCTCTTCCCAGTCATTCCCCTGCCTGGGCATTCATACTGCTCCTTCTGCACCTCCTCCTCTGCCTCTCTCTGCTTGGCCACCGCCACCAACTTGGTCATTTGGCCCATCAGCTTGGCTGTCTCCTCCATCATCTTCTCACTGGATATCGGGGCTCACTTGGGTGCCATTCTTGCACTCTGTACCACTATGTGCAAGAAGAAAAGAAAGGACAATGAAAACGTGAGTACTCTGTTGCATCTACCAGAGTGGTCTCCGGTGGTCCAGCTGACGGCAGGCCCCCGCCCTTGCTTGGTTGACCATAGTGGGTCACCTCTCTGCCCCTGCCACCTGTAGCATGCCACCACTCTGGGGCCACTTGCCTGTGAACCCAACCGCATAGTGATCACCTGCCAGGGAGGTACCATGATGCACACACCTCACTTCCTGGAGGCATATGCCCCGCTGCCTCACAGGCCTTCTCCACCCCTCCTGTCTCCCTGTCCTGCCCTTGCTATGCGCACTCATTGGCAAAATGAGACATCATGCCCAACAAACAAAATGCCTGCTATGACACCACGTGGGTGAGGGGCTATAGGTCAATACGTCCAAGGTCCTCTAACATAACAGCGTTCGCTCTCACCTCTTCCCTATAAGAAACCCCTTCGGTCCTACTAGCCCCAATGCATGGGTTGCCTAGCCCCATAAGCATGTAACGACCTCCTGTTCTGGAATAACCTGGACCCCTCCCCCCACGTGGACCCCTCCGCCATGTGGCCTGCCTGAGGCCTACTCAGCTGGGGAGGAAGGCCACACCATTATAGATTCCTGCCATGCTCCCTTGGTGCCCCCAGCCTCCCTTCTTAATTTCATCCTTCCCCAGCTGCCTCACCCACTTCTTGGACTGACCTCCTCCTTGCAAGTTCCATCCCCTGTTCTCTGAACCCGGCCCTGAGGCCTTTGCTCTGGCAAGAAAAACTCCTGAACCACTGGCGCACTTCTCCCCACTCTACTTTCACTACAAGGCTCTCCTTTTACTCTTGGACCTTTTCAACCAGATCCGCCATCTAGTGCCGTTCACCTCCTACTCTGGTGGCCATTCAACTGCCACCATGTGGCCAGCCTGGCAGGCCATGACCACTTCCAAAAATGCTCACCGAATCCTCCCCATGCCCTGCTCATGGCTCTTATGCCGAGCTACTTGACCTGTCTGCGTCATTCCTTCCACCTTCCGGTCAGCCCCTGCAGCCCGAACCAGCCTGCTGGCTCTAACCACATGCCGCCATGACCTGGGAGGTCTCCTCCAACTGCTCCAGTCAGCCGGCACTCGCTGCTGTTTGCCTCAATTGTGACACCTCAGTATATTTCTCTTCTCATCTTTCTTTTTTTTTCTTTTTTTAAAATGCACCAACTACTCAGATCACTTGAACTATAACAATGCTAAACCTAGGGCTGCCCCAGCAGCACTCTGGTGTGCGAGGACCTGTTCCCTCTGCAACTGACCTCTGCTACCACCACACCAAAAACCCTGCATCGACTCCAGGCATAACAAAAAAACAAAACAATCTCATCATAAAGTGCACAGCCCTTACCTACAACAGCTCTATTTTAACTCAGTTGCAGCCCATCATTATGAAAGCACTCCCCCACCTTGCTTAAGCAAAAACAAGCATTCCATTGTTGACATGCAGCCTAGCTGCAACACCTCAGCATTCCTAACAAACTACTACTCTCTATGCTGCTTCTCCACGACTCCAAGGGCATGTGCTTTACTATAAACCCCAAACTTATCACAATGCAGGCCACTATTCCAAGCCTAGTTCTAAATCACAAAACAAACAATTTTAAATCAGCATCTCTACTGTTATCGCTGAACCCAGCTGTAACCTTATTCTTATACAAAACCTTTTTAACCACAAATCATCAACCATTTAAATCAAGCAAAACATACTGGTCCGCATGACCTGCAAAGGCCTAGCTGCCCCATGTGCCTAACCTGGATATTGTCAAACTATGTGCTGAGCTCCAAGTTCAAGGAATTTCTCAGCAAAAGAGGGCTGGCTCAGGGTGTCCAGCCCTGATATACCCCTCCAGGACCCCAGATCAGGTCCCCTGGTAGCTCCGCTCCCTAACCAATGCCATGAGCCCTAGGGCCTACCCTGTCATTTTACTCATGCCTTCATCATAGCTGATGGTAGCAGCCCCCCTTCTGCCCTCCCCCTCCCCTCCACCCCTTCCCTGCCCAGTCCAATTGTTTCTTCCTGGCAGGGGCCATGGGACAACCTAGCCTCCCTTTTAGTGGGAAGCCTAATTGTGCCAGTAGGAGCAATCCCAAAGTAGACCAAAATGTTGTGTCAGCAAATATGAGGAAAATGTTGTAATGTGTGAAAGCACATTTAAAAAGAATGACAAGACGCGCTGTAGCACCACAGCATTTGAAAGTGAAAGTGACAAGCCAATGCTGCGGAGTTTGCTGTTATAGATGTGGGCAAAAATCACAGCCTACAGAGATGAAGTGGCAATAATACATTAAAGGAAGTCAAAAAGTGTCATAGAAGATCCCAGTTTTGCTGCTGTCAGTGCTGGTTTCTCAATTTTGCTCACTGAAACTAGCAAACCCAACACTACAAAAAGTGACAGTTTCAGAAGTGACATCACGCTGAGCCAAGCGTCCTTTCATGTTAACAGCAATGAAGCTGCCGGCTCTCAGCAAAATGATCTCTCATGCATTGAACTGTTGTGCCAGCATGAGTGATCCCAAAGCAGAGTGACAAGTTCTGTTAGGAAATATGGGGAAAATATTGTAATGTGTGAAAGCATACTGAAAAAAAGATGCTCTGTAACACCACGGCTTACAAAAGTAAAGGTGACAAAACTGACGCTGCTGAGTCTGCCATTGTAAGTGTGGGTAAAATCACAGCTCACAGTGATGATGACCTACTAATTACAAGTAAACAGAATGTGGAGTGTAAAAAAAGATCAGAGTTTTCAAAAATAATCTTGTTCATTATCTTGATCACATACCTGTAACAGAATGTGCAGTTTATGATGAACCTGGCTTTGCTGCCCCCCCCCCCAAAGATTGGTACTATATTCTTCAGCATAACAATACCTAACCTTAGTTAATCTTAATTTGCTTTGAAAAAATCTTACTTTTCTGGCTGTGAATTTATTTTGTTTGTAAATGCCATATGATAAGCCTTCAGCCTTGTGCCTCAGTATGCCCCTGGGCATGCGGCGATCACACTACTACCCACAGCTTGTCATGCCACTGTTTACATATATTCATTTTAAGCATGTTAATATGAGTAATGTTTACAAGCTTGAGGCAGGGGGTTGCGGGTGGTATCAGAAAATCAGTCTCACAACTATTGGTTTCTGCAGAGTATGTGTATCGGGAAGGGGGGCATTTCCAAGGTTTTGGTTCTCTACCATCGTTGGCGGGGGTACCATGATATTGAAAATGTTCATTCTTATTTGTCAAATTCTCACCAATTTTATGTCTTTTCCTAATTGCTCTGTTGGTCTATACTGTCTCAAATTGTACTGCATTAGCCAACATAGATCTCAGGAATTGGAGATACTGACACAAATCTAAATAGCTTATGTTCCAGTAATCAAATTCACTGCATGTGATGTAGCATACACGATGTGTAATCAGTATATACTTCACTTGATCGGTGTTTGTAAAAAACTAGAAGGAAAATGTGTCAATAAACTAGGTTATACAAAATAACATAAAAATGAATTGAATATTTACTTTGCCCTCTAGATCTCAGTGCAATGTACACAGTTGCTGGGTATGATGATGTCACCCCCCAACCATGTGCTACAAACAGGCAAACTGTCAAACTACATCAAATGAAGCATCCAGTAGCAGCAGAAGCAAACTGGTAGTAAAATAGAACAACACATAGCCTAAAAAAATATTTTTTAAGAACCCATGGCACAACATCAATGAATGCTACTGTAGTATGCAGCTCGTACCAATCAATCAGAATCACTGTTTGTATCATAAAAACCTTCCTATTGTGTCTCAGTGATTTCAGATATTTTTTCAGTATGTGTGCGATTGGGGAGGGGCTCGAGCCTCGGACACAAGTAGCTGAATGATCCTCTCCCTGTGCTCATACACATACATCTCTTTGTCTTCGTTATCCCTTCCTGACATCTGGTCCTCCATTAAATCAATAAATACAGCTGCCACACCCAGTTAAACGCACTTCCCTATTCAGAACTTAAAGAAAGACACAAACCCCAATGTTCTGTGGAAAAAAAAATTTTTTACTCGACAGACGTAACATTTTTACATATAAATATTAATTTGTTCAGTTTCACATGTTACACACAAGAAGCTGGCACATATACAGTTTGATAAATTGGCATACATTTATTTCGCCCTGGGGAAGAAGACGGATTCAACTCTTAACAAACAGATAAAATCCAGTACCATAGCATCCTCTGTGTAACACCTTGGCCAAACACAGATCTCAAACCCCCATTGGGCCTGCTTGCTCCCCTGACCAGTTCCCCTTATGATGGATTCTTTAATTTCTAGGTCATAACAGAGCAGAGCTGCCCTCACAGGATGTCATCTGTCCTGCTGATCACCCACAGTGCTCCACTATTCTACCCCACATTGTCAGAGTAAGAAAACATATCCAAGTGCACCCTCACAGGGCCAACATTTCCAGTTTCTTTCATTATTTGTGACCTAAATCAGTCAATAGTCCTTTACAGCATATCTTCCGCCAAACTATGAATAACTGACCTCTTTTGTTGTTATAGAGTGGGAAGGAGGGCTTTCTTTTCATTGCTGCCTCTGGGACAAAACAGCATGAACATCTTCAGTCTTAGCCTTTTATTCTTTTTGATATTTAAATGGCTTTATTTATTTTTGTTACAGATCCACAAATAAGACTGCATACAGTGCAAGACATCACATCACATTACTTTACAATACAATACGCTACACATACATATATTCCCTCTCCCCTTCCCCCCTCCCTCCCTCCCTGTCCCATGGCAACGGCTTAGCTTAATAGTGAAATCACTAGTCCTATCGATATTCTGAGATGTTCGTAAGGCATACAGTCTGTAGTTTACTCCACCTTCTGTCAAATCTGGGCATACAATTATTTACACTAATTGTAATCTTCTCCACAGATAAGTTGAATAATAGTTCTTGTAACTATTCATTATATGAAATTGCTTCATTATCCAGCCAGTGTCTGAGGACTAATTTTTTTAACTGACATAGCAATCAAATTTATATGAAACCTTCTTTTTGTAACAGCTATAGAAGAGTAGTCTCCTACCAGACAGGTTAAAGGTTCAATGTGTTCTGTTATACTTTCTTATTTTTATTTTTTTTTTTATTTTAAACCTTTGTTTACCGGGTAAGTACATTGAGCCAAAGGCCCATTTTCATGTACGACCCGGGGACCATATACATATACAGTCAAGATGTTTACAATGAAATTAACAAAACTCACACTACAATACAATTACAACAATTATTATACATACATCACAATACAACAATCATTAAAAAGAAATATAAAATAAAATAATCATTAAAAACAACAACAATGCAATTTGCCAAGAAAATAATTTCTTAGCCTAATTTTAAAAGTTTGGTAACTAACATTCCCATATAAAACAATAGGAAGCTCATTCCCATTTTTAGCAGTAGAGTAGGAAAAAGAACCATCACCCATTCTGGTCTTGGTCTTGGGAACATTTAATTTACTTTGATGATCTGAACGAAATTCCCTTGAATTTATTTTAATCCATAATAATGAATATAATGGAGAATTTGTACCTTGATGGAGAATTTTATCAATTAAAGAACATAAACTGCATTGACAACCCAGCCTAGGTGGAAGCCAGGCAGATAGTCTATACAGTTCACAATGATATGTAGAATAAGGCAGCTTAAAAGTAAATCTACAAATACCATGAAACACATTAGTAAGAAGGGATAACTCTCTATTAGACAAATTTGAGAAAAGGGATGAGTTATAATTTAACTGAGGGAGTAATACACCCTTGGCTATTGCATGCCTTACTGGTAAGGTCAGCAACGATTGAAACTTGAATAAGACTCCCAGTCTCTGATTTATTTGATGAGAAATAAAATTTACATGATTGGAAAAATGTAAGTATTGGTCCAACAGGACTCCAAGATATTTAAATTGTTTTACCTGCTCCATCCTATTACCCAATGAATCAGAGATGGACAAATTCTGAGATCTATAGGGTCTAATTCTAGATCCAAAAAGCATACATTTTGTTTTTGAGTTATTTAATGCCAAATAATTCCTTTTTAACCAACTACAGAGTACAGCAAAGTCCTTATTTAAAGACTCATTTATAAGTTCCACTGAAATAGAACTTTTGTATGGAATAACGTCATCTGCATAAATCAGACAATGAGTGTCATTCAGTAAAGAAGGAACAATGTCTACAAACACAGTAAACAAAAGTGGGCCCAGAACGGACCCCTGGGGCACCCCATGTAATACAAATCTACTAGAAGAAAAAGCTCCATTTAATCCTACTTTAAGTGGTCATTTGGACAAATAGCTGTGAAACCAATCAACAGCAATCTCCGCCATACCATAGCTTCAGAGCATCCTGATCAGCAAGGGATGATTCACTAGATCGAAGGCCTTGGACAGGTCCACAAATACAGCACCAGTGAGCAAACCTTCATCCATAGCTACACTGGTGTGGTTCATGAACCTGGCTAAGGCCGTCCCCATCCCGTGGAATTTTCAAAACCCATGCTGATCAGGTGTCCTAAAACCATTATCCTGTAAGTAGGCTGAAAACTGCTCATTCACAAGCCTCTGAAAAATCTTACCCAAAGGTGGCAAAAGAGAAATAGGATGATAATTGTTCATATCCATTCTGTCACCTGATTTATAAATGGGTTTGATTACTGTTTGTTTCCATTCATCAGGGAAACATCCAGTAAGCAAAGATAAATTAAAAATAGAAGTAAGTGGATAAGTAATATATTCAGAAATCAGTTTTAAGAACCTAATCTCAAGTTCACACGCACTTGAACAAATTGGCATTTGTTTCAAGAGATTATAAACCCGGTATGGTTCAATAGATGAAAAATAAAAAGAACCAAATTCAGAAGTAACACAGGACTGTTCATCTACACACAGACCCTGATTAGAAGCCTGTGTATATCTGGACAAATCAAAAAATGTATCCAAAAAAGAATCACAGATAACCTGAGCATCAGAAATCACTTGACCATCCTTAATAAAAGCCCCAATAGCTTCTTTCCTAGATGGATTAATTAAAGTGTTTACAGAAGACCAAAACCTTTTTGGATTATTTAAGCTAGAAGTTTGTAAATTCTGAAAGTAACTAGATTTACTTTATCTAACTTTTATTTTACATTTATTTCTAAGCTTCCTATAGCTATTAAAATCTCTCATTGATTAAGTTACCTTATACAAGTTCCAAGCAGCATCTCTCAATTTCATTAGATGCAACAAGGGGGCAGTAATCCATTTATTCAAGGAACCTCTGACTCTCCTAACCACTTTAGGAAAATATTTATTTTGTAATTCCAAAAGAGTGGAAGTAAAATAATCAACGGTAATATTCACGTCAGGGATTGCATCCAAAAGGTCCAATCAAGCTTCTGTAGTTCAGCAAGAAAATCACCACTCACCTTGTTAACAAACATACGGTATGAAATGAACCTAGGAGGCAATTTAGGCCTTTTGGATCTCCATATGCAAGAAATGTCCAAATGGTCACTCATTACATTGGGAAGTACACCAACACTAGAAATATTTACCTGTTTATTAACAAGGACCCAATCCAAAATTGTGTGGTTCTGACTACTCATATTCATATGGGTAAATGAGTTAATGAGCTGAGACAAACCAACATTGGCCAGTAACGTCTCTATAGAAGGATCGTTAATAGGGTCCCAATGAATATTAAAATCTCCAGTAATCAAAATATCACTACCTGATTGAATAGTTGTTACAAACTTTAAAATATCATCTAACCCTTTTTTAGCAGTTTTTGGGGGATTATAAACTGTACAATATCTTAATTTTTGACAACCACCCAATTTCAATTCCAACAAAAGCCATTCAAATTCAGAAGTATGTTTGTATCCAGGAGAAATCTCAACTACTTCCAATTCTGATTTATAATATACCATTATACCCCTTCCCTTCTTTTTTCCATTTCTGTCTTTCCGTATTAAACTATAACCTTCAAGAGCAATAAGGTTATCTAAAACTGAAGGTTTCAGCCAAGTTTCAGTCACACTGAATATATCTGGGTCATAATTAGTGACCCAGGCCTCAATTTCAGCTTGTTTGGATAAAAACTTCTAACATTAAGATGAACTATTCTTAAACCTTTAGTTTGCCAATAATTATCATATAATACAGTATCAGGAATTAAAGGCCCAGGGTTTGTTTCCACATCACCAGATAGAAGTAGAGTATACCAGATAATACCAATCAACAGGGAAACAAACAGAAACTTTATACTAGATTTTACAAAAGAAAAAGCCCCCATCTCATATATATTCCTCTTGTTAAGACAGCCTAAATCCCTAACATCTAAGGAAAAACAATAGGTGGAGGCCTTTAAATAATCTGAGAATGTTTAATCAGTAAGTGAATGAATTTGAATGCTTGATTGGTGTAATAGGATCAATAATATACATTAAACCTATCGAACAGAATTAGCCCAATGCAACAACACATCATAGATATCCTTAGGTCCTACATGTTAACTAACTAATCAATGAACAAAACACTTATATATCTTTCCAATTACACCTCTATTGCTACTTGCATATAGTATCTAATATACAATAAAAGTGCGTAAATTACATGCGGTCTCCCCTCAGTCTCCCTCAGTTGACTCCCGATAGTGACTCCACTACTCCTGCATACTCCACTCACGCATACAGCCGCTCCGCGGATAGCCGCTAAAGATGTAACAAATATATAAGGAGTCTAACTTAGAGTCTCCGCCCCTCAATCAGTTGTTCTGCCGCAAGCTCCCACCCAGTAGTCCCCTCGCTTACCGAAACCGGGAACGAGATTTTAACAGTCAAAGCGGCCACACTGCTTGCCGAGAAATCAGGGCACAAAAGTCTTACAGTGGATAGGTGTAGCAGGAGACTCTGCAATTAACTGCAGGCACGAAATAAAGCACAAAGTGCAGCGTCCTATTGATGGTTACAGCAGCACCTTTAGATGTAATAACCTAGTAAAGGATAAGCTCTTTGCTTTATTAGGGACCAGAAAGAAGCTATTTTTGGACAGTCTCAAAATATGTGATATAATGATCCCGTCCCTGCCTACATTGATTGCATATTGCATTGGGGACTTTGCCCATTTTAGCCAGCCTTTCCAGTGTATAGTGTGTATTATGAGTAATTTGGTACTGCATTAACCTCAATCTGTCTTAAGATGTGTACCTGTGCATATCCTGCCAAATTTTAGACCAATTAAATGACTTCCCTGGAAATTGTTTTTCCCAGTACTTAGAGGTTCCTACGGTATTTGGGAAAACTTTAACCAGAAGATTTGAGTAAATCCCTGAGTTGACATGCCTACCTGTAGTGAATTGGATGAAAGGGCTTAGAAATTCCCCTTTTTTTCCAGATTCAGTATTGAGCCGGTATTTAACTAACACGTGTCTGAGTTGGGATACTTTAAAACTAAACTTGGGGTCCAGTTTGTTATTAATCATAATGTCAGCCTTGGTATGAGTTCTTCTATTCTCCCACAAATCTGTGATCCTTTTCCCTGATAACAGAGGGATCCACTTATTGGTGATCATATGGCCTCCGATTTTAAAGTTTGGGTTTCCTCCTAGCGGTTGATTATATAATTTAAGGAGGTGCACATCTGTGTATGAATTCTTACCGAAATTCCAATTTGGATGTTCCTGAGTGTTTGAGGAAGTAATTTAGGAGGAGTGTATAGCAGGGCTTCCAGTGTTAATTTTAAAGCAGCCATCACGTCCTTTTCTAGTAGTAGCCAAATAGGTTTGTATTGGAATTGGTCTGGTTCAGTGTTCGGGTTCATCCATTTCATGTACTTTGCTGCCTGACTTCCCCTGTAATATAGTTTAAAATGTGGAAGTCTCAGGCCACCTTTGTTTTTGGGAGCTGTTAGTTTGTTGTAGGCCATTCGAGACTGTTTGTTTTTCCAAATAAATGCTGTTAGCAAGGAATGGATCTTAGCAAACACTGATTGGGGTAGCCAAAGATTTAGCATGTTAATGGGGTGGAAAATACATGGTAGGATGTTCATTTTAACTAAATTAACCCTTCTCCAAAGAGTAGTTTATCCCATCTATCCAAGTCTTGCTTAATAACTTGCATTAATTTATCCAAGTTGCATTCTCTGGAAGATTTAGAGCTCCTTGTTAGAGTAATACCTAGATATTTCAGCTTTTTGCTTTCCCCTTGTACCCCTAGGTCCTCAAATTCCCTTCTATGGGATGTCATATTTAAAGGGAATATTTTAGTTTTCTCCAAGTTTAACTTGTAATTAGCTAGTGCTCCAAATTCTTTAATCACTTGTAAAGTTTTAATTGTTGATACTCTTGGGCACATTAAGTGCAGTAGTATATTGTCAGCATGTGCTGATAGTTTAAGCTCCTGGTTCCCAACTTTGACCCCTTGGATCTCAGATTCTATTCTAATCTGGGTTAAAAGGGGTTCCAGGTATAGGTTGAACAGTAATTGAGATAGCAGGCAGCCTTGTCTGGTACCCGAGGAGAGGGTGAAACTGCACAAAAATGTTCTGTTGCAGTATATACGTGCCTTAGGTGAAGTGTATAATGCTTTGATCCATTGCACAAAGAGAGGAGGGAAGCCAGACTTGTGCAGTACCCGATACAAAAATTCCCAGTCTACCCTATCAAAAGCTTTCTCTGCATTAAGTGACATCAGAACCGCATGTATGTTAGTGTCCCTGGAAACAGAAAATATATGGTCTAATTTCATGAGGTGGTATGAGGAAGATCTTCCTGCCATGAATCCCACTTGTTCCATGCAGATGAGGCCAGGCATTACCTGGTTCAGTCTAATAGCTAAACTTTTTTCCAATTTCTTAAAGTCATAGTTTAACAGAGAGATTGGCCTATAATTTGATACTAGTTCTGGATTCCTCCCCTCCTTGTACAATACCACAATCAAAGCCTCATATAATTGGGGATCCCTGCATTCTCCTTTCAATATGCTGTGAAATAATAAGAGAAACATAGAGACAGTTCCTTCCCCAGTTCCTTCTAGAAGTTGGGGGAAAATCTATCCGGCTCTGGCACTTTATCTAAAGGTAATGTGTTAATTGCCCTTAGTATCTCTGATTCTGTGATGGGGGACGTTATTCACAGTCTCTGCTCCTCAGTTAGTCTGGGTAGAGGTAATTCAGATAAATAAGAATCAATGTTATCTATGGGGGCAGTCCTAGCCCTATATAGTTCTGTATAGAATTCTTGGAATTCCGTTGCTATGTCTTTAGGATTCATTTTGAGGGTGCTGTCTACCCTAGATTTTATTGCATTGATCTCTCTCAATGTCTCCTGCTGCTTTACCCTCATAGCAAGGAGTTTCCCAGCCTTTTCTCCCCAATCTATATATTTAGATTTGGTTTTGATAATTGCATACTCGGCTTTTTCACCCAACAAATCATTATAGCATGCTCAGAGTCAAATGAGTTCCATGCATTGCTGACCTAAAAGTGTATTCCTTCCCTCTCGGGTATAAAACCACCCATGGGTCGCATAGTCTTAACTTGTCAGATATATCTCTAATCACTCACTGTGCTGGAGATAGCCCTACTTTTGTTTTGCCTGTTCTGTCTGAATCTGGGGAAAATGGCAAATTCCAGTCCCCCCCTAGTATCAAGGGAATCGACAAAAAAGGTAGCAAGGTATTAAGTAATTCCATAAAGAAGGAGGGGATGTCCGTATTTGGACCACATATGGATCCCAGTACAATATCAGATCTCTCCAGTGTGCCATGTACCAACACATATCTCCCCAATGGATCCTGGATACACTGACTGCACTGGAAACCCAAGTTCCTTGTCAACAATATTGTCACACCTTTACTCTGGGTGGATGACCCTGCTGCAAACACTTGGCTTATCTGCATTCTACAGAACAAATTTTCTTCTGTGTCTAGTAGGTGTGTTTCCTGTAGGAAAAATTATCTGACCTTTGGTCACTTGCAAGTGCTTAAGGACCCTGTATTGTTTATTTTTACTTCACACCCCTTTCACATTCCATGTCATAAACTTATACATATTAGCCATCCTGAGTTATGATGATACATAGTAAGTGGCTGGAAGATAAGATGCAAAGTAGCCCTCTATTAGCCAATGCCATGGTGTCCCTCCCCTCTCCCCCCATAGTCCAAGTATTTGCCAAAACATTCCTCTCCAATCCCTCCTTAAAACCACCCTCCGCTTTCTCTTTCTTTCCCTTCACCATCTCTTTTACATTGTTTACTTGTTTCCTTTGAACCTGAAAAAGTCTAAGAGACTTCCTGACACTTCCCTTAACTAATCTACCTGTTACAGTTTGATCAGGTGAATAAAGGAACCCTTCCCTCGATATGGTATGTGATGCTGCCAGTCTCAGCCAGCCCCAGTCCTCCCACTTCCCCGCGCTCCAATTAGAATGCCAACCTCCATATCGGAATCATTACTTATCAACATCAAATTTCCAAAGGAGGCTTAGAAAGGAGGAAGAGAGGGGGGAAAAAACAGTTTTTTAAAAAAGAGAAAAGACAGAGAACCCCCAAAAAAAAACAGGGGAGATCTTCCTCTATAAAATTAAATATCTCTCTTTCCTTCTATTCTTCCGCTTCCAAACTTATGCCAGGGCTTATACTTCATCCCATATTTATTATTAATTAGGTTGGTACCATCCCTTTTTCTTGTTCTAATGATTATTGTAAACATATTCGGTCCTCTTGATTATTCCAAGGAATTATTATTCATTCCCCTGATATTGTAAGTCTTGTTAGCCCTTGTGATTAATGTTACTATTTTGCTTAAACCTTTTGATTATAATGTTAATACAATCGCACTTCTGGTTTCTCACAACCCTTAAATCTAACTAACCCTGAGAAATCTCCATAATATCTTGCCTTTCTAATTTAACCTAAGTTAGACATTTCCTTTAAATCCTCCATGCTAGCTTTGCCCCTTATTTGGCATTATCATCATGACTCATGTCATATTTGGAAGGCAGAAATCAATACAAAAGAAAGACTCATAGCTTTAGTAGGCAAAGTCCCCTTTAACTTGGTTTCTTCGTTGCAAGGATACAACCTGTCCTTTTCTCTGCAACCCTGTGCACGATCATGTGGCCCTTGTTGCAACAGTTAGACATCTTCTGCACCTCCACGACCGCGTGCACAGTCGAGAAGCTGCAGACCCTGTTAAAGCCTATCGTAGAAAACCACCAGACGCGGTTCCTTCAGTACTCAAATTGACCATGTTTCCCCTCGCATACTGTTGAGCTGGATTACATGTTCACAACTAGGAGAATATTCCTTTCAAAAGTGCAAACTCCAAAGTCTGGTCTGCAACTCTGCAACAGTCTCTCCTGAGATAGAGCAAGGCATCGCTCCAAATCACTGTTAATATCAAGCAAATATTCCCTGCATATATCCCAAACATGCTAGTCCAAAGTTAATATCATTCCAACGATCACAGTGAGCCTTGCTTTGCCCCATTGGTTGGAAATTAGCCATCCATTATATCTTCCTTCCCAATTCTAGAATTTCTGCTGCAAATACCTTATTTCTTGAATAGATCTGGCAGGAGTCTCTGTAGTTCCTGTACTGCTTGCTCGTTGGAGTCATATGGATGCCACTTATCCTAGATCCTGACTAGTAGTTGTGCCAGGTATATCATCTTGAACCGGACTCCTGCAGGGATGAGCCGAGAAACAGTGGCATGGAAAGAATCCCTTTTTTGCCTGACTGAAGCAGGCAGATCCTGTGCTATGCGTATCTGGTTTCCTTCCCACATTACTGCTTAAACTTCCCTAAGTTTCGTTGTTATGTGCTGTTTATCCAAAAAATTCAGGAATTTCAGGAGGAAAGGCCAGGATGGTGAACTTGGGTCAGGTTTAGGGCGCAGTGTCTGATGAACTCGTTCCACCAAGTACGATGTCAGCATGGTGTCAGTGTGGCTCAGTTGGTAGCACATCCGCCTCTGGACCAGAAGGTTGTGGGTTCTCGTCCCACACCGGGATTGGATTTGCACCTAAAAATCGCTGGCATCCGAGTGCAGTATTGGGGGGTGCTGTACTGCTGGGGTGTGCCATCCTCTGGATGAGACGTTAAACCAAGGTCCCTTCTGCCCATCCTGGTGTTGTCCTGGTGGGTGTCCAGGTGGAAGTTAAAGAACCCAGGGCACTCTTCGCAAAAGAGTAAGGAACATTCCCAGTGTCCTGGCCAACATTCCCCTTCCCATAAACCGGTTCATGCAATTATCCAGGCTGTGTGCGGGTGATGATGTGCGAAATGGCCGCCACCACACATTCAGTTACTTCACTATCAGTCTAGCATTGCTTGTAAAGTGCTCTGGATGTATGAAAAGCACTATATAAATGCTGATTCTTCTTCTTCTTCTACGATGGGCCGTTGGTGATGGACCATCTATTTTCTCTAATAACTTTTGAGCAAAGACAGTAAGAGAGGATCCTTCCTCCCCTTCAGGGAGACCGATGACTACCAGATTGTTGTGACAACTACGTCCTTCTAAATCCTCTTGCTTTGTTTCTATTCTAGTAAGTTGTCTTTTAATTAACACCAGTTCTGGGTCTGTAGTTGCTCTCCACTTCTCCAGCGATATTGCTCTCGCTTCTGTGTCTCTAATTTGTCTGGATACATCTGATAAGTTGGATTTCAGGGAGGTTACTTCCGTAGTTAAAAGAGCAATTGCTTCTTGCAAAGGTTTCATCTCAGTTAGGAAGCACTCTTCTGATAGTGGAGTGGGTGCCACTTTGCCAAGCAAAGTCAGGGCCGCCTTGGAGCTCTGCTGCTTTGATTTCTTTGTGGCCTTTTCTGGCGAGGCAGATGGAGTATGACGAGGCAGTTCTTGCCTCATTATTATCTCCATTCTAAAGCTTGTTATATTCCACGGCAAACAGACCTTTTGTAATACCTTTCAGATAAATTTCTATCTGGTTGGCTGCTGAAAACTTGTATTTTATAAACAGAAATGTGAAGTGGTTGGGCCAGAGAAACACTGCGGTGCTGCTTGCATCTAGCCAGACATCACGTGACCCCCTTGGCCTTTTATTCTACATTGACCTCCACCCCCCAAGGGGGCTGTCTACTAGGCCCCAGCTTGGCATTGGGTCACTGATAATTGACTCAACCTTCCATCATCTGGCCACCCAGGAAGACTGGACAATAGGATTGGTCCAGTGACCCTGGGCGAGTATTCTCCTAGTGATAGCCAGAGAAGCAATTTGCAGATAAACCCACTTCCCAGATCAGAACATTAAGAAAGGCACAAACCCCAATGTTGTAGGAAAATATAAATTTTTGCTTAACAAATTTAAAATATTTACACACACGTTCATTTGTTCAGTTTCATATGTTACACATAAGAAGCTTTTACTTATACAGTTCGATAAATCTACATGCATTAATTCACCCTGGGGCAGCAGACGGATTCGGGCCTTAACAAACAGACAAGATCCAGTACTATAGCTTCTTCTGTGTAAAACCTTGGCCAAGAGTAACTCGTAAACTCTCACTGGGTCTGCTCACTCCCTGACTGGTTCCCCTTATGAAGAATTCTGGAATTGCTAGGTCATAACAGAGCAGTACTGCACTCATAGGGCCTAATCTATCCTGCTGATTACCCACCATGCTCCACTGTTTCACCCCGCATTGCCAAAATAAGAAAACGTGTATGAGAGCACCCTCACAGGGCCACCCACTTCTAAAATTTCGAATTTCTTTTATCATTTCTGACCGGAATCATTTGCCACAAGATGTGTAACCTGCTTACACGTCTCCCAACAATGCCTCAGGGTCACTATTATGGACATGTTTCCACACATTCTGAATTCTATTGTTAAACAGATCATGGCCTACATTTGACAAATGAACCCCATCCTTGTTTTATAGATGATCTTTGCAATCTGGTGTGATACACTGGTGGTAAATTATGTGGATTACAATAGTGAGACAGAAATAAGACACCTCTCTAGTCACCTCTCCCGGACCCTGTTCAAGGGTTTTGCAGCCCCAAATGTCCTCTGTTTCCTATGTGGTATGATTCTGGACAACACTAGTGCCGTGGCAGATATCTGCTGCCTTAGCCATTGTAAATTCACTGTTATCATTATTACCATGTCAATGGAGGACATGTGCATCAAATTGTTTCCACCCAGATGAATGACTAGCCCTGCCAGGGAGAGCTGAGGAAGCCCAGCTTCTTCCCCCTCAGAATAAGCTTCTGCCACCCCATCCCCCCTTTTCCACACCAGTGCACCCGTCTTTCTTGGTGATACCTGCAGATGGAGTTCCACATGAGTGACATGCTGCTCTGATATGTGCTCTTCAGAAGTAGGCGTGTCCCAGAACCCATATTTCTTCAATCGAGGAACCGATCTGTAAACATAATTAGAGATGTTAGCACCATATGCCATTTTACCCTCCACTGGAAGTCTCCTTTAGCAACTGCTGGCCTGACATATCGCCTTTAAGCTCAAGATGCCCACTGGCCAATACCCTTTATTTTTTCCTCCTGACAACCTAGCTGCACCACCTCAATTGCAGCCCCAATCCTGAACAAGTGGGTATTATATTTGCTTGGGCCTCTACCAGCTGCTTGTATTCCATTTTTAAGTACTGTCACAAACTGATAACTGGTCACTGACTCCCCATCACCATGAATGAAAACTACTTCCTCCACCCATGGCCTATCATCAACGTAATCTTCTACTAGCTTCCTGGGGCATATGTTATGACCAGCTACCCTAAGCATGTCACTAGCCATGGTGGTCCAAGTTGGTTGATCTTTGATAGTCTCAACATTATTACTAGGTGGTCCACCAACAGCTTCACATCATCTAACTTAATTATATTGCCTGAGACCACTTTGGAGTCAGCCACCAGCTGTGATGCTCTGAAGCCACTAAGAAATGCACATGCAAATAGCACCCTAAGTAAGCGTATCTCGTAGACTGATGAGCATATGTAACCCAAACAACCAATTATGTCACTTAATAACTGACTATTGACCAGTTTTTGGGTGTACTGCCATTTTTCCCCTCATCCTAGCCCACTCATCTACCATTCTCTGGATTATAAACGAGCCTGTCATATCCCGCAGGACTTGCATTTTTGTGAAGAAACCTACTAGCCACGTATGGCTCCCTATATTTGCTGGTGATCTTCCCCTTTCTAGAAGGTGGTGGATGAACTGCTGAATCACTGTCACACTCTCTAACATCGCAGACCAATTAGACCTGTGTTTCCCAAATCTTTTAGATGCCTTTACATTTGTGTCATACTTACACCATGTACCCAGGTCCAGAGAGTGCTGTACTTGCTTAGCTGTTCTTTAATGCTGCTTGCCATATATAGTCCAGGATCTGTGCTGGGACTAACTCTGCTGCTGGAGCCACTGGGTGAAAATGTTCAAACTGTATGCAAGACAATGCATCCGCAGTGACACTGGGCTTAATTATCAAAGGTTGACGTAAGCTGTGCCAATGGCAGCTTGCGCCGATTGCTGGTGCACCAAGGATCCTGTGCCTGATTCTCTATCAGGTAGGGTTCCTGGAGCAAAGTCCTGCAGCTTGCAGCAACTCTGGCTGTGCACCAAACAGATGGTGAATCTGTAAGGTTTGATGCAAGCTGTGGGGTGGTTGGGCAGCAGTTGTGCCCATAAGACAGCAACTGCTGTCTAGTGGTCTCCACCAATCCCCAAAGTTCCCCATTAAATATGCATACATCTGTCCTTGGTGGTGTAGCAGACCCCCCTTTCCATATTCCTGATGTCCCACATACATAATTATATATCTTTTCCTGGTGTCTGGTGAACCATCATCCCCAATATCCCCCATAAATAGTCATACATCAGTCACTCGTGGTCTAGCAGATCCCCCTCCCCATCCCCATTCTTCCCATACATAATTATCTACCTTTCCCTGGTGATCTAGTGGATCTCCCTGTCCCTGATGTCCTCCATCAATAGTTCATACATCTGTCCCTAGTGGTCTAGTGGACTCCCCCTCCCTATCCCCGATCTCCCCCATAAATATTTATATATCTTTCCCTGGTGGTCTAGTGAACCACCTTCCCTGATGTCCCTCGTAAATAGTCATACATCTGTCCCTGGTGGTCTAGCGGATCCCCCTCCCTATCCCCATTGTCTCCATATATAATTATATACCTTTCCCTGATGATCTAGTAAATCCCTCTCCATAGCTCTGATGTCCCCATAAATAGTCATACATCTGTCCCTAGTGGTCTAGTGGACCTCTCCATCCCCGATCTCCCCCATAAATATTTATATGTCTTTCTCTGGTGGTCTAATGGACCCTCCTCCCTTCCCACCCTGGCAGGCAGTGCCCGACCACCATGCTCCCCCTGTCCCATCCCCGAGCCAGCAACTGGCACAGCCCTCTGCTGTCCACCACAGCCAGCTGCCAATTGAGCTGTCTAGAGTGCATACTGTATACAGTATGCACTCCTTGACAGATCAGTCAGTGGCTGGTCGTGGTGGAAAGCGTAGGGCTGTGCCAGTCACCAGGTCGGAATGGGATGGGGGAGCGGGGTGGTGGGGCACTGCCTGCCAGGGTTGGGGTCCACTAGACCACCAGGTAAAGATTTATAAATATTAATGGGGGAGATCGGGAATAGGAAGGGGGGCCACTAGACCACCAGGGACAGATGTATGACTATTTATGGGGGACATCAGGGATAGGGATGGGGGTCCACTAGACCACCAGTACCATGAGTACTGTTTCTAGAAAGGGGATCAGGGCTTGGGCGGGATCATGGCACAAGTTCCCTCCCACCCAGTGAGGGCTCCAGGAGTGGTGTATGCTCTCTAATCCTCACAGAGGACAACTTCTAAGTACCCTTAGACCTAGATTGGGAGGTGAGATACTGAAGGCTGCTTGTACAGTGTGATGGCCGTGACTCCCTGATGCCAGTGAGAACAGATCGATCTTGGCAGCTGCAAGAGATGCTGCCACTGTACTGCCTCCCTACTGCAGTGATCACTGCCACTGCTGCAGAAGCCAATACCATGGGTGTTCATTCTGCTTGAAGCCCAAAACTTGAGATAACTGCATTTCATGTGGGAATGACTGATAAAACCCTGGCTGGTCTAACAGTACTTCGAAATTTGCCCTCTGGGAGGGTTTTGAGAATCCCAAATTAAGGGATATGGCAGCCTGCGTCTGCTGCAAGCCTCCTAGTGCCATGTCGCAGCTCATTTTGTACCACAAGGATGGCACAAGCCCTCTCTGGTGCACACAGCCTGTGTTTGACACAGGCTGCTTTTGTGAATTGCTGCCAGTGAATCTTTTGGCACAAGCTGCACCTTGAGCTATTCCTTGTGGTGTATGCCCTTTGCGCCATTCGGGGGGCTTTGAAAATGTGGCCCATTATCCTTACCAGGTATACTGTATGTTTTGCCCTAAATGTGAGGTTGAGTTGTAGACACCATACAACAAAAATGCACAATAGCCTCATTACTTCTACAGAAGTAGAAGATTGAGGTTCTTAATTTCGACCACTGTCTTGTTATCTGAATGGAGCAATACTTTGCAGTTTACCAATCCTTCCCACCTTCCCACAAAATGAAACTTTCAGCAACAATGGGGAACAGTTCCATTAATGTTACATTCCTTGTAAGGCCTTCCCACATTCACATGGCATCCCATTGCCTCGCAAACCAAGAACCTTGGATGGAGAGAAAGGGGTGGCGACGTGATAGAAACTTTTAAGTACCTCTAGGGCATAAACAAGGTGCAGGTGGGAGATCTTTTCCAATATAGAAAAAATACCAGAATGAGGGGGCATGATATGAAATTGGAGGGGGGAGATTAAGAAGTAACATGAGGAAGTTTTTCTACTCAGAGAGGGTGGTGAATGCTTAGAATAGTCTGCAACAAGAGGTAGCAGGGGCAAGCGCAATGGAGGGGTTTAAACATGTCTAGGACAAGTACTGAGGAATCTTGGGTGGGAAGGGAGTGATGAAAAGCCATTGACCACTTAGGGTGAGTGGATGCATACTTGTATAGGGTCTACGGGCAGACTGGATGGGCCTAGCGGTCCTTATATGCCAACAATTTTTATGTTTCTATGTATGCTCCATAATCCACACTATCAGAGGCATCTGTAACCAGCTGACAGTCCTATATGAAAGGTATGCCTGACTGCCATATCAAAGCCCCATTGAACAACCCTAGGAAAACGTCCCATACCACCAAATTTGCCCTCATGCTAGTGGTAACCCTTATGTGATGATGGAGCAGAAGTGCTACCTTCATTGCACACACTAACCACCTAACAAATATCCTCCCCAGAGAGACTGCTTTGCATGCAAAATTGAGATGACCAGTCAGTGACTGTAAAGTTTTGAGTATAACCCCCCATCAATTTGGGGTTTGCCTTAATGTCTTCCTGGGCTCTCTCCATGCACACTGCCAGGCTGATGTCCTTTATAAGTAATAAATCCAAAGATATTTGTTTGGTCCTGTTGAGTTACGTGACAGTGCCATGTCGTTCCTCTGCGCCTATCCATTTAAGACTCTAGCTGTATGTGTATAGTAAATGGTCTGGGCTGGGTCTGAGTGCATCAAAGCTCTCGGCTGGTCAGACACTGCTTTCATTTGCTCCAATCCACTCTCGATATAAGAGCAGAGAGAGCCTGAACTAGTACTGTAAATATTTACTTCTAACTTGCTGTTATATTTGAATTGGAGTGTTTATTCTAACCTGCCTTCTTGCAGCTTTGCCTTTCTGAATGGAAGCCACCTTGTTAGGTCTTGGCCTCCCAGCATGTGGACCAATGGGACACAGGTGGCCTTTAAGGGTCCTTAGCTCAAGTGCCTTGTGGGAAGGAAAATCTGCAGTTTTTGTAGTTTTTAGGTTGGCGCCTAAACTGAACTTAAGGGGATATCCAAACTGTAACTGACAGCTCCCTCAGCCAACCAGAACTCTGGAAATCAAGGGGACTCCCCAGAACTGTTAGAGACAGTGAGTCAGTTGGAGATAGAACTTGAAGAGTGAGCAGCTTGAGCTTTTGAGCAGCTGCTCCCTGTAAGGAGCTTAATGAAATCGTTATGGGAGGCCTGACTTGGCTCCCTGCAACTGTTCTCCTGCATTGGACTGCCTGATTGTAGTAATCGGAATCATCCAAAAAGGAACCTTTACCTGCGGCAGAAAGCTCCAAGATATCTGAAGGTACAGCCTGGGCTTTGGACCGAGAGAAAGCTCCTGTGAAGCATCTAGCCCAGAAGTTGTGAAAGACTGATTTAGTGATCGAGAGATTTGCTCAGTGAATCTACTGCAATAGCAACTGGACTGTATCTGATCTGTGAGAAAAAAGCTAATGCTCTTCTTGTTAAATGTGCTGAATGTTCATCGTGGGGCGAGGCCTGCCTGCCTACGACCCGATTGTTATGCCAGCTGGAGGCTTCACCAGCAAAACAAACTGGACTTTGACAAAGTGTTCATCATGCCTGGGCCTTTGCCAACCCTGCCCAGACAGACAGTTTTACACCAGAGACTGTCCTCAATGAGAGACCGACTTTGGGGATCCAGCCCCTGTGCATAGACAACTTGCAGATTGTGGCCAACTGGGGGAAAGGCCATGAAGAGAAGGTGTGTTGTGATGGCCCTGCTTCCCCATGCTCATCAGTGATCTACACAAGGTCTCCACATCACCAGAACCATCACAGCCAACTGGTAGTGTGAGTAAATCTAGGGTAGCTCCCGGCAACAAGTCACTTAATTATCTGTGGTACCACCTGATTGCTTTAGTGGTTTTCTGGGTTACAAGAGACTGGGCCAACCAGCCAGGATTACAAATAATTAAATTTTTGTTGTGCATGCTAACTGACTTTTCTTTCCATCAAGGGCCCCAACGGCTACCCTTGGGCAATGCCTTTGGCTAGCCAGTATTCCATCCTGGGTATCCAGTGTTGTAGAACTAATTGTAGAACTGCTACTGACCCTGTCAAACGTTCTTCCCACCGTAACGACAATGGCCTCTGGCTGGCTTGCCCCCCCTTTTTTTGCTTCTTCCTTTATTTCTCTTTTATTGTTACCTCTGCTATTGTTAATGTAACTTTGTATTGTGCAATATATGTGATGTGGAACATTGGTAAATGAGTCTCTGACTCAAAGGTAATCTCTGATTTCTGAATAAATAAATAAAATAAATAAAAATAAATAATTATTTCGGACTACCATTATTTGACCTGTTGAAAAAGTGCATGCCAAGAACTTGAATTCAATCAGTATAGTAATCATCTAACTAAATTCATGCCCCTTCCTTGTTCATGACCCCTAAATAAATCTGATTGTTATTTCATGTTTAACCTGGCTTATACGCTTATTATTAGTTGGGTTACAGTACTGAAAGTGTGTATTTGCTTTGCTAATCTTGTTTTTACAGGGGGTTCCAGGGATGTTGCTGAAGGTCAGACCCTGGTGGTAAGTGTAAGGGGTGTGTGGATATTATTACTGTTCACTGCTGACTGTGTGTTAACTACTACAAAAGGTACAAGGTCACTAGGTGGGTTGGTGGGTGGTTATAGCTTCCCAGAGGGCTATAACAGGCTAGTTAGATACCTCTACTATTGTTACTCTGGGTGGAGGCACCTTAATATCGAACCCAGGCCCCTGCAATTCAGGCAGGGGTAGTAACCTTAGGGATAGCGCCACCTAGGGGGTTACATGAGTGCGATCTTCTTAGCCTCCCAGAATTTCCCAGTCAACTCCCTCAATCTGTCTACTTTATCTGCCGACAGTCTGAAAACCATCTCTACCTTGTCTAACTCTATTCCCAGATATATGAACTTTGTTGTAGGACCTTCTGTTTTTCCCTTGCTAACGTAATCCCAAACCAGTCCATCAACTTGGAAAAACCTTGTAACTTTTTGCACATTGGTCAGTCCCTGGTCCACTGATGAACATGAAATCATCTAGGTAGTAAGTTATGCAATAATCTCCCCAAGTGCTTCCTTGTTGCCCATTCTAGGAAATGGCTAAAACCTTCAAAAGCCAAACGTGATTAAAAAAAAACATCGGCATGACCATATCATAATAGTATCAATCCTCAAAGCAAAAACCTAATAGATCAAAATCACTTGGCTGAACTGGTAATAGGCAGAAAGCTAACTTGATGTCACTCTTGGTCAGGTAGCAACCCCTGCCTGGCCTCTGAGTAGGCCAGACTGTAACTGTAACGTCAAAGAACATGCAAGTGACCGTGCTCTCCTCTGGGCTGATGTAATCATTAATAGAGAAACCCTTTGGGTATGACAAATGGTGGATAAGCCTAGAGTAACCTGATGCCTTCTTAGGAACAACTCCCAGTAGTAATATTCAAAACTAGTACATAGGTGGCTTACTGAAGGGGCTAGCCACTCTGCCTGTCTCTGTTTCTTTTTGTAGTTTTAGCGCCACCACCTGTTTTAGTTGCTGAACTGATTGCAAGTTGCGATCAGAGGTTGATACCCATGGGCCTTTGTATGGTACGGGGAAACCACTTTTGAAGCCATCGGTCAAGTACTGCATGTCACTTACCCCTGGGTAGTGGTTGAGCCATGGTCACAGGTGATCAGTTTTTAAGAAGGACCTCACCAGGTTTCTGGGCGCTCCTATCCCCATGATTATTCTCCCAGGATTTTTGTTCCTCTCCTCTGTCATGGGGGAAACTGCTGTGGTAGGCCAATGCATTGTGTATGTGTGCTGCATCTGTTGCATTCATACTTGTATTTGCTGAAATCATGAAAACACTATGCCATATTAAATTGGTGGCATGTTCCTTTTGGGCCCATCCAAGCCACCTTGGGTGCCATTTGTCCACTGGTGGTGTAACTCCTATCTGGCTCCAAATGTAGCTGCTTCTCCTAATGAAACCCCATCCCATGCACTGTCACTTGACAACTGCACCCCTACCCCACCCAACCCTTGCACCATCTAATCGTGGTGCTTCTGCCCCCTAAGGTCCCCTCATACATGTGCACATGATGCCATCACCTTACCCACCACACAGTCTCCTTATGCATGCGCCTCTCCTCCATTCCAATGTGCTGTAAAAGTGCATAGACTTAACCTCTGACAATGCCCAGATGGGCTACTACCTTTGTATAGCTCCTAGTGCCTATGTTATGCTTTGTATTATTTGACCAGTTGAATTTTAACTTTTGTTCACTCTTGCAGAAACGGTACTTATCTTACTCATTCTGCTTTGTTATGTCACTGAATCAATATTGTCAAGCTTTTGTTAATCAGTTTTTAATACTGTCTTTGACATGGTGTAAACAAATTGTTATTCTGATGAGGAACCTTTGTAAATGAGCATTTCTGCTCAAAGGTGTATTTCCAAATTTTAAAATAAATAAATAAACTCACATTAGCTGGTTTTGCCCTGGTCATGTGCCATGACCATAAATCATGGTCTGTTTTGTCCCACTTCTGTTATGGAACCCACATAATTTTCATCCTGATAGTTCATCTTAGCATAACTAGGCATTACCCTCATATGCCAAATGCACCGTCTTTATGCTGTTCCTGTATTTTGTTAGCTGTGCCCTTTTATGTGGGAATCACATGGAGTAAATTGTTATAAAGACATCAAGTACAGCTTACCAAGTGTCAAATGTGAGTGGCACTTTTGGTCTGTGCCACTTTTCCTTCTCCACTTTATCCTTGTCACCAGAGTCAGGCAGCTCACAGTGCAAGAGCTTCAACATTTCCACATATTCTCCTTTACAAATCTTCTCACTCATGGCGTTAGAGAGATGGATATCCATGGGATCATCCATTCCCACATGTACCCACTGTTCATTGGCCAGAGCTGGTCCTACTGGCTGTGCCACCCTGGGATTGGTAGCACCCCTACCAAGACCTCCCCACCTCAGGGCCCTGCATGGGTATGTGTCCCACACCTGTGTCCTATTGTCTGCTGCTGGTGCTAGCAGTCCTCCCTACTTGCCTTACTGCCAGTTCCATTTGCAATGCACTACCCATGTTTCTGCCTGTGCTTAGGCCTTTCTGCGCTGTTGCAAGTCTGGCAGGCAATGCCAGCCCTGCAGACTCTTGAAAAATTGTTGTGCTCCCCAAAGCACCCCTGGCCATGCTGCTACAAGGGTTTGCTGCATGGTTGCTGTCCCCGTCTCTGAGGTGACTGCATTACCAGGCGCCATCCTGGTGGCCACAGGAAAGTATGACAAGAATGATGGGAAGTGCCCATGCTGGGACCAGTTGTTTCTGTTGAGTCCTCCTTTGCTTGCCTCATTGTTCATACTGCCGATGATGTATCCTTGATCTGGTGGGTCTACTGAGTGCAGTTCCCCTTCTGGTCTTGCTAAGGGCTCTCTTAAAGGCCTTAGCATGTGGGCACCAGCTGACTGAGGTGGCCCCTGGCCTTGGGCCTGATATCCTCAGTTGATCCAGGCTTTCATTAACTCCCACACAGAGAAGATTATCCCCTCTTCAGCCCTGAGCCGTTGACCCATCCTGGTAACGTTGTCCTCTAAACTGTACTCACATTTGATGTGTTTGAGGACTGGAGCCATGATACTCACCTCCACCCTGGGCACTTCCTACCCTTCTGTGGTATTTGTGGCTGCCTCACTCTGCTCAAAGCCTGCTTTATCCTCTCTTCCTGCTGCCATCTTCTCTGTTGCCTCCTTCCCAGTGCTTCTTGAACCCCTCTTCTGTTTTGACCCCATCTGAGTTGTCAGCAACTTGACCAGCTTTCTTGATCATTTCCTGAGCCTTGGTAGTGAGAATGCTGTGTTAGGGTTGCAACCCTGATGCTATTCGCATGGGGATTGCAACCAATTGAAACCTCCTAACTCCAACAAGTGCTGTGCCATTTCCTTAAGTTCTACACTTAGCTTGTCCTGTGGCTCACTGCCTTGGGAAGCCACTGCCTCCCCATGCACTTGACCGGATGCCTTGGCCTTCATTGTTGTTTCTATTCAATGTAGGTATGATAGCTAGTTATGCACATCTGTAGTTTTGATCAACCCATGCATACCTGACATCAATAAATAAGAAGGGGGAGACCTTGACCTTTGTCAATAACCAAATACATCACTGCAAAGCTGAGAAGGTTGAAAACCCAAGAGTGTGGCCTGCCAGCTTAATAGTTCTCTTGAAACTGAGAGACAACTAATTCAAACAGCATTGACAGGGTGTTGAGGCAACCCATGTGGCCACCTTGTGGGGGATTGGGGAGAAAGCAATCATAAGGTGAGGAGGGGAAACGTCCATACTGTTCGCTGCTCACAGGAACAGAGAACAGTTTAGGAATATCAGTTGCTACTGAATGGCCAGGAAATGGAAAACTTTCTTAAGAGTATAAGGTGGCTAGTAGGACAATCCAAGGGGAGCCATCACAGGCTCCAAGGAGGGTGGAGGTGGATAACTCAGCTGACCCAGGTTTGGGGAGCTTCGTCTACAAAATGCCTGAATAGCCAAGTGATCCCAGAACACCCTAGCCCCACCAATGTGAATGGCCACTGAATGATTAGTTAAGTGCTAGCATGCTCCATCAAAGGTAACAGTCATATTTGCTGGTTAACATTAAACCACCTATAGCAAGGAACCCTGAAATCTTAACCTCCAAACGTGCATGCAATGCTAAACCTGAACAAACATAATTGAAAACCTGCAGACATTGCTGAGTGACCTTTAAGGTTCATGGGGAATGAATCAATAAGATCAAAATGGGGGGGGGGGCAGACTGAAATGATTGCTCCAAAGTACTTGAACGGATAGTGGCGGATCAGCTTGTGGATTACCTGAACATGTACCAACTCCTATGCCCAGAGCAACATGGGTTCCGAGCGGGGCACAGCACTATCACAGCCCTGTTGGAATTCACTGGTTATATCCACCAAGTCCTAGATCAAGAACAGCTAGTGGGGGCCACCTTCATCGACCTATCAAAAGCTTTTGATATGTTCCACCACACACTCCTCCTCAAACAGCTAGCTGACATTGGTCTCTCATCTGATACAGTTCTTTGGTTTAACAGCTATCTCAGCTGTCTCTCACAGCGGGTCAAGATAGGGGATATAATCTTAGATAGCAAACCTGTTTGCTCGGCGGTCCCCCAGAGATCAATACTGGGGTCCCTCCTCTTCAGCAGCTTCTTAAATAAACTATCAGGCTCCTGCACCAGCCACATGCTATTGTATGCTGATGACACTGTCATATTCACCTGCAGCCCCAACCCTGATCTACAGTACTTCAAGACAACCTCCAACTAGGATTTACTGCGGTTGCTAAAACATGGTTTAAGGAGCATAGACTAATAAAACTAAGACTAGAATCTACTCCAGCACCCACAGCAAACACAGGACCTTTCCACTATCTGTTCTGAACAACAGTGACAATGTACTGGACCTCATGCAACACTTTAAGCACCCGGGTATCATGCTTGACTCCACCCTGTCCTGTATACAGCACATAGACAACACAGCCAAGGCCATCAATTACAGAATAGGAATATTCCACCACCACAAGCACAGCCTCACTTATGAAACACTTAATATGGCCATCACTAGCTCAATTGTTCCCCTTGTTGGCTATGGCCTGGCTATTTATGGTTCTGCACCGGACTTAGCACTCAGTCACATCTCCCTGGCCCTAAATAAGGCCTGCCAACTCTTCACAGGTGTTGCAAGGCTTACACACACCTGTGAGCTCTATTCATGGGCAGGGTGGCTCCAACTGAAGAGCACTGTTAAGTACCATATATGTCTGCTGGCCAAAAAAAATCACACTAAACTTGATGCCACCAGGAGTCCAGAATCTGCTTACACGCCATGCAAGTGCCAAGCTGACCAGAAGCACCCACAGCCAAATCTTCAATGAACTAGATGCCACACCACACAGGATCAATGTGCATTTTACAACTGAGCACCACACTGGACTAATGCCCTTCCTTCAGCCATCACTGATACCACAACCATCGGAGCTTTCAAGCATAATCTCAGGCAGCACCTTGCTGCAGAAAACAACTGTGACTGCATTGGCCATCTATGATGACCAAAAACAACTTTCCTACATTTGGACCCCTTAAAGCTGCAGCATTTACTGATCCATCTAATCATAGGGGCACCTACCTTCACAGCACTCCCTTGTACCACCCTCCCGTCTACCCTTCCCATCCCCACTGGGCATCCCTTTCCCTCCCAGTCCCTGCCCTCTTGCCCCCTCCCAGTCTGATGTTTTCCTAGTTACATTGTCTCCAACCTTCCATAAGTCTGTTCTTAACCCCTTACGCAGGCATACACTTCACCATGCTGCAGCTGTACCTGTTTTCCCCTCTGTTTCTCCCCCCCCCCACAAGTATACCTAACTCTCTGACGCAGGCACCTTCTCACCAATGCCATAGTGGTTGTCTAAATGTTACTCCTTAGCTAAATGCTATCCCAACCTTGTAATCCCACTGATTCATTGTCTACCTAGCTTGTTAATGTACTGTTCTGTACCAGTACAATTTTTGTACTTGCTTGTAATGTAATGATTTGTATTGTATTGCTATGTACCTGTTCAATTTTCCTTGTAACTGATGTGGAACCTAGAAATGAGCACACACTCCAGGTGTTTTCCAAGATATCAATAAATAAATAAAAAGAAAAAAGCAAGATGGATCTGTCACTTTTATTGCATTAACTCAAAGGAACTCAATGAAGAATAGGACTAACAACTTCTTCTGTAACTGTATTCAATTAAAATAATATTTTCTTGTCTCTTTTTCTCTAGATCAAAGAATTACAACAGTTGAAAATTCTTCTCTGGAATTAAATAGTTTGCATGACTGGTCCGATGGTGAGATCAGATAAGTACCATTCACCATTTTGTTTTCTTCTTTCCTAAAAATTATATTTTTTTTGTAGGAGCTACAAAATTCCCAAAATTACATACATTTTTATATTATTGGTGTAGGTTAGATCATTATTAGTTTTCTCATCTTTTAAGCATTGACTACTTGGGCTAAGGTATTTACCATACTAGTTGCCCAGTTTCAGGGCATAAAAATACTAAACATTGATTTGTGAAAATCTGGGGTATGCCTTTACATGTTCAGTTTATAAGACAGCCACTAAGGAGTTAGCCCTGTCTCCTGATGAAGTCCCAGTGAGGAAACGGAGGGTAATCTTGTTATTGCTCTGCAGTGGTTGTGCCCTCTATCCTTCCTTCCTTGCTTTTGTGGTTGCACCAGTGACCTGTACAATGGGAGGATAACCTCCCTACTTCCACTGCTTATCCCCCTTCCTATGCATCCCAGCATCCTGATTGCCTTACTCACAGCTCTGTAGTGTGCTGCTGTTTTTAGGCTCCCCGACATTATTCCAGCATGACCTCCCCACCACCCACTTCATATTGCACTCTTGGATTCCTTTTACTGTGTGCAGTTTTGGAATTCAAAGCTACAGGAGGAACAGGAACTACTTAAGAGTCTATCCATAAAAGGGCCACACAATGATGCAGGGGGAATCATGTGAGGAGAAGCTGGTGAGCCTCAACATGTACACAGTGGTGGCCAAAGGAGGAAGGGGGAATGATTGTGCCATAAGTACTATACTTGCAGGCAATTAACAGGATGGTCTACAGTGAACTGTTCATGAGGAATAAGAGGGACTGTGACATAGAAATAAAATTTGTTTGCAGAAGAAGGCCCACTGGTCCATTATGTCTGTAGATTCTGACCTATCTTGTGGAATGTGAGAGACAAGAGGTCATACAGCTAAATGAATGGAAGGAATGTTCAGGAAGGATGTACGGAAGCTTGTCTTTGTGGAAAGGGTGGTGAATGAGTAGAACAGATTGCCCAAAGAAGCAAACCCAAACTACGCAAAGTCTGTAACTGGGTTCAAACCTGAGTAGACAGACAAGACAATAGTATGAACTACAGGAAAAAGAGGAAGAAGTATTGTAGCAATGGGGGTGTGCAAAACCCACTATGGCTATGAGCTAACAACAGTTCTATGTATCTATGTAAATGGTATGCTGAGGTTTATGTTTAGCCTTTGCCTAGTGCTTGATAATAGCAGAGCTTTTCAATAACCACACCTACTATAGCAACTAGAAAATTGCTAGGGCCATTGTGCTATTACCAAAAATATTACCTTACACAGAGCCCTGGTGACTACCTCAAAATGCAACTATGACCACCAGCTATCAATTGACACACAGTGGGTGTCTGCCTACTAATATTCTGGCACATGCCACCCAAGGAGGTCTTGGCAAGTCAGAGTGCCCGTCCCATGGTGCCCTCCCATGCCCTCAGTCCTTCTTGAAAGGTGCTTCTGTCTGAATCCCTACCCCCTGTACCATACGTTATGGCCTGCTTGCAGCCAGTGATCCTTTTAATTGTTAGGGGCCCTTTATTGGTCATTTCTGGTGGTCTAGAGGCCCCCAACTTCTCCTCTAACTTAATTTTCAAACTGGCATCCAGTGAAACCTCAACCCTTATGCAAGCAGTGTCTGAGTATAGTCCCTTAGCTATCTGATTCTCCTAAGAAACCTACACCTCACCCTCACATATCTGAACTATTCAGAAGAACTGCTTGCAACAGTTCTTTAGGTATGGCAGTGCTCCAGTGTGCAGCTTGGGTATGCAGGGGTTGGAGTTCATCTGTGCATAGCACAGTGCACAATATGCATGCTGCCCCCCCCCTTGTCTGTTGCAATCATTGTGACTGTGTATGAAAAACCTTACAACCGTTTTGTGTATATTACAATGAGGCACAGACTAGAACAGTGGTGCAAAATGGTCATTCCAACCTCTTTGAACCATTAAATAATGAATGCGTATGGGACTCTTAGTTATTAAAACCATAGAGATACAAAATCAGTTAGAGCAGAAATGTATTGCATTCCTAAAATCATACACTCCCTATTTGTGTCTATCTGCCCGTCTGTCATCAATACTAGAGTCTGTAGGGTAGAGGAAGGCCATAAAACCCATTAAGACTACCCTTTACCACTCTTCATTGTATCTACAGTGGAGCCCACTAGAATGTAACCCAATACTACAGAATTCTGATGCAAAGTCACTGAAGTAAACAAGGCATTTTCAATAGCAATCAATCCCTTTTATCATACAGGAATTGGTGACAATATGATGTATTCTGGCAGGCTTCATTCATTCTTGCTATCTATCTATCTGTCTATCTATCCCATCACATGTAAATGTGCATAACATTTGTATTTCTTGTTTAGATGTTTTGTGTGCATTTTTATTGGAACCTAGATGAAGGCACCACTGTAGACCAAAAACTGTTATCAGTGTTTTAGTTTGTCTATTCAGCTGCTGAATTGAATAACACACACATACTCATGTTGCAAACATTTAATGTATTCTGAAAGAGTACATCTGGCAACCAGAAGCATTATTATAGTATAATATGAAATTGTGGATCCATAAGCACAGTTTTAACTCCTGCCAAATTTTTGAACTGCATGTCTTGTTTTACTTGTAAGTTAATCATTTAGCTCCTTTTGCTTTTTGCAACTGTCATTTCTACGCTGCTGTGTGCCATTAGCAATTCAATTTGGGGACCAGCAGCAGTCTAGCCGTATAGACACTACATCTCCTGGGATGAGAGTATGCAGATGAGGGACTCAGGGGGTAGGACTGTCACATCCGTAGAAGATGAAGTAACTGCTGGGTTCTGCTGTCCTGTTGCCAGAAAGATGGAATCATGTTGCCATAGTTACACTTGTGTTGATGCAAACTTATTTTGCTGAAGTGTATATCTTCAAAAGAAATTTCAAATAATGCTTTCTAGTGTTCCAGTTAAATTCTACTACTGTTCATAAAGATCCTTTAACACAAATAATAACTGCTACATACATTTGAACTGGACCATGTATTAGAACTATACTTCATAAAACTGCATTAAGAGCTCATTGATATACTATGCTTCATTATGTCCACAAAAAGTATGGCGTTCTGCAGTGTTAGGCTGCTACTTTGTCTTACTTGTTTTTTGGGGTTTTTTTGTGATGGAGTATGAAAAAATTCCAGAGAAAATGAGTCTTGGTACAACCAGGCAATCATTATTCATATTCATTCTATGAATAAAACATTTTTCTTACTTACTGCTGATCATTGGAAATACAAAGTTTGCCCTTCTAGTTCTGCAACTTCTCCAGTGTAATGGCTACAAATGTGAAGGGTATTGCAAATTGCTTGTTACATTTAGTGTACTTGCTGTGTCAAATGGTTTGTATAATTTTATGCTGCTAACACTCTATCACCCATCACCTTCTTAATCTGTTCTGGAATGTGAATGTGAAAAATTAACTGTTTGCTGTCAATGGGGCTCCCAAAGGATATGAATTCTAATAGGAAGTACATTAAATTCTCATTTTTTAATAAAGCATTTTTGACTAGGAAATGCAGACTGAGCCAAGGATCATTTACAGGTGCTGGGAAGTGTATATTTAATAGATGGGAGTACCTCATAGTTTATAGAGGATGCAGATGTAGAATCAGCTTATTAAAATATATAAGTAAGTGTTTTTATCTTTCTGAGAAAAAAAATAACAGTAATTATTGCTGTCACAGTGACGTCTACATTCAGAAATTGTATCTATGATTCAGACTATAGCATTTTCTACTTTGTAACCCAAAGTGCAAAATCTATGTAAATTTTAGCTTTGTTCACAGTCAGGTTAGGCAGTATTTTCAAAAAATGTCATTAGATAAGCAAGTAGCATTATTTTGCTACAAAATGTAATTTTACATATCAATGTACAACTTTCAAAGCTTCATTTTGTCTTGTGTTTGTGTTTTGAGTATTTGTTTCTGTAGGATTTGTAGGTAGAGATGCAGCAAATTTAAATTCCACCAGAGAAGTGTCTCCGAACTGGGCACTTGGCATTGCCACTCCACTACACAGAGTGGGCAATGCAAAGTGCTCAGTCCGCCTTGTCATTACCACTTCGTGGTAAGGTGGAATGACAACACGTAGTAAGGTGAAGTTGTTGTTTTCAATGGACTTCACCATGCTCTTTAACCATAGCCAGGCAGGAAGAGGAAGGAAGTGAGTCATACAAGCAGACACTTTCACTTTCTCATGTGCAGACGGAGACAGAGAGAGCGAGAGCAGTGTGTTGTTTTGTCACTGCTGAGACTTGGAGATCAGAGTCAGGAGGAGATTTAAACTTTGATTTAGACACAGCAGCTGTTTTAAAAGCTACATTTTTTTGTCTTCTCTGTACACTTTTTTACTTAATGTGTTCTTTCTGTAAATTTATTTTTCTTACCTTTATAAATAGTTAGTTGTTTGTTTGTGTCTGTATGAATGTGTATGTGTTGTGTGACAGTGTGAGTAGTCATTGCTCAGACAAAGGGAGTGCAGTAGGAGACATGGACCAGGGTGAAGGAATGTCTGGTGCGGGGGCAGCTCTGGGAGAGCGTGGTACTAGTAGGTGTCGTACCATGTGCATGCATGGTGAGCATGGCTGCCGGTTCCTGTTGGATCGATCGAAAATTCTGAGTGTCACCCCCCCGGAAGCAGGACCAGACCAGCACCACCTCCTGACTCTGAAGCAGTTGAACCACCACAACCACCACTTCGGGCACCAGCTCCAGCACCAGGTTCTCTAAAGCAGGATGTGCCTGTGCCCCCAGGCCCAGGTGTGGATCCTAACCCTGCTGAGCACCATGACCAGCCACCTGCCAATTCATCTGGCCTTCCCCTGCCTGTGCCTGGTCCTCCCCGCACCTCCATTGTTTGGCAGTTTTTTGACTGTATTGCGGGGGACAGCAACATGGTCAGGTGCTGCCTATGTGAGGTGGAGGTGTGCCGTGGCCCCCAGGGGACTCACCTGGAGACTGGAGGTTGGTGCACCCATATGCTCAATAACCACCGGTTGGAGTGGCAGGCTGCCACAGAACGGGCCATGTCTGCACCTGGTGTTCCTTCTGTGGCAGAGAGTGCAGCTGTGCATGACAGTGGCCCTAAGAAGAGGAGGGCCAGAGCAGTACCTGCTGCTCCACCAGCACCCAAACCACCACCACCACCACCAGCAGGTCAGCCTGTAGAACGTCTGTACCCCAGGGAACTGTGTGTAATGCAGGCTGACTTGGCAGTTCTCTGGAGTGCTGTTGAGGAGAACAATGAGAAGATGAGTGCTGTCGAGCAATGGCTGGACCACATAGAGGGACATCAGTTGCAAATGATGTCCATGCTGGAACTGCTGCTGGATCACCATGGGATCCCACATTAGTTTTTTTCCTCACACCATGTGCCACCCCACACCTTCCTTGCTGTGTAAGCATGTCCTTTTTTTGTTGTATTCCGTATGTGTGACACTTTGTAATCTGGCCCTCCTTCCTTCTGTTAAGTGTGTCTGTGTGTGTGTGTGTGTGTGTGTGTGTGTGTGTGTGTGTGTGTGTTCTGTTTTGGTGCCTCATTAATGTTTACTTTCTGTCACAGAGTGTTTATGGAAAAGCAGACTGAGCAGTGCAAGTATATTGTGCTAAACTGCATGTGTGCAGTCAGTCTTCTTTACTGTCTGTGTATGTACTGCAGACACTGTCCAACTCCCCGACTTAAAAATATTTATTAATGAGTACAATGGTGGGGTGGTGAAGCCTGGAGTGATACTACAAAACAGAATTACAATACATCCAAGTAACTAGTAAAAAAATTAATGTTGTGATTCATGACATGATTGTGAATCATGATTTGTGACTGCATTTATGACCATGATGATGAAGAACATGATTCGGTGTTGACACCGATGGTGTGAGATAAATATGGAACTGTACTGGAAACGTGAATACCTATGGCTGTACTTCCCTGATGAGCTGTAGCACAAAACTCCCCTACTTAAAAACTTTCATTAATGAGTACAATGGTGGGGTGGTGAAGCATGGCGAGATACTGCAAAACAGGCTTACAATACATCCAAGTAACTAGCAAAAAAATTAATGTTGTGATTCGTGAGTGACGTGATCATGAATCATGATTTGTGTCTGCATTTGTGATCGTGATGATGAAGAACATGATTTGTATCATGAGTGACTCGTGAACGTGATGATGGTCCTGACTTAAAAATGCACATTAATGAGTACGATGTTCATGCAGAATTATGCAACACACCAGTCCAGTACTCTGAAGGGAAGCCAAAGAAACAACTATGACTTAAGTTACAAATGGAGATTGGGCTCTAAAGAGATGCAAATGCACAGACAGATTAAGATTGCGCTGCACACTGAAAAGAAGCAGATGCATAGGCACAACACCTAAGCAGTGCTTACTATCAGACATTCAAATTTGGAAAAGAATATCTTTGCTGGTTGGGGCGGGTCATGGGGGGGAGGGGCAGTGTACTGCACTGCTACAGTAACAGTCACTAGTACTAGTACCAGTACTACCAGTAAAGATAACACAAAGAAGTACAAAAATCACATAGCTGCAGTGGATAGCAGGTTCACAATGCTGAAATTACTATGTGGCACAATAAAAGGTGTTTGATTTGATGACGTGCATCACACACATACTCTCACACACACTGAGTAATGCATAGCAAATTGAAAACATCAGTAATATAGCCACGTATTTTAAACCAACTAAAATTATACACTGCTGCACCACAACAATCAGCAAAAAAAATGGCAAGAATTATTGAAAATATTACTGTGTACATTAACACAGTTATACAAGAAAAATATCACCAAAACAGAAAGAACTGTCTTTTTCTTCAAGTGAATCTACCTACACCACAGATACGCCCCTCTCCCAAAGCACACTTTCACTGTCTCTTACTACACAGACTCAATGTTGTACATTAATATTCAAAATCCACATACAAACAATAAACACTCGATAATATGAGCACATGAGGGTTTCCTACAATTGATGAACTAAAGTTTGAGCAAAACAAATTACTAAAAAAGGCTTTTTGAACAGCTTTTAGAAGGTTTGAATAACAGAGAGAGCTCTCAGAGCAGACTGTGTCCTGTCCTATAGCGTCCTACACACACTACCCTGAACTGAGGCTGTGCAGAACAATCTAGAGCCCATGTGACCTGAAATCCCATGAATCACTGCAAAATTCACCTTCGGAGCTTAAAAACAAGGTGAAGTGAGGTGAAGTGCATTGTTTTCAATGTACTTTGCCTTAAGAATTGGTGGAGTAGTGATTTGGAAAGGCGGCATAACGCAAAGTCATTGTTTTCAATGGACTTCATGTTACCCATTATAACATGAAGTACTCCGCTTCGCATTGCTGGACACTCCGCGAATCCGCTTTTGCTTTGTGATTCACTTCGTAGAGCGGATTGGGGCCACTTCACTCATCTCTATTTGTAGGCCATGGAGTACTTTCAAGGCTTATGAAGCCAGTGTATAGTCACACAAGTACAGGTAGACTTTGGGTTGCCATGTTTAAAGATGAGTTAAAAAAAGCACAAATATTTTATTAGGTATGAGCACTCCTATTCCACATGGGTGAAAAGAGTCCCCCTCCTAATTATGATTAATTGCATTTTTAAAATAAAGTTTTACTCATATAATGCTAAAGTCGGTCACTGAATCAGTCTATTAAGCACAAACTATTTGGGCTCTATATTCAAAAGTTAGAGCCAGCACAGATGTAAGTAGCCTTGCTGTGCACATGTAGCACCAGCACCAACTTGGATTTGTGCTAGCACTCTGGGTGAAGCCATGTTCAGATGCCCATGGAGCACTTCCCAACCCCAGAAGTGTCAAGGCACTTACTATACTTCTACACCTATGCAAATGAAGTGGTCCCCTCAGGCGTACCTGAACAGCAGCATTTTAAAGGTTTGTGATAGTGGTAAACAGCCCCCAAAGTAGTGCTGTTTTCTTTGCATGGAAAACCATGTCTTAACCAGGTGATAAGCCAGTGCCCCCACTCCCAAAGGCAGGGCAACCGTACTGTAGCTGGGGCAGCTGTGCTGCATCTGCCCACCCTGTGCCAAGGCACCTATGCCCATTTACCCAGTTTACAAGTGCAGTATGCCCTGGTAATCTAGTGGTTCCCCCTGACCATACACTGGCTCCAACCAGTCTACCTGCTGAGGACCCCACCCACACCCCCCCCCTTCACTCCAAGTGATGGTCTCCATGAAATTTGTAGCTGTCACAGCCCATCTGTAACCTTCTTGGTCACCCACCATCTGCCAGTCACAGAGCATGATCACATATGTGACCACACTCTGTGACTAGCAGATAGAAGCTGGCAAGGAGGTGAGAGGAGGGCTGTGCCATCTGCAGATTTCACAGATACCAACACTCTGGGTGAGGGTGTGTGCAGGTTGGGGGTCCTCAGTGAGTGGGATGGTGGATGGGGGAACCACTAGACCACCAGGGTATACTGTACTTGTAAACCAGACAATCAGGTGGATCACTATGCCACCAGGGATTGCATTCTACAGAGACAGGGGCACTAAAGGGATGCTGTGCTGCATGCAGATGAGACCATAATGGACATTCCTATGGCCTCCTAGTGCCTTCCATGTCCACTGACTTCATTTCCATGCTCAGGCTGAATATGGCCCACAGGTGACCTGGTGCTGTTTCAGGCAATGCTATTTCCTGTGGTCCATATGTAAACATGGTCCATGTTGGTGAAAACAGATCCATTTTGTGTTGCATTGGTATGGCCAGGTATTCAGTCTGATAGCACAGCTCTGTTATCAAGCGTTATCCATCTAATATCACTCAGAGCCGGTGTGTGCAATCAAAAGCACAATGCAAATGGCTGTGCTGTGATTGTGCCCAGCTCTGAATATGGGGCCCCTAAAACTTTGTAACTGCAGGCTTAAGTCAACCCTAACTGTCTCTATAACCCATCTTTTCAACTTAATGATCGCAAGCTGTGAAATCCCATGGCTGTGGAAAACTACTCATATAATACCACTATTTAAATTGGGAGATAAAACTTTTTGAAGTAACTATCGGCCCATCTCCATTCTACCAGTCCTTGCCAAATTGCTAGAAAAACTGATAAATGAGAAGATTAGACAGTATCTTAATAAACTTAATATCATTACCCCTATGAAATCAGGCTTTTGAGCTAAACACAGTACAATAACTGCTCTAGTTAAGCTTACAAATGATTGGTTCACTGCACTCAACCAAAAGTGTACTAATGTGCCAATATTCTTAGACTTTAGCAAAGCTTTCAATATAAGTGGACCATAATATTCTACTGAATAATCTCAGGAATGCTGGCATAGGTCCTGATGCAGTTGCCTTGTTCAGGGAAAACCTTACTGGGAGACACCAGCAAGTAAAGGTGGAAGGATTGTCATCCTTCTGTGCCCAAATTTGCAAAGGAGCACCACAAGAGTCCAAATTGGGATCTTTGTTTATGATTTACACTAATGATCTGGGTGAAAACATTGCAAATGCAAAGCTGCATTTTTATGCAGGTGATAGTTTAACCCCCCCACACACACACACACAGGTGGGGCTTACCTTGCTGCCTCCCAACCAGTTGTCCCACCAGTCCCAGTTCCCTTATAGCTCCTTAGTACTCCTGCCAGCCCCCATGTTTTAGAAATTAAGTGGGGGACTGGAAGAGTGAAAGTGAAACCACCTGCTCATCAGTAAAATCAAGCGAACTGCTGTGGTTGGCTCACACCTGTTACCGTGCTGCAGTGCTGAATATGTAAAAGCCACTCTGGCAACTCCTGCCAGCTAGCTGTGTGTGCCCCAGCCCCTGTGAACATTAACAATTATAGTAGAGGGGGTCTGGAGGCACCTAGGGTAACAAACTTAAATATTAAATAAGACTGCAATGGGGCACTGTGTTTGAAAAGGGGTGCGTGTTTCTTTAAAGGCAGGCACGGCTGATGAAGTAAAGGGAGTTCTGTTTGCTGACTGCAAACTATGGGGGCAGTAAATGTTAAAATATAATTGTTGGCCTGCAAAAGAATTTTCATTTTGGGACACTGTGTAAACTGTAATACAACTGCCATATTTGTCACCTTTGGCCTGGCAAATGGTCAATCAGAAAGCCAGGAGCCCTGGAGAACATTGCCAAGGGACTTCTGGGAGCAGGAGAGGACAATGCTTTGACACCAATACAGACAACCAACCAGGCATCGAAGGGGATTCATGCATATTAATTTAGTTTAGTTTAGCTTAGTTTATTGTTCTAGGAATTATTACCTTTGAGCCAATGGCTCTTTTACAAAGGTTCCACGTCATCAAACAAAGGTTCCACATCATCATTACAAAGGTTCAGACAGATAGCTGTGTCCGCCAATCAAGGGCTTCCCTGATCTCCTGAAATCCAAAGGACAGATTCAGTGAGTTCAGCCTGTAGGAGCCCCCCCTTGGGGGGGCATGATGTTCCTCCAGAGAAAGCGTGAAGAAGGCCTGCCTTAGGGCTTGTACCGCCACCAGACCAGGAGCCCTGCACTGCCTTCCTGTGTCTGAAAAGAGCTATTCCAGAGTTGATTTGCTGTCCAGAGTCAAGACAGTTGTTGGATAGGTTCCTAGGAGAGAGGAAGCTTAGTGTGATCTTCAAGAAAAGTAGGAAACTTGCCTGTGGCGTATGCACAGCTATTAGCCCAGGAGGTGCTCTGTTTTTCCCTGTATTGCCTTCCAAGGGCTGAAAGGAGTTTGTCGACAGAATGAAAATGTAGTCTGCCAGTTGAGTCCAGGAAAGTGTTTTGGTGTTTCCAGAAGGAAGAGAAACTTGCCTGTGATGTCTGAGAAGAGTATGGTGGCCCACTTGGAGACTCATGGAGCCATGTTAGCCAAAGGAAGCCTGCCTGATGTCCTGCTTGGTGGCTCATAGAGCCACATTAACCAAGAGAGTCTATTTGATGTTTAAATCTGCACCTGCAAAGTGAGAAGATGTGTTCTTCCATTTGAGTCTAACCTTTGATGTGAGAAGTTTCATTCTTCTGTACCAGCCTGAGTCTATGAGGTGAGAAAATGTGACCCCGTCGTTTGCTTCAAATCTGAGCTTTTAATGCTAGAGGGTATGAATTATCCCTCTTCACACCTGAGCAGGGATTCAATTAACTCCATTTCTGGAGTATTTGACTTCCAAAAATAAGGCAAAATTTTCCAAAATAAAGGGGAAGGAAGTCACTGACTTCCAAATGTAAAACAAAAAATGGTATAACTTCCAAAATTGCAGTCATGGAAGTCAAGACATTATGGATTTTTCTGAAAAAAATGGTATTCTACCATTAATATTTATACTAACATCTATCAACTGATCTTTCCTTGAATACTGACTTCCAAAATCTTGGTCCTGGGAAGTAATTTGACTTCCAAAAAATTGGAATAACTTCCAGATTTTGACTCATGGAAGTTGCAGACTTCCACTACAGATAAATTAAATGAACCCCTGCACCGGAACATTTAAGACTGAGGCTGAAAGACTGTTTCCTGCTAGAATCTTGTGGGAAACACAAAGTCTATGTTCCAGTCAAGAGAGAGCCACCGCTGCCTGCTGGCAGTGTGGCTAAAGTGGTTCACAGCTGGATGTTCCCGAATACCCAAAAGAGGGTGACTGCCATCCGAGGGCAGTCTGGGAATCAGCCAGGTGGTGTCACTGCTAGACATTACCTACTCATCTCCCCCTGAGAGTATGCCTGGGCATGGGGTTAAGGCATGTGGCCCTGGTTCCCAGCACTGGCCTTTTCACCCTTGCAATGCCACAGAAAAGAAGCTGACAAGCTGCTTGAGATGCTGAAAGGTGTGCAGCCTGACCAAGCTGCAAGAAAAGGCAGAGAGGAGACTCCAAGCTGCAATATGTCTGCCACTTGTCTCAGCAACATATATCATCAAAGTGCTACTGATTCAAATACCCAAGATCTGCAGTCTGAAAGTCACCAGCCTGATAAGCCAAGAGACCGTTCATCAAACTGTGAGTAAATCAGGGGTTGCCCTGCATCTTGGGAACTGTACATAGTTGTCATCTGAGTTTTTGAGTTTAACTGCCTAGATAAAAGTTTAAGTTTCATCAACCAGTGTTTGCCCCAGTTGCAAAAGAGGTTTGAATTCAAATTAGTAAAGTGCACCAATGCCGGCCAACCAGCTGCACCACATCAGGCCTGTAACTAGACCTTGAGTACCCAGACAAGACTCTTAGGGATTAAACTGGTACCAGTTGGGGAGCAGGTAATGTGATAGAACATGTGGGCTAACATCTGTTGGATGTATATGTTGGAGGGAGACAGGCACTGTGAATGGTCTGGTTTACCAGCAAAGTGAATATTGGTGTTTACAAAAATGCTAAGACAAAAATGTTGTTAAACCCCTAGATCCAGTTCCCTTTTCCTAGCCCTCCCCCATGTAAATAAATTGTTGGTTAACTTTTTTTACAAATGTCTCATGAACATATTATTAATCAGCATAATATTAGTGAGCATATCATTAGCTGAAGTCAATAACTGCAAGTTATTGAAATGCAGTTTTGGTTCATGTTTATCCATATGTGGGGTGACTGTGAGGTGAGGTGGGTAGGTACAGCATCCTAGGGGGTTGCACCAGACAGACATCTGGCCCACTATAATTAACTCTGTGGAGGCACCACGCTATTTATTTTATCTCAGAAAAGAACACCCCCCCTTTTCCACTAGAACAAGGACCCAGGCCCTTTAACCTTGTTAAGGCCTGCAAGGCAGGGGCAGTAGCCTGCTGGTATATGGTGCCCGGGTCATAGTACTGTTCTCTGTGCTGTGAGTCTACACCTGAGATGGCTATGAATATTCTTCAGGAGGCATTTGATCAACTCCTAGTTAATTTATGTACTGTACTTCAAAGCTTCTTCTAAATGTTGCAAAAACTAAGTACATGGTATTCTCTTCTAAAGACTTCCTGTCCACCCTCACATTAGCCATCATAACCCTAGCAGGTGAAAGGTTAGAATTGGTAGGCTTCTTTAAGTATATCGGCATGTGGATTCATAATAAATTATCCTTCCTTGTGCACATTGAAAATCTCTGTAAAAAGCTACCCCAGAGACTTGGTTTTTATTATAGAAAAACATTTATATTTTAGTCTTGAAGCAAAGAAAAGACTTGCTTAGGCAACCTTTCTACCCCTATTAGACTATAGCGCTATGATATACAGAAGAGTCGCTGTTTCTAATCTGGCTAAATTAGATGGAATCTACCATAGAGTACTCCAGTTCATTACTGGTTTACAGGAAAAAAATCATCGTCTCCTCTATACAGAAGTGGGATGGACTTCCCTTGAGATCAGAAGGGTCATGAAATCTACATTCTTGGGGCCTGATTCACAAAATGTTGCCCCTGCACAAACCTAGTACTACATCAGCAGTCACCCACTCCTATGTCTAATGAACTGTTAAACTGTTCTGTCAAGGGCTGCTAGGACTGCCACCAGTTATCTCAGCACCCTAGGGTGCATACCATCTGACAGAGGAGATTTCTCTTTGTTGAAGGTCCTGAGCCCCCTGATGACCCATTACTCCACTACTTCCTAGCACATTCCCACCCCCACCCCTATCTTTCCTTGAGGTGCTGATCGATCTGTTTCTTTCATGAATACTGAGCAGAAGTATTCATTCAATACTTCTGCCTTTCCTCTGTTGTCCTTCACCCACACAAGTCTATTTTTCAGTTTAACAACCTTCCTTTCTTTTTCTTTCTTGGATGTAGCAAAAGAAGGTTGTGTTACCTTCCTTAACCTCCTGTTCTATCCTCAACTCAGCATCTGCCTTAGCACTCCTTACTGTATCTCTGCTAGCTGTTTTTAGCTTTTCCAGGTAGTCTGCCCTGCCCTTCTCCCTCTGGGTCTTCCTATATTTCTTAAAGGGAGCTATTTTCTACCTCATGGCACTGCCAACCTCCCACGTAAACTAGAGTGGTTTCTTGTGCTTGTTATTTTCCCCCTTTACTACTTAGGACTAGCATTTGTGACTTCCTGGACCCCGTATCGAATTATACGTACATACGAACATACAAATGTGCCAACAGAAACAGACCACCCGGTCTATCTAAGTCTGCTTAAGTGTGCAGCTAGCACCCCTAGTTTGTAGCTGCCCCCTCCATTTGTCATCTCACTGCCACCCCCACCTTCCCAACCCTCACTCTCCTCTGTTCTCTGTCCCATGCCCTTTTGAAACTGTTCACAGATTTACATTATACCAACCATTCTGGTAGGGTGTTCTATTTTGCTACCACCCTCTCTGTGAAATAGTGTCTCCTCATTTCCTTCCTAAATCTTCCCCACCTCTATTCTTAGCTCATGTCCCCTGGTGACCCTCCCCCTCCTTAACTTAAAGACCCCATCTGCCCCATCCTTATTAATTCCCCTCAGATACTTGAATATCTTTATCATGTCCCCCCGTCCCTTCTATCCTCCAGGGTGTACATATTCAGGTCTCTCAGCCTGCTGTCATAGTCTGTCCCTTCCATTCCACATATCATCTTTTTTGCCCTCCTCTACACCCCCTCCAGTAGCCTGATATCACGCTTTAGGTATGGCCTCCAAAACTGCACACAATACTCTAAGTACGACCTTACTAGTGAACTGTACAGGGGCAAGATCACCTCTCTTCGCCTGGATGAAAAACCCCTCGCTATGCACCCCAGTATCTTGTTCGCTTTTGCAGCTGCTCTCCTGCACTGGGCAGTGTTGTCCATGGTCCCTGTTATCATTACCCCTAGGTCCTTCTCCTCCTCAGTGATCCCCAGCTTAACCCCTCCCAGCCAGTATTCTCTCCTTGGGTTCTTCACACCAAAGTGCATAACTTTACACTTCTTTACATTGAACCCCAGCTGCCACCTCTCTGACCACTCCTCTAGCTTGCTTAGGTCCCCCTGCAACTGCTTCCATGCCTCCTCTCCATTCACCACTGCTCCGATTTTGGTGTCATCAGCAAACAGACTTATCTTGCTCACCACCCCATGTGCAATGTCTGATATGAAGAGCCCAAACAATTCTCGCCCCAACACAGAGCCCTGTGACATCCCACTCATTACCGGCCTTGGAGTTGAGAGATCCCCTCTCACCACCACCCACTGCAGCCTCTGTTTCCATAACACTTATACATGTAAATGAGACAACGGAGTCTCCTAGGCTTCTCTAGTCTCAACCATCACAGCTTTTTACAGAGTTCACACCTATGTGTCCTACAAGGAGCATCTACAATGAAATGAGCAAATCTACTGTGCATAACATCCAGCTTTGCCAGTTCCACTCCAGACAATCCAGGTTTAATTGGTCTTCTTGGAAGGAGTACCCATCAGAATCAATGCCTATGGTTAAATGTCCTAATTTCAGAGAATATTGTCCAGAGATTCAGAGAGCAAAATAGAGGCTGACATTAAGGAACACCACCTTAAATAGGGATATGGGGTTTTATAAAATGGGCAAAGGATTTCAAGCAATCTGATTGGTTGTTAGCCATGCATTAGAAGTGTCTAATGCATGGCTAAAACTAGAAACCTCATTTAGAATACACAGACCCATTTTATAAGCATGATAAGCCATTCTGGACATGTGTGCTACACAGTTCTAATGCACAGCTAGTGGATAGAATGCACTCGGTCTGTGGCTCGTCCTTCACTATGACCCCCCCTCCATCATGTCTTATTGCTTACTTGAAGGTCCATTGTTCCAGAACTGTACAAAATATTTATTTCAGGGGCTGTCAGGGGCTGTGTTCTGCTGGGCTTATTTCCTTTTCTATTTTTTTTTTACTTTTGCTTTGCTGCCATTGTATGAACTGTTTTTACAAAACAGGGTTTTCCCATAGTAACTAGAGTGTGGGTGATTTATTTCTTTTATTAGATGACGACTATGCTGCCAAGAAAACCATAGAGGGTGGTTGGCTTGTATTCAGTGTCATCAATGCATCTAATTTTAGCAATGAACTCGGTTAGTAGGGGGTCAAGTTCTGTGACAGGAATTTATGAGATTTCTCGAGTCTCACTTTTGTGTTGCAGAAATGAAGTAACAAGATGTATGTCAGAAGCTGTCTTTTGGGCTGTATGTTTATTCTCCTGCTCCAAAATGAATTTATTTCTGTCTGATGGTGTTTTGGAAAAAAATGATCACAAACATTAATTTTTATTTGTTTGAACAGTGTTTTTACTGAGGATGAGCTGCAGTAAGAAAGCAAAAGTCCAAGATGGTGTGGAGCCACGCCAAGAGTGAAAGCCATGCTGAATAACCAAAACCAGCCAGAGACAGCACGAGGTAGAACACAGTGCACAATAAGTTTCAGAATGTGCAGAACAACTTTTGGGAAAGAGCTGATTTCATAAGTAATAAGCCCTAATCATATATTGTAATTGGATTATGTTATTTCATTTTTGTAGCAAAGCAGCAAAAAGTCACACCACTCGGGAGACCTGAATAAAGGCAATATACACTTTATTTTATAAAATAACACCACTACACCACTAGGACCACAACAGGTGTATAGAAAGCAAGGTAACCTCTACTGGTTTTGCTCAGTTAGCATCATCATTAATTGTTTTGTATTGCTGCAGGATCCTGCCAATAAGTCAGAACTGCTACAAACTGTGAAAAGAGTGCTTCTTCCTGGTGGATGGCACTGTATATTTTAAAACTGAGTTGCAATACTAACTAATACAAGAGCAGCCATAAAGCTAATTGTTGGGTAGTCACTTCACTGAAGAGAAGGAGAAATAGTTCTCACAAACAAGATTAACTTTCTGTAAAGCTGAATCAGAACTGCTACACGGAAGAAAATCATCTCAAATCTGTTCTCTCTGCACTGTTTTTAACTCTCAAATCAAAGAGCAAACTCAACCCCTGTTCTCTACCCTATAATATTTAAACACGAGCTTAACACTTTTGTAAGAAAAGTAAAACCCTTATTAACTCCTGCAGGACTTAAAGAGCAGCTGACGCACTCAGGAGAACTTTAACAGAACATAATACAGTTTGGCTTGTATTTTATGGTAGTCCTGTATTTGTCCTCTCAGTTATTTATTACTGAGGTCATTTGCATGAAAACAGAGTCTTTGCTCCTGAAGAGTTCATTCACTCCCATTTGTTATTCCCTACCAACGGTCACAATGCACTGCTTGTGACATCACAGTTGCTCCCATAGCAACAGATTGTGATTGTGATGTCACAACAGAGGATTATGATTTGAAGTAGGGAGTATGAAGGCTGATGAGCTCTAAGGAAACTCTGCAGGACAAAGATCCACATATTAATGCAAATGTACTTAGTAATACATAATGGGGAGGAGAAATATATGGAATATACCGTACATAGAATACAAACAGAATTGTGCCAAATTGTTATGTTTTTCTAAGTTTTCTTTGAGGCGTCAGTAGCTCTTTAAGAGGAGTTTCCATCTGGAAATCATTAAAAGAGACATAACATCAATCTCTGAAAAATTGTACAGGAAAAAGTTTGAAGATATAGGTCTGGAACTATTCAATTATATTACAAATTTGTAAACTAAACTGAGTTCTCTATACTTTGGGAGAAGCAATGTAAAGATACTATAGTGTCTCAACTTTGAGAGAAGCAATGCATAGATAATGGGACTGATTCTCAAATGGTCAGCTATGGCACACAGTGCTTGTGCCACTCAGGAATGGCACAAGGGGCAACTTGTGCCACATCATGTCCCACTCCTGATTCTCAGAAATGGCCTGTTCCACATGGTGAGGGGCAACCTGTGCCAGCCAGGCTTGAATTGCCATTGTGGTGGATGCACAGCTGCACCCTGGTGGATAGTGACTTGCGCCACAGTGGTGCTGCCATATCCTCATAGTTGGGATTCCCAAAGAGCTGCAATGGGTGCAGGGCTCATCAGTGTTTAGACCAACCCTGAGCTGATCTAACAGCCTGTGCACCACCCCTGGAGCCAGTGATGGATGTGAGGTGCTCCTGTGCCTCAGTTGCAGTCACTTGGTCAAGGTGTCCTGCACCCACACAGCTGTAAAGTTGTCATTAAATGGACTCTGTACAGCATGCTGCTCACAGCTGACATAAAGTACACCAACGAAAAGTAGAAGACACAATTCATGCTATTGTCATATCTCTTTAGTATTACATATGATGCAAAAAGGAGCTGGTTGACCCACATATTTGTCCAGTTGTGTCATTGTACGCATGCAAAGTCCCTCAATTACAGTATGGTATAAAATAGATGCTATATCCACGTAGCTACTGAAAAACATGACTGACCGTTAGTAAAGAGTGCAGGGAAGTAACATATCTAGAGGTGGGCGAATGTTGTGAATTCCGCTTTCACTGAATTTGTGAAATTTCATAAATTTTGTAGAAATGTTCCGAACCTCTGCCATCACCAGAATCTCAACTGAGATCAGAATCTTCCAAATGCATTTGGTGGGTTTTTGCCCGTTCCGCTGAATTTTTTGGCTGAACTACAGAATAATACACATGAACTGCAGAATGACAGTTCTGAGGAATTTTATTCTGCAGTTTAATGGATTATTCTACAATCCATGTAATTATTACACAATTCAGCCACACTGGAGTAATGAGATTGTTCTTTGCTACATGCACTTTAGCTGTATCAAATTTAAGTTCATCACAGATTTAGGGTTTCAGATTGTGAAATGGGAAGTCTGTTTGCCTCATCCCTCTACAAAGAAGAGAACTTGCAGGTTTGTGTATGGACTGGAAATTACACAGTGGGAGGAAAACCTTGCTGCTGCTGCTACTGGCAACTGGTCTGTCAACATTCTGTAATTCAAATGTGATATGTTTCCAACTCTGTTACATTGTAAAAGAGAAAGTAATCTTGTCTGTGAAATTCACATTTATGCTGGTGTTTTTTGCCACAGGTCTTATGTGCAGCAATGAATATGAACTAAGCTGTTGCTCAGCCACTCCTGTGAGCAGTTTGGTGCCATCAGATAAATTATGATAAATTGTACTCTCGATACATTCATAGCACAATCCCAATTGTCAGAAAACTGGCCCCATGTCCACCAAACTCTAGCTCTCTTTGCCAATTAGCAAATAATTACTGCAGTAGCAAACATTAGCAATGTTCAATTATGTGTGGTAGTCTGAGGCTGAATGAATGGAATCAATAAATTTAAGAAGCAGTTCAAGCAGCCTGCCTATATCTAACCTTAGAAAACCCTTACACTGCAACCTGCTATCCATACACCCTCATACAGTATAATCTCATCCCTTACCATACAGATGGCAGTTCACTAATGACTGGAAATGTAAGAGAAGTGTTCTTCACAAAGCTTGACATTCACAAGATCAGAATCACGTTTACTTCCCATCCATGTACTGACCACAAATGAATCGGTGTTAGCCTTTAAAAAATTTATAATCTGACTCGAGAGTCAGCCTGAGAGTAACTACCTACACACACCATTTTGAGGCTGGTGAGGATGAAGTCAAACAAACAGCAGTGCATGAACTATAGGCAACATGCACTAGCTGTGATCAGAGCCCTACAGATACAGATTTTTAAATAATTTTTTACTTTTAGAACTTTTGTAGCCTAAAACAAATTAACTTGCTAAATAAAGCTGGTTTCCTTTTATTTTATCTTTGCCTGATTCATACGTGTCAGTGGTTAGTGGATGCAAGTTGTTACTGTGTAAAAGACAATTGTCTATTCTTTGTATTGGCACCCCGGTTATCAGAACACCTAGATTACCTGAACTATTCTTTTGGCCCCCAGTCAGTTCTGATAATCGAGGTTTGTATTATATTGGATTTATTATTATTCCTGTGTGATGTTATGGAAGAGTGTAACTGATTTCTGGAAAAGAAGGACATAAATCAATTAATTGTGTGGACTCAAGCTGGGGGGATCAAGCAGCCTAGTTCACTCTTAGAGCTACTATTTCCAACCCACCCCCCCAAATAAGACAGTAGCTTCTGTTGTCTGCACCCAGCAGGTCAGAAAGCTCTGTTGGTGCACTGCCCTACCACGTGGCAGCACAGTTCCTTCACTCCTTACATGCCACTGATAGGATAAAGTGGAGCTGTCCCAAAAGTCCCCCGCCCGAACGAAGATATACAACAATACCAGTAGGTGCTGTCAAATCAAGTTATGTTAACCCTTGAAGGGCCGTGGACTGATATCGCAGTCCAAAATTCCTATACATTCTAAGACTGTCAGCAGCCTAAGGGTTAAAGTCAGGGCAGCTGTTTGAATGTTTTCCATGAACAAATATGGCTAGTAATTTAGCTGATGATTTGAGATTTTTTTCTGCTGCTACCAGTTTGTGGGTTCTGCTGCAAAAGGGAGCTTGTCACACTACCAGGATAGGACAGGGGCAGACACGGACATGCCGTGGAGTTTGCCATGCCAGCAAGATATAGGACAGGAGCGGTAAAGGAAAGATACTGTAGATCAGTACAGTGTTCAGTAGTCTATTAATTTAACTTTAACTTTATTTACTGTGTTTGATGTGCAAAAGAAGAATCACTAGTGTATTTACTTTACTTCAGTCCTTGTCTTTTTTCAGTATTGCTGCTTCATTCATGTACAATACATGCTGCACTCCATCTATGTCTTGCTAGTAGCATTGTGGCCACTACAGCCGAATTGCTCTCTGCCTCCCTATTTCCAGCATCACCATGCTGCACATAGCCTACAAATCTATCTTAGGTTTAGCCCTACTTTCCACAATAACATCCCTTCCACCCTCGTATCTCCCTAATCTGCAACCTACTCCTCCAGAACTCTTTTTCCTAAACACACCAAGTCCCTGCTCCTCCATCATAATTGTACAGCACCCCCTTGCACCTCAGCATTACTGAATTCCTGGACCTTCCATTCTCCCCCCTTCTTTCCAAGCTGGGCTGTCTGTGTTGAAACTCACGATGGAGGGACATTTCTTGCAGGCCTTCCTCACTCCCTCTGCCCACAGCAGGCCAAAATGTATTCTACTTAATACAAAACTGATGATAACTTTACTACTCCTCCTCCTCGCAGGGGACATCGAGGTGAACCCTGGACCAGCCACCCGCACCAGTCACAACCCCCCTCCCACTGTCCAACTACCCAGAGGCCTCAAACTGGCCCACCTAAATATATGCAGCCTCTTACAAAAATTGCCCTTGCTCCAACCATTAGTATTATCACTAAGTTCTGACATTCTGATTATCACCGAGACGTGGCTGAAACCATACAACCGTGACTCAGAAGTAGCTATTCCTGGGTACTCCATCACTCGCCATGACCCCCCCCGGGCACCAAAAGAGGTGGCGGAATAGCCATCTACATATCCTCCCTGATAAAGTTCTCCCCCTGTCTCGCTATCAGCACTCCCACCATCCATTGATGCCTTGCTAATAAAAATCTCTTTACTCCATTCAATCCCCATATTTGTTGTTGGCTCCTATTGCTCCCCAGACTCCCAAATGACCTCAGTCATAGCTCACCTGGGCACCCTAAAAACCCTTGCAGCAGGGGGCGAGCTCCATATTCTTGGTGACTTCAATCAGAACTGGCTTTCTGGTGCATGTACCAAGCTCCACAACCAGGTGGCTGTACTAAATCTGACTCAACAGATCACTGAGGCCACGCGTCTAAACCACAGATCTCATAACCACTCCCTACTGGATTGGGCCCTCATTTCGTACGCTCACAGGATAATTGCCTCTGGCCTTTTACCAGATTCTCTGAGTGACCACCACATGATCTACATAGTAAAAAAAATATTTAAAGTCAAGACACCTCCACCAAGAACTCTCCTCATCATGTCATATAAATCCCTTGACCTGGAATGACTCCTAAATGACTTAGAATTCTCAGACTGGTCCGGTATCCCAAAGGCCACCTCAGTTGACTTTGCCCTGGACTTTTTTAAGTCCAGATTCCTTGCTGTCTGGAACCACCATGCCCCACTCGAAAAGGTCCGTGTAAGGGGAGCTCATCTGCCATGGATCTCTGCAGACCTATTGGACCACCTTCGAACCAGGGACCAGGCGTGGAAAGCCTACAAAACATCAGGCACCCACGCTGACCACCTACATTAATGAACACTTAGGAATGCCTGCACCAGGCTTATCCGACAGGCTAAAGCTAACTATTTCACATCATCTTTCAAAAACAATCTAAATCACCCAGCCAAGTTTTGGAAGTCAATTAAATCACTCTTTTCCCCTCACACCCAGCCCCCTACCCTTGTCCTAGCTGTAGGAGGGTCCACAATATCAGAATCTCATGCAGTAGCCTCTGCTTTCAACTCCTTCTTCACTGGTAGCACCACCTCTCTCCACTCAAACACATTGCTTGCCACACCCCCTACTACGTCTGCATCCCTGCCCACCCAGACCCCTTACCCGGCCTTCTCCTTCTCCTTCTCCCTGGTTACTCCGCATGAAGTTCTCAATGCCCTGCTCTCCCTCAATCCCTCTAAGGGTAAATGCCCCTCCAGACTGGATGCCAAAATGCTCTACCTTTCGGCCCTAGCCATCGCCATCCCCCTAGCATCCCTCTACAACCTCTCTTTCTCTAGCGCCGCAATCCCCTCTGATTGGAAGAATGCCACAGTCATCTCCCTCCCTAAAGGTGGTGACCCGTCTTCTCCTGGTAACATCTGCCCCATCTCCCTCCTCCCCATTTTAGCCAAAATCCAGGAACATCAAGTCCTCTCGCAACTGTCCTCCTTCCTTGACTCCTCCTCCTCCTTCTTTACTCCCTACCAGTTGGGGTTTAGGAAATCCTAGTCCATTGTCACTTCCCTCCTCAGGCTCACTGACTCCATCCTTACAGCCATGGACCAAGGCCATGTCACTTCTGCCATTTTTATTGACCTAGCTAAGGGTTTCGACAGTGTCTCTCATGCCCTTCTGCTATCGAAGATCTCCAAAGCTGGGCTCTCCAGTGCGGCCATCAGCTGGTTCAAATCATATCTGGCAGACAGGTCCCAATCAGTCAGAATTGATGCATCCACTTCCATCCCCCTCCCTGTCACCATGGGCGTACCCCAAGGCTCTGTCCTTGGCCCAATTCTGTTCTCAATTTTCCTGAATGACCTGCCATCAGCCTGCCCACACACATCCATTCACATGTATGCTGACGACACGGTGCTGTATACTTCAGGCTCCTCCCCCCCGGAAGTGGCACTCAGACTCCAGCAAGACTTCAATGGTATTCAGCTGAGCTCTGGTTCCACTCAAATCGACTTATTCTTAATGCCAAGAAAACTGTCTCTTTAACCTTCGGTATGAGGCAGAGACTCTTCCGTCTCCCCGACACTCCAACCTTCAAGACCCTAGATGGGTCCCCCACTAGAAGCTTGCACCACTTTCAGATATCTTGGGGTCTAGTTGAACCAGCACCTTGACTTCGCTGCACATATCAATGCTATCCACAATAAACTGCACCCTAGACTGGGCGCTTTGTACCATAACTGTGGCTGTATCTCTCTGCCAGCCTGCAAGGCAATTGTGGAGAAAATGATCCTCCCTATTTTTGACTACGGTGATTTAGTATACAGTGCTGCCCCTAAGTCCACCCTAGTGCAACTAGATCCTCTTTTTCACTCCTTCTGTCACTTTGCTGTGGACTGTGCACCCTCCACCCACCACCATGACCTCTACCAGTCCCTCAACCTTCTTTCACTCGACAATAGATACCAGTCCCACTGTAACAGACTCACAGCCAAATTCTGGGCCGATTTACTGCCCTCATACCTCTCTTCTACTCTAAATGCTCAAACACCCTCTGGTTACTCACTCAGGAATTGCGACTCCTGGCTCCTGCAAGTCCCTTATATTGCGACCTCTGCCGGCCAACTGGCCTTTAGAGCTTGCATGCTAAAGTTATGGAACTCCCTGCCTGCAGTCATTCGGCATGCTCCCTCCTCTCGAGATACTCAACTCCCTCCTCAAATGGCATTTCTCTGCTGACTGCTCATGCAGCCTAAGCTCATACTAAGACAAGGGCCCAGCTCTCCAACCGGTATCAGACGTGCTGACTCCAATATTCTAACTCTAAACCCGATATAGTTTATCTTTTATACCTTTCCCCATATGTATGCTTTATTAACTCTGATGTTCTGTCGCTACACTTGCTGTGTACATGCTGTGTATATCCTGTATATATTCTGTGTTAATTTCTGTATTATGTACGTGTTTATGTATCCTCCCACCCCAACACTCCCCAGGACGTATCTGGAATCGAGTGGTAGTCTGCTCAGTATGCCTTCCTGGTAAAACTTTTAAATAAATAAATAAATAAATATTTTTGTTTGCATTTTTATTTGTCTCTTCTCAGCTGTTTACAGTACTTACTGGGGCTATTCAGGTGCTGAAGTGCCATGTGTTAGACCAGAAAGAAGAAACCACTGTAGGACTGCTACACAATGAAAATAACTGAGGTTGAATGAGCTACTAATGACCTGCTAAGTACAGTATGTGCAAAAAATAACAGATGCAATATCTGTTTTGAACACTGAAAATAAAACAAAGGAAACCCTTTTTTGTTCATTACTTACTATGACTGGCTATTAAGAGATATTGTATTGCATATGGTGTTAGTGTCTTAGCTTTATTTATTTTATTTTATTTATTAGATCATTGGTTTACAGACCTTTGAGTTAAAGACTCATTTACAAAGGTATCTTGTCAAGAGAGCAATACATCACAGCAAACAAAACAGTACAGTACATAACGCTTAGGTTAAAAAAGCAACCAGTGTTACAGGAATTCACTGGTGGTACAAGCTTGGTAATAGGTAGGTCACAGTAGTCATAATATAGGTACACGAGTACCATGTCAGGTAGCAACCAGAGATATTTTATTACATTAGTCAGGAGATGTTGCCTGAGACCCCAGACATATACAGCAAAAGTAGACAGTGCAAACCCAGCCTAGGACTGAGGGTAAGGGGCAGGTGGGGAATTATGTGCAGTTGCAGCAGCGAGTGCTTGTCAGATGGCTTCTGAGGGAGACCTTGAAAGGACCAAGCTTAGTGAAGTCAGCTATGTTGGCTGGGATGAAATTGAACCTGGAGGGAGCCTGATAACAACAGGATCTCTGGGCCATAGAGGTCCTTACCCTGGGGACAATAAGGGAGGTTTTGACAGTGCTGTGGGTGGAGACTGTGGGGGAGGCATGCTGCAGGGAGGTGGCTACCCCGGGGGGGGGGGAGAACCCTAGCAGGGTCTTTTTTACAAGAAGGCAGGTTTGGAAGTGGAGTCTTTCTTCAAGGTTGAGCAAGTTGGTGGTGGAGTACAGCAGGCATGTATGGGTGCGCCTCGGGGCTCCCAGCATTAGCCTGCCGGCCTTGTTTATAGAGAGCTGGATTCTTGCAAGCACAGTGTTGTCAGCTGCAGCATAGATGGGCAGCCCATAGTCGATTAGCGACAGGACAGAGGAGGTAATTGCCAATCTAAGGGCCTCTTGTGGTAGGCAGTCCCTATGGTGGTATAACAGTCCAATCCTGACATTGGTGGCAGCAGAAAGGGCATTGATATGGAAATGGAAGGAGAGCGCTGAATCAAAGGTAATGCCCAGACACTTGTAGGCGGGAACCTGCTCAATGGGGTTTAGTGTGCTAGGCAGTATCATGAGACGGGTACTACTGGCTTTGCTTTGGCGATGAGAGAAGAGCATAGCTTTGGTCTTTTTTAGGTTCAGGACTAGCCTTCATGATGTGAACCAATGCTCAACTCTATCAAAAGCTTGTTGGAGGGTGGTCTGGAGTGTGTTGGGGTTGGGATCAGAGGCGAAGAGCACTGCATCATCCACGTATGTGAGGATCTTACTTGGGCAGGCTGAGGGGAGGGAGTTGAGGTAGAGACTGAAGAGGAGAGGGCCTAAAATGGAGCCCTGGGGAACCCCAGAGCGGATAGGTTGTGTGTCAGATAGGGTGCTATTGATTTTTTAACACACTGAGTTCTGGCAGAGAGGTAGCTGGTGAACCATGCAAGGGGGCTGGGGGAGAAACCAAGGTATCTGAGGGAGTCAAGCAGGAGGGGATGGCAAACTGTGTCAAAGGCCTTGGAGAAGTCAATGAACACGGCACCAGCAGGACTTCCGGCATCAAGAGCAGAGCGCAGGAAGTTGGAGAATTCAAGTAGCGTGGTTGTGGTGTTGTGACCTGCACAAAAGCCATGCTGTTCAGGGCACAGGATATTGTGCATGGCCAGGTATTCGGCAAGCTGGTTGGCAACTACTTTTCAAGGGCCTTAGAGGGTGGGGGGGGGGATGGAGATAGGTTGATAGTTACCCGGGTTCGCTCGATCGCTGCTCTTTAGGATGGGAGTGATGATGGTGATTTTTCATGTGCTTGGGGAACTGCCCCAGGCACAGAGAGTGGTTGAGCAGCTCAGTAAGTGGGACCAGGACAGCATCCAACATCAGACAAAGTAGCCTAGTGTCCAGTAGGTCGGTGCTGGGGTTGTTACTACTAATAGCTTTTTACAGAAGGGTTCTAGCCTCCAGCAGGGAGATGGTACATAGATAGAAAGGAGGTCTCTGGAGAGTGGACAGGGGTGCTACTGGGATAGGGTCAAAGAAGTTACTGGGCAGGACTGAACTCAGGTCTGAGAAAGTGTGATTTAGGCAGTCTGCAATGTCAAGGGGGTCAGAGCAGACAGTTCCATTAAAGGAGAGTTGAGAGGGGAGTGGGGAGCAGAATTTCCCATTCAGCTCTTTTACATTATCCCAAAAGTTCCTAGCTGACCCCCAGGAGGAGACAAGAGTGGATTGGTAGTACTGGGCTTTGGTCTGTCGAATGTCCCAAGTATACTTATTGCGCTTGGCGTTGTATGCTTGCCTATCAGCTGGCTTGCCAGATTCCACAGCAATATGCCATAGGTTGTCTCTCATTTTAAGTTTATGATGGAGGGAGGGGGTAACCCAGTGCGTGCTTTGCTTTTTGGTGCGATTTCTAGCGAAGGGGGCATAGAGGTCACAGGCAGTGTTAAAAGTACGAGTGAAAAAATCCAATGCCTCGTCTATGGATGGTGAAAGCTTGATTGGGGACCAATCCTGTTGTGAGAGGTACAGTTTAAGGCAACGCAGGCTGCCTGGGAGTAGGCAACATTGCTGTGTGGTTTGTGGTGCAGGTTTGCTGTTGGTAGTAGACCAAGAGACTATGACCGGGGAGTGGTCACTAAGTCAGTTGGGAAGTACAATGATATTGAGCACCCTCTGGGGGTAGTTGGTAATGGTGATGTCCAGGAGGGTGCTGGTGCCAGTAAAGGGGCTGAATCTAGTTGGGATGGTGACAAGCTGAGACATGTCAAGGGCAACAAAGATATCTCTGGTTTGGGAGGTCACCGTGGCAGAGAGCCAGTTGATATTCAGGTCACCAACAATTATTTGGGCCATTTTCGGCGGTAGGCCAGAGAGGTAGTCAGCAAGTGCCGGAATGGCGAGGTCTTGCTTTCTGGGGGGAATATAGGCAACGGTGAGAAAGACTGGGCCCTTACCAGGGTTGGGGGAGATTTTTAGCATGAGGGATTGCACCCCGATATAAAGCTTGGATGATGGAAGTGCATGTCCAAGGAGGGAGTCACACATGTAGACAGCACAACCACCTCCACGCTTACCCACCTGATCTTCCCTGAAAAGGGTGTAACCAGGGAGGGAGGGAGACGAAGGAGTTAGGGGTGGATTTGGATAACCAGGTTTTGATGAGTGCGACAATGTCCAGTTGGTGCTGAGTAACCCAGCATTGGAATGCAGCAGCCTTCTTATGGAGGCTGCAAATATTCATGGAAGCTATACGGAGTCCTTGAGCCTGGGCAGGCTTGTTCATAAGGTTGGGAACGGGGCCAGGGTTTGGATGAATGTTACCTGATAGAAGCAACAGGAGGTGATTAGGCACGCCAAAGCATGGTAGCGATTGTGGCATCTCCCCTTGCGACTGGACACGGGGCCACGATGTGCTTATTAATACAGTATGGTGTTATCGGGTGATTTTAGCTGACAGAACCTGTCTCAGATCTGCTATACTTTTAACAAAGTTGACCCAAATGCAGTGCTCCCAGATCGGGCAAAGCATTTTCTTGTAGTGCACCCTCATTCTCCCTCTACTTTCCCTGTAAAACTGCAATGCAATTCTTGTAGATTTTCCTGTATGCACAAATCAAAGTATGCAATTGGTGTCATAATGCCAGTCAATAAAATCACCAGGACAAATGTTCATGCTGTTTTATATGTCCTTATTTATTTTAAATATATAAAAAAATCACCTACAACATATTACATAACTACTCTACAACTAGAAGAACTTTATATGTAACAATATAATACCATTTTGAGGTTCTGGGGAAATGCTGGAACCCCTCAAACTTCGTTCTCAAGGTTCACATGGCTCCAGATCCTCCTGAAGGTATTGTAGCCTCCTTGTAATATACAATCCCATATATATTATTCTGTTTATAGCATTAAATTCTATAGCTTTTAATTTACCGCCTAGTCACAGACTGATCCATTTTTGTTTCTGCTCACACAGCCCTGTGTACCTGTAGCACTCTATTACCAAACATTGTTTCAGTAGTAGCTGTGTTTTTTACTGGCATGCTTAAGCACCCCCCCCCCAAAAAAAACACACACATTGCTTTGTGTATTACACTCTCAGAGGTAAAAACAAATGTTGCCTTATTTTTTAATTTTTTTTTTATTTTACTAAGCTTATGCCAGACCAGAGTCTGCAGCTCCATTCTGATCCCACATACATAAAATTCAATACTCCTATTCATCTTGATGAAGTCCCCCCCCCTCCCACCAACGCCTTTCCCAGGCTAACAATGAAATAGAAACATTGTCTAATTTATTTTCAAATAATTTCAACATCTATGCTGCTTGGAAAGAAGTGTTGCCTTAGTGGTCTTTTAAAAACACAACTCTGCTCTGTGCATTAAACAAGTCAAATAGCTCTTAAGCACTGTTTGTGCCCCCTGTCACCCTTTGAAGCACACCACCATCGAGTTTCTTTTGTCTGGCTCACTTTTTTCACTTCTTGTGTTTAAACTAGACAAACTTGCAAAACAGAAGGTTTGTTTGCCTTGGTGGTTCAGGGGTGCTGCTTCCCTCAAGCAACACTTCAGCACTCCTCCCTTGCCCACAAAGCATACCACCATCAAGTGGTCTCTCTCTCTTTTGTCTGGCTCATTTTGCACTTAAAATGAGTTTAAACTAGACTAACCTGAGGCTGCAAACAAGAAGGCTTGTTTACCTTCAGTGGATTAGGCTCTCTGTTACTCCGCTGACCCAGAACTGTGGCATTTTTTTTAAATTAAATTTATTTTCATGTTTTCAAACATTCCAACAACAACTCAGTGACAAAATACTCTGTATGTATGCTTGGTTCCCTGACATGGGGATCAAAATAAACAATCAAATAATATACACACTAAGTGTATTACAAAGAAAAAAATAGATATTTCTAACCAGCCCCCTCCCCCCAACAAAAAACCTGAAAAAGGAAAAACACCTCCCTCAAGCACAACCCCCCATAAACCAAGTGGGTGAATAAAGGGTTCAGTCCTCCTGCAGTACCATATATCAACCCTTCACAACCCCTCCTCCATTTACCCATATAGAGCTGTAATTAGAAGAATATAATAGAGGGAAAATGTCAACAACCAAATTTGCTTTTGAACCCAGCAAAGAAAGGGTTCCAAATATTTTGGAATCTAGTCAAAGAGTTAGTAGTATAGATCACGCTCCTTTCTGCATTTAACACAGTTAAAAATTCTGACCACCATTCTCAAGTGGAAGAGACCCACGGATCCTTCCAATGTCTAAGGATTAGAAGCTTGGTGACCATGGATACCATGGATGACAATCTGAACTTTCCAGGAAAATGAGGGGACCACTGAATATTGTCTTAAAAGGCAGATTTCTTCTGTAAAATATGAAGAAATAGGTAAGTATTCTGAAATGTGCCTTTTAACCTGCTCCCCAAATTCGTAGATTTTAGGACAGGTCCATAACTTGTGGTGAAGTGAGGCTGAAGGGGCATTACAATCAGGACATTTTGGAGACGGTAGTTTGCCCATTCTGTGTAACATGTAAGGCATATAATATAGGTTGTGGAGAATATTAAAGTGAATATTTCTTAATCTATCTTGCTTGATTAACTTAAAATTGTCCAACCAAATAGACCGCCATTGGGAATCAGTGGGAGGCTTGACCAGGTTACCTTTCCAGTAAAAGGCTACTGGAGCATAGTTCTGCCACTGGCTATTAACTAATGCTTTATTCAACTTAGAGATGAGTTTGACTTTTTTGGCCAAATCCAATAGTGGCAGTAGAAAAGGGTCCAAATTGTTCACCCAGGGGGGTTTCCCTATGAAACGTCTAAGACAATGACGAGCTTGTACAAGGTAAAACAGGTGTTTGGAAGGGAGATTCCATGCAGTCTGCAACTGAGCGGTCAAGGGCAGAGAAGTTCCCTGCATAAACCCTTTCAAGCTGATTGGAGATTGCATCAGGAGCACCTTGGAGCTGATAGTTGAATTACCAATTTTTAGGTTGGGTTTGTTAAAAAGAGGTTGGGAAATATCTTTCCTGATATAAATTCGGTTGAGGTTGCAGAAGTGATGGAAGGCACTAGTGCTCCAACCAATTGGGGAATCCTGAAGCTGTATGGGAATTGCCTTCCAAGGACAAAAAAAAAAGCTTGTGAAGACATCCGTTCCTTCTTAGCCTGCTCTAAATCTAACTGTAGCCATAGTGTTTTTTTTGGGTTTTTTTTCAGGAGGGAGGGCTCTGATTGAGAAGTGAACCAGTGTAAAAATCTACTTGCATGAATGGCTAAATAGTAAAGGAAAAGATCAGGAAGTTGCAACCCTCCCTTATGTCTTGGACCAGTAAGTTTCCTATAATGCAGCCCTACATTATATAACTGTAGTTTCCCATGCACTGTCTGAAGAACTTACTGTGCTCTGTCCTTGACTCCATTTCCAAAGATTCTGTTCCAGTATCAATCCCTGTGGTAACCCACTCATCACTTCCCTCAGTGATGAGAGTTCTCCCCTGCCACTACCCTCTGCTGCCTTCCATTCAGCCAGTTGATGATCCATCTGACCATCTTCATTTCCACCCCTATGTATTCCAGCTTCCCCTCCAGCCTCCCATGCAGCACAGAATCAAAGGACTTGCTGAAGTCCAAATACAGAACATCCACTGCATGGTCCCTGTCCAGCTCACTGGTCACCTAGTTGTAATACTCAATTAGATTTGTCTGGTAGGATCTGCCCAAGACAAACCTGTGTTATTGGCCATCCTGAGCATGTACTCCCTGGAGGAGAGGAGGGATGGGGGATATGATTGAAACCTCTAAATACATTAAGGGGCTAAATAAGGCTAATACAGAAGGGATTTTCCAGCTTAGAAGAGAGAGGGATATAAGAGGGCATCAGCTGAGATTGAAGGGGGGAAGATTCAAGTGGGAAATCAGGAGACATTTTTTCACTGAATGGGTGGTGGACAGGTGAATGCTCTGCCACGGAGGTGGTACCCTGTAGAACAGTGGGTGGCTTTAAGAGGGATTGGGACAGGGTTGGGGGGTTGTGATGAACAGGGGGTGGGAGGGTGGGGCAGCTGCAGTTGAGGGGCTAGCTGCACAATCAAGCAGACTTGATAGACTGTAAGGCCTGCTTCTGCTGGCATTTCATATGTTAGTATGTATGTATGTACTACACTGCAGTAAACAGTACTGTAAGTAAAAAAAATGTTTTTGTACACGAAGTGCACAATTGGTTCAGCCTCACACTTGGGTGCGAGCCTCTTATTGCTGACAGTTCCCCTTTAAACATTTTTTTTGATGATTCAGATCTGCCTACGTCATATGATCCACCCTCACTGGCAGTCATATTGTTAGAGAAATATATATATATATATATATATATATATATATATATTTATACATTAATGATAAAGTGGTTTTCTGTGCCAACAAGAATGATGTAAGAGCTTTACCAAGATGAAACCAGACTCCAACTTGAAAAAATATTGTTTGGATAGGAAAGACAAATTCAGATTCAAACTTCTGAGTTTTTATTGCTTAAAGAGCTACTGACGCTAAAAAGAAAACTTTGAAAAACATAATAATTAAGTACAATTCAGCTTGCATTACATATGTAGTTTATATATTTCTCTTCCTTGTTACTTTTTTTTTTTTTTTGTGTTGCCTCCCCCAAGGCTCAGCTGGTACTCACTCTGACCCCTGCTCAACCCCTGGGACTTACCCTGGAGCTGTGATTGATCAAGGCCTACTCCCTCTGGTTGGGTCCATCAGGCAGTGGCAGCTCCATTTAAATAATGGTGGGGAGTCCCTGGTGGTGAGCCACTGGGAAGATCCCCCAGGGTGGGTCATGGAACCGGGGTCGAACTGATGGACTCTAATCACTAGGTCACTGGCCAGGAGCTGAGCAAGTGGCGCAGAGTCAGATAGGTGGAGCATCATAGGCGGGGATGTAATGATTTGTTTTTTTGCTGTAAAGGTCCCTGGGGGTGGGGATGTGCAGTGACAACCAGCATCCGTCCCAACCCCCTTGCATGAGGCCCCGGCAGCAGTGGTACCCCCAGTATCTGCCAGAGGTCCACAGAGCACCAGACACTCTTCCCCCCTGCCCTTGGAGAAGGAGAGCAGCCCCTGGGACACTCAGTCGTTTTCCCCCCTGGCCAGCCCTCCAAATCCTGAGTCTATCACTGAACCCAGGATGTTGGCACCGCAAGTGGACACCTTGCCACTGTTCCAGTGGGACAGCCTCTTCCTTGTTATTTACTACTGAGTAAATTTGCATGAGTACATGATTTTATCCCTTATATTTCCATTAGAGTTAATCAGCATCTGTAGCTTACTCCCTACTGCAAGTCATAATGCTCTGTTGTGACATCACAATCTGTTGCCCTGGGAGTAACTGTGATGTCACAAGTAGAGCATTATGACCTCAGGCAGGGAGAAAGCAAATGGAATAGATAAACTCTTCAGGAGCAAAGATCCTGTTGTCATGCAAATGACCTCAGTAATAAATAATAGGGTGGAAGAATACAAAACTAATGTGAAATACAAGCTGAAATGTGTATAAATGTTATGTTTTGTTAAAGTTCTTCTGCAGTTGTCAGCTGCTCTTTAATACATCTGCTCCTCCTCCCTCCTGCTTACCACATTGCTTCTGCTCTTGTTATGCCTTCTGTCCCTCACTTCTGCATCCCTCATCCCACCCAACTTCTTCTCTCCTGCCACTCCTACTCCACCCATGCACCCCAGCCACCTCTCCTTTCCCTTGTTCAACTTTTAAGCTCTTTTCCATACTACCCCTCTTACTTCTCTTTGCCCCTGCCACTCCTCATGTAAGCTGCATCACCAACATAAATCTCACACCCTGTTACTCCTCATCACCCTTCTGAGTCTGCTGTCTGGGCATGTTGAGATAAACCCAAGTCCCTTCCCTCTATTCTCTTTCCTAAAGGCCTGAGCATTTTCCATTTATTGATTTATTTATTTATTTCATTGTTCGGGAAAAAACTTTGAGCAAAAGCTCTTTTGCAAAGGTTCCACGTCAAGTACATGGCATATATAGTACAACAGAAGGGGAACTGCCCCCTCTGCAGTTCACGCTTCATGGGAAGGAGTGTACACAATAAGAGCAACTCAGAGAACAATTAAACAAACAGTGCAATGGTAATGCTAACAGAGAGACATAATGCGGAATATAAGTACAGAATAACAAGTAACCAGCTACTGAAGCTACTGCCAAAAACCTTAAACAGAGTACGACTATGAGCTTACGGGGGAACACAGAGACAAGGACCTCAGCAGCCCATAGCACAGCCTTTGTCCTGGTAACAGGGATGGGGACTAAAAATAGCAGACTTGGGATGGCTATGGGGGGTTAGCTAGTACCAGCCAGAAATTTTAATGCCAGAAAACTACTCCCTAAGGTCAAGCAACTTAAGCTGTGGATCTGCATCACCTGCCTGATATCTTGGTCACAATCAAGTCCTGCCTATCTCCCTGGGTTGATGATACAGATCTTGGTATCTCTGTTTATGAAGTCCACAGGCCGGATGGTGGGTGGCATGATGGCAGTGTTCTGATTTATGCTACTTTCAGCCTTAATAGGGAAATCATATCTCAGACCTCTGTCACCTTATCCTACTAGTTTCTCCTGAGTAGGCTCTCCTATCCATCTTCCCTTCCTATTTTCATTGGCAGCATCTACTCTTCCCTAAAGCCAAGATGGAGCCTCTTCTTGATATCATCTCTTACCTCACTTCTATGCCTCTGGTGAGGTCCTGATCCTTGGGACCTAATTGTAAATTGGCTCTACCCTTCTGCCTAAAATACCACAAGCACATTTGAGTCCATCAACTTCATGCAGCTTATTGCCAAGCACACCTGTCTTGACCCTCACTCCACTTACCACTCCTTAATCATTTGTGTCCAGTTTTCTCATCCCCACTGTATTCTGACTGCTGGCAACCTCCTAGATGCTTTCAGTGGTCATCTAATGATTTACTATGCCTGTTAAATTTGTTTCCCCAAATCTCCTCAAAGTTTATCTAGATTAGGTCATTCAGGTCCCTTGATCTCTTCTTCTTTCTTGATGAACTTTGCAAGAGTGACTGACCCCTTCTATATCTACTGATATACGTGATACACTGTCCTATTTTCAAACTTAAATTCATTGCAACATGGGAGAAACATGCCCCTCTCAGAAGTTCCCATGTCAACTGGCCCCACTTCCCCTGGATCTCTGCAGAACTAATTGACTTATTCAAAGTTCAGGATACTTTGGTTTCTACATATGGCTTCAGGCTCTTCTGAGGACTTTCTAAAGCACATGCAGCTCTGAAATGCCAGCACTAAGGCAACCAGGGAGGCCAAATCAAACTACCTCTCCAATAACCACCAGAACAACTTTAAATCCAAAGATAAGTTCTAGAAGGTAGTCTATTCCCTGTTAACCCTCCAACCCAGTCAACCATACCCATTCTCAAGTTGAAAAGCTCTTCTATCTCTGCCCCCCCACTGAGGTTAATGATTTACTTCTTTACCTTCTATGCTCTTTTCCTCTCCCACCTCCCCTGCCCTTATCCCCTTTCCAACCTCCCTACTCCCTCTCAGTATTTCTCCCTCACCCCATCTACCCTCACATTGCTCCCACTGCCTCTTTTCCCCATTAATACTTGAGCTAGCCTCTCTGCTCTACACTCCTTCAATCACTCCAAAGGGCACAGACCTGATGGTTTGGATACCAAACTCCTCCACCTCACTGCTGCTATTGCCTACCTCCTCAATCTCTTCAGTCAACTTAGGACTGTCCCTCAGACTTGAAAGCAGGCTATATTCCTCCCCTGCACAAATGGGATGACTCCTCATCCCTTGGGAATTATCATCCTATCTCTCTCTCCTCCCTGCTCTGGCTAAGGTACAGGAAAAACTTGTCTTCTCTCAGTTTTCATCCTTCCTTTACTCCTCCTCCTTTGTCTTGCCTTTCTAGTCTGGTTTCTGCAAACATTCCACCACAGTCTTCTCCCTCCATTTGGTCACTGACTCCATTCTAAAAGGAATAGATAAGGGTCAAATCAGAAAGGCCATGTTCATTGATTTAGTTAAGGCATTCAATACAGTGGCCCATCCCCTCCTGCTGGATATGTTAAGGTTGGCAGGACTGCCTGACCTGGTGGTTGGGTTTTCTGTTACTATATTTCTGACATGCGACAGTCGGTCCAGGTCAGAAATGCCATATTCCTTGACTTATCCATCAGTTCTGGTGTCCCACCAGGCTCCATTCTTGTTCTCATGCTCTTTTCCACTTTGGTAAATGACCTCCTTTCAGTCTGTGCCTCCTCACACATCTACATGTATGTGAAAGACATAGTACTCTGCTTCTGAAGCCTTGATCTCTGTGCTGGGACTTTAACAATATCAAATGCTGTTTCCACTGAAACCAGCTCTTGCTTAAAAGAAAAAATAACTGTCTATGACCTTTGGCACACAATGGAAGGCAGCTAGGCTCCAACATGTACTAGTCTTCAGGACTCTAAATGGTGCCCTACTTGAAGTTACACCTCACTTTAAGTATCTCAGTGGGTGGCTTGACCAGCACCTTAGGTTCTCTACTGACATCGAAACCATACATAAAAAAACTCTGCCAAAATTAGGCATTTTGTACTGCAACAAATCCTGCCTACCAGTCTAAGGGCCTGTCTACACTACATAAGTAAAATCCTGTAACGTTATCAGTGGTAGGGCGGATGCACTGTAACGTTTTGGCCCTGTCTACACTGCACCGAAAATCTGTAACATTTTGAAACTGGTACAGACTGAAAACATTACAATGCATCCACATTACCACTGAAAACATTTTGAAAATGTTGCAGGATTTTACTCGTGTAGTGTGGACAGGGTTAAACAGAGCTTTGAAACCATTACAGAAACCGTTGTTGAAACCACCTCACAACAGGTTTCTGTAATGGTTACGAAAACACTTTCTGTAACGTTACCAGTGTAAACTCAAACCGTTGCGGTAACAGTTTGGACCCTCTGTAACATTATAGAGGGGATTTCCAAGGATAGTGTAGACAGGCCTTTCAGTCTGTAAAGGTTTTAAAACATTACACATTTTCAGTGCAGTGTAGACAGGGCCTTAGTCTGCCACAAAGTTATCCACAAGATGATCTTGCTGGTGTTTGACTACACAGACAGGGTTTACCATGCTGCCCTCAAATCTACCCTTGCCAGACTGAACTCCTTTTTCAATTCCTTCTGTCATTTTACCCCTTACTCATCACTTCTCCCTTGATTTGAACTTTTCTCTCCTCCCTCCCTTAAAGCCTGAAGTTTCTCTCACTGCTCCTTTATTCCTGGTTAAATACTGGATTGCCACCATCCCCCTTCTCTTCTCTCCTCAACCCCTCCCTCCCATCATCATACTAACTCCACTCATCTAAGGCATCACAGCCCTCACTGCAAAATATCCACTGATCAGTGCTTCTTTCTGTTCACTTTTTTTACTCACTGGAAGGATCTTCCTCTCTCATCCCCTTTTTTACGTTTGATGCATAAGCAGAAAAAATGTTTTGGGATGAGTACAAGGGGATCTGGGAGGTGTGTCACTGCTGAGCCCATTGTAGTTCACAATACCAGGTGCTCGGCAGTCTACACCAATGACCAGGCACTTTGGTCTGATGCAGTTTGCTGCTGTGTGGCCAAAAACTTCCTGTATTTGAAAGGACCGAAGCCACTCCAGACAGAAAGGGCTTCGGTCCTTTGAGCTGCATGAAGCCACATCAGCAAACAACTGAGCGGCTTTCAACATCAGGAGCCAGTGTTTGAATCCATGACTCTGGCATGCGCATTAGCATCCATGCTATTGTGCAAGCCCAAAGTCATTGACATTCCTAACATTCCAACAAAGAAAACCATCCATTGATGTCTGTTGCTGGCACTCCATAACTGTTCTTCCCCACCCAACCCTCCCTCTCTATACCCGCCCCCACCCAACAAACATAACATTGACCCTGGGGTGCCCCATCCCTGCAGGGGTCCAGAACCTCCTAACTCTGCACTCGAGCACCTGACTCACAAGAAACTCCACCACTCAGATCTACAAAGTACCTAGATGCTGCACAGCCTTCACACAATGTGCTTTCTGCTATTGTGCTCCTCTCTGGACCAATGCCTTACCACCTGACATTACCGGTGCTGCTACTATTGGCTCATTCAAATGCAAACTTTGTCAGCACCTTACTACAACAAGCAACTGTGGCTGCTACCATTAGCACCCTCTTTTAACTACAACCACCTACTTGCACTTTGTTTCATATCAACACCTTACATTGATGCATCCCAACCTCAGCACTTCAGGTCACCACCCTACCTCACACCCGGTGCCTCCTCTACTCCTCCCAAACATGACACCCTCTCCCACTCCCATTCACCCCTCATCATCCCCCTAAGCCTGCTCCTCCTACTTTTCTCTATGTGTTTGCAACTCAGCAGGGTGTCCTAACTTCAGACACTGGCAAACTGTTATACTGCCTAAGCTACTCAATTTTGTGTGTATGTTATTGTAACTCTGTCTGTACCAAATGTAATCCTGTAATGCTGTACCTTACCATCTTTGTAAACTGATGTGGAACATATAAATGAGCATCCACTCACTGGTGTAATCCAACATCTCAATAAAATAAAATTAAAGATTAAAAATTCCCCCAGTGTCATTTTTATTAAATATATGGCCTGTAATAAAGAAAATTGCCCACCAATGTCTTTTGCTGGCACTCCATAACTGTTCTATCCCATCTGACTCTGACCCTCCATCTCAGCAGTACCAACCCCCCCCCCCAACAAACATAACACTGACACTGGGGGGTGCCCAATCTCCCAGTGTTGTTTTTATTTAAATATATTACCTGTAATGAACAAAACTGTCCATTGATGTCTGTTGCTGGTGCCCTTAACTGTTCTTCCCCTGCCAACCCTTCCTCTCAGCACCCCCACCCCTCACCCAACAAACATAACACTGGGGTGCCAATCCCCAGTGTCAAAACCTGAAATAAAGAAAACCTTTCCTCTGCATCTTTTTTAGCCTATAAAAAGAAAACGGTCCATCAATGTCTAGTGCTGTTAGTCCCCCCACCCAACCCTCCAATCCGCAGCCACCTCCCCACCCTCCCCAAGCCCTCACTTATCCACCAGGTGTCCCACACCATGATCTTCTCTAGACTACAGGCACATCTTTACTCTTCAAAGCCGGACCGCGAACTGAGGAAATCAGGTATGCGATTCAATGTATTTCAATGGGGTTTTGAACTTAGTAGCATAACGTGACCATTTTCAATATTTTTGCCTCAAATTTTCAACATACCTTGTTTGGGACACTGCCTCATGACAGTGCAAGTGACGTTAGGTAAATCTGTCCCAAAAGGGGATTTCACAGTCGCTGTGTGAAATCACCTTTTGGGCAGGAGCTGAAATTTTTTTCGGCCCTTGTTCATGAGTTGGGGCCATAAGAAAGCTATGATGAAAACGTGGTGTAAAAATATGAAAAAACAACAAAGTTATGCGCCTACATTGAAATTTGCGAACACAGGCTCGTATTTTGGTAATTTTAAATATTTTTACCCCAAATTTTCAGCATAGCTATTTCTTTACAGCACATCATGAATGTGACAGCTGTCATTTTTCAAATCTGGTGCACAATGTGTTTTTGTGCCCCGAAAGATGATTTTGCAGTCGCTGCACAAAACCATCTTTCAGGCAGGAGTTGAATATTCTCTCTGCACCTGTTCATGAGGTTGGATCATATTTTTGTTTATTTATTTATTGAAATGTTTCACCAGGAAGGCACACTGAGCAACAAGATGCTCGTCTCCCGGTGCAACCTGGGGGGTAGGGAACAATGGGATAGAATACAGAGAAATGTTGCAATTTTGGAATACAATTTGCTTACTTGCATACAATGAGAGCAGGAAGGACTACAGGTGGATAACATTGGCTAACAATGCAACAGTTAAGTATAGTAGATATGAAGACACTTATAGCAAATGGGCAACAGTTGGTGACAGTTGGTAACACTGGAACACATATAATAACTTGACAGTAGTATGTAGCACTAGATGGTAAGGTGACCCAATGGTAATTGGTAGCCATTAGTGTAACATAGATATTCAACATTTACAGTAATTGGAGTAAAGAGAGGAAGTATGGAAGGAGGGAAGGAAAAATTGTGGAGGGTAGAATGGAAGAAAGAAAAGGAAATTTAGAGAGAGACATAGACAGAACACAATTTTTGAGGCAAACGGAGATGACAGGGTGGACTAAAGTGCATGTAAGAGGTGTATAGGGGTAGGTTACAATGCTTAATTGAATGTAGGGTTATGAAGGCTATGACAAAAATTTGGGGCACAAATATTTAAAAACAACAAAGTTATGCGCCTACTTTGAAATTTACGAACACAGGCTTGTAATTTTGGTCATTTTCAATATTCTAAACCCCAAATTTTAAATATAGCCATTTCTTCACAGCACCTCATGAATGTGGCAGCTGTCATTTTTCAAATCTTGGCCAAAATGCGTTTTTGTACCTGTGGGGTGGAATGACACTTAGGTGGTGTGTAATGATGTTTTGGAGGGATTTTGAACACGTTCACCTATCGGATTTATTAGGTGAGGTAATAAGAAGGCTATGCTGAAAATTTGGAGTGCAAATACAGTAAAACGCCCAGGTTATGACAGAACATTACACTTTTTCAGCGTTTTCTCATACCTTCACTAATTTTCAACATTTTGACTCCAACCTTTCAGCATAGCCCTTTTTTCCACATCACCTCAAAAACACGACATGTGTCATCTTTAAATCCTGGACGAGATGTGTTTTCGCACCTCTGGTGCGAAATGACATTTCAGCCAATATACTATAAATGGTACATGTCATGTCTGTAAGGCAAATCCTAAAGCAAGTATCTTCAGAATTTGGGCTCAAAATTGCAAAACACAAATTGTTTACCAAGCATCAAGCATTCGGCATTGACAAATGTTTGTCTTTTCTTAAACTACACCTACTGTACTGTATTTGCTAATCTCTTCCTACCCTCCTCCTGTAGCTATCCATGCATGCCAGTTTTGGCAGGAGCATAACCTTCCCCTGGCCACCACTGCACCTCACACTGTTTCACTACTTAAATGACATATTACCATCCACACTGTAAATTACTGCAGATTTGTATTACTACTCAAATGTTTTCACTACCTTAATGATTTAATGATTACCATTAACACAGTAAATATTAGATTTTTGCAGACTTTGTTTGTTTTTTTCTATACGGGTTTTTATGGTATTTTTGTCTTTTTCTTCCCGATCCTGGTCCCCCCACCTTGGACATGCATGTGCATGTGGAGGCATGCGCACGGCATGTCTCAAGGTGTCCTCCCTTCATGTCATCCCCTCCACCTACGCTAACCACCGGTCTTCCACCCAGTGGCAGCGAGACTATTGGGGGGCAGCGATCACTGCCAGGAGAGGACAGCTGCCTTCAGGCTTGCTCAATCCTATTCTGATCCCCCATGCTGGCACCCTGACAACCCGAGTCTGTTCCCTAACCCGGGTCACCGGAGTAGCGCGAGGTAAGGCATCCATGCCACAGCCATCAATGCCACCGGGCCGGCTAGATTTTTGCAAACTTTGTACAGTCATCTGATATTCGGTGTTATTAAACTACACTTGTCATTTTTAGCCATTGTTAATTCTTGTAAGTTTGCAAATGTTGTACTTTGCTTCATCTGATTTTGTGTTTTCTACATTGCATCTGCCACTTTATTTGGTATTGAACTTTGTGTTTTGTCACTTTTAATTCACTGCATTTCTTTCCAACTTGTAACCTCTCACCCACCCCACCCCTTGGGCCACACCTGGGAACTGCAGTGGTCAGCCATGATAAAGTGCAGTAACTTGCAGTAATGACATGTCACATAATCCTGCATGACAAAAGGGCTTAATTGCCATTAACTTGCAATGGCCCCTGCAGTAAACTGCAGCATTCTGTGATATTCTGCAGCATTCCTGCATTACATCCTGGCTGTTACATCTGTAGCTCTGGCTCAGTATGCCTTTCCCAGTCTACAGTTACAAAAAATATATCTAATTGTCATTTTATAAGTTATCTGTACTACTGGTAGATTATTTTTTAATAAGGACCATTTTTCAAAATGAATGAGTTATGCATGTACTCACTGTGATGCTTTTCAGCTAACAGAGAAAAATAATTTGTATGTCTGGCTTTACTTTTTCATTTACTAAACCATTTCAAACAAAAACAAAATATCAAATAGAAATTCACCACCATAATTCTTGGCGGTATAACTGGAATACACAGTGAAGGAGGGTTAGTTATAAAGAACAATTCATTTCTAAAGAGCTGGAAAATAACTTGTGACTTTGTTGCTTGTGGGTTGTGCATCTCTCACTTGATAACTACTTAAATCAAGCTTTCTCTCTAGTCAGTCCTACATAAACCTATGATTAGCATAATGAAAATGTAACTATCGATCATCTATTGGTTTTCTATTCTGCCAGATACCTTCAGCAGAACCATTTTATAGCACTCAATCTCTGAGTCTCAAGGCACTTCACAATCAACATACTGTACACAGATGAACCATACAGCTAAAGCCCCATGAAATAATAAAGTCATAAATACAATAAATCTGATAACACCAACATTCATAAATAAACAGCTCCACACTGGTTTAACAGTATAACAGTTTAACTGCCTAAGAAGGCCTTGTAAAACTGATGGGTCTTTAACACCCTCTTCTCTGACAGGGTGTCCTACATTAGGGCTGAGATTATCCAATCAGGGCCCTTGGGGCCTGCTGGTGGTGAGTCAGGTGTGTCAGGAAGTGCTTCTTTTGTTTGGAGTGAGTTTAGGCCGGTTGGGGTGGCTGAGGTCCGCGAGGTGATCTTGAAGCTGTGGCCCACATATTGTGAGCTGGGCCTAAGCCTGACTCATCTCTTAATAGGATGTGTTGAGTCTGTTGGTCCAGTGTTTGCCAAGATTGTCCAGTGTTCACTTTTGGAGGGTTGCTTTCCTGATGCCTTGAAGGAGGTGTTGCTGAGACCTTCCTAAAGAAGCCATCTCCTGACCCCGACATCTTGGTGAATTATAGACCTGTCTCTAACCTCCCATTTTAAGGGAAGGTTATTAAGAAAGTAGTGGCTCTGCAGCTCAAGATGCATTTTGTGGCCTATGACATCTATGATCCTCCCCAGTCAGGTTTTCAGTTAAGGCATAGCACTGAAACAGCACTTGTCAGAGTGCAAAATGATCTCCTCAGGGTGAGGGATAGAGGAGAGCAGTCAGTTTTCATGATTCTCTATCTCTCCTCAGCATTTGACACTGTGGACCATGCGCGGCTGGGTCACCTAAGAGAGCTCTGTGGACTCACCAGTACTGTCATCAACTGGTTTGAGTTCTTTCTCACAGGCAAGATGCAGTGGGTGGTGATGGGAAATTTCTCATCCTGCCCAAAAGCCCCTGCATTGTGGAGTTCCCCGGGGTTTGAGTCTGTCACCTGTGTTGTTTGCAGTGTACATGCTTCGCCTAGGTGAGATCATTAGACAGTACAGCTTGGGGTTTCACTGCTATGCAGATGACACCCAGCTGTACATGTCATTTGCACCCAAGACAGATGGCACTGTGGAGGTGCTAAATAAATGCCTGGCTGAAATCCAGGGCTGGATAGCCTTTAGCTGGCTAAGACTCAATCCAGGCAAGACAGAGGTGCTGGTGATTGAGCCTGGTCATCGATGGGATGTGGACACTGTTGAGAGAGGAACAGGAATATACCTTGGTTCCACTCCCTTGGTGGCATCCACCAAGGTGAAGAATCTGGGCAACATCCTTGATGACAGATTGACACTCAGGCTCAGGTATCATGTCTTGTCAAGAGTGGTTTTTACAACATAAAGAATGTTGCCTGGATTAAAGCCTTGATTCTGCCTGATGACTTGCCCTCACTAGTACACACTTTTGTGACCTCCCAGCTTGGCTACAGCAATGTTTTGTACCTCAGGGTCACTGGAGGGTTTTTCTGGCACCTGCAGCTGGTGCAGAATGCAACAGCCAGGTTACTGATGGGCCTTCCAAGGTCCTGTCATGGGATCCCAGTTTTGCATGAACTGTACTGGCTGTCGGTTAGGTGGAGGAACATCTTCAAGGTGGGCATGCTCACCTATAAGGCTCTTCATGGATCGGACCCTGGTTACTTAAATGACCTCCTGACTCCAGCCCGTCCTGTGCGCTCGCTCTGCTCCTCCACCGAGGGCCTCCTATTGGTTCCCAGGGCCTGCCTCAAATGATCTGGAGATTGTGTGCTCGAGTTGGTGGGCCCAGTACTGTGGAACTCGCTGCCAAGACCCTTGAGGGAGGCCCCATCAGTGTAGGCCTTTAAACGGGACCTAAAGGCACATCTTTTCAGGAAGACATATCCAGATTGCTAATACTTCTTAAACTGCTGCAATTCATATGTAAAAAAATTTTAGCTGATTTTAATTGCAGTAATTTATTATTTGTGTTTTTATATTAGTGCTAAATGTATGCTTTGCCTTGCTTGTAATGGCTTTGTGCTGAACAATAAATTACTGTGATGATGATGTACAGCACCCAGAGCCTCTGGGATGGGGTGCTCTAAAAATAAAAATTACTTTCTTATTATCATTAAATGCCTTCACTGAGGTACAACTATGCAGCTGCATTTGAAGCAAATTCCAAATCACAGTTGAAGCCACTGTGAAAAATTCTATCTCCTTTTTTTATTATTAAAATTGTTATTGAGTTTTCCATTTTCAAACATTACAACATATCAATCCTGGCCAGAGTGGGGTTCCAATCCGTGAAGTTACAAACCTAGATATTTTCCTCTAAGGAGAGGATATATAAGAGGGTCTACAAAGTTTGCATAACTTGATGAATTACAAAAAGCGTTCTGTTTAGCTTCAGTACATATTAATAACCACTGACCAGGATATAATAAGCCTAACTAATCTAGTGATCGCTAAAGGAATTACATTTACTTTTGCATAGTATATCTGTTATTACATGGTATAAAACTCAATCTCCTAAATATCTACCACAAAGAGAACATGGAAATATTTTAGGGTAGGGATAATGAACTTGGATTGGGGAATCAGGTTACTACAAAGGGGGGGGAGGTAAAGGTCTGGTGGGGTGAAATATCCAATTCTGTATTAGTGAGAACACTGGCTGTAATTTGCTTTTTAAGGGAACCAGAAAGGAGGAAAAGGTCTGCATAGTTACTGCAGATTGTTATGGTATAAAGGTGTCATCTACTGCCATAATATAGTGGATCCAAAGGGTCCATTTTTCAAGAAATAAAATCTGCTTGTCATGTAAGCAGTGTGAGATTTTTTCCATCTGGTGTACTTGATTTACTAACCAATGTCAGTTCTGCATTGTGGGCAACAGGGCTTGAAGCCAATGCTTTGTGATAGCTTTACAAGCCGTACTGATCAGGATATGTAGTAAATGTCTTAGTTTAGCATTTTTAAGTGTTATAGGGAATCATAAAAGGAAATATATTTGTTCCCTCAGATGGGAGGATAATAGGTAGAATGTCATGAATTGCTATATGTCTAATGTTCCAGAATGGCTGAATTTTGGGGCAGGCCCATAATATATGGGTATGGTGTGCTGTGGGCTGTCAACATTCTCTCCAGCATGTGGCCATAATATATGCCTGGCATTTAGCCTGTATGACTGGCTTTTTAAAATACTTTAGTTGGAGCTTCAATGAAAACTCCTGCAGGGTTGGCAAGAATGTGACCTTGCTTGACTCCTCCGCTGCTTTAGCCCAACGTATATTTAGAATTTGCATATTAAATTCTTGAGACCATTTGGTTTGGAGGTCATCTGTATAGGTATATTTCAACTCTAATAAAGCTTGGTATAAAAGGGAAATGAGGTAGGGTGGCAACTCTTCTCTCTCTGTCTGTTGGATAATTTGTAGGAGTTGGGGTGAAGGTATGTTAGCAGTCTGGGTGCCTGTAATTCCAGCCTGTATATAGTGGCTAACTGGCAAATATCGATAATGGTCAATATGCCTTAGATTTTTGAGTGAATCAAAGAGTTGCAGTTGTCTATCATCCATACATTGATAAAGATGTACTAAGCCTATTTTCTCCCCAAAAACAGAAGCCTGTTTCCAGTCTGGATGGAGGCAATTCAGTGTTGTATGCAATAGCTGCACTAAGACAAAGACTGTGTGAGTGGGGCTTTTGTCCAGCTATCCAATGTGGAGTAAGTATATGGGTAGTCTAGTTGTACTGGTAGAGGTGTTTTAGGGTATGTGAAGAGAACCCTGTTTAGGGACAGAAAGTAATCTTATGAAAATTCTACAGACATCCAATGACTTTAATAGCGTGGTACTATCCAGTATATGGCCATTCAGGCGTGTGCCACTTGGTAATTATAAGTAATGGTTAGGTAGTGGTAGTCCCCCTTTGGTTCAGGGTAATTGTAGGATTTTAAACTTTACTCTGGGTTTCTTGTCTTACCATGTAAATCTTGATACGCTTTGTTCCAAGCTGCAAAGTCTTTTAGAGGGACTGAGATTGGGATGGTTTGGAAAAACCTATACAGGATCTTCTTTTCATCTATACCACTAGCCTACACCCACACAGGTCCTTCATTTTCATTTCATCCTCGTCTTCCACCTTAACCCTTAGGCTGCTGGAAGATTTAGAACGCACAGGATTTTAGGACAAGATATTATATCAGTGGCAGCCTAAGGGTTAATACTAGCGTTGTGCAAAATTGTAAACTTTTGCTGGGCAAAATGTTTCACAGAATTTGCACATTTCGTGAAATATTTTGCCGGGTGAAATGTGAAATTTTGCCCATTGGGCAGGTGAAATTTTGCCCACAAACTGGCAAAATTTGCCACTCGCAGGTGAAATTTCACCACCTGCCGGCGAAATTTCTTCATTTTGCCACTGGCCCCTAATCTTTACTAAAAAATAATCTCCTCCTCCTCCCATGTCCCTGGTGTCTAGTGTCCTCCCCGGCTGATCACCATGCAAATTCAAATAAAGAAACCTCACTCCTTCCCCAGTCACCCTGACCCTGGCCCCCAATCTTTGTGAAAAAAACCCAACAACAATCCCCCCATGTCCCTGGTATCTAGTGCCCCCCAAGCTGATCACCCGCTGAATTCAAATTAAGAACCCTTCCTCCTCCCCTAGTCACCCTGAGCCCCAGCCCCATATCTTTGTAAAAAAATTCCCCTCCCCGTCCCTGGTGTTTAGTGGACCCCCACCCTGTCTTAGGTTACAGCCCATCTTGCTCCCCCCAGTACCCCAATCGGGCCACCAGTACAGCCCTCTAATCACCTCCATGGCCAGAAACCCATCTGAGTGCTCAATGAATGAGCATGTGCTTGTACAAGCACGCGTTCATTCACTGAGCACACAGACAGGCTGCCTGCCATGGAGGTGAGTGGAGGGCTGTGTTGGTGGCCCGATCGGGGTAAGGGGGGAGAGAGTTGAGCTCTGACTTAAGACAGGATGGAGGAGTGGGGGGTCTACTAGACACCAGGGACAGGGGAGTTTTTTTTTTTACAAAGATATGGGTCTCAGGATGACTGGGGAAGGAGGGAGGGAGGGCTCTTCATTTTAATTGATCAGCTGGGAGCGGTCCACTAGACTCCAGGTACGGGGCGGAGATTTGTTTTTTTTTTACAAAGATACAGGGCCAGGGCTCAGGGTGACTGGGGGGGTTCTTGATTTGAATTTGGCTGGTGATCAGCTGGGGGGCTACTAGACACCAGGGACTCAGAGGGGGACATGGAGATGCGGGAGAAACTGTAGGCGAAATGTCACAATTTCGCCACAATTTCACGAAATATACGAAGAGGTGCCACAAAAATAAACTAAACAAAAAAAGGATCTCCTTACAATGGATGTTATTAACTGCCAGTACTGTGGTATGCTCTTCTTTTGGTGTTCTGTCTACCACCTAGGCCATTGCCTAGTATGCAGTTAGCTTACCTCATTTAGAATAGAGCTGGCTGAGGCCAAACAGGAAATCTTTTCTCTAAAGCAATACATTAGCAGGCACACCCCTCCACAGCTGTTCTCAACCCCACTGCCACAAAGGATTAAAGATAGCAGTGGATGGGAAGTGATGGGACGAAGGGGCAAAAGGTGCCATACCAAGGCACACAGTGCTCCACAAGTATTGAAATCCATTACTACCAGTAACAGGTACACTCCTCTGGATCAGTATCTGAAGGAACTTTTGCTATAACAACATCAGCAAAAGTCATAAATGTCACTCCACATATTAGTAGTGATAGTGATCGACCAGTCTCGCAAAACCCAGATACTTCTCTAATATCAGTATCCAGAGGCACTTTCACCAAAACTGAGACAAAAAACATCACCCAACAAACTAATAGTAAATGACTCACCTCACAGAACTCTGAGTGCAAATGCACAATCATACTAGTAGACTTAATGATTAGGGGTATTGACCCTCACTTGTCACACTACACCAGCCATTCAATTTTTGTCCATTGTCTCCCTGCACCTCAGTCAGGAGAGACACAAATCACATCAAGGGAATCATTAGTAAATGTGCCAACTGACCCAATTTGGTTCTTCACATCGGCACAAATGACTGAGCATGCCAGATCGTTCCCATTATAAAAGAAACTTTATAAAACTGGCAGATCTGTTTGAGCCCTTGACATCCTATTTCCTTTTCAGAAGTCCTCCCAGTTTGGGGAAAGAGGGAAAGTAACCCCACAGTCAGAACAGAAGAGAACAATGAATTTGATACTTGGCTCCACTCCTGAGGTCAGGAAAAGGGATTCCACATCATAGGGCACTGGAAAGACTTCTGGGAGAGAAGACTATTCAAGAGTGATGGTCTGCATCTCATCAAAGAAAGTGTAAGTGTGCTTGGTCAGAAACTCGATGTGCACATCAGTAGTTTAAACTAAGGGACGGGGAGCAAGTGGTCAAACAATCCATCTCTCCCACACCATCAGATGGCTCCTGTGTTACAGTTCCCCTGGAAAAGAAAAACATACCGCATATCATATTATCCACAGATGGACCTCCAGGACCTATCTGTACCAGAACACCTATGGCTAAGAAATAATTTTCACATCCCACAAAGAGTGCAAGGGATACATGGAAGGCGCTTAGCCTTAACACCAGAAGTTTGGGAAACAAGATCAGTGGGCTCCAGGCACTGTTGGCCGAGTCCAGTCTTGACATGATGACAATAACAGAAACTTGGCCTCTGACTCCAATACATGGGACCACAACATGTCTGGTTACACACTCTTTACAGTGGACAGAAAGGGCTCAAAGGGCAGGGAGGGGTTGTGTTTTACATAAAAGAAGATTTAAGGGCAGCATCACTCAATTGTATAAAGAAAGAAGGTGCTGAATCCCTATGGGTTCACATTGGCACACTCTTGGGAAAGAAAATCTGTATAGGAATAATATATAGACTACCCAATAACTCTGAAGCCCTGGACAACCAACTGAACAAATCAAGGGGGTCACTTCTAAGGGAGACACTATAATAGTAGGGGACCTAAATATGCCAGATGTTGACTGGTCTGTCCCTGCTGACAAATCCTCCAGGAACCAACATATAGTAGACGCTATACAGGACTGCAAACTTGCACAGTTAATAGGCAAGTCCACTAGGGTTAACACAATACTAGATGTAGTCCTTACTAATTCTAACCTAGTGAACACTACATCTGTGAGGGAACCCCTAGCAAACAGTAACCACAACACTGTATGGTTCACTGTATGCCTTGGAGTTTCTTATTCCCAGTCTCAGGCATCAGTAATCAGTTTCAAAGGGGCAAACTTCGCTATGATGAGAGAATTCACTGACAAGAGGCTATTATGCAATTGCCCAATGTCAATGACTTCTGGATGGTAATCAAAAAAACTATCACAGATGCCACAACCACCTTTGCAAACACAACAACCAAAAAGAACAAGTGTAAAAACCCTATATGGTTCAACACAGAAGTCAAGGCAGCTATCAGAGACAAACGCAGAGCTTTTCTCAACCATAAAACAAAACCTACTGGTACCTCCTAGAAAGAATATCTGAAATTAAGCAAAAAAGTCAAAAGCACCATAAGAGAAGCCAAAGCAAGTGCAGAGCTTAGCATAGCTGACAACATCAGTAATGGGAGCAAGCAGTAGATACAGCCAGGAAAAAAGGAAGACATCTCAAGGGGTGGTGAACCTAAAGGACGGTGAGACAATAGTTGAATATGATATTCAAAAGGCAGAAATTCTCAACAAATTCTTTTGCTCAGTCTATACCAGGGAACAGGATGGGCCCATGCCAGTAAGTGGCATTTTGAGCAAACTGGAAATTATAGGAACCCAAGCTTTTACCACCAAAAGATTCATGGAAGTTCTCGAAAGTGTAAATCAAGATAAATCACCCAGCCCAGATGGCATTCACCCTAGGGTCCTAAAAGAAGTAGCCATGGAACTAGTTGAACCATTGTCCAGACTATTCAACTTCTCCCTCTGGACTGGGGTAGTGCTGGAGGATTGGAAAAACAACAATGTGATGCCCCCTGCATAAGAGTGGGAGCAAAGAGGAGCATGGAAACTACAGGTCTTTAGTCTGACCTCAGTAGTGTGCAAACTGATGGAAACACTGATTAAACAAGACATAGTTGATTACCTGGACAAGAACAAACTCCAGTATCCCAAGCAACATGGATTCATGGTAGGAAGATAATGCCTGAAGAATCTCATATCATTCTTCAATTGGGTAACTTCTGAATTAGACATAGGGCACCCAGTGGACCTGCTTTATTTCAACCTCAGTAAAGCTTTCAGCTCCATTCCACACAAGAGTCTGCTAGCTAAACTCAAAGACACTGGTATTTGAGACAAGTTTATCAACTGGATAAAAGCACGGCTCCAAGATAGAAGCCAAAGGGTGGTAATCAATGAAGTGGATTCAAGGAAGGGAGATGTAATAAGTGAGGTTCCCAAGGGTTCTTTCCTCGGTCCTGTGCTTTTCAACATCTTCGTCAGCGACATAGGTAAGGACATAAATAGCAGATTAGCACTGTTTGCTGATGACATTAAATTGGGAGGAAGGGTGGATACCGCAGAATCCATCAGCAAACTTCAAGCTAACCTAGGAAAACTTGAGGCATGGTCCAACCAATGGCAACTCGGCTGTTATACAAAGAAATGTGAAGTGATGCATTTGGGCAAAAACAACCCAAGAACAGAATATTGGTTAAACTGGGTATAACTTAATACCTCATCAGAAGAAGGGTACCTAGGAGTGTTAATTCATGAGTCCCTTAAGGCAACCAGTCAGTGTAACTCTGCATGTAGCAAGGCCAACAAAATGTTGTGGTGCATCAGCAGAATCTTTAACAGCAGGAGCAGAAATGTTATACTACCTCTTTATAGATCCCTGGTGAGACCTCAGCAGGAGTACTGTGTCGAATTTTGGAGCCCATACCTAAAGAAGGATGTAAACAGACTGGAGACGGTCCAGAGAAGGGCAACAAAGATAATAACTGGATTACATGACCTGCCATAGACGAGAGGGGGGACATGATCGAGACATTTAAGTACCTGAAAGGCATCAACAAATTGCCATATTCAAAACTGTTTACTAGGTCCCACAACTCTAATACTAAAAGGCAGAACTGGAAACTCAAAGGGGAGGTTTAGTTCTTTTTCTCTGAGAGGGTGGTGGCACCTTGGAATAGTTTAACCACCGAAGTGGTGGAGGCCAAACAATCACCTCCTTCAAACTTGGTTGGGATGGGACATACATGCAACACAGGGTCGAGGGTGTAGACTTATAGACTCATAGAATCATAGAAGTTTGATGGCAGAAGAGGACCATACCGGCCCATCTAGTCTGCCCTTTTTCCCCCCTACATCTCCTCCCGACCTCCCCGATACTCAGTCCCATATGCTTGTCCCATGCTCTCTTGAATTCTTCTGCTGATTTATGCCCCACCACTCTGTCTGGTAGTCTGTTCCAGGGTTCCACCACCCTCTCTGTGAAGAAACACACTCTCATATTGCCCTTGTATCATTTTCCTTGCAGTTTGAGGCTGTGCCCTCTAGTTCTGACCCCCTCCTTCCTCTTAAGTAAACCCTCTTCTCCCACTTTACTGAGCCCCTTTACATATTTAAAAGTTTCAATCATTCAATTCAATTCACTGTAATTTTTTTTCTTTATTTTAGTCTTTGGTAACTGGGTAAGGCCCACTAGGCACTAGAACCTTTTTTCAGGGCCGACCTGGGAGCACTGGGTGGTTAAGTGACTTGCTCAGAGTCACACAGTATGCAAGTGGAGGTTGTGAGAATCAAACTCAGGTCTGGTCTGCTGGATGTATCAAGCTCGTTCACACCTTGTTCCTCTAACCTCTAGGCTGTACTGCTCCTTTCAATTGCCAAGACACCGCACATAACAATTAAAATAACTTCAGCTACATTACAACTATTATAAATAATATAAAATACAGAACAGGCAATAAGGTAGTATTTCAATTATTATGTCTCCCCTTTCCCTCCTTGTCTCCAGCATGTACAGGTCCAGCTCCTTACACCTCTGCTTGTATGATTGTCCCTGCTTACCCTACACCATCTTGGTTGCCCTTCTTTGAACCCTCTCTAACGCATCTATATCCTTGCATAGATGTGGCCTCCAGAACTAATCCCCTTACTCCAAGTGAGGCCTCACCATGGCTTTGTAAAGGGGCATTATTACCTCCCTCATTCTGCTAGTAATGCCCCTGCCTATGCATACCAACATTCCATTGGCCTTTCCCGCCACTCTGCTACATTGGATTCCTCCCTTATGGTTTGAAGTGACTGTGATCCCCAGATCCCTCTCTTGTTCTGTTACTTTGATTTCCTCCCCACCTAGGGTGTACCTTGCTCTTCTGTTCCTATTCCCTAAGTGCATCACAGGGCATTCCTTGGCATTAAATTTTAGCTGCCACATCCCAGACCATTTCTTGAGTGCCTTTAAGTCCCCCCTCATGTCCTCCACCCCCCACCTGGGGTGTCCACCCCATTGCATATTTTCGTATCATCAGCAAATAGGCACACCCTCCCCCTCAAACCCTCTGCAATATCACTGTTATAGATGTTGAAGAGAAGCAGACCCAAAACTGACCCCTGTGGCACTCCATTCTTCACCCTCACCATCCCAGAGTGTTCCCCATTTAGCACCACCCTCTGAGTTCTTCCTGCCAGCCAGGCCTCCATCCGGTTTGTTATTTTCCCACCCAACTCCAGGCTTTCCATCTTGCTCACCAGCTTCCCATGGGGGACAGTGTCGAAGGCTTTACTGAAATTCAGATAGGCCACATCCACCACCCACCCTGTCAATCACCTGAGTCACCCAATCAAATAACTGAATTAGATTTATCTGACAAGATTTCCCCTTTGTGAAGCCATGCTGTCTGCTGTGCTGCAAGCCACTCTCCTACAGGTAATCCACCACCCTATCCTTGATTAATGCCTCCATTACCTTTCCCACCACTGACGTGATGCTGACAGGTCGGTAGTTCTCCTTCACCTCCTTACTACCTCCCTTGTGTAAAGTCACTACGTCTGCCCTCTTCCAGTCCTCTGGCACTCTCCCTGTATCCAGGGAAAAGTTGAAAAGCCTTGTCAAGGGTAAGAGTAAGAGTAAGAGTTCAATGCTAGCAGGCATGGCCCAGCAGGGGTCCATGCAAACAAATGGGAAGACTAGATGGACCTTTGGTCTCTTTCTGCCGTCACCTTTCTATGTTTCTATGTTTCTAAATATAATAATGTTGGTAAGATGTTCATCCATATTATCTCTATTCTTTGGTTAAGTCCTAAAGGAAGTGAGTCCCAGCTTCATTAGGCTTTGTTGAATCTGTCTTATGATAGGTGCATAGTTAAGGGAATGAAGTTGGGCTGGGTCTCCTGAGATTTTAACTCCTAAGTATTTAAAGGAGGTGAGCCCCCATCAGAAGGGGTACCGCTGAGTATGGATCTGGATGATGTATAGTTTTTTGTCAAAGTTTCTATTTTGCTGTGATTAATCTTGTGGCCAGCTATCTTGTTAAAATCTTCAAGTGTATGCTATAATGGGTCAAGTCAAGTGTCGGAGTTTATCAGATAAATTAGCAAGCTGTCTGCATATAAAACAAGTTTATGGTGAGTGGGTCCTACTGTGATATCTGTTACATTAGGGTGCATGCGGATGACTTCAGCTAGGAGTCTGCTGTAAAGCGCAAAAAGGAGAAGGGAAGGAGGGCATTTCTGATGGGTTCCTTGATTCAGAGGAAATGTCAGAGACTAATATTCATTTACCTTCACAGTTGCCATTGGGTTGGTATACAGTATACGGCTTCTATATTGCAAAATTCAGGCATAAGCCCTAATTGGATTAGCGTATAATATAGAAATGGCTAAGCCACCCAATCAAAAGCCTTCTCTGTGTCTAAGCTTAGAATTAGAGAAGGCTGATTGCTGTTTGTCATTTGCAGTATAAGGTGCAGTGTTTTTTTTTTTTTTATGTTATCTGCATTTGTCTGGTCTTTACAAATCTGGTCTGATCAATATTTAGCAGTTTAGGGAGTATCTCATCATGTCTATGGGCCAGAATAGATGTAAAAAGTTTATAATCTGTATTAAGTATAGATAGAGGTCTGTAGGAGTACATGTGGGTGGGATCTTTGTTGGGCTTTAACATCATGGGGATTGACACATACCTCCAAGAGTCAGGAAGTGTACCAGTTTCTTGCACATGGCAGAAAGTTTTACACAGTAGTAGGAGTATTTCATCTTTAAATTTCTTATAGAACTCTGATACATAGCCAACTGGACCTGGGCACTTATTTGTTTTACACTTGAATACTGCTATCTCAATTTCACTATCTAGAATTGGGGCTACAAAGTGTTGTGCATCTGCTTCTGTGACTTTTGGCAATTGTAATGTCTGAAAAATGTCAGGTATATGATATAGGTCAACATCCTGATGAACTGTGAAATACAGCTGTTCATAATATCACTTTAGTATATCAAGAATATCATTGGATTTATGGACTAGTTGCTCTGATCTACTGTCATGCAGTTTATTAATAACTGCTTGTGATTACTGCTTTCAAAGTTTATGGGCCAAGAGCCTGGTGGCCATTGGTTCTCCTACATAATATTTTTCCTTCAGGTATGTGAGGTCAGCTTCTATTTTTTGTGTCTGTAAAGTCTGGATCTCTCTCTTCATCCAGTGTAGGGTGGGAAAGATATCTCTACTGCCCTCCTTATGTTCTTCCTGCATTGCTTTCAGCTGTTGTGTGAATTTAACAGATTTTTCCTCTCTAATCTTTTTCTTTCTGGTTATGTACTATATGTAATAATATCCCCTCTCTGTGCTGTTTTGACACATAGGAGTGTTGGAGTGTTGGAGAGACTTCCAGGCCTGCATTGTTTTGTAGAATGTGTGGTATTCTATCCTTTATTTAATTGTTGGAACTCTTGATCTCTGACACCAATATGCATTGTTCCACTCTTTTCCCCCTATCTGGATTTCTAAGCGTAGAGGGGCATGGTTGGATAACTGAATTTGGCCTATGTAGCATCTCAGAATGTTATCAATGTGCTCGTGTTGCATGCAATAATAGTTTATCTTAGCATATGTACTGTAGCATGTGTTGGGGAGTAGTGTGTGGAGTCTTTCTGTGTGGGGTGAAGGGTTCACCAAATGTCAACCCATCTGATTTGTGCAGTGCATTGCTTCCAGAATTTAGCGACAGATGGTTGTTTAGTGGGTGCTGGGTTAGTAGAATCAAGGTGTGGGTGTTGGGTGTTGTTTAAATCTCTGCCCAGACTAAGAACTCCTTGAGTATTTGATAAAATTTTGCCACTAATCAAACATGCATCTGAGATGTTTGACTTAGGAGGCAGATGCTCTCTAACTAAGGTGACATGGGTGTTATAAAGGATACCTGTGACCAATACAAAATGGCCATGTTTACCTACCTCCGTATTGACAAAGTTGAATGGAGTATTCTGTGGGATAAGAACCACTATCCCTCTGCACTTGCCAGTACCATAGGACGAGGTGCAGATTTGTGCATAACCAAATTTTTTTAGGAGTTGATGACCTGTGTCATTAAGATGTGTTGCAGAAACGCAACATCAGGGTACACTTTTTTGATAAGTGAAAGTTTGCTTATGTTTGACTGGGTTATTAAGCCTGTTCACATTATGAATGACTGGGTCATTAAGCCTGTTCACATTATGAGACTAGATCTTGATAGAACCCATGTACTAATCATGGGATGTGTAGAGGAGCAGGGACAGAGAACTAGGTCATCATCATTATATAAACAGTATGATCCTCCTCTCTGCACCTCCCAAGCAACATGAAAAGCCAATGTTTTTATTTGACATAGTACTTCATATACCTTCTTTTTTCCTTGCCTGAACAGGATATTAAACCAGTACCATAACATGATATAAAAATACCTAAAGGTAAATAAACATAAAAGTACAGTAAAACACATCTACTAACATGACAGAGGGGCAACCAACTCAAATATTAAAATATGTGACTTCCTAGGTAGGGGGCTATATCTTATTCTGTCCCTTTTTTTTTCCAGATGAGGTGTAGCACAACTGTTCAACATCAGCTGAATGTTAAAAAGTATCTTATAACAATCATACACAGATATAATGGTTAGGAGTTCCTGCAGGCTGCATTAAGAAATAAGGATTTCTACAAGTTGGCATAGGAAAATGACTATGTAGTTACAGGAACACACACTTGTTCTGATAAGATTAGTTTCCATGTAAGCACAGCTCAGCTAAACATACAGAGCTTCAACTGCTGCCTGAGATCAAACAGCCAATAGCTAGAAAATGCTGCAGGCAAGGTCAGCTCAGACCTGCCAATGGTGCCCCTACATGGCCAAAAATGATATCTTTTTGCTAAGTAACTCGAGGCAAAATGTAAGGTTTTGTTGAGGTGTATAGTATACTGTGAAATGTTAAATGTTTAAAGTGCAAATAAGTTGTATACTATTAAAAGTGCAGTTGAGGAGCAGAGCATTTGTGAGGTGTTTATGAAGTGCATTTGAGGTGTACATCGTGTGTACAACTCAGAGAATGTGTACACCTCACTCTGGTCAGGGTTACTGGATGCAATAGCCTCTCAATGGTGCAGAAGAATTGACCAGGCTTATCATTTCTAGAAGCAGTCCCCCATGACACAAACTCTGTTTTTTTTTTTCAGACTGGTTGCCCTCTAATACCAAAAGCCAGAAGTTGAAGGATAGGTTTTAAATAATGTGCCACTGACAATGACTCCTAGATGCGATGGCATTCTATAAATAGAGATCAGAATATAGAATAAAATGAAAAACAAATAAATACCAATATATTGGATTAATTATATTAATTAAAATCATGGAAACATCCAAACAATAAAAGCAATTTGGGATGTACTGTATATGGTGCAATTCATATACACTGTCTTTAGTAAGAGATAGTAGTGCTGAGTCTTTTAAAGTCACGTTGGATCAATTTCTCATAGAAAATAACATTATGGTGTATAGTGGAGTGTTGTTCTGTATAGAATTCCGTCCCTTTCAAAATGCTGTTCTACCACAGTTCCAAGGTCATGGAATGCTGTTCTACCCTACTGTGGTAGAACAGCATTCTAGAACCTCTAGAGGCTGCATGAGTCAGTTTCATTTTGAAAGCAAAAGAACTCACAACACACATTTTTCACACAGTACTATACACTATAAAAAATACAAGATGAGCAACTCTATGCACAACCAGTGTGTTTTGCCACCTCGGGGTTTTGATTCCCATGGACCTCTCAAGCTTCACTCTCGAAGTCAGAGGGAATCAGAATCCCTCTGTGGCAGAACATACTGGTTCTCCATAGTTGCCCATCCAGTATTCCCTATATTGTGTACAGTATTTAACTATGGGGGAATTGAAGGTTTCATGGAAAGTCCCTTATAGAAGAATTAGGAATTACCATGCCTAGGAGGAACAAGTACATCACTCAGCCTCAAAATCCCAGAGGCTTCATCAACTGTTGGCTTCCCCCTCCATAGCATCAAGGTCTATTACATTTCCTGTTACTACATCCCATAAAACAATAGTCACAACTCTTTCTCATAATACTGAATGCAGAAGCTATCTTAGTGGTGAAAGGCTAGCAAAATGAACAGATGGTCTTTTTCACATGGGTTTTTCAATGCATGCTCCATAACCCCTTTGAATCCAGATAAAACCCATGTTTATATTATATTTTAACCAATATCCTATGTAGGGATACAGCAAAGTTTAATTTCACCAATGAATTTCATACGAAGTGCGCAATTTCACATCCACGCATCATTTTAAGTAATTGTGCCTCTGAACCTGAAATTCATCATGTCGATTTCGCTTTATAATTGTGCTTTATGTCTATACCACTAATTTTGCATTGAGTACTCTTTGCAAATTTTTTTTTTTTTGCAGTTAATCTTTTTATTGAGGGAACATCATAACTGCTACAGTAGGTAAAAATACGTCAGAAAAGGACAATCAATATTGCATTTAACTTCGTATATAGCTATACACTTCACATTATGTAAATACAATTAGTTCGCATATAGAAGATGTTTAGCTGGTAATTTTCCTTTTACAACTTGCATTGCTAGGAACATGACAGCGAGGATACAAGGTTGACAGGCATACTTATCCAGGCTCTACAATATATCAGTCCTTAAACATGAAACTGTTAAGTTCAAGGGGGCTTTAACAAATCTTTTGCATTAGATACCAAAGGTATAGAATGATAATGGGAGACCTGACCTATATATGGCACCCATATTTCCATAAAAGCTGCACTCGTTTTTTTAGCAAAATGGATAAGACGTGTATGGGAGACTAAGGAATCCAGTGCTACTAACCACCCTTGGAATGATGGAAGGCATGAGGTCCTCCAATTCATAAGAATAAGCCACAGGAACTCGACAGATGCTTGGGTGAGCCATAACACCCGCGACTGTGACAATGACCATTCATCAGATGTTATACCAAGTAGCCAAAAGGAAGGGGAGTAAGGCAGGTTATGGGCTAGGGTAGTTGAACAAAACTGATGTACCTTACTCGATAAGGGTTGAAAGGGTTTACAGCTCCACATAATGTGAAGAAGGTCTGCTGCCAGCGTTTGGCATCTCCAACATAGGTCCTGGTTGGACAGTCCCATTTTATGAAGCTGTAAGGGGGTTCTATACCACAGGTGAATAATTTTGTTTTTAATTAGGAGGCTCTTTTGATCTACACATGCTTTGTGGGCTACTTTCCAACAATTGGACCATTCCTGAGAGGTAAAGGAAGTTCCCAACATCCTTTCCCACCTTGCCTTGGCTATTAAAGAGGGATCTGGAGCAGCATCCCTGAGTCAGCCTTGAATTCTGCCCGCTAACCCTTTGTTTTGTTGGGACCACAATGATAGAGGAAGCTTATCTTTGAGGGGCCCAGCCCGTGTCCCGCACATCATGCAGTTGCATTTAGCTCTGGCCCAGGTATTATATAGATTGCGAAGTTGCAAGTATTGCCAAAAGCATTCAAAGGGCATGAAATGAGAATCCCTCAAATGCTGGAAGGAGACAAAAGTTTTCCCATCCTCCTGAAATAGGTCCTGGAATGTGAATATCTGGCAGGCTCTCCAAACTGGCCAGTCAAAGGATTTCTGGTCAATTTTCAAAAATGGGTTATTCCTCAATGGTGTGCATATACCAATACTCAAACACCTGTGGCTACCTTTACCCAAGGAGTGCCAAACCTGGTGGCTGGATCAAGTGGTTAACCACTCATGTGCAAAACTGGGGAAGGGGTGGCCCAAAAAACAAAGGGGAGAGATATTACCAAGAGTAGTTCTTTCTATTTCTACCCATGCTGGGCTAGGGGAATGCTTATTTAGACATTTACACAATTTAGCTACCTGAAATGCATGAGCATATCTATTAAAATCAGGAAGGTTCCATCCCCCGTCCAGGGGGCTCTTAATTTCTCTCTGCTGTAGCGAGGTTTTTTTGTGCCCCACAGCAACCTACTCATGAGCACGTGAAGTTTTTGTACCCAAAGCCTGGGGATACTTATGGGAAAGTGGGAGAGCAGATAATACACTTTAGGGCCAAACATCATTTTTAAGGCAGCTATCTTCCCTGCCAAAGATAAGTGCAGCTGCTTCCAACGTATGACACTATGGGACAGTTGGGTCCATAGTGGCATAAAGTTTTTATATGCCATTGAGAAGATGTCTACAGATGTTATGATCCCTAAATACTTAATGTCTTGGCCAGCCCACTTTAAACCCAAATTCTTAATCGTCGATGAGGATGTGTTGGGGTTAAGAGGTAAGATCTCAGATTTTGTTTTGTTAATCCTAAAACTGGATATATTCCCAAACTCAGTAAGGGTATCAATAATGGATGGCAGGCTCTCTTGAATGTCCCCCGTTAAGATCAGACAATCGTAAGCATATGCTTTTGTAAAATATTCCTTATTTCCCATCTTTATACCATGTATTTTTGGGTGAGCGCGTATAACGGCCGACAGGGGTTCCATAGCCAGGAAGAACAATAAGAGCAATAGAGGGCAACCTTGTCTAGTGCCTCTGTGAAGCTGGAGAGGGGGGACATCATAGAATTAGTTAGTACTTTGCCTACTGGAAACTGGTATAAAGTACGTATCCAGGAAGAAGAGAACAATCCTATATTAAACCGATTCAAGACCACGTGCAAAAAATTCTACTCTACCGAGTCGAACACTTTTTCAAAATCAATTGTAATTAGTGCTGCAGGAGTGGGAAGTTTCGTCGTTGCCTGAATCAGAGTAACCAGGACTCTGACATGATCTGAGCTGTGCTGGCCTCTAATGTACCCCACCTGCGAATGATGTACAATATCCGGTAATACCTTTTCCAATCTCGCAGCCAGAGCTTTGGTTAATATCTTAGCATCCGCATTAATTAAAGAGATTGGCCGATAGTTGCTAGGGAATGTCTGGTCCTTCCTCTCTTTTGGAAGGACCGTAATCACCACTTCTTTCATGGAGTGAGGGAGTTCGCCCTTACCCTGAGCTTCATTTAGCATTTCCATGAGAGGACTTATTATTTCAGGGTGTACCAATTTAAAGAAGTCAGCTGGAAATCTATCACTTCCGGGGGCCTTGTGTGGGGTCATGAGTACTCTTTGCAAAATTAGCCATAACAAGGTCTTTTCACATGTCTGCCTTTCATCAGGTCACATGATGTGCAGGATGTAAATGAGTGAGACAAGAAGTGAGTGTCTCACTTTCAGTTTCACAGCAGCAGAGAAAGCATTGTATGTGCCTGTATGAGTGTCTGAGAGGAGATCCCGAAAAACAACCTTTATCCTTTGTCTTTATATAGTTTTTTTGTTCACCCTAACTGAACTTTTGTTATACACCCGTAAGGTATTTTTTGAGAACCTGATTTCTTTGCAAAGTTTCTTTCTTGTTTGATTTCCTCCTGTTCATTTTGTAACTCTTGTTACACTTTTTTTTCTTAGATTTTCTTTTCTTTCCTGTCCCTTCATATTTTTATAGTTACACTTCAGTTGAAATGGAGAGCAAGAGAGGTAAAAGCTGTGGGCAGTAAGGGCCAAGGATGTGGGGTAGAAGAACCGTATGGCTCGACCACCATCCTTTCTTGTCTCATCATGCACCAGAAACAGCAGCAGCAGCAGCAGTGGGTGCTCCAGCAGCAGCAGTGGCAGCACCAGCACCAGCAGCAGTAGATGCTGCAGCAGTAGCACCAGCAGCAGCAGTAGATGCTACAGCAACAGCGCCAGCAGCAGCAGATGCTACAGCAGCAGAAGCAGCAGCAGTCGATTCTGCCTCTGTTAGTGGCACTGCAGCACAGGCAGTAGATGCACAGCCCCAGCAGCCAGAGCAGTGAAAACAGCAGCAGCCTGTTGAGCCTGCCCCTGCTCCTGTTTGTTCTGTCACCACAGCTAGCACCCAGGCCCACCTGCTCATCAGCCCATTACCATCACACCTGGTTCCCCTCCTTCCTGTTTCTGGACCAAAAAGGAGCTCTGTAGTTTGGGAATATTTTAAGATACCCAGGAATGATCCCAGTGTAGTGCAATGCAGTATTTGTGGGATTCATGTCCGGTGTGGGAAAAAGGAAAGCCACTTTGGCACAGGTGGGCAGAGAAGCTACCTTATTAATCACCACCATGCGGAGTGGGAGGCCAGGCTGCAGCAGGGAGCAAGAAATCCTATTCTTGTGGCAGGGGATGTATCAGGACAGGACAAGACAGTGCTGGGCAGGGAAAATGTGCCAGAAAGAGGAGTAGAACTGAGAGCAGGCTTACATATGAACATATGAAAATGCCAGCAGAAACAGGCCTCACGGTCTATCGAGTCTGCTAGAATGTGCAGTTAGCACCTTATAATGCTGCTGCCTCTCCCTTCCCCCCATCCTATTACCCCTTCCCCTATCCCAGCCCGCTCTTGAAGCTGTCTACATCTTGCAGACCACTGCCTCACCCAGCAAGGAGTTCCACTTGTCCACCACTCTTTCCGTCAAATAATGTCTCCTCATCTCTCTACTGAATCTACCCACCTCCAATCTCATTTAGTGTCCTCTCATGTCCCTCCCCTTTCTCCTCTGGAAAATCCTCTCTGTATTATTCTTGTTTATTCCCTTCAGGTACTTAAAGGTCTCAATCATATCTCCCCGTTCCTCCTCAGTGATAAGTCTCCTGAGAGAGATCTGTGGTTGTCTTTAGTTTTTCTTTTGTTTCTTTACATATGTGTACACTATTATTCTGATTGTTTTTGGTGTATTTGTACTGTACATTATCATTTTTTTGTTCTCACTTCCCTTCCCTCCTCTCCTGTGTGTGTGAGTGTATGTGCGATGCATGCCATCAAATCAGACACCTTTTATTGTGCCACAGAGTAATTGCAGCAGTGTGAACCCACTATCCATTGCACCTACATGATTTTGTATTGCTTTGTGGTATTTTGGTTTTGGACTGTTACTGCAGTGCACCCCCCCCCAAGCCGGCAAAAAGTATTCTTTCCAGAATGGATTATGACTTGTGAGCACTGGTTAAGGTGTTGTTGTGACTTTGCATCTGCATCTCTTCTTGATTGTGCTGTGCAATCTTAATCTGTGCTTTTGCATCTGTTTAGTGCCCAATCTCCATCTCCAAGCCACAGTTGTTTTTTGTTGTTTTGTCTTCACATCCACTGGCCCAGACTGAAAGTTCAGAAATCTAAATTTGCTTACAATTTTGTTGGTGATCCCCCAAAATGCTTACAAAGAGATGTGCAAGCAAAGTTGTTTCTGGCCATGGCACTGCTGCCCGTGGCAAGATTGTCTGTGGGCATGGTAGTATGCAGAAGTGCATAACTGCTGATGTGAGTAAAGGGATTTCTCCATCAATGTTTTTTACAGCGCAGTCTGTAGCTTCACTCATAGTTGGAGGAGATGATGTTGTTCCAGCTGGTGGTGTTAGTGCAGTTTCTGCTGGCATGAGTATTGCTGCCTCAAGTTCCACTTCTGACCAGTTCACCATTTCAAAAAATATAGTTGTGTCTAAAGTTGTAACTGTCAGTGTAGATGATGTCATACTCCCCATTAACATCCCCATGGTAGCTGAACATGATTCTGATCGTGGTGATGATAACTCACAATGTCACATTTCTTCCAGCGTTGTTGTGGTCATGCCTTTCCCATCCAATGATTCAAAGTGTGGTGCAAAAATATCGGGTGGTGATGATAATGATGATGTTGCTGTGGTTACAACAGTTCTCCATATGACAGCATCCAAGCTAAAAATGTGGATGTGGATGATGTTGATGAATTAGATGATGATGTCAGTGACCCCTGTTGGGAACTGGAGAAAAAGAAAGTCAGGTGGCTGTGTCTGGGTCTGTTGGCATTAAATCCCCCCTCCTCAAAAAAGTTGTGATTTAGCAGTTCCAGATGATTGATGAGGATGAGGATGAGGTTGAGGACAATGATGATGATGATGATGACCCACTAATAATCATAGGTAGTCGTGGTGGTCAGTTGGAGTCCAAGTGTGTCCAGCCTGAAAAATCATGTAGCACACACCCCCATTTCGGGGTTAAAAAACGGAGTCCAGTAAGCAGCATCAGGGACATGTTAAAAGTAGGGGATCACAATCCCTTGTTTGGGATTTTTTTTGTCCAATATGCAAATGATGAGTCAGTTGCAATCTGCCAGCTTTACCATGCATGTGTGAGTCGAGGGAAAAAGGGGAGTCATCTGGGCATGGGGGCCAGCATACACATCTTAAGAACAGGCACATGGCACTGTGGACCTGGCACCAGATGGCAGCTAATGCCATACTGGGGCATTCACCCTCATCATCAACCTTACTGAGCATGTTATCCCCTTCCATGAGTGTAAGACCAAGTAGGAACGTCTGCAGTAGTGATGAAATAACACCAGAGGATTACTACAGGTATGATGAGGGGGAGGATAATGATTTAGAAACCTTGTCAAGTGGTGGTAAGAGTAGCAGTGGTGGTGGTGGTGGTGGTCAATGCAGTATGTCTAGTGCAAGTGGTACATCAACCCCTGTACATAAAACAGGGAAATAAATTCATTTGTGGAATTGTCACCTGTGCAGACCTCTACATCACATGTCCACACCGCACCCCCGGCCATTTGCAGAGCAGAGCCATTTGTCATACCCCATGCAAAACGTGTAAGTCAGCCCACACTGGACAGTGTTTTTGCCCGTAACCTGAAGTACCCACCCAATCACATAGTGTCATGTGAACTTAATGCTGCTGTAGCTGAAATGCTTGCAATTGATCTTTTGCCCTTCTCCTTCGTGGAGAATTCTGGATTCTGGCAGTTTGCGGCTCACGCCTGTCCAAAATGGAAAGTCCCATCCATGACATACTTTTCCACTTTTGCTGTCCCCGGGTTATACCGGAAAGTGATCAACTCTGTAAGACATGCCCTTCAACATTCCTCCTCTCCATTCATCCATTTAAGTATGGATATGTGGACAAGTGACAAAACAGCAGAGAGTTCGTATTTGTGTATAACTACACATTGGGCACAGGTGCCGGGGGTTGTTTGTGCTGGTGGTAGTGTGACTCATCAGTGTAGTAAGGTGGACTGTCGTGGTAGCAGTATTATGAGAATTCGACAGCATGCAATGCTTGCAATGTGCAGTGTGATCTGTTCCCATACTGGTGAAGACATGCTGGACTTGCTACTGACCAAAATTGACAAGCGGCTGAACCCCCTGTCCCTGAGAGCTGGATTTATAGCAAGTGACAATGGGTCAAATGTGGTGAAATGCATCATGACTGGTGGCTTTGGTCAGGTTCCATGCATGGTCCATTGTTTAAATCTGGTGGTCCAGGAGTTTCTGCAGCACCCTGATGTAAAGGAAATGTTGACAGTTGCATGCCGTATCTGTTCACACTTTTCACACTCTGCAAAGGCCCATGAACAACTTCGGCAGCTGCAGATCCAAAACAGCCTCCCGCAGCACCGCCTCAAGCTGAAAGATGTCACCTGGTGGAACTCCACTTCATACATGGCAAAGAGGTTGTATGAACAGTACAAAGCAATCTCCAAATATCTCATCATGCACAGTAGCTGTGACACTTCTGGGGCTTCCATGTCTCTCATGACTGAACAGTGGTGCCTCATGAACTCTGTTATAACAATTTTGAGGCCTTTTGAACATGCCACACAGGCAGTGAGTGGCAAGTCTGCCTCCATCAGCCAATCAATTCCACTGCTGGGGGGTGTTGCGGCAGACATTGCTGAATCTACAGCATAGCCTTGGTGGTTCCGGAGACTGTGCTAGCAGTGTGTTACTGAAATACATGCTGACACTATTCGACCACAATCGACACATCTTGAGCATTCAACACAGTGAAAACTTTGCAATAGCAACAATGCTGAACCCACGATACAAACGTGCATATTGCGTCACTACTGGAGGGAGGGCCTGAACAGGTTAAAAATGTCAGTGGGCAACGGTGCACTTGGTTCATGGGGCACAGAAGTCATGTGCCAAGGTCAGAAAACCTCAGCAGCATAACCAGACTGAAGGTCAGTTTGGAGTAGTATCAAGCACATCCTGTAAGCTGGCTGCAGTTGCAGTTGGTCTGTCATCAAAGCCGGTTGCCATTAACTCACTTTGGGGAGCTTTGCCCCAAGTCAGGATTTGTGACATCAATGAATCCAGAGAACAGGATGATGAGTCAACCACTGGACTTCGTGCAGCACAGTGAATGGTTGACTCATATTTGGCTGAAAACAGGCATCTGTCAATAATTGATGATCCTCTTTTATAATGGAGTGGAAAGGTTAGTGAATGGCCAGAGCTAACCTCAGTGACACTGAAGCACCTGACATGCCCACCCTCCAGTGTAAGTGTCGAGAGGGTATTCAGTTCTGTGGGGTGCAATAGTTTGGGATCATTGTACAAACCTCTCTCCTTCAAATGTCAGCTTGCTGACGTTCATAAAAATGAATGAGGGGCACATACCAGCTCAAACTGCAACCTCTGTATTCGTACCCCAGCATGGTCATGGTTGTGGTGATGGGGGAGAAACGGACCATCCTGGTGGCACTGGCGGCATGAAATGGCCTACCATTGCGGTAGTTGATGACATCATGGAGAAAGAATTCCCTAGTGGGCACAATTCAGACATTGATGACTGCGAGGGCAGCTTCCTGTATGATGAGGATGATGAGGTTACTGTTGGTAGGTTTCATATTAAGTGGTTAAAAAGCTGACACATTTTTTCTATAGTACATGCTTTATTTTTCATAACGTTAAATCAGCGTCCCACTCGGACTGAGTAAAATTCCATATGTCATATTGGCAATCTGGCACAAGTAAATTCACAGTCCTTTTATTTTACCTTCCCCTCCTCTATATTACTTCTGATTAGACTTAACAGAATATGTCCTACTTTCATTAGCAAACACAGTTAGCCTGTTAGGCACAACTGTCCAGTTGTAGTACTAAGTGTTAGCTGCTTAAAACCAGCAGATTCAAGATATCAGCCTCCTGACTAAGAGTGAAATACTGTAGCACAATACACACTATGTCCCGCCTGCCACCTACCTGTGTGTGTCTGACAGTGAGAGGGAATGTGTTGCAGGCTGCAGCTGTTCCCATGACCAGCACCACCACCACCAGTAAACCGCTGTTAGCCAAAGCCACCAGATAGTAAGAGGGAATGTCATCATGTGCTCCCATGACCACCAGAAAACCACCGTTAGCCAAAGCCACCAGATAGTGTGAGGGAATGTCATCATGTGCCCCCATGACCACTACCAGAAAAATGCTGTTAGCCAAAGCCACCAGATAGTGAGAGGGAATGTCATCACATGCCCACATGACCACCACCAGTGAACTGCTGCCTGCCAAATACGCCACATACTATCTCATTCAGAGGGAATGTGACTGTTTTCCATCCTGTGCTGTGCCCTACCCATGCCATGGCAGATGAAGAGGATCTAGCATCCAACAGCCACAGTCGCAAGGCTTCTTACTATCAATACTTTACAGTGAGTATGTGTAATATTTTTTCTGAACTTCCTTGAGCTGTTTTATGCTTCCTGTTGCATTTCTGAGATGCAGTTGAGAAACACATATGGTCAACTTATTTTCTTTTTTTATAGATTAAAAGTTTCAGGCACTCTCCTGGACTGGAGGACTATAGCACTGCAGTACTGTCTACAACCACCTATAGGATATCAATTTCTGGTAAGTATATCAATTTTATTTCATCAGTTCTTTTTTGTTGTTCATTTTTTCAAAAGAGTGCAAGTCATATTAAGTAAGTGACATGTATGTCACATAATAGATTTGTCATGCACATCAGACATTGTATTGCTGCAGCAGCCATAGCGGTGTTGAACAAAGTTTTATCCAGGTCATGACATGACAAGACGTCTTTTAAAATGTAACTTCAATTAAGACATTGAGACAGTGTATGGGTTACCCTTAATAAATTTGTGACTGTGAATTGATTTGGTCTTGTTAGGGCCTACTGAGAGCTTGCTGTCTGTTATTATAGTCTGGATAAATGACAGGAACAGCCACACTTTAAACATAATGTGTTATGCAATCAAGTACTAATAATTTCTAGTTTATCTGTTTTTGCAGGAAACATATTGATGCTGTGTGCTGCCATTGGTGCTTTCAAATAATAAGTTCAACATCACACCTGGGACACACACAAGAACTAGTATGAATCTTGACCATCAGTACTGGACTAGCAGTGAACATTTTTTCTTTCCATTTATTCCTCTGCAGTGCTGACTTTCTGGTTTTGTCTTACACTTTTTCAGCTAGATGCTCTCTACCAGGACCTGTCCCCAGTGTTAGCGTAGCATGCTTCTGGACCTTGTGTATTCATGCTTAATAAATGTCTGTTTAACAGGAAATATTTTTTGTGCCTCAGTAGTGTTTCCTTTCTGTCATGGTTTGTTTGTTGAAAAGCAGGACTGGGCAGTGCAATAATCTTCTAAACAACATGTGTGCACTGTCGGGTGCACACTACCCAGCCCTCTGAAAACATATTATATGAGTTGGACCACTGTTAGTGATGGTACAAATAAAATATATGTTATATATTCTTTATTCTTTATAGCATCAATAGTGGAACAAGTCAGCTATCATATATGTTTTCAGGTGGCTGGGCAGTGTGCACCTGACAGTGCACACATGTTGTTTAGCAGATTATTGCACTGCCCAGTCCTGCTTTTCAACAAATAAACTATGACAGAAAGGAAACATTAGTAAGGCACAAAAAATATTTCATGGTAAACAGACATTAAGTAGGAATACACAAGGTCCAGAAGCACGCTGCACTAACACTGGGGATGGGTGCTGGTAAAGAGCAGCTAGCTCAAAAAGTCCAAGAGAAAACCAGAAAGCCAGCACTCCAGATGAATAAATGCCAAGAAAAAAATGTTCACTGCTAGTGGTAATGTATTAATGGCAAAATAAGCCACACACAAATGACTCCTGAGCTTTAGTGCTTAGTCCTTCATTAGGGGGGCTCCAAATGAAGGCCTAACCACCAAAGCACAAGGGTCATTTGTGTGCCTTACTTTGACATAAATACACTTGCACTAGCAGTGAACATTGTTTTCTTGGCATTTATTCATCTGGAGTGCTGGCTTACTGATTTTGTTAAGTAGAAATATAATGAGGGCAAGGACACCACTTTTGTACTTTATTTTATTTCAGCTGTTTTGGGGCATGGTTCTTACCATTTTTGGGAGGTAAACAAGATTATGCAAAAGAAAGACAGAACACACACTTAACATTATACACCTAACAGTGCACAGGGGGGATAGCAACAACAGAAATGGACAGTGACCTGTGTCAGATGACATAAAGGTATGCAAGAAATGTGAGAAGGGCTGGGGGATAGGGTATACTGGGATGCATTGGGAGACATCACATTAAAATAAAGTCCAAAAATGAAAGAGACACTAAAGGACATTACACATAAGTTAAAAGGAAAGGGGGGGCATGAAAGAAACTGTGAAGTACCAAAAGAGAACAATCAACGTACAAGAGGGTAGCATTATACAGAAAAAAAAATGTGTACCAAGAACGGGGCAAAATCTGAAAACAGATGTGTGGTGGATCTGGAGGATTAAGGGACAACACTAAGAAGTAATATTTCACAGAGAGGGTGGTGGGTGCAAGGAGTCATTAAGGACAAACATTTTAAACAAAACTAGGTTGCTATGTTCTGGTTGGAGAGCAGCAGTTGGAGCATCCCCATTATATGGAGCTGGTGATCTTCAATTCGATCCAACTGCTGCTCCATACTATCGAGACAGTGGCTAACCACATCCATCTCACTCCATGACAGGCCCACGTCGGCATGTGTGGCAGCAAATTGGAGTGGGTTACCACCCTTGACCACAACTGCTGTAGGTTGTGGAGGAGCAGCCACATCACTGCTTGCAATCCCCCACTTAACACCATGTTGTGCAGGTGCAGGTGCATGACATGCTGCAATATCTTGGCCAGAGGTTCAAGAAGGGCCAGCAGGTGCATTCCACACAACTTCTGCCACTTTGGCATCCCACCCTGCTTTATGGTGGTTAAGCATGTGGGTGTGCAGTCCCCCAATTCCAAGATGAGTACCGGTAGGGCCATGGCTCAACAGGGCATCACAGATGATGCATTTCCCTACACTGCTGTCCTCAGGCAATGTAGTGAAAAACTCCCAGACCACAGAGCTGTGGAGAGGACCAGGCACAGGCGGGGGGGCCCAGGTGTTACTGCCACCTGCTGCTGCCCAATTAGGGCCGGGGGGCAGAAACATGCATCTGTGGTGCAGCTGGTGCAGGGGCCATAGCAGGTGGTGGTGGCATGGGGGGACACTGCTATGTGCCACATCTGGAGGTGGTGCTGCCAGCCCTGAACTAACTGCTGCAGGTGGGGGACCTCTGTGGATGGTGTTGCAGTTTAATCAGAGCCCGCCACCATGGGTGCAGACTCTGATATGATCCCCCACTGCACCGCGCCCAAACACACGTCTTTCATGATCACCCTCCATTATTGTGTGTCTCCCTCTCTCTCTCTCTCTCTCTGTCTTTCACACAGACACACACACACTGACAGGAAAAAATGCACACACAACTAACAAAAAATAAACCCAAGCTATAATATCCTTTCACACTCCACAAAAAAAAAACACCCAGCAAATTTGGACAAAAAATTCAACTTTTATATTTGCTTTGCTTTCCAGCAGCTTTCACCAAATCAGATAGGTCCTGCTCCTGCTCCTGCTCCAGCTAGGTGAAAGTGAAACTCTTTCACTTCCTGACTTCCTGCTACAGCCTAAAGAGAAGCATGTGACCTGATGACTGTGAGACTGTGTGAGCCATGTGATCTGTGGCCCATTTTTCACTCATTTTGCCTTATTTTACTGCAACATGGTATAAGGCAAAGTGGCACAACGTGAAGTGCATTCATTAAGGTGAAATTCCACCTTTCTGAATACACTTAGCGTAGCACTCTGTGATGCGATGGGGGGGGGACTTCTCATCCACTTGGCAGGTGGAATAATATTTTGCTGCATCTCTAGTCATGACAAGATGTCTTGTAATGTAACTTAAGTTAAGACAGTGGGCCAGTGCATGTTACACATACTAAACTTGTTTGTTGGTCTTGGTGTGGCTTACTAATAGTTTGGTATCTGTTGAGCTGGCTATACAACAGATAGCAACAGCCACACTTTGAACAGAATGTGTTAGTGCAATGAAGTAGTATCATTTCTTGTTCACCTGTTTGCAGGTAACATTTTGGTGTTGTGTGCTGCCATCAGTGCTTTCTTTAAATAAGAACACATGCAACTTGTACAAATCCATTTGTAGGATACACAGAAAACCTGTAAAGAAGTCAAAACAAAACCATTAATGCAACATGCTTCCAAATGATACCCCCACCCCTCAAAAAAAATACTTACCTTTCCTGGCTTGACAGTTTTCCTATGCCAAAATTCCTCAACAAGCCAAAAAGTGAGCACCCCAAGTTTGACTATATCTGTTTGATGACCTGTGATAGAAAAAAAACAGCAATGATTATATGTATATGTGTGTGTGTGTGTATGTATATGTGTGTGTGTGTGTGTGTGTGTATGTGTATATATATATATATATATATATATATATATATATATACAAATTAAATGTCTGGTTCTGTGGAAAAACCTGAGCGTGCAAGGTACAGTAACTTACCAATGGTAGTATGAGTGTACACACACATAGGGCATCCTGTTACAGGCAGCACAGCAGACTTTTGGTCCCCCATAGCACCATCACATCATGGTTCACATAATGTTCATCTGTGGCTATCATTATTTGGCAAGACACTGCGCATCTGCCAAGTCAACGCAACTTAGCAGCAAAAGATAGAAGTACAAGAGCAGCAGCAAGTGCCATAGTTGTAGTGGGAATGGGTGCACGCATACATAAGTGCATCAGGAAATAATTTAGACTTTTCATCACATTTTATCATGTAATTTCTCTGCATCTGGACTCTGGCATTTTTGGGACATTTTGACAGCAGCCAGTTTTTGGGGCACACGTACGCCAGAGTGGGTGCATGCATACATTAGTGCATCAGAAAATAATTGAAACTCTTCATCAAATTTTATCATGTAATTTCTCTTCATCTGGACTCTGGCATTTTTGGGACATTTTGACAGCAGCCAAAAAATTGTAAGAACACCAGACAAAAACAGTTTGAAGAAAATAACTTAAAAAAATGATGCCCTTCCCTTCCTTATAAGTTATATTCCTACTTAATAATCATTGTTTACCATCAGGAAATATTTTTTTGGGCTCAGTAATGTTTTCTTCCTGTCATGGGATATTTGTGGAAAAGCAGAATTGAGCAGTTCAATAATCTGCTAAACAGCACGTGCACACTGTCAGGTGCCCACTGCCCAGCCCCCTGAAAACATATATAATAGATGACTTGATCCACTGTGGATGGTATAAATAATATATACTGTGTATATTATTTGTACTATCATTAACAGTGGACCAAGTCATCTATCATATATGTTTTCGGGGGGCTGGGCAGAGGGCACCTGACAGTGTGCATGTGCTGTTTAGCAGATTATTCCACTGCTCACTGCTGCTTTTCCACAAACACCCCATGACAGGAAGAAAGCAATACTGAACCCCCAAAAATATTTCCTGTTAGTAAACAGAGATTATTAAGTAGGAACATAAGGAAGGGAAAGACACAATTTTTTTAGGTTATTTTCTTTAAACTGTTTTTGGGCAGTGTTCTTATAATTTTTTGGCAGTAAACAAGGTCATGAGAAAGAAAGACAGAACACAAACTTAAAATTATACACCAAACAGTGCACAATGGGGGGGGGTACTAACAACAACAAAAATGGAAAGTGACCTGTATCAGATGACCTAAAGATAGGCAAGAAATGCGATAAGGCAGTAAGGAGGGCTGGGGATATACTGGGATGCATTGGAGAGGCATCACCTTAAAATCAAGTACAAAACCAGAAGTTCTTATCCCTTTGTACAGATCTTTGGTGAGATCTCATCTGGAGTACAGCATGCAGTTATGGAGAGCATATCTTTGCAAGGACATAGACAGGATGGAGGCTGTACAAAGGAGGGCAACTAAAATGTTACAGGGTATGTACCAGAAGCCAGATGAAGAGACACTAAAGGACATTACATATAACCGCAAGGAAAGGGGGGGCATGATAGAAACTGTCAAGTACCGAAAGGGAGTCAACAACATATAAGAGGGTAGCATCATCCAGAAAAAGAGATGTGCATGAAGAAGGGGGCAAAATTTGAAGATGGAAGGGGGACAGATCGGGGCAACATCAGGAACTATTTTTTCTCAGAGATGCTGGTGAGTGCAAGGACAAACAAAAACTAATGATCAACATTATGCTGGGACAGCAGCAGTTGAAGCATCCCCATTATTTGTAGCTGGTGCCCCACCATTCACTCCAATTGCTGCTCATCGTTGTCAAGACGGTGGTTAACAGCCTCCAACTCACTTCACATTAGGCCCAAATCGGCCTGTGTGGCAGGTAGTTGGACAGGGTTGCCACCATCACCTGCTGCAGGTTGCGGTGATGGAGCAGCTGTTTGATTCATGACCCTCCCCCACTTCACACCACCACATGCAGGTGGATGCCATGCTGCCACCTCTTGCCCAGCAGGGCCAGCAGGTGCATTCCTGCCCTGTTCAGCAACCTTGGCCTGCCACTGTACATGGAGGTGGTTGTACGGGTGGGTGCACTGACCTTTTGTGCCCAGGTGAGTTCCTTTACAACCATGCTGCACCTCCACACAACACAGATTGCATTTCACTACGCTGCTGTCCCCAGGCAGTGTAGTTAAGAACTCCCACACTAATGAGGTGTGGGCAGGACTGGGCACAGGTGAGGATGCCCAGGTGTTGCTGGCGCTGGTAGCTGCTGCTGCACAATTGGGGCTGGGCATGCAGAAACTTGCTGCAGCTCTTCCTCCCTGACTTCCTGCTGCTGAGCCACTGGCGCAGGGGCCATAGCAGGTGGTGGCACTGGGGGGCACTAGTAAGTGCCACTGGAGGTGGTGCTTCTACAGCACCAAGTCCATTACCTCCTGCTTCGGGGGGACCACTAGTCCAGATGGTGCTCTGGTTCAAACGAAGCCTGCCACCAAATGTGCGTACAGCTACCTGATCTCCTACGATCTGTCTACGAAAACTACCTCTCTCCCCCTCCATTCTGGTATCTCGCTCTCACATACACACACACATACACACACACACACACACAAAACAAATTTACATTTAACAACTACTACACTGAAATACTGCACAAACACAAATCCAGACGACAAATAGGCTTTTAAATTACAAAAAAAATCAGCTAAATATCACCAAAATTCAAAGGTTTATAGTATTCTTTTTGATATAGTCTCCTCACCTCTCTCTCAATTTAAACAACTCTTTCTCCTACAAGGCAAACGTGAAATTCACTTTCCTGCCTGAAGCATGTATTTAGTTGTTAGTTTTTTTATTTAGTTGTTTAACCAGGAGTTGCACACTAAGCTGAAAGCTTTTTTACAGGAGCGACCTGGGAGCACAGGGAAGTTAAGTGACTTGCTCAGGGTCACACAGTATGCAAGTGGAAGCTGTGGGATTCAAACCCAGGTCTGATCTGCTGGATGTCACCAGATTTACAGCTCAGAGCCGTAAACCACTGTGCTATACTGCCTCATGTGACCTGCAGACTCTGAGACTGTGTGCTGTTCTTACTCCACCTTTAAAGCGAAGTAAGGCAGAGTGAGCAACACAAAGTCATTATCATTATCATTATAATGCAAAGTGGCGAAGTGGTGGTTTTCAATAGGCACTTCACATTGCTGTGGAACAACGCAGAGTGGGTTACTTCACCCCTACTTCACGGGTGGATTTAAACTTTGCTGCATCTCTAATGTGGACTTCACAATGACATTATCACTAGATATGACAGAACAACCCAGTCCACTGATGGAGGAAGAGGAATAAGTGCTGTACAGTATGGTGTCATGTAGAGCAGCAAGAAATGTCAATGGTGTTGGAGTGTGGGATAGACACTAAATTTGGTGGCAGACAAAAACAGCAGAACATTTTGCATGGGTAGTGTTTAGATATTAATCAAAGTAAAGAAATTACTTTTTTTATTTATTGAGATCTTGGATTAACCCCTTTGAGCAAAAAGCTCTTTCATAGGTTCCACGCCAAGTATGACACAAACAAGTACACAGATATGTTCCACAGATACAGATACAGCAAGAAACATTTGAAAACTGTCTCTAGGCATACATTCTAACAATAGTTATACAATCTAAGCACGTACAGGGTGCAGAGTCAAAACAAAAGGTAACGTTTCCCTAGGTAATGCTAACATAAGGATGCTTGTTTAAAAAGGAGAACTGTACAACTAACATAGGCAGATAATTGGATTGTGCCAGAGACAAGGAAAGAAGGAGGGTCTTGTACCAGTAGAGAGCAACAGGGAAGGGAGGAGGACAGTGTGGGGAGGGAGAAGGCAAGCAGAGGTGGGAGGTAGGATGAGGATAGATAGGAGGGAAAGGGAAGAATAACTATGTTGTCAAAGTAGAATAAAGGGGGAGGAGGGTGGGGGAAAGGAGGGGTGGAGGAGAGTAGGGAGAAACATAGAAACATAGACTTTGATGGCAGATAAGGACTGCTTGGCCCACCTAGTCTGCCCTTTTCCCTACCTATTGGATAAGCTGCAGATTCTAGTTAACCAACAGCCTGCTTCCTCCTACCCCGCACTATAATTGCCTTATGGCTGTCCCATGCATTCTTGAATTCCCCCACTGTTTTTGACCAAACAACCTTCTCAGGAAGGCGGTTCCATGCATCCACCAGTCTCTCTATGAAAAAAATATTTCCTCACATTACCCTGAGCTGTCCCCTTTCTATCTTTAAATTGTGTACCCTTGTTCCTGTACATCTGTTTTTCTGAAAGATGCTCCCCTCTTGGACTTTGTTGATTCTTTTGAGGTACTTAAAAGTTTGTATCATGTTCCCCCTCTCCCTCCTTTCCTCAAGGGTATACATATCAAGCTCTTTTAGTCTCTCTTCATATGGCTTCTGTTGCAGACACTGCACCATTTTAGTTCCCTCCTCTGAACTGCCTCCATCCTGTCTATGTCCTTGCAGAGATGGGGTCTCAAGAACTGCATGCAGTACTCCAGATGGAGTCTCACCAACTGTCTGTACAGAAGGATAACAACTTCTTGTTTTCTACTGGTAATGCCTCTCCCTATGCATCCCAGTATCCCCCCAGTTCTTCATAATGCCTTCTCACATTGCTTGTCTACCTTAAAGTCATCTGATATGACTACCCCCAGGTCCCTTTCCATTTTTGTTGCTGTTAGTACCTCCCCCTCCATTGTGTACTTTTCGCCTGGGTTTTTGCTTCCCAGTGCATTACTTTGCATTTCTTTACATTGAATCTAAGCTGCCATACTTCTGACCCTTCCTCCAACCTTGCCAAGTCCCTTCTCATCCTTTCCACCCCCCCTTGTGTATCAACCCTGTTGCAGATCTTTGTGTCATCTGCAAAGAGACATACTTTTCCTTCCAGACCCTCTGCAATGTCTCCTATAAAGACATTAAAGAGGACTGGTCCCAGTACTAAACACTGTGGTACCCCACTAGTAACCCCCTTTCTTCAGAGTGTATTCCATTTACTATTACCCTCTACATCCTGTTGTGCAGCCAGTTTGTTACCCAAGTTACCACCCTGGGACCCACTCCTAGGCTTGCTAACTTGTTTAATAATCTTTTGTGTAGGACTGTATCAAATGCTTTGCTAAAGTCTAGATAGGCCATATCCACAGCCCCTCCCTGGTCTACTACTTTGATCACCCAGTCAAAGAAATCTATTAGATTCATCAGACATGACCTTCCCACTGTGAATCCATGTTGCTTTGGGTCCTGTGCCCCGCTGGCTTCTAGGTACCTGTACTCAACAATTCTTTCTCTCAGGAGTGATTCCATCATTTTTCCTACCACTGAGGCCAAACTAACAGGTCTGTAGTTTCCTACCTCTGTTTTGCTCCCACTTTTGTGAAGGGAAGTCACATCCGCCCTCCTCCAGTCCCCAGGTAGCACCCCATCCTCCCATGATTTGTTAAAAACGGTAGTCAGTGGTGTCCCTAGGTCTCCCCTTAGTTCTTTTAGAATTCTGGGGTGAATCCCATCAGGCCCCATTGCTTTATCCACCTTGAGTTTTAGGAGTTCTTTCAGGACCCTTTCTTCTGTGAATGGACTGGTGTCAACCTCCCTGCTCAGAGTGCGTCTGTTGTTTGGTTTAGGTACCTCCTCTTCTTTTCAGAATACTGAAAAAATGTATTTGTTTAATATCTCTGCCTTTGCACTGCCAACCTCTGCCTATCTCACCTCCCCTTAATTAAGCCTCAGTATCCCTCCCTTTGTCTTCCTTTGTTCCCTGATGTACCCAGTATCAGCCACTGACACTGCCAGCTATTTCCCAAAATTTCTGTGATATTTCCAGAAATATCTCCTGCTTTCTGAATTTCCACAGTAGGGGCAGCAGAGAGAAACTCTTCAGAAATTTTGCGAACTATCTGGAAATAGCTGGAAATGTCTGTGGCTACTACTGTATAAAAGATTTTATCCCCTTCTTAACTGAGTTGGCTAACTTTCCCTAGGTTTGGTCCTTCACTATTCTGACTGCCTTCCCTGCTTCCTTCTGCTTTAACTGATACAGCTCTCTGTCCTGCTCCTTCTGTGATTTCTTATACTTCCTGAATATTATCATTTTCTCCCTAACCTTCCCGGCCACCTCTTTTGAGAACCATAGTAGTTTTTTACTCCATTTTGTTTTCTTTAATCACTTCACACAAAGGCTTGTTGCCTGTATGATGGCAGTTTTGATTTTTCCCCATTGTTCTTCCACCCTTCCTTCCTTCCCTTTTGCTAGTGCATTCCTTAGGTGCTCACCCATTTTGCCAAAGTCAGCCCTTCTAAAGTCCAGTACCCTTGTTTTTGTATTGTTTGATGCCATGGTTGTGTTTATTGTGAACCACACTGTGTTGTGATCACTTGTTCCCCGATGGCTACCCACTTCTAAATCTGTGATCCTCTCTCCATTTGAGAGTATCAGGTCCAAGATTGCTCCCTCCTGAATGGGTTCCAGCACTAGCTGTCTGAGGCATGCTCCCATAGGGCATCGAGATTGACCCTGCTTTTGGATGTAGCTGCAGTAAATGTGTTCCAGTTAACATCTGGCATATTCAGGTCCCCTATCAACAATAGCTCCCCTTTTTCTGCCATTCTGAGAATGCCTTCTAGCATTTCCTTGTCCATATCCTCCCCCTGAGATGGGGATATGTATACAACCCCTGTACAGATTGTGGTACCACTCCCTGTCTCCAAGGTGACCCACAGTGCCCCCTCTCCTCCCCATTTACCCTTTAGTTCTGTTGCTTTGATCCCTTCCCTCATGTAGATAGCTACTCCTCCTCCTCTTTTACCCTCTCTGTCTCTCCTGTAGATTGTGTATCCTGGTATGTTGACATCCCAATCATGGTTCTCTGTGAACCATGTTTCTGTGACTGTCACGATATCCAGGTGTCCCTCTTCCATCAGGGCCACTAGCTCAGGAAGCTTGTTATCCAGACTATGGGTATTGGTGCTCATTGCCCTCCATTTTATGATGGAATTACCCTTTTTGCCCCATCCCTGCCCTTACCGCCTTTGTCTTTTTTTCCATTTACCCCTGTCCTGCCCCTTGTTGAACTCTATACCTTGGTGTTTACCTTGCTAACTACCTTGTTTTGTGGGAGCAGGCTTGGAATTTACTGCTTCCTATCAGTGCCTCCCCCCTTGGCTAGTTTAAAAGCTTGCCAATGAAGCATTTAAACCTATCACCTAGGAGCTTGGTTCCCTTCCTCGACAGATGCAGACAATTGCGCCAGTATACATCCACATCCCTCCAGGTGGACCCCCAGCCCCCAATGAAGTCAAAATCCTGTGCTCCACACAAGTCTTTCAACCATTCATTGAACTGCATGGTGCAGAGTACCCTAGCCTCACCCATGCCATAGACAAGCAGCACCTCCAAGAATGTTACTGTGCATGCTACCTGCCTAAGGCCTCTCCCAAACTCCCCAAACTCCTCCTGTGCTGTACTGATCCCAAGCCAGCTAGGTTGTTTGCCCCAAGGTGGACAATGATGTCTAGTTCCCTCTCCCATGACACTGCTCCTGCAATCATGAGGATTCGCTTCCTGTCCCTCCAAGCCATGGCACCAGGTAGGCATTTTACCTCCCTCTCCCCTCCCTTCCCCAGCTCTACCCCCTAACAATTGATTCCCCCACCAAGAGCTGTTTCCTTCCCCTGTGGTGCCCCTTGTCATCCTTCTGTGGGTCTCCCTTGTGGAGGTTCCCAGCATCCTCCTTGGTCTCCCCTGCAGGTGCCATCATAGAAGAACCATGCTCCACCAGAATGGCATATGAGTTGTGTAGAGGTGCAACTGGAGGGAAGCACCTCTGTTCCACCACCCACACCCTCCCAGAGCCCACTGTGGTCCAGCTGCTCCTTATTCTTGGTAACCTCTAAGGCAGTGGTGGTGGCACTGGTGCTCCTTGGGTGGGGGAGGCTTCCCTACTCGTTGCCAGTTCAGCTTGGAGACAGGCAACCTCCTACCTCAAGCTGACAGTTGCCTGCAAATAGGACAGCAATGCAGCTTCCATAATGTCTCCCTAAACATTGCCGTCCCACAGCCAGTGCATTGCACCACTCTCCACATGTCTCTCTCCCTTCTTGCTTAATATATATATATATATATATATATATCTGTATATATATATATATATGTGTGTGTACAATTTTTTATTTTGGTATGTGTGCTTACCCTCTATGCACTGTGCTGGGTTGTTATGGATATGACAGAATTGTGCCCCTTGCCTCTTGCCGTCTTGAAGAAGTGATGTCAGAACCTCGGGTATAAAGAAAATGACATGTCTGGGGTGGGCAGGAAGAGGGGAAAGGAGGGTGGGTGTCTCCCAGCCACCAGTGACCTTCAGAAACAATCAACTACACTTCTTCCCCACCACCCTGGTGAGTGCTGCCCTTCCTTTCAGTGATTCAACCAGCAAAACAATTTAACAGACCACTTCACTTACACAAACCACTCATCTGAACCCAGGAATGAAAATTAAATCAATCCTTAGCCAGTAGTACTATCCTAAAAGTTGCAAAAATAGCCTTAAAATACTAGGCCACTACACCAGCAAGCAATCCACAGTAAAAAGCAAAGTCAGTAGTATTTCACTCACTCTGGATATCAAATTAACAATCCTCAAATGGAATCCTGCAAGCCTCTTAATTCAAATAAGCAAAAATTAAAGAAACAATAGAAAAATGTGGCAAACCATCCTCACGGGTCCTAAGCAATATTATGTATTTTTCCAGGCTCTCAATTCCCAATTATGAGTATGAATTTCTTCCCTGCAGTATAGCAAATTTCAGCAACCTCCACCTAAAGCAGTCAAGGCCTATCTGATTGTATTCTAATTGTGTGGCTTCCAACACAGCTCAGTTCTGGAGAACTCCACTCAAAAACAATTGACTGACAAGTGACACACCAGTGATGCAAGCAGGCCTTTCTGTGAAGACAGACTGCTTTGTCTGGAGTGACTACACAATCACTCTCCACTGAACCCAGGAATGAAAATTTAATCAATCATCAGCCAGCAGTACAATCCTAAAAGTTGCAAAAATATCCTCAAAAATACTAGGTCACTACACCAGTGAGCAATCCACAGTAAAAGAAAATTCAGTAGCATTTCACTGTCTCTGGATATCAAATTAACAGTTCTCAAATGGAATCCTGCATGCCTCTTCTTAATTCAAATAAGCAAAAATTAAAGTAACAATAGAAAATTGCGGCAAACCTTCCTCATAGGTCCTAAGCAATATTATGTATTTTCCCAGAGGAAGAGGTGATGTAGGTAGTGGGGTAATGATGAAAATGTATTAAGGTGGTAGGGAGGAAAGAGGTATGGAATGACGGAGGGGCAAAAAAGGGAAGAGGAGGTGAAGGAAGGTAGGAGGAAAAATAAATAATTTAGGCAGGGGTAGAAAGCCCACGGAAAGTGTTAACTTGACCGGCATTACTTGTCACGACATCAACACATGAATGAAAATAAAGTAACAGAAGAAGTGATAATTAAAATGTTTATACTGCAGAGGACTGAAAAATCAGGATATATTTTAATCAATATCAGCAAGGAAGTAGCTCTCACAGTCCTCCAGACTGGAGCTGTAATCAGATGGAAACTCTCTCTCCAATACTGCTCCTCCCACCTCACTTTTGCTTCTACTATTGAGTCTGCTGACAGTACCTTCCTCTTCCTCTTCACTGCTATCATGTGGCTTGAACACCGACATTATTGACTTTGTTCGAATGTGTCCTTGATTCCTTTTAATAAATGTTAGGAAGCTAACATTTTTTGGTGACAGACTGATGTGCCAGTCACACACTGTGGCACCGGGCTGAACTAAATACTCATTCAACACTTACACTTGATGCTCTACAACTGAGGTACTTCATGGTCACTGATGTCAGTGCTGGCCAGTCAGAGACCTTTGTGCTCAAGTACATCAGGGGCTCATTTCCAATGTTTAGGTGCCTTATGTCTGCAAGATATGCATCAATCATGCATTCAGCTGCTTGCATTCCTGCTGATTCATCATCAGCCTCCTCCTCATTATCTTGCATGTCTGCTACACCCACCTGACTTAAAACATCCCAAATGGGATTATTATTTTGTTCATTCATGGTACAGGTTTTGGAAGAAACATTTGAATTTGAGGCCTGTGTGGTGGTAGCAACACCGGGTCTATTAGCTGTCTCATGTTTTGCCTTCTTCTGACCTGTGTGTTTATTTGCATCTGTGCACCACATACCCTTCTTATCAGAAGGTCTGTCAACTTCTTAACCTGCTGGTGCTCACCTTCAAAGATTGAAGCCACACCACATTTCTATAGTAGGTCAAGCACTGAGGTGATGCCAAACTCTTCAGAGTGCAGAATTCCATTAATATGTGTGTTGGACTGAAACACATTCAGCATATGACCCATCAAGTCACAGGTACTAGCGTCAACACCAGCTTTGAGCTGCTGCTGGACATTCAACAGTGTTTGACTCAGCAGATGCAGAAGTGGAGTTGCCTGACTCATACAGGCACTTTCGGTGCTTGCGGCCTGAGTGGCATGTTCAAATGGCCTAAGAATCATGAGAAATCTATCTATCTGCCACCACTGTTCCGTTGTGAGACTCATGGATGCACCAGTACTGTCCAGGCTAGTATGTACCAGCATATATTTGGAAATCACTTTGTACTGCTCGCATAAGCAATCCAGCACGTACATGGTGGAGTTCCTTCTTGTCACCATATCCATTTTCATGCGGTGCTGAGACAAGTTGTTGTGAGTCTGCAGCTCATGCAGCAGGTCACATGCCTTTCTAGACCATGCAAAGTGCATACAGATGAGGCGTACAACAGATAAAATCTCCCTGCTGTCCGTTTGGGTGAGAAACTGCAGGATGATGAGATTCAGACAGTGAGCCAGGCATGCTACCCTCCACCATCACTAATACACTTGAAGACATTAGGTTCATTATCACTGGCAATAAAACCTGCCTTCAATGAGTGTGGGTAGAGCCTCTCATCAATTTCCGAAAGAAGTGCTTCCATCATCTTTTCACCCATATGTGACCCCTCTATGCTGTTCATCATCAATGTGGCATGCTGACAAAGACCCAGAGTGTTGCTACCATCACAATTTGCCTTGCTGCAACTTTTGCCACTGCCCAAGTCGAATAGTACCCCAGGTGTCTGTGCCCAGTGACATGTAATGCACAAATATGAACTGCCAGCTGTTTTGCCACTGGTCCACATATCCATACTCAGATGTATATAAGGCATTGCTGAATGAATAATGGCATGATTTAACATATCCAATACTCTACCATACAGTTCCAGAATAGCACATTTTGCAAAGTGCATTCAAGATGGTATCTGCCATTTAGGACATGCATGGCCCATGAACCGCTGGAAACCTGCATTCTCAACAAAGGAGTATGGCAAGAGATCAAGTGCCAACATTTCAGCCACTGCTGCATTGAGCTCCCTTGCAGTCCCATGATTTGGTGGGGATTTTACATTATGATCAAGCATGGCGTGGAGTGTCAGCTGGACCTTTCTTTGTGCAGTTGGAGTAAACAACTTTAATCATCACAGTGGCATTGTTGGGGTGCTATGGGCTGCTGCTTCAGTACTAGCTTTAGCTGCATTTTGCAATACAGTTAATATGCTTCTATGACTCAAAGGGGTAGTACTAGTAGCAGTATTGCTATGCCCCATACTACTAGACAGAATGGAATCATGCTCCTCCACTACGTAGTCCACAGCATTTGACATTGTGGACCCTCCAACCACTTTCTCAACTGGACTGATGCTCTGAACTCCACCACTACCTTTCTTTTCATGCTGACACTAGCATGTAGGCTGTCTGTTCTTGAGGTGGGTGAGTTGCCCACCAGTGCCTAGATGGCTTCCCTTTTTACCCCTGCTTACCTGCACTTGACAGAGCTGACAGATCGCAGCTGACTTATCAGCAGGGTCAAGAACATAGAAATCTCACACAGGGGATTTAATTATCCTTATTTTTCCATGGTGCCAGGAGGACTGTGACAGCAAGGGGGAAAGTTTGGAGACTTTGGTTTTTGAAGATGATTTCAGCACATCAAAATTATTAGGTGTGCTTTCTTTGCTAGCTGTGATGGTACTGGATGCAACATTCTCCTCAACAACATCTGAATCATATGACTTATGTTTCTTTTACTGTCAGGCTCCCAAAGTGGATCCTGCACATCATCATTATAATCATCAGGAGTGTTTTCATTTTCTTCAACATGTATGTCCTCCTCAGCCTGTACATGTGCCATCTCAACCACATTCTCTGCTACTCTAGTATTTACTACAGTCTCAACACTGTCTGCTCCAGAAGCATGATCGTCAACACCACCCACGGGTACCCAGACTTCCGTCTCCTCTTCCACTGTTTCCTGCCTGCTGGTACTTGTGGTGCTGCTATCTTTCTCATCAGGTGTCACCTCACCCTCCATCATTGCCACCACCGATTTAGCTTTGAAGCATTTTGCCACCGATATGCCACCACTGCTAACAACTCCAGTACTCTCACTGTTATTTGCCCCCGAGCCCATAGGAATTGTTGATGACGTGCTCAGACATTGATGTTGGTAGTGGGGTATTAATTGGCATCTTTGATTTACCAACCCTCTTCCCTGTCGCAAAGGGCACCCATCCCTTTTCCTGCCATTTTTGCCAGTCATGATTCCCGTTTGTGTTTTCATGGTAAGGTTTTCATTTTATAGATCGCAACACCAATAATACTTCAACTAGCAAATTAAACTGCACACTGAATCTGTATTTTATATGCCCAAAACACAGGTCTGATTTTCTAGCACAGGGAAACCTTACAAATGAAACTAAACACTGAATTGGTATTTTATACACCCAAAACACAGGTCTGGTTTTCTACTAACCCAGGAATATCTAGCAAGTGAAACTGCACACTGAATCTATATTTTATACACCCAAAACACTGCTCTGGTTTTCTAGCATAGGGAAATCTCATAAGTGAAACTGAACACTGAATCAGTATTTTATATGCCAAAAGCACAGGTCTTGTTTTCTACCACAGGGAAACCTGACAAGTGAAACTGCACATTGAATCAGTATTTTATACGCCCAAAACACAGGTCTGGTTTCCTAGCACAGGGAAATCTGGCAAGTGAAACTGAACACTGAATCTGTATTTTATATGCCCAAAACAAAGGTCTGGTTTTCTACTAGCACAGGGAAATCTGGCAAGTGAAACAGAATTGCACATGCAAAATGCACAGGGATTTAATTTAGTAGTGGGAAATATGGCAAGAAAAGAAACAGAAACAACATATACCACAATAAACACTGCTTAACTAACAAAAAAATGAAAAAACTACAGATCATGATTGAACCTAGCCTTCTACAATGCTGCTGCTCCCCTCCCCCACACACAATCCACAGGCATGAAATGCAAAAACTGAAAAACTTATTTTGCACTTATCTAATCGATGAGTGAATACAAAAAAATACTGTGTATCTACAATGCACTCACAAATTGTAATCAAAAATTTTGTTCAAATGGGATTTTTTTTATGTTTTAACAGGTTTTTATGATCAGTCAGACTAACACAATGTGCTCTCCGAGAGACTCTTAACTACACTGCACTCAGACATGACCTACTCAGCTTCCTATAGGCTGCTTAGCAACATGCGACCCTCCCTAGAGCTTCAGATGACATCCTATCCTATATTGCAGTGCGAATTTTGCATCAAGCACAAATTTCACTAGTGAAATTGTCATTTTATGCAACAGTAATAACCCAGATAGTGGCACAATAGAAGCATAGTTAGCAATTTCGCATTTTTCATGAAATCACCAGAAAAGACGAAACAGGAATTTCGCATGGCATACAATTTCACGGAAAGTCAAAACTCCTCGAAATATTGTGCAGAGCAAAATTAGCTGGCTTTGCACACCTCTAATCCTATGTGAAATGAGTTGTGATGGTTTCATCTCAGTCTAGTTCTTAGTAGAAAATGTCCACATAACAGAACCACCAGCACTCGAAACTGCATTATTTTTGACAGTTTTACATGATAGACCTTAAAGGCTGAATGTTAATAGGCTCTGAACCACCCATTCATTCACTGGAGGTCCCTGTATAGTAGGAGTGATGCCCATTGGTGGGGCGGTGTGCAAAGCCTTTGTAGTAACTGCATGTGTTGTACTAGTCACAAGCACTTAAATTAAAAAAATATACAAATTCTAGTTTAAAGTGATGTCAACTGTAGGCAGGACTATGTGGTTCTGACTGCAACCTTGATGTCTAGATATTCTGTCTCCAGCACCAACCCCAGCACTTAGGGTTTTTGCAAGAGGTGGGGAGTAATTTAAAAATAACATAGAAACCTAAAAAGAAGAGAGAATACAAGTATAGCTTTTGTCTTTCCCCAAATTAGTCTGTTTGGAACCAAATACCTTACTTGGTCTATTCAGTTACATTATACAAACACTAAATAAAAATAGTCCAAACTATAAAAAACAGCCAAATCAGATATAGGCTTGGGCTTATTTTAAGTATTCATCAGCTTAACTAGCTATATTTGGGTGTGACCCAAACTGGGTTTTGACAGTTACATGTTGTCTTTTCTTAGTTCAGCTTCAATTTTAATTAAATTTGCTTGAACATATTCTTACGTGTATGGTTTTGTAATAAATTGCTTGCTTTATCAATGATTAGAGGGCAAGAAATGTTCTTCAATTAATTTCACTTTAATGAAATGTAAATGTGGGCTACATAATCATTTTATCTGGAGGGAAATCTCAGGTTAAGGATATTACTAAACCAAACAGAATGTTACTGTGATATCAAGGCATGAATAAAAAAATGTGTTGCAATACATAAAACAACTCATAAAAAAGGCTTTGAACTTCTGTAGAATCATGTTGGATTTTGACTTGAGTGACTGACTGACTTGTGTACTAATACCTACTCCACAGTTCTGTAACTTTGCTCCTCAAAACTTTACAGTACACCTTTTTATTTATACCTTAGCCTTTCGATAGAATGGTGACTGATTTTGATTGTCTGTCATTTTATCCTTTGCTGTCAAGGATGCATTGGCCTACTATATATTCATGAAGAAGTTTACCGGGACATTAAGCATTTTATTTTCTTTTACTATTTATGAGGCATTTTCTGAGTTTTAAACATGGGAGGGGAGTTGAGGGTTCCCTCCACGCTAAATGCAACACTACCTTTTTAGGAGTGGCGTGAACTAACGAGTAACATAAAGGCAAATAAACAAAAGTCACACTGTTTTGTGAAAAGCAGGGTAAAATGAAGTTAAAATATTCATTGTTTCCCAAACACCAAAGGTTCATGAATACAGAACAGCCAATTGCATTTGCACTCTTCTGAAGAACATCATCATAGCCAGAGACAAAATGGACAAGAAACTTTAAATTAAGCAGTGGGGTCATTCGAGGAAACATTTATAGTAAAAGGGATTGTCACAAGGGATACTGTTTACAAAAAGTTGCAGTTAGTGCCATTTCTTATTAACACAGCAGTTTATGATAGTCAAAAAATATTTAAAACCATGAAAACTAGCAGTTAAATGTGCTTACACAACTGGATGAGATGATATGAGATGATACTTGTATAAAGGTAGGTTAGGAAGAAGCCCAAAAGAATACCCAAGGATGTTGAGCTTCAAAGAGGTGAGGATGATGAATGAATTCTGAGAAGATGAAAAGGGCTGACTTCCTAAGGAGAGAGGGGAAAACTGGGCCACCATCCACCTCCATCCAACAGCAGACCCTAACTAACTAACCGAGGAAGGCACTAATTCTAATTAATATTATGACCATTGGCACGGAGAAGAGGAAAAAACCCCTTTGAGGAGGAAACCTCTGGGGATCAAAGGCCTAGGTCACTTTCCCTCCAGGCTAACAACATTTGATTTGAGGTAAAGAGAATGGTCCATTAATGAGGAATATGAGTAGGGAGGATGATGATGACAGGATAGGAAAAAAAAACTCCAAAGAAGCACAGATTAAAGAAGGAACATGAGGCAGCAGGGCCTCGAGAAGGGTATTCTCGAGTAGTTGATGGGAGGGAGTAGATCCATGTAGAAGTGAGAAGAGAAAGGGGCATCCAGATGTGCTCATGAGGAGATTCCAGATGTGCTCACGAGGAGACCGAGGATAATGCAGACTGGCTTGATTGAGTGATGCGAGTGAGCAGACACTGAGGTTGATGAGGCATGTTTGATTATGCGATGTGAACGATCAGACCCTGAGGCTGTAGTCAATGAGGTAGCATAGGATTCAATGATAGGAATGCTTGAATAAGTGATGTAAATAGATAAACCTTGAGGTAAGGCTGAGTAAATGATGATTTGAGTTATGAACCCGATACATGTGGCAGGATGGCCGCGAGTTGATAAGGTGGCATAGGAGTCATAATAGGTATGCTCAAAAAGAAATATCGATTGAAGGCCTCAAGTGGAGTGAATTCTGGAAGGCCGGTACGGAACTGGAAGAAGAGGGGACATGAATGAACTTGAAAACGAACTTGTACAAAGGTAGTATTAGTAAGTAGGCTCCTCGAAAGGAGGTAGACTCTGAGGCCAAGAAGGCATGTCTGGAACCAGAGGCAACTCAGGTTGAGTGATCGAGGAGCAAAATTGGATGATGTATGATGAGGAGTGAAACTAAGAGTGAAGTGAAGCCAAGATGGCTGGTACTAGAAAAGGCACTAGGACAAGGAAGGTACAATTGAGAGGTATGCTTGAGTGAGCTAGGCGAGTAAGTAGACACTGAGGCCAATAAGGCATGATTATGCGATATGAATGATGAGACCCTGATGTTGTGGTCGATGAGGTAGCATAGGATTCAATGATAGGAATGCTTGAGTAAGGGATACAAATAGATAAACTTTGAGGCAAGTATGAGTGAATGATGACTGGAGTAATGAACTCGATACATGTGGGAGGATGGCCGCAGAGCGATGATGATGGAGTGAAGCCATGAGAGGAGTGAATCCTTGATGGCAGATATGAGATAATAAGTGATGAACGATGATCGGAGCCATGAACCTGATACATGCAGCAGGAGGAGTGCCGTGGGTCGATGAGGTGGCATATGATTAATGACAGGTATGCCCAAAAGAAACACTGATTGCAGGCCAGATGGAAGCATCTGAGGCATACTGGAAGAATGCAGGAAGGCAAGTTGGATGAGGCCAGACTGAGTCAGCCAAAGCATATGATTAAGGATAGGTAAGTCCAAAAGGAACATCAAATGCAGGCCAGACGGAGTCTGCTGAGGTATACAGAGTGGTCAGCTGAGGCAAGGTACATGGATAGTGAGTTGATCCGAGGTAGTAGAGACAAAAGTAGATCGAATGAGAGGGAGATGAGTTGAAAGAGGAGGGCTGTGAGTGGAGCGAATCCAGGATGGCCGGTATGAATGAAAACTGCAGGACTGAGCATTCGATGACTGATGGTGATGATCAATGAGGAAGTGGACCCTGAGGGATGAAATCGAGGTGAAAAGGCAGGACGTTGCCCAGTAGAATGGAAAGAAAGCACAAAGCGAGTACCAGAAAGCAAGGGAAAAGAGGCCCTAAAGCACGACTGATCCAAGGGAATGCACAAATCCAAACAGAAATGGAAATTCCTGGCATTAGGGTGATACAATGTCAGGCAGCATAGATGCACTAGTGTCCCAAAAAGCAGAAGTTTTAAAAGCAGATGCAATAATGAAATTACCCAGCAAACCCCTTAGTAGAAGTGAAATCCTTTTTTTTTGGTTTGTTTTTATCAGTATTTAAGTCAGAAAAAGCAAATAGAAAAGGCACCACAGCAAGTGGGAGCAGGTAATGGTACTACACTGGAATACCGATGTGGAGATAGTAAGCTAATGCAGGTATGAAAGTGCATCCCAAGGGACAGACCATAACAAGGTGCTAATGTACAAGTCAGTCATCATTTCTACCATCCCAGTACAGGCACTGCCTAACCTCATAGCACATGGGATCCGTGCTGTTTCTAAACAGTACCCCATATCCTTCGTGGAATTGGTTCAGAGGTCCAGAAATGTGCCTAAGAGGAATGAGGTCATGAAAAATTAGATTAATCGTGGGCAGAACCAGAGACAGAACCGTGAGAAGAAAACAGTTCCTGGCAGCAGGGGAAGCAGAAGAAGACGTGAGGCACCAGACTTGAGCTTTGCGGTGCGAAAAATCGTAGCATGTCAGTCCCAGCAAACAGAAGGGAAAATGGGGCTTGTGATGCAGCCAGAGAGACCAGAGGTGGATGGGAAAGATGGGTGCAGGGGTGACATCACACCCAGGAAGCACCGTGGGTACAGGAGCAGAGGCAATGACCAGAGACAGGGGAGGAGGTCCCAGTCAGAACAGAACACTGGACAAAGGGACCCACTGATGGCCTGGCAGGATAAGAAGAACGAGGTACATGGCTGTGGGCAGGAGGGAACACAGCTGGGCTGCGGGGGGGGGGAGGCAGGACCAAGTCGAACCCATGGCAAGAGCACGATATCCCGAGCTGCTCAGCAAGGTGGGGGGAGGGTGAGATAGCGAGACAGGACCAGAGCAGCACCATCTGTCCAAAGGACAAAAAAAGGAGGCAGTCGAGCCACTGGAGGCAGGGAACAGAGGAAACATAAAGAATGAACAGAGTGAGGAGGATGGAGCCTCCGGCAGCAATGAAAAAACAAATCCTGGTGAGGCCCAGGATGTGTGACCTTTTAAGCTCGATGTAGGAGTGACATTGTAGCTTCACCCATCAAACCTCGGGCTTAAAGCCCTCCTATTGCTCTATATGTGTGGTGCTAGAGATCAACAATAAAGTTGTTTAAATTTAACATTACAGAGTCCTAATCCACAGCTCAGATAGCATGACATCCCACCTGACATCCCCATGAGATGCTACTCTCTGGCGGAACTTTTCATCATAGATCAACCACCAGTACCTGCTCTTGACCCTATAGGAATCCCTAATGATGGCCAAGTATGTGAGTAGTGGGATAGCCAGTTTGGGCTTCTTTTGGAGCATAATCATGCTAAAAATGTGTGAAACCCTCCTTCCATGCCCCAAATGTCTTCTTCTTGTAGGTCATATCCTTCACCGGTCTTGCCCACAATGGCTTAAGCTACCACCATTTCTGAGTTGCCAACAGACTCCTTTTGCTCATACTTTTTTGCCGTATCTTTATCGATGAGGGCAAATATCTCTACATATTCCCCCTTCAATATCTTTCCCTTCAGGGCTTGAGAGACATGGTCCCCCGGGGTCATCCTTAGGGGCCAGCCATAGCTAGCTCTACTGCCTCCTTCCATCCCCCACTACCTACCATCTTTTCAGTTTTCTTCTCATCCTGCAGTGCTTTCCATACTTTATCCACCTCTTCCCAACCTTTTTCACCATCCTTTTCTACAATACCTGCTAGGTAGCCTTTTAAACTACCTTCCACCGACAGATCAACCACCAGTGCCTTATCCTCCTCCTGTTGAGGCTCACCACTCTGATCTGGATTGCTCCTGGGTGGCCTTTTGCTGGGTCTCTCCTTTCTGGCCAGTGGCTCCTTCCTCTTGTCTGCTTTTCTCTCCTTCTCTTCTTCCACCTTGGACTCCTTGAGAATAGCCTGGACCTGCTCCATCAAATCTGCAGCATTTTGTGCCAGTGCCTCACTGGTCTTCTGTTTGTTAGCCTTCTTGGGTGCAGTCCTACAATCGTAAGAAATCAATTAGCTCACCATTATCCCCCTGGTTCATGCGTCACCTGGAAAAATTCCCTTTGATTGCCCCCCACCCCACCTGTATCTAGGAACTCCTCAACTCTTTGCTTTATTGTCATGTCCTCCTATGGACCCCCTTGTCCTTTTCATATTCCCTCCACCAGTCCGGTACTGCTTAGCTTTGTTATTGCTTCATTTTCCTTTCTTTGCTGCTTTGTTTGTGTTTTTTTTATTACCCCCTACTGAGCTACCTATCTGCCCCCATGCAACCCAGGCCCCCTCAACAACCCCTCTTCTATCATTCCTCGGGGGACTCTGCCACTCACTTAAACCAGTCCCTTACAGCTTTCATATTTTTTATTGTGTGTTTCCTTTCTTTGTTGCTTTGGATTAATATTACTTTTTTTTATATATCCCCTTCATTTGCGTCAAACCCACCTGTCCTCTACACCTGGCAGGCCACCGCTAGGCCCACTGCTAGGTGTGGCCAGTTCCCAAAATTGGTGGCTGTCCACTGGCCCTCAGATTCCTACACAAAATGGCAACCAGGCAGCCCCACATTATCAGGGTGGATGCAGTTTAAACTGTGTGCTGCCTCCCCCCCACCAAAAGGCCCATTGTGGTAACTGCCATTCGCCTTCTGACTGCAGTCCCCATTCTCAAACCCACAAATTCCCTTCTGAATCATGTGTTTTTTTTTTAAAACCTCCCATGGTATCTCTGTCATTCTGTCTGGATTCCATCCGGTTGTCTCTGGGCCAAACACAGTTCCCCAACTCCCCCGAGTAAAGGGCTATCCCCCTGCCATTTGGCAATGCTTCCTGAAAAGACACCTGACTAGCCCCGTTGAGGCCTTCCACCCCTTCTGGCTCAGAATCAGCCACCCTGTAACCCCCACCATTAACCGCATGAAAAATTACGTATTTATTTATTTATGACTTTCACATGAGTAAGCCCTTGGCTCCCCAACTAAGGCCACTGTGCCCCCCATTGCTTCCAACTACTTCTCTGCCTCTGCGGGTCCCTGAAGCACAAGCCCACATAAATGTTTCTTCCCTGGCAGTGTACTAACTGCATCTTTCGCCTGTCCCTCATGGCGGGATTCTGCTGTCACCAGCTGTATGCAGCAGCATGCATGCCTACTTGCACCACGTGGCATGTAATGCCATGTTGCTCCATTGTTCACAGGCCGACCTGAGCACCCAAAACATGAACAAAAACCACTGCAATATCCCTACGGCTGTCATGGACCGTAAGCCCCAAATGCCCAGGAAAAAGTCACCTTCTCTAGCCACAGCATTAAACTTTTTTTTTAAATCGACGGCAGTGGATGCCATGCTCCCAGGCCTACTAGATGGCCCTGTCCCAACAGTCAGCTGCAAAACAAAAGGTTTCAGCCTGCTCATGACTCCCCCTCCCATAGGGAAGACACGCCAAAGTACAAAGCCATTCCTTTTTTTTTTTTAACAAACCCCGAAGAGGCCCATCAGCGGTGGATGCCATGCACCCAGGCCCACTACATGGTCCCCTCGATCCCCTAGTCTTTCTCTACCATTTCCTTTTGTCTTTTTTGTCTCCAGCAATTAAAGGCTCTCAAACACATGCCCCTTCCTGTACTTGCCACCCCTGTACCCCTGACATATTCGCAAGCTGGACACAAGGCTGACCCACTCATTCATAATACACAGTAAAAGGTGTAAACCTGAAAGAACTGTGACATACAAAAAAAGCAAACAATCATGACTAATCAGCCCAAAAGCCACAAAATTTCTACCTGTCTAATGGTGTTACCAGCCTAAATCCAGGGTGGCCCACCTGAGGCCCCCATGCTGCCAGGTCTGGTCCTCCCCTACCTTATCTGTATCCTCCAGAGATTCTACCCACTTCAAAATGTCCTTGTGCAGAAAATAGCAAAACTATCAGCTGCAGTAGGGAAAGGGATTTTCTCTCTCTGCAGCCCCTTTTCGACCCCTCTATATCCCCTCTCCTGGGATTCCTTCTGCCCCAATCAGGTGTGCTGTCAGTTACCCAGCTTACCTCACCTGAACCTACCCCTTGGTGATCTCAGTCCCCTCCCCTTGTGATGTCAACCCCCCTCCTTCCCCCACCTGCCTTCTTCCCTATGAGTGTACTTGGCCTGTTACCCCTCCCTGTCCCCTTCCTACTACCTTTCAGCTAATCCCAGGGTGCCTTCACAATCTGGGCTGCCCTTTAATATGGCAACCTCTTTTGTCAGGTATGCCACCTTTCATATCCTTGAGAATCATGGGACCTCACCCTTATTGTACTTTAGCAAATTCACTGATTCAAAGAGAAAAGGAGAGTGGTAGATGTGGGTACCATAGCATTTTTTAAGGCATGACTAGAGGCAAACCTAGGTCCACCTTGCTGACTGGTGGCTCAGCTTATTTTCACACCAGAGCTCTGATCTGAAAAACTAAGAGACTCCCACTCCCCTTTGGGATGTAATAAGTGAGTAGCACTTTGAGGTAGAAAGCATAGTGTAATAGTTTATTGACTTGCCAATTTTGGAGAGTGGGGGAGGTGTGTACTGGGTCTTTTGTTTTAACTTATATATACTATAACCAGTAGCACCCCACTGAGAAAAGCAATTTAGAGTTTGTGAAAGTGATTGGGATGAGTGACTAATTTTGGATTTGTTCATGTTTAGGAGATATTTGTCTATCTCCGTTATCTGGCTCCCCACCACTTACCAGTACACTGGCTGGGGACTGCACCTTATTTAAAGTAAGCCAATAAGGCTGTGCACCATATTTTAAAAGGGAGCAACTCTGACAGTGGTACTTTAGAATAGAGCCTCAAGTGATGGGAGGTTAACCCTGCCGACTGGTTGCTGAGTTTACTTTCACACCAGAGCTCAGATATGAAAATTTAAGAGACCTCTGCTCCCCTTTGGGATGTAATAAGTGAGTAGCCATTTGAGGCAAAAAGCATAGTGCAACAATTTATTGACTCGCTAAAGTGTGGGAGAGGGAGGATGTGCACTGGACCTTTGTTTTAATTAATTTATGTGATAACCAGATTGCAAATGAAGACCCTATGTCAGGGTTAGTTTAGGAGATAACCAGACTGAAAATTATAAGTCCTTGTCGGGGCTAATTTAGGGGAGAACCAGTCTGAAAACAAAGAATACACGTCAGGGCTAATTAAAGGAAAATATAGTGTTACGAAACAGGCCACATCAGGGTTATGTTATGGGAGAACCATATTGAAAACAATGAGCTCCTGTCTAGGTTAAGTTAAAGGAGAACTAGACTGAAAATAAAGAGTACTTGACGGGGTTAAATTACAGGACAACCAGATTGGAGATTGAAATTAAAGAACCATCGCCAAGGTTAATTTAGGGGAAAACCAGATTTACAATAAAAAGTACTTGACAGGGCTAATGTAATGGAGGGCCAGACTGAAAAGAGCCAGCCTTTGTCATGGTTAAGTTACAGGACAACCAAATTAGAGACTGAAAATAAAGAGCCCTTATCAAAGTTAACTTAAGGGAGATCCAGACTGAAAATCAAGAGTACTTGTCAGGGTTAATTTAGGGGAAAACCACATTGAAAATAAAGAGCCCTTGTCAGGGTTAATGAAAGGGAGACCCAGACTGAAAAGAACAAGATCTTGTCAGGGTTCAATTATAGGGCAGGCAAACACTTAAAGCTGCTCCACCACTGGTTGTGTTCGTCTAAAGAGCCAGAACCCCAAATGAAAAAGACAACTCCATCCACAGCCATATATAATGCAAACTGTAAATTCGTCAGAAAAAAGTGCATACAAGTGCAAACACTCATAAAACAGCATGAGCCTCACAAACAAGTGAGGATGCTGACTCAGAGCTCAGTGTCCTCACTTGTTTGTTAGCTCATGCTGTTTTGTGAGTGTTTGCACTTGTAAGTTTTGCACTTTTTCTGGCAATAAAATCATATCTTGCATTTTATATGGTTGTAGATGGTGCTCTCTATTTTGTTTGCGGTTAAATGAAAGAGTTAGTCCACTGCCTGAAAGTAATATTAGTTTTTAAATGAAGTCAACCATTACCTTTTATATCTGAGGAACTTTTTCTTTTCCTTTTGGTTAAATAGAAGATTGTTTACCTGCTATTGATAGGTGTTATGTGTGCTGCAGCACTCTGCCTTGCAGCTGACATGTCTAGCTCTGCCCCCCATTAAATAATCAGTATTGTGTCCTCACTGACTGTGACATCACCACTGCTTAGTAACAGCCACACAGTAACTGTCATGTCAGTCACCTGTGATGTCACTGAGATCACAATGCCGATGATGTAGTGTGTGTGTGTGTGTGGGGGGAGATAGATATGTCAGCTGCCAGGACTGAGAGTTGTTTCATACATCCAGCACAATATAATCATATAGATAACTTTTTAATGAGCAAAACAAAAAAGAAAAATACAAAGTTACAACTGAATACTTCAAAGTTTTATGATTTTCTTGTCTGTCTGTTTTGATTCCACTCGTTCTTTAACAACCAGACTGCAAATCAAGAGATCTTGTCAGTGTTAATTTACTAGAGAATCAGATTGAAACCAAACAGCCTTTGTCAGAGTTTAAGGGAGATCCAGGTTGAAAATAAAGAACCCATGTCAGTGTTAATTAACAGGCGAACTGGATTGCAGACTGAAAATAAACAGCCCAGTGCTGGGAGTAATTTAGGTGAGACGCAGACTTTAAAAGGAGCCCTTTTTACTATTAATTTTCAGGAGAACCAGACTGAAATAAAGAGTCTTTGTTGGGATTAATTTACAGGAGAACCAGATTTCAGATTGAAAATAAAAAGCCCCTGGGGGCACTAGAGAGCCAGAGAACTGACAGGACGTGTTTCACGTGGTCTTTTGCTAATCTGACTTCCTTGTCATGAGCAGAGCAATTTGAGCCCAAACCTGGCATGGGGCATCCCAAGGGAGGACCAAAACAGCAGTAGATCCAATCGATGAGTCTTGGGAGCTTGGAGGCCGTGGGCATGGAGCCGCTGCGGCACACGGTACTGCAGGCTGTAAATGCCATGTACCAAAAAATCGAATGTACCTTACTACAGCTGGAGTCCCAAGATGCCCAGATGAAGGCACTGTCAGCAACAGTTGCAGATGTGGACACATTCAACTCTGACTCTGGCAGCTGTAGCAAAACTGACAATAGAGAAATCCCAGCTCTGCAGTAAAATTGAGGCCCTTGAAAACAAAGCCAGGGCCTCAAATATCAGACTGGTAGGCATTCTAGAGGGGGTCAAAGGAGAGAATCTCCTGCAATTTGTGGGAGAGTGGCTTAAGACAGTGCTGCAGTTGTGGGTGGAGTTAGTGGAGTGCTCCTTTCTGAAAGCATACAGAATTAATATGAGAAGGGCTCAAACTCTAGCTAATATGCCACAAACTGTTTTGCCTAAAACTGTGAACTCAGATGTTAAAGAACAACTATTGTTGGCAGCTCAGAGGACTTACCTACTAACAATATAGGGTAATGATGTTAAACTCTATCCAGACCTATCCTTTGAAAAAAGGAACAGGTGTAAACAGTTTGATGCAGCAAAGGCTAAACTCAGATCATTGGGCATTGTTAATTCCTTATTGTTTCCAGCATGGCTGTGTACTGTGTATGGTGGAAAACAATTAACATTTTCTGATGTTTGGGATCCAGGTTGCTGGGCAGAGAAAAATGCCATGGCGTTTCATTCCTCCACAGATGCAGCCACAGCCATCGGAGAAGAGGATGATGATGTATAGACTTGACTGCTGATATGCTCATGTAGGTCCACCCAATTAATCTAACAGACTTACCCATCCTTTGGCAACAGGACATTTGATATTTAAAAATAGTGGTGTGCTGGGGTTTGTTTTACGGACTCCCCTTTTTTCATGTTTAAATGAGAATGCTTGTATACTAAGGGGATAAGATGGTGATGACCACGTGGAGATTATAAGGTACAGTGGGGTGAGATGCTTAAACTAAATGGAACCTTTTCTCTGTTGCTTGTTCTTTGACCACATTATCCTAATGTTATTTCTTGCATTAGTAACATTTTGTGCAAAGTTTTTCTGTGTATAAGTTGACTTGGGGGGAGCTTCCTCACTTAGATGATCCTATTTCATACCAGATTTTGAGATGTCATATATTAACATTGCTAGGATCTCCTGGGGGGGACGAGCCTCTAGCAAATCATTATTTAATCTGTTTGAAAGTTCAATTAATTCATCAGATTACGATTAGTAGACTGTGGGCCAGATATTCAAAATTGTGCCCCGGGGCTAAATTAACACTGCCCGGCGGGCAAACTGTGCCCAGAGCAAAAACATAGCTATATTCAAAACGAATAGCCCGGTGCAAAACCAGCTGAATATAGCAAGCTAAGGAAGCCGGGGGAAAACAGGCCCAGGAGTGCAGGGCAAACATTGCCCAGGATTAAGACAGCACTGAATATAGCAGAGAAGACAGCACTGAATATAGCAATCAGACAGAGGCAGTGCAAACACCCAAAGAAACAAAGTGTCAGAGGTGTAAGCAGCTGTCCAGGAACACAGGAAAGCAAAATAGCCCAGCCAGACACAACTGCAGTACTAGTGAAAGGCATGGAATAACCTAGACCCACAAGTGAAAACAGAATACCACAGAACACTGTCAAATCCTGAGTCCACCCCAAAAAGACACAGGACACAGGAATGTCAAGCATAATAAAGTATAATGCGAAAAGGGAACAGGTAAGTCACAAAGGCAACAGGAACAAATATACAGAAAAACAAAGCAAAACACAGCAGAACACCGTTTGTAAAAATGGGGTACAAGAAAAACATAATGAAAGGGAAAAGGGCAGGCTTAACAAAGGGACTGAAAACAATGGGGGAAAACAACAGTAACAGTGCAAAAAGGCAAATGTGAAATATATCTACAGTACAATGAGGAAAGAATGTGGAAGGGAGAGGGATGTGGACATAGGAAGCAATGGAGGGAAACAGGATGGCAGACATAGGGCTAGGGACAGTGGGCCAGGGACAGGAAGCAAGTAACGAAAATAGTAGGCAGGGAGTTAGGTGTGGCGAAGGCGAGCGTTGGCAGGATGGCGCAACCCACCTTGTCTCAGCAATCAACACAGCCTGCTGTTCGATCAGAATGCAGCTGTTGCTACCACCCTCCTCATCAACAGCTCCTCCGTGCCTTCACCCTCTTCTGGACGGGTGGCCCACAGTGGCGCTAGCGTGGACCTACAGGAGAAAGGTGGACCATATCAGGACATGACAATGACACAAAGGCACCATGTACCACCACATGGTGGACAGCATGCCCCAACAACCATGCCCATGTGCCAGTACAGAACAAACCACAACGCACACTAACATGTGCCTGCAGGACAAGGCAGTATGTAACAGGCAGCATGCAACACCCCAATGTACATGGATATGCATAGATGTATGCTGAGAAACCTAACACAGTGGAATCCAGCCAGCACAGCGGCGTGCAGACTGTAGCAGTGCAAACAGACAGCCACCCCCAGAGATGTGAACAACAAGTGGACACTGAATGACATGCACATGGGATGACACATGGTGGGACATGCTGCCCACGGTCACACAGCTATGATACACAATACAGATGACACCAACTGGAGAAGGTGCCACAGCCCCAACCAGGTGTGTAACCAGACATGCCTGTCCCATACTCCCCCAACAGTGGCCCACCCTCACTGCTGCTCTCCACAAGAACTGTAGAGACCCAGCCAAACTGCCACCCACGATGCTATAACACAGCAGCTGTACAAATGATGACAGGAAGCCCTGAACAGGTGGGTGACTGACATAAGTGCGGAACAGTGGCAAGTGACACAGATAGAGAATCGACATGGACCACAGAGACCTAATGACCACAGAGGACAACAACACTAGCAACAGAACAGTAGGGACTGCAGGATGGGTAACCAAGCAGTACACAACCAGGGAAAGTGCCAATGCCCACCCACACCACTTGCCACAACAGAAGGATGAGGGGCCCACACTGGTGAAGAGCATGGCACAGGGCTGTGCCACCACCCAAAGTGGCAGCACCGTGAAGGCACACATGCAAGAAGACACACTCATGTGAAACAGAGACACAGGCCACGGTCCACCAGTGGCAGTGCAGCGGTAGGCCAATGGCATGCACAGGACAGTGTCACCCTGATGGTCAAGGCATGGTGAGGCACACACACCCACACCTGTGGGAGCAGCATCTGCCATAGGGCCTGACACCCAGCACACCATGCTACCACAGAACAACCCCTGCAGCACACCTGCATAACCTGTGCACAAACAACATGCACTGCAGGGACTGAGGGACAGCACCCTCGAGGGGATAATGGCCCCCACAACAGAGCTGAAGCCCACAGGCAGGGGTGTAGCCAGGGAGGTCACAACTGCACACCATGTGGACACACTGCTACCTCTCTCCCCATTGTTAGGGTGAGCTACCCCACCCTGGAGTGTAGCCAGACAATATACAAATGTACACCAGGACTGTGTCTGTTGCCACCAGTGGCATACTAAATACAACCTATGAAACCCATGACAATGGGCGCTGCCCTGCATGCTTAAATACAAAGCCATGCATTGCTCCCCAAGACACCCACATACCAGCCCACAACCTGTACAGTTGTATTGTCCATGGGATACACAGACAGTCATAGTGACCAGTCCTCCTAGTGTAGACCACAATGAATTAAATCACAGAAGGGTACAACATTGTCTTTGTTAGGCTTCATAGAAAAAGTAAGCAGTTCAGAGCCTATTTGCAAACTCCTCACCAGAAATCAAAAAGCACACCATTGAGTGCTTGAAGGATGCCTGCCGACACACATGCCACAACAGGCACACATGCAATGCACAGCCACACAGGCCCATGTGGCACCATAGTCCCAGAGGCTCCCTCCCCAACAGCCCCGTGCATGTCTGCCACAGAGGTCAGACAAGGGCACACAATAACGTACCCGTGTCCTCACCACCATGACAGTACACTGGAAGGGAGATACATGCACCACATGACACAGTGTCCCACCTGTACGCCATAGTGTGCATAGCCCTGGCATGCACTTACAACATGTCCTGCACAGATACTGACACATTATACATAGTACTATGAATGAGACATGCCATGAGAAGTGGAGAACAGTGTTGCCATGGCAGACAGGACAACAGCAGCAGCAGTAACAGGCAGCACGACAGGCTGACCCCAGTAATCCCCCACCCCCAGGCATGACGACTGGCCTACAGCCATGCACAGATATGCAGCATCCTTCCACAATGGTGGACATGACAGCAACATGACGCACATGGTAGTACAAGGCAGGCATCAGTGCACATGGCGGCAATGGCAACAATAGATAAGACATACAGCAAGCCATGTCTCAGGCTTCGCAGCAGAAGGCAAGGCACTGGAGGCAAGGAAGACAACACAAATGCATGCAGCCATATCACATCTGGCCTGGATTACCTAGCCAACTGTGCCACGACACCAGACACAGCACTCTAGTGCAGGGGTGTATGAGACATTCACATGTTGTACACACAATCCCCAACAGCCACACTCCCTTAAAATTATGTACTCATCAACTCCAAATGGTACCCCTTCAAAAGGTAGGATGGCTGTCAGATGATTCCCCTCTCTCTAATGAGGTTATACATGTATCTGTCTCCTACACAACAGCATTTCAAACAGAGCCACACCCCAGTGGCCTACAGTGACCAAATAGTATGGAGTAGTTAGTAACCGTTAACAGAAAGACATATAGTTTGGGACATGCACTCCACAAAACTGTACACAAATGTGTACAGTGCGTATGCCTGCCTACACCCTTGCTCTACTGCCTGCCCTGGAAAGTCAGACACATAGTAGAAAAGCACAATATCACACAGTACTCACGCAACACACCCCTGTCACCATCACTGCTCTCCACCGCACGCTGCGCCATCGGAGGCACCCTGCGCCTGTCTGTGGATGGCCCCTGTTCAGCCTGCATCTCGCCCCTCCTGTCTCCGGTGTGTCCTCAGTGCTCTGCAGTGAGAAGATGGTACAGCAGCATTACTACAATATCAGCCACCACGGTACGCTAAAGACCACCCTGTACCCCAGTGGTGTAGCACAACACATGCATCACTGGCACACAGGTGCAGTGCACCACCAAAGCCATGCCAAGCATGACACCGGTCAGTGCACACCGTCTACCCCTGGCCCACACAGTACACACAGAATGGATAGGAGGACCCCATGGCATAAGAGCAACATGTCCAGCACAGTAACACACTGCACACAAGCACACCACGGAACACACAGCCACCATCCATGCCAGCAGCCGCTGAGAAGTCATCACTTACCTGCACAGGCACAGTCCCTCCCGAACCATCGCCCTGCAGCGTTCAAGCAGTGGGTGCTGCCTGTGCCTGATATCAATGTATCGATGGCGGCACTTCTCACCATCACGGGGTATACCCATGATAGCTGTTAGGTGAAGGGCAATTGAAGCCCAGACCTGGCTACAGGGACGGTCGCCCTCCCGGACCGGTCCAAATAGGTGCCGATGGTGCCTCTCAGTTAACTTCACCAGGTTGGCCATCTCCACCTCATTCCAACGCCTGTCACGGCCCACCACTGCCCTTTGCCTACGTCTCCCAGACATGGCTGTTGTGGAAGGGGGCAAATTAATCACTACAACAGTGTAAGAATGACTGGTCACACACCCTGACACTCCCTAGCACTGCAGTCTAGCACCATGCAGACGTATGCCGTGGCGCCGCGCTAACAGGAAGAGTTCGCAATGCGCATGCATGACCCCTACCATGACCCTGAGCTCATGTACCATGCATGCGTGTAGCGCCGCACTACATCGCGCTATGACAAGGTGATAGCGCTGACTTGGGGGCCTCATGAGCATGCATGTAGTCTGCGCTAATGCACATAGCGCTGCGCTAGTTGGATAGCGTGGCGCTGACCCTCCATTAGCCCTGCGCTGGGCTTTGGACAGCGCTGCTGTGCTAGCACAGAGCTATTCAGAGCCATATTCAACCGGTGTATGCAAATGGGGGTACTTGTGTATGCATGGGGCAAACCGTGTGATTGGCATATCATTATGCGCTCATTTACATGACTAACAGGCCTGATTGCCTGGGTGGGCTATGAAAGGGCAAGCAGTGCACCACCAGTGTTGTGTTGTGGTACTGCGGCGTAATTACAACAGTGAGAATCTACAACACAGATAGAGATATGCAACAGGGGTATGAGCAGCGAGAGGCAGGTATGTATGACCACCGTGGGACATACTTGCATGCGCTGTGCTGATGGTTGCATGGGACTACCGTCCACTGCATTGTGCACATTCCCCTGCAGGTAACTGTTCCATGTGCCAATGCCTGCACAATGTGTCTGCCAGCCAGGTGCACTAGTGCACTACCATGCTGTGTCCTGCGACACTGGCCCACCGACTTGTCTCCCTGGATGTGTGGTGTGATGGTCTGTGGCCCCCCCTGCAGGATGTACACAGTGTACCAGCGATGTGGCGTCCCATCCAGCATGGTGTCCTGACATTGCTAGCACACTTGTCCACGCAAACACTGTGGTGCTCAAAAGGGGCACATCACAGTGCAAGGTGGTTTGTGTAGGGGTGGGCCCAGTCATGGGGGTACATGGCAGACACAGGCCACAGCAGTGCACATGTGTGTACACCGCTCGCTGTCCATACACGGGACAGACAGTGACTATGTGGCCATGTGCACCGTACATGCACATGCAGCAATCTGATATGTCCATGTTGCCTGTGGCACTGTAGGGGATGACATCGTGATGTCTAATGTGTGATGCACTGCAGCACTGGCACAGCCAATGACACCTGTCCCCTTTCGATTATCCCATAGGTGTGGTGGCACAACAGGAGCGCATCCGTGCCCACAAATTCTCAGAGGATGAGTTGAACACCCCTGCACATGCGGCTAAGGAGAGGGAGCAGGTGTTATGCTCACACAGGGCCACTGATGTTGTGGTGCGGCAAGCTTGGGAGGAGGTAACTGCAGCTGTGAATGTTGTTGGAGGCCATGGAAGAACGACAGAAGCTGTGCGAAAAAGATGGAATGACCTTCTGCGATGTACGAAGGAGGATGAGGCACAGCGACTGAGGGACAGGATGCGGACCGGTGGTGGACCACCTGAACACCAGCAGCATGTGGAGGAGCCACACATGGAGGTGGTGGCATCAACACTGAGGATGGTGGCAGTGACAGGTGTGCCAGGTGGTGGTTGTGAGACGACCCTCGTACTTCCAAGGCCAGGTCTGTATTCACATGTGTAACCCCTGTATGTTGTGCTGGCATGGGTGCATGGTCATGCTGTTGGTGTCCTGCACAGGATGCACTGTATCCTGCCGAACTGATGCCTGGCATGGCCATGGTCACTGTGGGTTGGGTGGGTGCATGTTGTCACGGGCTTGTGTGAAGGGGGTACCTGTCCTGAGGACTGCATGGTGTGGTGGTGGTAGCGGTGGTGGTGTTTGGCCACAGTGTCCATAGACGGGTGACTGACCCTGTCACTATTGTCTCCACAGCACTGTCTGACAGGCCTGCACCACTACAGGATGTGCCACGGATGTACAGCCAGGTTTCTGATGTCGTGGAGGAGGTGGATGAGGAACGTCCATCAACATCCAGCCTCTGTCAAGCTCAGGGCCGCATGGACACCATGCATGTGTGGCATTCCGTGGACAGGGCATGCAACTGCCTGGGGAGAAGGGTCACACCTCACTAGGGGTATTGGGATACAGTGGCCACCTGGATGCTGCACAGATGGAGGATGATGGTGTAGGGTAGGTCCTACTGGTCACTGTCACCAGTGCAGATGACACTGATGTATCCGACTATTTGCAACACCTGGCTGATCCTGTGCCAGGGGATGCAGGGGTGGGGCTGCTTGCAGGCCATGGAACAGGTCCAAGTGGTTTCCTAGGTGTCACCAGTGTGGCTGTACCAGAGCGCACGGTGATGGGCAGTGTGGGGGATATTGCAGAACAGCAGGGTGTGCAGTGTCAAACACGTGCTGGGGTCAATGTCCATATGGTGCCACGGACCACCACCAGTAGTAGCCAGCAGCAGGATGTACCAGTTGCTCCATTGCCGCAGGCACCTCTGCCAGCTGCAGCTGAGGGTTCTGTGCCTCTGGGGCACGATGGCCATGGTGCCTGGCCACTCCTGCAGGCTGCTGTCACCTCCCAGCAGGATGCCTGTCTGGATCTGCATGGCATGCGAAGGGAGCTGCGACAAGAGCTGGGACAGATAAGGGAGGCCATCTCAGTGGGCTTTGCCCATGCTGAGCAGCAAGCGGAAGACAGGTTGGGTCTCCTGGTGGGTGCCATCGACTGTGGCTTCTCTGGGCTGACTGCTGCAGTGGTGGACATCGGAAATGTCCTGCATGGTGTGCCTGTTGGTCGCCAGCATGGGATGGTTGGCCATGGTGCAGGTGACAGAGAGGCACACAGGCAGGCACACCGTGGCCGCAGGGCTGCCAGTGGTTCCAGCTCAGCTGCATCATGCACTCCATCTGCAACCCAGCACCGCCATGGCCGTCCATTACCCTGTCAGTCTCCACCATCCCCCGGGGGCACAGAAGGCAGGCACTGCCTGCCTCCTCTTCCACTTCAGCTTTGTCCTCTGCCCAGAGCACCCCAGGGTTTATGTCCCATGGTACGGGTGCACGGCGCATGCATGGGTGTTGGCGTCGGTGATACCCACAATCGGTCTGCAGTACTGTGCATGCATCTCCCACATGCATGTGCAGACATGCACACACACACACACACACACACACACTCCCACCACCACAGTTGCCCCCTTACCCTCACAGCACACATCACACTTCCCCACCGATACTACACCATTTGTGTGTGTCCCCCCCAAGTGTGTCCTGCATAATGCCAACCTCACACCACATGCACACATTAGTTGTCTGTTACACTGAGTTTGTTTACTGGTGTGATTGTTGCTGTCAGTGTTATGTTTGTCTGTGCACATTAAAATGATAATCACTTGTACTCTTTCAGGTTGTTGTGCAGTCTGTACTTACCCTCTGGTCTGTTACAGTGTCCTGATGATGTTGTCCCGGTGTTGTATGGCCCTGCGTGCCATGCGAGGGTCCCTCCTCTCGAGTTGCTCCACTATCCCCCGACCGCTGGCTCTGGCTCACTGTCAGACTGTCCCTCAGGTTCAGGTGCCTGTGTCCCACGGCTCATTGCCATGTTGTGCAGCATGCAACAGGCTAAGAAGATACGGCATGCCTTCTGAGGTGTATACTGTAGGGCACCACCTGATGTGTCTAGGCATCTGAATAGCATCTTCAGGATGCCAAACACCCTCTCTATGATGTTCCTTGTTCTGGCATGTGCCTCATTGTACAGCTCCTCAGCCACTGTGGCCGGTCAGAGTACTGGTGTCAGCAGCCAGGGTCGCAGGGGATAGGCACTGTCCCCTATTGAGAGATGTATACCTGTTAGTGCTGTACTGTGGTCTGTCAGCTGCTGTCCTGCACCTCTATGTGGCCCTTCCACACCCCTTCCCTGGCCTGCAATGCCTGCCCCCGTCCATGCTGTTGTGTGTATGCCTTGTATGCTACTACTCACCGACTAGTTGCCCACTGGGTATCCTGCCTCCTCAAAGGCCTGGCACAGCTGGAACTGGTGCCAGATGAAGGAGTCGTGGGCACTGCCGGGGTACTGTGCATAGACATTGCTGATGTGCCCAGCCGCATCGCACACCACTTGGCAGTTGATGGAGTGGTACCCCTTCCTGTTGACGTACACATCACTGCCATCGCCAGGTGGTGCACGGATGGGGACATGGGTGCAGTCAATGGCACCCAGTATGGATGGTAGGTGCGCAACTCGATGGAACTGCTGCATTGTTTCTCTGCGCTCTGCTGCCGTGCTAGGGAATACTATGAATTCCCCAGCATGTGACAGGAGAGCCTCTAGGAACTGGGTCAGGAGGCATGAGGTGGCAGACTGCGTTGCCCCAATGGTGTCCCCCGTTGGTCGTTGGAACGTCCCTGTGGCAAGGAAGCACATCGCTGCTGTCACCTTCTCCTCCACTGTCATGGCATGACTGCGTCTGGTATTTTGGTGCAGCTGCTCATGCAAGAGTTCACAGAGCTGCCTCAACATTCCCCTGTTCATCCTGTACCAGCCAATGATGTGGTCATCAGGCAGGGTCTCAAAGGATACCCTGGGCCGGTACAGCCTGTTTGCAGCATACCATCTCCTTGGCCTGTGTTGTGGCCCGTGTTGTGCCTGCTCCCTCTCCTCCTCCTCCACTACAGCTGCCATCAATGGCAGCATCACTGCTACTGGCACTGCACACATTCCCACTTCCTGTGCTGGTCCCTCCTTCTCTGTGTTTTGCCTTGTGTTTAGACCAGCCTTTTATAGGCGGTAACTAGCGCCGCGCTACGTGCTGCGCTATGTATCCTAGCGCAGCGCTGGACCTTTGAATATCCCCTTGCGTGTCTCTCTTGGCTCCCCTTCCTTTTGCCCCTTGCATACATTAGTGGTTTGCCCAGCACTAATGCTGTTAGCGAGCGCTAACTGGTCCTTTGAATATGATGGCTCCGCTCTATTCCAGCGCTATTGCCGCGCTATTGGTTTGTGCACCATGCTATGCTTTGAATATCTGGCCCTGTGTGTTTTACATGTGATAAATGCCTTTTAATACATGTGTTTAATGGTTTAAACAGCAACCAAGGGTTGCAGTAAAAATGTGTTTTGTAACAGATACCCGTACTACCACAGTCATTGTATTGGCTGAAATTTTGTATAAAATTATCCTACTGTAGTGCCCTGCTTTATTTCCCCACTTCCTTGCTGTAAAGAATATGGAGTCATGATTACTGTATGTGAAATTTTGTGAATGGAGCTCTCTCTGTACTTTTACAATGTCCCATATGACTGATCACTGTATTTGCTGATTCAGTTAAAATCAATACACATGACACGTAAAAAAAATAAAATAAAAAGCCCCTGTAAGGGTTAATTTAAAGAAGAATCAGACTGAAAACAAAGGGCTCTTGTTAGGGTTAATGTTTTGTAAAAGAAAATAAAGATCCCCTGTGATTGCTAATTAGGGAGGAACCAGATAGAAAATGAAGAGCCTTTGCCAGGGATAAATTAATGGAAAACTAGACTGAAATATACCCTCATTAACTACCTTACCACTGACATTAGACTGACTGGCCAGTAGTTGCCAGCCTCCTCCCTGCTGCCACTTTTATGAAGTGGGACTAGGTCTGCTCTTCTTCACTTCTCTGGAACCACTCCTATGGAGGACTTTCATTGCGTGGGGGACTGTGGGAGACTCTGTGATCAGAAATCACAGTACTCGTCAGATAGGCTACACCTCAGAGGGAGGAGCCAGGGTACTATGTGTCAGGTTAGGGGAGTACATTAGGGACAGCCTGGATATAAAATGAGTTGGGGAGAGGACTACCTGGTAATGCAGAACCCAGGGTTTACAAGAGGATAGGGCAGGAAGGCCTCCCCCAAGAAGAGACGATAGTCAGTAAAGAAGAAAAGGGGAAAGGGTGAAGAGAAGGGTGAACACAATAGTTGAGGAAGAGGATGGAAGGGGGAGAAAAACAAGGAGGGGGCAAGCTAGTGAGATAACCAGAGAAAGGAAGGGGGACCAGGAAGAGAAAGGAAGGAGGTGAAGATGGCATTTGGAGAGTGAAATTCATGAATGCAGCAGTTTGGGGAACAAAATGGATGAACTCCGGGCCATGAAGACGGAGGGTCAAGCAGGTCTGGTGGCTGTCACTGAGACCTGGGCAACCCCAGACCATGACAGATCTGTCTGTACCTGTATACAGCCTCTAGGCAGGACATAAAGATTACACAGGAGGTCACAGGGGGAGGGTACAGAAAGGTTATAACTTCAGAAGGATTAACACCACATGTCTGTAATTTGGTTTATTTGTTAATATCACACAACACAATCCAGGCAATGTTTCATGGTCATTACCACTTCCTCAGGCCCACTATGTCCAATACCTGTTAAATATCAAAACAAGTTTGACTTAACCTCAGTTTTTCATACATATTGACATCGGCACCACCGTGATCCCCTTCAGCAGCAGTGCTCCTGTACTAACACCAAAATACATGCTTCTTCCTCCCCTGTTTACAATCAATTATCTCTGTCACTCCTTGTTCATTCAGAAGTAAGCGTATAACTTCTTTTTAATAACTTTTTCGTGTGACATATGTGCCAACACAATAACAGTAACATTGTGTATATACTTTCAACTTTTGCCCACTGTTTGTCAAACTATAATTGCTCCAGGAATCCTGTGCCACTCTAAAGATAATCTCTAAAGATAATACATAGTAAGTTCAAAGAAAGTCACATTGTTTATTACTTGCTTTTCTGTAATGATGATACTGCCTCTATTATTATTTTTCCATGACAAACACATACCTTTACTTTATTACGCCAATGTGTTTTTTCTTTTCAAAGTGTTCAATTCTTGGGTTATCTGAATCTCTAAACCAAAATAATCGTTATCATAACATAGTAAGACTTTTTTTCTTTCTGTATTTTCTGATCCACTATACAAGGCTGGGTGTGTACACACTGTACCTTGAATAGTAAAGTACTTTACCGAAGTAGCTACATCCCTCTCTTCAAACAAACATATCCAGGGGTCCACTTTACCCTCCTGAAAAATCCATTCAGTGCAAGTACTGCTATAAGTGAGTGTTCAAATATTATGTCTTCTATCTCTATTCTTTGTTAATGTTAGTGACAAAACTTACTCACTGTAACCGGGTAACTTGCCATGCTGCCCAACCATCTCTTTCGGTGTGTAGGAGCAGCCAAATTGATGATCATATGCAGTTAATACACCGCAATTAGGGAAGGAGGATGACATCACTTGTGACATCTCGCAAAATCACCTCCTACCAATGCTGCACAAGGAGGTTATACTGCATGGACCACTGTCTGTTCTCTGGTAGCACAGTGGAAGTTGTAACTGGCAGTTCACACTACACCTCAAGAGTGTCTGACACACTGCAGTGGTTTGCCCCCTCCTCAGGGTAAAATCCTAAATACTTTGAATTTTTCATGAGTTACCTCATTTTTCTTATGTAGTTTCTACTATATTTGTAGAAAAATATATTTACTGCACTTAATGTGTCATAAAGTTAGAAATGGGATGAAAAAAACCTGGACAAGTAAGATAAAGAGCAACCTAGTTCTGGCAGTGAAAAGTCTTCTTTGAGAATGTTGAAAAATTTCTACTGTACCAAATGTGTATCATGACTGTAGTACATATTTTAAATTCAATTAATTCCAGGTAACATATATTCAATATTAACATATTGTCCATTACTACAGAGTTAGAGCAGGTGTATGAGATCCAAAGTTCAAAATCATATTGTCCCTTTTTTTTCACCAGAAGAATGCCAACTTATAGTCTTCATTCGGACCCACTTCTGGATTTAAACTGTATCCAAAATACCTCTCTTCTCAGGAGGAGATTTTCCCAATCAATATTCCTTGCTGGTTCCTTGACATGCTCCGGTTCCCAGAATCTTAATGATGTTACTGAGTTTCCTACACTTTCAAAATGTTTTGTGACAACAGAATTCTTGTATTTTCTCCTTATATTACTCTTGTGTTGACAGTATATTAAAGTTCAGGAATCCACCACTTGTTACATCTAAGAAATGACAGGCAATACGGAAAAAACTACTGCACACTGCTCATTATACACTCCATGTAGAGGTAAAACATGTGCTACTAGGACTGTTGGCAAATTGCAATTATCCATGTGGCAGGTATTTCCAACATGGGAATACAAGTAGGAAAGTTGAATATGAACACCCGCACACCAATGTGAAATTCAAAATAAAACAACATATAACATATACTACAGACCATGTTATTACCTGCTGCAGTGCCCATGTGATAACCTGTATGTGGGAAAGACTGAAAGGGAAATAAGAACATGAATTGGGAAACACAAGATTAAAATATGGAGAAAAGGCAAGAATTCTGTTGTCACAAGACATTTTGAAAGTTCAGGACACTAAATAACATCATTCAGATTAATGGGACTGGAGCATATGAAGGAATCAACAAGAAATATTAATTGGGACAATCTTCTCCTGAGAAGGAAGGTATTCTGGATACATACAATGGACTGTTTACATCCTGAAAATAGACAAAGAACATCAGACTCAATACAAATTAGATGTAACACAAGAAAGTAAAATGCACAACTTACAGCAAGCAACGTGATCTAAAAGCATTCACAGGCATGACATATATCCCAGAAATTCAGACTTTAATTGTCTTTAATTAGGTTAAAGTTTGAGTGGTTGGAGCTAACTGGTTCAATGTTTCAGATCCCCAGTAATTAGTTGTGAATATGCTATACTTTGTGTGCATTTTTGGTACTGAGAAACCTCTGTTACTGATATCCTGCAATTTATATTTACTGGAATTTTTAGATACACCAGTGAAAGTTATACTGGATACTAACTAGGCCATTAATGATCTTGTAGGCCATTATTGTTTTTGGTTTTCTCTACTGACAGAAAGTAAATCCCCTATGTGTTGTACAGATCAGAATTGTGAGTCTGTAAGGGTTTGTTTAAAACAAATCAGGACAGTTTATTGTAGACAGTGTCTAATCGGTCAAGTAACAGTTTAGAGGCATTACAGTCAAGTTCAAGTTCAAGTTCATTACAGGAAATACTCCGTTGAGCAAGCTCATTCACAAGGAGGTCCTGATGACAGTGACAACACAAGCAATACATACATAGCAGTGCAATGTTTTATACGATAATTGATATCAGCACTTAGCTATCAGAACCCATCCCTTCCCATTCTAATAAATGGATATTAGAATGTGATAGTTTTCTGAATGTGGATTCTATGACAAACATAACTGAAGTAGCTCAGTCACAGGGGTGGAAAAACAAATGTGTGACAGATAATTGAAAGGTGGATAAATGAGTGCTGACTTTATTGTACACTAAACAGAAATATTCTAACACTGGCAATATAAGTTGAGTGGTAATATTTACTCTAGCTTTCTAGTAGGGGCAGAGAAAGTTTTTTTCATGGCACCAATTTGATAGTTTACCTTTTAATTGTAATATTTAAATGATTGTAACATTTTTGCAAATTGTCAATTAATGTTCCCAGGTATGTGGATTTGCTTATCATAGTAATTTATTCTCCATTCAGTGCCCTAATGTCTACACACTGTTTTTCCCCCTTGTGGCTTAGTACCAATTTGGAGTTTCTGAACCATGTTTCTGATCCATTGAAGTCCTCCTGTAACCTGTACTCCATTTCTGATTTATTACTGGCTGAGATGATGAGGACTGAATTGTCTGCATAAAGCTTTGTGTCAGAATTTGTTATTGTTTTTGTTAGGTCATTAATGTATATTAGATACATCAGGGGACCCAAGATGGACCCCTGGGCTACACCTCTCATAAACTGTCCTATGTTAGATTTTATATTGCCAACCATTATCAACTGAGATATCCCTACTAAGAAGCTTTGAAAACCTTTGAGGGTCTCTGGATCCACACCAGTAGCAGACATTCTATTAAGCAAAATAGCATGTTCAACAAGATCAAACACTTTTGAGAGGTCGAAGAACACTATGCTGACAGTCTGCCACCTATCCATGGCACTGGGCACAGTACTAAAATAGTCTGTGAGTGTAGTGTCTGTCGACCTCCCAACTCTAAACCTTGATTGCTGATTTGCTAGTTACAAATATTGCTCCAAATACCCAATCAATGGAATGCTGATCATCCGCTCCAACATCTTACATAGAAACATAGAATTTGACGGCAGATAAGGACCGCTTGGCCCACCCAGTCTGCCCATTTCCTTACCTAGTGGATAAGCTGCAGATCCTAGTTAACCAGCAGCCTACTTCTTCCTACCCCCACCCCTAGAATTGCCTTATGACTGTCCCATGCATGCTTGAATTCCACCACTGTTTTGACTCCACAACCTCCACTGGAAGGCGTTCCATGCATCCACAACCCTCTCTGTGAAAAAATACTTCTTAAATTACTCTGAGCCGCTCCCCCATCTTCAAATTGTGCCCCCTTGTTCTTGCACACCTCTTTTTTTGAAAGATGCTACCCTCTTGGACTTTGTTGATTCCCTTGAGGTACTTGAAAGTTTCTATCATGTCCCCCCTCTCCCTCCTTTCCTCGAGGCTATACATATTAAGCTCCTTAAGTCTCTCTTCATATGTCTTTCGTGCAGACCCTGCACCATTTTAGTTGCCCTCCTCTGGACAGCTTCCATCCTGTCTATGTCTTTGCGGAGATTGGGTCTCCAGAACTGCATGCAGTACTCAGATGGGGTCTCACCAGCTGTCTGTAGAGAGGATAATAACTTCCTGTTTTCTACTGGTGATGCCTCTCCCTATGCATCCCAGTATCCCTCCAGCCCTCCTTGCTGCCCTCTCACATTGCTTGCCCACCTTTAGGTCATCTGATATGACTACCCCCAGGTCTCTTTCCATTTGTGTTGTTGTTAGTATCTCACCCCCCATTGTGTACTCTTCTCCTGGGTTTTTGTTTCCCAGGTGCATTACCTTGCACTTCTTAGCACTGAATCCTTGGAGAGGATGGACAGCAGTGCAATTGGTCTGTAGTTGGATGGAAAAGTTTGCAACATTTCAAAAAATTTTGATTTCAGTTATTTACATCTAATTTTAAAAATATTTGTCCAACATGCTGCAAATTTGGTATATTGGCTGTCTCTGTGCCCATGCAGAAGTGTTCCAGGTTTCCATTCTCTGTCTTAAAACATGACTCAGTAATAAGCCTCCAAACCTCTAGAAATTTTAAAATTACAGTTAACTACATAAACTAAAAGCATCTGTGCACATTGCACCACGTTTGGAACAGTGACATTACCCATGCCCATACATATGTTTGCCACATTTTAGATCTCTAGCTTTCAAGGTGATGGAGTTATAAGCCTCCAAACATTCAGAAATTTTAAAATTACATTTCACAATTACGTAACCTGTTGAATTCCTATACGTTTAAAGTTAGAGAACAGAATATAACTAATGTTGTTAGGTTCATTTACCCTAAATATTGGGCTTTAAGGCAACCACCATGGTCCAGCATCAGAACATCATGCTGCCATACTGACAACCCAGGTTCAGAAGCAAGCCCCTGAAAGTCATGTCAGGAGGCAGGTCATAGCTAAACCTTGTGTTCTCTATCTAGCAGTTTCTGTGAATCTTACAAGAAAGTATACATCTAAGTTTTCAATTATCTAGCTCCTAAGGTGGCTAAGTTGTAGGCACAGAAATATTTTCAAAAATTTTCACATGCATATTAAATTGCTAGACTTTGAGCCCCTATAACTTCCCCACCCTTCTACCAAATGTCATGAAACATGGCAAGTGGTTAGTGCCTGCACTGGAAATATGCATGCCACATTTCAGACCACTAGCTTTAACACAGACTGAGTTATGATCAATTAAAGAATTTCAGAAAATTATGAACAATTTATAAAATTTCACGAAAATTCATGGAATTTCACAAAAATTCCACAAATTCAGAATTCGCTAATTTCATCCACCTCCTGGTTCCAGTACGAAGATGGATTAGTGGTAGTGTCTATTTTATTTTTTATTATAGTAATCTTTTTTTGCTATTGGAACAGATTTTTTTTACATTGGTATCTTAACTATTGAAATTTAGTCCCGTCATCATGATGCCTACACAAAGAGCAAGTGACTGTGCAAAATTTTGGGAGAGTCCTGCTACATATTACCTGTCTGGATTATTCTGTTTTCAATAAATGCATTAACCTTCAGCTAATATGTTGGCTTTCTTTATTTAGCTTTGTGTTAGTTGAGACAGGTCTTCTTGTTCCAGTCACCATTATTTAGTGTTCTATTTGCTTTTCTCCACAGTCTGTCTTTCAGGCTAATTTGCTTTTTAAGCTTTTCAGTGACTGAAGGCATGTGATTTTTTCTTAGGTCTAGCTGATTCAGACTGGCCTCAAATTTTTCACCCCTAGGACATTTCCATGATGCATTAAAGTCTCTGAATAACACTAATGATCCTATTACATGTGTTTCTATTACCTGAGAAAGACCTTCAAAATTAATTGGGTTTATTATGTTTGGGGAGTAAATTGTACCTACACAGATCTTAAACTGGACAATATGCACTAACATGTATTCTAGTCCTTCTTCTGATCCAGAATATATTTCAGAATATCCTATTTCATTCCTCAAATATAACAGCCACCTCCCCCATTTCGGTTGGTCATATCTGCAATTGTTATATTCAGCCACTGAGACTTCACCACCTGAAATTTTGCTACTCAACCAAGTCTCAGTTAGACCTACAATGTCTAATGACCTGCCATGACCTGTGCCGGGAGTCAGGTAATCCTGGATATGGTGTTGAGTGGATTCCTGACTCAGGGTGTCATGGTACCCACCAGGAAGGTCGCAATCTTCAGTCTGGTGTTGGCAAATGCAGACCACATCCAGAACATCCAAGCTGAGGAGCTCTTGGGTGGGAGTGACCACCACACAGTGTAGTTAAGATTGGACATGGGCAGGGAGAGGGTACTCACAAAGATCAAAGTTCTGGACTTCAGGCAGGTGGACTTCAGCAGGATAGGGGAGCTGCTAAGGGGCACCTGGAAGACATCATCACAGAGAAAGGGGTGAACCAAAAGCATCCATCTTTAAGGAGGGCATAGCAGCAGCCATTAAGTGCTGTGTTATGCATAAGGGGAAAACTTTGAGGGTAAAAGCACTCAGCTAGTTTAACCGAAAGGTTGCCCAGGCAGTCAGGGATAAGAGGATTACCTGTAAGAAGTTCAGAAGGACCCAGACAAAGGAGGACAGGGATGCCTGTCAGAGGAGGGCTAGTGAGTCAGGAAAAGTAGTCCAGCAGGCTAAAGCTCAGAAAGAACTGCCGCCAGCTGAAGGGATTAAACAAGGTGAAAAAGCCTTTTGTTGGTACATTAGCATGAAGAGAGATAAAATGATGGAATAGTATAGGGCTCAAAAAAGGGGGAGGGGTGATTGGAAGTGAATAAGGACAAGGCAGAGGTGCTGAACGAGTACTTCTCTTTGGTCTTCACTAAGGAGAGTGACAGAATGGTGCTACATGGGGGAGGAGGGGGTTGGGAGGAGAGAATAAATGGATTAATTTAGATGGATAGGGTAAGAAAGGGTCTGTAAGCCCTGAGGGTGGAAAATCCACAGGACCTGATGGGATCCATCCAAGGGTGCTGAGGGAGCTGGCACAAGAACTTGTGGACCACCTGGCTGACCTGTTCAATAGCTTACTTGAGTCTTGGGTAGTACCTCATGACTGAAGAAAGGCATACATAGTGCAGCTAAATAAAAGTGATCCCATAGATGACCTAGTCAACTACAGACCAGTCAGCTTGACTTTAATCAGGTGCAAGTTCATTGAGACCATACCTAAAGAAAGGCTGGTGGGATACCTGGAAGAGAGTGGCCACCAGGATGAGCAGCAACACAGTTTTATGGCTGGGAGATATGCCAAACTTGATCAACTTATTTTATTGGGCCACAAAAACAGTGGACAAAGGCCAAGCAGTGGATATCATACACTTAGACTTCAGAAAGGCCTTTGACTCTGTGCCCCACAACAGAGTCATCTAGAATCTGGTGGATCTGGGAGTAGGAGAGAAACTGACTGGCTGGATAGCTAGCTGGCTGAAAGGCAGGACCCAGGCAGTCGTGGGGGGAGCTCTCAGGTGCTATGGATGTCATGTCATCCAGGTAGTGCAGAAAGGAGACAATGTATTTTTCAGGTATGTAAGCAAACAGAGAAAGACCAGAGGAGGGATTGTAAGGTTAGGAAGGAAAGATGAGATTGTGTGGAGGAGGACCAAGAACATGTGGACATCTTAAACAAGTTCTTTTGTTCAGTGCTCATAGAGAAAGGGGAAGGAGAGGGACCAGAGATAAGTATCAGGAGTATCAAAGGAAGGGAGGAAAACACCAGTCCATTTATAGAGGAAAGGGTTCTGATTGAATTCGCAAATCTGAAAGTGGACAAGGCAATGGGGCCAGAAGGGGTGCATCTTAGGATATTGAGGGAGCTCAGGGGGGTGCTGGCTGCATCTCTGATAGCCCTATTCAACCACCCCCTGGAGAATGGAGTGGTTCTAAAGGACTGGAGGAGGGCAGATATATTCCCACTTCACAAAAGTGGAAGCAAAGAGGAGGCTGGTAACTACAGACCAGTCAGACTGACTTCAGTGGTGGGGAAAGTAATGGAATAACTACTGAAGGAGAGTATTGTGGAATATCTAGAATCCAGTGGCCTTCAGGATCCACAGCAGCATGGATTCACTGGGGGAGATCATGTCAAACAAATCTGATAGATTTCTTTGACCAGATGACCAGGGAATTGGATCAGGGTGGAGTGGTGGATGTGGCCTTCAACATTGTTCCACATAGCAGAGTCATAAACAAGCTGGGATGCCTAGGAGTGGGTCCTAAGGTGGAAACTGGATGAGAAATTGGTTGGAGGAGAGGAGACAGAGGTTGGTAGTAAAGGGAGTTCACTCCGCGGAAGGGAGGGTGTCAAGTGAGGTGCCACAGGGATCAGTACTGGGACCGGTCCTCCTTAATGTCTTTATTATTGACATTGCAGAGGTGGTAGAAGGGAAAGTATGCCTCTTTGCAGATGACACTAAAATCTGTAATAGGGTAGATACTCCATGGGTGTGTGTGGCAAAAATGAATAGTGAGCTAGGAAAGTTAGGAGTGGACAAGGGTGTGGTAGTTAGGTTTCAATGCAGTGAAGTGCAAACTTATGCACTTGGGGCACAGAAACACAGGGGTGGAGTACAAAATGGGGGGTAGAATTAACCACCACCAAACAAGAAAGGGACTTTGCAGTAATCATATCTGATGACCTAAAGGTGGCCAGACAGTGTGACAAGGCAGTGGGGAGAGCTAGTGGGATGCTAGGCTGCATAGGGAGGGGTATCACCACAGAAAGAGGGAGGTGGTGTTACTGCTGTATAGATCACTGCTGAGATCTCACCTGGAGTACTGTGTCCAGTTCTCAAGATCACATCTCCAGAAGGGCATAGACAGTGTAGAGGCAGCCCAGAGGAGTGCAATCAAAATGGTGCAGGGTCTGCATCACATCCCCATGAGGAGAGACTAAAGAACCTCAATATAAACATCCTGGAGGAAAGGAGAGAGAGAAGGGGATATGACAAAAATATTCAAATACCTCAAGGGTATAAATAAGGTTCAAGAGGGTAGCAATTTTCAGAAAGAAAGATGATCAAGAATAAAGGGACATGTTATGAAGCTGGGGGGGAGACTCAGGGGAGATGTGAGGAAGTACTTTGTCACAGAAAGAGTAGTGGATGCCTGAAACAGCCTCCCAGCAGAGGTGGTGGGGAGCAAAAATGGTAACAGACTTCCAGAATGCATGGGACAGGCATAAGGGAACCTTAGAGGTAGGGAAAAGTGAGAGTAAAGCAAAAGATCAAGTAGGGGCTGCAGTGTTATAGTAAGAAGGGAAAATGGGCAGACTAGGTGGGCCAAGCGGTCCTTTATGTACCATCAATTTCTATGTTTCTGTATTTCATCAGTGGGGATCCACAGAGCTTGGTGCTTGGTCCAGTACTCCTTAATGTTGTTATCAATGACATTGGAGAGGTCATAAAGGGCAAGATTTTTTTTTGCAGATGATGTCAAGCTCTGTGGGAGAGTAGATACAGCAGAGGGGATACGGGAATTAAAGGAAATCTGGCAAAGCTCAAGAGGTGGTCTGGAATTTGGCAACTTGGCTTCAATGCCAAAAAATGTAAGGTTATTCACATTGGAGATGAGAACCCAAAGACAAAGTACAGTTTGGAAGGAATACTGGAAACCAAATCTGAGGAGGAAAAGTACCTGAGGTCTTGATCACTAGTGACCTAAAGCATTCCACACGATGCAGGAAAGCAGCAGCAAAGGCCAACAGAATGTTTGACTGCTTTGCTAGATGGATCAGCAGCAGGCAGGAAGAGTTAATATTGCCATTATGCAGGTCACAGGTACAGCCACATCTGGAGTATAGTGTGCAGTGTTGGTGTCCATGCCTAAAGAGGGACATAAACCTGCTGGAGGCAACCCTAACCCTAATGCTCACCCTGTTGCAGTAACAGAAAAGTTAAGATGTGATGGAGACAGGTGTGTATGTTTTATGAGTGCATACAATGGGGTGAGCATTAGGGTTGATGACCTCAGTCAAGATTCCACCCTTCATTCACTTCAGGGGTGGGGCAGGGGTATTAGGGTTGTAAATCCTAATATTACATTTCCCTACTTTGTATGCTTCATCCCGAACCTTAACTGATACATTAACATAGTTTTTCACTATATATACATATATATTATAGTGCATGGTAGTGCACCATAGTTAGGGTTGAGGAGCCATTTCTATGTTAAACCCCAAAACTTTGCACCTCAATAACTTTGCAACCGTTTGACAGATTTGCCTGAAATTTGGAATACATCAAGAACCATAGGCCTTGGGATCTGCCAAGTTTTGTACCAGTCGGATATCTGGCTGTGGGTTATTAAGCGTGATCTCTTGGCGTTTCTTGCGTTTCTGGAAGTCTAAATTCAACCTACAGGTCCTACGGTTTGCACGACCAGCCCGAAATCTTCAGGGAACGTGCAGCGGGGTCCCAATGCCTTTCAAGATTTCGTGAAAAAATATTAAACGGTTCAAAGTTATTCAAAAACAATTTCCATTATAAGTCAATGGGAAAAGTTAACAAAAGTTCGACATGTGCAAAATGCACTTTTACTGTCGCAATGGCCCTGTTACTGTCGCAAATCCACCATCTTGTTTTCAGTTAGTGATCAGAAAAATGCTTGGCATTTAAAATTGAGACCCTCTAGCAACCTAATTCTTTTTGTATTCACCTAGTCGGGCCCTGAGGATGCTAGCCATGTCTTTATTTTGGGGTAAAACACCCCAGAAATATGTTTTTCAAATTTCTGGAAAAAGTACTTTCGCAAAGTAGTGTTGCACTCATGAAAGTGTCGCAAATTTTTTTGACACTTTCGCAAATTGCGACACTACTTTGTGACACTATGCCCAAAATAACAGTAATTCTTTGGCACTCCGCTGCAAAAGAACGGTTGGGAGTTTGGGGCTGAAATTTGAAGGGAACGCAGATGACATCTCACAGATGTGCCTTTCAGTGTTGTATTGAAAAAATATTATACAGCGGCAAAGTTACAGCACTCCAAAGTTGACAGTTTTTCCCATAGGATAACATTACGGCACCCGTCACATTACAGGAATCCTTTGGTACCCTGCTGCAAAATAATGGTTTAGTCTTTTTTCCTGAAATTTGGAGGGAACACAGCCAACAGCCCACAGATGTGCCATTTAGTGGTTTGGTGAAAAAATATTACAGGGAGGCAAAGTTATGGCACTCTGAACTTCTCTTTTTTTCCCATAGGATAACATTACAGCGTTCACCGCGCCTTTCAGGGCCCGTATCTCGGAAACGGTGCAAGATACGGACTTTTCGTCGGAAAAGTACTTAGCCCCTAATGGGGGCTAAGTACAAAATTAGCCAGGACAGTTGTAAATCATACAACTTTTAAATTTTTTTTCTACATCGTACAGTTCCTGAGATATAACGTATTTAGTATTCCAAGTTCTCATTTTATGCTCCGATACTCATTATTATGCATACATTATTTGTACTCACTGTCTTTCTCTATGCAGGTTTTGGGGAAAACCAGCCTGTGTTACATTACTGTTACTGTTGCCCTTTCCGCTTGTGGTTCCGTACCCGTTTCACTTACCGTTAACGTCTGCGCCACCATGTGTTATCCTTTGCATTTTCATTTTCGCTTGCGTTTCTGTTATTTTTTGTCATTTGTGTCTACAGTACTGTTTCTCTTTCTGTTTCACTTTGCGTCACCATGCCCATTGACATTTCCGTTTGCAGGCACCATGTTACTATGTGACAACACATCACGTGGCAGACCGATCCCGTCTACGCCACCATGTGCGTTACCCTTTCTGTTCTCATTCGCACTTGTGTTACCATGTGCACCACTGTTAGCTCTTCTGTTTGCGTTGCTGTTCCTATGTGGCGGGAGCGCAGGGTCCGCAGGGCCTTGCGCTCCCACCGCTGCATTACATTCACTATTTCTCGTTATCATTCTCAAAAAGAAGGGAAATTAGAGGCAAAAAACTCAGTTTAATGCATTAGTTAGGGTTGTTCCACAGTGACAAAAGTGAGGAAATTGGTGTTGGGGTTGAAAACCCTTGGACCCCTGCCCACACCCCAATCAGCATTGGGGTGCACATTAGGATCGTTGGTCTAACTTTCACCCCATTCTCCTATACTTCTGCTGCTTTACACATGTCATGGGGTGAGAGTTGGGGCTGATGATCTCAATCGCACCCATGCCGATTGGGGAGCGGGGGTCCAAGGGGAGTTTTCAACCCTAACACTGAATTTCCTCACGTTTGTTGCTGTGGAACAACCCTAACTAATGCATTAAACGGCCCCCACAATGCAAAGCATCATGGGCTGCATATGCAAATCACCACAGAATGTTATGCTGGTCCAACTTTAAGCAGAATTGCATGGTGCCGAAAGGCCTCTCACACAGTTTGCAAAGGGTGCTAACAGAAGACATAGACACGTGTTTCGTCCTACCAGGACTCATCAGTATGCCTCGTCTGTTTGACACCCCAGTGGAATGGACCAGCTACCCCTAAGGCAGTGTGCCTGGGATATATTGTGGTGAACCCATTAAAATAAAAAACTATTTAAAGCCAAAGAACCTCTGTGCGTAAACACTGAGGCAAGGGTTACCCCAAAGGGCATTTGGCTGGGAAGCCAAGCTTCAAGAAAATACAAAATCACACATGCCCCCACAATGCAAAGCATCATGGGCTGCATATGCAAATCACCACAGAATGTTATGCTGGTCCAGCTTTAAGCTTTTTCTCATATATATATATATATGTGTATATATATATATATGTATACAGTGAAGCCCACCAGGATGAAACACAGTGTGATAGGTTTACTGTATGACAAAAGGGATTAACTCCCATTGAAACTACATCATTTACTGCAGTAACACTACTGCAGAATTCTGTGGAACTGCACTTCATCCTGGTGGCTTCACTGTGTATATGTATATATATTTATATATATATATATATATAGAGAGAGAGAGAGAGAGAGAGAGAGAGATAATTAGGTACTTTAGCAACTCCCTTCACCACCATCCCTAGCACATCAGTAACCACCACCCACCTTTCACACCCCATCACTGTCCCTGAGTCACAGAAAGAGCCACCATAACCCCCACCCTCCAGCACCCAACCTCCACCTTCTCCCAAACCCCCACAGTTAGTGGTGGGCAAAGTGGCCAAAATTCACTCCACAAAGTGATTCACGGAGTACTGCAGAATCTACTAAGTAATTCGCAATGCGAAGCAGACTACTTCACATCATAATGAGGAACGCGATGTCCATTGAAACCAATGACTTCATATTACTTCACATTACTTCGCCTTCCCCAAACCACTTCTCCACCAATTTTAAGGTGAAGTATGTTGAAATCAATGTACTTTGCATCACTTCGCCTTGTAATTGAGCTCCAAGGTGAATTTTGCAGTGATTTATGGGATTGCAGGTCACATGGGCTCTAGATTGTTCTGCACAGCCTCAGTTCTGCATGGTGTGTGTAGTGGTAGCTGGAGACAGTTTGCTCTCAGAGCTCTGTGATTCAAAACCTCTAAATGCTGTTAAAAAAAGCCGTCATTTCTGTTGCTCAAAATTTAGTACATCAATTATAGGAAACCCTCTCGTGCTCATATCATCAACTGTTTATTGTTTGTGTGGATTTTGAATGTTAATTTAGAACATTCAGTCTGTGTACTGACTAGACACTTGAAGTGTACTTTGGGGCGGGGCTTATCTGGGGTGTATGTAGATTAACTGTTTCTTGTATAAATTTGTTAAAGTAAACAGTAATATTTTTAGTAATTTTTGACTTTTTTTTGCTGATTGTTGTGGTGCAACAGTGTATAATTTCAGTTTGTTTAAAAGAGTTGGCTATATTATTAAAGTTTTCAATTTGCAATGCATTACTGTGTGTGTGTGTGTGTGTGTGTGTGTGTGTGTGTGTGTGTGATGCGTGCCATCAAATCAGACACCTTTTATTGTGCCACAGAGTTATTGCAGCAGTGTGAACCTGCTATCCACCACACCTACATGATCTTTTTGTACTGCCTTGTGGTTTCTTTACAGGTAGTGGACTGTTACTACCGTGCACTACCCCAACCCCCCAGCTGGCAAAAGGTATTCTTTTCCAGATTTGGATTTGTGACTTGTGAGCACTGGTTAGATGTTGTTGTGCCTTTGTGTCTTTATCTCTTGAGCGCATAGAGCAATCTTAATCTGTCTCTGCGTTTGCATCTCCTTAGGGCCCAATCTCCATCCGTAACTGAAGTCACAATTGTTTGTTTGGCTTCCCTTCAGAGTACTGGTGTGCAATTATACAGTGTTAAACTGCATGCATGCAGTCAGTGTACTTTCCTGTGTGTGCAGACACTGTCCAGCTTCTTGCAAACAGATATATGCTGACTTGTTGCACTATTTATGGTATAAAGAATAAATATAAGAATATATAAAATATGTTTTATTTGTATCATCAGCAGCTGTGGACAAAATGATATAAGTAAGCAATAATACCCAAGAGGGTGGGCATTATTGGGAAATACCAGACCGCCAAGGGGCATAATGAGGCCTGACGCTGCAGGTGGAGGACTTTATAGCCCCTGGAAGGTCCGGTATTTCCCAATAATGACCACCCTGGAGGGTATTATTGCACTTAGAAAATGGCCCAACGGTAATATACTTTAAAAAATAGAAAAAAAAAAGCTTTGAAGTGGTCTGATTAATGTTTAAAAAGCTTTGAAATACATTTTTTATAAAGTAGTTCCTGCACTGCTGCATGTCTACCACTAGAGGACAATCTGGTTTGCAACATTTTGTCTGTATGAGCTATGTGGCTGCCTCATGGGTTTATGGGATTTGAAGTGCTGTGTGAAAGATGGGGATGGGGTTCAAGGCCACGGAGTAATATGGAGGTGAGGTACATTTTGTTGCGGGAGTTTAGTTTAAGACATGGAGCCCAGGTACCGGTGGTTTGGAAAGCCAGTGAGGAATCAGCCGTTGGGAGTGCTGGCTGTGACAACATGGGTGCAGTTTACGAAAAAGAAGAAAAAACAACCGAGGAACAGCAGTCGAGTAGCCTGAACATGTAGGAGGAGGAGGTATGTGGACAGTATGCCTGTTGTGAAGTTGGGGTGAGGATCGGAGGTGGGATTTCTTGTATGTGGCTCCCAATATGTGCAGCTTCTTTGATGCCTGAATCACTTCTGCATCGGCCGGCTTTCTAGGAGCGGGAGCCATATGTTAGAGCATGCGACACGTTACTGCTGATTTAAAAAAAATACTTTTACACTGTTTGAAGTCTGGAATACCAGTTAGATGACTGTCTGTTGGGCTGCTGTTGTGCTTTTTTGTGTGTTTGGGTTGGAGGAATGTCGCTCGATGAGCGAGGGGGAGACAATGGTGGCTGGTCAGACTGAAAATTCGGGGTGCCCAATCATATGCTAAGTAATGGGGTACCCAGGATTGGCACTTTTTCGCTGGGCATCTATCGAAAAATAATTGCCCAGCTCTGGGAGCCTGCCAGCCAATCAGATGACAAGAATGTTCTTTGCCATTTTCTAATGTGTTTTCAGAGGTCTTGTGCCAGTGTGCACCTCAGTCACAGTGCACACATGACTTTTCAGGAGATGATAGCACAAAAACTCCTTCTTTTCAACAAACCATACCCAACAGACATGAAATATTGCTGAGGCACCCAAAATATTTATGAATACATGCCGCAAAAAAACATTCAATGATACTGCAACTTTATTGATGGCAAAACAAGCACACACAAATGACCACTGTGCTTTGCCACTTAAGCCTTTATTAGGCACACCATTGAAGGGCTAATTGGCAAAACACAAGGCTCATTACTGTGTGCCTTGTTTTGTCATACATACAGTCGCAGCAGCAGTGGAACTTTTTTAGTGGTATCTATTCATGTTGAGTTATGGCTTTCTGGTTTTGTTAAAGGAGTAGTCAACACAGAATTTGAAAAAAACATGTTATGCAGAGCACTTCTGAATTATATGTAAAGTCCTACTGCGTCCTTCCCTCTGTCTGCTATTAGGAATTTTTACTAAATTAGCCTGCTACCTTTGTGGTAGTTTTATGAGTCCTGTGGATCTTCTTTATGCAAAATAAGGGTATTGCTTTAATTGCTCTGACATTGCACCCTGTGTCATGTGGCAGTGATGTAGCATAGCCCATAGATTTATATTCACAACAGCAGAGCTGTGTAACTGTTCTTATGCAGTGACACCAAATGGCAACTGTTAATGTACCTCAGACCTAGGTGAGTGGGATTTCTGTATAAAAACTACTAGTCAGTTACACAGCACTGCTGTTGTGAACTGTGCATTTGGTAAATCAATGGACTATGCTACATCACTGTTACATGACACAGGGTGCATTGTCGGAGCGATAAAAGCAATAAAGTGATTAAACATGATGACACAATTTACTAATTTAGTAAAAACTCCTAATAGCAGACAGAGGGAAGGACACACTAGGGGAGGGACTTTACATGCACATCAAAACGTTCTACATAACATATGCTTATTCAAATTTGGGTTAGACTACTCCTTTAAGTTAAAATAATGATGGCAGGGACAAACCATTTTAACTTAAAACAAAGAAAACCAAAACAGCACACACACACACACACACTTAGCAGAAGAAAGGGGAACGGGATACAAAGTGTCACGCTTACAGAAGACAAGAAAAAAAAGGCATAACAAGATACAGGGGTGGTTGGGGAATACATTTTTATGACACAGCAGGGAGGGTGGGGGGCACATGGTGGGAGGAAAAAAAACTAACGCAGGATCCCATGATGATCCAGCAGCAGTTGCAGCATGGACACAATTTACAGTTGATGGTCCTCTATCCATTCCAACTGCTGCTCAACAGCACTCACCCTCTCATTCATCGCATCCACAGCACTTCAGAGAATTGTGATGTCTGCATGACTTACAGGCAGTTCTCTGGGGTCCACAGGTGCTTCAGCTGCTAGTGTTGGTGGTTGCGGTGGTGCTAGTGGAGCAATAGGTGCTGTTGTGGCCCTCCTCCTCTTAGGGCAATGCACAGCCACATCCTGTGCCACAGAAGGGCCAGCAGGTGCAGGCCTGGCCTGTTCTGTGGCAGTCTGCCACTCCACCTGGTGGTGGTTGATCATGTGGGTGTACTGGCCCCCAGTCCCCAGGTGAGTCCCTTGGGGCCACAGCTCACCTCCAGCCTACAAATCTGGCACCTGACCAGGCTACTGTCCCCCCCACCACAATCAAAGAACTCCCAAACCAGGGAGGTGCAGGGAGGACCAGGCACAGGTGGTGGGTTGCCAGATGCACTGGCAGCCTGGTCATGGTGCTGTGGGTGGCTCCACAATTGGGGCCAGGGGCGCAGGCACATCCTGCTCGGGATGAGCTGGAGCTGGAGCTGGTGCTGGTGCCACTGCCTGAGGAGGTGGTGGTCCTGCTTCCAGGGAGGGCACGCAAGATTTTTGTCCAGTCCAACATGAATCAGGCATGCCCCCCACATGTGCGCACTCCGACCTTATAACAACACAGTCCTGGGACTGCCCCCACCCAAGACATTCCCTGACCCTGTTCCATCTCTGCTCAACCCACTCAACTCAGTCGACTGCCCTCTCTCAGTCCAAACAACAACACAAAACAGTCACACACAAGACACACACAACGCAGGCACACACAAAGTCAGACACAGACAAATAACAACTTATAAAGGAACACACAGCAGTCAAACACGGGCTTTGTCAAAGGTAATATCCCTTAGTGTTAGGTAGCTTAAATAGCACCCATTCCAAATCACATGACTTTTGTTAAAGATAAGTGAGCACTAATCTACCTCATAATCTAAAATCCTACATTTATACATAACACTTAGTGACATTAAAAATAAAATGGAAAAGGCCACACATTATGCCAAATGTTAAATTTCGTTATGCTATACATTTTATGTTCATGAATTAGATCATTAAAGAAATCCAACTCTGTTTCTCATTCAACATTTTATCTATTTAAGCAGGCATTTCTGTTTGGTCAATGCTAAGAGTATATTAAATCATTAAACTTTCACATTCATAATTAAGAAAATAATTTCCATAATTTCCTTTTTTACAGAAGCGGAACCTTATATGTAGTTTTATTTCAAAAGTATTCAAACAACTTCTCTTTCTTGCAAGACAAGTTTATCACCATATTTAGAGGAAGAAAAATATGACAAAAGAAGTTAGAGATTCCATCCCAATACTCCTACAGGGAAGTGGGAAGGGGTGTGTTTTTTGTGAAAGGAAACAGACAGTAGTTTTTATTACTTTGCTGGAAGAAAGGAAAAATATCACTATATTATATCATATACTATGATATATAACAGAGGCAAGCACGAAAATTATCGAGAAAGGCCCTTTTACCAATCATGGCACATGACGTTTCTCAGACCTACTATTATTACATGTAGAGACATAAATGCATGGCAGCACGATTTAGGTAATTTAACCCTCCTTTTTTATCTTTACACCTATATATGGTAACACTAAATCCAGAGTACCCAGTATTATGCATAAATGTAGGATTTTAGATTATGAGGTAGATTAATGAGCACTTACACTTTAACAAAAGTCATGTGATTTGGGATGGGTGCTATTTAAGCTACCTAACACTAGGAGATATTACCTTTGACAAAGCCCATGTTTGGGTGCAATGTGAGGAGTTTATTTGTGTCTGCACTTTGCACTTTGTACTCATTTTTGGTCACTGCTTATTTGAGCTAAAGTAAATTTGTGACACCAGCAACTTTTTCTGGTTTGGAGTGTTTTATTTGTGTCCGTTTGGTGTGCCAAGACTGCTATGTGTTCTTCATTGATTTGTCTCTGAGCACCCATCCCTCTGTGCAGCTCTATCCAGTTACTGTGTTTAGGAAATTGAGCAATGCACAAGGGAAATTGGCCACAGAATAGACGAGCAGCGGCACTCAGTGTTCAGCATTTCATAACGCATTGAGTACTTTTTGTTTTTGTTTCTGGTTTTTGGGTTGTTTTGTCCACTTTTCATAGTGTGGTGCTGGAGTGAAGATACTTTACAGCATGGAGCAACCTGAAGGAGCATGAGCAAATATGAGTGGACATGACACGGGCAGTGGAGACACAGGAGGAATTGCTAAGAGCCTGTTTCAGAATTTGGAGACAGAGGATCCTTTTCACGTAGCAGGTTCTACAGACGCGTCAGGGGCTACAGCAAATGGAGGTATGAATGTTGACAGTGGAAGCATTAATAGAGGGGACATTTGGTTGGCATTTTTTTCATTTGAACGGACATTTCTTAAAGCTAGAAGAAATCACTGGCAATTGAAAACCATACAGGCCTATGTAGATATAGAGCATGCGCCTATGAGACTTAGAATTATAAAGGACTTGACTCTGGGACTGGAAGATGTGGAATTCATTAAAGAGTGGTGGGAGATATCAACAGAAGCAACAAACAGATGGAAGAACTTAATTATTAAAAAATCCAAAGCACTCGAAAAAAAATAGAAAGGGAACTGAGAGAGAAGGAGAGTGTTTTGGAGACTTTTAAAAATAATGACAACTTTGTGAAACTCAAAGGGGAACTAGAAAAAGAAATTAAGTTCTAGGAGAATAAAATAATTGCCAAGAAAAGGAAATTTAATAGAGACTTAAATGATTATAGAAATGGACATATCTTTAATTGGCCAAAGGGGCATGAAAATTACAACAAAAAGTGGGACTTCTACAAACAGAGACCCAATAAAGTAAGGTTCCAGCCAACTTCCATTTTAAAGAGTACATTGGGTACTACTTCTGGGTCAGGTGGCATGAGTGGATTTAAGACAAGTACCAACAGTGTGAACAGTGACTCAGAAAATTCGAAGGGGCCTTTTTTGGAATGGAGGAATCAGAGAAAAGGAAAGAGAAAGGCCAGATACCATGTGGAGGCAAGCGCACAAGGAGGGGAAGGTGATGTGGAAAGGCAAATGGTGTATGGGGGACAGATACACACACAGAAGAAGAGGTATCAGGAACATCAAATGGTGAAATAAGCGAGGGACTTGGTGAAATAAATGTATTTAATTTATCCTCGTACAAACTAAATGAGTATTAAATAAGTGTGTTAAACAAAGGACTTTTGTTTGTTCCTACTGTGGACTTAAGCTTTTTTGATGTCACCATAGACCTGTATAGATTATGTAGAGTTCTAAGCCTGAGGTGTTATTTTTGGAAACTTATGAACACGGGGGGCCTGGAATGTGCTGAAATGAACAGTGATGATTTGAACTACAGTGAAGTAGGTATTTTTCCTACACAAGAAGTGCTATTGGCTCTTTTGGAGTTTTCTGGGGGGGAGGAGGAGGAAGTTGGCATGGGGGATGGGGGTACACAGATCCATGTGGATGAGGAAAAAAGAGAAAAAACTAGTACTTTTTGTCCACCTTTACCCCATGCAGTAATGATTTTCCAAAGGTTGCATGAACATGATATAGAAAAATTGAGAAAGGAAGATTATGTGCCTAGATTTAATAATTTGTCATCTAAAGAAAAAGAGGCTTTATATGCCTTAAGGAACAATAAAAGCATTATAATAAAGCCGGCAGACAAGGGAGGGAGTGTGGTGGTTCAGGATATGGGTGATTATGTGAGAGAGGTGGAAAGGCACCTGCTGAATAAGGAATATTATAGGCAAGCCAAAAGGGAAGTTAGTGTTAATTTTAAACAAGATGTAGACAATTGTCTTGCATTGTCTTGCAGTGTCAGTGGCTCAGCAGGTAGCACACTTGCCTCTGAGGCCGGGAGATCAGTAGGCTGTGGGTTCTATCCCCACACCAGGCACTTGGGTTAATATCCCAATACTGACACTGAAGTGCAGCATGAGGGGGTGCTGCACTCCTGAGGTGCCGTCTTTCAGATGAGACATTAAACCGAGGTCCCATCTGCCTGTTCAGGTGGATGTTAAAGATCCCATGGCAGTTCTCGAAAAGAGCAGGGGAATTCCCCCGGTGCATGGCCAAATTTCCTCCATTCACGAAAAATACCACCAACAGCTTAATCTGGTTCAAGGTCAGTTGGCATTCATCTGTATTCCCTTCCCCTGGGTCATGCCTGAAAATAGGCAGGATTTGTCTAGTGCACTTACCCAGTCAACAAAAACTAAATAAATAAAATAAATGAATGGGCAGAGAAGGAAGGAGTAATAAATGAGAGGGAAAAGAAATACATGACAGTGTCCTACCCTTTATGTTCTTAATTCTACATACTGCCAAAGATTCATAAATCTCTGGATAGTCCACCTGGATGCCCTATTATATCAATTGTAGGGCCAGTGACAGAACCCCTGGCCAGGCTAATAGATGACCACATAGGAAAGATAGTTAAAACTTTGCCCTCATCCATCAAAGATATGGGGAGTGTACTGAGAATATTGGGGAACCATAGATGGGAGGAAGAAGATATGTTAGTAAACTTGGATATTGAATCCCTACACATGAATATACCCCATGATGGGGGCCTAAGGGCAATGCGCTATTATTTGAATGCTAGAGGGCCAGAGGCTAAGCCAGATGCAGACTTTCTTGTAGATCTAACGAGAATGGTGCTGGAGGGTAATTTCTTCTTTTTTGGAGACCAATGTTTCCATCAGATCAAGGGAATAGCGATGGGGGCAAGTTTTACCCCCATGTATGCAAATTTATATTTGGGCCATTGGGGGCAAGGTGTCATATGGGATGCAGGGTCTAACTGGTTTAGAGATAAGATATCTCTTTGGGTGAGGTTCATTGATGACATACTTTTGATATAGAGAGGTTCAGGTAATGAACTTGAAAAATTCATAAATTACCTACACAGTACAAACAGACAACTGAAGTTCACCTATACTACCAGTAGGGGAGGAAGTTTACTTTTTGGATCTTAATATAAAAACTACATGGGGTGACAGGGTGGCAACTTCTTTGTTTAGAAAGCAGACAGATAAAAACACATTATTGCTAGCAAGTAGTTGCCACCCAGGGCAGACCAAAGAGAATATCCCTAAGAGTCAGATGTTTAGGGTGAAAAGAAATGGTACTGAAGTGGAGGGTCAGGTTAAAGAGTTAGATCTACAAGAAAATAGATTGAAAATCAGAGGGTACTGAGAATGAACTATTAGCAGGGCCAGTGAAGTATGTGACCAAAAAGATAGGGAGAATTTGTTGGAAGAGAAAAACAAAGAGAATGATGTTAGTAACAGGATTAATTTTGTGACTACATATAATGTCAGGTCAAATCAGATAACATATATTATTTATAAACATTTGCATGTTTTATGAGCAGACAATAGACTGAAAGAAACAGTACTAACTAAACCAAGGATGGCATATAGGAGGGCAAGGAATCTAAGCAAAATTATAGTCTCATCTGTAAAGGAAGTGGAGAAGCCTATAAATTGGCTGCCCCCCCTCCTAGGGGGTGTAGAATGTGTGATAGATGTAAGTACTGTCCAAATATATACGAGTGCAGTATGTTTAGAAATCCTTACGATAATAGAATGTATGGCATAAAAGGGTTTATTAATTGTGATACTGTAAATGTTGTTTATTACTCATTTTGTACCTGTGGAAGATATTACGTGGGAAAAACCAAGAGAAAATGGAAGGAATGAGTGGGGGAGCATTTAAATGCAATTAAGAATGGAAACATTCAATATGCATGGGCACAGCATGTGGGAGATTTGATGAATGTGGAGGGACAAAAAGCTAAATTTATAGGTATTGAAAAGGTAACGTTGGGGCCTAGGGGAGGTAATATTGAGGGCCTCCTGAGCCAAAGAGAGAATTACTGGATGTATATGATGGATGCATATAAGGGTAAAGACCAGAATGATCATGTGGAATTAAAACCTTTTTTGGGGAATAAGGGTTTTTAAGACAAGGGGTTAAGTGCTTCCACATATGTCAGTAATAGATTTAAAGAAGTTATGGTGTTGAATATAGTAGGGGAGTACTGATTTGGCAAAGGGGCAATGAGGCAACTTTCTTTATCCCTCACTGCATCTTAATAATGTATGGTGTATATATTTCTTTTTCTAGGAGAAAGTAGGATAGTATGTTGTTTCCTTCCTTTCCTACTGGTACTCCAGATTTAGTGTTAATATATACTGTATAGGTGTAAAGATAAAAAAGGAGGGTTAAATGACCTAAATCATGCTGCCGTGTGCTTATGTCTCTACATATAATAGTAGTAGGTGTGAGAAACGTCATGTGCCATGATTGGTAAAAGGGCCTTTCTTGATAATTTTTATGCTTGCCTCTGTTATACATCATAGTATATGATAAACTATAATTAGATTTTTCCTTTCTTCTAGCAAAGTAATAAAAACTACTGACTCTTTCCTTTCACAAAAAACACCCCCCCAACACCCCCCACCCCCGACTTCCCTGTAGGAGCATTGGGATGGAACCTCTAACTTCTTTTTCATATTTTCTTCCTCCAAATATAGAAACATAGAAACACAGAATTTGACGGCAGATAAGGACCGCTTGGCCCACCCAGTCTGCCCATTTCCCTACCTACTGGATAAGCTGCAGATCCTAGTTAACCAGCAGCCTCCTTCTTCCTACCCCCACCCCCTAGAATTGCCTTATGACTGTCCCATGCATGCTTGAATTCCACCACTGTTTTTGACTCCACAACCTCCTCCTGAAGGCCATTCCATGCATCCACAACCTCTCGTGAAAAATACTTCCTTAAATTACCTCTGAGCCGCCCCTCTATCTTCAAATTGTGCCCCTTGCTCTTGCACCTCTTTTTGAAAGATGCTACCCTCTTGGACTTTGTTGATTCCCTTGAGGTACTTGAAGTTTCTATCATGTCCCCCTCTCCCTCCTTTCCTCGAGGCTATACATAATTAAGCTCCTTAAGTCTCTCTTCATATGTCTTCCAGTGCAGACCCTGCACCATTTTGAGTGCCCTCCTCTGGACAGCTTCCATCCTGTCTATGTCTTTGCGAAGACTGGGTCTCCAGAACTGCGCAGTACTCCAGATGGGGTCTGACCAGCTGTCTGTACAGAGGATAATAACTTCCTGTTTTCTACTGGTGATGCCTCTCCCTATGCATCCCAGTATCCCCCCAGCCCTCCTTGCTGCCCTCTCACATTGCTTGCCCACCTTTAGGTCATCTGATATGACTACCCTCAGGTCTCTTTCCATTTTTGTTGTTGTTAGTATCTCACCCCCCATTGTGTACTCTTCCCCTGGGTTTTTGTTCCCCAGGTGCATTACCTTGCACTTCTTAGCATTGAATCTAAGCTGCCATACATTTGACCATTCCTCTAACCTTGCCAAGTCCCTTCTCATCCTTTCCACCCCACCTTGTGCATCAACTCTGTTGCAGATCTTTGTGTCGTCTGCAAAGAGACATACTTTTCTTCCAGTCCCTCTGCAATGTAAACATAAAAGACATTGAGAGGACAGACTAATACTGAACCCTACGGAACCCCACTATTACCCCACTTTCTTCAGAGTGGACTCCATTTACTATTACTCTCTGTGCCCTATTCTCCAGCCAATTTTTTACCCAGGCTGTCATCTTGGACCCACTCCCAGGCTAGCTAACTTGTATATTAATCTTTTGTGTGGGACTGTGTCCAATGCCTTGCTAAAGTCTAGGTAGGCCATGTCCACAGCCCCTCCCTGATCTACTACTTTGGTCACCCAGTCAAAGAAATCTATCAGATTTATCTGGCATGACCTTCCTGCTGTGAATCCATGCTGCCTTGGGTCCTGTGCCCCTCTGGCCTCTAGATACTCGACAATTCTTTCCTTCAGAAGTGATTCCATCATTTGCCCTATCACTGAGGTTAAACTAACAGGTCTGTAGTTTCCTGCTTCTGCCTTGCTCCCACTTTTGTGAAGGGGAATAACATCTGCCCTCCTCCAGTCCTTGGGTACCACCCCATCCTCCCATGATTTGTTAAACAGGGTAGTCAGTGGTGTCACTAATTCTACCCTTAGTTCTTTTAGAATTCTGGGATGAATCCCATCAGGCCCCATTGCTTTGTCCACCTTCAGTTTTAAGAGTTCTTTCAGAACCCTTTCTTCTGTAAATGGGCTGGTATCAACTTCTGTATCCAGAGGCCCAGATATTCAAAAGGGTTGCGCCATGCGCAATAGGGTTGTGTCTGTGCAAGTCCGAACTTGCGCCATTCTGCGATATTCAGCAGGAGGCAGTTACGCCACTGAAAACAGGGTGAGCTACAGCGCAATGCAAATAAATGCATGCTGAACTGGAGGGGGAGGAACCATGCATAAACTGCACAGCCCAATATTCAGCCGGGCTGTGCAGAGTTGTGCAGGCACAACCCCCAACCTGCGCCTGCACCACTTTGAGCAAAAAAAAAAAAAAAGGATTAAGTTGGGGCCCACCCACAGGTGAGTTGCTGCATTGCAGGGCACAACACAGCAGCTGCCACCTGTGTCTGGCCCCCACCCACTCCTGTGCCTTCCTGCAGCCTGATCATGAGCAAAACAGTGTAGAATCCCCCACTGGCCCGATGCGGGCATGGTTTAATTCCCCCACCAGCCCGATCACAGGCAGCAATGTGGCTCCCCAGATGTATCCCTGGTGGTCAGTGGACCGTACATCGATCGCTGGATGGTAATAAGTAACCCCCTGAGCGTTTCCCTGGTGGTCCAGTGGACCTTACATCCGATCAGCGGGATGGTATTAGAACCCGAACACATCCCTGGTGTCTAGTGCCCCACCCACCCACCCAAGCCCCACCACCCGCTCCTTCATTCACAAAACTGGACTGTCTTGTATGCGGTATGGGCTGCATGCCATTGGCTCTTACACTGCGCCAATGCGTGTGCAGCCCTACAAGCAGTCAATCGATTAAGTGACAGGGTGGCAGCGGGTGGGATGCCGCCCGCCAGCTGCGGGGGAGCGGGTGGTGGGCTTCGTGGGTGGGTGGGTGGGGACACCAGACACCAGGGATGTGTTCGGGTTTCCTAATACGATCCCGCGATCGGGATGTACGGTCCACTGGACCACCAGGGATACGTTCGGGGGGAGCCACATTGCTGCCCGCGATCGGGCTGGTGGGGAATTAAACTATGCCCGCGATCGGGCCAGTGGGGGTGGTGGGGGGGATTCTACACTGTTTTGCCCGCGATCGGGCTGCAGGGGGTGTCGGTCTCTGACGGCTGCTGCCTGGCAGGGCACCAGGCGCAAGTCCTCGGGGATCGGCTTACCTGCATTCTAATGGCATGCAAATGGGGCCATAATCAGATGCAAATGGCACCCCCTACACCTTGCATGAATTATGGCCCCATTTGCATGTCACCTTTTGAATATTGGGATTTTGCGCATGGTGCAATGGTACTTGCGCCACCGCAAGTTGAATGCTCCACTCTGACAACTTGCGGTGGCACAAGTTCCACTGCGCCATGCACAGTGGCCGGGGTGATATTCAAAGGAGTTGCTCAAGGGCACAACTCCTTTGAATATCGCTCTGGACACACCCCTGCACAACTATTTTGTGCAGTGCAAGGGCTTGCGCCACAAAATAGCGCAGTTTGAATATCCAGCCCACTGTGTTTTGTACTGTTTGTTTCTACCTCTTCATTTGTAAATACTGAGCAAAAATATTTGTTTAGTATCTCTGCCTTTTCACAGTCACCCTCTGCCCACCCTCCCCTTATTAAGCCTCACTATCCCTCCTTGTTCTTTCTTAGCTCCTGATGTACCTATAAAAGTTTTATCCCCTTCTTAACTGAGTTGGCTATCTTTTCCTTCGGTTTGGAGCCTTTGTGTTCTGACTGCCTTCCCAGCTTCCTTTGCTTTAACTGATACAGTTCTCTGTCCTGCTCCTTCTGTGATTCCTTGTACTTCCTGAAAGCTTTCTTTTTCTCTTGAACCTTCACTGCCACTTCCTTTGAGAACCACAGTGGTTTTCACATCATTTAGTTTTGTTTATTTTCTTCACAAAAGGCTTGTTACCTCTGTGATGGCAGTTTTATTATTCCCATTGTTCTTCCACCCCTCCTTCCTGCCCATTTGCTAGTGCATTCCTTAGGCACTCACCCATTTTGGCAAAGTCAGCCCTCCTAAAGTCCAATACCTTTGCCTTTGTATGGCTTGACTCTATTGCTGTGTTTATTGTGAACCATACTGTTCGAAGGTCGCTAGTTCCCAGATGGCTACCCACTCTACATCTGTGATCCTCTCTTCATCTCCATTTGAGAGAACCAGGTCTAGATTGCTCCCTCTCAGGTGGGCTCCAATACTAGTTGTCTAAGGCATGCCCCTGTAGGGCATCTAGAATAACCCACTCTTCAAGTGGCTGCTGCAACTGCACTCCAGCTAACATCTGCCATATTCAGATCACCCATCAGCAATATCTCCTTTTTCTGCCATACTAAGTATACTTTCTATCATTTTCTTGTCCATTTCCTCCCCTGAGAAGAAGTCTTCTCCCAACCCTGGTGCGGATTGTGGTGCCATTGCGGTCTCCAAATTTACCCACAGTGCTTCTTCTCTTCCCTGTTTTCCCTTTTGTTCTGTTGCTTTGATTCCTTCCCTTATGTAAGAGCTACTCCTCCTCCTCTTTTACCCTCTCTGTCCCTCCTGTAGATAGTGTATCCTGGTATGTTTATGTCCCAGTCATGGTTTTGTGTGAACCATGTTTCTGTGACTGCCACAATATCCAGATGTTCTTCCTCCATCAAGGCCACTAATTCAGGAAGCTTGTTACTCAGACTACGGGCATTGGTGCTCATTGCTTTCCATTTTTTGATGGCTTTACCTTCTGTTGCAGCATTCCCCACTGACCTTTCTACCTTAGTCTTTTTCTCATTTAGTACCCTGTTTTGTAGGTAGAGGCTGGGATTTTCCTGCTGCTTATCAGTGCCTCCCCCCTTGACTAGTTTAAAAGCTTGCCAATGAAGCATTTAAACTGATTGCTCAAAAGACTTGTTCCCTTCCTGGACAGATGCAGACCATCCTGCCAGTATAGGCTGGTGTCCTCAGGTGGAACCCCAGTCCCAATGAAGCCAAACCCTGTGCTCCACCCATTTTTCAACCATTCATTAAACTGCATGGTGCAACGTACCTTGCCTCACTCATGCCATTGACAGGCAGCACCTCTGAGAGGATACTGTGTTGCTACTTGTCTTAGGCCCTCCCCAGTTCTACAAAGTCCTTCTGCACTGCTCTAATCTCATGTTGAGCCAAGTCATTTGTCCCTAGGTGGACAATGACGTCCAGCTCAGACTCCGTGCAGCTGTTCTCGTGATCCTGAGGATGCGCTTCCTGTCCCTCAAGCCATGGCACCAGGCAGGCACCTTACTTCAGTTTTCCTGCTCCCCAGTTCTATCCCCTAATAATTGGAGTCCCCCACCAGGGCTGCTTCCTTTCCTTGTGGTTTCCTCTGCCTCCTTCCTGTGGGCATCCCTTGGGACGGGTGTCCTCAGCCTCCTTAATCTCCTCTGTGGGTGCATCCATAGGGGAGCTGTGCTCCACCAGAGTGGTGTATGGATTGTGGAGTGGAACAACTGACTGGGTGTGCCTCTGTTCCACCATCCTCACCCTCCCTGAGCTCACTGTGGTCCAACTGCTGTGCTTTCTTTGCAACCTCTGAGGTAGTGGTGGTGGCTCTGGTGCTCCCTGGATGGGGGAGGTTCCCTTCCTACCATCCAGTCTGGCCTGGGGGAAGGTTCCCTTACTGCTGTCCGGTGTGGCCTGAAGACAGGCAAATTCCTCCCTCAGGGCAGAGAGTTGTCTGCAAATAGGGCAGCATCTCAGCCTCAGAAAGACTCCCAGAAGACTGCTGCCCCACAGCCATTACATTTTTCTCCCCATGTGATTATGTACTTTTGTGTGTGTGTGTGTTTGTGTGTGTGATTGGTTTGTTATATAGAAATATATATATTATACAATGTGTATGCTTATATTTTCAGTGCTGTGTGCTAGGAGGATATGACATTGATATGCACCTTGCACTCTTGAGAACTGATGTCAGAACCCAGGTATCAGGAACTATTTCCAGGGATGGGTGGGGTGAGGGGTGGGGAGGGTTGGGCCTAAACTGTGCCCTCACAAAACAATCAGCTAGAGCTCTGACCCACCGCTGCAGATGAGTGCCTTCCTGTCAGCAAGATACCATACACAACAATTTGACAGAGAAAATCCCCTGCTAATCAAACAGAGAAAAATCCAGACATCCAGGTCAGACACAGGTAAACCTCCCCAGCCCTGAAACAGCCTGGTGGTTTGTGCTCTGAAAGCAGTCAGCCCCAAAATAAGTCAGCTGTGCTTTAAACTCTTCCTGCACTGAAAATATTAAGAATCATAACAAGACTGTCTTTTCCTGATAATTCTAAGTTCCTTTTTTTACCTTTCAGTTAGAAGTAGCCTCCACCTGCAGAATATCTGCTACAAACCAAAGACAATTGTAAGGTTCACCTCCCTCTGTTGTGAGCACAACTCGCTTTCTTGCAAATCCTATGTTCAGTATTGCAGCTTCCAGCAAGAGGTAGTTTGACTTGAAAAATATTAGCTGTTCTGATGAGTTTGCTATAAAACACTTGCTTATAATACTATTGTTCTCAGGTCTGTTACCAAAGCTATTGGCTGATAAGTATCTATGATGTAATCACTTCCTGAGAAAGTCTGGAATTTCCTTTTAAGGCACACAAAGGTAAACACAAAAAAACAGTTTACTGTCTGGGTCAAATACACAACCTGTACCTGCACGTATTTCAGGATTTGTGACAAATGTTTAGCCCAGGGTTTAAACTCTTCCTGCACTGAAAATCTTAAGAATTGTAACAAGACTGTCTTTTCCTGATAATTCTAAGTTCCTTATTTCACCTTTCAGTTAGAAGTAGCCTCCACCTGCAGAATATCTGCTACAAACCAAAGACAATTGTAAGGTTCACCTCCCTCTGTTGTGAGCACAACTCGCTTTCTTGCAAATCCTATGTTCAGTATTGCAGCTTCCAGCAAGAGGTAGTTTGGCTTGAAAAATATTAGCTAAACCTGTCTTGCAAGAAAGAGAAGTTATTTGAATACTTTTGAAATAAAACTACATATAAGGTTTCACTTCTGTAGAAACTGAATTTACGGAAATTATTTTCTTAATTATGAATGTGAAAGTTTAATGATGTAATATACTCTTAGCATAGACCACACAGATATGCCTGCTTAAATAGATAAAATGTTGAATGAGAAATAGAGTTGGATTTGTTTAATAATCTAATTCATGAACATGAAATGTATAGCATAATGAAATTTAACCTTTGGCATAATGTGTGGCCTTTTCCATTTAATTTTTAATGTTACTAAGTGTTATGTATAAATGTATGATTTTAGATTATGAGGTAGATTAGTGAGCACTTACACTGTAACAAAAGTCATGTGATTTGGGATGGGTGCTATTTAAGCTACCTATCTCTAGGGGGTATTACCTTTGACAAAGCCCATGTTTGGGTGAAAAGTGAGGAGTTTCTCTGTGTCTGCACTTTGCACTTTGTACTCATTTTTGGTCGCTGCTTATTTAAACTAGAGTAAATTTGTGACACCAGCAACTTTTTCTGGTTTGGAGTGTTTTGTGTCCGTTTGGTGTGCCGAGACTGCTATGTGTTCTTCATTGATTTGTCTCTGAGCACCCACCCCTCTGTGCGGTTCTATCCAGTAACAACTAATAAAAGTAAGAAAAAAAGAAATTCACAGGAACAAATTAAGTAAAAAGAGTCTACACAAAACACAAACAGCTGACGCTTTTAAAAAGCTGTAGGGTCTTTCTCTCTCTCTCTCTCAATCTCCTAACTGCTCTCACAGTCTCACTGCCTCCTCTCTCTCTCTCTGCACAGGAGAAAGTGAAAGTATCACCTTGCCTGAGTCATTTCCTTCATGCCTGGCTAAAGCATGTGACTTACAGTACTGTAAGCCATGTGAAGTGTGGGGGGCTGCCAATATTGTTGTCACTTCATCTTACTTCATGTTAAGGTGGAATGACAACGTGAAATAATAATCACAAGGTGAAGTGAGCCTTTCATATACTGGCCACTGCACATAAGGGAATGACAAAGCGAAGTGGCCACTTTGCGGGCACTTTGCTGGCAAAATTTAAATTCGCTGCATCTCTACCCACAGTAGCCAAGGATAAAGAGTGATAACTGTCACATGCTGGAGCAAGGGTTCCCTTTCTTCGGTGTCTTGCTGCAGAACAAATGAATGATGACATCCTCACCTACTGTACAGCAGCGCACCTGACTGGCTGATAAGTGGCCAATAAGGTGTTATTATAGGTGAGACTATCATTATCCATTTTGCAACAGGGCACCAAAGAGTGAGTATGCTCACTCCAATATATGATGGTTTCTTGTTTTACAGGTTTCTCTATTCCCTTGGTTTTTTTAGGGTCACTGGAGGAGGAGAAGAGAGGTCAGGTGTTAAAGGGTGGTAGGGTGGGGGTCGTTATGGTGGTTATTTCTGTGACTTGGGTAGAGGTTAGGGTGGTGGAGGAGGGTGATGTGTGCTACTGATGTGCTGGGTGTTGGGGGAAGGGTGCAACTAAAGTAGCTTATCTACAGCACAGCCAGCTGGGATGTGATGCGTCAGATCTCAGAAGCTATTCAGGGGTGGACCTAGTGTGTAGTTAGATGGTAGGCCTCCAGTGAATACTGGGTGCTTCAGGAAAGGGTGTTTGCAACTCTGCAGGGGACATTCACTCCTCAATTATAGGTAGCCATACCAATTCTCCACCATGTTTTGGGAGGACACTCATGAAGTTCCATCCTTCCAACGAGACATGAAACCCACAGTAGCAAAGCACAGTTCTTACCACTCAATGAAAGCTGTCCACATCAATTTAGATTTGCGGTACACAACTTATTTCTCCAGATGCAAAAAATATTAAACTCCAAACTCCAGACCAGGTGCAAAACACTCCCGATGTTTCACTCTGTCCGAGCTTTTTAAATCCTTGAATGCTTTCATTGGGTGGTACTGCTAACTGCCATGCTTTTTCTACTCTGTGACTGTATGCTGTTTATGTGTGGGCACCTTGTCTCCTGAGCAGCCTTCTGTAACTGTTTGGGGAGACATCAAACCATAGTCCTGTTTTTCTCTTCTGTTGATTGTTCAAGTGGATGTTAAAGATCTAACACGGTAATGTAAGGCCTACAGGCATACTAGGTCCATCATGTCTGCCTCCCTGCTTCACCAGCAGGGACCATCAAGTATTCTGCCTAAACATGCACTAATTTACAGGGATTTCTCACCCTCTATAATACCTAAGGCACCCACTGAATCTACTGGTTTTGATTTCATGGAATGTCATGAAAGAGAAGGGGAATGTTCATAGTGTCTTGGACAAATGTGATCCATTTACTAATTCACCAACAGATTATTTTTATGTACTTTCTTTTTCTTTTGTTTTGTTGGCCGGGATAGGAGGACTAGACAATTCTGCTTATTTTAGCCTCTTTCTGGGTGGGGTGGGGGTGGGGGGACACAGATGAATGCCAACTGACATTAAACCAGATAAAGCTGTTGGTGGTATTTTTAGTGAATGAGGGAAATTTGACCATTTCAACAATATCACAGCCCAGAAATATATCAACAAGTCAGCCTCTGTCCACAACCTCGGCAATTCAAGTCACCTTTGCAATCAACCCTACTCCTATGTACCCCTTTTCTCAGTGGTTCCTTAAAAAGCCTGTATGGAAGCCAGCTGGACTAGACTAGAAAATGGGCAGTGGTTGCCAGACCCGAGTTGGACTCCAAGCCCAGTAGTTTCCCCAGAATGGAACCCTCAAAAGATCAATCTACCTACCCAAACAGAAAGTCACAAAGTGGAGGAAAACCCTCCCCAGACAAACTTTAAAACATTACCAGAAAATGAACAAAATGGCCAAAAAAACTGAAGATGTTGAATTTAAATACCTGCCTCCACCATTGGTTCTGGAATAGGTGCACCCAATGACTGCTACAGGCCAGAACTTGGAGGAAAGGGTACAAGAATAACCCTACCATCAGAAATCTTTGTTGTCAGAACTTTTCCAAAAAACAAAAAAAGAAGCTGCCCCAAGAAGGCATGCTGTAAGACTTAGGTACAAAGGAGGTTTGGAAAATAGGCCAGATAGGCATTATGTAGGAAGGACACTGTTGAAAGAATCATTACATTTTACACCCAGAGAAGTTTTTGCCTTCATTAATATATCAGATGAAGACAACTATGATATAAGTTTCCGCTCCCCCTATGCCTTAGAGTTGCTTTGGGAGAGGTTTAACCAAGTACAATTCTTCCACCTGTGGTCCCCCTTCTTTGTAATTCCCTTAAAAAAGCCCTTAAATAAGTTTGCAATGGTTTTGTTTAGGAATGAGGGGGTCCACATGGAGGACATAACATATTGGTTAAATCAGAAATGCAAGGTCCTTAGTGCCCCCAAACTAATCCTAGATGCAGAATTATTCTGGACGGTGAGTTGGAAATATAAAATCAAGCTTCAACAGACAGATGCTGGGATTGAACACATCCCAAATTCATTCCTGTTAGGCAGGGATAGAGGGGTTGTTTTTATGCAGGTCAGCCCAGGGTCTGCTACAAATGCGGATCCAAAACCCAACTATCAAGTGTTTGTGACAAACCGAGGTGCGATAACTGTGGGGAGGTAGAGCACGCAAGCCTGCAATGCTCTAACCTTACCAAATGTGACCTTTGTGAGGAGACAGGCTATGTTTCTAGGGAATGCCCCTGGGCAGCTAAACACAAAGCCTCATGTGGGGGTGGGAAACCAGAGGATCAGATGGATAGGCAATTGGCTCCAGGACCGGACCCAGAGGGTCGTAGTTGGTGGGATAGTCTCATCTCCAAGGAGGGTCATTAGTGGGGTCCCACAGGGATCAGTCCTTGGGCCCCTTCTGTTCAACGCCTACCTATCTGACATAAGGACAGGAATCAGGAGTGAGATGAGTCTCTTTGCAGATGACTCAAACTGGGGCGTGGTGGATGGGGAGGAGGGAGGTGGCCCTGCAGGGGACCTGGAGGCTCTGGAAAGATGGTCTAGAAAGTGGAAGCTGAGGTTCAATGCAGGGAAATGCAAGGTACTCCACCTGGGGCCAGAAACCCAGGCCAAGTGTACACCCTGGGGAAATACTACAAGTCTCAATGGCTGAGAGGGACCTGGGGGTGGTGGTGGATGTCAAGATGAACAACTCTGAGACTTGTAGGAGGGAGCAGCCAAGGCCAACAGGATGCTGGGATGCATCACTAGGGGATCACCTCCAGAAGGAGAGTGATACTCCCTCTGTATAACTGCTTGGTGAGGCCGCACCTGGAGTACTGCATGCAGTTTTGGGAGGCCACACTTAAAGAGGGACATTAACCTCCTGGAGAGGATCCAGAGGAGGGCAACCAAAATGATTTGGGGCTTGGGGGACAGGACCTATGAGGAGAGGCTCAAGAGCTAAATATGTACACATTGGAAGAGAGAAGGGACCGGGGGGACATGTTAGAGGTCTTCAGGTACATGAAGAGGGTAAATGAGGAGGAACAGTCAGGGTGCTTCAAAGGAAGGAGGAAGGGGCCACTAGAGGGCATGGGTGGAAGCTGCAGGGGAAGATTCAGGGAGAAAGGAGGAGGTGCTACTTCACTGAGGAGGGTGGTGGAGCCATGGAATGCACTACCTAGGGGGCTGGTGGAGGCAGAGACAGTGGAGAGGTTCAAGAGGGGTGGGACAGGTACAGGGGAAGGGTTCTGGAAGCAAAATCCAATGCAGCAAGAATATCTGGAACTGGGAAGGGAGAAGCCAGAGAAGGCAAGGGGGACAGCAAGGTCAGCACCCAGGGTGGGGGCTGACCAAACGAGCAGACACGAAAGACTGTTAGGCCTATTCTGCTGGCATTTTAGTATGTTAGTATGTTAGTATGTATTAGCCCTAACATGCTTACCTAACAGGCACAGGACGCAGCATCCTCCACTGATACTGGAGCCCCCAGGAAGCACCCACACCTGCATCCAAGCCCCTGCCATCCCTTCCCCTGGGAAAAGACAAAAGGACGGTGGGAGTTTCCCCCCAGCAAAAGGAGGCAAAAAGGGAATCTTCAGAAAAGAGGAGAGGAGCCACTCAGCAACAACTTCTGACCCCTTGACCGCAGTCTACTATTCAGATACCACAAAGAGCACCAGAAAAAGGAAAAACAGGAAAAAAAGGACAAGTCACCCAAAGTGTAAAAGTTTCCTCAGGGTTAAGGCAAGGCTGTCCCCTAAGCCCCCTCCTGTATATTTTCTCCCTCAACCCCTTCTTAAAGAAATTAGAGGCATGCATAACCTGGGATGGAATCAGGGGAGGTATCCCAGAGAAACTGTAAAAGTCCAGGCATATGCAAACGATATTTATTTATTTTTTTCTGATTATAAAGAAATTCCCATCTTCATAGAAGAAATGGTAAAATTCTCTAGGGTATCCATCCAACTCAGAAATGAATCACCAAAAAAGTAAAGGCCTATTTATTGGCTCAGAATTTTATACCTCAAGTACAGATAGGTGAGATTACGATATCACAGGACCCCTGTAAAACTCTGAGTATAACCTTTGGGCATGTAAATGACCCTTGGGCGAACTGGGACGTTGCTTTGAAAAACACAGAAAATAAACTACAAAGGTGGAAAAATTGGAGGCAATCAAAAATCAAACAAATTCACATAATAAAAAGGTTTCTCATTCCATGTATGCTGTATATTGCCATGATTTAACAACCCCCCCCCCAGCATTGGAAACCTGCCTTTACAGCTGGTTTTTTTTCTCAAATGTTGTGGGGCAACAGACTAAATCCAATAAAAAGGTGTTATACATATTTACTTAAATCTAGAGGAGGGCTAAGCATGATCGACCTGGTAAACTTCTTTCACATCTTATTCATATCTCAAACCCTAAAAACAGGGCTTGGACCCTGTGAAACCTTGCAATATAAATGGTATCAGAACAATTTAGCAACCTTCATCCAGACTTGGGGCAATGACCCTCCGAAACTAAACTCCCATTTACAGATCCCGGAATACTTCAAACCAGCAGTTCAGAAATTGTTCAAATGGGGCCTATCTAAAACCCAGATATGTCAAACTTCAGGTAAAATCTTGTACAATACAGTAATGTCTAAAATATACCTGGAAGAACCTGAGTTCAAAAACTGCTGCCCTGAATTAAGGGGGAAAGTCTTAGAGCGCTTAAAAAAAAACAAGAATCCCAGTTCATATGTGAGAAGTCTTATGGCTGGCTATGTATGGTAGACGCAATGTAAGGGGAAATTGGCAGCACAAAGTGGTGGAGGAGAGAAACTGTCTGTACACAGCCTGTATAGCACAAGAGGAAACAATGCTGCATTTCTTGTTCTATTGTTCATATGTGAAACCCCTTTGGGAATACCTAGCAAAAAAATGAAATTTTTTGTAGCTATTAAATTTGTCTTATGAGAGCCTGGTGTTAGGGAACCATCTACACCTAAGTAAGGAATTTGATGATGACCCACTAGTTGTTTTTCTTTGCTTTTTAAAATGTTATATATGGCAGGCAAGATGTCTGTGGACAATACACCAAAAAATGATGCCATATGAAACTGTCAGTATTTTAATTGAGAAAGCAATGCACTCTGTCTATACAATGGGTAAAGGGAATGATAACTCAAAAAAAGTATTTAGAGGGTGGAAAGGATTTGAAAATTTCATTAAATACAAATAAAAAAAGGAAAAAAATGAGAATGAGAGAAATAGTTTATCAAGGAAGAATATTAATAGAAATAATGAAATTATTATTATTATTATTATTAGTTTTTGTTGACCGGGTAAGTGCACTAGACAAATCCTGCCTATTTTCAGGCACGACTCGGGGAAGGGGGATACAGATGAATGCCAACTGACCTTGAAATGTACCTGAAATGTAAACAAAATGAAAGAATAGTTAAAGTACCGTGTTTATTGGAGAGCCTAAAGACAAAAAATTATACCTTTTGTAAATATGTGACTATGTACATACATGAGGCATGTATACTGTACTATACTTTTTTGATGTAATTTCAAATATAAATACCCCTACTGACCAATAGGGGATTGCTGGCTGAGGAATGGAGGAGTCAGATGGAGTTTGGATGGTTGATTGGATGGCTGGGAGGCACCCTGCTGAGGGCAGCCAGCATAGCATCCCAGAGGAAGAACTTACTGCAGCAATGGAGATTGACAAAACAAAGGAAAACTCACCGATGGAACAGCAGAAGGAACAGGACGAGTCTGAATTAGACTTATTACAAGCTGAACGGCAACTTGATTCAGAAACAAATAAACAAAAAACAGAACTCTTGGCCCAAATCTCAAAAACTGAAGCTGAAAATGTTCAGCAAAAACAGCAGCTAGAGGAGCAAAAGAAAAGGAAACATACCACAGGTACCTCTCTGGAGTCAAAATCTGCTCCGAAGCTTTTCAACTTTGGGACTGCCAATTTGTCATTTCCTAGCGGGTCCCACAAGGAGCAAGAGACCAATTTGACACCAAAAATTGCATTGCAAGGCACTGGCTGGACTCAGCAGCTGGACAGTTCATGAATACTGGACCCGGAGATTCCTCTTCTGGATGGACAATGAGGAAGCGACAACCAACGAAGAATCACACCAATACTGGTGAAGCAGCACCTCACCAGCCAGTAACTGGGGCAGTGGGACTGGTTCCTTCACAGGAATGAAATGAAGAAATAGCAGGTGAAGAGATTACAAATCCAGCACAAACAACTGCACAGCAATGCCCTAATGGGGATTCCCAGCAAACAGGTATTTCATTTTCGCCTGTTGAAAATAACTCCCAGGTTTTGTTGAAGCTCTTACCGATGTGGCACCACCACCTGCAGCTAAAAACTCTACCGGTAATACTGATATTGACAATAAGCCTTCAGGCTGAAATACAGAAAATAACTCTCAGGTTACGTTTGCAAGTCTTTTGAAAAAGCCTTTAGAACAGGCAAAAAGAAGACACTCAGTGAGACTGTGTTATGTCGGGGGTTTAGATTCACCTCCTGATTGTTTTTTTTTTTTGGGAAACAACTGCTCAAACAGGACATGGGGTTTACGCCAGCTGAGGTATATGCCCTAACTCATGCATCAGGGGAGGCTTTTTTTGACATAAGCTTTAGATCCATGATATTACTGGACAGATTTTGGCTTTTGTATACTAGCCATAAGAACATCCCTTTATGGGTCCCCTTCCAGGCAATCCCATTAACTAAACCCACTTTTAAGATGGTTACCATTCTATTCCTAAATGAAAGGATAAATGTGTCCAACATATTGTACTGGTTAAGTAAAAAATGTGATGTACAAGGTTTACCAGATCCCGTAGTGGATGAAGAAGTATTTTGGACAGGGGGTGGAAAGTAAAGGTTAAGCTACATCAGGATGACTCTATCATTAAACACCTACCAAACTGTTTTTACCTAGAGAAGGACAAGAGAGTTTTGTTTTATCAAGAACAACCTCAACAATGCTATAACTGTGGGTCCCAAAGACATTTAAGCAACAATTGTGAGGTGTTATGGTGTTTACACTATGGCAACATGGGGCACCTGAGTACCAGACGTATGGCTCCATCAGTATGTCACCTTTGTGAATGTGAAGAAAAAGTCCATTCCTTCCTCTCTTGCCCATGGGTTTCTCATAATAATGAGAATGCTGATTTTGCAGAGCATGATTTTATATTACTAAAGCGACAAGGAAAACAGCTAGGAAGAGGCCCCAGAAATAGGACCCCACTCTAGAACCAGAACCTGCTGCTCAGGGAAAAGTTATAACCCCTAGACATTAAGGTAGAAGATGCCCAACCCGAACCCCCCACTCCAAGGACAGAGGTAGTAGAGGCAGAAATGAGAATAGGACCCAGCTCCAGAACCAGAACCTGCTGCTCAGGGAAGAAGTTATAACCCCTAGACATTCAGGTAGAAGATGCCCAACCCGAACCCCCCACTCCAAGGACAGAGGTAGTAGAGGCAGAAATGCCCCCCCATCCCCACAGTCAGGTGATACCTTTCAAGTAGTGACAAAAAAAACACACAAAGAGAAAAACCAGAGGGAGGAAAGGATTCTTTTGCAAAACAAATTTGATGTTTTGCAATGGGGGGATGCAGAGATGGGAGAAGAATCAGACGGGGCATCTGAATATTCATCCTGCAAAGAAGGAGGAGTAACAGAACAGGAAGCAAATACACCCCAGATAGAAAATAAAGCCAAAAAGAAAAGGATAGGAATGGGATACATTTTGAGGAAAAAGAAACCACCTGACCTAGGCTAACATGAAATGTGACATTCATTTAGCCTCTCTCAACACGAATGGTCTGAAATCTGAGAGGAAATGAAAGCCACCTTTGATTTGTTCCATCATGGCCATTTTGACATTGTATTTTTCCAAGATACCCATCTTTTTACAACTAGGGGCATTCAAAACACCAGAGCAAATTGGATCTGGGAACCAGCTCATTGGTCAGTAGGAGAAGATTTATGCAGTGGGGTTGGCATATGTTTCAACAATCCATTAATCAAAGTCGCTAAGGTTCTAGACATTTTTCCAGGCCGAGCCATGATGATAGATGTAACTTTAGAACACCAGAATTTTCATCTTATTAATGTGTATGTCCCCCAGGAAAGGGCTAACAGGGTCCAGCTTTTTAGTTTAATACAGCCATATTTATTTACAGCTAGGGCAGTTCTCCTAGGTGGGGATTTTAATTGCAGTAGGTTTAAACAGAATAGGGGCCTCAAAACTGAGAAAATAGAGTATTCTGTGATGCAGGATTCTTGAACAAAAATTATTTAATCAAATTTATTTTATTTATATATATAAAGTCTTGGAATTATAGCTCTTTGAGTCAGGGACTCATTTACACAGGCTCCACGTCATACATTGAATGTGGACAAATACAGAGTATGATAAGTACAGAGACAAAATGGATAATACATATACAGAGCAAACACTGAAGGTGTGTAACTGTGAATCATAAATTAGAATCAGAGTAAATTTAGCAATGGAACTTAACCATTGCTAGAGGAGTTCATCTGCAATCACAGTTAGAGCTGGACATAATGTGGGTACATAGCTCAGATTTAAAACGCTCCAGCCTGGGAATACATAGGTCAGTATTAGGGAGGGAGTTCATCCAGAGTGGTGCTCTGTAGCAAAAGGACCTTTGGTTGGCAGTGGTCCTTGCAAAAGGGATGCGAAAGGTAGTGGCGACAGAGTGTCATGTGGCCCTCATTGGCAAGCACATCTGGAGGAGTGAGAGACAGCCAGGGGGAGCTTTTCCTAGTTGAATTTTTTTGGCCAATAAGCAGGTCTAATACAGTAGTTGCCACTGAAAGTTTAGCCATGATGACTGTTGGTAGAGGTCACAGGTATGTGTGAGGTGATCGCAGCCTATAGCTAGTCGGCAGGCTTTGTTAAGGGCATGCTTATTGCTGGTCAGGGCAGTGTCAGAGGTGGTGCCATATATGACTATGCCATAGTCTACCAGGGAAAGGATGGAGTTAGAGATGGCTAAACTAAAAAAAATAGTAGATGTTTTCCACTCCCAACATAACACACTGCAATTTACTTATTTCAGAGGTTCACTTAGGACTAGAACTGATTACTGGTTCATCTCCCCCTTTTTACCTATAGTGCAGTCTAAAGTACATCCTGTAGCCACCTCAGACCACACTTTATTGGAAATTACACTGTCACACTCACCGGAGGTAACTTTAGGAAACGGGTATTGGAGGTTAAATACCTCATTATTGGTGATTCCTGAACTTAAACAAGGACTATTGGAAATAATAGCAGCCAGGAAGTCTGTCATATTTTCATATGACGATCTTGTGGATTGGTGGAAACAAACTAAAGATGATTTCATAAGATACCATAAAAACAGGACAACTTATGGGAGCCTACAAAACTATGCAATATGAAAAACTTAGGCAGCAACTGTACAAACTAATCTCTTTACAAACTGAAAACACATATGACTACTCGAACCAGATACAAAATGTCACACAAGACTTGGCAGCATGCCAATACAATCAGAATAAATCACTGGAATTTGAACAGAAATATACAACCAAAGGTAATCAATTTCAAGCTAACCAGTATGAAAGTTGTATGACATAAACTAACAAAAAAAATAATCCCAGCCTTAAAAAAGATGGCCAGACCATAACAGGGAATACACAAATTATGGCTGAAATAGAAAAATATTTTGAGACCTTACATGGGTCTGCTTATGAAATACCAAAAGAGGCCATTAGATGGCTCCAAAACTGTAATTTACCCCAGTTAACACAACAGGATAAGGATATACTGTTAAGTCCAATAACAGAAAAAGAGATAGAGTTGGTTGTTGACCAATTAAAGCAGGAACCGCACCAGGATCAGATGGGTTACCTCACACATTTTACAAAGAGATAATTAACCATATGTTACCAGAAATGACTAAAGTATATAATTACATAATACAACAGGGTGGGATGCCTAAATCCATGTATAATGGGTTAGTTATATTGTTCACAAAAAAGGAGATGAACAAAATTTAGATAACTGGAGACCCATTTCCATATTAATTTTCAATGTTAAGATGTTTACCAAACTATTAAGCAACAGATTAATATCTGTTATTTCTCCTTTAATACTTCATACATACGTGTGTTCCCTGCCGGGAAGAAACATTTCTGATATTCTTATATTAATTAGGGAATTATTGGAGAAGGGAGGAACATACTGGATATATACTAAATGTTGATCAATCTAAAGCGTTTGATAGGGTTTCCCACCAGTATCTTTGGGTATGTTTAGCACAATACAGATTCCCAAAGGATTTTATACAAAGGGTTCAGCTTTGTTATAAACATGCCACAATCTCACCATACATCAATGGATATATAGGAAAGACCTGTAGGCTTAATATTGGGGTCAGGCAGGATGCCCACTCAGTCCCATCTTATACATACTATCTTTAGATCCATTAATACGAATTAATATGACACACCAACCAACATCAGGATATTAGAGGGCTTTCAGTATCAAGCCAAGACAGTGAGGTTAAAACATTGTCTTATGCTGACGATCTCTTTATAATACTACAAGATCACCATTCTGCAAACTATGTAAAACAGCTTCTAACTGATTTTTCGAACATAACAAGGTCAAAGGTCACACTACAAAAAAGCAAATGCATCCCTATAGGGCAGGAAAGGGGGCAAGATTCCCATATAATTGATACACCTATAACATATACTGGTTCAAAAATGTGGGTGATATTTTTGAGATACCCGGATAGTGCCCATTATAACTGGGAATATATTTTGAATATTCTTTGGACATGGTGGCTGGATGGAATCAGTGGAGGATGAGTAAAAAAAAGGGTTTGCATGATACACACATTCTCATTACTTATGTTGCTGTATTTAAATTACGCTTATCCTCCTCCCAAAAACTTAGAAACCAGACCCCTGAGCTGTTTTTTTCAAGGCGTATGGGGGAGCCATCTGGATTCAATACAAAGAGGGATATTATATTTAGACATTATGGCAGGAGGTTTAAAACTAATAAATTCCATAGTTTTTTACCATAGCATATTTTTATTTGCAAACATAAAACCTTTGGTATTAGAAAGAATCCAGCAGTGGTGCCCATGGATATCGGACCATATATCCCCAATACTGCAAACATGGGCTAAGAATAAGGTGATTCCTAAACAAACATAAATCACTGGAATTCCAGAATACCTAAGAGAATGTGTTAGTAAATTGAAGGGATGGAAAGTATTCTGGGAAGTTTTTAATGTGCAGGATAGGAAACAGTTTTATGCACAGATACAAAGTGCATACTTTCTACAATACCCTGCATAGATGGCCAGACCTCAACATGAGATTAAAAGTATTTCAGCACTTTTGACAGATAAAAGGATACCCCTCCAGATGTGGGACAACACCTGGTTAAGTATTCATGGCAAACTCCCAGTAAAGGATAGCCTAAAACATTAAGAAATAGCTGAACATATTTGCCCAAGACAGACATGCACAATACAATTGGAAACAATGGATCATTTATTTTTTGAATGCCCTTTTATTCAGGGCTTCTGAGAATTCATTTTACAGCAAGGCCAATGGTTTCCCAAAGAGATTTTATCACCAGAAGCATTATACTTAGGAACATTCCCAAAGCTGAGGGTAAAATATAATATCTGTACCCTTCTGGTAATCATAACATATCTCAAATACTGGATATGGCAGGCACGCTGTAAACTTACATTGCAGCAGGTTCTATGGACACCTGCCCAAACCCTATATAATTTTCAAGGCTGTATACATGAGATTAAAAGAAATGAATGCCAGATATCTCAAAATAATATAGAGAAAGGCACTATTTAGAGGGACTATGATTATACTTTTCTCCTTAAAATTTATACAATACAAATGAGCAGGAATCTCAGGCTCAGGAGAATGTACTTAGGTATAGAGTTTTAAACAAAGGGAAATATTGATGATTTCTGCTATAAATATATGGATCTATATATGAATAGGTTTTGACATATGATTTGAGTCATATTTGTATTCTGATTATAATTATGATGAAGTTTTCTTTTCTTGTACCAAGCTTATTAATGGTGTACCCAGTTTTTCATTTTTTACATTTTTGTATGTTTATGTCTGTTCATATATTTTTTAAATAAAAAATACTCCTACTCAAGGGGGCACTGTGGACATCCGGTACGCATCCCAGGTGAGTCAGCTGGTTGGATGGCATCCTGGATGGAGGAGACTGCTTCCCTCCCAACCCAGCTGATGGAGGAAGCTTTGCTAAAGATTTTGGAAGGCCTTCCAGATAATATGACCACTGCGGGTCAAAATCAGCAAGTATCCGATGAGATTGCACTTGAGTCCGATCTACTGCCAGTAGCCTTGGTGCACCACACAGAAGCATTTCGACAGAGAATGGCTTACCTGCTCACCCTACTGGAGAAAGAAGAACAAGAATTTCAAGCTCTGCAAAGTGTTGCTACTTCTTCGGAAACGCCAGAAAAAAGGCTCAGACATTGCGCAACTGCAAATGCAGCTGCACCAGATGGAACAAAGGGACCAATCCAACCAAACGGTATATAATCCAGCTACTGACATTCAGGATAAAAGTGACTGTACTAAATGGATGGCATTTCAAGCAGACTGTGAAATTAACAAACTTGTTCAGAACAAAATTAGGGAGGGCGGGTTACAACAAAGCCCTGTGTCAATTTCAAAGGACAACCATGAAAGCGGTCTTAAAGACATACTGCCTGCAGCTATAACCCAAAATCTCCCTCCTTTACCTACTGGAAATATGGGAACTGAAACTGACCATGAAGTACAATATACTTAGAAGAAACTTGTGTCAATAATACCATCCCTGAGTTTAAAGACCAAATTATGATGTTAACCTCTCAGTTACAGGTCTTACAGCTGGGGAAGCTTTGAGACAAGCAGGGTGGAGTCATGCAGATAAACCTGCTTCCTGGTCTCCATCTACCATACAAATAGTCTCTCAGGACAGCCCTGAGATAGAGGACACCTTAGCTATCCCTTCCTCTTTAGAATTGTGTCTACACCCATGCTACAAATTCTGTAACTTCTGCTGGGAGCTGCAGATGCAAACCTAATATGGAACAGATGGAAGATATGCCTCCTACCTCACATAATGTTTTAATACACACCATTTAGAGAAAACCCTCCACCTCTACCAACCTTTGACTTTAAATCATGGAAATACAGAATTGTCCTCTCAAGTGATAGGAGTGCTCACACACAGCCCAGGACTTCCAGTCAAAGAACTTATGCTGGACTTTTTCATACTCTTACTGAATCAGCTAAAAGACAGAATGCTGTCCATATCAAATATACAGGGGGACTTGATACTTACCCTAACAGGGTGTATGTGGGGAGAAAATTATTAAAAGAAAGTATGGGGTATTCAGCACATGAAATCTATGCACTTATTCATTTATCAGGTGACCCCAACTTCGACGTAAGCTTCAAAAACTACTGTGGGTTTAGAACTTTTTTGACATCGTTACCAACAAGTAAAATGTAATCCAGTCTGGTCCCCTTTCCTTTCTATTCCCCCTTACAAAACCAGCTTTTTGCACAATAACTGTTCTAATCAAAAATGAAATTGTGTCTGTATCTCATATTATTTACTGTCTTAAAACAAAATGTACTGTTTTGCACCCTCCTGACTCAATTATGGACACTGAGCAAATCTGGATGGGGGGCTGGAGAATTCGTGTCAGACTCCCACAGATGAATGGTACTATCCAGCACCTCTCCAGTTGTCTTCATCTAGAGGGAGATACAGGTTTTATATTCTATGCTGGTCAACCAAAATCTTGTTTCTGATGTGGAGCATATATGCACCTCAACAACACATGCGATCAAATGAAATGTTCTCTCTGTGGAGGGATGGGGCACTTGGCTGTTGGATGCCCTTCCCCAGTACATTGCAACTTATGTGACAAACTTAATCATTCCTACAAAAATTGCCCCTGGGCTTTCCATAATAACCCTGCTTCTAATCCAGATGAATAGGAGGACTTTGTTTTTCAAGCTCAACAGAGACCTTCTTCAAGAAATAACTCAAGAAAGTGCCAAACTACCTCAAATACAGATGAGGAAGCCCCTCAAAATCATATAGATACACAAATGCAACCCCAATTCTCTGGATTCTCACACCCACAGACCCCACAAAATGACAATTCTGTGGACCTTGATGTCCAAACAGAGGTTTCTTCTGTCCAACCTCAAACAACCTTCAAAAGTGAGCATTCTACAGAACCCAGCTTAAAGGCAGCCCTGACTATGCCTCCTCCTACAACGGACAAATGGGAACAGCAGAAAATTGAAGGATAACTAGAAGTAAAACTGCTCGTGATGGAATTGTACCTATTGCTTTTCAACCTACAGAATTGCAAACAAGAAACAGATTTTTCATCCTGTCCAAATGAAAATAGTGGACAGACACAGAGGAGGACTCTGACACCTCCTCTGTAGCATCATCATCACAACCTGTCCCCATGACCAATTCTGAAATAGTATCTGGAGATTTAAGGAAAGCCAGGAAAAAAAGATCTAAATGGAAAACGCCAGAAAAAGAGGACAATGGGTAACATTAACTAAGTAACAGAAATGGCTGTGACTCTTTCTTTTGGGTCCAAAAAAATACAAATAGCATCAAGAAGGCAAATTACGGCTGGCCCAGTGGCACTGAGGATTGAGGCGCTGGATGCCACACCTCACGCCACGCTGACAACCCGGGTTCGGGAATGAGCCCGTGTTGTCAGGGGTCGACAGGGGGGGAGAGAGGATTGAGTGTCTGGAGGACAGCTCTCCTCTGTCTGGGGAGGGATCTAGGCTTTTCCAGCACTGCAGCGGCCCCTGGTGGAGACAGGAGGCACTGCGCACATCAGGGCAGCAAGTAATGGGGTGGAGCTATGGAGGGCATCACTAGACGCCATTACATGCCTGAACTCCAGGGAAGGTGAAGAATCACAAAAAATACCACTGCCATCTGGGTGAGGTGACAGCGATCTCCAGTGGCCAAGGCCCACACTCCCAATGCAGGACGCTCCCCCGACTCTACCTTCTGTGGACTCCCGGTCTCTCCAAGGGGCTGGGGGAGATGGGAGTCCTGAATCCAATTCAGATGTCAGGAAAGTTGTGGTTCAGGCAAGCAGTCAGGTACTATAGGTCGAGTGAGATAAACCTGAGAGATGCCCCAGTAGGTGGGTGAAGAAAGAGAGTTCCAGAAAAGAAGGCAAATTACTTATTCTGTTTTATGTGATTTGAGCTTAAATGTGTATTTTTTACAAGATACTAGAATTCATACTAATAGAGATCAATATTTAGTGTCAAAAGGGTGATTTGGAGGGCCTTCCTTTTGGTCATTTGGGGAAGAACCCTGTACGGGGCTTGGTATACTATTTAATATAACAGGGCCAAAAGTGTCAAAATTAATTGATTTAAGCCAGAAAGAGCACTAATTTTAGATACAGTTTATAAAAATCAGGAATTTAGATTTACAAATATATACAATCCTCAAACAAAATATCAAAGAAGAGACCCTATGAAAAAAGTCCAACCATACCTGTACACTACTAGATCTATGGTTTTTGGCAGGATTTTAATTGCATACTCTCCTTACAGGATAAAACTGGGTGCACTCAAAAAATATACGATTCCAATTTTTTGAACAATCTGTATAAAAAGGCCCATTTAAAAGATTGCGCCAAAGAAGGGAATGACCTTCCAGAACATACTGGGCAGGATTCTCAAATGGGATGCACCCAGCACATCTGAGATGCACTGGCACATCCCAGACCTGCACACTGGATGGGGACCAATGCGCTAGCTTATCCCCAGTATGCCGATGCATCACAGATGCATTGCATACCACTCACAATGATATGCAGTGCATCTGGAGGCGCTATGCAGGGGGTGTACCCATGCATATGGTGCACAGCCCCATTCACAGCCCAACTTGGAGGCATATCGCAGGGCAAGTCTGGACATGTGCCTCCCAAGTATAAGTCTACATCAATTAGGCGTGGTGGTTTGCCACCCACAGGCAGGCTGCCATACTGCAGACAGCAGCATGGTAGCCTGCCCACTGTCTCAGTTCTGTGTGCCCCCACCCTGCCTGAATCCATGGGTACATGTTACACAAAGCAGTGGCAGTGACCTATGATTAGATCCCCTCCCTGCCCTCATTACCATTAGAAAGCCGCTCCCTGTGAGGTAGAAGGTACATACGAACCCCCACTCCGCCCCAGCCAGGTCACGCTGAGGACCCAAAGTCCACACACCCGTGGTGATCCAGTGGACCCCCTACCCACATCAGCACCCACTCCCCACCCCCCCATCCCAGCAGCTCATGATGGTTGGCAGGCAACACAACCCGCCTGCAGTCCACCATGGCCACCCACCAACAGAACCGTCTGTGAATGACAGCTACTGCACAATTGTAAGCCCATTGGTGGACCCTGTTGACCAATGGGCTTGCAGTGTGTACTGTACTCTGTCATTCATAAAGAAATGAATGACAGAGTACAGTACATACTGCAAGCCCATTGATTGACAGGGTCCACCAATGGCCTTACAGTTGTACAGTAGCTGTTATTCACAGACAGCTTTGTCGGTGGGTGGCCATGGTGGAATGTGGGTGGGTTGTGTTGCCCACCGACCATTGTGACCTGCTGGGATGGGGAGAGCAGGGCAGGGAGAGGGTGACTGAGTGGGTAGGGGGTCCACTGGACCACCAGGGAATGACTGGACTTCAGGTCCTCGGTGCGACTGGGCTAGGGTGGCGTGTTCCAGTATATACCCTCTACCGTTGCAGTAAGTGGCATTCTAACAGGGTTGCAGGCAGGGAGGAGGGATCTGCATATGTTTCCCCACTGCCACAGGGAGCAGCTTTCAAATGGAGATGCAAGCAGGAAAGGGGGATCTGCATATCTTGCACTACTTCCGCAGGGAGTGGCTTATGACTGCAGACTTGGGCAGGGACGAGTGTGGTGATCACCTTACTGGGTGATGGGTTTGTGCCTGTACTGCCGCACATGCAGGATACCAGGCACATTCCATCGGGTGCATCCCTGTATGGAACGTGCAAGTGGGTCCATAATGACATGCAAATGGCCCCATTGCAATTTGCATGCCTAATGGCCCCATTTGCATGTTGGTGGCCCTGAATGGCAACTTTGGGTGCAGTGCATCATGAGATGTGCTGCCCCATTGGTTTCCCAGCCTGACCAGGGGGTTGTGCCAGTGCAAGCAGGGCTGGGCACAACTGTGCTATTCACAGAGGGGATGTGCCATGAGCATCTCCCACTGCATCTTCTGTGAATACCACAGTTGATGCTCGGCACATCTCATTTGCACCGGGGCATCTGAGATGCACTGAGCACAAGTCCTTTGAGAATCCTCCTCCCCCCCCACTTTCTTTAAGGGATAACTTTCTACTAGGATCGATTTTCTGTTTGTTTCTAATTGGCTGTCAATAGCTACCTGTTGAAATATCAGACCATAAACTTCTTAAAGTTTCCTTTAGGTATCCCCCTAATAAACTAGTAGCTAAAAATGCCTGGAAACTTAATGCCTTATTATTAAATGATCCAGAATGTTGGGGGGAACTCCAAGCAACACTATATGCAAGACAGTCAGTCTTTGAACTATATGACAATGCTTTATTATGGTGGCAAGATACCCGTATGAAAGTTGTATGACATAAACTAACAAAAAAAATAATCCCAGCCTTAAAAAAGATGGCCAGACCATAACAGGGAATACACAAATTATGGCTGAAATAGAAAAATATTTTGAGACCTTACATGGGTCTGCTTATGAAATACCAAAAGAGGCCATTAGATGGCTCCAAAACTGTAATTTACCCCAGTTAACACAACAGGATAAGGATATACTGTTAAGTCCAATAACAGAAAAAGAGATAGAGTTGGTTGTTGACCAATTAAAGCAGGAACCGCACCAGGATCAGATGGGTTACCTCACACATTTTACAAAGAGATAATTAACCATATGTTACCAGAAATGACTAAAGTATATAATTACATAATACAACAGGGTGGGATGCCTAAATCCATGTATAATGGGTTAGTTATATTGTTCACAAAAGGAGATGAACAAAATTTAGATAACTGGAGACCCATTTCCATATTAATTTTCAATGTTAAGATGTTTACCAAACTATTAAGCAACAGATTAATATCTGTTATTTCTCCTTTAATACTTCATACATACGTGTGTTCCCTGCCGGGAAGAAACATTTCTGATATTCTTATATTAATTAGGGAATTATTGGAGAAGGGAGGAACATACTGGATATATACTAAATGTTGATCAATCTAAAGCGTTTGATAGGGTTTCCCACCAGTATCTTTGGGTATGTTTAGCACAATACAGATTCCCAAAGGATTTTATACAAAGGGTTCAGCTTTGTTATAAACATGCCACAATCTCACCATACATCAATGGATATATAGGAAAGACCTGTAGGCTTAATATTGGGGTCAGGCAGGATGCCCACTCAGTCCCATCTTATACATACTATCTTTAGATCCATTAATACGAATTAATATGACACACCAACCAACATCAGGATATTAGAGGGCTTTCAGTATCAAGCCAAGACAGTGAGGTTAAAACATTGTCTTATGCTGACGATCTCTTTATAATACTACAAGATCACCATTCTGCAAACTATGTAAAACAGCTTCTAACTGATTTTTCGAACATACTAAGGTCAAAGGTCACCTACAAAAAGCAAATGCATCCCTATAGGGCAGGAAAGGGGCAAGATTCCATATAATTGATACACCTATAACATATACTGGTTCAAAAATGTGGGTGATATTTTTGAGATACCCGGATAGTGCCCATTATAACTGGGAATATATTTTGAATATTCTTTGGACATGGTGGCTGGATGGAATCAGTGGAGGATGAGTAAAAAAAAGGGTTTGCATGATACACACATTCTCATTACTTATGTTGCTGTATTTAAATTACGCTTATCCTCCTCCCAAAAACTTAGAAACCAGACCCCTGAGCTGTTTTTTTCAAGGCGTATGGGGGAGCCATCTGGATTCAATACAAAGAGGGATATTATATTTAGACATTATGGCAGGAGGTTTAAAACTAATAAATTCCATAGTTTTTAACCATAGCATATTTTTATTTGCAAACATAAAACCTTTGGTATTAGAAAGAATCCAGCAGTGGTGCCCATGGATATCGGACCATATATCCCCAATACTGCAAACATGGGCTAAGAATAAGGTGATTCCTAAACAAACATAAATCACTGGAATTCCAGAATACCTAAGAAATGTGTTAGTAAATTGAAGGGATGGAAAGTATTCTGGGAAGTTTTAATGTGCAGGATAGAAACAGTTTATGCACAGATACAAAGTGCATACTTTCTACAATACCCTGCATAGATGGCCAGACCTCAACATGAGATTAAAAGTATTTCAGCACTTTTGACAGATAAAGGATACCCTCAGATGTGGGACAACACCTGGTTAAGTATTCATGGCAAACTCCCAGAAAGGATAGCCTAAAACATTAAGAAATAGCTGAACATATTTGCAAGACAGACATGCACAATACAATTGGAAACAATGGATCATTTATTTTTGAATGCCCTTTTATTCAGGGCTTCTGAGAATTCATTTACAAGCAAGGCCAATGGTTTCCCAAAGATTTTATCACCAGAAGCATTATACTTAGGAACATTCCCAAAGCTGAGGGTAAAATATAATATCTGTACCCTTCTGGTAATCATAACATATCTCAAATACTGGATATGGCAGGCACGCTGTAAACTTACATTGCAGCAGGTTCTATGGACACCTGCCCAAACCCTATATAATTTTCAAGGCTGTATACATGAGATTAAAAGAAATGAATGCCAGATATCTCAAAATAATATAGAGAAAAGGCACTATTTAGAGGGACTATGATTATACTTTTTCTCCTTAAAATTTATACAATACAAATGAGCAGGAATCTCAGGCTCAGGAGAATTGTACTTGGGTAGTAGAGTTTTAAACAAAAAGGGAAATATTGATGATTTCTGCTATAAATATATGGATCTATATATGAATAGGTTTTGACATATGATTTGAGTCATATTTGTATTCTGATTATAATTATGATGAAGTTTTCTTTTCTTGTACCAAGCTTATTAATGGTGTACCCAGTTTTTCATTTTTTACATTTTTGTATGTTTATGTCTGTTCATATATTTTTAAATAAAAATACTCCTACTCAAGGGGCACTGTGGACATCAGTGCAGCATCCCAGGTGAGTCAGCTGGTTGGATGGCATCCTGGATGGAGACTGCTTCCCTCCCAACCCAGCTGATGGAGGAAGCTTTGCTAAAGATTTTGGAAGGCCTTCCAGATAATATGACCACTGCGGGTCAAAATCAGCAAGTATCCGATGAGATTGCACTTGAGTCCGATCTACTGCCAGTAGCCTTGGTGCACCACACAGAAGCATTTCGACAGAGAATGGCTTACCTGCTCACCCTACTGGAGAAAGAAGAACAAGAATTTCAAGCTCTGCAAAGTGTTGCTACTTCTTCGGAAACGCCAGAAAAAAGGCTCAGACATTGCGCAACTGCAAATGCAGCTGCACCAGATGGAACAAAGGGACCAATCCAACCAAACGGTATATAATCCAGCTACTGACATTCAGGATAAAAGTGACTGTACTAAATGGATGGCATTTCAAGCAGACTGTGAAATTAACAAACTTGTTCAGAACAAAATTAGGGAGGGCGGGTTACAACAAAGCCATGTGTCAATTTCAAAGGACAACCATGAAAGCGGTCTTAAAGACATACTGCCTGCAGCTATAACCCAAAATCTCCCTCCTTTACCTACTGGAAATATGGGAACTGAAACTGACCATGAAGTACAATATACCTTAGAAGAAACTTGTGTCAATAATACCATCCCTGGAGTTTAAAGACCAAATTATGATGTTAACCTCTCAGTTACAGGTCTTACAGCTGGGGAAGCTTTGAGACAAGCAGGGTGGAGTCATGCAGATAAACCTGCTTCCTGGTCTCCATCTACCATACAAATAGTCTCTCAGGACAGCCCTGAGATAGAGGACACCTTAGCTATCCCTTCCTCTTTAGAATTGTGTCTACACCCATGCTACAAATTCCTGTAACTTCTGCTGTGGGAGCTGCAGATGCAAACCTTAATATGGAACAGATGGAAGATATGCCCTCTACCTCACATAATGTTTTTAATACACACCATTTAGAGAAAACCCTCCACCTCTACCCAACCTTTGACTTTAAATCATGGAAATACAGAATTGTCCTCTCCAAGTGATAGGAGTGCTCACACACAGCCCAGGACTTCCAGTCAAAGAACTTATGCTGGACTTTTTCATACTCTTACTGAATCAGCTAAAAGACAGAATGCTGTCCATATCAAATATACAGGGGGACTTGATACTTACCCTAACAGGGTGTATGTGGGGAGAAAATTATTAAAGGAAAGTATGGGGTATTCAGCACATGAAATCTATGCACTTATTCATTTATCAGGTGACCCCAACTTCGACGTAAGCTTCAAAAACTACTGTGGGTTTAGAACTTTTTTGACATCGTTACCAACAAGTAAAATGTAATCCAGTCTGGTCCCCTTTCCTTGCTATTCCCCCTTACAAAACCAGCTTTTTGCACAATAACTGTTCTAATCAAAAATGAAATTGTGTCTGTATCTCATATTATTTACTGTCTTAAAACAAAATGTACTGTTTTGCACCCTCCTGACTCAATTATGGACACTGAGCAAATCTGGATGGGGGGCTGGAGAATTCGTGTCAGACTCCCACAGATGAATGGTACTATCCAGCACCTCTCCAGTTGTCTTCATCTAGAGGGAGATACAGGTTTTATATTCTATGCTGGTCAACCAAAATCTTGTTTCTGATGTGGAGCATATATGCACCTCAACAACACATGCGATCAAATGAAATGTTCTCTCTGTGGAGGGATGGGGCACTGGCTGTTGGATGCCCTTCCCCAGTACATTGCAACTTATGTGACAAACTTAATCATTCCTACAAAAATTGCCCCTGGGCTTTCCATAATAACCCTGCTTCTAATCCAGATGAATAGGAGGACTTTGTTTTTCAAGCTCAACAGAGACCTTCTTCAAGAAATAACTCAAGAAAGTGCCAAACTACCTCAAATACAGATGAGGAAGCCCCTCAAAATCATATAGATACACAAATGCAACCCCAATTCTCTGGATTCTCACACCCACAGACCCCACAAAATGACAATTCTGTGGACCTTGATGTCCAAACAGAGGTTTCTTCTGTCCAACCTCAAACAACCTTCAAAAGTGAGCATTCTACAGAACCCAGCTTAAAGGCAGCCCTGACTATGCCTCCTCCTACAACGGACAAATGGGAACAGCAGAAAATTGAAGGATAACTAGAAGTAAAACTGCTCGTGATGGAATTGTACCTATTGCTTTTCAACCTACAGAATTGCAAACAAGAAACAGATTTTTCATCCTGTCCAAATGAAAATAGTGGACAGACACAGAGGAGGACTCTGACACCTCCTCTGTAGCATCATCATCACAACCTGTCCCCATGACCAATTCTGAAATAGTATCTGGAGATTTAAGGAAAGCCAGGAAAAAAAGATCTAAATGGAAAACGCCAGAAAAAGAGGACAATGGGTAACATTAACTAAGTAACAGAAATGGCTGTGACTCTTTCTTTTGGGTCCAAAAAAATACAAATAGCATCAAGAAGGCAAATTACGGCTGGCCCAGTGGCACTGAGGATTGAGGCGCTGGATGCCACACCTCACGCCACGCTGACAACCGGTTCGAATGAGCCCGTGTTGTCAGGGTCGACAGGGGAGAGAGGATTGAGTGTCTGGAGGACAGCTCTCCTCTGTCTGGGGAGGGATCTAGGCTTTTCCAGCACTGCAGCGGCCCCTGGTGGAGACAGGAGGCACTGCGCACATCAGGGCAGCAAGTAATGGGGTGGAGCTATGGAGGGCATCACTAGACGCCATTACATGCCTGAACTCCAGGGAAGGTGAAGAATCACAAAAAATACCACTGCCATCTGGGTGAGGTGACAGCGATCTCCAGTGGCCAAGGCCCACACTCCCAATGCAGGACGCTCCCCCGACTCTACCTTCTGTGGACTCCCGGTCTCTCAAGGGCTGGGGAGATGGGAGTCCTGAATCAATCAGATGTCAGGAAGTTGTGGTTCAGGCAAGCAGTCAGGTACTATAGGTCGAGTGAGATAAACCTGAGAGATGCCCCAGTAGGTGGGTGAAGAAAGAGTTCCAGAAAAGAAGGCAAATTACTTATTCTGTTTTATGTGATTTGAGCTTAAATGTGTATTTTTACAAGATACTAAATTCATACTAATAGAGATCAATATTTAGTGTCAAAGGGTGATTTGGAGGCCTTCCTTTTGGTCATTTGGGGAAGAACCCTGTGCAGGGGCTTGGTATACTATTTAATATAACAGGGCCAAAAGTGTCAAAATTAATTGATTTAAGCCAGAAAGAGCACTAATTTTAGATACAGTTTATAAAAATCAGGAATTTAGATTTACAAATATATACAATCCTCAAACAAAATATCAAAGAAGAGACCCTATGAAAAAAGTCCAACCATACCTGTACACTACTAGATCTATGGTTTTTGGCAGGATTTTAATTGCATACTCTCCTTACAGGATAAAACTGGGTGCACTCAAAAAATATACGATTCCAATTTTTTGAACAATCTGTATAAAAAGGCCCATTTAAAAGATTGCGCCAAAGAAGGGAATGACCTTCCAGAACATACTGGGCAGGATTCTCAAATGGGATGCACCCAGCACATCTGAGATGCACTGGCACATCCCAGACCTGCACACTGGATGGGGACCAATGCGCTAGCTTATCCCCAGTATGCCGATGCATCACAGATGCATTGCATACCACTCACAATGATATGCAGTGCATCTGGAGGCGCTATGCAGGGGGTGTACCCATGCATATGGTGCACAGCCCCATTCACAGCCCAACTTGGAGGCATATCCCCGGGGCAAGTCTGGACATGTGCCTCCCAAGTATAAGTCTACATCAATTAGACGTAAGTGGGTTGCCACCCACAGGCAGGCTGCCATACTGCAGACAGCAGCATGGTAGCCTGCCCACCCTGACAGTTCTGTGTGCCCCCCCACCCTGCCTGAATCCATGGGTACATGTTACACAAAGCAGTGGCAGTGACCTATGATTAGATCCCCCTCCCTGCCCTCATTACCATTAGAAAGCCGCTCCCTGTGGAGGTAGAAGGTACATACCCGAACCCCCCCCACTCCGCCCCAGCCAGGTCACGCTGAGGACCCAAAGTCCACACACCCGTGGTGATCCAGTGGACCCCCTACCCACATCAGCACCCACTCCCCACCCCACTCCCCCATCCCAGCAGCTCATGATGGTTGGCAGGCAACACAACCCGCCTGCAGTCCACCATGCCACCCACCAACAGAACCGTCTGTGAATGACAGCTACTGCGTTATAAGCCCATTGGTGGACCCTGTTGACCAATGGAAGCACAGTAATGTACTTACTCTGTCATTCATAAAAGAAATGAATGACAGAGTACAGTACATACTGCAAGCCCATTGATTGTGGGGTCCACCGGCCCTGAATATGCAATGTGTGAAATATTCTACAGACAGCTTTGTCGGTGGGTGGCCATGGTGGAAATGTGGGTGGGCTGTGTTGCCCACCCACCATTGTGACCTGCTGGGATGGGGAGAGCAGGGCAGGGAGAGGGTGACTGAGTGGGTAGGGGGTCCACTGGACCACCAGGGAATGACTGGACTTCAGGTCCTCGGTGCGACTGGGCTAGGGTGGCGTGTTCCAGTATATACCCCCTACCGTTGCAGTAAGTGGCATTCTAACAGGGTTGCAGGCAGGGAGGAGGGATCTGCATATGTTTCCCAACTGCCACGGGAGCAGCTTTCAAATGGAGATGCAAGCAGGAAAGGGGATCTGCATATCTTGCACTACTTCGCAGGGGTGGCTTATGACTACAGACTTGGGCGGGGACAGGTGTGGTGATCACCTTACTGGGTGATGGGTTTGTGCCTGTACTGCCGCACATGCAGGATACCAGGCACATTCCATCGGCATCCCTGTATGGAACGTGCAAGCAGTCCATAATGACATGCAAATGGCCCCATTGCAATTTGCATGCCTAATGGCCCCATTTGCATGTTGGTGGCCCTGAATGGCAACTTTGGGTGCAGTGCATCATGAGATGTGCTGCCCATTGAATTTCCAGCCTGACCAGGGGTTGTGCCAGTGCAAGCAGGGCTGGGCACAACTGTGCTATTCACAGAGGGATGTGCCATGGGCATCTCCCACTGCATCTTCTGTGAATACCACAGTTGATGCTCGGCACATCTCATTTGCACGGGGCATCTGAGATGCACTGAGCACAAGTCCTTTGAGAATCCTCCTCCCCCCCCACTTTCTTTAAGGGATAACTTTCTACTAGGATCGATTTTCTGTTTGTTTCTAATTGGCTGTCAATAGCTACCTGTTGAAATATCAGACCATAAACTTCTTAAAGTTTCCTTTAGGTATCCCCCTAATAAACTAGTAGCTAAAAATGCCTGGAAACTTAATGCCTTATTATTAAATGATCCAGAATGTTGGGGGGAACTCCAAGCAACACTATATGCAAGACAGTCAGTCTTTGAACTATATGACAATGCTTTATTATGGTGGCAAGATACAAAACACAAGATACAGTAATCTTGTAGAAAGATAACAAAATCCATCTCTTTAAAAATATATTTACAACATCTAAACTTAAGGAAATAATGACAGAAATTGACCTCTCTGATGGTGGACACAGGGTATGATTATACACAACAAATAACAAATATAAAAACAGAAATGTTAAAGTACCAATATGATAGGGCTCAGTCCCTGTTCATAGAACAGAAATTTGGGACCCAGCGGAAGGCTCAACATGTCAATCTGTATGACAGTTGCAGCTCTAAGGTGGAACAAAAAATATACAGAAGAATTAAAATTAAACTCAGAAAGAACGACTAATGATAATAAGGAGATGGCGAAGTTAGCGGAAGCCCATGTGGTATCCCAATTTGGCCATGCTTTTGAAAGCCCCTCTGATTTAGAGGACTTTTTCCAAATGACACAACCTATTTCAAAACAAGAAATAAGCATAGTAGTTTCAGGATTGAAGAATTGAGTTGTTCCTGGCCCAGTTGGGCTAACCAATGAATTTTATAAAAAAAACATTAGATGTGTTGATTAATTATATGGTCATAGTGTATAATGAGATTATTCAAGGTTAAGTACATCTTCCACCCTCTTTAGCAGATAGTTTATTAATATTTTTACATAAAAAAGATAAAAAATCAAATTTACACAATTATAGACCAATAAGCCTTATAAATACAGACTGGAAAGTATTATGTAAAATTTTGAGTAATAGGTTATCAAAAGTAGCCCAGCATCTCATTTCCCCAGAAAAAGCATGTGCTATTCCCCAACATTCTATATTATATAATATAAAAGTTTTCAGGGAAGTATTTGAATGTTCGGAGACTTCAGGCTACAGTATATAATTAATTTAGATTGATCAATCAAAGGCCTTTGATGCAGTCCCACATGACTTTTTATTTTAAATATTATATTATTATGGCATACCTGAACAGTTTGCAAAATGGTTGCAAAATATATACAATCAGGATTCTATAAGTCCAGTACTTAACGGTATAGTTAGCAAACACATTCCAGTCTTAAGAGGGGTCAGACAGGGCTGCCTTACAGCCCAGTACTTTATATTTTTGTCATAGACCGTCTTCTTAGAAAACTGAATTTTGATAGAGAAATATAACACATTAAGGGACCTAATCAATTATCTTTCCCAGTGGCATTAGCTTATGCCAATGACATTAGCTTATTAATAGCAGACTCAAAATCAGGTGAAAAGGCTTTAAAAATTGTGGCAGACATCTCTGATATATCAGGTTCTGCTCTTAATAGGAGGCAGTATAGCGCAGTGGTCTAAGGCTCTGAGCTGCAAATTTGGTGACATCCAGCAGACCAGACCTGGGTTTGAATCCCACAGCTTCCACTTGCATACTGTGTGACCCTGAGCAAGTCACTTAACCTCCTTATGCTCCCAGGTCGCTCCTGTAAAAAAGCTTTCAGCTTAGTGTGCTATACCTGGTTAAACAACTAAATAAAAAAATAAACAAAGAGCAATGGCACAGCCTAAGCCAATACTAGTATACCTTCTAATATGTGCATAGTAGAGATTAAAATCGCTAAAACTCCACTAAGAATTTTGGAAGTTCTTTTTGGAGCCTCAGACCCAGGTACGTTAAATTAGGAAGAGAATACGTAGCTTGCAGAAGAAAAGATTAATAGGTGGAAAACATATCCTATGACTAGACAAAAAGGATATATATGTTTAAAACCTTTATTTTGCCGCTCTTTCTGATGATGTTATATTTTCCCCTTTCCATCAAAACTAAGAGTCTAAAATGTACAATCTGGCATTCAGACAGTTGTGGGGTAGCAGGTTGAACCCTGTTAAAAGAACAATTAGATACTGGCCAATCCAGAATAGAGAATTAAATATGTTAAATCCCAAAATTTTTTCCTTTAGTACATTTTTATACTTTGGTCTTTTACCAGTATTATTAAGCAACCAATCGATTTGGATCCCTTTGTTTAAGGCTCATAGTCTTTATTTTTTTCAAAAATGGGAATCAAATACCTGGGGAGTTTTCCGGGCCATCCCACAAGGAAAGGCAATTTACATAATAGATTTTTTAGAAAACTGAAGGTGTGGAAGTTAATAACTATGGAAGTTGTCCACATTACTAGGAAAAATATGTATAAAAGATACTACACTCATAGTTTTATTTATTTATATTTATTTATTGAAATCTTTCACCAGGAGGGCACACTGAACAACAAGTTGCTTGTCTCATGGTGCGACCTGGGGGGAGGGGTTACATAGAGTTGTGAAGGATGATCCTTTACAATAGTTTGTGGGTAGTACAAACAATACAACATTGTAAGATTGTGCAATAGTTGGAACACAAGGTATTGTACAATAAACAGTAGTGGAACATTGGGAAAATTACAATACATGTCCAAAATCATACAAAAGAACATATGAATATACAAAACAGTAATAATGCTATATTATATTATATTATATTATATTATATTATATTATATTATATTATATTATATTATATTATATTATAGTGTCTTACAACATCTTGTTTTGCAGACCATAGTCCCATTATCGCTAAAATATTTTACTACAACTAACAAATACTGGAGTACCACATAAAATATGGGATATGTTATGGCTATGTTGTCACAACAGATTGAACATATGAGGTAATCATTTTCATTAAAACAATGCAAGAAAGATTATGTTTAAGAAGTGAATATATGAATCAAGAGGAATCTATGCACCATTTATTTTTAAAATGTTCATGTATAGAAAATTATTGGAATCTATTGGCGCAGGTATGGGCCTTCCCCCAAATAACTACTATTACATATGATATGTTAATTTATGGCACATTCACAGTAGAATGGAAACAGTATTACCCTAGTACATTAAGAGTCCTGATGGCTATAATTAGATGGGTAATATGGCAAACAAGATGCCAAGTCATTCTCCAGCAACAGGAAACTACTCTATTAGGTTTAGTAGAGAAAATTACCCTAGAAATATGATTAGTATATAGGAAAGAAAAAAATACACTTCCTAAAGCAGTAGTTGATAATTGGGGGAGGCATCTACCAAGTACTTTCTTCTTGAAATAAAAAAAGGGAGGGGAGGGAGACAAGAAACTTTGTGTGGGATGCTGGGATTTTTGCACTCAGTGTATAAACAAGCTATATATATTCTTTTGAAATGATTTATGAATGTTGCTCTTTATAAATAAGATGGCCACTCCTGAGGAGAGAACAGACACAGCAGGAGCAGGGGAGTTGGTCTCCTCCCCTGCTGTAACCACTTCTGAAGCCATTGAAAATGCTATTGCATTACAAGAATTTTAAGATGAAGGAATTGCACAGAAGCTGTATTTTTCAACAGAGAATTTGTCTGAGGACATAGCTATGGAATTGCCAAATAGAACTCAGGTATAGAGATGCAGCAAAATTTAATTTTGCTGGTGAAATTCCAGCAGAATCACCAATTTTGCCTCATGAAACATTTCACGAAATTACGACCTTGGGGTGAAATTTCGCCTGTATAGTGAGGTGAAATTTTGCCTGTAAATTTTGCCTTATCGTTTAACTAAGGTGAAATTAGGAAAAAGGCATGTCACATGACTAGCTCTCTGCATCAGACTGCAGGTCACATGTGTGCCTGTACTCAGACAAGAAGCCACTGCATCTACATCCTTTTCCTGCAGTTTGTAGGCTAGAGAGAGTAGCACAGACTGTGAGAGAGAGAGAGACAGAGAGTAAAAAAATATTATTTTGTGAGTGAGAGAGTGAGAGTTTGTGCTGTGTATGATAGATAGATTAAAGTTTATTGACAGCATGTATAAAACAATGTTTGTTACACACAATATTCATAAGTATAATTTAAAATACATGTTTTTGTTACAGTCCACAGTAACACAATCATCAAAATTCATACATATAAAACAAGAGATTTACCGCTGCACTTATACTTTTACTAAATCTTTCAATTTATACAATACTCTTTGTGCAAAACTAGCTAGTGCAATTATATCTACTGTTTCAGACAGATGTAAAATCCTTTCTAATTTCTCATTGGTTTCCATGCTCTTTAACCTGTTCAGGCTTGAAGATAATAACTGCTCTCTTTCTCTCTCAAAAGCTGGACATTCTAGTATGACATGTTTAGTTGTGAGATTCATCATATCTTTACAAATACAGAAGTGTTCAGGAGTACCTGGAATTAAAGTTCCCCCACCTATTAGGAATCCTAATCTTAATTTTGTTAAGGCTTTTCTCTGTTTCACATTCTTGCACACCCTTAAATACTTCTCCTCTTCAAAGATACATTTTATTTTCTTATAAGTTACATATTGCCATGAGTCCCTTATGCTATTCATGTCCTGTTGTTTAGCTGCATCTTCGAATCTCTGAATAGCAGTATCTCTAAATTTATTTGGATCACACGGTTCAGAGTACATATAATTGTATAATACTCCATTCTTGTTAAGTTTGTCATTTAATATTTTAAACCACCCTTTCTTATTTGGATAGTTATCAATTTTTCAGTTTTTTCCTCCACCCAGCAATGATTGAGCATACTATCTTCAGGTGCTTGCCTTATTTTTTATTAGAAAATTTATACTCCTTTTTTTATCACTGTTGATAGTGACAAAACTCCTGTTTCCACCCTTATAGCTGCATTTAGGGTAGACCTTGGTACCCCCAAGTGATTTCTTTAAATAGGAGTTTTGCACAATCTCTAGAGGTTTAAGATTAGTACCAGGACCTCATACCTCTGCAGCATATAAAACTTGCACATTTACTTTGGTTTCATAACATCTTTTCTGTGCTATAAAAGAATTATTTGCAAAAGTGTTTGCGAATCTCATGATTCCCAACATTGTTTTTGTAGCACTGTTTATTACTTTCTTTACATGTGAGTTCCAGCCAAAATTTATATTTATTATAACACCTAAATATTGAAACTTTGTAGTCTCTTCGATAATATCTGCCCCTATGTTCCATTCTTTTACATTTCTCCTTCCCCCACCACATACCATTATTTTAGTTTTTTCTATATTTAATTGTAATTCAAGTCTTGAAAGGGTTTTCTTCACTTTAATCAAGGCTCTTTTTAGACCCAACAGGGTCTGGGATACTGTAAAACTGTTAAAAGAAATGCAAAGCAAATTTCATGAGTAGACATTCCTGTACATTTGAGCGCCAAATAGAAATCGCGCATCAACCACCAGTAACCCTTGTATGCTTTCAATTAGTCGCCTCTCCCAGGATTAACATTCCAATGACATTCCTTTATAACATGCAGTGTGAGTGGTTCTGGTGTTGGTTCAGTTCTGCTCCCAGTGTAGTGTTGTTGCGGTTGCTGTTTACTTTGCTGTGCTTTGTTTTAACCTACCTACCTTGCGATACCAGTTTTTACCATTCTGTCTTGTGGTTGCTGCTTACTTTGCTGTGCTTTCTTTAGCCTATGTACCTAGCGATACCATTTTTTACCATCCCGTCTCTTGCTGCAATGATTTTTGCAATGTCACTGATTCAGTGGTTACAACGGAGCAGACCTCAGAAGCGTGACTGCTCAGTGCTGGAGGAATTAACGGCAGACACACTTAGTGACTGTGCTGGGGTGTCATATAAAACTGTGGACAGCGTTGTAAAAGAAATTCAAAATGCAACACCCCCCAGTAAAGCGAAGAAGAACAGAGTACACTACTTACTCTCCTGAGGTATGGTTTGAGCTAGGGAAATATGCAGCCACTTATGAGGCTATGAATGCAGTTAGGCATTATCAGGGCAAGTACAACAACCCCATTAATGAAAGCGCTATACGTAAATTTAAGAAAGACTACATTGACAAACTATTAGCATGCTTATTTGTTACGACAATTGCAGACACCAAGCTGTGTTTCTTTTTTTTTCATAGGCTCTGCTTGCTGAATGAAGTGCTCGTGGATGAACATTGAACATTGAAAGCAACAGTGAAAGCATTGTTGAAACAAATAAAATTGTGTATATATAAAATACTGCTTAAGTTTATTTTGCTGCAAATGATTGTTCGCTCATGAAGAAGTAGCGCGAATATAGCGAGAATAAATATCCATATAAATTAACAGTTTTAGAGTAGTATCACAGCATCATCTGCAAATAACAAGATTTTTATATCTTGTTTATTTATATTTGGAGGATATGTGTCAATCTCTTCTAGCTCGGCCACTAATATAGCTATATACAAATTAAATAAAATCGGAGCTAGCAAGCAACCTTGCTTAACTCCTGCTTTTACTTCTATTTGGCCCATCACTTCACCTTGTTTACTATACCTCACCACTACTTTGTTATTAGAATGTAAGGTCTTTATAATTTATAGGAGGTCTTTGTTAATCCCTCTCTTGGAGAGAATTTCCCACAGAATTTGTCTATTGATTGAATCAAATGCAGCTTTTATATCAAGAAAAGCCATATATATTTTACCACTTTTTCTAACCACATGTTTTTCCAAGATATAACAAAGGATAAAAATGTGTTCAATAGTAGCCCTTCCTTTACCAAACCCAGCTTGATTTCTAGAAATATTTTTTTCTTCCTCTACCCAGAATTGCAATCTGGATGAGAGTATTCTAGTGAATATATTTGCACCTATGTTTAATAGGGTTATTGGCCTACAGTTTTCTGGTAAAAATAAAGACCCTTTCTTATGGAGGGGGACTATTACCCCTATATTCCATCTATCAGGTATTTTATTGGTTTCAATTATACTTTCAAAAAGGGGTAGCAAGACCTCGGCCCACAATTCAGGGTCTACTTGGAACATTTCTTCACTTATTCCGTCCACCCCTGGAGCTTTTTGTTTGTGCTTTAATAGCTGAAATTATTTCATCTTTAGAGATAACTAAATTCCTTGCCTCATACTTTACTTTTTTTTTTGTTCACACCTGACATCCCTTCCCTGTTTTCTAGTAATAAAGCTGTTCAATCAAAAATCTTTCCAAAATGTTGCTCCCATGATTCGGGTGAAATAACTGCTTCAAGATTAAGTCTAATTTTGCCTGTACCGCAGGCAACAAACTGCCAGAAGGAGGTATTATCTTTACCAGCTATTGCTCCCTGTAGTTTAGACCATAAATCATTGATAAATTCATTCTTTTTTTTTATCAGCATCTTGTATTCCTCCTTAACCATTTGTAATGCTAGTCTATCATTTACTTAGTTATACCTTATAACCCTTTCCCCCAGTTGGTTTATAATTTTACTCATATAGTTACATTCATCAACAGACCATTTTGCTTTATACAGGCTTTTAGTCTTGGTTTCTTGTTGACATTTTTTTTAGCTATTTGTATAGATAATCTCCTAGTTCTATCTAGAGCTGTTGTATCTCTTTCTGGTTCTCCTTAATCTTATCATGGTGGATGTTTTCCTGAATTAGATTTTTTTATATACTATCTTTGTATCAGATCAGAAGTCTCTGGATAGTATATGGGATCCATTTTATTCTTTTTGTATTATATATAATCATATTATTCTCTATACACTCTAAGCATTCTAATTTATCCACAGGTTTTATTCCTTTTACTTTGATTATTAACTCAATGGGTCTATGGTCACTATCCCAATTATCTGGCACTCAGATTTGATATATTATTATGAGAGAAAACATCCACCAGGACATAGTCCAAAGTACTCCCCCCCCCCATGATAGTGATTATGGGTTAGTCTACCTATTTTATCCCCATTACATCTCCCATTTAAGATCCGCATATTCAATATATTTAGAACCTCAATAAATAATTCCCCTTTTTTGTTACTTTTCTTATCCAATCAATTCCTTAAAGGAACTCCCATGATATCATCAAGATTTCTATAATTTTCCTTTCCTCTAATAGTTCACCTGTACGAACATTAAAGTCACCTGCTATTATTATCATTAAACCAGGGTATAACACTACTAACTTTATACTTGTCTGTTTTAGCACTTCAAAAGCTGCCATTATAATAAGGGATGTAACTGGGAGTGGAGGAAAATATACATTCACAAAAATACCAACATTAACTTCCTTGTACTGTAAAATAATTCCCAAGATTGAATGTTAAGGATCTTTGATAAGGCATAGCCCTTTCATATCCTGTCCTACTTTTACAAGAGTACAAATGCCTCCTGATGGTCTTCCATATTTATTAAGTTTCTTGGCCTCTAACACCCAACTCTGATATCCTTCCAAACTACATTGATCTACAGAATAGAACCATGTTTCTTGCAACATTATTATTGAGTATCTTTCCAGCAGTTTTATACATTCAACATCCTTTAGTTTTTCTACTAAACCTGCTATATTCCAACTCATTATTTCTATTTTTTCCATATTTTCTTGTGGGGGAAGTGTATTAAACACCAGGGGTCAGCGTTCTTTGACCAAATCTTCTAGAGTACAAAATTGGTTTATAGTTTCTATACTAGAACAGTAATTCACTTCTATTTCAGAAATATCATTCTGATCCCTAATTTCTTTTATATCTTCCTCTTCTTCTATTAATATAATGCTGTTATTTATTGGTCCTTTTTGAAATCTTCCTCTTATTTTTTTTTTTATAATCTTTATAGATAGCCCCTTCTTCAGACTGTAAAACATGTTTGTGGACATCTGGTACCATATAGGTTGTAATTCTCTGTTGAATTTTAGCATTTAATTTTGGTTGATTAGTCTTTTTAACCCCATATAGTGACTTTATATTTTCTGCACTTCACTGACTATTTTGAAGGTATTGTTCCTTCCTTTCAGTTGTTTCCTGTAATTTTACCCCCAGAATCTTGAATTCATTTCTATTTGTTAATATAATTTGTCTTATTCTGGGAGATTTCACCACAAACATATCCATCCTTTATCATTTCCTGACCAATATCTATATACTGAACTTATGTCAGTCCATGTGAAGCTTTTACTCAGTATCCTCTTTCATATATTGTACACTATAGTTTTCAGGGTTATATTATTTTCATTTTTTGCCTTCAGAATGCCATAAAAATATAAAGTAGGGCACATTTCACCCTTTTCAATTAAGAGGTTTCTGTCATCTTCTTCAACATTTTGAGTAGATTCTGATGTCCGTTTTGATTTCTTTTCTTCTCCTTCCTTTGGACCATTTAATTCTACTATGTCAGAATTTATAGTTACCCACTGGTGTACTTTCTTATTTTAAATTTCATTTTCCATACTTATAATAATATTTTCTTCTCTTTGATTTTAATTTTTATTTTCCCCTATTATATTCTTAGCTCCTTTCCTTGGGTCCCTGGTGCCCTTCAGTTCTTCTGGGATTGTGTTTACCTTATTTACATCCACCTTGAACTTCTGTTTTCTCTGTTTAGCTAGTGTTTTTTTCTTTTAATTCTTGGACTAGTATAGCTACCACTCTTTCTTCCTTTCCACCTATTTCTTTTCTTGTTCTTCTAATAGATTTTTCTTTAAACTTTTCACAAACTTTCCCATTTTTGGTTGCTACTCCCAAATTACAATTTTAATTTTCTACTTGTGTACATTCTTGCTGATTACTATCTTTAGGTAGCATTTTACTTATCAAAGAAGTAAAGTTTATGAGCATTCCATCTCTTATCTCCTCAAGAAGTTTCAAGGTTTGTCCCTCTAGAGGAAATAATTCCTTTTCTCTCCCAGACCTATCTCCTCTAGGGGCTAAAGGAGTTAAATTTAGAATATGTGAGATATCAGGGAGATTAACAGATGGTGGATCCAATTTAACACGTTTAGTATAGGGGGTAATACAATCATCAATATCTTCAAGGAAGGATCTACTAGGGAATTGATGGGATTTATCCCTCTGTTCTTTTTCTAATTCTCCAGCTTCCACTTTGTTTTTTCCCTCATAAGTTTCAGGATTTTCATATTCCCTTAATAATTTTCCACTCATATCTTGTCTTTCTGAAATTCCATCCCCAGCTGTTTTACCTCTATATTATGTACTTGAGCTTTAACCTGAATTTTTTTTATTGGTTTTGGAATATTTTTAATTTCTTCCAGATCTCTTATTTTTCCCATTAGAGGATGTTCTTCACTTCTTATCTCTAAACTCATTTTCTGGACTGGGTTTATTGGGGAAGAACAGAGGGGGGAAATGTGGAACTCTGGATTCTCAGTATTTCATTTGAATTTACTAAATTCACTTGAATACCTGGGGTCAGAATATAACTCATTATTTTCCTTAATCCAGGGTCTAGTTGGTTCTTTTGTTGACCCTTGTTAGGTCCATTTTTTTTATTTTTACCACACATTTTACTAGCCATGGTCTTTTTTCCCTTTAGCAACTCTTGTTTCCATGTTGCATACATTTTTAACCATGTACAAAAGTATTACTTATCAGTCTTAATACAATTTTTTAAAATTATAGAACCCTTGAACTTATAAGGCTCTTTAAGGCTGATTATGTACTGTAATAAGCAAAAAGTGAGACACTCAACGGTTTTCATAACACCATAAATATAATAATATATAAGAAGGTTAGTAAAATCCCAGAGCAAAAGGCTCTGTAGTTACTAATAGCAGCACAGGCAATTTCAGAGCAGCTTTCAGATCTTCTAGATTTAATTTCTTACAACAAAAGTATTCTAAATGTTCTAAGTTCGAGAGAAGTAGCACTTCTTCAGCGATTTGTAGTTAGTCTATGTTAGTCTGTGTATTTGGCATTCAGGTGTAGGACTAGAAACTATTACCGGTTCTTATTCTTATTCTTATTCTTATTCTTATTCTTATTCTTATTCTTATCCATTTATATCCATATTCATACATACGAGAATTCAGAATTCAGGATTCCAGATTCAGAATTTTATGATGTTTAGTTTATAATGTCCCAATTATGCAGCAGAGGTTTGAGAATCTTAATTTGCTTCGAGGGAAGGAATAAGAGAGGTGCTGGTTTGCTGACACATACACTTTATAGATTTTTTGTAGCAGCATCCCACCAGTTCATAAAGCCGCTCTCAACAGAAGAGTTGGTGGAAATCACTAGAGATTCACAAAGCAAGCAAGAAGTCACACTTAAAAGGTGGAATTATAAAAATACATAGTATTATACAGTACAACGGTAACACTAAAACTATATAAAACTATATAAACTATAGCTATAGCTAACTAGTTTACTACTGGTCTAGCATAAAACATAAAATATAGTCTACAAAGGTGAACATGAAATAAAATGTATGATTAAAATAGGAAATATTTAAAAAAAACAGCTAACAGTGACAGCCCGTATACTTACCAATGGTCGTGGGGGGGGGGTTCAAAATACAAGGTGGTAAAAGTCACACTCTTGCATTTCATCAAAGAACGTAATTTAAGTAGTCAAAGACAGGTAGCGAAATAATCAGGTATCCCAGAATAATGTCAGTAAATTGGTAAGCCAGATGAAGTTTATGGAATCATCAAAAACAAGACCACTAGCCAGGCCAGCAAACACTGGTATTAGCAAAAACTAGCCTTGAAGTAACAGGCAACAGGCAACCCGAATCGCAAATCTGAATCACTCAGCACACTCACAGGAACTCAACAGGTGAGAGTAGTGAGGCTTACTGCTAGCTGGGCTGGATGGCTGTTAAATATACTTGGGAGTCACGTGATATGATTACCATATGGCGTGAAAAACAACTTACGTTAAAATTTAAACTAAGCTCCAAATTTAAATAAAATGAAAATTTGACAATATCACAATGTCGCTAAAACACATTTACACATTTACACTCCAATTGTTAATTCCTAGTAACCCAAGAGTCTGGCAGCAACCCAGTTCTAGCATGAATGGTCACAGTCTCATGTTATAATTTTTTTTTTCTCTTTAACTTAACTTTAACTTAATTTGGGACTGCAAAACCATAATAATGCAGCAATATGGAGTATAGGAGTAGGAAGTAGGAATATAATATGGCAGCACAACAAACAGAACAAAACAAAAAGCAAAACGTTCCTTTTAGCTGGAGCTCAACTCTTTAGTGGCAGATAGTAGGGCAGAACCCAAACAGAATCGAATAATCTGTATTCTCAGACAGCAGAATTCTACAACCAACAGGATCTCTTGCCTTTCCGAAGGGCTCTTCTCCTCACATCGTGGTCCGGCCACTCCCAGCAGTGCAACCCTGCACCACCTTTGGGATGCCTTCCTTCTGCAATGGATATGAAAGAGAACACTGGGGTCTACCACTGGACAGAGGTGAGCAATAAGATCAACTGGTAAGAGGATAAACTAGTAAGGCAATGGTGGCATACCTTTTAGAAAAAAATTTCAAGCGTTATCCTCCTGCTTCTTACTGCCCTACTCCACAGGGACAGAGAGCGTGTGGCAACATGTCTGTCTCTCACTGGTTCTCCCACACATGGCAGTAGTATAGTGTATGTGTGTTGAACTACTGTTCATCCCCTATTTCTTTATATAACCAAAGTTTATCTTTCACGTGTGTTCTATTTTTCTCTCCATATCTTTATAGTTAGTTAGTGTGTGCGTGTGTGTGTGTTTCACTCCCCTTTTTTCCATTTTCTTTACTAGTTTCTTAATAAACCTTTTTCAAAAAAACATAATGATGGAAGGGAGTGGGTCTGACTCTGGAGCTGGAGAGAGTGGAAGGGGAGGATGAAGAATTTGCTTTAACAGGTGGAGATTTGTAAATGATACCCCCCCAGCAGCAGGAGCATGTGGCCCCAGCCTCTGCCCCGCCAGCAGCAGCAGGTTCTGGTCATTGGCCCTGAATCAGCATGTTCCCCTCACCCCTGGTCTGCAGCACTGTCAGCAGCAAGAGCAGCTTCCCCCTCCCAGTAGCAGGATGTGGCCCCTGCCACCACCACCCAGCACTCAGACTCAGAGCCCATTGCTCCCCCCACTGCAGGAGGAGCATGTGGCTTCCACTAACTAGAGGGTAAGACCCCAGCCGAGACATCAGTTGGCATCCCGCCTCCTAACCAAAGATATCAGTCTGGTCATTTTTTACCATGAAGGTGGATGACAGAAGTGTGGTTGTCTGCAGCCTTTGTAGTAAAAATGTGAAAAGGAGGAACTCAGAGTCCCACTTTGGGACTTTTGGTCAAAGGAGCTACCTGCAGCACCACCACCACCACACTGAAGAGTGGCTCACCAAGCAACGAGAGACAGCAGCAGGAGGCAGCTTTGAGGCTTGGCGGTGCCAGTCTAGGGGGTGCCATACCAGGAGGAGATCTAGCAGCAGGACGCACCTGGGGCAGGAGGAGACAGAAACATCATCCCACATCCCCAGCAGCAAAGCACAACATCACACCCAGTGGCACCGCCCCATTCCTCTGCATCCTGCAGCCCCCCCAAATCTGGTGGTGGTCACCAGTTCAGACCTGGAGGCTGTGCATGCTGAGGTCCAAAGTCTCCATCAGGACATTGACCAACTCCACCAGGAGGTCAGGGGAGACCTCCAAAAAATAATGGAGGACCAGGAGAAGGTCTTGGACCTCCTGGCGGAGGTTCGTGGTGGTGGTGGTGGTGGTGGCACAGGTGGCAGTGCCTAATGTAATGGCCTGTGATGGACCAGTGTTGTTTTCTTTTTCTTCTCCTTTCTTTGTTATTGTCACTCTTCTTTTTCTGTACCCCTTCCTTAAAAAAGGAAAAAACTAAAAAAAATAAAAAAATTAAAACATTTAAAAACAACCAACAAATGTTTTCTGTCCTCTTTGTCTTTTGTTCTATATCCTCTTGTTTATTTTTTTTTGTCCAGTCATTTATACTCCCTCCCTTTCCCATCCCCTCTTATATGAATTCCTTTGTCCTCCTGACCATGCATGACTCTGACTCATCAGTCCCTGCTTCCCAGTCCCCCTGTTGTAGTACCATGTTCATGAACTGTGTACCTTTCTTCTTTTATCTTACTCCATTTTTCTTTATATGTTTCTTCCTTCTATCCTATCCACAAATGTCAAGCATTTGAACTTGTTACTATGAAGAAACATATTTTCCAAAGCTATGTGAGAGTGAATCTTGGCTCTGCTCATGCCAAATAGGGCCCTCAAGTCAAGAAATGCTTCCAAAAAATGTCTACATTAAATTTAGACAGAATCTGGTCTCAGCAAAGCTGTTTTATGGTGCCGCCCCCCAGCACCCAGACATCAAAATGCTGTTTTGGACACTGTTTACAATTGGTTTTAGGCCACATCTTGTTTACGTGAGTGCAGAACAAGCAGTACATGTCCAGCAGTTTCCCAAAAAATTGAACAGTACATTAAGACCTAAATCAGGTGTCAGACATACTGTTATATGTTGTACACCTCCACCTAGACCAAAGCATGTTGTTTGGCTTACTGTTTACCAATAGTTTCAGGTCTAATCATGATGCTGACACTGCCTAACATGGCCGAGAGGTCCAGAAATGTTTCCCAAAAAATTGCACAGTGCACTCAGACAGAAATCAGGTGTCAAACATGCAGTTACATGGTTCACATCCACTATGAGGACCCAAATCTCTTGTTTTCTGCACCATCCAAAATGCTTTTAAGGCCTAACTGTAGTGCTGCCACTACCTAACATGCCACACAAGTCCAGAAATGCTTCCTAAGAAATTACACAGTACATTCAGACAGAAATCAGGTGTCAAACATGCAGTTACATGGTTCACATCCACCATGAGGACCCAAGTCTGTTGTTTTCGGCACCATTTAAAATGCTTTTCAGGCCTAACCATGGTGCTGCCACTGTCTAACATTGCCACACAAGTCCAGAAATGCTTCCCAAGAAATTGCACAGTACATTTAGACAGAAATCAGGTGTCACATATGCTGTTACATGTTGCACGCCTTCCACCCAGACCAAAACATATTGTTTGGCCTACTGTTTCCCAATGGTTTCATTCCTGATCTTGGTGTTGCTAATGAGTGACATGGCCCAGAAGTCTAGAAATGTTTCCAAGATAATGTTACAGTAACTTCAGACTGAAATCAGGTCTCAGCCATGATGTTTTGTGGTGCCAAAACCCCTACCTGGTCCAAACGATGGTCTTTGGTCCACTGTTTACAATTGATTTAAGGCCACATCTTGTTTCTGTGAGTGCAGCACAATCAGTACATGTCCATAAATGTTTCCTAAAAAATGTGACATTAAATTCAGGCAGAAATCAGAAGTCAGCCATGTTGTTATATGGCGCCCAAGCCACCACCTGAACCGAGACATGGTCTTTGGTCCACTGTTTACAAGTCATCTCATGCTGGATCTCTGTTCTGCGAGTGCAGAAAAGGCTTTACATCTCCAGAAATATGACAGGAGAAATGGTACATAAAATTGAGACAGAAATATGGTCTGAAATAGGATGTGATATGGTCCCCCCCACCACTCAGACATTAAGTAGCTGTTTTCAGGCCTGTTTGCCAAGTATTTCAGCCAGAATCTCAGCGCTGATCATGCCAAACAGGGCCTACAAGTTCAGAAATGTTTACCCAAAAATATTACATCAAATTCAGACAGAAATCTGGTCTGAGCCATGATGTTTATGGTGCACCCCAGCACCCAGACATTAAAATGAAGTTTTGGCCACTGTTTACAATTGTTTTTAGGCCACATCTTGTTTCTGAGACTGTAGCACAGGTAGTACATATCCAGAAATGTTTTCCAAGAAATGACACAGTGCATTCAGACCTAAATCAGGTGTCAGACATGCAGTTACATGGTTCACATCCACAAAGGACCCAAATCTGTTGTTTTCTGCACTGTTTAATATGGTTTTCAGGCCTAACCATGGTGCTGCCACTGCCAGACATGCATCATAAGCCAGTTGCCACGCTGAGAAAAATAAATCCTCTTGCAAAATGGCCCTGCTACTTAAAGTTGCCCTTGCTTCCTCCTGCTGCTTATGTCTCAATTGATTGAGAACTGTGGAATTATCATTTTGCAATGGTGCTGCCCTGGTTTGCTCTGTTGTCTCTGTGGTTTAAGTCAGTGTGGATTGAATGACATTTTGTGTGCTGCTGCTGTTGCCTGTAGCTGCTGCCTACTGCTCTGTCTAGTTGCCACAAGAAGTAATGCTTTGCCTGCTTCATGGGGATCCTCTTCACATAGTCAATTGATTCTGCTGCTGGTGCTGAGCATGTAAGCATCTGTCTGTATTTATTTTTTCAGGTGCAAGAGAAGGGGGATGGTGGGTTGCTATTGGGACTTCTTGAGTTCTTATATGTTTGTACTGATTTTATATTATCTAGTGTGCTGAGGAACACATTACCATGACATGCATGCCAGGATTGGGATACGGGATGTTGGAATGCACCACATTTCACATTGAACAAGGACAAGGTAAGTATTGAATTTTTCATTACTGGGAGGGATAGGTGACTGCAGCTTGGACTGAGTTGGATTGTAATTGTATTATTTTTGCTTTTCTCAACATGCAGGAATTCAGATGCTGTTAACTCCAGGTGCACTGCTGCTGCTGTCACTGCTCAATATGTGTGCAATTCATTAACTGAAGTATTTCTTAATTTGTGATGGTCTTCAGTGGGTGGGTGGTGGAGGAGGTGGTTGATGGTTGGTGTGGGGTTGATGGATATGGTTAAGTATTAAGTTTGTGGTTACTGCAGTACAGAGATGTCAGACTTTGACAGTAACTATATTCTATATGGATCTGTCAGTATTCAGGAATTTTGCAGCTGGGGTGCATCTTTTACCTCCCAATCTGGCTGCTGGCTGTGCTCATCAGACATAGTCTGTTCATGTCAAATGTTCCAGTTTAACAGTCATTCCCTGATGTAAGTATTGCTTCATGCAATGATGGTGGGGAAGGGGCACCTAGTTGTAACAATGCTCAAAATATCTTCTTCTTTTTTCTTATTGCCAGGTATTGCTCAAAATAGAAAATGATTACTCACACTCCTCCTCCACTGACCAACTCAGCCCTCCCTCCTCCTGCTCTATTGCACTGCTGTCACTAACATTAAGCTGGATAAGGGAAGTCCTGCTAACAGCTCTGGTATCTTTCTGGTGATGGTGCTGGCACAATGGGTGTTTGTTTTTCAAGTGGGCATGCTGACTACCGGTGCCTATATGCCACCCTTTTTTCCATGACTTAGCTGACACAGCTGACATATCACCATGGTGTCATCAGCTGCATCAAGCACGAAACAATCCCAAACTAGGGACTTTGCACCTCTAGATTTGACATGGGACTGAGACTTGGACAGCAGAGCCAAAGTTGTGGAAGTTTTTGCTTTTTATGCCGGTTGCATGATTTCCACCATGTTGCGTTTGGGAGGTGGGGTGAATGGGCTGCTTGTTGTAGGCTTGCTGATATCCTCACCCTCAGTGTTGTCATCTAAATGGGCTACATCATCACTCTTCATCTTTTTCACTTCTGGCTCTCACAGGGGATCCAACACCTCATCATCATCATCTGTACCAAAACATGTTATATCCTCCTCCTCCTCATCCCTATCACTGTCTACTGCCAGATAAACTTTTCCCTTCTCTGGCACCTCCTCACTGTGGGGGGACTGACTCTCCTTATCTCCTTCTCCAGGAGAAACAGACTGAAGCTGGACACTATCACTCTCATCACCATCAGCTCCTTATTGAGCAGGGTCAACAGTCACACTGACATCTTTTTCAACTTTCTCCTGGACCTCTGGGCCTCCACTGGTGTGAGTGTCTCCCTTATTCCCAGTATCATCCCCAACAAGCATGCTAGCTACAGACTGGGCAGTAAAAAAATGAGTCACAGACTTGAAGCCACTTCTAACTTTGATTTTGCTGCTACTGGCTGTCACAGCAGCAGCAGATCCCACAGAGGGCACCGATTAAGAAATTGGTTTGATTATTCCAACAAACCTTTTTTTTCAATTGTTTAACCAGGAGTGGCACATTCATCTGAAAGCTTGTTTACAGGTACAACCTGGGAGCACAGGGAAGTTAAGTGACTTGCTTAGGGTCACACAGTATGCAATTGGGGGCTGTGGGATTCAAACCCAGGTCTCCAGACTTGCAGCTTAGAGCCCTAAACCACTGCGCTATACTCCCTTCTTTGAGCCACCTAACACCCTAGCACCTTTACCTGAAGTTGAACATCTCATGGCAGGCATATTTACATGCTTGTTCCATTTGGCTTCCTCTTTAAGTATATTATTATGTATTTCTATTAAATTACTGTGATTTAACACCTGCAGTACTATCTACAAAGGGCAAACAGAAATCAGAACAGGTAGCTGCAGTGTACTGTGTATAACTACCTACAACTACTACTGTAGCCTATTAGAGTGTGAAAACACTTTTATATTTTTCCAATTACAAAAACACAAGTTAAGTAACATGGGGTAACAGGAGGACAGAAGTAAGAGCCTTTCAATACAAAACCGACCGAGAACACCACCACAAGAAGGATGTGCAGTAAATCTGAAAAAAAATACTTAGATAGTTCTTAATCAAATGTCAGTTTTTAAATGGAATGATTATTATTTAACAACTTGATAATAACTTGGTAGGTACTGGTAGATTCACAAAAACCAAACTGGAAAACAACCACACAGAACACCCCACAGTCAAAATATGAACTACGGTCTGGATAAGTGGTGTCTGGATAAGGTGAGTAGCGCAATGTGTTATTAGTACTTACTAAATACAGTTTTGGCTTACAGCTATATCAGACAGAAGAGACAACAAGATTTGAAATTAACAAACAAAGTTGCCTCCAAAACTCATGCAGAGACTACCACTATCTTGAAAATTATGTTGTTTTTTATATAGTAGCGTCAGGTAGTAAACGACAGTGGTGTAACAGGGAGGAAAGGGTTAATATTGTAAGCAAAGTAAATAGAAAAACAGGAACGCTGCAATGCAGAGGATAGACCACAATTTTAATTTCTGTGAGCAATTCAACAATGCGGTGTACGTGGATAAGGACAAGTCAAGTGGCCAATGTACGCGAATACTTTAAATAAAAAAAGAAATCATGAAAGTGATTAAGCAAAGGGAAACAGGCACAGAACTACTCAGAATGTGGTAACTGTTCAGATAAAGTTACCCAAAAAAGGGTCAATGTGTAAGAAAAATATAACAAATAAGTAGCATACCAACAAAAATATTAAGATGTAAAAGAAACTGCAGAAACTCACTCACAACTTGTAAGAAATCTGTCAAATATTAGGAACTAGCCTGCTCTAATCTCACACACACACAAACACACACGCCACACAGTCAACCCTCCCCTACTCAACTCCCTCACAGACACAGACACAGAGAAAACTGAAAACACTACCTAAGTTTAACGAAGTATTATCCAAAGATACAAAACCAAAAAAAAAGGTTCACTAGCAGCAGTAGGAACTAAATTGAGATTTTGGGAGCAATTAACTCTCAAAAATCACAAATAAAGAGTTTTTTTGAAGGTTTTATCGGCTGTGATACACCACACTGAACTGCTCTCTGACTCAACAGACATTATACTGTGCAGGAAACAGCCTGTACTTGATAATTCAGCTATCTACCCACAATGCATTGCAATTTCGCTGGCAAAATTGAAAACATTGGCTAAATTCAGGACAATGGCGAAATTTCACCTTAATCGGAAGTGAAATTGGGTGAAATTGGGCAAAATTTTGCATTACACAAAAGTGAACTCGGAGGCAAAATTACATTTCGCCTAGGTGAAAAATTTCATATAACGTGGGAATTACGCAAAATATTTCACTAGGTGAAATTTTCCAATTTTGCACATCTCTACTCAGGTATCAAACTTTAGAAAATGGGTAGGGAAAAGACTAGTTTCTGATTGGCTAATGCCACTAACTAGCCAGTCTTGTATCAGACAACAGAGACCAGGAATGAGTCTCAGTCTCTGACTGCCTGATTGCCTTACAATATTACTGATCTGATCGAATTTTCAATTTCAAATAGCTGCCATTTGTTTTCTCTCCATTAGCGAGAGATAGAGCCTGCCATGTTGACTTTAACAAAGAAACAGGTGGGGGCTCACAAAAGATATCACAAGGTGCCATGTAACACACACCTGGCAACACCAGCACACAGTACATGAAGCAGCAGTCTGACAGAAACACTTCTCATAACTGAAGCAGCCTGACAGAAAAGCCACTCCCCCCTCCCCCCCCCACACACACACAGCCTCACAACTGAACTGCATTGCACTGTCAGGAAAAGTGAGCCATTAAAAAAATTAATTTTTCACTGAACTGCTGCTTTGTTTTGAAAATTATTAAAAATTGCTGCACACTCACCTGCCTCAGATATTTGAGCCACACTGTTCCATTCCTTCTACCCCGCCCACCTTTCCATCCATTAAAATCCTTATTTCCCCAATCTACTTCTTTGTTAAAAAGTGCTTTAAAATTGCTGCACACTTTCCCTGACTCACAGATTCAAGCCATGCTGCCCAGCTCCTTTCCCCCATTCGGCCCATTACTCATTCAAAAATGAACCTTCATCAGCATCATAAGTTTTTACCAACGGACAGTATGTAATTGACCAACACCTCAGGCTGTTCAGCGATGTTACCTGAGAGCTTACAGGATTTTTGCAATGTGCCCCCCCCCAGTCAACCATCTGCTGCTGCCGTGAATAAAAGATTTTCAAACAAAAAAAAGAGACTGTCATAAACTGGAGCAGGTTGTGAGGGAAAACAAATAGTTTTAAAAACCTCACTTACAATCAGCGAGCATAACTATCCCGACCGCCATGTTCCTGAACTCATGATTGAATAAGCACAACCTTTCTCCTTTGTTTTGTTTCATTTTTTTTATCTTGTGCCTCCCACTCCAGTCTGCTATCCTGACCTCTCCCCTCAGACTTCCCTACTGAGTCCCAATCAAGTGTACATACAGCCTGTATGGGAACCACACTTTTGCCTAATCGGCCTGGTCAGTTTTAAACCACATTCATTATCTCAGTGTCTGACACTCTCACCAGAGAATATCCCTGCTCAGACCCTGTTTTCACTAGCCACAGACACTGCATAGAGAAATAGCTCACCGCTTGTGCAAAACACACATTCACAGTACTTCAGCCTAAAACTGCTGTCACCTCTCTCATCTGAACCGCACTGCTGAATGTTCCATTTCCTCCGTGGTCAGAGAGCGAGACAGAGAGAGAGAGAGTGTGCATGTTTCTCAATCACAATCATGCTCACAATTTAAATTAAAAAAACTACTACTGAGTCGACTAATCTCTTTGTCCACCACGGCCGTCTCACTCTTAATTCATTATCTCTCTCTTCTCCTCTTCCATACAGAGTGCTGATGCAGCTCTCTGCAATCGCTATTGCTTTCTGTCTCTCTTTAAAGAAAAAAACAGACAACTACTGTGGGTTAGGGTTGGGGACTGTGAGGGGAAACAGGGAAAAAACTCTTAGTTTTGGCAAGTTTGCCCTCTCGATCATTAATGATGCCATCTCGGTGGGGGAGGGGTGGATGCAGATAGTTCAGACAGTACAGTAGACAGTACAAACAAGTGATTAGGGAGTGCAGAAGGACTACTATACATTTAATTTTATTTTTATTCTTTTTTAACATTTCTGTGTTTTCTTTGTAATCTTTAATTTTATTTTGTTAAAAATGTAACCTATAATCCATTTTCTAAGTGCAATAATACCCTCCAGGGTGGGCAGTATTGTGCTATACCAGACCTTCTAGGGGCTATAAGGCCCTCCGCCTGTGGCATCGGACCTCATTATACCCCTGGGCGGTCCAGTAGAGCACAATACTGCCCACTCTGTCGGATATTATTGCTTACTTAAAACTTCTGCAAACTTACAAAGAGAAACAACAAACACCCAGAAAGAAATGTTATAAACTATGCTTAATGAAGAAGAGCAGCGTTTTTTAGCAAAAAAACAAATTCTGCAAAATGAGTTGAGCACACTTCAAAAACAGCAAATACCTGACAAATGTAAGAGTTTTGGCTTTGACAATCCAGATCAACTGAGCACTACTGATGCAGTAACATCAAAGCAGACTGCCACCCGCCTGCTCTGTCTGCTGTCAAAGACTGTCAAAATGCTGCACAATTGACTAATATTTTTTTGGAGCCGAATACAACAAACAATCCAGGCCAGCTTGAGAAACAAAGTCCTGAGCCTCAAGAGAAAGGTCAGGGGCTCCACTTAGAATGGCACATATGAACTGGTTACGGCTCAGCCTACAGCATCACACTGTTATTACTGTGGCTTCTGCCACCACTGCAACCAGTGCAACATGCGCTACACCAGCAAAGCAAACCAGGAACCATACCAAAATGGTTGCTAAAATGCAAGAACTTGAACTAGTACAAACACCCTCCAATGGCTGCAAAAACAAAGAAAACCTCAAGAACTCTGCACATGCAAATAAACCTGTTTCACCTCCTTGGAATACAGCAATTGGATCCAGTAATTGGTCTCCGGCACACGTGCTGGAAGTCATAGGGTGGATCTAACTATAGAAGGTAAGTGGATTCCAGACCCTCAAGATGAAAAAATAGTACAGTATAATGCAGAACTATAAAGAGAGACTATCAGCATGAGTAGTGATGACATGAATGCAAATAATGCTGTGCAAGAGACGGAGGGGAATACAGACATGCATGTCTTACAGGAAAATATAAAATAAGTACCTGCTGATACCCCTATTGCTACTCCCAATACAAATAATTCCCTGGATACAGAACAAAGATCCCCCCTGTCACAACTGCAAATCCTAATACTGAATGTTCTTCAATGAATTCCTCTGATCACTCTACTATAAGACTTGGGTCCACAGCTACCACAATGCAGGATCCTGTGAGAAGAGCCTGGCTGGAGTCATTGTTTAGACTCTCAGACCTGTTTCAAAATAAAGGGGAGCTAGCCCCCTGATGGAACGCTGTCCACCTCATATATAAAGGGGGCCGAGAATGCTTGCTCCCCAGACAGACTATACATAGCTAAACAGTCATTGAAGGGGTCCATGAAGTTTTTTTCTTCAGATATTTTGTGCTTATACACCTGGGCAATGCAAATTATGATGTTAGTTTTAAAACTGTGTCTGGGTTAGACAGATTTTTGGCCCAATATCATGCTCTCAAAAACACCCCAATATGGATCCCCTTCTTAGCAATCCCTCTCACAAAACCACTTGTCAAGAACATTACAGTTATGTTGTGAAACGAGGGAGTAAATGTGAAAGACATCCTGTTCTGGCTTAGACAGAGATGCAAAGTACTAGACATGCCCTCCCCCAACCTGGATAGTGAACAGATCTGGAATGGAGGGTGGAAGATCAGGTTTAAGTTGTATTCCACTAATAGTGGCCCAACACACCTCCCCAACAGTTTATTTTTAGGAAAGGACAGGGAGATGCTATTTTACGCAGGACAGCCCAGATCTTCTTTTAAATGTGGCTCTCGTACCCATCTGAGCTCAGCATGTGATAAACCAAGGTGTAGCCACTGTTAAGATTATGGTCATGTCTCAGCAAAATTGTTTAAATCTCTTCAAATTAAATCTGTGTGAGAAAATAGATCATGCATATGGAAGATACCCCTGGGCCTCCCATAACCGTGATGACTGCCCTTCACATGAAGGACTAATCAACATAGCCCAACAATTGCATGCCAAGAAAGTTGCAGAACAGAGCCACTATCCTTCATACCAAGTGTCCCAAGAGCCTAGCGCACTACAAGAACCTGAAGCCCCCCCCAGGCAGGTAGAAATGGAGCAAGACCCTCCTACCCAGACACAAGAGAGAATCCCACATATTGCTCCTAACACAAGTGCTAATTAAGCAACAAGGCATGACCAAGAGTTATGTTAATGGTCTGTTAATCACCCTCTAGGGGTGTAATGTGGCATGAGGCATAGCCGAGTGCCACATGCCCCTAGAGGGTGATTAACTGACCATTAACATAACTCCTGGGAGTGCTTTATAGCTATTATAATAAAAATGTTTTTTTAAACAGTGTTAAACCATGGTCAGCATATGGTTAAGCTCTACATGTATGTTAATAAAAGATTAACATAAGGCTGTTAGAATGTTTATAGCCAATCAGAAAGCTCCATTTCTCAGAGCCTTTTATAATACAGCTATTTCACATGGTTCTATCCCTTAGGTGACAATACTGGTTCAGAGGTCATGGCACTCCCAAAAATCAGAGTATGGCCTTTAAAGTAGTAGAGCCCTAAGAAAAAAGAACCAGACAAAGGAAAGCCCTTGCTTCCCCCACTAGAAGAAGAAGAATCAGCATTTATATAGCACTTTTCATACACAGTATCCCAAAGCGCTTTACTAGCAATGCTAGACTGGTAGTGAAGTGACTGAATGTGTGGTGGCAGCCATATCACACATCATCACCCACACACAGCCTGGATAATTGCATGAACCAGTTTATGGGAAGGGGAATGTTGGCCAGGACACTGGGAAATGCTCCCTGCTCTTTGCGAAGAGTGCCCTGGGTTCTTTTATTTCCACCTGGACACCCACCAGGACAATACCAGGATGGGCAGAAGGGACCTCGGTTTAATGTCTCATCCGAAGGACAGCACACCCCAGCAGTACAGCACCCCCCAATACTGCACTCAGATGCCAGAGATTTGTAGGTGCAAGTCCAATCCCAGTGTGGGACGAGAACCCACGACCTTTTGGTCCAGAGGCAGATGTGCTACCAACTGAGCCATGCTGACAACTAGGCTCAGCAAAAAAAGGAAAAGACAATGCTAAACCCTCCTGGAAATCAGGAAATAAATATGCAGCCCTGTCCAAAGAAGGCCAGTGAGGGGACTCTGAAGAGGAACAGGAAGAATCAGAAACCTCCTCCATCACGATGAACATTACTTCTGATACGGGGGGGGACAACTCTATTACAAAATGAACACAGTGTAGAAAGCTTTCACAGACCCCTTAGTTGAGCGGAATGTCCTCCATACTTACAGAAATTTAATAAGGTCCTTAAGCAGGGAGCAATACAAATGACTATGAATAGATAGGCCACTGACAGAGCAAAGGTCGATGGCACATTTATAAGGTAGAAAAAGAAATGGGTAGACTGGATGGGCCTTGTGGTCCTTATCTGCCATCAACTTCTATGTTTCTATGTTTCTAAGCATCACAATTCTTAATGTAAACAGTATTAAAAGCCATAGGAAAAGATTGATGACATTACAAGCATTACAAAAGGGAACCAGTGATATTTTTTTGTTTACAGGACACTAGGCTTAATATTAATCAGGAATTACACAAGGCCACCAATATATGAACCATAGGCTTCTCCTTTTGGTCCATATGGGAAGATGTGTGTGATGGTGTAGGTACAGTATACTCTTGACAAACCCAGATATAAAGGTTTCTAGACTAGTGAACATTCATCCAGGAAGGGCTCTACTATTAGATATTAATTACTCACAAGAAAGATTCCATTTAGTAACTGTTTATGCACCACAGACTAAGGCACAAATAGTTGCTCTATTTAAAGAGGTACAACCCTATCCGCACACCTCATGCATGATCATCTGGGCAGGTGACTATAACTGTGGAATGAGGCAGACAGATATGGGGCTAAAAACTGATAAACTGTTTTGTGTTTCCTTAGCTCTACAGACTATAGTAACCATGGCAGGGCTAGTGGACACTTACAGATCTAAATTTCCAACAGGTGGAAATACCTACTTCCGGGAGTCCATTTCCACCAGGATTGATTTGATATTTGTATCGCCTACATTACACACTCAGACAATCCATATGCAATCATGGGAGTTTACGGATCATAGATCCCTCACTGCACAATTTCACTGGGAAAATTCACCCAGATGCAAAAAAACAGCTGAAGACTGAATGAAGCCATTTTAGATCAGGAGGTAATACAAAACGCTTACAGAGTAGAATGGCAGGCCAGGCTATCAGTAACACAATTATATGACGATTTAGTGGAATACTGGGAAGATACAAAAAAATCACGGCAAACATTTTTTCAGAATAGAACCAGAAATTCAGCCAATAGAGACTATATAACATACCTCCATCTGAGGGGGCAGTTGCAAAGGCTGATCTCTCAGACAGAGAAAACAAAATTGGATTACAGCCCTCAAATTAAAGTAATAAAAAACAAATGATGGAGATGCAGTATGACCAAGATAAATCTCTCGAACAAGAGCTTAGATTTATGACCAACACAAAAAAGGCTCTTTCAACACTTTTAAAGAGTGTAAAAACTGGGTGGGGCACAGGATCCTGACTGAGATAACCACCAAAGCAGGTCAGTCAGTAACCACTTCTACAGGAATATTGCAGTTAGTGGAACAATACATGCTGTCTTTGGCACTGTACCACAGACAGAATGGGACCCTGATTGCTTTGAAAAACAATCTCCCGCAGGTGTCTGAGACCGAATCATAACAGCTCATAAAAGATATTACCTTAGAAGAAGTTCAGTTAGCAAGTGGCACACTTAAGAAAGACACTTCCCCGGGGACAGATGGTATAGGTTCAAAATTATACAAAACCTATGTAAATAAACTTTCCCCAGCTTTAGTAATACTGTATAACTATATGTTACTTGCTGGGAAAATGTCTGACTTTATGAATAAAGTCATTCTCATTCTCTTGTACAAAAAGGGTACACGGGATGATTTGAAAAAATAGAGACCCCTGTCTCTGTTAAATAAGGATTTCAAAATACTAAGCAAAATATTGCTGAAATGACTGACAAGATTAGCAGACAAACTGATCAGCCCACACCAGACATGTGCAATCCCTAACTGATATCAGCAAGATAATCTCATTCTACTGAGGGAATTGTTTTATAAAGGTAATAACAATGAAGTGCAGCATTTTGTGTTAGGGCTGGATCAGAAGAAAGCTTTCGACAAGATAGCACACAACTATTTATTTGCTGTATTGCAAGCATATGAACTCCTAGAACTGTTTGTTAATTGAGATGAACTCACAGCACTATTTGTTAATTGGATACAAAGCGTATACGACAATGCCACCATAATACCAAATGTAAATGAATGGGTTGGAAAACAGATTGCAACCCGTTGAGGTGTAAGACAAGGCTGCCTACTCAGCCTGCTGCTTTACACCTTTGGCATAGATATCCTTTTAAGATGCATCGTAGAAAACAGTAACATACAAGGTATCCCCCGATCCCAGGACAATCAGCAGCTGCAATCCTTGCATACGCAGATGATGTAATACTGATAGTATCTCTCTTGAATTGAAAGCAAGCCTTATCAGACACACTACTGTAAGTACATTCTCAAAATTGTCAGGATCACAGGTTAATTATAATACAAGCACGGGAATAATACTGGGCAACACTCCTTACCTGCCGATAGGAAGTTTGCAGGCATCATAGTAACACAAGAACCCATGATCATATTGGGAAATCACATATACATAGATACATAGAAATTGTTGGCAGATAAGGACCACTAGGTCCATCTAATCTGCCCATAAGCCCTATTCTTGTACATAGTCACTGACCATAAATGATCAATGACTTTTCATCAGTCCCACCCCACCCAATGTTCCCTTGTGCCTGTCCCAGGCATGTTTAAACCCCATCACTGTGCTTGCCCCCACCACCTCTTGTGGCAGACTGTTTAAAGTGTCCACCACCCTCTCTGTGTAGAAAACGTTCCTCAAGTTACCTCTTAAGCTACCTCCCCCTTCCAATTTCATATTGTGTCCCTTCATTTGGATATCTTTTCTACACTGGAAAAGATTCCCCACCTGCACCTTGTTACAGAGAGACTAATTATTGGGCTTTGGAGCATTTTTATTCTATTTTTTTACTTGTTTGTGCACACTCGCACCGAGTGTGACCTCTGGAAGCACTTCCAGGGCATATTGCTCCATTTAAACAGCCCTGCTGTGAGTGGGCAGTAAAACAAACTATCAAACTACTGTTTAGTTCTAACCTGAAGGTTCAGGGGTCACTTGAATGCTTATTGCAGTGTAGTGCGCATGAAACATACAAATTTGTTTTTTTATCCGGTATCTGTGTTGTTGTACTGTAGGAGCCCTGTTGCTAGTAGCAACCAGGAAGAGAGACTGAATGCTTGGTCTGGTGAAACTTTTTAAAACATTGCAAATACTAACAAAATGCTATTTTTCAAACTCCCTTAGAGCCCTATGTTACAGGGACTCTAATTATTGGGCTTTGGAACATTTTTGTTCTATTTATTTACTTGTTTGTGCACATTCGCACCAAGTGTGACCTCTGCAAGCACTTCCAGGGCATATTGCTCCATTTAAACAGCCCTGCTGCAAGTGGGGCGAGCAGAGCGGGGCGTGCGTCGCACATGCGGAGATGCACACAGAGACACGCACGTCTGCATGTGTCTGCTGTGTCCACTGGAGATGCAGGTGACTAGGGGCAATATTCACCAGAACATTGCAATTGATCATCTATGACCACAAGGTAATAGTGTGTTTGTGTTGTTCATATTAACAGGGTAGATAACTGGGAAAGAAATAAACATGTCCCAGGCTAAAAGTAAATGAGGTAAAGTAAAGAAACGTGTCAGTACCCTATGTAAAATGTACACCGATGAGACAGCTTGCCCAGACTTCATATGTGACAAGCGTCTCTTAATAGATACATTTCAAGGGGAAATTAAAGAACTCCTCCAGAGACTAGAAGTACAAAGGAAAGTACAGTTATTGGAAAAATGTACTGATATGGCAGAACAAAATATTACCATCAGTAGCAATGATGGCATGAGAGACACACAAGATGAGTATGATAAAAAGGGCTTTGGTATTACACACGAAGTAGAAACATGGATTAAGGTCCCAACTACTAAAAAGACACCTAAGAATGATATACCAGGAGAACCACCCTTACATCTACACAGCATATTTGAGAGCCTATCACAAGACCCAGCCCAGGTAGCAGAGGACCATGAACCATCAATCATTAAAGCAGAACAAAGACAGGAACTTACAAACAACTCAGTTCACTCTGACCCAGTAATACAATCACCCAAATTGAACAGGGACATAGTTGTTATTGGGATTCTATTTTAAGGGGAGTGGATACCATGGTGTGATATGGCAGAAAAGAGCACACTACCATCAGTACTCCCCAAGGGGCAGGGGTAAATGAAATCATCAAGTTACTGGATGGTCTATTAGAGAATACCATTACCCCCTTGTTCTGCTACACATGGGTACTGATGACCTACAAACACGTGGCATGAGGGACATCCAAACAGATTTTATGGAATTGATCAAATGGATCAAGGACAAAAAAGGAGAAATTATCATATCTGGGGTTTTACCCACTATGGGGAAAAGATACTCTAAAAACGAATCAATAAACATCTTGAATGATTGGTTACAACAGTTTTGTTTGCAAGAAAACATAGGATTTATGGACAACTCGATCACATTTAACAGGGAGGTATGTTTTAAACCAGATGGGTTACACCTGAACCAAATGGAAAGTAGGATTCTGGGTAAAAAAATAAATGAAGTCCTGAAATTCCATTTAAACTGGAAAAAGGGGGTATAGCAACTACCATTAATAACCATCCTGTCATGGGACCAATGAATGCAGATACATGCCATTGGAAGGTAATACTAATTAATGCCAGGAGCTTACAGAATAAATTCAGTGAATTTAATCTTTTATTAGATGAACAGAAGATACACTTAGCACTGATGACTGAAACATGGTGGGATGCTGGGGATTCATGGGAGAAGACCATACCAGGGTACAATTTGTTTTCAAAATCTAGAACATTTAGGAAAGGTGGTGGAATAACCATTTATACTCATGAATCAATAAAATGTAAGGAAATCCATGTGGATATTAACAACCTAGAGATATTGTGGGTTAAACTAGTTCCACAGGTCGAGGCCAAAATCAAGCTGGGCTTAGTACATAGACCACCCTCAATTTCAACTGAAAGTGATGCCCTATTAGTAAATCACATCAAGAACTTGGATCCAACAGATAGAATCATATTGCTTGGGGACTTCAACCTGCCAAATATTGATTGGAATTGTATGAAAGGAGCTAATAAAATGGAAAAAACCTTCCTAAATGCTTTTGAATAAATAGAGTTGGAGCAAAGGGTCCTAGAAGCAACCAGAGGTGACAATATCTTAGGTATCATATTAACTAATATGGGCAATACAGTACACAATATTAGGGTTGAAACACCACTAGGCAACAGTGCCCATCAGTCAGCGACCTTTCACATCCAAGAACATCATAATAAAGAGATGGAAGGAGCCACTAAAAAATTAAATTTCAGCAAGGCCAATTTTAAGACCATTAAAAATAATTTAGTTAAATGGGATTGGTTTAAAGAATTTAGGGACCTTACAGCAAACAACATGTAGAACCTTCTATTATTTAAGGTAAAGGAACAGATAATGAAAAAATATCCCTACTACAGATGAATATAACAGGAAAAAAAACATACCTGGTTGGTTAAACTCCACAATCAAAAAACTAATGAATAAAAAATATAGAATGTACAAAAGTCTTAAACAAAGTAATCAGTTGGGTTGGTCTTTATACAGGAATTTAACCAGAGAAATAAAATCCAAAATAAAATAAGCAAAAGCACAACATGGAAAATGGTTGGCTAACAAAGTTAAAGACAACAAAAAAACATTTGTTTCCTATGTAGATAGCTTAAAAGGTAGAAACAATGCCATAGGTCCCTTCAGAATGGGTCTGGATCAGTTGCTAAAAGAAACAGCCGATATACAAAATAAGTACTTTTGTACAGTCTTCAATGAAAAGAACATTCAGACACAGACAGTTACTGTGAAATCACACCCAGGACGGTTGCATATAGACCCTAAAGAAGTACATGATAGACTACTAAAATTGGACATTTCAAAATCCTCAGGGCCTCAGGGAGGCAGTATAGCACAGTTGTTTAAGGCTCTGAGCTGCAAATTTGGTGACATCCAGCAGACCAGACCTGGGTTTGAATCCCCACAGCTTCCACTTGCATATACTGTGTGACCCTGAGCAAGTCATTTAACTTCCCTGTGCTCCCAGGATGCACCTGTAAAAAAGCTTTCTGCTTAGTGTGCTACTCCTGGTTAAACAACTAAAAGAAAAAAATACACCCTAGAGTATTAAGAGAACTGGCTGATATTCTATACCTAACTCTGACCAAAATGTTTCAAATCTCTCTAGATCTAGAAGAAATACCACAGGGTTGGAGAGTAGCCACAGTGGACCCACTCCATAAGAAGGGACCAAAAAAATAACCCTGAAAAGTTTAACTTACCTGTTAGGAAAGATCCTCGAAACATTACTAAAAGAACACATACAGGCACACATTGTGGGTAAGGGTTAGCAGATCATTATTAAATCCAGGTCCTGTCAGACTAATCTTTTAACCTTTTATGATGAGGTTAATAAGGGACTGGACAGGTGAAACCCAGTGGATCTAATCTTTTTAGACTTCGCTAAGGCCTTTGACAAGTTACCCCATCAGGAGTTAATCGATACATTGGGCAAATTAAAAATACCAGTAAACATCTTAAACCGGATTTCTGAATGGCTAAAGAATAGAAAACAAAGGATAGTAGTCAATGGGATTTATTCTGATGTGATCAGTACCATTGCCCGACTTTAAACCTCCCGCCATTAACTTCACTGAGATCGACTTGCCAGCATGATTAAATTCCCATCAAAAAACAAACTGACAGTAACCATCCCATCATCTCATGGTATCTGTTTATAGCAGCATGCTATGTATATGCCAATATGCCCACAGCTGCTGCACAGGCTTCAAGTTGGAACTCACCCCACTCTGCTCCACTTACCGACGGATCTTATGAATCTCATCTTCGTGGTGGCGGAGTTGTTTTGTAATTGGGTGCTTAAGTTTAAGAACTGTAGCTGATTTTTTGTGTATCCACATTTTTCTCTCATCATTTTGTATTTCATCATGCCGATATGCCCACAGCTGCTGCACAGATTTCTTTTTGGATTATCCAAATGGAGCTCGCACCATTTACAATTTAAACAATATTAAGTTAGCAGTAGCAGTAAAAACAATATGTGCACAGGGAAAATGAGTCTGAGTTGCTGGCTAAAGATTTGCAGTGAACAGAAGTTAGGGGGTGTGGGTGGTGGGCTTGAAGAGGGAGCTGATCCAAAGCAGGAGGTCGGAGGTTCTTCGTGCCCGATCAGGAGCTGGCGCAGCCTAAGAGAAAGATAGCAGGAAAGATTATTTGAAGAAGGAGGCAAGGGGATGGTGAAGCAAGAGGAGGGAGGGATTCAGAATGAGGGAAATGCTTAGCTTACTGCGGGTAGTGGTGGGGGAGCAGAGGGAGAGGGGACAGAGAACAAACCAGGCACGAGAACTGAGCTAAAATGCTTAATTGAGCACAGATTAGGTGGCGGAAATTGCAGATGCTGGGAGGTGGAAAGAGCAATCGGGAACAAGAACAGCTAGTTGCTAAAATCAAATAAAAAGCATTTCTATCAACTACCAATTAAAAATGGAGAGCCTAAGCAGGTGCTTCTGAAGAAATGGCACCAAGATATTGAATTCTTTTGCTTAGAGTGCAGTCGTTATCTTAGTTGCAGCTACCAGCTGCACCTTAATTTAATTAATCTCAGCAGGAGTGCAACTGTTAGTTCCTGCACCTAACGAGTTTGCCAGTATGTGCTGCTGTGTTTGCTGTTCGCTACTTTGTCGGGAGAATCAGTGTCGGTAAAAAATAAACAGTGGGAAGATTTGAAATGGGAAGTAAAACACGGGCTATTTTTAGTCGGGAAGAATGATGTCGGGAGATCGTACTAGACCCATTCTGATTGGGCTCCAGTTACAAGCGGGGTGCCACAGGGGTCAGTATTGGACCCCTGTCTGTTCAACATCTACATTTCATCCTTAAGCCTGACAATACCAAATGTTTGGCTACTAAAGTTTGCTAATGATTGTAGGATAGGGACCACAGCTAATAACTCAAAAAATATTAAAGCTTTACAACAGGCCCTAGATAGCATAAAGACTTGGACAAACCATAGCAAATTAGCTCTGAACATCAGTAAATGCAAAGTTATGCACCTAGGATCATCAAACAAACAGAAGGAATATATGTTAGGAAATGAAACCTCGGTGGTAACTTATCAAGGGATAGACCTAGGAATAAAAATCAGCCCAGATTTGAAGTTTAGCTCCCACTGTGACGACCAAATCAATGAGGCCAACCAGAACCTAAATTGCATCTTTAAACATATTTCTAGCCATAACAAAGAGGTGATACTGCCATTGCATAGTGCCCTGGTGAGACCACATTTGGAGTATTGCATCCAGGTATGGTCACCGTGCAAAAAAGAGGACAGTATAAGAGTCAAGGGAGTAGAACGCACAGCTATTAGGGCAATTTTCAGATTAAAAGAACTATCATATGATCAGAGACTAAAACCACTTAGCCTATTCTCGCTGTAGTACAGGAGGCACAGAGGAGATATGTGCATGCTGTATAAGGCAATGGGAGATAATACCCTAATGAAAGATCTGGGTCTTGAGTTAAGAGGGGGGGTATAGCCAGTAGTAGATCACACACCAAACAACTGTTGGAACCTACTACGAAGAAAAAATTGGTTCAGCTAGAGAATGGAAGTTCCACGGAATCAGCTCTCACCAGAGGTAGTGAAGAGTACAAATATGGAAACATTTAAGACAAAGCTAGATATAGCTTATGGTGACAGTATTAAATACAGTTTTAAATAAATTTACAAGGCAAGCACCAAAGACGCAAGTCTATTTTAGCTTGTTACAACCTATGAAACCTTGTTTATGCCTTTGAGGTACTTAAAAGTTTCTATCATGTCCCCCCTTTCTCTTCTATCCTCCAGTGAGTGCATATTGAGGTCTCTTAGTCTCTCCTCATATGTTTTGTGATGCTAGCCATGCACCATCTTTGTCACCATTCTCTGCATAGCATCTACCTTGTCTATGTCCTTATGCATGTGTGGTATCCAGTACTGCATGCAGTACCCAGCTGAGGCCTTACCAGTGTTTTATACTGTGGCATCACCACCTCCCATCTCCTGCTAGTAATGCCTCTGCTTATGCACCCCAGCATGCCACTGGCCCTCCCTGCAGCCTTTGCGCACTGTTTTGATACCTTAAGGTCATCAGATATGATAACCCCTAGGTCCCTTTCATCTTTGGTGACAGTCAGCATTCTCCCCATTCTGTATCTCTCCCCAGGGTTCCCTCTACTCGGGTGCATTATCTTGCACTTTTTTGCATTGAACCTCAGTTGCCACACTTCCAACCATCTTTCAAGCTTCTCCAGGTCCCTCTTCATTTTCATTTTCTGCACCCCTTCTGGATGATCCACTCTGTTGCAGATCTTGGTGTCATCTGCAAATAGGCAGACCTTTCCTTCCAGCCCCTCTGCAATGTCACTAATGAAGACATTGAACAGAACTGGTCCCAGGACTGATCCCTGTGGTACTCCACTGGTCACCTCTCTCTCTCCCCCCAGAATGGATCCCATTTACCACCACCCTCTGTCTTCTGTCCATCAGTCGGTTTCTAACCCAATATATCACCTTATGCACCATGCCCAGAATACTCATCTTGTTGACCTGCCTTCTGTGTGGGACAGTATCAAAAGCTTTGCTGAAATCTAGATAGGTGATGTCTACCACCTCTCTCTGCTTCACTTCAATAGTCACCCAATCAAAAAAAATCTATCAGATTTGTTTGACAAGATCTTCCTGCTGTGAATTCATGTTGCCTCAGATTCTTGGCATGACTGGATTCCAGGTGTGCCACTATCCTTTCTTTCAGCAGTGTCTCCATGATCTTCCTCACCACTGAGGTGAGGCTGACTGGCCTATAGTTTTCAGCTTCCCTCTTACTTTTACTTTTGTGCATTGTAGCTACATGTGCCCTCCTCCAGTCCTCTGGAACCACACCTGTGTTGAGTGACTCTATGAACAGGGCAGCCAGAGGTGCTGCTAGTTCCCTTCTTAGCTCCCTTAATATCCTTGGGTGTATGTGGTCTGGTCCCATGGCTTTATCCACCTTCAACTTTGTGAGTTCCTCCAGAACTCTTTCCACTGTGAATGGACTGGTGTCCACTCCCACTCCCCTCCCCATTGCCTCTTCTCCCCTACTGTGGTCCTTGATCCTCTCCCTCCTTAGTGAATACTGAACAGAAGTATTTATGCAGTATCTTTCTTTGTCTAGATCCCCCTCCTTACACTCTCCCTCCTCCCCCTTTGAGTCTAGCAATCCCCCCTTATTTTTCTCATATTGCTGATGTACCTATAGAATGTTGTCCCCTTTTTTCACAGTCCATGCTAAATCCTCCTCTGTCTGTGCCTTGACTCTCCTAACAGCTTTCCCTGCTCCTCTTAGACATTCAAGGTACACCTCCCTGTCCTCCTCCCTTTGGGTTCTCATATACTTTCTGAAACTTGCTCTTTTAGCCCTTGCTTTGTCTGCTACCTCTTTAGAGAACCACAGTATGGTAATATACAGGAGGGAGGTGTAAACATGATCGATCTGGTAGCTTTTTTCTGCAGCATTTTCATTACATATAACTTTGGAACTGCATTGAGACCAGATAATAAATTGTGGAAACTGTTTCTATTAGTGTGGTTAGTACCATGGATGGGCACCTGGGCTAGTAAAAAAAACAGATTATTGAACAGAGTTCCTTCACTCCCTAAATATGGGTTAGAACAACTGAAAAATATCCTTCGGTGGGAATTTAACAACCTCCCAAATTCAGACACTAGACTGAAAAACAATGTACAATAGAATACTTCAAGCAGAAAAAAAAGGAAGAAATCATTTTTCCACACTGTCCGATGAACAGACAAGCCTTTGTACTAAGTCAATTGAGTAACCCATGACTACCAGTCTTTGTTTGGAATTTGTTGTGGTTAGGCATGTATGGTAGAATAGGAGTTAAAAACAACAATGAGCATAAATGGCTTTCAGAAAGATACCGCCCTAGAGAGACATGTGTTCAACAGTTAGAAACCCAGGAACACTTATTTCTGGAGTGCACATATGCCAAAATGTTCTTGGATTACTTAGCTGAAGAATGGGAGGAACCCCTCTTCTTATCCCTGACATACTCTAGCTTACTGTATGGTGATTTCTCAGGTGGCTGGGGTAAATATAACTGGAAATGCTGTGTGTCATTTTTGCAGTGATTAGGTATTACATCTGGCAAGCTGGGTGTCTCTGAGTAACACAACAAAGGGTTATCACCTATATTGAATTGTATAAAAACACACATTTTGCTTTGCAAAACATCATCCAGAATGATTTAAAATGATATTCAAGTGAAAAAATGAAACAACTATGGCCACATTGCGAAAAGTGGATAACTATTTAAAACTACTAGTGTTCCAGGATTATATTGTAACTAGTTATGTTTCACTGTTTGTTCCCTTTTTATTTTTTTTCTCTGTATATATGCTGAACATTATTTTTTATTTGACTTGTAAGTATATTGTATTGAAGCCCTACTTACAATAAAAATCCCCCTACTCTTTTTTAGAAGTGCCATGGGATTTTTAACATCTAACTGAACAACCACCAGAACAGGCAGAAGGGGCCTCGGTTTAACGTCTCATCCATAAGACAGCACTTCAGAAGTGCAGCACCCCCTCATGCTACACTACTGTGTCATTATTGAGATGTAACCCAAATGTCTGGTATGGGCATAAAACCCACAGCCTTCTGATTTTTCCGGCCTCAGAGGTGAGCATGTAACACACTGAGCCACTGACACTGATTTCCCTGTACCTTAAGCTGGTTTAATAGCAATAAATAATTTTCATATCCCCACACCCCCACCTTGAAACTAGGATGAAAAGAAGAAATATACACCAGTCCTCTCCTCCTGTAAAAAAAAAGAATAAACAAAAAAAACATAGATCAATAGATCTGTTGCTCTTAGTTCAGTTTTCCTGGGAAAATTAGTTACAAAAAATAAATATGGTAGCAAGGAAAAGGAGATTCCTTTATAGTTACATGTGCTTTCCTTTTGAACTGTACCTGAGAATTAGGAACAAATGACTGGCACAGAAAACCTGATATATGTTGTCTTTCACTCTTCTTGAGTCAAATTTCTAAACTGCAGTGTGAGGAATGTCTGTTATGGAATGGGTGGAATATAATATTAAGCCCTGTGTATCACTACCTATTTATTGTCAGTAACAGAGGCCTCTTACATACACAGACTTGCAGGGTGGCCCTAGAATCAACAAGCTAACCATAACACTCAGTAATCTGACAGATGGTCAGCAAAGTATTTTGTCAGGACAGCATCTGATTTTGTTTTCTGCAATTCTGAGTCGGTCAGTATCAACAAAGCATTATAATGCAGGCATTTGGCCAATTAATTTTATGAAAATGCCTACAAGCAATTCATTAACAGAAAATATTATTTGAGAGGAGGCACTTTTCCTCATCTCCACTACCCTCCCCGAAGAAAAAAAAATCCAAAGAGTAGTATTAGTTTTGTGGCTAAGCCTGCCTTTGAGAGTTTCTGATTTCCATTACAATCCCATGCCATTCATTAGTTTGGTACAGGGCATGTGGACCAGACTTTCCAGCTGCTTATCCCTCGCAACCACAGATACTGCAACAACAAAGCTAAGAAAAAGGGTTGGTGCACCTTGAGCTGTGAATTATTTAAATTATCAATTTCCTGCCAGTAATAAGACTGTATAGATTTACAAGCATAAATCTGAAATGTGCAACTAAAAGTAAGCACTTTCCTGTCACAATGAAAAATGTCTCAATTTCACCTTACTGATTAGCACACCAACACTCAGAAGCATCCTCATTCTCTTGGCGTGATTAGAATTTTATGAATAGATACATACATGCTAGCGATGGTGGAATTTAATTTAGCTTGCCACAGGTGTCAAAAGAGTGCTCACAGTAGGGATCTTCTTACAACAACAGCTGTGCAAAATTGAAAAGGTAGTATCTAAATGGCTATCCTCCCCCCACCATATGTTCTTAGAAGCTGAAAAGTTAATGGGAAATGAGTTTAGCATGCAATGTTTATTTCAGCCATCCATTATAATTGGGATGATGAGACTGGCGCCTTTTATTAGCTTTAATTAATGTAAGTTTAGAAAGAGGGAATCATCAAGAGATTATGTTGCAAATTTTCAAAAAAGATAGTACAGAGGCATTAATGAGTCATGGTGAGGAGACAGCAAGCAAACATTTGAAAAGAAGGAAGTGTACAGTGCAGATGAAGTAGGCTTGAGAACACTATTTTAAAGGCAATTTAGGGATGGCTCTCAAAAGGAAACAAAATTAGAAGACAAAACAGTGACCAATGTGGATGAACAGAAAAGTAAAACTAGGGCTAAGGGAAGAAAGAATGGCAGGTGAAGTAAAATGTCTGAAGGCCAAGTCCTCAAGGACACCCCAGATACTTGCAACTTGAGTATATCTGTAGTGCAATGATCCACAGTTGGGGGAGCCAGCATGCCTACAAGCATCCTCAGCCCCAGCCCCCTACAGTCTGCTGATGTGGATATGCAGGGGGGCAAGTGTGGTGTGGCAGGGCTGATCTGGACCAAGGACATCCAATCAGATGCTCATGCCAGTCCACCAATGGACCTTTGCTTGCACAGAGTTCAGGGGCCAATGGATACAGCAGTCCTTCAAGACTGCCATATCCCTGTTGGCAAAAGTGAATTGCAACAATGTACACCAACCAGTGCTGGTAAGGTCCCCCAGCCCCTTCCCCCCACAGCTAAGAGGATTGGGAGATGGAGTATTCTTTCCAATTAGCCTCCATGGGTGGTCCAGTTGCTGGATGGAAGTGAGCAAATAAGCACTATTACAGCCCCTCGATGTTGTAGTGTATGCCCCCTCCACCGGCCATCTACACTGCAGAAATAACTTTGGGGATGAAGCGCATCTCAGCCTCAGCCCCATTGCCCACCCCCATCCTGGTCATCTGCATAGCCTGGTGCAAAGTTCAGGATCCAGAGTACTGGGGGCACACATTCATACTTCTGCATGCCACCAAGCACCCCAATGGTGTGCATCATGCACAAAGGGGACAATAAGGCATTTCCTGACCCTAAGCATGTACGAGCAGCCCAGGACACTTCTGACATTGTGCCCTTAGAAAATAGAGAAATGCATAAAGAAAAGTACTGTAGCTGGCACACAAGATGATTATAAAAAGGCTAAGAAGGTTTCTGAAATAATATACTGACCAAGGACAAGATGCTCTTTATGTATCATTGGAAACCTAAAATACATTGGGAAGGATTTTCAAAGTAGTTTATTTGTTGTAAGTTCCCATTGTCAGACCTTTTGTACAGAGGACTTTTGCCAAGCAATTAGGATTTTCCATCAGTACAGTTTGGAAACATTTTGCTAAGCCAGAATTCCATGGTCTACTGTGCATACAGTAGAGATGTGCAAAATTCACAGACTTAATATTATGAATCACAGTAAGGGATCTCTGTTCCTGAAATCCTGTTCTTCCATAAGTTTACCATTTTGAACTACCTAACCTTAACATTTCTAATAATACTATGAGAACATTTCTTGGGCAGTGTCTAAGAGAATAATTGGATGATGAATCATTGGAATAGAAATTGAGCCTTTTCTATATAATGGAAAAATAATACTACCCGCCCAAGTAGTGGGAATCCTTCTTGATTGCAAAACTGAATTTAACAAATGTTGGAATAGAGGAAGCCACTAATACAAAGATATTCTAAACACATCTTCTATGATTCTATCCTGAGCAGGGGCTTTGATTTAGTATCCATAACATCATGCCAAATTTCCTGGTTTGAGAAACAGATAGATAGCGGGTTTCATTGATGATTCATTGCTATTTCAATTATATTTGCAATATCTTCTCTGAGGTTTCATTTTCATTATAAAACAAATTTGAAAAATAATTAACCCATATGGTAGGTATAATGTGTAATATTTGATTTGATAGCATATGCTTGATTTCCATGACATTTAGCCACCAGGGGCCAAAAGGTTTTAGTATTTTCCTTAAATGCTGCCCCTTAGGCCTCAAAGTATCCCTAGTTTAAAACACACATTTTATGATTGTTCACATTCTATAGAGACTGTTTATGCAATTGGTAGTTTATTTATTTATTTATTTATTTATTTAAGAGATTTACCAGGAAGGCATGCTGAGCAGAGTACTGCTCGATTCCAGATGCACCCTGGAGGTTCGGGGTTACAGTGGGGACATGATACAATCTGCACAAAACAATACAGTGGAACATGGTATGGTCAGTCAGAAAACATACATAAGGAGTAGTAGAACAGCAGTGGTAACATACATAATATAAAATGGAACAAATTGAGGGTAGGCACATTTATTGTACAGTATACAGTGATTTACTATGAGTAGGTCAGAAACAGTGGAGAGAACAGGCTTGATTCATTACCTGGGCAGGTACAGGAGTGAGGGGGGGTTAGGGGGGGTTGCAGGAGCAGGTGGTAGAGAAGTGCGAATTGAGAAGGGCATTTAGCTGGGGAGTACTTGTGGAGTGTCTAATATCGGCTGCCAGGGAATTCCACAGTTTGGGTAACCTAAAGCTGAACGCTGCCTGACCGGACCGGGGTGGATCTATGCGGGATATGCAGGAGCCTAGCGTGGCTGTTACAGAGTGCATAGGACGGTGGGGGTAGGGCAGTTAGGGAGGCTGACAGATAGGATGGGAGTGATTTTGACCAGAATTTTGCCGAGGTTCTAGAGCAGTGACATGATCTTCTGTTGTGTAAAGAGGTGAGGTTCAAGGATTAGTATAGGACACAGTGGTGGGTGCTGGGAGGGAGGTCAAGCGAGAAACGGCAGAAGGAGTTGAATAGGGGGTCAAGCCTTGCTAGGGAGGTTTGAGGGGCTGCGCAGTAAACTGTGTCACCATAGTCAAATATAGGGAGGATCATTTTTTTGACTATTTCTTGCCTGGTTGGCAGGGGTATGCAATTTTTATTACGGTAGAGGGCTCCCAACATAGGGTTCAATTTTTTTGTGTAAAGCATCAACGTGTGCAGAGAAGTTTAGGTGTTGGTCTAGCCAGATGCCTAGATAACGAAAGGAGGTGCAGGCCTCCAGTGGAGAGCTGTCCAAGGTGAAGAACTTTGGTGGCTCAGTAAGCCGTGTGAGTTTGGGCCGGGAGCCAAAGGTGAGGGAGATAGTTTTTTTTGAGTTTAGGACTAGCTGGTTTGAGATAAGCCAACGTTGGACGGAGTCAAAATCCTTCTGAAGGCAGGCTGTCACAGCACTGGAGGATGGGCCAGAGGTGAACAACTGCATCGCCAGCGTGACATGTGGATGGTCAGATTTGGACAGGCTGCTGGCAGGTCGTTGAGAAATATAGAGAACAGTATTGGGCCGAGAACCGACCCTTGGGGGACTCCGCTGGTGACTGGGAGTAGGGTGGATGTAGCCGAGCCTATGCGGACAGATTGGGACCTGTTAGCCAGGTATGAGTGGAACCAGTTATTTGCACCAGCCGACAGGCCGGCTAGAGCCAGTTTAGCCAGCAGCAAGGGGTGAGAGATGGTGTCAAACGCTTTTGCCAGATCAATAAATATGGCAGCTGTTAATTCCCCTTTGTCCATACCTGTGAGGATAGCGTTTGTGAGCCGGAGGAGAGAGGTGGTGGTGGAGTGATTTTTCCTGAAGCCGGCCTGGTAAGGAGTTAAGAAGTTTATCGACTCCAGATAGTGGTGGAGTTGGGAAAGGACCAGACGTTCTTGAAGTTTGGCCAGACTGGGGAGCAGGGATATAGGGCGGTAGTTGGAAGGTGAGGAGAGGTCCCCTCCTTTGGGAAGGGGAATGACAGTGGCTTGTTTCCACTTTATGGGGACTGCACCGAGTTTAAAAGACAGGTTGAACAGCAGGGTTAGCGGGTGGGCTATGGCAGGTGCAGAGAGCAGGAGCATTTTGGAGTCGAGGCCAGTGGGACATTTACCTTTGTCAGGGTTGAGAGACCTCAGAAGTTTTAGCACCTGAGCTGGTGATACAGGGCATAGGGAGAATGAAGCTGAGGAGGGTGCAGTAGGGGGAGAAGTGGGTGGGGGAAGGGGAAGGGTAAAGGAGGAAAGAAGGGATGATGCGGCAGTGGAGAAGTAAGAATTGAACTCGGAGGCTACCATGCTGGGATCCGAGATGTTTTTCCCTGCAATGTTTAGTGAGGGGTGGGGTTTGGGCCGGCGGGGAGAGAAGGGATTTTATGGACTTCCAGAATTGAGTTGGGTGACCGAAACTATTATTCAAAGCATTTTTGAAATAATTAGATTTGGCTTGCCTTACGAGCCTGGTGCATGCGTTTCGCAGTGACCTGTAGTGACGCTGTGCCAAGTGACTACCTGAAGCCTTGAAATATTTCAAGGCGCGGTCTCTGGCTCGTAGTTGCTGCATCAGGCTTGTTGTAATCCAGGCAAGTGGGTCCTCTAACTCGGGATCGCCTGAGTGGAGCATGGTTGTCCCAGACGGAGAGAAATTAGAGGAGAAGAAGTGCAAGGCATCATCAATGGAGGGGCCTTAGAGATGGAAGACCAGTCAATACTGGTAAGGTCGTTGAGGAGCGAGGCAGGTCAAGGGACTTATAAACTCTAGTGAGGAGACCGGGTGGGGAACAGAGAGGGTCGATAGATTTTACGCACCATGTAGATCATATGGTGGTCACTAAGGAGTCTGGTAGAAGGCCTGCTTGAAAGATCCGATGAGGGTGGGTGGTAGCGCCCAATCCAGGAGGGTATGTTTGTTGGACTTATGGTTTAGGCGAGTTGGTTCAGCTATTTGCTGGGACAAATTTGGGTATTTATGTGTTGCCGAGCTTTGGGAGGCTCCCTTGTCTAGCCAATTGAGATTGAAATCCCAAGTATGTGATTATGCCGCCCACTGTAAGGGACCTCAGGGTGCCGAGATGGTCAAGGATGTTACCCAGTGGAGTTACAGGTGGGCAGTAGGATCCAGCAATATAAATTGGGATGGAATGAGTTAATGAGATTTTGACTAGGAGGAATCAATAGGTTGTGTGGGGCGGCAGTGTGATACAGGAAAATTGAAGAGCAGAGGAGATGTACATGGCAATGCCGCCACCCTTCTTACGTCCCTGTCTATCCTGGTGGATTAGGCCAACCCAGGTATAGAGAATTCGCATCCTGGTTGTGAGGTTTTAACCAGGATTCGGTGATAATTAAAATGTCAGGGCAGTGAGTGAGGACAGTGGTTTGTAAGGCAGCAATTTTGTTTAGGATGCTGGATATGTTTAGTTGGACAATCTTAAGTCCTTTCGGGAGGGCGTGGCAGTTGTGGGTTGTATAGCAGCACGGTGCAGTTGGTCCTGGATTGCATTCAATGTCCCTGCTATGAGGAGGAGGAGGGCCAGGAGTGACTTAGTAGGCGTAAAGTCTTTGGAGATCTCCAGTGTCTAGAGGGGTGATATGCAATACAAAGGTATAGGTGCGGAACTTGTGGAGTGGGACATAAAGAGCGGGCAAACCCTGTGGAGAGAGGGTGGGAGGATAGAGGCCCCAGGGACCAGTTGGGCCATGCGACATGTTTAGCTCCACTGTTGCTGTGGAGGAGGGGGTGATAAGGAGGCTTTAGGGAGGTATGGCAAGGACACAGGTAGAGTGGGATGGGATGATGGTGGAAAGGAGGATAGGAGAGGCAAATCAAAAAAATCGTGAGAGCTAAAACTGCATATTTAATACTTTGTATTCTTTGCTATTTAATTGAATTGGTTTTAGTAATCACTTTACTATGTGAGAACGGAAACTGTGCAGCGGTGGCCTCTAGTGGCTGAAGAGTATAGGAACTAATGGGAAAGTGGGCTGATTGGTTAAAACAGCTCACAGGGTTACCACTATATAAGTAGGAGCCGACCAAGGGTGGTGGTGGGGGTGGTGGGGAGCCTGCGCATAGCGCAGGCGGGGCTAGAGCTTCTGGAGGGTAGCTGAGAACAGGGATCGCTACCTGCTGGCTCCTGCAGCTCCGTCGTCCGCGGGGGAGGGTCCGTGGCTGTGGGGAGGGCTACAAGGTAGCTAGCCCTCGCGACCGCACTGCTGGGGGGACAGAAGAAAGGGCAGATTAAGTACAGGTAGGTCGATGGGGAGGAGGAGCTACTAACACTTCTAACCAGCAGTAAGAATGAATTTACAGCAGAGAAATCACATAAGCAGCAATTACACACAATACTATCTTAACATGAGGCTACTCATTAGAAGCAGTAAAAGCCCGAGAATCCCCGGTACAGCATCCGATTTAAATTCAGCTGAACCCAAAAAATGTTTGGCTCTAACAAGAATTTGCAAAGAGCCCTAGGGGAGTTGATTTCAGTGGGTGAAATTCAGTGCAGGCTGTGGCTCTCGTTTTTGCCTTCCCCACTGGGCTATAACCTTGCACTTTTTAAAACGTATTTTTTTGCCTTGAGATTCTGGTCAAGCACTCCTATGGGGTACAGTTATTGGCGCGGTTAGGCAGAGTGCTGAAATCAGCTAACGAGCAGCAGCTCCAGCTCTATCAGAGGCAAATTGCTATAAGAGAGCTGGCAAGTTGAAAAAAGGCAACAAGTTTAAAATCCTGTGGCGCAGCTTCTGGAGGGTAGCTGAGAACAGGGATCGCTACCTGCTGGCTCCTGCAGCTCCGTCGTCCGCGGGGGAGGGTCCGTGGCTGTGGGGAGGGCTACAAGGTAGCTAGCCCTAGTTTGATTCAGATCCCTTTTTTTCTTTTAAAAAGTACAAAACTGAGTGCCCACCATACTGGTGTTACCACATAAAAACATGTTTGTTTACATTTTTTGACAAACTCCCACTGCATCTTTCCTGGACTCAGGAATGCCCCAACATAATATAGCCACTCATTATGCAGTGGGAGTAGAGGAGACTATTTTATCATGAGTGGCTGCACTGTTTGAGGGTGGTTCTAATGTTCGGGAAGTATGCAATAAGAATAGTTATATGATCTGAAGCCAAACAAGGCTATACACTACTGTATATTTCAATTCTAATAAGCAAGGAAGCAGATAAAACAACCAGCGCCATCAATGAATTTTAAAGCTGGTAGACAAACATAAACTGGGGGTTTTAACTGAAAAATAATATGATACAAAACAGGTTGATAGTGTCCCTTTAAGGCTCCCCCATAAATTGATCTGGTATTTTAATTTTTACAGCAAAACTAAAAGTTTCACTCAGGAATTCCAAATGAAGAAAGCAGGAACCATGCTTCGTAGCAAAGCAAATGAGTCTATTAGCTCAAAAAGCAGGCGGACAGCTGCACAACGAACAAAATCTGGCAGATCCATTATGGCTACAAAAGCATTAACTAGATAAGGGTGTTTCATTGGCTTAAACATGAACATGGATTGCATTTAGTAAGGCCTATGATACCGTTCTACATAGAAGAGTTGTGAACAAACTGGGCAGCCTGGGAGTGGGTCACAAGGTGGTAAACTGGATTAGAAACTGGTTGAATGATAGAAGATGAGTTATGGAAAATGATGTTCATTATTAGGAGAGGAGGGTGACCAGCAGGGTGTCACAGGGATCAGTCCTGGGCCCAGTCCTGTGTAATGTCTTCATAAGAGAAATTGCGGAAGGGCTGGAGGGGAAAGCATGCCTCTTTGCAAATGACTCTAAGATCTGCAAATGGGTGGACACTCCGGAAGGGGTGGAAAAAATTAGGAGGGACCTAGGTAAACTGGAGGAATGGTCCGAAGTGTGGCAGCTGAGATTTAATGCATAAAAGTGCAAAATCATGCATTTAGGTTGTTGGAACCCAGGGGAGGATTGGGGGGGGGAGAAACTAATGGTCACCAAACAGGAAAGGGATTTGGGGGAAATCATATTGGATGACCTGAAGGTGGCTAAACAATGTACCAAGCTTATGGGGAGAGCCAGTGGAATGTTGGGGTGCATAGGAAGAGGTATCATCAGCAGAAGGAAGGAGATGGTGATGCCACCATGCAGATCATTGGTGAGGCTTCATTTGGAATACAGTGTCCAGTTATGGAGGTCACAACTCCCTAAGGATGTAAACAGAGTGGAGGCAGTTAAGAAGGGCAACAAAGATGGTGCAGGGCCTGCACCAAAAGTCATACGAGGAAAGACTGAGACACCTCAACATATATATATATATATATATATATATATATATATATATATATATATATATATATATACACACACACCCTGGAGAGAGAAGAGAAGAGAAGAGAAGAGAAGAGAAGAGAAGAGAAGAGAAGAGAAGAGAAGGGAAGAGAAGAGACAGGGGTGATATGATAGAAACCTTCAAATATCTAAAAAGCATAAACAGGGTACTGGAGGTTAGCATATTTAGGAAAAAAATGTCCAGAAATGAGGGGGCATGACACAAGGTTGGAAGGGGGTAGACTAAGGGGTACCGTGAGGAAGTATTTCTTCACAGAACATGTGGTGGATGCATGGAATAGACTCCCACTGGACCTGGCATAGGGGAACCCTAGCAGTAGGAACAAGGAAGTAAAGCTGGATATCAAGTAGAGTCTGCAGTAAGCACCTCTGTTCCATCAGAACTGAGAGATGAGATTTAAAACCTGCTGGGCAGTGTCTGAAGTTACTTAACCACTTTATCCTAATATAATTGTCAAAGCTTGAGATTCTTAGCTTAGAGTACTAACTATTGACACAAGTCATGGACAAATCTTAAATTTGTATTTATAATGGATTTTACTTTTAGTGTACAATTATTTTGGAGAAACGTTTTACGTAACAGGAAAGAAAATAAAACAATGAAATAAAGGACATTATTGTGTCTCATACTGCAAAGCTGGGTTATTCATAAGGACTTTATCTGGAACCCATCTGAATAATGCAATTCCCTGTGTATACTGTACATCATTGAAGCCCATACTTTATGAAGGGCATCAGGTGTGAAAAAACATTATGGGCAGGATGTGAAAAATGAAAGCTGTACTATGGTATCCCATGACATTGGTGACCGAGATTAGGTGCTTTCAAAAAGGGCACCTCAATCACTGTGCCTATCACCAGGGCTACCAAGCAAGGAAGGCAATCGGATGGGGGGTCAACAAATATAGCGACAGGGTGTCACTATATGTACATGCGCATGGGGGGGAGTGAGCACGCCGAGTGATGGGCAGAAGGGGAGGGAGGGTTTGCATGGTATGGTGCTGTGGTGGGCTGCTGAGCTGGCCCAGTGGTGTGGGTGGCAGGCTAGGATTGTGATGTCGCCAGGTTTGGGTCCAGGCACGCATACATTTTGTTGCGCCCGTCCCAAAACCTTTTTTCCCCCATTTTGCACCCACCCCAACATGCACCCCCCTGGAGATGAGAATCCTTTAGTAAGGGGGTTCAGAGGGTGAAGACCTCTAGGGGTGCAGGGGATGCAGCCCCCCGCATAAACCTGAAAATCCTAAGTCCCCAGTGCCCTTTTGCTGTGCACCGGGGATTTATATCACCGAAACTGATTTTTGGTGATGTACACTCAACCTAATGGCGATTGCCTTTCTGTAATCACTGTTATGACATGGAACCCTGTACTATTCATGAGGTGGTATGATAAAATGGCTACATTGAGAATTTGGAGTGAAAATATTGAAAATTACGAAAGTTACACGCATGTGTAGACAATTTTCAACGACTGGATATAACTCAGTCATTTTTTGGAGTTGTTTCACCATATTTTCAACATGGATTTTTTGGGACCCCACCTCATGAAGACTGCCGCTGTCATTCCATTCACTCATGCTGAAATGTGATTTAGTACAGTGACTGCACCATTCTGCATCACAGGTACAAAAAAACATTTTAGGGAGGATTTGAACTATGACAGCTGTACTGTTCAGGAGCGGGCAGGATGCAGCAATGGGAGGGAGAGGGATGTTTTCCTCAGCAGGAGTGTAGCTAGGAATTTCAGATCTATACACGGAGTGGACTCACTGCTACCCCCCCATTGTCTGTGCCATGCTACCCCTTCCCCCACTGCCCATGCCCTGTCCCTGTCCTCTCACCTGACACAAGTGCTATTTTGTCTGTGGTATATACTGTGAATATGAAAAGTAAAAATGTAACACATACACCCATTCCTGTATGTTAAAAATGCCTTCCAAATCACCTGTGTCAGACTAACAGACTGGCTTTCAGTTACAGTGTTGCACTGTGATAAGCCTTTGCACCACATCAAAGAGGTCCATTCACACACCATTAGCCATTCCATCACTACACCACTAGCCATATCATCACCAACAATTGTCAGACTAAGAGACTGGCTTTTAGTTACAATATTACATTGTGACAAGCCTCTGACCACATCAAGGTAGCTAGTCCCACAGAGGTCCATTCACACACCACTAGCCATACCATCACCAGCATCTAAAAAGAAATGGGTACTGTTAACATACATGCTTCTTTTCCCTTATTTCTGCATCTAACACACATCTTTCCACAAAAATATAACTAAGAATGAAAACAGAGCTACACAGTAAGACATGGCTAAAATCCTTCTAGCAAAAAGGAGATACAGAGTTTAGGTAACAAAGTAGTATTTAAAAGTTTAAGAGATTACATTACATTGGCTTATCCTGTACTGGCATCCCTTAAAAATATCCAAATACTTTGTTGTTTGAGCTCCATATCTCATTTTTGTTAGTAGGGTTTTAGCCTCGACATACCTTGTGGCTCTGATTTCTTTAATGGTTGTATTTTTGTGGAATGATCTATGCCACATGCAGATATAACTAAAGGAACACAAGCATCTTTTAACAATACTGAGAGTGCACGTTTCTTTTTATAAGCCTGTTTTACAGAAACAGGATGGCAGCTAGCCTTCCTTGAAAAGATAAACAAAGCTTCAGGTGGAGGTAATACAGCATGTTAGAATTAAAATTATTAAGAAATCACTGACAGTGAGAGACATGGGTGAGGGAGGGGAGTGACAGTGTAGGGCTGTAGGCTGGTGAGCAGCACCTAATAAGGTGGGGTGGGGGGTCTGGCTTTTCTAGTCTGCTACTGGGCAGGTTCTTCCCCTCCCACTAGGTAATTTATGCAGGGAGTCCTTTTCTCAAAGCAAAATGACTGCAGAGCTATGACCACTGCAGGAACTAAGAATGAAATCAGAGCTACACAGTAAGATAGGACTAAAGCCCTTCTAGCAAAAAGGAGATACAGAGCTCAAGCAACAAAGACATACCCTGGGGCTCTGATTTCTTTCATGGTTGTATTTTTGTGGAAAGATCTGTGCCACATGCAGATATAACTAAAGGAACATAAGCATCTTTTGACAGTACTGACAGTGCACATTTATTTTTTAGATGCCTGCTTTACAGAAACAGGCTGGTTGTCAGCCCTCTTTGAAAAGATAAACAAAGCTTCAGTGGAGGTAATACATCATGTTAGCATTAAAACTACTAAGAAATCATTGGTAGTGAGAGAAACATACATAAAAACATAGACTTTGACGGCAGATAAGGACCACTTGGCCCACCCAGTCTGCCCATTTCCCTACCTACTGGATAAGCTGCAGATTCTAGTTAACCAACAGCCTACCTCCTGCCACCCCCTACTACAATTGCCTTGTGTCTGTTCCATGCATGTTTGAATTCCCCCACTGTTTTAGCCCCAACAACCTTCCCAGGAAGGCAGTTCCACGCATCCACCACTCTCTCCATGAAAAAAGATTTCCTCACATTACCCCTGAGCCGTCCCCCCTCTATTTTTAAATTGTGTCCCCTTGTTCTTACACATCTCTTTTTCTGAAAGATGCTACCCTCCTGGACTTTGTTGATTCCCTTGAGGTACTTGAACATTTCTATCATGTCTCCCTGTCCCTCCTTTCATCAAGGGTATACATATTAAGCTCTCTCAGCCTCTCTTCATATGATTTCTGATGCAGACCCTGCACCATTTTAGTTGCCCTCCTCTGGACTGCTTCCATCCTGTCTATGTCCTTGCGTAGATGAGGTCTCCAAAACTGCACACAATACTCCAGATGGGGTCTCACCAACTGTCTGTACAGAGGGATAACCACTTCCCTTTTTCTACTTGTGATGCCCCTTCCTATGCATGCCAGTATCCCCCTGGCTCTCCTCACTGACTTCTCACATTGCTTACTCACCTTTAGATCATCCGATATGACTACCCCCAAGTCCCGTTCCATTTTTGTTGTTGTTAGTACCTCCCCTGCTATTTTGTACTCTTCTCCTGGGTTTTTGTTTCCCAGGTGCATTACTTTGCACTTCTTTGCATTGAATCTAAGTTGCCATATGTCTGACCATTCCTCCAACCTTGCCAAGTCCCTTCTCATCCTTTCTAACCCCCCCCTTGTGTATCAACTTTGTTACAGATCTTTGTATCATCTGCAAAGAGACATACCTTTCCCTCCAGACCCTCTGCAATGTCACCTATAAAGATGTTAAAGAGGACTGGACCCAGTAATGAGCCCTGAGGTACTCCACTAGTGACCCCCTTTCTTCGGAATGTGTTCCACTCATGACTGCCTTCTGTGTCCTGTTGTGCAGCCAGTTTGCAACCCAGGCTACCACCCTGGGACCCACTCCCAAGCTGGCAAACTTGATTATGAATCTTTTGTGCGGGACTGTGTCAAATGCCTTGCTAAAGTCTAGGTAGGCCATATCCACAGCCCCTCCCTGGTCTATTACTTTGGTCACCCAGTCAAAGAAATCTATTAGATTCATTTGACATGACCTTCCTGCTGTAAATCCATGCTGTTTTGGGTTCTGTGCCCCGCTGGCCTCTAGGTACTCAACAATTCTTTCTTTCAGAAGTGAGTCCATCATTTTCCCTACCACTGAGGTCAAACTTACTGGTCTGTAATTTCCTGCTTCTGCCTTGCTCCCACTTTTGTGAAGGGAATCACATCTGCCCTCCTCCAGTCCTCAGGTACCACCCCATCCTCCCATGATTTGTTAAAAAGTGTGGTCAGTGGTGTCACTAGGTCCTCCCTTAGTTCTTTTAGGATTCTGGGGTGAATCCCATCAGGCCCCATTGCTCTGTCCACCTTGAGTTTTAGGAGTTCTTTCAGGACTCTTTCTTCTGTAAATGGACTGGTGTCAACCCCCCTACCAAGAGTGCTTCTATTGTCTGGTTTAGGTAACTCCTCCTCATCTTCTTTTGTGAATACTGAGCAAAAGTATTCATTCAGTATCTCTGCCTTTTCACTGTCTCCCTCTGCCCACCTTCCCTCTCTCTTATTAATCTTCACCATTCCTCCCTTAACCTTTTTATGCTCCCTAATGTACCTATAAAAGGTTTCATACCCCTTCTTAACTGACTTGGCTATTTTTCCACAGTTTGGGCTTTTGCTATTTTGACTGCCTTCCCCACTTCTTTCTGCTTTAATTGATACAGTTCCCTGTCGTGCTCCTTCTGTGATTCCTTATACTTTTTGAATGCAGCCTTTTTCTCCTTAACCTTCCCTGCCACCTCTTTTGAGAACCATAGTGGTTTTTTACTCCACTTTGTTTTCTTTATATGTTTCACACAAAGGCTTGTTGCATCTATGATGGCAGTTTTGATTTTTCTCCATTGTACTTCCACCCCTCCTTTTTGCCCATTTGCTAGTGTATTCCTCAGGTATTCACCCATTTTGCCAAAGTCAGCCCGTCTAAAGTCCAGTATGCTTGTTTTTGTATGGCTTGTCTCCATGGTTGTGCTTATTGTGAAGCACACTGTGCAGTGGTCGCTTGTTCCCAGATGTCTACCGACTTCTAAATTTGTGATTCTCTCTCTCTTCATTTGAGAGTACCAGGTCTAGTATTGCTTCCTCCCAAGTGGGTTCCAACACTAGCTGTCTAAGGTCTGCCCCCCTTCAGAGCATCGAGAATGACCCTGCTCTTGGATGTGGCTGCAGTACATGTCATCCAGTTAACATCTGGCATATTCAGGTCCCCCATTAACAGTATCTCCCCTTTTTCAGACATTTTGAGAATGTCCTCTATCATTTTCTTGTCCATTTCCTCCCCTTGAGATGGGGGTCTGTATACAACTCCTGTGCGGATTGTGATGCCATTCCCTGTCTCCAAGGTGACCCAGAGTGCCTCTTGTCCTCCCCCTTTACTTTTTAGTTCTGTAGCTTTGATCCCTTCCCTTATGTATAGAGCTACTCCACCTCCTCTTTTCCCCTCCCTGTCCCTTCTGTAGACTGTGTACCCCGGTATGTTGACATCCCAGTCATGGTTCCCCATATACTATGTTTCTGTGACTGCCACAATATCCAAGTATTCATCTTCCATCAAGGCTGCTAGCTCAGGAAGCTTGTTTCCCAGACTATGGGCATTGGTACTCATTGCCCTCCATTTAATGTTGGCTTTATCCTTTTTTCCCCCATGCCTGCTCTTTTTGCCCTTGTCCATTTTTCCATTTACTCCTGTCCTGCCCTCTGTTGAGCACTGTACCTCAGTGTTTACCTTACTACCCGTCATGATTTGTGGGGGGAGGCTTGAAATTTCCTGCCTCTTATTAGCACCTCCCCCCATGACTAGTTTAAAAGCTTGCCAAGGAAGCTTTTAAACCTGTCACTTAGGATCTTGGTTCCCTTCATGAACAGATGCAGACCATCATGCCAGTACAAACCTTCATCTCTCCAGGTGTACCCCCAATCCCCAATGAAGCCAAAACCCTGTGCTCTGCACCAGTTTTGCAAACATTCATTAAACTGCATGGTGTGTAGTACCCACAAGTAAGGGAGGGAGTGACAGTGTAGGGCTGTATACTGGTGAGCAGCACCTAATAAGGTGAGGGGGGAGTCTGGGGGTGAGTCTGGCTCCTCTAATCTGCTGATGGGAAGATTCTACACCCCCCAACCAGGTAATTTATGCATGGAGTCCTTTTATCAAAGCAAAATATCTGCAGGGCTACATCCACTGTAGCCGTAAAAAGGGCAGACTGGATGGACCAAGGGGCCCTTATTGGCCATCAGTGTCTATTTTTCTATGAGGACTGTTGTGCCCTGATGTTTCAACCTAAACAGGTCTTCATTAGAGGGTGTGTCCTCTCCTAGTCAACCCTCATTATTTACCCCTCACTCTTAAAGTTACAGTGCAAATGTTCTATAAAGTACAAAAGCACCACTTTATCAACCACTGTACAACCAATTACTTGAATACAATGCTTATTAGCAAAACGCTATCCAAGATATATATTCAGAGTAAGAAAATGATTGTAAAGGCATACAAAAAAGTGGAATTGGATTTGGGAGATGGAGATATTTCTTTTTTGCAATCATTTTGTTACTCCAAATATCTACTAAGCATGGTTCCTGCTTTCTTCTTTTGCAGTTCCAGAGTAAAGCTTTTTGTTTTTACTGTGTGTGTTTGGAGCTGGCTGCCTCATGCTGCACCACCACATTGAATCCAGGATGTGTTGCTGATTGTTCTGTTTGGTGCTGCTGGTGGTTATTTGCTTTTCCAGCTGCTGCCAGATGCTGAGCAAGTTACCTGTGGTAAGAGAATCAGTGGATCCTGCAGGAAGGAATCACTAAGTGAACAGCTCATTTGTCTACCAATTTTGGTAGTGTTTGATCTGATATCAAGCTATAAACAAAAACCCCTGGGCTATTTTATCCAAGAAAGGTAGGAATGAACCATTCCAGTCACCTGACCAATGTAAACACCAAGGTGGAACTGAGGCCAGGGACAGCCAGTAAGCAAGAAATCCTGGAGGGCTTGGAGTCAGTTTTGAGATGCAAAGAACAAATGAGACAAGCCTTGCTTTCAGAGCAATCTGCAATAGACCGTAACACTGGTGGGTTTAAATAAATATTTTTCAAATTAGAAAAGCTCAGAAACTCAGAACTTAACAAGTCTTATAATAAAATAACATTGGAACAGTACTTAGATAAAGATTGGTATGGGGCCTGCATCTGAATAAGCAACCACCATGCAGCCTAGAACATGAGATATTAAAGAGGGAGCGGGAAAAAGCCTTTACCATTTGCACTGCAGAACTTATGAAAGCCCTGATTTGCAAGGATGAAAGGGGCTTAAAACAAATTGATGGAGAAATAAAAAAATATACAGGACAAAACAAAGGCATATAAAAACAGTGCAGAGTACATGGAGTTAAACAAACAGTATATTACAAACACAACAAAATACAAGACAGGACTGTTTAACCATAAAAATGGCTAAGCTATTGAGAGATTCAGAATATTTCAAAAAAGGAGAAATTTTTAAGTCAGACTGCCCAGAGAAGTCACCAAATAAGGGAAGATCAAAAAGCAGATCCAGGGGGTGGCAAAAACGTGACCACAGGTCAAAATCAACAGCAAAGAACAAATAACAAAAAACTACTAAAAAAGTAGTTATAGTGGATTTTGTTTCAAACAGTCCCTCCAGCCTTGAACTCTCTACATCAGCAGCTTTTGTAGACAAAAAAAGGGCAAGTCCCACAAAGCTGAAACTGAAAAATGAATAAATAACAATAAAACAAAAAGAACCAGATGTGGAAGAAGGAGCAGAAGGAACAAAAAACCAAAAGGTGTAGGAAATTAAGAGGGGCACAAAAACAGTTGTAAACTTTTCAGACATAAATATGACAGAATCATAAATTAAAGTTGTGGAAAGAGGCCTTTCTTCATCCCAACACCTTGCAGTGGATTTGTTTAATGTCAGAGTTGACACATTCAGGTTTATCAGAAAGATTGAATTACAATATTACTTCAATACAGACGGAACTATGGTATTTATGAAAGACAAAATCATTACAGAACAACTTTAGCATAATGCCAGCCAACATTCTCTGGAACAGGATAGACACCTGGACTGGGACAACTGACATAGTGAGAACATCATTAGTCTTCGGACTCCAGCACTATTATGGAATGATCGTGTGGCATGTACTTGAGTGATACGATAAACTTAGATGAACTGCTTGGTGAAAATAACATTTCTGTGGTTACAAATGTGTTCCCTGACACATACATACAAGGACACAGAGGTAAATTTAAACCTAAGTCTGTTGTTACCCCACAGTCAAAAATCCAACAATCAATGCATTTGAGAGTATTGTTCTATCTGAACTAGATAAACTAGCACTGTCATACACATTAACAAACAAGGTACAATAACTTACCACACTACAACAAGAGCACCCTTACAATAACTCTGGGGCATGAAAAATCTTGTTTTAAAACCTTTGATCACAGGGGGCAATGTTTTCCACATTAATTAAACTTTTCATGTCCAAAAGGCAGTATAGCCTAGAGGACAGAGAAACAAGCTGTGAAGGAGCTTCATACATCCAGCAGAAAAACCTGGGTTTGAGTCCCACAACCTCCACTTGCATACTGTGTGATTTTGAGCAACTCAGTTAAAATCTCCAGTGCTCCCAGGTTGCCCATGAAAACAGGCACCTAGTGCCTAGTGGGCTTTACCCAGTTACCAAAAGAATAAAATTCAAAAAGATCAGAGTTTTTCCAAGATGCTGTAAATTAAGAATGTCTTGCTGGGGTTCCCACAATCAGATATGGGTTACAACTGTCTGACCTTATTGAATGTGGTTATAATAATGGCTGGTTTACTGGGAAGTAGGCAGTAGATTTCATCATAATGCCTACAATATATGCCCTATCCAAAATTCATAAAAATAGTGTGGCTCCACTCATGTGGCCTATAGTGTCTGGTGTGGGGTTGCTGACCCAGAACATATCCCAATATATCCATTTTTTCCTAAAGCCTTATGTTCTGGGTCTTCGATCCCACATCAAGGACACTATGCACCTTCTCAGACAAATGGAGTCTTTTCAGTGGCAACAAGATTTTTATTGGCTGACTATAGACTTTACCAGTCTATATACAGGCACTTACAGAAGGTTTGGAAGCTGTGACCTATTATCTAAACAAACCTGAAAGTAGAGATAGCATACCCACTTGATTCCTCCTACAAGCCCTTGAGCTTGTGCTGAACCATGATTATTTTAACTTTAATGATAGCTGTTACAGGCAAAGATATGGCACTGTGATGGGGGCCTCCATGGTCCCCTAGTATGCTAATCTTTTTGTGGGGCTATGGGAGGAGACTTATGTGTTAGATGCTAATAAATACCACAATAAAGTGGTTTTCTGGACCCATTTTATAGACTACCTTGTTTCTATCTGGTGGGGTACTGAGAATAAAATTCATGACTTCCTGATGTACCTTAATTCAACCAGTAGAAGTCTCAAATTTACTTACAAATACAACAAATCCAAAATAAACTTTTGGATTTTGTCCCCAGTGCCTAGCCAGAACAAACAATAGGATCTATTGGCTTTAGAAAACCTGCTGCAGCCAGCACTGTTTTCCTGGCAAAAAGTGCCAACCCCCATAAACCCACTGATTCCACACCCTACAGCCAGTACATTAGGCTTAAGAGAAACTGTTCAAATACAAGGGATTTTAAACAACAAGCCTCAGAAATGACAAAGAGATTCATTCATAGGTGGATGGGGTACAATGATAACATCCTTTAGGAAACACTTTACAAGGCTTGTAATATAAACAGACAGACCCTTCTGATACCTAAAAAATAAAACCTCTGATTCTGATTACAAAATCACATTTTCAACAGAATTTAACAATTTATCATGGAGGGTGGGCAGTTTTGTACATCAGTATTGGCCTATACTACACAGTGACCAGGATCTGAAAAATACAGTGGATAACAAACCCAAGGAGACATACAAAAAAGCACTTGATCCAGAAGATATGTTAACATCCAGACATTCTGTTGCCACCAAACAACTGAACTCTCAAAGTTGGCTAGCACCAAAACCTGTGGGATTCCACAAATGTGGATACTGTAATGTGTGCAAATATGGACAAGAGGGGAAAATTTACATGCATCAGCAGTTCAGTGTGCTGGTATGAATGCCAAAGCCAAGGGTAAAAACCCATTCCTTCAGGACTGGAGCAGCAACATCCACCAGGACCCAAGGGCTTTCAGATGGTGAAATCCAGGCCATGGGGTGGTGGAAGTACCAAGAGTTTTTACATATTTTCTTTAACAATGTTTGTCTTGCTCTGTTCTAGGTTCCCTTCATGGCTCCAAGTGTATGTGGATCTGCAGATATTCCTTTATCTATTGGGCAACAGAGAGAGTGGCTCATTTGCCTGGGGGGAATACTATCGATACTGTCAGGAGGCACTTGGCAGGAATGACCTGGGACTCTAGAAGACTGTCAGTCTGCTCCTAAGAATGAAGGTAACTTTGCAGTCAACAGAGGAATAGTGGCCTAGGACCAAGATCATGTGGTCTCACCTCATTCAATTGGTACACTGGTAGCATGCTATTGACTCAAAAGCAATTGGCAAAATGTGCATTCTCATTAATTGAGAAATGGGACCATTTATGGAGTCTATCTTGGGAACTGTGGTTCGGCACAAGGACATTAGCACCTCCTGCAGGGACTTTATGTCAAGGATGGTGTGCATTTGCATAGTGAAGGATAGGTCTTGTTGTTGGACCCTTTCTGTTAGGTTTTGGTTCAACTGGGGTGAGTTGCTACTCAGAGATGGACTGTGTCCATTCTGTGGCAGCTTGGGAGTATTGCAGACCAATGGTATAGGGGAAAAAGGAGGATGAGTCAAATTCTTCCAAAGGGCTCATCTTCTCCAGTCAGCATGAGGCCTGGGAGAGTGCAAGATCTGAACTCTGGTTGGGAGGGTGACAGTCCAACCTGATCAGTCTTGCCTGCAGGTACAGTGGTATCAGACATAGGTGGTCACTTATCACTCAGCCACATGACCTCCTCACTCTTTGGGCTTGGGTACCAACCCTGGAGGTACATCATTTATTCAGCAGGCACAAGGGGTGCCCTTCACTTGAAGGGGTGATGTGACCCAAGGTGTCTGTCGAGAGTTCTCATCTGTGCATGCCACTCAAATAGTGAAATATCAATGAATGAACATATGGCTGCAGCCATTTCTCCAATGCATACATGTGTGTATTCTTCAGGGGAAGGGTTTTTGGGACTACTAAGACAATACAAAATCTGCCAAAGTATTGCAGCAGACATCCCTTTGTCTGTGTCCTCTGCCCCACAACCTGCAGTCAGGCAAGTATGGGTTCCATCCCAAGAGATGGTGGATAAGTTCTAGCACCAACCCCAGAGGATAAACCATTTGGGGCCACCCACAGAGCATGGGCCACCTGGAGGCGGTAGAGAGTAAGGGTTAAAAAAGGGCTGAATGCAGCAGTTCCCCCTCACTGCAGCTGCCTTCTTCAGATCACCCACCCAATCTGCCCTCATAAAAGCAGGGTTAGGGTTGGCCAGATAAGTATATGGAACCCTTTGATCCAATAGGGGTGACTGCACAAGGGGTCAGGGAGTGAATTTTACAGGTTTTCCCTCAGAGGATTTTCTCCAGGTTTATAACCTCCTCCAAAGGCATAAAAGAGGTAGAATAGTATAGACCTTAAATTGTTGCAGTCATGTAACATGGTGGCTTGGTATTATTGCAGACCAATGGTACAGGGGAAAAAGGGAGGATGTTGAATTATTCCAAACAGCTTGTCTTCTCCAGTCAGCATGATGCCTGGGGGACATTGTTTCTTTCTCATTACAATTTGTGATTTAGGTTGCTTAGCAGTGGCTAATACTGCACCTGAAAACACCTAATTGTCATCTTAATTATTCCTAGTTGTAGGATATGCAATTCTGGAGAAAGAAGGTGTGTCCTGGAACACCTGGTTCAGTCATATAAGCCTAGAGTTCAGTGCTTAGCGCACCAGGATGGTATTCATGGGGCCTGGGTTCAATTCCCAGTAGGTTGCGTTGTTTCTTTCTCACTACAATTTGTGATTTAAATTGCTTAGTAGTGGCTAACACTGCACCAAAAAACATCTAATGCTCATATGTTCATTGCTGTACTTCAGTTTGATGTGTTTAAGTGAAATATTTTGTCAGTCTCTTTCTAAATACATTTTTGTAATTTATTTCTTCAAGTGACAGTGCTCTGAAGTTGCGGAGTTAATTTATCACTTGGTAATACTTAGTTGTTAATTACCTCTGTTATATTAAAAAAACATGTATTATATATTTTTCTGGGGGAGTTACTAGGTACTAGTTCAGTAAATCCATTTTCATTTTCTCTTTGTCAGACAGCATTGCTGATCCCTCGGGAGAGGTGTTGTCTCTTGCTGCTTAGTTTTGCTGCAGGCTGCCTTTAATTTTGTCATTGGTTCCATAATATCATCAAAATATCACATATACAAAAAATGTCAGGGAAGAGATGCTCTGTTAAGGGCAGAGGTGTTGAGGAGGTGTTAAAGAAGTCAGGAAGTTCACTGGGGCAAAAGGGTGTTGCTGTACTTGATGCAATTAAAAAAGCATGTCTCAAGAAGCATCTTCTGTTGCCACAGATACAGTAGTAGCAAAGGATTAGTTGGTGGCAGTTGTGGCATTAGTGTAAACACATTGTTCTCTGCCACATCTGTGTCATTCATGCTGGTTGGGGCTAGGTGAGGTGGTGCCAAGAGGAGCAGTACAACAAGAGGTGGCACAAACTCAGGCTCAGGCAACAGTGGTCAAGGAGGAGGTTGTTAGTGTCCACATGACTGCTGGTGGTAATGGTACTGGCCCTGATGCTGATGAAAGTGTCCAGTTCTCCAGTGAAAGTGTGGAGGTTGAGCATGAGTCAGAGGAGGGAGATCTTGAATGGTCAGAAATGACTCAATTAAAACAAGCATTGTCAATGCCGAATGTTGGCTTGTTGGCACTGGCATTGGTAGTGCAAGAGTTAGAGAGATGCACAATAGGATTGGCAGTGAAGCAGTGAACTGACGCCACCCCAGCCCCACCATGCAGAGAGTGACAGGCATTGGGGTGTGCCTTTGGGTCGTTTGCCATTTCACCTCACCCTACCCCGCAGAGACTGACAAGTGCCGCAATGTTCCTTGGGGTCTTCAGGCCTTACTCTCACCCCATCCCATAAGAAAATATACTGACATGGGTGCAGTGTAAGGGAATAGGGTGAATGTTGGGTCTGAAGAGTCCAAGGCACACCTCAACACCTGTCACTGGCTGCAGGGTGAGGGGTGGAATGGCATGAGCATTACAGCCGACAATGCCAAGTCACATCCCTGACACCTGCCAGTCTGTACAGGATGGGCCATTATGGTTGTAAACCATAATGCCCAGGGCATTTGTTGGTATTTTCACTCCAAATTTTCAACATGGACCACTGGTGACCCAACCTCATGAGCAGTGGTACTATGAGTTTGTTTGCCGAAAGGTGATTTTGTATAGTGACTGTGCATTTTGCACCACAGGTGTGAAAACACATTTTGGGCAGGATGTAAAAAATGACAGCTGCACTGTTCATTAGGAGGTGTAAAAAAATGGCATTGCTAAAAATCTGGAGTGAGGATATGAAAAATTGGTGACATCATGGGTGTGCATAGAAACTGCACAATGCACACCCGTAACACAATTATTTTTGGGATTTGTTTAACCAAATTTTCAACATAGGCATTTTGGGAACTCTGGTCGTGAACAGTGTCACTGTGATTTTGTTAATCTGGCCTGAACATTGATTTCCCACAGCGACCGCGCCATTGTGTGCCACGTGGGTGAAAACACATTTCGGGCAGGATGTGAAAAATGACAGCTGTACTGTTCATAAGGAGGAGTGAAAAAAGGTCAATGTTGAAAATCTGGAGTGAAAATATTAAAAATTGTCAAAGTTACAAGCGTGCATTGAAACTGCACAATGCACGCTCGTATCACAGTCATTTTTTGGAATTGTTCCATCAAATTTGCAAGATAGGGTTTTCGGGACCCCACCTCATGAACAGTGACAATGTCATTTCAATAATCAGTCCTGAAAGGTGATTTCATGCAGTGACTGTAAAATGACCTTTCAAGGACAAGTAACGAGATGACAGTGCATGTGTTCATAAGGTGGGGTCCCAAGCACCCCATGTTGAAAATTTGGAGGCAAAATTCCCAATAATGGCTGAGTTATCCACCTAAGTTGAAAAATCAGTTTATACCATTTTACAGCTTACCGGCATTTCTTCAGTTCGTGGTCGGTTTTGAAGAATCCAGACGTGTTCTCAGTCCTCCAAAGATCATTGTGCTAGGCTCCGGAGGTAAGTATGGGGTGAGGGGTGTGGGGAGGTGGGGTGCGCGGAGGGTGGTTGCGGGTTGGGGAAGGGGACCCCACAGTGAGAGACCATTTTCTTTTTTACAGGTAATAAAAAAAAAGAACACTGTGGGCAGTTTTCTTTTTTTACAGGTGTATGAAAAACTGTTGTGCACACTGCGGTGGGCGCCTAGTGTGGCACAGAATGGGGGCAGGGCGGAACATGCCGACAACGGTCAGGCTTTGATTACAGGGGGTCACAATGGGGTGGGCTCCCAATGTGCCACACAATCTTGGGAGGGTTATTTAGCATGCTGACGGGGATTGGGCACCCCTGAAGTTGGCTTTGTAGGTATTGTGTGACAGGCGGTGGCAGCAGCCACTGCCACCATGTTTATTGAAATACTTCACCAGGGAGGCATGTTATTGTGCTGCTGCATGACAAGCAGCGGCACTTTCTTTACAAGTTTTGTCCACTTTACAAATTTCTTATGTGAGCACCTGCATGCTGGCTTATTGGGGAATGTGGGATGCACCTACTAAAGTGTGCCCTGCATTCACCCACACTGATGCACCTCTGAAATCTGTTACTACTGCAAGATGTTGGCTTGCATGCAGGCGCAAGCCAACATAAAAATGTGAGTGATGATAAGGAGCGAGAGAGCCTGGAGAATGTGATGCTGATGAAGACACAGCTCAGGGGAAGGATATTAGTGGCTGTGGGGATGATGATATGGATTCCCTATGGGAGCTCAAAAGGAAAAAGAGGAAGGGCTGTGCTGCTGATGCAGGGGATAGTCCACTATCTGTACTGCCAAATACCAAAGTTCCCTCAATACTACACCTGTTTTTCCTCCTAGTGATGAGCCTGCTTTACCCAGTGGCACAAAATCTCATGCTGAAGTTTGCAAAGCATCACAAAAAACACTGGATGCTCTAACAGCCATTTTCACTCCTTCCCCACCCCTGACATATCCCCAACATGTCAAATCAAGGTACTTCAGATCTCTAGTTTGGGATTTCAATATATTTTACCCCAATAGTGAAACAATCACTATACTGTATGTCAAGCTGCAGTCAGCAGGGGAAAAAAGGGCAGCCACCTAGGCACTGGTGGGCAACACACACACACACACACACACACACACATGCAAGCACATAAAGTTCTGACACTTTTTTACACTGGACTCAACACCAGAGGCAAGCAAGTATAGGGGTTCCCTCATCATCAGCAATGGCCAAGGCAGTCAGAAATGGCATAAAAATACCACATGTGGAGGTAGGAGTGGGTGAAGAGTAATACAGAGAGGAAAAGGATTCTGAGAGACTGCCTGGTTGTGGGTGGATATACTATGATAGCCCATAACTCGGTATGCCAACGCTCAGCATACCGAGTTCAATTACCCAAAATCCACAGCCCTGAATCAATTGTATGCCTGACAGGAAAAGGTTTGGGCATTACATCGAAACTAAGTGTAAAATGCAGGGGGCTCCACCCCCACACCCCCATAACTAAAATAACTAACTTTGAGTGGGAGCAGACCCCGAAGTAAAAAAATATTAGTTACGGGGGTGGGGGGGATGAGTTCCACAGAAGGATGTGACCTGGTCCAGAACCCGGGTCTGAGAGGGAGTGCGCTGGCAGAGCTGCTGGTGGTGTAGCCCTGTACACCACTGAAGCAGCTCAGCTAACACCCCAAATCAACTATCCCTTGACATGCATCAGCAGAGGTAAGGGTGCAACCCATCACATCTGCTACCTCACACCTGTCAAAATCCGTCGAACAATCCATCGCAGGGATGCTCACTATCCGGACACTACACCTATCGGGCAATAGTGTCTGGGCAGGTGTGTGTCAAGATATTGAGTCATGGGAAGACATAAGGTACCTTGTGGGCATAGCAGCAGTGGATTGAGTAATGGTACCACCCCCAGGCAGCAAACGAAATTATTACTGTTGCAGCCCCCATCCCTAAATGCCTACTTTCATTAGAAAAGCAAATGTGAGTCCCCAGGAGGAGTCAAATGTTACCCCACCAACAATGCCACCATGATGAGTTCAGCTGTTTGGTAGACCAACACCAAGAATGGTCCAGTCTATGCTGCAAAGCATGTCAGAGCTTCACTTAACATAACCACCAATCTTTTACCAGGGAAATTCTTTTACCAGGGAAAAGGTAACAGTAAGTATCTGCCCACATCTCAAATGTTTAGTAACCCTTTTGTTACTGTTCTCCTCAGTCTCTAGACACCCTAACACCAGGCCAAACAATAGTGAACAATGTAACATGGGGAATTAAGAAATTCATTTAGCTTTGTGCAATTAAATATTCAAAGTCTAACAGTCAAATGGGATGGATTTGAGGCTTGGGTGCAAGAGAATGGATTTAATTGTATTGCCTTTTCTGAGACTTGGTTATCAGACAAAATTTTGAATTACTCAATTAACCTGAAAGGTTATAATGTTTTTAGACAGGACTGGAAAGGATGGAAGGGTGGGGTTGTTTGCTGTACACAAAAGAACACTTTATGATCAGTCAATGAGAATTTGTAAATCTCTCTACTGAATGTGAGTTCCTGCCCCTTAGGATAGTTTTGGGCAATGAAAATTTATTGTTGGCAGAAATTTGTGCTCCTCCTGGTGTCTATCAGGCTACCATTGACACCATTTGTAAGTTCAAAAATTCACTTCCTCAAAACAAAGAAATTTTAATTATGGGAGATTTAAATCATAAATAGACAGGCAAAATTCACCTCAGCACAAAAGAAGCCCTCACTAATGCTAGGCTTAATCAGATCATTGAGAAACCTACTAGGTATAATTACAAGATGGGTAACTTCACTACTATAGATTGGATTTTAGTTTCAGATATTTTTAAAATCAAACATTAAGGTATCCTTGTTGACAGCCTAAGTGACCACTGTGCTATTTTTTCTCTATGGAGTGCTAGAAGGCAGCGACACCTACTGTATATATTTTTTCTAGGAATTTCAGAAAGTTAAAAATTACACTATTTAGGGAAGCAGTTCAACAACTTGACTAGTCTAGCTTAGATTTTGGAACCACTATTGAGAGTGTGTGTTCCCAGTTTTGCAGTTTAACACAGTTTGTGATTAATCAGTTCCCTTTATGCAACTCATAAGTAGAGGAAACAGACAAGAGTGGGTAAGTCCTCCATTAATTAGAACTTATTTTGTTGGGACCACGTGATGCAGCGGACTGTGTAACAGCTCTTCAACTCGGCTCCTGTTGCCAAGCGCTATTTATTTTTTTCGCATCCCAACTAAGTTTCCAGACCTTGTTTCATATTTAAACACCACTTGGATCTCTGGAGAACAATAACAGCTTAGAATGGATGCCAAAATGTGTCTTGCTTTACCAAGGCATACCCCCCCATCTCTCCTGAGAAGGCTAGAAAAAGATCCAGGGCCCAACCGACTGGCAGCAGCAAGCAACCTACTATAGCGGCCTCTTCTAATTTGGTTCCCGAAGTGACCACCCTCACCCTTGAGCAATTTCTAAAATAGCTCAAACCATTTCAGGAGGATTTGAGATCGGTAGTCACCAAAATGAAACAGATGGTGTCTGCACTTGAGGATCTATCCACCAGGATGATGGACATTGAGTCTCGTCTTATTTCCTTGGAGAAAAAAGCAGACCATGCTGAAAGTGAAACAGTGGACAACTGACACAGAATAAAGAAGTTAGAACAAAAAATTGAGGACTTAGAGGGGATAAGTCACAGAAATAATGTTGTGATTATAGGGATACCAGAAAACGGAGAAGGCAACAACACAATTTTATTTATCCAAAAGCTTATCGAAAAATTGGCCAGCCCTTCTACCTTTGGTTCTTCATATACAATAGAGAGGGCCCACAGAGCTCTGAGACCGATGCCAGCACCTGGTTCACAGCCCCAACCACTAATATTCAAGTTTTTGAATTATCAGGAAAAACAGCTATTTTTGGGGAAAATAAAGGAATTAGAAGAGGTACTCTGGGAGGGGAACAAAATTTGTATAACCCAGGACTTGCCAGCTACCGTAAGGCAAAGGAGAACACTGTTTCATCCTATAGTGACTAAGCTGATAGGCGCAGGAATAAAATTTCGGATAGGTTATCAAGCTCGTTTGCAAGTTTTAATTTCTGGATCATGGGTTTCGTTTGAGGAAGTGGATCCTGCACTAACAGCGCTACAGAAGGCCTTCCCAGATCTGTTCTGCGCTCAATGACTAGTCTGGTCCTGATAGTAGCTGCAGAAAGATTTCCAGAGGGGGATACCTACCCTTGGGAGTGAGAAACAGGGGCACAAAGAAGATTTTTGCAGGCCAGACCATCTTTTGGTTTGGGAGCTTTACCTACTTTTGTAGACTGTTATAACTGAACCTGAAATTCCATATTGATTGCAGTAACTGGACAGAAATGGTTTGGAGCTTGAGGTATGAGGAAAGTACCTGTCTTTCTTTATTTTTCTTTTAGATGTTGAAATACTTGGTAGCGTGCTCTGATATCTAAGAGCTAATTACAAAGTAACTGTGGACTTGTTTTCTTTGGTCTGCTTGAGGGAAAGGCACTGGCGATACTATACCACAAGAGGGTGATCCTTGCATGAGAATGGACAAGATATACACAGACTGCACAGATATATGTTTTGCGAGCATTGTTTACCAGCTGTTTGGACATTTAAAGTTAAGAACAGTTCCTTTATTTTTGAGTAGTAATTTTCTCTGGATATGTTACGTTAGGTAAATTTGGTGCCCACAATTTTTCGGATTATATCAACCCAGAGCAGGTAGGAGCTAAAGAATGGTAGTAACTACCATTTCCAAGTTTTGATCACATAGTATGTCCAGGTTTCCCATGCGATCATGGGTAGCAGATTTCTTACTCCATATTCAATAATTGTTTGGATTTGCAGTTAGATATAGTTCTATTCCACACTACTTGGCATGATGTTTTACTAAGGGGCTGGGTGACGGAGAGAAGAAGAAGAGGGAAATGCATAGGACAGGCTGTGTAATGTCGTGCATACAGTAAGGGAGGATTTTAGGGGTATACAAATAGGAGTAAAGACAAGGCTCGATATAACATAACACAAAAATCAGGAGGTGGGAGAGGGAGGGGGGAGGGTAACTATTGCTAGGAGCACAACTAGCAAGAAATGATTATTGGAACCACGGCATGGATGTAATGTATTGACTGATAGGGGCCTGGGCTTAAGAGATGTTGCTGTTGAGATAAATGGCTAACTCTATGCACATTGTCACTTGGAATATTAAAGTGGGGAGGAAAATATCTAAACAATTTCAGGTTTTAAAGCATCTGAAGTTATTAAACATAGATATTGTCTATATTCAAGAAACACACTTGCTAGACTCAGAGATGTCTCAGCTTTGAAGACAGCAATTTGGTAAATTTTTCGTGGCTGAGGGGATGACCAATAGTTGTGGGGTGATGATCCTCACACATAGGAGGATGCCATTTATTATGACTACTATTATTAAAGACCCACAGGGTAGATAGATATATATTGGCTCAGGGCTTACTCTACAATAAAGAGATAATGTTGGGAAGTATTTAAGGGCCTAATCAGGACACACCAGAATTTGTTACGCAGCTTACCCAGGTTTTATTACCATATATCTCTGTACCTATGATAATTGGGGAGACTTCAACCTGGTCTACGACCTGATGGTAGACAGATCAGGTCAGCAAAGAAAGGGTTTGTCACCCACCCAAAGAGCACTCAGGGAGCTGATGGATCAGACTGGAGTGTGTGACATCTGGAGGGTACTACATCCCCTGGAAAGGGAGTATACATTTGATTCCCCAGTTCATCATTCCTCATCTAGGATAGATTACATACTCCAGTCTCATTCTCTAGTACCTGGGACTCTTGAGACATCTAATATGCCTGGCCCCCCATCTGATCATTCCATTGTTTCCTGCCAGATATCACTAGTCTCATTATCCAAAAGGGGTTCTAGATGGAAACTAAATGATTTATTGTTAAAAGATCCTGATTCAACTAAAGATATAAACGAGCATATTGAAAGATTTTACGAGTATAACTTTGATCCCCTGGGGAGACCAGATACATTTTGGTGTGCTTTTAAAGAGTACCTTAGGGGTATTCTTATTAGTATGACCACCCATAAGAAAAAGGTTTCTACTTCTCGAATGTCCAAATTATTATCTCAGATAAGTGTCATAGAAAGGGACCTATCCCCTCAATCACCAGACTCGGTCAGGTAAGAACTGATCAAACTTAGAGCCGCCTACCTAGAAATGCTAAGGGAGAAAGCTGATTATACCATATTGAAAACCCAGACATCACATACTGATCAAGGTGAAAAAGCGGGTCGTCTCCTTGCACTCAGGGTTAAACAAATGGAGTCTTCTCATTATATAGCCTCGATAACTTCATTAATAGATGGATCCTTAAAAACCCAACCTGAAGGTTTCATAAAGGAATTCACTAGATACTATAAAGATCTGTATGGGCCTATGCACTCCACCCAACTGAACAGCAAGTACGCAACTAACTACTTGAGGCAAAACTACCCCAGCTTACATTGGAACAGCAGAATAGACTGTTATCCCCTATAACGAGTAGGAAAATTTCTGAAGTTATTGGAAATTTACTGGCGAATAAGACTCCAGGAGTGGATGGTTACCCTACTAATTTTTATAAGAAATTTAAAGCTCAGATAATCCCTATTCTTCTTCCCTTGTATCAACACATTTTCTCTGGAGTAGACATAGATCCTACATTATTTGAGGCATTGATAGTTTTGATTCCAAAACACGATAAAGCTCCCGAAATTGTAACAAACTACCAACCCATTTCATTAATGAATCAGGACATTAAAATACTAAGTAAATTGTTGGCCAATTGTCTTAGTACAGTTTTGGACACCCTGATAGGAAAAGAAGAGGTCAGATTTATGAAGGGCAGATCTTCTTCTGACCATTTATGAACCCTGTCGCACATCTTCTCGGTGTCAAGGGATGCACCCTTTCCAGCCGCTGTAGTCTCCCTGGACACTGAGAAGGCTTTTGATAGGGTGAACTGGCAATATTTGTTTTAAACTTTGGAAGCATTTGGTTTCCCATCAGATTTTACAAGGTGGATCAGGTCTCTATATTAATCCCCAACTGCACGTGTCTCGGGCAATGGAGTGACTTCTGAGGTCTTTACACTTCATTCTGGAACCAGGCAAGGATGTCCTTTATCCCCGTTATTATTAAATATTTACCTGGAACCATTAATCCGTAAACTGCAAAACTGCAATGCCATTCAAGGAATCCCTATTCACCCCTGTGAAATTAAAATATCTGCTCGCGCAGATGACCTCCTTCTTCAACTTTCCAACCCTGACCTATCCATACAACCTATGTTAGAAATCATTGATGCATTTAGCAGAATATCCAATTATAAATTAAATGTCAGCAAAACAATACTTTTCCCACTTAATCACAAAATATTCAAAACTGATATACTGGCCTTAGGACTCAGTTGGAAGCAAGATTCCCTAAGATATTTAGGTATAGAACTATCTAGACATTCTAGACAAATCATCAAACTAAACCTGGAATCCCTGGTTCATACAATTTATCAGGATTTAAATCGATGGGCCTTACTTCCTATCTCATTGTGGGGTGGACTAAATTTAATTAAAATGAATGTTTTCCTGAGGCTTTTTAACCCCCTTTCTATGCTCAATATTTGGCTCCCATTATCCTGGTTCAAAAAAATACAATCCCTGTTTGCTAAATTTATATGGTACAGCAAAATCCCCTAGGATAGCCTATCATACATTGACTGCTCTCAAACAAAAAAGAGCCTTACGCCTCCCCCATATAGGATTCTATTTCTGGGCCAGTCACATTAATAAATACTTAAGGTGGCTCTCCAAGGAAAACCAGTACTTTGCTCCGGCTTGGCTCAAAATTGAACTAACCCTTATACGCTAATGCGGTTTGGATCCTGAGGGGTTATTATACATCAAAGAAAGCCTCCTTCCCTTAAAGCTCAAAAATTCCACAGTTGCCATATCCTTGAAGATTCATATTCAGATTTGCCGTTATCTCAAATATGAACATACCAAGGATCTCAGTCAGCCATTAGTGGGGAACCTACAGCTTAAAATAGATGGAAAACCAATTCCTCTGAACTGGTTGCCTGACTTACAAAATTTGAAAATTACTTATTTTATTAAGAATAGAGATTTATGGTTTCTGACTAAAGAGCTTATGGCTAAACTCAATATTTCACACAAACACACTTTTAGGATCATCCAATTGCGGCATTTGTTAATACAATCTTTTGGTCAAAACCCCCAGTTAACTAACATCATCCCTTTTTGTAAGGAACTATCGCAGTTTAGTGGTGGTCCCAATGCAGTCTCAAAGATCTACAGTATAATATATAACTGGAAATTCCCTGACTGTTTTGGGCCAACTCGATCCTGGGAATCTTTATTCCCAAATCATAATATTGAATGGCCGACACCTTGGCATAATTGCAACAAAAATAAAGAGTCCTTAACCGTAAATATCACATGACTGTCATAGTCATGTCGGTCAAAAAACTCATATTAAGACATTGGATTGATCAACAGGAAATCCCTTACAATGAATGGTTGACTGAACTCTTGGAAAATTTGCATACGGAAAAAGCTATTGCTAACTTGAATAATAAAATGGGAAGGTTTAAACAAATTTGACACCCCCTATATATGCTATACTCTTTATAGTGTATTAGCCTAATCAGCCAATTAAGGCTTACAACATGCCTGGAAAGTTCTGGTATTGAAAATGTTGCTCTGGGGGAAGGAGGGGTGGGAAAAAAGGGGGAAGGGGGGAATGGGAGGTAATGGGAGGGAGGGGTAGATTCATGTGAATACGATGTCTTATGTATCCAGTAGCATATACATGTATATCTGCCTTTTGTGTAAAAGGAAAATTACTTTAATAAACTTTAAATTGAAAAAAAAAGATCTTATTGTGTTGAGAGACAGGAATGGGAAGGAACATAGGAAAACATCCACAGCTGCCACATTAATGGAATACAAACAGTCTCGTAATAAATGTAAATCTCAGATTCATGGATTAAAACAGGAATACTTGTTACAAAAACAACATCATTTTGCAGATACAGATGTGTCAGCTACAGTACCTAGAGACTTATTAGTGAGATGCAAGGAAAGAATCAGAGGGTTTATCCCAATTTGCTTACTACTTCCTGTTGAAATCACACTGATCTCTATAAGGTCGCTGAGGAATTTAACTTATTCTTTACAAATTAAAAAAAAAAACATATTCCAGAGGGTCTCTAGTTCAAATTCTCTCATCCCAGGATTGTCCTTGATTAATAAACATAGACTTTGATGGCAGATAAGGACCACTTGGCCCACCTAGTCTGCCCATTTCCCTACCTACTGAATAAGCTGCAGATCCTAGTTAACCAACAGCCTATTTCTTCCTACCCCCCCCCACAAGAATTGCCTTATGTCTGTCCCATGCATTGTTGAATCCTCCCACAGTCTTAGACCCCACAATCTTCTCAGGAAGGCGGTTCCATACATCCACCACCCTCTCTGTGAAAAAATACTTCCTCACATTGCCCCAGAGCCATCCCCCCTCTATCTTCAAATTGTGTCCCCTTGTTCTTACACATCCCTTTTTCTGAAAGATGCTACCATCTTGGACTTTGTTGATTACACTGAGGTACTTAAAAGTTTCTAAAAGTTTCATGTCCCCCCTCTCCCTCCTTTCCTCAAGGGTATACATATTAAGCTCCTTTAGTCTCTCCTCATATGGCTTCTCTTGCAGACCCTGCACCATTTTAGTTGCCCTCCTCTGGACTGCCTCCATCCTGTCTATGTCCTTGCGGAGATGGGGTCTCCAGAACTGGATGCAGTACTCCAGATGGGGTCTCACCAACTGTCTGTACAGAGGGATAACAGCTTTCTGTTTTCTGCTGGTGATGCCTCTCCTTATACATCCCAGTATCCCCCCAGCCCTCCCCTACTGCCTTCTCACATTGCTTGCCAACCTTAAGGTCATCTGATATTACCCCCCGGTCCCTTTCCATTTTTGTTGTTGTTACTACCTCCCCCCTCCATTGTGTACTCTTCCCCTGGGTTTTTGTTTCCCAGATGCATTATTTAGCACTTCTTTGCATTGAATCCAAGCTGCCATACTTCTGACCATTCCTCCGACCATCCCAAGTCCCTTCTCATCCTTTCCATGCCCCTTTGTGTATCAACCCTGTTGCAGATCTTTGTGTCATCTGCATAGAGGCATCCTTTTCCTTCCAGTCCATCTGCAATGTCACTTATAAAGACATTAAAAAGGACTGGACCCAATACTGAACCCTGTGGTACCCCACTAGTAACCCCTCTTTCTTCAGAGTATACTCAGTTTACTATTACCTTCTGTGTCCTGTTGTCCAGCCAATGTTTTACCCAGGCTACCACCCTGGGACCCACTCCCAGGCTGGCTAATTTGTTTATCAATCTTTTGTATGGGACTGTGTCAAATGCCTTGCTAAAGTCTAGGTAGGCAATGTCCACAGCCCCTCCCTGGTCTACTACTTTGGTCACCCAGTCAAAGAAATCAATTAGATTTGTCTGACATGACCTTCCCACTGTGAATCTGTGCTGCCTTGGGTCTTGTGTCCCTGGCCTCTAGGTACTCAACAGTTCTTTCCTTCAGAAGTGATTCCATCATTTTCCCTACCACAGAGGTCAAATTGACAGGTCTGTAGTTTCCTGCCTCTGTCTTGCTCCCACTTTTGTGAAGGGGAATCACATCTGCCCTCCTCCATTCCTCAGGTACCACACCATCCTCCCATGATTTTTTAAAAAGGGTAGTCTGTGGTGTCACTAGTTCTCCCCTTAATTCTTTTAGAATTCTGGGGTGAATCCCATCAGGCCCCATTGCTTTGTCCACCTTCAGTTTTAGAAGTTTTCAGAACCCTTTCTTCTGTGAAAGGACTGGTATCGACACCCCTATGCAGAGTGCTTCTGTAAACTGAATTAGGTACCTCCCCCTCCTCTTTTTTTATGAATACTGAACTGAAGTATTTATTCAGTATCCCTACTTTTTCACTGTCCCTCTCTGCCCACCCACTGTCCATTCTATTCAGCCTCGCTATCCCTCCTTTTGTCTTTCTAGGCTCCCTAATTTATCTATGAAAGGTTTTATCCCACTTCTTAACTGAATTGGCTATCTTTTCCTCAGTTTGGGCATTTGCTATTCTGACTGCCTTTCCTGCTTCCTTCTACCTTAACTGGTACATTTCTCTGTCCTGCTCCTTCTGTGTTTTCTTATACTTCCTAAATGCTATCTTCTTCTCCCTAACCTTCCCTGCCATCTCTTTAGAGAACCATGGTGGTTTTTTTTTTCGTTGTGTTTTGTTTATTTGCTTCACACACAGGCTTGTTGCCTCTGTGATGGCACTTTTGATGTTTCCCCATTGTTGCTCCACCCCTCCTTCTTGCCTGTTTGCTAGCGTTTTTCTAAGGCACTCTCCCATTTTGCCAAAGTCAGCCCTCCTGAAGTCCAGTGCCCTCACTTTTGTATGGCTTGACTGTGCAGCTGAGTTTATCATGAACCACACTGTTTGGTGGTCACTTGTTCCCAGATGGCTACCCACTTCTAGATCTGAGATCCTCTTACTGTCCCCATTTGAGAGTACAAGGTCTAAGATTGCTCCCTCCCAAGTGGGTTCCAACACTAGCTGTCTGAGGCATTCCCCCTGTAGGGCATTGAGAATGGCTCTGCTCTTTGATGTGGCTGCAGCAAAGGTGCTCCAGTTAACATCTGGAATATTCAGGGCCCCCATCAATGGTATGTCTCCTTTCTCTGCCATCCTAAGGATGCTTTCTATCATATCCTTGTCCATTCCCTCTCCCTGAGATGGGAGTCTGTATACAACCCCTGTGCAGATTGTGGTGCCATTTCCAGTCTCTAAGGTGACCCACAATGCCTCCTCTCCTCCCTGTTTACTCTTTTGTTCCATTGCTTTTATCCCTTCCCTTACATAGAGAGCTACTCCTCCCCTTCTTCCACCCTCTCTGTCACTCCTGTAGGTTGTGTACCCTGATATGTTAACATCCCAGTCATGGTTCTCTGTGTATCATGCTTCTGTGACTGCCACGATATCCAGGCATCCCTCTTCCATCAAGGCCACCAGTTCAGGGAGCTTTTTGCCCAGACTACGGGCATTGGTACTCATTACCCTCCACTTCTTGATGGCCTTACCTCTTTTTCCCCCATCCCTGTCCTTCTTGCCTTTGTCCTTTCCTCCATTTACCCCAGCCCTTCTCCCTATCGACGTCTCTATCTTGGTGTTTACCTCACTAACTACCTTGATTTTTGGGGGGGCTAGAAATTACCTGCTCCTTTCCAGTGCCTCTCCCCTTGGCTAGTTTAAATGCTTGCCAATGAAGCATTTAAGCTTCTAAGCTTTATTTCAAAATTCTGTCTCCTAAGGATGCGTATGGTTACATTTCAAACATAAGTCTCAGACCCGTAATAAGAATTGATAAGGTGGTCTACAGGCTTGTCAAGGCCTTTGCAGATATTTTGTGCTATCCCTTGCAGAAATGTTTAATTATTTACTTTGCCTGGGAAAATTTTCTGAAGTATGGAAAATAGCCACAGTGATAACTATACATAAATCTGGTGACACCACAAGTATTCAAAATTACAGAACTATTTCTTTATTGGCTCCACTTGCAAAAGTATTAGAACAAATTGTTTTTGATCAGTTTCTTGATTATCTTACCAAGTATGTGGTTCTGACCCAGACCATCATGGCTTCCACCCTAGGCATAGTACAGAGGCAGCCTTGGTGGGATTCACGCAGTCTGTGCATGAGGCACCAGATAATTGCCATTTTTCCATGGCTGTGTATATGGATATCACCAAGGCCTAAGGACTAAGCCAACTTAGTTAAACATCAGCTTTGGATTAAGACAACGGATGACCTGGGCAGTTCTGAGGCTGCGCTGGGCTGGTGCCACAGCTACCTACAGTAGGTGGGTAATTTCAGAAAACCAAAATATGTAATTATTGTTCTGCTCTATCTTCTGCATCACTGGGGGTTTCACAGGGTGTAATACTGGGCCTCTCATTTTTCAGTTTGTTTTTAAATTCCAACCCTATGGTCTGCACAAAAACTAATATTTTGGTGTACCCAGATGATGCTGTTATTTTTACAAGTGGGAGTAGTCTTGAGGAATTGCAGGATATTATTCAGCATGACTTTGATTTAGTACAGCAATGGTTTTTGTCATAGAAACTTGTTCTGAATTCAACAAAAACTACAGAACTCAAAGAAAAACTGTGTTATAATATGAACATTACCACCAACAACCTTGAATGGTACTAGTATAGAATGAGTTTCTGTTTTCAAATACCTGGGTCTTTATATTGATAGTTCTTTAGTTTATGGTTTTCATATTTTACATATGATCAAGATCCTTCATCAAAAACTGGTTGCTCTTTTTAGGCTTTAATTCATTTATGTTACCAGCAACAAGACTTTTGTTATCACAAGGTTTTCTGCTCCCAATTATTGATTATGGTTTGTTGTTATACTCTGTTGCTACTGAGGCTGAGATGGCTAGCGTTAGAGTTTTATATAATCAAATCGCAAGGTTTGTCACGCAAATGCCAATTCAAACACATCATTACAAGATGTACTTTTAAAAAACAATTCAGTGGCTCACTTTGAATTTCAGGTATAGGATTCATCTTGTTACAATTGTTAGAAAAATAATGTTAAAGGAGATTCCGGGAAATCTTGTATCAATACTTTCAACCAAAAGTATCATAGGCACATGCTACAACATCTTTGTCTGCCTATTTTAGCATTCAAACAGCAAAAGACTAGTCTGAGGCAGAGATCTTTGTTATTATTAGCTACCCAGTTTTCACAATTCTCTTTCTCAAAATCTAACCAATGGGACTTTAAGTGTATTTGCTTTCAAATCCAAGCTTACAAAATATTTCAATGACATTTCAATGAATGTAGGCAACTTAGTGATGAGTATATGCTTGTGCATCTTTATTGATAGACTGATAGTATTTGAATGCTTATGTTGTTGACTAAGATAAATAGATACTTTGGTCATTCACACTGTCTGTCCCACAGGGAACTACTCACCCTGTAGGGGTACCGTGAAGGCAAAGGAAGCCTTTTGAGAAGGGTTTCACCCCTATAGGTGCCGCAGGAAGATAACTCCTTTAGGATAAAGGTACCTTTGGAAGGAGCCACCCCCCCCAGAGAGAAGTTGCTGCTGGAGGAGAAGAGAATGATGGGGCAAAGAAAGAAGGCATCTAAATGAGACTGCAGGAAGTTGACTTAAATAGCTCAGGTGGGGGTGTGGCTAGTTGCTCCCACCCATTGAACTGTAGTCATAGCCTTTTATTTCAATATCTCCTCCTTGGGATCTGGGGAGACAGAAAGGGGGGGTCAAGGCCTGTTGTACAGGCATGTAGGTGCCGGCAGGTGCAGAGAGAGTCCACCACTCCCAGCCATGAACAGCAGCAGGACACAGCAGAACAGGCTTCGGTAGCCCCTCACCCCGTGCCACCATTTGATCCCCATGCAGTGGCCACAAAGGCAGAGCTGGCTGCCGTGTTGGAGAAAGTGTCCAGCATGGGGCAGAATGTAAGCATAATGTTGGAGGAGCTCAAAAGTGTCCAAGAAAGTCAGTGGCAAATCATGGAGCAGCAGGATATGGTGCTGAAGGCTGTTGAAGACCTGAATCACTGGTTGGGAGGAACCAGTGGCAGTAGTTAATTTTTTTCTGTCCTTTTTTCATTTCTGTTCTGTATTTTGTAAGTGTATGTCCCCATTCCCCAAGTGTTATTGTCCCTCTTCCCTCCAAAAAAAAAATAAATAAAATAAAAGAGTATATAGAAAAAGCACACACAAAATTTCTGTCCCCTTGTCTAATGTCTAATGTATACTGTGTAATGTCTTATCCTACCATATTGTACTCCCTGTGTAACCTTCCCCAGTAAATAACTGCCTTCATATTCTTTCTAACATACTATATATTTTTTTCCACATTCTGTGGTAAGTGTCCTAGGTTTATAATAGAGTTGTCTTGTCTGTACGGTTTGCCAGTGTTGTATTTGTTGTCCCCCCCAATAAAGTACAAATTCAGAAACAATTATCAAAAGTGACATGAAAACACCAACACAACACAAAAATCTTTCTTATCTTATCCTGCTGCTGTGTCTCTCTCTCTCTCTCTTGTGTAATGGCTGTATGTGCACTTCCATGACAAATTACCCAGAATAAAAAGAGAAAGTATCAATGTGAAAAAGTGCTGTTCTGGACTGCTCTACTGCCATGGCCCACTCTTGCATGATGTGCTGTATGTGCACTTTCATGAGAAATTACCCAGAATAAAAAGAGAAAGTATTTCTGTGAAAAAGTACTGTGCTGGCCTGCTCTACTGCCATGGCCCACTCTTGTCTGCTGCCATTCCATGAACTTCCATGAGAAATCACCTATCCAACAATAAAATGAGAAAACATTTATGCCAAGAGAATATGCCTGTTGTTGTACCCCAGTGTGTCTCCTGTGAGAAAAACACATGTGATATACAGGCTGCGGCTACACAACTGTGCAGTTGCTGAATGAGAACAAGAACTGTCTGGAATAATGCGGATGTGGACGATAAGGAAAATCCACAATGTCTGGTTGATATTTAACATATGAAGACTTGTGACACCCAGAATTTAAAGTCTTGCTGCTGCTTTCCCACTGCTGCTGTTGCCGCTGCTATTATAATTATTTATGTCCTGAAGGATGACTTGTAGTGATAGCGCTGCTCCTGGCTGTGTGCTGCTGCTGGGCTGGTCGCGTACAACAGTGACAGATCGATGGTACCCATTGTATCTTGCACCCCACTCCTGTAGTTTGAGTGGTAAGTTCATTTCATTTTGTTGAGATAATGTGGTGTTGAATGGGAATGGTTCATCTTTTAGTTTTTAAATATCGACTGTGTCTCTTTCCTTGTTGGGATCTCACATACTCGAGCCTGACAGTCTGGATTGTTTTAAGGGAGTTGATGCTTTCTGTTTTCAGTGGTGCCAGGTAAGTACCCTTTTTAAATTTTATTTTTTGGGGGGGTTCGGGAGAAGGTAAGTTTTTTTTGGGGGGGGTTGTTTTGCTGCCTCTGTTTCCTCTGTGGCATGTTAATCAAAACTGTCAAGCACTGTATTGTTGAACAACCGTGTTTCTGCTTCCTTGCAGGTATTTGTGGACTCCATCCAAATAAGATTTCCATTGTCAATTATTCACTGTTTAATGCTCTGGAGTCTGGTTACTGCATAGCAGTACTGGAAGGTAAGTCATTTAAATTATTAAGTGATGTGGTGGTTTTCTATTCTGAATATGTACAGTTGAATGGATGGTATACTTACTATTTTCTGTTCTTGATTATATCATTTCAGGTCATTCCCTGAAGCTTTATCTAGCATGCATAGGATGATGATGTCTCTTCTGTGTGATGATGAGCAAAATATAGCAGCAGCAATGCAGTTCTGAGAAGGGGACATTTACAGTCATGATAATAACATAAATTCTGGAACATCATATGAAAATATAATGGAATACAAAAGTGGCAGACAACACAATTTTGTTGTCTTCAAGCATCACCACCATCTTCAGTGAAGCAGCCCTCACAGTCCTCAAGACTGGAGTTCTCACCTGATGGGATATTCATGTTCCACAACTGAGCCATCAGCATCGGTGTGAACAGTGTATGATGACTTCATCTTTCTGCCAACAGCACCATCTGTCTCTTCATCTTCCTCAGAAGATCCACTGTCAGGAGGATGTGGTAGGAACATGAATGTCATGGTCTTGTGTGGAATGTGTCCCTTATGCATTTTTACAAATGTGACACTTTCCACGTTCTTTGGTGACAGGTTTGTGCGCTGGTCACATACAATGGCACCTGCAGCACTGAACACATGCTCAACACTGACACTAGAGAGGGGGCAGCTAAGGTATTTTATTGCCACAGCTGTCAGTGCAGGCCATTCAGTTATCTTGCTCAACCAGTACAATAATGGCTCATCAACAATTGCAATGTGTTTTTGTTCAGCCATGAAACACTCAACCATGTGATGTGCTTCTCTAAGTCTGGCCACCTCATCATGCTTCTCATCATGCTCTTCCATGGGTGCAACACCAACCTCACTTAAAACATCCCACATGGGATTGATGTTTTTCGTTTTTTGTCTGCCTGTTGATATAGTCATGGCATGTGAAGCTGATAGTGCTGTGGTTGTGGTGGTGGTAGCAACAACACTAAGTGCCCTATGTGTCTTGAGCATCTGTTTCCCCTCTAACCCTTCTGACCAGAATGTTGGTAAGGTTTTCTACCCTCTGATGCCCACCATCTAGTATAGACTTAAGGTCATACTTATAATGAGGGTCAAGCATGGTGGCAATTCCAAAGTTATCAGATTGCAGGATTCCAACAATATGAGGGTTGGAGTCCAACAAGTCCAGCATGTGCTGCATCAAGGCCAAACTGTCACTGTCACCTCCTGCCTCAGTCGATTGCTGTACATTAAGCAGTGTCTGCTTCAGGCCATGTAGTAAGGGGATGGACTGACCGATACTGGCAGTCTCCCCCACTCACTGCCTATATTGCATGTCCAAATGGATGCAGAATCATTATCAGTCCATTCATTAGACACCACTCTTCTGTGCTGACAGCCGTGGACATTCCAGCAGTGTCACAACTGGTGTGTAGAAGCAAATAATTGGACACAGCCTTATTCTGGTCATAGAGCTGCTCCAACATGTACAGCATAGAGTTCCATCTGGTCACCACATCCAACTTCATGCGATGATGGGGCACATTGTTCTTTCTCTGAAGCTGGCATAGCTGGTTACAGGCCTTCCAAGAATGGGCAAAGTGGACACAGATGAGGCAGGCCACCAATAAGATATCCCTCACATCAGGATGGCTAAGACTGCTGGACCATGAGGTTGAGGCGGTGTGCCAGGAATGGCACCCTGAGAAACCCACTGTCATTTATGCATTTTACAATGTTAGAGCTGTTGTCACTGGCAATGAAGCTAGCTTTCATTGAGAGTGGGTGCAGCTACTCATCAATCTCACCCAGTAGTACTTCAAACCTTTTCTCCCTTGTGTGGGATCCAAGCATGCTTTTCATTGTGAGTGACGCTTGCTGATGTTGCTACCACCACAGTCTGCCTTGCTGCACTTTCTGCCACCACACCCAGATTCCAAACAGACTACCCCCGGAACCTGTGCCCAATGTGCTGTAATGCACATATAGGAGCTGTCAGTGGTTCTCCCACTTGTCCACATATTCATGCTAAGGTGGATGGATGGTGATGCTGATGATGAATGCTTAAGTGCGTGGAACATCACCTCCTTTACTGTGGCATGCAGGTCAGGGACAGCACATTTGGAGAAGTATGTCCTTGATGGTACCTTCCACTTTGGACTTGCACAAGCAGAAACATGGGTTTGTAAAAGGCAGATCATGTCAAACTAACCTCTTAAATTTGTTTGTGCCAGTAAGTGAAACTCTTGACAAAGGCTTGTCAGTTGATGTGATTTTTTTGGACTTCTCGAAAGCCTTTGATTTAGTGTCACACAACATACTTATTAAACAGCTAATAAAGGTAAAGCTACACCCATTAATAATAAATTGGATCGAGTCGTGGCTGACAAATCATACACAACAAGTTTTATTAAAAGGCCACCTGTCTACTTGGGGTAATGTAACTAATGGTGTCCCTCAGGGATCTGCATTGGGGTCAGTACTGTTTAATATAGTAATATCTTCCATGCTCCCCCTTAACAATCATTGTTGGAGAGCCAAGTACACTGATGACTGTAAACTTGGCGGCATTATAACAAATTCAGATTCAGCTCAGGAAATTCAAAAAAATCTCACAAACCTTGAACAATGATCTATTGAAAATAAATTACTATTTAACGTACACAAATGCAAGGTGATGCATCTGGAAAAAAATAACCCATACTATACCTACAAATTAAATAACATAAATCTGCAAATAACAGGAAATGAAAAACTTCTAGGAGTAACCTTTTCTAAAAACTTGTCTTTTGAAATACACACAACAAATATTGCAAAGAAGAGGAATCAAATTTTGGGTTGCATACTACAAAACATCAATATCAGAAATGAAAAAGTCATAGTCCCCCTTTATTCTAGTCTTGTCAGACCTCACCTTGAATATTGTTCATCAGTATGTGCCCCAACATTGGTAAGAGGAAACAAACTTATAGAAAAAGTTCAACGCAAAGCCACTAAAAAAATTAAAGCTGTACAGTAAGTGGACTGGATTATAGTACATGACTAAACAAAATGGGTCTGTATTCAATGCAATACAGGAGAATGAGGGGGGATCTAATTTTAGCATATAAAGCAATAAATAATGAATCAATATTAAAAACTATCAGTTTATGTAAAAATCCTTCCAAATTTAACACAAGATCACACTATAAGAAATTAAAAGGTAGTCAAAATAAAACTAAGAAGAGGAATCACTGGTATACTCAAAGGGTTATATCTACATAGAATGCCCTTCCTAAAAACATTGTTAATAGTAACAAAATAAATATTTTTAAAAACAGATTATGTATGTGTATATATATATATATATATATATATATATATATATTTATATATATAAAATCATTCTTTTAGTGGCTTTGCGTTGAACTTTTTCTATAAGTTTGTTTCCTCTTACCAATGTTGGGGCACATACTGATGAACAATATTCAAGGTGAGGTCTGACAAGACTAGAATAAAGGGGGACTATGACTTTTTTATTTCTGATATTGATGTTTTGTAGTATGCAACCCAAAATTTGTTTCCTCTTCTTTGTAATATTTGTTGTGTGTATTTCAAAAGACAAGTTTTTAGAAAAGGTTACTCCTAGAAGTTTTTCATTTTCTGTTATTTGCAGATTTATGTTATTTAATTTGTAGGTGTAACATGGGGTTATTTTTTCCCAGATGCTTCACCTTGCATTTGTGTGCATTAAATAGTAATTTGTTTTCAATAGATCATTGCTCAAGGTTTGTGAGATTTTTTTTGAATTTCCTGAGTTGAATCTGAATTTGTTATAATGCCGCCAAGTTTACAGTATTCCACGTACTTGGCTATCCAACAGTGAGGCAATGGTTACCCCAAAGGGCATTTGGCCGGCCAGCCAAGTTTCAAAGAAATACAAAATCACACATGCCCACACAATGCAAAGCATCATGGGTGGCATATACAAATCACCACAAAATATTATGCTGGTTCAACTTAAAGAAGAAATGAATGGTGCCGAAAGGGCCATACCCCAACATAACCCAGATAGACCATCTTAGGGTAGCTGGTTCATTCCATTGGGGTGTCAAACAGATGAGGCATACTGATGAGTCCTGGTAGGACGAAACACGTGTCTATTCTTCTGTTGGCACCCTTTGCAAACTGTATGAGTGGCCTTTCAGCACCATGCATTTCTGCTTACGAACATACAAAATTTGCCAGCAGATAAAGGCTTAGAGGTCTATCAAGTCTGCTCGAATGTGCAGCTAGCACCCCTTATTCTGCAGCTGCCCCTCCCTTCCACCTTTCCCCTTCATTAATCCTCCCCCTTGTCCTATCCCATCCCATTTTGAAGCAGACCACTTCTGCAGGTAATGCATTCCACCCAGCCACCACCCTCTCTGTAAAAAAGTGTCTCCTCATCTCCCTCCTGAAACTTCCTCCCTCCAGTATCATATCATGGCCCCTGGTGTCCCTCCCCTCCTTTACTTTGAACAGCCCCTCCGTACCTGTCTTGTTTATTCCTTTCATGTACTTAAAGGTTTCAATCATATTCCCCCTGTCCCTCCTCTCCTCCAGTGAGTACATGTTCAATTCCTCAACCTCCTCTCGTATGATAAATCCCCCAGCCCCTTGATCATCTTTGTCACCCTACGCTGCACCCCCTCCAGTAACTTAATGTCCCTCTTCAGATATGGGTACCAGTACTGCATGCAGTACTCCAGGTGCAGTCTAACTAATGACCTATACAGTGGCGGAATCACCTCCTCCCTCCTCGAAGGATATACCCCTTGCAATACAACCCAGCATTTTGTTGGCCTTTGCAGCTGCCTTCCTACATTGTGCTGAGTTGTTCATTGACCCTGTAATGAGCACCCCCAAATCCTTCTCCTCCTCTGTCTGGGCTAGCTGCACTCCCCCCAGCTGGTAACTCCTCCTTGGGTTCTTCATCCCAAAATGCAGCACCTTGCATTTTTTGGCAATAAACCCCAGTTGCCAGATGTCTGACCAGGTTTCAAGATTTTCCAGATCATCCTGCAACCCCTGCCATCCCCCTAGGTCATCCATCACTGCTGCTCCTACCTTGGTATCATCAGCAAACAGACTGATCTTGCTCTTGATGTCCCATGATATGTCTGCAATGAATATCCCAAACAACACTGGTCCCAACACCGAGCCCTGTAGAACATTGCTTGTCACTACCCTTGGGTGTGAGAAGCTCCCCACCCACCACCACCCTCTGTTGCCTTCCCTGAAGCCAGTTTCCTACCCATCTCACCAGCTTTGCACCTGCCCCGTGCCTACTAACTTACTTCCCAGCCTTCCATGCAGCACTGAGTCGAATGCCTTACTGAAGTCCAGATACGGGACATCCACTGCATGGCCCCTGTACAGTTGCCTGGTTACCCAGTCATAGAACTCCACCAGGTTGGTTTGGCAGGATCTGCCCCCGTATGAAGCCATGCTTCTGCTGTCCTGTAGTCCTTTGACCTCTAGGATGGCCACCAGCCTCTCCTTCAGGATAGTCTCCATTAGCTTACCCATGATGGATGTGAGGCTCATTGGTCTGTAGTTTCCCAGTTCATCCTTGGGGCCACTCTTGTGGAGGGGCACCACATGAGCCATCCTCCAGTCCTGAGGTACACACCCCAAATGTAGTGAGGCATTAAATAGGTCTGCCAAAGGTCCTGCAAGGACCTCTGCCAGCTCCTTCAGTACCCTGGGGTGGATGCCATCTTGGCCTGGTGCCTTGTCCACCCTCAGTGCCTTCAAACCCTCCCGAACTCTTCCAGCCATGATTTCCCCATCCTTCCCCGTTCCTCTGCCTATTTCTCCTCCTTGGGTATCACCCCTCTTCTCTTTAGTAAATACTGAGCAGAAGTACTCATTTAGTGCTTCTGCCTTATCACACCCTGCTTCCACCCAAACCCCCTCCTTCCTAATCCTTACTATGTGGTCCTTACAGCTCCTTTTCTTCCTAATGTACCTAAAGAAGTCCTTCTCCCCCTTCTTAATGCCTTGTACTAGCCTGAGTTCCATAGATGCTTTGGCTCCCCTTACTGCCCTTGTCACCTCCTTCGATTCTGTCAAGTACTCCTTCCTGTCCTCCCCCTCCCTGTTTTCTTGTACTTCCTAAAGGCAGCTCTTTTCCTCCTTATCTTTTCCATGACCTCCTTGCTCAACCAGCTCGATTTCTTAGCCCTAGCCTTCTTGCTTTGGGCCTTGCAGCAGGTTTTGGTTGCCTCCACTATACCCAGCTTTATGAGATCCCATGTCTGGTTAGTGCCCATACTAGATTGAATTCTGGCCAGGTACCCTTTTACCACTTCCCCCATCCTCCCAAAGTTGGCTCTCCTGAAGTCCAGCACTCTTGTGCCAGATTCCACTCCTTCCTTGCATATATCCAATGTGAGCCATACTGAGTGGTGGTCACTCCCTGACAGCAGTTCCTCCACTGTAAGTTCTCTCACAAAGTCCCCATTTGCCAGCACAAGGTCAAGGGTATTCCCTAACCTGGTTGGTTCACTGACCATTTGCAGCAGGAAGCTGTCCTGGAAGGCATCCAGCAGTACCTGCTCCCTTCTGTTCCTGGTTGTTGGGGTACTCCAGTCCACTCCTGACATGTTAAAGTCCCCCACAATCACCACACTACCCTTCTCGCAGGTCCTCCTGATCTGTCCTGCTAGTTCCCTGTCTAACTCCTCCATCTGAGATGGTGGCCTGTACACTACTCCCATTCTAAGAATCCTATTCTTAAAGTTGAACCAGTATAATATTCTGTGGTGATTTGCATATGCAGCCCATGATGCTTTGCATTGTGGGGGCATGTGTGATTTTTGTATTTCTTATCCAACAATGATTGTTAATGGGGAGCATGGAAGATATTACTATATTAAAGAGTACTGGCCCCAATACAGATCCCTGAGGGGCACCATTAGTTACATTTCCCCAAGTAGACAGGTGGCCTTTTAATGAAACTTGTTGTGTATGATTTGTCAGCCATGACTCGATCCAATTTATTATTAATGGGTGTAGCTTTAACTTTATTAACTGTTTAAGCCTCATGTTGACCAGGTAACAAGGTCTATCCACGTCAAACTTGCCACAATGTACAGGCTAAAAAAACAACTTATCCCTGAGGCTAGATGAGCAGTCACCTCCAGCACCTCCTACCCACATTACCCTATGCTGCCCTGGTAATCCAGGGCATGGCAAAGGGTGAGGTTTGCAGGCTTTAGGTCCTGTACAACAAGGTGGCGAGGTCTGTGACAATGTGACAACCAAGAAGCCACCCCTGCATCTCACTAGTCCAGCTGCAATGGCCTTCTTTCGAGGCTCATCTACAGTATCCCCTGCTCTGCCATGCATACAAATTGCAGAGCCCGGCAGCCCCACCAAGCATAACAGGAATAATCATGGCTAAGCCTAACCTTCGAATGCTCAGGACCTTGGGTCGGTCCCTACTGGCAATCCCCAGAATCAAGACTCACAAGGGAGGGAATTCCTTCACTCTCATGGCCCCTAAACTGTGTAACACTCTCCCACCTCTAGTACAGGAAGCCCCCTTGCTACCAATCTTTTGCACTAGGCTTAAGTCCCATTTGCTTGGGACAAGCTCATGTCACTGCGAGGGTATAGGATAATCACCCCTGATCCTAATCACAACACCCATCCCCCCTCTCTTCTCACCTTAACCTACATTAAATCATGCCTTAAATCCTTAAATGTTTCAAATGCTGCACTTATGATCTACGATTTGAATAATTGCCTGTACTGTTATCCTCATTATGTGGCCTACTTCTCATAACCCTGTGTCACCTGACTGTATGTATTATATTGCTTCTGGATCACCTGATTGCATGTATTGTATTGCTTCTGTTCCCTGGGTTGCTCCTGAAAAAGGGACCTTCGGGGCCCAGTGGGCCAACCCGGTCATCAAAATTCAATAAATAAATAAATAAATATGGGATACATGATGGGCTCAAGTGGAATATGGAAAATATTTTCATTCCTGCAGAGTCAGCCTGGATATTTCACGAGTGCTGAAGGCACAAGTGAAATATACAGTGCTCACGAGGCAGGAGTGAAAATATTTTTCATATTCCATGATGTGCACATTATGTGTTCTATTTATACAGTGGGGCCTCACTGTTGCAAAATGTACAATTTGCATGGCTTGTGCAGGGTTAGCATGGGTTTAGCGTGGCTTTGCATGATTGCGCAGCTTTGCAGACTTGATAGACCTGTGAGTTTTTTTCTGCCGGTAATTTTGTATGTTCATATGGTATTTGGCGTGTCGTTCAAACATGCTAACAAGAGTTGGCTGTGATTTTCAGGGTGTTGGGCTCAAACTGGAAAACAGATGGCCATGTCGCAGTGGCCCAGTAGGGGTTCTATTTGACTCAAGAGAAATAAGTGCTGTTGCTGCTGATAAAGGGACACAAGTCATCTTAGGTGTCTTATGACTTGGCGACAACGTTACTGTGCACTGAGTCTGTTGGAGACTGCTGAAGCTGCCACTGTTGCTATGCCCAGTATTTGTAGGAATAACCTCCACATCCTCCCCCTTCACTACATACTCACCCTCAGTGGAACTGTGTAACGAAGAGGATGAGGGATGAAGGCCAGGCCCACCTGCAACTGCTTCTTTCTAGTGTATAAGCCATAGGACAGGGTGGCAATTCTTTAAATGCATGTGCTGACCACCTATGCCTAGGTGGCTCCCCTTCATCCCCCTACTGACCCATATGTGGCAAAGCTGACATATTGCCACCATTTCATCTTGTGGGTCCAGCACATAGAAGTCCCACACTAGGGATTTTGTAGCCCTTTTTTTCTCATGATGCCTCGACTGGGACTGCGGAGTTGAAGTATGGGGGGAATACTTGTCTTGTAGTTTGATTCTCTCATCACATCAAGTATAGTGGGGGGGGCTTCACCTTGACATTTGGTGGTTAAATAAATGGTGCTGATGCACTTAGGAACCCCTGCACTGACACCACCTTTCTGCTTCTTCTTGTCCAGTTCCCATATGGGATCCTCCAACAACTCATCATCATTCTCCTCCTCAGGCTAATCCTCATTATCATGTGCATACCATTTACTGTTGATGTCCTCCTCATGCTGAACCTCAATCTCAACAGTTTGCATGTCCGTCGTCTGCACGGCAAAGGTTGTAATGGTGGTATGACTCATGTTTTTGGGCATTCCAACATCCCCCTCATCCACTGCCTCAACTGTATCGCAAGGAACACCACTTCTGCCAGCACCTCCAGCAGCAACAGAGACAGGAACATGCACCACTGTATCTTTATCAGACACTGCTTCTGGTATAATTTTCAGGCTGCTTGCACTACTGACACCTCCCACTACATCATCACCCTCACCTGCTACCATGGCTGCCACATAGCTTGCTGAAAAAAGTCTAGATGCAGGAAAGCCACTGGTGATAGATACTCCAGCAATACTGCTAACAGCACCCATCCCAGAGAATGTAGAACTTGCTGATGGCAACTCCACATCAGAATACTGTCCTTCTTTCACTGTTTCAGTTGCACCACTTCTCACAAATGATTTTAAAGCCTTCCCTGCATGACGCACTCCTCTCCTTTTCTTGTTACGCTTTGCTGGCATTTTTGTTTTCTTAAGGTTTGGCAATACGGAAATTAAACTGTTACTTTTGGTCACTATTTCTCACAGCAGCACATGGGGGTACAACAACAGTTCAGGTAGGGTACCCGAGTGATTATTAGATGGATTTATAAAGCTGGGATGTACTTTGCCAACAGAGCACTAACACAGTCTAGGAGGGATACCACTGGTGTTCTCAATAACAGGAATTGAATGTTTGGGGAATAGCAATGGGGTATAAGTGCTTGTGTAACTTGTAGTACTTTTTCTGGCTTTACTCTATTCCCTCCCTTGAGTAGTAGTCATGTATGTAAGTAGGAATTTATAGGGAATAGAAGACCCATGAACAAGGGTGAGAAGAACGCTGAACAAGGAGAAGAAGGGAATGGTAGTGGACAAAAAAACACTCCCTAAGCAAAGGAGTTGTGTGAGTAATGGTTTTAAGTACAGGTAGTGGGAGGAGCTATTCCCCACATTGAACCTCGAGCTTAAGTCCTCCCATTCACTGTTTGGGAAATAGTGATGGGGTATTAGTGCTTGTGTAACTTGTAGTATTTTTTGTGGCTTTACTTTATTCCCACCATTGAATAGTAGGTATGTAAGTAGGAATTTCTAGGGAATAGAAGGCCCAAAAAGATACCTCCTCCAACTCACGGAGAGTATAACCGCTAGCACTCAGGAGAGGAAAAAACCCCATGTAGAGGAAACCTCTGAGAACCCATGGCCATTGGTCTGCCCATCCTCTGGGCATACTAAGAGGAGAAGGACTTAGGTTCTAGTAACCATGACTAATTTTTGAGGAAGGTGATCTGTTTGGATAGATGATGATCCATCCTCGATCCATGGATGATGTATTCTGAAGGACGATTCTGAGGTTGAACAAATAGGTATTTTCTGAAGAAGCAGTAGAATCCTGAGTGTGAGGCAGATTCAGGTGAATGAAGTCCAGAATTCCAAGGTAATGACAGATGATTGTCCAAAGATATTACAGGGATGAAATGAGCACGGAGAGCATGATCCGATTGATATGCTACCAAAAAAGTGAATGTGGAAATGCGATGGTTTGTGAAGTCAGAGGTGAATGATCCAACTTGTGGATGGTTTGACATTCACTGTAAAGTCTGGAGGTAAGGAATTCAGTAGTAAGTGATAAGTTGCTAAATAAGCATCCATGAAGTGGAAGAAAGAGTTGAGCAGAATCTTTGAGTGCCTGATAGGAGAATGCTATCAGTGATTTGTAGAGGAATACAGGAAGATTGGCATATGCAGTCCAGATGGTAACTGAATATATATATATATATATATATATATATATATATATATATATATATATATATATATATATATAAATATATATATATATATAGAATATTGTATGCGGTCGCTACCACTATAGTTAGGGTTGAGTGGTCAGTTACATACTAAAGTCAAAAGTTTGGGTGTTAATAACTTTGGACCTGTTTAATAGATTTGCCTGACATTTGGTATGCATGTTGGGGCATGGTAGATGTCTTGATTTGCCAAATTGCGTATATGTCGGAGTGCCGGTCTTTGAGTACGAAAGCACTGAAAAATGCAAAATTATCAATTTTTGGAGGCACCTTTTGGCATTCTAAATGTGGTCCTACACGGCTGTTGTGTGGTGTGCCACTCTGCAAGATGGCTTGTTTGAAAGGGCTTTGGTGGCTGAACCTTTCACTTTTTGTTTGGTGAAAAAATATTAAGGCATTCAAACATTATGGCAATTTTAAGTTCCCATCATAAGTCAATGAGAAAATTTATCTGTATATCTTGCAATCAAAGAATTGGGTTCTGTGCATCTCGTCCCACATGGAGGTCAAAGAATGTGTAGCCTCGTGGTTCAAGAATCTTTGTTCCTGAGGAATTTCAAAAATTCTTTGACCACAAGGTCCGCCATCTTGTTTTCAGTTTTCCGATCACACAAACACAAATATCTATGCTCAGGGATCACTTCTGAAGTAAAACTTTGATGGGTTTTACTCAGGGGACCCCGATCTATTGAGCCATGGCTTTGGTTCCATCCAAATCGGTCCAAAAATAGAGTCATTAGTGTTTAAATTCTTTGTTCATGGCTCGCTAATGATCTTTGATCGTGAGCTGACAAATTCTTTGACCGCGAGAATCTTTGATCACGATCATGCATCATGAGTGAGGGACGAGATGGCCAGATTTAAAATTGAATTTTTGTAGCCTGTGGGTGTCCTATAAGGTTCTTAGGGGTGGGTTTTACTAGGGTTTTCTCCCCCATCTCATCGCATAAATTATTATTTTCATAACTGCAGTTTCTCTCATCATGCGACCTACGCTTAGCCCTGGTAGTGTCCCCAATGAGTAAAGAGGAATATAGCGGTCTCTAGTAGTTAGGAACACTGATGTGTTTATTTGTGTATTTTAAAATATCCCTGGTAGTCTGTTTTCTGATCTGTATTTCTTTTATTTATGTTATTATTAGTAATATCTCTGGTAGTCTAGTTGTCTCCACCATCTTAGTTAATGATTGGGATTTTAATGTCCCGAAGTCTAGTGGCCCCCACCCCTACCCAGCCGCATCAGCTCGCCCAGCAGTCCCCTTCCTTCCCCAGCCAGCAACTGACAGTCCAGTTCTCATTTTCCACGCCAGCCGCCAACTGTGTAGCTTTGAGCTAATGGAAAGAGGCACCTGGAAATACCTTCTGAGTGCCTCTTTTCAATTAGCTTTCATACAACAGACAGCTGGCGGCTGGCCATGGAGGTGAGAGGTGGCTGTACCAGTCACCGCTGGGGAAGGGGTGGAGGGTGCTGGGTGGTTGGCAAGGCTGAGTGGGGGGCTGGGGGGCCACTAGACTACCAGGACTTTTAAAATCCAAATCAATTTTATTAAGATGGGGGGAGACCGCTAGACTACCAGGGATGTTACTAATAATAACATAAATAAAGTACAGATCAGGAGGGAGACCACTAGATTGCCAGAGATATTTTTAAAATACACAAATAAACACACATTTGGGGGACCACTAGACTACCAGGGGTAGAAACATATTTATAATGTACTCATTGGGGGGGCACTAGACTACCAGGGCTAGAAGCATAGATTACCATGATGGGGAGGGGGCCGCTAGACTACCAGGGATTATGAAAATAATTTGTGTATTGAGATGGGGGACAGCTTAGCCCCCTGAGCAAAACCCACCCTTAATACTTTATAGGACACCCTGGCTACAAAAAGTCAATTTTAAATCTGGCTATCTCGTCCCTCGTTCTTTGTTTGTGAGAGAGCAATTTCTTTGACTGCGGCTCTGCAAATTCTTTGATCGCGAGATTCTTTGATCGCAATCAGGCATCGCGAGTGAGGGACGAGATGGCCAGATGAAAAAATCAATTTTCTCAGCTCAGGGGTGTCCTAGGAAGACAAATGAGGGTGGGTTTTACTCAGGGTGCTTCAGTTGATGAACCATGGTGGTGGTTTACTGCAGTTATGTGAAGTTTGTCAATTACAGAACTTTTAATTCTTCGGTTGTTACCCTGCAAATTCTTTGATCGTAAGCCTGTAAATTCTTTGATCGTGAGATTCTTTGACTGCGATCGTGTATTGTGAGCGAGGGACAAGATAGCCTAATTTAAAATTCAATTTTCTCAGCCCAGAGGTGTCCTAGGAAGTCAAATGAGGGTGGATTTTACTCAGGCGGCTTCATTCTGTCGAACCATGGTGGTGGTTTACCACACTTCCTTCAGTTTTTTGATTTGTAAGGTTTTTAAATCTTTGTTCGTGAGCCTGAAAATTCTTTGATTGTGAGCCTACAAATTCTTTGACCATGAGATTCTTTGATCGCCATCTTTGATCACGAGGGAGGGACAAAATGGCCAGATTTTTTATAATGGAATACATAGGGAAATTTTAGTGATCTTTGATATTGAATATCTCGGAAACGGTTTGGTCTTTTTACTTGAAATTTGGGTGATTTTTATGGCATGTCCTGTAGATGTGAACTGTGGTGTGTATGTGTTGAAAAAAATTTATTTTGTGGAGATATTGCATGGCACACTTTACATGTTGCAGACAGTGTCTTGCTTGTGGTGGTGGCTTGAAATTGATAGGATCCCTAATCTTGGTGTCATGGATGTAGTTTTCAGTCATTGTGTGTGTTAAATGTCAACAGGTGCAGAATGGTGCCTGTCTGATGAATGAAAATCTCATACGTTACAATGTTATATCTCGGACACAGTTTGAACTTTTCACTTGAAATTTGGAGGGTGTTGACAGCATGTCATGTGGATGAAAATCACAGTGTTTCCGTGTCAGAAAATATTTTTTTGGTGCAGATATGGCGTGGTGCAGTTTATGTTCTGTGGACAATGTTTTGCTTGTGGTGGTGGCTTGAAATTGATAGGATACCTAGCCTTAGTGCCATGGATGTAGTTTTCGGTTGTGTGTGTTAAATGTCAACAGGTGCGGAACTGTGCCACTCTGATGAATGAAAAATTCAAATTTTTTTATGTCATATCTTGGAGACGGTTTGGTCTTTTTACTTGAAATTTGGAGGGTGTTGATGGCATGTCCTGTAGATGTTAATAGAGGTGCTTACGTGTCATACAATGTATTTTTTGTGGACATATTGTGTGGCGCAGTTTATGTTTTGTGGACAGCGTTTTCTATTGTTCTACTAGATTAACATTTGTTTGGTGGCTAGCCTTGCTATTGTGAATGTACTTTTTAGTCATTGGGTGTGTAATGTGGCCTGACACTTACAGGTTGGTGGGCTGGGCCCCGTGCTCCCACCAACTTGCACAACTTTCTACTTTTCTATTCTTTTTTAAAAAGTAAGGAAATTCTACGCAAAAAGCTTCATTAATGCATCAGTTAGGGTTCTTCTACAGCAAAAAAAGTGAGGAAATTCAATTTTAGGGTTCCCACTCCTTGCATCCCACCCCAGCCTGCCCCACCAACATGCATCGGGTGTGCGTTGGGTCCTTGGCCCTAACTCTCACCCCATTCTCCCCACACTGCACCACCTCAGCTTGTTTACACATGGGATGGGGTGAGAGCTGAGCCCAAGGATCCCCAAAGCACACCCTGATGCCTGTTGGTGGGGCAGGCTGGGGTGGGCAAGGGTGGGAACCCTAAAATAACATTTCCTCATTTATTTTGCCGTAGAAGAACCCTAACTGATGCATTAATGAAGTTTGTTTGTTATATATATATATATATATATATATATATATATATGAGAATGATTGAAAATTCAGTACAAGGAATTGGATAGCTTATTTGGACATTGATGTAACTATACTGTATATTCTCTGCTGATCTGCAGGCTGAAGTAAATATGGGTAGTTCTATGGCATAATTGCCTGTGAGATGCACTGAGGTGGCTACATCTGGTTAGGTTTACAGGCAATCCGATGCCTAAATACTTGAGGGAAGCTTTGAAGTGGATATATGGAAGAGTCAATATGCCAGGTTGGTAGTGAGGTCAAGTAGTGTGGAATACCAGAGGAACCTAGTTCTATAGTTGATTAAGATATGTTGGGAGGTAAGACTGAGTTAGTGAATTTGCTGTAATGGTTGCGGATTTCAGGATTGAGAATTGGAGGACCTGTTATAGGTAAAAGTTTTCACTAGAGGGAGTAATGGAAATGATTTGTGAAGGATAGACTATAAGGACCACTGGATGGGCAGCTCACTGACTAATGGCAATAAGATGAAGAAATGCAGATGATTGTATGAGGTATGATAATGTTCAGGAGCTAGAAAACAATGGTTTGGATAGTATGACATCAGTAAATCAGCTAGGCATGGGAGATCCAACAATAGAAGTTCTGGGAAGGCAGCTGTGAGGGTCTTTGCACAAGCAATGGCTGCTGAGAAAGTAGGAGTCGAGTAACATGGCTAACAGAGTCAGTATTGGTAGGAGAGGCTGCAGAAGGTAGAATGGATGATGTCCATCATGGTATGCGGTATCTTGCTATTATATAGCAGCGATAATGATTACAAAGTCAGAGCATAACAGAAGAATGTAAGGCTTTTCCATGTATGAGAATAGCCTGTGAGACATGGTAGATAGAGAAGCCACACAGTGACTGAATAAACAGGATTCGTAGGGAGTATCCAACAGAAACTGATGAGATCTTTCTATTGTTCAGTCAAATGGGATTCCAGGAATGATGGGGAGGAGCTGATTGGGCAGTATAGAAAACCCTATCATAATGTAATAGCCTATGAGGCATGTTATCCAAGGAATGTTTGCTAGAAGTAGTTTTCCTCAGGTGAAAAGAACAAGTGATCCATCAAGAAGTGGATGGGAGCTGTTCAAATGGCCAGAGTTGGAGTATGAGATGAATAAATGGGAGGAGTAGTTGACTAGGTAGGAATACTGGCCAGAGATAGGGTAATATGCCGAAAAGAGCCACAGCAAACAGGATGAAGCCACGAGCCTACAAGGTGGAGATGAAAAGGCAGCTATTCAAAAAGGAAGGAAAGTCCGGAGGGAATCCTAATGGACTGGAGGAATGATCCGGGGGAGGAGATGGCCAAGGTGAAGTTGGAAGGCAGACAGTGCAGGAAGGAACAGGACCAGGTCAGCTCCTCAGCAAACAGCAGCGGAATGTAGAAAGACTGTAGCAAATCACTAGAGGATGATCCATGGAAGGCCAAGGAGTGAAGCCAAGTACCAAGAGCAACCAGGCTGAGATACATGAATCCCACATCTGACAAAGGCTTCAAACGATGAGAGGAAAGGATGGAAGGTGTTGGAGCAAAGAAGGATGAGGTTTCCATATCTGAAGGAGAAAAATGAGCACGTACAGCAGCTGGAAAGGGTGATCTGCAACAAGGAAGTCCATGAGGCAGTCAAACTGGATTAAGATAGAGAATGAACCAGCTGGCAAGATCCAAATCATGAGGGACAGGAGGCCAAGGGGGGTCGAGTATGATGGTCCATGGAGGTGCAGGATAGAGACTGGTGATGAAGGATACAAGTCATTCAGAGCAGGGGAGTTCTGTTTCTGGAGGGAAGTGGTAATCATGTAGGAGACAGAAAATGCAGAAGGAGGAACCTTCAGGTGCAGATGCAGGCTCCAAACCAAGGTAGTTGAGGAGAGACGACTGGGACATGACATGCCAGATAACGTATGATGGGGAGGGCAATTTCGGTAAAAGGTTTAGGTTCAGAAGGGAGCAGCAAGTGTTGGTCCTGAAGAGAGTATATAAGGTTGAAACAGTCGATTGCAAAAACAAGCTTCTAGTCCAGGTAATAGAAGAGAGATAACCAGTATCCGACAGCACCAGGCAGAGGTGGGAGGATGGAGGCAACTGAGTGGATGAGAACTCACTCCAGACAGAGTATGAGACAGAGATGGCATGGAACTAGTCAAGTCATATAAACAGGCAACCAAACCAGGTAGTCAGCATGGGAAGACCTTCATACGAGGCTGGTAGGTAGAGTTGGGAAGTGGAAGGCAAATAGGTTATAGAGATCCCATTCCTGAAGGGAAGTGGCAATCCATCTCAGGTAGACGATGCAGAAGGTGGAAACAGTTGAATGCAGACTCAGGCTCCCAGCCATGGAAGACAGCATGATAGGACGTTGATTCGAGGCCACAGGCAAGGTAGGATGGAGAAGAGAAGAGAAGTGGTATCCAAGTAGCGGGCTGAGAATGCGAAATGTCGAAGCAGAGGAATGTAGAATCAGGCACACATCCATGACAGTTGAGGCGGGATGATCTTGACTCGAGGCAGCTAGGCAGAGGTAGGATGTGGAGGGCACATGAAGTGAAGAAGTTCCATTCTCGAAGGAAGCGGCAACCGGTATGAGGTAGAGAAGACATGGTATGCACAGCAGATTGTAGACATGACTCGCATCCCTGGTAGTTGGGGTGAGCTAACCTGCACTCTATGCTACTAAGCAGAGTTAGGGACAGAGGATGTCAGGTTGGTAAGTAGTAGGAGGCAGTGACTGTAATGGAACCCTATCCCCGGTAGACAGGGGAAGCCTATCTTCGCTCAGCACCTCAGAAGGTGCGAGTTAGGGACAGAGTCCTGAGTACTGCTGGAATGGGATGGCTGAAGGTGCAGAATGCTGCTGTAGAAAGAGAGTAGATAGGGAACGGAAATGTGATAGGCATGATGAACAGTACACAGGCATGGTAAGACAGACGTGGAATGATGGAAATGGTAGGGACAGAAACAAGCAGTGGCGTAGAGAAGGTCTGGCCATGGAGTCAGTAACAATGCATGGAAGGAAGGTCCCACTGTAATTGAAGCAGGAACCAGGGGGGAGAGAAGTATGGGGTGCAGGCCACTGAGGACATAGGCAGCAGTAGAGGGTAGGCCAGGATGACAAGAAGAATGAGAACACCCACCTGCACTCACCCCATCCCCAGACATACTGAGGCAGGCAGCGCTAATGGTCCTGGAAAGGGACCGGTACCTCAGCAGCCCGCCAAGAGAGAAGAGAAGTCAGGAAGAAGATACAAGAGGAGTCAGGAGAGAATCACGGCTCCCCAAAAGAATGCGGCCCAAAGTGCAATCCAAGTAATCCAAGGTAGACCGACATACCACCTCCCCCCCCAGTGTTCCACAAGTGGAGCAGTGGATGCACAAACAGCCCACCATCCACAGCTAGTCCTGATCCAGAGCGGGGACACAACAAACAAAACTGCAGAAGGGTACGTGGTTAGTGGTTTGTAGTTTACATGGTTATAGAACAATGTGGTACCCCACATGCCCCTGAGCAAGGTCCAAATGTCACTTGTTAGGAAACTCCATGACAATGCATGCAGCCAATTGATGAAGACATAACAGAGAGGGGGGGCAGCAATGGTGAGTGCCGCTCCAGGTCTATGTGTCATGACAAATGCAATTTGTTTTTTTTTTAAAACTTCTTTATTAAAGTTTTATTATTTCCAACATTGAGACATACATACAAACACCCCAGGTTACATGCCCAGGCCCATATCCCCAAACTGGATATGAATACTATATACATCCCCCCAAAACTATTTACAATCACAGTTATATATTATCACAACCTAACACTTAGTCCATTTGTATTATAGTGACCTTCAAGTCTGTTCTTTCCATTCTGGTAAATGACTATTCCTTTACATAGCCCGGATTACTTTGTATAGATTTTCCAACTTAGTGATACTTATACTTTCTCCGGACTAAACCTTCATAACTGTGTCCCTAGGAGAGAGAGAGAGAGAATCCATCCTAACCAACCAGAGAGAGACATACCATCTAATCCCAATAAACAACTTCTTGAGAGTTTTATGTCTATGCTCATAAAGGACATATCTTATGAAAAACATATGTTTCTATTCAGGCCTAGGCCCTTCTTACATTTTTGCAAAAAGAACATTATCGGCCAATCTCCTTCAGACAGACAGATCTGTGTCCGAGGACCCTTCCGCTGCAATAAGTACACCGCCTCCAAAACCCCCCACCATCTATCATACAATTTTTTTTTCCCTTCTAATAATATATGCCTTTTAAGTCTATCCAGAACCTGTAGAAGGTCACTGACCCACTGATCATAAGAATAAGTATTGTCCTTCTTCCAATGTCTCAGGACAAATGTTTTAACCAAGGCTGACATCAAAGCCACATGATATTTAGCTGAGTCTTTGACTACAGCCTGCATATCTCCTAGTAGACATATCTCTGGTTCAATGTACTCAGCGTAATTTAATAATGGATCCATTTCTTTACTAATTTGAACCCATAATGGGTGTATTCTGGAACAGGACCACAAGACATGAAGTAAGTCCCCTGATTCCATTCCACATCTAAAACATCGATCTGTCTGTCGGAGTTTTCTAGAGCATAGCTTGACTGGGGTGTAGTAAATATTTGAGCAAATAAAAAATTGCATAGTCCTATACTTCTGGATAGGCAAAACTTTGATATTTTTCCAAATTTCTTTCCAGTCAGGCCTCTGGGGGGATAGAGTTTTATCCCAATATGTTACCTGAGATTCAATTTCTAAGCTCACAAAATCCAGCAGCACCCTGTACACTTTTGAGAGGGGATGCCGTGACAGATCAATCTCCTTCAAATGGTCCCAAGTAAATGAGGTTTGCCCCCATCTTTATTATCCCATATAAATTTCTGCATCAGTTTTGTAATTTGTATCCTTTGGAAAAAATCCCATTCCTTAGCCTGCATTGGTAAGTTCACCCTATCTGCCAGTATGAAATCTGTCAAGTTCAATTCAGACAGTTGTGGTGCCCATTGATGGGTAATTATTCGATTCCCCACACGAAAATTAGGGTTTCCTATTATAGGCTGAACTCTAGCCCCCCTTTGTGTTCTCCTCTGCACCGGGTTTAATAACTCCCACCACCCCTTAATTGATTTATATATTGGAGAGTATTTTCCTATGTCTGGCAAGGCATCTGGATCTGTAAACAATAGTGCCTTAGGGGAAAGTTTAACATCTTTTAAAATACGCTGTTCAATTCGAAGCCATGTTGGGGTATAACCCCCCTCTTCCCCGTTCCTTACCCAATGACCCCTCAAACCCAATTGTCCTGCAACATAGTACAGTAGCAGATCCGGAAGCTTAATGCCTCCCCTAGGGTGAAAGAGGCGTAGAGTGATCTGTTTCTTTCTTGGAGGTTTGGAGTCCCACAAGAAATCTGAAATTATCCTCTGAATGCTAGTAAACGTTCCCTTTGGGATGCTGTAGGGTGAAAGATAAATCAGGTATAATAATCTAGGTAAAAGGTTCATTTTAATCAGTCCCAATCTGTCGGTAAAATTTAGGGGAAGTCCCTTTCACCTTAAGATGTCATTTTTAATTACGGCCATTAGACTACCCAAATTCTCCTCCACCCCAGTTTCTGATCTAGCTAAAATCCAAATTCCCAAATATTTAATTTTTTCCGGGGCCCAGTTAATCTGTAGGCTATTGAAGTCTGCTCTGTGAGTATAAACAGTGAGTGGTAGAACTTGGGTTTTACTTAAGTTTAATTTATAATTAGACACCTTCGAGAATTTCGCAATGATCTCCAAAGCATTTTGAAAACTGTCAGTCGGATTGCTTAGATGCAGCAATATATCATCGGCAAATACCAAAAATTTAAGTTTCAGCCCTTGAACCTCAATCCCCTGGACCCTGGGTTCCATAGTAATTGATCTTAACAAGGGCTCCAGGTAGATGTTAAATAGAATTGGAGACAAGGGGCAGCCCTGCCTAGTTTCGTTTCGCAGGGGGATTTCTTTAGAAAGATATCCGTTACACAGGACTCTAGCTGTGGGAGCCTCATAAAGATTTTTAAGGCCCCTGAGAAAGCCCCTTGGGAACCCCATTCTCTCCATTGTAAGGAATAAGAATTTATGGGAAACCCGATCAAAAGCTTTTTCGGCATCAAGTGCTATTAAAGCCATAGCATATTTTGAATTAGAAGCCCTATATAAAATATGGTGCAATTTCCTTAATGCGTCATGTGCCCCCCTTCCTGGCATGAACCCAACTTGATCCTGACTAATGAGTAGCGGAGCAATTTTCAAAACCCTATTTGCCAGAATCTTAGTGAGTAACTTGATATCTTGATTTATTAAAGCGATGGGCCTATAATTACCTGGTATATCTCTAGGCTTATCCGGCTTTGGAATCAGCGTAATGTAAGCTTGGTATAGAGGAGGATGGGGAACCCCACCATTCATAATATTCGAAAACAATTCTTTCAACAAGGGCAATATTGTCACTGCGTGTACTTTATAAAATGTAGCTGACAGGCCATCCGGCCCTGGCGCCCTCCCATTTGGCAAATCCTTGATTACCTCCATGATCTCAGAGTCCAGTATAGGGGCAGCCAATGCTTGGGACTGTTCTAAATCTAGTTTGGGCAATGGTATTTCCTCAAGAAGTCCATTAATTTCTGATTCTAAACTAGAGGCCCCCCCTTGGTATATCGTGGCATAGTAATCCGCAAAGCATCCGCCAATCTTTGGGGCTTCAAATTAACTCACCTCCAAAATTTACAGCCAAAATCGCTCTTTCTCTGCCTCCTGCCTCTTAATTCTATGGGCCAGTAACCGCCCGCACATCCCCCTGGAGCAAATATGTAGCATTCAGCCTTTCCAGCCACAGATCAGCCCTACAGTTCAATATTCCCCTATATTCTTCTTTTAACGCCCTTATTTCATTTTCAATCTCTATTGAGGAGCCCTTCAGAGGTGATAATGACTTAATGGCTCCCATTATGAATTCTTCCCATGCTCTAATCAGTTTATTCCTTTGAGTGGTATATTCCAGCGCCTTTCCTGCATATATTACTTTGCAGACAGGCCAAGCTAGATTTTTGTCCATTATAGTTGGAATTTGAGTTTGAATAATTTCTTTAATTGTGTCGTCAAGTTTAGTCACCATGTTATCTGACGCGAAAATCCCTTCATCCAATCGCCATCGGAATGGTTTGGGTGGAATATTATCCATCTCCCATAGCAGTTGGATTGGAGAATGGTCAGACAGCATTCTGTTAAAAGTATGCAGTCCTGTAATACCCCTTAAAACTTCTCTATTAACCCAAAAAAAATCGATCCTCGAATGTGTCCTATGAACCCCTGAATAGAAGGTCATCTCTGTGTCCCCTTTTTTATACATCCTATATGGATCTACTAGTGCTGTAACTTCCAGAAATCTATGTAAAGCTAGCTGTGGGGGACTGGGTAATCTATTGGAAACAGGGGTCCTATCCAGCCTATTATCGAAACAGATATTCCAATCGCCTGCCATAATAAGTGAAACTTGGGGGAACGTAGCAATGTTGGCCTCCAGAGAGGCAAAAAATTCTGATTTAGCCGGCGTTGGACCATAAATTGAAGCACATAATAATGGACGTCCCACAATTGAGCCCATCGCATATATCCCCCTACCATCCTCTCTTGCCTGGGTTCGGTCTATTACATATGGGCAGTCCCTCCTAACTAGTATCGCTACCCCCCCGATGCTTTTGCATTCCCAGCTCCAATTACTTTACCCACCCAGCTGTTCCTAAGAAGATGTAGTTCCTCAAACAACAAGTGAGTTTCCTGAAGTGCAACAATATGTACCCCCAGCTGGTTTATATATCTTAGCATGACCAATCTTTTCTTCCTCCCCCTGAGACCTTTAACATTCCACAAAATAATTTTAATTGATACCATGCCTTGTAGTGCCACCCCTACCATTCATTCTCGTACACTCTGCTTTTCTTATGTCATAAATCATGGATTCTCTCTCATTCCTTCCCCCCCCCAAGTTCCCTTTCTTACCGCCCCCAATCCTACGATCGCCCTCCTTAAACTTCCCGAGACGTGTATGAGTCAACCCCCAAGAAGTCTCCGTCTCCCGAGTCCCAGTGTAACCCATTAAGGAAGTCCACCTAGTTTGCCCCCCCCACTACGACTACAAACCTTCCTATCTCCTTCCTTAATTTTCATTTATGTACATAGAAGAAAATACTAGAATAGCCTATTAATATCTTATTGGTATTCCTCCCCCAATCAATTTCCTCTAGGTGTAATTTAGGAGACCGAGGAGTCCCCCATAGAATTGCACCTTAGTCCCCTTCTTACTTTCCATAGGAACTTCCCTTTTCCCTTATGAGACCACACCAATCTATCTAATTCCTGTATCCTTTAGTCTTTATACCGCTGGGCACCCTTACTTCCCTACCTTGTGATCCCCAATGGATCATAAGCCCCTTTGAGTTGCCCTGTTCATTGTATATCGAACCTTCTTATTTATATTTGTAAACTATGACACACTGACAGAGCATGAGTAGCCATCCAACCCAACAGATACCTCCTCTGAGGGGCTTCAATTCACCCCCACAAACAGCCCCTTACCGTTATATCACCACTTGAAGTAGAGAGGAGATAGACAAAGGAAGAAAAAAAAAGGGGGGGGGCCCTTCCCCACAATTGGTTTTGTTTCCCAGGTCCAAACTAAAGTCAGGATGGGCCACAAACAATTTTGTCATCTGTCGCAAGGTTTCCCAGCGCTAACAGTCCGGTAGACCTTGTATTGCTTGCACCTTCGCCAGTCCTATTTTTCTGTAAGTCCCCTACTTGAACAAGTCACGTAGTTCCACTCTAAGACTTTCCAGGGCATCTGTTGCTGTAAGATATCTTCTGTCCCCTTTAGGCAATTTCACAGTCAGTGTAGCTGGATATTGTAATCGAAATTTCAAGCCCGCCATATACAGCTTCTTCTTGATATCTATGTATTCTTTCTGTTTCTCTCTCACTGACGGTACTAAATCTTGGAAGAGCCAAAGAGAAGCCCCATTCCACTGCAAGTTCCTATTAGCTTTAGCCTTGTTCAACACATGGGTTTTCTCCTTGTAGTTCAAAAACCTCATGATAACGACTCGGGGGCGAGCTCCGGGTGGGGGGTCTCTCTCAACGAGCGGTGGGCCCTCTCGATGTTGTAGGAATCACCAAATGGTGTCGGGCCAAATATTTTCAGTAGAAGATCCTGGATAAATGCTACACTATCTGAGCCTTCCGTTTTCTCAGGCAGACCTGCCATAATTAAATTATTCCTCCTGCTGCGTGATTCTTGGTCCTCTATACAGTCTTCTAATTTTTTAACCTGCCTTTTCAAGCTGATCACCTCCTGGTCTATGGTGCCCACTTTTCTTTCCTGAGAAGCCACTCTGGCCTCAACATCCCCCACTCATTGTGTAAGAGCATGCAGAGCAGGTTTTAGTATGGTAAAGTCAGCCACCAGTCCTTGCAGAAGATGTTTGATTTCACTAATATCCTCCGACGTGGCATGCCCCCCTTGTCCTTCTATTCTCCGCTCCTCAGGCTCTTCTGGAGTCGGAGAGTGGGGCTTAGAGCGTTTAAGCACCGGCGTTCTGGCTGCCATAGGCTCAGGGCTTCCTTCCTCCATCTCGGCCATTTCGCGCTTAGATCCCACTGACATTTCAAATTGAATTTTTCTCCTGAGGTATTCAGTTTACAATCGCCCGCTACAGCCCTGGATCCTCCTGACACTCCAATCTGCTGTTACGATCCGATTTGCTGGGTCGCAAGATGTTAAACTTTTATGTTTTGTACACTGGGACTCGGGAGCTCTCTCGGAGACATCTACTCCGCGCTAGCTCATCACGTGATCCGACAAATGCAATTTGAATCCACAGACCAAGCCAAGCCCTGAGCTAAGAGTTGAGACTGTGAGTCACAAGTTCGTTCTTGAGAACACAGTAGCAGCATATTGTTGTAAAGGCCACAGAATTGGTGCAACAACACAAAAAACAAAAGCACTGAAGGCACTTCACAAACAGGTAGTAGTGTCTCCCATTCGAAAAATTACTGGTGTAAGCTCTAACGTAAACATAATCATGCCCTGAAGTAGCGATGAAAAAGTGGGTGAAGTTACCATTGAAATGGGTAACAGTAAAGTAGAACCTGGCATACAGAGAGTGTATAGTACCTATGAGGAAGGCATGTGCCAGTAGTGCAATGGTTGGGGAGCAGGGATGGGTTGACCCCAAGAAACCAGTGGGAGGTGGGAGGAAACACAATGAGGGAAGGACACCGCCGAAACCCAAATCTGCAACCCAGAACAGCAATGCACGGTATACAGAAGTACACTACTGCAATGTTTGGAAGTATACCACTGCAATGTTTAGGAGCACACACCCTCTCCTCCACTGTCAAGGAACAAGTGCCAGAATCTGAGATAAAACAAGAGCCAGAGGTACTTAAAGGCAGAGAGAGAGAGAGAGATGCGATAGGAAAATGAGAGCAGAGTCCTTGCAAGTGCTGGGGGGAGATGGCAAGCCACCGGAGAAGATGACGAGGAGAATGGGGAGCCCATGGGGGATGGAGGGGAAGCAGGCGGGTGAAGGGAGGGGAGATGGAGCTTCCGGAAACAAACGTGCTGTGGAGTCCTGGAGAACAGCCATGTGCTGCGGTGTGCAAGATGAATCCTTGTCTTGTCACTCTTATCAGTTCTGCGAAAGTCATGGTTGTGGAGACAGCACATTTCTGTAGCATAACTCCTTTACTTGAGGCACACAGAAAGAAGGGGAGCACCCCCCCCACCACCCCCGGTAAGTGTTGGAAATGAAAAAGAAGCTGGGGACTCCCAGAAGTGGCAGCGTAACAGGGAGTGGATGCGGGCAAAAAGCCCAAAAGGAAAACCTAGAGGGGGGGCAACAAGGGACGGATACAAGTGAGGAAGGGAGTGGGGAGGTGGAATGGAGCCACCAGGGGAGACCAGAAGCATACAGGAGAAAGGCAAAAGCACACAACAATGGAGAAAGGAAACAACGAGGAAAGGGGGAGATGCACAAGAGAGGAAAATAAAAAAGAAACAAACAAGACAGAACAGAAGTAGGGCAGTAAACAGCACAGACACACGAGCCACACAGGGAGCTCAGGGACAAAAAAACACTCCCTAAGCAAGGGAGGTGTGTGAGTAATGGGTTTAAGTAGAGGCTGTGGGAGGAGCTATTCCCCACAGTGAACCTTGGGCTTAAGCCCTCCGAAAAATTCAGTGAAATCCTGCAAAAAATCAGTCTGAAAAACTGTTACTTTTGGGCACTGTTTGTCACAGCAGCACATGGGGGTACATCAAAAATTTGGGTAGGGTACCTGAGTAATTACACTTTGCGAACAGAGCAGTAACACAGTCTGGAAGGAATACCACTTGTGTTCTCAATAATGGGAAAATTCAGTGAAATCCTGTAAAAATCTGTCTGAAAAACTGTTACTTTTGGGCACTATTACTCTCAGCAGCACACGGGGTAACAACAACAGTTTGGGTAGGGTAGCCTGCAACCCGAGTCATTAGGTGGATTTCAAAAGCTGGGACGTACTTTGCCAACAGAGCAGTAACACTTGATTGGGGGCTTATGGTGGGGGAAACCTACATAAACCTCACTAAGGCCTTCGACATGGTCAATCATGAACTGCTGCTGAACCAACTAACCTGCACTGGGTTATCACCTGAATCAGTGGGGTGGTTCCACAGCTACCTGTCTGGGAAACACAACAAGTAAAAATCATTGATACCCTCTCTAAAGGTCTGAATATCAACACAGGGGTCCCCCACGGTTCAATCTTGGGCCCCCTGCTCTTTAGCCTGTTCCTAAAACACCTTCCTCTAGCATGCCAGGATAAGATCCTACTGTATGCTGATGATGCGGTACTCTATACTAGCCACACAGACCCAGAAGCACTGGAAAAGCAAATGCAGGTTAATTTCTCTTTAGTTGAGGCCTGATTTCTTGATTCAAAGCTCTTGCTTAATTATAAGAAGACCAAGACAATGCTGTTTGCCACTCCCCACAACCAGCAGAGATCCCATCTATTAAAAATAGTAAACAACCGAAACACCTCACTAGAAATATTCCAAAGTTTTAAATATGTTGGGGTCACTCTAGACTGCTCCCTCACATTTTCACAGCACATTGACCTTGTAGCCAAGGCTGCAAGTGTCAAAATTGGCCAACTATTTAGGCGTAAACACTGCCTAACCAATGAGGCATTAAAACTTGCTGTGTGCAGCTCGATCTTATCCGTGATTGACTACGGGCTCGTAGTCTACAGTGCGGCAACTGACACAGCCCTCAAGAGAATAAAGCTGGCCTAAACAAAGCCTGTAGGCTTGTCCTAGATGTGCCATGCCTTAAACATACCTGTGATCTCTATTCCCAGTCTGGGTGGTTAAATCTACACTATAGAACTCAATACCAGGTCTGCCTGCTGGCTAGAAAGTCCACCCTAGGTCTAAAACCACTTGGTGTTCAGAATCTCCTTTGCCCCACCAACAAGGCTAGAATTACCAGAGGAACTAACAGCCAGCCACTAAAAGTCCCTTTCCATTGTACCTCCCAGGGTCAGCGGTCTTTTGAGTACCGGGCACCCGCTTGGCTCAACTCACTACATGACGACCTGCTGGCAGAATCTAAACTTGACCCTTCAAATCTAAACTTTGTAACCATCTAGCAACACTTACTGGGTGTGATTGTAACTTCTAATTTGCACAAGCTAACTCCTGTCTTGTTTCTGTTCATTATAGCTCTTATAATCTCCCCTATCCAACTGCCTTGTTATTTACCCCTCTCCTCTACCGTCCCACTCTGCCTTCATCTTCCATTCCATTCCTCATGCATTTCCCACCTCCCACCTAATCTGCTTCCCCTCTCCCCTCACCATATCCTCCCACTCCAAAACCTCATGGAATTTTCCCCTTCAAGCAAACCAACGACGAGGCCCTATGGCTGCTCCTGTTTTCTCCGCCTATTCTCCTTTATACCTTCCTCACCTACTCGGTACTCTCTCAGCAACCAGCCTCTATTAATACCAGTTTCTCTCTCTCTCTCTATAGCAAGCTACCTTTCCATTCTGTTCACACCTCACAACTTACTTATTGCTTAATGTGATTTAATTTTGTAATTTTAATTACAAAAGAGTTGAACATTCATTTTTTTTTCCAATGTAATGGTGTAACCACTGTCTGTATTGTTTTGCTGTATTTGTGTTGTTTGCTGTTGACGTGGAACCTTTGTAAATGCACTTATAGCTCAAAGGTATTAATCGGAGAACTGAATAAATAAATAAATAAACACAGTCTGGGAGGGATATCACTGGTGTTCCCAAGGGAAAATTCAGTAAGATACTGCAAAACTAAGTCTTGAACACTGTTAAGTTTGGACGCTATATCTCACACACCATACAACAGGGGTACAACAACAGGTCAGGCATGCTACCAGGGTAAAAAGATGGACTTCTGCTAACACACAGGCTGGAAAGGATTCTACTGCTGCTACTGTATGTTGTTCAAAATGTGTGTGGGGGCACAACTACAAGGCAAAGGAATCAAGGATAGTAAGGTTTTTATATTATTTTAAAAGCCCAATGTATTAAAAAAAGAATGGGGAGGGAGACTGAAAAACACAAGGGGTGGGGGTAGGGGCAGGTCCCAGGGGTATTCAAATCAAAACACACACACACTTACTCATACACTCAGTCAAAATCCACACTCACACTAGAAACCCCCCAAAATTGAAATCCTGTACTCAACAGACCAGGTTTAAAATGTTTTAATAGTAAATATTTAGGTTTATCCTCCATAAATCTCTCTGATTCAGAAGCAGCTCCTCTCTTTCTCCTCAATTTCTCTCTCAACACTGCACAGAGAAACAATCCCCTGATCTTTCTATTGGCTGTTCAGCCACATGCGACCTCCAATCCCACAATACTTAGCGAACTTCACCTGTTTGCGGCACAATTCGCCGGCGAAGTTGACTTCGCAAACACCATCGCTTGACATTTGACTTCATGAGTTGTGAAGTCATTTCACCTGTGAAGCTGCCAAAATTCTTCACAAAATTCCTACTTTGACAGCTTGAATTTTTCGTGAGGTTCTGTTTCTATGCAAAATATTCTGCAGAGCGAATTTTTGTGACTTCGCACACCTCTAGGTGTAAATATTGTCAATCCTATGTTCACATGTCCATGCTCCTGCTGCCTCCTCCTTAGCAGAAAACAAGTCACCTCTTCCTGCACCACCTCTGTGGTACCATCATGCCAGTACATGGCATGGCCATCACTAATGTGATGGTAAATAACATACCCTTTTTTTGTCTTTACAGGTGATAGCTGGGGTAGAAAGTGGATATACCGTGCAACCACTGTAGTGGCCAACTGATGAAAATAAATTTCTGTTATGTCTTCACAGGTGACAGCTGGGTGTGGACAATGGATATACCATGCAGTCACCATAGTTGCCAATGGAGGAAAAATAATTTTTTTAAGTATTCACAGGGGACAGCATGGAGTGACCAGTGGATATACCTTGAGACCGGAACAGTGGCTACTTGATCAAAGTGTAAATAATTGTCTCTTGTCTTCGTGGGTCTCCTGTCCTACTGTCTCTTCTACCAAGCAAGACTCCTCCTCTTCAACTTCCTTTGTGGGACACATCATGCTATATCACAGCATGGCCATCAGAAAATTGATAGTAAGTATCCTTTCCTAAAGTTTGTGCTTTCTTTTGCCATACTTTTTATAACACTAGAGTCCAACTAATTTCAATCTTGCCTTCACAGGTCTCATCTCCTCCTGACCTGATGAATGCTTCCTCCTCTAGCAAGCAAGCCACTGCCATCTTCTGTGCCCCATAAAATGGTACTGCTACAGATAATCCTGTACAGTACATCCTCGTCAGATGCAAAGAAACTGCCACAGATACTACCTCAGCATGTTCACACAGCAGAACAACCCCTTAAAATCTTCACCCTCCATCTTGTTGCCAGTGGAAAATGATTCAGCTGCTGACTATGCCTAAATATGCCAATGAGATTATCATTGCTGGACACTGCAAGTAACAACAGGCAACTATCATTTGCTTTGACAGCCAGTTTAACAACCAGATTTATAATAAAACTAGATAGTTTATGTACACCCAGAAAAATGTACTAACTATGCTGTTCTATCTGCTACAGATTGGCTAAACAACAGGCAAGATGTTATTTTCCTGAAAGTAGTAGTGAGTCTGTATCTGACTCTCAATGAATGCATTTGACAAAGATCTGTCCTTGGACTTCAGTATGAATGAATGATGTGCTTCACTTAGCATGTAGCTGCATTATCTCTTTAAGCCTCTGAATTACAGATTTATATATAGTGTCATGTAAAGCACATTCTGAACTATGAAATGATAATCCAGTAACTAAGTGATGAATATCGTGGGCTCTGTTTTTCAGAGTGCCCATAGATCAGTGCAAATTGCATTGAACCCCCACCTACAGCAACCTCTGGATGTGCCAGGGACCCTGCACTGAATTTCTGAACAACAGGGGTCCCTGTACCAAAGTACCCAGATTTGCCATAGTCTGGATGCTGCAACAAACAGAGGTCTGACAGAGGGTGCCTTCAAGCCCACCCCCACCCATGCAGAACCAGAACCTGAACAGCAGCACCATGGATGGGGAAAGCACCCTGCAAGTGGCATGGGACACTTGCCAGGCACCTGTGGGAGTGCCCTGAATGGTGCTGTGTGCACAAACAGCAGTGCCAGGGTGAACATTGGCACTGGCAGGTGTGCCCACATCAGGCTCACAGACCCACCTTAGTTTGGGGTTACATAGAAAAATAGAAACATAGACTTTGATGGCAGATAAGGACTGCTTGGCCCACCTAGTCTGCCCATTTCCCTACCTATTGGATAAGCTGCAGATGGGAGCACAACAATACACTCCGACAATTGGCTCCGCATAAATCCGCTCTCGACAGTGCATCCCCAAGTCAATACGCTCCTTACATACCCGCTCCCTTTGAGTTCACTCCCCAATACAGTGAGTTGTAATTTTCAAGACAGCATTACACAGCGAGTTCAAAATCTGTGGCACTTTCAAGATATACTTAGGCTTACTTTGATCCAATCAGCTACGATGTAGAGTCGAGCTCATGTAATCCAAAAGGTATTAAAAACGTCCAAATCTTTATTAAAGTGATATTTAAAAACAATTTAAAACCAAGTTGCAGTGCTAGTAATCGAAGCAGTGAGCAACACCATGGAGGAACTCCTCTGTAGTACGATACTCACATTTTTCCAGAATGTCAGCCAGGCGATCTACACTGTCCTTGTATACTCTTCGGGATCCTATTGGTGCGTTACCTGTGATAAGCTGTTCAATCTCTGAATCACTTTTTTTGTATTCTCCTGATCCTGTCAACGAATTTCTACAAGGTTGCGTGAGCCATAGAGAGTATGCTCTGCATGCCTCTATGAAACACTTCAACCACATTGTTTGTCTTTGCACGTCTGTCACTTACACTTGCTAAGTGGTTCCACAGCTCAACACTATACAGTGGTTGTCTACGCCCAGTCCCCCTTCTATTTCTTCTTCCCACCCAAGTGTCTTCAAAGTACTCTATTGTAGACTCAAGCTCTGGGAGGAAAACATTAAGGGCTTCATCAGTTATTTCTTCAAACTTAGGAATCACTTCCTTTGGGGGATAGAAAGATAAAGCAGGCAAGTACTTGCACTTAAGAGCGAATTCCACATCATGCGCATTTGTTAGCCAACCCTGCACACTGTATTTTTCTCTGTATACACTGTGTAAAGTGGAAGAAGCAACCAACTTGTTTTGTATTGGGGAACACAGTTTGAAATGCTAATATTGATGCCCTCTCAAAATCGGTCATCACTAAATCAGGATTTAAGTTTGGATTTATGTCCTTTAAGACCTGTAGCATGTGCTTGTATGTCTCTCTTCTCTTTCCAGGGAACAGTGCATAGACAGCCGGTTGCATATTTTCAAACCTTTCACCTAGGATGACGTACATTTGATGGAACAGTGGTGGGGCAACATTAAATGTTTCATCGGCATACCAGTTTTTGGCTCTCTCTAGAAACTTCTAATTATTTTCAGTGCCAAATATTAATATGCGGTCAAGGGCAGGTCCACTGTCATAGAAAATGAAATTGACAGTCACATCACCAGAGTCTGGCTTGTAAGTTTTGTATTGTGCTGGTATTACAAGTTCTACAAGGTATTTTGGGTTGGGAGGTGCACCATGTACGCAGACTCTCTGTATTGTCCGTTTCAAATTCCTGTCCACTAATTTGCCTTGTGCTGCCAAGGATACATTTTGTTTTGTATGTATAAGGACTTGTGCTGTGCTGTTCTGTGTTTCGGCAGCCCTCTGTTTAGCTATATTGATTGTCTCACCCTTTTCGATGGCTGCAGGGTCCGGAGCATGAGTATGCTGGCTGAATCTGAACACAGTTGTGGCATCATCGTAGCTACAAGTGTGTACTCTGGCATTACATCCTTTAGGTTTTTGAACAGCTTTCTCAAACTGCCACATTGCTTTGCCTTAGAAACCTCGCTTGTGATGAGTGTAAATGAAATTGCACTCATCTACAAGCTTCTTCTTCTATCATTTGGAGGTTAGGAAATGGCAAGAAATACTGACAGCAGAAACAAACAAAGAAGCCCAAAGGTTATTGGAGGTAGGCTTACATACAAATGTAATTGCAGAGAGCTGTCCAGTGACAACAGATTGAGCAACTACAGTGAATACTGTAAGTTAATTGATTCAACCAGGAAATAATCTATTTATAATTACATTATTATTGTCGGGTACTTTAGCTGAAGCAGAAGCGCCCTAAATGTCTGCTTTGAACATTCTGAATCAGTGATTTTATTTAATGCTGTAGGTTAACTACTGCAGATTAGGCAACTTCAGGGCTTCTGACATTGCACTTCTCAGCAGGAATGGGAGTGAGTTTGAATGGGAGCAAGTTCTGAATGGGGCTGAATTTTACAGGGCAAGTTGTTGGGAGCGAATTTGTAGGGAGCGAATTGATGGGAGCAAGTTGTCATGTACCCGCTGCAGATCCTAGTTAACCAACAGCCTACTTCTTCCTACCCCCCACCAGAATTGCCTTATGTTTGTCCCATGCATTCTTGAATTCCCCCACTGTTTTTGACTCCACAACCTCCTCAGGAAGGCCATTCCATGCGCCCACCACCCAGATGCACAGTAACATAGAAACATAGAATTTGACGGCAGATAAGGACTGCTTGGCCCACCCAGTCTGCCCATTTCCCTACCTAATGGATAAGCTGCAGATCCTAGTTAACCAGCAGCCTACTTCTTTCTACCCCAACCCCCTAGAATTGTCTTATGGCTGTCCCATGCATGCTTGAATTCAACCAGTGTTTTTGACTCCACAACCTCCTCCGGAAGGCCATTCCATGCATCCACAACCCTCTCTGTTAAAAAATACTTCCTTACATTACCTCTGAGCCACCCCACCATCTTCAAATTGTGCCCCCTTGTTCTTGCACACCTCTTTTTTTGAAAGATGCTACCCTCTTGGACTTTGTTGATTCCCTTGAGGTACTTGAAAGTTTCTATCATGTCCCCCCTCTCCATCCTTTCCTCGAGGCTATACATATTAAGCTCCTTTAGTCTCTCTTCATATGTCTTCCGTGCAGACTCCTGCACCATTTTAGTTGCCCTCTCTGGACAGCTTCCATCTTGTCTATGTCCTTGCGGAGATTGGGTCTCCAGAACTGCACACAGTACTCCAGATGGGATCTCACCAGCTGTCTGTACAGAGGGATAACAACTTCTTGTTTCTACTGGTGATGCCTCTCCTATGCATCCCAGTATCCCCAGCCCTCCTTACTGCCCTCTCACATTGCTTGCCCACCTTTAAGTCATCTGATATGACTACCCCAGGTCCTTTCCATTTTTGTTGTTGTTAGTATCTCACCCCCATTGTGTACTCTTTCCCTGGGTTTTTGTTTCTCAGGTGTATTACCTTGCACTTCTTAGCATTAAATCTAAGCTGCCATACATTTGACCATTCCTCTAACTTTGCCAAGTCCCTTCTCATCCTTTCCACCCCACCTTGTGCATCAACTCTGTTGCAGATCTTTGTGTCATCTGCAAAGAGACATACTTTTCCTTCCAGTCCCTCTGCAATGTTGCTTACAAAGACATTGTAGAGGACCGGTCCTAATACTGAACCCTGCAGCACCCCACTAGTAACCCCACTAGTAAGCCCAACTAATCAGTACCCCATCTGTGGGTCCATGAGGCTGATGCAGGCACACCTGCCTGGAGCCACCATTTACCCTGGCACTGCCATCCATGCACATAGTGCCCATCAGACACTCCCACAGGTCCCTGGCTAGTGTCCCATGCCACTTGCAGGGTGCTCAACCACACAGTGCCAATGTTAGCCACAAGGGTTGTTAGACCAGCACTTGGCTGGTATAACTGCAGCAGTGAGTTGCGGGCAATGTTGGACTTTAAAACTCCCAAATTAGGGGATGCTGCAGCCTTGCCATAGCACTAGCCTCTTCTACCATAGTGCACCGGTGCAGCCATCACAAGGATGGCACATGCCCCATTGATGCAGATTCCAAAATCGGGACTGACACAAGGTGCAGCACAAGGATCCCTTTGCACCATTCCTCCCTGCCTCAAGCCCCCTTGTGCAAGTCCTGACTTTTGAAAATCGTGCCCTGTAGTTTTAACATCAGACAGTATTTTACCTTTTTACTCATATTTCTGTGTTTTGTATTCATGTATTTATATATTCATTGCTGTCCATTTACTTCTTGTAAGTTGCACATATTAGTACTGTTTTGCATTTGTTTTAAAATAGCCTGGTGAAGCAATCTGTCCGTCACTTGATGATGACATCATCAATATGTAATATTTTTGGTGTTTCTGTTACCAGTCAGCATTTAATGAAGGATTTTTATCCAGCTGTTATACATTTCTGCATCTTAGCAGCTTAATAAATTCAGCACAATGCTGCACTAAGAAATTGAGAGGAGCAGCATTACTTTTTCAAACTCTCAAGGGCGGTGAGTACCTGATGCCTTTGGTTTTTACAAGCATCATAAATAATTTCTGGTTCTCTTGAGAAAACACTGGGAAATGACAATTTCATACATTGTGCATTTATATACACTAAAGTGCTTTCAATAGAAGTTCTCTAGCCCCCTGAAAAGCTCCTTAAAATGACCACAAGCTGTCAATGAATGGCACGAGCTTGTGCAAGTTTATTTCAATTGTGGCCCATGATCGGAGTGGAGTGGGGAGACCACAAAAAAATATATAAATTTTTTTACATTGTGACCAACTGGCCAGCGATGGGGGGGGTGGCTGGAGATCAATGGGGGGGGGGACCACTGGACACTAGGGATTTGGGATACCTAACTTCTTCTTGCTTTGTTTTTTTTTTAAGTGAAATTTCACTTACAAAACCCAAAAAGCAAGGTGAAGTAACTAATTATGAATTTTCAGCAACAGCTGCAATTTCACAAACTGACCTACAGATGCGAAATTTGCGACTTCACTGGAAATTCGCCGGTGGAAATTAAACTTTGCTGCATCTCTACTGCTGTGGTTGGCTACTATTAATTGAGAACTGGTGAGCATTTTGAAATACCCGCTGTAGTGGCATTTTTTAGTGGTGGCTTAGCGAGGAGTTCAAATGGCGGTTTTCCACCTTTGATGTTGGGGGCATCGGATTGATGTGAAAAGAGGGTGATGGCTGATGTGCCTGACTGGCATCTTTTGCATGGATAATGCTAGGATTTACCACACTAGAAAGGTGCCTGTCAGTCAATCAGCTTCATAGAGTTAAAAGTACCATTGTATAATATTACATTTCTTAGAACTTGCCAGTGCCAAGTTGAGGAAGCCAGTTCTCTGGTGAAACATTGGAGTTTGTGTATGTAAGTCTGGCCACACTATTCCTTATTAAACATTATAAAATGGGTAGAAAAAAAGAAAAGATCTGATTGGCTGCAGCACCTTCTTGACCATGTCCTTATCAGCAAGTATTGTAGCCAACCGGCACTAACATCTGCCCAATGACCACATAGCACCAGCAAATCACTGAGCACTATCAATGGAAAACAAAAGCTATCATAGCTGAATGATCGGTAGCAGGAAAGAGAGACCCATACAAAACTCCATACCTGTCAGATCAGCATTGTATGACCTGAAAACAAAAGAAAAGCAGTAATTTCCGTGGCAAAATCTTTACTGAGTGACCCGTTCAACAAAACCATTTATGACAGCTTAATTTATGGGGATCCAGCCATTCAGCACTGACACGGAACTGCACCTCAAAAGGTTTGACAGAAAAGGTAACTGAAAAGCACACTAAACATGTCACAAGTCAACTTGGAGTTAGACTTTACCGAAACACTAACAAATCTTGCCATTATGTTTAATAATGATCCTGTCAGCACACTTGTAACATCCTCTGACAACAGGGCCGAAGACATGGCCAGTAGAAGCACTGTGCACCTGACTCATACCATTGCACAAAACGTAAGAACAGCAACACAGACTGGCATAACTGACACTACACTATACTCCACAAATGAAAGTATCAGCGTAAATACAACAACAAACAACCTCCCAATAGACATCCCAAACACTGCTGACACCCACCTTGCCAATTTCTCTCATGAACAGCCTCTTCTGACAGCCACGACAAGCTCAATGGGCCCATCACATCTGTCACCACAGCCGACCTCTACTTCTGTAGAAACGGACACCATCTCCTCGAACACCAAGTTTCCAGGAACCTCTTTTTCAGCACTGGAGCCTAGAAAAAAGAAAGTAAAAATGAAGCATCTCGATACATACCCGGAATTGTCAAACGAAGAACTGCAAGAACTAGAGAAACAGAAAGATGAAGTAAATACACAGAAAACCACTATTTGGGCAGTGTCAGTATTTGAAAGCTGGTGCACAACAAAAGGAATACAAGTTGACCTAAAAAGTACTGCAACGACGGAGCTGTGTTCACTGCTATGAAAATACTATGCAGAAGTTCGTCAAGCCGATGGCACACAATATAGTGTAGCTAGTTTAATATCACTATGATCAGGACTAAATCACCATATAAATGCACCACCTCTAAGTAGAAATATTAGTCTCCACAGCCACTCAGACCTGAACCCTGCCAACAATATATTTGCAGCAGTTTTAAAGAAATACAGAAGGGAAGGCAAAGATCAAGCTGAGCATCACCCAGCAATCAACGAACAAGACCTCGCCAAGCTTCGAACCTCCACAGCTCTATCTCCAAACACACCCCGAGGCTTACTTCTTAAGACCTGGCTCGATAGTCAACTATGCATGGCATATAGAGGCAGAAAGGGACAACAACAACTTAAACCAGAACATTTTGAAATCCAAACGGATGAGGATGGCCTAGAGTTCGTGACACTCACATTTAACGAGTATACAAAAAATCATAAAAAAAAATGACTGTACAAAGCAACAACATTGTGGCTACATCTACCAACTTCCACAAAATACATTGTGCCCCATAGCTTCTTTCAAAAAATATATAAAAATGCTGCCCCCCCGACCCTCCTGCTTTCTACCTTCACCCAAGACGAATACCAGACTCTCTATTAAACACTGCAGAAACCTGGTACACAAGAGAGCCATTAGGCATTAACTACTTAGCCAATATGATGCCCAAAATTAGTGAAGAAGCTAACTTGACTAGAAGGTACATGAACCACTCAGTTCGTGCCACTGCAGTCCAGCTCCTATCCAGAGCTGGCCTAGACTCTCGAGAAATCATGGCTGTCAGCCGAGCCAGAAGACAGAAGAAAATGGAGGAACATCTTACCCCACAAAAGTAAAGACATACCCAAAAACTTCCCAAACTCTACAGCGATTCTCCACAAGTGGCCATCTTGCACCACTTCTCCTACAAAATCCAAAATGCTGCCTCCTGATCAGCCGTCCTGCACGCATATATCCTCCAAGAAATCAACAGACAAGATGCAAGACTTAACCAGTTTTAAAAACCTTAACCTGATCAGTCGACTTCCACCAAACAGTCAGAAATAACCAAAATATTCACCTCTGCAAATGTGATCCCTGAACAGCCATGCTGCAGCAATCCTGGTCAACCACCCCAAACAGAAACACACGCAACATCCGACAACAGAAACCAATCAGAAGACACCATCCCCTTGACAACAGTCATACAACAATTTAAAGACAACACCATGAATACTCCATTTCTCATTCAAAACTGCATGATGCATCATGTAGAATTCATTAACTTTTCAAAGTAACACCATCCTGAACTAAACATAAAGAAAAAAATACAATAAAAAAACGAACTTCGTTCAACAAATGAACATTTTAAAACCAATTTACTGAATGTACTAACCTAAACCAACATTTATTTGTTTACTGCAGCTTACAAATGTACTAACCTAAGCCAAAAGTTAATTTACTACAGTTTAAATGCCAGTTTAAATGTTACTGTTACAGTTGTGAGGGACTATTTTATGTCCCACATACCAAAAAAACAAAAAAATTATTTTAATAAATTTCTTCAATAAAAACAAACTTTGTCTCTATTGATCTATTATTTATACCCATTTTATAAGCACAATAACACACTCTGAGGTGTGGATTATGTGCTGATAAGAGCATGCCTGGGGCATAAGGCACTCGGTGCAAGCACCTCGTGCCTTAGTACACCCCTGGGCATGCTCTTATCAGCACGTAACCCACACCTCATTGTGTGTTATTGCTTGCTCATTGATCTTTTTTACATGTTTGGGCTGATTTGGGTCCTCATTGCCTACTTTATACATATAGTGCTTAAAAGTCCCTGGAACCTTGATAAATCTGTTTTGTGGTGTTTCTCTGGATTTGAATGATCATGTGATGCAATGTTGGTGTCACCCTAATATCATCTCTGACTTGTCAGACAAAGTAAAATAGTGAAACAGCAATGCTTATATACAGAGTGCTGATATAGGAGTAATGCCAACACAATGTCACATTATCATTTGAATCCTCAGAAACACCACACCACAGATTTGTCATGTTTACAGGAACTTTTACACTATTTTTTTTTTCATTTTCCTACTTTTAATGCTTTGTGTTTTAACTCTAATAGATGCATAGGCATAGTGCTTTTGTATATATTTATTAATTGCAAAATACTATGTTTATTTATTAGGGTTACACCATAGAAAGTAAGAATTAAAATTTAGGTTAAAAAGTCTCTGAAACCTTGGTGAAACAGAGGTGTGGTATTCCTTGGGGTTTCGATGATCATCCTATGTAGTACTGGTGTTGCCCTAATATCGGCGCCCTCTGTATACTGTAAGCATTGTCATAGATACATAGATACATAGACAGTGTCGGCAGATAAGGGCCTATGGCCCACCTAGTCTGCCCATTTGAGCTTGTAAGTTCAGTTTTATGTTTTCCTAGAAGTCTGTTGCCCCTTACCCCTGACCTCCAGAATTCCTTTAAGTCTATCCCATGCATTCTTAAATCCCGTGATTGTTTCAGCAGTCATGTCATTTACCTTGTGTATCACGACAGTGCAGATATTAGGGTAACTCCAACAATGCATCACACAATTGTTGAAACCCCAAGGAACATCATATCTACAATTTAAAAGGTTCCAATGACTTTTTCCCAAATTTTTCATTTTCCTGATTTTGTACACTATATAACCCCCGATATATGTATTAAGGTACAGTAGGGTTGTTTTTTTTTGTTTTGTTTTGTAATTAATTTCCTTATGCATAGGAACCAGAAGTGGAGTCCTCTGCTAAAACTACATTGGGGATCCAGAAGCAGAGACAACTCAAAGGAAAAGAGTATGGACATCATTGACTGCCACGAGTGTGGGGCACTCATCTGCAGAGGAATTCACTGGAGAATGGGGCACTGCCCCATATGCAGGATCCTACACAATCTCAGAGAGCAGCTGAATGCTGCATGGGAGAAAATATTGTAGCTGCAATACCAGATGTACAGGAACAGGACGTTGTACCCCAAGTTCCCCACCCTCAGATTCAGCCTAAGAGACCTCTCTCATAAAGGCAAACCAACACAGTGGAATCCCATGCATTCTTAAATCCAGTGATTGTTTCAGCAGTCATGTCATTTACCTTGTGTATCACGACAGTGCAAAGGTGGTGGTGGTGCAAAGGAGAGGAAAGAAGAAAGACAGAAGGATCCGGTTACACTCAATCCATGCAAAACCTATCCCCACTACAAACCGTTATGTACCTCTCACAAATGAAAAGGATCACAGCAGTGAGAGAAAAGATGGCAAATCAGTGGAGGCAATAGGACAGGGCCCAGTGAGGGCAAATGGAGACACACAAGCTAAGGATAAAGGAGTACTCATAGTGGGAAACTCCATGATAAGGGGAGTGGAGACACACCTAAATGACTGAGCACAAACAAGAGTCCTCATCAGATGCCTCCCAGGTGCCTCAGTGAAGCATGACACCAACTGCATTGAAAGGACAGCAAAAAGAGAAGGGGATGGCCTGAAGATCTTGGTACACCTGAGGACAAATGACCTGGCAGGGCAGTCAGTAGAGGAAACCAAATGAAACCTAGCTAAACTAGAAGACTGACTGGCCACTCAAATGACCTCCCTAACCTTCTCCGACGCCCTTCCAGTGTGGGGAAAAGGTAATAGCACAAAAAAATCAGAAGCAAGGACATCGAAGAGTTCAATGAGTGGTTGCAGAGCTGGTGTCAGGCAAGAAGCCACCTCTTCATGAGTGCATGGGTGACTTCTGGGAGAGAAAGTTCTTCAAATACGATGGACTACTCCTAACGAAGGAAGTAGTATAAGTACTGGGCCAAAAATTTGACGTGAGCATTGGGCATTTAAACTAGAATGGGGAGCTGGAGGCTAAAGACCCTATTGAAGACACTTTAGAAGATAGGAACTTTGCCATAACTCCCCCTAAAACAGAAATTAATCAAGGAATACAGAGTAGGACTAGCAGGAACACAATGGGAGGTCTACAAAAGCAAAATGGGTAGACTGGATGGGACTAGCAATCCTTATCTGCTGGCAATTTCTATGTTTCTGTGTTCCAAACCCAATCAGATGCCAAGCACAGTAGTATGCCCACTGGGAAAGAATCAGGGAAATAAACGTGGTCAAGGGAAGGGGAAGCAAAAAAGAGAGGGGACAAAACATGTAAAACCAGGTGCAGAAACACTCACAGCCTGGCAAATAAAATCTCAGATCTAATGGCCTTGATGTCAGAGGCATACCTGGACATTGTCACTGTTACAGAAACATGGTACATGGAGAACCATGACTGAGACACAGTCATAGCAGGGTATGCTGTATTCAGAAAAGATTAGGTAGGAAAAAAGAGAGGAGTGGTTATCTATGCTAGGGAGGAAATAAAAGCTACAGAAGTACAGAGGATAAGGGAGGAAGCAGAGGCACTGTGGGTCATGCTGGAAACAAGGAATGGGGCTGCCATTCAAGCAGGCATGATCCACAGACTTCTGGCACAGGAAGAGGAGTTGAACAAAGCGCTAGCAGAAATCATCCATGAAATGGCAGCTAAAGGGGAAATACTGCTGATGGGGGCCTACAATTTGTCACATGTCAATTGGAGCACCCACACTGCAGCCACAGCAAGGAGCAGAGACATTCTGGAAGCTCTTCAGGGAGTGGGACTCAGACAGCTAGTAGTAGAGCACACACATGAGGGGGAAGTCTTGGACCTGGTGCTCACCAGCAGGGACAGAGTGATGGATTTAGAAGTGAGGAGTTGCCTGGGGTCCAGCAATCATCATGCGGTGTGGTTAAAAGTGAAGACAGTGAAAGAATCCAGCAACACAAAGGAAAGAATCTTGGATTTCTGAAGGGTTGATTTTGCAAAGTAGAGGTATGTCTGAAGAAAGCCTTAGGGGGCAGATTGGGAAAGGCGGATGTACAGGAGCAATGGGCACATTTTAAGAAAGCCATAAATAAAGCCACAAGCCTTTGCATCAGGCAAATAGGTTAAACAAAAAGCAGGAAAAGACTACTCTGGTTCACAAGGGAGGTGGCAGGGAGGGTGAAGGATAAAGGGTTAGCATTCAGAAAATACAAAATACACAGAGGGAGGAAGACAGACAAAGGAATGTGGAAAAACTAAAGGAGGTGGGGAAAGCAGTCAGAAACGCCAAATGCCAGAGAAAGAAGAAAGAATAGCCAAGGAAATAAAGAAAGAGGAAAAGATCTTTTATAGATACATCAGGGAAAAGAGAAAAAACAGCGGTGGAACTGTGAGATTAAAATGGGAAGGGGGAGTTTGGCAGAATGAGTCCAGGAAAAGGCAGAAATCCTGGGCAAATATTTTTGTTCTGTATTCATGGTAGAAAGAGAAGGCAAAGGACCTCAGATAAGTGACAGGATTACAAGGGGGGGAGGAGTAGATACTAGTCAATTTACAGTGTAGGAGTCCTAAAAGAACTAGAAAAACTGAAAATAGATAAAGCAATGGGGCCAGATGGAATACATCCCAGAATTCTAAAAGAGCTTAGAAAAGTTTCAAGTTCAAGTTTCAAGTTTATTGTAGGAAAGCTCCATTGAGCATGCTTATTCACAAGGAGATCCTATTACACAAGGCAGTAAAGTAACAGTAATATTAATAATTATACATGGTTTAGGGCACAAACAATGGCAGGCAAGCAAGAAAAATAGCAAACAGGTATAGATAAAATAGAGTACCTACATTGCAAAGAAATTCATACATCACAATAATTAGTAATTAAGGGCTTAGGTGTAGACTCAAAGCAGGATGAGGCACTATACAGTTGGATAAATGGAGGAAGGGGTGCAGTAAGTAGCTGAGCAGAAGTATATATAAGTCATGAAAGAGGGAGATTGAGAGATGGGAGAGGTACAGGAAGGAGTGGAGGACTGGAGTAGCTAGCAGGTTGACTATTGGGGTGGAAGGAGGAAGATTAGGAAGGAAGCAGGGTGGGGAGGAGGGGATAAGGAAGGCATGAGGGCAAGGCCCTCTGGCAGCTGCAAACAACTGTGAGGAGCCTTGCAGCAAGTGACTTGAAGACACTAATGTTGACCAGGCCAGTGAGTCTGAGAACTGCTTGAATGCGGTTCTAGGCCACAAAGAGCTAGCAGCTGCACTGACTGACTTGTTCAACAAGTCACTTGAATCAGGTGTAGTTCCAGCAGACTGGAAGTGGGTGAATGTTGTTGATCTCCATAGGAGTGGGAGTAGGGAGGAGGCTGGCAACTATAGGCCAGTCTGCCTAACATCAGTGGTAGGGAAGGTGGTGGAATCATTACTCAAGGAAATAACTGTGACATACCTTGAATCCAGTGGATAGCAGGACCCAAGACAGCATGGTTTCAAGGCAGGCAGGTCTTACCAAACAAACCTGTTATACTTCTTCAACTGGGTGACAAGGGAGATAGATCAGGAAAGGGTGGTGGATGTGGCCTACCTGGATTTTTGCAAGGCCTCGGATACTGTCCCACATAAAAGGCTAGCTTAAAAACAAGTTGAGCAGTCAGGAGATTGGATCCAGGGTGGTAAAATGGGATAGAAATTGGTTAAGTAGTAGGACACAAAGGTTGGTAGAGAATAGAGTTCAGTCTGTTGAGATGGAGGTGACTAGCAGGGTGCCTCAGTCGTCAGTGCTGGGCCCAGTCCTCTTTAATGTCTTAATAAGCAACATTGTAAGGGGGCTAGAGGGGAAAGTGTGCCTCTTTGCAGATGACACAAAGATCTGCAATAGGGTCGACACACTGGAGTGCTGGTGGAAAGAATGAGAAGGGACCTAGGCAAGCTGGAGGAATGGTCAAATGTATGGCACCTGAAATTCAATGCAAAATAAGGTGCAAAATTATGCACTTAGGACATGGCAATCCAAGGGTGGAGTACTCAATAGGGGGAGATACTGTTAGTAACCAAGTAGGAGTGGGATCTAGGGGTAATTACATCTGAGGACCTAAAGATGGCTGGTCAGTGTGAGAAGGTGGTTAGAATTGCTAGCAGAATTTTAGGGTGCATAGGGAGAGGCATCACAAGCAGAAAAAGGGAGATGGTGATTCCACTGTACAGATCATTGGTGAGACCTCACCTCGAGTAAAGAGTTCAGTTTCGGAGGCCACATCTTGAGAAGGACATAGACAAATTGGAGGCAATCCAAAGAAGGGCTACAAAAATTGTACATGGGCTGCACCAGAAGCTATATGAGGAAAGGCTGCAAGAACTCAATATGTACTCTCTGGAGATGAGGAGGGACAGGAAGACATGATAGAGACATTCAAATACCTTAAAGAGATAAATAAGATGCAGGGGAGCAACATATTTCAGGAAAGAGGGTGGACAAGACTAGGGGACATGATATGAAGTTGAATGGAGGTAGGATCAGGAGGAATATGTGGAAGTACTTCTTTACAAAAAGGGAGGTGGATGCTTGTAACAGCCTTCCCACAGGGGTGGTGGGGACAAACATGGTAGAGGAATTCAAAAAGGCATGGGACAAACACAAGGAAACACTGGAAACAGGGAGGGAAGGGAAAGCCGCAGATCATCTACAGTGTGCAACGTAAGTAAAATGTAGGAAAAATGAGCAGACTAAACGGATCTGGTGGGCCTTATCTGCTGACAAATTCTATGCATCTATGAATCTTACTTTTTAAAAAGATATATAAAAACTGATACCTTTATCTTGCGCCTTTCTTACACCCCCTCTCCTCCAATGAACAGTGCATACTACTGCTCATAACACAAGACCTATAGCTTGTTTCATGAGTGGCCCTGCAGGTCACTCACAAAGCAGCTCCACAGTGACACATAGTGCGCCAGGTGGTTGTTTGCTTTATAATGACACTCACTACAGCAGACCTAAGGCTTGCTTTGCAAGTCCCCTCACAAAGCAGTTGCATAATGACATACACACTATACGAGACCTGTAGCTTGCTCATGAGTAGCTCCACTCACAAAGCAGCTTACCCCCACAAATCTGTAGCAGACATTTTTTTTATTTATTTAGTTTTAGTTTACAGGGAAAGGTACACTAGACAAGAAAATGCTTATTTTCAGGAATGACCTGGGAGAATACATCAGGGTACAACAACACAAAAAGAATAATACATGATTAAGCAATAAGGCACGGCAGGGAATGCATTAAAGTGGGATAACAGCCCATCTCAGGTGGGTTGAAGCACACGGTGAAGCTGAATGCTTCCACCACACGAGAGGAGCTGTTAGCCCACCATAATATACTCCTTGGAGTGCCTTATTTTGATAATGAAATGAATCCTTTTTAATAAATTGGATGCATTTTTTAAACATTTTTTTGTTGGGCTGCTTTCAGCTGGGCCATTGTGCTGGGCTAACGGGCCAGCTGAAAGTATATTTTGGCTAGTCAGGAGCCAGCATTCTTTCTACCCATTTCCTAATACAGAGTAGCAGCTAAGGTCAGCTAATAAATGATAAACAGTGTAATCAGGGAATAAGCATGGTCTAGAATGCAGGAAGAAATAAACAACCAAAGAATACATATGTAGGTATAACGACTTCCATCAATGTGGACATAGTTGTAAGTGACAAGATGAAGAATGAATGCATAATATAGGAGTCTAATCGATATAGCATGTGGCCCTGTAGTCAACTCATAAAGAAGCTGCATTATCAAAAACAGTCCCTGTTTTGACACTTAAAAACCTTTTGTCAATGAAACACTTTAAGAGTTACCCCTACAACCCCTCTTTGATGACCCCACAAGTTTCAGACTATAGCTCTAAGTTTGTTTGCCTTTTTAATATACAGAGTTTTCTCTTATTTTACTCACTTTTGTGAGCACCTGCATTCCCAAAGATCTGTTTGGCACTCATTAAAATAGATTTTTTTTTTCACATTATCTTTTTATTGAAATTCAAGTATATAAGAAAGCACACATCTTATACAATAGAAGACTATCCTCCATGTAAGGTATAAAATATCACTTAACAAAACACAGCAATTAGAGTAAACATATTGGAGAAGCCTTATATACATGTATTGATAATAAAACACAAACCTAGACAGGATGTAAGTGGAGAGCAGAAGGGTTACATTCACTAGAGTATTATAGGATCAGAAATAGCAACCCTGTACGAAATACAGGCTATGGCAAAGCATTCAGTAAATTGCAAAAAGTGATAAATGTGGTAATATAAACAATGTTCAGTAATGGAGCAGTGAAGATAAGAGAAGAGTGTGCAAAGAAAGAAAGAAGAGAGAAAAAAAGCAAGGAAGAAAGGAAAGAGAGAGGGAGAAAACAGGGAAGAATGGAAAAAAGAGGAGAAATCTGTGCACAAAAGTTTCGAGAAAACCTAATCTGAGAGCAAAATAAGAAGGAGGGCTAAATAATCTAAGAATTAGGGTCTAGAAGAACTAGGTTCATGTACTTGAAGTAATCCTGCCAACATCTGTCATATACAGTGAGTCGGTTATGAGTAACATGAGATAATTAGTCTAGAGAGGCATATTGAGAGAGGCTTTGAAGAACATCTGAAAGAGAAGGCACCAGAATTGATTTCCATTTCATAAGAATCAGACATCTGAACAGAAGAGAAAGTATATTTAGCCATCTAAAATGTGCATGTGAGAGGAGAGAGCTATTGGGGATAAGGATGCCTAGAAGGAATTGCTTGGGGTCAAAAGGTAGTTTTTGTCCTGTTACTCTGGAGGCAAGTGAACAGACTTTATGCCAGAGCTTATTAATGGGAGAGCAAAACCACAAGATATGAAGTAGATCCCCATTGGCCAAATTGCAGTGCCAGCAATTATTATTATTTAATAGGCCCATTCGTTGAAGCACAGAGGGGGTTCTATACCAAAGATGTAGGATTTTAGTCTGTATTAAAGAACTACAGGCATCTTTAAAGGTATTATGTGCAATACACCAACAATTACTCCATTGTGCGTCTGAAATATTGTTGTTAAGAAGAGTACTCCATTTATTTTTGGCCTGCATAGACTGGTCAGGTAGATTATCAATAATGTCTTTGTAAATGGAGCTATTTAATTTTACTGATAAATTAGTCCAGTGTGAGATGTATGGGTTTAGAAGAGTATGCCTATTCACTAAACTAGAGAGAGAGAGTTATAAGCTGCCCGAATTTGTAAAAACTTCCAGAAGTCCTGTTTAGGAAGTTTCCGTGTGACCTGCAAGTCTGGGAATGATCTAAGAGTGAGTGAATTCTGGTCCAAGATATCTCCGAGAAAGAAAATGCCTTTGTTCCTCTATGTATGACAGAAAATTGGTTGATCTTCTAGAGTGAGCAGTGGATTGCCCCATAAGGGGGCATAAAACCAGGGTGTTGGATTGTATTTCAGGAATTTGTGGGTTAGTTTCCAATAAAGAACAGAGGATGATATAGTCGGTGAGATTTTAATTTAGAGGAAATGGGATTAAAAACTAAGGAAGTGGGAACTCCTCCTGGGCACAATGCGGATTCCATTGCAACCCATAGTGGTGAGTGAGGGGAGGGTTTCTGAAACCATTTAATGATTTGGGCCATTCGGAAAGCCCAGAGGTAGCCTTTGAACCAGGGGAGTCCAAATACCCTTTTTTCCCAATGTGATCGAAGTTTATTGCAGTTAAATCTTGGTAGTTTCCCATCCCAGATAAAGGTACCTATTAATTTATCAATTTTAGCAAAACAGGAGGATGGTAAAACTAAAGGAATATTGGCAAAGAGGTAAACAATCTTGGGAGAAATGGACATCTTAATGGCTGCAGTTTTCCCCATGAGAGAGAGAGATTAAGAAGCTTCCATCTGTCCAGAATTGTTTTGATGTTATCAAATAAGGGGTTAAAGTTAATGTCCTATATCTTCCCTAAGTTACTAGTAATTTTGATTCCTAGATATGTTATACCCTGTGGTGACCAGCTGAATCCAAGAGGTATGTTCATAAAGGCTTTACAGTGGTCATTAAGGGGCATAGTCTGTGATTTTCCATAATTCAAAGCAAGGCCAGAAATTTTCGTAAAATTATTAAGCAAATCAACCAACAGGGGTCCAGCCTCATTCAGGTTTTTGAGTAAGATTGAGAGGTCATCCGCATAGGAGAGAGAAACATATCTTGAATTGCTCACAGGTATGCCCATAATGCCAGAAGATTGATGTAAACAAGCAGTCAGGGGTTCCATGGCGAAAATAAACAGGGAAGGTGATGGGGACAGCCTTGTCTAGTTCCCCTTGCTGGATGAAAGTAAGAGAAAAGGGTGGAATTAGTAAATACTTTAGCAACAGGGGAGTTATATAATAGCTTGATCCAGGAGCAAAAGGTATGAGAAAGATCGAAATAAGATAAAACATGATGAAGGTAGTCCCAGTTTAAAGAATCAAAGGCCTTCTCAAGATCAATAGCTAGGATTCAAGTTGAGAAGTTAGTAGTTTAGCAAATATCTTCCCAACCATGTTTAATAAAGAGATGGGCCTGTAACTTGCGGGGTGAGTAGGGTTTTTTTCTTTCTTAGGGATTAGGGTTATGATTGCTTCAGTGCAAGATGGGAGAAGCTTGCCAGTATTGGAAGTTTCTTGATAAACATTAAGAAGAAGGGGACATAAGGTGTCGGAAAACATTTTATAGAAGTTGACAGGGAATCCGTCACCCCCAGAGGATTTGCCGGATTTCAAGGAAGACAAAGCTTTCTGGATTTCCTGAAGTGAGAAAAGTTCATCTAAAGAATTTGTTTCAAGAGTAGAAAGATGAGGAAAATGTAACAATTTAAGAAACTGTTGAATTTGTAAAGTAGATGGAGGATTTGTGTTAGAGTATAGTTTTTGATATAAGGTTTTCATGATACGGTTTATAGAGGGGTTGACGGAGTGAATCATGCCCTGTTTATCTTTTAGGCTTAGGATGTGTCATTCCATTTGTTGTGCTTTGAGCTGGTAAGAGAGGATTTTCCCATTTTTATCGCCGTGTTCCCAAAAGTTATATTTAAGTTTAAACAAGGCCAGTTCAGTTTTATGAGAAATTAATTTGTTAATTTTAACTCTAAGTTGAAGAATTTCAACATGAAGTTAAGAATCAGGATGTGGTTATTAGAAGAAAAGTATAAATTCTCTTTAGCCTTAAGAGATTTTTCCAAGTCAGCCAGCTGTTGTTCCCTTACTCTTTTCCTATGTGCAGCATAACTGATCATTTTCCCTTGAATCATAGCTTTAAGAGCTTCCCATATAGAGGACATAGAAGATTGGGTTGGGGTATTGTGAAAGAGGAAGTCTTGAATTTGTGCTTTGGTCATGGGTAAGAAATTGGGATCCTTGAGAAGGAGAGGGTCCAGCTGCCAGTAAGACGATTTAGGTGCTAATGGGCCCCACAAAGGTTGCAATTTGACAGGGGAATGGTTTGAGATTATAATGGGAGAGATGGATGAATCAATAGTGTTTTTCCATTACAACAGGAGAGGCTAACCAGTAGTCAATTCTACTGTATGTCTTATGTAGAGACAAGTAAAAAGTTCATTCTCGATCACGGGGGTGAAGGAGGTGTCATACATCAGCTAATTCAACATCTTGCATTAGTAATGAGAGGGCTTTAATACTTCCAGGGTGGGCCTCTGTAGTGGGGCTACTTCAGTCAATGCTGGCTTCTAAAGCTAAGTTAAGATCCCCTCCAAGAATAACTGGTGTACTATCAGTGTTAAAGGATAGAATCTGTGGAGCTAAATTATGAAAAAACTCCGGCGAATCGGAGTTGGGTGCACAGACATTAACAAGCAGAAGAGAACCACAGTTGATATTCAGTTTGACCATCACCCATCTCCCGTCAGTATCGGAAACGGAGTTTACAAGGGACCATTTGAGACTCTTATGAATAAGAATAGCAACTCCACTTATTTTTTTGAGGTATAGGATGATTCGTAGATCTGACCAACCCAATCTTTTTTAAGTCTATGAACATCCTCTGCTAATAATTTTGCTTCTTGAAGGAAATCAATTTGTGTTTAACGTTTTTTGAGATATGACAGAATTTGCTTCCACTTACAAGGAGAATTAAGTCCCTTCACATTCCATGTGTATAAAAGTATGTCACTCATATTGCTAGTGTTAAAGAAAGGGAATAATCGCTGGAGTGTCAAGGGACAAATAAATGAGGCAGAGGATGATTAGAATACAATTTAAAGAGCTTACGTATATGCAGAGAGTAAAAGGAACATTCAAGCCAAAAAAAGTGAGATGTATGATACATGAGTAGCACAGATCTCTTATTAAAGTTAGAATAGAAATGGGGAAAGAGAAAAGTCATTAACAACAACAACAATACTAGTAAGTTAAATAACAAAGAAAATGTTTTCTGGGTGTGAGGAGATATGATTCAGCCAACTGGCTAAGAGACTCTCTCACCACACTCTGGGGCATCGATGTAGAGAGGAGACTAGGGAGGACCGGTTATAAATATTGGCCCAAACCTAAGTCTGATCCCAGTAATACAATAAAATAAGTATTCCTGATAAGCTAAACTGAAAGGGAATAAAACCAAGAAAGGCAGGGGACTGTAATAACCTCAGCTTAATTCTAAGCTAACAAGACAAGGTATAAGGATAAAGCTAAACACCAGAACTTATTTATAAACATTAGAAGTAACAGTACAAGATATACCAACTCGAAATAACAGTAAATTAAAGAACCATATACGAGATGCCAGTACAGCCTAGACATAGAGCAAGGAATTCAGGGAGCCAGGGGGAATGCAAATGAACAAATATAAAAGGAAAAGTAGATCATTACCACATTAGAGTGACTCTGAGTATACTTTGCAGTGCAACAGAGTAAGTACATAATAAATACAATATTGAGGGAGAAAGAAGAAAGGGGAGGTCAATTTAAGCCCTTACGCCCTGAGCCAAATGCAAATCAGTATTATGTGGAGAGGTATATGCTTCAGTGAAAACTGTAGGCAGAAGAGATAGTCATAGTAAAGATCAGCTCCGATTACTCGAAAATTGCCTTAATAGGTGTTATATGGAGTGACTAGGTCTAGAAGACTAGGCCCAGTGTGCCCCAAAACAGGAGAGACCACACAGCAGTGGATTTCTATAATATCTGTAGGCTTTGAGTAAAATAAGGAGTATAAGGAAGATGTAGATTGACAATCCTTTGCAACAGTACACCAAACATAGCCCACCTCTTTGAGTGCTAATGATAGTTCCATATTATAAATAGGAGGTAGTACAAATAATGGAGCATAGGGAAGGAGATAGATTAAATGTAGTTGCCAATAATACTTAAGAATCTGTCATCAGGTGAGGGAAGGGGTAAGTTGCCTTGTAATATATAATAATTCACATATGAAAAAAGAAAAGGCAATAATCAGGATGCATACCAATTGAAGAAATGCAACTGAACCGCCAAAATACTATAAACCTGATGCACTGTTAAATTGGAGAGTAAAAGGCTAGATACAGAGAGCCTGTTTAGTGAGGGAATGTATAAGATCTAACACTAAAATAATGGGTTAGAAAAGCATTGCTGATACACCAAAGTTCCCTTGAAGACCTTTAAGCTGCTCGATTAAACACTGCAACAAAAAGTAAATTGATCATGCCGCAATGTACAGCCTTTGCTTTCTGCACCTGCTGGAAGCGAAAGCAACCAGGTAGCATAGACTGTAGAGTGGGCGGCTAGGCAGAAAAAGTGTACTGGCACTCCCTTTAAGTATCCTGGAAGCAAAACCTACCAAGATATAGCAACTGTGACCATATTACTGACCATATAAGCTCATGACACCTTAGATTTATTAGCAGGATTGTAACTATTGATGTTCTTGCCTTTGGTCTTTGCCATACATTTCTTTCTGGGTGGTTCTAAAGATTTGAGGGGGAACTTGCAACAACTTCTGCCCATGAAGTATTGGCAGAAATACATCCCTGAGGCACAGGGTCCAAATTAGAAGGATGTTCGTCTGAAATTTGCTGGCAAAGATCCTCCTGCGAGGAGTGCATGTCATCCTCCAAGAGAGCAAACTTATTGCTCAGAAACATAGAAACATAGAAACATAGACTTTGATGGCAGATAAGGACCGCTAGGCCCATCTAGTCTGCCCATTTCCCTACCTACAGGATAGGCCACAGATCCTAGTTAACCAACAGCCTATTTCTTCCTACCCCCCACAAGAATTGCCTTATGTCTGTCCCATGCATTCTTGAATTCTCCCACAGTTTTAGACCCCACAACCTCCTCAGGAAGGCTGTTCCATGCATCCACTACCCTCAGGGGGTTGATTTGAAGGTGAGAGGTTGCAGCTTGGGGTGTTTGGGGTGAAACCTCACTAGAACAGCATGAAAGTCTTGAAGAATAATGCCCCGAAAGAAGCTTCTCTTGCAGCTGTGTTGATTGCCTTGGGGTCAAATCAGTTGTGGCATTGCTGCTTGGGGCTGCGAGTTATGCAACACTTTCCCCATGTTCCATACCTCGTCATCCACCCTCCATGCGGCTACCAAAGCTGTGTTCGGGTTGCCAATTGCTGGTGAACCTTCCAGGGTAAGATTGCAGAGAGAGACCTCCAGATAGTTGGCTAAGGCATCAGGGGTTTCAAAATCCTTGATGGAAGAGCCTGAGAAAAGGCGTAGTGTCATGGGGTAACATAGAGCAAATTTAATGTTTCTTTGGTGGAGGATTTGTTTAAGTGGATTGTAGGCCTTTCTTCTGATGGTTAAATCTTTTGAAAGTCTCTGTAGATGGAAATATTAAACTCTTGCCACTGAAGTTTCCCCATTTCTCTGGCTCATTTCAGTATTAATTCTGTATGGGAATAGTTCAAGAAGCAAGCAATGATAGGCCTTTGTTGCTGGTCTGATGTTGGCCAGGGACCCAGAGCTCGGTGAGACCACTCAATGATTAATGTTAGGTCAGGATGCAGTTTAAGCATTGCAGGCAGCACGTGTAATAAAAGCGCAGTAGTGTCTCCTAATTTTACACCTTCAGGGAAGCCAAAAAATCGTAAATTGTTGTGATGATTACGATTTTCAATATCGTCAATTTTGGCTTGTAGGGATTTAATAGTTCGATCTTGATTGTGGACAGTAGCCTGGAGGTCATGAATAGTAGTGGTGTTACAGGCTGTTGCTTTCTCATTAAAAGCAATTTTCCAGCTAAATGTTTCAAGAATGGTCGCATTCTGTTGGGTGTAGGTTTTTAGATCATTAATCTCAGCCATCAGTTTAGAAAACATTACTTCCACTCTAGCAAGTGAGCTTTGCTGTACTTGGAGATCTGCCATAATGCTGAAGGATGAGGCCTAGTATGCTGCAGTACAGTGTAGAATAATTGAATATAAGTAGATGATGGATCAAAAATGACTTACAAACTGTGTCAGGTAGTAAGATTACAGGATGGTCACAGGAGCTGGTACCAAAGAAAGATATGGTGAAGGTTGTTTGAGGTTAGATTGCAGTCATTCCTGCAGAGATTCTGAACTATGCTGCCATCTTCTGCCTGGTCAGGCCATGCCCCCCCCTAAAATAGATTTTTGACTCACGCAAACAAGTACTGTTTTCATGACTCACAACAAACTAATTTCATTAGTAATTAAAAAAAAACACACTACTTGAAGAGTCAGCCTTATACTCCACTCTGTCAGCCACTTCAGTTTCAGACTATAGTTCCAAATATTTTTTTAAGTGCAATGTTTCTCTTATTTAACTGCTTTGTGGCCAGTATGACTCATGACAACAGATGTTATATGTCAGGAAAACAGTTTTTCCCTCCAAAAAATGGAAAGTACCATTGTTGCAAAAAATAAGTTATAAAAATATTTCACATGGCCAGTGAACGGTTTCCACCAGAGGTGATATGTCTCTAATGAGATTCTAAGTTCACGGTTAATGCAGCCATAGCAAATGTGGGCCGAAATCTCAGGAAAACATTTTTTCCTCACAAAAAATTAAAAGTACCACTGCTGCAAAAAAAAAAAAAACTTCTGAAACATTTGTGAAAAAAATTAACTGCACATGCACAAAAGTTGCAGTTTATTTTCTTAATAATTACAACATTCTCAGTAAAGTCATCTATCAACTCACCAAACTCTGGCAATGCTGTAACTAGCCATAAAGTTTCTAGTTTAAACTTTTTTTTTTTTTTTTATTTAGTTGTTTAACCAGGTATAGCACACTAAGCGGGAAGCTTTTTTACAGGAGCGACCTGGGAGCACAAGTGACTTGCTCAGGGCTACACAGTATGCAAGTGGAAGCTGTGGGATTTAAACCCAGGTCTGGTCTGCTGGATGTCACCAGATTTGCAGCTCAGAGTCTTAGACCACTGCGCTATACTGCCTCCTTACTTACTGCTATTGTTCCACTATTGGTGACCAAAAAAGTCTTTAAAAGATTTCTTTTCACATTTTATCCTTCTAGAACTTTTAAACAACTAAATCAATCATTAATACATTTTTAGGATGGTTCCATCACTTCAGAGCACCAGTAGCAGTGCGCCTGGTCATTACGGCACCAAGTGGAAAAGTTGCCATCCTCTCTTTTTGCAGGGGGCTATGCCCCCTGTGCCCCACACACACACCCTTTCTAATTATACTAACTCTGGGAAGGGGTGGACCTCTGGGACAGGGCAGTGAATCTGACATTTGGCACCATAATGACCCAGCACTGTAATGCCACCACCCTAATGACCAGTCAGGTTTTAGGATCCATAGATCCTTGGCCTGGAAATATGCACGCCAAATTTCGGGTATTTCTGTCCAGAACAGCTACAGTATTACTGTGCAAAGATCATGGTTTAACTACTGTGCCCCTGTGATACATACAGTACACATGGCCATTAAATAGATTCCACCAGAGGAGATATGTCTCTAATGAGAATCTAAGCTCACAGTAATGCAGCCACAGCAAATGTGGGTCAAAAACTAGTAAAAACAAAATCAGTCAATCAATCTTTATTTAATCAGGTGGAACACCATTGAGCAAGCTCATTTGCAAGGTGGGCCTGGGTAGTACACATAAGCAATTCAACAGAACAACAATAACACAAGTCAGTAAAACAGAATAACATAGACAACCTGAAACATGTTAAGGTAAAGGGTAATACAACTACTCTGAGTACAACAAAATAATTACAGTATATACAATATGTATACATGTAAAACAACAGTTCTTAATATAAGCAATGTGGCAATATAGGAGTCAGCCTGCTAGGAAGAATGATAGAAATGTAAGGAGGCACAAAGAATAAAGGGAAGGGAGGGATAAGGGTAGGAGGAAGAATGAGGGCTACAAGTATCACAATAGTGGCAGCAGTGCAATTAGCGACAGGGAAAACATTTACAGGGCTCAGAGAAGGATCTTGAGCAAAGTGATTTGAACTCTGCAAGACTTTTAAAGTTCTGGGGATTTTATTCCATAGATGGGCAGCACGTAGCTAAAGGAAGCTCTACCTAAATGAGAATTGACCTTAGGCGCGTATAGTGAGATGTAAGAGTAACTTCTCAGGGTGTAATTGCCTAAGGTGCAGAGGGGTAGACAGTCAGATATGTAGAAGGGGAGTTTCTTAATAATAGCTCTGTAAGTCCAGAGTATAGCATTCCTTTTTCTCCTGAATGTAAGCGATGACCAACCCACCAGGGAATAAAGTGCACAATAATGCATAGTGTAAGCTGCTCCAGAGATGAAGCGTAGGACTCCGAAAATAAAGATATAATTAGTAATTTCAGACAGCACTGTGCCAAGCAATGGAGAGTGGCAAGAAGAGCAGAAACTTTAAGCTCTTCCTATAAAAATTCCTTTGCTGTGGCCCCAGGGCTTTATTACAACTTTTCCAAAAGGGAAAAAAAATGGACGAATGCTGACACTAGCAGTACGTAAGTCATTCAATAACAGAAATGTATTCTGACTTTCAATAACTTGTGCAGTGGTTTGGATTCACATAATTTAAAACTAGTTTGTTTACACATTCAGCAAGCATAATAAATCAATTGAGCCTCTTTGAAATTTGTGATCTTAATCATCATGTGGCCTTGACATACCGAATGCGTTCTTATTATCAGGGTTTCCTGCTCATCTTTATTTGATTCAGCTTGTGCTGACCATATAATTCTAGGTGCTGGTTGTTGTTAGAGGCATCTTCTACCATTATCTGATTTCTGTTTTTGATTTAAGTTAATAGTTTGCAAAAAGTTATGCAGTTCTATGTTGTTTAAAGTAAAATACAGTACTTGCCAGAGTCAGATATCTGCAGCAGGTCCAGAATGCTGTAACGTCTTTTCTCATAGGAACCCATGATCTGAGTGTTGGTTGGGAGGAGGTACTGTCAGTCACTAAGCAAGAAAAGGACTTTAGGGTTATCATATCTGATAACCTCAACGTGGAAGGGCAGTGTAACAAACCAGTGGGTATGGCAGTGGACTACTGGGATGCTCTGGGAGAGGTATCTATAGCAGAACGGAGGAAGTGGTGTTGCCGCTGTATTGCTCACTTGTGAGACCTCATTTGGAGCATTGAATTCAGTTCTGGAGGTCACACCTCAGAATGGTCATAGACAGGGTGGAGGCAGTTCAGAGTAGGGCAGCTAAAATGGTGCAGGGGTTGCATCAAATTCCCTACAAAGAGAGAATAAGGGATCTCAACATGTACACTCTGGAAGAGAGGAGAGCAAAAAAGGACATGATAGAGACCTATAAGTACCACACATGGGTGAGTAGGATGCTGAAGGTGAGTCTCTTTCAAATGAGAAACAGGCCCTGGACCAGACAACATGTAATGAAACTGGAGGGAGGAAGTTTAAGAGGGATGTGTTGAAGTACTGCTTCTCTGAAAGAGTGGTGGACACCTGGAACAGACTGCTAGTGGAAGTGGTGGAGGAGAAAACAATAGGGAGCTTCAAACGTGTGGGATAGACATATGGGAACATTGGGAGGCAGTATAGTACAGTGGTTTAAGGCTCTGAGCTGCAAATCTGGAGACTTGGGTTTGAATCCCACAACCCCCCCACTTGAATAATGTATGACCCTGAGCAAGTCACTTAACTTCCCTGTGCTCCCAGGTCGTATCTGTAAACAAGCATTCAGCTTAGTGTGCTACTCCTGGTTAAACAATTGGATTAGTAAATTGGCAGGTAGGAAGGAAAGCTGCTGGAGATCAGTTAGTGTTTGCAGAGAAATACTAAGCAGGGTCCATCTGGCAGAGTGAATGGGTTCAAGCAGTTCCTTTCTGCCAGCAAATTCTATTTATTTATTAATTGTCTTGGATAACAACCTTTGAGTTATCAGCTCTTTTACAAAGGTTCCACGTCAATGATAGGGAGACTTACAACAAGGTACAAGAATCAGAACAAGTGCAAAATACAGAAGGTAATTTAAAATTGCTGGTAACTTAGATACATGATTATTAACAGAGCAATTACAGAAAGTCAAAATAGATGATCTGGAGAGTGGAGAAAGGGATTGCAGCGGGAAGGCAATAAGTGGAGGGTGGTAAGCAGCCAGGAAATGGCTTTGTTAGAATAAGGAGGTTAGGGTAGGAGGAACAGTAGGGGGGAAGCAGGAAAGCAGTAGGGGGAGGGGTGGCATGCAGCCAGGATGAGGCTTTGTTAATGGGAAATGGTGATGGGCAGGGTGACTGTGACAGGAGGGGAACATGGGGGAAGGGTGAAGAGGAGGGGGAGTAATTTTTTAAGTGTTTGAAGTGATGTGGGGCAGGGTAAGTGAAGGGAAGTGGGGAGAGATTTGAGTTTGATTGACATTTATTAGGGGACAGGGGTCCTAAAGCAGGGGATAGTGAGGGGGGAAGGGGAGGAAGTGGGAAGAGTAGCACAGAATGTTATTCCAGCAGAATGGTGGTAGTGGGGGAAGTAGTTGAAGGTGGGTAGTGAAGCTAGGTTTCTAATCTTGAAAGGAGGATAAGGAAGTTAGTAGAGTAAGAAAGGTGGTATCTGGGGAGGAAGCAAGAGGAATGGAGCAATTAGATGGATAAAAATTAGCAGATGATGGTGAGAAATATAAGCGAGGAAGGGTTTGAGAGTCAAGGGGCAGAGTCGTCGAGCAATGGAAAAAGGGGAGGTGGAGGGGTGGTACGATCAGAAGAGAGGATGGAGAGGAAGGATTTAATCTGAGCAGTTGCATCTCCCTTGGGCATATATGTGTTGTCCGAGTTATTTTTTAAATGGCCCAAGCTTTGTGTTATTTTTTATGCTGGTCGGGATCTTGTTCTATGTTTCTGTGTTCCCAGAGAATGCAAAAATAACAGAAATCAAGTTCATTCCTATTGCACCTGTCACTTGTTTTACCAGCTAAACATCTGAATGTCACAGAGAAAAGAAGACAGAACCTGCAAATTTGAATAAGGAGAAAACGTGTTTGGAGAAGAACCCAAGGAAATTGGAAACAACCACTATTCATATAAAGTTTCTAAACCTTACAGAGCTTTTCAATAAGTAGTAAGACACACATGCAGGCTTTATGATTTTTAAATATGTGTCTTTTTACTTCATTTCTTCACATAGTTTAATTTAGGTATCAGGCCACAAATACTAGAAGTCAACACTAAAAAAACAGTGTCAATGACCTTCAGTACAAGCCAGAAGCTGGCCAGACTCTACACCCTCCCCAGTGTCTCCACACTGGATGACACCCACATGAAGTAGTCCCAACTTTGAAGTACCTCTGTGTGCTTAGATAGCAGGCTTGACTTCTCTGCCCACATTGATGCAATCCATGATAAACTTACCCCAAAAGTCGATGCCCTGTGCTGCAATAAGGACTGTCTTTCTCCCCAGGTCTGGTGGAAGCTGGTCAGGATGTGGTCTTTGGCACTGCCCCCTCCACTTTCCATGCCACCATTCAGTATACTTCACCTTCTCCATCCTCTCTACTCTCTCATGTTACCAGTCCCATTGTGCTTCTGTCATCTCTAAATACTGGTTTGGATCCCTACCCTTGTACCTATCCTCGCTCCTCTCCACCATCCACTCCTTCTTCTGCTCCATACACTCTAAGGACCCTTGCACCTTTTCCTCCTCCACCCTTTCTCCTCAGCAGGGAAATCTGAATTCTCCTATTGCCTCTCTCCCTTAGAAACCAGCTACAGTACCTTCCTCCATCCATTTCTCCATGTCCCTTCTCTCTGTCAAGCACTGGCTAAAACTTCTCCTCTCTCCTCCCTGCTACTGCCAACCCTTTATTTATTTTTTTCCATATACAATTTTTCTTTTTTCTCAATACTCCCTACTCCTTCCCAGGGCCACGGTGTACACATGCATGTATGTGCGTGGAGGTGCACGTACACATCAGGATCTGGTGGCCCCTTCTGCCCCTTCCCTGACATTTGTGGTCACCCATGACCACCTACAAGCCCACCAGACCTCCACTCAGTGGGAGCAGAACTATGGACAGGTGGGCATCCACCCCATTAGAGGGGAGAGCTATAGCTCAATCCAACTCCAGCCCTTCCCCCCTGAGCTGGCACCCTGTCGACCCAAGGTTATTCCTGAACCTGCGTTGCTGGCATTGTGCAAGGTGAGGTGCCAACATCTCAGTCCTCTGCAATACCAGGCCAGCTCCTGCCAGCCCTTTAGACCCTTCTAAACCCTTTCTATGCAATTCTGCCATCCCCTTACCTTTTCCTTCCTCCTAACTGCTTGGTTTGTAGTGCTGTGTGGCATGCGGAATTCCTCCAACAAAATAGGTGTGGAATGACCATTCTGCTGGCAGAATTTCCGCTGGAATTTTGCTTGTTCACCTGTGGAAGTCCTCCTACTGTGATCTGTGGAATAATATTCTGCAGTGCAGTATTTTTTCTGTGGAAAATTATTCTGCAACAATTTCCATGGAAAATATTGAGATCAGCAGAATAATTTTCTGTGGAACAGTGATTTTTTTCCATGGAAAATCATTCTGCAACTATTTTATGCTGAGGAATGCCACCATTCCATTTCTGGTGGAATTTGGTGGAATTTTTAATATTCCATGGAATTTCAATCTGCTGGAATTTGAAAATTCCACACAGCACTATTAGCTTGGACTATTTCTTTTCTTTTTTTTTTGAAATTTAAAATGCTTTATTGAAATTTTCACAAACATACAAACAAACATTTGCCAGTAAAGTATCATAGACAGTACATAGCAAAACCAAACCCCGCCCCCACCCTCTGATTCCACTCATGTCCTCTCCTCCCAACCTGTCCCCCTCCCCCCCAGGAGCGACCAGTCCTTTACCAGAACAACTACTAAAAATGCAACTATGCCATGCAAAACAAAGAAGCTAGAGGGAGCCGGGGAGAGTTTTTCATGTTAATTCAGATATAGAGCATACAGTTTGCCCCGTTTATGATTAAAGAGAGCCAATTTGTTTCTTTTACCTGCTATCAATTTTTAAATTCTCAGGTAAAATGAGATTTCATGCAGCCGTTCTATGTGGGAGATCAATGACTGGTCCAACCAGTGTTTGAGCACAAGTCTTTTAACTACCATGGAAATAAAGGAAATATGATATCTCTTCTGTTTGACACTGATTTGGGACAAGTCACCCAGCAGGCATATACCTGGGGAAAACAAGTCCTCCAAACCTAATAGGGGGTCTATGTGTGATTTAATTGAGTCCCACAAATGGGACATTTTTTCACAGGATCAGAAGACATGTAATACTGTTCCATCTGCTTTACCACACCTAGCACATAATGGAGACTGCAAATGTCCTATCTTAGCAAGTTTGACCGAGGTGTAGTACATGTTGTTGAGAATCTGGTATTGGGTGAGTCTTAGCTGATCTTAAGTGTTGTGTATGTATAGGTCTTTCCAAATGGTAGACCAGTTTGCCTTGTGGTCAGGGAGGAGGGATTCCCAAATTTTTGAACCTGTCAGAGGAGAGGGATGGAAGGTAGAAAGTAGGCAATTATATATTGAGGACACCCCATGGGGTTGGGTGGCCAGACCTTGGATCTGGGAGATTAGAGTTTCTATACCCGATGGAGTATGGGTAATATCACATTTTTGAAGGAGAAGATGTCTTGGCTGGAAGACCTTTAAGATGTAAATAGGAAGGATCTGGAATTTAGCAAGAATTTCTGCAGTTGGAAGGAGTCCCTTAAAAACAAAAACATTTCTGAGACCTTTATCCCTTGGAGTTGGGGGAGCCATTCCACTGAAAGAACTGAATTCCCAATTTTGATAGCAGGATTACCCAAAATAGGTTGCATTGGGTCCTTAATAGGGCAGAGATGAAGTGAAGCACATATTTGGGAGAATACTTTATTTGAAATGCCCATTACCAAGTTCCTGATATTCTCTGAAAGGGATTTTAGGGGGGTCAGAAGAGCTGCCACGGGAGAAACTTTAGTAGAGAGGAATAATTCTGACTCAATTTGTAGCCAAATAGGTGTATAGCCATCACCCAGCTGATTGGGTTGAAGGGATAGCCACTTCCGACATTTATAAAGATGGCTAGCCCAGTAGTAATACAAGATGTTAGGGAGTTTAAGCCCGCCACTGTCCCTTGGAAGAGTAAGCTTGTGAGAAGTACGCCTGAGAGCTTTATCTTGCCAAATAAATTCTGTAATAATTGAGTGGATATGTTGAAAAAATGAGAGAGGCAGCCAAAGGTTGAGCATATAGAGGGGTTAAAACAGCCTGGGGAAAATATTCATTTTGATTATATTTATCCTCCCCCATAATGAAATGGGGAAGGCTTACCTTCTTTGAAGGTCTTGTTGGATTCTCCGGAGCAATTCTTTCAGTTCCAGCTTTTTAAGAATAAGGGGATCAGTGGCAAGGTGAATGCCCAAGTACTTGATAGACTTAGGAAGCCGTCTCATCCTGAAGCTAGTAAAATCTTGACTAAAAGTGTGAGGATTAAGCGGCGACATTTCTGTTTTATCCCAGTTTAGCTTATAATTAGAAACTAATCCAAATTCTTCAATGATTGCCAATGCAGAGTCAAGGGAAGCAGCGGGATTTGAATGGTGTAAGAGAATGTCATCTGCATAAACCGAGAGTGATAGATTAAGATTGCCTACTTGTATACCCTGCACTTAAGGAGAAGTTTTTATCAGTCGAATCAACAGTTCAAGATAGAGATTGAAAAGGAAAGGGGATAAGGGGCATCCCTGTCTGGTACTGGAATGACGGGAGAAGCTTGCAGAGAAGATCTCATTGCAATAAATGTGTGCCATAGGAGAGGAATAGATCACTTGAAGCCAACTAATAAAGTCAGAGGGGAAACCCATATGTTGAAGGGTACACCAGAGAAATTCCCAATTAACCCTGTTGAATGCTTTTTCAGCATCTAAGGACACCAGAGCCATAGGATGAGGTGCAGATTGAGCTAGAGGACATATATGTGCCAGCTTTCAAAGATGATTGATTGAGGATCTGCCCAGAATGAAGCCTACCTGTTCCGGGCTAAGCAGGGGAGACCATATTTTCTTAATCTGTGTGGCTAAAATTTTAGTTAGTATTTTGAGATCACAATTTAGAAGTTAAATAGGACGATAGCTAAAAGGGTGGAGGGGAGGTTTATCTGGTTTGAGGAGAAGAATAAGCATAGCCTCTAAAAGAGAAGGGTCTATAGTATCAGCAGAGAGAATATACTGATAGAGATTGGGAAGATGAGGGGATAATTCTTTGATAAAGAGTTTACAAAAGTTGGAGGGGAAATTGTCTGGACCTGGGCCTTGTCTAAAGCGAGGCTACTGATAGCTTGCACAATTTCTTGCTGTGTTATGCAGGAGGACAGGGAAGACCGGTAAAGCTCCGACAACTTGGGAAGATGAGTTTGTAAAAGAAAGTCCTCCACAGTTTGTGCAGAGGGAGGGTTGGGATACTTACCACAACGACTGGTGTTGAAGTTCTCAAAAACCTAGAGATCTCTCTAGGGAGAGTTTTGAGAGAGCCATCAGAGTCTAATATGGCATAGATAAGTCTTGAGTGCTCTATTTGCTTCAGACAAAGAGCTAAGAGACGTCAGGCTTTCTCCCCTTGGTCAATATAAGATGACTGTGTCTTAAGAAGAGCAAATTCAGTTTTCTCCCTTAGAAGTTCTGAATATTCGTTCCGGAGAGAAATAAGAGTCATGAGGGAATTTTGTGGGGATGTGGGGGAGAGGTTACATTCTAATGTACAAATCTGCTCCAGTAATTCCCTGGCTTTGGCCTCCCTGATCCTCTTACATTTGGTTGATAACCTAATCAGCTCCCCTCTTAAAAAACATTTCAGCGTGCACCAAATTTGGTCTACCCAGGGGATAGATTTCAGATTGTCTGCCATGAATTGGGAGATGAGCATCCTGATTTTAGAAACTATGAAATCCTCCTTAAGAAGTTGCATATTCAGCTTTCAAATAGTGTCCCTTTGAATATTAACAGAGAGAATGAGGTAGAGACAGACAGCAGCATGATCTGGCAAAACAATTGGTTCCAATTCCCCCCCAATAATCCCTGCTATTAAATTAGAACTAACCAGAAAATAATCTATTCTAGACACAGTGAGAGGTACCTGGGAATGAAAAGAGAAGGCCCTAAAAGTGGTATTGAGGATTCTCCAGGGGTCACAGACACCTAGGATATCCATCATCTCATTAAGGGCTCTCTGGGCTGGAGTCAGAGGGTGGAGAGACTGGGTGGATCAATCCAGAGTCTGGGTTGGGGGAGATTCCAATCCCCTCCTAAAATCAGAGAAGCCCGTAAAAGGGGTGCTATCTTGTCTGATAATTCCATGAGAAACCCTGGGCCCCCCCCCACTGAACTGTAGATACTGCATAAGATGACAGAAGTACCATTCAGCAGACCCTTGACCAATATGAACCATCCATAGGGGTCTATAATAATGGAATCTGACTGAAAGAAAATGTGCTTCATAACTAGTATCACTACACCTCTCATGACAGTGGAGGCACCCACAGAAAAAAACTGTTGAACCCCTTGTCTCTGGAAACTAATGGCTTCTTGAGTGAGGAGATGAGTTTCTTGGAGAAAAATAATATCGGATTGTAAAATAATTAAATATTTGAGAATTTGATATCTGTTAGAATGCTCCCGTGCTCCCCTAACATTCCATGTAACAAACTTGACTCTTGGGTTAGCCACCCTAGACCGGTCCGCTCGGGAGTCCCCCAGGGCTCCATTCTGGGACCCTTCCTCTTCAGCCTATTCTTAAACTCACTACCGGATAGCTGCCCAAAACAAATAATTCTCTACGCTGACGATGCTGTGATCCTCACCTCAGACCCTGATCCAAACCAATTACAAAATAAACTTCAGCGGGCCTTCTCCTCCATTGAATCCTGGTTCCTTAATCATAAACTGCTTCTCAATCAGAAAAAAAACAAGTCTATGGTCTTTTGCAGCCCGCACAACAAAAACAAACAACTCCACCTCTCGATTGCAACCGAACAAGGAGCCATCCTACAGCAAACACAATCATTCAAGTACCTTGGCATCACCCTTGACCCCCACCTCTCATACGCTGTCCATATTAGCAATGTGGCAAAGTCTGCCAATGTGAGGTTAGGCATATTATTCCGGCACACCAAACCCCAGAAGCACTGTCAGTGGCTGTCCAAAGCTCCATTGTCAGCATCATAGACTATGGTCTTATTATATATGGGTCTGCAACTACCACTGCTCTCAAACGTATCATGACCTCCCTGAATAAGGCCTGTCGTCTCATCACTGGCTCACATTGCCATACCCACACTTGTGACCTTTATTCCCAATCTGGATGGCTTCAACTGGACAAACACATAAAATATCAAACCTGCATCACGGCCAAGAAAATCATAATGAGACTTGCCCCACCTGGTGTCTGTGCCCTCCTTAAGCCTAGGCATAGGAATATCACTACAAGGAGATCCAATTCCCATCTACTACATATCCCACAATGTCACACGACCCAAGGACAAAGATCATTTACCTGTCGGGCATCCAACTGGCTCAACTCTCTTGGCAGTGACATAGTGACCGCTCCAACACTCGGCCTTTTCAAGTCCAAGCTGCACCTCTCACTGCTTGTATCCTGCTTGTATCCTGCGATTGCCCATCTTAACATTTCCACCATTCCAGCTGCACATGCCCCTGCACCCAGCACTTACAATCAGTCTTTGCACCCCTAACACCTTACCTGGCATATTCCCTTGACAAGGCCCCTGGCTGCACTGTCTCCCACCTCACCCACCTCCCCGTATCTCCACCCCTGCTCCTGCCCCACCCACCTCCCCACTCCCCCTACCCCTGCACCTCCTACCCCCCTCGATCTCCTACCCTCACTTCTCCCCTCCATCGACCCCCCTCCTCCCCTTGTCTTGCTCATAGCTCAAGTCTTTGTACTGGTTATTACATGTCTGTAAGTCAGTGACGTTATGTTTGTAACTAAAAATGATGACTGTTGCACACGCTGAAGTGGAACCTTTGTAAAAGAGCCTCGGCTCAAAGGTATTGTACTCCTAGATTGAAATAAATAAAAAAATATATAAATAAAAATGATTCATATAGAACTGTACTTTCCAATAGAAGAAGCATAGCCTTAGGGTTGCTCCAAACCCACCCTCTACTCCTACCCCCCCATGAATCCCCAACAGTGTTTTCAGTTGTACATTCAAATATATAAAACCATATAATAATGAAACAAGTAAAAACAGCACACTATATGTTAACCCACCTCCCCCCCTCCTTTAGTAGCATGCTCCTTGTTATGAGTGGTATTAAATCTTGACAAGCATCTACCAGGTGTGAAAGATTTGCAGAGATCCTCCCCAGACCCTCCATCCCACCTGACCCTAATATTTTGAGATCTCCAACCCATGTAACTATGTAGAGAGGCTTTTCCCATTAAGCTGGGAACTGAATAAACATCTTGTAATCAGTAGAGAAAAGGCCAATTCCTCAAGGTCCCATTACCATACTTCTCAGCAAATGAATGAAAAGAGTTATAACGGATTATCCCTATGGCTAGGAATAATAACCCATATAATAAAATCAGTGGATGCAAACAGGGACCCACCCCTCCCAATAGCTGGATCGTGTGTGGTTTCACTTTCAGCTTTTGGGCACTGAAGCTCCCCCTCCCCCCATTCCCTTTTTGAGAAGACTCCTTGGAGCCCAATGGAGCAGTACATGTCAGGATATCATGCCTTGGTGTAAACAGAGGAAAGTCAGCAATACTCTGCACTGACTCATGCTCTCAAATCATCAAGAAGAAAAAAGACTTGTAGTGTTTGAAAAAGGAGGGACTATCAACTCCTACAACTTCCCAGAAACCTGCATTCTACAGAACTAGGAAGCTCTAAGTGACAAAAACCACCACTCGAGGCTATGCAGTTTCAGACCCCTGAGAAATACTGTGAATAATATAAAAAGGACAACCCTCGGGCTGTCTAAATTGAGTTCAGATCTTTCACGAAGAGTTGCAGCAGGAAAGTAGACAGAAGTGACCATGTCACAAAAAGTCTTTCTCCATGCAATTGCATCCAGAGAAAGTGGGTTCTGAGTTGATGCATGGGAGTACCTGGAAAGATGCAGCGACCGGATCTCTGGCCCACATGTTCAGGCAGCATCATCCCTCTGCAGGCCCAGAGACAGGAGCCCCCTACAGCTGACACAGTCCCGGAGAACCCCTGTCCATTCGAACAATCGACCAGACAGATATGAACAGATCAGAAAATGTCACAGGTTGGTAAACCATAAAAAAGAAAAAGAAAAAAACAAAACAACAAAGCTTCTACTTAAGGATTATAAGCTTTAAACTAGGGTCAACTCTAAGTAATCAGCCATTCTGAAATAGGTCAGGAAGCTTGTTAGCCAGATCTTCAGTTGCTTTAGAGGGCGTCTCGTATGATACCCAGCTGCCCGCAACAACACTTGTAGCCAGGAGGGGTACACCATTTTGAAATGAATGCCTGCGTCAATCAGTTAGCTAACCACCAGATGAAAGGCCGCTCATCTCTGTCTGGTCTAATAAAGGCAGGTCCTGGGTGATGCAAAGTTTGGTATTTTCCCACTGTATAGATTGCATTTCCAGGGATTTAACCAGAAAATGCTGTTTTTTGATAAAACTTAGAAATTTGAGGATGATCAGCCTGGGGTGGGGATCCTGGCTGAGGATGAGGCCTAAGTGAGTGGTGAGCTCACTCTATTTGGTATGCTGTGCCAGTAGGTGATGACCCAACCACCTTACTCAGAAATTTTTGAAGGAAAACATGTATGTTCGGGCCCTCTTCCATCTCAGGTAGACCTAAAATTAAAATATTACTTCTGCAACTCCTCCCCTCCAGGTCCTCCATTTTAAGCTGGAACTTCTGTATTTGTTGCTTTAGTAAAATGATCTCCAAATCAGATTTCTCTTTCCAATGTTCTATGGAGGTGGTTCGGGCCTCTGATTCTCCAACCCTGCGGGCTAGCTCAGTCAGATCGCCTCTCAAAGACTTAAGCTCTTTAGAGATTTCAGTGAGGGTTTCTTTGAAAGGAAGCAGCTCTTGTAGAAAGCGATCCTTTGTCAGTGGGAGTGTGGTAGATGCTGGAGTGGTTTGTTTCTCGAGTTTTGCTCCCTGAGCCTTAGACTTCTTAGGAGTCTTCTCCAAAGTTGCTGGTGGTGTTTGGCACAGCTGGGCCAGCGGCATTTCTACCTCCATCGTGGTCCTTATGGGCCAATTGCAATTAGGATCTGTAGATCAGGAGGTCAGAAGATTACAAAAAAGTAGATCTATGTAAAACCATGAGGTTCTAGCCCTGATTGCCTGAAAGAAAGCAAAATTTAGGAGGTGAGAGGAGAGAGCTCAACACCCTTGCTGCTATCAGGCTGGCTGCATCATGTGACTCCCAGGTTTGGACTATTTCATGTGTAGTTTAATCAACCAGTTTCATTATTCCCCTCAAGACTACATCAGTCTCCACTCACACAGGCACTAATCACTTTTTGATTGAGCCCAATTGCACAGCTGATTTGTATTCTAATTTATTTGTCCACTGTTACAGGCAAGAGTTCTTATTTGTTCTGCACTCTGCTATTGCACTTTATTGTCATTGTAACCACATCATCTGATTTGCTTGTTTAATCTCCAACTCCCTTTACAGATAACTACTACATGATCTGATGGGGGACTTAGGAAAATATCAGAGTGCAGTACCCCGGGCAGTACTTTACAGGATATGAGAACATAATCAGTACGGGAGGAGGTCCTGTACACAGAGGACGTAAATGTGAACTCTCTGGTCAAGGGATGAAGGACCCTCCAAATATCACATAAACCGAGATGGTCAGATAAATCCCTCAGGGCATGCTGTGCAGGGGAGAGGCCTTTAAGTCCTGTTCTGGAGCGGTCGAGACCAGAGTCAAAGGGAAGATTCCAATCCTCTCCCAATATCATCGGGAGATCCAGGAGAGGTGATAAGGTATTTAAAAGTTGCACACAAAGAGGTGGGGAATCAGAGTTAGGGCCATAAATGCTGCCTAGAAGTAATTCAGTAGTATGTAGAAGACCTCTGATAAAGATATATCTACATTGGGGATTGCAAGTGGTCTGGGTGAAGAAAAAGGGAAATGATCTTGCTAACAAAATCATTACTCCTCAGCTGTAGGTATTACCCCCCCCCCCCACTGAAAAAACCTGGCCAATAAACTGCCTTCTCAGTCTGCTTGCTTCTGAATCAAGCAAATGTGATTCTTGAAGAAAAATCACAACAGCCTTTAAAAGGTTTAGGTGTTTTAGGATGTTGTACTGTTTTGTTTTATGTCTCACCCTTCATACATTCCATGTGGCAAAAGTGAGTTGTGTAGCCATTATCCCTTTTGAAACAGTGCACTGGGTCTGTCAAGTAAACTGTAGATGGAACCCTCTTGCTCCACCTAGAACCTGAGGCTGCCATGCCTAACCTGCCTGCCCCCAACCCTCGAGATAGCCCACTCAACCAAAAATCCAAGACTGAAGTTTGTACATGAAAGACAGCATATGTAAACTTAAAAAAACCTTGTCTCAGACTCCCACCCCCACCCTCCCTCTTGCTGTCTTGGTCCATGATGAACAGCACATCGATAATGAGCACCCCTCCAACTACCTCTTTGTACCCATTTGACAAGCAAATTCTATATTATAAACTAATACAGTTACTTGCAAATCAACCCGACTGGTCATGCATACATAAAAACAAGGAAATGCAATACAAAAGTTAAATGACTAGCTAAGTGAAAGAAAGACAGCCCTTGCTCCAATTTAAAACATAAACGGGGGGCTGCTGAAAATAACACCCGCGCCGAAAGATCCAAAGTTCACAGGGCGGAGGTAACGTGGTATATGAACAAAAACAGGACCCCTTCCTTGAAAATATCAAACGCTGATATCTACTGTACATGCAGGGCCTTGCACAGTAAAATAAAAGATTGCAGCTACTGAAGCACTGAGGTGAAAATTAAACTAAGCGGAGGGGCTTAAATATTGAAGAGTGAATGAAGATACTCCCCTAACTAACCCCACAAAAACAACGCCAACTCAGCAGTTGAAATGAATTAGGGGGGTCAGGGGATAAAACAAGCCCATCAGCAGATTAAAACAGATGTAAAGCTTGTAACAGAGAGAGTGAATACTGCGGCTGGCTCCTGGCTCCCTCTAGCAGCATTAACCACACAGTCCAGATATTCAAGAAGGTAGAACCAGTTGAGCAAACGTGCGAAATGAATGGGAGGAGGATATCTGCATGGGGAAGCGATGAACAGGCAGATCCAGTAGAGCTCTGATGAATATGGGTACATGTCACTGCACAGTCTGAATGCCTGGCGCTTCTCAAAGTTAAGAAAGGAGGAAGCAATAGCCACAATGATCGGCGCTCCTAGAAGGGAATTCCAAGTTCAGCCAGGTGTTTTCCCTTATGAAGGAAAAAAGTCAGACAACCAAAAAGTTCCCAAAGTGTAACATTGCAGAGAGGTGTTTATGGGTGCAGTTAGCAATTGAGAATGAGAGGTAGTACCAAATGATTTTGCTGTAGTAATTCAGTAATCCTTCTGCTTTCTGGGATCTCTGAATAGATCAGGAAGAGCGGTTTTAAGCCCACTACATGCAGATTCCACTTCATTATAAGTGACCCAGATGCCCAACAGAGAAATTGTAGTCTTACAGGGTACCCCATCTTAAATCTGATACCAGCAGTGATAAGCTTGATAACCAAGGGGTGGAACGATGTCTGTCTTTGCTGCATGGTAGTGGGGAGGTCTTGGGCAATCCGAATTTTAGTGCCTTCCCATTTAATCTCCTGGGTTTCTCTCACCTTCGTCAAAAAGTGTTGTCGCTCCAGGAAATTCAAAAAGCAAAAGATGAGGGGACATGGGGGGGCACCCAGTGGAGGCATCAAGTGGAGGGCATGATGTGCTCGCTCGATAATGTACTTGGGCCTGAAATGCGATTGGCCTACTATTTTCTCAACAAACTTTTGAGTGAATCCAATGGGGTCTGTACCTTCTCTTTTTCTGGGAGGCCAATGAGGACCGCATTATTCCTACGGCTGCAGCATTCCAGGTCCTAGACCTTAGCTTCCATTTTGGCAATCTGCTGTCGAGCTGCACAAGGTCTGGATCAAATTTAGCTACCATTTTCTCCAGGGAGTGCAGTCAGGCTTCATTATCTGACATTTGAATGGAAATCTCTTCCATCGCATGAGATAGGGACTTCAGCTTGGTGGTAATTGATTTGAGCTCATCCCAGAATGGCTTAAACTCTTCTAGGAACCTTGCCAGGGTGAGAGATTCATATTCTGGGATAGCTGTCACTGAGCTCTGGGCATTGGAGGAGGAGGAGGAGGCCCTGGATTTTTTGTTGTCCTTCTCCGGAGTTGAAGGAGGAGTATGTTTTGGCAATGCCTTCTTCATCTCGACATCCATTAGGTTTGTAAATCACTTCGGGAAGAAGCAGGTGGATTTACAAACTGGTAGACAGACTTTTAGAGTAGAAGAGAGCTGAAAATGCAGTAACATATAGTATTCTGTGCCTGGGTGATGGAGTAATGGAAAAGAGCTGCTAGCTGGTGTTCTACATCACATGACTCCATCATCAGATTTGCTATAATTTTTGTAATTGTGTTCTCCCCTTCCCCTTCTTCCAATGGAACCTGGAAATGAGCCTCGGCTTGGTGTGCCTCTCCTGGTAACCAGTTTATAAATGAATAAATTCATTGCCAACATTTCACTACTCAAATCAGGATGTGGTCCTAAAAATTTAATAGCATCTATGTCAATATTTAGCTATTAAATGTCAATATGTCATTAGAACTCTGACAAGTTTCTTTAACAAAAAAAAAATTGTAACACTCAAATCAAAAAGGCTTTCTAGAGTTTAACACTCACAGGCACTCTGCTTCAAAAAATGGGTGAGAGGATGTACCTCCCAATGCCATAATAGGAAAGCTGCTTGGCATTCCCATTTCACCTTTCTTGAAGCACTGCACCATGTGTGTCTGCATTAACATGCCACTGTGATGTGCTCATGTCATGATGCAATGACCTCATGTGTCTCCAGGACACCTAATGCTCAAATGAACATTCAAACCAGTGTGCCCTGCAGAGTAGGGTGTCCTCCCTAAAAACATTTTTAAAGAATAATCATAGCAATGTAGGATTATTTGTATTACTATGTCTAAGTCAGGTTCAGGATATCGCTCCCAGCAAAACCCTTCCCAGACCCTTCCCCCCTCCATCTCCCTCACTATTAAAAACTGTATGGGTAAAATTTTCTAACAGTCATTTAAAAAGAAGCTTTGATTTTATCTGTTATTGTTATTATTATTAGTATTATTTTAGCTTCATATTTGTTAGGTGGCTTATACTTAGTGCTGAAGCAGACCTTAGAGCTGCTCCATGCCCAGTGACCTGCAACATTTTGCAGCCTGACCTCTTACAGTAGGAATAAATGGCTGACGAATGCAATGACTACAGTAGCTGCTTGTGATTCTGGAGGATTGCTAGAAGCTGTTTTGAGCAATATTTGTTTATTATATAACTTTTCACATGGCAAGTCAGTTTCCTTTAGAAGGTCTCCTCACTCTGTGGGTATGCTGGTTTGAATGCTCGTTTCAGCATTAGATGTCCTGGAGGCACTGACATCATCGCATCATCACACCTTGGCAACATGATGACACATACACACATTGTGTGGTGCTACAAGAGGTGCAAATGGGAAGGTCAAGCAGCTTTGCTATTATGGCACTGGTAGGTACATCCTCACCCATTTTTTGAAGTTGCATGCCTGCATGTGTCAATCTCTTGAAAGCCTTCTTGACTTGAGGAGTGTTATGGCTATTAACTTAAAAGAAACTTGTCAGAGTTCTAATGATATATTGATATTTCATTGCTGAATACTGATGTTGATGTTGTTATATTTTTAGGATCACAGACTTGATGTTGATTAGAGCAGGGAAACATTGGTGGTATATGTGTGGCCTGATACCTCAAATAAACTATGTGAAGAAATGATTTGAATAAGAAATATACTGAAACATCACAGTGTCTGTAAGTGTGTCTATTACTGCTTATTGAAATCACAAATTGAAGTGAGAAAGAAATAATGTGACCCACTGGTATTTTAACCCAGGTCCCCAGAATACCATCCCGGTGCTCTTAAACACTAAGCCTATGGCTCGGCGCCTGTGTTTTCCCTTGGACACACTTTCTTTCTTGTTGTGCAATCCTGCAACTAGGAATAATAATGACCACCAGAAGTTTTTTTCTTAGTGCAGTATTAGCCACTGCTAAGCAATTTTTTAAATCACAAACTGAAGTAAGAAAGAGATAATGTGACCCACTGGGATTTGAACCTAGGCCCCAGAAGTACCATCCCAGTGCTCTTAACCACTAAGCCATGGTTCACATGGCTGGGCCTCTGCTTTCCCTTGTGCACACTTTCGTTCTCTGGTGTTGTGCAATCCTGCAACTAGGAACAATGAAGACAACCAGATGTTTCTTTTCTTTGTGCAGTATTAGCCACTTCTAAGCAAAGTGTGCCCAAGGGAAAGCACAGGCCCAGCCATGTGAGCCATGACTTAGTGGTTAAGACTACCAGGACAGTATTCTGGGAGCCTGGGTTCAAATCCCAGTGGGTCACATTATTTGTTACTTTCTCACTTCAATTTGTGATTTAAAATTGCTTAGCAGTGGCTAATACTGCAATAAGAAAAAAACACCAGGTTGTCATCATTGTTCCTACTTGCAGGATTGCGCAATACCAGAGAAAGAAAGTGTGTCCAAGGGAAAGCATGGGCTTAGCCATGTGAGCCATGGCTTAGTGGTTAAAGGCACTGGGATGGCACTCAGGGGGCCTGGGTTCAAATTCCAGTGGATCACATTAGTTATTGAAAAGCACTGATAATGTCCAGATTTTAGACCTTGTGGACCCATTAGAAATGTGGAGAACAGCATCACAAAGCACTCTGATGAGCTCAACTGGATTAAGCTGCATCAGTTACAAGCCCAATACTCTGCAATAATGATGCAGAAAGCAGAGCTGGCTTTACATAGAACAAAGATAAAATATTTAGAATCAGGAGAGAGGGCAGGTAAATTACTTGCACGTAGATTAAAACAGCTAAATTCCAATCGAGTTGTGGCTGCAATATGTAAAGAGGGTGGGGATAATATGGTAAAAGAACCAAAAGAAATTGTGGCCACTTTTAGAGATTACTTTCGATGAATCTATTCAGTTGATTCAAAAAATAAACCCACCTCTATAGAAATCCATAGGTTTTTAAGCTCTGTCCCCCTAACCAAGATATCAAATATTAGAGTGAGCCAATTAAGAGCCCCAATCCAAGAGGCAGAGGTGAAGGTTGCAGTTTCACAGTTAGCGGGAGATAAATCCCCAGGGTCGGATGGGCTAACCACTAACTTCTTTAAGACCTATGTGGATATAATATGCCCAATTATAACTAAAGTGTACAATTTTTGGTTCAGTGAAGGTATCTCTGATCTGTCCTTCCTAGAGGCACTCATCACTCTCATTCCCAAACCTGGCCGGGACCCCATGCTGATGGGCAGTTATCGTCCGATATCGCTGTTGAATGTCGATATCAAAATATTAGCTAAAATATTAGCAAATTGGTTGAGTCCATTCATGAGTAGCATGGTTAGTGATGAACAGGTGGGATTCATGAATGGAAGGCTATCCAGTGATCATCTACATAAGATTCATCACCTAATTATACATGCCCAAGGTGCACAATACCCAGCAGCATTATTGGCACTAGATGCCGAAAAGGCATTCGATCGAGTGTCTTGGGACTTTCTTTTCGCAGTTTTAGATAACTTTGGATTGCCTAAGGAGTTCCTAGATTGGGTTCTAGTTCTATACAATGCCCCCACAGCTCGTGTATGGTGCAATGGCATATTGTCGTCTCCCTTTCCTTTAACGTGTGGCACAAGACAGGGATGCCCGCTTTCTCCACTTCTGTTTAATTTATATCTTGAACCCTTGATTCGTAGATTGCAGGCATCACAAGTGATCAAAGGAACTGAATTGGGGAGTAGACGATATCTCATTTCAGCATATGCAGATGATCTTCTGATGCATTTAGAAGAACCGGACACTGGTATTCCAGAAATACTAAGAGAAATAACTAAATTTTCTAGAGTCTCCAACTATAAAGTCAACCCCTCCAAGACAAAACTTTTCCCACTGAACAATAGATGTTACCCCAATATAGTGAAGGAGCTTGGCCTGACTTGGGAGTCAAGAATATTGACATACCTTGGTGTTAAAATTATGAGAGGAATAAGTTCAACGGTCAAGGAAAATTTTGGTAGCCTCCTTAAAACCATCAAACAAGATCTAAATAGATGGAATTTTTGGCCCCTGTCGTTATGGGCCAGAATAGAAACGGTAAAAATGAATATACTGCCTAGGGTTATCTATCCTCTAAATATGCTGGGATGTTATTTGCCCAAAGTCTGGTTTGTGAATCTAAGAAAGATGCTTAGTACATACCTATGGAAAGGGAAAGCCATTAGGAAAGCGCACCAGAAACTTACAGGCCTAAGAGAGAAGGGAGGGCTTGCTCTTCCATCTTTCTATAAGTATTATATTGCATCACACATAAGTAAGGTAGTTCATTGGTTTAAACCAAATACACCCTCGTCATTGCACCCTTATACACCTCTTTGGATTTTTATTGAAAGAGACCTAGTTAGGAAACACAGGATATCATTATGCACGGTCGCGTATACTACTATTAAACTTCTCCCAAGATTGTTAAAGGACACCCCTATTGGTTGGTCATTAAAGGCCTTACAGCAGACCCAAAAACTTCTAAGGGTCAGCTGGCAGTACTCGCTAGAACAAATGTCGACACAGAATATTCATTTCTTAATACAGCGGGGACCAATTTTGCTTGGGTTCTGGAGGCCGCTAGAGGGCTCTAAAGTTGGGAGACTTAGCTCCTCAGGGTAAGTAGTAGTATGAGTGGGCATGTATCAAGTTTCCAGAAATAAAGGACAATACTTCAAGTTCCGACAAGCTTCCGAGTCAATCAAAGCCCATCTTAATAAAAAGGAGGCCGGGCCAGATATTAGAGTCGAACTAGTAGATTTAATTAAGATAGCTGACCAGCCCCATTGTATTTCTGGAATCTATGGTGCATTGCAACGGTTTGATGACAACCTCCCAAATGGTGTTAGTTATTATTGGACACATAGATTAGGAATAGCAGAGGATAGGGACACATGGAAGCGTATATGGTTTAATACATATAGGAATATTAGACAAGATAGATACAGGCTTCAGCAGTTCTACATTATATATAATATGTATTATACCCCTACGAAACTACATAGAATGGGCAGGTTAACACAATCTGCATGTACCAGATGTGGGAGGAAGGCAGCAATATATATCATGTACTGTGGGATTGTGCTAAGATTCAGCCCTCTGAGGGCAATTCGTGTCTCTTACAAGAGGTAGACCTGATGTTTTTTTACACCTGAAATCTGTTTGTTGAATAATTTTAATAACGGTATATCCAAACAGCAGAAACTGTATATGGCCATAATATCAGCCTCTGCAAAAGCTGTTATACTGAGACACTGGAAGGATACTTCTACCCCGTCTACGGGCGAATGGTACAAAGAAGTTACACTTGCGTTACAGGTAGAATCCCATATCGCCAAGATGAGTAATAGGGCAAAGGGTTATTATTCCCAGTGGGGTCTTTTAGATACAGCCCTGACATCATGGCGCTCTGGGAGTCACCTATAGGAGGTACCCCCTATTCAGAAAGTTTGACTGGGTTCATTGGCGTGTGAATGCTGTTTTTAATTAAATAAATAATGGGTGAGGGTTGGGGGGTCTGTGGTGGAGTAGTGTTTAGCTAATTTTTATAGGCATGAACGTACTAATAGTATAGGCTGGTTAGTGGTATATATAGTGCTCTATGATTATTCTGTAAATCTTCACCAGCTTAATGTTTGTTCACGGCACATGTAATGGATATGCCAATAAAGTAAAATGAATAACAAACAAAAAAAAAAGACCTTGTGGACTATCTGCACCTGTAGTTGTGAGGGAAGCTGGGCATCACCAAAACTGTTTGATGAACCTTACCAAGAAAATAAACCATAGCATCAGTCTCTATGCAATGCTTTTCCCTGTTTTATAATGGTGTTTCTGATAACTCATGAAATTGACTCTGGCACAGTAATTTTTGTTCACTTTCGGTAGCCCATCATTCTAATTTGGATCAAGATCAGTATTTACCAAACATTTAAAGGTTTACATTTTTAGCTTGTATACAGCACAAGTATTATTGTTACCACTTCTGGAGTTTCTTCGAAAAGAAGTACATTAAATAGTCCCTACCAATTAAACCATCCTACACTTTCTATTTATAATTAACGGGAAGTTCTGATTGCAACAACATCATTTGAAAAGACCTGACATTAAACATATTATTATGATTTTATGTTTTTTTTAAAGTATGCTTATTGAATTTCAGGGAAAATAAACAGACATAGACAAATCAGGCATATACAGTACATGTGAACTTCCCAATAGTTGTAGTAGCAGGTCATGCTTTCTATCATGTGCCTAAACATAAATTCATTAATATACAGCAACAATTACTCAAGAGATGAACAGAGCTCCCTAAAAACATAGTATAATATGACATATAAATTATATATGCTACAATGTATGGGTAGAGGAGTTGACCATTTGTGTGCAGCAGCCACCATATATGCCTAGTTAAACTATCTTCATGTAAGGATCACTAGATATGGCACCCCCTTGAACAATGCCAGATTCAATTAGTAAACCATGTTGAGGAGGGATGGTGTCCAAATATGGGCCCCAGATCCTCTCAGACTGCTTCCCTCTGTCCCACATAGAGTATGTAAGGCATTCCAGAGGCAGAATCGTAAGGATAACTTCTTCCTATACTGCAACTGTTGAGGTTATCCTAGACATTTCGATATTTTGGATGCAATACCATGTCACGACTTGTTGCAGCCTAATATTCCTACTGTACAGCACCCACTTTTTCTCACCTTGGTCCTCAATATCAAAAAGCATGGCCTGTGGCATTACTGAAATTCTGTACCTGTGCACTGACCTATAGTTGTTACCTCAGCTGTTTTGTTCAACCCATAGCTCACCAGAATGTCTGGGGCTTTTCACAGGACCAAAAATAGTGAAGATAAGATCCAACGTCTTTTGTAGTCCTGACACAAATTGGTGAAATCCCAGGGGTCAATTTGCAGACCAGTTGTGGGGGGTGATATAAGTGATGGATAAATTTGTATTGAACATTCTTGAACTTATTATAAATGAATAGACCCATGTGTGAGGAACATACTGTCTGCCACTCCTTTTCTGGGATTATACAGTAAGACAACAAAGGTGCCATGAACTTTTCCTGTCATGAAATTGTCTTCTCAGAAATGAGATTTTTCTGTCAGGAAATTGTCCTGTCAGTAAGGACAATAGCCAAGAAATTATCCTGTCAGGACCCAGCAGCCATGGTTTAAACCTCTATAGCCAAACTATAGATGAAAAACTCAGGTTCATCAGTGTACTAGCTTTGTGGTATAGTGGAAAGGTCTACAGCCTTATAAGCAACAGCTCGTGGGTTTGAATCTACACAACATCCCCTCACTTTTCTTTTCTCAGAATTTCACTTGAGTGGTGATCCATGGTGGTGTGGAGTTAGTAAAGGAATAATGCATGACAGGGTGTGTGTCATGCTGGGATAATGCCATGCCTGGGGGGGTTGGGCATGAGGCTGCAGATCGAGTGCGTCCAAAGCACCAGGCGTGGCATTATCCCAAACGACACACACCATGGAGTGCATTATTCCTATTATACAATGGCTAGTTGTTATATATAAAAAAAAAATAATAAAGAATGTTTTTATTAGGGTGGAAAAATATTTTAGTTTCTTAAGAAGAGATGCAAAAAAAGAAAAATAGTGATCCTGGTCCAGGACATCCTCAATTGGTTCACAGTGCTGAGACTAGACCTGTAGCATCGTGCTGGGATAACGCCATGGGTCCAGCCCCAGATTGACCAATCACAGTCCAAACTTCTTTCTTGCCATTGTATAATAGTAAATCTATATGGGAAAATGGATTTGGATGGCACAAAAACTTAGTCCTCACAGCTATCCTAAGAGGACATCTTCCTGACAGGAAGAAATCATGGCACTTTTATTAGGCTTGCAGATTATACACCCTATATATGTTTCCCATGTTACCCTCACCCTTAGGGAGGTGCCCTGTCTCAGTCTCCTGCTCTGACTAACTACATTATAGCAGATATCATGTGTGTGTCAATAGAATGGCTGTACTGTACCTTTGATATGTGTTTGCTTGATTATGTTTAATTCAATAAAATGTATATCCTGGAATTTGAATAGTTAGTTATGCTAAAGGCAGCAATTTAACTGTCTATTTCTTCAAGAAACACATTTTCAAGAACATGACTTTAAATGCTTATTTGAATCTGTATGGAAGGTGGAAACTTCATGCCTCCTACAAAACTGAATCAAGAGGTGTAGCAACAGTATTTCACAGATGTTTTAAAGGGAAAATTGTACATAAACATGTTGATGATGGTGGCAGATATTTAATTATAACAAGCATTTGTCAATGCCAAATGTTTGCTTGCTGGCATTGGCATTAGTAGTGCAGGAGTTAGAGAGATGCATAATAGGAATGTCAGTGAAGTATTGAACTAACGCCAACCCCCACTCCTTCCCTGCAGAAACTGAAAGGCATTGGGGGGGGTGTCTTTGGGTCATCAGTCATAATACTTATACCATTACACCTCACCCCACCCTGCAGACACAGACGGGTGTCACTGTGTGCTTTGGGGGTCTTCGGCCCATATGCTCAACCCATTTCATAAGGAAATAAGCTGAGATGGGTGCAGTATAGGAGAATGGGGTAAACATTAAGGCCAGAGACCCCAAGGCACACCTTGATGCCTGTCAGTGGCTATAGGGTAGGGGAAGAATGCCATGAGCATTATGACCAATGAACCCAAGTCACACCCCCGATGCCTGTCAGTCTCTACAGGGTGGGTGTTATGGTTGAAAACATTAATGCCCCAGGTGTTTGTTGGTATTTTCACTCCAAATTTTCAAAATGGGCTTTTTGGGACACCACCTCATGAACAGAGCATCATTTTGTTCCTCAATCTTGAAAGGTGATTTTGCACAGCAAGTATGCCATTCGTGCCACAGGTACAGAAACACATTTTGTGCAAGATATGAAAAATGACAAGCTTTACTGTTCATGAGGAGGTGTGAAAAATGGCAATGTTAAAAATCTGGAGTGAAAATATGAAAAATTCGCTAAGTTACGAGCATGCATAGAAACTGCACAACACACACCCATAACATGGTCACTTTGGGGAATTTTTTCTCCAGATTTTTAACATGGGCTTTTAAGGACCTCCCTTCATGAACAGTGGTACTGTTGTTTTGTTAATCCATCCCAAAAGTTGATTTTGCACAGCAACTGTGCCATTCTGTGCCACAGGTATGAAAACACATTTCAGGCAGGATGTGAAAAATGACAGCTGTACTGTTCATATGGAGGTGTTAAAAAATGGCAATGTTGAAGTAAAAATATAAAAAATTGGAAAAGTTACGAGCGTGCACAGAAAATGCACAATTCATGCCCATGAAGCGGTCATTATTTGGAATTTTTGCACCAAATTTTCAACATGGACTTTTTGGGGCCCCACCTCATAAACATGTTTTGTTAATCAGTCTCAAAAGGTCATTCCACACAGTGACCATGAAATCACCTTTCGAGACCAAGAAATGAAACAACAGTGATGTGTTCATGAGGTGGGGTCCCAAGACCCCCATGTTGAAAATTTGGGGCCACAATTCCTAAAAATGGCTGAGATATCAACCTAAGTTGAATCCCCCCATTGACTCCCATTATACAGTGCTTACCTGATTCCTTAGTTTGTAGTTCGACTTTGAAGAGTGCAGACACATCCTGGTCCACAGAAGATCACTGCTGCTGAACTCCAGAGGGTAAGTATGGGTGAGAGGGTGCACAGAGGAAGGGTAGGGGTGGGGGCTGGGGAGATGATGCTGGATGGTTTTCTTTTTTATAGTTTAACAAACAAACAAAAAAGACTCTGGGGGACCGTTTTCTTTATTTATAGGTTAAAAAAAAACTTTGGGGCACACTGAGGTGGGCTCCCAGTGTGCCACATGAGACTGGGGGAGGGACATGATGTTGACAGTGATTGGGCACCCCTGTCGGCAAGCTTGGGGGGGAGGAGAAACATAATGCTGGTGGGGATTTGGCACCCCAGCTGGCAAAGAAATTGAGCTTGGGGGTGGGGGGGCATTCGACACCAGGAGTGGGCATCCCACTGTTAGGAAAATAAAATAAATGTCTGGGCACACTGGGGTTGGCTGCCAGTGTGCCACAATGTGGCTGTGGTGGGGGGGATACATGCCAACATGGGGATTGGGCACCCCTGATGTCGGCTTTGAGGGAGTGTGTATCTGATGGAAGGAGCTGCCATTGTGGAAAGTCACACTGCAGCTGTTTTACTTATTGAAATGTTTCACTAGGAATGGCACACCATGCAACTGCTCATAACTCCATTCATGTGTATTACTGTGCACTGTAATGCACATGGCTGAAGTCTTCTCATCTGCCACTATAATGACAAAACTACACCTGACTGCAGTAGCAGATTTGTTTCAACTTTTTGGCTGTCTTTGAAGTTTGCATTCATTGACAGCATGCTCACTGATTGGTGGCTATGGGATGCACCCTCTAAATCATCCCCTGCATTGGTCACAACACTGACACACCTCTGAAATGTGTTATTACCACAAGATGTTTCTTGCACATGCATGCAAGCAAACATAAATATGAAGATAGAAAAACAATATTACTCAATGATATGCGTATATTCTCCTATTCATGGTGATGTGGGCTTCTTTGCAAACTTTTTATTGATTACAGCCAGGATTCCCTGCCTTTATATCTTAGCAAGAGATCTGTACTTAACATTATATAAATTGAATAGATCCTTTGGCTCAAGAAAAACTAAATTTAATGTAATTAAAAATGTGGAGACCTCAAGAAAATAATTTAATATGTGGATGTCTTTAGGTACTACCACAAGGAAGAAGAAACATTTTCTTTTTTTTTTAATACCTGTATAATATCTAGATTTTCAGTACATAACATTTTACATATAAAAAAATGGAAACATACCCATTTCTGATAATGCTCCTAGTATGTTTTCTTTTGTTCAAGATGAAATATTGTAGAGACAAAGGATTTTACTTTTGGTCAAGAAGAAATACTGCAGAGGCAAACTATTATAGAGATTAGATGGGTTGTTACTTAAATATTTAACCTATGTAACCTTAATCAAAAAGTCTATAAAGATGTTTGGGGGGATTTCAATGACCCCAAGGAAACACATATCTACTGGGAATCCTAAAAGGCAGTGCTTAGGGGGTACTACAGAGTCCTTTCCTAGGAAAAGAAATATAAATTTAACAAGAAAGCTTTTATTAAAGAACAATTAACAATGACCAAGCAGATTATATATTATATTCAAGCTAATTAGATTTATGCCAAATGCTTATAGTTCAGACTGACTATAATGATATTGAGTCCAGACAAGCTCGGGTAGCCTTATTAATATATTCGTCCAGATATTGCTTCACATGGGAGAGGCTGGACAAGTTGTTGGCCTTACAATTAAAGGCAGAAAGGTCTATGGGTGCCATAAACCAAATAAAAGATAGAGAAAATTAGTAAAATTTTTGAGTCTTTTTACAAAGAATTATGTATGTTGGAAGTCAATTCAAATTTGGATGAAATAAAAGATTTTTCTGAACTCTATTGATCTGCCCCCTCTCTTTGAGTGGAAAGAAAACAAATGGATAAACCAGTTGAAGAAACTGAAATATTAGATGCTATAAGAAGTTTAAAAAGAGCTAAATTACCAGGGCCAGACAGTATTATAGGTGAATTCCAGAAATCATTTAATAAGGATTTACTACCTGCTGTATATTTAAATATTTGACCAGGAGGTGCAGAGCAACAATGGGGAATCATCAAAACTGCCGTCACAGAGGCAACAAGCCTTTTTATGTGAAGCAAATAAACAAATCAAAACAAAAGAAAAAGCCACTATGGTTCTCAAAAGAGGTGGCTGTGAAAGTCAGGAATAAAAAAATAGCATTCTGGAAGTATAAGGAAACACAGAAGGAGCAGGACAGAGAGCTGTACCAGTTAAGGTAGAAGGAAGCAGGAAGGGAAGTCAGAATAGCAATGGCCCAAACTGAGGAAAAGAAAGCCAACTCGGTTAAGAAGGGGGATAAAACCTTTTATAGGTACATCAGAGAGCATAGAAAGACAAAGGGAGGGACAGTGAGGCTGAATAGAATGAACTGTGGGTGGGCAGAGGGGGACAGTGAAAAGCAGGTATACTGAACAAATATTTCTGCTCAGTATTCACAAAAGAGGAGGGGGAAGTGCCTAATCCAATTAAACAGAAGCACTCTTCATAGAGGGGTTACTAGCGGGGTACCGCAGGGTTCAGTATTGGGTCCAGTCCTTTTTAATGTCTTCATAAGTGACATTGCAGAGGGACTGGAAGGAAAAGTATGCCTCTTTGCAGATGACACAAAGATCTGCAACAGGGTTGATACACAAGGAGTTGTGGAAAGGATGAGAAGGACTTGGCAAGGTTGGAGGAATGGTCAGAAGTATGGCAGCTAGGATTCAATGCAAAGAAGTGCAAAATAATGCACTGGGAAACAAGAACCCAGGGAAGAATATACAGTGGGGAGGTAGTAACAACAACAAAAGGGAAAGGGACCTAGGGTAATCATATCAGATGACCTTAATTAGAGATGTGAGAAGGCAGTAGGAGGGCTGGGGTTATACTGGGATGCATAGGAGAGGCATCAGCAGCAGAAAACAGGAAGTTGTTATCCCTCTGTACAGACAGTTGGTGAGACCCCATCTGGAGTACTGCATCCAGTTCTGGAGACCCCATCTCCGCAAGGACATAGACAGGATGGAGGTAGTCCAGAGGAGGGCAACTAAAATGGTGCAGGGTCTACAAGAGAAGCCGTATGAGAGACTAAAGGAGCTTAATATGTATACCCTTGAGGAAAGAAGGGAGAGGGGGGACATGATAAAAACTTTTAAGTACCTCAGTGGAATCAACAAAGTCCAAGAGGGTAGCATTTTTCAGAAAAAGAGACGTGCAAGAACAAGGGGACACAATTTAAAGATGGGGGGTGGTTCAGGGGCAATGTGAGAAAGTATTATTTCACAGAGAGGGTAGTGGATGCATGTAACAGCCTTCCTGAGGAGGTTGTGGGGTCTAAAACTGTGGGAGAATTCAAGAATGCATGGGACAGACATAAGGCAATTCTTGTCGGGGGTAGTAAGAAATAGGCTGTTGGTTAACTAGGATCTGCAGCCTATCCTGTAGGTAGGGAAATGGGAAGACTAGATGGGCCAAGCGGTCCTTATCTGCCGTCAAAGTCTATGTTTCTATGTTTAAGGTGCTAGCAGAATGCCTCTATCCTTCAACAAAGCTTGGATTACACTTATTTTGAAACCTGAAAAGGACCCAGATAATGCAAATCCTATCACCCAACATCCCTTTTAAATAACGATTTCAGAATTTTGGGAATGATTTTGGCTGAACAGTATGAGAAGGTTGTTAAGGTAATGATTCATGAAGACTAATCATGCTTAACTGAGGGATGAAGCCCCACCACAATGTTAGGAAGACTCTTGATTTGCTGCACATATCATCTGGTAGAGATGCAATGCTAACTTCACTGGATGCTGACAAAGCCTTTGACAAGGTTTTCTGAAAATCTCTAAAGGAGAACTCATCAAAGGTTGGAGCAGGCCCTGTGTGTTTAGCAGTTATGTAAAATGTATATATACATCCTCAAAAGCGAGGGTTAAAACTATCTCCGTTATTTCAGGTTTATTTCCCTTTATTGTGGCACAAGACAGAAGTGCCATTTGTCTCTCGTGCTTTATGTTATTTACATGGATCCCTTGGTGCAGACTATTAGGACTTCAGCCTTTATCAAAGGTATCACATTAAATTTAAAAAAATATAACATTCTGTTACAAGCAGAAAATACCTTAATATTTTTTAATAATGCCTTGGAATCATTGATCATCTTGTTGGAGGTTTTATCTACATACTTTTAGTTGGGGCTAAGAAAACCTTTAAACTTTTTTGAATATGTCTTAATTGCACCACGTTCCTTTTTGAATCAGGTTGAAAATTATCTTTATAAAATGATGTTGCTTCCATTAACTTTTATGGGAGGGATAATGTCATAAAAATGTATGTACTCCCCAAATTGCTACTTTGTTTCACACCCTCACTATTAGAGTCCCACATAGCTTTTTTAAACATTGGAAAAGGCACTGAAAAGATTTCTCTGGTGGGGAAAAACATCCCAGAGTAAGTCTGGATAAATTACATGCATCTGAATAACAAGCTGGTATATATATATATATATATATATATATATATCCCAAAGTTATTATGGTATTATATTGTGTTTCAGCCAGAGCCTACATACTATGGGTTCAGAGGGGAAAAGACTTACCCACATTGTGTAAAAATAGAAGAGTCAATATTACATGTATGGCATTTAAAAGTGATTCTATTTGTAAACGCATCTATCTTGGGCAACATAAAGAAAATGTCTCCCATTTACTAGATTTACTATTGAAGATTGATGAGATTTTCATAAAATAATTGATCATTTAAATATCATTCCTTGATATACCGCATTGATAAACAATGATATAATCAAAGACCTTGGAAAACTAAGGTCATTCTATTTTTAGGGTGACCAGAATGTAGCAAGCCAAAATGCAACACTGTAACTTGCAGTAAGATACTATAACTATCACAAAACACTGCATGACAAAAAGGACTTAGTTGCCATTCAAATACACTGTTCCCAGCAGTATGCCTTAGCATCTTGTTATATACTACAGTATTTCTGTGTTGCATCCTGGCTGGCACTGCTGTATATAGTATTAATAAGCTTATGTCTTTTGAAGAATTTGAGCAAAAATAAGTTACCCAGTGGTAGTTTTTTAACATACTTGCAGGTTTGCAGCTTTATTATCAAAAATGTAGCAGGAGAGACTGTCCCAGATCCTTGCAAATTATATTGGATCCTATACTGTTGAGACAGGAGAAGGTGTTAGCTCATTGAGCCTATCTCCTGCCTCGGAGGGGTTTCATTACTCTTTACTCATAAGGTATGCATCCAGCCTATTTTTAAATATCTCCAATGTTGGTGCTGATATCAGTTCTCTCAGGAGAGACTTCCAGCATTGTACTGCTCTGAATGAAATTAAAAACTCTCCTGGAATTATTAGTACAGTGGTAGGTATGAATGTACTGGCTGTGGCATCTTAGGTTGTCTTTGTTTTGGAACAGGCTCATCCACAGACTGTCCATCAATTCTTGGTCTCTAACAATTTTAAACATTTGCAACATGTCTCCTCTCCTTCTCCTCATCTCAAGTGTGTACAGACTCAGCTCCCTAACACTATTCTCATATGTTCTATCTGTCAAACCAGCCACCATCGTGGTTGCCCTATGCTGTATCCTCTCTGTGTTGGCAATATCTCTTCTTAAATGGGGGCTCCAGACTACAGAAGAGTAGTCCAAGTGAGGCCTTATGGATTCTTCTTAGGTTCTTAGGTTTGTTAGGACAAAAGGAGGCAATGATGCCTATCATGATTGTCCCCCACATCATTGGCATTCACAGCATGGTATAGTTATTATAGAAGGTTTTATCTAGGGACATTTTGAAGTGAGCAAAGTTATGTACACTATGCCAATGGGTAATTTGTTCCAAAGTTTAGCAGCTCTAACTGTAAAACAATTATCACTTTTATTCGTCTTTAATTTGGGAACTGTTAGTTTTTTATTATGTGATCTAAGATTGTTGCAAAACGTACCAAACTGAAGGCCCAGGAAATTCATTAAATCTTGTGATTGTAAGATTTTATATAAAAATAGTAAATCCCCACATTGTCACCTAGCACTAAATATATGTAGATGTGTTTCTTTCAGTCTATTCATATATGGCAGGTTTTTAAGAGAAGGTGTCATACTGGTAACTGACTTCCAAATACCCTCTAGTAATGAAATATCTTTAGCTAAATAAGGTGACCGTATTGGAGGGGCATAATCAAGAATGGGCCTAACATAACTTTAATAAAGAGGGACGAAAGGTGTTTATTTTTACAAACAAAAGAATGCTTAAAGTTTATAATGAGGCGCCTGGCCCTCCTAGTTACCGAAAGACAGTGATCGCTAGATGATAGATTATTATTAACCATAATTTCCAGATCTTTCTCAACAGGGTCACTATTAATGATGGCATTATTGAGTGTATATTTATATTTTGGGTTACTATGCCCAAAGTGTAAGACTTTACATTTATCAATATAGAAAAAACATACCATTATGCTTGGCCCAGGTTTCAGTTCTGCCAAGGTCCCTAACTATGCTGAGTAAAGTGTTCTTATACAGTTTCTGTCTCTAGATACAAAAGCATTCTTGATACATTGCAAAATTGAGTTTGCTTTCCTAACTACTTTGGCGCAATGATCCCCAGAATGAAAATTTTTGTTAATTAAGACCCTCGGATCATTCTCACTGTCTACTATTTTAAGTGTTTTCCCCATAAAGCTGTAGCTTGCAAATGTGTTGTTTTTTCCCATATACAATGTTACACACTTGTCTAAGTTGAAACCCATTTTGTTGGTTTGTACCCATTTTTCTATAGTCAGTAAATCTTTTCCTAAATTATCTGTCTGGTTGGTGTTTTGCACTGCAGTGCCTAGTTTAGAGTCATCGGCAAATTTGGCTGCCAGTTGATGATACCTTTATTGAGTTCTGAGATAAATAGGCTAAACGGAATCGGCACCAATACAGAGGCCTTCGGGGCCCCACTTGTCACTTCCCATGTCTCTGAATGACTACCTCTCATTCGGACTACCTGGGTTCTATTATCTAGCCAGTTGGATATCCAGTATACTAATGTTCAGTCTATATTATGCGCATTCAGTTTGTTTATTAGTGTTGAATGTGGCACTTTGTAGAATGCTTTCTCAAAATCCAAAAAGACGACATCCACTGGTTGGTTTATTGAGATTGTATGACTTACTTTTTTGTAAAATACTAGAAGATTAGTTGTACATGATCTGTACATTTTTAAAGCCATATTACTAGAAGATTAGTTGTACAAGATCTATACATTTTTAAAGCTATACTGGTTTATGTCTATAGCATTCTTGCTTTTTAGATCTACATGTAGTTTGTTTTTAATTATAGTTTCCATAATTTTGTACAGTAAGCGTGTAAAACTGATTGGTCTGTAATTGGATGGCTAGGATCTATTCCCTTTTTTGTGAATGGTGACTATTATTGCTCTCTTCCAATCCATTGGGACAATATCAGTCGTATAGATTTATTAAACAGTACAGCCAAGGGTGTAGCCATCCATTCCCATAACTCCTTGACTAGTCTGGTTTGAAGTTCATCTGGCCGTGCTGATTTGTTAATATTAAGTTTGTCAAACTGTAATTTGACTTCCTCTCTTGAAATTATGATATTATTAGCATTGGTCTGATTTATGATGGGGAATGTAGTGTTATTTGTTCCATCCTTGTGGTTATAAACTGAGGCAAAATAATCATTAAATATGTCAGCCATTTGTTTTGGTTCTGAAACCTCCACACCCTCTTTCTTTATTGGTCCTATTGTTCTGGTTACATTCTTGTTATTAACGTAGACAAAGAAGGCCTTTCCATTATCTTTTGTATGAGCTATTTTAAACTCTATCCTCTTTTTTCTTTTTTAATCAGTTTTTTATTCATAGTTAGGGTAGACTTATATTGGGTTTCATTATAATCATTGTTATCCTTTTTCATAGCTTTGTAGGCAGCCTTTTTTGGTATGGATTTCTTTCTTTATTTTTTTTTTTTGGAATACCACTGAGGTATCTTCCCCTTTTTATTGTAAATTTGTTATCAGGGATAAAGTGTTTTTCCAGTTGTAGTAACAGTTTTTTTTTTATTTTGCTCCAGAAAAGGTTTACATCCTACTTATTAGGTGATTTCTTCCAATCCAATGATTTTATTTTTTCTATCATGGAATTAAAATTTGCATAATTTTTTACTGTCATGCTGCCTTTTATAGGTGTAATGTGCATATTTAAATTAAATGTGATAACCTTGTGGTCACTATTGAATAGTGGTCCCCCAGTTCTAACATCCTGTACGTGATCTTCTATGTTAGTTATAATTACATCAAGAATATTATTGCCGCTGGTGGGTTACCTTACTAGCTGTGTCATACCATTAGTAGTTTGTGTCTATAAATGTTTGCTCCATTTGGTTAGAGGCAGTTGAAGTGTCCCAGTTGATGCCTGGTAGAGTCAGGTCTCCCATTAGTATGACATCCCTTCTAAAGGCAATGGCTGTGATATTGTCTAGCAGGGCTTTATGTTCATGACCTTTTATGTCTGGGGGTCTGTAACAGACTCCTATACTCAATTTTTCCCATCTTTTCTAATTATCTCTGCCCATAACTGCTTTGCTGAAGGTTCTGATTGATAATTTGGGGTTATTTCATTACAGGTAGTGCTAGCTTTGACATAATATGCCACACCCCCTTCCCTTCTGTTTGTTCTGCATTTGTGAAGTAGTTTGCATCCCTTAATGTTCCTATTCCATAAGTTGTTGTTGTTCCACCATGTATTGGTGATTGCTTTAATGTCTATGTGTTTTTCTTTTAATATAATTTCTATCTCAACTTTTTTTATAATGTTTAGGCTTCTGGCATTAGTAAGTAATATATTCAGTCCTCTTCTTTTTGTTGCAATGATGTTCTTGTTATTTGTGTTTTTTGGATTTTTCTGATTACTGTCTTCTAGTGTCATGTCTAATTTGTTGTTTATTTCATCTCCTTGCCCCTTGTTAATCAGTTAAAAGTTGTGTTTATGAAAGTAACAATAGATTTACCCAGTAGTGCACTGTCTTTTCTATTTAAGTGCAACCCATCCCTACAGTACAAGCTTAAGTCACCATTGAATGATTGCCAGTGTGTGAAGCATGTTATATTATTTTGCAGACACTATTTCCTGAGCCATTCATTTATTTGTTTAATTTTCCAGTTTTTAAGGTAGCCCATGAATGGGACTGGGAGAATTTTCAAAGAAACAAAGGTCGCTCTGCCATTTTTCCAGTTTTATTTTTAGGGAGATGCAGTTTTCCTAGATTTCTTCAATGCTTTTATGACTCACATCATCAGTTCCTACATGAATTATAGTGAGGGTTTTCTGACATGCACTCCTCAAAATTCTGTCAATTTCTTTCTCTATGTCTTTGATATTTGCTCCACCATAGGTACTACATGTTCTGTCTACCTTGTCAGAGTTACATACCAGTCTGTCGCAGTACCTGATTATTGAGTCCCCTAATACAAACGTTTGATGTTTGGTGGCTGTATTGTTTGGGGGATGTGTCCTGACTTTCAGTATTATTATTGGCTGGGGCTACCTCAGTGGAATCTGATGGTGTGTTTGGTTTCTAACATGGGTTTTCATTGTTTTCCATAATGTCCTGTTAAGTGCTGAGTACCTATGTCCAAGTGATATGTCATTGCTTTAATTAAGTTTGAAGATTTGATTGCCTCTTCTTTTTCTAGGGTTTTGTTGGACCAATGTCCAGTCATTCTTACTACAGTCTGGTCCCTCATTGCACTTTCTTTCACAGGGTCTAGAATTATTAATTGATAATTGTGATGCTTAGCCAATCTGCTTGTTATTATTGGTATTATATTTGTGATAAATATATGTTTCTTTGACTTTTTGCTTGGAAAATATGGCAGTCAGCACAAGGCATTGTGGGACCTTGGATTTTCAAAAAAAAAACTTTAATCCCTCTGAGTGGAAATCTAATTAAGAGCTTCCTTCAGATACCAGGTTGTAACAGATTGTAAAACACCCATTTATTGTAAATATAGGAAACTGGCCATAAAACAGGCTGCATTTTACGACCTATTAGGAGGAAAGCAATGTCTGTCAGACAACTTTTAGATTTCTCACCACTAAGAGAAATAGCTTAGGCATGTCCTCTTAAGATCAAAGGGGTAATTTTGACCTGGCATAAAGCAGGCTCACTAATTAAAAAAAAGCATATATAACTATATATATATATATATATATATATATATATATATATATATTCTTTTTGTGGGATGCTTAGCAACATGCAGTTACCTGTGACTACCATTCAGTAAACAGGAAATGAGAGTGACCTCACAGCCAGCATCACCACTGAGCTGTGACCTCACAAGCTGGGTGGGACCTTGTTCCCTTTAGATGGTCAAAGCTTAGAGAACATAGTGCTTTTTATCACTGGACTCCTGAAAGAACACACTCTCAAAAAGCACTTCTAAGTTAGTTAATTCAACCACCATTTATCAATTGAAACTAGGGCAGGATTAGATATTCAATAATAAGGGGGGTTTGTTTAAATTGTCCATTTAATTTGTATGACTGTACCCTAAATGTTATATGTTCTGTGTTTTGTATTTCATCTACTATTTTTAATTTTAGTAAACTTTGTTTTCCTTGAAATCCTGCCTGAGTCTTTTCATCTTTTTGAATGTGAATGCTGGAACGGTGTTGATAATTCTGACAGAACTGTTAAGTGCTTACAGTGTGTTACTAAATGCACCAAGGTAAGAAAAGTACCTAGGCCTCAACTGAGTCAAAAAGGGGATTGTGAACCAGGTTGGGTGCCTGCTGGGTTAAGTATTGCGCTACATTTTTCCAAAGAGGGTGTGATATCTGAACCTGTTAACTGGGCATGCTAGCAAAAAAAGACTCATATTTGACCCCAGGATTTGAGACTGGTAGTTGTTCAGATGCAAAACAGACAGAAGGATTACCCTGTTTGTCTCCTGTTCACATATTGCACTTTGAGGATTGGCACTCTGGGAGCAGATGGCCTGACCACCGGAGTGCATTTGTGACAGATCTGGTTGGCAGCAGTGCAATGTAAAAGATCTGGTTTACAGCATTTCAGTCAAACACTGTGAAATTATTTGGTGACATGAGCATTAACAGTCCAGTGTGTCTGATTGATAAACTATAACAGTTCACACACAAAATAAAGCAGTGATTTAAAAATAAGGAAAAATATAATTGTGGTTACAGTCAAAAGTTCCCTACTTAACATAGAAACATAGACTTTGACGGCAGATAAGGACCGCTAGGCCCATCTAGTCTGCCCATTTGCCTACCTACATTATAGGCCGCAGATCCTAGTTAACCAACAGCCTATTTCTTCCTACCCCCCACAAGAATTGCCTTATGTCTGTCTCATGCATTCTTGAATTCTCCCACAGTTTTAGACCCCACAACCTTCTTAGAAAGGCTGTTCCATGCATCCACCACCCTCTCTGTGAAATAATACTTCCTCACATTGCCCCTGAACCGCCCTCCTTCTATCTTTAAATTGTGTCCCCTTGTTCTTGCAAGTCCTCTTTTCTGAAAGATGCTACCCTCTTGGACTTTGTTGATTCCACTGAGGTACTTAAAGTTTCTATCATGTCCCCCTCTCCTTCTTTTTCCTCAAGGGTATACATATTAAGCTCCTTTAGTCTCTCCTTATACGGCTTCTCTTGCAGACCCTGCACCATTTTAGTTGCCCTCCTCTGAACTGCCTCTATCCTGACTATGTCCTCGCGGAGATGGGGGCTCCAGAACTGGACACAGTACTCCAGATGGGGTCTCACCAACTGTCTGTACAGAGGGATAACAACTTCTGTTTTCTGCTGGTGATGCCTCTCCCTATACATCCCAGTATACCCCCAGCCCTCCCTACCGCCTTCTCACATTGCTTGCTAACCTTAAGGTCATCTGATATGATTACCCTAGGTCCCTTTCCTTTTTTGTTGTTGTTACTACCTCCCCACCCATTGTGTATTCTTCCCCTGGGTTCTTGTTTCCCAGGTGCATTATTCTGCACTTCTTTGCATTGATTCCTAGCTGCCATACTTCTGACCATTCCTCCAACCTTGCCAAGTCCCTTTTCATCCTTTCCACACCTCCTTGTGTATCAACCCTGTTGCAGATCTTTGTGTCATCTGCAAAAAGGCATACTTTTCCTTCCAGTCCCTCTGCAATGTCACTGATGAAGACATTAAAAAGAACTGGACCCAATACTGAACCCTGTGTTATCCCACTAGTAACCCCCCTTTCTTCAGAGTGGACTCCATTTACAATTGCCTTCTGTGTCCTGTTGTCCAGCCAATGTTTTACCCAGGCTACCACCTGGGTCCCACCCCAGGCTGGTTAATTTGACTATAAATCTTTGTGTGGGACTGTGTCAAATGCCTTGCTAAAGTCTAGGTAGGCCATGTTCACAGCCCCTCCCTGGTCTACTACTTTGGTCACCCAGTCAAAGAAATCTATTAGATTCATCTGACATGACCTTCCCGGCCAGAACCCATGCTGCCTTGGGTCCTGTGCTCCACTGGCCTCTAGGTACTCAACTATTCTTTCCTTCAGAAGTGACTCCATCACTTTCCCTACCACAGAGGTCAGACTGACAGGTCTGTAGATTCCTGCCCTGTCTTGGTCCCACTTTTGTGAAGGGAATCACATCCGCCTTCCTACAGTCCTCGGGTACCACACCATCCTCCCATGATTTACTAAAAAGAGTAGCCAGTGGTTTCACTAGTTCCTCCCTTAATTCTTTTAGAATTCTGGGGTGAATTCCATCAGGACCCATTGATTTGTCCAACTTCAGTTTTAGGAGTTCTTGCAGAATCCTTTCTTCTGTGAAAGGACTGGGATCGACCCCTATCAAGAGTGCTTCTGTTAAATGGATTAGGCAGTTCCCCTCCTCTTTAGAATACTGAGCAGAAATATTCGTTCAGTATTCCTGCTTTTTCACTGTCCCCTCTGCCCACCCACCATTCATTCTATTCAGCCTCACTATCCCTCCTTTTGTCTTTCTACTACGCTGATGTACCTATAAAAGGTTTTATCCCCCTTCTTAACTGAGTTGACTATCTTTTCCTCAGTTTGAGCCTTTGCTATTCTGACTTCCTCCTGCTTCCTTCTGCCTTAACTAGTACAGCTCTCTGTCCTGCTCCTTCTGTGTTTTCTTATACTTCTGGAATGCTATCTTTTCTTCCTGACTTCTCACAGCCACTCTTTTGAGAACCATAGTGGCTTTTTCTTTCATTTTGATTGTTTATTTGCTTCACACAAAGGCTTGTTGCCTCTGTGATGGCAGTTTTGATAATTCCCATTGTTGCTTCACACCTCCTTCTAGCCTGTTTGCTAGTGCTTTTCTGAGGCACTCTCCCATCTTGCCAAAGTCAGCCCTCCTAAAGTCCAGCACGCTCACTTTTGTATGGCTTGACTCTGTAGCTGAGTTTAACATGACCACACTGTTTGATGGTCACTTGTCCCCAGATGGCAACCCACTTCTAGATCTGAGATCCTCCTGCCCTCGCTTGAGAGTATGAGGTCTAAGATTGCTCCCTCACGAGTGGGTTCAAACTAGCTGTCTAATGCCTGCCACCTGTAGGGCATCAAGAATGGCCCTGTCTTGGATGTGGCTGCAGCAAATGTGCTCCAGTTAACATCTGGCATATTCAGGTCTCCCATCAACATTATCTCCCTTTCTCTGCCATTCTAAGAATGCCTTCTATCATATCCTTGTCCATTCATTCCCCTGACATGGGGGTCTGTACACAACCCTGTGTGGATTGTGGTGCCCTTTCCAGTCTCCAAGGTGACCCACAGGCCTCCTCTCTCTCTATTTACTCTTTGTTCAGTTGCTTTTATCCCTTCCTTTACATAGAGAGCTACTCCTCCCCTCTTCTCCCTGCCTGTCTCTCCTGTAGGTTATGTACCCTGGTATGTTAACATCCCAGTCATGGTTCTCTGTGTACCATGTTTCTGTGACTGCTACGATATCCAGGCATCCCTCTTCCATTAAGGCCATCAGCTCAGGGAGCTTGTTGCCAAGACTACAGGCATTGGTACTGATTACCCTCCATTTCCTGATGGCCTTACTCCCTTTTGCCCCATCCCTGTCCTTCTTGCCTTTGTCACTTTCTCCATTTACCCCAGCCCTTCTCCCTATCGACACCTCTATGTTGGTGCTTGCCACACTTACTACCATGATTATTTGGGGGGCTAGGATTTTCCTGCTCCTTTCCAGTGCCTCCCCCCTTGGCTAGTTTAAAAGCTTGCCAATGAAGCATTTAAACCTATCACCTAGGATCCTGGATCCCTCCCGGACAGATGCAGCCCATCATGCCAGTATAGGCTTGCATCACTCCAGCTGGACCCCAGTCCCCAATGAAGCTAAATCCCTGAGCTCCACACCAGTTTTTCAACCACTGATTGAATCCATGGTGCAGAACCCTAGCCTCTCCTATGCCATAGATGGGTAGCACCTCCGAGAAGGTTACCGTCGTGCTACTTGACCAAGGCCCCTCCCCAATTCCACAAACTCTTCCTGCACTTCTCTAATCCTTTCTTAGCCAGGCCATTTGTCCCTAGGTGGACAATGACATCCAGCTCCTCCCTGTGCAGCTGCTCTGGCAATCATGAGGATTCGCCCCTGTCCCTCCAAGCCATGGCGCCAGGCAGCACCTTACCTCCCTCTCCCTTACTCCCCAGTTCTACCTTCCTAACAATGGAGTCCCCACCAGGAGTTGTTTCCTTCCTGCAGGGTCCCCTGCCACCTCCTGTGGGTCTCCTTGTGGAGGTTCCCAGCATCCTCCATGGTCTCCACTGTGGGTGCCTCTAGAGAGAACCACACTTTGCCAGAATGGCATAGGAATTGTGGAGAGGTACAACTGAGGGATGTGTCTCTGTTCCACCACCCTCACCCTCCCTGAGCCCACTGTGGTCTAACCGCCTCTTTCTTGGCAACCTCTGAGGCAATGGCAGTGGCACTGGTGGTCCCTGGATGGAAGAGGAGGTCCCACAAATCCTGACCAACTCAGCCTGGAGATGAGCAACCTCCTCCCTCAGCCCAGAGAGGTGCCTGCAGATGGGACAACACTGCATCCTCCAGAACATCTCCCGGAAGACTGCTGTTCCACAGCCACTGCACTGCACCACTCCAATCATGTCTTATTTCTGGCCCCTTAACTGTTTGCAATCCTTACTCTTTCCTCTCTTTTTTCTCTCTCCTTACTTTCTGCTTGTGTGCCCTTTAAGCTCCTGATTGTCCTGTTCTGAGACAAGGATATCCTATATCTCCTAGTAGACCACTTACTTGCTCAGAGGCAGACCTCCAGCAGCTAGAGGGGCTGAAGAGCTACTCTTGCCCTTCTAGAATGGTGGGTCCTTGGCGTGATCACTCACTTCCTGTCCCTAAACAGGAAGTTCCTGTTGTCAGTCAAATCCTGTGCCTATAAAATAGAACTAGCTTTGGGTGGGGGGTGGAGGGGGAGAAGGCAATATAGTCCCAGCAGAAAGTTCAGTCACAAGCAGTCCTTTCTCCTGGTGTCTTCTGCCAAGCTATTAGCAGAATCTTTCTAAGGCAGTCTTTAAATGTAGCTTCCTTCTAGCTAAGCCACTCTCCCTACTTACCAGATCTTTCTACAAGTAATTTAAACCTCACAGCAGTTAAGTCCTTCCAGTCACCTGAGATTTACACCTAGATAACTCTTCAGATACTCATTCAGTTCAGTTAACCCAAACACACACTTTTTTTTTTGTTTTGTATGTTAGTTTTTTACCTTAAATTAGAGGTCCAAGTACAAAAGTTCTTCTACTTTAGTCCAAGCAGAGAAGTTCAGTCACACAGCAGTCCTTTCTTCTGGTGTCTTCTGCCAAGCTATTAGCAGAATCTTTCTAAGGCAGTCTTTAAATGTAGCTTCCTTCTAGCTAAGCCACTCCCCCTACTTACCAGATCTTTCTACAAGTAATTTAAACCTCACAGCAGTTAAGTCCTTTCAGTCACCTGAGATTTACACCTAGATAACTCTTCGGATACCCATTCAGTTCAGTTAACCCAAACACACACTTTTTTGTTTTGTTTTGTATGTTAGTTTTTTTACCCTAAATTAGAGGTCTAAGTACAAAAGTTCTTCTACTTTAGTCCCAGCAGAGAAGTTCAGTCACACAGCAGTCCTTTCTCCTGGTGTCTTCTGCCAAGCTCCTTGTTTTTGGTTTTTTTTTGGAGGGGGTGCAAACTAGTGTAGCCATAGATTAGGGAAGAAGAAGATTTCCAGCTACAGAAAGTACACTGCAGCATACCTGAGGCAGTTGTGCCAGAAGAGAGGAGCCTGTTGCAAGGGGCAAAACAAGCAGTACCTCATGGATGCTTTTGTGGCAGCCGATGCCCAAGACCTCGAGTCACAGTCAGTGACTTGAAAGGGACCAGACCTTTGGCATGGAGGGGCCAGGGTCCATCACAGTGTCCAGACCCAGTGAGGAGGATAGCGGGATGAGTGTGAACCAAGAACCACAGCTGCAGGGGGGGATCCCCACCATGTTGGAGCCAGAAATGATCAGGCTGCAGATAGAGTTGCAGAAAATGGAGCTGGAATTCGAGTGAGAGGAGAATCAAAAGCAGCGAGTGGCAGAAGAAAAAGAGCAACAGCTTCAGAGAGAAGCCGAGTGAGAGAAGCGAGCATGCCAGAGGAAATTTGAACTGGAGAAGCTACAACTCCAAAGACCAGCACCAGAACATGTAAGCGGCATGGGTGAACCTTGGAGTCCAAGACTGGATTACAAATTGAATTCTAAATTCATAGCTGAATTTAAAGAGGGGGAGATATGGATGCATTTTTAAACTCATTTGAAAATGTATGCATTCAGGCAAAGATTTCTAGAGACTCCTGGAGCTTCCAGCTATCTCCGCTGCTTACTCCTTGTAGCTTGTGATGCATTTGGTCAAATGGACAATCAGGACAGTAATGATTATGGCAAACTTAAAGCTGCATTGTTAAAAAGTATGACTTGACAGCAGAAGTGTACAGAGTTGAGTTCCGTAAGCTTAGAAGAAGCCCTGACATGAGCTATGAGGAACTAGCTACCAAACAACATCAGTTTTTAAAACATTGGTAGGAAGGGACACAAGCAGACTCTGTAGAGAAAATTTAAAATGTACTTTTGGAGCAGTTCTTTTGGGCTTGTCCAGCAGAGCTGAAGACCTGGCTAAAGGACCGAGATCAAAAAACAGTGCAGGAGGCTGCCAAGCTCTCAGACCACTATGCCAAGAGCAGACCTGCTCTGAGAGGGAGTGGGGTGGGTGTGAGAACACAGAAAAGGAAAAGCATGCCTTCATGACAGCTAAAACTTTCACTGCCTCCACCAAAAGCAGGCAGCCCCAGGTTACAAAGAAAGGATTTGCCTGAAAAAAGAAATGAATTTTGGTTTTCCAAACAACCTTGATGTCTTGCAAGACAGAGTCCTAAAAAGGCAGCGAGTGCACAAAGGGATGCTGGGAAAGAAGTTTTTTTTGTGTATCCCTAAAAGCATGCCAGTAAACATGAAGGAGCACATACACTCAGTTGCTGTGAATGGGGTGCAAACTCATGGGTTAAGGAACATGGGGGTATCCCTTACTTTGGTAAAAGGGGATTTGGTTGAGGCTGAACAGCTTATACCCAATCTGTTTGTTACAGTATGGGGTTTCACTGGGGAGGAGAAAATGCTGCCACTTGCTAGTGTTCTCCTGGACTGCGTCAACACAGGAGAGATGGTGCAAAAAGGTGCAGTGGCAGAAAATCTTGCCCTGGATGTGATTATAGGGAACAATCTCCAAAATGGGATGGTGTGTGTAGTTACCCACAGTCAAGTGGCAAAGGCAAATTGTAGTTCCCTGGACCCCTTAGAATCAAATCAAATCAAATCAAATTTAATTAAAAAGATGCCCAATCCCGAAGGCTCTGGGCACCTCACAAAAACTGTACAGTATGTCATACCGTATACATTACATTACAATATCATACAAATATAATATGCATAAAAACTTAATCACCAAATGCCTGCATGAATAAAATGGTCTTCAGACAACTCTTAAAGGCCTCTATAGTGGGGGCCTCTCTCACTTCAAATGGCAATGAGTTCCAGAAAGCTGGAGCAGCAACTCCAAACTATCGATCCCCTGCTGATTTCAACCTTGCCCTCAGAACTTTAAGGAGGCCACCACTAGAGGAGCGGAGATCTCAGACAAAGGTGGAGGGTACCAGGAGATCAGATAGGTAACCAGGGCCCTGTCCATGTAGGGTCTTATAGGTGAGAAAACCCACCTTGAACAATACTCTCCACCTGACAGGCAGCCAGTGCAATTCACGCAATCCTGGAGTAATATGACAAAACTTACTTTGTCCGGTCAAAAGCCGGGCAGCAGCATTTTGCACTAGCTGCAGTCTGCGAAGAGAAGTTCCAGAGACCCCGAGATAGAGGGCATTACAGTAGTCAAGCCTAGAAGTGACTAAGGCATGTACCAAGGTAGGGAGGTCCAGAGCCGGAACAAGGGGATTAATCCTGGCGATATTTCTAAGATGAAAAAAAACAAGAATGAACCACAGAGGATATTTGAGCCTCCATGGACAGGTTCCTGTCAAAGATCACACCAAGAATTCACACCCATCGGAGGCCATCAATGACACAGCTCCTAGCACAATGCCAGTTGCAGAATCAGAGGCCATCCCATCACGAGCTGTGTTCGACTCCACTACCAGTACCTCAGTCTTGTTGGGGTTCAGTCGCAGCCAGCTGGAAGACATCCAGTCATTTATCTCAGCCAGACAGATATTCAGCACATCCACTGCATTTGATATTCCTGGGGCGAAGGATAGGTATAGTTGAGTATCATCAGCATAGCAATGAAAACTCAAACCATACCTCCTAATGATCCCCACCAGGGGCAGCATGTATACTGCAAACAACATTGGAGCCAATACCGAACCCTGAGGGACTCCACATGAAAGGAGGCAGGGTACGGATGAGAAATTACCCATCACAACCCGCTGCCTCCTGTTAGTAAGAAATGACTCAAACCATTTGATGACAATACCAGTGAGTCCCATAACTCCCTCAGGTGGAAAAGCAACACAATGGTCCACAGTATCAATGCTGAAGAGAATCAAGGAGAACAAGAATTGTCTTGTCCCCTGATCTCTGGCCCTGAGGAGGTCATTTGCACCCGAACTAATGCAGTTTCAGTGCTATGTCTGGCCAGCTGTTGACTGAAGGGATCATACAACTCATGGGTCATGAGATATTCTCCCAACTGAAGTGATACCACCTTCTCAACAACCTTTCCCAAAAATAGAAGATTGGAGACAGGACGGTAATTTGCCCTAATCTCTGGGTCCAGAGAAGCTTTCTTTAAAAGGGGTCTCACCAGAGCCTCCTTCAAGGCATCTGGAAAGACACCCTGACTCAAGGAACACCGGACAATCAGGTCAAACACCGGGCCGACAGTGTCAATGCACCTCATCAAGAAGCGCGTTGGCACGGGATCCAGTTCACAAAAGGTATACTCCAAGTTGGCCACTATGTCAATGACCTCACAATCCTCCACTGGCCTAAACTCCCCCCAACCAGAAAGAGTGCTCTCAGAACACAACTGACGACTACTGACAGCAATGATATTACTGGCTGAAGAAACCTCCCGCCGGATCGCAGACACCCTGTCCGAGAAAAACCGAGCAAATTCCTCACAATCCTCATTTGAGGAAACTCTTCCGGGCTGGAGACAAGATGGATGAAGAAGTCTATCAACAGTCCGGAAGAGTGAGGCTGGTCGGCTTCTCCCAGCAGCAATCTCCTGAGACAAAAATATTACCTTCTTTTGGTCGATTGCCTCCTGATATGCACAATAATGCGCACACAGGACCAGTTTGTCAGCCCCCAGACGGGATTTCCTCCAGCGACGCTCTAATCTCTGACCCAGCTTCTTCATCTCCCTGAGATCGCCGTCATACCAAGATATGAAGGTATGAAGTTCTGGGTCGTACACGGACAGGTGCGAGGGAGTCGATGGCGCCAGACAACACCTTATTATAGGCATCTACCCCGGCGTCAACCACTCCGACGCATGCATCACCCACCCTAGATAAATCAACTGCCACCAAGAAACCCTCAGGGGTAAGATCTTTTAACGGGCGACAGCGAAATATCTCAGAAGGGGAAGAGTTTATGACGGGAGCACTAAACGTGAACTTCACCGTGCAATGATCAGACCAAGCTACTCGATCAATATCAAGATCAACGATCTTGAGTCCCAGTGAGAACACCAGGTCCAATGTGTGGCCATCCTGATGAGTAGGCACGCCGACAGACTGCACCAGCCCCAAAAGGGACATACTCTGCAGTAACTCATCGGCATACTTTTGACTTCTATCCTCGGCCCAAACATTGAAGTCCCCAAGAAAAATACATCTTGGGGAATCCAATGTTTCACCGGCAACAAACTCGGTGAATTCCTGCAGGAACCCCCCCATCGGACCAGGAGGGCGATAGATGAGGAGGATCCTGCAGCCCACGCTGAGTCCTCCACGAATGGCCACACACTCAAATGAACCTGGGGTTCCCACCGGGTGCACGGTGAAGTCCAGGTTTGATTTAAAACAGATAGCTACACCGCCTCCCCTACGATTTTCTCTGGGGCAGTGCACCACAGTGTATCCTGGGGGGACTGCAGCCTCAAAAACAGGGCCAGCATCATCTCCCACCCAGGTCTCTGTAATGCACGCCAGGTTGACCAATGAAACCAGAGCGGCAATAATAGCCGTCTTGATTCTGAACGACCTGGCATTTCATAGCATTGCCATCAGAGATATTGAGGGTGATGCAGCCCTAGAGGTCACCTGGTCACTTGGCCTGGTGGCCCCTCTGGAAATAGGCACCAACCACGTCTGGCTTCTCCTAGATGCTCTATTTATTCCAGGGCATCTCCTGGACTTAACCACCTCTATCCTTTGATCAACCCACTCCTGGTCATCCCACAACGGATGACAGAGCATCCCTCATGCTAACCCCACTTTTCCTACAATGTCTGATAGTAATATCAGATACAGGAGGGGATAAAAGGGACGCAGAACATGCAGCTGCGAATTCCCATAAGCAATCCTAGGCCCCAAGACTCGTCTAACAGAGCTTCTACACATAACTAATTAAATAAGCCAAAATGGCACATATAAACTCATGCAGCAATACACATAAAAACTCTACTTTATAATAAAACTAGTTGACATACATGAACAGCAATACCGTAATCTAATTCCCACCTCTCATCCAGAACAGGCAATATTTCAACTCCGAGTGGCGCTCGGGCCACTCACAATGCTCACGCTTGCAGCGCGCCTCATGTTTATAGGATGCTCCCCGGCCCACGCACCAATAGCTGGCAGCCCCCTTCTTTCAACACCAGCTCCAGCCGGTGATGAATTTGCAGATCTTAACACACAGCCTCTCACGCTGTGTTAGCCACGTAGGGTCGAGTGGGCAGGCAATCAAGATGATGCAGTCCAAATGAAATTATCACCAGTTAGTCCAGACACATTAATTACCAGCTGCAATGAGCACGCTCTTAGCAGACACAGAAGGAACAACACAGAAACTGCCGCTTGCGAGTGGCACCTATGTTTATAGGATGCCTCCCCGTTCCACGCACCAATAGCTGGCAGCCCCCATCTTACAACACCAGCTCCAGCTGGCGACAAATTGCAGATCTTAACACACAGCCTCTCACTCTGTGTTAGCCAGTGAGGGTCGAGTGGGCAGGCAATCAAGATGATGCAGTCCAAATGAAATTATCACCAGTTAGTCCAGACACATTAATTACCAGCTGCAACGAGCACGCTCTTAGCAGACACAGAAGGAACAACACAGAAACTGCCACTTGCGAGTGGCACCTATGTTTATAGGATGCCTCCCCGTTCCACGCACCAATAGCTGGCAGCCCCCATCTTACAACACCAGCTCCAGCTGGCGACAAATTTGCAGATCTTAACACACAGCCTCTCACTCTGTGTTAGCCACGTAGGGTCGAGTGGGCAGGCAATCAAGATGATGCAGTCCAAATGAAATTATCACCAGTTAGTCCAGACACATTAATTACCAGCTGCAACGAGCACGCTCTTAGCAGACACAGAAGGAACAACACAGAAACTGCCGCTTGCGAGTGGCACCTATGTTTATAGGATGCCTCCCCGCTCCCACGCACCAATAGCTGGCAGCCCCCTTCTTACAACACCAGCTCCAGCTGGCGACGAATTTGTTGATCTTAACACACAGCCTCTCACGCTGTGTTAGCCACATAGGGTCGAGTGGGCAGGCAATCAAGATGATGCAGTCCAAATGAAATTATCACCAGTTAGTCCAGACACATTAATTACCAACTGCAACGAGCACACTCTTAGCAGACACAGAAGGAACAACACAGAAAAAAAAAAAAAGCCCCAGTGAAAAACACTGAGAGGCTGGTTTACTAGCCTGTGTCTCCTGATAGGGTGAATAGTGGAAGGATATTAGAAAGTCCCCAAGTAACAGTTAACAGAATAGCTACAGAAGGTTACTCTAAGGAGGGAGGGGTAGCCAATTGTCAGAGGGTTAGGGATGACAGTGACCCTGAATGCCCTGACGCTAGAGCTAGAGACCCTAGTTTAGAAACTGAAGGGGACCTGTCCCATGCTTTGGGAATGTGTAAAGATTTTGCAGCTGCTCAGAAAAATGACCCTAGTTTTAAGAGGCTGAGGGCTTGGACAGACTGTGACTGAGCACTGGGAGGTGATGGGAAACATAGAATTTACTGGGACAATGGACTGCTGTATACACAGGACATAAGGACAGAGGAAGGGGAGATGGGCAGGCAGCTTGTAGTTCCCCAGGGGTACCGTGAGCAGTTGCTCAAGATTGCCCATGATATTCCCATGTCTGGACACCTGAGAAGCATGTGCAATATGCAGTGATTGGCCCAGATTTTCTATTGGCCCAACTTCACTCAGCAGGTAAAGGAATATTGCAGGTCTTGTCACCGGTGCCAAGAAATAGGGAAGGCAGGTAATAAAACCAAAGCTGCCCTAATTCCCTTGCCCATAGTGAAGGAGCCAATCCAGAGGGTAGTAATGGATATTGTGGGGTCTTTGAATAGCCCCAGCTCCTCCAGGAAGAGGCTTATCCTAACAGTGGTCGATCATGCCACCCGGTACCCAAAGGCAGACACCCTCTCCTCACTGAGGACAGACAAAGTGGCAGATGCCTTGCTAGGGATTTTATACCATGTTGGGTTCCTGCAGGAGGTTGTCACTGACAAGGAGGTTACTTCATGTTGGACTTCATGAAATGTTTGTGGGAGAAGTGTGAGGTTTGCAGAGATACATGACACCTTATCACCAGCAAGCCAATGGACTTGTGGAACAATTTAATGGTATCCTTAAATCGATGCTCCAAGCATTTGCTGATTATCATGGAAGGGACTGGGAGAAATACCTTCCCCACCTGTTGTTCACATACCGGAAGGTGCCCCAAGAGTCGACAGAGTTTTTCCCATTCAAGCTCTTACAAGGATGCAGGGTATGTGAGTCCCTAGACTTCATCCGGGAGGACTGGGAAGGCAAGCATGCCACCTAGGGAACTCCCATAGTGGATTTTGTCCTTAAGTTTAAGGAAAGTTGAAGAAGCATATGGGAACAGCCCAGAGCAATCTGGCAGCAGCCCAGCAGAAACAAAAGGTATGGTATGATTGTAGAGCCAGAGCTCACTCATACACTGTGAGTCAGGAGGTCATGGTCGTAATCCCGGACCAGAAAGATAAGCTGCAGGCTGAGTAGGCAGGACCCTACAAAGTAGTCAGACAGGTGAATGATATAAATTACATTATAGAACTGCTTGACAGGATACATACCAACCGTACCATGTCAACGTGATGAAGCCATATGCAAATAGGGCTGACATGGTCTTTGAAGTATGTAGTCCTGGGAAGGGAATCGACGAAGAAGACCTCCTTCTGGACTTGCTGGAAGAAAGCAAGCAGGAGTCTTCTGTGGAGGCAATTAAAATGTCACCCCAGTTGACCCCAGACCAGATCCAGGAAGTAAGGGAGGTTTTAGCAGACTTTGCCTCATTGTTTAGCACCAAGCTTGGACTAACCCCTTTAGTGACACATGATGTATGTACAGGGATGCAAGAGCCCATATGGTGGACAGCATATCGGGTGTCAGAGGCCATCCAAAAGGACATTAGGAGAGAGGTGGAGGAAATTCTGGATTTAGGAGTAATCCAGAAATCCCACATTCCCTGGGCATCACCCGTAGTCCTGGTTCCCAAGCCAGATGGCTCTACTCTTTTTTGCATGGACTATCATGGACTCAGCACAGTCACGAAGCTGGATGCCAACCCAATGTCATGGACAGATGAACTACAGGACAAGTTGGGAGGGGCGATATATCTCATCACTTTTGACCTGACAAAAGGGAATTGGCAGGTGGAGTTAACTGCCAGAGCTAGGGAGAGGTCAGCCTTCATCACTCTGATATGGTTATTTGAGTTTAAAGTAAATTTCTTTTGGAATGAAGAACACCCCTGCCACCTTTCTAAGGTTGGTGAACCAGGTGTTAAATGGTACTGAAGAGTAAGTCGTGGCATACCTGGGTGATATTGCCATCTTCAGTGCCAGCTGGAGGGAACACCTGTCCCACCTTAGGGAAGTGCTGGGCAGGATTCAGAAGGGCTGGGCTCACTGTAAAAGCTGAAAAGTGCCAAGTGGCCATGGCTGAGGTGTCATACCTAGGATATGTAGTAGGGTGGGGAGACCTCTGTCCTAATCAAGCAAAAATTGAGGCTATCAAGGCATGGCCTAGACCTGAAACATAGAAGCAGGTTCAGAGTTTTCTAGGGACTGCAGGGTACTATAGAAAATGTGTATCAAACTACAGTGCTCTGGCTGCTCCCCTATCTGGCCTGTTAAAGAAAAGAATGCCTAAAAAGGTTAACTGGGAACCAGCCTGTGAGCAAGCCTTTATACGGCTAAAGGAGGCACTGTGCGGTGCTCCAGTATTAGGCAGTCCAGACTACAGTAAACCCTTTGTAGTCCAGACAGATGCCTCAGATGTAGGTATTGGGGCAGTACTTAGCCAGACTTCTAATCAAGGGAGAGATCACCTAATAGTGTACCTCAGTAAGAAGTTACTGACCAGGAAGCAGACTTTTTCTATAGTAGAGAAAGAATGCCTTGCAATGGTGTGGGTGTTAAAGAAATTAGAGCCATACCTATACAGGCAGCATTTCAAAGTACAAATAGATCATAACCCCCTGGTCTGGTTGGCACAAATGGGTAGAACAAACTGTAGGGTTTTAAGATGGAGGCTTGCCTTACAGGGTTATGGCATGACCATCGCTCATAGGGCAGGGGTAGCAAACATCAATGCAAATAGGCTATCACATCAGTTAGAGCAGTGAACTGAATTTGGAAAACTCATACCATGCCTAGGAATGGATTCACCCAAATTCAGTCTAGGAGGGAGGACTGTGATGCTTAGCCAATTTGCTTGTTATCATTGGTATTATATTTGTGATAAACATTTTTCTTTGAATTTCTGCATGGAAAATATGGCAGTCAGCACAAGGCATTGTGGGACCTTGGATTTTCAAAAAAAAAATACAGCTGTCCCTCTAAATAAAAAATCTAATTAAGAGCTTCCTTTAGACACCAGGTTGTAACAGATTGTAAAAAAACATTTATTGTAAATATAAGAAACTGGCCATAAAACAGGTTGCATTTTATAACCTATTAGGAGGAAAATAACTTCTGACAGACACCTGTTAGATTTCTCACCACTAAGAGAAATAGCTTAGGAATGCCCTCTGAAGATCAAAGGGGTAATTCTGACCTGCCATGAAACAGGCTAGCTAATTTAATTTTTTTTTATTTTTTGTAGGATGCTTAGCAACTTGCAGTTGCCTGTGACTACCATTCAGTACACAGGAAATGAAAGTGACCTCACAGCCAGCATCACCACTGAGCTGTGACCTCACAGGTTGGGTGGGACCCTTGTTCCCTTTAGATGGTCAAATCTAAGAAAACATAGTGTTTTTTATCTCAGGACTTCTGAAAGAACACACTCTCAAGAAGCACTTCTAAGTTAGGTAATTCAACCACCACTATTTATCAGTTGAAACTAGGGTAGGATTAGATGCTCAATAATAAGGCAGTTTTGTTTAAATTGTCCATTTAATTTGTTTGACTATACCCTAAATGTTATATGTTCTGTGTTTTGTATTTCATCTACTATTTTTAATTTTTTATACTCACAGTTTTCTGGCACTCATGCAACCCTTGAGAGGGACACAAAAAATATATTCTTCACCAAGTTTTGAAAAAAGGCATACTCAAATGTATTATGAAAAGCTCCAGTGGAGTAAAAAAGCTTAATGTGTCTTGGACCAGCTTGGTCTTTTATAAAAGGCTAATGAGTACAAACAGACAAACTCATTTTATACATTTCAAACTCACATGACCTGTTGATCTCATCATTTCAAGTAGCAATGTATTAGCTAATGCAAACAGACCAATCTTAAAGTGACAAATGCTTAAAACCAAAAAACACATAAAAATGCAAGACTAAATATACTATATAAATATACTACAAAAAGATTGTTTTTATGAGTAAATACTACATGCAATCCTGTACATAATGTAGACAAACAGAGATATGATATCATTAAAATCCTACTCAAAATGTCACATCTCTTACTTCAACGCATATAGTCAAGTCATATATAAAAACGTGGATCCTGGTATAGGTTCTCATATTCAAAACATTAAATCCTTACTATAAAAGGGCAAAGGGGAAGGAAAGAAGGAAAGGGAGGGGAAAGGAATTTAGGGTTATCTTAGGGAAGGGAAACATGGAAGGAGGAGAAGAGGGAAGGAAAGAGGAACAAAAATAACACAGTTCAGTATCTATTCTTCTTAACTAAATAGGGCTTTACATCCAAATGTGAATTCAATCCAGGGGTAACAATTGCTTTCGGGGTAGAATCCAAACATTTTCTCTAATGAGCATCAAGTTATCAAAATCCACTCCCCTGGGGTTGTGGCTCACGTTATCTATGGCCACAAATTTAAAACTGAGGTCATTACTCCCTATTTCACTTTGCACATGAGCTGCAGTGGCGTAAGTTTCATCTTTATTTTGGATGACTCTAATGTGTTCTCCCACTAGCACCTTGAACTGGAGGGTGGTTTTCCCTACATAAAAAGCCATGCACTTGCAGGTAGCTAAATATATGACCCTCTAACTTGAGCATGGCATGCACTGTCTGATTTCATAAGTCTTTTTGATATTACAGGTTGTGAACCCTTTCTTTTATTTCACATATTCACAATGTACATATCTTGTACACTTGAAACACCCTACTGACTGATTGAGCCATGTTTTCTCTGTGTTGTTTTTAAAATGACTTTGAACCAGAAGATCCCTGAATGCTGGTGCTCATTTGTAGCACATCCTGGGTCTAAATGATGCTATCTTTTTTAGACCTAGGTCTACTGATAAAACATGCCAATGTTCATTTAGGATTTGTTCCAGGTCATTAGCTTGTGCAGAATAACTGGTTATTATGTTGAATATCTTCCTTCTGCACCCTACTCAAACTGGTCCTAAGGATGTCATCCCTATCTAGGCCCGAGACCTTTGATCTAGCTTCATTTATTTTCTCTTTCCTATACCCTCTTTCCTCAAGTCTCAGGGAGAGTATGTCTGCTATCCACTGAATATTGGTTTAGATTGCCCTTCTTATATCTTAAAACTTACATAATTGGGTCATCCTATATAGCAACATTCAGTGAGACAACAATTTCATAACCTAGGATAAACTCCACTCATACAAAGTATTCTTATTTAGCCTAAAAGCAGCTCTTCTTTATTTTCTCCAAAAGAAAATAAAATGACATGAGTCAAGGACTAAACAGTAACAAGAAGAACAGAATGAAATGTGAAGCACGAAGTGCTAGTGGAGACACAAAGACCTTCCTGTGGTGAAACTAGTATATATTATATGAAGATTTGCATTTAAACGGATTTATATGGAGTATTGTATTGAACCATCAAGTAAATTAACAGGAGAATCAGAAAAACAACACTGTATATGATGGCCTGAAGAAGTGGTGTTTTGACTACGAAACTGTTGCCCAGAACTTTTGGTGTGAATTTTGAAAAATAAAGAAGAGCTGCTTTTAAGAGAGTATGTCTGCTCCCTTCTCAAAATGTTCTACTGTTGAACAATTGCACTTTGTCCTCAAAAATTTCCCCATGGGATGTTCTTAGTTACATGTGGTTGTGTGGCAACTACTGGCAACCAATATTGTGTTGCCATTCACTTCTTTTCTGTATATATCACTCTCAATTCTATTCTCACTATTCCTTGTAAGTCTCAGATTGAGATAGGTTATGTCATCCCTATTAATAGTGTAAGTGAACCGTAGATTGCGATTGGTACTAGGGAGCCATTCTACAAATACGGAAAACTCTGATTCACTACCATGCCACACAGTCAATATATCATCAATGAAGTGTTTCCAGGTTACTACCTTGTCTGAGTATGGGTTCACATTTTTGTTACATGCTATCTCATTCTCCCACTTGCCTACAAAAAGATTAGCTATTGATGGGGCACAAGTGGCACCCATCACTGTACCTTTCACTTGTACATATATCTGGCCATCAAATAAAAATGCATTACATTTCAGTACATACTCAAACAATTTCAAAATAAAGTGTATGGGTGGTCCACTATATTCAGTGTCTTTGTTTAGATAAATGGCACCACATCCAAGGACCCCTCATATGAGACATTTGTATATAAAGCCTTTATGTCCATAGTCACATGGAATGTCTCTTCTTCTAATGTCATGTCTTTTAACAAATGTAGTACTTCTGTAGTGTCTATCAAATAGCTAGGCAAGGTGGTCACCACAGGTCATAAGACAACATCACAGAATTTAGAAACTGGTTCTGTAATGGATCCAATTCCACTGATAATGGGGCACCCTGGTGGTTTATCTAACGTTTGTGGATTTTTGGCAAGATATAAAATATTGGTCTAAAAGGGTTATTTGTAGTTAGGCAATCCCTCATTTTTAGATCAATTTCGCTCTTCCAATAAGCCCCTTGTAATGTCTCATCAATGCTGTACTTGAAATCAGGGGTTGGATCATTCATAAATGTTTCATAAAATTCTGTGTTGCCTAGCTGTCTCAAGACTTCACATTTATATGCCTCTCTCTCCAATAAAACCACCACCCCTCATTTGTCAGCCTGTTTAATAATTAAACTTTTGTCTTCTTGCAGGGTTTGTATTGCCAATCTGTCAGCATGGCTTACGTTTTGATAACATCTCACATATGGTGCATCAAACAACTTCTCAAGGTCATTCTCCACTAAATTTCAAAAACAGTAACCGCTGCTGCTGTTTGAAATCCTGCCTGAGCCTTTTCCTCATTTTTAACGTGAATGCTGGAACAGTGTTGATAATTCTGACAGAACTGTTAAGCGCTTACAATGTGTTACCATATGCACCAAGGTAAGAAAAGTACCTAGGTCTCAATTGAGTCAAAAGGGGGGTTGTGAACTAGGTTGGGTGCCTGCTGGGTTAAGTATTACACTACATTTCCCCAAAGAGGGTGTGATATTTGAACCTGTTAACTAGGCATGCTAGTGAAAAAGGGCTCATATTTGACCCCAGGACTTGAGACTGGTAGTTGTTCAGAACCAAAACAGACAGAAGGGTTACCCTCTTTGTCTCCTGTTCACATATTGCACTTTGAGGTTTGGTACTGTGGAAGCAGAGATCCTGACCCCCAGAGTGCGTTTGTGACAATAATCTATTATCATTAATGCCAGCCAGTTTTTCTTTTAGTCTTAGTTCCATGTTTTTCTGAGAGGTCTCTAACCGATCTAGTCTTTTACTCAGTTCTAGTAATTCCTGCAACAGCTGTTTGTTAGTCAGGCACTTGTCACATATGTACTCCCCTTTAATGATTTTATTTTGAATTAGTATATACATATTTCATTCAGAGCATTTAAAGCCTACACCCCTGTTCAGTGTAACATTTGTGTCACATGTTGCAGTAGAATTAGCTGTCATATTTGTTTGTTGTAGTTTGGGGTTAGACGTGACTCAAGTTTTAACTAATCAATAATGACACCCAGGTACCTGGTCTTTTTTGCCATTGAGTAAGCTACAACACCCTGACTTTTGTAATTGAAACTTGAAGAGTTATGTTTTCTAGTTATAATAGACTTTGAATTTTATATTTATATTACAGTACCAGGCCAAATGGAGGAACCCTTGTTCCCGTCCGTTACTAATGGATGCGCATGTGTCTGTGAGTGACTCTGCGTGTGCCGACATGTGCGCTGGACCCGCTTAAGTAGGGCACTCCTTATATCACCAGGGGACCAGAAGTAACTGAAATTCCCTTTCAGTTCCTCATCTCTCTCACTTAGCAGCAAAACCCCGAAAAGTTACTTTTACCACCACCACCTTATTCGGTGAACTTCTATAATGGATGGAGGACTTCCTTTGCTCCAGGCAGACTATTAAAAGTAATACAAATAGATTGCTGCTATCAGGATCTGGGGCTTGTGGAGCAATGGCAGCCTCCACAGTCCCACGATGCACTGTAGCCAAGCAAGATGTATGAAGGTACAGAGAGTAACCTCCGGTTGCTTTCTTAGGCGACGTCCTGAAAACTTCCCCTCTCACCAGAGGGTTTCCAAATAATCACACAATTTGCTCATTTGAAAGCTCTCCATGGACACTCTCACTTGAGTGTCCTTCTAAATGGATTATAATTACCTGCTCACATGCGGTGCTCCTGATATCACCAGGGAACCGGAAGTAACTGAACTCCTCTTCTGGTTCCTCATCTCTCTCTAACATAGCACCAAAAACCCTAAAAGTGCCTTTTACCACCACCATCTTACTCGGTGGACTTCAAAAATGGATGGAGCACTTCCCTTGCTCCAGGTGGACTATTAAAAATAATAAAAATATATTGTTGCTATCAAGGTCCGGGGCTGGTGGAGCTATGGCAGCCTCCACTATCCCATGATACTGTACTGTAGCCAAGAAGGTTGTATGGAGATACAGAGAGTAACCTCTGGTTGGTTTCCTAGGTGATGGCCCCAAACCTCCCCTCTCACCAGAGGGCTGCCAAATAATCACATAATTTGCTCGTTTGAAAGCTCTCCTTGGACACTCTCACCTGAGTGTCCTTCCAAATGGATTAGATTCTTTATAAAAGCAAAAAAATAATAATCAGAAACATTTATGCAATAATATTGGAGAGAAAAAAAATCAGTCTGGGAAAAACTTCCTACTGCCTAGTTTAAGAAGTAAGGGCATTGTATGGCAGAGGAGCCTTGGCTTCAAATATTGCAAATGTCTATGCAGATATAAAAAATGTTTTAAAGTTATATCAAATACAGTGTAATATTGAAAATAGAGTGTAGCCTACTCCTGCCAAGTTAAATAAATTTAATGCATCTCTATCGGGCTTATGTACTAGATGTGGTCAAGTCAGAAGGTCATAAGGTCATGTTATTTGCGGTGTACATGCTTCCATTAGGGGACATTATAAGATGGTATGGGTTGGGTTTTCATTGCTATGCTGAAGACTCTCAACTCTACATGTCTTTTGTGCCTGAACAAGAGTTAGATTCTGTTAGGGTATTTAATAACTGCCTACTGGAGATACAGAACTGGATGAGTGCTAGCTGGCTTTGGTTGAACTCAGGTAAAACAGAGGTATTGGTGGTGGACCCTGGTTATAGGACGATAGGGGCATGGGCAGAAAAGCCCTCAGGTTTACATCTCAGGGGTCCCTGATTATTGCCTCAGGCCAGGTATATAACCTGGGTGTGATATTTGATGATGGCCTGACCCTGACGGTACAGGTTTTGGCTGTAGTCAAATCTTCCTTTTACCATCTAAGGAATATAGCCCAGGTGAAACTCCTGGTCCTGCCTGAAGATCTTCCTACCTTGGTCTACACCTTTGTCACCAGTCATTTTGATTACTGCAATGCCCTCTACCTAGGGCTACCAGGGGTGTATATTTGCTACTTGCAGCTTGTGCAGAAAGCGACAGCCAGGTTGTTGACTGGAACCCCTAGAGCCAATCATATAACACCTGTGCTGCGTGAACTGCACTGGCTGCAAATACAGTGGTGAATCACTTTCAGGATCACATTGCTGACCTATAAGGCCCTACATGGGTGGGGACCCCACTGCCTGAAAGAACTCCTGTATGCTTACTGTCTCATTCATCCACTCCAATCCTCTGGCAAAGGATTGCTGTAGATTCCCAGGGTATCCCTGAAAACATCAGGTGGAAGGTCTTATGCCTTTATGGCACCTACCTTGTGGAATTCTCTACCTCTTCAAACCACAAACTGAAGCTATACCACACCTTTTGGGTTCCTTTAGAATGTGAAAGTAACTCTTGTATTTAGAAGAAAACGGGGGGAGTTACTGAAACACCGGTGATTCTAAATGTTCTGTCACAAAACTAACCCAACCCCTGCTCAACCCCTTATAATAAAGGTTTCTGAAATGCAAACAAATAGTCTCTGGTTGTTTTAATTTTTGTATTTAAATCCAAAATGGCTTACAGTGCATACTCTTGCATTTCATGTTCACTTTTAAAACGATGCCTTAATTCCAATACCATGAATAAAGCTTTCAATATATATTTCCAATACCACAACATTAGCTTTCAGTATATGTTAACGTTTCAGGACTCTGCATTGTTCCCTTCATCAGTACCTGAAAGTTAAAAACAAAAAAATAAAGATGCATCATTTCCTTTCTATTAAAACTAAATGAACTGTATTATGCTTAAGTAATTTTGGAATGAGAAAAATGATTCACTATAGTTTTGGATTGTACCTTTCCTACTGACTCAAGTATTAAACTATTAGGAACAGGCTATAGAAATTTTGAGTGTATTACAATACAAAAAGCCAAACTAATTGATATTATGTTGGTTAATGAAATAAAACTTGTTTTGTTTAACTGGAGGAATAATTAGAGTCCAAGTTATGAGCATTGGTTCAATTTAGTTTTCCACTGTGAAAGACTAGAGTTTATATTTTATACTACAAAAGATACATTTGATTTATTTGCAAAGATTGGGTGTCATGTTTCAGAACCATAACTTACTTTATTAGAGGATTTATGGTCTACATCAGGATTCCAGGACTAGAAGACTCAATTTATCTGTCTTTGTTAATTTTTTCATCTTATGTTTTAACATTGGCTCAGTAGAGACACCCCCACTGAAACTGGGTATATGAAACTCTCACTTGAAGGTTTGTACACTTTCATGGTGGGGGAACACTATATAAGACACAGAGCATTCAGAACTCCCTGAAAAATATTTTTTGACTGGTATTTATCGTTTGCTCAGAGAGATATCATCAAATGGTCCAATCCATGGGCTCTTTTCTATTCATACTCTCACAAAGTGCTGCAGTAACAGGTATAAGTAAACTGTGCTTTGGATCTCCCTTGCCTGCTGGAGTCCATTGAATGGGTTTGAGGCCTGTCACTGACATCAGGTCACTGGCTATGCACCCACTTCTCTGCCAGTCCAAGCACTCATCATTACCCACCCCGGTAGGAAATCTAGGTTATTAACAATCAGCACCATCATTCTCCTTCTTCCCCTCATTTTCTGTTTTTGCACAGAGGTTGCCATGCACTCAGTGTGAGCTCCACCATAGGGGTTCTAATGCATATACTAGGTTCAATACTAGGTTTTTTAGACAGGAGAAGATGAAAAAGCCCATTAAACCTGTTTCCTGCCAGGGTGGGGCTTCAATTCCCTTTACTTAACAAATGTTTATCAAGTCTTTTTTTTAAATACATTCAATGCTGGTGCTTTGACTACTCCTGTTGGTATTAAGTTCCAGACCTTTACAGCCCTGAAAGCAAAATATCCTCTTCTGTTGTTATTTGGACAATGAAACATTTGTATCTGCTGATTGTGACATCTCAGTCTTTTTTTATTATTGCATATTTTTAGACCCAAGTTATCCCTTAATTCTTGGTCTCTAATTATTTTATATATCTGTAGTATGTCACTCCTTATTCTTCTTCTCTTCTCTTCTCTTCTCTTCTCTTCTCTTCTCTTCTCTTCTCTTCTCTTCTCGAAAGAATACATATTAAGCTATCTCAATCTATCTTCATATGCTGTGTCCCCAAATCCTCTCACTAGTCTGGTTATTCTATGCTTCCATATGCTTCCATATTTGGTACACCCTCTTGGGACAAAATACTCATGTTACAGTAGGTATGGTGCTCCCTCACATTCTAAGTCATTCCACTGCACCCCATCCAACTTAGCAGCCCAATCCTGTATAAACCTACTTTGAGCTGTTAGGCAGTATAGATGGATATCAAGAAATGTAAGTCCTCCTTGTTCATTATCTCTTTTGAGCCTCAGTAGGCTAGCACTGGACCTTTTACCCACCTGGAGAAATCTGATACATGTTGTCTATATTCTTTGTCTTCTTTTCAGGGAACAGTCCTATCAGAAGCATCTGTATAGGATACAAAATCGTAGGCAGTATGGTCATGTTGATTAAATTTAGTCTGCCCAGCCAAGACAGGGACAGAGCCGGCCACCACTTCAGGTCTACAATAAGTAACTACAAAAAGGGTTTCACCTGGAAATGAGCCTCAGCTCAGTGTTCCTCTCCTGGTTACCATTTTTTTTAAATAAATAATGTAAGACTATAAAGTCCTTCAATAGAGGGGCTCACCAGCAGCCCCAGCTATGTGATGGAGTCATTAACTATGAAAAAGGGAGTGGAAGGCAATTCCATCCCTTGTCTTGTCTTACCTCCCCTAACCCTACTAGACAAGATTTCTTCAGAGTTATTTTGTATGAAGTAGTGCAGTTGTTGAGGGCCCAGGCTTGGTGAAATACAACAAGATGTCACCTATGTACAATGCAATTTTGTGGTGTTTGCCTGTCTGTGATACTACCCCCTTAATTGTCTAGTTCTTCCTATTGGCCCCATGCACATAGGGGTGGGAATTATGCACCGGAGGAGCATGTTCCACCCACGGAGCTCCACACCTGCAGACAGGTGCACACCTGAGACATTCACGACTACCGACCACCTGTCCACAGCCCCAGTTCCCCGGCATGCAGAACACTTCAGACCTTATGTCTGTCCCATGCATTCTTGAATTCCCCACATTTTTGACTCCACGGCCTCCTCAAGAAGGCTGTTCCATGCATCCACAACCCTCTCTGTGAAAAAATACATTCTCACATTACCTTTGAGCTGCCCCCCTCTATCTTCAGCCATCCAGCACTCATTTCGCCCCCCCCATGCAGAATGCATCAAAGGAGGGGCATGCAGCCACAACACACCCACTCGCCTGGCATGCTGCAGTTCATGCGGTTGGGTAAGTGGGTGTGTTGCAGCTGCGTGCTCCCTCTTGATGCATCCCATGAAGGTGCGCACTGAGTGCAGAGTGGCTACGTGCCTCAGAAATGTGCGCGTAGCCACTCAGCTCCATTCATGCATAGGGCCCTATATGAATAGCCTGGGATCTTATTGCTAGTGTGAAAAGGAGTAAGGACAGGGGACATCCCTACCATGTGCCCCATTAAAGAGGAAAGGCTTCAGATGGGCAGCCATTCACCAATATATGGACTGTAGGTCCCCTGTAAAACAGCTTTGACATTGCAATAAAGGGATGGCAAAAACCTGTGTCAGTAGGGTATGGCCAACACACAGCAAGTCACTGGAGGTCAACATGCACTGTCTGAAGGTCAAAGTTATGAGTCACAAAAACAGCTGAAGAAACTGGTCTTAACCAGAAGCATCCAGTTTCAAGTTTTACTTCATTTTTTTTCCTTTTATTCAAACACCCCAAAGTTTCATGTGTTCTTTTCAGGATTTTTCAATTGGATTAACTTGCTCTCATTTCTGTTACATAGCAAGAAAAATATACATAAGTTTTACAATATATACAATAAAATTGTTGTCAACATTTCAAAATCATATTTAATATGATCATAACACTACCTTGGAATTGCTCTAGAATTCAAATATCTTTTGCACAATGTTCTTAACAAATTCCTACTATTACCCCATAACTTCAGGGTGGGGGGTAATAGTATTAACTTAGTGCTATTCAACACATATTGATATTGGGGAACCCAACGTTGGCAGCAAATTTAAAAGCAATTAATTCAGTGACACTGTGACTTATTTGGAAGGTGGACTAAGGAATTTGTTAAGAATATAGGGCAAATTGTCAGGATCATCGCTGGGATTTACTGCCGGCCAGGGCTCCCTTCCTTTACTGCCTCAAAACTACTCACTGACATTGTATCACTCACTTCCTTGGGTGAACTATATATTCTTGGTGACTTTAACCAAAACTGGTTAACCTCTTCACTAAGCAAAACAAAAAATAATATTACTGCCTTTAATCTAACACAGTTAATCCAAGAACCTACTTGCCTGAATCATAAAATGCAAAATAATTAGCTCATAGATTGGGCCCTTACTACACACACACATAGGGTTATTGACTCTGGCCTGCTCCCAGATTCAATAAATGGCCACCACATGATCTATTTGGTCCACAAAATACAACATCCTAAAGTACCACACAAAGTATTGCTTATCAGAACATATAAGTCATTAGACCTCACCGACATTCATCATGACCTAGTACAAAATGACTGGTCCCCCATCCAAACCGTAAATTCAGTCAGCAAAGCCCTGGACTACTTCCAAAGCCAATTTCTGGACATTTGGAATAAGCATGCCCCTATTAAATGATCTAGAGTATGTGGAAACCATCTCCCTTGGATCACACCTGAGTTTCTGGCTTGCATGCATGCATGTGACTGTGATTGGAAAACACACAAAGCCTCAAATAAACAAGGTAACCATGACAAATACAGGACCCTTAGAAATTCCTGTATGAAAGCAACCCAGCTAGCAAAGGCTGAATGTTTCAGAGCCACATTTGAAGCTAACATATGTTCCCCTTCAAAATTCTGGAAGGTCGTCCATTCTCTCTTCTCCCCACCTTCCAAACCTGCTACTCCTCTTATCAATGTAGACAATGTTCTAACATCTGACCACTTCTCCGTAGCAGTTTAATTTAATTCTTACTTCACCTCCTGTGTGTCTACCCTCCTTAATTCCCTGCCCTCCATAACCCTGAACTCAATGCCTCCCTCCAACAATGACCAGGCTCCCTCCACCAATGCCTCTTTCTCCTTCTCTCCTGTTTCACATTCAGATACATTAAGTGCTCTCCTGGCTCTCAGCTCATCTAAAGGTACCTCACCAGATGGTCTTGACCCTAAACTGCTCTTTCTCTCTGCTCACACTATTGCTATTCCACTGTCTGCTCTATTAAACCTCTCCTTCATGTCTGCCACCATCTGTGATGCATGGAATCATGCCATTGTTCTCCCTCTACCTAAGAGAGGTGACCCATCCCACCCTGGCAACTATTGGCCCATATCACTCCTCCCAGTCCTCGCTAAGCTCCAGGAGCATGTGGTCCTTTTTCAACTTTCCACCTACAGTATCTCTCTGATTCCTTCTTTTTTACACCTTATCAGTCTGGCTTTCGGAAAGACCATTCTACCATGACCTCCCTGCTTAGGCTCACTGACACCATTCTCTATGGTATGGACAGTGGTCTAATCACCTCAGCCACCTTTGTTGACCTTGCCAAGACTTTTGACACAGTCTTCCATCCCCCTCCTCCTAAGTAATTTATCATCAGCTGGTCTATTAAACTCTGCCACAAACTGGTTCCAATCCGACCTAGTAGGTAGGACCCAGTCAGTTAAAATTGCCAATTCCATATCCCCTCCACTCCCGATAAGCACAGGTGTGCCTCAAGGCTCTCTCCTTCTCCGACTATTATCCTTCATACAGTAGCAGCCACTGACACTGCCATCTATTTCCTGAAATTTCTTTGCAACTAGGCAATGACTTTCTAGGCTCCCTGAATTGCCCATTTACCACACCCTTGATGGGATCACTCTTGAGGACATATCCTTCTTCAGGTACCTTGGGGTCTGGATAGACCAGTACCTCAACTTCTCGGACATGTAGACTCCATCCAAAATAAACTGAGCCCCAAACTTGGAGCCCTTTATGGGAACCAAAGTTGCCTACCCCTTACAGCTAGGGGTGAGCTCGTCCAGAAGATGATTTTACCTATCTTTGACTGTTGTGATGTAGTCTACAGTGCCACACCCAAGTCTTCCCTAACCAGACTGGATACCCTATTCAATGCCTTTTGTCTCTTTGAATTCAACACCCCTTTCCTTACTCATCACTGTAATCTGTATCATGCACTTGCACTTCCTTCACTGGAAAACAGACAGCTTTCCCACTGTGTTAAATTTGTCTCTAAATTCTGGTTTGACTCTCTCCCATCCTACCTGTCCTCTCTGTCCCCCCAACCCCCTGCCCCTCTCTCCCTCAGATTTTGTAACTCCCACACCTTGGTTATCCCCCGCTGCTCTACCTCAGTAGAACAATTTGCATTCTTATACAGGTTTCCCATGTCATGGAACTCCATGACACATCAAATAAGGCACCCCTCCTCCACATGGTCCATCTCAACCTCTCTCCATAACTTCCTCTCTTCTTCTTGCCTCTGCTCCTAATTCCTCACTACCCTCTACCTCTCCCACTCCTCTCCACCTCATGTATCGATAACTTCAATGCACTTATTACAGCTTGTTTAGCTCTTATTAGGTTTTTACCTCAAGCTCTCATTTTTGTATAAAGCATTTCTGTTTATGCTAGTCTATTGTTAAATCTTCTGGACTGTACAACCTCAAATCTGTATTTGTAATTAGCAGAGTTCTGTTGTTTCCAAATCTTATTATGTTTTTACCACAAGCTCTCATTCTATATAAGGCACTTCTGATTATGCTAGGCTATTGTTAAATCTCCTGGGTTGCACACACCTTCATCTGTATTGTAAATTGCTTGTCCTATTATTTCCAAGTATTTTATGTTCTACACATTCTGTAATGCTGTTCAGATTATGTACTCCTGTTCCCGTTCCCACAGAACACACCATGAGATAAGCAATCACGATTGTTCAGTGTGCCCTTCCTGGTGAAACTTTTCAATAAATAAATAAGATATTTGAATTCTAGACCAATTCCAAGGTAGAGTTATGATCATATTAAATATGATTTTGACATTCTGACAAATTTTTTTATTGTATTTATACTGTGAAACTTATGTATGTTTTACTTGCTATGTTACGGAAATAAGAGCAAGTTAATTTCCTTGAAAAAGATTGAAAAGAACAGGTGGAACATTGGAATGTCTGGATAAAAAACAGAAATAAAGCTTGAAATTGAATGTCTCTGGTTGTGACCAGTTTATATAGTGTTTTTCTGACTCATGACATTGACTTCCAGAGATTGCAGAAAAAGGGTTGCCTGAGCCCAAACCTCTCTATCACCTCAAATAAATAGTCCCACTTAATTCTATCAAGTACCTTCTCGGCATTCAGGGAGAATATGAATGCTCCCTCCCAAATGCCAAGAACCAGTATGAACTACATTAAGCAGCTGTGTCATGTTGTGATAGGAGCGTTTGTGCTGAACAAACCCTGTCTAGTGTAAATAAATTACTATCCTCAAAACCTTATCCAGCTGGGAGGCCAGTCTCTTTGCATATATTTTATTACTGTAACTTAACAAAGAAATGGGGCAGTAGAAGACACATTCAAAAGTGCCCTTGCCAGGCTTTGGAAGAATATATATTAAAGCTTGGTGATAGGTAGAGGGCAGTATTTTCTTTTCCCTGAGCTCCTCACACTGTATGCCTTTTTGCCAGACGTTTGCGCAGGGCACCCTGCAAGTGCTGGAAAAATTCCCCTTGAGAACCTATCTGGTGCACAGGCTTTCCCTCTCTTAAGTGCTTGGATGACTTGCCTCACCTCTGTTGGCATTACATTCACCCAAAAAATCTTCACCTGAGCATCTGTTAGTTGTGGAATATGTATGAAGTCCAGAAAATGCTTTACCTGATCTAGTCTCCCGTGACATTCAAACTTGTATAGAACTTAGCAAAGGCTACCCTGATATTCTTGATAGAATTTACTGTGACTCCCCTCATGTTTTAATGCTCATGATGACATTGGATCCCCTCCTCCCCCTAACAAGATGAGCAATAAGCAGGCTTGGCTTATTGCCCTATTCCAAAAAGCATTGCTTAGAATAAAAAAGGAGATGTCTGAGACCCTCCAATGAGCAATAGATTAAGTGCCTCCATTACTCTGTGGAGACACTTGGGGGTCTTCTGGGTCACAAGGGTCTTGAGATGATTTTCTAATTCCTTCTGCTTTTCTTGCTTAACCTTCCTCTGTGTTGCTACAAAGAAAATTAACCTGCATCACATGTATGACTTCTCTGCCTCCCAAAATATGCTGGCCAAAGGGCTGAAGCTGCATTTGTGAAAGAGTAAATTTCCCAATGAGTGAAGCCATAATTCCAAAATTCTTCAGAGGTAAGTAAGTAAGTATGAGGGGAATCTGCAGGAGGGGTGGACATCTCAACCCCGAAGTCAGTTGCATCACTTGTGCATGGTCCTAGATTACAGTCTCACTAACTTTCATATTCTGTAACCTGAAGTGCCATTCCCTTAGAATAATAGGTAGTGAATCCTGGACCACAGCACATGCAGACTGGAGAAAAAAGTGGTCTTGCAGGTGGGACATCTGCCAGGCATCTACCAAGTCAATGTCAAAAAGTCCCTGTCTCCACTGTTCCACCCTTGGTCTATTCCACTCCTCCCCAGTATCCCTGTCCAAATGTGGCTCTGGGACAAAGGTAAATTCCTGCCTAAAACTAGCCTTTCAGAATTTTCACAGTGCAGTAGGATTAGAATACCTTGGAAGAACTGCAGGTCAAAAATGGTCAATGCATAGACTGACCCAAACTTGACACTGTGCGTTCCAAGAGTTCCCATTACAAACATGTGTCTACCCTTTGTAGGATCAGACAATACCCTTTCCAGAGTGAATTGTAGTTTCTTATGAAGTAAAACCACTGCCCCCACCCTTTAATGTGAGTTATAGGAGGCAGAAAAGCATTTTCCCACCTAGTGCCTCTCAAGTTTATTGTGTTCCTGGGGTAGTCGATTGGGTTTCTTGTAAGAGGTCTACCTGTGTGTCCCATCTCTTGAGTGCTGTAAAAATCTTCTTTCTTTTCACAGGATCGGAGAATCCCTGGTCGTTTCATGAAATTACTTTTAATACATTGCCAAACATGGCAAGAATTAGGGCTGTGCAAACCTCCCAACGTTCAACCATGCAAACGTTTGACTGTCAAACTGGTTAAAGTTCAACAAATGGCAGACTAGTTCACCCGGGTTTTCCAATTACAAAGCATTAGGGTAAGCATTAGGAAATGGGATAATACACCTGCTGGGATTCCTGGAAGGCTTTTACAAACTAGGAAAACAGAGGAGCCAGCCAAGACAGGAGGTACTCTCATTGCACTAAGATTGGATGTTGCCATGGCTAATGAAAAACATACAAGCTGTCAGTCTGGTGTTCCTTTGTTTTTAGTGCATGCTGTGGCTTTCTGGCTTAAATCCCACTGCTCGCAGGTTCAGAACAGTATGTTGTTTACACTTACCTCCCTCACATTGCTGGAACTGGAGCAGTGGAACAGTGGAGCAGTGAGCTTAATGGCAGCACCAGACTTGTTTTCAGTTGGCAGAGAGGCAAAGATAAAACTTACAAGCCACCAATCAGCTTTAAGGAAAGAGCTTATTTTTTTCTTTTCAACCCTTCTGCTGAAGCTGTTCCTCACCTCTGATCTCTGCCCTGAATGTTGCCCTGAACAGGGAGGACAACTGGATTCAATGCAAACTGCCCTTGTTCTCTCTTCATTCACTTTAAATAAAGAGCTCTTTTTGTTTACACACTGCAGTTCTCTAGTTTAAATCCCACTGTGGGATAAAGTGGCTACCGGAGAGAGAGAGAGAGAGAGAAAGAGGGATAAAGGCAGATAAGTTGTTGTGGTTTTGGAGGGAACATTAAACAGAGGATTGCTCTGCACTGGAAATGCTTTCCTGGGTATACTCATATACAAGGTGTCATCTGTGGTTCGACTGGTTCACCTGATCTGCACCATTCTTACCACGGCAAACCAGTCAAACCAAACGTCCATCTATTTCCCCTAAAAGTTCACCACGGTCTGGAAAAATCACACACCCAAAGTCTGAGGTGTTTGATTCCTTTTAGAACTTAACTTGCAGCCCTAGAAAGAATGTAAGTTCAGTTGGAGGCTCAGGCCCTTCAACACAGTATCCAAACTCCGGATGTCCAGGTCTTCACCACTCCCAGAAAGCCATGGCTGCCCCTCTGTAGTGACGAGAGAAGAAGTACCATTCAGATCCATAACATCATATGCAATGTGCTTCGTATAACAATATGTAACATGGGCATTAACATTAACAAAAGAACATAATTAAAATAATTTACACATGAACGTTTGTCTGAATATTTTTTTGTATCTGTGCTTTTACTCAGTCATTTAGATAGGTGTCATGTAGTGTACTGCCACAGAAGAAAAATTCATGGTCAACATTCCCTGATCCCCCTACACCAGAATTTGTCCCTCCATAATGTAACAAAGGAGGACATCTTCCCCTTTTGTAGAGCAAATAGTATGGGCAATATCCTTCCATATTCCACAGTTGCCATGGAAATGTGCATCAGAGCACATGTTCCCGCTCAGACTTTATGTTTTTTGAGATATTAAAATTCAAAACTTTGGGGCCCTGCCCGATGAGCCACAGGGTAGTGCAACACACTTCCATACAGGTAACCCCACGCCCGGGAGCCAGTTGGGCAGCCTGGGGCTGGGGATGTGGGGTTGCTTGGCAGTGCTCCCAGACTATGAAGGGATAGTTCTTGCCAATACATAATCCAATTTTTTAAACCTTTCTGCAGCTGCAGCCACATATGCCTCCCCATTCTGGAGCCCATTGAGATTCAGAACCTTCTGCCTCTCCCAAGGGGTGTAGATGTTCCTCACTGTGCCAAACAGAGCCTTGATGCTCTGTGTCAACTGTGTCAGGAATCTGTAAAATGTGGACACCTGCCACTGGCAGATCAGGAACCTCTTGCTGACAAAGAACTGGTCCCTGTTGTGGTACATCAGTACGTTTTTCACTGGGTGAGGTTACAGTATGGTCACCCAAGCCATGGGCAGCAATGTCAACATCAATAGCAGGCTCAATACCAAATAGGAAAACATCCCCCTCACAAAAAAAAAACTTCTCAAAACTGATAAGCAGGTAAAGTAACATAGAACACTGAACTTTAAGCACCCATCAGACAACCCGTGGGTCCTAAGGAGGACTGCTTGTACTTAGTCACATGGATGATACACCAATAAATGTTTAACCTGAAGGGATACTGCAGCTGGTCCCAGCAGCTGGCCTCTCTATCACCAGATATCACCACCCATAGGACCGCAGTGACAGCTGTGACATCGCCCCTAGTCCAGCTAGCCCCAGTGTGCCTCACTCTGCCACCACCACCACTGGTGCAGAACAGAATGGTCATTGTTTGACGTGCTTCCATGGCAACTGACAATGGTGAAGGCAGCGTGAATCAGAAAGAGCTGCTGACAGGCAGGGTCCAGCCAGTGGTAAAAGTGGGTTCTTCTAACACCAGGAATGAAACATGTGTCATCCATAGTCAACTGAAATTAGGTGACAGCCCAGCTGCTGTTTTGAGATGCACATATCAGGTTGCCAAATGACTGCTCTCCTGTGAAGTCTCATTGCTTCAGTGTAAGACTAGTTTAGTTTAGTTTAGTCTCACTCACCAAATTAAAACAAAAATGCCTTTTAATGGGCATCTCACACACTTAATTTTTCTCACTCCTGAAATTCAGAGATTTGATTTACAGTGCACTTCATTGGAATAGTTACAATCTTTCACTCATCATATTAATGCATTAGCAGCCATTGTGGCTTTGATCAGAGTTTGTTTATGCAGGGATGTCTAAGCTGTGGAGTATTGTAAATTCTTGTTTTTCATATATACATCAGAGATTGCAGTGCAATAGCTAGGTGGGGTTCATATGGTTTAAATGGATGAACAAATACCCCTTTAAGGTGTGTACATCCCATAAGCTCATCACTTCTTAATATATGATGGGTATTTGCCCTGAATGCTGAAGCAGGGGTTTCAAGATGGGTTTGAATCTACCAACCCCTATTATGGGAAGGTTGATCCCTTTAACAGGCTTGCAGAGCCTATGATACACTCAGCTGCTGATTAATTAGATGAAGTGCTACTGAATAGAGATGAGTGCAGTTGGGGAAATTTTACTTCATGAATTAATCTGTGAATTTAGTGCAATTTGTGGAGTTTTGAGCGATCCGTGAAGTGTAGAATTTTCCCCATGAATGTGTAATTTTGCATGCGAAAGGTGGAATTTCACTGCGAACAGCAGAATATCACCATTCATGGGTAAAATTCCACTGTTCGGAGGTGAAATTCTGACATTCACAGGTGAAATTCCACAAGAAAAATGGCAAAGTCGCATAAATGAATTTTGAGGCTAATAGCAAAACCTCATGGATTGCTCTTCAGAGGCAAATTTGCCAACTTTGCCAGAACATCACTGACAAATTAAAACTTCACAACATCTCTACACCTCAACTGATATTCTCCTATTTAACAAGCTGCTCAATGAAGCTCTGGGGCCAAATGTTCAAAAGGCCTGGCATGGCCCAGGGACTAAATACCTGTGTGCAACTCTGTGGTGTGGGGGAAAACTTCCAGCATTGGCAAAAATGTTATTTCCAGCATTTTCTCCCCACAGGTGTCATTTTCCATTTTTTGCACAGATACTACACCTGGTAATACTTGTAATTGCATCTGCACATGAAAATGTGCCCAGGCTGCTGTACATTGAGGCAACAATCACAAAGAGGTAAACTGTTTAAAACTCCTTTCATGTGGCTGAAATTGAAGTTGCACAAGGGAACTCTCCCATGTGTAACCATATCTGCCACATGTGTGTAATGTTTTGACCTTTTTTGCTTTGTTTTGTTTAAAGGAGTAGCAGTCTCTGTACAATGATATAACAGTTGTCATGCGACTTGTGAATAATAAGACTGGAGTCTACATAGATGCAGGATATCAATGTGTACATACCTGCCCTGTGGAGAGAAGGCCAGTACCATGAAGAAGGTAATGAGTCTGGATCAAGATCCAAGGCTGATGTGTGATTGTGATGTCGTACCTGCCTGTGGTGCAGTTGCATGCCTCCTAGTCTATATCGGAGAGAATATAATCATAAAGTAACACAGAACTTTACACATTCATCATTTAACTATATGCACTTGATTTATTCAGTAACCTGCAGAGAGTAGAAGGTGACCTACTGTCATGGGTTCCCCGGGGGGGGTGTCAGTTCATGCCCTTGGTTAGTCTTTAAAGCAAGGGAGACATCTCCCTTTTAACCTATGCTGCCCACTTTGGGTGCAAGGTATGCAAGTTTGGTGCCCAACATTTATGAAAGTGTGCCACTTGATGTTGGGCAATATGAGAGCATTTGTTGAGATCGAATATGATTGTGAGTGATGTGATAATGTTCCCAATGGCAGGAATTTATTTATTTATTTATTATCTTGGATTACAATCATTAAGTAAAATCTCTTTTACAAAGGTTCCACATTAGAGTGAGAACAGAACAACAGATTAGACAAAAAAACAGTGAATGGTACAGTTGCATAAGAAACATTTTCAGTTGTTAATACAAAAAAGGAAACAGCATTTAATCAGAACAGCTTCAGTTCACAGAAACAAACAGTATAACAAAAATTCATGAACAGTAGTAATTTTCAACCAAGATAATAAGTAAACAGAAACTACTGGTAGAGGGTTAAGAGGGGAATATATTGACAGCAGGAGGAGGAAGGAAATAAGAGAAAGGAGGTAAATGGTAGAGATCAAAGGAGAGACAGGATCAAGCAGCAGAGTAACGAGCAGTGATTTGGTAGAAGTTTGAGTACAGAAAAGATAAGGAAGGAGGATGGGGGTGGGGGATGTAGAGTGGGTATCCCGAAAAGGAAAGGAATGAGGGAAGGGGAGAAATTGATGTAGAGGGGTATAGTTATGAAAGTAAAACTCGTTAAATGCTAAGTTTGCTGGTTAGAGGGCAGATGTAGTAGAAGGGAAAAGGGGCGAGGGCAAAAGAGATTTTACCAGCATAAGCGATAGATAGGTGGGAGGGATTGGTAGGAAGAGAGGGGTGAGCAAAAAGGGAGAAGAGAGGGAAAAAAAAGACATAAAAGAGGAGGTAAGAGGAATAATTGGGAGTGAGGGTAGAGAGGAGGGATGAGGGGTAGGAGGGAGAGACAGTGCAAGAGATAGGGAGGAGGTAGGGGTGAAATGTGGAAGTGATAATCAATACTACAAGGCGACAAGGGTATGGGAAGTGGGGGTGTGTGCCTACCGGAGGCAATAATTCAGAGAAGAAAGTGCACAAGGACAAAGGGACCTAACATGAGGCTGGATGGAGGGAGGCTTAGGGGGAATGCTAGGAAGCATTTTGCACAGAGAGGGTGGTGGATCCATAGAACAGCCTACCAGTGGAGGTGGTGGAATCAAAAACAGTATGGGGATTCAAAAGTGCATGGGATAAGCATAAAGGCACCCTGATGTACAGTAGATCAGGGGAAGGCAGTCCAGATAAGAGTAGGGATTGCCAAACCAAGTAGGGAAATGGGCAGACTAGGTGGGCTGTATGGTCCTTATCTACCGACAGATTCTATGTTTCTATGCTTCTAATAAGGGATAAGGGACCAGGAGGGGTTATTCCGAGCAATCACAGTACCCACGGTCATAAAGGTATCATTTGAGGCCTCTTTTAAATGGCTCTAGTTTGTGGTGGTTCACGGGGTTGGCAGGGAGCTCGTTGAGCTAGAGAAGGGCCTTGTAAGAGAAGGTCCTTTGGGTCAGAGATGTGTGGTGAAACAGTATATGCAATAAGCTCCTAGCATTGCCTCTGGTCCTGTGAGAGTTGTGAGTAGGTAGGAGTAAATTCTGGACTGTATTTGGGGTCATTCCTAGTAGGGCTTTTTTTCCAAGGAGACAGACTTGGTACTGCATTCTGCCATGTAGGTTGAGCACTTTGGTTGTAGAGGTCACAAGTGTGCGTGTGGGCACCCACATTAAGCGCCAGTCTGCAGGCTATATTTAGTGCAGTTTTACTGCATTTCAATGTGGCATCCATGGCAGAGCTATACACCACAAGGCTGCAGTCTGCTATGGAAAGAATAGAGCTGTTCACTGCTAGTGAGATGGCCTCATTAGTCAGATAGGAGGGGTGCCAGTAGGGCTGTCCTAGCCTGGTGTTGACTGTTTTTACAACATGGTCTATGTGTTGCATGTATGTGAGGGAGCTGTCTAGGGTGACACCCAGGTATTTGAAGGGGCTTACTTGTTCCAGTGGCTCATCCATACTGTTGTTGATAGTAAGCTGGCAAGATTTTTCCTTGCTCTGGTGGTGGTAGAACGACATGGTTTTCATTTTTTTGTAGTTAAGGTGTAGGAGCACCAAGGGATATTGGTACTTTTCCATTTGAAGCTTTTGACTAGCACGCTGAACAGCATCAGTCATCTAAGTTGTTGGAAGGTTAGGTGCAATGCTAGTGATCTCAGGCCTAGCAGTAAAAGTGGGGCTGACAATGGTACTGTTTTGCGAGGTACTTTACTGCCTTCTTGGGTGATCTGCTTCCAAAGGGAGTTTATTTTGGGATAAGCCCACAATATGTGATTTAAATCCCCTGCTGGCTGGTGACAACACCAGCACTTGTCATGAGCCAAGAGTTTGGCCTTGTGGAGTGCAGATGGTGTCATGCACCAGGAGTGTAGTATCTCATTGTGTATGAGTCTGCGTTGGGCATTTCTGTGGATTTTGTGCCTACCTGTGCAGCATTGCTCCCACAGAGGTCCAGAGATGGTTATGTTCAAAGCCTTTTCCCACCTGTTTGATCTTCACTCAAGAAGACAAAGGTAATGGTCCGGCATTAGCCAAGGCATATCTCCACAACAAGGGAGTAGACACTAGCCCCTTTACAAAAGAAAGGGTCCTTAAGGAACTGTCTTAACCTGAATTAAATAGAACTCAATGCAAAGTGAGCCACAGAAATGGACTGTAGGTGTGTGGGGATTAAAGGTGGAAAAGGTAAAGGGGATAGATGGAATACACTCAAGAATTCTGAAGGAACTGCTGGAGGAACTTGCAGTCCCACTAGCCAAATTATTTAACAACTAGCTGTGCTGTTGCACAAGAGTGATAGCATGGGGGTAACAGGAAATTACCGCCCAGTCAGCCTGATCTCAGGGGTGGGTAAAATAATGGAGACATTACTTAAAGAAAGGGTAGTGGAGTACCTGAAAGAAAGGGGAAATCTAAATTTAGTATTTGCCGTATTGGTCCTTGCAAGAACAGATCCAGAAGCAAATGATTTGATACCTTTTAATGGACCAACATAGATGTAACAACAAGAACAAAGTGCTCTAACTTTCGGACCAACCAGTCCTTCAGAAGCGTAATGGCAGTTATTTAGAAAAAACAATACTTTTGAAAGCTAGATCATGCAGAAAAAACTGAAAAAATCCCCACTGGTTTAAAATACTCATTAAAAAATACAGATGATGATGTCAGAGAAGTTTAACAGTACCATGTTACCTTCAGCTGGGAGGGTCCCAGGGTCAAAGGTGTATGGTGCAAAACACATACAAGGAATCCTAATGCATGTAAATTTAATTGACATAGGATAACACTGCTGGATCAGATGACTCTTAAATCAAGCTCTGAGTGTCACAGTGTGTATAGGGATGTAATTACTGAAAAACAACCCCCACCCAGATTAAAGACATACTGAGATTGTCTTAGGACTCCAAGAAGTTTCAACTAAACCTTCAGTTTTAGGAGTTCTTGCAGAACCCTTTCTTCTGTGAAAGGGCTGGGATTGACCCCCCTATCAAGAGTGCTTCTGTTAATTGGATTAGGCACTTCCCCCTCCTCTTTTGTGAATACTGAGCAGAAATATTTGCTCAGTATCCCTGCTTTTTCACTGTCCCCCTCTGCCCACCCACCATTCATTCTATTCAGCCTCACTATTCCTCCCTTTGTCTTTCTACGCTCTCTGATGTACCTATAAAAGGTTGTATCCCCCTTCTTAACCGAGTTGGCTATCTTTTCCTCAGTTTGGGACATTGCTATTCTGACTTCCCTCCCTGCTTCCTTCTGCCTTAACTGGTACAGCTGTCTGTCCCGCTCCTTCTGTGTTTCCTTATACTTCCTGAATGCTATCTTTTTCTCCCTGACTTTCCCAGCCACCTCTTTTGAGAACCATAGTGGCTTTTTCTTTCATTTTGACTTGTTTATTTGCTTCACACAAAGGCTTGTTGCCTCTGTGATGGCAGTTTTGATGATTCCCCATTGTTGCTCCACCCCTCCTTCTAGCCTATTTGCTAGTGCTTTTCTAAGGCACTCTCCCATCTTGCCAAAGTCTGCCCTCCTGAAGTCCAGTACCCTCACTTTTGTATGGCTTGACTCTGTAGCTGAGTTTAACGTGAACCACACTGTTTGATGGTCACTTGTTCCTAGATGGCAACCCACTTCTAGATCTGAGATCCTCTCACTACCCCCATTTGAGAGTATGAGGTCTAAGATTGCTCCCTCATGAGTGGGTTCTGAAACTAGCTGTCTGAGACCTGCTACCTGTAGGGCATCGAGAATGGCCCTGCTCTTGGATGTGGCTGCAGAAAATGTGCTCCAGTTAACATCTGGCATATTCAGGTCTCCCAGCAACAGTATCTCCCCTTTCTCTGCCATCCTAAGAATGCCTTCTATCATATCCTTGTCCATTTCCTTCCCCTGACATGGGGGTCTGTACACAACCCCTGCGCAGATTGTGGTGCCCTTTCCAGTATCCAAGGTGACCCACAATGCCTCCTCTCCTCCCTGTTTATTCTTTTGTTCAGTTGCTTTTATCCCTTCCTTTACATAGAGAGCTACTCCTCCCCCTCTTCTCCCCTGCCTGTCTCTCCTGTAGGTTATGTACCCTGGTATGTTAACATCCCAGTCATGGTTCTCCGTGTACCATGTTTCTGTGACTGCTATGATATCCAGGCATCCCTCTTCCATCAAGGCCACCAACTCAGGGAGCTTGTTCCCCAGACTATGGGCATTGGTACTCATTACCCACCATTTCCTGATGGCCTTACTCCTTTTTGCCCCATCCCTGTCCATCTTGCCTTTGTCACATTTCCCATTTACCACTGCCATTCTCCTTATTGCCACCTCTATGTAGGTGTTTAACACACTTACTACCATGATTTTTGGGGGGCTAGGATTTCCCTGCTCCTTTCCAGTTCCTTCCCCCTTGGCTAGTTTAAATGCTTGCCAATGAAGCATTTAAACCTATCACCTAGGATCCTGGTTCCCCTCCTGGACAGATGCAGCCCATCATGCCAGTACAGGCTTGCATCACTCCAGGTGGACCCTCAGTCCCCTATGAAGCCAAATCCCTGAGATCTGCACTAGTTTTTTAACCACTGATTGAATCCCATGGTGCGGAACACCCTAGCCTCTCCTACACCATAGATGGGTAGCACCTCCGAGAAGGTTACCGTGCATGCTACTTGTCTAAGGCCCCTCCCCAATTCCACAAACTCTTTCTGCACTGCTCTAATCCCTTTCTTAGCCAGGTCATTTGTCCCTAGGTGGACAATGACATCCAGCTCCCTCCCCTGTGCAGCTGCTCTGGCAATCCTGAGGATTCGCTCCCTGTCCCTCCAAGCCATGGAGCCAGGCAGGCACCTTTCCTCCCTCTCCCCTTACTCCCCCAGTTCTACCTTCCTAACAATGGAGTCCCCCACCAGGAGTTGTTTCCTTCCCCTGTGGGGTCCCATGCCACACTCCTGTGGATCTCCTTTGTGGAAGTTCCCAGCATCCTCCTTGGTCTCCACTGCAGGGGCCTCCATAGAGGAAACACACTTTGCCAGAATGGCATAGGGATTGTGGATAGGTACAACTGGAGGGATGCGCCTCTGTTCCACCACCCTCACCCTCCCTGAGTCCACTGTGGTCCAACCGCTCCTCTTTCTTGGCAACCTCTGAGCAACGGCAGTGGCACTGGTGGTCCCTGGATGGAAGAGGAGGTCCCACAAATCCTGTCCAACTCAGCCTGGAGATGAGCAACCTCCTCCCTCAGCCCAGAGAGGTGCCTGCAGATGGGACAACACCGCATCCTCCAGAACGTCTCCCAGAAGACTGCTGCTCCACAGCCACTGCACTGCACCACTCCCATCATGTCTTATTTCTGGCCTCTTAACTGCTGTTTGGAATCCTTACTCTTTCCTCTGTTTTTTTTCTTTCTCTTTTCTCTCTACTTACTTTCTGCCTCTGTGCCCTTTAAGCTCCTGATTGTCCTGTTCTGAGACAAGAATATCCTATATTTCTCAGTAGACCCCTTACTTGCTCAGAGGCAGGCCTCCAGCAGCTAGAGGGGGCTGGAGAACTACTCTTGCCCTTCTAGGATGATGGGTCTTTGGTGGCTCTGTGATGACATTGTTTATAAATATCACAGCATTCCTTAAGAGCTTTGTTTATAAATATCACAGCATTCCCTAAGTTATTTAGTCTGCCTTTTGAAATAAAACTCATAAGCACTCAGCTGAAAATAAAGCTTATAGTCCTAACAGCTAGTTGCAAACCAATCCTAAACTTTTACTAATTAATTGAATTAAACACTGCACAGATAGGAAACTCATTGAACAATGCTACATCAGTGAGTTGAGGGAACAGTTTAATGTGACTTGTAGTGTATCTGTTAAAAGTATTGTTTTTTCTAAATAACTGCCATTACGCTTCTGAAGAAGGACTGGTTGGTCTTAAAGCTAGAGCACTTTGTTCTTGTTGTTACATCTATGTTGGTCCATTGAAAGGTATCAAATCATTTGCTTCTGGATCTGAAAGAAAGTGGGAAACTTGACCTGAAGCAGCATGGCTTCACAGCAGGATGCTCATGCCAAACAAATGTGATAGAATTCTTTGACTGGGTTACACGTACAGTACAAAATATTTTATTTGTTCAGCAATTAAGCCATTACAAAGCTTAAAATTTAGGAGACATAACAAAAACATTTTTAAAACAATACAACTAAAAGTACATCAAATGTGCAGTTTTGCAATTTCATTGTACAAGATGTCTTACATCTTGTTATAAAGGATCATATGTGCACATCTCAAAGTTCAGAGTTAGTTATTTATATTGGTTCTGAAGAAAGTGCTTAAATTGTACATGTTAATACATTAAACAATATTAATTGCACAGTTGTCATTACAGATGTGTTGCTGCTGGGAAATTAACTAACCTGTGCAGTTGTTGTACATCCTGAGATGTGTATAGTATAGTAATCAGTTGGGAGGATGGGAGACCAAGGGGAGTCAAAATCTAACCCAGTCAATGATTCTGGCTTTGCGCAGAAAGCGGGCATATTAATTTTATGTGTTTGAGATTGTCCTCTAACTTATAGCCACATTTACAAAATTGAGTGTCTACCTCTGGTCTAGGTTACAAGAGCAGTAGACCATGGTGTGGCTGTGGATATAGTACTGTACATCTGGATTTTAGCTAAGCCTTTGATATGGTTCCACACAGAAGGCTAGCAAATAAATTGGAGCAAACAGGCATAGGTCAGAATGTGGTCAAGTGGATAAAAAGCTGACTACAGAACAGGACTCAGAGAGTTATGGTAAATGGTAACTTGTTGCAAGAGGGAATAGTGATGAATGGGGTTCCACAGGGATCAGTGCTAGACCCAGTCCTTTTCAACATATTCAGTGACATAGCTGAGGTACTAAAAAGGGAAAGTATGCCTATTCGCAGATGATACAAAGTTCTGCAACAGGGTGGACACACAGGAAAGGGTCCAAGGAATGGAGGCAGATCTAACAGCGCGAGGAATGGTCCAACAACTGGCAGTTGAGATTCAACGCAAGAAAGTGCAATGTAGTGCACCTTGGTAAGAGGAACCCAGGAAATAACTATGTCCTGGAAGTGCAGCAACTGGAAAAGACAAAGATGGAACGTGATCTACAGTAGTAGCCACAGACATTGGCAGCTATTTGCAGATATTTCATGAAATTTCTAAAGAGTTTCTCTCTGCTGCCCCTACTGTGGAAATGGAGAAAGCATTAGATATATCTGGAAATATCACAGAAATGTCGGGAAATAGCTGGCAGTGTCTGTGGCTGCTACATGATATTGGACAATTTAAAAGTAGGAAAGCAATGTGAAAAAGCATCACTAAGGACAAGCAGTAGCCTTGTATGCACAGGTAGGGGTATTACTAGCAGAAAGTGTGAGGTAATCAACCCACTCTATAGGTCCTTGGCAAGGCCTCACTTGCAGTACTGTGTGCAGTTCTGGAGGCCGCACCTAAAAAGGGTCATAGACCATCTGGAATCTGTGCAGGGGAGCACCATCAAGATGGTGCAGGGACTACATCACAAATCTTACAAAAATAGCCTCAGCCAGTTAAATCTATTCTCTCTCTCTCTACAGCAGAGAAGGAACAGAGGAGACATGATAGAAACATTTAAATTTGTTAAAGGGATAAACACAGTACTGTACATACCGGTAACCTCTTCCAGAAAATAGGACTGCACATGCAAGAGGCCACAACTTATGCCTGGTTGAGGTAAATTCAGAACCAATGTTAGGAAGTACTTTTTGACAGAGAAGGTCATGGACCCTTGGAAGAGCCTGCCACTGGAGGTGGTGGTGGCTAAGACTGTCAGAAAATTCAAACAGGCTTGGGACAGTCAATGTAGTCACCTCAACAAGAGCAGTAGATGGGGGGGAGCTTGACATCTCAGGCAGACAAGATGGACCGCACAGTCTCCTTCTGCCAGCAAATTCTGATGTTCTTTAAGGGTTTTTTTGGGGCTGGGTACTGTGTCCCTAATCTAAGAGTATATGACTCCTGCAGTGCCTCTTAGCAGGACAAGCCATTTTGTGAGTGGTGAGGGGGACAGGTTTTGTTTTTTGGCTGGGAATAGAAGGGGTTTCACTGTGTCTCTAAGCTGAAGGTACCTCCAAAGGTTTTTGTAGGGTATTCCCATTTTGTTTGGATATTTTGGAATGTGTCCACACCTCCGGTCATGGGTGCGATGATATCCTTGACATAATGGATTCCCCTGGCAGTCCAATGGGGCCAGTGTATGAGTTGTCTGTCTATCGTCAGTTTAGAGTTGTGCCACAGGGGTGTATGTGTGCGGGACAATGGAGATGTTTCCAGTTTCTCATGTAACTGCTTTCAATATTTGATTGTCGGGCACATGGTAGGGCATGTGAGGTGTATGTGTGTGGAGTCTGATCATAGTAGAGAGGCAAGGAGGGAGGGTTCTACCCTGTTCTTGTTCTATATAGATCCATTTAGGAGATGTGACAAAGCCTGGTCAAAACCAGCAAAGTGTCTGGGAATTGTAGAAGGACAAATTTATATTCATCCATCCATCCATTCAGGGAAGGCACCACCTGCCCTCCTGTCAGTGTGGTCTTAGTTCATTACAGCTATAATGTGGCTTGTGGATGCCATACAAAAGGCCCCTACCAATTTATCTGTCTTCTGGTACCAAGTGGTCAGCAGGAATAGGGAAATGTGAGAGAGGAGACAAAAAATGTTGGGCACCATAGTCATTTTAATGGAGGCAATTTTCACTGCCATAGTGAGATGGAGACATGACCTTGCATTTTGTCAAGAGTGGGCCCAGGTTTGGTGGCATTATATATATTTATGTATCGAACTGATGCATGACTGAAATCTAGGGCCAAATCCGAGGTGCTTGAGTACTATGTGAAGATAGTCCCATTCCACTGAGTTGAAAGTCTTCTCAAAATCGACTGCCAAGGCTGCTGCTGGGGTGGGGGTGTTTCTAGTGGTATGAATGATGTTTATCACAGAGTGGATATGATCCACGCTGTACCTACCTTGCACAAAACTGACTTGGGAAGAGTGTATTAGAGTGGGAAGGAGTGAGTTTAGTCTAATGGCTATGGCCTTCGCATATATCTTACTATCTGTGTGATTAGGGAAATGGGCCTGTAGTTCGCTGCTGAGTAAGGGTCCTTCCTTTTTTGGGCAGCACTGTTATAACTGCCTTCCTTAGTGTGGGTGGAAGTATGCCCATTGTCTTAGGTTCGGAGTATACCTGGCACAGAATTGGGGACCCCAAGGAGGCAATGGCCTGTAGGAAATCCATGTAGAATCCATCCCCACCTGGGGCCTTGCCTTTTTTAATGACATTAGGGCTTTTCTCACTTCTCTCATGCTGAGAGGGGCATCTAGTAGCTCTCTTTATTGTAAAGAAATCTTGGGCAAGGAGAGGTTTTCTAGGAATTACTGAATGTCCATGGGAATGTCTGCTCAGGAGGTTTTATATAGCTTGGCACAGAAAGCTGTTATGATTTTGTTGACCTCTTTGGAGCCCGTGTGCACCTTCCGGGGTGTGCGTATCCATTAGGCCTGCAATAAATCTGTTGGCCTGTTGCTTCCATAGCTGGTACAGTAGCACTCCCCCCCCCCCCAAGTACGAGTGCCAAAGTCGTAACAGAGCTAGTTCTGCCTTTCTGGATATGAATTTGTTCGCCTCCATTCAAAGCTTTACAACCTTCCGGCCTATATCTGTGTAGGAAGATAGGTGGTATATGGTCTTGTACTGGGTTTCAGCTAAGGGCAGTTCCCCTTTTAGGTTCTTGAGTTGTTGTTCCCTTTTTTTCTTCTGGTATGAGATGTGCTCTATAACTTTGTCCCTAATGGTGGCCTTGTATGCCTCCCACATGTTGCCTGTTATGGTGTCAGATATAGGGTTTTCCTGGAAAATATCTTTGGTTTCACTGGACACCCAGCATATGAACTCAGGGTCTCTTAGTAACAGGTAGTCAAGTCTCTGCCAGCCCATTGTCACAGGGGCAGGGTACTGACCTGTGACACCAGTGACCCAGGTTCAGGAACAGTCCTAGGATGTGGAGGGCTGGCTGGGGGGGGGGAGAAGGATTGAGCATCTGAAGATTGCTCTCCTTGGCTCAAGGGGGGAGGGTGGGGAGTATGTCGGCACTACACTGACACCTGGTGGAGGCTGGGTGTACTGCTTGCTCTGATGCCGACTCATTAGGAGGCAGGGTGGACACTGGTAGTCATTGCACATCCTCGCCCTCGCAAACATCAGGGAGAAAAACCTGCCACCTATCCGGCTGGATGACGCTCGCCCCCCCAGCTGCAATCAGCTCCCAGACCAACTCCTGCCTTACCTCATCGATTGCAGCACCGTAAGAGGGGTTCAGGTGCCATGACCCCACTCTGTGGGGTATGCTAGGGGGTACTGGTAGGGCAGATGATGTGAGAGTGGCAGCCGGGTTGGGGGGCTGTGACTGAGCAGAGGGTAATGGCTGTAGGTGACACCAAAAGATAAAATATATTTAAAAAAAAGGGGGGGGGGAGTCAAGTCTCCAAGTGGGTGAGCTTAGGGAACAGGGGCCCCAGGACATCAACAACTGTACCAGAGCATGGTCAGAGATTACTATAGGAAGGATGCTAGAGTCCACTGTGGATTGTGTGATCTTACGAGAGGTGAGCCAGAAGTCTAGCTAGCTATGAGTGCCATGCACCCCGGATTGGAATGTATAGTTTCTCTCTTTTGGCTGTAATAAGTGACAAGTATTGTATCAACCAGACTAAATTTGTGCATCAGCTGATGGACAGCCTGTACCCCCCCCCCCGTGGTGAGACTCCTTCCCCATATCATTCCTGTCCAGTAGCAGTACGAGAGTTAAGTTAAAATTCCCTCCTGCCAAAATGGTAGTGTCTCTTTCTACTAAGGGCCCTATCCTATTATACAGGTTATGAATAAAGGCTGGACTGTCCTCATTTGGGGCATATATGTTAGCCAGTAGCAACGGACCATTGGGGTATCCATTAGGGCTAGAGTACACCTTCACTGTGGGTCAGAGCGGTGAGTTGTTAGGGACCATGGGAGGGATTTGTGTAGCAGTATGACCACCCCTCTTTTTCTAGACCAGGCACAGGAATGTATTTCTTTCCCTACCCAGTCCTTTACCAGGTAGGAGTGGTCATTCTTGATGAGTTTAATTCCCTCTAGAAATGCTACATGGGTCTTTATTCTCTTCAGGTGAGCAGTACTTTTTTCTCTTAATAGGAATATTGAGTCCCCTGACATTTCAGGTAAGAAAAGACATTTCATCCATAGTCTAGTGTGCTGTTGCTAATGTACTGTTTTGTAACTTAACCATCTGAGTAAAAACCCATGGGCTGAGCTATATAATAGTGCTGGGTGAGCTCGCCTGGTAGCACATACTGGTGCGGAGTAAGCAGGGGACCATAAGAGAGCATGAAAGGCATGACAGACCCCATTGAGTTTAACATCTCTGCACACACATAAACCATTTGCAACATATGATAAAACACTACAACATTGAAACTTATTTACATCAGAAGCACAGAACAGTGCTGGAGAATGGACTGGGATAGCAGACCGGAGGCACTGGGCCACCTGAGGCCTGTCCAGTCCTTTTGTTGGGTATGTGGTTGACAGGAGACACCCCATCAGGAATAGGTTTCCTACAGCTGACCTTGTCTAGTTGATTTGAGGAGGTGTAAGGGCAGACCTATCTTTTACCCTCGTCTCCCTTGGTGAGGGAAGGGAATTTTTTTTACTTTATTTGTACCACCTGTTTTCTTAAAAATAGCCCTTTTTAAGGGTCTACATCAGGGACCTGAAAACTGGGCCCTATGAGTGCCTTATGTGTCGTGGTACATTTTAGCCTGCAAGTGGTCCATGCCAGGTGGGTCCTTCCCCTCCTATTGACAAATCCAGTACTTGTTAGGGGTTATGAGGGTCCATGGGCACCAGAACCAGGCCTGCCTTCAGCCAAGGTTCTGTTAGTCTGGTCTGATGGGCACACTTGGTATATATAGGCTGATGGTGATGGGGGGGAGGCACTTCCCTCTGCCTAGACATGCTATTAAGTAAGCTGGAGTGGTCTGCTGTACAGGTATGCCCAGGAATGGCCCTTATAGTTATTTGTCATACAGGGGTCTATTCATTAACGGTGCGGATGGGCTATGAGCTGCATAACCCAGGTGCATAGCGCACCTGTACCTGTGTGCACCCACCACGGCATTCCCAAACCAGTTACGCCCCCCCCTCCTTCCTCACCAGATCCACAGGTGAGCATGAAGCTCCAAGCATGGGCAGACCGGGGTCTCCATGGGGGGGGGACATTTCGGTACTTCACCCCATGCATGAACGGGCAGAGTGCCTTACGTAGGGTGCCAGCAGCTGTGCATCTGAAAACCAGCTGTAATGGCTACGTGCCCCCTCCAGTCGCCGCCGCCAGACCCGCTGGAGCTGGCGAGGGATCATCAGACCCCCGCAGGAAGGTGCCTCTGTGGTTGGGGGATGGAGATAGGACCAGTGGTGGGCACCAGCACTTGCCTTCCCCAGGCTGCATTGCCGGCACTCTACACACCTGGTAAGATGGTGCCATACTGGTGCAAGGGATCCACTGCAGGCCCAGGTAGGGTAGCCAATTGGCTGCCACCCAGGCTCACATGCACACCCCCGTGAAGCTCTGTGCCTGGGGTGGTGAAGATGCAGACAGGAGCTGGGCAGAGACTGCTGCCTCATGAATGCAGTCTCCGTGAAGTTTTACCATGGGTCACAAGCCGCACACGCCTTTCATGCTTGCTCCGCATCCCTTAGTGAATAGGTACCTATGTGAGAGCCCATCACTTTAAATTTCAGTTGAGACTGTTAGCACTCTGATACAAGAACCTGCTTTTATATCTAAACCAAAATGTTTATACAAGATAGTTATACATTAGGGGTCCAGTGTCACATGTTATAGTCCTCTAGTGCTTCTATGACAGCACCAGTCCACTGGCATAAGCCTTGAGTGACAGTCTATTATTTTATGTTGGATTTAAGAAACTTTGCCAGCTGGTTCGAAACTGCTCCTTTGGCCGAGGCACTCATTGTTTTACCAGATATGCTTGTGTCTGACTAAGAAACATGGGCCATGTCAGTGTTCAGATGTCTTTGTCCCCAAAGTGTCAAGGCACAAAGTGGGTAAGTGCACTCTCAAAATCTCTGCTTAGGGGTTGGTGGGGAGGTCAGCTTCCCATGTCTTTGCCCCATCTAGGCGATCCCACCTTCATTGCGACAGTGGCAGTCACACTGTTCAACTCCCCCCAAGCCCTCCTCCTGCATATAATACCCCGAGAAAAAAATAACAGAAGAGACACTTATCTAAGAAACTCAGTCCATTCAAGCAGTATTGGACTCCTCCAGTGCAGTCTGGTCCTGTGGTGCTTGCTTCGGAAGGCTAGCATCCGGGGATGACAGGGTGGCCGAGTTCTGTTCCCAGGCTGCATCATGGGTTACAATCTCTACCCAGGTCTCATTGGCAGAGTCTAATTCAATATTCCTAATGACCATGGCTTCTTCTGGGTTGCAAGGGATGCTTCTGCACCTGACAATTCAATGTCTGACAGAGGAGCATATTTGTTGTTGGAAAAGTTAGGACTAGGACTTAGTTTTCTCCTGCTGGTGATCCTTACACTCTGTGGCTCCACTCGTGTGTGCTCTGTCCTGTGGGTGGTTATGTCTGGCATGGTGGCTTGTTTGCTGTCTTTTCCATGGTCTGTCCAGGAGGTCACAGGCCCCAGAAGATTGTTCGTGGGGAGAGTACAGTCCTTTAAGCTGCAGCTGCTGTCCAGTGTTATTTTCTTTGGCCTCTCAGACTTCATTTGGCTCCAAGTGTCTCCTTTGAGCTGTCTCTGTGCCTCTTGTTTGCTTAGGCCAGATCTGGTGAATAAAATCAAGCAGGGCCTCCAGAGCTGTGAAGAGCATGGGGGCTCCATTTACCACTAGCCACATAGTTACAGGGTAGGGCAGTGAAAACTGGATGCCCAGGGAGTGTAGCAGTTGGCGGACCTCTGTGTACTCCTTCCATCAATTCGATAGTTCTCAAGAGTAGTCTTGGAATATTAAAATGTGATGTCTGTGCCAGACCAGTGATCTTAGTTTGCAGGCTCTTGAAAGTACCCAATCCTTGTAAACATGCATACATATCGGACATCAGGGAGGGTATAGGGTGTGAAGTGAGTGTCTTCGCTGATGACTCCAAGATGGGAGCAGTAGTTGAGGGGGAAGAGGGGAGATTGGCCCTGCAAGGGGACCTGAACACCCTGGAAAGCTGGGCTCACACATGGAAATTTAATTTCAATATCACCAAGTGCAAGGTGTTACATCTTGGCCGAGGAAACCCTAAACACAGGTACACCCTGGGAGGGGAGGCGCTGGAGGCTTCAACAGGGAAAAAAGACCTAGGGGTCATGGTGGATGCATGTATGAATAACTCTGAGCAGTGCAGGAGAGCGGCTAGCAAGGCAAACAGGATGTTGGGATGCATCGTAAGGGGATCGCCTCTAGGAGCAGGGAAGTGATTCTGCCACTGTACAATGGACTGGAGACCACACTTGAAGAGGGACATACAGCTCCTGGAGAGGGTACAGAGGAGGGCAACTAAGATGATACGAGGACTAGAGGATTTGACGTATGAGGACAGACTTGAGGAGCTCTGCCTGTTTTCATTGGAGGAGAGGAGAGGAGAGACGGGGGGGACATGATTGAGGTCTTCAAGTACCTCAAGGGAATAAATAGGGTAAACATGGAGGGGATCTTTAGACTAAAGCAGGGAGGTATCACCAGAGGGCATGGTTTGAAGTTGGAAAGTGGAAGGGTGAGAGGGGAAAAGAGGAGGAGGTTTTTCTCTGAGAGGGTGGTGGACCCTTGGAATGTGCTGTCTGGTGAGCTGGTTCAGAAATCCACAGTGGAGGGCTTCAAGAGAGGGTGGGACAGACACAGAAAATGAATGTATCAGATAATGGCCTGGCCCAGGGGATGGGGATGGATGATAGGGGTTTCTAGAACACAAGGGGGGGAGGACCTCAGCACCCAACTAGGGATCTGAGGTTCGAGCAGACTCGATAGACCATAAGGCCTAATCTGCTGGCAATTAGTATGTTAGTATGTTAACATAATTAATGATGCAGGTCATGATGGGCCTTGGCCTTTGGTCAGGTCTGGGTGCCAGATTTGATGTTATTTTGGTCCTTTCTATGGCCATCCTGGGTGGCAGTACATCCTGAGAATCCATGGTAGCTCCAAGTACAAAAGGTCCACTGAGTTCACTTTCTCCACCCCCTCCATGAAACCTAGGAGCAGCAGGTTATTTCGGCAGCTCCCATTCTCCAGATTGTTGAGCTTTCCCTGGAGCAGCCATATGATGTGAGACTGTTAGTGGAGAGTGGTGTTCAGCTCATCGATGGCCATGGTGTTTTCTGTGACCCTTCTTTCCGTGTGGCAGATTCTGGTGGCCAGTTGGTGGATTGCGAGGGTCTAGTTGTTCGAAGTCATGGTGACTTTGGACATCTGTTGGAATAAGGCACTGAACAAGTCATTAATCTACTGTATTTTCATGTCAGAGTTTGCTGCAGCGGCCATGCTGTGCACCATGTGGGTTTTACTTTTCAAGCTGGATTACCTGTGCTGATGCACCAATCAGCACCACAAAAGTAGGTAATTCTTTAGTTCTTATATTGATATACAGATTGCAGCTTAGGATCTGATAAAGTTCTGCTTTATTCAGGCAGTTTCCAAGTTAACGTCCCCAGGGTTGATGGAGCAATGGATTCAAGCAGCCATTACAGTAGAAGCCAAGCCACACACCCCAATGTTTTGAATTTTGAAAATACAGCCCCAGGTTTTTGTCCCAGGAAAAGTGAAAAGGCACATACAGGAGAGAGACAGAGAGAGAAAAAACTGTTGGCAAAGCTGAAGCAAACTTTTTTGTTCATCTCCATAAAAAGACCTTTGTTTTTAAAGATTTACGTTTTTTACAGATCATGAGTCATACAGTATTGGTCATGCTGTGAGGAGTGCCCCCCACTAGCTGGCCATGCAGTGAGGATGTTTCTTTTGTGACAGATTTCATCAAATACGTAACAGACTACCCCCACCTCCCAAATAAACAGCTGTGGTGACCATTGATTGGAGGAGCTGGTGTGAGGTGTGCCCATGGGCCCAAAATATGGTTTGAGTACCACAGGAAAAAGCAGAGAGGGTGGGAGAAACAGATCATACTGGGGACTTTGTGAGACTGTCTGCAAAATTAATGAACAGTCATGGACTGGGACAAGCTGGGCTATTGCAGTAGTAGAGATACTGACATACTTTGGTAAGGTTTTATTTCTATAGCATCCTGAATCTGTGGCATCCGTCATGGCTCTACAAAGCAGTCACTGGTCCTAGAGCGTGATGTGTGTTTGAGGTAAGGAAGTGAACATTCAGGCTTCTCTGGTAACAGCTTTTGTTACAGGAAAGGGAAAGGGAACATTGTTTAACCAGGAGTAGTCCACTAAGCCAAAGCTTGTTTCCAGATGTGACCTGGGAGTACAAGGAAGTTAAGTGACTTGCTCAGGATAATACAGTATGCACCTAGGCAGCTGTGGGATTCAAACCCAGGTCTCCAGCTCTGCAGCTCAGAGCCTTAACCCACTGCGCTATACTGGTGGGAGCACATAATCAGGTCATGAGGCTCTTAAAATCGCCCCAGGGCATGCTACTCCTAACACCTGCTGTTCATGGGTTTGGGAGCAACCAGATGGGTGTTTGACTCCACAGCATACATCCAAGCCCTGTCTCTGTTGCCGCTGCCAGCTGGGGCAGAGAATTAGACTCTGGGGCACTGAGAACACCTTTGCCCCTTTCCTCTGTGCTAGCTTCTACTGACGGAGCAGTAAGATATGGTCATTGGACTCAGCAATGGCCTTTCCTCTTTTCCAATTATCTTGGCTTCTACTGGGGGGGAGGTTGAAGAAAAGTCTTTTAGGCTCTGATGCCATGTGCAGTGAGATCTTATCTGGAGTCAGCAGCAAAGTATTAAGATGAAATGTATGTGCGTGTGTGTGTGTGTGTGTGTGTGTGTGTGTGTGTGTAAATGTGTGTGTGTGTGTGTCTGTGTGTTAGTGGCTTTGGCTGTTTGTGAGCACATCTGCATGTGTGTGTATGTTAGTGGGTTTGGCTGTTTGTCAGCACATCTGTGTGTGTATGTGTCTCTGGCTGTTTGTAAGCACGTGTGTGTGTGTGTGTGTGCATAAGGTATGTGTGACTGCTTCCCTGTGTCTTTTGTTATGTTTGTGCACAAGCAGGGTCCTGACTATTGATGTGTACATGCCTGCAGTGGAAAGTGTACAAGTGCTTCTTTGAGCGTGGTGGTGTCTGTGTACATAGTGATGTGTGCGTCTGTATGTAGTGGTATTGCTGTATTGTGATTGCATCTACTACCATTCTGCATCTGCAAGTTGATGTGTGTGTAGCTGTGTATTGTGCTTCTTTGGGGGCCTATGTATTTTGCATCTGTGTGTGTGCATGTGCATCTGTGTCTATTGTTATATGCATGTGCAAGACTATTGTCCCAGCTAGTAGGGGGTGTGCTAGTGCTTCTAAAAGTGGGTTTGTGTGTGTGGGTGTGTCTTAGTATGTAGTAGAATGTGTGTGTGTGTGTAAGTGTACATGTACTTCTGTGGGTGTAATGATGTCTGTGTGGAATGTGTGTGTGTGTGTGGCAAGACCAAATTTTAGCACCACCAGCCAACCTCATAAATGCAGTCAATCCCTAAGGTATCAAAAAGGTTCAATATGTTATTGTTACAATTAGCCACAACAGGTAAAGGAAACCTCTTACCAGGGATGCCAGCAGGAGCCCCTCACACAAAACCTCCAACCAGTTTGGCCTAGTGCATCAGGGAGTCTCATTTCTGGAATTTGTTTTTGACTGATCGTGTTTTTTCACCGCACACCCTGCTGTGGGGCAGCTCTGCTTGTTTCTGGAATGTGTGTGTGCCTACTTATGTGTATATGTGTCTCTGTATTCCGTGGTATTGCTACATGCAAGGGTGTTTTTCCATACACTATGCATCTGTGGGTATGTGTCTTTATAATGTACATCTGTGCACTGTTGTGATGGCATTTCTATATAATGACATGTGTGTCTACATAACTATTCTGTCTAATCTGAATCTGTGCAGATCTGTAGTGGTCTCTTTGTGTTATGTACTTCAGTGATTGGTTGTGTCTGTGTGCCTGTGTCTTTGTATGTAATTAAATGTATGCCTGTCTCCATAAATGTTTGTTTATGTGTGTTGGTGTGTGCATCTCAGTGATTTTATTAACCCAGGATAGCCAGCTGAGATACAGAATCACATTTTCCATGGGCATCTTGATTTTACTCATATGTGCAACTGGTGGATTAAAGCACAGACAGTGTATTCCGAGAAATAAAATAAATAACAAAATGATAAAAATAAATAAAATGGCTTGTGTAGGGACACACAGTGAGTAATTGGATGTGTTGTGGTATGATTTGAAACTGGATCCCCTCATTTCTAAAGCTGTTCCCAAGCAACTAGACTGTGCTAGTGTGTGCATGTGTGTGTGTGTGTGTGTGTGTGTGTACTTATCTTAGTTGGCCTAGTTCTTAATAGTGCAGATCTGTGAACCTTGAGGCCCAGGTCTGAATCCCTCTGCTGCCATTTACTCACTTTGTGACCTGGAGTGATGCACAGTCAAAGAGTTAGACATAGAACTGTACTCCAGACTTTAAGGCTCCCCTAGCAAAAACGTGTTGTGTAGTCTAACCTCTCTATTCAAGTATACAATTAGTTGCTGAACTCCCCCAGCCCCGGCATACCAGTGATTGCTATTCACCCCAGCTCAGCATGCCACAGCAGGCCAGAGAACTACAAGGTCACAGTGGGTAGAAGGAGCAGCTGAAGGTTCTTTGTATTGGTTTGGAGACAGGGTCAGGGGCCTTTATACTTATGAGGGTGGTGTACTGGCTTCCACACAGGGGGAGGAATTGAACAGGGGTTTTGGGAAGGTCATAAGCAAAATAGCAAGCAAAAGGGAAGTAATAATTATTGGCGACTTTAATCTTCCAGATGTGGAGTGGAACATCCAGGCCATAGCTACAAGGAGCAGGGTCACCTTAGACTCACTGTGAGGAGCATTTCTCAGACAGCTTGTTACAGATCCCACCAGAGCCAAGGCAGTGCTGGATCTGGTACTTCTGAACAGGGACAGCATTGTGGATGTCACAGACAGTAGCCCCTTGGGTTCAAGCAATCACTGTATAGTGCATTTTGATATACAGACTGCGCAGGAGACAAACACACTAGAATAAGGGTCCTGGACATCAGGAGAGCACATGTTGAAGAAATGGGAGACTGCCTTAGGAAATACCTTAAAGTGGGAGATAGCAGGAGAGGTATATTCACAATGGAATAAAACAGAGGAGGGAATAATTAAGATAATGGCAAGCAGTTTAAAAATAATAAGCAATTGTTGGAGGAGAAAGAGGCCACTGTGATTCTCAAAGGAGGTGGCTAAGGTGGTAAGGGAGAAGAAACAGATTCCAGAAAATACAAAGAGACCTAAATAGAGGCTGCCAGGGAGTTATATCTAGTTAAACAAAGGGAAGCAGGAAGGAGGATAAGGACAGCAAAGGCTCAAACTGAGGAAGGGCTCCCCCAGGAGGTCAAAAATTTGGATAAGACTTTCTTCATGTATGTCAGCGAAAAGAAGAAGGCAAGGGGAGGTATAGTGAAGAACAGGAAACCAGGAGGGAGAAACTGTGCAGAAGAAGACCAAGAAAAGGTTAAACTTTTAAATGACTACTTCTGCTTGGTCTTCACAGTGGAAGTGGGGGGAAGGGCTGTTGTGCACTTAGAGACACCAGGAGAAGGTGGATTGTCCATTTATGGAAGAGAGGGTTCACTGAGGGGATGGAAGCTCTTAAGGAAAATAAGATCATGGGGCAGAACAGGATTCACCCAAGGGTACTTAATGAACTGAGTATGGTGCTAGCCACCCCTCTAGCAATGCTATTTCGCACCTTACTGGAGATGGGGATGGTTCCAGAGGAATGGAGGAGAGTCAGTGTGATCCTTCTTCACAAATTTGGCAGTAGGGAGCAGGCCAGTAATTACAGATCAGTCAGTCTCAAATCAGTGGTGGAGACGATAATGGAGTCCCTGCTGAAGCAGAGACTGATGGAGTACTAGGAGACACATGGGCTGCAGGACCACTGGCAATACCACTTCATGGGGGTGGAGGTCATGTCAAACAATTCTCATAGAATATCTGAAACTGGGCAACTAGTGGGGTGGATTGGGAGAGAGCAGTGGATGTAGCCTATCTCAATTTCAGTAAGGTATACCACACAGGAGGCTGATAAAGAGACTTAGCAGTCTGGGGGTGGGGCAGAAAGTGGTGTGCTGGGTATATAACTGGTTGAAAGATAGAAGGCAGAAGGTGGTGGTAAATGACAATCCCTCAGAGGGTGGGAGAGTGACCAGTGGAGTGCCACAGGGATTGATACTGGGACCTGTCATCTTCAATATCTTCATAAGTGACATAGCTGAGAAAATGGAGGGGAAGGTGTGTCTCTTAATAGATGACACAAAACTCTGCAACAGGGTTGACACCCAGGAGGGGGTTGACAAAATATGAAGGGATCTATGGAAACTAAAAGAGTTCTCTAGGGAGTGGCAGCTGAGTTTCAGTGCTAAACAGTGCAAAGTAATGCACCTCCCCTCTGGTGCCAAAAAAAACATTTTTATAGCTACTGGCCAACCCAGTATCCCACCGGCCAGCAGGAGGCCTCAGAGGCCAGGCAGCTCACACCAGGACACCGCAATGGTAATCGCTCATAGGCAGCTTACATATGGTCCCTAGTATGCAAAGACAGTCTTAGTGGACATTACTTCTAGTTTGGGATCCCAATAATAAAATTACAGAAATTATCAGCTTGCTCTGTGTTGGGCTTCATGGAACAATGACAGCAGTGCAGAGCCTTGTTGTTGCCCCCCCAAATAAAATTGTACACTATGGAGCACATGGAGTATGTCTTCCTACACACACGGAACAGTGTCCAATGATAGTCCCAGGTTTATCAATTTTTGAAGCAGGGGCTTGTGATTAAGTCAAAGGCCTTAGTTATGTCTACATAGATTGTCCCAGCCACATCACCACTATCTAAAGTCTTATGGATGATGTTAGTATATTCTACCAGGGCAGTGCTAGTGCTATGAAATTTCCTGAAACCATAATGCTGAGTATATTGGATTGCATATTTGTCAAAGTAAGAAGTGAGTTGTTGCTGACGACCTTCTTGAGTGCTGTAGACAGTGGGGAGAGGATGGATATAGGCTTGTAGTTGGCAATAATGGTCCTGTCACCACTCTTGAAGACAGATATGACCAGTGCAGATGTCCACTTTTCAGGGAAGTGAGAGCATTTTAGTGATCAGGTGGATCAGTTCCAGCAGGGCCAGGGACCGCAGCTTCATGTCTCTGGTGTAACCACCCACTCTGGTTTTCCCTAACTCTTTTTTTATGTAATTTAGGGTCTCCCTTTTGGTGATAGCCCTAAATTAGAGTTTTGTGCCACTGAGGTCAGTGTCATCCGCCAAGTATAGGTTGGACTTGGGACTGTTATGGTTAGAGAGGATGATCCACTAGTGATCGGTTGGTAAAAAACAGCAGGAAAGCACTCAAAGGACTCTCCAGAGATGCTTAAGAAATTTACTTAGAGCCAAGAAGGACAACAAAATAGCAGCCCCAGTGATTTGACCAAAGGGTCTTCGTCAGAGGGTGTGTCAAACAGTGCATAGCGAAGTGCTTCTAAGGCAAACATTTAAAGTGACAGTAACAAATGTATGTAAGTTACAAAATTCAAAATACAAAAAATAGCGTAAGCAAAGCAAAAAAGGGAAAAAGACAAGCAATATGATTCAGGGGAAGTCTGGAATTAACCAGTAAGAAAATAAATAAGCTTAAAAATAGCACTGTATAGCGAGAATTAGTTTTCTGTGTAGATATCCCTTGATGTCAAAAACCCTCCCCATACATACGAAAATAATTGAAGTACAAACAAAACATTAGGGCCCAGATATTCAAACTGCGCCAGGCTGTGGTGCAAGCCTGGGCACAGCTCAACTTTGTTGCACAGGGGTGTGGCCTGGGCGATATTCAACGGAGCTGCGCTATGGTACAGCAGCTTTGAATATCGCACCCTGGCTACCCCCACTGTGCATGGCGCAGTGGCACTGCACCAGCGCAAGTGGCCAGAGTGGAGCATGGAGATGGGCTAGTGCAAGTGCCATTGCGCCATGCACAGTACCTGCGATATTCAAAAGGAGACATGCAAATAGGGCCATAATTTATGCAAGACGCACCGGGGGCCATTTGCATCTCATTATGGCACCATTTGCATTCCATTAGCATGCAGGTGCGCTGATCTCCGACGACTTGCACCTGGCACCCTGTCAGGCAGCAGCCATCGGGGACCGACACCCCCTGCAGGCCGATTGCGGGCATTCGTGTAAAAAAAACCCCCCCGTCCAATATCCCTGGTGGTCCAGTGGACCGCTATAGGCCCAACTGTGGGCATTTGTCATGAAGATTAAGCCCCTGTCCTGTATCCCTGGTGGTCCAGTGGACCGCACTCAGCCCGATCGTGGGCATCAGTAATAGAACCCCCCCACGTCCAATATCCCTGGTGGTCTAGTGAACTAATCACTGCCCAATCGCGGGCATCTGTAACTCATAAAATACCCTACTACCCTGGTAGTCTACTGTACCCCCTCCCCACCCGCCCACTGGGCCCCACCGCCCGCTCCCCACCATCCGGCGGGCAGCAGCACCACCACCTGCTGCCCGCGCCTGCTGACGACAGCTCGGTAGTGCTGCATGCCAAGTGGTCAGGTGTGAGCCAATGGGCATGCAGCCCATACTACTCAGTCCAGATATGTGAATGAATTCATTCACATATCTGGACAAGTAATAAGTGAGCTACATGCCCGATTGCTCACGCTGTGACCAATGGGCGGTAGCCCTACTGAGCTAAGCTGTCAGGGAGTGGCGGGGCAGCAGGCAGGTGGGGCTGCTGCCCATCAGCTGACAGAGTGGGGAGCGAGGCGGTGGGCTCCAGTGGGTGGGGGAGGGAGTACACTAGACCACCAGGGTAGTAGGGATATTTTATGAGTTACAGATGCCCACGATTGGGCAGTGATCAGTCTACTGGACCACTAGGTATATTGGACATGTGGGGGTTCTATTACTGATGCCCACGATTGGGCTGAGTGTGGTCCACTGGACCACCAGGGATATAGGATGGGGGGGCTTCTTCTTCAAGACAAATGCCCATGATTGGGCACATAGCGGTCCACTGGACCACCAGCGATATAGGAGAGGGGATTTCTCTACATCGATGCCTGCAATGGGGCATGGGGGGGCACCGCCATGTGCGGCAGGAACTCGGGTGGCCACCCACAGGTGGCAGCTGCCGTGTTGCGCCCTGCAATGTGGCAGCTCACCTGTGGGTGACCATCACTTCTTCCTTTTTTTTTGGCTTTACTTTGTGCAGGCGCAGATAGGGGTTGCACATGCATGACTCTGCACATCCTGGGCTGAATATCGGGCTGTGCAGGTTATGCATGGGCACGCCCCCCCACCTGTACCTGCATACGTTACTGATGTGCTCCGGCGCATCAGGATTTGTGCGGCACACTTTTCCCTTTTGAATATCACGGCAGGGCGCATCAGTGGGTTGTGCATGGTACAACACTGTTGTGCCATGTGCAACCCTTTTGAATATCCGGGCCTAGATGCACATGGTATTAGAGGTAATGCTATACCAGAGACATTTGGAGCTAGAAACGACTGCTACATTCAATACTTTATAAAGCAAAATTGAAAGTCATTTGACTAGTGTCATATCAAATATAGTAAGATTGATGAGAGGTGCAGAAAGTTAATAGTCCCAGATTTGGAGGTATGTTATGCCAAAACTCATTATGCAAATTTGAATTATTCCACATTTATCAAAACAGTAAGAAGAAGACTTCTAGACACAAGGAAGAAAAAGAAAAAAAACTTTAGTCTCACATTATGTCCATGGTCTTTGGAGACCAAAACAGAAAGTCCTGTAGAGAATTATATTTCTGCAACAGGTGTCAGGATAAAAACTGTTGCATAAACCCAGTTATCTAAGTCACTGCATGGATAAACGACTGATGATATAATTACTATGAGAATAACTCAAAGTTATTCTCATAGTGGTTACATCATATTCATTTATCCACACAGTGATGACATCAGAACCTAACACCCAGAACATGAGCATGAGCACATACCATGCCAGCACCCAAATTACACACATGCCCATAAGCGCCGTGTGGACAACCACCTTTAAAATCCCCCCAAACCTTGTGCTGTCACAAATGCTACCTTGGATCTAAACTGAGAGCATCTACCATGTCTCTTGCAAAACAACATGGTTTGCCGACAAAACCCTCTGAACACCCACTGGAACACAAACCGGAATAATGGCTACTGAACAAAGCAAAACAGCAAACCAACCTAGAACTACAACAAATAATGACGCAGCTAGAAAATGATTTTGAGTCACCAACTGACCCATCCGACAGCCAGTTAACCGCTACAGCCACCTCTCCAGGCAGAATGTCCACAACCTCAGAAGACAGTCCCAAACCCTGTACCAGTGCTGCACTTCTAAGGGGAAACCAGAACAAAGTACAAGCCATTGACACTGAAGCCCTAGAAATGTTTATAGAAAAGGCAAGAAACCCAAATACTTCCAAATAAACAACAGTGGACACAAACATGTTTAAAACTGACTTAAAGCAAAGCTGCAACAAAGACCGCTACATACAGGACATCCCTCCAGACCAGCTAAACAATTTTTTCTGCCACTATTTTACATACTGTATCAAAAAGGATGGCACTGAATACGAGCCTCTAACATTAAGAGCCACATTCCAGAGTGTAGAAAGATATTTGAAAAATAAACAATACACCGATTCCCTGTCAACTTCCCCATCATTCAAGAAAACTGGCCAAGTTCTGCTTTCTAAACAAAAAAAACTCAAGACACAAGAGAAAGATTCAAAGCCATGAGCAGCCAATGAGCTTACAGACAGCATCACTGAAAAATTATATGGATAACACCTATTGGGACCATACAACCCTGAAGCCCTGCTAAACACTATGTGGCTAATCACCAGCATGTACATTGGTGTCAGAGGTACAACAGAAATGAGAAACCTGAAGTGGGGGGACATAATATGCAGAACTGATGAAAACAGACAATCGTACATCCGACTAGACCGGGAAAGACAGACAAAATTACAAACTGGGGCAAACCCAAAGGACTGCAGAAAAGTAAAGCCAAAAGCCTATGAAATATCATCATCATCATCATCAAATCTTTATTTATTCAGGCGAACATCATTGAGCAAGGCTCATTTACAAGATGGACCTGATAAGGTCAAGGTTCAATAGATGATACACAACAGATACATCATACACTTATATAAGACAGTTATACATACAGGGGAAAATAATGTTTATAAACACAGTGATGTACAGTAAATTCACATGATAAAAAACGGTTATAGGAAAGTTAAGCTAATATTTACAGTATGTATAGTATATACATATCACAGTGGGGGGGCATGGCAGACACTCAACATAATGTAATACTAGGATGGTGAAGGTATTACTGGGTGCCATAAGATGGGGTTTCTGTCTGGAAGGAATATGCCATATATGGTTTGGAAGGGAGATTTGTGAGATGACAATGCTAGCTCTAGTGGTAGCAATTGCATTTCTCTTTGAAGAAGACTGTACAATGCTGTTTAAAGGATGCAAATGGAATGATATTGGATAGTTTTAGGGATTTTTGTAGGGTGTTCCATGCTATAGCTAGAGAATAGCTGATTGCTGCCCTCCCTAGCCTGGTGTTGAATTTGGGCAATTTGAGCAAGATGGTGTTGTTGCTTCTTAGGGCATAGGAGCTAGGAGAGGTCTGGATGAAGCAGTCAGGATATAGTTTGGAAGTTTTTGACAACGCTCTGTAAATCCATAGTGCTGCATTTCTGTTCCTTCTGAGGTGAAGGAAACCCACCCAACTGCAGCATAAAGAGAGCAATGATGAGTATTAGATGGCAGATCTGTAATGAACCTTATTGCTCTATGATATAAGGTATCCAACTTGTGATGGTGGGAGATGGGGCAGTGACTATAAAGGAAGTCTGCATAGTCAACAACTGATAGAAAAATGGCCTGAACTAACCTCATCTTTGAGTGTCTGTTTAGGAAGGGTTTTAATCTATAGAGAAGGCCAAGCCTTTGGCAAAGCTTTTTCAAGTTCTTCTAAATGATGAGTGAAGTCAAGTCTGTTGTCAATCCACACACCTAGGTATTTGAAGTTTTCTACATACTCCAGATTTTCTCCAAGTATAGTGCATAGCTGGGGGAGAATGATTGGAGAGGATGTGCTGGTGGAGCTTTGATTTGTGAACATCATTGCTTTAGTTTTCTTTGCATTTAACAGAAACTTTTCTCAGTAGCTGATATTGTAGCAAGGAGATTCTGTTTGTAAGTTTCTGAGCAGCTGCAGGCGAAGGGTTGCTGACATACAGAACAGTGTCATCAGCAAAGAGGTGTACAGAGGAATTGGTAAGGGTTGAATCAATGTTATTTATATAAATGGCAAAAGGATAGGACCCAGAATAGAACCTTGGGGACTCCTCTTGACAGTGGTTTTAATGGGGATAGGTCACCTTCAGCTTTTACCTGCTGTGACCTACCGGTGAGATAGCATCTGAACCACTTAAGGGAGGATGGATCTAGGCCAATGGAGTACAGGGATGAAAGTAGTAGCTCATGGTCCACAGTATCGAATGCTTTGCTCAGGTCCAGGAATACTGCACAGACATTATTCTTTTTATCTAATTCGGATTGCCAGTCATTTGTGACCTTGGCTAGTGCAGTGATAGTGCTATGCTTGGCCCTGAATCCAGATTGAGCTGGGTTTAGGAGGTTAGCATTGTCAAGATATGCAGCTCCCCAGAAAAAATGCCCTGTCCAGAACTCTTTACTATACAAAAACTAAAGACCTCAACAAAGCCTAAGTCTGGATGCACCCTTTTTCATTGCAACTTACCACCATGCCAAATCAGGCCCACCAAACTCATGGTTTAAGAATCAACCAGTTGGAATTCACAAGCTGGCATCTTTTGTAAGAACCATGATAGCCAAATCCAGCATAATAACTGAAAAGAGACTGACAAACCACTCAGTACGAAAACACTTTGGTGCAAAACCTATCAGATTCTGGCATACCCTCCAGCGACATTGTGCAAATATCCGAACACAAACATCCTAAATATAAATGATTATTCAAAACTAAATGAAGAAAAACAAAAGCAAATATCTAGCATCCTGTGCAGTGAACCACAAAAGGAAAAGAAACAGCAAACACCTCCATAGAAGCATAGAAACATAGAAGTTGTCGGTAGATAAGGACTGTTAGGCCCATCCAGTCTGCCCATAGGCCCTACACATTGTATGTGGCCACTGACCCTATGTGATCAATGGCTTGTCATTGCTTCTTCCACTAACACAGCTCTCCACCATTGCTGACAACTACTCAGATGTCCTGGGCACATGCTTCTACAGACCTGCCATTCAAGCCAGAACAATCAACTTCACAATCGTTCAAGGTAAGCTGCAACCTTCCCCCCCAAAAGCACTACTACAACCCATGACTATCCTTCCTCCCCAAAACCTCCATTACCCAAAATAAAACCAAAAACTCAAAATCTGTTTTTTTCTTCCCAATAGGCAACAAGTATGACAGCTACATTGGAAAGCAACCTATGGTACTGCAATCAGACAGTGACTCTGATTCAGCCTGGAACACTACTTGAGAAAAGACCTGTAAAGATAATAAAACAGGGCCAGAAGCATGCTCAAAATTAACAGTATTGACCCATGACACCAAGGAAATCTCCAACCCATTTAACAGGGCTTTTACAGACCTTAGTGAGGTGCTTCCACCTAATTTTTTCAACTTCCGAAGGGACTATAAATCTGAGAACATAGAAGCAGGATGCTCTGCCTTCTCCCCCGTCTACCTTAAAATAGTCTGTCCTTCTGAGGCTATAAAATACATAACCAAGGCAATTGGGAATTCAAGATCCAGCAATAACTCTCTGGACCTAAAATTAGTCACCCTCACACTTAATGAGATAATCCACCCTCTAACCTGTATACTTAATCTGTCGTTAATTACAACCAAGTTACCTAAAATATAGAAAAAGGTTGTGGTTACCCCTGTGTTTAAAAGAGGAGACTTTACCAATTGTTTTATGTACCGGCCCATCTCCATACTCCAACCCCTTTCTAAGGCACTAGAAAGAATCGTCAGCAACCAGTTAGTTGAATACCTAAACAAATAAAAGCGCCAATGCCCAGAACAACATGGCTTTAGGAAACTGCACAGTACTTCTGCCCTAATCAAGTTTACCAGCTTCATCCATGAAGCTCTAGAGTGAGGCTATATGGTTGGGGCTACGTTTATTGACATAAAGGCATTTGATACAGTCAGCCATGGGCTCCTGCTTAACCAACTATCCTCAATGGGCTTATCTACTGATTCTGTTCAATAGTTCAAAAGCTACCTCACTGATCGCACACAGCAAGTGAACATTCTAAACACCTACTCTGACCAATGTACTGTTACAACTGGGATTCCCCAGGGCTCAATCCTAGGCTCCTTCTCTTCAACTTATTCCTAAATAAGCTTCCAATGACCTGCCAGGACTGAACTCTTCTCTATGTGAATGATGCTGTGCTGTTCTCAAGTATGCCCAACCCTACTGAACTAGAGGAACAAATGCAGTCCAACTTCACAAGCATTGAAACATGGTTTCAAAGACAAAAACTACTACTCAACTACAAGAAGACAAAGACTATGCTCTTTGCCACCCCCCAGAATAAGCAGAGATCCTACCAACTGAAATGGTCCCCACTTTCAAATATCTAGGGGTCGCCCTCAGCTGCTCACTATCCTATGTACAGTACAACACAATAATATGGTTGCAAAAACTGTCAATGCCAGAACTGGTGTCCTGTACAAACACAAGCACTGTCTTACTGAAGAAGCCCTCAGGCTCACTGTGTCCAGCTCTGTCATGTCGGTAATTGACTACAGTCTCATAGTATATGGTGCAGCAAACAACACAGCCCTGCTGAGGATTAAGATGGCCTTCAATAAAGCCTGTAGGCTCCTATTGGGGCCTACAGACTAACACATACCTCTGAGCTCTATTCACAAACAGGACTGCTCAATTTGGATTGCAGAATCCAATATCAAACCTGCCTAATCAACAAAAAGCCCACCATGAGCCTTGCCACCCCTGTGGTACTCGGCCACTTACTTCCCAACAACTGCAACAGGAGTACCAGAAGTGAGGGCAATCAGGATCTAAAAATTCCCTTCCTCTGGACCTCACAAGGTCAATGATCTTTAGGCTATCAAGCCACCAAATGGTTAAAGTCTCTTAGCCCTGAACTCCTGTCCTGTACCAGACTTGGTTAATTTACGTCAAACCTGAAGGTTCACCTAGAAAATAACTATGCAAAGTGTGACTGTGGCCTTTAACCTTCCCCTTCCTTCACCCTGACAACATTAATCTTTAGCTGCTCCATACTGCCACCTGCCATGTAGAACCTGACATGGCCTGTCTCAAGCTGCACCCTGCTACAGTTATCTTCTTTCCCCCTGAAAAACTACTTAACAAACTTCCTATTGCCTGTACTCTCAAACTAACCGAATAAAGTGTTAACTAAAATCTATGATTTACGAGTTACTAATATGTATTTTAGCTTAATTGCTGTCTATCATTATTCGACATTTTACCTGTTCTCTAAAGTGGTACCTCTGTATCTGTACTTTCTGCTGATTCAACCTCAAATATGTACTGAATGAAAACTATAGTATATGCTACTACTTGCACATCTAAATTGAATGTGACCTAAAGTATACGCTCACTGAGTTACTGTTATGTATACCTATGTACAACTTATTGTTTGTTGTTATGTTTCACTTTGTCTGTTCTTCAACATGGAACTCATGTAAACTACGTAAATGAGATTCTAGCTCACAGGTTATATTTCCTAGCCATCAATAAATAAATAAAAATAAAATGTAAGCAGTGCAAAAAATGATAAAGATTGATTCTACACCATAAAGGACTCCAGCAGCATAAATAATTAACATGGTAAAAAGACTGATTCACAGAGCAAAAATAAACAGTGAACACTGATTCCTCATAAAGACTTTTCAGATCTACAAACATAGTAAAGAATACAAACTTCTATAAACCAACATTTAGCCCCCAACACTGTCATTTCATCACTACTCTACCACACTATCTCCTATCAATTTCTCTACAATAAAATCACTTTTTTTCCCTATTTCCACGCTTCCCCAACCCTTTCCTCTGTCCTCAAACCTATTATAAATAAGCAAAAGTTGAAAGTTACCAGCTTAATAAAAGTTACTGTATATTTCACATTTAAGCACAGTTCAAACTGTTGAATTTCACCCTATTATTGTTCTGTACCTGCAAATAAATACTTTGAAATTATCTTACCTTGCCTGTGTCTCTGTATGAGCCTGGACTCTTCAAGTCCTAATCCATAAAATGTACTGCCAAATTTAAAAAAAATAAATAAAAACTCCTAAAATGGGTGTTTCATACCCTAATCCACAGAGCAGCAAAAGTTCCACAATGGGCGCTTCCTGCCCTACTCCAAAGAGAACTCCTAAGATGGACTCCTCGTGTCCTGATCCTCAATGACAATGAACAATGAACAACCCCCCCCAAAAAGAATCCACCACTGAAAAAATCCAGAAAACAATACCCTGTCCTTCGAGAAACCCTTCGACGATGAAGAAAAATCCAAGAAGAAAAACCCCAAGAACTCCAGAACATCCAGCACAAAAATACTCCAGGCAGCAGAATCCACCAAGCTCCAATGCATCCTGTGCCCAAATCCAATGACAAACTCCGGCGTCCTCCCGTCCTCAGCTGTGACTCTCACTGGAATTCCACAGAGACCTTCCATGCTGCCGCCAACTGAACTGCACCACAACCCAACGCTACACCCTCCAGCCAATAAAAAGCATCCCCGAAGAACAGACATGCCCCATCCAATTGTAATGCACACCCACCTATAACTCAGAAAAAAACACACCCCAACCAATCACAGCTCAGCAAAAAACAGCCAATAGAAAAACATGAACAAAACAAATCCAACAGTAAAAAACCCCACACACCATTCATTCAAAAACCAGCAGCCAATCATAACCCATAACAAGCACCCATTCACATAAACTGGACAAAAACCTCCACACAGCATTATGCCAAAACTGATCAATATTTTAAAATAACTAAAAACACAAAGCAGTTTTTAGCCTGATGCCTGGTGCATAAATCCAATATGTGGAGGGACCTGTTGGATAAATAAGTTATTTGTACATTAGCCTGTGACCTCTTCTAAACCTCACGTGTGGCTTCACCACACGTGAGGTTACTCGAGGTCACAGGCTACAAATAACTTGTTTATCCAATAGGCAACCCCTGCATATCCCTTATTTAACCAAATCCTGGCTCATGTTAATTCTTATATGTCAAACTAAAAATCATCAGTTACCAAAGGCTGTAAGAAAAAATAATAAATGCAGTCATCCAAAAAAACAACAATTTAGTTTCTTCATTTCAAAAAGGCACCAAAACAATGTCTTAATTTAACCCAATAGGTGTCAAAGTGTTAAGGCTAACAATCCACCTGTTTTCCTTCTCCAGCACAATATTGATCTTGTCCCCTCCTTTGAGAGAAGGTGGAACATGCGGCAAGATATAAATTTCAAATTTTTTGTGTCTGAGTTTTGTCTCACTTTGTAATGTGCCCGTAGGACACTGTTCTCCCTCCCAAGACAGATAGCTCTAACATGTTCCTGCATACATTGTTTTAAGAGGCATATTGTTCTTCCTACATATTGGAGTCTGCAAGGACAGCAAGCCACATGCACCACAAATGATGTTCTACAGGTGATTAGTTATTGGATTTCTACCTTCTTTTTAATATTAATAGGGCTAGTGAATGTTTTGGCCTTCATTGCATATTTGCAAATATTGGAAAACCTAATCTGTAAAACTCTTTTGGATGCTGTGACAACCAAGTTGTGGTGTGGCTCACTGTGGCACTTGGGTTAAACTGATTAGATGTTAGGAAGTCTCCAATAGTTTTATCTTTCTTAAAGGTAAGTCTGCATGGACAATAGTATAGTCTTCACAAGTATCCCCAGTTCCAAGTTTCTTGAGAACCAACTGCAGCACAGCTTTGTGAGCATGGAGGAATGGTTTAGTAGACATAAGCGTCTATTAAATTACAAAAAGACCAAAGTTATGCTATTCAATAACTTCCATAACAAGCATGAATCCCACCCACTTATAATTAGAAACAGCCTTAAGCTGGATGCGCCTAACCCGATGGTGGTGGCGGGTTTATGCACATGGGGGGAAATTAAAAAGAGACAAGGCACTGAGGTATGCCAGACTTTACTGGTCCCACTGGTGGGGGACCCAGATTTCTTGCCAGGGCTGGAGGATGATGGATTCAGACTATGGCAGGCCAAGAGAGTAAAATGCATGGCAACCTTGACATCAGGGGGGGAGCATATGTACATTCCAGGTTAAAGAGAGGGTGAACATGCCCACTTCACACATGTATAGATACTTCCAAGTAAGGGATTATTATAAGTGGCTCACCAGATCTAGGGAAACAAGGAGACTGATGGAGGAGGTAGAAAGAGAAATAATGGGGGCCAATAGGTGTGAGAAGGGATTAAAAGGGAGGGCTGTGAGGCTGGATAGGAAAAGGTTTTTTAGGACCCTCCCCATAAGGTGAAGGTATGGTGGGAGCAGGATACTGGGGAGGAAATCAATGATGCTAACTGGCAGCTAATGTTAGAATCCCATCAGGGACTGTTGGTGTGTAACAAATATAAAGAAGCTCAATTCAAATATATTCAGAGGCTATATTATCCACCAGCTATGGTGCACAGCTTCTGTCCAGGGGTATTGCCGTTTTGCAATAAGTGCAAAATAAATAGGGGCACATACCAACATTATTATTGGGGTTGCCCAGTGATAAAGTCTTACTGGCAAGATACATCTAAAGAAATTACATCCATGAGAGGAAAGCCCATTGAGATCTCCCAAAAATCACTGTTGTTAGGGGTAGAAGGAGAAGAACATGGGGAATGGGTTCTTCATCCTAGATGGATAAGGGTGCTACTGATAGTGCCTAGGATAGGGATACAAAATGTATGGACCACAGCTCTGGGGCCTACAGTGGGCCAGTGTAAAGAACTCACGGTAAAAGTTTTAGCTGTGGATAAGCTGACACACAGCATAAAAGGGACGAAAGACAGATTTGAAAGAACCTTGGCAGAATATTTGGGTGCTCTAGGCATGGGGGAAAAAATGTTGCTGGAAGGTAGTGGGTTATTTAATTGAGAGAATGGACCTCTGCGTAAGATGGGGATGAGACAGAAAGAAGGGACACAGACCGAGTTAATAGTTAATTGTTAGGGGTTAGTGGGTTGGGGGGATAGTTAAAATAAAAAAAGAGGACGGTAATGGGGAACGAAGTCTGAAATGCTATTATCTAAGTGTTGTGGAAAATGTATGTGACTGTACTATATGTATTTTTTTATAGCTGTTGGCTATGAACTGTATATGGATAACAGTCCACTAATAAACATAAGAAACAAAACAAAAAAAAGAAACCGCGTTGGCACCCCCTTGAGTAGATTCCACATTTCAGATACTTTGGGGTCACCATTGATAGCACTTTAGCCTATGCTTCATCACATAGAAATTGTTGCCAAAGCAGTCAACATACGAATCAAACTGCTGCACAGTCACAAGTGCAGCTTGACTACTGAAGCACTAAAGTTAGCAGTACACAGGTCTGTCATCTACATTATAGAATATGGGCTGGTTAGTTATGGTTCTGCCACCGATATGTCCCTTCAATGTATCTCTACGGCACTTAACAAGGCCTGTAGGCTACTCACTGGGGCAGCATGTCTCATGCATATGTGTATCCTTTATGCTCAGACAGGCTGGCTACAGTTAAACAGTAGGATCAAATACCAAACTTTCCTGCTAGCTAAAAAAACAAGCCTTGGAATTAAGCCTCCTGGGATTCAGAAGTTTCATGTAGGAACAGGCATGAAGGGTGTGTTTTGAGGTTGTGAACCCTAAAGCTCACCCCATCCCATGGATAAGTAAGGTAAGATGGGTACAGCATAGAAGAATAGGAGAAGCTTTAGGATTCACAACCCCAAAACACACCCCTCACACTTGCTCCTGCATGCACAGTGGGGGTGAGATCTTAGGCTTGGGAGCCCTAAGGTCATATTTCCCTACTTTTGATACTTCAACCCTAATGGTGCATTAACAAATTTTTTTGCAATAAATGTCCTTACTTTTTGAGAAAGTATCATTGTAGCCTTATTTGATTATGGGAGTGCGCTACACTCCCATCAGTCCATAGTGAGTGGTATCCATGTCTATTGTAATTGTCACTCATGTGCATGTGGGAGTGCAGGGCCCTCTGAGCCCTGCACTCTCATCAGAGTATAGTGTATTGTGATATCACTGTGCCCTGCAAGGCAGTACTGCTGCCACGTTGACAATGTATGCCACAGTGTAGATTACATTTGCCCCATTTGTTACAATTCACCAGCAGTTTGAAACAGGGCCTGTAACATGCAAAACAACTTAGTACACCCAAAGGTGTACTAAACTACTCATATCATCGAGGCTGTATCACAAGTGTTTTCGAGATATAGCATCTAAAAAGTACCCCAACCGTCACCATGTTACCCTAAGGGAATATCTGAAACTTCAAAGTGCTATAACTCTGCCTCACAGTAACATTTTCCCACCAAACCAAACCAGCTAATGGCACATCTTTGAGGCAAGTCCTTTGTACCTTGAAAATTTCAGCCCAAAAGCCCAAACCATTTTTAATTATGAAATCTGACAGACATAAGGCAATTCTAGAAGGGGTAGGAGGAAGTAGGCTGTTGGTTAACTAGGATCTGCAGTTTATCCAATAGGTAGGGAAATGGGCAGACAAGGTGGGCCAAATGGTCTTTATCTGCCATCAAAGTCTATGTCTATGTTTAAAGTGATGAAGAAACAGTCATATCTGGAAAAGTAGTGCTGCAAGCTGCAGCAGTACCCTAGTTCTTTTAGCAAACAATGTTGCAGTTAAGCAGTTCAAACTAAGTTAGCCCCATCAACAGAACTATTCCACAAGATTTCCCAGAGCGCCAACCAGAAACTCTGCCCACAGATTACAACTGCTGATCTAACCCCTCTCAAGCAGGTGAACTCCTTCAAATATCTAGGCATCACCCTGGACATGGCTCTTAACTTCCACCAGCACATATATCTCCTATCCACTGCTCTTAATATGCACCTTGGCCTGCTCTACCACTTTAAACATTGCCTTACACAAGATGCCCTCCGACTTGCCATCTCATCCTCTATCTTATCCCTCCTTGACTACGGTATACTCATTTATAGCACTGTCCCCAACTCAGCACTAAATAGACTCCATCTCTTCCTCAACAAGACCTTTCACCTTGTTCTGGACCTCGACGGCCTCACCCATACCTGCACACTATATAACTCCACCAACTGGCTTAACCTGGACAACAGGATCAAATTCCACACCTGTCTTATGGCCAAAAAAATCACCCAAGGTCTCTCCCCTCCAGGTCTCATCCCCCTGCTCTATTCATCCACTGCCCCTAAAGTAACACATAGCTCCAGTTAGAAACTTCTCACAATTCCCTGATGTCAAACCTCCCAATTTCAAAGGTCCTTCAGCTACAAGGCCTACTCCTGGATGAATGGCCTACCTAGCTCCATCACAAATGAAAACTCTATTGGCCTCTTCAAGACCTGTCTCAAGGGTCATCTCCAGTCCTCAAAGAGATGTGACTGCTACTGAACCGGCCACTCCTCCCCCCCACCACAATGACAATGGCCTCTGGCTGGCTTAACCCCCCTCCCCCCCTTTCATTTTCCTTCTACTAAATGCCTACCAGTGTCTTCATATGACTGTTTTGTTACTGATTTCTAGCCTCATTGTTGTACCGTTTCCACGTATCAAAGTGTATGTTACCTTAATTTCTGTATTGTCCAATCCATGTGATGTGGAACCTTTGTAAATGAGTCTCTGACTCAAAGGTACTTTCATTATCATGAAAAAATAAATAAATAAACAAATAAACATTGTGCATGCAAAATTTCATGCACATCCATTTAAGGGTTGCAAAGTTATTAAGATGTAACGTATGCAAAACTGGAAGACTGAAAATGGAAAAAACATATACATTTAAGGATGTTTAAGACACACTATCTCAGAAACCACACAATCAATTCAAATGAAGTAAGCAATATCAACAGACATACCCCACAAAATTATACATGCAAATTTTAAAGCATATCTGTTGATTGATTGCAACGTTATTAAAGTGCAAAATATGCAAGATTGGATGACATTGTGAAAATGGGAAAAGCGTTGATTTAAGGATATTTGTGACAAAGTTTCTTCAATACCACCCAAGCAATTCAAATGAAATTAAGCACTTCAACAGACCAACCCCACAGAAGTATGCATGCAAACTGTTATGCACATATATTGTAGGGTTTCAGAGTTCTTAGAGTACAAATTATGCAAAACTGAAAGACTTAAAAATGGAAACAAAGTTTATTGATGTTTGAGGAACAATATCTCACAAATTTCACAAGATGCTCAAATGAAATTTAGCACATCAACAGATACGCCTAAAATTATGCATGCAAAATGTCATAGACATCTTTTGAAGGGTTCTAAAGTTATTACAGTGCAAATATGCAATACTGGAAAACTGCAAAAGTGGCAATAAAATGTAAGTTTAACAATGTCTGAGACACAGTATCTCAGAAAAAACACAACATATTTGCATGACACTTAACCACTTGAAGAGATCTATACCTAAAGTGTATGCATGCCAAACTACATGCAAATCCGTTGAAGAGTTGCAAAGTTATTAAGGTACAAAAAATGCAAAACAGGATGACAGTGTGCGAAAAGCATTCCCTTTTACATCTTTTTCCCCCATAGGAAATAATGGGAAATTTAAAATTATTATAACTTTTGAACATATTAATAATTTTTTCACCAAACTTTCAAAAGGCAAATTTGTGGCCCAAATGCTTTCTATCCTGAAAACTTCAGATCACAACATAAAGGCATTTCTGAGATACAGGTGGATAAAGAAATGTCAAAAAACTGGTAAATTTAGGATTTTGTGACACTTTCTATTTCAAAAACCACAAAATGGAGTCCCTCAAAATTTCGCATGTTAAGAGACCTACTTGTAACAATTATGTATGCCACATTTCATGCAAATCTGTTGAATGGTTCCAAAGTTATTAAGGTTCAACATTTTGGATTTAACATAGCAGTTTGCACTCAACCCTAATATACTGGTGTGGTATATACAGTGGCATCCCCCAGGATGAAATCTAATTCTGCAGCATTTTGCAGCACTCTGCAGAATGCTGCAGCAGACCTACTGAATGAAACAGTATAATTTCAATGGCAATTAGTCTCTTTTGTCATTCAGGAAAATGTGACACTGCCAGGATGAAGTGAATGCCACAGTTTCCTGAATGACAAAAGGGACTAATCACCATTGAAATTACATTTCTATATTCAGTAGGTCTGCTGCAGGATACTGCAGAGTGCACTAAAAGTGAGTTTCATCCTGGGGATGCCACTGTAATACTGTGTAGTATATATATATATATATATATATATATATATATATATATATATATATATTGTATATATAATATATATATATATATATATATATTACGGTAGTATGGTAGTGCTACCATAGTTAGGGTTGAGGAGCCATTTCTATGTTAAACCCCAAAACTTTGCACCTTAATAACTTTGCAACCGTTTCACGGATTTGGCTGAAATTTGGAATACGCAATCAAGAACCATAGGCCTTGGGATCTGCCAAGTTTTGTACTGGTTGGAAATACAGCTGCAGAGTTATTAAGCGTGATCTGTGCGTGCGTTTACGCTTTTTCTGGAATTCTATGGTCGCACCTACAGGTCGTACAGTTTGTGCGACCAGCTCAAAATCTTCAGGGGATGTGTGGCCGGGGTACCCAATGTGTCTTTTGAAGATTTCATGAAAAAATATTAAACGGTTCAAAAGTTATTCAAAAAACAATTTCCTGTTATAAGTCAATGGGAAAAGTTAACAAAAAGTTCGACAGTGTCGCAAATGCATTTTTACTTTCGCAAAGGTGCCTGTTACTTTCACAAATCGGCCATTTTGTTTTCAGCTGGTGATCAGAAAAATGGTAGGCATTTAAATTTGGGACCCTCTAGCAACCTAATTCTTTTTGTATTCACCTAGTCGGACCCTGAGGATGCTTGCCATGTCTTTATTTTGTGGTAAAACACCCCAGAAATATGTTTTCAAATTTCCGGAAAAGTACTTCATGATGCTTTAATTGCTCACGAAAGTGTCCAAACTGCAGCTTTCGCAAATGCGACAGTAGTTTTCCATCTGTGGGAAAGTGACAGTGATTCTTTGGCACTGTGCTGCAAAAGAACCGTTGGGATTTTGGGCTGAAATATGGAGGGAACAGAGCCGACATCTCACAGATGTGCCTTTCAGTGTTGTATTGAAAAAATATTACACGGTGGCAAAGTTATGGCGCTCCAAAGTTGATGTTTTTTCCCATAGGATAACATTACGGCACCCAACGCATTACAGAAATCCTTCGGATCCCTGCTGCAAAATAATGGTTTGGTCTTTTTTCCTGAAATTTGGAAGGAAGACAGCCAACAGCCCACAGATGTGCCTTTCAGTGGTTTGGTGAAAAAATATTACATAGAGGCAAAGTTATGGTGCTCCAAACTTCTCTTTTTTTCCCATAGGATAACATTACGGCGTTCGCCGCGCCTTTCAGGGCCCGTATCTCGGAAACGGTGCGAGATACGGACTTTTCATCAGAAAAATGCTTAGCCTCCTAAGTATCAAATTAGCCAGGACAGTTGTGAATCATACAACTTTTAAATTTCTTTTCTACGTCGTACGGTTCTTGAGATATAACATATTTAGTATTCCAAGTTCTCATTTTCTGTGCTGATACTCATTATTATGCATACATTATTTGTACTCACTGTCGTTCTCTATGCAGGTTTTGGGGAAAACCAGGCTGTGCGCTTACATTACTGTTACTGTTGCCCTTTCCTCTTGCGGTTCCGTACCCGTTTCACTTACCGTTGACATCTGCGCCACCATGTGCATTATCCTTTGCGTTTTCATTTGCGCTTACGTTTCTATTATTTTTTGCCATTTCTGTCTACAGTACTGTTTATCTTTCTGTTTCACTTTACGTCACCATGCCCATTGACATTTCTGTTTGCAGGCACCATGTTACTATGTGACAACACATCACGTGGCAGACCGTTCCCGTCTATGCCACCAAGTGCGTTACCCTTTCTGTTCTCATTTGTGCTTGTGTTACCATGTGCACCACTGTTAGCATTTCTGTTTGCGTTGCTGTCCCTGTTAGTATGCCACAAGACATCATGTGGCGGGCGCGCGGGGCCTGCCACTGCATTACATTCACTATTTCTCATTATCATTCTCAAAAAGAAGGGAAATTAGAGGCAAACAACTATGTTTAATGCATTAGTTAGGGTTGTTCCACAGTGACAAAAGTGAGGAAATTTGGTGTTGGGTTGAAAACCACTCCTGGACCCCCGCCCACCCCAACTGGCATTGGGGTGCACATTGGGATTGTGGGTCCTAACTCTCACCCCATTCTCCTATACTTCTGCTGCTTTACACATGTGATGGGGTGAGAGTTATGTCCAATGACAACCAATGTGCATCCCGGTGTTAAACCTTGTTCAGGAAATGGTTAACCTCTTCATGCATGTCAATGAAAGATTAACATAAGGCTGTTAGGATGTTTGCAGGCAATTACAAACCTCCATTCAACACATCACGTGGCAGACCGTTGTCGTCTTTGTCACTGTGTGCGTTACCGTTTATGCTCTTATTTTCGCTTGTGTTACCATATGTGCCACTGTTAGTGCTTCTGTTTGCATTGCTGTTGGTGTTACTATGACACAAGACATCACCAGCAGGGTCAGGTAGGCAGTGGAGCACCCAATGTCAGACAAAATTAGGTAGTATATTGTAATTGCACATGCAGATGACAACACAGATGTATTTGTAAACTGAAGCATACTGTATACCCTCAGCTTGTATATGTACCATTGTGTTCTATTTGATGTACTGTTTGCTTTCTGGGTCACCCCTGAAAAAGGGATGACCGGGGACCTGTGGGCCTATCCGGTTATCAAAATTCAATTAAGCAATAACGCATGCTGCAGGGTTACGTTACTGGTCTGCTAATCACCTTCAAGGGGTGTACTGTGGCATGAGGTGTAGCTGAGTGGCATATGCCCGATAGGGTGATTAACTGACTATTATCATTACCATTAGTAATGCCTTATTGCTCTTATTATAAAAATGTTTTTTAACAGTTTAAAAGCTTGTTCAGGAAATGGTTAATCTCTTTATGTATGTCAATAAAAGATTTACAGAAGGCTGTTAGAATGTTTGCAGCCGATCAAGCTCAGTTTCTGAGACCCACTTTATAATAAATTAATAAGGCATGACAAGGAGTTATGTTAATTGGTCTGTTAATCACGTTCAAAGGTGTACTGTACGAGGTGTGGCCGTGTGCCACATATCTCTACAGGGTGATTGACTGACCATTTACACAATTCTTGGAGTGACTTGTTGCTATTATAATGAAACATGTTTTCAACAGTTTTAAACCTTGCTTAGTATATTGTTAACCTCTTCATGTATGGTAATAAAAGATTAAGATAAGGTTGTTAGGATGTTTGCAGCCAATTAGAAAGCTCCATTTTGTCAGACTCTGAAGTACACATAGTAGTGACTGCATGGTACATGTATAGTCACAGCTGTGTACTCTTGGGTGCTGATGTGTGGAACCTTGGTATAGTAATAATGACTGCATAGGCACAGGAAAAGTAAGTATATTGCTGAGTTTTTTACACTGTTAGTAATTATGTCAAATGTGACATGCAATGTGCCACATCGTTGCATATGCTGTGATACTGATTGTATGTCATAGGTACCAAACAAATTGATGGAGGTATAGTTGTAGCAGTATTAGTTAACATTGATTTGTATGCTTAAGTCAGACACACTTATTTTTATGTCACAATGGTATTTAAAGTAAAGAGTCGATACAGGTGGTTATGGTTTTAAAAAATGTATTGCCAATTTGTCAAATGGAGAAAAGGGCCAATCAAGACTGAAATTTAGTTAACAGAAGCAGTCTCACAATACAATCTTTGTATTTGTGCAATCATTGCTTGTCATATATGTAAATGTGTAAGAATAATAAGAACTGTATAATATGGATTGGAGTAAGTATGTGATATTATAGGAAACTAATCAGGTGTGTGTTTCTAGTCATGTTTCACTACTCACTACTATTTATGTGAGGACGTAGTTTCTGACATTCGACGTGGAATTCTAATAGTCAGGCTGAAGCTGTGGCGCTTCATTATATATTTACTATTGAATGTGAATAGAGTTTGTAAAAAAAATTTTACTTTTTTTAAATGGTTGTCTGTTGTAATTATGTGTAGTGCATTACTTGTGTGGTATGTTAATAAGGCAATGTCAGTAGGTTGTGAAGTGTGATCACACACATGATAGACAAGTGTTTTGTTGTCATTGTGTGACTGCTACTGTGGATGTTCCTGGGATGGGCGAAAAACCATATGCTGACTGTCTAAGTAATACAATATACAAAAATGTTAGTTTTGTGACATTTGATTGGTGTTATTTAATTATATGTCACTGAATAGGCGCAAATGGAAAATTCCCACCCGACCCCTCAATTGAGGCAATCATAAATATTGTCAGGAACAGGTATGCAGTGTGTTGTGATCAGTAACAGTGTCTGATTTACAATTGTCTATGTTTTTTTATATACATTAGAAGTACTTATGTGACAAGTTGTGAAAACAGAATATTCTTACATGAACAAATGACATTGTTTCAATCATTACATTATCTTCTATGTAAATTCTTAACTTGTAAATAGTGAGACTGTGCATGATATGCATTTTTTAACAAACTTATGGTTAATTAGATGTAGTTAGTATACTGCTGAATAATATGTAAAACTTTAGTTGTACTTTAATGTTAGACTAGTATTTTTAGTACAAGTATCAAAGTAGTTATTAACAATGTACACCTGAATACAAATCTTTATATTATGTACAAGTAATTGCAAAGAAATGTAAAAGTCAGTAAATTATATTCTGCAATTGGTTCTTATTTACAGTTGTGTAATTCAGCTTCTTGCATTATCAATAAAGGTAGTTATTTTTACATATGTACAGTACTAGTATTACGCATGAAGGCGGGATAGTTCTACACTGTTGCATGGTGAGTGAATGATGTTCTCTATATGTCAAGAGTCAATAGACAAATTGAAGTGTTGATAGACAAGTTGTGACAGAGTGAAATGTTTGGTGAATGTTAGAAGTGTTGCTCAGTTATTTACGATGATAACTGTGAACTTTATAATTCATATCAATTTGTTGTTATGCATGAGTTGATACATTGATAATTAAAGATATGTACAGAGGAGGAGAGCAGTAAGGCCTCAGTTTTTAGATATACAATCTTTGATAGACATGTAATCATGGTTTCTCTAGTGACTGTGAATATTGTTGGTGCCGATTGAAGCCACTACAACGATTTTCATGTAGTCACTGATCCACACAAGATCTTACGTTACAGTGTATGGAATGTCTCTGTCAGAATAGCATTTTGTTGAAATTGTATGGTTTATTTAGAGTCGTACATTATACGACATTGTAATGAGGTATGAATGTTTTTGGGACAAAGTAGTCATTTTTTAAATGCAACATGTTTTGTCCTGTTCTTCTGAAATATGAAGGTTATCATAATTCTTCAATATTAGAAGATATGCATTTTTTAAGTGTCGTGGCAGTCTCTGTTTAAAACTGCTTGTAGAGTCGTCACACTCTAACCATCCAGTTCTGCACCTTAGTAAGGAGGTATAATGCCCAGAATGCATGGATTGACCATGGTGATAGATTATACTGTGAGTGTCAAACACTGATTGGTTGAAGACTATTCTACTAGCTTTGTAATCTGTGATAGGAGTATCAACTCTGAGCCCATTGGGATCAAATCTGTGCAACATAAGCAACAGATATTGAGATGAACTCCTGAGACGTATGGACTGAGTGCATCTGCCTCCACACCTTCCACAGGCATGACTACATTCAGCATTGGTGAATAGCTGTCGAAATTTGACACTTTTGGTTTGAGGGACAAAAAGAGTAATCCACAGCATGTCTTGTGTGGTTTCACGCTGTGGTGCCATGAAACACATAAGTATTTTGTAACATGTTACTGTGAAGTACTGCCGCATTGGGGTGCCGTCTTCATCCAGGTTGTTTATGACAGCCATCATAAACTCAGTAGTGTCTTGCTGTATGTCTGCAGCAAACATACTACATCCAGCATATGTAGCTAATACCTGTCATAGTGGTGTTAGTGACTGTACATTGTTAGAGTGGTCAGAAGTCATGTTGATAATCTGCTTCAAAGCGTTTGGTAGGGGATTGTCTTGTGAAGCAGATATTGCCTGCACAAACTATGGCATGTGTAGAAAAACTTGCATAGCTGAGTTAGCATAGCAGTTTACTCTACTGCTGTTGTCAAAGATTGGTACAGCAGCTACACCAACTGATTTCTGATGAATTGCTGGTTGTGAATGTTTACTTGAAGTTGTGGCCTTTGTTGAACTCTTTTTTGTTGAATCACTTTTGAAAGCTTGATGTTTGTTGCTACCTCTAGCTGTGACTGAATTGTGTCAGACAGACAGATATGTAGGCAGTGGTATTAAAGACATTTGTGGCTGATGTAGAGTACGTAACCTGTTGTACTCAAGAATACATCGCTTGTCAGCTCGTATTTTCTGAGGTGCTATAGTAATGATGTGCAATCCAGAAAGGCTGCATACACATGAAAGTGCCACGTAGCTCATGCCATCCTTGAAAATGTCTGTACCTATGTCTACCATTGCTGAATCCAAACTCAATCCCTGAGATTTGTGAATGGAGACAGCATATGCAACACATAATGGAAACTGTTTCCTGTTTACATAGACATCCTTAAAAACCTGGAATTTTACGCAGGTTTGATCTATGTGTACAGAGTGTTACATGTTGTCAAAGTGCACTACAAGTGTCTCGATATATGTCTTCTGGACATTGTAGACATAGTCAGTGATGTTTCCCATGGCACCGTTTACCATACCTTGTTCTACATCTAGATTACGTTGCAGCATGATACATGCATTCTTACAAACTGTGAGAACAGCTTCTAGGCCAGCTGTTCGTGAAACATCTGACTTCAGTTCACTTAGTCGTTCAGTCATCTTTGCTACTAGCTTTCTACTAAGAATAACGCCATCAACTGTATCAACTGCATGCAGAGTTAGAATCTCTTGGTTTTCTCTTTGCAGCATTAGATTGTTGAATTCAGTGCATTTCTTTAGTTGTGGCATAAGACACACTATGTGACTGCCAGTAGAGTATATATCGCTGAAGACATTACATGCTGTTTCTATGCATTCACTATGTACTGTGATTTTTCGATCATTTAACATACAAACATGTTCTGGTGATAGAGAACCTGTACGAGCTTCATCTAAAAGTGATTTGTAAGCTAGATCACCAGTTTGGCGCATGTTCTCAGACAACTCAACATAGCTAAATAATTCCCATATGTTATAGCCTGCAATGCAACCAAGGATATTCTTAGCTTGTTTGGCAGATAGAGTTGTAAATACATGCTCTGCATTGACTGGTGCAAGTTGTAAAAGGTCTCCCAACACAAGTATACTTTTGCCACCAAATGGCACTCCATCATCAGTACCTAAGATCTGCTGTAGACGTAGATGAATACAGGCAAGCATGACATTGGAGACCATGCTGATTTCATCAATGATGAGTAACTGCATCTTTGTGAACATGGAACGGAGCTGAGATGCAACCTCGAATGACAGTTTACGATACTCTCCAGTTCTCCCATGTTCGACTGGCAACATAAAGAGATGGTGTAATGTAACTCCACCAATGTTGTATGCTGCTAATCCTGTGGGAGCAGTTACAGCAACAGACATTGAAGAGCCTGTCACACTCCATACTTCTGCAGTGATATCTTCAATCAGGAAACTCTTTCCTGTGCCAGCTGAACCGCTAACAAACATTAGTAGTGGCTTGTAGTCAGTGCAGTCACATTGTTTTGTTTCATGTAGTATACCATGTTGGACAGCATCAACTACTTGAGAGTGCACTGTATGCTGCAGCTGATTTAGTCTTTCTCTTAAGTCAGCTGGGTTGACCATGGAGTGTGTGCCATGTTCCATGGCTGTCTCAATTTCTGACATTAACACTTCTGGGGCATTTAAGGGCAGAGGGTCACCTAGAACATCTTGTCCTTCTGGATCAAGGTTGTCTTGTGAACTAACTGGAGTGTCTTCCTGAAGCTGCTTTTCTGCCTTCTCAAGCTGTTCTTTCTTAGCTTCTAGTCTTTGTATATATGTCTGTGAGTATTCAGTTTGGAAATTCTCGTGAGATTGAACTGCTCTTCGAATGTGTCACAGTCACCTTTTAATTCAGACTCAGTCCTCCAGGGTCTAAATAGGAATAGGAGAGCAAAGTAGTAATGTTCTGTGCTCACTGATGTGCCTAGATGCAGTTTGCAGTGATCTATAAGCCATGGCTTGTGTCTCTTCACGAGACAGCCATCTAGTCCATTGACCTTGTAAATCTGGCGTGTTGAGTCAGGTGCTGCACTTGTCGTGTAGTCATACCACTTAGCCACCTCAAAGAGACACATATCATTCATGTCGTTGTGTCTACGTGGGTAGTGTGTGTCTATCAGGTTATTCTTCAAGATATGTTTTGAAGACGGTGTATTGACAGCGAGCTCCTCAATTTTGGCATGAGGAATCAGTACATGTTTCCGTCTCGCTTTGTAGTTTACACTGAGAAAACGTACAGCATCAGACTTCCCGTACAGATGTGTACCCATTAACGGTCACTGGCCAGTAAGCTCCATTCTCTGTGGAAGAGTCTTCAAACCCAATGACCACAGCTGAGATGTCAGGCTTTTGCTTGAAGTGGCAATATCTTCCCAAAGATCTTGCAAGCTAGTCTGTTCATGTTTGGTTATGTAAAAAGTGACGTACCAAACCAGGGCCAGTGAGTTATCAGCCACAAACTGAACATCTATGTTTGCTTGCCACATTAGGAGAAGATTTGGGTTGTAGTCGTTGATGTATACCTCTTTTTCATCTCTGGGTAACTCGTATACCCTCTTGGCTGATTTTGCCTTCAAGTGGTGTTGCATTGCTGAGAAAAGGTCATTCATGGCACCATTCTGACAAACTCGTCTAGGAAATCCAAAGCGACATCGTGTGTACCAATTAGATTTGTTCTTTACTACTCAACGGCAATATTTTGTGCAAATATGTCACTGGAACTTTTGTACCAACTTCCATAGTGTAGGACTGTCATACTTGTCTGGAATGTGACTAGTGATATATTTTTGCGAATGATAGCACTTCTGCTGCTATGTTCTGTCAATGGGAGCATCCTTGATCCACAATAACATATGGATATGAGGGGCACCTCGTGCTTGATATTCTGTCCTCCAAAAGTAATGTTTCACAATACCTAGAGGAGGATTGTCCTTTGACAAGATGAAAGTCAGAATGTCATGGAACCGCTTGTGAAAATGTCTTGTGACAGACACAGGATCAAATGAACACATTTCTCTGACAGTCATTAATGAGATACCTTTGACATCAGAATTTGCCCACTTCAACAGTTCAATGAGTTCGTCCCAGGCATATTCAGCATGACTAAGAGTGACAAACCATGTGGCTGCACCATACTCTCGCAGTATTGTCATCACTTCAGAGTGTCTGCGATACCAATATTCTTTGGCGCCACGGAGACTTGAAAGGATGGAAGACAGATTCACTTGCACATTTTCATCTTTCTGCTTTAATTTCTCTAGAAATTGAGCAGCTGTTATTCCATCTAGTGGACTTGTTAGACAAATGGTATGTGCTATAGATGCAGACAGAATGCTAAGTTCACTCTCCCAGAGGAGATGGAACAGGTACTGTTTGTTACGTCTGAATTTGCCATCTTTGCTGAGGACACAGTTAGTGCGGTACTCGGCACCCTGTACACATACTTCTCTTTCATCTAGGCATCCGCCTGACCCTTTTGGAAATAGGTCTGAGAAACAGCGTGCTTCTAGTGTTGCCTCCCAAATGCTGACAGGCTCACCTTCCACCTGCTTCATTTGATAGAGATCAATGTTGTCTCCTAATGGATCTCTGCCATGTAGTGGGTGGATTGTGTACTGTTCATACACATTGTCACTTGTCTGTGTACTGACCTTCTTAATGATTGCTTACTTTTTCTAATAGATCATGTTGCACAGAGAGACTGGCCATCTGATCTATGTCAAGGTCTGTATAAAAGGATTGTTACTCTTTAAATAAGCAAGAGCAAGCTTTACCTTTTGCACATTGACAACATCTTGCCAGATGACCTTGGCCTTTGTGGCACACCATTTACAAAATTACCATGCTATTTTCAGTTGAGATTGCTTGAACATTTTCCTGTAGAGGAAGTGGTAGATACATCACAGAACCCTTTAGAGATCTAACAAGCTCTTTCTGTGGAATGTTCTGTGTCTTTGTGTTTAGACGTAGAATCGTTTGGAATGGTTTCATTGTCTGAATTAGAATGCGTTCAAACATATTCAGTGTTGAAATCTCACTTGGTGTAACATCTGTTTCCATGTTATTCAGCATTGACCTTGCTGGCAAAGTGTTACACTTCACTTTTGAAAAACAGTGTTTGCATAGCACAATGGTGTCTTGTAAGTTAAAGTCAGATTTCAGCAGCAAGAATGCTGCCAGGCGGAACCACATGTCATTGTATGGTGACAAGGTTTCTAGGTTGACTGTGACTGTTTGTTTTGTGTAGCACAAATGGTTGCAAGACACACATACCGAATCAAACTTCTGAGACTTTGCAACCTCAAACTTAACAATTTCCTTCCCGTACTGTTTCAGAATGTCATTTTCTAACACTGAAACAGATTTTTCTACAGAAGTGTTACACTGAAAATTAGTTGTTTCTGGTACAGAAGTTATGTATTTCCATTTTTTGAGGAAAGTGATGGCACCCTGCATGTCACCTGATTGCAATAAGTCATTTAAACAAGTGTACTGATGTACAGCTCACTGTACTTCATATACTCTGTAGACAAAGTTTTGCATGCCTGTTTGATGCACTGCAAGCATCCGCATGTTGTGAAAAATACTATCACAAACACCAGTATCGAGACATGCAAGTGAGTGACCCATGAGTCCAGTATGTGGCCGGATTTCACAATGGTCAATTTTTGTAAACAGTTTATGTCTGTCTTTGCGATCTGTTATTACAAATAGGTTTACAAACTGTTCTAGTTTTTCAAATGATGATTGCCTACGGTTACAGGTGTCATCACATGCCCATGCCAGACAGTGCCGTTTATTGAAGACTGTGGTTGGATCACAGTCATCATCAGTATCCAATTGATTGTCATCAGAGATACTGAGGACATTTGTTAGTTTGCTCGACTCATCAATACTGAACGTGTGTTCTTTAGTTAAGTAATGATAAGACTCTTCCGAGAAATATGCCTCTGAGTGCTGTGTGTGCAGGCACTGTCCTGTGAAAACATGACAGAAGTTGTCAACAGTCAAACAGGGATACTGTTGAAGCCTCTTTTTTATGGCATATACAAGTTTCCTGAATTGTTCAAGTACATGACACAATTTACACCACAATTGCTGTAGTACAAACAGTGCTCTGTTGACAAAAGTTCATACTTTCAGACGTAAATTCATCAGAGAAAGCTGACTCTTGCTCTCTTTGCGGGTGTGCCGCAGCACAGCAGCGATAAGTCTTTCGATCTTAGTTTTACTTGCTAGTGATCGGAAATACTTTCTCTTTCTGAGTTGTAAATCAGCAGTTGTGAGTTTATGGCATTGTTTTGATCATTTCTTGATGGTTACACTTAAAATAGTTGTGTTTCGTCTCAGAGATCTACACAACATTTGTGATGGTATACATTTTTTCTTTTCTGTTAAGGAATTTCATTTGGTTGTGCAGTGACTTGATGTAGGGGTCACTGTTGCAAGTAAAGGTCTGCCGATGTTCATTTTTTGGTGTGCCTTTACTGTTTTGTTTGTTGCCCTTATACAACAGTGTAGTACTATTATACTGCTCTCGTTTTGAGACACATCTACGTCTGTATTTAGTTGGCATATTTTGCTATTATGGTTGACAGTGACAGTAAGCAATCTTAAAGAAGTATCAGGCACCTGTATGAGAGACAGAGAAAAAAAAATGTTAGAATAGGCTTCAGTAAATTTCTTATAACAGTGTGTATTTATAGAATTGTAAGTTAAGTATGTTTACAATTTGGTAAAAACATAACTAAACAATAGTTTTTATGAATGTGCATTGCGCAGCTGCTAAGTAATATCAGAAGTTTGTGCATTCTCAATATTTCTAGTACACATTTAAAAGCTTATTTGTCCCATTTGTACTTATCATTAGGATAGGTGTAATTTGTTACATGTGGACGAAAATGTGTTTTCGACCATGTAGCGTGTCATGGCATAGTCAGTATGCTAATTCACTATATGGTAGACCCAAAACTTGAGAGTGATAGTGTTAATTATAAATCTGTTACAATTAGTATGTTTACAATTAGAGGGAGAACATGGCACTATTACTGTTGTGTGACTGTGTCTAGCACAATTGCTATGTATGCTTGTATGTTAATGAAATTTCAATATAGTTGCTGCATATTATCAACATTGTGTGTTTAGTACGCCTGTGTATGACTATTGGAGCTGTTATTTTTAACAACATGTAAAAAAATGTTTTTATGCACATGTGCTGTGCAATGCTGCAGTTGATTAACAAAATCACTGTATGGGGCACAGTCACAAAATTACAGTGCCAGTGTTTATGAGCAGACGACTTAAAATGAAAATGTCACAAAAATTGGTGTGAGAATTCTGAAACATTTCTGATTTACAAGCTTGCGCAGTACAGTTCACATGTACACTTGTAAGTTTGTGTATTGTCATACTTTTCAGTTGAGAATTACACATTTTTCTTTTAACACACAACCTTATGAATAGTACAGATTTCATTTCTCACATCTTGACAAAACTGTGTTTCTGCTTATGTGCTGTGTTTTGGATCAGTTGATGTGAGAAATGACTATATGGTACAAATGTATAAAAATCGTAGTGACACTGTTATGAGCAAAGGTCTTAAAATGGCTATGTTTACATTTGGGTGCGCAAATTACAACAAATAACTGTTTCACAAGTCTGCGTTGCACAGTTGTTATGCACGCTTGGAATGTTGTAAATGTTAAATATCTGAAGTGCACTGAGTTCAAAGCAGCTCAGCAGTAGATAATGTGTTTATTATTGAAAATTGAGCTATTTTACCATGAAATCTGAAATTGTGGGAATAGACAGTCTTGGAAAATTGCTTTCGTGTGCACGAAAGTTTCGCAAAAAGTACTTTCGTGCATTCGAAAGTGTTGCAAAAGTTACTTTCATGCATTTGACAGTATGGCCAAAAATACTGTCGAACTTCGACACTTTCGCAAATTTTACTGTCGTGCTACCGAAAGTGTCACAAGTGTACTTTCGTGCATTCGACAGTAAAGTTAATCTGACACTTGGGAGTGCCAGAAACATTCATTATCGAATCAGAAAACAGTGTGTTTGAGTGACAGCTAGCTCTACCAATGCAATTTAAGATTTGTCAGGCCATTTCTGAGAACCAATCAGAGACGGACAACACTGAAGAAGAAGTAAACAGCAGCCATTTTCAATATTGCTGAGAGAGCAGTTTGAAACTGTAAGTACAGTCTATCTTCAAATGATTTTTTCTAGTATTAAAAAAACTTATAACAACATGTAAATACTATTAATCAAAACTTTTTTATGTTGAATCTCATAATGTAACTTTTATTGTTTAGCAGGCTATATTCTTAAGAAAATAGTTTAAAGTGAGAAATCATTTTAGCACTGACTTGACAGATACAGCTGCAAATGGAGGTAGATAGGAAGGTGCACGTGGAGTTCTATGAGAAAATGGAACCAATCAGACTTGTTTCTGATGTTGTAATTGTTTAAAACTGCCTATGAAAAGCATGCATTTTCCCAGTTGTCAGTGGTTGCAGATTTTTGCAGGAACATAGGTCTGGTAATACTGAATGCATCAGTTAGATTGGTTAATGAAGCCAGAGCAGCAAGGAATGTTTTTTATTTAATTTGTGTGTTTTGTCTGAACCCACTGAAGCTAGCTTGAAATAAGGAGGGAAAATATCAGTTTGAGTTTCAGTGCTGTCTGGTCACTGCAGGGTGAACACTGACTTTCTTTCTAGCTCTCTATACAGTTCTGAGTTTTAAAACTTAGAATGGCAGAAAACAGCAAAAGGATTTTGTGGATAGTTGGAAGCAGTTACATAAGACGAGCAGCTGAGTTTGCAGTTCATAATAATTTTGGGAGGGACCTGCAGCTCCCCAATTGCTATGTAAGATGGTTTTGGTTGTGGTGGCATGAGATGGGAACATCTTATGCCAACCATACCTGAACTTTGGTAACTCACTCTCCTCCTGACATACTGCTAATACATCTTGGAGGCAATGATTTGGGCTCAAAACACTGGGTAGATTTAGTTACAGAGGCAAAATTGGACCTTGCTTCTATTATGTCTATGTTGCCTGCCTGTATTATCATGTTTTCAGATATTACAGAGCGTAGGGTCTGGCAAGCAGAACATCATATGTATCTGATTGACAGAGCTCGTAGAAAAGTAAATGTACAGATAACTGCTTTTCTATGCATGCATGGAATACATACAATATATCACCCCGAAATAAAATACTGTAATGATTGGCTATTCCTACCAGATGGTGTACATTTCTCGCATGCTGGCAATTGCCATTTTCTGGGAGACCTTCGAGATGGAATCCTCAAAGTCCTTTAAGATTGTCAGACTGTTTGAGGAAATATTACAGTATACACAAAGGTTCTTTTCAGAACCATATTAATGTGGTAAAAAATAGATCAATTGCATGCATCACTCACATACATGCCACATATATGGGTTTGCTATATTAGGATAGTGGGGACACAGCAATAGTAATTTACCCTGCTGCTGTCATTTCACAATTGTATGATGTTGTTATGTCTCAACATTTAATCAGTAAGGTATGACCAGGGGTTACATTAACAGTCTGTTAATCACCCCCTAGGGGTGTAATGTGGCACAAGGTGCAGCCGAGTGCCATATTGCCCCTAGGGGGTGATTAACTGACTGTCAATCTAACTCATGGGAGTGCCTTATTGGTATTATAAAAATGTTTTCCAAAACAAAAGTGTTAAAAGTATCCTTTATCAATGTTTTCCTCATTTGGGGAGATTTTAATAAAATAGTTCTTACACCAGCAGTTTAAGAATGCTGGTTCAAAATCAGAATGCATCATTCCACACATTCAGCTGTGCTAGAGGATGGAATGCTGACAGGAAGAATTGATGTGCCATGGTGATCAGGCTGTACATGACAGTATAACATGGATTAATGTAAGGCTGTTGGAATCTTAACAGCCAATCAGATTGCAGCATTTCTGAGAGCCTTTTTGTAATTGTATATAGTTTGAGTATGTTAAGTGAGTGTAGCATTTACCGTGGTCTTACAGTATTGTAGCTGTTGCAGTATGGTATGTGTGAAACAACAATAAAACACAGTGGTGCTGTTCAATGTATATGTTTCTTTACTGGTATGTCAGGAAATAGAGTTGTTTTGAATGTAGCAGATCTGGGTAGTGATTAGTATATAGGCTACCATGAATGCACAACAGAATTATCATACTATTTAACTTTCAATCGGTTTGTTAGCCGTCTTCACATTTATTAAGTGTATTTCTAGGTGTGTGCACAGTTCTGCAATGTGTGGTTCATCTGTGTTTAACATCACTTTACTATGCTGTGTGAGCAGTTCAGTGTAGTAGACATGGATATGTGGTGGTGTGTCCAATCTCATGTTCGATGCAGTAGCCCCCAACCCCCGAGACTACTGGATGGCATGGTGGTGGCACACCATAGTGTAGCAGCAGTTGTTGTTACTGTTGAGGTGGCTGAATCCTTTCTTGGGCCTGCATAATGCTTCTGAGGTGTGTTTCTGCTATGTTGAAGGACATGTGGTCTTTAATTTAATAAGTATTATATGGAATTTGTTTAAGAAATGATTAATATTGTAAGATGATGCTAATGTGGATGGTTCTTTCTGTTTGTATTTCAGAACTAGACAATCCTAAAATCAAATAATGAGACAGTGGACCTTCCGAGAGGTGTGTGCACTGCTTGAGGCAGTCCAGGCTAGAGGTAATCCAAAGATATTGATGAGGAGTACGAACTGGAAACTGGATTCAATGTGGAGGCGCATACATAGCTATTTGCACATAGTTTTCAAAGTAAAAAATAAGACTATTGTGCAGCTAAAGCGGAAGTGGAAGCTGTTGCGCCAACGTTTTTACATTTTGAAACAGCGTGAGGGGATACCGGACAATGTTACGTGCTGGTACTACCTCGCATATGGGCTTTGGGAAGCTGCTGGCAAGTCAGCTGCAGGGGAGCGCTGTACTCACCGTAAGTAAATCAGCACAACTTTTCATAATGGATGTGCATGTATTCAGAATTTGTAACAATAATTGTATACTGCATGATTAAGCAATAAGACATGAGCAGGGATTATGTTAATGTTGTGTAAATCACCGTTTACTGGTGTAATGTGGCATGAGGCACAGCCGAGTGCTACATGCCCCCACACAGTGATTAAGTGACCATTAATATAAAAACTGAGACTGCCTTATTAGTATTATCATACCAATATTTTGTTACTAGTGTGAACATTGTTTTGCATGTGATTAGTCTCCACATATATGTTAATCAAAGATTGACATACAGCTAATAGCATGTTTGCTACCAATCAGAAAGCTGCATTTCTCACACCCATTTTAAAATACTTAATACTATATGTAAGGATGTACTATTAAAACATGTACCTGAATTCTTCCATTTATTTACTGTGCTGTTGTTCAGTTACAAACCACAGCTTGCTAAGATAGCCATGCCAGAAATAGTACATTTATACATATACGCACTTACTACTATGGTATGTTGGTAGAGAACAATATGTAACTGTTTAGTTATTGTGATGTAGTGGTAAAAAACTTATAAAAATCTGTAATACTGTGTAATAAACCACCCCTCTCCTCACGAACATATCCCTGGTGGTCCAGTGGACCAAAATGCCCGATCACGGGCAGCAAGTGTAATAAACCCACCCCTGCTCCCGAACGTATACCTGGTGGTCCAGTGGACTGAAATGCCCGATACACAGAGAGACATGTACAGATGTACATATCAATAGTGTTTGCTGCTCCACTAGTTACAGACTATGTAGATAATGGTGTGCTGTGCCCCCAGCACACAAAAATACAATTGTTATTGTAATATGTGACCATAATGCTTGTGGTCTGTATAATTAGAAGCAATGTTATGTATGTCGTGGCTGATTTACTGTTGTTGTATTTCTTTTTTTTTTCCAACTTTAATTTTTATTTTGAGTATTTTAGGCATACCAGTATTGTTCAATACAATTCAATTAACATATTTCTATTTCCATCTAATAAATGTTGGTTCTACACATATTCTTTTCTTTTACTGAAAGACACTAAATATTCTTGACCTCCTGAAGTTACCAAGACTAGTTATTCAGATAAGCATCTAGGAACAGCAAAAAGTTCACTGCAGGCTGCTATGAGCTTTAGATGAAATGGTACAGATTCTTGCAGTGAAACCACTAAAGTCTCTGATCCTGTTCCATCAAGGATATAGTCTGAATTCCAACTCCTACCATCCTCAGTCGTCGCTTTCCTCAGGAATAATAGTCTCAAAACCATGTGGTTCTATCAACTACAGGAATACAACATTAAAATGATAAAAAAGAACCCCCAACAACCATGTGCTGAATACTCCATCTCTTTTCCTTTTTTATACATATATATTTTCATTTTAACTCCAACTTCCTATTTCCTTTGCCTACATTTCCATTTCCTTCCTACCTTACCTATCCCCTTCCTCGATTCCCATATGGGCCATCGACTTAGACTTCTTTTCTGTATAACTTTATGTTACCCCTTCTATCATCTCCCCTCTAGTTCTTCCCTGTACCCCTCTATCAACAGCCTCCAAGGGCACCACATGTTCTGGAAGTTTTCAACTTTAAGATGCAGTGTATATGTAATATTTTCCATCCTTTCTATTTCTTCCATTTTTGAGACCCACATAGTTAGGGAGGGGGGTTCAGAGGATAGCCATTTGGTGGTGATACATTTCAATGCAACCACTCTCATTATCTGGCACAATTTCCTTCTTTGACGCTCTCTCATCGATAAGGTGGGAGGCCTAACACTAAGTCCTGAAATGTAAAAGGAATAGGGAAGGTGCTACTCATTCTATCGCAGTGCACCTGTCGCCATAAACTTGACAGTCTGTCACATTCCCAAAATATGTGGAAGTAGTACCCATTTGTGTACCTGCACAGCCCAGCATGCTGAAGAGATCTGTGTTTTATAATGTGCTGTTATCTCTGGAGTTCTGAAAAATCTAATGAGTATTTTCCAGTTGAATTCTGCCACATACGTGGCGATGTAATTGCCAACCCCTCTGAAGCCTAAAGTCCCCTCTTCTCTTGTAATGGTTATTTTAGCATCCTCTCCCACCTTGTTAGTGTCTCTTCTAGGATTGGAGCCCTTCTAGTCCGATAGAATTGTGTATAATGCTGACAGATATCTCAATTTATCCCTAATTTTATTGAGTCCCACCAGTATGATTCGGCGAGTCAGGTCTCTGTTTATCTTTAGTAAATTTCCTTCCTCTAAAAGGAAATGCCGTGTTTGGAGGAACCTATAGAGTCTTCTTTGTGAAGGAAAGCACTCCTGTAAGGTGCTAAAGGGAGACAGCCATTCTCATCTAGGAATTGTTTAAATGTGGTAAGACCCTTATGTTTCCAATCGCAAATCCAAAATCAGCCCTGGAAACCGATTGTATGTCTAATCAGGAGAGGGTCCCAACGTGTTGGTGTATGTGTTATCCTTTACGTTTTAAGATACAGAGGAGTATTTAACCCATGGATTGTCTGTAGATGCCAAAACCTGGGAGATATCTCTGGCGTGGGCAGGGTCCATAATTTATAGTTGTTCATTGTATTTTTTCTAATAGATACCATCCAGAGTCTATCCTCTGTTTGTCCCATGTAACTAATTGTGACCCTTGAACCGCTAAGTAATACAAATACATATTAGGCAGTCCTAACCCCGCTCTTTCTTTTGACCGTGCTAGGGTCTTATGTGTAACTCGTGAATGTTTCCCTGACCAAATAAAGTTAGAAATTTCTTTGTTTAGCTGTTTCCAGAAGTCAGGCTTTACAGGGATTGGAAGGGTTTGAAACAGAAACAACCATCTTGGTAAAATGTTCATCTTGATTACCTGGATCTTACCATACAATGTCAGGGGTAGCAGTTTCCAATGGGCAAAGTCTGCTAGCATATTTTTATACAGCTTCATGAAATTATCCGTGAATAATCGAGATATATCTGTCGAAATCTGAATCCTAAATAACGAAAAGTATTATTGCGGGTCCATTTAAATGGAAGATTCTGCCTGAAGTCCCTCTGAGGACCCCACTTAATATCCTTCATTCCGATTTAGTATAGTTTATTTTGTATCCGCTAATGTACCAAATTTATTCAGTGTATTTAATAAGTGCGGTAGGAAGTTTGAGGTCACTTATAAAAAGGAATCATCGGCATAGAAGCTTTTGTTCTATTCCCCTACCATTACCCCCTTAATTTCAGGATTGTCTCTTATCTCTATCACCAGTGGTTCCAATGTTAGGGCAAATATTAGGGGGGAGAGAGGACATCCCTATCTAGTCCCTCTATTTAAAGATATTCTATCTGATAGCAATCCATTCAGTTTGATCCTTGCCTCTGTTTTATGCTAGAGCGCTCCAATGGCTAAAACAAAATTTTCTCCCAACCCAAATTTCGACAGGGTGGACAGCATAAAGTGCCAGTCCACCCTGTCGAAACCCTTCTCTGCATCCATACTAATGGCCATCTGAAATGTTACCTTATTCTTCTGGGCTGTTATGGTATTCAATAGGCTTCTTATATTGTCTTGGAGAAATCTCCTTCCAATAAATCCTGTCTGGTTCTGATGGATAAGGGGGGCAATATATGCCTGAAGTCTCTCCGCCAAGATCCCTGTAAATATTTTTAAGTCTACCGACAGCAGGGAGATGGAACAGTATGAGCCACATTGCTCGGGGTCTTTATCCGGCTTCAAGATAACCGAAATCTGGGCCAAATTCCAGGAAGGTGGCACTGATGTATGATGTAATAAAATCTCATTGCATGTACTAACCAAGTAATTCTCTATTTTTGCTGCAAACTTTTTATAAAACTCGGCTGGTAGGCCATCTAGTCCTGGGGCCTTACCATTTTTAAGATGCTTTGTTGTGATCTCACCTCTCCCATAATAATAGGAGAATTAAGGTTTGTCCGGTCTGCTTCCTCTAATGTAGGAATAGGCAAAGATCCCAAATAATCCTGCACTACTCTAGTGGTGCTCGGAGTTGTTTCGCTGTATAGATATCTGCACTAGAATTTCCCAAATCTATTTAGAATCTCCATCCGGAGATGTCATAGAAGCCTCTCCTCTCCTTTTAACGGACCACCGCTCTGTGGCCCTTCTTATCTCAACTGCCATGCTAACAGCCTGCCCTCTCGGTTCCCATGTTCAAAGTATTTTTGTCTAGCATATCTTAGCTGCCCTTCCATTTGTCTATCTAGTATCTGGTTAAGTTCTTGTCTTGCCTTGTCCAGCTCCTGCTTTATATGTATCCTGCCCTATCTGATGTTGGGTCTCTAATTGGGTGATTTTCTGCTCCAGCAACACTCTAGTCTGGATCCTCTCCTTCTTTAATCTGGATGAATACTGGATTATTTCCCCATTAAACAACATTTGGTAGGTCATCTTATCCCTTCACTTGTATCACCTTTTAAATTATGTTGTTCAAACTTCTTAATAACTTCCCCCACTAATTTCCCAAATTCTTCCCTTGAAAGGTGACTTACATTTAGCCTCCAGCAAGATTGCCGAGGGGTCAGTGTGAGAGCCAACTCTAGGGAAACTGGGGCATGATCTGAAATGGTAATTGGTCCAATGTCACATTTCTCCACCCTTTGTAACCAATTGGATGACAGAAGAAAATAATCTATCCTAGAATAGCCCCTATGCCTGGGAGAATAATGAGTGAAATCTCTTTCCCTTGAATGCATGAAGCGCCAGACCTCTGATAGGCCTAGTTCTTGATTCAACCTCTGGATTAGTTTCCCCATACGTGTGGCTCCACCCCTGGCCCCTCCAGACCTATCTGCCCCTGGATGTATTACTTCATTTAAAATCTCCACCTATAACTACTAAACTCTGCACATCCGTGACTGCTTCTTTGATGACCCTTTCCAAAAATGTTAATCTGGGGGTATCTTCATTTGGGACATATATATTCAAAAAGGTACACTTCTGACTGCTGTATGATCCTTGTAACTGTGTAAACCTACCCTCTGGATATGTGCGGACCTTCTCTACCACAGCGGGGCATCTCGTCTAATCAAGATTACTACGCCTCTGCAATGAGGCTTTTTTTCAAATCACGGCATATACCTCCCCACCCAAGATCTTTTTAACTTAAGATGTTCTGCTGCAGTTAAATGGGTTTCTTGAATAAATGCAACTGTAGCCTTTGTCCTCCAAGATCCTGTATAATCTTTGCCCTTTTTACTGGATTATTTACCCATTTACATTAAGTGTAACTATGTTTAAATCAGCCATAATCTTTTAAATAAGGAAAATAGTATCATCTCTTTACCACAGGACATTGCTAGCTTTCGATTGTATTAGTGAGCATCTGTGCTTTATCAACCACATACAAACTAAACTCCACTAAACATATAACTAAACCTTTGGTAACTTATAGTACATTGCAACTTATTAAACATGAGTTCTTTCAAGGTGGCTTTACCATGTGTCCACCCTCTCAAGATGTTATTTCATGAGGTGTGGATGGATGACCTCCTAAATGTAAGCCATCCGCCTGCGCATCACTACTTAAGAGCCAGGAATTTGTTTCACACCAGCTCTTTCAGTAAGACACACGTTTAGAACTAGTCTAAGCATTATTGACCAGCCTGAAAAAGGAAGTTAGGCCCCTCGCCCAGTTCTTGTTCTGAACTTATCACTTGACTACTTAATTTGCTTAATGTAAATTATAAACCCGTCAGATACCTTAATACCTGAATATCTAGGTAGTATATCCCTTTATGGGAGGGGTGGTTTACCAACCGCTGAGAACCCTACAGCCCGACCACCCAAGCTTGACCCTTCCCATGACCTCCGGGGGGGGTCCCAAAGACCAAAAGCCGCACTCTTTCCTACATATCTTAAAGATAGTCCATTATTTTTTGGTTTAATATTTAAGTTTATCCAATTGCTTCTAATGATGCAGATTGCCATAGCAAGATCTGGAGGGAGGGGGGAGGAGGGCACCCCTAAGATAGACAGACAACCAGTATTCCTTCATCTATTGTAGATATTTATATCTCCAGTTTTCTTATCTTGATGTTTATCTTATGTAGCTCTAGAAACCTTCACCAGTGGCTCCTCGTTATGGAGGTACCAACCAAGGTAGAGGTATTATCCATGGAGCTTTCTGTTTGCATGGAGCAGCCCTTCATCAGTGCTAACCCCCTCGGGTCACAATCTCACCTCTAGGGCTGCCTTTAAACATTGGAAGTTACTATCTCATCCACTGATCATCATCTCAACCAGAGCGCCTCCACCCTTAGCCCCCCCGACCTCTCCAGCCTTTGTTCCCAGAAGTGTGAACCTTTTTTTTTTCCCCAAGAGTGCAGCTGCCCTGTTTTCCCCTCTCCCCCTTTAATCAAGGGCTGTAGGCTGCTGGTTACCCAACGTGACCTCTCCCCCACCTTTGTATCCGAATGCTTTGATAATAGTGCCAAATGAGTGAGAATGTATCCATCTCATCTAATCTAATTTCCCTATAACAATTCTATTATACCCATCCTTTTACCAAATGGTCAAAAATACCATCTACTAGATCTACTAGATGGCAGTGGTCTATGTCAGCCAGAATTCTAAAGAGATATTATGAGATCAGCATATATAGTTCAGGTTTGGAGATTTTCTTCATTTTGTTCTGTTAGGAATACAGCCTCCCGATTCATAACACAGTCTCCTCGTCTTTGCACTGTTTTCCACAGACCAGATACTTCTGTGTGATCATGTAACCCTTTTCTTTTCGTTCCCACCTTTTGCCATCCTCCGACTCACATTTTGTCCCCCCCCACTTGAAATGACTCCTGGGGAATCTCCACGTCCACCTCCACCAATGACAGAAAATTCTTTGCCTCCGACAGGTCAGCGAATCTCTTAGGCCCATTTTCAGTTACAATTTTAAGTCTAGCTGGATATTCTACAAATGCTTTGATGCCTTTCTGTTGCAGGGCGTGAACCGCCATTAGGATCTTTCTGCGTTGGGCTAGCAATTGCGGTGTATAATCCTGGTCAAAAAACAATCTGGTGTCCCCAAATATTATCTCCTTCTTTGACCATGCCTTCTTTAACAAATCCTCCTTAATGCGAAAATTTAAAAAGGCTATTATTACTGACCAGGGGTGAGCATTCGGATCTTTAGGCCTAGGTATCAGAGAGCGATGGGCCCGAATTATGTTTAGTGGTTTTTCTGGTGGCCAGTCCAGTATCTCCGTTAGAAAAGATTCAAAAACATCGGGTGAGGCCTGATTCTGTGCCTTCAGGCAGGCCATGTATTCTTATGTTATTTCTTCTGTTTCTGTTTTCGAGTTCCTCCAATCTGGATTCCAATTGTAGTTCCCTCCTGTAAGTCAATTAGAGGCACATTGTGAACTTCCACCATGGTTGAACAGTCCGTTAGGCTTTCTTCTACTTGCCCCATTTTCCCTCCAGACTCTCTAGTTTTCTTTTATTTTCTTCAGTCCCCTGTCCAGTCTCTAAGGATTGCTCATTTTTTTTGCAGCGTTGCATAATTGCTTAGAGGTTATTGTACACTCTCGTTCTTCTTTTCTCCCAAATTATCTTGACCTGCGCGAGATTCTGATGTGTTGGCTGATTGCAGCTGAGCGTAGTCTAGTAATGTTTTTAGCTGCGAGTTCAGCTGGTTGACGCTTTTCTCTCTCTGTTTTTGTCTGGAAGTCATTTCATCATGATCTCCACTGAATTCTAGTGATGGATGGGTTAGACTTCTTTCTGATTTTGATGGATTTAATCTGGATGAGGTACAGTTACCAAATCAGGCTGCCATTCGGCTGGTGCACCCACTGGAACTGTTGCAAGTATTTCAAAACTGTAATGTGATTCACATCTACTACTTACATATTTTTTTTTGTTTGCTTTATGCTAGAACATCGGAGGTCTCCCCCCATTTCTCACGAGGTAGTACCAGCACAGACTGAAGCTGTGGAGGGTGGTCAGTCAGACACAGAAAGTGTCATTGTGATTGACTCCGATGGTAAGAGTTTATTATTACAAATCTGTAATGGTGTTTACAAATAAAAATAAGTTTCTTCTGACACAAGGGTGGGATATTAAAACTGTGCCATTCATAGGCTGAAAGCCATTTGCACTACGCCAAAATAGTTGCGCGAGGGTTGTGCCGGTGATATTCAAAGGGTTGCACTATTGGCAACTCCTTTGAATATCACCCCAACAACCACTGTGCATGGTGCAGTGGAACTTGCACCACCCCAGAGTTGACAGAGTGGAGCATTCAACTTGCGGTGGGCGTAAATACCGATGCGCCATCACTTAAAATTGCGATATTGAAAAGGTGACATGCAAATGGGGCTATAATTCATGCAAGGCACGGGGGGGCATTTGCATCTGATAATGGTGCGATTTGCATGCCATTAGCATGTAGGTGCACTGATCCCAGAGGACTTGCGGCTGGCACCCTGACAGGCTGCAGCCGTCAGGGAATGATGCCCCCTGCACCCCGATCGTGGACAAAACAGTGTAGAATACACCCCACCAACCCTCACTGGGCTGATTGTGGGCATGGTTCAATTTCCCCCCCCAACAGCCCGATCGCGGGCAGCAATGTGGACCCCCGAACATATCCCTGGTGGTCCAGTGGACTGAAAAGCCCAGTCATGGGCAGTAAGTAAAATAACCCTTCCCCTCCTCCTGAACATATCCCTGGTGGTCCAGTGGACTGAAAAGACCGATCGCAGGTAGTAAGTTTAATAACCCCCCGAACATAGCCCTGGTGGCTACTGTACCACCCAACCCACCTCACCCGCTAAGCCCCACCACCCCGCTCCCCTGCCGGCAGCCGGTGGGTGGCAGCATCCAACCCACCTGCCACCCCGCTGCCCACCGACTGACTGCCCAGTAGGGCTGCCATGCCCATTGGTGTAGAGAAGAGCCAATGGGCTTGCAGCCTACATATGACAGTCCAGATTTTGAATGAATGATTCCTTCACAAATCTGGACTGTCATGTACAGGTATGGCTGCATGCCCATTGGCTCTTGCTCTGCACCAATGGGTGTGCAGCCTACACTGGCAGTCAGTCGGGCGGGTGGCAGGTGGGTGGGATGCTGCTGCTCACTGCCTGTGGGTGGGAAGTGGGGTGGTGGTGGTTTGTGGGTGGGTGGGGTGGGGGACACTGCCACCAGGGCTATGTTCAGGGTGGGTTATTAAACTTACTGCTTGATTTGGCATTTCAGTCCTCTGGACCACCAAGGACTACGTTCGAGGAGGAGGTTATTTTACTTACTGCTCGCAATCGGGCATTTTGGTCCACTGGAACACCAGGGATACGTTTGGGGGTTATTTAACTTACTGCCCGCAATTGGGCATTTCGGTCCACTGGACCACCAGGGATACGTTTGGTGGGGGGAGCCACATTGCTGTTTGCGATTGGCCATTTCGGTTTACTGGACCACCAGGGATACATTCGGGGAGCCACATTGCTGCCCACGGTCGGGCAGGTGTTGGGGGGAGTACACTATGCCCGGGGTCGGGTCAGTGAGGGGGGTAGGGGGGATTTACAGTCTGCTGCCTGCGATAGGGCTGCAGGGGGGCACAGGGACTGGGTTGGGGCCAGGCACAGGTGGCAGCTGCTGTGTTGTGCCCTGCAATGCAGCAGCTCACCTGTGGGCGGCCCTCGACTTAGGCCTTTTTTTTTTGCTTCCAAGTCATGCAGGTGCAGGTTGGGGGTTGCGCCTACACAACTCTGCACAGCCCGGCTGAATATCGGGCTGTGGAGTTCATGCATGGTTCCTCCCCCTCCAGTTGAGCATACATTCATTTGCATTGTGCTGTTGCTCAGCCTGTTTTCAGTGACGCAACTGTCTCCTACTGAATATCACAGAATGGCACAATTTCAGAGTTACGCATGTGCAACGCTATTGCGCATGGTGCAAGCCTTTTGAATATCCCACCCAAAATACTTTAAAAAGGTGTTAACCAACTCTAGTGAATGTGCAGTGGCAGCATGGCACAAGATCCTGTACTAGCATAACAAACTGGTATTACTACACATGTGACTGGGATACTATTCTTCATGAATGTGGCAATGGATGTATGTCCATAGCGGTACATGTGGTGTTGTGGGGGTGTCTTCTCCTCTGCTACTTTTGGTGGTGGAGTTTTATGTACAATGAGTAATAGATAACCAGTTGTAATGTTGTAGGTGTCTCAGTGGTATTCAATGGTGTGCTGCTTAATTATCTGTTGCTAATTACGACATGTCCCTAGATCTTATTCACTTAGTATTTCTATATCTGCTGCCAATGTTTCATTTTTATTATTGTTATACTTATTAATTGACAGCATAGAGTATCTACATGTTTGTTAATATGTTTTAATAGCCCTGTAGGGGTAATATGCTTAATAACACATAAACGACTGCCATATTCAGCTAGAGGGTCATTGAGTGAAGAGTAACATTATAGTTATGTTTGTGTTCTTCTTATTATAATAATACACATTTTAAAACTGTTTAAGAAACAGATCGTCATATAGTTAGGTGTACGTGTGTGTTAATTGAAGGTACATGTTATGTTTTTAGGATGTTTCTGTGTAACAAATATGCATTATGACAATGTTATAACTATTGCCATTGATGGGTAGGCACTGCTTGTTCTGCACTGCATACTACCAATAATAGATTTCTGAGTTTTCTTTTGCAGAAAACGTTATTGATGAAACAGTGTTAAGGGGAAGCACCAGGAAAAAAAATGGATTTCTTATATTAAGTGTTCTGGATTGGATGGACATTTGTCTTGGAAAAAGATATACACATGGTGTCATTATTTCAACTTTGTGTGGCTTTTTGCAGATGAGAAGACTTGTTATATGCATGTAATACTGACTTAAGAACATACATCTAGCTGGAGAGACAGCTGTTTTCGTAAAGAGATATGTGTTCATATGATAGTTGTATGAATGATGTAGTATTAGAAATTGATGCTGTAAAGAAAAATACTTTTATCTTGATATTTCATCTATTAATGTGATAATTTTTTAACTTGTTTGCTTTAATAGAGCCTGGGGAAGCTGCTCTTGAACAAGTGGAGGTGAAGCAGGAAGCCGGCGCCAGCCCACCACGTAAGTGAAATCTGTTGTTGCTATTATCTGCATGCTTGAGAAGTACCATATGGTTGTCAACATTCGTGGTGATCAATGCTCCTATTAAAAACTACACCTTGCTGTTTTACTATGTGACAGGGGGAGCACACTGTCTGTTGGCATACTTACTCCAAATGTTGAATTGTCTGGGGTGTGTGCAATACACCTTCGGTGCCAAGCCAGTACCACTTTCTTTTGTTTGTTGTGGGGGGCCCAATCACTGTTGACATTTTTGACTTTATTTGTGCTGTAACCTTGCAAGTGTGGCAATGCGTTGATGACTGCACATACCCAACCCCCCAAAAAACACAAAATGGTGGGAGGGTATTCTAGTGACCTAAATAGTGTGCTATGCAGAAAGTGTCCAATTATGATTTTTTGGTTTTTTTCTCAATGTACAAGTTCAAAATGTGCCTTGTAGTCTTCATGACCCACTTTTCCCAGTTAAACTCAATTGCTGTGCAGTGTGTCTGTCTTCAGCCTTGTCAACCTCATACTTACCTCTACAGTCCAGTGTGATGCTGTTCAGTGCACCGTCACATATGTGTATTTTTAAAAGGTGATCATGAAGTGAGGGAATGTTGATAAAAGTAATAAAACAGTGAATAATGGGACTGTTTGTGTGTCACACTATGAATATCACACATTTATACTGTATATAGCACTATGGAAGTTGTCTCACCACATGTAAAATGCAGTACTCTGACTACTTGCAGTGGTGCAAATTCCACTACATCATACGTTGCCTATTACTGGGTTGGGTGCTATTAAAACGAGTTCTTGAGTAGTGAAACTGTGTTCAATATTGGGCCACAGACATTACATTGCTACATTATTCAATGTTGCATGGCCCTGCGACACACAGTGTCACACTTTTTATGCTCACCTATACTGTCAAACTGTGTTTTCATACTTTACAATATGATGCTGTGGTTGCTGTGCGAGATCACTTTTTGGTACAGTGTGAGGACATAACAGTGAGACTGTATGTGAGGAAAGGTGGTAATATGTCTATTTAAAATATTTGTTGTGAGATGAGCATTATATTATATCACTGCAATCAGGTATTAGATATTTCCCATGCACTGTAGTAGGTTTGAAAATGTTGTGCATTTATACACAAAATGTTTAACACTGTAATATATTTTTTCACCTGCTAATGTACTGTACAGCTGTTTTTTTCTCACAGCAGTATAAAAAACATCTTTTTCTGCCCTGCTATATCTAACAGCCAGAGGGACACGCTAATGCCTGTCATCCTCTGCAGGGTGCAAGTCCTTTGGCATCAGTAAGAAACTTTATTACTATAACACTATCAATGCTAATGATAGCAAATCAATAATTGTTATTGATAATTGTTAATTTCATATAATACAATGGCAAAGACAAATTCTGGGCTCCCATTGGTGACTCTGGGACTGGAACCATCATGTTATCGCAGCACAACATCACAGCTCTAGTCCCAGCACCAGGGTGACCACATAACTTTTTGGAAAAACAAGAAGTCACTACATGTAGCTGCTTGACAGTGCAATCCCACATTTCTCAGTCACACTCTCAACCGCCTTTAACTTTACTGTGAGTGCTTCTGACTCGTCTGCTAGTGACCACTGCCCATGACAGTGCAAATTGTCCCTATGTTGCTCATCTTCCCAGCAGATATAGTGAAATAACTCCCTGTCCCCCACTGACACACAGTGTGTCCATTCCCCCCCCCCAAAAAAAATTCATTATAGACAGCATTTTAATATCCATGTCTGCTGGTCCATCAGCACAGTAATTGTCTACAACTTGCCAGGCAAAACACCTACAGAAATATTCACCAAAATTATCCCTGACTATAAACAGATGTTTAACTAAAAAAAACTATGTCATTTTGGACATCATTTCAATTTCCCCGTCAGCAGCAGCACAAGGCCTTTCAGATTGCCACAGTCCTGTGATTACCGCTCGCTTCCTCGAACTCCTGCAGTGTTACCATGAACATTGGAAATTAAACAAATTATCGATAAAATGACAGTCACATTCAAATAGGCAGTGCCCAAAAATGTCCTGCATTCCTGGCAATCGCTAAGTGCTCAAACAACCCGTAACTGCTATTACGGTTCCTCAACTCCCCTGCGGTTGATTTTAAAGGCATTAAAAAAAACATAAATACTAATTAAAAAAAATATTACCCAGTTCCATATTGGGATGTTAGTGTATGGACTGCTATACTTTACTGGGAGGGGGTGGGTGCAGGAGGAGATAGCGGACACACAATAACATTACAATGGGACTGTTTCTCTATTCACTGTGCCTGACCATTGAGAAATCAAATTTAAAAATACTTTTTAAGACTTTTTGTAAAAATGTTTCTTTCATTAGTACCAACAAGCCATTGTATAATAGCAATAATGTACTTTGGGGTGTGTGTTGTGCTGGGATAATGTTACTTTCGGGGTGATTAGTTGCACTTGGCCTGTGGCCTCTTGTCTGATGACCCCAGGCGCAACGTTATCCCAGCACAACACTTACCCTGGAGTGCATTATTGCTTAAATGTCAGATAGTACATTGAAGAACCTTATTACTGCTGTGCCACATTGTTTTGAAGAATTTTACCCTGTGGCAGTGCAAAAGCACAGTGATCTAGACATTATGGGCATCCAACGGTACAGCAATGAATTAAATGTGTTTATTTTGACTAGATTTTCCCATACTGCAGTTTAAGTTTTAGGTTAGTTGTGAATGTCTTATAGTTACGCTACCTAGAAATCTGTCATTTATGTTCTTTATGTACTTGAAGATCTCTGGCATGCTTGTGGAGCGCATGCTATATCAGTGACTTAATTATTTACAATAGTGACGTGTGTTGAGGGGCTGAAATATGGCTGAAAAGCTGTTTGCTTTCAAACTATCATTAAAGTGATCATGATTGTATACACATGAAAAGTATATTATGATAGTGTTAATGTCACGGTAGTTTGCTTTTTATTGCAGAGATGACTAGACATTATAGGCAGACATGGTGAAGTAATTCTCACACTTGATGAGGATCTATTTCAATTGTATGGTATAATAGTGTTGATAATGTGAAAGTATGTACATACTGAATATTTATGAATACTGAAAAAATATAAGAGTAGCATTGTAAGCCACATCTAACTATACGTTTTTTTTATGTTGTCAGCTCATTAGATTATATAGATAATAAAGTATGATAGAGACAGAAATAAGATAGCAAAATAGTTTAGCATCATAGTTAAAACTATTATCATAACTTTGAAATGAATGCATTTATGATATTGCAGTAGCTAAGAAATATTTGAAGTTAAATATTTGAAAGTCATAACTGTTTAATTTGTGTTGTATATTCATCATTACTTTTTTTTAAATCTTTGTAGGGCGCCGGGAACTGCGAAAATGCACAGCCCACTGGCGCTGCTACAGACGGCTCGCGCACGAGGTTGGCAGTCTGCGTGAGCAAAACGGTGTGATCCTTGAGAGGCTGGACAGAATCCAGTCTCTCTTGGATGCACAACAGCGGACTGTCAACCTCATGCTCGAGCCAGTTGTAGCAGTGGCTGATGGTGCTGTGTCCAGTAGCAGTGCTTCACCTCCACCAGCACCATCTGTTCCTACAGCTTCCCTGGGCCAAACTGACCACCCTTCATAGTAGTCCGGTATCTCCTCTGGAGGGCTCAACAGCTTCCACTTCCTTTGCGCCTCCACATCGAATCCAGTTTCCAGCCTGGATTGCCTCAAGCAGTGCATACACCTCTCACAAGTGTTGCACAAAACTTACAAAAAAATATCAACAATTTTTCTATATTTTTTTATTTATGTAAAAAAAAATATTTTTATTAAATATTTATTTTTATGTATAAGGCAATACACACTTTAAAAAGTGTTTTTTTTTTTGGTGTATACATATTATGTTTGTAAATATATATTTTTGTATTGTTCATAAAAAGAAAATGTTTTGTTTGTCATTTTTTATATCTAAAATATTTTAATAGTAAAAAAAGTGAATTTATACTCTCTTGTGTTTGGTGTGTTATTGTGTACTGGAGATGTTTCTTGAAAATAGTTTTAACAAGATTTATACAACTGTGATTTTCTCATTTGCTGAAAGATCATACCACACTACTGTGGTATTAGAGTTGGGATTCTCCATAGAAGTAACTTAGATGTGTAACAATGCTACCTTACACTATTTGTGGCACACTGTTGTTGTTTTATACACCTAGTGCTACAGAATGTGTGTATGTGTATCATGATGAAGATGAGTATGTACCTGCTAGTACAACAGTGAAATGTCTGTGTTGGCATACTTACAACAAAGTTATGTATTCAATACCAGCAAACCTCTTCCACCTCTCTTCACATGATTGGTGCTACCACCTCAGTTGGTAGTAGAAGCAATGTCTACCAGATCTCAAGCTACTACAGTAACATATCCATTTGTTCAGTAGATGAACTAATGGTGTCCATGTCATGTCATATAGTCTTTTACTTATGTACATCTTTTTCTTTACATATGTGCTCACAAAGAAAAAGAGTAAGACACTCTTACATAAAAAATATTACATGGAATAACAATGACAAATTACAATTAGTAAAGTTATTAAAACAATATGATTCACAGTGAACTACTGTTACTGTTAATAACAGTAAATGCAACTACAAGAGTTGAAGTATTCCTGATATTGGAACATTTTTTTATGTATGTGCAGTATTCTTACAACTATAAATCATGTACTATAGTGAGTAATAGTTCTGAAAAAGACAGGATATTCATGGCAAAAAACTCCGTTTAATGCATTAGTTAGGGTTGTTCCACAGCGACAAAAGTGAGGAAATTCACTGTTAGGGTTGAAAACCCTAACTCAGAATTCACCCCCCCCAGCACCACACACACACAGACACACACACACACATGCAAGTATGGGGGAGGACCAAGTCAACACAACCAATGACAGACATCCAGCAGCAGGTGACAGAAATAACAAACAATTGTCTAAATGTACTACGAGACATCCCCACCCACCTGACCAGGTACTGCATGCTCAATGGAGATCAACAGCAAAACTGAGGCCGTGTACACCAAACGTACACATCCCTGATTGCAGCTACACACAACGTACCCTAACTAATGCACTAAACAGAGTTTTTTGCCATGAATATATATATATATATATATATATATATATGAAATAAGTACCCCCGGGGCAGCAAATTCATGTATTCACCATTGGCTTGTCCCTTAGCCATGCATGGGAGGTACTCTGACCCATAAAGTCAGACAAACCCACCCAGGGCTGTGTCTTTATATTAGTCAGTCCCCCCCCCAGATTTTTTAGAAGTCCCAGAACCTTAATTGAGAAGCATGCCCATCCAGGGCCACACTTCTCAACTACCAGCCTTGGCTGCCCTGTGTTCTGGTGCACAACTCAACCACTTGATAGCCCCTTTTCTGGAATGTGTATCCATCTGGTGGTTGTGCCTCTGGCCTAGCTGTCACCCTACTCTGACTCAAATTCATCATCCAGAATGTCCTCCACTAGGCACAAGCCACTCCCTGTGTGAGTGACCAAGGCTGGCCCATCCAAGCATTCTTCTGCCTGATGGGGCCTGCCTGAGAATGCCTCTGTCCTGAAGCCTGCAGTCCCATTGGTTGAGGGACTGTGGGCAACTGCCCCCCTGGAGAGAGGCCAGTGGGTTATTCTGTGCACTCAGCAGTTTGTTGCAGCAGAGATCTGATGCAGTACTCTCCCCACTGACAGGGGCCACTGCCTTGATTGGCCCTTCTGTTGCCAAAGCAACAGCAGCCAGAGGAGAGGTATGTTGCATTGTTTTGGAACTATGGGACTAACCAGAATGTAGCATCTGCTTTCTTCTCTGAAATTCTAGTTCCTCTTCAACAAGCATAGAAAGTAAATTATCTTTCTTTTTCTGCAGTTCAGCTTCCAACTTTTATTCTTCCATTTCCAAAGGGGTCATATTTTATCATCAGTCACTGAAGGTAGACGAAACTGTTTGCCAGAGTCTCACTCCTTGCTGTTACTAGTTTCTTCCAAAGCAATGAGGGCAGCATTCAAGGACAAAAGCTCAGTCCTCACTATCCACAGATTTTGGAAAGATGCAGGGCATACTAAGAGAGAGAAGTTGGAGGGGTGTGAACTGCAGTGGGGGTGAATAAAAAGTGGACCTAATAAACAGGCTACAGATCTCTGTGTTAGGGTGGTGGGAAAGAGCTAGAGAATGAAGAAATCATTGTGGTACTCACGGGAAGTGGGAGTGGCAGTGAAAGAAACAAACTCTGGCCAGAGTCGATAGGGCTGCAGTTGAGGAACTGGGGTAAACGAAAATGATCAAAGTTACAAGTCTGCATTCACAACATGTAATGCAGGCTCATAAATTTGTTTTCTCAGTATTTGTACACCAAATTTTAAACATAGCCTTGTTATTACCCTGGCTCATGAAGTAGGGCAGAAAAAATGTTCATCTCCTGGCCTAAAGGTGATTTTGTGCAGGGACTGTGAAATCACCTTTCAGGATGCAAAAACACATTTGGGGCAGGAGTTGAAAAATCACAGCTGTCACATTCATGAGGTGCTGTAAAGAAATAGCTATATTGAAAATTTAGGGTGAAAATATTGAATATTACCAAACTTACAAGCCTGCATATGCAAAATGCAACATCACCTCATAACTTCTTTTTTTCATTTTTACAGCAAATTTATAATATAGCCTTCCTATGACCCAGCCTTATGAATAAGGGAAGAAAAAATGTTCAGCTCCTGTCCAAAAGGTGATTTAATTCAAGGACCACTAAATCACCTTTTGGGAAGTAAAAAAAATCATTTGGGATAGAAGTTGAAAAATGACAGCTGTCATATTCATGAGGTGCTGTGAAGATATAGCTATGTTGTAAATTTGGGGTACAAATATTGAAAATTACCAAAGTTATGAGCCTACATTCTTAAAGTAATCATGGGCTCATGTCTTTCTTGTTTTTTAATATTTTTACATCAAAGTTTTAACATAGCTTTGTTATGACCATGTCTCGTGAAGAAAGGCAGTGACAATGTTCATCTCCTGGCCTAAAGGCGATTTTGTGCAAGGACTACAAAATCACCTTTCAACATGCAAAAACACATTTTGGGCAGGAGTTGAAAAATGACAACTGTCATATTTATGAGATTCTGTAAAGAAATTGCCATGTTGAAAGTTTGGGGTAAAAATATTGAATATTACCAAACATATGAGCCTGCATTTGCAAAATGCAATATAGCCTCGTAACTTTATTTTTTTTAAAATATTTTTACACCAAATTTATAACATAGCCTTCTTATGACTCCGCCTTATGAACAAGGGCAGAGAAAATTTTCAACTCCCGTTCAAAAGGTGATTTTGTGCAGGTACTGTGAAATCGCCATTTGGGATAAAAATAAAGATTTTAGCTAGCATTTGAAAAATGACAGCTATCACATTTATGAGGTGCTGTAAAGACATAGTTATGTTGTAAATTTGGGGTAAAAAATATTGAAAATTACCAAAGTTATGAGCCAGCATTCATTTAATTCAACTTAGGCTCATGACTTTGTTGTTTTTTTTAATATTTTTACACCGGATTGTTAATATAGCCTTCTTATGACCCCACCTCATGATCAAGGGCAAAGAACATTTTCAAATCTTGCTCAACAGGTCATTTCATGCAGGGACTGTGAAATCACCTTTTGGGACAGAATTGCCTAATGTCAATGCAATTGTTCATGAGGTGGGGTCCCCACAAAAGGCATGTTGAAAATTTGGGCCAAAAATATGCAAAAATGGCCAAGTTATGCCACTTAGTTAAAAACACCATTGAAATACTTTGAAGTACATGCAGTACCTGTTTCTTCAGTTCATGGTCTGGCTTTGAAGACTGAAGATGTGTCTGCAGCCCAGAGAGGATTATAGCATTGGACACCTGATGGGTAAGTAAGGGCTTGAGGGGGGAGTGTGGGGTGGTGATTGCTGAGTGGGAGGGTTTGGTGGGGGGGAAGTAATGGCCGCTAAAGACACTGATGGATGGTTTTCTTTTTACAGGCTTAAAAAAAAAAGACAGAGGATTCCAGATCGCAATACTAGGGAATTGAACACCCCCAGTGTCAATGTTATGTTTCTGAGGAGGGGTGGGGGATGGCTGCTGAGAGGAAGGATTGAGTGAGTGGAGGTGAGGGCAACATATTAAAAAAAAGAAAGAAAAACAAATAACTGCACATGCATGGTTGTGGAAAGGGGTGACAAAAAAAAAGAACAAGCTTTCATTATTACGACACTGGGGGATTAGGCATCCCCAGTGTCAGTGTTATTTTTGTTTGGTGGGGAAGAGCTGAATGGGAGGGTAAGGTGGGGGGGAATATTTATGATAAAAAAAAAGGAGGTCATGGCAGAAATTATGTATAGCCCGCCATGTCCAAGATGGCCACCAAACACTACTGGGCATGCGCAAGTAATCATGCATGCATAATACAATTTGGTGGTCATCTTGGACATGGCAGACTGTACCATTTTCCACAGTGACCTCTGACTGAAATAAAATAGTGCTGTGCCACTGCTAATGGACAGAGCGAAGTGCTTCACTGACATGGAGGTGACTGTGAGGCAACTCCACACTGTTGTTCGGTCAGAAAAGTCTCCCTCTTTCAATCGAAGGAGGTCTGCAGTGCTCCACACACTGCAGCCCTAAAAAGGAATGCTATCAAAAAGTACAAATCCAGCCAAATAAAGGAAACAGAGAAGGGTACTGTATCATATCAAAGCAAGGGAGGACAGTAAATTAGTGAAGGGTGCCTGGTTGAATATAGAGCTGAGGATAGTGGAGGGAGTGAAGCAGGCATAGAAAGCATTCTTCCAATACATGCAGGAAAAGATCAAATCCATAGAGAAATAGCCAGGGGGGAGGGATGGGAGGGGGAGAGAAAAATGAAAGTGAACATACTTTAATCAGAATTTCTGTTAGATATTCATGGCTTCTCTTTGCCACGAGCTGTGCTGGGGGCTGTTTGATGGCTGTCTCTTGGCTGGTTCCTCCAGTGCTTGCTCCTTGTCAGGCCACTCCTGCTGGGGTTGGCTGTCCCTCCTCATCTGCCTCCCTCTGGAATTCTTCAAGCTGTTGCTCAGGCCATGCTCTGCTCCTTGCTTTCCTGGGCCTTTATCTTAATGGTGCTCTGTAGGCCCTTTTGGCACAGGCATATTACCTGCTATCACCCCTGAAGGGCTCAGTATGCTATCCTCCAACTTTGTACAGCTTCTTGCTGCCACAGTACTCCATGACCATCTCTGCTCAAAGCATTCTGTTGAGCCTGCACCCACTGCTCCTCAGTTCCAACCAACCTGCCCTGGTGGCTGTTCAGTCCTTTCCTTGGGTATCACCTTTAATCTTCCAGTCTTATTATACATACCATTCCTACTTTACCTGCTAGTTTTAGGCAAATGCCTCAGCAATCAGCAACAGGCACACGTACCAACATCATGCAAACATATAACCCACTATCAATTAATGGGCTTATGCCCCTTCAACAACTGGGGATACACTCATTTTCTTCCTTTCAAAGTTCAGTATGCTTTTGTCCTCTACCACTCATACTGCAACTGACTCAGCCCCTCAAGGGATTGGCTTCTTATATCCAAGAGCCTTGTAAGGCACTATGTCAAGACCGCATAGTCAGAAACAGAGCAGTCAATAACTATGCCGCACAGTCAGTACAAAACTGCATGGTCCCAAACCACGCTAGATTAGATATACCTGTACTAACTGCAAAAATCCATGGCGCTGTAATGACCCCTTGTTTTTTGACTCTGCATATTTGCTGTCACAGGTTTGACTGGACACCGCCTTGTAAGTAGGAGAGTATTAAGACTGCCAGCTCCAAAATGGCTGATTTCCAGTTTTGTCCTTTTCTTGGGATGTTCAAAACTACAACATTCCTTATCATAGCAGCAGCTATGCTCCCAGAGGACAGCCTTCAGCTCCCTGTAATAGGAAGGTCTGGTCTGAAGAAGTAATGCGTATATTACTTAGTTTGCAGCAGTACATCACAGGTCAGACTTCATGCTTAGATAACTAGTATCACTTTTGCTGGCGGGATGGTGATCTGAAACCTTGGATCCCAAGAGGTTTTAACCCCCAAGGGTTTTTCCTTTTCTCCATGCTGATGATCATGAAACTAATTAGTTTATGCAGTGCTAGTTTTATTTCCACCAGACAGGTTGGGACTAAGATGGTGGCTCCTTTTTTATTTGTTCATTAAGCACAATGGCCTTTAGTTTTGGTTTTAGTTTATTTATTTGAGCAACTACTGCCTTTAGGCAACAAATGCCTTTTTCAAAGTTGACCCCATTATTCACAGTACAATAACAGTTATACAGTAATAGTAACAGATTAATGAACATAAATAGCATATAATATATTATCAAGTATAATATAACAAACACTCTGGAATATATAATTATCTAAAACAATTTCCCACACTAAGATCCTATAATGTATTTATTTATTTAACTATTTATTCATCTATCTGTCTGTCTGTCTGCCTATCTATTTGTTGACTGGGAAGGTGCACTAATCCAAAGGTTCATTTTCAGGCATGACCTGGGCCATGAAGATGGCACATGTAAATACAGACATATCAGTAATTGTACAACATAACAATGGTACAGGTGAAATTATCAAGCAAGAGAAATGCATTTACAAAGTTTAGATCACAAGCATTATAAAAGGTACAAAGTACAGCAGAAATACATCATTATAAAATACAGACACCACACTGTACATGAATGCAGTTACATAACATAAGTGCAGCTACCTAGGGGACAAACCAAGTGCTAGTTGAGCTGGGGTAAATTTTGAAAGATACTTTTTACACCACTGTAGGGAATGGCTATGTAGGGGCTTCTGAGTGAGGAAAGAGTGCACTCTTCAGAGGGTTACCCAATAAGGCAGGAACATTAGTCTTTGGACAGTAGCCAGGCTTTAAGATGAGTTTTAAAAGTACAGTAAAAGTCCAGAGAATGGGGAGAAGTAGGGAGCTTATTCCACAATGAGGGGGCTGCAACAGACATGGCTTTGTTTCCCAGAACAGTGGAAATTTTGGGAACTTCCAGTGGCGATACACAGGATTCACAGAGGCACTTAGGAGCTACCCTGTGTTTGAGCAAAGATGAGTAAGGTGATAGATTGCCCCCCCTCTAATGGTGTAATCAATAATGAAGCTGAGGGCATAGTCATGATGACTTTGGAGGGGGGAGCTGCCGTAGGGACTGATATAGGGTCAAAAGCAGAAAAACAGCTCCAGCTGGAAAGGAGTGTGCTAAGTCATAGAAACCAACGAGTGGAAAACAGCAAAACCAGCACCACTTGAGACTACAAGTATAAAGGCTTTAATTGAAAACATACAAAGGCAATTTTCTGCAGCATACAATCCACAGCGAAGCAACAAAAGGAACCCCGACCGGTTTCACAACTAGTGCATCATCAGGGGATATAGGGTGCAGTGATAGGTGGAGAAGGGTGACAAGAGTATGAACCTGAAAATACTGTTGTAGAAGGTGGTTAACTTGAAGTGCAGTGAGGAGGATACATGGGAGAAAATCAGGGCACAGTAATCCAGTCCGAGGAGAAGGCTGCCTTTAGCAATGGCCAGGTGCACCTCTAAGGTCAGATAATGTATTAGTCTAAAACCAGACCCTAGTTTCTGGTTGACCTGTCACACTATGCTGCCAATATGCTCTGAGAAGGAAAGAGAAGGGTCAAGGGTAATGCCTAGGTATTTAAAACAGGGAACATTCTGCAAAAGGGGGCCATCAGGAGTAAGAACTGTTAGGGAGGAATTCGATTTGGTGATATTTGAAAGTTAATGTTTGGACTCCAGGAGCATAGCCTTGTTTTTTTTCTCATTGTCAAGGGGCCTGCTTGACAGAAACAATTTATGCACTGCACTGTAATTCAGGGTAAGGGTAGTAAATAGATTTGCTAGGGATTTGTCACTACGAAATAGTACAAGGTCATCAGCATACAGTAAGGCCTCGCATGAAAGGCTATCTATGAGAAGGGAGTTTATAAAGAGAGAAAATAGTAGCTGGCCCAGGATGGAGCCCTGTGGAACACCTGTGCCAACTGATATGGCCGGAGAGGTGGATGTACCAATATTTACCGACTGGGATCTGCCAGATAGATAGCTCTAGAACCACAACAAAGTTTCAGTCGAGCAACCAAGGTGCAGGAGTTTTGAGTGGAGAAGGGCACAGTCAACAAGGTTAAAGGCCTTTGTCGGATCTATGAATACAGTACCAGTTGCTTTCCCATTGTCCATGTTCAGGAAGACATGGTTGGTGAAATGAGCCAAGGTTGTGGTGGTGCTGTGATGTTTCCAAACTCCGTGTTGCTGTGGGCAAAGCAAGTTATTTTTTTCTATGTGATCTGTGAAATGATGTTGGACAATTTTTTCCAGGAGTTTACTCAAGTGGGGGAGGATGGAGTTGAGCCTATAGTTGTCAGTGGGTGGGGGTCACCAGCCTTATATATAGGGACCACTTTGGCATTCTTCCATTGAGTGGGCATGGTAGATGTGGTCAATGCTAAGTTGAAGATAAAGGCAAGGGATATGGAGATGCAAGGGGCAATGGGTTTAAGGAAGGAGGAGTAAAGCCCATTACTTCAGGGCTACCCCTGTTAGGGAGGCTCAAGATAAGCTTGAAGGTACAGTATCCCTAGGGGAAATGGCTTTGAAGTAGAAGGGAGGGTAGGAAGTGTCAACACTGGTAGGGGGTGCCCAGGCTGGTCTATTAGACTGGGCAGCTTGCCAGTAGGTAGTCTGTTTTGGTGAGCAGAGAGGTCTGAAAATTTTGTGTTAAAGGCATGGGAAACATTAGAAGGGAAGGTTAGAAGGCCAGTGGGGAAGCTAAGGTTTATCACCAGGCTGTGGGTCCTTGGGTTTAACATTGAGCCAATGGTAGACCAGAAGTGATGAGAGTTTGAGCTTGCTCCTCTGCAGATTATGGTAGTAATTCTTTTTCAGTGGCTTGGTGGTCTGTTTGCATTTGTTGCACAGGTATCTATAGTCATTCCAAAGGGAGGGGGAGGGGGAGAATTTATAGGCAGCCCACTTTCTGTCTCTCTCCTTCATGAGAGCAAGTAACTTTTTACATATCTGAGTGCAAGCACTTCTCACTCTGTGTGTGGTCAGAGGGAAGTGCTGGTCCTGGATCTGAAGGAGGCAGAGCATCAGTGAAGAAACCAACTGCAGAGATGACATCCATGAGGGAGTGAAGAGTTCACCTCCCAGAGAACCCTGAACAAGCTGGAGGTGTCTGTGCAGTTGAAATTTCTAAAAGACATGTATTGGGGGTGGGGGCACTTGATTTTGGTAAACCAGATATATATGTGGGGAGTGTTCATTAATAGAGTCAGATAAGATCCCTGCATGAAGAACCCTATCCTCTCTTTTGGTTGCCCCCCTGTCCAATAAGAAGTATAACTAAGGTATAATACATTTCTCTAGATTTTCCCGGGATTGACCTCCTTTAATACTTGTGGGTATGAATTCCACAGTTTGATGGCCCTATATTAAAAAAAATAGAAACCTTCTGTCCAAGTGAGGTTTTACAACATGGCAGTTCCAGTTTAGAGTTCATGGTGGACCTTGTTTTATAAATATTGGAACAGGGTAATACCATATTATTTAGCTTTGCTGTTCTGTGACCATTTACCAGCTTCCAACTCCATAGAACATCATAATACTTAGTATGCAGATTAATAGGAAGCCTGCCAACCCTATCATACAGTTCACAGTGATGAACATTGTTGTTAGCATCCAGCACAAATCTGAATGATTCAGTGCTATAGTTAATCTGGATAGCACACTGTCTGCTGCCAGAGCATGAACTATCAACCCATAATCAACAAATGTTACTATTCAGCTTTCAAGTTTCTTGAATGAAACTAATTTTATTTTTGTACAGTAAACCCAGCTTCCATTGATCTTTTTTGCAATATAATCAACAAGCTTTTATCTTAGGAGCAAGTAAACATTGGCACACACGCTTGGACACATACACCAGGCAGATGGAGAAAGTGCTTAAAGTCTTTTAATTTAAAGATTCATCCCCTCTACACCATAAAAACACATTTGCCATGATAGAGCGTTGGGCACCTACATGAAACGTTGAGACATTTTTTTGTTTTATTACATTCATAATGAGTTTGCAGTCAGTAAATCACTTCTGAACACTAATTCAAAATCATCCAGCAAAGGATCCAGCAAAACAGGTACTGAACTACTTCTCATTGCCAGAACAGTATTAACAGCATAAAGAACTATTTTGCAGCTCTGGCAAACAGAGGAGAGTCCATTCAAGAACAATGTCTGGCAGAAAAGCTGAGCACTCCGAATGAAGTTGTATTCAAAATAAAGCAAATATAGGCAGCAATAAATCCAAGGGTTTAGCCCTTGACAAAGATTATGGTCAAAGTGTTGGGGCTTTGTTCGAGAGTAACAGGAGCTCTTGTATTTATTTCTGCACTTTGGCAAATACAAACTCTTGGATTTATTGCTACCTGTATTTGCTTTATTTCAACAGTAACTTTGTTTGGAGTACTCAGCATTCCTGCCAGACATTGTCACTAGCCATTTGGAGTTAGCAGCTCCACACTGAAGCACCTGGTTCAGCTCCACTGGTGCACATTGTTCTCCTGCTAGACCATTCAAGAATGAGCTGAACAATAATGGTCCAAGAACTGATCCCTGGGGACTCCAATATTTGCAGGTCTCAAAGTGGATGTTGCACCCTCTGAACTTACCTTTTTGCATTCTTCATTTCAAATAACTTTGAAACCTTCCACAAGCAGCTGATGATAAACTCAATTTGTACAATCTTTGTATCAATAATTTATGATCTACTAAATCAAATGCTTTTGTTAAGTCTGTATAAACTGCCCCAGCCATGTCCCTGTTCTCCAAAGCATGAGTCATAAACTCAGTGTGCTCCAGCAAGGCTGTCTTTCTACTGCATTTTGTTATGAAACCATTTATTTATTTATTTATTTATACATCAGTTTACAACCTTTGAGCCAGAGGCTCGTTTCCAAAGGTACCTCGTCACAAAGAGGACAATACAAAGCACAACATTTCATTACATCATTGTAGGTAACAACATTTTTTTTTTTTTATATCTTAGCAGGCAACAGTATGGCAGATATATACTGTACATGACTTTGTTTACAGTAACAGTGTAACAGGTTAGGTATTGACAGGTATAACAGTTATTTGGATAAGACTGAGAGGAAAGCAAGCTTTTGGTTGAGCAGACAAATTAGTCTTGAGCTGGGACTGCTAGGTTAGTAAGAACAGGTGGCTTTGGGACATGGCGGGTGATAGATTGGGGGGCAAGCCACTCTGGGAGTTTGTCAGTTGTTGATTGAGAAGCTACTCAGAGGTTTTGTGGGGTACAATGAGCTTGAAACACCCTACAGCCGGGGACAGGCAGCTACTTATGTTAAATAGCTGACTTCTAAGTGCGGTTTTAAAACTGGAGATTGAGCGGATATCGGTGATGGAACTGGGGAGAATATTGTACCAGGTAGGGGCTCTGTAGTAGAAGGACCGTTTACCATGTGTGGTCCTGGTTCTAGGGATGGACAGGGTGGCCTTGGAGGAGCTACGAGTTTGGACTAAGGGTTGAGCTAGGTGAATAGAGGCTGTCAGACCGGGAGGGGACAGACCAAGGAGTGTTTTTTTCATTAGGAGGCAAGTTTGATATCTGAGCCGTTCATCCAGGTTGAGCAGCTTTGCGAAGTCATATAGGTGGCAGGTATGGGTTAATCTGGTGGCTCCTGTGATTAACCTACAGGCCTTGTTCAAGGTGTGTCGAGTTTATTGAGGGCAGTCGTATCCGCTGCACCATAGACAGGCAGGCCATAATCAACAAGGGACAGGACTGAGGAGGTGACTGCTAGTCGGAGGGCCTCGGGGAGGCAGTGCTTGTAGCGATGAAGGATACCTAGCCATGTATTTGCAGTGGAGGCTAGAGTATCAATGGTCGTGGAAAGTGAGTGCAGAGTCAAGAAGACCCCAAGGTACTTGTACAGGCAGACTTGCTCGAGAGGAAGATTAGAGCCAGGGAGGATACGGAGGGAAATTACTGAGTTTGTTTTGGGGATGTGCAAGAGCATGGATTTGGGTTTTTAGATTAACTACAAGTCTGTGCTTTTGAACCAGGCTTCAGCATCATTGAAAGCTAGTTGCAAGAGATCTTGAAGAGATGATGAGGTTTTGGTGGGTGGCGAAGATGGTATCATCTGCGTGCAGCAGGTTTTTTCCCGATGCAAGCACTGGGCAAGGTATTGAGGTATAGAGAAGAAGAGAGTGGGCCTAGAATGGAACCCTGGGGGACTCCAGATCGGATAGGACATGTATTGGAGAGGGTCCCATTAATTCTAATACGCTGAGAGCGGTCCGACAAGTAGCTGGAACACCAGGAGACTGGGCCGGCTGCAAAGCCAATGCGATAGAGGGCATCCAACAATAGGGGGTGGGAGACAGTGTCGAATGCCTTTGAGAGGTCAATAAACACTGCCCCTGCTAGTGAGCCCGAGTCAACGGAGGAATGCAGAAAATTTGAGAACTGAATAAGGGCAGTGCTGGTGCTGTGACCTGCACAGAAACCATGCTGTTCATGGCAGAGGATGTTGTATTTGGTCAGATAATCTGTGATTTGGGTTGCCACCAGTTTTTCAAAGGCTTCTGCTGGGACCATGCTGGGTTTCTGTCAGAATATAGCTTTTAGCAATGTAATCAATCAATGTATTATAAGTTATTGTTATACTGGTTCAGTACGAGTACAGTGGCAGAGTCAAGCCACACAAAGGCTAGGGTCCTGGATTTCAGGAAGGCAGATTTTATTAAAATGGGAATATGTCTCAAGAATGCCCTGGCAGAGAGGTATGAATGGGGGAAAGTTGAGGAGCAGTGGGCCCATCTGAAAAAAACCATAGTGGAGGCAACAAACCTTTGCGTTAGGCAAGTGAATAAGGGCAAAAGAAAGTGAAAACCACTATGGTTCTCAAAGAAAGTAGCCAGGAAGGTAAGGGAGAAAAATATGGCTATCAGGAAATATGAGGAAACACAAAAGAAGAAGGACAGGGAAGTGTACCTGGATGGGAGGGAGGCAGGGAAAGCTGTCAGCAGTGCAAAAGTACAAATGGAGGAAAAAATAGCACAGGAAGTAAAAAAAAGGATAAGACTTTTTATAGATACATTAGTGAAAGGAGAAAAACAAGGGGTGGGATTGTAAGGCTTAAAGGGGAAGAAGGGGAGTGTATGGAAGATGACATGGAAAAATCATCAATACTGAACAAATATTTTTGCTCTGTATTCACAGAAGAAGATGAAGGTTAGGGACCACTGTTAGGCAACATGAACAAATATGGGAGGGAGGTGGACACCTGTACATTTACAGTAGAGAGAGTCCTAAAATAACTCACAAAACTGAAAGTGGACAAGGCAATGGGACTAGATGGGATGCATCCTAGAATATTAAGGGAACTAGGGGAGGTGCTGACAGCATGACTGGCAGCCATGTTCAATGAATCACTCAATATGGGAGTGGTTCCAGAGGACAGAACAAGGGCAAATGTAGTCCCTCTTCACAAAAGCAGAAATAGGGAGGAGGCCGGTAACTATAGACCAGTCAGCTTCACCCCAATAGTGGGAAAAATTATGGAATCACTACTTGAAGAAAGAATTATGGAACACCTTGAATCCAGCAAAGCACAGCATATGATACAGCATGAATTCACAGAAGGAAAGTCATGTCAAACAAATCTAATTGATTTCTTTGACTGAGTGACTAGGGAAGTAGATCATGGGGGAGCAGTGGATGTGGCCTACCTGATTTTCAGTGAGTCTTTCGACACCATTCCACATAGAAGACTTGTGAACAAGTTGGGCAGCCTGGAAGTGCGGCACAGGGTGGTAAACTGTGTTAGGAACTGGTTGAGTGATAGAAAACAGAGGGTGGTGGTAAATGGAGCTCAATCTGAGGAAAGGAGGGTGACCAGTGTGGTGCCATGGTGATCAGTTTTGGGACCAGTCCTGTTTAATGTCTTCATAAGTGACATCGCATAGGTGCTGGAAGGGAAGATGTGCCTCTTTTCAGGTGACACTAAGATGTGCAACAGGGTTGACACTCCAGAAGGGTTAGAAAAAATGAGGAGGGACCTAGGTAAACTGAAGGAATGGTCTAGAGTGTGGCAGCTCAGATTCAATACGAAAAAGGGCATATTCATGCATTTGGGGTGCAAGAACCCGAGGAGGATTACATGATGGGGGAGGGATATTGACTGTCACCAAACAGGAATGGGATTTGAGGGTAATCATGTCTGATGAACTAAAGGCAGCCAAACAATATGCCAAGGCTGTGGGGAGAGCCACTGGGATGCATAGAGAGGGGTATACCAGCAGAAGAGAAGAGGTGGTGATGCCACTGTACAGATCATTGGTGAGACCTCATTTGGAGTACTGTATTCAGTTCTGGAGGCTGCATCTCTATAAGGACACAGAGAGGGTGGAGGCAGTTCACAGAAGGGCAATAAAGATGGTGAAGGGCCTGCACCAAAAGTCATATGAGGAGAAACTCATCAACCTCAATATGTACTCCCTGGAGGAGAGGAGAGACAGAGGAGATATAATAGAAACCTACAAAGATCTAAAGGGCTTAAACAGGGTACTGAGGGTAGCATCTTTCAGAAAAGGAGATGTTCAGGAATGAGGGGGCATGACATGAAGTTGGAAGGGGTAGACTAAGGAGTAACGTGAGGAAGTATTGTTTCACAGAAAGGGTGGGGGATGCATAGAATAAACTCGTAGTGGAGGTGGAGGGGTCAGACACAGTGGGGAACTTCAAAAATGCATGGGACAGGCATAGAGGAACCCTATCGATAGGAACAAGAAGTTAAAGCAGGAGATCAAGTAGGGTCTGCGGCTTATGCAGTAGATAGGGAAAATGGGCAGACTGGATGGGCATAGTGGTGCTTATTTGCTATCAGTTTCTATGTTTCTGTTTCTATTCATACTAGTACCTTGAACAGCAGAGACAGGACTGAGATTTATCTATAATTTGATACCATCATTGCATCATCCCTTTGTGGACTGGTACAACTACAGCCTGTTTCCATAACTCCGGTGTGTTTTGTGTACACAAAGACAAATTTACTAACTTCAAAACTAGTGTTGAGAATTCATTCAGTGCCATCTTAAGCAGCTTCGCATCTATGCCATCACTACTCAACCTTGTTTCAAGGTTCATTTTATTTAAATATTTAATGATTTCCTTTTAGGTCACAACTTAAACAGAAGTACTTACTTAAGTCTATGCCGTGCTGTACAGTATTATTCTTAGTCCTATTAATATTTGTATTCGGAATTTATGCTGACATCGTACTACAAAGGCATTAAATTAATCCACAACACTAGCAGGGACTGTCAACGACCTCCCCTTTATCTGCAATACCTGAGGGACAGTTTTATTATCCCTCCCCAAAATCTGATTAATTCTTTCCCAATGTCTATCTGGATTTTGTGCTTCCTCTTTCTGTTTCCTGCAAAAATACGCTACTATACTCTTTCTGCTGAGCAATTTACTCATATTTCTCAGCTGCTTCTTGGTAATTTTATCAGATTGCTGGCCACCTAATTTAGACTTCTGACATGCCCTGTCCCTGTCTTTCAGTTTAATAATTAGTTCACCAATTATCCAAAATTGGGACCCTCCTCTTTTCCTTAATCTTTCAACTTGGGCAATCTGATCTCATATTCTATTGAATTCAGTTATAAAATAATCTAGTGCTAAGTCCACAGTTGGTATACAATCCAAGAAGGTCCAGTCTGTATTTGCAACCAGTTGCTTAAATGCCTCTATATAGGAAGTTTCTGGTTACCAATTTTCAAAACAATAAATAAATACATAAGTAACTAAGGATGAGGCAGGTGAATGACCACTAATTACATCCAAAAGTTCTTCAACTATTTTAACTGGTCAATTCTAGATGCCAGAATCCAGTCTAAAAGTGAGCCAGTGTCCTTCTTGTAGTTCATTCCAGTTGTATTAGTAACTACTTGTGTCAAGTTTAGTGCTATTATTTTATCTCTAACTATAGAAACATTAAACCATAGAATTTGTCAACAGAAAAGGACCAGTATGCCCATCTAGTCTGCCCTATTTCCTGTGCCTATTGCTACACCCTGAACCCTATTTGATCTCTGGTGCCCCTCCCTCCTCCCTTCCCTCTATTTATTATGCCCATGTGCCTATCCCAAGCATGCTTGAAGCTCCCCACTGTCTTCACCCCCACCATATCTTCTTGCCGGCTGTTCCAGGCATCCACCACTCTTTCTGTGAAGATGTATTTCCTCTCATTCCTCTTAAACTCCACCCCACAAGCTTCATTGCATACCCCTATGTTCTAGTACTCCTCTTTCTCTGCAAGAGACTCCCTTCCTATACCTTGTTCACCCCTGTGAGGTACTCACAGATCTCAAGCATGTCCTCTCTCACTCCCCTCTCCTCCAGGGAGTAGAGTACATGTTAACCTCCTTTATCTTATCCTTATATTGTTTTTCGTGCAACCCCTGCACTATTTTGCTAGCCTTCCTCTGGACCACTTCCACCCTGTCAGTGTGCTTGTGAAGGTGTGGCCTCTAAAACTGGAAACAGTACTATAGGTAGCATCTCAATAGTGAGCGATACAGTGGCAACACCACCTCCCTTCTCCTGCTAGAACCCCCCTCCCTATGCAATGCAGCATCCCACTAGCCTTGCTTGCTACATTACTGTACTGCCCTGCCACTCTGAGATTATCAGACATGATTACCCAAGGTCTTTCTCTTGCCTGATGACTATAAGTACTTCCCCCTATCTTATACACAGTCTCCGGGCATCCCCACCCTAGGTGCATAATTTTGCACTTTTTGCCATTGCAATCCAGCTGCCATTCACTAGGCCACTTCCCTAGTTTACCCAGAGCCCTTTACATTCTATCCACCCTTCTTGGGTGTCCACCCTGTTGCAGATTTTTGTGTTATTCACAAAGAGGCACACCATCCCCTCTAGTTCCTCGGCAATGTCACTTATGAAAACATTGAAGAGGATAAGACCCGGTACTGATACCTGAGATACTCCACTGGTCACTCTTCCATCCCCCAAGTGACTTCCATTTACCACCACCCTCTGCCTCCTAGCTTTCAACCAGTTTGATACCCAGTTTCCACTTTCTCCCCCACTCCCATGTTGCTAAGTTTTTTTGTTAGCCTCCTGTGTGGTACAGTGTCAAAGGCCTTACTGAAGTCCAGATAGGCCACATCCACTGTCTTCCCCGATCCACCTCCCTAGTCACCCAGCATAAGAAATCTATGACATTTGTTTGACATGATCTCCCTCCATGAAACTATGCTGTTTAGGGCCCTGCAGTCCTTTTTTCTCCAGGTGCTCCATCAGCCTATCCTTCTGCAGGGTCTCCATTAATTTCCCCACCACTAATGAGAGACTGACTGGTCCGTAATTGCTAGTTGCATCTCTGCTGCTCCTCTTTTGCAGTGGGACCACATCATCCCTTCTCCAATCCTATGGAACTATTCCCTTCTCCAGTGAGGTGTTGAATAGTGTTGCTGGAAGGGAGGCTAGCACTGTGCTCAGCTACGTTTGAACAAACCAAAAGCCAACTGCATTCTGGAGCTTCGTGAAGAGGAGGTGTGGTTTACAAATGCACAGCACTCCAAGTTCTTTGTGGCAGAAATACCAGAATTTATTGGTTAAATCTACTTCCACACACCATTCAATTCTTCAAATCATAGTAATAACAATGAGCCAATTGCTACTGTCTCAAATACCCCAGTGCTTCACTCAAAGGAGCTTCCTCAGTGGGCACTATACTGAGAAAATTACCACACATTTATACTTAAGGGCATGCAGCATTGTTATGACATCATCACTGCCCAAGTTCAAAATTTTAATCTAATACTTATAATGCCACAAGTTTTTTAAGTGCAGTCAAAAAGAAAATCAACACATCACTCATTTATAATTCATAAACAAAATTAACTAAGAAAAATCAAATAATAAGAAAATCCAGCAAAAATGCTGAAAAAATGTAATACAAAATATATCAGCCAAGTAACTAGGTTAGAACCAAAGATAAAGGGCAGATGAAGTGACAGGGTCAGAAAACCGAACCAGGGTAGGGAGCTTTAACAAATAATTTTTGCTAAAACAGGAAACTCCTGCTCTCTACCACATCTCCAGCCTGAAAAGAAAGCAGAAAAAGACGACAGTCAGACTGACATTATGTAACACTTCATTGTAAACATCATGTTAGTTATATATAGTGCAAAGTTTATACATATAAGCAATGCTGGAGAGTGTGTGTGATAAAATTAAAATTGAAAGTAAAGATAATGGGGATGACCTCCCCAACCCCCTCCTTATTACCTTTACTTTCAATTTTAAATGCAGTTGGCTTTTGGTTTGTTTTAATTACTTGGGCTACATGCCCACAACCTTCACTGGCTCACCTGTGGCACTGTATCATCTGTTTAGAGTGTTCAGTTACTTTTGAACCCTTATGAGGATCCTGTCTGGCCCCATCACCTTGTTTTTATTTAGGGCTTCCAAAACTTCTTTGGACGTTCTCCTTTGAAAATGGATGTGTCCACTCCCCACTGCCCTGATGCCTACTGACATATGTTGGTCTGCCCCCGCTACTGTGAAGACTGAACAGAAGTACTCATTTAAAATTTTAGCTTTTATATTACCTTCTTCTGTAGTCTTTCCCTGCCCCCACTTTCCTAATCTTCACTACAGGTATCCCACCTCTTGCTTTCCTCTTTTCACTCATATACCTGAAGAAAATCCTATCCCCTTTTTCAATCTCCTTGGTGATCTTCTCCACTGTTTGTGCTTCTGCTGCCCTCACCCTCCATCCTGCCTCCCTTTGTTTATCTAGATATACATCCCTGTCTCCCTCCATCTGGGTCTTCTTGTACTTCCTAAAAATTGTTTATTTTCTCCTGTACCACCTTAGCCACCTCCTTTAAGAACCATAGTGGCCTCTTCCTCCTCCTATCCTTACATAGAAACACAGAATTTAACAGCAGATAAAGGCCACTTGGCCCATCTAGTCTGCCCATTTTTCCCTACCTACTGTATTACCACAGACCCTGCTTGAGTTCCAGCTCTGCCCCCCCCTCGCCCTATGACTAATGTTCCCTTATGCCTATCTCATGCATTCTTGAATCCTGCTACAGCTTTTGCTCCCATCACCTCTGCTGGGAGGCTGTTCCAGGCATCCACCACTTTTTCTGTGAAGAAGTACTTCCTCACATCTCCCCTGAGTCTACCCCCCTCCAGCTTCCAGCTTTATTCTTGTGCATCTACTTTCCTGAAAAATACTTCTCTCTTGTACCTTATTTATGGTCATGAGGTGTTTGAAAATCTCTATATCCCCTCTATATAGTCTCTATATAGTCCCCTTTCCTCCAGGGTGTACATATTGAGATCCTTCAATCACTTCTCATAGGGCTTTCTACTCAGATCCTGCACCATTTTTGGTTGCCCTCTTCTGGACTGCCTCCACTCTGTCTATGTCCTTCCGGAGATGAGGTCTGCATAACAGGACACAGTACTCAAGGTGAGGTCTCACCAGCAATTTATACAGAGGTAACACCACCTCCCTCTTTCTTCTGGTGATACCCCTCCCTATGCACCCCAGCACCCCACTAGCTCTCCCAATTGCCCTGTCACACTACCTGGCCAACTTTAGGTCATCATATATGATTACCTCCAGGTCTCATTCCTGTTTAGTTGCCATCAATACCACTCCCCTATTTTGTACTCTGCCCCTGGGTTTCTGTGTCTTAAGTGCATGATTTTGCACTTTTTTGCATTGAAACATAGATGTCATACCCTTGAATACTAACTTTCTCTGATCACTACTCATGTTTTCCACCCCTCCTGGAGTGTCTACCCTATTGCATATTTTAGTGTCATCTGCAAAAAGGCAAACCTTCCCAGCCAGCCCCTCTGCAATGTCGCTAATAAAGACATTAAAGAGGACCAGTCCCAGTACTGATCCCTGTGGCACACCGCTGGTCACCCTCCCTTCCTTGGAGTGAACTTCGTTTACCATCACCCTCTGTCACCTATTCCCCAACCAATGTCTTACTCAATTTATCACCTTTGGACCCACTCCTAGGCTGCTCAGCTTGCTTATGAGTCTCCTGTGTGGAACGGTGTTGAAGGCCTTACTAAAGTCTAGATAGGACACATCCACCACTCCACCCTAATCCAATTCCTTGATCACCCAGTCAAAGGAATCTAACAGATTTGTGTGATATGACCTACCCCTTGTGAATCCATGCTGCCTCAAGAGGGTCAGGATGTGCAGAATGGTGCTGAGGTGACTTAAATGACACAGGCTGTGGAGCACAACAGGGAACACAGTGTTGGTTATAGCAGCCAAACAAGAAGGGGGGGTGCACGGGCATGCACATGGTGCAACAAGGAGGCAAGGCAGTCCTGAGATGGGCCAGCACAACAGGCAGCAGGCAGGGACCCGGAGACAGTGTGGCAGGCAACTGCAGGGAACAGCAAGGTGGCAAGGCAGACTGGAGATGGGATAGCATAGCAGGCAGCAGGCAGGGACCCAGAGAAGGTTTGGTAAGCAGCTGCAGGGAGAGGCAAGGCAGTCTGGAGATGGGACAGCATAGCAGGCAGTAGGCTGAGCCCTAGCGATGGAGTGGTGCCCTGCAGCTAGCTGCAGAAAGGTGGCAGGGCAGGCTCTGCAGGCAGACATGGGCTACAGGGACTGGTGACATGAAGTGGCAGGGACGAGGGTGCAAGGGCAGAAGCAGCAGCCAACTACACCTGGAGCTGAAAGTTGTAGGCTACACCCTGTAGGTAGTCGGCTGTACTCCACTCTCCATACTTCCCCATGATGGTCTCAATCCTGCATCAGAGGTCTTTGTACCACCTACGTTTGCCCGCATTGGGTGCCCCAGACACAAGCTGCTCCATATACAGCTCACTCATGCACTGCTCCTCTGGGAGGCAGTCCAGGAACCTCCAAAAGGTAGGATGGCTGGCATCCATCTGTGTGCAGAAGCCCCTGTGCCAGCCCTCCACCATGTTACTGGTCTGTGCAAGGCCAGAATGCTTGGCCTCGTATGTATTCCAAGCCTTGAGCTGGTATGTGGGGCACCACCTACTGGACTGGCTGATGGTTCTGCTGATTCAGGTATCCTCAATGTAGTTGAGGATGGGCTGCAGCATGGCCTCGTGGTTCCAGCAGAACATGGTGTCACGGAGTTCACCATACACATAGACCACATCTGCCACTGGCAAGAATGCCAAGGACATCAACATCCACACCTGGAGGGCAAACTCCTCCTCTGCGGTATAGTGGGTGAGCACTTCAGGTGACTACTGTATTCTCCACCACACATCCTGGCAGAAATGAAAAAATCAGCCCCAATGACCACCCCAGCAAACACCATGCTGAACGCTCACCATGCAGCCCTCTCAAAGTCCATGAGGGTTGTCCTTGGTTGCATGTCCCTGAGCAGCTGCTGGACATCTGAAAATGCACAGATGTATAACTGCTTCCTGTGGGTGCATATCAGAAAGTACACCGCGGGCACGACAACCTCCGAGTGGACACCATGGATGGTGTATAGTTGCCCGAAAAGTGTTGTGTGGAATGTTTCATCCAGGAACCAGACCCTGCTGTCCCTGAGGAAGTGCAGGGACCAATGTGTGGTGAACACTAGAAATCTGTTACAGGATGGCCCACTGTCATGCAGGGGGGAATGGAACCCCCTGTCCAGTGGCAGCATATTCTGGTGGGATGGTCAGTTCTTCCACACTTTCAGGTGTTGCTGGACTGCCCCTTGCCACCTGCTAGATGTGTTGCATGGTGCATTTCAGCAGGGACACCACTGGCAGCCTGCTGGTTATGGTGTCTGGTACCCCTGAGGTGCGCTGAACCACCACCTGGGAGGTGCTCTCCATGCTGGAGTGGGCACGCTCCCTGATGTTGCCCATCACGGCCCTGATGCTTATCTCCCTGGCATTGGGCACATGATTGTGGGACTGCCCCAATGTACCACATGGTTCACCACAGTGTGTATGCAGGCAGGACAGTTGTATTTGTGACACTGGGTGCACCTCCAGTATACCTTGCTCTTTACCTTTTTGTCCCTGTTGTACAGGTGACCAGAGAGGCTGAGCAAGGGTTTCCCCTTCTGACTTGTTAGAACAGTCGGTGATTCCAGCTCCATCAGTGTTTCCTGACTTTGTAGAAGGCCATTCTTCTGCACTGTGTCCCTTTTATAGCCACATATAGTTCTTCCATGCATGGCCACACCCACGCACAATGCCAGACAGGAATAAAAAAGTGTTCTGTTGCCCATGGCTCCCCATCTACATGTGGGGGTGTTGTTCTGTCAGTGGTATTGGTGTGTGTGCTAGAACGTCCCTGTGTGTCTGGGTCATGGATCCATCAGCGGACACAGTTGAGTATGCTGGCTCCTGTTGTGCTGTTTTTCTCCCCAACCCTTTCCCCCTGTTGCTTGAACTGTTGTGCTGCTGATTCTATATTGTTCTATGGCATGTGAGCTAAGTTGGTGTGCCACAGCAGGGATTTGAACCCCATTACACACCTGCCCCAGCACTGTATTGCTGCATGTACCTATTGGCCTGAGCATGATGATGGTTTGGTGGTGGGGTCACCATTGGCCATGTTCAAGACTGCCAATAAATCCTGAATCCACTGTTGTTTTGGGGGGGTTGGCTTGCCACATTCCCATGTGTGCCCCCTTCATTTGTGCTGCTGCCACTGCTGGGCAGCCTCCAGGTGGCTGGTCGCCACCTTGGGGTGTGATGGGGGTTTTCCCCTGCTGGGTGTCTCCATGCCTCCAGGGTGCTTATGGGTGTGTGGGGGTGGGTGCATCACAGGATGCCCATGGAGCCAAGCATTGTGGTCTCTCAGATTGCAGTGCTTTGCTATGTTCATGTGGCCAGGGGCATGCGTGTGTGTGCACACACACGTGTGATCACTATTCCAGTATTCACCATTTTTCTAAGTCTGTTTTTTTTCTTTTGTCAAGTCTCTGTTTTCAGGGTAGCTGTTTTCCCTAGTCACTATTATGCAATGTGCTGTTCTGAGGAGTCACTATTTTGACATTTCTACAAAATAAAAAAAAGCTGCATGTTGCTTATATATATATATATATATATATATATATATATATGCGGCTTTTGGCAACATCAACAGACATTTGTTGTGGGAGATGATGAGAGAAAAGAATATAGATAAAAACTACTCATTTTAATTAAATTATTGTATTCAGACACCAGGATTGTTATTAGGTACAGTAAACATGGTGCACTCACGGATTCATTAGAAATTAAGCATGGGGTCAAACAGGGATGTATCTTGGCCCCCACCCTTTTCAATATATATATTGAGAGGGTGGTGGAGGATTTACATTTGATAGACACCTTCCCCCCAGGGTTGGTAATCTCCCAGTACAAATTATGTTGTACACAGATGATGTGATTATACTTTCTCAGACCCCTCTTGGATTAAAACGTGCTATTAATTCAGTTATGAATGCATTCAGGAAAATAGATCTGGAACTTAATGTCCATAAAACAAAGATTCTTGTCTTTGAGAATGGGCATTCTGTTCAGAAAAAAACCTGAGTGATGAATAACCAATTATTTGAAGAAGTTAGTTCTTTCTGTTATCTTGGTGTGTGGTTCACGAAAACATTATATTGGGTGTTACATATTCAAAAAATGAAGGAAAAGGCTATCAAATCTTTGATGGCCATACACAGATTTGGGAAAACATTTGCTCAGAATTCATTTACAGCCCAAATAAAATGCTGTATGGCAAAGATTTCTTCTCAGTTGCTATATGCTTCTGAAATGTGGGGTATCTTGGGAAATGTGAGTGATCTGGAAAAGTACAAAATAGATATCTTAAAAACTTATTGGGGGTTTCAGGGTTTATCCACTCAGCGATGATTCAGGCAGAAACAGGAATATTCTCCATAAAGGTTAAAGCACAGAAAAGAGCTATTAATTATTGGTACAGAACCTTAGTTTCTTCATCTCCAAATTATTGTATTGACTGCATAAAGGAAGAAAACATAGAGAAAAGAGGTAATGAATACTTTTGGTGTATTAGACTGAATTTACTTTTGAACACAGTTGGCTTAGACAGGGATTATTTGTTAAATCCGGATAAAAATATTTTTAGATTTAAATCCTTAGCCATACACAGATTACTGGATACTGCCATCTCTTTGGATTTGGCAGCAATATAGAATTTTGGAGATTTGGTTACTTATAAAAAAAAAATTAAAACTTCAGTTGGTGCTGAAAAGTATCTTAGTTTCTGTGAGAATTGGATGCAAAGAAAGGCAATTTGGAAGCTGCGCATGGAGCAAATTGGGCAACCTATGTATGGTATGAGATGGGGGGGTAGGTCTGTCCCCTGTAATTGTAATGAGAGCATAAAATGTGATATCCCACATATATTATGTGAATTCCTGCTTCTGAACACACCGAGGATTAAATGGATCTCTACATTTATTGATAAAATAGAAGATGGCAACCTTTTGCAATAAACAGTTGCTATATTAACCACACAGCATGAACCATTATTGTATGCACTAGCTAAATTTGCATAGCAGACAATGAACTATTTCTGTAATTCAAAGTATACCTTTGAGGGATCTTAGGCCCTAAATAAAGCCTGCTATTTTGGATAAGGGGGAATCTGGGATTGTTAATTTTTACTGTGATATGTAACATTTGATAAGACTTCCTGCATTATGGACTAATTGTGATTATTCATATAGTATGAATAGGGATGTAGCAGATTTTAAATAGATCAAATTGAAGCTTTTGCCATTTATGAATTGAATTATAATTTTAGTGTACTCTGAATTTTGTAATTTTAGAGTAAGTTTTTGATATGCACTTTATAAAATGACTGACGTACTGTGTTATTGAGTTAAACACATATGTAGCATTTGAATGTGATAAATCATATGATTTTAATACATTTGGAAAAAATAAAATGAACTTGAACTAATGTACTGTTCTGAGGAGTCATTATTTTGATGTTTCTGTGAATTGCACAATAGTGGTAACAGTCCTCCTCCTTCACAGTTCCTTCTGACTTTTACTGTTCATGGGCTGTTTAATCAGTCGATATTTAAAAATAGCTATCATCACTGGACACCCATCTGCCCTTCTCCAATCCTCTGGAACCACTTCTGTTTCTAGTGAGTGGTTGAACAGGACTGTCAGAGGTGCAGTCAGTACCTCTCTGAGCTCCCTCATTATCCTTGGATGCACCCCATCTGGCCCTATTGCTTTGTCCACTTTCAGATTTGCAAGCTCCTTCAGGACTTTCTTCTCTGAAAATGGACTATTGTCCACCTCCCTTCCTTTGATGTACCTTTTACTTTTCTGTGGCCCCTCTCATTCCCCTTCCTCTGTGAACACTGAACAAAAACATTTGTTCTGTATGTCTGTATGTCTGCTTTTTCTTAATCTCCTCCACCCACCCACCTTCCCTTCTTAGCCTTACATTCCCTCCCTGGTCTTCCTTTTTTCACTTACATACCTTAAACATGTTGTGTCCCCTTTAATTATTGACTGGGCTATTCTCTCCTCCATTTGCACCTTTGTGCTCCTTACTGCTTTACCAGCCTCCCTCTGTTTCCCCTGATACAATTCCCTATCCTCCTCCCCCTGTGTCATCTTATATTTCCTGAATGTAAACCTTTTTGCCCTTACCTTCTCAGTCACCTCTCTTGAGAACCATAGTGGTTTCCTTTCCCTCTTGACTTTGCTCACTTGCCTGACACAGAGTTTTTTTGCATTTACTATGGCCCCTTTTAGCTTCACCCACTGTCCCTCCACTCCAACCAAGTCCTCCCACCTGCCAGGGCATCCCTGAGGCATTCATCCTTCTTTTTAAAATCAAACCTCCTGAAGTCCAGGATCCTTGCCCTTGTGTGGTCTATTTCAGCCACAGCTCTTATATTGAACCACACTGTACAGTGATCACCCTTTCTTACTTTCTTTAAATAGCTTGCTGTTGCCTTAGTTATTCCTCCCTTGATCTTTTTTCATTGTGCTTCCACCCCCCCCCCCCGGTCATTTCCCCCTAAAGTATTTACTGACACAGTCTCCCATTTCTTTAAAATTTGGCCTCCTGAAGTCCAGGACCCTCATCCTAGTGTAATTTTTCTCTTGCCCAATCTGTATACCAAATCACACTGTACAATGGTCACTTATACCCAGGGGGTTACCACTGTGACATCTAAAAAGCTGTCCCTGTTTGTATGTATCAAGTCCAGCACTGCCCCATATCTACTGAGCTCTATAACCAGCTGCCTGAGAAATACCCCCGTAGAGAGTGATAATGGCACTGCTTCTTCCTGTGGCTATTTCAGAGAGGTCCAGTTTACATCACAGATTAAAGTCCCCATAATCAGTTTCTCCCCTTTGCTTGCCATTCAGCCAATGGTCTCCCCAAAAACCTTGTCTAATTCCTCCCCCTGTGTTGGTGGTCTGTACATTATCCCCACATGGATAAAGGCCCTGCTTCCTGTCCCTAAGCTGACCCAAAGAACCTGGGGGCTCATCCCTTTCCCCCTGGTGTCCTTTTATCTCCTTCATCTTTATACCTTCCCTTACATATAAAACAACTCCTCCTTCCTCCCTGCCCTGTCCTTCTGGAACATGGTGTCACCTGGAACAGCCACATCTCAGCTGTGGTTGTCTGTGTACCATTGTTGTGTTATAGCCACTGGATTGGGTTCACTCATAACTTTGCTAATTTTCAATATTTTACCTCCAATCTTTAAACCTGGCCATTTCCCCCACCTCATAAATGTTACAGGTGCAATTTTTAAAATCTTGGACAAAATGTGTTTTCACACTTGTGGTACAAAATGACATTTTGGCCATTATGCTATAAATTACACATGTCATGTTTATAAGGGGGAGTCATAAAATGACTATCTTGAGAATCTGAGGTCAAAATTTAAAATACATAATAATTATTGAGAAACATGTGAAGTGCCATCCTTTACCCCGGTGTATAGTGTTTTGTGATCCTGTGCCAGTGAGCTGAGCTCAGAGGTGAGCTCCGTGAATCTGCTGGATGGGATGAGGCTTGGGGAACAGTGCTGTCATGCTACAACATCTTCCACCCTGGGAAAGGAAGGCACAGGGTTGCCCACACAGGCCCAAGTACCATATAGTGAAGAGAACTCTTCTACAGGCACTGCACCTCTACACTTATGGACACCAGAGGCAATGCACTTTTGCTGACAGATTGGCTCTTTGTCCTGTGCATATGTATCTGTGGCCACATGGTAAGTGCAGGGCCCTGGCAGCCCTGTACTTCTACAGCCTACCAGACATTCTCAGGAATTATTGACATCCTTTGCTCTGCACTTCTGTAGGTGGATGGAGTCTTCCTTTGGAGTGTCTGCAACTATTCAAGCTGAGAATATGATTCCACTATCTCAGATTGAAAGGAAATTCTTTGCAAAAAAAAAAAGCTACATTAATGCATAAGTCAAGATTCAACTTACATGACAAAAGTAGGACAATATGGCAATAAGGTTTCCAATTCTAACTACCCACTTACCCTCCCCCCCATACATCAAAAGGACAAAAACACACAAGTAACCACAGACAGCCATCATCAGGTAAGACAAACAACATACAACTATTTCCGTATAAGACAAATGCAGTACCACTGATATGCTACCTTTGTGGATTTGTATCTGTGGCTGCATAAGCATAGGCACCACAGGGCCCTGTGCATATTCAGCCACACTTGTGCATATATGCCATACAGTGTGCATGTATACCTGTGTCTACAGAAGCAAATTACTGTAGCAATGTGGATATCATGATTTCAGCAGTGGATCTAGGCATTCTTCAAGAGGGTAGCAGTTTTTTTAGGGATTGCACTTTCCCCAAAAAAGAGGCAGTATAGTGCAGTGGTTTAAGGCTCTGAGCTGCAAATCTGGAGACCTGGGTTTGAATCCCACAGCCCCCACTTGCATATACTGTGTGACCCTGAGCAAGTCACTTAGCTTCCCTGTGCTCCCAGTTTGCACCTGTAAAAAAAGCTTTCAGCTTAGTGTGTCTCACCTGGTTAAACAATTGGAAAAAATGTTAGTATTGAAAGCTCAGATTAGATGAAAACAGCTGCTTTTTGCTGGATTAAGAGGGTACCAGCTGTGAAAATAGTTGTATGTTATATGCTGTTTATCTTACCTGGTAATCACCTTTGTAAACGAGAAGTTCCTGCTCAAAGGTATTTGTAATCCTAGATTTCAATAAAATAAAAAAGAAAATGGCTGTCTGTGGTTGCTTTTGTGGTCTTGTACATTTGCTGCCTGGAAGGTGGGGAGTTAGTGCTGAAAACCTTAATGCCACATTTTCCTTCTTTTGTGGCATTAAGTTGAACATTAGAATATGATTACACTATCTCAAAAAGTAAGGAAATAAATTGCAAAAAACTTCATTAATGGAACAGTTAGAGTTAAAGTGACAAAAGTAGGGAAATGTGGCATTAGGGTTTCCAACCCCAACACACACACCCCACCCTTCACAGACAAAGAAGCATTGGGGGGGCAGCACTGGAGTTGTCAACCCTAATTCTCACCCTATTCCATTAAGAAATAAGCTGGATGAGTGCAGCATAGGAGAACGGGGTGAGCATTAGTGCTTACAACCCCAATGCCACCCCCAATGCCTCTTCATCTGTGAAGGGTGGGGGGTGTTATGATTGGAAACCGTAATGCCACATTTCCCTACTTTTGTCACTTTAACCCAAACTGATGCATTAACAAAGTTTTTGCAATTTATTTCCTTATTTTTTGAGATAGTGTAATCATATCCCAGTGTGTCATTGGGTGGCAAACTGGTTGACGGGCAGAAAACAGAGAGTGGTGGTAAATGGTATACAGTCAGAAGAGATGCAAGTCACAAGTGGGGTACCTCAGGGATCAGTCCTGGGGCCAGTCCTCTTCAACATCTTCATTAGTGACCTTGCAGAAGGACTACAGGGTAAGGCTTGTCTGTTTGCAGATGGCACCAAGATCTGCAATGGAGTAGATGATCCAGATGGGGTGGGCAGAATGAGAAGAGATCTGGATAAACTAGCAAAATGGTCAGAAGAATGGCAACTGGGATTTAATGCAAAGAAGTGCAAGATCATGCACATAGGGAAGAGAAACTCTGAAGCCACCTATAGGCTGGGAGGGGAGTTGCTAGCAGTCACAAAGGAAGAAAGAGACTTGGGCATCATCATCACTGATGACCTGAAATCATCCAAGCAGACCTCTAAAGCAGTAGGTAAGACTAGTGGGGTGTTAGGATGTGTTAGTAGGGGTATCACAAGTCGTAAGAGGGAGGTAATAATCCCTCTTTACAAGACACTGGTTAGGCCCATCTGGAGTACTGCATGCAGTATTGGAGGCCACACCTTCACAAGGACATTAACCAAATTGAGGAAGTCCAGAGAAGGGCAACCAAAATGGTGCAGGGACTGCATCAGAAGACATATGAGGACAGATTAACAGAGCTCAATATGTATACCCTCGAGCAAAGGAGGGAGAGAGGTGATATGATCGAGGCATTCAAACACCTTAAGGGCATTAACAAGGTGAAAGAGTCTAACATGTTTAAATATAAGAAAAATAGCAGGACAAGAGGACACAGCATGAGATTAGAGGGGGCGATTAAGAGAGCAGTGAGGAAATTCTTTTCACAGAAAGGGTGATGGATGCATGGAATGGCCTACCTCAAGAAGTGGTGGCTATGAATACAGTGCAGGGCTTCAAACAGGCATGGGATAGGCATAAGGGAGCAATACAAATGAGTATGAATAGATAGGCCACTGACAGAGCAAAGACCAATAGCACATTTATAAGGTAGAAAAAGAAATGGGCAGGCTGGATGGGCCTTGCGGTCCTTATCTGACGTCAACTTCTATGTTTCTATGTTTCTATGTGCTTGTTGAGGCCCTGTGCTCTAATTCTTCCACAGAAGCATATATGTACGTAGCTAGGGGTGCACAGGACCCAGAGAGCTTGCACTCCCATTCCTCAATAGGTGCGTATGTGTACTTACGTCAGACCTGCACTTCCATTTATAGGCCAAGAGTGATACAATTGTCATCATAGCCATGTTATTACCCCACCTGATGTAACTAGTGGTGAAAAAATTTAAATCCCCACTGAAGCATAATTCTGCACAACTGCAATGCCATTTCTGCACCACAGGTGTGAAAACTTATTTCAGCCAGGATTTTAAAAATGACGATTGTGGCATACATTTAGTGGGGTAATAAGAATTCCATGTTCCAAATTTTGGGTCAAAATATTTTAAATTGCCAAAGTTATGAGAGTGTGTTGTGCATTTCCAACAAACCATCATGACTCCGCCATTTTTTTACATTTTGCCCTCAAAATTTTAACATGGCCTTTTGGGAACCCTACCTCATGAACAATATGACCGTCATTATGCAAATCCTACCCAAAAGGTGCATTCACTAACCGACTGTGAATTTACCTTTAGGGCAAGAGTTGCATAATGACCATTGTTTTGTTCATAAGGTGGGGTCCTCAAAAGGCCATGTAGAAAATTTGGGGTCAAAATCTCAAAAGATGGCAATGTTATGGACCATTATCTTTTTTCATCATACAGTACATTGTCATCCTTTTTCGTGATGTGAAAAAGGATTATGACGTCTCACAAAAAAGGAATTGGTTGATGAAAAAAGATTAGGGACTTCACCAACCAGATGGAGGTACAGCAAAAACATCTCCAGCTGCTAAAGGAGTGTGCACGGTACAGATATAAGCAAAATGAACAACAAAACCAGCACTACTCCAGACCTGAGAGCACAAAAAAGGTTTTATTTAAAAAAATTGTTAAAAGGCTCAATGCCTGCAACACACCGTCAAGAAAAACCCAGACCGGTTTTGCAGCTAGTGCGTCACAGCTTGTTCTACCCTGAAAATTTCAGGCCACAATTCCAAACGGTTTGGCCTCAGCGCAATGAGGAAAAAACAGCCAAAAAAGGTGAATTTTAGTGTTTTTCACAATGCGCAGCTTGAAATCTGTCAATGTGACCAAAACAAAATTTGGCATGTCAAGAGATCTACACCATGGGACAGTGCATACCAGATTCAATGCAAATATGTTTTACAGTTGCAAAGTTATTAAAGTGCAAAATTTCAGGTTTAACATTCAAGTGCCTACTGAACCCTAACTATAGGGGCATGACTGTGCCCCTATAATATATATATATATACATATATATATATATATATATATATATATATATTATCGAGGCATGGTAGCACCCCTATAGTTAGGGTTGAGCAGCAGTTTGTATGTTAAACCTGAACTTTTGCACTTTAATTATGATGCAACCATTCAACAAATTTGCACAGCATTTTGCATGCATAGTGTTCTGGGGTAGATCTCTTTTGATGTGCTCAGTTTTGATTCAGTCAGATTTGCAAATTCTGGTATAAAGATAGTGAAAACAAAGTTAAAATTTGCTGCTTTTTGCAGTTTTTTTATCATCGTGCTGTGCAAAGAAGTTTGGAATTTTTGTCTGAAATTTTTATGGTAGAAAGAGCTTGCATCACAGAACAGGCAAACATTTACTTGGTGAAAAAATATTAATCCATTCAAAACTTATAGCATTTTTTAAAATCACCATTATTTTCAATGGGATGTTTGTTTTTCAGGATGGCTGCACGATACAAACAGGGATCCTTGTTTGTGAGGGACCAATCTTTGTTCACGGATTGCCAGTCCTTGGTTACCAGACAAAACCAGTAGGAGGAGAGAGAGCTTAATTGGGGGTGTAGCTTAGACACTATAATAGCAGGTGACTCAAATTACAACTTCCTGTTGCTAGCCTTTTTTCTTACTAATTGCCCTTCATCCCACCCACCCTAAGCCAGTTCTACTTTTATAACCACTGGATTCAACTGTCAACAAGAACTTCCTGTTTGGCAGTAGGAGGGAAAAGATTATAGAGAAACATTAGTTTTGTCAACACTAAAGGAAAAAAGTAGCTCACTCTCCCCACCTAGCTGCTGGTGGTCTGACACTGAGCAAGGAAGAAGGAGGCTACTGAAGAATACAGGAAGTTGCTGTCCCAGAACAGGAAGGGTGAGAGTTGTAAGGAGAGGAGAGAGTAAGCATACAGAGGAACAGGAGAGGGGACACAAAATAAGACATGATAGGAGCGGTGCAGTGCAATGGCTGTGGGGCAGCAGTGTTCCGGTAGACATTCTGGAGACTGCAGTGCTGCCCTATTTGCAGGCACCTCTCTGGTCTGAGGGAGGAGGTTGCCCATCTCCAGGCTGATGTGGCTAGGATTCGTGAAACCTCCTCCCCTACCCAGAGACCACCAGGGCCAATGCCACTACCTCAGAGGTTGCCAAGAAAGAGGAGAGACTGGACCAGGGTGGGATCAGCGAGGGAGAGGGTGGTGGAACAGAGTTGCATCCCTCCAGCTGTACCTCTCCACATTTCATTCACTGTTCTGGTGGATAGTGGTTCCTCTATGCAGGCACCTGCAGTGGAGACCAAGGAAGATGCTGGGAACTTTCACAAAGGAGACCCACAGGAGGGTGGCATGGGACCCCACAGGGGAAGGAAACAACTTCTGGTGGGAGACTCAATCATTAGGGGGTTAGAAATGGGGGAGGAAGGGGAGAAGGAGGTAAGGTGCCTGCCTGGCTCCACGACTTGGAGGGACAGGAGGCAATCATCAGGATCGTGGGAGCAGTTGCACAAGGGAGGGAGGGAGCTGGATGTCATTGTCCACCTAGGTACAAACTACCTGGCTAGGAATGGTATCAGAGCAATGCAAGAGGAGTTTGTAGAGTTGGGGAGGGGCCTTAGACAAGTAGCGCATACGGTAACCTTCTCGGAGGTGCTGCCTGTCTATGGCAAGGGTGATGCTAGGGTACTCCTCACCAGTGAATTCAATGAATGGTTGAAAAATTGGTGTGGAGCTCAGGGTTTTGGCTTCATTGGAGACTGGGGAGCCACCTGGAGGGATGCAGACCTATACTGGTGCGATGGTCTGTATCTGTCCAGAGGGAACCTGAATCCTAGGTGAGAGGTTTAAATGCTTCATCGGCAAGCATTTAAACTAGCCAAGGGGAGAGGCACTGAAAAGGAGCAGGGAAATCCCAGCCTCCCCCCACAAAACCCAGTAATTAGTGAGGTAAACACCAAGGTAGAGAAGTCATTAGGGAGCAGGATAGAGGTAAATGTAAAAAAAAGGCAAAGGCAGTAAGGAAAGGAATGGGGCTAAAAGGGGTAAGGCCATCAACAAGTGGAGGGTGATGAGTACTAATGCTCAAAGTCTGTGTAACAAGCTCCCTGAACTAGTGGCCTTGATGTAACAGGGTTGCCAGGATATTGTGGCAGTCACAGAAACATGGTACGCAGAGAACCATGACTGGGATGTCAACATACCAGGATACACAATCTACAGGAGGGACAGGGAGGGTAAAAGAGGAGGAGGAGTAGCTCTCTATGTAAAGGAAGGGATCAAAGCAACAGAACTAAAGCATAAACAGGGAGCAGATGAGGCACTCTGGGTCACCCTGGAAACAGAAAATGGCACCACAATCCGCATGGGGTTATATACAGACCCCCACCTCAGGGGGAGGGAATGGACAAGGAAATGAAAGAAGGCTTCCTTAGAATGGCAGAAAAAGTGGAGATATTGTTGATGGGGGACCTGAATATGCCAGATGTTAACTGGAGCACCGTTGCTGCAGGCACATCCAAGAGCAGGGTCATTCTTGATGCCCTACAGGAGGCATGCCTCAGACAGCTAGTATTGGAACCCACTTGGGAGGGAGCAATCTTAAACCTGGTACTCTCAAATGGGGATGGAGAAAGAATCTCAGATTTAGAAGTGGGTAGCCATCTGGAAACAAGTGACCACCAAACAGTGCAGTTCATGATAAACACAGCTATGCAATCAAGCCATACAAAAGCAAGAGTACTGGACTTTAGGAGGGCTGACTTTGGGAAAATGAGAGAGTGCCTCAGAAAAGCACTAGCAAATGGACAAGAAGGAGGGGTGGAGGAACAATGGGAAGTAATCAAAACAGCCATCACAGAGGCAACAAGCCTTTGTGTAAAGCAAATCAACAAAACACAACGAAGGAAAAAAACACTATGGTTCTCAAAAGAGGTGGCAGGAAAGGTTAAGGAGAAAAGGATAGCATTCAGGAAATATAAGGAAACACAGAAGGAGCAAGACAGAGAATGTTATCAGTTAAAGCAGAAACAGGCTGGGAAAGCAGTCAGAATAGTAAAGGCCCAAACTAAGAAAAAGATAGCCAACTCTGTTAAGAAGGGGGATAAGACCTTTTATAGGTACATTAGGGAGCAAAGAAAGACCAAAGGAGGGATACTGAGACATAGTAAAGGGAAGGGAATGTGGGTAGAGGGTGATAGTGAAAAAGCAGGGATACTGAACGAATATTTCTGCTCAGTATTGACAAAGAAAGAGGAGGGGGAGGTACCTAAACCAAACAAGAGAAACACTCTGAAGACGGGGGTCGATACCAGTCCATTTACAGAAGAAAGGGTTCTGAAAGAACTAATAAAATTGAAGGTGGACAAAGCAATGGGGCCTGATGGGATTCACCAAAGAATTCTAAAAGAACTAAGGGTAGACCTAGTGACACCACTGATTACTCTCGTTAACAAATCATGTGAGGATGGGGTGGTACCCGAGGACTGAGGAGGGCGGATGTGATCCTTCTTCACAAAAGTGGGAGCAGGACAGGCAGGAAACTACAGACCAGTTAGTTTAACCTCAGTGGTAGGGAAAATGATGGAATCACTTCTAAAGGAAAGAACTGTTGAGTACCTAGAGGCCAGTGGGGCACAGGACCCAAGGCAGCATGGATTCACCATGGGAAGGTCGTGTCAGATGAATCTAATAGTTTTCTTTGACTGGGTGACCAAATTAGTAGACCAGGGAGGGGCTGTGGACATAGTCTACCTAGATATTAGCAAGGCATTTGATACAGTCTCACACAAAAGATTAATACACAAGTTAGCCAGCCTTGGAGTGGGTCCCAAGGTGGTAGCCTGGATAAAAAATTGGCTAGACAACAGGACGCAAAGAGTAGTAGTAGATGGAGTCCACAGTGAAGAAAGGAGGGATACTAGCAGGGTACCGCAAGGTTCAGTACTGGGACCGGTCCTTTTTAATGTCTTTATAAGTGACATTGCAGAGGAACTGGAAGGAAACGTATGTGTCTTTGCAGACGACACAAAGATCTGCAGCAAGGATGATACTCAAGATGGAGTGGAAAGGATGAGAAGGGACTTAGCAAGGTTGGAAGAATGGTCAAATGTATGGCAGCTCAGATTCAAGGCAAAGAAGTGCAAGGTAATACACCTGGGAAACAAAAACCCAGGGGACGAGTACACAATGGGGGGTGAGATACTGACAACAGTAAAAATGGAAAGGGACCTGGGGGTAATTATATCAGATGACCTAAAGGTGGGCAAGCAATGTGAGAAGGCAGTAAGGCTGAGGGGGGTAATGAGATGCATAGGGAGAGGCATCAACAGTGGAAAACAAGAAGTTGTTATCCCTCTGTACAGATAGTTGGTGAGACCCCATCTGGAGTACTGTGTGCAGTTCTGGAGACCAAATCTCGGCATAGACATAGACAGAGTGGAGGTTATCCAGAGGAGGGCAACCAAAATGGTGCAGGGTCTGCACCAGAAGACATACGAAGAAAGACTAAAGGAGCTTAATATGTATACCCTTGAGGAAAGAAGGGAGAGAGGGGACATGATAGAAACTTTCAAGTACCTCAAGGGAATCAACAAAGTCCAAGAGGGTAGCATCTTTCAGAAAAAGAGATGTGCAAGAACAAGGAGGCATGATTTGAAGATAGAGGGGGGACAGCTCAGAGGTAATGTGAGGAAGTTTTTTTTCACAGGGAGGGTTGTGGATGCATGGAACAGCCTCCCTGAGGAGGTTGTGGAGCCAAGAACAGTGGGGGAATTCAAGAATGCATGGGACACACATAAGGCAGTCCTGGAGGGGGGTAGGAGGAAGTAGGCTGTTGGTTAACTAGGATCTACAGCTTATTTGTTAGGTAGGAAAATGGGCAGACTAGGTGGGCCAAGCGGTCCTTATCTGCTGTCAAATTCTATGTTTCTATGTTTCTATGTAAAATTATTTGTTCGTGAGCCACCATGCTGTTTTTTGATTTTGCCCCCAAAAAGCTCTCATAACTCTGCCCAGGGATGTCTGTTTGCTACATTTATGTATGATTTTTGCTCATCGGGAGTTGATGAGCTGTGCTTTTTGCTTTCTGATGTTTGTATGCCCCTGGGAAGTTTTTTTTTGTATATTTTTAAATCCTTGTGCATCACTCACCAAGTTCTTTGTTCACGAATCTTTTTTGTCACAAGCAAATAAGGAAATCAGCTGATGAACAAGGATTATCCCTGGTGTCTAGTGGGACCCCCCCCCAACCTTCTATTCTTCCAAAATCATTGGTGGCAGTGGTATCGCCCCCTTTCTTATGGTCCCTTTTCTTTTTGTAATGTCTTCCTGAAAAGAAAAAACATCCCTCAATATCTTTTGTGTTTGTTTAAGCTGTAAAAAAAAAGTCCATTGCTGGTCACGCTCGCACCCCACACCCTGCACCTGACCACCCACTGTGCACCCACCTCCATGCACCCCCGACATCCCCACAGACCCTTACTCATCTCCAGAGGTTCCAGGTTCAAGACCTGCAATGCCGATCGAAGACACGTTTTGCTGCTGGAAAAAGCAATCGCAAAATGAACTAAGGTAAATGCGGTTCTATGTATTTCAGTGGGGGGGGGTTCAAATTTTGGCCATAACTCAGCCATTTCTTGAGCTTTTGGCCCAAAATCTTCAACATGGCCTCTTGGGAACCTCACCTCATAGAAACATAGAATTTGACAGCAGATAAGGACCGCTTGGTCCACCCAGTCTGTCCATTTCCCTACCTGATGGATAAGCTGCAGATTCCAGTTAATCAACAGCTTACTTCCTCCTGCCCCCACTAGAATTGCCTCATGCCTGTCCCATGCATTCTTGAATTCTCCCACTGTTCCTGACCCCACAACCTCCTCAGGAAGGCTGTTCCATGCATCAACAACTCTCTCTGTGAAAAAATACTTTCTAACATTATCTCTGAGCCGTCCCCCCTCTATCTTCAAATTGTGCCTCCTTGTTCTTGCACATCTCTTCTTCTGAAAGATACTACCCTCTTCTACCTTGTTAATTCCCTTGAGATACTTGAAAGTTTCTATCATTTCCCCCATTTCACTCCTTTCCTCAAGAGTATGCATATTAACCTGCTTTAGTCTCTCCTCATATGTCTTCTGGTGCAGACCCTGCACCATTTTGGTTGCCCTCCTCTGAACAGCCTCCACTCTGTCTATGACTTTGCAGAGATGGGGTCTCCAGAATTGCATGCAGTACTCCAGATGGGGTCTCACTAACTGTCTGTAGACAGGGATAACAACTTCCTGTTTTCTACTGTTGATGCCTTTCCCTATGCATCCCAGTATCCTCCCAGCCCTCCTTACTGCCTTCTCAATTGCTTTCCCACCTTTAGGTCATCTGATATAATTATTCCTAGGTCGCTTTCAATTTTTGTTGTTGTTATTAACTCACCCCCCATTGTGTACTCTTCCCCTGGATTTTTGTTTCCCAGATGCATTACCTTGCACTTCTTTGCATTGAATCTGAGCTACCACATATATTACCATTCCTCCAACCTTGTCAAGTCCCTTTTCATTCTTTCCACCCCACCTTGTGTATCAACCCTGTTGCAGATCTTTGTGTCATCTGCAAAGAGGCATACCTTTCCTTCCAGGTGCTCTCCAATGTCACTTATAAAGATATTAAAGAGGACCGGTCCCAGTACCGAACCCTGCTGTACTCCACTAGTTACCCTCCTTTCTTCACTGTGGACTCTGTTTACTATTACCTTTTGTGTCCTGTTGTCCAGTCAGTTTTTTATCCAGACTACCACCTTGGGACCCACTCCAAGGCTGGCTAACTTGTATATTAATCTTTTGTGTGAGACTGTGTCAAATGCCTTGCTAAAATCTAGGTAGACCATGTCCACAGCCCCTCCCTGGTCTACTACTTTGGTCATCCAGTCAAAGAAATCTATTAGGTTCATCTGACATGATCTTCCTGCTGTGAAACATGCTGCCTTGGGTCCTGTACTCACTGGCCTCTAGGTACTCAACAATTCTTTCCTTTAGAAGTGATTCCATCATTTTCCCTACCACCGAAGTCAAACTAACTGGCCTGTAGTTTCCTGCCTCTGCCCTGCTCCCACTTTTGTGAAGTGGAATCACATTTGCCCTCCTCCAGTCCTCAGGTACCACTCCATCCTCCCATGATTTGTTAATGAGAGTAGTCAGAGGTGTTACTAGTTCTACCCTTAGTTCTTGTAGTATTCTTTGGTGAATCCCATCATGCCCCATTGCTTTGTCCACCCTCAGTTTCAAGAGTTCTTTCAAAACCCTTTCTTCTGTGAATGGACTGGTTTCGACCCCCCTATTCAGAGTTTCTCCCTTGTTTGGTTTAGGCATCTCCCCCTCCTCATCTGTTGTGAATACTGAGCAGAAATATTCTTTCAGTATCCCTGCTTTTTCACTGTCACCCTCTGCCCACATTCCCTCCCCTTTATTAAGTCTCTGTATCCCTCCCTTGGTCTTCCTTCACTCCCTAATGTACCTATAAAAAGTTGTATCCCCCTTCTTAACAGGGTTGGCTATCTTTTCCTCAGTTTGTGCCTTTGCTATTCTAACTGCCTTCCCTACCTCCTTCTGCTTTAACTGATAAAGTTCTCTGTCCTGCTCTTTCTGTGTTTCCTTATATTTCCTGAATGCTATCCTTTTCTCCTTAACCATCCCTGCCACCTCTTTTGAGAACCATAGTTTTTTTTCTTCATTTTGTTTTATTGATTTGCTTCACACAAAGGCTTGTTGCCTCTGCGATGGCTGTTTTGATTATTCCCCATTGTTCCTCCACCCCTCCTTCTTGCCCATTTGCTAGTGCTTTTCTGAGGCACTCTCTCATTTTCCCAAAGTCAGCCTTCCTAAAGTCCAATACTTGTGTTTTTGTATGGCTTGACTCTGTGGCTGTGTTTATTGTGAACTACACTGTTTGGTGGTCACTTGTACCCAGATGGCTACCCACCTCTAAATCTGAGATCCTTTCTCCTTTCCCATTTGAGAGTACCAGGTCTAAGATTGCTCCCTCCCAAGTGGGTTCCAATACTAGCAGTCTGAGGCATGCTCCCTGAAGGACATCAAGAATGACCCTGCTCTTGGATGTGCCTGCAGTAAAGGTACTCCAGTTAACATCTGGCATATTCAGGTCCCCCATCAACAATATCTCCCATTTTTCAGCCATTTTAAGGATGCCTTCTATCATTTCCTTGTCCATGTCCTCCTCCTGAGATGGGGGTCTGTACACAACCCCCATGCGGATTGTGGTGCAATTTCCTGTCTCCAGGGTGACCCATTGTGACTCATCAACTTCCTGTTTACTCTTTAGTTATGTTGCTTTAATCCCTTCCCTTATATAGAGAGCTACTCCTCCTCCCCTTTTACCCACCCTGTCCCTCCTGTAGACTGTGTATCCTGGTATGTTGACTTCCCACTTATGGTTCTCTGTGTACCATGTTTCAGTGACTGCCACAATATCCAGGCATCCCTCTTCCATCAAGGCCACTAGTTCAGCGAGCTTGTTGCACAGACTGCAGGCATTGGTACTCATCACCTTCCATTTATTTTTTATGGTCTTACCCCTTTTAGTCCAGTCCCTTTCCTTAACATCTTTTTCTGCATTTATCCCTGTCCTGCTCCCTACTGACTTCTCTGCCTTCATTTTTACCTCTCTAACTACTGCGCTTTGTGGAGGGAGGCTGGGATTTTCCTGCTCATTTTCAGTTTAAATGCTTGCAAATTAAGCATTTAAACCTGTCACCTAGGATCCTGGATCCCCCCCCAGACAGATGCAGACCATCGCGCCAGTATAAGGCTGCATCCCCCCAGTTCCCAGTGAAGCCAAAACCCTGAGCTCCACACCAGTTTTTCAACCATTCATTGAATCCCATGGTGCGGAATACCCTATCATCATCCTTGCCATAGACAGGCAGCACCTCTGAGAAGGTTACCGTACATGCTACTTGTGTAAGGCCCCTCCCTAACTCCATAAACTCCTCTTGCACCACTCTGATCCCATTTACAGCCAGGTCATTTGTCTCTAGGTGGACAATGACATCCAGCTCCCTCCCTCCCTCGTGCAGCTGCTCCCATGATCCTGAGGATTCACTTCCTGTCCCTCCAAGCCATGGCACCAGGCAGGCACCTTACCTCCCTATCCCCTTCCTCCCCCGCATCTAACCCCCTAATGATTGAGTCCCACATGAGACATATGACTGTCATTAGGCAACACCCCCTCCCAGAAAGGTGATTTCTTGGTCGGTTGGTGAAATCACCTTTCTGGTGGGATTTACATAACAAAAGTCATACTGTTCATGATGTGGGGTCATAAGAAGGCTATGTTGAAAATTTGGGGTCAAAATTTAAGAAAACTGGCTGTGTTATGCACATTCATTTCTATCTTACTGTGCACACTCGCAACTTTGGAAATTTTCTATATTTTCACCTCATATGTTCAGCATAGCCATGCTATTACCCCACCTCATATATGTAACAGATGTCATTTTTCAAATCCTAGCCAAAATGTGTTTTCACACTTGTGGTGCAGAGTAGCATTGCAGTTGTGCAGAATTACATTTTAGCAGGGATTTGAAAGTATTCTGTACTGGGTACATGCAGTGAGGTTATAAGAAGGCTATGTTAAAATTTAAGGCAGTTAAAATTTAATGCCAAGAAGCATAATGTGATGCACATGGGTAAACATCCCCCAAGAAAGACGTACACACTGAATGGGCATCAATTAGAAGAATCAAAGATGGGACAGGACTTCCAAGTAATTATTACCGATGATCTAAAAGTGGGGATACAATGTGAAAAAGCAGCACTGAGGGCACGCAGCAACCTCGGCTGTAAAGGTAGAGGGATTATGAGTAGGAAGCGTGAGGTAATCATCCCACTGTATAGGTCCTTGGTCAAGCTGCACCTGGAATACTGCGTGCAGTTCTGGAGGCCCCACCTAATTAAGGACATTGACCACTTAGAAAGGGTTCAGAGAAAGGCCACTAAGATGGTACAGGGTCTGCATCAAGAAAACTTATGAAAGGAGACTCAGTGAATTAAACTTATACATAAAGGGAATCAACAAAGCCCAGATAGGAAACCTATTCCAGGAAAACAACACAATACATACAAGGGGGCACAATCTGCATCTAGTGGGAGTCAGATTTAGAACCAATATAAGGAAATACTTTTTCACAGAGAGAGTGATAGAACTATGGATCAGCCTGCCCTCAGTGGTGGTAGCATTGGAGAGAGTACGGGAATTCAAACTAGCAAGGGACAGGCAATGCGGGCACCTGAAGGGGTAATAAAACAGGGAGGGGGTAGAAATTTGGGGGCAGACTAGATGGATCATGCTGTCCCCATCTGTCAGCTACTTCTTATGATCTTATCTTAAAAGAGTTGGGGTCAAATAGGGATATTGTTATACTACCTGAATGCAGGGATGGGATTCAGACCCTGCACTCCCACCATAAAATAAAGATACTGTTATACTATCTCAATTCAGACTCTGCATTCCCACCGTAACATAAGGATACTGTTATACTATCTCAATGGTGGGATAGGAGTGCAAGTTCCAAAGAACCCTGTGCTTCCAACATAAAATAAGGATACTGTTATATTATCTCAAAAAGTAAGGAAATCAATTGCAAAAAACATTGTTAATGCATCAGTTAGGGTTAAAATGACAAAGTAGGTAAATGTGGCTTTAGGGTTTCCAGTCCTAACACCACACAACCACCATGCATAGATGAAGAGTGATCAGGCAGTGGCATTGGGGTCATCAGCCCTAATGCTCACCCCATTCTCCTATGCTGTGCCACCAGCTTATTTTCTAATGAAATGGAGTGAGCATTGGGGCTAATGACCCCAATGCCACCCTCGATCGCTCTTTGTCTGTGTAGGGTGGGCGTGTGGTGTCAGGGTTGGAAACTCTAATGCCATGTTTCCCTACTTTTGTCACTTTAACCCTAACTGATGCATTAACAAAGCTTAATTGTATATATATATATATATATATATATATATATATATATATATATATATATATGAAATACGATGGGTAGGAGTGGATATGGAAAATAGTCTCACTCCTGCAGAGTGCACTCTGAAGGCACTCGTGAGAATGCACAGCTCATTCTGCAGGACTGAGAATATTGTCCATATTCCATGATCTGCACATCATGTGTGCAATTTATACCATGAGGGTGAGAGCTTTAGGAACATTTTTTTCTATTTCTGTGTGTTTTCTGCTCATTCTGTGTGTGGTGTGAGTGCGTGTGCATGGGAGTTGTTCTGAATGGACTGGGATTCAGAAACACAATGGGACACAGATGAGTGTGTTTTGCAAAGCTAATTGAGCAAGTTATAGGTTTCAATGAGAAAGAGAAACTGTTGCAGGTAGCACTGAGAAAAAGAAACTGCTTTGTGGAGGAGTTTCCTTTTGAATTCAGGTTGTTTTGAAACTGAGATCAGCACAATGAGTTATTCTGAATGGACTGGGAGTCAGAAACACAATGGGACACAAGTGAGATTATTTTGCAAAGCTAATTGAGTAAGTTGCAGCTTCAGTGAGAAAGATAAACTGTTTTCTGAAGCAGTTTCATTTAGAATGCAAGCTGCAGTGAAGGTATTCTCACTCTGGTGATATCGGCAGAGTGTGGATATTTGTCGATATCCTCACTCTGCTAATTTCATCAGGATTTATCCTTACTCCAGTGGAAATAACACAGGATCTTCTACTGAGAAAGATCTCAGCCCCATGATATATATATATATATTTATAAAATGGAGGAGAACATCCTCCTCCAAATCCAGTGTTCTGATTGTATAAAACATATCACATGACCGTGCATATATCAGAGCTAGACCGCACACCTAAGAGTGAGTAATCTATTACGTATATATATATATGTGTGTGTGTGTGTGTGTGTGTATATATATATATATATATATATATATATATATATATATATATAATAGATATCCCACACTTAGGTGTGTGGTCACACTGGGATATAAGCACTCCTTGATGTTCATTGTATACATGAGGTCACAGGCCTTGTGCGTCAACAACCCAAGGTGTGCATATATCAGAGTGCGACCATGCACCATAGAGTGGGTAATCTATCTTATAAAATAGCAAATTAGTTTTTTAGGAGGGTAAAAGTGCAGGTGTGCGGTAGCGCTCTGATATAAGCACGGTCATGTGATGGGATCCAACAAATCAGCAGACATCATTTTTCCTACCCAGTTTACAAATAATAAAATATATGTGTGTGTGTGTGTATATATATATATATATATATATATATATATATATATATATGTGTATATATATAATATATATATATGTATGTATATATATATATATATATATATATATATATATATATATATATAATAATGGCGCAGTCGCACCACTATAGTTAGAGTTCAGTGGCCACTTGCATACTAAAGTCAAATGTTTGGGCATTATTAACTTTGTACCCATTTAACGGATTTGCCTGAAATTTGGAATATGCGGTGGAGCATGGTAGATCTCTTGATCTGCCAAATTGCGTTTCAGTCGGACTTACGGTCTTTGCATATGAAAACGCTGAAAAATGCAAAATTATCCATTTTGAGAGGCAGCTTTTGGGATTTGGGATGTGGCCCTGCATGGCCGTCTTGTGGCATACCACTCTGTAACATGGCTCATTTGAAAGAGCTTCACTGGCCGAACATGCTGCTTTCCGTCTGGTGAAAAAATATTGAGGCATTCAAAAGTTATAGCACTTTGAAGTTCCCATTATAAGTCAATGGGAACATTTATATGGTTATTTTGTGAACAAAGAATGGAGTTTGGGCCATCTGGTACCTCCACATGATCAAAGAAATTGCAGGCTCACAATCAAAGATTCTTTGATCCCAAGGAAGGGGACTAGATGGCCAGATTTGGAGGGATCAGAAAGCCCAATTTTAACAACTTTTAAAATTAAAAATCTCAGAAATGGTTTGGTCTTTTAACTTGAAATTTGGAGGGTGTTGGGATGTCCTGCAAATGTGAATTATGGTACTTAGGTGCCAGAAAATACTTTCGTTGCGGAGATATGGCGTGGCACAGTTTACGTTTTGCGGACAGCATTTTGCATTGTGGTAGTGGCTTGAAATTTATAGGGTAGCTAGCCTTACTGCCATGGACATACTTTTCTGTCATTAGGTGTGTAAAATGTAAACAGGTGTGGAATTCTGCCACTCTGACCAAAGAAAATCTCAAACTTTAAAATGTTATATCTCGGACACGGTTTGGTCTTTTAAATTGAAATATGCAGGATGTTGAGGGGATGTCCTGTACAAGTGAATTATGGTATTCAGGTGTTGGAAAATTAGGTTGCTGCAGAGATATTGTGTGATGCACTTTACATTTTCTCTTTAGCGTTTTGCATTGTAGTAGGCACTTTTAATGTTAAACCTCACGTTTTGCAGGTTAATAACTTTGCAAGCATTTAATGGATTTGCACAAAATTTGGAATGCACAGTCTGGTGTGGTAGATCTCTTGATTTTCTAAATCTCTTTTCAGTTGAACATACGGTTTTTGTGTAACGAAGTGCCAAAAAATTAACTTTTCGCCACTTTTGTGCATTTTCTGTCTGTGGCACTGTACGGATACTGAGTCGGCTATTGGTCCAATTCTTGGGACATAGAAAGAGCTTGGGCCAAGGAACATGCTGCATTTTGTTTGGTGAAAAAATATTAATCTGTTCCAAAGTTATTACAATTGGAATTTCCCATTATATCCTACAGGAAAATTATGTATTTTTGGAATGTTAATGAGAAAGATCAGATGGCCCAAATTGAGATGACCATATCTCAATAACAGTTTGTTCTTTTTTACTTGAAATTTGCAGGGCATTGAGAGGATGTCATAGCAATGTGAACTATGCTGTTTAGGTGTTGGGGAAATAATTTGTTGCAGAGATATTCAATTATGTAATTGACATTTTTCCCACAGGATTACATTGCAGTCTGTGTCATGACTTTCAGCGCTGTTATCTCGGAAACAAAGCGAGAAACGGACTTTTTGCTACAGGTGGCTTAGATCACCTATAGGTGATCTAAGCCACTGGAAAAAGACTTGATATTGTAGAGTCAGCCTGCAGTGGAATTTTGTTTGTATGTTGCACGGTTCATGAGACATTATGAAAGTAAGGGTTGAAAGAGTGCCTGTCCAGTGCTTTTTTGGTGCCCATAGCTCGGAAATGATGTGAGATATAGGTACAGCTTGTGATTGTGGCATAATCTTCTCACTATCATGGTTACAATGACACTTGAATTGTTTTTTCTAGCTGTTACAGTTCCCAAGTTATGGACAAATTACTGTTACAAGCATTTGGTGGTCAATAGGAATGCTGTATAGCTCTGTAGCTATGCATAAGTGGCAGCACTGGCCCAGAGGCCCCGCGCCCACTCAGATGCATATTGTTATGTAGAAATGGGTATGTTGGTGGGAGTACGGGGCCCTCTCTCACCAGAGTGATTATTATATTATTATAGTGGCACGGTTGCTCCACTATAGTTAGGGTTCAGTGGTCACTTACATACTAAAGTCAAAAGTTTGGGCATTAATAACTTTGGACCCATTCAAAGGATTTGCCTGAAATTTGGAATGTGCTGCGGGGCATGGTAGATCTCTTGATTTGCCAATTTTCATTTTGGTCGCATTTTCGGTCTTTGCGTATGAAAATGCTGAAAAATGCAAAATTATCCATTTTTGGAGGCAACTTTTGGGATTTTGGACGTGGCAAGGCACAGCCATTGTGTGGCATGCTGCTCTGCAACATGGCTCATTTCAAAGAACTTCACTGGCTGAACATATCGCTTTTCATTTGGTGAACAAATATTGAGGCATTCAAAAGTTATAGCACTTTTAAGTTCCCATTATAAGTCAATGAGAAAATTTATATGGTTATTTTGCGAACAAAGAATGGGGTTTTGGCCATCTGGTCCCTCCTCACAATCAAATAATTTGCAGGCTCACAATCAAAGATTCTTTGATCCCAAGGGAGGGACTAGATGGCCAGATTTGGAGTGACCAGATAGCCCAATTTAAACAACATTTAAAATTAAATATCTCAGAAACGGTTTGGTCTTTTAATTTGAAATTTGGAGGGTGTTGAAGGGATGTCCTGTAGATGTGAATAATGGTGCTTAGGTGTCAGAAAAATACATCTGTTGCAGAGATATGGCATGGCAAAATTGATGTTTTGCAGACAGCATTTTGCATTGTGGTAGTGGCTTGAAATTTATAGGGTAGCTAGCCTTACTGTCATTGACATACTTTTCAGTTGTTAGGTGTGTAAAATGCAAACAGGTGCAGAATTCTGCCACTCTGACCAATGAAAATCTCAAAACTTTAAAATGTTATATCTCAGATACGGTTTGGTCTTTTAAATTGAAATTTGCAGGGTGTTGAGGGGATGTCCTGTACATGTGAATTATGATATTCAGGTGTTGGAAAATTCGGTTGCTGCAGAGATATTGTGTGATGCACTTTACATTCTTTTCGTATAGCGTTTTGCATTGTGGTAGGCACTTTTAATGTTAAACCTCACATTTTGCATATTAATAACTTTGCAACCATTCAACGGATTTGCACAAAATTTGGAATGCACAGTCTGGTGTGGTAGGTCTCTTGATTTACTAAATTTTATTTCAGTCGGACATGTGATTTTTGTGCAGCGAAGTCCCAAAAAATGCACTTTTCGCCACTTTTGTGCATTTTTTTGTCCGTGGAACTGCGCGGACACCATGTGGGCTATTGGTCCAAATCTTGGGACGTAGAAAGAGCTTGGGCAAGGGAACATGCTGCTTTTTGTTTGGTGAAAAAATATTAATCTATTCAAAGGTTATTACAATTTGCAATTCCCTTTATATCCTATGTGAAAATGTATTTGTAGTTTTGGAATGTTAATGAGAAAGACCAGATGGCCTAAATCGAGATGACCATATCTCAATGACAGTTTGGTCTTTTTACTTGAAATTTGCAGGGCGTTGAAGGGATATCATAGAGATGTGAACTATGCTGTTTAGTTGTTGGGGAAATAATTTGTTGCAAAGATATTTAATATCATAATTGACATTTTTCCCACAGGATTACATTGCAGTCTGTGTCATGACTTTCGGCACTGTTATCTCAGAAACTAAGCGAGAAACAGACGTTTTGCTACAGGTGACTTTGATCACCTGTAGGTGATCTAGCCACAGGAAAAAGACTTGACATTGTAGAATCAGCCTGCAGTGGAATTTGTTTGTACGTTGCATGGTTCATGAGATATTGTGAAAGTAAGGGTTGAAAGAGTGCCTGTCCAGTGCTTTTTGGTGCCCATAGCTCGGAAACTATGTGAGATATGGATATGGTCTGTTATTGTGGTGTAATCTTTTCACTATCATGGTTACAATGACACTTGAATTGTTTTTCTAGCTGTTACGGTTCCCAAGATGTGGATAAATTACTGTTACAAACATTTGGTGGCCAATAGGAATGCTGCATGGCTCTGTAGCTATTCATAAGTGGCAGCGCAGGCCCAGAGGTCCCACACTCACTTAGTTGCATATTGTTATATAGAAATGGGCAAGTTGATGGGAGCACAGGGCCCTCTCCCACCAGAGTAGGTATTATATTATTATAGTAGCAAGGTCGCGCCACTATAGTTAGGGTTCAGCGGTCACTTACATAGTAAAGTCAAAAGTTTGGGCTTTAATAACTTTGGACCCATTCAATGAACTTGCCTGAAATTTGGAATGTGCAGTGGGGCATGGTAGTTCTCTTGATTTGCCAAATTGCGTTTTGGTCTGACTTATGGTCTTTGCATATGAAAAAGCTGGAAAATGCAAAATTATCCATTTTTGGAGGCAGCTTTTGGGATTTTGGACATGGCCCTTCACTGCTGTCATGTGGCATGCCACTCTGTGACATGGCTCATTTGAAAGACCTTCACTGGTCCAACAAGCCGCTTTTTGTTTGGTGAAAAAATATTGAGGCATTCAAAAGTTATAGCACTTTTAAGTTCCCATTATAAGTCAAAGGGAAAATTTATATAGTTATTTTGCGAACAAAGAATGGGGTTTTGGCCATCTGGTACCTCCTCACGATCAAAGAAATTGCAGGCTCACAATCAAAGATTCTTTGATCCCAAGGAAGGCACTAGATGGCCAGATTTGGAGGGACCAGAAAGCCCAATTTTAACAACTTTTAAAATTAAATATCTCAGAAATGGTTTTGTCTTTTAACTTGAAATTTGGAGGGTGTTGAGGGGATGTCCTGTAGATGTGAATAATGGTGCTTAGGTGTCAGAAAAATATATTTGTTGCAGAGATATAGCATGGCAAAGTTTACATTTTTCAGACAGCATTTTGCATTGTGGTAGTGGCTTGAAATTTATAAGGCAGCTAGCCTTACTGCCATTGACATACTTTTCAGTCGTTAGGTGTGTAAAATGTAAACAGGTGCGGAATTCTGCCACTCTGACCAATGAAAATCTCAAACTTTTAAATGTTATATCTCGGACATGGTTTGGTCTTTTAAATTGAAATTTGTAAGGTGTTGAGGGGATGTCCTGTACATGTGAAGTATGGTATTCAAGTTTTGGAAAATTAGGTTGCTGCAGAGATATTGCATGACACACTTTACATTTTGAGTATAGTGTTTTGCATTGTGGTAGGCACTTTTAATGTTAAACCTCACATTTTGCACTTGAGATTTGGAGGGAAGAAAGGCAACATCCCACAGATGTGCCTTTTGATGGTGTGGTCAAAAAATATTACACGGCGGCAAACTTATGGCACTACGAAGTTGAAGCTTTTTCCTATAGGATAACATTACGGCGTCTGCCGCATTACAGGAATTCTTTGCCGCCCTGCTGCAAATAACAGTTTGGTCTTTTGGGCTGAAATTTGGAAGGAAGAAAGTTAATATCCCACACATGTGTCTTTTGGTGGTTTGGTGAAAAAATATTTCAGGGCGGCAAAGTGACAACACTCCGAAGTTGATGCTTTTTCCCCTAGGATAACATTGTGGCATCCGTCGCACCTTTCAGGGACCGTATTTTGGAAACAGTGTGAGATACAGACTTTTCATGACAAAATGTTTGGTCTCCAAACAGGGGGTTAAGTACAAAACTAGCCAGGGAAGTCATAATTCATATGAAATTTTAACTTTTTTTTCTACGTCGTACGGCTCCTGAGATATAAGTAATTTAGTATTCCAAGTCCTAATTTTGTGCTCCGAGGTCCATTATTATGCATACATTCTTTGTTTTCACTGTGTTTTTCAATGCAGTTTTTGAGGAAAAGAAGGGTGTGCCCTTTCGTTACTGTGCCAGTTAGCATTTTCAATTGTGCTTCCACTACCAATCGGGTCACCATTCCCGTCGACGCCACCATATGCGTTACAGTTTGCATTTTTGTTTGCGCTTGTGTTTCCATTTCTGTTTCATTTGGCATTATTGTTGCTGTTATCATTTGCATTTGCAATTGTGGTACCATGCCCATGCGCGTTACGGTTTGTGTTTCCTATGCGCTTGCGTTTGTGTTTGCATTTCTGTTTCCTTTGGCTTTATTGTTGCTTTTACCATTATCATTTGCATTTAAAATTGCAGTACCATGACCATGCATGTAATGGTTTGCATTTCTGTACATGCTTGTGTTTGCAATTCTCTTTTCTTTGGCATTATTTTTGCTGTTACTGTTGCTATTTGCATTTACAATTGCGGTTCCCTGACCATGTGCCTTACGGTTTGTGTTTTCATATGTGCTTGCATTTCTGTTTACTTTGGCATTATTATTGTTGTTACTGTTACCATTTGTGTTTACAATTGCGGTACCATGACCGTGCGTATTACAGTTTGCGTTTCCATATGCGCATGTGTTTATGTTTCTGTTTCTGTCTCCTTTAGCATTATTGTTGCTGTTACCATTAGCATTTGTGTTCCAATTGCGGTACCATGAATGTGCACATTACCAGTTGCATTCCGTATGCACTTCTGTTTGCGTCTCCCTTTCTGTCACTGTTCGCTTTGGCGTTACTTTGCTCTTGCATTTCTATTTCCGTTTGTGTTACCATTTACGTTTGAGTCACCATGTGTGTAACCATTTGTGCTTGCGTTTGCATTGCACTTACTGTCACTATCTCACAGAAAATCACATGGTGGGAGCGCAGGACCTGAAGTGCCCCGCACTCCCACCAACTTGTGCAACTTTCTATTTTTCTATTCTTTCTTAAAAAGTAAGGAAATTCAACTAAAAAAAACTTTGTTAATGCATCAGTTAGGGTTCTTCTACAGTGAAAAAGTGAGGACATTCAATTTTAGGGTTCCCACCCTTGCAGCCCACTAGCCCACCCCCACCAACAGGCATCGAGGTGTCTCGATTGGGGTCATTAACCATAAATCTCACCCCATCCCATATGTAAACAAGCTGAGGTGGTGCAGTGTAGGAGAATGGGTTGAGAGTTGGGGCTGATGACTAACACACACTCTGATGCCGGTTGGTGTGTGAGCTGGGGGTGAAATGCAAGGATAAGGAGCAAAATCAATTTCCTTGCTTTTTCACTGCAGAAGATCCCTAATCGTGATAACAAAGTTTTTTTCATAGAATATACATTATACAGTATATGTGTATGTATATATATTCTTTGCAAAAAAACTCTTTAATGCACCAGTTTGGGTAACTTAATACCACAAAAGTAGGAAAATGTAGCATTATGATTTCCAGTCCTACCTCCCCACCCCTACCCCCTAAGTAGCAAAAGGAAAAAACATTGGGGTATTTTGGGTTTGGATCTCTATAGTCTTGGTAAATCAGTGGTGTGGTCTTTCTTGTTGTTGTCAACCCTAACGCCATCAGCAAACAATGTCTCACATGATCTCCTGTGGGCCCTGCATGAAGAGAGATACAACAAATTGCATTGGCAACTTGTGGCAAGACATCCTTTTTTTACCTCTGAAAAGTGTATCACTATGAGGCAGTGACTTAGAGCTTCACCTTGTGCTTTACACTGGAGGCTATGGACTGGCTGAAGGGGGAAGCAATAGGGTTGACAACCCCAAGAGACACCACACCACTGATTCACCAAGACTCCAGAGATCCAAATCCCTAAAGTTTTTTCTTTTGCTGTTTGGAGAGTAGGGGTGGGGAGTAGGGGCTAGAAACCCTAATGACACATTTCCCTACTTTTGTGGCATTGTTACTCTAACTGGTTCAGTAACCAAGCTTTTCACAAAGAAGTTCCTTTCTTTTTGAGATAGTGGAATTGTATCCTCATTCATTCAGGCCCCAATAGATGCAGACACACACACACACACGCACACACACACACACACACACACACACACCACACACACACCATTTGGGCTGTGTGCCATGGGAAGATTCCATCCATCTACAGAAGGCCAGAGATCTGCTGATCTTGCCCTTCTATGTAGCATCAGATGTCAAAAATTACCAAAGTTACGGACATGTGTAGAAAAATGTCAACGTACTGTACCTTCATAACAGTGATGCTTTTTAATATTTTGACACCAAAAGTTTCAATATAGCCTTGCTATGAAACCCACCTCATGAACCTAGTATCTGAACATTTTTAAATCAGCCAAAATGTCATCCTGTGAAAACACATTTTTGTCAGCTTTGGAAAAATGACAGTTGTCATGTTCATGAGGTGTCAAGTTACAATATAAACATGCATTGAAAAATTTCAACGTACACTCATAATTGATTTGTAATATTTTTACACCAAATTTTCAGCATAGCCTTCTTATACCCCATCCTCATGAATAGGAGTGGAGAAAATTTTCAAAACCAACCCGAAAGGTGATTTCACACAGCAAAAACGTCATTCCTCACCACAAGTTTGGAAACACATTTTGGCCAGGATTTGAAAAATGACAGTTGTCATGTTTATGAGGTGATGTGAAAAAAATGGCTATGCTGAAAATTGGGGTGAAAAAATTTACAATAACCAAAATTATGAGCGTGCATTGCAAAATTTCAATGTACGCTCATAACTTTGTCATTTTTTAATATTTTAACCCCACATTATCAACATAGCCTTCTTATGATCCAACTCATGCACGAAGGTAGTGAAATTTTTCAGATACTGTCTCAAAGATGATTTTGCCAAGCAACTGTGAAAATGCCTTTTGGGACTTAATTTCATAATTCCACCACAATTGTTCATGAGGTTTTCAAAGGTTGAAGCAGGGTTTACATCAAGCCCTGTGTCACCCCTCAATGTTTGTCGCAACAATGCCAAACTTCCTTGATGCAGTTGCACCCAATTTTTTTTTTATTTAAGCTGAAAGCTTTTTTACAGGTGTGACCTGGGAGCACAGGGAAGTTAAGTGACTTGCTCAGAGTCACACAGTATGCAAGTGGAAGTTGTGGGATTCAAACCCAGATCTGATCTGCTGGATGTCACCAGATTTTCAGCTCAGATCCTTAAACCACTGCACTATACTGCCTCCAATTTTAGTACATTGGCTGCAGTTGCAACAGTTTCCACAATTTATGGCAGCTTGTGCCAAATATGTGGCACAAGCCCTTAAAAAGGGTCCCCCAAATGGCACAAGTTACACCAGGGGGAGCAGGTCTAACTTGCAACATTTGGCATACTTGAAAATAAATTGCAATTGGCACCACAGGAATGCTGCAAGCCCCCTGTGCCATATGTTTGGCATGCCAGGGACTTGCAGCACTCACACATCTTTATAAAATCAAGCCCTATGTGTACAATTTGGGCTCAAAATATGCAAAAATGGCAAAGTTATACATCAAAGTTGAAAACCCCATTGAAATACAGTCACCCACACTTTGCTGACTTTCATATATTGTAGTTCCAGCAGTAAGACATGTCTTTGATCAGAGAGTGGATCTACACCATGGGATATGATCAGGTGAGTGAGTGTGGGGTGTGGTAGAGGCACAGCATGGTGGGTGCTGAGTGGGAGGTCGGAGTTGTGGGGTCAGATTGATGAGGGACCATTTTCTCTTTTTGCAGGTTAAAAAAGATCACCAAGGAATTGTTTTCTTTATTTCAGGTTAGTTAAAGTCTGACACTGGGATTGGGCACCCTAATGTCACAGCACTGTACAGAAACAGGGTCAGGTGACCTGGAGAGGAGGGGGTCCAGAGAAATGGTATATATATTTATTGCAAAAAAACTTTGTTAATGCACCATTGAGTTTGAAGCATCAAAAGTAGGGAAATACAAACTTAGGGCTCCCAAGCCTAAGACCCCATCCCCACTGTGCATGCAGGAACAGGCATGAGGGGTGTGTTTTGGAGTTGTGAGCCCTAATGCTCACCCCATTACATACGTAAGGTAAGATGGATACAGCATAGGAGAATGGGGTGAGCATTAGAGATCACAACCCCAAAACACACCCCTCATGCCTGTTCCTGCATGCACAGTGGGGGCAGGGTCTTAGGCTTGGGAGCCCTAAGTTTGTGTTTCACTATTTTTGATGCTTCAGTCCTAATTGTGCATTAACAAAGCTTTTTGCAATGAATTTCCTTACTTTTTGAGAAAGTACAATCGTAGCCCTATTTCACTATGGGAATGGTAGGAGCACAGAGCCTTCTGGGCCCTGTGCTCCCATCCATGCCTGTTGTAATTGTCCTTCACTTCCATGTTCAAGCACAGAGATGTCTGAGCCCTGTGCTCCTTTAAGTCCATAGTGAGTGGTATGGCCCTGTGCTCTCAATACATGCCTATTGAACTTGCCCCTCATTTCCATGTGGAACTGTATGGCCCTTCAGGCCTGCACTCCCATCAGTCCATGGTGAACAGTGGGGGCACATGGTCCTCCAGGCCCTGTGCTCCCATCCATGCCTATTGTAATTGTCCTTCATGTGCATGTGGGACTCCCATCAGTGCATAGTGTGTTGTGGTACCACTGTGCCCTGCAAAGCAGTACTGCTGCTATGTTGATAATGCATGCCACAGTATAGGTCATATGTGCCCTATTCATTACAATTTACCAACAGTTTGAAACAGGGCTTGGTAACCTGCAAAACAACTTAGTACACCCAAAGGTGTAGTAAACTACCCATATCATTGAAGCTGTATCTTGAAGCGTTTTTGAGATATAGCATCTGAAAAGTACCCCAACCATCACAATGTTACCCTAAGGGAAATTCTGTAATATCAAAGTGTTATAAATCTGCTGTGCTGTAACATTTTTCCACTAATCCAGCTAATGGCACATCTTTGGTGCAAGTCCTTTGTATCCTGAAAATTTTAGCCCAAGAGCCCAAACCATTCTTTAGTTCTGTAGTGGCAAAGAAACAGACATACTGTATTTGGAAAAGTAGTGTCACAAAAGATGGCAGTACCCTAGTTCTTTTGGCAAACAATTTTGCAATTAAGCAGTTCAAACCAAGTTGACCACTTCAACAAAACTATCCCATGAAATTATGCAAGCAAAATTTCATGCACATCTGTTGAAGGGTTGCTAAGTTATTAAGGTGCAAAGTATGCAAAACTGGAAGACTGCGAAAATGGAAAAAATGTATAAATTTAAGGATGTTTAAGACACAATATCTCAGACACCACAAAAGCAATTCAAATGTGATTAGCAACATCAACACATATACACTGTGACAGTGTGCTTGCAAACTTTCATGCATATCCATTGAACAATTGCAAAGTTATTAAAGTGCAAAGTTTGAAAAACTGGATGACTATGAGAATGGTAAAACATGTTAATTTAAGAATATTTGCGACACAGTATCTTTGAAACTGCACAAGTGATTCAAATGGAATTATAGACATCAACAGACCAACCCTACAAAATTATGCATGCAAAATGTTATGCACATATGTTGTAAAGCTCCAGAGTTATTAAAGTACAAATTATGCAAAACTGGAAGACAATTAGAATGGAAAAAAAATGCAAGTTTAATGATGTTTGAGACACAATATCTTACAAATCACACAAGATGCTCAAATGAAATTTATAACATTTACAGACATACCCCTGAGATTATGCTTGCAAATGTAAATTCACTTCTGTTTAAGTGTATTAAAGTTATTAAATGACAATAAAACATGTAAGTTTAAGGATGTTTGAGACACAGTATCTCAAAAACAGATTCCTATGGAATTTACCACATCAAGATAACTTCATCCACAGTTTATGCTTGCCAAACTTCATACAAATCCATTGAAGTGTTGCGATGTTATTAAGGTGCAAAGTATGCAAAACTGGATGACAGTGTGCGAAAAGTACTTTCGTTTTCAGAACATATTTATTTATTTAAAAGTTGATAACCGGCATAGGCACACTGAGCTGAGGCTCATTTCCAGGAGTAAGCCAGGGAAGGGGACCAAGGACACAAAATGTAATCACAAGATCAAACCATCAGTATAAAAACATGAACATACACAAATACTTGAAATACACAGTGAATTACAACTTGTACAGCAATATATGTGTATATAAAAATACACAGTGAATTACAACCTACAAAGGAGGTTGGACCTTGTAGCATAACTTAACAGTGAACAGTGATTCAGTAGTCATAGTGATACAAGAGCTAACCTAGCTAGGTTGGGAGCTCAGAGGCAGATGAGAGTGCACAAGTAAGTGCTGCCAGGAATATAGACGGTGGGCAGGGGTTGGCCATAGTTTAGGGGTGGGGCCAAGATAACCAAAGGTATCAGGTGGTCAAGGAGGGTGGAAACAATGGCAAGCAGGGAGTGAGAGGTGCGTGAAGGGCTTTTTGATGGAGAGCACAGCAGGCAAGCTATGTACAGTAAGGGGAAGGGAGTTCCAGAGGGCAGGGAGCCCATGGGTGAAGGCTGTTTTACTGGCTAGTGAGTGGGGTGTGGCCAGGGTGAAACAGTGATGGTCCCAAGAGTACAGGAAGTAACCTGTACTAAGAACAGGGGCTAATAATGAGGAGAGGTTGTAGGGAAGGGAGTCAGACCAGAACTTAGCTATAAAGGTTGCACTACGTGCCAAGTGATGATCAGAGAGATGTGGTAAGGAGACGGATTGGTAGAGGAGACAATGATGAGTGCGGTGTGGGAGATTAGAGGCAAATCTGCAGAAGGCATGAAATAATGGGTCTAATTTAACAAGGGTGGTATGTAGTGCTAGGCTATAGACTATGTCCACGTAGTCAAATGAGGGGAGGATAACCTTAGAAATTAGTTCCCTCCTGATGGGGAGGAAGAGACAGTCCATGTGCCTATAAAGCATTCCCAGTTTTGGCAGCAGTTTGCTGAGGATAGAGTCCAGGTGTAAGGAGAAGTCCAGTTTGGGATCCAGCCAAACTCCCAGGTATTTGAAAGAATCAACTGTCATTTTGAAGCCATCGAGGGCGTTGATGGAGGTGAGGGCTGACATTTTGGCTAGTTTCTGGGCAGTACCAAAGGCCATGGTGACCTTTTCTTTATGTTGCATTTGAGTGACTTGTCCTTAAGCCACTTTAGGGTGTTCAGAAAATCAGCTTGGAGGATGGGTTTGACTTGGGCAAGGGAGGGACCTGAAGTGAAAATGATGGTGTCACTAGCGTGCATTTGCACGTGTGAGACTGAACAGGTTGAAGGGAGAATGTTCACAAAAATTGAGAATACAGTAGGCCCAAGGATCAACCCCTGGGGGACACCAGCCAGGATAGGAAGAGGAGCAGATTTTGTTTCCCCCTAGCTGAACAAATTAAAATCTATCTGATAGGTAAGCCTTGAACCAATCACTGGAGGTTGGGGAGAGTCCAATAGCTGAGAGGTCATCAAGAAGTATTTTTTCCCATAGGAAATAATGGGAAATTAAAAATGTAATAACTTTGGAACAGATTAAAATTATTTCACCAAACCTTCAAAAGGTACATCTGTGACCCAAAGGCATTCTACCCAGAAAATTTAAGACCACAAGATAAAGGCACTTCTGAGCTACAGGTGGACAAAGAAATGTTAAAAAACTGGTAAATGTAGGATTTTGTGACACTTTGTATCTCAAAAACCACACAACAAATTTGCATGAAATTTTGCTAGTCTAGGGACCTACTCCTGGAGACTATGCATGCCAAATTATGTGTAAATTTGTTGAATGGTTCCAAAGTTCTTAAGGTTCAAAGTTTGGGGTTTAACATAGAAGTTTGCACTCAACCCTAATATACTGGTGCAACTGCACCAGTATAATATAAATAAATACATGTATATGTATGTGCACACACACACACATATATATATATATATATATATATATATATATATATATAGAAGAGTGGGCATGATGCCTGGAGGGGAAGGGGGAGCAGGAAGCAGCAGAAGGAGCGGGCACCCTGGTATGCTTAATAAAACAAACCAATAGGTAGGTAGATAGATAGACAGACAGACAGATAAACAGACAGACAGACAGGCAGGCAGATCGTGACAGACAGAATGGGGAATCGGCAGCTCACTCCTCTCATTACATCCCATGGTAGAACTCAAGCTGCAACTGCAGAACTAATAAAGTCCCACTGTCCTCACACAGAGAACCCAGGCCCAGTAAAGATATTTCTGGTATCAAAAAAAAAAAAACAGGATCTTGCTAAACAGGTTCCACTTAGCTAGGTTCAGATGTTGTTGTTTTTTTGAAATTTCACCTTTTTATGTATTGTCCATGTTTTTTTTATTTTGAGGAGAAAAGAAACAAGATAGCGGCTCATGCAGCATATAAAAAATGGTTTGTGCTGTGTGAAGCAAGGGGTGACAAACTAAAAACTGTCCTGCAACACAGAATTTTGTGTTGTATCAGAACACTATCCCAAGAACCCTATTGAGCATGCTCTGTACAGAAAAACTCTAACCTTTAAAGCATTATAACTTTTGAACCATTTCATATTTTTTCACAATACCTGTCAAAGGCACTGCCTCAGAACATCATGCCTGTACTCTGAAAATTTTGGGAAAAAAATTATTCTGTGTAGGCTGTAGGTGAGAGTAAAAAAAATATCATGTCAAGTATGGGGTAAAGATTAGACATCTACTGAAAAATGACATATGCTGCTCTCAGAAACTGCACAAGCTGCCGTAAAAGGAAGTTACTCACCTGAACCAGTAGTTCTAGGAGTGGTATATGTTATTCATCCACACTGTCTGGCTTGTCCTTTCCCCTTTAAGATTTGCCAGAAATTCTCAAAGCTAGCTTCTCCCACCCACCCAGGTGATATATCCCTCGTCTCCGCACCCTGATGCCAAATCTTGCCCGCTGGAAAGCAGAGTGTGAGCGCCGAAGCTGGGGAAGTCAGGTGGATCCATGTGGATGAACAACATATACTACTCCTAGAACTACTGTTTCAGGTGACTAACCTGTTTTTCTAGGGACATGGATATTTTGTTATATCCACACTGTCTGGCAGACTCCTAGCAGTTCTCCAGAAGAAGGGAGGCAAGGCGCACTCCTCCTACTTAAGGAACAGAGATTGGAGAACTGAGGCCCCAAAACCAACATCCCGGCATGACTCAAGGTTGATGTGGTAAAGGGAAATGAAGGTGTGTGCTGACTTCCAGGTAACAGCCCTGCAGATTTCCTGGATATGGACATCCCTAGAAGCAGCCACCAACGCAGTGGTATGGCAGGTGGAATGAGCCCTAAGACCTACGGGAGGCTCCCTACCCACCAACCTATAGCAGAGATCAATACCTGATGTAATCCATCTGCCAATCATCTGCTTGACTGCAGGTCTGCCAGGTGCAGCTTCAGCATTGGTGACAAAGAACTGGTGAGCCTCTCACCAAATGCCAGCTGTGTGCATTTTATAACAGGCAAGTGCTCACCTCAGGTACAAAGTATGGAGCCTGTATTCAGCATCTGAGGTGTGGTTTGGGTAGAACACTGGAGGAGTCATCACTGATTCAGGTGAAACTTTGACACAACCTTCAGGAGGAACTTTGGGTTCAGGCGCAGGGCAACCTTGCCCCTGTGGAAAACCAAATAAGGAGACTCCACTGAAAGCTCCTGGAGCTTCCCAATCCTTCTGACTGATGTAATGGCCACCAAGATGGTAGTCTTCCATGACAAATGTGACATCTCACACTTGTGCATCGGTTTGAATGACTTGCACTTGAGCTTTGCCAGTACCAGCAACAGATGCCAGAGGTGGAGGTTCATGCACCGGAGGAGATATGTGATCTAGGCTCTTGAAAAAGTGCCAGATGACGGTCACCTGTGTCACCAATCGATGACTGGTCCATGCCCGGTAAGCGGAGATGGCTGCCAGGTGCACCTTAAGTGTTGTTGACCAAAGTCCCCCTTTGGAGAGGGACCACAGGTAATCCAAAATGCTGGCCACTGGACAGGTCAAAGGGTCCAACCCCTTGTCCTGACACAAAATGGAGAATCTCTTCCACTTGAAGGCATAGCATTTTCTTTTTGACTCCTTCCAAGAGACCTCCACAACAGTGAAGACATCTTCGGAGAGACCCAAAGCCTGGAACTCTAGCTGCTCAGGAACCAGGCTGTCAGGTGCAGGGATTGAAGGTCCGGATGGAGTACCTTCCCCTGGTTAATGGAAAGCAGGTCTGGGCATGCTGGAAGATGCCTCAGGAGCCTGTTGCTGAGGCTGAGAAGATCTGGGTACCAAAACTGGCAGGGCCAGTCCAGAGCCACTAGGATCGCCTGTGCCTTGTCCCTCCTGACCTTGAGCAGCACTTTGTGGATCAAGGGAAGTAGAGGGAAGGCATAGAAGAGGCCTAGGGTCCATGGCTTCAAGAAGGCATACCCCTGTAGAGAGCCTTGCTGAGGGGATGGGCACAATACAGCCTCAGCTTTGCATTTTCTCTGGAGGCAAACAGGTCCACCTGGGGGTGTCCCACTGGGAGAACAGACTGTAAACTACCTACGGGTGGAGAGACCACTCATAAGACACCTCACCCATCCAGCTGAGGTCATCTGCCAAATGATTGGATGCTCCTGCCACATGAATGGCTAGAAGATCCACCTCTGGTTTGTGCACTAGGGTCCAAGTGCAAAGAGCTTCCTTGCACAATGGCAGGGAATGCATCTCTCCCTACTTGTTGAGGTAGTACATGGTTGTGGTGTTGTCCATCTGGACTTGAACCATTTGATTTCAAACAAATGGGGTGAACACAGTCAGCACCAGCCAAATTGCTAAGAGCTCCAGCAGGTTGATGTGGCATTGGGACTCCTCAGCGGTCCAGATCCTGTGATCTTTGTCTTCTCCTAGATGGGCACATGAGAGAGGCATCAGTTGTCAGGGTGACCATCAGCTCGGGGTGGAAAAAACGGGATCTCTTCCTGCAGATGGTCTGGGATGGTCTACCACTTGAGAGCATCATACATCCTCTGGGTCACTGTGACTGGCTGGTTGAAGTGACCTGTGCCCTGGGACCACTGACTAGCCAGCTGCCACTATAGGGAGCACATATGGAACTGGGTCTGGTGGTGCAGGCCACCATGAAATCCAAGAGGTGCAGAAAGTCCTGGGCAAGGCCTGCGTGCCCAACCAGAAATGATTGGGCATAGGAGGAGGAGAACCTCCACTCTGTCCACTGGGAGCCTGACTCTGGCGCGGCAAGAGTCAAGCTCTGCCCCAATGAAAATGGTCACATGTGTGGGCGTGAGTTCCAACTTGACCTCATTGATAAGGAGGCCCAAGTCAATGCAGGTCTGAAGGGTCAGATCCCTAGATCATTCCACTTCCTGCCTGGAGGGACCCGCTGTTAACCAGTCATCCAAGTAGGGGTACACCCAGACCCCTTGGCACCTCAGGTGTGCCACCACCACTGCTATGCATTTGGTGAAGACCGTGGGGCTGAGGAGAGAGGCCAAATGACATGGCCTAGAACTCATACAGGTTTCCGTCTGCCCGGAAGTGGAGGAATCTTCAGTGGGATTGGTGGATCGGGATGTGGAAGAATGTGTCCCAATGATCCAGAGAGCAGAACCACATGTCCTGCTCTAGAGAAGGGATGATCTAGGACAGAGTCACCATCCTGAAGGTGTGGAACCTAAGAAACTTGTTCAGGTAGTGCAGATCTAGAATAGGGCACCAGCCACACAGCCGTTTTGGCACCAGGAAGTACCTGGAGACAAACCCTGGTTGCACAGAAGGATCTGCTACTCTAACCACCACCTCCTTATGGAGGAGTAGGACTATGTTGGCTTGGAGAGCTGACTGTCTACAGATACCATGCTCTCCCATGGGGCATGAGCTCAGCTTGGAGGGTACTGCTCAAATTCCAGAGGCAGACCCTGACCGACCACCACCAGGACCCAGCTGTCCTTGGTAACAGCAGACCAGGTGGAAAGGAAGTGGTGGAGCCAACCTCCCATGGAAGACCCAGGGTTGGTGTGATGAGTATGGGGCTCACAATCCACATCCTAACTGTGCAGGCTTGGCAGAGGAGGAGAACCCAGATGAGGAGCAGCCAGGACCTTTGCCTCCTGGCTTTCAGGGCACCAAAGCCACTGATTTGGGCAGGGAAAGCCAAGACTGAGCCTGCTGCCCAGACTGGTATTAAGTTGGTTTGGCTGCAGGGGTAGAAGGCTGAAAGGACTTATGTTTCTGCTGCTTGGGGCCTGAGTCCTTCTAGACAGGCTTGACAGAGTTCAAGGTGGCATTGGACTTCTCTATGCACTGGAGGTGACCATCAACTCAAGGCACAAACAAGTCAGTTCCTGGAAAGGGAAAGTCCATCAGCTTATGCTGAATATCTGCCATAAAGGTTGAGATCCTCAGCCAGGCCCTATGGTGCATGGTGATGCTGGCCACCAAGCGGGCACAAGAGTCTCCGATGTCTAGGACCATCTGAAGCTGCTGTTTGGCTACAGCATGACCCTGATCGCAGATCTGCTTGACCATGGTCTGGAGGTCTGTGGGGAGATAAGGAAGCACCTTATCTAGAGATGCCAAGAGGGAATGGGAGAAATGTACCATAATGATGGCTGAGCTTGCCTGGCAGAGATCATGCGAGGAGGCAGCGTAAACCTTTTTTGCAAAGTAGTCCAACTTCTTGGATTCCTTGTCCCAAGGTTTATCTACATCCTCATGACCCAGAGGCTGGAACATGGAATCGGTCACCAACCCCTCAACCGAGGGTGCTCTGTGAACCCCAAAAGGGAACCAATGGGCACCGCATATTTGAGGGTCATATGGGTAGATGGTATGGGGCTGGAAGCAGGGTGCTGCCAAAGCTCCAGGGCTGGACCCACAGTAGCCTCAGCCACCAGGAAGGCCTCTGTCAGTGAATCCCCCTTATCCAGGATATCGGTAAGTGGGTAACAGGCCCGCTTCTGAACTGGCTCCAATTGCATCCCCGTAGATTTGGAGATGAGACAGATGATGCCCAAGAAGGATGAAGGGCACTCCTCTGTAGTGAGATCCCCAACTGACTCCACATCAACTGGATGGAAGTGGAGCAAGGAGTTGTTGGACTTGAAGAATGTCCGTACAGTGGCCAACCACCCATGTCACATTCGACCCACCGCAGATGGTTAAGCATGAGAGTGACTGACAGCCAATGGGGAAGCACCTTAGCTGGCTGAGACTTCTTGGTCATTTTATCATATTTTTCCACCAAATTTTTAACATAGCCTTCTTATGACCCCACCTCATGAACCCAATGGGTAAAAACGTTCATATCCTGCCCAAAAGCTGATTTCATACAGTGTTCACAAAATTAGCTTTTCTTGATGGATCTGGAAAATTCTACCTACCCTGTTCATGAGGTAGGTTCCCGAAAAAGCCATGTTGAAAATTTGGTGTAAAAATATAAAACAAATTATAAAATTATGAGTAAAAGTTCAAACCCCATTGAAGTACATTAAACTGAACTTACCTTATTTTCTCATAGTGTAATGACTGGTTCCAACAGCAAGATGTGTCTTTGATCAGAGATTGGGATCTATGTCATGGGGTCTGTTCAGGTGAGTGAAAGTGTGTGGAGTGGTGACTACTGAGTGGTGGGGGTCAGGGTGGGGTGGGTGAGGGCAGGGGGTCAGATCTGTAAGTGACCCTTTTCCTTTTTTCAGGTTCTTTAACAAAAAGACATCAAGGAGCTGCTTTATTTTTGCAGGTTTATTGGATTCAACACTGAGGATTGAGCACTCCAGTGTCAACTTAACTGTATGGTTGTACCGGGGAGGTGGGCACCCCAGTGTTGCCACCTATTCATGAGGGAGGGAATTGGCAAGCGGTACTGGGGGTGGGTTCCATGTCCGCTGTTCTACAGAAAAAAAAATGTATACTTGGGAAACATAAGGGAAGGCTGGCTGACCTTGGAAGGGGATGTTTCTGTTTCAAATTATTAGCTGTCTCTGTCCCTCCCATGATTCAATATCACTTCAGCAATCTCAATAACTACGTTATTACTATAACTATGCATGATAATTTACATGAATTGCTCTGTCTAACCTAAAGCCAGGCATTATTTTGTGATGTGCAGCCAAAAATTCCAATTATTTCTTGCTCATACAATATTCTGTGACAGGGAGACTACAACATTGTACCATTATACAGTCACATTAAAAACATGGATGTAGTGCATAGATGAACAAAAATGTGAGAAAACACACTACAGTCTGTGAGGAAAGAAAGCAGCATCTCAACTGTCTGAATAACTAGAAATGTAATCTGCCAATGTATTGGATTTGCATCAGTTAGGGTGGCTGTACAGCAAGCATCCACTTTTATGTCAAGCTGCCCCCCACCCCATCACCTGTTCCCTTGTGAATAAGTACTCATTGATAGTGCAGTTGTTCCCTCATCCATTGATTACCTGTTACTTTATCATAAAAGTATTACCTAGTGGTCCAGCGGTTCCTCACCCACTCTCACATCACTCATTCTTTTGTCATGATATTGTTATCTGATGCCCCACTCCCCACCATACTCAGATTCACACCCACACAAACTTGTCCAGAACCCCCATTCTGAACTTCCCCTTACCCTATCCAGAGAGCACTGCTACCATCTGGCAGTCATCATGTACCACTCTTCATGACTGCAAAATGATTGCTGGCCAGAGAGGTGTCCTGAGGGCTGTGTTGGTTGCCACATTTACTGGACTGCTGCTGGGGAGTGGGTTGGCAGCATGGAGGTTCTTGAAAGACAGTGGAGTGGGGGTCAACATATGGTGGATTTGTTGAGGGACCCATTGGAACACAGGTCCATAGACAGATTCTGGTGGTTTTAAATAGATTGTCTGACACTGTTAGCTAGATTTCTAAAAACTTGATATCTGATTTTGATATCAGATCTGTGAGAAGTGTTTGGTGCATTAAATTTTCTTCCAGATTCAATTTTAATTGCATTACAAATCTCCACCTGCAAGCCCTTGTGTGCAAAGACACTGGTTTGCAGTGTGTGTTGCTAAATGTAAGGCAGTATGGCACAGTGGTTTAAGGCTCTGAGCTGCAAATCTGGAGACCTGGGTTTGAATTCCACAGCCCCCACTTGCATACTGTGTGACCCTGAGCAAGTCACTTAGCTTCCTCGTGCTCCCAGGCTGCACCTGCAAACAAGCTTTCAGCTTTGTGTGTCTCACCTGGCAAAATAATTGGTATAAAAAAAAAATGGATAGAACTGAAATAAACAAACTGGCCAAGATTTCATTAACCCATTTGACATTTATTATTGGAGATGTAGAGAATATCACAAAATATCTCAGAATACCATATTTTAACAGTGGATTATGTAAGCAATAAGACACGACAGGGTGTGCATGGGACAGGATTTTACTGCACGGACAGGGGCATAAAAAGGCACAAGACCTTGGCCGAGTGCCTTTAGCCCCTGGTGTGCAGTAAAATCTGTTCCATTCACACCCTGGAGTGTCTTATTGCGCTTATAAAATGGTCTCCTATCTTTATTTTAATTTTTACAGTTAGAAAAATCTTGCTTGGATGTAGAAAAAAAGGTTTAATGATGCTAATCTGTGATAAAATAGTCCTTCCACTGACATATTAATATGGATGAGCTCATTTCAGATGTCAGTTTAGTGCAATAGAAGCAGCGCTGGTCTAAGGAATTCAACACATACAGTGGAATAAATTTGTTTGGCAGCAGACTTAATGTTTCTTCAAAGGTTTTGCCAAGCACTATTAAAACATTTTTGTAAGGAGTAGTGCAGCAACCGTGAAAATTATTGTTCAGCTGAGAGCATAAGTGTCCCCATCTCACACTTTATTTTTCTGTCTCTCTCTTGGTACTTTACATAGCTGGAGGGAAAACTGAGGTCTGTATCATAGGAGGCAGAGAGGGTGGACGCTTGCGAGGGGCCATGCTGAGCTAAAGCAGCATTGTCAGGGTCAGCTGCTGGCACGCTGGGGCACCTTCTAATCCAAGAGAACGTGAGGCCATAGAGATGTGAAGAATAATATGTTATGTTGGAGGCAGTATAGCACAGTGGTTTAAGGCTCTGAGCTGCAAATCTGGAGACCTGGGTTTGAATCCCAAAGCCCCCACTTGTCTACTGTGTGACCCTGAACAAGTCACTCAACTTCCCTGTGCTCCCAGGTTGCACCTGTAAACAAGCTTTCAGCTTAGCGTGTCTCACCTGGTTAAACAATTGAAGAGAAAAAAAACCGTGGAGAAATTTACTCCAGTTGTAAGCAGGCTGAAGTGTTTCACAGCAGTGACAACTTCTGGAGGGGACGTGGTTGGGATTACAGAGGAACTGATTCCAGATCTCACATTGCAGTCTTTTGGGTGCCGGTGGTCTCTCTGCTCTGTGGGTGAATCGATGATAGTGAGGAAATATTGTTTTGAAGCACTCTGTTCAAGGCTACCGTGTTCATTTGCTTTTCGTGTAGGGGAGACTGCTTTTAGTGAAGAAACAACAGTGGCGGCATTTTTAAATGCCAACGTTCTAAGACTTAATGATTTTAGCCTTTTTACTGCCGTCCTTTTTTTAACCATGCATGGAACATATTTCATGCATGGTGAGCTTAATCTTTGATTGGGTGGTTTAGCCTACCCATATTATAAAACAATTTCAGTCACCATGAACCATTGCTTCAATTGCTGTGGATAGTGAGTAACCATTATTCGTATTTACTCGTGAATGTAATGTGCTTTTAACAACTTCCCAAGAAAGTAACTTATGAATAAATTGCTTAAATTGTGACAATTCTAAGAAAAATGTTTTCCCTATGTCTGGAGGTATTTCGTGCCATGTATTGTTTTTAAATGTGCTTTTATGGCAACAAAAATAAAGTGAAAAAAATGGTACTGTGTGTAACTCATAATAATTTAAGTTAGGGAAAATAAAGGTTCTCCAGATTCAATAATTACTTCAGTACTCACAATAATCTTTTTTAAAAACTCACAATAATGATGACTGTCAAGATAGAATTGCTGGCAACTGACTGGATTGATTCCCAGTAGTATTTTAAACCAACACTCACTGAGTAGGCCATAAAAACCTTACAAAAAATGTAGCAAGACATGGAACCATGATACTGGGGCCAGATATTCAAAGCTTTGCAGCTAGCGCAAATCCATTGTGCTGGAATAGTGCCGAATTTGTGCCGGCTGCAATATTCAAAAGCCCATTTAGCACTGGCGCTGGTGATAGCACTGACGCTAAAATTTCATGTATTCAGGGGAGGGAGGGAGGGAGGGAGGGGTAGCCATAAATGCTGGTGCACTGGCATATTTAAAAGAATTGTACCTTGCTACAGGTGTTCATGCCACCTGTAGCGTGGTGCAAAAAGCATGCAGTAATGAGGTATTGTAATCCGAAGTCATTCAAAGTGGAACTTTGACTTACTCCATTTCCTCTTGGTAGTCTAGTGGTCCTCTAATCCCGTCAGCATGATCCCCGACCCCCGTAGCTGTCATAAATATGTATGTTCCCTGGTAGTCTAGTGGTCACACACCCACCCAGCATGATCCCTGACCCCCATAATTGCCATAAATAAGTATATTCCTTGGTAGCGTAGTGCTCCCCCAGCATGATCCCTGACCCCCATAGTTTCTATAAATTAGTATTTTCCCTGGTAGTCTAGTGGCCCCCAACATGATCTCTGACCCCCCTAGGTTTCATAATTAAGTATGATCCCTGGCAGTTCAGGCAGCAATTAATAATATTCCCTGATGCTACATAAATGGGTAACTTTGTGCAAGTAAATGCAATGCTTCCACTGTGTTCTGAGCTAGTATCCTCATGTTTGCTGCTGTCGCATACCTCTCAGTTGTCCCTGATTTTCAGGGACATCGCTGATCTTGCCTCATGATTTTCCTCTGTCTCTTGTATAAGCTGTGTTTACATGACAGAATAATGGGGACTGCAGGCACATAATAATGTCAAACATTAACATTACAGGCTTGTTCTTCTTCAGAACTTGCATCCCACACTAATCCCCTTATTCTGTCAGCATTCTGAATGAATGATACCAGTTTGTCAGATGTTTCCCTGATGTGGGGTCTTTGTCCTTGAGTTTCTTAAGCTTTGTCCCTGATTTATGTGGAAAGAGGCTGAGAGGTATGCTACTGTGTCCCTCATTGTGAAAGTCAGTATCCCTCACTGTGGTGCTGCATGGGCAGGTGGAATGCACTGATAGTGCCTGCAAATACCCATTTCCTGCAGCATCCAGCCTGTACATCCATTCTGACCAACAGGGGGTTTCTGTTAGTGCACCCTGGCCTGTTGCTTCCAGCCTGTACTTCCATTCTAATCAACAGGGGGTTGCTGTGAGCTCCATGCATTAGCACCAGGCAAAGTAGATGGGAGTGCATGCAAAGCAGGCCATAATGAGATACAAATGTGACTCTTTGCCCACAGATTGCCTGAGTAAGTTCATTTGCATTGGATCTTTGAATATAGCAAACATTTGCCCTGGGCTAACCTGTTTGCACCAGGCTAATGTATTAGCACTGTGCAGTTGAGTTAGCCCTGGGCAAACCTCTCAATGGCATAGCACAGTTCTGCAATGTGTGGCCTGCACTGTTGTTTGCAGTTGTGCAACACTTCATTGCTATCACACACTTTGTCCAGCAACTTCAACTCTGCCTTACTCCACCTCTGTGTCCACTGAGCTGCTGTTGCATTTTGCACTTCCCTGTCGCTATATTCAGAGCTGTATTATTTCCTGGGCTATTTTAGCATGGCACTCCCAGACCTGTTTGCACTGCTTCCTTTGCACACTATATTCAGCTGGGGCTGTTTTGAATATCTGGTCCCTGATTTACAGAGCATGTTACTGTAGGTTTCATTTATAGCTATCTACGAAGCATACCATAAAGCATTCACATGTGACTACAAAGCAGACCAGCTGCTTCCTTCACAGTAGCATGCACACAGTCAAAACAATGACCCATGATACTGCATCACATTAAATGCACTTCCAGGTTCTCGTGCTTGAACAATAAAAACAGTACATGGAAAAAACACAGTACAACAAACATGTCTGGCACAAAACTTTTTGTCTGGTAGCCCCTGACATGGCTGTTGGTGATTGGGTGCCTACAATAATGGTGACCCAATCCCCAGCACATGTCATCACTGTTACGTAGGGTAGGGTGGCTGGATGGGGGGGGTCGGTGAATACAGCGACAGAATGTCGCTATACATGTATATATATGCGGGGGGGAGCGAGCATGCACAGCAAGGGGCAGGAAGAAATGTGAGGGGTGGTGCCGTGGTGGGTTGCTGAGCTGACCCCGTGGTGTGGTGGGTGGATTGGCAGTATTGGTGGACAGGGTACTGGGTTTAGGTCCAGGTGCTGGTGTGTTTTTGTTGTGCCCAGCCTGAACTTTTTTTTTTATGTTTTTCACCCCCCCAACATGCACCCCCTTGGAGCTGAGAATTCTTAAGTAGGGGGGTGCAGGAGGTGAAGCCCCCCATGAGGAGGGTGCGGGCAGCACAGACCCCCTGCATAGAACATTAAAAATTTAAGTCCTCAGTGCCATTTTGCTGTGCTCTGGGGTGTCAGAGTACTGAAATAAATTTTCTGCACTCTGACTTCACGATACTGGCATTCGCCTTTAGGCTTTCGCCATTATCACATAAACCCTTTTATTTCTGTTGTTTAAATGCAAGAACTTTATGTGGTCAGTTGACTCTGTCTTTCAGAAGTGACACAAGATACCCATAATGATTGAAAGCCAAATTCCAGTTTCCTTTAAAGAGACAAAATAGATAGATACTGTAGTTAGATGGAGAGAGAGAGAGAGAGAGAGAGAAAACAGACAGACAGACAATGAGAATGAGAATAGTGGATGAGCACTATGCACAACCAGTATGTTGTGCCACAAAGGGGTTCTGATTCCCTATGATCTCGACAGTGAAGCTTGAGAGGTCCCCGAGAATCAGAACCCTTGAGCTGGAATAACACACTGGTTTGGCATAGAGTTGCCCATCCACTATTTTTTATAGTGTATGGTGCCCTTAAAAGTAAAATAAAAAAAACTTTGATCTTTTTTTTCTAGAGAGTCATTTCTGCTGCTCCACCTTATTCCATAATTTAAGACTGGTAGCCTGGGTCTGTGGTATGGTCATTAGGGAGCAGATGTCCCTGTGTTTATAGTGCAGGTTTCAATTGGTTGCTAGCTGCATAAGGAAGGGATTTAAAAAAAAACATGGCCACCATATTTCTCACTAAGCAAGAGGATTTAATGTGAGTGATCGTTTGTCATGTTGTAAGTAAATTCATGTAAGTAAATGATCCTACATTTTATTTTAAATAAAAGTGCCAAATATCTGGTTGATCCTGCATGAGCGTGCTCTGTTTCAGTCACAAGTGCTTCAAGTGATCAATTGTGCCACCCCAACTTACTATCTGGTTGATCCTACAGTTTCTCTTGCCACTGCTGTTCTGTGTGGCTTGTGTGCTTTCAAAATTAGCTGAAATATTGTTGTACCGTAGTGTGTTATTACCGCATTCTATGACCTTTGAACTGTGGTACAACAACATTTCAGCTAGGATGGATTTCCATTCAGAACAAGCCCCCACCATACTAGATAGATAGATAGATAGATAGATAGATAGATAGATAGATAGATAGATAGATAGGGAGGTAAAGGTACAGATAGATAGATAGATAGATAGATAGATAGATAGATAGATAGATAGATAGATAGATAGATAGATAGATAGATAGATAGGGAGGTAAAGGTACAGATAGATAGATAGATAGATAGATAGATAGATAGATAGACAGACAGACAGACAGACAGACAGACAGACAGATGAACAGATGGACAGATAGAAAAAGTATAGTACCCTGATTCTAGCTGCATTAAGCTCCACCATAAGCTGCCTCCATCCTGACTGACACACAAGAAATATGGCACCCATGAATATACTTTATAAATACAGTATATGGGCCTGGATTTTCAAAAGTGTGCACAAAGGACTTGCGGCAGTTGTTTTGCTACAGCTTAGTCACTTTAAATTCACCCAAATGTTTGCAGGCTATTTTCAAATCTTTTGATGCATTTGCTACACTTTACTCATTTTACTTAAGAAAATAATGTCTGTGTCATTGTTGCACAACTTTTGGTTCTTGTGACTTGAGATTAAACTACTTTTTTGTGGTCTAACAGTCATGTCACGAGTAGTACCGCTGCAGTAAAATCAAGCCACAAAGCTTTGAAAATCCAGCCAATGGTCTGCATGTGATAAATCCTTAATTATCAGTTGCATGAATAGAGAATACTAGATGAGCAATCGTACTGAACCAGTATGTTCAGCCACAGAGGGGTTTATGATTCCATGTGATCTTGAGAGCGAAGCTTGGGAGATCTGATGGAATCATAAACCCCAAGGTGGCTGAACTTACTGGTTCAGCAAGATTGCAAATACAGTATTTTTATAGTGTATGGTGTAAAACAAAAAAGCAGACCTAAACAAGTATGAACATTCAACAATAAACATTAATGAAGAATCATGGCAGTTTAAACAAATAGTAACTGAACTGAAATGAGTAGTGTGATTGCTAGGGACTGTGCGTCCATACGTTAGCGGTGCACATTCCCATTGGTTGCCACTCTATTGTGGGAGGGATTTACAAAAAAAAAAAGACATGCCGGCCAGACTTCTCACATAGCAAGAAAAGAAAAGGATCAATGTAAAAACGTGTACTGTACATGAAGGGATCATATCTGGTTGATCCTGCATTTTTTGTTGATGATAATGAACTAATTCCTTGTCTGAAAACCACCATGCCCATTTTCAGTGTTGTTTAAAATAATATTGCAGCACAGCAGTTTTCTGTTGATGCTTTCAAATCACAGCTCAAGCTTTTCACACTAAAGGAATGGAACTTTGTTTTGCACGTATGGTCAGTACAGCATTCCATTCATTTTTGTGTGTGTGGATGAACAACATTTCAGAAAGGTGGAATTTCGGGTTAGAATAGCATGCCACCATACACTATATTGCTATATCTTCTTACTGTTTAATTGGTTGTAATTATCTTATTAGTTGACAATGAATATGGGATATGCAATGGCCTGAGTCAGAATAGGCCATTTAGCTTCATGAGTGTGGGAAAGGACAGTAACTCATGACTGGCAGAGCAACAAGAAAGATATGCAAGTCCCGCCCTCTCACAGGTGATGATAGGCTTATTCTGAAGCAGATCATTGAGTGTCTAATTTACACTATGAAATCTGTATTCTAATGCTTTTAAATGTGTTCTTTCTATGAAGATTTAACTGTTTCTGTTTATTTCACTGCTCTGTTTTGAGTGTAGCAGGAGCCTTCACGATGTTGTCAGGCACTGTTTAAGCTGCTCTCCCACTGATTAAGAGTTTCTTTGTGATGTCTGTAAAGATAACTGACCAAACTGAAGGAAAATTATTTATCTTTAGTTATAATGCATCATTGTCAAAAATAAATAATTTATCTGTACAGCGTGACTCTTACCTACATTGTATAAAATGTATATCAACTACGTTTGTTAACTTTTTCAGTCAATTTAATGAAAAATATTAGAGCATGCTCTGTAATGCTTGTGCTCACATTAATAACAACAATGAGGCAAAAAGTTACCATAGCTATAAAAAAAATTGATCTTTATGAATAGGAAACCCATAAAATAAATAATCTCTGTAACATTTCTATGAGAAACATTTTCATTTCTACTACAGGATATTCCAACAATATCTGTCTTACTTATTGTCAGCGAGTCTGTCACTTAAGAAAAGCTATGGGGTTCATCGCATTTTTCATATTCTTGAACAGTCGGGATGATTTTCAAGTTGAGAGCCATTTATCATCCAGTCAGTTAATACAGCTGCTGTCATTCATTTTTTGTGATATAATTCGTTCATGAGATTATGCTGATTTTTTTTTGCATTTTGCTGTGTCTTTATATTTTATGCAAATTTCACACTGTGCCCCTTTGAACTAAAACACTACAACATCTGGATGGTGCTCCTTCTTCAAATTGTTGTTGTTGTTTTTTCAAATATAGTAGGTATCTATAAAAGAAAATAAGAGCAAAAAGGAGCTGAGCATAATTAGATCACAGGGACTAGTTAATTGCACCTACAGTACAGCTGGCACTATACATAAAAAGCCTAAGGTCTGCAATGCTTGCTGAAATTTCAGGGATAAGTCTACAGAATTCTAATTGTTTGCTGTCATACATGATGTATCATCCATCCCCTTAATTCAGTTTAATATACAATCTTCATGCTGAATATGTATGTGCCTTGTGGGTAATGATGAGCCTTTTTGTTATTCAGATCCTTGTGATTATTAGCTCATGAGGGTTCAACAAACAGCTCACCCATATCTGGACTTTGTAATTTATATGAGTCATCTCTAATGAGTACACAGAATGGATTGTCAGGTGAAATGATATTCATTGTTTTAGCATTGTATCTTTTGGGTACAATATACTGATGAAACCATTTATTGGTAATATCGGCTCTTAGCGACATTTTTTCAACAAAGTCTTTATCCCAAATACTTTATGTAAAAACATGGTGCAGTAGAAAATTCTCTGTTGTCCAGAAGAAGAAATCTAGCTACTTTTTCTCAGAAAGAGCAAAGAATCAAATTCATATTAACCATATTTACAAAAAATAATGTGATTGAAATTGAAAAGCACTTGATTGAATACATGTTATGACAGAGCTATTCTAGTCAAAAGAGTTTCACTAGCTTCATTTTGCTGGCATCAGTGTGTGTCAAGTACCCCCCAACCAGCATCGCATCACCACTAGTGTGTCTTATTAGAACTCTAGCTCAACACCAGCAGAGGTGACTGCTTTATCAGCCACACTGAGAGTCCCAAAGCAGAGGTCGTGCGTGCTCAGGCACCAACAGTGAAGGACAATATCACTGTTTTATTTTGGGTTCACATTTTCCATCCAATCACTGTGTAAAATTACAATTTGGGGTTAGCAGCCTTGCATGCAGTGTCTAAAAAGTCATTCAGGAGTGGGGTTTATTTTAATTCATTAAAGTGCATGAATGCAAGGACCCAGGCATCACAGACACTGGGCCTACTCCATTACTACCCTGGGTACCAGTCAGTGCTGTAGAAAGGGAAGTACCCTGAACAACATCTGCCTGTAGCGTAAGGATGTGTTGGGTAGGGAAAAGCCTGACAGAGCAAATAGGCCTGTGTCATTGAGGGTGGGAGCACATGGGATATTGTGATCTGTTATTAAGTCGCACTGAAGCATGTGTTAAGATTTGTTCCTCCTAGGTTGTCATTTAATAACTATCATTATTTGTTATTTGCACTTATAGTGTCAATTGCTAATCATGATTGAGAATTGAGGGACTGCATGATATATAGTGGAGGCATTGCATTTATTTACCTTTTTTTTTCTTTTTACAATTTTTCTTTACTATTTAGGACCCCACTGCTATGGCCCCTATGTATCAGACTCCACACACTCCTGTCACCATCCCAGACACCCGAGAGCCAGTGGAATGACATGACTAGTGATGAGCAGCAGCAAATATTACAGTACTATGGGGCTGGTGTGGGGCAGATATGGGGCTGATGTGGGGTCTGGAGGTTAGCTTTAGATGTCCATGACTAAGAAATGTCCTTTCCTGCTTTTCTCTTTGTCATTAGATTTTTTATTTTGTCATCTCTTACCATGATCACCTCAACTCCTCAGTATCAAACTCATTGCCACTAGCTGTTGGTGTAACTGGAATCAAACCTTCAAGCTCCTCTCATTCTTCATCCTGCTCTCATGCATGTGCTTTCTCATGCCCCTCCTTCTCTCATGCTTCTTCCCTTTGCTCCTTCTCTAATATTTCTTAGTGCTGTTCCCCCTACTTCACCTGTCATACTTCTTCCCTGTGCTCCACCTGCTACACTCAAGCTTCTACTTCCCCTTTACCCTCTTTCTCCACCTGTGAGTCACATACATTCCACATACACTTAGCCTCCTCCTCGTCTTCTTTCTCTGCCACCTCAGTGTCATGCATCTCTGAAAGGTCCACTTCAATATCTTCCTCACTGGCTCTTTTCATCACAACCTGCTTTAGTAGTGGTGCTACTCGTTTGCTTTTGTAGCATTATGGGGTCCATATACCTCACCCTACCTCTACTCTGGCACTCCTATGAACAACTGTTGGTTTTTCTCTAGTGATAATTTTGCAGTAGTGTCTGTTCCATAACTGTATTCAGAGTTAACTTCCTTACTCATACTGGATAACTGAACGGCAGCACTGGGCTGTATGGTGCTAATGCATGGTTTGGGGGCAGGTGTGCATCATTTAGTGGTTTAAAGTGAACTGGCAATTGTTGATACCCACACACAGGCAGCTGTGGTAGCTGTTGTGTTGTTCATATGACATGGACTGGGGGTAGGCTTGCCTTTACATTTCTGGACAGATTATTTTGATCTTAGGTAAGGAAACTGGAACTGAAAGCACAACCAGTAGTGACAACACATGAAGGATAATGAGGAGAAAAGCAGTGTGCTTCTGAGTTGCTAAGGGTGGTTTAATTACCAGATGTACAGAATGACCGAATGGGAAAGTTGATTGGATTGGGAGTGGAATCAGTGGACCTCTGGGGACTAATAAGCCATGATTTCTTTGACAGTGCTATCAAGCACTCAGCTCTAGTCATCACAGTGTCATAACTCCAACTTCCTGTCCCACCAAGATCATCTTTTTCTCTGCCATGACCGGTTGTAGAATATGTAGTTGGTGGAACTAGCACAGCAAAATCTTTATGTTTTCCTTTCCTCCCTTTCCTGCATCCCTTTCTCCTCCTGTTCATTTCCTTATATTTTCTGCATATTGACACAGAGCAGATAATGACACTATGACGTAGACACTGACAGATGCTAACTATAATGACACACAATAGTTGCCAGTTAGTTTCACATGCCCACATGACATGCAGATGCCACTGCATGACTCATGTGCTGTGACAGAATGAAGGGAGATGAGGGACAAGAACACCACTCGGCAACACCCTACTGACACACCCTCACACAACCTAACTGTAAAATTTTAAGTAACCTAGTGTCTCGCACAGCAGCCTACTTCACATTTAACTCACTGGCTGGCTGGCTGGCTCACAGTCACACACAGCTGGTGAAACAAATAAAAAGATAGATTTCTGTGCCCTGTGCTACTAGTGGTCAGTAAAATAAAAACTATTTGTCAAATAAAACCTTCAAAAATCCCCCCTTTCATTTTCTCTGCAAAAGTCATTGCCCTGCTACAGAGCGGCAGCTGCTGAAAGCATGCACTGCAGTCTCCTCTCTTCTGAGGGGGCAGGGACAATAGCTCAGGCTGTGGACCCTGCAGTGCAAGCAGACTAGATAGACCAAATGTATTTATTTAAAAGTTTTACCAGGGAGACATACTAAGCAGCAAGTGTTTGTTTCTAGATGCATCCTGCGGGGAGTTGGAGAGTTCAGACAAATGTACATATGTCTTTGCAGTTAAGAATACAATACAGTTGTAGCAGTGCACAGTTAAGGAAGAGAGCACAGCACATAATACAAAATATAAGCAAACAATACAGCAGAATTTACAGATTTATATTTTACAAATTATTTACAGGACAATTGTAGCCATGCAAACAGCAGGCAAACCAAGTAGGGCAGAAGGCACAAAGATAATTTGGTCTGCTGACTTCTTCGCATGTTCCTATGTTCTTCTGCAGCAACACACGATTATTTATTATTTACTTAAAAGTTTCACTGGGAAGATATGCTGAGCAAACTGTTCGTTTCCAGATGTGTCCTGGGAGTAGGGCACAGAGGATTAAGTGCAGAAAACATGGGTGTTACAGAATGTAAAAGTGCTATTCAGACAACACAGGTTACAAGGGATTATTTACGTGTATTTACTCAGGACTGTACTGGCCTGCCTACCTCAAACTACAGTTAACTGTTGTTAACTAGTTACCTGGAATAATACTGACCAATGTTCAGACTATTTATAACTTTTTCTGATTACAAATCCCTCTTCAGGAGCCACATCCTTCACTGCCAAGAGAAAGCTGAAAATGGCACCGAGGTGTGTGCATGCGGTGTGAGGAGTTCTCAGTCTACAGGACACTGACTACCTGCTGCAGGTCATGGGGCTTGAAAACACTTGCACAGGCTAAGTGTGTGCTCTTTTTAAAAACATTGCCACATCATTGCATCAAAGTACTGCAATGCTGAAGTGAAGCGTAGACCCTTCAGTTCAGATCAGTATCTGCAGTGTAAAAAGAGCAGTTTTCTGGCACTTCTACTGTATTCCAGTATGGCACTGGCCCACCCTTGCCCCTCATATCTTTAAAAAAGTTAGTTTAGAAATACTTGCATTCAGGATGGTTTGACAGCCTAGTGACATATGCATCCACATGCCACTTTGGGTACCTGAGTACACATCCTAAACCAGAAATCCCTGATCAGGCTGGCTAAAGGTTAATCATAACCTGTACAGCTGTGGAATGCCTAATAGGAGCATTAGAATTATTATTATTATTATTAAAATTTATATTTTATTGAGTTTTTATGTTATAAATCACAAATACATACAACAAACCAGTGATGCTGTTATAGCTCTCTGAACCAAGCTGGAACACACATTCCATGGATTACAGGCTAATTCCTAAGTACAGAAACACATTATCAGATAATAAGGGTCTGAAGCATTTCACATTGATGACCAGATGAAGACCCCAAATCCCTTCTCTCTAAACTGGTTACAGTGGTGCAGAAGTATTATAACTATCTGACACTACATGACTGCTCCTAGTGGCCCAGGATCCTAGCCATGCAGACCAGACTTCTCCATGCAGGGTTTCCTAACACATAGCAGAGGGCTAAGCACTCTTCCACTACTGGCATTCCATGCCTGTGTATGTCATGGAGCCCTCCCGTCTGATCTTCCCAGAGCAAATACTCCCCCAAGGCAAATTTGATTTCTATAATTGTTAGGAACAGCTTTTTGACGTGGCCATACACTTTATTTTTCTGCTGCTGCTATAGGTTTAGTTGTTTAAGTCACTCTGCAACCCACGTATAGTAAGGTCTTTCTGTTTGGGAGCCAACATTCTGGCCTTCCACCTAATAATTATGTACAGTATTTAAATCAATCAATCAATCAATCAATTCTTTATTTAACCAGGCAAAACACTATTGAGTATACTCATTTCCAAGGTGGACCTGGGAACGATTCACAAGGACAATTGTACATACAGTTGAACAAATCATAAGCATGCAAAATACAGAATAAAAGGGTGCACAGACATCAATACAGTGCTCATACGAAGCACTTGCAACTCTTTTGCCTGTTGAATGATCTATTTCTAAATTCTGTGTACTTTTGCAATGTTTTATTGCTGTCTCTTTTACCTTGGGTTTCACAACTACTAGATTGGTGATTAAGGTCTATCATCCAGGTCCCCCTTCTCACTTCATCTCATTGAGATTAAAAGCCTTGTTTAAAGGAAAATTCTTAAATCACCAAAGCCAATATGAAGCTAGTTTGCAGCTTGGCAGATGGGAGTGTCAAAACATCTGGTAAGTCAAACTGAGATAAAGCATCAGCTACAGCACTGGCCTCACCCAGTACATGCACAACTCACACTTGAAAATGGTGAAGGACAGAGGTCCATGTAAGGCACTTTGTGAAAGACATTATGGCTGAACAAGGGGATCTGCCTTTGCTAAAGGGTAGTAGCACAAACAGCTTCACACCCAAGTGTGGGGCCGGTCCCATTTTGCACTTTATCTGAAAAAAAGAACATTTTTTTACTTATTGTTTACTGTAGTATAGTAGATTATATCAGGTTTACTTTACTGACTTCTAAGCTGACATTTTCTGTAACTACAAATCCCAGAATCCCCCTGCAGCTGACATAAGAGGAGGGCCACAGTAGTGGAAGATTCAATAGCCTGCAGTGCATGTAAGAGTTTTTGTATGTTCTGATCAGATGTTTTCCAGTCCCTGTGTTCTCCCAGGGCTAGGAACAATCCTCTGTGACTGTACTTGCTGCTGGGAGGACAGCAGGGCCAACAAAAAGAACAGATTATTACAGCTTATAAAAATTCTAACATGCACTGCAAGCTATTGAAGCTCCAAATGCTGCCACCCTCCTCTGATATCAGCTGCAGGGCATTCTGGGATTTTTTGTTACAGAAAATGTCAGCTTAGAAGTCAGCATAATAAGCCTGATATAATCTACTACGCTGCAGTAAACTGTATTTAAAAAACTGTTTTTGCACACAAAGTGCAAATTGAGACCAGCCCAGCACTTAGGTGTGGGGTTGTTAGTGTTGACTGTTCCACTTTAATGATGTGGAAAATGGTTCGATTGTCCAAATAAAAACATACTTTTTTTAGTTTTTTAAAAAGAGGTAACTGGGAAAAGCACACTTAGCCGAGGTTCATTTCCAGGTGTGATCCTGTGGACTAGGGAAGGGGGAATACAGAGATAATAGGTACAATATCTGGGAATTATAACTGAAAACTCGACAAATATCAAAGAATACAAATGACTGTTGACTGACAGGCATGACCCCATAGGATTTTAGTGGCTAAAATGGGATAGAGTTTAAAGAGGACTAAAGTAACAGATGCTTTGGGAATAGTGAAGAATTCCAGAAACATAGAAACATAGAATTTGACAGCAGATAAGGACCACTTGGCCCACCCAGTCTGCCCATTTCCCTAGCTAACGGATAAGCTGCAGATCCTAGTTAACCAACAGCCTACTTCCTCCTACCCCTCCCCACTAGAATTGCCTTATGTCTGTCCCATGTATTCTTGAATTCCCCCACTGTTTTTGACCCCATGACCTGCTCAGGAAGGCCATTCCATATGTCCACCACCTTCTCCTTGAAAAAATACTTCCTCATGTTGCCCCTGAGCCATCCCCCCTCTATTTTCAAATTGTGTCCTCTTGTTCTTGCACATCTCTTTTTCTGAAATATGCTACCCACTTGGACATTGTTGATTCCCTTGAGGTACTTGAACATTTCTATTATGCCCCCCCCCCTTTCCTCAAGGGTATACATATTAAGCTCCTTAAGTCTCTCTCCGTATGGCTTCATGTGCACACCCTGCACCATTTTGGTTGCCCTGCTCTGGACTGCCTCAATCCTGTCTATGTCCTTGTGGAGATGGGGTCTCCAGAACTGCATGCAGTACTTCAGATGGGCTCTCGCCAACTGTCTGTACAGAGGGATAACAATCTCTTGTTTTCTACTGGTGATGCCTCTCCCTGTGCATCCATGTATCCCCCCAGCCCTCCTTTCCTGCCTTCTCACATTGCTTGCTTACCTTTAGTTCATCTGATATGACTATTCCCAGGTCCCTTTCCATTTTTGTTGTTGCTAGTAACCCCCACCCCCATTGTGCACTCTACCCTGGGTTTTTGTTTCCCAGGTGCATTACTTTGCATTTCTTTGCATTAAATCTAAGCTGCCATACTTTTGACCATTCCTTCAACCTTACCAAGTCTCTTCTCATCCTTTCCATGCCCCTTGTGTATCAACCCTGTTGCAGATCTTTGTGTGATCTGCAAAAAGGCATACTTTTCCTTCCATCCCCTCTGCAATGTCACTTATAAAGACATTAAAGAAGACCAGTCCCAGTACTGAAACATGTGGTACCGCACTAGTAACCTCCGTTTCTTCAGAGTGGACTGTTTACTATAACTCTCTGTGTCCTGTTGTCCAGCCAATTTTTCACCCAGGCTACTACCCTGGGACCCACTCCCAGGCTGGCTAATTTATTTATTAATCTTTTGTGTGGGACTGTGTCAAATGCCTTGCCAAAGTCTAGGTAGGCCATGTCCACAGTCCCTCCCTGGTCTACTACTTTGGTCACCCAGTCAAAGAAATCTATTAAGCCCTTTACTCTGCCACAGAAGACAAGGAACAGAAATCCAATATTCATTATAAATAGTCAAGAACATGATTTCTCTGCAGCAATTTGAGTCTAAATGATGCAGCAAGCGGCATTAATTTCCTATTTTTGTGGACATTCATCATTTGGCATTTGGTGGGCTGGCAGCAGGTAGGGACCCCCCATCCCCAGCACACAAGTAGGGGGAAATATTTGTTTGGGGGCTGGGACCAATGCACCAGGCAGGTTAACATAGAAACATTGGCAATGTTGGCAGAAAAAGATCATTGATCCATCCAATCTTTCTAGTTTTATGCTATTCTATCCTGTGACCTATCATCCAGGCAGGGTTTTTGCCCTCTCCCCTTCCCCCCCCCACTCCCTACCTTACTGCTATCCCCTAAGAAACTATTAAGCCCTTTACTCTGTTCCAGCCATGCACAAATCCATTAATGGGTTTTGCACCTCCCACCATGCTCTTCATAAAGTAAAATGTTCTAGTATCCCTCCTGAATTCCCCCCACCAGCTTATATTCGTGTCTTCTTGTTTTTAAACTGCCATTCCTGCTAAATAGTTCCTTACAGTTTAGCTTGCTTATTCCTTTAAGAAATGTGAAGGTCTCTATCATGTCTCCCCTCTCCCTTCTGGCCTCCAGTGAGTACATCTTCGGTGCCCTATGCGAATCCTCATAGGATTAGCCCTGTTAACCCTGAATCATCTTGGTTACTTTACACTGCACTATCTCTGCCCAGCCTCTGTCTTTCCTCAGGTGATGACTCCACAACTGGGCACAACGCTCCAGATAGTGTCTCACCGGGGATCTATAGAGAGGTAGTATTACCTTTTTTGTTCTGCTATTGAAACCCCTTCAAATGCACCCAGACATTCTATTTGTTTTGCTGTAAGCTTTGTTACATTGTCTAATTTGTTTTAGGGAGTTGCATATGCTGACCCTCAAGTCCATTTCTTTTGAAGTAGTGGCCAGCTTAGCCCTCCCATCCAGTATTGCTCCCTGCTCTTCTTGTTCACTATGTTCGTCTCCTTGCACATTCTGACTTTGAATTTCAACAGTCAGACTCTGAGCCACTTCTCTAACCTTTGCAGGTCTCTCTGTAACTCCATTACCCCCTTCCCCCACTGTATACCCTGCCACAGAGCTTGATGCCATCACTTTTTTATGGGCATAACATCCTTTCTGAGTAGAATATACATATATTTTGCTCATCAAAGAAAATATGACAGGCAAGCGCAAAGCTAGTCTATCCCATTTATCTGTTGAATTAAAAAATAACTTGACTTCTTCACCCCGCTGGTGTCACATAGAAAGGCACACACTACAGAACTACAGGAGAGAAATAAGCTTCTTAAGATGGACTTGTAGATTTAATACAGTTCTCCATGATGCAACATTATGTACAGTACAGTACATCTCCTTCCTGCTGCATGTCATGATCACAAAAATGAAGAAAATTATTTGACAGGGAGGGTGGACCTTTTTTTTTTATCTCACACAAATGAAATCAGCTTATAGAACAGATGTTCCATTCCATTCATTCATTAGCACCCACCAGCAGCAGCAACATGTGCCACCCTCACCTTCAAGTGTTTTCATTGAGAGAAACAGAAAACATTAAAATCTTGCATATATTCAGGTGCCAGAAATACCTTATTGTTTATGCTGGGCAGCAGAAAGGAGATGTACTGTTCATAATGTGGCAGCATGGAGAACTGTATGAAACCTACAAGTCCCAGTTTCTGTAGCGGGATTACATATAAATACTGGTGTACATGTACTGTATTACTCCTATACTTTCTTTAGCATCTTCCAGATATTTAACACAGTGGCCCCTCACTGCCAAATATATTGAAGCTATAAATAAATAAGTAAATAAATACTTTGCAATCAGCATTATTTACATGCAGGGTATCATAGACCAGCTATTGTTTCTGCTGATTCTTCAGTCGAATTATCCAGAGAATAAATGTCTGGCTTTTCAGACACTACAGCTGTTCACATAATGCAGACACTTTTTTAACATGAACACACAAGTAGTATTAATATACTGCAGCTATGGTCCTCACATTTATGAGGCTGTTTGTGGTTATAAATGAGTAAAAGCATTTTTTTTTGTTTGCTGGTTTGCATTTGATTTGAATTCCCTGATGCTGGAGAGTGCATCTTTTCTTCACATCAGAGCATGACACTGGATGTATGTTTTAGATGCTCCACTTGTGCTGATTATTTGTCCATTATTTGTTTTTACACAAATTAACAAACTATGGCACTTGACAAAACTTGACGAGAAATTATTAAACTGTTGATGTCCTATGTTCATGTCCACAAGGTTTTTTATCGGTTATTAACATCTTTGCATTAAAAATCTGCTGCTATCATACAATAGCATTCTTTTAGCTGTGACACCATCATCCACTCGTCCGCCGACTGTTTAAACAGTTATGTTTTTTTCTGTGTAAGTATTACAGTTACCTCTGCCTGACATGCTATTGATTTAAGCTGGTTCAAATGTATTGCATTCCTTCTTTCAGGGTGTCCCTGCGGTGGTGAATCTCATCTCCCACACACCATCTTGCCATTCACCAAGGTGGGGGAGAAATTCATTTTTCTTTTGCTGCCATAGAAATCATAATTTATTAGTGCCCAATTCTGATTTCTCATGATTATTAGATTGTGACTTGTTGAGACCTGCAGATCTGAGCCAACTGTATTTTTTTAATAATGGTACTGTTAAAATTGGTATACCATATCCTTGCAGCTATAGTGAAGAGTGAGCTGAAAAGTGTTTGCTGATGGTAAAGCAGGCTGCTACTACAACTGCAACTTCACAGTAAACCTCTATGGTTTTCACAAAATACAGAATACAATGTTATGTTGGACATTCTGAATTGTATGTGCAGATTGCCTTTGATTCCCCACAGAGACAACGCTCACTCCAATTGCTTTTTATTTTGTCTCACTATTGAGAATTGCACTCATGGAGCTGGATTCAGAAAAGTCCACTGCAAGCTGCGGCAATGGCAGCTTGTGGCAACCATCCCTGTGACCTGGCCCCTGCACCCGATTCAGTATCGGAGTGGGTGCAGTGGTCTGCATCCTGTGAGTTGCAGTAGCTGCACAAGGTAGGGTGCAGCACCTGGGAATGCCACAGGTCACAGGACAGGGTAGGCAGCAGTTGTGCCAGTCGAGTGCTGTCATAGCACACCCATGCCCACCTCCGAGGCCTGGTACAGTGTGGGCTCCAGCTCCAAGCCCCCTTGCCATGGACCCCTCCAGACAAAGGAACCTTACCTGCCCTGGTGGCCCCAGTGGTCTCCTACCCCCAACACACATACACACACACGCACACCCAGTGGGTGAGTTGGCAACTGGCCCTGGTGGTGAGGGAGGGCTGTGCTAGCTGCCGGTGGAGTATTGGGGGGTGTGGGGGGCTTGCACTGTGAGGTGGGGGGCCACTAGACTACCAGTGGAGTTACAGGGATGGCAGAGGGGATCGTGCCCCAGGGCATGTGGGGGGTGGCCTCGACATGTGTGTATATCTGGGTCTGGGCAGTGGGGGGGTGCCACACACCCAGCCTGGCACAGTGTGTGCCATGCCTAGGACCCAGAGTCCATGGGTGGTCTGTAACCCACTGGGGTCGTGGGGCTGAGGCACCATGGCAACCTCCAGTGAACAGCAAAGACCAGTTAGACCACCTTTTTGTTGGCTTAACTGGTCTTTGACAGATGTTCATTGGTGGTTGTCTCTGAATTCCATTTGTGGACATAGTGGCCATCCTACCTGAATAGAGTGCAAATGCTGCCAGAAAACAGTCCCACCTTGTTAACATTTAACAAATTTAGATTTTTACCCTGCACACATTTAGAAACTACAGCTGAGATTTGCAACAACAAGAACACCTCATTTAAACAGGAACAACTAGTAACTTACTTTGCAGACTGATGCCATTCGATTTGAAAAAAAATATTATCGATAAGACACGAGGCAAATTTGATTACGATAATAGTGCACTAATGAATGAGGCAACTAAGAGTTAGACTTAGAACTAAGAACAACAGTTCAAATTCCAAAGAAGTGAAAAGTTATTTTTTTACTGTCCAGTGTCTGGATTTCACTTGTGACTGGTCTGCGGCAGTTCGTCTGTTGGTTACCTAGGATACATGGCCTGTGGTGTGGACGTTCCTTTTGAGAGCAAGGGACAATGTGCAAATTACAAAGAATCCTGCGCTAGATACTGGCAGAACTAATACATTTTTTTAAGGCATTTGCTTTTTCTTTGTGTCAAGGTAACTAAGGCATGAATTATTTACAAAGATTGCTCGATAACTCATCTTTATTCTGAATCTGATTCTATCATGGTGCACCTCCATCTATTCTGTGTTGTTTCTTTGGGGGCTACGTGATTGATGTTTGTGGTCACTACTTGATTAATTATGCAGTTTGGGCCAGATATGGTCTCCAGGGAGCCTCTTGCTGAAGAAGTTTCCATCGCTGTTTGGGTGCTGGGCTGCTTTGGTGCTGAGCGTTTGGATGTGGAAGGCTGTTTGGCATAAATAATTACTCTGTACTATCTGAAGAAAAGCAGCATAACATTTTCAAACTTCTCCAGTACCTTTCTGGTTCAAATGAAAATGAAAATTATGCCAAACAGCCCAGATATTTGTTGTAACTGAGTTGGGGGAATTTGGCAATCAATCAGCCTTTAAATTGATTTTTTTTCGGTATATTGGTTTGTTATTCATTTACATTCGGCTATGCCTGTATCAGCTTTCATTTTGCCCATCATGAACCTCAGTTTGTTCATTCCAACAGTTATGTTGCGGTACCAGAGGGAGCCATTTCCTGCATTAACATTGTGCGCCAGATAGAAAGGAGTCTGTGGGACTAAGGTGGCTTGCGGTCTGTTACTTTTGTAAAGGCCATATGGTCTAATCGTGTCTCTGTCTTGGTTTTGCAGATTTTGGTAAATCCTAGGTTTTATGGGTCTCACATCCCTAGGGTTGTCTCCGATATGTGTTTATGTTTGACGTTCATTGTATTCCAAATATCAGAGCCCACTGCTGTCTCTGCCCTCCACAATGTCACCCCAAGCCAGGTCATAGTGTTCTTTTGTCTGTAGGACAAACTGTATTCCAATATTAAAAAACAGAAAATTCAGTAAACCTGTGGGAGTTTCCAGGCTCAAGGTGCCAGATGAATACAGCAAATTTATATCATCTTCTGTAAGGGGGTGCGCTGTTAAGGGCCTGTTACCCTTCCCCATTTTCTTAAGGTGTTCAAGCTTTGCAACAAGTGTACATTTTGTTTCTATGAAATCTGTCTGCAGACCTTTGAATATTGAGTGTGGGTAATTGTTATTTACAAGATGCCTGTCAATGGAAGCCACGATGCCATGTACTGACCCTGGTTCGTACTCACTGTCATCACTTTTATTTAAACAGTACATGAAACTTGCTTTTAACTCATCCAGTTTACTCATCGGAAATATTGTGAAGTTGACATTTTCACCTGCCTCAGTCAGAACGATGTTGAAAAGCCTTAGTTCACTTTCAGTTTTTCTTTTTGTGTTTGTGTTTGCCTTGGCTTCAATGAATTTGTGTTGCTGATGGTCAGGGGGGAATCTTAAACCTGCTTGTAAGATTTGCCATTTTTATTTTAACTTTGTTTTACAGCTATTGAATGTCCATGGAATGAACCTGGATTACAGCGTCGCAAGGAGCCGACAAGATGCATCTGACAGGTATGCATACAATGTTAATTTAAACCTGGTTGCTGTTTTTTTTTGCATTCAGGATTCAGTTTGCTGACAGATGGGTGCTTGTGCTGGATCAAATACTACACATGAATCTCGTAATAACCTGTGGGTTATTATGGCAAATATCAAACACTTCTGCCCATTGTAAAAATTGAAGCCCAGTAATTATAAATAATTAAGTTAATAGAGAAGAATTATTAGTTGTGATTAAAAGTGCATACTAGAGTGAAAGATCAATGAAATTAGGATAAGAGAGAAATTATGGAAATCATGAGGATAGTAGTAGTACAACTCTGTTTTCAATCTGCTTTTTTTTCTGTTTAAAATGAATTGCCTTTTTATCTGTACTGTGTTATCTTTCGATTCAGAATGATACATAACGGTTTAATGAAATGTTTACTGAAGACTACTTCATAAAAAAGACTGGTTATATAGTAAATCAAATGTTTGAAGGAGGGACTCCTGCTGACTTTGTATTTTATTAGGGAAAATATGTGGACAAGTCATGTCTATGAGATCATTGTGGCCTGCAGTATGTGAAGCACCTCTTCCCCAAATAGTGCAGCACTAGCAGTCATTAAAAGATTCTGAAACAGACATCTGTTTTACAGAGGATGACAAAAATGCATGTTTTTCCAGTTGGGAAGTCACATGACATTTAGACACTTGCTATGCAAAGTAGGAAGATGAATCCTCATCTGATTCAGATGAGCAAGATGTCACCAAGGATGGATTTTTGTGTTTAATTTGCTCGGCAAAGTGCAACAGATGAGAAGGCAGTATTTTTAACAGTCATATGAGTAACATAATTATAACACAGCGTGTACACAATCGGTGGCTTGTATCAGCAGAATGTTTCTGATTTTGGAAAACCTCATAATACTCAGCAGTACACTCTTTGATTTTTGTATTTCTATTATTATCGAATTTCAATGTACAAAAATAAATGTAAATAATAAATAATGGCTTACTGTCAATATCAAGCTGTCATACATGTAATTTATAAATAATAGCTTAATGATCACATCTTGCTGTCAATACAACTCTGTGCATCAGGTAGTTTAAACAGCAATTAGAAAATGGTCTTTTTATTCCTGGGCTCTGATTGGCTGTTACCCCTGCGGGGGGTACATTAATTTTCAATAGACACCCAGCAAATAAAAAGAACCAGCACCAAACTGCCAGTTCGCCCACTCAGATATTATTGTGCTCACCTTACTTATTCATTGGCTAACAGCACCACACTAAATTTGAAATCGCCACCATTTTTTTCCTTACCGCTTACGGAGGGACACTGGCAACCCAGGGCTCAATAGTTGACTACCAGTGCCAGCCACTAAATGAAATACACAGCACCCTACAATCCCTTGATTTAATTTCTCAGTTTTTTTCATACCATTCATTTTGTTCCCTTTGAAGACATTTTTATTTAAACGAACACCGTTACCATCTCACACGTCGCGCTCACCACTTCAGAATCGCACATTTCCTATAACATGATCTCACTGCCGGCAATCTCACTCACTTTAGCTTTGCAGCTCCAGTACCATCCCCCGATGTCACTGATCCTATTGCTCAGGCTGTATTCAATGATCTCCATGGTCGGTGCTGTTCTGGCAGTGCCCTCTATCTTCTTCTTCATCGCTGACTGTCCCACTCTCCCATTCAGCTTATGGTTGCTGTATTGCCTTACGGTGTGCCTGTGCTCTTCACTTCTCGCTGCTGTGCTCGGTCCGAGCGCTGTCCTTCTCCACAGCAGGCCTCTCATATGTCTAAGGGAGGACGAGGTCTGGGGGGGACAAGGGCTGCATTTAGCTGAGGTGCTTCGTTCACTGACAAACGCCAGCATTGGCGCTCTCTCGCAGCAGCGGCTCTCGCCATTCCCTGAGGTGCTTCGTTCACTGATGAACACCAGCATTGGTGCTCCCTTGCAGCAGTGGCTCTTGCCATTCCTGTGGTCTGCCACAGTGTTTTCCCCGCAAGCAACATACATTGCCAGCTGAATAAAACAGACAAGGGAAAGAGCGTGTGTGTTTTGGGGGGGTACCCTCGCAACCAGCTGCAAACTACCATCTACAGAGCCCCTAGTACCACAAACATCCCTATGTAAAGAATACAGACAGCATTTTAATGCAGACGGAGAAACTATTTTATTACAAAAGTAATCAAACAGCTAAGAATGCTAACACCTAATCACACAATTTGGTTAATTTAAAGGAGATATAATACACTGGACCATTTTCTAAGCGCAATAATGCCCTCCAGGGTGGGCGGTATGGGCAATACCGGACCGGCCAGGAGCTATAAGGCCCTCCGCCTGTGGCGTCGGGCCTCATTACGCCCCTGGCTGGTCCGGTATTGCCCAATGCAGCCCACCCTGTTGGGCATTATTGCTTGCTTGGACCAAGCAGAATAATTTCAAAGTCAGGTTGTGCTCCCAAATCCAAAGGTGTTCTGTGTTAACTTTTTTTTTTTACAGTTACTGAGTAGTGAAATTTTCACTTGTAAATAATAGATGCAGAGATATGTCCTTGTTTTCATTTGGGTGAGGGTAGGGTTGGAAGCTCAGCTATAGTATTGGTCAGATAAAAAAAGCTTCAGAACCAGATAAATCATGTAGGGTTCATGTCCATATGAAGATGTATAACACCAGCAAACACATAAAAAAATTAGATTATGTGAACCACACTACCATCAGAACATTCAAAGTGTGACTATGTAATACAAAAAATGTGATGTTCCAGATATTAGTGCAGTTCACATAATCAACACATTGATGAGTTTGCTAGTGCTATGCATCTACATGTGGGCATGAACAAAATGTGATTAATCAATTACTTAAACATTTCTAATTTATATCTGTTAACACTACCAGAGTCGAGATAGTGTGACCAGATTTTTGACTCTGTCAGGGATCCAGGACTGTGTTGAGACTGAGCAGAGTTGGACGTACTATGAGTCCATATATATAATGGCTAGATTAAGGAAGAAATAAAACCAAAAAAATACTATGCAACAATATTTTTGGATATCTGTGACACTAAATATAAATAATTCAATACTAATTGTCTACAGTCATACACGCCCATCCCAAATAATCAAAACAAGGAAATCAAACCTCTGCAATCATTAGACAGGAGTGAAAATTTCCTCAGACTGTAATTGTATTAAACAGTCAAACAGGATGTTACATATTGTATATCACATGTCGATCTGGGATCATAACTATATTTTTGAAATTCTTTTGCTTGTTCCCTTTACTAATCCAATGCCAGGTTTCAACAAGTGGTAATGACAGCTTGCTATGTCATTATCACATTATGTATTAATAAGACTTTATGGTACAATGAAACTTGAAAATAAAACTATATATATGTGTGTGTATATATATATATATATATATATTAGAGGCAAAAAAACTCTGTTTAATGCATCAGTTAGGGTTGTTCCACAACGACAGAAGTGAGGAAATTCGCTGTTAGGGTTGAAAACCCACCTTGGGCCCCTCCAGCCCCCCCAACTCGCATCAGGGTGCATTGGGGTCATCAGCCCTAACTCTCACCCATCACATGTGTAAAGAAGCTGAGAATAGGAAAATGGGGTGAGAGTTGGGACCGGCGACTAGCACGCCGATGCTGCGGTTGAGGGTGGGCTGGAGGGGCCAAGCGGCTCCAACCCAATCTCATGTTTGTCACTATGGAACAACCAAACTGATGCATTAAACTGAGTTTTTGCCTCTAATTTCCCTTCTTTGAGAATGATGATGAGAAATAATGAATGTAATGCGGCAGCAGGATCGGGGGGCGTGATGTCTTGTGACATAGTAACAGGAACAGCAATGCAAACAGAAGCACCAACAGTGGCACACATGGTAACGCAAACGTAAATGGTAAAGGAGACGTTAATAGAAACGCGGCGCAAAGTGATGTCAGAGCGAACAGTGACGCAAACGGACATTGAAGCATGTATGAAAACACAACTGATAACATGAACAGTGATGGCAGCGGTATTTTAAATGGAAATGTTAAGTGCTACAGCAAAAAGAATGCAAAAGGGAACAGAAACGGAAATGCAAATGCAAGCGCACACGTAAACACAAACCGTAATGCGCTCAGGCACAGTACCGCAATTGTAAATGCAAATGGTAAAGTTAAGATGAAAAATAATGCCAAAGGAAACAGAAACATGAACAGAAGCGCATACAGAAACGCAAACAGAAACACGCACAGGCATAGTACCGCAATTGTAAACGTAAATGGTAACGGTAACAGCAACAATAACAGCAAAGGAAACAGAAATGCAAAAGGAAACACAAGCACAATAGGAAACGCAAACCTGTAATGCACAGGGGTACAGTAATGCAATAGCACACACAAATGGTAACAGTAACAGCAAGGAAGATGCAAATTGAAAGAGAAACGGAAACACAAAGAAAAGGGCTGCCGAATGCAAATGGCGGTGTCGCATTGTACATAAACAAAACAGTAGTGGAAATGCAAATGGTAACAATAACGAAAACACAAGTGCAAATGACAACGCAAAGGGTAATGCACATGGTGGCATACATGGAACAGTAATGCAAATGGAGATATAAGCATAAGTGGAAACAGTAACTGTAACAGTAGCAGGCGCATACCCTGTTTTGCCAAACAGGTTCATAAGAAAACACAGTGTGTACAAAGAATGTGCATTGTAATGGACACCGAAGCAAAAGCAGGCATTGGAAGTACTTAATTGGGCCCATACTACCAGGTGGTCAGTGGTACCTCCTCACCCACCAATGCAGAGCCCTGCCACCCGAACCGCCCGTCATCAGCGGGCGGCACCCCACCTGCATACCGCCCAGCAGCCCACCATTGACAGCATACAGTATGGGCCAGCAGACCATACTGTACTACACAGGACCAGATATGTGAATGAACACGTTGGTGGCTCTGCGTGGGTGGGAGGGTGGAGAGGGTATCACTGGACCACCAGTATTTAGTATGTCTTACAACAGCCCGCGGTTGGGCATGGGGGAACCGCTAGACCACCAGGAATTAATATTTATTACAACAGTCCACGATCGGGCATATGGAGGGACCACTGGAACACTGGGATTATATATTTATTACAACAGCCCATGACTGGGCATGGGGGTGCCTGCTAGACCACCAGGATTATAGGTTTATTACAGCAGCCCATAATAGGGCATGGGGGGGACTACTAGATTACCAGAGTTACATTAATATGTACAGATGCACGGGATTGGGCATATGGGAGTGGGGGGGCTGCAATAGCCCACCAAGGTGCTGATCCCAATGGCAGCAACTTGGCAGGGTGCCAGGCGCAGTTTGCCAGGACCCAGTGCATCACATGCAAATGGGGCCATAATGACATGCAAATGGCCTTGTTTGCACCTTGCATATATTATGTCCTCATTTGCTTGCCCCCGGCTGAATATCATGGGTGATGCACCCAGCGCAACCGGCACTTGTGCTGACACATCCCCGTGCTCCCTCTCTGTGACTTGCGCTGGTGCTGTGCCACTGTGCCATGCACAGTATGTGCACCCTCTGTGCCATATTCGATGGTGCTGAGCCATGGCGCATCATTGTTGAATATCACCTGGTCCTGGTCCAGGTGCAGCACAGTTGTGCTGCACCCACACTTGCGCCACTGCCAGGTGCAGTCTGAATATACAGCCCAGAGGGTAAAAGTGGTCAACATGCGGCAGGCAACAGTGACCTAATAGACATAACATAATGGAATATCCCCTTACAAAATAGCAGGCCATCAGGTCTCCCTGTTTCAAAGAAATAAAAGATAAAACAATATTTTTAAGAAAGGAAGTATTTATTTAACAGCACTTTACACCGTTAACACACATCATTAACTGTCAAAACAATTCAATATAGCATAGTGGTTAATGGCACTAAACTGCAAACTTGGAAAAATGGGTTTGAATCTCCTGAACCAGCACTTGCATACAGTATGGACCTGAGCAAGTCACTTAACAGTCTTGTTCTCCAAGATAAAACCTGGAAAAAGCTAAAGAATACTGTACCATTCTTGGTTAAACAGTTACCAGTTTCACTTTTCAATTTCAAAATGTATCACAGAGAGAATAAACAACAAAAAAAAAAACTGTAATGATGTAGTCCATATTAGGCGGAGGGTGGGATGAGGTTGAATTACATTACTGCACAAAAAACAAACCTCTAACTATACAAGTGTAGGAGTTCCCTACAGGTAGCACTGATTTCTTGCAATCGAGGGGATCAATATGTGCCCCCCCCATCCAACAGCAACCATCTTTCTGTATGCTAAGTTGCTATTGATGTGTAGAAGGAGGGTTAATTTAACAAGGAAAAACTAAGTTGAGGAAATGGGTGAGAGAGGAGTTTTGTGATGATAACAATGAGGTAGAAAAGCGCGGTTGCTAGAGATCGGAAGCACAAACCTGAATACATAGGTTTGAAACCAAGCTCCACCTCTAACATGTTTGGAGAAACACAACATGTAAGGTAACATCCTTGTACTATTAGATAGAACCAGGAGAATAGCAGCAGCTTAGTGCATCTCTCCTGTTTAAACAATTTGGCCTTTTCAGTTCATCCATTTACGTAGCACCAGGATCACCACTGTAACCACCAGATATCACTATAATATTTTACCTATTGGACTGCCAAAATACAGTAATTAGCATGTATTGCAATGCAGGACCGATATATCCATCCGTGGCACATCAACAATTAGTCAGTATAGGATGGTGACAATAGAGTGACATGTATAATCAAAGCAGTGTTCAGTAAAGCTGCACCAGAGTCAAGACAAACACAGCATAACGGGCTATGATTTTTTTTTATTTTTAAATCACAAAACACACTTGAAAATCATAAGTGCAGTTCTCAGTAATGAGACACAATAAAAAGCACATTGTATCTTAAATAAGACTGGTACTCTTGACAGTTTTGGATAAACATGGGGGAATTACAACATCATCACCCTATCTATAACTTGGTTGTTGAAGAAAAATGCAGACTATGATATAAATAGAGAGAACTATGTATGAAACAGACAAGGGAGGAGGGGTCCTGATTTATTAAAAGCAATATCCTGCCATTGTGGAAGATATTTTAAAACAGGTTTCAATGGAATACACTGTTTAGTCCTATATTTTAACAATTTAAGATTATCATTTGGATTATCAATTGGTGTAGCCTGCATGCCCCTGCCAGACCTGAAAAAAACAAAGACCATGATTTTCACCAGTCACCAAAACAAGCACAAACACCACCAACTCTCCTTAAACACCTGCCTCAGGGACTCCCTGGAGCAGGTTCACTCATTCGGATACCAAGGAATCACCCTAGACCTACACCTGTCCTTTGGAACCCATAGAACCAATATCGCTAAAACCGTGGATACTAGACTGGGCTTACTCTACCAGCTTCGTTGGCACCTGACTAAAGAGGCCCTCTTTGCCACAGTTCAAAGCTCCATCATCTCCCAGATTGACTATGGTATTGTCATCTATGGCACTGCCACTACCACTGCACTCAGAAGGATTACTATCACCCTAAACAAGGCCTGTCGATGCATCACTGGGGCTGAATGGCTCACACACACCTGTGACCTCTACTCACAAGCTAACTGGCTTCAACTTGACAATAGAATTCAGTACCAAACCTGCATGGTTGCTAAGAAAATAGAGTTGGAAACTGCCCCTCCCGGGGTCTGTTCACTCCTTCAAACGAAAACCAGCTCCAGAATTACCAGGGGATCAAAGCCACAACTTTTCCATATCCCTCACTGCCGCACAGCCATTGGCCAGTGTTCATTTGCCTACAGGGCACCCACTTGGTTTAATGGTCTTGCCAATGATATTATCAATACCACTGGGCTAGGGGCCTTCAAATCCAGGCTCTGTAACACCCTGGTTGCTTCCAGCATCTGCAACTGTCATGGATAATGTCTATGTAACTCCACTCCACTACCACTCTTTCCTATATCTAGCCCCTTACATAACGCACTTGCCCTAGTTCGGCCTCTGCCCCACATGCTCTACAGCACCTGACAATGCCACCTTCCTGGCAGCTCCACCCCACCCCTCCTTATCCTAACCTACCCCCACCTCTCCTCTCTTCTCATTTTCTTACCTCCCCCTTACCCCTCCCATTTCTTTCTACCACCCCTATTGTCTTCTTCCTTCCACCTTACCTCTCCCTGTCTGTTCAAAATTAATTTGATATCGTTTACCCTTATTTGTGTAACAGTTTTGTATATTGTCATGTGATATCTATGTCTTGACGTGGAACCTTTGTAAAAGAGCCCTGGGCTCAAAGGTAATTGTAATCCTAGAATTGAAATAAATAAAAATAAAATAAATAAACTATATATATATATATATATATATATATATATATATATATATATATATATAGATCAGATGGGCATTATTGTGATATGGCAAATATTGTCACTCCTGCAGAATGAGCTCTCGATAGCACATGATCTGCCCATCATGTATTCGATATATACAATAGGGCCAAGAGTTTTAGAAGTTTTGTTATGCTCTCTTGTGTTCTGTTCCTGTTTATGTGTTTGCTCATTCTGTGTATGAGCTTTTCTGAATGGGCTGGCAATGTTATAAACTCTGGGAGACACATGAGGGTGTTTTGCAATGCTAAATGAGTTAGTTTTAGGTAGGAGTGAGAAACATACTTTTGTGAGGCTGTATTGTTTAGAAGTCTGGGTGCAGTGAAGCTGAGAGCGTCACTGTAATTGTAATGAGCTGAGAGTGTCAAAACAGCTGATACTGTTTTCAGTGGTAATTAAGTTAGCTGCAAGCAGAGTGCAGAGTGTTCTGTGAAATTGTGCTCTTTAGGATTCTGGCTGCAGTCAAGTTGAGAGTATGACAGTAATTGTAATGGATGAGAATCAGAGTTTGAGGAACAAGTGAGAGTGTGTTTCAGTGGTAGTTGAGTTAGCTGCAGGCAGTAGTTTAGACTTCTGTGAAGCTGTGCTGTTTAGAATTCTGGCTGCAGTCAAGTTGAGAGTATAACAGTAATGAGATGGAAGTTGGTGGGGGGCATACCTCTGAACTGTCCCTGATTTTCAGGGACGTCCCTAATTTTGATTCAAACTTTTACTCTGTCCCTCCTAAAATTTGTGTTTCTGTGGCTAAACAGTGGGGATTGTAAGCACAAAATAATGTCAAACATTAAAAGTTACAGACGTGTTCTTCTTTAGACAATGCATTTTGCACTAAGACCCATATTCTACTAGCTTTCTGGGTGGATATCTCTAATTCTAAAGATGTGTCCCTGATTTTGTTCCTTCTTCCCTGATTTTTTTGTGTCTTGTCCCTGATTTATGAGGCAGGAGGTTGAGAGGTATGGTGGGGGGGGGGTAGGTGTGTTTTGTAATGCTCACTGAGTTAGCTGTAGGCAGCAGTGAAACCTCTTAAGTAGTTCTGCATTTGTGTCTATGGTAACAGCACAGGTGTTTCTTGCATGCTGAAGGGAAAGCTGCCTAGAGTGATGACCTTTTGTGACCTGTGTGTGTAAATGGCTGATATCATCACAGTAGAACAGAGAGTAAAAATATTACACTGCAGTGGATGATACACTGTTTTATCTCACTCATTTACCACTCACCCCTATTGTGTGTGTGTATGTGTATATGTGTGTGTGTATATATATATATATACACAGTAGATATAAAAAAAACTGATGGATACATGAAAGTTGACAGTCTCACCACCTGATCACCCACTCATGTCCACTGGTACCAGTCACTGGCATGGCCCTCCACTCTCCCCCATTGCTGCTGGCAGGCCACTGAGATTTCAGTGAATGAGTTGGTGCTGTCATGGAGGAGAGCAGAGGCCTGTGCCGGTGGCCTGCACAGTTTCAAGATAGTTTATGCTGTTTTGCAGAATATTCTGTGTGGATGATTGTCATTATTGTTTGAATATTGGGTGGCTGATGATTTTTCACTTCTTTTCTTATTATTATTATTATGAGGAAGTCAGCACATTTATCACAGTTTTAAAATACAGTTCACAATGTGCTCAGGATGGCCATTATTTTATCAGGTGGGTGGGAGATGCAGAATATGGATTTGAGGGTGGTTGATATAGTATTGATACAATACTTTTGTACTAAATAAAATGTCTTTTTAGAACATTCACTGACTGTAATTTGGAAGTACTGCTTCTGCAATGTGACTTACAAATCTCACTCTGAGGAGATTACAGACTGACATTTCGCCCATCCCCAGCACATTTCACCACTCAGTTACCTTGACTTTAATTAAGTGGGTGTTAGAAAGATGGATTAGTTACCATGACTACAGATACTCACTCTATTGTTTCTTCTGACTGAGAGGCATGTCTGGTATGCAAGACTGAAGTTTGTTGGGGAAGGGGTGGCCTTCTAGTATACAGTCACCTTTCCAAATCACCTATCAAGTCAGTGGGAAGGGGGGGATTTCTTGTGTCTATAATCTGCATGCACTTTAGTCTCCAGGGACTGCATGACCACCGCTGATTGAGATAGCTTCTTTCATGAATAAAATTAAGTGATATTTTTTCTTCATTTATATGCAGGGCCCCTACTTTTCTGCGGCACAGTGGGACCAAGTTCTGCGGCAAGACTACCATTTGCTGCAGAACTTCTGCGGCGGTGGTTTGTAATTTCTGCGGAAGTTCTTCGGCACTAACAAATTACCACATCACAGCGTCAGCTTGTCATTCTGACTTCACTTTCATGGCAGTGGTTATAGCAATCAGGATGGTGGAAAGCACAGTAACACTAGTTCAAAAAATAACAGACTTATAAAAATAATTTTATGCCTAAAAAGCAAAACAAATGTCTTTCCCTTAAGGTCCCAGCCTCTTGCATAAATGATATATGCAGAGGGGATGTGATAAATAAGGTATTTCTATATGTATGCTATCTATCCCACTAATGAGGTTTCCACCGTCTATCATTTATATATTTGTATGTGCTTTCTACACCACTCATGAGGTTCCCACTGTGTATCACTTATATATTTATACGCAATCTGTAACATAAATATATGTGCGTGTGTGTGGTGAGAGAAAGTGGTAGTGTGTGTGTGTATATATATATTTTTTTTTAATTTCCATGAACTTGCATCCTCATTCATACAGGTCCCATTGGAAATGGAATAGAGGAATTATTGCCAAACTCATTTTTCATGTCAACCTGCTTTCCCTGACACACTGCGTAACACCATCAGACCATGACATGCATGTGAACCGATTGTGAGAGACAGAGCTCTCCAGCCCATCACAATGTGTCTACCATGAGACAGAACACTGCACCATACCTTCCCAGGCTCTGAGCAGTGATGTGTTCCACCAATCCTTGTGCTGCCCAGCCAGCTCCCAGAGCTAATCTCTGAACCTGACTTGCCGGCACGGAAACACAGCATGCTGCCCTCTGGCCCAACAGCTGTCCCTGCACACAACATTTCTCCATAACTTTTAGGTGATTCTATCAACCAATGACAATATGTAATCAATAACCCTGTCAAAAATGCGTACAGTGCAATTATTTATTTAACAGATCTATTCTTTCAACAGGTCTACACATTATTATATTCCACTTCTCTGGGCATAATTATTTTATTTTTCTTAAAAATGACTGTTAAATTAATTTTACCAGTTATTCATTTCAGATGGCATCTCTATACCTTAAAAGCACAAATAGGTTTGTACAAAGTGAGGTATGGACTTAACAGGTCTTTGCTATTGACAAGGTTTTGTTTAAGTTGGCCCTAGTGCAATAATGTAAGACTGAAAACTGTACTAGGCTGTAGTGCAGGTTGAGCAAATATCACCATGCATGATGTGCTGTGCCACCGTCTCTGGCAGTGGGAGCTGTGGTAGATAAGTGACCATTCATTTCTGTTGCAGAATGCAGCTGTTTCATTAGCCAATGTATAATTTAGCAATGATAACATCACATTCTGAGCATGTAGGGGGGTTTGGGATATAAAAAGAGGGGAAGGGAACCAGATTCTATGGATAAACAGAAATATTAGTAAAAAATCACCAAAAGAGTGAATTCTGTGGCACCACAGAAGTTCTGTGGTAGATTGCAAGTTCTGCACAAAATTCTATGGCTGCAGAATTCTAGGGGCCTTGTTTATATGCACACAATATGTGTGCTTGTCTTGCTGATTCATGTATATGTTAATTCATATTGACTGATCTGATTTACATTGATGCAGGAAGTGATCCAGCTCTTTGTTCTACTTCACCTGGCAGGTGAATACAGTGGTACCCAACTGATCACTGCCAGCCAACTGCCACCCAACACCACAGGACTCCATTGCAGTCTTTGATAGCAGTCCTGACACATAGTCACACACGTTTCCAGGCTGCGACCAAGCCCTAATCTGTCACCATCACAGTCTCCACCGACCACTCCTGAGGGTCTGCAGAACCACTTCTGGCACGTCAGATGATTTAATTTTTGTTCAATTTTCAACCCTTTTCCCATCCTCTGCCCCCAATTTTAGTCATTCATGAAGCTCTGATTATTTCCATTGTACATGTACGTCAGCATAATAGTATAATTCCCCTTAGATGTTAGACATACAAATGCAGTATCTGCCAGTCAGTGTGTTGGTGATATTGAAAATGTATGTTTTTTTTTTTATCTCACACTGTTTTGCTATCGTGTGTCCATTAGCAGTGAAAATTAGGGCCTATCAAGGTTCAGTCTTTTCTAACTTCTGTACCATCATGTTATGAATTGCTCAATGCATGTTGGCACTAAAAGGAGGACAAACAGATCAACACTCATGTATGAAATTAATTATTATTGCAAGTAAATAAGTATTTTCTCCTCGACTATAATTACTGTAGGACCGAAGATTTTGGTGCTGCCGTACTTTTTCTTTTGCAGTACAACTCTCACAGGTTACATGGTGATACAAAGTCTATTACAAATATGTAACACATGGTAATGTGCAGTGTATTTTGCAGCAAGATTGCAGAATGAAAAGTAGTATTGTACTCATAGTTTTTTTTTGCCTCACAATCCATCTTGAACTGCCCTCCCAGAACCCAGTTAAAATACAAATCCTACAAACTGAGAGAATTTACCTTTTCCCGTACAATGGTGGAAAAGTTAAATTCTGCTGCACACTTCTGACGAAACTGAATCTATAGGTATACCTAGCTCTAACTCAATCTCATTTATTATGTGGCTCCTTGTTATGGGTGGTGGTGCAAAACAATTTATAATAATTATTCAAGCTGAGGGATGCAGATGACAGAACATCTTGCTGTGTACTACACATGAGTGAGGTAAATAAATATACATCAAGACAATAAAGCGTGCAATGATAATGTAGAAACATAGAAGTTGATGGCAGATAAGGACTGCAAGGCCCATCCAGTCTGCTCATTTCTTTTTCTACCTTATAAATGTGCCATCGGTCTTTGCTCTGCCAATGGTCTATCTATTCATACTCATCTGTGTTGCTCCCTTATGTCTATCCCATGCCTGTTTGAAGCCCTGCACTGTATTCATATCCACCACTTCATGAGGTAGGCCATTCCATGCATTCACCACCCTTCCTGTGAAAAAGAACTTCCTCACATTACCCCTTAATCAGCCTCCCTCTAATCTCATGCTGTGTCCTCTTGTCCTGCTATTTTTCTTATATTGAAACATGTTAGACTCTTTCACCTTGTTAATGATACAAAAGTGGTACAACCACCATGTAATTCTAGACAACAACTGGGATGTGGTAGATAAGGATTCTGGACTGCAAAACTGAAACTAGCATAGTCCTATAGCAGCTACTGCTAAAACATTGGCCGATACAGCATGTTCATTCTGAAGCTGAACCCCTGTACCTTTTGTGTTATACAAATGAACAGAGCTGTTTTCTGTACCTTCCCACTCTAAAAATCCCACACATTTTCTCAACTGATTGTGTTTATAACTGGGAAGTCAAAACCAGTGCAAAAGGTCAACCTTTTTTTTTTCAATTAAAAGAACTGCTATACCACAAGACATAGAGTACTGTTCAGAAATAAATTTAATTGAGCAAACCAATGATGTGAAGATGGTTATAATAACCCATGGTTAAACTTTTAAGTCCACATATGGTAACTGGTTTGACTGAGAGAATGTAATTTGCATTTTATGAACAACAAAAAAAACTTTTGTGTTACACAAATGTACAGAGCTGCTAGCTGTTTATTCCCAGTGTAAAGAAAAACACATTTTCTAAAAGACCAATGTTTACTACTGAGATGAAAAGACCAGTGCTAAAGGGGCAATTTTTAATTTTTTAACTATTGACATAAATTCATCACTGGTGGAAATTAAGAGATAACACCAAAACATTTCTTTCTGTTTCATTTTTTAAGCTTTTTTCTTAAATATTGGGTACATTATTTTATTCACAAGCATTGGACATTCTAAAAAAAAATGAATTTAAAACAAAGTTTTGTTTAGCATATGTAGGCAGCAAATGCCACAGACATTAATTTACACAATATTAAGACAGTGCTGTATGCAATTAGTGACTGTAACCAGTGCTCTTATTTTTGTATTTAGTTTTTTTTTCAACAAAAAAAAAATTATTTCTTAAAACTGGGGCACTTGATGTAAGTAGATTAGTTGAAGTATTTTAGTTGTATGTGTGCCTAATGTGACCATGACCCCTGAAAAAGAGTCAAGTGGACCATACGAGATGGGGAGTTCATGTGGTCTTTGATGAGCTGTACGTGACTTGGTGGAATTTATTTTCCTGAAAAAATTTTTGGAGACCATTGCAGGGTCTGCAGAATCATTCTTTCATATCATATTAAGTGGGACCTTGTGTACTGTAGTTCTTAGTCAGCAATGTGTCTTTGACCTACATTTAATAGGACTGTCATTTCTGCTTTTGCTGCACTCACTGTTCATTACCACAATTCATTAGCTATGAAATCAGATCTAATGGGGGAAGCATGGGAATTTGGGATGGACATGCTGGTGGGTGGAAGGGAATAATACAGTATGATTATTAACTGTGGTAATGTTGGCATCGGGTTCCTTTTATTCTCCCTCTCTCAAATATCTAGCCACCAGTTTGTGATTTGGGGTACCAGTCAGCATTCCCCAGTGTGTGGCCACTCAATATTACTGTACAATCTGATGGTGAACAACATTCATGTGGAAAGCTAGACATTGGAGCTAGATTTCCTTAAAGACATCCATTTAACAACTGACTCATAGCTATCCAGTGCACCTACTTTTAAAAGAATGTGCATTGTGTATAATTCAGACAGGCTTTTTCTCTATGATGACTGGTAGAATTTGTTTTTTTAGCATTATTTTTTAGTGTAGCCTTCATTAAAAAGAAAAGGGGCCACTGCAAAGGACCAGCAACTTTGATAGGCACATGAAAAGAACAGCATCGTGACTAAGCAAGCACAATATAATGTTGATAAAGATGTGCTCTGACTGCAATTTGATTTTCCCATGAAGGACAGAATGAGAACATACCGGGTCATAATGTCATACGTTTAATAGCGTACGGCATTATGGCGAATCCCGGACCTGTGCACTCTCCATGTTGGCCCTCCCCCGGAGTTAGAATCCTAAGTGGGGGGGTCCAGGGGGTGCAGCCCCCCATAACGGGGGGTGTGGGGGGCAGAGCCCCCAACAGAACAAAAGTTAAACAGTAATTGTGCAATGCAATTAAGATGCATGGCATTCTGCAGTGCGACATTTTGACCCTGTGCCGAATGAGAATAGGATATGGACTGTGAGGACACCTACAGGAAATTTATAACATAAACAGGCAAATTTTAATGGAAACAGTGCCAACTGGTGCATTTCAGATGCTACTAATGGGGAGTCAATTAATTAAGAACAGTGCATAATGCTAACAAATACTTAATGCTACTGACACGGTAATAAGGCATTCCTTGGTACTGCTCGGTCTACTGCGCAGAGTGCAGCACCCACCAAAGTATACCACAGTACTGGGAAACTTCTTTTTAACAACCACTGTAAAGAATCCATTTAATAATTTTTTTATTGCTGAATGACAGGTTATGCATCAGATACTGAATGAACTGTTGGTCTGAGTAGGTAGACAAAAAGATTTAGAAGATTACTGATTCTGATTGGGTGGGATGGATGGATGGATGAATGGATGGATGGATGGATGAGCTGGAAGTCAAGACAAAGATGGCAATGGAGAAGTGCATGTGACATGACAGGCTGTTTTAGGATAGGCACCTCCACAATTGCTGCACACATACAATTGATGGTAGGAGGAAAAGTTGGATCAGATATCATTAAATTTGTTACACACTGATCTGCTGAACATGGGACAACCTACTGTAATTGCTTTTCTTGTTGATGGCATTTTTAGGGGTAAAGAATATCCTTCATGCAGTAAATGCATAGGGTGAGGCAGTGGATAACTGGGTTGAAGGAGAGGTGGAATCAGGTACTGTTTGAGGAACTAGAGATAACTGGTGAGTCACAGAATTGCTAATAGCACAGGAAAAGGCATGTAGGGTAGGAAAGTACCTACAGAAGATCTCATTACCAAGAGCTTCCCAGTTTAGGCTGATCATGGATTGCTTGAGGTATAAAGCAGCTTTGGCTGAAAAAGCCCAGTGGTAATCGTAAAGTGACATTCCCCCATAACAGATGGCAAGAATGATTATGATGTACAGGTAAGAATCAATTAATTCATTTTTTATTTATTCAAAAACTGGTGACTGGGAAAGGCTCGTTCAGATGAGGCTTGTTTCCAGGCACAACCCAGGGGAACAGAGAAGAACACTAATACAGAAGTTGACAGGGAACCAACATGATACCACAGCCAGCCAAAAGTAATAATTGAACTTACTACTGATAGTAATAGTACAACAACCCAATCAGCACAATAAGTTAGAACAAACCATGACCTCTCAAAAGAGTAGGCATAAAATAAATAAAAATTAAGCAAATTCTAAAACAGGTGAGTTCAATAATTATGAAACTTACAAAGTGCATCAAGCAATTCTGGAGAAATACTGAGGATGATGAAAGCAGAGGAGAGGCTGGATCAGATACCCTTGGGGTGAGGACAGCAGCATGCAGAAGAAAAATAGAACCTCTGCAGGGGCTTAGAGGCAAGGTAAGAAGAAGCAGGAGAAAAATTTCCAGAGAGAAAGCAGCCATCCAGAGAAAGTGTACTGACCAGTTGAGGTACAGCAATGAGGGAAATTAAAGGAACAGGTGTTAGAAGAGTAGAAGGAGAAAGAAAAGGGAGCACAGGGGAAAAGAAGGTCAAACAAGTAGGAGGAAAGGGATGTAAATCTATACTTAGAGTGAAGAGCAGTGGGATAGGAAGCAGGAAGATGGGGAGGGAAAGATGAAAACTTGATCTAGGGAGCAGTGGTGAGTAACAGAGGGCAAGCCAGAAGCAAACTGACAGAAGTAGGGAAATATAGGATCCAGTCTGGCTAGTGTAGATTTGAAGGCATGGCCATAGACCACATCCCCATAGTCATAGAATGGCAGAATCATTTTAAGAACAACTTCATGCTGAACTGGGAATGGACAGCATGATTTATGCCCATAAAGAGCTCCATGTTTGGAGCATACATTCCTGAGTATGGCATCAATTTGAACGGAAAATCGAGATGACTATCAACCCACACCCCAATGACAGGAGTCTACCTAATTCTCCTAAGCCAATGGTGTGAGCCAAACGGCATGGAGACAGTTTTTTTGGCATTCAACAAGAGCTGATTGGTGCAGAACCAGTACTGGACATTATCAAAGCCAAGCTGTAGGGACTGTTCCAAATGGGGTATGGAGGTAACAGAGGCAAGAAGAACTGTGTCATTAGCGTATATATGTATATTATCTGTGATAGACGCCAAGGCGAGATCATTAAGAAAAATAAAGAAGCTGATCGGACTCAGAACAGACCCTTGGGGCACTCTGGAAGCTACAATATGGGGAGGAGTGCCAACACAGACTCCCCAATCTGGGCAGACAGGCTACAACCAGAGAGGTAGGAATGGGACCTGCCTACTGGCAATGTTGTGAACCCAGCACACCCCAACTTATTAAGGAGGAGAGGATGGGAAACAGAATCCAAAACCTTAGCCAGGTTAATAAAGATGGTGGCTGATACATGGCCCTTATCCATCCCCTTCAGGATGAAGTCAGTGACATGCAGGAGGGAGGAGACTGTAGAATGGGCTTTTCAAAAGCCAGATTAGAAGGGAGTGAAGAAGGATGATGAGATGAGTAAAAAAGTCATAGAGCTGAGTGAAAACCAGTAGCCAGTGAGGGGAGGAAAGAAATAGGGTGATTGTTCCCAGGGATTCAGGTGTCACCCCCTTTGTGGAGGGGGAGAACTGTTGCCTGTTTCCAGCAAGCAGGAAAAGAGCAATGCTGTCAGGAGAGATTTAGCACACAGATGGCAGGGACAGAGAGGTAAAGAAGTTTTGGATCCAGACCATCAGGACTGAGGCCTTTGGGAGGGTCAGAGCAAGATATCAGAAGCTGAGATTTGAGAGAAAGTAAACAAAGAAGGGAAGGGAGGGAGTATCAGTAGATAAGGAAGTTGGCAAAAGAAGTGAAGAGAGGGCACAAGAGGTGAAATGAGTGTTGCTAAGTTTGAGTGTAGGTGTGAATATGAGGGAGAGGTCAAATATGGAGTGAATAATCCTGCAGAACTTACTTTGTAATTAATATTGCTCTGGAGATTTGAGGCAAAATAATTGTTTTTTGCCTGTTTGTAAGACTTTGTGCAGGCATTAGGTAATTGATGATACTTCATCCAGTTCTCATGGGAATCAGAGGACTTATGGAGTGACCAGGTTGAGTCATGGGCCGTAAGGAGAGAGGCGAGTTCAGAGCTGACCCAAGGCAGATGGAGCCCATGTACTCGATCTCCTCAGGGCAGCATGTATATCCCAGGCAGATGTGAAATGATAGGAAAGAGAGAGAGAGAGAGAGAGAGAGAGAGAGAGAGAGTGCAACATCTATGCCAGTACAATGGACAAGAGAAGTCCAGTTGGAGGACCATAGGTCATCCAGGATGCTGTCCAGATTTAGAGACCTGAAAAACTGGGTCCAGATGTACCTTGGGGGGGGGGCTTTAGGGTGATGAATTTTCTGGATACTAGACCAAGCGGTGTTAACTGATGGAATCCAGAAGAGCACCTACAGCACAAATTCTATCAGGAAGGGAGGAAAGTATCCAGTCAAGAAGCAAGTGATTAGAGAAGTGAGGGTTGTGACAGGTAGGGTCAGAGATGAGTTGAGAAGGATCAAGTGACTCAACCTTTTAAGAGAGGGGTTTCAGAGGAAAGGACCAATTTAAATGAAAGTTCCCAAAGATAATACGCTCACCAGCAAGGAGAGCTTTATTAGGGAGGAGAGAAGGGGAATGGCAGAATTAGATTTGGCATTGGGGTCCAGTAAAAACTACTAAGGAAGATGGCAAGAGAGTAAAGGAAAGAGATTTTACATAGAACAATCTCATGGGTGAAGGGGACAGTAGCATGAGGTACAGCATTAAAAGAGATGGTACGAAGGAGATAAATAGTGACACCACCACCTCTCTTACCCTGATCCTGCCAAAAAGGTGTGCAGCCAGGAACTGAGATGTCACTATCACTGATCCTAGCAGATAACCAGGATTCAGTGAGGACCATGATATCAGGGTTAGTTGTAGAACCCAGAGCCTAAGCTGGTCAAACTTTGGTAAACAGTTCCTCATGTTAAGATGAAAAATACTAAGACCCTTTGGCAGAGAAGCAGAGGACAGTACAGGGGCAGGGCAAGGATTTCACTCAACATATCCTAACAGGAGAAGTAAAAGGGCAATGACTACCTTACATGAGAAGCCAGAGCAGTGAAAGGGGAGAAGGAAAGCACATTGACAATGGTTTGTATTGCCTGTGCTGATTGTATTGTGAGGCCATCTGGCACCATGCAGTTCTGCTTAAAGTTGAGCCAGTCCAAATTAATTCATGTGCATTTGCATATGCTTCCCTTGATGCTTTGCATTATTGGGTATGTGCAATTTGTGTTTTCTTTAAAATGTGGCTGTATGGCCAATATCCTCAGGGATAACTCTTGCCCTAGTACATTTGCTCTGGGGTTCTTTTGTTGTTCTTTTCTCTTTCTCCTTTGGGCTGCCAAGGACCCAAACCAATAAGATCCCCTATAGGGTGGCTGGCTATTTCTCCCTGGGCTGAGGTAAAGATATGGCACTCTGATGAGTCCAAATAAGGATGAAACATGTGTCTTCTGTTCTCAGCCTTTGCTGATTGTATTGTGAGGCCATCTGGCACCATGCAATGCTGCTTAAATTTGAGCCATTCCAAATTAATTCATTTGCATTTGCATATGCTTCCCATGATGCTTTTCATTATTGAGGTATGTGCAATTTGTGTTTTCTTTAAAATGTGGCTGTATGGTCAATATCCTTGCCCCTATGCATTTGCTCTGGGGTTATTTTGTTGTTCTTGTCAACGGACAGGTGGAAAGGGATGAAGACAGTTTCAAAGAGCTTAAAAGTATTGATACAGTAAGGAGAGAGAATGCAGGAAGGAGATACAGAGACTGTGGGGGGGGGCTTTGGAGAAAGAGAGTTAGAGAAGGAAGAGGAAGAGGTAAAGGTAGAGGGAGAGAAGGAGTTGGGGTACCTAGTACTGAATGTAAAGGAAAGGATACAAGGAAAGGAGGAAGAGGAGGGGGGAACAATAAAAGGGGAAGGGCAGGAAAGAGGAAGGGAGCCATATGGGATACGAGGGACAGGAAGTAAACAAGATGAAAGTAGTGGAGAAGGAATACACTCCCTGCAGTTTATAGATAGTGATTTGCAAAACAATGTAATCTAAGAGATGTAATGCAAGGTACATAGCATCAGTGCTGTAAACTAGCACTATAGTGAGGTAATACAAAATGAAAGCAGTGGTACCATAAAGCAGCTCTAAAAGCAAGTAATACAAATTAAATAGCTATGATACTATGTGACAGTTCTATAAAAAGGTAATACAAATGATTAAAAGCAGAGGTGCTATGAGGCATTTGAAGTTTTAATGATAGATAATACAACTTATTAAAATGATTGGTACTATAAAACAGCTCTATAGACAGGTATTACAGATTGATAAAAGCAGCGGTGCTGTGAGGCAGCTCTAATAGAAAATGTAGGTGAGCAGGCTTACTACTGGTCACAAGACATGATAGTCACCCAGGGCAAATATTGTCCCTTATGCTGCAGTCTCTTACGTTGAAAACCACTTGAACTAAGAGTCTATATATAAGTACATTTCCGAAAGTCTCAGCATAAAATGTTTGGAGAATGTTGACCAATCACGAGACCCTCTAGGGCACTAAATGGTGTGAAGTTCAGCAGTGGCCAGGTTGGTGGAGGTGATATTTTTCAATGCCTGCACCCCTCTGTACCCCACTGCAGGAAGTCCAGGATGGAAAGTGCAGTTCTATAGAACCAGTGTACTATAAAAAAGCTGAATAAGGGTGCTGCCCTACGAAGAGACAGAGAAAAGCAGCAGATCAGTACCAGTGGCAGGCAGCCCCAATGTATCTTAATCAGTTAGTAACTTGGAATTCAATGCATTGGAAAGGAAACCTTCACAATAGATGTCAAAATATATCAAGTGCCTCCATGAATTCCAGGATACTTAACTTCTTAAAGAGCAATTCAGAACTTCAGCATGCGTTTTTTTCATAAATAAGATGTTTTAGCTATTAACAATTTACTAGAGAATACATGTTTTCATTTTCACTGTTCTTTTCCCTGGTTTACAGTACATTTTGGTACTCTAAAAGTCTGTATAAAAACATTGCTTTTCTTGGGTTAACCACACAGTGTCTTTGTTTATGACATCATAGTGCTCACCATGGTAACAGATTGTGACATCACAAACAGTAATCATGTGGTTAGCAGAGGAGAGTCAGATACCCTTTGACAGACTCTGTGACATAAGTGCTACATTATCTATAATATTTAGTAGAGTAACAGCAGGAAAAAATACAAATATAGCAACATAAAATGTGATGGCAGATAAGGGCTGTTGGGCCCACCCAGTCTGACCATTTTTTTCTCTCTCCTTCTTTCACTCTTTTAACCTTCATTTTTCTTTTTACTGCAGACCTTACTTGGTCTATAGCACAATCTCTTCCCCCCCTAACCCACCCCTAAATTTCCCTTGTGCCTGTCCCAGACATTTTTAAACCCCACCACTATTTTTGCTCCCACTACCTCTGCTGGAAGGCTGTTCCAGGTATCCACCACCCTTTCTGTGAAGAAGTACTTCTTCACATCCCTCTCAAATACGCCCCCATTCAGCTTCATACCATGACCCCTGGTTCTAGAGCAACTTTTTCTTTGAAAAATACTTCCCTCCTGTACCTTATTTACCCCTGTGAAGTATTTAAAGGTCTCTATTACATCCCCTCTTTTCCTTCTCTCTTCCAGAGTGTACATATTTAGCTCTCTTTAGCCTCTCTCTCTCTCTCTGTAGGGTTTTTGATGCAGACTCAGCACCAATTTGGTAGCTCTCCTTTGGACCACCTCCACTCTATGTCTCTCTTGAGATGTGGTCTGCAGACATGGATACAGTACTCAAGGAGGGACAACACCTGACATTCTTAACCAGCCTGTGGTCACAGTTAATATCGGAGGAGGGGAATGATGATTGTGATGCATGGTTCTCTCTCAGAGCTAATTTAAATTATGCCATTGGCTACAGGCTATTTTTTCCTGGGTGTGGTGGCCCCTTCTTCCTGCACCAGAACAGAAGTTATGAGGAAGCCTGCACAAAAGCCCCAATTGTACAGCTGCAGTGGGCGTAGCCCTACAGACATTTTTGCTTTACCAACTGGACTTGTAATTCATATCATCTGAAATGGTAAATGCTCACATATCTAGTGTATTGTACAGTAGGTAAATGTTTATGTGCTTTATGCAGTGATGTAATACCCTCCCTGTAAAGTAAGAGCCACTATTTAACTGAAATAATTAATAAATAAATAAATAAATAAATAAAATGGTAAATGCCAAGTCTTTTTCCTTCACCGCTTATTAAAACAGCGGAGCCACATGCACATTTTGCAGTGATGTAAAATGTATTAGCGTACAAGCATATATTACATTGTGTTAATTTCACAGTGGTTGAAAAAAAATTTCAGAAAGCTGTACAATTATGTTATATTAATTCACATAAGACCATTATATGTAATACCAATAAACAAAAAGTTGTGGCCTCAGAGCTCATCTGCAGTGCCGAATTTCCGAACAGCTTGTAGCACACACACGTTCGACTACTCACGGCTAAAGGAGAACAAAACTCCCACTGCTAGGGAACATTTTAAAACTTTATATTTTTGTTATCAAACAAAATGTGGTAACACTCCACCAATGCACAGGTCAACATTTCAAGCCAACAGGCTCTTTTTCAAAACAACAGCCCCCTCTAGTGTGGAACCTATATAGTGCAATACCTTAATTATTATATTATAGCGACAATTACCATCTAACACCAAGATTCCATTAAAGTACCATATTAATATTCATTATACAAAAATATACAAAAAATAAAGTGCCTAGATTCCAAAAAGACTAATTTCATCATAATAAATACAAATATGTCAAATCTTACAATGTTATATCATAATGTAATGTCTAAACAAATATACAAAAGTCCCCCGTTTACACAATCAAACATTCACACTTCAATTGTTATGCACTATACAATGATCTCATAATAATTAATCCTAAAGATACTACTGCACTAACGCTGTATTTGCAGACAAAGAATACATAGACTCAGATATTCAGAAATGCGCCAAAGGCCAGCGCAAGTCTGTCGAAGCACAAATCTGATGCGCCATGGTGCAACAGGAGCCATATTCAGAGGTTGTGCAGGCCGAACTGCGCCAGCACAACCCTGCTGAATATGGCAGAGTTGCACCATAATGCAAAAAGAGATGCTCCAGCACAGCTGTGGGAGCAAAGCAACGGGGGGGGGCACAGCACAGAGAACAGACCCAGGGACAGAGCCATGGAAGCACAGTGACAGGCCACAGGAGGCCTTCGCCAGCAGGGCACAGCAGAGCACCCACAGGCACTCAGACACCTGACCACAGAACACAGCAGTGGCAGAGAAAACTGGCAACAGGAGGTGCCAACGGCCAATGGAGGGCCACCAAGGGAGCCCCCCCACAGGCTGCTGGCCTTGCTCCCGCTTCCAGACCATAGCAGGCCACACCCAGGGCCATGCAGCCAAGCACACACACAAACCCGGATATGCAATCCCCCCCAGATGTCTTCAGTATTCAAGATAGGATCAGGGAGTCCAAGTACTGTACACTTAGCCTATAACCAGAAGAGATGTCTGATACTGCTACCCCCTCATTTTTGAACAATACCATTATTGTATGGTATGCAGACTTTGTAAGGGAAATTACAGTAAACGCACTCCACTCAGGTTTTTATTACCCCTTGGTATCTCTGCCAGAATAATTCAAGACCAGCTGCCGTTTTAAAACTGGCATCAAAGTTGGGGTCCCCAGAAGTGTGAATTAGGGCATATATTTCTTGTGCAGAAAATGCTGTCTTTAAGTAGTGTGCAGCCCACATAAATTCAGTCAGGATATGTTTCCAGGCCCCCCTTATGCTTTATATGCACTGCGTTTCTTCTTCTTTTCACAGGCTCTGGGGGTGAATGAAATAGTTCCACATAGGTTCTGTTATTAGATGGATGTCCCCTAGCATCTGTGGGTCGGGAACCATTATTGTTGTTAAAATTCTGTTCTCTTGAGGTAGACAGTTGGTGTCCCAGGAAGAGCGGTATTGGCTCGTGGGGCACTGGGGCCTTGTATGGCCTTTTTGCTTCTCCTACAAAGCTTTTTTCCAAGGTGTTTTGGTTGGTGTTAGGAGAAATTGGGGTTGTCCTAGGCGGATTTGCAAACAGTTCGATGGGAATTCGTAAGTTCCAGAGAAGAGGGCAGTTCCTAGGGGTCAACATGCTCTGTGGAAGGCCTTTCAGGTGATACTCATGGTTGGATATTTGATTGCCTCACCCACCCTGCTGATCTTAAGGCCTCTGCTACAGTAATACCAGTAATCAAAACATTTTCATCATTGTCTGGTTTTTCTGCAATATTATCTTGTGCTATTCCCTTTTGCTCAGTCTCAGGAGAGCATGGCATTCTTTTCTCTGCCCCTGACTTTCAGGTGCATTGCTAACATTTGTTATTACATTCTCATTTCCATTCTCATTCTCTTCTGGGCTCATCTCATGTTCCCCCACCACCTTATTTCCAGAACAAGTAGAAAAATGTTTACTTCCCTGATCCATGTGTACATGTTCCTCTCATGAGCATCCTTCAAGGGGATGAGAGAGGTCCAATGTCTCAACCGCCCCAATTCCAATGGCCAAACACTCTTTCTCCATGGATATTTCAGATGGCAAGTCACTGACTTCAGTCAGCTCAGTTTCCATTGATTCTACTTTGATATTTGATCTGCCGGTTCTCAGCAATTGCTCTCAGCGTTCCTCCTCTACCAACAATGCCCTCAAGTATTATCTTCTTGATTGAAAGTCTGATTCATGTATCTGGCTTTCTGCTATGGACTTGCACTGCACAGGGAGATGCAGCACTATTCCTTTGTTTGTCTGCCATAGGATCTCATGCTGGCTGTTTTTAATTAGTAGAAATATTTCTCTCTGTGTTTATCTCCTCTAGTTTTGTTTGGGCAGAAGAGGAGGCCATCTCCCCTGCCACATCAGCACTTCCTCCTCCTCCTGGGTCCAGCTGCAAACTGGGTCCCTCCATCCTGTCCACAGGAAGTGACAGCACCCCTGCAGGCAGAGTAGGGAAATTTCCCGGTGCCCTGGCCAAATTTCGCCCCATTCACTAAAAATACCACCAACAGCTTAACCAGTGAGAGAACAGAACTGGTGACAGCCAGTCTGAGTACAGCAGGGGGGAGGCAGAACTTGATTCTCTACAGTAGGCCAGTCCTTTGGTTGACAGCCGTACTAACCACTGCTATGTGGGCATGAAAGGAAAAAGAGGGATTGAGGATGATGCCAAGATACTTGAAGTTTTGAACTGGTGCAATGGAGGCAAATAGGGAGTTGACAATGATTAAAGCGGTGGACTTGTATTTATTCTGTTGGTGGGAAAATAACATTACCTTAGTCTTTTTATAATTAAGGATGAGTTGATGGCTAACAAACCAGGATTGGACCTCTGAGAAGGTTTGCTATAGGTCGCTTTGATGGTGGGCAGGATCTGGATGACTACTAAAGAGTACAGTGTCATCTGCATAAAGGAGTAGCTTCCAAGAACTGGCATGGGGGAAGGGTGTTTAAGAACAGGCTAAAGAGAAGTGGACCAAGAATAGAGCCCTGTGGGACTCCTGAGAAGACTGACAGACTGAATGAGAGGGTGTTGTTTATTTTCACCTTCTGGGATCGACCAGTAAGGTAATTGGCAAACCAGGAATTGGCTTTATGAGATAGCCCTAGGGAGGGGAGGAGTTAATTAGAAGCGTGTCAAAGACCTTGGTTAGGTCTATGTACATGGACCCAACCAAGAGCCCACAGTCAAGGCATTGTGGATGAAGGAAGTGTACTCCAGCAGGGCAGTATTAGTACTATGCCCCTTCCTGAAGCCATGTTGCTGGAGTCAGAGTAGGTTGTGAGTGTCCAAGTACTCCGATAACTGATCAGCCACAATTTTCTCAAGGGCTTTCAAGAGTGGGGACAAGATGGAGATGGGCCAATAATTGCTGTGGGAGATGTAGTCCCCACATTTGTGAATTGGAGTTACAATGGCCACTTTTCACATAGAGGGGAACTGACCTAGGCAGAGGGACAGATTTAGGATCTTAGTTAATGGAGAGAGGACATCATCAAGGGTCAGACTAAGTAGTTTCAGGTCAAGGAAGCCATTACTCTGTCGGGATTTGCCCAGAACCTTAGTGAGGTAAGACCTAGCAACACCAGGAGTGATGACCTTGAAATGGAATGGCAGGATACCAGGGAAGAAGGGGGGAGGGGTTGGAAAACCTGATGATGGAGAGATAAAGTTTGGGGGAAGAACATTACTGAGGTGGGTAAAGGCAGAATTAAGGATGTTAGCGATTAGTTCTGGGTCCTGTGTGGGAACTCCATTTATGTTTAACAAAGGGGGGGGGGAGGTTGAGTTCCCATTTATTTCTTTAATGTTGTCCCAGAATTTACGTCCATGTCTCCAGGAGGAGGAAAGGCTGGATTGATAGTGGGCAGCTTCAGTCTGATGTATCTCCCAAGTGTACTTGTTTGTGACAGTTTGATACTTTTGTCTGTCAGAGGGGAGGCCAGAGTGAAGGGCTCTGTGCCAAAGGTTGTCCCTTTTGCGCATGAGGTCAAGTAAGTAAGTAAGTAAAGATTTATTTTAAATGCTTTTCCAAAGATCAAAGCGCTTTACAAATAACAATAAATAAAAACAAATACAATATTAACAATATAAAATCATACGCCATAAGCTTTTGCAAAATAAAAAGGTTTTTAACTCCGCTTTAAAACTCTCGATGGTGAGGCAGCTTCGTATCCGATGAGGTAGAGAATTCCACAGGGTAGGAGCAGCATATGAAAACGCACGAGCTCCAGATGTCTTCAAATGAACCCTGGAAATCTCTAGCAATCCCCCGTCAGTGGATCGGAGTGAGCAAGAGGGGCAGTAGGGAGTAAGGAGATCTTTCAGATACTGCAGTCCCTGTTCGTGTAGGGCTTTATAGGTCAGTAACCCGACCTTGAAGGTGATTCGCCATTGTACCGGCAGCCAGTGCATCCCACGCAGAACAGGCGTAATATGACTATGTCTAGATGTCCCAGTCAAAAGCCTGGCTGCTGCGTTCTGCACTAGCTGCAGGTGAGAAATATCAACCCCTGGTAGCACCAGGTAAAGGGAATTGCAGTAATCAAGGCGATTGGTCACAAAGGCATGGACCAGAGTGGGAAGGTCAGCTAGAGGAACCAGGTGTTTCACCTGGGCGATATTTCTCAGATGGTAAAAAGTGGACTTAACAACGGCTGACACCTGGGATTTCGAAGTCAAACCACTGTCAACAATAATGCCCAGGTTACGCACCTGGCCTGAGGTCAAGAGCTGGGCACCACCAAGCCAAAGGCCTGATGGTACTTCAGCCCTATGGCCCACCTCAAGGGCGACCTGGGTCCACGACCAATACATTGGTCTTAGAATAGTCTGTGTGATCCAAGGTGTTACATGGCACTTGAAAGTCCTAGTGATCAATGGAGCAAAGATGTCACAGGGTAAGTTGTAAGAAGAAATGAAATAAGACAAGGCATCCTAGACAGAAGTGAAACAGTCAAGTGGGGTCCTGTCTAGGCTGCATAGGTAATTCCAGAACTGGTTGAGGGAGCCATTCTTAAGGCGACACTGATGGATGACTTGGGGAAAAGGGTATTTTGAGCTGTTTGACCAATGGCAGATAATGGGGGAGTGATCGCTTAGGCAGTCTAATAGAACTTGCACCTCTGACAGCTGTCCGGGGCGATTGGAGAGGACAAGGTCAGTGAAAGTCCAGGTGCCGATTTTGTGATTAAGTCTAGTGGGTGATGGGACCACCTGGGTAACGCCCCTGTGCTGTGGTAGCATTCCTGAATTGTGCAGACTGGGGAACTAGCCAGTTTATATTAAACTCTCTAAGGGCAATGATCTTCGATTTTGCTCAGGAGTTGGGAAGTGAGTTTAAGAAGTGAGGAGAAGGCCTGTTTTTGGTTATGCGGGGGAGGCACGCAGAGAGAAGGTAAATGGACTTACTGGCAGTCCCAACAGCTAGCTTTACCATGAGTGACAGTGCACCATGGCTAAGGGATAGGAACCAGACCACATGGCCTTGGAGCTTGTTACAAAGATAAAAGGCACAGCCCCCACCCCACTTACCCATTCCATTGATCCTAAAGATGGTGAAACCATTCAGCGAGATGGCACTGCCTGTAGTTTCAGGAGGTAGCCATATTTGAACGACCGTGATTACATTGGGTTTATGCAGAGAGATCCAAGCCTGAAGTAGGGTATTTTTTTAGCAAGCTACAGATTGTCAGTGAGGCTAATAGGAGGCCACAAGACTGAGAGAGATTGGGGTAAGAAGGGTGAAAGGGCCAGGATTGGGGTGGATGTCGCCTGAAAGAAGTAAGAGTAGGAAAGAGAACCTGTAGAGCACCAATTTAGTTAGGTTCCACTTAGTGAGGTGAACATAATTGGGGGGGGGGTGCAATGGGTGCTGAGGGGATGAGAATGTGGATCAGTAAGTTGGGGGTCCAATAGGAATGAGGGGAGTCCCAGTTGGGTGCTAGATGACTTAGGGGAGTACTAACAACCTTTTAATGGCAGAGGATAACTACAGGTATTGACCCTGAAGGGGGCCTACAGTGGGCGAGGTGACAGGTTGTGGGTGAAGGGAGGTGGGGTGAGGGGTGGGAAAGGAGCACAAAGACAAGGGGGACTAAGGCAGATGAGGGCAAATATAATACATATACTGCAGTGTGTACTTCACTGGTAGTATGGTGTGTGCACTGTGCCTGTTGTCCATCTATAAGGCCTCCAGGAGAGGGGAGGCCATGTATGTCACCAGGCATGAGTGCAGCATGTGCACCCTAATGCTAGTGTTGTCAGACCATATACCAGTCATGGTCCTGTGCTTGTGCATGGCTGTGTAGTGCTGTATATTACATGTTGTTCATGTCACATGGGTGTGCATGGCACATGACTGGTGTCCACCTCAGTGCCCTGTCATTCACTTACACTGTTTTCTGTGTTCCATGTTTCTCAGGCCACATGGGTGTGATGACCTAGGGGCTGAGATGTGGAGGAAGAGGGACAGGTGCACCCATGTCCCAGGTACCCATGGCCAGACTCACCTAAGGAGGAGAGCTGCCAACAGACACAGGTCCAATGTGAACCACCATGGCCTACGGGAGAGGCTCAACTGCCAGTAGTTTGGAGGAGGATACAAGACATCCAGGGATTGAACCCAAGCAGGGAGCCACAAGCACAATCATATAGGGTGGTGCACTCAGGTATGTCTCCATTTATTTACATAGTGCACAATCCAACCCCATGTGCACCATATGTCTGCTGGGTACTGTACATTCCTTATGCATGTGGCATGCAGATTCCTGGGCTGTGAATGTCTACTGCCACTATACAACATTGTGTATTGTCCATTCATGGGCCATGCTGGGTCATCTGGTTTGGCAGAGTGTTCCATGCATACATGCTGGTGGACTGATCTGTGGCATCTGATGCAGCACAAGATAAGGCATGACATATACATTGCACCATCTACACTGTGTCCTGTAGGAGGCACATTTACAATGGGATTGGTGTGTAGTCATTGGTATGTACTGCTGAACCAGTGATCAAGCAGGTGCTGCCCAGCAACAGAGGGAATTCGAGCAGAGGAAGCTGGAGATGAAGAGAGAAGAAAACCAAAGACAGAGAGAGGAAAGACCATGCCAGAGACAGGCCGAGGAAAGAGAAAAACAGCTTCAGAGAGAGGCAGAGGAAAGAGAGTGACAGCTTCAGTGAGAAGCCAAGTGAGTGGAGAGAGAGCCAGAGGAAAACTGAACTGGAGAAGCTACAACTCAAGCGACCAGTGCCAGATCATGTAAGTGGCATGGGTGAACCTGGAACTCCAGGACTGGGTTACAAGTTAAATTCTAAATTGATAGCCAACTCAGTTAAGAAGGGGGATAAAACCTTTTATAGGTACATCAGCGAGCGTAGAAAGACAAAGGGAGGGATAGTGAGGCTGAATAGAATAAACGGTGGGTGGGCAGAGGGGGACAGTGAAAATGCAGGGATACTGAATGAATATTTCTGCTCAGTATTCACAAAAGAGGAGAAGTGCCTAATCAATTAACAGAAGCACTCTTGATAGAGAGTCGATCCCAGTCCTTTCACAGAAGAAAGGGTTCTGCAAGAACTCTTAAAACTGAAGAGTGGACAAAACATTGGGTCCTGATGGAATTCACCCAGAATTCTAAAAAGAATTAAGGAGGAACTAGTGAAACCACTGGCTACTCTTTTTAATAAATCATGGGAGGATGGTGTGGTACCCGAGGACTGGAGAAAGGCGGATGTGATTCCCCTTCACAAAAGTGGGACCAAGACAGAGGCAGGAAACTATAGACGTGTCAGTCTAACCTCTGTGGTAGGGAAAGTGATGGAGTCACTTCTGAAGGAAAGAATAGTTGAGTACCTAGAGGCCAGTGGAGCACAGGACCCAAGGCAGCATGGGTTCACAGGGAAGGTCATGTCAGACGAATCTAATAGATTTCTTTGACTGGGTGACCTAAGTAGTAGACCAGGGAGGGCTGTGGACATGGCCTACCTAGACTTTAGCAAGACATTTGACACAGTCCCACACAAAAGATTAATAGTTAAATCAACCAGCCTGGGAGTGGGTCCCAGGGTGGTAGCCTGGTAAAACATTGGCTGCACAACAGGACACAGAAGTAATTGTAAATGGAGTCCACTCTGAAGAAGAGAGGACTACTGGTGAGGAGTACCGCAGAGGTTCAGTATGGTCCAGTCCTTTTAATATCTCCATCAGTGACATTGCAGAGGGACTGGAAGGAAAAGTATGCCTTTTACAGATGACACAAAGATCTGCAACAGGGTTGATATACAAGGCGTGGAAAGGATGAAAAGGGACTTGGCAAGGTTGGAGGAATGGTCAGAAGTATGGCAGCTAGATTCAATGCAAAGAAGTGCAAAATAATGCACCTGGGAAACAAGAACCCAGGGGAAGAATACACAATGGGTGGTAAGGTAGTAACAACAACAAAAAAAAAGGAAAGGGACCTGGGGGTAATCATATCAGATGGCCTTAAGGTTAGCAAGCAATGTGAGAAGGTAGTAGGGAGGGCTGGGGGTATACTGGGATGTATAGGGAGAGGCATCAGCTGCAGAAAACAGGAAGTTGTAATCCCTCTGTACAGACAGTTGGTGAGACCTCATCTGGAGTACTCATCCAGTTCTGGAGACCCCATCTCTGCAAGGACATAGACAGGATAGAGGTGGTCAGAGGAGGGCAACTAAAATGGTGCAGGGTCTGCAAGAGCAGCCATGTGAGGAGAGACTAAAGGAGCTTAATATGTATACCCTTGAGGAAAGAAAGGAGGGGACATGATAGAAACTTTTAAGTACCTCAGTGGAATCAACAAAGTCCAAGAGGGTAGCATCTTTCAGAAAAAGAGACTTGCAAGAACAAGGGACACAATTTAAAGATAGAAGGAGGGTGGTTCAGGAGCAATGTGAGAAGTATTATTTCACAGAGAGGGTAGTGGGTGCATGGAACAGCCTTCCTGAAGAGGTTGTGGGGTCTAAAACTGTGGGGGAATTCAAGAATGCATGGGACAGACATAAGGCAATTCTTGTGGGGGGTAGGAAGAAATAGGCTGTTGGTTAACTAGGATCTGCGGCCTATCCTGTAGGTAGGGAAATGGGCAGACTAGATGGGCCAAGCAGTCCTTATCTGCCATCAAAGTCTATGTTTCTATGTTTCTAAGTTTAAAGAAGGGGAAGATATGGATGCATTTTAAAATTCATTTGAAAAGGCAAAAATTCCCAGAGAGTCCTGGAGCTTCCAGCTATCCCCACTGCTTACCGGTAAAGCTTGTGACACCTTGGGTCACATGGACAATCAGGACAGTAATGATTATGAGAAACTTAAAACTGCATTGCTTAAAAAGTATGAATTGACACCTGACGTATATAGAGTTAAGTTCCATAAGCTCAGGAGAAGCCCTGACATGAGTTACGGGGAACTAGCCACAAAGCAACATCAGTTTCTGAAGCATTGGTGGGAAGGGGTCAAAGGAGATTCTGTACAGAAAATTGAGGATATGGTACTTTTGCAGCAATTCTTTTGGACTTGCCCAGTGGAGCTAAACACCTGGCTAGAGGACAGAGATCCAAAAACAGTGCAGGAGGCTGCTGAGCTCTGAAAGGGAGTGGGGTGGGGTGGGTGTGGCAGCACAGAAGGGGAAAAGTGCGCCTTTGGGGCAGCTAAAACCCTCACTGCCTCTCCAGAAAGTGGGCAGCTCTAGGTTACAAAGAAAGGATTTGCCTGTTAGAAGAAATGATGAATGTTGGTTTGGCAAGCAACCAGGGCATCTTGCAAGACAGTGTCCTAAAAAGGCAGAGTGCACAAAGTGGTACTCGAACAGAGGTGGGTGCACTGTGTATCCCTAAACGCATGCCTGTAAGTTCAAGTTCAAGTTCAAGTTTATTGCAGGAAAACTCCATTGAGCAAGCTCATTCACAAGGAGGTCCTGTGACATAAACACTTAAAGTACAAACACAGATAGGTAATAACAGTATATACATGAAATACACATTTCATGATACAGGCTGGATATACATACAAGGGTACCACATAGGGGTACCGCGAGAGGTAAACATCGATATGAGATGGGAAGCGACTTATAGGTCGCATGACTGATAAATGAAACATGATGACTGGTGGATTTGATTTAATCAAATCAAATCAAATCAAATATACAGTATTTTGGCAGCTAGAACAAACAACAGTCTACAACTGATATGGGAGGGAGGAGAGATTTGATAGAGTAGCAGTGGAGCGTAAGCAAAGATAAAGCTAGGAGTAGAAGGGGAAGGGAAAGCAGTTAATATGACAAATCAATTATACCTTACCAGTGGATAAATATGGCACACATGGGGAAGGAAGAGACTTAATGACAGTTACAGGTGTCTTTTATTTTGGCTGAACTTAGCGATTTGTAGAAGTTTATTGAAACTGTGCTAGTTAGTTTCAGTACGGTTTGTAATTGGTTCCAAATGGAGGGAAGGGCATATGCAATAGCCCGTTTACCAAAGGAAGTCCGCGTCCTTGGTATGTCAAGCATAATAAAGTCAGATTTTCTTAACGAGTATACACTATGTGAGATACTAATAAGGGAAGAGAGATAGCATGGCAATTTCTGCAGTAGCAGTTTAAGAGTCCATAGCCCAGCATGGAGCAGGCGTCTAACAGCTGCATATAAGTCACAGTGGTGCGAACGGTAAGGGGAGTTGGTAATGAACCGTAACACACGGTGATAAAGGATGTCCAGTTTACTTAGATGTGCAAGAGTGGTGGAGGAATAGATTACATTGCCATAGTCGAGTAGGGGGATAAAAGTGGCCTGTACAAGCTTGTTTCGAGTTTCAAGGGGGAAAAGGGGCCTATTTCTGTAGAAGAAACCTAACCTTGCTTTTAACCTTCTAGAGACATCTTCGATGTGGTCACTGAAATATCACTATAAAAATGAGGGACCACATGTTATTTTTATTTATTTTATTTTAGTCTTCGGTAACCAGGTAAGGCCCATTAGGCACAAGTGCCTGTTTTCAGGGGCGACTTGGGAGCACTGGGGGGTTAAGTGACTTGCTCAGAGTCACACAGTATGCACATGGAGGCTGTGGGAATCAAACTCAGGTCTGTTGGATGTACCCCTGGTTACTGTAAATGGGGTGCAAACCCATGGGTTGAGGGACACAGGGGCATCCCTTACTTTGGTAAAAGGGGATTTGGTTGAGCCTGAACAGTTTACACCTAATCAGATTGTTACAGTATGGTGATTCACTGGGGTGGAGAAAACTCTGCCACTTGCTAGTGTTCTCCTGGACTTGGGTGAGACAGGAGAGACTGTGCAAAAAGTTGCAGTGGCAGAAAATCTTGCCTTGGATGTGATTGTAAGGCACAATCTCCAAAAGGGGGTGGTGTGTGCGGTTATCCACAGTCAGATGGCAAAGGCCAATAGTGGTTCCCTGGACCCCATAGAAGCCCCTGTGGAAAACACTGGGAGGCTGGTTCCCCATCCTGTGTCTCCTGACATGGAGAGTAGTGAAAGGGAGGTAGAAATTCCCCAGGTAGCAGTTAACAAAACCGCTACAGAAAATTACTCTGAGGAGGGAGGGGTAACCAGTGGTCAGAGGGCTAGGGATGGCAGTGACCCTGAATACCCTGATGCTGGAGCTAGGGACCCTAGTTTAGAAACTGAAGGGATCCTGCCCCATGCCTTGGGAATATGTAAAGATTTTTCAGCTGCTCAGAAAAATGACCCTAGTTTAGAGAGACTGAGGGCTTGTGCAAAATCTGACAGGACACAGGGAGGTGACATGAGACATAGAGTGTATTGGGACAATGGACTGCTGTATACGCAGGATGTAAGGACAGAGGAAGGGGTGATGGGCAGGCAGCTTGCCGTTCCCCAGTGGTACCATGATTGGTGTTCAAGACTGTTCATGATATCCCCATGTCTGGACATCTGGGAATCGTGTGCATTACACAGCGACTGGCCCAGAACTTCTATTGGCCCAACTTCACCCAGCAGGTGAAGGAGTATTGCAGGTCCTGTCACCGGAGTCAAGAAATAGGGAAGGCAGGTAGTAAAATCCAAGCCACCCTAATTCCCTTGCCCATAGTGGAGTATCCATTTCGGAGGGTAAGAATGGATATTGTGGGGCCTTTGAATACCCCCAGCTCCTCCAGGAAGAGGTTTATCCTAACAGTGGGGGATTATGCCACCCGGTACCCAGAGGCAGTCACCCTATCCTCGTCGAGGACTGATAAAGTAGCAGATGCCCTGCTAGGGATTTTCTCCCATAGCGGGTTTCTGCAGGAGGTTAACACTGATTGAGGGGTTTCTTCATGTCAATCCTGATGAAGTGTTTGTGGAAGAAGTGTGGGGTGTTGCAGAAATGCACAACAACTTATCACCCACAAGCCAATGAGCTTATGGAAAGATTTAATGGTACCCTAAAATCGATGCTTCAAGCATCTGCTGAACAGTATGGAAGGGCCTGGGAGAAATATCTTTGCCACCTGTTGTTCACATACAGAGAGGTGCCCCAAGAGTCTACAGGGTTTTCCCCCTTCAAACTCACATGGATGCAGGGTGCATGAGCCCCTAGGCTTGATCCGGGAGGACTGGGAAGGCAAGCATGCCACCCAGGGAACTTCCATAGTGGATTATGTCCTTAAGTTTAGGGAAAAGCTGAAGGAGTTTATAGGAACAGCCCAGAGCAACCAGGTAGCCACCCAGAAGAAGCAAAAGGTATGGTATGACCACAGAGCCAGAGCTCGCTCATACAGTGTGAGTCAGGCAGTCATGGTCCTAATCCCAGTCTGGATGGATAAGCTACAGGCCAAGTGGACAGGACTTTACAAAGCTGTCAAACAGGTGAATTATATAAATTACATAATAGAACTGCCTGACAGGAGACATACCAATAGAATGTACCATGTCAACATGAAGCCACATGCAAATAGGGCTGACATGATATTTGCAGTGTGTAGTCCTAGTGAGGGGATGGACGAGGGAAGACCCCCTTCTGGACTTGCTGGAAGAAAGCGGGAGTCCTCTGAGGAGGCAATCAAACTGTCACTCCAGTTGACCCCAGAACAGATCCAAGAAGTAAGGGAGGTTTTAGCAGACTTTGCCCCATTGTTTAATGCCAAGCCTGGACTAACCCCCTTAGCGACGCATGATGTAGACATGGGGACGCAAGCGCCTATATGGCAGACAGCATACCTGGTGTCAGAGGCTGTCCTAAAGGACATTAGGAGGGAGGTGGAAGAAATACTGGATTATGGGGTAATCCAGAAATCCCACAGCCCCTGGGCCTCACCCGTAGTCCTCATTCCCAAGACGGATGGCTCTACTTATTTTTATTGGACTATCATGGACTCAGTGCGGTCACAAAGTCAGATGCCCACCCAGTGCCACAGATGGATAAACTACTGGACAAGTTGGGAGGGGGGCGATCTACCTTACCACCATTGACCCGACGATAGGATGGCAGGTGGAGTTAATTGCCAGAGCTAGGGAGAGGTCGGTCTTCATCACTCTGATAGTGTTATTTGAGTTCAAGGCAATGCCTTTTGGAATGAAGAACACCCCTGCCACATTCCAAAGATTGGTGAACCAGGTGTTACATGGTACTGAAGAGTATGCCATGGCGTACCTGGATGATATTGCCATCTTCAGGGCCAGTTGGAAGAAACACCTGTCCCACCTTTTTTTGAAATTTAATATGCTTTATTGACTTTTTCAGCACAGACAAAAAAAAGGCAAAATATAGCAATCAACATGATAACAGCAAACAACAAATGCACCCCCAAGCCCTCCTCCCCCCTGCCACCCACCCCCCTCAGAGATTTAGAGACTATACGGAAGCAGTCCACATTTTGCAAGTATTGGATCGAGGACTCAGTGCACAAAAAATTGTCTCTAGACTGGGCCAAATTGGCAGAAAACCAACCAAACAAAAAAAAAAGAGTAACAAAAGGCCCATACTCCCAGGAAAAAGAAAAATAAAAAACCTAGGAAATTCCAAACGTAAATTCATGTGGGTCATATGCATCGTTCTGCTCTGTTCAGTGTAGCACTTAGAGCTATTCAGGCTCCAGTGACCCACTCAAGGGGGGAGAAGCAATCAAATATAACGCATGCAGTTTACCACACTTCCTCTTGTACACGTGAATGCTATTATGCAGGCTGGCTATCATCTTTTCAAGCCTCAAATTATGTAGCAGCTCATTAAGCCATTCGGAATAGGGGATTTCCAACTGGTCCTTCCAGTGGTGAAGCACCACCCTTTTCACCGACAAGGAGATCATGGCCAGATGGAATCTCTGCTCCTTGACTGACATTCCTGAATAATCTTGTACTAAGCAAATTTTGGGGGTAAAATGTTCATCCAGTCCTAAAAGGGAATCTACTTTTTGTTTAATCTTTTCCCAAAGAGAAATTATTTTTGGACATTCCCACCTTGCATGTAGAAGGGATCCATCCGCCTGGCCACATCGTGAACATAGGGGTGAGGGTAATTTCCCCATCCTGGCCAAGTGGATAGGTGTATAATATATGTTATGTAAAATATAAAACTGGGTAATTTGCAATTTGTCATTAGACACATGACAGTATACATCCCACCAGATGCGATCCCAGTTAAAGTTAGAGGTGGGGAATTTGGAAGACCAATAGCCAGAAGAACCCAAAATCTCTGGGAAAAGTTTAGAGAATAACATCAGCACTAACTGAGAGACCAAGTGGGATTGCCATGCCAGAGTCTGGGTCAGTTGTAAGAATTCCCCCTGATTATTAGTCCAGGATGCTATCCCAAACCTTGTGATCAACATATGCCAAAGCTGGTAAATTCTAATTATATACTGTAGTTTTGCATTAAATTGAAACGGACAAACAAATCTTGACTGGAAAGCACTCAACCATCGGAAAGAAGATCTAGAACTTTCTTCCCTTTTAATGCAGGTATCTCTCTAGACGTCAAGACTTGTCCTCCTAGCCTAAAATTAGGGTTTTGGCACAATGGTTGTGAGACATCCTTGGTATTGTCATAATGCAGTAGTCTGCACAATTGAGCATGAACTTTCACAAATGTGTGAATACCTGAATTTTGAAGTTGCTTGGGGAGTTGTTTGGACAAAAGAAAATATAGACTGTCAGGGGATATACCAGCCTCTTTTATCTGTAGTCTTTCAGTTTGAAGCCATAAGGAAATATACAGAGTTACTTTGTAAATTATCCAGTATAGGCCATCTAGCATATTTAGCAATATGACTTACCAAGTAGTAGATGAAAAAATTGGGTAGATTAAGGCCACCCAAGTGCTTTCAGGCCCCTAATGGATTGTAGGCTTGATGGGGAGATTTACCTTTCCACAAAAATACTGGAGATAAGGCAATGGACCTTCCTGAACCATTTTAAGGGAAGCCAAACATTTAATACATTTATGGGGTAAAGCACTTGAGGAAGAATATTCATTGTAATGATATTAATTCTGCCATGAAGAGATATGGGAAGCAGGGCCCATCTATGTAGATCTTATTTGATATTGCCAACCAGTTCATCTAGATTTAATTTCTGCATTAGAGTGGCAGACTGGGAGAGAGTAACACCTAAGTATTTGAGTTTAGTATCCCGTGACAGGCCAAGATGAGCCAAGTCTGAGTGAAGGGCTTTAGAATTTAAAGGCATTACCATTTTGTTGATATTAAGCTTAAAATCAGAGACTAGTAAATTCATGAATAATCCACAGGACTGCCGGGATGGAGGTGACAGGATTTGAGATATGCAGTAAGCTGTCATCTGCATATACAGAGATACTGAGATCAAATGGGCCAATAGAGATCCCAGAGATAAGAGCGGAATGTTTAAGAAGGTACAGTAGAGGTTCTAAGTAGAGGTTAAACAAAAGTGGGGATAAAGGGCAACCCTTTCACATGCCCAAGTATAGGGCGAACCCACCTGACAGTATACCATTACAGTATACAGTATTTTGGCCTGGGGTTGAGTGTATAGCACCCAAACCCATTTTATAAAGGCTGGGGGGAAGCCAAATTTTTCCATGACTGCAAAAATATGTACCCGATTAACCCTATCAAATGCTTTTTCCACATCCAGGGAGACCAAAACCATAGGTAGGTTGGTCTCCCTGGAGGTGGAAAAGATATGGTACAGTTTCCTCAAATGATCCATTGAGGAACAGCCCTTCATAAAGCCTACCTGTTCTGGCCCAATCAAGCCCTCTTAAACTTCCATAACCCTGGTTGCCAGTAGTTTAGCAAAAATTTTAATATCCTAATTCATAAGACAAATGGGGCAATAGTTACCTTATCAGGGGGTCTATCAGGCTTAGGCAAGACCACTATCAATGCTTCTGATATAGAGGAATCCATAACGCCCACTTCACAGAAGTATGAGTATAACTGTTGAAGAACTGGGCCAAGGTCCTCGGCAAATACCTTATAAAAATTAGAGGGAAAGCTGTATGGGCCTGGGGATTTATCCAAGGGAAGAGATCAAATGGCAGTCAGTATTTCTGGGATGGTCATAGGGTGGTCAGGTAGGTCTGCTGATCTGCCTTTATCCGAGGAAGTGGAATGGGGGAGAGATATTCTCGGATGTCTGAAGTAGAGGGAGGGTAAACAGGGGGCAATATACTTGGCGGTAGTATATTTCAAACTCCTGGGCTATCTCCTTGGGGGGAACCTTAAGAGAATTATCTGTTTGGGAATTGATAGAGAGTATCAAGTGAGGGGGCCTCTTGCTTCTGTAGTCAGAGAGCAAGGAGGCTTCCAGCTTTATCCCCTTGATCGACACAGGTCGAATGTGTCTTCAAGAGGGAGTATTCAGCTTACTCCATCGGGCCCTCTGCATATTGATCCCTTAAAGAGGTTAGTAGTTGCTGCTGCTCCTCAGAGTTTGCTAGGGAAGGGTTGTTCTCCAATGTTCAGATCCAATCTAATAGGAGGTGAAGAGCTGCCTCCATCTTCTTCTTCTTTGATGTATAGGCCCTTCTAATGAGTGCTCCACGAAGGATACACTTAAGACTATACCAAAGTTTATCAACATCAGGGATGGATCCTTGGTTGTTTACCATAAAATAAGTGATAAGAGCCTTAATCCCTGCCAAAATCCATTCCTCTTTAAGGAGCTGAGTATTTAATGTCCATATTTTATCTTGTTGGGAGGCAGAGGAAAAAATAAGAGCCAGCCATGTGGGGGAGTGGTCCGACAACACTCTTGGGGTAGCCCCTCTGTCAGCAATACAAGGCAACAGGGTTTTAATAACTAAAAAGTAGTCCAACCTGGAAAAGATCTTATGGATTGGTGAGTAAAAGGTAAACACTTGATGAGAGGGATGCAGCACTCGCCATGGATCACATAGACCCCCTGTCTCAATTATTTCATTATGTGAATGCTGAACTGGGGACAACCCCAAATCTCTATGTCCAGCCCTATCCAAATTTATGGTTAAAGTTAAATTCCAGTCTCTGGACACCTGTCATTCTTTAAAGAAGTGTTGGGCAGGATTCAGAGGGCTGGACTCACTGTGAAAGCTCAAAAGTGCCAGGTGGCCATGGCAGAGGTGACATACCTAGGACATGAAGTAGGCCGGGGACAGTTCCATCCTAATCAAGCAAAGATTGAGGCAATAGAGGCATGGCCCAGACCTGAAACACAGAAGCAGGTCAGGAGTTTCCTAAGGACTGCAGGGTACTATCGAAAATTTGTAGCAAACTACAGTGCCCTGGCAGTTCCCCTATCTGGCCTGCTAAAGAAAAGAATGCCTAAAAAGGTAAAATGGGAGCCAGCCTGTGAACAAGCCTTTACATGGCTAAAAGAGGCACTGTGTGGTGCTCCTGTGTTAGCCAGTCAAGACAACATTAAGCCATTTGTAGTCCAGGCAGATGCCTCAAAAGTGGGTATTAGGGCAGTACTTAGTCAGACTTCTAACCAAGGGAAAGGTCACCCAATAGTGTATCTCAGTAAGAATTTACTTCCCAGGGAACATGCTTATCCTATAGTGGAGAAGGAGTGCCTTGCACTGGTGTGGGCACTGAAGAAATTGGAGTTATACTTGTACAGGAGGCACTTTGAGGTAAAGACGGATCATAACCTCCTGCTTTGGTTGTCACAAATGAGAAAAAAACAAATGGCAAGCTTCTAAGATGGAGTCTTGCCTTACAGGGCTACAATATGACTATCACTCACAGAGCAGGGTCAGCAAATGCAGATGGGTTATCCCAACAATAAGAGCAGTGAACTGAATTTAGGGAACTCATCCCATGCCTAGGAATAGATCCCCCCAAATTCAGTCTAGGAGGAAGGGGTGTAACGGGAATCGCCATCTGCCAGCTATGTGAATATAATTTTGATATAAATATATGTTTTTGAATTCTGCTTGTAAAACATGGCAAACAGCACAAGGCATCATGGGACATTGGATTTTTAAAATAAAAAAAAAAGTTCTGGCCTTGCTTGCTGTCACAGCTAGCTTGTAAAAGCTGACTTCCTGGGACTAAAATAAAATGAAGGTCATAAACCAACCACTGCCTTGAACCCAGGCAGCTTGTTGTAAAATATTGCCTTTTATGGTGTATCAAGAGGGAAGCAGTTTCTGATAGATACCTGTGAAAATTCACCCAGTTATGAGAACTGTTTCCAGGATGTTTCTCTGAAAGATCAAATGGGTATTGTAACCTGCCATAAACCATACTCTGATGAAGACAGTCTGCCTTGTTATTTAAGCAATAATGCTCGACAGGGTGGGCGGTATTGGGCAATACCGGACCGGCCAGGGGGCGTATGAGGACCGACGCACGCGGCGAGGGCCTTATAGCCCTTGGTCGTGTGTATTGCCTATACCGCCCACCCTGGAGGGCATTATTGGGTTTAGAAAATGGGCATCGTTGTAAATTTTTATTAACTTGTAAGAAAAAAGAAGAAATTTGTTTGTAAATATAGACAAAGACTACAAAAAATATATAGTTTTGATTAAATAGTCCCTGTCATTTTCTGCTGTTCTGTCTGCTGTTGCACCCCCCAGCCATTCCCTGCTGTTGCACCCCCCCAGCCATTCCCTTCTGCTTGTCCCACTTCGGAAGCGACACACATATATTGTACCACCGTCCCCCAGCTGCCGTCGTAGTGTAGAGGTTTAAAAGTAATCATATTTCTTACTTCAGTCCTCTGTCCCCTACAAAGTCTTTCGTTGCTGTAACTCCTACTGCTTTCACCCTCGGTCACGCATTTTCTGATTCTGGACTTCCTGGTTATGCGATGCAGGGTCAAGGCTGTCACGTAACCTTGCGTGACCCTGCATCGCATAACCAGGAAGTGCAGAGTCATAAAATGCGTGACCGAGGGTGAAAACCGTAGGAGTTACAGTGCGAAAAATACTTTATCGGGTACAGCAACGGACACAGTAGTTAAGTGACAGTTTTGTTTGTTTCGGTTTTAACGTGTTCAGTTCCACGGCAGGTGGGGGACGGTGGTATGATATTTTTTTGTCAGTTAGCGAGGGAAAAAAAATGGTGGCTCGACAGATGCCAACTCGGGGTGCCCAAAGATATTTTATGGTAATGGGGCACCTCGAATTGGCACATCTTTCGGAGCGGGCGTCTATCGATACTTAATGTACCCCAGTGTGAAGGCTTTCAGCCAATGAAATTGAAGCAAGTGTCTAGCCCATTTTCTAAAATTAAAATATTGCTATCTTTGCAGATTTCCACACAGGCAGTAAGCTGCAATATTTGGCTATATACTTGTCATGCTACAAATTAAGTACTATATGTAGAACTGCATGTGACCTCACACTAGCAGCCCAGAGCTGTGACATCACAGGATGGGAGGGACATTTTGGACTCTCTGATATTGGTGAAGCCTGCTGAAAGGACTGACACCTTTTGTTCTGGACTTCTAAGGGACACTCTGTTCCTAGACTCAAGAGAGACCACTTCTGCCAAGACTGTTAATTCAAGTGTGAACCCTTTGCCAACTGAAACTGAGTTAGAACTAGTTAATTCAGTTACAAGGCTCTTTGTTTTGTAATTGTCCATTTCTTTCTGACTGTAATCATTGGGTATATATGTTTTGTATGATATACTGTATTTATTTACTATTTTTAATTTTAGTAAATTTGGTTTTCCTTAAATCTGCCTGAGATATATTCTCATTTTGAGTGTGAATGGTTGAACAGCATTGGTAATTCTGACATAACTGTAAAATTGCTTAGTGTGTCACCATATATAGCCATGCTAACAAGGATCTGTGTAAAGATCCAGCAAGGTAAAAAAAAAAATACCCAGCCAGCCCGGTGGCACTGAGGGTTGAGGCGCTGGACACCACACCTCACGCCACGCCGGCGACCCGGGTTTGGGGATGGACTTAGGCAGCCGGGGGTCGGCAGGGGAGGGAGAGGATCAAGCATCTGGAGGACAGCTCTCCTCTCCCTGGGAGGGATCCTGGGGTTGCTCGGTGCCCTCGTGACCCCCAATGGAGATTGGGAGTACAACAGGGATCACCAGCCAGACGTAGGGGCGGGAGTGTGGCAGATGTCAGCAGGCAGTCTTGCACAGTTGTCATGGCACGCTGCACTCCCGGGGGAAACATAACAGAAAAATCCCCATCTCCGGGATAGGCGACGGCACATCCGTCCACCCAGACACACTCCACTGCCGGTCATCCTCCATTCCTGGGCTGAGCCCAACCTGGCCTGAATTGAGAGATAGAGCACCCTGGGCGAATAGGGCGGCCCTACCTCGGGGGGCTCAGAGCTGGGGGGATAGCCAGGTTGGTGCCAGGAATCCGGAGGCCTCTTGAGCATGAAGGTAGAGCAGGGTGAAATGGAGGATGCCTGAGAGAGTTCCCCGGGTCGGTGCTAAAATAGATTTAAAAAAAAAAATACTCGAGTCTCAGTTGAGTCAGTAGGAGATTGTGAATCAGGTTAGTTGTATGCCCCCTGGGTCAAGTATTGTGCTGCTTTCCCTGAAGACAGTGCGATATCTGGACCTGTTACCTGGGTGTGCTGACTAAAAGGGGTTCATAATTGACCCAAGGACTCAAGACTGGACCCAAAACAAAAAGGAGGGTGTCCCTCTTTTCCCCCTGTTCATGAATTGCACTTTAAGGTTGGGCACTGTGGGAGCAGAGGGCCTGACCTCTGGAGTGAATTTGTGACAGTTCACTAAGGCTGCCACATTCTGAAAGGTGCATGTCACAGTACCACTGGTCAGTTACCTACCACCCACATAATGCCTCACCACTGTCACCTGTGTAACACAGCATACGATTGTCACATACACTCTTGACACTGTGTCATGTGACCTCTGGACATGTGCATGCCACCTTGAGGACCCCTACATGGGGTGGAAACCCATGGTGTCACACACAGCAATGCCCACAGTACCACCAACATACTACCAGCCTTGTGGGTGGCTATGTCCTTAGTCCTCACACAGTTATTACTAGACCCTGCAATGTGCATGCGTGGTACTGGCCACATCCATATCTGCTACTCTACACTGCACAGATGATTTATCAGGTACATGTATTGTATGCTGCCACACAGAGGACCGTGTCTGCAGCATACATGCTTCTTGTACAGTACCTTGTAGATCACATGCCACAGGTCTGTCCTTGTACCATGTGTGGTACACATGCTGTTTATGTTTCTTTTGTTGTTTCAGGTGTTCATCCATGACAGGGGAGATGGATGGGGGATGAGGCACTCTGGCCCATGATGAGGCAAACATTACACTATGTCCATGGCATACAAACTGCTTGGGGGAGTGGCAAGACAGCTGAGGGACATCACCAGAAGACTTCATTAGCCTGCCATGCCCCAGGGACAGCAGCAACAGCGGGAGCCAGATGACAGCTACTAGGCATGTTTTGTTTGGGACATAGATGATACTAGGACACTGGCTGTGTTCCCCTTATTTGGGTGGTTTGCCACATTTTCCTTTTTAAATGGCAGTTTGTTAGTCATTTTTTATGGTGGTTTTTCACATTTGTTATATAATGGCAGTTTGCCACATATTTATTTTTTAATGGTAGTTTGCCATGATTTGTTTTGTAAAGGTGGTTTGTGACATTTTCTTTTAATGGCAGTTTTCCAGATGGGTTCTAGTCAATAACAGTGAATCTTTTTTAGCACGGTTAAGGACAGCGCACGCAAAACTGCATGGCAAAAGGTCACATGTGTAAAACTTAGTGAGACAATATACTTCGTAAAAATTTTGCCTGTGAAATTTCACATTTCACCCATGGAAGTTCATAGGTGAAATGCATTTTGTGGGCTAAGTTCCATATTTAGCGGGTGAACTTCCTAATTTCGCCTTTGAAATTCCACATTTCACAGGCAGAACTTTGCACTTTGGTCAACGAAACAGCACACAATACAGAATACAATTTGTAATGTGGGGGGACCTATGCCCCCCTCACCCTCATAACTTTATGATACCAACTCCGAGCAACACCTAACATGGAAGAGGAGCACTACTACAAACCTGCATGCAATTGTGCCCTGCACTATTATTGCTTGCGCGGTTATTACCTCACAGTTATTGCCACACATTATTGACCGGCTATGTTCCAAATGTTATTTATACACAGTGATTTGCCAGTGTTTCATTTATAGTGTACTGTGATTAGCCGCATTTCTTTTATTTATTGGCTCTGTGCCCCATTAGTTTTGTTTATGTCTATTTGCCACATTTGCTTTTATTTCATGGTGATTTTCCACATTTGTTTTATTTGTTGGTTATGTATTACATTAGTTTTGTTATTGCAATTTGCCTGTTTCTCTTTAATTTCTTGAATATGAATAACACCTTATTTTTGCTACATATGTGACTGTAGTCCTTCATGGTTTTGTGTGCATTTGGTGTGCTATTCATGTTGCCACTTGGTTCTGTGGATTTCCTTTGCAATTAAAAGGAGGGGTTTGTAGAGCACATTGTGACTGGGGTTGCATTTGGGACTGATGCTATTGCCTGCTGGATTGGTTCACATCTTGCAATCAATGTTTCAGTTTGTGATCATTCAAATATTCCACTGTTTAGGAACTGGTGCAGATTTGCTAGCACTAAAGGTAGTTTGTAATGCAATTAGTGACAGTTTAAATATCCCTGCCTCTGTGTTTTAAGGTGGGGGGGGAGGACAGCAGAGATGGAGGAGCAGTGTAAGGAGGAAGTGTCACTGAGTGGCAAATGTAAAGTATCTGCAGGGAAGAATGCTGTTTAATGTATCCACCACAGCAAATGGAGTGTTGAAAGCAGTGGGGAGAAACACAGAAGCAAGAACTAAATGCAGGGGCAAAGTTTAGTGCAGATCTTAGGAATTGCACAAGAAAACCCTATACTTTGAATTTTCCAACCTTGTGATTCATCAAGGTCTTCAAAAGAAGAATAAAGGCAGAGAGTGTGTGGAATTAGGAAAAGTAGTCCGTATGACTGGGTGACCAAAGTAGTAGACCAGGGAGGGGCTGTGGACATGGCCTACCTAGACTTTAGCAAGGCATTTGACACAGTCCCACACAAAAGATTAATAAAAATTAACCAGCCTGGGAGTGGGTCCCAGGGTGGCAGCCTAGGTAAAACATTGGCTGGACAACAGGACACAGAAGGTAATTGTAAATGGACTCCACTCTGAAGAAAGAGGGGTTACTAGTGGGGTACCGCAGGGTTCAGTATTGGGTCCAGTCCTTTTTAATGTCTTTATAAGTGACATTGCAGAGGGATTGGAAGGAAAAGTATGCCTCTTTGCAGATGACACAAAGATCTGCAATAGGGTTGATACACAAGGAGGCATGGAAAGGATAAGAAGGGACTTGGCATGGTTGGATGAAAGGTCAGAAGTATGGCAGCTTGGATTCAATGCAAAGAAGTGCAAAATAATGCACATGGGAAACAAAAACCCAGGGGAAGAGTACACAATGGGGGGGAGGTAGTAACAACAACAAAAATGGAAAGGGGCCTGGGGGTAATCATGTCAGATGACCTTAAGGTTGGCAAGCAATGTGAGAAGACAGTAGGGAGGGCTGGGGGGATACTGGGATGTATAGGGAGAGGCATCACTAGCAGAAAACAGAAAGTTGTTATGCCTCTGTGTAGACAGTTGGTGAGACCCCATCTGGAGTACTGAGTCCAGTTTTGAAGACCTCATCTCCGCAAGAACATAAACAGGATGGTGGCAGTCCAGTGGAGGGCAACTAAAATGGTGCAGGGTCTGCAAGAGAAGCCATATGAGGAGAGACTAAAGGAGCTTAACATGTATACCCTTGAGGAAAGGAGAGAGAGGGGGGATATGATAGAAACTTTCAAGTACCTCAGTGGAATCAACAAAGTCCAAGTGGGTAGCATCTTTCAGAAAAAGAGGTGTGCAAGAACAAGGGGACACAATTTGAAGATAGAGGGTTCTAGGGGCAATGTGAGGATGTATTTTTCACAGACAGGGTGGTGGACACATGGAACAGCCTTCCTGAGGAGGTTGAGGGGTCTAAAACTGTGGGAGAATTCAAGACTACATGGGACAGACATAAGGCAATTTTTGTGGGGGGTAGGAAGAAATAGGCTGTTGGTTAACTAGGATCTGTAGCTTATCCTGTAGGTAGGGAAATGGGCAGACTAGATGGGCCAAGTGGTCCTTATCTGCCGTCAAAGTCTATGTTTCTATGTTTCTATGAAACAGGTCCCTGTTCCTTACAGAGATTAGAACTAGGCTTGTTCAGGCCACATTCCTGCCTTTATTCTATTATGGCAACATAATCTACAATCCTACTTCAGCCTTAAACCTGAACAAATTGGATGTCCTCTACCATAATGCACATGGTTCATTACTATCTTCCCTTTTTGAACCCAGCATTGTGATCTGTATGCAGCTGTCGGCTGCACGTCACTTACTGCCAGATGTTTGATTCACTCTGGCACTTGGACTCTCAAAATCCTCCTGAACAAACTACTGAGATATATAACATCTCTTATTTGCATCTCCCATAGTTTGTATTCCCTTAGGAAGTCTGACTTTATCCTTCTAGACGTGCCTAGAAATTGTACCTCCTTCGGTAAACATGCCATCTCATATTCACTTTCAACTATCTGGAACCAGCTCCAGTCTATACTGAACTCTCTAGCATTGTTTCTGTCAATCTCTTTAAAACCTTTGCTGCTACCAAATAAAAAAAATGCCTGCAGCTATTTCTATTCCTTACTTGACTGTTGACTATTATATTAACAGCTCAATTCCCCTCCCTAATTCTTCTATGTTTCTAATTCTACTTACCACTCCTTTTCCTTCCCCACCCTCCCATTACTCTTTATTTCAGTCATCCTTATTTTAGCTATCCCTCTGCACTTTTCCTCTTTTCCCCTCCCCCCTCGCTTACAAGATCCCCCCTCTCTTCTCCCTCTCCTTTCCCCTTTGCACCCATCTTATACTCTCCCTTCACCTTATGCATCCTATTGCTCTTGTTCCAACTTTTTTGGCTGTAGTTTCTCTACTTTTAATGATTTCTCCAGATTACATTTATAAATATTACCTTTTTATGTCTTATTTTGAGCACTATGTACCACATGTACCATATACTTTGATGAACCAAGGTTTTTCCTTTGTCTGTATACCTGTACATTCCTCAGGACCTCCTTGTGAATGAGTTTGCTCAATGGAGTTTTCCTACAATAAACTTGAACTCGAACCTGAACTTGAGTGTTTGATAAGGAACCATTTGAACTGTTTGCTCTCAGTTTGCGCTGAAGGCCTGCAGAGGTGACAGGAGCTGAAAGGGAAGTACTTGCTCTGTGCTGTTTGTTTGTTTTCTTTTAGTATTGAGGTAGGACTTACTGAGATGGCAATATGTGCTTGTGTGATTTAAACTGTGCAAATGCAAAATAAATGATTTTGTCTTGGGCTGGGAGGAGGGGGGGAGCTGACTGAGGAAGGGAGAGGGTGGGACTACACAGGATAGGGAGGGTTGGTCACGTAACCGGACCATGGCAGAGCAGGCTGAGAGATCCACCTACATCATGGGGGACCAAGCGACTCCAAAGCTTGAGTGTCACAAAGCAGGAGTGTAGCATCTCAAGTAGCATCTGTAGGGCATCAGCAGGGAGAAGAGCAGACAGCAGGCCACGCTGGGGAGGGGAAAGTAGGGCACAGCAGAGAGGAATCTCTAAAGGAAGTGCTGACCAGGTATAGCTCAGAAATATACCATATGGCAGGAAGCCCAAGGAGGAGGGTGGATCCCAGGGAGTGGGCCAGTAGGTAGGCATGGGAAGGGAGGGTGCTTGTGGGAAGTCAAGAGGGACAGGTAGTAAGTTGTAGTGGATGCAATGCAGCCATATTCTTGGGGATTACATGGAGGGCAGGGGGTGTATGATGTGTAGGCAGTTGATACAACTTAGGGAGGAGCTTGGGTAGCTGAGAAGTGAGCTAGGTAGATGGGGCAGGGGTGGGGGAACACCAAGGAAAGGGGAACCTGAGGAAGCTATCACCAGAGGTTGCAGCAGGCAAAAGAAAGGATAGACAAGGTGGGGGAACAAGAGGGACATTCAATCAGGAGCACCTGGGGTTAGACACCAACAACTGAAGGGAGGTCAAGCACCAGGAGAAGATAAGAACAGGGGCAGGGATATAAGTCACAGAGAGTGGTGGCTGGAGTAGCTCAGAGAAAGGAGAATGACAATAGGAACAGTTTCTCTGTTTTGGCTAGCCTGGAAGAGCAGGAAGGGGTGGGAAGGGAAACTTCAGGGAATGGAAGGGTGGAGGGCACTAGGAAGGGTAAGGGATACAACAGGGAGGTGGAAGGCAAAAGAAGTAGTCAAGCAGATGCAATGCAGGGCAGAAGGAAGGTGGCTAAACAGCAGATATGAGGGGGGAGGGAGGGGCAGGTAGAGAGCAGATGGGGGCACAGCAGGCAGCCCTGGAAAGACAGCACAGGGAGGAAACAGGGAAGAAGAAGAGAACAGGTCAGTTGGGACACAGGGAGTCAGTGGCAAGGGTGGTGGGAAGGCAGGTACAGAAAGAGGGGGAGATAGAGCAGAAGAAGAAGGGTATGAGGGTGGAATCATATAGTCTGGGCACAAGTGGTACAGGGGAAAGGACGGGGCAAAGAAAAGGGGACATTCATGGCTCAGGGAAGGCACAGGGATACAGAGGCAGCAGGGAAGGAGATGGACATCAAGACGGGGGCCAGAGGATTAGAGGTAGCAGGAGGGTGAAAAGGATAAAGGAGGGATGGCCATTATTCTGGGGGACTTGATACTTAAGGGTGTAAGATGGGGGAAGGGGCACCAGGAAAAGCAGCATTAGAGTGCAGTGCATGCCAGGCATGACAGCGGATAGAGTGGGACAGCATATTAGCAGATGTGTGAGGAAGGTAAGGGAAAAAACACACATTGTGGTACACCTTGGCACAAATTACCTGGAGGGGAAAAGGTTAGAGGAGGTGCAGGACTGTTTCAGGGAACTGGGAAAACTATGTTGTATGGTGGGAAGGTCAGTAGCTTTCTCAGAAATCCAACCAGTTCCAAGTGCGAGTACAGCTAGGAAGCAGAGAATCACTGAATTCAAAAATGGCTGAAGGAATGGAGTGGGTCCATGGCGTATGGACTGGTGGAGGGGTGAGGCAAAAAGTGGGAGAACACAGACCATATGCAGAGGATCGGTTGCACCTTAATAAGGTGGGCTCACAGGCACTGAAGCAAAAGTTGGGAGAGTTTATCAAAGAAAATTACAATTTAAACTAGGTAAGGGAGGCCAAAGGGGTGGGAATTCATCAAGAGAGTGGGTCCTTTGGACATCCCCCACAGAAAGACAGATACCAAATTCAAATAGGAGGTGGAATGGAGGGGAGGGTAAAGGCACAGAGCGTTGTAGGTTAAAATGGAGTGTGGAAAATCACTGAATGCTAGGAACTTGGGAAACAAGATGGCACAGCTGCAGGCATTGATAGCGGGAGGGGAGGTGGACATAGCCACCATCACTGAGACATAGGCATCCCAATACCATGACTGGGACCTAGCCATCCCAGGTTTCAAGCTATACTGAAGAGAAAGATAAAAGGGGAAAGGGGGTGGGGTGGCCATCTATGTTAAGAAAGGGATAAGGTGTAATAGTGAGGAGGGGGAAGAAGGCAGGGCAGAGCCCATATGGGTGCAACTATACAACCCAAGGGGTAGCAAGGTTACACTGGGGTTAATTTATAGTCCTCTGACACAAAATGAGGAGATTGATAGGGAGCTGGGGAAGCAGCTAAAGAGGCTTAGCAGCAAAGGGAGCACTGTGGCGGTGGGGGACTTTAGTCTACCAGAGTAGATTGAAGCATCTTGGCTATCTCATGTGCCAGGGAGCAGATCCTCCTGGAAGCCTTCCAGGACAGCTTCCTGACACAGAGGGTAGCAGAACCAACTAGGGAGAGGAGCATCCTGGATCTGGTGCTGGAGGATGGGGAGCAAGTCAGGAGTAGAGGAACCCATGGCGGGAAGCGACCATCGCACAGTATGGTTCTCAATCAATCTAAGTAAGGAGGTAGCCACTACAAGGACTAAGATCCTGGATTTCAAAAGGGCAGACTTTGGCAGGATGGGTAGTATACTGGAAGGGTGCATAGCCAGCATCCACCTGAACATGGATACTAATCAGAAATAGGCAATCATCAAGAGGGGCCTGGCTGAGGTCACTAGCACATTTGTCAAGAAATGCAGGACCAAGAAGCCGAGCTGGATGAACAAGGAGGTAGGGTAGATTGTGGGGGAAAAAAGAGCTGCATTTAGAACCTACAAAAGATCCAACAGGGAAGGTGACATGGAGGTATATGTGAGGAAATCCATGGAAGTAAGTAGAACAGTAAGGGCAGCCAAGGTATCGAAAGGAACTGAGGCTGGCCCTGGGGATCAAAGAAGGTGAAAAGGATTTCTTCAGGTACATAAGGGAGAAGAGAAAGAGTAAGGATCAGATTGTTAGGATCAAGAATGGCAGTGGCTGGGCAGAAAAGGGGGTAGAGCATTTGGTATTCACCAAGGAGAGGGATGGGCCCATACCTAAGGGGAAGGGCAGGGTGGGAGTAGGGGTGAGGAGAACACAGATGGGGAAATCACAGAGGAAAGGGTGTTGGAGGGTCTTAAGCCCCTGATGGTTAATAAGGCACCTGAGCTGGGTGGAATTCATCCTAGAGTACTGAGACAGTTGGCAGTATTCCTGGCGGGGCTGTTGGCAGACCTGTTCAGACCTCTCTGGAAATGGAATGTGTACCCAGGGATTGGAGGGTGGTGCATATGGTGCCCCTCCATAAGAGTGGGCCAAAGGACGAACCAGGGAACTATAGTCAGCCTAATCTCAATTGTGGAAAGCTCATGGAGACTATCCTTAAGGAAAGGCTGGTAAAACTTCTGGAGGATAATGATCTCCAGGCCAGCAGACAGCACAGATTTGTCTCTGGCAGATCCTGCCAGACAAACCTGGGTGACGTAGGCACTGGACAAGGGTCATGCAGTGGACGTCTCATACCTGGACTTCAAGGCCTTTGATTCAGTGCTGCATGGTAGGCTGACCACCAAACCAAGCAACTTGTGAGTGGGGAGGAAACTGATTAGATGAGTCAGGAGCTGGTTACAGGATAGACAGCAGAAGGTAGTAGTGGGAGGTGATGTATTGTAGCCCATGGCGGTAACAAGTGGAGTCCCCAGGGCTCAGTGCTGGGATCAGTGCTGTTTAACATTTTCATTGCCTACATCACAGAAGGGATAAAGAGTAAGATCAGTCTCTTTGCCGATGACACCAAGATCCGTGCAAAGGTTAATGGAGGGGAAGGTAGTACAGTACTGCAGGAGGATTTGGCAAAAGTGGAGGAATGGTCTAACACATGGCAACTTGGGTTCAATGCCAAGAAGTGCAAAGTCATGCACTTGGGAGCCAGGAACCCCAAATATAGTTACTGGTTGGGGGGGGGCAGTTATCCTAGTCAACGGAGGAGAAGGATCTGGGTGTACTAGTGACAGGGGAAATGAACCACTCAACCCAGTGCAGGAAGGCAGTGGCAAAGGCCAACAGAATGCTATGGTGCATTGCAAGTGGAATTACCTCTAGGAGAGGGGAAGTCATCCTGCCCCAGAACAGGTCCCTGGTGAGGTCACATTTGGAGTACTGTGTGCAATACTGGTGCCCCTACTTGAAAAGGGACATCAAGCTATTGGAAGAGGTACAGCACCAGACAACAACAAGCATTTGTCAATGCCGAATGTTGATTGCTTTGGTCTGTTGAGCTCATTCAGTGGCCCTCTGTCACTGGCTCAGTCTGTTTGTCCCGGTGCTGCAGGCTGCTCTTTTGTACTGGGCTGCTGCCTGCATTGGCACCTTGTTCAGCTGAGGAAGAAATCCGCAGCTGTCCTGACAGAGCTCCATTGAGGTGGCTCACTCTCCCCCCCACTTGCTCATTCTGTTTCTCCTGGTGCTGCAGGCAGCCCTTTTGTACTGGGCTCCTGCCTGTGTTAGTGGCTTTTCTACCCACAAAGAAATCCACAGCTGTCCCTACAGAACTCCATTGAGGTTGCTCACTCCCCCTGTCTCACTCACTCAGTCTGATTCTCCTGGCGGTGCAGGCTGCCCTTTTGTACTGGGCTCCTGTCTCTGTTGGTGCCTTTTTCTGCCCACAAAGAAATCTGCAGCAGTCCCGACAAAGGTGTGTTGAGCCCGCTCACTGCCCTTCTCTCACTCGCTCATTCTGTTTGCCGGCGCTGCAGGCTGCCCTTTTCTACTGGGCTCCTGCCTGCGTTGCTGCCTTCTTACGCCCACAAAGAAATTTGCAGCAGTTACAATACAGCTCTGTTGAGCTCACTCACTCGCTCATTCTGGTTTTCCTGCCACTGCAGGTTGCCCTTTTGTACTGGGCCCCTGCATGCATTGCTGCCTTTTTCTGCCCACAAACAAATCTGCAGCAGTCCCAACAGAGCCCTGTTGAGCTCACTGACTTCCCCTCCCTCACTCGCTCGTTCTGTGTCTCCTGGCACTGCAGGCTGCCCTTTTGTACTGGGCTCCTGCCTGCATTGGCAGCTTTTTCTTGCCAGAAAGAAATCTGAAGCAGTCCCAACACAGCTCCACTGAGCTCGCTCACTCCCCCTCTATCAGTCTCGCATTCTGTTTCTGCTGGCGGTGCAAGCTGGCCTTTTGTACTGGGCTCCTGCCTGCGTTGCTGCATTTTCTGCCCACAAAGAAATCGGCAGTCACACTAGAGCTCCATTGAGGTCGCTCACTACCACTCTGTCACTTGCTCGTTCTGTTTCTCTTGGCACCACAGACTGCGCTTTTGTATGGGGCTCCTGGCTGCATTGGCACCTTTGTCTGTCCACAAAGAAATCCGCAGCTGTCCCGACAGAGCTCCGTTGAGGTCGCTCAGTCTCCCTCTCTCATCACTCATTCTGTTTGTCCTGGCGCTGCAAGCTGCCCTTTTGTATGGGGCTCCTGCCTGCATTGGCACTTTTTTCTGCCCACAAAGAAATCCCAGCAGTCCTGATGGAGCCCTTTTGAGCTTACTAAGTCCCCTTATCTTACTCGTTCGTACTATTTCTCCCACCGCTGCATGATGGCATTTTATACTGGGCCCCTGCCTGTATTGATGCCTTTTTCTGCCCACAAAGAAACATAGAAACATAGAATTTGATGGCAGATAAGGACCACTTGGCCCACCCAGTCTGCCCATTTCCCTACCTAATGGATAAGCTGCAGATCCTAGTTAACCAGCAGCCTACTTCTTTCTGCCCCCACCCCCTAGAATTGCCTTATGACCGTCCCATGCATGCTTGAATTCCACCACTGTTTTTGACCCCACAACCTCCTCAGGAAGGCTGTTCCATGCATCCACTACCCTCTGTGAAATAATACTTCCTCACATTGCCCTGAACCGCCTCCTATCTTTAAATTGTGTCCCTTGTTCTTGCAAGTCTTTTTTGAAAGATGCTACCTTCTTGGACTTCGTTGATTCCCTTGAGGTACTTGAAAGTTTCTATCATGTCCCCCCTCTCCCTCCTTTCCTCGAGGCTATACATATTAAGCTCCTTAAGTCTCTCTTGATATGTCTTCTGGTGCAGAAATCTGCAGCAGTCCTGACAGCATTTTGGTGAGTTCGCTCACTCCCCCTCCCTCACTCGTTCTGTTTCTCCCAGTGCTGCAGTCTGCCCTTTTGTACTGGGCTCTTGTGTTGGGGCCTTTGTCTGTCCACAAACAAATATGCAGCAGTCCCAAAAGAGCTCAGTTGAGCTTGGTCACTCCCCCCTGTCACTCGGTTGATCTTAATCTGTCCCAAACACTGATTTCCCAGAGTGATCATGCTATTGTCCGGCAGGAGTGCAAAAACATATTTTAGCCAGGATGTGAAAAAAGAGAGCTGTAGTGTTCATAGAGAGTTGTGAAAAAATGCCACTGTTGAAAATGTGGCATGACAGTATTACAAATTTGCGAAGTTACAAGGGTGCGTGGAAACAGTTCAACGCATGCTTGTAACACAGTCATGTTATAGAGTTTCATCACCAAATTTTCAACATAGGGATTTTAGGACCTCTGCTCATGAACAGTGCCACTGTCATTTTCTTAATCTGTCCCGAACACTGACTTCCCACAGTGACCACGTTATTCTGCGCCAGAACTGTGAAAACACATTTTGGTCAGGATGTGAAAAATGACAGCTGTACTGCTTATAAAGAGGTGTGGAAAAATGGCACTGTTGAAAATCTGGTGTGACAACATTACAAATCTGCGAAAAGTTACAAGTGTGTGTGGAAAGTGCACAATGCACACTTGTAACACAGTCAATTGATGGGCTATCGTCACCAAATTTTCAACACAGGCATTTTAGGACCTCTGCTCATGAACAGTATCATTGTCATTTTCTTAATCTGTCCCAAATAGTGATTTCCCACTGCGACCGCTCTATTCTGCGCCAGAAGTGTGAAAACACATTTTGGCCAGGATGTGAAACATGACAGCTGCACTGTTCACAAGTAGGTCTGGGAAAATGGCAATGTTGAAAATCTGGAGTGAAAATATTATAAATTCGTGAAGCTATGAGTGTGCGTGCCAACTGTGCAATGCACGCTCATAACACAGTCGTTTTATGGAGTATCATTACCAAATTTTCAGCATAGGCATTTTCGGACCTCTACTCATGAACAGTGTCACTGTCATTTTTTTAATCTGTCCTGAACACTGATTTCCCTCAGCGACTGCGCTATTCTGCATCGGAAGTGTGAAAACACATTTTGGCCAGGATGTCAACAATGACAGCTGTACTGCTCACAAGGAGGTGTGACAAAATGCCAATGTTGAGAATCTGGCATTAAAATATTGTAAATTCGCGAAGTTATGAGCGTACACTGCAACTATGCAATGCACGCTCGTAAAACAGTAATTTTTTTGATTTTTTCCATCAAATTTGCAACATAGGCTTTTTGAGAGTCCACCTTATGAACACTGGCACTGTTGTTTTGTTACTCGGCCCCGAAGGGTGATTCCACACAGTGACCATGAAACCACCTTTCGGGGCCAATTAACGCCAGGACAGTTCAAGAATTCATGAAGAGGGGTCCCAAAAACCCCATGTTGAAAATTTGGTGAAAATATTCCCAAAAATGCCTGAGATATGCACTAAAGTTGAAAAAACCCTATTCATTACATTATACAGCTTACCGGTATTTCCTCAGTTTGCGGTCGGCTTTGAAGAATGCAGACGTGTTCCCGGTCCACAGAAGATCGTTGCACTGAGCTCCAGAGGTAAGTATGGGGTAAGGGGGGTGTGGGGAGGCAGGGTGCGCAGTGGGTGGGTGCTGGTTGTGGGAGGGGCCTGGAGACTACGAGGGGACCGTTCCTTTTTTCAGGTAAAAAGCGCTGGAACGCTTTTAACTTTCCAGGGGCATGTCGTGCCACCGAAGTCTTGCTTTGGGGGGAAGCTGTAGCTGATGAGGAATTGGGCACCCCAGTCAGCAAACAACAAAAGGGGGGGAATTCCTTTCTGCTGACAGGGATTGGGCACTCCGTTGGCAAACAACAAAAGGGGGGGAATTCATTTCTGCCAACGGGGATTGGGCACCCTGTTGGCAAACAACAAAAGGGGCGGAAATTTGTTTTTGCAGACGGAGATTGGGCACCCCCGTCAGGAAACAACAGAAGGGGGAGATTCCTTTCTGCTGACTGGGATTGGGCATCCCATCAGCAGACAATAAAATGGGGGGGTTTTAGTATGCCGACGGGGAGTGGGCTCCCCCGTCGGCAAATAAACATGGGGGTGTAAATATTGTTTGTGAATATGGTGGCAAGCTGCTGCCATGTTCACAAACAATATCTCTAATCCCGCCTCTCTGCAATGATAGAAACAAGCCCCTGTATTGCAGCGGATGGCTGATGCTGCAATGACGCAGGTGGCCCTGATTACAGTGGCTGATTTTTTTTAGAAAGTTGTGGCACGCTGGCTGAACTAGTGTCAGCAGCAGCGTGCCACAGTGGGCGATGGGGACAAGCCTTTGCAGGCTGTGGGGGCATTGGGCACAACAGTGCCACCCCTCCACAACCTGCTTGTGGAGAAAACTGATGCAACATGTTTCTTGCGCATGCGCGCAATCAACATAAAAAAAATATCTTGGGATTGGGAGATAAATCTTATGAGGGGAGACTGAGAGAGCTCAATATGTATTCCCTGGAGGATCGAAGGGAGAGAGGGGATATGATTGAGACCTTCAAGTACCTGAAGGGTATGAACAGAGTAAGCACTGGAAGTACTATATTTTAAAATTAAAAGGTGGAAGGGAAACCAGGGGCACAGTCTGAAGTTGGAAGGAGGCAGATTCAGGAGAGAAATGAGGAGGCACTATTTCACTGTTCATTGGTGGCAGGGTGGAAAGCACTGCTGGAGGAGGTGATATCACTGCTGATGGTGAGCAGCTTCAAAAGGGAATGGGACAGGTTCAGAGGAAGGGTTAGAATCATGGGGAGGCAGGGGTGGCGTAAAGGATACATTGGCAAAATTAATGGGGGTGGAGGCAAGGGGAGGAGGGGGCAGCTACAGTCTGAAAGACTGAATTGCTGCACACTCGAGCAGACCAGATAGACTGATTAGCCTGTATCTGCTGGCAATTTCGTATGTTCATATGTTCGTAAAACTGCACATTAGTCAAAATTAGTTTTAAACTTTCTGGCTCAATTGCCTAAATCAAGTAAAACTATATAAGTACTTGTACTTGCAGTCTGTCCACTTGCAAAAGTATCCTGAAGCACAGAGTTCTTTGAGTTAGTTACTTGACTGCAGCTTGTAAATTTCTGCAGTGATCCCATTGCTAGGGATACTTTCTGCTGGCACCCAGGGAGATTCAGAGCGTGTGTGTGCATGCATCACGTGTCTGCTGACGTTTTGGTACGACACACATAAGCAGAGTAACACAACCCCTTATCTAAATGGCTTAAAGAATGTAGGAAAATGTTATAATATGTTTTACTTGCTTTATAATTACTGGTGACCCCCTTTCTCAACCAGAATTCAGACACTGTTAAAACGCCGTAATAATCCGAAATCAAGTTATTACAGCATTCCACCACCTGAAAGTCATGGTTAGAACATTCGCGCAGTACTCAACTTCAGACAGCTTGAGAGCTCATGATTTTGCCCCACAAACCTTTTTTAGTAGCCAAAAAGCCGTAGAACAGCATGATTTGGAGAAATACTTAAAGTTTTTTTTGCTCTCTTACCGGTCTCCACAGCAACCAGAAGATCTCCGTCGCCACAGCAACACTTCCTGGTCATTGCACTGCTAACAGCATGGGCTAACAGCATGAATTTAGTAACGCTGCTAACTGTTTGAAGTAGCCAAACAATTTCTTAAATATTGTACAATCTTTGACTCATCTCTTGTTTACTGACCTCCTGATCTCCAGCGGACTTCTACAAGCACCTCTACCGGACTTCTCCAGCAGGGCACGGACTACTGGGGCTAGATGGGACTCTCTGCACCAGTAATTATAAAAAATAACAGATAGGCAAGTGTGTGTCTATGAATATTTTTTTTTCCACTCCCTCGGGGTGTGATGACCCCATAAACTTCTCGAGCTTGGCCCTCGAGGTTTACGGGTCATCAATCCCTTGGGTGTGAAAAAAATATTCATAACACACACTTGCCTGTCCATTATTCTCTATTTAACACATATAAAACTACATTAATTCCATGAGTTGCAAGCACTGCATTATGGGTATGCAAATTATACAAGTTTGCTCAACATCTCTGCCATTCCCTGAGAAACAAATACTAAATTGCACCATATATAGTATGAAAGAAGTAGAGAGTAGCACATGCAGTATGGGGAACAGGAAGCTGGGGTAAGGTTTGAAACAGTAAGAATTAGAAGTTACACAAGAAGCTTCTAGCTTGTATTTTCTAGCCTTGTGGTTGGGCAAGGACTTTTAAGAGAAAAAGAGGAGAAAGACAGAGAGTGGAAGGAATATACTGTATGATGAGAGTCGGTATTCTGCAGCTGTGATAGGTGGAGGACAGTCACACCCCAAAAAGCCCTTTCACAACCCACTGATACCAACATGTTTGCATGCTTTATAAGTGAGTTTAAAAAATAATTTAGTAGGTGTCTGAGACAGATCCTGTGAAAAGCCTAGATAGACTGGCATGATCACATATCAGAAGGGATAGAGTTCCACAACATGGGAGCAAAGCCAGTAAATAAGGTAGAAAGGTGAGAAAGATGCATTTTCTAAGGCTGGTGTTGAAGGAAAATGTTTCATTAATTATGGGAAGCCCTACATGCTCAGACCCTGGTTATGTTTCTTCTGATCATTTGATGGAGTCCAACAAGGTGCTGTCTGGTCACCTTCTACTGTACCTCCCTTTTCTCTCTTTTCTCAGAAATAGCCCACACACTTTCCCCAGTGGCATATGGGAACAGGCTGTAGGCTGAGCTCAAGATACACTGCTCTTACCTGAAAAAGTCACCGCTTCAGCCTATCAGTTTTCATGAATAGACTGTTAAATATGGACCTGCATGCTGAGGACCTAATCTATAGAAAGGGGAGTGGGTTCAGTGGTGCCCACTGTCCCTGTTATCACAGGCCTGCTCAGGATAAAATGAGTGGATTGTATCAGGTTGGGGAAGTAGAAGTCACAATTAGGGGTGGCTGTAACCAGGAGGAAAGGAGTTGGAAGGAGATAATGTGATAGGAATGACATTTCATTTCATCTATTTGGTTATCAGGTATGTACGCTAGAATATACATTCTTTTTTCAGGTACTACCTGAGGTTAAAGATAATAACACCACAGACATACAAAGTACCAAAAGCAGCTGCAATATATATTTCCATCAGCACAAATTGCAGGAACATGAAGAGGTTGTGATTGTGACTATATTGTAATACAATGTTGATCTTTATGTAACTAATCCGAGGTTGCCCCTGAAAAAGGGACACTTGTCTCAGTGGGCTTACCTAGTAAACACAATGAAAATAAATAAAAATTTGCAGGTGTAAGTGTGAGTGTGTGTGTGTGTGTGTGTGTGTGTGTGTGTGCAAAAGGGGGGATGCACATGTCTTTTGCGTTGTGGGGTAAGTGTGTGCCTGGGTGCTGAGGGGTGTGCATGTGTTTGAGTTCAGTGGTGCATGCAAGTATCTATGTCTGAATAGTGGGGCGGTGGCCATCTGTATGTGTACACAAGTGTGTGCCTGTGAGTGTCTATGCACGTGTGCTGTACGAATACCAAATAAAGATGAAAGAGTCCAAGAAGGCAGTCAGGGGTACAAAAACAGACACAGAACTGCATATTATGGAGGGGTCAAAGGAGGGTAAAACAGTTTTTTAGATACATTAGGGAAAAAAGAAAAATGAGATAGAGACTAGGAAGGCTGTTGGAGGGGGAAGGCAAATAGAGGAGGATGAGCAGAAGGCAGCCTTTCTTAATGTCTACTTCTGCTCAGTAGTCATAGTAGAGAATAGTGTGTATTTGCTGGAAGGTGCCATAAAGGCTGCCATAAGGGGAATCCCAGAAATGAGGAAAGTGGGCTTTAGATAAGATAGGGTCAGGAAAGAGCTTGCAGCCCTAAACTAAAAAAGCCTCAGGACCTGATGGGATGCACCTGAGGGTGCTGAGGGAACTGGCATCAGAACTGGCTGAACCCCTGGCAGGGCTATTTAATTGGGGGTTCAAACAAATTGGATGGTAGTGGACATAGTTCTGCTCCACATGGAATGGGACAAGCAGCAACAATGTAACTATAGGCCCATCAGTCTTATCTGCATTGTGGGCAAACTAATGGAGACACTAGTCAAAGAGGACCTAGTGGACTACTTAAAAAGAAATGGGATGCAGGATAGTAAACAGCATGGGTTCATGGTAGGGAGGTCTTGTCAAACCAACCTAATAGTATTCTTTGACTGAGTAATTATGGCAGTGGATAAGGGACAAGCAGTGGACTTACTCTGCTTCGACTTCAGCAAGGCATTTGACTCAATGCCACAGTGAAGGCTGCTGAAGATGTTAGAGGATATAGGTGCAGTGAAGGGTTTAGTTACATGGGTGGATAGTTGGTTGGAGTGGAAACAGCAGAGGGAGGTGGTAAATAAAGTCAAGTCAGAAGAGACGGGTGTCACAAGTTGGGTGCCACAGGGTTCTGGGTCCAGTTCTTTGCAATATGTTCATCAGCAACATGTTTCTTTCTTTATTTTATCATTTTTGGCCAGGAAAGGCACACTAAGTCAAAGCTTGTTTTCAGGTGCATCTTGGGAGCACAGGGAAGTTAAGTGACTTGAATGAAAGAAAGCTGCATCTGGAAACATGAGTCAGTGCCAGGTCTGGGGTGTGCTACCCCAACAAAGCCAAGCACTGGGGTAGTGTGCATCTGCAGGTAGTGGCTAGCTCCAGCTTTATTTTTTATTTTCATTATTTTGACTTATTTGGAGTGACCATAATAAATGGCAGTTTAGCCATTAAATTCATAACAACGAGTTCATTCATGTTTTGCTCCTGAGTGCAGGTTACCTTAGTTTGGTTCAAGTTAAGTGACTTGCTCATGGTCACACAGTATGCAAGTGGTGGCTATGGGATTCAAACCCAGTTCTCTAGGTTTGCAGGTTAGTGCTCTTAACAACTGCATTGTACTGCCACTAGGGCTGGGAGAACCTGGTGAAGTTCTGACCCTTATCAAATCAAATCAAATCAAATCAAAATTTATTTATAAAGCGCTTTTCAATAAATCAAAGCGCTGATACAAAATAAGAGATAAAACATCAGCAATAATAAATAAAAACATAAGACAATGAAATGACCATAAAATAAACTAATCAAATGCCAGTGAAAATAGGTGACTTTTCAGGGATCTCTTAAATGATTCCACGGACAGGCACTCTCTAATCTGACGAGGTAGAGAATTCCACAGGGTTGGGGCCATAAAAGAAAAGGCCCTTGCCCCAGATGATTTAAGACAAACCCTGGGAATCTCATGATCCTCGCCAGTGGAGCAGAGTGGGGCGGAGGACAGTAGGGACAAAGGAGATCTTGCAGGTAGCCTGGTCCCTGACCGTGTAGGGTCTTATAGGTCAGCAATGTGACCTTGAGAGTGATTCTCCATCGCACTGGCAGCCAGTGCAGTTCGCAGCACAGGTGTGACATGACAAGTTCTTGTAGCCCAGTCAACAACCTAGCTGCCGCGTTCTGCACCAGCTGCAGGCGACGGAGATCTACCCCCGGCAACCCTAGATATAAAGCATTACAGTAATCAAGACGGGAAGAAACAAAAGCGTGGACCAACACAGGAAGGTCATCATGTGGAATAAGGTGTTTTATCCAGGCGCTATTCCTCAGATGGTAAAAGGAAGATTTGACAGTGGCCGACACCTGCATCTTTAGTGTCAGCGCACTGTCAAAAATAACGCCCAGATTTCGCACCTGTTCAGAAGGTTTCAACTGGCTATCCTCTAATAAAAGACCAGAGGGGACCCCAGGAGTCAACTTCTTTGCATAATGACCCGGGTCAATGACTAATACCTCAGTCTTATCCGGATTTAACCTCAACCAGTTTGCACTCATCCAATCCTGAATCTCAGCAAGGCAGTTGTTAAAAACCAACGCTGCATCATTTTGTTCGGGTACAAAGGACATATAGAGCTGAGTATCATCTGCATAACAGTGAAAACTCAGCCCATAATGCCTTATAATGTCTCCCAATGGCAGCATGTACACCGTGAACAACATGGGGGAAAGCACAGAGCCCTACAGCATCCCACAAGACAGAGCAAAGGAAGCAGAAGAGAAAATCCCCGAAACTACCCTTTGACTTCTGTCTGTGAGGAAAGAATGGAACCATCTGAGGACCATCCCTGACAGTCCGCAGAGTAGCCACAGGTGATCTAGCAACATCCCATGGTCCACGGTGTCAAACGCTGCAGAGAGATCAAGAAGAACCAAGATCGAACGGCTTTTCTGATCTCTTGCTATTAGGAGATCATTAAGTACCCAAACTAATGCAGTCTCAGTGCTATGCCTCTTCCTGAAACCGGACTGGAGAGGATCATAGACTTCATGGGTGGTAAGAAAGTCATCGAGCTGTAACGTGACTACTTTCTCAATAACCTTGCCCAAAAAGGGCAGGTTAGAGATCAGTCTGTAGTTAGCGAGGCAGTCAGGGTCAAGAGAAGGTTTCTTCAAAAGAGGTGTCACAACAGCCTCCTTCAAAGACTCCAGAAACACCCCTTGATCCAAAGAACTCCTGACTATCTTCGCAAGGATTGGTACAATCACATCCATGCATCCCACAAGGAGGCACGTAGGACCAGGATCCAAACTACAGCAAGTCGGTCGCAAGCCTTGGACAATCTTCATGATATCCATGATCGCTGGCTGGTTGAAATCCATCCAGACAGACCGAGGGCATGTAACCCCATGTCAGTCACTGCAATGCTCGTTTGAACGCATGCTGCAAATCTCCGACCTGATTGATGACACCTTATCATCAAAGAACCGAGTAAACTCATCACACTGTATTTGTGAAAAAAGCTCTCCGACCTCGTAGACAGGCTGGATTGCACAGTCTGTCGATGGTCTGGAAGAGCTGAGCAGGTCGGTTTCTTGATGCAGTTATCTTCCTGGATAGGAACTCTGCCTTCTTATGAGAGATTACTGATTGATAGTCCACATAATGGGCCATCAATCTAAGTTTGTCACCTTCCAGGCCGGATTTACGCCAACAGCGCTCCAATCTTTGCCCCTTTCTCCTCAACTCCCTCAATGTCTCGTCAAACCAAGGGGATCGAGGGCGGAGGGAGAGGCGGCGAACACGGACAGGCGCAATGGAATCCAGTGTCTTCAACACCATATTATTATAGTGCACTACTAAGGCATCTGGTTCCATGCACTCCATCGGCCAACTCGATAGGTCCAGCACCGCCATCAGACCCTCAGGGGTAACTCCCCTCAAAGGGCGGTACTGGACCATCTCCAAAGGGGGTGGGTCTCATAAGGGGGGTCACGAAATTGAACCTTACAGAGTGATGGTCAGACCACCCAACTGATTCCACCACCAGTCCTGTGATCTCCATACCCAGGGTGAACACTAAATCCAGAGAATGACCATGAATATGGGTAGCAGCGGTAACTAACTGTGTGAAGCCCAACAAACTCATTAGTTGGAGAAAGTCTTGACCAAACTGCGAGAGTTCATCGTCAACCCAGGCATTAAAGACCCCCAGGACCACCAGCCACCTGGGCTCCAGTACCAGGTCGACAATGAAGTCCCGACTTCTTGCAGAAAAACTTTCTCGCTACGGGGTGGACGGTAAATGAGCAGAATTCTGCAGCCCACACCTGCTCCCATGATACATTCAAAGGATCCAGGGGACACCACTGGAACCTCTACAAGGCCCAATTCCAATTTAAAACAAATAGTGACCCCCCCCTACGATCCAACCTCTGGCGATGTATTACCAAGTATCCAGCTGGAATAGCTGACTCCAAAATGGGGCCAGCATTTTCATCCAGCCAGGTCTCGGTAATGCATGTCAGATCAGATGATTCAACAAAATCAGCAATTATTGCTGTTTTGTTTTTTATAGACCTGGCATTGCATAACAATGCCCGGGTTGGATGAGAGGCCCTGGAGGCTCAGGCTACATGCCACTCTCAGTGGAACCCTTGGGTATGGGAACCAGGCAATGCACTTCCCTATCCTGGACCCATTTCACCCCAGGGCGTCTCCCCGACCTCACGGTCTCAATTCACCCACTCCGCTCACCACCCATAGCCAGGGAACCCCCCCTCCCTCTCCGCCTCCTCCACGCAATCCCCAAGGCATGGCAATGCCTATACACTTCGGGCTGCAATGGGGGGCAATCAAAAGGGCACAGGTCCCTCAGCCTAGAGGGTGAGCGCCTGTCCATGGATAATTCAGTCCCAACACATGGCTATATAGGTCTTCAAAAAGCAGTCTTAAGACCACTTTAATATAAATATTGTCAACACCAACAACTGATTCAAAATAATTAAAAACAATAATACAATTTCTCATTCAAACCGACTCCTGAGATAAAACAAATCTGGACAAATTTTCATAAATTCCACAGAAAAAAGTCTATAGTAATTTAAAGCAAAAATCACAGTTCTTCTAGTCCATGCTTTTACTAGAAGTAAAAATCCAAGAGCTCTCACCTGGGAAACTGTCCCATAGCCTATCTCTCACATAGGCCAAATGGAGATCTTTAGAAATCTACCATATACTCCTAAAGTAGAACTCAATCTGCAGAAGATTACCCGGCTGTTTGGGGGGGGTATAATTAATCAGCCAACAAAAGGAAAGCTCTCCCTATGGTCGTCCCCCAATGTATTTTCCAGGGAGACCAGCCTATAACTGGACTTGTGTGAGCAGGTTCTTTAACCTACTCCAACAACAATCCATAAGCCACGGGTGCCCTAGGCCCATCCTCCAACAGCACTCCCCGAGCTCCCATGGTAGTTGTTCACTCTAGAAAACCACATCGGGTTCAGGCCTATGTTTTTATAGATAGTGAGAGTCCCCCTGATCATCCCCCAAGCTGCTGCTGGGGGGACTGATTGATAACTGGGGTTCACACTAGCAGGCTCTCCAGCCTGCCCGCTATGAAACCAGGAAACACAGATACCCTGGGGTCCATCCTCCGACAGCACCCACTAATCTGCCCAACCAACCAACCACCCCAACAGACTACCCTGGGTTGAGATCAAAAGGCTGACAAACTCACCCACTCCCCAGTGATGACAAAATCCACAGATCACAGATGCAGAAATAAAGCCAGATTTTCCTATTCCAGAAATAGGCCCAGTCTCTAGTTTCAAACACACCAGGACATAAAGCAGATCCAAGGAGACAGTGAGTCAACACAATCAATTTAGCTCCGAGAAAAATTCCTCACTGAAATGTCACAGGTTGAGGAAGTTCATGCGATCTCAGGGTTCAATATTCAACATTCTCGGCAGTAAAATCTTTACCAGCAATAATCCCCGAGAAAGAGAAAATTCTGAACCGTCTCCCTTCCTACAGCTTATGGGCCAAGTCACTCATAGCCAGTGAGACGGCGGGACACCAAAAGGCATCAAAACCCGAAAATCTGGGCCAAGAAGCGACCCCGAAACACAAACAGCCGTCCACCAGCACAGCAAAGCCGACAAAGTTCCAAAGTTCCAAAAGATGACGATGGGTGCAGACTCTTCAGTAAAAATACCGCAGTCCAGAAAAAAATCCAGACAACCCCAAAAGCAGGTCCTCAGGCAATCCTTAGGGAAACAGCACAAACATAACTCCAACTCCAACGCGAACCGGGAGAAAGTCAGTTCCTGTGCATTAAGTCAGGGCAGCAGTAAAACGGGGACAACAGTAAAATAATAAAACAGCTGCTGACGACTACCTCCATGCCGTCACGCTGCAACAGCTCAGCCTCAGTACTATCGGTGATATAATAATAATAATGTTAAAATAAATAAACAAACTAAAATAAAACTTTAAAAACAAAGCTAAACGGAGCTAAACAGAGGCTGACCCAGCGTGGTCGCCATCTTGGTTCTGACCTCACAGAAAAAAATATTTTTCTAATAACTAGAACACAGTGGAGTTCTGATTTTTTACAAATATTTGAAAAAATGCGATAAAATGCATAAAAGTGACAAAAGTCAGTATATTCAACATAGAGGCCAAAAGGAAATAATGGAATGCATTATTTGTATAAAAATGACAGTAAAATTGATAAATGAAAGCAATAATTAATTCCTACTAGCAGCTTCCTGTCTGACTGCCCTGTAATTGGGTGAAGGGTGTTAATTGTCTGGCCTCTGATCTCAGCTACGTGATAACTGGAGGTGGGGCTTAGTCAGAGTTAAAGTAGCAAGCAGAGTTTTATTTTCTCAGAAGAAGCCAGAAGGGGAAGGAAGGAAACATATTCAATTCAGTGCTTTAGAGTAACTGGTAATTACTATTTTTCTTTTAAACTTAGATTGTGGGCTTTTAGTGACACTATACTTTCTTTGTTGTCTTTACTTATAATTGTTTTTGGGCTGTTGAAAATTTAAAACATAGTGGTGGTGTAATTCTGTGCTGTCTTTAATTGCTGCCCCCCTCCTCCCTCCTTCCCCCAACTCTTAATTATATGCCCTGTTAAATCTGATTGACAGGAGCTAAACACAGGGTATAGTAAGGGGTGTGAAATAGGAGGGGCATAAGGGGGAAGAAGCCCACCCTCAGCACGACAAGTGTTTTGACTCATTTATTTATTGGTTTCTTTTTCTTTAAAAAAAAAAAATTATCTGAGGATCAGTGGCAGGATTTTTAGTACAGTAAATTAATAAAAAGGGAACTAGGAGAGCTTCAGTAGCAGACAAGTAGTGGAATTGCAGTATAATGTGGGGAGTGGTGCAATGCAGTGGCTGTGGGGCAGCCATATTCAGGCAGACCTTCTGGACACTGAGGTGCTGCCCTATCTGCATGCATCTCTCTGGACTGCAGGGATGAGGGTAGCCAGACTCAGAGCAGAAGTAAACTGGGTCAGGAGTACCATCCCACTATCCAGGGGCCACCCAGTCCAATGCAACTGCCTCAAGGGATGCCAGAGCGAGGAGCACTTGGATGACAGTGGGCTCAGGGAGGTTAGAGCAGTCAGGAAGAAGCACATCCAGATCCTATTCCACTCAAGAACTCATATGCCACACTGGCAAATGAGGACAACCAAATAAATTGCCCAGAGAAGTGGAAGGAAAGGATGTGGAGGTTAGCCAGGAGGTGACCTCAGCGGGAAAGCAGTGGACCCCCAGAGGAGGAGGAAGTGAATCCTGGTGGGGACTCCATCATAAGAGGATCCAGCTAGGAACACAGGAGGGGAGGACAGGGAGGTGAGGTACCTACCAGGTGCCACGGCATGGAGGGATGGAAGGAAGATCCTGGGATCACTGGGAAGGCAAAGGCAGGAGGGTGAGCTGGATGTCATTATCCACCTAGGTACTAATGACCTGGCAAATGGGGAGCAAAGGAAGTTCAGGATGAGTTTAGGAAACTGGGAGGGGTCTCAAGCAAGTAGCTACTTCCGTCACTTTCTCAGAAGTACTACCTGTAGAGGCAAGGGAGAGCATAGGGTGCATGCACGGGAACTTTAACTCATGGTTGAAGAACTGGTGCTGTGAGAAAGGGTTTGGATTCATTGGTGACTGGGGACCCACCTGGAGGATGGAGGTTTGTTCAAGCCTAACGGCCTGCATCCATCCTGGAGGGAATCAAGCACTCAATGATAAGTTTAAATGCTACATTGACAAGCATTTAAACTAGCAAAGGTGGCAGGCCAGCAAGGAGGTACCTACTTGCTCACCCCACAGTTAGCAGTGGAACAGGTGAACCAGAGGGTGGCTATCTCTGCAAAGCAGTGTGCAAAAGATGGAGATTAGTGCCCAAGAGGTGGATAAGCAGAAAGGGCAAAATTCAGCAGAAGGGCAGACAGCAAGGAGAACCAGGGATAAATGACAACCAAGGAAGGGGCTGGAGTAGAACAGTGAAACAGTCTAGGGAGGTCAAATCATGGAAAGCCATGCGTGCAAATGCCAGGAGCCTTAGCAACAAGATGGAAGATCTGGAGGCTGTCATGGTACAGTCAGACCTGGACATTGTGGCCATCACTGAAACCTGGTGTAATGATAACCACGACTGGGAGATGGCCATACCAGGCTACAACATATTCAGAAGAGACAGAGCAGGCAGGAAGGGAGGAGGAGTGGCACTGTATGTGAAAAATGACATAAGGGCCACAGAGATCCAGGAGGAACAAAATGGGGAGAGATACTGTGGGTTAAGCTGGAAAGGAAAATGGTGACAGCCATCCACCAGGTGTGTCTACAGACCACCAGCCCAGGAGGAAGAAACAGATAGGAGCTGATGCTAGCCATCAAAGGATGGCAGACAAGGATGAGGTAGTACTGGTTGGAGACTTCAATATTCCAGACGTGGACTGGAGCATCCCAGCAGCAGTATCAACTAGAACAGATTTATCCTGGACTCCTTCAGGGTGCCTTCCTCAAGCAACTGGTCATGGAACCAACTCGGCAGAAGGCAATACTGGACCTTGTGCTCACAAACGGGACAGTGTGATGGGGTAACAGTGGGGAGCACCTGGAAACAATGACCACCAGTCATTGTGGTTTGAAATCACAGAAAGAGCAGAACCAAACCACACAAAACATGTATCCTGGATTTTAGGGGCAGACTTTGGGAAAATGGGAGATACTTGAAAGAGGCATTAAAGGGGACTGGGACAGGAATCAGGGGTTGAGGAACAGTGGGCAGTATTTAAAATGGGATTACAAGAACAACAGAATTATGCATTAAGCAGGTTAGCAAGAGGAAAAGGAAGAGGAGACCATTATGGTTTTCAAAGAGTAGAAAGAAAGTGAAAGCCAAAAAGATTGCATTCAGGCAATACAAAAGACACAGGCAGAAGGGGATGGAGAGAAGTACCAGGAGAAGCAAAGGAGGCAGGAGGTCAGTAAGGAAGCCAAAGCTCAGACAGAAGAACACATTGCAAAATCAGTGGTAGAGGGACAAAACCTTTACAGGTACATAAGTGAAAAAAGAAAGACAAAGGAGGGATAGTGAGACTGAAGGGGAGGATGGGAGCCGCATGGAGGATGACAACAGTAAAGCTGACATATTGAACAGGTATTTCTGCTTAGTCTTTACTGAGGAAGAGGAGGGTAATGGGTCTGAAGGGAGTACAAGGGGTGAGAATGGTGCAGAAATGGACACAAGTCACTTTACGAGAAAGGGTCCTGAAGGAACTGGAAGTAATAAAGTTGATAAAGCAATGGGGCCAGATGGAGTGCACCCCAGGGTCATAAAGAACTAAGAGGTGGTGGCTGAACCTCTGGCTATCCTGTTTAGCGATCACTGGAAACAGGGAGGTACCCAAAGACTGGAGGACAGCAGATGTAGTCCCCTTATACAAAAGTGGGAACAAAGAGAAGCAGGGAACTACAGACCAGTCAGCCTCCACCTCGGTAGTGGGAAGATCATGGAAGCACTACTGAAGGAGAGATTGGTGGAACATCTAGTTGTCAATGGACTACAGGACCCAAGGCAGCATGGTTTCACAGGGAGGTCATGTCAGACCAGCCTTGTTTAATTTTGACTGGGTGACTAGGAGGTGGATCAGGGGAGGGCAGTGGACATGGCCTATCTGGACTTCAGCAGGCCTTTGACACTGTGCCACATAGAAGCTATTACACAAACTGGGGAATATGGGTGTGGGCAGGACAGTAGTGTGGTGGGTAGGTAACTGGCTGGGTGGCAGGACACAGAGGGTGGTGGTAAATGGCTGTCACTCCACAGAGGGAAGAGTGACCAGTGGGGTACCACAGGGATCAGTGCTGGAACCGGTCCTATTCAACATCTTCATCAGTGACATTACTTGGGACCTAGAAGGCAGGAATTTCACTGTTAGCTGATGACACAAAGCTCTGTAACAGAGTAGACACACCAGAGGGTGTAGACAGAATGAGAAGCGACCTGTAGAAACTCGAAGAATGGTCAGGGGTTTGGCAGTTGAAATTCAATGCAAAGAAGTGCAAGATAATGCATATGGGGCACAAAAACCCTGGCACAATATATCAGTTGGGGTGTGAGGATATAGCATGCACCAAGCAGGAAAGGGATCTTGGGGTTGTCATCTCTGATGACCTCAAGGTAGGGAAACAGTGTGACAAGGCAGCAGGTAAAGCAAATAGGATGCTGGGATGTGTAGGCAGGGGCATCACCAGCAGGAAAAGGAGAGTCATAATTCCGCTATACAAGACACTGAGTGAGCCCCACCTGGAGTACAGTGTACAGTTCTGGAGACCATACCTACGTAAGGACATAGACAGGGTAGAGAAAGTTCAGAGGAGGGCAACAAAGATGGTGCATGGATTGCATCACAAGTCCTATGAAGACAGGTTGAAGGAACTGAACATGTACTCCCTGGAGGAGAGGAGGAGAGAGGGATATGATAGAGACATACAAGTATCTTACAGGGAGGAACAGGGTGCAGGAAAACACTATTTTAAGCGAAAAGATGTTCCAGGACTAGAGGGCATGGGATGAAGTTGGAGGGAGGACGATTCAGAGGAAACATGAGAAAGAATTTCTTCACAGAACGTTTGGTGGACAAGTGGAACACCCTGCCAGAGGAAGTAGTGGGGGCTGAAACAATCACGGGATTTAAGAATGCATGGGATAGACATAAAGGAATTCTGGAGGTCAGGGGTAAGGGGCAACAGACTTCTAGGAAAACAAACTGAACTTACAAGCTCAAATGGGCAGACTGGGTGGGCCATAGGCCCTTATCTGCCGACACTGTCTATGTATCTATGTATCTATGGGCTGTACTGGTATAAATAGCAGCCTGCACATCCTGCTCAGGCCCATGACCTGAGTGTGCTGGGAGAGAGACAGACAGACAGACAGACAGACAGACAGGTGCAAATACTATTGTACCACAAAGAAATAGCAAGCACTGTAGGAAGCTAAGATTATTTGTATTAATGCTGCTGTGCTGTGGGTATTATTTTGATAGATTTTACAGCCAGAACAAATCATGTGAAAAAAATGAATGGTTAAAATGAGGAGCAGTAAGAGCCCACCCATCCTACCCATGTGAATGATGCAACTGCATTGAATGTCCCAGTGTACTGTGGCACGATACACTACCTGGTCCAACAGATGGTAATGTTGTTATGACTACTTCTACTACTGTTCAATATGCAATACATTTATTAAACAATAAATAAAAGACATAAACTGATCACCACCCTGGCAGCCAGTCAGTCGCATCATATCAGTCAAGTGCAATGCAGTCATAAAAATAAAGTGTACTACTGTCAGCTGAAGACCTAAAGACACACTGTTCCTTCCTTCTTAGTTTTTCAACTGCTGCCGAGCCAACAAGTGCCAAATAATATAAGTACATAAAAATTAAAATATAATAATCTCAGCACATTTACTGTAAGTGAGATGTAGTGGTGTTACAGCCAAGCTGGCATACCACACTCACATAATAAAGAAATGAATTTACATTTTTCTCTGTAATTGCAGCCAAATATTGGGGACATGAGAAATATATTATACAAAGAGCATTCAGTTTCAGTGTTCAAACTTCTGCTAAGCCATCCGTTGTAAGAAAATCAAAGCAGTAATACTACAGTACAGTCAGGTCGGTGGTAAAATCATTTTTAATCAGTTGGGGGGAGTCATGTAATGCAGCTCACCACGTAACAGCTCGTCTACACAGCTCCAGCCACTCATCTATAAAATTACAAATATACGACCTCTACTAACTCTAAACTAACAAAAAACTTTATTCCACAGACTGCTGAGAATCCAGAGTTAAAGAATAAACTGGGCAGTGAGAGCATGGAGGCAGAAATGAGAGCGACACCTCCCAAGCACATGCCACCATCAATGGCAGAGAAGTCTAGTAAACAAACCAAGGCCCGGACCTCTGCAGGCGGTCGCACCACTACTACCACCACCCCAGAGCCCAATCTTTGAACAGTGGCTGAGATTCAACCCTTCTGAGAAGAATTGCGCTCACTTACATCAGAATTCAAATCTATGGCTGTGGCATTAGAAGACATATCTAAAAAGACTTGAGATAATGAAGCTCGCCTGGTCTCCCTAGAAAAGAAGGCTGAGAAAGTTAAACCGGAGATGGCAGCGTCCCATCAGCAGTTGGCCCGGCTTGAAGCCAAAATAGAAGACCTAGAAGGCTGCTGCCAGAGAAACAATGCAATAATAATAGGGCTCCCAGAAAAAGAAGAAGGACCTAATACCATAGGGTTTGTACAAAAGCTAATTATGAAAATAGCCTGACCTTCCCCATACGGGAAAAACTACACTGTTGAAAGAGCTCATTAAGCTTTAAGGCCTATGCCACCACCGGGAGCAGCCCCCGTCCTCTAATTTTCCTATTCTTAAATTTCCTGGAGTGCCAACATTTTCTTGCCAAAGTCAGAGAGCTACAAGAGATAAAATGGGAAGGCTGTAAGCTACGGGTAGCGCAGCACCTACCAGTAACAGTCTGGCATCGGAGCGCTATATTCCACCCCATTGTTATAAAGCCTATAGTGGCGGGCATTAAGTTTCAAATAGGCTATCCAGCACAACTACAAGTACAGATGTATGGCTCCAGGACTACCTTTGAAGAGGTGAAAACAGCAGTAACCGAGCTTAAGAAAGCCATGCCCAACCTTTTTGAAGATCGCTGAATAATCGTGGGGCACTGGGAAAACCAAACTGTGGTGCTTCTTAAATGCCTATACAAAGATGGACATGCACTCAGTTGAGATTATCTTACAGTAAGAAGAAATATTTTTCTTGTTTAAGCTGCACTCTCAGAGCTAACCAGAGTGATGCTTCTCCCCTTCCCCCTGACAAGGCTATATAGATTTTTACGCCGGCTGCAATATGAGGGAGGTATAACTCAATGATTCAACAGCTCCTCTTCAGCAGTGACCTGGAGAACTGGAAACCAAGCTGACAAATAGTAAGCAACATGTCATCAGAGCCTTTATGCAGAAATGTGGGAGGCAGCTTTTTTGCAGTGTGGCTTAAGAACATTTTCCGGGTGCTGGACCTGCCAGTCTGAGGCATCAGTGACACCGCAATAGACACTGGGGGGTAGGTCACCACAAATTAATACATCCCTTAGCAGATTTCTCTGGGAAGGCTACAGAAGGAAAGTATGTATTGCATGGATAAATGGAATACTGATTCTGATTTGGAGTTTTTGAACCAGCAGTCAGGTTATTCTGTGTTGGGCTGTAGGTCTATTTCAATTATTGTTATAGAAGGAATCGAGATATGGGGTGCTTTATACAAAGGGACTGAATTTTGTTTTCCATCATTTGGATTCTAGTTCCCACTACCTATTTGTTAACTCATCTTTTTGTTCAATGGAGGGACTGGACTTGGACCTAAATTTAAGGAGAATGAGACATTCACTGGGGCAACCCAGATGGGACTCATTGATTCTGAGCTAAATGGTGTCCATAATCTAAGGACCCTTGCTGTTATTGTTATCTTCAATTTTATATCTTAGTTTCATGTTTACTTTCCTTGTGTTGCAAAATCTCTTATTTTATTTTGCTGTTCTTGTTAAATTATACCAGTGATCCTTCAGGAAGCTCCACATGATTACAAACAAGGTGGCCAGCTTCTGGACTACTTGTGTCGGAGGGACTGGGGGCTACCTCCTGGTGGAGAAATAATCATATGTACTATTTTGAGTGGCTGTGGAGGGTTAGATGACAGGTGGAAGGACTGTTCATCATGGGCCAAAGAGACATTAAGTTGGTGGGGAGGCGAGGAAGGGGGACTCTTTTTCGGGGATTGCATTTGATGTTCTTTTTTGATAAAAAGGGGGATACAAATTGTTTGGGTTCATCATGTTTATACACTTTTGCTACAGTTTTTATGCAGGAGTGGGGATGTTCATGGGGAAGAGTTGGGGGTGAGGGTAGGTTAACTTGTTCATTACTCCATGTTGGGAAGTGGGGGTCTTGAGGATATAGCTGTTTTGGGGGGTTATATTAACTTTTCTAGATACTGTTCAACATGTCATTTGTTGTTTGGTTTGTGGGGGGTCATGGCATCAGAGGGGTCTTAGGTCTTCAATGGTGGTATGTTATGCTATGAAGGATACTTGCCAGTTCTACCAGACCATTCAGATGGTTAAGGGATGGCTGGTAGCCTAAACATTATTACATGGAACGTTCGAGGAGCCCGCAATAAAAATAAGAGGTGTCAGATACTCAGGCATATACAGCATGTCAGGGGAGATATCTCCTTCTTGAAGGAAACGCACCTTTTAGAAAGTGAAGCTACACTTTTCAGGAGGTAATATATTGGTCAGGTCTATGTAGCAGGGTATAGTATGCAAAGCAGGGAAGTTACTATACTGTTGGCAAAGAAAATACCCTTTGTATGTCTGCAATGTATTATTGATCCACAAGGTCAGTACATTTTTCTAAGGGATTACCTGGATAGGGTTGAAGTAGTTTTTGGATCTATTTATGGACCCAATGCGGATACCCCCTCCTTTTTTATGAAGCTGACCTCCACACTGCTGCCTTTCCTCTCTCTTCCCATTTTATGGGGGAAGATTGGAATCTGCCTTTTACCCCAGATTTGGATCGATCCGAAAGGAGGCAAAAGGGCCTCTTGCCAGCCCAATGATCCCTCCGTGATCTCACTGACCAGCTGGGCCTATGTGACCCTTGGAGGATCCTCCATCCGGACCTAAAGAAATGCACATTTAAATCTCCGGTTCATGGTACATCCTCTTCGATTGATTATTTTTTGATTAGCCAGACTCTTTTGGTGGGACTGATGGACAGTGGGATAGAACCCGGTGTTATTTCCGATCACTCCCATGTAAGATGCAGGGTTTCATTTTCCCCATTGCAACAAAAAGAAACTATATGGAAACTGAATAACCAATTATTAAAAGAAGACGAGACGGTCAAACGGGTCTCTCAATACATTGGTCAGTTCACTATGTCCAATATGGACTCAACTGGCAGACCAGACTTGGACTTGGGAGCTCTGAAATGCTATATAAGGGGGGAGCTCATTCGCATACCTTCTACCAGAAAGTGCAAGAGGGAGAAAAAAGACCCCAGACCTTCTTTCCCAGATTAGGGACCTGGAGGCACATATTTCGCCTAACTCTACTAATGCAGTTCATCAAGACCTTATCTGAGCTCATAGTCAGTATAGTGATCTGCTGTGGGAAAACGCAGAATACAGTATTCTGAAAACACGAACAATGTATATCAATCAGGAGGAAAAGGCGGGATGTCTTTTGGCCATGAGGGTTAACAGCAGGATGCATTGAGGATGATTAATGTTATATGCTCCTCAACAAATGAGACTCTTAAAACAGCCCCAAAGGACATAACCATGGAGTTTGAAAAGTTTTACCAGGAGCTCTACAGTTCAATGCTTACCCCCCCAATACACAGAGTCAATGAGTATCTCTCAGACATCTCACTCCCCATTCTGTCAGAAACCCAAAAGAATTCTCTAGTCACCCCATTAACTATAGCTGATATAAAAGTGGCAATCCAGGCTTTGCCGTTAGACAAGTCCACTCGTCCGGATGGGTTTTCACCCAATTTTTACAAAGTATTCTTAGAAGAATTAGCACCCTGGCTGCAAAAATTGTTCAACCATGTCCTTACCTCAGATGCTCTGGATAACAGGCTATTTGAAGCATTAATAATTTTGCTTCACAAACCAGGGTGAGTGGCCAAAAAGGTCTCGAGCTATAGACTAATTTCGCTTTTGAATTATGACATTAAAATTTTAGCGAAGTTACTAGCCGATAGGGTTGGAAGGGTCTTATTGTCAAGGCCACTGGTTTACAGTTATTAAAACAATGAAATTCCGTTTTCAAGACTTCAGATTCCGGAATTGCACTGGTGACTGTTACTCTAATTTTAGGATTTTACCATGATTCTGCTATCATTGTTTTAGTATGTGCATAAATAATCAAAATTAAAGAAGGCTTAATATACAGAGTATTAAATAAAGCAAATTGAAAATAGCACAAGAAGGAATTAAAAGAAAAACACAAGTTTTCTAGATTTACTGATCTGATATAAAATGCCAGATTCCATGAAATCTTTGTTTTTACCGGTCTTCAGGCAGCCCTAATTCCGGAATTTTACTGGATTTTCCAGTAAAAACGGAAAAACAGTGGCCTTGCTTATCATATCTTATTGGTGCAGAATAGGTGGGCTTCATGACTGGCCAATCCTCCATGGATCACCTGTGCAGGATACGCCACCTCTTCTCTGTGTCCAGGGACTCAGGCCTCCCAGCAGTGCTTTTGTCCCTGGACACAGAGAAAAGCATTTGGCCGGGTTGACTGGCAAATTCTGTTTAAGTTGTTGCACAGTTTTGGGTTTCCCCTACAGTTTATTCACTGGGTTGGTGTTTTATATCATACCCTGAGTGCACGCCTTTACTGTAATGGTGTATTCTCCTCCTTCTCCTCATTTCCACTATATTCAGGCACCAGACAAGGTTGCCCCCTGTCGCCCTTGCTATTTAACCTCTATCTAGAACCCTCGATACTTAAGCTTAAGAGTGATCCAGAGGTTAAGGGAATTAAGGTGGGTACCCCGTGAATTCAAATTGTCAACATATGCAGATGATATTTTGCTACACCTAACACACCTCGAGACATCTGTACCAGTAGTACTAACAACTATTAGGGAGTACAGTACCCTTTCAATAAACAAGTTTAATTTAGAGAAAACAACGGTTTCCCTATGAAACTCAAGGGTGATCAAGGACCCAATTACAGATTTGGAGCTAACCTGGGCACCAAAAAGCATTAAATATCTAGGTATAAGCCTGGCAAAGAGTGACAAGAGCTTAAAATGAGAAAACTTAGATGCCCAATGCCATGTTGTACAACAGAACCTATCCCAGTGGAGGGCTTTACCTCTATCCCTTTGGGGCTGCATAAGCTTAATTAAAATGAATATACTTCTGTGTATTTTCTACCCCATCAACCCGCTGAATCTCTGGCTCCCACTATCATGGTTTAAGAAACTACACGCCATTATTTCTGATTTCATTTGGGTGAACAAACCCTCGAGAAGAGCATACCACAAGTTGGCAGCCCCCAAAACACTTGGTGATCTCAGACTACTCTATTTTGACTTCTATTACTGGGCTAGCCATGCCAGCAAATACCTAAGGTGGCTAACACTGACAGAAGATTTGCATGTCCTGCCATACAACCCGATCTAGCTTACAATTGAAAAGGAGATTAATGTTTCTGTAGGCCTGCTTTCAAGAACTTTTATGCACACAAGTCCCAGAGATATTCCTAGTAATTGTGTAACTCCCCAATACAGACTTCAGTCAGGGTCCACTCTCAATTATGCTGTTTCTTGGCACACAAGAATAACACAGACCCCAATCAACCACTGTTAGGTAATCCCAAATTCAAAATAGGAGGAAAGACTCTCCAGGTTTCCTGATTGCCACAGTTGGTCACAGTAAGCATAGGGGACCCGATTCGGGAAGAGGTCTGTCTCGATTCTAAAGGAATTATTAGGTCTTACAAAATATGGAGGAATGACATTTTTATAGTTATACAGCTTTGTCACTTGTTAATTCAGAACTTGGAATATGCTACAGAAAATAGTGATGGGGCAGGTTCATGCATTCACTCAGTGAGCTAGTGGCCTTGCCGCATGCTGTGTCTAGGATTTATCTTGCTCTTTTTGACAGGGCATAGGCTCAATTAGAGGGGGTCTCAGGTTACTGGGACTCAGTATTGCCACATTCAAAATTTAACTGGAGTAAAATTTGGCAGAACTGTCACACTTACATAACTCAAGACAGGCTGCAACTTATGCAATTCCAGATCCTTAACAACATGTATTTTACTCCATTGAAACTTTACAAAATAGGCAAAATCTCCTCACCTACTTGCCTAAAATGTCTCCAGGCCAAAGGTAACCTTCTGCATGTATTTTGGGAGTGCCCGAAGGTGGCCTCTCTGTGGTCACTAATACAACAGAGAGATGATCCACTCCAAGGCATTACAGATTACTTTTCGCCAGAGGTCTGTCTGTTGGGGGACTATGATGGTATCTGGGTTCGAGAACGCAGATACTATATAGCCCTGATTTCTATGTCGGTCAAAAAATTGGTTCTGTTTCATTGGAAAGACACTCACGTTATAAGTTACACTGAATGGATGCAGGAATTTCTCTTCAATCTAAATGCTGAGAGGCTCATTGCGAGTAGATTTAACAGAACATGGGGTAAATTGCAAGCACTGTACTCTCCATAGTCTGGTCTTTCGGATGAGATGTTAAACCGAGGTCTCATCTGCCTGGATTGGTGGTAGTTCAGGTGGATGTTAAAGATCTCATGGCACTTATCGAAAAGAGTAGGGGAATTTTCCCGGTGTCCTGGCCAAATTTCCCTCATTCACTAAAAAATTCCACCAACAGCTTAATCTGGTTCAAGGTCAGTTGGCATTCATCTGTATCCCCCTCCCCCAGGTCGTGCCTGAAAACAGTCAGGATTTGTCTAGTGCACTGACCCGGTCAACAAAAACTAAATAAATAAATCTTATCTCCGCTACACAGGGGCAGGTGTCTGTTTTAATTCCTGCTCTGATGCCTGATGCCATGAAGTGGGTTTGAGGGTGGGGAGAGGGCAGAGGGATTAGTATGGTTATTGTTAGTCTGTTACATGTTATTGTTTGTTTGTGTGTTCTGGAAACTAATAAAACATATTCAATTTAAAAAAAAATTCAGTCAGTTGCTAAGGACAAAAAAGTGACAAGTAGTAGTAGTAGCAGTGAGGACAAAAAATGACAAGTAGTACGTAACGTGAGGACAAAACGTGACAAGTAGTAGTAGTAGACAGCAGTACCCTACCTTTCAGATCAGAGTGGTATATCTAGTACCACCAAGTAAGTGTGACATGAAATGCAGTTGCTTGCTGTATTTGGACTCTGACCCACTGATGTTATTATTTTTCATGTTTCTGTGCTCATTTTGCAAATAATTCTGGCCTGGCCTAGTAGTCCACCCTCCTGAGTCCTGATCTGACTTGTTGCCATTAATTGCTGCTTCATGCAGTAGACCCTATTCACAAAAGATTTTGACCATAGGCACAAAATAAAATCTTGAAAGTGTTTTGTGGATAGGGCCTACTCACTCAAATGATATGTTTCATTCAGGTGTCATATTTGAAATTAAAGTGAGGAATGTTGACTTTTAGAAATGTCAGGTGCTCAACATTTTCTGGTGTCAAACAGGATCATTTGTCAGTAATGACATTACCAGCTGAGCTAAACAATCATTCTGAACACACACACTAGTCAGAGGGCAATTCATGTACTTCATAGCAATGTTTACTAAAGCAGGCCACATACTTTGTTAGAGTTCCAGCATTTCAAAGGATCAACATTCCAGTTAATATTGGGCTCTGCTAGGTACTTTTCAACAATGGTCTGTGATGAGGCTGTGCTACAAGAGGCAGATGGAGAAGATGTTACAATTACATCTTGTAAGTGACTCCAGAGACATGAAGCTGAACCAAGTGACTGTAGGACAGTACTATGCTTGGCTGGTGGTGAAGAAGAAGATTCGGCTGCAGTGGCTGTAGGGGAAGAGGGAGAAAATGCTGCAACAGTAGAGAATGGGCCATGTGATGCTGTACTGTATCATGAAAAAGATTCTAATATACTAGCATACTAAAATGCCAGCAGAATAGGCCTAACAGTCTTTTGCATCTGCTCGTTTGGTCAGCCCCCACCCTGGGAGCTGACCTTGCTGCCCCCCTCATCTTTCTTTCTTCTCCCTTCCCAGTTCCGGATATTCTCACTGCATTGGATTTTGCTTCCAGAACCCTTCCCCTGTACCTGTCCCACTCCCTCTTGAACCCCTCCACCTTCTCTGCCTCCACCAGCCCCCTAGGCAGTGCATTCCATGGCTCTATCCCCCTCTCAGTGAAGTAGCACCTCCTCCTTTCTGCCCTAAATCTTCCCCCCTCCAGCTTCCACCTATGCCCTCTAGTGGCCCCCTCCTCCTTCCTTCGAAGCGCCCTGACTGCTCCTCCCCTATTTACCCCCTTCATGTACCTGAATGTGGTGCTGCTGTCATACTCTGTTCATGACAGCACACACCTCATCAATTATTTGTTTGTTTTATCTTGAAAGAAGTATCATCATCATCATCATCATTCAACGGCAGTGTCAGTGGCTCAGTAGGTAGCACACTCGCCTCTGAGGCCGGGAGATCAGAGGGCTGTGGGTTCAGTTCCCACATCTGGCACTTGGGTTAATATCCCAGTACTGACACTGCAGTGCAGCATGGAAGGGGTGCTGCACTTCTGAGGTGCCGTCTTTCGGATGAGACGTTAAACCGAGGTCCCATCTGTCTGGATTGGTGGTAGTTCAGGTGGATGTTAAAGATCCCATGGCACTATCAGAAAGAGTAGGGAATTTCCCTGGTGTCCTGGCCAAATTTCCCTCATTCACTAAATATACCACCAACAGCATAATCTGGTTCAAGGTCAGTTGTCATTCATCTGTATCCCCTTCCCCCGGGTCGTGCCTGAAAATAGGCAGGATTTGTCTAGTGCACTTACCCGGTCAACAAAAGCTAAATAAATAGTTGCTTTGATTTGTATCGTGAGTCCAAGATTGTTGCTTTAACTTAGTACCTAGAATGAAGCATTTTACATAGTTTGTCATCTTCTGCAACTTTTTTGATCATACATCTCATTAGATCTTCTTGTATTCTGGGGGACACCCTGTATGTGTCAGCAGCAGCATCACTGGCAGCTTGTGTGGTCATGGAACTGTCTTGGTTCTCTAACTTTTCCCTAATCAGATTCAACCTGAATTTAAAACATTTTGGAGGAGTATCACCTGGCTTAGAGTTGCTTTGTTTGCACTAACCTCTCTGGTGATTTCCTCAAATGGCTGGAGCAGGAAAATTAGAAACTCCAGCATGGCCCACTGTGGTTGAGTAATATGGATGTCTACATCACCAATTTTATTTTCGAAGGTGTATTGTCTGACAGTTTTCTTTTGTTCCAGCAGCCTTTGGAACATATAAAAGGTTAGAATTCCATAGAGTAGAAATGTCTTGGATAAGTCTGTGCAAAGGTAAATTGTGCTTCTGCTGTATTTTTTCAAGCAAGTGACACGCTTTGCTTGAGTGACTGAAATGAGTGCATATTCTTTTAGTAGTGCTAACAAGAGCCTTAATGTCACTGTCATCATTGAGAAAACTGTGAACTATTAAATTTAAGCAATGTGCAAAGTAGCAGATGTGAACAAAGCCCCCCATCTCCAAGGTCTTCCTTATGTTGGACCCATTATCTGCAAATATAAATCCAACTGACAGTCACTGTCAAGTGAGCCATTGCTGTATTGGTTTTTGGAGCTCTTCACTGATGTTGTATGAGGTATGTTCAGATGAAAACTAAAACATTCTTAGAACAGCAAACTGCGACGCTTCACTGTCCCCATGTGAATTATCAAAACATGCCCAATGTGCCATGACAGACATGAAGGGTTCAGGCTGATAGTTTGTCCAGATATCTGTTGTGAGATGCACCACCCTCCTAACAGCACAGCACAAGACATGCCTTAATTTTTTACATACAACATCATAAAGATCTGTAATCCCTGTTGTCGAGAAGTATGTCCATGATGGTATACTATATCAAGATTCAAGGTACTCAAGCAGCCACCTGAATCCTACATGCTCAATCACGTTATATGGTAGCAAATCAAGTTATCATTTCTGAAATGTTTTGGGTTATTGTTACAACAACAGGGTGAGTCGAGGCATATTTGGCTTTACACTCATATGTTTCTGAGATAGTAAGCTGTCTTCTTGAAGGAGGGGGTCTTTGAACACATGGTCACTTTCAGTAGTAGTAGGAATCCTTTGAATGGGAGGAAGTGGTAGTGGTGGAGACGTTTCTGTAGTGCTGTGCTGGCTGCCACTGCTTTCATCTATCGGAGTCACCCCTGAGTGTAGTGAGCTATTACTGTCACTTTTTCTGTGAGACTCACAACAACTGAAGTTCTCGGTAATATTATGACATCTGTCTAGGTGCCTTTTCAGTGCTGACATACCCAATGCTCCTTTCTTTCTAGCCCTGCTGATTGACCATTTACAAATGGCGCATGTTGCCATCAACTCATTAAAAGCACTAATGCAGAAATATGACCAAACAAAAGATAATATTTTTTTAGTTTCTTTCCCAGGAAGGCACTGCACCTCGGTCCCCTTTCCAGGGTCCCCCCTTCCCCTGGATTTTTCTTGGACCTGTTCCTCTTGTGGTTTATCCCCACTGCCCTCTCCTGAACCAAAACATTTCTGTCTGTTTCTTCCTCATCTGCAATTTCCATCGCCTCCTGTTGTAAACCTTCTGCTGCTTTATCATTCTCTTCATCTTTATTATTAGTACCCTTGTCGGGTTCGACCTCAGAAGAATCAGATGACATCTGTGAGGGACTGGCAGTAGCATAGTATGCAATTGTTCCATACCTTTGGGTGCCTCTGCGGGTGGTACCCACCAAACCTTTGGTTTTAACTACATAACTTTTTTTTTTTACTTGGGATTGATCCAACATTTGCACCTTTTTCGGGTTCAAGCATTCACTTGGAAGATTAAACTTTAGACATGAACAAATCACTTTTTAGGATTTTATTTTGTTTTTCCTTTGCAGACTGACTGCTGTCTTTTGCAGTGGCACTGGCTGCACTGCCTTCCTGAGAAGAATGCACCTCATCAGCACTTTGATCCATTTTTTATTTCTTATTCTAAGTGTAAAAAAAAAAAATCCCTCTACCTAACGTCCTCTGATGACTCCCACCCACACCCACAGGCCAGGGATGGATTTAAAGTCATGAGTCATAAACGTGAATCGTTCATGATTGTAATAGTACACAGCACACTGCAGTCTACCACCGCTTCCTTCCAAGCTTAGTTGACTGACTCCTACTACAGTTACTGTTCAGTGACCTACTTAACAGTGTGCCTCAGAATTTAAATTGGTGATGCAGACATTGGGTGCACGGCCGCATGCACAGTCCCACATGACTTGGTTAATGCTTATATGTGATGATAAACTAAGAAGGATAAAGAGGAGGAATAATGGATGAAATGAGTGTTGATAATTGGTGATGATGACACTTGTGTGTATACTTTCATTACTTGTGTTGCAGTGTATACAGACTGGTACAAGTCACAAATTCAGAATATCCACATGGCCCCCACAGCCAGCAGCACAGGTGCAGTAACTTGCCTGTTGTTTGTCAGAAAAGTATTTTTTTATTTGTAATACATGAAATTATGAATGAACGTTAACTAGTGATTATGATTGTGTGGCACAAGTTAAAGATTTATTCAGACAGCCTGCCCATGCCCTGTACTCACAACCACATTGAGGCCAGGAAAAGAAAAAAAAACTTTTATTTGGGATTTCTGGGACTATAAAATTTCTTGTGCCCCCCTCACCAGTCTCTCTCTCCTCTGGATCTGGAATGGATGGCACAAGTCAAAGATTTATTTTATCAACCTTCCCTTGCCCAACATTTACTCACATAGCCACATTGAGGCCTGGAAAAGAAAAAAAATATTTTATTTGGGATTTCTGGGACTATAAAATTTCTCATGCCCCAGTCTCTCTCTCTCTCCCTCCCCGGATCTTGGATCTGAATGGCACAAATCAGAGATTTATTTTGCCAGCCTGCCCTTTCCTGTCGCTTAACTACATTAAGGGCAGAAAAAGAAAAAACTTTTATTTGGGATTTCTAGGACTATAACATTTCTTGTCCCCCACCATAGTCTCTCTCTCTCTCTCTCTCTCTCCCCTCTCTGGATCTGGATGGCACAAGTCAAAGATTTATTTTGCCAGCCTGCCCTTGCCCTGTACACACAGCCACATTGAGGCCACAGAAAGAAAAAAATGTATTTTGGATTCTGGGACTGTAAAATTCTCATACCCCCCATAGTCTCTCTCTCTCTCTCTCTCTCTCTCTCTCTCTCTCCCTGGATCTGGGATAGCAAAGTCAAAGATTTATTTTGCCAGCCTGCCCTTGCCCTGCACTACACACAGTCACATTGAGGGCAAGAAAAGAAAAAATGTTTATGAATTTCTGGCACTAATGTATAAAATTTATCTTGGGCCCCAGTAGTCTCTCCCTCTCTCCTCTGGATCTGGAATGGCACAAGTCAAAGATTTTGCCAGTCTGTCCTTGCTCAGTGTACCAGCCACACAGGCTGAGGCCAAGAAAAGAAAACAAAAACTTTTATTTGGGATTTTCTGTAACTGTAAAATTTCTCTAGGGCCCCCAGTAGTCTCTCTCTCTCTCTCTCTCTCTCTCTCTCTCATCTGAAAGATCTTTTGGATTCAATTTCTGGATGGCAAAAGTTAAAGATTTATTTTGCCAGCCTTCCCTTGCCCTGTAGTACACCTCTGGCAGCCACCCACTATCTCTCTCCCTCCTTGGATTCCTCACCTCTCCCTCCCCCAATGATGACTTTGTCTCCCCCCTCTCCCCAGTAAGTCTTCCCTTCTCTCTCTCTCCTCTCTTTCTTTCCTCCTGTCCAGCTCCACTTAACAAATAGATTTTTTTAAATTTATATTTAGTTTTTCTCTGTGGTGTACAACTATAGGCTCTGCTCTGCAGCAGCAATCTCTTCCAACCATCCACCAAATTGTCTGGGCCCTGATTGGATGCCTCTAGCCACCTGTACATGAAGCAAGCATGCTGACAACATTACCATGGCAACAGTACACTGAACGACACTCCACAGACCCGGAACTACATTTCTGTGGTGAAGTCTATATTTATCTGGGTCCATGGATTACGGGTTTGATCCAGGGGTTTGGATCTTAGGTGGAACAGTCTGCCCAGCCCTAACTGCCACCCAGCATGGGAGAAGGAATACAGGATAAGATGTATCTCCTTGCAGATGACACTAAGTAGAGTTGTGTGAGTAATGAATTATGTTCCTTGAGTACCATGAATAATGCACTATTCATTATTTGGATATGAATAACAAATCATGTCACTATGAGTGCATATTGTTATTTGGGAAATATAATAAAAAGTAAAAAAAACAGCCCCCACCCTCCTCCATAGCCCAAGTGTTTAAACTACAACCTCCTGCCCCCCCACAACAAGTCCACTCCCACCCTTCTTCCCTCCGAGCACCCACAATTTAAGGTTTAGAAACAAACTACTATGATGGGTGATCAGCATGTGATCAGCTGTTTTACTGTGCTAGGAAGTGTGGGAACTCTTCTATTCACAAGAAGGCAAGGGCAGGTTGTGTCGGTGGGCTTTACTGTGCTGGAGGGGCTTCTGTTTAGGAAATTTGGGTGCTGGGAGAAGGAGGGTGGGAGTTGGGTACTGCTACCGGGTTGGAGGGTGGGTGGATGATTTTTTAAAAAAGGAAATGTGCTAGAGGATATGGTGGCCAACCATGGATGCTGGTGGGTTGTGCCAGTCACCCATCATGGCAGTGTTTTTAAAACCTTAAATTGTGGGTTTGGGGAAGAGGAGGGTGATTGGGCTTGTTGCAGAGGGTGGGGAGATAGGAGTTGTAGTTTAAACAATTGGGCTGGAGAGGAGGGTGGGGGCTGTTTTTTTTAATTTTTCCCCCACAGGTGCATGAAAAATGAATATGAATACTGATTTTCTGAATATTTGGGGCCCTGAAACTGGAAATGTGGTCAAATATTTGAAATAAGGTAGTTGCTCACCTCTAACACTAAGATCTGTGGAAGGGTTGATAGTGTGGAGGGTATAAAGGAGTTGTAGAAGGAACTGCATATATTAGATAGGTGGTCCAGGGTTTGGCTGTTGAGATTCAATGCCATAAACTGTAAGGTGATGCACGTAGGAAACAAGAACCCCAGGATGGAATATTGGATGGGAAGAGTTAAGTTGGGCATCTGCAGAAAGGGGGTAGCAGTCATCTTAAGTGACTCTTTAAAACAATCTAGCCAATGTAATGAGGCCACAAGGCAACCAGGATGTTGGGGTGTATTGGGAGAGGGTTTTATAGCAGGTGGAAGAAGGTAATACTTCCTCTCTATAGATCACTGGTGAGGCCCCATCTGGAATATTGTGTCCAGTTATGTAATAGAAACATAGAAACATAAACTTTGACGGCAGATAAGGACCACTTGGCCCACCCAGTCTGCCCATTTCCCTACCTATTGGATAAGCTGCAGATTCTAGTTAACCAACAGCCTACTTCCTGCAACCCCCACTATAATTGCCTTATGTCTGTCCCATGCATGTTTGAATTCCCCCACTATTTTAGACCCCACAACCTCTCCAGAAAGGTGGTTCCATGCATCCACCACTGTCTCCATGAAAAGAATTTTCTTACATTACCCTGAGCCATCCCCTAACTTTAAATTGTGCCTCCTTGTTCTTACACATCTCTTTTCTGAAAGATGCTACCCTCCTGGACTTTGTTGATTCCCTGAGGACTTAAAAGTTTCTATCATGTCCCCCGTCCCTCCTTTCATCAAGGGTATACATATTATGCTCTCTCAGTCTCTCTTCATATGGTTTCTGATGTAGACCCTGCACCATTTTAGTTGCCCTCCTCTGGACTGCTTCCATCCTGTCTATGTCCTTGCATAGATGGGGTCTCAGAACTGCGCAGTACTCCAGATGGGGTCTCACCAACTGTCTGTATAGAGGATAACCACTTCCTTTTTCTACTTGTGATGCCCCTCCTATGCATCCCAGTATCCCCTGCTCTCCTTACTGACTTCTCACATTGCTTACCCACCTTTAGGTCATCTGATATGACTACACCCAGATCCTTTTCCATTATTGTTGTCGTTAGTACCTCCCTGCTGTTGTGTACTCTTCTCCTGGATTTTTATTTCCCAGGTGCATTACTTTGCACTTCTTTGCATTGAATCTAAGTTGCCATATGTCTGACCATTCCTCCAACCTTGCCAAGTCCCTTCTCATCCTTTCTACCCCCCCTTGTGTATCAACTCTGTTACAGATCTTTGTGTCATCTGCAAAGAGGCATACCTTTCCTTCCAGACCCTCTGCAATGTCACCTATAAAGACGTTAAAGAGGACTGGACCCAGTACTGAGCCCTGAGGTACTCCACTAGTAATCCCCCTTTCTTCAGAATGTGTTCCATTCACTATTACCTTCTGTGTCCTGTTGTGCAGCCAGTTTGCTACCCAGGCTACCACCCTGGGACCCACTCCCAGGCTGGCTAACTTGATTATTAATCTTTTGTGCAGGACTGTGTCAAATGCCTTGCTAAAGTCTAGGTAGGCCATATCCACAGCCCCTCCCTGGTCTATTACTTTGGTCACCCAGTCAAAGAAATTGATTAGATTCATCTGACATGACCTTCCTGCTGTGACTCCATGCTGCTTTGGGTCCTGTACCCCACTGGCCTCTAGGTACTGAACAATTCTTTCTTTCAAAGTGATTCCATCATTTTCCCCACCACTGAGGTCAAACTAACAGGTCTATAGTTTCCTGCTTCTGCCTTGCTCCCACTTTTGTGAAGGGGAATCACATCTGCCCTCCTCCAGTCCTCAGGTACCACCCCATCTTCCCATGATTTTTTAAAAAGTGTGGTTAGTGGTGTCACTAGGTCCTCCCTTAGCTCTTTTAGGATTCTAGGGTTAATCCCGTCAGGCCCCATTGCTTTGTCCACCTTGAGTTTTAGGAGTTCTTACAGTACTCTTTCTTCTGTAAATGGACTGGTGACAACCCCACTACCCAGAGTACTTCTACTGTTTGGTTTAGGTAACTCCTCCTCTTCTTCTTTTGTGAATACTGAGCAAAAGTATTCATTCAGTATCTCTGCCTTTTCACTGTCTCCCTCTGCCCACCTCCCCTCTCCTTTATTAATCTTCACTATCCCTCCCTTAACCTTTCTATGCTCCCTAATGTACCTATAAAAGGTTCTATCCCCCTTCTTAACTGAGTTGGCTATCTTTTCCTCGGTTTGGGCCTTTGCTTTTCTGACTGCCTTCCCCACTTCTTTCTGCTTTAATTGATACAGTTCCCTGTCATGCTCAGTCTGTGATTCCTTATACTTTTTGAATGCAGCCTTTTTCTCCTTAACCTTCCCTGACACCTCTTTTGAGAACCATAGTGGTTTTTTATTCTGCTTTGTTTTCTTTATTTGTTTCACACAAAGGCTTGTTGCCACCATGATGGCAGTTTTGATTTTTCTCCATTGTTCTTCCGCCCCTCCTTTCTGGCCATTTGCTAAAGCATTCCTCAGGTATTCACCCATTATGCCAAAGTCAGCCCTTCTAAAGTCCAGTATCCTTGTCTTTGTATGGCTTGTCTCCATGGTTGTGTTTATTGTGAAGCACACTGTGCAGTGGTCGCTTGTTCCCAGATGTCTACTGACTTCTAAATTTGTGATCCTCTCTCCATTTGAGAGTACCAGGTCTAATATTGCTCCCTCCAGTGGATTCCACCACTAGCTGTCTAAGGCATGCCCCCTGTAAGGCATCGAGAATGACCCTGCTCTTGGATGTGGCTGCAGTCCATATCGCCCAGTTAACATCTGGCATATTCAGGTCCCCCATCAACAGTATCTCCCCTTTTTCAGCCATTTTGAGAATGCCTTCTATCATTTTCTTGTCCATTTCCTCCCTTTGAGAGAGGGGTCTGTATACAACCCCTGTGTGGATTATGATGCCATTCCCTGTCTCCAAGGTGACCCAGAGTTCCTCTTGTCCTCCCCCTTTACTTTTTTGTTCTGTAGCTTTGATCCCTTCCCTTATGTACAGAGCTACTCCACCTCCTCTTTTACCCTCCCTGTCCCTTCTGTAGATTGTGTACCCTGGTATGTTAACATCCCAGTCATGGTTCTCCATGTACCATGTTTCTGTGACTGCCACAATATCCAAGTGTTCCTCTTCCATCAGGGCTACTAGCTCTGGAAGCTTGTTTCAAGACTACGAGCATTGGTACTCATTGCCCTCCATTAAATGTTGGCTTTATCCTTTTTTACCCCATCCCTGCTCTTATTTCCCTTGTCCATTTTTCCATTTACCCCTGTCCTACCCTCTGTCAAGCTCTGTACCTCAGTGTTTACCCTACTACCTGCCATGTTTTGTGGGGGGGGGGGCTTGAACTTTCCTGTTTCCTATCAGCACCTCCCCCTTGTCTAGTTTAAAAGCTTGCCAAGGAAGCCTTTAAACCTGTCCCCAGTTAAAGAAAGATAAGAGTTGATGCAGCATTGGGTAACCAAAATAATTCAGGATGAACAGGGCCGATCCTATAAGGATCAGATTAGGGCACTGAACATGTACTCACTGGAGGCCAGAAGGAAGACAGGCAATTATGTTAGAGACTTTCAAGCTCCTAAAAGGAATGATCAAGGTAAACTGTGAGGAACTATTCAGCAGGAAAAGTGAGTCAAAAACAAGGGGACATGAGTGTAAGATGGTGTTGGGGGGCGGGGTCTGGAGGGACGAGAGTTGTTTTTTTGTGGAGTAAGTGGCTTAGCCATGAGACAGCCTACCAGCAGAGTCGGTGGATACCAAAATCATTAATGGTTTCCTCCATGGCTGGGACAGAATTAAGGCCTTAAAAGTTACTCAGTGTGGTAGCAGTAAGGTACTGTATGGGTCAAGGGGTGAGGTAGGGTAACAAAAAATGTTATCTACACAGCTAGTCCCAGGGTAGTATAGGGTATAATACAGAAGACTGGATAGACCAGTGGTCTTTTTCTGCCAACATTGCCTATGTTGCTATATGTCTGTATACTGCATGTCTGGATGTGTCAAGAGCCAACAGTTGCTTCTGCATTAGCTTGATGTGCAAGAATTTTTTGTTGTTGTATTATTGTATGTACAGTACTTGTGGGATTATTACAGCAGAATAATACAAGTAAATTACAGTTGAGACCACAACTTATTTTTATAGCAGTATGGCCTAGTGGTTAAGGTCACTGAGCTGCAAACCTGGAAATCTGGGTTCCAATTCCATCAGCACCCACTTGCATACTGTGTGACCCTGAGCAAGTCACTTAACTTCCTTGTGAGCCCAGGTCACACCTGGAAACAAGCTCTGGCTAAGTGTGCCTCTCCTGATTAAACAATTTCCCCTTTCCTTTCCTTTAAAATGTACACATTATGGGCCACATGTTCAAAATTGGCAAGGCACGCCGTGCAAGTGAATGTGTCATGCATTTAAATGCACCAGTACAAAATAATGGGATATTCAGAATGTGCACCAGCAAATGTGATCATGCAAAAACAAGTGAATATCTTAAGTATGCGTGATCATTCATTTGAAGATGCATGGCGCAGCAGGCAACATTTCAATATGGGGGAACTGCTCACAATGGGGAAGTGGACTGATGCACAAACAGTGGCTGTTGTGCACCACATGTGTGCATGTGAGAATGCAGCTAGCGCAAAAGTGAGGCAGCCCAGGGGACAGGGTAGGCACAGTGGCACACCATAGGGGCTGAAAGAGCCTGATGCATGGACTGCAAGGGGCCAGCCCTGTGTACCATACAGTACAGACAGGCCAAACCATGTGCACACCTATGCACATTGCCCATGATAGACACACAATGCCATGGATAGGGGAGCACAACAGTGGCCATGGCAAATGGATAGCAGTGATGTGGGAGGATGATGGACACCACAGCACACATGCCAATGTGACGAAATGCCCACGAGCCTCGTGCAACCTGTGTAGGTGAACTCAGGGACACACCTAGTGGAACCTCTCCCCTCTCAGGAACAGGGAGCAGTGGGGGATGCAAAGGCCTAAAACCATCCCTGCACCCACGGACATGTGGATGGGGGGGGGCATGGGTCAACAACCTGTCAAAGATCCCTAGGTAAGAACACACTGCAGACTACCAAGTGAAATATTAATATGAATATTTTTATGTGAATAATCAGTCAAATATAAAATAACAATAACATAAAACAACAGCAATATCTATAAGAAAAGTTAACATCCATGAACAAGGAATCTATATGGGTGGGGAAAACAGTGGATAAGGGTGGGAGGGATGAAACTATTTACAATGCAAAGATGGGGGTAGGGGTGGGTGAGTGGGGTGGGAAAGGGGTACAACTATATTACAAAAACAATTCAGTCCACCACATGGCCCAACAGAGGGTGGTGGCACCTGCAGGTTGTGCAATGAAGCTATGTCCCACTGTAAGGCCCCCAAGGTCCTGGCCATTGCCCTCATGGTGCGCAGCAGGGCCCTCTGGTGGGGGCAGGATTGCCCTCAGTAATACTGCTGTTCCATGGGCTGGCTGTCTCTGACTTCTCTCAGCAGGCCTCCTGACACCCCTGTTTGCACCGGCCAGTGCCTGTACAGCACCTATGGGAAGAAAACAATGACTCAATACAGCAACTCTGCCAATGGGTCGATATGTATGCACTGATAGCCTGCCCCCCCAAACAAATGTGGTGTTGTGCAGCAGTGTATGTGTGTGTTGCCATCCACATGCTGTGTCACAGTGCTAAATGCAACAGTGACCACAGATGTGCGGTGGACATGTGTGCCATGAAGCACAACACATGTGTCAAGGCCGTGCCACCATAATAGGCCACTGCAGGACATGGTGCCCATATGACACAGGGCAATGTTGTGGGGATGCACATGGCTGTGTGTAGGATGCACAATAGCCATAGCCACGGTACATCATCCAATGGCAGAGGTTGCTGGACAGCCACAGATGTCGGACTCATGGGACAGGGGTTGCAGCAGCCCCCCCCCACAGTTGGTCCTGACTGTCTACAGTGGCCCACCAATGCAGGCAAGGATGGACGGGCTGCATGTGGGCACACACACCACCCCCACAACCCAGCAATACACTCATAGTCTGGTGGCCCAGGGGACTGTTGTGCAGAGTAACATGCAGGTGTTGACACTGGCACTGGCATGCTAGCAGAATACTGGTGGACATCGTATAGCCATGGGAAGACCATCCCTGAATTATTCCTGTGGTCCTGCAATGGACAGGGACATGACTCAGTAGGCACAGCAGCTGGGCTATTGAAACAGTTTGTGGGCCGGTGTATAATTCCAGCCACTAGCTCTGTTGGGCAATGGAAGCATGATTACATGACAACCCCCACAATGGAAATACGTGTGTTACACCACAGGGCCACACCTATACACAGACCACATGGTGCTGAGGAGGATGCACGTGACCAAGGCAAATATTCATATCCCCATCACAGAAAGGGCACCCTGGGGCTGACACCTGTCACTGTTTACATCTGGCACATCAGGCTGACATGACAGGCCTTCACACACTGTGTATAGCAGTGGACAATGCACAGACCACACTCAGTGTCAGCATGCACAACTGCAAGGCATAACTACCACCTGCACAATGGTTGGTAACATGTCTACCGTCACATGTGCTGGTGTGTAGCAGAGGAACATGAGGTGAACACAACCTCCGACGTGCATTATATGCAGGCAGAACAGTGACATGGTGTTGTAGACCATTTGGAGTGCCTGTCAGGCAATAGCCAATGGTGACCCCTGGTCACCACCAACATACAGCCATGGCCACAAGCACATGCAACACATGGACATAGGTGAGTGCTGGGCCAACACATAACCCATTTGCTGATGTGAGAAAGCCATGCCTGCCCACCACTGCCATGTGTGTGGCAGATGCTGCACTGGGCACGGCTACACAATGATACACTCACAGGAGCTGGCTCTGGCCATAACATTATCCATGGGTATCACACCTGGGCATAACAGAGTAACATACCATGAAATGCAAATAATACACTGGCATAGTCTAAGGGCACAGCACCACAGCAATATGTTCCAGTACAATGTGGGGGTGATATGGGGGGGCATGTCCACTGGATGACAGTAACATACTGTGTATGTATGGTGGGTACCAAAGGGGGCTGGAATAACTGTGCAGGGACACACACATTAATGTGACAACACACCTGAGGGACACGCTGAACAGGATGCGACAGGTGCATGGGTGTGCAGTGATAACATGACTTCTGTGTGTGGGTGCCTGAAGCTCATTAGGGAGCAGCTCATAGAGCTGTCTCAGTACAGCCCTGTTGAGCCAATAATGGCCCATGATCTCTGTGTCGCTCAGCTGTTCAAATGTGATATGAGGCTGGCACAGTCTCTATTGGGCATATCGCCTATGGGTCCTTCATCAGTTAGTTTGATCTTCCCTCAGTCTCCTCACATCAACGATCACAGCAGCCATGTTGAATGCCAACCCAGCCATTTTGGTTGCTGTTTAGCAGTATGCGACTGAGTGTCTGGATCATTTAGGGCTGACTCTTTTATACCTATCTTTGCACAGAGCATTTCTCATCTGTGTGACACATGCGTGGCCAATTTTGCCTGAATATGCATTTGCATAGCGTATGCTGGTATCCATCCTCTTGTCCTGTGTGGCATACATTATTTCAGTGCAACCACGCATTTGCCAGTTCATGGCACATTTCCCCCTTTTGAATATTACGCCATCATGCATTTTCCCACCTGCATCATGCATTCCCTATATGCGGCATGCAAGCGCTTTTAAAAGGGGGGCCTATTTTTATAACTTATCAGGTTAATGCACTAGCAGTTGTGGCTTTGGCCAGAGCTTGCTTGCAATTTTTAGTTGATTTATTTATTTGCTTTTGTTTACCGGGTAAGTCACACTAGACATCCATGTGCCTATTTTCAGGTGCGACCCGGGAGAGTTACAGACATGAATTTTACAGGTACAGTGAGTAATACAGCTTATATATACAGTGAAGTGACTGGTACATCTTTTTGATACAGTGAAGTGGCTGAATATAATTTTTACATACAGAGGAGTATCAGAAGACATAGAGAAATGACAGTCAGTACAAAAGCAACACATGAGCCCAGGGGTGGTTACAGATGGCCCAGGGGAGTTAAGAGCTAGGCCGCATATAGACAATGAGTGTTAACCCAATTAGTCATTGCTTGGCCAGGTAGTCAGGAGAGTAAGTGCAGTGGTTCCAGAGGGCATGGAGGTCTTACGTGCCAGCGTAGTGTGGGACAAGGCTACGAGGTGCAAGGGCAAGTGGAGGGGCCTTTCAGGAAGTTCCAGAGGGAGGTTTTAAATCCATTGTTGGAGGGGGTGGACCATGTAAGGACTGGGAATGAGTTCCATAGTTTTAGGGCATAGCTGGCGAAGGCCCGGTCACCCGCGAGGGAGTGTGTCCTAGGAACTGGGCGGGAGAGTGCCGCCCTTGACCTAGATGGTAGGTGGAAGCATCAGAGTTGAGGGAAGGGCAAGGGCAGCAGGGATGGATGTCCTGACGATGTTGTGATGAAGTTACTTATTATGAAGACACGGTGCTTCTCTGAGGGAGCCACTGAGACGAGAGTAGAGGTCGCAGCGATGTGTAAGGGGAGGAGCAGAAAGTGCGAAGTGGCAGATGCTGTTGTAGGCTGTATCCCATTTTGAGAGGATGGATTTCGGCGCGGAGGCAAAGGTCATGAGTGCATAGCAGAGGGAGGGGAGGAGAACACCCCTGGCTAGAGCAACCCGAGCAGCTGGGGTGAGGCAGTTTTTTGCTCTGTAGGCAAGACCGAGCTTAGCATTCGTGGCCTTACAGATATTTCTGACATGTAGGGAGAGGTCCAGCTGGGGGTCCAGTGTGATGCCAAGATACTTGATTACAGGAACCGTCTGCAGGGGCAACCCGTCAGTCCCGTGGATTAAAAGAGGGGCAGGGCAGGATTTTGTTCTGCTAAGGGAGCCAAAGAGCATAGCCTGTGTTTTCTTAAGGTTGGTGGTGAGCTTGTGTACCGCTAGCCAAGATTGGATCCATTTGAAGTCGGTGTTTAGATTGGAGTTAATGGTATCAATGTCACGATTGCTGTTCAGGATGACAAGGTTGTCAGTGTACAAGGTGACTAGTCCATGGGAGGGGACGGACAGCAGATCATTGATGAAAAGGGAGAAGAGCAACGGACCGAGGACGGACCCTTGGGGGACCCCGCATTGGACAGTGGTGAGATGTGAATGGGTCTGGTTAAGATTGGTATATTGCTTCCTACCGGTTAGGTAGTTGAGGAACCAGGCATGGGCCGGGTTAGAGAGTCCAACGGTGAGGAGAGTGGAGCTGAGGAGGGAGTGGTCTACCCTGTCAAAGGCCTTGGAGAGATCCACGATTTGCACATGAAGGCTACCCTAACCTTTGTTTGCAGGTAGCATGATGCAAAAGATTTTGTGGCTCCTTTGCTAAAAACTACTAAACAGATTTTTATAGTAAATTGAAGGGGCTGGTAATACCTACAGTTCTCTATCGTGTCACAATCATTTCAAAAACATAGATGAAATGATGGCTGAGATGTAGACTTTTAAATGCTGCTAGATCTGAAACCAACTGCAAATTGACTACCGTGTTTTTTTTAATTTATCCATACAATGGTGGATTGAACAATAAATAACACTCTGGCAACCGTCCATATAATTTCTGAATGCTCTTTTATTCACAAGTTGAAATGTCTTGATCTACAGCATTATACCACATTTGGAGGATTGGTAGCTAACATATATAGAATAGTGGATGGGTGAACATCCACAACAAGGCTGTGTTTCCATCGAGGGAGTTGATGACATCACAGAGACCTCGAGAGCGAAGCTCGAGAGGTCTAGCTGATGTCATCAACTGCCCGAGATGGGAACACAGCCTAAGTTGTGGATGTTCACCCATCCACTGTTTTATATAGTATATGGGTTGTTTTTTTACATTGGTTTATTTTTTCTTATTTGCTGTAATGCGCACGCTGCTCCTGTTCCGCCCTGGTGCTCCTGCTCGCTATGTTGCCGCCTCGCCTGATTTGTCAGTTTTCTTCTGCATAGTTTTAAAATCGTGGAGAAAAAAGTGTGTTCAGAAGGGAGCATGTATGGCTCTCCGTCCTGACTCCCAACTTCAAAGTCAATGACTCGGCTGCTCGGCTCACTAATCGTGCCGCCATGTTTTTTTGTTTTTTTTTTTTTCTTGAGAGCCGATCTGAGCCAATCAGGCGGAAGGTCAGGGTAAAAAGTTGTTGTACTATCGATGTGACGTCACATCGATAGTACAACAACTTTTTTGACCTTTGAACTGTACTACAACAAGATTTCAGCAGCTGCTGAAATCCATGCACAATAGACAGTACCCATATACTATAATCTTCTAGTAGTGTGTCTCAGTTCAAAGGCGTACTCTGAATTGAAGTATTACTGCCTGAGAGACACATTATTAAACTCAGAGGCTCTAATATTTAGTTGGATAACTCTGGTGATATTGTTTCCATGGTAAAACACTGGATTTTCAAGGTTTATTAACACCTGTACTGTGATACTGTTCTTTTATCAGCATGCCCCTTTTCAAAGATTTAGGTTACAACACTGATTACACTTACAGTAGGTTCTGTACAGTCATAATATAGATTCAACACTAACTGCATATTTGATATCTCTGAGATGACATTTCATCCACAATGTGCTACAAACCAGATGAACAGATTGTCATCACATGTGGAGGGTTTCTTATTGCAAGAGACACTTTTCTTAAACCAAAGTTGCTTCTGAGGCAGCCCTGTCTCGGAGGCAGACCTCACTTGCCCAGCCTCAGAGGCAGGGCTGCCTCTGAGATGAGACTGTCTTTGAAGCGGACATTATAGATAGGGCTACTTCCCAGGAAGGCCTTTCATCTCTAGAGCTAAAAAGCTGAGCTACATCACTGTGCCAGCTTCATGGTGTAGTGGAAAGGTCTACAGCTTGATAAACAAGCTATTGAGAGTTCAAATCCACACATGGTCCTTTTACTTCTCTTTTGTCAGAATTTCACTTGACTGTTGATCCATGGTGGTGTGGTGCTACAATAGTAAATCCATAACAGAAGGGACATAGTGTGAGAAAGAGTAAGTGCAAAAAAAATAAAGTTTTGCATTGCAGCGAGGTCTGCGTCGGAGGCAACTTTGTTTTAAGAAAAGTGTTTCTTGCATTTGTTATTATAATACTTTGTTAGCATGCCAAATATTAAAGGCCTAGTTAAATGCAGCTGAGCCAAATGGGCAGTGCACATATGGTGCTTACCATAAATTTGCTCCTATATTTCTTATCCCAAATCATGGAATTGGAGGATTGGACAGTACTATCATACTGTAGACTGTGCCAAAAGTATTGATTTCAGTCAGATGATATTCCATTCACAGCAAGTTTAAAACTACTAGAGAGATTATCTCAGCAGGATTTATATCAACTGTCATGTTATGTTGTTCCTCAACTTTATGTACTGTGTGACTCTAAGCAACTCTCTTAACCTTCCCAGTGCCCCCATGAAAATGGGCACTTGCCCCTTGTGGGCCTTACCTGGTAACCAAAGAATTAAAAAAAATGTTGTCATGTCAGATTTAAAGGCCTGGACATAAATATGAACAATTTAAAAACAAAACTAGACTACAGGTGTGATACTAAGTATTAGTTGCCACAGTGATTCATAGCATTAATGATGAAAAACAGTGTATCTAATGGTGATGACTCTTTATATTTTAGATGATGAACTACATATTTGTTAGTATCAGGGAATGCTTTAAGTTGTTCTTCCATATATAGCATTAACACTGCTGTATTATCTTATACATTATAAGTTTAACATACTGAAAAAATTGAAATTAGACGATATATCAATCTGAATCTAAAGAAGTTTTTCCTGGGGATCGGAAAAGTATTCAACTGGTACAAACATAACAGGCATTACAAAAATGGGGCAATCACAAAATACCCATTACAACCTGACCATTCTCGTGCCCCAGTTTGAAAGACCCAAAGACTGTCTCTCCTTTTCACCAACTGGTCACAATCATGCCTTATTTCTGATTCCTGAACTTTTTCAATAGACAGGAATTTAAAGGCCTGTTGCCACCCAAAGATGTGTTTAGCAAGTGCATTGTCTGTATCTTGTGTTTCAGTGCTCTGTTCATGTTCCTCTATCCTGATTTTGAAACTCTGTATAGTTTTACCAATATAAAATGATCCACAGGAGCAAGAAACAAGATATACTAAACCTTTGGTGCCACAATTAAGGAATTAACCCATACCACCTTTCCATTTTGGGCTTTACAATTTTTTCTCTTGTGATATCTGCGGACAATATTTGCACTTGCCATACCTGTAATTCCCTTTGTGCAGGGGGGTTAATCACTGTTCTGAATTCTCAACGGGGCTCGGTTTCTGGAGACTATGGACCAAATGGAACTACTAGATAAGACCTCTTCTAATCTTTATGCCAAAAAATGACATAATATTTATTCTGTGACTTAGGTTAATGTAAGTGTTGCACAGATACTATTTCCCTTCCCCCTCCTTTCCCCTTCCCTTCATCTCCTCCCTTCTCCCTTTCCCTTCTTCCCTAGTTATTACAGTATATTTTATCTATTTTATGGTGTGGATGTATATATTGAAGGGCTGGTGGTATACCACTCTGCAGTTTATATAGTATTAAATCTTTAAATGTTTTTTATTAAAGTAATGGTGAGTCAGCCTACCATCATGCCTTGTGAGAGTGCACAAGATGTGCTTGAAAACATTTGCCATGTTTGGGTGAGTGCTGCCCCCAGAGTTTTAATAATATTTTTTTTTTTGACTCCGACAACCAAGATTGTAGTTATTGTCATGTGTTAGCCTAAGCACGTTTTTTTCTTTTGTACTGCTTTTCAAAAAATAGATGTCTGTAGCTTGGCTAGTCCATCAGGTGGTCACCTACATTCTCTCTGGTGTTTTTTTTTTTTTTTTTTTACTTCTCACCTCTCTCAGGCTACTCCAAGCTGTCAACACTTGGGTTTAGTGTGTGGGTGACAAAGACAGCGCAGTCCTCCAGACCCACCCCATTTAACAGGGTTTAGCCTCCATAGAACTACATAGCCACATGATCCATTCCCATTGGGACACCCCAGTAAAGCAGACATCCCAATTACATGCATCCTGATTACTGTAAATGTATTGTACTGTATAATATCTCAGGTGGCTACCCAGGTGGGATATTAAGGTCCCATGGCACTATTCAAAAAGTGTAATGGTAAAACCCAATTCCATGGCCATCATTCCCTTTTTCACTAAAGCAAGCTCTAATAGTATTTCTTAAGTGCACAAAGACATTGCCTGTTGTCAGCATACTGTCTCTGAACCTCCAGTATTTAACTCACTGCTTGTAAAGCACTTGAAGATTTCATTTGTTTGAAAAGTAAAACATAAATAAATACCTATTCTTCTCCTCTATCATTATACAATTAATTATATGCATTCTAGCATTGAACAGCAAAAACTTAAACTTATTAAATGCTACCTTTTTTATAATAAAAAGAAAATAGTTTCAGTTACTATGGTCCATACATATATATTTCACAACTCACAATCAAATTTGCTTGCAAGACCTAGCAAGAAAGAATCCAGGTACAAAAACCTGGTGATGTGGTCAAGACACCAACACTTACCACCAGGATAAGTTGATTACAGTGTGATTAAACCAAAATGAAGAGATCACGTGGGGGGTGCTAAAGACAGCTGTTCATTTCTATTTTTGTTCCTATGTATCAGTGACATTTGGTTACCAGGCTTTCAATTACCAGGAATTTGGGAGGGAGAACAAAAGTGTAGCAGACATTTGACAGGTTACAGGGAAAGAGAGACTCAGCTGAATATGAAGCAGCAGAAAATTACATTTCATATTGCCTCTCATCTCCTGAGGCTAATAAGCTGGTGAATGAGTAGCCTTCTGGCACCTGTTCTCAGCCCACTTCTGTTCCACTGTGACTGCTCTGCAGCCCCTGAAAAATGAACTCTGAAAGGGAGAATTGAGACATAATAAAGGCAATGCTTTGAATCCCAATGAATCCCTATGAATTCCACATCCTGCTGAGCATTAATTGATTTCCATCTCATCATATCTAACTGCTTTATCAACATTCTGAAAAAAAAAGCCCATTATAGCTTTTCAGAGGCGGTAATGGTTTTAATATCTTTCTGGTACTGCTGAAATATTACGTTCCCCTCTGCCCCTTGATTTGGTAAGCACTTTCCAGAGATGGCCATCATCATTGGGGCCACAAGTACCAAATAAGTCAGAGGGCCACAGAAAAGAACACGAGACTTACCATTGTGAGAAGTTCCATTTTATTCTAATCTGCAGCTTCATTCTCTGTCATACACAAACACACACACACACACACACATATCCACATCCCTTGGTCCTCCTACAGTGAACTTGAACTCCCTAGACACAGAAACACAGTAACTTAGAATTTGTCAGAAGATAAGGACCCCTTGGCCCAGTTAGTCTTCCCATTTTTCCCTGCCTATACTGTCACCACAGACCCTACCAGATCTCCAGCTACCTCACCCCCACTACCAAGTTTCCTTTGTGCCTATCCCATACATACTTGAAGTCCATCAATGTTTTCACCCCCCAACTACCTCTGTAGGAAGACTGTTCTATGCATCAAACATTCTTTCAGTAAAGAATTTCTTCCTTACATCCCTCCTAAATATCTCCCATTCCAGCTTCGTTGCATGCTCCCTTGTTCTCATGCAACTTTTTCTCTGAAATATACTCCTCTCCTGTACCTTGTTCACCCTCATAAGGGATTTATAGGTCTCTGTCATGCCCCCTTCTCTTCCAGAATGTACATACTGAGATCCCTCAGTCTCTCCTCATAGAATTTTTGATGCAATCCTGCACCATTTTAGTTGCCCTCCTCTGGACAGCCTTCAACCTGTCTCTGTCCTTCCTAAGGTGTGGTCTCCAAAACTGGGCACAGTATGATGGGGGGGCCTCACCAGTGGTCTATACAGTGGCAAGACCACTTCTCTTTCCTTCTGTTGGTGATACCCCTCTCTGTGCAACCCAGAATCCCACTGGCCCTACTTACTGCCTTGTCACATTGCCTCACCACCTTGAGGTTATAAAATATGATTACCCCAAGATCCCTTTCCTATTTAGTGACCATCAATATCTCTCACCTCCCACATACACACATTTATATTACACCTCTGGGTTTCTGTACCCTAGGTGCATAATTGTGCACTTTTTCACATTGAAACCCAGCTGCCTACCCTTGGCCACTGCTTGAGTGTTCTCAGGTCTCTACACAGTCTCTCCACCCTCGCCGGATTGTCTATTATATTGCAGATTTTGGGGTCATTTGAAAGAGGCATAACTTCCTTTCCAGCTCTTCTGTAATGTCACTTATAAAGTTATTAAAAAGGACTGGTCCCCTTACTGAGCTCTGAGATACCCCACTGGTCACTCTCCGCTTCCCAGAGTGAGTGCCATTTACCACCACCAAAATTTAAGGGACCCACTCTTAACTGCTGCCTCATTTACTGGGTCTCTGCACTGTGTGGTGACTACATATATTTTAACAATTTCCAAAATTTCTTACAGAGGATCCTGTGCACAAATGGATCTATTATGCACAGCTGCATCACATAAAGTTGACACTCAACTATGCAGGCCAAAATGCATAGCTCACCATGCAATGCACGAAGGTGTGGGAAGTGAACACCAGGGTACACAGCAGCTGCACAACTGCACACACTGCAGTGCACAGGGAGGGAAAGGCAGGCTGTGCCAAGCAAGGAATGCTCCATGACCCCACCATAAATGGACAACATGGGCCTAGGGTCACACCTACTATGCAGTCATGGAGAATACAGACAGTGTGGAGTCTGACAGAAGCAGATGTGGAAATTTGCAGCAGCCGGGTTTTAGGGTAGGATCAGACCACTGTTGGAGTGGCACAAGCTCCCAGCAATGGGGCTATGGGGTGTAATAGAGGAGCAGATGAGGACAGGGACACCTAAGTATGGCACTCCTGACTTGAGCAGTGGCAATCATGGGTAACCTGGCCCCACAGCCTGTGAGAGTCAGGACAGGCACTGCAGGGACCCCCAGACCACAACATCCATGCACTAGTGGCAATGTTTGCATTGGCGGTGCCAGGTGTCATGATGCAGGGAATGTTATGGCTAAGCAGGTGAGTGTGGCCATCATAGAAATTAAGAATAATTATGTCACACTGTACGAATGGGCATCATTCCAGTCACCGCCATCCATCAAGCCCTGCATATGGAAGGTGATCCAAGCTGCTGTCAATGCAACAGGGTCCATGCCCAGATCCATTAAGGCTATAAAACATAAGTGGCAGAACATGTGGACAGCTGTCAGAAAGAAGCTGGCAGGTGGACGTCAGCCCAGCAATGGCACTGATAGGTACTCACCCTCCCCACCCAAGCTTGCATGAATGGAGAAAATGGTGGCAGACACCATCAGCCAGGCAGCAGTGGATGGTGAGGAGGAAGGATTGGATACCAAGCAAGATGAGTTACTGTAGCTCTACACATGTGGTACAGTGCAGAACAGAGACGCAGTGAAAGTTACCATGGCATGCCTTTTACCCCTCCAGCCGACCTGCCTGTGTTGTCACCAAAGGAAAAGGGGTAGAATGCTATAACCAGGACGCACACTGCTGCCATGTAATCGTGAGTGACCTGATAGTGCATCACAACATCTTCCTCAGTCACCCTGCCACCCACTAACCATATTGTTTCCCTCCACAGATGCCACTGATGCCAGAGCAGGAAGTGACCAACAGGAGGAAGAGGAGGATGACAGCATTGAGAGGAGGGGCCAGCCAGCCAGATCACAGGGCTCACAGTCTCGACCATCACACAGCATACACACCATTCCCCAGACCCACAGTCTCAGAGCCCTATGCACCCGCTGTGCTGGAGGGCACAGACATGGATGTGCAGGGGCATACACCACAAACACCCAGTGCACCTGTGCTTGACACTGCCATGGCCACTGATTCCCCTGCCCCCAAATGTGGCATTCAGCTGGGCATCACCCAGTGCAGGGGATGACCAGCATCATGTAAGCAGCGGCCCTGGCCTGTCAGTGATGCTTAGCATTCCACCAACAGGATTGGCCCATAAAGGAGCGGCATCATTGCTGCATGCCTACTCAGTAGGTACTTCCCTGAGGTGCAGCACAAGAGCAGGACAGGGTAGAAACCAGCAGGAACAACAATGCCAAACTGCATGCTCTGATGGTTGCGGTTCAGGGGCTCCATGTGGAGTTCCAGAAGATTGGCAACCTGCTTGAGGGTGTACTAAGGCAGCTCACCACACAGGCCAGTACAGGTGGTGGAATTCCCCCTGCACAGCCTGCCTTGTCACCAGTGCCCCATGCAAGTTGAAGCCCTAGGCTACCCAGCACCCTGATGCACAGGCTGACATTACTGACTCCCCAGGAATCTGAACCATATTTTCAGCTGTCCAAAGGTATACTCCACCACATTCCATGCCCTCCTGTGGGTGTCATTCTACCTCTGTTTGGCCCCTCCTGCTGGGGCTTGAAATGGTGTCATAAGGTAACTTCTTGGGGTACCCACTGTCACTTGTATGGGATACATGAAAGAAGCATGTCACTGTGGACTGGTGGACATCACGGCATGTCCTGCACCCACATGCCTCTGTGATACATACCTACCAGCCAACCTGACCTGCCTCTATCAGTGGTGAGTACTGTCCTCAGCTGTGACTGCTGGAATATGAAGGCATCATGCTTGGAATCAGGCTACTTGCCACTGATATTCATGACAATGCCCTCTACATCCACAGCCACCTGGATATTCGTGCTGTGGAATCTTTTCCTGTTCCTGTATTCATACTCATTGACATGGGCTGCCATGATCAGCACATGTATGCAATCCATGGCCCCGCAGACCTTTTGGAATCCATACTGCTTGCAGAAGCCCTCCAGTATTGCCTGTATGCCCAGTTGGTCAGAGGGAAACTGGATGTATTCACCTGCATGTTCCAGCAGTGCAGCAGCCACCTTCCGTTGGGACTGGAACACCAAGGACTGGCTGACCCCTTTTGTGTCATCTGTAACACACTGGAAGGAGCCTGTGGCATAGTGACATGGGCACACATTGCCGTGATCTCTTTGTGCAGAGCACTGGAGCTCTAGATGGAGGGCCGAGTACTGTCCCCAGTCACATCACTCTGCTCAATGATGGTGTTATGATTTAGATGGTATTGTTTGAGGCAGTGGTCATCACACACGGCCCCAAGTGACATATGGGTCCTGCAGATGCAGAGTCTTGTGGCGACATGGTCATCCTCCTTTATGATGGCATCCACACCCCACAGCAGCGTGTGCATCAGAAGTGAAGGGCAATCTTTAGTATTCATGGCATATGGACAGTCATCCTTTTATAACACCCCTCTGCCCCAGGCTCAACCTATTCGATGCTGGACCACCCATCATGGTGTGCATATTGCTTTAAGCTCCTGAGCATCCCACAAGAAGCACCAGGTGTACCAGGGTGTTGCTGTGCTTCCTGTACATGGACACCACACCCTGTCTGAAGACACATCCCTTTATATAGTGGATAGAAAGGATGGCTACATGACAGTCATAGCAGATGCTTCTCTATGGCCTCAGGATGGAGGGCCCTCTCTGATAAGAGGGTAATGATGACAGCTAGTGGACAGTGACTGTTCCATCATGGTTAAGTTCTGGGGTGGTGTCCACGGATGTCATATCTGTGTACATCAGCCATGTGTGCTCTGTACCTGACAGTGATGCATTTCCCACTTTGTCATTTCAGCCATTCAAGGGACACCTGAGAGAGATCCTACTCCATCTAAGTGATTTGTCTCCAAGTGTGCCATGGACCAGGAGGCAGGGGGCACTTGTGATGGCAATGTGGCTGCCAGGGACCTCACATGGGACACCCTGGTTCACTGGGGAGCTCTCCATGGTCAGTACCATTATTTCTGTGTATTACCCTGTTATCTTGTATCTGTGTTCACCCAGGTCCACCTTGAAAAGGAGCTCTGCTCAATGGTGTTTGCCTGGTTAAATAAAGACTTTTGATTGAGTACCACATGGTCTGTAGTGATTGCAAGGGGGATGGGGGAGTGGTGGGTGCATGGGGCAGTAGTAGGTGCATGGCCACACATGGCACCCACCAGTGTTACTCATTACTGCCATTCCTCCCCCTACAGGATACACATGGGCCACCCACCACCCTGCACTTCCTCTGGGAGGGCCCAGAGGACCAGGATATCAACATGAACCACCCAGAAGGCCACTGATGGATGGAGAAAGGGTCATGGTGCCTATATATTATGGTGCAGTGGTGACAGAGGTCACCACGGAGGAGAGTCCAGTGGACAGCACTGGGCTGTAGATGAAGTTGCTGCCTTGTTTGTATAGACATACAGTGGCACAGGATGTGTAGTACCTTGTCACCTCTGTTTGGGCACCATGCTGGGGATAGCCCAGATGTTTAGTGGCTTATGTGGGTATTCCCTGGGCCATGAATACATGACTTTTATTAATGATCAAAATACCATTGAAGTATCATTTTTCACTTTTCCTTCCCTGTCTGTACTGCTGTGCCTTTATTAAAGGTTTAACACTGCCTGCCATGTCCTGTCTTTATTCAGGGGAGGGTATGTAACTGTCTATGGCTCCCTTTAGGTTGTATAGGTCCTTATGTGCTTTGCACAGTGCTATGCAGCCTTTAACAGTGGTCCATGCTATTGTGCGTATCTGTTGTGAGGTCAAATAGGCAGACACACTCCTTTATCCACAGTCCACAGGACAGAGCACAACTGCGTGTCTGGTCCCAGCATGTGGTGCATTCCTTTTGCGCATGCGGCATATGGTCAAAAACACTTTGGGAGGTGTGTATGGCCCTTCACACCTGGGATATGCATAAAGTAGAGGTCATGGTGCCTTTGCGGAAAGAGCCCAGAAATAGCACTGATAAACAATCTTAGCATAAGCTGCCTCCCTTAAGTGGGCTACAGAGCTTGACCTAGACATTGCTTACAAGTGAACTGTTAACTGCAGGAAAAAGTTCAAGCCATCCCTCCAGCTTTAACAGTTATTTGAACTCCACAGAATAATACATTTATTTTAACTTTTGTTTACCAGGTAAGCATTATGAGCCAAAGGCCCATTTTCAAATGCGACCCGGGACTGTAATACAATACAGTCAAGTTGTTAAATACAAGCAATTACCGTACAATACAGTCAAATTGATAATACAAACAGTTACAATACAACATATAAGAACAATACAATAGTATAATTAATAACAGTCACATTTCAACATACCTAAGAAATACTGTTTAACAGACAATTTAAAAGCTTCCTGACTAACTACTTGCTGCAAGGAAGAGGGTGATTTATTCCAACGTACTGGTCCATAATTAGAAGATGCACGCATTCCCAATTTTAATTTGGTCTTAGGAAGAACCAACCTTATAGATTTCACAAACATCAGCTTCCAAGATTTTTAAGGTTTATCTTGTATGCTTTTTCCACTTTGTTGTCAAATGAGATTTGGTTATATAATGGCAATGCTATATCTTTAAAAGGGACAGGATATTATGTCTAATTGGTAGCTGTTTGCAGTGCTCCTGTTTGCAGACATGAAACTCACACTTCCAAATGATGCATATTTTTTTTTAATTCTTTTTTTTTGTAATTCAAAGTTTATTCACCACATTTTCCACATTACAGGAGGCAGTAATGAGCACTTTTACATAGAATTCACAAAACAAATCTAATCACACTGCCCCCAACCCTTCCCTCCCCCCCTCTCCGGCACAGCAGTTAGTTCTAGCACTGTTATCACCCGCTAACTACCTATACCAAGAGTAATTAAGGTGGTAACCTTGGCTGCACACTACTACAGCCACCGTAATTAAAGTATGAAGGGGATCCCAGATATCCTTATACCTATGTAATCTGTTTTAAAGACTAGCAATAGCCTTCTCTGTACGTATATTTGCTAAGATCTCATGGAGCCACTCCTGACATGTTGGGCCGGTGCTTTCCTTCCAATGCCTGAGAATAACTTTTTTTAACCGAGAGCACCACCATAGATATGTGAAATCTCCGAATTTTAACCTTTATGGAGGAGAGATCCCCCAACAGGCAAATATCCGGTGTAAAATAGTCCTGTAGACCCAATAAAGGATCCAGATAGGTTTTTATTTGCTCCCATAATGCTGCTATCTGGGGACATGACCAGAAAAAATGGAAAAGTGATCCTGTATCCTGGGAACATTTATTACACCTATCGGTATCAAGAAGGCCCCATTTCACCAGTTTAGTTGGGGTATAGTATAAATTATGCAAGATATGGAACTGCATGAGACGTAGTCTATCTTGAGATACATATTTATGACAGTACATCCAGAGGACGGGCCACTTAAAAGTATAGTGGGGAAAAAATTAAACCCAGAAGTTGGTGGGGCCACCACCACGTCCAAACCTCCATCGGAACAAGACTTGATAAATCTTAGAAATCACACCAGAAGAGACTAGTAAAGGGGAAAGTTCAGATACCAATGCAAAGGTCGGTGGACGGGATGGAGTGGCCCCAAAGACCGTGGTTAGCAAGTGTCTTAGTTGAAACACTTTAAAAGTCTGAGACTCAGGTATTTTGAACTTGTGTATGAACTGAGAAAATGAGAGAAACATAGACTTTGACAGCAGATAAGGACCGCTAGGCCCATCTAGTCTGCCCATTTCCCTACCTACAGGATAGGCCGCAGATCCTAGTTAACCAACAGCCTATTTCTTCCTACCCCCCACAAGAATTGCCTTATGTCTGTCCCATGCATTCTTGAATTCTCCCCCAGTTTTAGACCCCACAACCTCCTCAGGAAGGCTGTTCCATGCATCCACTACCATCTCTATGAAATAATACTTCCTCACATTGCCCCTGAACCACCCTCCTTCTATCTTTAAATTGTGTCCCCTTGTTCTTGCAAGTCTCTTTTTCTGAAAGATGCTACCACCTTGGACTTTGTTGATATCACTGAGGTACTTAAAAGTTTCTATCATGTCCCCCTTCTCCCTTCTTTCCTCAAGGGTATACATATTGAGCTCCTTTAGTCTCTCCTCATACGGCTTCTCTTGCAGACCCTGCACCATTTTAGTTGCCCTCCTCTGGACTATCTCTATCCTGTCTATGTCCTTGCGAGATGGGGTCTCCAGAACTGGACACAGTACTCCAGATGGGGTCTCACCAACTGTCTGTACAGAGGGATAACAACTTCCTGTTTTCTGCTGCTGATGCCTCTCCCTATACATCCCAGTATACCCCCAGCCCTCCCTACTGCCTTCTCACATTGCTTGCTAACCTTAAGGTCATCTGATATGATTACCCCCAGGTCCCTTTCCTCTTTTGTTGTTGTTACTACCTCCCCACCCATTGTGTATTCTTCCCTGGGTTCTTGTTTCCAGGTGCATTATTTGCACTCTTTGCATTGAATCCTAGCTGCCATACTTCTGACCATTCCTCCAACCTTGCCAAGTCCTTTTCATCCTTTCCACGCCTGTTTGTATCAACCCTGTTGTAGATCTTTGTGTCATCTGCAAAAGGCATACTTTTCCTTCCAGACCCTCTGCAATGTCACTGATGAAGACATTAAAAGGACTGGACCCAATACTGAACCCTGTGGTACCCCACTAGTAACCCTCTTTCTTCAGAGTGGACTCCATTTACAATTACCTTCTGTGTCCTGTTGTGCAGCCAATGTTTTACCCAGGCTACCACTCTGGGACCCACTCCCAGGCTGGTTAATTTGACTATTAATCTTTGTGTGGGACTGTGTCAAATGCCTTGCTAAAGCCTAGGTAGGCCATGTCCACAGCCCCTCCCTGGTCTATTACTTTGGTCACCCAGTCAAAGAAATCTATTAGATTCATCTGACATGACCTTCCCGCTGTGAACCCATGCTGCCTTGGGTCCTGTGCTCCACTGGCCTCTAGGTACTCAACTATTCTTTCCTTCAGAAGTGACTCCATCACTTTCCCTACCACAGAGGTCAGACTGACAGGTCTGCAGTTTCTTGCCTCTGTCTTGGTCCCACTTTTGTGAAGGGGAATCACATCCGCCTTCCTACAGTCCTCGGGTACCACACCATCCTCCCATGATTTATTAAAAAGAGTAGCCAGTGGTTTCACTAGTTCCTCCTTTAATTCTTTTAGAATTCTGGGTGAATTCCATCAGGACCCATTGCTTTGTCCACCTTCAGTTTTAGGAGTTCTTGCAGAACCCTTTCTTCTGTGAAAGGACTGGGATCGACCCCCCTATCAAGAGTGCTTCTGTTAATTGGATTAGGCCCTTCCCCCTCCTCTTTTGTGAATACTGAGCATAAATATTCATTTAGTATCCCTGCTTTTTCACTGTCCCCCTCTGCCCACCCACCGTTCATTCTATTCAGCCTCACTATCCCTCCCTTTGTCTTTCTACGCTCGCTGATGTACCTATAAAAGGTTTTATCCCCCTTCTTAACTGAGTTGGCTATGGGCTCAGGGATAGTCCTGGACTATCTGTATGGGCTGAGAGCCACTCACCAACTTCATCCAGAAATGAAGTTACTATCCCCTCTCCTAAGTGAGGGAACCATGAACGGGAAATTTTCTGTTTATTTATAGTGAAAGACGGGGAATTCAAAATAGATTGAGAGAGATCATTGCTTTGATTGTAATGCAGGAAAGAGCACAATTGCGAATGTACTCTTAGTGAAGTCATGATAGTGGGACATTTATTAATATTTTGCATCTGAGAAATGTTTAGATAGAGTATAGTCAGGGGGTCCATGATCATAGATTGGAAAAAATCTAATTCAATCTTAAACCAAACCGGGTTCATGTTATCTGGACCCGGTCTTACCCATCTCAGATATTTAGTCAAATGACTAGCCCAGTAGTAGAAGGGCAAGTAAGGAATCCTCAACCCCCCCTCATACTTAGGTGCAGCTAACTTGTGGTATGCCAGCCTGGAGGTCTTATTCGACCAAATAAACTTGGTAAAGAGTTTATGTGTTTTCTGAAACCAACTTAGGGGGACGAATGAATTAAGATGCGACAAAGAATAACATAAATGGGGAAACACATTCATCTTAATAATATTATTACGACCCCATAAAGATTATGGGAGCTTATCCCATCTCTCTAAATCTTGAGTGATCCCCTGCAGAAGGGGATTCAAGTTCTCCTTAAACCACAAGGAGGGATTATGCGTTAATTTTATGCCTAAGTATTTGATAGCCAGGGGTGACAAGCATAGTCCCAGAGAAATAATGTTGGTTTTAAAGACTTTATGGTTAAGAGGGAAAAAGGATGTCTTATTGGGATTTAACTTATAATTCGAGAAACTACTAAATCTATCAACCTCCCTTAGCATATTCAGGATAGTTATTAACGGATTAGCCAAATGTAGGAGAAAGTCATCAGCATACGCTGTTACTTTCACTACCTCATTCCTAATGGGAATACCTTCTATCCCTTCATTGTTGAGAATATGTTGAATAAGGGGTTCCAGGTAAAGATTGAAAAGTAATGGAGAGAGAGGACATCCCTGCCTCATTCCTAACCGCAATGTAAAAGACTTGGAGAAGGTTCCATTCCCTGAAATCCTCACTGTAGGAGACCGGTAAATTGCCCTGATCCAATCTCGAACATGGATGGGAATCCAAATGCCTTGAGGGCTTGAAAAAGAAAAGTCCAGTTAACCCGATCAAATGCCTTCTCGGCGTCCAGGGAGACCAACCCCGCAGAATGTATGGCATCCCTGGACTCCGAGAAGACATGGGAGAGAGTATGCAGGTGATCTGAAGAAGCACGTCCTCTCATAAATCCTACTTGAGACATACTCACAAGATCCAGAAGAACCAGGGTTAGTCTATCTGCCATTATCTTCGAGAGAATTTTGACATCTTGATTCAGCAAATAGACTGGCCTATAGCTCTGAACCATTTCCTGGTCTTTGTCCAGTTTAAGTAACAAAACAATCAATGCCTCAAACAGATGTGCATCTGCCACCTCTCCAGAAAAAATATGCAAATAGAGCCGATGCAACACGAGAAGTAGTTGCTCCATAAAAGCTTTATAAAATAAGGCCGAAAACCCATCTGGACCCAGAACTTTGCCCGTAGGCAAGTCCTTTATAACAGTTGCTATCTCTTCCTGTGATAAAGGGGACGATATGAATTTCTTTTGAGAGTCAGATAATGATGGAAGATGAGCTTCCTTGAGATACTCATCCAGATTTTGAATGGGCGGAGGACTATCCATGTCCCTATATAATTGTTCGTAAAAGGTAGCAAATTCCTGGACTATCTCTGAGGGGGATACCTTCAGAGTCCCGTCAGACTAAGTCCTTATTGGGGGTATAAATCTTGCTGATTCTTGTTGTTTTAAACGTAGAGCCAACAGGCACCCAGCTTTTTCCCCTTGATCTGTAAAACTGGCTTTTGTATGGATTATTGCCAACTCAGCCTTTTCTCTTAACATTCCCAGATACTTATCTTTATATATTAGTAAATTCTGTGATTCCTCTTGAGAAATTATATCTGGGTGTATATTTTCTAACACCCATATCTGAGACAATAAAAAGAGTAACTCCTTTTCCTGTGCCCTCTTCCTCTTTGTAGCTAGACTAATGAGAATACCACTTATATAAGCCTTAAAGGCTCCCCATAAAATATCCGGTCTTGCACTATCTATTGGGTTGGTGGAAAAGAAAAACTCTATCTGCTCTTTCACCTCTCTTCTATACTTTTCATCCTTTAGTAATTGTTCATTTAATTTCCATCTGGTCTCTCTTTTGGGGATATTAAGAAAAGCCAAATTACCCAAGACTAAAGAATGATCCGATGTTGGACCCAGCTGGATCGAGGTGGATAGAACCCCTGGCAATAGCTCATAAGAAACTAATAGGTAATTAATGCGAGATTGCATGCCATGAACTGGTGAGCAATAAGTGTATTCCCTAATATTGGGATGTGAGACCCTCCAGACATCGCACAATCCGCACTGATCCATCATCTCCTTAAAGGCTCTGTGTCCAGGTGTCAATCCCCTCGACCCAGTGCTTGATCTATCCAGATTCGGATCCGAAACTAAATTTAAATCTCCCCCTAATATAACTGGAATAGGGAGTATGAGAAGAATCGTGAAAATCAATTTCATAAAAAAAAAGAGGGATCATCTGTGTTAGGACCGTATATGCTACCTAAAACCAATGGCATGGCCCAAATAGTGCCCTGCACTAAGACATATCTGCCTTCCGAATCCTTAAATACCTGAGAAGGGACAAATGGGATATTTCTGTTAATCGGGATCATGACCCCACAACTATTGGTTTCCCCTGAAGCATGAAAAACCTGACCTATCTGTTGTCTTCGAGTTGTAATACTTCGGAATACACTAAATGAGATTCTTGTATGAATGATATCTGGGCACGTAACAAACTCAGGTGCTTAAGTACCTGATATTGTTTCAGTTTTTTACTGATCCCCTTCACATTCCACGTAGCAATATTAATATTCTGAGCCATCTATTATATCAGGTATAATTCAGATAAAATATCTAGCATACCCTGCAATCATGTAACAGGTGATTCTACTCCTCTGAATCTGCTGTGCTGGTCTTCCACCCCCCCATTGAACTCCTGTCCTTCCCCACCCCCTGATTACCTCTTGAACAATCCACATCATCCATAACTCCAAAACATAATCCAAAAAACCATCCACCCAAGCCCCCCTCTTATCGCTAACAACGTTCAGCAATGCTCCGTTTACTACTCCTCCCCCAGTCCCCCAAAAAGCCGTCCCCAAACCCAGTATTCTTTATAATACATTCCCCTTATTTGAAATGCTAGTAATAAATGAAAGAGAGAGAATGCAACATCCCTACTATACAAGCCCTTGTATCTAACGCCTATCTCCTAATGAGGGCCATTGGGAGTAAGCCAATATCAATAAAACATCGCCCCCAGTAACATCACAGCTTACAAGGGCATATGGCTTGTTGAGCATGATAAGGTGCCTCGTGGTGCAAGATTGGGAAATCGGCCTCAGCCGAACATAATATGCACTGAGCAGGCCTTCATCTCAGCAGGCTCTCCAGCCCCATGGGAACAAGCCCACGATCCTCTCCTCCCAGTTGCTGCACTTTTGCCCCAGTAAATCCCAGCTTATCTCCTACTTTAGGAGCCCTTGGCACTTAACATGCATGGAGCACAAGCTCCGTCCTGTGTTATAAGTGTGCAACAGCACCCTGATGCCTTACAAAGGGAAGGGACATCTCAGCCCTTATAATTGGATTTCCCAAAAGGCTAAAGCCTTCCGCCAAACCCTTCCTTACTAAACTCCCACAGGAGAGGGGGAGACCAGATGGTGTTAAATAGGCATTGTTTTCTGCCAATTCAAAAACTAGTGAGAAATCGTTTGATTACTTGAGACCCCAGACCCAGATAAAACGAGCAGGAATATGCTTCCATGACTGAAACACTTAGAAAACTGAAGGGCCCAAAACCCCAGACCCAGACAAGACAAGTAAGAGCATGCATCCACAACTAGATCACTGTAAAAAAGAAAGAAAAGTAAAGTCTTTTCTGCCCCATATTCGGGCTGAAGTGAGAGTCCAAGAATGTGTAACCATTGCTTTCCAGAAGATCCCTTTACATGAGTACCCAGCATTCTCAAAACAGTTCTCATCTTGTTGAGAGAGTCCTAAGGCCTTTCATGTGTCCCTGAAGAGATCTGGCATTGCTAATTTTAAACCAGCAAACGCTGTCTCTGGATCTTCATAGGTGGGCCAGGAACCAGCCACCAGTACCTGTAGCCTGGCCGGGTATCCCATATGAAATTTAAGTCCAGCCGCAATAATTTTCAAAACAACAGGATGAAAAGCTGTTTGCTTCAAAAGAACTGAACCCAGGATATCCTGCACTATTCTTAGCTTAACTTGCTCCCAGCGAACTTCTTGGAGTTCTCTCACTTTGTACAGGAAATGTTGTCGTTCCAAAAAATTTAAGAAATGACAAATTATAGGTCAGGGCATTGCTCCGGAAGGGGGCTTCAGTCTTAATGACCTGTGGGCTCTCTCGATAATATATTTAGCCCCAAATGGGGAAGGGCCTGCAATCTTCTTGACTAACTTCTGGATAAAAGCTATGGTATTCTGGTCCTCTTCTCCCTCTGGTAACCTGAGGATCACAACATTATTTCTCCGGCTATGACCTTCAATCTTGACCTCAAATCTAGACAGTTTCGGATGCATTGCTGCCATCTCAGGCTCGAACCTCTTGACTTGCTTCTCTAAAGAGAAGATCCTAGTTGTGTTGTCTGAGGTAGCGAGGGTAATTTCTTCTATTTTTCTCGTGAGCGATTTCATTTCTGATGCCATCTCCTTGATCTCATCTCTGAAAGGTTTAAATTCCTCCAGAAATCTAGCCAATGTGAGTGGCTCCTGATCCGCCCCTAGATTCAGAGTGTCTCCCTTTTCTGTTCCACTCGAGGCCCGGAATTTTTTTGAGGCCTTCTCTGCTGTGACTGGCGGGGTGTGTTTCTGCTGTTGTTTTTTCATGTAAACATCCATTCTCTCTCGAAATCACCATGCAAGGGCACAGAGTTGTAGAGAACCAGAATAACTCGAAATTAGAGGTTTAGAGATCGAGAAAGTATACCAGAAAGTGAAAATATAGAGACGGGAGGCTGGAGCTATACAGAGGAGCGACTATCCAGTAGCTTGCATCACGTGGTCCCCCAAATGATGCATATTTAACTGTACCTGAACAAACATTGATGTAAAAAGCATTTTTTATTGTTTTCTTTTACTGGACAGCCTTCTATAGTGTTCTCTTCATGGAACCAGTAATTTGGAGTTTTCAATATTGTTTATAAAAGGGGAAGGTCAAATCCAGCAATCTGATTGGGCACTAGCCATGCATTAGAAGTGTCTAATGCATAGCTAAAAACAAGTGCCACCAAGCTGGAAGGAGCTGTGAAAAGAAATTAATGTTTTTTATTTATTTATTTATTTATTTAGACAGCAGTTTGGAAAACCTTTGAGCCATAGGCTCATTTACAGAGGTACCTTGGCACAGTAAGACAAATGAAAATACACAGTATAACAGTATAACACAGTATAACAGTAACTTAAGACATAGATACAAACAAGCTGGTACAGGTAGGATTGATGCAAACAATACCAGCATTATGTTGTCCTTAGCAGCTTAGTAGTAAGCTTTGTCATTAGTATTGAGTACGGCTTTGACTAGTGGCAATTACAGCTTCGGGTGTTAACAAGGTGGTTCCGTAAGGATGTTTTGAAGCATGATATAGTTGGAGTAATGTGCACTTGGAATTGAAAAAAAATAATCTTTAGATTTCAGTGGCAGCCATTTTTTCCCACCACTTAGACTTAGAGCATAAGACACACTAGCTGCATTGTTCATTTTCTGTATACTAAAAGTAAATAACATGTGAGCAATGTGATAAATTAAAAGTCAGTGAGATTTTCCCCTGGGATATTCCCTGCCTGTCTGTCCCACACCACACTACCATGGCTTGCGATTCTCAAGTTCAGTGAAATCCCCTTCCATATGCCCTGTCCAATTTACATCCATGACCTTAAAATAAAGCTGGCAGCTAGACACAATACTGGATCTGCTGAACATATGCAGCACCTGTTTCTTTGCTCTTTTTTCTGTCAATATGGGTAGCCTTCCCTAGAAGATAGTGGATTTCCTCACAACTGATCACTGCCACTTTCCACTCACTCAACTAACGCTCGCTCCAAGTTGAAACTGCCACTCACATCCCTAGTGTGTAACAGTAACAGCTGGTTTTTTTTTCTTTTTTTGTAACAAAAAAGTCAAACATACCTTGTTTTTATGTTCTCTTGTACTCCCATTGTACCATCATAACTGTTTGTAACACCATCACGGCTCCAAATTCTCCTCTTGAGCCACCATCGCCAACTTCCAGCATCTGACTCACTTGAAAAGTAGTATGCCCGTTATGAACATTCCTTTTGAGGACTCTCTTCCCATTTACTTAGTTGCAGTATTTTGATGTAGAATACATTTAAAAAAGACTAAAAAACAGTAAGCCTCCTGAGTGTGTTTTTTTCTAAATGCACACATTCTCCCTGCATACACTATATGACCCACGTTGCTGTGCAGCTGGCATTTTTGAATGTGCTGGAGAGAAACAGCAAAAACAATTTAAAATTAGAAATCATCAGTAAATTTCTGTGTGTGTGTGTGTGTATACACACACCCTGCTGGGGGGGAGAGGGACAGAATGTTAAGCCTGAGCTGTTGACAAATTAGAACAGTGTTGAGAGTTCTGTACTGAAACCGTGACATAATCAAAACTCCTAACTACCAGTTCCACAAAAAGAAAAGTATAAAATGTTGTCCATAAACATAAAACAATACAAAATACAGTTTTCACACCAGCCTTTCTTCGGGTACAGTTGAATATGGATTAGACCTCACCAGAATGCAGAATTCCACCAGCAAAATTCATGCAGAATGGCAACTCTACTTCTGAAATGCTGTTTTGTAATTTCCTTTTTAATTCCAGAAAATTATGAAAAGCTTTTCTATATAACTCATGGAGATGTATTCCATGGATCACGTAATCAGCATAATAGTATTCTGCAGTATATAGGAAACGAATACGTGGCTTACATAAAATTTAGACCACGATTCCACAGATTTACTTTCAGAATTTCATAATTCTGTTTCCAATAGAACTTTGTGGTGTTAAGTGGAATTCTCAAAATTCCACAGAATTCCAGAGGAAGCAGAATTTGGAAATTCCACACATCTCTAATAGGGGTAATTGGGGGGCATGAACGTTATTTTGGAAAATAGCAACATTACAAACAGCTGCCAATGGGCAATGATTTCCTGACCTCTTTAAGTTAAAGAGCAGGAGTCCAAGTTTTGACAGGCGGTCATAATGATATATAGTAGTGACATTATTGATTGTTTGCTTGATTAATTAAATATTTGCTTACCAAGTAAAAGTACACTTTAAACAACAATACTCCTTTTGCAGGACTGACCTAGGTGTTAAACTTGATTACAAACACTGAGTAAAAATACATAATATAAGATGGTGCTGTACATATCTCACAGGTTCATGACTAAAAACATACAAAATACAATTAACAACACAGTTCAATAACAATTGCATAAAGAACTGGAAAATAAGCATTATTTTCCAAGTCGGTCATAATTTTGGCCATGGGATTCAATTTAGTTTCAATCAAGGTCAGAAGGGGCCTTACCCATTTCAATTTAAGTTGGAAAAAGTCTTAGGACTTTAGAGAAAAAAAGCTTTGTTTGGAAATGCTTTGACTTGAGATTTGAAGGGGAAAGCTTACAAAATGTATATTATAATTTACACTCTGATTTCATTGGAAAAGTTGGGAGCGTTTGCTTAGTCTCATTCTGAGCTTTACCCAGCTACCCTGTAGCCTGGAAAAAAAAGTTTATGGCAGCTGATATTACCTCTGATTTGTTTGGGCAAGAAGGTTTATGCCCCGGAGAACTGAACCTGTAATCATTTGATTTGCAGGTCTACACTTTCACTAATTTTCACTATCTGTACCATTTGGCTTGAGTTCATTAAAACTGTTTGTAAATTGGCAATGAAATGTACAGGTGAATACAGCAACTACATTGGTTGAAAGACAACCCATGACACAAACTCAAGTGGGTATTAATTCTCAAATAATGCCCTCTTGGGATCATGAACCTGCTTACAAAGTTATTGGTTGTCCCACATGTAATTCAGTATTGTTTTGTTTAGAACGATTCTGTCCAATAGGTGGTGCGATGGAGGCACAGTGTAAAAGGCAAGGCACTGTTTCCACAGGCAAAGTGGAGCATTGTGTTGTGTGGAATACTGAGCTTTGTATACAAAATGTTCAAATCCAACCTACTGTATAGGTGGCACAAAGGAGAGAAACTGGTAAATGTGATGCACTGTGTGGATACAAAAAGTGGAGTGCTGTGTTGCCTGCAATACTGTGGTGTTTTTCAGAAAATGTGAGTTGCCATCCACCAGCTACCAGCCTATGTGAGTTCCCATCAATCAGCAGAGATTTAAAAAAGAGTTGTGTGAAGTGCTCAGCCTCGTTGTTCTATCCCCACTCACTAGTGCACATTGGGTAAGTAGTAACATTTGCATATCGAGCCATAGACACATATGCAAATGTTGCTAGTTTATCCTACATGCAGTAGTGAATGGAAATAGAAAATGGAAGAAACAAGGTTAAAGACATTATTTTATTGCAAGGCACAAACATTTTCAGATGTTTGCTCTGTCCCCTATTTCAGAAAGCAGTGGTGCAAAATGTAGATAGCAGTCATGATATAAATGAGGACTAGGTACTGAATGTGCACGCTCACAGTTTCTGATAGAAATCAACAGTAGGAAAATAGTTGCAAGGTAATATGGGGTTGTCTGTAATTGTGAACAAAACCAATATATTAAAAAACACTCTGTTCCCTACATTTCCCATGTTATAAGTGCATTAAGGCACTCCGAAGGTGGCATCTAATGGGGGAATTAGTGCATGGTTGGGTGGTTGTAGGCACACTTCCGGACCATGCATTAATTCTCCATTAGATGCCACCTTCATCATGGCTTAATGTTTACATAGCTATGACTAACATGTACATAGGTATTTTCAATATTTGTCTGAATTTTTAATCTCTTCTAATTGACAGTCTCACTACTAAACATCTGTGATGGATTTGCCTAATTTATTTCACCTAGAGTATCAACAGCTCAAATGTTCTACTGTACTTAAACTCTACAACTGAAACAATAATACAAACTGGAAGATGTAAACAATCTAATCAAGGACGTTTCATTTGTGGCCGAGATATTCAAAGCAGTTGTGCATGGCGCAACTGAGTTGCACCGGCACAAGTGCGGACTTGCACCAAGGAGTGATATTCAGCAGGAGTCAATGTGTAGTGCAAATCTCATTGCACCAATGTGCAACTATAATGAATGCATGTGCAAATGTAGGGGACATGCCCATGAATATCTGTTGCAATGCGATATTCAACTGTGGAACCATGGCGCAAGTGCGGAGCAAAATCGTGATGTGCCGAGCAGACCTGAGCCTAGAAATACAGGGCGCAAGCACACAGACAGTACTTGTGCCAGGTGAGAGGGAGCGAGAGAGAGAGAGCCAGAACAAACAAAAGAAGGAAGGACAGACAGACAGAAAGACATACTAAGAGAGATAGAGCGAGTGAGAGACAGACTGACAGACACAGGCAACCACAGATGGAGAGGGACAGAGGTGGCAGTGGAGAGGGAGACGGGGCAGAGAGAGTGAGAGGGACAGGCAGGCACAGTGCCAGGCACTGCACCAGGGTGGCACACAGCCAGCAGCAGCCAACCACCCAGGGGGATACAGGACATCAGGGGCCATAGTTAGTGCACCCTTCTTGATGGAGGCTGTAATGAGGGGCGTGAGAGGGCAGGAGGAACAGTGACATGGCCAAGGAAGGGCCCATTGGTGGTATGCCCGAAACAGGTAGTATTGTGCCCACACCACCTTTGTGAACAACTCCAACATGGAAATTGTGGGATGGTATCACCTGAACAGGGTCATTCTGAGGCAGCTCTGTGAGCTGTGCAGTGAGGAGATGCAGTTACCCACAAGACGAAGCCACACAATGTCTGTGGAGACCAAAGTGACAGCTGCCATGTGCCTGCTCACCATGGGCACCTTCCAGAGACCAACAGGGGACACCACATACATAGCCCAGTCAGCCACATTACACCTCCTTACACAGTTCCTTAATGCTCTGCTGCCACATGCTTCAGAATACATCCATTTCCCCAGCACACAGGCGGAGAGTACAGCAACCATGCAGGACTTCCACAGAGCAGCACATATGCCTGGCATGTTTGGGGCCATTGACTGCACACATGTGGGCATCTGCACACCATCTGGCCCTGAGGGTGTGGCCTACATCAATAGGAAGGTGTTCCCGAGTGTCAACTGCCAGGTGGTGTGCAATGCCAAGGAGTGCATCATCAATGTCTTTGCCATACACCCTAGGAGTGCACATTATGCATTTTTCTGGCACAGCTCTGAGCTGTGCCACAGGTTCAAGTGTGGAGACATCTCCACAGGCCACCTAGTGGGTGAATATGGGATAGGCAAGGGGTGACGGCAGAGTAGGCCATGGGATGGGGAGGGCAGGGTGGGCGTTCTGGCGAGGGCACCAGAGACAGTCAAGAGGCACAGCAAAGGATGTCAGAGGGCTAACCATGTCATTATCCACACAGGAGACAGTGCCTATCCACTGAGGCCCTGGCTGCTCACCCCCTATCGGTGCCCATCGTCCCAGCAGAGGAACGCTACACCGAGGCACACGCCAGCATGCACAACATCATTAAGCGTGTATTCGGCATACTGAAGGCACATTTCTGTTGCCTAGACAGGTCTGGCGGTGCCCTAAAGTACAGCCCCTCAAAAGCATGTGGCCTATTCCTGGCCTGCTGCATACTGCACAACATGACCATTGACCGTGGGATAGATGTCGAGGCTGGTGAGGGTGACAGTAGTGGGGACGAAGGAGGCAATGGGATGGAGGGTGGTGGACAGCCCTCCCCAGGCGGAGGGATCCCTGTCTACAATGGATGGTGTGCCAACATCGTGACACCATCACACAGAAGCACTATGGAGCATGCAGGTAGGTGGTGCGAAACCCATACAAGAGACACACACACAGGTACAGCACACAGGCAGGGGCATGCATGGCAATGGGCATGCACACACAGAGGTGTGGTGCAGGGGTAGGGGAGTCAGTGGCACACAACCACACACAACTGCACACAGCATCACACAGCAACATACACACACACCCCCACGCACCCACACACCCAGGTGCTGGCATATGGCAGGGATCAGATGCATTGCACCGGTGCAGAGGCGCAACCAGTGCTGAACTGCCCTCATCACGCCCACACTACACAGTCCAGCGGCTGAGCAGGCACACACACAGGCAGCATGCAGCATGACACACAGGTGCCACACCAGTGGTATGCACACACACATGCTGCCCATGCATGCACAGGGCAGCTGCTGCAGACTGTGGTCAGGGCGCCACACACATCAGGGCCACTGTGCAGAACCATGGCCTCAGCAGTCATGGGGGTGGCCGCACCGGGGTCAATCGGCAACCACAGGCTGCTCATCGCCCACAGGGTGTGTTTGCATCAGTCCCCAAGGGGTTGAACTGCAGAACCATGACCGGGTCCATGCAGGGGTGTGTAAGCACCCAAACAGGCCCACCACAGACATGCCTGGGATGCCAACATCAGAGCCCAGCATTGACAGTGAGGGTGTCACCCAATGCCAGGATCATGGGGTGGACAGTGCACTGTGTGTGGTCCATTGTGGCCAGCCACACCCTGTGGCAGCAGGCAGTGCCAGGCCATCCATGACTGCATTGGCAATGCAATCCTGGGATGCAGTTGTGGCCTCCTGCATGCACTGTATCACCACCAGGAGCTGCGCAGTGCCCCTCTCATGCTGCTTGGCCACCTGGTGCACCTCCACACACAGTGCATGCACCCCAGCAGCAAGCAGCACCTGTTGCTTCATGAAGGCCTGCAGCAAACATGTGTGCTCTGCCAATGGGTCAGCGTCCTGGGGTTCCCGCGTGGGGCGCTGACCCTCTTGTGATGACCGGCCATGCTGCACAACCCCTCTCAGGTGGATGCTGCACAGTGGGGTCCTCATGGGGAATATCTCTAGATGGCACCCGGTGGCGGACCCTGCATCCAGCTGCCCTGTGACGCCTGCTGCCTGCTGCTGCCCATCTGGCTGCTGATCACTGCCAGCACCTGTGCAGCCGCACCACCACCACCACATGGAACAGCTGTGGCAGTGCACACAGCAGCACCCGCAGTGGTGGCAGGCAGCTGTTCCCCTGCTGTCAGGTCACTGGGCACATTGCCTGTGTTGGTATCTGGTATGTACGTCTCCCCCACAATACCACCCATGCTGTCCAGGATTAGGGTGAGGTTGTCATCGACATCAGACCCCACCCCAATCTTGTCTCCACACAGAGGACGATGAGACTGGCATCCTGTAGAAACACAACCTGGGCCTCATCCGACGCCATACCCAGGACATCCAGCTGGACTGTGGTGGTGTGCTTCAGCCCATCAGGCCCCTGGGTGCCCATGGAGGTGGATGGCTGGTCCTCCAGGGATGGTCCTTCCTCCACAGCCACTTCCAGTGCCCCATCCTCTGCAAGCAGGTGTTTCAGTGCTGAAAAAGAAAACAGGTGTGTCAGTGATGCAATGCCCACAAGTGCCCCTCCAAAACACAGCCACTGCATCCTGTGCATGGCCGACATACATACCATGCAGTGATGGGCTGCCACCTGTCTGGAATCCTCCATCAGGCACACCCTCCATGGTGCTGCAGTGCGTGGTGGCTGCCACCAACTCCTTCTATGCCGAGAGCTATGGCTCATCAGTAGGCCCCCCTCCGGTGGCATTCTGGGCTGCAAGGATGGCCGCCACCTTCTCCTTAATGCGCCGCTTATCCGTGCCCACCTTCTTGCGGCACTCCTGCACTGACCACTGGTTGCTGCCCTGTTGGTTCATGCATGTCACTACCTCCACCCATCCCCAACCCTGACCTATGGTGTGCCCATGGCACCACTCAACAGCAGCTCCCTGTTGAGGTAGGCATCAAACAGGGCCTCTGCTTCTTTTATTTTATTTATTTGTTCTAGGATTACAAATACCTTTGAGCCGAGGCTCTTTTACAAAGGTTCCACGGCATTGGTACAATTGAGACAAACATAAGCAAAGATAACAGTTTATAAAATTAATAAAAAAATACATAGTCTTGTAGAGAAAAAAAGAACAGTAAGGTGAAACTTTGGAGAGGGTAAAGGGAAAGGAGGAGGGTGAAATCAGGGGGGCTAAGTGGATGGGAGAAAAGGGGAGGTAGGTGGGGGTGAACAGAGACAGGAGAGGTGGAAGGCAGGTAAGAATAGAGGTAGTGCAGCCGGGTGGCATTTGTCATGGGCCAGCAGGGGAGGTGAAGATGGGGGGGGTGCTGGCAAAGTGCAGGAGTAGATGTGGATCCAAAAGGGCATCTTCAACTATGGAACCAAAAGACATGTTTAGCCACAGCAGTCACAGAGGTTGGAGGCAGTGAGTGTTAGGAGGAGCTGAGTCTTAAAAGTGCTGAGCGATAGTGAGGATGAGATGTCGCTGGGAAGACCATTGTACCATCTAGTGGTGTGGTAAGCAAAGGGTCTTTGGCCTTGTGTTGTGCGGCAATGCGGGATTTGCAGAAGCTGAGGTTTCGATCCCCTGGTATGGCGGGTGTGGATTCTCGGTTGTATGAGGGCACAGACTCCAGGGGGTGCAAGGCCCAGCAAGATTTTCTTAGTAGAAATACAAGCTTGGTGTTTCATTAGATTGGCAAGATTCAACCATCCAGTTTGAGAATAGAGGTCATAGGTGTGAGTTACACATTGGGAGCCAGTGACAAGTCGACAGGCCTTGTTCAGGGCGGTGGATACCCGTTTGAGTGCAATGGTTGTAGCAGAGCCATAAATGATAATGCCATAATCAATGATGGATATGATGGAGCTCTGGACAGTGACAGCAAGAGGTTCGGGTGTCAGGTGTTTCCTATGGTGGAATAGAAGGCCTAGCCAGGAGTTAGCAGCTTTGGTGACATGGTCGATGTGAGCAGTGTAGGAGAAGTGAGGGTCAAGGGTGATCCTGAGGTATTTAAAATGTTTGACCTGTTCCAGTGCTGCACCTTGTCTGGTGATAACAGAGAGTTGGAAGTGCTTATGTTTATTATGGGAGCTGCTGAAGATCATGGCCTTGTTTTTTTTTTGATTAAGGATCAGTTTGTGCTTTGTGAACCAATTCTCAACCAAGGAGAAGCCGAGTTGGAGATTTTCTTGCAATTTCTTCGGGTCCTGGTGTGTGGCAAGGATTACTGCATCATTGGCATATAGGGTGATATGTTCAGTGCAGGAGTAGGGTGTTAAGGAACAGGCTGAAGAGTAGAGGGCCCAGTATTGAACCCTGGGGGACTCCAGAGAGGACAGGTTTGGGATCAGAGTGCACCTCTGTAGTTTTCAAGATAGCTTTTGAACCAAGAGATTGAATCATTGGAGAGACTAGTATTTATTAGTTGGCTCAGCAGGAGGGAGTGGCGGACAGTATCGAAGGCTTTGGTCAGGTCGATGAAAATAGCACCAGTTAGTTGTCCATTGTCGAGGCAGCTGTGAATGGAGCCGGTGAATTTGAGTAAGGCAGAGGATGTACTATGACCTTTTCTAAAGCCATGTTGCTGTTTACAAAGAATATTATAATTGTCCAGATGCTCGGTAAGTTGGTCCGCTACTGTACGTTCCAGTGCCTTAGACAGGGGAGGCAGAATGGAGATAGGGTAAAAGTTTGCATGGTCAGTCCTATCACCACTTTTGTGAATCGGGGTAACAGTGGCCATTTTCCATTTGTCCAAGGAATTGGCTAAGGGAAAGAGAGAGATTAAAGATCTTGGTGAGGGGCCCAAGTACCTCGTCAAGCGTTAGGGCCAGTAGCTTGAGGTCAAGTGTGTCATTGCTTGCACTAGATTTGCTGATGGTTTTGGCAACATAGTTTCAGACTTGATGTTTCTTTAGAGCTTTAAAGTAGAAAGGTGGGTGACAGGCATGGGTGGAGGAGTTGGGGGGCTGGGAGTTGACGCATCTTGGAAGAAGTCAGAGGGGAGAACACTGCTAAAGTCAGTAAAAGCAATGTTAAAAGTGTTCACAATAGTTTTAGGGTCGAGTGTAGTGTGCCCATTTACGTTGAGTATGTTTGGCGAAGATTTTTGACTGCTTCCCAGTGACATCTTTAATGTTTTTCCAGAAATCCCTTCCATTTCCCCAGGAGTTAGTGAGGGCATTTTCATAGTAGTAAGATTTCTGTTTCCAAATGGATTTGGTGCAGTCGTTCTGTGCCCGTTTATAATTCTGGATGTTAAGTTGCTTACCGGAGTTTCTAGCCAGTTCCCAGAAGTGGTCCCTGGAATTAAGTTACTGAGTGATTTAACTTTACGCTTTTTGGTGGGGGAGGGCAAATTTATTACAAGCTTCATTGAAAATGTGAATAAATTGCTCCAGTGCAGTATTAGTATCTGTTGCCTTGAAGATGGGGGACCAGTCCTGCAGACGGAGGTGCGATTTGAGGTGGGGTAATTGACCACGGGGTAGGACTCTGCTGGTGATGATTTTTGCTGATGGGAGAGTGGTCACTGAGTGTGTCAGGGAGGACTGAGGTTTTCGTGATCTGAGAGGGGTGGTTGGTTAGGATCCAGCCGAGTAGGGTGCAGGTCCCAATTCTGTAGTTCCTTCTGGTTGCATAGTCAACCATTTGAGTCAGGTTAACTGATATAACAGAGTCCTTAAATGACCCACCTTCAGCTGAGAGCCAATTAATGTTAAAGTCACCAAGAAGGATGATTTCAGAGTCTGATGAGTGGGATTTGACAAAGTCAAGGACAGCGGTTAGACCAGGTCCCTGTTCCTTAGGAGGTATGTAAACAGTGACAACTGTGAGGACCTTATTGTGGGTGCCTAATAGGAGTCTGATGGAAAGAATCTGAGCAGAAGCTGCTGGAAGATTTGAATCAATGGGGTGTCCTCGGAAAGTGTCTTTCATGTATAAGGCACACCCTCCACCTCTTTTGGACTTACGATCAACCCAGAAGACATTGTAGCCAGGAAGGGTAATTGCCTGGTCAGGGATCTTTGGGGTGAGCCAAGTTTCAACTACTGACAGAATATCCGGGTTGTGTTGGGTGGTAAAGGCTTGCAGTGTGTCAGGCTTAGGAAGTAAACTGCAGATGTTCAGGCACATGATTGAAAGAGTGCCTGCTGGTTTGTTTTGGTTGGTGGTGTTTGGTCTGGGGTTAGGGTTCACAGTCCTTGATAGCAGCAGGAGGAGGAATACAAGTTTCAGGGTGCATAGGCGGAGTTCAGTCAGAGAGAGGTTGCGTTTCTTTTTTGAACAGTAGTATGCCAGGTGGTAATGTCGAAAATGCAACATTGGAATAGTTGTATACAATGTGGCTAGATGTGCCCAGGGCTCACACATGAGCAGAGACAGATCAGTTTTGGTGGTGGTCCTCCAGGGGGAGGATTTGCCCCATTACTAAATGATGTAAAATAATCAAATCCACAGGAAAAGGACCAGTAAACTGTTTGATCTACAGTAACAAGACAAAGGATGTGTTGAATTCCTGGAACACTGGCCTGGGGCATATGCAGGAAGTTAAAACCCTTTGTCAGTGTCTTCCCTTTGTTTAAATAGTTGTGAATGGTTCTCAAAGACATGCAGATCTCTTTAGCAACAAGGCAGATGGAAATGTGGATTCATTTTCCACTCCTCAGGTCAGAGTTTGTAGAATTTCTTAGCTGTACTTACTTTGATTGTGATGGCTTCCAAAAAAGTTCATTTATAATGAGAATCCCAATATCTGCTGGTGATGTTTTCCAGTTTCTTAGTCCAGGAAACTTTCATAGATCTCATATCCAAGAATTGTCTAGTTCCTCCAAGCTGAAACACATGAAAATCCAAAATATTAAACTACTGACAGAGACAAACACAAATACCTAGCCACACAGCCCAAGTAGGCAGAGCTACAAGCTTCTGCCTTCATGAAGTTGGGCCTGCTCTTGTGAGCATGCCCACGCTCCTCACCTTCCTCACGTTCCGACATGTCACTTCCTGTGGACATGGACAGCACAGTGTGTCAGTGGCAGCAGCACCCTACTCCATCCCCCCTGCTGTACTGGCTGTGCTTTGTGTGCTCCACCAGTATGCTCAACTTACCTCAAAAGGATGCAGTACCAGTCCATGGCCTGTGCCAATCCGTGGATCTTCTATAGCGCATCGCATCCAAATGAGCTTTGGCACAACGGTAATGGTATGCTAATTCCCCCAGTATGCCACGCATTGGCTGATGAGCTCATTTGCATGTGGCGGTTGAATATCATGAATGTGCTCCATGCACAACGAGATTGCTCTGGAGCAAGTCACAGCACAATGAGCACACATGCGCGGTGCACAGGATCACAGTGCACATGTGCCAGATGGTGTACTGTCACCTATTGTGCACTGTGCACCCACTGCGCAATAGGGACTGAGGCACACAGTGCACCATGCCTGCTATTGCGCACAGCATAGGGCACCTGACCCCTCCTGTGACCTCTGTCCCTGGGTGACCCCAGCACCCGTGACCCAGCCTAGCCGCGCCCATGCCGTGCATCTCCGAGTCTACATGATGAGCGGACACAGCGCATGTTCCCTCAGCCCATGCATCTGCCGCATGCAGTGGCCATGTATGCCTACTGCCACCATTTTGCTCTGCGGCTCACACCTGAGACATGGCGCAGCAGCAATCAGGATGAGCAGCAAACTGGATGCAGATCAAGTTTTTGAATCTCGTGGCCTGCGTCCAGTCCCACGCACCACAACTGTTTGGGCAGTCTCCACTGCAGCAGCCCCGAATGGCTGTGTGGCAGGCCATTGCTGCCTCACTGAGGCAGTGCACAGAGCTGGCCAGTTCAGGGAAGCAGTGTTGCCACCGCTATAGGGACCTGGCTCAGAGGGACCCAGAGTGCCTCAGGAGGCTGGAGGTGTGCATCAAGCATGGGGCTGTACCACAGCCAGGTGAGTAGGCCCATCATGCATGTGTGCCCTGGTGCTGTACTGTGGTTTTGGCTAGGCTGCCTGACATGTCCTGCAGGGCAGTGTACTACCATCAGGTGCATTGCAAGGTGGCATTGCCCTCTGCTACTTGTGTTGCGCTGCCATTGTGTGGGACGTGTCAGGCAGGGGCTCACCCTGTTCAGAGGGGTGAGGGTGGTGAGCAGCTGCTGTGGTTGGTTATTGTTGTGTACCTGTTTCTGTTCCATTCCCAGGACCTGAAGACCAAAGGCGGGCAGTGCTGGTGGGATGCCAGGCCGCAGCTGCCCAGGGTGGAGGAGCAGCTCTGGCACCAGTGGGACCACAGAGAACAGGTAGGCACTGACATCATCTTGCACACCATCATTGGGGGGGTGGCAGGGGCATGGGTGCAGGCATGGCCATCTGTGCCGTGTGCCATGGCAGCTGTGTGTGGTGCCCACCACTGTGGAGCATCCATTGGACATGTGTGCCAGCTGCTGGTGGGGTGGATGTGTGCACGGCCACCACTGATGTTGCTGTGGTGCTGCCAGAGCACTGTGCCATGTGACTGCCATGGCACAGTCAGATGGCCACTGTGCGGCAGGGACCACTGCTGTGCGTTGATGTGATGTGCCACGCTGCTGGCAGGTGTTGGCACACTCCCCTGTGGGTGGCCTGTATGGGCCTTCCAGGAGTGTGTTTCCGCTGCCCAGTACAAGCTGTGGATGGGCATGGTTCCTTGAGACATTGCACTGATCATCTGTCCTTTCCCTTGTCCTAGGTGTCCGATGGAGGCGCAGGAGGCCCATCTACTGCCGGCTCCTGAGGCAGCTCATCCTGATCACATCAACTATGAAGGAGGCATTGATGCAGGTCCACAGAATGATCTTAGCGGACAGGAGGCAGTGACATCAGCAGGGAGTGGCAGGCTGTGGCCGCCACTAGTTGGGCCCTAAGTTCCCCTGTTTCCCCAGCCATACCTCCCCCTCCAGTTCTTCATCCCACTGAACAGTCCCTGTTCCCTACCCACTCCCCTCACTTTCCTACCCTCCCCCACACCCTTCTCTTGTGTATAGTTGTGTTGCACATTATGGTGTGCATGTTTTGGGGCACGTTTTGTGCTTCTGTGGATCACTGCTGTGTGCTACAGTGTGTCCCATGGTGGTGGTGTCCCTCCTCCTGGTCAATGGTTGTGCCTTGGGGTGGCTGTCAGGGTTGTGTGGTGGGTGTGTCTGCTTGTCTGCTTGGTCCTGGGTGTGGCCTGCCCTGGTCTGGATATGCAGGAGGGGCACAGTCTGCTGCCTGTGGGGGCCCCCTTGGTGACCCTCCATCCCTCATTGCACTCCCTGTTGCCTACTGCCTGTGCCACTGTTGTGTTCTTGGGTGGGGGTCTAGGTATCTGTGTGTGCCCTGCTGTGCCTGGCTGGTGGTGGCCTCCTGTGGCCTGTCACTATGCTTCCCTGGCTCTGTCCCTGGGTCTTCTCTCTCTGTGCCGTGCCCCCCCTCTGTTGCTCTGTTCACATGGTTGCCCTGGGGCTTCTCTGCCTGCCCATGGCGCACCTGTGATTGTGCTGGCACATCCATGGTTGTGTCATGGTGCATCCACAGTTGTGCCATGGCGCAACTGTGCCATATTCAACCGGGTTGCGCTGGCACAGTGCGTCCAGCGCAGCCTCTGAATATGGCTCCTGTTTCACCAAGGCGCATCAGATTTGTGCTGCTCTGGACTTGCACCGGCCTTTGACAAATTTCTAAATATGTGGGCCTGTGTGAATTACAGCATAAATTCTTTGATAAGAAAGAGAATCTGATGCACAGCAAAATGACTTTCAGTGGTTTATTACACATGACAATCTATCTTACAAAAATATGCTAAAATCATTTTTCCAAAGGTCTATTACAAAATGGGTTAGTAAGCCTAACTCGCAACAGGTAATATTGAGGCTCAGATTCTTGAAATCAAAGCAAGTATGCAACCAATCTGAAAACAGAAAGAAACAATAAGAAATGCCTAATGTACAGTAGGGCCCTGAGACATATCGCAATATCCAAAGCTACAGAAAACATTGTTCTCAGCCAGACACTCAAAATCTGTACTTGACATGTCATTTCCTAAGAGCTGTTGAAAACTTGCTTTTTTAACCAGTATTGCTGTAATCGGTTTTAGCACTTTGCATTACATTTCTCACATGTGTAACTATTGCATTTTAAAAGGTTTAGCCCACAGTTTTCCTTGCAAATGCCACTATTCAGTGGTCTCACACAGCAAGTCAAAAATTCCCAGAAACATTTTTTTTTGTTCTTGGACATCTTAGCTTCAAAAAGCAGAAAAAAGTTGGGACCCAACTATTTCTATGGCCTGAAAAATGTAACCTTTTCTCTGACTTTTTTACTTGTACAGATATGTAAAATCTTCAGGATTTATGAGTTCTATCTTTTGTATCAATAGCTGGCTATGAATGTCTAACAAAATCTGTCAGAAACCAATAACAATAAATGAGGTAATCTTTAAGATAATTGAACTCCTTGATAGAATAGACTGGTACAAGTGAATAGATAGACAATGAAGAACTTTTAAAATCATACCTGTAGATAGATGTCAGCTAGTCATTGCACATTTGTCATATACTTACAGCAGTACTTCTTATGTTATTATCTGTTTTCTCTGAAATTTAATTTATAAAGTAAAAAAAGCTGCGTATGACAATCTGCATATGTAGGTCCATCAGGTCCACCCTCCACTTCAAAAGCACTGGTAATCGCATTCTGTTGCACCACGGTCTACTCAGTCTATAGTGATAAAACAAAGGTTAAAAATGGAGCATTCTGATTGGCTAACAGCATTCTCAGAGGGTTATGTTCACGGCCCAAAATACTCATGTACAATAAAAAAATTAGAAATATAATAAAACAGTTTTAAAAAATTTAAACATTTTAGTTTAATAATAGAATTGGGATGCTCCAGGGGTTGGGTTTCCATTGCTAAGTTAACCTATGCACGTAAGACACTTGGTTACAACTTGTGTCTCATGACCCCCCTCCCTTGGGTTAGATTACTGAACGGTAACCCAACCCCTTGTTATGCCTTAATGCTTAAGTAACTCCACTCATGCCGAAGATATGGAAGGAGTCACCCAGCCCCATGCAAAAACAGCAAAATGAGATGATGTTGTACTCCTGAAAACACCATGTTTTGCTGGAGCATGTAGTAACAGTGGTGGGAGGCTCTATAACTAATCCCCTGTGTATGTCCATCGAATCCAATCAGCACATTTACTAGTCCCATGCTCTGGGCTCTACAATCCTTTAAGGTCTTGTGCAAGCCCTATCTATGTGAGTCAATGGATCAGAACTAGTAAGTGCCTTTTACGGCCCCGAATGGTCCCAAAGACTGACCTATTTTATTTAAAGGCGATAGGAAATTATTTTCATGCCTTTTGGTGCTCTCCTCTTTTCATTTTTGTATTATTGTTTATTAAGCACAATTCACAAAAGTCTAAGTATTCTGTACATCACAAAAATACAAAATTATCAATACAAGTAAAACATTTTCCGATGATTGCAAAAGCACAAAACACTGTGAGATTTGAAACACAGAAGGGTAGAGAAGGCCAAAGAATGTGTCCAGCCAAAGGAAAAGCAAGCATCTGAAGTCAATATAATTTTAATTCTGTAATCAGTAATAAACTTGCATCAAAAGAATGAAGTGGGCAAGAGAAAATACAGAGAATAATGTATGGGCAAATGGGCAACCATACACAACAAGGCTGTGTTTCTATCAAGGGGTTGAGATGACAGCATATGGACCTCAAGAGTGAAACTCAAGAGGTCCAGGCTGTCATCTCAGCCCCAAGATGGAAACACATGCCGAGTTGTGTGTGGTTGCCCATATTTTATTTTATGTAGTATATGGTTTTGCACACAGAAATCACAGAAGTGTTACCATCCTAAATAAAAAAAAACACAAAAAAAGTGCCATTTCTTTTTTCTGTTTAATGATCGAAATTAAATTTGAAGACTTTTACCAGTTAAAAGGTACAAATGTGGGCACTGGGGAATTAGTAATCAGCTAGGTGCTGGGAGAATGAGGAATTTAGCATTTTATGACCTTTGAACTGTGCTAAACAACTGCTTTGAATGCACACAACAGCACTTTGGAATACACACAGTGGTTTAGAATGTGCACAAGGATTTTGAGCATGCTGATTTTTATACAGAACAAAGGCCAGCCATATATTATGTAAGCAATAATACCCAACAGGGTGGGTGGTATTGTGCTATACCGGACCGCCCTGGGGCGTAATGAGGCCCGACGCCGCAGGCGGAGGGTCTTATAGCCCCTGGAAGGTCCGGTATAGCACAATACCGCTCACCCTGGAGGGTATTATTGCTCTTAGAAAATGGGCCACTGTATAAGATATGTATATGTTTCAAAATAAATAATTTTGATGTTAATTTATATGTCAAAATGATAAAATAGTTCCTCCGCCTGTATTAGAATGCTGTGTTGTTGTTTTTTTGAGTTAGGGACTGTTGTCTTGCTTGAGTCTCTGTAGTTGTGCCTTTGGAGCTGGTTGTCATGTTTACTCCCCCCACACACACACACACACACACACACACACACACACACACACACAGGGCTTAACAATATTTGCATATTACTAGGTTTTTTTTTGGTAGCTTTTGTAGTGTGGTCACAGTAACCAGTACTGGATGTGTAGATTGTACAGTAGAGGAAATTGGGATCAGTAAGAGTGAGGTACTGTGTTTTTTATTTTCACACAATATAATCTATGCAGGAGAAGAAGCTTGCTTGCTAATTAGTTTAGTGAATGCATAACAGCTACATGAGTGGGCGAGACACTGAGACAGCTTTCTAAGTCCTGTAATTATGCTTTTTCTCGCTCCTGCCCGCTTTAGCACTACCGCATGAGCGGCTTTCTTCAATAGCAGCTCCTGCTGCCTCTCAACACTTACGGCATAAACAGTGAGCTTTACTGCAGGAGCAGCGGTTCGGGTGGTGGCGCTTCCACCATTGCCTCCTCCACCTCCCGCTGTCTCCCTTTTTCTCAGTCTTCCGCGTACATGAGTAGGCCGCAGCCTGAGCTCCGTAGGGGGTGGGAGTTATAAGTGCCCACAGCCACTTTCCTTGGAGCACGATCGCGCTATGCGTCGACCTGCAGCCCCAGTGTATCCATCTCGCTGCTCGAACACTGGCACACACACAACTAGCCCTGCTGCACTTTTGTTAAATTACATTGATTTTTATTTATTACAAACATACAGCAAAGTGAAGCAGCATGTCACATTAAAGGGGTGATGGCTGAGCCTCTGGTTTATGGCTCGCTAAACCTCAAAAGCAACATGGAGGCATTTGCCTTTTGTAAAATTCTACTGGCCCATTTTTCAGAATGAAATGAGGCGACAGAGGCGGGACTCGTTATTTCGGTCTCTGTTGCCTCATACCTGCCCAGCTAATTGAAGCTTTCACCCAATCAGGATACAGAATTCCATGTGCCCATTTTCTAAATACTATTAAAGAGCCACTGATGCCATAAGTGCTACATTGCAGAATCCAAATAAGCATACTCCCAGTAAATCTCATACCAAAAACTAGGGGCAGGATTCACAAAGCAGATGCACTGGGCACAAGGGAGATGCGCCGGTGCAAACAGGATGTGCCCTCCAAAAGCCAAATGATTCAGGAAGGGATGTGCCACGGGATGCACCGTGTTCAACCCCATTGTGAATCACACATGATGTGCATGGTGCAAGGGGAGATGCTCAAGCACATCTGTGATGTGCAAAACCACCAAGGGGTGCAGAAGAGTGAATAAGGAGCAACCCAGCAGGAAATGTGGGAGCAATTGGGGGACAATACAGTGGGACAAAGAAGATAGGGGCACATGCCCAAAGGGACAAGCCAGAGTGACAAAGGGCCCAACAGTGGCCACAGCAGATGAACTGCACAGACAGGGCATACAGAACAACACCCAGTACCACATGACACAACCCACACAGGACCATGGCAGGCACACAAGGCAGGCACACTGTCACTTGCAAGGTGCCACATACCTGTGGGGGACACCATGCAGCATGGTGGTGTCCAAAGGACAAGGCCACCACCACAGGTGACCAGGGATGTGGGGGTGTACGAAGCCACACAGGGCCACACTGGTGCATAGGTTGGGTGGCACACAGGGACATCACTGTGCCACACAGGCATGTCATACCCCCAACCACAGTAGACTGCACACAGCTCTAATGACTGATAATGCAGCAGTGCAATGGATGCATGCCACAGGCATCACACACAGATCAAGGGCATAGACATGTGCAGCAGGATAGCAGGCCCGCCCACAAGCCACAGGCAATATGGTGGGCACACAGTGGGCGGGACATGGCATGCAGCAGGAGGTTGCTGCCTGTACAAACACATGTGCAGAGAGGAGTATGGCAGCAGGGGACAAAGGACAGCTGCAGACAACAACCAAACCCAAGAACATGATACAGTGAAGGACCACAGACAACAGGTCAGATAAATAACAGTTTAATAAAAGCACAACAACAAAAATAACAGCAACAACTATGTACAAGAACAATGCAAAACAGGGAAGGGGAGTGTGGGACTGTATACAACATCATCAACTGGGGAAAGCAGGGGAGAAAAGTAGCAGTGGGAGTGGGTATAGGAGATGAGTGGGGACACTGATGCAAAGTAGGGAGGGGAAACAACAGAAACAAAGTCCAAAATCACGCCATGGGGTGTACCAGGGGATGGCACACTCGTCTCCGGACCCATGCAGTGAGGAGAGAATGACAACTGATAGCGCCCTCAGCAGACATCTCTGCATCCAGAACAGTGGCCTCAAAGAATAGTGGAGTGCATGCCGTACGTTTAGGCCCAGGCCCTGTGGTGCCTCCTGCCAGTGTCCCCCATGGCCACAACCACCAGCATGCACATCCTGGACCCCACCCACCTGTGCATAGGCAGGAGGCATCCACCATGGAAATGGCCCAGATCCCACCAGGCACAATGCACAATGCACCAGGCATGCACAAGGTGCCACACTGATTGCACACAGGAACCAAGTGGGCACATGACCAACGTGTACAGACAGTGGCTTGTGCAGGGGTCATAAGGGCAAGCCACATGCAACATGTGCACAAGGCAATGGCCTGCACAAGCATGTAGGCCCCACCAGGACACTAATGGAGCACCACTGAGTGGCCACAGTGCTCACGGCAAGCATACATGGTTGTTGCCAACGTAGGGACTGTGTGCACCATGGCACAGGCACATGCTGCACCAAAACTACCAATGGGCCCACATGATTAGTGACACACAGGCAGCCATGGTGTGCCAGCAACACCCACCTGAGTAGACACCCACCCCACCTGACAAACAGTGCATGCACAAAATGAGCACTTACCTGCAGCAGGAAGGCCACCACCCTGTGCTCCTCCAGTGGTCCTTCACTACTGCAGCTGAATGGCCCACTGACTGTTTTCCAGTCCTGTAGGAAACACAAAAGCAGAGAATGACATGAGCTGATGTAACGTCAGGCAGCACCCCCCCCCCACTGGTGTGGGCATGCAATGAAGGTGTCAACAAACAGTGCACCAGTGTTGAATGGCCCGACAGTGTGCAGCAATTCACAGCACCCCGGCCTGTGCCCCCAAGTGTGCAGCTGTTGGCATGCAATGCAAACGGCAGTCCCACCTCATGCATGCCACAGTGGACCTGCCCAACCCACACACCAAAGCAGAGAGGCGCACCCCATGTGACATGCGGTACATGGTACCACAGTGCAGGGGCAGCCATGCCCAAGTGTGTGTGTGTACTCCTGTGAGTGTGCTGGTGTGTGGTGCAGCTTCCCCAACCCCCATGTGCAAGTCCTGCAAATGTACGAGTGTGACATACCTGGTCAGGGCACTGCACCCCTGCATGCACACTACTGTAAGTGATCCAGCTGCACCCTGTCCCTGAGGTGCAGGTCACTGTACCTGTGCCTGCACTGCTCCCCTGTGTGGGATATAGCTGTGTGGTTGTGCAGGATACAGCTGTGTGGTTCACCATCTTACCAGCAATCCTGGCCCATACATCTGACCTGGGCTCCTGCAGGTCCTCCTAGCCAAACAGCTGGCCCTCCACCTGCATCACTAAAGCCACAAGGTGGAAGAGCTCAACCTCAGACCAGTTCATAGCCCTGGGGCTTGCTCTCCTGGCATGTGGCATGGCTACTGCTCAGTCTGCACAGAAAGTGAGCTCTAAGAGGCCTGTGCTACTGAATGGCCTAATTGTGCCATATGTGCCACTAGGCCACGTGCAAGTCCCTGAGCACAGCAAGCTGAAGCATGATTGGTGCCAATGGTGCTGACGCGTTCATGTGCAATGTGCAATAACATGGCAGGAAAATAGGGTCAGGGGTCATGGCCATGTCACACATGTGCACAATGTACAAATCTGCCATGTTGTGTGACACACATCATCGCACAGGGCAAGGGCGATGCACAGTAGTCCACAGGCATGCAAAGGTAGTCATTGCACAACCAAGGCATGACTAGGATCAGAAAGCACAGCAGGCATCGCGCACATGGATGTGCATGTGCATACAGATGTCACCACATGTCGTGCATGAGCTGCATGTTGGTGATGTAATTGTCAGACCAATCGTGCAACCATGGTAATGCACCTAGGGATTTGTGCTGGAGTCAGGGACATGCCGCGAACACACCACGAATGCGTGGACAATGCGCCATGTGGAGGTGCACCCAATGCAGCAGATGTGCCCTGCTGATTGGTATGAGCTATGGGCAATTATGTAATTCACAGGGATTGCTCCCATTTCAGCCCATTACTGACTTTAGAGGCATCTCACCTGTTTAGCATCTCATTATACCTGCCCAAAACTTCATTTGTATGCCCTGAGCCTTAAATGTTCCTAACTCAGCCCTCACAGAGCACAGGTGACTGAGAGGTTTGACAGCCTTGAAAGTAAGTTCTGTTTACATTTCCTGTGCCATTGTAACTTCTGCAAATGATATTATGGGCTGTGGACAGCCTGTTAACATCCAGACATGTGAAGGGACACCAGTCACACCCCAGTGTGTGCCACACACTGTCCCACAGCCCACCCTAGGCAAGGCTGGGGAGGAAAGGTGGAGGGTGCAGTGACTGCACATACATTGATGGTTGCAGAGTGTGGTTGTGGTCCAGGCCACCTGCCTGTGTACCATGCCATGCAACACCTGTGGCATGTCCAGGGACATGCATCTGTCTGTGGCATTGCACCTGGACAGGGCGATCACAGCACAGACTGCCCTGACAGACCGTGATACTGTCCCTGACATGCTGTGCAGGCAGGTTATTCTTAGGCAGGCAGTGTGCCAGTACACAGCGGCCACTGTATGGCAGTACAGACCACTCGGGGCCCTGCATATGCATGTCTAATGTCTGTGTCTTCTATCCCACAGTAACCATCATGTCTGGAGGAGACAGTGCCACTGGTCGTAGGCAGCCTAAGTTCATGAATGATGAGGAGAGAGCCCTCATAGAGGCATTCAACCTACCAGAGCTGTACTGTCTGGCAGGGGTGGCAGCCATGCACTGCAGGATGAGGGCTGGGAGGCAGTAGCACACCACATTAATGTGGTGGGGGAATACAACCAGACCATCCAGAAGTGTAGAAAACACTTGAACAATGGGAAGAGGAGGGCCAAGGAGACGGTAGCACACACTGACGCCTCTGTGAGTGGGACAGGGGGTGGTCCACAGTTGGGTGTGTGTCTCACCCCAAATGAGGAGCTGCTCATGGCCAACATTGCCCATGAAGCTGTGTAGGGTGTCCCTGGAAGAGGGTTACATATGGGTGGAAGCCCATCTTAGCACTGTGAATATACATGCCCTTGACACTTGTCAGGTCACGTGTGTGCATCATGGTTGCCATGACATCCCCACTGTGTGCTACAGGCTGCCCATGTGCCTGTGTGCAATACCCCGGGTAGTCAGAGCCCATCCATGGCCTATGCTATGCATGGCTGTGTCTGCCAGGCCATGAGCAGGGGTCACATGTGTGGTTGTGTTGCCCATCAGACTAGTGGTGCCGTACAACTGTTGGATGGGCATGGTGTAGCACTGTCCCACATAGTGCCATGTCGGTGTGTACAGGCACTGGGTGACTCCATTCATGTCTGGTGCATGGCTGCAGTGGCAGAACGGGCATTGCCTGTCATTGCCAGGGACTGTCATGGGCAACCATGGCACACCACTGTGACACACTGTACTTGTATGTCTGCTACTACTGTCTCCATTGAATGTGACCATGTTTCCCTTCTTTCTTTTGCAGCTCCATCATTCCTTATGGGTGCAGCCATGTCCACGGCTGCATGGGATGCCTTAGCAGGCAATGATGCAGGCCCATCCGACGGGGCTGTGGGCACAATGGGGGATGGTTCAATCCCTGGCCCGTCCAACACAACAGTGTCTCCAGCTGCATCACCAGTGTGGCAAGCCCATCAAACCCTTCAGCTAGTGGTGCCACTGCTGGCGGGCATGACACCTCTTGGCTGTAGGATTTCCTGGATTTGGCTGATGACAACCCAGAGGACACAGTGGACATGGTTGATGCCATGCTGGTGCTGGCATCTGGCACAAAGGGGGCATACAGTGATGCCCCTGATGATCCAGACACCCCACAGATATTGGGGGACATGGTTGACAGTGGTGCACACAACACACAGGTGTCTGCACAGGTGGCACCTGCTGCCGTTGGTGGCCCTGCTGCCCATAGCACACCTGCAGAGCTTGCACAGCCCCATGATGGTGGTGGGTGCTGTGCCCTCTGCACCTGGTCCTGCTGTGGCTGTAGGGTCAGCCATCGTTTCATGGCCAGGTGCAGTGGGTCATATGCAGGTGTCATTGGACCATGATTCCACCATACCTGAATGTAATAGGGTTGTGCATACCCATTCCCTGCACATGTCCCAGCCTGCCAGTGTGCGCCCACCACCCATGGATGCTCCACAGCAGGCTGGCACACCACCCATCTGTCGGTACCATCACCGTGAGCCTTCACCTGCCAACGAGATTGAGGGCTGTGCACACTTCCTGTGGGACACCATGGAGAGGCAGGCTTCCCTATGGGTGGAATTCAGGGGCCTTTGGATTCTGCTGGCCCTTGAGCATGAGTCAGTGGTCCATTGCACGTGATATTTACAACTTTAGAGAAACAGGTCCTATAAGTTTGTTGACAGGGAATACTAGCCTGTGAGGTCCCTAGATGACATCAGCAGCAGCAGCTCTTCACTGAAACAGGTTTTTTTGAACAGGTAGTGAAATCAGGGTTACAAAATGGCTAATAACTTTAAAATGAAGAAACACGGAAATCTACTTTTTGGTATAAGATTTACTGGAGATATGCTTATTCTAATTCTGCAATGTAGCACTTTTGGCCAGACGGTGTCAGTAGCTCTTTAGAGGCAAGATGCAAGTTTTGCAGACTGCCCAGTATGGAAAACCAAAACACTAAGACAATAATTTTAAATTTAAACCATGAGAAGAAGTAGAAGCTAGTACTAATATTTAACAAATTCTAGTCAGAGCCAATATGGATGGAAAATTCTGTCGGCTACTGCTTAAACTGACACCACTCACTCACTCACTCACAATGAACTATACTTTTAAGAAAGTACTGCATCTTCTCATTATCATTTCCCTTTTTCAGTATTGTACCCTGTCTCAATGCCTCCAACCTTTGTGTAGGCTGATCGAATGATCCACTTTCGAGCAGCGGGATGTTACTGATAACCATGAGGCTCCAGTGACAGACAATGGCTACATGCTCCGTGGTCTTCTGGAGAAGGATGCAGAAGCAAAAAAGCAATATTTTAGGATCTGCAAATGTGGGTGGGGGAGTGAGTTTCATTTTTAAAACATTTACATATACTGTGTTTTTTATGATCTTGCCAACACGATTTTTTATATGTTTTATTGTAATTATATCATTTTACTTAATGCAGGTATTTAGTAATTTGTGTGATTAATGTGATTAATTTGACAAATCTGAGTGACTATTGTAATTTTAGTTTGTTTGATAGAGGGAACATGAAATAATTGAGAGCACCTGCAGTATAATAAAGAAGGCACATAGTGCAAGGGGCTGGTTCAATCAAAATCTCTCACCTTAGTGCACGTTATAATTGAATGAGTCAGATCTAGAGGATTGAAGGGTGTTTTTGTGGTGTGCTCCTCAGAATGTTCAGAAACAGCTTGTGAGTGGCAGGTGGAGAGAGCCAGAAAATTAATATACTTTGTCAAGTACAAGAATTTAACATGTGTGGTGCAAAGTGAGTGTTTTCCTTGTGGTTACTGAGCAGCCTGCTTGCAGTTATATCCATGAAGAGGAGCTGACAAAGTATAGGCTCTATAAAATTGGAAACGCCAGCTACAAAAATATCGAAGAATTTTGTCATGGCAGTTGTGTAAGGCAACGTGAGATATTAGAGTACGCCGAAAATCTTTACGTTGCAAGTAAGTCTGATGAACCAAATTCTGAACTAAATAATTTGTTTTTGAAAACTTTGTTGATGTTGGACCTTTATTGAGCTTATTTGAGCTTATTCGAGCTTTATTTGAGCTTCATCTGATAGCAGCAAAAGTTTCCTGATTTTTGGTTTTTGGTTGTTGGTTTTGAACCCGTGGATAATTCTTGGGGTCTGATCTCTCTCTTAAATGTGTAGTGGAGGAAAAGGAGATAGACGATTTTTTGTTGCCTGACTCAAATCATTCCTGGAGATATACAAATACAGTACAAACAGACCTTGTGCAGTTCTCAACAAGGATACAAGATAGATTATAAGAAGTCCACCTTAGAAAGTTTCCTTGTTGTGGCAGCAGAAGCGTATTTAAAAGGGTGGCTGGGACCTGCTCTAGGAAGAAGCGTGTGGTAATTTCCGTAGGATATAAGAATAACATAAGAATATTGAAGTCTGGACTTGGCCTGGAGTCTTTGTATACCTTTTCACATAGTTGTGACTTTTTGACTTTATGAAGGGGTGAATATAAGGTGGCTGTTTAACTGGAATAACACTAGGCTACTGGCCTAATAGTCCTAAAGTCATCATAAGGAAGTTTTGTATTAGATTCATTGTGACTTTGCTATTTTATAGACTGAACAGTAAGACAGATAAATAAGTGTTGGTTGACCACTGTTAAAAAGATTGCTCCTAACCTATAAGAGGAATACTGCGTGAAAGAAAAAAAAAATGAAAGGGATAATAAGAAAAGTGAAGGGAAAAAGTAAGAGACAAAACAGAAGACAAAAAAGAAAATAACACAATTCTTAAATATACAAAAAGAACATTTAAAGCATACAGAGTTAAGAGGGAATAAGAGGATAGAGAAGTTTGATCCCAAAATGACATCTCCAGTAAGAATGCAAAATTATATTAAATGTTCATGTTCCCATCTGCTACTGAAATATATCAGAGATGTGGAAGAAGAAGTGAAAAGGTGGAAGTAACTGGGGAATAAACAAGTGTCACGGACCAGAATTACATGTTTCTGATTTGAAGGTTATGGAAGGAAAATCATGGAAGATGATGCTAATTTGGTTACTAATTATGTCTTTCTGAATGGTGAAGGGAAGCCAACTCCAGGGAAAGAACATCTGAGTAATGAACCAATAGTTCTGGTGGGATCAAGTGATAGAATGGGCAAACAAAGTGTGGAGAGAGGTACATACCTTGAAAAGTATGAATCTTTTTTGACACCTTACATTAGAGATTTTAATATCAATGCTGATCAAAGAAAATGGAAAGAAAATCCCACCTCTTCCACTAAAAAGAATCCCCAAAAACCGCTTCATCAGTTAATAAAATTATTGATGGTGAAGAAGGTGGGGGTCCCAGTCATTAAAATGACAGCAAGCAGGAAGGAGGGAGATGGAATGAAGCAGTACTTAGCACTCTTTTGGATTCAAAGAGAGAGCAACATTTCAGTAATATTCAACTCCAGTAACTGGTTACCCTGCTTCATGTATTCATGGACTTTTATGTAAAAAAATCAAAGTAAATGTGAATGTGGGAAAACAAGTAAAATACAAGCTACTAATAATATTTGCACAACTCAAGAGAAGGTTGAAGTTAATAAAAGCCTAACTAGATCTAGGGAGTTAAGTAAAGAAGTGATTTTAGCAAGTGATAGCATGAATAAGACAATAAAAGTAATAGCGGAGGAAATTGTAGATAAAGAAATATAAGAAATAGATCTCTTAATAAGTGATCTAAATAAAAGGAAAAAACAGATTTGGGAAGGTAAAGGAATACAGAAAGAAAAGGAAGCAGAAATGGTTAGATCTGTAAAGGGGGTAAAGCCTAGTTAAAGGGGAAAAGAGGAAGGCTGGAAGAAACACGTGACAAAAAGAAGATTGTTAAGGAAAAAGTAGCAAAGAAAATAGAAATGGGGACTGAATTGTATGAGAAAAAGTAAAATTTAATACAAGGTCTAAAGGGGAAAACAACAAATGAAAAGTCAATAGAAGAGAAGAATGACTTACTAGCTAAAGGATTTATTACCTATAGTATTTATTTATGTATTTGTTTATTTATTTATTTATAGAGCTTTTGTTGACCAGGTAGGTACACTAGACAAGACATTTGCCTATTATTTTGATACGACCGGGAGAGTACAATGAAATATAAGTTCATACAGAGGACAACATGATACAAGTTAGGCATTGCACAGAATCAGGTAGAACCAGATGGACATATCACAAGCAGTCAGTAAACACAGTTAGAATAGGAACAAAATATATACATAGAGTCACCAAGGCTATAACCAGTGCATTATACAATTCTATACAGCTCAGAGCCCCAAAAGCAGAGCCACAGCCAAAGCATCACCTGAAACAGAAAGTAAATACATTATATACAGAGCAGAACCCAAGCAGGCAGGATGCATCAGCAGGACCTGCACAAAGGGTACCAAAAGGACATGTAAGTCCAGTGCTGGGGACCAAGGTTAGTTATGGTGGTTTATGACAACCACATGCAGAGGAGAGCTTCAAGTAACTCCACAGGAGCTCCAAGGCATGAGTGGAGGGGAGAGTGGACCTGGGTGGGAAAGGAGTTCCATACCCTGGGGCATATGAAGCAAAATCCCTGTCCCTCATTTGTGTTCAAGTGGGAGGAACTTTGAGAACAGCAGGGCCCAATATATATGAAAGAGTACCAAAATCAAGAAAATGAAAATAATTATACATTGAAGCTTGCAATTTACAATATGTTCAAAGTTACAATAGGGCATAAAGTGAACTGGCAAGACCTTAAATTGACTCATAAATATAGAGCTAGACCTGCAAAAGGCTGGCTTTGTGTAGTTCTTAAAGATGGGGATAAAAGGAAAAACTATTGTCAAACAAAGAAAGATTTGCAGAAATAGGGGTTTTACTTGATGATACTGTACGCAACGATTCATAAAGTTATATGAAGCAGGAGATTATTACCAACAAAGGGATAATAAATGAGGACTCAAGGAAAAATAAGGAAGGGATAACAGCATATATGAAACCAACTGAAATAGTACATAACATGGGGATGATGAAAAGGAAGAAATTAATAAAAGATGACAGAGACAACTGGGCAGTAGGATTAATAATTCAGATATACTAGATCTTGAAGAGGAAACAGAGGAAAGTGATATACTGGAAGGTTTACATTCATTGAGTACCATTAGCAGCAAGAGTACTATAGGTCTACTGGAAGAGTCAAATTGACCAGAGAAGGATATTAATGTAAAGGATCTGATAGAGCTACTCAGTTGGAATGTGACAGGCTAAAGAGAAGCTAATAGATAAAGAATGCCATGATTGTATTAAACATGTTTTCATTATGATTATTGCAAGAAACCTGGTTGGAGAAAAGAGAATTTATGGCATTGAATGGTTTTCTTCATGGTCAGTACCAGCCACAAGGCAAAAAATATTTGGATGTGCAAAAGTTGGTTTAATGATTCTGGTGAATATATCCCTTAAATGTAAAGTTGGGGTGGAGGGTAGTGCTGCTTCAGAATATTTTATGTACATCGTCCTAATAATGAATTATTAACATGGGTACTTTATAATATCTATATGCCTCCAAAATTAAAGATACAAGATTATAAGTCGGTACTAAATCTAATCGGAAATAGTTTAGAGTCAGTCCAAGACAGATATATCTATGAACAATAATTGCAGGGGACTTTAATGCACATGTGGGGAACATGTTAGAAGAGCAATCACATGATTGGTGTCTTGATGATGTCATGAATATTCTGGTAAGGAACTCTAGAGACAAAATTGTATCTACTAAAGGCAAGAGCATAATACAATTCTGCAAGAAACTCAGTCTGAGACTGTTGAATGAGAGAACCAGAGGTGATTGGTCAGGAGAATTTACCTTCTTAACAAAAAATGATGGGAGTGTTCTAGATTTATATATGGTTGATGCTACTGATTATAAATTGGTTGAGAGGATTAAAATAGAGAAATGATGGGACAGTGACCATTTCCCACTTATAACAGTGTCAGTGGCTCAACAGGTAACACACTCGCCTCTGAGGCAGGGAGATCAGAAGCCTGTGGGTTCTATCCCAACACAAGGTACTTGGGTTAATATCCCAATACTGACACTGTAGTGCAGCATGAGGGAGGTGCTGCACTCCTGAGGTGCCATCTCATGGATGAGATGTTAAACTGAGGTCCCATCTGCCTGCTCTGGTGGTAGTTCAGGTGGATGTTAAAGATCCCATGGCACTTCTCAAAAAGAGTAGGGGAGATTTTATTGTAAAAACACATACAAAAATTTCTGTGGTTACATCTTATACATCAGTGAATTCATGATCATACAATATTACATCAAGTATTCCCAGATAGTCCAAACTTCACCTTTTGTTATGACACTTATATTTAAACTACTTCCTATCCTTCTCATTTATTTATATTTAATTAAATAATTAAACCCTTTCCACCAATGTAACACCTTTTGTGATGAATACATAGATACATCTTTAGCATAAACTTTCTATAATTCTTGTGACACTAAAAGGCCCAGACCATCATATGACATTTTCTTTTGGTATAAAACCCATTAGCATCTAGCCTGCCAATGATAATATCGAATGCAACAAAAAAATACCAATCATGTATCTTGATGCAAGTTTTTAAACTTTAAATCATATTTTCCCAACACTAGTATCTCATAGGTCAGGTGTTTAAGCCACTTCATATTCCATTTAACAGCTAAGTGGTCCCACAATGCCAGGGTATATGAACATTCTAATAGGAAATGTTCCATAGTTTCAGTTTTATCTATACATTCCATGTAGGGACAGTTTCGTTTTTCCAGGGCCTTGTGCTTAGCATTCCCCCTTAAGTTTAACCTACCATAAACTCTGCGCCATAAGTTCTCCCACATTTTTGGGGGTATCCTGGGTTGTGTAAGTTGTTTTAAAATTAATGGGTTATCCACCGTGGGACAATTCTTGAAACTGGGTTCTAAAGGGTATATTTTAGCCAGAATCTCTCTATACAATTTTTTACTAGGACTGTTTTGTATGGATGATTTCATGACATACCATTTATACAGCTTTTGTGCTGCTGCTGGTTTGAAATAACTTGGTATATGTATGTGATGATTTAGTTTAGGCGCTACTCCACCCCAAGTTTGAACATATCCTCCAAAGGTTAATCTTATCCAATCACTTTGAATTACACCTGTACAGGTTATCCCATTCTGTACCATCTGCAAAACAAATAAGACATGCAAGAAGATCACTGGATCTATCATTCCTAGTCCACCCTCAGTTTTGTCTAGGTATGTGAAACATCTTTTAACTGGGTTCAGTTTATTCCCCCATAACATTTGGAAAAACAAATTATATAATTTGGTTTCATGTTGTGTGGGTGGGGGAAAAATCATTGTGACATATTGCAATGTAGGGATCATGAATTGTTTCAGAGTTCATATCCTTTTGAGTTTTGATACCTTCCAGTGTTTCCACCTTTGGATTTTAACATCTATTTTTTTGAATAGATTTATTCCATTTCTCTTCTGGAAGATTTTGTGGTCCATATAATATGCCTAATATCTCTATTGGTTCCCTGGAGATGTTTATGCCTACCACATCCACTGAAGCCGTAAATCCCCCTCCCAGGAAAAGTCCTTTACTCTTCTTGTAGTTTAGTCTTGAATTGGAAACGTTCCCATGTTTGTGACTTTCCTGTATAAAAACTTTAATTTGTTCATGATTATTGAAAAAAACAGCAGATATCATCTGCATATGCCTGCATCTGCAGACTATGTTGTATGCCCGCACCAGAAAGTCCTTGTCATGTTGGTTGTTGTGTAATTATGTGTAATAGTGGGTCCAAGGAAAAACTATATAGGAGTGGACTTAAAGGGCATCCCTGCCTAACCCCCAAGGGAACCTCAAACCCAGATACAACCTGTCCTTTTATCAAAGGCCTTACAATGGAGGAAGAATATAGGGATTTTAACAGATCTATTATTGTTATAGGAATATGATATGCTTTAAGAACTGCATATCGAAAGGGATGATAATCTCTGTCAAAAACTTTCTCGTGGTCCACTGACACCAAGCATCCAGTAGCCCCTGATAAATTGAGATGCTCTATTGCATCTCTAATAATCATCAGTGCGCACTGTATTTTCTCATCTGGAAGTCTGCAATACTGCTGTGGTGAAATGACCAACGAAGCATAGTGCTTCATACAAGTGTTCAATATGTGAGTTAAAATTTTATAATCATTGTTCAACAGCACTATAGGCCTCCAATTTGAAATGTTAGACTTATTTTTTTTTAAAGGTAAATAAGCAAACCCTCTGTGAAGGAAGGAGGAATGGAGTTCATGGAAAAAAATGAAAGTACACTTTTTATAGACAGATGGCTAATTCCTTGTTAAAAGTTTTATAGAATTTATTTGGAATGCCATCCAACCCTGGGGAGGTCTCATTTTTCAGAGCTCTTATGGTTAATTCTATTTCCTGCACCATTATTGGGGCCTGTAGCTTGCCAACTTCTTCTGGGAAATCTGGAATATTTATAGCCTGCAGAAAGTCCTGTATTTCTTGCTCCTGAATTGGTTGTTCAGGTTCTAGCGATTTATAATGTTTTTAAATTAATTCTTCTATCCCATCGATTGAATTAACTCGGAGCCCATTTGGGAAGACTAAAAAGTCAAAAGTCACGCCCTCTTTGATATTTTTCCATGCCTCAAAGGGATCCCCAACAGAGGATTTTTGTTCCCGTTATACAACATTGCCTAATTGTTTTAGCCCTATCGTACTGACATAGTTTCATAGCTTCCTTGATTTCAGTGATTTGAGTTGAGTAATCATGTTATGAATGGTTCGCTAGTCTGTACAATTCCTACAGATGTCTTCTTAAGGACAGAAATTTCGAAACATTATCATTCCTTCTTTTCATCCCATGATTTTTAAACCAAACTGTAATATCCTGCTTTGTATCAGACCACCACTCCCCTTTGTCTGAGTACAGAAATTTCACTGACAGTCTGGCTGCAAGGAAGTTTCCCATGCTCAGTTGTAATTTAGGCTCTGTTAATACTGAGGTGTTAAGCTTCCACCTACCATCCCTTTTGGGTGAGCCACCCACATGGTCTAAATGTAAACTTAAAAAAAGATGATCAGAAAATTCTACCAGCTCTATATATAAATCTCCCTTAGGTAAGTTGGGGGAAAGGAACATATAATCAATAGTTGTTTTATAAGAATGCTTCATATTTATTTATTTAGTTTTTGTTAACCGGGTAAGTGCTCTAGCCAACAGGTGACTATTTTCAGGCATGACCCGGGAGGCACAGTAACAATACAGAGTACAGTTTAAATACAAAGAGGCACAGCAACAATATAAAGTACAGTTTAAAAGACAATGAGGCAGGGTTACAGGTCAAAGTGTGACAACTGATTTACAGTTTACAGGTAGCATGAAAGAACGGGTACTGGTATCAGGACAGACCTAATGTACAGGCAGGTAAGGTGAGGGGGAGAAAAAAAAGGGGGGGACATGGTGAAGGAGGTGGCTAGGGATCCATGAGATCTAGTAGAGACAGCTCTCTGGTGGCATTAGCTGTAAGAGGCAGGGACCAGGAACCGGACTCGTGGGTTCGCCAACCGGTGAGAGGTATGTAGACGGGGGGGTGGAATGAGAGAAGGCAACCTAGCGGCATCGGCGGCCGAAAGTAAGAAAAGTGTCCGGGGCTACTGGTACTGTTTCCAGGCATGGAGCCATGATTCAGTCGGGGTAAAGGAGTTTAACAGTATTTGTGGCAGAAGGCTGTTAGACAATGCCTGGCGGAACCGCTTGACCTGCAAGGCGAGTGTCCGAGAAGCAAAAGGATCGGGGTGAGATGCAGCAGAAAGAGCAGTTGAGAGTGCAGGAAGTGCCTGGACTAGTGGTTCTGTATCTGGGCATGGGAGCAGTGTGCAGTCGGGGTGAGGATTCTGGCGGTCAAGCAGTATTAGAAGCTGGACAAGGCCCCCTGTGGGTCTGTAGAGGCACAGCGGCTCAGAGGAGGGTTGTAGGAGGGGAAAAGAGGGGGGGACAAGAGGGAAGGAGCCGGGCTGGCCGTGCCAGATGCACCTGGAGAGGACAGTACCAAGGGTGGGGGGAGGCTGAAGGTAGGGATTTGTAACCGGACTCATGGGTCCGCAGACTGGTGGGAAGTGAAAATAGGCAACCTTACGGCAACGGTGACCAGGGAGAATAGTATCACAGGTTCAGTTACAGGGCAGGGAGTTGAGGTATCAGTCAGGGTGAGAAGGGGCTTTGTGGCTTTAGCGGCAGAAGGCTGCAAGAGGAGACCGGGTTCATGGAACCGCTCGCCGGATGGAGAGAGTCCAGAGGGTGGGGTTCGGGGGTGAAATACGGCAGGTGAGCGGCTTCAGTGGCTGAAAGCGTGGCAAGTGCCCGGGGTCATGGTTCTGTTCCCGGGTGAAGGATCGGTGCTCAGTCAGGGTAAGGGGGGGTAAAGGTGGTCCACCGGCAATGGAAGCTGATTGAAACATACTGGTGACAGGTCCATAGGGGGGCGTCACAGTGTCACAAAGGCAGGTTTTAGGAGGAAAAATTTAGGAAGGAGGGGAGAAAAGGGAGTGGAGCTGGGCCGGCTGGGCCTGAAAACCAGGGGAGGAAAATAAAGGGGGTAGGGAGGGGAGAGGCCGAGTCCTAAGCTATGCCGAAGGCCCCTACTTTTCTGCGGCACAGTGGGACCAAGTTCTGACAAGACTACCATTTGCCGCAGAACTTCTATGGTGGTGTTGCATTTCCTATGGAAGTTCTATGGCACTAACAAACTACCACATCACAGTGTCAGCTTGTCATTCTGACTTCACTTTCATGGCCATGATTATAGCAATTAGGATGAGGAAAGCACAGTAACACTAGTTCAAAAAATAACAGACTTACAGAAATAATTTTATGCCTAAAAAGCAAAACAAATGTCTCTCCTTAAGGTCCTAGCCTATTGCATAAATGACATATGCAGGGGGACCTTATGTGATAAATAAGGGTATTTCTATATGGATGCTATCTATCCCACTAATGAGGTCTCCACTGCCTATCACTTATGTATTTGTATGTGCTTTACACCAATGAGGTTTCTACTGTGTATCACTGATATATTTATATGCAGTCTGTAACATACGTACAAATATGCATGTGTGTTTGTGTATATATAGTGAGTGAGACAGATATACTGTATGTGTATGTGTGTAAATATATATATATATTTGTTTTAATTTCCATGAAATTGCATCCTCATTCATACAGATCCCATTGGAAATGGAATAAACGGAATAGAGGCATTATTGCAAAGCTCATTTTTCATGTTAACCTGCTTCTCCTGACACACTACGTAACACCATCAGGCCATGACATGCATGAGAACCAATTGTGAGATAGAGCTCTCCAGCCCATCACAATGTGTCCACCGTGTGACAGAACACTGCACCATACCCTCCCAGGCTCCGAGCAGTGATGTGTTCCACCAATTCTTGTGCTGCCCAGCCAGCTCCCAGAGCTAATCTCTGAACCTGAGTTGCCAGCATGGAAACACAGCATGCTACCCTCTGGCCCAACAGTTGTCCCTGCACACTACATTTCTCCATAACTTTTAGGTGATTGTATCAACCAATGACAATATGTAATCAATAACCCTGGCAAAATGCGTAAAATGCAATTATTTATTTAACATGTCTATTCTTTCAACAGGTCTACATATTATTGTATTCCACTTTTCTGGGCATAATTACTTTATTTTATAAAATGGCAGTTATATTCATTTTACCAGTTATTCATTTCAGATGGCATCTCTATACCTTAAAGGCACAAATAAGTTTGTGCAAAGTGAGGTATGGACTTAACAGGTCTGTGCTATTGACAAGGTTTTGTTTAAGTTGGCCCTAGTGCAATAATGTAAGACTGAAAATTGTATTAGGCTGTAGTGCAGGTTGAGCAAATATCACCATGCCTGATGTGCTGTGCCACCGTCTCCGGCAGTGGACACTGTGGTAGATAAGTGACTGTTCATTTCTGTGGCAGAATGCAGCCATTTCATTAACTAATGTATGATGTGATGGCAATGGTAACATCACATTCTGGGAATATGGGGGGGTTTGGATATAAAAAGAGGGAAGGGAACCAGATTGTGTGGCTAAACAGAAATATTAGTAAAAATCACCAAGAAGAGTGAATTCTACGGCACCATAGAAGTTCTTGTGGTAGATGGTAAGTTCTGCCTCAAAATTTGTGGCACAGAGAATTCTAGAGGCCTTATTATGCCAGTACCTAGTACACAGAAATTGTCAGCTAAATATTTAAGTAACAGTTTGAACAGCATTTTACATGCAAAACAGTGTGAAGGGCAAAAGGCAAGGTGCAGACATTATAACAGTACGGTCTAATTACATATAACACATATATTGAATAGTGCAATAGGCTTCATAACCAAGAAGTTATTATCTTTAAGAGTGCATAGGGCAACATATATCAAGAAGTTAGTGTAGTCAACCAATAGCTAGATAGGGTAAGTCAGAGATAGGAGGGAAGAGTATAAATGAATTTTGGGCTTTGCTAGTGATATGTATTTTTTTGGGGGGGGCTTTGCTTGTGATATGTATGACAACCTATCAAACCTGCTATGTCTATTATCTGTGTTAAAGCATTCGAGTCACAGTAAATTTTTTTCCATCATCTTTTTTTTGTTTTTTCCCTTTTGAAATGCTGCGTTTAAAATCCCCACAGAAAAATATATTATGTGTAGTCACCAAATATGGTTGGATGGATTTCAAGTGACCAGCTCTTTCTGCTTTAGTTTGTGAGTTATAAATATTTATGAATTGACAATCCATATCCCCCATAACCCACCCAAAATTAGCACTCTGCCTGGGACTAAATCAACCAGTTTCTGAAGTTTAAAGGAATATGAGTTAAACAAAATTCCCACCCCATCTGCCTTGTCCATTTTGAAAGACCAATAAGAGGGTCCCCATAACCATTCATTTTAAGCATCCAGATTTGCTCCTCAGAATGCATCCATGTCTCTTGCAAGCCATATGTCCAATTGCTTCCTGTGTACATATTGAAATACAGCTTGCCTTTTAATCACATTCAACAAACTATGTGCATTCACAGACCCTATTTTACAACTAGTCATTAATTAGAAATTACACCCAAGTCTGTTTATGACTAGTTTTTTTTTCTTTTCTTCTTCTTTTTCCCTTATAGGTATTCTGCTCTGAATTTTGAGCATGGGGCTCCAAAAGGGATTTTTGAGACTCCGAGTCCCCTACTTCCATGTCAGAATCCCCCCAGGTTGTAAAAAGGACAGCATATGAGTTATTTGTTTCCAAAGGAGGTGGTACTGGGGGAGATTTGGCCGTTACATTCCTAGTGGACCTTCTGCGAGGAAGAGGTGACTGTACAGGTAAAGCAAAATTCCCACTCTCTGAGCCTACCAACTCTTCATAGCAGACTGGTGTAAAGAGCTCTAAATCTGGAGCCAATCCAGGCTCTGGTTTATGCAGACCTGATGGGCCAGGGGTATCATCTGAAAGAATTATTAAATCCTCCTCCTTGGCATAGGAAGCATGGGGGATCTTGAACAGCTGTGTCCACCTCTGAGGGTTGAGCAACTGCGCATGCTGTGCTTGTTGTATAAGCAAGTCAGGGCTACCACAAGAGGCTTTGTTCCATGCTGCCCACAGGCATTCCCCAAACATGTGGCCATACTCCTCACATAGATCGCACCTGGTGTGGTTTGTGCACTGCATGGTGGTATGGCCTATCTCTCCACAGTTGTCACATCTGGGCCTATCACATGTGCTTGATAAATGGGTCCTAGAGATGCATTTATAGCATGCCCTAGGTTGCCCTGCATAAAAGCAAACCCCTCTGTCCCTTCCCAACATAAAAGAGTTTGGGATATGCATAATGCCTTTCTCATTTTGTCTTAATTTCACTTTGTACTTCCAGCCCCAGTCCAAAATAATTCATTATCTAAATTGCTTCAGGCTCACTCAGAATGTCATATTTCTGTGCCAACCAATATGTGATGTCCTCTACATGGACCCCCTCATTCCTAAACATCACCATCACATGCTTAATCAGTGGTTTGGTCAATGGGATAACAACAAAGGGGGTCAATGTAGGGGAGAACTTAACTTGCCCATACCTCTTCCAAAACAAATCCAGAGCATAGGCACAGCGAAAGCTGACATCAAAATTATCTTCCCCCAATATATTAATGAAAGCATAGACTTCCCTGAGGGTAAAACGCAATGAGTCTTTTAACAGTATTTTCCCCACATGATATCTGTCTGGCCTATCTTTAAGCCCCCCTTTATTTCTAATGCTCACCGCATTTCTCCTGAGTGCTGCTTCTTTTTTAACTTTAGCAATAAGTTCTGATAACAATGTTTTTTTAACTGAGTCAATGTCCTGCCCGGCCTCAGGTCAGGAGCAGATCCCATACTCCGTGCGGGTTGAGCATTAGATGGGGCTTTTAAATGTCCTTTTATTCCTTCTGAAACACTAGGCCCTTTATTATGTTCTGATAGAACTGGTGCCCCTCCTCCCACCTTCTGTGGGCTGCCTTTGGAATTTTCTTTCGTCTGTCCATCCAACTTTGGCATCCATTCAGGAGAAGCCTGAGATAAATTAAACATACTATCCCAAGTGGGGTCAGGCAGCCAGACTCCCCCAGGAGACTGTTTCCATTCAGCCTCCACCAAGGCCTTCTAAGGGAACCAAGCATTGCAGGGAGAGGGGGAATGCTGCCTGCAAGGGCTATATCACTCTTATTGGATTACAATCAGGAATCACCCCAATGTTTCTTTTAGCCAGCTTTATTGCAGCCCTCTTGTCCTTAACTTCCTCAGTTCTCCCAGCTCTTTGATTACCCTCTTTAAAAGAATAACATGTAAGCCCTTCCTACGATTGTCCTGCAGTTTGATATTTTATAATGTCTGATTTAATTGTTTTACTAACAAGCCCTTCAGGCTGCTTGAAAACAAATCCAGCCATTTTCGATAGAGTTACTGGGGCTTTGCATTCCCTTCTTGGCTCTTCTGCCCTTGGGAGTCCTTTCTGCAAATTTTTTATTTCAAAAGGAGGGAGTTCCTCCACTTTCTTCCCCTTCATATTTTGTTTTGTTTGTTGAGGCTTTAGGCACGAATTAAATGTGATGCTACTGCTGCCAGCCTGACCATCACAGTTTTTAGAGTTTCAGTCGGTAGAGGAAAATGACTCGCCCCACCCTGTCGGGGTGTTTGATGCTGCTGCATCATCCTGGCCTTTGAAAGGCCAAGTTCTGTTGATGACAGGGGGAACTCCCAATTGTAGATCAGCTATTTGCACAGCAAGGCACTTGCTCTCCTTCTGGTGCCTTTTTTTCTGCTTTTAATGCATGTAGCAGCTCCTGCTGCTTCTCCTCTGTATTTCCTGGTGAGATTGTTTTCTCCTAATTTTCTATGTTAATGCTTGGATCCTCTGTAGAGATATAAACATCCATGATGTTCTCTGCAGAATCCTCTAAAATCGGTGTTTCTTCAAATAAATGTTCAGCCTCTGGCAAATTCAAGATAGGAGAGGAGGCCATCTCTCCTATCTCTACAGCATCTGCACCTTCCAGTCCTTCTCCTCCTGGATCCACAGGGCAGCCATCTTGGCCAAAGACCAGGATGTCAAAGGCCCCCTAGAGGTTAGTAGGGAAATTTTATTAGAGCTACACAACAAATATTATTAGACAAAAACAGTACTGGAATAGATACAAATGCTAATACACATGAGTCAGTAGAAAAGATAGAGAGCAAAAACATACAGGAATAAAAGAAAAGCAATTTGTCATAGAAGTACAAGCCATCCAAGGAAGGGAGAAATATTGTCTTTCAAAAAAGGTACCTCTTTCCAGCATGCCAACCATTCAACATAATGTAAATGTTGATTTTCATGCAGACAGTGATTCAACAATTCGTGCTCAATCCTTTCTACAACACATTTAGGGTCTTTATAAACTTGTTGCAAAACAAATTTACACCTACATTGCCATAAAATAAATTTAAACAAAGCAAAAAAGTCTTAAAAAGCCATCATCAAAGGTAGTATGTGTCAAGAAACTCCCCACAACCACCACCACCACTTCCACATATGTAACAGTTTGCCATTTAGGGTTCTTCCATTTTATAGCTAAACTAGTCCACACTTCTCTGACATAAGGACAATGTATCAAAAAATGAGACATAGACTCTTCCCGAGCCACACAAGACTGTCTAGGGCACAGTCTTTCCGATTGACTCTTGTGTTTAGCATTACTTTTAACACTGAGTCGACCATGGTTACACAGCCAGGAGACATCCCTGAATCTGGGCGGAATCCGTTTATCTTGTAAGACTTAGAATATCTTCCCGTGATACATGTCTGGTATATCCTTAAACTCAGGGGAGATAGCACGTTCCTGTGATTGTATTATAGTGTAGATCGATTTACTAGAGTTGGATACTATCTGATCAGGAAAAAGTTTCTATTTTCTATTTTTTTTAATCACAGGGTGAAGGTAAGCTGGACAAGCTTTACTGATATAGGCGGTCCTCCCTGTAAGTCCATGCTCCAACCAAAGGTCGGAACCAATAATCTGCAAAACCACCCAAGCTTTTATTGTGTGGTTTAAATAAATTCAGTATATTCCTCTTAAAAATGACTATAATAGAAAGAAATAGAATTCACACAATTTAAACCACCTTTAGCAATGGGCAAATAAAGAATGTCTCTCTTGATGGGGTTCAGCTGACTTCCCAAATAACCTGAAAAACAACTTAAGGGTGTTGTTTCCAAAGCCTGAAGGATAGGGTACATTACACTAAGATAAAGAAATAGGTGGAGCAGAAAGGTTTTAACCATCAGAACCTTCTTTAGTTTCATCTGCTGCCATGATTTCCAAACAGCCACTTTGTGTTTTGCTATATATAATTTGTCATTCCAGTTGAGACAAGCATTATTCCCCCTCCCAAACTGAAATCCTAAAACCTTAAAAGTTCTTTGGAAACGGTATATCTTGCAGAACATCTAATACTAGGTCAAGTCACTAAGTGGGCATATAGTACTGTTGGTCCTGTTAATGGAATAGCTGCTATAGCCAAATAGGAATCTACTTGATATAATACTCTATGGCCAGAGGCACAATCTGCAATAAAAACACACACATCATCATCAGCATATGCTGCAATTTTAAACATGAATGGGTTATTCTTGGGGTGAATACCCACTATAGACTCATCCTGATAAGCAGTCTCAGAAGAGAATCCAGACAAAACACATACAACAGGGGGCTCAGTGGACACCCCTGTCATACCCCTTTATTTATAGAGACATATGTCCCCAAATAGCCATTTACCAAGGGTACAGCCATTGCCATTTGGTACAATAACTGTATCCAAGAGCAGAATTCAGCCGGGAGCCCATAACTGCGGAGAACATGTGTGATAAAGTGGTATGGCACTCAATCAAAGGCCTTTTCTTGTTCTAAAGACATAATGAAGCCAGTAAAGAGATTCTCCTTGCCTTGTTCCACCAATTCCCGAAGCAGAAGAAGATTATCTTCTATAGATTGTCCAGGTATGGAACATGTCTGAGTTACAGAAATCAAATGTGGGCAGTTCAGTAACAAACATGCATGAAGTATTTTCATTAACATTTTGAAGTCAGTGTGTTTAATAAACTGAGAGATCTCCAATTGTTAAGATTACTTCTGTCATTCTTTTTATGAATGAGAATTTGGACCGCTACACACATATGAAAATCAAATGTCTGATGCTGTAAACACCAATTGAATACTTCTGTAAGCACATCTACAAGAATAGGACTAAAGGATTTATAAAATTCAGTAGGGAAGCCATCCAAACCCGGGGTAGTATCTTTTTCAGGTGAGCTATCGCCTGTTGCACTTCCTGGTTTTGGACAGGTCCAGTAAGGGAAGGAAAGGAAGAATGTCAGCAGGGAGATCTGGTAATTTTAAGGTCTCCAGAAAAGTCAGAATATTACTGTCCTCTATAGGCGATGAGGTACACAGGTGTTTAAAAATAATCAGTAACCACTCTTAAAATCTCAGGTGTGGAGGTGACTAAAGCACCATTTTGAGATCTAACTTCAGTTAAAATCCTACCTGATATCCATTTACTACAACTATCAAATGCATCACCAAAACCCTTTTTGCCTTGTGAACAAATCCTATGTTCGTTCAACAGAGAAGCTGCTCCGAAATATTGGAGATCTTCCAGTTGGAACCATAAAGCAAGATATTTTTTATACTGGTGTGTCTGATGTGACTTTGAAAATGTAGTAACCGAAAGCTTAAAGTCATGTTTTGTCTCCACCCAACAGGTACTTAAGTCATTTGATAATCCGGCCACAGTCATACATGCTTTAAGCAGCTCCTGAATGGATTTGAAAAGATAGTCATTTTCTAATAAAATTACATTGAGCTTCCAATAGCCCTTCCCATAAGAAGTATGCAGTCCCAGACCTATTGTGGTAGCCAGGAGCACATGATCAGAGGTCTCAGTCAGGATAGTCTTAGCCTGAGAAACATGGACTTGTTGGCTAGTAATGACAAAATCTATCCTGGTGGACTGCTGACCTTCAAAAAAAGTATGTCCTCCTTGTGAATGACATGCCCTATAAGTATCCTGAAGCTTACAGGTGGATAATATATGCTTAAGGCAATTAGTATCACAAAAGTCCTTATCAGTTTGTGTCCCTCTATCTTGTTTAGCAACTACACAGTTAAAATCCCCACCCCAAATAATATGTTTGGTGGTGAACAAAAATGGTTTAATAATATTAAAAAATCTATTCTACCATTTTTGTTACATGAACATATATGTTTATTGGCCTCCAATCTAGGTTCTGGTATGTAAAATCAAGCAATAATGCCCTCCCAGAATGGATTTCCACCAAGTTGGTAATGTGAAACTTATCACCACGAAACAGAATCCCTACACCAGCACAAGTATTCACCCCAAAAGAAAAAAAGAGGGGCCCCAGTACCAAAGTCATTTTGCTGCTTGAACTAAAGGCAAAATGTTCAATCTAGTGTCCTGTAGAAAGTAGATATCAAAGAGCAGATTCTGCAGCATAGATAAGGACACTAGCCGACGCTGTGCATTTTTAATACTATTAGTATTAAATGTGGCAACACTCAGCTGCACAGATAGTGACATCTAGAAAACACAGGGGAGGGAGGATCAAGTAACTTTACCCAATCTAGAACTCCTCCAAGGCCGAACCCTAAGACTTTTAGACCTGTCTGGGCCTACTGTATTTTGTGTGGAATCCTCTTCCATATCAGAGGATAAAAGGGGTTGAGAAGACATTTCCAAATCTCCTCCATGCTCAGACTCCTCTGATGTCCTAGATAAGGCTTCAAACTTTTTACTTAAGGGAATACCACTCTCAAGAGAAGATGCTTTAGCAATCTTAGTCCGCGTCAGTGTTTGTCTGAAAGCATATCTTTTTGCTGTCACACCCATGTCTGGGGGTTGCATAACCGTGGGAGCTACAGTGGATGTAGAGCTCTCAGGAGTTACCAGAACCTCCGCATCCCCCAGCATGTCCTCATCCAAGTCCTGTTCCATAGGACTTCCAACTAGTACTCTGTGTTCCAAGTCTGAATGGAGGGAGGGGTTGGGCAGGGGAAGCTAAGTAGTAGTCTTACTAGAAAGTGGCTGTGGAGGAGCCTCACTAGGCAGGTCAGAGGGTATTGAGGGACACGAGGCTATAGTGGTGGGGTCAGAAGCAGGCCTAAGAGCAGCAATATCCTTCTGTTGGGCCTCTGTAAGGATAGTGTCCTGATTTGGACAATCAGTCCTGTTATGTGTGGCCAGGGACAGGTTCTCAAAGCATGGCTTATTTCATCACATAGGTTACATTTTAATTCATTCTGACAGTCTGCACTAGAATGACTATAAGAGAGACAAAGACTACATTTAAGATGATCACAGGCTGAACTCAAATGCATATAGGAACCACACTTAAAGCAGGTCTTGGGCTGTCCTGCATAAAAACATTGCCCCTATTCCCTTCCCAAAAACAGAGTATTAGGCAAATTAATAGGTCCAACGTTGTTGTGTTTGAGGCAGACCTGAAATTTCCAGCCCCTGTCCAGAAATGTTCTTCCTCAAAATAGGCTGAGGGACACCCAAAACTTCACATGGTTGTTGTAACCAATGGAGAATGTCATGTACTGCAACATTCTCATGATGAAAGAGAACAGTAATCATTTTAATTGCAGGCTTGGTCAGAGGAATCACTCTGAAAGGCAGCCATAAGGCAGTGTAACATAGTGATTCATATTTTGCCTGGAATCTGTCCAAACCCTGAGGAGTTTTAAAACTGATATCATAAAGGCAGTCCCCAGAAACATAAAGTAAGGCATAGATTTCACTGGTAAAAAAAATGAGAGATCCCTTAATGAGGTGTTTCCCCACATTGATATGATCAGGAACATTAGACAGCCCTCCTAAATACTGCAACTGAGAAGCATTTCTTCTCTGCATGGGGGGGGGCTGTCCAGAAAAATTGTCCCATCTCCTAAATTCTTCCCACGTGATCAAGGAGTGGTTTCTTGTATCAGTGTGTGGGCCCTGTGGGGTGGAATCTGTATCCATACGTTCTCCCCAAGTGGGGGAGTTTAGTGCTAGGCCCCTCATCTTCTGATGAGGAACCCAAAAGTAGTGGGACTTTAGGCAAACAAGAATTGTCGGGAGTATTGGGCAGCACATCTGCTGCATGGAAATCTAAATCAGAGTCAGTGACAAAGGTGCACGGTTGTAAAAACCTTCCCTTGTCACATTGAACATGCCTCTGGAGGTCTGGTTGCACTCCACGCTCACCCAGAATCAGGCTATGTGCCGCATCAGGAATCCAATGTCCCTCCATACCCAGTTTCCAGCCTGCACAACGTAACAAGCATTCTAAAGACTGAGAGAGCTCTCCCAGCCTAGAGGTCCATAGTTCAACAGACTCAGTTCTTTCCCTATGCAAGCCTAACCCCCCAGCAGAGGTAGCCACATTTTCATCCAACACAACATAGACAGCACTTACAGTTTCAGGAGGTATCAGCATAGGGGAAATGATAGCAGGCGTCATGAGGTTTGAAGCAGTAGGCACTGAGGTAAGCAAACGGCACTCCTTTGATGCATGTGCATCATTAGGCCGATTGACAAGTGGCTCACCTGAGTCTGACACAACAGCCGGCAAGTCTGTGGATGGAGCCAGGATAGGCGCTGCAGAACTGAAAGCAGAACTAGAGTTCAATCGTGGTTTAGCTTGGTCAGGTAACTCAGCCACAGAAGTAGTCAGAGAATGCTCTTCAGCTGAAATTACAGCCAGTACCAGGTCCCTTTGAGTTTTATACATAGTTTGAAGCCACTGTTCATCAGCTACAGCAGTGCTAGAAGGCATAGATTCCAAATTTTAACAACATTCTGTACAGCGGTCCCAAATCTACATTGTCAGAACAGGTAGCAATCTCCAGAGGTGCACCTGTAGGTAGGGAGATCAACTCACCTGCAGGTACACCAGCAGAGTGAATGTCTGGATCAGCATCCATCGCAACAGAGACTCCCCTACCACAGAGTAGGAATTTCCCAGTGCCCTGTCCAAATTTCCACCATTCACTAAAATACCACCAACAGCTTAATCTGGTTCAATGTCATTTGGCATTCATCTGTATCCTCCTCCGGGTCATGCCTGAAAATAACCAGAATCTGTCTAGTGCACTTACCCGGTCAACAAAACTAAAATTAAAAAATGTAGTTTAAAATAAATATGGGATTAGAGAATGAATATAAGAGCAGAAAATCAGGCAAATGAGCACATCTGTATTATGTATGGAAAAAGGATTAAATGGAATATATTTACAAAACAGACACTAGATGATTTACTTAATAATGGGCAACTAGAGAATCTAGTAAATCAAATCTTAGCTGAAAATCTAGGTCCCGGTGTAAGTAGTTAGGACTTTACAATGAGCTAATAATAAATATTATTGCAGTTTTGAGAGATCAGAAAAGAGCAAAAAAAATATTGGACATTGGGGCACTTCATCCATGGTATGATATGGACTGGCATATATTAAGAAACAAAATAAAAAAGGTGGGAAAAATAAGAGCAAAACAAGCATCAATAGATGTGATGAAAGCTTTCAAGTTATTGAAAGCAGAATATAGATGCGTAATAAAGGAAAAGAAAGAAATTTATAAAAATAAATTATGGGAAGCTCTGCAAGCTAGTATTGTTATCAAAGATACGCAGACTTTTTGGACATTGGTAGCTTATGGGTATAGTATAGACAATGTCCAATACAATATCATCGGTATGATATCTGAAGAACAGTGGATCAAACATTTTACTAATATCTATGGTTTAGAGCATAAGGATTGTTAAGAGGAAAGGTTGATTAGTGAAAAAACAAAGGTTGTGGCCAATAATAATACTTTAATTTTCTGTCTAGAGGAAGTTAAAAATGAAATTAAGGCACAAAAAAAGAATAAGGATGTTGGTGGAGATGGGGTCCCAGCAGAATTATTACAAAATAATGTAGATTTATGGGCAAGTATTCTTACCCCAGTTTTTAATTATATAAATATTACTTTGGGGTTACCTCAAGATTGAAATAAAGGAATAATTGTACCCCTTTTTAAAAAAGGTGATAACTAGAATCTGAAATGTTACCATCCAATGTGTTTGTTGCCAGTGTCCCGAAAAATATATTCAAGATTGATATTAGAAAGGTTAGTTAACTGGGTGAGGAAAATGAATATATATCCAAATTCCAGTGTGGATTTAGAAGAGCTTGTGGAACCATAGATCTGGTATTTACATTTAATTATCTCATAGATAAGTATGTTGTGGAAAGAAAAGTACTTTATATGTTGGATTTATAGATATTAAATCAGCGTTCGATCAAGTTAATAGATTTAAATTGTGGGATATTTTGGATAACCTGGAAGTAGATCAACATTTATTGGCTATCCTAAAAATATTATATACAAATACTACTGCAAATATTAGGCATGGCCGAGATGGGGCACTGTCTAAAGAAATTAATATTATTTAGGGTGTGAAACAAGGCTGCCTGTTGGCACCGCTCCTTTTTAATCTATACATAGAAACATTGATTAAGAATATTATATTGATTGACACGTTTGCGCCTAAGACAAAGTGCCTTTTCAGTTATTTTTATACACAGATGATGCTATAGTGATCTTACAAATGCCGACAGGGTTACAAACAGCAATATCAAATATTATGGAGTCATTAAAGAGCCTAGATTTGGAATTGAATGAGATCAAATCAAAAATCATGGTGCTTAGTCAAAAGAAGCAGGATGGTGACAAAAAGTGGGTAATAGGAAACAACAAAATTGAAGCAGTCGCAGAGTATAAATATTAGGGGGTAATTTTTGACAGCAAAGCAACCTGGTTACAGCACTTAACAGATGTTAAGTCTAATGCACATAAAACAGCAGGTGCAATTAGAAGCTTTGCATATAAATTTGCAAACAATTAATTTGTTGCCCTAAAGAAAATATTCAATACTAAATGTATCTGCCAGCTGTTATATGGGAGTGAGATATGGGGGCTATATATGCATAAACAAAATATAGAGGTGAAACAAAACGCGCTTCTGTGAACAACCTTGAATTTACCTAGAGATTGCCCTGTTAGTTTTATGAGAACAGAAACTGGGATGTTACCCATCAAAACTAAAATACTGATTCAAGCTATAAAATTGATGGGCAACATTTTAAAAATGAAGGATGAGAGACTCCCAAAATTGTGTTGGAAAGATTTTATATATAGATTAGTAAATGGGGTTAATACTGGATGGTTTGTGAAATAGAATGATGTGTTGAGAAAGGCTGGCATGGTGGAAATATAGAATAGGAACATGTTGAATAATATTGACTTATTCGTAAGAGGTAATTGTGAGGCTAAAAGATATAGCAATGCAAGAAGACATGAATAGAATCCATGCAATTGATATGCATAGGCTATACTCTAACATTAAGGTTAACTGGGGTACAAAGAAGTATTTAATAAAATGTGAAAATTATAAACATAGAAATTTGTTATGTAGGGTAAGGTTGGCTAGTGTGGGTAACACATTTTTCAATTTGCACAGTAAATTATGTAGTATAAGTATGAAAAAGTACAAATGATTGTTAAAAAGGATCTAGAAATTATGCATATACTTACTAAGTGCATTGTATGGCAAGAAAAAAGAAAGAAATGCCTATTCCTCTAATGGAACGACAGGGAGATGTTTTATTAAGAGACTGTTAATGATGAATGATATTAAATATATGTATGGGTTGGCAATATTTTTTATTGCATTGGAAATGAAATAGTTGTGATAAGTTATATACATGTTTACCTATTTATTGTATGATATAAGTACTAAGGTCCATTTATATAGTGTTTATATGAATGTAACAAACGTGTTTTATACCTTTGTACTAATAAATGAATTTGAATCTGAATGAGGCTCCAGTGTTAACTCCATCACAAAAACAGTTAGCCATAGCATTTTGTCCACTGTTAGAGCCAACATTTGAGAGATACATGCTGATGCTTTTTGTGGAGTTGCTGTCCTTTTATAATGTGTATTCCTGGGTCCAGTTTTCCAGTGTTAAATCTGGTTAGAAAAACAAAAGATGGCCCTTTAGGGCTAAAGAGAGAGAATGAGATCTGTCACACTGGGAACAGCTAGAGTGCTATCTCTACTTTCACAAGACAGTCTGGTGCTGGGGTAGTGGAGAACTACACAGTAAAGTGCATACATGCCATTGGGAATGGTTCCATAGGAGAATATCAACAACAATGTTGTCAACATCCTGCACAGTGACGGGAACAATGCTGACAGTCAGCATTGTCCCCATTGGGACGAAGAGTTGTTCTGTTGGAGGATTTCCCCCCCAACCCTCCTTCAAGTTACCACAGGGAATAGACAAATTGACCTGCAAGGAAATTTTTAGCTTGAATGCTAGTTCAAGGTCCCAGGGCCATGAATGGAAAATGATGACAGAAGGGAGGTTCAGGATGGACATGAGGAAATATTATTTTACAGAAAGGGTGGTGGAGCAATGGAACAGTTTTCCAACCGAGGTGGTGGGTTCTAATACAGTTGCTTGTTTCAAGCATGACTGGGACACAGTGAAAAGTACAGTGGCCACCCAGGTGGCAGACTCAGGAAGGAGAGGTATACCATTAGGTGGACTCCACAATTAGGGTGACGGGAAAGGCTGTGAGTGACAGGGATGTTCTGGATTTCACAGCACCCTGCACATGTGCTGTTACCATTCACACTGTCCTCCCCCCTTTCACTCATTCTCAGACCTGGAAGAGATTATAATTAGTGTTTGGGGTGTGTGGGCAAAGCCCCTGCAAAATAAACTCTTCTCCACTACTGTCCATTGATGACTTACATGTTTTGTGGCAGAATGTGGAGCCGCAGTCATTGCGGGTGACATGTTTCTTGTGTTCTAATTTATGGTGACCATATTCACATTGCACTGCCAGGGTGAACCAGAAGATGAAAAGGTGGTGGAGGGGAGGGCTAGGACCCGCAATGGACAGTAGCCCCACAGTTAGATAAGGAACTCAGGCAGACTGAATGGACTGTTGTCTTTTCTGCCATCATTGTCTGTGTTTCTATGTTTCTACTCTATATATATAGTAGTTCCTCGCCATAATGAACCCCACTATACTGAACTATCAGGTATGATGAATGCTGACTCTGGCTCCTAGCCCCAAACAAAATCTTACTGTTATCTATTCCTTCCCTGCTTGTGTCACACTCCTTTCAACTTCCTTTATTAATGAATAACTGTGCCATAACTCTGCCATACCACCACTTTTCAAATAGGAGTCTCAAATGTTCTTTTATTCTTTATTTTTGTACCTGTATCCTAGTCATGGGTAGGGTGAGCTGGAGGAGAGGTGAGATTTAAAGAAATGCATTGCTTGCATCATCTGCATCACTCACTTGATTTCATCTACAGCTTCAACTCCTCTTTCACTTGGGAAAGATGAAAAGGTAAAATGCAGTAAAATCTGCAGTTTTCTGCACAGTATGTTACATATTTATCTAGATGCAGTCTAGATGCTATCAGGAAGACAGTGGGTGTGAGAGTGAGTACATATCGACAGCTCACATTGGCAGTAAAGGAAACCATGAAATTCTGCAAGTAAACATTTGTATTTTACATAAAATTGAGTTCAGTTGATAGCTACTCTGTGCATCAGGAGACAATATAACAATCAAACAGCAATTGGGTGATTGATCAAGTGACCAAATGGGAGGGAGGATGATACTCGAAAGGCACTCAGTTTAACTCCTAACTTCTCTTGAAGTACTGTATAATTCATATAAATTTAATTTAATGACTGACAGATGTACTTGTATATTGCCTGTATACACAGAAGGGGGTTATTTCATAGCGTTCACTGCTCAGACTTTTTTCAGCTTCCCTTGATGTAACAAATGAGGTACTGTAATGAATGGCTGCTAAGGCTCCCAACTAATTCATTATAGTGAGGGACAACTATAACATATTTTGAAAATAGATATGCACACAAAAAATCAGAGAGAATGCAAAAAATGCAAAATAATACAAGCAAACCAATGGGTTTTGAGGAAAAAAGCATTGTGTAGTGAACAAAGTAGAATCAGTCACATGCTTATCACAAAGTCTTAATCATTAGTTTTTAAGCCAACTTGCCACCTCTCACCTGTCATTTCACCCCACTGGCTTCCTCGAGGAAATGGTGCTTCTAGAAAATACATATTATATTCGAAGTCATAATCTTTGTTTACATACATAACACAAGAAGGGACCTTGTATAACATTCCACTGTCCATGAAATTTATTTTCTGTGATACAGTAGCTACCCTGTAAAACAACATTTACAATCCTTATTCATGTGCTGTCTTAATAGATACTCATTTCCATTACATGTACCCATTTTTATTTTACGTGCCCTCTAGTTCAGTTCTCTTATTTCAATAATTGAATACCATATGGTTGAAATAAACATAAAAGCACATGTTCATTTACCCACAAACTATGATCTTTGCCCCTGGTGAGTGTTGGGGCTTTAGTAAAAAGTCCTGAAAAAATGAATGAAGGCAAGTTCAGAATAGATGGTTGCTAGTACAAAATGTATTTCCAAACATAAGCAGGTATTAATCTTCATATATTCGTATTTTTAAGAATAGGTTCAGTTGTGTGCAACAACAACATTTTCTGTCTTTGCTAGCTTTCATATCTGATGTAGGCTCATCCTGTAATTAGTGTGTCGTTAGAATACTCACATCTGTGTAGTGGTTTTAGGAATAACAATCCCCTGAGGAAGTCTGCAGGGAGTGAACCATCAGGTGTGTGGTGGAAATTGGAATGAAATAAAGAGTTAGAAATTTATAACTAAGACTTTGTAGTGAGTGAGTGGTTGAGTATGTGTTGTTGACTACAGTTTTACACCATCTACGAACAGCCATCTCCTCTCACTATCATTTGTATGTCTTCTACTGGGGACAAGGGATCACATGGAGTAGCCTCATCTTGTCTATAAAAAAATCAATCGACAGAAAAATATAGATATACAATGCCAAGTCACTAATAAAATCAATCAACTTATAAAACAAGTACTTAGAAAGTTGACCTTTGAAGTCAAAGGGGCTGGGGGAGACTAGTGTTACCAAATGTGTACTGGTAATGTATAACTGTAAAGGTAGGATGGAGAAGGAACTGGTTCACTACCTGTCCCTATCGCTCTAGTTATGTAAAGGTAGGATGGAGAAGGAACTGGTTCACTACCTGTCCCTGTCTCTCTAGTTATGTAAAGGTAGGATGGAGAAGGAACTGGTTCTCTACCTGTCCCTGTCTCTCTAGTTATGTAAAGGTAGGATGGAGAAGGAACTGGTTCACTACCTGTCCCTGTCTCTCTACTTATGTAAAGGTAGGATGGAGAAGGAACTGGTTCACTACCTGTCCCTGTCTCTCTAGTTATGTAAAGGTAGGATGGAGAAGGAACTGGTCTCTACCTGTCCCTATCGCTCTAGTTATGTAAAGGTAGGATGGAGAAGGAACTGGTCACTACATGTCCCTGTCTCTCTAGTTATGTAAAGGTAGGATGGAGAAGGAACTGGTCTCACTACCTGTCCCTGTCTCTCTAGTTATGTAAAGGTAGGATGGAGAAGGAACTGGTTCACTACCTGTCCCTGTCTCTCTAGTTATGTAAAGGTAGGATGGAGAAGGAACTGGTTCACTACCTGTCCCTGTCTCTAGTTATGTAAAGGTAGGATGGAGAAGGAACTGGTTCTCTACCTGTCCCTGTCTCTCTAGTTATGTAAGGTAGGATGGAGAAGAAACTGGTTCACTACCTGTCCCTGTCTCTCTAGTTATGTAAACGTAGGATGGAGAAGCAACTGGTTCTCTACCTGTCCCTTGTCTCTAGTTATGTAAAGGTAGGATGGAGAAGCAACTGGTTCTCTACCTGTCCCTGTCTCTAGTTATGTAAGGTAGGATGGAGAAGGAACTGGTTCACTACCTGTCCCTATCTCTCTAGTTATGTAGGATTGAAACAAAACATATTTTGATAAGGCTATCAAAACAGATGTTAAAGTATACTTGGAATACTTGCGATATTATGCTATATACAGAAAAAAATGACACAGTGGTACTCAATGTCAGATACTGTACCTTTTTTTCTCATCATGTCAGTCAGCACCATCAGAAAATAACTGGCAAGAATGGACAGAACCATCACTGCTGATTACCTAGTTGTAACCCCAAGACTCATAGCCAAGTTACTCAGCTCGCCACCCCCTCAGGCCCCTTGACTGATCCCTCTGAGGTTGCACATCTTTTTAACAAAGTATTTTCTGACGTTTTTGCCTATCTTACCAAACTACCCTCCCAGCCACCCATCAGCCCCGGTAGTCAGGATAACTACCCCCTCCATCACCACTCCCTCTGGCACCCCACCCTTCTACTTTAGAGCCATTGGCCCAGATGTTGCCTTCAAGTTCCTGAAGTCCCTTCCTGTCAAGGGTAGCCCTGGCAGTGATGGGCGTTTTCCCTCATTCCTTAGTCTTATCTCTCCAGCTATCATTGATCCCCTGACCTTCATATTTAACCTTGCCCTCTCTTCATCCACAATGTCAGACTTGTGGAAACATGGTAATGTTCTGCCTATTTTAAAATCAGGCAATCCCCTGAATCCTGGTAATTATAGGCCTATCTCCTCCTCCCACCTGAGTAAGCTGCTGAAAAAATTGTGCACATCCAACTGTCGGGCATCTTGAAAGTATAATCTGCTGTGTCCTCAGCAGCATAGCTTCCATAGCACCACAGCACCACATCAGCCTTAGTCCATTTCTCTAACCATGTACTCAGAAACATGGATGTGGGTGAGGCCACTGGTGCTGTATTTATGGATCTGACTAAGGCCTTTGACCTCATCGCCCACTCCCTCTTCCACTCCACTCTCCTACACCTTGGCTGTTCTGCCGAGACAATAGCATGGTTTAGAAGCTACCTCAAAGGCAGATCCCAGTCTGTTACAATTGGTAGAGCCTCCTCCCCTGCCCTACCAGTATCCACAGCGGTTCCCCAAGGCTCCATCCTTTTTTCCATTTTTATTAATGCACTCCAGGCTGAAAGCCTTACCTGTGAGGCTTTGCTCTACGTGGATGACCTTGTCCTTTACCATAGTGACAAGACTCTTGCAAACATCTCCTCCACTCTTACACTTAACTATGATGCTGCTCACAATGGATTTCTTTCCAACAGACTCTTGGTAAATGAAAAGAAAACAAAAGCAATGCTATCTTGATCCAAACCATTCTTCACAAAGATCTCCAAGACAAACTCCTCGCTCTCTGTACCCATCCCTGCTGGTCCCCCCCTCCCCCCAGAAAATGTCCCTAGTTTTAAATACTTGGGTGTCACTCTGGACCCCTTCCTTATGTTCACCGACCATGTCAATAATTCTGTGTGCAGTGTTAATCAGAAGCTTGGTGCGAGTTAATCAGAAGTTAGGTGCCGCTACTAACTAAATCAATTGCTTTCTGCTTGTTGTGGGGAAACAGAGTATAGTGAGTTTGCTGTTGATTTGGGATTAGTTTAAATCTTTATTTAGCTCTGTAACTGATTTTTGTGAGTTTGCTGTGGGTTTGAGATTAGTTTAAATCTTTATTTAACTCTGTAACTGATTTTTTATGAGTTTGCTGTAACTGATTTTCAGGACTGTTGCTGACTGGAGTAAAAGCCTCCCATGACCCCTTTCAGCAGCCTTTCTTAAATACTGGAAAGCCACTAAGGGTTGGACTTGAAGGTTGTAAAGAAGGAGCTTGGGGAACTGAAAACTGGCCATATGAACTAACTCCTAAAGCTAACAGTCAGGTTGTGAAAAGTTCTGTCACTCAAGATTTTACTAGTTGGATATTAGGGTTTAATTTTTTTTTTTATGTAATGTGCAGTTAGGACTGGCAGAGGTTTAGGGAAGAGAGGTCAGTACACACATTGATGATCTGAGTAGCACTGGATGGTCAAAGGAAGGCACAGTACATTTTGTGGTTGAGTATAGTGACAGACATGGGGGTGTGGCACAGAAAGGGAGATGCAAACACCAGGGGGACATAGGAGGAGGAGGGATTGCAGTTGGTAGGATGGAAGTGGTGAGGTCAAGAAGGAAGGGGGGCAGGCTCCAGGGGAGCAGGATCAGAGGTAGGAACAGGAGGGACAGGCTAGTAATCTACAATGGATGTGGGTCAGCAATCTGGATGGGCACATTATGGAGGCTACGGGAGTGTCCCGTATGTCGAAGGATAAGAGACCTACAGGCAGAGATCCAGTGGAAGAAGGTGGAGATAGGGAGGTTGTGGAACATGGTCAGAGCAGGTGGGGTAGGTAGGCACAAGGGAAGGGTGAGGATGCCAAGGAGAAATATAGAGCAGGAGCGAGGACACAGCAGGGGATTGGGTGGGGACTGGGGCCATGCAACAGGTATAAGGTACTGGCAACTGAAGTAGAAGGGGGGGAGTGAGATGCTTGGGAGAGGGGAAGAGGGGAGCACAGGGGCCAGCGCTACAGAGGGGGACATTGCTACATCAGGAAGAGAGGAAAATGCCATGTCAATGGCAGGAGGGAGTGCCCAGTAGGAAGGGGACATGGTGCATAGGGGGATGGGGTGGACCACAGGGGGATGACGCAAGAGAGAGGGCAAAGAGAGCTGTGTACCAGAAGTTCAGGAAAATGAGGAAGGAAGAGGACGGGGGGCTTATGTGAGTTGGTCCAAGGAGGTGACCAAGCGAGTGAGTAGCAAGGCCTCTAGGGAGCTAAGGTTAATGCAAGGCATCAAGGAGGGAAAAGGACTATTTAGATATGTCAGGGAAAGAGGAAGTGCAGAGACCATATAGTGAAGAAAAGTGGGGAGGGAGTGGGTGGAAAAGGCGAGGAACAAGCAAGTACTAAATAAATACTTTGCTCCAGTTTCACAAAGGAGAAGGATGGTCCACTACCACCATGACTGGGAGGGTGGGGGTAGGTGGGGAGGAGATGATGGACAGAATGATCAAGGGGAGTAGAGTACTAGAGGGTCTGAGGGCAGTAAGGATGGACAAGGTACCAGGTCCTGATGGCATCCACCCCAGGGTGCTGAGGGGGATGGCGGAGGTGTTGGCCAAGTTGCTGGCAGACCTGTTCAGCACATCCCTGGACACAGGATGGGTGCCTCAGGACTGGAGGGTGGCCCATGTGGTGCACATACACAAGAGTGGCCCTAGGGATGAGCCATGAAATTATAAGCCTGTCAGTCTCACTTCCATAGTGGGTAAACTTATGGAGATGATACTGAAGGAGAGGCTGATGTTGTTCTTTGAGGGTAATGACCTCCAGGATGGGTGGCAGCATGGGTTTGTCTCGGGGAGGTCTTGTCAGACCAGTCTAATAGAATATTATGACTGGGTAACAAGAGAGCTGGATATGGGTCATGCTATAGATGTCCTGTACTTGAACTTCAACATGGCCTTTGATTCAGTGCCTCATGGGAGGCTGAGGGGGAAGCTGACTGTTGCAAAGGTGAGGACAAATCTGACAAGCTGGATAAGGAACTGGCTGCAGGGGAGGCTGCAATGGGTGGTAGTGGGGGGGCTCTCGACACCTAGACTGGTGATGAGTGGTGTGCTGTAGGGCTCGGTGCTGGGCTCGGTGCTATTTGGGTCATTTATCTCTGACATTGCACATGGAGTTGGGAGCAGGGTTAGTCTGTTCGCAGATGATACCAAAATGGGAGCAGTGGTGGATGAAGAGGATGGATATAAACAACTACAGGGGGACCTAACCAAACAGGAGGCATGGTCAGACAAGTGGCAGCTGGGATTCAATGTGAAAAAGTGCAAGGTTATGCACTTTGGGGCAAAGAACCCAAGGAGGGACTATTGTTTGGGAGAGTGAGGCTGGGGATCACTGAGGAAGAGAAGGACCTAGGGGCGTTGGTAACAGGGAGCATGAACAACTCTGCCCAATGCAGGAAATCAGCAGCCAAGATGAATAGGATGCTGGGCTGCATCGCAAGGAGTTTCTCGTCCAAGCATAGGAAGGTGATCCTGCCCCTCTACAGATCTTTGGTCATGCTGCACTTGGAGTATTGTGTGCAGTACTGGTGGCCATATCTGAAGAGGATATTAATTTACTGGAAGGTGTGTGTAATGGAGGGCAACAAAAATGTTACAGAGGATGGAGGGCAAGGCCTATGAGGACAGGCTGAATGTGCTGAATATGTACATGCTGGAGGAAAGGAGGAATAGGGGGGATATGTTTGAAATATTCAAGTATTTGAGGGGGATAATCAAAGCTAACACTAAAGGGGTATTTAAACTGAGGAAGAGTAGGGGCATGAGGGGGCACAGACTAAGACTGGAGGGCGGAAGATTCAGGAAGGAGATGAGGAGGCACTACTTCATGGAGAGGGTGGTGTCTAAATCGAACGCTCTACCAGAGGAAGTGATGTCATGTAAGGCAGCAGGAAGTTTTAAGAGGGCATGGGACAGAGCATGAGGGAGGGTCTGGGTGGAGGGCGCTGAGGCTGTCATGGGAATAACAGATGGGGAGGGGGTTAGGGCAGCTGCAATCTAGGGGTCTAGCTGCACACTCAGGCATAGAAACATAGAAACATAGAATTTGACAGCAGATAAGGACCGCTTGGTCCACCCAGTCTGCCCATTTCCCTACCTACTGGATAAGCTGCAGATCCTAGTTAACCAGCAGCCTACTTCTTCTTACCCCACCCCCAGAATTGCCTTATGACTGTCCCATGCATGCTTGAATTCCACCACTGATTTTGACTCCACAACCTCCTCCGGAAGGCCGTTCCATGCATCCACAACCCTCTCTGTGAAAAAATACTTCCTTAAATTACCTCTGAGCCCCCCCATCTTCAAATTGTGCCCCCTTGTTCTTGCACACCTCTTTTTTTGAAAGATGCTACCCTCTTGGACTTTGTTGATTCCCTTGAGGTACTTGAAAGTTTCTATCATGTCCCCCTCTCCTCCTTCCTCGAACTATACATATTAAGCTCCTTAAGTCTCTCTTCATATGTCTTCCGGTGCAGACCCTGTACCATTTTAGTTGCCCTCCTCTGGACAGCTTCCATCCTGTCTATGTCTTTAGAGATTGGGTCTCCAGAACTGCACACAGTACTCCAGATGGGGTCTCACCAGCTGTCTGTACAGAGGGATAATAACTTCCTGTTTTCTACTGGTGATGCCTCTCCCTATGCATCCCAGTAACCCCCCAGCCCTCCTTGCTGCCCTCTCACATTGCTTGCCCACCTTTAGGTCATCTGATTTGACTACCACCAGGTCCCTTTCCATTTTTGTTGTTGTTAGTATCTCACCCCCCATTGTGTACTCTTCCCCTGGGTTTTTGTTTCCCAGGTGCATTACCTTGCACTTCTTAGCATTGAATCTAAGCTGCCATACATTTGACCATTCCTCTAATCTTGCCAAGTCCCTTCTCATCCTTTCCACCCCACCCTGTGCATCAACTCTGTTGCAGATCTTAGTGTCATCTGCAAAGAGACATACTTTTCCTTCCAGTCCTTCCACAATGTCGCTTATAAAGACATTGAAGAGGACCGGTCCTAATACTGAACCCTGCAGTACCCCACTAGTAACCCTCCTTTCTTCTGAGTGGATTCCATTTACTATTACTCTCTGTGTCCTATTCTCCAGCCAATTCTTTACCCAGGCTGTCATCTTGGGACCCACTCCCAGTCTGGCTAACTTGTATATTAATCTTTTGTGTGGGACTGTGTCAAATGCCTTGCTAAAGTCTAGGTAGGCCATGGCCACAGCCCCTCCCTGATCTACTGCTGTGGTCACCCACTCAAAGAAATCTATCAGATTTGTCTGGCATGACCTTCCCGCTGTGAATCCATGTTGCCTAGGGTCCTGTGCCCCTCTGGCCTCTAGATACTCGACAATTCTTTCCTTCAGAAGTGATTGCATCATTTTCCCTATCACTGAGGTTACACTAACAGGTCTGTAGTTCCCTACTTCTGCCTTGCTCCCACTTTTGTGAAGGGGAATCACATCTGCCCTCCTCCAGTCCTCGGGTACCACCCCATCATCCCATGATTTGTTAAAAAGGGTAGTCAGTGGTGTCACTAGTTCTACCCTTAGCTCTTTTAGAATTCTGGGATGAATCCCATCAGGCCCCATTGCTTTGTCCACCTTCAGTTTTAAGAGTTCTTTCAGAACCCTTTCTTCTGTAAATGGGCTGGTATCAACTTCTGTATCCAGAGTGTTACTACTGTTTGTTTTATGTACCTCTTCATTTGTAAATACTGAGCAAAAATATTTGTTTAGTATCTCTGCCTTTCACAGTCTCCTCTGCCCACCCTCCTCCCTTTATTTAGCCTCACTATCCTCCTTGGTCTTCCTTTGCTCCCTGATGTACCTATAAAAGGTTTTATCCCCCTTCTTGAGTTGGCTATCTTTTCCCTCGGTTTGGGCCTTTGCTGTTCTGACTGCCTTCCCAGCCTCCTTTTGCTTTAACTGATACAGTTCCTGTCCTGCTCCTTCTACGATTCCTTGTACTTCCTGAATGCTTTCTTTTCTCTTGAACCTTCACTGCCACTTCCTTTGAGAACCATAGTGGTTTCTTACATCGTCTTGTTTTGTTTATTTGCTTCACACAAAGGCTCGTTACCTCTGTGATGGCAGTTTTTATTATTCCCCATTGTTCTTCCACCCCTCCTTTCTGCCCATTTGCTAGTGCATTCCTTAGGCACTCACCCATTTTGGCAAAGTCAGCCCTCCTAAAGTCCAGTACTTTTGTCTTTGTATGGCTTGACTCTATTGCTGTGTTTATTGTGAACCATACTGTTCGATGGTCGCTAGTTCCCAGATGGCTACCCACTTCTACATGGACACAGACATTGATGGACTGGGCAGTCTGTTTCTGCTGGCAGATTTGTGTATTCATCCGAGTGCACCTAGCAATTACAAAGGACATCTTCTACTGCTCTTGAATACTGCTCTCCTGTCTATTCCCTCGTATCTTCAGCTCTGTGTTGTCGACTGAACTCAGTCTACAACAGTATCTGTTGTTTTGTCCACCATGTCCCCTTTTCTACCCATTATTGTGTATTGTAACAGTCACTTTGTTGGGTCCCACTGCAAAGACAGTTTGACATATGTATTGGCTTAGCCTTCAACAATTCCCCTGTAAATCTGACATGCTCTCAGGTAGATAATCAAGGTGCAGATCCTAGCGTCACAGACTCAGTCTTCTCCTTGAGTCCTACTACTCTGAAAGAAGTTGAAGACCTATTGCTAAAACTGGATGTAAAAAAAAGTGCTGGTGCGGATACCCTCAACCCATATTTCTTGAAGGTGGCCATTCATGTGTTAGCCGTGCCCATAACCCATTTATTTAATCTATCATTAACTCAAGGATCCATTCCTTCAATATGGAAAACAGGCACATCATACCCTGTTCAAGTCAAATCCTGTGATCTAAATAATTACAGACCAATTTCGATTCTCGGTCTTGTCAAAATTACTGGAAAAAGTCGTAAGTAACCAGCTGAGGCAGTATCTAGAAGCTAATAACCTGCTTAATCCAGTCCAATCAGGGTTTAACGCTAAACATAGCACCATCACAGCACTTGCCAAAGTGACTAATGACTGGCAAAGAGAGCTAGACAACAGGAATTACACCTGCGCTGTATTCTTGGACCTGAGCAAGGCCTTCGACACTGTCGACCATTCTCTGCTACTCTCATCCCTGACCTCACTAGGTGCTGACCCATTATCTTTACAGTGATTCAACAGCTACCTCTCTGATCGTTTCCAGCAGGTGAAAGCGGAGGAGATCTCTCAACTCTCAAACCCTCTCCTAAGAGGTGTTCCCAGGAGTTCTATCTTAGGACCCCATCTTGTTGGCAATATACATCAACAATATTGATGAAAGCATAACTAAGGCCAACATTCATCTGTTTGCAGATGACACAGTTCTTTACGTAAGCCGCCCGTCATTATAATCTGCATGTAATGACCTTCAATCTGAGTTCAACCTGCTGCAACACCAACTCCTAAACAAAAAACTATTACTTAATGCCAAGAAAACAAAAGCAATTCTCTTTTCTCCCGCTGCCCAAATGATAAATTCAGCCCTATCAGATACTGTGCCGCATATTACTACAATTCTTGGTGAGAAGTTGGAATTTATCCCTAAATTCAAATACCTGGGAGTATGGCTGGACCATAGGCTCTCCTTTGTAGAGCACGTTGAAGAAGTACTCAAAAAATTATGACAGAGACTTGGCCTGTTCTTTAGGATAGCTCACTTCTTAACTAGAGATGCCAAACTATAGCTGGTACAATCAACCTTTCTACCCTTGGTAGATTATGCTGACATCCCCTACAGTCACTGTCCCATTTCCTACCTCACCAAACTTGACACATTATATCATAGAGCTTTGAGGTTCATCACAGGCCTGCCTTATTCCACTCACCACTGCTCACCATATTAATCAGTGGGGTAGAGTTCTCTTCAATTCAGGTGTGATAAAAATGCAGCCCTATAGACCCAGAGAGCCATCTCCAAAAAACTGTCCCAATACATTACAGACTGTCTTCTATAAAACCAATAGGTAATTACACCCTGAGAAATTTAAATCTCCCTACTGATGGTTCCAAAGTTAACTCTCACTTTGACAGGGCTGCCATAAGCTTTACACTGTCTTACTTGTGGAATAAATTGCAAAAAAACTGAAACTGAGGTCACCCATCGGCATCTCATCTTTTAAGCTCTTATATTCACATCTCAGAAATGATCAGTGCAATTGTTTCCATGACCATGAATTGTCATCATGCTAACCTGTGCCATTTAACCATGAATTAATTACTTCTAGTACTTGTCTCCTCTTTGGCCCTGGTCTGTCATCATGCTTTCATGTAACACCTTGATGCCTCTGTCCTCCCTTTGATACTGGTCTTTCTTCCTGCTTTCTCCAGCCTTCTTTTCACAACTCTATACTGCACTCATCCACAATCTACACGCAATCATACTATAAAAGTCCTAACTCCCCTTTCCCTCTCCCCGTAGGCCCCCACTGCCGCATCAGTTCTACCAACCTATCCTTGGGACTTCACTTCTCTCAACGTTTATCTTTCACTTATGTTTATACCCCTCCTGGTACCCCATCTGCCATTAGTTGGTGGTTCTCCAAGCCATTTCATGGCTAGTACTAGTGACTGCCCTGGTAAATGAACTAACTGGTACTTCTATACAGAGAACATGGGTTATACACAGTTGCATGGTTCAATGGTGGTCCTGCCCCTTGTATTTGAATCCTCCTCTGTTGTAACTTGCCTTGTCTTCCTTTTATCATTTGACTCTATTACTGCACCATTGTGTTTGTGTTTATATACTTATTTACATGTATTTATATGTTTTTATGATGGATGTTACCAGACCCTGTTCTAACCAGGTCCATCTTGTAAAGAGCTCTGCTCAATGATGTTCCCTGGATAAATAAAGATTTTGATTGGATTTGATTTGATTTGATTTGACTATGCCCTTGGTTGCTTAGTCAACAATGCTCTGAGAGGCAGACAACAGTCCCATACTCATTCCTCCTCACAGGCAGAGTAGCAGCTAGGATCCTCCATGAATCATCCATCCCCCAGTAGTTCCATGAATCTCTTCTACCATGGGTAGTAAAGTCTTTCGTCTCTACCCCTCCCTATGGAACAGACTCCCTACATCTCTGCTCTTCCACCTCCATCTTTCCTTCAAAAACAATTTCAAGAGTGACTACTGTCTGAAGCCAAATGCCACTGCTCTCCTTGGTAATCTTTGGCATCCCCTCCCTCTGCCCCCCCCCCACCTATTAGCATTGTCTCATCCTTGATACACTCAACACTACCACTCTGGTCCTCTTCCCCCAATTTTCAGGGCTTCTGCTGTTGCCTTCCTATTCTAGGTCTCATCACAATTTGCTAAGAGGAAGTGTTGTACTCAGTTTCAGAGTTCCAATCTGCTCATTGACCTGTGCACTATTATTGTACCTGAATGCATTTTGCACTTTATGTATCAAATCTGAGACTTATGTTTTTTCTCTGTGTTTTGTAACTTATATTTCAGTCTGTTGCCTGGTCTGTGACTGTATTTTTGACCTGTATGCTGGCCTTCTTTGACACCTTGTATTCTTATGTATTTGCACTTTATGTAATGACCCCTTGTTCTGCAATTTCCTGCACCTCATGTTGAGGCCTGTGCTCTGGAGAGAGGAGGATGAGCAAAAAGCTGCCATCCTGAATGGAGATTGATTCAGTGGGAAGAATAAAGGTAAGGCTGGGTGGGAGGTATCAGAAGAGGAGTGCTTTGTTACTGTGTATATAGATATGTGTGTATATATATATATATATATATATATATATATATATATATATACACACACACATATATATATATGGCAAAAACTCTGTTTAATGCATAAGCTAGGGTTGTCCGCAGTAACAAAAGTGAGGAAATTTGGTGTTAGGGTTGAAAACCCTAACTCCGCATTCCCTTCCCAGCACCACACACACACAGACACACACACACACACACACACACATATATGCAAGTAGGGGGGAGGACCAAGGCAACACAACCAATCACAGACAACCAGCAGCAGGTGACAGAAATAAAATACAACTGTCTAAATGTACTACAAGACATCCCCACCCACCTGACTAGGTACTACATGCTCAGTGGAGATCCACAGCAAAACTAAGGCCATGTACACCAAACATACACATCCCTGATTACAGGTGCACACAACGTACCACACTTATGAGTTGCATGCCATTACATAGCGCTGCACCATACCCCAACACAACTCATACTACACACTCACTGTACATGAGCAATGCAACTCCCTCATTGCAGCTGTACAGAGATTAATACACTTAGGAGTAGAGAGAAATAAACTACTACTCTGTGAATGTAGTACAAGACGCATCCATCATCATGATACAAAAACTGTTGCAACTGACTATGTGATGATTATAGTAGTAGGTTACCTGGTTCTCTACACTTGAGATACACTACCTAATGTGAACGTTTGGGGGAGAGATAGGCTGTACAAGGCTCTACAACTCCTAATGGTACTAACAGGTATATAGTTTCAGTGATAGAGGTGTACTGTTGATGTCCATGGATTAGTTTCAGTGTGTTTGCATGCTGAGAATACAATAACAGCTCTGTCTGTCAGGGGTTGTTGGATTATCTGGATGATGGCATGCAACTTCTAAATGTCCTAACATGAGTATAGCAACAACAACAGAGGTATACCACAGCTATCCAGAGACTCATTTTTTGGGTTGCTCTCTACTGAGTATGCAGTACCTGGTCAAGACAATGGCATTGACTCTGTGATGCCAAGCAAATCCAAATTGTGATAAGTTGAGTATCTTTGCAATCACTGAGGTATACCATGTATCTGCATACTGTCGTTTTTTTGTAGTCGATTGCCACTCAGCATGTACCACGTGTTGTTTGAGCTTAGCAGACTATTACATGTCTGACAACATACAAGTCATGACTATATTAACTGTACTATGCATCCAATCAGAGACATTTATCATTCATATTTATGACTTTCTTTTTCTGTGACTTTGCATTCATGATGTAGCAAGTTTTCTAAGAGGAGGGAGCATTCTCTCCCTCACATTGTGGTAGTCATAAGTGTTAAATCTTTACAAAGCTGCAATCACAGGGTTACAGTGTTGATGTTAATGGGTTCATTTAACATGTGGTTATCCAGTCAGTATCCACTATCTCATTTCAGTACGCGGGGGGTTGCCTCATGAAGGGTTTGCAGTCTGTTACAGTACAAAGTTGTGTATACCTCAAATCAAACACACATACCACACATGGCCAAATGCTTTCTTTAGCTGTGTCTCTACAGTCAACAAACATTGCCAAATGTTGTGGTGGGTGTGGTGCAGCACTACATAATGGCATGCAGCTCATAAGTGTAGTACGTTGTGTGCACCTGTAATCAGGGATGTGTACATTTGGTGTACATGGCCTCAGTTTTGCTGTGGATCTCCACTGAGCATGCAGTACCTAGTCAGATGGGTGGGGATGTCTTGTAGTACATTTAGACAGTTGTATTTTATTTCTGTCACCTGCTGCTGGTTGTCTGTGATTGTTTGTGTTGCCTTGGTCCTTCTCCCTACTTGCATGTGTGTGTGTGTGTGGTGCTGGGGAGGTGAATGCGGAGTTAGGGTTTCAACCTAACACGAATTTCCTCACTTTGTCACTGTGGAACAACCTAACTTATGCATTAAATGGATTTTTTGCCATGAATATATATATATATATATATATATATATGAGGCAAAAACTCCATTAATACATGAATTAAGGTGATTCCACAACAAAAAAATGAGAAATTCAATGTTAGAGTTAAGCTGACCCCCATCCACACCTAACCGGCATCAGGGTGTGCATTGGGGTTGTCGTCTAACTCTCACCCCATCAGATGTGTAAAGAAGCAGAGGTATAGGAGAATGGGGTGAGAGTTAGGACAGACAACCCCTACATGCACCCTGATGCCAGTTGGGGGTGTGGACAGGGGGGTCAAAGGGGGGTTTTCAACCCTAACACCGAATTTCCTTGCTTTTGTCGCTGTGGAACAACCCTAATTAATGCATTAAACAGAGTTTTTTTGCCTATAATTTCCCTTATTTTTGGGAATGATAATGAGAAATAATGAAGGTAATGCGGCGGCGGGAGCGTGGGGCCCAAATGTCTTGTCACATAGTAACACGGTGCCCGCAAACGCAAATGGTAATGCACATGGTGACACAATGTGAAACAGAAAGATAAACAGTACTGTAGACACAAATGATTAAAATAACACAAACGCAAGCGCAAATGAAAATGCAAAGGGTAACGCACATGGTGCAGTAAGGCGGGAGCAGTAGGAGGTGAAACAGGTGTACGGAACTGCAAAAGCGGAAGTGGTAGGGTAACAGTAATGTAAGCGCACAGGCTGGTTTCCACAAAATCTGCATAGAAAAACAGTGAGTACAAAGAATGTATGCATAATAATGGGTCTCGGAGCAGAAAATGAGAGTTGGAATACTAAATTGCTTATATCTCAGGAACTGTCTGACGTGAAAAAATTTAAAGTCATATGATGTATGACTTTCCTGGCTAGATTGTACTTAGCTTCTGGGGGCTAAGTATTTTTCCAAAGAAAAGTCTATATCTCGCACCGTTTCCGAGATACGGGCCCTGAAAGGCGCGGTGAACACCATAATGTTATCCTATGGGGAAAAAAGAGAAGTTCGGAGTGCGATAACTTTGGCTCCCTGTAATATTTTTTCACCAAACTACTGACTGGCACATCTTTGTAATGTTGGCTTTCTTTCCTCCAAATTTCAGCCCAAAAGACCAAACTGTCATTTTGTAGCAGGGCGGCAAATGATTCCTATAATGTGGCGGATGCCGTAATGTTATCCTATGGGAAAAAGCATCAACTTTGGAGTGCTGTGACTTTGCCGCCCTTTAATAATTTTTTACCAAAATACTGCAGGTCACATTTGTGTGATGTTGGCTGTGTTCATTCTAAATTTCAGCCCAAAAGACCAAACTGTTCTTTTGCACTAGGGTGGCAAAGAATTACTGTCATTTTGCCATAGCCTGGAAAAGTAGTGTCGCAATTTGCGAAAGCTTTCACAAAAATTTGAGACACTTTCATGAGTGCGACACTACTTTGCAAAAGTACTTTTTTCAGAAACTTTAAAAACATATTTCTAGGGTGTTTAACCTCAAAATAAAGACATGCCTAGCATCCTCAGGGTCCGACTAGGTAAACACAAAAAGAATTGTGTTGCTAGAGGGTCCCAAATTTAAATGCCAAGCATCTTCTGATCACCAACTGAAAACAAAATGGTGGATTTGAGAAAGTAAAAGGGCCATTTGTGATAGTAAAAACTGCATTTGCAAAAGTGTTAAACTTTTTGTTAACTTTTCCCATTGACTTATAATGGGAAACTGTTTTTTGAATAACTTTTGAACCGTTTAATATTTTTTCACGAAATCTTCAAAAGGCACATCGGGAACCTCAGCTGCACATTCCCTGAAGATTTCAGACTGGTCGTGCAAACCGTGCTACCTGTAGAGATGACCAAAGAATTGCAAAAAAGCGTAAATGCGTGTGCAGATCATGCTTAATAACTCCGCAGCTGTATATCCAAACAGCACAAAACCTGGCAGATCCCAAGATATATGGTTCTTGATCATGTATTCCAAACTTCAGGCAAATCCATTGAACGGTTGCAAAGTTATTAAGGTGCAAAATTTTAGGTTTAACATGTAAGTGGCTCCTCAACCCTAACTATGGTAGCACTACCGTGCTACCATAATATATATATTTATATATATATATATATATATATATACATGGGATATGCAATGGGACCACTGGAAATATCACTGATATTTCCACTAGTGCAGTCTGACCTTATGACCTTACGAGTGGCGAAGCCATGCGTGAGATCACAAGGTCAAACTGCATGAGTGGAAATATCAGCAATATTTCAAGAGGCCCCATTGCTTATCTCATTTATGTAGTGCCATTTTGTTGTTAGTTTAATATGTTTTTTAATTTATATTTTAAATCTTTTTCTTCTCTGGCGCTGATGTAGCATGCTGTTGCTAGTATGTAGGGATGGTAGCCTGGCTGGTAGGGTCCCTACATGCTGGTGTTGTTAACATGTCATTTGATTGGCTGCAGTTCTGTGTCAGCAGGCCGATCAGGTTCTTTCAACATGGCGGCAGATCTCCCATTTAGCAAGGGAGACAGATTGTGGTGTGGCAGTTTCTATTTTTGTTTTACTGGTCCCATTTTACTTTTTAAAATGTTTTCTATCTGGTTGATCCTGCATTTGGAGATGGTACAGGCTGCAGAGGATGTTCTTCCTGGGTATCGATGAACTGTGAGTGAATGGCGGGGTTGGCATTGGGGGGAGGTATCGACTGCCTTGCATTGTTTTTTACTGTTCATAGTTTTGTTTGCAGTTTGTTTTTTCTATTATTTATTTATTTATTTATTTGCTTTTGATAACCGGGTGAGTGCACTAGGCATAAGAATGCCTATTTTCAGGCATGACCCGGGAGAAGACAGTTTGAAAAATACAATTAGCAATACATGTGACGCAGCACATGAGATATGTAACACAGTTGGGAGGGAAATCAACATACCATAAGCTTAGGGTATAAAGAAAACACTGATTCAATATAACAATCACACTTCGGCTGTAGAGAAAATTGTTCAGTATAAAGCAGTCAAAATACAGTCTGGTCAAGTAACAACAAGAATCAAACAACATACGAAACAGGCATTGCGAGAGAAAGGTATACACAGAACAATACAATAAGTGACAAATCTGTGCTTAATGAAAATGGGGGAGAGAAAGGGAGAGTGGTAGGAAGCAAGGGAAGAGGGTAAGGGATGAGAGAAGAGACATGTGCAGAGGGTATTAAGAGAGGCGGTGAAGAGTTGTCAGAGAGGTAGATTGCCTAGGGAAACAGAGGGCAGGGAGAAAGATGGTCTAAGGTGGATGAAAGCAAGTGCAGGGGATAGCTGTGCATGAGATGATCACAGGTGAAGTTTCTTAAAACTAGCATGGGAAGCTGGGAAAAAGTAAAGATAACGAGAGAGAGGCGAGAGAAAAAAATATCTACCTCTCACTGTGAATGCAGCTTTCAAAGTGAAGACATACATAGTTGCAGCCAGTGTGTGAGTGTAGTAGGGGCGCTTAAGTGCAGTTTGTGCCTCTCTGAGTACTTTTATTTTAGTTTTTTCTTTTCAATTTTCTTTATCTGGTTGATCCTGCTTTTTGTTCCTGGGAGCTTCTTTTACACAGCAGAGGTGGTTGTTGTGACCGGGTACCACAGTGTGAGAGGTATGGAACGGATGTTGGGGTCGGAATGGACGGAGGTATTGAGTGGTTGGTTTCTTTTTTATGTGGCATTTGTTTAAATTTTGTAAGGGAAGTGTAAAGGGGAAAAAACGAATCTCTCAGTGTGAATACCGGTTTCACACTGAGGAGGTTCTGAGTTAGAGCTGTGTCATGATTGAGTAACATTTGAGGTGTTTAGAGAGGATGACTTGTTTGTAAGGGCTATATCTGGTGCTGGAGAAAGTGAAAGTGTTCTGTCTGTTGTTAGAGAGAAATAAAACTGTCAGTGGGAGCTGACATGCAATTGAGCAGGTGAATCCTGATTGTACTGCTCGTGCTGCCAGCTCCCACCAATCAAAACGTGTGTGAGGTGCTGTGGTGAAGTGCAGATAGTGTCTGGTTAGGACCTACAGTGAGGATAAATGCATTATTCTCATGTAAGTCTGACCAGACAAAATTACTGCTGTTATTTACCACTTTTTATTCTCACTCCCATTGCATAAATATATATATATATATATTATTGGTAGCACGTAGTGCTACCATAGTTAAGTTGAGGAGCCATTTCTATGTTAAACCCAAAATTTTGCACCTTAATAACTTTGCAACCGTTTGACAGATTTGCTTGAAATTTAGAATACACAATCAAGAAACATAGGCCTTGGGATCTGCCAAGTTTTGTACCGGTCGGATACACGGCTGTGGAGTTATTAAGCATGATCTGCGCGTGCTTTTACGCTTTTTCTGGAATTCTGATGTCGAGCCTACAGGTCGCACGGTTTGCATGACCGGCCCAAAATCTTCAGGGAACATGCGGTCAGGGTCCCTGATGTGCCTTTCAAAGATTTTGTGAAAAAATATTAAACGGTTCAACAGTCATTCAAAAAACAATTTCCCATTATAAGTCAATAGGAAAAGTTAACAAAAAGTTTGACAGTGTCGCAAATGCACTTTTTAGTGGTGCAAATGGCCCTGTTAGTGTCACAAATCCACCATTTTGTTTTCAGTTAGTGATCAGAAAAATGCTTGGCATTTAAAATTGAGACCCTCTAGCAACCTAATTCTTTTTGTATTCAGCTAGTCGGGCCCTGAGGATGCTAGCCATGTCTTTATTTTGGGGTAAAACACCCCAGAAATATGTTTTTCAGATTTCTGGAAAAAGTACTTTCGCAAAGTAGTGTCGCACTCACGAAAGTGTCGCAAATTTTTGCGAAAGCTTTCGCAAATCACGACACTACTTTGCAACACTATGCCCAAAATAACAGTAATTCTTTGGCACTACACTGCAAAAGAACGGTTTGGAGTTTTGGGCTGAAATTTGGAGGGAACACAGCTGACATCTCACAGATGTGCCTTTCAGTATTTCATTGAAAAAATATTACATGGCGGCAAAGTTACAGCAGTCCAAAGTTGATGGTTTTTCCTATAGGATAACATTACAGCGCCGATGCATGACAGGAATCCTTTGGCACCCTGCTGCAAAATAACGGTTTGGTCTTTTGGACTGAAATTTTCAGGAAACACAGCCAACATCTCACAGATGTGCCTTTCAGTGGTTTGGTGAAAAAATATTACAGGTAGGCAAAGTTATGGCACTCTGAACTTCACTTTTTTCCCCATAGGATAACATTATGGCGTTCGCCGCGCCTTTCAGGGCCAGTATCTCGGAAATGGTGTGAGATACAGACTTTTCGACAAAAAAGTACTTGGGGCTAAGAACAAAACTAGCCAGGAAAGTCATAAATCATATGACTTTTAAATTTTTTTTCTAAGTCGTACGGTTCCTGAGATATACGCTATTTAGTATTCCAACTCCTCATTTTCTGCTCCGAGACCCATTATTATACATACATTCTTTATACTCACTGTCTTTCTCTATGTAGCTTTTGGGGAAAACCAGCCTGTGCACTTACATTACTGTTACCGTTGCTCTTTCCGCTTGTGGTTCCGTACCTGTTTCACTTACCGTTCACGTCTACGCCACCATGTGCGTTATCCTTTGCATTTTCATTTCTGCTTGTGTTTCTGTTATTTTTTGCCATTTCTGTCTACAGTACTGTTTGTCTTTCTGTTTCGCTTTGCTTCACCATGCCCATTGACATTTCCGTTCGCGGGCACCATGTCACTATGTGACAAGACATCATGTAGCGGACTGTTCCCGTCTACGCCACCGTGTGCGTTACCCCTTTCTGTTCTCATTCGCACTTGCATTACCATGTGTGCCACTGTTAGCACTTCTGTTTGCGTTGCTGTTCCTGTTACTATGTCACAAGACGTCATATGGCGGAAGTGCGGGGCCCGAAGGGCCGGGCCCGATGCTCCTGCCGCTGCATTACATTCACTATTTCTCGTTATCATTCCCAAAAAGAAGGGACATTAGAGGCAAAAAAATCCATTTAATGCATCAGTTAGGGTTGTTCCACAGTGACAAAAGTGAGGAAATTCGGTGTTGGGTTGAAAACCCTTGGACCTCACCAGCTCCCCAATAGAGCATTCAGATGCCGCATTGGGGTTGTCGGTCTAACTATCACCCCATTCTCCTATACTTCTGCTGTTTTACATGTGATGGGGTGAGAGTTAGGCCCGATGACCTCAAGGCACACCATGATGCCTGCTGGTATGTGGAGGATGGAGGGGTAAGGTATGGTGAATTTCCATATTTTTGTTGCTGTAATAGGAACCCTAACTGATGCACTAATGGATTTTGTTTTTGCAATGAACATATACATTTATACAATAGGGGTGAAGTGAAATCCTATGAAGTAAATGGTGTTATTTTCACAGCCATTGTATAACATGCTGCTGACGTAGACATTGTTGTATATGGCTAGAAATAAACCAACAGTGACTACGTCAGCAGGTGAATACAACTAGTAGGTACGTCACTTAACCCCAGTGAGAATTACAGATCACGGAACTTTTTCAATTAAAATCATTCAAAAGTCATTAAATGCACCTCTAAAACAATCCATGAAAATCCAAAAACTCTGTGCTGTAGCCAGCTATATGAGACACCAATAGCTGCAGACATTGAACATTCATTACTGCACAGATCCTAAAATCAAACAAAAAAGTTAGAATCAGAAATATAAAAACTACTCGATGTGACTAAAAAATGGAACATACAAGTTACAAATCTGAACAGCCAGAAAATCTATGGATAATCAAAATGACACTAAACTGCAACTAATATTAGTGAAGAAACTGAACTAAGCTGTTCACAATTTCAAATGGACTGGGAGCCACGAGAAGATCTGACGCTAAAACAAGATATGAATGTAACAACAAATAGTAAACTACCAGAAAATACAGCAAACTTCGACAAGGATGTTATAAATACATTCATAATGAGTGCAAAGAATGAAAACACTTGAAGAAAAATGGAACATGATGTAAATCATTTCCAAACCTATTTAAAAGAAACACATCACATTACTGAACTATTTCATTATATGACTCCTGACAAACTTGACCCACTATTATGTCAATATTTTATGTCCATGGAATGCGGTGATGGAACGGAATATGAGCCTTTAACAGTTCGCTCTAAATTACAGAGTTTGGAGGGATATCTTAAAGAAATGGAATATCCACATTCTATTTCTACATCGAATCTCTTTCTAAAAACAAAGCAAGTCATGGTATCAAAACAGAAAGTTCCAAAAGAGCAAGGCAAGGGAAATCGTCCAAAAGCAGCTGATGAACTAACAGACTGCATAATTGCACAACTGTATGAAAAACACCTTCTTGGACCCTAAACACCCCAATCATTGCTTAATATGATGTGGCTTATAGTACCCATGCATTTTGGACTCAGTGGAACAATAGAGACCAGAAATTTGCAATGGGGAGACATTAAATTGGGAAAAGACGAACAAGGCATATTTTATATAGAATACATTCGAGAATGGCAAACGAAAACCAGAACCGGGAGTAATCCTAGAGAAGTAAGACAAATAAAACCAAAAGCTTATCAAACCACAGACATACATAAATTCCCGGTAAATAATTACTTAATATTTAAAAGCAAACGACCACCAAAATGCAACAAAGAAAATTCACCATTTTTCTTAACAGTAAACCAATCAAACAAATCACTGTACCGAACTTGGTGGTATAAAAATCAGCCCCTAGGCATTAATACACTAGGTAAAATAATAAAAAACATGATGGAAGCATCTGACATTCACACGGAGAAACGATTAACTAATCATTCAATTAGGAAGCACTTAGTGCAAAAGTTAACTGATTCCAACGTGCCACCCACTGAAATTATACAAATCTCAGGACATAAAAAAATTAAATCAGTGAATGTCTATTCAATAATAAATGAACAGAAACAAAAGACTATTTCAAATATTCTGAGCAACACTTCTGAAAGTAAACCTTCTACATCATATGGCAATATGCATGTGAAAGCCGAAGCAAACACCAGCCATGCATATGTAAACACCTATCCAAGCACCAGTTACTCATCTCTGTCCGAGAAGCACGATAAAAAACCACAAGAAATAAGCACCATCAACTTACCTGAGATCATGCCAGCATGTTTCAACAACCCAATCATAAATGCTAGCAAATCACCTTCAATATAATACAAGGTACCTTTCAATAACAATATCATGAAACCTCATACAATGTCACAACCTACTAAACATGTTTTCTTCTATTTCTTTCAACAGGATCAACATATCAGAAAAAAGGAAAACGGAAGGCTGCAGTCATCTCATCAGACAATGATTCTGACTAGCAACAAAACACAAGAGGACACCAAAAAGAATTATTAACCAGTGTTGCCCACCTGTGCCTACGTTTACCAATACTTCCAATGACTATCTATAGTTTGTAACAGACTGTTACTTATTTTCCTTTCAATAAAATAATCTGCATTATAACAGTATAAACAAGCACCACTTCCCAAAAAGTAATCATAAATAAACACCATATACTAACATTGCTTCATAGCATGAAACACGCCAAGACGGCAAAGTGTCACGTAGCATAATCAGTACATATCATACCTCACAGAATATCTGAGACATCAATCACTGCTACCACCATTAACAGAAAACATGTTTTAAATAACATACACTCTGAAATGAATGAAAAGACATTACCAAAACGTACAAATCATAGGAAAACTCCACAAACTTTCCAGAACCGCAGACTCTCATGCAAGACAATAATCCCAACCATAGAACATGACTAAACCAATAGTAACTGACGCAACACGCACAACCAACGTCATCAACCAACAGAAACTCACATACAAAGCCATTCAAGCTCATTATTCAATCAAAACCTACACACATATCAGTCAGCAAACTTCATTCATAAAATAGACACATAACTGAGGAAGAACACACACAAAAAGTAACACAATAAAACTGTTCTTCAACGCTAACTACAACTATTAAAGGAACCCTATTGTATAAATTGCACACATGATGGGTGACTTGTGGAATATGGAAAACATTTGCACTCGTGCAGAGTGAACTGCAATAATATCACGTGCCTTTGGCACTCGTGATATTATCACAGTTCACCCTGCACCGTGCAAATATTTTCCATATTCCACAGTCACATCATGTATCCTCTATTTATATATATATATATATATATATATATATATATATATATAGTTCAATGGTCATTTCTATTATAAACCCCAAATCTTTCACTTTAATAAGTTTGCAACTGTACAACAGATGTGCACGGAAGTTTTCATGTGCTGTCAGATACCATAGATATCTTGATGTGGCAAGTTTTGTTCCAGTCAGAAGTGTGGTTGTGGAGCTGCGGAGTGTCAAAAAATGTAAAAATTACCATTTAGGTGTAAATTCTTTGTTCAGCTGTATCTCTGATAGGGCTTGGGGGTCTGGTCTGAAATGGCAAGGGTATATGGAGTCTTCAAAAAAAACAAGAATCACCTGCACTCCAGAGCCAGGAGGTAACTCAGACCTCAGCGAAGGTTAAATTATTCATGAAAGGAGTCCTGTATGATTACAGAAATGAAAGACTTTATTCAATACATAAGAAGGTCTGAGACTGACACAGCAGTCTCTTTGCAAAAGACCCCTATATCGAGTCTGGGCTGCAGATGTGCCTTTTGAAGGTTTGGTGAAAAAAGTTATTAAAGTTTTAAATTTCCCATTATAGCCCATGGGAAAAATAAGATGTCTGGTATGAAAGCAGTTTCTGCTTTCACAAAAGCGCCGTGCTGCCACCATCTTGTTTTCAGTTGGCGACGGGGAAAGAACACTGTCATTCAAAAAATACTGCCCCTTGGTAAATACCAATAGTCGTGTCTACCGAATCAGGGCCTGAGGAACATGATTCTGCCATTATTTTCTAAAATAGTAGCTGGAAATATGTTTTTACATTTGACCGTTGGTAGTGTTGCAAATGTTTGGGACTACTTTTAGAAACTGCTACAAATTGTGGCAGTTTTCACATACCTAACAGCACTGCGTGTGGGGGAATTGCTGCAAATTTGCAGCACTTTTATGAAACTGCTGCAAATTTGCAGCACAACTTCAATGTAAAATAACCATCGGCCCCTATAAAAAAACTAAAAACTTTTCTGGTCTCTTTTTGGACCAAATAACTACAAAATCGTGTTCCTCAGCCCCCGTTTAGGTAAACACCTGTTGGTGCTTATCTAATAAAAGGAGGTTTTCTCCTTTTACTGCCTCCAAGGGGGCTGAGGCATGTTTTAATAATAAAACATTTTTTTAATCGTAAGAAATGTTTTGATGACATTGGGGTACCCAATCTCCATGTTGACATATATTCCCCCAGTATTGTGGGATACTGGGGAGCCCACCCCCAGTGTCCCAAAATACTTAATTTTTTTTACTTTTTTTTTCCAACACCTGGATGCCCAGCCCTGGTGTCGGATACCCACCCAAGCCAGTTCTAACATTTATGTTTGCTGACACTGGGGTGCCCAATCCCTGTGTTGGCATTATGAAGACCCCCAGCACTGTGGGACACTGGAGAGCCCACTCCCACTGTCCCAAAATAAAGATTTTGACCCTGTTAATATAAGAAAACTGTCCCCGGATGTCTTTTTTTTTATCCTGTAAAAAAGAAAACAGTCCCTTGTTGTCTCCCTGTCCTCCAACTGAGCAGACCACCATCCCACAACCCCCCCTTGCCTTATACTTACCACTGGAGATAATCTTCTGTCATCTTCTGTGGACCGGGACACGTCTGCACTTTTCAAAGCCGAACCATGAACTGAAGAATCAAGATAAGTGCTGTATAATGTCTTATCTATGTCTCAGCCATTGTTCTGTATTTTTTCACCAAATTTTCAACATGGGCTCCTTGGGGCCCCACGTCATGAACACTGTCACTGTCATCTCATTACTTGGACCCCGTAAGGTGATTTTGCGGTCACTATGCAAAATCATCTTTCTGGACGGAGTGATGAAATGACAGTGCCAGTGTTCCTGAGATGGGGTCCCTAAAAGCCCATGTTGAAAATATGGTGCAAAAATATCAAAAAACATTCGAGTTACGTGTGATCATTGAAAATTTTCTATGTACATGCATAACTTTGGCAATTTTTAATACCTTTATTCCAAATTTCCAACATAACCATTTTTCCACACCACCTTATGCACAGTACAGCTGTTATTTCTCACATCCTACCAGAAATGTGTTTCCACACCTGTGGCATTTTGCCACAGATTACAAAATCTTCACCTATGGGCTTTATGAGGTGGGGTGATAAGAAGACTGTTGAACATTTGGGGTCAAAATATGGAAAAATGACAATGTTATGACCATTTGTTGCAATTTCAGTGCGGCCGCTTGTAACTAGGACATTTTCAATATTCTGACCCCAAATTTACAGCACTGCCTTCTTGTTACCCCACCTCATGTATGTCACAGCTGTAATTTTTCAGATCCTTCCCAAAACTATCAAAGCTATAGAAGGACGGTCCATGGCCCCTCTGTCCAAACAAAGATAGTTGCAAGTGGCAAGATTGTGGAAAACAAGTCCCTAATCCTGGAGGAACTTAACTCTCACTTTGCCACAACTGGATTAGCTTTGACTCGTCACCTTATGCTGGTGCTGCGGTGAGCCAGCATACCCCTCCAGCCATATCTAGTCCTGCACCCAGCCCCTTCCAACTGTATGCGAGATAACTATAAAGAAGTAGAAGATTCTCTTCTTAGACACCAAAAGCGCAGGGACGATGGCTTGGAACCCTTTTTCCTAAGGTCAGCTACGCCCATCTCACTGCCCCAATTCTCCACATCTTCAATCTTTCCATTACATCTGCTACTGTGCTGTCCTGCTGGAAATCAGCACATATCCTCCCTCTATTTAAATCTGGTGACCCATGCGATGTAAACAACTATAGGCCTATCTCCATATTGCCTATCCTTTCTAAAGTTCTCAAAAAACTGATCCATATTTAGTTAAAATTTCACTTGAAACCTTCTCTCTCATTAACCCAGCTCAATCTGGCTTCCGGGCTAATCATAGCACAATCACTGCACTAGCAAAAGTAACCAATGATTGGATCTCTGCTATAGATGCTAAGAAGGTAACTGGTGCAGTCTTTTGGACCTCAGCAAAGCTTTTGATACTGTTGATCACAAACTATTAGTCATTTGCCTTTGCAAAGTTGGGTGCCACATACCATACCACCAGTGGTTCTCTAGCTACCTAACTGGAAGATTCCAAAAGTAAAGGCGGAAGGCTATTTTCTGCTGCCTTGCCAGTTGCAAGAGAGTCCCAAGGATCCATCTTAGGCCCTATCTTGTTTCTCTGTACATTAATGACTTAGATGCTAACATATCTACGTCCAATCTGCTTTTTGCAGTTGTTACTGTGTTGTATACTTCTGGCTCATCGTTATCCTAAGTCAAGGGAGTACTTCAAGCGGACCATACGACTTGAGCATAATCTAATAAAGGCAAAGTTTCTGCTCAATGCTAAGAAGACTAAAGCGATGATATTCTCCTGCAGTGCTGTCACAGGCCCCCAATACCCTTGCCCAAGACTTCATTGTCACCACCTAAACGAGCCTCTGGAAGTTGTAACCAAATTTAAATATCTAGGTATCTGGATCGACAGTAAATTATCTTTCAGTGACTACATCGAAGATGTCTCTAGAAGGTTAAAAGCAAGGTTAGGTTTCTTCTACAGAAATAGGCCCCTTTTCCCCTTGAAACTTCGAAACAAGCTTGTACAGGCCACTTTTCTCCCCTACTCGACTATGGCGATGTAATCTATTCCTCCACCACTCTTGCAAATCTAAGTAAACTGGACATCCTTTATCACCGTGCATTACGGTTCATTACCAACTCCCTTACCATTCGCACCACTGTGACTCTATGCAGCTGTTGGTTGGACATCCATTACTACTACCGCCTACTCCATGCTGGGCTATGGACTCTTAAACTGCTCCTGCAGAAATTGCCAAGCTCTCTCTTCCCTTATTAGTATCTCACATAGTGCATACTCATTAAGAAAATCTGACTTTATTATGCTTGACATACCAAGGGACGCGGACTTCATTTGAGTAAGCGTGCTATGCATATGCCCTTCCCTCCATTTGGAACCAATTACAAACCGTACTGAAACTAACTAGCACATTTTCAATAAACTTCTACAAATCGCTAAGTTCAGCCAAAATAAAAGACACCTGTAACTGTCATTAAGTCTCTTCCTTCCCCATGTGTGCCATATTTATCCACTGGTAAGGTATAATTGATTTTTCATATTAACTGCTTTCCTTTCCCCTTCTACTCCTGGCTTTATCTTTGCTTACACTCCACTGCTACTCTATCAAATCACTCCTCCCCCCATATCAGTTGTAGACTGTTGTTTGTTCTAGCTGCCAAAATACTGTATATGTATTGCACACACCAGTCATCATGTTTCATTTATCAGTATGCAACCTGTAAGTCGCTTCCCTGTCTCATATCAATGTTTACCACCTGCAGTCACCCTGTGTGGTACCCTTGTATGTATATCCAGCCTGTATCATGTAACGTGCATTTCATGTATATACTGTTATTACCTATCCGTGTTTGTACTTTAAGTGTTTATGTCACAGGACCTCCTTGTGAAAGAGCTTGCTCAATGGAGTTTTCCTGCAATAAACTTGAACTTGAACGAAAAAATGTGTTTCGTAGCTGTGGCATGGAATAGCATGGCCATTGCACAGAATTATTTGTTGGTGGGGATTTGAAAATTTTCTGCACTAGGTACATATCCTGGGATAATCAGATGGCTATGGCGATAATTTGCTCATGCATCTATAACAGGGATATCACGATAACATGATTGGTGATATATTACAGTAATTGCCACTGATGATAATTTAGCATTGTAAAAATATAGTATGGTGATTATCATGCAGCTTGATATACGATATACAGTAATAATGCCCCTCAGCTTGTTTTCCAGCAGCGCATTCCTTTCCAGGTACAACCATGATTCCTGATTCCCACCATCCTTCTATCAGATTTTTAGTGTTTTCCTCAAAATAAAAATGCAGTGCTGGCCACGTGGTGTGAGTTTTGAGGGCCTGGGCACCTCACCTGTCACCATGCTAGTAAACCAGATTCAGGAATAGACCTGGGTCACTCGAGGGCTTACTGCATGAAGGAAGACTGAGCATCCATTGATGGCTCTTCTTCTTTGTGGAGGGACAGCACAAGCCACTGCTTGATCATCATCTAGCTGAGGCTGGATGATGCAGCAGTAACAGCCTTCTGACTGTTTAGCGCAAGGGCTGAGTATGTGTGACATCTTTACCTCACACACTGCACCATCGCATGTGTGCCAGCCTGAGGGATGGGAAAAGAAATGGGGGAAGGTCTGTGCACCAGTCAACTTACTTACATAGAAACATAGAAACAGATGGCAGATAAGGACTGCTTGGCCCACCTAGTCTTCCCATTTTCCCTACCTACTGTAATACCGCAGTCCCTTCTTGGTCTCTGACTTTACTCTCCCTTTCTAACCAATAAGGTTCCCTTATGCCTATCCTATCGTTCTTGAATCCTTACAGTTTTACCCCAAACACTTCTGCTTGGAGACTTTTCCAGGTATTCACCACTCTTTCTGTGAAGAAGTACTTCCTCAAATTTCCCTGAATCTAACCCCTTCAGCATTACAGCATGACCTACTTTTCTTGAGCATCTTTTTCTGAAAAATGCTTCCCTCTTATACCCTGTTTATACCATAGAAGTATTTGAAGTCTCTATCATATCCCCTCCCTTCTTTTCTCCAGGGTGTACCCTAATTGAGTCCTTTAGCCTCTCCTCCTAGGGCTTTTGATGTAGGCCCTGCACCATTTTAGTTGCCCTCCTCTGGACTGCCTCTACTCTGTCTATGTCCTTCTGGAGATGTGGTCTCCAGAACTAGACATAGTACTCTGTAAGGTCTCACCAATGATTTATACTGCGGTATCACCACCTCCCTCTTTCTGCTGGTGTTACCCCTCCCTATGCACCCTAGCATTCCACTAGCTCTTCCTGCCACCTTGTCACACTGTTTGGCTACCTTTAGGTTGCCGTATACAATAACCCCAGGTCTCTTTCCTGCTTGGTGGTCATCACTACCACCCCCCATCTTGTACTCTGCCATGGGTATCCTTGTCCCAAGTGCACGATTTTGAATTTCTTATCATAGAATCTTAGTTGCCATAGTTTTGACCACTCCTCAAGCTTTCTTCAATCTCTATTAATTTTTTACACACACAAGCACACCTCCCTGGAGTGTCTACCCTACTGAAGATCTTTGTGTTGTCTGCAAAAAGACATACCTTCCCTTGTAGCCCCTCAGCAATGTTGCTAATAAAAGACAGTAAAAAGAGGACCAGTCTCAGTACTGATCCTTGCGGCACCC